>OZ010791.1:139589914-149589914 GCA_963932465.1 Maratus speciosus
GTTTGAATTAGTAGTGGTCTGCTCTCAGAAATATAAACTGATGTTTTCCAAATTGAATACAGTCGAGCGGCTGATTTAACGAACTTCTCGATTTAGCAAATTTTTGTATGATTCCAACAAAAGGGAACAGAAGTACTTCGATTGAGCGAATTTATAATCCCGATTTAACGAATAAGTCCGATGTCAAAAAAATGAAAAATTGAAGAAATTTTCTAATATTTACTGAAAATTTTTAATGTCCCTGATTGTTAATTTTCTAAATATGTATCTTGTGACACAGAAATATCTAAAAGCGGAAATGTACATTACGCCGAGGTTATCAATAGCAGTAGTAGTGGATCGGATGAAGAATACGAAATAGAAATGGAGCATGCAACGTTCAAAAAAGCTGTTTGCAGTTTGGATACTTTTGAAACGATATTTGATGGCTCATGATGTTGGTGATACTATTTTCATAGCTTCAGAAAAAAAAATTATAGAAGTGTGGAATACGAAATCGAAACACAGCAAACAAACATCTATAAAAATGATGTTATAAAATTGGATCAAACTTAAATTCAATACATGTGATTTATATTAGTGCATAAAAAATAATCAATTTTTATACAGGGTATTTGTATTTTCTCAAAGCAATAAATGTTTAACATCATTATTAAGGTAAATAAACATTGTTTTTTCTTATTTATTGTCATCTTTTAACTTGTTTTCTCTCTATTCTAAAAAAAAAATAACTACCGCTGTCACCGCCGACGCCGGTTTTGAATTTTTTGTGACCGGAGGTCTTTCTTCGTTAATATTAAGAAAAATATAGCATACAAAATTATGAAAATCGGTAGTATTATACAGAAATGTTTGATAACACGCTGATGCAGACAGTTTTCAAATCGAAGAATTATTTTAAGAGATATTTAATGCCAAAGATGGACAAAATCGTTCCATTAAAAAAGTTTTATAGAAGCAAAACTGTACATAGGAATTTAATCATTTTTAGATCATTTTATACGTTTGAAGTTTCCAGTATGCAGACTGATTTCTTTTTTTTTTTTAATTGGCTATATTTTTCAGGTTTTATTTCTATTTTAAATTCAAATTTTCAGGATTTCTAGAGATGTTTTTTACAGATTTTAGAAAGTGATATTAATTTAAACTGTTGCCAACTGTATAAACAGCGGAAACAATAATGTTTGCTTAAAAAAAAAAAAATATTTATACGTGTAATAAATTAAAAATTTATTTACACGTGACTATTATAAACAGAAAAAAAAAAAACATTTGGAATTAGAATTAAATAATTATGTACAAAAAGCAGGAACTTGTTAAAAATTACGTCATAAAAACTAAAATTACACGTGAATTTTAAGAGAGAAAGGAATTTGTAAAATAATAAATTTATTAACATGCGTTAGAAGTCTTAAATAGGAGAAATTACGTCATATATACGTCACATTACAGTTATTACATAAAATGAACACCGAATAATATTGCAAAACGATTTAAATTTAGAAATTGCTCTAGACATTTATTTGATATTTTGAGAGGATACTTTTCAACTATTTTTGTTAGGAAAGCGCAAGTAATATTTCATTTCTAACACAAGTATTTTCACGTGAATATTAAAAAGACAAACAATAGTTTGGTCAAAATTACGTCAGATTAGAAACGATTAATTTAAAATGTCTTATTTAAAAGAACTTTCTTTTCGCTTTCTTAAAAAATACCGGGAGACAAATATTCTGTTTACTTAATTCTTTTTATATTAGCTTATTTTGAAATGTTTATCTTATTTTACTTAATCAAAGACGAAAACAGCGATTGACATATGTATTTTTAGTACTACTTAGTTATCCCGTCGACCAAAAATCTATCATTCGCCAAACTATAAGATTAAATGTCAATAATGGTTGATCGTAAATGTCACATTAACTTGACTTTAAGCAAGTTACACTTGTCTACGTCATCAAGTTATTTTTATTTCGACGTTTTATTTGTATTTTTATTAATGTTGCACTAATTTATTTGTTCTTTCGTTATTTAAAATAAAAATGATGTCAATTTGTTTAATTTGGCGAGTGCTTTGGCGATTTATATAATTTGGCGAAATTGGTCGACGGGTTAATCAAGTAGTACCGCAGCGGATTTGGCCTTAAAGTTCCCCAGTCAAAGAGAAATGAATAGAAATCCGTTTATAGGGAGATCGCCATTGTTTTTTAAATTATAATTCAATCTTCCGAAATCTTTTTAAAGCCGATCAAATTAGCGTACTTTTAGAGTCTGCGGTGTCTGAACGGAGGTTGACGAGCGTAGCTCGTAGGGGGCAGAGCCCCCTAGTGTTGTACAAAAATATTATTTTGATTATCCCCATTTAACGATTAATCTCGATTTAACGAACAAACTTGATAGTCCCGAACGATTCGTTAAACGGGGGTTCGACTGTAATTCTAAATATGGACTAACAATCTTAAATTTGAGTTGCAGCCATAAATTGATATTAGTAAACATGTTTGTGTGGACTGCTTTTAACATTGTTGATTTTAGCCAAGTGTGTAAAAATTTTTCGAGAAACATGCTGTGTTACAAACACTAACTATTTTAAATTAGAAACTTAACAAAAATATGCCATTATTTTTCAGAAAACACAGTTACAAAACCTTCATTTTTAGGGATTTCGTTCATCTCACGAAATCCTATTTCGTCTCCTTCCTCCGTCTGTCTGTCCGTCACAGAGCCCGTTCTCAGAAACTATACATGCTAGACACTTGAAATTTGCATACTTATAGCTGAACACCTTACATCAAATGACAAATCCTAAAATTTTTAAAAACTCTTATATTTAACTCTATGGGCACTAACTTGTGTGTTTTAAGTTTTTTTTTTTTTTTTTTTTTTTTTTTTTTTTTTTTTTAGCTCAGCCCTAATTAAGTTGAAGACTTGAAATTTTGCATAATTATATTTAAACACTTGTGATCAAACAACAAATTATAAATTTCGAAAAAATCTTATACTTAACCCCTCTGGGCTCTAACTTGTGTTTTTAAGCGTTTTTTTTTTTTTTTTTTTTTTTTTTTTTTTTTTTTTTTTTTTTTTTTTACTCAGCCGCTAATTACTTGAAGACTTAAAATTTTGCATAATTATCGCTAAACACTTGCGATCACACGAAAAATCATAAAAATTTCAAAAAGTCTTATATTTACCCCTCCGATCTCCTGCCTTGTGTATTTTAAGTAATTTTTTTTCTAACTCAGCCCCTAATTACGTTGGAGACATGAAATTTTTCATACTTATAGCAGAAACACTTTCAATAACATGAAAAATTATACAATTTTCAAAAAATCTTACATTATTTACATCTCCGGGCTCTAACTTGCGTATTTTAATCAATTTTACTAACTCAGCCCTAATTACGTTGGAAACTTGAAATTTTGCATTCTTATAGCAGATCACTTGCGATCACGAAAAATAATAAAAATTCAAAAAGTCTTATATTATTTACCCCTCTGTGTACCCCTCTGTTATCTCTAACTTGTGTAGTTTAAGCAATATTTTATCTCCCCCTTTTCACCCGGGGGGCACGTTTTGAACTTTTTGACGACACCCCTTTGACCACTCTTTCATATTATGCACCATAGACTTACATATTTTACTTCCATTTTTACCGCCAGGAGGCCGCCTACCTATCTCGGGTACAATGGCCCGATTTCCTCGACTAATATGTCTACGGATAGGTTATAAAACGAGTATCGTTCGGATAGAAGTTTGTGTAGAATAGAGTGCGCTCCCTGGTTGCGAAATGTGGAACTAACAGATTTTGCAGAAAAATGAAGTGTTTTGAAAGGAATATTAAACGAAACCATCTGTGCGGTCTGTGATCACACTTATCCTCTTGTTTGATAAATATGTTGATTTTAAAAATGATTAATGTGTCATAATTATTTAGAAGAATAACTGTTTTTATTTTAAAAATAAAACATTATTTATTATTTTACGTGGTTTTTGCATTAATGTGAATGAAAAGTTATATAAAAATTACATTATAACATTCGTCTTTGATGAAGAGATTATTCTGTTTCAAATTTCAATATTAATAACTCTCATTTATTAAATCGAAAAATGCATCCATATCTATTAATTACACCATGTAAGGTGGATTTTTAAATATAAAACTTAATGCAACTTAAAGGCATTCATTTATTCAAAAGGAACCTACCTAATATAGGTAATAAATAAATAAATACGCAAACTAAAAAATAAATAAATAAATAAATAGAATCATCATGCATAAATTAACTAAAAGGCTAATGTCTTTTGAAGATAGATGACACTATATGCGGAAGACCAAAAAATATACATTTATATATAAATGTAATATACAGTGCGTGTTATAAATTATTGGTGATAGTCGAGCTGCTTCGTGATTGTTTTTTAATGTAGTAAGATGATCACAATGAAGACCAACTAACTAGCAGAAAGGAATAGTTGCTCTTGATTATTCAAGCAGACATAGTGTAAAAGAAAGTGACTGAAATTACTGGATTATAGTAACATAAAGCAGATAACACCGCTGCATATTTAATTTCATTTACGTAACCTTAAAATGGAAATGAATTAAAGCACGTTTTTTATATTTATCTGAGAAAAATATTTTATATGCTTCTAAATTTATTTGATTTAAAGCGACGTAAAATGTTTTCACGCTATTTTAAATTGTATTTTTTTTACTAGTTTTTTTACTAGTTGTCTTCTTATTAGCAAACAGAATTAATTATAACTATGAAGTACATGTAAATTCTCTCAAACATAATAATCTTTTCTAATCTTTTGAATTTGTCTCTAATGAGACGAAAAAATAACTTAAACAATATAAGATTAACGACTTAGTATTTTTTTTTTTTGTTGTTGTTTTGTGATAATTAGTACTTTTAAAATACCAAAATTCCAAACTGGATATATAGTGTTCATCAACTTTATATATGCAGAATAATCGTGTACTATAGAGAAAAAATAATACCAATCTTTAAATTGAAGATATGTTTATGAATAAAGAGATAAATTTACACTTGATTCAAATTGGATAATATCTGATTTTTAAAAAAAAATTACAATCATTAAATTTCAAATTTTTCATTTAATAACATTTTTAAACTTTTTCTATGAATTTTTATTGGTGTTTAAAAATATTCCTTTCCGTATTCTAATTAAAATTGTTAATCATTTATGTATGTATTTATCTTATAAGAAAGTCACTGCATAGCAATGAAATCGATTTTTCTTCATATCGTTTTTCCTTTTTTTTAAATTATGCAAATATTAGAATCTTTTAGAAATTAAATGTGCATTCCAATTTTAATATATTTTCAGAATACTGAGGTAAAAAACTTATGCTTTTGGTACTGATTAAACATTGTTTTATTTTGATGACTTATTTAAATAGAAATTAAAATTATGTTTTATAAACGTGTAAGAACAAAATTAAACTTACCGAGACTTAAAAAAAATAGCCATTCAAAAAAAAGGTATTTTATAATATGCATTCGTTTTGGAAATTATCCAAGTTAATATAGACCAAGCTCATGCCGGATGAGTAAAAAACTCGGATAAACCGAATTTACATAAATCGTGTGGTAAAACAATCGTGAGGTATTTAATATAAGGTGATTAAATATAAAGTTAAACAAAATTTAATTATTTTTATGGTAGTACTTAGAGAACTTATGCTGTACACTTTTATAAAAATTTGGAATTAGATGGTTTACTTCAAAAAGTTTTAATATTTGATTTTGTTGTTTTTGGATTAAAATTGTTTTTAACTACAGCGTTATGCCACCGATTTAGAGACATCACAATTGCTTTCATAGCCTCTTTTTGTTCTTAAATGTATTCAATAGGTTTTGGAATCGAAAAACCTTTATTAGACCTTTCCTTTTTTAATAATTTCCTTCTGATGAATATTTTTTTATGTATTGATCTCTTCTTCATAGCTTTCAACTGTGTCTGCAACCATGTTGTCTGTAATTTCTTATAAATATTTATCTTGACGCTAGAAAAAAATTTACACATGACAATAGAAAAAAATTTAAATCGTTTCAAAGTTTCTTATTTTTTTAAAATGTTGATTGAACATCTGAATCATGCAATTTATATGTAAAATTGTTAATGTTTGAAAAGCTTAAGTTCATTTTTATATAATTATAATTAAGTGTTATTTTGTTGGCATTTTTTGGAAATTTATAGAAGCCAGGAAAATGACAGTGAAACTCAATTTTTACAAAGCCTTTAAACACATTATTTTCAAAGAAATATCTAAATCATCTTGTTGGTAGCGATGATTTTTCTACTTCTGACTTGAATTATGTCAAGAACAAGAAGAATTACTCTCCAGCGCCACCTTTATGCCTGATAAAGAACTAAAATGAGCAGGCCAGGACAATGACATTCATTTTCAGTGACAATCATATTTTAATTACGGAAAATTATTTGTAAAATACAGAACTTGTTACTTTCCACATGTATGTGTTATATAAAGTATAATTATTAATTAGAAATTAAAAAAAAAAAAAAAAAAAAAAAAAAAAACTAGAAAAATATATTAATACATGACTGCAGAAATCCTTTTACTTTACGCACATCACATTGTGACATGCCAGGAAAATGACGATAATAAATTTTAAGTCTTTTAATTGCTTTATTTTTGTGCTATTATGAATATTTTATCTCTTAAAAATACTTCTAAGAATATTTTTTATTAGAATGTAAAAATGAAAATTGCACTATGTAACATTAAATAGAAATTTTATTGTGCAGACTGCAATTTCCATATTTTGTGATATTGACCCTATTATTCCTCGAGAGACCGAAATTGATCAGACGTGATCCTCCCTCTGTTCTGGTCCAAAAACTTTATCAGCACTTCAATGTCTAATTTCACGCATCTTTCTACTATTGAGTGGGATAAAGAAAGTTAATATAGCTGATATCTTTAATTGAACATTCTAAGCTCAGCAGAGTTGCTAGATCGTCAGTCGATAGAGAAACCATAACAGATGGTTCCGTTAGTTTACAGTTTTGCCCGTCGGCTAATTTCATACAATTTTAAGCTTCAAAATTTAAATCTGGAACGACGAAGTGATATACAGCACAATTCGAGACCTCATAACTTCGTGCTTTTGCAATTTTCTACATGCCTTAGATCCTGATGTTCCCTCGTTCATATGCTATCACTTCAATTAGGTTATTTTCATGGTTTGCAAAACAGACATTTCATGAAATTACAGGAGCTATAATCGTTCGTAGATTATCTGTAAAGTAACTAGTGTTATTAACTATAGTGCACAGATTCTAGAAAATATGATGGATTCACAGGGCTCGCACCGTTCCTAAATTTTTCGCACTTTGCTACCACTAAATTAAAACAATAATCTTTGTTGTAAATTTCTATTATAAAAGTTAAAGGATTCTACCACGAAGAATTCTTATATAAAATACTGGTAGCAAAGTGCGAAAATTTTAGGAACGGTGCGAGCCCTGGATTCATTTTAACTGTGAATCAGCTGATGCATTACACACACAGGATGTACTCAGACTGTATGACAAGTTAAGGATAGGGTTTCTCTGTTCCAAAGTAGTCTCTCAAAACTCGATTAGCAGTAGTGATCTACTGAGCGTTAAATATTGGTCCAAGGACTAGGCAAAAATGGTCAAGTGAACTCACGCCTGTTGAAAGAGCTTTCAATAAATCAAACTTATACTTCAGGTCAGTTGACAAAACATATTTACCAACAGCCGTGTGATCAGATTAAATTGGTTTGAACTTTGCAATTGGTAATAATTTGAAAATCACAAGATTTCAACAAACTGGGCCAAAATATGACAGAGGATCTATCTTTCGATCTCAAGATTTTCGAAAACATGTCTCAGCGGAAGCTCATTGAAGTGAGGGCAAAGAAGTCACTAAAGAGGTTTATTTAAATTTGTTTTTAACTAATCATTATAACTCCACCTTTGGAACCTGTGTTAAGGACAGGTCCACTACCTCCGATTGCAATTATTTTTACAGTTTACTTTTAAATTTTCTTAAAAAAGTATATAATTCCATTGCATATAGAAGTGACCTGACCAGAGGATGGGGTCACATGACCAAAATAATAGAGATCTGGTTCTAGTATCAAACAGATGTGTTCTTTATTAATTTCGCGGAGATGAAACTTTCCCCCCTCTTTAAACTGGTAGCTATTTCTATCTTTAGGGCCATCAAAGTATAGAGCAAAAGGAGTATATTATAAAAAACGAACCATGTGAAATATGACCCTCTACCAGCGAGAAAATTCTTTTACGGACAAGGGGATGTGTGTGTTTCTATCATTGAGTAGATTTTTTTTTTATAGAATTGAAGTGATCATGATTAAAAATCTGCATGAAATTAACAAAAAAATGCCTTTTCCAGCCTATTAGAAATCTTAAAAAAATGGAAATATCATGATAATTATGAAAATTTAAAAAACGAAAAATTTAAATTTTTAATATTTTTTAAAAACGTTTGCCCAGTTGCGGCCGTAAAAGAAAAGATATCCCCAAAATGAAATTTTACTGTTGCATTACTAATACCCTGTGTGGTTATTGTGTTCTATTAGAAATTGAATTAGTATGTTTAGATAATTTTAAGAGGCCTTATACCTTTTAAACGCGTCGAAAATTAACGAAAATTTTCAAAGTTTGAATTAGTGTATCCTCAAAACCATTTCGTGTATAAACATGAAATTTTGGATATTAATTGAACAGATTGTAGTTTGTTATATTCTATCATTAGAAATTTATTTCACTTTTACAGAATTTGTGTATTGTTGAAATCAAAATAGCCATTTTTTTTACTCCAGAAATCATTGCGCGCATGATATCTTAAGAATGTAAGTATGGACTGTCATGAAATTTGGTAAAGATACTAAACAAATATGTGTGTTTAAAATGAACTACTTTTAAGTATTTACAATGGTAATATTTTTAGTTGTGAGAATTTGTATTCTATAAAAATATAATTTTTTTTATTTTTTTAAACAAAAATATTTTTTTATATAGTTAATGAAATAATTTTAGCATAAGAATAGTTTATTTTAAACACACATATATGTTTAGTATCTTTAACAAATTTCATGACAATCCATACATACTTTCTCAAGGTATCATGCGCGCAATGACTTATGGAGTAAAAAAAAAGAGCTATTTTGATATCAACAATACACAAATTCTGTAAAAAGCTAACACATTTCTAATGACAGCATATTAAAAAGCACAATTTGTTTAATCAATATTCAAAATTTCATGTTTATACATAAAAAGGTTTTGAAGATAAACTAATTCAAACTTTACATTTTTTCGTTAATTTTCGTCGCGTTTAAAAGGTACAAGATCCCTTAAAACGTTTGAAAAAAGTATGTTATTTTGCGATTTTTCGGGACTTTGGACCCCTTGTGGCGGTAAAAGATATTAACCCATCAATGTAATAATTTACGTATTTAGTCTTTTTTTTTTTTTTTTTTTTTTTTTTTTTTTACAAAAAGCATCTTTTACGCGCTATTACGTTTCGATTATAAATATTTTGGATTTTTCGACCCACTCTAATATACAACCAATAAACTCCACAAAGATGCTCTAATGCAACCAAGCGTCACCACGATAGCGAGATTCCACTAAACTATCTCATGGGTATTTTGCTCTCTACAACGGAAAACAAATGATTGTGCTAGCAACCCACAAGATTAGAAAACTAATTCTAAAGTTCACACACCAAAGATAAACAAATAAATAAGTAAATAAATAAAATAAAGTAAAGTAAAATAACATATAGAACACTGCAAGGGAAAAATAAATACTGAATTTAAGTGACAAAATTTTACGTTATTGACTGCTACTATAAAGCGAGAAATTAAATACATAAAATGTTATTATTCATGTACACTGTAAAAAAAAAAAAAAAAAATACTACCAGTTTTCCTGTAGGAATCGGTAAAATAGTTGCCCTTATCGTACCGGAAAAATTTCCGACCCATCACGGAATAAAATCCATAAAATTCCGTTTTCTTGACTATTTCCTTTTTTTTACGGACTAGGGGGCTCGGCCCCCTACGAGCTACGCTCGCCAACCCCCGTCCAGACACCTCAGACTCTAAATGCACGCTAATTTGATCGGCTTTAAAAAGATTTCGAAAGATTGAATTATAATTTAAAAAACAGTGTCGATCTCCCTATAAACGGATTTCTATTCATTTTTCTTTGATTGGGGAATTTTAACGCCAAATCCGCTGCGGTACTACTTGATTATCCCGTCGACCCATTTCGCCAAATTATATAAATCGCCAAACCACTCGCCAAATTATACAAATCGACATAATTTTTATTTTAAATACCGAAAGAACAAATAAATTTATACAACATTAATAAAAATACAAATAAAACGTCGAAATAAAAAGAGCTTGATGACGTAGACACGTGTAACAACATTTCAAAATAAGCTAATATAAAAGGAATTAAGTAAACAGTCTTTGTCTCCTGGTATTTTTTAACAAAGCGAAAAGAAAGTTCTTTTAAATGAGACATTTCAAATTAATCGTTTTTAATCTGACGTAATTTTGACCAAGCTATTCTTTCTCAATTCAATTTCCTTTCTCTCTTAAAGTTCACGTGTATACTTTTTATGACGTAATTTTTAATAAGTTCCTGCTTTTTGTACATAATTATTTAATTCTAATTCCAAATGACTTTTTCTGTTTATAATAGTCACGTGTAAATACATTTTTAATTTGAAGCAAACATTATTGTTTGCGCTGTTTATACTTTTGGCAACAGTATAAATTAATACCATTTTCTAAAATAATGTAAAAAATATCCCTCGAAATGCTGAAAATTTGAATTTAAAATAGAAATAAAAACTCAAAAAATGTGTCAAATCAAAAAACTAAAAGCAATCTGCACACCGGGAAATTCTGACGCATAAAATGATCTAAAAATGATTAAATTCCTATGTACAGTTTTTGCTCCTATAAAACTTTTTTAATGGAACGATTTTGTCCAACTTTGGCATTAAATATCTCTTAAAATAATACTTCGATTTGAAAACTGTCTGCATCAACGTGTTTATCAAACATTTCTGTATAATACTACCGATTTTCATATTTTTGTATGCATTATTTTTCTTAATATTAACGAAGAAAGACCTCCAGTCACAAAAAATTCAAAACCGGCGGCGGCGGCGGTGACAGCGGTAGTTACTTTTTTTTAGAATAGAGAGATTTTATTCCGAACTGGGTCGGAAAATTTTCCTGTACGATAAGGGCAACTATTTTTCCGATTGCTACAGGAAAACTGGTCGAATTTGTTTTGCAATGTAGTTGCTTATAATAGTATACAAATCGTTGAATTTCATATCTTTGTTTTGTTTACAATTATAGCTCACAAAATTGTAGTTTTTTCTATCCGTTCATCATTATAATATCCTCCTGAGACCACGCGTCCATTCTATTGGGCATTTTTATTTTCTTTTAAATACTTTATTTCAGTTGGAACTTTTAAATACTTGCTGTCCACTATACTAGATAGTCTAGTGCTGCTATCTGTAGGCCGAAATAATTAAAAAATTGCACCTAAATATGTATTTTAATCATTTTAAAGTGTCAGGCAACAAGAGAAAGACTGTTGAAGGAAAGCAGACAGTTTTAACGCTATTTTTTTATATTTTTAGGGTTCCGTACTTAAAAAGTAAAAACGGAACCATTATAAGATCACTCCTGTGTCTGTCCATCTGTCTGTCTCTCACAGCCATTTTACTCGTACACTATGGAACGCGGAAAGTTCAAATTCGGGGAAGTAATAAAGACCATTGACCCATACATTTTCAGATTAATAAACATTCATAAATATATTTAGTTAAAAAGTAGAGGGGCTAATTATGCTACTTGAAAAAAAAATCTTTTCTTTGTATATCATGTGGGATATCCTGTGAAAGCTTTTGTAATGCTGAACTCAAAGATACATTACTTTTAATTTTAGGTATCATATTTTCAAAGATATTGTTGAAAATGTAGCGCAAAAATATGTCCCCCCCCCCCCATCTAATTCCGAATCTACTGAAACTAAAAGTATGAAGAAATTAGAGGTAGTAGACGTTAATATAAACCTTGCGAGAAAATTATAACGATTACCGTAGGTCACATAGTTTTTAAGTAATTAGCATTTTCCTGTTATACACAAATTTCGATTTCCGGGCATTCAGAAAAATTATTGAACATCGCTGAATTTACCTATCGTTGCAGAAGAATAAAAGCATTTTTGATAATGATGTTAGAAAAAAAATCATCGGTAATTAGCCGAGATATTAACCCTTAAACGTACGGTCAGTTTGGACATACACAAGGACAGGGGCGGCGTACTCTATGCCTGGTTAACAGCTTTTAATGATATATATGTGTAATGCAATGTCCAGTAACAGTATAAAAGCAATAAATTGTTAAAAACATACTAATTTAAGGGGTCTCGGGACTCTAAAAAGGGGAAAAATGTAAAAAAGACCATTTTCAACATTTAATGTCGTAAAATATATATGTGTTTTAAAACACAATTTTAATTGGGATGAAAGATATAAGTATGTTCTTTCGTTTCATGTATTTAAAAATTGCAAGATATAGAATTAGTATTTATAGGGGGCTCGAAACTGTTAGACATTTGTCGATCAAAAAATTGGAATAACAGTTTACGCCAGAATTACAAAATAAATATTGCAACTAGAATGAAAATTTTGGTACTTACTTATACTTCAGATTGTAAAAATTTCCATGGACATAATAAATTTGTATTTAAAGCATTTTTATATTTTTAACTAGGGGGCTCGGCCCCCTACGAGCTACGCTCGCCAACCCCCGTCCAGACACCGCAGACTCTAAATGCACGCTAATTTGATCGGCTTTAAAAAGATTTCGAAAGATTGAAATATAATTTAAAAAACAGTGGCGATCTCCCTATAAACGAATTTCTATTCATTTCTCTTTGATTGGGGAATTTTAACGCCAAATCCGCTGTGGTACTACTTGATTATCCTGTCGACCAATTTCGCCAAATTATATAAATCGCCAAACCACTCGCCAAATTATACAAATTGATATAATTTTTATTAACGAAAGAACAAATAAATTCGTACAACATTAATAAAAACACAAATAAAACGTCGAAATAAAAATAACTTGATGACGTATACACGTGTAACAACATTTCAAAATAAGCTAATATAAAAGGAATTAAGTAAAGAGAGTCTTTGTCTCCCGGTATTTTTTAACAAAGCGAAAAGTAAGTTCTTTTAAATGAGACATTTTAAATTAATTCTCAAAATATCAAATAAATGTCTAGCGCAATTCCTAAATTTAAACTTTTTTGCAATATTATTTTGTGTTCATTTTATGTAATAACTATAATGTGACGTAAATATGACGTAATTTCTCCTAAGACTTCTAACGCATGTTAATGAATTTATTATTTTACAATATCCTTTCTCTTTTAAAATTCACGTGTATACTTTTTATGACGTAATTTTTAATAAGTTCCTGCTTTTTATACGTAATTATTTAATTCTAATTTAAAAGTTTTTTTTTCCTGTTTATAATAGTCACGTGTAAATAAATTTTTAATTTGAAGCAAACATTATTGCTTGCGCTTTTTATACAGTTGGCAACAGTTTAAATTAGTACAATTTTCTGAAATCTGTAAAAAATATCTCTAGAAATGCTGAAAATTTAAATTTAAAATAGAAATAAAACCTGAAAAAATGAGTCAAAATAAAAAAATTAATGCAATCTGCACTCCGGCAAAGTCTAACGCATAAAATGATCTAAAAATGATTACACTGCCATGTATAGTTTTTGCTGCTATAAAACTTTTTTAGTGGAACGATTTTGTCCAACTTTAGCATTAAATAACTCTTGAAATAATTCTTCGATTTGAAAACTGTCTGCATCAGCGTGTTTATCAAACATTTCTGTATAAAACCGCCGATTTTCATATTTTTGTATGCATTATTTTTGTTAATATTAACGAAGAAAGGCCTCCGGTCACAAAAAAATCAAAAAAGGCGGCGGCGGCGGCGGTGACAGCGGTAGTTACTTTTTTTTTAGAATAGAGAGATGCTATGTTGCATTTAGCTAATACAAAATTTTGAAATTTTCAACAGTAAAATCACCTAAAAAATATTTTTTTGAACAATAAAAAGGAAATTTTAGGTTCAAATTATACAGACTAACATGAAATATAAGTTTTGAAAATTTCATGAAAAAATATTCAGAAGTTTTTGAGGTATCTTGTGCTTTATGCCCAAAAAACGCCATTTGGAAAATAATAACTTTAAAGTTTCGGAAGCGCCGCTTCAGCTATTGAGCGGGTATAATTCTAAAAGCCAAAACTTCTGTTTTAATGGGAATTTCAAGGAAACAATTATAACAAAATATTCAGAAAAGATAGGAGTGCAACATCTAAAAAAATTAAAATTTCTTAAATTTTGAAACTTTAAGAGTCTTGCAACCACTTAACCCTTTCCGGCACGGAGTAATTCTATTTATAAACTTATGAAACAATGAATTGACACCAGAATTTATAAACGAATTTATTAGAAAATGAGAACTTGCTTATTTTCACGTACATGATAGAAGGAAAATTTCAATTAAATATTCTTGGTGCCATTTGTCTGTTTTGGAATTAAAATTGTGTGTCCGTTTTTAAGGGCATCGCCGTCGAAAGATTTAATTAGAATGAATCGCATAAATATTGTGGAATTCGCAATAGTTTGCATTGATTGTATCTCTCAATACGTCTCGAGTGACTTTAAAAGTTAATTAAACACCTATCTGGAAAAACGCGGCCCTGACTAATGCAGCGTTGCAACTTTGAGACCTCAATTCGAAGCGCGTTTAGCACAATGCCAAATTTAAACTTTGAACAAAGGTTTTGTTTTAGCTACACTGTAGAAATAAATTTTATTACTGCGCTGAATTTAGTTTCATGAAATGCCAAATGAAGTTTAAGTATGCATTGCGTTTATTGTCAGTACCGAATTAAGTTCATCATAAACAGATTAGGATAATATTAAAAAAAAAAAAGAGTTATACGAATAGCTATATTTGATATTATTTAGGTTCCATATCTCTTTGAACTTTCATGGTATACCCGATTACACTTTTCTAATATATACAGTTATACCCAACCCTACGTTGTATAGTTTTTTACAAAGTCTTAGTATTCTTTTAGCAACGTTTTTATTTTTATTTATTTTTATTATTATTTTTTTTTTTATAATACAATTACAAATTCATATATTTATTCTACAGAACCCTCTGTGCGCGAGTAATGCTTGCTCTTGACCGTTTATTTAAAAGTATTTTGATATTAATGTTAAGACATCTAATGTTAAGTGTTGTATCATTGGAATGACATCGCAGTTTAAGTAATCTAATATATATTTTAGAGAATAAACAACTTTTTTTTAATGTCCATTCTATTGGACGTGGGGTCTTCATCAGTTGTTTTTTTTTTCATATCAGACTCTTTTCGTATACTGAAGAGAGACATTAGTTTTTACTTAAAAATCAACACAGTACTGAAACAAATAATAGATATAGCAGTAGATAATATATATTCTTAAATAAATAAAAACATATTTAAATATTATCCTAAAAATGTATAATTTTACTGATAAAATGCTTGTTATCAGTACGTTGTTAAATTTTGATTTCAGAGATTTATTTATTTATTTATTTATTTATTTATTTTTTGTCATTTGGTAAGTATAGATAATTAAGCCTTTATTATGTTTTATTCCTATTCATAACTATTTTTGGTATTATTTTTCTGTTAGTATAGTATTTATAATTCAATTAATAAATTTAATCATATTTAATTATCAAATAAACTTTAAGAAAATATAATTAACGATAACGGTATATGATTCTAAATAAACTCATTTTGATTTCTTTTAAATTTCTTCTTAGCATTTACTTGCCAATTGTGGTAACTGTGCCACTATTTATTATCATTATTAATAACAAACAAATTACTGATGTTCAGAAGAGTTAAAAAACAAAAGAAAATGTTATATATATATATATATATATATATATATATATATATATATATATATATATATATATATTATTATTACTAAATTGATCAACAAGTTTCTGAGTTAAAATACACTTTTTCTATTTGATGATGCAAAAATGTAATTTATGTGATATTTGGAAGATAAACGACAAAAACACATTTTTGACGTCAGCAAAGTTTGTAATGAAAGAAATAGGACTCGACGCTAAAAATATGGTTTTTGAAGCTCATTTAGCGATCTCATCTTACTTGATAAGTATAAAATGAAATAAGTAAGCATGTAAAATAAGTAAACATCAAATGCAACTTGTATTTGTATATTTGATTAACTGTAAAAAATAAATGCAAGCTTTTTATATTATTTTACTGTTCGTAAGTTGTTTCTTATTAAATTAGTTAATTTAATCGAATTTAAACAGAAATAAAATTTTAAAGAAACTATAACTCAAGATAATAATTTAAGATTATAAATAAACTGCATTTTACCTCTTTTTAATTTCCTTTGGCATTCAAATGTCAATTGTGATAAACGTGCCACTAACTTTATAATTTGTTTTAGAAAAAACGTTTATTGATGTGATAGATTTTTTTAAATTCCTTTTTAAAAAACTATTTAAAAAGTCACTAAATTGATTTAAAGTAAATTCTTCTTAAATTCTAAATAAATATTTTAAAAATAAATTCTATAAATAAATATTTTTATATATTATTATATTCTATAAATAAATTCTTTTCAAATAAATTTCATCCGAAAATACTTTTCTCTTTCCTAATGAAAAAATTAAAATTGTGAAATGTTTACAGGTAATGTATGAACGATAAAAGCACATTTATAATGAAAGAAAATCTAACTGAAGATAATAATTTAAGATTATAAATAAACTATATTTTATTTCTTTTTAATTTCCTTTTGGCATCCAAATGACAATTGTGATAACCCTGTCACTAACTATTTATAATTTTATTTAAAAAAAAACTTTTATTGATGCGATAGATTTTTTTTTTACTCCTTAAAAAAAAAAAAAAAAAAAAAAAAAACTATTTACAAATCACTAAAATGATTTATACTTTTCAAATAATTCTCATCCAGAAATATTTTTTTCTCTTTGATGATGAAAGAACTATAATTGTGCAATATTTAAAGGTGATGTATGAACGATAAAAACACATTTATAATGAAAGAAAATTTTGCAGTTAAGAATTTTTCACTCAAAATCATGTAATTCAATAATATGGTTTTTACAGGACTAAGACCTATTGTCTATTATATTGGCACGCCAAAACTCTATATATTTTTTTAATTTTAAAACTAAATGATTATTATATAACGTTTTATAGCCCCATAAAGAGCCTTAATCCTAAAAATGGTAAAATTTGTTTGAAAAATTCGAGCTTGTGTCTCAAGAGGTTATTGAAAAGAATTTTCATCCACCCCTGAATGCTGGTTGAGTATCAGTCATTTGACTCTAAATGCTGGCAGGCGATCGAATAAAATTAGAAAGATCAGTGCCATTAACATTTATACGAATCCAGATATTTAAAGTTTCAGTAATGAGAGGGAACAAAAGGAAGTTTTAAAACGTTCCATATTGGTAATACATGCATAAAGTACAACGGGAATTATTATGCGTTCAAACGTGTGGTTAGAAAGAATTTATGCATGTTATATTAGAAATAGTACATTTACTAGGAACGTAGGGCAAAACTTTCATTCAGTTCTAGCACTACGTTATATTACGGATGCGTGTTTGCGATCTTTACAGGTAATGTTTCCGGTTACAATTATTTTTTAATAACTTCTTATAAGCTGATTTTCCAGCAAATTAAATTTCAGGATGTTTGACATTTATGTAGGGCAGCTTTTAACTATAAGTCATTCGACATTATGAAACTTCGCAATTTTGAATTTGCATGACATTTCGTAATTTATATTAATAAGGTTTCCGGTTTCAGTGATTACACGATTGTGTTTACGTAAAAAAAAAAAAAAAAAAGTTTTTGGTTTCTGGTTAAAAAATAAAATATTAACTTTAAGAATAATTTATCTCTAAATATGTTGAAATAAATAAATTAAATTGAATAGTTTACGATCACAGAAAGATTATGTACCATTATTCTTATTCAGTTACAAACTGATTAACCCTTAACTATTGTGACAAAAATTGTCCCATAACTACTGTGAGCGGTCTCTCAGCCCGGTAAATCAAAACATTAATAAAATTTCAACTAAGTGGTAAAAAATGGTTTGTTTACCAATACTTATCTACATAATTTATTGATAAGTCATCTTTCGAAATTTGAAGTTTATTTTTGAAGACTAAAAGACTGGTATCCCGTTATATGGGAGAGAAAGCGATTTATTGTAGGAGATCGAGGAAAAGAAATATGTAATTTTAAACTCATCTAATAATAGTTGAATAAAAATGAATTTTTTGTAAAAAAAAGTATGAATACCTAATAAAATTATAGTTAAATAGTAAAAATTAGATTATATTTGCATAAAAAAAATATCGTTATATAAATAAAAAACGCACGTTAACCAAAGTTTGCGTACATATCTACACAATTCTTTTAAATGAAGTTAAACACAAGAGAATTTATGTATCACCGTAGAAACAAACTTAATCAAAACAATGCCTTTTTTTATTACACAGTACAAAACATTCAGTTGCAGTCAATGCCTAGCATTCTCAAACATTGAAGGCAAACTCTTAATTTCATTTGAAAAATGCTGAGTACAATAATAATCCAAGAAATGCTCTTATTTTAATAGTATGTGTATCACTAATTTCGTGTCTCTTTGATCAGAATAACGCAATTTACATTCTTTAATTTTTACACTAGTCCATTACACTATAATTTCTATAACATTTATAACAAATAGTAAATTCCAAGTTTCTTCTTGTTCTGCTTTATGCCCTGTTTTTGCAACACCTTTTAAACTCGGCAGCAGCACCACAATATTATGTTTTGATGTTCGCACAACACGTTTGGTTCTTTTGTAGTCCATATTAAAATTATTTTTTCCATAAAAATATTCTGAGTTACTTGAAATATTTTCCTCATCGCCCAATGATAATTCCGAACGGGAATCGATATCACTTTCAATAAATTCATTTTCAGAATATTCAGAATCGGATATTCTATGTCCGACTAAATTTTCACAGGCCCTTCAATTTCAGTTTGTTTGAGGTGCACTGGACGTTTTCTCGAGGGATTATATTCTAATATCATGAAAAAAAGTATAAAATTATCCACAAAATAAAAATTTCCTTCTCGGACAAAAACAGAATCTCAAGTACTGTGAACGGTCTAACAGACCGCTTTTGGAATCAAAAGAGTAAAAAAAAAAAAAAAAAAAAAAAAAAGCAAAAGCAGCTACCAGAATGAAAAGAGGAATGTGACCTTGGGGGGGGGGTCGTTTCAGGAAGGTAGAAATAAAGGTGAGGATCATTATCTATTCTGAGGGGTGAAAATGGATGCGATAAAATCTGGAGCGGTCTGTCAGACCGCTCACAGTAGTTATGAGTTAAACTTAATAGGTAAGTTACAAAAATAAAAAACACAATTTATTATTTTAGGATTATTAGTCAGATCATAACAAATCTCACATCCACGTATATCTCAAATTTATTGAAATAGAAAATTATTAACATTTACTGTTAATCTTGATGATGCTCAGAGTCTTATACTACATGAAGTGAACTACCTATTAGCTGAAAGAACCAACAAATTATCCATATGGGTTATAGAAAGTACAATTATTCCAAAGATTCATGTCACGATTGCATGACATTTCTTTTTTTTTTTCCTGTGAATTATAGTCGTGTAAGTAGCGTTGCCAAATTGGGGACTTCTTGTCCCCAGATTGTTGATTGTCACCGTTTTTGAAATAGCAATATTCGGCCTATTTAACAATACATTAAAAAATCTGAAAAATAAAGCGAATCATACTATTTTAAAAAAGTGGTGACTGTCAAATAATCTGAATTAAAAACGTCACCAATCTGGCAACACTGCGTGCATGGGATACTAATTTAACCTTGTAAAAAACAGTTTACGAAAGAATATTGCGTGTTTTGATTAAACATTATTTTTTGGCAAAAGAAAAACAGTCCAAACACCCCGGAATGTCTTTTGAAGCATTACGCTATATCTGCTTCATCAAAAGCAAAAATTTGGATTTAGTTTTGTGGATTTAAATGCAACTATACCGGCACCGATGTACCATGTTCTGGGCACCCAATTTAGAAACAACTCTAGGAATTCTGAAAAAGTCTACATTATTGTTATGGCTGAGCAGAATGTGAATGTGGAGGAGATGGCTGAGATCATAAAAAATATTTACGGAATATGTGAGGAATGTTTTGAAAAAATATTTGCATATGAAAAAGATTTCTGTAAGATGGGTGTCACATTTCCTAACAAAAGGGAAAAAAACAGGAATGAGTCATCGATTCACAGATAAATTTAGATTTTTTCATCATAACTCAAATGTGTCGATTTGTAACAACGGATTAAACACGCATCCATCACTATACGTCTGAGTTCTTTTGCGTTCAGGTGTATCACTTGGCTGTCACTTGAACAGTTAGAACCGGGATAGATGTGCCCAAAGCGATTAAAGGCGCAAAAATCAGCTGTAAAAGTCTTATCCAGCATTTTGGGGAGTTTTACATGGCGTAATAAGCATCAACCAACTGTAGAAAATAAAAACATTACAGAGTAAGTATTAGACAGCGCTATTGGTTTGTTTTAACAAAGAAATGAAGAAAAAAAGACCACATATAGTAAAGAAACCACAAATAGTCCCACATACCACAAATAGTCCTGTTACACAAAGAAAATTCACCGGCTCCCACATCCATGAGACGAATTGGAAAAATTAAATGAATTGCAAAACGAATTACTACGCCACACCCCGTACTATACAAGCCTATCTCCCAACGACTATTATTATTTTTTTACTTGATGACGTGCTTCGCAGCGTAAGTGATTATCGACAAATAAGGATGTTGAATGCGACAGTGATGCATATTTTAGAGCCCTTAAAAAATCATACTGTATGAAATGCATCCAAGTGCTACAGGATTGTTAGAATAAGACAGAAATCGTTACAGAAATTGATTTCGAAAAAAAAATCAATTTGATAAAAAAAAAAAAAAAAAAAAAAAAAAAAAGTCATTTTGCATTGTTAATGCAGGGACTTCTCACTACAAGAAGTAATTGAGATAAAATAGCTTAAGTTTTATTTATGTTACTATAACGATGGAGTTGGATATTTTTTATGCATCTGCTAACTGCAGCGCAATTTTCATTTCCGAGGATGATTTGGCACGTTGAGTTTTGAAAATAACTATTGAAAGCAGATTAAAGTTTACGGTTATCGTATAGCAACAATGATTAAAACATAATGCAAAATGTTGACTCAATATAAATTTATACTGCTGAGACCAGTGCTTGGAATTTGACGAGCTAACACAATTGTTTACGTTTAATTACTATATGTACAATGTACATACTT
The DNA here is from genome assembly GCA_963932465.1 of Maratus speciosus. Taxonomy (NCBI): domain Eukaryota; kingdom Metazoa; phylum Arthropoda; class Arachnida; order Araneae; family Salticidae; genus Maratus; species Maratus speciosus. Next base: position 139,611,561 of record OZ010791.1, read on the forward strand.
GGAAACATCAAACTTTATAACAGCCTTACCAATACTTATCTCCCAGAAATATAAATACTCATTTCATTATATTACCGAATATTAGTCACAAAAACAGAAAATATATGCTAATAGAAATTTCTAGTAGATATTGGAAATAAAGAAATCCATTAAATTAAAAACGCTGAATAGAATAATGCATATATAAGTAAAGAAGCACAAAATGTACAAATGTATAATACTGTACTAACAATACACAATACCACGTAGAATGTATATAATTAACTCAATTTTGTAATTAAAATGCCATATAAAAATGTAAAATATTTACATGAAAACACTATAATAAACTCCACGACATGAGTAATACTAAATTAATTAACGAAATTTATGCGTTTATTTTTTATGATTTACTTTTTATGTATTTTATGTCTTACTACGTTAACAAAAATGTGTAATAACACATTATCTCGTTGTTATATTTCACATAATTAAAACAACGTAAACTGTAGTTTATCGATTTTTAAGAGATATATCTCCATTTTGAGAAGAAAAAAAATATTTCGAAAGAAAATTAGCACAGGGAAAGTTTTATTGTTAATATCTGAAGCGAAAAGTATAATTGTATCTGGAAAAAAAAAATATCATGTAAAGTCACAAGTTCAGTAAACCCTTCATTAATAAATATGTCATAAAACTTTAGAAATAATACCTCAAATAATCGATTTGAAATATTTTCGCCTAGCTTAAAAAAAAGGAAAAAAAAATAACTAACTGCAATGACAGAAGAGAAATGCTGCTCTAGAAGTTAAGAACAAATCCTTAAATTCTACTTTGTTCAATAACATGATGAAATTGCTGAATAAGTGAGAAAAGTTGTTTTCTACTTTCTTTAATTGCTTTTCTTCTATATTTTTTTCTACGAAGAGAGAGTTCGCTTTACAGTATCGGAAAACTACTTCATTGAAGTAGCAAATGAACGTTTATATTGGTAATCAAAAAATAATGTTAAATTAGCAAGATTTTATGATTTAGATAACAGAAAAAGAAAGAGAAAAGAAATCTTTCTAGTTATAGTTATAATTCAGTGTTATTTGTAAAAAAATAAAACAATGATTTTCACATGCATTCGCGAAAAATGAATGGGTGATTATTTTGTTTTTCAAAAACTCCTATTAAGTAGCTATAGGTATATTTCATTATTTTTATTAACCCTTTATCTACTTACGGTACTTATAAGTAGCAATAAAATAACTTGTTATAAAATTAATTTAATACATCGATTAGTTATAAAACAATTTAAAATAAGTTACAGAGTCTTTATCTTATCCCAAAAGCATTATCGGTCACACAAAACAAAAATATTTTAAAAGGATGATTTCTTTTGTCTCTGCATCTTTTCAGCTTGATTTGACGTTGGGGGTGGGATTTTTCAATTCGGAAATATTTCTATATTTCTATTGTAAGAACATTATATTTGTACATTTCCTAATTCTACAAAATACTAAGAAAAATATTTAAAATAGAATATATGAGTGGTGTTATAAATATTGCACAAAATCCCTATAAATTCAAATTTAATTAATTCTTCTAAATCCGTCAATCTTTCTACAATCATTCTAAAATTTATTAAATGATTATGTAAATCTTCTAATGCTGTTTAAACATTTCAGGAAAAATGCTTTAGAAGATAAAATTTTCAGGAATTCATACTTCAGCACATAAAGGGTTAAAACGAAGCCATTCTGCAGTAATTTTATAGACTAATTAAGTTTTTTTTAATATATTACATTCAATTAATATTTTTTGCGACATAGACGCATTGACAAGAGGGAATGTGCTGAAAAATTAGGTGCAGAATTAGATTATCTATATTATAAAGGACAAACGTTTCCGTGCTTAACGCTGACGTTATTTTGATAGCGGCAACAACAGATGATTGAATGTAACTCTTATTGACTTTTAAAGCAATTTTTTAAACTTCTAAGTAAGCATACTTTTAATTTATACACCGTCGAAAAGGGGAATATGTACTTTCATATGCAATTTGTTTGAATGCTTTATCGCAATTTATTTGAAAACAGTATCGCAATTTACTTATTTTTATTGTTTTTAAATAAATTCTCAAACATGATTAAAAAAAAAATCTCTCTATTGCGTGCAGACGATTATGAAAGATAAAAGCATTTACACTTAAATTAATATAAATAGCTCATCATTTGATTCCAACTTATATTTATTAATGAAATTAAACATTTATCAATCAATAAATAAACTATTAAAATATAAATAAAACACAAACATGAGACATGTAATCGAATTTCGCGCTCGATTCACTGAAATGAACAGAATGGAAAATGCGAGACTTTAGACATTTCGTCTGTCCTTAACTTCTGAGGCAAGGCCAACATGAAAATATCGCTTTTAATACGTTTTCAAAACTCTATTTTAACGAATTATTCGTGTTTTTCATATAAATATAATTTTTAGTATTGTTAATGGGCATTTAAAAAAATATATATAATAAATTTAAAAAGTCTCTTATATTTATATAAAAAAATAAACAATCAGAAACAGTGCACTCGTGGAAAGATTTCTCACAGCAATCTTTGAGATTATTTACAGATACGTTTTTACATTAATTTTTGATTAACTGCGATTTTTATCAATGAACGTATTTGAACTACATATAAGTGTACTTTGACAAAAACCGCTTGCAGATCTTTGAAAAATACTTTATTAATCTCTTTGCCTAAGTATGCGACGAGAAAAGGCGTTTTAACATCCAAAATAATATACAGTGAAACCTCCCTGTGCGATCACCTCCATTAAGCGACCCCCTCCCTGTATTAGTGTTCAGTGGAATGGTTCGCTTAATATGCAAAAACTCCAACCATATTACAGGAACTATGAAAATTTATTTAACATTTTAAATTTAAAGTTACAAAATAGATCTTTCTCATAATTAATTAAGAGTGAAAGAGAGAGTAAATATTTTACAAGGTACGCCTGTGTGTGACCCACAGACCGTGAAGGTCTTACATCCTCTTGCTTTGGAGATCAAAAGTTGAGAGCTTGATTTCATAAGAATCATATCACACTCGTCGCAACACTTCGCCAAATTCAAACATTGGCACCCTGAACGAACTGTGGACAAAGGTTTTATTCGCGAGCCAAATAATTATCCCAAAAATCCAGCAACCCCGATGAGAACAATGAAACGCGTCATGGAAAATGGTTGCCAGTCCACAAATCCTGGGAATCATTATCTAAGCGAAATGATTACGTTAAAATGCCCGCAACACACAATCGAGAAATGCCAAGAAAGGCATCTGGTAAAACCAACTGACAAAAAGATTTAGCCTCCATGCAACGTGAATTTAAGAACCGCATCTCATTTCGATGTGAGAGACTGCAGGGACATCTGGGAGGTGTTTATATTACAGACTGGCATTCGCTTAAACAAGTGATATTTAAAATTACATACAGCAGACCGAGGAAAGGGAAAGATGCATAGACTCGCATAAAATACATTCCTTTTACATTCGTTGTTAAAAGATTTTCAACGGTTCCATCTTAGCAGTGATAAGGAAGCTTTTCTCTGCATGAAATTAAATGAAGAGATATTGTTACTAGCAGCTGCAGTGGAACAGACAGATAAGGGGAAAAAAGGAAAAAAAAAGAAATGAATCTTTGAGCGGCGTGAAATAAAGATGTTTTTAGAAAAAGAAAGAAACCACATTAATAAAATCTGGATGTTTTTGAGTAATGATTTTAATCACCTATTTCATTATAGGAAAGAGGGGGCGGGGAAGGCCAATATGATCTAAAAGTAAGAAAGTTATGTTTTAAATTAATTTTGACTAACATTGATACCTATGGGACAGAAACGATGTCACATAACTCACCCCCACAACAGAAGAAAGCTGAAACGTGTACGTTGCAGCTTTATATCTACTTAAAATCCTTTGTCCACCTTCGCACTTACAGAATATGTATCATGACAAAATAAGTAAAATTAACTATTTAAGTTGCTATCTACCAAGAAACATATTTTAACTTGTCTGTGAAACTATTTCCCGTTAGCTCCTGTAAAATATTTTATACAACTATAAGTAAGTAGAAAAAATATATATTTGCTTGCTTTCAAAACAATTCACAAGAATTGTGTTATGTCCATGACTGAGCGCTCATAATATTCAAAATAATCTTTTTTTTAATTAAATATTCCACAAAATAAAATTGCCACATTAGTTGATAACACAGGATCCTATATTTAATTTTTTTGTGGCATTGTATTGTGGCGCTGGTACCAGCATTTTAGTCATGTATGTACTCATATAGAGAAGCATTTACTGTATTTACGACTTATCCAAAATTTGATCTTACATGAGATCATAATATTAAATAAATGCAAGCAAATAAAAACAAAGGACAAAAACATACCAGTAAAAATTGTTACTTTAAGGAAAGATGAATTCTTTCTTAAAATTGAAGCTTATTTGTATTATCTTAGGTTGCTTCATTACTCGCATAAGAAACTTACAACAATTTGTGCATAACGCACAGGACTACCAGAGACAAAAATTGTGCAAGGTGCACGCACTCAAACAAGTGTAGCCCTAAATATTGGAATTTTGTGACTTCTAGTGGTATCATCTTATGGCTGCTGCCTTAAATAATAAGGGGTAGTTTTTTTAGATTCCTGCAATTTAGCTAAGTCCCCGGTTTTTCAAAAAATCACAGTATGGTATAATTTAGCATTTTATGAATTTTTACACTGCCATCCTGACTTTCCGTGTATTGATCAAAATTTAACCCCTGGCAAACTTATAAAAATTAATAATAAATTGCATACAATTTTGTATAGTGTAACAAGATATCTTACTCGATCTGCCACCTCCAAGTAAGAAGTATCTAATGAAAGTGTAAAAGAATGTTACCTGTTAAAATTAACAACTTCGAAATGTATGTGTAGTTTAATATGTCATGTGACGGATAACTCCTAGAAACATTAAAATCTTTGTATAGATACAAAGTGATGATGCGATTGATATGTTCTGACATTATGCACACACAAAAAAAACTGTTAAAAAGAAGTATTTTAATATTGAAACATGGTGTAAAATTTAATATATAGGAAAGTAAAAGGAGAAACTGTATGTGTGTGGAGGGAGGGGGGAAAAACTCCCAAACTCATGAACTACTTGTAATGCAACACATGAACAAAAGTGTACGCAAGCATACACAACGTGTAAGTAAACACATGAACAAATTGTATAATATGACATGAACTCTATGTATTAATGTCTCAATGAACTCAAATTGTTATGCATTTGCCAACAAAATAAACAGACAGTATATGTGAAAAAAAAAAAAACAAGACAGTTGCATACGAGTGAGATTCAATTACATAATTAATGAGTTATCATCAAAATGTAATGAATAAGGGTTAAAAAACAAATGAACTACTTGTAATGTGTGTGTAAACTCTGGTTAAACTCTAAACCAGCCAGTGTGTACAACTCAATGAACTACTTGTAAGAAAAAAAAACAAAAAGAAATACTGCCGAATAAATCGCTAGCAAAGTACAATGTGTAAAAGCAAATGAACAAAATATGTAAATCAACACATGAACTAGTGTAATGTATATATAAGAATGCACCAAAATGTATTTAAAAAAAACAAATGTTGTGTAACACAAACAAAAATCCAACACATGAACTACATGTGAAAGACAACTGTTGAATAAGTGGTTCACTAGGGGTTAAAAGAAACTAAAACTGCATCTGCCAAGTTCATTGCTGTCTTAAGTTAACAGAAGCGTGCATAAAATGTATAACTCTACGCTAAAAATTGTAGAAGTTATGTAAGCCAAACATGTTCGAAGAAAAGAATGAAAGGGAAAAAAAAATATATTGCTAGTCAAAAATAACAAGCAATGTACCTTATGTGGTATGAATGTATGTATCCGTCACAAGACAACTGTGAGACTTGAACTCACAAATTAAAAAAAAATTAAATCTGAAGAAGAAAAAAAAATGCCAAAGATTTAGTTTAATGAGTATATGTGAATAGTCCTTTACCAAAAATAAAGTGTACCTAACAGCTCACATTATGCATGTGACTACCTTTTATAAGAAAAACATTTACCGATATCAAATATCATGTCAGTTATAATAAAAAAAATACCTTATGTTATAACTTAAAATAGCAACGAGTCACCAGCCGCGCGTAAACAATGAAGTCCAACAGTACATTAGCTGCATGTGTAAAACTGTACACCCGGTTAATTATCCCTTGCACAAAAAAAAACTTTAAGATGACTGTGTAAACAATGTACAACAATTACATTATGTTATAATTTCTGCAAAACTTTTAAACACACGAACCAAAAAAAAACTTGACATTAAAAGAAAGTTTAACTAAAAAAAAAAAAACTACGAAGTTGTGAATGCAGTGAAAAAAAATTCAATTTTTAAGCTAAACACAAATGATGCTAAAAGAAACGTATACATGCACAGACGGCACTGAATGTCCTTAACCATGGTGAGTATTAATTGAAATATAACAAAATTCAGCAAAACTGAACGAGTCAATGTGTGTGTGTGTGTGTGAAGTACCAGGCCAAACATGACATCCCAAACCATGTGCATGAGAGGGAAAAAAAAACATGTGTGATTAATACCTAACAATGCTATCTGCCCATAGCAAGTTAGAAATAAAGTGTAAATTAGTGTAAAGGTGTTATCCATCATCAGCATTAAGAAACAATTACAGGTGAAATTTTAGCAATCTAAAAATAATTTTTAAAATGAAAACAATACTCCAATTGTAGAATTAATATTAGTGTAACTCCATCAATCATGTTAGGAAACATATCCGATCCCTGATTAAGCTAGCGGCCAACTTGCTTAACCATAGATCGAAATACACACCTCAGACATTTTGCTATCCCATGGAAAATAGCGCAATGACTGAAGTATCCCACACAAACCATGACAGAAGTACAAGCAAACAAACTTACACGCAAAAAAAAACAAAAAAAAACGATGTATTAATGTGAATGCATGTCATTGAGAAACATAAAAAAAATAACAGTTTAAAACTATACGTCAAACATATGTTGTACATCTTATGTATTTTGCAAAAGCAAACGAGAGCCAAAAGGGAAAAAAAAATATTTTGTAACCATGACATGATGACTCGAGCTATGTAATATGCCTAAATAAAATGTATGCCAGGCTAAACTAATCTAAGCTTACTAAATATTTTGCCAAAGTTCACAATCCAAGAAAATATTAATGTGAAAGATAACTAATCTAATATATATATTTTTTTAACTTATGATTACGCCAACTGTATGTAAATTTCTAATCAAGTGCCCACATCTAACTGAGAAAAAAAAAATGTTATGCTCACCTCCTCTATACTTATTTTAAATTGCCACGAATATGCAAATCCAACATATTTCACATTACTTTTAATCAGTGCAAAAAAAAAAAAAAATAATAAAGTCATAAAACATAAAACTTTCTGCATAGAAAAAACAATAATCTATATTAACTCTAAAAAGAAATTTCAAAAGTGTGTCCCAGGTCTAATAATGTAAAAGGTATTCAAAAGCAAGTCATTTACAATCAAAGATAAATATATCTATAGACTTTTTTTTTTATCCCAATCTTTATGAAAGTCTGAATGACAACATCTTAACTAACAATAAAAAACATTTAAAAATCCCCAAAAAACTACTCATAAAAGACACTATACTGAATAACTTGCAATATGACACAACATATTATTTAAATCATACTGTTAACAGACAGCATACGAGCCAGCGTATTTATGTGCAACAACTGATAAAACAACAGAGAAGCAACTTCAAGGCCTAGAGATAAAATAAAAGGAATATATTATCTCTGAAGTGCGTCAATGTGTCAATGCAAGATACTCAGGAAGTTTCTAATATGAATCAAAGGAAACAAACTAAAAAATAATTGCTACCCCTTTTTTTATCCCCTTAGAAATGCATCCCAAATACTCATAAATTTTACCTTACACATCAACTGCCGATCTGTAAGTAACAACTTATATTTTTAAAAGCAGATGAAATATTACCTAACATATTAAATATGCATAACAGAGATAAATACAAATACACCTCTTTTCAATCAAAATAGAAATTAAATTAAAAATAAACACACCTTTCGTTAACAATATGTCATTCAAAACTATAATTAAAAACAACAAAATGTGCACAGATAAATTAGATAAATTTTAAAAGGCTATTGCTTGTGCAATAGCGACAAGGAATGCAAGCGCAATATCTTTCACGATAAATGTTAAACCCAGAAAATCCTTGTCATGCATGAAAATAAAGTATATTTAAACATTCCTAAAATAACTGAACATAAATAGCACTTACCTTTTAAACATTAACATGCAAAGAGCAGCTTAGAATTATAGCTGCAAGTATAACGATTTAAAAAAAAACAATAATTTTTTTTATAAAGTAGACATCTTCTTTCTTCCGGCTATTACCTTTTATAAGCAGCCTTATTAAAAACAATATGGAATAGTATGGAGTAATAAAATTTTAACCACGTATGAATCTAGAAACATTTATCATAGCCTGAAAAGAGATGAAACTGGAAAAAATTATAAAAAGGAAAATATTGTATTAAGTAAAATTAAGATTTTAAAAAGGAGAAAAAAATGTTCATGTTGAAATTTGTATTGTATTCTTAATTTTTTTTTAACACAACCTAAAAATGCACTTTTTTAACTGTGGTAATTAACACAAGTAGCGTCACACAAAGTTCACTTTGAGATTGTATCTAAATCACAGAAAAGCACATACTTTTTAGATGGTGCGTCCCTGTTATTGTAAGTGAGAAACACTTTTTTTTAGATTTCCTTGAGTAAAAACACATTTCGACAAGAAAAGAAAATTCTATCACAAAGGCAATATTCGGAATGAAGCACGATGAATTTTGTCCATGTCAGGTGCACTTTTTTTGTAAGACACACTAGATTTCACTTTTTTTCTTTTTTTTGCTATTTCACAAACAACCTAAAAAATGAATTGTGATGAATCCGCACATTATTAGGTACCCTTTTTTTGTCGAGTACACTGGTGCCTAACTATTACTCTTTTTTTTGTTGACACACTTTTTTGAAGAACTAACAGGTCGCCTGTAAAAACTCGAATCACAGATAAAGCACATCTAGAAGACTCCAGGAGAGATTGAGCACAAAATTGGCGTTGATGATAATATCAGGTGAGATGATAGATAACAAACGTCTTTATTCCAACGTCACTAGTGTAGTATCAGGATTGTGCATAGAATTAGTCCAGTTTTCAATTAAAATGCAAATAAAATTTTGAAGACATGTAGCAGCGGTGGTCCGGCACATATATCATCAGGATCATTCATCATGTACTGGTGTTTACAGAAACATCAGGAATGGGCAGAGAAGTTGAAGAATAAAATTGTGCTTTTAAGCTGCAGGAGTACTACTTCGAAGGTGCGGCATAAAAACATTTAAAAAAAAAGGGTGGGGGGAATTTCTCTCTCTTAAATAAATAATCTTTTTTTTTTTTTTTTAGGTTGGAGAAACGACCGGCCGATGGGCCAAATTTATGTATTAGTGTTCAGTGGAATGGTTCGCTTAATATGCAAAAACTCCAACCATATTACAGGAACTATGAAAATTTATTTAACATTTTAAATTTAAAGTTACAAAAGAGATCTTTCTCATAATTAATTAAGAGTGAAAGAGAGAGTAAATATTTTACAAGGTACGCCTGTGCGTGACCCACAGACCGTGAAGGTCTTACATCCTCTTGCTTTGGAGATCAAAAGTTGAGAGCTTGATTTCATAAGAATCATATCACACTCGTCGCAACACTTCGCCAAATTCAAACATTGGCACCCTGAACGAACTGTGGACAAAGGTTTTATTCGCGAGCCAAATAATTATCCCAAAAATCCAGCAACCCCGATGAGAACAATGAAACGCGTCATGGAAAATGGTTGCCAGTCCACAAATCCTGGGAATCATTATCTAAGCGAAATAATTACGTTAAAATGCCCGCAACACACAATCGAGAAATGCCAAGAAAGGCATCTGGTAAAACCAACTGACAAAAAGATTTAGCCTCCATGCAACGTGAATTTAAGAACCGCATCTCATTTCGATGTGAGAGACTGCAGGAACATCTGGGAGGTGTTTATATTACAGACTGGCATTCACTTAAACAAGTGATACTTAAAATTACATACAGCAGACCGAGGAAAGGGAAAGATGCATAGACTCGCATAAAATACATTCCTTTCACATTCGTTGTTAAAAGATTTTCAACGGTTCCATCTTAGCAGTGATAAGGAAGCTTTTCTCTGCATGAAATTAAATGAAGAGATATTGTTACTAGCAGCTGCAGTGGAACAGACAGATAAGGGGAAAAAGGAAAAAAAGAGAAATGAATCTTTGAGCGGCGTGAAATAAAGATGTTTTTAGAAAAAGAAAGAGACCACATTAATAAAATCTGTATGTTTTTGAAAAATGAATTTAATCACCTATTTCATTATAGGAAAGGGGGGGGAGGCTAATATGATCTAAAAGTAAGAAAGTTATGTTTTAAATTAATTTTGAATAACATTGATACCTATGGGACAGAAACGATGTCATACTCCCTGAACGACCATTTTTTTCATGGAACGAAATTTATGCCCATAGGCTCAATACTAACTTTACCTCTATTCAGAGACAACCCCAGTTGAACTCCCTCCATGGGCGATAAATTTCTTTGAAGAAAATTAAAGAAATTCTGTTTTTTCCTCGTCACTTTCAGAAAGTTTTATAAAATAATAATTCCTGAGAGCGCATTATTCATCAAAATTCTGAACAAAGTTTAGAAATTATTTATTCAGGTAATTTTTAAGTTTCTAAAGCACTTTGTGCCTTTTCAGGCAATGAATTTAACTCTGATGACAAAATAAGGATGACGGTCAATAAACTCCCCTGACCAATTCTGTCAAGAAACTCTCAAAGAAATAGACTAATTAATGAAATCATCATAATTTGTTCCCGTCAAAAATTGCATTTATTTACTGAACTTCGAAAGGACTTGGAAATAAAAGCTATAGAACATAAAACCGTAAAAGCCAAACAAATGTCAATGCATTCATTTTTTAAACTCTGCACTTATGTAATTGATTTTTGTTTTGATACTTAAATTTTGATATTTTTCCCTAATGAGAAAAATAAATTTTAGTAACATTAATTGTTACCCTTTTTGAACAATTAAAATCTAGATTTACACATGATCTCCATTAAGAGATCACCTCTCGGATCGACCAATTTTTATTAGAACGGAACGTGGTCGCTTTAGGGAGGTTTTACTGTATATGATGGTTTTCACTTATATTCTGAAACCCGAGAGTATTCTGAAACGCGGTTTATTCCCTTGTACACGGTAAAGTCAAAGTGAAAGAAACCTCGTTTTTAACAATTATTTCGGAGTTCTAGTGAAACTCTACAATGAATGCTCTTGACTTTAAGCTATAGGAAAAAACATGTTTGAAGACGTAATAAATTAGTAAATGTTCAATTAACATTTCTCTAATTTTTATATCCTTCAAACTTTTTTGTTTTCAAGCAATTTTTAAGTTGTTTCCCTTTGCGCATGTTAGAGAAAACTACCACGTATTTTTTTAGTTTGAAAATCGTGGTACCTGCGAAAAAAGAACCGTTGTGACTATTATTTTATGCAACAAATGAGATACATAACATGAAATTAAATTTGTGATCATAAAAGGATGAGAACTTCCACATCATTCAATTTGCAACGGAAAAGTTTTTATGCAATTTTGTAAGAATAACGCGTATACTGTCTATAATAAAAAGATTCTTAAAAAGAAAAAAAAAAAGGTGTTTCGACATTCTATTTTAACTTGGGGAGCTTGAAATCATACTTCACAAAATGTACAGGAAATCGAAAAAGGTGCACGCTAATTTTAAAATTTAAAATGAATATACAGTGACCTCTCACTTATACGACTCTCAGTTATACGACTCTCTCACTTATACGCCGAATTCTCTCGGTCCCGTCCACGCTTTATGGGAAATAGTGCTAAACTTCTCTCAGTTATACGACTGCTTCTCTCACTTATACGACGCTTTAAACGGTTCAGGTGATTTTACATTTCTCACTCTAGAATTAATTTTTATAATCTTTAAAGTACAAATCATTCACGTTTTCTTACATTTATCCTTTCATTATTGTTAAAGTGTTTATGAATAATGAATAACATTTCTTATCTACCTTCGCTTGTTATTAACGATGAAATCTATGGCGGGAGGGTGATTGTATGGAATTCTCTTGTGTCTGCCATTTAACAAAAGCCAAATGACTACCTGCAGATCATGTCTCTGTATGGCACTGGTGGAGAAATCAGGGTTTTTGCAAAATGCATTTTCCTGGAAAATTTTAACAGCTTTAAGGAATGCGTCGTCTTTTAGGAATGAGGTTGTTTTAAGAAAAATAGACTTTTATTTTAAACTTAACAAATCGAAAATGGCAGTTCGTGAACATCACTAGAAAAAAATACTAAAGCGAGAACATATCGGAAGCACATCCCAAGCTATAATCATGCCAAAAGACCTATGCGCGTACAACCCGCACAGCGAAGGGGAAAAAACGCGTGCGTCAAAGAAAATCGCTACAAGCTTCCGTACTAGACGCGTGAATGGTTATTCATTTCGCTGTAATTTTTTCAGTTTGCTGCATACCGATACCTAAACTGAAAATGTCAAAACGTAAAGCATTAAGCATAAAATTCAAAGTTGAAACCATTAAAGAATATGATAAAAATTTACTGCAATCAAAGAAGGCATTAGCTGCTCTCTTCAATCTGCCAGAATCGACACTAAAAGGAATTCTGAAAAATAAAAATGTCATTATAAATGCATCAAAAAATGTCGATTCAAAGAGATCCAGGATACAATGTGGCAGATTTAAAAAATTGACATCAGCATTAATCGCGTGGTTTAACCAAATGCGAGCTTCAAATTTACCAATAGATGGTGTGATTTTAAAAGAAAAGGCTCGCACTCTTACTGAGAAGTATGGAATCGAGAATTTTTCAGCGTCTTGCGGTGATTCGAGAAGCTAAAAAAAAAAAAAGACATCGACTTTTGCATCGCCGCATCACAGGAGAAAGCGCATGTGTTAATGGAAATGATGTTAGACAATGGTTTCAAAATCTACTTATGTTAACTAAGGATTAAGGGACCTAAAGACATTTTTAACTGTGATAAAACGGACTGTTTTTCAAGCTGATGCCAAATAAGACATTATCATACAAAGAAGAACCATGTCAAGGGGGCAGAAAAAGTAAAGAAAAATTAACTATCCTTTTTTGCGCAAATAGTGATGGTTCAGAAAAAATAGAACCTTTAGTAATAAGAAAATCAAGAAAATCTCGATATTTTAAGAATAAAAAATAATTGCCATGTGGCTACAGAAATTAAAAAAAGGCATGGATGACATCAGAGATTTCCAATGATTTTTTAAAAGAGATGGATGATAAATTTCAAAAACAACAAATAAAGGTTTTACTTCTAATGGATCAATGTCAATCACATCCCGATGTAAAAGATCTGCCGTTTCTGCAGCAAATTAAATTTTAAAATTTGTTTTAGGAAATTCAGTTTTCCCACAAGACCAAACTGCTAGTTGAACGAATGAACCTGATATTGAGAGCGTATGGAATCCTTTAATAACGAAGACTCGAATAAAATGTTTATGGACGAAGGTATTAATTTCAAAGATTATGTAGAATGTGATGATAAACGTCTTCTGTCAGAACTGAGAACTGCTGAAGAAATCTTTGAGGATATTAATAATGAATACGTGAGCAAGGAGGATGACCAAGATAAGAGCAATATTCCTGCTGTTGTAAATTTTTCAAAAGCAAGTACCGCTTTAAATAAATTAAAGAATTATGTCCATCAAAATGATTATTCCCAAACCAGATTAAAAGCTTTATTAGACTTAGAGAAAGACATTTTCTATTTCCATCTACGACAGAAACAAACTAATATCACTTCGCTTTTTGAGAAAATCTAATCTGTAAACTTTTAAAATAAACATAGTGGTAAATGAACAATTTTGTGAACTTTTTAAACATATTTTATGTTTAATTTTTTAATACATTTTACAAATTTTGTTAAAATATGTTCTTAGTACTCAAAACTTATCGTTTTTAGTATAGGTAAAATAATTAATGCCTATAAAGTTTGGAACATGTATAATAAGGCGGTCTCTCACTTATACGACTCTCTCAGTTATACGACTTTTTTCCACGGTACCTTGAAAGTCGTATAAGTGAGAGGTCACTGTATTTAAAATTCGATGATGCTTGAAAAATATTCATAACTGTGCATATAGGAAAGATATCAAGTTATTCTTATGTAAACCTATGAAAATCGGGTTATTTATGTAAAATTTTCAATTGAATTTATTGAAGATGTATGGGTAGAAATTATGGGTGATTTCATACATATATAATTTACTGCCGTTGAACTGAATTATAAACATAACTTACCAGATCCATCAATAAGTTGTCGTGTGGTTGAAATCAGAATATTTGGCAAGAAGTATGAATTTCCAATTCTATAACAATTATTTCGTGGTACGACTTATTTGATAGGTCAATTGTGTTCGTCAATTGGAAAATTATTTTTTGTGTGTTAGAATTTTTAAATTTAGCAATAAATGATCTCAAAATGTATTTGTATTAATTTTCAACGAAATTCATACAATTAAGCATACGTCGTTACAGGTAAAATATCCTCATATTATTACTGATCCTTGCACTAATTAACATCTGAAGATATTATCACTGTTGAAATAAAGATAACTGAACATCGAAGTTCCACTTCTTTGTAGAAATAAATAATTATAACAACTTTGTCACAGGTAATAATTTGTTTGGCAAACTATAGGCACCGTATTTTGTACTTAGTAACTGATGTTTAATCCTCAACCAGAAACTTGAAAATCCCATGCACAAACAGAAACGTGCAGTCTGTGGCATTATTGGATTTTAAAAACTCATATAAAATTTTAAAAAGAAAATATCTCTTAATAATTTACCAAATAGTGAACTTAATCATTTAGTCTTTAATAGTAATTCATTAAAAAGGCCAATTTTTTAATACAACACTATAAAAATAAGTTTTGAATGTCGGAGACAAAAAATATTTTAAAATTACACATTATTGTTCAAAATATTACATTTCCCTCATAATAATTAAATAAATGCATATGTTTTTTTTTTTACATAATTCGGTAGAATATTAATTAGAAAAAAACTTGTTGGATGTGCCAATACCAAAACTTTCTTCCACCTCATTTACTTTAATATTTCAAAATGTTGTTACAGATGTCAATGTTTCATTTTTATTAGTTCAATCCTATATCAACTTTAACTTTCATTATCAATTTTTACTTCATTCAGTTAATCGGAGTAAAAACGATTTAATCTCAATCATGATATTTATTAAAATCACGAATAGTTGGCTTATCAGGATGGGAAGATCCCGTCGATTCACGAGCCACTGGTGCTACGAAATATTAGAATAGAACTACGAAACATTAAGAAGATTACACAAAAATTGCTATTGCAGCTCCCCTTTCCGGCGGAATTTTTCCAAATTCAGAGAGGGCCTTCTTGCCATGGCTAAAAATACACACAGAAAATTTGGTTCAATTCTATGCATAACTTCATACATGTTTTGATGGTACAA
Organism: Maratus speciosus; assembly: GCA_963932465.1. Lineage (NCBI taxonomy): Eukaryota > Metazoa > Arthropoda > Arachnida > Araneae > Salticidae > Maratus > Maratus speciosus. Next base: position 139,627,357 of record OZ010791.1, read on the forward strand.
TATTGGAAATTGCACGAAAATCGCTATTACAGCAGCCCTTCCGGCGTAATTTTTCCAAATTCAGGGAGGACCTTCTTGCCATGAATACATACACAAAAAATTTGGTCCAATTCTATGCATAACTTCATATACTTTTTGATGGTAATATGGTGACAGACAGACGGACACTCGGACAGACAGATATTTTCTATAAAGATGTTTTGGGGGATCTCTGCCCCCTAAAAAGCTTAAATCTGTCGAAAACCGGAAGTCGAAAAAAATTTCGATTACAATACTTTTTTCTATTGAAGATAAAATAAAGTAAAAATTATGCAGTAAAATTAACAAAACATTGAATAGTAAATACTGATGCATGTTCTAAATATTTTCACTTTTTATGTATTTTCTGACAATGTTCATTCACTTTCGTGTTCATCATCTGAAATTCTTTCAACATCGCTTATGCCAGTTCCTATTATCGCAAGTAAACCATCGTAAAATAGTTTCTTCAATGTCTTTATCATCACACCATACCCGCTTTGACAGCCCCGCCATTTCGATATCCCAGTGCAAAAAATTACATGAAGGGAAACCCGCTGTCTAACAGACTGCGTTGAAAATAACTTTTCTTTCAATAACTAAAAATGTCTAGTTGTTGCAAAGGGTGGTGTAGGCAGAGGAACAATAACGTAAGGATTAGATTGCGTGATAAAATTCAGGACGTGTTAATTTTTGTAAAGGGTAGATATGTAGAAGCAACCATATCACATGCAGTACATTTGCTGTGAGGGAATAAGAAAGCTTCCTGTATATCTTAAACTATCCATCCGGCTAAATTTAATGTAATAGTTTTCTTGCAAACATTTAATTCTGTGTTTTGAATAATTTGTACTGGTAAGACGTTTTCCTGCCAATGCTAATATTCCAAACCATTTTTAACATTTTGAGGAATAAGGTTTAACTTTCCCTCTAGTTTTCATTTAAGCCAATCTAGTTCTCATAAAAAGTTTTTAAATTAAAAAAAAAACTAACAATATGATGTCTTCTTTTGTTTTTAGCGTTAGATCAGCCAGTGTTTCATTTCAAAGAAAAATATTGGCGTATAGCCTTTATTTCGTGGTAGGACTTGTACAGACAGATGAATTGCGTTGTCCATTTGAAAAGTTATCTTTTTCGTGTCAGAAATTTTATATTTAGCAATACATTTTCTCAAAGCGTATTTGTGTTGAGATTGAAGGAAAGCCATAAAATAAAGCACATTTCGTTAAAAGTAATATACCTCCATGTTATAACTGAGCCTTTCAAAAATTTGCATTTGAAAAAAAATTCTCTCCTCAAATTTTTTGGTGAAAAAAAATACTTATAAATATTTGGGTCACAAGTAATAATTTTTGGCCAAATTCCAAGCAATTTATTTTGTTCTTCTTCAGTAACTGAGGCTGTTCTTCCGATAAATATAATATAATAGTTTTCTTTAAAATATTTATTCCTGTGGTTGGCATAATTTGTCTAGTAAAATATTTTCCTGCCAATGCCAATATTTCACTCATAAAAAGCTTTTAAATTAAAACAATATTAACTAATAATCTTATGTCTTCCTTACTTTTAAGCGTTAGATCTACCATTTATTCATTTCAAACAAACATATTCAACCTCTCATCTTTCAAATTCTGACATTTTTAACCTTTCACCACTACCACAGTGACCAAAATATCTGATTTAAATATTTAACTAATTCACAAATTATAATAAGTTTTATAAATGTTTTAAATGTTAAACTTAACTGTAAATAAACGTAAAATTATTTTTTATATTTATCGTTCTCTTTAAGCTTTTATTGAGGCCAGAAATTTATTTGTGCAGAATTATTAGCAGCAAAATATTCATTAAAATAATAATAAACTTCATTAAAATAATATTTGTGCATAAAATTACAAAAAAAATAATATTTTATCCTTGTCTAAGAATTTTACAATTAACTTTGTGTCTTCTGTTCACCGTAAAGTATTTATAGAAGTTGTACTTTAAACGGTAAAAATAAGTAGAGTAAAAAATCCTTGTTTATTATTATTATTATTATTAAATATTGTAAGTTTGAGCAATACAGTTCATACAATGGGGATTTAGCTCAAAAACTTTTTATGTTATTTATTTTCTAACGTGATTAAATTTTCATTTTTATTTTTGATATGGTTAAAAGGTTACATTGATTAGATTAATAAAATGTTCTATCCTGTAAACTCAGCAAAATAAATATATTATAAAATTAGAGCGCTTCTTTTGATTGTTGAATCGAAAAATTAGATAATATCAGTGCTTTATATATTTTTCTATCCAGATTCATAGAAGGCCATAAAAAAGGAAAAAGAGAGAAAACTTTTCCATTACTACAATTAGTTTATTTTATATGATATTTTTATCTCCATAATTAGATGAAATATAAAGGATAATTACATTTCGCTTTTGTTCTTTTTTCACCAAAAAGTAAATCCTGTTTTAATAGAACAATCTTCATAAAAATATTTTCACTACATGAAAAAAATAACTTTTAATTTATGATTTTTGGATTATAGATATTTTAATAACATTCCATTTATTTATTCAATATAAACAAATATAAGTGGTATATAATTGGTATAGTGTATATAAAGCCGTGGGATAACAATGTCCCATCTCTAAATACTGAACACTATTTTCAGTAAAAGAAATTGAAATGTACCAATTTATAAGGCAAAATGATCAATTGATCCATCAACTGATAATTGTTGTCTTAAGCTTCTTTTTTTTTTGGGGGGGGGGGGGAGGGAGGGTTGCTTTCAAATTTAAAGTAATAGTTAAATTAAAATCTTTTGGGATTTACATTTATAATCTTTTGATTATCTACTTTTATATTTTTTAAAACTACTTCAAGAAATTTTAATCCTGTCATGGAGAATGTTTCAGTGCAAATATTACTAAAAAAGAAAAAAAAATAAGTTTCTTATTTTTCAAATTCCTATGATTTTGCAATAGAAAATATAGATTTTTAAAATAATTTTCTAACAAAATTTTAATTGTAATCTTTAAAATAATTTATTGCAATCGACTGACAAATATTTTGTATATGCATACAAGACATTTTAGACTTTTCCCACAATAATTTTTAGTTAACTTAAATCATGCTATCAACTCTGGGATAGATTAGGGATGAAAGTTTTCTGAGAAGAAAATGGGCAGAAATTCGGCGAATATTTGAAAATTGCTTTCTGTTAATTTTGCAAGGTCATGGCGCTAAAAAAATGTGCTGACATTCTATTACAGTCAATTTTACATATTATAGGCACGTGTTCACACATTTCAAAGATTTAAAGAAATATTTCTATAGCAAAAGTTTTTTTTTTTAGCTGCCCGTAATTTTTAAAATATTTTCCGAGCACGTTTACAGTGGAGGAATCATTTTTCTCTCGGTATTAAAACGAAATGTCGGTATTTGTGATGCTGTGCTAATTGTCATATAAACATGTTCTAAAGACAAACATGTTAAATTATCTGAAGAAAATTAAATTAATTTTGTTATTATTTCTTGTATATATTCTGCTACGCAGCTGAAAATGTTTATTGAACAATTTATAGCATACGAAAGGTGAATATTTTGTATTGCTAGCAGATTGAGTAAAATATTAAATACACTATAAAAACGACACTGAAACGTTTCAAAAAATAACGAACAGAAGAAAAATCTTCTGTTTCAGAGGTCTTTCTTTAAATCTCGGGCGTCAACGTTTCTCTGAGGTTTCAGAAAATAAAAGAACATTTTCAGAGTCGTGTGTAACCCGAATATCTTATATTTTCGTAGTGTTTCTTATTAAATTAAGAAAGATTTTTTCCTGTAGTATATGGGTAAACATCTTTAAACTCTTTCGGATATTTTAAAACTTTTTTTTTTTTTTAATTACCTTCTAAAGTCCAAATACATTTGAGTCTTATAGTAGTTAGATGAGTAAAACATCTCTACGAAAAATTTGAACAAATTTTTGTTAATGGTAGGGGAGGTGGCGGATGATTGGGACATTTTTACAAAAATGTTTATTTTTAATATTTGTTTTAAAGTTATTATTATTATAAATCACATTTCATTCATTAGGTATTTTACTACATCTATACAACATATTTAGTCTAGATTATTTTTATACAATAAAATATTATAAAATTTTAAAAACGTTAATCTTTAACCCAATCATCACTATAGCAGGGACGAATGGGACACTAATAGGAATGGATGGGACACCAATATTTTTCTCCCTGTTTTCAATGTTACCTAGTTAAATTTTATAATTATAAACTTATATGTATTTATATTTGTAATATATGATCTTATAATATGGCTATTATATCTCAGCGTTGCTAATCATTTCTTTAACTACAGTTTAACTTGTAATGCAAACTTCGACTGTCTTCTTTCCCACTTACGGGACATTTTAGATATGGAATGAAAGTGAAAAATGTGTTTGAAATACAGCATAGCAGATATTTTTCATTCACAATTTATTAATAAATATCAATTCAATGTATCTTAGATATCATGCACCCCCCCCCCCCCAACCACCCCCCTACCCCACCCCCCCCCACCCCCCCCAACCCTTCCCCCCCCCCCCCCCCCCCCACCCCCCCCTACTGAGTATTACTACTTTTAATAATTTTATCTATTTTGATAATGTTTCAATAGCAATTTTTTGATAAACTATTTAACCTTTATTTCAATACAATAATTAAGATTGAATATAATTTTGAATAATAGACAACCTATATAATACGAGTACAGTTTAATACTGATAGTTAACATAAATCAATAATTTATAAACCCATATAATATTTTTAGTTAATAAATAAATGTTTTAACATCTCTAGTGATGAAAAAAATTGTCCCATTCATCCCTATTCAAATTGTACCAATCATCCCTATTCAAATTGTACCAATCATCCCTATGACACATAGATTCAATTGTCCGTTATTTTACCTTAGACATTATTTTGTCACATTGATTAATATGCACTCATTTTAATTACCATTATTGAACCTTCGAATAAATAACTACAACATATCTTATTTGTTTATATTGTATACAATATTTGACAAATTCAAATTTAAAAAAAAAGTTACTTTTAAGCAGAGTTTCAAAAAATGCAACTTTGCAAGAAAAAAAAAAGATCCATGTGGTTTTGCTTTTGGCTCTAAAGCACACAATGAAAGTGCCATATATGCGAATAGAAATCAACAACAACAACAAAAAAAAAAAAAAAAACGTTCATAGCATGAAATATTGAGGATGTCCCATCCATCACTTATCAAATTCCTCCCCCAGCTCCCCTATATGTTTTCTCCAAAAGCTATAACGAGACAGATTTTATTTTTAGCTGGGGCGTAATTCTTTATTGCTACTTTATTTATATTTTATCTTCGAAGTAATAAATTATTCTCTATAAAAACTCTCGCTATAAAAAACACAATAATTTTCTTAGTCTACGAAAATTAAAATTACCAAACACAAAAACAGAGAATAACTTCTTCCAAATTTCCTATGATTCCGATATGAGCTCTTTAAATATAGAAACCTATGAAACTAACATATTTTCTATATTCCAAGAAGAATTTTTAAAATAATATTTCTTTTTCTACAACCGATTTCCGGAAATGTTCTATGGAGTTTTATGGAGTATTAGTGATTTTTTTCTATCTTGAATGAATTGTTTTTAGGATGCTATTAATTCTCAATTCAACAATTTCAGCTGATTAATTGAATTTTACACGCAAAAGTAACAAAATAATATTAATTTTTAGATTGATGTTAATGCTGTTAAGTTATCCTTAAAACATGCTTGTTGAATGTAAAATATCTACTTGAGAAGTTATAACAACAGGATAAACTACCTGCTAGATTTAGAAAACTAATTAATGTACTATACAAACTACTCGGAGACGTCTTCGGAAATCAGTGGCAGCAAAATAACTTTATTTTTTGTATAAAGTTTTCGGTAAACCTTGAAAATATATGACCTTATAAGGTTTTGAAAGAAAAAGAAAGATATTTTGAATAGTGGGTAATTGATATGAGGTTATTGTGTATTTTCGTTTGTGTTAATATTATATTTTCCTAGATAAAAAGACAATTGTCTTTATTTAAACGCACAGTATAAGACGCATCTACCAGTTATGTAATAGCTGACAATAACATTTTCTGGAGAATAACAAATTGTTGAATTTTAATTTTTTATTTTCCCAAACTGGACTAAGAAGGATAACGCCCCGCTCTTCTTATATTCGATGCACAAACTATAAAAAAACTAGATCTGGAAACACCTTTACCAATATTATAGCTTGTACTATAGATTATTGTCTCATTGTTACTATGGTTTAATTTTATACAATTTCTTCAATACTTGTTACATTTTTTATTTTTCGTATAATAGTTGTCTTAACACTATATCGGCCGAAAATAGTCAAACGAAACCTGGCTGTTTTTTTATTGGAAAATTTCGAGTTCACACCAGAAAATGTTTTAGACAATTTTTTACTTTATTTTAATTAAAATATTTATCATTAAAATAGTAAAACATATCTGTTAAAATTTCTTGGGACAATTTAATATTTCGAAACAATAGTTTGACAAATGGAATGAATCTTAAATACGACAGCTGTGTGGATAGTGTTTAGCACATAGGCTAATAATATCGATAGTGCTGATACAATCGTAGAAAAAAGCAATCACAGTTCTTAAATCCTGTGAATTAAACTCTAGTTGTTTCATTTTTGTCTCCTCGGAAACAACTAAAGCAAGGTCAATGCATTATATGTTATTTGGAATTCTAATTAGCTATATTTGGATAGTTTAGATTAATTTCTCTTTAATAATAAAATTAACAATACATCATATAGATAAGAGAGACCAGATAACTTTAACAATATCTCAGAAAAGCTAACTGTGTCACAAAATTGCCAATACAGATGTTGTAGAGCGTAAAATTCTGAACAAAATCAATACTCATGTTAATGTTTTTTGTTCAAAATTAAAGTCGCAATTTCAGATATTGTTAAAAATATCAAAGAAAAACGTGTTCTTCGAATGTAGTAAATATGCACATATTTCCTAACGCTTACTTAGTACGAAGAGGAAAACATAGAATATTCATTTTAGACCGAGGACTCTGAAGGGATTAAAATGACTTCCAGTCTTCCCCTAATTAAATCTGAGTTCAACCCTGTGACCACGGTGCTAAAACTTTAAAACTGAATTGTGACCTTAAGATTCAACAAAAGTATTAAGTGTAAGTACATTTTATTCAGACTTTTAAGCTCTACAACATTTCTATTGACGATGTTTATGAAAAAGTTAGTGATTTCCAGATAGTGTTATGGTATTTAAAAAAAACTTGTTTTTTGACTATAAATCTATCTATAATTCCTAACTCTGACCGAGTACGGGGGGGGGGGGACGTAGAATATCCATTCTAAACATAAGCTGAAGGGATTAAAACAATTTCCAGCTTTCACCTAATTATTTCCGAATTGGGCCTTTTTAGCTCCCCTACCACTCGGCTAATAGAACTTTGGTTTAGCTCCCCTACCACTCGGCTAATAGAACTTTGGTACTTTTTATTTTTATTTCTTTACGAAAAATTAAATCACAGTTCATCTACTACTAAACGTATTTCAAAAATTATAATAAAAGTGTAACATTAGTTCTCTTGAAATACTGTCATTGTTTACGGTTTCATGTTTACCCATTACATTTATTTGTAGTTTTATCACGATGAAATGTTTTCCAAAAATACACAATCTACGGAAATTTAAATTGGAAATGTTCATTTTACATTAGAGTATAAACTAAATAATTATGTAAAATTAGAGAATAATATTTTAGCAAATAGCACTATCCAGCATTACAGCTATAGCATTATAGTAATAGCATATTCTCAAATAAAACACATCAATCGTTTAAAAAAAAAATATTTATATTTAATAAATGAGCACACCCAACTTAAATATATATTTGAACATTCGTTTTGTACATGAATTATATTATTTGCATAATATAAGCATTTTCTGTGAATATGGAAAATATCTCAATTCCTTTTGTCATGTGCATCATACATACATGATTTCACATACATTACTGTTGGAAGAATCATTTATATAAATAACTATTTCACTTTCCGGAATATATAAAAGACAGCTTTAAAAAATTTAATCAAATGGGAATATAAGAGAAATAAAAGACGTTTTTTAAGAAATCAAAACAAGAAGAAATATGTCCTTTTCTTTTTTTTTCTTCTGTCATGAATGATTAAAAGGCAAATTCGAGATCACATTTGAAATTCCTAGATATGTAATTTCCGTTCTAAAACACATTCATGACAAAAGAAGAGATGAAGAAGATTTAATGGGTAGTAAGAGATAAAAGAGAACGATATATCAATATTATCCAAACTTTTAGAAATGATAAAACAGACGGTTGTTTCACGTAGCACAAAATTTTCAATTTATATCGATATATATATATTCTAAGTTTTTATATATTTTTAAATGTATGCTCTTAAAAAATTGTCTTTTTTGGCAGTATATTTTGTATTTTTGTTTTTATATTTGAGGATCTGTTATTTTTATACATTATTTATTTTCCAAAGCTTTCAAATATACAGTTTATTGTTACTAAATTTATATCACTTATTTATTTAAAATAAGACTGGAAAACTTTATTTTTATTGCATGATTTTCATCTCAAACTTTTTTCAAGAATTTTATTATTAACATAAATCCGTCTAATAATTGTTTTTATCTCATTCAAAATATTAATACAATTATTGTGCATATCCATTTAATGACTATGAAATGTCCTATTAAATACTGCGATAATATACTTGCGATGTATAAATATAATATTTCACTATGTATAAACAGGATGTTTTAAAACATTTCAAAGGAATAGGAATATAAGAAATATATAAAATGCTTTATAAAGAAAAGAAAAGAAAACAAAATGTGTCATTTATATTTTTTCTTCAGCCGTAAGTGATTAAAAACCAAATTCGAGATCAGATTTCAATCCCTAGTAATTTGCTCTTAAAAACACATTCATGACAAAAGAAGAAATGAAGATTTAATGGGTGGGAAAATATAAAAGAGGACAATATATGAATATTATCCAAACTTTTAGAAATTATAAAACAGACGTTTTTTCCGCGTAGTACAAAATTTTCAATTTATATCAATATATTTTTTCTTAAGCTAGTCCTGTTTTTGTATAATTTTTTAAAAATTTCGGCTGAAAAAATTGTCTTTTTTGGCAGTATATTTCGCATGTTTGTTTTTATAGTTGAGAATGTTTTCTTTTTATATTTAATTTGAAATGTTCAAATACATTGTGTGAAATATATATTTATCATTTATTGCTTTTGGATTCATACTATTTACTTATTTAAAATAACACTTCAAAACTTATGTTTAATGGATGATTTTCATCCCGAACTTTTTTTCAAGAATTCTATAATTGACACAAATCCGTCTTTTTATTATTTTAATTCATTCAAAACATTTATCTTAATACACTTATAGTATGCATCCATTTAATGAGTTTGAAAATGTCCTATGGAATAACTTTAAAAGTAGTTGCGCAAATACATTAAAGAACGGAACAACATACCCTTTGCATATATTTTTAAATATACAAAAATTATGACGTATCACCTAAAATATAGCTTATCCATTGAATATTTTGAATAAGAGAAAATAACATAATTTATTAACTATAACTAACTATTGACTATTAACTATTATTTTATTATCCTTCTTATATCTCCTTCACAAACACAGTATCTGCCTTGTAAATTACGAACCAAACTACGATTGTTTTCTAAATCATTTACAGGCTACAACCGTTCAAACTAACATTATTTTATGTATAATAAATAGAAAAGATAAATCAAAAAAGAATAATAAAATAAAAAATGAATAATAATAAAATGATAAATCACTGATAATGGTAAATAAATGAAAAAGATCGGATACGATGTTCTGTAATATTAATTTTATTTATACCTTTTTACATTTATATTAAGACATCTTCCTTCTATCCGTTTATATAACGTTTCTCAGCAAAAAAAAGTTGAAAATATTTACCTTATAATTTTGGCGGCTAATGTGTTAATGATAGAGGATATACTAGTTCCATGGGATCCAAAGAAGTAACTGTTAAATCCACGCTTACATCAATGAAATTGATGATATCACCAATAAAGAAGATAGAAATGGTTTCTTTCTTGAAAGTTCTTGAAGATAAAATTGGAGAAAAAAAAATAAAATCTTTCTTAGAAAATAAAGGGAAATGGAAAGGCCTTGTAGAGCAAACATATCTTAACTACTTATGATTGGAGACGAAGGAGACTTGAACATGGAACCAATATCCCAGGCAATCTATCGCAAAACAATTTGGGTATAAAACACTTGAGTATATATGTTTTTTATTATTTATTTAATTTTTACATTTTACTTGTTAAAAGGTACACCAGTCATACCTGTCAATGCGGCATACACTGAAGTGTCTATTGTCACTGTTGATAGTGAGACTATTTCCAAGAGCAAAGGGCAATTGTTGAAGATGCTGAGGCGGATCTTTGCATTCAAAAAGGATCAACTGAGACTGGCAGACATTTACTGCCTTCAAATAGTGGGCCATCTAAAAATGTACCATCTCTCTTCAAAAAAGTTCTTTTTTGGCCAGAAGAGGGAGGAGTAACACAAAGAAATAGAAAAAAAAGAGAGAAACTTCCTGCTGTTGTGGCTTCTCCCAAATGTTTCAATATTATAAGAAAAGAGAAGGTCTTAAAAATGCTAAAGATGCAGAAAAAAGAAAAAGAAAAACCAAAAGAGAAAAAAAAATCAAAAGGAAGAGTTAAAAAAAGTAGCCGATAGGAAAAAAAAAGAAGAGTCAGGCAATTATCGCCCGAGTCTGATTCCTTTCTTTTATTGGAAGTTTCAACCAAAAGTACTCTTTGTAATAAATTGGCTGTGAACCCCTCTCACATTTTGAGATTTTTTTTCATTTTTTGATAAATAATTTTATTGTGCAGTCATTTCAGCTTTTAATTTTCCTGTTTATTATATTTGTCTTATTATTTATCACCACTGCGAAATAACAACTAGGGCAGATTTTTTTTAAGTTACAAAATGTAACAGACTGTTATGTAGAGGGAAAAAAACTATACATTTCGATTAAAAAAAGTTTTTAAATTGTCTACTATTATTGTCGATAAAAACTGATGCTTTTTTCTACCATTTGTATCATTGTGGTACAAAACACAGAAAATACATTTTTACTGACTGAAATCGCTAAAAATTCATTAAATTCATTGTAGCACAATTCAGAAAGTTTTGATCACAGAATATGGGAATATTTACTGTTTAACAAGTGAAAGTATATAATCAGATTTTTTAAATAGATCACAAGAGCAGTACAAAATTAAATATCGTAACATTAAGAAAATGTAACTATTTTGATGGAAATGGGTTTTCACATAATGAAAAACCTGTGAAATAGTTCAGCAATTAAAACTATACCTCTAAACCTAGCTTCTTGGGAATTAGCTATTTTTAAACGATAAGAAAGGACACCCTGTATATAATCTAAAAAGATTACTTTGCAGCTTGTACAATATCAGCTTATATGTAAAGTGAGATAAAATTAAATTTGATCAGAACTGAAGTTGAAGCCCCTGATCTGCACAGATTTTCTAATGAGATTATATTACGTAACCATCAAAATTTCTATGTATGATTTCATTATTGTGTATATTCAATTCTAGTACTGTAAAAAAAGTATTACTTCAGTATTTTCACACTAAACTCAAAACTGGGGTGGCCCACTTCTGGGGGACCCACTACTGGTGCATCAAAAATTTACTAGTTCCACTACTGGAGCATAGAGGAAGGTAACTTTTTTAATTTTTTTTCCGAAGATTATATTTTGAAACTTTGAATGTTTATTCCGATACCTGAAGGTTAGGACTAGGTTAAAAAAATATACGTCTTTTAGAATTCATTAATACTTTAATAATAATTAGATAAATGTCCTTAAGTGGCCCACTACAGGTGCGTTTACCTTACTGCTACAATGTTTCAAGTCGTAAAAATACTCCTTGACTTATTTTGGATGTGTGAATTTAGTATTATAAAAAGTATAAAAAACAGACAGGCGTAATTGTGGCCAATTGATGGACAATTTAAGAGATATTAATCGGAAGTACTTTTATTGACAGAAATCATTGCGCATAGTTTCAATGATTTTTCTAAACCAAATGAGAAAATTTATCAAAAGGTGTAAAGATCTGGGAGGTAAAATAGTAATCGGGTCAAAAAAAGCCTGGATATTCATTATGGAATAGGTAAAGAGTATGAAACGCTTATTATTCCAAATTTTAATTATTATTATTAATTTCAAGTTATTAGCAATTCCATCCATCATAATTACACTATAAAAACATTATAAAGAATCACTATAAACTGTAACAATATGCACGATTTCAATGCTTAAAATACTGTTTCAATGGTTTTCAAACATTTCTGAGGCAAATATTAATAATTTTAAAGAAAGCATTCTTTAAAATGGAATTTGGTTTTAATAAAAGGCTAGTAACATGAAATCTACAGAAGTTCGCCATGTAAACTTTCAAAGGTTGCCACGACGTACAATCTGGCTATAGATCTTAATTAATTAAATGTTGCCAATAGTTTTACAAGTGATTTCTTAACACAAATAAGAAAAATTATAAAACAGTTTAAAAACATTTAAAAAGGTAGAAAAAACCTAGTACTTTCAACAACAACCGTGATGATATCAAGGTTTGAAACTAAAAATCTTTTTTTCGCAACAACAGGAACTACATACTTTATATAAACAGTTAAAAAGCCATCATATCAATTGTCACCTAACATCAATAACAGTGAGTCCCACTATTCATGTAACTAATTTTAAGGCTTTGCTTTTAAACTTATTCGCGTTATTTTTTGTATATATTAGGTCAATCGAATGGCTTACTACCGTAGATTCATTTAAGATATTTGTTTTGTGTTTAAACATTCACGAATAACTGATGCAAAAAAATTGTGTCTAATTACTCTACTCTCATGTAAATTAATTTATAAAGGAATTTTTGCTCGATCTCGCTAAACAAGCAAGTTTTATATAATATTCGTATTGACAAAATGCATATTCCTGGTTTTGAATTATCGATTTATGATACATATATACTATAGAACAGAACCATTTGCTCTCGGGTATGAAATTTCATAAACGATCTGAAGTTGATCTGGTTTGACTGCGACAATTTTCTCGCAATTAATGTCAAGATTTTCATATCCAAGAATCTTTATACTGACATCTTAGTTCTAATCGATAATTCCTCAATCTAATCTATATATTTTATGACTTAAAAAATCATTTTGATCGCTTGCGACGTCTTTTAATAATGAGAAGTGGCTTTTAGTGTATTAAAATAGCTTTTACTTTATAAACATCATTTTTTTTTTTACATATTTAAGTTAAAAGTTACTTTATTTGCTTGCTCAAGAACCTTTCGAAGTCAAAAATGCATTCTTTAAAATTAAAAGCAATAAAAGGGAAAAATAAAATGTTCATCCTACATAAAATATTTCCATATCGTAATTAGAACTTGTTTTTATACAGACAAGTATATGAACAAAAAAAACTTTTAAAATCACGATATTTTCCTATTCTACTGTAAGCTACGGACCAATTTAAAGTGCATCTTTTGTGTATGATTATATATATTTTTTTCAAACACTCCTCATAAAATATTTAGCATGTTATGGACATCAAAAAACATACTTATTTATAAATCAAATAATCTGCAATCAAAATTAGATCAAAATATATTCGTTCTTCAGATATATGTATCGGATAAATCGTAAAAAATAAATGATAGCAGAGACACTTGATGGCGGTATATACCCCAAAAGAATAGGTATCTTACGAATTGAATGTTTTCAACTAAACGAAAAAATGGCAAAGCCAGGAATCGAACCCAGGTACTTGCTTTACATTGCAATTTCCCAATATTTCAAGCTACCTGGACTGACAAGCGGCGAGCATATTTTGCTGAGATAACATTATTGGCGATAACATCTGATCTGCCATGTAAACAGCTAAAAAGGATAATGGTCTATAGAGCATTTACAATGTAAGCCACGGATCTGGGTCCGATTCCCAGCCTGGGAATTTTTTAGCTCATTTGGAAATATTCAATTCGTATGATAACTTTACCAATCAATATGATTGTGTTAAAAATACTAGTATATCTACGTACCCATCGTTTATATGGAGTTCCTTTTCCTGCGGTTTATTCTGTTGAGCTGTTTTCATTACAGACCAGACGTTATTACCAATAAGGTTAACTAATCGAAATATGCTCGTCTGTTGTCAGTTCATGTAGCTTAAACGGTAGAATATTGGCAATGTAATCCAAGGATCTGGGCTCGCCTTCTGACTTGGACATTTTTTCGCTCATTTGGAAATGTTCAATTTGTATGATAACTTTAACAATCAATATGATTGTGTTAAAAATACCAGTATATCTACGTACCCATCGTTTATATGGAGTTCCTTTTCCTGCGGTTTATTCTGTTGAGCTGTCTACGTGACAGACCAGACGTTATTACCAATAAGGTTACCTTAGCGAAATATGCTCGCCTGTTGTCAGCCCATGTATCTTAAACGGTAGAGCATTGGAAATGTAATCCAAGGATCTGGGTTCGCCTTCTGGTTTGGTCATTTTTTTTGCTCAGTTGGAAATATTCAGTTCGTATGATAACTTTACCACTCAATACGATTGTGTTAAAAATAATAGTATAATAAAGATCTATTTATGTCAAGGTATGAACATAATATGAAGTTTTAGTAATTCCGTGCATTCATTCTTAAGGTCTATGTTGAAAATCGGGATAAACACAGCATACAAAGAGAACCTGTTGGGAGATTTATTCCCAAGTCTAATCAGCGCCTATTTCTGTCAGCATCTAACAGAATATGAAGTTTTATGCAACCCAGTGAATTAGATCTTAACATGTAGCAATGGCAGAAATAGTAAACAATGCAGTATAGTAACGCCACCTGCTGAACAATTAACAACAAACTTAATCAGAACCAATTTATTTCCTGATCCAACCCAATTTGATCTTTTAATAATGTCCGGCGAAATTTTCTTGATATAGAGCAACAACAAAATTTATTTCAAATATAGACAGACACGCAGACTCACGCACAGGCCTATCCTAAAAACGTTTAAATCATGTTCAGAACTTTCTAAAATGTATAATTTCCTTGAATTTCGGAAGTGAAAATATTTCACGAACACAATACTTTCTTTTGATTTTACACAATATTTTCTTTCTTTTGACATATGATTTAATTTTAAAATAACAGCACGTTTTGATTGCAGATTTATATATATATATATATACATATATATATATTAAAACTTTTTAAATTAAATTTATTTATAGTTTTTAAACTTTTTAGATTAATTAGACATGAAATACAAAAAATTAATATTTTCATTATGTTATATATTGAAATAACCAGAAAGAATACTAACAATGTTTAAGCATAGAACGCCTAAAATGTATCCTTAATAATGATTGCATTAACCCTTATTGGGGCAGAAGAATTCTGTTCGTAAAATGGTGAAATAATTGGTAGACATCAGAATTTTCAAACGAATTTCATAGAAAATAAAAACCCGCTATTTTGCACTTTCATTACCAAAGGAAAATTTTATTAAAATATTCTTGATGCAATTTGTCAGTTTTGGAATTAAAATTAGGTGGCTAGACCGTGTAGCTACCGCCCTTCGAAGGATTAACGCTATACAGTAAAACGAAACAATTTATATCCAATGAGAAGAAACATTTGAAAAATGTTATACTAGGAGAATTTTTATTTTGATCTAGTTCATTAGATTACGCTCCTTCTAAACGTAAAATGAGATAAGAAAGAAATTCTTTTTAAAAGAAAACTACTGGGTTGTAGAAAAAAGTTTTTATCTTTTCACAAGTTTTTTTTTCACACTGTTAAGTTGTATTTACGTGAAACTTAAAGAAATGCTATAAATAAATAAGAAGGCGTTTTTTATGTAAGTATTTTAGAACTTTTTTCTGTCTTTTAAATAGAACTAAATTCTCTTAAATGGCTAATTCCATGCGAACTTGTCATGTCTGTCACATACTACGACTCTTACCAGTATTTTAGAAAATGTGACCTATTTTATCGGAGATATCTCATCAGTTGAATAAGGCGAAGCAAACTTTCCGAAAACAAAGGTGGCCAACAAGCATAGTGAATTTCAGCTGTGTGACAGACATGACAAGTTCGCATGGAAATTGCCAAATATATTTATACGTAATAGATCCACAAGGGACAAATACTTCCGCAAAAGATGGTTTTGCAAAAGTATAATAAATGATGAGAAAAGTCTGGATTTTGATTAATAGCAACCATCAGAATTAGTTCCCGACATTCCGTGATATGATGATTATGTTATGACGTCATGACAAAAATGTTCAATTTCGAATTAAAAAATTACCAAAGCGCTGTCTGTGACGAGACATGATAATAAATGCATTCAAACTACCATAAAGATTTCTGGAACGGTCTCGAAACATAAAGAGCCAGATAATAGAAGAACATCTTTTCTTGTTCCATTTAAAATACAAATTAACACTCTCTCTGGATTTAATGCATAAACTCTTTATTTGTTTCCACATGCGATATGTATTTTTGTTCTTTAAATAATTGATATGTTTAAAAAACGACGGCTATTCAGAAATAAACTTACATTTATGAATAAAACAAATGAAAAGAAACATGTTTCATTAAATACATATAAAAGACACTTGTTTAGCTACGTCTCAACATAACCGCCGTATAAATTAAAACATTTATCATAACAGTATACATCTTTGTTAATTCCAACGGCAGGGAATTTTGCCATCCGATACTCCCCCATGCATTGAAGCCTACATACAGTTCCACGTCATCTTCGAAGAGTTGTGTTACGAGCCAGGTCTTCAAGTGTCGGAACAAGTGAAAATCGTAATTGTCATTGAATTTCTTCCGTAGTTCAGCATCAACAATGACTAGCCGCCGTTTCAAGATTCATCGTGAACATTTGTGCTAAAATTTTTAAACATGATGCACAACCGTCTCACTCCGGCTTTAATCATTGTGTCGTTTCCATACACGTAGCCGAGAGGTTCTGCTCTCAAAGCTGGTAGTCGGGAGGTGCTGTTTTTTAACTCAATCACGCCCGTCGGATTAATCGTTCGGACTTTTCCGTGATTTTCTTTGAACCTTGGATTTCGTTGCTTAAATACGGATTCGGTTCCCTTAGAAAGACCCCCCTGGTCTATATCCCTAGTATAGATAATCGGCCGTCATAAAAAAAAACACACTCATACACCGCACAATGATCTCGATGAATTTCAATTGGTCTCAATTTTTGGGAACAAAAATTCAATTGTATTGTCAGGGAGCAAAATTATACACCGGTGGAATTAACAATCTGGAGTACTGTTGTGCTACATGTTTTAATTTATACGTCGATTATGTTGAGAAGTAGCTTAAAATGTGCCATTCAAATGTAGGTAATAAAAAAATGTTTCTTTTCATTTGTTTTGTTTTATTCATAAAGTAAGTTAGTTCCCGAATAGCTCTCGCATTAAAGAAATGTGTTGTTTTCCGATATAAGTAAAAATAAGGTTACGAAAATTCAAATTTTCTAAGACAAATTCTACTGCTTCTATTTTACCCTATTATTTAGATTTATCTTATGCAACACAGCGAAAGAAAAAACAACAGCGACACTCCACAGGTCTGGACTGCATTTACCCCGACCTTGAACACAATGCAGTTGTACAATTGGTGAAACTAGCCTATTTGTTTCCGCCAAAAAGGTCGAAAGTATCGCAGTCTATTTAGCTCATTGACTGGAGTATGCAAATTCAGTGTTTGCGAGTAAATAAGAGGAACTTTCATTTCAGTTATTTAATTATCTGCAACGTTCCAAGAAATTGCAGAACTAATTTTTAAGATATAAAAAGAAATCAAGAAGTAAAGATTTTTTTTGTAATGAATATTATTATTCTATTTAATTGTGATTGAATCTATTTTCTATGACACAACTGAACTTCATAAAGAATTTTTGTTATTATCACAAATTCAATTTAGATTTTTTATCAAGCAGTGTAATTGTATGCTGTGTAAAGTATTAACTAAGTAATATTTTTAATGAAATATTTGATTAAAATTTCATTGCTTTTTATTTAATTATGATTAGAGGTTAATAGCAAGTTGTATATGTAGTTTAAAATTTTTCATTAATTTGAAAAAGTATTTTTATAATATCAGTGCATACATAATTTTTCTGATGTTAATATCCCTTTATTTAAGGACATACAAAACACAAAATGGTAAATGAGCAATCATGCAAAAGGTTATTGAACAAACTTTTAACATATTACACCAAAATTTCATTAAATCATCTTGTTTTATTTAAAAAAGACAGTTAATTAAAAATTAAGGTAAAACACATATGAGCAAATAATCTCAAAGATCGCTGCGAAAAATCTTGTCACAGTTCCACGTTTGCCGCCACCCATATATAAAGATGTATAAATAAAATATACATGATTATAAAAACATGCATAAAATAAATCTTTATACATTTCCCAATTTTATAATGGTTATGCCACAAATAATAAAAATCTGAAATTATATAATATTTTCATTGTTTCCGGGATCAAAATACCAAATATTCTTAAGCATTCTAAACCTAAAATATACCAGAAATATATACTTCTGCCTAAATAAAATCCTTTTTCAGATAGAAAAAAGTAGAAGGAAAAATATTTCTAACAGATTGAATAGCTGGATTCGATTCCGCCGGTTTGATTACATATAAAATACAAATAGAAATATTTTTATTCAAACAGTACTTTGTTTAAATTCAAAACAACATCTGATGGAAGTCCTTTTACAAAAAATATTGTTCATTTCTATAAGAATTCAGCTTTGAATTCTTGGATATAAAATTTAGCCAAATCTTCTACTGTTTAAAATAAAGAGAAAATTAGTTTTAACTTTGTTAACTGTTATACTAAATATTTTTTTTTAATTTTACATGGCTCAATTTATTTGTGAATAAAATTCTACGTTTTTATTTTTAAAGAAAAGTTATGTTGTACAATTTTCTTCAGCTCAGTAATTGGTTTGATTTTATTATTTTCTTTAAAACAAATTTTGAACTTTGTAAATTATAATCTTATCAGAAGTGATTCGTTTTAGGTAGCTTCCATCAGAAAAAATAAAAAGTTACATATCTAAGAAGTACGGAATAAAGTAATTCCGGAAAATTTCTGTATATTTTCCAGATCATGACCACACAGGCCACAAAGCCAATTCGCCGTTCGAATGTTGATTTATATCTATAAGCTTGCTGACGCGCCCGGCGTTGCCCGGGCTACTGATAACAATGTTAAAAGAACTTTAAATGTGTATGATCTTATACCTTTAAATCGATTTTGTCTGAAATACGTGCCCGCTGACTGTATGCAAAATGGAAAAAAAAAAAAAAAAAAAAAAAAAAGATATTTAGCGGTAAAAGGGCCCGAAATAACAGCAAGTGGAAACGGGGGCTGAGCGCGATATTTCTCCGAGATCTGCGTAATGTTCGTTCTAAATTATTTATATTTAGCTACAAAAATCACTGTTTTACTTGTAACTATTTATTTTCCACACATCGGAACTCTCAGGATTTTTGTTGTTGTTGTTGTGTTAGGTAGATTTCGTATGGAATACTACCTATTGGGATCGTTCCTATGTTGGAATTTCTGAAAAACTTTTGCAGATCTACACCGATCATGACCCCTAGAACCCAAAACCACCCTCAGTAAAAAACTTTATCTATCTATCTATCTATCTATCTATCTATCTATCTATCTATCTATATATATATATATCACTTTCTTCTGGACACGATAACTTTCGTAATTCTGCACCAATCTCTTTCAAACTGATACATAAAATCAATGAGCATAAAATCTCGGTCAAGTTCGTTAATGGGCGAAATCGGACCAAGGGGATGGAAATAGGGAGGGGTTTTGTGAAAAACGAAAACCCCCCATAACTTCTTAATTTTTGTACATATCAAATCAGTTTAAAGTTTTTATTACTTCTAAAAATAGGGCCAAAATTTTATGTATCACAGATTTTTGATAAAGTTAAAAATGGGCTCAAGGGGCGCAAAATATAGGGTTTTTGGGAGAAAAAAATTCATAACTTCGTCAATTCTCAAGATATCAATTCCAATTAATTTTATTATAAATCTCCTTAATATTATCTACAACTTTTATATTCACAAGTTTTTGATAGGACTAATTCGTACCGCAAAATAAATTAAAAACGAAAACAAAAAGGGGGTTTGAAGAAGTAAAAAATCCATAACTACGTCAATTCAAAAGATACAAAATCCCCATGAATTTATCATATATCTTCTTAATATTGTCTACAACATCTATGTAGACAAGTTTTGGATAGGACCAATTCGTACAGCAAAAACAAATTAAAAATACATTGCGGTTGAAGAAAAAAATCATCTAAGTAAGGGTGTATTCAAATCCAAACTGCTTATTTTCTGACTCATTTTACAATTCATTTTTGCTCTCAAAGGCTTCCATTTGGTACGTTTTCTTACCTAGAAACTATATAATGTACCGTAATGGTCAATTTCTTGATAAAGGCAGAATATATTTTTAAAAATGATGTTAAAATGGGCATTTTGAATTGAATTTCCGGAAGCGGATTGTGTTGGAAAAATCATTGAATTAAGGATGCACTCAAATCCAAACTGCTTATTTTCTGACTCATTTTTAAATTCATTTTTGCTCTCAAATGCATTTAATTGGTAGGTTCGCTTATTCAGAAACTATACAATGTATCCAATGATCGATTTTTTGATAGAGGCAGAATATATTTCAAAATATGATGTCAAAGTGGGCATTTTGAACGGAATTTCCCGAAGCAATTGTGTTATCACTTTCTTCTGGACACGATAACTTCCACAATTCTGCACAAATCTCTTCCAAACTGATACATAAAATCAAGGGAAATAAAATGTCGGCCAAGTTCGTTAATGGGCAAAAGCGGACAAAGAGGATGGAAATAGGTAGGGGTTTTGTGAAAACCGAAAAAAACCCATAACTTCTTAATTTTTGTACATATCAAATCAATTTAAAGTTTTTATTACTTCTAAAAATAGCACCAAAAATTCATGCATTACAGATTTTTGATAAAATTAAAAATAGGTTCAAAGGGCCCAAAAAATAGGGTTTTTGGGAGAAAAAAATTCCTTACTTCGTCAATTCTCAAGATATCAAATCCAATTAATTTTATTATACATGTCCTTAATATTATCTACAACTTTTATATTCAGAAGTTTTTGATAGGACCAATTCGTACCGAAAAAAAAAATTAAAAACGAAAACAAAAAAGAGGGGTTGAAGAAGAAAAATTTTCATAACTCCGTCAATTCACAAGATATAAAATCTCCATGAATTTATCATATATCTTCTTAATATTGTCTTCAACATTTATATAGACAAGTTTTTGATATGAAAAATTCTTACAGCAAAAACAAATTAAAAATACATAGTAGTTGAAAAAAAAAAATCATCTTATTAAGGGTGCATTCAAATCCAAACTGTCTATTTTCTTACTCATTTTTAAATTCATTTTTGCTCTCAAACGCATCCAGTTGCTAGATTCTCTTATTCAGAAACTATATAATGTACAGTAATGATAGATTTTTTGATAGAGGCAGAATATATTTCAAATAATGATGTCAAAGTGGGCATTTTGAACAGAATTTCCCGAAGCGATTGTGTTGCCCTACTGAGAAAATAATTGTTTATTAATCAAGTTTTAATTAATTGAAAGAAAAATAAAAACACAGGTCGCTTATAAATCTTTTCAAAAATCACGTCAGCACGTTTCATTTTTTTTTTTTTTTTTTTTTTTTTTTTTTTTTTTAAATGAAGCTGAAAATGTGCCAGAAAATTTCGAGTTGTTGAGCATGGAAAAATATTTTTTTTAATATCGCCTTAACATGATTCTGATAAAACCAGCTATTTTATAAAAAGGAAATAAAAACTCGTCAAAAGCAGACAGATAAAACTGTTAAAGTGGATTTATATCTAATAATGATTTAGTTTTTGTTGGTGAAATTAGTATACTTAACTTCGAAATCTATTTCTGCCTGTAGGCCGGGCCGGCTGGGATTTTTTTTTAAACGGAATATCTCACCGTTTAATCCGACTATACCTGAACCAAATCGGTACTCGATCATTATGTAAAAGGATATATAGTATTGAAATTTCAGAGCTGTTCTATAAAATGAAGTGCACTTTTTTAATCAAAATGTGAGCATGTTACTTCTATGGCAAAATGCGCAGAGAAAACGAAAAGGGAGTTCGGGTAATGAATTTTTTTCAAGGGGTTAATTTTTGTATTTTTCTTTTTATGGATTGCAGTATTTTATAAATAACTGAAAGCATATGTTGGCTCTTATTTTCGGTTTTGCGTATTTGATTTTTGGAGTCAATGTGTAACTTTGAAATATGTTGGAAAACGGATGGAAGGTGCATGGGTCGTTCTTACACATTTACTCATATGTATATATTTATAGGTATTATTATGTAGTTCATTTCCTTGCGGTGAGACGCAGAGTTTATGTTTTCTAAGCTGTACTGCATTCACTACAGCTTATCCTAGGTTTCGGGGTGCTATATGTAGAGTTTCTATCTTTTTTAGTTAATTATGTGCTTTTTGTATTCAAAACTCAATTAGTTAAGAAACACTATATGTTTTGAATGATACAATTTTCAAATGTGTAATGTTTATCAATTTAGCTTATTTTACTCGTTTTGTTCACACACACAAATCTCAGTGCTTCTCTGGAAATATATCGCCAATTCACAACAGAGTTGGCATAAACATATATCAAAATCCCTTATCTTGGCAGACACCGCCCAGCAAGAAATGTATGTTTCCTGTATTTTGTAGCAGAAGTTTAACTCAGTATGGATTAAATCATCGAGATGTGGCTATCTAAATTCTGGTAGCGCCCTTTGCCGGGATCACTCCCAAGACGCTTTGTGTGAAACACTTCTTTTTATTAAACATCCAAAAGCCACTCTGGAGTGTCTCTTTGTGTTATACGCCTCCTCGTTTTGGGGGTTTTGCGCCACATCTTTATATATATATATATTGCAAATATTATGTCTGGATAGATCCATAACATACTTACTGTTTTCAACGATCACCCTCTGTGTCAGCTGTTATCATCATTTGAAGTTTTCACGAGTTAAAAACATAATATTTTCGCAGACTGTCTGAAGCAATCGGGAAATATATTGATATTCAGTAAAACGGCTCGTAAAAGGACATTTTATTATTTTTTTCATTTGGGCTTTTTCAGCAGTTAAAAACAATAGTCCTTGTTGTCCGAACTATTTTAGAATTTTAGCGCGCAGAAATATAATGGTTATGTAGTACATCGTGGACAAATATCGATATCTAGTTGAAAATGCAATACGTTTTTCTAAATTTTCTTTTTCGTTTTCAGATCGGTTCCGTTAGCATAACAAATAAATAATAGTTCTTATCGTCCGATTTGTCTAATATTTTTATAAGTTATAAATAAAACTTATACTTCCTTAAAATTTTGTGAAGCAAATATGCAGATTTATTACTGAAATATTGAGTCAAATCGAGGGAAACAATGCAAAAACACTCGGTTTTAATTGTTTTCGACGAAAATTCCCCAAATTTTATTTTGTAAAAAAATATTTCTACTTGTCTGAAAGTTTCGAAAATTTAGTAGGTAATGTAAATTTGGTCTCCAGAGATTCTCTTAAAAGTTTACGTCGAAATACGAACTTATAAGGACTTTTACCCTAGAAAAAAAGATCGTATTCGTAAGGCGCAAATTGATCTGCTGGAGCGAATCTTTTCGAAAGATTTAGAATTCGTATTTTAAAAAACCGAATGCATCTTTGAAGAGATGAAGGTCTGTGTTTTACAGGCATATCTTTTGCTAACCGGTACCTACAAAATTGTGCTATAAGAAAGCGATGCCGTGTGGGAGAAAACGAAATCTGTTTTAACGACCGGTGTTGAATTTTTTTGTTCAAAGGGATAATAATGGCGTTTCTTCAAACTGAGTACAGCATTTAATACATAACTGTACTATCTTTAGAATACGTCTTCCAGTTTTAACTTTACTAAGCGGTTTGGTAGATGGAGATTATAGTTTATTTTAAAAAAAATCCCTAAAATTTCTGCTTTCAGTAATACATTTTAGTAATGCTATGTAAATAGAGTTCTAGGCATGCGCGAGATCTCAGAAGGTAAAAGATGACTTTCTAATGAGCATTCTTTCTTATTTTTAATTGATAACTGAACAACTTGTCAGACATTTTAAATTATATGCTTCAGGTGCATCAGGAGAGGCCTTAACCTACCCTCCCCCAAATTTCCAGTCTTGCAGAAGATTTCGCTAGCCGTCGCGCACAGACAGACAGAGGGAAAGTTTTTTTTATTAGTGTAGGTAACTCATATTTATCATGCTGTAGCACACGTACTTATGAACCGGTTTAGATGTGACTTAGCTTATAGGATTTACAAAGGTCTCGACCGTTCTCTATGGCCATCTCCATCCGCCATCTTGTTTCAATATGGCAGACGCTTAAAATTTCAAATTCAAAAAGTTGTACAAAATAATTAGAAATTTATTTTTTATCCTCCGTATGTGTTTGGCCTTGATACATGTAATTTATTGCAGGTTTCGTTGCGCCTCTATCTTTAAAATCGTTGAGCAGTTTAAATTTCTATGGAAGAAAGATGGTGGTATATTTTAACCGTCGATTGATATTTTTAAGCATTTTATTCAATCGAATTCTGGGCTCAGAAGCAGACAGATGACGTTTCAATGCGAGATCTTTCTGATGTTTGATTAATAATTAACCGAATTATCAGAAATTTAAAATTATGAGTCTCGGGTGCATCAGGAGAAGCATTGGACTAAAATCACCCAAATTTTCAGATTTGTACGTGGGGCAAATTTCGCTAGCCATCGCACACATACAGACAGACAGACAAAGAGAAACTTTCTTTTATCAGTGTAGAAAAATAACATTTCACATACTGTAGTACAGGTATTTATGAAACGGTTTGTATGTGTTTCAGCTCATAGGACTTACTAATGTCTCGATCGCATTCGATAGCCATCTCTATCCACCATCGCCAACTTGATTCAAAATGGCGGGCGCTTAAAATTTTAAATTTCAAATTCAACAAGTTGTACAAAATTATTAAAAATTCAACTCATAATCCCCGTATGTGTTTGGTCTTGATGTATCTATTCCACAGCACGTTTTATTTTACCTCTATCTTTAAAAAACGTTAAGATTTAGCAGTTTAAAATTCTAGGTAAGAGGTGAGTTGGTATTTTTCAACCGTCGATTGATATTTTTAAGCATTTTATTAAATAGGATTCTGGGCTCATAAGGAAAGAGATGTCATTTTAATGAGAGTTATTTCTGATGTTTGATTAGTAACTCAGCTAATTATCAAAAAATTAAAATTCTGAGTCTCTTGTTTATCAGGAGAAGCATTTGTCTATCCTCACCCAAATTTTAACATTTGTACTTGCTGTAGATTTTGCTAGCCATCGCAGAGAGACAGACAAAAAAAAAAAAACTTTATTTTATTAGTTTAGGTATTTCACATGCAATAGCACACGTATTTATGAACCGATTGGGATGTGATTGAGCTTACAGGACTTACTTAGATCACAACCGATTTCATTGGTCATCTCCATTCGACATATTGTTTCAAAATAGCGGACACTTAAAAATTTAAATTCAAAATGATGTACCGATAATTAGAAATTCAATTTTTATTCATCGTATGTGTTTGTGTCTTATACAGATATATCTTCAGTTTAGCCTTTATCTTTAAAAATGGTTCAGATTTACGCAACAAATATTAATTGTTTAATGTAGTTATAATAAAACTTTTTGTAAATGTTAACCATTTAAACACACTAAAAATCGAACTAGATAAATAAAACAATTGCTGTACCATAAACTTATGTATCCTGTATACAATATTTCAAATAGTGGAAGAAAAAAATGTGCAGGAGGTAAAAAATATACAACAGGTATACAAAAACACAACAAGAATAATAATAAATCTTATATTATGAAACACGCTTTCACGGGTAATATTCCACAACATAAGTAATGCACAACCAATTTTTGTTTGATTAAAGCATGCCATAGCCTTAATATATAGGAGAGCGAAAGTACACAATGAGACAGCAGTCACTTTGACATATAGTTTTAACTTTTTCTCCTAGAAGACATTCACATAACCACCTCATCTTATGCAACACGTGGATGTATTTTCGGCACTTCGATTACTCTTCCAACGAAATAGTAAATAATTCTTTATTTTACAGTGGTTAAAGTATAAAAATGTCTAATTTAAAGTTGTTA
Organism: Maratus speciosus; assembly: GCA_963932465.1. NCBI lineage: Eukaryota > Metazoa > Arthropoda > Arachnida > Araneae > Salticidae > Maratus > Maratus speciosus. Next base: position 139,653,995 of record OZ010791.1, read on the forward strand.
TCATCCATTAGGTCATATATTTACTTACTCAAACGTAGATATATCTAAGTATAGGTTATTTCAACGAAATGACACATACTTTCAAAGCAATTAAATTGACGAAACAGATATGGCACACATATTGTTACAACATAACGGAAGTACATAGTGAGACACACAGTTGTGCTACACAGTGAGACGTGTCCCACTGTCTACTTACTACGTGGTAATGATGTTAATATAAATATTTATTTCCTAAAATTCAAATATGATATAAGTAAAATTAATATCATATGTTAAGCTAATAAAAGAAATTTTAACTCTGTGTGCGTCTGTGTGCGATGGCTAGGGAAATCTACTGAACGTACGAGACTGAAAATTTGCATGAAGATAGACCAAGGTCTGACTTGTGAACCTGAGGCTCAGATATTTAATATTTTGAAAATGAACAGGAATATTAATTAATTAAAAATCGTAAACGACCCCTCAAAATGGCGTAATGCTCATTTAGGCAACAGCAACCCTTCCCGTAAAAAGAAGAAAGAAAGTCAGAATCCAGAACTTCATATCCGAATTCTTCAAAAACACACCACGCAGTGTATCTTAAACCTTTATTTAAGAGGGATAACTATGGTTTAATTACCACAATCCACCATACGTGTTCAGTTAAGCACAAAATGTGGTTGAATTGTTAATAATATGTGTATCTGTAACTATTAAAATTTTCTTTGCAATTTTACTGTAGCTCTATCAAAGCAACTCGATCCCAAAAATGTCAGATTAAACTCCAAGATATAACAACGATTTCAGGCAGTTGTTAGATAGTATAATACTGAAGAAAATTATGGATAGAGTATTAAAAAGTATGATGTATGAAAATATATACATTCTCTCACTGTATATCACTTGTGATACACAGTGAGACAATTCCCGATTCTTCGTTATCATGATTCTATGCTTTTATAAATAACTTTTTTAAAACCATTTATGCATTAATGTGTAGAATATTTATGTTGCTTAAAGATGTAGGAATTTTATTTTTTCAAAAGAAAAAAAAATAGTCGCCATATGTTAAGAAATAATGTTTTTCATCTCACTGTGTATTACCCTCTCCTGTATAAGTTAATCAAATACGCAAAAAACGTTTTCCTAACTGAATATCAAAGTCATAAGAAACTTCATAAGATTAAACAAAGCTGTTACGAATATAAATGATTGTTTGAAAATTATTTTAATGTATCAAATGGGAAATAATCGTTGAAACAATATTCATAATAATTCAAGATGAAAGTAAAAACGTACATAAATGTATACTTGACCTTCTATCCTGGCACTATGGTTGAGATTACCTGCCTTAATTAATACATAGTGTTTCAGGCAGGATGTAAAGGGAGAAGAGGGTTTCCGAATTTCACATATACTCATTCAACTTGTGAAAAAACTAAGTTCATACTTTTCATAATTCAATAAATGTACAAAATAATTCTCTGTTTATGATTCTAAGAATGCATGAAATCCTTTCCGGTGTTTACCTATTAACGGGATCATTATACCTCATGTACATGTTTCGCCCGAGCATATGGTAACACCATCTATTTAAAATGGAAAGAAATGCTTTCACACATAATAAGTCATTTTTAGTTACCTAACTTAATTTCTTAAAATTTGCAAGGTATTTGTACAACATATTCAAAAAAGTCAATATACATATATATTTTTAGTGTGTATTATTAATCAGATTAAGTTATTTTTGTATGTAAGTATATAAAAAAGCAGTTTACTATTCTGTTAGCAATATCACAAACACCTTTTTTTAATCTTGTGAATATTTTGAACATGCTAAATTTTTTAGACAGAATTCACCGGTGTGATAAATTAAGTTCGATTTGTCGTGTTTATAACGCATTGCAAATACGAAAAGTGCTCGACATGCAAGGACAAGTGGCCAGTTCAAGTAATGTAACTTCAACAATACTCTGAAAATTGGATAATCTAATTTACGACTGATTGGAATTAGACGATTGCCGCTTTTATCACATCTCATAATATTGTCATTTTTAAGGTGCTTGGTGTAGCAGTTTCGACAATTCTACGAAAGCTATATTAGTTTAATGGGTGTTACACGGCTATTCCTCTTAAATTGTATAAATACATTGAAATCTCCCTGTGCGACCACCTCCATTAAGCGACCACCTCTTTGGACGACCATTTTTTCATGGGACGAAATTTATTCCCATGGGCTCAATACTAACTTTACCTCCATTTAGAGACCATCCCAGTGGAAATCCCTCCACGAGCGACCACTTTCTTTGAAGAAAATGAAACAAATTCCTTTTCGCTTGAAGAAGGTTTTTATTAGAAAAATAATTCCGCAGACCGCATTATTCATCAAACTTCTAAACTAAGTTTACATATTATTTTATTATTATTCCGGTAACGTTTAAGTGTTTGAATCCCTTTGTGTCTTTTTATAGGCAAAGAATTTAACTCTGATGAAAAATTAAGAATGACAATCAATAAACTCTCCTGCCCTATTCTGTCAGGTAACACTCAAAGAAATAGATAAATTAATGAAATCGTTATTATTTTTATCCATCCAAAAAAATTGCATTTATTTACTGAACTTCGAAAAGATCTGAAAATAAAAGTTACAAAAGAAAAAACGTAAAATCAAAGCAAACGTCAATGTATTCATTTTTTAAACTCTGAAGTAATTAACTTGTGTAATCAACTTTTGTTTTGATACTTAAACTTTTATATTTTTTTCTAATGTTAAAATAAAGTTTAGTAACATTAATTCTTACCTTTTTTCATCAATTAAAATCTAGATTTAAATATGACCTCTATTAAGCGACCAGCTCTCGGAGTGACCAATTTTATTGAAACGGAACGTGGTCGCTTTAGGGAGGTTTTACTATAATTTTACTCCATTGTACCAGGATATATGAAACACTGCATCGGATACTTGTTTTCAAATTGAATGTATGTGTTTAATAATATTGCTTTGGTTATCTTTTAATCCTATGTTTTATTATCCGCAGAATTTTATCGTTTTAGTTTTGTAAAGCAAAATTTTATAATTAAATATTGAATAAAATTTTAAGAAACATTTTTTTTTCAAAAAAATCTTTGAAAAATGTTTAAAAACTGGCCTTTATTGTTCTATAGCTACACAAAACCACAGCGATATGAAATTTTCCATCTTAAAATTATATGTCACTAGGTGATAGTCATTTATTTTTTCTTATGCTTCAAAAACATAAGATCTCTTTTATGGGAACTTCTTAAAAATTTATATTCCCCTAGTTATCAGATCTATTTTAGAAAATCTTACGAGAGAACAAAATTTTTTTTTTAATTGGAACATGAATTTTTCACTTTATACATATCTTAAGTATTGCCCTATACATATTTTATCATATACTGTCCATTTTCAAATTTTGTTAGATATGTAGTTTTCTAAATTCAGCAGTGCCTGGTGTTAATTTCTGGAAATAGTTTGTAAGATTTGGGTAATTTAATATTGTTTTAATAAATTTAAATATAATATATTTTATTCAGAATAATATTAGCTGACATATTTTTTTTATTTTAAAAGTTGAACAATTTTCTTTTGAAATGCATAAGTAAATAACCCATAAATATTTCCCTTAAAAACCCTTAACAATAAAAAAATAAAAATATAATACATTTATAAAATATTTATTATTAATAAATAATTTTGGTTAAATATCTAAAGTGATTCTCCAATAAAAAATAGCTAATTCTTTAGGAGATAAACTAAGCAAATATTTATTTGCAGAATAACTTTAAACTCAGTCCAAGTTTTCTCATGTTCTTTTTATTACAACTTTAAGTGATTTACAGCATTTTGTGGAAAACATTAGTAGTTTCCTTAATCGTTTCATCGCGTAACAAATCTTGCCGATATATGTCTGTGTATGTACAGGGTGTATCTGAAATGCTTCAAGAAAATTAGAGGGATGATAGCACTCATGAAGACGAACAAAAAATGAAATGGAATATGGGTTGCAAATGAAATTTAAAGGATGAACATCGAGAAAATGCGCCTGGAAATGGACAAACTGAGACAAGAAAGAAACACTCCAGAAAATTATTTATTACACAGAACAGGTACAACATAACTCGTGAAGTCCAGAGAAGAAAAATGTATTTCACAATTGTTCAAAGTGTCGATCGCGGATATTATCAGACAGAGTACATCTACGGAGGAACGACTGGCGGTCTGTTTCTATGAAGATGGAAATTTTGCATGCCTCAATTCCTGCTCACGTATTTTTTTGGCTTTCTTCCACGTTTTTGGTATCTCTTTCTTACCGGATATGCACAAAGTGAAAGGAAAATCAGCTTCCTGCTACTAGCTAGTTCTGAAGCAAAGCAGAACGTGAGATTTTAATATTTTGATTAGTTTTGCGATTTTCACCCTTTAAACGTCTTTTGGGACCCCTGTTCCATTTCCTTTTTTGTTCGTCTTGATGAGTACTATCACCCCACCCCCCTAAGTTTTTGAAGCTTTTTACATACACCCCGTATATAAAAATATACCTGTAAGCGATACTTGTACGATATACATTGAAATAGTGTGCTTCGCTAGTACAACCAGCATAAATGCACACCAAACTGAGACAAAAAATAGGAACGCTATCATCATCTCCGCAATTCTATCATAAAACAAGAGGAGCGCTATCGCGCTTCCGACAATTTTTCAATATAATAAGAGGAGCGCTATCGCCCTTACGACAATTTTTCAATATAATAAGAGGAGCGCTATCGCCCTTACGACAATTTTTCAATATAATAAGAGGAGCGCTATCGCGCTTCCGACAATTTTTCAATATAATAAGAGGGGCGCTATCGCCCTTACGACAATTTTTCAATATAATAAGAGGAGCGCTATCGCCCTTACGACAATTTTTCAATATAATAAGAGGAGCGCTATCGCGCTTCCGACAATTTTTCAATATAATAAGAGGAGCGCTATCGCCCTTACGACAATTTTTCAATATAATAAGAGGAGCGCTATCGCCCTTACGACAATTTTTCAATATAATAAGAGGAGCGCTATCGCGCTTCCGACAATTTTGCAATACAATAAGAGGAGCGCTATCGGGCTTCCCGCAATTTTCGCACATAACGAGAGGAGCGCTATCCCGCTCCTCCGCACTCAGACGTTTAAATAACTTTTCTTAAAAAATTTAATTTAAAAATTGAAATTGTAGAAATTAAAATTTAACTGCAAATCTCAAATAAACCTGATTTCGTAAATATAACTGCCTTTATATAGCAAATAAATTTCTAACATTTTTTAACAATATTACAGAAAAAAAACAATATATTTAAACTTCGCAATGTCTAACATATATATTTGAAATTAAAATACATATATCATTGAATAAATGCAACAAACATCTTAAAATATTGTTTTATAAATGATTGGAACGAAGACTGAAATTATTTTCTTTTATCAGATGATTGGTTGAAACTGTATTGTTGGTCGAACAATAACTAAATAATTAGTCTAAATAATATATTTCTTCCCTGCAAAATATTGCACACATTTTGTTTCACCAGCATGCAATGTTTTAAGTTTTTTTAAGCGTCTTATAACAACAATAACAAAAATCTTCTGTCTCGATGCATTCTGCCTTTAATAATATTACATATAATAATCAATTTGCTAAGTTATCCCTCCCTTAATTTCGCTTCGCCATTTCCTTCCATCTTTTTTAAATTCCTAATCCAGAAGCCTTATTACGAGTATTTCAGCTACATGTGACTTCCATGAAAATTCTGTACCATCGAATATTCAACAATATGATGGCTGTTCAACTTCAATATAATCAATGACCTAACCATTTCAACATAAGCTCACCCTAACTAACCCACACTAACATAAGCTCACTGCGCAAGTTCCAAGTTGGTCCTATTCTTTTTATCAGAACTAAAGATGCATTTAAATTCAGAAACATTGACCTCTATACTATTAAAAATTATTTTATGACGTCATTCTCTCATTTGGATGTCCAGAAAATTAAAATCTTTATCATTAAAAAAAATCGAGTTTATCGAGTTTTTCCTTCTAGCTATAGCTAAAACAGCTAATTTTTCAGACATTTTATGTGTATTATCAAAAAAATGTCACGGCGTCGCAACCATATAATCTGAGCGATAAGCGTTAAATTTATTAGATTTGTCTATTTATTAATATCAATTTATTTACTTTTTCAGATTTATAGATCTATGTTGGTATATTGAGTACATATTGTTTTTCATTATTTAAATCAATTTGTCTTCTTTTTTATCATACTTATGGAAATGTTAATTTTTTGGGGAGGCGAGATTCCGCTTACAACAAAAACAACGACAAAAAAAATGGAAAATTGGGATATTACTAAATTTATTCATCATCTTTATTGATTTTGATAATTTAGTTTTCATATCAATATTATATACAGTTTGACTTAAAAAACCCGACATTCAGAAATCTGGTAACTTCAAAAATCCGGCTTCAAAAACATCTTTCCCTTGCTTTTTCTTTTATTACACTTTCGAGTTATGGAAGAAGAAAAATAGCATTTTTTTATGAATTAAAAACTTAATAAAAAAATACAAAAAAAGAATATTAGACTCTTCTTTTTTCTACTTTCGTTAGAGCCGATTATTTCCTGAACAAATTTTCTGGGAGCTGCACTGTTGCTTAGCAACGAGAAGGACTTTGACGAATGCATGGCACAGTATATGGCTGGAATGAATTTTGGCAAAGGCGACATCCTTGATAAGGAAGAATTTTCTGGCTTTCAAATTTGCCGTGAAAAAGCTGCAATTTATGAGCTAATTGAATATGCAAAATCAGAAAATCCATTAGGTGCCGAAAAAAGGGATACAGAAGATTGGCTAAGCATTGACGAAAATGCATCAACCACAAACAATTTAACGGACAGCGAGATCGCTGACGCTGTGCTAAATAGAACCGAGAATAATGCTAGTAACAGTTCAGAATACGAGAATGAACAACCGACAGAAGAAAAGTTTCACTAGAAAAATGCATATATCTTTCTGGAGTATTAATATATGCTTAGAGAAACATGACTGCATTTCCGAAAAAGTCAATTTCATTTGTATAAAATACAAAAATACAAACAAAAAAAATCCGAAGAAAAGAAACTTTTTAAAGGCCAAAAAAATTGAAGCAAACAAAATTCAGATCCTTGTTTCCGAAATTACAAGAGAAGAAATAATTTCACTTGTTATTATATATATGTATTTCTTCTATATTTCACATATATATATTCTTCATAGAATTATCATATAAAGCAATTTTTTAAATTTAATTTGGCTTACGTAATTATCACTTAATAATGAATTAATGGCTAAAGACACTATTAAGAATGTAGTACTGCTTTTGATATTCCTAGTAACTACCTTTAATATTCCTTCAAAAATCCGGAATTTTCAAAAATGGGCCATAGTCTCGGACCCAATGGTGCTGGATTTTTGATGTTGTACTATATTCCATTTTGACTTGTGTGAGTTTCGTACTATTCTTTATTTGTATATTGGTATTATTTTTGTGTGTTGTGCGCATTGTGCATTATATTACTAATAATGAAAAAGAAAAAGAAATTCTATATAAATGTCAAACAGACGTTTTTTTATTATTTTATTACCAACAGAAAATATGTTGATTTATGTATGTAAATATTATAAAATTTGACAATATTTTTTAGAAATCAATATTAAAAGAGACAATTCATATTGGGTTGTTCTTTTGTTTATAAGAAAAAAGAAATCGGGCAATTTTTTTTACTAGTATTAAGTTATGATACAGCCAAGTAATTTTTTTTTTGTTATATCGCAGAGTGGGGCAAAATCCCAAGAGCAGGCCAAAAGTCGAAAAATAATGTTACCATTTGGAAATTTTTGACTATACAGATAGCTAGAATAATGTTTGGAGGGTAAGAATCTATATTTATAAAAAGGTTTTCGTTTTGCCTTGGCAACCTGTATCATTTCAAATGTGACTCTTGGAGGATTATCATCTGAGGCGAACATAAAGAGCAAAACAATGGCTGCTCCTTTAAACACGCGCTACATTTTTTCATATCATCCTATTTTAATGCTTTAAAATGGATTCACTCGATGATAGTGTGTACTTTTTTTGCGCGCGTTACAAAAATTATATTAAATACATAAAAAATAATAATTTTATGATTATTTTTTGTATATATTTTTTTAAATATATAATTTTTTATAGTGAAACATCAAAAAGTGTATAAGTTCTACCGTGTTCTGCAACGACATATAATGGAAATAATAGCCTTAACCAGTGTTGCCAGATTGGGGGCTTTTTTAATTCAGATTATTTGGCTGTCACCACTTTTTAAAATAGTATAATTCGCCTTATTTTTCACAATTTTTAATCTATTTCCAAAAAGGCCGAATATTTCTATTTAAAAAAAGCGGTGATATTCAACAATCTGGGGACAAAAATGTCCCCAATCTACCAACACTGGCCTGAACTATTATCTAATGACTAATAAAAAAAACAGCTGCCAATAACCGCCATTCTGCATTTCGTGCAGGTTTTTGCAACCACAAGTAAAAATGTCACTTTCTTAGTCCCTTCAAAAGCTAAGACATGTATTACTTCTCACTGTAATTTAGCTGGCAAACATTTTCAAAATTTTTAGATTATTCAGTTTTGTGATAGATTGTTATTTATTATATTACAAATAAGTATTATAATCACAATAGTCCAAGCAATAGGGAATTTTACCTAGCAAAATTAATGGTAGTTCTGGAAATCGGCATACTTTATGTTTTTGGGGTCGCTGAATCCGAATTAGTAACTTCCCACCATAATTTCCCCCAGCAACCCTCCAAATTTTGGTAAAAAGCCCCCAAAAAAGGTTTTTATTAAAAAAATTGGAGGGGGAAGTTAAAAATTCGGATTCAGCGACCCACAACACTTAAATTAAACTTTATAGAGAAATTTCGGAGGGGAGATGGGAGGACAAATGTAAACGTGTGAGTGGTTAAGTGGAATTGCGCAACTTGGTTCACGCAGCACAGCGCGCATGTTCCGAGTCAGATCCTCCCTTCCCCTTAATCCTAAGTCATAATGTCATATATCTAATTTGTTGCAAATTTTGTCTACTTTCGGAATTTCTAGATACTTTTCCTTTAAAACAAGAAATTTTTTTTATAATAAAAACCTTTTTTGGGGGGCATTTTACCAAAATTTGGGGGGGGGGTTGCCGGAGGAAATTTTGGTGGGAAGTTAAAAATTTGGATTCAGCGACCCAAAAAACATATAGTAAGCCTTTTTCCAGAACTACCATGAATTTCGCTAGGTAGAGCTCTATACGGTCTCTATTTCTTGGATTATAAGCATAAATTAATTTGATAAACAAGATTAGTACAAAAAACTGAAAAAAAATCTCTATTATCGATACGATAGAAATACATTTTATTATCTTTGTAGCTAATAATTTTGTTTATTCTATTGTAATTATAAGAATTATATTGTCAGTTGCAATCTTTGATAGATCATATTTCTGAACGTATTTTATTAATGCAAAGAAAAGTATATCAAGAATCTGGCTTCTGGGATCATTAGCAATCTAAATTTGATTTGCATGTGGGGATGTAATAGTATATCTGGTTTAAGTACTTTTAAACAATAATTTAGCGTTGATGATGGTATAAATTAGGTTCAAATGGCTTTTTTACTTCTTTAGTGCCACTATAACTCGCAAGTCTTGCAAATAATTCAGAAATCGTTATCTGAAAAAAATTCGAGATCTTCATCTCCTCGATTGTTTAGGCCAATCAGAATCCATTTTTTGCACGAAAATACGAAAGCTACTGCCAGTTAAATGGATATTACGGATCAGAAGAGTAAACTTATTCCTTTTAAAACAATCTTTGATAGAAAATAAGTAGGCGTTAATTACAAACTAGCTTTAATGACGATTGATTGTAAAATTTTTAATGCTATCATTAGTAATTAGTATCATTAATAGTAACAACTCAATGTTGATACCTGTATCAGACAACTTCAAAACAGTTTAATAACCTTGATGACAAACAAAAAGTGAAAACTAAAAGTGAATGGAAATTATTTAGAATTCGGGATGTCCACCTTAGATGTCTGTATAAGATGTTTTTATTGTAGAATACAAAAGGAAAAATAAAGGAATGACAAGCGTTCACTCCTGACGAGAAGAAAAAAGATAAAATTGCAAAACAAAATTTACAAAAAGGATTTCGTTTGCAGGACTTCTCGCAGATAAACCAAAGCTCGGATTTGGAAGCACAAATGATTACAATACAGCTCGTCGATTCTTTGAAAACACAACCATTTCTGCTTCCATAACGAGCGTAGATGAATATTTGATTAAGCGATTCCCCGTCTCATTACAAGTAATTCCTTAACATTCATTTGATAAATTTCGTGGATTATTGCTCACAAACAGCTTGTAAATTCGTCGAATTGTATTCCTAGTTCTATATGCCAACTTCTGCGCGCAAACTACTCATTCATGGCACAGAAATAATAGCTTCCTCATTATTCCCTGTTGGGCAAATGTCGGTAGACTCTCAGGAATTGTGCGACAAACTGATCAAAAGGTATCGAGAAGATTTTTCCATAAAATGCAGTAGGATGTAAACGATGGAAGATTTTTTTGCGGTTTTAATGTTATCAGACCCTTCCAGTTCAAGCTTACGCAAATTACCGTTGAAGAAATTCTTGCCCCTAGAGGCACAGAAACTTCAGTAAAATATTACAACACCTGCCTTTCTGTAGAGTGTACTTAATATACTGCATATGATTCCTAATTCGCATTTTAGAATATCCTTTCGTTTTATTTTAATAATATAAAAATTAAAACTTGTAGTATTTTACTTTTGATTAATGTACTTAATTGTATTTCATAAATAAAACTTCATCGTTTAATTTCGATTAAAAATATCACAGTTCTTGAAAATATCTTGTAATGTTTAGCCTCGAAACTTTTTAATTTCGAAACGCGAAATATTTTATTTAAATCTAATTGTTTTTATTTTTATCTCGTTATTTTTTTAAATTTAATTTTTGAGTTGTACAAAATCCGAATCAAAATAATTGCATCATCATCTGAAGCACCTGTATACGAAATTTCATAGAAATTGCATATCTTTCAAAGCATTTTATTTTTAAGTCCGCCATATTGGATTCGTCATTTTTTTTTGGGGGGGGGGGGGGGACTTTTATTTTAGAATCGAGTTCAGTATCCTGAAAAATACCTGTGTATGAAATTTTTTGGCATTAAATAACAATTTCATAATTTGGCCAGCTTTTCGGGTTTTTGCTCCAATATGTATCGTGTGCAAACACATTGGCCATATACTGGAAGTTTATTGTATATTTACGTAAACATTGTAATGATTTTCTCTCCTTCTCCTGCGATTTCCATATTTTTAGTATTTACGTTATATTCATTTTAGCATTCCAGATTTTGTGCTACCACCTTGCTGTAAAGTATTTAATTTAATTTTATTTCTACTTTTCTCTGGTATCATGTTTTTCAGTCTTTGTATTGTGAAGAATTGTTTTCATAATAATTCTCAATCTCAATTCTAATTCTCAAATTGCAGTGTTTAGCCTCGCTGTTCATCGTATTTCTTTGCCGCACGAACCCTAACTTGCATGTTTTACCGACAGTCACAATTTTGTTTTGTGTCCTTATGGGTTTGTTTTACTTTTAACGTCTGGAGTTTATCCGCAACTGATGGCATTCTTTCAACCTTTGGGATTATGTTCAGTTTCGCGCTCGTAAGCTTTACATTTCAGCGTGTGGTATTTTTCGTCACGATAGGTTCTTGTGTAGCAACTATATTTTCGATTTAGAAACACGGATGCATTTAAATTTAACAAAAATGCCTTTTTTTTCCCTTTTGGCGTGTAATTTAAAGTTTTTCTGGTATCAGATTTGTTGACCATGTTAGTATGAATTGGCTTGGCTGATAAATTGAATTGGCTTTTGTCTCATGGGAACTGATTTACAGCGACATGTTCCTCCAGGTCTTGTTTAAGTAAGACATTTTAAGAAATCAAATGTTAATGGAAATTTTTTTGGCGGTAATTTATTTTTTTAAAGAAAATATTTGACACTTTCAAGTTATGAAGGTGTCAAATATTAAAATCCATTCTTTTAATGCACGGCTAAAGATAGTAATTTATTTCTTCTAATTTTACAGAAAAGTAAAAAGATGTAATATTCAGTTCTATTTTTCTTCAGAACTCATAATGACTGTTTTAAACTTCAAATGGTAAAACTATTTTGATTCTTCAGTTTTCTATCATGTTGACCATAAATAAGTGCATTAATGGTCAAGGATCTTTCTTAGAAATATTTCTGTCTCCACACTGATTTGATTGATGCCGTACGATTATACGGCAACATTTGTTTCGCCACAAACAATATATTCCTTTTGAAGGGTTTCCGTCTAAAAGTAAAAAATCACTATAATTCATGATTATTCTGATGCGAGACAGGAGTTTGTGAACTCTTTTTTTTTTCTTTACTGAAGGCAGTGTAGTCCCCAAAAGAATTTTCATTTAGAAAGCAGTTTGAGATTCATTTAGAAAAACTGTCCAGGAACTATCCGCTAGTAAATTTATATTTATATATTCATTTTGATGATCTTTTAAATATATACATAAAATATGCAAAACTTCTGAGGTTTAAACATTATATATTAAAGTAAATAAGATAAATATTAAAAGATATATCAAAGCCTTTTCTAAAAAGAAAACCAAAAAAATTTCTGTCTAGTATACTTAAGTATTGATTTAATTTCTCCTGAAAATTTATTTTCCAGAGCATTTCTTTTTACGCTTCATCAAACAGTTAAGAGAAATGTTAAATTGGTGGAAAACCGGAATTATTTTTGTTCAGAGTTTTTTTAACTTTATCTATTTCATTAACTGTATATATGTATGTATAAGCAGAATAATTTCAAAACAAAATATGATTTAAAATCAAACATAATTTAAAATCTTCATTATTTCCTAAATATGAAAGAAGATGCTATTTGATAATATTTCAGTTGTTAAATAAATAAATAAATAAACGAACAAAAAAAAATAATAAAGCCAATGTGCAGCTTACTTATTAGAAACTATGTGACAAATATTGATACAGAATCCGTTCTAATGAATAAAAGATCGTACTTATCTGAAAATATTTTACTTTCTATGTATGAGTATTTACAGAAGTAAAAATATTACTGTTAGCCTTATTTATTCAATGTATTATAAAAAGAAGAAAAATGCAGAATATTTAGCGAAACAGTGCCACCAGACAACCTGTATTGCTGATAGCTATAATTTTCTATTAACTATCTTTTTCTTACTTTTCAACGTAGTTCAAATGTGTTTATGAGATTTCAGTTTGTCTGTATGTCCTTTATCTGCCACCTGTCCATGTTCTAACTCTTATAAATACACTACGATTTCCACGTAACTGATATATATTTACTATGGCATGTTCGCTATTGAAAATGAAGCGAGTAGAATTTATAAGTCGTTTACAGGGACACATCAAAGAATTTCAGTACTTGACAGCCTATGAGTAAAAATCGATTGCGGTATATTTTAATGAAATTATACTATTACAAGCATGATATGGATTTCACACGTGAACTTAAGTCTCCTGTCAAATATGTTGTGCAAAGAAAGAATTTATGGTCGAACAAATTAATTCACTTTTTAAATGTTCTACGGAAAAAGCTGTTTGCAACGTAATTCAAAAATAATGAAATCGATATTCATTACTGAAATTCACTACAAGAGGTTTGCTGTAAAATATGATGCATACAGCATTTATCTTTTATTTACACAAGCATATAAATAATTTCGGTTCCATTATGCTTATTACCGATCATTTATGGAAGTCAGTTTTAGGTTCTATAGTAACTGTTTTAAATTTTAACAAAATTTTACGTAGTACGTATACTGTTAAAACTGAAGGTGATTTATCGGTGCCGCTTGGAAGATTGTTGTGAAAACACGTTAACATTTGAAACGAAGAGGCTTCGAAATGTGGTTGGGAGTCCGATTGGTTTCTCTATGCGTGATTGGAGAAATTAAGGTGATGTGTGGTAGAAACAGAGTCGGACTGAGTCAGTGTAAAAGGCGCAGACCTTAGATTTCCAGAGGCCGCAAAAGAGGCCGCTCTTTTTTATTTCCTTCTGTTGTATATGGCTTGACAAGTTTTAACACACTCGCATAGCATCAAGTAATAATAATGGCTAAAATTATATCTCTATATCTAACTCTAGATAGGAGACTTCGATATATTATCCGTCCATGTTTAAAGTTCCACCAAACCTACACAATATTACGTAATTTTTTTAAACAAATCATGTATATCTAAAACCTTCAGCAAGTTACACAGATTACCTTGCAGTTAAATGACTGTAGGGCTTTCTTATTTTTTTATCGATAGATACCTTGGAGAAAAAAAGCGATCACCCCTACCAATCTTCCTGAAAATGACTTTATAAGTCGACTATATAAGTCGATATAAATGACTTTATAAAAAAAGTATGAAGTACCAGTTGATTTGGAATAATATTTACTATTAACTGCTTTTCATAAATTTTCCTTTACAGCATGTCTACATAATAAAACAAAACACGTACATTGATTTTTCAAATGGTAGCATTCACTTTTCCTATCCTATTTCAGTTCCTTTTTACCCAGGAAAGAGATACAGCTTATATGCTTTTCTTAAATCTTAGTACAGTTTTAAAACAAAAAACAAAACGTGTTAACTGTTTATAACTAAATTTCGGAAAATAAATTGAAGGTCTTAGAAAACAAAGTACTGAAAACTCTCAATTAGACACCATTAAAATTATATAAGAATTATATATTTAATAAATCTTACTAAAGAGTGTTTTTTTTCATTATTTTTTCTTCAAGTTACCAGACTGGGCGACACCGTCCTCTTATTCTCCTACCTTGCCCTTTGTTTATGCGTTTTTATCTGTTCGGTTAGTTTGAACTCTTCTCATTTAAGTTTTTATAACCGTTTTTTAGTTATTTTTGATGTGCTTTATCTTATATTTTTTCTTGTAAATGTGTAAATATTTGTATACTTTTTTAAAATTGTCCGCACTGCGTTTAACATTTTATATTATAATAAACTTTAATGTATGGCCGCTGAGAAAAGTCTTTTTTTCATGCTGGAGCTTCCCTTTGGTAGCTTTTCGTCAAATATGTTTTACAAAGAAAGAATTTATCATACATTTCTATGGTCAAACAAATTAATTCACTTTTTAAATGTTCTACGGGAAAAGCTGTTTGCAACGTAATTAAAAAATAATAAAATCGATATTCATTACTGAAATTAACTACAAGAGGTCTGCTGTAGAATATGAAGCGTATAGCATTTATCTTTCATTTTCACAAGCATATAAATAATTTCGGTTACATTATGACCTATTGCCGATCATTTGTGGAAGTCAGTTTTAGGTTCTATAGTATCTATTTTAAATTTTAACAAAATTTACGTAGTACGTACACTGTTAAAACTGAAGGAGATTTATCGGAGGTTCTCGGACTGTCAGTTTGTTAGGATTGTATGGAACTTTTTTTTTTCTCATCTTGTTATACTAACATTTTTTATAAATTGTCTAACTCCTTAACTTTTTTTTCCTTGTGGTCATCAGCCACGTTTAAACATCTATTTATATAAAATCCAAGTCTCTGTGTGTCCCTCACTATTCCGGTAGGACCGCCTCATTGAAATGAGTAATTGTTGAAAAATATTAATGCAGGGTTACCACAGTAGCGCCAAATGTTAGCCAACTTATCGATAGCTGGCTAATTTGGCGAAATTCCCATTTAAAACCATTAATCTTTCATAACGGAGGTCACCGAAATTTAATTTAAACTCCACTCTTTTAAGATATTTTTTCGAAATCTATAGGTGAGAATTTAAAGTACATCTTTACATCTTCCTCCCGATGCTACTAATAAAATAACCGCCAATAGACAACGGTGTACTGTGTGAGCTCCTAACTGCGCAATTTTAATGTGCTTTAGGTGCTTTTCCAGTATAGGTGCCTTGGCGAAAAAGGAAATTTGGTAACATATTTTCCGGGAACCTATTCACTGTTTCATTTTATATACACACGCACTTTTTTCGATATTTATACGATTTATTTAACATAAAAAAGCCGTTTCTCTAATTTTATACAGAAACAGATGTAATGTGTACATAAAAACTTCAATAATATACATATAAAACAAACAAAAACGCTAATTAAATTTGTCTTCATAGCTGTTTATATGTTTTGACAACAAATCTCGATATTTTTCCGTTATACGGACACCATGCCAAAATGTATGCTAATCCGCCAATTATTTCAAAATGCTAAAAGATATTTGTAATTTTATGCCAGCAGTTTAATATGAGTTTTATTTTATTGCTTTATTTTATAGCAGTTATTTGTTCACTTATTTTAAGTATATATTTGTGATTTGATGAGATAGTTCGTAAAAGTCTGGAATTTTCAAAGGTTATATTTTTTAAATGCTCACTTTAGTACCGACAATGGTTTTCTTTTATTTTTCAAATGCTTCAATTCACGATTTTGCGCCAACTATTACGCTTGGCGACAATGGTGTCCGCATAACGGAAAAGTACCCAAATCTCACTTTCTGATGCCCAAATTACACCAAGCTTTTTTTAAAAAAATGCCAAAGCCCCTACAGTGGAAAAGTACCTGTCTATTATTTTGCGCTATCCGTGTTATAGTTTGTACTATATGCAAAGGGAGTGGAGCGAAGAGTTTAAACATTAAATATTAAAGTTTCGGCAGAGATGTCATATACACCCTATATTGGCGCGATTTTTTTCTGACGCCAATGTCATATACACAACGGGTACTTAACTAGCGCCAAAGTGTCGCAATTTTGCTTGATATGGTAATCCGGATGTTGTTGTTTATGCTGTTGATGTTTTCGCCAAATTGGCATCGGAAAAAAATCGCGCCAATATATGATAACGTATATGACAACTGTGCCAAAGTTTCTATAAAGCAGTATAAGACTAAAAAATTAAGAATAAAATAAATGCAAAATAAGACTAAAGAAGAAAGAAAAATCATGCGTTAAGCATAGAATATGAAACACTTTCCAACACATCCTGAATGCTTTAACAAAACTTCGTTATTTAGTAAAATAAGGTAAATAAGATAACGTTACTTCTTAGACATCCCGTCAACCAATTTCGCCAAATTATATAAATCGTCAAATCAGTAGTAAAACATTAATAAAAATACAAATAAAACGTCGAATTAATGATTTTATTGGCCATTATTGGCATTTAATCTTATAATTAATTAATTAATGGCAACCATTATTGGCAATTAATCTTACAATTTGGCGACAGTAATTTGGTCGACGGGATAACTAAGTAAACATTTTAGAAAACGCATAAAAAAATTTAAAAATTGATTTCAGCAGTTACTGTCCATAGCCAATAGTACCGTCATTATATGCCCCTATTTGCACAGATGTCATATTCGCCCCATATTGGCGCGATTTGTTTCCGACGCCGATTTGGCGAAAACATCAACCGCATAAACAACAACATCCGGGTTACCATATCAAGCAAAATAACGACACTTTGGCGCCGGTTAAGTATAAATTGCGTTTAAGACATTGGCGTCAGAAAAAAATCGCGCCAATATGGGGCGAATATGACATCTGTGCCCCACTATTTAGGTAAAATTTAATTTAAACTACTCTTAAAACTACTGAAATCACATTTCCAGATATTATCATCCATAGACGGTTATGTATCCAATTCTTTGCGTGACCATTTATATCATTTTATCTATATTCTACAAACATTTTTTAGGAAACTAAATGCAGTTCAGCGTAAAAATGCATAACTCCTTTAAAAACCACCTTTAAGCAATTTACTCTCATACTCAGTAACCCTTACGAATTCTTTTGTGTAGCCCTGCATATGAACTGTAGCATTTATACACACAGTATAGTATGCATAAATGTAGTAAAACATAAAAGCGCATATCATAATTAAAAATGCATTTCTAGCAATCATTGCTTATGTACAATACTTCGGAGAAAAGTTTCTTGGCGAGAAAGAAGTTTGCCAACGTATTTTCTGGCACCTATTTACTGCTTCATACTCACAAGCAATTTTTTCCATATGTATACAATTTGGCACAGATATCATATATTGGCGCGATTTTTTCCGACGCCAATTTGGCGAAAACATCAACAGCATAAACAACATTCGGGTTACCATTACAAGCAAAATAACGACACTTTGGCGCCAGTTAAGTACCCGGTGCGTATATGACATCGGCGTCAAAAAAAAATCGCGCCAATATGGGCGTATATGACATCTGTGCCGACAATTTAATATAAAAAAGCTATTTACCCATTTTTATAAAGAAACAGAAGTAATTTTTGCACAGATGTCATATACGCATGGGGGTTGGCGTGATTTTTCTATGACGCCAATTTGGCAGAAATCTCGCTTTCGAATACCAGTTACTTATATATTTTTCAATTACTTGCTATCATTTTGAAAAGGAAATAACTATAAATAAATAAAAGTTTGAATAATAACTATAGAACAAAGCAGTTTATATAATTAAAAAACAGAAAATAAACGTAATTAAACAATTTATTAATAAATAAAAAATAATAGCCGGGCTACCATGGCAGGGAAAATAACACCATTTTTGCGCCAGTTAGGTATCCCGGTTCATATCTGAAATCTGTGCCGTAATTTGTATATATAAAAAAAAATTATATATATTTAGAAACGATTTTTTATGTATATAAGTGCATATATAAACAAATATAAAAGTTCATTAGATTTGTTTTCGTAGCTGTTTATATATTTTCACAACATATCTCACTTTCTGATGCCAGAATCGCGCCAAACTTTTTTTAAAAATGCGCTATAATGGAAAAGTACTTAAATAAATAATTAACAGAAATAACAAATTATACAAACTAAAACTTTTTATTTCGAGATCAAAGCATTGTTTTTAATTTCGATTAAAAATACATATATCCTTCAATTGAAATTAGGTTCACAACTTAATATCTCATTCCATAAACCTAAACAAACACAAGTGATTCATTCATCGTGAAACATCAAAAATATTAAATCATTGAGGTAATCATTCACAAAGTAAGTTCTCCAACAATCAATGGGCAATATTCTAATGACGTCATAGTAGGTAAAATGGTGGCGGTATCGTTTGTTTATGGTTTGTAATCACAAAGATTTAATTTTGCAATGTCTCTTAGTTACATTATTTTATTGTCATATTTATGAGCTCAGAACAAAAGCCTAATTTTTCATTATTTGGTTATTAAAGACGGAAAAAAATCATAAATGCATATTTTGAAAATTTTAAATAATTTTTTTCTTAATACTAAAAAATAACATCGGGAAGTAACAGCGGATTTAAGTTAAATAAGTTTAACTGTTTAATTCTGTTGTAATATTCAAAATAACTGTATTTATTAGATTTCAGTACTCAACATCAGGGCCCGATTAAACTTTGAAGTTAGAGGAATTACAATGTCATTTCAGGATCTTTCTTTTGGAGAAGCTTTTCTAAATTCCATATATACATGGAAAATCTTCAGTGTTAGAAATATTATTCCGAGGACTGACATAACACGAGAACGGCCTGCAGTTTTACACAAGCTTTTGAAAGCTACTTTATATCAGAAATTTTACTAAAAACTGGTTACTTTTTTGTTTTAGAGGCCCACACTATTAGGATTATGACAAGTTGCAGCCAATTTCGCCAACGTTGCACAGTGGAGTATTTGGTTTATTTAGCCGGCCAAAAATATTTCGTACTGAAAAATTGGACTAAAGTTTATTATTGATTAGTTTATCTTTGTTTATTATTTATTAGTTTATCTTATTAATATCACTTTTTAGTGGTTTTCTTTGAAAAATACATTATATATATATATATATATATATATAGAGAGAGAGAGAGAGAGAGAGAATATTGGTGAATATTCTATCCGTCAATACAAATGTATTTTTTCATATACAGTGAAACCTCCCAGTGAGACAACCTCCCTGAACAACCATTCTTTCATGGAACGAAATTTATTCCCATGGGCTCAATACTAATTTTACCTCCATTCAGAGACCACCCCAGTTGAGTCCCTCCATGAACGACCAATTTCTTAGAAGAAAATGAAACAAATTTCGTTTTTCCTGGTCACTTCAAAAACGTTTTATTAGAAAAATAATTCCTGAGAGCGCATTGTTCATCAAACTTCTAAACTAAGTTTAGAATTTTTTTCATACCTGTAACTATTAAGTCTTTAAAATAAAGTATTCCAAATTACCGATTATTCGTAGATATTCTTTTCAACGTTATTAATTAAATATCGAGATCTCATTTAAAGTATAAAAAAATCATTTGGACTCATCGGGAAGTGTAACAATTTTTTTATAGAATATTGAAATTAAAAACACGAATTTCAAACATATTCGATAGATTTTTTACTTCTTTATAAAATATTTTAAATAAATAAATATAAACATATTCATGCGAAATATATAAATATATTTACCTGGACTTTCACAATACATAATTAAATACAAGATGTATTTACGAAGCAGCATTTATAAGATGTAAACTAAAACAGCGCAACACTTTCTAAGAAGACATATATCATCTTTAAATTTAGAACATAAAAATGTAACATAGAAGTTCAGAAACAGGCGCAGACTGTTGTTAAAAAAAATTATGTGTCAGATATGTAAATTGGAACTTTTTTATGTCCGCATACGATACATTCTGACAATAATTTAAATTTATCTATTGTAGAATACTTTTCAAATCGAAAGGGAAATTCAAAAATTGTCATTTACAGGAACATACAGTTGTGTGTTTGAAAGGAATTCTTCTAAAATCGCAGTTTTTCGCAGCTACAATTTTCAAAATTATTAACTACATACCTTGAACTCTCATTTAGAGTAAAAAAGATCATCTTGATGTATAACAAATGTTTTATAGAATATTGAAATTAACAACACAAATTTAAAAAATATACGGCACATTTTACGTCGTTTTATCATATCTGTTAAATTAAAAAATATAAATATATTCATGTGAAACGTAAACATATATACATGGGCTTTCAGAATCCAGAACTATACGGTATAAGCAAAAGTTTATGGGAAAAAATCATAGTGAAATAAACAGGCACAAAATGGAACTTTAAAGTACAAATAAAAAACTTATTGCAACAAACAAGTTTGACCTTCCCTGGTACCAATTTTTTCGCACAACAGAAAAAAATTATAAATGTACGGCGAATCCCCATCTATTTATCTTCATAATTAGCTACATTTTCTCTCCTCAACTGAGTTTCGAAAAATTGACTTTTGGCCGGCGAAATTCGAAAAATACTCCACTGTGCGTTGTAACCAAGATCGTGAAGCACACACATATAATACCATATAATACCATTCATGAAATCGTAAACGATAATTTAATAGTTTTTAACCTTACTTCAAGTGTGTTATTTATTTATTTTTAAGGCTCAACAATCTAAATTGTCCAATATATGAATTTAAAAAAATGTAAACAAAGATTGAATAGACATGACCGCAAAAAGCCTCAAATCTGCATAACACTTGGAACCAAACTGTGCAGATTAGTGGTCGTATACTGTACACAGTTTTTCATAAATGTGTTTCGTTCTTAAAATGTGTTATTTTCATCTATCACTGCGGAACAAGCGAGAAAACTCATATTCTTGCACATGAGTTGTATATATCTTTATATGTAAATTTCCGTCATTTTTGACGGGCTACCTTTCTAGTTCTTTTATAACTCCCATTGCATTGAAAAACACACTAACTCTAAACTGGATGTGCAGTTGCA
The DNA here is from genome assembly GCA_963932465.1 of Maratus speciosus. NCBI lineage: Eukaryota > Metazoa > Arthropoda > Arachnida > Araneae > Salticidae > Maratus > Maratus speciosus. Next base: position 139,675,967 of record OZ010791.1, read on the forward strand.
AGCCATCTAGGAAATCCAAAAACCAGCTTACATTGTTCCATTGAAAAGAAAGCCTACAACATATTTATCGTAAGTTTCTACGATTTTTTTCGGTGGCTCCTTTGATAACAGAAAAAGGCCTCCTTAAATTATGGAATGGAAAATTGTTCTATATTACGAAAACTAATTATTCAAATTAGCTGTACACATCGATGTTTTTAACAATAGTGGGTTGTTCTTTATATATTTTTAATATGACTTTATTAATAGTTTTCATGATTGAAAAAATTTCTCGAATAGAAAAAAAAGGTGTGGAATAAGTTTGGGTCTATTCCGGTTTCTGTTACAATTTGGTGCTGTTTAGTTTTCAGTGTATATCGCAGAACATGTGGCGCTGTTATTCTGCATTTGTTTACAATTTCCGAAATAGTTCTATCTCAAGACCTAATGCACGGATTTTCATAAAACTTCGGATTTCCTTAGTTCTTGACATAATTTGGTGTAAATCACCCAACAGGTAACACTGCTATGCTGCATTTTCACGATTTCTGCAATAGATCTATCTCAAGAACAAATGCACGGATTTTCACCAAACTTTAAACAAGGTTAGACGTTAACGTAAATTGTTGTTGATTAGGATTTGGTGTGAATCCCCCCAATAGGTGGCACTGCTATACTGCATTTTTCCAGGTTTACACGATTCTAAGTCTGTTCTCAAATCCATAGGTACAACTTTATAACACAAGTTTTATTCATTTTGGTTCAAAAACGCACGAAATTGGCAGGTGTTGTTATACAAAAACGATGTGATCGAAAGACGTTCACCATTTTTTTGGTAAACGAAGATCTTACATAAAATACTGTCAAAGTTGATGTTTTGAGACAAATTTTCGACCGAAAGGCAAAATCCACTCAGATAGAAGAGAAACAGTTTGTTTTGAGACCCAAAATCGCTTATAACTTGATAAATAATTTATTTATCGAAAAATGGAAAAAGGCTTTCGATTCCAAATCACTTCCGTCTTGCCAATTTTGAGCCTTTACTTTTAAAAATGAACAAGTAAATGAATCAGAAATTTTCTTGCTTGTTGAACTTGCCTTAATGATACCCATATCTCAAGAACTAATGTACGGAATTTCATCAAACTTCATATTCTGTTGGACCTGGACGTAAGTTTGTGCTAATGAGGTTTTCGTGTAAATAATACAACATGTGGCGCTGCTATGCTACATTTCTCGCGATAACTCTATCGCGCTAGAATTATGAATGGAATTTAGTAAAACTTCATATTATGTTAAATATAAATATAATGTTTATAAATAGATATTTAGTAGAATTGGATGTATACAGAGCGACAGGTGTCACTTTTATTCTCTTTGTGCTGATAATTTTGGTTTTAGACATCTAAGAAGGTGGTTGCCGAAATTCAATTATTTTTTTTAAAGATGCGATGCTTATATCTCCTTTTAACACTGAGCGTTTTCAGGGTTTTCCTTCGTTTTCATAAAAATGCTTATAAAACTATACACACAGTTCATTGAACCTATATCTTAAGAATCTTCATAATGCTGAGGAGCATAGATTGTGATTTAATTTAGGCACTGTAATAGCAGAAATGTAACATGCGACTGTCTTTTAATTCTAACTCGTACCACTTTCTCAAAACAAAAATTCTTAACACACACTTTGACAACTTTTCAAGAGAAATATTCTTCAAAATTTATATTAGAAAAATACTGGTGCGAACAGATTATAAGAATATTCGCCTGTGGCATCCGTGTAATAGCGAATTTAGAGGTACAATATGTATGAGATAGAAGAAAGTTTTCGGATTACCACATCTGACCTGAGTTGCCAGTGGGCTACTTTTTTAAAATTCAGATACCTTCATTAGCACCACTTTTTCGAAACGGTAAAATTTACCTTATCTAATGGCATATTAATTAAAGAAAATAACAAAGGCAAGTTTAAGATTTCAATAAAGTGGTGCCGATCAAGAATTAAAAAAAATAATAATAAAAATGTGGCCCTCTGGCAACACAACATCCGACTAGGTTTTCTTTTTTTTTTTTTTTTTTCCTCTCAGATTATTTTACAGAAAGCACGATTTTACAAAAAAAAAAAAAAAACACGAATACAAAAACCACGCGCATTCAGTAACGGCGGGTGGGGAGGGGAGCTTGCAAAAGGACTGAAAATATGCAAAATATTTGGTTAAAATCTAAAAAACATCATTCAATGAAGCAATGAAAAAAATTTCTTCCAGGGCGTCATGGCTACTAAAGTTCTCGTTGGATGCATGTTTTCCCTTTGATTTAATGCAAAGATGTCCCCTTTGGTTTCCGATTCTGAAATTGCTACGATATATCTTATAATAAAAATACCTCTCTTCCCAGATAGCATTTTTAATTTTCAGAAAATTTGCAGCAGTCTTGCTTTGAAAACCTTCAAAGTTGCAGCAAGCTCAGCATGACAAGACTGAAAGTTCATAACAAGACTGCAGCAAGATAACGCAAACGTCGAAGTCACCACACTTTGAACTTGCAGCTAACTTGTCGTGCAAGTTAAATTCATACTGTATCAAATTTATTGCAAATTAACGGCAAACAAGTAATCAAAAATACTGCAGAGTAGTAATCTTTCCACGCCCCTCTACCTGTTTACAACTATTACACTATTAGTTTAATCTCTTCGGAGGGGCCCCATAACCCTGATAAGGTCTATCGACGCAAACACACCGTCAGAGGGTGCATGCATCGTTTTTATCCCAAAAGTATGTTCAGGTAATATTTGTACCTTTCTACTCGAGCCTTTTTTGGAATTTGACAAGTATAGAGTTTAGAAAAAGCGGTGCCAAACGAATAAAATTTCTGCATATGTGCTGATTGTCTATTCGTAAAACAGAGGGATTTTTTGTTTTCATCACTTTCGTGACTTAAAGACAGTCTTGCCATCAGTTTCACAACAAACTACTCATGCAAGTAGGGGATGGTATACCTTGCGAGAAATTTGCTGCGAATTTCAAAATTAAAATTTGTCACGGCAAGATAATGTCAGAAAAAAATCAAACTTGCTGCTAATGTTTATGCTATCTGGGTTGTGATGTTTGTCTATTAACTGATGATTATTCCTAGACGAATTCTCGAAATTTAGTGCAATAATCAGAATGTAGGTGTACATCGAATGTAAATTATTTGAGCGGGTTAGGCACTTAGGAGCGCAAAGGTTTCCCTGAATGAGGGCACCCCGGCACTTGTGCCGATGGGCCAGTCCAGGCCTAGGTAGAAACATGGCACCCCACTGGGGGGACTGGCACTTAGCGCATGCGCTGTGACGCGCGTCCATCTCTTTGTCGGCAAGTGAAATCTACGGCTGTGAGACCCAATTAGCATACATATATCGGCCGATGTCCCTGTCAATACTGGCCAATATCTGAAAAGTGTCAGCATTTAAGACGTCAAATTTACAATATCTGCCGATATTCAGAGATGTAACTTAAAATTAGTTTTTAAAAGAAATCATCCAAACGAATTTTTTGCATTACTTATAATATTATGATGCGTAAATAACAATAAAATAAAAACAATAAAATATAACAACTTTGCAATTTTTGAAAACTTGAACTTTTTAATGACGTATTTTTAATAGGTTATTTGCATAATAGGTTATTTGCACAATGTTGTAAAATGACGTAAGTATTCCAACATGTCGATATCTATCGACATTTATAAAAAACAATATCATTTTTCAGACATTTCAAAATATCTGTCGACATTTAGCGTATCTGACGGAATTTTTAATCTTGACCAAAGTGAATGGAAAGTTCTGAAGGACCGCCCATCTCTATCGTTTTCATCGAAGAGTATTTAATGGAGACGTCTGCCATGGTTTTTGCGTTATAAAAAAATTCTTTAGGAATCTATAATTATTTATATAAAAGCATATATATTTGAAAAAAAAAATACATAGAAATCTTTTGAGATTGATATGAAAAATTTTCTGTCGTACAATTAATATAGAAATTTATAGAGATTGGAATAGAAAGATTTTTCAAGAAAAGCATTTCATATTAAAATCTATTGATAGAGCTATATTAAATCTTAATAAGGAAATTTGCTATTACTGCTCTAGAATTATTTGAATTTAAAAAATAATGTAGAGCCTGTAACGATGTCAAAATATAAGAATTGTTACTTTTATATAAAAAAAGGCAGATGTTTTTTTTTTTATCACATAAATGTTTTTACATAAAAAATAGATGAATTTATGTATTTTTATTGGAAACTATGCTGATCTTTTTAAAATGGTATCGAATTTAAGACTTTTAAAGTAATTTTATTTTTATTATTTGAATAATTCAAGTTTAGTTTCAAAAGTAGGTCATCAGTTTTCAACATAATTTCTTTTTAAATTTCTGACACACTTAATAATAAAAAGGGATATTTAAATAAACCTTTGTTAACCCATTAACCGCTGACGTTGCGTTCACGCAACAGTCAAAATAAATCCTTATGCAATGAATTAATTACATTGGCACCACTATTTTAGAATTTAAAAAAATGTCTTATTTATTGGCAGGAATTTTGCTATTTTAGTAAAGCGAAATTTACATTACTGAATTTTTGGTGGGAAAATACTTTCAACAAGAGATTTGAAAATTTCTATCGTAATAGTTTTGGCGGTTAATGGGTTAAAAAAATGCGATAAAAAATAATTCTATTGTTATTGCAAGAGTATGAGATAAGTAAATTGTAATTTTGTCAGACATTTTTTTCGTCACTAACACAAAAATCTCTTTCCACCGCTTTCTATTGAAAGTTAGTTATTGCTACATTTTCCCTGGGTTACTTTCATAATAGAGCCAGGTTTATCTGCATTTTTGTTCAATAACGCTAGAAATCTCGCGAGCATAAACTTCTATCTCAGTGAGAAATTTAAGTTCACCACATTTCCAAATCGCATTTGTTGCGGTTAAAAAAAGAAATTAATATTTGATTTAATATTTAAAAATGTTATTCTGGAATACTAGAAAAATATATCGCTCAATGTCACATAATGATATTCAGAATGTTGGGAAATATAGACCAACATTGTAGGACTGAAATTAGTCTCTCTTGGGATACTATCCTTTCACCCTCTGGGGAACCCTGTTTTTGGGGTACCATTATTTCACTCTCTGGGAAACCCTGGTTTTGGGGTGCCATCCAACCCTAGTTAAGGGTGAAATTCTGCCTCCCATATGGTTGTCGCTGTCGGCTTACTAGCTGATGGATATATTACGCAATTTAGTTGCTTTGATAAATGTAATTTGTTTAAAATTTAAAACGAAACATTACATACATCAAGAGTCATTCAGAAGAATTCATATCACATGAAAAAAAATAATATTCTACATCAAAAAGTCAATATATTTTTTAACAAACAATTTGGAAGAATTGCGACATGCCTAAATATTATTTATTCCTACATTGTTTAAAGACTATTGCACATGCAAGCTAATAAATAATTTCTGTTTGTTTTTTAATTCCATAAACCATAACTTTATACACATTATCTCAAAAATGATTAACTGATATTTATATTGACTAAGCAATATTTTATCCAAATGTATAACAGAATAACTTTTTTTTTAAATGAGATGAAACCTCCGGAAGTACTTAAAGCGCAATGTAAATGGGTGTGTAACTTTGTACACATACTGTCAACTGCATTAAGAATTATTCGTCAACTAATTTTGGTCCTGTTTGTATACCGATGTTAAGCCACTTCCACCCCTTATCATGATTTTATATAAAAAAACATTTTTTTTTAAATATATTACAATATATTCATTAGTGGGAAAAGAGCAAGGCTTCCTCAAACAGGACTGTGTGTTTCTTGACTTTGGTAAATCTAAAGATGTTGGTAAGATTTAAAAATATGTAACAGTTACAGTATTCATTTTCTAGCTAAATGTGGTTGAAATGTAATATGCTTAGAATCTACCAGTCATAGATTAGTTTGGATTTGGTTCATACATCAATTTTATGTATAATGAAATCAATCTTCTTTTTTTGAGACAATGAAAACTGAGCACGACTACGGTTTGACGAACAAATATCTGCTCAATACGAAGTGCCATTAGCAGAGAGTAGTTAGCCGAGAAAGATAAAAATAGTTATTAAAATAAGTATTTTTTTCAATAAACTAGATTATCTGATGTTTGTTTTTTATGTAATAGTTAAATGTAAAATTCTCTTAACAAATACCCTTTGTATTTGCTCAACTCATTTCTACTTTACACATTTTCACTCATTTAGATCAATTTTATTTACACAGTAATTGGCATTTCTCTAAAATTTCAATTTCAAAGTACAAATTATCAAGTAAAAAGATGGATTTTTTATTCTATATTTTAAGACTGAGACAATTTTGTAAGATATAATAAAAAATTGCATTCATTTATAATTTATATATTTTATATTTTCATTGAAGAATAAATGCGAAATTAAGAAGAATAAAAAATATTAATTTAATGCTTCTGGATCTATTATTATTTTTGTAAGGTTAAAAAAATATATTAATAAAAAAGGTTTAGAAGAGATACAAGATATCTAGAAGGTACATATCGCCAAAAAATGCATGCTCATAGCAAAGGTGGTGTAGCACTAAAGGGTATTTTCTGCTTGTGGATAAAATTCCGAAATGTCATGACGTCAGGGTTATTGCCGAGACTAACGAAAAAGACCGCGTTGCATCCCACGTGTTTTTTTTACGCACCGATAAAGTGACGTGATGCTCTTTTAGCACATCTTCATAGGTGCATTCGAACATCACGTGACTCCAGCGGTCGGTAAATAAAGGTGAGTGGAATGCATCACGGTAACCTGTCTTCCTCGTTAATCTTGGTTATTTCCATGTGAAATCTGATGTTTGATTTTTATATAATAGAATATAAATGTCACATTTTTAAACTTTTAGATTCTCTAAAGATATACCCTTTAGGTTTACGTAAATCACTTATTAAAAAAAAAAAAAAAATCAGCCAATAAAATTGCTTTTGCTATTACTTCAATGCCTATTTTATCATACACAATTTTTAAGTTTGATTGAAATCGATATTTTGCCTGTTTTGAAAATTAAATAAACAAATAAAATTATTTATTTCAAAATAAGGAAATCTGTTGTTTTTTCTCAGTAATTTCAGCCTCTTACAAAATTTCAAAATACTCTTCTTTATATCCCGCGGTTCAGTGCATCATATGAGATTCCGAAAATCCACATTCATTTATCGTGAAGTTTTATATCAAAGGAAGAACATACATTATTGAAGAACTCCAGTAGATCTATTCTAATATCTGAAAAGGAAATTCACATTTCAAAGGACGCTTTTTCCTGATCCCCATGGGCGCTGGAACACTCAATTCACTTGAAAAATATTTTCTGTTTCATCTATTGTCGTGAACTGAAACAGGAAAAATGTATTATTCCTTTGAATGTAAAAAAAAAAAAAATAATAATAATAATAATAATAATAATAATAATAAGTACAAAATGTTTATTTTAACTTAATAAATATAAATATTCATTGATTCAAATGAACGATAAATCTTTTCCTTTGCGACATAATTAAATTTATTGAAAACGGATTTATTTTGAATAGAAATTATTTCACATGCAAATGTATGATGTATTTTAGTTTACAGTAATTATATATCTCAGTTGATTTAAATGTCATTTAACTATTGCATTCCAAATTTAACTTAAGTTATATTTATCTTTTATTCATATTTTGGCCTTTAATCCTTTGTTATTATTTATTTATATTCTGGGTAAAATTACATGTCGGTTTTATAGTGTTTCCAAACAGGAATATTCACCATTTTGACTATTATTTTACACTTGTATCAAAAAGGGAAAATAATGATGAGTAGATTATAGAAAAATACCGAGAATACGTATTAATAAAAAAATTAATTTAAATATAAAAACTAACATGAGTTACGTTGAAAATGTCAGAATTTTAAATTAATTTCTTTTTTGAAAAATCAGGAAAAAGTTTATTATTATCATTATTATTATTATGTGTCCATTTAAATTTTATGTTTGAAACGTAGTTTCTGTTTCAGAAAATATTATCATTATAAAAAGTTACAAAAAGAAATGCCCTCATGTTTTCGTTACATTCATTAATGTTTCATATGATTATAAAAGAATTAAATTTAGCTGAATTTTTAATTAGGGATATTTTACTTTTATAAAACGTTAATAACATCTAATACATTATTGTCGAAAAATGTTTATGAATCTCATAGAATTATCAAGCTAGTTGTGAGAACATACAAACATAAAATTTAAAGATGTGTTGTAAATGAATGAAAAAAAATTAAATTAAAGAAAAAAAGATTTTTTTTTTTTGAACAAATTATATTTTGAAAAGGGATCTTATTGACGTTAAGAACGAAATGCTTTTGCTTTTAAAAACAATATAATAAAAAAAATTAAATTATTTCCAAATTTTAGTATTAATTTTCTCCTACTTTATAATTCATTAATTCAAACATGATTATAATTCTGCAACGAAATGGCGTCATTTAAAAAATGTTTCTTTTGGCAAAAACTAGGAACAGGAAAGATTTGTCTGTGAAAATGACGTCATTCAAAACCATGAACATCGCGACAAATGCTGCAAGGTATTTTATAACATATACAAATCACGTTGTTCTTCAATAAAACGAAATTTTAATTCTGTAGTAATCTACATTAGAAACACTGTAATGAATGCAAGTATTCAGATTTTTTAATGACGAAAACAGTTACATTTTCCCATCAAAATTGAAAAATTGTATGGTGTGAAAATATAACACGTCGGTTTACCACTCAACTAGTCAATATTACAAATTATTATTCTGCACAGTAGAAAAATCTTCTGCTTATGTCATTCCAAACTCTGACTGAATACAAATTAATCACTTACCATTTTCAGTATCAGTTATATCACAGCATCTCTGTGCAAAAGCCAATCCAGAAATAACATGTAACTACAGAGATAATGTTAGAATAAATTTCACATTAATTAATTATTTCCTCTGAATTTCATTTCCAATTAAGTGTTTTGAGTGCTAAGTACAGATAGTAAACATGAATTATATTTTCGTATTTTAATTAATGATGCTGCGTAAATATTATTGCACGTATCGTATGGGTAATTGATGTTTTGACTTAAGTAATATGTAAATTTGTATTTTAATAAATAATATATTTTGTCCTTTTGAGTACCTATAAAAAATGAATAGCCATTTATGCGGCTTTACGCTAAGTGAGACCAGTAATAAGTACTTTCTATAAATGCGATTGGAATAAGTACTTTCTATAAATGCGAGATTAGCATAGTACCAAGACTACTGTCTTTTTTCTTGGCTATTATTATTTTTTTTTAAATACATTTTCATTGATTTAATCATTGTTTCGGATATTTCTTGTTTACCTTAGATAAGGTATGGCATTTACCAAAAAATTCAATCATTGACAATAAGGCTAAGCTATAAAATTCGAAAATTTGTTATTCCTGTGGAAAGGAAAGGCAGTCACAATTTGTTTCTACGAGTTCTAACAGAAGAGAAAATAACATTCATAACGAGAAAATAACATTCAGTATAAAGTGGATTTTTTCTACTAATATCAAGTTACATATTAAAGTTCTTCTGAAGTTAACATACCAAGAAAGGAAAAAATCTAAAATGTATTCATTTATGTTAAGGTATATTATTAATGTGATCAAATTTCTTGGCAATTCTACAAAAAAAAAAAAAAAAAAAAAAAAAAAAAAAAAAAAAAAAAATCGAAAATTTATTGCAATTACCGCTTTAGAATAATTAATGAATATTTTCTCCAGATACAAGAAATGCGATAATTAAATTGGTACATACACTGCAAAAACTTGGTAAATGTATTTTAACATATCAATAAATATTTCGCAGAACAAATTCTAACCTCTTAAAAATTGAGAACTACTCATGATTACGAAAATAATTTACTTATCCTCAATCCATTTTTGTCTTGTCTTCGTAAATTGAAGAATAAGAAGTCTTGAAAGCATTAAAATCAATTGCTTTTATATATTAAATGAAAGGTTTCTCAAATGAAGCACTTTAAAGCCCACGATTTTAGGAAAGCTTACGAAATAGTGTTCTATAGTTTATTTTACATTTAACCCTTATAGCAGGAGAGCTGTTAAACGTTTTGTGGTAGGTATTTGAACAGGGACCATGAACATTTATGTAATACGTCTTTTGTAATGTCAGAATACGAAACCGAAGGTCTGGCAGAAGGATCGTGGCACTTAGTCAACCCATAAATGTTTAAAGTTCCAAAATTTTCGTTGAAAAAAAAAATAAATCCTTGAGGCATTTTGAAAATGTAATACCTTCAAATTTAGTACTTAATAAAATACAAAATATAAAATCCAGACAATTTTGTCGGACCAAAAACTCTGCCAGACGGTTTCAAGTGGTATTTTATAACTATCGAAAAAAAGCATTTGAGGCACGCTCAGATTGAGACAGAATAATATTTTTGCTTAGAAAAAGTATTTAGAAAAGTACAGACAGTTTTGGTGAAACTTTCTACTTGCCAGACATATTACAAGTTAAGCACGAGTGTCAGTAAAACTGGGCTCGCGGTGCTTCGCTGAAAAGCCATTTACTGACTTACGATGCAAATAAAGTGAAAGCACGTTCCAGTGACTCGCGAAAGCTATCTTAAGAAGAATTTCAACTCCATACGTGCGAAATCATAACAAATCTGAGTGCGATGGGCTGTCGCAAAACCATATGACTCATAGCAAGCGTCCAATTGTTCAACACGTTTTGAAGTTGTTAAAAAATTCGTATATGTAGTGAAACATGCCCAGCTATAGAAGTGCTATTTTATTTGTATATTAAAATATTTTTCTTTTTTTATAATACGCGTTACTTTTATTTATTAATCATTGAAAGTAAAATATATATATATATATTCGTGTTATTTACACAGGAAGCGATGTAGTAATCACTGTTTTTAGTGAAAAAACTCTTCCAAAAAGAGGTCGTGAAGTGTTGAAAATTTGGCCGAAACATACAGTCTAAGAGAACACGTTATTTTACAAGGCTGATTTTTCTATATACACTTCTTTTTTTATGGTGTAGTGTGTACGCGGACGGTTTGGCCGACGGAGACGTTGCGCTTACCTGCGAGAGTAGGGTTATGCAGGTGAAATCTATAAAATTACCTCATTTTAGCGTGACTTTTGTTTATATCTATTTCTACTGGATATTAATCCATTTTCCAGATGTTTCCAACGTTGTTAGGATCCTGCCAGATCCCGATTTATAGGTAAAAATAAATGTCATCTTCAAGTCGTTTTAGATAGCTTGGAAATTGTAATTTATTACCAGACAACCTATAATTAATTTGCCAAACATAAATTTGGTTGATAAGTCAATGCCAGACTGCTTTAACACTTTCGACTCCGATGTCTGTTTTACAAATTTCACTCGGTCGCCACCACTTAAAAAAAAAAAAATTACTTTCAATTACACAATTTCAAAAATACTCTAATTAAATAAGGCATATTTTATATTTCTTTGTTACTGGTGCCAGAAACAAATTTTGCAACGAAAGATGATGTCCAGTCAGACTAGACATATGAGTAAAAAGGGTTATATCTGATAGAGAATCTGAGTGCTACAAGAGTGGTTTATAGGTAAAAGATATATGTCCCCTCTATGTCATTATAGTAATTTTGAAAGTGGAAATGTATTACTCTCTGGCTACCAGATAACCTATAACTAATTTGCAAGACAGAAATTTCGGTTTTTAAGTTCACTTTATCAACGTTCACATTATAAGTTAATAAGCTTGAAAATTATAACATGTTACTCTTTCGATTCCAAATTTAAAGACATCTGGCATTACCTTATCAACCTAATTTCTGTCTGACAAATTAATTATAAGTTGCCCAGTCGCCAAACTGCTAAAATGACGTGAAGATGGTATACAGGGTTGTCATAAAATTAATTCCACAATATTGTACTTCTAGCGACTTAACCGCTCACATAGTCCAAGAAGTGTAAAACATTTTAGAGTAGCTGTTTGTGACACCATGGACATTTGTGTAACACTTAATTTGCAATGCCTAAATACAAAATCGAATGTCTGACTGAAGAATCGTGGCACTTAGCCGACCCGTTAATATTTAAATTTCCAAAATTTTCGTTGCAAAAAAATATCCTCGAGGCATTTTGAAATTTTAATAAGTTCAAGTTTAGTACTTAATGAAATAAATAGTATAAAAGCCTGACACTTTGGTCGGCCCAAAAACTGTGCCAAATACGTGTCAAGTGGTATTTTATAACTACCAAAAGGTATTTGAGGCACGATGAGATTGAGACAGAATAATATTTATGCTTGGAAAAAAAAAATATTTTGAAAATGACAGACACTTTTGTTGGAACTTTCTACTTGCCAAATAACCTGGAAGGTTAAACGCGAGTGCCAGTAAAGGTGAGCTTGGGATCCGCGCTGAAGATCCATGTACTGATTTACGATACAAACAATGCGTAAACCGCGTTGCAGTGCCTGCCGAAAGCTATTTTAAGAATAAGTTCAACTGGACGCATGCACAATCACAACAAATCTAACTGCGATAGGCTCTAGTAAGAGCACATGATTCATAGAAAGAATGCAGTTGTTCGGAAAATTTTGGAGTAGTTCAAAAATTCATATTCGTAGTGAAACATATGCAGCTTTAAAACTGCTATTTTGTTTGTATATTAAAATATTTTTCTTTTTTTATAATACGCATTACTTATATACATTAGTCATGGAAAGTAAACAAAATAATTGTGTTATTTGCACAAATAGCGATGGAAAAAACTTTTAAAAATGTCGCGAAGTGTTGAAAATTTGACAAAAACATAGGTTAAAATATAAAGACATTATTTTACCATGCAATGTTAATCTGAAAGAGGGTTATCACAGACTTTCCTATAACAGTTTCCTCGCTTTAATGAAGAAATGTTGTGGCGACAACGCTTTAAAAAATCCAATATGCCTTCTTCTTCATTAGGTATAGTATAATTTTATTTTTATTCAATTATAATATTATAGTCACAAATATCATAGGGCATTCATAGTCCTTGACTAAAATGAATCTTTTCTGTCGGATAGATGAAAACACTCATTATACCAACTATACAATATATTTCTGTATACTATATTTATATCTTTTACCTGTATATCTCAATACAATAGCTGTAGCACCAGCTCGTCTATGAAGTTATTATCTACACGAATTTCAATAGTTGCCTCAATTAATGCAAAGAAATATTTTACACCACATATTTTTTAACGTCATATAATTTTAGAAACTATTAACTAGGAAGGTTTACATAAACGGATACTGAGAAAACTTTGAAAACTTTTATGAAAAATACTCTGCTATATAAAAAAAAAAACTTTGTCTACTCTTTATACGGAAGTAGTTCTTAATAAATATACTTTTTAAATTTACTTACTTAAATAAATATAATTTTATAGCTATGATTTTGTCATATACATTTATATGTACATGTAATGAAATTTAACGATCATTTATTGACGGTTAGTACAAAATTTAAACAGATTAAAATTGCTTCAAACTCAAAATTAGGTCCAATTCTGAGCACTGTCATTTTGACTTCGATAGCGTTTGTGTTGGAGACAACATGAGAAAAGAATTGTTGTCTTGGACAAAAGATTTGTTAAGCAAATTTTCAGGGTGCCTCAAATACCTACCGTAAAATTCTTAACAGCTCTTGGATAGTGCTGCCATGTGATACTCAGAGCTCTGCATAGTAATGACAGTGTTGCCCGGTTGTTGACTTTTTTAATTCAGATTACCACATTTTTTAAAATTTTGTCACCACTTTTTTAAAATAACATAATTCGCCTTATTCTTCAGATTTTTTTTTATCTATTTTTAAATAGGTGGAATATTTCTATTTAAAAAAAAAAAAAAAAAAAAAAAAAAAAAAAAAACGGTTACAATTAACAATCTGGGTCCAAAAATCTATCTTAAAATTACTCGTATCTAATCTTTAATATAAGAGTAAAAAAACATAATTCTAAGAAAAATAATTTATGCATTTAAGGGTTAAGAGTTACAATATATATATAGGGGAGACTAGGGATGGTTGACCATACGGGAGGCTTGACCCACCCATCAATTTTCATATTTAAAAGAATTTCAGAGTTTTATCTATAGGTGTCAAACAAAGCTACTGGAATGCTCAAACAACAGTCTTCGTTTCATTGAGATAATCGAAATAAGTGTGGAAAAAAATCAATTGTGAGGCGTTTTCAACTTAAAAGTTGTGTTTTTTAGAAATATTTTGTAAGCTTTTTTCAGATAAAATATATCATAGAAATTTAAGCAAGTAGGTTTAAAGTAATGCAGAAATACCGAGCTTTCATTCCAGGCATAAAGATTGTACAGTAAGTTAGGCTTAACATAACAATGTGCTATTCTTTAGAAAAGGTCTATATAGGGAGCTTGACCCAGTCAATGTGAGGGATGGTTGACCAGATGCTCAAGGCTCCCTTAATTAAATGGTTTTGGAAATATTTTTATTATACACTGTGCATAGTGAAAAGTTAATGGTTATATATATAAAAGAATGTAAATTTATTCTGTAAAGCTGCAGTAAAATGGTGTGATGGAAAAGAAAATGTTTAAAACTGACTAAAGAAAGATGTGAAAAATTGCTAGAAAACGGGAAGTTGATAGGAATAATTTTCCATTTAAATATTACTTACAATAATTATAAACAGTGGAAAAGACTAGAAAGGGCTAGACAGGATGAAAGCAACAGTCTTAAACCTTTCAAGGGCTGTGGCATGTTTATAAAAACCACTTAATTTTAATTCCGAACCGTCACAATGGCACCAGAATTTTGCTAAAATCTTTTCCATTTAATATGTCTGTGAAATATAGCCTGTTTCTTATTTCCAAATAAATTTGTTTGTAAATTCCGGTGCCGGTCATTTATTTCAATATTTTAGTACTGAAAGTACTTTGTCCCTTAAAGATTTGAATCGTGTTTATGATAAGTTAAGCGCCCATGTGGCTGCAAAAGAACATAGCATCGATCGAAAAACTTTAGGAAGGTATGTAGACAAATTTCACCAGGGTGAATACAGTGAGATGAAGCCAAACTATGTGACAACTAGAATTGTCAGGGGGAATGTCATAGAAAATAGAACAAGGAGACAAAAAAAAGAGGGACTGTGGCTTCTAAATCCGGACATAATAACATGAAACACTATGAAAACGGAACATATCTCTAACGGAATACTGCCTTAAATGTTAAAATTTCCTTTTCCCTGCTGTACAATTATACCTGTTCAGACAAATTGCTGTTTAAAAAAAAAATTCTCCTCTGACTTGCTATTGCGTCTCAACAGGTTTGTTTAAGCATCATATTAAAAAATATATTTTTTATAATAATTAAAGTATGTAGAATTTTGCCTTTTTTATTATTTTGCCTTTTTTAAATGGATTTTATTTATCTTCACAAGTATTGCAATATAAAACAAAGTGTGTCAAGCCTCCCATATAGTGGGTCAACGCTCCCATATGTGGTGCCTTGACCCATTTTCATGATTAAAATCAATCATTTTTCAAATTTCTTATATGTTACACTTATGTAGCAATTTTATTTTGATGACTGATTGTATAACGAATAAAATGATATATAAAACTTTATCCTACGTTCAATATTTAAAAAATAAAAAATCATTTTGTAAAAAGTGGGTCAACCCTCCCTAGTCTCCCCTACACTACTGGCCATTAAAATTGAAAACACCAGAAAGAAATACAGATAACAAAATGATACTTATTAGACAAATATATTATACTAGGAATAACAAGTGATTAAATTTTCAAGAAATTTGGTTGCATAGATCCTGAGAAATCAGTACCCAGCACAACCACATCTGGCAGTAATAACAGCATTGACCTGGGCAGCTCGGCATTGAGACAAACAGAGATTGGATGGCATGTACAGGTACAGATGCTCAAGCAGTTTTAACACGATGCCACAGTTCATCAATCGTAGTGACTGGCGAATGGTAACGAGATCTGGAGAATGTGCTCGCCAGTACAACAGCCAAACATTTTCCGTATCAAGGAAAGTCCGTGCAATACCGGTAACATGCAGTCGGCTATTAACCTGCTGAAACGCAGGGTGTCGCTGGTGTGGAATAAAGCGTAGAGCCACGGGTCGTAACAGACCAGAAATGTAACGTGCACTGTTCAAAGTGCCATCAATGAGAACAAGTGATGACCGAGATGTGTATCCAATGGCATCCTATACCATTATGCCAGGTGATGGGCCAGTATGACGATGACAAATGAACGCTGCCAAGGTGCGTTCACCAAGATGCCGGTAAACACGGATGCGACCATCATGATGCTGTTAACAGAATCTGGATTCATCTGAAAAAATGACATCTCGCCATTTGTGCGCACAGGTTCGTCATTGGTCACACCACTGAAGGCGCCACTGTCTATGACGCAGCGTCAAGTGAAGCCGCAGCCATGGTTTCCGAGCGGAGAGTCCATGCTGCTGGAAACGTCGTCGAACTGTTCATGTAAACACTTGTTGTCTTACAAACGATCTCATTTCTTGACTCAGGGCTCGTCACGTGGCTGCATGATCCATTACGGCCATGCGGATAACATGCCTGTCTTCTTAGCTGCTAGTGATAGGGAGCCGTTGAGATCCCGCATGGCGTTTCGTATTACCGTCCAGAACCCATCTTTTCCATATTCGGCGAACAGTCGTTGGATCTCTACCGACGCGCAATACTGCGCTACGATAAACACCAATCCCGGTAGGCTACAATTTGACCTTAATCAAAGTCAGAAACATGCTGGTACGCCCCTTCTGACACGAGGCATCACAACAACTTTTCACCAGGCAAGAACGTTCAAATGCAATTTGTATATGAGAAAGCGGCTGAACTATTTCCTCATTCAAACACATTGTAGGTGTCGCTACCGGCGCCTCATTTTTCTGAATACGCTGAAAAACTAATCATTTGCATATTACAGCACCTTCTTCCTGTCGTTTAAATTTCACGTTTGTAGCATGTCGCCTTCTTGGTGTAGTATATATATATCATAAAGCATTTATATTAATAGTGATTAAAACATATAGTATTTTGCAATATTTTATTTCTTATTTGTATTTCAGATGTATGTTTGACGTAAAACAAGATGTATTCCTAGTATATCATTAATTTAAATTTAAAAATAAAATATTTTTTTTTTCAAAAGTGTTTAAATTTATCGAAATGAATTTTAATATCCTATTGCGAAATTAGTATAATTTATTTCTTTGCATTTATTTATAGACTCTGAATCAATATTCAAGCTGAATGACTGATTATTGTATGTTTTTTAGTAATTAATTACCATTTTTCTACAATAACTCTCATAAGTATTTTTTCATACAAATTGTGGTATCCTTTCCTAGCATGAATTACTATATACAACGTGATGCCAAATATATATTTTCCTATCAAACATTTTGAAAGATATACCGAAGCAGAAAAAAAGACCGTGCAAATAAAGATTTAGAAACTCTTTCTGAAAATTTTCATATTTATGTAAAAAATAATCTTTTCTTGAAAAATATTTATTCAAAAGTAAGAAGTATTAGATAACTGCATGAAACTTTTTTATATAAAATAAAAAGAAAATTTATTTCGAAATACTTTAATAAAAGATCCGCGACTCTTTTACATTTTGCTAAAAACTACCAACCACAGTATAAAAAATATATTTATAAGATATACTTACATGTGCGCAAAAATGATTTATTTATTGGATGCTATATTAATAATTATTAACGTAATACACAAGATTTCTTGTGATTTGCAAGAAACTCAACAATAAATCCCAATTTATGAATAAAAATTTATGAATAAATAAGAAGGTAAAATTAATTGATCTTTAATATAACCCATTTTCATTTATAATTTTTGTAAAGGAAAACGATACATATTTTGATGATTATAAAAATATAAAAAGGTTCCCTATACGGTTTGAAAACAGGTTGTAACTTTCGCGCAGCAAACCATTATAGCATAGTCGATATTCGAAAATTCCCTAATCGAGAAAAACAAAAGTTGACACACACATCTATTTATTTCTCGAAATCTATAAGCGAGATGCTCTATAATCCATTGTAACACATAGAAGTTAAAAACAGTAACTGCAAGACTTAGCTATTATTTTACAGGAACTTTTATCATAATGATGGCGTTTCCTTGATAATTTCCCTATTTCAGTGGTCCATAAATCTGCTTTTAGTTTTTCACTAAGGACCACAGTTTCTTTCCACAATTTAAACTGCACAAAATTAAAAAATATATTAGTTTAATCTGCCCCCATATGAATTTTATTCTTCTTTTAAATAATAAAAATGTATATGTATTGGAGTGGGTGGTGTCATCATTATTTTAGAGAAGGTTGGTCAAAAAACGTTTGGAACCACTTCTCCAGGGTTATATTTTCATATATTTATGGACTTTACCTCCCCATTTATTATGTTTCTCCGTCCTTAATTTTTATCTCATGCTCATTATTTTCCACTTTAAGCCCCTTAGAAATCAGCACTTCCTCCATCATTTTTTTAAAGCTAGTCAGGATTATATCTAGAACTTATCTAGGCCTCTATGTTTCCCCCCTTCCCCTCTACCCTACCTATCTCTCAGCACTTCAAGCGAATCATTCATATTTTGAAAATAATTTCTTCCAGGGCGTTTCTCGCCGTGTTGACAGATTATTGACATTTTTAATTCAGATTATTTGACTGCACCACTTTTTTTAAAATAACACGATTCGCTTTATTTTTCAGAATTTTTAATCTATTTTTAAATAGGTCGAATATTTCTATTTCAAAGAAGCGGTGACAATCAACAATCTGAGGACAAAGTAGTCCCCCATCTGGCAACACTGGTTTCTCGACGTCTCTTCTTTAACCTTCGTGAACTTTGCTAATATTAAATAACGATATCATTTGGTATTGATATTCCTTATTAATATACTCATAAATATTCTAATGCTTGTCTAGATTTTTATTAAACTTTAGGATATAAAAGGAGGAAAATTTGCTTGCTTTTCATTTCATTTAACATAGCTTACTCTTTTATGAAAAGAGTTGTGTTATAAATAAGTTGATATTAAAGTACTGATATTAGAAGATTTCGTTAATTAATGCATATACGTATATTAAAGTACACATTTATATTTATACAAGGTGATTCATAAATATCGAAACAATAGGCTATTTCCCCTTATTTATTATTTAAATATTGCCCCTAGACCCATACTTCCATATGCAAATTTTCTTTAAAAAAGGTGCAAAATTTAATGACATAAGTTGCAACTCCATGGGATGTCTATTTGAAAAAATACGAAAATTAAATTTTTATACGGCCCCCGTAGTGTAAAAATTCCAATCAGGAAAACTTTCCTTATCCATTCCTGAATTAAACACAAAAAATTGCATCTTCATATCTAAAAAACTCGCAGAGTTTTGACCGTTCAAATAATTCATCAGGTTTTAAGGGATTAGACACAAATTAAAATGCGTTCAATCCAAGAAACAATGTTACTTTAAGAAGTTCTAGGAAACATGTAAAAAATATATTTGTTGAGTTAGAATTTTGATTTTTTTTTCTTTTTTTGTGATGGTTAACCATATAATTTGGAAACAAAATCACATCCTAATATTTCTCATAAAGTTTTAAAAAAAATTAAATGATTAGTACTTTTTAAGCGGATATAATTTAAAGTTTTTAAAAATTGAAATCTTTAAAACTTGAAACATTATAAACCGGATTTCATTTTTTTTTTCATTTAATTAAAAAGGAAAGTAAAATTTTAGTTTTGTTTCAGGATTTCTTTAAATATTAATTTTAAAAATATTAAAAATATTTACTTAAAAAACTAGGTAACTTATTTTTTAAAAAATCATATTTTCAAATGTAATTTTTTTTTTTCAAATTTGCCGAAACAAAATTAATGTAAAATAATAAAAAAAGACATGTTTCAAGTTTGCACCTTTTTTATTTCTGATTCTTGACTTACAATAATTTAAAGACGAAAAATGGTAAAAAGAAAAAAAAAAAGAAATGTAAAAAAAATCATGCAGAAAAACACATTTAAAGTTTTAAACATTGATTGGCTCCTAATAAAATGTTTAAATGCTTTTTAAAAAATTGCACGTGAAAAAGTAACTTCTTTCTGTAGCTTAAACTTCCGATTCAGCTTAACTTTTGCCATTTCCACCTCCTTTTTGTTATTTAAATGTCCATAAATAAACCTTAAATGTGTAATTTGAGACAATGCTTTTTCTAACATGCCGATTAAGAGTTTTTGATAATTTTAGCCCTCACAAATTTAGGCTTTTTATCATCCCAGCAAGGTCGTTAAAACAGTCTGTATTCAGTGGCCGGGCCGGGCCAGACCCGGGATTGGCGACTTTTTTTCAGAAGACTCGGCCAGGCTGGGACTAACGTATTTTTTCATACCGAACCGGGTGTTGGCGTGATTTATGACGGCCAATTATCTACACGAGGGATATGGGCCCGAAGGAGGGGGGTGTCTTCCGTAGAAGTCTTTCTAAGGGAACCTAACCCGTATTTACGCAAGTATATCCAAGATTCGAAGAAAACAACTGAAAACTCCGAACGATTGGGCCGAATGACGCGATTGGATTCGAACGCAGCACCTCCCGTCTACCTGCTTTGAGAGCAGAACCTCTCAGCCACTGGTTATACCGAACCGAGACTGGCTTCCTTATTCCTAGGTCTCCCCTGGGCGAAATTTTCAGTCCCGGTCTAGAGACAACCCGTATTAAAATCATTATCTCAGACTGACCTAATCCGTGCAAAAATAACTAAAATTTGGCTCAGCCCAAAAACTTTTACAACAAATGCATATATTTTTAAATGCCGATTATTTTACAATAAAACTTTAAAATTTATTTTTTCAAAGGATAGTAGATTTTAAGGCAAAAAAATTAAAATACACTAAAACTAGTGTAAAAAATCTGCCTATGATGGAATCCTTTCTTAAACGAAAAAATCTGTTGATCCATGGAAAATGAATATAATAATACCTGAGAAAAAATAGACTATATTTACAACCCCTAAAAAGGGAACTTGTCTATAACGCTTTTTTTTTTTCGTCCTATGTGATTCTATCTTAAAAGATTTTACTTTATAGCATTTTTCATTGTCTCCAACACATGGAATATGGGTTAACGATATTAAAGGAGAAGTGAATCATTTACAAATAAATAGAGATTCATTAATAAAACAAATAATCACAGCTTTTGACGCTTCTTTAAAAATAAAAATTATAAACATGAAAAAAGAAAAAAATATAATAAGTATTTTTGGTCAGAACTCCTCCATACGAAACAATTTTTAACCATATCGATGTAAAAAAAAAAACTATGTAGAAATTGAGTCAAGCCGGGCCAGGCTACGATTTGAACTTTTTTCCAGGCAGGGCCGAACTTTTTTACCTATGGGTCGGTTTGGGACCGGACTTAGATGTTTCGACCCGTGCAGACCTCTAGTGCATACCACCAACATACTTTGAAAACAAGTTTAACGTAAAATCTATACGTTGCCTATTTTATGTCCAAAGGAGAGGCACTGTCTTATATCGACTTTTAATAATATACAATTTGTGGATGATCCCTATCTTACATTCAGATTGAGTTAAAAACTCGTCGCTCAGAGGCATGGATAAATGGTGTAAGTCACGAAATTTGGATTTTGATATCTCTGCGAATTTTGAAGATATCGAGATGAATTTTTTTGTGTTTAATTCAGGAATGGATAAGGAAAAAAATCCTAATTGGGAAATTTACTCTACAGGGGCCGTATAAAAATTTATTTTTTGTATTTTCTCATATAGACCTCCCATGGAGTTGAAACTTATCTCATCAAATTTTGCACCTTTTTTTATGAAACTTTGCAATTGGAAGTATGCGCCTAGGGGCAATATTTAAGGAGATAGCCTATTGTTTCGATATTTATGAATCACCCTGTATAAGCAAAAATAAATGACATTTATAAACATTGATTTTTTCTCTTGATTTAATGCATAATTACAAAACAACAATCCTTATTGTCTCTAAACGTTTCCATTTTAATACATTAACTAGGCGTGGTCTCCGGTTATGGAAAATTCGCCCCTTTTATATATGCTTGATTCAAGGGGCAATAATTTGTAATTACACAGGGGCTACTACTTCTATCACATCAGATATTGATTGAAAAATCGATTCCGAAACTTCATCGTTACATGCATGAATCAAGTGAAGTTAAAAAAAAAAAAGGTTAAAAAAAGAAGAATCTTTTTTTTTTTTTTTTTTTTTTTTTTTTTTTTTTTTTTTATTGCTAGTCAAAACAGACATGTGAAATGTAACAAAAGAATGTACCTATTTCGTATCACAGACAAATGTGGCAAAAAAATTGAAAATTAATTATTTTACACTATCGTTTCGCAAATAAATCCTATCATAATAAAAATATTCATTTTGAAAACTAAATTAAATCTCTAAATGATAACATTTTCAGTTAAAGCCATAGGAAAGCTTGATAATTTGAAAATTTATTCGACAAACAAGCATTTAAAAACAGCTTGTTTTCAAATTTATTTAGTTTTGTTTACTAGCGTTAAAGGTAATAAATGAAACTGAAGTGTTCAACAAAAATTAAATTTTTTGGAAATCCGATTACTTTTCCAGCAGTGTGTATAGAAAATAGAATTAATATTTACAAACTCTTTGGAAGAACATGTAACTTAATATTGAATATTCTAAATGGCTAAAATCTGATAAAGTTTATCAGAACAAAACTAATCAATGTGGCTTATAATATCAAGTATTGAATCCGATTTCATATAAGATTTACAGATAATCTTATTACATTGAGCGCTAAAAAAATTCTGGATTGATTTTTACAAAATTTGCAGCATGATGTCAACAAAAATCTCACCAAATTTTATATTATATTAAAAATAATTGTATAAAACATTTTGAAACACAATGTTTTAAGATGGGAGGCATGAATTATCCTTAAAATTTATTATAAGAAAATGTATGTATTTTGTAAATGTATGTACAGTCATGAAAAAAAAAAAAGTAAACACCCCCTACTAACTCCTCAACAAATTATCCTAGACGAAAGTTACTGGTACCGAACGATTGAAAATAAAGTCTTCTTTTAAATGACGTATATAAAATTTGCTTAGGGGCCCTCTACATATTAAAACGAATCCAAAATTCATTTTTTTTCAATAGCAATACCCAATTTTAACGAGATATTTCAAATCTTTGGTTCAAAGTATGCCTATATACCAAATTTCAAGTCATTTGAATGATAAGTTTTCGAATTATAAACATTCAAAATTTAGTACTTCTAATGTTAAATTACGTTTTCATATTTTTATTTATAACTTCTGAAATTATCCTATTTTTTTTTTTTTTTTTTTTTTTGGTGTGTGTGGCAATAATACTAATATACCCAAACATAAATACGTTGAATTTGAAATTTTTATAATTTTCTGATATGAATTATGAATTATAAAATTAATATTAAAAAAATTATGAATTGCAACCTACAATTTTTTTGATGGATTGAGATTTATTAAGTCCTGCTTTATGGAAATCCAAAATTTCACATTTTTCTTCCAAGCAGTTTTCAAATTATGCTTAAAAAACGGCAATATGATGGTTTAAGGGGCCGTCCATGATAGAAGTGACTAAATATTTTGAAATGTCTTATGCTATCCTGTAATCTAGCAGTCTTCAATGACTGATTGAGTGGCGCTTAAGCTGCCTTGATCAAGAAGAGGGCTCTCTCGGTCAACAATTGAGTACCGAGCTTCAGTTTGGATACAGCCCCTAAAATACGCTCGTTTTAAAATAATTAATTTCTCGGATACTTACGGTACGAAATGCATAAAAAATTGCTTTTAGACTAATTGAAGGGTGTAGTGTTCATTTATGCTGTCAGAATTGTGTACTGCTGTTGAAAAAAACAAAGTTATGGTTCGTTTTAATATGTAGATGCCCCCCTAAGCAAATTTTATATACATAATTTAAAAGTAGACTTTATTTCCGATCGTTCGGTACTAGTAACTTTCTTCTTTACGATAATTTGTTGAGGAGTTAGTAGGGGGTGTTTACTTTTTCTTTTTTTTTTTTCCACGACTGTACATTCTTTTGACACCTTCGTTGTATTTAGTACGGAAATTTTCAATTGCAACTTTATAAATAATAATGGTTAAATGAAGAAAATTTAAAGTTCGTTTTATCATTTAAATAATTAAAAAAAACTTTCAGCATTAGGAAAATTACAAATGCAAGAAGTACAGCTTTTTTAAAATGCATTAATAATACTTGAATATATAGGACTTTTACTAAATTCTTTGATAAAATGATGTTTTACTGCAATTAGTCTTCTTCTCTTAAAAATAATATTTGAAAAACGCTCTTTATATGTTGAACATCAAGTACTTTGGACAACAGTTTAAAATATTATACGCAGTTTGTAAGATCGGAGTTCATGGTGAAATTACGGACTTAAAAATTCTCGTATGCCGTAATTAAATTTTATACAATACATTTTTCCTCAAAA
Source organism: Maratus speciosus (assembly GCA_963932465.1). NCBI lineage: Eukaryota > Metazoa > Arthropoda > Arachnida > Araneae > Salticidae > Maratus > Maratus speciosus. Next base: position 139,700,676 of record OZ010791.1, read on the forward strand.
GGAAAATATCACCACTTAAATATTTGTAGTTATATGCAATAATGCACTAAAAGTCCATATAAATCATCACAATAACAATCCTTATATGTTGGCTTTTTATATGAAAAATTGGTTGCTGCGAAAATTGCTATTAAAGTTTCGTGTTACAAATCTTTTTGGATATCTAATGACTAAGCACCATAAAACTAACAGTTTGATGAACCATTCTAAACATTTCAGATAATTCTCTCGATGTTTGAATATCAACTCACAAAAGAAACAAAATCTTGTTATGAAGTTACGTCTCAAGCTTGCCATATTCTGTTTGTTTTCTTATTCCTCAATTTAAATGTGTGTCGGTTATTTGTATTAAAAATACGGTATTGCGAAAATGGCTGTTAAAGTTTCGTCTTACATGTGTTTTTAGGCACTTTGTTGTTTAAGAAACCTAAATATGTTTATTTGTTATTTAATCAACCTGATCATATCAGATAATTCTTTCAGCTTTTAAAATCAAACTTAGAAATGAAACAAAAATCTTTTAAAATATTACATCTGAACATCCATGTTTGAACAAACTGTGCTTGTTTTCTTATGTATTTTTTATTTGATGCACCAGTGATAAACATTTGTAAAATCTCATACGTAAATATTATCTAATACTGCTATTTCAACGTAATTCTATTTTTTTGTAGTCTGTTAAATAGTCGTGTGTCAGTTTTAAACTGTCCTGTTATATATTATATATATATGTTTTATATTATATCTCACATAAATACTCTATTCCGTAGAATTAAAAAAAATATATTGTTCTCTAAACATGACTTTATCAGCCATTTTTATAATTTTTTTGAGTATTAAATAATTATAATAATTAGTTGTACGACCACACTAACGTAGTTCATTTTATGTAATATATAAATTTTACGTGTTCGTGGAGAAGATTGAGCGTTACTATTATATTTCATCTGTGAAGTGTAAATATCTATTGAAAGTTTCACAACAAAGAAAATCTAACCCGTGCAATTTTGTTAACGTTAGCGTGAAAATGTTTTGTGCTTCATTTGTTCTGTTTATAAGACTGTTCTCGTGTGTAGTCAGATACAGCTGTTGTTCCAAATATGTGCAATTTTTGGTTCTAGGAGTTGTAGCAGTTTGTGATTTTTTTAGACGAAATATCTGCATCTCTTATAGTTAGTTATATATAAGTCAGAAGATTTATGTCTATATATTGCAATATAGTTGTAAATTATTTGTTTATCTATGTATCTACTTTAATAAAATTCAGAAATTTCTTTTTTCGTCATTTTTAGTTTTAAACCATTTTCATTTGATTCCAATTACTGTTCCGATTCATTCTGTATTAAGTTTGATATGAAAAAAAGTATATATTACAATTACTATTTTTTTTTTTTAAATTTATGTTTGTAAAGTTTTGTATTTTAAGATAAAATGTTATTATTATTATTTTATGTTAGTAAAATGCTAATTTTATTGTGAATATATCTCATTATATCTAAATATTTGTTTTTTTAATGGGTATGTGAAATTCGAAATACACATTTTCTTTATATATGCATTATATCTTATAAAAAGAATAAATATACTGCTGTTAAAAGAACAATTAAATAACTTATTTATTAACTTCTATCACCTGGTGGAGCAGAGTGTGCATCCTCCTACAATTTTACTAGTGAGTTATCAAGAAAGTACTTTACTTTTCTCTATAAGTAGCACACGGTAAGCAGGTTTAGTAATATTATAGGTAGAAATTGCTGCATTGTCCATTTTTTAGCACTGTGAAACGTGAAATAAATAATGTATTTGCATGCTCACATAAATGTACTTTCTAAAAAACTTTAATAGCTACATTTTTTATGACAGCACATTAAAATTATTTTTTATGGCGAATGAAATCCTTTAAAACTTATATTTAGAATACATAACATAACGTGGTCTGAGTAGTAAAATCTGGCCGTGAAGTGTATAATATTTCGCGTTGTATTAGAAAAAGTTATTTTTTTTATATCTCTTCTATGGATATCTAAGTTTTTAATTGCGATTAAAGTACAATGTAATCAAGTTACATGGTAAAGAATGTGTGGTTCACTCCTTTTGAAAATATTTTTCTAGAGGCCGGACACTAGTCCACCATGCAAATTTAACAATTCTTCATGAAAATTGTAAGTTTTTACAAAATAGTTTTCCAGTCAATAACATTTCCTGTGAATGACATTGAATCATATGTTTGCATACGTCTAAAATAAAGCATAGTTGACTACATTTCTCCTCTGTCTGTTATAAATGTTAATACTTATCGCATATTTCACATATATGTAGATTCTTAGAAAATATTTTCCACACTGTTTTTACTTGCACGCAAGTTGAATTTTTCATATTGTTTAACACGAGTGTCTGTATTTTTATGAAAACAAATAATACCATTCGAATGATTCTGAAGAACGAAAAGTATTTAAAATACATTGCTTAAAAGTTGAGTAAATTTTGGGAATACATTTTACATTAACAATTAATAAAAATCTCCATGTAATTTTATAATAACATTTTGACAACCCTTGTTTATAAAACAAGTTCTAATAAAATTTATTACAAATGACAATTTATATGTTTTAATTTTAATTTTATTATTTATTTTTCTTTTGTTTATTTTTATAAAATGTGTACAATATTTAGAATATTACAGTCTTTTAGTGAATGTATTGTTGTCAGCAGTAATTAGTGTATATTGTTACTAACCGATTGCAACCAGGAACAACGATATATGATTATATTCTTCAGAGTTAGTATGGATATACTTTTTTTGAACAACTGTGGGAAATACGTAAATAGGTAAAAATTATAAATACACATAACATAACTATAATCGTTTTCGTCGTTTTTAAAACCCCTTTCTTTTTTAAATATAAACACACAACTGTTTAAACTTGTCACGGTGATCTGATATAAAAAACTTACTTTTTCGGAATATCAAAGATAAAGTGATAAATCGGGAATCTTAACAGCTGGGATATTTTGTATCCAAAAATAAAGTGCTGTCAGTAACGAGAAAGAAAATCAGGCATGTTTTAGGATTTTAAAATGTGTATGTACTTTTAATTAATGTTAAGTGTTTAACCCTTTTTTATTTTGATATTACATATAATTGTCAAAATTTAGAGGCATTTTAGAAAATATAATCCTTCCGCATAAGAGTATAAAATTGTAAGGATTTTAATATACCTCAAAAATTATATTTAAATTACTGAAGATTTTTGTGTGTGTGTGTGGAACTAGTTCTATATATTTCCATAGTTCTCTATACGCAAACAATTATTTTTTGTAATTCAGTCACAAAAAGCACCAATATTTTATTCGCATATAACACGTCATAGTAAACAGCAATATTTGAAAATATTTGAGTTAAATTCGAAGTACTGACAATGGAAGAAAAAATTAAATTTTGCTAGTTTTGCCACATCCGTCAAAATATCGCCAATCAAAAAATTATTCGTCCAATTGTTTTGCCACAAAGATTCTTACGATCAAATTTTAGCCTTTGCAATGTAAAATCGAATTAAAATTTAAGAAAAAAAAATTTCCTTTGGTATTACTTTTTCCTAAAGATAAAAATAAACAACTATTAGTGCAAAATGATAAACAATAGGCTGTATAAAACACAAAACTCCCTATGGAAAATTTCCATATGCTGTTAAAAATAAAAGAAGCTTGGAAACTTAAACTGATTTTTAACCTGAAATTTTCTGGAATTTTTTACTTTAAATCATATATATATATAAATATATATAGGATAACTCTAGGATAGATGACCATAGTTTTTAAAGATTGAAATAAACATTCTTAGAATGCAAATACAAGAAATATTGATGCATATTTAAAATTCTTATACATATACTCATAATATTTTATGCAAAAATTAATTAAATATTTAAAACAAAAGGTGTTAAACAAATTTGAAATTTAAATGGCAGATGGTCATTGTTTCTTAAAGCCGAGGAGAGATGGCCTTCCAATACAAGAAAGAAAAAGTAAATTTAAATAGCAAAAAAAATAGTTTCATATAGTTAATCATTGAAAACCTATAGCAATTTGTAAAGATGCAGTTATATGATGGAAAATGAGTGAAGAAAACTCGAATAAACAAATTTTGAAGTATAATTTCAATGCTTCACTTTTCGTAAAATCTTACCACATGCTTAGCAAAGGTCTTGATAATCTGTACACGTTTCATTAAACCACTCCAGTTACTTTATGCATTGTATCCAGACATTCTTTTTGGATGTGATATTATATTGTTTTGCACAACCAACACAGTGATCCTAATCCAATTCTGTTTATTCGAAATCTCTAGAATCTGATAATTTAAATGTGTTACGTTTTCTTCGCTACTGGCATTGTCGTGTTTTTTTTTCTCGCGTTAATTGTAGGTTTATTACGTTATTTTAGTTTATTTATCAACTTTATCAGTTTCTGTTATGAAAGTTTCCGACGTAGTATTTTCTGAAACAAATAACCCGTTAGGTCTTATTATATTATCCTTATTATTATTAAAATATTTATATTAGTTAAAATTTAAATAAATATATCAATTAATATATTTATAAGCGCAAACGTTATATGTTTATTTTAAAATTTAATTATATTTAGTTAAAATCATCACTAAGTACAATTTTAAAATACTGTTTAAAGGTAGCCATCTCTCCTCGATTTCATGTCGCCATCTCACCTGAAATTGTAGGACTGATGGGCGCAATATTTAAAGCTTCAATAGACATTCTACGTCTTTGTTTTAGTCTTAGAAGTAAGGATTAGACTATATACGTGCCTTAAAATTCCACATACTAAAAAATAAACATAACGTACGTACCGAAAAACATTCAGAATCTTAAGTCAAAAAATATATTCAACCACAAATTTAATTTACATTAAAATTACACTTTCTTTTTTATAATCGAAGAATACAACTGCACGTTGTAATAAATACGCTCGTTGAACTATTTCATACGAACAAAGTTTATATTGCAATCTATGATCAATTTTTCAGATATTTAGACTGTCGATGTCTCCACTATGGCCATCTATTGCAGAGTTACCCTACAGTAACTTTACAAAATTTTGATCATGCATCCGAGTATTAAAGCAATTCATAAGCGGAATTGAATTGAATTAAAAATTCTGACGACTACGTATTTCATTGTCACCTTTAAAAAATAATCAGGACATCATATGTATGGCTCAAAGTATCTGCCTGCATTCTTTTCAATCATTGTATAAATTTAGTATTGCTTTCTAATTAGAAATAAATATCTATATTAACTTTGTAGAATAACTATTAGTTTGGGTCATCTGCAATAAGACAATTTTTGTAATAGCCTATTTAATATATTGGCATTACACTGTATAAATTAAACACGTTCATAATGTATTATATTGTTTTAGTGTTACGTTTTATAAAAGATAAAAGCAGAAGCGTTTTTTTATTCTCATAGAAAAGCTTGAGATGTGGGCCTTATCGGAAAAGCTTACTTTCCCGAATAATAAAGATTAGTGAAAAGGACAAATCTCAACAGGCGGAAAGACTGGATCTAAAAAGTAATGCTGTCAGATACAAGAAATATAAAATTTATTTTTACTTTGAAATCTCTCACAATTTGAATGGAATTCGTAATTCTTCGACTCTAAACTCATGTATTTTTAATCGCAACCCGAAAAAAAAGTGACAAAATTTTAGTTGTACTCTAAAACTGGTGCCGCCAAACTCACGGTCACAGTTCAGATTCCTGAAATCCATGGCCACTAATATGATAAAAAAAAAACATACATACAATTGTACAATAATAGCCAGAGAACTCATATTTTCAGAAAAATAGTGATAATGTTTATGATTAAAGACTGTTGCGTATAATCCAGGCAATAGATGTTGTATAGGGGCTCTCTCTAGCAAAATTCATGGTAGTTCTGGAAGAAGGCTTACTTTATGTTTTTTTTTTAGATCGCTGAATCCAAATTTTTAATTTCCCACCAAACGTTACCTCGGCATTGACAAAATGACCCACAAAAAATGTTTCTTGAAAAAAAAATATTTTTTATTCTTTTAGGGAAAAAGTATCTAGAAATTCAGAAAGTAGACAAAATTTGCAACAAATACGATATATGACATTATTACGTAGGATGAAAGGGGAGGTGAGCCCTACATCGGAACATGCTCTACAGCGCTGCCAGCGCCGTGCGCAACTTTCTTAAGTTGCGCAATTCCGCTTAACCACTCACATCGTTTACGCTCTCCCTCCTGTCTCCTATCCGAACATTCCCTACTAATGAAAAGTTTTGAAACAAAATAACAAAAAATAATGACCACTCTGGGTCTGCTTTCTTTCTATTTCTATTTATTATTCTAATTATTTGGAATAATTTTTAATTCTTCTTCTCCGCTTGACCCAGATTCATTTTGTGAATTTGCTGTCAAATCCGTCAAACGTTGCTTCGTGGGTTTCACCCAAGTCTGAAACACACGGAAATATTAGCTATTTCAGTTGAAAATTAATTTCCTGCATTCCAAAGTGATAGTTTGTTTCAAGTAGCGTTTTTAAAGCGGATTGATTGATCGATAAACCATTCGGTTTTAATTGCGTATAGTTAACCAAATCTTGTCAGTAAAAATGTGTGAATTATGTTCGGAAAATGTTTAGAAATGAGAGAAAAAAGCATAAAAATCGACAGATGGACTAACCTAACAAATCATCCGTATATTCATGCTCTGTAGAAGTTGAATCTGTATGTTCACAGGATTCCTCCAAAACGTTCTCGTCAACCTGGTCAATCTTCTCGGTTAACAGTTTCAGTTCCACTTCTTGTGGATCATCTTCATTCTGGTCCTCGAGGATAACTTCCGGGATATTCTCACATGAATTATTGGACACAAGGTACATGATAGAACTATTCAACCCGCTTTTCCTGCAGCTACATGCGCCGTGGTAGCCTTACATCTGCAGGAGATAAGCTTTTGAAGCTTTGGCGGAGCGAGATATTTCAAACTACTGACAGGACATCGTCCTGGGTTGTTTTTTCAGCCCCTTTTTTCCTGGTTCCATAACATTTCCTTTTCTAAGTTGGTATTGGGGGTTACGCCCTGAATGTCTGTTGCTCAGCAGCAGCTTCAGTTGGCGACAAAAAAGCAATGTTCTGTTTATTCTTATACGCGGATTTGATGAAACATTGATGTCTAAAAGTATTCAAAGTCACGTTTTAAACCTTGCAACCATACAAGCGAAGTAAAAATTTATTCCAGCTTTTTGGTAGCAGCTACTAGTTTGAAACCTCCCGTCCACCAAATCTTCTAAAGCTTATGTCCTACAGATGTAGACAAGGCTGCTGCGGCGCATGTAGCTGCAAGAAAGGCGGGTTGAAATGTTCTATCATATGCCTGGAGTGCATGTGAGAATTCATATGAGAATATCCCTGACGTTATCATCGAGGACTTGGATGAAGATTATTCACAAGAAGTGGAACCCGAACATTTGACCGAGAAGATCGATCAGGGTGACGAGAATGTTCTGCAGGAATCATGCGAACCTGATTCTACAGAACCTGAAAACACGGTTGATTTGTTAGGTTAGTCAATTTATGTACTTTCTTATTTTTCTCCGATTCCTAAACATTTTCCGAACATAATTTTCCTCTTTTTTTCCACAAATATTTGTCTAACTATAACGCAATTAAAATCGATTGGTTTATCGATCAATCAATCTCTTTAAAAGCGCGACTTGCAACAAATTAAATCTTTGTGATGCATAAAATTAATTTTCAATTGAATAAAAATATTTTCGTTTATTTAAGATTTGGGTGACCCACGGAGCAACATTTGACGAATCTGACTGCGATCAAATTGACAAAAATGAATCTGGGTCCTAGTATGCAGTCAAACGGAGAAGAAGAAATAAAAATTATCCTGAATAAATAGGATACTAATTAGAATAATAAATAGAAATAGAAAAAAAAGATTAAAATTTGTCATTATTTTTCAATATATATTTTTCTTCAAAACATTTCATTAGAAGGGAATATTCCGATGGGAGATGTGAGAGCGAACGTAAACGATGTGAGTGGTTAAGCGTAATTGCATAAATTGGTGTACCCAGCGACGCTTCACATGTGCCGACGCAGACCCTCCCAAGTAAGTCGATTTTCAGAACTACCATTAATTTTGCCAGGTAAAATACCCTAATAATTTATTGATACTTTTAGTTTTTTTTTATTCTTATTGTTTACAGTCCCGATGTTCTTTCTCATCATGCCTGACAAGAAATGTGGAGTTTTTCATTCATTATTGAGTTCATTGTTAAATGACATACACTTGTTAATTTTGTTACTGTTATCATTATTTACATTATTTTTCATATTACAGCAGTCGTGAAATCATTTCTGTTCTGTTGTTTTTTATTTTATTATTTGCTCATTAAGTGCGTATTTTAATTAAATCTAAAAGCAAACAAAACTGATAATAATTACAAACTAGCTGATGGCATTATATATTATAGGGCTAAATAACATAAAAAAGAACAGTTAAAGGCTGAACCTAAAACTAAATGTGAATATTACCAGTTATAGTTAATCAAATGTTGTAAGATTTTAGAACTGAAACTTCTTTTGAAAAAATTAGATATATTTTTTTAAAACTATTTACTATTAGGACTCATGAATTAATTATTCTGGCGGATACGGATATCCCCCTACATAACAAAATGTAGTACTTACCTATTATCTGGCCAAGGAAAATACACCAGCAACTGTGGTAGATATTTAAAAATCCAAACAATTTCTATTATTATAATTGTCTTCATACATACATACATTTTGACTTAACACGCTCGCTGCCATCTACGAGAATACTCGTAGTTGGCAAACTGAGTTTCCTTGCCAGCTACGAGGTAACTCGTTATTGATATTCTTATCTAAATCACCGATTACGAGCACTGCGGTAGAAAACCAATCATAACTAACCTAATCATATGCCAACAACTAGCAATCTTGTGTGAATTTATTTGCTGCTAAATGTAATTCGTCATATATATAGTATTTAAATAATAAAACAGAAAATAATTTAAAAGTACTAAATTGCAGATATGGTCTTGGCGTGTATGAACAGAGGCACAATCTCAGCTTTGGCAGCGAACTTGTTAAATATGTTCATACTTGCCTCATAAAGCTAACCATTTTACATGTTCTGCATAAATCATCAGCCTTACCTGCATACATCAGAGATTTACCTACGAACGTAGTCTCATATAGCAATTTAATATAGTTTTTACCACACACCATACTTTAAATAAATGTAACTTACAATACGCCTAACACTTACAGAAGTGTTAACTAACCAATAATCTGTTACTGCAATTTAAATCGTGTTCTTCGGCAAACACTGAAACTTAATACAGGTATGTATCAAAAGATTACAAATGCTGCCAGATAATTTTTTGTTTGTTTTATTATTAATAAAGCCTAACAAAATTCAAATAATAGACTTATTTTTAATAATTTCTTTAACTCTAAAATCTCCGCAAATTTTGAAGAAATCATGTTTCAATGACTCTAACCTCAAGTATTTTCAGTAGCAGTCTAGAATAAACATGTACCAAAATTTCATTGGTTCTCTACAACACAAAATCATAATAAGTATAATCATAAAGAAAGTAAGATTTCGAATGAACGGGTACATATAGTTTTTTGTTTATTACTAATGTGCTGTAGATACGATTTTATTCATTCTGTATATTTTATTTAATATTTTTATAAGAATTATTCTTTTAGATATCCTCAAAAAAGCTATATACAATATAAATTATATTGGAGTTAAAATATTTTGTAGTTGTTAAATTATTTTTTTAATATGACAAAATTGTAGATATCAAAATTTTTTATTTATATATTCTCACACTAGATTTTGTGTATTGGTATAACAAAGAACAAAATAAATACGTTTCCCTATAAATCGTTTCTATGCACTGTCAAGAACAGCTCTTTAAAATTTAACAGCACAAGCGTTTTCTGATATTTTTACAAAAAACTGACATGTGAACCTTATCTGAAAAGCTTACTTTTCCAGAACAATAAAAATAAAGTGATAAAGTGGAAATCCTGACAAATGGAACGATTGGATCTCGAAATAAATCTGTCAAAAACAAGATTTAAAATGAACACATTTTTTCACTGGAAAATCTGGCGCAAATTTTATCGTATGCTCTAATTTCTTCAATTTTAATCACATTGAAAAATGAAGAGTAGAAAACTCTTAGTGATTCTTTTAAAAACATTTGTTCTACACAGTAACATAAAGAAATTTCGGTTTCTATTAAAACGCATACAAAAGTTATTAAATTTATCAAGACTAACCAATGAATTCTATATATGTTGTCATATAATTGCAAAATTACAAAAAAAAATATTTTTACCACCTGATTCCAAATCTATTTAACAATCTATATAACTTTTCTCCAAATAAAGTGGAAAATAAAACCATGACTTCTTTTATAATTATATGTATATTATTTAATCATTATATGTTATTATAGTTGCCGAAACGTCAGTGAAGGCTTACTGTAAAGACACGAAAAGTTTTGGTTTCTGTTAGTCTGTCTATCTGTTAGTCTGTCTGCCTGTTCCGCGATAACTGCCGCAAAAAGCATCCGATCGGCTTGAAATTCACTGGGCATGTTGATGAGGTACCCGGACTTAGCTGTATAGTTTTTGGTTAAATTTGGTTCATTCGTTCAGGAAATATGGAACATTTTATTTTGCTCTATAATGCTTTTCAATGGCAAGTCAGACGATTTTCAGATTTTCATTTGTTGAGAGAAATGGCTCATATGAAAAATGGATTTAAATGGTAAATTTTTGATGTTTGAAATTTTTAAATAACATTATTAAATTATTCCAATAAATTATGTCAATATATTTGCGAGATTTTTTTAATTAGGTTTATAATATTGGGGGGAATTTTATACATGTTTTCCAATAATATAAAGGATTTTGTTTTATCAAATTGACATAATGCATATTTCATTTTTTTCCCTTTTCTTTCTCTGTTGCCTAGCAACGTATTTGGTCCCAATAATATTAGTATAATTGCGTGTATAGTGCTTGAGTAAAGCCAACGTAAAAAAAAAATGAATTAATGCATTTGTATCTTTGCATATAGAAGAATTTTAGCCCAGAAATAAAAATAGGCAATATTTCATTTATTTTATTTATTTTATTGAAATATTTTGCTTAAAAATACAAAAGTTCATTATTTTCATAAAGAATAACGTAACATTTTCCCATAACATTTACCAATATTTCTTTAATTGTTGCCAAGAAAATCAAAACCCGGAATAATATTTTCTTTTAAACAATTTTCAATTGAAATGTTTTGTCGTGAAACAGGAAAATGAAAAATAAAATTAAGAATAGAAAAATTAATATGGGGGCATATTAAAAATAAAAAGAAAACTCTCGAGTATTTCTTAATGTAACAAGATGAAAAGGTTTGAGTAAGTACGCATAGCAGGTGAATTAGACGTCATTTATCGAAAACAAAGATGCTGGAATAAAAAGATCTTCAGTAAAATAAAATTAACTATTATTCACGGAGGAAAGAGATAGATGGAGATGCAGTATGCCGTAAAAACAGTTTGCAATACGATGTGCGTTATCGCTCAGATTTAAATGCCCTCATTCGGCCCAAACAAAACAAGCACGTGGAACAGGGACCAAATTCTTTGACTTCATCCGTTTTTTTTTTTTTTTTTTTTTTTTTTTTTAAGCACGTCGTTGTGTTGTGCCGAATGTAGCGGATTTTAGGGTTACATTTTGGCGTCACTTCAAGATTTATTGTCTGTGTACGGTTAACATGAATATTTTATTTTAAATTTAAATTTTATTAATTTATAAAAAAACTTATGCTTATCCTTATAAATCACAGCGTAAAAAAAATCTAAGATATACTATAACCATCCGCACAATCAATAAAAAATTACGAATGTAAATTTAAATAGACTACGGGGGGTTCAGGGGGGGGGGGCAGAGCCCCCCTGAAGCAATGCAATTTTTGATTTAAAAAGTTACCAGAATAAGTAGCTCATCAGAATTTCAGAACATCAATGTACAACCACTTGTTTAACACTTTTAATTTCTGAAACTTTACGAAGTATCTTGTATGCTCATAAATATTTATGTAATTGCCGAAACGTCAGTGAAGGCTTACTGTGGAGACACGAAAAGTTTTGGTTTCCGTTAGTCTGTCTGTTAGTCTGTCAGTTAGTCTGTCAGTTAGTCTGTCTGTTAGTCTGTTTGTTAGGCTGTCCGTCTGTTCCGCGATAACTGCCGCATAAAGCATCCGATTAGCTTGAAATTAAATGGGTATGTTGGTGACGTACCCGGATTTAGCTGTATAGTTTTTGGTTAAATTTGGTTCATTCGTTCGGAAAATATAGAATATTTTATTTTGTGCAATAATGCTTTTCTATAGCAATTCAGACGATTTTTCCATTTTCATTTGTTGAAAGGAAATGGCTAATATGATTGAAGGATTTAAATGGTAAATTATGGATGATGAAATTTCCTAATTAGAACCATACATTATTCATATTAGTTTGAAATTTTGTGTATACATTTGTCAGAGTTTTTTTTCGGTGTATAACATATGGAGGGAGTTTATATGTTTGTTCCAATAATATAAAATATTCTCATTTACAAATTTAATTAAAATAAATGCCCATATTTCATTGTTTTAATTTTCTTTTAATTGTAACCTAGCAACGAAATTACACCTAAAATATCGTAAATGTGAAAGTGTGTATAATTCTTTGAAGTCAAATCAACGTCAAAAGAGATGAATTAATTAATGCCTTTGTGTCTTTACATATAGATGGAATTTACCCCAGAAATAAAGACAGGTTGTGTTCAGTTTATTTGGTCCAAATGTTTTTCTTTTAAATTAAAAAGCTCATTATTTTCATAAGGAATAAATTGACATTTTGCTATAAAATATCTTTTTATTTACCGTTGGCAAGGAAATCAGATCGCGGAATAATAATTTATCCTAAACAGTTAATTTTGATTTCAAAGATTTTCATGTACAACAGGAAAATGAAAAAAAATAGGCATGAATACGTCTTCATATTGGAAATACGAATGTACGAAAAGAAGGTGAATTTGACCTCCTATATGAAAACTAAAACGAATACGCTTTGAGGTTGAAATAAAAGGGCCTTGTGTTATGATATTAATTCTTATTATTAAAAATAAAATACCAATATCTCACGTTTCATCGTCTGCACGGCTAACAGAAATTTTTAATTTTTAATCGAAAATTTCAATGACAAAAAAAAATCTTTTGAAAAGCAAATAGATAGTAAATGTCAAAATTATGCACCTCAAAATGATCTCTGTCGAAAATGACGTCACTGTATCGGGAAATAAATATTTTCATTCTTGAAAACCAAACATTAACTAGATTGCCTGCAAAAATATTTTTTGACGAGTGTTACTTCTTAATACCTCATTACCTCATTTCAGAAAATATGAATGAAAAGTATTTTATTTTTTAAAGTAAATTACATTTTCGTTCATAAAACCTAAACTTTTAATATAATAGCCTCAATGTAAATCATTTTCTGTCCACCGGTATTGAAAAATAAGGCTCGGAAGTGTAAAAACAAATCAAAGATTTACAATAACCATGAGCGCAATCAATAAAAAGTTACATATGTAAATTTAATGAGACCACGGGGGCTCCGCCCCCCTGAAGAAATCTTCTTTATTATATATAAAAAAAAATACCAGAATTTGTAGCTCATGAAAATTTCAAAATATCCTTACATAACGTTTTCAATTTAACGCTTCTAATGTCTGAAAACTTCGTATTTTTTTATTCTTATAAATAATTACTTAATTCGAGAACTTTAAATTGCGTTTCGCAGGAAATGGAATATTACAAAATTGTGTTTAAAAAAGACTTGCAGAGCTGACGTTGAGACTACTGATCTGCAGATTTACTAGTTATTATGTGTATGCGATATGTAGAGTATATAGTACCGTTTAGGCCGAGCAACAATCTTGATCATATCATTAACAAAAATCGGGTGCTTTCTTCTAACAAATTACAAAAACACCCAAAGAATACTTTTTTATTTAAATCTCATGTATTATCTGAAAATGCTACATTGTTGCAACCATATATGTATAATCTGTGCTGTAAGCGTTAAATCAGGTTAGTTTCCTTTATATATTATTAATTTATATTACTTTGTTAGTTTTACCTATCATTCAGAGAATATTAAGGACCCAGAATGTTATTGCCTAATTTGTAATTTTTTAAATAAAATTTTTGTTGATATGTTTTAATTAGTTAAAATTTTAGAGTATTTTTAAATTTTACATTTTGAGATGCTTTATAGTGAAATTCTCATATATATCTATTATTAATTATTTAGATTATTCATATAAATAATTTGCAGTCTATATTGATATACTATTTACATATTACTTTTTTATTATTTTTCATTTTTTTTTTTTTTACTTTTCTTTAACGCATATGGACATGTCAATTTAATCTGGCATTCCCTTACAGCAATAACCAAAAACAGAAAACCGTGGTATTACGAAATTTATTCATCTCCCATGGCGCACAAGGGATATTTTGCTGGGATACCCAATAGCAGTGAGACTCCACTACCTGTATATGAGTAAATGTTTATAACATCATAGAGGAGCCACGAATATAAATCTAGCCATAGCATGAATGTGTTAAAATATAAGGAAGAAAAAAAAATAAAAAGAAAAGTGCCCAGTTAAACTGATGGCATTGAGCTCACAGGCTATTCACACTAATTGTAAATTATACTAGTATTATACTCTTATTTCAGAGAATAATGCCCCTCAAAAAATAAATAAAGGCGTATTAGCCAACGTTTACCCCTTTTATACTTAAACAATGAACCTCCAAATCTAATCAGGGAAGCTTCTTAACATAATAAACTGTCATACCAAGTTTGAAGTAAATCAGATAATTCTGCATGAAAAAACCATTTCGCTAAATTAAGGGGGTCTAACACCCCTTTCCCCCCTTTATATTTAACTAATGAACTTCCAAATCTAATCAGGAAAGCACCTAATCAGAATGAACATGGGAAAAAAAATAAAGTAAATTGGATAAGTCTGCATGGAAATCCAGCTACCTAAATTAAGGGGAGGGGACTTGCCCCCCTTTCCCCCTTTTATACTTAACCAATGAACCTCCAAATCTAATGAAGGAAGCGCCATATCGGAATAAACCGATATATCAAATTTGAAGCAAATCGAATAAATCTGCATAAAAAACCCATTTATCTAAATTAAGGGGGGAATAGCCCCTGCCCCCTTTATACTTAACCAATAAACCTCCAAATTTAATCGTCATCTCCTTAACATAATAAGCCGGTTTACCAAACTTGGTGCAAATCGAATAACTCTGCATGAAAAACCCATTTATCTAAAGTAAGGGGTGGGATCTAGCCTCCATTTTCCCCTTTATACTTAACTAATGAACCTCCAAATCTCATCAAGGCAGCTTCTTAACGTAATAAATCGGTATAACAAATTTAGCGCACATCGAATAATTCTGCATTAAAAACTCATTTATCGAAATTAAGGGAGGGGGGGGGTCTAGCTCCCCTTTTCCCCCTTTATACTTAACCAATGTGCTCCAAAAACTAATTAGGGAAGCGCCTTATCAGAATGAACCTAGAAAAAAATATGATGCAAATCGGATGTTTCTATCAAGAGTTATCGCGTGACGTACATACATACGTACATACAGAACCGGCGGGAACATTAGATCTCAGGCTTTGATAGCCAGTGAGCTAAAAAAAAAAAAAAAAAAAAAAAAAAATATATCTGAAAACTTTTGATAGGGTAATCTGAGAGCAAGATAAATTAAGTGAATTTAAATATAATCATAAAAATGAAAGATATAAATAAAAATAGTAAGTTAAGGATGTGAAGTGAATTTAACGAAAAATGTATATTTTACCGTTTATATACAATTTCAGACATTATTTCATACTTTAAAGACAACTTTAATCATTGTAATATACAGGGCGCAATATGCTATATATCGCCGACCTTTAATTTCTTATCCGATGGTCGTAGACATATCGCTCCAATTACAAAAACGTTTCAAATGAGGTAAATATTCATACTGTGGTATTATTTAAAGCAAAAAATCAATTTATAAAAATTACGAAACCTAACTTTTTTATACGGTCCCCCAGTCCCTACAGTTATATTTAGTAAACGTTTACACATATCATAACACATATAACACAAAATGTTTGACATCTGTACTACAAAAATTGGCACTGTTATTAAATTTCAAAGTTTGAGGTTTTTGCACATGATTTTGTCTTTCAGTGAGGGATCAGATAAAGGATAAATTAAAGCAATTCGAGATCAAAATCAGGATGCAATGTCCTTTTTATGGCGAATCCACGTTTAGCCGGTATCGCCGAATCGGGGAATCACTAAAGAGGGTTATTTCATCTAAACATTTGAGCTAAATTTTATGGGTCGAACAACATTCGAACGTCACAGTAGGTAGAATCGACAAATAAAACATAACCGGACAATAAAACATACTCACTAAGAACTAGATAAATGGCAGTGGAATGCAAACATCCAGCCGAGATATAACGAGTATGAAAATTGGGATTATGCAAATTACAATAGTAACGCAGCGCCACAAATTCGGGATAAAACACGAGCTATCTATTAGTGGGCATGCTAGTTAGTGCTGAGTACGTGATGGCATGCTACGCATACATGCAATATGCCGAAATGATACTTATTTATGGTGAATGTCAAAGAAATGCTAGACAGGTTGTGAGTGTTTATTCAGAATGTTTCCCTAAGGATCTACATTCAACGTATAAATAACTGATGCATTGCACCATCTTAGAGAGACCGGCTCTGTTTCACCACAACACAGAACAAGTAGACGGTCAAGGTGTAATGTTCGAGTGACACCGGAGGAGGTGCTGACGTTCGTCTATTTAATTCACTGGACACGGTAGAAATGAGCGAGGCATCTGATCAGCATGTCTGGCATTTGTTACATGCACATGATGCGCATCCCTACCATCCGACACTGGTGCAAGAATTGATGCTGGCTGCTCAATGGCTTAGACGAAAATCGACATTCCTTTGTGACAATCTGTGGACAGATGAGTCATTGTTTACACGAGGTGGCATTGTGAATGCCCACAATGTGCATTATTGGTCTCTGAAAAACATCCACATCGCCCGTACAGTACGACACGTGTGATGCGTATATGGGGAACCCAGATTGTTAAACCCATTTTATATGATGGGTCTTAACGTCCGATCATTACATGCATCTGCTATAAAACACGGTACGTGACTAGTATGAAGAGCTGCTCTCCAACATGCTTCCCGTATGCGATTTCAACATTATGAGGCCTTCTCCACATAAAACATCAAACGTCCGGGCATATCAGGCCCCAGAATTCGGTCAACAGATCCTTGAATATGCATGTCCGGCAGAGTGGGCACTGCTTTCACCAGACTTGACTCCTGTGGACTTCTACTTCTGGGGTTATATCAAGGCATATGTCTATGTGACTGAGACCACTTCCCTGGTTTATCTGAAGCAGCGCATATCCTTCATTGTCACACAGTTTTCACACCTGCTATGCTCTAAGCCGTACAGGACTCCGTAGTTACACGCATTCAATTGTGCATTGCCACCAATGGAGAACACTTTGAGCAGTATCTCTAGTAGATTCCGGCGTTTTATGTATTCATTTTTTATAGTAGACCTTTTCCTTATATTATAATAAATTGATATTTATTTTTCAGTTTATTTTCAATATTTCATTATTCGCTTTGTATAAGACCCCTAAAAGCCAGCTCAACTTTTTAGATGAAATAACCCTCTTTCGTGATACCCCGATTTGGCGATACCGATTAAAGGGGGTTTCGCAGTAAAAAGGAATAGCACCGTGATTTTGATCTCGAGTTACTTTAATTCATCTTTTAACTGATCCCTCAATGAAAGACAAAATCATGTGCAAAAATCTCAAACGTTGAAATTTAATAACTGTGTCAATTTTTGTAGTACAGATGTCAAACTTTTTGTGTTATATCTGTTATGATATGTGTAAACTTTTACTAAGTATAACTATATGGACTGGGGGACCGTATAAAAAGTTAGATTTCGTATTTTTTATTGTTCTTTTTTTAAATAATGCCACAACATGCATATCTACCTCATTTGAAACGTTTTTGTAATTGGAACTATATGTCTACGGCCAACGGTTGAGAAATAAAGATCGGCGATAGATAACATCTTGCACCTTGTATACAGCTCTGTTTCATAAAATATATTTGATCTAACATTTAAAAAATATATAACAGCCGCCAAATTTTAAAAACATATTAAAAAGGTAAACATAGGGAAAATATATGTTTACACTGTTCATAACCAGTCATAACCGGACGAAGCAAAGCTAGACATTGGAAAAGCTACCTATTCTTTCAAACAAAATAGGCTCTTTTCATTGCCATACATTTTTAATGTAAGGATATTTTTAGTTCAGGAAACTTTACCTAAGAAAAATATTAATAAGTGTGTAAAGATTTTTTTCTTTTTTTGAAAAAATAAAAATATAGAAAATAAAAAAAAGACAAGAAATAATATTAACCGCGACTAATTTTCTAATACAGTTGTATAGCGGGATCTTTTGCTTTTATACGGACTGAGAGCATCACAATCTGGGATTTACTACATGATATCATAAGATACATTTATAAATTTGGCTATGCAATTTTTTAGATAGTTATTTAACGCGATTAACAATACAAAAAGTTTTAATATCATTTCTAATGGTAGTATAGGGTAGAGCCATAACAAACCAATCTAAGCTGTTTGCCATGAAATTTAGACAGTTTATCCATACCAGTTTTACACAGGAAGCCCCATATCGGGCAGCGGTAAGTAACAATAGGACGGATGCAGGCATTGTATGCATGGTGTGTTCACAAATTTTCAAAACTGGTCTGAGAATACAAAATTTATTAAACAACACACCACTGCCAGCGTATTTTCCATTATTCATAGGCTTCCTGGAAGTCTTCGTGCAAAGACTGTTAAGAGACCTCGTCGAAGCTGAAATCGTGGATCGCTGGAAACGTGCCAAATTGCTTCCCTTTCAAGACTTTTTTGATCCGGAGAACAAGAAAAAGTCACTGGGAGCGAGGTCGGGACTGTAGGGGGCGTTGTGGCAACATTGCCACTTTAAACTTAGCAATAACTTTAGCGGCTGCGAGCGACGTGCGAGACGGCGCATTGTCATGGTGAACAATACAATCGTCTCTGATCCTGGTCGGACGCGCCGAGTCAGGTAGGTTTTACCCTGGAATGCAACACCATTTGAAGGATCGAGTCCGGCGTGTCCGCCAAAACATCAGAAATGATTGGATTGTTCACCACGAGAATGCGCCCTCTCAAACGCCGCTTTGGTGCTTGCCGTTTTGGCTAAGTTTAACGTGGCAATACTCTCGCAAGCTCCTCTATAGCCCAGACCTTGCTCACAGGGATATGTTTTGTTTCCCGGATGAAGAAAGACCTGAAAGGGAAACGATTCGACACGATTCCAGCGATTCAGGCAGCTTCGGAGCGGTTCCTCAATAGGCTTGCGGGTGAAGACTTCCAGGGAGCCTATGAATAATGGAAAAAACGCTGGCAGCGGTGTGTTGATGCCCAAGGGTCATATTTCGAAGAATTTTAGTTCGCTGTACAAAAGTTTTAATAAATTTTGTATTCTCAGACCAATCTTGAAACTTTGTGAACGCACATTTGTATAAGTAATTTATTAAGAGAAGACATGTTAGGGGCTCTTAAATGAGGGGAAAGGTATTTAGTAACACCAGTGGCTTTACCAAGAATATCACAGAGATGTTTATTTAAGGTAAGGAGTTTGTCAATGATAACTCCCAGGTACTTAGCGTCGTTGGGTCAGAGATATTGTTCATAGTAAGCCTATTGGGATAGGTAAAAGAACGAGAGAATAAAACAGTGAGTGGTCTTACTCTCATTAGGTTTGACGCTACCAGTCGATGAATAAATTTAGGTGATACACGGTAATTGAGGTTATAAAAATACGGATGATGTGAAATGGCATAAATGGTGGTGTCGTCTGCATAAAGGGCGAGTAATTTGAGAAGAGTACTAGGTATGTCAATAAAGTAGAGGTTGAAAAAGCGTTGTCCCCATAATTGACCACTGAAGAATCCCACAAAGAATAAAGTGTAAAACAGATTACATGTTGTTTATGCGAACAGATAAAGAACGGTTGCCCAGGTATGAGTCTATTTTAGTTATATATATTACATTTCACTGATATTGATTCTTCAATTTTCATATCAATATTGACACATTTTTACTCATGTGAATTTCATAATCCTGTTTAGTAGATTGTTGGCATCATTTTTATGCGTTACGCGCATTGTGCATTATATTTCTAATATTTGAAGTTCTCTTAATCATACTATATGTTAAACATGTATATGTACTTTTATGAAGACATCAAGCTACAGTATGAAATGATTTAGCTAGAGAATAATTTTATGGTTGTAAGTTTCAATACTTAAAAATAAAAATAAATACTATTTAAGGTCAAAAATACGTTTTTTATAATCTTATTATCAACAGAAAGTATTTTCATTTATACATATGAATATTATGAACTTTGTTAATATTTTTGAAAAATCACTATCGTAAGTGGCTAATTTATAGTAACAGTATATTGCCTTGTTTTTTTCCTTGTATATAAGAAAAACGATAATACAATTTGTTATTGTAATTTAGTTATTATACAGACATGTATTGTTGTTTATCTTTTTATTGCGTGTAACCACATGGAATCTATACTGCAAGTTCATTGTATATTAGCTGGCCCGCCCGGAGTTTACTTTAAGGGGTCTCAGGACTCTTAAAGCTCTAAAATTTTCGAAATTTTAATTTTTTTAGATGTTAAACTTCTATGCTTTCTGAACATTTTGGTACAATTGTTATCTTGAAATTCCCATTAGAACAGAAGTTATGGCATTTAGAATTATACTCGCTCAATAGCTGAAGCGGTGTTTTCAAAACTTTGAAGTCATTTTTCTTCAAATGACGTTTTTGGGCATAACGCGCACGATATCTCAAACACTTCTGAATATTTTTTCATGAAATTTTCAAAACATATGTTTCATGTTAGTCTGTATAAACTGAACCTAAAATTTCCTTTTTATTGTAAAAAAAATTTTTTAGGGGTTTATATTGTTGAAATTTTCTAAATTTTGCATTACCTAAATACAACTTTGTATTAAAAATATAAAAATGTTTTAAATACAAATTTATTTAGATTCAGTGTAATTATTATAATCTGGGGTATAAGTAGGCCCCAAAATTTTTAATCTAGTTGCAAAATTTATTTTGTAATCGTGCGCATAAGCTGTTATGCCGATTTTCTGCTCGTCAAATGTCTAACAGTTTGGAGCCCCCTGTAAATGCTAATTCTGCATTTTGCAATTTTTCAAATATTTGAAATGACAGAACATACTTGTATCTTTCATTCCCATTTAAAATTGTTTCTTAATATCAAATACATTTTAAGATATTAAATGTTGAAAATGGTCCTTTTTTTTCATTTTTTCCTATTTTAAGAGTCCTGATACACCTTAAGTTTGTATGATTTTATACGTTTAACTTTGTTTTCTCTGAAATATATGCCCCTTCACTGTGGGAGAATGAGTAAGAAGCTGGTAATTGTTGGGATTTGTTATGTGATTGTTTTCATAATTTTTGATAATTTTATAGGGTAGTAATGGAGAAATTAAAATTTTAAAACACCCTAAACTAGTGAAAAAATGGGTTAAGGATTGTGTAATTGTTTCCTTAGTAATGTACTAGCCAAAAGCTTGGCACATGAAAAAATCCGTTGAAGCCTCTCTCCCCCCTCCGGTGGAATACCCACTAATATTCTGGTATCAAAAATAGACCCCATCAATAAAAGAACCGTGAGTAGTTTCACTTTCCATCAAGCCTACAAATAAAGTCGAACCTCGCTGTTGTTTAATTAGGAGCTGAGTTAGAAAATTGCCCCTCCGATGGGGCCAAATTTGAGTGAGAGAGGAACAAACGTTCATAATATGAAAGAGTGGTCGGTATGATTTCCAATGATATACCACATGAGAGTTTCTTGAAAAAGCTTGAATATCGTCCCTCCGTGGGTCCACACTCGCGCCCTGAAATTTACCCACTCCCCTGTTTGAAATTTATATATGTAATAAATAATGTTTATCGGAAACCTTCGTGAGAAAGCAACATATAAAAGATAATTATTGTAGAAAACTCTCTAGTTTTAAGAAAAAGGTTCGCACCCGCCTCCTCCCTCGATATTCAACACTCTAGATTTTTTAAAGTGTAATGAAATATCTCAAATTTTTAAATCGATCCAAAAAATCGTGCGTAAAATAACAATTATTAGACAAACGCTTTTGTACAAAACTGTGCGTTTTTAAAATTTCAATTTTACTAGAACGAAATGTAGGAAAGGCAAATGTACAGTCGTGGAAAAAAAAAGTAAACACCCCCTACTAACTCCTCAACAAAATATCGTAGAAGAAAGTTACTGGTACCGAACGATTGGAAATAAAGCCTACTTTTAAATGATGTATATAAAATTTGCTTACGGGGCCACCTACATATTAAAACGAACCATAACTTTGTTTTTTTCAATAGCAGTACGCAATTCTGACAGCATAAATGAACTCCATACCCTTCAATTAGCCTAAAAACGAATTTTTATGCAATTCGTACCATAAGTTTCCGAGAAATTAATTATTTTAAAACGAGCGTATTTTAAGGGCTGCATCCACATTGAAGTTCCGTACTGGATTGTTAACCGAGAGAGCCGCTTCCTTGATCAAGGCACCTTAAGCGCCACTCAAGGAGCCAATGAAGCGTGTTAGATTACAGTACTGCAGAATAAATTTCAAAATGTCTACTCACTTCCATCATAGACGGCCCCTTAAACCATCATTTTGCCGTTTTTTAAGCATAATTTGAAAACTACTTGGAAGAATAATGTGAAATTTTTGAATTTCCATAAAGTAGGACTTAATAAATCTAAATCAATCAAAAAATTGTAGGTTGCAATTCATAATTTTTTAGAATATTAATTTCATAATTCATAATTCATATCATAAAATTAGAAAAATTAGAAATTCAGCTTAATTATGTTTGGGTATATTAGTATTATTACCACAAAAAAATTAGCACATTAGGAGCATAATTTCCGGAGATATAAATAAAAATATGAAAATATAATTTAACATTAGAAGCACTAAATTTTGAATGTTTATAATTCAAAAACTTATCATTCAAATGACTTGAAATTTGGTGTCTATGCATAGTTTGAACCGAAGATTTGAAATATCTCGTTAAAATTGGGTATTGCTATTGAAAAAAATGAAGTTAGGATTCGTTTTAATATGTAGATGACCCCCTAAGAAAGTTTTATATACATCATTTAAAAGTAGACTTTATTTCCAATCGTTCGGTACCAGTAACTTTCTTCTATGATGATTTGTTGAGGAGTTAGTAGGGGGTGTTTACTTTTTTTTTCACGACTTTTAGCTTTAACGTCTTGATTTTCACCACAGCTGGTCATATTGTTTCGGTCTTTGAGATTGTGTTTAGTTCGGGACTCGTGAACTTATATCGGGACTCGTATTTTAAGTCTCGACGCATCGCAATTGACGTTTGAGTAACACATATAGCTTTAATTAGGAAAGGGGATTTATTTTGTTTAAAGAAAATGCTGGTTTTACTTTTGACAATACGTTTAAAGATTTTGTGGTATGAGATTTGTGCCCTCTGTTACTTAGTATAAATTGCTTTGGCAGTTAACATTTAATCAGATTTTGTCTGATGGGAAGCGATATAAAGCGACAGGTTCAAGCATGTCTTGTTTAAATAGGCCATTTCATGAAACTGATGGTTAAAGAAATTTTTCGTAGTAGTATTTTTCTTTTTTTAATATACTCCCTTTTCCAGTTATGGTGATATTAATGATTATAATTAATCTTTAATGAACGGCTAAGGAGAATAATTTATTGCTTGTAATTTCTTTGAAAAATAAATAGATATTTAGATCTGTTATCATGCTATTTTTTTCTTGAAGCTTCTTAATGACTGTGCCAAGCTTCAAATGGTAATGCGTTTTTGATGACCATAAATAACTTCATGAATTGCTCAGGATCTTAGCTTATACAAGTTTCTTAGTAACTACATCGAAACGTACGATTATTACGTACCTTTAATTTTTTATTTTCATCACAAAAAATATGTTCATTTGGAAAGATTTTCGTCTAAAGTTAAAAAAAGTCACAGTAATTCATAATCCCTTGGATGTGAGACAGGAGATTGTGTGAACCACATTTTTGTTCCTTGCCAAACGCAGTGGAATCCCCAGACGAAGATTTTTTTGGGAAAAGGTTCACCAGATTTGAGTTTGGTTAGGGAAAATGTTTATTTGGAAAATCTGACCAGGGAAGTACCGCTATTAAATTTGTATTTTGATTCATATGATGATCTTTTGAATATTTAATTAAAATACATTAAAATGTTTAAGTATTATATAATAAATAGGTATGATTAATATTTTAAAAAATATAACAGGCTTTTGTAAAAAGTACATCAAAGAAATTTCTGTCTCTTTTTCTTAAGTGTCGTATATTTCAAATGAAGATTTCTTCTTCCAGACCATTTCTTTTAACGCTTGATCACACAGTTAAGAGAAATTTTAAATTGGTGGAAAGCCGGAATTCTTTTTCCTAAGAATTTTTCTTAACTTTTTCTTAATCTATTTTATTAAATCTATATCTATCTTTCTATATACACTGCTCAAAACAATTAAAGGATATTGCAGTTTTAGGTGGATTTTGTATCTGGTAAACTGTTTAGCTGATTGATACATGGTCGACAGACATAGTAGGTTATATGAGAATAAATTACACATGTTTGGCAGAAAAAAATGCATTTTATTGCGCATTTGTGTACTAAAGGAAAAAAAAACACAATTTGTGCATAAGAGAAAAAAAGAATAAGAAAAGGTGTTTTCTTCAAAGAAAATCCTTTTCAGTAGGGGGTATGGTTTCCACGGGCGGCCAGCAACGTTGAACACCTTTGAGGCATGGACTCAATGAGGCTATTAATGACGAGTTGGGGTATTCTGCCCCACTCTTCCAGAAGAGCTCTTTCCAGTTCTTGGAGAGTTTGTGGGGGTTGTTGGCGGCCAGAAACTCGTCTTCCTAGAGCGTCCCAAACGTGCTCGATTGGATTCATGTCTGGAGAACACGCTGGCCATTCCATTCGAACGATTCCTTCCTCGAAAAGGAAATCCTCCACCAGGTTTGCACGATGTGGCCTGCAGTTATCGTCCATTAAATTGAAGTTATCTCCGATTGCTGCAGCGTAAGGGACTACAATAGGTCTGAGGATCTCATCCCTATATCAGCGACCAGTCAGAGCTCCATCTCGAATGATGTAGAGGTCAGTGCGCCTGTCAATGGAGATGCCACCATACACCAACACTCCTCCACCGCCAAATCTGACACTTTCGTGCACGAACGCAGGAATATTCCTACTGCCACGGTCCCTCCAGATGAAAATACGCCTATTATCCGGATGCACAGAAAAACGGGTAAATAAACTCCAGTACTGTGCTCTGCTGGCAAGGTTCTAAACTGGGATTTCTACTCTTTATTTTAGAAAATAAATTAGCAACATTATGCTCAATTAATTGTATCATCTAACTATTTTTGTGAAGTACTGTTTTCAAGTTAATTTTGAATGCTGTTTTGAAGTTGTTGTAATCCAATTAAATTTTCATAGTAAGTAACAATATACTCATTTATCAGACGCATTATTATCTAAATGTTGTAAATGTGTTAATATTTTGTGATTAGTTATTTATTAATAGTTAATAAAATGTAAAATAAGAAGACACTAGCATTTTATCGCATTTTCAGGGTAACTTTGAGCCGGCTCAAAGTTACACTGATGCTTATAATTTACTTATTATTGGTGCTACTGTCGAAAATTTCCCATATTTGCACGTATATTTTATATAAATGCCGAAAGTTTGCATTAGATATGACATGTAAGTATTTTTACAAATATGTGTAAAATACATACAATTCATTTAGAGGCGTCATTAGGGGCGGAGCTACTCAAATTTGACATTTCATACTTTCAACGTTTTTTATTCTTGTTTGAATAATACTAGTACTTGTATGTATTACTGTAACTATGGATATATTATAGAGTTAAAACATTAAAAATTGTTTTTCACTGCATTTTTATGTTTTATATGAACAATAAACAGGTTTTTTTTATTTCTAAATGTTCATGGTTCTCTTCTTCCACTTTCCTTATGCCTCATATTTGTAGTAATATCATAAATTATACAAATCTTGTGATGTTGGGAAATGGAAATTCGCAGTCTTTACATATCTGAAAGCATTTTTTGGTGTTTAAAGTTGTCCTGACTACAATACTTTTTTTTTTATAATTAATTATTTTATATAAAAATTTATCATATGGTGCAAAGTTACCCTAAATGGCTGGGTAACTTTGAACCAGACTAAAAATCCATTTTTTATTGCTTTTATCCTTATTATTCCTTAATTATTTATAGTCAAACTAAAATTTAGGATCATTTCTTCTTTTTTATATCCCTAGTTGCGACAATATTCTTCAAATAAGAGTGTGGCATATGAAAATAGAGAAAATGCGGATCAAAGTTACCCTGATTGATTGTAGTAGAAACGAATTCCATTCAGGATAGGAAGGTTAAACGACTAACGCATGACGCATGGAAACTACTAATAATATAATTTATTATTGTTTTTAAATTCAATCTATTATATTATTATACAAAGTATCCGAAAAATGATTACCTACTATTTATATTGACTGAACTATAATCGAAATTTTTAACAAAATAACTTTGTTTTGTTTAAAACGTGATTAAATGTCTTAAAGTGCTGAAAGCGACATGTAATTGGGTGTGTTGCTTTGTATGTACTTTCAGCTATATTGAAAATTATTAACCATCTAATTCAATGCAGTTTGGATCCAAATGTTAAATCTCTTCCATCAGATACCTTGTTTTCATCTGAAAAAATTATATTAAAAATATAGATTAAAATATATTTATTACCGGATTTCATATTCCCACACTTTGGTAAAACAAGCGGATTCAAAGGGAACCATGATAGCCCTTGATCTGCTCTAAGTTGAAACATGCTATGATTTTTATTCATTCAATTGTGACCATCGTTTTCATTACAAAAATAAATATTTATTGCAACGTAGTACTCCTTCTCTTAAATTGTATCCCAGTCTTTAAACAACCTGTGATTTTGTAAAGATCTAAAAATATATAATAGTTACATCATTCTTTTTCTAGCTGAATAACGTAATGAAGTGAAATATGCCTACAAAATACAAATTATAGATCCGATTGGAGTTAGTAAATCCATTTTATGTATAATGAAATCAATCTTCTTTCTGATTCATATAATTTTAACAGACCACGACTAATGTTTCAAGAACAAATATCTTCTCATCATGAGGTACCATTAGCAGAGAGTAGCTATACGGGGAAAGATAAAATAGCTATAAAAAGAAGTAATTTTGTAATCTGTAAATTAGATTCTGTCATAATTGTGTTTTATGTAACAGAAAAAAGTAGAATTATCTTATTAAATCTTTACGCTTGCTCCACTCATTTCTAATTTAAATAATTTCACTGATTTTGATTAATTTTCTGTAATTACATGCACAATAATTGGCTTTTCCCTAAAATGTTCAATAAAAACTACTAATTATAAAAAAAAATACATGGATTTTTTATTCAATATTTTAAGACTACAGTTATGATAGTTTATAAAACATTGCAGAGAAGATTTTGTAAGATAAAAAAATCCATTCATTTATAATTAAAAAAAATTCTAATGAAACGTAAATGCAAATTTAAGAGAATAAAAAATATTCATGTAATGCTTATGGATCATCTACCAATGTTGTTTTTAAGAATACAATGTTATTCGTAGCAAGCGTTTAGATGAGATACAAGATACCTAGAAAGTACATATCACCGTAAAATACATTCTCTTAACAAAAATGGTGTAGCCCTGAAGGGTGTTTTCTGCTCGTGAATAAAATCAGAAATATCATGAAGTGAGGATTATTGTCATATGGATTCAGAAGTTTAGTTTTTATATAATATAAGGTAAATGTAACATTTTTTTTAACTTTTAGATTCTCTAAATATATACCCTTACAGTTTACATAAATTATTTGTAAATTTTAAAAAATAAGTGAATTATTTTACTTTTGCTATTGCTTCAATACCTTTTTTATTAGTGAGAATTTTTATCTTTGATTGAAATCGATATTCTGTCGTTTTTAAAAAATAAATAAACAAATAAAATGATTTATTTTTAAATGTAAATATATATATATATGTACAGATATATATATGTACTCTGTAATTTCAACCTTTTACAAAATTTCAAAATACTCTTCTACCCGTTTATTTATATCCCGCTGTTCAGTGTATCATTTAAGATTCCGAATGTCCACATTCATTTATGGTGCAGTTTTATATCAAAGGATGAACATACATTATTGAAGAACTTCCATATATCTATTCTAATACCTGGAAAGAAAATTCACATTTCAAAGTACTCTTTTTCTGATCCCCATGGGCGATCGAAGATTTGATTCACTTGGAAAATATTTTCCGTTTCATCTATTGTTGGGAATTGAAACAGGAAAAAATATATTTTTCCTTTGACGGTTAAAAAAAAATACAAAATTATTAGTTTATCATAATAAATTTAAATATACATTCATGTAAATGAATGTTAAATATTCTCCTTTTCGACATAATGAAATGTCGAATTTAATTTTGAACAGAAATAAGTTCATATAAAAATTTATGATTATTTTATTGCACAAAAATTATTTGTTTCAATTTATTTAAATGACATTGATTTATTACATTCTGAATTCTAATTAAGGTATATTTATATAATTTTCATACTTTGCCTTTTAATACTTTAGTATTAGTTATTTAAATTCGGGAACAAATTATGTAAAATTATTATAATGTTTTTAATAAAGAATATTTTCCATTCTCTGGATTTTAAAGTCGAATTTGTCAAAAATAGAATAACTAGAAATAAAAGTTTTTATTTTTAATTTAAAATAAAATATTTATTTTTAAGTTTAAGAACTCATATGGATTATGTTGAAAATTTATAAATTTATAATTTTCTTTCGAGATAAATAATGAAAAAGATAATTTTTATGATTATCTGTGCATTTTCCTTGTATGATTAAATGTAGTTTCTAATTCAACAAATAACGCCATTATGAAAAGCTTAAAAGCTTTTTTTCTGTTTTTTTTTCCAAGAAAATCCTATTGTTTTCACTAAATTCATTAATATTTCATCTGAATATTGAAGAAATTTATATTTAATTGAAATTTCAGTTCGGGAAAGTTCATCTGTAAAGTTTTTTTGGAAATGCTGATGATTTTTTATAGATATGATTTTTATAAGTCGCAGTTGCAATTTTAGTAGCAAATCATGTTTAGTAGAATTACTCAGAACATACAGAGATAAAATTTAAAATTGACTTATTTAAATAAATAAAAAAGAGATTTCAATTTTAAAGGGAAAAAAAAAACATTTTTATTTAAATAGATGATATATTGATAAGTGCCCTTAGTGACCATAAGAATAAAATGTTTTTCTTATTGACAATAAAATAATTAAAAAAATTTAAATCATTTCAAAATGTTAGTATTAGCATACTCTTCAATGTTATTCAATTAATTGAAGCATGATTATATATTTGCGTCAAACTTAAGTCAATTTAATCATCATTCATTCCGAAGAAACTAGGGGTAGTTCCTGTGAAAACCATATCATTCAAAAATTTGAATATCGTATCGTTTAACTATAATTTGACTAAATCACGTAGTTCTTTTTAAATATATATATATATCGTGATTTTCATGTAGCATATATTGTATTTTTTTTTTTTTTTTTTTTTTACTTTACTAATACTTAAAATTTATTAATTTTTTTTATTTTTTCACGAGCTGCAAAGTTACATTTTCCCGCCAAAATTCGAGAATCGTATGCTTTGAAAATACAACGAATCGGGTTACAAATAAAAAAGCTAAAATCTTTAACAACGATTTTTACGTACAAATAACGTACAGAACGACAAAAAATCCCAAACGATTGTTTCCAGGATTCCTGGATCCCCTTCCTCTGTGAGGAAAAAAAAATCATTAAAATGGCTTCGAAGAACCCCTCGGTTACAGGCCCGAGTATCGGCTTATGGACTGATTGAAATTAGTACTCGGGAGTATAACCGAAGGGTTCTTCGAACCCATTTTAATTCTTTTCTTTTCTCACTGAGGAAGGCGATCCAGGAATCCTCGAAGCGATCGTATGGGATTTTTTGTCGTTCTGTACTTATGTGTGCCTAAAAATCTTCGTTAAAGATTTTAGCTTTTTATTACAATCCGCACAAAGTTTTATTGAAGTGAAAACTTCTTTAGGCGCGTTGAGCTTTTTTTTGAGATGGAGAAAAACCACTGATTTGGAGACACTGTTACGTAACCAACATGCTAGCATTTTGGCACATAGACACTAGCGCGCCTAGCGGTGAATGACAGGAACTTTTCCCTCTTCAGCTCAATCCGCAAAAGAAGAACGAAGCTAAAACTCACTTTTTCTCCCGGCGTGCACACAGGAACGCACAGACATACATTATCAGTTTTCGAAAACTTCTTTAGGCGCGTTTAGCTTTTTTTGAGATGGAGAAAAACCACTGATTTGGAGACACTGTTACGTAACCGACATGCTAGCATTCTGGCACATAGACACTAGCGCGCCAAGCGTAATATAATTGTGGTATTGTATCATTAACAAAAATACTTTTGGATAGTATTGAATTGTAATGGTTGCCGTTTATATTTCACCGGATAAATCTTTAAATGCAATACGAGAATTTTTGTACGAAAAATTGTTTATTTATATGTACATGTATAATTTAATAATATAATTTAATATAATGATATATATTACAAATTATTAATGTTTATTTAAATGTAATTTATAGTTAAATTATATTACTATGAAAATTGTAATATAATTCTGGTAGTAATAGTTTATAATATGGAATAAAAAAACAGTACATTTAAAAGTATTTCCTGCGCAATAAAACATTTCCTGACGATTAAAAAAACACACACGTAATTGTTGAAGTTTTCACTTCTATTGGCACTCCCGGAGTGCCACTGTTTTTTTTTTTTTTTTTTTTTTTTTTTTTTTTTTTTAAATATCTGTCACCGTTTGTACGTTATTGAATTTTGAAATCCATCAGTCATTTTTGGTATACCCGGCATAGAATCGTCGTCTGGTCCGTCTATCCGTCTATCTGTCTGTCTATCCACTTATAACAGCGCATAAACGACCCTGCATACGAATGCATTTTCATAAATGCATAACAAACATTTCTGCATAAGAATGCCACAGCTATGGCAACCAGGTCTGAATATTCATAAAAAGAGTTATAGTACGAACGCACCTCATTGGCTACGTTTGACGTACAATTTCCGACTTTGTTTTTTAGAGTTTCGTTCATCTGACGAAACCCTGTTCGTCTCACTCCTCTGTCTGTCTGTCACAGAGCCCGTTCTCAGAAACTATATAGATTGGAGACTTGAAATTTTGGATACTTATAGCTGAACACCTCACATCAAACGACAAATCATAAAATTTCGAAAAAGTTTTACATTTATCCCTCCGGTCTCTAACTTGTGTATTTTAAGCTTTTTTTTTTTCTAACTCAGCCCCCTAATTAAGTTGGAGCCGTGAAATGTTGCATACTTATAGCAGAACAATTACGATCACACGAAAAATCATAGAATTTTTTTATGCTTAGAATCTGGTTACCATTGAACTAGAAAATATTACAAAATATGTTTCTAGATATTCTTATGTTTTTGGCATTCCAAACTCAGGCTGAATGGGAATTAACCAATTAGTCGCACTTTACGATTTCAATTATTGCACAATACCACCTATAAAAGCCAATTTACAAATAACGTGTAACCACAGAGATGATATTAGATGGAAATCCACTATTATTAATATTATTAATTCTTCCATCTGCCATCATTTTCAATTAAATATTTCGAGTGCTAAGTACAAATAATGATCATCGAGTATATTTTCGTATTCTGCCTAAAAAAGCTTTGTAAATGTTATTGTATGCATCCTATGGGTAATTGATACTTTTACTATACGAAAATTTATAAAAGTGGTCATACGTAAATTTGTAGCTTAATATAATTGATATTTTTGAGTACTCATAAAAAGGTGAATAGTCATTTTTTCGGTTTATCATTAGTCCGACTATTGATAAAAATACTAACTTTGTATAAGTAATAAAAGAACTAAATACTAAATTATCTATAATAATGCTGTAAATCACAACGTAATTTATTATTGAAATAATTAAGTACATTTTTTCGTGCATGTCGTGCATAAAAAAAAATGAAGTAAAATCCATAAAAGACTATATTCTAAGAAAACAATGTCATTATAGCTAGAAAAATAGTACTGGACAAACATTGTTTGCAGTATCTTCAGACATGTGGACTATACGTATCAATTTATCCTAGCTGATATTGAGCGAAATCATTAAGGCGTTTATATATTTCGAATATTTAACTATATTTTCAAGAAACAGCTAGTCAATTTTTTTCCAAAATATACAATGTAAACTAACATTTCTCTACCATCGGAGTTTCATTACAAATATGTCTAATGTAAAGTCAGTTTTTATCAAATATTGATATGCATTGGAATACTTATGTCCTATAAATGCAAGATTTGCCTAACACATCAAATCCTAGCTTTATTTTTGGGTATTGTTATTTGTTGAAATACACTTGAATTAAATTAATTATTGTTAGTCATATTTGTACTTAATACCAAATTAAGAATAATTAAAAAAAAAAGCTAAGAAATGCAATAATGGTTACTCTTGGAAATTGATTATTTCTGTCGAAAAGAATGCTAATCCCTACGTACTACAACAAGAAAATTAGATTCATTATAAACTGGATTTGTGTTATTAAGTACATGAAATTAAATGTACATATTGTAAGTTTTCCTGAAGTTAGCATTAATTAAAAATATATTTTAAATGTTAAATTATATGTATTTAATTTTTAAAAATGTCAATAAAAATGAAAATTGTTATGGTTTGATATATAAATAACTACAAATATAAAAATAAAGACAACATATGAAAATTATTCCTTTAAAAGTAATAATTTTTATTACATTTTTCATGTAAAAATCTAAATAAAATATAACTTCCGATAATTTAGAAATTGCATTTAATATGCAATAAATAAATGAATAAAGAATAAAAATCTAAAATGTATATATTTTTATTAGTGTGTGTTAGGAATATGAGGAAATTTATTTATTATCTAAGACTTCCGAATATTGCATTTAAATAATTTTCACCGTAACATTATCGTTTTTTTTTTTGCGATATTTACACTGATAATGTCATATATTTTTCTTAAAATAAAATATATTTCGAGTATATCCGTATGTTTAGTTCAAAATGTGAAAAATATTTTTTTTTCAAGATTTTTCATTTCAATTTATCGAAATGTAATTTATTTTTCTTCTGAGAAATAAGTATAATTTATTTCTTTACTTTTTTTATAGAATAATAATGTATATGTTGCTCACAACCATACTAGACCAAGTCCATTTTGAAAAAGAAAGGTATAGTTCAGATCGAAAATGCATAAAAGCTGTTTTATTCACCCCCGCAATGAACCAAGTCTGTAAAAAAAAATAACATATATGAGAAAGTATATGAAAACATGCTCGGATCTATGTGGGAGTATATAAACAGGTTTTATGCACATCCTTTAAATGGACTATCTCATTTTTTTTTTTTTCAAAATGGACTTAATCAACTTTGGTTGTGAGCCCCAAATATCTTCATGCTGAATTGCTGATTATTATATTTTTGATTACAATCACTTGACGTTTGTCTTCAATAAATGTCACGTGTCTCCTTTTTATCTAAATATTGGTATCATTTATAGCGTGAAATACTATATTAAACGTGCTGCAAGTATACACTTTTCTATCGCACATTTTAAAAGAAATATTGCAATAGGGGGGAAAAATGTCCAAATAAAGTTTTAAGAGCTCTCTGTGAAAATATTTTACGTTTATATAAAAAATTATCTTTACATGAAACAATATTTATTCCAAAACTAAGAAGTATTAAAAAAATATACTGTGCGAAACTTTTGTATATAAGATTAAAAGGGGAAGATTTATTTCTAAATACTTTAGTATAAGGGACGCGATTTTGTTTCATTTTTCTAATAATTAGCAGGGATGGTGTAAAAAGCATATTTAGAAGATATACTTGCATGTGCGCAGAATTTATTTATTTCATAATGCTATATTAATAAGTATTAAACTAATAAACAAAATTCCATCTGACTTGATAGAACCTCAACAAGATACCCCAATCTATTATTAGATTACAAAGTAATATTAATTGAGCATTAAAACACCCCTTCCTTAATTAGATACTGTTAGTTTCTCACTTCTTCTTAAAGAAATCCATATATATTTTGCTGATTATAAAAGAAACAAAACAAATGTTTTCTATAACAGGCTAGAAAACAGGTTGTTTCTTTAGCGCGTCAAACCAATATAGCATAGTGATGAACGATTCTCGAAAATTCAACAATCTAGAAAAATAGTGTTTTGAAAAATAACATTCGATATAGTCATTGATTGATTTATTATATTAATTAATTTTATTTCATTATAATCTTTGATTATTATTATATACATTGATTAATTTTATTATAGTCACTGATTAAAATAGCCCTTTATCAATTAGATACTGTTATTTTCTCACTTCTTCCAAATGAAAGCCATATATATTTTGCTGATTATAAAAGGAACAACAACAAATGTTTTCTATAATAGGCTTGAAAACAGGTTGTTTCTTTAGCGCGTCAAACCAATGTAGCATAGTGATGAACGATTCTCGAAAATTCAACAATCGAGAAAAATAGTTTTTTCGAAAAATAACATTTAATATAATCATTGATTGATTTCCAGAAATACACCATCAAGATCTTCTACAATCGATTGTAACACACACAATCTAAAAAAAAAAAAAAAAAAAAAATGGAAAAACTAGATGTTATTCATTCACAAAATTTTATCATGGTGATTGAGTTTACCCTATAATTGTACTATTGCAATGATTTACAGCAGTCTATAAATCCGCCTTTGTTTTTTCACTAGAGACTATTGCTTTCTCAATTTAGGGGGTACGAAATTATAAAAGAAAAAATATTTAGTTTACAAGAAATAGCAATCTAATGTTGAAAATACAAATGTTACATGAATAATTAAGTGAAAACTTTGTGAAAAATCTAAATATGTAGATGGTGTTCTGGATTACCTAGTTGCAGAACAACTTAACAACTCATTTAAAGGTGGTTGGACTAGGTGATGAAAGGAAATCATAAGAGAAACTTGTTTAAGTGTGTTTAATCTATGTTAAAAAAAAATTATACTTTATTGGTTAATGTGGAAGGGAGAGTAAATGAAATATTTAATTTTATACGTTCTTTATTTTAAAAAATGTATACTTCTTATGGGTATTATTATATTTTATATTTCAGTAACTGCTTATTATAGACAATGTACTGAATAAGGCTTGAGTTTACAACGTTCTGCTATACATCACATTAAAAAAAATTATACGTGCAACTACTTAAGGGTCAAATTAACTGTCGTGAATGCATTTCACCTAAAAAATATATGAAATAGGTCATATAAACTACTTATAATGCATAAATACCGAATGTGCATCAGAAATGAAAATGGGTTAATTAGTTGGTAATTTTGAAAGTAAGACAAGTGCATTTTATGAAAAAAAATCGAAATATGTAGATGATGTTCTGGATTACCTAGTTACAGAGCAACCTCAACCCCCCCCCCCCCCCCCCCCAACGGGATTGCATATATACTCTAAAGCGAAAGCTGGGTTCCCGGGGCGGTCATCCCTGTCGCAAAGCAACTTAACATCCCATTTAAAGGTTGTTTGACTAGGCGACTAAAGGCCGCCATAAGAGAAACTTGTTTAAGTGTGCTTAACACATGTTAAAACGGAAAATTATACTTTATTGATTAATGTGGAAAGGAGAGTGAATGAAATATTTAATTTTAGACGCTCTTTATTAAAAAAATTATACTTCTTCTGGGTATTATTATATTTTATAATTTTAGTGATTGTTTATTATAGATAATTCACTGAATAAGGCTTGAGTTTACAACCGTTCTGCTATACATCACATTGAAAAAAC
Source organism: Maratus speciosus (assembly GCA_963932465.1). Lineage (NCBI taxonomy): Eukaryota > Metazoa > Arthropoda > Arachnida > Araneae > Salticidae > Maratus > Maratus speciosus. The sequence goes on from OZ010791.1 coordinate 139,737,287, forward strand.
TTTTATAATATTAACTACTAAAGGGTTAAATTAACTGTCGTGAAAAAATATATGAAATAGTATGACCACGGTCATACAAAATTCATATAATGCATAAATGCCGAATGTGCATCAGAAATGAAAATGGGTTAATGAATTGATAATTTTGAAAGTAAGACAACTGCATGTTATGAAAAAAACCCCATTAATTGTTAAAGACTTTTCAATACAAATTGACAAACAAATTATATTTTTCACCAATTCACAAAAATATTTTTTATATCAGTGTAAACTTCTTCCTAGTCACTTAATTGGATTAACGATATGGCAAATGTGTATTTTTTTTATCATCATCTAGAAATAACATGAATTGACATGAACCACTTTCAAAATCAACTGCATAAATAGTTCATTTATTATGGTTCTAGTGGAGGCTTTATACAAATTAAATAAATCTGTATCATAAAATATACATTAAAAATTTAAGATTCGACTACGCTCGTGAGTTCTGATGTGAAATAAATGCTTTTTCTTTATGTGTAAATTAATAATTTTGTCATTTATAATGAAATCTTATTTTGTCCAAAAATATGTTACTATTTCTTTATGAGTTCTTCAAATGTATTATAAAATCTATAAATACTATTTAAATTTAATGCCAAATGTGAGGAGACTCAAAAATTGGAAAATAACTTGTTATTGTAAAAGGTCTTTTATTCTCTGTAAATGAAATTTACCCCCGTTTAAAAACTATAAATATATTTTCGGGTTTAGGGGATCGTCATTTTAGTGATGATGGATGTGTTGGCCCATAAAAAGTTCGGAACCACTATTCTACATCTGTATTTTAAGAGATTTCTGGACTTTAACTTCCAAATTTTTAGGTTTTTTCCCTTTTTAATTTCCATCAAATATTCATATTTTTTTTTCATTTTAAGCACTTACTGCTGGAATCGGCACTTCCTCTATCTATTTTTTTTTCTTTATGTCGGACAGTAATTTCCAGCTAAACGATTACTAGGCTTTTATTTTTTTACCATCCCCTCTCTCCTGCATATCTCTTAGCACTTAAAGCGAATCATTATTATTTTGTATATTATTTTCTTCTCATATATACATAGCTGCCAACGTGTACGGATTTTGCCTACCACTAAAATTTTCTTCATTGAATCACCGAATTTCAAGAAATTTTAACGTTTAAATAAGTCAGAAATTTCTAATAAATTTTTTTGGTATGAAAAATCCGTACAAGTTGGCAGCTATGTATATATTGTAAGAGCTTTCATTAGTTAACAGATTTATATAGAAAAGAGTAATATAAAAGTAAAAATAATATCATAAATTAGAAAAACAAGCTTTTATGAACACTGAATCTTTATCTAGGAAATCACGTCTAATGTCAAAAATACAATCAATGTTTTTCCAAAATATTTCCATTACAATACGTTAATTTAGCGTGGGCTCTGATTATAGAAATAAAACTTTTTTTTATTCATAATCAGTAAAAGCGAGAATTTCTAACTACATAGGATACAATATTATAGATACATAAAAATTTTGTGAGTATCCGAACAATCCATTTCATTTTCGTGAAACTGGAATCCCTTTCTTATTGTATCGAAATCTTTTAGCACTTCTCATTTTGAAGGTCTTTCAATTACATCTTCATTACAGTCATTCAGGGTAAATTTGATCCGCTTTTTCTCTTTTTTCATATGCCACACTTTTATTTTAAGAATATTGTTGCCACTAGGGGCATACAAGAGAAGAAATGATCCTAAATTATTGTATGACTATCAAAAATTAAGGAATAATAATGATAAAAGCTATAAAAAATTAATTTTTATCCTGGTTCAAATTTACCCAGCCATTTAGGGTAACTTTGCACCATTTGATAAATATTATCTAAAATAATTCATTATTAAAAAAGTATTATAGTTAGGACAAATTTGAACGCCAAAAAATGTTTTCAGATATGTAAAAACTTCGAATTTACATTTCCCAACATCACAGGATTTGTATAATTTATGATATTACAACAAAAAACAGGCATAAGAAAAGTGGAAGAAGAGAACCATGAACATTTAGAAATAAAAAAAAAAAACCTGTTTATTGTTCATATAAAACATAAAAATGCAGTGGAAAACAATTTTCAATGTTTTATCTCAATAATATATCCATAGTTACAGTAATACATACTAGTACTTCTATTATTCAAACAAGAATATAAAATGTCGACTGTATGAAATATCAAATTTGAGTAGCTCCGCCCCGAATAACGCCTTTAAATGAATTTTATGTATTTTACACATATTTGTGAAAATATTTACATGTTATATCTAATGTTCACTTTCGGCATTTACATAAAATATACTTGCAAATATGGGAAATTTTTGACAGTGGCACCTATAACCAGTAAATTATTAACATCAGTATAACTTTGAGCCGGCTCAAAGTTACCCTGAAAATGTGGTAAATGTTAGTGCATTCATATTTTACATTTTATTAACTATTAATAAATAAATAATCACAAAATATTATCACATTAATAACATTTAGACAATAATATGTCTGATAAATTAGTATATTGTTACTTACTATGAAAATTTAATTGGATTACAACAACTTGAAAACAGCATTCAAAATTAACTTGAAACAGTACTTCACAAAAATAGTTAGAAAATGCATTTATTTGCGTATAATGTTGCTAATTTATTTTCTAAAATAAAGAGTAGAAATCCCAGTTTAGAACTTTGCCAACAGAGCACAGTTCTGGAGCTTATTTAGTCTTTTGGAGTGAAAATTATTGTATCTATGTACATATGATATTCTGTCATCCACATCATGAAATGATTGAAAAATCGATTACAGATTTCCACCATTACATATATAAATCACGTCAATTTAAATAAAGTTATGTAAAATAGATCACTGTTTTTATTTATGCTTATTAAAAGTGCCAATTTGTAACCACACAAGAGCTACCCCTTCTGGCACAATGATTGAAAAATGCATTATAAAATTCCATCGTTAACCTCTTCATTCCCAAAACTAAAATAATGCTACAAATACTCATTCATTGGTTTTAAGCAAACAAAATGACATCGTAGATGGCAGAAAAAGTAACTTTTCGGAAATTGACACTTTAGGGGGCTAGTAATTTAGGTTTACAAATAAGGATCTAAAATCACAAATTCCGTTAAAATTTCAATTTAATTATCATTAACCATTATTCGTACAATCACAAATTTAAGGCGTTTAATCAAGTTTGTACAAATCCTCAAAACATTTTATTGTAAAGGATTTAAGTTAAATAAGTATGAAAATTTCTCAATTTCTTGGCCACACCCACTTGAAGGCGTTTTGCAAACTCAGATGAAAATAACATCTATTTTATGAGGAAATTAGCATAGATTTTGCCATTTATTGGTTTGCTTTTACAGCAAAAAAAGTTCAGCTATTAAGAAATGAAGTCAAAATGTAAAAAATTCAAACAGTTTAGTTTTTATGGGGAAAAGAATAGAGGTCCACATATGTGGACCCAGGTAGCGTAGAGGTTAATGCATGAGTTATATTATCTTGAATATAGGAAATTAAAAAAATTCTTTTTTTTTATTGCTAGTGAAAATATGCCACGTATGATATATGTTATTAAAAAAAATATTGTGTATTACGGACAAATGTGACTGAAATTTTTAAACTAATTATTTTACACAAACGTTTCCTAAATAAATGCTAGCGCGATACAGATATTCACTTTGAAAACTAAATTAATTCTCAACATGATAACAACTTCAGATAAAGCTTTAGAAAAGCGTGATAATTTTAGAATTTATTCTACAAATACACATTTAAAAACAGCTTGTTTTCTAAATTAGTTTATTTTTGTTTACTGGAGATAAAGGTAATAAATTAAGTTTTCTCCTGAAATTAAATTTTTGAAATCCGACTACTTTTGAGGTGGTATGTATAGAAAGAATTAATATTCACCAAATACTTTTAAAGAACATGAGACTTAATCTTGAGTATTTTATAGGGTCAAAATCTAATAAATTTTATCACAATAAAATTAATCAAAGTAACTTATAACATCAAATTTTTAATTCGATATCACATGCGGTTTAAAGATTAGCGTTAGAAGGAATTACATATGAATACGCATTTGGCTCAGAATTCCTTTGGCACTTTCATTATATTTAGTACATAAATTTTCAATTTAAACAGTCTTAATAATAATGGAAAATGATCAAAGTTTAAAGCTTGTTTTATTAAAATATTATATAATTTTGAAACTTTTCGCACTGGAAAAATGAAAAACGCAAAAACTACAGCTTTTTAAAAGTATAATAAAACGACCCGAATATATAGGTCTTTCTGAAGATGCAATTACTCCTATATATTACATCTTATTACATCATATCTGATCTTATCACTGCAAATACCCCTATCTGATAAAAACCATATTTCAAAAACGCCCTTTATGCCAAACACTAAGTACATTGAACAATAGTTTTAAATATTACATGCATTTTTAAGATCAGAATTTATGTTGTAAATACGGACTTTTGAAAGAAATTGTTCGTCATGTGACAATTACAATTTTAACCCTTAAATGCCGGGTGTTGCTTTTCGGCAACATAGCCAATTTAGGCTCTAAAATACTGTTAGAATAATATTGAAGCTATGATGCCTAATGTTGCCAATAAAATACATTCTGAAAATATTACTGAATCGATTTTCAACATGTAGATGGCAGCACTTGAGCTGTTTAAGAATAAAGAGAATAAAGAATTAATAATAAAGATTTATTTTTTCAATTGCTGCTACTTGTTCTTTTTGTTTTGTTTGGAAGCTTGCGAAATACTATATTTTGTTCTGTAGTGATCAAGTAAAATTTATTTCTTATTATAGTTCCTAAAATTCTCGTGTGTTTAATATTATAGAATTTTATCAAGGAAAATTATTCTTTCAATTAAACACCAGTATTGCCGATTAGTAACAAACTGTTTTTTACCCGTAAGCTATACTTAAAACAAAATATGATTTTTTTAAAGTATTTTCCCCATGATTTATTTTAAAAATGAAAGCCGAAAAATATTATTACAATGATTTTTGAAAAATCAGGCATTTAAGGGTTTAAACAAGCTGTAAAACAAAAGTATCGTCTTTAAAGAATATATATATATGAAAAACATGCATGTTTATTCATATAAACTGGGTTCGTACGGGTACCGTTATTTTCAAAGGCCACATATCAGTATTATTATTATTATTATTTTTTTTTTTTTTTTTTACAGAAAAATAAATCTAGTATCAACGGAAGAAATTTCGCCTTTTTTGAAGGAGAGGTTTTCCGTAAGGAAATACTGGTACTGAAGAATTTCTTAGTCTTGAAATCCAAGGACCCTTACGAACCCTGATAAATTTATACCATAGTAATAAATATGTGTTGGTTATTTATTTGAGAAATAGGGTATTTCTAAAATCGCTATTGAACTGTTTTCGTACAATTTTTTTGAGACATTCTAGTACCCAGGTACCCTAAAATTGTCTTATTTTTTGGTGAACCACACTGAACATCTCATATAATTATCCGAACATTTAACAATCAAACTCACAAGAAAAAAACAAAAACAAAAACAAACATATTATGAAGCATATGATGTTGTCTCAGCATCCATGATTGAAATAAATGTGTTTGTTTCTTTTTGAGATCCGAATTTAAAGAATATCAAAAATTAATAAAATCTAAAACTAAATTTGAACGTCACTGTATTTTTCTTTTATTATGTTAGAGTTGCCTAAGCTATTTTTTATTTTATTCTGTCCTGTTTTATATGCATTATTTATCTTGTTAAAATAATTTATATGTAGAATTAAAAAAAATGTTATTTTGTTTGTGTTTTCCAAATATCCTTCATCATCCAACATTATTCGTTTTTGAGTATTGCATAATTATAATGTTTAATTGTACTGCCATACTAAATTGTATGTAATCTATAAAAATACGAGTTCGCTTATTAGTATTATGTTTTATTTGCGAAGTGTGAACATCTATTGAAAGTTTCACAACAAAGAAAATCTATTCACTGCAAAATTGTTAGCATTAGCGTAAAAATATGTTTTGCTTCATTCGTTCTGTTTCCAAGACTGTTCACGTGTGTAGTCAGATGCAGCTGTTGTTCGAAATATGTGCAAATTTCGGTTCTAACATCTGTAGCAGTTTGTGATATTTTTAAACGAGATATCTGCATCAATTATGTAGTTCAATATAAGTCAGAAGATTTATGTGTATGTATTGTAACATAATTCTAATATATTTGTTTAACTATGTATCTACTTTAGTGAAATTTAGTAGTATTGTTCCTTGCATCATTTTTATTTGATTTTAATTAATGTTCCGATTCATACTATATTATGTTTGATTTGAAAGCATTATTACCATTATTATTATTTTTTTTAATTTATGTTTCAAAAGTTTTATATTTTTATATTTAAAAAAATTTTGTTAGTAAAATGCTATTTTATTGTGAATATTTTTTTTTATTGAAATATTTAATTTTTTAAGAGAATATAAAACGTTCTTTAAATTGAAATGTCCTTCATTATATGGGACATTCAGTTCTACGAGAAAATTGTAACGTTGTACTGAATGGTTTTTCATTTAATTTTAGTCAGTATTATATTCCAATTTTCGTACAGTAAAGCTTAGTAGAAGTGTCTCTTATAATTGTTAATAGAGGTGACGGATTTCACAAATACATTTGAAACGAAAAATATTTCACAGTGTTTTCAATTACACACTAGTTGAATTTTCCATATCATTCAACGCTTTGTTTTTGTATCTGAACTTTTCCGACAGTGTTTTTTCAACAAACATTATAAAATGTAAAAATTGCAAATAAATACTGCGGATGTAAACATTTTTATAACTCTACTATGTTTCATTTGAAATATACTTCATATATTCATTATGAAATTATTTCATTCATTTCTTCTACCAATTCGTTTATCATATTTTAGTGTATACTTAAACGTTTCGGACGGACTGTACAAGTATAAATTATTTCATTAAAATGAATAAATAAATAAACATATAACATTTTTAAAAAGAAACATTAATTGTCAATATTATACAGATATTGTTAATGTATTTTATTGTATAAAACCTCTAGAACATTTATAAAAGTTTTCTATAGAAAATTAACTATCACGAAACGAAAAAGGGACTTTACCTGTAGAATAAATCGCATGCGAAGAAGTAATTCCAATGCTTAATAAATTTTATGCATTAAAAAAAAAAGGGAAATTTTGATATTATGAAGTACAATCATTAGAATCAAAATATGATGTCAAAATTTGGTGTTACTATTTATATCATTAATGTTTGCTTCAAATACTATATTTATACGACCCATTAAGCACAATTTAGGTATAGCAATAATTACTAGTTATTATTAACCGATTGAAACCAGGTACGTTGATTTGACACAAACTTAGTACGACTATATATATATGTATATATATATATATATATATATATATGTGTGTGTGTGTGTGTGTGTGTGTATGGGGAATTCTCACAATCTTTTGATTTTTGGCAAAAAAAAATCTGTAGAAATTAATCTTGCTAAAATAACATTTTAATCTGATAGATGTTGATTCAAAATAAAGAAAAAATGCTCAGCAGCGAAAATATTTTTATTTAACTGAGGTTTAAGTTAAACTTGCGACTTTAATTTTTCCTTACCATTTTACCCCTATAACTTTTTATTTTCTTCTAAATTTTTAATTATAATGAATTTGCAAAGTACCCACAGGACATTCAAATAAGAAATAATACAAATGTAGTACTTTTAATACAGAATTTTTGTATAACATTGTCTTAAAGGGGTGTTAAAGAAGGGATGGTAAGGTAAAAAAAGAGACGAAATGGTAAAAAAAGGGACGAAATGGTAAAAAAAAAAAAAAAAAAAAAAAAAAAAAAAAAGAGACGGTAAGGATGGAACGGTAAGGAAAATTACCACCTATGTTTAGGAGAATCATGTTAAGACTAAGTGATAGCCACAATGTTCATTGATTTTTAGAAACAGTTGTTAACATTGGATTAAATTAATTTTATTTTTAATTTACCTGCAGGAATAAACCTGGGGGACGGTAAGACTACCAATAAACCCACTGTGCTTGAAATTGATATTTAAATGCTGATTTATATTCTGCAGTAAATCTCCTGTCAAAGAATTTTAGATATTTTTTCTCTAGCATACTTCTGATTGAGTTAAAACGTGAAAAAAATTCTGTCGCTGCATCTGAAGTGATTTTATGTATCATTTTAGAAGAGGGATGGTAAAAAAATCTAAAATCCAGGGACAGATTTCAAAAAATAATACCAACCCTAAAAATGTGTGCAGGTTAATTTTTAGCTACATATTTATATAAAACAATAGTTCAAGTTTCAGAAAAAAATTACATCGAATTATTTTGATTGAAACAATTTTATCCATACATCTCCAAACTTCAAAATCAGCATCAGGGATACGTGACGGTAGATGTGTTTTCCATGTGTTTGGACCCCCAACATCGTCAAAAACTTATTTATTCGTTAATTTTGTTGTACAATCATGCATTGGGATGTTCCCAAGTATATGAAATAAAAAAAACAGAAAAAAGTGTATTAAATAAAAAATTATTATTCAGGGACATGAAAGTCAAAAGGTTGTGAGAATGCCCCATATATATATTGCACAACTGTATAAATAAATGCCTTTAACTGTAACAGTTTTCGTCGTTGGGAAAATCTTTTCTTTTTCATTTATAAACACACAACAGAATAAACTTGTCACGGTGATCTTATATCAAAATCTTATTTTTTTCCGTACATCAAAAATAAAGCTATATAACAGGAACCTTGACAGCTGGGACATTTGAATCCCAAAATCAAGTGCTGTGAGACGCGAGAATAAAAAGTTTTTATGACATGTTTTAGGAATTTTAAAGTCCGTTTCAACCTATAATGAATCAAGTGTTTAACCATTTTCATGTTTTATGTTACGTAAATTTGGCATATTTTCGTGGCATTTTAGAAATTACATCCCTTCCACATTAGTGCGTAAAAAAGGTAATATTTTAAATATAACGCAATAATTCTATATAAATTGATTTGGAATATGGGATATTGTGTGTAAAATGCTCTAGATATTTCAGTAATTATGAAAATATTTCACATCCCACAAAAAACTCAATATCTCTATAAACAGACAATTGTCTAATATTTCATCAGTTTTTCAGTTAATGAAAATATTACACATGGAATATAGAAATCGGCACAATATTTGACCTACATTGTAAATATAGAAAATGAAAGGAAAAATTAACTTTTGCCGGTCTTGCCATATTTGTCATAATGTCGGCAATCAAAAAATCATTCGTCCAATTGTTTTGCTACAAACTTTCGATAAACGTTTAATCTTTGCAATGGAAAATTAAACTAATATATGTACTTTTAATTGATTTTGTTTTTTATTTTTATTAAGTTTTTTCTGCAAAACATTAAAAATGTAATTTAAATAGCTGTTAGTACAAAATAGCTGTTAAAATAACTGTTAGTACAAAGTGATGTAAAATAAAAGTTTTATGTAACACAATACTCCTTATGGAAGATTTTCTTAATCATAAACTACAGTGTGTAAAATTTTCATTAAAAAAAAAAAAAACGGAAAAAGTGTGTTAAAAATTAAAGGATCTTGCAAATTGAATATTATTTTTAATCTGAAATTTTGGGAATTTTTATTGTAAATCATATATATAAATAATAATTTTATTGATTGCAGATGAAGCAACCGGATGCGAAAACTGTTCCATGCAGGGATCAATTCGAAAAAAAATTTAGACAACTAGATATTTCATTTTTACAATGTTGACTAAATTTAGGACATCAAATTATGGCTTAAAAATTGTTCGGCATTCTTTTCAATTATTGTATAAATTTAGTGCAAAAAGAATCCATTCTAATTAGAAACAAATAATATTTGTAATTAATGATAAACAATGATTATTAAGTTTGGTCAACTGGAATCTGACAGTTTTTGTATTAGTCTGTTCTACATATTGGTATTACTGTACAATTTAAATACATTGAAAAAAGATCATTTTTTCTTGGTGTTGATAACTCGTTTTTTAAAAGATAAAAGCACAAGAGTTTTTCGACAAAAAAAAGTAGAAAGTGACGAAAAGAAAATAAATTTGATATTTTAAAAAGATTTCTTAATTTGTTTAATATATGATATTATTTTTTATATGCATAACGAATTTGGAGTTAGCGCAAACTTTTGCAAGTATATTTTGTGCACTAGTACAACAAAATGTTAGACGTATTTCAACTTATCCAACAAAGTGTTTGCGCGAAATTCGTTGTTCCTAGCAGTTTATTATTTATTCATATCTCAATTATAAAAGCAAAGCATAGATAAGAGAAAATTGTCTCACCTTGTATTTATGTTTTATATCCGTGGTTTATCTGGAATCCATCATCAGGGTAATAACATCTGTAAATTCTAGTCACTTTCATTCTGACCCATTGCTAATGGTACAATATTCTGTGTTTTTTTAAAGCAAACGCGATTATTTTTGTGACTTGTAAAATATATGTAGATTGAACATTTAAAGGAAGAAACAGAATTTAATTAGTTACTCTTGCAGCATAAAAATCGCCAAATCTCTCCTTTTGAGGGTCTGGAATAAAAGTAAATGTAAAAAAACATATATTATACATTATTGAAGACAGAACAAAATATTCAATGAATACGTTTCGCAATCAATATTTTTCATTCACTGTCAAGGAACGTTCTTTAAAATATTAAAGCACATGCGTTGTTTTTATTCTCACAGAAAAGACTGACATGTGGACTTTATCGGTAAAGCTTATTTTCCGAACAATAAAGAGAAAGTAAAAAGGACAAATCTTGACATGTGGAACGATTGGATCTAAAAAACAATCCTGTCAGAAATGAGAGTATACAATTTATTTTTACTTTAAAATCTCTCTCAATTTTGATGGAATTCACAATTCATTCAATATCAACTCATGTATTTTCAATCGCATTGTATAATAAAAAGTGACGGAATTTTGGTAGTAATCTAAAACAGCGCTAACTTTAGGTAAACCTTTCAAACCTAATAGCCCATTAATTTCAGATTATGAATACCCGCAAACCACTAATACGTCAATCCATTTCAAGTGGTGCAGAAAATCATTTATTCGTTGCTTGACCATTTTTAAAAAGTCTGAAATTTTTTATACAACAATCCTAACATGATGGAAGTTCAAAATTACTATTATTTTAATTTAATTAATTTTTGTTTGTGCATGGCGGCCATCTTTGTTTCATCGTCTGCAGCAATTTTCTCACAAGAAGGGTTTTCGGAATTGTAAATAATTAATCGTTTATTTCTGAAATTCAAGTGCGGATTAAAGCAATTTGTACAGAATATATTGGGCTAAAAAATGGTAATAGAATAGTTTCCGAAAATAAATCCTTATTGGTGAAATTTAAGCATAAAATTTCAGTTTTTTTCCAAAATTTGTCCGTTTACAAAAGGAAAATTTTTCTAGCAACGGAAACTGTGAACTTGACCTAATTTCTTTTACAAATAGGCTGAAAGTACTTGTATGCACACGCCAAGTTCCAGATCTGGGACTTGCTTTCTCTTTGCTAAAAAAAAAATTCCAAATTTTTCAAAAATGTAAAAATCGCACTTTTGAGGCTTTGGTATCTCTGGTAGGGCACGAGATAAAAATTTGAAGTTCTGGTTTCTGAAAGTATTGTATGATAGTGTTATGCACGAAAAAATTCAGGATGGAGATTTGACTACAAACTGAGATTTGACAAGGGCAACATGTCAGAACAATACTGCCAAACTATTGATTCGTTGTAGTCACAGCTAAGTATTTATCTCAGAGTGTCACTTAAATTTATGTTTTTAATTATCTTTAAATAATAGTAACACAAAATAAAGCCCTTTACAGAGCTTAGCAATTAATTAAAAAAATAATTATGCCTAAGGCCATACATTTTGTATGGTTTCAGTAATTTTTGTTGTAAGTAATTTTAGTAACTAAAAGAAACCTCAGCACTTTTACCTAAAGAAAAAAAAATATTTTTATACGAGACCTGAGACAAAAACAGAATAGAGAGAGAGAAAATCTGTTAATGTTGTCATATTTGTTGAGACATGATCAAACGTGTCAAAGCACATTCTTGCTTGCTGGTTTAAAAATCACAATTTTGACCTTTCTCAAAATTTTATTCGTAGGAACCAAGTTTTGTCATCTATTGATAACTTGATTGAATATCTTGGCCCTGCAGGCTAGTAGAAATATACTTTGAAATCACTATGTGAAAGTCTCAATTCATTAATAATTCCTAGCTTACTTCTTATGCAAAAATGTCATTTTGTGCAGTATAAATTTTGAAAGGGCTTTGGATATATTTACTTTCTGAAAATTACTTGAGGCTGATGCATGGTAACATCGTATAATGTTTCATTTACAGGAACATACTTATGGTAGGAACAAATTTCAGGGTCTGGCAAGCAGCATTAAAATTGTGGTTTTTAAACCAACAATTAGGAATGTATTTTGACACTTTTGATCATGTCTCAACAAGTATGCCAACATTAACAGCTTTTCTCTTTCCCTATTCTGTATTTGTCTCAGATATTGTATATATATATATATATATATATATATATATATATATATATATAAGGATAAAAAGCCTTTAAAATTCCAAATTTAAATTAAAATCCGAAGCCTCTTTCTTCTAACTTTAAATCTATTTCTAAAACCAGTTTCTCCAATTGTAACTTTGTTTCCCAGCAATACATCTTATTACTTTCAGAGATCACTTTAGGACGATTCTTAAGAGTGAAACTGCTAATCTAAGCGCTTTTTGCAGGCATCTGTGGGTATGGCTGATACGTCACAGTCCCTGGGAATTGTGTGGGCCTTGACCACTGATCAATCAAAACTTAATGAACCAATTAAATTAAATGTTCCTCCCAAATTAACAATTCCTCCCTCTCATGGAAAATATTAGAATCTTCACCATATTACCCAGAACACGCGCGAAAAAATGGGAATTTTGGCCATTTGAGATGCTAGCTAAACTTACGCCAATGTAACCACTCAAAATCTACGCTGTTGGCTCAGGGACCAGCGATCGGCTCGCGAATTCGATGTATGATGTGCAACCTAATAAATGAGTTCGATTCGCATAAAGGTTTCCGAGTCAATTTTTTAGCCATCATCCATGACAAGCATACTAAAATCCTTACATACATATATATATATATGTAAAAGTGCTGAGGTTTCTTTTAGTTAATAAAATTACAACAAAAGTTACTGAAACCATACAAAATGTAGGCCTTAGGCATAATTATTTTTTTTAATTAATTGCTAAGCTTTGCAAAAGGCTTTATTTTCTGTTACTATTATTTAAAGATGATCAAGAAAATAAATTTGAATGACACTCGCAGATAAATAATTAGCTGTGACTACAACAAAACAATAGTTTGACAGTATTGTTCTGACATGTTGCCCTTGTCATATCTCAGCTTATAGTCAAATCTCCATCCTGAAATTTGTTATGCATAACACAACCATACAATACTCTCAGAAACCAGAACAAGTTTTTATCGCGTGTCCCATCAGAGATATCAAAGCCTCAAAAGTTCTATTTTTGTCATTTTTGAAAAAATTGGGATTTTTTTTTAGCGAAGAGAAAGCAAATCTCAGATCTGGAACTTCGCGTGTGAGTACAAGTATTTCTGACCTATTTGTAAAAAAAGGTATGTCACGTTGACAGTTTTCCTTGCTAGAAAAATTTCCTCCTGTAAACGGACAAATTTTGGAAAAAATCTAAAACTTTATGCTTAAATTTCAACAATAAGCAATTAGTTTCGGAAACTACTCCATTGCCAAATTTTTAGCCCAATATATTCTGTACAAATTGCTTTAATGCGCACTTGAATTGGAGAAATAAATAATGATTTATTTACAATTCCATAAACCCTTCATGTGAGAAAATTGCTGCAGACGATGAAACAAAGATGGCTGCCATGCACAAACAAAAATTAATAAAATTAAAATAATAGTCATGGAACATCCATCATGTTAGGGTTGTTGTACAAAAAAATTCAGATTTTTTTAAAAATGGTCGAGCAACCAGTGCTGGATCACTTGAAATGACCCTAATATAATAAAAAAAAATACATACAATTGCGCCATAATGTACAGATAACTTCTATTTTGTTAATAAATGTTTATAATGCTATTAAATTTATTAAATAATAAATATTAATATTGACTGTTATAATATTTTCATGATAATTTCAGTTTTTTTCTTCTCACCATTTTCATTTCCGACGTTTTTTCTAATCATGCCGTTGACTATTTCATTCATTATTAAGGTCGTTGTTAAATGACATACACATATTAATTCTGTTACTATTATCATTATTTATATTCTTTTTCGTATTACCAAAGAAATGAAAAAACATTCCTTTTCTATTGGAAGGGGGGGGGGATTGAGGTTCTTTATAGTTGTATTTTATTTGAATCTAAAAACGAAACTAAAAAGATATTAATAACAAACTATTTTGATACCATTATATATTATGATACCATTAAATAACCTAAAAATATAAAAATTAAATGGTCAACCTAAAACTAAATGGAAACATTACCATTTGAAGTTATGGTTAACCAAATGTTGGAAGTTTTTAGAACTGAAACGTTTTTAGGAAAACTTTGATATAATTTTAAAATGTTGACTTTTATGTCTTACTAGCAGGCTATGCCCGCTGCGCTGGTCAATATTTCCAAATGAACCTTGGATTAAACTAAATGTTGAATTTGAACTTATATTTTAAACAATATGGATCTTCAGCTTGACCTTGCACATTACTGAAAACGATGCGAACGCCATTGCGATATAATGTTATCTTAAGCGTTGGACAAAATTTAGCAATTAAGAAGTAATTGTTTTAGTTGATTATAAACAGCGCACTTATGGTCGGGTAATGAGATCGTTATGACAACAGGAATTAATCTCTCTGTAACTAATCAACATATAATGAAATCGTATATATTAACACCATTCGTAAAAGTCATGCAACAGGGCCACTTGTAACAAAATATGTTCTGTAGATTTTTTTAAAAAGGCTAAACTTTCATAATCAGGTTCACTTAATTATTGAACTTTTACTGTTGCTCTATAACTAAGTACCCTTGAACAATATGTATACACTAAAACCTTTCCAAAATTATTACCTAACTAATTGTGGTATATCCTACGAAAGTATTATAAACAATCGGAATGAAATACAAATTTCCGTTGTAAATATATAGTAGATGATGATGATGCGATTTTGTGTAATAGAATTCATAGTAAAGTTTTCGCTTCAAACAAAAAACGATGCTTTCAACATTAAAGCTAATACACCAATATGTGAAGTATCCGATCACGAAAGGTTAACTTGAATTCTCATGAGCAACTACTCAAAAAAAAGTGAATATGTGGCTTTTGTGATACTTTTATGTCAGCCGGGCGCAGGTAATAAATCAATAAAGATTGTTTTCATAGCATATTCTTATTTTATTATTTTCATTTAAAACACAAACCTTTCACTCATTTCATTTAAAATGCATGCCTTATACTAATTTCATTTAAAAAACTGAAAAGATAAACAATAACAGGAAATAATGCCATAATTAAAAGCAAAAAAATATTTTTAATTTACATACGCAAAATGTAACTACTGCTACTGGTAATTTTAAAAATGTTATCAGCGAGATGTGCGCACGGTTGTTATAAATGTACCCATTTTTTCTTCTGATCGAGGAGCAATTTATAAATCGCACAATATTATTCCAATTCCAATTTCTTTCATTGAGGAACCTATGACCGGAAAAAAATGGAAAAAGACTCTTGTAGATTCTTCGGATGACGGCATCTGACGCCATAAACCGAGTTTATATATATGAAAATAATTTTTAAATCGTTACAAACATTGCTTTCATACTTAAATATTTTCATTGGTACTACTTGTTATCCCGTCGACCAATTTCGCCAAATTATATAAATCGCCAAACCATTCGCCAAATTATATAAATTGACAATCTTTATTTTAAATAACGAAATAACAAATAAATTAGCATAACATTAATAAAAATACAAGTAAAACGTCGAAATTAAAATCACTTGGTGACGTAAACACGTGTAGTTTGTTTAAATTCAAGTGAATTTGATATTTACGATCAACCATTATTGGCATTTAATCTTATAGTTTGACGATAGATTTTTGGTCGACGGAATATCTAAGTAGTACCTTTTCCATTTTTGTTTTATAACGCTAAATTCTCAGTAATTTTTCCCTTTTATTTTACATAAAATAACTATTTTTTTAAAAAAATTAAGATGCTTGCATTTTTATTTCAAACTCATAGAGCCGTTTTTATTTTTTAGCCAAAAGGGTTGATTTGAATTTTTTCCGTTGCTAGAGTAACGGATGTAATGATAGATATTTTGAGGTTTAGATGGTTTAGATGCCAAAGACACCGCCAAATTAGAAAAATATGAAATGTGTCATGAAATGTTGGACTTATAAAAATTTATTTGGTAGCATTCGATTCAGCATACAAAACTACATTAAAATATGCTATCATTTGACGCATAATTTTGATATTCGATTTTTTTCCCCTCCCCGTGCAAAAACCATTAGGGGTGACACTTTAGAAAATCCTTTCTTAGCAGAAGTTTATGTCATAAGAAGTATTTTTACCACGATTTTCAAGATTTTAGGTTCAGTAGTTTGCGCTGTGCGTTAATTAGTCCCCTAATCCAGACTTCATTTTATATACTATATTAGATATGCGATTTTGCGGTGAATCGATGATCGAAAATTAGTCCAATATCATTTGAAATATTACATAACAGAGGAGAAAGTACGAAGAAATGACGAATTACAAAAGACTTGTAATTTTTTTTTTTTCAAAATGTTGAATTTTTCCATAGTAATAACGTATTAAAACATAAATTTCCTTAAAAATTATCTTAATTCACAAGATTTCGAATCTGTGAATTTTCCTATAAATGAAATTGGCGATATGACTTGAGAAAATAGATAATATTTGCTTAAATAAAATGGGTAATATTCGTTGATCTGAGTTCGAGTTTATAAATATCACATGCTTTCGGAATTACGGCGAAAAACATTTTAAAAAGTATGAAAATATTTTACAATATGTATGTGTGGCAGAAATCACACTGAAATTTAAGTATTCGATTCCATTTTTAAAATATTAACTGATATCTATATAAGTTACAATTGAATATGAAAATGTACTCAAAAAATGATCTCTTTCACCTAAAAAAACACCATTTGTGAGAACATCCTCAAGCTAATGTCACGCTTATGCATTTTTGGCTTAAAATCACATTGTTTGGCGACAAAAGAAAAATAAAAAAAATGTAAAGAAACAAATAGTAATTACACATGTGACTCACAATTACATCTGCTTGTTTCTTCTATAAGTCACGTGATGGGACAATTAGATATAAAAGAAAAAGAAAAGAACAGAACAGAAAGAAAATGTCGTTAAAATTTTATCTAATCAAATTTTCATATTCGTTTCCATATCTAACGCAAGCGATAAAGAGCCAAATATTGCGTATCAAGTGTAATATTTCTTATTAAATTAATTTTTAAGCATTACAAATAATTCTTTCAGGTTTTGATTAAATGTCTCCGTTTTTTAATATTATCACTCATTAAAACGGATTTTCTTCTTCTTTTTTTCTTTTTTTTCATTTAAATAAAATTAGTAACAGTTTTTCTTTTATTTTTCGAGGTTTAATAGCCGTTTCAATTTTTTTTTATCAACGATGAATTTCGCCAAGAAATAAAATGGTAACCTTATTGCCCAAAATAACAGAATTTTCCGTCATAATTCTAAAACTAATAAACGTAGAATAATGTGTTATAGCTTAAAACCTTCCCTGAAACAATACCTATCTAACGGTATAGGTTCTGTAAAAATCCATGCAGTAGAACTCGAAATCTAGGCGTTCGGAACGAAATTTCCGTTTGGATTTTATATATATAATAGATAATAGAATAGATAATAGATTTTATATATATATAATAGAATAGATAATAGATTATGTGTTATGAACTATTTCAAAGTTTAAAACAGATCGCATTGTTAGATTTCCTAATTTTAACAATATCGCGTTATGTTAGTTCCACATTCCACCACCAGGGAGCGCACTCTATTCTTAACGAAAGCGTATCTGAAAGGAACTCCTTCATGCAACCTTTCCGTAGATACATGAATCGGGAGGGTGGCGGTCTTAACCAATAATTTAAGATAATTGCTGAAATTACTACGAAAAATATTTTAAAGGGGCTCTACGCGGGCCCCTAATAGAGTTAGAGGAAATCGGAAGACGGCAAAATAATCGCGGGGAAAAGTTTGCTTGGGTGCGTCGGAGCTACTTTTGGCGCGAGATCTAAGCTCTACGACCAATAGGAGCCCAGATATTTAAGGAAATATGAAGTAACAAAGTCCAATGTAATAGAATTTTCCGTAATAATTCTATAACTAATCTAGGTAGAATGATGTGTTATAGCTTAAAACCTTCCCTGGAACGATACCTATCTAACGGTATAAGTTCCGTAAAAATCCATGCTCTAGAACTCGAAATCTCGGCGTTCGGAACGAAATTTCCGTTTGGATTATCTATCTATTTATATAAAATCCAAGTCTCTGTGTGTCCCTCACGATTCCGGTAGGACCGGCTCATTGAAATGAGTAATTGTTGAAAAAAAACTAATGCAGGGTTACCACAGTAGCGCCAAATGTTAGCCAACTTGGTGATAGCTGGCTAATTTGGCGAAATTCCCATTTAAACCTATTAATCTTTCATAAAGGAGGTCACCGAAATTTAATTTAAACTCCGCTCTTTTAAGATATTTTTCAAAATCTATGAGTGAGAATTTAAAGTACATCTTTACATCTTCCTCCCGATGCTACTAATAAAATAACCGCCAATAGACGACGCTGTACTGTGTGAGCTCCTAACTGCGCGATTTTAATGTGCTTTAGGTACTTTTCCAGTATAGGTGCCTTGGCGAAAAAGAAAAATTTGGCAACATATTTTCCGAGAACCTATCCACTGTTTAATTTTATATATACACGCTATTTAATATAAAAAAGACGTTTCTCTAATTTTATAAAGAAACAGATGTGATTTGTACTTAAAAACATCAATAATATACATATAAAATAAACGTACAAAACAAACAAAAACGCTCATCAAGTTTGTTTTCATAGCTGTTTATATGATTTGACAACAAATATCGATATTTTTCCGTTATACGGACACCATGCCAAAATGTATGCTAATGCGCCAGTTATTTCAAAATGCTAAAAGATATTTTTAATTTTATGCCAGCAGTTTAATATGAGTTTTATTTTATTGCTTTATTTTATAACAGTTATTAGTTCGCTTATTTTAAGTATATAATTGTGATTTAATGAAATAATTCGTAAAAGTCTGGAATTTTCAAATGTTATATTTTTTAAATGCTCACTTTAGTATCGACAATGTTTTTTCTTTTATTTTTTCAAATGCTCCAACTCACGTGATTTTCATTTTGCGACATCTATTACGCTTGGCGACAAAGGTATCGGTATAACGGAAACGAACCCAAATCTTACTTTCTGATGCCCAAATTACATCAAGCTTTTTTTAAAAAAACGCCAACGCTCCTACAGTGGAAAAGTACCAAATTGTCTATTATTTTGCGCTATCTGTATTATAGTTTGTACTATATGTAAGGGGTGTGGAGCGAAGAGTATAAAAATTAAATATTAAAGTTTAGGCACAGATGTCATATACGCCCCATATTGGCGCGATTCTTTTCTGACGCCAATGTCATATACACAACGGGTAACTGGCGGCAAAGTGTCGTTATTTTGCTTGATATGATAACCCGGATGTTGTTGTTTATGCTGTTGATGTTTTCGCCAAATTGGCGTATATGACAACTGTGCCAAAGTTTCTATAAACAGTATAAGACTAAAATATTAAGAATAAAATAAATGCAAAATAAGACTAAAGAAGAAAGAAAAATCATGCGTTAAGCATAGAATATGAAACACTTTCCAACACATCCTGAAAGCTTTAACAAATCTTCGTTATTTTGGGAAATAAGATAACTAAGTAAACATTTTAGAAGACGCATAAAAAATTTTAAAAATTGATTTCAGCAGGTACCGTTTATAGCCAATAGCATCGTTATTACATGCCACTATTTAGCCTAAATTTAATTTAAACTACTCTTAAAACTACTGAAATCACATTTCCAGATATTATCATCCATAGACGGTTATGTATTCAATTCTTTGCGTGACCCTGTATATCATTTTATCTATAGTCTACAAACATTTCTTAGTAAACTAAATGTAGTTCAGCGTAAAAACGCATAATTCCTTTAAAAACCACCTTTAAGCAATTTACTCTCATACTCAGTAACCCTTACGAATTCTTTTGTGTAGCCCTGCATATGAACTGTAGCATTTATACGCACAGTATAGTATGCATAAATGTAGTGAAACATAAATGCGCATATCACAATTAAAAATGCATTTCTAGCAATCATTGCTTATGTACAATACTTCTGATAAAAGTTGCTTGGCGAGAAAGAGGTTTGCCAACATATTTTCTGACAACCTATTTACTGCTTCATACTCACAAGCAATTTTTTCCATATGTATGCAATTTATTTAGGTAGTTGTTAGCTATCCCGTCGACCAGTTTCGCCACATTATATAAATCGCCAAACCACTCGCCAAATTATACAAATTGACATAATTTTTATTTTAAACAACGAAAGATCAATTAAATTAGCAAAACATTAATAAAAATACAAATATAACGTCGAATTAAAAATCACTTGATGACGTAAGAAACACATGATCATGTTTAATGTCAACCATTATTGGCATTTAATCTTACAATTTGGCGACAGTAATTTGGTCGACGGGATAACTAACAAGTACCTTTATTTAATGTAAAAAAAGCTATTTACCCATTTTTTAATTATTTTTTTTACCCATTTTTTAACAGAAGTAATTTTGGCACAGATGTCATATTCGCCCCATATTGGCGCGATTTTTTTCCGACGCCAATTTGGCGAAAACATCAACAGCATAAACAACAACATCCGGGTTACCATATCAAGCAAAATAACGACACTTTGGCGAGAGTTAAGTACCCGGTGTGTATATGACATTGGCGTCAGATAAAAAATCGTGCCAATATGGGGCGAATATGACATCTGTGCCGTAATTTTTGCACAGATGTCATATACGCATCGGGGTTGGCGTGATTTTTCTCTGACGCCAATTTGGCAGAAATCTCGCGTTCGAATACCAGTTACTTATATATTTTTAAATTATTTGCTATTATTTTGTAAAGGAAATATCTATAAATAAATAAAAGTTTGAATAATAGCTATATAACAAAACAGTTTATATAATTAAAAACCAGAAAATAAAAGTAAATAAACAATTTATTAATAAATAAAAAACAATAGCTGGGTTACCATAGCAAGCAAAATAACACCATTTTGGCGCCAGTTAGATATCCCGGTTCATATCTGAAATCTGTGCCGTAATTTGTATATAAAAAAATGTTATATATATTTAGAAACGATTTTTTTATGTATATAAGTGCATATATAAACAAAAATAAAAGTTCATTAGATTTGTTTTCATAGCTGTTTATATATTTTGGCAACATATCTCACTTTCTGATGCCCGAATTGCGCCATTTTTAAAAATGCGCTATAATGGAAAAGTGCCTAAATAAATAATTAACAGAAATAACCAATTATACAATCTAAAACTTTTTATTTTGAGATCAAAGCATTGTTTTTTATTTCAATTAAAAATACATATATCCTTGGATAACTTTAGTTGAAATTAGGTTCACAGCTTAATATCTCATTCCATAAACCTAAACAAACACAAGTGATTCATTCATCGTGAAACTTAAAAAAATTTAAATCATTGAGGTAATCACTCACAAAGTAAGTTCTCCAACAATCAATGGACAATAGTCTAATGACATCATAGTAGGTAAAATGGTGGCGGTATCGTTTGTTTATGGTTTGAAATCACAAAGATTTAATTTTGCAATGTCTCTTAGTTACATTATTTTATTGTTATATTTATGAGCTCAGAACAAAAGCATACTTTTTCATTATTTAGTTATTAAAGTCGGAAAAAAATTATAAATGCATGATTTGAAGAATTTAAATAATTTTCTTTCTTAATAGTAAAAAAACAACATCGGGAAGTAACAGCGGGTTTATGTTAGATAAGTTTAACTGTTCAATTCTGTTGTAATATTCAAAATAACTGTATTTATTAGATTTCAGTAAACAACATCAGGGCCCGATTAAACTTTGAAGTTACAGGAATTACAATGTCATTTCAGGACCTTTCTATTGGAGAAGCTTTTCTAAATTTCATATATACATGGAAACTCTTCAGTGTTAGAAATATTATTCTTAGGACTGACATAACATGAGAACGGCCTGCAATTTTACACAAGTTTTTGAAAACTACTTTATATCAGAAATTTTGCTAAAAACTGGTTACTTTTTTGTTAAAGCGGCCCACACTATTAGGATTATGACAAGTTGCAGCCAATTTCGCCAACGTCGTAACCAAGATCGTGAAGCACACACATATAATACCATATAATACCATTTCATGAAATCGTATACGATAATTTAATAGTTTTTACCTTACTTCAAGTGTAAAATTTATTTATTTTTAAGGTTTAACAATCTAAATTGTTCAATATATGAATTTAAAAAAATGTAAACAAAGATTGAATAGACATGACCGCAAAAAGCCTCAAATCTGCATAACACTTGGAACCAAACTGTGCAGATTAGTGGTCTTCTACTGTACACATTTTTTCATAAAAGTGTTTCGTTCTTTAAATGTGTTATTTTCATCTATCACTGCGGAACAAGCGAGAAAACTCATATTCTTGCACATGAGTTGTATATATCTTTATATCTAAATTTCCGTCATTTTTGACGGGCTACCTTTCTAGTATATATATAATAGACTAGCAGGCTATGCCCACTGCGCTGGTCAATATTTCCAAATGAACCTTGGATTAAATTAAATGGTGAATTTGAACTTGTATTTTAAACAATATGGATCTTCAGCTTGACCTTGCACATTACTGAAAACGATGCGAACGCCATTGCAATATAATGTTATCTTAAGCGTTGGACAAAATTTAGCAATTAAGAAGTAATTGTTTTAGTTGATTATAAACAGCGCACTTATGGTCGGGTAATGAGACCGTTATGACAACAGGAATTAATATCTCTGTAACTAATCAACATATAATGAAATCGTATATACTAACACCATTCCTAAAAGTCATGCAACAGGGCCACTTGTAACAAAATATGTTCTGTAGATTTTTTTAAAAAGGCTAAACTTTCATAATCAGGTTCACTTAATTTTTGAACTTTTACTGTTGCTCTATAACTAAGTACCCTTGAACAATATGTATACACTAAAACCTTTCCAAAATTATTACCTAACTAATTGTGGTATATCCTACGAAAGTATTATAAACAATCGGAATGAAATACAAATTTCCGTTGTAAATATATAGTAGATGATGATGATGCGATTTTGTGTAATAGAATTCATAATAAAGTTTTCGCTTCAAACAAAAACGATGCTTTCAACATTAAAGCTAATACACCAATATGTGAAGTATCCGATTACGGAAGGTTAACTTGAATTCTCATGAGCAACTACTCAAAAAAAAGTGAATATGTGGCTTTTGTGATACTTTTATGTCAGCCGGGCGCAGGTAATAAATCAATAAAGATTGTTTTCATAGCATATTCTTATTTTATTATTTTCATTTAAAACACAAACCTTTCACTCATTTAATTTAAAATGCATGCCTTATACTAATTTCATTTAAAAAACTGAAAAGATAAATAATAACAGGGAAATAATGCCATAATTAAAAGCAAAAAAAATATTTTTTATTTACATACGCAAAATGTAACTACTGCTACTGGGAATTTTAAAAATGCTATCAGCGAGATGTGCGCACGGTTGTTATAAATGTACCCATTTTTTCTTCTCATCGAGGAGCAATTTATAAATCGCACAATATTATTCCAATTCCAATTTCTTTCATTGAGGAACCTATGACCGGAAAAAATGGAAAAAGACTCTTGTAGATTCTTCGGATGACGGTATCTGACACCATAAACCCAGTTTATATATATGAAAATAATTTTTAAGTCGTTACAAACATTGCTTTCATACTTAAATATTTTCATTGGTACTACTTGTTATCCCGTCGACCAATTTCGCCAAATTATATAAATCGCCAAACCATTCGCCAAATTATATATATTGACATAATCTTTATTTTAAATAACGAAATAACAAATAAATTAGTATAACATTAATAAAAATACAAATAAAACGTCGAAATTAAAATCACTTGATGACGTAAACAGGTATAGTTTGTTTAAATTCAAGTGAATTTGATATTTACGATCAACCATTATTGGCATTTAATCTTATAGTTTGACGATAGATTTTTGGTCGACGGAATATCTAAGTAGTACCTTTTCCATTTTTGTTTTATAACGCTAAATTCTCAGTAATTTTTTTCGTTTTATTTTACATAAAATCTCTATTTTAAAAAAAAATTAAGATGCTTGCATTTTTATTTCAAACTCATAGAGCCGTTTTTATTTTTTAGCCAAAAGGGTTGATTTGAATTTTTTCCGTTGCTAGAGTAACGGATGTAATGATAGATATTTTGAGGTTTAGATGCCAAAGACACCGCCAAATTAGAAAAATATGAAATGTGTCATGAACTGTTGGACTTATAAAAATTTATTTGGTAGCATTCGATTCAGCATACAAAACTACATTAAAATATGCTATCATTTGACGCATAATTTTGATATTCCATTTTTTTCCCCTCCCCGTGCAAAAACCATTAGGGGTGACACTGTAGAAAATCCTTTCTTAGTAGAAGTTTATGTCATAAGAAGTATTTTTACCACGATTTTCAAGATTTTAGGTTCAGTAGTTTGCGCTGTGAGTTAATCAGTCCCCTAATCCAGACTTTATTTTATATACTATATTAGATATGCGATTTTGCGGTGAATCGATGATCGAAAATTAGTCCAATATCATTTGAAATATTACATAACAGAGGAGAAAGTACGAAGAAGAAATGACGAATTACAAAAGACTTGTAATTTTTTTTTTTTTAAATGTTGAATTTTTCCATAGTAATAACGTATTAAAACATAAATTTCCTTAAAAATTATCTTTATTTCCTAGATTTCGAATCTGTAAATTTTCCTATAAATGAAATTGGCGAAATGACTTGAGAAAATAGATAATATTTGCTTAAATAAAATGGGTAATATTCGTTGATCTGAGTTCGAGTTTATAAATATCACATGCTTTCGGAATTACGGCGAAAAACATTTTAAAAAGTATGAAAATATTTTACAATATGTATGTGTGGCAGAAATTCACACTGAAATTTAAGTATTCGATTCCATTTTTAAAATATTAACTGATATCTATATAAGTTACAATTGAATATGAAAATGTACTCAAAAAATTATCTCTTTCACCTAAAAAAACACCATTTGTGAGTGTTTGGCGACAAAAGAAAAATAAAAAATTGTAAAGAAACAAATAGTAATTACACATGTGACTCACAATTACATCTGCTTGTTTCTTCTATAAGTCACGTGATGGGGCAATTAGATATAAAAAAAAAGTAAAGAACAGAAAGAAAATGTCGTTAAAATTTCATCTAATCAAATTTTCAGATTCGTTTCCATATCTAACGCAAGCGATAAAGAGCCAAATATTGCGTATCAAGTGTAATATTTCTTATTAAATTAATTTTTAAGCATTACAAATATTTCTTTCAGGTTTTGATTAAATGTTTCCGTTTTTTAATATTATCACTCATTAAAACGGATTTTCTTCTTCTTTTTTTCTTTTTTTTTTCATTTAAATAAAATTAGTAACAGTTTTTCTTTTATTTTTCGAGATTTAATAGCCGTTTCAATTTTTTTTTTTTTTTTTTTTTATCAACGATGAATTTCGCCAAGAAATAAAATGGTAACCTTATCGCCCAAAATAACAGAATTTTCCGTCATAATTCTAAAACTAATATAGGTAGAATAATGTGTTATAGCTTAAAACCTTCCCTGAAATAATACCTATCTAACGGTATAGGTTCCGTAAAAATCCATGCAGTAGAACTCGAAATCTAGGCGTTCGGAACGAAATTTCCGTTTGGATTTTATATATATAATAGATAATAGAATAGATAATAGATTTTATATATATATAATAGAATAGATAATAGATTATGTGTTATGAACTATCTCAAAGTTTAAAACAGATCGCATTGTTAGATTTCCTAATTTTAACAATATCGCGTTATGTTAGTTCCACATTCCACCACCAGGGAGCGCACTCTATTCTTAACGAAAGCGCATCTGAACGAAACTCCTTCATGCAACCTTTCCGTAGATACATGAATCGCGAGGGTGGCGGTCTTAACCAATAATTTAAGATAATTGTTGAAATTACTACGAAAAATATTTTAAAGGGGACCTACGCGGGCCCCTAATAGAGTTAGAGGAAATCGGAAGACGGCAAAATAATCGCGGGGAAAAGTTTGCTTGGGTGCTTCGGAGCTACTTTTGGCGCGAGATCTAAGCTCTACGACCAA
Organism: Maratus speciosus; assembly: GCA_963932465.1. Taxonomy (NCBI): domain Eukaryota; kingdom Metazoa; phylum Arthropoda; class Arachnida; order Araneae; family Salticidae; genus Maratus; species Maratus speciosus. Next base: position 139,764,175 of record OZ010791.1, read on the forward strand.
TAGGAGCCCAGATATTTAAGGAAATATGAAGTAACAAAGTCCAAAATAATAGAATTATCCGTACCAATTCTATAACCAATCTAGGTAGAATGATGTGTTATAGCTTAAAACCTTCCCTGGAACGATACCTATCTAACGGTATAAGTTCCGTAAACATCCACGCGGTAGAACTCGAAATCTCGGCGTTCGGAACGAAATTTCCGTTTGGATTTTATATATATAATAGATAGATGAATTAATTGGTAGAACGGATAGGGATATACCCCGGTAAAACAATGCAGTAATTTGATCAAGGAAAATACAGTGCCAATGTTGGTACATATGATATTTAAAAAGCAAATTAATTTATATTATTATAACTGCATTCATATATATGTTTTACTTAAATATGTATATCCATGTCTCTTACAGCTAATCATTTTGCATGTTTACATACATCATCAGCCTTAACTACTAACATATTCTAACATAGCATTTTACAATAGTTTTACCACATAATAAATACACCTTTCAATACACATAATTCTTGCAGTACTATTAGTAACAAAACAGTAAATGGTTAATGCAATTTAAATCGTGTTTTTCAGGAATCGGTAAAATTAACACAGATATGTAGCAAAAAACGACAAATGATGCCAGACATTTTTTTTTTAATTTTTTTTTAAATAAATCATAACAAAATGCAAATAATGTACAAATTTTTCTGTGGACAACCAAAATTTTTAAATAATTTGTTTAACTCTAAAATATCTGTGAAGTTTGAAGGAATTCACTGTGCTTTTATTCTAACCACAAGTATTTTTGATCACATTCTAGAATAAATTGGTGGCACAATTTCATTTGTAATCTAGAACGCATAATCTTAATACGTATGAACATAAAGAAAGTGCGATTTCGAATAAAACGCATATAGTTATTATGTTTATTAAGAATCTGTAGTATAATTCCTTTTACGGATTCTGCATATTTTAATTAATATTTTTATAACGATTAATATTTTAAATATCCTCAAAATAACTAGATACACTATAAATCGTACAAAAAGTAAAAGAAATGATGAAATAATAATAATTTATTTAAGTTTATATATTTACTAAGTTTATATACTTTTTAAAAATATTTCGATGTTATTAACCCTTAAATGCATATGGTATCGTTTTTGATACAATAATTGTTCCCTATTTATTGGATGATTTTTTATTCACATATTCCGTAATTCCACCAGAAAAATAAAAATAAATTTCACTCCATTTAATAACAGCCATTTCGTTATTAAATAAACCGAAATTTACCATTTATATTTTCTGGTATGAATTCCGATTCTCTGAATTATGAAATTTCGGGAACGCATTCCACCCTATGCATTTAAGGGATAAATTAAGCTTTTCTTAATATTAGAAATTTGCAGATATCAGAATACTTTACAGAAAACAATTCTGATACTAGATTTCGTGTACTGGTATAATAAAGTACAAAATAAATACACTTCTCTATAAATCGTTTTCATTCATTGTCAGGAACTGGTCTTTAAAATATAAAAGCACAAGCGTTTTCCGATGTTCTTAGAAAAACTGACATGTGAACTGAACCTTATCTGAAAAGCTTTTTCGGAATCATGAAAAAAAAGTGATAAAATAGAAATCTTGACAAATGGAATGATTGGATCTGGAAATAAATCTGTCAAGAACGAGAATAAAAATGAACACTTTTTTTTCAATAAAAGAACATCTGATGGAATTTTATTGTATGTCGTAATTTCTTCAATTTTAATCGCATTGAAAAATTCTGAGTAACAAACTCCCGGTAGTTCTATTAATTTATATATGCTCTACACAGTAATATAAAGAAATTTCGCTCTTCGTTAAAACATATCAAAATTTATTAAATTTCTCAAGATCAGCACTAAATTCTGCATAAGCTAACATATATTTATATAATTAACATAAAATCTTTTATCTCCTTGTCCCAAATCAGCTTAATAATCTATATCATATTCCAAAAAATAATAATGGTAAATAAAGCCATGACGTTTTTTATAATTAAATCTATATTTTTTAGTTATTATATGTTATTATAGTTATTATATGTATATTTTTATTATACGTATATTTTATGTACAGCATTTTGTAAAATCTGTAATTGAACAAGTGTAAGCTCACATTTCATCATTTGTCCGTCATTATACAGTATAAAATAAATACGTTTTGGTATATATTTTTTTATTCTCTGCCAACGATTATTTTTTTAAATAAAAAAGCATTATATTATTCAAATTCTCATGGAAAATTAACTGAAATGGAGACCTTATTGAAAATATTACTTTCCGAAAGTAATAGAGAAGAAGCGAAATCGCAACAATCCTGACCATTTTGACCTAGGAGCAATCTTGGGCAAACGTAATTAACAATAATTGATTGCTTTAGTCTAATAAATGGCAAAAACACCCAACTTTCCAGAAATCTTATATATTATCGAAAGCGGTTAATATGTTGCAACCATATAATCTGCACATTAAGCGTTAAACCTGTTAATTTTGTTTAAATAATAATACTAATTTACATACTATATTGGTTTTACAGGGCATTCATAGGGCATTTACAGGACATCAAGGGACCGGAATGCTGCTGCCTGATCTGTAATTTGTTTAATAATTTTTTTGGTATTGCTTAATCAATTAATACTTTAGAGAATTTTTAAATTTTATGGTTTAAGTTAGTCCAGAGTTAAATTCTGATATGTATCTATTATTAAATATTTGGATTATTCATATAAGTAAATTCCAGTTTATGATCGTATGTAGTTTTATATATACATTTTTTTTCAATATTTAAGTAATTTCTTTTCTTTACTTTCATACTTATGGAAACGTTATTTTTTTACGGGGAGGGGAAAGGGGTAAAACCCCTTAAAACAACAACAACAAAAAAGAATGAAAGAAAACTGTGGTAATAATAAATTTATTAATCATATTTGGTTGCATTGACATTTCATTTTTCATATAAATATTGTTAAACTCATTTTGACTAGTGTAAGATTCGCACTCAGCTATGTAGTTTATTGGTAGTATTTTTGTGCGTTCTGCGCACTGTGCATTATAAAAGCTGTGTCTATAAAATTCCAGGACTGGGGCTAATACAACTGAATGATAATAAAAAACAAACATACTTCTAATAGTTCTCAAAATAATCACCTCCGGTGCTCACACACCTTTTTGCAGGATGGTACAAATTCTGGAAACACACTTCGTAGTCGTCTGAAGATATGCTTCGAAGTTCAGTGGTTACGTTTTTTCATTATGTTTTCTACGTCCCGAAATCGATGCCATTTCAGAGCAGTATTAAATTTTGGGAACAAGTAAAAGTCAGGATGTGACAAATAAGAAGAATACGGAGGACGATTAACCTCTACGATGTCATGTTTTGTCAAAATTTGCAGCACAAATCGCGAACAAATCTTTCTCTTTCCCAAATTCTCCCTGGAAATCTTGTGCACCGTATCCCTGCCCATATTTAACTCGTCCGCAAGCATCTTAAGGGGTTTTCGGCGATCTGAAGTCACCAAAGCGCGGACTTTGGCGACGTCATTTTCTGTTCGTTTTGCGATGGGTCGCCCACGGCGCTGGTCATCTTCCATGCTTTCCTCGACATTGCGAAAGCTGGCATACCATTCAAAAGTACCGGAGCGGGACATAGCTGCATCTCCATATGCAAATTTCAGTAACTCGTATGTTTCAATCGGCGTTTTTCCAATTTTGAAACAAAACTTGATATTCACTCTTTGCTCCATCACCGACCGTGACATGCGCTCTCATGAACCACCTGCGTCTATGTTCTCCAAACCGGAAATGCTGACGCAATCACTGCGCATTTGTTCCACCTTCTCAACGCATTGTATACCCTATCACATCCGCATGATGACGCGTTCCTAAACATTTTCATTCATTAACTTCACGTATAGTCCTGTAATTTAATAGACATACCTTGTATATCTAATATGGAATATTTTTTCAATAATAATGTATGATAAATATAGATTTACTTTAATGAAAAGTGTGATTTAGCTACAGTGTAATTTTATAGTTGTATCATTTAGACAGAAAAATAAATTCTATATAAGGGTCAAATATACATTTTTCTATGACTTTTTTCAACAAAACATATGTTGATTTATATTACATAAATAATGTGAAAATTAGTAATATTTGTAGAAAACATTATTATAAGTGGCAATTTATAATGCATTGTTCTTTTGTACAGATGAAAAAGAATTTCTTCTTTTTTTTCTTTCTTTTTGTTTCAAATATTAAGTTATTTTTTGATACAGTCAGGTATTGCTGTTTATGTTTGTATCATGTGTAATCATATACTACAAGTTTATTGCATGTTTACGCAAATATTGTATTATTTTTCTCCCTTTTCTCTTTACCGATTTACATATTTTTAGTACTTTAATTTTTGCCTTATTTTTGTTTTGGCATTCGAAATTTTTATTTCTACCATCCTGTAAAATGTTTTATTTTATTTTATTTTTAATTTTTCTGGTCTCCCAAAATTTATCAATAGTTGCATATGAAGATTTTTTTCTTAATATTCTAAGTCTCACATTTCAACATTTTATTTGCACATTTAATTCGCCTTTCTGATTCATCGTTAGTCTCTGGAACACGTAGACTAACTTGGATGTTTTATCGATTTTTTTCTGTATTAATGGTGTGCTTCCTTTTTAAGGTCTTCAGATTCGCCACAACTGGTGACATTGTTTCAGCCTTTGGGATTGTCTTTAGTTTGACGCTCGTCAACTTTAGTTTATCAGCGTGTATTATTTTTCGTCATGGTGCGCCACGATAGGTTTTAGCAATAGGTAACGATAGGTATCAAGTATTGTTTTAATATAGGAACTGGGATCCATTTTATTTTAAAGGAAATGTTTTCCATTTAAAAATAATTATAAAAAATTTGTAGTATTACGTTTTGTACTCCTGTTACTTAGTATAATTTGGTTTGGCATGTAATATTAATCGTTTTTTGACTGATGGGAAACGGTAAAGTTCCGATTCCATATTTTAATTACTTTAATTTTCATCATATTTTAATTTTTGCATTTAAAATGTTTCAATTTATTTTAAGTTATTTTATTTTTCACTTTTACTTTTTTTAGGTCTCCCAAAATTTTTCAATAGTTGGAGCGTATTACGAAGTATTCTATCAATAATATTCTAATTATCACATTGCAATATTTTCGCCTTACCGAGTCACTTTCTTTTGTGGCGTACGAACCCTAACTTGAATGTTTTCTCGACAATAGCAATTTCTTTGTATGCCTTACAGTTGTTCTTTAGCTTTAAACTCTCGAGTTTCCCCACAACTGGTGACATTGCTTTAGACTTTGGGATTGTGCTTAGTTTGTTATTCGTGAAGATTGCCATATTAGCGTGCAGTATTTTACTTCATGGCCCGTGAGAATAGGTTTTAGAGTAACAAGTATTGTTTCGATTCCGGAACTGGGTGTACATTTTATTTTAACAGAAATGCAGTTTTTTGATTTAACAATAATTTTAAAGATTTAGTAGTATCAGATTTTTTGCGCCTGTAACTTAGTATAAATTGGTATCGCAATACTTGGTATTAATCGTTTTCTCCTGATGGGAACCGATATAGTTTCAATGTTCACCGATGTGTTCTTTAAATAATACATTTTTTGAAACTAATGATTAAAAGAATTTTTCGTTGTGGTATTTTTTTTTTTTTTTTTACAGAAAACATACGCCTGTTTCAAGTTATGAAGATGTTAATAATTAAAATTCATTCCTTTAAAAGCTAGAGGAGAAATAAGGATAATAATTTATTTCTTCTAATTTCATAGAAAAAAGTATGGATATAGTTAGATCTTATATTAAATTCTTTTTTTCTTCAAGCATCAGATTGACTGTGTCATGCTTTAAATAGTAAAACTTTTTTGATTTTCCTCTCCCCATTTTGACTATAAATCTCGCTATAAATTGTCCAGAGTCATTGCTTATAAAAGTTTCTTAGTCACTATATCGCAATATACGATTACTGCGACACCTTAATTTTTTTCCACAAACTATACGTTCGTTTGAAAATATTTTCGTGTAGAAATAAAAAATCAAATTAATGCATGATTCGCTTGATGCGAAACAGGAGCTTGTACTTCCGCATTTTTGTTCGCTGCCAAAGACAGTGGAGTCACCAACGACGGTCCATTTAAAAAAAAAGTTTTTTTTTTTTTTTTTTTTTTTTTTTTTTTTTTTTTAACTTAAGTTTCAGTTGGAAAAACTGACCAAGAAATCTCCGCTAGTGATTGTATATATAGATTCATTTAACGACCTTTAAATATTTAGTTCAAGTATGCAAACATTTTGAAGATTAAATATTATAAATATTATACATTTAAATAGATAATGTAAAATATTTAAAAAAGTCATTAAAGCCGTTTCTAAAAAGAACACCAAAAAAGGTTCTGCCTCTTATTCTTACGTTTTTATTTAATTTCCGTCGAATATAATTTCTTCTTCCATAGCATTTTTCTTTTTTTTGCGCTTGATCCCAAAGTTAACAGAAATTCCAAATTGGTGGAAAACCGGAATTATTTTTCCCAAGAGTTTTATAGCTTTATTTATTTAACTCGATGTACATGTGTATACTTAGAAAATATAACAATATTATTTCTTAACAATGTTATTTTTAAAATTAAACATAATGTAAAATCTACGTCATTTCCGCGACTTGAAATAAAACATTTCTTACTATTTCAGTTGTGTAATAAAAATAAATATATAAATAGATAAACTGAAAAATATTACTTCAAACTTTCAGTTCAATATTTTAATAAAAAAAAAAAAAAACCTAATCTGCAGTTTACCTACTTCAAGGAATATGACAAAGAACTATGATACAGAATTCCTACTAATGAATAAACGAACTTACTTATCTGAAAACATTTCACTTTCTACGTTTGTGTATTTAAAGAAATGAAAGTATTGCTGTTAGCATTGATTATATTTTTATATTTTGTAAAAGAAAACTATGGAAGTTTTAGCACAACAATGTCACCAAACGGGTTATATTTCTGTTAGCGATTATTTTTTTCTGTCTCTTTCTTTATTTAAGACTTTCCAACAAGGATGAAACGTGTTTATGATTTCGGTTTGTTTGCATGTCGTTTGTATGCAGTTTGTCTGCCATCTTTCTGATCATTAACTATTATAAATATATTACGATTCAAGTATAATTGACATATGTTACTGATATTGACTATGGCATGTTCACTATTGAAAGTGAAATGCTTACAAATTATAGGTCGTTTACAGTGACATTTGAAAGAGTTACGCCAGATGATGGTATATTTTAAAAATCGTTTGCTGTGTTTTTTAATTATATTACATTATTACAAACATGATATGAATTTCCCATGTGAAATAAGGTATTGCTTTAGAATATGGAGTGGAAATAAAGCATTTGTAATTTCCTTGGTGATGGTCTCTTGAGAAAATATGTTTGCAGCGTACTATCAAGGATACTGAAATTAAACTTTGATCTTCATATCAAGATGTTTGCTGTAGAAAAAGGTGTGCAAAGCATGGACGATAATTTATGGAAGTGAATTTTTAGTTATAGTACACGTTTTTAAGTTTAACAAAATTTTAGATACTAAGTGTTGTGTATAAATTCTATAGATCATATACAGTGATACACAAAAGATTTGGTAATTGTTACTATGTATAGGACTGAATTGTTTAAAACAAGTTTTTATTGAGATCTGTATTTACCAACATAACCAGAAATTCTTGTAGAATATAAATAAATTTTTATGCAGGGTTACTTAAAGAATTTTGAAAATTGCCATGAATGGTAATCTCGGGAAATATTTTTTGTGTGTGTGTGTTGATTTGTTTTATCATTAAGTTTTATGTTTTTAAGAAATTATCTAAAATCTGTAGTTAATATACAGGGCATTACTAAAAAAATTAAATATATTTTGGTATATTGACAGAAGTTGCTGAATGGTAAATTTGACTGTGTTTTGCTTTTTCTAACCAAATTGCATTTTAGTATACAGTTACGCAAAAAAAAGAATTGGAGAACCATTCCGGCTATTTAAAACAAATTTTGTTTTTATGAGTCATCAGTATAATAAAAATTCCTAATATTAAACTACTGACTCGATCGAATTCCACATATGAATAAATTGAAGTCACGATACATAAAACAGCATTTTTATTACTAACGCTAAATACTCTTGTGATGAGGAAGAGAATTTCTAGCTGATGCATATATTACAAATTTTAATTACTTATATAAAGGCTTTTTACTTAAAATTTATAATGTAACATTACATCTCGAATCATTCAGAAGAATTTGCATCACGTGAACTTAAAACAAGAAACAATCAAACAATAATTTACATCAAAGTATCAACATAAAACAGCTTTTGAAACAATATGCAAGAATTGCGGGATACCAAAAATAATATTTATTGCTACATTTTTAAACGAATATCCCGCACGCTTCTAATTATTGAAATTTATGTATGTTTATAAATTCCATTATTATATTGTTTTATTGAGTATCCCCAAAATGATTAACTTATATTTATATTAACTGAACCATATTTTATTATTTTTTAGAGAAAACTAGGGGGCTCTGCCCCCTACGAGTTACTCTCGCCAGCCCCCTTTAAGGCACATCAGATTCTAAAAGCACGCTATTTTGATCGGCTTTAAAAAGATCAAATTATAATTAAAAAAAAAAAAAAAAGTGGCGATGTCTCTGTAAACGTGTTTCCATTCCTTTTCCTTTCATTGGGGATTTTTAAAACCAAATCAGCTGCTGTTAAGAGATACAATGGCTGTTTTCGTGTTTGATTAAAACAAATAGTTAAAAATTTGAAAATAAGGTAATGCAAAATGAATTAAGAAGACAGTGTCATTGTCTCCCGGTATTTTTTAACAATGCTATAAGTAAGTTCTTTTAAATAAGTCATTTTAAATGTATCGTTTTAAATCTGACGTAATTTTCACCAAAGTTTTCTTTCCCTTATTGATATTTACATGAAAATACAAATACTTTTGATATTAGAAAGGAATTATTTTTTGCCCTGTCTTAGAATTCACAGCAATAGTTGAAAAGATTATCTCAAAATATGAAATAAATGTCTCATGCAAATATATATTTAAATTTAAACTGATTTGCATTATTGTTTGGCCATTTTAAATATGTCGCAATTTCCTCCATTTACGATTTTTAATGCATACTACTGAATTTTTTATTTCAACATTTTCTTTCTCTTTCAAAATTCAAGTGTAAATATATTTCTTATGACGTAATTTTCAATATTTTCCTGCTTATGCAATCATTTAATTCTCATTTGAAGCTTTTTTCTTCTGTTTATAATAGCCACGTGTAAATACATGTTTAATTTGAAGGAAATATTATTCTTTGCACTGTTTTAAAAATTGGCAACAATTTAAAATAATACCTATTTCTAAAATATGTAAAAAATATCTCTCGAAATGCTGAAAATTTGAATTTAAAATGGAAATAAATCCTCAAAGAATTAATCGAATTAAAAAAAATAAATGCAGTCTCCACACCTTTAACTTCTAATGTTTGAAATGATCTAAAAATGATTAAATTCCTATGTATAGTTTTTCTCCTATAAAACTTTTTTAATGGAACGATTTTGACCAATTTTAACATTAAAAATATCTTAAAATAATTATTCGATTTGAAAACTGTCTCAATCATCGTATTTATCAGACATTTCTCTATTATACTACTGATTTTCATATTTTTGTGTGTAACAGTATTTTTTTTTTATATTAACGAAGATTGACCATGATTAAGCATTCAAATGGTTGCCAATCTACCGGGAATATCTACCCATATTTTCATTGATCCGCTTCCAAATCGTCGCTTATATATATATATATATATAGAAGGATAACTTCGTTTTGTTTGAAATGAGATAACGTCATTGAAAGTGCTGAACGCACAATGTAATCGGGTGTGTAGCTCTTTAAATATTTTGGGAAGCTATATTGAGAATTGTCATGTTTGAGCTTCAATTTAATATATGTAGATGGCAGCACCAAAGTTTCTTTCCTCCCACAGAAATAAATATCACAGAATTGTTCTGTTTACTTGTGTTGTCATTTGACTGACCTTCACTAAGTTCTGTGTTTGTTTGTGAAGTGCTTATTAAATGTTTAAATGTCTACAAGTGACCTCGTTATTAAGAGTAGTGTTAATTATTATTAATTAGTTACTAAATATACAATAAGAATTATTAAGCGTCTAGTTCAGTGTTGTTTAGAAACAGATGTTAAATCACTTCCACCACTTATCGAGTTTATATATATATATATATATATAAGTATATGTTATATAAAAATTTACTTCCCGATATTCCTTTAAATTATTCTAATTTTCCCCCATATTCACAAATTCCCTATTTCTTAATAATATGTATTATTTAATGTCATTTCATTTCCCTTTACTATTAAAACGCTTATATTAATAATTATCTTATTCAAAATCTTAATTTAAAGCTTTTGGTCCCTTCATAAATTCTATCAGCTATCCAATCTATAATATTCTGAGAGAAGCTAGTTTTTACTTTCGTATGTTTCAGAAAAGTCATTTAGTTATTTTTATTTACAATCTTTATTCCACGAATCTATTTTCCTCGTCTTTTCGAAGCTAAGCTTTTTACTTCAAAAACACTACTCTACTAGGTATGGGATTCTTTCGCCTAAAGCCACTCCCTCTCGCGTCATTAGCTTAGCTGCCCATCTCCACGCGTGCGCTTTCACTGATTAGTTCGTTTCCGTGCTACGCCGGTATTTGTTTACCTACGCGAGTTTAACAAAAAGCCGATGGACTGAATTCGGAGATCTGATTTCTTTTTTATCTCAAGTGCTCAAGAAAATGTTATCTGATGTCTGTTAGACTCGTAGTTCTCTAAATTTACCCTTAAGAGCTTATAGCATCACATAGAGACTCATGCCAAAGCCTGAAGATTTTACTGAATTTGCATTACAATGTGGGAGTTGTTTAAGTTTGTATGTCTGATGAAAAAACGTCTTCTAAAGACTAGCTTACTTAGTTTTCTTTTATGGAGAAATCACCGGATTCTTGAATCCGCTGGCCTGTTTACACTGATACCATGAACGCATGAAATATTAATACGACTGCAAACAACCACCGTGTCTTTTCACATGGAGCTATACTTTAATATATCGAAATATTCGTCACATAAATGGAATAAATTAGCATCTTAAACCTAGGTATCACCACTAAAAGGCTCGACCTGATATTAGCTGTTACCAACAATCTTCACACAAGTCGGCTGGATTTGTCAACTGCAATAACACACTTCACATATATACACATTTAAGTATATATTCCAGTATATTCATATTGTACAAAGAGCACGTTATTCAATCAGGAACTTCAAACATGATTTTATGTTTCCAGACTGTGTTAAAACATGCATGTCTAGGGGATCCAAAGGAACCCATAACACTCGTTGATCTGCACGAAGTTGAAACCTGCTGTATTTTTGTTAAATAATTCTATTGCGACCATTGTTCTCCATAGAAAAATTATTTCTTGTAGCGTTCTAAGCTTTTTTAAAATCTTATCCTATTCTTTAAACACCCTGTCTTTCAGTAAATTCGTATATAGATCTAAAAATGTATAATAGTTACAGCATTTGTTTCCTAGCTGAATAACGTTGAAAGGAAATATGCCTACAAACTACCAATTATTGATCCGTTTGGAGTTGTTAAATCAATTTTATGTATGATGAAATGAATCCTCCTTTGTTCTCATATAATCTAATAGATCATGTCTAATGTTTCAAGAACAAATATATACTCATCATGAGGTGCCAATAGCAGACAGCAGTTATCAGGCGAAAGATATAATTATCTATTAAAATAACTAATTTTTTACAGTAAATTAGATTCTGAGATGTTTGTTTTTTATGTAATAGATAAATGTAAAATTACGCAACTCATTTTAAATTTAAATATTTTCACTCATGTAAATCAATTTTATGTAATTAGTTAAACTATAATTGACATTTCCCTAAAAGTTTCATTAAAAAGTACAAATTATCGAATAAAAAGATGATTTTGTATTCAGTATTTTAGGACTACAGCAATGATATTATTTCAAACATGACTGAGACGATTTTGTAAAGTATACCAGAAATTTTCCATTCATTTATAATTTAAAAAATGCAAATTTTGAATGAAACAAAAATGTCAATTTAAGAAGAATAAAAATATTCATTTAATGCTTATGAATCTACAGTTATTATTTTCAAGAATACAAAATTATAAAAAAAAAAAAAACATTCATAAAAAAGTCAAGATACCCAGAAAGTACATGTCACCATATAATGCGTACTCGTAACAAAGGTCCTGTAACACTAAAGGTCATTTTCTGCTCGTATATAAAATCACAAAACAACTTGATGTCAGATATATTGACATATGAAACCAGATGTTTACCTTTTTGGTACTTGTTAGTTATCTCGTCGACCACTTTCGCCAAATTATATAAATCGCCAAACCACTCGTCGAATTATACAAATTGACATAGTTTTTATTTTAAATAACGAAAGAACAAATAAATTAGTATAACATGAATAAAAATACAAATAAAAGGTCGAACTAAAAATCACTTGATTACGTAAACAGGTATTGTCAAGTGAATGTGACCTTTACAATCAACCATTATTGGCATTTAATCTTAGAAGTAGGCGACAGTAATTTGGTCGACGGGATACCTAACAAGTACCATTTTTTTTTTTTTTTTTAATAGAAGGTATCATATTTTTAAAAATTTTTAGATTCTCTAAATATATACCCTTTAATTTTATGTAAAACATTTCTAATTTTAAACATTTCTAACACTCTAAACATTTCTAATTTAAACATTTCTAATTTTAGAAAAATCAACCAAATATGTTACTACTTTTGCTACAGCTTCAATATATTTTTTTATTAGAGAGAATTTTTAACTTGGATTGAAAAACATATTTGGTATTTGTTTTTAAATGAGTAACCAAATAAAATTATTTATTTCAAAATAAGGATTTCCGTTGTTTTTTCTCAGTAATTTCAGCCTCTTACAAAATTTCAATATACTCTTCTACCCATTTATTTATATCCCGCGGTTCGAGATATCATTTCAGATCCGAAAGCCCACATTCATTTATAGTAAAGTTTTATGTCAAAGGAAGAACATACATTATTAAAGAACTCCCGTAGATCTATTGTAATATCTGCAAAGGAAATTCCCATTTCAAAGTACGCTTTTTCTGATCCCCGTGGGTCATGCAATAGTCAATTCACTTGAAAAATAGTTTTCTTTCATCTATTCTTGTGAATTTAAACAGGAAAAAAATGTATTTTACCTTTGAATATAAAAAAAAATATACAAAATGTTTATAATAAAAACATACACAGATATACAAAATAATTTAACCTAATTATTTTAAATATTCACTAATATAAATGGATGAAAATCTTCCCATTTTCAATATAACTGAATTTACTGAACTTTCTTTTTATTTTGAAGAGAAATAACTTCACATAAATATGTATCAAAATTGTATTTTTCAGAAATTGGTCTTTTTAATTCATTTATATTCCATTTATCTATTCGATACAAATTCTAATTCAGGTGTCTTTATACATATATATATATATATATATATATATATATTAATATAGACATTTAATGCTTTAGTATTGAATATTTAGTATGCGTTCAATACGTATAATATGCAATAATTTCGAGCGTAATTTCACTGCTGAAAATTAATTGAAAAAACAATAATTAAAATTTATATATATACTTTTGTATTATTTATTTAAATGTGGCAAAAAAAATACATATAGTTTGTATGGGGCTTCCGATAAGGAATATTGTTTATTATTTCCCACTCTGATTTCAAAAGTGGAATATAGTGATCAGTAGATTAAATAAAAACCAAAAGTAATGCGAATTAATGAAAGATTTATTTTTAAAGTTAAGAATAGTTATGAAATAAATTGAAAATTTTACATTTAAAGTGAATTTATTTTCCGAAAATTTAAATTTCTTTTCCTAGATATCTCTCTATGTTCAGAGCACTTTTTATTTCGATTCTCAATATTCAATAAATACACGTATTTTTTATTCATATGTTATTCAGAATGATGAAATAACATAAAATAATAGCAATATCTTCATAGCATTTTAAAAAACTGGCGTTTTTTTTACTATTTTAAAAAAAAAATTATGCTTGTCCAGACATTGTACACTCAATCCAAGTAAATATGCTTCAATGTTTTTGTACTGCATGTTACTGTTACACTTACCTGTGAACTGAACTTGGAGTCTCATAATATCTTCAAAACTAACTGAAATATTTCAAAATATGTCAAAAATACATATATTTTAAGAAATATTACAATATTTTTATATTCATGTACATACAAAATAACTAAATTATCACATAGAGCTTAGATTATAGTTCTGAACATAGTCAGTAATATGACAAGAATTCTGACAAATATTACTCAAACAATGTTTACTGCCTTTTTATTAAATTTGCCATAACTCCTCTTCTAATAACAGTAGATATAAAATGAAAACAGATTTGAAATTGTAAAAAAAAAAAAAAAAAAAAAAAAAAAAAAAAAAAAAAAAAAAAAATAATAATAATAATAATAATAATAATAATAATAATAATAATAAAAACAAAATAAAATAAAATAAATCTGAAAAGTTTCACCAAAATGATCTTTCTAATGTAGGTAGATCGATACCTTAAGAAAATGTTAAAAAAAGGTCTTCCATTTAAAGAAATAATATTTTTTATTTACATAGACGATAAATTTAAAGTTCTTTTAATAACCTTAAGAATGAAATTATTTTGTGGTTGAAAGTAATACAATTTGAAATATGATAAATCAGTTCCAAATCTTACTACAACTTTTGTTTCCAATTTTAATTCATTAATTGAGCATGATTGTATATTTGCGTGAAAATGACTTGTTTTTTCGAATAGTTCATTCCGAAGAAATTGGAAGAAAAATTTTTTTTACATGAAAAAATGAAGTCATTCAAAAAAATTAGCATCGCTACAAACGCTTTTAATTAAAATGTGACCATATTACATTGTTAAAGAAAAACCCTCGATTTTCATATAGCCTACGTTGTAAATATTTTTATGTTTTTAGTATACTAAATTTTAGAAATTACTACTTTCTTTAATGAAGAACAGAGTTACATGCTTCTACCAAAACTCAAAAATCGCATCCTGTGAAAATACAACACATCAGGTTGCCACTCAATTAGCAAATATTACAACATATGATTCTGCATAGGAATGCATTCTGGCATTCCAAACTCTGGTTGAATGCAAATTAAGAAATTAGTCATCATTTACAGTCTCAATTATTGCGCAGCATCACACTGCAAAAGCCAATCTTGAAGTAACATATAACTATAGAGATAATATTAGAATAAAATAAACGTTAATTAATTCATCCATCTGCATTTTATTTCCCATTAAATATTTCGAGTGCTATGTACAAATAATTAATTTAAAGTTTATTTTCGTATTTTAATTAGCGATGCTTTGTAAAAATTAGTGGATGCATTAAATGGGTAACTATTACTTTGACTTAACAAATATGTAAATTTGTATTTTAGCATCGTTGGTAATTTGTGAGAGCTTATGTAATACAAATAGTCATTTCTTCGGTTTTATCGATAGTCATAAGAGCAATAAAAACATGAATAAAACGCAATAAAAGTACAAAATAACAAAAAATATGCGTAATAATATTGTAAAGCACAAGGTAATTTATTATTGCATTTTTGAAATAGAGTTTTTTCATCTTAAAAAGAATCAAAACAAATATGATAATTAAAATACATATACGGGGTGGTACACAAAGATTGAAACAATAGGCTATTTCCTTAAATATTTCACCTAGACACATACTTCGAATTGCAAAGTTTCATAAAAAAAGTTGTAAAATTGAATGGCTTAAATTGCAACTCCATGTGGGATCTATCTGAAAAAATATAAAGACTAAATGTTCATACGGCCACCGTAGAGTAAAATACCTTATTCCTTTATGAATTAAACACAAAAAATCATCTCGATATCTGAAAAACTCGCAGAGATATTTAAAAAAAAAAATCGTGATTTACACCATTTACCCATGCATGTGAGAGAAGAGTTATTGACTCATTTTGTATGCAAGATAAGGATCATCCATAAATTGTACGTTATTAAAAATCGATTTAACCTTTTCTGGTGGCAAGAAATTATGTTACTGCAATGTTGAATTCGCACCGGAAATTAAAAATATATATATATATTTCGAAATAAGGAAAAGATATTTTTCTACTTTATTCCACCAAAGTTAAAAAAAGGAAATTTTAAATTTTTTTTTTGTTGTTCAAATCTCAATTAAAATTAGGTGGGATATATCCCATTGCCCCTCAAGGGGTTAAAACAGTGCTACTTTGGACTTAATGGCAGCGTTTAGATTTTACGTTAAACCTGCTTTCAAAATATGCTGGAGGTTTACACTACATGTATACAAGGTACGAAATGTCCAGAGCAGACCAATAGATAAAAAGTTTGGCACGGCCTCGAATAAATTAAAAATCTGAGCCCGAGCCTAGCACGGCCTGACTTTGTTTCTACAAAGCATAGTTTTTAACGTCAATATGGTTAAAAATTGTTTTGTATGGAGGAGTTCTGTCCAAAAATACTTATTATAACTTTTCTTTTTTCTTGTTTATTATCTTCATCTTTAAAGAAGTGCCAAATGCTGTGATATTTATTTTTTTAAAGAATCTCTATTTGTATGTAAATGTTTCACTTATACAGACTGTAAAAAAATACTGCCAGTTTTCCGGTATAAATCGGAAAAATAGTTGCCCTTATCGTACCGGAATAATTTCCGACCCAGCTCGGAACAAAATCCGTAAAAATAAGGCAATAGTCAGTAAAACCGTATTTTGCGCTTTTTATTCCGATATTACGGATTTTATTCCGAGCTGGGTTGGAAATTATTCTGGTACGATAAGGGCAACTAGTTTTCCGAATCCTACCAGGAAACTGGCATTATTATTATTATTTTTTTTTTACAGTGTAGCTGCCAACATTTACGCTTTCTTCACACTACTAAAATTTAATATTAAATGTTGTCTTATTTAATCGATCAAATCTTCCGATCAAGTATTACAAAAATTTCTGTTAAATTTTAGTGATAACAAAAAAGCGTAAAGGTTGGCACTTATAACTTTGAAAAATGCTATACAGTAAAATCTTCTAAAACGAAATCTCATAGCAAAGAAAAAAAATCTTTATAGACAAGTTCTCTTCTGAGGAGGTGTAAATGTAATCTATTATTTTCTCAGGTACTATTATATATCATTATAATACACTGTAAATAAAAACACGACAAGTTTTCCTGTAGGAATCGGAAAAATAGTTGCCCTTATCGTACCGGAAAATTTACCGATCCAGATCGGAATAAAATCCGTAAAGTACCGTTTTATTGACTATTTTCTTTTTTTTTTACGGATTTTATTCCGAGCTTTGTCGGAAATAATTCCGGTATGATAAGGACAACTATTTTTCTGATTACTACAGGAAAACTGGTCGTATTTTTTTTTTACAGTGTAAATTTTTCCGTTTAAGACAAGATTCCGTCATAGGGAGGTTCTTTTCACTAATTTTACTGATTTTTAAATTTTTTTGCCTTTAAATCTATTTGTGTATCCTTTAAGAAAACGAATTTTAATATTTTAATGTAAAATAATGGCGCTTTAAAAATATTTTTTGTAAACATTTTTTGATCTGAGACAAATTTTAATGATTTTTGCACGGATCAGGTCACTCGAGACCGGGAATGAAAACCGGGGTCTGCCAGGACCACGTGCAGACTTAGGAAAAAGAAAGCCCGACTCGGTTACGTATGAAAAAATACACTATGCCAGCCTTCAGAAAAAGTAAGGTCCGGGTCTGACATGGCCTTAGAATATAGCCTTTTTAAAAAATAATAATAATTTTAATTTATTTTTAATCTAAATAAGAAATTTTAGGATGTGATTTTGTTTGTAAATTATATGGTTAACCATCACAAAAAAAAAAAGAAAAAAAATCAAATTTCTAACTCGATAACTATATTTTTTAGATGTTTCCTGGAATTAAAGTAACATTGTTTCTTGAATTAAGCGCATTCCAATGTGTGTCTGATCTCTTAAAACCTGACGAATTATTTAAAGGAGCATATCTCGATGAGTTTTGAAAAAAACGAAGATGGGATTTTTTGTATTTAACTCAGGAATGGAATAGGGATTTTTTTCTAATTAGAAATTTTGCCCTACG
This sequence comes from Maratus speciosus, assembly GCA_963932465.1. Taxonomy (NCBI): domain Eukaryota; kingdom Metazoa; phylum Arthropoda; class Arachnida; order Araneae; family Salticidae; genus Maratus; species Maratus speciosus. The sequence goes on from OZ010791.1 coordinate 139,782,613, forward strand.
GGCGCCGTATAAAAATTTAGTTTTAGTTTTTACTCAAATAGACCCCCCCCCCTATAGAGTTGCAACTTATCTCATTAAATTTGGCAATTTTTATGAAACTTTGCAACAGGAAGTATGTGTCTAGAGACAATATTTAAAGAAATAGTCTCTTGTTTCTATATTTATGAATCACCCTGTATACTCGAAGCTAACAGTGGTTCTTGCCGGAAACAAAACAGTAATATTCACACACTGTTTGCTTGAGATACACCTCGACACATACGGACTACACGTATCAATTTATTCTGAATAACAGTGATAGTATTGAGGACAAAAATTAGTTCGTTTATATCCTTCAAATATTTCACCAATAGTTTCAAGAAACAGCATTTTTACAAACATATCAATCAAAATCCAATATTTCAGTAATATTGGTAATCCATTATATATATATGTCAATGTAAAGTCAGTATTTACAAACTAATAATATTTCATTGGAATAAGTATGTCTTATAAATGCGAGATTTGCTAAATACAGCGAATGCTTTTGGGTATTGTTATTTGTTAAAATACGTTTGAACAGTATTATGTATTGTTCTGGATGTTTCTTAACCTTGGAAGACGAATAATAAAAACTCAAGAGATATGCAATGATATATTTTCAACACCCGAAGTTTCACGATTAGCCATTTTGTCAGTGATGGTGTTAAAGGGAACAAGTTGGAAATTGCAGGTCAAACGTGCAAATGAGGTGTGTTTGTACTATAACTAGTTTTATAATTATTTTTTTTACACCGCAAATTGTACTGGATGTATATATTAGCGTACTACGTAATTACTACTCCATTTCATTCTGTTCGAAAGGCTGTAACATCATTAAAATGCACTTGAAATAATTTTGTCCCATTAGCCGTCATGGAACGAAACTTTTGACTGTCCCTGTCATTAAACCGTACATCCGATTTTCATGAAATTTGAAAGGACAAGAAAGGAAACTTTTTGCAACAATTATATATTTCAAATTTCAGACCATTCGGTTGGATCGTTTTCTTCCGTTATAAGACGGACAGACAGACGAAAGGACCGAACGACGACTATAGGTGCTATGTATTTATATAATTACGAACACACCTAAAAAATACCAACCCTGACAAAAATAGGGAAATGCATTTGTATATTCTTGGAAATTCGAGTAATGAAAATTTATTTTTGATATGGAAACAAAGCTAATCCTTAAGTGCTACTACGTGTTCTAGGAAGTGCATTCAGTATAAAGTGGATTTTTACTATTAATATTACTTAATTAAATAAATTAAAAGTGCATATTAAAAGCTCTGAAGTTCTAATTTTTTAAGTTCTATTCTACGTGTTAAGGTGCATGTTTTAAGTATGTTTTGATGTGCAATTAATTATAAATATAAAAAAAAAATGCTGACAAATAAATATTCTTCATCTATGCTATTTTTTTAAATCATATTATCCGACTAACTAGCTAAAATAATAATATTTTTCTTTGTTTTTAAAATTTTAAGATAAAATAAATTGAAAAAAGAGAAAGAAAATAAGAAAAATCTAAAATGTATTTATTTATGTTAGTGTATCTTCGTAATGTGGTAGATTTTTCAGACTATATGACTATATCTGATTATATACTTCCAAATATTTAAGGGAAATATATTTCTCAAACTGAAAGTCTAAAATAGTAAATGAATATTTTCTGCAAATACAAGAAAAATGATAAAACAAGCCTTCGATGTTTATGTTTTTTTTAAATGTAATTAATTATTTTAATAATTTTTAGAGCTGAATTCGAAAATTACCTTTATTTTATCCATCACTTAAGGTATTTTTGAAAATAGTGAATTTTAAATGTTTAAAGTAAAATAATAGCGAAAATCCGATACTAAAAAATAGTGGAGATTGAGTTTTTTAAATTTTGATAATTGATTTTTATGTATTTTTTAACGCTGAAGCCGAAAATGACGCTAATTTTTACTATCATGCAAGGATTTTTCGCAAATCGTAAATTTCAAAAAAAAAATAATAACAGTAAAAATATGATACTATAAAATAGAGGAAATGGTTGTAATTTTTAACTTTTGATAAGTCATTTTTAGTACTGTTAACAGTGAATCTAAAAATTACCTTCATTTTTAACCATTTTTCGCAACTCTTACATTTTAAAGTTGCAGAAATAGAAAAATCTGATAATAAAAAACAGTTGTAAAACATTTTTATTATTTTTTTTATTTAATTCAATAATTTATTTATTTTTTTGTCTTAATCTGGTGTATTATTACTGATAAACAGATCAGGGGTCCTACGAAGTAAGGAAGTTAAATTTTAACCTTCAACTATTTAAATCTGAAATTTACGATTTGGGAAAAAACCCGCCATGATGGTTAAAAATGAAGGTCATTTTCGGATTCAGTGGTAAAAAATACATAAAAAACAATTATCGAAAGTTAAAAAACACAACAATCACATCTATTTTATAGCATCAGATTTCCTCCTTTTTTTTTTTTTTTTTTTTTTTTTTTTTTTTTTTTTTTTAAGGGTTGCAAAAGATCCTTACTTAAAACATGAAGATCATTTCCAGATTCAGCGCTACAAAATACATGAGAATCAATTACCAAAAGCTAAAAAACATGACATAGTCAATATTTTTGCAGACTAGTGTAATTAACCACTTCACCGCAGTAAAGATAGTTAACAACTTTAAAGTGGCACATACGCTGCAAAAAATCAGTAAATGTTATTTTCACACAGCAATAAATGTTTCTAAAAACAAATTGTAACCTCTTAAAATTGCCGAATTATCCACTATTACGAAAATAATTTACATATCTTCAATACTATCAACCTTATCTTCGTTGAGCAAAGAATAAAGGGGCATTAAAATAATTAGAAATCAATTGAACTTCGAGATTTAAGAAAAAAAAAGAAAAAAAAAAACATGTCGGTGCTTTGAATTTTATGAAAATTTACGAAATAGGCTTTTACAGTGTAATTTACGATTAAATAATTATTTCCACAATAGTGTGTCTTTTTTTATATATATATAAAGTACTTTTTGTTGCTGGATTTACGTTGACAATGTCTTGACGATTTCATAAAATAAAATATGTTTCGAGTGTATTACGTTAAATTTAAAATGTGAAAAATAAAATGTAGTTTTTTTTTTTTTTTTATTGAAAAGTACTTAAATTTATCAAAAGTTTTTTTTTTTACTTTTCTGGGGAGAAATTAGTATAATTTAATTGTAGTTTTTTATTTACAGACTCTAAATATATATTCATGCCTAATGACTGATTAATGTATTTTTATTACTATCATTTATCATTTGTCTGCATAAATGTCATGTGCCTTCTTTTTATAAAAATTGTGGTATCCTATCTTAGCATGAATTTCTAAAAGAATTTAGCTACAAGTGTACATTTTTCTCTTAACTTTTATAGAAGATATATTGAAATAGAACAAATATTTGCAAACAAATATTTAGAAACAGTTTGTGAAAATATTTTATGCTTATTTTTTTAAAAAAATCTTTGTTAGAAAAAACATTTATTCAAAAGTAAAAAGTATTATATAACTGTGTGAAACTTTTGTGTATAAAATAAAAAGGAGTAAATTTAATTCGAAATACTTTAGTATAAGTTTTCCTAAGGATAAGCAGCCAAAATATAAAAGTATTCTTATAAGATATACTTGCATGTGCGTAAAATTATTAGTTATTAAATCTATATTAATAATGATTAACGTAACAAACAGAATTTCTTGCGATATGCTAGAACCTCAACAACATACCCCAATCCAGCCTTACTCAAAATTTTTTCTCTCGGGCTGCTATATTACGCGTGGCACAATACACTTGTAATAATGTAAAAAATAATAACTAAAATAGTAAGAAAACAAAAGAAGTATAAAGAAAACATTGTAACAAAGTTAGAATTAACAGTAGGGTTTAAAGCTTGTCGGAGAGAAATATTACTACAAATATTAACCCACTGTTCCCAAATTCTATACTTCGGCGTAGATTTCTACACTGTGAAAAAAATAATGCCAGTTTTCCGGTAGGAAACGGAAAAATAGTTGCCCTTATCGTACCGGAATAATTTCCAACTCAGCTCGGAATAAAATCCGTAAAATCTGAATAAAATCCGTAAAATACAGTTTTACTGACTATTTCCTTATTTTTACGGATTTTATTCCGAGCTGGGTCGGAAATTATTCCGGTACGATAAGGACAACTATTTTTCCGATTCCTACCGGAAAACTGGCAGCATTATTTTTACAGTGTATTGTAAATGTTTTAGAGAACGCTACGAAGATTGTTGTTTAGAAATAGTACTGTGGATAGCTTTTGGAGCCATTTTTTTTTTCTCACGACAAACTTTTAGCGCTAATAAATAGTATTAGCTACACTGTTATAAGAAGAAAAATACTGCCAGTTTTCCGGTAGGAATTGGAAAAATAGTTGGCCTTATCGTACCGGAATAATTTCCGACCCAGCTCGGAATAAAATCCGTAAAAATAAGGAAATAGTCTGTAAAACGGTATTTTACGGACTTTCTTCCAAGTTTACGGATTTTATTTCGAGCTGGGTTGGAAATTATTCCGGTACGATAAGGGCAACTATTTTTCCGATTCCTACCAGAAAACTGGCATTATTTTTTTTACAGCGTATATAATGAGCGTAATTGCAGAATTTCTAATTTTAAAGAAAAAAATCACGTTGTCTTTAACAAAAGTCTTTTGCTTACTACAAAGACTTTTATTATATTTTTTACGTAGAAATATATACTAAAAATTTAATTACTTTGGATTTATGTTTAACTGATGTCGAAGATAAGGAAATATATACATCACTGTAGCACAAACAGGATATAAAAAAAGAAAAAAAAACTTTAGACTAATCAAACGGTATTTAAGATGTTTTAAAGACCTTTAAATTATAGATAAATAACAGGGCAGATTTTTTTGTCTTTCAATGAAAATATATAAATCAACAGATAAGGTCATAAATACCCTTTAGGCACATATCAAATCATTTTATGAATATGGTTTAATGATTATGAGCCTCTGGCCGCATATAAAACGTCGACAAGCCGCAAGCGTCACACTGTAAAAAAAAAAAAAAAGACGCAGCTTGGAATAAAATCCGTAAAAAAAGGAAATAGTCAATAAAACTGTATTTTACGGATTTTATTTCAAGATGGGTCGGAAATTTTTCGGGTACGATAAGGGCAACTATTTTTCCGATTCCTAAAGGAAAACCGGTCGTAATTTTTTTACCGTGCAGCCGATTCTCGAAAATTCAACTTTCGATACAGTGAACGATTAATTTCCCGAAACCGAGATGTTCTACAATGGAATATAACACAGAAAAGCCAACAAAACTTAGCAATTGTTTTGGCAGATTTTTTTTTACTTTTATAGTGATTGGGTTTGCTTGATAATGGAATTATGGCAATATTCATCCGTGGATTTATAGTCGTCCTTAAATCTGAATTCTTTTTTCATTAGAGACCTTAATTTCCACAATATAGGCAAAATTAAAGAATTAAAATTTCATTTAAGTTACAAAAAATAGCAATATAAATTTCAAAATGGAAGCTCTGCCAGAGTAATTATATGAAAATTCAATTAAGTATCATTAGACAGTCGTTATTTAAAAAACTTTATAATTCTTCAGGATGTTATTGTATTTTATGATTTTTGTAATTGTTTATTATGAACTATTTATTGAATAAGACTCGTATTTTCGCCCGTTTTACTATACGACTCTACAAGACGTTTTTTACGTAAGACAACTTAAGGGTGTATATTAAACTAACTGCCTTGAATTCATTTAACTTAAAAATATATAAAATAGCTGATCGAGGTGCTACAAATTTTATAAAATGCATAAATGCCAAATGTGCATAAGAAAAGTAATGGGTTAATTCGCTGTTGATTATGAATATGAAGAAGGTCTATCTTGTGAAAAATACCAATATTATTAAAACACCAATATTATTTCACCAATAATATTATAATTAATTTACCAATACAATTTTTTTAAGTAATGGTTTTCATCAATTCACAATGAACATCTCTTAATATCAGAATCATTTTTTCCTAGTTGTTTAATTTGATTAAAGATATTTCAAATGCGTTTATTTTCATAGTGATCATCTAGACATAACATAAAAGGGCCATGACGCACTTAGAAAATCGCCTTCATACAGGAGATACAGGATCACACACCGGGTCGCCCACCAAATTTGGCATAGGTTGATGCCCCGGAGGAAAAATCTCCTCCATCACCCGAAAAAACACAGCTAAGGCGACAAACCCGGTAAAACAGACGGCAAAAATTGAGAATTAATAATCACAAGCCAAGACTGCACTGTGTCCCAAATTAAATATAAAAGTTACAAATCAAAAATGTTATAACATTATAAAAATCAAATTAAACAGACGTAATTTACTGACGACCCCACAGTCCGTGCTGCACCACTAGAAAACCTAATCAAATTCTATTCCATTAATTATAAGCATATATTCAGAAAACATGGTAAATGACACACAATTTAATGAATTCCTTATACTGTAAAATCCAGTCCTATGGTAAAGTTCACCAATAAAATAAAAATAATTGTCAAATAATAAGTCAATGAGAAAGTCTCTAAAAGAAATCGTTCATAAATCCCCAAAGAGTAAGTTCACATCTCAACGTGGATGACAAACTAAAAGAATGTCATTACTTATGTAGTAAATTACTTATGACTCTAGTACATGATTCCTAAACAGTATATAAATATGTAGGATGACATATACATTAATTTTTAAAGACGCTCTGTATTTGTGAGTTATGATGTGAAAGAAATGCTTCTTCTTTTCTTCTTGTGTAAAATCGTATTTGTATTACTTATAAGTAAATCTTGGTGTATCCAAAAATATTTCTTTATGAGTTATTAAAATTTATTAGTATAAAATGAAAAACTTTATTACACATAACAAATAAAATTTAATGACAAAAATGAGGGCATCAAAAATGCGAAATAACTTGCAGTTGTTGAAGTTCATTTAGATCTCCCTCTATGAAATTTACCCCGTTTTAAGTACTAAGAGTGGGGTAAGAGGGATCTCATTTTCGATATGAATCGATACGTTTGTCAAAGTTTTAACCACTGGTCTAAAGCAATAATTTCAGAGTATGTGGCCTTTAACTTCCCTTTTTTTAAGTTGCCTCCCCCGCTTAATTTTTATCTCCCTTTCATGATTTTTCAGTTTAAGCAACTTGGGAATAAAAACTTCCTACATCTAAATTTTTGTTTAAGTCAGAGAATAAGTTCTAGCTAAAATATACCCAGGTTTCTCTTTTCTGAACCACCTCTCTCCAAACCTGTCTATGAGTGCTTCAATCGAATTATTATTATTTTCTTCCCCGGATTCATTCTTGCTCTCTCCACTTCCGCCCTTTGGTAACATCGGTAATATTGAGTGCCATAAGAAATGTTAAACCATATCACTCTGTCTTGTTATTCCTTATTTATATACTCATAAATATTCTAAGGATTTTACATATATTTTTTTTAAATCTAATTTATAATTTATTATATAAAATGATAAAAAAAAATGCTTAGTTTTAATTTCATTTACCATAGCCTACAGTTTTATGAATATAGTTTCATATTTTTGAGGAATTTTAGTTCTGATACTGTAACAGTTTACTGTTTTTGTCAGCAGATTTAAGTAAAAATAATAATTAAAAAAAAGGATTTTATAAACAATGAAATTTTATCTTGAAAATCAAGCCTGATATCACAATTACAATCCATTTTGTTTTAAAACGTTTTCCATTACAAGATGTTAATTTAGCGTTGACTAGGATTATTGAAAAATAGCCGCTTTTATTTACGCATGGTTGAGAGCACTAAATTATAACCAAACAGGACCTACCACTTTTAAGACATCACGAAATGATTGATAAATCGATTAAAAATTTCTGTCATTATATACATGAATCACGTTAATTTAAATAAAAGTATGTAATAAAAAAGGAAGAATCTTTTTTCTTTTTTTATTTATGACCAGTCAGAAAAGTCACATGTGACACATATTACAAAAAAAAAAAAAAAAAAAAAAAAATCTACTGCGCATCTCGGATAAATGAGGCAGAAAACTTTAATTATTTTTCACAACCGTTTCGCTAATAAATGTTAGTATAATACAAATATTCATCTTGAAAACTAAATTAATTCTCTAAATGATAACAGTTTCAGATAAAGCCTTAGAAAATCTTGATAATTTTACAATTTATTCTACAAATAAATATTGAAATGCAGATTATTTTCTAAATTTGTTTAGTTTTGTTTACTTAGAGATAAAGGTAATAAATGAAACTGAAGTTTTCACTCGGAATAAAATTTTATGGAAATCCGATTACTTTTACGGTAGTATATATTGGATATAGAATTAATAAATACTTTTGAAGAATGCGTAATTTATTGTTGAATATTTTATATGACTAAAATCTAATAAAAAGTTTGTCAGAACGAAATAAATCAACGTAACTTTGAATTCTATGTCATATAAGATTTAAAGGTTATCTTTATTAGAATGAATGTTAAACAATTCAAGAAGAAAATTTTGCAAAATCTGCAAAATGATTTAAACATAAATCTCCCTAAATTTTATAGTATTTGGAAAAATATTTTTTAAAGCATTTCGTTATGAAACACAATATTTTATGATAGGAAGCATGCCTTACCCTTAAAAATAAGAAAATGTATTTTGCCATGCATCCCCCCCCCCCCGCCTTTTCTTTTTTTTTATGCATCGGTAGTCAAAAAAAGTCACATGTGACATATATTACAAATAAAATAAAATATGTTGCGTATCTCGGACAGATGTGGCATAAAACATTAAATTAATTATTTTTGAACAACCGTTTCGCTAGTAAATGTAAGTATAATACAAATATTCATCTTGAAAACTAAATTAATTCTCTAAATGATAACAGTTTCAGATAAAGCCCTAGAAAAGCTTGATAATTTTACAATTTATTCTACAAATAAACATTTAAAAGTAGCTTGTTTTCCAAATTTGCTTAATTCTGTTTACCTAGAGATAAAGGTAATAAATGAAACTGGAGTTTTCACCCGGAATAAAATTTTATGGAAATCCGATTACTTTTACGGTAGTGTGTATTGGATATAGAATTAATAAATACTTTTGAAGAACATGTAATTTAATCTTGAATATTTTATATGGCTAAAATCTCATAAAGTTTATCAGAACAAAATATATCAACGTCTTTTTAAATTAAATTTCACATAAGATTTAAAGATCAACTTTATTAGAGTGAATGTTTAAACATTCAAGAAAAAAATTTGCAAAATCAGCAGAATGGTTTAAACATAAATCTCACTAAATTTTATAGTATTTGGAAAATATTTTATAAAGCATTTTTTTATGAAACACAATATTTTAATATATGAAGCATGAATTATTCATTAAATATAATTATAAGAAAATATACTTTGCCCTGCATTTTTTGACACATTCGTTTAAATTTAGAACATAAATTTTCACTTTAAACAATATAAATAATAATGGAAAAACGTCGAATAATAATTGAAAATAATTGAAACTTTTATAGATTGTTAAAATAATAATATTCAAAAAACTTCCCGCATTCGAAAAATGACAAATTTCAAAACTAAAGCCTTTTAAAATAAAAAAGTCTCGCATCTATAGGAGTGAATTGCTTGAAAGTTGTGGTAAAAGTGTTTCCCTGCAAATATTCCTCTTCTGATAAAAAAAGAAATATATGAAAAACACTCTTTGTAGCAATAGTTTTAAATATTACATTAAATATTAATTTTTTTAAGGTCGGAGACCACGTGGAAATACGTTCTAAAAAATGTTGCTATATTCCACAATTAATTTTTAAACAATCCTCAATATAAAGGTATCATAATTGAAAAAAAATAGTCTTTTGTATGTAAAATATGCATAAAAGTTCATTCATTTTGTTACGGCTTGCCTTAACATGGTTTTGAACGCACCCTTGTGCGTTCCACCAGACTTTTGTGTTTGCCGTTTGGCAACGGCAGTCTTATCGTTTTTTTGTTGATGTTCGCGCGTCGAATGTTTTTATGTAGAAAAACCGCATACTGAGCTATTTCGTTAGCAAAAAATGACCATGGGGTCTTATTTGTTTATAATAACGACTATTATAGTATAGTTGTAGCATAATTATACAGATTATGTTTTGATTCAAGTGGTATGGCCCACGAAAACAACATCGCAGTGTTCCATAACTGACTATGTGTCAGACCGTACAATTTCCTGTATATATGTATATATAAAAGAACTGTTTGTTGTTGTTTTAACTCTCTTCGTATTATTTGACTATCTTCGTATATATTTTCCATTTAATTGAACTAGTTACAGTCCATAATCAAAGTACATACACGCACATAAGTGGTCCAGTCGTTTGGAGTTGGGAACTGGTACTGTTCTCGGAGTATTAGTCATAGATAATCAGTTAAAAGATGACTATAAAAACAAGCTAAAAACTTTAAATCGTCAGAGGGGAGCCTATAAGGGTCAATTGACTAGAATACAAACATTTCTAGATGATGAAGATAAAAAGGACATTTGGGAATACCAAGTTAAATTTGATAATATTCAAAAAATTGTCTCGAATCTAGACGACTTAAAGGTGAAATATTTTGAAACTGTAGAAGAGGATACGGAGCTTAATGATCATCTAGCAACCTTTACAGAAATAGAAGATGAAGCAGAACAATTAGAGGTAAGGCTTAGAAAATTCTTACTCTCTAATAGTAATAATAGTGAAAATGCATCTCATGTTAGTAATTAAAATTTTGAAAATTCAAGTACAAATTATAAATTGCCTGATATACCATTACCAAAGTTTTCGGGAAATTATCAAGATTGGTACACATTTAAAGATCAGTTTATGACTTTAATTGATTCGAATAATAAATTAAGTAGTACACAGAAACTGTATTATTTAAAATCTACCCTTAGTCATAGTGCTTTAGATGTAGTTACAGATGATGATTCCTATGAATCGCTTTTTAAAGCATTACAAGATCGTTTTGAAAATAAACGTTTTATTGCAAATTCTCATTTGAATGTAATATTATCAATGGAAAGTTTATCACAAGATTCAGCTAAAAGTTTAAGGGCTGTTGTTGACGGATGTCAAAAACACATTCGCGCTCTTAAAACTATTGGTTTAGAACTTAATCAATTTTCAGAAATCATGTTGATAAATATTATTCTTAAAAAACTAGACAAAGAATCGAAAAAAAACAATTTGAGTTATCGTTAACCACCAGTGAATTACCCGAATGGAATGAATTTATTGCCTTTCTGCAAAAGCGCTGCTTAGTATTAGAGAATTTGCAGGGTAATTCAAATACGAAACCTAAACAGTTTTCAAATGAAAGAAATCAAAAGGCAAAAAGTTTGCTCATAAACAACGATTCCCGTACAAAAAATAAATGCCTTCTTTGCCATTCTATCAATCATTCTATTTTGAAATGTAATATGTTCTTAAAAATGAATGAATAAGACAGATATTCAGTAGCAAAAAAGATTTAATCTCTGCATTAATTATTTATCTCAAACGCATTTGCTTAAGAAATGTTTATCAAAATCACGTTGTTTTTTTTGTTCAGATTTGCAGCACAGTTTACTATGTCGCACGCATGCTTCTTCTAATGAGAAAAAATATGCACCTGCCACCAAATAAATAAAAAAGAAAACGAATCAAAAGATGAAGTAACCTTGGAATTCCCCCCCCCCCTCACTTCCGCAGAAACGAACGAATGCAATTCGGTAAATAATGAATCGTTGAAAGCTTTAAATAATGTAAATACGAAAAATAGATCAATTTTATTAAGTACTTGTTTTGTTTTTATTGAAGATAAATTTGGAAATAGAAGGAAATTCAGAATGATGCTCGATTCAGCGAGCAACGTCAATATTTTGACGACAGAATGCGCAGATGCTTTGAAATTAAACAAAAGGTTAATTAATGTTCCACTAAGCGGTTTGAATGGTTCCTTACATAATATAAAAAATAAAATTTCTGGTGTTATTTGCAATGTGAATGAGAGTTTCAAGGAGAATATAGATTTCTTAATTGTTCCTAAAATCACAGATGTAATTCCATCAAAGCAATTAAATATATCGAACATTAATTTACCAAATCTTGTGAAATTTGCTGACCCAACGTTTTTCAAACCGGGAAAAATACATGGTTTGATTGGAGCTGAATTATTTTATAGAATTTTTAAACATAATTCAGTTAAAATTAGTGATAAGTTAATTTTGCAAGACTCAGTTTTTGGATGGATTCCAATCTGTACACTAGATGACAGGGAAACTACAAATAATTCCGCTATGTGTCATTTTATTAGAGATTTCGATGAAATTAATGATAATTTAAGACAATTTTGGGAATTGGAATCTATTGGCATAACGCATGATTCGAAAATATCGGAAACTGATCAAGCGCAACAAATTTTCGACAAAACTGTAAAATTTGTAGACGGTCGATATGAAGTTCAGTTGCCCTGGAAAAGGGACTGGAAAGAATTAAACGATAACTTTAATATTGCGAAACAGTGTTTGGAAGGTTTAGAAAGAAAATTTTATAGAAATCCTGAACTTTTTCGTCAGTATTCTGAGATAATCAATGATTACCTAAATCAAGGAATTATTGAGCAGGTTGAAGGAAATGAACCTGTTTTAGACAAGACTGTGTACTGTTTGCCCCATCATGCGGTCTGTAAGTCTAATGTTTATCAAAATCACGTTGTTTTTTTTGTTCAGATTTGCAGCACAGTTTATTATGTCGCAAGCATGCTTCTTCTAATGAGAAAAAATATGCACCTGCCACCAAATAAAATAAAAGGGAAAACGAATCAAAAGATGAAGTAACCTTGGAATTCCCCCCCCCCCTCACTTCCGCAGAAACGAACGAATGCAATTCGGTAAATAATGAATCGTTGAAAGCTTTAAATAATGTAAATACGAAAAATAGATCAATTTTATTAAGTACTTGTTTTGTTTTTATTGAAGATAAATTTGGAAATAGAAGGAAATTCAGAATGATGCTCGATTCAGCGAGCAACGTCAATATTTTGACGACAGAATGCGCAGATGCTTTGAAATTAAACAAACGGTTAATTAATGTTCCACTAAGCGGTTTGAATGGTTCCTTACATAATATAAAAAATAAAATTTCTGGTGTTATTTTCAATGGTGGTTATTTTCTGGTGTTATTTCAAATGTTGACAAGCTCACTACCAAAGTTCGTATAGTTTTCGACGCCAGCTCTCATGATAACAACATGTTGTCTTTAAATGATTGCTTATGGCCAGGCATCAACTTAAATCCACATCTATTCGACATTTTAATTCACTTCAGATTAAATCAAATTGCCTTTTCTTCTGACATCGAGAAAGCGTTCCTTCAAATTTCACTCGCTGAAAAGGATCGTGATGCTGTACGCTTTGTTTGGTTCGATAATGATTTCAGATCTTTCAAAAATATAAAGATTTTTAGATTCAAACGAGTTATTTTTGGAATCAATGCTTCTCCATTTCTTCTATCTGCGCCCATTAAGGAACACATCAAGCAGTTTAAAAACGTATATCCAAGAACTGTTAATTTACTTGATAAATATATTTATGTAGATGATTTAATATCGGGCGAAGATACTCTGCAAGAAGCTCTTGATGTTTCCCTTAATGCTAAGAAAATAATGTCTGAAGCAGGAATGACTCTACGAAAATGGATAACAAATGATGAAACGTTAGTAAAGTGCTGGCAGAAAGAAGGTTTAGATATCCAGGCGGAACATGCTACTATAAGCCTAGGTAGTAATCTCACTAAAGTATTGGGTATGTCCTGGAAAACAGAAGAGGATTGTCTGAAATTCGAAGTCAGGAGTCTAATAGAATTATTGTCATCGCAAAAAAGCTCAAAACGTCTACTATTGCAAGCAGTTGGTAAAATCTTCGATTCGTTAGGCATGCTGACGCCATTCACCATTAGAATAAAATGCCTGTTCCAAGAACTATGGCTAAAGAAGACAGCATGGGATGAACAGTTACCAACTAATGTGCACGAGAAATGGTTAAAGTGGTTCGAAGAACTTCCAAATTTAGCAGAATTAAAAATTCCGAGGAAAATTCTTGGTTGCTTGAATCAAGTAATAGCTGTAGAAATACATGCCTTTTCTGATGCTATAAAATAGCGTATGGCTCTGCAATTTATCTGAGAATAAAAAGAGAGAGTGGTGTGGAAGTCAATCTCGTGACTTCAAAGAGTCGTGTTGCACCGATAAAGGAGATAACTCTGCCTCGGTTGGAACTTCTCGGATCCTTACTAAGTGCAAGACTGACCAATAAAGTAAAACCCATCCTAGATCAAAAAATCACATCGATTGTGTACTATTGGACCGATTCCAAAATAACATTATACTGGATCAAAGGCTCATCAAGGCGATGGAAACGGTTTGTGGCAAACCGTGTTATAGAGATCAATGCACTGACTGATTCTAACTCATGGCATCACTGCTCCAGCAAGGACAACCCCGCTGATCTCTTAACGCGTGGTGCGACTGTTAATTCTATTATAGAGAATCCTATATGGTTTAAGGGACCACAATTTCTAGCAGCTGACGACTTGTCAATTCCCAACGAACTTATTTCTGTTCCAGAAAAGGACTATTTAGTAGAGACTAAATCAAAATGTAAAAATGACATTGATTCTAATATTTCTCTTTCTCTTTTCAGGAATCCTGAAGCAGTAGATTTTTTTCTAAGTTTGAAGAGCAATTATTTCAGTATTCTTCGTATATTGGCTTATATTTATAGATTTTTCCACGATTGTAAGTGTAAGTCAGTAGACCGGCGTCGAGGCAGCCTCACTACCTCAGAAATAAGGGCTTCAGAAACTTCTTTAATCAAGTTAGTACAAAATGCAGAATTTCAGGAAGAGATTAGCAGTTTAAAACGGAAGTCAAGGGTTCCTCCTTCCAGCAAAATTAAATGTTTATCCCCCTTTTTGGATCAAAATAATATCTTAAGAGTTGGAGGCAGATTGGAAAATTCAGATTTAAACTTTGATAATAAGCACCAAATCATTTTGCCAAAAGGCCATAAGATTACAAAACTCATATTTGAGTATTTTCATAGGAAATATTTTCATATTGGTCCCCAAGGTTTGATACATTACGTACGTATGAGGTTTTGGCCCGTAAGTTGGAAAAATTTAGCACGAAAAGTAGTGCATGACTGCGTTGTCTGTTTCAGGAGCAACCCAGTTACTGCTAAACAAATCATGGGTGTTCTCCCATCAGAAAGTGTAACTCCAAATTTTACTTTCCACCATATAGGAGCCGATTTTTGCGGTCCTTTTGAGATTAAATATAAAAATCAGAGAAAGGGGATTTTTCATAAGATTTATGTCGCGATCTTTATTTGCTTAGTGACAAAGGCTATTCATTTAGAAATGGTCACAGACTTAACATCAGATGCGTTTATCGTAGCACTCAAAAGGTTTTTTCTAGGCGAGGAAAATGCTCTTAGATTATTACAGGCAATGCTAAAAATTTTAAGGGTGCTAATTCAGAATTTTACGCTATTAAGAGAAGAACGCTAGAAGAACGCTATTTCTGAACCTCAATTAATTGATATTAGCGAATCCAGATTATCTCGATGGCAAGGAATAACTAAATTTGTTCAATTAATTTGGAGAAATTGGCAATTAAATTACTTAAGTCATCTCCAAAATCGTTCAAAATGGCAGGTAAAGAGCGATAACATCAAACCAGGAGCAATGGTAGTTATAAAAGAGGACAATTTACCTCCTTTTAAATGGATGCTGGGACGAATTCTAGAGGTTATGCCAGGGAAGGATGGTAATGTTAGAGTAGCGAAAGTAAAAACTGCCTCTAACGTTTTCGTTAGGTCGATCTCTAAATTATGTGTCTTACCTGTTGATTGATGACCCATTTGTTTTAAGAAATACCCTATTTTTTTTCCTTAAATTTTCCTTATTATTGTATTGTAAAGGTAGTATTGTCATTGAAACTCATCCTTATTGTATTTTGTATTATCATTTATCTATTTCTTATTTAGTGTTTTATGCATAGTATTGAAGTTTATATTGTAATATTTGAATGTGGTGTATAATATATACAATTTATATTGAATGTTGGCACATGTCAATGGGGGCCGGCATGTTACGGCTTGCTTTGACACGGTTTTGAACGCACCCTTGTGCGTTCCACCAGACTTTCGTGTTTGCCGTTTGGCAACGGCAGTCTTATCGTTTTTTTTGTTGATGTTCGCGCGTCGAATGTTTTTATGTAGAAAAACCGCATTACTGAGCTATTTCGTTAGCAAAAAATGACCATAGTGTATTATTTGTTTATAATAACGACTATTATAGTATAGTTGTAGCATAATTATACAGATTATGTTTTGATTCAAGTGGTATGGTCCACGAAAACAACATCGCAGTGTTCCATAACTGACTATGTGTCAGTCCGTACAATTTCCTGTATATATGTATATATAAAAGAACTGTTTGTTGTTGTTTTAACTCTCTTCGTATTATTTGACTATTTTCGTATATATTTTCCATTTAATTGAACAAGTTACAGTTCATAATCAAAGTACATACACGCACACATTTGTATAATTATAAACGTGTTTTGGTGTTTATATGAAAAATAGCATATTGCAAAAATTGATACAAAAGTTCTGTCTTACAAATGTTTTGAGACATTTTAGTGTCTAAGCAGCAGAAAAATAACATTTTTTGTTGAACCATTTTGAACATTTTAGATAATTCACTCAACGTTTAAATATCAAACTCACAAAAAAAAAAAAAAAAATATGGAATTACGTCTTAGCAGCCATTCTTGGACAAATTGTGTTTGTTCTATTATTTATTTTCTATCTTGATCGGCCAATGATTATTATTTGTAAAATCTCACATGTCAATAAAAGCTAAATCTCTTATTTCAACGAAATTCTATCTATCTTTGATAATCTTAAAGTGTAATCTGCTAGTTCAATTTGAATATGTCCTGTTTATGCGCATTATTATATCTTATAAGAATAATTAATGTCGCAGAGTTATAATTAAAAGAACATTTTTAATGTTCTCCAAAAATTACTCACCAGCCGTGATTATTGACTTTTTGAGAATTATGTAGTTTTGATAATTAATTGTACTACAACACTTACTTAATTCTTCTTTATAATCTATAAATTATACGTCTTCGCGATGAACATCGTTCGTCACTATTACATTTTATTTGTGAAGTTTGAACATCTATTGAAAGTTTCACAACAAAAAATCTATTCACAGCAATTATGATAACGATAGCATAAAAATGTTTTGTGCTTCATTCGTTCTGTTTATAACACTGTTCTCGGATGTAGTCAGATACAGCTGTTGTTCAAAATATGTGCAGTATTTGGTTCTAACATCTGTAGCACTTTGTGATTTTTTTAGGCGAAATATCTGCTTTCATTATAGTGGTTCAGTAAAAGTCAGAATATTTATGTATATGTGTTGTAAGATAGTTCTAATTTATTTGTTTAACTATGAATGTACTTTAGTGAAATTTCGATATATATTTTTTTTTCGTGATTTTTAATTTTAAATCCTTTTAGTTTGATTTTAATTAATGTTCCAATTAATGATCTTGTTTGATATGAAATAATTATCACAATTATTATTTTTGCTTTCTTCTATCTTTACAGGTAGAAAGTATTGGATTCGTGAAAAATTTCGACATCCGGTTTTTGACGGATTTATACGTTTTAGAATGCCCAGAACACTATTTGATGGTTTTAGAAAATGACTGTCTGTGAGTCTGTCTGTCACTCTGTCTGTCACTCTGTGAGTCTGTATGTGACAAAACATTTGTGGGCGCTCTATCTCAAGAACTAATGCACGGAATTTCACAAAACTGTATATTTAGTTAGACCTTGATATAAACTGGACATGATTAGTTTTTGGTGAAAATCGCCTAACAAGTATCACTGCGATGCGGCATTTTTCACGATTTCTGCAATAGCCATATCTCAAGAACTACGGCGCGGATTTTCATAAAACTTCAGATTCAGTTAGTACAGGATATAGTTCGGCGCTGATTTTTTTTTTTCTTTTGTGAAAATCGCCCAAAAGGTGGTGCTGCTATGCTGCATTATTCATGATTATCGCAATAGCTCTAACTCAATAAAAAATGCACGAATTTTCATCAAACGTCAGATTTAGTTAGTCCCTGATATAAATTAGTGCTGTTTAATTTTTGGTGTAAATCGCTGCATTTTCACGATTTTCACAAAAGCTATATCTCAAGCAATATTGCAGGGATTTTCATCAAAATTCAGATTTAGTTAGTCCTTGACATGAATTGACGTATAAATTAGTGCTGTTTAATGTTTGGTGTAAATCGCTCAACAGGTGGAGCTGCTATGCTGTATTTTTTGCGATTTCCGCAATAGCTTTATCTCAAGAACTAACGATTAGATTTTCAACAAACTTCATATTCAGGTATATCTTAATATCATTTATTCCTGTTTATTTTTGGTGCAAATCGCTCGACATGTGGCGCTGCTATGCTACATTTTTCAGAATTTCCGCTATAGCTCTATCTCAAGAACTAATGCACGAATTTTCATCAAACTTCAAATTCAGATATACTTTGATATGAATTGGTGCTAAATTCATGTAATTTCTTGTACTATTTAAATGATTTAATTGACGTGATTTATATAGAAGAAAGTTTTGTGATGGCCACAACATACTAATTTATTCATGTTTGAAATGTTTTATATTTTATAATACAGGGTTTCTACAAATTAGTTGGCCATAAAGAATGATTTATTGAATGGAATTGACAGGAAGAAAATTAAAGTACATATTGTTGTAAGATAGAAAAATAGTTCAAGTTTACCATTATCACAAATGTTCGATGTGACTTCCCTTCGTGACTCTGCAAATGTCCCATCGGTAAATCATTTCTTGCCACAGATTTGTCAGCATGTTTACATCAATCAAATTAACTGCAGTGCAGATTCTTGATTTTAGTTCAGGAATGGATGCAGGAAGTAGCGACTTGTACAATTGATCCTTTACAGAACCCCATACACCGAAATAAAGCGGTGAAAGATCTTGTGATCGTGGTGGCCACTAAATAACACCTCCGCTCGCCAATCGATAGCGCCAGTTATGACACCAAACGCCATCTATGAATGAATTTCGGAAATATTACTACTAGTCCGACATTAAAGTAGATAATTTCATTTAATATTTCGGAAGTTCTTAACTTACTGAATTGACCACCAAATTTGTAGATACCCTATATTTTTTTGGTAATGTACTAATTTTATTCTGAATATTCTTTGTTGTATGTAATTTTTTTATTTCTATAAGAGAATGTGAAATTCTAATTACAACGTCTGTTTACATAAGCATTATCCTTAATAAACAGAATAATGATAGTGTAGTTCAGAGAACGCTTTATTAAAATCTTAAAAATGTGCTTTATCCAATAGTTTTGGTAATAAGTTCTCAACAAGGCATTTTATTTCTATCTGTTATTAGCATAAGATAGACAGGTTCAGTAAGATACTGGGCATAAATTACTGCATTATCCATTTTTTATGTTGAATAATGAACTTCAAATGATATAAATTATGTAATTATATGCTCATGCAAAAAAGATGCATTTGTTCCTTTTAGCTTTAAAGGTCGGAATTTTATTTTTTTAAGACAGTGCATTAAAATTATTTTTTTTTTGTTTAATAGAATCCTTTAACACAAATTTAAAATAGTTAAGATAGCGTGGTCTGTGAAATAAAGTCAGGTATGAAGTATATACTGTGCTAACAACAAATCATACAACAATCTTACATGGTGCTATTTATTAATAATTTCCCCGGTTACGGATTACTTGAAATAACCCTGTTTCTATTTAATGAATTAATATTTGAAACATAATTCCTGGTATAAAATACCACACTTTATTAATGACCACATTTAATTCTATAGTTAAGTCTTTTTGCTTTCCATTCATTTATACTTCATGCGTTTATGTACCACAAATTGAGTCAAAGTAACTAGTCGTAAAGCTGACTAATCAAAAACATAAACATTTCCACCGAAAAATCCCTGTTTTTTAACTTTGTAAGATGTAGATTGAAGAAATGCCTTGATAAAATATCCACTCAGTAATACCTAAGATATTACCCTAAGGACGTTTCGCTAGTGTCTCATGACACTTTATTATATTTTATTTCCCATGGAGAAAGGACAAAGAGCCTTGTCCATTAAAGCCAATAGTCTCCAAACTACTTAATAATTTCCAAATAGTCGTTTACAAAGTAACTAAGCGACAGTTTCTTGAAGTCCTGTCAGTAGAGATTCAAGCCATCAGAGACATCCTGATTAGATTTCTATTAATCTTTGGATAATGTAGATATCCACTTGTCACTGTACGAGATATGAATTTAAGCTTAATTTAATCTGGCTTATTTAAGGTGTGATTTTAAGCACGGTATTAAGGACATTTTGTTTATAACTATATTCTTTCTTTATGTTAATCGTCTGTGTATTGGGTCATTTGCGACACTCACTACGCGAGTTTTTTTATTTGATTACTGACTTTTTTTATTTTTAACTTCCAGCTTTTCGATTACCCTGAACACTTGTTGAACATTGTGGGCGCCCAAATCTTTGTATTCGGCCAAAATGTCTACCCAGTATTCGGTTTAATACTCCATTAATGTGATTCAAATTTCAGAAATTTAAATAATTGCTTTCGGTATCAACTTAAAAATCTTAAACTTTTCTCCTTTGTAAATTTCGCGGAATTCGCCATCAGAAATATCCCACGAACACTAAATATACGCTATTATTCGTCGCAGGGAAACAGTCGGTTTGTCTGAACGGTTGGTTGGGTGAAATCAATCCCACATTTATTAACATTTGCGTAAAGTATCTAAACATTTCAGACAGTGTCTTTTCAACATAATTATAAAATGCGTAATTTTTTAATAAATAACGCTTATATAACATTGTTATATCTTCACTACGTTTCATGTAAAATATATTTAAAATATTCCTTTTGAGATGAGGAATAAAACGGGAAAATGCTGAAAATCAAAAAGAAGAAATTTTTCAAGAGAGCGAAAAACAGAAAATTTCCTACTTCTGGTACTTAAAGCGTTTTCCACTTCACCCCTTTTGGGCTCTTAGTTCAACAATTAAAAATGTCGATACCCAGCTTCCTTTCGTTTAGTGTTTAAAAATCTAATACATATTATCATTTGTAAGTATATCTTTTATTAATTTATTAAATATTTTTCATCTTGCTGAAAAGCATTGTGAAAAATATCTCATTGTTGTAAACAATAACAACATGATATAAACACATGTATAATAATCACTTATAAATAGATAAAGTTAAAAATGCTATAAAAAGGGATAGAAAATCTTTATTAAGATTGACGATCGTTTCGTTGCACAAACGGCGACATTTTCAAAATCATTCAACGATAGAAAATATTTTCACATAATTTTAAAAACAACAAACATAGTAAACAATGTCACGTGACATGATGCATAATGAAAAACATTGTAAACATAGAATTAATTTAAAAGATTAGATTAGCTATTGGTGAGCGTGGATTAATTTTCAAAACAATAACATGGTAAACAATGTCACGAGACAACATGCATAATGAAAAGCATTGTTAAATATAAAATAAAAATAAAATTATCTTCACTGCAAATAGAAGCGTCTTAAATTTAGACACATATGTGACTGAAAAAGAATTTTAGACACTTAAGTGTCTTAATCTGAAAATTAAGACACTATAGATGTCTTAATTTAAGATACATAAGCGTCTTACTATGACCATGGTGTAAACGAACTAAGAATAATGTCTAAAATATCCGCAAACGTCTTATTTTAAGACACTTCATTGCTTTAAACGTGTCTTAATTTAAGACGTTTTGATTCTTCCGACGCAATAACCACCAGGGGGCGCTAGCACTCCCAGTTGCGCATGCGTTTTAGATGTCTTCGTTCGAAGTGGTATACGTTGTAATTCAAACAAAGTTTGTTTTTATGTACGCGTGTATTTTAATTCGTTTTTTGCGAAATGTGAAGTACTGTGATTTTAATTCGTATTAACTTGGAGTATTTATTTATTGAATACATACATCTGACGTGTGTGCTCGACATCAAATGTCTCTTAGAAGCTGTCGTCGATACAAGGGCGGGATAGACACAGAACAGAAGTAGACGACGGTTGAAGATTACACCCGGAAATTCTACAAAGCGTGTGCAATGGGCTTAGTGTTAACTCGTATCAATTTATATCAATAATATTGTGTTATTCATCTTCGTCCTGTCGAAGCTGGCAAAAAAAAGAAACTTTTGTCTGGCGGGTCCTGTTTTTAGGATGAAACATCTCATTCTTTAAATATGGCTAGTCGGATGTATTATGGGATTACCTTCTAAACTGATGAAAGTCTTTCTCCCTCACTGTGGTTGTGGTAGTTTTTAAAATTTCAAATCGAGGAATATTTCTTACCTCTTGCAGCAACTCAAGTAAGTTTCTTTATAGTAGTAAAATTAGTGTATTTTATGATTTTATTTATTGTACTAAACAAAATCCTGCATGAAATTTAATTAGTTTTGAATCTGTTCGCAAAAAACCCCACTAATTCTAGAAGTATATATTTTTAAACTTATGACGTTCTTTTTTATTATGAATTATATATTCAATGTCAGTTCTTAGTTTCAATGGATAATTTTTATCTCGCAGTAAATGACGGCCACAAGGAAGTAAAGAAAAAAAAAACTTTGAAAGATGACCTAATGCTTTCTTACTTCCTGGCATAAAACCGCAGATTAAAAAAAGATAAATAAAGTAAATGAGAGTGGTCTATTATATGAAGCTGCCTGTAAAAATATACATATGTATTTGATTTGCAATCAACTCTAATACTGATTTTTTTTATTATTTTTAATAAAAAAGTAATTTGAAATTTATAATGGGAAAAAGTAAAAACCTCTAACTAGATTTCGTATTTAAAATTGTGGTAACTTTATTTATATGCACTTATACGAAAAATACAAAAATGACAGATGTTACTGTATATATTTAAGACGAAAGAAGTTTGGAAATCATAAGTTATTTTTCCTCATGTTTTTAATATAGAATATGTACTTATTTGTTTTTATTGATAGTTGAATAGCTTTTGTGAGTACCCTCTGATCTACATAAAAACTTGCCCATGTGGAAATATAAATTTTTTAAAAACATAATTTTTAAATAAGTATTTTCATTTTTTTTTTTTTTTTTGGGGGGGGGGGGGATTTTGCATGAATTTTTGTAAAGCTGATATCTTAAATCTTGCACTGATTATAATGAAAGTTTTGAACTTTTAGAGTAGGACAAGTTTAAAAACGCAAATATATTTAACAAAATGCCAAAGTCATTTTTTCCCCAATGTTATTAAAGTAGAATATTTATTTATTTATTTTCATTATTCATAGTTAAATGGCTGTTGTGATTATCAAGTGATGTATATGTAAAATTGCCTATGTGGCAATATATTTTTTTATATTGTCATTTTTTTTTTTTTGGGGGGGGGTGGGATTTTTGCAATTTTCGTACATCTGATATTTTAAATCTTTTTCCACATTCAACCGAGTATAATAAATATTTTGAACTTTTAGAGTAGGACAAGATTATAAAATATATATATATATATTTATCTATGTACCTTAAAAGCCCTTAATAGCGAACACTTCGGGACCGCGGAATTTGTCCGATAATTGGAGATGTCTACTTTTTTGAGGTAAAAATATACAAATATGTATGTCTGCTGATTAAAAAAGTATTCGTTAAATAGAGGTGTTCGCTATTCGAGAATGTCCATTAACCTCCACAACGGATACTCCCGAATACCGGACATCTCAATTTAGACAACTATAATGCAGGGTTGCGTTTTTTGCAAAAGTACTTCTTGATTAAAGGAAGGGCAAACTGGGAAGTGCCCCGTCCCCCTACGACTGTAGTGCCCCCAAATTTGATGTGCAATATTTGTAAAGCTTATATTTTAAATCTGTTTCGAAATTTTACTGATTATAATCAATATTTTGAACTTTTAAAGTAAAATAAGGTTAAAAACAAAATAAATTTTAAAAAATCTAATATTTAGATAAATATTTTTTGTTTTTTAATCTTGTTCTACTCCTGAAGTTCAAGATATTGATTATAATCAGTACAATGTCGTAAAAGATTTAAATTATCAACGTAACGAAAATTGTATACCAAAACTGAGAGCACCAAAAAAATCAGGCTGTATTGGGGGGGGGGAGGGGCAGGACCACAGCCAAATATTTTTCCAGGATTCAACGTGGTCAAACATGGCTACGTATGATGCTTACAAAAAAATGGATGCGATTCAGACGTTTGAAGTGTCTGAAATTCAGACGCAAAAAGTGTCTGAAAAAATTCAGACATTTTAAAATGTCTGAAAATTGAACACTCCATTTCAGACACTTAAGTGTCTGAATTTCAGACATTTTAATTTAGAGTGTTGGCTATTTGCGAGCGTGGATTAATTTTTACTATTGTTACTAAAATTACATAGTATCTCTTTCCAAATTTTAGGTAATTCTATGGACAGTGAATTATTGCAAATATTCTTGTTGCGTAAAAATATCTCTATTGATTCTCGGATTATGGATGGTAAATAAAATCTTGATGTATAAATTAACTTGCTATTTATAATCTTTTAAATTAATTTTATGTTTACAATGTTTTTCATTATGCATCGTGTCGCGTGACATTGTTTACTATGTTTATTGTTTTTAAATTATGTGAAAATATTTTCTATCGTTGAATGATTTTGAAAATGTTGCCGTTTGTGCAACGAAACGATCGTCAATCTTAATAAAGATTTTCTATCACTTTTTATAGCATTTTTAACTTTATCAATAACAACATGATCAATTTGTGTAACGGCCACCAGTCGCCGGGTATCTAATCACAGGCTTTTTAAGCGTTCTCACATTCAGCGTTCTCCACTTCACTTTTTGTGGCACATTCAGCGTTCTCCACCTCAGTTCGTGTGGAACATTCAACCAGTGACATTTTTTACTCTTTTTTTAACTTTTTCAACTAGGGTTGGTACTTCAACGGTTCTCCTGTTGGTTAAGCTTGGCACTTAAGAAATATTTTCATAAAAAAAAAAAAAACATTAGATTTCCGATTTTGGGGTACTTACAGTGTTTTTATTTTTTAATCTTCAAATCATTCCATATAGTTTTCCTTCGAATTTGGTTATCATGCTGTCTATCTATACGTTTCCTATAAACTGTACAAGTATACCTCCTTTCATTAAAATGAATAAATAAATAAACATATAAAAATAAAGCAAATAAGATCATCTGTCTTCATGAAACAAGTATTTTTAATGTTTAATATAAAATATCTAAAACATTTACAAAAGTGTTCTGTTAAAAATGAACTATAACGAAACTAAAAATAACCTTATCAGTAGAATAATTCGCCTGCGATGTAGTGATCCCAATGCTAACGAATTTTATGCGTTTTGAGATTGAGAAGCAGCAAGTCAATATTGGTATTTTAAAGTAAGATGGTCCGAGGAATCGAAATATGATATCGAAATTAAGAGTAATAAATTATATTTAAAAAGTTTGCTTGAAAGTCAGTGTGTAATACGGCCTTCTCAGCACAATTTAAGGATAGCACTAATTATTACAGGTTATTACTAATCGACTGGAACCAAAAACATTGATATACGTTGGTTTGAATAGAGGTTGTAAGAATGTACTTTTTTTGCAAAACATTGTAAAGAAATACTTTTAATTATAATCGTTTTCGTTGTTATGAAAACCATTTTTTCCTTTTTCGGATACAAAAACATAACAGCTTTTCGATTCTTATTGTAAAAAACACTTTTTCAAATAGACTTGCATCAGAAAAGACCTCTTCCAGAGATCTTTTATCAAGATCTTACTTTTTCCGAACATCAAAAATAAAGTCATAAAACAGGAATCTTGACAGCTTGGACATTTCAATCCGAAAATAAAGAGCTGCCAGAAACGAGAATGAAAATAAGACAGGTTTTAGGGTTTTAACCCTTAAAGGATCAATGTCGCCATGTAAGCGCATTGGCACCCTAAACCAAATTTATTCTCTTGCACCATTTTTTTAAGAAACACATTTACTTGTACTTTGGCAACATGTGGAAAGGAAATTTCCTAAAAAATGTACTTTTAAAATATAGTGGAGGGAATAGAATATAAAAATAAAATCACTATTTAAAGCTACCTTCCATTAAGGTTTAAAATTTGTTTGAACTTTTAATGAATGTGAATAGTTTATTTAATTTCAAATTTGATGTTACATATAATTGGCAAATTTTAGAGGTATTTTTTAAAACAAATTCCTTCCATATAAGAGCATAAAAAAGGGAAGGTTTTAAATATAAGTCAAGAATTCTATATAAATTGGAGAAGAATTAGCTTTTTTGTGTGTGTGTGTGTGTTGGGGTGTAACTAGTTTTAAATATTTCCTTAATGATGGAAATATTTCCCATCCCGAAAAAGACTCAGAATCTCTATAAGCAAACAATTACTAGTTGTATTTCAGTACAATAATGTACCAAGTGTATAGTGTGTATAAAGTGTATGAAGTATGAAGTATAAAGTGATGAAAAGCCAAAGTTTTATCTAACACAAAACATCCTATTGAAGATCATCTTACTCAAAAATTACAAAGTGTATTATTTTCCTTCTATATATATAAAAAAGTAACGATGGGGAAATGGACCAATGGAAATCTGCGCACATACCTCGAAACACAACCGATTGGCCAGAGCTTTTTGACTTTTCATAGAGGGAATTGTTCTTGGCAAAAACTATAAAAGTAGAGAATTTAGATAGGATAGGCGAGAAAAGGGAAGAAACTTCTGCATTTCGATAGACTTCTGTTCTTTTTTTTTTGTTTGTTTGTTTGTTTTCTTTAGGGGCGACGGCAAAAGAGATTTTTACACAAACAAGATAATTTCCAGTAACTAATTAGGAAAGGGGGGGGGAGGGGAGTCATCTGCGTTGCGAATCTGAAGATTGAATGCATAGAAAATAAGGGATCGCAAAGCGATCCAGAATGGAAACACAAATCAATAACGTCTGGGGTTGGCTAAAAGATAGGGATTGGTTCGCGATACCGAACGGAATCGCGAATCGATTACGCTGGAGGTTGGTTAGAGCAGGGAGCAGAGCCCACTAGTGACTTAAAAGAACTGAAAAATGCGTCTAAAAATTAAAGAAAATTACAAATTGCGTTCTCTTTACTGTAAATCACACACACACACACACATATATATATATATATATATATATACTAATTTTATAGACTATAGAGGATTTATCCGAATATGAAAACAATTCATACGCAGAACTGAATTAAAATAAATATTTAGACGACTACATATTTCAGTTTCACCGTTTGGAAACTTTTCTCTACAAATTTATGACTGAAAAAATCTGTTGGCGTTAACCTTCTGAATCATTGTATAAATGTTGAGTAACAAGATTCCTTTCTAATTAGAAGCAAATATTCGTAAATAATTTGGTACAATAATTATTCCGATGAGTTATCAGAAACAAGTCTTATTTTGTATTAACAAATTCTGCGAATTAAATACGTTCGCAATAGATGATTTTCATGTAGACTAAGTAACTCGTTTTATAAAAGATAAAAACAAAAATAGTTTTTTGACTCTCAAAGAAAATACTGACTTACGGACGTTACCTAAAAGCCTTACATTTCACGTACAAGAAAAATAAAGTGAAAATAACAAAAGCGGACACATGAAACGATTGGATTTGAAAATAGTCATGCCAGGAACGAGAAAATATTTTTTTTCACTTTAAAATGTTTCTGAATTTTGATGGAAATTAGAATTCAAA
Organism: Maratus speciosus; assembly: GCA_963932465.1. Classification (NCBI taxonomy): domain Eukaryota; kingdom Metazoa; phylum Arthropoda; class Arachnida; order Araneae; family Salticidae; genus Maratus; species Maratus speciosus. The sequence continues at coordinate 139,810,676 of OZ010791.1, forward strand.
CACCCTAAACTGATGTATTCTGAATCACATTCTTTAATCAAAAGTGACACATTTGTAGAAGAGCTCTCTTTTAAACATATAGTCATACTACGTATGAGCATAAAGATACTACGTTTTTGAATATTTAAATAGTTATTGACTTTACTTTGATTATGATTACCTTCATTCAATATAATTTAAAGAAACTTTTAATTTATAATTTTATAATGTTTACACTTTTAGATATCTTCGGTATAATTGAACATACACTAAATCATATTTGGTATAAAAAAACAGTAAATGAAAAAAGTGCAGAAAATTATTTGGATTTTTAAAAAAATATATATATATATATATATCTACTTGTTTAAAATAAGTTGCCCTTTTTATTTTTTTAATACAACCACTTTAGGGATAGCAGAAATTTTTATACAACAAATGTGATATAATATATTATGTAATAGTATAACAAAGTACAACATAAACACGCTTTTCTATAAATATTTTTTACTCACTGTCCAGAACTAGTTTTTAAAATATAAAAGCACAAATGGTTTTAATTTGGCACTGACAAAAATGAAATGTGGACATTATCTGCAAACCTTCATTTCCCAGAACAATAAAGTTCAAAAGGAAAAATTTAGACACATGGAACTATTGGACCTGGAAATAATCCAAACACTAAAATCTCTGTTAATTTTGAAGGAAATAACATTTCATTCATTCCAAACTGAAGAATTTTCATTCGCATTCTGGAATAAATGTTGTCAAAATTTCATTTACTCTAGAGCACATGGTCTTACTAAGGATGAGCATAAAGAAATTACGATTTCGAATGAAACAATTATATAGTTGTTATTTTTCATAAAATATTTAATTATGTAGATGTAGTAGATATAATTGTATGCATTCTGCGTAGCATAACCTTTATTTTTATAATGATTAAAATTTTAGATATCCGCAAAATACCCTGATACACTGCAAACACTATTAGACTAAAAAAAGTAGAAAAGGTAGGAAATTAAATAATTTTGATTTAAAAAAAAAATATTTCTATGCATTTAAAAAACTATTTTGTAATTATTAAATTTTAAACATTTTTTAATATAACAACTTTGTGGATAGCGCAATTTCTTATTTAAATAAATGTGCCAGTAGTTTTTCTGTACTGGTATAACAGTGAACAAAATAAATACTCTTCTCTGTAAATCGCTTTCATTCAGTGCCAAAAACAGGTCTTTAAAATATAAAAGCACAAGCATTTTCCGTTTTTTCTTAGAAAAAACTGACAAGTGAACCTTATCTGAAAACTTCCGGAACTTTACTTTTCCGGAACAATAAAAAGAAAGGGATGATGTATAAATCTTGACAAGTGGAACGATTGGATCTGGAAATAAATCTGTCAAAAACAAGAATAAACACTATTTCTCTTTTTTTCAATTAAAAATATTTAAAAGTTTTATTTATGATTTAATTTCTTCAATTTTAATTGCATTGAAGTGACAAACTCTCAATTGTTTTATTAAAGTTTATTTCTTTTACACTTCAACAAAAAGAAATTTTGATTTTGGATAAAACACGTAAAGAGTTATTAAATTTATAAAGACTAAGCATTAGTTTTTATTTTATGAATTTTTAATTCGCTAACTTAAATTTAAACAAGTATTAAGCATAGTTGAATTCATCACAATCCCAAATTAGTTTAATAGTTTACATCACATTTCACCAAATAAAATGAAATATAAAGACGTGACCTTTTTTTTAAGTTTGTTATTCCGTTAAATTGTTATTATAGTTATTATGTCTTATTACATGTTATTAGTTATTATATATATATATATATATATATATTATTTCAAAATTAATGAAAAATTACCACATGAATGAGCAGCACATATCAAATGCAATAAAACATACTTGACCATTTCAAAATGCCAAAACACCATAACTTTAAAAGGAAGGTGTATATCTGCAAAAAATTTTTTAACTATAAAATATTTAAAAAAAACAAGAAATACTTTCTTGTTTTTTTTAAAGTATTTTATAGTTAAATTTTTTTTCCAGATATACACCCTCCTTTTGAAGTTATGGTGTTTTGGGATTTTGAAATGGTGAAGTATATATATATATATATATATATATATACCAAAAAACACACACTACACATCCAAACCCAAAACTACTGAACTATAGAGAAAATTAACAAAATAACCATGGAAAAACTTACTAACTAAACCATGAACGAAAAGAAAACAACCAATGGAGACAGATTGCAAGGCTAAAGACTTACATGCTGGGTTTTACCGGCAATTACTCATGAAACTTCCCCCATATCTGTCAAGACCATACTGGCCAAAGAAAACTTTAAATCTGGCCATCCAAAGCAGTAACCGAATTCGAAAAAAACACTTTAAAACTGTCCAACCATATTTTCCCTTCCTTTTTCTTTTACACTTTCAAGTTATGGTAGACGAAAAATAGAAATTGTGTATCAATAAAAACTTCAAAATCGAAAGTAAAAATGAAAAAAAAAATATATATATATATATTGGACATTTTTTTCACTTGTAATAGGCAATTATTTTCTGAAGAAATTTTCTGGGAGCAGCCCCGTTGCTCAACAACGGCGTGGAGACTAGTACACAAGTTCTTTGGAGTCTTTCTTCTGACACTCAGCTAAACAGAACCATCGATAACGCTACTAACAACCTCTAGGAACAACAGGCAAAAGAAAAGGTGTCACTACTCTGTTAAAAATTTGCAGCATTCTGGCAGGTCATTTGACCGTTTTTTTCCGAAAACGGTTACACAACCGTTATTTTAACACTATTCTGACTATATTATTGGCCATTTTATGGTCAGAATATAGTTAAATTATGATTATGAAACCGTTTCTTGAAAAAAACGGTCGAATGACCTGCCAGAATGCTGCAAAATTTTTAACAGTGTAGAAAATTGCATAAATTTGACCGGAGAATTAATATCTGCTTTAGAAGACTGTGTTTGCGAAATAGAGATTCTTTGTTTGTATAAAATACAATAAAAACTTGTTAAAAATGGCAAAAAAAATTAAAGCAAACAAAATTTACATCGATGTCTCCGAAAGTACAGGATAAAAAATAATTTCACTCATTATTAGATATTTTTCTGTAACATAGAATATATCAATTAATGTAAATTTATTTTTATAATTAATTCCTTATTTAATTATACCTTAATAATAAATTAAATTATGACTAAAGGCACCATTAAGAATATAGTACTACTTTTGACATTCCTTCAAAAATCCGAAATTTTCGAAAATCTGGCATAGTCTCGCTCCCGATGATGCCGGATTTTTGAAGTTATACTGTATATAGCAAAATGTCTAATAAAACAAATATAATCTTATACTTCATAAACTGGCATTTTACTATCGAAATTAACTATGTTTCCCTACAAATATTTTTCATTCAGTACAAATATTGGTTTAAAAAATACAAAAAAAAGACATATTATTATTCTTATTCTGGTTTAAAAAAAAACTGACACGGGACTTTATCTTAAAAGATTGCATTTCGGGGTAATAGAGAGAAAGTGAAAAAGCAGCAATCTTGACACATGGAAAGATTCAATCCGGAAATAATCTTTTCAAACGCTACAATAAAAACAAAAGTTTTTATTTCAAATATCTGTGAGTTTTACATGAATACTCTATTTTTATAAGCTTTAAAACGGAATTGAAGCGGATAATTTTTAGTAGTATGTTTGAATTTACCGGAATTTCTGAGTACAAAGAGAGCAGACCTGGCAGTTTGAGAAGTAAACATTTTACTTATCACTTAAAACTTATTTTTTTTTTTCATACATGTTTCACTTCCTTCTTAAATAAAAAATGTGATTCAGTTTGTATTATCTGTGCATGCAAAACTAGAGTATACGTTACATTTTTCTCTTTCGATATCACATTACAAAAAATAACTACTTTTTTCAATAAATCGTTTCCACGTGAAAAACTGTGTCTTTTTTTCCCAATAAAAACCCTGATAATTTAACTTTCCATTATAGAAACGAAATGCGCGAAGCACTAGCCATAATGAATATGCATTGAATTGAAGCATGTGGGCAATAGTGTGAAATATTTTAATCCTCACAGGTACACTGTATGCCCAAATCTCTCCAATCACTGTCGATTTTTGGCTTTTTATCGAATATCTACAGAACTACTTGATAAATTCTTTTTCAACTACTGATTTGCAAACAGCAGGTTTGACACCAGATTTTTTAGAGAAGGTTCTGTCAGAATAGCAGATAGGAAATTAACAAAAAACTGAATAAAAGTTAACATATTTGACAACACACTGTAAAAAAAAAATTGCTCGAAAGGACATGTAGGTGAAGAACATGTTTATGTTGTTCCTGTTTAAGGTTTGCTTTCATTTGTGTAAAAGAACCTTATTCTTAAAGATTTAAGGATTTATGTAAAATATTAAGAAAATTTTCTATATTTTTCTTTATACAATGGACGGTTATTAATCAAATTTACCGCCATTTTTAGGACACATGACAATGTACGGTAGAAACATCATGCAATAATTAAAAAATAAATACCTTAAACGTTTGATGATATACGAGCATTTGTATGAAATACTTTTAAATTGATCATGCGCAAATGGTAAAAAAATAAAGAATTCAATTGCAAACTACGCAAAGTGTCCCTGAAACACTGACCTCTGCTTTTATTGCTTAAATATTGATCACAGACATATATTAAAAACTACTAAGTTACGCAAAGTAAGTACTGACTTTCATGAAATGGAATGAAATTTTCATGGGATTAAATTTGAACAAAACGCTATATTTATATTTTTATATGGTACCCCTACAAAAAAAAAAATTCCAATGGATAAATGTACTGAAACATTTGTATGAGATAAAAGAAATTGCTTTAAAAAATGTTTATACAATTTTATCTGTAATTGAAACATTAAAACGTGTTACGTATCTTTTCGAGATAGCGCTTTATTCGTTACACTCTTGCTTTTTTTAAAGGTGAATTGGAAAGTTTAGCTTTGCTTTCATATCGTACAAATTAAACGTTATCTTATAAATTTATCGTAATTCGCGGTAAAAGCGGAAAGACCGACGACACTTACATCAATGAAATTTATAATAATAATAAAAAAAAGGAAACGGACACGTTGTAAAATCATTTGCGAAACGAGAGACACAAAATATCTCATGCACTCGTGAACGTCGTGGAACACGATGCCGACACTGAATGGATATCGTCAACAAATCGTGAATATATTGCTAATTGGAACGAAATGGAATCTCTTATGGGAGTGTGTAGCTATGTCTTACAATCATACCTAATAGATATCCAAATAAAATTCATCTAGTGGAAGAAATGGAACCAATCGATTTTACATCATATAAAATTTTTGTAAACAGAGTTTGTGCATCAAATGTATGATGTGGCACTGTCATTTAAATGTGGACATTAGAGGCGCTATTTTCGCTAAGTGAAAGTGTTAACACACAAAACTTCTGAGTATGGGCAATAGAAAAAGAACACTTTATGCATTATTATGAACACTTTATCCATCTTTTTGTTCTAAAGGTAACAGTGTAGCATCATTTGTCATTGGTACTTTTTTTTCGACAGATCAAAATTGGTAAATTTAACAATTTTATTGGAAGAACTAAGCGGTATCCAGCGCTTTTTAACTCATCTCTCATTTGCAAGAGCATTTTTGTAATAACTTCCACACAGAATAAAGCACTTCCGCACATTGATAATATTGTCACGATAATTCAGAGGACAAAATTTAAAGAAAACCGTGTTCCGAGTGGCTTTTGTTCCCCTCAATGGCTTCCAAGGTATCCATATCTTACACTTTATAACTTTTGGTTACGGAGCTATTTACTTGATTGGCTCAGTTGAAAGATGGTATACGACATCATATTTTAAGAAACGTACTTCAGTGCTTTACAGGTGTGGGTCAGTCATCGCCTGACGACTGTTCTTATATGTGATGGATGTCACATTAAAAGGTTGTAATATTTCGAAACTGATTATTTCTTGTGAATGAAATGTACTATACCAGTGCAAAACACTTCTTTCAACTACAGCGCCACTTGTTCTGTAAAATTAGTAACTCAGGTTACTACGCTTCAAGGACTTTCAAGGACTTTTTACCGAAATTTTCGTAAAGTAATATTTTTCTTATTTAATGAAAAAAAATCGGTCTTCAGATATAGGAAACAGTACTTTACGAAATTTCTGGTACTAAAACACCAAAAATCCCCTGGATCTCTTGATGCGTACGAATTCTGTAACTATTATTTATTTTTCATTACTAGGGTGTGAACATTACTAGGTACAACTCTTTGAGATACTGTCCTCAACACCTGTCCATACACTTCTAGCTTTAAAAATCAGACTAATTTCCTCTGTTTTAAAAATACTACCTGACTGGGAGATTTTTTTATACTTAAGATCTCATCCATCTTTGTCGTAACAGACGACTGTTGATTTGGAGTTTGAATAAAACAGATCAATAACACATTTGGAAATGTGCTTCTATAAAGTGACTGAGCAAAAGATATCTGAGCAATATCACTGATCCAGATGTCTCACAAAGAAGTCCTCTGCACGTATAACACATGGTAATATACCTTTGGCCTTGTTCAATAGCGCCATTAGTTAAGAAAAATGAAACAACAATATTTTTTTTTCTTTATAATCCAATGTACCTCGTATTTTTTAGCCTTTTTGTGAAATTCCCATCTTCCAAGAGTGCAAAGTTTACTAATTATTTTGTTTTTAAGTCTTGAAACTTCTAGATCCAGCAGTATCTTAAGTGTATTAAAAATATATCTATACATAGCTGCCAACCTTTCACTAATCTTCCGTAACAGCTGGATTAATTTGACCCAGGTTAACCACTCCGAACCGGAAAATTTATTTCACGAATCTATATTTATTTAATTCAAGATTTCTACGAGGAACATATTTAATTTCATTTCTTTAAAAAATTTCTGGTTCGAATCGTGATAAACCAGGGTCAAATTAACGCACGTATTACGGAAGATTAGTTCAGTGTTGCCAAATGTTGCCAAATTGGGGATTTTGTCCCCATTTTGGGGAATTTTGAATCTCTAGGGGAATTGTTTGGGGGCTAGTTGTTCGTGGAGAAACTTTTGGGGACTACAAATATTTTGGAGAAAAACTCGGGGATTTTTTTTTTAAACTATTTTCTGTAGAGATTTCTTTTAGTCCTGTAAAAAACTGGATCTGTCTCGAACTAAATTTTGATTTGAAAAACGAAAATACAATCCAGAAATCGGAAATATCAATCATTATTTTCTTGGAGGTGGTCGTTTTCATTGTTTACTACATTACAGTTTACACATATTACAGATGCATGAGACTCTAAATCTAAAGTCTTAAGCAGCTTAAACCTGCATGTGACTAAATCTGCAGGACTTTAACAAAAAATTCCTTCGCCGTACTTTTAAAAAATTTTAATTTAAATATGTGGAAACCATATATTTTTCTCTTATGATATGCAAAAGCACATCGATTGATACAGCGAAAATACTTTGCATTAGGATTTTGTACTTCAGTATAGGGATGAAAAAAAATTAAAACAAAGTACCATCTCGGATTCATTCAAATCCCAATTGATAAGAGATTGTCTAAAGCTATGGAGCTAATGTAACAATAGTGCAACATTGTTAGACAATACTTTTAAAAACAAACATAAAATAACTTGTCACTGCAAAATAACTCTTATTCTCTTAATGTTGCTACGGAATATGCATTCAGCCCAGTTTAAGAGTTTGTTTTTTTGTAAATGGGGAACTTTTTCAAAAAAATGCTTGATTTGGGGGAAATTTTGAGCTTAAATTACTTAAATATTTTTATAGTGGTTAATTGAAAATTTATAAATTTCCTTTTTGAGTAAAAACTGAATTGGGGACTTTTACGGAAAAAAACACTGATCTGGGGAAATTTTCAGAAATTTTGGGGAAATTGACTTTTGACTATCTGGCAACACTGGATTAGTTTGAGGTTGGCACCTATGTCTATATATATATATTTAATCACTTATAAAATTAGTGACACATTGTGCCTATAGAAAAAAAATTTCATGTATCATTATGTTATTAGCACATTCAAGGCGGGATAGGAGAATTCTCGTTTCCATTCAAAAAACATCATTGACTAAGGGCATGGCTTCTATCTTACATAAAATGCATTTGTATCATGTTGTCCGTATTTTTTTAGATTGTAAGACAATTTATATTAAATTCGTACATTGAAAGATATTTGCCGATGCATAAACTTGGGAAAGCTACCTAGAACACCAATTTACAAAAGACTTTCAGAACAGGGAAGAGCTTCTATTTATTTTAAATTCAGATTTGATAAAAATTGCCCGTCGGCAGTGTGTTAATGCTTTGTAATAAATATTAAAACATGTAAACTAAATAAGTGTTGTTTTAGTTCTAAACTATTTTACCGATTGGTGTTAAAAAAATAAATATGCTTCGATTTTACTCATTTTCACTCTCTATCAAGAACATGTTTTGTTTATAGTGTAAAAACAAATAATATTTCGAATTCTCATACAAAAAATGACATGCGCAAAAAGGTTGAAAGAATTGCTTTTCAGGATAATAATAAAAGTGATATAGCAGAAATCTTGACACAGAAATCTTGAACCCGGAAATAAATCTCTTTAGAGAAAGAAAAAAAATCTGCCATATTTTTTAATCTAAAATTTGTGAAAGCTTTGAGTAGATTCTGAATTTTCATCAACTATCAAATACTGTCCAAGATAAAATGTGAGATATTTTCAATGATACCCTGACAAATATAATCATTCAAAGCTTTTACATAAATAAATTAGCTTTGAGTACAAGACGTTCGAATACTTATTACGTTTATATACTTAAAGATTTAATCTAAAAATTTGCAACTTATTTTGAAAATGTGAATTTATATTTACATAATTATAAAAATAATTCATATAAATTAAGAATGTCTAGATATGCTAAATATTACCCTTTGCTATTTGTAAGATAAAATCCAAATGTAATAAAATATTCTTTTAATATATTGTTCGATCCGGGTTTTATATTTCATATAAATTCAATATTAAAGACGAAAACAATATTAACAACCCATAAAGGATTTTCTGAAAAGGAACTAACACATCAATGTAATTACGCAAAAAAAAAACACAATTAACATTAAGAAAAAAGTATCGCTAGAAAATTAAAAAAATATTTCATTAAAATATAATTAAAATACTGATGTTTTATTAAATTAAATTTTGCTTTATATACTTATAAATGCAAAATGTAAAATGAAAACAATATTAACAAACAATAAATCATTTTCTAGAAAATAAACTAACACATAAAATAATTAAGCTCGAAAGAAAACGCATTTAACATTAAGAAAAAGTATCGCTAGAAAAGGAAAAAAAATCATTAAAATATAATTCAAATACAGATGTTTTATTAAATTAAATTTTGTTATATATATATATATATATATATATATATATATATACATATACAATGCCTTTTTAATGTCTTTGATTAACATCTTCTAAATTATAATAGTCATACTTCTGATAAATCTCTTGAAAATCACACGTTTAGTAGCATTATCGAGAACTTTTAAAGTTAAAATATAAAATTCTTTAGTTAAAAGAAATAGAAAAACGATTTAACCCAAAAGTGAAAGGTAAAATATATTTTATTTAAATATACTGGTGTGCAAAAATTAAGGCCGAAGCAGATAATTAAAATCCAAACATGGCCACGGAACGTAATTTTAAAATAATTTTGATCACTTGTCCCCTATTTTCACATCTTGGGATCTTAGTAATGGGTATGATTTCAGTTAATGTGGAAATCTTCTGCACGACGATACATTAAAAAAGCCATCTCTCCCTTAATTTTTGCACACCAGTGAAAGTTATATACACGTTTGTCTTTTTTAGCCTTGATTGCTTTTTCAATTAAAAATGACAAAATTTATAAAAGAGTAATATTACAAAGTTTTTCTAAATTTTAATATTACTACTCTTTCACAAACTACAATGTGTTTTTATAATTGCGTCAATATGAAGTACATTTTAGTATCTTTCTTTATAGCGATATTAAGTGTTAAATGTTCAAAATATAAAATATATTCATCTGTGAAACTTATGTCATTTATAACATGCAAGTTGGAGAAAGCCTGTTAATCGTTTTAGTATAAAGAATCAAAATTATAAAGCGATTTTTTTGTGATTATTACATAATCTAGATTTCATTTTTTATTTTTATTTTTTTAAGAGATTGAACAAATTTAAAAATATTTTTTTTAGAAAAATAAATAATATGCTATTTTAACCCTCAACTGAAAATAACATGGTATCGAGTGCCACGCAACTCATAAGTATTATAAATTATGATTCTGCTTTATTTAAAATTGCTCCGTCTCTGTCATTCTAAACTCTTACACTGAATGCAAATTAACACACTTTGTCACCTTTTACGTTCTTAATTATTGCGCAGCATCGATTGACAAAAGCCAATCTAGATATAACGTGTAATATATTAGAACATATTACAATAAAATGCACATTAATAATTCTTTCGTGTGCTTTTCAGTCTCAACTAATTATTTCAAATGCTAAGCATATACAATAAGCATGAGGTATACGTTCATATTATAATGAAGGATGCTTTTGTAAATATGAGTTCATGCATTGTACGAATATGGGTAATTGATGTTTTGACTTAAATAATATGTAAATTTTTATGTTAATAAGTAATATATTTCGTAATTTGTAGTGCGTATATTATTTTAATAAACATTTCTTTGGATGAACAGATATTCGGAATAGTAATAAAACTATTAACTGTGTATCGGTATTAAAGATACTAAACAACTATGCTAAACATATTTTTGCTGTAAAGCTCAAAATAATTCATTATTGCGATTTAAAATAATTTTATAAAATATTTAAATCATTTTAGAAACTTCACTGCATTATGTTTAATACTTATCACATTACCAGGAAATCTTTAAGTATTTTTTAGATAATGTGGGATATTTATTATAGATGCTACATTGCTTAAAATAAGTAACCATTACTTCTATGCATTGCACTTGATGTGTCAGATACAATTCAACATTTGAAATGAAAATTAGTGTGAGATGTTATTACAAAATTCTACTACTTTTGTTGTGAATAATACATTCTGGTATTTACTACTGGATGAAGATTCATCTTACTTAAGAACTTGTTGCACTCCTTGAAGAAGATTCAGATCTTTGGTTTTTCTAACGATTTTTTTTAATTATTATTAAGCCAGGAATCAATTGTAAACATAATCCTACAAGTTTCTGTAATAAATTGGAAAGATCTCGTAAAAGGAACAGGCAATGAGCAATAGATAGAAGATGTTCTTTTATACATGAAGAACTACTGGTCTGAGAAAAGAAAAGAGAAACATATCAGCTGCAAAATCCTATTAGCATAGCAATGAAGAATTGGATGTTAAGAAAGGGGTTATACCATGCAGAGCACAGCAGCTAGTTGTGTCAAACATTTTAAGAATTGACCAAATTAAAAAAATGATTTATGTTTATTATGGAAAATTCGTCAAACATACCGAAGAAAAAATAAAATAAAATCTCATGAATCCAATGTTTTTGATAAACGACGGCTAAACATTACATGTGATTTTTTTTTTTTCAATTTAAAAATACGAAATCTATTATTGATTGATTATTTATATAAAAGTATTGAACTAAACCGATTTTACAGTATAACAGCGCAAGTTCTTATTACAGTAACGCAGTCTATCTATGCAGAACTTGGGATTCAAAAAGGAAATATAAGTCGTGAAGGACCTCATTTTAACTGTGATTCGATGCGGGAATTTTTTTAAGAACAGGGCATTAAGCATCTTAGTACATGACAGTAATTCCCAAAAAGAGAATGGCTAATTAAGAGAACTGTACCCACAATAAGGAATTCTCCCTCTAAAGGCGTATAAAAATGTAAATTTCTATACAGTGTGTCCACGTATAACCTGACCAACCTTTATTTTCGCAACCGTTGGTTCTAGATGCATACTTCCAATTACAAAAATGGTTTAAATAAGGTAAAGAATTATTTTAAAGCGATTCGGGTCAAGAAAAACATTTATTAAAAAATTACGAAATTTAAATTTTTATACGGTCCCCCGGTCCTATAAGTGATATTTATAAAAATTTCCTGTGACACTGACATGTAAGACAAAAAAAAAGTCCCGTTATTCTCCGATTAAAAATGACCGAGTAATAGCTGTTTAAAGTTGGAGCATACTTTTTGCTGCAAATTAGGGGTCATTCACAAATTTAGTAGAAATATAATTCCGTCAGACATATTACAAAAATGGCTGAGAGTAAAATTGACATTGGAATATAAATTTGAAATCTTCATCATTCTGAAATATTACTGCAAAATATACAATTTGTAATAAACATATAATAAGAAATAAAACAGAATTTGCGTTAAATAACAGGATGAAAAACAACAGCCTCAATTCTTGACAAAATGATACATATTTTAAAACGCTGTTAGATTTCACTGTCTTTCAAATTTTGACTTATGCCATGTTTTTTAGCTTTTGAAAATTGATTCTCATGTATATTTTAGCGCTGAATCCCAAAATGACATTCATTTTAAACCATCACGTAAGTATATTTCTCAAATCGCAAATTTCAAAGTTTAAAATCTTAAAGTTAAAATTGATCCCCCTCCTTTCCCCTTCGAACCTCATCGGACCCTTGAGCTATTTAGCTGTAAGAAACACAGTATAAGCCAAAAAATTTAATAAATTATTGAATTAATATTTATAATATTCAATATAATATTCTATAATATTATAATATTATAGAAAATATTATATTAAATATTTATAATATTATAATATTCAATATAATTATAATATTCAATATAAAAGTCTTTATTGAATTAAAAAAAGTCTTACATCTATTTTATAGTATTAGATTTTTCTCTATTTTTTAACCTTGAAATTTACGATTTGCGAAAAATCATGACATGATGGTTAAAAGTGAAGGTAATTTTATTATTCAGCGTTAAAAAATAAATAAAACGTAATTATAAAAGTTAAAATACACAACCATCGCAAGTTTATGTTTTCTAATCTAAAACTCTTTCTTAAACTTATTGACGGTAATCAATCCGATTTTTTTTTTGTGTGTGTGTGTGTGTTATCCTCTAATATAAGGATGTATAAGATGGTAAGTGTCAAAAATCATATTAATACAGCATTGTCATCGGATTCAAGTCAGTATGTAAAATTTAACTTCGATCGAAAGTGAGTTAATGTTTGAGAATAAAATTTAAACTGGAAAGATGATCGTTACAAGTTAAATAAAAACTTATGAAAATAACGTAATTTTTGTTAAAAGAAAATCATTGCCTCAAATCCTTACAAAATACAAGATATATTAAAATACAATTATTGTAACTAATTTGAAACTTAACTAATAAAAGTTAATCGTAATATTTGTACGATTTCTTTCAAAACGCAGATACCTTGAAATAAGTTTAAGTACTTTATATACGACCCGTGAAATCATGGCAGAACTCGTCTGTTTTGAGCTGCAAAAAGTGGTATAAGTCATGTATTTCAAAGTTTCATAAGTCGGTCGATTTTAATGTTAGATGAATGGGACTTTTTTTGTATTACTTGTTAGTGTCACAGTAAATTTTTATTAAATATCACTTATAGGACCGGGGGACCGAACAAAAATTTAAATTTCGTAATTTTTTAATAAATGTTTCTCTTGGTCCAAATCGCTTTAAAAATAATTATCTACCTTATTTAAACCATTTTTGCAATTGGAAGTATGCATCTAGGACCAACGGTTACGAAAATAAACGTCGGTCAGGTTATACGTGGACACACTGTATATAGTACTGTTAAATAACATAACCAACAAAGGAAACAAAATGGCAGCCTTATCTGAATCACAGATGGGCCAAAAATTGAGATTGTTCCTGTCATCACATCCAGAAAATTCTATGACAGAATTGAAATTTGAAAAGGGCGAAAATTCCCGAATAGCTTAGACAAATATATCAAAATGTATGCATAAAAATAAGTTTGAAACAATCGTAAAAATACAAATAACAGCTTACGAAATAGAAATACTTTTATGTGTATTATGCCGAATGGCTAATTATTGTACGTTTCATTATTTTCTGTTGATATTTGTCTGCAATAAATATCATGTTTTTAATAAATATATCTTTAAGTAAATAGGTTATGTCCTCAATAAGTATGTGTCTAGTAAATATATTATGTCTTTAATAAATCACAATAACTGTCTTTTTTTTTTTTTTTTTAGAAATTGCAGTATCCTATTTTAGCATCAATGACTATATAAAAGAACATATTTATCTCAAATACAAGAATATGTTTAATTCAAATACAAGAATATGTTTATCTCAAATACAAGAATATGTTTATCTCAAATACAAGAATATTTTTTATCTCAAATATTCAAAAAATATAAAAAAGCAGAAAAGAGAAATCGGCAAATAAATGTTTATGAGCTCTTTCTGAAAATCTTGAATGTTTATGTAAAAAAACTATGCTGCGAAAAAATATTTATTTAAAAGTAAGATGCATTAAAAAGCTATTTGAAACTTTTTGTAAAAAAATGTAAAGCAGACGAAATATTTTGAAACCATTCAGTGCAATATATGTGTTACTTTTCCATTATTGAAACAATTATCCACCATGGTGTAATTATTATAAGTTAGAAATACATGTGCAAAGTAATTACTTAGAGGAAACTGTCCTTAAATTAAACACCCTAAGGAAAACATGCTTTATTCAAACGATTGTTTTCTCATGACCTTTATTTTATCGCAAAATAACTTTGCGAACTTACAAAATGTAATGGTGTTCTTTAAAAATTAATAAATAAATTTCGCAATGTCATTACTTATACAAAGCTACACTGTGTCATTTTCTGCACAGTGCTCTTTTAAAACAACACACCTATAAATTGCTGTTAATTTAGGCTGCCTCAGGCGAGTATTGTTATATTCTGTTCGCACCATTATTTTTAAAAATTATATTTTGTAGTATGTTTCTCTTGAAAATGTCGTCAAAGTGTATATAAAAAATTTTTGCTTTGAAAATGTGGTGGGAGGTAGAGTTAAAAAACAGTCGCCTGTGGCAAACCTATCTATTTGCATACAATATACTTAGTTTGGATACTATGACGCAAAAAAACGTTTACACAAATTTTACGGATGGTTCTGGATATCGTGACGAAAAAGATAAATGAATTTATTGAATTAAGTATATTTAATACATAACATCAGCTGAGAAAAAGTATGACATATTTGATAGTGTATTGAAAAAAAAATGTTTCAATGTCGAAATATATTTCAGAAGGCAAAACATAAGTATATGTAAAGTAATTTTTTAACAAATCTTTCAGTCAGATCACAGCGTCACTTGAATTTTGATATCATATCTTTTAAAACTCATATTTTGAATGAAAAAGCATCACTGATTAAAAATACATATAACAAAAAAGAAAAATTAAATATATATATATATAAATTCATTTTAATAGCGCAGCGTCACTCAAAATTTGATATCAGAATTTTTAAGACACCTATTTCAGATTTCTATAGCCATAAAGTAAAGTGCTGCGACAAACTTTTAACACGTTAAGGGTTTTTGTATTGATTAATTTTACTTTCATACATCGCAAATAAACTTTTCCTCACCAAGAAACACTGGCACATTCAATATCTGACAACGCTGAACACTTAACATATTTTACTCTCATCTCCTTCTGTTTTGAGTGGCTGAATAAAGCATTGCAATTACGACAAGCTTCGCCGTC
Organism: Maratus speciosus; assembly: GCA_963932465.1. Classification (NCBI taxonomy): domain Eukaryota; kingdom Metazoa; phylum Arthropoda; class Arachnida; order Araneae; family Salticidae; genus Maratus; species Maratus speciosus. The sequence goes on from OZ010791.1 coordinate 139,826,595, forward strand.
ATAATCCGAGAAAGATCCTCCGCTTTGCCGTCATCAATGAATGCAACAAAGCAAATTTTCTTCTTAGCCTGTAGAGCTGCACATTTTGACAGTTATATTTCTCAGCGGCTGTTGCCTTCACTTCGGCAATATTAGGACTTCTAGTCAGAATTACTGAACCTCCATGCTTCCTGTTTTCAGAGAAAGATGCAACATGATTTGCATAATGAAGTGGAGGTAGATAAAAAAAAAATAAGATAATAATACATAATGATAAAATAAATCCAGAAAAAATAAGATGCTGAGCTTGAAGATGCCGTCAGTTTAAAAGATACAGACGCCTTCGGGGTACCGGAAACAGATGTTGTTGGCGCTGGAATTGGAGTAGGTGACATTGAAGCATCAGAAATTGACGGATTAAGTCTAAATAGGCTGTTATCTACAGAACTTGTGTTGCTGTCTTTGCTTGTCTTAGTTCCAGTAGACTTTCTGTCACAACTGAAGCACAGAAAACATTATCGGAAAAGATGTCTTCGTTCATAGGATAGGTTCCATTTTTCAGAAATCGACATATCTTTTTACCTACAAATGACATATTGTATATACAGAGGCAGTATTTGAGAACACATGCATTTATAAATTTTTGCATATTCAGAAATTAATCTAAAAAGAAATAAGTCCTTACCTTATACTTTAGATATGTAACCTTTGAACTGAAACAAATGTGAAATAGCACCAAAAAAAGTCCCAAGAAATTTCTGGCGAAAGTGTAAACAGTTTTTTAGTCAGTTGTGAAAAATACAAATTTGAAACCATCGCCATTAAATGTTGATCGTTGCTGATCGATTCCATAACATAACTCCGTATCGTTAAGTGGTGTCCTCTGGTGACAATATTAAGAAACATAAGGTATGTCAATTTACCTAAGTATGCCATTTTGGGACAGTTTCATCTATATTAATAATTATTATAATAATAAACATTAGATCATTAACAAGATATTTCAATCTGTGATTAATAACTTCTTTTTAATTGAAGAGTCATCAATATTGTACTGATAACCAAAAATTGAAAAAAAAAACCCATTAAAATGTATTTAAAAATGTTTAAAGATGTACAATTTAAAATAAAATATGCTAAGAGTGACAATAATCAACATAAAAGACTAGAACCTTTTAATAAAGAAAACTCTGATAAGTTTTATACATACAGTGACTGCAATATTCTCATGATGTCTAATGATATAAAAACTATTTCCGAATAAAGTTCGAAATATTTACTCGATAAACAAACATCGCGACATAACAGGTTTCACAAAAAGCTGCACTGTTTTAATAAAAATCATCATCTATAAAAGTGATTTATTTTATCTTTTTTATTTTAAATTATGTAGCATATTGTACCATATTCTAGCTAACACAAAAGCCTCATTCATTTCATATGCTCTCATTCTACATATAGCTTTCTATTGATATGTGGATAATGGATGAGAAAAAATCTTGATGAATACATTTTTTATTATTTTTTAATTTATCTTGTAAAGGTTCTTTACAAATGTTGCTTTTTGGCAGCAAGAAAATTAAATGGTACCTTTAGCAGAATTCCAAATGCCGATTATTAGTATACAGTTTATATCATTTACAGGGTCACTTATTTAGATGTAGTGTATTACCACTTGTGATCGTAATTTTTTCAAACACATTTTAATGATATAAAAATATTAAATACTAACGAAATTTATACATGATTATGAGAAAAAAAAGAAAACATTTTTTGCTGACAACATTGTGTGCAGTATTCATATTTCTCCCAAGGACGCATAATATATATTTCGAATAAAATGTTTCCTGTGGATATTCAAGTTGTTGCATGTGCGTTATATTCTTGTTATAAATTTTGAACTAAATTGAATTCTAGACCATTTTTTTAAGTGTATCTGACTTCAATGTTTTCACTTCTTAAATTTATATCTCTGTTATTAGCCTACTTTCTAAAAACAGAGCAAGCCGACTTTTATAAAATGCAAAAGTTTCCAACTAATCCTCAATACTTAAGTATATGAGGAAATATCTCTATATTTTCAAAACTGTGTCATTTACAGAAATTATGAATTTGCAAAACTCTGTCATTTACAGAAATTGTGAATTTGCAAAAATGTGTCATTTACAGAAATTGTGAATTTACAAAACAGTGTGTGCATGTCGAATTTGCCCCACGGGTGGCCGAGAGGTTTTGCTCTCAAATCTGGTTTACGGGAGGTTTTGTGTTCGAACCCAATCGCGCCCGTCGGCCTTATCATTCGTAGGTTTCTGTGGTTTTCTTCAAACTTTGGATTTCCTTACGTAAATACGGGTTAGTTTCCCTTAGTAAGAGCCCTACGGAGGTCAACCCCTTCGGGCCTACATTCCCCGTATAGATAATTGTCCGTAATAAAAAAAATTATATGGCTTTCGGATCACATCCAGATCACTATTGTGGAGGTCGAATTGGCGCTGCCGTGGTTTCAACCAGATAACTTTAGAACAATAGATTAGAGCATTATGCTGTTAAAGTGATATAACATAGCTACACAGTGTCAACTTTAAATTATCTCGCCAATTTAGCAAAATGTTTAAAAATTAGCTTATGTTTATGCGTCTCTATTTTATTAACTTAAATGACGTAGAGCCCTCTAAAATAACGCACATTCATCCAGCAAAACAAAACAAATATAATTATCTAGGGAAAAATATGAAGGGCAATTAAATTAAATGGAACACTATATATTATATGGATAGATTTTAATGGGAATTGATTCATTGAAATTAGATTATGATTCGTCTACTTTATACTTTATCTTAGGCCTAATTTACCGCCATTTTTGAACAACAACGGCGCATTCTTACCTCAGGTTTTAATGACAGGTTTCAACAAAATTTGGTTCAGCCAACTCAGCTTATAATTCTCTTAACGGTTTATGGCGAGTGGGCAGCATACCTGCTAACAATGTGCCGTAAACAGATGGAACCTATGCGGGAGGTTCCTTCGGAAAGATTATTGATTGGGTTATACTGTACGCTGCTGAACGCACAGTGAAGGGTTACCGTGGCTGAGTGGTTACAGCACCACTCCGCTAATCACTTGAGGTATTGCTTGAGATATTCGCAGTGAGCTCTGGGTTGGATTCCAGCAGGCTCCGTTTCACAATCTTTGTAGAGCTCACGGTTGTAATTCACTGGTGTTTCAAATTTCCTTGTGGCTATATCGTCCTTGTATATTGACGATAACTTGCAAGTACACAAATCAGATGTAAGTGCTCAATAAATAAAGAAATAAATAACCGCACAGTGGTTCCCGCAACTACGTTCACTTGGAAATATTTCCATGTGTATGCGCAGCATGTCTACGCAAGTGTAGGCAGTAGGGACACAAAAAGCTTTTTTCTGTTATATAAAAATACCCAATGCGAAATTACCGTAATTTCGGGTGTATAGCCCGCAGATCAAACAATTCAGTTTGGACCCAGAAATTTTATTCAGTATTTGAAGACCAATATTTACTGTGATCTAAAAAGTTACATTTTATTTTTAAAAATTTCTGGGTCGAAACACGATTGTATGATCCGCGGGCTATACACCGGAAATTACGGTAATAACACAAATGCGACTAGGAAACATATTTTTTAACAACTTGATAACAATTTTTTTACGACATTTTTACACGGGCAGTAGAATTGTAATGCTTATAGCAAGTAAAAAATTCAAAGTGTTTGGGCAACAAGAACTATTTTTTAATAAACTACGTAACGATCGTAGGTGAAAAAAAAGAAAAAGTCCTCTTGCGATCACTGTTACCTTTAAATATCAATATTTTTTTTCCAATTTTGCATCTAAAATATAAATACAAAATCTGTTTAGTTAATCATTCAAATTTTAGGGTATATATAAATGTATAATGCTTTTTAATAAATTAATTTTTTAATGCTTTTTAATGTGTAATGCTTTTTAATATATATAAATGTATTATCATGCACTGTGGCAAAGATTTTCAACAGGAATAAAAATAATGCATTACCTTCTGAGGTATTTTAAAATATAATTTATATTGTCAAAACTTTGTAAAAATAAATCCATATATCAAGAAATAAATTTTTATTACTTTGAAGGGCAAAAGGAAAATTTTTAAAACACGACGCTATATTAAAACATGATCGTTCTGAGTAGGTTGGACGGTCTCATACATAATATTAAGCTATTGTAGTACAGAAATAATCTAGTATAGCAAATGAATGTATGAATGGGTATTTACTTATACTGTTTAACAATACATGAGGCCAGAATAACATAATAATCAATACATATTTTTCTATAACAATTTTATCACGAATTCTAAGTCTTCTGGTTATATATTACTCATACTTTGTAACTCATGTATTTTCATTGCATTACTCTGTCAATTACTTCACCATAAACGATCATTGATGTCAACTTATAAAGATACAAAGTCATCATTCGTAGAACTTTATTCCTAAAAATATTCATTGGTGCATATTTTAATGCAGTATATTATTTTTTTATGTGGGAAACAATTGATCTTACTTGTTATTCACTGAATTTCACAATCTGAATATCTTCTTCATGTTTTTTTAGTTTCAGTCTAATTTCGGTTATAGCGGAAGGTGGTATACAGTGAGACGGAAATTATTATTACTTAACAAATGGCGACGATTTTTATTCTTTTGAAAACTTTTTTGCTACATCTTTAAGCAACACAAATACGTTACACATTAACGTATAAATGGTTTTAAAAAAGTTATTTATAAAAGCACAGAAGCAGCATAACAGAGTATCGAAAATTGTCTCACTGTGTACCACAAGTAGTACACAGTGAGGTAATGTATATATTTTCATAAATCATACATTTTTACACTCTATCAATAATTTTATGCAGTTTATTATTTCTCATTAATATTTCTAGAGTTTCAAAATATTAAAAACATGATCCTCGGGTGGACAATGGCAGACTTTGGGCTACCTTCATGCAAATTTTCAGCCTCTTACGTTTAGTAAATTTCCCTAGCCATCACACGCCCACACACAGAGAGAGAAAGAAAAGCACTATTTTATTAATAAATAACTTTTTAACATCAGAACTACATAGTAAGTACACAATAAGACACGTCTCACTGTGTACCACAACTTTGTGTCTCACTGTGTACTTTCGTTACGTCGTAACAAAATGGATGCCACATCTGTTACATCAATTTCATCGCTTTAAAAAGTTTATGCCGTTTTGATGAAATAATCTATTGTTAGATATAGCTAGGTTTGATTAAGAAAATATATGTCATGTTGAAGGAAATGAACTCTAAAATAACCGTTTATGTAACTTTAACCACTATAAAATAAAGAATTATTTACTAGTTTGTGGGACGAGTAACTGAAGTGCCGAAACTACATCAACGTGTTGCATAAGATGCGGTCGTTATGTGTGTGTGCCAGCTTGAAGAAAAAGTTACAACTATATGTCAAAGTGGCTGCTGTCTCACTGTGTACCCCCTATCCTTCATTAAACAAGGAAAGAAAAAATATCCTATTTGACTATTTGACTCTCACTGATATTAGACATTTATTTTACAATACATTCCTCTTTGCATAGTTTAGTATCACTTTTTCCTAATTATATGTATTTAAACTATCTTTTAATTTGCTTTTTCTGTCAACGTAAATAAAAATAACATTATTTGGATGTAACATTATTTTGTCTTTATATAAATTACCTATTGTTGACAGGCAAAACAGTCTCATATTATATGCATTACTCAACAAAATATCGATCATTTATCATAGAAAAATATAATAATAATACAATCTTTAAAAGCATTATTTTACTCAATTTCTTCGCAAGCAAATATTATCATAATACAAATATCCATCTGACAAACTAAATTAATTTTCTAAACGATAACAGTTAAAGATAAATTCTTACAAAATTCTGATAAACTTACAATTTATTTAATAAATAAGCATTTACAGATAGTTTCTTTTGTAAATTTATTTAGTTTTGTTTGTTAGAGATAAAGGTAATAAATGAAACAGAAGCTTGTATCTGAAAATAATTATTCCGGAAATCAAATTAGGTTTATATTAACGTCTATTGAAAATTAAAATAGTATTTCTAATAATTTTTTGAGAACATGTAATTTAATCGTCGAAGGTTGTGTATGATTAAATAACACTAAAATCTATCGAATCATAATTGGACAACGGGACTTATCACGTTCTGATAATGTTTTAATATAAGTTTAAAACACTTTTTTGTTAATGAAACGTAAAACATTATTTAAAACTATTCTGCATATATGGAACGTGATTTAGTAAACATCGCTCTAAAACATACTGTATTTTCAGACTGTATAAAATAAAGTAAATTTAAGATGAGAAAATTGAATTATCTTTTATAGAAATTATAAAAATCCATTTAGCTACGCAATATCTATCTACCTATATAAAATCCTAATGAAACGATTTTATGCAACGACTAATTAAACAACTGATTATGTTTCACGGCGATTTCACCTAAAATATGGTATAGTATGCAATGAAATTAACACCAAAAATTCGTATTAATCCGCAGATCTCAAAACTGGTATTAGAATTTTAAAATTTGAATTAGATTCCGAAACCTTAATTTCGCTCTAATTTGATCTAATTTGAAATGAAATTTATCTAATGATGGCAACCAAATTACTCTATTTTTATTATCAAAGGGAGAAAAGATTTCTAGGTTATTAGATTTCTTCAATTTCGCCATTTTCAAATTATATTTTATTTCAATCAATAGTGAAGACAATAAATTGATTAAATTATGATTTTTAAGATAATAAAAATAAATAATTCATTAAATATTAATAATAATATTAATATTAAATAAATAATCATTTCTTATTTAATTTAGTTAAGTTTTCATTATTTCAAGAGATATTTTTTTGTGTATTTTAGAAAGGAAATTATTTCAAATTGTTACCTGCGTAGAAACAGTGCAAAGAATAATATTTCCTTACGGTTAAAAATTTATTTACGCGCGACTATTTAAAACAGAAAAAAACTTCAGAATTAAACGATTACGTTATAAAGACAGGAAAATATTGAAAACTGCGTCGTAAAAATTGTATTTACTATGACTATTAAAAGAGAAAGAAAACTTTAAAATAATAAATTCACTAATATGCATTAAAGCAGTCAAAATCTGAAATTACGTCATATTTAAAATGACAAAGTAAGAATTATGCCAAACAGTTTAAATTAAAAATATATTTAGGCAACTTCTATTTCATATTTCTAGATGCATTTTTTATACGTTTGTCGTTAATTCTAAGGCAACGCAAAAAATAAAACTTCCTTCCTAACAACAAACTCACGTGAATATTAAAAAGAGTAAGAAGACTTTAAAATGACAAATTCATTAATATGCATTAAAAATAGTAAACAATAAAATAGTTTTTTTTTTTTTTTTTTTTTTTTTGCGTGTGTATCTATATATAGGAGATGAATTAAATTTGAATAAAAATAATAACGAGTTTGTACAAGTTCATGGAGGCTATACACTTTTAAATTAAATGATGTGTGTACTCGTGAATCTTAAAAGAGAAAAAAACACTTAAAAATATATAAGTTATTGCAGGAGAAATGAATTTAATACGTAAATTACGTCATATTTTAAAATGATACATTTAAAACGTTTTTTATGCCGGATAATTTTAATTTGACGTGACATGGTAAAAGTGATTGTAAAATATACAAATATACAAAATATACAAATTTATTTGTATATTACATCACTTGATGTAGCATCAATACAGGTGCACAAAAATGCACAAAAATAGGCACAAAATACATTAAATTAAAATTCGATAAATACACGTTGTAAAATTCGCACATTCCTATTAATTAATATAAACAATATTCAATGTAAAAATGATATAAAAACATGCATGTCGGTGTATCAAAATAGAGAAAAGAATTCATGAATAAGCTATATCTGTTCCTAAAACTATTCAAACCTCAATCAAAATACATTTTTATTATTAATTATTAAAAATCATTAAGTTATTTTACTGTTTTAAATAATTTAAAGATAAACTTTATCTGAAAGCGGATATTTTTTTTTATTCTGTTCTGTGTAAAAAATGAAATTATGGTATATTTAGAAACAAAAATACGTATAATGAAATAAAAAAAATCTAATGCAAAAATCCTGTAATATGTCACTTTATAAATTTGTTGTCACGAAAATTTTGAATCGAATTTTCAAAATATATCCTTAAGGGCTTCTCGAGTACACAAAAAGAGCCCTTTTTTTTCTCTCAGTGTCATGGAACTAACATTATCGGACCTAACGTCAGACTGTAAACAAACAGATTCACAAACGTACTCTTTGTTATATTAATGTAGAAAAAAAATAAATGTGTGTGCAGTAGCGTTTGCGTCGAAATTATGTTTTCCATCTGAAGTTTGAACATCTATTGAAAGTTTGAAAATAAATAAAATCTATTCACATCAATTTTTTAATGTAAGCGTACAAATGTTTTGTGCTTGAATCGTTCTGTCTATAGACTATTCTTCGGGGCAGTCAGATCCAGCTGTTGTTTGAAATATGAGCGATTGTCGGTTCTCACAGCTGTGGCAGTTTTACGCTTTTTTCTAGAAAAACATTTACACACATTATAATAAGTCAATATAAAACAGAAGATTCATGCCTATATATATTATAAGGTTGCGGTTGCAATATATATATTCTATACCTACGTATCTACATATGTTAGATATCTACTCTTAGTTATTCTTCCATTCATTGTGTTTCATTTTTAATCATATATCTGACTTTAATTTTATTTTAGATTACCATTTATTTAAAAATAAACTTTAATTCTTTTTAAAATGTATTTTATAAGTGTCATATTATTATAACCAAATTAATAATCTAGTTAAAGTTTGTTGATATGTCTTTTATTTTCCAAAACTTAATATTATGAGGGATATTCGGGAATTTCCAAAATATTATAATATCTAGATCTGAGATATGGCGCTAATTTGCCTATGCGTTATCTAGTTCTTGGTGTAAATTAAGTTGTAACTTGGTGTAAAAAAGAAGATTACGATACAGCAAAAAGTCGGTATGGTGAAACACTGACAGGTTTAAATCTTGTGCTAAATATGTTTAAAAGGTTTCCACCAACTGAAGAACTTGGTGAGATCTTGTGTCACGCGAGCAGTAAGAGCCCTGGAATTGTCGGCATTGTAGCAAAATAGCATTCCCAGTCTCTTGCTCTAAAAGGCCCATTATGCAGCTGCATTGACGGTTTTGTTTCTGTATGTCATGTTAGTAAATACACCAATATGATACTTTTCGTGACATCGATACAGTGCACATGATCTTTGGTATGGTATTAATCCATTTCTTATTTTGCCGTGTTGACCAGACGATGTGCTCACAGTGCATGCAAAAAGTAACATAAAGAACGCGACAGTTGGCTGGAACATCTTTAGACTTAAACATCTTTACAGCAAGATTTGCATGTGTCGTGTGTCAGCGTTTCACTATACGGACTTTTTTGCAAGGAATCATTCTACAATCATTGAGGACGCGATAACACATAGCCAAATTTCTGCCATCTACCAATGGAGAAAATTATTACATTCCAGTATTACATTCCCAGATAATTCCAGAACAAGGTTTTGTAAAACTATCAAACCTTTTGTATTCTATAAGAGCCTTCGCGACCATTTTGCAACACCAAGAAACAAAAGCATTTTCTGATGCACGGAACTCCAACAGGGATTAAAATAAAAATAATAAACAGGCTCTTATTACTAATTAATAATTATGAGTCTTCGCATACAACCAATGTCAATAAGTCTTAATACTTGAGTGTAAAACTTTCTCATATTCTTTTTGAGTTGTTTGCCTTTGGAATAATATTGTAACTTGGAATAATAATGTAACTCATTTTTCTTCATACCATAAAATATTATGTGAGTTAACGGAGAAGGGTGATTCTTCTCACCAATACCCATGTGATTAACGATAAAGAAAATTCTGAATGATCGAATATAATGGTTTTTCGTACCCTTTCTTGTGTTATAACATGAGAACTGCCGAATGAATAAAAGAAAGAACAAGAAAGAGAAATCGGCTAATGCCAGAATCGGTTTGTTTCCAGAGAAGTTTGCATTTGGTGACGGAAGTTCCTTTGTTTTAGTTTGTTGAATCGAAAAATCAGTTGAATCCTCATTGCGAAAACGAATGAAAAATACAAGAAAGATTTAACAGTAGAATTTGAATTAAAATTATACAAAATTCTAACTTAATTCGGAATGCTTAGATGATGTTTAGATGATACAAACTGTTCTGCTAGTTTTCTTTTTGGTGCAAATTTCATTTTCCTTTAAAATAATTATGTGACTCACAGACGGCTATAAATGGCAATGTGCAAAATATTTTGATTTTTTTAAATAAATACATAAAATTTAAATACATATTTTATTTATAATGTGACGATTAAATTATCAAATTAATTAGAAGATTAACTTACCAAATGATCCTTTCTTTTTCTTTAAATGATAATTTTTCTATAATAATTTTTTGTACGAATATTCTAGTAAATATTACAGACTTAAATATTTTAGTTTTATAATTGTAGCAATTTTATGATATGGAATATCATTTTGAAAAAAAAAATACTTAAAAAATGCTATGTTGTAATTTTTTTCCCCTTCAAATTTATATTTTTCACTAATTGGTTATAAATCATACAAACTTTTCTTTTAAAGTATTTCTACAGTTGCTGCTAATAACACCGGAATTATTGGATTAGAAAATGCCGTAGGATCTTAATATAAACGAATTTAGGTTAATTATAATTTAATATATTTTAATCCAACTAGAACTTCTTTCAAGCGTAAAGAATATTCTATGTGTAAAAAAACAACCGTAGTTGGAACTTCCCATAAAAACATTTCATTACAGGGTTTATTTTTTTATTAATATTATGGATCACTGAATATACGTGTGAGATTTTAATTTGTAAGGAAAGCCAGAAATTGTTTTTTCTTAAATAGTAATAAGCATGTATCTAATTTTGAAAGTGTCAAATTCGTATTTAGGATAATTAAAATGGATTCAGTGTTTTATTATTCAAATAATAATAAAGGTAAAGTTTGTTTACATTAATATTAAAGTAGGGATGGATTAATCATAATTATTTTAATAATATATAAATGCTAACAATTTTTTCAGTTTACTGGTACATTTAGTATTCTTCTAAATTTAGACTTGGCTAAATTATTTGTGGATGTTTACTTACTTTTTCAGAGTATACACTAAAATATTGCAACAAATATTCTCAAATTATAAAAATAAAGGTTTCAAATAATACTATTGATCAATTTTATTATGTGACTTTAAATATATATTTCCCCTACGAATTCCTTATAAATTTCCTAAAAAGCAAAACTGAATTTTAAGTTCGACGGAATATGCATTTTATTAGCATTTATTTATGCAAGTTTTCCCTTTAACACAAATACTGAATTAGCTCTTAAAATATTCATGATGTCAGCAGATGGTTGTATTTTCCATTGTATAATAGAATAATATATCTCTAAGCATTTTCGTCTGCTTTTACACGAACAAAATATTCAATTTAAGGGCATTTATTTCTGCTAGTTTTCTTTTGGTACAAAATTTCATTTTCCTTTAAAATAAATATCTGTCTCATGCAATGTTATAACTTGCAATGTGCAAAATATTTGATTTTGTTTAATAAACAATTAAATTTTAAATTCATATTTTATCCAATTAGATGATTAAAATACAAAATATATTTATCTGTAAAATTTAAACTCTCTTATTATTTTTTTCTTTTTTGAGAAACTTTATTGTGATCATTTTTACACGATGATTTCGATTAGCATTAGTAGAAAGAAATCATGTTCTTTGAATCATTTTTAACATAAGAATGAAAGTGTAAAATACTTTGTTGTAGATTTGTAGATTAGCTTGGTTCTATAGTATTATCATTATTAAGCTGTTCTTTTACTTTTCCATTAATTCCAGATTTGAATTTTCTAACTGTGTAAAATTTGCTTTGATTCTATGGTAAATCCAGCAAACCAATCATTTTAACCAACAGCTGAAAACGTTGTATTTTAACTGTAATCATGTTGATGAAAACGACTTATTCCCATCACACAGACTAATTGGACAGGTATGATGTGTTATTCTATATCTGTGGTTGATTTATTTTTCCAAATTGTAATCCTAAAATATCAGATAAAATAGTTATTGAATATTATTTTGCTATAACTGCATATTTTACAATGTTGCATTTTAACTTAAGATATTTATATCTTATACTCTAGATAACATATACTCTAAACAAATTAATGATATTAAATATATTAATAAAAGAAAGATCTTTACATTCTTTAAATCTGTACCTTGGAACAAAAAGGGCCAATGTCCATTTTTCTCAAATGACAGGAAACCCAATTTAAGTTTGACACATTATATTAACAGTAAGTAACATTGGCCTCGACAAAATATTTTTTTCAATGATCTAATATTGGAAGGACTTTGGCTTTTTTAACAATTACTTTATATCGCATCCTGAATTCATTCCTGCACTTAACTCAAATTTCTCTCTCTCTCTATATATATATATATATTATTATTATTATTATTTTTTTTTTTTTTTTTTTTTTTTTTTTTTTTTTTTTTTTTTTTTTTTTTTTTTTTAGGGCGGGAGAACATGTTTTGTGTTTCACAATTACACTGCATAGTTTCACATGGAAAATTACATTTTGAATGATTTCTATCCAATATTATGACAATATAGACTATCTTTCTTTAATTAGTTATTAAAATCAAATAGAAAATATACTGAGAAGACGGATAAGAGCTGCATATGCCGCCGAAAACTAACCCTTCCACAGAGGAATGAAACAAAAATTGTATCAGTGACGTATTAGTAGGTTACATCATTTGCAGAAACACATTAATTCAATATCAAAAAGAATTTATGAAGGGATTCTAAACTAAATATTTCCTACTAAAATGAATTATATAACCCTGTTTTATTCGATGAACCTGTCATTTTGGATCAACCTGTTTAAATAATGTTTCGTAAAACATTGGTGTGGACTTATCATTTTACAAAGCAATGTATATAATTTCTACTTAGGAGAATATCGAAAGTCAGTTTTCATACTGGCCTGTATCATAAAAGCCTGTGACCACTTATTCATGCTTAAGAAATCCTTTCGAGTCCCTTTGCCTAAATTTGGCCACTGGGGGGGGGGGGGGTATGAACGATGTCCACAAAACTTAGAAAAGTGCCTCCGGAGGGCATATTTAGGGGGAGGGACTCCGGAGGTGCATAGCATGAATAAGTGGTCACATGCCTTTCCAACAATATGTAACATGCGGGGGTCAGTAAAAGTTAGAATAATGACCCATTTTGTTTCAACTATCGTGCCACCTTGAATACATCTTCTCCCCTCTCTTTGAAATACCGTTTGCAGAAATGTGTTACTGTGCACGGTGACTATATAGAAAAGGACTAATACAATGTAGCAATTTCATAAATTTCACTCAATTATTTCAATGTAAGGACAGAAACCTATTGATACACCCTCGTATATATAAATATTACCTTAATGCTTTATTTTTATTTATTAATACGTTTGTACGGATATTTGCAGAATCTTTCTTATTTTCTAAAAAAAGCTAAATGTTATATCGTTGGATTATATTTGACACAATGTTATATTATATTTGTTATATTATATATTATATTTGACACAATGTTTAATTGATAAAACCTTATAAATTAGAACAAGATGATTTTGAATTTTTCTTTTCTTTCTTTTTATTTATTTATTTATTTATTTATTTGCTGATGCATTAATTTAATAATATTATTGTAATTCTTGAATAAATCACAAATGTTGAAATTTACAATCTCAGTGAAAAATAAACATAATTAGATAATTATACAATTGTATATTACAATTCTTTTGAAAATAATTTTGTTAATGAAATGTTATGCAGAATAAAATTTTGCATTTTATTACTATATATATTCTTAAAAATAAAAATGAAATGAAGAATCATCGCTTGAAATTAAAAGCCTAAAAGAAAATAATAGTTTAGATAGTATATTTAAATAATGTATTTTGAAAATTGTATTCGAAATGCTAAAAGAAATCTTTTTAGTACACTGTAAAAAAAAATCTGTGAAGTTACTAAAGTTTTTCTAGGAAACTGGGATTCCTAGAACTTTTCATGTAACGGCAACAACAAAATTTCATGTAACAGACACACTTTTGCGCCGAAAATCAAAAAATCTGTAAGGTTACTAAAAAATTTTTTGGAAACTGGGATTCCGAGAACTTTTCATGTAACTGCAGCCAGGGTTACAAATAAAAGTTTAGTAAGATTACTGAAATTTTAGTAGATTCATTTGTAAAGTTACAGATTTTTGTAGCTTTACAAAAACTAGTTTTGTAGATTTGCAGCTTTTTTCGTACAGTTACAGTTGAAAGTTTAGTAAGCATGTAACTTTACATCTGTAGACCTACAGATTTTTTTTTACAGTGTAGGGGAAATTGTTTTCCTTTAAACTGGAAGTTGTACTATGATGGGCAATATTCTTCACTTAAGTAGGAGGCAATAAAAACCAGCTGTTTGGGAGAACATTAAAAAATCACAGCATTTAAAAGCACCTTGATTTTGAAGAATTCTCATTTTTTTCCGCTACTGAAATCTAGAATATGTATGCAATAGATCTGAATAACATAAGGAATTTAATTCTATTTAAATTCAGAATAATTTTGTTTTAATTATTGAATTTATTAGGAATATACTGTTAATCTACTGAAAGTTACTGAAAATCTATTGAAATTCAGAATAATTTTGTTTTAATTATTGAATTTATTAGAAATATACTGTTAAAAAATTACACTATAGTTTCTATGAGTTGGAATGACTGACATCAAAATTTTTCCATTAGATATTTTTTATGAAATATGTATATGAAACTCATTTTACCAAAACAGGTTTTTATTTCACTATTGAAAAGTAATTTTTAGTATTTAGGAAATTTTTCATTTAAATTTTTGAAATTCTTTTCTCGTATTTTTCATTATTTATAAGCAAAATTAGGACAAAATATGCTTATCCATTAATTCTTCTTTGGGTCCATAAGCGGAAGAATAAAATAGCGTGACTCGGAGTTATAGCAAAAAAAAAAAAAAAAAAAAAAAAAAAATTCACGAAGACAAAACGTAAACAAACAATCACACTGCTATTTTTCGACGTCAATTTTCTTATAAGTTTAAATAGATTAAAAATTAGCATGTAAAAATGAATGTTCATAAAACTTTAAATGAATGCATTTTGTTTTATGACATTGCTCATTACTCAAATAGAATTTACGGATCTGTTACATCAATATTATAAAGCAAAAACATAAAGACGAGTTGTTGTGAGAACGACGATGCCATATTGACCGCAAATACCTGATCAGTAACTTTTGCTTTTCCTTAAATATTCTTTAACATTTAGACAATTTCAATTTTTACGCCATCGAATACAAAAAGATAAGTTCTTTCAAATTAAGTTTGTTTCAAAACTGTATTTCAATTGATTGATTTCCTAGGTTTTAAAAAATAACTTTCAAGCATGATTTAAAAAAAAAAAATTACCTTTGTGGCGTGCAGCAAGAATTTGAATGATTAACCCGTTTGTACTTAAAACAATGTAAATACTTTAGCGTTTGTTTCCGTCTAATTTTCCAAAACTCGGTTAAAACTTCAAAAATAACTAAACAAAATAGTAAAATATTAATATAAACAAAACAAAAAATCAACACACATGTAATTGAAGTAGGGGAGACCGGGGATAGTTGGCTACAGGGGTAAGTAGGCGCAGTCCTCATAAATCACCTCTTTGTGGATAGATTGCGCAACCAGACACAGAGTACCTTTCTTCTTGCTTTTTACAATGCTCATTGTAGTTTTGCAGCGTTACCTACGTGCAGTGGACATTTATTACGAATTTTTTCTGTTTTTTGCACTCATAAGTAATTTTTTGTTGCTTCATTCTTTTTCTAATTTCTAATACTTATCGTAATAATTGCGACTTAACTTGTGCAGTTTTTCTTAGTGTATGATTCACTGTACCTACCCCATATGTGATTTACTTGGATTATTTATGCTTAGAGGATCACGTGTCTCTTTTGTGAAGAAATTAATTATGGGGCTAGTAGGCGCATTAGACGCGGGGCAAGTTGGCTCGGTGTTTGGTGTGTGCTGGTAGCTTGAAAAACAACAAACAAGGAGAAAAGTGGTTGCAATGCAAGATTTTGGTCACACGAGGCTTGCCCAAACGAAGACACTCGATTTTTTATTTGTGATAACAGTAACTCTGATGATGATATAGAGTAGGATAGAAGTTACTCAATGTTAATGTTTTATTCATTATTTTTATGTCTGTATAATTTAGAATTTACATTGTACGGCTATAACGCCTTTGTTTAAACTTACTGGTAATAATGAAATTGATTTCGCTTAACTGCGTGTCTTATTTTAATTTTTATAAAGCGTGTGACAACTTACCCCATAGGCATAGGCAACTTGCCCCGTGACGGGGTAGGTTGGCACACATTTCCTTTTACTTTAGGAATCCGCGAATCATAAACTTCAAAAGCTACAAACTCAAATATCCGAGTATTTATAGCCCAATGCCTGTTCTTTAAAAGTACAGTTACAATTTCATAAAAAAAAAACTTAAACAAAAAATTAATAAAAATCACTAACTAAAAACTGCGCCTACTAGCCCCGGTCTCCCCTACGCTTTTAAAGTGCTGATATTATCCGTATCATAATGTTTTCTGTAAGTAGACAAATCATTAGCGATTTCTCCGACTGTTAACTCCTAGCATGTGGGTAATGTGAAAGTGGCTGTTTTGATAAATTGCAAAAGTTTATTTAAGAGGGCATAGGGCCTTTAATCTTTCAGAAAATCAGTTTTTGGATTTTGTTTTATTCTGAATTTTTTTAATTTTCTCAACAATATGTAAAATATCCCATTCAAAAAATCTGCACTGTTTCTTGAACTATAATCAGTTATAGACGTTGGATACAATTGAAAATCCGTTCACGTTGAAACGAGGCGTTTTCTCAGATGAGTAAATTAAGAATTTGCGTGCACCTTTACTTTCAAACTATATAAGCAACAGCTTTAAAAAATTCGGCAAATATGCGTTTCTTTATAGTCTTCGTGCTAAAACTGGAATAAAATCACATATTTGGGTTATTTTGAATTTTTTTTTTTGAAACTTTTAAAGGTTTTTACAATTTTGTGCTATAATAAAATTTTAAACAAAGCCTTTTACATATATTTTGGTTTTAATTCAGAAGTAGGTGTATTTTGATTTCATTTTCTTCAAAAATTGTTTCCCATATGAATAATTTAGCGTTTGATCATGCGCGCAGAACTCAGTGATTTTATTTCATGCATTAGTGAGATGATTTTTTTTTAATTTAAAATTTAAATATTAATTTTGTATATACAACATTTATTTTTTCGGAATTATACAGCTATGAATATTTATTTTAGGCAGTATGGGAAAAAAGATCTTAAATGCATATTATTTGTATTTTGGTGTTTGAAAAAGGCGATGTTTTGTATCGTTTCGCCAAGCTCAAAGGTCCTGTACCCCCTTAAATACATGCTTGCTATATTGCATGAAAAGAATGTTTTTCGTGTTTTTAGAAAGCAATCTATAAAATATATTTATCCGAAAAATATAGTAGAGTTTTCAATTAAATAAAAATGTCTTTCTTCTATAATGTTAACCGAAACACGCCGGGAAAGATTCCCTAATAAATGGAAAAAAAAATCGAATGGAAAACGTATCATTTTATGTTTAACCAAGCTTTCCTTAAACTACAATGCACAAAAAATACATTTCGCTGGAAATCGTTTTAGTCCAGTGTCAAGAACTGGTTTTATTGATGTAAAGGGAGAAGAAATGCCAAGTTCTCATAGTAAAAACTGCCATGTTTTTCTTTTTCTTTTTTTAAAGAAGAAAAAAGATTTTTCCAGGACAATAGGAAGCCTGTGATATAGCAACTAACTTGACATTTTATTCGGAAATAATCCTGTGAACGTAAGAATAAAAAACATAATTTTATTCTAAAATCTCTGTAAGCTTTGATCGAATGCTCTAATTTTCTCTATTTATATACTATTAGATGACACAAAGGGACACACTATTAGTTATTTCCTGGGCAATATAAATATTCTACGTAGAATCCTAAAAAAAATAAAATTTCAGTTAAAACAGATATTTGCGTATATAATTTAAAGTAAAATACTACTTTTTTAAGCTATTTTTTTTTATTAAATTTAATTTCATATGTACACAATCATGAAAAAATGATTTACTGAACAAAAATCTAAATATCCATTTATAATAATTTATCATTTAAAGTTGGCGTCAATGTAATATAAGATAAAATAACTAAATATTTTTTTGACAATAATCTTAAAAGAAAATTACAGATCGTTTCAAACAAACTGGGAATGGTACGTGTTTAGAAAAAAATATGATTAAAACTAAAAAGTATCTGCTTTCGAATTTTGTATTTTTAATTTAGAAGTACTTTATATCTTCAATTGCTAACTGTGACATTTCTATATTTTTATATATCAGGTGTAATACATCTTGGTACTAAAAAAATGTATTATGCAACAATAATTTAAAAATAAATCGGAAACAAGTACACCATTAATTTTCCGTAATTTTCAACAACTGACAGGATTATACATTGTGAAGTGAACTACTAAAATTTTATTTCTTCATTCGTTACAATAATTCTATAAAAGCATTGTTTAAATATTATTTTGCTTATTTAAAAAAAATGTTATAGCTGAACACTTTATTAATGCTTCAGAATAAATATTAAAAATCACCTAAAATTATTATATTATTGGTAAATTATTTTTAAATTATTGTATTCACGTAATACACAGGCATGATTATCGAAGAGGAACATAAAGCATGAGATTTCTCGCTTAAAATTAAGAGCGGACCAAACGACTGTGAAATAACACCTCAAATTCTATTTATATTTTTTAATTGCACTTTTAATTTTTTGGAATGAAAACTTACTTATAGCAGGGAAAATACCCGCTGCTCCAAGAAACTAATCTGACCAGGAGAAACACTAACAAGACTTGCCGCAAGCATCCTTCTTCAGTCTAAGCTTTCAAGAGCCCATATACGCAGCATGCCAAAAGGTACGAGACGGAGCGCGCGTGAAGTGCCCACCAAACCTTCTATCTGCGAAAGAAGAGCGCTGCCCAGCAAACGTCACTCTCCCTACATCCTATGCACTACCTATGACGTCTGGTCACCATGTACATAAAACTCCCAGTCTCCCGCACAGTTGGAGGGTGGCACCGAGCAAACTGGATACCCACAAGAGCGATGGACTCGGTATCTTATTCACTAGGTTCCCGAGATACATTTACTCTCCCGGAGCCTTCAAAGACCAAAAATCTAAATTAGAAAGGTGAATGTAATCAGAACCAGTCATACAAGGTGCATCTAAAAAGTTCGGTGAATGGGAGCATAAAGCAAATAAAACTAAACATGGAAACAAAATAACTTTAATCACCCGCAAAGTAACATCCGTTGGCCACAATACACTTATGACATCGTTGATACAGCTGCTGGAATGAGTCAGAAAAGGCCTCTTTCGGGATCGACAGAAGCACAGATGTCACACGATGGTGCACTGTCCTTGCTGATTCTCAATTCCTCCGATATCCATCGTAAAGATAGTCAGAGATTGTTTAAGAGCATCTGTCTCACCCGCTCGATGTTGACTGTCATCACACTTGTTGAGGGTCGACCTGAATGTGGTTCGTCATCCACGATTTACTTTGCCTCCCGAAAACGTTTAAACCAGTCGTACAGGCCGTTTTTGCTCACTGCGCCTGTTCCGTACACCTGTATCAACATTGCATGCATTTCCTGGCGATTTTTCCCAATTTGTAGCAAAACTTGATGTTTATCCGTTACTTCATTTTAATATGACGCGAGTTTTCAAACATACACTTTTCGACTTCCCATAGCAGACTATTCTGCCTTGTTTCTTGCTCTTATATATACGTGTCATCTCTCCATTGGTCTCTACCTGTGCATGCGCAAGGACGCACTTTTAACTCGCGTTCTTTATGAGATATCCATCCATTCACCGAACTTTTTAGACGCACCTTGTATAACAGCCTGATGTGCTGGTTAGAAATCACTATAATTACGCATACAATAACTATATGTACTAAATGTAACTATATGTAACTGTATATCTTAAACCCTTGTGGACGAGCGACGTGCCGCATAATCTTCTCAGAATCAGTAATTATTCTCACCAGATTTTTTTTTTTTTTTTTTTTTTTTTTTTTTTTTTTTTGTAAATTTTGCCTTATTTAATCCGAGCATTTTTCCGATTGAATAATGCAAAAATTTCTGCTTTTAAAAACCGGTGAAAAAAAAATAAAATTTTGTAAAAGACGCTCATCCCGAATGGGTTAAGTATGCACAGTGAACGTAAAAATGCTATTTAATAAAAAAAAATGCGTGAACCCGACAAGAAAACTCCCGGGAATATTATTAGTAACACTGATAAGCTTCCATGTACGTAGAATTAAAACAAAAACTTATTCCTAGTGAAAGAGGGCCCGAAAATGATATTGTGCTTACCCTAGATTCAAAGGTTGATAGGGCACTGTAATACCTACCATATTACGCTAGATTTTGGTTCTACAATTTTCAAAGTGAATGCTTTTCTTTATAAATTTTGTTTGTCCATCGTCAAGAACTGAAAATTTAATGTAGAAACACAAGCGTTTTTCTATTTTCGATGAAAAACCGGACGCAAAATCTTATCTGTAAAGCTTACTTTTTTGGGACAATAAAGATAAAGTGATAAACTAGGAATTTTGACTCGTGGAGCAATTGGAATCTTCCAGAATTTATTTTTTATTCTAAATATTCTCTGAGCTTAAAAGTATTCCTTCCATTTTCAACATAAACATTTCATGAGAAGGTGTTAATTTTTTTGTGGAATTTTGAAAAATACAGGTTTAGATAAACTTACGTCTCCAGTTAAAAAGAAAATGTTTTAGTAATAATTACTTTGTACATAAAAAAGAAAACATTTATTTAACCTGAAAATGTGTCCAGTCCAGGAGGAGAACGCAAGATTTGTGGCTTAATTTCCAGTGCTCTGCTTACTGGCACTGGGCTACTTGGACAGATAGAAGCTTGATACATGTCACTTAGATAACCTTATGGGCAATAGCATCTGGTCTGCCTTGTAAAGAGTTCAACAGAAAATTCCGCTGGTAATGGAACTCAATTCAAGAATGGATGCACAGATACACTTCATTATATTTAATTGAGTCATAACGATTTGTAACAAGTTCAGGCAAGTTGACATTTTCCCAAATGACATTTTCCCTTTTCCAAAATCTTTCAAACATTGCTGGAATATAAGAAATTTTTCAGTATGTAGGACGAGTTAAAGTTTGAGAAGAAAGATTAAAAGATTTTGAAAGATTAAAGAGAATTTTCAATAGATTCAGAATTCTTCTTGTTGCCTCCCCCTCAAATAATCTGTTTGCAGCTATTACCAGAAAGCAAGATCCTCTACCAATTTTATTCCATCCTGGAGTTTACGAAATCCCTATTCAACTCAATACTGGTCTATTAACTTCATACATTGGAATGACAAAACGATGCCTGTTTGAAGGGATTAAAGAACATAAAAGTGATTTAAAATTCAATAGACTATCTACAGCTTTATCTAGATTAGCATTTAAAGACAGTGTCAAAGCAGTTTATTTTGACAATGTAAAAATTATCTCTAAATATTCCAACCCACTTAAAGCCCTTATACGTGAATCCATAGAAATAAGTCTAAGAAAAACGAGGTATGCAATGACAATATTTCATTTCAAATTTCTAATGTTTGGTTGAATATTTTAAAATAAATACATTCGTAGTGCTTATTTCGAGCTTTCCTAGTTTCTTATTGTAGTGTGTTAGCCTAACAACAGATGGCGCCATATCCAACGCAGTGCTGATTTTGGTTGTGTTAATGATCAGTTACCGTAATGTTTTTATTGTGATGCCGTGAAAGTGCAGTTGGAAACTTCGCTCCGAGGAGGTCAAGGACTCTCTCCCCTGAAGATGGCTCGTTAGAAAGAGCACGAAACGTTGGGAATAATTTGTAATGTATTTTTAATATAGTTTTTATTTACATGTACGCTGATGAGTATCGTAAGATTTTTAATTATTAAATTTTGACAGCGTAAGTCCAAGTTTTTTTTATTGCATTTTGTGAACTCTTTGAAAATATAAATTTTGAGAAGAATAGATATTATACCCAACATATTTTAGTGAGTCAAATAGGTTTAGAGTTTTACACTCTCTAAAAGACCATGTAGTACATAAGATTTTACCTTCCGATATTTTTAATGCATTTTTACAGGTATCTACAATCTATCGTTTTTATCGTAAAACTATAGTTTAAATAGTAAACTGCACAAAAACTGTTTTTGAAAATTATCAGGATTGGTTTCAGAAAAAAGACCATGTAGTACAGAAGATTTTACCTTCCTATATTTTTAATGCTTTTTTACAGATATCTACAATATATTGTTTTTATCGTAAAATTATGTTTTAAATAGTAAACTGCACAAAAACTTTTTTTGAAAATTATCAGGATTTGTTTGAGAAAAAAGACCATGTAGTACAGAAGATTTTACCTTCCTATATTTTTAATGCATTTTTACAGGCATCTGCAATATATTTTTTTTATCGTAAATCTATGATTTAAATAGTAAACTGCACAAAAAAAGTTTTTCAAAATTGTAAATATTTGTTTGAGAAAAAAGACCGCAAAATGGCTTGTGTGCCCGAGTCAAACATGGGCTTAATCTGGCTCTGCGTCTGATATGCGCTGTATGCATTTCAATTTAATATACCACAGGTAATAAAACTCCGTTTATCAAGTTCTGGTATTGGTGTCCAATTCCGGACATTTTTTCACTCAGATGGAAAATGTCGTTTCATGTTATATATTTACCAATCAGTATGAGAGTGTGAATGAGTTATGTGAAATAAAGGCTATATAAAATTATTTATGTAAGATATTCACCTTATGTTAGTTTCCTAAATACACATGTTCAAATTCCAAACAATAAAATGTTACCATTTTAATATTAGCATAATTTTAACTCAATATTCCCCATTTAATTGCGTGACCGATCCAAGAAATTTCTTTTTCTTAGTACACTAAAGAAAGTAGGATTGTAACCCATTTATGCCTAGCACCCCATTTTTGGGACGTTTCGAATTTTAATAATTTTTTATAGTTTTCTTTACAACATGAAAATTGTATGCAGTAATTGTCTTTATCTATTTACCGAGAGATGACAGCATAAAATTGCTATTTATTTCCTTAAATGAAGGCCTTTTTTCGGTGGTTATAGATTTTTCATTTTTCAAGATAGCGAAATGTAAAACTAAGTTTATTTATATTTTTTGTATCAAGATCCAAATAAATAAGTCATAATCTTAGCTTGTAGACTTATTTGAAATGCGTATTTTTTATTTATTTATTTATTTATTTATTTTTTTGCGAAATTATATGTTCCAGGCTTTGCACGTTTTTTATGCATGTTTGTAACGTACAAAATATAGGGCACTAAGCGCAAATGGGTAAATATTTGCATTAGCCATTTAAGGGACAGTTATATATGTAAAGTCCTTTTCAAGATGATTTTGAAATAAATTGATTTTTAGCCTCAAATACGATTACTCTTCATTTATTATTAATAATACTTATAATGTTATTAGTCTCTTTAAATAAATAAATATATTTTTAATAGTTCGTAAAAATACTAATTATAGTATATAATATACAATTTAAAAACGTAATTTATATAAATTTAGACAAAGCATATAAATATGCATTTTTCCACATATGGCTATTCCCATATTTAGTACGTTTACATTTTCTCAAATAAATACAAAAATATTTTAGCTTAAATTTTTTAGCATTCTTCCAGTTCATTTTGAAACATTTTAATGTGATTTTACCAACAAATTTAAGAAAACAAAAATTCAGGCATAAATGGGTTAAACTAAATATATGTAAGCTAAATAAGTTTATATTAACAGTATTTATTTAGTTTTACTTTCTTCTATCTTTATGAGAAGAAAGTATTGGATTCGTGAAATTTTTCTACTTCCGGTTTTCGACGGATTTACACGTTTTAGGGGTCAGAGATTCCGAAAAGCAATAAATAAATGAGCATAAATAAATTATGATTTTCTATAAAGTATCAGAACGGTTTTAAGTTTTTCAAGAATATACAATTGTAAGGTATATGTAATAATTATATTGCTATTAAACACTCTTACTTCCAAATAAATAAAATCGTAATAAATTGTTCCAAGTTACAGAGTCAAGAATATGTAATATATATATATATATATATATATATATATATATATATATATAAGTACAAGCTTTTACAGATTCTCATAGGGAAAACTGCCATAGGTTCATTATTTGTAAAGCTTACATTTTTGGAACAAGAAATATAAAGTGATAACGTAGAAATCTTGACGCCTTAAATGGTTGTTTCTGAAAGTAAAATCCTGTCAAGAACGAGACCAATATCAAACTTTCCTTATTTTAGCTCTTAAATTTCTAGAAATTTTCAATAAATGATTTAATTTCGTTCTTTTTCAATCACACTCATAATTAAACGTTGCAAATGTTCAGTGGTATTCATATATTTATATTTATTCTACATGTGAGTATAAAGAAATTATGATTTTATAAAAAACATCAGAATGGTGGTAACCCTCTCTCTTCACAACCGAAGATTTCCTAGGGCAACGTAAAAGCAAACGAAGATTTCCTCGGGGATTAATTTTATCCACAGGCGACTATCTTTTAATTCAACTCGGACTACTTTTTAAACACAGAAAACTCCATATAGACTTTAACAATATCTACAAGACAAATATACTACAATACTGATTTTCTTAAAGTAGTGGTGCGAGAATATAAAAATAATCCTCAGTGAGAGCCTATGATTTAGCCTGATTTAAATGTTTAATTATTGATTCAGGTTTGGGTTAAAGAAACCTCTTTTTCAAAAAACGTTTACATATTTAAACTCTAAAATATATATAGAATTGAAATATGTAATTAAAAAAAATGCGCAATTTTTGAACATATTTTGATTTAAAAAAAAAAAAAAAAGTTAAGCAGTGAGAGGGTTAAGCTTATGCAATTTTAATAAAATTTTCAACTACTTTTCAGCAGTGAAATTACGCTTGAAATTATTGAATATTTAAGAAGTGAATTATCACATTGCTAGCTAAGCGTAAACCAGCAGAGTGAAAAAGGTCCACGCCGGGAATCGAACCCCAGGCCCTGGGATATCGCTCCAGTTCTCTACCTTCTAAGCTATGAGGACGATAGATTCTACATACAGTAATAACTCCCTGACGGACGCTTCCGAATAGCGCGCAGTATTCCAACTCCAACATGTTTGTATTATTATTTGACCTCTGCAAAGCGGACCCCTCAGAATAGCGGATAAATCTTTTGCACACTATGTGTCCGTTATTCAAAGGTTTCACTGTATTTTATATCATATTTCTATCATCAATGAAGTTTTGCATATCCCTAGTAATAACTGGGTGGGATTTTCCAGAATTAAGCAGAAAAAGCCAAGAGAAAATTAAGTTTTTTATACTTAAAATGTGTGAAAATGGAACAACTATAACAACACTCGTGTATATGTCTGTCTGTCCGTCCGTCTGTCACAGCCGTTTTTCTCGTAAACTATGGAACGTAGAAAGTTCAAATTTTGCAGAAGTAGTACAGAATATTGATACAAATATATATACCCCAAATCCAAATATAGATTATTAACCAATCACAAATATATTTAGGAAAAATGTAGACGGTGGCTAATTAAGTTACTTGAAAAAAAAATAATATTTTTTTATGTAATGCGGGAAGAATATATCCTCCTTCCTCTATTTCCGAATCTACTGAAAGTAAAATTAAGAAAAAAAAAATACGGGTTATAGAAGTTTATTTATCTCATACAGGAAAGCTATAGTAATTACCATAGGTCAGATAGTTTTTGAGAGAAACGTATTTTCCCATTACACACAAATTTCAGTTTCCGGGCGCTCAGCAAGAGAGTTAAGGTTCTTTAAATAGAACAGCATAGAAATATTTGATACCATTTAAGCTTCATATCTCTCTGAAATTTCAAGATATATCAATATATACTTTTCGAGTATATATAGCTATTCCCAACCCTAAGTTGTACATTTTTAAAAAAGCGTTATTGTTCTCTTTTTAACGTTTTCTTGTAATGTTATAGTTACTAATTCATATATTTATTGTACGGAACTCTCTATACGCGAGTGATACTCACAGTTGAACGATTACTTCTTAATATTTCTCCTTTCTTTCTTTTTTTTTTAACATTAACAAAATATTTTATATATTTTTAAAAGTTGTTATTATGGCTCTTTTTTTTATAGAACTATTGAAAAGTTACTCTTATCTACTGGTATGACGTTATAATTTAACCGAAGAAACCAGAAAATGTCAGAAAGAAAATAATTTTGATTTATAAAAATTGTGTTAGATAAAAATAATTTGTATTTTTTAGTTTGTTTAGAATTATTTTTTTATTAATTTTACAAATTTTTTGATACCACAAAATTTTAAAAATAAATGTGATATTCCTTTATATAACAAAGTACAAAAAAGTACAAAATAAATGCGCTTCTCTGTAAATAGTTTTAATTCACCATCAATAATTGTTTTTAAAGACGCCACATTTTTCTAATTCTTATAGGAAAAAACCGACACAGAGATCTTATCTGAAAAGATTAATTTTCCTGAAAAATACAAAGAAGGTTTTAAAGCTGCATTACTGACACTTTGAACATTTGAACAAGGAAGTAAATCTATCGAAGAACGAGAAAAAAAAATTAAACTTTTTTTTAAATATATATCTGTGAACTTTGTTTGACGTATCCATTTTCATCAGCTTTCACTCTTATGCATAAACAGAAGCTTAGTGTTTCATTGGTATTCGTTATTAGATGAAATAAATGCATTTCTCCCTAATACGCATTTCCTTTTTATCTCGAATTCTTTAAAATAAGTAAAATATTTTTTTTTCTTTTGCTGTGTTCCAAAATTAAGCCATTTATGAGTGATCATGGGCATTAAACTTAAAGTTTAAAACGCTCTTTGCATTCAGAAAAAAAAGTGTGATATATTTGATTGCAAAAAATTTTAAAAATCTAAGATTCCACAGATATTGCTGCGTTACTTCTGTAAAATTTTTATTACCCATATGTAATGTGCTTACTATGGTTGTTTACATCATACAATGATCCTGTTGTTTGTTACTTTCCAATGAATACATCGAACATCTTGAAAAAATAATAGTTTGTAAACTTACATTCTACTTTAACAAAATTTTCTGAAACATTTCCCAAATATCGAGTTTGAAAATCATCTTATGAAGTTTTCATTAGCTTCAAATATTGAAGTAAATAGAATGTACAATTTGTATACTTTATATGTATACTTCATATGCATACCTGTTGTATACTTCATACATTACTAAAACAATCACTAGTACATTCTTTTAATCATTGTATGAAACTTTTCCATTTTTTCCCTTTTTATCAAGATCATTTGAAAGTAAGAAAAGAAGTTTATATACTTATCGTTTATTAATCCTTTCCAATAAATATTTAAAATATAACCCAAATAAATAATCTACTTTATCTTCTGATATTGCATTACAGAACATAAATGCACTTTGTTATAAATCGTTTTTATCTAGTGACATTTTTATATACAAAATTGGGCGAGATATTTCGAACTCTCATAGAAAATACTGACATGGACACCATATTTAAAAGATTGTTTTACAAAGACGATAAAAAAGTGATATAGCAGAAATATTGACACAGGAAACGATTAATTCCTGAAACATGAATCTCGAATGCAAAAATAAATGTCAAACATCTTCTTTGATTCTAATATCTCAGTGAGCATTAAATAATTGCTTTATTTCTTAAACTATGAGAAGCATTAGATCATAAAAAAATGTCAAATCTTGAGTATTTATACCTATAATCTATAATTCTTGTACATAAGGCAAAAAAATCTGTTTTTGTTTAAAATATTCTAATAATCGCTTTTATATACTTCTTAAGTTACGCTAATGCATTTGATGTTATTAATTCAACAAATTTAGTTTTTATTTATATAATCATAGGCATAACACGTTGGTTCTAAGTATTTTTTTTTAATAAATAATCCTTAAAAAGGAAATTTCTCTCATTTTTTTTTTCTTAAAAAAGCAATTCTAGTTTTCGATAAATTCGTGTTAAAATAACACGTATAACATCCAGGTAAAATGACATGAAAAAAATAAATATTAAAATGTCCAGTGTAAAAATGGGAACGATTGCAAATATAAAATAAAAAATAAACTTTCATCAATTTTATTATCAATTTAAGTTTAATCATGTATACTTATTCTGCTATTCTATAATCTTTACCATCAATCCTTTACTTTATTTCAGCAGGCAAAAACTGTTGCTGTTTTTCCTTAACCATTATGGTGTTTTCAACGTTCTAGAAAACAAAACCCATATGTTTAATGCTTATTCTAGCATAAAATGCATTTGAAAGAGTAATTTTTGTAAATGTATAACACATGAACAACTTATAATAATTGAGCTAATTAATTTTGAGAATTACTCATGAGTATACGTAGTGATTTTTAATAAAAAAGACGGATCAAAGAACTATTTTATTGATATGACTATCTGAAACTTTATGCATAAAATAAAGGAGCATGCAGCTGATATAAAACATAAACAACAACCATGGCAAGATTATAGGGCGAAGAAATCATCCAAATGAATTTCAATTAAAGTAAAATAATTTTTACTTCCAGTCAATATAATCCATCCCCAACAAACACCGAACTTACGGGCCACTGATGGGTTCGTTAGCCTTGGCCGAAGGTGTTCGATGGTGGCCCGCTATCAGTGAAAGTTACGGCTCCGTAAAAAAAGTGTCACGCCGGACAGAATAAGGCCACAAGATAATTGGCCGTAAATACAAGAAGTTGCCCACAATCATGCCACTAACTTTTCGCTGAAAATGTTAGATAGCCTTAAACTGCCCACAATTATTCTTTTAATGGCCACTAAAAATAAAAGCTAACCAGAAGCTTGCCTTTGTTCTGCCATTTGTGGTTGTCATAAATTAAATTTATCCCAACGCTGCCCACAAAAAAGCCTATTAGGGTTATTTAAAATGTAATCACTTGCCACTGTTGTGCCATAACGATTGTTTAGGAATAAATCAAAATTTATTCTATAAAAAAATACTTTTTATCAGCCTAATTAAATGATAAAATATTTTTGCAGGATTAAAAAAAATCTTATAATTATTTAGATATACTTTTGTAGAAAATGAAATTCTTTCACTTTGAACTTTTTCAAAAAATTTCCAAAACACAATATTTCACATAGTGCATTAATTTATTTGTTCATTTATTCACTTACATATTTACAAAATTTATATGCAATGCATTTTTAAATAGTTGCATTTCATAAAAATTTATAAAGTGTATAATTGAAAAAATAAACTAATCAATCAATTCATTATCAAATATTGTATTTTGAATATTTTTGAAAAAGTTCAAGTTAAATGAACTTGATTTTCTTGAAAAGTATGTCTAAATAATTATAAGATTTTTTTTTTTTTTTTTTTTTTTTTACCTGCCAAAACATTTTACCATTCAATTAACCTTCTAAAAAGTATTTTCTTTTGAAGAATAAATTTCGAATTTATGCTTAAATAATATACGTGATTTTAATATAGTTTATTATATATTTTATATAAAAATGTGTGTGTTTGTGATATTCTTTTTACTTAAATTTCCACTATATTTTACACAGCTTCGTTGGTAAATCTGTTAAATTATGCTTATTCATCAAAGCTTTATTAAATCATTATTATCTAAATTTTTGCATCATTTCTGATCATTTTATAAAATATTACATAAAAATAAGTTTAATCTTTATGTAGTTAACGAATGACAGTATAATATTTCTCATATATTTTTAAATTTTGCTTTTATCAGATAATATTTAACTATTTCTCTTGCAGTTTAATAGCCAAACATTTGAAAAAATATATTATTTCAACATTTTCGAAATTCTTGAGAATTATTTATAATTATTAGACATGTAAATAATAGAATCATAAGACGAAACGCAATTTTTTCACCTTGATTCAACATAAAATATATGATGTGAACATTAAAAAGGTCCACAATCTTACTTAAAAGGCGACTAAAGTAATGAAGAAGATGTTACAAGTTTAAAATATACATTTTATTTAAAATTTCTTAGTACTTTCAAGCCTTCCAAGCTCATCCTTAGAGAATATCTTAATAACTAAATGTTGTTTATTTATACAAATACGTCACTTTGTTTTGAAAATGAGAGGGTCAATAATTACTGAGTAAACGTAGCAGTTTCTTGGATTTAATTTAAGTAAAGAAAATATATATTATTATTATTAATTGCAGTTCCATTTTTTTTACACAAAAATAATTATATCATAAAATAATAATTTAATTATATCCATGGAAAGTGACCTATGAGAAACAGAGTGATGTCACAAATAAATGGAACTGTAATTAATAATAATAATATATATTTCCTCTAATTAAATTCAATCCAAGAAACTGCTACTGCTACTGCTACTTCTACTTTCAACTCTAGTAATTATTGGCTCCCACATTTTAAAAACAATAAACAACATTTAGTTATTAAGATATTCTCTGATGATGAGCTAGGAAGGCTTGAAAGTACTAAGAAATTTTAAATAAAATGTATATTTTAAACTTGTAACATCTTTTTCATTACTTTAGTCGCCTTTTAAATAATATTGTGGACTATTTAATGTTCACATTATATATTTTATGTAAATAATAGTTTAATAGTGATTTAAAAATATATATTAAATTAATCTTGATACTTCTAAATTTCATTTAAATTCAATTGTTTTAGTCACTCAAATTTTCTCGAGTATAAAATCACATTTTTATAATTAAACTAAAACAAACTGTTTTAAGGGGTCTTGTACCTTTTAAACGCGTCGAAAATTAACGAAAAACTTCAACGTTTTAATTAGTTTATCTTCAAAACCTTTTTATGTATATACGTGAAATTTTGGATATTGATTAAACAGATTATGCTTTGTAATATACTACCAATAGAAATTTATTAACCCTTTACAGAATTTGTGTATTGTTGAAATCAAAATAGCTCTTTTTTTACCCCATAAGTCATTGCGCGCATGATATCTTAAGAAAGGATGTATGGATTGTCATGAAATTTGGTAAATATATTAAACAAATATGTGTGTTTAAAATGATCTACTTTTAAGTATTTACAATTGTAATATTTTTAGTTATGACTATTTATATTCATTAAAAATACATATGTTTTTATTTTTTTTACGAAAATATTTTTTTTATACAGTTAATGAAATAATTTTAGACTAAGAGTAGATCATTTTAAACACATATATATGTTTAGTATCTTTACCGAATTTCATGCTAATCCATACATACTTTCTCAAGATATGCGCGCAATGACTTATGGGGTAAAAAAAAGAGCTATTTTGATTTAAACAATACACAAATTCTGTAAAGGGTTGATAAATTTATGTTTGTAGTATATTACAAAGCACAATCCGTTTAATCAATATCCAAAATTTCATGTTTATACATAAAAAGGTTTTGAAGATAGACTAATTCAAACTTTGAAGCTTTTCGTTAATTTTCGACGCGTTTAAAAGGTACAAGACCCTTAAAGAACAATATCATCCGATATTTATAATGCTTAAAAATAAATTCGATAACTTCGAAAAACTAAAAATAAACTATTGAAGGGAATTTTACTAAAAATGAAAATATCTTTTACATTTTTCTTTTGCAATTATAAAAACTAAAATATAAATATTCTTTAAGATAAAATGATGCAAAAAACAGATAGAATGAAATTAATAAATTTGTAATGAATCAACATGAACTAACAAACTTACCGATATATGTGCTACATTTTGAAACCATGTCCACTTATTCCGACGGTAAATAACGCGAATGACAAAGCAGAAATGAAAACGCACAGCTAAAGAAAAATTCTGAGAATTTCTCCCTCTCCCCTCTTATCGTAACGGACCAGAACTTTCAAAACTGCTTAACCTTGAACCATTTGAAGGTCCCATCATCTATTTGATTTTTCTGGAGAGGGAGGGAGGGAGAATAGTTTTATGAGCCAATACCTTATTATAATAAATAAAAGTCATTTTTTCATAAATCATATATTTTTTCTGTTAATATTATTTTTAGTCATTTGGAAAAAGAGCTTTGTTTTCCTTTTCTTTCTTTTTTTTCGTTCTTTTTTTTCTTTTTTTAGAGAAATAAAGATTTAAGATACATTGTTTGAATTTTTAAACTCTCCATACAGTTTTCAGATAACACAAAAACACTTTTTTTTCCCTCCGATTTATGCTTTAAATGGGCATTTTATCTCTTTTCTGTAAATTTTTACCCATTTATCTTCGCAATTAAAAATTATAAGATTTAAAAATAACATGCATTCCATTTTATTCTGATATGCTCATAAAAAATATCTTGTTTATCTATATATATATCAAGGCTTATTTTTGACTCAAGACGATTTTACTGAAATGCCTAAAAATTAATAGAACCTTTTCATGTTTATTTTAGGGCATAAAATATACATATCGCATTCTTTTTAATACTTTCATATAATGTCAGATTTTAATGCGTATTCTAAATTTTGCCAGAAATAATTTTTTCAACTGGGTGAAAATGTATCCAGGTCGGGACTCGAAACCAAATAATAATGAACAAAAATTCTTTATTTATTCTGCAATTCTTTACTTAATTCTGCGAAAATTCTTGATTTATTGTGCAATTTTTCACTTAATTATTTTTATACATATGCAAGTTTTATCTGTATTTCTAAAGAGTAAAATAATGGTAGTGAAATCATTAAATATATCTAAATTGTTAGGAATTTAATACAGGCAAGAAATTTTATTTATATTTTCCGTTACAGTGGATTCAGAAACAAAAATTTCTTTTCCAGTATTTTCTTTTACATGGAAATATGTTTCAAATGATATTAAAAATTCATGTTTTAGTAACAGATTTTAAGTTACCTTTTCTCCCCCCCCCCCTCTCCTCGCTCAAGAATAACTGCTTATTGAAACATTTTCTCCTTTTCATTATAACAAATATTTTTTCATGAATGCTGAAAAAAAAGAGCATAAATAAATTGACATTTATCAATAAATTTTTAAACATGTTTAAGTAGTATATATGTCCGAAGATTGCAGTATTTTGCTATTAATATATTATTCAAATCAGCATATATTTTATATTATGCTATCTGATTATCTTTGCAATCAAAAACAATATAAAATAACCATTAAATATAATCTTTTTTATTCCTGTGTGTTCAAAATATATTTATTTAAAGATATTTTAAAGGCAAGAAAGTTAAACGCTTTTATGTTGTTGTTTTTTTCCATATTTTTAAAAAATATATAAACAGCGAATTTATGTACATTTTGGGGACAATTTTTGATTTTTGTAAAATATTTTCAAACTAAATAAAAATATGTAATCTATTTTACTGCTTTAAATATAAATCTCACGACATATTTATATTTTTACTAAAACCCAGATTTAAAATAATTAAACTTACTTAGAAAGAAATGAAGAGAAAAATATATTTCCTCTCTTTAATTAAATATTCGGGTTAGGTGATATTAGTCCTCTACTTTCTAAACGATGACGATCCATTACATTTTTACCAGAAACCGCCCCTTAAGAGTTGCCGGGCAAAGTAAATGCAACAGTTCTCTCACCGCCGAAACATTACCGTTCCGGCAGTAGCTGCCGGAACTAGCGGCGGGTCATTTACGGCACAACATTGTTTGGTTACAAATGCCCTTAACTCCTTTTGGCCGCGACATATACGCCTTTCGGCCGTAAGTTGAGTGTTTGTTGGGTCTATTATAAGAGGAACCATAGAGATTATAATACGTAAAATTTCCATATGTAGCTGCATCATTTAACTTAGCAAAGTTATGGCTCGAGTTACGCAATGGTTACAGAAATAGAAATGAATATCCAAGTAAAATTTAACCCTGTCAGACCCGACTTTAACGCTGTCATTAAAAAAATAATTATCATCTTAAAATATCATAATAGGGTGCTAATAAACATTTAAAAGAAAAAATGAAAGGAAAAGCAATTATTTTAAAAAATATGAAAATACCCACTGGAATGGACAACCGCTCTATGAGGTTGCAAAATCAAATATTCAGCACTTGAACTTCTCTTAAGATTTTTGCTCTAAATATCAACTTCTTTACGTAACAAAGCAACTAAATAATGTTCAAAACGGTAATATTATAGTAAACTTACAACAGGAGGTACACAGAAATAATATACAGTTTTACAAAACATTTTCAAATATTCCTGATTTTATATACTAGGTTGAGCAAAATGTTCTGGGGAATTTGTGAAAGTTACGTTGTTATGCGTGAATTAACAACAAAAGCAACAAGCACTATTCTTCAAAGTAGAGACCATCATAGTCCACGACTTTCTGCCATCGTTCTGCCAGATTCTGGATTTGCTGGAAGTACCGAGGCGGCTCCTTGGAATCGAAAAATTCTTGACATGAAGCTTCAACTTTATCAAAGCATTCAAATCGACGGCCCTTGAATAAGTGTTAAATTGATCGAAAGAGGCCATAATCGGATGGAGCCACGTCTGGACTGTAGGCGGAGTGTGGAAGAAATTCGATGCCGTCCAACTGTGCAAATTTGTCCTTGGTCCTATGGGCCACATGCGGTTTGGCATTGTCTTGTTGAAACAAAGCGCGCTTTCGGCGGACCAATCTTGGATACTTCTGCACCAGTGTGTCGTAGAAGCGATCCAACTGCTGGCAACAGAGCTCGGCATTGATGGCACGACCATCATATACGATACAAATTCTGGTAACTATTAGATTAAAAATTTCCCAGAACTTTTTGCTCAACCTAATATCAAAATAGGTGATTTTTATATTATTTCACATGAATATAAAAAGAAACAATTTTTTTCCTTTGGTGAAGCACTGTAACCGTAATTTTTATTCCAGGTTACTTCGCGTTTATCATTAAATTTTGGCAAATGATCTACACAGTAATTGACAATCTCAGGAAGAGGCCAAACTTCAACCACTCTTTGGCATATCTTTTTATTTTATTTTATTTCTTGTTTTTTTGCCCAATATGCGATAATCTCGGTCTTCCCCCATTATTTGTTTTTTGCTAAACCAATTATACACAAATCTGAAGCTAATATCATTTTGAAATGTAACAAATCTGGTATGTTCTTTTTTTAAACTAAAGCGGCCTAAAGTGGCACAGTGTTTTCTGTATTCTAGCAAGTTATTAACTATTAATAAATCAATAGCATGGAATAGCATACTCAGAGCCCATTTTTTTTCTTTTTGTGTGTGAATTCGATAACAGTTGATATAATTTATCTATACAAGTCATGGATTTGTTGTAGAACATAATTACTTCTGGTCTTTCAAGATGTATAACTTTTCTTTTTTGTCCCATCTTTCAACTATATCTTTATTTTCTACGCCAATTAAGTTAGATAAGTAAACAATAGGTTTATTGTCATACCATTTCAATATAACATTTTTTCCGTTACCACTTACTAGCTCAACGCAGTGCCCTCTTTCTTCTTTTGCCATTTCTTTGTCACTTAGAAATAGAGGATTTTTAAATCTATTTATTCTAATGGCTCCATTTGCATATATATTTCTCTCCATTAAGACTTCAAACAAGATGTAGGAAGATTTATTATCACTATCAATAACGCAATTATCATCAGAATCCAATTCTTCAATTTCTGATTCTTCAGCACTAGTGATGTACTCCAAAACTTCTTTTAAAACTTTAGAATTTTTCAAAATATATTTTTCTAAAATGAAAAAGGAATATTTAATCTTCCTGATAACTTGTTTCTGTTTTAAAAGTAATTCAAATGCCTAAAATAAATTCGTTTATAAAAACATTGTAATACAACTATCTAAAGAATCCCAACCACTTGTACCGTATGTCCATTGTAATGGACATGTAATTTGGCACCCATTTTGCCTAAACTATAACCAGTAATAAAATAACAATTTCTAATGCTAACATTAACTTATAAACAATATATAGAAAGGTCACTGATACATTAGAAGAAATCTTTCATAAAAATCAAAACAAAAAGGATACTTATGTTTTTGATTACCAAAGTCTGACGTCACATTTTAAAAAAACAAGCTGTAAATATCTGTTGATTGTTGCCAAACCAAAAACCACAAACATGTCAAAAAGATTAGTTATTCATTTATTCATGGAGCAAGTTTTAACTCTTTGCAGTCAGGGGATTAAAAGAGATAAGGTTTTAATATGTATGTCCATTTTAATGGGCACGGGGCTGAAAGGGTTAAAAAAGTGCATACTATGAAAGAGTACGTGGAAAATTCAGCGTTTAAATTAACCGCAGCATAGGACTATCTTTATTATTTAGAATATCTTTATTTGTCTTGAAAATAAATCAGTAGAGTCGTAACATGTAAAAAGCGAATAAAATTATTCGTACTGTTTTTATAGTTCTAATCTTATAACTTTTAATACTTACAGGAAGTAGTTTTTGCTTTAAAGCTACTGTTTAAAATGTTTTATATATTTGGATATTTTTATAGATATTTACTTAATAAAGAGAAATGAAGTTTTAAAAAAATATATTTATATCCTTTTTTTTTTTTTTTTCAAATAAACCACATAATCATTTAATATTTTAAACCCATTCTACCTAATTGAAAATAGTTCAATTAAAGATAAAAATGAAAAAAAAACTATGAAAACTTTAAGATTTACGTTTTAAACAGGAATAAAAGTTATTTATATTTTCTTACAAAATTGAGAGTTTGGTTATAATATTCAAATAAAAGAAGTGGTCGCAGTCAATTTCAGGATATCGGAATCGTGGAACAAAGAATTTAATTAAATTTACAAATCTCATTATTCTTCAAAGTAATTAAAATGCAACAAATATCTAGAGTTATTCAAAAATGATTGAATTATTTAATTTAAAATTCTATGTTGCTGCATAATTATTCTGTCAACCAATTTATATCAGCGTTAACTGTTATTCTAGAGACTAATTCTATATGAAAAATTTAATTTATACCTCTATGAAAAATCAATAATCTTTATAAAAATATAAATAAGAATGTTTGATATTTTCTGAAGAATTTAATTTTATTTTTAAAATTAATAATGCAATAACTTTTGATTGTGAATTATAATTTAGAAGCGATATCTCTATAATAGGCGAAAAAAATAACATACTACACAATAAATTTTTCATATGAGTAAATATAAGGGAGTGTTTTTATAAGTGTATTTTGGTATTTTTTTACTCCTAATTCTGTGGTGCGATACAAGCATTTAAGTTTTTTGAAAAATATTTTTTATATTTTTAACTTGCACGGATTAAAAAAAGGTAAAAAATATTAGTATTAAATTTTATTAAATAATCAAGTTACATAAATTATTGATGTTAAATACTAATATTTAACGAATAATGCGAAGTTAAATTCTATAAGTAGAAAAATTTAAAACAGGTTTAAATTTCCTGAGGCAGTAATTTTACCTTACGGTTCTTAGAATTTAAAATATAGTTCTTAAAAATAATGTTTTCCAACTTTGAGTAACGCTATGCTGTTACTTTATATATATATACATATATATGTTGAATTTTGATATCGACTTTTGTGACATCCCGGCGACACTAGTATATCTCGAAGTAAATGTAGTATAGTAATCAAAGAGAACCCTCCGTTATCATGAGAATAACGAAGTGGAGTCAGGGTGGCGAGTAGAAGACAGGCTCCGTAAACATTGAAATAATTTCCCATGGCATAATTAATAGAGTAATCGTAACTTTAAACGTTGTTTATTTGGCAAACACATATCGTAACATGTCCAGTAGCTTGTCCTTTAACTCTCGAATAATCGTTGATCCACCTCATAAACACTTAAGATATTAAAAGTATTAGGATCTACACATTAAAGTCATTAATCCCAAGTGACGTGGATTTATTAAACAACCGGAAAAATGTAAATTCTCTCGCTCCACGTCAATGCAACAGTGTAAATACTCAAAGAAACAGAGCGAAGGAAGGATACACTAATAGTGAAGAACCAACTTCAGCAGAGAGAGGGGGAGGGCGGGACAGGAGACATGCTACGATTCGGTGGGAAGCGTGACGATCGCGTGGCTTCGATAATGAATACTTTATACTCGGCGTCAGTATTAAAACGCAAAAGAATGCTGGCGGGAAGCTTGCAAGGAATTGTGGGAAAAAGAACATCATCGAACAAATGCTATTAAAAACATTAGAAACAAAAAAAATTTAGTTTTAGAATAAAATGAAAAAAGTAACTTGATGGGTTTTATAAGATTATACGAATGGATTAAGGTTTTTAGAATACGCAGGTTTAAATGCATAAAATAAAAGTCAATAGATATTAAGATATTATTAAAGATATGTAAAAAAGGAAAAATATTAAGAATTTGGAATAGTTTTACTAAGATAAAAAGGCAAAAATTTTCATTGTTACATACAAACATAGATACATACATATATATATATATATATATATATATATATATATAATTCATAATTTTCTTTTTTTTATGTTTATACACGCAGGTGTAAAAATTATTTTGAATATAAAATATATACATACAAAATATATTCACTTTTACATTCACGTCACTCGTAAATTCAAAATATGGCTTTTTAAAGAAATTATATGAAAATTACAATCACATCTTGATGTACCTTTAAAAGCTTTGTTCTAAGTATCAATTGAAGTTATTTTTTGTTTGTCTTCTAAAGAATAATTATACCTTCATTTTATACTTTTAATTTCTAATACACTATTAAATATATCACACTTTTACTAAAAGCATATTATGAATGTATTGATTTAAATAAATTGATTTATCTTTTGCGTCACGCTATCGAAAATCGTAAGTAAAATTGATGAATTGTTTTCTTTTGGGAATGGATACTATAGATATTATAACGTAAGCATAATAATCGTAAAGGATATTCATTTGTTTTATCTTTGCATTTGCACAGCTTTGAGTGTCTACCTGCACTGCCGATCAGTACATTATCTTTAAGAGTAGATAAATATTTCATATTAAGGCCACAAAATTTCAACAATTCAGAAGTAAAGTCTCTATGAATAACAGCAGTCAATTTATTGTGACTATTCCATATTAAAATTGAAGAAGTTGTAAGTATTTTTCGTGAAAGCAAGGATATAAGGGAAACATATTCAAAGATAATATGTTTTCATTGTGCTAAAAAAAAATTATTTTTTGCAAGAATGTTCTCATAATGCGAAAAGGTATTCCACAATCATGTTATGTGTGCTGCTACATTTTTTTTCTTGTGTATACAAAAGGGCAGAGAACTGGATATTAATTTATTTGAATCCCACTAGTGCTAGTATGGGGATTTTTATAACTGGACATTACAATGGAAGAGATTTTATATTTTGAAATATATACGTGGATGATTCAATAATTATTGTCCCTAACGTATCTAAAATATTTGTACTGCGATGGTTGATGTAGAATATCGAAGCCTAATCTCTTAAAAGTCTATATGCTCAATTTCAGATCCGTAGCTGCTACATTAAGCTGGTTTTGGAGGGAGGTGTGAAAATTTAAAGACTTATTTCGGGGAGGAATTTTTAAGAAGGTGAGGTGAGGGTGAAATGCTGGTTCGGAGCTTATAAGGCTGCATTTGGACAGTGGGTGAGATGTGGCTACATCACTACCCAAACGACCGTATTTACGTCTCACCCACTGTCACAAATCTAGCCACTTAAGCTTAAAATCAGCCTTTCGCCCCCCACTTCCCCACTTTAACTCCTCCCCTCCAAAACTATGTGAATATAGCAGCTACTATTCTGAAATTGGGCATATGGGCATCCAAGACATTAGGATTCTATATTCCACAACAACCATCGCAGTGCAAATATTTTATGTACACTTGGGACAATAATTATCGAATCACCCTCATATGGGCTGTTTGATTAAGTAAGGGCCGTTTTGTTGAATACACTATTAGGTGGCGCGCGCTCCGCAATGAGAGCTTGCGTCTTGTCCCGGCATTCCTTTGACCAACTATCCTCAGTTGAAGCTGTAGAGATATCCTGTACGGTCTGTTCTGTATTTTCAAAATATTCAAAATTATCGAATTTCCCGCCCCGTGCGAGATACAGTCAGTAATACGTCTTTTTGTCGCACAAAGCGATTCAAAACAACACATCCGACATGCTGACAGGGGGAATTTTGCTACTCTAGGACAATGCAAGACCTCACACCGCAGCTCAGACCCAAGTTTTGTTTGACTCTTTAGGGTAGAAAGTTTTGGACTCTCCTCCCTCTACACTCCGATTCTATGCAGATAGATTTTCATCTTTTCTGCTATCTCAAACTCATCTTGGCGGCAAATAACACAACGATGACGAAGGCATGAAAAAGACCGCGACTTCTTGGTTATCGGAACAAGCGGCAGGTTTTAATGAAGGTGATATTCCAAATCTATTTATACGATATTATAATTGTTTTAAAAAAACTTGGAATCTATGTTGAAAAATAGAAAAATGTATGTAGAATCTGGAAATAAACTTAGTTTTTGAAATTTTTCTTTCGTTAGGTTTTTATTTTCAAATGTCACCCTCGTATATACTATTTAACTCTGTTTACTGAACCGAGCAAAAAAATAACTATTCGTCTTTGGAAAATATTTTTCCTTTCAAAACTCCGGCAGGTATTTATGAAGGAAATAGAAAGACACAATATGTTCCCCAAAATAAATATATAACATGCGATAAAATATTTGCCTCGTCATGTTACAACACCAGGAGTACATATTATCTTTTATTTCTGATGCTGTGTAAGGCGTAGAAGGTGGAGAAACATTTGTTGAAACAAACGAGAAAGAAAAACTTTCCAAACTTTCTTGAATATACATTGATAAATTTGCAGCAAACAAAAGTAATTTTCGTTTTCTAGATTAGCTTTTATTTCGATGTCACCTTCTAAACATAAAATGTCGCTGTAACTTTTTTTGAGTGTTTTTGTACTTTCAAATAAAATTATATAACAGATTTTGGGGCAAAACATTATTATTTTAAAGAAATGTTGCAGTTTGGAGAAAATATTTCATTTTATTTTATTAATAAACATAAAAAAATGAATTGTTATAAACAGATTGTACCAAGCAAATAGGAATATTTATGATTAATATTTTCAATTTAAAATTAATTTCATATGCTAAATGAAAAAAAAATCTCTATTGTTTTGAAATTAATTTAAAATAAATTCTCTTCTTTTACAAAAATAAACAGCATATTATTGAATGAAATAACGTTACCTAATTGATAAATGCAGAAATTTATCGCCCTACAAGGCAAAAGAGAAAAACAATAATCTGTATGAAAATAAAAGCTAATTAATGCAAAATAATCATTTAAGGTGACAGCGGACCTTTAAAAATATTTTCTACAGTTTTGAGCAATTGTTTTGAAATTTAATACACATATAATTCGTGCAATAATTAAGAAAAATTCTTAATTTCATTAAAAAATATTATTATGCAAATGAGTAATTAATTAATAATATGCTAATTAGTGATACAATTTAAAAATACTCCATGCGCATTAAATTTTGTTTCAGAAACTTTTTATTTTTTTAGGATAGCTTTATGATAATATATCAAAAATTAGTATACATTTTAAAATTATACTAAGTACCTTGGCAGAAAAAAATTATAAACATTTAATATTGATCATTTCGGATAAAATTCAATGATAAAATATTACTTTTTTTGCTGCCTTTATATGAAATA
Organism: Maratus speciosus; assembly: GCA_963932465.1. Lineage (NCBI taxonomy): Eukaryota > Metazoa > Arthropoda > Arachnida > Araneae > Salticidae > Maratus > Maratus speciosus. The sequence goes on from OZ010791.1 coordinate 139,868,884, forward strand.
ATGTACATATATTAATAGCAAGTTTTGTAAAACAGTATATCAAAGACAATATTACGAAGTATTATGAAGATTGGTATAAAATTAAGACGCATGGAGCTTTTTGAACTTACTCAATCGGAGAAAGTTCTCATTTTGAGAAAACAAGGTTTAAAGTTTTATTTTAAGTGCAGATTAACGATTGTTTACGTTAGAAAAACAGCTGTATCTCTGCAAAAAATATCGGATTTGAATAGTTTTTTTTTATTTGAAAGTAGAAGATTTCCAGAACATTTTTTTTCTAAAAAACAAAATTGATTTTTTTAATGTTTTTTGCGATTTTCAACGTCCATGTCGCCTTATGTAAAAAAAAAAGTGGAAATAAATATATTTTAAAAACAACATTATCCTTTATTCTATCTTTTTAATATATTTAAATATCGATCTATTATCTATATTAAAAAACTAAAACTTGCCCGCGTATAAGGCTGCAGTCAAGGGTTGACGATTGCAATAAATTTCGTTTTTACTTTTTTTTTTTTAATTTTAACTATGACCAAATTTTAATTGTTACAACGTCGAACATGCATTAAATGTCATTCTATGTGGTCCCATCTATTTATCTATAAAAATTATTCGTGAATTATGCAGGTGCGACTGGTATTAAATTTCAGACATTTGTATATATACATAAATTTTGAACCACGTACTATGGCAAGAAATAAGTTCTTTAGTTTACAAAAACTACTAACCGTAAAACTAGTACATAAACATTAGAATAAATGACTATTGGTTGAGGGTAATATTCATTTGCAGTCCCTCCCTTTGTTTATCTGCGTATGTACAAGATGACTAAATGAAAAATGCCTCAATTTATCATCATTAATGGATTTAATATATCTCATTACAAGAACAGCGTCAATGACTATTGGTTGACGGGAATATTCGTTTGCAATCCCTCCCTTTGTTTATCTACGTATGTATAATATGTCTAAATGAAAAATACCCCAATTTATCATCATTAATGGTTTTAATATATTTCATTACAAGAACAGCGTCAGTAATGAATTCCTCTTGAAAACAAAGGAATACGAAGTTCTTGAAATAAAAGTTAAATCAATAGTTTTCTAATGATACAATTCGTTCTTTTGGGGTCAGTGATGCAAAAAGAGAAAGTGGACCTCACTTTTTTCGGATATTTTTGAAAATGTCATAAATTCGTTTAACATTTGTCATCCCCCACACAAATGTGAGTTCACTGTATTTAAAAATATATTATAATTGCCTTTTTAACAAAAAAAAAATATTTAGAATACCAAAATATTTCCTTAGAATTAAATAATTATAATATATGCATGTATTTGTTTAATTTTGATAATCAGAAAATAAATTTTCGATTAGAAAACAATTCGCATTTGAACTGAGAATTTTAAATAAAAATCGTAATCTTTTTAATTTTAACATACATAGACATTTTCTAATTTATTAAACACACATATAAGTTCCAGTCTTGTTTTTAAAAACCTTACAAATATAATTTATTAAACGATTCACAAATTATTAATTAAAAAAATTAATTCTTGACATTGATATTCCAATCTTTAAGTTGAATCTGTGGCGCAGAATAATTGAAATTTAGGCTTCAGTAGAGAAAAAAAAAAGAATAAATAAAATAAAAGCAAACGACATAGAACACCATATATTTGAATATACCATTTATATTAAATGGAAGACATTACTTAAAGCACCCGCTTAATTTCTTATCTAGAAGTAATTTCTACAATTTTAAAAGTTCTACACCATAATCATTATGTTAAATGCGTTTAATCACGAAACATTGGTATCTATTTAATTCACAATCTAATGCTTAAGTGCTTTTAGTTAAAAATACTTTCATTCTATGTAATTTATTTGTATCGTTAATGTCACACACATATATTTTAATTAAACAGTTTTGTGATTTTCATTATTGTCTAGTTTAAAGATTTAAATCACAAAAGACAATATATATATATATATATATATATATATATATATATATATATATATATATATATATATATATATACATATATATAATTACACATTAAATATTTTTATATTTTTATTTTATTATTTCTCAGTTTAAAATTCCATGGTTTTTCCTTCCTTTTTGAATTTTCTTTTTTTTTAATTATAAACCAAACTTTTCAGATTATTACTAAAATGTTTCGCGCTATTTTCGGGTCTTATCACACATTTTACTTTTCATACGCCGCCTTAACCACCTTCCAATTTTGCCGATGATTCCATTTGATATGACATGGATGTCGAATGCTCATACTTCATTTCAATCACGTTTTTGTGATTCGCAGTTTTGTTCCGCACACCACTGTAATTATTTTAGAAGCTCTCGGAGCTAAGAATTTCCACTAGTTTTATTATTTGAAATTTTAATGCAGTTCTTCTTCCAAACAGCTTATGTTAATTTGAAATCACGAACTTTAACTTCCACAATAATAGGCATTGAAAAATTTAAAAAATGTTTATCATAAAAAAAGTACAGACCACGCAGATGATTTAGAGTTGACGAAATGATTTAGAAAAGATTGCACACGGAGAGATTGTCCCATCATGTGACGAGCGCATTTGCTTGATACGAGTTTTTTATAATGATTACTAACCAGTGAACCGAAAAATAAAGTATCCAGTGGGCATGCGCTGTAAAACTACAGGCGAAAGTGAGGAGAAATTGCCATGAAATTTGACAAAGATATTGAGGTACAATATCATTCCCAGAACAACGTTGAGATGGTGGGGGAGGGGAAACAGAACTGTCTAATTTTGCGAGCTCTCGATCATAAATCGAAGCTCCAAATGCTGTGAACAGAATTATCTACCATTAAATATGGCGAAATAAACTGTAAGAAATTAGTGGTGTCCATAGAATTTGGAACTCTGATTTACGCGGAGCACCGGGCATCACTACTGCTGACCGACATCTGAAAGTGTCAGATAAAGTTCGGTTCGGTCAATTTTCTTTAGACACCCCAGAAAAGTTAGATGTAATGCGCAGTTTGTTCGTGTTCTTAAGAAATTCGCTAAATCAAGAATAGGATTACTTGAGAGTCCTTAAAACGAGAGAATGAAAAGATTGTGAGTATTGGTAAACATTTGGGACCTCATACAATGATCGATAAATCATTGGGAGTAAAATCGCGAATCAACTGCATTAACTCTGGTGGTAAATTTATTAAAAAATATATAGACTTTCTATTATGGCAAAGAATTCCCATAAAACTTCATCCTATAATTCAATTTCCTTCTGTTGATTTTTTTCTTTGATAATAATAATCTTTGTTACAACGTTTAAATACAAAATAATTTTACATTCTATCATAAAATTTTTGAAAAAAAAAGATCTGTTTTTAATTAATTTCAGCAAAATATTAATTCATACCTTGGACTCTGAAAGCTACACTGTAAAAAAAAAAATCTGTAAAGTTACTAAAGTTTCTCTAGGAAACTGGGATTCCTATAACTTTTTATGTAACGGCAACAACAAAAAATCCTGTAACGGACGCTGTTACAGGAATTTTTGTTGTTGCCATTACATTAAAAGTTCTTGGAATCCCAGTTTCCTAGAAAAATTTTAGTAACTTTACAGATTTTTTTTACAGTGTAGTAAAGCTAGTGAGACAAAACGTAAATTGTATTAACTTTCAATGTGAATATAAAAAAACTAAGTTAATAAATTCAAGCATTTCTTTTTGTTGCAATTTTCCAATTCTTTTACGTAAATCAGTTTTTAAATTAACTAGAATGGCTTCCAAATTAAACATGAAAAACTTTTAAAAATAAAAGATATTGGAATATTTAAAAAAATGTAAAATAGCTTAGTTTAATTTATTCACTCTTTATCGTACATTATCACTTTTTTCATCTCAGTTCTCCTTTCGCTTAAATTTTGCTTTATGTATTCCGTCCTTATGAAATAAACAGTAAATAGAGTAAATAGAGATTTAAGCAGTTTTTATGTGTACTATTACATATTAAAATTATCCATGAATCTAACACTATCTTGGATTTTTTTTAAATTTCATTAATTATTGTTTATAATATATATTTTCTTTACTTTTATCGCTTCTGTAGATAATTGTTGAGTATCACTTAATATTCTGCTTATTTAATATTCATTAAATACAAAAAATAATATTTTATACATATATATTGCTTTAGATTTTTAGATTTTTTTAAAATAAAAAAATGTTTCTTTTTTTTAAGCTTAGGCAAGCAGTTACTGCTAAAGATCGCTTAATATACATTTTAATTTTATTTATTTGCTAACTGGCTGACCCTCCCGCCATTGCCCGGGTTCATGATAATAACCTTAAATATGCCCCACATTTATGTGATCTATATTTGACCTGTTTTTGTGCCGTCGTTGCCCTTGCCTTAAATAAATCTCAAGCTTGTTTGACGAACTCACCCGATTTTATATGATCTTATATTTTTAAATAAATCTATATAATTATTGGAAATTTTTCTGTAGAAAATTTCTCACGCTATGCATTCAATAATGTTTCAAATTTTAAATGCCTAAAAGGCGTACAGCCAACAGAGCAAAGATAACGTGTCCAAACCGGGATTCGAAACCGTGCCATTGGTACAGCGTACCGACGTTCTACCATCTGAACCACTTGAAACGATACGCAGCCTGGCAATTCGCACTATCATATGCTATTAAGTCTAAAACCGCAGCAAAAGATGGAATAGTTTTCGGTAGAAAATTTCCCACGTCTTGCATTCAATAATATTTAAAATGTTAATTGCTCACTAGCATGTTTAACCAGTTCTACGAACGGGAGTTCATGAATTTAATTCTAAAACCAAAATGAAAATGAAAATCAGTATTCGATTTTGTAAAATATTTTTCTACCACTGTGCATTTTTTTCATGAAATTTAATTTATCATGTTTCTATGGCTCTCGAAAATAAAACGATATCGTTGGAATAAGGGAATAAATATAATAAAAAGTTCTGTTGATGTTCGTGATAAAATGCTATTCTTTATTTTTTTTTTAAAGTAGTAATTAAGCGAATTAAATAATTTCTAATTATTTGTATGTGAGGTTAAATAATTATATTAATACCCGCTACATCTTCTTATCATTACAGCGTGGCGTACGTAATACGTATATCTCACATTGCAGTAAACATTTAGATTTGTTTAAAATTGGGTCGATTACGGGTTGAGCATAAAAAAGGCAAAAATTTGTCAAAAACATAAAAAAAATATATTTAAACTTTTCGAATTTTTTACCTCAGTCGTTCATGGGCTCCCTACCAGCAACCCGCGTGCCAAATTCGTAGCCTTGCGTCCTGTGGTTTCCTAGTTTTTAAGGTTACATAGATAGATACGCGCACAGATTTTAATAGGGTAGAAAAGTCGTACAGATAACACTGAGAGTACCAGGCTGGGTATCGTTCCTAGTGGTTCAGTTTGTAGAACGTCGTTGCACTATACCGATGACCCCGCTTCTAGTCCCGGTTTTTAACACTTTCGCGCTCTGTTGACTGTACTCCTTTTAATCAATTAAAATTAAAAAATATTATTAAATTAAATGCTAGGCGTGAAAAGTTTCCTACCGAATTTTTTAAAAGAATTATGTAGATTTATTCAATTTCATCGATGGTGGATTCTCTTTAGTTTGGTGTTTGACCCAGAGTCGTGACTCACGGAAAAATATTCTATATTGTACTGCGGTTGTAGCTTGACAACATATGATAGGAAGAATTGCCCAGCTGGGTATCGTTCCAAGTGGCTCAGTTGGTAGACAATTGGCGCGAGATACTCATTACCTGGGTTCGAGTCCCTGCTTGGACGCTTTTTCACTCGGTTGGCTGTACGCCTTTTAAGCAATCGAAATTTGAAATATTATATTATATTGTATAAACACTTAACTCCTTGCGCAATACTTATAGCGAATAAATGTAAGTTGAAGCCAAGCAAGAAGTAAATTAAAGCTCGTTATCAACATAAAAGCTAGTTGAGTTTGTTCTGTGCTATCCAGTTTTATTTTTGAGTACATGAAAAGAAGAACATATTAGAAGAAAATCTGTTTTGAGATTTTATTTATGCAATTTCTCAACAGGGGCTCTTTCATTGCAAAATAAATGTATTATGTATTTTTTTTTTATATAAAAAATTTGACCACGTCAATAGCTAATTCTGAAGATTTACTAAAAAGAGAGAAAATCTTATTGAATCCGTGCTGCCTGAATTTAATTTCAGTACAGCTGTCATACAACTGTGATACAGTGAAACATAACAGAATTAATTTTACTTAAATTTTGTTGCCCTATTTCCTCCCAGGATGTTTTAAAAAAGGAAAATGAAATTGTCTTCAATAATTACTACTTATCTTGCGAATGGCCATCATACAAAGAAACGTAAGAAAACACTATTTTTATTTATATCTTATATATAGTTTTAGTTATAGGGGTAATATCCGTAATATCGTCCCCCTTTATGATTTTTTATGTTTTTTGGTATTTTTCAATGTAACTAATAGCTTTCACGTGAGTTTCGTAGGTGCGCTATTGATTCTTCAAACTACATACAATCAGTTCAATAGCTCAAATAACAAAATATACTTAGGAAGGTTGGAAAATAGTTCTCCTAATATCGAACAGGGTATATTTGAAATACTTTTTTCGTAGAAGTCATTAAAATGGAATATGAAAGTCAAATAAATTTAAAGGACATTTTATATTGTTATTATACTTTATAAAGAACTCATTTTTGTCAAATTGTGATATTTTATAAAGACGTCAGGCCATAAATTCTCATTTGTATATATGTATAAAAATAAGCTGCATAATCAGAAACCACAAATTTAGGTTTTGTAATCAGTAGCTACATGCACTGTTCATGATACCAAAGACGCCGTTTAACACAAATGATCCTATTTTCTCCATGGCCGTCAGTTATGCAAAAGTGGTTACGGAAAGGACATTCACAATCATTTTTGCTGTCTTCGTCGTCAATAAATACTTTCAACGGTTTATCAGGATTTGAAAAATGATTTCTTTTAATCATGAGAAAATAATGGGTCGAGGCTCCCCACGTATGGGAGGGTTGACCAACTAAATGGGAGGGTTGACCCACTTTGTTTTATATTGAAATTTTTGTCAAGGGAAATAAAATGAGTTTAAAAAAGGCAAAATAACTTTATGCTACTTGCTTTAATTATTATAAAAACATATTTTTGGAAAAATGATGCTTAAACAAACCTGTTTAGATGCAATCACAAGTCAGAGGAGAAAATTATTGTTTTAAACAGGATTTTGTCTGAGCATGTATAATTGTACAGCTGGGAAAATGAAATTTTAACATTTAAGGTAGTATTTAGCAAGAGACAGGTCCGTTGTCATAAGGTTTCATGCATTATTATGTCCTGATTTAGTTGCCACTGCCCCCCCTTTTTTGTATCCTTGTCCTATTTTTTGTCACATTCGACGTGGCAACTCTAGTTGTCACATAGTTTGGCTTCATCTCACTCTATTCATCATGTTGAAATTTGTCTACATAACTTCCTAAAGTTTTTCGATCAATTATATGTTCTTTGGCAGCCGCATGAGTACTTAACTTATCACTAAAATCTTTTAACCCTTCAAGGGGCAAAGTAATTTCACTACTAAAATGTTGAAATAAATGGCTGGCAAAAAGTTATTTGGAAATATAAAAAAGTCTATATTTCACATACATTTTAAATGGAAAAGATTTTAGAAAAATTCTGGTGCCAATGTGGCTTTGGGAATTAAAATTAAGTGGTTTCATAAACATACCACTGCCTTTGAAATGTTTAAGACTGCTGTTAGCATACTTTTCCATTGTTCCTATGTATCTATTGTAAGTAATATTTAAATGGAAAAAAGTTCCTATCAACTTTCCCGTTTATATTTCATTAATTTTTTTGTGCAGCGGATACTATAGCAATTTTTCACATCTTTCTTCAATCTGTTTTAAACTTTTTTTTTTCCATCAACCCATTTTACTGTATGTTTTCAGAATAAATGCACATTCATTTTTATATATAACCACTAAACATTATGCACAGTGTATAATAAAATGCGTTCCAAAAACCCCCTAAATTAATAGATTAACGACGGGCAATTTTTATTAAATCTGAATTTTAAAACAGTAGCAACTCCTCCCTGTTCTGAAAGTCTTTTGTAAATTTGTGTTCTAGATAGGTTTCCCAAGTTTATGCATCGGTAAATATCTTTCAATGAACGAATTTAATATAAAATGTCTTACAATCTATAAAAATATGGACGACATGATATAAACGTATTTTTCTGTAAGGTCAAAGCCACGCCCTTAGTCAATGATGTTTTTTGAATGAAAATGAGAATTCTCGTTTCCTGTCATGAATGTGTAAAGGGAGCCTTGAAGATTTGGTCAACCCCCCCTCACATTGACTGGGTCCAGTTTCTACATAGCCATTTTCTAATGAATAGCACATTGTTATATTAAGCCTAACTTACAGTATAATCTTTATGCCTGGAATGAAAGCTCGAAATTTCTGCATTATTGAAAACATACTTACTTAAATTTCTATGATATATTTTATCTGAAAACAGCTTACAAAACATTTTTAAAAAACACAACATTTAGGCTGAAACGCCTCACAATTGATTTTTTCTACACCTATTTTGATTATCGGTATGAACCAGAGAGTGTTGTTTGAGCATTCCAGTAGCTTTGGTTGAAACCTATTGATAAATCTCTGAAATTCTTTCAAATATGAAAACTGATGGGTGGGTCAAGCCTCCCGTACGGCCAACCGTCCCTACTCTGCCCTATATTTCTATAGAAAAGGAAAAATACATTCATAAGAAAGTCTTAGGAATCCTTTCATATATTAAAAAGTTGACATTTAGGTCCTTAAATAAGATAGTTTGCGTAATATCGCCCAGTGTGATATTAGTACCATAGTGCGTTTTAGGCGTGCGATTTTAGGAAGAATGAAACATCGCAATTCGGACGACTCTACGATGAAACTAACATTAGAAAGAAACTTACAGATATATTTAGTTAAACTAAATGATTATGTGGTTGTATTTACATTACAATAATTAAGAACAATACTTACATTTGAAATGATTTTTTATTGTATAATGAAGTTGACAAAAACTTTTGATTTGCACAAAACTAATAACAGAGACTAAACACAACAGCGTATTTATCCAAGGTGCCCATATGACTGACGCGTTGCAACTAGATTCTAGCTCAGCCAGTTTTGGTGAGTATGATATAAGGCATTGGTGCGTTATTAGGGACATTTCCTCTACTATTACATTGTTTAAAACGTTTTCCGCCATAACATTTTTTATTGTAAAATGATAAATGCATACGAAAACATCAAAGCTAATGAAGATACTAAACTCCGTTCATATCTACAATCGTCTGTCAACGTTTTTGGAAACTTTATAATCCCTTCTGCGAAAGATTGGTTTCGTGATGCGCGAGTCCAGAAAGAGATTGACCTCTTTTATGACCTTCTCAATTGAATTGAAGATTGTGCAATCAAGATGTAGCTTGAGATGTGAAAAGAGATAGAAATCTGAATGGGCCATGTCGGGGCTGTATGAGGCTTGTCGCATCAAATCCCACTGCAGCTTGTAGAGCGTCCAGCCAGTCATTCTAGTAACATGTGGCCGGACATTATCTTGATGAAAGAGAAGTACCTTCCTTTTGAACTCATTTCTTCGTCGTGCGCGAATAACATCACAATTTTTGATTAGCATGTTGCTCTATATTGCACTGTTGATAGTCTGTCCGCTTTTCAGGTACTCTTCGTACACAATTCTGTGATGCACAGAAGCATGTTCTTATTACTAATGGGGCGTCTTTCAACCGATCCTGCTGATTTCTCAGGTGCTGACCACCCTCCTTTATGGCTTGAATTGTTGTAATACACCCATTTTTCATTACAGGTCACAATTCTGTCCAGAATGTTCTCTTTCCTTTGATCTCTGACAGAGCCAAACAACAGTTTTTTTCTCTTGTGCTTGTCTTGAGTAGCCAATCTGTAAGGCACCCAGAAGTTGAACTTAAACGTTAGACTTATGCATTTCAGAGCGTTAACTATTCTTTTCTGGCAAACGTTAATATATAACGCAATAGTTCGAGTTGAAACATTTCTGTGTTGATCAATGGTTTGCTTTAACTACTCCCAATCAACTTCAATAAGTCGGCCAGAGCTTGGTTCATTTTCAATGTCGAAGTTTCCAGCTTTAAACTTTCGAAACCAATTTTTGACTGCATCATAAGTAACACTATTTATGCCTAAACTTTCCCGCATTTTTCTGTGGCATTCAGTCGCACTGAGTTTGTTACGGAACTCACTGTGCATAATAGCCAAGATCTGATGACGTGATAGCTCTTTTTTAAACAATTTTCTGAAACACAAGACAATACATTTTCAACAAACAAATTACACAGTCAGGTAGTTCTTTTGTTCGTCTTTTGAATGCAATAATTGGTTTGTGGAAAGGGCATCAACCACACGAATGGCAGCTGTTGGCGCGAAGGTAAACCTTTGGCGGAAAACTTTTTTACTCAACATAATATATAATTTTAACTAGGAGTATGGTTGGCATATGAGAAAACAAAAACAAGTTTCAATATTTTAGATATGCAATTTTCCACAATTTTTCTTCTTAGCGTAAAAAGCTGTATTACGAGAATAGTTATTAACAAGATAAATTGGACAATATCGGAAGTTTATTCTGAATGTTTTAACGGAATTTGTTCTTGCGGAGTGAGATTAAAATAGATCGAAATGTTAGTTAAAGACATACTTATAGACAGAGATGTGGTTGTATACGTGTCATAATATATACGTAAATCATATGTTACACGTGTTACTTCCAACAGTAGTTGGCGATAAAGTGTAATGTATCTCGATTCTTTTGCGTTGGGCTAGCGAAAGAGATTTAATTGTCTCACCCTACATTTTCAATGGACAATATTTCCACAATAAGCCTTTATAATATAGTCAAAATTCAAGTAAGGTAATGGTAATAAATTGGTACGTTTTATGCAATTACTTCTCATAAACGGTAAATCGTTCATAATGAAGGGAAAGACTACTACTCCAACTTTGTGCTACTCCACAAGACTGTGCTACTCCAACTTTAAATATGAATACGGTAAATCGTTTTTTGCGGCTCTGTAAAATAGCTATAAATTTTATATACACCCTATTCATAGTAATATTAATAATAATAATAGTAGTAGTAGTAGTAGTACTAGTAGTACTACTAGTAGTAGTAGTAGTAATAAAATCATGCTCTATATTATTGTTACATCATATTAAAACTGCATTATCGAAGATGTTTTGCAATCCCCAGACTTATGCGTTTCAAAAATAGTTTCATGATTTTTTTCATAAAATCATTTAATAAAATCCTTACATTAGTGTTTTCTACAAATATAGTTTATATCAAAATGTGTGCGTTATTCCTGTTACATGTATGGCAACTTTCATTGTGCCAATAGATCCATTAAGTCAATTTTACAAATGTTTTTTTTTTTTTTTTCGTAGAATCCTTTACTTGTATCATTCACTTCAAATTAGAGCTTTTCATTTGTTCTTGGGCATCATATGCATTCTAAAAAATTTCTTCGTGAAAATAATCTATAGTATTTATCAGTTATCCTTAGTAACATCACACACACAATATTCCTTTGTGATATTTTTTGGAACACACTTTAAATCTATTAAGAGCTCTTTGTCATATCGTAATATTTCATTAGCAAATCACTTCTTTTAAAACTTTTACTTGTGTTTTGAAGAAAAATAGTTCATGAGTGGTATACATAAAATATAACAAAAAATCTTTTTATGTATAATACGCCAAAAATCTACTAGTTTCTTACAAGTGTATCTGTAACTGTTTACGAAATGTATTTATTTTTCAATGAATGTTATATTTCAATGAATATTACTATTTCTGTCGAATAAATCGAATGTTATGCGAAGAAAATAAAAAATATATAAAAATGTACTATATCGATCTTTATCATGTTTCACTGGTATTTTTATTGTTTATTTTACATAGAACATTTACATAAATGCCTACATCTGTTGTTCTGCGCATTCTGTCTTCAAAAGTTTCAGGAGCAACACAGTTTTATATTTTTCACTATACGCACTATTTCAGCCGTCGGGAGGTGAGGGTTCAGTTCGGAAGTATTTCAATTCTATTTTAAGAACATTATATTTCTACATTTCCTAATTCTACAAAACACTTATTTAAAATGTAAGATTTGAGCGGGGTTATAAATATTGCACAAAATCGCTACAATTTCAAATATAATTAATCCTTCTAAATTCTTCAATCCTTTTAAAATCTTTCTAAATTTTATTAAATGATTATATAAATCTTCTAATGTGGTTTAAACAATTCACGAAAAATGCTTTAGAAGATAATTTTCATGAATTCATAATTCAGTACATAAAGGGTTAAGGGGGTCAGGGACACATTTTGAAATAATTTTTATTTATTGAGCTAAAATTCTGCTTTTTTTGTTATGGTTAACCTTATTATTTGTAAACACAATCACATGATAAAACTTCTCATATATATATATTTTTTAATTTAAATTTAAAATTTATTAAAAAAGTCCGGTAATTTAAAATCATTATAACTCGAAATATTATTTATAGAATTTATTTTTTTTTTCATTTAAATAAACAGAAATATATAAGTTTTAATTTTAATTCAGCATTTTAAAAAATATTAATTTATAAAAAAAAATTAAAAATATTTAACTAAAAATTAAAAAAAAGTGGTGCAACGTTTTTAAAAAATCATATTTTCAAAAGTAAATATCTTTTTCAAATATGCTGAATCAAAATAAAAGTAAAACAATTAAAAAAGGTATATTCCAAGTTTGAACTTTGAATCTTTAACGATTCTCCAGTTAGAAGAATTTAAGTACGAGAAATGGTGAAAAAAACCTATCATGAAGAAAAACGCATTTTTAGAAGAGGTCGTTTCCCATGACAGCTATTCCTTGAAAGCTAGACTTTGAAAACAAAACAAAACGAAAAAAAAATAATATTTTTTGTTCTAATTCCCATAGAAACATGATTTAAATGTCATTTTAATCAGAAAAAAACAGAGAAACTTTTTATATGAAATAAAATGTTTTTGCAAAATTTGATGATTTTTGTGTCCCGGACCCCCTTAAATCATCGAATAGGAAAGAAATGTGCTTTCAAATGACCATTTAGTCCAAAAATGAATTGTATTAACTGATTGTTTATGACTTTTTAAATAATTTCCACAAGTGATTATTTTAAATCTATCTCAACAATGAATATATATATATATTTTTTTTTACGATAATCTTAAGTAATTGAAAACAAGAACGAAAAATTATGCGTGAATCATAGATTATGGAACAGATTCCAATACTTTCAGAATACTTTTACCAAAACTTGATCGTTTAAAAAGATAAAGAAGTAAAAAGAGTAAAATAAAGAGAGTAAGAACACATTTTAGAAAAAAAAAATCATATAATTCATTTGAAAAGGATATTTCTTCAATTATCACCAATATCCGGAAAGGTACTTTACTTCTTTTTTGCAGCCTCTGTATATGTTTTGCAGACTTGTATATATTCTAAATAATATGCTAAAATTTAGTTGAGTATGAAAACGCATAACACTGCTGTAAATTCACTTTTTCGATTTCTACTAATAGGCGGAAACCTATTTGAATTTTTTTGTACAGTCCTGCATATTACTAACAGATATACACACCGTATGTTAGGCTAAAATTTAATTTGGGAACCTTAGACTACCCTTAGAAACCCTTAGACTACCAAAATCACATTTTTAAGGATTCGTAGGTAGCAATACATCTATTTTTTAAAGGACTGTATAAGAACTTTATTAATAAATACAAATTCTTTTACTCAGTCCCATATGTGAGAAATAGAATTAATACACTCTACGTAGTATGCTGAATTTTAGTACTTAAAAACGCATACCATAACTGAAAACGCTCTTTAAGTAAATTATCACTGAAAGACAATACTTCAAATACAGTACTTCATACGACATATTTAAGTAAATCTGTAAATGATGATAAATGCTATGAGCATTATATATATATATGTCGTAGGCTAATTGAGAAATCCGGCTCTTTGCAAACAGCCTAGGCTCTTTGCAAAGCGCCGGGCTAATTGGAGAATCCATCTCCCTTTTTCCAATTATCCTGATATTTTTCAGGCTTATTGCAGAGAGCCTAGAAAGCATTAGGCTAATTGAAAAATGACCACTTATTATCCGATCAGGGTGATATTTTTAGCTCACAGGCTATCAAAGCCTGAGAGCTTATGTGGCCGCCGATTCTGTATGTACGTGTGTACGTACGTGCGCACGCATGTACGTAACGCGATAACTCTTGATAGAAATATTCGATTTATGACCACTTATTATCCGATCAGGCTGATATTTTTAGCTCACAGGCTATCAAAGCCTGAGAGCTTATGTGCCCGCCGATTCTGTATGTACGTGTGTACGTACGTACGTATGTACGTAACACGATAACTCTTTATAGAAAAATCCGATTTGCTTCAAATTTTTTTTTTTCTAGGTTCGTTATGATAAAGTGCTTCCCTGATTAGTTTTTTGGGTTCATTGGTTAAGGATAAAGGGGGGAAAGGGGAGCTAGTCCCCCCCCCCCCCACCTTAATTTATATAAATGGGTTTTTCATGCAGAAATATTCGATTTGCTCCAAATTTTGGTATACCGGTTTATTGTGTTAAGGAGCTTCCCTGATTAGATTTGGAAGCTCATTATTTAAGTATAAAGGTGGGGAAGGGGCTACCCCCCTTAATTTAGATAAATCTGTTTTTCATGATGAATTATTCGATTTGCTCCAAATTTGGTATACAGGTTTATTAAGTTAAGGAGCTGCCTTGATTAGATTTGGAGGTTCATTAGTTACATATAAAGGGAAGAAAGGGGGGGGGGCTATTCCCCCCGTAATTTAGATAAATGGGTTTTCCATGCAGAAATATGCGATTTGCTATAAATTTGGTATACCTGTTAATTATGTTCAGCAGCTACCCTGATTACATTTGGAAGATCATTATTGTGTATAAAGGGGGGAAAGGGGGGCAACTGCCTCTCCCCTTAATTTAGATAAATGCGTTTTTCATGTAGAATTATTCGATTAGCTCAAATTTGGTATACTGGTTTATTATGTTAAGGAGATGGCTTTATTAGATTTGGAGGTTCATTAGTTAAGTATAAAGGGAGGAAAGGGGGGGTGCACCCCCCCTTAATTTAGGTAAATGGGTTTTTAATGCAAAATTATTTGATTTGCTCCAAATTTGGTATACCGGTTTATTATGTTAAGGAGCTTCCCTGATTAGATTTGGACGTTCAGTAGTTAAGTATAAAAGGAGGAAAGGAGGGCTAGACCCCGATTAATTTAGATAAATGGTTTTTCATACAGAGTTTTCGATTTGCTCCAAATTTCGTATACCGGTTTATTATGTTAAGGAGCTTCCCTGGTTAGATTTGGAGGTCCATTAGTTAAGTATAAAGGGAGGAATGGGGGGTAACCCCCCCCCCCCCTTAATTTATATAAATGGGTTTTTCATGCAGATTTATTCGATTTGCTCCAAATTTCGTATACCGGTTTATTATGTTAAGGAACTGCCTTGATTAGATTTGGAGATTTATTGTTAAGTATAAAGGAGGGACAGGGGCTAGTGTCCCCTTAATTTAGATAAATGGGTTTTTCATACAGAATTATTCGATTTGCTTCAAATTTGATATACCAGTTTATTACGATATGGCTTCCTTCATTTGATTTGGAGGTTTATTGGTTAAGTATAAAAG
The DNA here is from genome assembly GCA_963932465.1 of Maratus speciosus. Classification (NCBI taxonomy): domain Eukaryota; kingdom Metazoa; phylum Arthropoda; class Arachnida; order Araneae; family Salticidae; genus Maratus; species Maratus speciosus. Next base: position 139,884,778 of record OZ010791.1, read on the forward strand.
GGGGGAAAGGGGGGCAATTGCCCCTCCCCTTAATTTAGATAAATGTGTTTTCATGCAGAATTATCTAATTTTTTATCTAATCTAATCTAATCTAATTTTTTAAGAATTATCTAGTTTTTTTCTAGTTTCATTCTAATAAGGAGCTTTTCTGATTAGATTTGAAACTTCATTGGTTCAGCATAAAGGGAGAAATGGGGGAGCTAATATCCCCCCTTAATTTAGTGAAATGGTTTTTCATGCAGGATTATCTGATTTGCTTCAAATTTGGTATACCAGTTTATTATGTTAAGTAGCTTCCCTGATTAGATTTGGAGGTTATTTGGTTAAGTAGAAAGGGGGGGCAACGGGGACTAATACCTTCATTTATTTTTCGAGGGACATTATTCTTTGAAATAAGAGTAGCTAGTACAATTAGTGTGAATAGCCTGTGAGCTCAATGCCATCAGTTTAACTGGGCAATTTTCTTTTTATTACGTTTATTAACGCATAACCCTACCTAAACCCGAAAAATATATTACAACAGACCGTACCCCGATCCGAGCAAGACAAAATAATTTGAGTCTACATGCAACCCGACCGGAACCTGAGAGTTTCATTTGAAAAAACCCGAAATCCCAAACCAAATCTGATAACCGACAAAAATATTTCAAAGGTCCATAACCGGATCCGAACAAGACAAATTAGTTTCCGTGGACACACAACGCTACCAGAACCTAAAAATTCCATTCGAAGTCAACCTGAAACCCGTCCTGAACCAAATCTTAACCGACAAAAGTATTCCAAAGAACTATAACCTGATGCAAGCCAGACAAACAAATCTCCGTCCACCGGCAACCCGTTCCGAACCTGAAAGTTCTAATTGACCTCAATCCGAAACCTGGTTGTGGTCGGTTTTCGGGTTGACTTCAAATGGAACCTTCAAGTTCGGATACGGTTGAAAAAAAATTAAACTAAATCAAATAATTCTGCATGAAAACCCATTTATCTAAATTAAGGGGAGGGGCAATTGCCAACCTTCCCCCCCTTTCATACTTAACCAATGAACCTCCAAATCAAATGAAGGAAGCCATATCGTAATAAACTGGTATTTCAAATTTGAAGCAAATAGAATAATTCTGTATGAAAAACCCATTTATCTAAATTAAGGGGACACTAGCCCCTGTCCCTCCTTTATACTTAACCAATAAATCTCCAAATCTAATCAAGGCAGCTCCTTAACATAATAAACCGGTATACGAAATTTGGAACAAATCGAATATCTCTACATGAAAAACCCATTTATCCAAATTAAGGCGGGGAGGGTCTAGCTCCCGTTTCCTCCCTTTATACTTAACTAATGAACTTCGAAATCTAATCAGGGAAGCTCCTCAACATAATAAACCGGTATACCAAATTTGAGTTAATCGAATAATTCTACATGAAAAACGCATTTATCTAAATTTAGGGGAGAGGCAATTGCCCCCTTTCCCCCCTTTATGCATAATAATGATCTTCCAAATGTAATCAGGTTAGCTGCTTAACATAATTAACCGGTATACCAAATTTATTGCAAATCGTGTATTTCTGCATGAAAAACCCATTTATCTAAATTACGGGGGGGGGATAGCCCCCCCTTTCCTCCCTTTATATGTAACTAATGAACCTCCAAATCTAATCAATGCAGCTCCTTAACTTAATAAACCGGTATACCAAATTTGGAGCAAATCGAATATTTCTGCATGAAAAACCCATTTATATATAAATTAAGGGGGGGGGGGCTAGCCCCCCTTTTCCCCCTTTATCCTTAACCAATGAACCCCAAAAACTAATCAGGGAAGCACCTTATCAGAATGAACCTAGAAAAAAAATTGAAGCAAATCGGATATTTCTATCAAGAGTTATCGTGTTACGTACATATGTACGTACGTACACACGTACATACAGAATCGGCGGACACATAAGCTCTCAGGCTTTGATAGCCTGTTAGCTAAAAATATCACCCTGATCGGATAATAAGTGGTCATTTTTCATTTAGCCTAACGCTTTCTAGGCTCTTTGAAATAAGCCTGAAAAATATCAGGCTAATTGGAAAAAGGGAGATGGATTCTCCAATTAGCCCGGCTCTTTGCAAAGAGCCTAGGCTGTTTGCAAAGAGCCGGATTTCTCAATTAGCCTACGACATATACAACGCCAAACATCTTGTAGTAAACTTTACTAACTACAACATGTTTGAAATAATTAAACATAAATAAAATAAATTTTTTCACCGTAAACCGTTATGTGACGTAAATATTTTATTTGATACTGTAAATGTAAGATAAACTCTTTTCATTCTATATTCTACAGAAACCATCTTCGAGAGCACATCAGAAAGGGATATCAATTTCATTATATTTGTAACAGTTTAAGGTCATTAAAATACACCGCAACGCACTTTTCACATAAGGAAGTAATGTATCTGAATTACCTTGAAGGGTCCTGTAAACAAAGTACTATACATAACACATTGTCTAATAATAAATTTTAAAACATACAAATTTCATTATGTTTCAAATAGTGTAACGCCACTAAATACACAGAATGTTATAGACTATAATATACCGTAATACTTTTGAGTGTCCTTGTAAACCAGCTATACTTGCTACACACTTCAATTTTAATACCGAACATTTTATGGTGAACCTAAATAACTGACATATACTCTGTATCGCAATCCGAGTACATTTATGTGAGTTGAATAGAAGAAGACAGACAGAGGCACAGACCAAATGGATTCATAAACACTTTTCAATTCAATATACAGGGTGTTTATAAAGTCCCGGACCCATTTTGATGTTTAATAACTCATAAAATAATAAAAATAGATTAAAATTAATAAAAAAAATGGTTAGATAGACTCAAAAAGTTTCATGACCCTTGTCAATGAACTTCCACGTGTGCCCCCTTCGTCGCACGGAGAATATCAAGTCGATAGTCAATTTCACGCCAGGTAGCGGCAAGCATGTCGGCATCCACAGTGGCTATTGCGGTTGTAATTCAGGGTTTTAAGTCATCAATGTTCGACACTCTCCTCCTGTAAACATTGTCCTTTACAAATCCCCAAAGGAAAAGTCCAGCGGCGTTATATCAGGTTATCTGGGTGGTACACCACCTCATTTTGGTACCATCGTTCCTACTTCTTTGAATGACCATTTTCCACGAAGATGGATTGGGCAAGGAGGTCCAATTCCTTGGCCACCTTGTAATAATGTGCTAATTTTAATTACTAAAACGCGCAAATTAAAACTCTAAAAATAGTTAAACAGGATTATTCAACTATCTACGTTATTTGATTGTACCCGACTCATTTTCAAATATATATATGTATATATATATTTATCAATTTCTTCATATATTTGTGATTTATAAAGTATTATATATATACTAGAAAGGTAGCTCGTCAAAAATGACGGAAATTTAGATATAAAGATATATACAACTCATGTGCTAGAATATGAGTTTTCTCGCTTGTTCCGCAGTGATAGATGAAAATAACACATTTAAAGAACGAAACACATTTATGAAAAACTGTGTACAGTAGAAGACCACTAATCTGCACAGTTTGGTTCCAAGTGTTATGCAGATTTGAGGCTTTTTGCGGTCATGTCTGTTCAATTATTGTTTACATTTTTTAAAATTCATATATTGGACAATTTAGATTGTTAAGCCTTAAAAATAAATAAATTTTACACTTGAAGTAAGGTAAAAACTATTAAATTATCGTATACGATTTCATGAAATGGTATTATATGGTATTCTATATGTGTGCTTCACGATCTTGGTTACGAAGTTGGCTTAATTGGCTGCAACTTGTCCTAATCCTAATAGTGTGGGCCGCTATAACAAAAAAGTAACCAGTTTTTAGCAAAATTTCTGATATAAAGTAGTTTTCAAAAACTTGAGTAAAATTGCAGGCCGTTCTCATGTTATGTCAGTCCTAAGAATAATATTTTTAACACTGAAGAGTTTCCATGTATATATGAAATTTAGAAAAGCTTCTCCAAAAGAAAGGTCCTGAAATGACATTGTGATTCCTCTAACTTCAAAGTTTAATCGGCCCTGATGTTGGTTACTGAAATCTAATAAATACAGTTATTTTGAATATTACAACAGAATTAAACAGTTAAACTTATTTAACTTAAACCCGGCGTTACTTCCCGATGTTATTTTTTACTATTAAGAAAGAAAATTATTTAATTTTTTTCAAATCATGCATTTAAAATTTTTTTCCGTCTTTAATAACTAAATGATGAAAAAATATGCTTTTGTTCTGAGCTCATAAATATGACAATAAAAAAATGTAACTAAGAGACATTGCAAAATTAAATCTTTGTGATTTCAAACCATAAACAAACGACACCGCCACAATTTTATCTACTATGATGTCATTAGAATATTGTCCATTGATTGTTGGAGAACTTACTTTGTGAATGATTACCTCAATGATTTAAAAAATTTTTAAGTTTCACGATGAATGAATCACTTGTGTTTGTTTAGGTTTATGGAATGAGATATTAAGCTGTGAACCTAATTTCAACTAAAACTATCCAAGGATATATGTATTTTAATTTAAATCAAAAACAATGCTTTGATCTCGAAATAAAAAGTTTTAGTTTGTATAATTGGTTATTTCTGTTAATTATTTATTTAGGTATTTTTCCATTACAGCGCATTTTTAAAAAAAGCTTGGCGCAATTCGGGCATCAGAAAGTGAGATATGTTGCCAAAATATATAAACAGCTATGAAAACAATTCTAATGAACTTTTATTTTTGTTTATATATGCACTTATATACATAAAAAATCGTTTCTAAATATATATAATATTTTTTTATATACAAATTACGGCACAGATTTCATATATGAACCGGGATACCTAACTGGCGCCAAAATGGTGTTATTTTGCCTGCTATGGTAACCCGGCTATTGTTTTTTATTTACTAATAAATTGTTTATTTACTTTTATTTTCTGTTTTTAATTATATAAACAGTTTTGTTCTATAGCTATTATTCAAACTTTTATTTATTTATTGTTATTTCCTTTTCAAAATGATAGCAAATAATTTAAAAATACATAAGTAACTGGTATTCGAAAGCGAGATTTCTGCCAAATTGGCGTCAGAGAAAAATTACGCCCACCCCGATGCGTATATGACATCTGTGCAAAAATTACGGCACAGATGTCATATTCGCCCCATATTGGCACGATTTTTTTTTCTGACGCCAATGTCATATACACACCGGGTACTTAACTCTGGCCAAAGTTTCGTTATTTTGCTTGATATGGTAACCCGGATGTTGTTGTTTATGCTGTTGATGTTTTCTCCAAATTGACGTCGGAAAAAAATCGCGCCAATATGGGGCGAATATGACATCTGTGCCAAAATTACTTCTGTTGAAAAATGGGTAAAAAAATAATTAAAAGATGGGTAAATAGCTTTTTTTACATTAAATAAAGGTACTTGTTAGTTATCCCGTCGACCAAATTACTGTCGCCAAATTGTAAGATTAAATGCCAATAATGGTTGACATTAAACATGATCATGTGTTTCTTACGTCATCAAGTGATTTTTAATTCGACGTTATATTTGTATTTTCATTAATGTTTTGCTAATTTAATTGATCTTTCGTTGTTTAAAATAAAAGTTATGTCAATTTGTATAATTTGGCGAGTGGTTTGGCGATTTATATAATTTGGTGAAACTGGTCGACGGGATAGCTAACAACTACCTAAATAAATTGCATACATATGGAAAAAATTGCTTGTGAGTAAATAGTTGAACAATTGTTGTTTGTTGAGCAGTAAATAGGTTGTCAGAAAATACGTTGGCAAACTTCTTTCTCGCCAAGCAACTTTTCTCCGAAGTATTTGTACATAAGCAATGATTGCTAGAATTGCATTTTTAATTATGATATGCGCTTTTATGTTTCACTACATTTATGCATACTATAATGTGTGTATAAATGCTACAGTTCATATGCAGGGCTACACAAAAGAATTCGTAAGGGTTACTGAGTATGAGAGTAAATTGCTTTAAGGTGGTTTTTAAAGGAGTTATGCGTTTTTACGCTGAACTGCATTTAGTTTACTAAGAAATGTTTGTAGAATATAGATAAAATGATATACAGGGTCACGCAAAGAATAGGATACATAACCGTCTATGGATCATAATATCTGGAAATGTGGTTTCAGTAGTTTTAAGAGTAGTTTAAATTAAATTTTTTGCTAAATAGTGGCATGTAATAACGATACTATTGGCTATGGACGGTAACTGCTAAAATCAATTTTTAAAATTTTTTATGCGTCTTCTAAAATGTTTACTTAGTTATCTTATTTCCTCAAATAACGAAGTTTTGTTAAAGCATTCAGGATGTGTTGGAAAGTGTTTCATATTATATCCTTAACGCATGAATTTTCTTTCTTCTTTAGTCTTATTTTGAATTTATTTTATTCTTAATTTTTTAGTCTTATACTGCTTTATAGAAACTTTGGCACAGTTGTCATATACGCCAATTTGGCGAAAACATCAACAGCATAAACAACAACATACGGGTTACCATATCAAGCAAAATAACGACACTTTGCCGCCAGTTAAATACCCGTTGAGTACATGACATTGGCGTCAGAAAAAAATCGCGCCAATATGGGGCGTATATGACATCTGTGCTCACTTTAATATTTAATTTTTAAACTCTTCGCTCCACACCCCTTACATATAGTACAAACTATAACACAGATAGCGCAAAATAATAGACAGTTTGGTACTTTTCCACTGTAGGAGCTTTGGCGTTTTTTTAAAAGAGAGCTTGGTGTAATTTGGGCATCAGAAAGTAAGATTTGGGTTTGTTTCCGTTATACGGATATCTTTGTCGCCAAGCGTAATCGATGGCGCAAAATGAAAATCACGTGAATTGAAGCATTTGAAAAATAAGAGAAAAAACATTGTGGATACTAAAAGTGAGCATTTAAAAAATATAACATTTGAAAATTCCAGACTTTTACGAACTATTTCATTAAATCACAATTATATACTTAAAATAAGTGAACAAATAACTGCTATAAAATAAAGCAATAAAATAAAACTCATATTAAACTGCTGGCATAAAATTAAAAATATCTTTTAGCATTTTGAAATAATTGGCGCATTAGCATACATTTTGGCATGGTATCCGTATAACGGAAAAATATCGAGATTTGTTGTCAAATCATATAAAAAGCTATGAAAACAAACTTGATGAGCGTTTTTGTTTGTTTTATATGTTTATTTTATATGTATATTATTGATGTTTTTACGTACAAATCACATCTGTTTCTTTATAAAATTAGTGAAACATCTTTTTTATATTAAATAAATCGTATAAATATCGAAAAGAAATGCGTGTGTATATAAAATGAAACAGTGGATAGATTCCCGGAAAATATGTTGCCAAATTTCCTTTTTCGCCAAGACACCTATACTGGAAAAGTGCCTAAAGCACATTAAAATCGCGCAGTTAGGAGCTCACACAGTACAGCGTCGTCTATTGGCGGTTATTTTATTAGTAGCATCGGGAGAAAGATGTAAAGATGTACTTTAAATTCTCACTCATAGATTTTGAAAAATATCTTAAAAGAGCGGAGTTTAAATTAAATTTCGGTGACCTCCTTTATGAAAGATTAATGGTTTTAAATGGGAATTTCGCCAAATTAGCCAGCTATCACCAAGTTGGCTAACATTTGGTGCTACTGTGGTAACCCTGCATTAGTTTTATTCAACAATTACTCATTTCAATGAGGCGGTCCTACCGGAATCGTGAGGGACACACAGAGACTTGGATTTTATATAAATAGATATATATATATATATATACAGGGTGCAATATGTTATCTATCGCCGACCTTTAATTTCTCAACCGTTGATTGTAGACATATATTTCCAATTACAAAAACGTTTCAAATGAAGTAAATATTCATGCTGTGTCATTATTTAAAGAAAAAAATCAATTTTATAAAAATTACGAAATCTAACTATTTATACGGTCCCCCAGTCCCTATAGTTATATTCAGTAAAAGTTTATGCATATCGTAACACATATAATACAAAAAGTTTGACATCTGTACTACAAAAATTGACAAAGTTATTAAATTTTAAATTTTACGATTTTTGTACATGATTTTGTCTTTCTTCAAGGGATCAGTTAAAAGATTAATTAAAGTAATTCGAGATCAAAATCAGGGTGCTATGTTCTTTTTACGGCGAAACCACCTTTAGCCGGTATCGCCAAATCGGGGTATCACCAAAGAGGGTTATTTTATCTAAAAATTTGAGCTGACTTTTAGGGGTCGTATACAAAGCGAAGAATGAAACATTGAAATTAAATAGTAAAATAAATATCAATTTATTATACTATCGAAAACAGTCTACTATAAAAAATGAATAAATTAAATACCGGAAACTACTAGCGATACTGCTCAAAGTCTTCTCCATTGGTATCAATGCACAACGGAATGCATGATAGTACTGCGTCCTGGACACGCTAGAGCATCGCAGGTATGCAAACTGTGCGACAATCAAGGTTGATGCGCTGCTTCAGATAAACCATAGAAGTAGTCTCAGTCACATAGACTTATGCCTTGATGTAGTCCCAGAGTTAGAAGTCCATGGGAGTCAAGTCCGGTGAATGCGGTGGCCACTCTACCAGACCACCATATCCAAGAATCTGTTGACCGAATTTGGTAGCCAGATACGCCCGCACGTTTGATGTTTTATGCGGAGAGGGTCCCATCATGTTGAAACCACACCCGACATGCATGTCGGAGAGCATCTCTTCATACCAGTCACGTACCGTATTTTGTAGAAGATGCAGGTAACGATCCTAAAAGATGAGTCCAATAGTCTAGGTTCCACAAATACCGCACCACACGTGTCGTACTGTCCGGGCGACGTGGAGGTTTCCAGATAGCATCGTCCTTTTGATTGTCGGGCAGTTTGCACACCTGCTTTGCTCTAACGAGTCCAGGATGCAGTACTGTCATGCATTCAGTTGTGTATTGCCACTAATGGAAAACACTTTTAACAGTATCTCTAGTAGATTCTGACGTTTTATGTATTCATTTTTTATACTAGACCGTTTTCTGATATTATAATAAATTGATATTTATTTTCCTGTTTAATTTCAATATTTCATTATTCGCTTTGTATACGACCCCTAAAAGTCAGCTCAAATTTTCAGATGAAATAACCCTCTTCGGTGATACCCCGATTTGGCGATACCGGCTAAAGGTGGTTTCGTCGTAAAAAGGACATAGCACCCTGATTTTGATCTCGAATTACTTTAATTCATCTTTTAACTGATCCCTCAATGAAACACAAAATCATGTGTATAAATCTCAAAATTTAAAATTTAATAACTCTGTCAATTTTCGTAATACAGATGTCAAACTTTTTGTGTTATATGTATTATGATATGTGTAAGCTTTTACTAAATATAACTATAGAGTCTGGGGGACCGTGTAAAAAGTTAGATTTAGTAATTTTTATAAAATTGATTTTTCACTTTAAATAATGCCACACCATGAGTATTTACCTCATTTGAAACGTTTTTGTAATTGGGACTATATGTCTACGACTAACGGTTGAGAAATTATAGGTCGGCGATACATAACACATTGCACCCTGTATATATATATATATATATATTCAAAATGACTCTCGGGGAGTCGAAACATGTAACCAGGTTAATAAACATATTTATACTGCTTTTCAGGTTTTAATTTACGCCTTTAAGCAATTAAAATTAGTACACTTTTAAATTATAAAATGTTGGAAAATGGCAGAGTAACCGAAATTTAGAATTGATTGCTCTTTCAATTCAAAAGAATGACATTTTTTTTTCGTTTTTTATTTTTTTTCTATTACTCTTCCGCAATTATGTTTGTTAACTTCCAAGCGTCACCATAACCGCTGCAATATACTTTAAAATGTTTTTGAACAGCACTAAAAAACACTAAAAATATTTTTGTACAAAATCTCAATTTCAGTTGTTTACAAGACACATTGTATCAGGATATACTCCAAATTGTTATTGATTTTTATGTTACGAATATATTATCTTAATAATATCAATAAATTATTTTACGATTGCAAATGTCATAAATATGTAACGGCCTTACTAAAACTAAGTATTTTAAGCATGATATAGATCGTAATAAATAATTTCTCATGAAATGACGAAGTTATTTTGCAAGAAAATATAATAAATTACATTGTTAAGCATTTATATATTTGAATATGATATGTTAAAATAAGTACTATAACTTCAATTTATGTGACGGGATAAAATAATAATATCCACTAGAATTTGGACACTAACTCCATTTCTATTGTAACAATTCAGTTCAATAACTATCAGTTACTCTTTCACAAAACGCCATTCAGGGAAATCATTAAATTTGATGATAGACCTTTCGTAAGTAACAACGTATATTTAGGCGATGCTTTGTCGATACTTAGGATGATTTATCATTACTTACTAATCATTGCCTGTTTCAAGATATTTTGCTTTTACCACAAGTTCTTGGTCCTTAGGATTGAGGAAAAAAGACACTTATTATGTAAATGCGAAAATTTATCCAGATTTTTTTTCCAGATTTAGAAATAAGTGTAAACTCTATAATAAAACAAAAAAGAGGTACAACTCTTGAAATTTACCAATTAAATAATGAATTGGTTATATTTAACTTTTCGTAAATAAATACATAAGTCTGCGGTATGGAAAAAAAAACTTATATTAACAGTTAATTATTCACAGTTTTTTATACTTCGGATTTTCTTTACCAATCACAGAAATTATTTTCCTTTTTTTTTAATTAGAAAATAAACTACATTTAGATTTATGTTTTTGTTTATACAGGGTGCAAATTGTTACCTATCGCCAACCTTTAATTTCTCAACAGTTGGTCGTAGACATATACACTACAACCTCGATTATCCGAAGAAATTGGGAAAAACCGTCTTTCAGAAAAACGAAATTTTCGGATAATCGAGAACGTTTCAATTTTTAAGATTAAGGACAAATATTTGCACTATTTACTACCATGGTAACAAGTGATTAATAAAAATAAAGCAACAGCAAAATAGAAACAAGAATAAATTACCTGAATTTTAAATTTTAAATTAAGTACCTTTTACATATTTCACAAGGTTTTGAAACAATGTTTTGTTTCTAGCAGTTTCGAATGCTATTGCTTTGCAGCTCAATCACGAAGTGTTTTAGCTCATCAGCATCACGGTTTACCTTCTGCTCCAGCCATGCCAAAGCTTTTCCAAAACATTCAAAAGTTTCAGAATTGATAATTTGTTCGTTTTTTTCGCCAACATAGTTGATCTCTTCTTCACTTTGATCAGCACATGTTCCTCGGATATAGCCAATAACTTCTTCATCGCGTAATAAATGATAAGCAGGATCATTTGAGTCACGATTTTGCGAACTATTTTTTCCTGCAATATCACAGCCATTACAACAAGGTATTTTATGAAATGCTGATTCCAAATCGGAAGCATCTTTCATTTTTTCATCCATAAAGCTTTTGTTCGTTTCAGTAGCTAAACTTGGAACAACTTTTTTCCAACTTCGAATGAATGTATGCGGCTATAAGAAATGCCAAGCTTCACTTTTCATGTTTGTACAGTCTTTTATAGTAAAGAGAAAAGCTATAAAAATGAATTTTGCGCTCAAGGAATGTGATAGTAAAATAAAAAAAAAGCTTTAAAAATGGATTTCGGTTAATCGAGAGTTTCGGTTAAAAGAGTTTCGGATAAAAGAGGTTCTACTGTATTTTTAATTATTAAAACGTTTCAAATGAGGTAAATATTCATGTTGTGACATTGTTTAAGGTAAAAAATCCATTTTGTAAAAATTACGAAATCTAACTCTTTCTACGGTCCCCCGCTCCTATAGTTATATTCAGTAAAAGTATACACATATCCTAACAGATATAACATAAAAAGTTTAAATTTTGTACTACATAAATTGACAGAGTTATTAAATTTCAAAATTTGAGATTTTTGCACATGATTTTGTCTTTCATTGAGGGATCAGTTGAGAGATGAATTAAAGTAATTCGAGATCAAAATCAGGGTGCAATGTCCTTTTTACGGCGAAACCACCTTTAGGCGGTATCGCCAAATCGAGAAATCACCAAACATGTTATTTCATCTAAACATTTGAGGTACTTTTTATGGGTCGAACAACATTCAAACGTCAAAGTATATATAGAATTAACAACCCGAAAATAAAACATACTCACCAAGAACTAGATAGATGGCAGCGGATGCAAACAACCAGCCGAGATAAAAAGGAGCATGAAAATTGGGATTATGCAAATTACAATAATACCGCAGCGCCACAAGTTCGGTATAAAATAATAGCCATCTAGCAGTGGACACTCTAGTCAGTACTGAGATCGTTCTGGTAGGCTACACATATATGCAATACTCCGAAATGATACTTATTTAGGGTGAATGTCAAAGGAATGCCAGAGAGGCTGCGAGTGTTTATTCAGAACAAGAGACCGGCTCTGTTACACCACTATCCAGAACAAGTAGACGGGCAAGGTGTAATGTTCGAGTGACACCGGAGGAGGTGCTGGCGTTCGCCCTTTTAATTACACAACTGTGCACGGCGAAAATAAGCGAGGCATGTGGTCAGAATGTCTCGCATTTGTTACATGAACATGATGCGCATCCATGCTATCCAACATTGGTGCTAGCATTGATGCTGGGTGACCACGAACGACGATTTGATTATTGTAATTGCATGCTACATTCTGTGGACAGATGAGTCAACGTTTACATGGGGTGGCATTGTGATCCTGCACAATGTACATTACTAGTCTCTGGAAAACCTCCACATCGTCCGCACAGTACAACACGTGTGGTGCGGTATATGGAAAATACAGATTGTTGCACCAATCTTCTACTATGGGATCTTAACGGGCAATCGTTACCTGCATCTTCTACAAAACACGGTACGTGAATGGTATGAAAAGCTGCATCTCCGACATGCATGCCGCGTGTGGATAAACAAGATGGGGCTCTTCCACTTAAAGCAGCAAACGCCGTGCGTATCTGGCCACCGAATTAGGTCAATAGATCATTGATGGTCCGGTAGAGTGGGCGACCCGTTATCCGGACTTGACTCCCATGTACGTCTACTTCTGGGGTTACATCAAGGCATATGTCTATGTGACTGGGACCATTTCTCTTGTTTATCTGAAGCAGCGCATCATTCTTGATTGTTGTATCGTTTGCATACCTGCTGTGCTCTAACGTGTCTGGGACTCAGTACTGTCACGCATTCAATTGTGTATTGCCACCAATGGAGAATACTTTGAACGGTTCTCTAGTAGATTCCGGCGTCTGATGTATTCATTTTTTATATTAGATCGTTTTCTAATATTATAATAAATTGATATTTATTTTTTTGTTTAATTTCATATTTCATTCTTCGCTTTGTATACGACCCCTAAAAGTCAACTCAAATTTTTAGAAGAAACAACCCTTTTTGGTGATACTACGATTTGGTGATACCGGCTAAAGGTAGTTTCGCCGTAAAAAAGGACATTTCACCCTGATTTTAATCTCAAATTACTTTAATTCATCTTTTAACTGATTCCTCAATGAAAGACAAAATCAAGTTCAAAAAATCTCAAATTTTGAAATTTAATAACTATGTCAATTTTTGTTGCACAGAAGTGAAACTTTCTGTGTTATATCTGTTATGATATGTGTAAACTTTTTACTAAATATAACTATAGGGACCAAGGGGAGGCGTATAAAAAGTTAGATTTCGTAATTTTTATAAAATTGATTTTTTACTTTAAACAATGCCACAATATGAATATTTACCTCATTTGAAACGTTTTTGAAGTTGGAACTATATGTCTACTAACAAAGGTTTAGAAATAAAAGGTCAGCGATAGATAACGTGTTGCACCCTGTATATTAAATGTAATAATGTGTTTATTTTTCTACATCTTCTGAACTGCGGATATTTGACTTTTTAGAATTTTCGATGAATGTTGGAAACCACATTGAATAATGTTGAAGCATTGAGATATTTTTGATCAAATTACGATCAGTTAAAATAAAGTATTATTTATCTAGACACAAATGCAATAAAACACGAAAAATAAATAAAATATTATCCAGAAACCTTAAATAAACCATAGTTTCTTATTGAACTCAGAAGAGTTTTCTGAATATTGAACAAAAAAACATACAGCTCATGTCTTTGATGAATTTAAGGAAGCAGTAAAAAAAAATATATATATCATTAAAAGAATGTTTTAAAGACTTATAAATGTGGTCTAATATACGACTTACAAAAAAATATTTTGTTTTTGTCTAAAAGGTATAATTATGCCTATTCAAATTGCTAGAACAGAGTAAATATAATTTGTCAATACATGTCTAAATGCCTGTATAAAATACATGTCTAAGCAAAAATTGTCATATTAATGATCAAAAAGTAAAAAAAAAAAAAAAATAATAATAATTTTAACACTAAAATAAACTCTACTTTGAATTCTTAAAATTAGTGCATATGGAATTATTTCAAAGTTTTTTATCCGAAAAAAAAAATTATATTCATATTATTAAGTTGGATATCTATGCAATTTATATGACGAATCTTATCTTGGCGGTCTTGACTGTACAAGTCTGACGTTGAAGTTTTAGAAAAAAAGAAAAAAAAAACTGTTTATGCCTGTCTTTAATTTAACTGGATACAGGCTATTTTGGATCATTCTATTTAACCAAATAGGTTTTGATAGTGTAATTTGGTAATTGTTACTATGTAGCTTCGTGCAGTGAGTACCGTCATGGGTAACTTTGGACCAAGAGAGAGAAAAAAGATTAAATATACTATACATCCTACATCGCTTGTGTTGCAAACAGTTTTGGTCTCAAAATTTTGGTAGTAGGCTGGAAGCTCATTATAAGTAATTTGCAAAGTTTCCACCGAGGCAGCACAAGTCAAACAAAAACTGGTGAAGACGGTGAGAATTTAGCTCTTAAAACTTTTGTCTACCAAGATGTAAATTAATTCATTTCGACCTAGGTAAGTACGTGTTATTATAACTTCATTAGTGTAGATCAAGGCCTAATGTAGGATTATGAGTTGTCTTTTCTGAGATAAAAAGAAAAACGTGTTTCTAAATTTGGGTAACATCGACCAAAGATTTGGGGTAAAATTGGCCCAAACATTTATCATATAAATTATTTTTATACTTCATACCAGTGCATAAAACGTGTTATATTCGAAGGGGAGCATTTTTTTGTTTTGTTGAATTTTAACATTGATGTTTGAGGTAATGTTTTTGTTTAATTTTGGTATACTTATGAAAATAGACATTTGTGCTAATACAAACAATAATTTTGTGAAAATTTATCCAGTGTATTGGTTCCAACTGAATCAAACAAAAAAACTATTGGCAAAGATGACTGTAACGTTAAAAAGTTTGTACTTATGCTGTTTAATGGCAATACCTATATCGAAAGGATTGCTTTGAAATCAAAAGAGGGTTCTGTTGTTGACTGCATGGAAGTGTTGGCGTTGGTCACACCGAACAGACTCGATGGTGTGTGAATGGAACGATATTGTTGCGTAAACTAGTCCACCTAACTTCTGTCTAAGAGAAATCAGTATTCTGTGACAGACCTGGATAATCCACATTAAGCAATACTTTTGGGTTCTGTAATACTTTTTTTATTAAAATAACGCTAATTTACTGTCTTTTTGCATAGTTACTCTTCTTACATTTTCTCTCCCACCCTTTTGAATAGGGTAATATTGGTTCTCGTCATGTTGTAGGCCCTTTAGCATTCATTTTAACACATTGGCTAATATTACTCAAGTCCAAGATAACATTGGCGCAAAACTTTCAAAAGCACTTTTTGGTAAAGATACATTTCAATGTCGACAAATTTTTCATAATGATGTGGTTCCGTATGTTTAAGCAAATAAAGATTAACATGATATTCATTTTTAAGATAAAATTTAAAAAATGGAGATGCCGAACGTTACTTGAAACAGATTCTTGAACTTGAATATTCTGGCCAAAGTTATCCCAGTTGACGGCAGCTTAATGTACAAAATTTCTTTCTTGTACTATTGTCATCATTAGCTAAAAAATTTACTTACCTTACACCTTGACTTATACTATTTTAACTACCAATATAAAGTGTGTCCACGTATAACCTGACCGACCTTTATTTTCGCAACCGTTGGTCCCAGATGCATACTTCCAATTACAAAAATGGTCAAAATTAGGTGTAGAGTTAAGATAAAAAAAGTTTTAAAAAAAGTTTTAAAAAACAATTTAGCGAAGAATCACAGAATCTAAATTTTTATACGGTCCCCCGGTCCTATAAGTTATGTTTAGTAAAATTTTCCTGTTACACTGAAAAGTAAGGCCAAAAATGTCCCGTTATTCCGCGATTAAAATTGACAGAGTAATAGCTGTTTAAAGTTGGAGCATATTTTTTGCTACAAATTAGGGGTCATTCACAAATTTAGAAGAAATATAATTATCGTCAGATGTATTAAAGAAATGGTTGAGAGTAAAATTAGCATTGTAATATAACTTTAAAATCTTTAGTCATTCTGACATATTACTGCAAAATATACAATTTGTACTGAACATATAAGAGGGTAAAAATAACAGAATTTTTGTTAAATAAAAGGATGAATAACAACAACCTCAATTCTTTACAAAAATGATACATATTTTAAAATGTTGTTAGATTACACTGTCTTTCAAATTTTGGGTTATTCCACGTTTTTTAGCTTTTGAAAATTGATTCCCTTTTTTTTTTTTTTTTTTTTTTTTTTTTTTAGCGCTGAATCCGAAAATGACCTTCATTTTCAACCATCACGTCAGGATTTTTCTCAAATCGCAAATTTCAAAGTTAAAATTGATCCCCCCTTTCCTCACAACCTCATCGGAACCCTGAGCTGTTTAGCTGTAAGAAACCCAGTATAAGTCACAAAATTGAATAAATTATTGAATTAAATAAAATTAAACTGAATAAAAAAGTCTTACACCTACTTTTTAGTATAAGATTTTTCGCTATTTTTTACTTTCTTCTATCTTTACAAGAAGAAAGTATTGGATTCGTGAAAATTTTCGACTTCCGGTTTTCGACGGATTTATACGTTTTAGAATGCCGAGAACACGATTTGATGGTTTTTAGAAAATGTCTGTCTGTGAGTCTGTCTGTCACTCTGTCACTCTGTGAGTCTGTATGTGACAAAAATTTTGTGGGCGCTCTATCTCAAGAACTAATGCACGGAATTTCACAAAACTTCATATTTAGTTAGACCTTGATATAAACTAGACCTGATTAGTTTTCGCTGAAAATCGCCCAACAGGTGGCACTGCTATGTGGCATTTTTCACGATTTCTGCAATAGCTATATCTTAAGAACTACTGCACGGATTTTCATAAAACTTCAGATTCAGTTAGTCCAGGATATAGTTTGGTGCTGATTACTTTTTTGTGAAAATCAGGTGGTGCTGCTATGCTGCATTATTCATTATTATCGCAATAGCTCTTACTCAAGAAAACATGCACGAATTTTCATCAAACTTCAGATTTAGTTAGTCCCTGATATAAATTAGTGCTGTTTAATTTTTGGTGTAAATCTCCCAACAGGTGGCGCTGCTGTGCTGCATTTTTTGCGATTTCCGCAGTAGCTTTATCTCAAGAACTAACGCTTAGAATTTCAACAAACTTCAAATTCAGGTATGCCTTAATATCATTTAGTGCTGTTTATTTTTGGTGTAAATCGCTCAACAGGTGGCGCTGCTATGCTACATTTTTCAGAATTTTCGCTATAGCTCTATCTCAAGAACTAATGCACGAATTTTCGTCCAACTTCAAAATCAGATATACTTTGATATGAATCGGTGCTAAATTCATGTAATTTCTTGTACTATTTAAATGATTTAATTGACGTGATTTATATAGAAGAAAGTTTTGTGACGGCCACAACATACTAGTTAACATTTAAATTTATGATTTGCGAAAAATACTGGCATGATGGTTAAAAGTAAAGGTAATTTTTACTTTCTTCTATCTTTACAAGAAGAAAGCAGTGGATTCATGAAAAATTTCGAATTCCGGTTTTCGACGGATTTACACGTTTTATGAGTCAGAGATTCCAAAAAACATGTTTTTACAAAATGTCTGTCTGTGAGTCTGTGAGTCTGTCTGTCTGTCTGTGTGTATGTAACACAAATTTTGTGGGCGCTCTATCTCAAGAACTAACGCACGGAATTTAATAAAAATTTATATTCAGTTAGTCCCTAATACAAATTGATGCTGATTAGTTTTTGGTGTAAATCGCTCAACAGGTGGCGCTGCTGTGCTTCATTTTTCACGATTTTCACAATAGCTCTATCTGAAGAACTAATGCACGGATTTTGATAAAACTTCAGATTTATTTAGTCCTTGATATGAATTAATGCTGATTATGTTTTGGTGTAAATCGCCCAACAGGTGGCGCTGTTATGATGAATTTTGTAGGATTTACACGATTTCCCCAATAGTTCTATCTTAAGAACTAACGCACGGGTTTTCATCAAACTTCAGATTAAATTAGTCCTTGATATGACTTGCTACTGATTATGTGTTGGTGTAAATCGCCCAACAGGTGGCGCTTCTGTGCTGCCTTTTTCACGATTGCCTCAATAGCTCTATCTATAGAACTAATGGACGAATTTTCATCTAACTTCAGATTTAGTTATATGTTGACACAAGTTGTTGTTAATTAGGTTTTGGTATTAATCACACAATAGGTGGCGCTACTATGCAGGAATTTTCACGATTTTCGCAATAGCTCTATCTAAAACAACTAATGCACGGATTTTCTCCAAACTTCAGATTCAGTCAGACGTTGACATAATATGTTGCTGATTAGGATTTGGTATATATCACCCAACAGGTGGCGCTGCTAGGCAGCATTTTGCTGGATTTAGACGATTTCAGCGATAGTCATATCTGAAGAACTAATGCACGGAATTTCATATCTTTAGAATCCTCATGAGATGCATAGATTGCCATTTAATTTTGGCAGTGTGATTGCGAATTTTGAAGTATTAACATGTATGAGATAGAAGAAAGTTTTGGGATTGGTACATCCGACTAGTTTTATTTAGCGTTAAAAAATACATAAAACGTAATTATAAAAGTTAAAAAACACAACCATCGAAGGTTTATTTTATCTAATCTAAAACCATTTCTTAAACTTGTTGACGGTAATCTATCCGAATTTATTTTATGTTATCTTCTAATATAAGTATGTATAAGGTGGTAAGCGTCGAAAATTATAATAATATTACATAAAAATTGGATTTAAGTCAGTATGTAAAATTTTAATTTTGATCGGACATTTGAAAGTCAGCTAAAGTTCGAGTACAAACTTTAAACTGGAAAGACGATCGTTGCAAGTTAAATAACACTTTATGAAAATAACGTAATTTTTCTTAAAATACGTCATAGCCTCAAAACCTTGCAAAATACAACATATGTTAAAATACAATTATTTTAACTAATCCGAAATTTAACTAATAAAGTTAACTCAATCGTAATAGTTGTACGATTTCTTTCAAACCACAGATACCTTGAAATAAGTTTAAGTACTTTATATACGACCCCTGAAAGCATGGTCGAAATCATCTGTTTTGATATGCAAAAAAGTGATATAATTCATCCATTTCAAAGTTTCATAACTCGGTCAATTTTAATGTTAGGATAATGGGACTTTTTCTGTCTTACTTGTTAGTGTCACAGTAAATTTTCTCTAAATATCACTTATAGGACCGGGGGACCGTATAAAAATTTAAATTTCGTAATTTTTTAATAAATATTTTTCTTGACCCAAATCGCTTTAAAAATAATTCTTTATCTTATTTAAACCATTTTTGTAATTGGAAGTATGCATCTAGGACCAACGGTTGCGAAAATAAAGGTCGGTCAGGTTATACGTGGACACACTGTACATCATATTTTCACTGTAAAATATGTAAATATACTGATTTGATAAAAACATGACTCGATCTGTTAAGACCGCCCACCTAAGCATTTATAGAGTAATTTTATTCTGTGGAATGATACAGTCTTTACTAATATGTATCTAAGCAATAACTTTCAAAATAGAACTCAAAACCTTTATACAAGGCAAAAGAAATAATTTAATGATTTGCTTATTATGAACTGTCTACGTAATAGCAATATTCTGCATTTACATAGCATCGGACCATGACTGTGTAATTTGCATATTTTACTCGTATCAGATTAACTCCGGCCTATATCCCTAGTGCAGATAATTGGCCGTCAAAAATCAACCAGATTAACTCCAAAAAACAACTACTTGTAACAGATCCGTATGATTAAAAATAATAATTTCGTCCCAAAAAGTCTGAAACGCACTTTAACTTTTCATTTGTAAAATATAAGTATAAAATATAAATTGCAACTGTATTAGCAAATTAGTCGGATGTGCCCATCGCAAAACTGTCTTCTATCTCATACATCTTTATATTTCAAAAAGTAGTTACAGATTTTAATACTGCCATATTATTAGTTCAATGCTCTGCCAACTTTAAATTTCATCTTACATTTCTGCCTCAGTCCCTTAAACGGAGTAAAAACGAGTTAATCTCGATCATGATATTTATTAAAATCAATAGTTTTCCGTTATTCTGTTGTACATCAGTTGTTTGCGAAATAGCCTGCTTAGCAGGCCGCGAGTTCCTATCGCTGCACGAGCCGCACGCCGATGGACAACAAAGCTACGAAATACCGGGAAAATTAAGATAAAGCGAGGAGAGTCTGCGCACATTTCAAAAGAATAATAATAAAAAATCTAAATATAATTTTTTGCAAAAATATGCATGAATAATTTTGACTTCATTTGATTTTTATGCATTTCCATTGTTATTTTTTTATGCTGTAATTTAATAGAACAACAGAAAACTATTTTTAGCAATCTCTCCTTGCAGGGTAGGAGAGATTGCGCGCATGGGTAGTAGAGATTACGCGCATGGGTAGGAGAGATTGCGCACATGGGTAGAAGCAATTCTTATTAAAATTAACTACAATTAAATTTTTAACAATAATAATTACACTTAAATGACATTGTTGTAAGGTTTTTGTAAGTAAACATTATTGTATTAGGAGTGAATATTTCAACCTCATGTTTAAATAATAATAATAAAAAAGAATTTTAACAACAGTTAAAGAATTTTAATTTAAGAAGAATATTGAAATATCAGTAAAAGCAAGCCCTACTAAGATTACAAATTAACATTAATTTACTTGATAACATGTTACATAATTAAACAAAATTACAAAATTACATAATTTTCATTTCCACAGTTTCATTGTTTGCTAACCGAAGTTGTAGTCGTCCACAATCGATGCACTTATTCTTGTAAATAATGCAGCTTTCGTACAATCACCTGTCACAAGCAATACATTGAATCCAGTCAGTGGTCGAAGTTTTCTTCTAGTGCAGTTCCAGACATTCAATGCATTCACCCTCACTCACCTTCGTTTTTTTTCCCTGCAGTTTTTTTTATTACAGTTTTCCTGGAGGCCATTATTTAAAAAAAAATTTTGTAGCGGCATTCTTCTTAAGTCTTTCTTCATGTATATTTTGTAGATAAGTAAGATTAGTTGCACTCTGTTTCCTTTTGATTCCGATGACATTAAACTACTTGGAATGGGTGAACACTTTTCCAAAACATTGTAGGTGTTATTAGAAAATTTATTTTAGTTATCAAAATGAATTTATTAGCAAATTAATTGTTCATAATTAAATATATATATATATATATATATAAATATTTAATTAATTGATTAAAAAAAAATGATTAACCCCTAACTGGAGACGGGAGGCAAAATGACTCCGCGTTATTCTTAGGCTCTGATTATCACGTGGTTTTCATCCTTGAATAAAATCATCTCCTCAGTACCGTCAAGTATTTTTTTTTTTATCATTACATGATTTCCAGAATATATTGCGTTTTCAAAATACATTTCAAAGCTGTTTACAAAAGTCAAAAAAGAAAAATAACATTGGAGTCTTTTTAACCCTATGTCTCTGATCGCGTAAGGAAATTCATGTCTCCAGTTGCGGGTTAATTTATTAACATAAATAATTACATAAAATTAATTTAATAACAACTGTATTATTAATTTATTGCTAATTAGTTTACTTTTCTTTTGTAGAAAAAGGTGCCGTTCGTAGAATGCGGCACTGTTTGCCGCTATGAGCTTTAGTACAAATAGAAAGCAGGGAATAGTCTGGCTTTTTCTTTTGTAAAATAAGATATTTCCAAATATGGCACTCGGTAACTTGTAGCATGATTTATAGTCATAAAGTCAGAGATTTTTCCTTTTTTCATGAACAGTTTTTTGTAATCCAAGCTAAGTATGTACGTATAAGTGAAATATATATATATCAGGTGCTCCCCTTCTCTGATAATGTAACCTCGGCAAAGCCGGCTTTAAGCACCAAGATTTGTAGCGTAGTTGAGTGGTCTTGCTCAGGTGGTTCATTTTGTTCAGCTTCACCACTGGCTATAAGGCTGAAAAGTAAATTGTTAATTATTTTAAGAAGAGTCCAAGAAAATACAGAGATAAGAGAAGGTAGAAATTTTCTGAAGGTCTTTATTGTCCACCGGGATCGCTTCCAACACCGCCGAGAATTACAATGCCAACTCCGATGTTGGAGAAGGTAGCAAAGTTACATTTTCTTATCTTCACAGAATGAGATCTTAGAAGGAAGTGATACACTTACATTTTCTCGAAATGCTCGAGTATTGGCAGGAGTACATACACAATTTCGCCAATACAGAGAGGAAGACATGCGGTCAAAGGTTGTTAAATGTATTTGAATGGTGAATGTAAAAGAGTAATAAGAAATATTTAGCGCCAAATGATTACATAGGAATTATAGCTCATAAACCGCAAAAGAACATTCGATAGGGTTTGCCAAAGTTCTCATCGGATTGAAGCGGCCGAAACGCCTGTTAATAAACAAAACAAAATAAAGACAGGGTTAATAACTGAACTGACTAATATATCTTACATCTGGACCAACGGTTAAAAATGTAGAATTAATATGTCTGACTAATTTCTGCATATCATCAAACTAAGGCAGAAGGATGAAAATTAGAATACAGTTGCTAGACGAGAAAAGAAAATTATTTCTTTTCTTTTAAATGCAGTGCGCTACGGTTAAAATATTTCAGATACAGGAAAATCATTGCTTAATTTATGAGGGGAAAAGAGCGCTAAAAACAGATTGAATCGAAATGCAGACAGATAATTAAATTTTAAGAATTTAAAAAAAAATGTAATTTTTAAGGGGGGGGGAGGGGAAAGCTATTAATATTAATATGTGAAGGTAGGCGCTTTCACACTGCACTAATGCTGATCCACAGCTACCAGGAGTCACAACGCGCGCTCACTACCTCTTCCTGTCGAATCTCTGTGCGCGATCTCACCTACTACGCAATCTCTCCCTGCTTTACCTTATACAAAAATCGCTATCACAGCGCCCCTTTCCGGCGGAATATTTCCAAATTTGTGGAGGACCTGCTGGCTATGGCCAGAAACATAACCACAAAATAACTTTATACTCTTATTGATGGTATAATAAAGAAAATGGCATAGGCATATGTAATATAGCGCCCCCTTCTCGCGGAATGTTTCCAAATTGAAGGATGGTTGCCTCCATGTGTCCATAGCCAAATACATACACAAAACATTGATTCAATTCTATGCATAACTTTATACACTTGTCGATGGTATAATAATGAAAATGACACAGACATTGCTATTACAGCGCCCTCATCCGGCGAAATTTTTTTCCAATTCAGCGACACCTTCTGGCCATAGCCAAAAACATGTAGAAAAATTTTGGTTCAATTCTATGGATAACGTCAACGGCTTATTGTTGGTACAATAAGGCAAATCGCACAGAGATCGGTATTACAGCGCCCCCTTCAGGCGGAAAATTTCCAAATCGAAGGAGGACCTTCTGATAATTGGTATTAAAATCTGATAATTCGTATAGTTTCCGCCCTTTTATCTCTTTTTTCCACAAAAATGGAGTGAGTTGGTTGCCATCATTAGAGAAAAGTAATTAAAATTAGAAATAAATTAAGCTATCGAAAACTAATTAAAATTTTAAAATTTTAATACTACTTTTGAAATCCGCGGATCAATTAAGATAATTAGTGTTAATTTCATCGCCAAACGTCAAATATTTTTGAAGGAATAGCTGTGCGACACAATCAGTCGTTAAATCAGTCGTTTCATAAATTCATTTCAATAGGATTTTATATATATATAGGGTAGATTTAAAATTAACTGTGTTATAAAGAAGGAATATTGTTGATTTATGGCCCTTTATATACCATTTAAAATGCGGTTTTATTAGTAGAGATAGGGACAATAACGAAATGCAAGATGGCATTATTTAGATCAAAATTATGTTATAAAATGTGACGGAACAACGCCATTATTTCACGGAAACAGAGCATCACATGCACAGAGCATATCGTGTAAAGAGACAAATGTTACTTAATACATTAAAAGTTCGGTAAAAAGCAATTCAAAAAGCATTTTAAATATATTTTGTTATTACTGAAATTCAAACATCGTGTCTAATAGTGACTAATCGTGTGCAGTTTGTTATGAAACTTTAAAATTAAATTTGCTATAAAAGTTTCAATCGTGGCTTAGATTCAATTAAATTGGGATTTGCATTTTTTTTTTTAAATCGATGTTCTTATTTTACATTTTTCTATTCCCTATACTCTGCAGATTATGTCGGTAAAACGACTTGGTCGAATTCAAAGTCGTTTCGTATTTATTTAGTGCTTTGGCGCAACGCGTTCGTAGGTCTACACTGCTTTGGAGCACACGTTTTACGCAAAATTCCTTTTTTTTTAAACTGGGCGGGATCAGAATGCAAAATCTATTAAACCGACCCTGCTAAATAATTTTGAATTGAAAATTATATAATTTGATGGAACTTGGGGGACTTTCAACCATTTTTATAAATAATAACCATGTTTAGAAGAACGCAAGAGAAAAAGAGAGTCAGAAATACACAGTTTTTTTTTTTTTTTCAAATGGCTGCCACTTTGTTGATTTTCGAATTTTTAATCTCAAAATTCTTGAAGCTCTAGACAATATTATCTACTTTCACCATCCTTAACGAAAATTGATTGCGTATATCAAAGGAGTTGACTCCTTTTCAAAATTACCGATTCAATCGATTACATATTGTAATTTAACCTAAAAATCACAATAGCGATGCAATGTCAAAAAATGACAATTTTTTTTATTTAAATCTGAAAAAAGAATTTTTGAATAAAAAAAAATTATTGATAAAATATTTTACAATAACTTTTAAGCTTAAAATGACAAAAAAAAAAAAAAAAAAAAAAAAAAAAAAAAAAAAAAAATCCATAAATTGAATCTATTACATAATTAAAAATTTCAAACTTCGACGCCAAAAATCGAACGTTTGAACTTTTGATTAGCAGGCGAATACGCTACCACGGGGCCATTTGGCGGAGCCACTGAAAAGAATGAAATTAGGATTTTGTGCTTTAAAATCTAAATGACAAAAATGTGTAGATGTCGTTAAATTAATTCATTTAATTATAATAATGTAAGGCTTTTTCAAAATTTCTGATTTGTTGTATATAAGTATGCAAATTTCAGTTATAAGTATGAAAATGTGAAGTCTATAACTTGTACAGTTTTCCGAGAAGAAACTCCGTGACATATAGAGATACAGACGGAGGAACGAGACGAATAGGGTTTCGTCGGTTGAACGAAACACTAATAATAATAATAATAAAAACACATACAACCAAATTATGTAATAAAAATTCTAAAATAGCATAAAATTCTGTGAATCTTGTGAATTTATACGGAAATAACAATGCACTCCTTTAAGTATTATTGTCCTTGTTTCCTCTCTCATGATGTATGTCATAGTTTTATATTTGTAGTTTATTGTGGTGTATCCATCCACCATGGTCAGTTATCAGTTTTCACTTAACTGCTTAAATTTAATAAATATAGGTATACTATTTTTTGTAATGATCTTGTTTTCGGCAAAAGGGAAAATTAAATATAAGATCAATTTTACCGATTTAAATCGTATGAAAATTTTAAAAAGGGGTAACTTAAATGAAAGTCTTGATTTATTCAATAACATGAAATTATTTTATACTAAATTTTGAACAAAAAAATTCAATTTCCATTGCCTAAGTTTATCCGAAAATTAAAATATTACTAAAAAAGAAAAGAATTCAGTTAAATTGATGGTATTGAGCTCACACGCTATTTACACTAGTTGTATATTATACTATTATTTCAAAAAATAATTCCCCTCCAAAAATAAATTAAAAGTAGGGATAGCCTCACTCCGTTTCACCTCTTTATACTTAATCAATGAAACTCCAAATGTCGTCAGAGAAGCGCCTTATCGAAATAGGATGGTATACCAAATTTGAAGCAAATCTGATAGAAAAACCTATTCATCTAAATAAGGGGGGGGGGGTATTATCCCCGTTCCACTCTTTAGACTTAAACAATGAACCTTCCAACCTAATCAGGGCAGCGCCTTATCGTAAATAACTGGTATACCAAATTTGAAGAAAATCTGATAATTCTGCATGAAAAACCCATTTATCTAAGTTAAGGGAGGATTAGCCCCCGTTCCCCCCTATATACTTAGCCAATGAATCTCCAAAACTAATCGGAGAAGCTCCTTATCAGAATCAACCTAAAAGAAATTTTGAAGCAAATTGTATATTTATATCAACAGTTATCGCATTACGTACATACATGTATATTACGTATATACATGTATACGTACATACAGAACCGACGTCTCATTTGCTCACATTTGCTGTGAGCTAAAAAGCATTTCAATGTTTTTGTTACAATATGTATGTGACACTAGAAAGCAATTTATTACAAGCGAAAAATAATTGCTTTATACCAATAATTTGTTAATAAACTAACATTACTAAACCTTTTTTTTTTATTCTATAATAATATAAATTATCATATTAAATTTTAAAAATAATAATGTTGTAAAAATGCTCTCTTCAAATTGGGTTGTTCAGTTCATTTATTTCAAAAATGCAAATCATACTTTCTATTGAATCTTTTGTTTCGAAACTGCTTTAAGCAAACACTACGTAATGGAAAATCAGTAGAAAAAAGTTTTACTCCCGAAATGGAAAAGTCTATTTCTCCGTCTTCACAAAAATCCCTCTTTTATTGGAAAAGTCAACAGCGGAATTTTTTTTTTTCGTTTTTAATGAAAGTAACTTTTATCCAAAGAATTTTGCTTTTATTTGAAATAGTTTCGAAGTCAGAAAACATTTTTTTTTCTCATCAATACCATACGAATTAAATTTATAGTAGATAATATATAGATTTCTTTTAAATTAAAAAAATTGCTAAATATAAATTGAAAATGAAGTAAAAAGTGTAAATTGTTATTTTTGTCACAGGTGCAGTGAAAAAATTAAAAATTCAATATATTTTTCAGTTCCAGGATATTTGTAGTAAGTATAACAATAATTGCACATTTACGTATTCCAAAGTTGTGTCACTTTTTGTGGCTAAAATATAGTTATCAAAATCACATTCAACGCATTCAGAAATCACCCTATGTCCAAAAACATTTGTAATAATTTTTCACACCATGTACAACAGAGTTTTCTGGATAAAATAACGAATTAATCGCTATTTTTATCACTATTATTATTATTATTATTATTATTATTATTATTATTATAAAAATGAAACTGCAATAAGAAAGTTTTTTCTTCAAACTAAGCGGATTTTCTATAATAATGGGTTTAATCTTAACAAAAAGAGTTAATTATTCAGTTTATTCGATATTAAGAATTACTTTATCTCATAAATTTCGATATCTACAGTTTTTTTGTTCCGTCATATTTTATGTTACTTCTTCAGATTTATTCTTAAACATTTAGAGCTAGTGTATTTTATTAAAAATTATTATCTATTTATCAGAATATAAACTTCTTCATGTATCATAAAATATGAAAATTTAAAAGACAAATTATGTACAATGTATGTTTTCTTCGAGTGATTTATAGACAGATAAACTATTAGAACTGAAAATTATCCAATTACTGATTTATTAAACATAAAATAGCTTTTAAACGCTTGACTGAATGTTATCTTCATTGAATGATTATGCTATGTTGTTTTACAATTTTCGGTAAACACAATTTAATTCAATCTTTTGAAATATATATTTTGCAAGTTATGTCTGGAAACAATATAGTGCAATTAAATTAAACAAAAGTGCATTCAATTTAAGAGTTTAATTTCCATATGATATTTAATGTATAAATGCAATAAACAATGTAATTTAAACATAAATTGACATCAGAAAAATGTTTCAATTTTTGTATACATTTTAAAAGCTACACTTGCGTAGTACATGTAATTACATTCTATTTTAAATGGTAATATAATTTTATATAATTTAATTAAATTTGCAGTGCTATGCATTTATTTAGACTTATAAATGCGCCTTTCGCGTCAAAAATAGAGCTTCCATTATTTAAACAGTACACTAAATCTCACAGTACATTCCAAAAGAAAATTTACATTTACATATACGCTAGTATTTTCTTAAAAGAAAGGTAAGTATTTAAATATGTGAATATTAGTTCATTTTTTAATTTATTTTTTCTTTTAATATTCTTAAAATCGCAGTATTTATTTTTTAAAAAAGAAAAGAAAAAGAACAACACTAGAACCAGTAATTTTATATAAAAAAAAATTCGCACACTTGTGAAAACTCACCACCTGTATACACTATACAGGTGCCTACAGGCTCACATAGACTTATTCATTAACTGGTGTAACCTATGGCGTGTTCGCATCAACGAAATTAAAACATCGGCTTAATACTTTCCTAGAAGGCCTAACTATCCTAACAGGCTCACTATAAATAACAGTACCATCAAATAGACTCATACTACTAAGTATCTGGGGGTCACACTTGACCAAAGACTTACTTGGAGGCATCACTTTCGTCTCATCAGGGGGAAAATATCTGGGGCTTCTCGGGCACTTAAACCTCTCTTAAACAACTCAACACTATCTATTTGAAAATGAAGTAAAAAGTGTAAATTGTTATTTTTGTCACAGGTGCAGTGAAAAAATTAAAAATTCAATATATTTTTCAGTTCCAGGATATTTGTAGTAAGTATAACAATAATTGCACATTTACGTATTCCAAAGTTGTGTCATTTTTTGTGGCTAAAATATAGTTATCAAAATCACATTCAACGCTTTCAGAAATCACCTTATGTCCAAAAACATTTGTAATAATTTTTCACACCATGTACAACAGAGTTTTCTGGATAAAATAACGAATTAATCGCTATTTTTATCACTATGATGATGATTATTATTATTATTATTATTATTATTATTATTATTGTAAAAATGAAACTACAATAAGAAAGTTTTTTCTTCAAACTAAGCGGATTTTCTATAATAATGGGTTTAATCTTAACAAAAAGAGTTAATTATTCAGTTTATTCGATATTAAGAATTACTTTATCTCATAAATTTCGATATCTACAGTTTTTTTGTTCCGTCATATTTTATGTTACTTCTTCAGATTTATTCTTAAACATTTAGAGCTAGTGTATTTTATTAAAAATTATTATCTATTTATCAGAATATAAACTTCTTCATGTATCATAAAATATGAAAATTTAAAAGACAAATTATGTACAATGTATGTTTTCTTCGAGTGATTTATAGACAGATAAACTATTAGAACTGAAAATTATCCAATTACTGATTTATTAAACATAAAATAGCTTTTAAACGCTTGACTGAATGTTATCTTCATTGAATGATTATGCTATGTTGTTTTACAATTTTCGGTAAACACAATTTAATTCAATCTTTTGAAATATATATTTTGCAAGTTATGTCTGGAAACAATATAGTGCAATTAAATTAAACAAAAGTGCATTCAATTTAAGAGTTTAATTTCCATATGATATTTAATGTATAAATGCAATAAACAATGTAATTTAAACATAAATTGACATCAGAAAAATGTTTCAATTTTTGTATACATTTTAAAAGCTACACTTGCTTAGTACATGTAATTACATTCTATTTTAAATGGTAATATAATTTTATATAATTTAATTAAATTTGCAGTGCTATGCATTTATTTAGACTTATAAATGCGCCTTTCGCGTCAAAAATAGAGCTTCCATTATTTAAACAGTACACTAAATCTCACAGTACATTCCAAAAGAAAATTTACATTTACATATACGCTAGTATTTTCTTAAAAGAAATGTAAGTATTTAAATATGTGAATATTAGTTCATTTTTTAATTTATTTTTTCTTTTAATATTCTTAAAATGGCAGTATTTATTTTTTAAAAAAGAAAAGAAAAAGAACAACACTAGAACCAGTAATTTTATATAAAAAAAAATTCGCACACTTGTGAAAACTCACCACCTGTACACACTATACAGGTGCCTACAGACTCACATAGATTTATTCATTAACTGGTGTAACCTATGGCGTGTTCGCATCAACGAAAGTAAAACATCGGCTTAATACTTTCCTAGAAGGCTTAACTATCCTAACAGGCTCACTATAAATAACAGTACCATCAAATAGACTCATACTACTAAGTATCTGGGGGTCACACTTGACCAAAGACTTACTTGGAGGCATCACTTTCGTCTCATCAGGGGGAAAATATCTGGGGCTTCTCGGGCACTTAAACCTCTCTTAAACAACTCAACACTATCTATTTATAACAAGTATATCGTTTATAACTTTTCCATTTTACCTATAATGACTTACGCCTGCCCCATTTGGGGACTAACTTGTAACACCTCTAGTGAAAACCTCAGTGAACTTCACAATAAACACCTCCTCATCGTCCGTAATGCCTCACGCTATCTACGTAATACCACTATCCGTAAGGACCTTAATGCCCCTACTTTTAGAAAAAGAGTAGACATTTCCAAAAAAAAATCACAAACACATCTACAACTTCCCATATGAAATACTTGCTGAGCTACCTCATTACGACGCCTGCGAGCCTGAGCAATGAAAAAGCCTCAAATTTTCCATTATTATGGATGTTGAGGGACCTTGATTTCTCCACTACTGTCCATATTTTACTATTTTTTTAAACTCTATTTTCACAACTTTTTATTTTTTTAAAAAAAGCTGCTTTTTTTTTACAAATACGATCTTTTGATCTCTATACCGTTACCTTCTAACAACAAAATGGCTCTGAAAAGTGACTTTTTGTTTTTTCGGTGACATTAACATCTGTCACGCTCTTTGCCGACTACATTTACCAGCATTCTCTGACAGCTTGTTAGCTTATCTTTCTTAAGTGTGCTTATAATATTTTTAAACTTAATTTATTTACTTTTATTTTGCTATTAATTTACCTCTTAATTTTTAACCAGTAAGACTTCTTACTATTTTTACTTTTTAATACACTTTTCTTTAAAAGTATTTTTTCATTTTTTTAATATCTTTATTGTTATTAAAATTTTATAGTAGTATTATACTACTGTTAGACTTTTTATACCAAATTATTAAACAATCATCAATAGACTGGGCATAAAGTTGTAGACAACTCGGAAGCCCCTCAAAGTGCAAACACTGTTAAGCCACTGTTTGTAAAAACCGAGTTAATGCTGATGTTTATCCAAGATAAGAGAAATTCCATGACCTGCAGGAACACTGAAAAAGATTCGATGTATCTAATTATATAAAATGAAGTAAAAAAAATACCGTTTTTTATTAAGTATGTATAGCTAAGGATTTGAATGCGTTGAAAGTTTTAATTGTGGAAATTTACGATGATAATAGTATTCAATGATAACAAGAGGGATTTTATGTGGTAAAAATGTTGCGATTCTTGAAGATCAGTGAAATGCAATGTATGTCATTTATCGAAGTATCACAACATACAAGATTTGCCTATTATCAATAACAGAACTGTACGTATAGTTAATGAATGAAAATGTGTAGGAATGCGTCATCATGCGGAAATGATAGCGTAACTAACGGGTGCGAAGGTGAAACAAATGCACAGTTATAGTGTCAGCATTTCCAGTTTGGAGAAGGTAAGCGCAAGTGGTTCATTAGAGCACATGTCACGGTCAGTGATGGATCAAGTTTTGTTTCAAAATTGGAAAAAGCAGTTTTTGAACAAACATGACATCGTAGAGTTAATTAACCTCCGTATTCTCCTGATTTGTCACCTCCTGACTTTAACTTGTTCCCAAAACTTAAGACTGCTCTGAAAGGGCATCAATTTCAGGACGTAGAGGACATAAAGAAAAACGTAACCCCTCAGCTTCGAAGCAAATCTTCAGAGGACTACGAATCGTGTTTCCAAAATTTGTACCGCCGTGCACAAAAGTGTGTGAGTGCCAAAGGTGATTATTTTTAGGACTAGCAAACGTATGTCTGTTTTTTATTATTCATTGCGTTGTATTAGCCCTAGTCCTGGAATTTAATAGACTCACCTTATTAAAAATTTATTGATATTTAAAATAATTTATTTTTGTTAGTAATAAAGTCTTCTTTTCGTAGTTTCATTATAAAAATTATTCATATTTTTGCATGAATTGTAAGAGCAATGTTTGATAACTGTACATTTCTGTTCTCCTTTCAAATTTTACCTTGTTTTATTACTAAAAATGGAAACAAAGCATAAATACATCTACAAAATATTTTGATTGAAATTTGACTGAATAGTTGAATAAAATTTATTATTTCAAAGATATTTTAGCCTTATAATATAAAAACATTTTTCATTCTTTAAAGAAAATCTTATAGTGGTCTCTTTCTTAGTTATCTTCTGAATAGCAACTCCGTTGCATTGGCATTGCACGAGATCTTAAGATTTCGAGAAAAAAAAATATTGTTATTAATATTTGGTTTTCATATATGATTTTCGTCAAGATGATAACGAAAGCTGTTATTCTTAATTAAAACCGATTTATATTCCGTAATTGAAGCTGTCATGATGAATTGGGGATAAACGTGTGCGTAAATGGCAACAACGGTGCTCTAAAAGTGAATAAAAGTACCATAAAAAAGTTGTGTCATACAAATTATTCTGTTGTGTCAAACAACACTTGTGAAATTACATCAATTATGTAATGTATTACGTAAGGTTAAAGTAAAGGTAAAAGTAATGGTTTCCATTCAATGCAATAAATAAATAATAAGTAATGTACAATAAAAAATTCGACCTCATCCATTAAAGCTAAAGTTAACAGTTTGTTGAAAATTCACGAGCATATCCTTCGTATAATCACGTTTGAACTCGAGACCTATCAACGAAAACGTAATAAATAAATAAATAAAACGAAAAACACAAATAACGATACAGTTTTTTATGACTATTTAATAGTAGAAACTACTGCTACTACAAGAAAAAAAAATTGTTATTTACATATAGTACACCACCATTAACCAAATTTAGAGTCAGGTCGTGTAGAGCTGCCAACCTATGTGGATTTTATCTTCTATACTCCGACTTTATTTATTATTATTATTTTAATGATACATCTTTATATTTATATTTTTACGCTTAAAATTCTATATTGGACAGACAGACATTTAAGCAATGAAATTATTAGAAAATACACGGACTATTTAGGTATCCTATTAGTCCAAGAACGTTAAAGTAGAGTCTGTGGAAGTATTGAAATAGCACTTAAAGTATTTATTGGAAATGAAGACGAATTATGTGACGCTATTTTCTGTTATTTTTATTTAGGTAATTATTTATTGTATTAGATAATATCTTTTAAATATATATGGAAATAATTAATATTTAATATATTTTAGACATTTAGAAAAATTGCATTATAACATGACATAAATTTAAAATTATTTTCAAAATATTACTGCCTACATAAAACAACAACAGAGTCGAATTCATGCTCATAATATCATTTTTCTATGACTCAAATTCGAAGAGCTACATTCATGTTCTGTTGATCACAAAACAGATAAATATAGTGGTAATTTTACGTTTTAATGGATAAGACTTTATATCTTTGGTGATACCACGTGCCATGAAGTATATGCAAGACCTTTTTTTCCATTAATCTGTGTAACTGGATAGTGTTTTCTAGATAAAATAAAACATACCGCTTAGTATTTTATAAAAACTCGTAAAAAGTTTTCTATGCATAATTTAATAACTTATTTACATGTTTGGAAATGTCAATTTAACTTGATGGCAGATATATGAAAAGCAATTGAAAAAAAAAAAAAAGAGATTTCCAAAAATAAAAATAAAACGAGTTGAAATGCGAATCAAACCATTTTACCTAATATTTTACCAAGTTTTCCTAAAAGTCGGATATTTTCTCCACAAACATGCGTAGATCTGCTAAAATTCTTTTTTACCACCTTTCTACGAGTCAAGCAGAAAACTATCAGTAGAAATGGAGAAAAATGTCCTAAAAAGATTTAAAATTATTTGATATGGATAGGCACAAAACATAAACAAAGAAAAGAAATAATGTAATATGTTAGCAATAAAGATTTAAAACTAAAAAAGAAGAGAATTGCGTGTGCAAAGCCATTTTTCTACATCAAGAAAAGAATTCTTGAAATCAATAGAAAATATGCAAAAAGAAAGGAAGAACTGAATAAATATCTGAATATAACAGTAGAAAAAAAGCGACATAAAAAGTTATTTATAGTATAACGTAATTGTATCATAACACTGATATAACTACACAGGGTGTCATAAAGCATTGACCGCTTTTATTCCTAAAATATTGATCATAAACATACATTATAAATTGCAAAAGTGCGTATAAAAATACAGAACTTTAATAAATCTGTTAAATATGTCACGAGATTAAAATTGAAGAAACACAAAATTTTAATTTTTATACGGCCCCCGTACAAAAAAATTTCCCTGTGAGTAAAATATGTCACATACACTAATAAGGTTACATACAAAATTTCAGCATTCCATCATAAAAATTCTCAGAGATAGGAAAATACATGAATGTTGAATTAAAACACCTTTCGATGTCCGGATATGAGTTCGCAAAGGCATTGGTGGAAAATTGGCGCAGAGGAGGAGCCTATTGACACCACTAAAATTTTATAATATTCTTCACCTTAATAAAAACGCAGAAATTCTGTCATTAGATAAGGCGAAAAATACCACTAAAATTTAGTGGTGTCAATAGGCTCCTCCTCTGCGCCAATTTTCCACCACTGGCAAAGGTAAAAAATCATGTCGGATGATCACGTTTCAAGGATCGTACACAAATTACGATTGCAAGCAACGACTGCATTGTTTCCTTGAGTGCAAATTTATCATTGCAACCCCTCACCAACTTTGTTTAAACATTTCTCTGCGACTTTTTTACATTAAAATGATGAAATTTTCTGCGTGACCTTATTAGTGCATGGAATACATTTTACGCACTGGGAAAATTTTTATACGGGGGCTATATAAAAATTTAAATTTGTATTTCCACAAATTTAATCACCTAAAAATTTTAATCAATAACTTTTTTACATAACTTTTAGCCAACTGGATATGTATTCCATGGTGCAAAAATATATCTTTATTATATTGTAAAATTTTAGCAAGTTGGGATATTTAGAATGTCATTTTTTCATAAATCTGTAAAACTTGTAGCTAGATCTAAAAAATCGTTTTCGCCAAAGTTTTTAAAATCCAAGTTTCATTTTAGAAGGACTTTCTCTTTTGTTTCAATTTTCTTTAAAAACTTAGACCTTCGTAAGCACTAAATTTTTACGTGTCTGTAAAATTAAAGCTGAAACGTTTTACACTATCTTTTTTTTTTTTTTTTTTCATTTATAACTTTAAAGCAAATAGTTCTTTTTTTCCCAAGTTTTATTATTGCTCAGAATCCAAAAGTTAAAGTGGTATATAAATAATGATACTTTAAAAATATAAATAACAAATGTAAAGTGATACATAAAAATCTTACTTAGTCTTAAAATTTATTATAATGCAGACGAAGAAAATTACCTAGATCGTACAATGCAGCTTTTCTATTAAAAAATATTTTCGCAATTTATGACTGTCAAACTTTCGGAGTGAGTTGAATAAAAAGGAAATATACCTGGATATTTCTGAAATGGTAAAAACATGTCGTATGACAGCGTTTCTGGGGTCGCATAGAAATTACGAAAGAAAGCAGTGATTGTATAAATAAATAATAATTATATCATTAATTGGTACTAAAATATTTAAACTGCGTGGAAATAATAACTTTACGTAAACATTACAAAACTTATTTTCCATACATGCCAATATAGAGCTGCTTTCATCTGATAACACATCTGTGCACTCGATCAATTTCTTTTGGTTATGTCATGACAACCATCTTGAATGCGTTGCTGTATGCTGCAATTCTGCGTCGCGTCATTTGCACTGTAAATATTTTCATTTTAATTTATGATTAAACCCGCTAAAGCTTTATTTAACCCTTAAAGGGACGATTGACCTTTAAAAACATTTTTTTTTATTTTTTGTAAAATTCACCTTAAATATCATTCAGAGGTACATTATATGCATTATGGCATACATTTATCAATATATATATATATATTTGAGAAAAAAAAATAATTTTCCGTAATATTTTAGAACTTTTCAAAATGCTCCATGCAAACTCAATATCAATGAAAATCCCCGATATTTTTTATATAAGATGGGTTTATATATATAAGAAAAACTGTGCATCGAATTTTATACATTCGAAATTAAGGTCAGAAAAATAATATTTTCTGTTATTTTTTCTTATCTTTACATTCGAATATATAAAATTCGATGCACAGTTTTATTTATATATATATATATATAAATCAAACTTACATAGAAATATTTGGGATTTTCATTGATATTGAGTTCGCATGGAGCATTTTGAAAAGTTCTAAAATATTACGAAAAATTCCCTATTTTTCTCTTTTTTTGTGTGATAAATGTATGCTATAATGCATATAATGCACACTTAAATGATATTTAAAGTGAAATTTACGAAAAATAAAAAATTGATTTTAAAGGTTATAGAGGAGATTATTAGATTGAGTCCAGGTTCGTGGATGAATGAAAAAAAACTCCAACACGAGGATTTCGAGGACTTACTTCTTTATTATGAAACTTTTTAAAAGAAGGGCCATGATGGTACAATGGACGGGAGAAGTCACAGACGAGACTGCCCGACGGGGCAGCCCCCGAAGGGCAGAGAGCCGAGGTCTGTCACACTCAAGTTCAGAGGCAGTAGTGGTCAAATATTCATTACAATCACTGACTCATTGGCGAGATGAATAGCAACATCTGTACTGTATTGGCGATGAATATTGGTGGCGTGGACAAAGGAATCAGAGGCATCTCGAAGTATTACATAGAATTCAAACTTACGCCATGGCGAGCTATTTATGGTTACACGTGTCCTAACATTCTTGCGGTAAGGGAAAGTGGTTAGAGTAATAGGAACACGTGATTTTTAGATGCACGTTACAGATCTAAGTACAGCTGCAAATTAGTCAGTAATGGGCATATGGTTTGTATTCGACAAAGTACAAGGGTGAGAATTGAATGCTAATGCAAGCCCAGAGGCTGGGAAAATATGCATTAGATAACGTCGGCTGCAAAGCGAAAAGAGATTCATTTGTATTTTATTCTTCTACTTTATTTCAATGGAAAATAATTGCGGTTAAGATCTTTTTCTATCGTGTGAATTTGAAAGACAGAAAAAGGAACCGAGATAAATGATGTCTGCATTTGAAAAGAACTTTAAAAAGTAAAAGCGAAACTTACAGTAGTGAGAGGTGGGGGGGTGGGGGAAGAATGACTAAAGACATATGAAATTAACTCTAAAATGTCAAATTTAAACTAAATATTTTATTTGAAGGGGGGGGGGAGAATAATGACAATTTTATAATAATCCAGTAAAGTTAAAAGTTGATTTTTTTTTGAGGGGAAAGGAGGAATAATGAATATGTAACGGTAAAGCCGTTATATATATCACCCATTACCACCAGAAAAAAAAAAAACTGTGAATCTTGAAGAACAGTTTTTTTTTATATTTGAAGATTACTTTGTCCACCCCATACATATAAGTATTTAAAACAGATATAACATAATAAGAAAGATAAGCCTCCATATATAAATATATATAACATATAACTGTGTGCTTGCAATTCTTTAAATGTTTGCATAAAGCAAAACTTTTCAGGTCATGAGAAATGGCGCCTTTTTTTTATTTTTATTCATTTCTTGGTATTCATTAGTCTTTACAGTCACCAGAAACTGCAAATAATAACTTTTTTGATTTAACAGGATCCTTTTTAAATATCTTTTTAGTATTTGATTAAGAGGCTGGTACCAGCATTTTTCATGACCAAAATAAGAGAAGTAAATATTTTTTTAGTAACTTGTTATAATATCTTCTCAAAATAAAATAAAAATAATATAAGTGCAAGCAACAAAATACACAGATACTACTTTAAAATGAAATAGAAAATAAATGACATATGCATGTCTGTGAATAGAAGCTAAATGAAAAAATATAAAAAAATAAAAGAGTAGAAAATTGGTTTTTGTGCACACCGCACATGACTACAAAAGAACGGGATGCATATAGCATGCCTATGAATGGGTGTAGCCCTTAATCTTGTTAATAAACAAGTGTGATGGCGTCAGTTTAGAACATCAGCCCTAGGGGGAGAGGGAGTTATGAGACCCAGACACCAAGTGATATCTAGGTCCCTGCTCCCCAAAGATCACATTGATCTTCAAAGGAGCATGCGTCAATGTATCATATAAAAAGTTTTGTTTATTGAATTGAAACAACAATTCAAGGGTTTTGTCTCTCTACACAATGAAGTTTGGACCCTTAGGGCAAAAATTTTGAACGGGAACAAAACTTCAGAGGGGATAAATTAAAAAAATAATAAAAAAAACTGAGATAAATGTCTCACATGTCAAAGGTAAAAGGACAATCCGAGTGTGTGGAGAGACTGGTGACATGATCGGGTAAGTATAACAACCACAATTTTTTTAATGTAAATTCTAACTTTGTATTCCTTACAATGTATCGAGCAGGATATGATGTGTATTGTATAACCTTGGATAATGTTTTAAACATTTAGTGTAACTGCACTAGGTTACTAATGCTACAAACGAAAAAAAAACTTTTTTTTTGTGTTATTGTGAAGTTATGTTATTACAAGAACGACATAATATCTTAGACGTGTGTATTGTCTAAGTGAAGCTTAACCAGAGATTTTATTTAATCTCAAAATTTAAAAGAAAACGTGTAATTATGTACATGTAGAAAGCCAAAACAAGTGTGATGAAAACAAAAAAAACGTCATAAGTTTGAAATGTAAAGACAATGCATGTGAAGGGGTAGCATCCTGTAAACTGGGCATTCTTTGTTGTGAAACAAAGTGATGGTGACATGGAATGTCATGGCATAAAAGAAATATAATAATAATGGAAAAATTAAGAATGTGTTAAAACTTAACCATTTAATAAATGTTTAATTTGTGCATATCATGTGAGGTCAAAGGTAGTTCCTGGTATAATGAAAACAAAAAGAAATATCTTAATGTGTAACGTTGAAACCTAGAAACAAAATATTTTGAATTGCGTATAATGTGTGTTTTTTTTTTTTTTTTTTTTTTTTTTACCAAACAAAATATCAATGAAATAAATTGTAAGTGTGTCTATGTGAACGAAAGAAAAATATGTGTATTTCAATGAACGAAGCAAAGAAAAAGTATTTCACTATGAACTAAAACAGTGTATGTCAGTGAAAAAAGGAGAATTTCAACGACTTAGATGTATGTTTGTGAACACAGCAGTCTAAGTACCTGAATGAACAAATTATGAGCAAGTAATTCACTGACTTAAAGTGTAAAAGTAATACGATGAACTCAAATGTTTGAAAAAAAAACTTACAATGAACTAATATGTGTAAGGAAAAATTCTATGAACTGAGTATTGTCATGAAAGAAAAATGATAGTGCAATTGGTCCCTGAAGTACACAAAGAATTGACAATGCTATGAACTCGTGTAAAGTGTATTTTTCTATGAACTCAATGAACTATGAACTCGTGTAAAGTGTTTTATCTATGAACTCGTGTAAAGTGTATTTTCTATGAACTCAGTGAACTATGAACTCAGTTGTATAACCTATGAACACAAACTCAGTGTGTACATATGGAACCAAGAGCATTGTATCACAAGTACAAAAACGCATCGCCTAAAGATAAAACAAACAAACCAAAAAAAAATTGTGCTTTTAAGTAAAGGAAAGTGAAAAAGGATAAAATGTAACCAGGAAACGCTACTTGTGTGATGAAATGTAAGTAAATAAACTTAACTAAGATTAACAAGTGAAATTATATACAAATTTCTAAAAAAATAAATCTACAAATTTAACTAGTGTAATGATGAATTTTTAAAGTTGAATTAATGTGTATTCTTTCAGTAACATCTACCTCAAATGTGAAAATCCCAATGTCTGATGACCCGCATCAGAACAATTTTCACAAATGTTCCATTTCGAGATTCATTTAACTATTTGCCGGCTAAATAATCAAATGAAAAAGCAACCTACTGTACACTTGTGTTTATAAAAAAAAAAATCTTGAAAGAATTAAGTTAATTTTAAACATCAAATCAGTATGAATAATGCTGTCGAAAACTGACATATGTATGTAAATGTATAGGAAAATAAAAATTTTAAAAGGAATGCTGTAGATAGTAACTCCTTCACAGTAATGTGTGTTAAATAAAGATGAAAATTGTAAAATGTATGTTACATTGTTTTTTTTTTTTTTTTTTTTTTTTTTTTTTTTTTTTTTTTAAAGGAAGCTGTTTGAGATGTTTATGGGAATGTATTGCAGTTGTATACTTTTTCTCGCATTTGCTTGATGAATATTTTTAATGATGGACAATAAGGTGCAAAAGCACTGTGGAAAATGTCAAAGTTGGTGTTATTGCTATCATTATTTCTAATGCAATTAATGCATTTTGGAGGATTTCTACACTGAGAGTCAATGTGTGGCAAGGCACACACAGAGCATTTAATGTCATTATAACATGAGATTGCAAGATGATCATTGTATACCTGACACTTAAAACAACGTTTAACATTTATATATGGTTTAACAGGGTACGGTTTTGATTGTATGATAATTTCCTTATGCATTAATAATTGCCTAGCATCCTGTGGTGCAAGCTCAAAGATCCAATTAAAGGACTTAATATGTAGGAGCTTGTACTTTTTAACAAAGTGAAAATCAGGTTCAGGTATGTGTATTAAATCTGAAATACCAAACAAGATATCAGGAATATTTAAATTTTCAGGGAGGTTAAAAATAATGACACGAATAGACTTAGGTACATTAAGTTTAGCAGGGGATAAGGACTTTAGAGAGGGATGACTAATATCTGTAAATTTTTCATTGTGCTTACCTTGAGTGTGCAGGTCGGAGCTAAGATATGTGTTTTTTTTATGATTTTTGAGTTGTGGTAACTTTTCTTGTTTACACATATAAGAGGGGATAGTTTGTGTAAATTTATCTAGGGCAGATGGAGGGAGTGTGTTGTTGACATCTACCACTTGATCAACCATAGTCTTACTACCTTTAGTTAGCTTCTTCTTATATTTCTGTTTGCCTGTGATTTCATGTAATCTCTCCATAAGTTTCTGATTTACAAGAAATAAATTATCTTTATCCTGTTTTAATTTGGAATAATCATCCTTTAGAACATTAAAGTTTAGTTTAAGCACATGAAAATTGAATTTAATGATCTGAAGGAAATCTATAATATTTTCAGACATGGATGCAGCATTTTCTGTCTTAAGTGAATTTTGAATAGATGTGGCTTCCATATTAATGGAATCCGAATATCTAAATAATATTTCCTCAAAATAATCTACCCATGGAGATACAGAAATGGGGCGATTAAAGTCACAAATAGCATTTTCATCATTAGCTGCCATATTTTAAAATTAGCCTGGTGAGGTGTCTGTTATCTCCAAAATCTTTTTTTTTATTTCGTGTTTGTGTAATTTCTGTTGTTTACTTTTTTTTGAACAGCCAAAATGGAAAAAAAGGAGGAATTCTTGTTTTTGCGAGAGCAACACAAATAATGCAAAATAAATAATACTATTATTTCAAAAAGGTGTATGTATGAAAAAACTTTAGTTATCAGAAATGAAATGCATGCACATAAAATAAAACACAATAAGTTGCATAAATAAATTATACACAAAAGAAAAAAAATGAAGGGGGGGGGGAGTGTAAAAAATTAATATGAGTGTATCAATCCCAACATTTCTGAATGTTAAATTTCTGACAACATCCAGTTGGATTAAAGTTTCCGAAATTCAATAAAATAAAAAAAAAGGTAATTAAATTGTAATTCAGGTTTAAAAAAAAAAAAAAAAACAAGGTCAGAGTCGAGCAACACATGCTGAGAATAATTGTGCAAATGTCACACACAAGTGAAAAATGTGCAAACGTTGTGAGCGAAAAATGCACATATTTATATACAAATATCAAATACTGCAAAACCTGGAGCAGAGAACTTTTTTGTTGCCTACCGGCAGAATAAGTGCACATTCAAAATATGCCAGTGGGGTTAAAAGGCTAAACTCTAGATTTTTGAATGCATAAAAATCATTTTTACGAAAAAGAAAACATAGCATGTTTATGTAAATTCACGGAAGAAACAAATATGAGAAGTATGTCATGATTTAACCATAAAAATATTATAAGTGAAATAATAAAAGTATAATAAT
The DNA here is from genome assembly GCA_963932465.1 of Maratus speciosus. NCBI lineage: Eukaryota > Metazoa > Arthropoda > Arachnida > Araneae > Salticidae > Maratus > Maratus speciosus. The sequence goes on from OZ010791.1 coordinate 139,927,778, forward strand.
TTTTATCATTTTAACTGCAAAAAGTACTTAAAACAAACAAACAAACAAACAAACGCAGCTTGGAAGAAGATAATAAGGAGCTAATATGCTATCACTATTAAAAATATTATAAAAAATAGTTCAGAAGTGATTTCTTCGTTCAAGCTGATAAATCAACAAACTTATGAAAATCCAAATTGTAAAAGTACAAGTATGAATAGGGAACCATAACATGAATAGAAACTGATAATATTTACTGATATTGAAAAGAAAGAAAAAAAAGGTTATAACAATTTAGAGTAAATAATTTAATGTAAAAGTATTCCCTGTTCATACTTACATGCAAAGTGTTTGTGGCTTTATGAATTTGATGACCTAGTATGTCATTTTTTTGTAGGGAGCATTCATTTGGAGTACAAAAACAGAGCGATGAGAAAACAACGCTTGTTTTTTTTAAGAAAAAGAGTAAAATAAAAAGATTTTAGTGACAATTTGCAACGGAAAAGAAATTAAAACAAAATATCATTAACGTCCTATTTTCGTACTCTGAATGCTATTGTTATGTTTTTGTTGGTTGCTAAAATCTTACATAACTTTCAACATAATAAATTTAATACTTAATAATAAGACTTGTTACAGAAAACGTAAATAATAAAAAAGAGTAGCTGGATTGCAATTGCAGGTTACATGTTAAAAACAGGACGATACGAATGATCATGAGAGATCACCAGATACAACCGCGAAGCCGGGAAATCTGTAACAACAACCACTAGCTGTTGCCACTAATGTTCACTAAAAGTTTTTCACAATATTGTTGCCACATGCACACAAATAAGTTTTTTTATAACTTTCACTGCCATCTGGTGGATGATAGAGTTCACCACACTATAAAGATGTTGGATGATAGATGACACAACGTGTGCAGTGTGATTTAGTACACTCTTTTTTTTTTTTAATGCAGAGTGGTTTCTTTTTTTTTAACTGAAGCATGGTCATCAGAAGGGTAATTTTTTTTTATATTGCTGAAAGACACCACCAAAAGGAGGAAAAAAATATTATTCCTCATAATCACTGCACAGTGAATGAATTTGAAGAACTGTTTTGAAAAATTGTGAATATCACCTTAGACACAAAAATAATTGGAAAAATTTCACAATTGTCTTGAACACTAGGACACTTTCGCGAAATTATATTTCTTTTTTTTTTAGCATATTTCACTGTGTTGTCACCAAATCTGTGGGATTCCTGGACACTTTGCACCACAAGTATTAATGACAAGATCACCAAACAAAGCGAAACGGCGCACATTTCCTGGACTTGTTGCACTGAGAACTTTGTTTAAAATGTGTGTTACTTGTGCGGATAATTCATACCACAGCTAGGTGAGGAATATTTCACAAAACACTTCCTTTTAGGAAACAAATTGGATTGGATATACGTTCAGATGGCACTTTTTCTTTACAAAACATTTCACACTAAAACTATTTTCACTCACACTGGTAGCACGAACACGTTTGCTTGAAGGTTGAAGATCACGCACAAAAAACAGAAACTGTCTTGATTTTTGTTTGACGAAGCCACAACTTCACGCAGGGGAACAAGTGATGCAGGTGTGATATTTCGTAGGAAAAGGAACTGCTGGAGGAGGCGACATCGTTCGATGACCCCGTTGGAGTATCGCAGTGTAAATCTTGCTTCTCGTCAGGCTAGTGTAATGTCCGGAAGAAAGAGGCACTCTCCAAATCCGTTGGGGTAGCGAGAAAGGGAAATCCCCTGAAGTTGACATCGGCGAGCAAACACTGAGTAGGGGAGCCGGAACTCCCGTGGGAAAAAAGGTCTGACAGCTTTTCGCGTCGTAGGTACAGGATGATACGGAAGGAACGATACTTCTCCTCGTATTTTTTTTTTTTTTATTACTGTTGGAGAAAAATCTGGGCAACAGCGCCAATTTGTATAGAGGAGATTATTAGATTAGAGAGTCCAGGTTCGTGGATGAATGAAAAGAAACTCCAACACGAGGATTTCGAGGACTTACTTCTTTATTATGAAACTTTTTAAAAGAAGGGCCATGATGGTACAATGGACGGGAGAAGTCACAGACGAGACTGCCCGACGGGGCAGCCCCCGAAGGGCAGAGAGCCGAGGTCTGTCACACTCAAGTTCAGAGGCAGTAGTGGTCAAATATTCATTACAATCACTCACTCATTGGCGAGATGAATAGCAACATCTGTACTATATTGGCGATGAATATTGGTGGCGTGGACAAAGGAATCAGAGGCATCTCGAAGTATTACATAGAATTCAAACTTACGCCATGGCGAGCTATTTATGGTTACACGTGTCCTAACATTCTTGCGGTAAGGGAAAGTGGTTAGAGTAATAGGAACACGTGATTTTTAGATGCACGTTACAGATCTAAGTACAGCTGCAAATTAGTCAGTAATGGGCATATGGTTTGTATTCGACAAAGTACAAGGGTGAGAATTGAATGCTAATGCAAGCCCAGAGGCTGGGAAAATATGCATTAGATAACGTCGGCTGCAAAGCGAAAAGAGATTCATTTGTATTTTATTCTTCTACTTTATTTCAATGGAAAATAATTGCGGTTAAGATCTTTTTCTATCGTGTGAATTTGAAAGACAGAAAAAGGAACCGAGATAAATGATGTCTGCATTTGAAAAGAACTTTAAAAAGTAAAAGCGAAACTTACAGTAGTGAGAGGTGGGGGGGGGGGGGGAAGAATGACTAAAGACATATGAAATTAACTCTAAAATGTCAAATTTAAACTAAATATTTTATTTGAAGGGGGGGGGGGAGAATAATGACAATTTTATAATAATCCAGTAAAGTTAAAAGTTGATTTTTTTTAGGGGAAAGGAGGAATAATGAATATGTAACGGTAAAGCCGTTATAAAGGTACCTCGTCCCCTTATGCATTCTGTAACTCAAGTGTACATGATTTTGTTTGCCATTTGGCGCTTTGTGTTGGTCTTTTTATGAACAATTATGTGTTACTTTCGTGTGATAACATGCATTTAAGAACATCAAGTATTTTTATGGGCTGATTTGTTATTTTGTGGAGGTTATAACATTTTTTGTTTTGCACTGATGCCATATACGCACAGGGTTTGACACGATCTTACTTTGAAGACGATTAGGCGAAAACATCGCTGTCGAATACCAGTTACATACATATTTTTAAATTATTTTCTTTATTTTATAAGGCAAATAATAATAAATAAAAAGAAATTTCATTAATAACAATAGAATAAAGCATTTTATATAATTTTAAAAGAAAATAAATGTATTAAAACAATTTATTAATAGAAAAGTACCATGTCAGTCAATATAACGCTATTTAAAAATCTAAATAAAACAGTAAGAATAAAGTGACATGAAAACTTACACTCCCTTCTCCCAAATTAGTTGCTACATTTAGGTCGATAATTTTGTCCCAAATTAGTTGCTACATTTCAAGTGGGTGGAGTCATAAATAACTTTCGATGCAATTTAGTAGACAGAAACCAGTAAAATTATACTACAATAAATATAACACGGTATACTAGGAGTTGGAATGAATATTAACTTTAATGTAAAGTAATGAGAGGGTAATTGTAATTATGAATAATAATTTAGAAAATACCTTAAATAAAGAAATTAACAATAAAGTGTGTAATCCTGCATTGCAATTTTTACTGCAATATTTGAAAAATGATAAACTAAGCCGAGGTGCCATAAATGCTGAAGCGATTAAATTTAATGTTCATCGTTGTACAATATCCCGTTTGTGGAAGCAAGCAAAGTCGTCAAAAATAAATGATGATGGAATTTACAATTTAAGTTCACAAAATATTGGTAAATTCGGACGAAAAAAAAGAGATTTTTCTCGGCAATTGAGCAAAATTAAAGATATCTCAATAAAACGAAGACAACCACTGCGGAGTTTATCATGTGCTTTTAGTATTCCTTAATTAACATTACACACACACAGGAATCTCAAGGAGGGAAAAGTTTTGAAACTTTTTCATCCACCACTAAGCCAAGTCTAACAAGAAAAAATAAAATTAAGAGAATTCGATTTTGTTTACAGCGTGATTGAACTAATGGTTGCTTTTCAGAAATGATGGATCGTATATATCGATGAAAAATGGTTTTATATAACGAAAACCAGTAATTCGTTTTACAGCACCCAGAGATGAAACTAAACGTTTGAAACATAGTAAAAGCAAAATGTTTATTAAATGTTTATGGCAGCGGTGGCAAGACCAAGATGAGATTCGAATAAAAACAAAATGTTTGATGACAAAATTCAAATACCACGTTTTGATCAAATTTTGCAAAAAGAAACTCAAAAAATCGTGCAAAAATAACTGTTGTGCCAAAAGTTTTAGAAATTGTTAACAAAGTAGCAACCCGAAAAATGATTATAAAAAAAGTTTTGCCGGCTATACGTGAAAATTTCTAAGTAGAGAAAAATCGAGTCCTACATACATACAACAGGACAATGCCAAGTCTCATTTGGCAGTGGATGCTCTCAGTATCACAGAAAAATGTTTAAAATATGGATGGAATTTGCAACTACAATGTCAGCCTCCAAATAGTCCGGCTTTAAATATACAGTGTGGTCATAGAAAACTTTACCAATATATGGAACTCTAGTGGCCAGTCCGTTCAACCAGTCGAGATGAGATTTCAGATATAGTTATTCAGAGGTATGAGCTAGGGATTCTGTGAACGGCAACAAATTGGCGCTCACGGTTACAGTTATAGGTACAGAAACTCGAAATTGTCGAATGGCACACCCATTTTTTTTCCTCTCAAAATGCTCAGCGCACGCAAAAACTCTAAATAGAGTTGGAACGGTACGTGTATTGCAATAAACGGACGCGTTATGCACATACAAAAAAACACCTCTGTTAACAGCCAAACAAAACACGATCGGGTCGCACGGACGGAATTCGCATATGACAGAGTCAAGACACTAACCTCAGAACGCCGTTCGCCAGATATTTAACATAGTAAACGGATAAAAAGCGGAGTGTGAATGTTAGTTCTTCAGTCGGGGGCTCACACGTGCCGACGAAATGACTCTGCCTGCGAAAGTTCGTGGTGAATTGGTAAAACTCTATTATCAAAATAGATAAATACCGCGGAAACCTTGCGTGTTTACCTTCGAAACCATCGGCAAATCCGTGGACCATGTATCCCGCAAGCTCTTGTTGATTTAATAAAGAAATTCGAAGAAACTGGCCGCCCCTGTTACGACCAACTGTTAGTGAGGATACAGTTATGGAAGTGCATCACAAGGTGACTTCAGGACACATGCAAACTGCAGGAGGTGTAGCTCGTGTATTGGGTATACCGAAATCAACGGTCCTAAAGCTACTGCGCTCTGTAACCCGCGTGTGTCCATGTCGGTACCAGCGCGTCCAGATGTTGAACGCAGCGGGCCGTAAACAACGTATGAACTTTGCAAATGGATTTCTTATCCGATATGATGGCGATAACGACTGGCTTCTTCGTACATTATGGACTTACAACGGACATTTCTCCTTAACTGGCAACGTCAACACCAACAATTGTGTGCACTGGGCAGACAGGAATCCACACGCTGTGGCACCAGTACCTTTATACGACGCCAGAGTTACTGTGTGGTGCGGTATTTTTAACGCAATAGTCATTGCAACATGAGATGTTCACAAAGAATATTTACAACTTAATTGATACTGTTGAAGTCGCTTTTGGAAATATAGAACCAGAAAAGCTTGACAATGAATTTTTAACTTTGCAAACATGTATGGAAAAAATTATGATGTCAGGCGGAGGCAACTCGTACAAAATAACCCATCTCAATAAGGAAAATCTTCCGAGAAAGGTAATCCCGAAGTTATATTATGCGCAAGAAATTAATTAAATCTAAATTAAAATTGTTTTATTTGCGATTAAAATTATCACAACTTGATACGTAAATTCTCATTTTTTTCTACAAATGTAGCACTTATTTTGGGGCTAAATTTTCGAAGAAAATTTACAGGGTTCGCACGCTATTCAGCCACGCCCCATTTTGTAAGTTCCCTACCACCAGTATACTATAAAGATCATTTTCTTCCTCATGGGGCGTGGCTTAAGTCTTGCAAACCCTGGATTTTTTAAACTAATTTGGTACTCTTTTAACCCCTTAAAGGTCGCATTAATTTATGGTTTAAAAATTCAGTTTGCTTATTGGACCACTTTTTTGAAAAATAAATATTCACCTTATTTAATGACAGGTAAAATGATACCGTAATAAAGCTAATTACACTAGTTTATTAAACTGGTTGGAAACAAGCAAATCTGAATAAATCTCAAAAAAGACACATACCGTGAATATGACGGAAGCGAGAATTAAGGAGTTAAGGAGAGACGGATGGTAAGTAAATGTTGTTGATTGATAGCTTAGCACCATGAAATCTCTAAGAAATGTTCAAACAAAATCATAAAATCATCAGTATCAGTAAACACTACAAAAGTAATCAAATGCAGCAACTAATTTGGGACAGAGGGAATATGCATTATAATATAACTGCATAACAAAACTAATATAACTATTTATAACTAGTATATAATCAAGTAATATAACATATTGAAATTGAAAATTCTAGATTGAAAAGTAAGTATAAAAGGAGTGTATTCGTGTTCTATTATAGCTTGTTTTTAATTTAATAATCATTGCAGTCACTTAAGTTACACTGTAAACTTTTGCAGTAAACTGTTCTGTAATATAAAGTATTTTATAGTTAATGTTTGCTTAACCAGAACTTTATCTCAATTCTAACCAATGAAAATGCTTCGTGATGTGGTCAAGTAACCGTTATTTGGAAAAATGGTTAAATTAACTGTGTAGTTTGGGGAAAATCAATTCGTACCGGAAAATTCTGGTCGGTAATTATTAAACATTAGATATCAGAATCAATAATAGAATAATTAAATGATAAAACTTTCCGGTACGAATTGATTTTCCCAACCGGACACGACTTTATGAATGACCCAATATATCTGAAGACTTCATTTCGAATAAGTCGATATAAACATTAACCCCTTAATTCTCGCTCCCGTCATATTCTCGGGCTGTGTCTTTTACTCAAATTGTTTGATTCCCACCAGTTTTATAAAATAGTGAAATTTGCTATATTTTAGTATCGTTTTTCCTCTCATTAAATAAGGTGAATATTTCTTTTTCATAAAAGTGGGGCCAATAAGCAATTTGAATTTTTCAACCGTAATTTAATTCGAGCGTTAAGGGGTTAAGATGCATTTTATGATTAAGATAATAAAATAAAATTTACATCAAATAACGCACACAGACAGTAATTTGAATATACACTTAAAACTAGTATAATGCACTGTTAAAATTCTGCTTCAAACTTTCCAGTCATTCGACAATTTTTAAAAATAACCGGGTCATATTATGAGACATTCCTGACCATTGATTATACCGCGTATACTATGGTCAGAAAAAAGACGCATTATGATTATGTATTCGTTTTCTATTTTTTTTTAAATGTTGAATCACTAGAGAGTTTGATGTATGTATTTAACAGTATTTATTTTTCTTTTATATCTCTAGTATTTGTAACACATCCATCTGCAGAATGGTTTAACATACATAAATAATAGCTGCCAGACTTCACGATTTTTGAGTACTACTATTTTTAAATGCACTCCTTGTATTCTATATTTTATTTAATCTCATATTTCTGACATTGTATATATATATATATATATATATATATGTATGTATGTATGTAAAGTTCTATTCGAAAAAGATGAATTTTAACTATTTTTTTCTAAATTGGTTTCATTCGTTTTATTCAATGTCTAAGTACAAAACAAAACGTAGTATAATTAGCCTAATTCATGGAAAAGCTTTAAGTTTTTTCACACAAAATGAAAAATGCATGCGAACACTCCTTAAACGTTCGATAACGGCGCATTTTTACCATCTTTGATATTTTATTATTAACCGTGGAGAACGCGCGCTTACCCAGGGTATAAATGGTTTTTACTTTGTCACCAATAAAAACAAATAATAATAATCGTCACCTTTTTTAATTGGAGACAATTTTGCGATAAAATAAGTTGAAGAAAAAGATTAAAAAAGATAGTGGTGGCAATTATAAAAACCGTATGTTCTCCGGGTCTATCAGGCCCGGCTCGCGTCCTCCCGGGTTAAGGCATTTATTTTGAAAATTGTTTATATTTTTAATATCAAAATATTTGTATAATAATAAAATTAGAACGCAACTTTAATAGAATTGTTTTGCTGCTATGATGCTTTGACAATGCTACATAGCAATCACAAAAGCACTTCTTGATTTTTGAAGTACTTAAAGTTTTACACAGATTCCTATGATTTAATGTTCGGCCACTCTGTGACCAGAAATATTATGAAAAGAATAATTTCAAATCTAAAGTATCTTTGACAATTGATTATTAAGGCAGTTATTTAGAACATCGTTTATATTTATAATGTAGAAAAAAGTGTATAATAATAAAAAAATAATAAAACAACTTTAAAAGAATTCTTTTGCTGTTATGGTGCTTTCAGAATATTATATAGCAATCACAAAATATTAAAATTTAAAAAAAAGATGAAAATCTCAAATAATTAGCCAAAATGATAAGATAACTTTATGTCTTATCACTCAAAATTAAAAATGTTTTCGAACACTTCTTAAATGTTTCATAACTGCTTATTTTTACCGTCTGCGAAAATTTATTATTGGGGAATTTATTTAGAAAATTGCTTATATTAGGTAGCATTCATTACAAAAAGCTACCTATTGCAGCCGTTCGGAGGAAAGCGATTTCAAAAAATGTTGGTATATTTTCATCGATCATGACCCCCAGACCCCGAAACCACCGTCCGTTCAAAAGTTTATATATATATATATATATATATCTGACATTTGTCACACTGTAACTCTCGAATTTATGAACCGATTTGGATGTAATTCGGTATGTACATAGTACATACCAATGTCTCGACCGAGTTCGTTGGCCAGCTCATCCGCCATTTTGTTTCAAAATGGCGGCCATTTAAAGTTTTTAAAAAAAATTAAAATTTGAAATGTGGTACCAAAAAATTGTAAATGGAAAAAATAAATTTCTCTTAAGCGTTGGACCTTGATACAAAGATTCGGGAGCAGTTTTTGTTTCGTCTATATCTTAAAAAATGGCTGAGTTATAGCATTTTGAATTTCTAACGTGGCTGAAATTTTGAAACGTCCTGATATTTGTCACGTTATAACAGGCGTATTTATGAACCGATTTGGATGTACCTTGGTGTGTACATAGTACATACAAATATCTCGACCAAGTTCGTTGGCCAGCTTCATCCGCCAACTTGTTTTAAAATGGTGGCCATTTAAAAAAATTTAAATTTAAAATGAGGTACCAAAAAATTGGAAAATGAAAAAGATTTTTTTTTGTATGTGTTTGACCTTAATACAAAGATTCCGGAACAGTTTTTGTTTCGTCCATATCTAAAAAAATGGCTGAGTTATAGCATTTTGAATTTCTATTGTGGCTGATATTTTAAAACGACTTGATAATTGTCACGCGAAAACAGGCGTATTTATGAACCGATTTGGATGTTACTTGGTCTGTACATAGTACATACCAATGTCTCGACCGAGTTCGTTGGCCAGCTTCATTTGCCATCTTGTTTCAAAAGGGTTGCCATTTAAAAAAAAATTTAATTTAAAATGAGGTATTAAAAAATTAGAAAATGAAAAAGACTTTTTTATGTGTTTGGCCTTGATACAAAGATTCTGGAGCAGATTTTGTTTCTGAAAATTTGTTCTTTTGTTTATATCTTAAAAAATGGTTGAATTATAGCACTTTGAATTTCTAGTATGGCTAACATTTTGAAACGATCTTGTATTTGTCACGCGATAACACACGTATTCGCCTATTTCCATGTAAGAAGGCATGTGGATAGTATAGATCAATATCTCGACTAAGTACGCTGGCCAGTTTTATCCTCTTCTTGTTTCAAAATGGCGGTCATTAAATTAAAAAATATATATATTTAAAGTGAGGTGCAAAAAAATTAGAAATTGAAAAAGGTTTCTTTCTTAAGTATTTGACCTTGATATAAGGATTCAGGAGCATTTTTTGTTTGACTTTATCTTAAAAAATGGCTCAGATATAGCAGTTTCAATTTCTAATGTGGGTGACATTTTGAAAAATCTGATTTTTTGCCTGCGACAGCACTTGTATATATCAACCGATTCTGTTGTGAGTGAGCATGTGCACAGCAATTACTAAGGTCTGGACCAAGTTCACTGGTTAGCCTCATCCACCATGTTGTCTTATAATGGCAGGCACTTTAAGAAACCGCCGAATTCGGCAGCCAAATATAAGTTACTTTAAATAAAAGCAGCTTGGATAAAGATGACAAATTTCGCGAAATTCTCATTCATAATGATTTAGTATTGATAAAAATTAGTGATGAATCTCCTATATTCGGTTTCCACTAAGAGCTTCGTGTGTTTGAATATTATAAGTTGGCTTTTAGGTAGCTTTCATTACAAAAAGCTACCTATTGCAGCCGTTCGGAGGAAAGAGATTTAAAAAAAATTTGGTATATTTTCATCGATCATGACCCCCAGACCCCGAAACCACCCTCCGTTCAAAAGTTGATATATATATATGTATATATATATATATATATATATATATATATATATATATATATAGCTCTAATAAAAGTGAATGATTATGAAAATTATTATGAAAAGAGGGTGCAAAACAACAATAAAAATCCATGAAAATTTATAACGAAAAAACAACAAACAAACCACTCCCTGCTCTTCAGAAAGTGGGAGGAGTTAAAAAAGCAGGTATCAAAAACAGAAATTGGATCCTCACGGGTTTCGCAAGATATGGCCAATCCACATACTCCAAAAGTATAACAATAGATTTAAACTTTCAAAAACACAACATAACAAAGCTATTTTATAAAAAAAATTTAACGAATCAAAACTGCTTTAAAAACAAATATAACCAACCGATTCAAAATCCAAGAAAACCGATTTAGCTTATAAAACGTAAATAAAAATTAATAAAAATTTTAATATGACTAAATCATTAAGCAATTAGAAGTATTGAACATGTGAGAAGGCCATATCCCCACCTTTACCCATGAAGACCTGAAAAAAAAAACTTGCTACCTTTAAAACAATCACTACGCTCCACTTCTTTCCATCAGCAGGAGTTGCAAGCAAGGCCATAATCCAAGTTAGACCAGCGTCCTAAAGACTTGTCTTTCCATTATCCTCATAAACATTAATTTTCTTTCCAAGTCACTTCATTTTCTACTTGAAGCACATCAACATGCAGACTTTCTTAAAGACTTTAATCCACACCCTTCATATATTCAAGCAGCTACCTTCGCATCCATTACGGTGTTTGGCCGCTTAGCTGTTGCCACTTTAGAAAACTCTTCTCAAGTTGATTTACATAATGAAAAATTAACTGGTATGGAAATAAATTATTATAAAAAAGATTAGCAGTAAATTTAAAAATCTGTGAACTCAAAAATTCTCTATTACTACAAATTCTATAAAATCTATTAACTTGCCCCACAATAATGTTATTAAAAACCTTCTTACTTAAATTTGAATACCAGTGTGGTCATCGAATATTATTAAATCATCGATATACCTTAAAACTGAATAACTCTTATTACTGTTTAAAACATAATTAAATTCATAATAAAAAAGAAACAGATTTGCAGCAGAACTCGAAAAATTAGTTCCCATACCGATACCACATACCTGGTAGAAAAATGAGCTATTGAATGTAATGAAATTACATTCTAGCGTGGCTGACATTTTGAAATGTCCTGATATTTGTCACGTGATAACAGGCGTATTTATGAACCGATTTGGATGTACTTTGGTGTGTACATAGTACATACAAATATCTCGACCGAGTTCGTAGGCCAGCTTCATTCGCCATCTTGTTTCAAAATGACGGCCATTTAAAAAAATTTTAAAAATTTAAAATTTAAAATGAGATACCAAAATATTGGAAAATGAAAAAGATTTTTTTTTGTATGTGTTGGACCTTAATACGAAGATCCCGGAACAGTTTTTGTTTCGTCTATATCTAAAAAAATGGCTGAGTTATAGCATTTTGAATTTCTATTGTGGCTGACATTTTAAAACGACTTGATTTTTGTCATGCGATAACAAGCGTATTTATGATGCGATTTGGATGTTACTTGGTCTGTACATAGTACATACCAATGTCTCGACCGAGTTCGTTGGCCAGCTTCATTCGCCATCTTGTTTCAAAAGGGTTGCCATTTAAAAAGAATTAAATTTAAAATTTAAAATGAGGTATTAAAAAATTGGAGAATGAAAAAGATTTTTTATGTGTTTGGCCTTGATACAAAGATTCCGGAGCAGATTTTGTTTCTGAAAATTTGTTCTTTTGTTTATATCTTAAAAAATGGTTGAATTATAGCACTTTGAATTTCTAGTATGGCTAACATTTTGAAACGATCTTGTATTTGTCACGCAATAACACACGTATTCGCCTATTTCCATGTGAGAAAGCATGTGGATAGTATACATCAACATATCAGCCAAATATAAGTTACTTTAAATAAAAGCAACTTGGATAAAGCTGACTAATTTCGTGAAATTCTCATTCATAATGATTTAGTATTGATAAAAATTAGTATTGAATCTCCTATATTCGGTTTCCACTAAATTGAGCTTCGTGTGCTTGAATAATATAAATTGGCTTTTTTACCACTTCCTCCCGGGCTACCTCTTCCTCCCGGCACTGGCCGGAAGGACTTTTTTAAATAAGCAATTTGAAAGCTACCTCTTCCTCCCGGCACTGGCCTGAAGGACTTTTTTTTATATCGAAAGATCTGTATAGTAAAAATATTAGAACACAACTTCAATAGATTTGTTTTGCTGTTATGATGCTTTAACAATGCTATGTAGCAATCACAAAAAGCACTCATTACCTTTTAGGTAGCTTTCATTACAAAAAGCTACCTATTGGAGCCGTTCGGAGGAAAGCGATTTCAAAAATTTTTGGTATATTTTCATCAATCATGATCCCCGGACACCGAACCCGAAACCACCCTCCGTTCAAAAGTTGATATATAACCATTAATTAAACATAACATACCACCGTCAATAATTATGAATTAAAGCTGTAAGTATATAAAAAAAAAACATTATTATAAGAATTATTATGGAAGAAAAAGAAAAAAGTGGACACCGACAAAAATTGAAAAGCTTATACATTGAATTACGTTATCAAGGGCACAGAATTCAATAATATAAGCAAAATGGTTGTTTTCTGTGGGAAAAATAAGCTAAAGCTAAAAATTATTTTCCCCTGTGCCCAAACAACCATTAAAATCAAGTGAATTGTTTAAAAATGAAAGCAGAATAGAAACAAATAATATGAAATAGAAGAATCAATAAAACATATTTAAATATTTATAGGATATAAAATATAAATAATAAACACCATACCGATTAATATTTCAGTATTTTACAAATATTCACGCGCACATGGCTATCAGAATATCATAAAGATAAAGGTGAATAAAACAGTTAAGAAATCACAGTAAATGATACCAAAGGATGCAGTTAATGCATTTTGAAATAAAATTTGAAATACCTTGTTAAACACATTTAATCTAATATAAAATAAATACATAGTAATTACATTATTTAAAATGCACTATTAAATTAATTAATAACTGTTTAACAATATCGTCAAAATTTAGCTAAAAATACCCCCTAGTGTATTAAATTATAACTGAAATGGAGGTAGAAAAATTAAAAATTTAGAGCTATCTTAAAGAGACAAATTTGGTGCTGCCATCTAGTATTACTTTTATTAAACAACTGTCGCAAGATAAAATTTGTAAGCATTTGAATGTAAATAACTGTTTAAACAGCAAAACCAAACATATCCTTATATATAGAGAATTATAAACCTAATATAAACCACACAATGTATTTAAAAACTATTGTTAATACAATTTAAAAGCATACAATATATTCTATTAGCTAACTTATTTAAACTAAACTAAGAATTTAAATAATTCTAGAACTTTGATAATATATAGCATATAGCTATATGCTATAAAACAAAATAAATTCAGTAATAGTTAATATAAATAATTATTAAAAATAATATAAACAATATTTTTTAATCAATTATATATAAGATATTTATAAAATGAACAGGAAATAAAAAACATGTGGAAGTATATAGAAGGTTTAATGATACTTAAATTCCCATTACTGAAAAAGCACAAATATAGAGTGTGGATTATTTTCAGACATCCATAAAAATCCAAAAAGTATGAATGTGGGACATTCAAAAACATTAAACCGATAATAAATATTAAAAAGAATAGAGGAATAATAATAAAAATAATTACCCTATTTTAATGCATACAGTATAACCATATTTATATTAAAAATACTTATATATATATTATTCACTATAAGAATGGCATACTATTAGTAATTAATATGATATTGTCCTTAGTAAATTAAAATTTAATGACAAATAATTGTAAATTAGATTAATCAATAATTAAGCTAATTATAATATTAATGAAATTCTCCAATTACATATAAAATATCAAATCAACATCCATATAAAATACGTAACAAAAATATAGTAATAATACAAAAGCCCCCATTTTTTTTATAATTAACCATTGCGTATTATCCAGACAACACCACCATCCTCCGTACTCTAACATCTACCCACCCAACCAACCTATAATAATTTTTTTATATTATTTTACAATTTTGAATTTTTTATAGATATTTTTTTATTTTATAATTTTTTTGTAATTTTGTTTACGCATGTGTTAATTTGTTTTAATAGATCATGTAAGAAAAGTACTAATTGTATATTAATGAATATATGAATTTTTTTGGAAAACCATGATTTAATGCATCATAAATTTGTTTTTTAATATTATTGTTAATTAGAGGAGAAGAACATAAACATTTTATTCTATATAAATGATTAAGTATTATATTCCGAAATACAGAATGATGTAGACACGAGTTAAAATTTGTAAATGTATTAACTGTGAATTTAAATTCTTTACGTTTGTCATATAAATCAGTGAATGTTTTATTGTCTTTTATTGTAATTTTAAGATCTAAGAAGTTAATTGTATTGTTAGATAAAAGGTTTTCCGTTAATTCCAAATTAGTGGGATAATCAACTGGAAATCGAGTAATTGCAGATTGATCAGTATCAATTAAAATGATGTCATCAATATAACGATATAAATGTAGATGATTATTAGTAAAATTACGTTCATAATGATATAAGTATAAGTCTGAGAGTAAACTGGAAGTACAACCGCCTTGTGGTATACCGACATGCTGTAAATATAAAGTATTATCTTGCAATATATAATTATTATAGATAATGAAGTTAGTTAAAGATTTAAAATATGCAATATCTACATTAGATGGTAATTCCAGTTTTTTATAATATTTTTTAAATAATGCATTTATAATTTTATGTAAATCTAATAGGTCTATATTATTAAAAAGATCTTTGAAGTCATATGTCGTTATATTATAAACACAATGAAGATTTTTTAAAATATTGACAAGTTGATAGCTATTTTTTATACAATGTGTATTATCATTGTTTGTAGTAAGTACATATAATTGATTAAGAATTTTTAGGAGAAGTGTATTGGCTTTATTATATATATATATATATATATATATATATATATATATATATATATATATATATATATATTTATATATATATATATATATATATATATATATATATATATATATATACACATATATATATTTATATATATATATATATATATATATATATATATATATATATATATACACATATATATATATATATATATATATATATATATATATATATATATATATATATATATATATATATATATGTATATATATATATATCTGACCTTTGTCATACTGTAACTCTCGAATTTATGAACCGATTTGGATGTAATTCGGTATGTATCCGGTATGTCATACCAATGTCTCGACCGAGCTCGTTGGCAAGCTTCATCCGCCATTTTGTTTCAAAATGGCGGCCATTTAAATTTTTTTTTTAATTTTAAATTTTAAATGTGGTACCAAAGAATTGAAAATGGAAAAATATTTTTTTCTTATGTATTTCAACTTTATACAAAGATTCCGGAGCAGTTTTTGTTTCGTCTATATCTTAAAAAATGGCTGAGTTATAGCATTTTGAATTTCTAGCGTGGCTGACATTTTGAAACGACCTGAATTTTGTTACGCGATAAAAGCCGTATTTATGAACCGATTTGGATATAACTCCGTTTGTACATAGTACATACCAACGTCTCGAGCGAGTTCGTTGGCCAGCTTCATCCGCCATCTTGTTTAAAAATTGCAGCCATTTAAATTTTTAAGAAAAATTTACATTTGAAATGTGGTACCAAAAAATTGAAAATTGAAAAAATATTTTTTTCTTATGTATTTGTCCTTTATACAAAGATTCGGGAGCAGTTTTTGTTTCGTTTATATCTTAAAAAATGGCTGAGTTATAGCATTTTGAATTTCTAGAGTGGTTGACATTTTGAAACGTCCTGATATTTGTCACGAGATAACAGGCGTATTTATGAACCGATTTGGATGTACCTTGGCGTGTACATACTACATACAAATATCTCGACCGAGTTCTTTGGCCAGCTTCATCCGCCATCTTGTTTCAAAATGGCGGCTATTTAAAAAAAATTTAAAAATTTAAAATTTAAAATGAGATACCAAAAAATTTGAAAATGAAAAACATTTTTTTCGTATGTGTTTGACCTTAATACAAAGATTCCGGAACAGTTTTTGCTTCGTCTATATCTAAAAAAATGGCTGAGTTGTAGCATTTTGAATTTCTATTGTGGCTGACATTTTAAAACGACCTGATTTTGTCACGCGATAACAATCGTATTCATGAACCGATTTGGATGTTACTTGGTCTCTACATAGTACATACCACTGTCTCGACCGAGTTCGTTGGCCAGCTTCATTCACCATCTTGTTTCAAAAGGGTTGTCATTTAAAAAAAGAATTAAATTTAATATTTAAAATGAGGTATTAAAAAATTGGAAAATGAAAAAGATTTTTTTATGTGTTTGGACTTGATACAAAGATTCTGGAGCAGATTTTGTTTCTGAAAATTTGTTCTTTTGTTTATATCTTAAAAAATGGTTGAATTATAGCACTTTGAATTTCTAGTATGGCTAACATTTTGAACGATCTTGTATTTGTCACGCGATAACACACGTATTCGCCTATTTCCATGTAAGAAGGCATGTGGATAGTACACATCAACATTTCAGCCAAATATAAGTTACTTTAAAGAAAAGCAGCTTGGATAAAGCTGACTAATTTCGCGAAATTCTCATTCATAATGATTTAGTATTGATAAAAATTAGTATTGAATCTCCTACATTCGGTTTCCACTAAATTGAGCTTCGTGTGTTTGAATAACCTAAGTTGGCTTTTTTTAAAATAAGGAATTTGAAAGCTACTTCTTCCTCCCGGCACTGGCCGGAAGGACTTTTTAAGTACTGAAAGATTTACAGATTCCTATTCTTTAACGTATGTCCCTTTGTGACTACAAATATCGTGAAAAGAAGCACTTCAAAGCTATAGTACCCTTAACAATTCATTAACAAGGGATTTATTTAGAAAATCGTTTACACTTTTAAGGGGTCTGAAGACTCTTAAAGCTTTAAAATTTTCGAAATTTAAATTTTTTCAGATGTTAAACTCCTATCTTTTCTGAACATTTTGATATAATTGTTTCCTTGAAATTTCTATTAGAACTGAAGTTATGGCTTTTACATTTATACACGTTCAATATCTGAAGCGTCGTTTCGAAAACTTTGAAGCCATTTTTCTCCAAATGACGTTTTTGGGCATAACGCGCACATTATCTCAAAAACTTATGAATATTTTTTCATGAAATTTTCAAAACATATATTTCATGTTAGTCTGTATAAACTGAACCTAAAATTTCCGTTTTATTGTTCAAAACAATATTTTTTTAAGTGATTATTCTGCTGAAATTTTCTTAATTTTGCATTAGCTAAATACAACATTGTATTAAAAATATAAAAAAGCTTTAAATACAAATTATTTAGGTTAAGGGTAATTATTACAATCTGAAGTATAAGTAGGAACCAAAATTTTCATTCTAGTTGCAATACTTATTTTGTAATCATGCGCGTAATCTGTTATGCCGATTTTTTGCTCGTCAAATGTCTAACAGTTTGGAGCCTCCTGTAAATGCTAATTCTGCATCTTATAATTTTTTAAATACTTGAAATGAAAGAATATACTTATATATTTTATTCCAATTAAAATTGTGTCTTAAAATTAAATACATTTTAAGATATTAAATGTTGAAAATGGTCCTTTTTTTTCATTTTTTTCAATTTTAAGAGTCCTTAGACCCCTTAATATGGAAACATTTCTATAATTAAATAATTCGAACATAACTTTAATAGATTTGTTTTGCTGTTATCGTGCTTTCAGAATATTTTATAAGAGAAAATTTAAAAATCACAAAATAGTAAAATAAAAATAATTAAAATCACAATAATTAGTCAAAATCTTAGAAAAGCTTTACGCTTTAGCACACATAAGTAAAATGTATCGGACACTTCCTAAACGTTTGAAAAAAGCGCATTTTTAGCATTTTTTACATTTTATTATTAAAACATTTTTAAGAAAATCGTTTATTATTTTGATATCGAAAAGTAAACATGCTAAATGAATTCCAATACAACTTTAATATGTTTGTTTTGCTTTTATGGTAGTTAACAATTTTGTACGGCAATCACGAAAGCACTCAATAATTTTTAAAGTACATAAAGATTTACAGATTCATATTCTATAATTTTCGGATACTTTGTAACTGCAAATATAGTGAAAAGAAGAATTTCAAAGTTATCTTGAAACAGAGAAACGCATATAAAAACGGTAGAATTTTTAAAGTTATTTTTTTCTTTACTACTGCATTACGAAAAACTTCAATTTCATACGTATGATTAAATCCATAATTTTCTCTTTTTTTTAATTTCTACATCTTTTGTGGCTAAGAGAAATTAGCACTTTACGTAGTAAAACATTAAAGAACAAATGAAGTCGCCGTTATGTTGTTTATGACAGAGTTTTAAGAGAACGATTTGCTCATAAAAATAGTATTATTCTCTTTGACGGAAGCCATTAAAATAGATTACGCATTTTGTTTGTATCTGTAAAAGAAAGAGTTCTGTACGCTGGACCGTAATGCTGAAAAATGACGGAAATTATTTTTTAGTTATTGATTCTTTTCATCCTATTCTGAAACTAAGAAAAAACCGGAATATTATTATGGCATAAAATTTCTTTTTTGAAACAACATGTAACGCCTGCGCCGTAAATAATCAACAGTTTTTATTTTTAAATTAATAAAAAATGTTCGCAAAAAACAGTTTTCTACTAACCGTAATTCTTGTATTCCCAAGAAGTTCCGTTCCTGTCTCTCTGACTATCCAATCCTAATTTATCACCCTTTCGCATGTCTTTAATCGCTTCATTTTCTTTAAAAGGGTTTATACGGGTCCTTGATTTCCAGACTTTGAAATTTTTTATTACCAGTATTTTCATACGGAAAATCTCTCCTTAAATAAGGCGAAATTTCGCCCACTTAATTTATATTCATTTTTCTATAAAAAATACTGATATTTGGCATTAAAAATAACGGTACCTGTACGAACCCTGTTACAAGTTGCCTTTTCCTTCATTTTTTTCATTTTCTTAATTATATTATAGTACATCTATTGTAATATGGCTATATTAATTTTCCATGTCTCCTCTATGTGATATAAAATTACTCATCCACAGGGAGTGGAGTTGCATTGGAACTATGTATCCCCAGAAAGCATTCACCTGTTCACCCGTTCAAGGAACCTTTCTAAATTCAAATATTGTATTTAACCCGCATTTAATGCGACTTTATATATTGTTTCGAAAAAAAAATATATATGATTCTCTGAAAGGTTTATTACGCGGAAAAAATAGTGAAAAAATCAGAGATACATTTTTCTTATAATATGTGAAACTTATCTTCTGGTGCATATCTGCAATATAAGTAAAATCTACTGTCGTGTGACTTTTTTGGCTAAAATATTGCATGTTAGTAAATATTTTAATAAGTATGCCTCAAAATACCTTATTTTATATAATTATTTGTTTTATAAAACTTAATCTTTAACCCTTTAATTCCCATGATAGAATAAGTTCTAGAAATTACGCAGATCAGAGAACATCACTTTACACCATAAAATTTCTATGGTTATTTTCGCTTTATTTAAATACGGAATGTATGTTATTAATTGAAGTAAATACTGCTATTTTAATTTTCTTGTGTGAATTAGGTATATACGAATAAAAAAATATAGTAAATTCAAAACACTGTTCTTTGCACATATGCAAAGCTGCGCACTAAAGGGTTAAAATTGAAGCCATTACTAATTCTTGAGTAGAATTAAATACATTTCTAATGGTTTAAAAAAAGGAAACAAAACAGAGTGAGAGGAAAAAAAAAACAACAACAACAGAAGTATAAAAACATAGATGCCAACTTCTGAAGGTCATTGCATTAAGAAGATCTGTAACGTTTAATAATCGTTCTCAGATTTTCTATTAATTTTGTGAGTAATTTAGGAGATTTTTCGGTTACACTGTAAAAAAAAAATAAAAAAATAAATAAAATAAATAAATAAATAAATAAATAAGATATTCTTACAGCACAAAGTACTGTTCATCTCGCGCTCAATCTCGATCATAGTCGAATGTGCTGTAGCTCTCTTTGGTTTCTTGACTATATAAACATGAAAAATAACAGTAGTTGCGTAAAATTAACAGCACAAACTGCTGTCGTCCGAATTGCCAGCACATTGTGCCGGAAAATCTACAGTGGTTTTTATTTTACAGTGCAGTACACTATAAACATCATAATTTTTCATCGTAATTGCTCATAACAAAATAATTAATAACAACATTTTGTTTTAACTGGATAGCCATCCTATTTTCTACCAAGAATTTTTAATTCTGGACCTATGAAACGAAAAAAAAAATTGTAAGGACTACAGTTAGTAGAATAAAAATTGTCTTTGAATTCCAAAAAAAGAAAATTGAATAAAATAAAATAAAAAGCAAAAACGTTCTCAATTTTCAACAAAAAAATCGAAATGAAGTAAGAATTAGACAAGTAAAAATTAAATTTAAAAAATCAAAAACACAACTGCGTAAAAAGCGAACTAATTAATCATTTCTCATCAATATGAACCTATTATTTTATATTACTTATATATTTTTTTATTTACTTCTATTGATGACTTTTAAGTTGCGTTTAATTGTTAGTTCCTATCTATAAACATTGTTTTGATGAGGCCTATGGATGTCTATGAAGGTTTGAGTTTCAGTAATGCTAGAGATCGTGCCTACACATCTTCCAGGTTGCGTAATACTTAAACGGAGCTTCTGACTGAAAAATACTCAATGAAACATCGTCTTCATTTTGAAAGACCTATCCAATGATATGCCATTCAAAATGGTGCGTAATTAGTTTTCGTCTCTACCGCCATTTTGTATTTTATGGCCGCCATTTTGAACTTATAAAAACAAAACTTAGTCTATAACCATCGGACGATTAAAACGAATCTGTAAAAACCTCATTCATTAAAATCCATCCAGCCGTTGGGATGTTTCGAGGGTATAAAGAAATCCACTTACCCAGATACGCGTGAAACACATAACCCTTCTTGGAAGTCGGATAATTATTATTATACGAATTTCTTTATTTAAATTTTAAAGTCATTAAATATTTACAGGTTCGTATTCCATAACATTCGGCTACTCTGTGATTACGGATATCGTGAAATTAACAATTTCAAAGCTATCTTGGAACAGAGCAACGTATATTAAAAAGTGTTTTTTTTTCTTTACTAATGCATGTGCATTACGGAGAAATTTAATTTCATACGTATCACTAAAACCATAATAATATTTTATTTCTACTTATACATCTTTTGTGGCGAAGAGAAATTAGCATTTTACTTAGTAAAACATTAAATAACAGATGAAGTCGTCGTTATCTTGTTTATGACAGAGTTTTAAGTGAACGAATTGCTCATAAAAATGACATTATTCTCTGTGACGAAAACCATTAAAATAGATTTGCATATCTTTTTGTATCTGCAAAAGAAAGTGTTTAATACGGAAGACCACCTATTTTTACGCAGGCCACAAACATATGTTTTCCGTTAAAAACAGAAAACCAACGTTTGAAAATGCACAAATAATCTCGCTAGTATATTCGGAACAGCTATTTGCTGCTTTTCACGTATTATTTGTGCATTTTTAAACGTTGCATTTCTGTTTTTTAATATTCTTGCACTAATGCTTTAATTGCTATTTTAATATGTTTTCTATGTCAGGCGGTTCGCAACATACTTATATAATAATATAGTAAAGGGGTTATTAAAATAGTTCGATAAGAAAAGTAGTACTGTCATTCAAGGTAAATTTGATCCGCATTTTCTCTATTTTCATATGCCACACTCTTGTTTTAGGACTATTGTTGCAATTAGGGGCATAAAAGAGAAGAAATGATCCTAAATTATTGCATCACTATCAAAAATTATAGAATAATAATGATAAAAGCTATAAAAAATGAATTTTTATCCTGGTTCAAAGTTATCCAGCAATTTAGAGTAACTTTGCACCATTTAATAATTCATTATAAAAAAAGTATTATAGTTAGGACAACTTTGAACCCCCCAAAATATTTTCAGATATGTAAGGACTCCGAATTTGCATTTTCCAACATCACAAGATTTGTATAATTTATCATATTACAACGACTATCAAGCATAAGAAAATTGGAAGAAGAGAACTATGAACATTTAGAAATAAAAAAAAACCCTGTTTATTGTTTATATAAAACACAAAAATGCAGTGGAAAATAATTTACAAAGTTTTATATCAATAATATACCCATAGTTACAGTAAAACATACTAGTATTAGTTTTATTCAAACAAAAATAAAAAATACCGAATGCATGAAATGTCAAATTTGATTAGCTCCGCCCCGAAAAACGCCTTTAAATGAAATGTACGTATTTTACAAATATTTGTGAAAATATTTACATGTTATATCTAATGTTCATTTTCGGCATTTATATAAAATATACCTGCAAATATGGTAAATTTTTGACAGTAGCACCTAAAATTAGTAAATTATAAACATCAGTATAATTTTGAGCCGGCTCAATGTTACCCTGAAAATGTGGTAAAATGTTAGTACCTTCTTATTTTACATTTTATTAACTATTAATATATAAATAATCACAAAATATTATCACATTTACAACATTTAGACAATAATATGTCTAATAAATGAGTATATTGTTACTTACTATGAAAATTTAATTGGATTACAACAACTTCAAAACAGCATTCAAAATTACCTTGAAAACAGTACTTCCAAAAAATAGTTAGATTTAATTGCGTATAATGTTGCTAATTTATTTTCTAAAATAAAGAGTAGAAATCCCAGTTTAGAAATTTGCCAACAAAGCACAGTTCTGGACTTTTATCTAGTCTTTTGGAGTCAAAATTACTGAAAATTAAGAGGTGGTGCAAAGTTACACCCCATGGTTCAAAGTTACCCCGAAGGACTGTAATACACTCGAAACAGATTTCATTTTATAAAATCGTCATGACATTATCAGCGTAAATCCAGCAACATAAAGTAATTTTTATACAAAAAAAGAGGTAATTGCAGAAATAATTATTTAATCGTAAATTAGAGTGTAAAAGTCTATTTCGTAAATTTTCATAAAATTCGATCACCAAAGTGTTCTTTTTTTCTTGAATCTCGAAGACCAATTGATTTCTAATTATTTTAATGCATCTTTATTCTTTGCTCACTGAAGCTTGGCGACGTCTAAGTGAAACTATCACGCCTCTAAATGAATTTTATGTACCTTACACATATTTGTGAATATATTTACATGTCATATCTAATGCACACTTTCGGCATTTATGTAAAATATACGTGCAAATATGGAAAATTTTTGACAGTAGCACCTATAATCAGTAAATTATAAACACCAGTATAACTTTGAGCCGGCTGAAAGTCGCCCTGAAAATGCGGTAAAATTTTTGTGCCTTCTTATTTTACATTTTATTAACTATTAATAAATAAATAATCACAAAATGGTAACACATTTACAACATTTAGATAATAATATGTCTGATAAATGAGTATATCGTTACTTACTATGAAAATGCAATTGGATTACAACAACTTCAAAACAGCATTCAAAATTAACTTGAAAACAGTACTTCACAAAAATAGTTAGATGATGCAATTAATTGCGCATAATGTTGCTAATTTATTTTCTAAAATAAAGAGTAGAAATCCCAATTTAGAACCTTGCCAACAGAGCACAGTTCTGGAGTTTATTTAGTCTTTTGGAGTGAAAAATATTGAAAATTAGGAGGTGGTGCAAAGTTACACCCCATGGTTTAAAGTTACCCTAAATGACTGTATAACAAAGTTATATACTAGATGCTTCACAGGGTATAGGGGAATCTTGTAGTTGAATAACACTTCAACGGATAAAGTTAGTTACGTGAGATTGTGCACGCATGTACAGGGGTACAAGGGAAGTTAATTTACGGACTCTGGATACTGTTGAAGAATATTTTGTTTTCTTCAAAATGTATCAATATTCAATCGAAGAGCGTGTTCTTTTAGTCAAAAAGTTTTATCTTTTTTACCAGAAAGCTGCCGAAACACACAGGAAGTGGACTAGTGTCGTTAAAAATAGGCCAATGTCATTTTGAAGCGTGTCAAGAGCATTAATTGCCAAGGTTGAACAAAGAGGTTCCGTGGTTGATGACAAAGTGGGGATGAATAGCAAACAAAAGATAGCAAGGAGGTGCGAAAACATCACCGCTGCCGAAACAATATTGGAGGAAGAGCCATCAATATCAACTCGACACTTGGAGCAAGAACTTGATGACAGTGCAGCCACACCATGGAGAATAATCCACAAAAATCTTGACATTTCCCCTTACCGAATTCAGCTAGGACAACCTCTCGGCTCAGATGCTGTTGAAAAAATACTCGAGTTCGCCAAATGCGAAATGATCGACACTGGCTTCAATCGCGGCGATATCGTTTTTTCCAATGAGGCACACTTATGGCTATGCCAATCGACAAAATAATCGGATTTGGGGCAGCGAGAAGCCTGAATCTGTCATTCTAAAACCTCTTCATCCACAAACGGTTACTCTTTGGTGTGGTTTGTGTCCTGACGACATTTTGTATCTGTATTTTTTTGTCCTGACATGAATTCCCAACGCTATCTGGACTTCTTGACAACGAGGTTCATTCCTGCTGCCTAACACGGATACTGGATCCAAGTCACATGGTTTCAGCATTATGAAGTTCCTCCGCATTCAAAAGTAAACGTGAGAGAGTTCGCTTCGCTCCGAAGTTACTATGACAACTGTGTCATCGCAAGAGGCTTCCCGAGTCGCTTTGGCTATAGACTTGTTGGTCCCCTACAACCCTGAGTCATCACTACTAGACCTATTTTTATGGGACCATGTTAAAAATGAAATCTACAGAGATCGACCAAAAACCATAGAAGGGCTGAAAACTGCGATAACAAATGTGATAAGGTCCGTTTCAACAAACCAACTCATGCACACTGTTAAAAATATCGTGGAAAATTACCTCTGTTTTTAAAGGCTATCTATTTTCTGGCAAATGAGAACGCTACATAAACATCTACGACGCGTTCTCATTAGTCAGAAAATAGATACCCTTTAATGACACAGGTAATTTTCACGATATTTTTAACTGTACAGGTTATCGCGAATTTCGAGCAGACGTCATTTTTCAGATGACCAACCGGATGACCAACATTTGTGTTGTTGGTCAATCAGATGACCAACATTTTGAGAACCTGATCTTTTAATTTTCTTTATTGTAATGAGTACATCTTGAAGTTTTGAAATAATAAGCTTTTTCCGTTCAAAAAATTTTAAATGTTTTCTTTTTCTATACCCTGTGCAGCACCCTATAATAAAGTTAATATGATTAGTAGAATTGAACGTTTGTTAACTCAGAAATGTTTACAAAAAGAATATAACTTCCAAACATTATACTTCGTAGTGGATTGCTATAGCAAACAATGTAGAAATATATCACAAATATTGTTGTTTGTAAATAGCGGTGTAAATCTTTTATTGTCAATTTTTTCCCGCGAAAAACATTTAACCTAATAAGCATTATTAGCTATATGGCAATTATAAAATGTAATAAAACAACAATACTGGATCTCCAAACACACACACACACACAAAAAAAAAAAAAAAAAAAAAAAAAAAAAATCAGGAGCTTTTTTAAATAAATTAGTTTTTCGTTCAATTAAAAAAAAAAAAAATCAAATTTAATGAGGCTTGACTTTGTTCTTCAAAACTATGGAAGCAATGTAAGAAGTCTTTCCTGAAGATGGTCATAGATGATGACCGAAACTTCTTTTGTTATATTTTGCTTTAATGTTTGTTTTGTTTTTAATTTTGCAAAATTTTGTACACAATATTTATTAAACTTGTGATTTTATATTATCACGTTAATATTGAAAATAAAAAACTTTACTTTTTTTTAAATGTAGAATTGTATAGATCACATTCATTTAATTTGTTGTTTGAAATAATGTTTGATTAGTGTTGAAGAATAAAAAAACTATTCACCACTGTGCAAATAGGATTATATGCTAAAGGAACTTTTGACTAAGGAAACTGTGTTTAAGTTCTTTTAACATAATTTCAAATTAGTAATTATAAATAACAAGACAGATTTTGTCTTCCCGTGAAAATATGAAGTGTGGCTATTTAATAACGAGACTTCTGCTTCAACAGAAGAACTGCGGATGTCTCACATTCGCACAACCAACAATTATGTAGCGCAAAGTCTCGTGTATCGATTACCCCCCCCCACACACACACACACACACAATAAATTGGCTCGATTACAATTAGTCTGGCCGTGACCTTCATTTGTTATGGACCATGTTTTAGTGCTTTGCCGAAAAAAATATTGAGTGTTTTAAAAGAGCAACGAATTATGTGAAATTTCTATTTTAATCCGCTACTGAAACTCATAACATGTTAAGAGAAGCATTCGGCAATGGATGTATATCAAGCGCGCGGGTTTTTGAGTGAGTACAGCGTTTCCAAGATGGCCGAGAAGACATTGAAGATAATGTTCGCCCGGGTCGCACTTCCACGTCAACAACGGCGAAAATATTCGATATTCATGGGATTGTGTACCTTCAGTGTGTCTCTGAAGATCAAACTATCAATCAACATTACTAACTTGAGGTCATTGCTCTACACCGTTAAGAAATATGAGAAGAACGACCCAAATTGTGAGAGGACAAGCCATGGATGCTCCATAAGGACAACGCACCTGCTTACACTGTATTGTCTGTCAAGACGTTTATAGCCAAGTGTAACATACCAGTGTTAGACCAATCGCCTTACTGGCAGGAATTGGCACCATGTGACATTATCTGTTCCCCGAGGTCAAATCTGAATTAAAATGAACCAACTTTCCGACCAATGAATCTGAAAACAGAAAAAGAGTTCCACCTATGAAAAACATCACAGAAGACAACATCCAGAACTGTTTCAAACAATGGAAAATTCACATGGAGAGTTGTAACGGTACAGGAGGGGTATATATTGAAGGTGATAATAACTAAATATATATAAATTTAAAATAAAATATTTTGCTGCATTAGTCTTGTTATTTATTAGCCACACCCCGTACACGAATACACAGTGGAGGTCTTAAAAACCTTTTATTATGCACGGTACATCAATTAATTTTATAAATAAAGTGATGATTCTGTAATTACGGGATTAATGTATCGGGCCTCACATAAAAGGTCGCCGGGCCACGTGCAGCCCGCGGGCCGCAGGTTGAGTATGGTTGCGCTAGACCATGATGAATGAAAAATGAAGGATATAATTTTCTATGTTATTAAATCTTTCACCCTATTCTGAAAATATGAAAATTATTTAATTTTAATATGACATAAAATATCAGTTTGAAAAAGCAATTAATGCCGTAAATAATCAACAGTTTTTATTATTAAATTAAACAAAAAACAATCAGGCCATTTGCATTTTATGAAAACGATTTTTTAATTTATTTTTCTCGATTTTGTATTGAGATACAAATTTGGCAAGTTCAGAATAATCGTCTACTATTGTTATCATTCGATTGGAATGTAAAATAAAAGACTCATTTTGACTGTTAGCACGCAGGTAAATATCAAGTTGCTGATCCTAAAATAAAATCCGCCGATCCAAAGATACATTACATCAGAACTAGGGATCTTCTGTAAAGAGAAATCATCCGTAAAGATTAAAAATTAAAAAAAGATGTTTAAATCTAAAGCTCATCTTCTTTTATCACAGCTTATTTCTGAAAGGAAAACAAATTGTATAAAAGTACATCAAGAACACATAGCTGCTTAATGATCGAAATTTGTTGTAACACTCAATGAGGCATGGATAATTTAAGTTATCTAATAAAAAAAAGATCAATTTTCTATTGCTCAAGTGGTGGAAATGACCGTAAGGAATGCTGTAAAGAAAAGTTCCCAAAAGGATTCATGAATGGTTGCTGGATTTTGTTACAGCGGCACATTAAAGATAAAAAAAAGGTCTAAATTAAAACCAAGTTTACTTCAACAGAATAATTTACAATCTACTACCATTCAGCAAAATAATTTAGAACCAATTTTTGAAGTAGAAATTTCAGCCTTATATGGAAAGGACATTGATAAAGTTGAGCTTCATATGAATAAAGTCTCTAGTCACACGTCTAAATAAACTGCTGCTTATTTAGCAATGAACGAATCAGAAACGAAACGAACGAATCAGGAATAAAGTGCATCCCCATTTTTTGTCAAGAACGATGTCTGTCAGGAGCAAATTGCAAGAAAAATACGGCATTTATACATAAAACTTAACTATGTTTAAATCCATATCATTACGGGTTTATCCATATCCATGCATAGACCCGTATCATTTCCATAAAGCGCAAACGACCCTCTGTGTCATATTGAAAATTGAAACCAGTACTAAATCATGAGTATAAAAAAATAAAATAATTCTAAAGGTTCTCAAAAAAAAAAAAAAAAAAAAAAAAAAAAAAGAGAGAGTGAGAGAGAAACAAAACAAGAAACAACAAGGGGATGGAAACAAAGATGACAATTTTCTGCAATTTTTAATAAACACACTGAGATTTTCTATTAATTTTTTCTGTAATTTAAGAAATAATTTATAATCAAAAGATTTCACTAATTTCTTTTAATAGTAAAGAAAGCCTATATCCTACCGAGAATATTTATTTCTGGTCATCTCTGAACAAGTGTAAAACAAAAACAAGTCGAAATTACGTCAAAAGCGGCAAATGAGGTGCGTTCGTACTTTTAACTAGTTTTATAAATATTCAGATCTGGGTGCAACAGCCGTTGCACATTTTTACCAAAATGCATGAATACAAAATTTATTAAGTGTATAAAAAATCAAATTCAGTAATATGTAAATAACATGACTCCATCTTCAATATGACGTAATCACCATGGCAATATAGAATGATTATATAACATGTGATTTCATTGAATGAATTACGTATGATAGGATTTAATAGAATGCAGAAAAGCTTTATTAAAATCTTTTTAAGTTTTGATTCGCTTTTCATAAAATTTGAGCTGACTCGACGAAGTTTTGAAACGATTATATAGTATATTAAATTTCAAACCATTCGTTTTGGTAGTTTTTGTGCTGTTATATGCAGACAGACGGACAGACTAGGCGATGAGTAAAGGTCTTACGTATTTATGTCATTACAAACGCACCTAAAAAAGGTTGTAAGAACTATAATTATAAGCGAAATAAAAATTGCCTCCGAAATGTGAAAACAAAATACAATAACATAAATAAAAACAGAAAACTCTCAACGATAAATAAAAACGATAAATAAAAACGATTATATAGTATATTAAATTTCAAACCATTTGTTTTGGTAGTTTTTGCGCTGTTATATGCAGACAGACGGACAGACTAGACGATGACTAAAGGTCTTATGTATTTATGTCATTACAAACGCACCTAAAAAAAGGTTGTAAGAACTATAATTATAAGCGAAATAAAAATTGCCTCCGAAATGTGAAAACAAAATACAATAACATAAATAAAAATAGAAAAACTCTCAACGATAAATAAAAACATCCAAATGAATTAACAAATGGATTATAATTATAAGGACTTCTCAAGAACTGATAGCCGATTGCAATATATTATTTCTTATTATAATAAAATTTGAACAAGAAATGCACAGTTAGGAATAGTTTAAATATTTGTCAAAAATCAATTTCCTTTTTTGAAATCGGAAATTCTAGATCACTGTAGACGTATCTGATTTTTCTTTGCGAAACATACCATTAGTTTAACCATCATAATGTATTCGTCATTTCCCAGTTGAATTCAACCAAACAGCCAATTTATCAATACGGATTTATCACTTTTTTTATTTTTTTAAAATAACCTTTTGCTATGTTTGAAATGCAGAAGTCTTGTTTAAAGGTATTTTATAAATGCAAAATTTATTTTACAGTTTCTTACGGAGAATAAAATTTCTACTTAAAGAATTATATATAGAATACCGATGAGATGGTTATGCATATTTGTGAATTAAGTAAATTTAAAAAAAAATGTCACATTTCTATAGTAATACAAATTTTAATATTCAAATGGAGTAATAACGAATTTTACTTGCGTTTGGTTGTAAAAAAAAATGTAAATGTCTATAGCATCAAAATGTTATTTTTCAAAAAGCAGAAAAAAACCTAAAAAGAAGAAGAGCTGGTTTTTTTCCATCAATAAACATAAGCATGTTAAAATTTTAGTTGTATCATGAAATTTTAATAAAAACCCAGAACAATTTAAAACTCAATTTACAGTTAGCTGTTATTAAAAAGAAATAATGTAATTTATTATGTAAAACTGTAAAAGTTACAATTTTATAGAATTCATTAAAAACTTAATTATAAGATAAAACATTCGCTTTGTAACATTGCATCATTAAAAAAACTTGTTTCTGTAACGTTTCCGCTATTTAGGTAGCTTTCATTACAAAAAGTTACCAATTGCAGCCGTTCGGAGGAAAGCGATTTCAAAAAATTTTGGTATATTTTCATCGATCATGACCCCCAGACCCCGAAACCACCCTCCGTTCAAAAGTTGATATATATATATATCTGATCTTTGTCATACTGTAACTCTCGTATTTATGAACCGATTTGGATGAAACTCGGTGTGTACATAGTACATACAAATGTCTCGACCGAGTTCGTTGGCCAGCTTCATCCGCCATTTTGTTTCAAAATGGCGGTCATTTAAAAATTTTAAAAAAATTTAAAATTTGAAATGTGGTACCAAAAAATTTAAAATTGAAAAATATTTTTTCCTCATAAGTTTGACCTTAATACAAAGATTCCGGAGCATTTTTTGTTTCGTCTATATCTTAAAAAATGGCTGAGTTATAGCACTTTGAATTTCTAGCTTGGCTGATATTTTGAAACGACCTGATTTTTGTCACACGATAACAGGCGTATTTATGAATCGATTTGGATGTACCTTGGTGTATACATAATACGTACCAATGTCTCGACCGAGTTCGTTGTCCAGCTTTATCCGCCACCTTGTTTCAAAATGGCGGCCATTTAAATTTTTAAAAAAAAATTTAAATTTGAAATGTGGTACCAAAAAATTGAAGATTGAAAAATATTTTTTTGTTATGTGTTTGACCTTGATACAAAGATTACGGAGCAGTTTTTGTTTCGTCTATATCTTTAAAAATGGCTGAGATATAGCACTTTGAATTTCTAGCGGGGCTGACATTTTGAAACGACCTGATTTTTGTCACGCGATAACAGGCGTATTTATGAACCGATTTGGATGTACCTTGGTGTATACATAATACGTACCAATTTCTCGAACGAGTTCGTTCGCCAGCTTCATCAGCCATCTTGTTTCAAAATGGTGGCCATTTAAAATTTTTTAAAAAATTTAAAATTTGAAATGAGGTACCAAAAAAATTGGAAAATGAAAAAGATTTTTTTTATGTGTTTGACCTTAATACAAAGATTCCGGAACAGATTTTGTTTCTTCTATACCTAAAAAAATGGCTGAGTTATAGCATTTTGAATTTCTATTGTGGCTGACATTTTGAAACAACCTGATTTTTGTCACGCGATAACAGGCGTACTTATGAACCGATTTGGATGTAACTTGGTGTGTACATAGTACATACCAATGTCTCGACCGAGCTCGTTGGTCATCTTCATCCGCCATCTTGTTTCAAAAGGGCTGCCATTTAAAAAAAAAATTAAATTTTAAATTTAAAATGAGTTATCAAAAAATTGAAAAGTGAAAAAGATTTTTTTTATCTGTTTGACCATGATACAAAGATTCCGGAGCAGTTTTTGTTTCGTATGTATCTTGAAAAATGGTTGAATTATAGCACTTTGAATTTCTACCATGGCTGACATTTTGAAACGATCTGATATTTGTCACGTGATAACACGCGTATTTATTAACCTATTTCGATGTAAGAAGGCATGTGGATAGTATATCGTAATGTTTTGACCAAGTTCGCTGGCCAGCTTCATCAGCCATCTTGTTTCAAAATGGAGGCCATTAAATTAAATAAAAAATTATATTTAAAGTGAGGTGCAAAAGGATTAGAAATTGGAAAAGATTTCTTTCTTAAGTATTTGACCATGATATAAGGATTCCGGAGCATTTTTTGTTTTGTCTTTATCTTAGAAAATGGCTCAGATATAGCAGTTTGAATTTCTAATGTGGGTTGCATTTTAAAAAATCTGATTTTTTGCCTGCGACGGAACTTGTATATATCAACCGATTCCGATGTGAGTGAGCATGTACACAGGAATTACTAAGGTCTCGACCAAGTTCACTCGTTAGCCTCATTCATCATGTTGTCTTAAAATGGCAGGAACTTCAAGATATCGCCGAATCTGGCAACCAAATATAAGTTACTTTAAATAAAAGCAGCTTGGATAAAGCTGACTAATTTCGTGAAATTGTTATGGAAATTAACACATTATGTGAAAAAGCATTTGTATGATTTTTCGGCTATTAAAAAAAATAAATTTTTAAATCCCTTTATGCATAATTAGCCTATTTTTCAGTATTTAAGTTGAAGTTTTGGTTATTGTTTGAATTACCAGAAAAACTGTCGTAATATTTATCTTATAAACCGAACATGGGAAATATTTTTCCCTGATTTAATTGCTGCGTTGTGCATTTGTATATGGAATATATATCATTGTTCATTATATATCTTATACGTTCTAAAAGGGTTTTAATGTAACTATGTATTAAAATTACAAAATGTATGTAATATATAAGGTGCATGTAAAAACATAAATGGGTTATAATAATTAAAGATGTAAACATGTAAACATGTAAAAAATTAAACAAAAACGGAAAACCATGCATCATGTATATTTAATGAAACACGTTTCAACGCTGACAGAAATGTATTAAGAAATTTCATTTATTCTTATAATGAAATCGATAATAGTCCGTCTTTTAATGTTATCGCGTAATAAATATGATTTACAAAATGTATCTGGTCATTAAAACCCTCTTACTGGTTTGCCCTTTTTTTACCGTTTCCTCAAAACAAACAGGGAAAGAAAATTTTAATTAAGATTATTTTTATAAGCAATTGTATGAAAATTCCAGAAGCTCTCGAGAAGAGAAAAGTTCATTATGCGAGCTCAAGTATACGAGACAAACACGCCATCGTATTTCATAGTGTATATACACTGCTCAAAACAATTATGGAAGCACATGGTTTTAACGCAATTACGCAAATATTTACACCGATAAGTAACGTAAAATAAAACATCCATAATTTCAAGTGCTGTAGAAAACAGATAAAGAAAACTTCACATGTAAATTCAAGTTTATGACGTCAAAAACTAGAAAAAGGTGATAAGTGCAGAAATCGGGATTTTGCAGAAACGGCTGTTTCACTGCCTCAGTTGTAAAATTCAATTGCTCAGCTTGTGTTTTAAGAAAAGGT
Organism: Maratus speciosus; assembly: GCA_963932465.1. Lineage (NCBI taxonomy): Eukaryota > Metazoa > Arthropoda > Arachnida > Araneae > Salticidae > Maratus > Maratus speciosus. The sequence goes on from OZ010791.1 coordinate 139,962,113, forward strand.
GGCTTGAAAATGTCACAACAACATGATTTACCACAATTCATGGCTTGGCGTGTTATCGGGATAGTTGAATTTGGGGGAACACAACGAAGTGTAGTGGACGCTGTTGGAGTTGCAAAATGTGGCCATGAAAGGCTGTGGAATCGATTCCAAGACACATGGAATGGTAGTCATCGACAAGTGCAAAGCCTAAAATGTGCTAACACTGAAACTGATGACCAGTATATCCCGTTTACAGCTCGTCGAGTCGGAACGGGCAATGCTACGCAGCTGCAAACACATTTATTCTTGGCTACAGGACGAAGGGTATCAAGCCAAACAGTTCAAAATAGGCTTCATTAGGGCGGTCTCTATGCACGTAAGCCAGTGGTCTGTATTCCGTTGACCTGAAGCCACTGTTCGGCCTAAAAAAGGTGGGGAATTGAACATCGAGTTTGGAGGGAACGTTGTTGGGTTAAATTCTGTTTACAGAAGAGTCCGATTCAGTCTGGATGTGACATCTGATGTGTTTTGCCGTGGAGAGAAAGAGGCACTAATAATAATCCCACATTCGTTCGTAAAAGATCACATAACAGACGACGTGGGTTGATGCTATTAGCTGGAATCAGCATAGGCGGACGTAGGACCTGCATATCATTCGGAATGGCACTTTGAAATTCCAAAGTAATACAGGCGAGATACTGAGACCTCATGTCGTATTTTATGTTGCAGTAATTAGAGATTTCTTTTTTCAATGCATGACAATGCCAGATTTCATACAGTTATTCTTGTGGAAAACATGCTTGGAGCTAAAACAATACAGCGTATGGAATGACCAGCATGCTCTCCTGACCTAAATCCGATCGAGCATGTTTCGGATATACTCAGACGATGCATTTCTGCGAGACCGAGGCCTCCTTTCATTTTTCGGGACTTGGAGATTGCAATTCTTGAACAGTGGGACAGTTTTCTCCGAAGTCTTATCGATAACCTCATCGCATCCATGGAAAACAGGTGTGCAGAAATCTTAACTGTTCGAGGAGACCAGACGCCATATTAACAATCTTGAATCATTTCTAAACAATACTTTTTTTTTATCATTTACATGAAACAAAATTGTTGCCCTAAACCATCTTTTCATGTTCTTTTCATCTTTTCAAAAAATAAAAGCTCCCTTACAAAAATATCGCATCTTTTTTTCTGTATTGCGCATTGATACACGTGTACTATTCATTTTATGCCCATACATGGCTGTCTTGCACTGTTCTCTTCACTTTTTTGCTTGCTCCCATAATTTTTTTCAGCAGTGTATTTATTTAGTCTTCAATGTTTTGAAGAAATAAGCGGCTGCAATTTTCTTGATTGTTTCTGCAGGAGTTCGGAGCATATAGGACAAATTTTTATTGTTCTTACCAGTATCTGTTATCAAAAATCTTGAAGAGACTTTTTTAGTATAATATATGTAATAAGAATATATCATGGAAATTATTGATAAAAACATACTGGTAAGAACAATAAAATTTATCAAATATCCTACGCCCCTGTTTTTGCACCTTTTAGCAAGATAATAATTTCCAAATATTTATTTATCTTGTGAATACTTTTTTTAAAGTGCCTCAGAGACATAAGTTTGCAAAGTTTTTAATTTATATCACACAGATGGGGACTTTTTTTTTTATTCTATAGCTATTCTACATATTAAAAGAAACTTTTCTGAAATTCTACAAAACAATCGGAGACTTCTCTCTACAAAACAAATGATTAAGACATATGCTCAAAGCTCGAGACAATGCATACTAGACAATCTCGCCATCGTGTTTCTTGGTGTATATTCTTATTTGGTCTTAATTTTTTTAACAAATAAACAGCTGCAGTTTTATTTTTTGCGTCTGGATCGTTTAGAAAGATGCGTAACACTGAATTCGTAATATTTATTAATTTTATGATTATTTATTTGTTTATTTATTTTGTTCACCATGGCCTTCAGAAACATATGCTTCTAACATATTTAATCTATACGACACACATTGGGGCTTTATTTTTATTCTATGACTGTTCTCTATTAACAGAAAATTTGCAAAAACCCGACAATAAAATTACGACTTGTCTCAGCGAAATTCGAAGTACAAGTAATTCATTGCAGTGAATAAGACAGAAACAGTTTGGCATCAGAAGAAAGTTAAAAAATATATAATTGAAATTGAAATAAATACTTTCACTTTCTATTCAACTGCGTTGAAAATCACACACTTCTAGAGAGGTTTTAATTTCTATATTTTACGATTAAAAAAAAAAAAAAAAACATAATCGAGTGTATACATCATGCAAAGGAAGAACAGTAAATAAGAGAGAGCTAAAAACTTCCTCTATGCCACTCTTCGTCCCTAAAACAATACAGAAAGGGAGGGACAAAGGATTTTCGGAAGAAAGAATAATTTTGTTTATTTTTCAGATATCTTCCATTATTTCCGATTAGTAATATTTGCAAACCTTAATCAGCAATATCAATTAAGGGAATTCCATACTCAAAAATCTACCGCTATTTCCGAATAGTGATATTCATCTTATCTGTCATTAAATAGGTCGGTTATTACTATTTGAAAATAGTGGTAAATATCTGAATAAAAATACCATAAATTGACAACTCCAAGGAAAATATAACAGTAACTTCATTTCTAAGTATATGACTTCGCGTCTTAGACGATATTTTTATGACTTAAGGGACCAAAACTCTATCATGTATTAAACGGTTTCCTGTAATAACTGTTTGTTTGTTAAACTTGATGTTTTTGCATTAGTCTTAAGCTGATGTTCAAGAGACTGAAAAAAAGATCCGCATGTTAAGGGTGATTGCGTACTAACCGTAAGTGTTTTTACCGTGTCTGACTGTATTCTTATTTCATCGTAAACACTGAACTGTTTACAAAAGATTTAAAAGGCTGTGATCGGTTTAAACAGATTTTGCAACTGAAACCAAATCCGAATTCCGGTAATCATCTAATTAATCTTTGTTACTTATTTTACATATAGAAATATTAAAACTATGCTTTTCACAACTGTTTAAATATTCTAATAAGCGCACTTCTCTCCGTAAAGTGCGAATAATAAGTGTCATGAGAGAGATTTATTAGTAAACTGTGAAAATATTTCGTGCTGTTTTTATATTTTATGCATTCGAAAGCAAGTTTGAAGAAAACCCTGTCAAGAATATTCAATGGGTTAAAAATTTCCTACATGTGCAATATAGTTGCATTCCAATATCTGAAGGTCTTGTTATGCCAAAAATAGTTGTAATTTATTATTTGTTTTTAATAATTTGATTTAGAAAAGGTGAGGATCACGTTAATTATCGATTCGATTAATACACATACACTGAGCAAGAAGCAAACTGCATAAATTTCACCATGATAAAAATGATATTAGAACAAGCTGGGAATTGCACTTCAAACGTCGCAAATGAGGTGAGGTTCTATTATAACTAGTTTTACAAATATTTTTTGCGTCGCATATTGTATTGAATGTATATTTTAGTGCACTTCATAAGTGAATATCAATTTCATTCTGCTCGAAATGCTGTAACATCATTAAAATGCACTTGAAATAATTTTTTTTCCATTAGCCGTAATGTAACGGAAAAATGTGACTGTCTCTGAAATTAAACTATACATCCGATTTTCATAAAATTTCAAATAAATCGACAATATTTTGCAACAATTATTTATTTAAAATTTCAGACTATTCGGTTAGGTAGTTTTTTCTCTGTTATTTGCGGACGGACGGACATACAGACAGATGGGAAGAACGAGGACTATACGTGCTACGTATTTATATAATTACGAACGTACCTAAAAATGCATAAAAATATTACATTTCGGTATTTGAATTGTAAAAAATAAGTATGTACAATGTTCTAGATTAAGCTTTAAAGCTATTATTGTTTAATTGCAAATCTTGACGTTACAAAATTTTAACACAGAAATAAAAATACATTTGCATTATCAAAATACGTTTAATTAAAATAATATTATTAATAAGAATTGATATACTGGCTTACATTTTCATAAAAAATATAAATGGTATACAATTTTGAAAATTCGAAAGAAACTTTGAAGGATATAAACAACTTTTTAAGTGCATTAATGGTGTAGAACAAAAGTATTAAAAATGTTATTTACTAACGTCGAAAATGCAAAAATGATTTTTAAGAAGTTTCAATTTATTTGAATGTTTATTCTACGATTCACATTTTGTACACTTGGATACTACATAAGTAACAAAAAAGAAAACAAGTAGGAACGATTTATTTTTAATTTTTTTTTAGAATATAAAATAATTAAATTTTTCTTTGTTTATTGAAAAATAAAAAAAAAACAGAAAAAAATATAACTATTTCTGAATGGTAATATTTCTTTCACTAAAACGGTCTTTTTTCACATATCGAATTTGAAGTTATTATGTTTTTGCTGCCTCATTACTTCTAGAATATAAACTTGGATAAGCCACCTTTTCTTAAAAATCTTAAAAAACAAGAAATTTTTTGCACTGAACTGTGAATCTTTTGTGGCATTTTTAATGTTTTTAAATGGAAACACAAAACTTTATACTAGCAGTTTAAAGGAAGTACTACTATTTCTTTCCATATTCAGTAATTATCTGCAGAAAGATTTTAGTTCTAAAAGTTTCCTTTATTTTTCTAGTGTATATCTTTTTCTTAGAAAGCTGTTTAAATGTACAAAATTCAAAAATTATTTTGTAGTAAAAAACCTCATGCAATATTTTGTACACATCCGCCGCTACTGATTTGAGTGTGATTCAAAATTAACAAAAGAGAAAAAAAATGAATAATTTTAAAAGTATACGCAGTTTAAGAGATGGCTTTTTCACATACTTCGCAGAATGATATGTGCAATTTTTATATAGCAAAAACGATTACTAGCATAGTAACTGTTGTTCCACGTAGAGTGAATTGTTGTGATTCCAAAGCTTCTGCCTGTCGCTATTTAAGAGATCATGTGTCAGATATTACATATAAAGACCTTTTCTATTATCTTAGTTAGTATCTTAGAGTATCTTACCACATTCTATAATTATTCTAAGTAGGTCCTTTAAACTGAACATTTGTAACATCAACGCTAAACAAATTGCTATGAGATCACAAAAGCTACTTGTTTGTGGCGAATGTAATGCAGCTAACGGTTTCGACAGTCCATCTTTTTGCCTTTCAGGTCATCAAGGTGGATAGGTTTCCACCATTTCCCAAACTGCAACGGGATAAATGCAGGCTTCAAGCATAAAATATAGCCGGGGTACACCAGCCTGTTTCTTTCATTGGCTGCGTTTTCAGCCAAATGGCACTTCGAAATCAGTTGGAAAAAAGTTCATCTGAATCACGTGATAGTAAGAGTGAAAATACTAACCTTTCACAGTGCCTACCTTTCGATATTGCTAAATGTTATTATTATGGCAGTAAAATCTTCGTATTGTAAAATATCTTATATATTTTGTGTATTTTTGTGAAAACAGGGCCGTGCTACTGTCAATACTTTTTGAATTATTGAATTTTTATTGCTTTTGTGGTTTTTGAAGCACTGGTTTTATATTGTACAATTTAGAGTAGATATAGTATATACAAATATCTACAAATTTTGCTATTGTGAAAATTGTTAAAATTATGCTTTGTATTTTGTTGTCACAGAAACAAAATAAGATCTTGCTGACTTTTGCTCAGCTTTGACGATTTCCCTAATCATCAAAAAGGAACTGAAGTCAAATGAGAAAAATATTAGCAAAATGGATTTATCGTGAACCATTGATTCTAAAATCGTTCTTTACGCCAATTTCTTTAAGCTTTTATTTTAATTACGATTTGGCACCTGGTGCCAGTACACTGGGTATTACGTAGACAAAGCCTGTGCAATATGTGGACATAGCCCGCGTAATATGCTGTTTACCGCATAATATGGCTTTGGCAAACGCAAAAAGGAAATGGTGCTAAACAATGCATCTCTAGTAAATAGAAGTAAATAGAAGTATACTTGAATAATGAGAATTTGTTTTTGTCCTGTCTTTATACACAGAAATTTACCTTTTTCATTGGAAGGGAATACTTCGATAAGTTAGATTATGGATTATTTATTTCCGTCAGAAAGTAATATGTAGGACAGAAAAATTAGAAAAGAATAGATACTTTTCAGTATTTTAAGCGTGCAATTTATGCGACCACTTAGAATGCATAGATGAAATGGTCTCTTAGAGACAATGAATGAATACATTGCACTAGAAATTAAAAAACGTATTATAAATATCACATATTGATACTTTGTTAATTTTACAATAATGCATATACAGAAAATTATTACTGTTAAAATAAAATCATTTGCAAAGGAGATTCAAAACTGACAAGCGGTAAATTTGATTATATTGTATTTGCAATAAACCATCTAAAGGCGCGATTAAAAAAAAACTAAAATATCCCATTAAAATGTAATTTGAATTGCGATGGTTAAAGCTAAAAATAAAATTATATGAACGGAACCTAAGTTTATCCGGCGGATACATGTTTCATAGTCTTATCACACACGTTGAAAGAACTCCCAGGATTTCGATGAGCTTGTGTTGGATTAACTCGACAGATTGTCTATTTAATAAATTCAAAAACGCTAGTTTCAAAAAGTTCATGTTTTAACAAACATAGCTTTTGTCCGGCAAATTGTGTCTCCCAAAGAAAATATGTAAATACATACCATGTAATGTCATCGATAAAATCCGAAATGCCAATAGAAATTATGCTTTTTGGATATAGACACATGGAAAGAATGAGAAATACAGTTGCTGAACTACATATTTGGAAAAAAAATCAAATTTCAAATTGTATGTTTTTAAAATCTGAAAGAAATTAAATATTTCAGATACTGCACCATTCATTTACCATTCTTGGCCCCACCAGTGGCCGAGAGGTTCTGCTCTCGAAGCTGATAGACGGGAGGTGCTGGGTTCGAACCCAATCGCGCTCGTCGGCCTAATCGTTCGGAGTTTTCGTGGTTTTCTTCGAGCCTTGGATTTCCAAGCGTAAATACGGGTTAGGTTCCCTTACAAAGGCCCCCCACGAAGGGCACCCCCCCCTTAGGGCCCATATCCCTCGTGTTGATAATTGGCCGGCATAAACACAACCTTTTACCATTTTTAGCGTAATTTGAGGATAAAAAAATATATTTGGAAATTTTTAGTTACTTATCCTGTTTACCCCCTTTAGTTAATTACCCTGTTTACTGGAAATTAAACTATTGTACTGTTAATTTTTATTATTTTTTCATATATATTTTGAATTGTAATATATTAAAAAGTTTTATATTGACATTTATTTCTCGATCGTGTTTCGTTCATAATATTTTCCGTGTATTTGGTATACAAAACTAACTAATTGACAATTATGCATTTTGTCCACATACTTTACCTCAATTAGTTTATTATGTTAAAAAAAATGATTTTACAATGTAACTCTGGAGATTCTGGTAATTCTGTTTCTAGAATTTAAACTTTATTTTGAATTAAATTCTGACCCTTTGTAAATGTGTTTCGTTAGGTTCACTTCATCAAACATAAATTTCAAAACTACATTTTAATGTTTAAAAATAAAATAAAATTTATATTTCATCTTTCCCTCTTGATGGGTCTAATTGGCCCAAGAAAATGGGGCAAGGGGACCAAGTAGGTCTCTGTTCCACACTCGTTTTTTTCTTTTTTTTTTTTTTTTTTTTTTGATATAGGGTATCAGGACCTAGTTTCAAAAAGTGTAAATAACTGAAAACAATTTAAGTAAGACAGATCATGTAAATTATATATCATCAAAAGAGCGTTGTAAATGAAACCTTTTGTGTCAAAGTGTTTAAAAACCAGCATCGAATGCCTAGTTATTAGATTTATTGATACAAAAGACATAAGATTCGATAACAAAACGTCTACGTAAGTACTTAAACATGTCATTCTCTTTTTTCATTCGGTGGTTCAGTAGTTCCAGGGCCCTTAACCCTCCTTTCGAGCTTTTCGGCGTCTTTAATTTTCCTTTTTATTTTGTCCTGTTTTAGTTTTTGATTTTTTCCACCTGTCTTCTGCAAAAGAGTCAGTTATACTCGGGACATGGCTGGGGCCCTATGAACCAGGCTTCCGCAAAAGAGTCGGGATAAGAGAAGAAAAGCTTAAAGGACCACGGAGGGAAAGATTTCGCTCACCGCGGCGGTTAGATTAAAATGAATGTTCGTTTAGTGCGATAAATCTGTGTAGAATGTAATAATGTTTTATATCGAACAGAACTATTTTTTATTGGTTTCGATAATTTTCTAATAATGTCACTTCGTCTTATGTACTTGTACGCTTCTTCATCTGTATCGTAAAATTTCGAGATTTGGAAATTTCTCTTAAGAAATTTGTTTTCATACCCGCGACATACTTCTTTAAAATTTTATTGTATAATTTTAACCCCTTGAAAACGAGAGTCTTTTACAGAATTTTTATTCTTTTATCACCGGTTTTTCAAAACAAAAATTTTTGCCTAATTGAATCGGGATAATGCTCGCATTAAATAAGGCAAAATTTCCGATAAAAATTTTGTAGTGAGAATAATCACGGATTCGGAGAATCTTAAACGGCACGTATACGGGTGATACGCCCCCAAGTTGTTAATAAAGCATTATATAATATTCTATATTGCAAACAACAAAAAAATGGAGAAATTGATTTCCCGTCGTAACAGAAACTCCAGAAAAATATTTATAACTGTTGGGGAAACTGGATCCCACAGGGTCCAGTTACGCCTGACAAAAGTTCCTGTTGCCTCATTTTTGAAAAGAAAAAAAAAAAAAAACATAGGGTAACTAGAAAACCGGCCTTACATTTGAAACATGAAGTAAATATGCACCTAATAATATTAATGTATTTATATGCCTAATCTTAAAAAAAGAGATTGCTTAATAAAAGTAGTTACCGCATTTCAATAAAAAGCCACACTGTAAAAAATATACGACCAGTTTTCCTGTAGGAATCGGAAAAATAGTTGCCCTTATCGTACCGAAAAAATTTACGACCCAGCTCGGAATAAAATCTGTAAAATACTGTTTTATTGACAATTTCCTTTTTTTACGGATTTTATTCCAACCTGGGTCGGAAAATGTTCCGGTATGATAAGAGCAACTATTTTTCCGATTACTACAGGAAAACTGATCGGATTTTTTTTTTACAGTGCGAGGAAATTCAACCAAATCTGCGTTCTAAAAAAAAAAAAAAAACTCCTACATTTTCCGCAACCTATCACAGCAAAGGCAGAGTTATGATTCAGATGACGCATGTTGGTTTTAAGAAGTATAGAATGGGGTACAATGTTAAACTTTATCTAAAATTCAAAAGGCATCAACGGCTTAATAAATAGTGCCGTATGTCACAGTTACCCCCAGGTTAAAGTTAACCCATCTTATCTTATTCTATTAAATAAAACGGCAAAAATATTTTTTAATTAAAGTATTTTAAAAATCATTAGTTACATATAAAAATCAGTCTAGTAAGAATTTTATGATTTGTATATTTTATAACATGCAGGAAAAAAATATGTTTTTAATCGTTCCTCTATTTATTAAAATTAATCTACTTATATATATGTATATATATATATATATATACATATATAACCATTAATTAAACATTACCGACAACAAAAACTGTGAAATTATGAATAAAATGACATTAACAAATACAGTTCCACACCCAGCACGCTTAATATAGATTTCAAAAACATAGTAAAAAACAGCAGAAATTGAATAACAGAAATGAAAAAAATATATATACCAAATGTTATGTAAAAAGTATAGTCCCTTGTACTATCTTATGAGTATTAAATAAATAAATAAATTGAACAGAAAACGAGAAATAGATATTTGTAGAACTTAGATAGAATCTTCAGATCCCATATTCCTAAAGTTTCACAAATAAAGTGTATGGTTTCATCTTCATTTTAGCCATAAAAATGCTAAAGAATAGGAATTTGGGACTGCCCCACAAAAAAACCAAGATATAAACCATTGAAACCAATTAAGTTCAAAATGAAACAAGATTAAAAAGGATAGAAGATAAATAAAAAAACAAATTATAAAATTATAATACATACTGTCATAGCATTAGGTATAACAAATATACTCATTATACATTTTATTCTCATTTAAGATGGTATATTATTATAAATTAAGATGATATTGTCCAGAGTAGACTAAAATTTAAATACAAGTTAATCGTTAACTTATTAATATTAATGAATATGAATAAATTTAATATGAATTGACAAATAAATAAGTATAACTAAAACATTATACATATAAAAGTATCGAATCAACATCCATTAAAAAATGTGTATTAGCAACGTAGTTATAAATGAAATGCCCCATTTTTTAAAATTAACCATTGCGTATTATCCAGACAAAGCCACCAACGTCCGTACTCAAACATCTACCCACCCAACCGTCCTATTATATATATTTTTTTATTATTATTTTACAATTTTTAATTTTTTATAATTATTTTCATATTTTATATATTTTTTGTAATTTTATTTACGCATGTGTTAATTTGTTTTTTAAGATCATTAAGTACTAATTATATATTAAAGAGTATATGAATTTTTTTTTTGGAAAACCATGATTTAATGCATCATAAATTAGTTTTTTAATATTATTGTTAATTAGATGAGACGAACATGAACATTTTATTCTATATAAATGATTAAGGATTATATTACGATATACAGAATTATAAAGACAAGATTTAAAATTAGTAAATGTATCAACATTGAATTTAAATTCTTTACATTTATCATGTAGATCAGTTATTGTTTTGTTTCCTTTTATTGTAATTTTAAGATCTAAGAAGTTAATTGTATTGTTAGATAGGAGGTTTTCCGTTAATTCTAAATTAATGGGATGATCTACTGGAAATTGAGAAATATTAGATTGATCAGTGGCAATTAAAATTATGTCATCAATATAACGATATCAATGTAGATTATTATTATTAAAAGTACGTTCATAGTGATATAAGTCTGATAATAAACTAGATGTACAACCACCTTGTGGTATACCGACGTGCTGTAAATATAATGTGTTATCTTGCAAAATATAATTATTATAGATAATGAAATTTGTTAAAGATTTAAAATAAGCTTTAGCTATATTAAATGGAAAATCCAATTTATGATGATACTTTTTAAATAATGCATTTATAATATTATGTACATCTAATAAATCTATATTATTAAAAAGTTCTTTGAAATCATATGTCGTTATATTATTTATACATTTAAGATTTTTCATAATATTGACCAGTTGATAGCTATTTCTTATGCAATGTGTATTATTAGAGGTTGTTGTCAGTATACAGTGTGTCCACGTATAACCTGACCGACCTTTATTTTCGCAACCGTTGGTCCTAGATGCATACTTCTAATTACAAAAATTGTTTAAATAATGTAAAGAATTATTTTTAAAGCGATTTGGGTCAAGAAACACATTTATTAAAAAATTACGAAATTTAAATTTTTATACAGTCCCCCGGTCCTATAAGTGATATTTAGTAAAAATTTACTGTGACACTAAAAAATAAGACAGAAAAAGTCCCATTCATCTAACATTAAAATTGACCGAGTTATAAAACTTTGAAATGCATGACTTATACCACTTTTTTCCATATCAAAGCAGATGATTTCGACCGTGCTTTCAGGGGTCGTATATAAAGTACTTAAACTTATTTCAAGGTATCTGAGGTTTGAAAGAAACCGTACCACTATTACGATTGAGCTAACTTTATTAGTTAAGTTTCAGATTAGTTAAAATAATTGTATTTTAACATATGTTGTATTTTGTAAGGATTTGAGGCTATGATTTCTTTCAACAAAAATTGCGTTATTTTCATAAGGTTTTATTTAACTTGCAACGATCGTCTTTCCAGTTTAAAATTTGTACTCGTACTTTAACTGACTTTCAAATGTCCGATCGAAGTTAAAATTTTAAATACTGACTTAAATCCGATTACAATGTAATATTAGTATGGTTTTTGACGCTTAGCATCTTATAAATACTTACATTCGAGGATAACACAAAAAAATTCGGATAGGTTACCGTCAACAAATTTAAGAAATGGTTTTAGATTAGATAACATAAACCTGTGATGGTTGTGTTTTTAAACTTTTATAATTAAGTTTTATGTTTTTTTTTAACGCTAAATAAAGAAATTACCTTCACTTTTAACTATCATGACAGGGTTTTTCGCAAATCGCAAGTTTCAAGGGTAAAAAATAGAGAAAAATATGATACTATAAAATAGATGTAAGACTTTTTTATTCAGTTTAATTTTATTTAATTCAATAATTTATTCAATTTTGTGGCTTATACTGAGTTTCTTACAGCTAAACAGCTCAGGGGTCCGATGCGATTGGGAGGGGAAGGGGGATCAATTTTAAGCTTTTTAACTTTGAAATTTGCGATTTGAGAAAAATCCTGACGTGATGGTTTAAAATGAATGTCATTTTCGGATTCAGAGCTAAAAAATACACGTGAATCAATTTTCAAAAGCTAAAAAACATGGCACAAATAAAATTTGAAAGACGGTGTAATCTAACAGCATTTAAAAATATGTATCATTTTTGTAAAGAATTGAGGCTGTTGTTTTTCATCCTTATATTTTACAAAAATTCTGTTATTTTTATCCTCTTATATGTTCAGTACTTTGCAATAATCTATCACAATGATTAAAGATTTCAAATTTATATTGCAATGCTAATTTTACTCCCAACCATTTCTTTAATATATCTGACGAAATCATATTTCTACTAAATTTGTGAATGACCTCTAAATTTCAGCAAATAATATGCCCCAACTTTAAACAGCTATTACTCGGTCAATTTTAATCGTAGAATAACGGGACTTTTTTGCCTTACTTAACAGTGTAACAGTTAAATTTTACTAAATATAAGTTATAGGACCGGGGGACCGTATAAAAATTTAGATTCTGTAATTCTTCGTTAAATGGTTTTTTCGCTTCAAACTTTTTTAATCTTAACTCTGCACCTAATTTGACCATTTTTGTAATTGGAAGTATGCATCTAGGACCAAAAGTTGCGAAAATAAAGGTCGGTCAGGTTATACGTGGACACACTGTATATATTTGATTTAGAATTTTTAATAGAAGTTTATTGGGTATATTATTATATGTATTTCATCCAATAGTTACAGTCCTAAATTTAATTGGTTTCTTATGAAATTTGGGTATAAGTTCTAAATAAGGATAATTAAAGTGAGTAAAGAAAATATCTAATAGTTTATAATAACTTTGAATTGTACGATTGTTTACTATTACATTTTCATTAGTTTTTTTGAAAAGATTTATTAGAAGAAATACAGGATGTAAGAAAGTTTGTGATAATAAGATTTACATTTGATTGCATAATTATTAGGATATTAGTATACATATGTTATAACTTAATTTTTTTGCAATTTAGTAATTTGCAGGAAAAAATGCTTTGTGTTAATAGTAACCAAATCCGAAATATTATATTTTAAAATCATAGTTAATTTTTCAATAACTAGTATTTTCCATTGATTAAAATATTCAATAGGTTTATTGTATATGATTAAAATTTTATACATAAAAATATCTATAGCATATGTAAACTGTTTTATAACAGATTTTTCGTTAAATTTAGGTGGAAGTCATATTTAGTACCATAACCCATTAGTTTTTTCAATTTAAAATCATTATATATATATAATGAAATTTTTACTTTTGCAATATAGCTTTACAATGTATATTTTTAAATATTTCTATAATAATATTCGACTGTACAACAATATTTAGGCTATATTTACAAATTGATTTGGAATGTCATTATTTAATTGTAATTTAAGCATTAAAATTTTACAAAACAGCGTTTCTAATTGAAAACATCGAATTTAAAAATTATCTGAAATTTAAATGACATTTATTATCTCTAAGAGTAAATTGCATATGCAGCAGTTACAAGTGAAATCTGTTCGACTTATTTTTAGATGAAAACTAAATTTCAGATGCAAAGAAAAATAGTTACAAAATCATAAAACGACCGTTTTAACATGTTTCGCTATACAAAATTTACAAATTCGTACAAAATGTAAAGAACATCCCATTATTTAACGATGTTTGAATACATGTTTCTTATTATTATTTAATGATACAACATAATTATTTAGAATGATTATTATCGTTTTTCTTTGTCGAAATAAAAATTAATGTTAGGTGCTCTGAATGATTTCTACGTCATGTATTTTAGAAATATTCGATAGTTTGCAAAATATGATTTTTTTGTAAATTGTATAGCCTTTATTCATTTTTAATAAATTTCAAAAAATATTCCAGTATATATAAAAACAAATGCACATTTGGAATTGCATACATCACTCCAAACGAAAATGCCACGTTTTAAAATATTATAACTTATAAATACGTTTGTATGTTTATGTTAATGTAAGTTTTTATACAAAATGTTTCGCGGATCAATAGTTTATTTAAAAACACGAATTACTTAAAAGGTGTATTACTAAAATATTTATTTGAAACATTAATTTAGAATTACAAATTTTGATTTAAATTGTAATACAGTAATGAGTGGCAACTTTTTACACTAATCATAGAGATAAATAAATTTTGTGAATCTGTATACTTATTGGTTCATATATTATTTCAAAATGTTAAAACATTAGTATAGGTTAATATACGGACGTAAGTCTTTAATATGAGTGTGATATATATATATATATATATATATATATATATATATATATATATTACAAATTAGTTATTTTTATTTTAGCAAGAGACACATCACTTATTTCAGAAAGAAAAAAAAATGTATATAATTGCTCGTTTGAAAAATTATATTTAGTTCTAATACATAAAAAATAATAATAGAAGTGACATAGCCAAGTTAGCTAAAATTTAATAAAGATTTTAAAATGAATTGATTCCACTTTATGGATTTGAAGAGGTTAATAAAATAAAAATCATTCAACAGGAAATATGAAATTAAGGAAGCGATTAATAACATCATTTGATTTTACAACTGACGATTTTCCGATGCATATGATAAAAACTTAATTATTTCTAATGTATAATAAAGTCACACTTTCATTCATCAAAGTAAAATACTTAACAGTAAAAAAATAATGACATAAAAACAAAATTTTTCATATTTAAAAAAAATATTATTACTGGACAAAGTTAATGGTTCATTAATCTTACACATTTGCTTGAATAAATAAAATTCTTCATAATGTTTGTTTAAATTTACTATAAAAAATGCTTAAAATTTTGAAATAAAATCATTGCTTTATTTTATACTTCGATACACAATTAATTATTGAAAATAATAAGAAAAGCGATACCATAAACAATTTATAATCTAAACATTCATATAATTTCATCTTAATTATTTTAATTATTAATGCATAATTGAGAAAAAACTTTTTTAGAAATCCAAATGATTTTTACAACAAATAAGAAAATAAAAAAAAAATGAATTCTGAAGGCATATTAAAAAATATTTACACTTTGTTAAATCATTTCTTTTATTTTCAACTTTTGTTGAGGAACATATATTTGAAAAGAAAAAAGCAGTATGGACATGAATCATTTAACGTAAATTACCCCTGTTTAATGACTTTATGGTGTTTAGAAAAAAATTATACGATTATTTATAGGTAATCTATAATATATTTTAAATTGTCAAGGCTCTTCCAATGTATGTTAATAACTGTGCAAGACTGTTAAAATTTAACTCCTAGACCTCGAAACGTTTTATAATGATATGACTTCTCT
This sequence comes from Maratus speciosus, assembly GCA_963932465.1. Lineage (NCBI taxonomy): Eukaryota > Metazoa > Arthropoda > Arachnida > Araneae > Salticidae > Maratus > Maratus speciosus. The sequence continues at coordinate 139,977,971 of OZ010791.1, forward strand.
GAATTTCTTATCAGACTCGAACGTAAGTTAGAATTGATGCGTTTTGTAAAACTAAAAATGCTTTTTTACATTTTATAGTATTGAAAACGCGTTTTTGTGATTTTTGTGGTAGCAAGCGAAAGTGAAAATTAATAAAAATCAAAGGAACAGATGTCGCAGACACACCAGGATTGGCGTGATTTTTTTTTTGTGTGTGTGTGTGTGTGTGCATTTTTGGAGGTATATTCTATTTCCCGAATACATAAATAGGACTAGCATGCGAAAACAACAGGTTAATTTTATTTTATTATTAAAAAGTTTATTTCATTATAAAACACACACAATTTTATTATAAACTACACATATTTATTTTATTAGAAAAATGACAAACATATTTTATTATCAATGCACACAAATTATTTTATTGTAAAACACACACAATCTCAAGGATACAATCGATTCAGTAAACATGGCTTCTATTAATACGCAGGATCTTCTCCACCGAGTTCCTGTGCGAAGCAAAATTTCTTTAAAATCGCCGTGTTGCGACGACAGCAAAATATCGTAATTTTTGCGCCAAAATAAAACTCCACTGCATCTGCGGCATCTGTAGCAAACCAAATCATCATGCCCCGGTATTTTTTTGTCGAAATAAAATAGAAATTTAACTGTTTTGTTTTGGAAAATTTGATGATTAAAGCAACTTTAACGGGGATTGTATGATAAATTTGATGATTAAAGTTTAAAACTTTCGACATTTGTCCATGGCACTATCTTTAAATTATATAATAGCAAAATAACATTACATACTCAAAACAATTCATTACATATTTTTTAACTGTTAGGAATTTTGAAACAGAAAGTATTTACTTTTAAATCAGCTGTATTAAGCGAATATAGTTCAATATTATTCTTATCAGCATATTTCACGCATTGCAAAATTCATATTAAAATATTTTGCAATAAATGATATTAAAATACCCAATCAATCGTAAAAAGAAAAAAAAATCCAAAATGTTTTATTCTGAAAATCATTCAAGTTTTAAATTATTGCTTGATTAAATTTATTTATTTATTTTAAATAAATGAATTACGGACAATAAAGAGAGAAATTTTCTGTAAATAACCATTTGCGAATCACTTTATATTTTTTCATGTATTTCATTATAATATAAAGTCATCGATAATTTGTTGGTTAATTAAATATCAATAATGTTCGGTTGTGCATTGAACCTAAATAATTGTTATATATTTATTAGCCAGGTGATGCGTGCTATTGTAAAGTTTTTCGTGCATCTGAAGAGATCCTGCAAGGCATAAACTAAGCAAACATTTGTAATTTACTCGAATAACAACTAATCAGACATAACTATAATTCGTATGTAAATTTTAAAGACATACATTTCAATAGCTTTTAATTAATAATAAATTCTACAAGATATCGTTAAAAAAAGTATGTTTACATTTTGAACTGTACTGTAAATTGCATTTTCGACAATTCTTAAAAAGAATTTAAAAACATATATTTTTTTATGAATTTTTCTATAATGTTTTTTTTTATTTTTTTATTTTTTACCAATAATTTCTAGTTTTTCTTTTTTTCTACCCGTGTGTTCTAGTGTTGATGCAACCTTAATGAATATCGCTTATAAAAGATTTTGTTTTATGAAAACGTTATAAATAACTAACAATGTTAACAATTCCCTTTGGTAGAAACGTTTTAAAGCAAATTAGACAAATAAATTTCATGAATGTTATATCAAACTTATTCCAAAATCAATTAAAGTGCATTAAACGAAAGCATTAATATAATTCATAATTTAAGTCATACATTTAATTATTTTGTGTTGCTTATATTTCAGTTCTGTTTTTTCTTTCAAATGCAAAATACATTTAAAAATTTTCAATTTAAAGAATGGATTGAGTCGATAGCATATTGAGTTCAAAAAGGCTGGTTGATACAAAAAATCAAATATTTTGATTTAAAATAGTAGTAGTCTCTTTTAAAAATACAATACGTCAGTCAAAATTATAATAATTTCGTGCATATTTTTAATTCTAAAAATAAACAAAATTGTTTCGTTGAAATTTACTTTTTATAATTTTGGAAGTTTAAAGAATATTGTGACAACTTGTTTCAGTCATGGGTTGATTCTCACAATGTGTAGGTTTGGTTTTCGCATGCAATATCTGTGATGTTTCAGCTTTCAGTGTTATATTATTAGGGATACAAGCTAGGAATCGCTTTTATATGGTGCACTGCGTGTTCTCTTCAGACCTATTTGTCCAGTCTTTACGTTTGCAAGCACTTTACTCGCTTTATTTATTCGCAGAATATTCTACGATTAAATAAGCGAAAAAGATTGCTATGCGATACTAGTAGTGGTAACATTCTTACAAAAGTAGAAATTCTGAAAATATCATGTTGTGTGTCCAACACAAGCAGTCACAGACCGTTACTGAAATAATAAATAATATGTAACCTAAATGTAGACCATTTTATACACAAAATATTTGATTCAGTGGAAATTATCATATTTCTTACAGAATACAGTAGTACAGGAATATTAAAATAAGGTTTAAAAAAGCACTGAAATTAAATTAAATAGCCGAAAATCAGCTGAACATCAGCTAAAAAATCATTTTTTATGGATATCCAATTTTGAGGCAGGTTTACTTTATTTGACCCTGGTTCTTCCTATGAAACTTTCCTGTCACCTTCGGACTTAGACCAAAATAAATCTTCGATGCTTGCACAAAATAAATTTGAAGCTCATTTTCTGATTCAGCCGAATTTAATTACAGATTTTTTACATATCCCATATATATAGATAATAGTTCATCATTACCTTTGATGTCCGTATCTACAGTTCAAGGTACATATCTAACTAATATGTGGTAATTAATGTTGAAAGATTGGTCCGTTTGACAAATTTAAACGCACTCAATTTCTATTATACTTTCTTCTATATAGAGAATATCAAGTGTAATTTTCCTGTAAATGACAATGTGTTCAAATTCGTCACCATTTTAAAAGAAAGAATGATTTTTTTTCTTGAAATGCAGTAAAATGTAATTGTAGTTTCTCCGAATGACTTTGGTTGTTACGTGAAACTACTTGTTGTCTTCATGCTATCGCACCCAACTCAGCTCGAATGAATGCCATTTTTATTTCATTTTCAGAACATTATACAAATTTGTTTCAATTATAATTCTATATAAAATGTAGGCAAATAGTTCACTATCAATAATATTGAATCAAAGTTGACATAATGACGTAAATGAAATACCTAATCTGTACGAAAACAACAAACAGTATAACTTTAACGTCCTCTCAGAAAGGGCGATCTGCATGGAACAATACAAATAGCAATGCAAATAATCAACATCGTGTGAATACAGTGGGGGGCGTAACACCTACCATCAAATTGCATTTAAAGTGTACATATCTGATCTTGAAAATTGTGGTCTACCATTGCGAAGTTAAAAATCAACCTTATCCTGTCTTTTCAGTTTTTTCTTGACACTTTTACTTCAATTTGTCATTTAAATTTCTAACCATTGGTTGCTACATACACCGATGTATTGTACGACGTGATTGAAAATTTCCATAGTGCACTAAGTCCATTTAATACCCCCAGATACAGAACGGAAGCTTACTTTCATGAATGTTCTGTTGCGGCATTCACACACCTGATTGACCTGAATGCATTTAGGTATTCAGTTTCTTGATATTGCCATAATGAATTCAATATTCATCTTCCGTAAGAATTGGCTACGGACTTATTTTTACATTAGAGCTGCAGGTCGTATATGGCTGTTCGATATGGCTGTTCGATACCGAATGATTTCCCACATTTATATGTGGCTCAATTTCCAAATATATGAAGAATTCCTGTCGCATATAGATATTCTTTCCTCAGGATTGCACTGAATTTACTGATGTGGCAAATTCCCGATGTTGTCATCCCCCTCACTGCATATACATATTCCGTCACTGCATAATATGCTAAAATTTTGAAACAATTTTATTGTAGCTGCAAATTCAGAATGTGTTTGGAAACGATCTTCTTTCAGGACGTAGTCATAATTGCACACATCTTTTGACATGTAATACTGCCTTTTAAAGAGGAAAACAAACTAATAGCAGGAGAACTGTTGAACAATTTAGGGTAGGTATTTGAGGCACCATAAAAAGTTGTGTAATACTTCTTTTGCAATGTCTGAATCCAAAATCGAATGTCTGTCTGAAAGATCGTGGCACTTACCACACCCGTCAATTTTTAAATTTCCAAAATTTTCATTGCAAAAAAATATCCTTGAGGCATTTTGAAATTTTTATACCTTCAAATTTAGTATTTAATGAAATAAAAAAATATATAAACCAGACACTTTAGTCGGCCCAAAAACTGTGCCAGACACGTGGCAAGTGCCATTTTATGATTACCCAAAAAAGGTATTTGAGGCACGATGAGATTAAGACAGAATAATATTTATGCTTAGAAAAAAAAAATATTTTGAAAATGACAGACACTTTTGATGGCACTTTCTACTTGCCAGACAACATAAAATGTTAAACGCAAGTGCCAGTAAAGATGGATTTGCGGTGCCTCGCTGAAGATCCATTTACTGACTTACGATACAAACAAAGCTTAAACCGCGTTACATCGTAAGATTAATTTCAACTGGATGTGTGCGCGATCACAACAAATCTAACTGTGATAGGCTCTCGCAAGACCACGTGACTCATAGCAAGCATGCAGTTGTTCGAAAAATTTTGGAGTAGAAAAAAGATTTTCAATCTTAGTATAAAATGTTTTTTTAGAATTTTTATATATTTAACATTAATTGATAAAGAAACGATGTATATCTATTGATATGCGATATAACAGAGAATTTCATAGAATAGACGAAAATGTATTTGAGAACTTTTGTACAGCCCTGTATATTATCGATAGAATTTATACACACCAAGCAATATTTATAAAAATAGTTCAATTTAAAAACGCGTCCACAACTGAAAATGCACTTTCAGCAATTATTGCTTATAGGTTTTAATTGTTCAATTTCTTCTGTAGTAAAATTATTTTGTGCGTCCCTGTAAATGAACGATACATTTTATGCATGCTATATTACACACTAAGCTCCATGAAGTATACCTCAGTACTATATATAAATTTCTGTATGTTTAAAATAGTGTAATATCATTAAATTACATCGGAAACGATTTTTCTCCGTAGTGCGTAATGTAACGAAGTTTTTTGAGTGTCATTGTGAATGAACCATATATGCTACACACTTCCTTTCCTATACAGAACATGCCATAGTGTTACCCAATAACATCTATGAATTTCGTGGCAATCGGACTGTATTTACTAGAGATAGAGAACCGAGGAACAGGCAGACATGCAAACCAAATTCACAAACACTTTTTAACTTTGGTGGAAAGTGTTAAAAATGCTATTAAACTTATATTCTTATTATATGCTCATTATACATATGTATGTTTTAAAGTATCAGTAAAATTTAGCTGCGGAAGTTCAGTAGAAAGTCTTTAAAAAATAAAATATTTTCGATTATTTGGCGTTAAAATACGAATGTGCACGCGATTTCGCATGCAAAACTTTTCCTCATTAAACGAGAATATTTTAATGCATCTGAAGATTGGTTGTTAAATGATTTTTCGAATGCGCGGTACTTAATGAATTTAAATTTAAACAATGAAACATTTTGTAATTTTTTCTATAAGCTTATGTGATATATACAAGTTGCGTGTTGCTGAAGATATTTAATTTTCGGATGGTTTCACCGGCTGGATAAATTTAAGTTCACTTTAAAAGTAACTATCCGATTAAGAACTATTTCATTATACATTTCGACATTAAATAAGTCGTTATTTCGATGACAACAATACTTTTTTCATATTGTCTCCGACACAAACACTGTCGAATTCAAACTGACAGTGTTCAGAATCGGCCCTTAACTTTGAAGCAATTTTAATCAGTTTAAATTTTGTACTAACCCCCATTAAACGATCGTTAAATTCCATTACATGTACATATAAAGTTACATGACAAAATCATAGTTATAAAAGTATATTTATTTAAGTTAAACTTTCTTAAACTAGTTCCGTATAAAGAGTAGACAAAGTTTTTTATTAAAGAGTATTTTTCATAAAAGTTTCCAAAGTTTTCTGGTTATGCACTTATGCAAATCTCCCTAGTTAAAAGTTTCTAAAATTATATGATGTTAAAAAAATACTAGCAGCAATGACCGAGCTAAGCTCGGTCAAATTTAGCCTTGTATTCAATTCGATATTTTATTCTCACCGTATCATACTTGCTGTTTAGATACAATTGGCATGATCCTGAGGCATAGTGATCCAAAATGACCCACCAACCGAATTTTTTCGAACATGCGACCTAACCAATGCTTTTCTCGAACCCGAAAACGATAGAATATAAATTTAGTCAAAATCTTTAAAGTGGTTTTATAGATAACATTAGCTTGACCCACGGTAACCCAAAAGAGACCCACTAATCTAAATTTATCGAACATGTGATCTATCTTAATGGTCTTCTCGTGCTGGAAAACAATGCAATAAAACATTTTGTGAAAATTTTTTAGATACAATTAGCTTGACCCACAGTGACCTAAAACTGATACACTAATCGAATTTTCTCGAACATGTGACTTAGCCCAATGGTCTTATGTTTAGAAACGATATAATGCAAAATTTTGTCAAAATGTTTTGAGCCTTTTTTTTAGATACAATTAGCTTGACACACAGTGACCCAAAAATGATCCACTAATCGATTTTTCTCGAATATGCGACTTAGACCGATCGTCTTCTCATGTCCAGAAACGGTATAATACATGATTTTGTCAAAATCGCTTGAGTCGTTTTTTAGATACAATTATCTTGACCCACAGTGATCCAAACATAACCCACTAATCGAATTTACTCGAACATGTGACTTTGCCCAATGGTCTTCTCATGCTCAGAACGATATAATACAAAATTTTGTCAAAATGTTTTGAGCCTTTTCTTAGATGCAATAAGTTGACCCACAGTGTCCCAAAATGACCCAGTAATCGAATTTTTTTGAACACGGGACTTAGCCCAATCGTCTTCTTATGCTCAGAAACGATATAATACAAAATTTTGTCAAAATTGTTTGAGTCGTTTTTTAGATACATTTAGCTTGACCCACAGTGACCAAAAATTACCTACCCACAAATCGACTTTTCTCGAACACGTGACTTAGCCCAATGGTCTTCTCATACCCAGAAGCGGTATATTGCAAAATTTTGTCAAAATCGCTTGAGTCGTTTTTTAGATACAAATATCTTGACCCACAGTGATCCAAAGATAACCCACTAATCGAATTTTCTCGAACATGTGACTTTGCCCAATGGTCATCTCATGCTCAGAACGATATAATACAGAATTTTGTCAAAATGTTTTGAGCCTTTTCTTAGATGCAATACGTTGACCCATAGTGTCCCAAAAATGACACAGTAATCGAATTTTCTTGAACACGTGACTTAGCCCAATCGTCTTCTCATGCTCAGAAACGATATAATACAAAATTTTGTCAAAATTGTTTCAGTCGTTTAAAAAAAAAAAAAAGACCTAAATGTCGCCATCTTGTGTAAATGCGTTTTTTTGGGCTCCGCCATTTTGCTTCTAGCTACGGAAATACCAGGCCCACTTCAACTGTTTTTGTACCCACGGATGGTAATAAATCAGAGGAACACGAAGCTGCCTTTCAATCAACGATATCATGCACAGTTAATTAGATACTAAGTAATTAGTAATTAGCAGGGACCATGCACAAGCCAGCCGCCAAGAGCGAAGCAAGCAGCCAGCGGTAGGACGCTACAGGTTAGGACCGGTCGAAAGAAGGAAATCTCCGGCGAAAAAAGAACCCCCTCCCTGTAAGGCGCTTGCCTTGATCAAGATCGTAGCTCTCCCAAACGCCATTTTCTCCAACACTGGCTACTTAGAGGTAAAAGAAGGACGCCATCTTTTAGTAAACAACATCTTTAGACGATACAGGAGTCCTGGCGGGGAAAAACAATACGTAAGTAATTTACAAATTTAAATTCTTTAGGTTAAATTCTTCATTACTACTGATCCTTTTTTTGTTATTTTTGTTCCGTTTAACACAGTATTATTTATTATATTCATTATAAAACTGCCCCTTAATTTTAATAACTCTCTGTATTAATTAATAAGCCCCTTCACCTTTTATTCTCCAAAACTTTTATTTTTCCTAATAACCTAGACATATTATTCAACTTAATTTAATATAATATTCAGTCATTTAACTCCTACAGTTCACATTCTTAACACAGCATATACATTCCAACCGTGTCCATACACCACATAGCTAATAGATAAGTAACAATAGAAGTTAGGGTGCGTCAATCATTGCCCAGTACAATAGATATTCTCCCCTACGCATCGGACTAATCCTTCGTGCACCTATAATCCCTTCGTCTTCAGCATACCAGTTCATTGTCTCCCAAGTCCCCACTCTTTGAAAGATCACTAAGAACTAATAACTTTTTTTAACAAACCCCTTCCACAGTAGATAGATAAGCTCCCACAGCAAGCATTAGTGAGCCATTGTATTTTAAATACTATATATTCAATTTTTCAGCTCCCCAGTTCCTAGTTTCTACAGCTTACTAAGAGAACAACTAACTCGCAATTAATCAGTTAAGTATTCAAATTAAAACTTTTTATTAATCAACCAAGTTAAGAAGGACTATTAAATCAATAGTGTCTTTCTAAGACTTTTAACAGATTCTATACCTTTATTCTACCCACTTCCAGCCTATTTAAGGATTTGCTTAGTCCCCCCCCCCCTTCCCCCTAGTTCATTTTTCTCACTGCATTTTAGGAGTTAGTAAGTGATTAAATCTTATACCTTAGCATTCTTAGTACCCAACAGAGCATAAGTTCTAGCATTCTCTCCCCCCACAATTGTTTAACTGCTTGTAAACCAATTACCATTAGTATTTATTGTGTGAAATCAATTTATGTTTATGCATCTTTGCCTCCCCCCCCACTCCGCTGGGAAGTAAAATAAAATAAACAAGTACACTTAGAGGTGAAAACAGCGTAATAGAACACAACAAAATGTCACCCGGCACTCGCTCCTCCTCTAGGAGTACCATAAACTCTCCAACAGACATACGTAACAATACACCAAAAATCAACTCAAAATCAACAACACTAAAACCCAAAATACAAAAAAAGACACCAGTAGTGGCAGGTGGATCCGGCTCCGCTCGAAAGGAGCTACCTGGTCAATCATTGAAGAATTCAACTAAAAAGGAAGAGCTCCCCGAAAAGACAGTAATAACACTGAAGAATATACAAGAATATTTCGATCTCACCAACGATGACGAGACAGAAGTCGATTCCGACGAAGATAGCCAACAGAATGCCTCAAAAATGGAAAATAAAGAGACAGATGAAATCAAGAATAAGCTAATGAGTTGATCTGCCAGAAGCAAATAAAAGAAGATCGTTAGAAGTTGAAAGAGGAATGCTGGCAATTAGCTATATTAAATCAATCGCAGCAAAATCTACAAAAATCACCGCTTCGACGCGCACGGCCATAGAACGAGCACTCCAAATAGTGATAAATTCACTAATGGAGATCGAGACTAGGGCTGTGCACGCCGAGGCCAGTATAAAAGTTATGAAACAATCAACAGCCTTAAGAACAACGATCAATGAAGAAATAACTGATAAAGAAGAACTGGTAAGTATGAAAACGTCGGTCGTAAAATCATATGCAAGAGCTGTACAAGAAGCTACAGCTACAGTAATAATCCAAGCTAAAGAAGACAGAACAGCAGAAGAAGTGGAGCAACAAGTAGCCAGCAAGATACAAAACAAAGACGGGGTGAAGAACGTCAAGAAGATACGCAACGGTATGAAAATAGTATGTGATTCGGCGGCACAAGCCACGAGGATAAAAGATGCCCTCACAGAAAGCGAAGAAAGTAGCAGCGGTTTGAATATCAAGACAGCAAACATGAAGATGAAGAGAATCATAATCTTCCACGCACCAGAGGAAACAGATGAAACAACAGTGAAAACGAAGATATGCAGGAAGATAGGCATCAGCCCCAAAGATAATCTGGAAAAGATACGAACCCTACGGTATCTGCGGGCATCAGCGGGAAAAGTGCATATACCGGTATCGCTCCCCGAGCCCTTGGCATATCACATGCTCAGAGAGAGAACGGTTTGCCTAGGACTGAGGGAATGCCCAGTAAATAACTATGTCACAATCCTAAGATGTCATCGATGCCAAGGGTTTGATCATCTTGCAAACCAGTGTACCCAAAAAGAAGAATGCTGTCCAATTTGCGCCGGCCACCATAGATACGAAGGCTGCCCCAAAAATACGAAGAGGTGTGTCATGTGCACAACCTTCAATGAATGGAATAAAGATCACCTCATAGCACATCTACCAGTTGACCACACGGCTCATGACGGGAGGTGCAGGGTCTACCGTAAACTACTGACAATAAGGCAGTTGGAACTAGAAAAAGGGAAAACAAAACTAACCACGGGTGAGGAAGTTTTAAAAGACTTAGTAACAGTAAATACATACGGGGGTATTCCACGATTGTATAGGCGTACACAAGCAGAAATCAGAGAACGTGAACAAAGAGTACGTGAACTAAATAGAGTCAATTATGCACCACGCCGACATTAAAGATAGCGCGTGCCAAAAAGGCACCCAAGCGTTAAACATGCAAAAACAGAAAAATAAAAAAATACATATAGCAAGCTCCACCACAAAAGAAAACTCGCAAGATAAAGACAATATTAAATTCATACAAATTAATCTACACAATAGCTTTCATGCCACTAACTCATTAAAGGGTTACATGAGTGAAAACAAGATTAACATAGGACTGCTTCAAGACTACTATCAAAATAAAAGAACAGAAAAAATAACAGCCTTTAGCGATAAAAACAGCATCTGGAAAGTAACCAAAACAAAACATAATCGATCAGCCATAGTAACGAACATAGGCACAAACCCAATAACAATCGCAGAAAAAGAATATACAACAGCAATAAAAGTAGAAAATAAAAAAGAAACTATAACAATAATAAACGTATATGCTCCCCCCTCGGCAGATTTCGCAATAGTACTTCAGGAAGTGGAAGACACACTGAAATTTGCAAAGGGCGAGATTCTACTGGCGGGGGACTTCAACGCACACTCGCAACAATGGGGGTACGCAGATATAAATGACAGGGGTGAAAAACTTACAGATTTTCTACTCCTAAACTCGCTCTTTGTCCAAAACCCTCCAGGAGCACCAGCGTCTTTTAGTACAATAAGGGGACAAAAGAAACTAGAGGGATGGCCAGATTTAACAATAGCTACAACAAAACTAGGGACTGAAATTACAGATTGGGAAGTGAGCGATGATGAATCGGGCAGCGACCACAAGTATATTAAATTTAAACTACAGTACGATAACACTAACTATCAAAGACACAGGTTAGAAACGAAATACGGAAAACACGCTAAATTTGAGAAAACAATAAAACAAATAAGAAATAGATATATTAAAGATCTTAAAAGAATAACAAACACAGACCAGTTAGATAAAATAACCTTAAGACTCCAAAACGAAATTAAAACAATAGCGTTTAAATGTTATAATGAAAGGAAAGCACCTGTCATAACAGCGCCGCAATGGTGGACGCAAGAGGTTAAGATAGCAAGAAACAGGGTCAGAGCGTTTAGGAGAAAATTTCAAAAACAAGAAGACGGGTAAAAAAAACAGAAATTACACATAGAATACAAAAAAGAAAGGGCAAATCTTAAAAAAATAGTACAAAAAGCTAAACGCGATTCATGGAAGAAATACTGTGAAGAAGTTAAAAATACATACGGACCACAATACAAGATAGTGTCGGGTAAGAAAACATGCCCATCAATGTTAGTCAATATCCTGCCAGACAACAAAGAAGTCACAATTAAAAATACACTAAACCACTTCATAAATAGCCTTTACTTAACAGACCCAAAAATAGAACATAAATTAACATCGGAAAAGCCAAGAGAAGAAGAAGAAAACCCCCCTGCAATCACGCGACAAGAGCTGAACAGGATAATTAAAAACATTAAACAAAACAAAGCCCCTGGTTTCGACTATATTGATTATAACCGAATAAAACGAATTCACAATGCAGCGCCACAACTTCTTTTAACATTACACAATACTTGCCTCCACTTTAACTATTTTCCAAAATCTTTCAAAATAGGTACAGTGGTTCTGTTCCACAAGAAAGGTAAAGACCCTAAAGACCCCAAAAATTATAGACCAATCAGCCTATTACCGACATTCAGTAAAATTTTAGAAAGAATAATACACGGCAGAATATCCCACCACCTAACAGTAAACAAATATTGGAGCGATAAACAATACGGATTTAAAAAAGGGATCTCGTGCGAACATGCACTTAATAATCTTATAAAAACAATTAAACAGGATAAAATAGAGGGTTACCAAACACTACTCATAGCAATGGATATAAAGGGAGCATTCGATAATATCAGATGGCCTATTATATCTGAAAACCTTAAGCAGTCCCCCAATCCAACTTATTTAACAAACTGGATATTGAGCTTCCTAAAAGACAGGTACGTCACAATCGAAGAAAACGGCACTATTTTAACAAAGCAGACATTCGGGGGCTGCCCACAAGGCAGATGTCTCGGGCCTTTGCTGTGGCTGCTCATAGCAGATACGGCTCTCAAGAAAAATTGGGGAATTAACGTAAGAATACAAGCATTCGCGGATGATTTTATAATAATACTTAGAGCAAAAACAAAAATCAAATTAGTTAAACTAGCTAACAAAATAATCAAAGAATTCAATGAATGGATTACAGGAAATAAACTAACGCTAAACTGGGACAAAACAGAACTGCTGTATCTAAACAGAACACACACAAGGAATCTTCCAACAGAGGACACTTATAAAATAGAAGGCATAAAATTCAATGACAAAGAACTTGAAGGAAAAGAGCAAATAAAATACTTAGGAGTCATAATACACAAAAACCTCAACTGGCTAGCGCATTGCCAAACACAAGCAGCAAAAATAAGAAACACATTCAACATGTTGGGAGCAATGGCATCCAGAAACTGGGACTTAAAACCAGAAATTATTAAAACTTGGTATAGGACAGTAGTTGAAACGACACTAACTTATGCCGCCCCTATTTGGGGCCACAACCTGAATACAAGGAGCAAGGAGGTATTATCCTCTTGCCAGAGACACTTCCTGCTGCCCATTGTTAAGGCATATAAAACTGCCCCTACCACGGCCCTTCAGGTACTTGCAGGCCTGATTCCAATACACCTACAAGTAAAATACGAAGCAACATACGGTACAGTATCAAGACTGAGAGAAAATGTAAACCTCCATGGAACAACAATAAATCACACGGACTATACAAAAAAGTAAACGTATGGAACACACACCCCGCAGAAACAATCGAACCAAGAATAGGGCACAACGTCAAAGACATAAATATCTACACAGATGGCTCAAAATTGGAATCAGGAGCTACGGGTTCGGCATTCGTAGCCTTCAAAAATGAACAAAAAATTAAATCGTGGTCAGCACTTTAAGGAAGTTTAATAGTGTCTTTCGCCGAACTACTGGCCATACTACAAGCAGCATATTGGGGCAACAACACAGGGATGGAATACAGCATCCGCTCGGACTGCATGTCAGCCATCCAAACATTAAGCAAACCATTTAACACCACACAACTAGTAAATGATATACAAGAAGCAATTAAACTCTCAAATAATAGGTTCAAAATTAGCTGGGTTAAAGCACATGTGGGCATCCAAGGAAACGAGGATGCCGATGAATTAGCCAAACAAGCAGCAGAAAATAAAATAAAAGAAATTCCATATAACTTAGAAAGGCCAATAACAAACCTTAAAAAAACAATTAAAGAACTAATTATTAAACAGTGGCAGTTCGAGTGGGATTACGAGGACAAGGGCAGGACAACATATCAATACTTCTCAAAAGTAAGTACAAACAGACTAAGGAGTTGTAAATTACTCAGACAGATATACACGGGACATGGAGCATTCCCAGAATACTTACACAGATTCAAGCGCAAAGATGAGCCAAACTGTGCATGCGGGCAATTGGGAACCCCAAAACACTTTCTAACAGCCTGCCCACTTACACAACCACACCATCTGATTCAAATCACAGCAAACAACGAGCAACTTTGGCATAATCAGCTAGCAAACAATAAGCATGTACAAAACAAGGGCAAAGCAGTTATCAGATGGTTAATAGAAAACATAGACTCCATCTCTCAATAAAACATAAAAGAACAAAGCTAAACACATACCATCCCAGCGGACATCGCCACACCAAACTAACTAACTGCCTTATTTTCAGGTTTAATATATATATATATATATATATATTAAAAAAAAAAAGGTCCGAGTCTAACTATTAAGTTGACCGCGGCCGCAGGTGAAGGAACCTTTTACTTGCAAAAAAAAAATCGATTTATCACACTTCTGAGAGGTGGAAGTCATTTATGATGAACTGATAGCTACGGCTCACTCACACAAACCCAACGAATCATCGGGAGTTAGTTAAGTGGATAAGGAAAAGATGTGTTTTAAATATGAAACAGAGAAGCCAACTACATGCTAAACCAAGCCAACTACAACAAAGGAGAAATTATAACGATACATCTTGAGAAAACAGTCATCATAAAAAAATTGACGGACTAAGGGCCATGGAACAAGCCCCACACCAGTAATGCACAAGCCTTCTCAAATAGCTCGCAACAATGTTGCATAAATCGTGATAACAGCCATTAGGTTCCAATGGACTGATCGCTATGTGCGCATTCACGTATCAAGGTAACATACAAACAAAGAAAAATGAACCTGTTAAGTGATCAAAGCCAACTCAAAGGGTCACAATTAAAGACCACAAGTCGTCAAACCATCAGCGGCAAGTTCGCAAAGTGACAAAACCTCAAATTTAGACATCCACCATTAATAGTCATAAAGGAAAACAACCTACGATAGAGACAAGCATCTCACGGTATGTGAGAAGCATATATCTAATCAAGGATAAAGAAAAGACCCACAAGAATATGTCAAAATAATAAGAAGACAACCACCACGACAGTGACCAAATACCAAGACAAGGAAACCTCCTCAGAAGAACAAGTCCACTGGGTGAGATAAGTATATTATACTAGACAAATATAATGAATTATTAAATTAAATGTTAATTTAGGTCAAACCCAACCCCCATAGCTTATGTCTAAGTTACAACCTCAAGCAGCTAGTTCAATTAGAAATTAGTATATTAAACTCACTAGGTCAGCTCGTTAGTCTCTTATCAATTCCCTCCTAGCTAAGTAATAGTATGCCAATTCATAGTTGTCATAAGATAATATAAAAATAATAATAATAATTAATAAATAAAATCCCGATTCTAATATTAGAAATGATTAAAATATAAATTCATTTTAAATAGCCAGGCAATATTTAAGTAATCTAAAGTAAATTACTCTAGTTCGTTTAGTATCACCTAGTGCTATAGGATAATATTAAAACAATATATGTAATAAATGATAGTTAAGTAAATAGCTATAAGTAAGTTTTAAGTGTAATAACATGTACAAGCTAACCCCTTTCCCTTTCAGGTTTTTTTTTTTTTTTTTTTTTTTTTTTTTTTTTTTTTTTTAAGGTAGATTTCGTAAGAAATACTACCTATTGCAGTCGTTACCATGGTGCGACTTTTGAAAAATTCCTTCTTAACTTTTCATTACATGACCCCAGGAACCCAAAACCACCCCCACCTAAAAAGTTTATATATATATATATATATATATATATATATGTGTATGTATGTATGTACTAAATTTTGTCTGCACGATAAAAGTCGCAATTATGCACGGAACGTCTTCAAACTCGCCAACAACTTTAAGATAGCTAATTTCTCGGTGGGGATTGAAAATGAGCAAAATCGGTCCAAGGGAATGGGAATGGGGAAGGTTTAAAATTTTGAATACCGTCTTAACATGATTCTGATAAAACCAGCTTTTACACAACAATGGCAGGAAAAAATAAATATTTTTCGTTATAACTGTTGCCAACAATTAAAAAAAAAGCAATAAAATTCTCACCACAACAATTGCTTTTCTAATGCAGTGTTTTCACGTGAAAAATTAAATTAGATAAGCAGTTTGACGAATTCAAAACAAATTGAATATTACGTCATAAGTTTTCTGGAGCAAGATTTCTGCATGAAAATTCAAAATGAAATAAATAGTTTGACGAATTGAAAACAAATTGAATATTACGTCTTATGTTTTCTAGAGCAAGATTTCTGCATGAAAATTCAAAATTAAATAAATAGTTTGACGAATTAAAAAACAACAACAAAATATTGCGTCATATTGAAAATATAATGGACCACAGCAGGTGAATATGTAACGTCATTCATTGAGTTTGAAGAAACGTATTAAAACATGATAAAAACCCGAGTATGGAAATATTAACATATTTTAACACTTTGACGTTCTCTGAATTTGATTTAGCCATTTTTAAACCTATTCCATATACATGCGTGTGTGTATATTAGAATTTTCACAAAATGTTTAGCTCCCTAGAGCTCATTCTTAGCGAAGGAACTGAAAATATCTTTAATCTTGATTAAAGTTTTGTTGGTGAATTTAGTACTTAACTTCGAAATCTACCTCCGCCTGTAGGTCCGAGCCGGCAGGGATTTTTTTTTTTTTGACTACCGCCTCTTTATTATTCTTAGTTGCACATAGGCTATAGCCTGCACAAGCTACCAGATCCTCTCCAGTGGGAAGTCTACGGAGTCAGTTTCTACGCGGTGGGGTACGGTAGATAGGCGGAGTCCCATCCCCCTGCATCGTTATGTTTATCTAGCATTTCGGCCCAAAATTAACTTTTGGTGCAACTTGTCTATCTGCGGCGCTCCATGTTTTTTAATTCTTTTTTATTTATTTTATTTATTTTTTATTTTATTTTTTTTTATTTTTTTGCTTCCTCACCCCCTCCAACCCTTTTTCTTATGACAAGTCTGCACCAACAATTCGGCTTCTAAACCCCAGGTCATTCAGAAGTAGTTCGGGCAGCAGTGGCCCAGTTGGCAGAGCATCGAATCCGCAGCTAAGGCCGCGGGATCGAGGCATACTGCTGGCTATAATCCGCCATGTGCGCTAATGGCGCCTGGTGCATGTAAAATCCGTCGTGGGTGCAAAGTCCTCCAAGTTACCTGTGAATTATACCTCTGGAGGTGCCTGGCCAGGTGAAGGTCTCGTCATCTGATCAAGGTTCTAAATTACGAGACCAACATGAGTAGCAATGTGCAGGTGCCGAAAAACAGGTTATAACGTTAAGTAACCGGCAAAACATAGTATACACAAACGAGCAGTAGGCACTGCAAATAGGATGACGATCGAGGCAATGATGTCAGGTTTATTGCCGCTTCGCCTCCGTTAGGCGATCTTTCGCCCCGATGCCAGGTACTAAACCCGTTAAGCTGGTGCATCCCGGCAGGTAGGGGCCTGGTCATCGGTTAGAAAGAAAGAAAGATACATTTAGCTTGACCCACAGTGACCAAAAAATGAGCCACCCACAAATCGACTTTTCTCGAACATGTGACTTAGCCCAAAGGTCTTCTTCTCATGCCCAGAAGCGGTATATTACAAAATTTTGTCAAAATGTTGAAGCCTTTTTTCAGATTAAATTAGCTTGACACCTGACCAATTGTGACCCAAAATGACCCATTAATCGAATTTTCTTGAGCATGCAGCCTATCCCAATGTTATTCTCGTGCCCGAAAACGATAGAACACAAAATTTCGTCAAAATTGTTAGAGCTGTTTTCTAGATAAACTTAACTTGACTCACAGTAACCCAAAAATGACCCACTAATCGAGTTTCCTCGAACATGTGACTTAGTCCAATGGTCTTATTTATGCTCAGAAACAATATAATACACAATTTTGTCAAAACGTTTTGAGACTTTTTTGAAATACAATTAGCTTGACCCACAGTGACCCAAAAATGACCCACTAATCGAATTTTCTCGTACATGTGACTTTGCCCAATGGTCTTCTCATGCTCAGAACGATATAATACAAAATTTTGTCAAAATGTTTTGAGCCTTTTCTTAGATGCAATAAGTTGACCCACAGTGTCCCAAAAATGACCAGTAATCGAATTTTTTTGAACAGGTGACTTAGTCCAATCGTCTTCTCATGCTCAGAAACGATATAATACAAAATTTTGTCAAAATTGTTTGAGTCGTTTTTTAGATACATTTAGCTTGACCCACAGTGAACCAATAATTACCCACCCACAAATCGACTTTTCTCGAACACGTGACTTAACCCAATGGTCTTCTCATGCCCAGAAGCGGTATATTGCAAAATTTTGCCAAAATCGCTTGAGTCGTTTTTTAGATACAATTATCTTGACCCACAGTGATCCAAAGATAACCCACTAATCGAATTTTCTCGAACATGTGACTTTGCCTAATGGTCTTCTCATGCTCAGAACGATGTAATACAAAATTTCGTCAAAATGTTTTGAGCCTTTTCTTAGATGCAATACGTTGACACACAGTGTCCCAAAAATGGCCCAGTAATCGAATTTTCTTGAACACGACGTGACTTAGCCCAATCGTCTTCTCATGCTCAGAAACGATATAATACAAAATTTTGTCAAAATTGATTCAGTCGTTTTTTAGATACATTTAGCTTGACCCACAGTGACCCAAAAATGACTCACCCACAAATCGACTTTTCTCGAACATGTGACTTAGCCCAATGGTCTTCTCATGCCCAGAAGCGGTATATTACAAAATTTTGTCAAAATGTTTGAGCCTTTTTTCAGATTAAATTAGCTTGACACCTGACCCATTGTGACCCAAAATGACCCATTAATCGAATTTTCTTGAACATGCAGCCTATCCCAATGTTATTCTCGTGCCCAAAACGATAGAACACAAAATTTCGTCAAAATCGTTAGGGCTGTTTTCTAGATAAACTTAACTTGACCCACAGTAACCCAAAAATGACCCACTAATCGAGTTTCCTCGAACATGTGACTTAGTCCAATGGTCTTATGCTCAGAAATGATATAATACAAAATTTTGTCAAAACGTTTTGAGACTTTTTTGAAATACAATTAGCTTGACCCACAGTGACCCAAAAATGACCCACTAATCGAATTTTCACGGACCTGTGACTTAGCCCAATGGTCTTCTCATGCTCAGAAACGATATAATACAAAATTTTCTCAAAATATTTTGAGCCTTTTTTTAGATACAATTATTTGACCCACAGTGACCCAAAAATGACCAGTATTCGAATTTTCTTGAACCTGTGACTTAGCCCAATCGTCTTCTCATGCTCAAATACTGGTATAATACAAAATTTTGAGTGGTTTTTTTAGATACAATTAGCTTGACCCACAGTGACCCAAAAATGACCCACCCACAAATCAACTTTTCTCGATCATGTGACTTAGCCCAATGGTCTTCTCATGCTCAGAAACGGTATAATACAAAATTTTGATAAAATCGTTTGATTCGTTTTTTAGATACAATTAGGTTGACACCTGACCCATTGTAACCCAAAATGACCCACTAATCGAATTTTCGTAACATGCAGCGTATCCCAATGGTATTCTCGTGCCCGCAAACGATAGAATAGAAAATTTCGTCAAAATCGTTTGATCTGTTTTCTAGATATCTTGACCCACAGTGACCCAAAAATGACCCACCAATCAAATTTTCTCTAACATGTGAATTAGCCCATTGGTCTTCTCGTAATCCAAAATAGTATGTTACAAAATTTATTCAAAATCGTTTGAACCGTTTTTTAGATAAATTTAGCTTGACCCGAAGTGACCTAAAAATGACCCACTAATCGAAATTTCTCGAATATTTGACCATGCCCAATAGTTTTTTCGTGCCCCAAAACGGTTTGAGATAGAATTTAGTCAAAATCGATTGAGCCGTTTTTGAGATATAATTAGCATGACCCTGATCCATTATGACCCAAAATGACCCACTAATCGAATTTTCTCGAACACGTGACCTAGCCCAATAGTCTTATCGTACCCGAAAATGTTAAAATACAAAATTTCGTCAAAATCGTTAGAGCCGTTTTTAAGATAAAATTTACATACACTCACGCACACATACATACACACAATTTTTGCTCGCATTATAGTATAAGATATAGTGTAAACTGTTTCTTTACATTCATTGAGGCAACTATTGATATTCATGCAGGTAATAAATTCGTAGACGAGCTGATGCTACAGCTATTGAGCTACACAAGTAAAAGTTATAAATAGTACACATAAATATATTCTATATTTCGTACAACGAGTGTTTTCATCTATCCGATAGACAAGATTTATTTTAGTCAAGAACTATGAATGTCTTACGCTATTTGTGAATATCTTATTATAAGGAATACAAATAGAACTATACTATATCTAATGAAGAAGAATGCACATTCCTGAAGCGTTGTCGTCCCCGTATTTCTTCATTAAAGCGATGAAACTATTATAGCAATGTCTATGATAACCCTCTTTCACATTAGCATTGGATGGTAAAATAATATCTTTATATTTTAACATATGTTTTTGCCAAATTTTCAATACTTCACAACATTTTTGTAGCTTTTTTTCACGAAAAACAGTGATTTTTCGTCGCTTTTTTTCGAAAATAACACTTTATTTTTTTTCTTTCCATAATTACTACTTCAAAATTTTCAGAACAGCTGCATGCTTGCTATGAGTCATGTGGTCTTGCGCGAGCCTATAACAGTTAGATTTGTTGTGATTGCGCACGCATCCAGTTGAAACTCATCTTACAATGAAACGCGGTTCAAGCTTTGTTTGTATCGTAAGTCAGTAAATGGATCTTCAGCGAGGCACCGCAAGTCCATCTTTTCTGGCACTCGCGTTTAACTTTCTATGTTGTCTGGCAAGTAGAAAGTGCCATCAAAAGTGCCAGTCATTCTAAAAATAATTTTTCTAAGCATAAATATTATTCTACCTCAATCTCAGCGTGCCTCAAATACATTTTTTGTGTAGTTATAAAATTGCACTTGGCACGTGTCTGGCACAGTTTTTGGGCCGACTAAAGTATCTGGCTTTTATATTTTGTTTTTCATTAAATACTAAATCTGAAGGTATTAAAATTTAAAAATGCCTCAGGGATATTTTTTTGCAACGAAAATTTTGAAAATTTAAAGTCACAGGTGCGCTAAGTGCCACGATCCTTCAGCCAGACATTCGATTTTGTATTCAGGCATTATAAAAGAAATGTTGCACAAATTTTCAGGGTGCCTCAAATACCTTCTCTAAAATGTTTAACAGCTCTCGGATTATAGACAAGTTAAATCATAACCATTGAACTACGTTAACATACACATATATGAATGAATTTATGATCTGGCCTCGCATATGGAATAGAAGAAATGAACATTGTGACTTAACTCTACCCTATCTCCCTACCACATAGTCATGGAATTCATTTTATAGCACACTCTTCACAATATTCTACAAGCACATATCAGGGAATATAAAATTTGAAATAACTTATAACGAAGTTAAATCTATAAAAATTTCAATATTTAAAATTATCCATTCCAATACATTTTAATATTACATCATATAATGCTCTCTATATATTTTATTATTATTTAGTGTACTTTTCTTTTTTTTTAATATTACTGAAATATGAATTATGATGTTACATAAAAAAACAGCTTACAATATTTTATACTTTACCCATGATTTTATTTCAGAAAAATAAGAAAAAAAATCCCCGTAGAAACATAAACTCAATTTCATAAAATATTCAAAAGTTTCACTTTATGGAAAGGTATTTATTTTGTTACAAACAAGCAGGTATTAATTTCATGCGCATTTCGCATTCAAAAAATAAAAAGAAGAAAAATATAAGAAACTTTTTAAAGCTAAACATACTATCTGGTTTTCTTTATACAAACTCTGTTTAATTTGATTTTTTATTGAAACATTGTATAAATTTTATTATATGTAAATAGCAAATGTGCCATTTTCGTGTTCATGAAAAGGAACTATAATTTATATAATTATGAAATTCGTAAAGAATGTTGTTGCTTATTTTCGAACATACATGCGAACTTACATAAAAGCGTTCATTTATATATTTTTTGTATAAGTTTGCATAAATGCTTTAAATTAAATAATTAAAAAGTTTGTTTTTCAGTCGTCAGTCTAATAAATTAACATTATAAAATGTTAAGACTTTGAGCTTTCTTGCATGTGCGCCTATTTCTAGATATTCTTTAAACAAAAAAAATCTATAATTATCACAAAAATTCATTTTCATAAACAAGTATAAATGTTACTTGAGTTTTAGATTTTTTTTTCAGAACTTATACCTCTACCTAATATTAATACAATAAAATTCAGTAATCTGGTCTCAGCTTAATTTTATTTCGAAATCTGAAAAACGGCACATCGTAATTAGATGTAAGCCCACAAATATGATGGGTGACATAAAACATAAAATGTTGTTTTTTAGTAACTAGGGGATTAATCCCAGGATACTCGTGTTAAAGCATAGATGTGAAAAGATATTAATCTAAATCTCTAATAGAATCGTTCTATTAAAAAAAAAACACCTTTCAGATTGCCCACTAACAACCCGAAGTGCTGTTTTATATGAAAAATATCAATTACGGTAAACGAATTAGTAGTTATCCACTTAAAGATACTTTTCTATTTATTATAAAAGTGTTAGTGAATTCTAATAGATATATCGTTCACCCTCAAGAAAAGTGACACATCTCGCAAAAATTCATTTTGCGTTTTATTCCCCTAATAGGTCTGTCATAGGTGCTTCTTGCTATACAGCAAATTTCATAAGTGTCATTATGCGGAAAATCAATTTTTTACCCTATATGTCTATTTGTGACCGCAGAAGAGAGGTGGATTGTGTGTGGAGGTAAAATTACCCAGTCCCCAAACCTCATTCTACGTTTAATTCTTAAAGGTTTCATACTTTTATGCATGTATTTATTTCTGCATGCAGAACTAAGTGCTGTAATTACATGTTACAGTAAACTCACGCCCATTTTCTTTTGTCTCCACTGTAAAATTTACTTTTGCCGAGATGTATCTCTTTTTTTGCAGGTGAGCGATATATTTCTTAAACCTACTTCTTCACATCAAAATAAACATTAATCAATAGAAGTTATTACTGAAGAAAATACTGTTTATAATGACGTTTTATCATACTACATACCGAGAATTTGCTCAGTTTGCTTCAAGAATCATAAAACAAGTAATATTTCACTTCCCTCTATATCCATATTTTATTTTCCAAAAAAGCTTCCGGATCTAAAAATTGACTTTCACTTTCACTCCTTTCGACACCAACTACGTGAATTTTGAAAATATAACGTTAATAACAGTATTTTTTTATTCTCTGACGAAAGCTGTGTATTCTCGGATGAGAGCATATAAAACATATACAAACATACACGTGATCAGAAATTTTTAGAAAAATATATCATATATGAGTGCACTTTAAACAATTTTGTTTAAAATAAAAGTTTTAAATGAAACTTTTAATAAAAATTTATTACTGGTAATAACTTTATCGCTTGGTACTTATATCTAGTTATTTCTATTTTATGTACAACTCAACACTTTTTTCCGTTAATTTTGTACTTCCTTTTCTTGAGATTATTTGACTTTTATTTGTTTTTACTTTGCAATCAAATGGGTAGAATTAATACTTCAATATTAACTGCAAATTATCTCATAGAAGAGCTGTTTGTTTCCGCACGTCTTCTATCATATCAGAATTATTTTATTGCCATTTAGAAAAAGCAAGAGATCCTTCGTAAGCCATCAATGAAAAGTCTTCTTAGGATAGCACATTGCAAATAGTTCTTAGAAAAGAGCTAATAGTGCTTAATGATAACATTTATATGTGTGTATAATTAATGAACGATATCTGGATATAAACGATGAAATATGAATCTATTCTAACGTATCTTCATACACAAATTTAATATATATTATTTCTAGTTTGATTTAAAAAATAAATTCCGCTAATTAACTTTTGAATGTCCTTATATTCTCACCATAAATTTGTTTTTCACATTTCCAGAAATTCGTCAGTATAAGAAATTTAATGCTTTATATTCTACATTTACTAACAAAACATTTCCACATAGTCTCTCTTAATCCTCAACATATTCTATCTGCTTATTTCTATTTTATATGCCACTTAACGTCCTCTTCTTGTAATCTAGTATTTCCTTTTCTTGCGGTTATTTGATTTTCATTTGTTCTCTCTTTACAATCGAATAAGTAAAAATAATACGTCTACATTAACTGAAAGTTATATCTTGGAATAGTTGTTCGCTTTAGCACATTCTCTATCATATAAGAATCGATTATGTTATCATTTAGAAAATGACATATAATACTATCTATATCGCGTTTGAAAAGCTTTCATTTATGTTACATGAATACATTATTACATACAATTTGTATCTAATACATATTACAACTAATTTTTGAAAAAAAAATAACGATAGTGCTTAATGATAATAATACTTTTCTGGATGTGTTATGAAAAAGAGATATGTGGATAGAAAAAAAGATGCGTTGGACATTTCGGTTGTATTTCGATATAAATTATGAATATATATTTGTATTTAGTTTAATTTGAAAAATAACTAGAAAGCAAACGTCGAAATCTAATGGCAATCAACGTAAAAATTCTTACAAAAAAAAAAAAAAAAAAAAAAAAAAAAAAAAGGAAAAAAAAAACAGTTTTATAACATTATTAAAATGGTAGAAATTTATGCAACATATTTGTTATAAATAGTACAAAAAAAAAAAAAAAACATCTCCTTTTTATAACTGAGTTGGTCGACCGGCTGCATATTAGCTCTGTTTATACAGGTTTATACAGGTACATCAGAATTTTTCCCTATGAATTCACTTTTCAAAACCTTAAAAATAATAAAAGGTTTTTCCCTACAAATAAAGAAATTCTTGAAGTTAGTTTTAATAGTTATCTCAAACATTCACTTTATATATATATATATATATATATATTTTTTTTTTTTTTTCTTTTACGAACTAATAGTGCTTAATGTTAACACTGACCTGAATTAAAGAACGCATTCTCAATGGAGAAAGGTGAAATATGAACCTAATGTAATATATCTCGATACACAAATTTAATATATATATATATTAAATTTGTGTATCGAGAAAAAAAGAAAACCGACAAATATCGCGGGGTTATGGAGGAGATATAATCCCCAGATTGATAGGAAAAAAACAACAGCAAATCATTTGACGAGAAAGGGGCATGCCTATAAAAAACATGGCGACTGAGTATTCGTGCAGATTCACGGTCGACAGTCGCCAAAATTTTTTTGCTTTGGCGACTAACTTTCGGCGTCTAAGTGGTCATGCTTTTTATAGAGATGCCCCTTTCTCGCCAAATGATTTTTGGATTTTTTTTCTATCAATATCGGTATTATATCTCCTCCATAACCTCGCGATATTTATCGGTTTTCTTTTTTTCTTATTGTCAATAATTAAAAATATATGGTTAAACATGGACGCCACATTTTCGCGGAAACCTAAATTTATTGTTTTCTTCAAAAAAAAAAAAAAAAAAAAAAAAAAAAAAACTGATGTCCAAGGGATCGGGAAAAAAATGACGTTTGATGTGCGCCGCGAATTAATTCGACAGCAGAAGTCAACAGCAGGTTAGAAAAATTCGAGACGAGAAAAGAATACGTTTGGACCCCACTCATTAAATTTGACACTCTGGGATTATTCAGATATGTTCTTACAGTTAGACACGAGATATCGCCATTTGATTCTTCTACGAATTAGCAGAATTCCACTAATTATTATTTATTTATTTAGGAGATTTCTGCAAAATCAGTACGTCAATCGGCCATGAAAATAAATCAGGAATTTCCTCGATCGGTTATGAACTTTATAAAAACCGTCATGGAAAATCCGGCAAATTTTGTCGATTGCTAGCCAAATAAAACCATGAATTTGTTTATGAAATAAAACCTCAAATTTTGTCAATCTGTCGTGAAATAAACCGTTATTTTCGTCAAACGGTCATTAAAAAAAACGCGAATTTTGAGAAATTGGTCAAAGGGAAAAAAAGAAAAAAAATAGGTAAATTCCGATTATTCCCTCCCGAAAAAACCCGCAAATATCAATAATCAAAAGAACTGAATTTCGTCAACAGGTCGGAGAAACACATGAATGCTGTCCTTTATGTTTCGCGATCGTTTAAGGAAATTAGTGTGAGGTTGACAAAATTCACGTTTTTTTCTGCAATCATTTGGCGAAATTCGCATTTTTGCGAACCTTTGAGAGAATTAGCGTTTTTTTGTTGTTCCTTTCATAAAATCCGTGAATTTTGTGATAATTATCGAAATTTGCGTTTTTTTTTCGGGATTCTTTGATGAAATTATCATTTTTTCGCCGACCCTCTAACGAAATCCATGTTTTTCGCTATTCTATGACCAAATTTTTTCTTGCAATTCTTTGACGAAATTTGCGGTCCTTTGACGAAATATGGGTTTTTTTCTCGATCTTTTGGTGAAATTGACGATTTTTTCTGCGAACGATTGACGAAATTCATTTTTTGCGTGACCATTTGTCGAAATTCACAATATATATATATATATTTTTTTTATGTCCGTATTTTCGGAACCGAATGCTTTAAATTTTTGGAAAATTCGGAACAGAATTACCCCTGTAATAGTTTTTTTTTAATTTTTCTTGTGTGTTCTTTAAAAAGAAGAGTTTTAATTGTATTTTGATTTTCGTAGTGCAAAATAATAATATTCACACATTTTCAATTTTTTTAGATGTACTCTTTTAGAACAAAATGAAAATAAGAAATATTGTTTTCCTAATATTTTCCACTATCATGATCGCTTAGTTTATGCATATTTTTTTAACCTGTACCTTACCCAAATTTATACTCTGAACTGTACATAATTTATATTACACTTAATTTATACACAAATTAAAAGAATTTTGTGATTAAATTAAATGTACACATTTGGTACATTTAGTCTATGTTTAGTTTCACATGTGTATACATTAAACAAATTATTTTTCACTTTGAACTGCTGAGTTTTTCCCCATATAAGAGTTATTGTTTTTATGCAATTTTTTCGCAATGTAGCGACTAGAGTTTTTGTGTTTAGGAGCCACTGGCTCCTTGAAATTGTTTGGAATCTGCACCTATAATATATATATTAGTCTGATTTGAAAAATGCTTTACACAAATTAACTTTTGGATGTACTTATAACCACAACATGAATTTATTTTTCAAATTTCCAGGAGCTCATGAGTATAAGAAAATTAATATTTATTATTTTATTTTCTACATACACTAACAAAATATTTCCACATAGTCGCTCTTAAGCCCCCACATATTATACCTGCTTATTGTATATTTTATATGTCACTTAACGCCCTCTTCTGGTAATCTAGTATTTCCTTTTCTAGCGATTTTTTTATTTTCATTTGATCTTCCTTTACAATTGAATAAGTAAAAATAAATACGTCTAAATTAACTGCAAGTTATCTCGTAGAATAATTCTTCGCTTTAGCACGTTCTCTATCATATAAGAATCTGTTATGTTATCATTTAGGAAATGACATGAAATACTATGTATATCGTGTTTGAAAAGTTTTCTTAGGGCTCCATATTACAAATGATTTAAAACAACAGTTCTCAATGACAGTAATATTTTCCTGGATGTATAATCAAAAATAGATATTTGGATGAAAAAAAAATACGATGTGCATTTCTGTTATTTTTCGATATCAATTATTAGTGTACAGTAATACCCCAATTTACGTCAGCAATATGTTTCAAGACTAGGGACGTAAGTCGAAAACGACACAAGTTGAGGTTCATTTAGATTAGATGATCAAAAAAGGATAAGTAATAAAATTTCCCGAAAATATAATGAACATATTGAACTATTTAGGGATTATATTGCATACATTTAACCTTAGTAAAAAATGCATTTGCAATGCAAGAAAAATGGGAACAGTCTTTCTAAGCATCTCTCATTTATTTTTGCTGTACTTAGCCCCATGAATCCCTTATGATTGTAACTGCATCTGAGATGTTAAATTTCTTCAAAATCTCTTCAAAAATGTTCTAAGATCGTCTTATTCAAAGGGGAAAATTTTCCCACTCTAGATGATGTAAATTCGGGATAACGTAAGTCAAGGGGACATAATTCGGGGTATTACTGTGTAGTTGCATTTAGTTTGATTTAAAAAAAATAACTAGAAATTAACCCTCCGTCTACCAGACGGGTCCAATGGGCCCGATGGGTACATTCGAAATATTTATTCTAACCAGAAATTTCTTTAAAATAAACTAAATGTGTAAACCAGACAATAATGAGTTAAGTAAATAAGTTCCATAGTTTTAAATAAGAATTCTGATGTGCAATATTTTTATAAAACTTGAGTAAAATTTTCGGTAGTTCTAGGGTTAACCGTGAAGAGCTAATGGCAAACGACTTAAAGAAAA
Organism: Maratus speciosus; assembly: GCA_963932465.1. NCBI lineage: Eukaryota > Metazoa > Arthropoda > Arachnida > Araneae > Salticidae > Maratus > Maratus speciosus. The sequence goes on from OZ010791.1 coordinate 140,006,687, forward strand.
CAAAATATAAAAGTTTGATAACATCATTAAAATGTTTTATTTTAATGATGTTTTATTTTAATAAATTTAAATTTATTTTAATGATTTTTACATTTATACAGCATATTTGTTAGCGATATTGCAAACAAATTAAATCATTTAAAGGTATATATAAATATTTTACAGACATACATACAATAAATACAATAAACCCAACTGGAGTGAAAAATTAGCCAGATTAATTTTTCACTCCAGTTGGGTTTATTGTATTTATTGTATGTATGTCTAAAAATATTTATATATACCTTTAACTGTTGAATGCAGTCGTTATTTATGTGTGTATGTGTGTTTTAATATATATTGTAGTATGTGTGCTTTATTATAAAATTATATCATCTCTTTTCAAATCTGAGTTGAGACCGGCTGCATATTAATTCTCTTTGTATGTATACAGACATCAAAGCAGTTTTTTAGGAATTCAGTTTTCTAATCCTAAAAAAGTAAATCCCAAGTTTTTTTTTCTTCTTTTACAAATGAAAAATGTTTTTTTTTTAAATTGTTATTATTATTATTTCAAACATACACATATAAATGAATTAGAACATCAATAGATAGTACTACAATTTTTTAAATAAATACTTTTCATTTTATCTACTTTTTTTCTTACAAAAAATAATCACCCTCCTTTCCTAATATATATGCCTTATCGATAAATTGTAATAAAAATGTACATAAAATAATAGGTTATTTGTAGGTTAATTGAAGATATTTCAATAAAAGATTAAATAAAAAATCAATAATAAAAATCATGCAGAGGGTAAAAGTTTTTTAATAATAACTAGGGGGCTCGGCCCCCTACGAGCTACGCTCGCCAACCCCCGTCCAGACACCGCAGACTCTAAATGCACGCTAATTTGATCGGCTTTAAAAAGATTTCGAAAGATTGAATTATAATTTAAAAAACAGTGGCGATCTCCCTATAAACGAATTTCTAATCATTTCTCTTTGATTGGGGAATTTTAAGGCCAAATCCGCTGCGGTACTACTTGATTATCCTGTCGACCAATTTCGCCAAATTATATAAATCGCCAAACCACTCGCCAAATTATACAAATTGATATAATTTTTATTTTAAATAACGAAAGAACAAATAAATTCGTACAACATTAATAAAAACACAAATAAAATGTCGAAATAAAAATAACTTGATGACGTATACACGTGTAACAACATTTCAAAATAAGCTAATATAAAAGGAATTCAGTAAAGAGAGTCTTTGTCTCCTGGTATTTTTTAACAAAGCGAAAAGAAAGTTCTTTTAAATGAGATATTTTAAATTAATTCTCAAAATATCAAATAAATGTCTAGCGCAATTTCTAAATTTAAACTTTTTTGCAATATTATTTTGTGTTCATTTTATGTAATAACTATAATGTGACGTAAATATGACGTAATTTCTCCTAAGACTTCTAACGCATGTTAATGAATTTATTATTTTACAATATCCTTTCTCGTTTAAAATTCACGTGTATACTTTTTATGACGTAATTTTTAATAAGTTCCTGCTTTTTATATGTAATTATTTAATTCTAATTTGAAAGTTTTTTTCCTGTTTATAATACTCACGTGTAAATAAATTTTTAATTTGAAGCAAACATTATTGCTTGCGCTTTTTATACAGTTGGCAACAGTTTAAATTAGTACAATTTTCTGAAATCTGTAAAAAATATCTCTAGAAATGCTGAAAATTTGAATTTAAAATAGAAATAAAACCTGAAAAAATGAGTCAAAATTAAAAAATTAATGCAATCTGCACTCCGGCAAATTCTAACGCATAAAATGATCTAAAAATGATTACACTGCCATGTATAGTTTTTGCTGCTATAAAACTTTTTTAGTGGAACGATTTTGTCCAACTTTAGCATTAAATAACTCTTAAAATAATTCTTCGATTTGAAAACTGTCTGCATCAGCGTGTTTATCAAACATTTCTGTATAAAGCCACCGATTTTCATATTTTTGTATGCATTATTTTTGTTAATATTAACGAAGAAAGGCCTCCGGTCACAAAAAAATCAAAACCGGCGGCGGCGGCGGCGGTGACAGCGGTAGTTACTTTTTTTTTTAGAATAGAGAGATTTAAAAATATAAATTTTATAGCTTTTCTTCCTAAAATAAAATAAAATATAGTTCTTCGTTTTCCCATGTTCTCTATAAAATAAATATTGATTGCATTACGATTTATGCAATAACAAGAATTACTCCTTATTTCGTGTTTAATTCTTTCCAATTTTTCCTTAAAAATTAATCACTATACTTTCTTAATATATATGCTTTATCGATAAAGTTTAATAAAAAAATATACCTAAAATCGTAGATTATTTGTAGGTTAATTGACGATTTTTTCAATTAAAATTTTAATTAGAAAATCAATAATAAAAATTATGGAGAGAGTAAAAGTTTCTTAATAATAATTTAAAAAATAAATTCTATAGCTTTGCATCCTAAAATAAAATATTATATTGTTCTTCGTTTTCCCATGTCATCCATAAAATAAGCATCGATTGTATTACCATTTATGCAATAACAATAATTACTCCAAAATTCGTGTATAAAAGTATACCAGGACAACGTTTTACAATTTAAATCCTTGGTAAACAATTCCTGCTTCTTTATAATATTAATAGTCTGTATAAATAATTAAAAGCATGTATCTGATAAAAAAATGCAGTGTACATTTGTAATACATGCAATATATGATAGACACTTTATGTGATAATTTCATAAATATACTTCCTTGCATATTACCGGGTGTCTAAGAAAGGACTGCCTGATTTTAAAATTAAATAACTCAGAAAACAGATCGATAGAAGAGTGATACAAGTGGTATGTTTATTTGGAGAGCCGTGAAATTGTAGAACAGAAGTTTCAAAATTAGTTACAAATCTGTACTACAGTTGCACCTTTTTCAACACAAAGATGGCGTAAACGGAGAATGAAATTTCCGGCCATCCTCAGTAAAGTGTCAACGGAAATTGACTGACATGCCTTACATATCTATTCTTCAATATCCCCTAGTGTTGCAGGGTTTCTTCTAAAAACAACTTCGCCAATGCGCCCCACAAAATGTAGCCCAGTGACTACAATTGGGTGAGTGTGGAGGCTAATCCACTCCTGTTCCAACAGATGTTGAATAATTCAAAGCAATGACTCCATTCCCGAAGTATTCTTCAAGAAAAGCAAAAATCGTTGGTTTAACACGTTCACGCAGTCGTGCATCACCGGTGGGTGACGATCGACTGTCCCATCATGCGGGGTGCATCACTGGTGGGTCACGTTTGACTGTCGCATCACGCGGCGTGCATCACCAGTGGGTCATACTAGACTGTTTCATAGAAGACGTGCACTATAGGTGGGTCACATTCGACTATGCTGTAGACGGCGTGCACTACAGGTGGGTCATACATGAATATTCGAAAATTTAGTTATAAAAATAATTCATTATTATAAAATTAATACATCCATGACGGTAAACGAGAATTCTCGTTTTCATTCAAAAAATATCATTGACTAAGGGTGTGTCTTCTACCTTAAAGAAATGCATTTATATCATATTGCCCATATTTCTTCAGATTGTAAGACATTTTATATTAAATTCCTAAATATGTAGTCAATAAAATCATGTCTATAAGTAATTTGCTTACTCCTTACGAACTTTTAGACCTTCACACTCAACTGTGCTTGTAATATTCGAGTTCACTTCAATAAATATGAGAGGGGGGATTCATTACATACAATGATTGAATAAGCGACAGTACCGCGCCGACAGATGAAGCAAAACATGAATTCGAGAGCCGTCTCACAGTGAAAAACCTAAATCGGTGTGGTCGAATCCCATCGTGCGTGAACCACGAAGTGCTTGGCCGACCTTATGAAGTAGTTTGGCGACAAATCTTTCCAAAGTTGCAACGGACCGTTCAGTAGTGATCATTTCCATTAAGAAAAAAGGGCTAATGATGACTTTGCCGAATACTTTCTGTTATTATAGTAGTTGTGTTCCGCACAACTAAAGATTTTCGGTACCCTTAGATAACCAGTTTTGTCTGTTCAAAAAACCATCCAGGTGAAAATGCGTTACAACTGTGACCCGTATATAGTTATCATCCAATCCAGTTAACTAAAATGTATTACATTTTATTATTATAATGAGAAAATGGCATCAAGAAAGACATAATCAATTTAGTTATAATGATCGCATTATTTCTTTTATATCTTAAATAAAGTTAGTTATACGATAGCGACCATTTTGAAAAACATTCCTTAAAAAAAAAAAAATTAAAAATGGAAATATTTTTTTAAAAAGTTAATTATATATTTTTAAAAAGTTAATTACATTTTTTAAAGTTAATTATTTAGTTAATTATGCACTCATCAACAGGTAGACAGCTTACAGTCAAATATATATACATATACTATTTTGTATATATTAATATTAGATAAGTAGAAAGATAAGTGCAGGTGGTAATATGTCATTCCCATTAAAAAATATGCATAGGGTTAATATTACAAGTTTATTTTTTTAAATTAAGAAACATTAAAGTTTAATGATAGAAGTCATTTAGTCGTATAATTAAGAGGTGGCAGTCGCTGTCGAAGAAGAAATATATGCAAAAACATGCATTTGAAATATATTTAACCCATATTATAAACATATATTTGGGTTTATTTTACTTTCGAAATTAAATGTAACACATACATAAAACTTCGAAATAACTCAAACTATAAATACACGTCTAACTTTCACATTTTCATGTTCGTAGCATGCGAAACTTAATATACGTTAGTAAAATTTAATTCTTATAATAAGCAATTTCTTACAAATTTTCTTCCATTATCCTTATCAACTTCTGCGTGGTAAATTCAATTGTATTTCCAATTAAAGTCCTTTTAGGTATTTTCTGTTCTTTCAATTCTTTTATTTTCATTTGCTTTTTCTTCTCTTTCAATCGAATGAGTATAAATAATGCTTATACATTAGCAGCGCGTGAAATTTGTTGTCGTATATCCTTTAGCAATTAAATACCGATTTCATTGAAATTTGGACAATAAAAAGACGTTTTAGTTGATTCTCTATCAAAATGTTTTCTTGGGATATTGTAATGCTATATTAATTTTTGGGAAAAAAAAATCTAAAAATATGATAATTACCTGGATTCAAAAATCTCAATGTGCATCTGCATTTTTTTCTATACAAATTCGCGTTTATTTGAATTATTATATAAATAGTGGGAGAAATAATTTCCCTTTTATGTTAAATGCGAGTTAGCAGAAATTCTGATATTATTTGTTTGCGCAGAACTTTATAACTAATATATAACCTGCTACAACTTTATTAAAATATCGTTATTTCAAGTACATTTTTTTATAAATGTAATTTTGTAAATCATTTTCATTACAATATCAACGTGAAACTCAAACTGATTTTTTTGTTACCGTAAGATGTTGTCAATGCTTTTTACTTAATAGTATAGGCTTAGTAACAATGCCAAACTGAAACATGAAAAATTTAGCTAATAAAAATAGGTTTTATTAATTCAATAATGTAGAACTTGCAAAAGTGTTGATTTCCAATTCAACAAATGTTTTACTATTTTAAAGACGTCACTTGAGAAACAGAACTCTTATTAATTCCACATGTTGTTTCATTCAGGAAATGTTTTCACGTTGGTGTCAACCGCAGCTGTTCTTTAAGTAATCTGAAATTTTGTTTACGCCAGTAATATTTGTTCAAAAGTTCCATACAGAAAAATAAATAAATCTTATGTGCATTCTTAAAAAAATTATTGCGCTGTAAGTTGGTTACAGGTATTGAAATATTTAATATAAAACAAAAAAAGATATTTTTTAAAAAATATTATTATACTGGCGTGTACCTTTCGTAGTTTGAAAAAATCACAGATTATACATTTTTTCTTTCTTCTATCTTCGCATGAAGAAAGCATAGGAATCGTGAAAATTTTCGAGTTCCTGTTTTCGATGTATTTATACGTTTTAGGGGTCAGAGATCCCGAAAAACATGTTTTTACAAAATATCTGTCTCTCTGCATGTGAAACACATTTTATGGGAGCTCTATATCAAGAGCTAATGGGTAACTAATTTAATAAAACTTTAGATTCAGTTACTCCTTGATATAAATCGGTGCTGAATACTTTTTGTTGTAAATCGCCTAGCAGGTGATGCTGCTATGCTGCATTTTTCATGATTTCCGCAATAGCTATATCTCAAGAACAGAAGAACGGATTTTCAAAAAATTCAGATTCATTTTAGTCCATGATATAATTTGGTGCTGATAATTTTTTTGAGTAAATCGCACGATAGGCGATGCTTCTATGCTGCATTATTCACGATTATCGCAATAGCTCTATCTCAAACACTAACGCACTTATTTTCATTAAACTTCAGATTCCATTAGTCACTGATATAAATTAGTATTGTTTAGTGTTTTGTGCTAATCGCCCAACAGGTTGTGCTACTATGCCGCATTTTTCACGATTTCCTCAACAGCTGTGTCTCAAGAACTAATGCATGAATTTAATGAAACTTCAGATTTAGTTAGTCCCTAATATAAATTGATTCTGATAAGATTTTGGTGTAAATTGCCCAGCAGATGCGACTGCTATGCTGAACTTTTCACGATTTCCGCAATACCTCTATCTCAAACACTAATGCACGTATTTTCGTCAAACTTTAAATTCAATTAGAAGTTTACATAAGTTGTTGCTGATTAGATTTTGGATGTAAATCACTTAACCGGTGGCGATGCTCTAATATATTTTACAGGATGTATTAACATGTATGAAATAGAAGAAAGTTTTTTTTTATTGCCACATCATACTAGTTCTTAATTAGAAATGTTCCCCATATTATCAGAAAACTGATAATTCGCTGCTAGCGTACAAAATTTTTTTAAATAATGTTATAAAATTATGTATAGTAATGTCTTTAAAGCTGTTCTAAAATACAAGTTGTCTGCTTTCTGGCGCATTTTTTAATTCATTTTTGTTCTCAAATGCATGAAGTTAGCAATCGCCTTTTTTTCAGAAGCTGCTTTAAATAAATCACGAATAAAAAATATATAAACTAATCTTTGTGAAAATTGTAACACCACGAAGGAATCATCAGAATAAAATGAAATTCAGCACATAAACGATTGGTATGGTATTTGTACAAATAAATGATTAAATTTTCAAAGCAAAAAACAAAAATATTAATTGTATAAAATTTGTATATGCTGTGGTCAACACGCGCTGCAATGAGTTCTGCTATACGTCGAGGCATGGCGTCAAACAGATTTTGAATGTCTGCTTGTGGAAGAGCATTCCATATTCTTTGTATGTGTACCGAAAGTTCATATGTAGAAGCTATTGGAGGAGGATAACGAGCGAGACACCGATCAATGAAATACATCAGATGTTCAATAGGCGACATACCGGCGAATATGCAGACCACGGAACAAGCTGTATGTGATCTGCTGACAAGAAATCTTAAACATTCCTTGCAACATGTGTGCGGGCAATATCCTGTTTAAAGATAGTTCCAGGAAAACCTTGAAAAAAGGAGCGATTTCGGGCTCCAGCACTTAACTGATGTACCTATCGCTGTAGAGATTACCCACAATTTGTAGCAGCTGCTGTCGTCCATGATGCGCTATCAGTTCTCAGACCAAAATTCCCGGTGTTCTTCCACTATGAATTTCGACAATGCACTCCAGAAGGTAGCATAGGCATAGCTTTTAACAATAATGCAGTCATGATGGTACCACAAATTAAAGCGGTATTCGACAGATAAAACGACTTGTTGCCAATTAGCAAATCATTCTCTATGTTCATGAGCACATTGCAGCCGCATGTGTAGATGGTTTGCGGGAGGGAAATCCTGTATAAAGGAGGTCTTGCACACAGTTCACGGTGCAGCCCACGATGCGCACCATGTGTCTATCATAGCAGATTAACATCACCGTTCGGGTTGCAATCTCTGATTTCCGAGTTGCCTATAATCGTCGGTTCACTCCTTCCAAACTAGCATATATCTGTTGCTGTTAGCTACCACGATCTGATATTGCACGTTAGGAATAACTTTCTTCACGAAGGTCGATGATTCTCCCCCCATTCAAACTCCGTCATTTGTTGAAATGTCTCCCTCATTCGTCGAAGAGGCATAGTTACGTATCACCTAACGTTTACCATTAGAAAATAATCATAGGCAATTCTCAACGTCTCGCTACAGCCTTTTATTTATACGGTTTCAGCAGAATTACAGAGGGCTCGGATCACGCATGCGTGGTGGCTCTGGAATTGAAATAATTTGCATAACACACTATGTTTTGCATTCTGTGAAATTTTCAGCTGAATCGAGTCACCACGGAAAAAACTGTTTTGTTGAAATAACTAAATTTTGGTTAATATAGCTCCAACCAAACATTTTGGTTGGAATGATGGAATTTTGGATTAATTAACCAAATTATTTTGTTAATTCAACAAATCATTTGGTTAGTCGAACCGAAATCTGGTCATTCCAACCAAAATGTTTCGTTGGAGCTATATTAACTAAAATTTAGTTGTTTTAACAAAACAGTTTTTTCCGTGATTACTTCATGGTGTTGCAATGTTCACAAACATGGAAGTACATCTTAAATAAAACCGAAATTATGAAGAATTAAGGTATATCAACTTCACACAATGTCAGACACATCGCTTTTAATAGGTGAACTTTTAACAGGTTTCAGCACTGCTCATGTTTTTGTAAAAAAAATCTTATATATCGCTTTGAGGTTTTCATTTGTTTTTGTACAATTGAATTATATTAAAAAGCACTTTTCCACGCTTAGTAAAACTAGATTACATTATTATGCCGAATTATTATTATTAATATTAATTACGTAAAAACACTTATAACTATTTTCGTATATATGCTTTGTAAGAAAGTTTACTTTTTCTTAGAATAGATTATACAAATGAAATGCGTGTGCTAAACCATTACGCGTGTTGCGAAAAGCTTTTAAACTTTATTCTGTGTCGGATAAAAATAAAGTTTGGTAATCCCTGATCCAAATCCTTAATAACCATTTTTAGCTACTTTGCAAGGACAGAGATAGATTAACATCGTAAATGCAAAGATTTATTAAACAATGATAATTAAGAGCAGAATTTCGTATCATTGCTCATCTTTCTTTGAAATACACATGAAAGGTACATTTCGCAATATGTAATTCATTTCTGAGATAAAAAAGATATAGAAACTACATATAATTAATTTTTTTTAGTATAATAGTCATCCGTAGATTAAAAAAAGAAAAATAACCCAGTTTTTACTTAAATAATAATTATTTTTAAGTGTCGTATTCCAATCAGCATACTTAATTTTTGAATAAAATCAAATCATATTAAGTAAAAAATAATAATAATGACCACATAGAAGATAAAAGCCTATCACGATTTAACCCCTTGAGTGGCAGTGGGATATATATCCCATCTAATTTAACAAGATTCGCACCAGAAACTTTAAACTAGATTTTATATTTTTTAACTTTGGGTGGAAAATGTTGAAAATTTGATTTTTGTTATTCAAAAACAAATTTTTTCGACTATTCCGGTAAGAATTCAATATTACAGAGACATTATTACTTGCCCCTGAAAGAGTTAATATGGCTCTTTCTAATTATGTTTATTTTACTTGATAAGAAACATTGAAAATATTAAAAAACATTAACAATATCCTATAGTTAAACATCACTGAAAATTGTTATATGACTTTTCAGTAATATCATGAAAAAGACACACTGACTGACAGACAAAATGCTTAAGCAAAAAACAGAACAGATTAATAAATAAAGAGAAAGAACTTTGCACTCCAACCTTGAAGAACATTAATAATGTTCTCCCTTCTGAACATTAGTAAAAACACAGCTTTGTCGAGGACAACAAATTAGCAAGTGTATATACTCTAGGACAGGTGAACAAATCGAAAATATAAAATGATAGAGAGAAAAAAAAATACAGTTCACTTTATATAATAAAGTGAAAAGTGGAACACTGTCTGTTAGTTAAAATTTCCACAGCCAGGTGCGCACTGTGCTCTAAAAAAAGTCTACCACAACGAAACTTCGTTAGTCAACGTATCTGGAGACATATTATTTGACTAGGGACTCATATTAGAGAAAATACTGGAGCAATTGGGGCAGGGGAGGGAACAGGGTATGTACTATGAAACAGTGGTCAAATCGATATCCAATAATGTATCACATTAGGTGTAGGGAAAAGTTACGAAAGTGCCCCTTTGGGGGCACGTAACCTTCTAATGGTATGCTGGCCAAACAGAGGGTTAAAGCGGCCGCCTAGTGCCGAGTTACCTTTTCGTCAAATTTTCAAAACAGTTGCGATATAAAGGGGCTCAGGTAATTAGGGGCCGAGTTACTTAATCAATGATTTAAAATTGAATTAGCGGAAATAGGAGGAATTGATTACATATTATGATAGAGTGGTCTAAGCGCTGTCCAATGATATGTCACATGTAGGCTCGGAAAAGTTAAGGGAAAAACTTAGCCCCTGATGATGGGGAAGGGGTTGTGAACAAGAGAATTTTCTAAAATTACTATTTGAAAATAGTTGTAGCCACTACTCATAAATTAACTTTTAGACAGTGAAAGGTGATAAGTGACATATTAATGTAATTTGGAACTAGTTTCGAAGAGGTATAAGTAATAGAAGTTGAGTTACAGAAAACGATACGATTTAAATAATTTGCGATAGTATTAAAAGCAGAATACTGAACTTTTTTCATGAAAAAATCTGTTTTGATCAAATAAAAAGCTTTTGGAAGATTTTTTTCGATTTTTGGAATTCATGAAGTAGAATATTATTTTGTGTATATATGCCGATTTTTAAATCACTACCCGATACTAAAAAGTTTTCTCGATTTTTAGTCCAGGCAATAGGGAATTTTACCTAGCAAAATTAATGGTAGTTCTGGAAATCGGCTTACTTTATTTTTTTTGGGTGGCTAAATCCGAATTTGCAACTTCCTACCAAAATTTCCCCCGGCAACCCCACCAAAATTTTGGTAAAATGCCCCCCCCCCCCCCCCCAGAAAGATTTTTATTTTTAAAAAATATTGTTTTATGAGAAAAGTATCTAGAAATTCAGAAAGCAGACAAAATTTGCGACAAATTAGATATATGACATTATGACTTAGGATGAAGGGGAAGGGGGATCTACCTCGGAACATGCGCCGTGGTGCTGCGTGGACTAAGTTGCGCAATTCCACTTAACCACTCACATGTTAACATTCTCCCTCCCATAAGGTTCACTTTAAGTTTTTTGTGTCGCTGAATCCGAATTTTTAACTTACCTGCAAATTCCCCCCCCCCCACCGAAACCCCAGAAAATAGTTGTTTTTAACTTAAATTTCTTATTATTCTAGGGGAAAAGCATTACGAAATTCAGAATTTAGACAAAATTTGCAACAAATAGAATATATGACATTATGACTTAGGATAAACGGGGAGAGAGTGGGCTGCCTCGGAACATTCCCAGCGCGCTTTTCTCAAAAACCAAATTTTTTCAAAAAATCAATTTTTTGGGGCGTTGCCGGGTGAAATTTTGGTGGGAAGTTACAAATTCGGATTCACCGACCCAAAAAACATAAAGTGAGTCGATATCAAGAACTATTATTAATTTTGCCAGGTAAAATGCCCTATTGCCTGGACATCACAACTTAGTGCACGTAGCGCGGCAGTGCATGTTCAAAGGCAGGCCTCCCCCTCCCCGTTCATCCTACATCATAATGTCATATATCCTATTTGTTGCAAGCGTTTGTCTAGTTTCTGAATTTCGTTATGCTTTTCCCCTAAAACAATAAGAAATTTAAGTTAAAAACAACTATTTGGGAGGTTTTCGGGGGGGGGGGGATTTTGGGGGAAGTTAAAAATTCGGATTCAGCGACCCAAAAAACTTAAAGTAAACCTTATAGGGAACGTTCGGAAGAGATGGGAGGGCCAATCTAAACGTGTGAGTGGTTAAGCGGAATTGCGCATCTTAGTTCACGCAGCACCGCGCGCATGTTCCGAGACAGATCCCCCATACCCCTTCATCCTAAGTCATAAGGTCATGTATCTAATTTGTTGCAAATTTTTCCTACTTTCTGAATTTCTAGATATTTTTTCCCTAAAACAATAAAAAAATTGATTTTTTTAATAAAAACCTTTTTTGGGTGGCATTATGCCAAAATTTGGGGGATTGCCGGAAGAAATTTTGGTGGGAAGTTAAAAATTCGGATTCAGCGACCCAAAAAACATAGTAAGCGTTTTCCCAGAACTACCATGAATTTTGCTAGGTAGAGCCCTTATACGGTCTCTATTGCCTGGACTATTTAATGTGTCCAAAAATCTTTGAATGTCTTTTTCATTCCTACTGTTAGTTCACACTCTCCTTATATTTATATATTTTGTTCAAATTTTCAATCGTTAATAAAATACTTATATTCATCCTATCAAGTTGAAATATTTTTTTCTAAATTTTTTTCTTTCATTTTTTTAATAATCTGGATGACAATTAATGTTAATACATTTTTTTTCAAATATTAATTCCTTAATTAAATTTTAATTAACTAATTTTAATTTTATATGGGAGACAAAATGGCGGCCATTGGTTACTGAACAACATTTAATGCATCTTGATATCTATAAGGGGGGTTACGATAGTGGGGACCCTGTTCTGTCTCCAAATATCGCCAAATTTGGCGACCAAAATGAGTCACCAAAAGTGACGTCAACTTGGCGATATCTCTAATATTTCGCCTAATTCCCATAGACTTCCATTGTAAACCAATACTTGCTTATCGAAAAAAAAAATTGAGATATTTTATTGCAACAAAAACTAATATTAACTTAAGGGATTATTTTAAATTTTTCTCTGATGACCTAAGTAGGAATTCACTTTTAAAACATAAATTTTTATATTACTTGTTCAATTATATTTCGTATCGCAAAGAAATGATAAGACATATCCTGGAAGCAGAAGTAAATCCAATACGACCCATTGCAGGTGTACTGTTGAAATAAAAAATTACCCTTTTAATTAATGAGTTTTTAATAAATATTTCATCCAAATATGAACAGATTTTTTCGATTTTTTGAATTTATGAAATAGCATATTATTTTGCGCATGCATTCCAATTTTCGAATGGTTATCTTAAAAAGTTTAAAAAATTTCGATATACCTAAAAAATCCCGAGATGCGGTTTCAAATATATTTCTTATTGGGAAGCATATGAATATACGTATCCCGAAACAGATGTAATTTCAAAGAGATTCTCTTGTTGAAATAAAAATGAATCTGTTTTATTCATGAGTTTTTAAATAACATTTCAGTAAATTATGAAGGGATTTTTTCCATCTTTGGAATTTCTGAAATAGAATATTATTTTGCAGATGTCTGCCAATATTCAAATCCGTACCTGAAATAGTTTTAAAATTTCAATATACATTATAATCTCTTGCAGTCCTATCTTTCTGGCAATCCGGTAACTTCCTGGCAAACCTCTGGCGTTTATTTAGCGGTTTTGCTAGGTTCTGCGAAATGTCTTAAATTTCAGCTACTTTAACTGGTTCTTTAAAAAAATAACTCGGCTAATTATAAAAAATTAAAATTCCGAGTTTCAAGTGAATTCGAAACTGCTTTGATTTATCCTCATGCAAATTGTCAGCCCTGTACGTGCGGTAGATTTCGCTAGCCATCGTAGACACACCGAAATTCATACAAACAGACAGCGGAATACTTTTTTAATTAGTATAGATATTGGTTACTAGACATTTAAAATATATATTTGTAATAACATATTTATTAACCTAAAATATGAGGAACTTAATATTATTCATTTAAAACCCTTGTTTGTAATATCACCTCTGTTAATATTTAACTAAATTTATGAAATCTAGTTTGCGTCTTTTTATAACGCGCACTTTAACTTTAATTTTATATTTCACTGTAAGTATAAAACTATGAATAAATATGTGAGAGTGCAAGGTGAATATGAATGACTGCTGCTTAGTTGTTGGAGGTACGCAAAAATAAAATGTAGAAGATACAATAATAAATTATTCTTCCAGTATTCATAGCCGACGTTTCTAGAGATTATTAAATACACGTGGTTTTCTCCCAAATGCGTTTATTAAATTATTTGTATAATATTAATGGAATTGGAATTTTACTAAACAAATTACACATGTCTTGTAGAAGTACTAACAATTATTTTTCATTATTTATTACAGTTGTTTTAATATTAATTAAATTTATTTGTAAGTCATAAAAAAATAGCAAACATTTAATAAATACATATTTGCTAGTTTAATTTTTTTTTAAATATTAATGTAGGGGAAAACGTAATTAATTACAAAATCCGCCTGAAAAGTAAAATTTATTTTTGTGAATATTTTATTAGCTACTTTACACTGTTTCTCTGCAACGCCAACGTTATTAAACAAAAAGATTTATTATTACATCAGAACATTCGTTATGGTATGATGAAATATTAATTAATCTTTCTCTTAATATAATGCGTATATTGCATTTATTTTAGTTTAAAGCAAAACTCCCAAAGATATTAAAAAAAATTAAGATTAAATACCACAACCAGTCTAATTTGTGCTTCATAACTCAAATTTCTTTCTGAGAATTCGTTTATTTATTTAATACATTATGTGCTCATCACCGACATTGTTTAACAGAAAGTCTTTTGATGTTACTTTATAAGATTCTTTATGTTATGGTGCCATATCAATTTATATTACTCTTATTGTTAGATGTATACTACATTTTACTTTAACAACAACAAAAAAAAAAACCTTGTAATATAGAAAAAACTATGATTAATTACAACCGAAACAATTATCTGTACACGATGATTAAAATTTATTCTTGAGAACTCTTTTTAATTATTTAAAACCGTCTTTGTGTGTTGCAGACATTGTTTAACAAAAAGAATTTTAATGCTACTTTATAACTTTCTTTATGGTATTTAAAAAAGATATCTCACTTTAATTAATATAAAATCTAAAAGATTTATAAAATGCAAAGAACCTCTAATGTTCACTCAAAGTTTAAAGTTGATTCTTGCTATGTTTTTGCTTTATTTTGTTATTTCATTAAAAAGTCACCACTGACGTACAGAATACGACGCGCATTTATTTGAGTGATTTATTTTATTTTATTTCTTAATTGAATTATTTTTTATATGTGATATACATCACTTTTATACTATTACTAGACATGAGACGCTATTCTAATTCTAGCGTCAAAAGTTTATGTTTTTGCTTCAAAAGTGTGTTGACGCCTGGAGTACACCCCCCTCCGCCTTTGTGCTATTACAAACTCTCCGCATTATATTGATTATAATTAAATTACTTTTTTTTAAACTGTATTGCTTTTTTATTTTATTTTCGACTTTTATACCAGTGCTGGAATTTGCATTACATCAAGGATATTATAATAGTTGTTATTTAGGCATTAAAATGTATTGGCGCATGTACTGCACCACTCCTGATTTTATGTCACAACAAACGCTCGTGTCCTTAAAGCTTAAAAAATATAAAATTCTGGTTATAGATTATTCAATAAAAAATGAAATAAGTAAAAATACTGATGAAAAAAGAAACCAGCGAGAACAGCAGCTTCAAATATCTGGTTCTGGTACTTGCTTGATGAAAAAAATAAATAAATAAATACACACCATTCGGATAACAATTTTAACGAAGGTGTATAAATAAATGTATCAATGTATGCAATATTTTTTAATTGATTTTTTCTTATTTTTCAGATACGCGTTGCATTATTTCAAGTCTTGGCTTTTACTTATCTATAAAATATCAAACTTATAATTTGAAAAGAGTACCTCTTACACTCTGTAAAAAAAGTAAAGGGAAAAAATGATTAAAATCTGTAGAGTTAATAGAGAAAGCTGTTACCTAAAGAAAAAAAAATATAAAACGTGTGTTCTTTTTACAAAGTTTCAATTTTTTAAATGTCAATTACTGTTTGTACAGTTTAAAAAGCAGATTTTTTATGGAAAATAAATAGTTTTGTAGTAACATTCTAGTTGACATTTTTTGCTCGTTTTATCTTTGGGACTGTTATAGGATTTTTCTACAAGATAGTAAAAAAAAAAAAAATTAAAAAATAAATAAATAAATAAATAAATATTGGTTACGTATTGTTTTGTAGATGCTGAATATTGCGTCAATACACCACATTAATCGGAAACATACTAATAGAATTTTATAAAATAAAAAGTCATCGAAGTTGCAGGTTGGTGATGTTTCTATGTCACTATTCTTTTACTTGAACTGTTGTTATAGATGAACGTCGTTTAAGATATTATATCACATAGAAATGCGAAAGATATTTCAACCTAACAAATTAGAAATTGTCAATAATTTTCAATACTTTTATTATAATTATTGTTGTTGTTGTATTTAAATGAGAAACAACGTAGTGGTTGAAAATAAGTAATGTCAATCAATTTCAACAATCACGACTTGCTTAATTCATATGTTTTATTTAAAGAAGCGTCTATTCATAAAATATTGAAATAATTGAATGACACCAGTATTTACAAGAAAACTCATTTGTAAACAAGTAAAAGTATATTTTCGCGTACTTAATAAAGAGAAATTTTCCTTAAAACTTCGGGTACCAATGTGGCAATTACAGATTAAAATTATGTGATGCCGTAGCGGCATCTCCGCCTTTCAAGGGGTTAAAGCTGAAATTCTAATATTTCAACATAAAGCTAATTTTCCAAGAATGTCATTATTCCTGAACATATGAAACAATATTTATTTATGTTTAACATTCTATATTTAATAGTTTAAAAAATAATAATTTTTTATGTATTTAATAATTAAATATTAATGCTTTTAGCTTAGTAATAAAAGAAAATAAGTTTAAACTGGTGTGAATTAATACGAACTAAAAGGTATTTTTAAAACATCATCAAAAACTTAAATGCGCTAGGCCTTTCGAAAAATCATAGTCTTTCTTCATCAGGAACAAAGAAGACGTGCTTCTACTATGAAAGCAGCAGCAAGACTCGCTCATAGTGTCTATGAGTCTCTCATAGTGACTCATAGTGTCTTGCTGCTGCTTTCATAATAGAAGCACGTCTTCTTTGCGCATGAAAAAGAAAGACTAAGATCTTTCGAAAGGCTTAGCGCATTTAAGTTTTTGATGGCGTTTTAAGAAGATCTTTTAGTTAGCGTAGTAAATATAAAAAATACATTTTAAAATGCATTACATTTTGAAAAATATTTACAATAAAATATTTTATATAATATAAAAATATTTTTTAAATAAAATTAATATACATTTTATATTGAATAACTAACTGTTAAAACGGTTTTCTGAGAGAGTTAAGAACCACTTTTATGCCTTTTATTCACATTCCCAGCATATGTTACAAAGGAAAAAATAATTAAACAATTTGTATAGTCTGTGGCCAAACAATAAATAAGTAAGGATGCACCCTATACTTTTTAATCACCATATAGTTGCAGAGAAAAACGATAAGAACCATTCAAATTGGAAAATCTGTTAATTATATCAGTTTATTATTATCATTTATATGTGCTTTAAGATAATTCTAGGTATATCAACTCGTCAATTTCCATAATTTTAACTAATGACAAACTCCTCCAAAAGAATTTATTTTATAAGTTTCACTGGACGGGTAGTTTCTCGCAAATTTTCTTTCGTTGTTGTAATCATTGTTTTAACTCCAGTACTCTTAAAACTACGCAGTGGTATCTGCCAGGGACAATTTCTCGCCAAACTTGACAACACTGAACAAAATTTCGCCAACTTTGTCGTCGAAGATAACTTATCATAATTAAATCCAACTTGACGATACCTACAAATGTAAATAAGTGCGAGTAGTAAGTCAAAATTACGTCCACTACTAACTATATCACAATATTAAAACATTTATTTGCTTAAAAGACGTTATAAAAACACATTAAATGTAAATTAAAAATATATATTTACATGTTTCAACTCTTTTACTGAGTCATCATCAGAATGTATAACAGAAAATTAAAAAATCCTTGAACATAAACAAGTCATAAATTCGGGATACGAAAAGGTAATGTATCGTTACAAACTTCTGAACCTCTTAAATAAATTAGAATGGACTCTTTTATAAATAATTGTAAATAAAAAGTAGACCTGTAGATTATTTTCCTCTTGTTAAAAAGTATGTTAATGCTCTCTATTTGATTTAGCCGGGATAAAGCAGTATTACCTCTATTATATTCTATGTCCAGGAATCAAAAATCATTATACAGGTAAAACCCAACGAAAACTCAATATCAGATGTAAAGAACATATAGCGGACATAAAATATAATAGAGGTAATTCTGCTTTATCCTGGCTAAATCAAATAGATACCTTTAACATACTTTTTAATTAGGGAGGGAGGAATCAAAAATCATTATATAGGTATAACCCAACGAAAATTCAATATCAGATGTAAAGAACAAATCAGATGAGCAATACATTATCTTTTCGTATCCCGAATTTATGGGTTGAATGTTTGGATGACTTACAGCGTCGCGCCACAGAGGGAACACGAGCAATCGCGAAAATGTAAGGGGCGTTATATGATTACTTGTTTATATTCGATGATTTTTTCAATTTTTCATATGCATTAGTAATTTTTTGTTATACATTCTGATGACGACTCAGTAAAAGAATTGAAACATGTAAATATAGATTTTTAATTTACTTTTAATGGGTTTTTATAACGTCTTTTAAGCAAATAAATATTTTAATATTGTGATATTCACGATAGCTGATATTTTTTTTTTAATTGCCATTCATATTTTATATTGACGAATTCTGCAAATCTTGTATAACGGCCTAAAATTAGCTAAATTTTTAAAAATAAGGGACAGGGAAGCTACCTTTTCTTCCGGTACAGGACAGAAGGACTTTTACTAAATATAGCCTAACAGAAAGTGAGTGAAATATTCATTTTAGAATCCCAACTTTAGAAAACCAAATTAAGATAAATAAAAGAGCATAATTAAATAAATTACACCTTTACGATACAACAATTATAGAAAAAGCTAGTCATAAGCAGGCAGCTTTTATTTTTTGTATATTTGTCAAAATATAGGTACTTAGTAAGCTTTAACGGTAATAAGAAGTGTTAAAACTGTTGAAGGCTGGTCGAAAAAGAGGCATTGCCAAAAATTATTGTAAACCTTTTTTATTTACTACTTTTCAATTTTAATGCAGATGTAACAGTAACTTTTAAAGCGAGTGGTCGGCACTATAACCGGTTAATAATAAATTTGCTAATTTTAATTTAACACCAGTAACACAAGTAATTTAACACAAGTAACAGTACGGAAACTTCAGGCGTCGTTACCTACATGCACGTGTCCTGTAGTATTATTTTTGGGGAGAAGGCAGGTGTGGGCACCAGTGTTACACCAAAAATCGTCCAGTCAAGTTCCTTGAAAGTTTCCTTGCTCTGCGAATATTATATTGTGCTTTCTTGATATATATTTTTTAAACAGTACAACAGTAAGTTATAATGTCACGATGTATTTTTGTTTAACAATTAATCGATCATTACCGCATAATAATTGGAAATATGCATAAAATTTAAATATTATATGGTGACATTCTATGGTATGCATAAACATTTTTCATCATTTTTTAACTTTTTTCGTAAATTTTAATCAACATTTTTTTCTTGTATTGACATTGTACAGTGATAGAAAATTAAAATTATTCATGTATTTATAAATATGAGGTATGCTATAAAATATTTTCATACAAAAGTTATTCTTTGACACACACGTACTGTTTGAGAAAGTAAAATTTTTGTGTTCTCATAATTATAAAATATTCTTATTATTCGGAAAAGGAAGTATGAAAACACTACATGCATTGTTAGCTAAACAAAAAAAACATTAAGCAAAAATCAATTTTCAGAAATACGTATAATTATTTATACATTTCCGTTTTAAAAAAGAGTAACTATCTAGCAGGAAATCAGCTAATTAGAAATAATGAAAAAACTTTACCCGGAAAGACATTCATCATTCTAATTTGCTTCCTTTTTTACAAAAAAAAAAAAAAAAAAAAAAAAAAAAAAAAAAATGCTTCAAAAGAATTTCACTCTGTAAGAAAATGATAAGTTTAATTTTTTTGGAGGTTTTCAATTGGAGAATTCTAAAAAAATTACTGAATATTTTCATTTGTATAATGATTTATTATCATAAACTTAAGAAACGATATTTTTGGTAACTATATTTTTTTCTAATTTCACAAAGTATATATTACGAAACATTTCAATAAAATATATATTCCGGAAGAGTGATTTCGATTTGATTTTTTAAAATATCTATCAAATTTTTTTAAATAATACATGATTTTGCATGTATGAGAGACATTCCGTAATTAAAAAAAGAAATTACACGTCGGGAAATTTGGAACAATCTAAAAAAGAAATGCGTAAATTTACACAATTAAATAGATATACTCATGATAAAAAAAATGTTTATATGTATAAAGTGACGCATAAATTGTCAAAAACACGTATGGCGTGTCAACTTTAAAATCGAAATAGTTCTTAATATTTTGATGGTGACACATTAAGCTGCTTAAGTGTGTAAAAAGTTGTCAGATAACTCTGAAATACAGACTTTAATGTGTAAATTGAACATGGGTACGCATATATGTGTCTAATATTCAAAAACAATGTTTTTCTTTTACATAGTACCTAACATTATAGTTTAGGAATTAAAGTTTGAACTAATTATTTTTATGGTCGCATTACAAATTTGCAACTAATTTGCACTAAGAATAAACTCACGTGCTTTGTGCGTTTGTTGTCTTATCAACAGATTATTTTTAAAGCCACAAAATAATTTATAATTTACGAGATATTTTGTCGGATTTTTTCCTAACAATTTCAGTCATAACTTTTCAAAGATACCACTATATCAAGAGAGGTAATTTTCTATTTAACCCTTCACTGCACCATATGCCACAGCTGGCATATACCTAAAAACACTGTAATTCGTATTATGTGCCATGAATATGGCCAATATGATCTCTATCCCTGTTTAAGAACAGTCCAAAGAAGGAAATAACACTTGTTTTGTTCATGTCAGATGGCTGCATTTGAAGAAAAATTGAATTAGTTCTTCGGAAACAAATAAAAATTCCATAAAGCTGTTAAGGTAAAATTTACACCGTTTTAAGAATCTTGTAGTACACCTCAGTTCTGTACATAAGTTTCGACATACAATTACACCATTTTAAATAGTATTACATAGTTAAAATACGCTCCCAAGCGACTTTTATCCGTAGACCAATGTAACGGAATTCTGCGTTCTACAGTTTGGCAACGCGTACCGAGACAACCGAACTAAAAATATGAACGATGAGTAAGGTAAAATTAGATGGAAGTTAGTACAATGTAGAGCGAGTAAAAAATGTTAAAAAAAATGTCAAATATATATATATATATGTATATATGTATACAGGGTTTCTCAAAATGATCCGTACAACTTTAAAATTTTATTTAAAAAAATAATAAGCATACAGCAAAACTGGTTAGAACAATTGATAGAAGAAGTCATTTTTTTTCTATTGCCTTAATAAACTTCACCACGAGTTCCTTTTGTAGCACGAAGAATATCAAGACGATATTCCAGTTCAATCCACGAACACTTTAGCATGTTTTAGTAACCACCAACCGTTTGATTTCGATCGACATCGGCCGTTTTACATCAATCGTTCGATAATTTCTTTGCGTTTGAGAATTGGATTTTGATTCGATAAACCACTCGACATATTGAGCTTTATTTACGGTATCCGTCATATTGAATGATTGAATTCTTTAATAATCGCTTACCTGTCATTCTGCGTGCGCCATCTGTGATCAGAAACAAACAGTAGAAAAATACTTTTTGGGGTATTCTATCTATTGTTGTAACTAGTTTTGCTTTAGCTCTATTCTTTCTTATTACTAAAATTTGGAAGTTGTACGGATCGATTTAGGACATCCCGTATATATGTTACATGGTGTTTTCGTGATTCCACGATCATGACGACTGTTGTGGTAAACCAGTATGGGATCAATCTTTTAAAAAAGTTACCTTAAATTATATTTTATATTATTTTGTAGATTTATATTTCTGTAAAACATACGTAAACAAATGCAAAAAGAAGAAATATTATAAATTAATTATCGGCTTGAATATCCATAATAAAATATTTCAAAAAAAATGATCAACCATTTCTTCTGATACGCTTAATTATACAATTTCAGAAAAAGGGAAGTTTTTAAAATAAGCCATGAAATTGCAAGGCATGCTAGCCATAAATTATAAAGGTTTGTATATTTTTAAGTTATAAATTTTAAATTTCTAAAGTAGAAAAATGAACATACAAAATTAGCTAAAATGTCATACATTCTCTCCGTTTCTTCATTTTAATAAAACATGATGTATCGTCTAGCTTTCCTTAACATTTTATGTTTCTTTCCAAATTTGTTTACAGAAAATAAGAGTAACTTAAAAACATGCTGAAGCACATTTTTCTGAAAAAAATTTAATCTTTATAATGCAGGAACATTTCATTCTAATAAAAGATTTTTCTAAAGTCATGTTCTACTGCGTCGTTTTTAAAACTTTACAACATAGTGAAAAAGTGTTTATGATTTCAGCTAGTCTCTTTTCAGTCTGCCCGTTTGGCTGCTTGTCCAAATTTAATTCTCGTAAAATATACTCATACTGCCACAATTTTTTAGTATGTTATTGATATTTACTATATCACGAACTATATAGAAAATTAAGTGTGTAGCAATTTTAGTTCATTTACAGGGACGGTCAAAATTTTTCCGTTACATTACTGTCTATGGAAAAAAATCATTTCAAGTTCATTTTAATAATGTTAGACAAATTTCAAACATAATGAAACTGATAAGAATTTATGTAGTGCACTAAATCATGCATTCTGAAAAATATGGGTGGCAAAGCATTTTCTATTCTTTTACATGACCACACAAAAATATCCTGTTACACAATAGTCTACGGGGAGGTGTTTGCAAAGTATTTTAGTTCTGCTACACTGTAAAATGTAATGTCAGATATAATGATAATAATATACATTACTGAGCTTTACTACAAGATACTTCTTGTATAACATGATGTGCATAGCATTTGTCGTTCATTTACAGGAACACGCAAACGATTCGGATAGAGTACTGTATCTGAAGTACACTGTCTATTAGTACTGGACATGTAATTTCATTTATGGTATGCGCATATAACTAAATGTTTGCCCAGTATGTGGTGTGTATAAATGCAGTATGTATACTAATATTATAAAGAAGTAAAGTTTGTTTGTTTTTTGTTCGAGGTTATCTATGGAACTGCCGAACCGATTTAAAAAATAATGGTATTACAATGATGGTGTTAGTCCCTAATATTTTATGTCAATGCTACTACACTAAAGGGAGTGCAGGAGCAAAAAACGTTCTAAAAATGCGATTTTTGTGTTACTGAAGAGATTAGAAAAATGAAATTTGGAATAGTAGTTACTTATAAGATATAAATGATATACATTTCTTAACAATTTCGAAATTTAATAAATTTCCATTTCTACGCAATCTCAGGAAGTACCGAGCCGATTTAATCCGGGAGTAGTCGCGTCTTTTTTCATAACGTTATTAGTCGATTTCCGCCTTTTTGCAGCCGGCCGCCCGCATACGGAAAATGTAAAATATGAATCGTTTTTCGCTTAATATTCTAATATTACATTTCAATGAATTTATAAATTTGCAGTTTACTTAAATTAAACATGTATCCATGGTATTTGGAATAATGGGAAAAATTAAAAATGAACTGACATTAGGGATCGTTCAGTAGAATTTTCCATCAATTTCAACATTGCTTGTAAAAATGTAACTGAAGGGAAATCAGACATTTCTTATTACATCACTATGCTAATGGAGAAACATTTAAAGCCAGCTACATGGTGATCTCCATTAAATTTGTAAGTGGATGTAAGTTAGGAGAAAACAGTTTATATGGACGGAAAAAAGACCGACACCTGACAACTGCCAGGTTAATAAATTATGGTTTACAAATTATGGGGATATCACTTCCTGCAACATAACTATGTTTTATGCCGGTTTCACTACACCAAAGAGGGGAGTAGGAAAAAAAAAGTTCTAAAAATGCGATTTTTTTGTTAAAGAAGGACCTAGAAACATAAATGTTTTCATTGTAGTTACTTATTAGATATACATTATCTCTAAGAACTTGTCTTAAAAAATTCGAAATTGAAAAGGGGTAGGGTAAGGTGACCTATTATCGTCCCCCAGTCACTTTTAGGCCCTTGAAAGTTGTAATTTTCAGTAAAAATCTACCAAATTTGTATTTTACACAGACTAACTACCCACGCACATAGAAACGTAGGTAAATATCGTGCAAAAAAATTTAACAATGCGAAAAAATGTTTTTTCAAAAGTATCTAAAAAATGCAAAAGAAAAAAAATGTCCCAATTTCGTCCCCCCAAAAAATCCAATACACCGAGGCGAAACTTATAACTAAATCAAAATTTATTACTATATGAGTAATTGATTTCATTTATATTAAAGTAAGGCACAAAGAAATGCACTAATTATCAGTGGAATAATAACTTAAAGAAACACTAGCATAGTTTCCAATCTCCCGATTTTTTCATACCAATATTTTTATGCAGAAATACTTGCTTTATACAATCACAGTTTTAACGAAATTAAATAAATAAAACATTTTTGTAACATTTTACAGGTATCCAAAAAAGCAGATTGGCAGCTATGCATTAGCCAGCCAAGCAGCAGGAAACAATTAAGAAAAATGTCATGAAAAAGCATTCATAATTTCGTTCCCGGGAAGAAAATAAGAATTGCAATGGAGACGAAATTGAGACCCCGCTACTTTCCAAAGTTACGGATCTTCAGTTCCCGTAAGATGAACCGAGCGTCCTAAAACTCACTGTATGCTACTGTCATCATCTTATCAAGGTAAAATACATGCAATGAATAAGAAATAAATACTTACAGAACAGTAAATAACGTTCTACAAACGACGTAATAAGAACTCAAGTCTTCTAAAAATAGGAAATTCACCGTCTTTAATTTATGTATGCGTCTTGGCGAACGAAACTTTCAACACTGACCCCTTTTACCTTTCGCCCCGTGTGCCTTGCGTCATAAATGCCGCCACTTTCGCAGAAGCGGAGAAGTTAAGGGGGACGAAATATGGGCACTTTAACCTAATAATGCGCGAATAGTGTTCTAAAAAGCGTTCTAAATGGCGATTTCTATGCAATCATAGGACGTATCAAACCGATTTCAAAAGTAATGGTTGGAAATTGGGGGTGATAGCCGTTGCTCTAATCTCCTTGGTCTAATTTATGTCGGTGTCATTACAACCCAGGGGTTGCAGGAGTAAAAAACTAACTTTCTAAATTGCGATTTTTGTGTTACTGAAGGGCCTAGAAGCATGAAATTTGACATGATAGTTACTTATTAGATAAAAGTAATCTCTAAGAAAATTTCCTAAAAAAAGTCGAAATTTAAACAGGGTAAAAATGGGCGAAAAGCGTTCTAAAAATGTTCTAAATTGCGATTTCTAGGCAATATCAAGAAGTAACAAACAAATTTTAAAAGTAATGGATGGAAATTGATGATGACAGCCTTTGCTCTAAATGCCACTATTACTTGGAGGGGGAGGGGGGTGCAGGAGATAAAAACATTCTAAATTGCGATTTTTGTGTTACAGATGGACCTAGAAATATTAAATCTGGTATAGTAGTTACTGATTTGATAAAAACGATCTCTAAAAATATTTCCTAAAAAAATCGAAATTTAAAAGGGCTGAAAATGGGCGAAGAGTGTTTTAAAAAAATTCTAAATTGCGATTTATAAGAAATCTCAAGAAGTACCAAATGAATTATAAAAGTAATGGTTGGAAATTGATGGTAACTGATCTTGCTCCAAGATAGGTTATATTTTATGTCGGTTCCACTACCACAAAGGGGGTGCTGGACCCAATAACGTTCTATAAGTGCGATATTTGTGTTACTGAAATGCCCAGAAAACATGAAATTTGGCATGATAGTTACTTTTTTAGAAATAAACGATTTCTAAT
Organism: Maratus speciosus; assembly: GCA_963932465.1. Taxonomy (NCBI): domain Eukaryota; kingdom Metazoa; phylum Arthropoda; class Arachnida; order Araneae; family Salticidae; genus Maratus; species Maratus speciosus. The sequence continues at coordinate 140,032,937 of OZ010791.1, forward strand.
AACATTTCTTACAAAATTCGAATTTAAAAAGGGTTATAATGCGCGAAAATCGTTCTAAAAAACGTTCTAAATTGCGATTTTTACGCAATCACATCTGTAAGTTGAACCGATTTCAAAAATAATGGTGTCAAACTGATGGTCACAGTCTTTGTTCCAACACATGCTATATTGTATTTTGGTGCCACTAACACATGGGTGTTGCAGGATCAAAAAACGTTCTAAATTGCAACTTTTGTGATACTGAAGTGTCTAAAAATCTGAAATTTGGCGTGGTGTTTACTTATAACATGTAAATGATCTCTATGAGCATTTGCTATTGAAATTTAACAGCGGTGAAAATGGGCGAAAAGCGTTCAAATAAATCGTTCTAAATTGCGATTTTTACGCAATCTCGGGAAGCACCGAACCGATTTTAAAAATAATTGTCGCAAAATAATGGTGACAGCCCTTACCCTAAGAAAGTCTATGTTTTATGTCGGTGTCATTACCACATAGGGAGTGCAGGAGCAAAATGCGGTTTTTGTGTTACGGAAGGGTCTAGAAATATGAAATATTGCAAGATAGTTACTTATTCGATATAAAAGGCCTCTAAAAACATTTATTAATAAATTTGTAATTTAAAAGTGATAGAAATGCGCGAAAATCGTTCTAAAAACTTTCTAAATGCCGATTTCTACGTAATGTCAAAAAGTATCAAACCCATTTCAAAAGTAATGGTTGTAAATTCATGGTTACAACTCTGGCTTTAACATAGTCTATGTTTTTTTATTGTTGTCACAACCACATGGGGGTTGAAGGAGCAAAACAACTTTCTAAATTGCGTTTTTTGTGATACTGAGGTGTCTAAAATTTTTTAATTTGGCATAATTACTTAACAGATGCAAATGCTTTCTAAGAACCGTCTGAAGAAAATTCCAAAAATCAAAGATATGAAGTGAGGGAAAAGCGTTCTAAATTACTTTTTTTATGCAGTCTTATGAAATACCAAACAGATTTCAAAAATAATTGTTGCAAGTTGGTGGTGATAGAACCTCCTTAAATATAAGCTATATTTTATGTTGGTGTCACTAACACCGCAGGGTTGCAGGAGCAAAATATATTCTAAATTGCGATTTCTGATAACCTGAAGTAGCCAGAAACTAGAATTCTGGAAGGATAGCTACTTAAAAGGGTAGTTACTTAGTTAAAATATAAATGCCCTCTAAGAATCGAAAAAAAATGTAAATTCAAAATGTAAAAGGATGAAGCGAAGTGAAGGAGCGAAAAACTTTCTAAAATGTCCTAAATTACGATTCCTATGCAATCTCAGGAAATAATAAACCGATTACAAAAGTAATGGTTGCGAATGAATAGTGACAGTCTCTGATCCTACACAGGTTATATTTTATGCCGGTGCCACTACCACCTGGCGTTGGCAGGAACAAAAAATTTTCAAAAACGCCTTTAAATTCTTTCTAAATTACGTTTTCTATGGAATATTAGGAAATACCAAACCGATTTCAAAAGTCTGTTGGCAAATAAATATTGACTGTTTCTGTTTCAACATAGGCATTTTATATCAGCGCCACTACAAGCAGAGAGATGTATAATGTTTGGAAGTCTGGTTTGAGAAGTTTTAATTATGTTTTAACTTGAATTAAATTTTAGCTTAATATGCAGCGCATATAAACATCTGCTGGTAATATGCAGGGCTGTACAAAAGAATTCAAGTATTTTCCAGTATATTGATAGAATATGCTGAAGGTGAATATTTAACTTATTATGCATTTTCTTACTAAGCTAAGTTTTGGAATATTGTGTAGTACATGTACAAATTGTAAGTTAAGTATAGAGCTACACAAAATAATTGGAATATTTTTCCGCTATGTACGGTTATTGCTTAAATCTGGTTTTCAAATGTGTTATGAGTTTTCTAAAACGTTTACTTAGATTTTGTTTTGTACTTTATTAAATAGCGAAAATTTAGTAAAGAATTTGGGAAATATTGGAAATTGTTTCAAAATTTATGCTTGAGTATGATTTTTCCTTCTCATTTTATTATTATTTTTAAAACATCGAGATCAATTATGACTAAAATAAAGGCTCATTAGACGTAGTAAATTTGCATATAGGTGGTGAAGAAGCCGACAAAAACCTTTAAAAACCATACACAAAATAGTAAAATACGCACAGAGGGTAGCATGAGATTTCGGGATTTTATTAAACAAAATACGTTATGTAAAGAAAATTGTTATTGTTCTTCTCTTTGAAAGGTTTAGTATATTTTAGTTCTTGTGTCTAATAAATGGCGCAAATTTTGAGGGTGTTTTTCATTTTGTATCAAAAATCATTAAACGCACTACAAAAAAGCATTATTTCGCAGTAACGTTATTTAATTAAATTGCATACTATATTATAAATATTCTTTTTGAAATAAATGCAAAGTTAAAGTTATGAATGGATTTACTACGATTTTACTAATACGTTAAATAAATTTAATTGGAATACACATAAATAAATATTTGTAAATCGAAACATATATGTAAACTTATCTTCAAGATGCTGTTCTAAAAGAATGTTTAATATAGTAAACTATGATAATGAAAGTAAAGTATTTCTATTTTTCAAAAAAAAAAAAAAAAAAAAAAAAAAAAAAAAACATTATAATCCATAGTTAAGGAATCTTTATTAAAAGTAGCTGTCACTATTTTATTAATTTAATAATTTCCGAACTTTAAAAGTTTTTTTATTATAATTTTGCAACAATAAATAGTTAATGTTTCGAGGCATAAATTTTATTTGTTATGTCTGAAAAAAGCATTCATTTTAATTTAATGTCAATTTCAATTCCATTTTGCATTGTTATCATATGAGTAAATAAAAGCTAACGAAAAATTAATGGAAGGATTTTAATTCTTTAATGAAACTTTTTTTTTTTTTTTTGGTTACATAATGTATACGTCGTAGTTTACTTGAGAAATCCTGCACTTTACAATTTGTCGGGCTAATTGGAGAATCATCTCTGTTTTTCCAATCAGACTAATATTTTTCAGGATTATTGCAACGAGCCTAAAGTACGTTATGATCTAATTGGAATAAGGCAATTCTTTTCCCAAAAAGCGTAAACTTGTAGGTTCATTGCAAATAGCCTAGATAGCGTTAGGCTAATTGAAAATGGACCAATTACTTCTATTCCATCGAACCCGATCCGAAAGACAAAATAATTTATGTTGAAACGCAACCCGGCTAGAACCTGAAAAGTCCATCTGATCTGAACCCGAAACCTGATATGCACTTGAAAAAAATCCATCGAAATGTAACCCGATTCGAGAGAGACAAAATAATTTCCGTCTACACGCACTGATTAGAACCAGAAGATTCCAATTGAAGTCTATCCTAAACCCGATCCGAATCAGAAAGCTCTATCCAACCGTAACCCAACCTTTGCTCGATAAAATATATTCCGACAAAACGCAACCGAAGTAGAAACTGAAAATTCCAGTTGAATAACCCGAGTAGAAACTGAAATTCCCATTTAAATTCAACCTGAAACCCGATTCGAAAAAGACAAAATAAATTCGACACGCTCCGATAAGAACCTGGAAGTCAAGTCGAAACCCGATCCGAACCCGAAAAAAATCATTAAATTCGTTCCCAGAAAGACAAAATAATTTTCGTCGACAAGCACCGACCGGAACCTGAAAATTCCAATTGAAGTCTACCTTAAAACCGATACGAACACTGCTAAAAAAAAAAAAATCCATGCAATTGTAACTCGATCTATGCAAGACAAAACGTAACCCCACCGGAACCTGGAAGTTCCATTTGAAGTCAACCCGAAACTAAATTCGAACCGAAATATAATCCATCGGACCGTATCCCGATCCGAGAAAGACAAAATAATTTCCGTCGACACGCAACTAACAGAATCTGAAAGTTCCAATAAATGTCTGTCTTAATCCCGTATCGAACCTGAAAAAAATATTATTCCATACAACCGTAACACGATCTGTGGCAGACAAAATAATTTCCGTCGAAATGCAACTCAACAAACCTCAAAATGTCATTTGAACGCAACCGAAACCCTATCAGAACCCGAAAAAAATTCATCCGACCTTAACTCGATCTGTGAAAGACAAGAAAACATGCGACTGGAAGTCTTTTTTGTAGAGAAAATAATTTTTGCAAAATTTTCGGTTTTAATGTGAACGCTGCACAGTAGGGCGTTTTCATGATCTATGTGCACATAATTTATTTTTCCGATTATCTCGGAAACATAACCGCGTGTACTAGCTTTTGCAAAAAAGAAAAAAAAATCAGAGGTGTTGAAAAATGACCGTAAAGAAGTCATTTGCTTGGTTTTGAGGGAGTTTCAAAAGTTGCATTAGCTTCCTCTAAGAAAGCACTTCCTTAGAAAGCACGTCATGACTATTCTGTTTTATTTGAAAGCACGAGTTTGCTTAACATATGTCACAGGTTTGTCATGGTTTTTCAAATTTTTGTTTAAAAATCTGCGATATTAAACACACTTAACCGCTTTTTTCAATGGTTGTAATTTTGGATGTTTCTTGATGTTGTTTACAAATTTCATCTTGACTTTTAACAAATTATTCAGCATTATTCAGCAATAAGCATTTTTAAAATTCGAAGTGCCATTCCTAATGTATTGAAAAATTAAACAAACTCCTTCAGATAGCAGCAGATCAGTAAGTTTTTATTAATAAATAAGCATCATATTAACTGGCAGTGCATGTATGTATATGTACTTCTAATCTTTCAAGTCAAATTTAAACCATTTTTAATTATCCTATTGAGACAAAACAATGAATACATGTGTAATTTGAATGACAATATAATATTAATATAATTTAAAGAATTTAGAAGATTGCTTAGAATAGTGTTTCTATAAGGCTTCACAAAAATTTAGATTAAAATTATCAGTTAACTTTAAACTAGTTTATATAATCTAATTGAGTTGAAACTTTCCTCAGAATATGTAGTTCTGATGACCATACAATATTATTGTAATTTATGGAAGGTAGGCTGTTGCGCTTTTTTACAGGGCCACATAAAAGTTTAGTTCAAATCTTGCAAGACAATTCTAAAGCACTTTCAATTATCTGATTGAGTTGAAACTTTGCCTACATGTGTTTTTCTGATGACAATTCTTATAATTTGACGAACATTAAAATTATGCTTTTTTTAATAGGGCCACACAAAAGATCGCAAAAAGATTGTTGCTAAAATGTAGAAATTTCAATTGAATTTCAAGAAAATTACTATAGGTTATTGAGATACACAATAGCATTCTTTTGATTGAAAACAAATTGCATTGTCTTTCTTCTACAAAGATTCACAAAAAAATCGGATACATTACTGTCTATATGCAGAAATTTAATTTCAAATTGAATAAAATTTGTATAGTTTATTTATTCACACCGCAGCATTTTTACAATCGAAAATAATTTTGGTAGCATTTATATGTTTTACAGGGTACCACAATTATTAAAGTTTTTTAATATTATTTTATTTTAAAAGTTTTATTTTTCAGAATGACTACACAAATTTCTCGAGAAATTCTGAGTAAACAAAAATACAAAAAAGAAATGAATGCTAACTTACATTTGTGCAGTAAATTGTTTTTTACTTAATTGTAAAATAAACCGCTTTATACAGGGTGCCCACTAAAGTCCTTCCCACGCTCTTAATTGCCGAACGGTTGCAGCTCATAAATGTGGTGTCTAGGTATATTAAAGTGGCTATGCTCTAACAGATGACACCGCTTCCAGTATCACCTGGTGCAAAACAGCTGAGTCATTATACCTATCTCGATAACAAGATTCATTTAGCATTCATGCTCATAAGGTGTCCTTTCGAACTAAATCGACGAAGCTCTACAAATTTGTCATTCACTTTTATCCTACATTTCGAACCGTTTTCGCGATAGGAACTCTAATCCCGCCATTTTGCACCAGATGGCGCTGTATGCGATCTCATCTAGTAGCACATACCCTCTTTAATATACCTAGACACCACGTTTATTAATATAGATACAGTCGCTCAGCAATTACGAGGGTGGGAACGGACTTTAGTGGGCACTCTGTATTTTTTTAAGATGTTGTTATATAATCAAATATTTATCATTGTTTGAATATTTTATTAGTGATGCATTTAAAAAAAACAGCAAAAACTAATTAAACTTGAACCAAATAAATTTGTCCAACTAGATCGTCAAAACGTCCCACTGTGCACTGGAGCGACATTTTTTCAAATAAATATCCATATTTTCCTTAAAGAAATATACCTAGGTTTATGACACGTTATTATTCTAATTGATAAAAATTTCAAATACGTCGAACGATAAGATTTTTTTTTTTTATGTTCATGGTCACGAAGCGAAAACAAAAGATGAAGAAATCGCAGATCTTTTATATTTCAACATCAATATCGTCTAACGAATTTTTACACAGGCTTAAAAAAACATTTTATTTATAATTGTTAAACATTTCAATTGGTTAATACGAAACATGTTTATAACTCGTTAAAAACCTGATGTGTAAAAAAGTCTTATTCTAAGTACCTATACTAGTAAAGATAATTATATTTTTACGAACAATTGACACTGGCTGCATTAAATTTTTGACTTGAAAATTTTAAAAGAGTTTAAAAAAGAAAAACATCAGAAGCCGGAAGTTCAGAAATCTTTGTCGAAAAGTAACAAACAAAGTTACAAATGTAAAAAAATAAAATAAAAATATATAAAGACCATATAAAAACTTTCACCAATTTCGGAAATAAAAATGCAAAAAATAAGATGGCCTTGTACCGAATCATTATGTATATATAAAATATATAACCTGTTTAGCTAGTTCAAATGTCACACAAATTTTACTCTTGATTCGGATTAAATGTTAAATAAAGAAGAAAGAAGAAAAGAAAAAGAAAATGTGTTTTAAATTGAATTAAAACAAATACTTTTTTAAGATAACATATTTTGCTCTAATGTTTCATTTCGTTATATAGTTAGAATGGAATTTCGATGACATTTTAAAGATGAAATTTTTGCCGAAAGAAAACTCAAAAAATAATTTAATCTGTTTTCAACATACTTAAAAAACATTTTCCAGGGCCTTTTTAAAATTATCTTTCAACAAAATTACAATTTCTAATCATTGGATGAATTTATTTTCTCAAATTCTAATTAAGATGTAAATTGCTTGCAAACAGGTGAATTAAAAGAACCTACGATTCAACTTACTTAAACAGTCATTGAAAAAGAACATATAATTACTAAATTAACAATTTTTATTTTTACTGCGTAATTTTAAAATTACACTAAAGTACTCATTTTGAAAAAATATTTTATTTATAAAATATAATTCAACAAACAGTTTTTTGTGTTTATAAAGGAATAAAAATAAAAAGAACAAATCATGCATCACCCATAGATTATTAAATGAATTCCAACACTATGAGTATACTGTTGCATTTTTGCATAATATTTTTTTCATGTAAAAATCATTATTGCTTTTGGTAAGTGAAAAGTTTTTTTTTTTCATATGGTTATAATTATGCATTTAAAGGATTTTTTAATAAGTGATCTATCTAGTTTTAATGATGTAATCTCGCGGAGCATTTAGGCTTCTAAATAACCTAAAATGACGACGTAATATCTACAGTGTAGAGTCGAGGTGGATTATATTTCTTATCTAGCCGATCGGGAGATATTCACCATGGGAGATTCAGATGGGAGACATGGACCACATTTTCTGCGGGATGGACCATACAAACTTGAGTTTCAAATTTAGTTTTTGAAAGAGCTGAATTTAAAATACTAAGGATTAGTGTTTTTCTGTTTTTTGAAAATGAGTACTACGTATATTAGTAAAGCTTCTTTTACGCGCGGAAAATGGACTGGTGATAATTTGAGAAATCGAAGAAAAGAATTTGTGTGTCAATCATGCAGCAGAGACTTTTAGCATTCCTAAAACTGCTTGAAAGAGAAAAAATTAAACACTTAACATTACCAAGGGTTCTTTGCCAAAGGTCACCATATTCGTCGTCGTCATCAGACTCATTGACATTGATGAAATGTATGATAACGAGGATGACTCTTTAGAACATTGGAACGAAAACGAATGTGTGCGATGCGGCGAAAATTAGAATGAGACCAAACAAAAAGTTAATGGGATACAGTGTGTATCTTATTTGATTTGACTTCATGAAGGTTGTTCACGGTTTGAAGTAACATGCGATAATTGCGGGAAGAAATCAAATAGCAAGAAATAAGTTACTGCAAAACAATCTTAACTCATAGTATTGTCATTTTCACACACAAACATTTTCATAAATAACGTTTAAATCTGCTGCGATATCAAGATTTTTAAAAACAAATTTAATTTTCATAGGTATAGGGGAGACTAGGGACGGTTGATCATACGGGAGGCTTGACCCGCCCATCAATTTTCATATTTAAAAGAATTTAAGAGTTTAATGAATAGGTGTCAACCAAAGCTACTGGAATGCTCAACCAACAGTCTTTGTTTCATACAGCTAATCGAAATAAGTCTGGAAAAATCAATTGTGAAGCGTTTTCAATCTAAAAGTTGTGTTTTTTAGAAATATTTTGTAAGCTTTTTTCAGATAAAATACATTATAGAAATTTAAGTAAATAGGTTTTATATAATGCAAAAATATCGAGATTTCATTCCAAGCATAAAGATTGTACAGTAATTTAGGCTTAACATAACAATGTGGCAATGTTTAGAAAAGGCCTATGTGGGAGGCTTGACCCAGTCAATGTGAGGGAGGGTTGACCAGATGTTCAAGTCTTCCTTAATTAGGTGGTTTTGGAAATATTTTTATGTGTAGAAATATTTTTATGTTTTTACACTGTGCATAATGAAAAGTTAATGGTATGTATATAAAAGAATGTAAATTTATTCTGAAAAGCTTCAGCAAAATGGTGTGATGGAAAAGAAAATGTTTAAAACTGACTATAGAAAAAGGTGAAAAACTGCTAGAAAATGGGAAAACTGATAGGAACTTTTTTCCATTTAAATATTGCTTACAATAGGTAAATAGAAACAGTGGAAAAGACCAGAAAGGATGAAAGCAGCAGTCTTAACCATTTGAAGGGCAGTGGTATATTTATAAAACCACTTAATTTTAATTCCGAAACATCACAATGGCAGCAGAATTTTGCTAAAATCTTTTCCATTTCATATGTATGTGAAGTCTAGTCTTTTCCTTATTTCCAGATAAATTTTTTCGTAAATTCCAGTGTCAGTCATTTATTTCAACATTTTACTACTGAAAGTACTTTGCACCTTAAAGGTTAAAATCATGTTAATGATACGTTAAGTGCTTATGCGGTTGCAAAAGAACACAGCAACGATCGAAAAACTTTAGGAAGGTATACAGAAAAATTTCACCAGGGTGAATACAGTGAGATGAAGTCAAACTATCTGACAACTAGAGTTGTCAGATCGAGTGCCCCAAAAATGGAACAAGGTAAAAAAAGCGGGACAGTGGATCCTAAATCCGGACATAATAACATGAAACACTATGAAAACGGAACCTGTCTCTAACAGAATACTGCCTTAAATGTTAAAATTTCATTTTCCTTGCTGTACAATTATACCTGCTCAGACAAAATCCTGTTTAAAACAAAATTTTTCTCCTCTGACTTGCGATTGCGTCTTAACAGGTTTGTTTAAGCCTCATATTAAAAAAATATATTTTTTTATAATAATTAAAACATGTAGAATAAAGTTATTTTGCTTTTTTTTAACAGATTTTATTCCCCTTCACAAATAGTGCAATGTATAGCAAAGTGGGTCAAGCCTCCCATATAGTGGGTCAACCCTCCCATATATGGTGAGCCTTGACCCATTATTTTTTCATGCATAAAATCAATCATTTTTCAAATTTCTTATATGTTACACTTATGTAACAATTTTATTTTGATAACTGATTGTATAACGAATAAAATGATATACAAAACTTTATTATACGTTCAATATTTAAAAACTAAAAAATCATTTTGTAAAAAGTGGGTCAACCCTCCCTAGTCTCCCCTATATTAAAATATCAAATAACAATTAATGTAAACTTAATGTTGAAGAATTTAATTTCTGAATACGGTAGTGGTGCCATCTGTTGTATAAAATCAGATTTAATGTTTATTGAAATGTAATTACAGTTTCGAGAAATTCGATCCCATCGCTTGGCATAATATAGGATACATTATCGTTGCAAACATGGTTTTTTTCTTGTTAATTTTTCCAGTGTTTCACGAATCTTTGGCTTTGTGGGGGTTTGTTTACGGAAATGTATCCTATATTATGCCAAGTGCTTGGATCGAATTTCTCAAAACTGTGTTTCAATAAACATTAAATCGGATTTTATACAAGAGATGGCACCACTACCGTGTTAAGAAATTAACATTGGAAAACTCCCTCTAAAGAACTCAGTATTTGTTTTTGAGAATTGTGTAATGTAGATATTGTAACTTGTTGGTTCCTAGTGCATATTTCCCTGATGATGGACATGTTTGTATTGCCCGAAACTGCTGGAATATATTTGTATTTTATTATTGTGAGTAATATGTTATTTCATTATAGATATTTTTTTTTATATACTGGGTGCCCTAAAAAGGACTGACTGATTTTAAAATTCAATAACTTGCGAACGGTGACACATATTTAAAAAAAATCTTGCAGGGGGGGGGGGGGGGGAGGTATGCATAAGGTCAATGTTTTTTTTTTTATATAGTGATTTCAGATTTTAGTTCGAATTACAAACAATAGATGGCGCTGTAAGCAAAAGCCGCTAAATGCAGGCTCGATTTTTTGGCATTTCTCTTCTTCCATGCTGATAAAGGAGATTAAAATGTACTGAGTGGGTCCCGAAGTACAAAAAATCCAGCCTACTGATCGCAGCGCCATCTATTTTTGTAATTCGAACTAAAATTGAAAACCACTGTAAAAAAAAAAAAAAAAAAAAAAAAAAAAAAAAAAAAAAAAAAAAAAAAAAACTTTTGACCTTATGCATAACGCTCCTGAAAGAATTTTGTAAATATCTGTCACCGCTTGCAAGTTATTGAAATTTAAAATCAGCCAGTCCTTTTTAGGACAACCGGTATATTGCATACACTGACTAGCAGTGCTTATTGATTATTTAATATAACACAGTGTAATGAGTCCTTTTAGTAGTATTCATTTAAAATTCCTGTAAAGAAAAAAAATTTCATAAATTTAATATATGTGCAATTATTTGAATATTTTACTGTGGTCGATCTCTCGCTTTCAAATAGTCCATCTCACTCGCTGAAGTCCGGGAAAGAGGGACACATAGTAAAGAATTAAAAAATATATAAAAGAAATTCCTTTAAAAGTATGACTTTCTGCATTAGGACTTTTTAAAGAAAAAATCATACACCATTCATATATACTATGAACAGTAAAATATAAGTAAATATATGACTTTTTGAGCCCAAAGAAAAAACGTGGCCCATTTTCCCCATTGTAAAGATGATTTTTTTTAATATATATTTAATCCTGACGTCGCTGCAAACCCCTGACGTTGGCTCTTCCTCTATCTTCCTTTGACATAGTTTTAGACGTGTGTAGGACTCTTCCGTTCTCATATTTATATTTTAGTGATGCGCGCGACTTTTCCCGTTGGTATGGTAGGCGCGCCTGCTGGAAAGTTAAGAGAAAAAACATGAAACACAATATCAAAGGAACTTAGATTACTTAGATAGAACTTAATTAATTGTAAAGTTTAAACAGCTTTGAATATGATCTAATACTTTTTAACATTTTTGCTTATTACATAATATAAAAAAATGAAATGAATATTGTAAATACAGTTTCTATATTAATTTCTCGGGGAAAACAGATTATCTGAATCCTTTTGAGTAGTATTGTAAAAAATCTTTAATTTTAGCATACTTTAATCTTTATAGGAAAAATGCTATGTCGTTCCTACATAGTGTATATGCATAGTAGTTCCATAAAGTGCACATCAAACAATTAATAACTTTATAGACAGTAATGCAATAAAAATTTAGTTTTGTGTGTCCATGTTAATGTACAAGACAATTTTCTCGCAACATCTTCGAGAGGAAATATGTTGTAGTGCTTATCAAAAACGCATATCAATATACTAAAGTTTGAAATACCGCAATATCAGTGTATTGTTACATTATTTTAACATATAAACACAAAACATCTTATCAAACGAACTTCAACTCACTTTAATAGAAGTTAATTACTGAGAAAACTTTTATGAAGCTCTGTATAAAATTTAAAACATTTTAACATTTTTCTCGTTACATAATATACGAAATGAAATGAAAATTGTAACGCACTTTGTGTAATAATGTCTAGGAGAAAACAGATTATCTGAATTCTTTTGAATGGCATTGCAAAAATCTTTGATTTTAGACTCCATTAATCTTTATACGAAATATGCTATCTCGCTCTTAAATAGTGTGTATATAATAAATATAATTTTCATAAAGGGCACTTAAATAATTAATGAATATACAGACGTTAACAAAATGAAAGTTTTCTTTTGTGTGTCTATGTAAATGTACAAGAAAATGTATACGGCGTTTTTTACAGGAAACCTGTTGTAGTGGTCATCAATAATGTATATCAGTATAATAACGACTGAAGTATTGAAATGTTATTTAAACCAAGAGATCAAACTCTGAATTACTAGGTTAAAGATCATCCTGTCATATAGTTATAAATGTGTTCATACGTAGTACTATTGTTTACATCAAACATTACATATTCCATGTTTCAATGAAGCATGTAATGTCGCAGCATGTTATCTGTCATTTTAGCTAAAATTTCATATAAATTTGTGATTTCATGTAATTTATCTATTTGTTATTATACATAAACATTTTGTTCCTATTATAACTATGTATATGAAAAGTGATTTGGTATTTGTATAACAATTTTTGAATATTGAAATATTATTTAAACCAGAAGATCAAACTCTGTATTACCGTGTTGCAGAACATACTCTCCAGAGTACAGAACATCGATGAAAATAATTTTTAAATTAAAACTATAATAGATTCTTTGCATGAACTTTATTTTACAGTAGTCCACTAACAAAGACAGAAATTAACTTGAATTTTGACATTTTAACTTTCTTCAGTAGAAGAATGCATTGTAATCGATTCTTTTTTCGACGGGTTTTCGACGGATTTACACGTTTTAGGGGGCAGAGATCCCCAGAAACATGTTTATTCAAAATACCTCTCTGTCCGTGTGTTGCCAATCTAGAATTGAACCAAATGTTTTGTATATGTTTTTTGATATGCCATCAGGTTCTCCTACAATTTCGAAATTTACGCCGGAAGGAGGCGCTGTAATAGCGATTCTTGTGCCATTTTAATTATTGTACCATCGGCTAGTCCATGGAACTATGGACAGAATTAAACCAATTTTCTGTGCATGGTTTTCGCTATGGCCAGCTGGTCGTTCTTGAATTTTGAAAAATCCCACCGGGAGGGGGTGTTGTAATAGTGAGTTTCGTAATATTTTTCTCGATTTTTTGTAGTTCTATAGTATGTCAGCGGCTCGTTCAGTGACGGGATCTTCGTATCATTCGCATAGCAGTTATTCGCAAACAGGTACTATACAAGAGAATGACGAAAACTATTGATTTTAATAAATACCATGATCGAGATGAACTCGTTTTTACTTCGATTCATTGAGTGAAGCTGAAATTTAAGGTTAAAGTCAAAGTTGGTATAGTATTGAACTAAGAATAATGAATTATTAACATTTGTCACTACTTTTTGAAATATTAAGATGTGTGAATGATAAGAGTTTTGGGATTGTCACATCCAACTAGTTATATTAAATATACCAAATATTATATAGTTTTCAATGTTAGTAAAAGCAACACATTCTTACTGGCATCATGTCATAGGTTGATAGTCGAAGAAAACGGTGAACAATTCGCTAAATATAAAATCCTTTTTTTAATTGTATCAGTTTTTAAGCACATAGTTCGACATATATGTTTAGTTTGTTATAATTATTTATTTGTCTTTATTTATGTATTGATCGACATTTTATTTCAACAGAGAATATTGGCCGAAAAGCAAGTACACTGGTTATCAAAAATTAAGGAAAAGTATCAAAATGCTAATTTTCAAATACGCGAACATTCAAAAGGAAATAATATAATTCGAGTAATTACTATCTCTACAACACAGCTAGCCCATATAACATCTCATTCATGTCACACATGGTCACAAGTGTCACAGTCAGTACGGTGAAGCAAAAAAATAGGAAATTCCATACATCTCATTATGAGTCTCAAATGATCATTATATGTGACTCCACTGAGAAGTCAATGTGGCTGCTGCTTTGTGACGAGTCACCAGGTGACTTTACAATGTAGTTCAATTTTTACTCGCATGTGACTGTCATTTTGAGACTCATTTCATAGTCATCACGAACGTTGCATTATGATAAGTCACCAAATAATATCATATTATAGTCACATGGAGACTTTTCCCAAAAGAGCACAATGGTGACTTCACAGTAGTCTCTCTGTCACCTGGAAGTCATGATGCGACTTTAATGTGACATTATTTGGTAACTCATCACAATGCAGCGTTATACGTTTTTACGTTTATACGTATATACGTATATACGTTTATGCGTATATACGTTTTTACGTATATACGCATTATACGTTTACATATATATCAATTTTTATCAGGCATTACTTGTACCAAAAATGGGATATCATGCATGTCTGTGCTTATTCATTAAAAAGTCATAATACAGGTACTTAGAAACATTTTAAGGGTGTTAAGGGGCATATATATATATATATCTTATCAGGCATTACTTGCCCTAAAAAGGGGGATATCATGCATCTCTGTGCTATATTCATTAAAAAGTCATAATGCAGCTACTTAGAAACATTTTAATGGTGTTAAAGGACACATATAATTATTTTTTTTTTTCGTCAGGCATTACTTGTACTAAAAAAAATGGGATATCATGCATGTTTGTGTTACACTTGTTAAACAGTCATAATTTAGTTACTTAGAAATATTTTAATGGTTTTAAAGGACACATAATTTTTAAATGAACTTTGAAGATATTCCAAAAATAATCTTAAGAATCTATTAACACAGATGAATAGATGAGTCGAGCTTTTGGAAATATATTAGATTTTTATTAAACACAGAAGTACATTTTTTGTAAAATAATAAATGCATGTTTATATATTCAATTAAAATGTTTCTAATTAAATATATTATGACTGTTTAAGGAGTATAGCACAGAGAGACATGCATGATACCCCATTTCTTGGTAAAGTAATATCTTATAAAGTACGGTATAAATGTAAAGGTGTTACATTGTTTATTTTTTCAACTATTTTTGTGCGTGAAAAAACATAAAACTTCTAATGGCATCCATAATTTAAAGTGTTTATTCGAAGAGCGCAAGACTTTTTGCGTTACAACCGTAGACTCATTTGAAACAGGAAGGATTTATGAAATATTTATTATTATGAATTATTGTTCATGAATTTTCTTATAGTTAATATGACATATACCTATTTTAATTTCAAATGTCGAACATAAAACAAAATGGCGATCGTTTGAAAATGAGCATTAAGGAATTCGTTTTTTTTTTTCAATTTTTTGTGTCTTGGAAAATATATTTACCAGTTATTTTTTTAATATTAGTTTGATTAATGGTCATTGAACAATGATTACTTTTCAAACGTTTTGTTAATTGGTTCATAGATTCGAAGGCTCTGTTGCATCGCGTTTTGAAAAGCATAGTTTTGAGATAATTGCGTGAAGAAAAACCATTGCTTTCTTTACAGCGGTCAAACCGTTCCATTTAAATTATAATAACATCGTAAATAACTTGAATGATCAAAAAATGTTCCTTTTTTACATCCCGTCAAAGTGGGACCGAAAAGAAAAATTATATTTATTTTCTTTTAACTATTAAAAAAAGAGAAAAACATTCATTAGATTTATTTATTTTTCTTTTAAAACAAAACACTAAATGATGCTACACATTTCCGAAGGTTTTAAATCACGTTGCTGTTTTGTTACTAAACATTTTCTAATATAGTTAAAAAATCTTCCTTAATTCAATGTGCCTGTCTGTCTGTACATCTATTCATGCACCAACTCCCGTAAATAAACACGAATTGGCATGCAATACCTATTCTTCAATGAAGTTTTTTGTAGAATGTATGCTATTAAAACTGAGTCGTTTAGCATGTATAGTTCCTTTACAAGGATACACAACAGAATCCCGATGTATTATAATCCATGGGGAAAAATCATTTGTATTTTATTTAAATTGCTTACATAGATATATATTTTCATTGTACGACAAGTGATATTTAATAATAATATTATGTTGGCGTGGGAAAACGTTTCTTAACCCTCCGAGCGTCTTGAGGGCTTTCCTGCATTTTCATAAAAATGCTTATAAAAATAATTTTAATTAAAATTTTCTTTCCCTGTGTGTGTTCTAAAATATACTTCATTTCCCTTTATTCGATAGACATCTTGAAATACAATTCTGTTGAAAATAGTTTTATGTACAACAGATTAAAGTTATTTGGGGCAAACTGAAAAATACGCCCAAATCGCTAAAAGGGATAAACTGTCCCTGTACAGGAATTTTCTTTCTAACTTCATATTATATACAATTTTACGTGATAATTTTAAAGCTAGAATATTTGAACTATCAAATTCTGTAATCAAATTATATAATTTTTTAAGGGTGTTTAGGACACAAAAATCTTAAAATTTACTATAAAAATTATTGGATTAAAATTTTTTCCGTTTTTTCCTGTTTAAAATGACGTTTAATTCATGTTTCTATCTTGATTAGAACAGGAAATATTAAATTTTTGGTTTTTGTTCTAGCTTTCAAGCAATGGTTGTTATGGAAACGACTTTTTGTGAAAATGCGTTTTTCTTCATGATGGCTTTTTCACCCTTTCTCATATTAAAATTGTTATAGGTCAAGAACTGTTAAAAGTAAATGTTTTAAACTTGGAACATGTCTTTTTCAATTGTTTTACTTAAATTTTGATTCAGCAAATTTGAAAAAAAAATTACTTTTGAAATTATGATTTTAATTTAAGTCACCCTTTTTTTTTTCAATTTTTACTTTAACACGTTCACGCCGGCGCAAGGCATCACACTCGACTGTCTCAGAGTTGTCAAGTCTCTGGCTTTTTGCACACCACTATTATTGTAGAGAAAATGTTGTTCCTTTAAATCGCCCAATTGTTCTAATTAAACAAAACAATATTTTCTTTATTAAAATACTGGTATCCAAAAAGCCGGAGACTTTGCAGCTCTGAGACAGTCGAGTGTGACCCACCGCCCCGGCGTGAACGTGTAAAATATTTTAATTTTTTTAATTAATATTTTTAAAGATGCTGAATCGAAATTAAAGCTTATATATTTCTGTTTATTTAAATGAAAAAAGATGAAACTCTACTTATAATATTTCGAGTTATAACGATTTTATTACCCCACTTTTTTAATATATTTTATTGAATTAAAAAAAAATGTGAGAAGTTTTATTATGTAATTTTGTCTACAAATAATATGGTTAACCATCACAAAAAAATTTAAAATTTTAACTCAATAAATAAAAATTATTTTTAAATGTGCCCCTGACCCCCCTAAATGAAAATCTTTTTCTTTTTACTTTCCCTTTATGCTCCGACGGTACATTAATGTACCATTAAATTAACGTGTTACAAAATTAATTTAAATAATCGATTAGCAGTAATATAGTTTAGAATGAGTTATACATACTTTACTTTATCCTGTTCCTAAAGCATTATTGGTTTTGGAAAAAAAAAAAATAAAGGCTGATTTGTTTTAGCTTTCTTGACGTTGAAAGATTATGGGGGAATATTTCTATATTTAAGAGGATTATATTTCTATATTTCTACATTTAAGAGGATTATATTTCTATATTTCTATATTTAAGAGGATTATAGTTCTATATTTCTATATTTAAGAGGATTATATTTGTACATTTACTAATTGTATAAAAGACCAAAAAAAAAAAAAAGAAAGATTTTATATAAAATATTTCACCAGGCTTATAAATATACCAAATATATCTATAAATTCAAATTTAATTAATAAAAGAATATTAGTTAAAACTGGTGTGAATGAATAAGAACAAAAAATCTTCATAAAACACTATAAAAAAATTTAAATGCTATTAAAAATTTTTAAATGCATTTAAAAAATTTTTATGGTGTTTTAAGAAGATTTTTGTTCTTATTTTTTTTTTTAATTAAAAAATTTTACTGACAAAATCCTTCCAAAATTTATTAAGTGATTCTGTAAAGGTTCAAATGTAGTTTCAAAATTACACAAAAATAGAAGATGAAATTTTCATAATTTGAGACAGAAATGTTTATACATATGTCTACCACAACAAATGTTTCAAACGCGCAACTGTTATTTTATCAATATTTAAGCTAAATTAAAAGATAAATTTTAATAATCTTGAATCTTAAACCAAATCACTTTTTCATTAAAAAATCATATCATTCCTTATATTTATCTAATCTACTTACAGTATATGATATTTTATATCTTCAGTTTATCATTATGGCTATTTCGACTTTTTTCTACATACACAAGAAAAAAGTTGTACTGAAAACATGAACGCTTTTGACTTTCTTTTTTTATGCAATTATATTTATTGTGACGTCTTGGACACAATTTGAAAATTTTTGAAAATTGTCTGGTTATCTCTTGTTTAAAATGTTATTTTGTTTTTAGGAAGAATTAAGGATTCTCGTAACTTGATATTATTTATATCATATTCACTTAAAATCAAGAATTAATGCACTAAATTTCACCAAACTGCATATCCCGTTATACATTCTAATAAATAGATGCTAATTTAATTTAGACTTTGCACTCTCAATAGGTGCACAGATATCCTTGGCTTCAGAAATGATTCCTAATCGGGTACACAAATCAATGGATGCAATTTAGCAAGCGTGGTTTGCAGAATTATTAACTACGTTCTTGGAACTCTCATAAACTTTTAACAACACTTTGCCTAATATCATATATTTAACCCATTGTTGTGGAAACTATTATGGAATTATTGCTCGTATACTTCTACGATGAACATTTTAACTGTATCTTGTATTATTCAGCGTAAAAGTTTATGTCAGAACTGAATTTCTAAACGTTAATCTAAACTTTAATAGCAGCATCCAATAGGTGGCGTAGATTTTGTTGTCGTTTTGTTCTTTTAATTCGCTGGTAACTCGCTATTAAATTCAAAGAAACGACCCACGATTTATATTAATCATTATCAATGCTATAAAAAGTTACGTTATAGGCGAATGTTTTATTATGACCATTGCGTACTAGTTCTAAATTTGTTTACACGTCTTTACGCTTTCAAATTATTAATATGTTTCACAAATCATACAGTTACATTTCGCATAAAATATCCTCTAATCTACTTTCTTTTCTAAGATAGCACAAGGGTTTTCGTATTCAATATTTTCTTTTAAAAAGACTTCACTTAACGAAGCCTTATGTAGACTCTGTATAAACTTTCATACATTCCTTTTTTGTTATGAAGATTTGCATAGACACAGAAAAGATATTGGATCAAAATTCCAGCGAATTACAAGGTTGGTGTATAGACTTTTATAAAAACATAATTCATAGGCAAAATGTTTCCATGCAGAAGAAAAAATAATACGTGAAGAGTGTTTTACTTTTTATCTGTTGTAAAAAAAAAAAAAAATTAAAAAAATGCTGGAAAAAGATTTTGTTTATTTTTTTCATTTACAGCGAAAATATTACACGAAAGTATATTTTGAAAATGCGTATTAAGCAAACAATTTTTTTTTATGTTATGCATTAGAGGATCTTTACTTTTATTATGTTAACATATGATAAACATATTTATATTAAATATGTTTTTTTCACAATTTTTCCTTTGTTGTAAAACAGCTGCACTTCATTTTTCTAAAGAAAAAAAAATCAGATCTTTTGTTAGTATAAATAATTATTATAACAAAATTGTATTGCTTCTGAAAATGCTCACCTAAACGTAAATATTTTATTAATTTTTAAATTAATTATTTATGGACCAAAATTAAATTCTTTCTAATTTTGCCGTTTTGTTAAATAGTTTCATTTCTAAATTAATTCTAAAATATAGTAAAAATATAAATATTTTAGACAAATTTCTAAGGAACACTAAAAACAAAATACGGGGTAGTAGCCGAATTTGGACGGCTTCACATGTTTTCAAGTGCAACTCACTTCATTTTTGGAATATCTGCAAAACGCCAATGTACGTGGCCAATCTATTCATCTACTAACTAAATAAATCTTTAGAACAATTTCATTTTGATAATCTTAAATTGTATTTAAACTTCAAACATTTTTACAAAAATGGTCCAAATTCAGCGACTGGTCGCCTTAGTTGAACCCCAGTCTCCTAAATTGAACCAAAGAATATTAAGCTTTTTAAATGAGTTGGGAATATAACTTATTTTATTAAAAGCAAACTTTACGATTAATGACACTATCAAACAAAAAACAACAACAATAAAATAAAATAAAATAAAATCTCTGAAAGAAAGAGCAATAGTTTTAAATCAAAATTTATTCAAAATGTAAAAAAAAAGTTATAAATAATTCGGAATAGAAATTATGGAACTAATTAGCAGTTACTTGAATATCATGTAGTGATGATAGGCTTACACATGAATTTCTTTTGTCCATTTTTTATTCCAGTGTACACAACATGGAACCATACTTGGCAATATGAACACTGAATCATTTCTGTTATTTTATTTTTCTTACAAATTCAGCAAAACCAATCATCACTGTTTTGATTTTTCTTTTTAGAATCTAAATCATTAGATTTTTTTTTTTTTTTTGAAACAGAAGTTTTCTTTATCCCTTCAATCATTTGCTTTTTAATTGAGTTACGCATAGCTTTTAAAACTTGATGTTCCAATTCCTTCCGTGCTTTGAGAGCTTAGTTTTTGTTTTTGTTTTTCTCATTTCAAGGTTCACTTTATATGAGGAAGATGTTAACACAGCTGTTTTTTGGCTCCATCTGCACTTTGACTTAGTTGATTTTGGCAAGGGGAATAACGTTTCTATTGATTCCTTGGTTTTTTGGAGGGTTTTGTAGCTGCAGTCTTCTTGCTGGTCAGTCTCCTCCCAATTTATGATTTCCTTTTCGTTTTCTATATCTTTAACAACTTTTTCTATGACTGATGCTTTTCTTCCAGAGTGTGTCTGTATCTTTTTCATCTTTTTTTCTTACTTTCTTAGTTTTAGTAGGTTTATTATTACTGACTGTGACTCTGAAATCTCACTAGCAGAGAATTAACGGAACTATATTCAGTGCCCATCTCCTCGTTAAGAATAAGTGCAGAAGCAGCTGCAAAATGATGACTTTTAAAAACATGCCTGTTTGGGGGCCAATTGCAAAAAAAAATATTTTTTTATGTCTATATAGGCCTAAACTGCATAAAGAAATTGGTCTAGATTACAAAGTAATTAAAATATTAAAACACTTGCATGGAGATAGTCATACATTATAACAGATAAAAAATAGTGTCCAAAGCGTGCAGCCCTCGAAATTCATTATTTCCTTTCAAATTTAGGATCGTATATCTGGTACAATTTAGCAACTCAAATTTGTGCAATTAAGGCAACTGTGCCATTTTTTTAAACAGGTCATCTCAAGACAAATAATTAAAACAAAAACAAACAAATCCGAGTAAAAAATATGCTCAATAAACACATGAAATTAGATATGTATACATTACAACTTACCTTAGTTTTAATGTATTCTCTTACGTTTAGTAAGAAAAAAATTTGATTAAAACAGCTAATTTTAGGTTTTTAAAAATTATCTGAAAACAGCACGTGGAAAGCGGATGCTTCTTCGAATCTTAAATGACATCATTCTAATGAGTAGGATTTTAGCGCCAGATGTCATCTCTTTCTGTAATTCACGCCATAATTGCAACGATCCATTTAAAGAGGCTGTCCAATTATGGCTACCCTCACCTGTCGTTTGTTTGATTTTTCAACATTACTTGATACATAGAGAGGGCCACTAAAGTTCTGTCCACCCTGTTATATTCAGAACAGTGATAGCTAAAACGATAAATGTGCAGCCTAGATTCAGTAATGTGTCTATGTACTACGCTATGAGAATGTTCATAGGCCAACTAATACGAAATTGGTGAGCTAGCTTTCCTAAATCCGAAGCGGCTATAAGAGAGGGCTATAGGAGAAAGGCTATAAGATTATAAGAGTGTTCTTCATTTAGTATGAATTAATATGCAATTATACGAATATTAAGTAAAAATGACGTTTTAAAAATTTTGAAATGATTTTTTTATATACAATCATTTTCTTAAATATGCCGCTAATTACATGCAGAATTATGTTATATGAAAATACATGTTGACTAATAACACTCGCTCAAGGAACATGCTATTTTAATGCAAAAATCAAGTTAGATACGCTAAATGTACCCCTCATAATCAGGAATTAATAATGCATTAAGCACATGTTCTGATGACTAAGAACATGAAATTTACATAACAATAACGATAGTTGCAATTAATGGCGCAGTTAGATTGTCAATAGAATATGAAAAATCTGCCTTTCAAGACTTCTAATAATGTATTCTTCAATAAAGACATCAGTTTATTCAATTCCTACTGTTAGTTCACACTCTCCCTATATATACCTTGTTCAAATTTTCAATCGTTAATAAAATACTTATTATTCATCCAATCAAGTTCAAATAATTTTTTTAAACTTATAGTGGATGACACTTCATGTTAATACAGTTTTTGTTCAAACATTAATTAGATTAATTACTTTTCAATAAACAATTCCGTACTCGATTTTTGACCGAGGGATCTCTCTTCTTGACATTTTAAGCGCCACTCAAGCAGTCATTGAAGAATGGGAGAAAAAAAATTCTCTTATTGTCCAAAGTAGGAATTGACTTAACTTTTTTTAATATCACTTTTATATGTTAAATCGAACACGTTCTAAAACTTAATAAATGATTTTCATTCCATTTCTCGAGTTGTTTTTGAGATAGGAGTACTGTCCCCGAATATTGTTTTTAGGTCACGCTGTAAGCGTTCTTATTGCGTAGTTGCATTGTGACTTTACAACTCATAGACAGCAAAGACCTCACTTAAGTAATATCTTTGAATCCTTTGTACTGACACTATTTGTGACATAATACAAATATTTTACAACTTTTCAGTATGAAAATACTTCGATAATTTCCGAAAATAATTTTATTGATTTTTACCACTTCAATTTAAATATTTGAATTTAATCTGTTCTTCATCTTAATAATTTAAAGTGTTTGACTGTACGTCAGTGACGTAGTAACTAATATATAACAGAATTCCCCCTTTTTGGCAATATGTTTGAACTCTTATGGAATATTGAACGCTTACATTGAATCGCGATATTCTCCTGATCACTACATGATAGAACCTTATCTACAAGCACCTAGGTAAGTATTACCTCGAAGTCTACCGAGTCATTTTATTACTTTCTTCTATCTTTACAAGAAGAAAGTATTGGATTCGTGAAAATTTTCGACTCCCGGTTTTCGACGGATTTACACGTTTTAGAATGCCCAGAACACGATTTGATGTTTTTTAGAAAATGTCTGTCTGTGAGTCTGTCTGTCACTCCGTCACTCTGTCACTCTGTCTGTGAGTCTGTATGTGACAAAAATTTTGTGGGCGCTCTATCTCAAGAACTAATGCACAGAATTTCACAAAACTTATTATTTAGTTATATCTTGATATAAACTAGACCTGATTAGTTTTTGGGGAAAATCGCACAACAGGTGGCGCTGCTATGCGGCATTTTTCACGATTTCTGCAATAGCTATATCTAAAGAACTACTGCACGGATTTTCATAAAACTTCAGATTCAGTTAGTCCAGGATATAGTTTGGTGCTGATTACTTTTTTGTGAAAATCGCCGAACAGGTGGCGCTGCTATGCTGCATTATTCATGATTATCGCAATAGCTCTAACTCAATAAAAAATGCACGAATTTTCATCAAACTTCAGATTTCGTTAGTCCTTGATATAAATTAGTGCTGTTTAATTTTTGGTGTAAATCGCCCAACAGGTGGCGCTGCTGTGCTGCATTTTCCCGATTTTCGCAAGAGCTGTATCTCAAGAACTATTCCACGGAATTTCATCAAACATCAGATTTAGTTAGTCCTTGACATGAATTGACGTGTAAATTAGTGCTGTTTAATTTTTGGTGTAAATCGCTCAACAGGTGGCGCTGCTATGCTGTATTTTTTGCGATTTCCGCAATAGCTTTATCTCAAGAACTAACGCTTAGATTTTCAACAAACTTCAGATTCAGGTATACCTTGATATCATTTAGTGCTGTTTATTTTTAGCGTAAATCGCTCAACAGGTGGCGCTGCTATGCTACATTTTTCAGAATTCCCGCTGTAGCTCTATCTCAAGAACTAATGCACGAATTTTCATCAAACTTCAAATTCAGATATACTTTGATATGAATTGGTGCTAAATTCATGTAATTTCTTGTACTATTTAAAGGATTTAATTGACGTGATTTATATAGAATAAAGTTTTGTGATGGCCACAACATACTAATTTATTCATGTTTGAAATGTTTTATATTTTATAATACAGGGTTTCTACAAATTAGTTGGCCATAAAGAATGATTTATTGAATGGAATTGACATTAACGATGACATTAACGATGACATTAACTATTACATTAACGATGATGTTTAATTTTTTTAATGGCTGACGAATGGCCGACAATTGATTCGGAAACCCGCAATTCTTTTTAAAAGATTCATCCTTGCATTTTCATTATATAGACAAGTCGTGTTAGTACTCACATTTTACGAGTCATAGCAATCACAAAACTTAGGAAACGTCGAGGCGTCACAAATCGTAAGAATACGAATACACATTGAAAATTATACAAAAAATATCTGGTTATAAAAATAATTGTTCCTCGATTTTTAGAAGCATAATATTAATAGTTTACAACAGAAAAAAAATGTTTAATGCAATATTATTTATTGCATCTACGTAATAGTTATTTTAACTTCTTTTGTTTAAGAAAATTTATGAACTTAATTGAATTGGAAAAAAAAAAAGCATTAGTTTGTGATTTATGGAATTTTTTAAAATCTTTTATAGCAAATTAGTGAAGAATTACTCAGCAAATAAATAAATAAATAAAAATAAAAATAAACGATGAGTAATTTATACAGGTATAAAAGGTCTTTTTTAAAAAAATCGACTATGATTTTTATTAAGTTAATTTTGAATAAGTTATCTCTCTCTCTGTTGAGATAAGATATATAAACAGGCATATTTTAATTTGTTTTTCTTTTCCATTAACGGAAAGATGCATGTTTAAAATTATTTTTGTGTGAGGAGAAGAGCAGTTCATTCCTTAAATTTTTTAGCGCGACTTGTAGTTGTATCTTTTAATCTCATTTGAATGATGTCGTCGTACGCAGCTAGTACCCTTTAAATGTGTTTTTATGAAACTCTAAATAAAGTTTGAAATTATATATATATATTTCTCAATCTTATAAACCAACTATATTTAATAATACAAAGAGATCCAACCCTGGTTCCCCGGGTTACAGAATATCCGTGGAAACCATATGTATATTTTTTGTAGTTGAAAATTCTAATAGATGTTTTACATTAAATATATATATATATTTAGATTTTTCACTAACAATACCAACAATCGTTTTCAATCAAAAATAGCAATTATGTATTAAAAAAATAAAATTTCAAAATTTATTAAAAGCAGTAATTTCGTATTAGCCTTGTGCCAGGATTTACCAGTTGAAGAAATCGCAAAAGATCGCAAGCCTTTTTTATTCTGATAATTTGAACTGTTGAAATGTGGTTCGATTACCTGTATAAAATTTCTGTTTTATTTATATTTTATTATTTTAATTATGTATTCAAAAAGTTTTAATTTCGTTATGGAGTATAAGGCGGAAACAAATGCTGAACTATTTTATTTATATTAATTTTAGTTAAAACACATTTATCTTTTGTAATCGTATGTCGTTACGCGCGAGAGATATTTTTTAAAAAGAAATCATGCTTGAAAATTATTTTTAAAATAATAAAAATTCACTTAATTGCGATACAAGTTTAAAAAAAATTGCGATAGAGTTTTTAAACAAACTGCATTTTAAACAACATTTGTTTCTCTATTTGAAGGTGTAAAAATTTAAAATGTGCGGTATTTAGAAATTTAAAAAAGTTGGAAATTGCACGTCAAACGTGGCAAATATGGGTTTGTACTATAACTAGTTTTATAAATATTTTTTTTTGCACCGCGTATTGTACTGAATATATAATTAAGTACACTTCATAAGTGCATATAAATTTCGTTCTGTTCGAAAACTGTAACATCATTAAAATGCACTTGAAATAATTTTTCACATTGGCCGTAATGTAACGAAAACTTTTGACTGTCCCTGTAATTAAACTATACATCCTACTTTCGTAAAATATGAAATGATTCGACCAAATTTTGCAGCAATTATAGATTTCAAATTTTAGATCATTTGGTAGGGTAGTTTTTCCTCTGCTGTATGCGGACGGACGAACAGACAGGCAGATGGACCGAACGACGATTATAGCTGCTACGCATTTATATAATTATGAACGTACCTAAAAATACATAAAATATAATAGAACTACTAAAAGGACTCAATACGCTGTGTTACAATAAATAAACAATAAGTACGGCTAATCAGTGTATATAATATATTTAAAAATCCATAATTATCTCACATACTACTCACAATAATGAAATACATATTTCTTCCAACAGTTTCGGACAATAAAAACTTGTCCTTCATCTGGGAAATATCCAGGAGAAATTAACACGTTACAATATCTCTATAGCATAGGGTAACTCCGGGAGAGTTGCCGTATACGGGATAGATGCCTCACCCCTTGTATTTCTTGTAATTATCGATAGATGGCCGTCAAATGCACAGTATAGGTCCGCAGTGAGATTATTTTAACCAGTGTATAGCGTGAATCCATTTCGATGTTTACTTGTAGAAGTAAAATCCTTAATTTGACGTAAGTGCATGATTTCACTGTCCAAACTTTTAAACACGTTATGTTTAAATACTTTTCATACACTAATTACTAAATGCATGCATGATTTCGAAGTCAAAACTAAGTGTAGCGTTTGTAAAGAGTACTGTGTGTATAGTTACGCCATTCCCCTTAGCGATGGCAGGTAAATATAATGGCCGACGTCTGCACCCTGCAAAATGGGATACATGCCGCACTGCTATTGCGGTATGCATGCCGCAGTTTCTTTTGTACGGGATGATTAGTGTTATTAACTTTTCCTTTTCTTTTTGCACAGACTAACCCTGTTAGGCATGTTATCAAGTTTACTGAAACCAAAGGAGAAAAGGGGGAAAATAAAAAGTGAGAAGTGGAAGAAAGATGCAAGTCAAGATGATAATAATGAAAAATTGGATTACGTGTAACGCAGACGTTCTTTGCAATCTACTGCAAAGAAGAGGAAGTGTAATTGGCTTCGTTGCGTCATGAGTTTAAATATAGTTACATAAAAGCTGTACTTTTTCGACACTTTTTCTGTAGATTGTAGTCGAAAAAACAGGTCTTTTAACCCATTCGGGACCATAGGTGCATATAAGCACCTTCATAAAGAGCTTACAAAATTTGTTTCTGGCACCAGTAAAAAAGAAAAATAATATTTGTGTTGTTTAATTAGAGCATTTTCATGATTATTTAAGTAAAAGTAGTTTCCTTTAAAAAAGTGGTACCATCCGAGTAAAGCTTCTGTAAAAGCCACCGGTCCCAAAAGGGTTAACAAATAAATTGTGTAAACACAATTTTACATTTTTCTTTTCCCTTTCTAATACATTAATGTTACGTTGTTGCTGAAATAACAATTAAAATTTAATGTAAAAAAATAAGTTGATAATTTTAATAGTGAAAGTAGGCAACAATTATTAATTTGAATCTACTAATATGTTTCGTTGTACTCATTTAGTTCCATTTTGTTATTACATCGTTAATTTTAGTCCAGATATGAATATTTTTTTTAATATTTTTATTTATAATTTCATTGTGTTCTTATTACAAGCGCGGCGTTTCAGCCTGGATGTACGGATGACGCGCCGCAGTGTAATGTTTTAATTTTAAAAAAAATGTTAAAAAATATTAATAATTTGTTTTGAATTTTTTTGTCACAATACACGCGTTCTATAATTAACGTTATATAGCATAGCATGATTTTTTAAATTTTATGTCCACCATGGGACTTTATACACAAGTTCAAAAAATGTGCGGCATAAATCCCGGAATTACCCTATATTGTAACATGTTAGTTTCTGCTTGATATTCCCCTGAAGAAGGACAAGTTTGTGTTGTCCGAAACTGTTGAAAGATATTCGTATTTTATTATTCTGAATAGTATGTGAGTTTAATTATGGATTTTTAAATACATTGTATACACTGATTAGCCGTATTATTTATTTAAGGTAATAGAATTTAAATTTAATCGTCTGCTGTTGCCATTCGCATAATTACGTCAGAGTTACGCACAGACACGTATTATCCTTTATAATAAAAGGTACATAAATATTCTAAAATTTTATAAAACGTAGCATCATTGCTGAAATGGTGCATGGATATCTTAAAGGAGAGTTAAAATATTTAATAGTTCGATTTCCAAAATTCTACCTTTTTACAATGCATATTTTTTAAAAATGTGTTTTAATAATAAAACTAAAATAATTACACTTTTAAAATTAACACTAGTTCTAATAAACACACTAACTCATACTAGTTAAAACAATTACACTTTTGGAATATTTATATAAAATTTCAGATCTACCCTTATCTAATTTTTTCTTGTTTTATATCAAATATTTCGAATGTTTTTCTTACACAAATGATTGTCATTGTGATTGATCTGCCATCCATCATGTGATCCTTCGCTGATAAGAAAAGCCTTTTCTCAAAAGTACGTATTTCTTACTTTATATCGAGAAATCGGTGTGCCAAAATTTTTATCTGAAGATATAAAAGAAAATATAAAGCAATGTTGTTATACAAATATTTAAGAGAAGCTATGTATATTTAACATTTTAGCGAAAATGTATACTTATTTCATATTATTTTTTTCTTAATGGCTGTTAAAATATTATTAGTTCAAATTATTTTTTCAAATTATGCATTTTTATCTTTAATATGAAATTGCTTACATTATAAAAAGAACATAATTTAAAGTAAATATTATGTAGATTTAATTAAACTGGATCTGATTAAAGAGCTCTGTGGATTCATTTAAACTTCTATATACCATGGAAATTTGGAAGATAAAAAATCGAAAAGATATATGCCCAATATTGTTGTATTAGAAAAAGCTTGGTTATTACTAGCAATATTGTGCTATACAGCGGAAAATATTCACAATATTTACATGATATATTGAACCAATTTGTAATTAATTGCATTTAGCCAAATTTAGCAGTAGTATTAGCAAAAGCTATCCACATCCTTTAATTATTACCAATATAAATTTCAGCAGCAAAGTCAATAGTTTCGCAATACATTCTAAATGTCATTTGAATATCGAAAAAATTAGGCGTTTTAATTATTTTGGTATGTATAAAAATAATGATAAAAACATCATATGTAAAAAAGTTTGTAACAATCAACAGTTCTTTAAACGTGATATTATTGTGCCTTAGTATAGGAACAAAAATTTTGTGCATGAATTTCTACATCGGTATCTTATCGTTGCTACAGATATCACATCTGAGACTAAATATTAAATTTCTTCTTTATATCTTGAAGTTTTTATTACTAAATTAACACCAAATAATATCAAATAGTTTTGTGAGCCGGTTATGAACATATCTAACCTTTGCCAAGTATATTGGGTTTTCAAGCTTTTTTAATGCAAAAGTTGAGAATATCATTAGTCTTATTTTACTTAGAGGGTTGATTCGATATTGCATACCATAATAATGATGGTATTATAAAATGAGATATTGTAATGAGGCATTATAATGAGGTATTTTAATATACAAATACAATTATGTATGTGCATTTTTCTAAACACAAAAAAATTCGAAATGTTTCAATTCAGCTGCGAATAAAGGCCTTTTTCACATTATTCACACAGGTGTCAATTGTTTTACAGAAAATTATTCTTTCGATAATAAAACTTTAAATACTTACGATAAAAAACTTTTTTGTTCTATAATAACAAAAAATCACCGAGAATTCCAAGTGAAATTTCAAAATGAATCTCAAATCTAAAAGTATCCTCTTTTAACTATTTTCTTAAATTCAGATATTTTTTCTGAAAATAGAACACTGAATAAAAACAGAAATCCTAATGTTTCTACGAAAACCAAAGAGCTTTATATATTTTTTTTAAAATCATAAAATGAATTCCCATAGGGAACAAGATAATTGGACAAACGATTCAAAGATCTTTTATCCCTCTGAAACACCTTCAAAAGCGAATTTCAGAGAAATACATAACAATATATTTTTAAGTAAAAAGAAAAATGCATTACATCTTTTCAAAGGCTTTATATTCTGAGGCAGTAATTAATACATCTAAAGATAAAAAGGTTTTATTTTATTTTTGTTTGATCATTTTTAAAGTAATCTATATCTTGGTCAAGTTTATGGCTTATTTAAAAAAAAGGCACCTTCTTACTTTTAAAGGTTGTGCTTTGTCCTTTTTTCTTTTACAAAAAAAGATCTATATGGTTACGTTGCATTATTTATTTAAATATACTGAAATCATTTTTAATATATAATAAATAAACACCTTGTATTAATATACTAATTTTAATTGTTATATAATTTATTGAACTCTATGTTAATTATTTTATAAATTTTATGATACTTCTCTAAACTAATAAAAATTAATAACAAGAGAAAATGTGATTTATGCTGAAAATCAGGGGTAAATTAGCTTCAAAAAACAATAACCAATAACACTTTCATAAGTCGTAGATCTATAAGTTTAATAAGAATCTTATACAAACATAAACTTTTTAACCCTATTATTACGCTATTTATGTTTTGGTATTTCATATTACTTTAAAAATCGTTTCCATTACTTTTAACGTGTAAAATATTTAAAAGATTGTTATCCAAATATAAAACTCGTGAAAAAATAACTCGATATTTTATTTTCCCAAATGGCAATGAACTTAACGTTGACATTTTGCTAATAATATGTATAAATGCTCTTCTAACATGTCTATAATTACTGTTGCAAAATACGTCACACTGGCGCTTATTACCATGTTTCAAGAACTAGACACAAAGACTTTAAACCAAAAGATCAAGTTATCGTGTTGATTCCAGACAGCAATAAAAAAATATACGCCACTTGGACGGCAGATACTCTACTCGAAAAGAAATAACGTAATTGAGAATTACAAACTTTACACAAACCTTCCAACCTCTAATCTGTAATCCGGAAATCGCCAATTAATACATCGCATTCCGTCAAAACCGGACGGGTAAACAAAATATCAGAAACATTATAGAATTTCCGAGGTGCTTACAAGAGAAGACATCAAAAAAATCGAAGTATTACAGTTTAGGCCTTTTTGAGTACGCTGAAAGTTAATCTCCACAACCAATAGTTTGCGTGGCTAAAAAAGGTATTCATCTGTAAGTCTGTGTGTCGATTACAGATACTTGAATTCACAAACAAATGTCGGCTCATTCCCGATTAGGAATGTCACATCTCATATATAAAGTACGTCCAGTAAAATTTATAAACCTGTTGGACTTAGTAAAGGAATATTGACAAGTACGACTAACTAGGAAAATGTAAACAGCTCACGTCACTTGTGATCCACCGACGACCGTATGCTTTCGTATTCATTCCGTTCGATTACGCAACACAGCAGGTACGTTTCAAAGATCGATGAATCGTATAGTCTATCATAAAGAATATGTATAATCATATATAGACACTGTAGTAATTTTTCCAATAATTGGTTTGATCATCTTCAGCATCTGACTACTATCGAAGAAGTGAATTAAGAAAAACTGTATTCGCATGACCTCACATAAAATTTCTAGGGCATGTGGAATGACCTGGCATATATTCACTCGGTCCCGATAAAGTACCAGCGATACATAACTTAGAAGTTACGATGTTAGGAGCCTATAAGGTCTCTTATTCTATTATCAATCCCATGTTCCTACATTCTCCGACAACATAGTTCGTCCGTTGATCGAATTTACTAATAAACGCGCCCCTAATTAATTCTCCTGCTCCTAGCAATTTTAAAAGGCTTTCATGAAGTCGCCGATTGCTTTTTCGCCGGACTTTCAAAGAACATTATCATACATGCAGATGCTTCATGATATGCAAAAAGAGCTTGCATATCCCGAAAGGATCAAAACCAGCACGGACACCCCATCGCTTTTATAAGTAAAAAACATTCAATGTGCCAAGAGTTTTAGGATACTATCGAAAAGGTAGCTTACGCAGTTATCGTCGCGGTGAAAAATTTGATTATAATATTTATAGCTTACATGTAACTGAATGAGTTACAGTAATGCAGTAAAATTTCTAACATACTATGTATGATTAAGGGCGCGTATTCAACGGTGGGTCCTGCGTTGCAGCGGTTTCAAGGTCCGATATCCTCATGACGTGGAAAACTCCACAGTAATGTGGATTCCACGAGCAGATTGTACACACTGGACTTAGAAAAATAAACTGTAAGTTACCAAACTCACCTTATGTTGCGTTGTTGTTGTGATCACGTGTTACACAATTGAACTGTAAGATATTTACTCTAGAACTTTAAAATATTGATATTGGTATATTGGCGTTACATTTCAGGGTATTTTATTTTATTCTTTTTAGTATATTTTGATATTATGTAAGTATTTGAACTTAAAGTTTTGATAATAATAATGTGCTTTACTAGATTATTTCTAGATATCAACTGATTTTCATTAGTCTAAAAGACTAAATCAAATACTCTGGAGAAGGAGGTGCGGCGTTGGTACACGCCTTCTCTGGGATGTATTGCATAATTATTTATGGTCATTAGTATAATCCGTTTTGTAACAGAGCTTCATGTTAGTAATGTACCTTATGTGTATACTTAAACTGTGTTTGTTCAAGAATGGCTAATTAAAATTTCTTACAACCCCCCCCCCCCCCACACACACACACACACAATACGACGAGACGTTTTAAATGCATTTTAATTTTAAACTTTATTTTGTTAAAGGTATATATATATTATACAGACATACTTACAATAAATACAATAAACCCAACTGGAGTGAAAAATTAGCCAGAGTCAGGAATAGAACCCGGGACCACAGTATACAAGACTGCTGCCCTAACCACAGAGCTACTCCGGTCGATACTTGCCGATTCCTGGCTCTGGCTGATTTTCCCCTTGAGTTGGTTTTATTGTATTTATTGTACGCGTGTCTGTATAATATTTATATATACCTTTAACTGTTGAATACAGGCGATATTTATGTGTGTTTTATTATATTTATTTTGTTAACTTTAAAAAAATAAGGAACTTTAATAAAATATTAAAAAGAAGAGTTTGATAGGAACATAATGTTAGCATAAATACCTTGAACATTTTCTTCTTTAAATTACATAATTCAGCATTTTTAAAGATATGAAATTAATTTCAAAGAGACGGTATAGGCTAGATTAAACATGCTAAGTATTTTCGGTATTTAAAGAGTGGTTTACTATGTCTTTAACGTTGTAATTTAAAAGTATTAAAATTGTAGATGGAATTTTAAAAATGAATTTAATGCACATTTTTAGTAAAATGAATAATAAACATTATTACATGATTTTAAATGGACGTTAAATTGATTATCTTAAATATGTTTATAATTCTCATCATAAAATCGTTGAAATTTCCATTTTTATATGCATGTTTTACTAATCCTTGTTTCTGGGAATCCCATCAAATATTTCAGCTTGAAAAGTACCAACATGAATGATCCGTTCGACCTTTCGGACACATTAATGTTTATAAATCGAAAATAAAGTTTCCGTGTGAAAGTGCCTTTATATAACTTTTCGAACATTTATTCAGTGACAAGAGTTGAACACGAAACAATGTACGATAACATAAATCTCAAAAATCTGAAGTCTTGTTTTATTGTTTGTGAAAAGCGTACATAAAAGAGTAGCAATATATCACGTCTCTTGCCAGTGTAACAAGAAAAAAAAAAAGAAAACCGTTAAAATTACTTTCGTGGTTCAATATATTTCACTATTTTTATCTTATAGACATTAGTAAGAAAATTAATATGTTCGCGAAATGATAAATTTTACATTTTTCTATTCGATATTAAAATGAAAACATTTAAAGTAATAGATGATTAAAAATACATAAAATGAGAAATCATATTATGAAACGTCTCCAATTTCGTATTTGGAAAAGAGCGTGCATTGCCAGGGGGAAAAGCTTACAGGCCAGCATAAATTCATAGAAAAAAATCTTGTATCCGAAATATGCTTTTTATATAATAGTGGACACATTTCCCCCATTTCATGAGCCACATATAAATTAATCGCTGTCCAGACCTTTCGAAACAAAATCTCGACTCCGTTAGTGCTGCAAAGAAACTCCAAACAAAATAATAATAAAAATATGTAGTAAAATGTTAAACCAGTGCCTAACGTCCCATTTTTGGGACGCTTCGAATTTTAATAAATTTCTGTAATTTTCTTCTTCTTTATAACTGGAAAATTATATAAAATAATTATCTATAAATGCCTTTATCTGTTACCTAATGATGACAGCATAAGATGGATATTTATTTGCTTAAAATGAAGGCTTTTTTCGGAGTTTATTGATTTTTCATTTTTCAAGATCGCAAAATGTAAAAAGTAAGTTTATTTGTATTTTGTCTACTAAGGATTTAAATAAATAAGACATAATTTTAGCTTGTAGACTTTTTTGAAATACGTATATTTTGAATTGTGAAATTATATGTTCAAGCCTGTTTTTTATGCATTTTTTTTAACGTACAAAATATAGACCGCTAGACACGAATGGATGCATATTTTTCTTAGCCATTTAGGGAACAGTTAATTATGTAAAGTCCTTTTCAAGATGGTTATGAAACAAATTGTTTTTAAGCCCCAAATACGATTGTTCTTTGATTATCTATATTATAAAGGACAAACATATCTGTGCGTAACGCATACGTCATTTTGCGAATGGCAACACTTTGAAATTTGAAATAAAATTTTGGTTTTGCAATTTTCTCTACTGCAAATTTTTAAACTTCTAAACATCGCACATTTTAAATTTTTACACTGCCCTATAAGGGAAAAAAATGTTCTTTTAAATGCAATTTGTTTGAAAGCTGTATCTCAATTTATTTTTGAGATATTAATTTTTTTGTAGTTTTTAATACCATTTTTCTTATCGTGGCAACAAAAGTACCCCATTTCTATTGAAATTAAACTGAAAATAGTCGAAAATATGAAATACTGTATCTTTTTGTTGCCATTTTCCCATAAAACCTGAAAAAAAATATTAAATTAAAATTGGGATATGCCAAGAATATTGTCTGTTTTCCGTGGTAATGACGTCATATGCATATACGTCATATACGCGTCATATGAAGTTTAAGACTGTATTGTAAAAGTGGATTGTTTTAGCGGATGCAAATGACGTCATTTTATAAAAAAGCGTGTATTTTAATTCTTAAACCTGAATTAAGTTTTGTAGAAGTGCGTCATTTTCACAGCCCAGCTGCTTTGAAATTCTTCACAGGTGAAAATGCTTTACTTTTGAGAATAATGTAATCGAAATCACACACTGATAAAACGCAATGTTTTACAAAAAATTAAAGTGTCTTTATAAAAGAGAGGTGACATGCAAATAATAGCGATTTATATTATAGAAATTTATGATTCTCGCCTGGATGGATTTGCTTCGCCGAGTTAGA
Organism: Maratus speciosus; assembly: GCA_963932465.1. NCBI lineage: Eukaryota > Metazoa > Arthropoda > Arachnida > Araneae > Salticidae > Maratus > Maratus speciosus. The sequence goes on from OZ010791.1 coordinate 140,069,067, forward strand.
CAAGCAAACAATTTATTCGTGGTTTAAAATAATATCATGTTTTGTCCAAAATTCTCTCGAATAATAAAATGCTATTCTTTAAGACATTCTACTATAATTTATCAAAATAACGTAATTTGTTTATTTTAATTTTTCCTAATTTTATATAACCTATATATTTAAAACACAAGTGTGTTTTTCAGTCATCTGCCCTGATCTTTTTGCTGAACCAATTTTACTAATATTTTTTTTTTAACTGAAAGCAATTCTTTTGTAGATATGATCGCACTATCTGTTTGTTTTTTTAAATATCCCCACTTTCATATTTTAATTATAAAAGCATTTTATGAAATTCTTCCAAATGGTGAGAATTAGATAGCTTTCATTATTGCAGACCAGAGAGAAACAATGAGGTATTTTTATCTTTATTCGTTCTATTTTCTGATAAAAATGCAAAATTGTTGATAAAAATTGTTGTATAGGGTTTAGTGGCGCAAAATCCCACTAGAAGCAGAATATTATATTTGAGTCATAATAACGGAAAATGACATACTGCTTTTGTAAACACGCATTTTTCCACATAAATTTTCTATATTATTTTTCCTTCTGCATGTGTACTGATACTAAGTTTCAGACACTAGGCGAAATGCTTATTTAAGTGAAAATGAATTCATATTTAAAAGAAACGATCATTTTCTTAGCTAAAACTAAACGTTTTAACACAAATGCGTGTAAAAAAATAAATTATGGAAATTTTTACTCTCCGGAATTGAGATTAGAATCTCACGTAAAGAGTGCGTCTGTTCACATAAAAGATGTTGCTGATAATCGTGACTTCAAGTTTTGAGTTAAAATGATTTTTAAATGATTAAACAAAATGCAATTTTTTAAAAATGATGAATATGGATATGAGAAGTGCTTATGCGAATTTTGAGAAGGTGAAAATTGCTGTTTTTCATTCCGGAATACAAAACAGACCTCAATTGAGCGTCTCAGAGACGCGTCTCAGTGAGCGTCTCATTGGCCTCAAAGAGCCTCAATTGAGAACCACATCGTAATAACTTATCTTTATTATATTTTACTGATTAAGTATCTATATTGTAAAGAACAAGCGTATTTGTGCGTAACGCTGACGTCATTTTCCGAATGGGAACACTTCACGATAGAATTTCGGTCTTGAAATTTTCGCCACTGCAATTTTTTAATCTTTTGATCATCGTGCATTTTCAATTTTCGCCGCATAAGGAAAAAATTTACTTTCAAATGCAATTTGTTTAAAAATTGTATCTTAATTGACTGATGTATTATATTTTCTAAAATAACTTTTAAGCATGATTTTTTTAAAGTTTATCTTATCACGTGCCGGTTTCAATAGATAATAATAATAAACATTTTGCACATAAAGCAACAAACATTTTTCAGCCTTTGTTTCTGACTATTTTTGCATAACGATATTAATACTTCCTTTATAAACAAAAAAAGAATAATATAAAAAAAAACACCAATCTAACATATTTGTGAAAGACAAATTAGCGAAATTAATACTTTTTTTTATAAACAAATAAAATAATAATATTGAAAAAAAAAACACAAATCTAACATATTTGTAATCGTACAATTTAAATTTTTAGATCACCAAATAGGATTTTTCTTTCAAATGGAATTTGTTTGGAAAGTTCATCTCAGTTTACTGATTGTCTATGGTTTTAAAAACAATTTTAAAGTGTGAAATATTTTTTAAATTATCTATATCGCGCGGAGCTCGATTACGAAAGATTAATCCGTTTGCCCTTAAAACAAAATAATGAGTTCATCATATTCTTACGGCTAATATCCATTAAAAAAAGCTTCCCTGTGAATAAATAAATAAAATAATATAAATAAAACACAAATTTAACAGACACGAATAAGCTCTGAAATTAGCAGAATATAAAAGGATGCCGTAAGTAGCAAAATCTGGGTCAAATGACTCTTAGCATGCGGCTAATAAGAAAATATCGATTTAGATAAATTTCAAAAATTTGATTGTATCAATCGTATTTTCCATATGAAAAATGCTTTTTTAATGTAAGTGGGCAATCTAAAAAATTATTGCATATAAAAAATTATTTTTTCAATTTAAAAAAAATGTTTTCACCTATATTCTTTAACCCGGGAAGCCCGGGTACGATGCCCTAGTTATTATTAATATTTTTATGTTATTACTCTCTGTAAAGAAATAAATACTTTTTTTAGTAATTCATAAAAATTCTAATTATAGTATATAATATACAATTTAAAACCTGATTTTATATGAATTTAGACAAAAAATGTACCTTATATACTCGCGTATAAGTTGAGGAATTTCTGACAATTTCAGCAAGCAAATTGTGTGTGTGTGTGGGGGGGGGGGCGACTTATACGCGAGTCAGTTAAAAAATAAAACATAGAACTTCGAATACTGCAAAATTCTGAATTTTTATGTGTATGAATAATAAAATATTACAGACAATATACAAATAATAATAATTTATCATAACAATTTTTTTTCATACTACTTTTTCGCATTCGCAGGAGAAATATTTAGTTTGATTTTGTGCAAAATTGATGTAAAAAGCTAGGGGGTCGACTTATACGCAAGTTTTTGACTTTTTGCAGATTTTGCATGCGAAAGTGTGGAGGTCAACGTACACGCGAATCGACTTGTACGGGAATATATACGGTAATTATGCATATTATATAATATGCATATTACCATATTTAGTATGTTTCCATTTTATCAAATAATTACAAAAGTAGTGTAGTTTTTATTAGATTTTTTCCAGTTCATTTTGCAACATTTTAAAGTAATTTTAGCAACAAATTTTAGAAAACAAAAATTAAGGCACAAATGGATTAAGATAATTTTTGTACAGCCATTTCAGTGCAAAATTGATACATTTGTGCATTCGTGAAATTAAATTTAGAACTTCTTCAATTTAGAGGGTGGTAGAACGACATTTGTTTAGCGGAGTAGTTGAAAGCATTAGTTTAAAGCTCTGAATATTCTTTAGAGGAAGCGGTTTTTGGTCCCAACGACCGGCAAAATGATTTCTGTAAAATAATTAATTTCAATAATGACATATTTTAAAAGGAGGAGAAGTTATTTGATTTGTATTTATTATTATTAGTATTTGGATGCTTTTTTATTAAATAAAATTTAACACTAAACAATATTTAAAAAAAATTACAATTCTATATTTAAAGTATTTAAGCTAAAATATTTTGAGTGTTTTGAGTGTAAGATTCAATTAAATAAATTGAGTTGATCTGCAATTTTTATATGTTTTCTGAACATTATAAAGAACATATATGCGTGTGTATCAGAAAAAAAGTTTGTCATACTTTTCCGTAAAAAATTAAACAGAAAACAGAAAGAAAGAAAATATTCATATCAGAACAATATAAGAAAATGCCTTGATATTCATGGTTTAATATTTAAAAAGTATATAAAAATGTAAAATAAAATTCAAGTAATAAAACATATATATTATAAATTGTTAGCTACATCAAGTTTCAAATTTAGGCTTTTAGAGAATGCGACTGATAAAAATTTAAAATTAATGACAGTTTTTAATTGTCGTGTAGTTAGGAAATTGGTAGAAAATACTATTTTTTTTCTTTTTTGAGAAAGTAATATGTACAAATAAATTCTCTATCCAATTTAGTTAAACATCCGATAAAGGGCAAGAGTAATCGGTTATAAATTATAAATTTAAAATTATTTCACTTCATTGAAAAACTTGACTGGCAACAATGTCTATCAGCTTAAATCAATACGAATCTTTATACAATATAGCAATTTGACATAATTTCAATACTTATTTAATGCGACAAATTAAAAATTCAATAATTTTTGTAATGAATAATTCAAGTTATTTACCGACCAGTCTTGGCGAGAATCTATTAACAATAACAAATACAAAGAAAATTGCCCAGTTAAACTGATGGCATTGAACTCACAGGCTTTTCAAACTAATTGTATATTATAATCTTATTTCAAAGAATAATTCCCCTCGAAAAATAAATGAAGGGATTAACCCCGTTTCCCCCCCTTTATACTTAACCAAAGAACCTCCAAATCTAATCAGGGAAGCTCCTTAACATAATAAACTGGTATACCAAATTGAAGCAAATCAGATAATTCTGAATGAAAAAACCATTTCGCTAAATTAAGCAGGGTATTAGCTCCCACATTTCTCCCTTTATGATGAACCAATGAACCTTCAAATCTAAACATAAAATATCCTTATCAGAATGAACCTAAAAAAAATAACCAAATTAGATAATTCTGCATGGAAACCCATTTATCTAAATTAAGGGGAGGAGACACTTGCCCCCCCCTTTCCTCCTTTTATACTTAACCAATGCCTAAGTATGCGTACCAATGCCTAACCAATGAACCTCCAAATCAAATGAAGGAAGTCATATTGGAATAAACTGGTATATCAAATTTGAAGCAAATCCAATAATTCTGGATGAAAAACCCATTTATTTAAATTAACGGGGGGACTAGCCCCCGTCTCCCCTTTCTACTTAACCAATGAACCTCCAAATCTAATCAAGGCAGCTCCTTAACATAATAAACCGGTATACCAAATTTGGAGCAAATCGAATAATTCTTCATGAAAAACGCATTTATCTAAATTTAGGGGGGAGGGGGGAGTAGCCCTCACTTTCCCACCTTTATATGTAACTAATGAACGTCCAAATCAAATTAAAGTAGCTCCTTAGCATAATAAACCGGTATAATAAATTTGGAGCAAATCGAATAATTCTACATTAAAAACACATTTATCTAAATTAAGGGGGGCTAGTCTCCCTTTCCCCCCTTTATACTTTAGTAATGAGCTTCCAAATCTAATCAGGGAAGCCCCTTAACATAATAAACCGGTATACAAAATTTGGAGCAATTCGAATAATTCTTCATGAAAAACGCATTTATCTAAATTAAGGAGGGGGAGGTAGCCCCCTTTCCTTCCTTAATATGTAACTAATGAACCTCCAAATCAAATCAAAGCAGCTCCTTAACATAATAAACCATTATACCAAATTTGGAGCAAATCGAATAATTCTACATGAAAAACACTTTTATGTAAATTAAGGGGGGTAGGCCCCCTTTTCCCCCTTTATACTTAAGTAATGAGCTTCCAAATCTAATCAGGGAAGCTCCTTAACATAATAAACCGGTATACCAAATTTGGAGCAAATCGAATGATTCTACATGAAAAGCGCATTTATTTAAATTAAGGGGAAGGGGGACTAGCTCCCTTTCCCCCCTTTATACTTAACTAATGAGCTTCCAAATGTAATCAGGGAAGCTCCTTAACATAATCAACCGGTATACCAAATTTGGAGCAAATCGAATATTTTTGCATGAAAAACCCATTTATCTAAACTAAGGATGGGAGGGACTAGACCCCTTTCCCCTTAACCAATAAACCCTAAAAAATAATCAGGGAAGCGCCTTGTCAGAATGAACCTAGAAAAAAAATTGAAGCAAATCGGATATGTCTATCAAGAGTTATCGCTTTACGTACGTACATACGTAAATACGTACATAATTAAATACGTACATACATACGTACGTACGTACATACAGAACCGGCGGGCACATAAGCTCTCAAGCTTTGGTAGCCTGTGAGCTAAAATGCGGGCACTTTTATTAGACAAAAACTATGTAATATTTTCTCTAGTAATTTATTCCAAAATTTTCAGATAAATTATTATTCTGTAGGTATATCACTTTTTATACCAGTCAGTCTAATCTAATATGTTCAAAATTAGGTGCTATCTCCTTAAAAATTTTTAATGTCATAGACAATGCAAGAATAAACCAATGATTTTGTAAATTTCATTATGAATTTAATTGCATTATAATAGAGTAAAAAAAGCCTACGCTGAATAGCCAAAGTATCTGCACTCAAGTTCTTAATCGTTAATCCCTTTCTTTATCCATTTCTTAATCCATAATTGCCATTACCGTCAGGTGGATGTAAGTAAAGCAAATACGTACTTAAGTTTCTATTACAATAAAGTGGATTTTAGCACACTAAAGACTTCAAAAGTGTTTCTTTGCAAAACATTCTGCTGGCACTACTTTGCATACATATAAAAGGTACTGAGACAAACATGTTTAACATAACATAACAACACTCCGATGTTTCAGTAAAATTAATCTTGCGTTGATTTCTGAACAGTTGCCCACAATTAAAGCTGATCAAAAAGAAATGAGGCACAAAAGAGAAAACTGGGATTTCAAATTTACTTTATACAAATCTTTCCAACATAAATAAAAATTAAATTTGATTTTTTACGTACATATTCGAAAAGTTTCAATTTGTTTACAATATTGAAATTGTTATAGGTTTCTATACTGTATTTACGACATTTTGTATTTTCTTAAGAATCTCAATGCAATTTCATTTATACTTTCTTCTATATGCAAGAAGAAAGTATTGGATTCATGAAAATATCGACATCCGATTGTACTAAAATTAGATGTTTTTCTATTGCGTAAAATGTTTCTTCTATGTATGAAATGTTTGAAACATAGAGCGATTGTGCAGTGAGCTTAATCTATAACTTCAAACTATCTAGTTTAAATAAATGCAAAACCGAAAAATGATCTAACAAAAGACTTCTTAAGCACAAAGTTTCTAATACTGTTTTTAATTCAAGGGAAATCGGTGATCACAGCACGTAAATATATTTCTCAAAATTTTATGAATTGTTATTGTACGAAATGTATCTTTCTTAAACTTATTGTAGTTTTTATTTATTTAAAATAAAAGTAAAAAACATTTTTGAAAATCTTGCATATATATATATATATATATATATATATGGATTTTCAAAATGAATATAAATGAATATAATAACATTATTATATTCATTATAATAACGTTATTTAGGAATAAACACCGTCAAATAGCAAAATCGATAGTATGCTAAAATAGCTGAAATCCACAGCTCAGAAATAAAATTAGTCGAGTGTAATATGATATTAAGTTCCAGACAGAATGTCTTGTATCTATATTAAAAGACTACATCAAACATTAAATTTTTATTTTACGATATTTTTTTTTATTGTGTTATTTTTCTTTTATTGAAAAAAAAAGGGGGAAAATTCACATTTGCATCTTACGCATTTTTCTGTAAATACCTCAACATGTAAAATATTTGAAATCTATAACGATTGAGTGTTAAATCCGCTGCATATTTTATTTATGGTTTCAGTTTGAACAAATTCTGCCACGCCCACGCACATTAATTTTACTTTCACATTTTATACGCATTTATAAAACGTAACTATATTTTACCGAAGTGTTTGTATATTCTTTAATTCATGTGTTTGATGAAACCGTGCGAGAACTTCACACAAGTTAGAAATGTCTAAGATTTTTAGCTTGACGAAAAATTGTACTTTTCAGCTAAATACCCCATTAACTCCTAAATTACACGAGCAATTTCGATAAACGTTTTTTAGTGGTAGATTATAAATATAAGATCATGTGTGGCTGGCAGTTTAAAAAAAAATAATAATAATTAGTTAGTTAACAACTTGAGGAGCGGTGGTATATATTATTTCCCACCTAATTTTAATCATGATTAAGACCAGAAACTTTTAATTAAATTTTACTTTTAAAGCTTTGGTGGAAAAAAAAGTAAAAACATTCCTTTTCCTTATTTTGAACTGAGTCTTTTCCATAATTGCGGTGTGAATTCAACATTACAAAAACGCAATTGTTAACACGTTGAGTGCTACGTCAGTCACCGGTGACTTACACTGAACTTTCCGTTTTAGCCGCGTTAGTGATCTGTGACTGACACTTATAGATAGTGTAACGGGAATCTTATTTCGTGGCCCAAACAGAAAGACAGACCAATTAGACTTTGCATTCAACGTGTTAATATATATATATATATATATATATATTTCTGTCCAGATGCACTCTATACCACTAAAATTGTAAAGTTTTTTCACCTTGATTAATATCCCGGACCAAAGCGATAAAAGTAAGCGTCCTATCTTAACCCTCTCGCTGCGTAAGTAATTCTTAGCAATGAGCGTTACAGAATTGTTTGGTAACAAAGAGATAATTTCGTCTTTATACCCTCTAAACAAAAAGGTGCTATTGATATATTGTTTAATGCATGTATTGAAATTATGCATGAAATGCCACGAAATTTTTTGTACTTCTTTTACACTGTGGAAAAAACAAAGGAAAATCATTCAGCGAAATATTGTGAAATAATATTGTGTATTGAGACGCATACTAACTAGTATTAAAAATGAAATTTCTCATCTGTATACAAATATTATGAAGAAGATGCGCTTGTATGTTTGGTTCTTTGCTTGTTAAGGTATCCGAACACGTTTAAAACGTAATTTTCGATCAAAATATCGTTTTTTCATTTTTGCAATAGTATTAAAATTGAATCTTTTATATATCGAAATCTGCTTAAATTTTGTCTGTATCTAAAATAGAACCCGAGTTACAGCCGTTTAAAGTTACAGCTATTGCAGCTTTTGCATTGTGTTTAAAAGTTATTTTTAGTTTTTTCTCAAAATGAAGCTTTTCAGATTTTTACTATACGCAAAGCATCCAAAAACAAAAAATTATGCATGAAATGCCACGAAATTTTTTGTACTTCTTTTACAAGTGTTTTTTGAGGGAATACACTCATGATAATATATTAAATAGTTTTATATTTACACTGGTATAAATAACAAACTTGAGACAAATTTTACGAATTTTTCATTACATTAGTACTTTAACTGCCATATCCTCTGAGATAGAGATGTGATAATAATGTGTTGTTTAAGTCCTAGAGAACATTATTCTATTTATTATGCAATTTACAAAATGTCAATAAATTGTTTCATTTTTGAGTTATCATGTTTGCGGAAATGTCAATATTTTACATAATTTTGACTTTCTCTTTAAAAAAATATTTCTGAGTAATTGCTAAATTTTTTATATTTTTTTCAAAGTTTTAAAGTAAATGTCATTATAAAAAATGGATAACAAGAGAAAATTTCAAAGATTTCAAAAAGTCACTTCCGAAGATGTGCGGATACCTTAATAGGGAGAAATCACTGGAGCTATCGACGCGCTTCCAAAATATCTAGGATGAAATGGTGGTGTCAGTCTTTGCTCCAACATAAGCTACAGATTATGTCGATTATAGTAGACCCCAAACGTGCATGAGCAAAAAACCTTCTAAAATTGTGGTTTATTTTCACAAACCACAATGTATAAACGGCAGTGCTAGAAATTATAAATTTGGCATGGGAATTTCTTTTAAGACGCAATTGCTCCTTATATTTTAAGATCTATATTTCAAACATCGGAAAATAAAAGTGTAAACAGAACATTAAACGTTTTAAAAACGTTCTACATTAAGATTTCTTTGTGGTTGTTAATGCTAGAAGCGTGGAATTCATCATGATAGTTTTTTTTAAACGTATATACTCGCTCTGAACTGTATATAAAATATCTAAATTTAAAAGATTTAAATTATTGAAAAACGTTCTAAAGTAGCGATTTCTTTGGAACTATTGAAGCTATTTCAAATCTCTTCTTACTATAACAGTTATGACAGTAATAAAAATAGGTTACGTTTGATCTCTTTATAAACTGCTGTTATAAGGGGTGAAATTATCAAAAGGTTCTAAATTTCGGCCTTCTTTGATTCTTTTGAGACTGAAAAGATAAAATTTGATATGGCGGTAACTTTTAATATGAAAATACCATTTTCTTAAATATTGGACATTTAAAAGTATAAAATGATTAGAAAACGCCCTGTAAGCATTCATGGCCACTTGGAATCTATCCGCGCAAGAGATATTTAATCTGGCATCTATTAGGATGTAGTTCTATTAACTGTTACTGTCAGAATAAAATTTTTGAAATTTGGCATAATTAAATCTTTTTAAGATGAATATGAAGAGGAATGATTTGCTTTATGAAAATAGAAGGAAAATCAATTATTTTGCGCGCTAGATACAACTTTTCCTGAAAGAATAAAAAAGTTTGCGAACTAGCTAATTAAGCATTTTATATTTATTCTTTTGCCTAAGAAAATGACTGTTAAATATACCGGGTGTCCCAAAAAGAACTGACTGAATTTAAAATTCAATAACTTCCAAACGCTGACATATATTAAAAAAATTCTTGCAGGAGGGTTATGCATAAAGTCAAAAGTTTTTTTAGTGTGATTTTCGATTTTAGTTCGAATTGCAAACAATAGATGGCACTGCGATCAATAGAGGCTAAATTCAGGCTCGGTTTTTGGTACTTCGTGGCCCGGATAATATATTTCCATATCCTTTTTCTGCATGGAACAACAGAAAGGGCCAAAAATCGATCCTGTATTTAGCGACTATTTCTTACAGCGCCATCTATTGTTTGTAATTCGAAGTAAAATCGAAAATCACTGTAATAAAACTTTTGACTTTATGCATAACCCTCCTGCAAGAATTTTTTTAATATCTGCCACCGTTTGGAAGTTATTGAATTTTAAAATCAGTCAGTCCTTTTTGGGACACCCGGTACATAACCGATGTCATTCAACCTATACTAATACGTTAAAAAAACATTCGAAAATAAACTCAGACAGCAGTGCACGGATTTTAAAATTCTGTCACTTTACGATATTTTAGAAACAGAGTTTCTATGTATAGTCGTGGGAAAAAAAACACCCCCTACTAACTCCTCAACAAATTATCGTAAAAGAAAGTTACTGGTACCAAACGATTGAAAATAAAGTCTACTTTTAAATGATGTATATTAAATTTCCTTAGGGGGACATCTACATATTAAAACTAACCCAAACTCCATGTATTTCAATGACAATACCTAATTTTAACAAAGTATTTTACATCTGCGGTTCAAACTATGCCTAGACACCAAATTTCAAGTCATTTGAATGATAAGTTTTTGAATTATAAACATTCAAAATTTAGTGCCTCTAATGTTAAATTACATTTTCATATTTTTATTAATATCTCCAGAAATTATACTCCTAATTCGCTATTTTTTTGTGTAGCAATAATACTAAAATACCCAAACATAAATACGTTGAATTTCCGATTTTTGTGATTTTATGATATGAATTATTAATTCTGAAATTAATATTCGAAAAAAAAATTAATTGCAACCTACAATTTTTTAGATGGATTTGATTTATTTAGTCCTTCTTTATGGAAATCCAAAATTTCACATTTTTCTTCCACTAGTTTTCAAATTATGCTTAAAAAAAGGCAAAATGATGGTTTAAGGGGCCATCTATGATAGAAGTGACTAGATATTTTGAAATTTCTCATGCTATCCTGTTATCTAGTAGTCTTTAGTGACTGCTTGCGTAGCGCTTAAGAGGCCACACTAGTCACGGCTTGAAGTTCGAACGCTAATGCTAAGTCTATGGGAGCAATGTTTTCAAATATCTTGCTTGATTTTTAATATTTTTAAATGATTTTTTTTGCACAGGAAAGCTGAGGACTATCTGTTTACGGGCTATTTTCTACTTTTCCAATTTTTGTTGTAGTTTAATTCTCAGGATCCTGTCAATTTAGGATCCAGTGAAATTCGAGGTGTTGTGTCCTTTTTAGTCTTATAACATTCATATCAGCAAAATTCAGGAAAATTTTTTTAATAACAACGAAAATATAGAGTTTAAGCTTTCCAATAACATGCTTTCAATAGTTCTACTACAATTAGGCTGAGCAAAATTTGCAAAGATTTTGATGAATAATGTGTCAAAAACGGCCTCGTAATGTTATGCTCTCCGCCTCTACCAAGACGATGAAAACCACGCCTAATAAAAATATGATTGGCTAGTATCCAAACACTTTAGCAAATGGAAACGATTTAATTGTGATTGGATTATTGTATCGTGTTAAAATAGATCACTCCTATTTCAAACCTTGCATTTATTTTTTTCTACGATTATTGTTTAATTTCAACAAAATACTCTTGAAAGAATGAAATATTTCAAATTCTATATTTCTATGAATAACGAAGGAAAATATGCATTTCGTTTGTATATACACAATTTCTGAACGGTACAGTGAGAGGTACAACTTTTACCAAGTTACCAGGGGATACAGATAGTTTATTAAGTAAAACGGTAAAAAAAAAATAGACGCGTTCTTTTTAAAGTATTTTTTAAGTTAAAATAGTTAACAAATAATAAAATTACGAAGTCATAATTTGCTAGAACATGTTTGTGGCCTGGCCAGGAGACACGATTTCAAGTCTCCCATTCTTGTATATGTATAAAATATTCGTCAATTTAACATTTTAAGTTCGAAAAAGTTTTTTTTTTTTATTAAAAATCAGTAGGATTTAAAGTTAGAAAGTTTTAAAGATTGTTAACTTTAAAATTATAGATCAACTTGTTCAAAACTTTGAAGAAATATTTTTAATATTCATTACTTTAATATTTATTATTTTTAAGGGAACAGTACACCTTTAACAATCGCAGAACGAAATTTGTCCTGTGTAACACATCTTTTTTTAAGAGCCCACTTCAGAAACGGAAAGAAAGTAAAACGTTAATGTTAAGTCTATGGGGGCGTTATTTTAAAATTTCTCGCTTTGATTTTAAAATTATTGAATGAAGTTTTTTGCATATGATAGCTGATGACGCTCTACAACCAGGCAAGCTTTTACAGGGTTCGTACACATATCTTTAAATAAAAATCAAGTATTTTTAAGGACTTTCAAGGACCAAAACCAAAAAAAATTAAGGACCTTCGAATTAAATAAACTAATAAATTATAACATGCATTTTTTAATAAAGGGTTTCTTTCATTTTTGTAAAAGTTTTAAATATTCAAATGGATGGGAAGGGGGGGGGGGAATTTCACCATGTGGCAGTAGAAATTTGGAAAATTTTAAAATAACATACAGCAGAAGAAAAAACTAGTCAGATGTGCCAATCCCAAAACTTTCTTCTATCTAATACATGTTAATACTACAAATTCATTATCAGAGTGCCAAAATTAAATGGTCTATGCCCCTCATAAGCATTCTAAAGATATGAAATTACGTGCATTAGTTCTTGAGATACAACTATTGTTAAAACCGTGCAAATCCTGCAAAATATAGCATAGCAGCGACACCTGTAGGGTGATTTACACCAAAACCTAATCAGCAACAACTTATGTAAACATCTAACTGAATCTGAAGTTTGATGAAAATCCGTGCATTAGTTCTTGCGATATAGGTATTACAGAAATCGTGAAAAATGCAGCATAGCAACGCCATCTGTTAGGGGATTAACACCAAACCATAATCAGCACCTATAATTAGCAAGGTATACCTGAATCTGAAGTTTGATGAAAATTCGTGCTTTAGTTCTTGAGATATAGCTATGGCGTAAATCATGAAAAATGCAGCATAGCAGCACCACCTGTTGGGCGATTTACATCAAAAACTAATCAACATTAATTTATATCGAGGGTTAACTGAATATAAATTTTTATTAAGTTTTGTGCATTAGTTCTTGAGATACACCACCCACAAAATTTGTGTCACATACAGACAAACAGGGTCACAGACTCATTTTGTAAAAACATGTTTTTCAGGATATCTAACCCCTAAAACGTGTAAATCGGTCGAAAATTTTCCCGAATCAAATACTTTCTTATTGTAAAGATAAACAAAGAGGAGAAACATAATTTTCTTTAATTATTGGGGGGGGGGGTTGTTTAACAGACTTATAATTAACTTAAAGACTTGGAGGGGGGGGGATAAAACTGTATGATCGATTATTTATTGTTACAATAAATTAACTAATGGAGCAGAAAAAGTTTTAAAAAAAGCAATGATTTTTAAGATTTTAAACTTTATAAGTTGAGGGGGGAAAGTAACAAGCACATTTTTTTTTTAATTTTTTAGGGAGGGAGTTTATTAGATGACTTATTTATTTACCTTACGAAAAAATTACAAGAAAAGTTTTTTTTTCGCTATGACAAAATTCGCGTGTTTCTCGCGATCTTTTGACGAAATTTGCGTATTTTTGGAGATCTTTTGACGAAACTTGCGTATTTCTGGCAATCTTTTCACGAAATATGCGTATTTTTCGCGATCTTTTGACAAAATTCGCGTATTTTTCGCGATCTTTTAACGAAATTCGCGTTTTTTCACAATCTTTTGACCCCGTTTTGTTCGTTTATTGACGAAGTCAGCTATCCTTTGACAAAATGCACATTTTTTTCGCGATCCTTTGACGAAATTGACATGTTATTCGCGCTATTTTGACGAAATTCTTGTGTTTTTCGCGATATTTTAACGAAATTCGTGTGTTTTTTGCGATCTTTTGATGAAATTTACGGGGTTTTTTCGCCATTTTTTAACAAAATTATCGTTTTTACGATCTTTTGACCGAGTTTTGTTCGTTTTTGACGAAATTAGCGATCCTTTGACAAAATTCACGTTTTTCCGTGATCATTTGACAAACACAGGGATGAAAGTACACTAAAGCCGTTTTGTAGCAGCAAAAATCGAATTTTGGAGCAGTAAAATCTATTTTTTTAGCAGCAAAAATCTGATTTTGTAGCAATAAAATCCTTTTTTTGTAGCAGCAAAAATTAATTTTGTAGCAATAAAAACTGTTTTTGGCGCAAATTGAAATTCTAATGCTAATAAAAAGAAAACTGCGTATTTTCGCGATCTTTTGATGAAATTTGCATATTTCTTGCGATCTTTTATCGAAATTAGCGTAATTCTCGCAATCTTTTGGCGAAATTAGCGTATTTTTCGCGATCGTTTGACAAAATTCGCGTATATTTCGCGATGTTTTGACAAAATTCGCGTATTTTTTGCGATCCTTTGTTGAAATCAGCGTGCTGTTCGCTATTTTTTGACGAAATTAGCGTGGTTGTTTTTAATCTTTTGATAAAATTTACGATTTTATGTGACCTTTTGATGAAATTTGTGAAGTTTTTCGAATTTTTTAACGAAATTTGCGTTTTTTCACAATCTTTTGACCCCGTTTAATTCGTTTTTAGAAGTAATTGGTAATCCTTTGACAAAATTAACGGGGTTTTTTTCGCTATAACAAAATTCGCATGTTTTTCGCGATCGTTTGACGAAATTTGCGTGTTTCTCGCGATCTTTTGACGAATTTGCGTATTTTTCGCGATCTTTTGGCGAAATTCGCGTATTTTTCGCGATCTTATAGCGAAATTCGTGTATTTTTCGCGATCTTTTGACGAAATTAGCGTGGTTTTTTTTTAATCTTTTGACAAAATTTGCGGTTTTTTTGTGACCTTTTGATGAAATTTGTGGGTTTTTTCAAGATCTTTTAACGAAATTTGCTTTTTTTCACAATCTTTTGACCCCGTTTTGTTCATTTTTAGAAGTAATTGGTAATCCTTTGACAAAATTAACGTATTTTTTTATTTTTTTGCTATGACAAAATTCGCATGGTTTTCGCGATCGTTTGACAAAATTCACGTGTTTCTCGCGATCTTTTGACGAAATTTGCGTATTTTGGCAATTTTTTGACGAAATTTGCGTATTTTTCGCGATCTTTTGACAAAATTCGCGTGTTTTTCGCGATCTTTTAACGAAATTCGCGTTTTTTCACAATCTTTTGACCCCGTTTTGTTCGTTTTTTTACGAAGTCAGCTATCCTTTGACAAAATGCACGTTTTTTTCGCGATCATTTGACGAAATTTGCATGTTATTCGTGATATTTTGACAAAATTCTTGTGTTTTTCGCGATTTTTTGACGAAATTTGCGTGTTTTTCGCGATCATTTGACGAAATTTATGGGTTTTTGCGACCTTTTGATGAAATTTGCGCGTTTTTTTCGCCATCTTTTAACAAAATTATCGTTTTTACGATCTTTTGACCGCGTTTTGTTCAATTTTGACGAAATTAGCGATCCTTTGACAAAATTCACGTTTTTTTGTGATCATTTGACAAACATCGCGTGTTTTTCGAGATCTTTTGACCGCGGTTTTTTGCTTTTTTTTGACGCAATTGGCGGCATAGAAAAAATTGATTTTTTTTTTTGTTTGTTTCTCGGATCGACGAAATCCTGCTAAATTTCATCTTGGCACTAAGTACGTTTTGGTGTAGGTTTGGCGCAAAATGGAAAAAAAAAATAGCTCTTTTGTAGCAGCTTTGCGCAAATTTTGGCTTCGTCTGGCGCAGGTCTTACATCCCTGAGAGTAGAAAAAGGTTAAAAAAATGAAGTTTTTAAATTTGATATTACAAAGGGGAAAGTAAAATTTCAGAAGGGGAGGCAAGGCGGGACTAAGATTTTTTTTTTAAATTAGAAATTAAAAGAAATGCAGAAGAGTTTCACCTTTGCTTAAGAATTAATATGAGAGTAAAATTAAGCACTTTTAAGGACTTTTTTCCGATTTTGCATGAAAATAAGTACTTTTAAGCACCAAAAATTTCCTTTGAAAAATGTAAGCACTTTTAAGGACTTTCAAGGACCGTACGAACCCTGTTTTACTTTTTAGATTTTGGTTATAGTATTTTTAATATATATATATTAGGTTAGTTTCAATTTCAGAACAGATTCACTTCGGTTCCGAAAGTAAAGGTAATTTTTTTTTAATATCTGAAATTAAAATCGAAAGGGTAAAAACTAGCTCGGTTGTAGATCATCCTCAGCCATCCTATGCAAAAAAAATCATTTAAAAATATTAAAAAGGAAGTTAAATATTTGAAAATAACTCTCCCATATACTTAACGTTAGAGCTTACATTTTGTTCTCGTAACAAGTGCGAATTCTCAAAGGTAACATAAAGATATTCTTTGTAACTTCAAGGAAACGCTAAAATTTATCATTAACTTTAATAATGTAAAACTAAAAATAATGAGATGTAAGGTCAAATATAGCATTTTATAAAAGTCTGCTAGCTAGAAAATTTATTTTGTAATACGTATTATTTTATAATAATTTATACTTCACTTATATGGACATTCAAAAGTTTTCTTTTATATTATGGGCTATGCGGGAAAAATCATTTGCGACGTATTTTAATGATGTAAAACAATTTTAAACATAAAATTTATGCACCTTATTGAAGTGCACAGGTACGTGTACAGGGGAATTCAAAAGTGGATTTCGTTATATTATGGACTATGAAGAAAAAAACGTTTGCAGCGTATTTTAATAACGTTTCTCTGTTGCAACATAATGAAATTGATATGAATTTATAAGGTGAAAAAAATGCTTTCTGAAGGGGTTGCAAAGCATCTATCACTCATTTACAGGGTCACAGAAAAGAGTTCATCTTTATTGCAGAAAAAAGTGCTTGCAGCATGTGTTGTAGCTATGTTTCACGATTTTAAACAAGATGGAACTAATATACCTTACTGAGGTTTACTACAAGATGCTTACATTAAAATATGATGTGCATCACATTTTATTTCATTTACAGGGGCACATAAAAGATATTGGATACAATGATGTATATGAGTATTGTCTATTAGTGATGATTGCTGAAAGTGAGTTTTCAGCTATGATATACATTTTTAACTAAATTTCTGCATACTTGATTAATCTATAGACTATATATAGGGCTACACAAAAGAACTAGGAAGAATTGTTGCGAATGAGAGTGAATTGATTAATTTTATTTTCAAGTTCAACTATATTTAGAAAGATATGTTTGGAAAATTCAAATATAATAATATACAAGTCTGTTCAAAGAATTCGATGCATGCACGCCTATTTCAGACACGGGAAGAAATGAAAACGCTAATTTTAAGCCCTTGGGGGCGTCATTTTCAAATTTCTCGCTTTGATTTTAATATATTTGAATGATTTTTTTTGCATAGGATTGCTGAGGATGATCGACAACCAGACTAGTTTTTACTTTTTCGATTTTGGTTATAGTTTTTTTTATGTTAGGATAGTTTAAATTTCAGAACGGATTCCAACCGGTTATGAAAGTAAAAGTAATTAAAAAAAATATATCTGAAACCAAAATTGAAAAAATAAAAACTAGCCCGGTTATCGAGCGTTCTCAGCTATCTTATGCAAAAAATTCATTTTAAAATATTAAAAAGGAAGCGAGATATTTGAAAGTAACTCTCCAATAGACTTAACATTAGCGCTTTCATTTTTTCCTAGTTACTAGTGTGGGTTCTCAAATGTAACGTAAAGGAACTGTTTGTAACGTTTAGGAAACGCGAAAATTTATCATTAACTATAAGAATGTAAATCTAAAAATAATGAGACTGTAAGGTAAAATATCGCAATTTATAAAAGTCTGTCAGCTGGCAAATTTATTTTGCAATGCGTAACTGTAACAGAATCCTGGTTTAAACGGAATAGCTTCATGATTCCCCTAAAAATATCTTACAATTGTATCTGTAAAGACGGAAACAACCCACCTAAAACGGTATTTCGTACACATTGTTTATGTTTCCGTCTTAGCAGGTTTTATAGTCATGTTTTTAGTTGAGGGGGTGGAATTTTAATTATTACCAGGCCCCGCGTTTTTCTCTAAGCCCTCTATATTTTCTATTTATATATCCAACACAAAACGTTTGGACGGGTACTCAGATGTTTAGCACTCTCCAACATAGTTGAAAAATGTTTATGAGTGGGGCTTGACTGCTCGTCTGTCAGTACTCTAACTAGCGAACATATACTCGGATTGTGATGTAATAGAAATACGTTGTTGATGTTTATCATGTCATAAATGACATTGATAATGAAGCGTGTAATAATTTATACTTCACTTACATAGACATTGAAAAACATTCTTTTATATTATGGCCTATGTGGGAAAAATCATTTGCGGTGTATTTTAATGATGTAAAACAATTTAAACATAAAATTTATGCACCTTATTGAAGTGCACAGATACGTGTACAGGGGAATTCAAAAGTACATTTCATTATATTATGGACTATGAAGAAAAAACGTTTGCGGCGTATTTTAATAATGTTTCTCTGTTGCAATCATAACGAAATGGATGTGAATTTATTAGGTGCACTGAAACATGCTTTTTAAGGGGGTTACAAAGCATTTATCATTCATTTACAGGATCACAGAAAAGAATTCAGTTTTATTACAGAAAAAACTGCTCGCAGCGTGTTTTAATTCTGTTTCAATATTTTAAACAAGATGAAATTCGTATACGTTACTGAGGTTTACTACAAGATGCTTACATTAGAATATGATGTGAATCACATTTTATTTCATTTACAGGGGCACATAAAAGTTGCTAGATACAATACTGTATACGAAGTACTGTCTATTAGGGACGATTGCTAAAAGTGAGTTTTCAGCTATGATATCCTTTTTTAACTAAATTTCTGCATCCTAGATTATATATATGATTTCTATAGAGCATGTATAGGGCTACGCAAAAGAACTAGGAAGAATTGCTGATAATGAGAGTGAATTGCTTTTTTTTTTATTAAATTCTACATTTTCACGTTCAACTATATTTAGAAAGATGTGTTTGTAAAATATAAATATAATAATATACAAGGCTATTCAAAGAACTGGATGCATGCGCACGCGTATGAATAATAATTTCTGGAAGTACGATTTCAGTTGTTTACAGCATGTTTATACTGCAATAATTTTGATCTTACCATTACCATGTGCCGTGTATATAAACTTGTTCGGATGCAAGGGCTGTACAAAATAATGCAAATATACTGCAGTTAATTGGTAGGAATTGCTGAAAGTTTACTTTCATCTGCATTATTCGTTTTCTTATTATATTAAATTTTATCATATTTTTCATGCCGTTAAAACAAGCCTAAGAACATCCATTGATGACTTTATCATTTTCATTTTTCAGTAATTTGAACAATTTAAATTTACTAAGATTTAACAAAAACTTGGTTAATATAACAAACAAAAACACAACAACATACAAACAAATATAACACATAAAGTAACAAACAACAACAACAAACATAAACAAACTAACATAAACAGAGGATAAACAAAAAGTTAGTAAGAATTAAAGAATGTTTACTTTGAAAGTTTTGATCAATTTGTTTGAAAATTTAAAGGAATATTGTTAATATTTATTACTTTTAATATTTATTATTTTTAACGAAAAAGTACACCTTTAACAGCCGCAGAAAATGCGAAATTTGTCCTGTATTACACATCTTTCTTTAAGAGCCCACTTCAGACACGGGAATAAATAAAAACGCTAATTTTAAGTCTATGGGGGCGTTAATTTCAAATTTCTCGCTTTATTTTAATAGATTTTTTTTGTTTGTTTTTTCTGCATTGGATAGCTGAGGACGATCGAAAACCAGAATAGTTTTTACTTTTTCGATTTTGTTTTTAATTTTTTTTAATATTAGGATAGTATCAATTTCAGAACGGATTCCAACCGGTTCCGAAAGAAAAAGTAATTTTTTTTTTAATATCTGAAACCAAAATCGAAAAAGTAAAAAACAGCCCGGTTGTAGATCGTCCTCAGCAATCCTATGCAAAAAAATTCATTTTAAAATATTATAAAGAAAGCGAGATATTTGAAAATAACGCTCCCACAGACTAAACATTAGCGCTTACATTTTTTCCCCGTTACTAGTGTATATTCTCAAAGGTAACGGAAAGACATTTTTTGTAACGGTAAGGAAACGCGAAAATTTATCATGAACTATAATAATGTAAATCTGAAAATAATGAGACTGTAAGGTTAAATATTACATTTTATAAATGTCTGAACAGTGAACAGCAGCGCAGTTCCAGGGGCTACCTATTTGAAGATCAAATCCACGCCCTGTCGATGAGTTGGTATATAGCACATCATAGCAAAAACAGGAAATGTTAGTCTAAGTGTAGTGAAACACTACTGTGATAGAGAGTGTCGATAACTCCTAGCAATACTGCCGAGAATCAAGGACAGAATGAGAGAAAAAGAGAGAAGAAAGTCTACTAGCTAACAAATTTATTTTCTGATATGCAGCTGTAACGGAATCCTGGTTTAAACGGAATTTGTTCATTATTTCCCTAAAAATACCTGGCAAGTGTATCTGCAAAGACGCAAATAACCCATCTAAAACGGTATTTCGTATCTATTGTTTATGTTTCCGTCTTACCAGGTTTTATAGTGTCATGTTTTTAGCATGAGGGGGTCGAATTTTAATTACAACTAGGACCATTTTTCATGAACTCCGCCTTTTTTTTTTGGAGGGAAAATAAAATTTGATGTCGATACGAGTGTGTTTTGAAAGGTTATCAGCCCGACAAAGAAAATAGTAATATTTTGACAATATTTCATTTTTTTTAACGTAGTTCCTTACAACTTATAAAATTTAAACCAACGAGTTTCCGACTTTTTATTATCTTTAGTATAATAAGCCTTATCTATCTTTGGAAATGAAGTGGTGGTGTCTGCTTTAACCACATATTTTGAAGTGAATTTCCGACTACCGAGCCATTTCTCCAGGCTTGGGAAGAGGAAATAATCGCTGGGAGCAAAATCCGGTGCATGTGGAAGTACTACAGAGCGTAGGTGATTGACTTTAGTAGCGAAAACTACAGGCATGTGTGCAAGAACAATGCTGTGGTGAACGAACACCTTCTTTTTGCTCAGGTAGGGAAATTTTGTCGGAATAAGCACTCTTCAATTGGTCCTGTAGAGAAGAATAACACTGTCCGGTGACGATTCTGCCTTTTTGTCGGTGGTCTATGATCACAACATCTTGTGAATTCCTGAAAACCGTATCCATGGCTTTTCCAGCAGGTGGAACCGTTTTCACTTTCTTTGGTGCAATGTCAGCTGCTCTTTCACATTGTTTAGATTGCTCTTTCATCACTGAAGAATAATGGCGAATTCATGTTTCATCCACCGTTATAAAACATTGACGAAAATCAGCCGATTGTTTAAGTTTTCTAACTTAACTCGAAATCACCATAGTCCACATTACTAAAGGCCATCTGCACTACCTTCATTAAAAAAAAAAAAAAAAAAAAAAAAAAAAAAAAAAAAAAAACAGTGAAGATGGAGAAACTCAAAAAATGCTAAAGAAAGGAGGGGTGGTGAATAAGGAGACCAAACTCACGAGGTTTAATTTGATTGTGTTAATAAATGAAATGTTTTCACGAAGGAATTTTCTGCAGAAAGACCACCCAAATCAGCATTTCATTGCAAATTATATATCTCATAAAATCATAATAGAACCTCCACTTTTGAGCTTGCCAAATTCGATCTATAAGTAATATTCTGACGGTGACAAATCAAGCAAATTTCTACCACTTATTTTAAAATGTTATTATTGTCTTAATTAACTGAAGTTATTAAATATGATAAAAAAAATGTAACAATTTTTAATAGAAGTATGCCTACTTCATCCTCGTGAAGTCGGAACCTACGGTTCGATCCAGCACGTTTCGGCCTGAAATTTTTTCTATAAGCGAGGCTCTATGATTGAATACGAGTCATAATTGATTGTATCAGTTTCTAAGCCTTTGTTGTCTAAAAATTTGAATGTACAGGTCTCCTCGGACGGAAATTTCTTGTTCCCGGAACCGGGCAGTACAATTAGCAGTACAAAAAAATTACGTATTATGAAGCTAAAACTTTGGCCCGACTCAATTTCTACAGAATATGTCGATATTTTTAAAACAACGTTATTCTACATTGTTCAAAAACCAGATTTACGCATAGTTTTTATTTTCAGATTATATTCGTAATTCATGGAATATAAGGAATAATAACAATATTAATATTTATTTAGACTACATTGATGACTACTTCGAAGAGGCCTTTTAATTAAAGCAAAAGTCAGTTTCTTACCCACAGAAGATTTTTCTTCGCATTCAGTGAGACAAGAAAATTGTTTATTAATAGATGTTACTTGGAAACTATAGCAGTAGTTTGCAGAAATACTGTTTATAATTAAGTGAATTAAATCAAACAATCCGCTAAAAGCAGCTTCAAATAATCAACAATTAGGCATTGTTTTCCAACAAGACCACACGTATCTTTGCCCACTGTAGACACAAAATATTATAATTGAGATGAAGTGTTTCAATCCAAGTACCATTCTCCAAAACTTACTTCGTCGAATGACCGTTTATTTAAATCACTTAAAAATATTTTGAGGATAAGGTATTTTATTTTTTGGAAGATTTGAGAAAATACATCGATTCTTTAGCCAGATGAGCTCTAATTATGTAACTGCTAGGAATTGAAATTTTCACGAAATACACTTTCTTTAATTTCCATCAACAATATGCAACAAACTTTTACATCATTCCCAAAAATCTGAATTTGGTTACGGATTCTTCTCTGGTCTTTATCTATGAATTTTAATAACACTCCATCTTTACTTTCAATTTACATTGGTATCCTGGTTAAAGATTGCCTTAGTTAACATTTTTATTTCATGATGTATTTGTAATGGCACACACTTTCGTTTACTAAAATTCATTATTCAATGACAGAGTTTTATCAAATGAGTAGAGAGGAAATTAAGGCTCACAAAGCAACAGTTAGTAAATTTGTCATTAGCTTTTCAAGAATTATACGAGAAGGATAATACCATCATCAACCAGTCTGTCACTTTGAAAGACTGCGTTATTTACATAGAAAATGTCAGTAGGACATTTTTAACAAACTGATAAAAACATTTTCTGGGCTCCAATGAATGACAGCTTAACATTGTCTTGATCGGCAAGTTCAAGTAGAGGCTGCAAAGTAAAACCAGTGATAATTTACCAAGCTAATTTATAAACTAGTAAAAACAGTTTCTTAGCAACAACGAATGATAGCTTAACACTGTCATGATCGGTAAGTTCAAGTAAAGACTATAAACTAAAAGCACTGCTAATTTACCAAATTCCGATATAGGACACAGATTGGTAAAGGATATTACGGCAACTCCTCCTGATTATTAACTTGGAAGTAGAGGAAGAAGATGGAGAATCTCTGGAGATATTTGACTGTGAGCTTTCAACTGACAAGGTAAAAAAAAATCTCTATCAGAAATGCGGGGAAAATAAAATTGTAACTTAATCTAAAGATAAAGATGCAGAAAATTAATTTATTTTCTCTGATTTCTGATAAAGAAAAAGAATGCTTTGGTAAAATTGGAAGAAATTCGAAATATTGCTTTGAAATGGAATTCTATGAAATTCATTATCAGAATTGCATATCAATGTAATGAAAAATCCAAGCAGTTTTCAGAGAAAATAAAAACAAATCTTTCTCAAACAATTGTAAAAAAAAAAATAATACAGCTGTATTTATTACAAAAATCTCCAAATTCAGAGTGATGAATTAAAAAAGGTTTTTATACACAATCGAGGTATAAAAACAAAGGATGTTTTTGTGCCTGTCCACAGATTCCTAAAGAGTGATACAAGATTTCACAGGAAGGGATTTGTTCGACGGGTGGCAATTGCACAGACCATCAGCTCATCAAGTTGACGGCTGGAATTTTAGGATTAGATAGAACTCAATTAGCATATTAAAATGCAAATAGTCTGATAAGTCATATCTTGATAGAAAACACCTGCACACCGGAGTTTAGTATTTGATCGATTGGTTTATCATTGTATTTTGCAGCACCCAAATGTATGAAAATATTGAAGTTTGGGTGCATGAAAACACAATGGTAAACCTGCAGATCAACCACTAAATTGATGTTCTGCAGATGGTTTCCACCAAGATACGACTTGGCAGACCAATGCATATAACTTGTATATAAAATAAACGGTCAAATACAAGTATTACTCGCGCTCAGAGGGTTCCGTACAATAAATATATGAATTATTAACTGTATTATTTAAAAGAATAATGAAACTTTGTAAAAACCTATTCAACGTAGAGTTGGGTATAGCTGTATATATTAGAAAAGTATGAATGAGTATACCACAAAGGTTCAAAGAGATATGAAGCCGAAATAAAATTAAATATTGCTATTTTGTATAACTCTTTTTTTAAACGTATCTTAATCTGCATATGGGGAACTTAATTTGGTACTAACAATAAAAGTACTGCATATTTAAATTTCATTTGGCATTTCATAAAACTAAATTCAACATAGTAATATTTTTCATTTTAGAGTGTAGATGAAATAAAATCCTTGTTCAAAGTTTAAACTTGGCGTTGTACTAAGCGCGCTTCGAAAGGAGGTCGCACAGATGTAACTCGACTTTGTCCGTGCCGCATTCTTTTCAAATAGGTCTTTAATTATCATTTAAAGACACGGGAGGCGTATTGAGAGATCCACTCAACGCAAACTAGTCGCGAATACCATAGTATTTATGCGATTAATTATAATTAAATTGGTCTGTTTTTAACAATTTGACGTTTACTGCTTTTATGCTGCTACTGGGTATTGCATTACACAAATATATCATTAAAAGTTGTTATCTAGTATTTAAAAACCGATGGTATATAGAGTACGCCGCCTCTGCCATTATGTATGTCGAAACCAACCGTGTCTTTAAGGGTTAAGGCTCCTGCCCCTGCCAGCGAAGGCACACACGAGCTAATGCTAATCGTATGGGGAAGGATTTTTCTAATATCTCTTTTGCATTTCTATATTTTAAAATATTTTTTTTGCCATTGTATAGCCGAGATCCGTCTCTACATCGCACTTTCTTTACTTTTTCCTCCCCATAGGATTAGCATTAGCTCGTTAGTGTCTTCGCCGGCATTGACAGGAATCTTAATATCTCGGCGAATTACCGACGATTTTTTTTCGAAAATCATTATAAACAATGATTTTATACTTTTGATACGATAGGTACCTTTAGCGCTCTTCGATACCTTTGCTGAATGCCCGCAAACAGAAATCTGTATGTAACAGAAAAATGCGATTTTATGAAAAACTATGCCACCTAGGGCAATCGCTATAATTTTCCTGCGAGTACCTCTACTACATTCCTCTACTACCTCTAATTTTTTTCATAATTTTAGTTTCAGTAGATTTGAAAATAGATGGGGGGGAGGGAGGGACATATTTTTGCACTACATTTTCGACGATATCTCTGAAATTATAATATCTAAAATTAAAAGAAATGTATTTTTGAGTTCGGCGTTACGGAATCTTTTAACCGATACCCCAAACGATATACAAAGAAAATATATTTCTTCTTCAAATAACCTAATTATCCCCTCTACGTTTTTCCCCACATATATTTGTGAATGTTTAATAATCTGTAAATATGTGGGTCAATAGTCTTTATTACATCTCCCAATTTGAACTTCCCACGTTCCGTAGTTTACGAGTAAAATGGCTGTGACAGACAGACAGACACAGGAGTGATCTTATAATGATTCCGTTTTTACTTTTTAAGTACGGAACCCTAAAAATCATGATTACTGCAACTGAGAAATACAAAAACGTAAGAAGATGAATTATTGACAATAAATAAAACAAGAAAGGAAAACCATGTGCCAAGTATGGATTATGAACCCTTTCCTACATTTTTAGTTCAGTTAGAAAAACATAACACATTTGAAAATACACATTTATTAATTCCTAGCAATAGACGGAAACGTACTTCAATTGTTTTGTGAAGCTCTGTTATGTTCCTTATAAATTTTTATACACGCCACATACTGAGCTAAAATTTAATTCAGAAATAAATACGCTGAAAATTACTGAAATCACACTTCTAAGGCTAACATTAGCTTAAGAATTGCTATCCATGGACGGCCATGTATCCAGTTTTTTGTCATATCCCTATTTATTTATATGCTACAATGTCATTTAGCCAACGGGACATTTAGCAGACAGCAATTAGACGACAGGATGTTTAGCCGACATGACAATTAGTCGACAGCGACTGTTAGCCGAAAAGACAGTTAGCCAACAGAGGACAATTATTCGACATGGACATTCATCCCACTTAACTGTAACGTAACTGTAACCTGATCTTAGCCTAATTAAACCTAAGCATAAACTAACTGTAGCGTAACTGTAACCTAACTAATACCAAACTGTAACGTAACTATAACCTATCTGTAACCTAAACGTAACCTAAGTGTAACATAACCGTAACCTAACTGAAACCTAACAGTAACCTAATTGTAGCCTAAATGTAACCTAACTGAAACCTAACAGTAACCTAATTGTAGCCTAAATGTAACCTAACTGAAACCTAACAGTAACCTAATTGTAGCCTAAATGTAACCTAACTGGGACGTAACCGTAATCTAACTGTAACTAACGTTTACCTAGTTATAACCTAATCGTATGCTAACTGTAATGTAACTGTAACATAACTTTACCATGACCAAGCTGTAACTTAAGCGTATTCTAATTATCACCTAAACGTAACCTAACAGTTATTTAACCACAATCTAAACGTAACCTAAGGGTAACCTAATTATAAAGTAACCGTAACCTAATTGAAACCTAACAGTAACCTAATTGTAGCCTAAATATAATCTAACTGGGACGTAACCGTAATCTAACTGTAACTAAAGTTTATCTAATTATAACCTAATCGTATGCTAGCAGTAATGTAACTGTAACACAACTTTACCATGACCAAGCTGTAACCTAAGCGTAATCTAATTATCACCTAAACGTAACCTAATTATAACCGAACAGTTACCTAACCATAATCTAAACGTAACCTAAGTGTAACCTAATTATGAAGTAACCGTAACCAAACTAAAACCTAACAGTAACCTAATTGTAGCCTAAATGTAACCTAACTGGGACTTAACCATAATCTAACTGTAACTAACGTTTACCTAGTTATAACCTAATCCTATGCTAACTGTTATGTAACTGTAACATAACTTTACCATGACCAAGCTGTAACTTAAGTGTAATCTAATTATCACCTAAACGTAACATAATTATAACCTAACCGTAATCTAAGAGTAACTAATCGCAATTGTAACCAAACTGCAAATTAACTGTAACCGAGCGGGAAGTGCATAATATGAAAGAGTGATCAAAGGGTTGCCCAGTCCAATAATATATCACTTGAGGGATGTCGGAAAAGTCAGAAAAATGCTCCCGGTGATACAAATTGGGGTAGGGGGAACGGGAGGTACATAATATGAAAGCGTAATCAAAGGGCTCCAATGCGATGTATCTCATGAGGGGTGTCGAAAAATGTTAGAAAAGTACCGGCTAATTATACTATCAGCTAAATGTCCTGTCGGCTAATCGCCTTTTTGGCTAAATGTCCTTCCGGCTAATTGCCACGTTCGGCCAGTTGCCTGTCGGCCAATTATCTGTATTGCTAAAATTATTACTATATGTCCATTTCGGTCAATTGTCCTGTATGCTGTATGTAAATTTCAGCTAATTGTGTTGTCGGCTATATGTACGTATCGGCTAAATGCACGTGTCAGCTAACTGCTATCTGCTAAATGTCTTGAAGGCTATTTGATTGTCGGATAAATGTCTGCGACTGGCTACGGGTCAAACATCTATACTAAAAGTAGTTGAGCTTGAAAATGCATAAATCAAATTAAAAAACATCTTTAAGTAATTCATGGTCATTCTCGATACTACTGATGAAATCTTTTGTGTAGTGTCTATGCAACGGAATAGCAATAATTTCAGCAATACAGACAATTGGCCGACAGACAACTGGCCGAACGTGGCAATTAGCCGGGAGGACATTTAGCCGAAAAGGCGATTAGCCGACAGGACATTTAGCTGATAGCATAATTAGCCGGCACTTTTCTAACATTTTTCGACACCCCTCATGAGATACATCGCATTGGAGCCCTTTGATCACTCTTTCATATTCTATGCAATTCATATGCACCACCTATGTGCCTGTGCAAAAATATTAGTTTAACTTAACTTATACCATAACTTATCATTAATCAAACATATCATAATTTAAAACTCACTATCAGCAATCATCCCTAATGTTTCCCTGTAAATGAACAATAAATTCGATGCACACCATATTCTTATCCAAACATCTTGCACTCTTTGTCTCCCCTTCTTCCGAAATTTCGTTTCCCGTTTTGCTTCCCTTACAGTATCAAGGTTTAAAATCTTTAAAATTCCTTAATATTTTCTTTAATTTTCTGTTTTATTTGTTACTTTAAACTAACAATAAATAGTGAGTCATAAATTTCGTTATCAATTTATTTCACCATATTCATTTCATTAAAATTTCTTGTAAATTGCCTCTATCGGAAATGTCATTTCTCCCTTTTGCTCCCTCATCACGGTACCCATATTTTAAAATAAAAACCCTTTAAAACTCTTTAATTTTTTTTATCTTTTCTGCTCAATTTGCCACTTTATTTTAACAATAAACAAACGATCATAAAAATTTCTCCTCCCCCCCCCCAACCCCAACTGAAATTGGTATTTCCTCCTCGCCTCTCCCTCTTACAAAGCATCTGAAATTTAAAGTCCTTAATTTTTTTTTTCGTTTATTATTTTTTTAAATTATTTGTAAATATTTTCTAAGGTAAGTAAATAATAAGTCACCGATAAACTTCCGCCCCCCTCCCCCCGCAAAAAAGAACTAATTCTGCTTATTCCTCTTTTTTTCCCTCAGATCACAAAATTTTAACCTTAAAAGTAATTGCTTTTTTTAAAACATTTTGTACTCTATCTGTTAATTTATTGTAATCATAAATAATCATATAACTATACTCCTCCCCCACCAAAATTGACGCTTGCTCTGACTCTACCCTTACCAAGAACACAAAATTTAGTCTTTTTTTGTCCTATTTCTTATTCTTTAGTAAGGTAAATAAATAAGTCATCAAATAAAATCGCCCCCCCTTTTTTTCTTCTTTCCCTTATTTAAGTTTAAAATCTTTGAAAGTCTTTTTTTAATACATTTTCAGCTTTATCTGTTTCATATTGAACAATAAATAATCGATTATATAATTTCTTCCACCCCCATATAAAATTGACGTTTTCTTTTCTCCCCCCCCCATTATTTCCGTGCTCATAAAATTTAAAGTCTCTAAAACTCCTAATTTCAATGTTTTTGCCCTATTTGTAAATCTTTAATAAGTTACATAATCAGTCATCTATTAAATCCCCCCCCCACACCCACAAAAAAATAAAAATCTGTTTCTTCCTTTGTCTTACCCTCAATTCATGAAGTTAAAAAATCTAATTTACAGTCTTTAAAACTTTTTAATTTTTACTTTTTTTGGTCCTAATTATAAATCTTTATTATCTATAATATTAACTAAATCATTTCAACTATGTACGAAAGTGTTAACAATAAAGCGAGAGGTGTACATTTAATTGTGCATAAAAAACATTTTAACTGTATTTTTCAAAGGAAAATGTCTTTAGAGAGATATTTGTAAGGAAAATATTGTGGTTTCTCGTCAACGTGCAAGTAAATTCTCAAAACCTTTCGAAATCATTTTATTCCGACTAGCTCAGAAAGAACCATCAAACGTAGATACCAAAGGTGCCTGAGTAATCGACTGAACCGAGTATGTCCATAAAGAAAAAAGAAAAATCATGCGTCTACGTCGACACTTCCAGAACACTGTAACAAAACTTCGCCGTTTAATAAAGTAAAGAAGATATCTAACTAAACATTTGTAATACCTATGACACGTTTGAAAAGCAGATTTCAACAATTGCACCCATAACCTGGAAGGTACTCCAATTCTTTTGTGCAGCTCATATGAGGCAGTGTATATGATATATTTGTACTGCATATATTTGTACAGATTCTACATACTATGTTAAAATTTAGTTTTGTAAGAAAATACATAAAACAGTTGAAAATTCACCCTCGGCAATTTCTACTAATAGACGGAAACATACGTGAATTCTTTTGTGCATTTCTGTATATAGAATACAGATTTTTATACACGTCAAACAGCATTAAGCTGAAATCTAATTCATGCAAAATCATGCTCAAAATTACTGAAATCACACTTGCAGGAATTATTTTCTATCGGCAGCCCATGTATCCAGTTTTTTGAATATCCCTGTATAGGATTTTATTTGTATGATACAAACATCTCTAAGCATATTAAATGTAGTTGAGCTTGTGCATTTATAACTAAAAAAAACCTAACATCTTTAAGAAATTCATACTCATTCTCAGCGATGGTTACGAATTTTTTTGTGTAGTCCTGTATAGGGTTTGAAAAATATGTGCACACCACGTAGTACGCAAAAATTTAGTTAAACTTAAAAACGCATTCTGTAATTGAAAATGTACTTTCAGCATTAATTTTTAATAGCTATATCGGATACAGTATTGTATCAAAATATTTTATGTTTCCCTGTAAATGAACGCTAAATGAAATGCAGACCATATTCGAATGCAAGCATCTTGTAGTAAATCAAAGTAACGTGTATCTATTTCGACATGTTTGAAATAATGTAACGTGATCAAAATACGCTACAAACAGTTTTTCTCGTAGACCATATTGAACCAAGTTCTTTTATCTGACCCCGTAAATAATTGTTAAATGCTCATGTTGTACAGAAAGTAGGCTTAGGACACCTCAGAAATTCATATCAATTTCATTATCTTTGTGACAGAGTAATATCAATCAAATACGCAGCAAACGATATTTCTTCATGGGCTATAACATAACGGAATACTTTTGAGTCCCCTATACTCGTACGTTAAGCATTACACATAAAATAGTCTATAGTAACAATTTTAAAGTGTGTCTCAATGTACATAAATTTAACTGTGTTTAACATTGTGTAACACTATTAAAATACATCCTAAATAACCCCCCCCACACACACACACATAGACCATAATGTAGCGAATACTTTTGAGTGCATCTGTAAATGAACCATGAATGGTGCACCGAACATACCATGATGATTTTGAATATCGTATATCAATTACATGGCAATCCGACTATATTTACGCTAGTTAGAGCACGGATAGACAGACAGACAGACGGACGGACAAACCCAATTCATAAACACTTTTCAACTTTCTTGGAAAGTGTTAAAAATGAAAAAAATGTAAATGAAAATAAAAGTATTTTATTGTTATTTAGATTACGAACCGCTACAAAAAACATTCTTAACTGTCTGCATCATTTAAAAAATATTTAGTGTACAGAAATCTCCCCCCCCCCCCACACACACACACCTGAATTTACTCCTATGCACTTAAAATTTCAAATTGTGAAAACTCCTTTATGTTTTATAACTTACTTGTAAAAATAAAATATAATCTAAATTTTCTTCCGCCTGAAAATTACACTAAACTTTTCGCCCTCTACCTTTCTGCTAACATCACACAAAGTTTTGAATATTTGGAAAACTTTATTTTTTCTGTCATATATTTTAGTGCTAACAACAATAAATTATGTACTATACCTATAAATGACTACGCTGGGATTTAGATGTATACCCCCCCCCCCCCTTCTCCTCAAAATTAATATTTCCCATTCTCCCCTCCACCCCTCTACAGTACAAAATATACAGTTTATTTGGTTAACTTTTTCTCTCCTAATTTTATGAACATCTTTTTTTTAACCTTCAATGTTGTTTAGCTTTTATATATCTCTTGATAAATTTCATGTTCTAAAAACAATCCCCACAAAAGATAGTTATTTTAGAATATTTGTACCTGGTATTTCCCCCCTCATTCAATATCTTCCCCCTTGATTTTAAATGTAATTTCGTTATGTGAAATAAAATAGTTTTTATACTGCGCTATTTTCAATTTTATGTTTGTAAAAGCTGTAAAATGAACTTGAAGATAAAAAAAAGAATATATCTGAATAAAATATTCATTTATTTTCTGAAAGTCAAATCGCTTTAATTTTTGCACCCTTATTATAAACAGATTAAAATTCTTTTTACGGCTTTCAGCGTTATCCAGATTCTCCACAAAACAGACGGTTTTGATCTACGCTAGACAGTTGAAAAAAGAAATCTCTTAGACCACCTGAAACGTATTGGACATGAGCCAAGAATATTCTATTTGCTGATTGGAAGAACTCGCTTGTCAATCATTTGAATTTAGACCATCCTTTCAATTCAGCTAAGATGACAGCGGCCATCTTGATTTCTTTTTGTCTGTGACTGCAGTGAGCTCTTAAGATGCCTTGATCAAGAAGTGGGCTCTCTCGGTCAACAATCGAGTACCGAACTTCAATTTAGATACAGCCCCTAAAATACGCTTTTAAAATAATTAATTTCTCGGAAACTTATCGTACGAATTGCGTAAAAATTTGTTTTAGGCTAATTGAAGGGTTGTAGAGTTTATTTATGCTGTCAAAATTGCATACTGCTATTAAAAAAAAAGTTATGATTTGTTTTAATATGTAGATGGCCCCTAAGCAAATTTTATATACATCATTTAAAAGTAGACTGTGGCGTGGACAATCGTGTGGTACTAGTAACTTTCGTCTACTATAATGTTTTGCAGAGTTAGTAAGGTGTTAACTTTTTTTTTCCACGACTGTAAACTTTAATGCATCTCTTTTTTAGATGAGTTTAATTGAAAATTGTTTGGAATGTTTTCTCATTAAATTAAGTCTCATGTTTACTTAATGTGGCACAAGATAGAAATATGTCTTTATTAGTAATATTCAAGTTAGTGTTTATTGCAAATTATGCCAAAAGACTCGGTGATAGAATAATAACATGATCTCTCATATTTAAGTCGTTGAGTGCCACGGTGATTGGCACTGAAGCTGAAAAATGTACAATATTTTAAGTAATTTAATTAAGGAAGTATAATCCTGTAATAAATAAAAGGAAAGTAAAATTTAAATAAATTTTCAGTAATTACTTAAGTTAATATGTATATTTTTAGTTTTATATCATATTTTAGATCGTCAGTAAACGGTGAATTACGCGTTTTTAGCGGAAAGTTCAGTCTCAGTCACCGCTGACTGGTGTGGTACTTAACATGTTAAGTAAATAAATATTAATTCAAAACATACATAACGATATTAGTGGTCGATCTTATTTTAATTGATAAGTACTCATTTAAATATCAATATGTGTATAGTCCCTCATACTTATGTCCGAATGAACTGACCAGTTTTAAAAAACTTCCATTTTAAATTTAAAATGTATTAAAAATACAGTGAATGCAAGTTTTTGTCTATTCGCATGTTTCTACTTAACTTTTGAGTTTTATACCTTTCCTAAATCATTCTGTTATCTATTGATTGCAAACTGTTCTTGAACCTGGGAATTGTTATGTCAAAACATTATTTAATTAATATTGTTTTAATATAATAAAAAAATATTCAATTAATTAAACGTTAAACAAAATTTTTAAAAAAGTTTAATTATCAACAACACAGTTTTAATATTTTCCAACAGCAAGTGTATCCTTTATATTCAAATATAAGAATTATTTTCTAAAATAAATTTCATGCAATAGAATATTTTTTTTGTGAGCTCTCTTTTATCTAAACTAACCTTTTTAAATGAAAATGTCGTAACGAGCACTCTATTTGTGATAAGATATTTTTATATACAATTAGTTTTCTGATAGCTTTAAATGTATTTCATTGTGCATAAAAGAATAAAGTGCATTTGTAATGAATTTTATGTTACAATTGTTGCTTGTTTTATTTTTTTAAACATTCTATTCAGCATTTTTTTATGAAAGCAAATATAAAATGGTATTTTGCATTGTATTTTATCCTTTGACTATAAAATTTATAATCTTACTTAGCCTACGTTAACATAAATATATATATTTCTTGCATTAAAAACGCATTTCTAAAAACTCTGAGTTATTGTATAAATAGAAGAAACTTAATTAGAATAAATCTGTCAAGGCAATAAGTAGTCATACAAATTTCTAAGGGGAAATATTTGCATAATTTCAGCATTTTAAATTAATTTTATTTTGTCCAATGAAATTCGTTTATACAAGGTGATTAAAAACATTTTGAGAAAACTTAAGATTCCGAAGTCAGATATCTGCACGGTGAGATATTTTAAGTTCCAGGCCCGAACTTCGAACAAACCATATCTACTTTGTCCCTGACGGATGTAAATGCTGTAACTAAGATCCTGGCTGGTAAATTTTGATTTTCCATATTAGTTGGCCGGCCAGTTTTCATTTTCAAAATTATTGGCCTGTTAAAAGTTTGATAGAATGCCTTTTACTTTGCCAAAATTAAGAAAAATATTTATATTAAAAAAGAAATCAACCAAATTTTGTTTTAATTAGTTAATATAAAAAGACTTTAGTTTCATTAGACGGTACCTGTCAAAATTTGACGGTAACAACTTGAAAGTTTTATTAGAAAAATGTTTGAATTTTTAAATATTCGCTATTAAATCAATTACGTATTGAAATCTTGATGAATTGCTATATTATTTAACGGATCCCTATAGACTATAGATGGTGCTACCAATCTAACATAATGAAGTGTAATTTTTTTTTTTAAATTTATAGCCAATTATGATTTTTTGAATAGATTTAACAAAAAAATATTTGTTTAATGGGTATGGCATTATTTTTTACTTACTACAATCTCCATTTTTGAAAGTATAACAATATTTAGTATTTTCTCATTTTTAGCTGAATTTTAACGAAAAATATATATTGATTGGGTAGGCATTTATTTTTTACTTACTAGAATGTCCATTTTTGAAAAATAAACAATTTTTAGTATTTTCTTATTTTTTATACTATTTGAATTTAAAAGCATTCTTTTATTGTCATTCTTTTATTATGCTGAATATTTTAACATTCTCATTCTAACACTCTAAACTTAAAATTTGATGCTAGCAGAAAACGATTTCTAATAATATATTTTTTAATTACTTGATATTTATTTTACGTTTTCATAGAATATTTAATTATTAAACCATGGATATCAAGATAATTTCTTTTACAGTTCATTATGAGTATTTCTGTTTCTTTCTGTTTTCTTTTTTATACATTTTCTTGTATTTTTTGACGGATAATAATGATATACTTTCCATACTACACACACGCACGCACTCACAACAACATATATACAGTAGCGCGCAAAAGTATTTTGACAACATTATATTCGCTCTTATTTTACTTAATATAAAAATATAAAAGAAAATATATTCCTATCATTGAGAGAATTTGACTACAGTTATTCAAAAGTATGAAGTTTCATCTTGTTTGTTTACATTCGGGCCCCCCGAAGAAATATTACTCCTCCTTAGCTCAAAATTATTTTGACAATTTGTTTGCATTTAATGGTTGAAAGCGTCAGATGCTCTATATCTTCAATTAGTGTTTATATTGACTTATCGTGATTATTTTTAAATGCCGAAATGCAAAGAATGTTCTTGTGATTTTTGAAAAGCCTTTGTAAATGTACTTAATTAAGGAAGGACGCAAGTAGAAGTTGCTCGTTTTTTAATGTGTCTCGGCAGCTTTTTAGTACATGGAATACAGTTTTTAATAAACAGAAATCTATCGAAAATAAACTTCGAAGTGACACTCCAAAAAAAAAAAAAAAAAAACTTGCAATGTTGTCCGTATTATAAAAAAGCTATCTACAAGTGATTGTCATAAGTCGGTTGTAGTAATAAAAAAAATAACTGAAAGAAAATTACAGCACAGACATACATATTTTAACTGTCAAACGACGCATAAAACTATCTGGTTTACATGGTCGATGACCAGCAAAAAAGGCTTTGATATCCGCTAAGAATAGGAAGGCTAGACTTGCATTTACAAAACGGCATGGACAAGTGTAGAGTGGTTTAATGTTTTGTGGTGCGATGAAAGCAAGTTTAATTTAGTGTCATCTGATGGAATCAAGTACATTCGACGTCCTAAAATCAAAAGAAATGATTTTCGATGCAAAATACCTACCGTCAAACATGGAGGCGGCAATGTGCTATTTTGGAATTGTTTTTTCATGCAGCGGAATTGGACCCTTAGTTCGAATTGAGGGGAATATCGGTTTATGTATAGAGATAAAGACTCATATTATACCGTATTCTAAACAAAACCTACCTGCTCAGTGGTATTTCCAGCAAGATAATCACCCGAAACACAAATCCAAGTACGTAAGTGGTTTTATGAAACACATAAAAGTCAAGGTTCTGGAGCGGCCAAGCCATAGTCCGGATTTGAACCCCACAGAGCATCCGTGGCAGAAGTTAGATCATGCAGTAAGATGACAAAATTATTTAAATAAGGATACTTTATACGAATCTCTTAAAAAAGAGTGGGAAAGAATTATTTTAGATCTTGTATAAATGTTACTTGATTCGATGCCGCGCATTGTGAGGCTGTCTTAAATGAAAGAGGATATGCTAATAAATATTGACCAACTCATTACTATATTTGGTAATTATTGTGTTAAAACAACTTTTTATTATAATTTCAAAATATTTATCATTTATGGTTTTTCGGATTTTTATTGGGCTTTACGTTATTTTCTAGCAAATAATAGTTAATTTACTAAAATTTTTAAAAACACTGAATATGGTTAAATAAAATAAATGATTGCTTTTTACATTTTATTATTGTTTTTAACTAAGCCAATTATTATCTTTGTCAAAATACTTTTGAGCGCTAGTGTATATATATATATATATGAGGATATCAGAAGCCAAGGGGTACAAATGACAAAATTTCGATTTAGAGTCATCAATAATAACTGACTGAAATAAAATAGGAAACTGCTACTTGTTTCACAGTGGTCTTTGAACTCTTATTTCAATAAATGTGAAAAATGTAGAGTGATAATTTCTTCACATTTATAATTAATCAATATTAATCATTATTTGGCAAAAGTGGTTGACCTCTAAAACACAACACATAATTAGAAAATCACTTATATTTCTTTACTTGAAAAGGAAAAAAGCATATTTCCAGGTCGTCTGTTCACTTAGTTTATTTTTTTTTTAATTTTGTCAATACCCTTTGGCTTCTGGGGTCCTCATATATATATCTTGAATACAATAATACAAAATATAGCAAACAATTTAGGTCAGTTCAATTTATTTAATCGATAGTTACGTACAAAGTACTTTAACTTAAGGTATGTTCCTACCCTAAAATCGCTGTTTTTGCGATT
Source organism: Maratus speciosus (assembly GCA_963932465.1). NCBI lineage: Eukaryota > Metazoa > Arthropoda > Arachnida > Araneae > Salticidae > Maratus > Maratus speciosus. The sequence continues at coordinate 140,106,988 of OZ010791.1, forward strand.
TTTTTTTTAAATTATTATTTTAAATTAAAGTTCAAACATTAATAATTGGAGAAATGGCTTATTTTTGATTCAGCGATAATTAGAAGCAAAGTTACAGCCCAAAATATAAAACGGAAATGAACTTTCTGAAACCGGAAGTGACTTTTAAAGAGCCACAGAAAAGTAAACAATTCATTTCAATACACAAATATATAATATATAATATATACGCTAATATATAAACACCTATAAATAGTGTAGATTTTAAAGTTGTAAACTTTATACATCATTTTTTGTGCTACATCTAAATCTTAATTTGCGTTTTTCATTGTGTAAGTTTACGAGAAATATCATTTCTTAAAAAAATTTAAGATATTGAAAACAAAAATTGTACCAAGGTTCTGGTTATCTATTGGCATGTTATGAAGCAAAATATTGTTTATGAGTTTTTATATATACACTAGGGGGCTCTGCCCCCTGCAAGCTACGCTCGCCAACCCCCGTTCAGACACTGTAGAATCTAAAAGCACGCTAATCTAATCGGTTTTAAAAAGATTACAGAAGATTGAATTATACTGAAAAAAAACCTGTAGCGATCTCGCCAATAGCTCTTTTTTTAACTCGCCAGTTAGCATTTTTTTTATTTTTCGAGTGGTAAATTAAAACGGTGCTACTTGGTTATACCATCGACCAAAAATCTGTCGCCAAAGTACAAGATTAAATGCCAATAATGGTTGATCGTGAATGTGACATTTACTTGACTTTTAGGAAGTTGCACATGTTCACACCATCAAGTGATTTTTATTTCGACGTTTTATTTGTATTTTTATTAATGTTATACTAATTTATTTGTTATTTTGTTATTTAAAATTTAAAAAAAATGTCAATTTGTATAATTTGGCTATTTATATAATTTGGCGAAATTGATCGACGGGAGAAGTAATAACATTAAAACGTTGCTTTGAAGTGGAAATTAAATCTCATGATTTGTTGCATTCTCACATACGCACCGGGTTTGGAGTGATTTCTTTTTTACGACAATTTGGCTAAAACCTCGTTTTCATATACCTGTTACATATGTATTTTTAAATTATTTTCTGTTATTTTTTAAATGAAATAACAATAAATAAAAAAAAATAATTAATAACTATAGAACAAAACAATTTATAACATTTTTTGTAAATAAAAAGAAAATAAATTCAAATAAACATTTATTAATAACTAAGCAACAATAGCCGGATTACCATGCCAGGCAAAATAACGCCATTTTGGCGCCAATTAGGTACCTCGTTGCGTATATGACATCTGTGTCTAATATTTTTCTTTTCGTAAAAAAAAGAATGAAGTAAAAGCCATTTATTTTATTCTTTTCGTAAAAAAAAAAAGAATGACGTAAAAGCCATTTATTTTAAAGATTTCAATTTTAAATGAATGTTTTGTATTAAATAAAATGATAATGAAATACAAATTGAATTCTGAATAAAAGTAACATGATGCATTTCTTAGCATACATTTAAGGGAGGCCAAACTCGTCGCCAAATTAATTTAAAATAACCTTTTCTAAAACATGAAAAAAAAATACCTGTTATGATTAAAATTTGAGTTGCCATCATTAGAAAAAAAAATATTTAAAATTAGAAAAAAATTAATATTTCGAAAACTAAGTCTAATTTTAAAATTCTAATACCATTTTTGAGATCTGTGGATCAATACGGATTTTTGGTGTTAATTTCATCGAAAAGTATTCCATATTTTAGGAGAAATTGCCGTGAAACGTAATCAGTTGTTTAATCAGTCGTTTCATAGAATCGTTACATAAATTCGTTTCAATTCGATTCATTAGGATTTTATATATATAGGGTAGATTTAAACAGCTATGTTTATTAAAAAATACACATATTTTAAAAAAAGTCATGTTTTGTGTAGAAAATTTGGTATATGTCAGTAACTTTAAGAGGTATTGCAAGTCTTTTGCTTAACAATACAGGTAAGTAGTTTTCTAAAGTATTGTCGAAAAAAAAGTGAGATATATTTAATAGATTTCGTTATGAAAGGTTTGCAATAAACGCAATTCTTTACTAAAATTTGACAAAATATTGCCTAAATTTGAAAAAATAATTAAAATCCCATTAATAATTTATATGAATTCATAGCTTTATTTCCTGTTTTATCTAAAAACACATGCGTTTGATAAAAATATCATATTTTTCAACAAAAGTGCCTCGAAGCTAGGCACATACCTTAAATATTTTCAATGTAAAATTAGTATTTTTGAAACATATTGTTGTGTGTTAAGTTAAAATTTAGACATTTTCAAGTTTTTTGAAAAAATAACAGCATTTATTAATTTCTATTTTTTGCAACTACACGATCTTTAAGTGTTTCCTCTAATTTTATTTTTATCTGTCTGATTCTAAAACGTTGAAATTTAAAACCTTCTGTTTGTAGATTGCAATTTAATGTATTTATTTTTTAATTCCTTTAATTTAATTTTATATTTTCATAAAATATTAAATAAAACCATGGATGCCACGATGATATCTTTTATATAATTTTCTATATGAATATTTTTCCTTGTTTCTGTTCTTGCCATTTCTTTTTCTATTTTTTACGGTAAAACATGACATGATTTTCTTGGTACATGTATATTAGGGTGGAACTAAAAAACGAAGTTTCGAATTTTATATTCTAATAGTGATTATTTTTTTCCTTTTTAACTCCATAAAAAGAAAATATTTTTCTTTTAATTTTAAAATGATATTTTCCGGTTCCTCAAAGGGCCTAATTTTCCCTAAAAAATGAAAAAAAGCCAATAATTGCATGAAAAGTTTTATGATTATTGTTAAATTTATATTTTGCAAAATTAAATTAATTAAGTGTTAATTTCCTGTAATAAAGAGAATAATTTAGTTTGAGTGCCATAGAAAAGTTAGCCCCACATTATTTGACTTTTGTAGCAGTGGGCGTCGGCTTTCATTGTCTCCGATTTATTTGGCTGCGACACATAACAAGTTAGTCCGATTTAACGTGTGTTAACAGCTTCTTTAATTATTTTTCAATAAACAGTCGTTGTCAAAAGTGACTAAGTCTGTTAACGTACCTAAATCTAGATAATTGTTGAAGTGTCCTGTATTTCGTGAACCAAAACAATTAACATTAGACTGTCATCTTTGACGAACATATGAAGATGTTATGAAACATTATTTTTGGGTTCAATATAACTTAAAATCTGACAGCTGGAATCTGGTACACACTATTTCTAAAATATCTAAAGCTGTTGATGATACAATTAAAAGTGTATTGCTGAGACCTTCAATTTCAACGGTTTCTGATACACAAGTCATAAAAAATGATCAGAGACTAGCGCGAGAAATGTCAAAATTTGAAGAAAAATATTAAGATTAGAAAGAATAATCCCACATCCAATATAAAATTGCAAAATGTTGGGTAATCCTGCAAAAAATATTTTTTTGTGTAAAAGCGCTAAATATTATCGTGTATCAGAACAAGAATGACATTTTTTCAAAGACGAAAGAGAAATGGGGGTGATGGCAATAGGATCAATATATATATAAACTACAAAAAATGTGTAGCAAGACTGGAAAAGGAAATATCAAGGTAAAAAGTTATTTTAAAATAAAAAATTGATGTTTTGATTGAATGATCGTCAAGTGAAAAAAATAGTTCGGAAGGAAATAGTTTAATCGGTTGTTTTTCTAAACCTGAATTTGTTAATCAACAAAGTGAAAGAACCGGAGTATTAGACAGAACTGCAAATATTATTGCAAATGGCACCTTAGAAGATATGGGTATTTCTGATGATAATAAAGAAAAGGTAACTGAAAGAAGGACTTGAATACGACAAATAGAAAAGAAAAGGAAGAATTTGAAAGAACAGGAAAGACGAAATGAGTTAATTTTAGAAGGTTAGTATTTTGATGGCAGAAGGGATAACAGTATGATAACTGAAGGAGAGGGAAAAAAGTATAACTAAGAATGATTAAAGACGAACACCTAGCCTTAGTTCAAAAACCAGGACAAAATATATTGGTCATATTTAATTGACATCTTCTTTTTATATTAATATGGATACTGCAATTTGGTGTATTTTCAAAATAATAATACATACATTTCAAGTTTGAAAAGTATTGGGTGAAACAGAAACGCCTTTAATGCAGGATGCAAATGTGGAGTTGTTAAAACATCGGAAACAATACTCGAAAAACTTTATAATGGAGAATTTTATTATTACATGCAAATGAAATTTTTTCTTAGATACTTATTTCAACATCTTGCTGGAAAAACTACGGGTACAAAAGGTTTTTCTGGACCAGCAGGAAAGCGGCTGGAAAAAATGCGAACATATTGAAATTATAGACTATAAAAACATGGATCCTAGCTTGACGGACTGATTGGATGAAGAACTTAAAAAAAGTACAAACAGGGGATACACCTGAATTTTAGATTTTCCTTGTCATTCTCAAACAGTGGAAACGTGTGTCAAAATTGTCCCGCGAGCTGCTATAACCGTCTTTAAATATTAAGCAAAAGATGCCTCAATCTTGGGAAAGTTGAATTCCTGAAATGGAATGACAAAGTTTGCCTAAAAAGACAGTAGGTTGAATATCCAATTGAATTAATCCATAACAAAGGGAGGTAAGGAGGGTAGAAGTCGATATTTAACCACCTCCTCATGTTGACTTCTAGATAGTATTTGCTAAATAAAAGTAGATATGAGCTAACAGCGACGTTGTTTATTTTAAGTTACTTTATACTGAAATTTCAAAACTTTGACCTCCTTGAAGAACCGGAAAACAATTTAATTAAAAAAAAACCTTTTCAGCCAAAAGTTTAGACATCCAAAAAGGAAAAAAGTTTTCACTATTAGACATTAAAACAAAAAAGTTATTTTTTTACCCTATACTTAAGTTCCACCCTAATGTATATATATATCTTTTTGATGATGGTCACAAAATATAGGGAAGATTTTTAATAAAAAAATATTTTTTTTTATATAGTTTTATGTTAATTATTACTTAAATATAAAGATTTTGAATAATTAAAAAAATACATTTCCTCCTTTAATGAAATATGACATTATTGAAATGAATTATCTCCAAAGATATTACAGAAATCGACCTGTCGGTTGTGGTGGTCAAAGTCGTGTTCTCTACAGAGATTCACTGCTTGCAACGGACGCTTTAGACTACTATACTAACCTGATCTCCTGCGATAATCTCGTGCACTTTGCACAGGTACTAGATTTCATTTTACGCATGCGCAATTAAATTCATTTCTCGTCGATCTTAACATTTTACCTTACAGTTTTATTTTATATAATTACAAAACTTTTTATTTTGATAGTGTATTCAACAACACCTTTATATTCGCTTACTAACCTTTGAATCACGCTATATTTTTTTATATCTAGCTATATATGTATCTAATATATATACAGTTGAGCTCGTTTAATAAGAAAACGCGAAAATTAGGACACGATTAAAAGGAACAATTTTTCACGATAATAATGATTCATCATCTAAGTATGTTAAGATTTAAATGTTTTTTACGAGCTACAGAAGGAGGTTGCTAGCTAATACAATCAAAATGCCTGTTCCTTTCAATGTGAATTTTGGTAAACAATAAAGTAGAATCAGGAAATAAATACTTTACAATCAAAATGCCTGTTCCTTTCAATGTGAATTTTGGTAAACAATAAAGTAGAATCAGGAAATAAATACTTTTGAAATCAAACACTGTTTCCTCTCAGCGTTAATATTAGCCTTTACAACTGTTTTTCGAATTGTAGTAACATATACGTTGTACTGTTTTAGATTTTTAAGTATCAAGGGAACCTACAACCAAGAAAATATAAGGAATACCCTCAGTTTCTGAAAGAATAAAAGAAAGAAATGGATATATAAGGATTTTCAAAGGATGTCTTTTTACGATTTATACCTGAGTTATGCAAAGCGAAGAAAGCTTTTATTTGTTTAATTTTTTTAAACGGATCCTGGATCACATTAACCAGATTTTTCATGCATTATTGCACTTTTAAAATGAAAGGGTATGACGCATCAATAGCTTGAAAATAGAGAGCCTATTGGAATATTAGCCGTATTTAAAAAAAAAAAAAAAAAAAAAAAAAAAAAAAAAAAAAAAAAAAAAGAACAAACAGTTTTATTACCGTACGCCGACATGTCTTTTGGATTTACTAATTCTTTAGAAGCTTTGACTTCAATACTATGATTTTTTCTAAAGTTAATAGCCGATTAAAAATGATAATACCAAAGGTAAGAACGGATATTTTATATTACCTTTATAATATTATATTAATTTTAGCAGTGAGTCATTAGCACAATAATAGTAGTACTTTAGTAATAATATAGTAGTATTTATAATTATGTGGTTTTTCTAAAGACGTTTACTATCTTCATGGGTATTTCGAGTAACGTTTAATCAAGCAATTTTATAATTCCCTTGTTTCTCCTATTATTCGAGAGTGAGTGCATATATAAGAGCGAAAGAGATAAAATTATAGATAAATAGATACATATATAATTAAAAAAATAATTTATTATTTCTTTATTCAAATAAAAGTAATTTTCAAATTACTGGTAAATTATGAAATATGAAATTAAGTGCTTTTTATATCATCTGAACTGTTACAGAAAAAAGTAAAAATGAAAAAAAATAACTAATTGGAAGGGAGAAAATGCGCTTGCGAATGCAGGAAATATATAATTACAGGGCTTGCTTCGCACAAAGTGGTGAAAAAAATGTGCTCAGGTAATTTTAAACTAATTGCAACGGGGGAAAATAAGAATTATTTTATTTTATAATACGCCAGAGAAAACTAATGCTGCTGTATTAAAAATAAGTCTTGATGCATTTTCAGAATAGCATATTAAATGGGATGAACAAATTTTTGATATTATTTAGAAATCTTAACAATTAAACTGAAATATCATATTATGAACGTCTTATGCACATTGATCAGTTTTTACGAGTATTTGAAGATAAATTGAATTACAAATTTACTTTTTTGGTCAATAACGCAATATTTTAAGTATTATATATATATTATATAGTTTAATAGTTTAAGTCTACAATCATAGCAAAACTTGATACCGTATTAGGTAAGGCAGTACATTTGGGAACTTAACCTCTTCGGTCCGTGGGTCCCCGTACGGAGACCTCTGTTCTTTTACTTATAAAAACTAAAATGTCCGATTTTTTTTTTTACATTTTGACATCACTTCCTAATAACTGAATGTTTTTTGCGTTTAAATCAAACGAATAAATTGCAGCATCTAATCTGATTCCTACACTGTTAAAAATTTGCAGCATTCTGGCAGGTCATTTGACCGTTTTTTCCGAAAACGGCTACACAACCGTAATTTTAACACTATTCTGATCATATTATTGGCCATTTTATGGTCAGAATATAGTTAAATTATGGTTATGAAACCGTTTTTTCAAAAAAACGGTCGAATGACCTGCCAGAATGCTGCAAAATTTTTAACAGTGTACATAAAATAAATGTTATTTTCATCTGAGTTTGCAAAAAACCTAAAAAATGCCCTAAAGACAGCGTGACCAAGAAAGTGAAACATTTTCATAAGTATTTAACTTAAATCTTTTTCAATAAAAAATTTGGAGGATTTGTAGATTATTTACTGGTTTAAAGCTATTAAATTTGTGATTGCGTTAATTTAGGTTAATGGTTATTAAATAATGTTTTTAAGGGTGTTTGTAGTTTTAGATCCACATTTTGAATCTAAATTACTAAGCGCCTAAATGGCAAATTTCAGAAAAAATATTTTTTCTGTCATTTACGATGTCAATTTGTTTGGAAAAAACAATGAATAAGCATTTGTTTTATTATTTTAGCTTCGGAACTGAAAAGATTAATAGGAAACAATGTCATACAATGCACAGTCATGCTATTGAAAGAAGGTCGAAACGCAGAAGAGAGATATTTCATTACGTATTTACCCATCACTGAATACAGCATTGCAAAGGATTAGCGGATGATGTAACAGTTTTTTGTAGCAGTAAACAAATTTAAAATTCTTTTTCAATTTCCACACATATGCAAAAAAAAAAATTCTGAAATTACTTTACCGAGATAAAGAAGTACTTGTAGAGTGTATATGAGAATATTTACAACAGGTTCGGCCGAAATCGTGCTGACAATCTGTTTAAGCTTTTGACCTATTGACTTCGCAAGGAAAAGATAACATTTAAATAATAAAAACAAAAATTGATATCACTTAGGGAGATTCTGAGTATCAACCTAAGCTGAAGCACACAATACTATATTTACATTATAAACTTAATATACCTGATAAGTATGGTTTCAAAGATGAAGACATGTACTTGAATAGAAGGATGATTTTATACTGATTAAATTTTTGTTCAAGATTAAAAATATCATTGAACTGAGATGCATAGTTGTAAACCGTTGAAGAATAACATGATAATGATTATAACATATGACCCCAAATGATAGAAACATTTTCTGAAATTCTAAGCTATTTGACAGTTCTCTAGCGCAGCACATCCCTATAGGAACCTTGTGCTATTTAACTGTGTACAGTCAGTCAACAACTGGTTCCAAGCGTTAAACGCCATCTGATATCAAATGTTGCTCATAGATTTCAGAATTTAAACAGTGATTGTCATCGTGTATTATAGACTTCGGAGTGCTACTTCGAAGGAATATATATGTTTTTTGCTTATTCAGGTTAAAAACTATATGGTTTTTTAGCATATTGTTATAGATTTTATACGAATGCTTTTGCTTCTGAATTTGCAGATAGGGAATTTGATAATTAATTTTGTTTACTTATTTACGTTCGCCTTCACTAAATGGCTCTGGAAAGAATTTTTCATATGAACTGTTTTATACACAGTGTAAATCTTACGTGCATATGAAATCATAATGCGCTATTAGATAGAGTTTTGTGGTATATACGCCGAAAAAGTACAAGAGTTAAAAGTCATACATCAATAATAGAGTGTAAGACACTCTCCAACATTAGTAGATCAGCATTGACAAATTTCGTTTTTCCTCCAAGAAAATGGCACAATAAGTAAGTAAATTAAAAAACACACGATTCAATAAAAATCCATTTTCATCGATAGTTATCCATATCAGGTAACGTGTAAACATTCCTTCACACACAACTGTATATAATCTATAAAATTTATACACGTGTCATAATACAGTAAAAAATAAATAACTTCAAAAATGCATACCAAAGTCGCCTTCCATCAATTTTCAGTCATAGTCTGTCCTCTAACGACTTTTTTTTTTATACGTCTCTCTCTGCAACACAATGACAAATGCTACGCATTCTATAACCTATAAAAATACATACTATAGTACACCGTAGTGATCAATTTCAATTCTATGATGTTTGAAGCATCGTAACATCATTAAAATTCACCGCAAATAATTTTCCCCTTAGCTTATAAAATAACGAAATTCTTTTGTTCGCCCAAACGAACATTGAATGCTACATATTCCATACTCGCGAGAAAACATGGTATATTATATCGCAGTGCATCATATACCGTTCATCATGTTTGCAATAGCGTAACATTGACAAAATTTGTACAACTTGATTTTTCCATACATCATAATATAAAAAGAAAAAAAATCTATCTCTAGAAACAAACTGTAGATGATACTTACATCATCTTCAATTCCAAGCACACTATATTAAACATCAATAATATATAAAAATTACATAAAAATCCGAGTTACTACAGTTAAAGCATGGACAAAAGGAGATACAGGCAAACTGAATAAAAAAAAAAAAAAAAAAAAAAAAAAAACACGATTCAACTATGCTTAAAAGATGTTTAAAATACATTTAAAAATTAAGTTAAAATCGGAAAGTAAGTTGAAAAACCTGCTTACTTTAGAAATTTAGAAAAGACAACTTTTCCTTTAAATGTAACAAAGATACAAAAAATGCATTAAAAGAAATAGAAAGTTCCAATCTCGTATAAGTGTAAAATCCTAAAGGTACATATGTTTTATAATTTATTTTTCTTTCCCACTTTCTTTACGAAAGAATTTCAACAATCAAAAATTTTAAGAATCAAGCAAGAGTTCAATTATTTTATAGCCGTCTATAGTGTTAAAGTCTATAATTTTTTTCAAAGGTATTGTTTTGTAAATTGAATTTTTCATGAAATTTGTTTTTAGAATAAGAACGCGCTGAGCTCCAAACATGCTGAACTGTGATTTACAAATAAGTTGAGTAAAAAAAGTATAGTTAAAAATTATCCTGTTTTTAAGCGTATGTTGTTACATTTATTAACCCTTTGTAACACTGTGTTGGATAATTGCAACAAACAGAAAAGACATTTTCTTTGTATACAGTGGGCTTTAAAAAATATTTTATTTATTGCTGCTATCTTTCAACATACCTGTTACTTTAAACTGCTCATAGAATTCGCAACAGACGGAGATACTGAAGGGGTTTTTCATGCAAATTTTCTTGGATCGTTTGAACAGTTTCACATCGTTAGTGCTAAAATGATTTTCCTGAATTTTATAAAATTAAAAAAAGTGGAGGCGTCAAAAACTAATTTTTACAAAGGCTAGATAGTATACATTATGATTTTGTATTGGAAAATGCACAATATTTGTGAGAATTTATGTATGTTGCAGATAAGGGAAAAGGACTTTTTAAAGAATAACTCTTTATTTTTACTCTATATGTATTTTTTTATTTCTTATATGATTGAAAAAATGTTTTATAGCATATGAGTAGGTAATTTGAAAATCTAAGTTCCTGAGTTACAGACATAAAAATTTAAATTGAAAAACACGAAAAAAGTTCTAGTTCGGTCATGTCTCTTTTTATGGCTAAAAATTTCAGTTGAATCTTTGAAAATCTTTTCTTTACATTTGACCCAATGTATCAATAAATGCTACATTTCATAATGTCTTTTAAGATTCAGGACGATGATTCTTAAATATTTAGTATCATACAAGGATTAGATAGACTAGATATTTTTAATAACGAGCTTTGATTGAAATTGTCATTAAAGACCGGTTCCAATTTTTAATATAAAATTAACAACAATTAAATTGAAATGGTACAGTTTTGTATTGAAATACTTCTCGCATGCTTTTTGGAATATAAATGTAGCATCGATGTCAAATTCCATCTTTAACACTTTATATAGAATCACAGAATCCTGGACATTGAACTTCACGAATTAAAGTCAGTGATGCAAAACCCTTGTTTATATTCCGGTTTATGGCTAAAAAAACCTAGTTGATTTCACATAAACTTGCTTTAAACTTCGGAACAAACTACGGTTTTTGCCACCCTTACAACTCTACATTTTTTAATACAAAAATGAATACATTTGTGTAATTAATAAGGGTAAAATAAATGTTACTGAAATCATGATACTTTTCAATAATATATATCATTACTGAAACCATTGTATACATTTTGTTTCACTTGCTCTTCATTACATTTTTGATTACCCTTTAGTTTTTGTATAGACTTAATTTTCGATAACATATTTAAATTCATACACGCGGAAGCATATTATTATGTGCTCATACACAATTTTGAACCCTTTTCATGTAACTGTTATACTTTATAGAAATATTAATATCAAATAAAAAAAAATACGTATACATTTATATTTTATCTTCCACATTTATCTAGAAAACGATTTAAAAATAAATTTCACATGTCAGGTTATCTGTATTGTGAGCAAACAGTTTTTATGCGGCAGTTGCTAAAGTTATTTTCGAAACATTCAATATTGTAAAATAAAAATTATATTGTATAATGTTAGTATAGTTGGTTCTAACATCCTATTTTTATTCTATTTTTCTTTATGATTCGTATAAACATTTTAGATAACTGTTTGTATAGTTTAAACTTCTTTACACCTAAATTCCATTTTAAAATTAAAAATTTAACTTTATATTAAATAGGTATTATTTTTGTAGTTATGTAAAAATTACGGAAATTTAAAATAATTTAATTTGTGTATAATTGACCCTTTTTTCAATTTTATCTTCTTGTGTGTACTTAAATATTTACTGTTCTACTTTCAACATTTTTTTAATGAATTTCGACAAGCTGTTCTCTTATCAATCCTCCAATTAACACAAACTTCGCACGTCAATGAATATAGGTTAAATAAAAGATTGTGTGATAATTTAATTATAGAATATTCTTACATCCATTTAAAACTGTTAATAGTACTGTGTCAGATAAAGTTATTGGAAAATCTTCAAAATCATATTGAATTATAAATGAGTTAACTTAAAAGGCACTTCACTTAATTTGACTGAAGTTCTAAAATGTTGAATTTTTAAGGGTATTTATTAGAAAATCTAACAATTAATTAAATTAAATTAAAGAACTATTAGCTTTTTTAGAAGAACTATTAGAAAAACTATTATTTTATTTAAAACATAGACTGAAATAAGAGTAGTTTAAAATAAATTGCACATGAGATATATTTTTATGAACATTTTTTACAACTAAATATCATAATCAAATATTCCTGTTTGAGATATGTAAAGATAAATAATTATTATATACATAGATAGATAAAATCTTATAAATCGATCACCTATAACTTAAAAATTAAATAATTTCGTATTTTGGTAAATAAGAAAATAATTCACTAAATGTCGATTTTACAGCGATATTCCAAATTCTATATTTCTATATCTTTCATCAAAATAAATATATTGTCATTTGAAAAAGAATGCTTGATAAAAACATTTTATTTTCCGGAAGGTTCGGAAATTATCACGTGTCATATATTATCGTATGTGATTAATTTACATTTAATTAATACACTATTTTTGGTTAATATTTATAATGTAAGAGTTTTACTATTTTTGTATACATATCGAGGTTTAGGTTTGCATATAGAATGTTGATACCCTGTTCCTCAAATATTATTTGAATTAATATTCGAATAAAGTACAAATAAAACGTAACAAAATTGCTTTTAGGTGCATATATATATATATATTATAAAATTATTTAAAATACATTAAAATACTTTAAAAATACATTGAAAATCAAATTAATATCCGAAAACATTTTCTGCTAAATTCACACAGCAATAGTTTTTTTTTTCTTTGCGCATATTCTTCAACGAGATAGTATTATAATTTAAGAGTGGTTTTGAAGTTAAGTTGAGAGCAAAAATTATTCAAATGTTTAACAAAACAAGCTTTTATCTGCTATGCAGCAATTATTTCCTGACTTCCTGGATGTCATATGAGAGTGCATCGTTACATGCTGTATCTTTATTGGAAATTATATCAAGTTTGTCTTTTATAATTCCTTCCTGGTAATTACTTGTACGAAAGATAATTTTAGATTTTTTGAAATCTACATTTATAGGTTTAATTTGAGCAAATCTTGCTAACACAGTATGGGGTCTATTAGATATGAGATTTGTATGGCATGAGTAAAAAGATCTAGAAACACTAGAATTTTAACATGCCTTTATTATTTCAATTTTTTTTTTTTTTACTATGTAACTGTTCGTTTAGACATTTTGTTTCGCGCAATTTTGCTTTATTTCATTAGAGATGTTTTAAACACCTCTATAAGCGCATTTCAAGCATATAAAATTACGTTACATACGTTGAAATTTAAACGTGAATATTTCCATATTTTCTATTTTGAAATAAATGTAACACACTTTATTGCTCAAACTGTATTGCCCATCACCGACAAGTCTGGCATAATTTCTTCTGTCTGTTGCGAAGAAATATTCAACATAAGTGCAAATGCCCTAATCGAAAAAATTCTCCCTTTTTAGTATTTCGCTATGTACCTTGCTCAAATTTTCGATACCTCTGTAACGTGATTACACTTTAAAGACGATATTTAGTTTTGTTTTGCAATACCCGTTCCCACTTTCAGAATTTTTTTTTCCTCTTGTTCGTCCGCGGTTACTTCCAATCATTCTTCTTTGCTTATTTCAAATTCTCATGTTTCAATATCAGTCTTTCTTTTTTTTTTAAACAAATTTACCTAGTACAGCATATTTCCGTTTATCACTTTTAATTTTTAGTTAATGTTTTAGCATATATAGCTTTTTATGTATTAATTTTTCTACTGTATGTGGAGGTTTATCAAAACTATCTATATAATATACTTTAAAATACATCATGTATCCTTTGTGTATAAGCGAATACACTATTGAATGGTTTAACTCTCGTGAGTTTTATGCCTGACGGCTTGTTTTCCACGACTGGTTAAATCAAGTCATAAGTTGTCATTGCGTAAAAAAAGAACTAAATATTAAATTTACTTTTTCAAACCTGAAAGTAAATAAGATGTGAATATTAAATAAAACTAAATTCATCCATCTAATAAAAATCAAAGGTTATTTTCACTTCTTGATATATATCCTAACAATATCCATGACTTCAAGTATTGCAGACATTGCGGTTTGAATGAAGAAAGCTTGTGAATATATAGTCCCTAATTGTATTTAAAACTCGGTTTACCAGGCCGATACAATGGATCCGACATTTAAATTCAATTTGATTCTTTCAATGAAAAAAGAAAAGCCTGAAAATTCTCACTTTGGTCAAATAGGTCAAATAGGTGACAAATAGGTCACTTTGGTAAATATGTGACTTCTTTGGAAAATATGTGAAAAAGCCACCTATTTACAGAATGGGCAGCTTTTTTTTTTTTTTTTTTTTTTTTTTTTTTCAGGAGAAAAATAATTTTGAATGCACTTGTCTGGACCATTTGGACCTGTCTGTTAGGCGGAGGTTTAGTATATGCCTAATGTATTGTAACATAAATGAAAAATCATGCTGCAGGCATGGTTTATGAAATATTTTCCAACAATAACAGAATATCAAGTAATTTTATTTTTCTGTACTATTAAACATATCATAGTCATTTATGTGACCGAATAAATTTTTGGGTCTCTGTAAATAAGAGATTAATACTATGCATTCGAAAATAAATAGAAAACATATTAGTGCAGCCCTTTTTAATTTCATTATGTTTGAGATGACACAATTTAATAAAAATTCACTACAAAAGATTTTCTCCCATAGGTCATAATTTAATGCATTCCTTTTGTGCGTCCGATTAAATGAATTTTCATAGTTCTACTTATTTTAACACTCTAGGTGTTTGGGGCGTAATATTCCGTTCATTAAGCTCCAGGTTTCACAGCAATACAAGCAATATTTAAGATAATATAATTATGTAGATTTAATAAATTTTAAATACATTGAAGAATGATTAATACTCTCAAGGATTACATTCATATAATTAAGTTATTTTAATAATATTGAAATACTAATTTTCTTAGCATTTAAAACAAAATGCAAAGAAAACAACATTACAATTTTATCCTTTTGCATGACGCTCGGGGGGCTATACTCCTGAACAATCAGTCTTTTCACACGTTACTGGTGACAGAACTCTAAAAATTTGACATCCAAAATTTGTGGTTGTCGTATGAGGATTTTCTACAGCCTTTGTGCTGTGCCTTCTCTTCAGTTTTAATAAAAATAAATCCTAAAAGCTTTCTTTGTATTATATATTTACATCGGAATAAAAGCAAAGAAAACTTTAAGAAAATACTCGTTTTCAAATTAAACAAACACTATGATGACTGAAAAATATCCGTCTATGGCACCAGCAATTTTTGTTTCAGCGAGTAGGCATAATATTCAGAGTGTGGTGATATATGAAACGATATGCGGTGCATATCGTTTCGTAATGTATATATGGTGCATATAAAACGATTTTTCTCGGGATACCATAATGTAATGGAATTCTTTTGTGCTTAATATTTCATTTTCAATGCGGAACGAACATTCTATAATAAAACCTAATATTATGAAAAATACATAGAACCCGAGTATATTTATGGAAATTAGAACACAAAACTGGAAATAGATGGACAGACGGACACACCTAATTAAAAACACATTTCAACTATATTGGAAAGTGTAAAAAGAAATATGAATCATATTTTCATAAAAAAAATATTAATTAAAATCTTTTAATATGCATTTGCAAAAATATGGTAGTTGTTGGGGTAACTCATTATTTGTATTCGTAGTGAATAGTTTATTTTCTTGAAGTGAATACTGTATTTTCTTGAAGTGAATACTTTTTTTAGTCGTACACATAGGAAAATGTAATTATTTTTAGAAAAATATACAAGCTTTCATCTTGTGTATATTAAAAATTTTCTTTCGTTTTCTTTCGATGTAATGTTATCATGGGCATCAATCATATTATCTAGTATGTATGTAGTTTACTTTTATAAATGAATATTGTATACATGGAAATATAGAAAGAGAGAGTTTAATGCATTTTTCAGTAATGTATAAAGCACATCTTTCTTTTCAATTGATACATTACAATGCATATTCATCTCTCATCTGCTGTATTTACGTATTTCATATGATGCGAATAGATAATTTATTACGAATTCCTATATACCTATATTGAAAACATTAAAATTTTACACAAATATATTCAAATGGACATCTATGTTAAACTATACAGGTTAAATATAATAGTCAGTGGAAATTTAATTTAAAATACTATTCAAAAAAAGTATTTATACTAAAAACGGAAAATCAGAATAAAAGTTCAACAAACTAAACGAAAAATTATCCCTTTGAATAAAACACACATCTATTACTTTAAAATATCTGGAATAAAATGCAAAATATTTGCATTTATTTAAACAAGCGTGATATATTGATACTTTAAATCAGTAAATTATTCAAAGTGGGATATTATGTTTCATGAAATTTATAACTTAGAAAACTACATATGACAATACACCAAACATATGATAAATATAGGAAAACGAAAAGAAAGACAAAAAATAAACCTAAAATTTAATCACTCTAGAGTAACACAGCTACAAATTACCATATGAAAATGAGACTGATACCAGTACAAAAGGAATAATATAATATCTGATTACATTTTGCTTCGGTGTCGTCTAAGTATACTCTATAAAAATTAAATCTGTACTTGAAAACGTGGTTTGTGTAATAATAGCTGAATGCAGTAGGTGATATTTAGAAAAATTGCAGTTACTAAGTTCGCAACCCTATTCAGTAACAATTACTTGTTTACTGAAGATTTAATTAAATAGAGAATTTTTCCAATTGATGTACGAGAATGTGTATCGTCGGAAAAAGTCTGACTGAAATTTATAGAAAGAAAATCCGAAAAATACAGAAATAGCACTGGCGTTCGCAATTTCTGTGTTTTAGCAAAATTTTATTTTATAGTGAATTTATTTAGATTATACAGGTTCTGTGCATAAATTGTGCAACCGATTTTAGGACTTCTAAACAACTGTAACAGAGATATGGCATACAGTAAATATTTCAGACGAATTTCAGGTAAATTTCAGACGATCATGTTTGTAGTAAATTAAAGGTACTCTATTTTGCGGTACACACCAAGCAAATGAGTTTGTTCTTCATGCAAATTTTTTTGCGACCATTAAAATATTTAGTTCAAAATTTACTTCTCAAAAAATAAGCTTATGTACTACGTACACCAAATCCATTGTTTCTGTATATTACAAAGATATGCAGTCAGTATCGGTTATATGGTCACCCAAGCGGTCTTGAAAAATATGACCTTATAAGCGGGGTGACTTTATATGCGGTGTAAGCAGGAATTTTACTTTAGAGAATAGGATATTATTAATATGTTAGTTATGTTAGTATAATAATGTACAAAGAAGCTATGAACATATAACTTATAAAACAAAATGTATAAAAAAGAATTGCTTTACACTTAACATTTCTAATTGATGAGTATACTCGTAGTAGTAAAAATAATCTTTTATGCAGGTTTGTTTGTTTTTATCGTACTTTTTAAAACTACTTTTTCTTATTCACGAATGGTTTGAAAATGTTCCTCTGTGAATGCCTTTGGGTAAAATGCCTTTGGGATTAATAAAAAATGTCAATGTATTTAGTGCTTCGAGAGCTTCTGTTCGCGTTGTCATTTCAGTTTCGAATTCACTGTCATTATCATTGTTTCCGCCAGCGATTATATTTAAAATTTCCGAAACTATTTCCAGTATAGAAGCTTCACCAATGACTTTATCTATGTCACATCAGCTGCGGATATATCACCAATAGGCGTGAAGAGCATTTTAACACGGCTTCCCCTTCGTCCAATACGCAGTCTTTTTCGGAAGGTGCATAACCGCAAAGGCGTGACTGTTGCCACTCGTGGCTAAAGTCCATTAGTAGCGATCTCATTGTCAACAACTGCATATGTCAGTTCGTCATGTATTGTGCAAACGGCACGCAGTGGAGTATTTGACCCGAAATCCTGGTCAAAAATATTTTTCAATGTAAATATGGTCCGATTTGCTTGAAATTCTTAGACGTTATTGGGTATCACTATGGCACGTTTGGTATTGTAAATTAAGTCTATAGCCTTCACGGTTCATTTACAGAGACACCCAAAAGAATTCCCTTAGATTATGGTCTATGGGGAAAATTCGTTTGCTCTGTATTTTAATGACATCACACTTTTAAACGTGCTGAAATTTATATACATCACTAAGGTGTACTAAGGCACTTATCGTAGAATATGATGTGCATAGAATATATCGTTCATTTACAGGGACACACAAAAGAATAAGGCTGAAGAATAAATTTAACTATTGAAGTCTATGACCAATAATTGCTGGAAGTGCGTTTGTAGTTGTGATAGGTGTTTTAAAATAGAACAATGTTTTAAATATTACTTGATGAGGATATATTCTATAGATCATATACAGAGCTGCACAAAAGTTCTCAAGTACATTTCCGTTTATTCACGTAAATGGCTGAATGGACATTTTTAACTGTGCTATGCGTTTCACTGAACGAACTTTTAGCATACTATGAAGTATACATTCAAATCCATAGCTTAGTTTAACATTTTATATCATAAAAGCTGATGAAGTGTAAGTAAGATTTTAACACACTTCACATAATAATAAATATACATTTTATAAATATTTTTACAATTAAGAAAAAAAAGAATCATCATTTCAGAAGAGAACGAAGAAAAAAGAAAAATATTAATTTACTTAGTAGATATTTAAAATATACGAATAAATCACATGTTCATTTACTTAACATTACCGAAGGGAGCTTGGAAGTTGAGCGATTTGTAACCTTAACTATTTGCTGTTTTTAAGAGGAAAGTAAATGTTGATAGGTTTGTCTTATTCACTATTAATGTTTAATTAAAAGTATTTAATTTTACTATATATAAAACTTATTTATATTTAATAATGCTTATTACATTTAAATTAGATTTAATAATAATTATTGCATTTAATTTATGTTTAATAGTGTTATATTTAATAGTAGATTCAGTAAAGTGGAGTCTATATAGTATAGATTGCTAGTTTTTGAATGTATTTAATATATTATCAGTTTCAAAATGATTCTTCAGAACTTATCTTCATCTTCTTCATCACTCTCTTCTTGGCCTTTATCGGAGCTACCATCAGACCTTGCTGGACGAAGAAGTTGTAGGGTCTTGCTACTGTATGGCTTGCTCTTTTTAGTTGATAAACGGAGTTATTAGAAAATATGAAGGTGCTGATTTTCACGTACATTATAAAATGAAAATTTTAATTAAAATTTCTTGGTGCCGTTTGTCAGTTTTGGAATTAAAATTAGGTTTTCCTTTTTAAGAACACCGCCCTTGAAAGGGTTAATTCTCCCCTTTCTCTCCTTATGTTACACACATGAGCCCCAAGAGCTAATTAGGGAACCCTTTAGCAATAAATAAGTATATACAATTTGAAGGTGATCGGATATTTCTATCAAAAGATATCGAGTTGCGTGCGTATGTACGTACCTACATACGTACATATATACGTACGTACATCCATACAGACAGAATATGTAGGTGCTAAAGCTCTCCGGTAGTATCCTGTGAGCTAAAAACCTGCAATACGACAGTAAATATATAGTTCTTATCTCTTCAATTGTGTGGCCGCAAAACAGAGCATTTAAATAGTCATCCCGAAAAAAAATTATAAAAAAATGGCAACAATATGCGAAAGATTTTTTTGCAGAAATTAACACACAAGACTATACTACTACGATTATAATTCAAACATGGCTAGGCAAAGCGCTGCACATATTTAAAAAGATTTCGATATGTATATATTAGAGCCAAAAACGCTTTAAAAATAACCCTTTTACACATTTAATGTTTTTTTATTACATTGAAAACGAAACTATTTAAATTAACACATAGTTTAACACTAAGCTCTGACCTTTGTTAAATACGTAAGCCCTGGTTAGTTTCAATTCAACAATTCATTGAGCCACAAAAAAATTATATTTAAACATAACAACAATGTCAAAGAACAACAAAAAACCACGTCTTCTCAGAAAGAAACTTCCTCTTCAGCTGAGGCCAGGAGCCACCGGATATAACTCAGGATCCTAAAATAGACATGGATCGATACACCAATTAGTTAGCTATTAAAAAATCTGATTTTTACAATTGTGGACGAAATTTTAATGTTTGCATTTTTGGCCAGGTTTTTGAGTCAAATACTCCACTATGGGCATTCCATAGTTCTTGTAAAATGTCAAATAGGGACACATCATCACCATCAGCATCAGTGCCGTTGCCATCAAACGATAATTCTTTACATTCTGGAAGCAAAGAATGTCAAAAACAATTTTCAATGATCTTCTTTGATACCATATTCCAACTCTTGTCTCCGTAACACATGGTATCTAACACAGTCACGAGAAACTTCTTTTTTTGATCAATGACAGCAATGACGTCTTTTAGAAGCAGCTTTCGATGATTTTTCTTAATATTTTTAATAATCCGTTGATCTAATTGTTGTGCAATACTGAAGGCAAGGTGTTTGGAGGCAAGAAAACAAATTCAGTCGGATTTAAATTGGTAATCATGCAATGGGCGGTACAGTTATATGCGATTATAGCCACTTGTCTGTGCAAATTTTATCGAAACACCTAATTTCTTTTTCCCAATTGCTTACTGTCATCTGGACCTTTCGGTTCGCATCGTAAGATACATTCAAAGATTTGCAGTTTTTTAAAGAACGAGGCTTGAGAAATTTACCAATAACTAATGGAGTCGATTTCTCTGAGCCACCTATCCATATTTGCTGATAATAAAAGGGCCATTCTTTTTTGCTTACCTTCATACCACTTTATTTTTCGTTCCCAAAATTAACAGTTATCTGGCAAAACGTGAAAAAAAACAGAAGTTTATCAAAATTAAAAACCCAAGGTCTGTACCTATTGAGGATGCCACTAACAAGTTAACAGTCATTCCTTCGCTTCTTTGGCAGTAAAATTCGGTTTTCCTAGTTATGCAGCAATTTTCAGAGATTTTTCTTTTATGATAATCCATGTATTGGAACATTCTGCAATCGGGCACATTTATCAAAGCGAAAAGATGTTTCTCAACATTCTGAAATGTTGAAACATGTTCTCGCTATCCCTTTTGGTTGGTCACATCTTCTGTTTAACAAGATTTGAACTCTAAGTGTCGCTCTCCCTATTCCACCAGTCTTCGCGGAAGCAGCTTTCGATACACAGGATTTTTCAAGGTTTTCCACCAATTTTTTTAACTTTAATTTATAATTTAGTGATTTAACTTTTCTCTGCACGGAGGACAATTTTCATTCGGCTACAAGGGGTGATGGCCTATTTTCCAAGAATCGGTATCTAATGCGACAGATGAGTGAGAAATCTCCAGAGCTTTGGAAACTTTTGGAAACTCTTGCCTACAGGTGAGAGTTTCTCTTATAAGCTGCAGCTGGGAAGAATAGATCCCCTCCCTCCCTCCCCCGAGTATCGACGCGCATCTAGTCACGTGGTGTACTATATTATCGCTATCTCTAAGGCTCCGTTTAAAAAGGAGAAGGTTTCCTAACATTATAAAGCTATAAAAATCTCAACTGGTCTTTCTTTACCATACGGAAGTTCGTACTTGGGGATTTTGGCGAAACCACGGGAGATTCAACGATGGAAAAAGGGGAAGAACGACTAGAAGGAAAGACGTTCCTCCTTCAGGATGTCCAACTACTTCTTTCTAAAGCTATTAAAAATGAGAAGCGCCGCGTGACCAATACAAAAAGGCCGATAGTTGAAGATACTTGAATGTGAATGATGCGTCTATTCGGCACTTTACACCCTAAAAAGCATAGGAAAAAACTTAAAACTATAAGATATTTTACAATAAAAAGGAAGACAAAAGTTGGCCATATGACCATATATCCGATAGTATTCATTGGAAACTGACCATATAGGCGTTGTATTTTAACCCATAATACATATTCAGTCAGCCCGGCTTTACGAAAATTGACCTTATAAGCGGGGTGACCTTATAAGAGGGTGACCATATATGCGGTACTGACTGTATCTATATTCATGTGCAAATTATAAATTGAACTGTGCGTTTCTGAGATATCTGATAACTTTTTTCACACTTAAGCAGCTTAAAGCGTTATCATCAAAATACACAGAATAATGTGTATTTTGAAATTGACACAACAGGCGTGTATTTGGATATTTGCACTATATTTTATGTATACCGGCAAATCTTTCTAGTTTTATCAGTATGCTTTCACTGTGTAAATTTACGCATTCATTTTTTAGATTGTATAAATTAAAACGAACGTCAAATGTTTCGGTGCTATCATATTTCCTTCAGTAGGTTTTACCTTCGGACATCAAATGAAAATATTTTCGTTCAATTAGATCAGAGATCTTTCAGGTTTAAAGTTTCAAACTTTGAATATCAAATTCATTTTTATTCGTTGCAAAGCGGATAGCATTAAGGATAGTTTTTGAACAAAATACAAACTCTACTTTACGGAATGAACTGTAAGTTTAGTTTCGGATATTTTAGAAATCGATTTCTGTTAATAAAATTTAGAAGTTAAAATTGGATGATTTTCAAAAATTAATTTCAAAATGCGTACATTTTTGTAGACATTGGAAATCTTTATTACATAATTTAACCTTTGACTTAAAAAATATATTTATATTTGGAATCTGCGAGATCCAAATCCAAAATTACAGATTATTTATATTATTGGATTTGTGCATAAACACTCCCCACATTACAATTTGCTTTCAAACGATTAAAATGTTTACGACTTTAAGAACTCTAAGAATTTAACTTCCTTAATTCCCAAAATACCCTACCGAATGACTTTCTTTTTAATATCCGAAGGTAACATCCACCAAAACATTCATGCATTTCGTCAAAACTCATTAATAATGTAAACAATTTAATTTTTGTTGCAATTTATAAATTAAGACTGCCTTCTGATCAAAGTGTAAGAATAGCATCATTTTGTTAGTAAAATTGATATAGGTGTTGGTGTTATTTAAAACGGCCGATTACCTGCACTTGGGATACAGGCCCTAGGGGGAGTACCCTCTATGGAGGTTTTTCTATGGGAACATAACCCGTTTTTACGCAAGGTTTCCCAAGCTTCGAAGAAAACCACGAAAACTCTGAACGGTTAGACAGACGGGCACAATTGTGTTCGAACCCAGGACCTTCCGTCTACCAGATTCGACAGCAGAAGCTCTCAACCACTGGTCGGGACTAATTGATACAGGTACCGGACACATTGTAATGCGATGCTTAGTGGAACACTTTATAACTGTGATATCTGTTTTTTTATTGAACTGAAAATAACATAAAAGTTAATGTTGTAAATAGCCTTCAACAGGATCTACACATATTAGGGCATATTAATTTCCATATCGACGTCGAGTTTCTTCAATTAAATTTGTTCCTCTTTTTTATCATTCAGTATTCTATATCCCGGAGTCGGCTTTTTGAACACACCCTGTATGAATTTAGCAGGTAAAAATAATCCCACAATCTTTATAAAGCATAAATGAAAAGTCAATTTTATCATACACAGTTTGCACACTAAATTAAATTTACGCACCTGCTTCTTTTTACTGCATTACTACTAATGCTCTTTTTAATAAATTTTTGCTCTTTATTATATTAACTATTCATTTCGCAACACAAAATGGTGAAACACAAAATTAAAACCTAACCTTTAATGCAAATTGAGAGCTTTCAAAACATTCATTTTTTTTTTTTTTTTTTTTTATCTCGCCGCTGTGTAATAACATTTTACTCAAATAAACCTTAATTAATGAGATGAATATTTTATTACATAAAAAAAATGTTTTGATAAAGAAAAAACTCTTGAAGATAATATGCTTTGATTAAGATTTATGGTTAATTTTTAAATATTTCAAAACTGTATAATCAATTATTACTCGAGGCAATATATTATCTTTTGCTGATTTACTTCTTGCGAAAATGGAACATGTTTTCGTTTATCTGAGGAAATTTAAGTATTGTTAATTAAATTAAGTATTTAGTTTAGAAATAAAAATAGAATAATTAAAAATATAGGTTGAGACAGAGAAAAGATTACATTTCAAAGTGAAGAATACTTTAAATTTAAACATAGATTGCGCATTTAATAAATATATAATGCATATAATAATAAGAATTTTTTTAAATTTAGCATAACGAACATTGAAAAATACTGCTGAAAAATCATATTATGTTTAAAGGTCATGCATAATCTTTAAGACATTTTCCAGTATTTTGTAAAAATGTATAGTACGAATTTTTTTTTCTCCCAACGTAATAAATTTCCATTATTCGCACAATTGATTTCTAAACATTATTAAACTGTATGAATATTTTTAAAGTAAGTCCTAAATCCTTTCTATGATTAGAAACTAATAATCATTGGCAGAAAGAATCATACTAATTATCAAAATAAAAAATGTCTATATATATACTAGCCTTTGTTGGTTTAATCTTCAATTTTTCAACAATTTGAAGGTTCTGGTGCTTTGAAGTCCTTTAATGATACAATTAATACAGATTTTATTTTATTAATCTTTATATTTCAGGAATTTTATAATTTATGTATACATATACTAGATTTAAATGTTGGTACCTATTTCCGGAAATATGAGTTCCAAATATTACTAATGTATAATAATTTGTATATAGCTATGTTGCTCTGAAAAATTTTATTTTGCTTTACTTCGAAATATATTAAAATGTTCTATAAGTTCAATTGAAGTTTTAAAAACATATTCTGCTACAATTTAATCACATGTATTTCCACGCTTTGCATTTTAAAATGTAAAGTAACATACTTTATTGCGTAAAATGTACTGCAAGTGATCGAAAACACTGGTAATTTTTTTTCTTTCCATTGTCAAGACATGTTCGAGAGAAGTACCAATGATTCATGAAAACATTTTTCTCGTTTTTTATCACGTGTATATATGAAGCTTCAAATTTCCATACTTCTATAATTTTATTACGGATTAAAGACAGAATATAGCTTTTTTTTGCACTGCATGTTTCAAGAATCAAGGGGAAAAAACAGGGTATTGAATTGTTGCTTATATCGTTCATCTGCGATTGTATCCGATCGTTCTTCGTTACACATTTAGAAATACCCTATTTCCATATCCGTTTTTCTTATTTCTCGTAAATAAAATTACGTACTGAATATTTCCTTTTTTGTATTCTAATCTATAAATGAGTTTTCTTTTATTGTGTATTTCCGAATCAGATCATTTTTAGTTCTTCAGGTACAAGCAGGTTCCATAGATACATAATTATTTACACTAACAATTATAATTCCATTTTCAAAATTAAAACTTAAATGTAATAAAACCTAAATTAAAACACCAAACCTAAATAAAATAAAATCTAATCTGAAATAGAAGAATGACAATTAGGTATACTATTACTATGCAAACTATCTCTTAAAATTCAATTTTCAAAAATGAAACCTTTGAAATTTGATAGAGAAGCAAAATTATTTGAAAACGCCATATGTTGTATTGTTTGGTAAGAAAATGACGCTATAGGGCATTTTCGTTGAGATTTATAAAACCTTAATTCATTCAAAAGTAACGGATTATTTTAAAGTAAATTATTTACGTGATACACAAAACACAAAACCGTACTTTTTGTAAAAAAGAAAAACATAAAATGGATTGTTCTGAATAAACTGAATATACTCTATAAGTTTTTGGCGTGCCATAGACGTTTTCTTACGTGCCAAGTTCGGCACACGTGCCATAGGTTCGCCATCCCTGACCTAGGCCCTGAAAGCGAGATAGCCAAACCTTGAAATTATACGATACAGATAAGTACTTAAGTACTTGCGTAGCCGTTTCTTCACCTTGCTATTTTTTTTCCTTAAAATACCCATGGGACTTTTATACTTATTACCTGTACTAAAGTACACAAGTATGTACTTAATTTTTATATTTTTGGTATAAATAAAATTAATATTTTTACTTTTAGTGTTTTTGACACATTGACAGCAAAGGTTTTCCTTACAACGCTCTTTAGTTGATATATAATTTATATGATCTGCCTGGTTTGAATTTTGTTAAGTTGTCTGCACTTTTTCAAAGAGAACCTGATATTCCAAAAGGGAAAAAAAAATCGTGTATAACATCGAACTCCTGGTCCACTTACCCCATTTTTATGGGGCAACTGAACCCATGAGGAAAGAAATGTGAAATATGCATATTTTTACATTTTTAAATATTAAAATGTAATTTTGAGCATTTCTATCTGATAGAGGGAATCGAACTGAACACATTTACATAAGTTCAGACTTTACTTCAAAAGAACGTTAGATTTTTGAAGCTGAATTGTCAGAAGCTCCATTGTCGCATAGTAAAATCATGGCCGAGTTACCCCCAACTAACCTTATGTTTTCTTAAAGATTTTGCAAGTTCATATGAAGATGGAGTCATCGATATTTATAAATTTCGGTCAAGGCAAAATATTTTCCCACCAATTTATAATTTCTATCTATTTTAAGAGAAACCTTTGAAATAGTAAAACATGAATGCATTATATTACAAGACATGCATTATATTACAAGCCAGAAGTATGCGTTATGCTTTAGAAAGGTTGTGAGTAAGTGAGTAGGAGAAAAAAACATGAATAATTTGACAGTAAATGTGAAAAAAAGTGAACGAAAGCAGTATAGCTCATGCAGCTGTATAAAACACATATTTATACAGAAAAAGGCTTCAATAAATATGAAACATGTCGAAAATTTATTTATAAAAACTTTTTGTTGTTTTTGTGAAACACATTTTAGTTATTAATGATGGTTTTTTGCTGCTGAGAAAAGTAATTGAGCTGCGCAGGTTCCAGTAAATACATTTGCAAGTGGTGTGCTGAAATTTGATTCGACTTCGAGTGAGAGACCTTGATTTACTTCTGCATAAATGGATTGGAATTCTTTTTATCTCACAGGCTATCAAATCCTGAGAGCTAATGTACCCGTAGGTTCTGTATGTGCGTAAGTCCGTACGTAGCGCGATAACTCTTGATAGGAATATCCAATTTGCTTCACTTAATGTAGATAAGTTGGTTTTTCAGGCAGAATTTTCCGATTTGCATCAAATTTTGTAAATAGGTTCATTCTGATAAGGCTCTTCTTTGATTACTTTCGGGGGGTTCATTGGTTAAGTATAAAGGAGGAACGGGGGTTCAAGTTTCCCCCCCCCCCCGCTTAATTTAGATAAGTTGGTTTTTCAGGCAGCATTATCCGATTTGCATAAAAATTTAAGAATAGGTTAATTCTGATAAAGCTGTTCCTTGATTACTTATGGGGGTTCATTGGTTAAGTATAAAGAGGGGCTCGGGAGGCTAATCCCCCTTCATTTAGATAAATGGTTCTTTTCGGTAGAATTAACCGATTTGCCTCATATTTTGTAAATAAATTCATACTGATGAGGTACTTTCACTAGTTTTGGTGTTGATTGGTTAAGTACAGAGAGAGAAAGGGGGATAATCCCCCTCCCCCGATTAATTTAGATAAATAGGTTTTTCTCTCCGATTTGCTTCAATTTTAGTGTACTGGTTTATTCTGATAAGACGCTCCCTTGATGAGATATGGAGGCTCAATTTTAAGTATAAAGATGGGAAACAAAGGGGTAGGGGCTAATCCCCCTTTAATTTATTTTTCGAGGGCATTGTTCTTTGAAATAAAAGTTTAATATACAATTAGTGTGAATAGCCTGTGCGCTCAATGGCATCAGTTTAACTGGGCACTTTTCAACTTATTTTATATAGAGAACATCAAACGGGGATTCCAAGTCTTTAATACTTAATCTAATAGTTTTGAAACTTCCTGTATATTTTATTCTAAATGGATAGACGGATACATTTGTTTCGTGAACTACATAAATCATTTCGTTTGTAATGTTATGTCATGTCATGCATCCTTTTAAAATTTAATTGCTATCGTAAATATTATAAATATTCAATAAATTTAAAAAGAATCGCTTTTTAAGAAGCAATTCTTTTGTTATTAATGTTTTAGATATAAACTTTAATATGTCACATTAGCCCGTGAGCTCAGTGGCATCAGTTTAATTGGGCACTTTTCAATTTATTTTATATAGAGAACATCAAACGGGGTTTACAAGTCGTTAATACTTAATCTAATCATTTTTAAACGCCCTGTATATTTTATTCTAAATGGATAGACGGATACACTTGTTTGCTGAACTACATAAAACATTTCGTTAGTAATGATATGTCATGTCATGCATACTTTTAAAATTTAATTGCTATCGTAAATATTATAAATATTCAATAAATTTAAAAAGAATCGCTTTTTAAGAAGCAATTCTTTTCTGTACTAATTAATGTTTTAGATATAAACATAATGGAAATAAACAGATTTATGAGAAAAAAGAAATACATCCCATTTCACTAAGTATTTTATTAATGATAGTCACTCTATTTTATGGACAGTAATTGCATTTGGAATTTTTTAATGAAGCACTTATTATATTTTGTTTTCGATGCATAAGATGTCGTCATGAAATAACTTCATAAATTTAAAATTATAATTAAAAAATTGATTAGTTCCAAAAAGATATTTTTATTTTTCATTTCAAATATTAAAGAATGTTTTTGTCTTTAATAATAAAAACTATTTCACAAGAGACTGTAAAAAAGATAATATTAAAAAAATATATAATACCAATTTATGAATGTGCGGTAAAAGTAAGAGTCTGAAGCTGTTTAAATCATCCTTATTTAAAAGAATACTTTTTAATGTCACATAAAGTGTTGCGAAGATGATATTGTTGTTGATATTTGAAAACAACTTCAAACATTTACTTTTTTTAACTTAATTTCTTTTAAGTATTTTAAACATCTGAATGCTGCTTATCTCAAAAAAAAAAGGGAGAAAATTGCAAGCGAATAGAAAATCTATATTTGGGTAATGTTTACAAATTAATCGTAGTATTTCCCAAAGTGAATGAAATGTAATAAATATGCGATCAGTTCCAAACATTAAAATGTGGCATTGATTCATTGTATAAAATTCATCATGATTTTTTACCCAACATAATGTTACACGATAATTAATTATAGAATTGGGATGGATACATATTTTTAGAATTATTAATATTCATATAGTCACTCGTCATACAATGCAGCTGATTATAATTCTACTTTCATACTATAATGTATTAAGTATGAAAACTTTGACTGTATAGTTCTTTTGCAACATGTTATTAAAACACAGCAAGAAGGTGCATTGTTTAATTTGCATTAAAAAAATTATTCTGAATCTTATGTGTTATAACTGTTTTATTTTGATACACATAAGTAATATATTTTATTTCCTTTAGCTATTCTGGAATTGTTTCAATTGAACAATGCGAGTAAAGAAGAGTTTCATATCTTCTAAAGAGATACAAATTGTTTTATAGAAAATTTTTCTTTCGATAATAAAACTCTTTTAGTTTTCTAATGACAAAAATTTACTAAGCATAATTCCGACTGGCATTTCAAAATAAACTCAAAACTTAAAGAATCCTCCTTTAAGTATATTCTTATATATAGAATTTTTTTTTTTCCGAAAAAATAAAAACACTGAATATAAAACAGAAATACTAATGCTTCTACGAAATTCAAAAAGCCTTATAATAATGATTAAAAAAAAAAAAAAAAACTTAAGAAGAATTTGCATAGGGAATAAGGTAATGGGACACACGATTTAAAGTTATTTTATTCTTTTGAAACGTCTTCAAAAGATCATTTCAGATAAATACGTAACAATATATTTTTAAGTAAAAAGAAAAATACATTACATCTTTTCAAAGACTTTATATTCTGAGGTAGTAATTAATACATCTATAGATGAAAAGGACATTTCTTAATTTCCGTTTGATCATTTTTGAGATAGTCTAATTAATGTGTTTACTTTTACGGCTTTTTTTTTTTTTTTTTTTTTTTTTTTTTTTTTTTTTTTTAATGCACCATCTTACTTTCAAAGCGCTGGCTTTGTTATTTTTTCTTAAGGGTTTGTTTGCATACATGCCGTTATTTGTGTCAATGATCTAAAATCATTTTTAGTATTGTAAACATAACTTACACGAGCGAACAAATCTGGAAGATTGTTATAACCTTAGTTATAATTAATAAAATAAAAAATAAGCGTAGCAACTTTTATTCATTTAGAGTTTTCTAAAATTGCAAGTGGTTTATTTTGTTTAAGGGGTCATCGATATATTACAATCGAACCTAAATGCAAAAAATATAATAGCAACACAGTGCTCTTATTGCAAATTTAACTTCTCTATGCTTTAAATTAAAGATGAAAATTTCTTTTATTTTCATATTCCATGCATGCTAAATACAGCAAATCAACAATATACTTTGGAGTCCGTCATGAGCATTTTTTCTACCGTTAACATATTATTCCCACTGTATTTATTTAACAACTTTAACCGTAATATCACTGAATCTGTAATATATTTATTATTTTTACTTTTATTTTTTAGATATGTCAATGCAAATTTGCATTTTTGGTAAATAGAGAATATAAATCAAATAAAATAATGGAATATAATGCTTAATATTGCAAGATAAGACTATTGTATAAAATAAATTTGCATCGTGCTCCCCGAGAAACTATCTCTGTAACAAGATAACAGATAATGATAAACATTGCAGCAAAGATTCATGTTAGTTCCACAAACACTCAAATAAGATAATTAATAATTTCTATATACTAATTCTAATAGTTTCCTGAAATAGTTCTATTTGGGACTTTAAGAATTGCACTTACGATTACTATTCGGATTATTTCTTCCTTTTTCATTAATTTCATTTTATGTAAAGGTCAAGTTTGCAAAAGCCGTTTTAAAAACAATTGCTTTTTATGGTAAAACGAATTTGTGAATAAATCACTATTTGTATGATAAAAAAAAATAAGAATGATTTTGATACAATATAGCAAAAATCCTCTAATGTTTTCAACGCTATTTTTTATATACAAAATATTTCATTCAACAATGTTAAAATTTATCTTTGTTCAGAATTACTGTAAAATAGTTTCAATAGATAGCTTTTCGTGGTATTACGGGGGAAAATATACTGTGGAAGCAATTTCCTTTTTATTTTAAACACTTTCATAAATGTAACCAACCAATGTCCGATTTGATTTATTTTATTAAAAGTTATATGGTTTGTTAATTTCTATGTAAACTTGTTAATAGTTTTATAAATTGTAACATACTTCAGTACCTTATTTACGCTATATTATGTTTTAGTATTGCGTAATACAAATACTTTGAAAATCGTTTCAATTAAATTTAGCGTGTATAATTTTTAACACATTCTTTTTCAGATATAAATATCATAGCAAAATAGTCTAACTAAAATTACTGGATATTTTATTTTCACAAATAATAAAGCTGAATTGTGGTAACATTTATAATTGCTCTTCTAACGTGTATCTTATCACTATTGCAAAATACGTCACGCTAACACTTGTGACAATAATGAGAGAACATGACGCAAGTAATTTAAACCAAACGATCAAGTTATCGTGTTGATTCATAATCGCAATGACAAAATATACGGCATGTGGACGGCACCATCTTCTGTACTCGAAATTAAATAACATTATTATTATTATTGAGTAAATTTTCCAGACGACAATATAAGATATTTAAATGCCAGGAAAATCCGAGAATTAAAAGTTCTGACAATAGATGTAGGACTGATATATGATGATGATATTAATTTCGGTAAAATTGCAAACTTCCCTAAGATTACTCAAGGCGATCCAGTAAACTCGATCAAGAGTTACACCTAGACCGTTTATTACCTAAATAGAAGAACAACTTGTTAACATTTTATGCATACATTCCAACCTCCAATCTGGAATATCGAAAATCTCTAATATCGGTGAACACCGCCTTAAATTAAAACCGGCGAAACTAAATATCAGAAACCGTACACTGTTAAAACAATAGGTGACTCATGGCACCTTTTATGGGTGAAAGGCTTGTCTCACTGGTGACACCGATAGGGGTACCAGAGTGGCATCCCTTAACTAGGGTGAAAGAATCCACTCTTCATCCAGAGTGCACCATGGGTTGAAAGGATGGCACCCCTAATCCAGCTGTGTCTAACGTATTTTTCCGTTACTGAAAATTATATATGTATATATATATTTATATTAAATATTTTTTTGTCTTACCGCAGGAAACTGCAATTTTTTACACTCGCTTGGCGATCTTTTCACGGTCTATTAAAAAAAAAAAAAACACCATAAGGTCTATATAAAAATAAACAGTGGTGAAAACAGAGTATAAAAATAGCCGTCAGTGGCAGCTCTATAAGCAGGGTGATTTTTTTTTTAAGTTGTGAAAGTAAAACCCTATAACAAAAGAACCACTGATCCAAATTACCTGAAATTTCACCAGTATGCTCGCAAAGCAATGGGAAATTTTTAGGCATGGTTAAAAAAGAAAAAAAAAACTTAAAATCGCATTGACGAATGTCGCTGTATATGCAGTAAAGTCGGGAGACAAGCTTGAGCACGACACATGCACTGTGGCGATAAAAGCGTGAAGCACGCACACCTCGTATTTATTATTATAATCTCAATTCGTGCGATTTCTGGCTCTTGGGGTACCTAGAGAATACTGTGTATTGTGACGGTGTTACGAAATTATCTGACCTGAAGGCACGCATTGTGCACCAGATCCACAGCATCCAGTCGGATACTCTTTACTTTGTTGTGGAACATGATTTTTCACGTTTACAACTCGTAGCTGGAAACGGTGGACAACACACTGAAAATCTCTTGCGTTAGTTGCGCAGTTCCGTACGAATGCTTTGCTCCGTATTTTTATTTCTTTGTGTTTCTGCGAAGATGTTCACAGTGCGCTTTCTCAATTACAGCTTTCTGTATGTTTTTGATATGAGTAATAAAGTTTTTTTTTTTCAAAGTACCGTCCATTGTTTTTTTCCCACTGACGATAATCTTTGTTTCTGTTCACTCATAGCGCCATCTGTCGGTACGATTTTAATTTTTTTTTTTTTTTTTTTTTTTTTTTTTACCACACCTAAAAAATTTCCATTGCTTTGGGAGCGTACTGGTGAAATTTCAGGTTATTTGGATAAGTGGTTCTTTTGTTATAGGGTTTTACTTTCACAACTTTAAAAGAAATCACCCTATATATGTGTGTGTGTGTGTCTGTGTCTAATTAAAAACGAATGTCCTACTTTTGAAACTATACTTGTAATTATTTTAATTACCAAAAAAAAATCTTATAAAAGTCAGGAATTCGAAAAGATTTTAAAAAGATAAACTAGCATTTAAAAGTTACATATATTAATTTTTTCGAGTAAAAAGTTATATATAAAAATCATCTTAAGATTTTTTATAAAAAAAAAAAATTTATATTTTAACGTTTTTATACTTTCTTCATAACTTTTTTCCAATACAAATTATTCAAGAGTAATAATTGCATATTTCTTTATAAAGTTCGTCCTTAGCACTATCAATAGATTTTAATTCGAAATGCTTCCTATAAATTTTTCTATTGCAATCTATTTATTACTATATAAAATGTTCGAAAGAAAATTTTCTAAACAATCGACGTAGATTTCGATATCAAATGCTTTACTTCTGTGTACACTATAGATTTTTATGTACGACAGTGTTCGTATGCTTCAGGGACTTTCAAGGACGTTTTACCAGAATTTTTGTAAAGCAATAGTTTTCCTATTTAATGAAACGAAATCTATCTCCATATGTACCAAACAGTATTCTACGAAATTTCTGGTACTAAAACTCCAAAAATCCCGTGCTTAACACATTTCATCGCTATTAAATACTCTTCAATGAAAACTATAGAAATGGACGGTACTTCGGAGTTTTCTTTCACATTAGCCGATTACAAACTTCGTCAGAAATTCTAAATGCCGATAGATATCTTGAAATGTCAGAAAAATAATATTGTTTTTACGAATGTCGATAGATATCCCGAATGTTGCAATAGTAATATCACTTAACAATAGTAGCCAATGTAAGACAAATATTAAAAAAAAAGACATTCAAAAACAAGTTTTCTAAAAATAAATCTTAATAAATTTTATTTTTTAGAATACTATTTATATATATTACTGTTATAAGTAATTCAAAAAACTCGTTTGAAAGTTTTTTAAAAATAAATTTTAAGTTATATCTAATGATAACAGAAGATGTTGTAAATTTGACCTAGGACATTCAGCGACTTTAAAATAATAGTCAATATTGGGTGGGATATCGGATTATTTCTTTGTGCTATCTGCAGCTATAGTATATACTCTATGAATGACGTTTATGACTTTAGCGAACATCTATGATTTTTTTTACGACTACAACACTCGTCAGTCATTAATTAACATAGCCAATTTAGACATTCCATGCGTTGATTCCCTCACAGCCGTAGATTTCACTTGCCGACAAAGAGGGGGGCACACGTCACAGCGCTGCACAAGTTTTAATTTGCATAAATTTTCAAAGCAAAGGTCAATTGGTAACCCAACCACATTTGAAAGCCTCTATGACACCTTAATGTTCCGAATGACATTGTCTTTTCACCCCGGGGTCCCAAACCGACAAATTTGGTAACGTAAGGTTTCAAATGCTATCGCCTGTTCACCTCGGAGTCCCATACGGTTCCGGTTTGTCACCTTCAGTTTTAACAGTGTATTGAATTCCCGAGGAACTGCAAAATGAAGTGAATAGACACAGCCCAGTATTACTGAGTCTAGGCCTCACTGAGCACACTGAGAATGAATCTGCACATCCAACAGTTTTCGTAGCTAAGAAGGATTCATCAGTAACGTTATGCGTTGATTACAGATACCTAAATTCAGTAACAGAAATCGGTAACAAATATAACAGAAATATATAAAGTAGCTCCAGCAAAATTTATTAGCCTGTTGGACATATTAAAACGATATTACCAAATACGACTAAATGAAGATTTAGACATCTCAGGCCATTTGTCACCCATCGGCGCTAGTATGTTTTCGTAGTCGGGTCGTTCGATTACGTAACTCAAATTTCAATGATCAATGAATCGTACACTAGTCCAGCATAAAGAATATGCATTTACCATATAGAGTAGATTTAGTAATTTCTTTTAACTATTCATATGACATAGGTAAAATTTCCAGTTCATGTGGAAGGATCTCACAGGCATACATGCGCCGAACCCGATAAAGTACTAGCGGTATAAAACTTCGAAATTTCGAAGTCAAAGAAAGATGTCACGAACCTATTACATATTTTGTCCTATTACCGATCCAAAATTCCTAAATTATCCTACATAACTCGTCTATTCATCTAACTTACCAATAAATGTACCCCTAATGAACTCCCCTGGTCCGAGCAATTCGAAAAGACCTTCGATAAATCGCTGATTTGTTTTTCGCCAGAGAATTTTCAAAGAACATTTTTTACGTATGCAGATGCTTCATCGTATGCAATAGGCCGCTTCCTGTCCCAAAAGGATTAAATGAGCATCAACACTCCATCACCAAAATAAAAATTAATATAATTTATTTATTTAAATTAATATTAAATAAAAATTCTATCCAAGTTCATAATAGTTTATACTGCTATCGAAAATATAGCTTATGTAGTTTTCTTTGCCCTGAAAGAAAATTATCATTATATTTCTGGGACACAAGCAAATGTACTAAGTGATCATAATCGTCTAAAATTTCACATCAGCAGTGGATCCTGATATTGCAGCCGTTTCCAGCCCGGATATCCTCTTGATGTGGTAACAGTAATGCTTGATCAGATTCTATGCCATACTCTAAACAGATTTTATACCACACATTGAACATAGAAAAAGAAACTGTCCCTTAACAAACTCACATGAACATTATGTTTTTTTGAGGATGTTGTGATCTTTTGTTACCTAGTAGAACTTTAAGACATTTACTCTGAAACTTTAAAATATCGATATAAATATATTGTCGTTACTTTGCATAGTATTTCATTTTATTCTTTTCGGTGTATTTCGATAAAAGTACGCAACTTAAATTTCTGATAATAATAACGTGCTTTACTAGTTTATTTCTGGATAGCTACTAGAGTTTCATCAGCCTGAAAGACTAAATCAGATCCTCAAAAGGTGAGCTGTGACGTTCGTGCATTTCCTCTCCGCTCTAGCAGCGCCCACTTTCTAAGAACAAAAATACTCATCAGAATATTGAGTGGCTGCGCTTAACCCCTTCACTTATAACTACGTGTGAGATACGTAGTTTTGTAGTTCGGGGCAAAACTGATTTTCATGGGCCTGGCCCGGCAGTATATCAGTCGGGCCAAATGTAAATAATACGGGCATGATCCGTGGTGCGACGTTCGCGGTTAGTAATTTGCCTACCACAAACAGCACAGACCGGGCTCGTGATAGATTCTTATTATCCCTTTGTATCATAATCAGTTACATGCTATTATTGGTCACGTTTACACTTTGAAATATATTGTCTTAAATATTACAGAAGTATCCCTACAAGATGTTTTTAAAAAGAAGATTTTGTGATGAGAACAGTAAGAGTTATGATGATACTTCTTCTATCGAAAACGCAGTGGTGACATTATACGTTCTGTACAAAAAAAATGCAAGCGATTAGTTATTCACTCATATTATATTTTAGTAATTTATGATGAATCCTTAGGGGTATATCTTCCACAATTATTACATTAGGTTGTAATTAAATTACTTATCGAGTATTTCACAAAATTAATCCAGTTGTATCTTAAACATGTATTTATATCCCGTAAGTCGTGTCCGTTTGGTACAACTTAGGACCGATTTGCCGATCCGTGGAATGGCTCGAAAGCTGTGTGATCTCGATTAAGTTTTGGGGCTAGCCTGTTGGAACTTAAATCGTAGGTTCAAGGAGGCCAGCTATGAAAACGGCTTTGACTACTGAGAAATTTAATCGGACAAATTTAGACAATTATTTATATTCATAAGTGTAATCTGTTTTGTACGAGTACTTCAGGTTTGGGCTGTATAGTATATGCATCATTAAACTTTTTTAAACTATGGTTAATTAGATCTTACCACACTCACTTACGTCCAGACGGCTTTATATGTATTTCAATTTAACATTATTTTGTTAATATTTAAAAAATAAGAAAAATTAATAACAAATTACAGTAAACAGTGTCAAAGGAACATAATATTATCATAATTAGCTTGATCATTGTCATCGAAAAATAACATAATTTAACGTTTTCAAGATTTAAGTGAAACTGTAAAGACATAAAACATATGTAAGTCTGTAATGTTACATTAATCTTGTGTTGATTTTAATTAATAATATAAAATCAAAAAATCTTCCTAAGAAGGTGTATCTCTTTCTTTAAAAATAAGTAATTAAATGCACATTTTTAGCAAGATTATTGATTTCAAATAAATTTTAAATTGATTATCTTAAATATGTTAAAGACTGGAATGTTACATTCACCTTGTATTTAAAAAAAACACTAAATTAATTTAAAATAAAAAAATAATTCCTAAAAAGGTGCATCTATTTCTTTAAAAAGAAGGAATTAAAGGCCATTTATAGCAAGATTATTGATTTAAACAAATTTTAATTTGATTATCTTAAATATGTTTAAAGTGTTCATCGTTTTTATCTACATGGTTTACTAATATTTGTTTCTGGGAAGACCATCAAATATTTCAACTTGAAAAGTATCAACATGATTGATTCTTTCAACCTTTTGGGACACATTAATTTTTATAAATCGAAAATCAAGTCTCCGTGTGAAAGTGCCTTTTTATGTCTTCTAGAACATTTATTCAATGTCAAGACTTGAACACGAAACAATGAAAGATAACATAAATCTCAAAAATCTGAAGTCTTGTTTTACTGCTAGTGAAAAGCGTACATAAAAGAGCAGCAATATATCACGCCTCTTGCCAGTGTAACAGGAAAATAAAAACAAAAGCGTTAAAATTACTTTCGTGGTTCCATATATTTCACTGTGTTTATATTATAATTTTAAATAATAAAAAGAAAAATGTTCGTGTAAAGATGATTTTTTCTTTTTTCTATTCTATATTATAACGA
Organism: Maratus speciosus; assembly: GCA_963932465.1. Classification (NCBI taxonomy): domain Eukaryota; kingdom Metazoa; phylum Arthropoda; class Arachnida; order Araneae; family Salticidae; genus Maratus; species Maratus speciosus. Next base: position 140,145,528 of record OZ010791.1, read on the forward strand.
AAACATTTAAAGTAATAGATGATTAAAAATACATAAAATGATAAATCACATTAAGAAACATCGATTTTTTTAGAGTGAAACATAAAACTTGATATGGCGGTCACTTTTAATACGAAAATACTTGCTAAAATGTTTGAACTTTAAAAATACAAAACGATTACAAATCGCTCTATAATCATGATTACTTCAAAACTATGCAGACTAGAAATTTTTAATATAATGTGATGATCCTTAAAGAAACATGAATCCTTAAAGAAAAGATAAAATATATCGAATTTGAAATTAGTGGATAGAGAGGAAACATTCAACAGTAAGATTTTCGCTATGATTTTCTGACATAGTCAGACTACAAACTTAAAATTTACGCAAATAACCTGAAAGACGAAGATTAATACGAACAAAGTCTTTATTAAATTAATTGACTAATTGAAAATAGAAGAAAAATGAATTATTTGTCGTACTTTCAGATATATAAGATTAAAAGGAAGTGCTGTTAACTGTTATAATTATGGAAAATATAGCAAAAATGAAATATGTAAAATGCTAAACTACATACTATTACATACTAGTTTGCCAACTCTGTCAGTAATTATTTTATATTTAGCCTTTTGCCGCACAAAATGACGGTTAAATATAATAAATCAATGTGTTACTAAACTGTGCTTGAAATTTTATTACCTTTCGTGTTATACTAATAGTACTTAAAAAAATAAAGTATTAGAAAATATATTCAGAAACTGCTGAAGGTATTTTAAAAATTCTGTACGAGGACTTATAAACAGAGTTCCTAAGTAACCTTTAACTCTTTATTCACTGAATTATGAATTCACGAAAATTTCATCTTCTAAAGCATTTTTCGGGAATTGTTTTAACTGCATTAGAAGATTTACATAATCATTTAATAAATTTTAGAAATATCTTAGAAGTAATGGAGGATTTAGAAGGATTAATTACATTTGAATTTATATAAATTTTGTGCAACATTTATGTCCCCACTCAAATATATTATTTTAAATATCTTTCTTATTATTTTGTACACTGTAAAAAAACGGCATTTTTACAGTACAAAGTACTGTTCATCTCATGCAGAAACTCGATCACAGTGAATGTGCTGTATCTTTCTTTGGTTTCCTGACTATTTAAACATGAAAAATACAGTAGTTGCGTAAAATTAACAGCACAATGTACTGGCAATTTGGACCCCAGCAGTTTTGTGCAGTCCGATCGTACATCTGTAGGAATACAGATTTTTTTTTTTACAGTGTAATCGATATATTAAATTAATTTTAGAACAAGTTATTTAATGGTACTTATAAGTACCATCAGTAGATAAAGGGTTAATGTATCTCTTTTTTTAGATTGGTGCAAATGCAAATGGTCGGAATAAAGTTTTTCTCATTAATTAAAGACTCATATTCACTTAATGAGGTGCAAAATAGAAATTTCCTCAAAATATATCGTAATTCGTAACGTTTAAATGGTCGGAAGCAACTTAATTTTTCCTAATGTAACCAGGCAGACAGTTATCACTTGTTATATTTTAACATCCATGCGTGCAATATCGCGAGTTTTCAGAGTAATTCAATAAACTAATTTGTAATAGAGGTATTAAAACCAAGTTCATTTTATTAAATAAACATATTTTCCATAATACAATTATGTATGTCAAACCAAACAACGTTTTTGTAGTTCTAAATATCTATTTATATAAAATCCAAGTCTCTGTGTGTCCCTCACTATTCCGGTAGGACCGCCTCATTGAAATGAGTAATTGTTGAAAAATATTAATGCAGGGTTACCACAGTAGCGCCAAATGTTAGCCAACTTGGCGATAGCTGACTAATTTGCGAAATTCCCATTTAAAACCATTAATCTTTCATAATGGAGGTCACCGAAATTTAATTTAAACTCCACTCTTTTAAGATATTTATTCGAAATCTATGGGTGATAATTTAAAGCATATCTTTACATCTTCCTCCCGATGCTACTATTAAAATAACCGCCAATAGACAACGGTGTACTGTGTGAGCTCCTAACTGCGCGATTTTAATCTGCTTTAGGTACTATTCCAGTATAGGTGCCTTGGAGAAAAGGGAAATTTAGTAACATATTTTCCGGGAACATATTCACTGTTTCATTTTATATACACACGCATTTTTTTCGATATTTATACGATTTATTTAACATAAAAAAGCCGTTTCTCTAATTTTATACAGAAACAGATGTAATTTGTACATAAAAACATCAATAATAAACATATAAAACAAACAAAAACACTCATCAAATTTGTTTTCATAGCTGTTTATATGATTTGACAACAAATCTCGATATTTTCCCGTTATACGGACACCATGCCAAAATGTATGCTAATGCGCCAATTATTTCAAAATGCTAAAAGATATTTGTAATTTCATGCCAGCAGTTTAATATGAGTTTTATTTTATTGCTTTATTTTATAGCAGTTATTTGTTCACTTATTTTAAGTATATATTTGTGATTTGATGAAATAGTTCATAAAAGTCTGGAATTTTCAAATGTTATATTTTTTAAATGCTCACTTTAGTATCGACAATGGTTTTTCTTTTATTTTTCAAATGCTTCAATTCCCGATTTTGCGCCAACTATTACGCTTGGCGACAATGGTGTCCGCATAACGGAAAAGTACCCAAATCTCACTTTCTGATGCCCAAATTACAGCAAGCTTTTAAAAAAAAATGCCAAAGCCCCTACAGTGGAAAAGTACCAAATTGTCTATTATTTTGCGCTATCCGTGTTTTAGTTTGTACTATATGCAAGGGGAGTGGAGCGAAGAGTTTAAACATTAGATATTAAAGTTTCGGCACAGATGTCATATACGCCCCATATTGGCGCGATTTTTTTCTGACGCCAATGTCATATACACAACGGGTACTTAACTGGCGCCAAAGTGTCGTAATTTTGCTTGATATGGTAATCCGGATGTTGTTGTTTATGCTGCTGAGGTTTTCGCCAAATTGGCGTCGGAAAAATATCGCGCCAATATATCATAACGTATATGACAACTGTGCGAAGGTTTCTATAAGGTTTCTATAAGTTTCTATAAAGCAGTATAAGCAATATGATTAAGAATAAAATAAATGCAAAATAAAACTAAAGAAGAATGAAAAATCATGCGTTAAGCATAGAATATGAAACACTTTCCAACACATCCTGAATGCTTTAACAAAACTTCGTTATTTAGGGAAATAAGGTAAATAAGATAACGTTACTTCTTAGATATCCCGTCGACCAATTTCGCCAAATTATATAAATCGCCAAATCAATAGTAAAACATTAATAAAAATACAAATAATACGTCGAATTAATGGTTTTATGGGCCATTATTGGCATTTAATTAATTAATTAATTAATGGCAACCATTATTGGCAATTAATCTTACAATTTGGCGACAGTAATTTGGTCGACGGGATAACAAAGAAGTACCAAGATAACTAAGTAAACATTTTAGAAAACGCATAAAAAAATTTAAAAATTGATTTCAGCAGTTACCGTCCATAGCCAATAGTACCGTTATTATATGCCACTATTTAGCTAAACTACTCTTATATTTAAACTACTCTTAAAACTAATGAAATCACATTTCCAGATATTATCATCCATAGACGGTTATGTATCCAATTCTTTGCGTGACCATGTATATCATTTTATCTATATTCCACAAACATTTCTTAGGAAACTAAATGCAGTTCAGCGTAAAAATGCATAACTCCTTTAAAAACCACCTTTAAGCAATTTACTCTCATACTCAATAACCCTTACGAATTCTTTTGTGTAGCCCTGCATATGAACAGTAGCATTTATACACACAGTATAGTATGCATAAATGTAGTGAAACATAAAAGCGCATATCATAATTAAAAATGCATTTCTAGCAATCATTGCTTATGTACAATATTTCGGAGAAAAGTTTCTTGGCGAGAAAGAAGTTTGCCAACGTATTTTCTGGCAACCTATTTACTGCTTCATACTCACAAGCAATTTTTTCCATATGTATACAATTTGGCACAGATGTCATATATTGGCGCGATTTTTTTCCGACGCCAATTTGGCGAAAACATCAGCAGCATAAACAACATTCGGGTTACCATTATAAGCAAAATAACGACACTTTGGCGCCAGTTAAGTACCCGGTGCGTATATGACATTGGCGTCAAAAAAAATCGCGCCAATATGGGCGTATATGACATCTGCGCCGACAATTTAATAAAAAAAAAACTATGGCACAGATGTCATATTCGCCCCATATTGGCGCGATTTATTTTCGGTTGCCAATTTGGCGAAAACATCAACAGCATAAACAACATAATCCGGGTTACCACATCAAGCAAAATAACGACACTTTGGCGCCAATTAAGTACCCGTTGCGTATATGACATTGGCGTCAGAAAAAAATCGCGCCAATATGAGGCGAATATGACATCTGTGCGAAAACTATTTACCCATTTTTATAAAGAAACAGAAGTAATTTTTGCACAGATGTCATATACGCATGGGGGTTGGCGTGATTTTTCTATGACGCCAATTTGGCAGAAATCTCGCTTTCGAATACCAGTTACTTATATATTTTTCAATTATTTGCTATCATTTTGAAAAGGAAATAACTATAAATAAATAAAAGTTCGAATAATAACTATAGAACAAAGCAGTTTATATAATTAAAAAACAGAAAGTAAAAGTAAATAAACAATTTATTAATAAATAAAAAACAATAGCCGGGTTACCATAGCAGGCAAAATAACACCATTTTGGCGCCAGTTAGGTATCCCGGTTCATATCTGAAATCTGTGCCGTAATTTGTATATAAAAAAATTATATATATTTAGAAACGATTTTTTTATGCATATAAGTGCATATATAAACAAAGATAAAAGTTCATTAGATTTGTTTTCATAGCTGTTTATATATTTTCGCAACATATCTCACTTTCTGATGCCCAAATCGCGCGAAGCTTTTTTTAAAAATGCGCTATAATGGAAAAGTACTTAAATAAATAATTAACAGAAATAACAAATTATACAAACTAAAACTTTTTATTTCGAGATCAAAGCATTGTTTTTAATTTCGATTAAAAATACATATATCCTTGGATAGGTTCAATTGAAATTAGTTTCACACCTTAATATCTCATTCCATAATCCTAAACAAACACAAGTGATTCATTCATCGTGAAACGTCAAAAATATTAAATCATTGAGGTAATCATTCACAAAGTAAGTTCTCCAACAATCAATGGGCAATATTCTAATGACATCATAGTAGGTAAAATGGTGGCGGTATCGTTTGTTTATGGTTTGTAATCACAAAGATTTAATTTTGCAATGTCTCTTAGTTACATTATTTTATTGTCATATTTATGAGCTCAGAACAAAAGCCTATTTTTTCATTATTTAGTTATTAAAGACTGAAAAAAATCATAAATGCATGATTTGAAAATTTTAAATAATTTTCTTTCTTAATACTAAAAAATAACATCGGTAAGTAACAGCGGGTTTAAGTTAAATAAGTTTAACTGTTTAATTCTATTGTAATATTCAAAATAACTCTATTTATTAGATTTCAGTACTCAACATCAGAGCCCGATTAAACTTTGAAGTTAGAGGAATTACAATGTTATTTCAGGACCTTTCTTTTGGCGAAGCTTTTCTAAATTCCATATATACATGGAAAATCTTCAGTGTTAGAAATAGTATTCCTAGAACTGACATAACACGAGAACGGCCTGCAATTTTACACAAGTTTTTGAAAGCTACTTTATATCAGAAATTTTACTAAAAACTGGTTACTTTTTTGTTATAGCGGCCCACACTATTAGGATTATGACAAGTTGCAGCCAATTTCGCCAACGTCGTAACCAAGATCGTGAAGCACACACATATTAAACAAAAACTTAATTTGCAGAACAAATTAAAAAAAAAAAAACATTTATTTCCTAAATTGTTTAAGCCCGAGAAGGGGCAGATATTAAGATATTTCATTCAGTTCGTTCTACATTTAATGTTAAATTTTTGTAACAAATAAGTTAAACCAATTGAACATTAAAAAATAAAAATGAAATTCATACAATATAATACTTTAAACACCTATATACTTAGATTCCGTTCAAATGAAATCGAAATAAATCTTAGACTTATTTTAAAGTTTTGTATTTTGCATGTATCTTATCATATTATGCACAATCATCATAAACATAATGCAAAATCTGCAGTACAAATATTTACAAATTAAAAATGGAAAAAGTCTAAGATTTATTTCGATTTCATTTGAACGGAATCTAAGTACATAGGTGTTTAAAGTATTACATTGTGTGAATTTCATTTTTATTTTTTAAAGTTCAATTGGTAAAACTTATTTGTTACAAAAATTTAACATTAAATGTAGAACGAATTGAATGATATATCTTAATATCTGCCCCTTCTCGGGCTTAAACAATTTAGGAAATAATTTTTTTATTATTATTATTATTTGTTCTGTAAATTAGGTTTTTGTTTAATATGTCAAGTTTTTTAATAACTACAGCATTCAGACGAACACATTTCAAAATTAATGGAGGGTATCATCATCAGGCTTTGATTTGTGCGATATCGCATCACAATTTGTGATGTAATTTACCTATGTATAATTCAAAAATTTTCACCAGTGCAGTAATAAATATTGCTGTAGTTTGGACGAAAAATTCCAATCTGAACTTAAACAAGTCTTATAAAAATATTCTTTTTAAAGTCAATTCCTACTTAAGTCATCAAAGAAAAATTTAATAAAATCCTTTAAGCTAATATTAGTTTTTGTTGCATTAAAATATCTCAATTTGTTGATTTTCTATAAGCAGTAGGTTTACAATGGAACTCTATGGGAATTTCGCGAAATATTACAGATATCGCCAAGTTGGCGTCACTTTTGGCGACTCATTTTGGCCGCCAAAGTTGGCGATATATCGCCAAGTTAAAGACAAACTTGGCGGTATTTGGCGACTGAACAGGGCCCCCCTATGGTAACCCCTTATTGAAAATACTTTCATTGATCTTCAATAACCAATAGCCGCCATTTTGTTTCCCATGCAAAACTAAAATTAATTAATTAAAATTTAATTAATTAATTAATATTTGAAAAAAACTTTATTAACATCAATTGTCATCCAGTACAAGTTTAAAAAATTTATTTCAACTTGATAGGATGAATAATGAGTATTTTATTAACGATTGAAAATTTGAACAAGATATATAAATATATATATATATATATATATATATAGGAAGAGTGTGAACTAATAGTAGGCATTGAAAAATCTGCTTGAAAATGTCATTTTTATTTCCACTTTGACGTCATATTCATCTTCTTTTTAATTCTTAAAAACTATTTCAGTTGTATCATGTTTCACGTGAAAATCATTCAACTAAAAATAGGCAAATTATTATTACGGCTTTTGAATTATTTACAACAATGAAGGAAAATTGTTAAATTTTATTAGAAAATGTCAGTTGAATCTCAATGAAAAAAGCGAAATTTGGAATTATTAAGAAAAATATTTGAATAATGTAAATAAAAATTAGCCCATGTTACTCTTTAGATTATAATCCACCTATATGCAAAGGCATTTTATGATCCGTTTTAACCCTGACGTCTGGCAAATGTTTTTACACTTTGAATTTATAATATTATTAGAATTAGCAAAGAATTAAAAATGAGTGGCATCAGGGACAAAAAGGTGGGAAGAAAAAATGAAAAAGTTATGATCTCCATAGGCTTTTCTATGTTAAATTAACATTGAAAAGTGACACTGGAAATAAATAAGTATTGCGCTGCCGCGCAATACTTAAATAATACCATATAATACCATTTCATGAAATCGTATACGATAATTTAATAGTTTTTAACCTTACTTCAAGTGTATTATTTATTTATTTTTAAGGCTCAACAATCTAAATTGTCCAATATATGAATTTAAAAAAATGTAAACAAAGATTGAATAGACATGACCGCAAAAAGCCTCAAATCTGCATAACACTTGGAACCAAACTGTGCAGATTACTGTACACAGTTTTTCATAAATGTGTTTCGTTCTTAAAATGTGTTATTTTCATCTATCGCTGCGGAACAATCAAGAAAACTCATATTCTTGCACATGAGTTGTATATATCATTATATCTAAATTTCCGTCATTTTTGACGGGCTACCTTTCTAGTATAACAATAAAATTCCAACGCACGACTTTATTAAAATAATCATGCATTTTAAATATTTATATAAAAATGTATGCTTTTAAAATATTTTTTGTACTTCTGAAGCACTAAAAATTGAATTGAGATTTTTTCCGAAAAAAGCTACATTCATAAACATTTTATTTGAAGCTTAATAACTAAGCTGGTTTTAACGCTGTTGTTATATTTTTACATACTTAACTATAATTGTGTCTTTTGTACTCAAATGAAAGAATTATTTACCATTATAAATGTCATACAATAGAATATCTTCTTTATGAGCACTCTTTTATCTAAATAAGCCTTTATAATATAAAATATTGTAACGAGCACTCTATTTGTAATAAGATACTTTTATATACAAATACTTTTCTGATCTCTTTAAATGCATTCCATTATACATGAAGAATAAAGTATGTTTGTAATGATTTTTTATTACAATTGTTGCTTGTTTTATTTAAAGAAAAAGCATTTTACTCGGCATTTTTTTTATAAAGGCAAATATAAAAGCGTATTTTGCGTTTTATTGAAATCTTACTTAGCGTAAGGTTAACGTAGACGTTTCTTGCATTAAACAGCTTTCTTGAAAAATCTGAATTTTCGCATAAAAAAGAAAATGAAATTAGAATCAATTTGGCAAGGATTTAAGTATTCCTACAAATTTCTAAGAAAAAAAAGTGTAAATTTTTAACATTTAAAATTAATTTTATTTGTCAAACGAAATTTTTTATGTAAGGCGACTAAAGAAATGTTGGAAAAAACTTTAGATTTGGAAGTTAGAGATCTGCTCTGGGCGAAATTTTAAGGTCCAAGCTAAACATGGATCAAACGATATCTACCTTTTCACGTACGGATGTAAAAGTTAAAACTTTGATTCAGAATGGCAAATTTGGATTTTTGATATTCATTGCACTGCCAGTTTTGATTTTCACAATTATTGGCCTGTTGTATGTTTTTAGAATGACTTTTACGTTGTCAGATTAATGAGAAATATTTATATTGAAAGTGAAATGGATCCCACTTTAGATAATATATTAAGACTTTAGTTTCTTTTCACTAGACAGTAATCGTCAAGATTTCACGGCAAACAGCTTGAATTTTTTATTAGAATAATGTTTGAATTTTGAATTATTTACTTTTAAACTAATTACGTATTGAAAACTTGACTAATTGCTATATTGTATAAGTGATCCCAACAGAATTAAGAAGATAGATGGTGCTGTGAGTCTAACCTACTTAATTAATGAAGTGAAAAAATTTCAATTGTGTAATTTATAACCCATTGTGTTTTCTTTCAGGATGATATTAACTAACAATATTTATTGAATGGGTAGGACATCTATTTTTGCTTACTACAATTTCCTTTTTTTAAATAATAATCATATTTATTTTTTTAAAATACGTGACTTTAGAATCTTTGTTTAATTTTATTTTTATCAGTCTCATTTTAAAACCTTAAACATGAAATCTGATGCTACCAGCTAACGATATATAATAGTTATCTTTAATTACTTGAATTTTACTTTCCTTTTCATATATTTAATTAATATACAATGAATATCAAGGTATTTTCTTTTGTAGATCTTATATGAATACTTTTCTTTTTTCTGTTTGTTATGTTGTACTTTTCCTTTTTTTTTCAGAAAATATGAACTTAATTTCCTAGCACATTCTAATATATCTTCCCAAATACAATCAAACAAAATATAACTAAAATGTGTATGCTAGTTCAATTTATTTATTTGATTATTACATGAAAAATATTTTAGCTTAAATATTTATAATTTAAAATTATTATTTTGGAAAAATATTCCTGGGTATTAAGATAAAATTATAACATTCAAGTTTTTGAAAAAAAATTACAATATTTAATTGTTTCTATTTTTTTAAACTACACGATAATTAAGTATTTGTACTAATTTTACTTCGATCAGTCTGATTCTAAAACTCTGAACATAAAATTTGCTGTTTGCAACTGATAATTTCAAATATATATATTTTTAATTATTTGAATTTTAATTTACATTTACACACAATATTTAAATATTAAACTATGAGTATCAAGATGATTTCTATTATAGTTTCTATACGAATATTTTTCCTTGTTTCTGTTTTCTTTTCTTTTCCTTTTTTTTCAGAAAATAATGGCATGCATTTCTTAATACATGTATATTGTGTATATATATCTTTTCGATAATGGCCACAAAATATAGTAAAACTTGTTAGATCCCATCAATTTACTTAATCGATAATTACATGCAAATCTTTTAATTTAACTTATTTTAACAGTGAAAATATTATTTTTTAAAAGCATTGTTGTATGTTAAATTTCATTTAATTATAAAGCATTCAAAAAAAAAAAAATGCAAAGCATATAATACAATATGAAACCATTGAATTCAATTATCTCCAAAGAAATTACAGAAATGTCGTGGGGTTCGAAATCGTGTTCTCTACAGAGATTCACAGCTTATACCTGTGCCTGAGTGCAACAGTGCTCACCTGACCTCGTTCTTCTTAAACAGGTTATAGATTTAATTTTACGCAGTTATGTCCATTTTGCTCTGATCTTAGTATTTTACCTTAGAGATTTAGTATTTATAATTACAAAACTTATTATTACTGATCGTATATTTTACAACCCTTTTTATTCATGTACGAAATTTTTAATCACGCTATATTTATATATATATTTATACCTTAGCTATATAATCTATATATGTAAATGCTGTTTAATAAGAGATAAACAGGGACACAGCTAAAAGGAGAATTTTTTCACGATCGTAATGATTCATCATTTAAGTTTATTAATATTTATATGTTTTTTACTAGCTACAAAAGCAGTATTGCAGCTAATACGACCAAAATGCCTATTCATTTCCTTGTGATTATTGGTGAAATGTAAACTAGAATCAGGAAAAAAATACTTTTGTAATCACACACTCTTTTCTTTCAGCGTTGATATTTCTCACCACAACTGTTTCTTTAATTCTGGTTGTCTATAAGTATTACAAAAAAAAAAAAAAAAAAAAAAAAAAAAAAATCAAATATCTATTGCAGGGGTTCTCAAACTATGGTATGCGGATCAGTACTGGTACGTGAAGCTCTGTTTACTGATAAGCGAAAATTCGATACTGGTACGCAAAATGAAATAAAAAATGCGGCATGTGAAATACAAAAATAGCTTAATCCTCTCTATACCTCTCCTCTTTCTTGATTTAACAGTTAACCAGCTCAGTGGTGTCTACTCTCTGTTATTTCTGCTTTCACAGAGTTTCGCTTTATCTTATTTTAATGTAATTTAGATTAGTATTTTTAGATAAATGGAAATAATGTTTCGGTAGATGTTGAGTTGAACTTTCATCCACAGGAACAAGTTTTTTCTGTTACAATATTGTATGCGTGTATATTACTTATTTCAACGAGTTTCGATCTCGCATTAATAAGAAGTTTATTTTTAGAAAGTATATTAATTTCTTATGCAGAGTATTCACTTATTACATTTTCTTAAGTGTATTTTACTATTGATATAAATATAGTATTCATATAACAAAAAAATTGACGCCGAGATATCATTAAATGTTGTAGCACTTTTTCTACCAAAACACCGTATTTTGATAATGTACATAGTATTAAAATGTGATGATGATACTACCTTTTATTTAAACGTTAATATCAAAGTATCAATTTAATAATGTAATCATGCAATTAAATACAACAGAATCTGTTGAAGCAGAAAAACAAAACACCGGAAAAATATATCGTTTTAGACATATTCGGTTTACACAGGTTTTTCTATTTTAGCTTTGAGTTTGTCATCTGGTGGTATGTAGAAGTATAAACTTCTGTTTAGAGGTACGTCGGTTTAAAAGTTTGGGAATTCCTGATCTAGGGAACCTTCAACCAAGAAAATGCTACGAATAGCTTGATGTCCCGAACGCATGCAAAAAAGTATGATATACGAACTTTTCAAATAACGCAACGCCCCTTTTTAAGAGTTATAACAGTTATGGAAAGAAAATAACAAAGAATAAAACCTTTATGTGTTTGTCTTTTATTAAATATCGATCCTGGGTCATATTAACCAACCTTTTCATGTGCTATTGAAATTAAAAGCATATGTGAACTTAATAGCTCGAAAATTACAGAGACTATTGCAATGTTAGCCGAGTTGTTCCAGGAAAGGGAAAAGCAATTGGTTGCATTACTGTATGTCGTTCGTGTCTTTTGGATTTACTAGTTCTTTACAAGCTTTTGACTTCATTACTGCGATATTTTCTAAAGTAAATAAATCTCTAAAGATTTATAATAACAAAGGTAAGGCCGAATTTATGTTACCTTTATAAAATTGTGTTAATTTTAGAAGAACATTAATTAGAACAATTAAAAGCAGTTTTTAGTTTATGTGTGTTTTTTAAAGATTTTTATTAAATACCTTCACGGGTATTACGAGCGATGTTTAATACAACGAATTTTATATTTCCATTGATTCTCCTATTAACGGAGTTAGAATACATATCACTATATAGACAGAGGGAAAATATATATAGAAAGATAAATAAATAGAAGCATATATAATTAAAAAAAAAAAAAAAACATTTTTACAATTTTTGTTGACATATTAAAAGTAATGTTTAACGTACTCATAAATTATGAAATATATAATTAAGTGCTTTATATATCTTCCGAAATTTTAAAGAAAAATGAAAAAAAAAATGAAGAAAAGTAAGTAATTGGAAGGGAGTAAATACAGCCACTGGAAATAGCGGGAAATATTAATTATAGGGCTTTCTTCGAAAAAAGGGGCAAAAAAAGTACTGAGTCATTTTAAAATAATTGCGAGGGGAGGGGGGGGACAAAAATTTATGTCTTTTATAACACGCAAGAGAAAACAGATGCTGCTGTATTAAAAATAAATCTTGACATATTTTAAACATTCATAAGAGCATATTAAATGCGATAAACAATAATCTAAAATTATTTAGAAATCCGAACATTTATGAATATCCTATTGTATATGACATGTGCAGATTCCGCATTACTTTGTATTTTTAAAATATCATATTGTATATGACTTATGTAGGTTCCGTATTATTCTGTATTTTTAAGGTATTTTGTTCTTTCTCTTAAGTAAAAACTTTTTGTAGATAAATTTTATTACATTTTTTTTTTTCATGATCAATAAAAGTATATATTGTTTTAAGCAACAAGTTTTTATAGATATATTTTATTATTTTTTTTTCATTTATGGTCAATAAATGAATATTTTAAACATTATATATTACATAGTTCAAGAGCTTAGGTCTACGATCCTATATAAATTTGATACCATATTACATAAGGCAATTAATTTGGATACTCATTTAGGAATGTTTTCATATGATGCACAATCACGATACTGCGTGAAGTTCGAAACAGTTTCTATAGCTGTGAACAGGTATTTTGTTCTTTCTCTTAAGTAAAAACTTTTTGTAGATAAATTTTATTACATTTTTTTTTTCATGATCAATAAAAGTATATATTGTTTTAAGCAACAAGTTTTTATAGATATATTTTATTACATTTTTTTTCATTTATGGTCAATAAATGAATATTTTAAACATTATATATTATATAGTTCAAGAGCTTAGGTCTACGATCCTATATAAATTTGATACCATATTACATAAGGCAATTAATTTGTATACTCATTTAGGAATGCTTTCATATGATGCAAAATCACGATACTGGGTGAAGTTCGAAGCAGTTTCTATAGCTGTGAACAAATTTAAAATTATATTTCAATATCGGCATATCAGCGAAAAAAAAAACTAAAATAACTTTACCGGGATAAAGTTGTACTTTTAGAGTATATATACGAATGGTTTAAAATAGGTCGGCCTAAACCTGGAAACCCGTTTAAGTTTTTTGCTTATTAAATCTGACATGAAAAATAAAATTTAAACTGAAAAAAGAATGATACAACTTAGGCAGACGCTAAATATCAGTTTAACCTGAAACAGAAAATACTAGGATAACTCTAAGATAGATGGCCATAGTTTTTAAAGATTGAAATAAAATTTCTTAGAATGCAATTACAAGAAATATTTATGCTTATTTGAAACTCTTATACATATACTCATCATATTTTGAAAAAAAAATTAAATATCAAGAACAAATGTGAGAAACAAAATTTAAATTAAAATGACACATGGTGTTCTCTCCTAGAAGCCGAAAGGAGGTGGCCATCCAATACAAGAAAGAAAAACTAATGTTAAAATAGCAAAAAATAACACATTTTATGTAGTTAATCATTAAAAACACATAGAAATTAGTAAATATGCAATTTTATCACGGAAAATCAGTGAATAAAATTTGAATAAAAAATTTTGAAGTATAATTTCAATCATTCTCTTTTAGTAAAATTTTACCTCATTTTCAGTAAAAAACTTTATGGTTTGTACACGTTTCATGGAACCACTTCTCGCACCTTATGCATTGTATGCATTGTATGCAGTAATCCTTTTTGGTTGTGGTAGTATATTCTTCTCCACAACAAACTCTGTGATCCTCATTCAATTCTATTCCCTGGGAATCTGTGGAATCTAATAATTTCAAATATGTTTCATCTCTTCGCTATCTGAAGTGTCATGTTTTTGTTTTTGTTTTGCGTTTATTTTAGATCTTTCATGGTTTTAAGTGTATTTATCTTCTTTATCTGTTTTTGGAATGAACGTTTCCGAAGTTTTGCAATGTTTTTTGAAACAAAAATATCGTTAGGCCCAATTATATTATTGCTATTGAAATATTTATAGTAGTTAAAATTTAAATAATTATATAAATTAATATAATTATACACGCAAAAATTATATAATTATTTTAAAAATATTTATACTTAGTTAAAATCCTCACACCGTACAACTTTGAAATATTTATTATAGGTGGCCTCTCTTCGATGTGATGTGGCAATCTCTCCTAAAGTTGATGGACAGATTGCCACCGAATTTAAAGCGTCAGTCCGCCATTGTACATGTTTGTTTTAGACTTAAAATCAAAGATTGGATTATATATGTGCCTTAAAAGTTGTTATAGTAAATAAAAATGCAACATAGGTACTGCAAAACGTTCAGATACCTAACTCAACAAAAATATCCAACCACTAAATTAAATAAACATTAAAATCACATTTTCTTTTTATAATTAAAAAACTCAGCTGCACGCCGCAATGAATGAACACGTTTGACGATTTCTTACGAACAAAAGTTATGCTGCAATCTCCTGTATATTTTTGGAAATGTTTAGACTGGCCACCTCTCCTCTATGATCATCTACCTTAGAATTACCCTATATTTGCATTATACACTCGATGTGCCTGCTAAGTGTGTATCAAAAGATGAATAATTGAAATGTTGCATAGAAGGATAATAAGTTAATATTATGTTGGTGGAAAAGTTTATACAAGATTAAACATATAACAGCACTGAGATGCAGATCTGTATTAGGGTAAATTGTAGATGAATAATATGACAATGGTTTAAATATTTGCTCCGAAATGTACAAACGTTTTCCAATATTCTAAGTTGTTTGACATTTTTCTGGGGAAACACATCTCCATAGGAACTTTCCGCTATTAAACTGCACTTTTAAAATTTGCAGCAATCTTTCGCGTAATTCGTGTGTTTTTATAGAAAATGGTTACAAAAATTTAATTGTACTCTGACCATAATAAGAGCAATAATATAGTCAGATGGATTTCAATTGCGCCTATGAAACTGTTTTCTGTAAAAACGGTTGAATAACAAGAAAGTTTGCTGAAAACTTCACAATGTGTACACAGTGAATCAACTAGCTAATTCAATGAATTCAAAGACATAGTAGATCAAAAGTTGCACCTAGTTTTCAGAAACAACACAATGAGTCTCGAACATGTAATTCAGACATTGGGGCATTGCATCGAAGAAACATAATTTTATTCCTTATTGATATTTAATTTAAAAAAACCAATTGCACCGGGTTTTATTATCATACATTACTATGGGTTTATAACTATGTGTTTTTTATGCATATTCAGTTACATATTTTATAATAAGTTAACAACTAATTTTTGTTACTTATCTTCTATCGTTTTCACTAAAAAATTTATGGAAAGAACTTTTTTCAAAATATCTGCATTATACGCAGTGTAAATCGTACTTATGTAAGAAATCTTTATAACAAGCACTTGTGACAGATTATAACTCAATTTCCAACAGTAGTAGAACAGCATTAAGAATTTTCGTTTTTTCTTACTAGAAAATAAGGTATCTAAATAAGAAATTTTAAAAACAGATAATTCATTAAAAATGCATTTTTTCGATTGCTGTCCATATCCGACAATGTGTTCAAATTCTTTCCTCCACCGCTGTATATAATCTCTATAATTTATGTAACCCACTTAATAAAATATAAATTAAATAACCCTAAAAATGCGTACCACTGCAGAGAATCAACTTTCTATAATTATCAATCATAGTTAGTCCTCTAACGATTTATTTTGTGTGCGTCTGCAATAAAATGATAAATACTACGCAAACCATAATCAATTGAAAACATAATGTAGTGTACCTTAATGGTTGGTTGGTTGGTTGGTTGGAGTTTTATGGCACAAGGTCCCTTCAGGGACATGCTGCGCCAAGAAAAAAGTAAGGTGTAAAACATGGTTAAAATTTAAAAGTTACATTAAAAGACTGTATGAGATATATAAGTTATAAACAAAGTAAACTGAAGAAAGAAATGTGATGATACATGTAATAAAAATAATGTACAATGAAAGTGACAATACACAAGGTTTAAAAATCCAAAATGTAATTAAAAGACAAAGCATATATTTAAATTAAAAATCTCTAAAAGCTCTAAGGTTATGAAAAGTTAAAATTAATCCAAAAATCAAAGCATAACGCAGTATAGTAATACTGCCTAAAAACAAAGTTATAATTCAAAATTTAAAAAACTCAATAAAAAATCATGTAGGATTAAATTTTTCGAAAACAACATTTTCATCGTCATCAGAGTCATAACTGTAAGAGTCCATAGCCTCTTCTGCATAGTTCAGTAACTGTTTGGTATCCACTACATTTGTGATTGCTGGGCTCAGGCATGATTTCTTGTCTTTTCTCTTCACAGTTTTCCACTGTGAAGAGACTTGCGTTGGAGGTTTCTTCCTTTCTTTTTGCGCACAAGTTTTTTCATTAGCTTTCTGAGTTGGGTGAATTGGTTTCACCAATTTTCTTTTATCTGGAGCTGGCGTTTGTTTAGTCTTATGTTCGGTTGATATTTTTGATTGAACTGATGATGTTCGGAGAGAATTAGGTTTCTGTAATGGTATTGGAGATGAAGCAGCCTTAGTTTCAGTCTGATGATTAGATGACTTTTTGGATCCAACTGGAGGTTTCTGTGACTGAGTAAGTTGATATTCTATTGTAACTGGTTCTGAGGATGGTAGCCAACGTTCCAATAATGGGGTACCATAGCATTTACTACCAAGAGAGACGTCCCGGTTTTTTTTAGGTGAAGTATTGGTTGAATGTGTCATAGATGTATTATTTGGTGGAAAAGAGCAGTCGGTCTGGGTACTGATGTGCCTTACGGATTTTGGTTGTTGTTTGAGTATACTAGAGTAAGAAACCCCGATAGTCGGGGTTCTAGACTCAACAAGTTTACGAGCTTCGGGATAGGAAATTTTTTGAGTTATTTTAATAGCAATTATTTCTTTTTCACGGATCCAGTTAGGACAAGAACGGGAGTATGCTGGATGATCACCCTTACAATTTATGCAGCGTTCGGATTTTTTACAAGATTTACCGTCGTGGCCTACTTCTGCACAACGAGGGCAGGTAACAGTACCACGACAAGTAGTGTTGGTATGACCATATCGTTGACATTTGAAACAACGGAGAGGATTTGGAATATAAGGCTGGACAGGACAGCTTAGGTAGGCTGCTTTAATTCTAGTAGGTAAATTAGGACTATTGAAAGTCAGAATGATGTGCTTTGTTGGAAGCACTTTCTCATTCCGACGAATTGTTATACGGCGTACATCGATGACATTTTGGTCTTTTAAATTTTCTAAAAGTTCTTCTTTTGTAGACAGTAAAAGGTCAGGTTCCGATATTACACCACGGCAAGTATTCAGAGTTTGATGCGCTGTAACAGACACATAGAAAGGTCCTATTGTATTAGCATTTGAAAGAAGCTGAGATTGGCTGGCTGAAGAGACCTCAACAAGCAAATCTCCAGAATGCAGCTTTTTAAGTGAACAGTTGTCACCAAATACACAATGAAATGTTTTTGCAATAAGAAAAGGTGAAGTTCTCTTAAAAGAACTATCAGAGAGGCTATCAGTGCGTTTAATTACAAAAAAACGAGTGAATGAAGAATTCGGTTCATTTTGCTGCTCTCCACATGGGAGAGAGTTAGAAGGAAATGCATTTTTTCCATCCATGTTAGAAAAAAATAATGATTCAGACACCGGCCGCACCACCCACTACCGAGCCCAACAAGGGGATACACAATCGTGCACCAGTGCTAACCAGGGCCCATACGGTCACAAGACATTCCTATGCCAGTCTCCACCCTTAACAAGATGGCTAGTAAATGCTCGCTCACTTGATCCCCAAACAGTGACAAGTCAGCTGACCAGCCGATTGATGCATACGGGACCAATATGCACCTCCCGTCTACCTGAAGCAGAGGCCAAAGCAGTGTGTTGGTTTCCCTCAACTGTCAGGATCCCCTTTCCAGGGACACGGGACGCCACGCACGGCAAACACGTGGGTGGTTTACAATTCTCCATGAGTCGATATACAGGATGATATCGGCTCATGCAGAATTGCCCTCACCTCCTAAGAGGAAACCACAATGAGAGTGAAACAAAGAGGAAAGAAAGGCAAGAGAAAAAAGAGGAAAAAGAAAAGAGAAAGATCACTCAGGAACCCGGGGTTGCGAAGCCCGTGAATACCTAAAGAAGGTATCCCCCTGGGGGGGGGGGTGTACCTTAATGATCCGTTTTAATTTTATTGCATTTGAAGCGTCATAACGTCATTAAAATTTCACCGGAAATGATTTTCTCCACTTACATTATAATATAATAAAATTATGTCGTACACCCAAGAGATCTTTAAATATTGCATATTTAAAGCTTCCGGGGAGCACTTCCGGGAAAAGGGCATATTCCACCCCTAGAGATCTCATTATTTACGCAATAAGGTAACTCTGACAAAATCCACGCACATTAATTTTTCCATAAAACATTATGTAACAGGAATAATTTGTATATTAGATTAATTTTAACACAATTATTCTAATTGGTAAATAAACCATATTAGATGTGAATTTCCAATTGGGCGGAAAATGTTCGGACCAGGATTCGAACCAGGGATCTCCTGACTGAACCCTCCAGTGCTCTATCATCTGAGCTAAATTATATAGTCATTAAGGTTAGCTGGGTGAAAAAAGTTCAACCAGATTCGTCCGGGATAGCTCAGATGATAGAGCACTGGCGGCTTTAGCAAGGAGATCCCTGGTTCGAATCCTGGTCCGTACATTTTCCGCCTAGTTAGAAATTCACAACTAATATAATTTGTATATCCCTAAAAACAAACTGTAAATGATGCTCACTGAACTTCAATAGCAAGCGTTCTGAATTAAGCATCAATATTACATAGAAAATACGAGTCAATCCAAGTATATGTAGGATTTAGAGCATGAACAGACGGAGAGACTGCTAAAGAGACATGCAAACCGAATTCATAAACAAGTTTCAACAATGTTTAAAATATGTTGAAAATACATTGAAAATTAGTTAAAAATTGAAAGCTAACTGGTACAACCTGCTTACTTTAGAAATTTTGAAACGAAAACTTTTCCTTTATGCATTAAAAGAAAGTTCCAATCTAATGTAAGAGAAAAATCTAAAAGGCACATATATTTTACGATTTCTTTTCTTACCCAATTACTTTAGGAAATAATTTTAACATTTATTTACAAGAATTTAAACAATTTGTGCTTTCTGATTAATTTGTTTTATATTAATTAAAAAAAAAAAACCTTTTTGTGTCTGATTTTTTTTTTCTCAAATTTGTTGGTAAAATCAATTTAAAATGTCGCAAAATTCACTAAAAAAAATTACGCTTTATTTTACATTCGTTTGAGAAAATGTATACCTTCTAAATATGGGGATATGCATATATTACGAAAACTTTTCTTTATGCATTAAAAGAAATAGAAAGTTCCAATCTCGTATATGAGAAAAATCTATAAGTCACATATATTTTATGATTTATTTTCTTATCCGGTTACTTTAAGAAATAATTTTAACATACATTTACTAGAATTTAAACAATTTGTGCTTTCTGACAAATGTTTTTATGTTTATTAAAAAATCGAAGCTGCCCCAAAATAGGACGCTAGACTTAAATGAGTTGAAACTAAACATAACAAATTGTACTCAAATTTTATAAAACTATTCCCACCAGGATTTTTATTTAAAATTCGTTAAAATCCTTTAACTTTTTTGATTTAATTTATTTATATGCGGTTTATATTTTATTTATTTCCTTTATTTTGTAAAGAAATTTCTGGTTTGAATCGACATTTTTTTAACTGGTACCGGTCAAATGGCCGGTTGTTAGTATGTTTAGTCTCAAGAGATTTATATAAAATCTTATTATATTAAACAAAGGATAGTATATGATTCAATTGAATTTATTTTTTAGTTTGTTCGTATTCGTAACTTTATTGGAGCAGATTATTTTTTTTATTTGAAATGACTCAATTTTCTGCAGATCTACTTTAATTTTTTATCAGCTTTAAAATGTTACTTGCTTGCCTGCTTGTGTGTTTTTAGGTTTGCAGCCTCTAACGTAAAAAGAAGTTCAATATCGTCTAAAGTTCAATCTTTCATTAAGCTAGCCTGAAATACGATATGTTTTTTATTTTATGTGCATAGTTTTTTTTTTCAGAGACACATGAAAAACTTTAATAGAGGGTGTGTTAATAAAGTTTCAAGACTGATTGGTTCCTGAGTAGGGGTGCGAGCGCATGCCCGTTCCACCGACAGAATGAGGTAGTGTGGAGTGTCAGCTTACAGGCCGCATACACTGTAAAAAAAAAAATACTGCCAGTTTTCCGGTAGGAATCGGAAAAATATTTGCCCTTATCGTACCGGAATAATTTCCAACCCAGCTCGGAATAAAATCCGTAAAAATAAGGAAATAGTCTTTAAAACTTCATTTTACGAATTTTATTCCGAGCTGGGTTGAAAATTATTCCGGTACGATAAGGGCAAATATTTTTCTGATTCCCACCGGAAAACTGGCATTACTTTTTCTTTACAGTGTACGCATCAGTTTCTTCCAAGACGTTGGAGTAAGTAGATCGCTAGAGGAGCGAGTGCGTTTCATTGACCCCCGTGGAAATCTGGATGAGTTGCTTGCAAGACGATTTCATTTTTTTTTTTTTTTTTTGATAATTTTGTTATTAGTGATGAGACCTTGGTCTACCAGTAAGATCTTCAAACGAAATGTCAAAGTGCGGAGTGGCACACCCCTTTGATTGTTCACCTCGACAATTGTTCACCTGACACGCCATTCGCCGCCGCCAAAGTTTTGACACTACTACCGCAAGCCCTCTACAGCCCCGACCTCATCCCTAGTGACATTTTTTTTATTCTCTCGGATCAAGAAACACCTAAAAGGAAAAGTGATTCGACACAAGCCCATTGACCCGTAGGGAGCTCCGACGAGGTCCCTTAACAGCTTTGCACGTGAAGACTTCCAGGGAGCCTATGAACCATGGGAAAAACGCTGGCAGCGTTTGGCACACGACATGCTCTTGATGCTCAAAGGTCAAGATTTCGAAGAAATTTAGTTCGCTGCACAAAAATGTTTAAAACATTTTGTATTCTCAGACAAGTCTTGAAGCTTTGTGAACGCACCCTGTATGTAATACTGAACGTCAAACGTGTGAGTTGACGAAAATTAGCAGCACTGATTTAAAGAGAATGAGAATAAAAGTGTTTTTAAAAATGTGCAAAATTGTGCTGTAACACTTTAGCTCAAATATTTCAAATGTGTGTATTAAATACCTAAATGAACATTTAACTTTACACAATGTAAGTGGTAATTTTATGAGAAACAATCATTAGAAGTCGGTTATTTTATATGTTTATTATCATAATTATTTCTTGTTTAAAAAAAAAAAAAAAAAAAAAAAAAAAAAAAAAAGATGACGGTAGAAAATGCTAAATAAAAGGAAATCAGAAAACAATGATGCAGGAATTAGAAGTAATTAATTAAGTATTTGCTTTACGAACAATTAACCGAAAAAAACAAGATCTAATATGAGAATTTTAAATATTTTCAAAACTATAAAACGATTTTCCTTTCTTTTCGCGTTAAAATATTTGCTAATGTTTTCAGACATTTTCTATAATACGATTTTATTTTAATATTTCAGGAGTGTAAATTAAACAAGCTACTTTCAAATATTTACATTACAATTACCGAACTTTGCGTACAATTCCTAATGACTGTAAACATTTTATTTCACCCGTATTTAGTTTTAGATAAATATTAATGTCATATATATATATTTTTTTTAATCCAACAGTTAAATAACAATTTTGATGTCATAATTTTATTGTTTTTACAATTCAAATTAGTATGTATCAAAATTCGTGTATTTAAAAAAAAATCTATTTTTTCGTGTATGAAATGATGTTTTCTAACGTCTGAGTAAAAAAAAAAAAAAAAAAAAAAAAACCGGAATTGTGAGTTCAAAGTATTAAATGTTATTCTTTTGAAATCCGCATTAATTTAACCCCAGTTAAATAATTACCGTTTAAGATGAACACAAAATAAATTATTAAAAAGCAGATAAAACAGCAATGAAAAAACGGACGATAAATCACAGATAAATAATACAGCTTTCTATCAAAAATCATAAAAGAAAACATTTGTACGGAACGCGTTTCAGGTTGGAAATT
Source organism: Maratus speciosus (assembly GCA_963932465.1). Classification (NCBI taxonomy): domain Eukaryota; kingdom Metazoa; phylum Arthropoda; class Arachnida; order Araneae; family Salticidae; genus Maratus; species Maratus speciosus. Next base: position 140,168,763 of record OZ010791.1, read on the forward strand.
TTAACAGTCCATTATCAGCCAATGCAATCATGTGTCCGTAAAAGTAGGAGGTCACAAAAGCACGAAACGCTAACTATGTGTTATTTTGTGTTATAATAATTCATACAAAGTTTTATTATTAATTTATTAAAAATAATATTTATAACGTACTACCACTTAATTGAAATGCAATCGATTGTTTTTATTTAACTTTACGATTAATGCACATAATTCCTAAATAAATCTTGCTACCTGATTCTGAAAATTAAAAATACTGATTACACGAAATTCAATAACTCTGAAACTGAACAAATTAAAAATGCAAGTTTAAATCACCTTTTAAATTCTCACTTACGATAAATTAGCAAACATTTCTGTCCTTCATTGCAATATTCATTTAAAGGTTATGATAATTAAAATGGTTAAATTAAAAAAATACTTTTGAAACAAGTCTATTGTTTTCGAAATATAATTTACCTTTAAAGTCGTGTCATACTTATCCCCGAGAAAATTAAATCTCTATTTACTTAGTATTTAGGTTATGTTTGCAGAATGTGAAACGACAAATGTCTTTTCAAGGAAATAAATTATTTTATTGAAATTGCATTTTGAAATAAAACGAAGCACCTAGACATAAAGAGAAATTGTAACTGCTATTAGAAATATTCGCAAAGTATAGTAAGTTCCAATAATTACAATTAATACAATACGATTTTGTATGTTAGTACTATAAAAATTTATTATTTGAATCAAAATTAGATGCATTTGAAATATTATAAAAATATAAATTGGATATTTTTATATTTTAATGAAAGATACATCCATGTTATTATGATGAATTCATCAATATTATAAGTAAAAAATTGTTTTCACTATTTCTATAAATTGGCAAATTGTAAGCGAAAGGTATTTCATATTTTATTAGCAAGACAGAGTTAACTGTGTTCTCTAAGCTAGTATAAAGCAATATAAATATTGTCATACGATTAGGACATACTGGAAAGTTATAATGCAACATACCTTGGACTTTTTTCCATATCAAATTTTTAAACATTTTACCTGCCCTTTATATAGTAAATAAACTCGATTGGTATTACATTTATGAACTTAATCATCTTTTTTAACTTAGTGCAGATGTAAGAGTATTAGGAAAATATTCAAAAATACTTTTAGCTTTTTATATCTGAAAATTTTACTAAAATATAACAAAGCAATTCCTGATATTTATGATAAACGTAAGGATTTTTAATTCAAAGTTAGTATTTTTACTTATTTTAACCCCTACCCTGAATAAGTCTAGTCGACCCATTTCTATAATTCATTTCATTCGATTCGAACCAGAATTTTTTTTTTTTTAATTAAGATAAATAAAAGATGCCGAAAACTAATATAAATAAATACATTAATTTTTTTTTAATGTAAATTCTGGTGTAATGTGTTTTTATTAAATTCGAATAAAATTTCAACAGGGTAGGAAGGTTAACACAAGGACCGCCAAAGGGGTCATTTTGACCGGTTCCAAATAAAAATATTTCTATTCGAACCAGAAATTCTTTCTAAAATAGGTTAAATATGTACCACAGAAAGAAAAGTTAAATAAATAAGTTAAATTGTTTTCAATAAAAATTCAGGTGTAAAATATTTTTATAACACTTGAGTAAATTTCCCGGCTGTTCTAGTGTTAAAAAATGTCTTCATATATCCCATTAGCGTACACTGAGGAAAAACAAAATCCGCCTTCACCAAGAATGATAGTTTTTTTATGAAATATTTTTATGTTAAATTTTGTGAAATTAAAAATACTTCAGGCATCCAAAAATAGATTTTTTTTTTTACAAAGGTAAGCATGTATACTTACTTTGCTTTATGTATATTTATGATTTACTTTGCAAAATTGAGAATATGTATGAGAAATATGTAATTTTCTGTTTTTTGCAGATACGAGAAAAGCACATTTTAGTAAATAACTTTTTATTTTTTAGTTATAGTTCTTTTGTTATTTTTTATATACTTAGAAGTATATGTTATAGCAATTTAGTAATTTGCAAATCGGTGTTATTGAGTTACAAATAATAATAATAATAATAATACAAAAAAAAAAAAAAAAACACGAAAAATATATGAGTTCGGACATATTTCTTTTTATCCCAAAACATTTCTGCTGATCTTCGAAAAACTATTCTTTAAATTTTTCCCAAATGTGTCAATTAATTCCAAATTTCATTATGTCTTTTAAGATTCAGCATTATGTTTACTAAATGTCTAGTGTCTAACTCAAGCATTGGATACTTTAGATATTTTTAATAATGTCCGTGGAGTAATATACTTATTAAAGAATTTCACATTTTATTAAGTCCGAAATAGTTACAATTGAAATGGTACAGTTTTGTTTTGAAATATTTCTATGATGTTTTTGAAATATAAATGTAGCGCTGCCCCTTAAACCTCCTATTTTATATTAATGTTTATAGCTAAAAACATAGTTTATTCCACAGCAGCTTAGCTTAAACTTCTGAATAAACTCCGCTTTTTGAAACACGTACAACACTACTCATATTTTTAAATAGAAAAAAATAATGCATGGCTTTAGTAATTGATGAGAGAAAAATAAATGTTAATGAAATCATTATACTTTTCAATAATACATAACATCAATCAAATCATTGTATATATTCTGTTTCATTTCTGAAATATTACATTTTTGGACACTGTTTAGTTTTTGTTTAGTGTTAATGTTTGATAACATACATTAATTTATGCACGCAGAAGCATATTTTGATGTGTTCATACGCTATTTTGAACACTTTTCATATAACTATAATATCTATATATATTCTACTATAACTAAAATAAATGCTAATGATGCAATTAATAAAAACCACCCATAACGCATACATTTATATTTCTATAATGTATCTATATCCCGTTTATCATCCGCACTTTTCCTGAAAAACAAGTCAAAAATAAATTTCACATGAAAGGTTGTCTGTATTAAGAACAACTATTTTTTGGGGACCCTATGAGAACTTGACGTTTATTAAAGATATTTTAGAAACATGCAAAAATATAAAAATAAAAATTGTATTGTATAAATACATTAATATTACTTCGAAAATTATATTTAAATTATATTTTTTTATGATTTGCATAAATATTTTTGGAAGCTATTTGTTTATTCAGATTAAATTTCTTTATACATGAATTCAAAAAAAGTAAAAATTTAGTTTTACAGTAGACAGGTATTATTTTACTAATTACGTAGAAATCGATAAAACGTAGAATAATTTAATTTTAACGTAAGGAACTTTTTTTTCAAATTCATCTATATCTTGTGAGTACTTAAAAATTTTCTTTGCCACTTTCAACATTTTTTAAGGAAATTGGCCAAGCTGTTCTTTTATAAATACTTCAATTATCGTAAATTTTGGTACATCAATGAATAAAGATTACATAATTTTTGGCGCTAATTTAATTATCGAATATTCTAATAGACACTTAAAAAACTTTAAATAGCTGTTTTTGAGACAAAGTCACTGGAAATTTTTCAGTCAAGTCAACAAAATCATATTCAATTAGGAATGACTTAAATTAAAAAACACTTGACGTAGTTTTGAGATGTGCTAAAATTTGGAATTTTTAAAGATATCTATTAGTAAATCTAACACTTAATTAAATTAAATTAAAGAAATGAGAAAGGGAAAACATATTGTTTTAATTAAAAAATAGAGTAAAATATGAGTAATTCAAAATTAATTGCGTGTAAGCTGAATATTAAATAGCTGAATATTATGATCAGTATTTTTTTTTTTTTTTTTTTTTTTTTTTTTTTTGCAGCTGCATTTCATTGTCGAATATGCCCGGTTAAAATATTTAAAGTTCATTATTTATTATACAAAGGTAGATTTCCATATATTGAACGCTTGTAAATTAAAAATTAAGTAAGTAATTTGGTATTTTGGTAGGTAAGAAAATAATTCAATATATGCCAGATTTACAGCAATATTACAAATTCTATAACTATATCTTGAATATCTGTTTCAATTGAAATATATTGTAATTTGAAAAAAGAATGTTTGCTAAAAACATATTTTATTTTCTCGAAAGTTCGGATGCTTCGTTCATTTACACAATTAATTAATACAACATTTAGTTAATCTTTATAATACAGGAATTTTACTGCTTAAGTACAGATATCCGGTGTTGATACGCTTTTTGTCAAATATTATTCCTAAATATTTCTAATATATTATAAATATTATCTAATATATAATATTTCTAATATATTCTCGTATAGGTATTTTATTTTGCAAAATTTTACATTTTTTCATTTAGAGGTATTTTAAGCGCCTCTAGCGACTTTGAGGCATTAAAAATAAAAATAATTACGTTTCTAAAATTTAATCATAAAAATTTCCACAATTTGTACTTTGAAATATAATGTAACATACTTTATTGCTCAAACTATATTCCACATCACCGACTAGACTGGACTAATTCCTTTTGTCCGTTGCCAAGAGATGTTCAAGATAACTTCCAATTTCGCATTTGTAACAGTTCTCTTATTTTAGTATTTCGTTATAGTATACCCAGTTCCGAATTTTAACACGGCTATACTTGATTACGTCTTTAAGACTACGCCTAGCTTTGTTTTGCAACCACGGTTTCCACTTCCAGCCGAAGGTTAAGTTTATAATAAGTTTTTTTTTTGTTTGTTCGCAGTTGCTTCCTATCATTCTTCTTTACTTATTTAAAGCTTTAATATCTATGTATTTAAAATGCTATGCGCTTTCTTTTGACACTCCGTGAAAAGAAACCACAGCATAAATTACATCAGTGTTTTTTAAATGTAACATATTTGGCCACAGATTTGCTATCGTACATTTCTTTGTTCAAAAACTTTATTAATTAGATGTAATTTTCAACAAAATTTTTACTTTCGTGCATGCGTAGTACGGAAGTACAAGTCTGTGCCTTGGGGCGACGTGCTGCAAATGCGCATAGTTGCTCTCAGTTGATGCGAAGTAATGAATTTTACGATTCGTGATTCATTCATATTGAACACAGCTACATTCGGATATGATACAACAACAAATAAGCATATATATATTAAGCTTTGGAAAAACAAAGTATATATTTTATTTATTTATTGTAATTTGTACAGGGGTCCGATTCGATCGTTCATTATTGCTTTCTTCTATCTTCAATAGAAGAAAGTATTGAAATCGAAATTTTTTTCGACCTCCGGTTTTCCACAGATTTACACGTTTTAAGGGTCAGAGATCCACAAAAACATGTTTATAGAAAATGTTTGCATGTCCGTCTGTCCGTGTGTCTGTCGCCATTCTACCATAAAAAAGTGTATAAAGTTATGAATAGAATTGAACCAAATATTTGTAAAGGTTTTGGCAATGGTAAGCAGGTCCCTCCATTATTTTGAAAAAATCCGCCGAAAGGGGGCATTGTAATTGCAATTTTTCCGCGATTTTGAATATTGTACCATCGAAAAGTGTACGAAGTTATGCTTAGAATTGAACCGAATTTTTTGTGTATGTGTTTGACGAAGGCAAGAAGGTCCTCCCTGAATTTGGAAAAATTCCGCCTGAAGGGGCGCTGTAATAGCGATATCTATGCCATTTTGAATATTGTGCCATCGAAAAGTGTATGACGTTATGCATAGAATTTAACCACACTTTTTGTGTATCTTTTTGGCCAAGTCAAGAAGGTCCTCACTGAATTTGGAAAAAATCCACCGAAAGGGGGCGCTGTAATAGCGATTTTTGTGCCATTTTAAATATTGTACCATCGAAAAGTGTATGAAGTTATGCATAGAATTTAACCACACTTTTTGTGTATCTTTTTGGCCAAGTCAAGAAGGTCCTCCCTGAATTTGGAAAAATTCCACTGAAAGGGGGAACTGTAATAGCGATTTTTGTGCTGTTTTCAATATTGTACCATCGAAAAGTCTATGAAGTTATGCATAGAAAGGAATCAATTTTTTATGTATGTCTTTGGTCATGGCAAGAAGGTCCTTCCTGAATTTGCAAAAATTCCACTGAAAGGGGGCGCTGCAATAGCGATTTTTGTGCCATTTTGAATATTATACAATCGAAAGGTAAATGAAGATATGGATAGAATTGAACCAAAATTTTGTGTAAGTTTTCTTGCAAGTCAAGAATGTCCTCACTGCATTTGGTAAAATTCCGCCGAAAAGGGGTGCTGTAATATCTATTTTTGCCATTTTCAATATTGTACCATCGGAAATTGTATGAAGTTTTGCATAGAATTGAACCAAAATTTTAGGTTCTCCCTGAATTAGGAAACATTCCGCCGAAAGGGGGCACTAAAATAGCGGTTTTTGTGTAATTTTCTTGATTTTCCGTAGTTCTATTATACACCGGTGGCTTGCGAAGTAACAGGAACTTCCCATCCTGATAAGCCGGCTATTCGCGAACAACTGATATACAACAGAATAACCGAAAACTATTGGTTTTAAAAAATATCATGATGGGGATTAACTCGTTTTTACTCCGATTAATTGACTGAAGCAGAAATTTAAGATGAAAGTCAAAGTTTATATAACATTGAAATAATAAATGAAATATCGGCATTTGTAACAACATTTTGAAACATTAAAATATATGAGATAGTAGAAAGTTTGAGGATTGGCACATCCAACTAGTTTTAATTTATGTAACGAATCCTTGCCTGATTTAGCAATTCTGTTTGTAATTTAAGCTGAAATTTAAAACATTTCAGTTGATTTAGTTACGAGTTATATGGATATCAATCTTATAATGTTCCTGTCATTCTGATGCAATTAATTTGTTTTTATTGTTCTAATTCATCAGCGCTAATGTATGTAATCCTATTTTGCAAAATAATTTACTGCAGTAGTGTGCAAGTATCAGTATGAATTATAAGTGTTACTTCATATTCGGCCAAATTTTGACATCGTATTCGGCCTATACTGAGTATTTCTAGAAATTTACTTTCTTTTTGCTTTAAGTATCATTAGAAAAAATAATAAATTTATAAAAATACCAGGAAAAGTGTAAGGTTATATATAATAAAATTTTAAATAATAAACAGCGTGGTACTACTAGTCATTGTTTACCTGCTACACCTATCTCATAAAGTTTCTATGATGACGCAACATATTTTTTTAAAAAAGGATTGAAATGTTTAGAGACATTTACAAATTTATGCATACAGTTTAAATATTGATTTTTAGTGTATACTATTTATTTACATAAATAAATATATATAATTCCTGGAAATTTTTCTGTAGAAAATGTCTCACGCCTTGCAGTGATTTATGTACTTTAAACATATATTTGTTTTGATTTAATTAAAGGTATTATAAAATTCAGTCATTTTCAAATGATCACTTTCGCAATGGCGTTAATTACTTTCAGAGGTTTCGTTTGGTGTAATCTATTAGATTTGGTGAAAATGGTGTTAGTATAACTGGAAAGTGCCGTAATGGTCCCTCCCAGAGATGGGAATGCTCAACTTAATTTAAAGGGATAGTGAGGGGAAGTTCATTTTAACTTGGAAAAGTTGATTATTAAATGTTTTATTTAACTTTTTATAATAACTACATTTTTCTGCTATTATCAGTTTAAACTTCTTTGGTTAGTTGTACCTATTTTTATCAATCTTTCTTTTCTCAAAACTTTTCAAAAGCTATCGATAGCTTGTAATTAACTTTTTAATTTATAATATTCATCTTAGAATCAATTTATGTCAAGAATTGACCCATAAAAGATTTTTTAAAACAATGCACAAGATTTAATAAATGCACATAACTGTAAATATATTTGATGAAACCTTCAAAATTTGAGCGGCAAACAACTTTATGGTGCCATAGATGTATTAAAGTGCTTTTCTGTTTTTCCTACACCATTTTTATCAAAAGTAATGCTAATGACTTAATGAATAGTCTGCACCATATGAAACATTTAAAAAAATTATATTGTTGCGAAAGTGATCATTTGAAAATTCTGAGCTTTGGTAAACTATTTTAGGTAGCTTTCATTACAAAAATCTACCTATTGCAGCCGTTCGGAGGAAAGCGATTTAAAAAAAAAAAAAATTGGTATATTTTCACCGATCATGACCCTCATACCCCGAAACCACCAACCGTTCTAATGTTGATATATGTATATGATGTTGATGTATATATGATCTTTGTCACACTGTAACTCTGGTATTTATGAACCGATTTGGATGTACCTTGGTGTGTACATAGTACATACCAATGTTTCGACCAAGTTCGTTGGCCAGATTCATCCGCCATTTTTTATCAAAATGGCGGCCATTAAAAAAATTAAAATTTAAAATTTAAAATCAAGTACCAAAAAATTAGAAAATAGAAAATATTTTTTTTCTTATGTGTTTGACATTAATACAAAGATTCCGGAACAGTTTTTTTTCCGTTTATATCTAAAAAATTGCTGAGTTATAGCATTTTGAATTTCTATTGTGGCTGACATTTTGAAACGACCTGATTTTTGTAACGCGATAACAGGCGTATTTATGAACCGATTTGGATGTACCTTGGTGTGTACATAGTACATACCAATCTCTCGACCAAGTTCGTTGTCTTGATTCATCCGCCATTTTGTTTCAAAATTGCGGCCATTAAATAAAAAAAATAAATTTAAAATTTAAAATCAGGTACCAAAAAATTAGAAAATGGAAAATATTTTTTTCTTATGTGTTTGACCTTAATGCAAAGTTTACGGAAAAGTTTTTGTGCCGTTTATATCTAAAAAATGGCTGAATTATAGCATTTTGAATTTCGATTGTTGTTGACATTTTGAAATGACCTGATTTTGTCACGCGATAACAGACGTATTCTTATGTGTTTGACCTTAATAGAATGCTTCCGGGATAGATTTTGTTTCGTTTATATCTAAAAAATGGCTGAGTTACAGCATTTTGAATTTCTATTGTGACTGACATTCTGAAACGATCTGATATTTGTCACATGATAACAGGAGTATTTACGAACAGATTTGGATGTAACTTGGTGTGTACATAGTGCATATCAATTTCTCAACTGAGTTCGTTGGCAAGCTTCATTCTCCATCTTGTTTCAAAAGGACTGCCATTAAAAAAAAAAATAAAAATAAAAATGAGGTATCCAAAAATTGGAAAATGAAAAAGAATTTTTTTATGTGTTTTGCCTTGATACAAAGATTCCGGAACAGTATTTGTTTCGTCTACATCTTAAAGAAATGGTTGAGTTATAGCCCTTTGAATTTCTAGCATGGCTGACATTTTGAAACGATCTGATATTTGTCACGCGATAACCTATTAGGCGTAAGAAGGCATGTGCATAGTATATAGCAATGTCTCGACCAAATTCGTTGACCAGCTTCATAGGTTTCTTGTTTAAATATGGCAGCCATTAAATTAAATGAAAATTATATTTAAAAAGAGGTGCAAAAATTTAGAAATTGAAAAACGTTTCTTTCTTAAGTATTTGACCTTGATATAAGGATTCCGGAGCATTTTTTGTTTTATTTTTATGTTACAAAATGGTTCAGATATAGCAGTTTGAATTTCTAATGCGGGTGACATTTTGAAAAATCTGATTTTTTGCCTGCGACTGCACTTGTATATATCAACCGATTCTGATGTGAGTGCTCATGAGCACAGAAATTACTAAGGTCTCGACCAAGTTCACTGGTTAGCCTCGTCCACCATGTTGGCTTAAAATGGCAGGCACTTCAAGATATCGCCGAATTTAGCAACCAAATATAAGTTACTTTAAATAAAAGCAGCTTGAATAAAGTTTACAAATTTCTCCAAATTCTCATTCATAATGATTTAGTATTGATAAAAATTAGTATTGAATCTTCTGCAATCGGTTTCCACTAAATTGAGCTTCGGATGATTGAATAATATAAGCTGGCTTTTTAAAAATAAGGAATATGAAAGCTACCTCTTCCTCCCGGCACTGGCCGGAAGGACTTTTATTAAATCAATACAAAAATAGTTTTAAAATAAGATGAGTAAATAAATACTATACAATAAAATGAAATTCAATTTAAACTGCATGCGTGAAATTGTAATGTCCATAAACATTGCAATAAACATTTAAATATGTTTTAACAAAAGATCCCGCATCGTCACATAAACAGTATGAGGCAGGGTGACAAATAATGAGCAATAGTGCTATGCTATTTTTTATTATTTAAGATTGTGTTATGTATTAATTTTATACTTATACATATATAATGATGCTTTAAGCGAAACGAAAGTAAATTTTCAGAATTGTTTAATATCGAAAGATTACTTGCTTCACCTGTGATTCATATTCACAAAAAGTGAACAAACTCCTAATTCACAAGACGTAAGCCTAATAATAATTAAAAGAAATTGATAAATACACTATAAGGCATCTATTAGAAAAAAAATAATAAAATATTTAAAAAAAACGAAATTTAATTTTTTCCAAGTGAAAATAAACCCCTTTCTAAAAAAAAAAAAAAAAAAAAAAACATTCAAAACATATGAGCATTCCTCTCTGTGTGCACGTATGTGGTGGTGGTGTATTACTGTACTTTTCTGATATGCAAAACTACTTGTCGAAAAGAATTTTTTTTTTTTGTTTGTGTGCATGTGTGATTTTGTGGGGTGTTTTCTTCCAAAAAATAAATAAATTTGGAACTACTAGGTCCACCTCTAATTCTTATCGCTACTTACACAGTGCTTTGGTAAGTTACTCACAAAAGTTGAGTTACTTACATTAGCAAAGATCTCAGAGATATCCTACAGCACATTATTTATGTAAAATTCATATCGCCCAAAAATAATTTAAAAAAAAAACTGGCAAGTCATTTTCAAGTATTTTTATAAATATTTGAATTTGACATATCATGCAAATCATTTTAAAGGACTTTTACATACAATTAAAAATATTTCAATATTTCAAGCTATCGACATGACTTGAAAATTTATGAAAAATAGATGTAAAAAAGTACAATAAATCTTAAAAAGAAATTTAATTCATAAAAATAGCAGTATATTGAGAAAAATCACAATATTTAAAAAATTAAATTTCAGTTTTTGCATACCAAGTAAAAGTAAACAACAACTTCAAAACACCCCTCACTCGATAAAAAAACAACAACAAAAAAACACATTACTCCTTTTTTTTTCTATGTTGAACAGAAGAGAATAACTTTTATATTTAAGAAATTTTAAAGCAATTGTATATACAACAAAAGTTAAAGTTTACTAACATTTAATGCTGAAGTATAAAGTTTACTGTCATTTAAATTTATCACTAAAATTTTATAACTTGAATCTAAACGACACTGTCATAAATATTACTGATCTCATGTTAAAAATGAATAAGATGTATTAACCCTTTCAGGAACGAGTAATTTAGTTTGTGTATTGAATTCCCCTGCACTGTTAAAAATTTGCAGCATTCTGGCAGGTCATTTGACCGTTTTTTCCGAAAACGGTTACACAACCGTAATTTAACAGTATTCTGACCATATTATTGGCCATTTTATGCTCAGAATATAGTTAAATTATGGTTATGAAACCGTTTTTTCAAAAAACGGTCGAATGACCTGCCAGAATGCTGCAAAATTTTTAACAGTGTGAATTTATCAAGCGTTTTATTTAAAATTTGGAATATTAAATTCTGCAATTTTTTTTTTCATCAAAGTTATGAAAAATAAATTCATTCTAAATTTCTGATACGATTCTTCATTAAAATCAAGTGGATAAATATATATCATACCGCCCTTCAAGGGGTTTAGAAATAGTAGTGTGCCGAGTAGTATTTTGCTGAAGTACCGAATAATTGTGTGCACTGTAAAAAAAAATTGTAGATTTGCAAGCACAAACTGCTGGTGTCCGAATTTCCAGAATATTGTGCTGTTAATTTTATGCAACTACTGTATTTTCCCATGTTTATATAGTCAAGGAAAGAAAGAAAGCTACAGCACATTCGACTGTGATCGAGATTGGCCGCGAGATGAACAGTACTATGTGCTGTAAAACTGTCGTTTTTTTTTCAGTGTGTAAAAAAAAATAAAGTTTATGATTTGCCAGCACAAACTGCTGGAGTCCGAATTTCCAGAATATTGTGCTGTTAATTTTATGCAACTACTGTATTTTTCTATGTTTATATAGTCAAGGAAAGAAAGAAAGCTACAGCACATTCGACTGTGATCGAGGTTGACCGCGAGATGAACAGTACTATGTGCTGTAAAACTATCGTTTTTTTTCAATGTGTAAAAAAAAAGAATAGCTGATTCGCATGTGAAACCATCTTACAGCAACACAGCCCTATGCGCGTGTGTGTGTATACACAAAAGTAAACATGCATCTTGAATCGTATTTTTAAACAATAATCACAAATAAATAATTGTTAAATAATATCATATATATTTTTAATTAACATCAGTTTGAAATTTAATTTATTATGCACCTTTTAGAGACATATTTTTTTTAAATTCAAGATTCTAGCAACATGATTTAAAAATTAAGTTAGCCAAAAAAGTACAATTAACTAATATGTAATTAAAACTGATTCCTTAAATCATCTTTCAAATTCTAATGCCTGAAATCTATCAGAAATGTTTATTGCTTGCTATAACAATTTATTGAGTAATGCAAAACATTTCTTATTTTCTAACAGTAGCTTAGTTTATTTTGATTAAAAAATTGTATTAGGTTTACAGTTTTTTTTTCTTATATGTTAAGCATACATAGCAGTGCCTGAAGCGAAGGCATTTTTTCTGAGTCAAACCAAATTTACAATCATAAAAGTAATGCCCAAATATCTTAAAACAGTAGAACCTTTTATGTTTTTACATCATAATTTGAAATATAACAAATATATTTATATAAAAAATAAAATATTGTATTTTTTGTTTCTAGAAACTGTTTCTTTACCCAAAATCACAATTTATACTTGTATAAATATAAAACTGAATTAATTAGCTTTGCTCTAGGTGAATTTGGCTGACCGCAGCGCCCGACCGATGACATTTTTAAACAATCTACGCACCCGCTGGCCCTTTTTTAACATTTTACATAAACGTGGGCGCTTAATGCTTTTTCTGATGCACATTTTCAATTATTTTTTTTTTTTATGTTGCGGTAGAAAGAATAATCACGAAATATGATCATCAATCGCGTGAAATAAATCATAAGTTTCGTCATTTGCTCATCAGAAAATATCTTGAAATGTTTCAATCGGTTGCAAGTAAAACATTTTAGAAATTTATTTGTCAGTATCTGTAAAAAGCCGTGAAATTCATCTATCGATAGCATGTAAAATTTTGCCAATAAGAATGTCATGGGGGGGGGGAATTCAGAAATTGACAAATTGTTCACTGGAAAATATTGTGAAAAGTGGAAAAAACCGGGAAATTCAATTCGTCATCGACCATGTGAAAAAATCGCGGAAGTTGTCTACAGAATCTTGAAATCCGGGAAGTTTATGTCAGAGAATTTGGTAAAAAATACTCTAAAATTAGGAAAGTTTTCCTATATGCGAAAATGCTTGCATTTTCACCTTGGCAACAAGACTGATTCGTCTATTTTATATACTATATTTTTTCACATACCCCAATAGCGTGTTTACCAGTGTATTTCCCAATATTTTTAAAAAGATGCACGTGGTATGAGTTTTTGATATTTACTGCAAATTAAAGCGATCAGATGCCCTCCTTTTCTGTGGATCGTGCTTATATTTAAGGCAATTTTCCCATTTTTGAAAAATTTAAATGATACATTAGCATAACCTGACTAGATGGCCATCTTAATGTAATTAGCTATCCTGCAGATATAGAATGTCTTAAAATGTAACATTTTGCAGAAAATGATGAAATTTCCTCGTTCCCATATATCCTGTGTCCACTATATGATGTTGTTGGACTAAAGTTTGATTTTGGATTTATAATAGCCAATCAATACTTTATGAATATTAGGCGACTTTTATGTTCTCTTTTTTTTCTCACCCAAATGAGAAATTACCCTCATAGCATGCATGGTCACAGTGACGTCATTGTGACGTCACTGTAAGTCACTGTGGTCACGTCACAACTGTGACCAAAATGCCACCACTCAGCGATGTCACACTGTGAGTGATATGTGAACTTCTTACAAAACTTTTAAAAATTATAAAAATTCTTCAAAACATGTTATTTACTGTAAAAGATATTTTTCTGTCAATTAAAAAAATTTGTGACGTCACTGTTATGTCACTACATGTAATGTACGTCTCATTATATGACAAAAAAACCCTACCATATACTGACAGTGTAACTCGCAGTGTAAACTCGCAGTAAAACAAAACATATGTTAAGATTAAAAGTTTCCACATCAAATAATAAAAATAACTCAGTGTTTGTTTCCGACTAATATTTCACAACAAAATTAAAAACTTCACCAAAAAATGTACATAAATAAAACACACAAATTTAATAGACATGTAATCAAACTGCTCGCTTAAACTACTAAAACTTTTTGAATTAAAAAAACTGTTGTAGGTAGTAAAATACTTGATGATATTTACGACTATTAACTATTGGAATGTTGCTAATATGAAAGTATCGCTATTGAATTTTAAAACTTTATTTGAATACATAATTGATATTTTTCATATAAATATGATTTTTGGTATTATTAGTGGTCAATCTAGAAAAATGTATTAACTGTAGAGATTTCAATAATAAGAAAATGTTTTCTTCCTGTATTCTATAATCCGGGAAAATGGTTTTTATTTATAAATTATTGTGTGTATAAATTGTGTGTGGGTATGGGAAGGGATGGAATTTTGTAATAAAGCAATGCTTTATTATAAGAAATAAAAACACTTGCATATTTTCTGTAATAAATTTTTCTGCTAGTGTTTAATTATTTTAAGTTATTCTTAAAAAATAAATTTGGCTACTTGTGTCACATTTTTTAAATAAATTTAACTTTTTCCGAATATAAAATAAAATACAGTAAAACCACTTTAAAGCGACCATGTTCCGTTCAAATAAAAATTGGTTGCTCCGGGAGGTGGTCTCTTAATAGAGGTCACGTTTAAATCTAGATTTTAATTGTTAAAAAAAGGTAACAATGTTACTAAAATTTGTTTTTCACATTATGAAAAAATATGAAAATTTAGGTTTCAAAACAAAACTTAATTACATAAGTTAATTACTGCAGAGTATAAAAAATGAATATATTGACGTTTGTTGTGATTTTACGGTTTTATCTTTTATAGCTTTTATTTCCAAGTCCTTTCGAAGTTCAGTATATAAATGCATTTGTTTTTCTTTCTTTGAACGGGAGCAAATAATGACGATTTCATTAATTTATCTATTTCTTTGAGAGTTTCCTGACAGAATAGTGCACGGCAGTTTATTGACCGCCATTCTTAATTTGTCATCAGAGTTAAATTCATTGCCTAAAGAGGCACAAAGGTGTTTAAACACTTAAAAGTTATCGGAATAAAATATTAAAAAAAATCTAAACTAACTTTAGAAGTTTGATGAATAATGCGCTCTCAGGAATTAATTTTCTAATAAAACTTTCTTCAAGCGACCAGGAATAAGCGGAATTTATTTCATTTTCTTCAAAGAAATTGGTCGCTCATGGAGGGAGTTCAACTTAAATAGTCTCTGAATGGAGGTAAAATTAGTATTGAGCCTATGGGAATAAATTTCGTTCTATGACAAAATGGTCGTTCAGGGAGGTGGTCGCTTAATGGAGGTGGTCACACAAGGAAGTGGTCGCTTAATGGAGGTGGATGCACAGGAAGGTTTCACTATATACAAAATATATGTAAAACGCATGGCGTAATTAATTATTCATATTTTTTTTTGTTTTGCAAAACTTAAGTAGCTTTACGAAACTTAAAACTTGAACTATTTTGAAACACATAAAAAAAAAGTTAAATGCATCAAAAAATTCTTCAAACAAGAAATTTTAATTGGAAGTAAGTTTATAAAAATATTATGTCATATAAATGTATAAGAACGGAAAAGCCATCTGTTCTTGCTTTGATAAACAAAACAGTGCGAAAAACCGCAGACGATAAAACTATTAAAAACAACATATTGCGTTTAATCTTTGGAACAGGCAGATGGACTTTTTTGCTGGACAATAGGTAGCGTTATGAACATGCAGTCTGTCAGATATAAACATTTAACTTAAAAAAAAAAAAAATTCATAGGAATAATCATCCCAAGGTAATACTTTAGACAAAATTATGAGTTCGAGATATTTACACTAGCTTTGGTGTGATTTAAATGATTCCCATCATTGCTAGTGTATGTTCATCATTGCTAAGATGACATTTTATGGAATGACGGAGATTCTTCATACACCGATTCATATTACAATAGTGGTACTGCTACCTTCAGTGAAAGTGATTTATTATGAGAATTTTTTGTCAAAATTTTCACAAAGATTATTTGTAAATTTTACGTCTATAAAAATATTACTATAAAAAGAAAAATGGTATTTAATAAACAGCACATAGTTTGGAAACATTTGATAAGTTACTAATTTTATTATAATATGTTTTTTTATACCAGTAATGTTTTAGCATAAGAGTGTACAATAATGTGCAGTAGATTTCCCCGCATAATAGTCGCACTTAGACTTTCACAATGAAAAATTGGCAAAAAAGTGCGACTACTACGCGAGTAAATACTGTAGTTGTTGAGCTGATATCATTCTTTCTTTCTTCCTTTGCTGTAAATTTATTATTGCAAAAGCAGAATGAGAAAATATTACCTAATTATTCTTTTACTCTCAAAAGTTTTTAATGCTGTGAAGGTTTAAAGAAAAGAAAGAATAACTTGATTGGTTAATGATGAATTTCGTAAAAGCATTGCGAAAAAATGCAAATTTCGTCAAAAGATCATGGAAAAAAAGCGAATTTAATCCAATATTAGCAAATTTTGTCAAAATATTGTAGAAAAAACGCGAATTTCGTCAATAGACCGCATAAAAGGCGAAATTTTTAAAATAAATCGCGCAAATAAGGTGAATTTTGTCAAACGATCGCGAAAAAAATTCTAAATTTCTTCAGAAGGTCGTGGAAAGAAACGTGAATTTCATCTAAGAATCGCAATTTCGTCAAGAGATTGAAAAAAAAAAACGTGAATTTCGTCAAAGGATCGCGAAAAAATGCAAATTTCGTCAAAAGATCGTGGAAAAAAAACGAATTTCATCTAAGAATAGCAAATTTTGTCAAAAGATTGTAGAAAAAACGCGAATTTCATCAATGAACCGCATAAAAGGCGAAATTTTGTAAATAAATCGCGCAAATAAGGCAAATTTTGTCAAATGATCGCGAAATAAATCTAAATATCTTTAAAAGGTCGTGGAAAAAACGTAAATTTCATCTAAGAATCGCAATTTCGTCAAGAGATTGAAGAAAAACGTGAATTTCGTCAAAGGATCGCGAAAAAATGCAAATTTCGTCAAAAGATCGTGGAAAAAAAGCGAATTTCATCTATCAAATTTTGTCAAAAGATTGTAGAAAAAATGCGAATTTCATCAATGGACCACATAAAAGGCGAAATTTTGTAAATAAATCGCGCAAAAAAGGCGAATTTTGTCAAACGATCGCGAAAAAAATCTAAATTTCTTGAAATGGTCGTAGAAAAAAACGTGAATTTCATCTAAGAATCGCAATCTCGTCAAGAGATTGAAGAAAAACGTGAATTTTGTGAATTTCAAAGCATAGTGAAAAAAAGCGAATTTCGTCAAAGCATAGCGAAAAAAAGCAAATTTCGTCAAATGATAGTGAAAAAAACATAAAATTTTGTCAATAAATCGTACAAATAATGTGAATTTCGCCGAAGGATTTCGAAAAAAACGTAAATTTCGACAAAGTATCGTGAAAAAAACATTCTGAAAATTTTCTGTGAACTTCAGAATTTTCTTTTACTCATAATCACTCCTGCCTCCATTGTCACGGTGCATTGATTGAACTCGAATAGCGATTTCATTTTTCAATAAATATATTGCATCTTAACGCTGTCACAACATTGTCATTGTAGTCACATATTCGTCACAAAGTTAATGACAAAATCGTCACAAATTACACAATTTTCTCAAAATTGTCACAATGTGACTTCACAACATTGTCACTGTCGTCACAGAATCATCACAGTGTTAATGACAATTTCGTCACAAATGACACATATTTCACAAATTGGTCTCACTGTGACTTCACAAATTGGTCACAATGTGACGTCACAAATGAGCTCTAAAACGGCCATTACGACCTCACATTTTAGTCACTGCGACTTCACATCGACGTCACGTGACGTCACATCGACGGTCACAAAGTCACAGTGTGACTTCACAACAACGTCGCCGTAACGTCACCATGCCTTACGGGTAGCAAGCTGGTTAAGTGTGTTATACGAGGAATCAGCATACAAAAAAAAGTTCCGTATACCACGCGTATTGTTAACCCCTTCCGGACGGGAGCGTTTTACGAAATTTTTAATCTTTTGTCACCGTTTTTTAAAAACAGAAATTTGTGTCTTCTTGAATCGAGAAAATGCGCTGATTGAATAAGGCAAATTTTACAGTAAAATTTTACTGGTGAGTAAAAACAACGATTCTTAGCGCTTCATGCGGCACGTATACGTGCCGCTCGTCCCCAAGGGGTTAATAATGGAAATGAGGAAAGTCTGATAAAGATAGTCAGGTAAAAATCGGGAAACTTTTTTTTTTCTATTTCTGTAGACGAGACATTTTTGCCTATCAATCATCAACAACAAAAAACCCCTCAAAATTCGACAGTTGATAAATTGTATCAAAATTATTCAGGGAGTTGGGAAAAAATGTTACGGAACACTTATTGAGGAAAAAAAATAGGGAAATTCGTCAGTCGGTCATGGGAAAAAAATCTGAATATTTGCCTAGCAATTGCGGAAAAAAATGGATTTTCATCAATTGTTGAAAAAAAAACCCATGACTTTTGCCAATTGGTTGCGAAAAAAAATTGTGATTTTCCTCAATTAAAAAGACAAATCGCCAAATTCGCCAATCGGTGGAGAGAAAATATCGCAAAATGCGTCAATCGGTTCAAGACAAAGAAAAATCATAGTTCTTACCAATTAAAGAAAAAAAAAACGTAAAATTCTCAGATCTACAGAAGGATAATATTTCAAAATTCTTCAGTTGGTGACAGGAAAAAAATCTCAAAAGATCGCGAAATTTGTAGATTGCTAGCGGGAAACTATTGCAACATTCATCAATTTGTCGTAAAATACAGCAAAATGCGTTGATCGGTCACTTATAACAGGAAACTCTAAACCAAGCCATTACGAAATATCTTTTTTAGATAAGCTGCAATAGTGCCTTTTTTGAGAAATACGTTTTTAAAAAATAAATTGCATTTTAAAAAAGTTCTCACCCGATAGCCCCTCTTTTTCTAGAGTTAACACAATTAATTTTACATGGGTTTTTTCTATACTTTGTAAATATATTTTTATGTACTGTGTGTTTAATCGCTTTACAGATTAGTTACAAATATCTTTCTCTTAAAATTTCTTAAAAAATTCAATTCTTACAACTACGGGACCGAATTTTTTTCTGAATACCGAGGAGTACTCGGTTTGGTGCAGCGTACTCGGTACAACTGGATTTAGCAATAAAATAAGAAATGCTATAAACGAATGTGAGAATAATGATTATCTGTTCCTGAATAAGCTTAGAACTCTCTAAATAAAGGAATTGAACAAAATAATGAATAATCAAAATGGATACCTCGACAAATTACAATAAATAAATTAAACAAATACCTTATTTTTCTCAAAGCAGCGGCTACAATATATTTTCTACTTAGCAAGATTACCAAACAAAATCCTTATGGTACTTTTCCATTAACCGATACAATATGAATAATTTGTAAATGATTGTTATTATATGACATCGTTTTTATGCAAAATGTATTTATATACGCTATAACAAAATCAAAATTTAAATTGAAAGTTAGAAAAGCAAGTAGTATGCATTTTCCGTGTACTAATGTCAGATAACAGCAGATTTGAACAATATATCAGTGTTGGGGGATTGTCAGTTAATGGAAAGGAGCTTTTAAGGAGGTACAGCAGATATACAGCAGACAAACCGCATTCATGATATATAATTTTTATTATCTCATAACATATACTAACCAACACGATGCTGAAAACTCACACACTGCTGTTTTATCTGACTTTGGTGTATGCAAACTTCATTCATAATACTCTATGTTCTTTTCAACCTATTGAATAGATGATGATTTTCGGAAGCAGAAAAATTCACATTTTAGTGTTCCTATTTAAAATAATTCCTATTTATTTCAATTTTTGCTCAGAATTACCTTCTAAAATTTTGTAACATTTTAAAGCGGACATGCTTTTTTTATATATGCCGTCAAGTTTTGAAGAGTTCCATCTAGTTCTTATTTAAATTAACCTTTTTTAATTAACGTTTTTAGGTGCGTTCGTAATTATATAAATACGTAGCACCTATAGTCGTCGTTCAGTCCATCTGTCTGTCCGTCTGTGCGCATATAACAGAGCAAAAACTACCTGACCAAATATACTGAAATTTTAAATATATAATTGTTTCAAAATTTTGTCAGTCATTTCAAATTTTATGAAAATCGGATGTATAGTTTAATTACAGAGACAGTCAAAAGTTTTCTGTTACATTACGGCCAATGGGTATAAATTATTGCTTGTGCATTTTAATGGTGTTACAGCCTTCCGAATGGTCTGAAATTTTAAATATATAATTGTTGCAAAATTTTGTGGAGTCATTTCAAATTTTATCAAAATAGGATGTATAGTTTAATGACAGGGACAGTCAAACGTTTTCCGATAATGACGCCCAATGTGAAAAAAAAAAATATTTCAAGTGCATTTTAAGGATGTTACAGCGTTTCGAAACAGAATAAAATGGATATGCACTTATTGGCGTGCATTAAAATATACATTCAGTAAAATATGCGGTCAAAAAATATTTATAAAACTAGTTATAGTACAAACGCACCTCATTTACCACGTTTGACGAGCAATTTCCAACTTGTTCTTATTTCTTTTGCACCAATTTACCGAAGTACGGTATGTTTCCTTTGTTTTATTGTTATAACATTTACCCTCTTGTTAATGTTTTTGCATATATTTTGCATATGTATTCATTTTTCTGTTGTATTTTAGGTTTTTCAAAACTATTTATATAATATACGTTATAGCACATCATGTATCCCTTGCACCCTAAGCGAATATATGCCTATATGATCGTACACTGTTAAAGGGTTTCCTACCGTTAAAGTTGGTCGTATGCCTAATGGTTTGTTTTTCACGAGTGGATAAAATCAAGCCATGCACAGGTTATTCTGTTAGAAAATAACAAAATATTAAATTTACTTTTTCAATCACACGAGTAAGCCAGGCGTGAATTCTAAATAAAGCTAAATTCATCTATCCAATAAAAGTCAAGAGATATTTTCACTTCTTGAAATCCACCCTAACAATATCTCTGATTTCAAGTTTTGCAGACACTGTGCTTTTATAGAATAAAGCTTGTAATCATACAGCCTATATAACGACTATCCTGTTATATATGTTTTCGTTCTATTCCCCCCACCCCCGCAGTTTCATTTAAAATTATGTTTAATATTTTATTTATTTTAAGTGCCTATAGTCACACAGTGCAGCCCCTAAATTAAATTTACCATTTAAAAACTACATCGCTTGTATTAATAGCCCCTCACATTTAAATTAAATTATTGTAGTTACTTATTCTTTAATAAAAGAAAACCATTGATTCAGTCTTACAATCCTACTCTCAGATACGTTCTCACATAAGATTTAACCTTGTAGAAAAACGTTACCTCTATCTGGTTATAACAAATGCGTTTTAACTTCTTTCACATCCTTATTTGGTCATGAATCTAGCACATCATTAAAAATTTCTTAACATGTAATCTATTCATTAATATTTTTTTTTTTTTTTTTTTTTTTTTTTTTTTTTTTTTTTGTGGCAGCTGCACTTTCCATACAGACTAAAATTTTCCATCTCATCTGTTTGAGGAAATACATTCACATGACTTTTTCGCCTAACGACTCTGTCAGTTTTTTACCCTTTGTCTTTATTCAGAAACATTTTTTTTTCTTTTTTACTTAACCCTTAACCGGAAACGTGAAAATCCCGTGCACAAACAGAACACTTAATAATTTACCAGATAATGAACATAACATTTAATCTTTAATAGTAATGCATTAAAATGACCAATTCTTTAATACAACAGCATAAAAATAAGTTTTGAATGTCGGAGAGAGAAAATATTAAGGCCAGATATGTAGACACAACCGTCTCACAGACGGTACGTTTCCGGTTAAGGGTTATCCGCATTAGTATCAAGTGAAGTAAATGTTTTTCCCCAGACCACAGGAATCTGGTGACGTCAAAATATACTCCCCCTATACAATTCAAATATGTAATAAGTTTACCGCATGTATTTGGCGAATCTTTTACCAGCCAATGTTTTGAGTGTCCCTTGTGAATGGCGCAAATACATGTAGATTGGTGATATTGTATTTCGCCAATCACGTGAATTGTAACTGCGAAAGCTCCACACTTATTCTCTGACACAACCGTCTCACAGACGGTACGTTTCCGGTTAAGGGTTATCCGCATTAGTATCAAGTGAAGTAAATGTTTTACCCCAGACCACAGGAATCTGGTGACGTCAAAATATACTCCCCCTATACAATTCAAATATGTAATAAGTTTACCGCATGTATTTGGCGAATCTTTTACCAGCCAATGTTTTGAGTGTCCCTTGTGAATGGCGCAAATACATGTAGATTGGTGATATTGTATTTCGCCAATCACGTGAATTGTAACTGCGAAAGCTCCACACTTATTCTCTGACGCTTGCCTCAGGATGTTCCACTAAGAAAAGGCTAATTGTCGTCCCCTCCTTGTACCTCTCCCCGCTGCTTCTCATGAGTGAATAAAGACAATCTTTGGTAAAATACATTGGAGGTTTTTTTTTCCTTCAACACCTTGATACACATTGATTTTTTTTTTACGATCAGCTACGGCCTAAAGGATAAAACAACTTCACACAGCCCATGATTGTATTTAATATACTTAACGTTGAAACATAAACGGAAAAACATACACCAGACATGGGTTATGAGACGCTTTCCAGCAGTAACAGAATATTAAGAAATTTTATCTTTTTTGTACATCAAATATACCATAGTTATTTCTGTAAACGAATCAGTTTGTGGGTTTCTGTATTGAAATGATGAATGCTATGCTTTCCAAAATCCATAGAAAGAATATTTTAGTGCATCCCTTTAAATTCATTATGTTTGAAATATCACAATATTATTAAAATGCACCACAAATATTATAATGTAATGGAATTCTTTATGCGTCTCTCTAAATGAATTATAACTGCTAGTTATACTACGCTCCTGAGCATTCATCACAGAACACTCAGTACTGGGCTTAGGCATTGATACTAAAATCGTGGCTATTGTAGGGGGAATTTTACAGTGATTCTCGTGTTCCTTCAGTTTTAATGCAAATAAATTCTAAAAGTATTCTTTGTCTTTTATTTCAATACTTAAATAAAGGCAGTGAAAAGTTATACAAATACTTATGCATATAAGTTTCATTATATTTGAAGTATTTAAATCGCAGTAAAATACATCGAAAACGTTTTTTCTCCTGATAACATGGTGCAATGGTGTTATTTTGTGAACCCCTGTACACGAACTATAAGTTTTTCACATTTCATTTTCAATACTATTGACATATAAAGATTACACTATGACAATTAGAACAGGGAGAGGTGAATAGACAGACAGGCAGACTGACAGACAATCTTAATTCATAAGCACTCTTCAACTATGCTAGAAAGTTCTAAAAATGAAATATTAAAGATAATTGCATAAAAATATGATTTAAAATCTTTTAATATGTCCCTTTAAAAGCTGTGATATGATGTACGTTATTTGCATTCGTAGTGAATAAAGGATGTTTACAAATTTATAAATAAACTTACACCCATAGCAAAATGCAATTATTTTTAAACAAAGATACAGATTTCATCTGGTGTATATTAAACTATATACGTTTTATTTCAATATAATGCTATCATGGGCATCAGTCATAATATCTACTATTCATTTTACTTTTATTCATGAATATTTTATACAAAAAAAAATATAGAAAGAGCATAATGCAAAATTCGTTAATGTATAAATTGTCCTTATCATTTGTTATATTATTATGAATATCCATCATTCATCTGCAATATTTATGTATTTCATATGATGTAAAGAAATAATTTATTATGAATTCTTATATAACTGAAATGAAAACATTAAAATTTTCCATAAATATATTCAAAAGGATATCTATATTAAAACATATATGTTGAAAACATATATGTTGCAACTATATAGCTTGAATAAAATAGTCTGTGCAAATTAAATTTAGATTGCTACGACCGGTGAAAAATACCTATTGAAAAGAAATATTTATGCTTCTAAAATAACAAAATGCGGAATAAAAATTCACCCAACTGAAATAAATTATAATCCTTTTGAATAAAACATGCATCTATTTTTAAATATCTGAAATAAAATGCAAAATTATTAGACATTAAAATTTATAGAATTTATATAAACAAGCGCGATATAATGATACTTCAAATAATTATTCAAACTGTGACATAATATTTAATGAAATTTATAACTGAAAAAACTATCTATGAAAATACACCAAACATATGATAAAGAAAAACGAAACTAAAGACCAAAAAATAAATAAATAAATAAATAAATAAATAAAATAATTTTTTGTATTACAACTTAATTTAAATTTAATATGCAGGGTGTGACACTAAAACCAGTTAACCTAGAATGTGACAATGTAACTTATTTAACCCGCATGTGCTCGAACGTAACTGCTAATTACTGAAAAATAAAATGATCCCCCTCAAACTTTGCTACAAATTATCATACAAATATGTGACTGGTACAAAGGCAGAAATTTGTAATTAAATTTTGCTTAGATGCTGTCTACATATAGAACTGGTTACGAACGTCAAATGTTACAATATACGAATATACGACATATACGAATTCAAAACTGCATATTATTCAGCTTTGTATATTTGAGATATGCGTATAAAAGCTCCCTACTTTACAGTCTGCTGCAAGATTTAAATGTATACAACTTTAAGAAATCTAAGCTTTAAACCCTCATAATGCCTGATGTACTGGACCGACCGTCCTGTTTAATGTCTAAAGCTTATTACATCAAAACAGATTAATAATATTAATTTGTGTTACAATTTCTAAATATAGACTACCTACATTACAAAAGGAAAATTTTGCATCGTTTTGTAAAAAAACTTGATTACTATCACATAATTATGCGATGCCTTGTGGAAAAGTTTCTAAGGGTACAGCGCCTAGAAGATACAGTGTGGAAAACGGCTGCAAAATAGTGCTAAAAATTTAATCCCATAAATGTACAACGATGCTGAATAACAATATGTCGATCGTAGCGCAATCGTAGTGATTTAAAAACGATAGTCATTCTGAAAGAGACTCTTTAACCTATTTCACGTCATGCCTTAACTAACTAGCTTATATCAGACTAAAATATCTTATATTTAGAGTTTCCGATATTTAACATTCTATAATTTTTGAAAACACAGGGTTTATATTCAAAAGAGTTACCAGATGGCGCTCGTATCAGCATATTGCCGCGGAGCATTGTTGGAGATTTATGGGATACAAGTTTTTAGCACTTTTTAAAGCATTATAGGAATAGCCGTTTTCCACACTGTATCTTCTAGGCGCTGTACTAAGGGGGATAACTTTTTTTTACATAACTGTAAATAGCTTAACAGTACATGTTGAACATGGCCTCTCTCATGATTTAAAGATACTACACTGTTAAAAATATCGTGAAAGATTACCTCTGTTTTTAAAGGCTATCTATTTTCTGACCAATGAGAAAGCTACATAAACGCCTATAAAACGCTCTCATTGGTCAGAAAATAGATAGACTTTAAAAACAGAGGTAATTTTTCACGATATTTTTAACAGTGTGTGATACATATTTGTTGCGATAGTATTCCCCATAAAAAACGTTTGGAACAGTTTCGCATCTAAAAAAAAGTGATAATTGAATCTATTTGCACTGTCGAAAGTGCAGCTGCCGCCATGTTTGTAAATGTAAATAAAAAAATCTCGCAACTTTACCCGAAAGTGTTCAGAGCCGTTTTTACCCAACCTTACACCGAGAAACCAGCATGACGTCATTCCCCAATTTTCCGAGTTACCCGTGTTTCGGTCTCTGAACGCGCTCTGTATCTTCTAGGCGCTGTACTAAAGGGGATAACTTTTTTTACATAACTGCAAATAGCTTAACAGTACATGTTGAACATGGCCTCTCTCATGATTTAAAGATACTACACTGTTAAAAATATCGTGAAAGATTACCCCTGTTTTTAAAGGCTATCTATTTTCTGACCAACGAGAACGCTACATAAACACCTATCGAGCGTTCTCATTAGTCAGAAAATAGATAGCCTTTAAAAACAGAGGTAATTTTTCACGATATTTTTAACAGTGTGTGATACATATTTGTTGCGATAGTATTCCCCATAAAAAACGTTTGGAACAGTTTCCCATCTAAAAAAAAGTGATAATTGAATCTATTTGCACTGTCGAAAGTGCAACTGCCGCCATGTTTGTAAATGTAAATAAAAAAATCTCGCAACTTTACCCGAAAGCGTTCAGAGCCGTTTTTACCCAACCTTACACCGAGAAACCAGTATGACGTCATTCCCCAATTTTCCGAGTTACCCGTGTTTCGGTCTCTGAACGCGCTCTGTATCTTCTAGGCGCTGTACTAAGGGGGATAACTTTTTTTACATAACTGTAAATAGCTTAACAGTACATGTTGAACATGGCCTCTCTCATGATTTAAAGATACTACACTGTTAAAACTATCGTGAAAGATTACCTCTGTTTTTAAAGGCTATCTATTTTCTGACTAATGAGAACGCTCGATAGGTGTTTATGTAGCGTTCTCGTTGGTCAGAAAATAGATAGCCTTTATAAACAGAGGTAATTTTTCACGATATTTTTAACAGTGTAGGGCACAATTTCCTGTCGACGAACAGTGGAGTGTTTTGATGACACAGGCGGTCAAAATTCTTTTTTCCAATAATCTCGCAATTTAACAAGGTCGTGTATACTGGAAGCTAACTGTCTATTTTGTTGACATTCGTACGAGTTTTGTTGAAAAAATATGAGCTACAATGAGCTTAACTACGAGCGTAAACAAGGCATTTGAGAAGTTTGTTTGAGGGAGTTTCAACGGCACATGTTTCCTGCACTAATTTCCTGTCAGTTCGAAAGCACATCGTGACTATTCGGTTACGTTTGAAAGCACGAGTTTACTGGATATGTGTCACGTGTTTGTCAAGGTAAGATTTAACCTAATTGTGTTTAACCCTCTAATGCCCATGGTAGGATATATGCTACCACAACCATAAAGGATTTTTTTAATTCAGATATTCCAAATTCAGACCAGAAGTTTAAAATAGCAAAATTTGATTTACTTAATAATAGACATGCCGTTGTCAAATAAAACAAAATTTATTATTCAACTTTTGCGATATGAATTCACATTCTCTGAATTTTTAGAATTTCTAGAACGCAATCTGCCATAGGAATTGGAGGGATAAAAATAAGCACCATTAAACCCGCTTAAAAGTAATTTTCAGATGGGGAGATTCTGGATGATCCATGTTGTTGTTTACCAACTTTATCTTAACTTTTAAAACCGTGTTAAGAATCATTAAGAAATAAGCATTTTTTTAAAGTTAAAGTACAATCCCTACCGTATTGGAAACTTAAGAAAACTACTGCAAAAGTTTACAAATCGTTAAATTTTTATTAATAAACAACCTTTATGATAACTTGCTGTGTATGTATGTATGTTTAGTTCAAATCTTTCAAGTGAGTTTTAAACAAGTTTTAATTATCCGATTGAGCTGAATATGTGAAGATATATGTAGTTTTGATGACAATACAATATATTATAATTTAAGGAATGTAGAAGGCATACAGTTTCTACAGGGCTACACAAAAGCGTAGTTTAAATCTTGCAAATTCATTTTAAACCTCTTTCAATTATCCTATTGAGCTGAAATTTTGCTTATATGTATAGTTCTGATGACAATGCAATATTATTATAATTTATGTAATGTAGCAGTCACGAATTTTTGCAGGGCCACACATAATATTAGCTCAAATCTTGTAAGTCAATTTTAAATCACTTTGAATTACCTGATTGAGTTAAATCTTTCCCTATAAAGAATAATCTTCATGAATTTAAAGAGATTTCACGTTATTCTTAACTTAAATCAAGGTTGGGAGAGCTTAAATGAAAACTTCACGATTCATGTAAAATCACATTAAAATAATTAAGCATATTTCACAAGAAAGTGGCGCAGGTGTTGTTCAGTACAAATCCAAGTCAAGCACAGGATGATTAAAAACTTTGTTAATTCTATATTTACACTTTTAAATATATACATTATATACAGCGAAAACATTTGGATAATATTTGTTAAATAAATTCCACACTGGGAATTCAAGATGATCATATTAAAATTTCAGCAATTATGTTCTTCTAAAATCTCGTGTTTTGAAGAAATCGTGCACTTTCATTCATAAATCTTTAAAAAATTTCCAATGTCATAATTTTAAACAAATTCTCAACCTTTCCGTGCGGAAAAAAGGCCTTTAAAAGAAGAAAGAAAAATACGGTTTTGATAAATTAAGTCACATTCTGACAGAATCTGGCTGGCCCGATGAGCAACCGACCTGTGGGTTGGTGCAGTTGGTAAACCTGCGCCCTTCTCAGCTGAAGCTAATAACAAAATTTTCTACAAGCATTAGATTTAAACAGTTTAAATTATTTAATAATAATAATAATAATAACAATAAATTAGCCCCCTGAATTTTTAGCCTGTCTGTGCACCAAAGAGCGTCGCCTCTGTTCCACAATATATGCACGTATTATTTTCTTGTAGAATCCTTTATTAAATATTTGAAATATGTAGGCTTCGTGTATTCGTACAACGCTGTGATTGTAATTTCCCCTTTATAAAGGTTTATTATATTAATTTATGCACTTGATGCACGAAAATATGCATACAGAATAGTTTCGGCTAAGAAAAGGTAAGTCAAACATTCTTCTTTGTTAAAAATTACATTTTAATATGAAAACGGGATTGCTTCAATATTGGCTATAAATGTGATAATCAGTACGGCTGGTGGTCACATATTTTGCATATACGTAAGAACAGGACAGTTCAAAGCGACGCCCCTCTTTTTGCGCCCCTTAGATTATTCCCTGCTGCTAGGATTTTAAAAAAAATTGCAGTACATTCGGAACAAGGCGGGAATCTGTCTCATATAGAGCTTTAGACAGAGTTTACTGTATAAAAATCAATTTTAAAGATAAAATGCTTTAAAATCAAATTAATAATATTTACACGTTTCTGAATATTAGTAACAGCATTAAAATTTTTATCCGCCTACTCCAAAAAAAGTTTAATGGATTTAATTAATCATAACATTCTTATTTAGTACTAAAATACTACACTTAGATATATACTTATTAGTATACTTAGAATCCTGCACTAGTTATTTGGAAGCTTATATTATACAATGCGTTCTTTACAAATTTTTTACTTACATTTCAATAGTTTTAAATTATGTTCCTTTTTTTATAGAAAATATGAGGTCGATGTGGTTATCTTTATACTGTTTCGATTTTTTTTCTAAGGACAGTTTCAAGTCGAAGAAAGAAAAACTTGAATGGTAATTGATGTTATTGGTTTTTATTAGGAAGGTGGTAAAATAATGAGTTTCTAAAACGTTGCGCCCTCCAAAAATCCCAGGACTGCGTATTTGACAGTGACCGAGTCCGACCCTGCGTGCAGTAACATTTATTCAGGAGTTCAGAGTCATTTTTTTACAAGAAAATTTTTGTAGAAAATTTGATCTGGTTTTATTGTGGAATTTTCTACGATTAAACAAGGAAAATTCTTTTTACGAAATTAATGGTAGTAAAGGGATTTTGTACCCCTTGTCGAGTTTAACTGTCTGCGTGGGTAAACGACATTAGCTTCTCCATTGTTTGTCAGGTTTATAAAAACTATCTATATAATTTACTTTAAAGTAAGTAATGTATACTTTCTATGTAAAGGAATTGGCTAGCTGTTCGTTAACTGTTCGATTAATATCTCTGACTTCAATTATTTCAGACAGTATGTGCTGCGAAAATATACGTTCTTTGATTGAATAAAACATTTTATCATGCAGATCCTGATTATACTTCATAAGCTTAAAAGCTTACAAAAACAAAAGTCATTCATGGATTACGAAACACTTTCCAACAATAACAGAATGTTAAGATATTTTATATTTTTATACAATGAAATACATCATAGGCCTTCCTATAATCGATTTCTTTTGTAAGTCACTGTGATTAAATGACGGATGCTATACACTGAATAATCCACAGAAAACATGTCTTAGTGTGCCTCTTTTTTAATTCCATTATGTTTGATATATCATAATATTATTAAAATGTATCCTGAACAATCGTTTCTAGTAGGTAATAATGTAATGGGATTCTTTTGAGCGCCCATGTAAACGAACTAGAAGTTCTACTCATTTTATACTCCTGAGAGTGTATAAGTAATGCTGTAATGTTTAGTATGTGCTGTAATAACTATAAAGTGTTAGTGCACTCCAGTAAAAATGTCATTGTGTTTAAAGAACGCTAACATCCTTAAAATGTATTGGAAATGATTTTCCCCTTAGACCATAATGTAGTGGAATATTTTGTGAATCCCTGTAAAAAGCTATAAATACTAGCAAAAGCTATGCTTTGTTTAAATTCGCGAAGCATTATTTAATAAAATAAATATTTGAAAGTAACAATGTTTTTTTATATTACTTTTGCATCTTTATTAATCAAAAACGTAATTTTATGTTTTGGCGGATTTTAATTTTAGAAATGTAAATCCAGCCAAATAACTAAGAATTTCCACGGAATTTTTCATTTATGATATAACAAATTTAATAATTAATTTTATTTGTTCACAATTCTTTTGTTGCTACTTTACAAAAAAAAAAAAAAAAAAAAAAAAAAAATCATAGTATAATTCTTTTAAAATGCGTAAGTATTGTCTGCGAAAATGATTTCACATAATAAGAATAAATTGTATATTGGAATACTTAACACTGAAAAATACTTTTATAATTGAATGTACATAATTGAATTTTCGCAAATTTTAATTCATTAAAAATATGCTATAATTTTCATTAAATAAAGGTATTTTAAAAATTTCCTAAAAGAAATCGCGAAACTATTTGATTAATGATGATTCTATCTATAATGACTAACTCCATGATTTATTTTTTTCTTCTGAAAATATACGTGTTTCATTTATTATTTGCAAAAAGGCGTCCGTAATGGAAAAACATGTAAAATAAATAAATGAAAATAAAATTAAGGTTGTTCTGTAAAAAAAAAAAAATAAATAAAATAATAATAATAATAATGTCCAAATCTACAAATCATAATTTATTTTTATGTTTAATTTCAAGTTTAAATACTGAATAGTTTTTTTGTAAAGTGTACGGCAAAATGTTATTTGTGTAGCCTAGTAGAGGATCGCCTAGTAGAGGTAGCCTAGTGAGGCTTCGCTCATCCTAATTACACACTTCATTTTAAATTTTGAACATTGTATAGCATGCTTCAATAATATATAAAAATTGTATGGCAATCCGAGCATATGCACATCAATTAGAGCACGGTCAGGCGGATAGACAGAGAGGTAGACAAATCAAATACATAAACGCTTTTAACTATGTGCGAAAGTGTTCAAAAAGAAATGCGGAACATCATTTCCTGAAAATCTTATTTAAACCTGTGATATGCTGTATGATAAAGCTGTGTTGTTATGTATGTTATTTGAATACGTATTGAATAATTTATGTTTAGGAATTTCTTAATGCTCTTGTAAACATAACAATATGTTAATTCTTTTTAGACAAAGATACAAGTTTTCATGTGGTGTGTAAAGTTTATATTTTTCATTTTTTTTCCTTCATGGTAACGTTTTCATTTTCCGCATTCCTTAATATATGACATTAAAGTGTAGGCTATTTTTTTAGAATTTGATATAAAAGGAAGCATGAAGCATTTTTAAATCAAACACTTTATGAATGCATAACGAGGATGTAACTACTATGTATTTTCCTGTTATTGATGAATATTTTATACATGCAAATTTAGAACTAGTTCCATAAAAGACTCGTTTATGTATAAAGTAAAATGTTCTTATCAATGGACTTATTATTATGAATATTCATCTGTCATCTGCAGTGTTTATATATTTCATATGAGGCAAAGACATTATTTATTACGAATTCATACGTAACTAAAATGAAAAGCTTATAATATTTCATAAATATATTCAAAAGGAGATCTATATTAAAAGGAATATAATCGTCAATGGAAATTTAATTTAAAATGCTACAATCTGTGAAAAATGCCTTTTGAAAATAATGAAGGTATGAAAATTCACCAAAAGCAACAAAAGCAAAATAAAAGCAACAAAAATCAAAACGAATAAGAAGTAAAATGTTTAATTTTTTTGAGAAAAAACTTAATTCAATATTAAAATGTGGGACTTAATTTAATATAAAAATGTTAAATTAAAATATCTTCCCTATATATATAAAATCCTAATGAAACGAATTTATGAAACGAATATATGAAACGGCTGAAATGTATCGATTCTTTGAATCGACTGATTACGATATTTATTTATTTTTTGCTATGTCCTTTTGAAAATAATAGAAAATAATTTAGAAATAAGGTACAATGTAGTAGTTATTCCGTCAACCAATTTCGCTAATTATATAAATCGCCAAACCACTCGCCAAATTGTACAGATTGACAAAATTTGTATTTTAAATAACGAAAGAACAAATAAATGATAAAAATGACTGATTTTGTTTCACGGTTATTTCTCCTAAAATATGGAATACTTTGCGATAAAATTAACACCAAGAATCCGTGTTGATCCACAGATCTCAAAACTGGTATTAGAATTTTTAAATTCGAATTAGTTTTCGAAATATTAATTTTTTTCTAATTTTGAATAATTTTTTTCTAATGATGGCAACTCAAATTTTAATCATAACAGATATTTTTTTTTTTTTCATAATTCAGAAAAAGGTTACTATTTTAAATTAATTTGGCGACAAGTTTGGCCTCCTTTAAATCTACGCTAAGAACAATGCTTTTTTTTTTTTTTGTATTTCGTTATCATTTTATTAAATACAAAATTTTCATTTAAAAGTGAAACATTTAAATTGATGGCTTTTACTTCTTAAAAAATATTAGGCACAGATGTCATATACGCACCGGGTTACCTAATTGTCGCACAAATGGCATTATTTTGATTGACATGGTAAACCGGCTATTGCTGTTTATTTAATAATAAATGGATATTTACTTTTATTTCTTTTTTAAAATTATATAAATTATTTTGTTCTATAGTTCTTAATTATTATTTTTTTTTGCTATTTCCTTTTGAAAATAATAGAAAATAATTTAGAAATAAGGTACAATGTAGTAGTTATTCCGTCAACCAATTTCGCTAATTATATAAATCGCCAAACCACTCGCCAAATTGTACAGATTGACAAAATTTGTATTTCAAATAACGAAAGAACAAATAAATTAGTATAACATTAATAAATATAAAAATAAAACGTCAAAATAAAAATCATTTGATGACGTAAACACGTGTAACTTGCTAAAAGTCAAATGAATGTGACATTTACGATCAACCATTATTGGCATTTAATCTTAGAGTTCGCGATAAATTTTTGGTCGACGGGATAACTAAGTAGTACCAAAAATACATATGTAACTGGTATTCGAAAACGAGGTTTTCGCCAAATTTTCGTAAAAAAGAAAAAATCATGCCAAACATGCGGTGCGTATATGACATCTGGCGAAATATTAAATTATGTAACAAACCATGACATTTAATTTCAACTTCAAATCAATGTTTTAATTTATATAAAAAAAATGCTAACTGGCGAGTTGAAAAAAAAAGCGAGATTTGCACCCGGCTTTTTTTTTCTTTCGGCACAGATGTCTTATACGGCCCCATATTGGCGCGTTTTTTTTTTTTTTTTTTTTTTTTTTTTTTTTCTGACGCCAATGTCATATACGCAACGGGTACTTAACTGGCGCCAAAGTATCGTTATTTTGCTTGATATGGTAAGCCGGATGTTGTAGTTTATGGTGTTGACACGTTCCCCAAATTGGCGTTGGAAAAAAATCGCGCCAATATGACATTATATATATGTGACAGTATATGACATTAGTGCCAAACCTTCATATGAAAGGCGAAGGGATCAGATCGTATTTGTTTATGGCATATGATGACTTGAACTATTATAATATAGATGAAATGATGGGGATAGAATAATATTTGGCGACTTATCACCTGTGTCTGGATAACATTAAAGTATCAAAATGGCACCTAGAGTATAAAAAGCAAAGTGTTCCGCCCGGAACTGTTGATGATAGTCACATGATTTAGGCTATTGTTATAGAGAGTGTTTTAAAATATCGGTTGACAAAGACTCTGAGTACTTAATTCATTTTATTTTAGCTTAACTTAAATGTTTAACTGATCCTCTTTAATCAAAAACGAAAACAACCATTGGATGTCTTAACAGCAACTGATTTTCGCTTAAATTTTTGCAATCAAAGGGAACTGAATGGGAACCCGTTTACAAGGTGATCTGCACAGCTTTTTTCAGTATAATTTAATCTTCTCTAATATTTTTAAAACACATCAGATTAGTATGTTTTTAGATTTTTAGATTCTGCGGTGTCTGATTGGGGGTTGGCGAGCGTAGCTTGCAGGGGGCAGAGCCCCCTAGTATATACATATATAATTATAGAATATGAATGTATGGGAATCTAGTGGTTTTGCGTCACGCGTAAAAACTCCCCAAATTGCAATCTGCTCTGAAACGATCATAAATGCTAATGATTGACTGTTTGGTATCCGAAGGTAAATGTCTCCAAATCCTGAATAAGGCGTAAAGTACTGGACCGAATGATTGACTGCTTTGTATCCGAAGGTAAATGTCTCCAAATAATCTAAATATGATGTCAAAACGTATTAATATTAGTGACAATTTTTAGTATTTGTAAAATTTCGTTATGTAGACGACTCCCTAAGCAAAATGTAAATTTTCCCGTATTTTTCTAAAAATTAATAATTGATAGGTAACTTTTTTACAGTACTGCACATACCTCAATTGTAAAAGTTAGAAATGGCCTCCACCAGGATCCAAATACATTAGAATATAATTTCCATACCGACGCCGGGTTTACTGAATTAACCCTTTAATGCATGATTTTTTATCTTGCTCGGAAAAAAATATATTTGAGTATATATTTTTAATTTTCCGCTAGAAAAATAGTGAAAAACTTTACATTTTTGTTGAACATAATGTCATAATATCACAACGGAACAACAACACAAAAAAATGCTCAAAAAATGTAATTTTAAACTATATATTGACTTTAAAGTTTTTATATTCACAATAACAACTATTCAACGATATAATAATTTTAATGCTTTTAATAGATTTATAAATAATAATTACTACCTTACATTGATAGAGAAAAAATGCCAGTGGAGCAAATTGAAGGCAGTAACAGCAAACATGTTATAGCTTCACCGTGTTAACAAATCAGAACGAAAACAGATTCCAAGACCTTAAATTCATGCTATTAGACGTAACACATAATAGTTCACCAAAAAGACTAATATAAAGCGACAAATGACGAAAACAATAGACCGTGTAATTCCCGAGTTACATTACACATTTAAATGTTACCGTGTTTCTCTTTTTTCTCATTCAGTTTTCCGTATCCCGTAGACGGCTTTTGGAATAAACGATGTAGGGGAGAGTAGCCGAATTTGGACCACTTCACTTATTCCCAGTTGTAACTCACTTAATTTTTGGAATATCTGCAAAACATCACTACTCGGGATCCATCTCTTCATCTACTAAATAAATAAATCGTTAGATCAATTTCTTTTTGAAAATCTGAAGTTTTATTTTAATTTATAAAAATTACCAAAAGTGATCCGAATTCAGCAACTGGTCGCCTAAGTTGGACCCGCCAGCCTCCTAAATTGGGCCAAATAATATCAGGATGTTTTAATGACTAGGGATATAAACAATTTTATTAAAAGCAAAGTTTGTGATTAATGAAACAATCAAATAAAATAACAGCAATGAAATACAATGAAATCAAATATCTGAAAATAAGAGTAATTGTTTCAAATCATTTGTCATTGTTATTTAGTGTATTCAAAATATAAATCAAAGTTATCAGTAATCAAGAATTTACATTATGGAACTAATTGCCAGTTACTTGAATATCGTGTAAGAAGTGATGCAAAGCTTACACATGAATTTCGTTTATTCATTTTTTTATTCGACGCACACAACATGGAACCGTATTTGGCAAACTGAACATTGAATCATTTCTGTTATTTTATTTTTTTTTACAAATTAGGCAAAACGAATCATCTCTGTCTATATGTTTCTTTTTGGATTCTGAATCATTAATTTTTTTTTCTACAGAAGTTTTCTTTACATTATATTTGTAATTCTTCCATTCCATCATTTTCTTTCCAATTACATCACGCCTATTTTTTAAAACTTGATGTTCCAACTGCTTTTGTGGTGCGAGAGCTCCGCTTTTGTCGTTTTTTCATTCCAAGGTTTACTTTATATGGCAAAGATGTTAACACAGCTGTTTTTAGTCTCCCTCTTTACTTTGATTTAACCGAATTAACAAGGGAGATAACATTTCTAATGATTCTTTGGCGTTTGGGGGGTATTTGTAGATGCAACCTTCTTGTCGGTCAATTTCTTCATAACTTACTATCTCCTTTTCGTTTCCTATATCTTTATCAACTTTTGCTGTCACGGGTGTTTTTATTCAAGACAGTTTGTCTGTGTCGTTTTCGACATTTTTCAATTATATTAAAAATTATGCTCTATTGAAAAAAAATATGCTATGATTAATCAAACGCGCAAAACATTATATAATCAAACAGTGTTGAATTCTTGGGTCCACCACCGTAGCCTTGAAATAACCACTCTCCTCCGGAAGGTTTGAGATTTTATGCTTCTTAATGGCAAAAAAGTGAAATTCCACCCTCCAAAACTGTAAAAAGTTTGCCCCCCCCCCCTCACGGAATCGCAAATATCCTCGAGGAAAAGGTTTGAATTCAAATCTGTAAACCTAATACGCCGTAGGAATAAATAATTCAAAGAAAATAAATACAAATACATGCAAGATAAAACAAATTGCAATCAAAATTTATTGCATAAACATATAAAAATATATTTATATTTATGTAGTCTTAAACTGTATAAAGAAATTGATCCAGACACACAAAATAATATTAAAAAACTTGCATGGAGATAGTAATACATTATAAAATATTAAAAAATAAAAAAACAGTGTACAAAGCATACAGCCCTCGAAATTCTTTTCCTACTTACTTTTTAAATTTATGATCATATATCTGGTCCAAATTAAGAAACCTAAATTGGCCCAATTTAGACAACTGAGCCATTTTTTAAAACAGGTAATCTCAAGACTAAGAATAATAACGAAAGAAAACAAATGCGCGTGAAAAATATGCGCAATAAACAGATGAATTCCGGTATGTATATGAAAACATAACAACTTACCATAGTTTTAAAGTTTTCACTTACTTAGTAGGAAAAAAATAGATCAAAATAGCTAATTTTAGGTTTATTAAAATTGTCTCAAAACAGCACGTGGTAGGCAGGTGCTTATTATAATCGTAAATGACGTCATTCTGATCAGTAGGATTTCAACGGTAGATGACGTCTCTTTCTGTAAGTAACGGCAGAATGGCAACGGTCCATTTAAAGCGGCGCGGCGGTTCAAATATGGCTATCCTCCTCTACATTACTGTGAATTCAGCTTCTAAGAATGATCCTGCTTTCCACAAGAGCTTTAAAGGAAAAGTAAATTTTATAACACACGATTTACACTTTTTATTAAATTTACGCACTTCGTTCGTTTACTGTATTGCTATCAGTGCTGATTAAAGCTTTCTTTTTTACTAAATTTTTGCTGATTGTTATTTTAAGGGGTATTAGGACTCTTAAAATTTAAAAAAATAAAAAAAAAAGTCATTTTTCCACATTTAATATCTTAAAATGTATTTGATTTTAAGATACAATTTTTATTGGAATGAGAGATATATTTTCTTTCATTTTATACATTTAAAAAATTCCAAGATGCAGTATTACCATTTACAGGGCGCTCCAAACTATAAGACATTCGACGAGCATTAAATAGGCTCCATAACAGATTACGCCGCAGGATTACAAAATAAATTTTGCAACTAGAATGAAATTTTTGGTGCCTACGTACACCTCAGTTTATAAATATTACCCTGAACCTAAATAAATTTGCATTTAAAGCTTTTTAATAGTTTAAATGCAATGTTGTATTTAGCTATTGCTAAATTTAGAAATTTTCAACAATATAATCAGCTATAGAAATATTTTTTTTTTACAATAAATAGGAAATTTTAGCTTACGTTTATACAGACTAAAAAGTACTGTATATTTTGAAAATTTCATTAAAAAGTTTTTAGAAGTTTTTGAGATATCGTGCGCGTTATGCCCAAAAACGTCATTTGGAGAAAGTTTACTTCAAAGTTTTGGATGTGCCGCTAAGCTATCTGGCGGGTATAATTCTAAAAGTCATAACTTCTGCATAAATGGGAATTTTAAACAAACAATAATATCAAAATGTTAGAAAAAATATGAGTTTAACATATAAAAAAAATAAAAAATCGAAAATGTTAAATCTTTAAAAATCCCGAGACCCTTTAAATATTCATTTCATAACACAAAATGTTGAAACACTAAATTAAAACGCAATCGTTAATGTAAATGGGCATCTTTCAAAACATTCATTTTTTTTTCGTGTCAATGTGTAATAACATTTTACCGAAATAAATCTTAATTCATTTAATGAGATGAATAGTTCATAACTTAAAAAATGTATATACGTAAAGGACACTCTTCACGATTACATGCATTGATTAAGAATTATGGTTAATTTAAAAATATATAATAACTATAAGACCAATTATTACTCGAGGCAATATATTATCTTCAGTGATTTTCTTCTTTCGAAAATGGGACATGTTTTCGTTATTCTGGGGAAACTTAAGTATTCTTAATTAAATTAAGAATTTAGTTTAGCAATAAAAAAACAGAGTAGTAAAAAATGTTGGCCAAGAAAGTGAAAATAATACATTTTAAAATGAAGAAGACAATAAATTTAAATACTGATTTTGCATTTTAACCCTTTGAGCTCTGCCGGGTGAATTTTCACCCACATAAAATCAAAATCGTTTAATTTCCTTCAAAAAGTCTCCATTTTAATTGCAAAAACTGGGTTTTGTAGATTTTACTTGTCTTCTTAAAATCTAGATGGCAGCACTATTCTCTGCAAATATCTAGTAGGTTTTTAATGCGACCTTAAAAACACTCCAATTTTGAAGGTTTAGAAATTTTGTATTTTTCAAGCATTATAAAGAAATATTTTTCAAAGGAGATAACATTTTTTTCTCTTGGACACATCAAAGATTTAATAATAATTACATGCAAATCACTAAACTGAAAATTTAAATAATTACAGGGGATAGAAATAAGTAATGGTAGAATTTTCTACCAGCAGAGATCTAAGGACTACAAAAATGTGCTTTGTCACTAGATGGCAGCACTGAAATTACATACCAGACAGTGTTTCAGAACCAAAATTTAGATGCTTATAATTTAATTCCAAGGAATTTAAATTTGTGTTTAATTCAGCAGATTGACGAGTTTATTATGTTTTAAATATTTCTAAACAAAAATTAAATATTTTTAAAATCTGTTTCATCTATAAATTTGATTAGTTTGTATTTTTATATTATGATTTAAAAAATTTTAAATTTTGAATTTTCTCATTTAATAAATTTTTAAAATATTTTAATAGTCTTAGAATTTGTTTAAACAATGTAACTGCCTAAAATATGTCAAAATTTCAGCAATTATA
The DNA here is from genome assembly GCA_963932465.1 of Maratus speciosus. NCBI lineage: Eukaryota > Metazoa > Arthropoda > Arachnida > Araneae > Salticidae > Maratus > Maratus speciosus. The sequence continues at coordinate 140,209,074 of OZ010791.1, forward strand.
GTAATTTTAGAATAACTTTGCGATGTCATTTCTTGTATTTGCGTGTTGAAATGAATGCTCTTGAGCTCTGATGGTGGAAAAACTTCCCACGTCCCCCAGCCTAAAGGGGGTATTTAAAAAATTTTTTAATCACATGGTTCAATTTCAGACAGCCCCCTAATCACATTTTAAGTGTTTTTCTAGCATATTTTTAAAATTTTAATAACCCGGAGCTCAAAGGGTTAAGAAATACATAATCAATATAGGTAATAACAATTTTTAACTAAACGGAAAGTGAAAAACTCTTTTAAAAATTTTATTAGGTTTGCAGGGCATACATAGTAAATGCTTGCTCTTTATTATTTGAACTCTTCATTTTGCAACACAAAATGGGAAAAAACTAAATTAAAACCCAATCGATAATGCAAATGGAGAGTTTTCGAAATATTCAATCTTTATAGCGCAGCTATATAATAACATTTTACCCAAATAAACCTTAATTAATTAGTGTGATTGATACTTAATTACATAAAAATGTACAGTTAAAAAAAATTCAATATAATATGCTTTGATTAAGATTTAAGGTTAATTTTTAAATATTTCATAACTATATAATCAATTATTACTTGAGGGATTATATTTTCTTTTAGTGATTTAATTCTTGAGAAAATTGAAAATGTTTTCGTTAATCAGAGGAAACTTATGTATATTAATTAAATTAAGCATTTAGTTTAGAAATAAAAAATTAAATAATTAAAAATACATGTTAAGACAGAGAAAGGAATACGTTTTAAAATGAAAAACGCGTAATGTTTTTGATTTTGTAATGATTTTTGATTTTAAGATATATATAATGAATATAACAATAATTTTTAAGTAAACGAACTGCGAAAAACTCTATTATAAAAACTTATTAGGTTAGCAGGGCATGCATAGTAGTTAATACTTTTTACAAGTAAGATGTAAAAATTTATCGTACGTATTTTTTTTCTTTGACAGTGAATACGCAACAGCTATTTAAACATCACGAAGCTGTACGAATATTATTAAAGTAATTCTTAATTCTATTGCTTTCAATGATTACAAGCTAATTACGGAGTTACAAATATCAATCCGTATAAAAGTCATAGTTGGTTTGTTTGTTCCATATCCAAATCGTTATTTTTGACCTGTTTGCACGTATCATGATACAGATAGGTTTAAGGTCATGAGTAATACCACTATCAACTTTTAAATTTCCCAGACCACACTTTACCTATCTTCAACAATCTGCAATAGTTTAAGTAAATTTTTACTTTCTTCTATTGAAGATAGAAGAAAGTATTGTAATCGAAATTTTTTCGACTTCCGGTTTTCGACGGATTTACACGTTTTGGGGGTCAGAGATACCAAAAACATGTTTATAGAAAATGTCTGTCTGTCCGTCTGTCTGTCGCCATTGTACCATCAAAAGGTGTATGAAACTATGCATAGAATTGAACCAAATTTTTATTTTAAGGTTTTGGCTGTGACAAGCAGGTCCTCCCTGAATTTGGAAAAAAATAGCCGTTAGGGCGCAGTAATAGTGATTTTTGTGCGATTTTGTATATTGTACATTCAAAAAGTGTATGAAGTTATGCATAGAATTGAACCAAATTTTAATTTTAAGTATTTAAATATGGCAAGCAGGTCTTCCCTGAATTTGGAAAAAAATCACCGGTAAGGGGCGCTGTAATAGCGATTTCTGTGCGATTTTGAATATTGTACCATCAAATATTGTATGAAGTTATACATAGAATTGAACCAAATTTTTATTTTAAGTTTTTGGCTGTGGCAAGCAGGTCCTCCCTGAATTTGGAAAAAATGCGCCAGTGGTGGGAGCTGTAATAGCGATTTTTGTGCGATTTTCAATATTGTACCATTGAAAAGTGTATGAAAATGTGCATAGAATTGAATTATTTTTTTTTCAAGTTTTCGGCTATAGCAAGCAGGTCTTCCCTGAATTTGGAAAAAATCGAAAGTAAAGGGCGCTGTAGTAGCGATTTCTGTGCGATTTTGAATATTGTACCATCAAATATTGTATGAAGTTATACATAGAATTGAACCAAATTTTTATTTTAAGTTTTTGGCTGTGGCAAGCAGGTCCTCCCTGAATTTGGAAGAAATGCGCCAGTGGTGGGGTGCTGTAATAGTGATTTTTGTGCGATTTTCAATATTGTACCATTGAAAAGTGTATGAAAATGTGCATAGAATTGAACTATTTTTTTTCAAGTTTTCGGCTATAGCAAGCAGGTCTTCCCTGAATTTGGAAAAAAATCGAAAGTAGGGGGCGCTGTAATAGCGATTTTTGTGCGATTTTGAATATTGTACCGTCAAAGATTGTATGAAGTTATGCATAGAATTGAACCAGATTTTTATTTTAAGTTTTTGGGTGTAGGAATAGGTCCTTCCTGGATTTGGAAAAAAAAATGCAGCAGTGGGGCGCTGTAATAGCGATTTTTGTGCGATTTTGAATATTGTACCATTGAAAATTTTATGAAGTTATGCATAGAATTCAACCAAAAAGATTTTTTAAAGTTCTTGGCTATAGCAAGTTGGTCCTTCCTTAATTAGGAAAAAAATCGCCGGTAGAGGACGCTGTAATAGCGATTTCTGTGCCATTTAATATTGTACCATCGAAAAGTATATGAAGTTGGGCATAGAATTGAACCAATGTTTGTTTTTGGTCAAGGCACGAAGGTCCTCACTGAATTTGGAAAAATTCCGCCGGAAGGGGGCGCTATAATTTAGATGCCTGTACCACTTTCATTATTATACTGTCGAAAAGTGTATGAAGTTTTGCATATAATTGAACAAAATTTTTTGCGTATGTTTGTGGCTATGGCAAGCAAGTCCTCCCTGAACTTGAAAAAATTCCGTCAGAATGAGGCGCTATAATTGCGATGTCTGTGCAAATTTCATTATTGTAACATAGAAAAGTGTATAAAATTATGCATAGAATTGAACGAAATTGTTTGTGTGTGTAAGGCTATGGTCAGTAGGTCCTCCTTGAACTTGAAAAAATTCCTTCAGAAGAGGGCGCTATTAATTGCGATGCCTGTGCCATTTTCGTTATTGTACCATCGAAAAGTGTATGAAGTTATGTATAGTATTGAACCAAATTTTTTGTGTATGTTTCTGGTCATGGCAAGCAAGTCCTACCTGAATTGGAAAAAAAAAATCTGACGGAAGATGGGCTCTGTAATAGCGATGTTGGTGCCATTTTCTGTATTGTACTATCTAAAAATGCATAAAATTATGCATACAATTGAACGAAATTTTTTGTGCATGTTTTTGGCTTTGGTCAACAGGTCCTCCTTTCATTTGGAAATATTGCGCGGTAAAGGGGCTCTGTGATAGCAATTTTTGAATAATTTTCTTGATTTTTCGTAGTTCTGTTGTCCATCGGTGGCTCGTGCAGCGGCGGGAAATCGCTTCCTGCTAAGCCGGCTGTTCGCAAACAGCTGATAACAACAAAATTTTGTATTCACTCATTTGCCAAGTTTGACGTACAATTTCCAACTTGTTTTGTATTTAATTTAATTATTACTATTAACATAAATTGTATTTTTGAAAAAACATATATTTTAAACAGTTTAATTTTTTTAAGCATGTTTAAACGTATTATATGGATACTGTATTGTAATTAAAGGTAAATTTTCTTTTTTATAACGCTGGAAAAGGATACAAGGATTTTTGTTTCAGCTGAAAATTAAAACTACATCTATCGCAATTTACATTTAATCGTTACTAATGTTATTCAATTGATAATTTTGGATGATTTACAAAAAAAATATATATATTATTTTATAAACTAGCTAAAATTTATTTTTAACTGAAACATTCTACTATTTATTTTTAAAACTGATAGTACTTAAGTCCTCAGTGGGTCTAGGAATATATGGAACGATATTATTTTCGGAATCGGCATAATAGTTTCGGGAATGTCATATACATGTTATTTGATTTCAAATATTTAATTTGTGTAACATTTAGTTATAGAAGAGACCAAATATTTATTATCTTAACTTTTCTTTAAGAAACCGTAATCACCAAAATCTTTATAGTTTTGTGTTTAAAGAGCTTTTTTATTTAAGCCTCCAACTTCAGTTTTCCTTTTAAGGTTTCTTTGAAAGCGTTGTTATTGATTTTTTAGTCATAAACCATTAGGCAAAAAATATTGAATAGATCAATGATCCAAAAATAGATTTTGAAATCAGAAGCATCGCACAAAAGTGAAAGACTATTAGGAAAAAAAAAATCATTTGTATTATTTATGCAACAAGGTCATTCCTCTTTTTTAATTTAAATCAGGTTTTTTTTGTGTGTTTTATTTTGTTTTATCTTTATATGAAATCATAAAAAAAAATAAAATAGATAATTATTTTTTTAACTAAAAATCATTACTTGTAGTCATTCAAATTCCAGTATGGTAATATTATTTCCTTGGGAACTAAGTAAGAATTATATGAATATTTCGTATTATCTCCATTAAATATTTTCACATTATCGATGAAATCAGATGTATTTTGTTGCTGTTATTGTTAAATATAGCATTATAATGACATCAAAACATATTTAAAAACAAACACACTTGCATTTTGTTTAAGTATTGCAAGATTGCTATTTGAATTAAACTGTGGAATTTAAATTTAATGAATATTAATTTTCCATGGATTTTCTAATTCTGTCGTTATTAATTTCTGAGCCACATTTCATTGATCTAAAACATTTTAATTGTTAAATGGTTGTAAAATAGTTGTAAAATGGTTTTTGGGACTATAAATTCTTAAAAATAAGGAATAAATAGCAACTTTGATAAATAATTATCTATTTAGGCAGAAACATGCATGATAATTATGTTAAGTTTTTATTTTTATTTCCAGTCGAGAAAAATGTTACAGAATTATCACATTTGAATTTTTTTTTGTGTGTGTGTGTAATTACTAAACTTTGAAAATCAAATCTTTGATTTTAATTCAGCCAAAATCATCTCTAAACCCACTTCTATACACGAACTTAACTTCCTTGAAGCATTTCATATCTACAAAAATTATGACAATATTGTTAATAGTGAATTCGCTGTTCCCAATTTATCAGATTGCTGGAAATATTTCATAAAATCCTCTTTTGCTTAATTACTACCAGTGTTTTTCACAATTTTGGTGGCATTACCTATACCTTTCTCCTATCGGCTGGTACTCGTATTTTCTGTTGTTTTCTTATTGGTCAATGAACTTCTCAGTGTAATGCTTAAGATTTTTTAAAGGAGGTTTTTTTTAAGATTCAGCAGATAATAAAAAATGCGGTTCATGGTGAAAGTAAATTATACCTTGCACTGCATGCCACAGCATGTTATGTGTCATTTTAGACAAAGTTTCATTTAAATGAATCTGTTTGCTATAATGAACAAACATTTTGTTCCGATAACAATTATGTATGCCAATAACGATTTTGTATTTCTAAATGTATGTAACAATATACAATACGTACACACCATTATGTAACAATACCATTACAATAAGTTTATTATTCTAGGTAAACCAATCTTATTTTTCCTAAAACGTATCAATTTAAAATATTTTCCGAACTTTCCAGGTTATAAAATTTAAATTCTTATAAGATTTTTGCAAAAGATTGAAATTTATGAATATGTACTTCGGAATTTAATAAATGAAGGGGTTCTAAAATGTAGTCGTTACATTTTTAAGTACATATGAACAGCGGTCGTATATTTTGCATTCAAATAAAAATAAATGTAGGATAACTCCGGGAGAGTCGCCGCATACGGGATAGATGCCGCACCCCTTCTATTTCTTGCAATTATCGATAGATGGTCGTCAAACGTACAGTATAGGTGCGCAATGAGATTATTTTAACCAATGTATAGCGTAAATTCCATTTCGATGTTTACTTGTAGAAGTACAATCCTTAATTTGACGTAATTGCAGGATTTCACTGTCCAAACTTTTAAACACGTTACATTTGAATACTTTTCATACACAAATTACTAAATGCTTGCATGATTTCGAAGTCAAAAATAAGTGTAGCGTTTGTTTAGAGTACTGTGTGTATGATTACGCCATTCTCCGTAGCGATGGCCGACGTCTGCACCATGCAAAATGGGATACATGTCGCACTGCTATTCCGGAATACATGCCGCAGGTTCATTTGTACGGGATGATTAAGTGTTATTAACTTTTCCTTTTCTTTTTGCTGAGACTAACCATGTTAGGCATGTTATCAAGTTTACTAATACCAAAGGAGAAAAAGGGGAAATAAAAAAGTAAGAAGGGCAAGAAAGATGAAAGTCAAGATGATAATAATGAAAAATTGGATTACGCGTAATGCAGACGCTCTTTGCAAACTACTCCAAAAAAGAGGAAGTGTAATTGGCTTCGTTGCATCATGTGTTTAAATGTAGTTACATAAAGACTGTACTTTTCGACCCTTCTTCTGTAGATTGTAGTTGAAAAAACAGGTCACTTAACCCATTCGGGATCATAGGTGCATATAAGAACCGTCATAAAGAGCTTACAAAATTTGTTTCTGGCACCAGTAAAAAACAATAGTAATATTTGCTTTGTTTAATTAGAGCATATTCATGATTATTTAAGTAAAGGTAACCTATTTTAGAAAAGTGGTACCAATTGAATAAAATTTGTGTAAAAGCCACCGTTCACGAAAGAGTTAACAAATAAATTATGTAAAAACAATTTCACTTTTTTTCTTTTCCGTTTCTAATACACTAATCTTACGTTGTTGCTGAAATAACAATTAAAATTTTATGTAAAAAAAATAAGTCTATGATTTTAATAGTGAAAGTAGGCAATAATTATTAATTTGAATCTGCTAATACGTTTCATTGTACTCATTTAGTTTCATTTCGTTATTACATCCATAATTATAGTCCAGATATGAATATTATTTTTTTTTGAAATTTTTATTTATAACTTCGCTCTGTCCTTATTACAAGCGCGGCATAACTACCGCACAAGTGCGGCGTCTCAGCCTGAAGGCACGGGTGACGCGCCGCAGTGTATATGGTGTAAAAAATATTAATAATTTGTTTTGAATTTTTTCGTCGAAGTACACGCGTTGTATATTTAATATTAAATAGCACGGCATGATTTTTTTTTTCTATTTTATGTTTAGCATGGGACTTTATACACAAATTCAAAAAAATGTGCGGCATAAATCCCGGAATTACCCTATTCTTAATTTCATCAAACATCGCAATATTGTCTTTATGAGTCATTATGTTATTTTAAAAAGATATTTAAAAAAGGTAGGGGCGTATAATTCCATACCAAATAGAATGTTCTTATAAAGGGATATATATTATAATTTAGATTTTGATGAAGGCATTTCAGTGTACATGAAAGTAGTACGTAATATTTTATAATGATTAGTGAGCAACATTTATTGTTGATTGCTTTACTGAAAAAAGATTTCATTCAGAATAATTATTTTTATATGAAGGTAAATACAATATGTTATGACGTCTGAATTTTTCTTTACTCAGTGGTTTTAAAATTGTAATTGAAATTAAGAGGTTATTTGAACTACGTGCCGGAATTTTTCCTTACAGTACGTATATATATAGGGTAACTCCGGGAGAGTCGCCGCATACGGGATAGATGCCGCACCTTTTGTATTTCTTGTAATTATCGATAAATGGTCGTCAAACGCACAGTATAGGTGCGTAATGAGATTATTTTAACCAGTATATAGCGTGAATCCCATTTCGATGTTTACGTGTAAAAGTACAATCCTTAATTTGACGTAATTGCATGATTTCACTGTCCAGACTATTATACGCGTTGTGTTTAAATACTTTTCTTACACTAATTACTAAATGCATGCATGATTTCGAAGTCAAAACAAAGTGTAACGTTTGTATAGAGTACTGAGTGTATGGTTACGTCGTCCCCTTACCGATGGCAGGTAACTGTGATGGCCGCGACGTCTGCACCATGCAAAATGGGATACATGCTGAACTGCAATTCCGGTATACATGCTGCAGTTTCTTTTGTACGGGATGATTAATTATTATTAACTTTTCCTTTTCTTTTTGCACAGACTAACTATGTTAGGCATATTATCAAGTTTACTAAAACCAAAGGAGAAAAAGGGGAAAATAAAAAGTAAGAAGGGCAAGAAAGATGCAAGTCCTGAGGATAATAATGAAAAATTGGATTACGGGTAACGCAGACGTACTTTGCAAACTACTCCAAAATAGAGGAAGCGTAATTAGCTTTGTTGCATCATGTGTTTAAATGTAGTTACATAAAGACTATATTTTTTCGACACTTTTTCTGTAGATTGTAGTCGAAAAAACAGGTCTCCTAACCCATTCGGGACCATAGGTGCATATAAGCACCTTCATAAAGAACTCACAATTTTTTTTTCTGGCACCAGTAAAAAAGAAAAGTGATATTTGCTTTGTTTAATTGGAGCATTTTCCTGAATATTTAAGTAAAATTAATTTCTTTTAAAAAAGTGGTACCAATTGAATAAAATTTGTGTAAAAGCCACCGTTCACGAAAGGGTTAACTAATAAATTATGCAAAAACAATGTTACTTTTTTTCTTTTTCCTTACTAATACATTGATCTTACGTTGTAGCTGAAAAAAAATTAAAATTTAATGTAAAAAAAAAAGTCGATAATTTTAATAATGAAAGTAGGCAACAATTATTAATTTGAATCTACTAATACGTTTCATTGTACTCATTTAGTTTCATTTTGTTATTACATCGTTAATTATAGTCCAGATATGAATATTTTTTTTAATATTTTTATTTATAATTTCATTTCTTATTATAAGCGGGCATAACTACCGCATATGTGCGGCGTCTCAGACTGAATGTACGGGTGACGCGCCGCAATGTAATGCTTTAGAATTTATTTATTTTTTTAAATATTAATAATTTGTTTTGAATTTTTTTGTCGCAATACACGCGTTGTATATTTAACATTAAATAGCAGAGCATGATTTTTTTTATTTTATGTCCACCATGGGACTTTATATACAACTTCAAAAAAATGTGCGGCATAAATCGCGGAATTACCCTGTTTATTATTTCATGTTTAGAGTTTGGAAAAAAATGTTGTAGGAAATAAAGACATAAAATCCAGTCAGACTAATTCACAAAGATACACTCAGTTTTATATGACTGTACTTACTAAACTATTAGATATACGCCAATAATATAAATTCCGTTTCATTATATTTACAATATTTTTTCAAATATTCTGTGTAGTCTGCGAGATAAGCTGAAAACATATAGAAGGTATGAACTGACATACCATCTGTTGAAGAATGTTTTTCGTACCTGAGTTGTTTGTTGTGTTATTCTAGGTTATATAATATTCCAGGTCATGCACTGTAAAAAAAAAAAAAAAAAAAAAAAAAAAAAAACTGTAAAGTTACTAAATTTTTTCTAGGAAACTAGGATTCCTAGGACTTTTTATGTAACGGCAATAACAAAAATTCATGTAACATACACACTTTGCGCCGAAAATCAAAAAATCTGTAAGGTTACTAAGAACTTTTTAGGAAACTGGGATGCCTAGAACTTTTCATGTAACTGCACAGATAAAATTTTTAAGTTTACTGTAATTTTAGCAGATTGACATGTAAAGTTACAGATTTCTGTAGCTTTACAAAAACTGGTTTTACAGAATTGCAGCTTTTTTTGTACAATTACAGATGAAAGTTTAGTAAGCATGTAACTTTACATCTGTAGAACTGCAGGTTTTTTTTACAGTGCGATACTTCTTCTATATTCTATGTTATTCGATGGTATTCCTGGTTATTCCAAGTTATTGTTGAAATAATTATAAAAATGTTTTCTTTATGACGTCTACATAAGCTTCACAAAGTAAATTAAAATGTTAATTAATTCACCATCGTCAAAAAAACCTACATTGAGCAGTACTCATCTCGTTTACTACTGAATATGGTGCTCACAAGACGATATTTAGAAGCTCTCTAGTGGCTCTGACTGGAATTTTAGGATTCCTCATCCTCACTCTAAGCTACCTACTGGTCATATGAATTATGTTGCACAGAGTGTAATTTTTTATAATTGCCACATACACGGTAAAAAAAAAAAAAAAAAAAAAAAAAAAAAAAAAAAAAAATCAGTAAAGTTACTAAAATTTTCCTAGAAAAGTGGGACATCTAGTACTTTTTATGTAACGGTAACAACAAAATTTCATAACAGATACACTTTTGCAACGTGAATCAAAAAATCTCTAAGTTTACTAAGAATTTTTTAGGAAATTTGTATTCCTAGAACTTTTTATATAACTACAACGCGCGTTACAGATAACATTTTAGTAAGAGTACTCTAATTTTAGTAGATTCTTTTGTAATGCTACAGATTTCTGTAGCTTTACAAAACTAGTTTTGTAGATTTACATCTTTTTTTGAGCAGTGTACAGGTAAAAATTTAGTAAAAATACATATTTCTCTAACTTTATATCTGTAGAATTACCGCTTTTTTTTACAGTGTAGTTATTTTCTAAACCGTTAATTTAAAGGTAGCGTTCCCCAGGAATGACGTTTGAAATATTCACCATATGAATATTTATTTAAGTCAATCAAGTTATGGGATTATAATTTTTATAAGGTCCCTACATTGTAAGAAAAAATCTGTAAAATTACTAAAGATTTTCTAGGAAACTAGGATTCCTAGAACTTTTTATGTAACGGCAACAACAAAAATTCCTGTAACGGACGCTGTTACAGGGATTTTTGTTGTTGCCGTTATATAAAAAGTTCTTGGAATCCCAGTTTCCTAGAAAAACATTAGTAACTTTACAGTTTTTTTACAGTGTAGATCCTATAGAATATGCTTAAAATAACATTACCCATGCCCTAAAAAGTAAATATGTAAAAATTCTATTTTTTTATAACTAAAACATACCGAATACTATGAATTCAATGTACTTTCAGACTATTTTGGCACTTCGAACGCAAAATAGTGTTTTTAAGGACAGAAAAAAAGGTGAAAATTTACAAAATTCTGGTAATACCACTAGAAATAGGGGACATCCAGTATAGTTCGGAAAAAGAGTGCAATATGAAAGAGGGTCTATATTTCGTAACCACCTTGATAAATAATCTTAAGTAGTGAACATGGCGCTACCCAAATGAGACTTTTTAAAAACAATTTATTTATGTATAGTTTAATATAATTTTATTTATATATATTTTAATATAATTGTATTTACATATAATTTAACTTTCTTGTATTTGCATGTAATTTAATACCACTTTATTCACATATAATGTAATTTAATTTGATATACACCGTTTAAGAATGGAAATAATTACCACTAAATATTAGAATTTGGATGATTATTTTTTTAGTATTTTTGTAAAAAATATTGAATAAATTATATTTCAAAATTGAGATCTATTTTAACCCTTAAATGCCGGGTGTTGCTTTTCGGCAACATACCCTATTTAGGCTCTAAAATAGTATTAGAATTATATTGAGGCAATAATGTCTAATATTGCCAATGAAGTACATTCTGAAAATATTATTAAATCGATTTTCTACATGTAGATGGCAACACTTGATGGCAACGCTGTTTAAGAATAAAGATATATTTATTTTCTTCAATTTTTGCTACTTCTTCTTTTGTTTTGTTTGGAAGCTTGCGGAATACCCTATTTTGTTCTGCAGTGAGCAAGTAAAATTTATTTCTTATTATACTTCATAAAATTCTTGTGGGTTTAATATTATAGAATTTTAGCAAGGAAAATTATTTTTTCAATTAAAGACCAGTATTGCTGATTAGTAACAAACTGTTTTTTAGCCGTAAACCACACTTAAAACAAAATATGATTTTTTAAAGTATTTTTTTTTTCATGATTTACTTAAAAAATGAATGTCGAAAAACATTATTACAATGATTTTTGAAAAATCAGACATTTAAGGATTAACATTTAAATTTAAATCACAATGACGACGGTATTTTGATGGAATGACGACGTAAGGTTTGAAAACGTTCCGTTTTTTTTCTAATGTATTTTAAGGTATTTTGATGTATTTTAAATGCTTAAAAAAATATGAACTTGAAATTAATTCTTGTACAGGTATTTGTACTATTTATATGAATTTAATTATTTAACTCAAGGACAATTGAGCAGCACTAGAATTTAAACTTAAATTTATTGAAATTCAGATCGTTCAACAATAATGTAAAAAATAAAGCATTCAAGAAGCATGCATAAGAACTTAAAGCAAATTTGATCTCACGTAGTGAAAAATCTAACAGACTGAATTGTATGCCTCAGTATGTTATCTGTACACGAAATATCTTATAAATTTATAATCTTCTAAGAGAAATATTGTAAACCATATTTATTATAATAAAAATCATTTCCATATTAGAATAATGTACGGCGAAGTAAATATCAATTTTCCAGTTCTAAATGCGTGTAACAGGGAGATATGGTGGTATGATCTCCCTGGGGACCCAGCTTTAGATTTAGAGTGGTGGTGCAAATCCGGAAGGGCGGGGGTGTACTTTCTAGCCTTAGACGTTTAACATGGTTTAAGGTCAGTTGGACAAACCGACAAAATATATATTTCCTTACCAAAAAAAAAAAAAACTTATATTTAATAGTATTAATAGATAAAATTATTACTTTTACAAATTCCAAAACCACAATACAATACCAATACTATATAACAACTCATGTACTACCAAAAAAACAATAATGATATAAAACACTAAAAAAACTATTTACTGTTATGCAGTGATTTCACAAGTGGTTTCTTTTACCAATAGGCATGTATAGTACGGTGCGAATTAGACGATATAATTATATGATTGAACATAGACTTTAACACCAATAACGATACCAATACAACAATACAGTAATTATATTATTTGCAACTGGATACTGGGCTTTGAAACAAATTTTATATTACAGAAAACTCAATACAATTATACTTATATAATGGGACAATATAAGTGATTTCACACTGCAATAAACATATAGAGTAAGGTGCAAATGATAAAGTATAAAAATAAAATCATGCAGTACAAGTACTATAATTTAATTCCCACATCTACACCAATATCCAAACCAAGAAAAACCACAATGCCAATACAATAAATACACGAGTTACAGTTGAAAGCACTAATTGAAAATGTAATTTCTATTTACATAATTACAACAAATACCAAAATTTCGAAATGTAAGTTTGTTAAACTATATGCACTATTAAAAAATTAACCGCTTACTTTAAAATATTTTCTGTACTTCCCAAGCGATAAAAATTGTATTCATAAAATACTTCTTGAGAAAAATTCGCTATTCATAAACATATACATCGGAGTTAAATAAAAGAGATGATTTTAATGTAGTCATTACACTTTGATGTGCTTACGAACAATGAGTGCATATTTTATATTCAAATAAGAATTATTATTTTCTATTCAAAATGTCATAACATATTACAATATCTCCTTTAAGATCCTTTCAGTTATTTAAAAAAGGCTTTTAAAAATGTAGTAGCGACCACTCTATTCGAAATAATTTGTTTTCATACATACATATTTTATAATAGTTTAGATCGTGATGAAAGAATTGCATTGTACACAAAGTAAAAAATGCATTTATATAAATTTGTAAATAACCATTGTTGCTTGTCTTGTTTAAAAAGAATTATTAAAGTCTTATTTTAAAGATCCTTCTTGGTGAATGAAATAAAATGTATTATGTTTTCTGAATTTTATTTTGTTCATTGGCTATAAATTGCTTATGCTTCCTAACTTCATGGTTTATTTATTTTAAAATTTTGAATTGTTTTACGTGTTTTTATATTATTAGAATAAATTCTGAAAGGCGCCATATTACTTTCCCATTTTTTTTTTTTTATTAAAAAAAGAAAAATATCATTTTGTGTAAATATACCTTTTTACAAATTTTAACCTTTTCCCATATTTATTGTATTTGGATTATAATAGTAGCTAATTTATAAGTTTTATCTAAAATAAATTTATGCCAAATTAATGATAATTTGTGTTGGTCCTATCATTCATTATACAGGATGTGCATAGATTAATATCCCAAATACCCAGAGCTATTAAAAGAAAACAAAAAAATAGTGCAACCTTGTTTTTCATCGGAAATCCATATAAACAGTTGAAAGTTTAAATCCAACACTCCTATAAGTATTTAATTTGTGCCTCTCCAGAAACAGAAACTATATCGTGGTGGTACGATAAGCTATCCCACACCCCTTTTCAGCATGTCCGCTGTGACTATTTGAATGGCTGCATGTATGCGTGTCCTAACTTCACGGCTCCTAGATAAGAAAGAAAACCTTTACACGCTTCACAAAAACGTCACACAAAGCAGGCAAAACAAAGAAAAAATTTGAACAACTTGCATTTTTTCGATTTTTTTTTTTCTCGTGGAATTTTTAATTCATTTTTTCTAATAACATTTAATAATTCTACGAGCCAAAGAAGATGAAAAATGCAATTTGTCTAATTTTTTTCTTTGTTTTCCCTGCTTTGTGTGACGTTTTCGTAACTCGTTTTAAAAACTTTTCGCATTATCTAGAGAGTGTTGCCTAGGTTCGACAACGCCAGTTGGTAGAGGTGAAACAAATACCTGATCTTTTTTGAGGCGCCACATAAAAAAAATGGTAAAAAATGTGTGGGATGAGTTATCGTATCGCCACGATATCGTTCGTGTTTCTCGAGCGGCTCACGTTGAATCCTGTGTTCAATTTAACATTCCATTTGTTATTTTATTTCCGTTGAACAAAAAGTTTGTACTTTTTTTCTTTTCTTTTAATATCCCTTTAAAGTTTGAATATTTATTTATGTATATTTAACTAATTTGTTATTATATTTTGTAATATATTGTGTTATGTTTTGTGTTATATTTTTAACTGTACATTTAACCAAATTTGTAATGGACATCTTCATGCGTAGAATCGTTATAACTGTAGTTCCACTAGCGACTATTTTCGCCACCACTAGCTTACAAGAATAATTTTAATTGTAAATATCTCTTTAAAATGTTATTGATTATTGTTTAAAAATATTCGTTTCCAAAAATGTCGCGAATGGTACCGCAGAGTGAACATATCCTTTCCCGTTTCTGCATGGTGTGTTAATAAATTTTCTGAAGGATCCATTTATTTAGCATTAGCTGGCAAATAAATAAACATGTAAAATATCCCTGGTGACACCATGAAAATATTGTAAAGTGTCTGCCATGTTTTTTATCATGTTCAATCGTTGTTAAAAATGAATAAATCTAGTTTCAGCACAGGTTTTCCTATTAAACCTGGATTATTATCAGAAAACAAAATGTATTCCCAAAAAATCAGTTCCTATCCAGGCCACAATGATTTGTTCAGTCATTGCTAATCTAACGGCTGAAAGTGGAACATTAGACTTAATAATATGTTAACAAGCATCAAAATCTGTATGTAAAGTACCCAAAGCATTGGGTAGAAATCCTGAGGCTTTCATTTGCTAACAGTCACTGGTAATAAAGTAACATTAAAAATTCCCTGAAAAGTTCTATAATTTCTGGTCTTACTAATTTTTCTCCTATATTGGAGCTCTGTAGTTCCGCAATTTAGACTACAAAAAACTAATATTTAACTAATAAATGAAATTTTCTGAAACTTCTATACTTTACGACATTTCTAATAGTTTCACATCGATAACACACACGATTAAGATGTTATTGGTAGGAAATGTAGGAGTTTAATGGGAGGAAATCGGTAAAATAACCTACGTCTCGCAGATTTTTTCTACTTCATCCAGTTTTTGAAGTACTCCTTTAGCTTTTATTTATGTATCTACCAGCAGGGAAAACTGAGCTGCCCTCGGTTAAAATTAGCTTTTTATTCAACTCGATATAACAGTAAATGTTTTTCTGCATTATTTCTATAAACCATTTTATTTTACTACAACTTATTTACAGAAACAATAAATATTAAAAATATATGTCTAATTTTTCCATTACTTACATATTTAGAACGAAAGGGCATCTCCTTCCAAACTGCATTTTTAATTGGACTCTAATTGGATGAATCATACATCTCAGCTCCTATGGGGAATTTTTAGAAAACTCCCTCATATTAGCCAATTGTTTCGCCAAATATCTCCAAAATATCCCCAAATGTGATGACATTCTTTTCTTTGGTGTCAAATAAGTATTTTGACAATGGTAATATTGAAGTCCATTTTCCCGACCAATATCGCCAAATTAGGCGAAATATTGCAACTTTCATCTTTAAACAACCTAATAACTGTTTCATTCCCATTGAAAGGCATTGGCCTGTAGTGACCCCAAAATGGCCCACTAATTGAATTTTCTCAATCATGTGACCTAGCTCACTTAGCTCAATTGTCTTCTCGTACCCCAAGGCGAATAGATACAAAATTTAGTCAAAATCGTGAGAGCCGATTTTTAGATTGAATTTGCTTACACACACACACACACACATATGTACAAGATTTACTAATATTATAACATACAATAAAAAAATCTAAGCATGTGATTTTATACAAAATTTATACATTATTCTCATTACGAGTTTTTCTCTAAAATTTACTGCAATAAATTGTCGTTAAACTAGCATTTAAAATCTCTATTTTTTGTCGTTTTTCCAATATCGCATCTCACGTGGAAGCGTGCGTGGCGGGGGAGGGGGGGGGGGGGTTCGAAAAGTTATTTTAACGTCAACTTCAACAAAATATTCCATAACTACCAGATTTTTTTTCTAGTTAATCACTTCCCTTTCTTCTTTATGTTGTTTGATTTACTAGACTATAAGCATAATGCCGCCGTCTAGATATCTTATTGTAATGTCTATGCAATATCTCTATCAATAGTCTCTATGTATCAATATTTCAGTTTTCTTTTACTGATTGAAATGCCTTAAAAATGCGAATTGTCCACAGAAAACGGAAACTTCTGTCTACGTAGAATTTAAAGCTCTGCGAGCTTAAAAAAAATACAAATATTATCAGTCATTTATTATTTCAGATTTCACTCTGTTATAACGTATTTTCACTTCTAAAAAAACTAGGCGAACCAACCCGGGCGCATATTAACTGCCTTTACTCGAGTAGGATCCATGGGGGAATTTTCGGATTGTGCGTTGAAAGAAGATTTTTTGTTGAATATGTATTACCTATTTTTATTTTGAATACGTCTGTCAACTAGTGAAACGTAAAACAAATATTTTTATTTAAATTTTATCCCTCTACTTCAAGGTAGGAGGCATTATGTGTCTAAATTCAAGTTGAATGAAATTTAGGCCAGTTTTAACTTGGAGTGTGCTTGCGACATTAAAAATTTTAGTTACGGTGATCTCCACCAAAGGAACTACAAACGTATAAAAAAGCTATATAGTGAAATATTTTAACAATACATACATTTGATTATTTCGGAAAGTTATTCTGGGGAATTAAGAGAAGTTCGTTGATAGGAAGTCAGTTTGAAATACGTTCAAGAATTTTATAGCTGGTATGAATATATGATATACAGATATGTGAATCATCATACGTTAAATAAAAGTCATAGAAAATATTTATTCCATCAATTATTGGCATTAAAATATAATGCATCTGAATTACTTGTGTTGTCCCCTTAGGGGACAACACAAGTAATTCAGATGCAATGCTTAAATGTTTAGAAGAAAAGAACTTGAAATGCTTAAAAGAACTTGAAATGCTTAAATGTTTAAAATTTCAATATAAAGCATTCCTCAGTAAGCCATGTGAAAATATACAAATTCCACAGAGTTTCAAAGGACATAATGACATTAAAAAACATTTTGAGTAAAAACTGCACGTAAACTGAAGTGATTCACACACATACATTAACTTACAATTTTTGACAATGTTTCACAATTGTTTTAGAAATGTTTTTATAAAATTCAGTTTTCAAAATTCTTTGGCGGATATTTTGACCCTATACAATCTGGAACCAGAGTAATGAAATTAACGACACCATAGACGACCCGGTTGGAATATTTGCTTAAATAGATCTTAACTTTGACAAGTTATTGCATTTTAAAAGCCTATAATTGATTTTAAAATACTTTATACATGCAAGTTCTAATTTATCATATACATTTTGAACGTGGGGTGACAATTAACCAAAAACAAAGCTACATCCAGAAAAAAACACCTCTGTAATTGAGTGACTATATGTATAGAATATTTGGGTTTGATTTCCACAGTAACATTTTGGAAAATATTCTGAAGGACTAGTAAAATAAACAAAAAATGGAAATAATCGAAAATAATAAATAATTATACAGATCTTTTAATATCAAAATAAAATTATGGAAATAAAATTGAAAAATATATTTTAACCGAAAAATTTGTTAACATCTGAATTTATATGTATATTGTTTCTTTCGCAATAGTTAATTAATTTTGACAAATTAAATAAACATTGTCAGAGCCAATGTACTACAAAGGCACTTTGCAACTAAGTTTAAATTTTATTCCTCATGCACAACACATCTTTTGATCGTTTCCTCAGTATTTTGATTTTTTTTTTCATTTTAGAAATGCTAATGTTGTCTGTTTTATGTATTGGGGAATTATTTTATTGTACAATGCCTTTTTAATTAAAAAAATATATATATAAATTTCTATTCGTATAATTTATTGTTTGCAAACTTAATCTTATGTTTTATTCTTATCTTAATGTGTGATGAATAACTGTTGATTTGTTTTATTTCTTGCTTTCCAGTAGCACGTAAATAGAATAAATGGTAGTTCAGACATGTTTTTAATGGACTGAGAATTGATGGAGCCATCCCAAGATAAACAGTATCTAAATCTGGAATGTAACATAACCTGTAACAACACTGTCAACCGAGAAGAATTCTGAAGGTGAACGTCGTCTTGTTTGTGTATGAGGAGACGCGTTAAGTACAGTGCAGAAACATGTTCGATTTTCCAACTGGTCTGTGTTACTACATGACATTTTCAGCATTTCAGGGAATGCTCGTAGTGTCATTCGACGATATTCTCAGACAACCATAGTTGTGATGATAATGTTGAACAGTGACTGGACCTTTGTGTCTACCTTGATTGTCTATCTTCCTTTAACAACCAGCACAATCTTCTACTTGTGCTATCTGGAAGAGCACTCAAGAGCCATCTCAAGATAAACAATATCTAGATCTGGAATGTAACATAACCTGTAACAACACTGTCAACCGAGAAAAATTCTGAAGGTGAACGTCGTCTTGTTTGTGTATGAGGAGACGCGGAAATTACAGTGCAGAAACATGTTCGATTTTCCAACTGGTCTGTGTTACTACATGACATTTTCAGCATTTCAGGTAGTGCTCGTAGTGTCATTCGACGATATTCTCAGACAATCATAGTTGTGATGATAATGTTGAACAGTGACTGGATCTTTGTGCCCACCTTGATTGTCTATCTTCCTTTAACATCCAACACATTCTTCTATTTGTGCTATCTGGAAGAGCACTCAAGAGCCATCTCAAGATAAACAATATCTAGATCTGGAATGTAACATAACCTGTAACAACACTGTCAACCGAGAAAAATTCTGAAGGCGAACGTCGCCTTGTTTGTGTATGAGGAGACGCGGAAATTACAGTGCAGAAACATGTTCGATTTTCCAACTGGTCTGTGTTACTACATGACATTTCAGCATTTCAGATAGTGCTCGTAGTATCATTCGACGATATTCTCTGACAATCATAGTTGTGATGATAATGTTGAACAGTGACTGGATCTTTGTGTCCACCTTGATCTTCCTTTAACATCCAGCACAATCTTCTATTTTTGTTATCTGGAAGAGCACTCTTCAAAAGTTTACTGTAGTATTTCATAGCACTCGGTTAATATTTTTTTTCAGGCGAAAGAAAATAGCACATTTCACTTCGCATATTGACATAATTCATTCTGTAAGCGATACTGAAAGTGTCTGAAATTGAAGGGATCTTACTGGCGTAAAACGGAAAAGAAATAAACAAAACAATTACTACATATTAGTTTCGCATCGTGTTACAATTCAGCATAAACTTATAGAAATTAAATGTGTTCGAACAAATGTGTAAAATATATACGGATAATAAAAAATATATATATATGAAAATTTTCCATTGCCCTGGTAGTTTTTTTTCTTTTATAAGGGAAAGATAAGGCCTTCCAGTTATTCACAGAACTGTACGTAAATTTTATATGGTAAATCTAAACTCCCAAGTTACTTTCTAAAAATAAGTACTATACACACGTCGTTTTTTTCTGATCGCAGACAAAGATATATTAAATTTAGACTATTCAGGGAGCAACCGCTGTTAATAAACAGCTTTTGTAGTTCTCATTTCCAAAATACATCTTATTTCACACATTTTATTTTTAAGTACAAATGATGACAATAACTACATGGATGCGAAAAATTTTATCAACTTGAGGCATGCAAAACTAAACCGAGGAATAATAAATAAAATTATTGAAGTGTGATAATGACAAACTTTGTTATTAAACAGCTTTTGTAGTTCTTATTTACCAAAATATATTTTATTTCATTCATTTTATTTTAAAGAATAAATGATGACAATAACTGCATGGTTGTGAAATTTTTTATCAACTTGAGTTATACAAAACTAAACCAAGGAATAATAAATAGAAATATTGAAAAACGATATTGACAAACGCTATTATTAAACAGCTTTTGTAGTTCTCATTTACGAAAAGATAAACAACTTTACTCATTTTTTAAGAGTAAATAATGACAACATGTATGCGAAAACGTTCTCAGCATGATTTATGAAAACCGAACCAAAGATTAATAAATAGAAATACTGAAATAATTATGTCAGAGTTTACATTACCGATCCTGAAATCATAGAAAATTATATCAATGACAACATAGAAGAAACATTTCTAATTAAATTGTTTCAGTAATCTTGGTTGTTATCTGTTAACTGTAACAGATAACCTAATTTTCAAGAAACGCAATTTTATGACTGCTTAATGGTTGTGGTGTCACGGAGAAAGACAAAGATAGACGTGAAGCAATAAATTTTATGTTACTTCAAAAATGCCTTGGGAAAGCATTTATTTATCAGCATATATTAATTTTGGAATAGTAATTACGTTTTATGGGAGATAGTTCTAGAAGGCTAAGGTAGTAAATACTGATCTTCTGTTTCAAAATTTAACTAATTTTTAAAAGAATTATAAGTTTAGAAATTGTAAGAAACTATACGCCTTTAACGATGAAATTAAAAAATAAGAAGAAAATCGAGCAAAGAATCACTTTTTGCAAACGTCGAAAATATGACAGTATAAATAAAAACTAAATTTTACGCAAATTAATAAAGCTAGTAAAGGAAAATTTTACTTACTAGAGGTCGGCTCAGCACCCTGCTCGCTAACGCTCGCCAGCCCCCGTGAATTGCTATGCAATCCACATTGGGATCACTACGCGATACCAGCTCGTTTCGCTTCGCTCGCCGCTACTTGGGTCAACTCTAACCAGAATGAGTACTATCATAAATCATTATAATGCATTAAATTTACAAATATTTTTAATGTATAAAAAAGTAACGGAAATCTTTGTTGAAAATGTAAATAAAAATGTATTAAAAAACCTTGGAAACAGAATTAATTTAAAACCTTAGTGAAAACACAATAAAAAATATTTTTAGTTGGGACTCTATGCGATCCGAGCAAGCGACATATGAAATTTACAAAATTCATAAAAAAAGTAATTGAAAATTTTTTTAAAAATGCAAATAAAATTGCATTTATCAAAAGTTTGGCCCTGTGACTTGTTGATTGAGAAAGCTAAGCGAACTGAAAATTGACGCTGTTTAATTTTAAATGGCATGTTAGTGTCAGATGGGGTCTTTCTCCTTTCATTTTGCCTATAGTATTGCAAATCCCGGCTTAAATTCATTTAAAACTATAAGACGGTATAAAAAATGCTACGTGTCATGCTAACAAACTATAAACAAAATATTTTCACCTGTATCTAAATACAATCTTGGATCAAAAAGCTGATTCGTTGATTTCCTCACGTCAACGAAAAACGGACCAATAAGAATTGTCATCCATGCATCACTCAAACGGTTTCTGTTAAAAGGGAGATTCTGTCTGGATTTTGATTTGCTGAGTTGTTGGGATATGTTGAACGTAACTTAACCACTGAGAATTGTCGCTGCGGCTGTTGCCAAATAGCAAGCTACAAATACAGCCTTTCTTTCGCGCTACGTAAGAGAAATATATATATATAGATTAATCAATTTACAGAAAAACAATTGTCTATTTTTCCTTATGGTAACCTGTTAAATCTTAAAATATAATCGTCGGTGAAATAGTTGGTTTAGAATAATATTGCAATTTTTTCATACATAAAATCGTGAATCTTTTCATAAGCTATCCAGTTATATGTCGAATATGTTAAATAATTCCTAAAATTTTCTAAATAAAATTCCCTCTACCTTCTTATAAATATCATATTCCTATTGTTTTCCCATTGTGGTATATCTTCTGAGTTAAAAGTACCCGGAATTTACCCGGAAGGACAATTTTTAAAATACAATTAAGGACCTATGTGTCGAGTTACAGTGCGGAGTTTGAACATCACCTGTGATTTACTATGTTGGCAGAAGCTGTTTGTTCTCTAGAAGTACCTATATTAGAGTGGCCTGCGTTTTTTAGAATCAAAAAATGAGTTCAACAAAGAGTTTTACTTAAATTTTATATTTGAAAGAAAATGTCTTGCCCCGAATTACTCAAAATGTTGTAAAAGACCTACGGTGAAACATGCATGCCAAACATACATGCATATGGATTGTTTAATCCTTTATGTATTGAATTATGAATTTATGAAAATTTTATCTTCTAAAAGCATTTTTCGTGAATTTTTGAAACTAATTTAAAAGATTTACATAATCATGTAATAAATTTTAGAAGGATTTTAGAAGGATTGAAGGATTTAGAAGGATTAATTTAATTTGAATTTATAAGGGTTTTGTGCAATATGTATAACCGCACTCAAATCTTTTATTTTAAATATTTTTCTTAGTATTTTGTAGAATTTGGAAATGCACAAATATAATGTTCTTACAAAAGAAATATAGAAGTTTTTCCAAATTGATAAATCCTCCCCCCCTCCCCGCCAATGCCAAGAAAGCTGAAAAGATGCAAAAGCAAAAGAAATCATCGTTTTAAAAATATATTTTTGTTTCGAGTAACCAATAATTCTTTTGGAACAGGAAAAATTAATGCATCTATAACTCATTTTAAACAGTATTACAATTAATCGATGTATTAAATTAATTTTATACCAAGTTATTTTAATGGTACTTATAAGTATCGTCAATAGATAAAGGGATAAAGGTATAGGGTCGAGAAGAGGTAGTTTATTTACCTCATTCTTGTCAATCTTTATGCTAATGTCAGACGGACGTCTTTTTGCACGCTTGTTTCCTTACGTATTATCCGTACACAATGCCGCTAGCATTGTGTAGGGATAATACGTAAGGAAAAAAGCGTGCAAAAAGTCGTCCGTCTGACATTAGCCTAAACGTCTACCAATGGCTCAAACATTGATAAAATAAAGAGTCTTGTATTTCAAAATTGTCGTCTGATTTTTGGAGAGTTACCTCAAGATGTCTTACATATATTTTAAGTCTGTTTATAACGTTATGACTAATAATTTTGGCATGAAACGCATCGCCACATGACTGGTTCCGTAAGAGCTCAACTTTCTCCTATTGTTCTCCAAGGGTTTTTAGCCAAAACGCAACTAATAGCATGGACCAAGGGCCGTACTTGCCCAGTATGGCCTCGTATAACTTTGTACTGAATTAATTTTGTACTAAATTTAACATTTCGAGGAAAATGTATCAAGCCAATTGTGGCCATAAAAGCAAATTCGCAGGAGTTAAAGACGATACCAAAATCTACCTACCCAAAAATTATGGAAGATTATGTCCTACGGTTGCATAGCTTTATTAAACTCGATGGGTATTACTTGGTAGTGGCAATATAAATGTGAACGAAAACTTAATTTTCTTTTGTTTTATTTAACAATTCCTGGTACTTTTTACACAGAAGGTAAATATACAGAAGGTATATAGAAGTAAAGCTTCTATATACAAATTCATATATTATTCAGTACCGCGCAAGGCAACAAAATGTGGTTCTATTGCCTTGTGATTATATTGTTCATTTAAAAAACCCAATAAAATATCTTTACATAGTCAGTCTAATGTTTTTATGTGCATCATTCGGAAAATTAAACATAAGGGATTTTTATAGAACGTATTACAGTTCAGTATTTCAATGAGATTCCTCTTTGTCTATCGGTAACAGGATTTTGCAATATTTTTCTAATAAATCGTGGAATTCGGATAAAATTTTCATATCATGTTTTTACGTCTTTATCTGAGAATCGTATAAGTGATCGTACATTTTCTAAAACTTCAAATATGCAAGCTTGTCTATATTAAAAGTATATTTTCTTTTAAATGCACTTTTTAAAAATATCAATTTATTTTATTGTAATTGGTATATTAATTTTCCAAAACTGTTTATTTTTCATGATATAATTTCTATGTACATTTTATGTAGATTTATTTATATACATTTATATATGTTTCTATGTTTAACCCTTTCAGGCCCGTATTTTTATTTACAAGAGGAAAAATCTCAATTTCTGGAATTAAGGTCATTTTTAGCTAAGCTAAACAAAAATATAATTCAAAAAATTATTTAACATTTTTTAATAGTATTTTTAAAAGATGCCATTTGGCATCATTGGGACCAAACGGCAATTGCACACCAAATGCTCATAATGCTATTTGGCATCATTGGAATAAAGAAAAAAGAAAATAAACATTGAATTTTTAACGTGTATTCATTTTTTAATGTCTAATTCATATATAATTGTATTTAATGAAGTTCCAGGCTTTTGACAAGAATGGAGATTTTTTTGGGGTGCACTGACGGTCGATTATCTACGCGAGAGATATATGTCCGAGGCAGGGATTTCTCAGTGGGGGACTTTCTAAGGGAACCTAACCCGTATTTACGCAAGGATACCCCAGGTTCGATGAAAATCACGGAAAACGCCGAACAGTTAGGTCGAGGAGCGCGATTGGTTCCAAACCAGCCCTTCCCGTCTACGAGCTTTTCCAGCAGAAGCTCTCAGCCACTTGATACACTAAATTATCTATAATTTATTCATCACAAAATATTTAAAGTACTCATATGGGCTAACATTTCATCACCTTGCAATGAAGAAGTTTCTCTAAATGTCATGTCATTCTCTAAATATCATGTCAAATGGTTCAATATTCTTATCTTCTAATTGATCTACATTTTCAACTTCAACTTTTAGTACTTATTACCTAAAGAAATAGTAAAAGGACTGACTGAATCATTTGTATCCTGATCAAGAATATTGACAATTGAATTGGGAGTCTCATCTGCATTTGATAGAATGCGTGCACTTTCAGTGTCCTCTTCGTCAGATTTTCCAATTTCTGTATCAGAAAGATGATCATACCTTAGTAAATAAATGGCTCTTTCTAATGATACAAACTCCTTTTTTCGCTTTGGCATGATAAATAGCAAAGGAATTTTTTCCCTTTCAAAAAACTACCAAATCGGATAAGAAATCAAAATAGAGAGTTAAGTTGTAAATATCTATCTGGTCCAAGTGATGCCATTTGGAATCATGTATCTTTACTATGCATTGTTACTAAATTAAAAATCCAATTGTTGAATTATAAATGCATAAATATGTACTTCACACAGATTAAAACATATATTTAAAAAATTGTAATTTAAAAAAAGGAAAAGTGGGAATAACATCTTTTTTCACAGTCATGATTTCACTTTACGTTTTAAAAGGAAATCAAGCAATACTTTTCAGTTTCTGGAACCTCTGCTGCCATCCATTAAGGAAAGAAAAATATACTTCGGAAAAGACAGAAAAAGTGTCTTTTGAATGACACAAAATACAATCTCCTTGACTCAGCTTTTAAATAAAATTGAAATTCATGAAAATTATGATGCCATAAGTCATCACTGGCCCCGAAAGTGTTCAGGGGGTCCGGGGTTAAAAATTCTCAAAAAAATGCAATATTGTTTTTCTGGGCTTAAAAAAAATACTGATATTTTAGCGTTAAATACCGCAAACCGCATACTTTTATCTTCATTAGATCCAGAGATATAACACCTTTTGCCTTGAGAAGCGATGCATGAACTGCCCTCTTTAACTTAACTTAAAAGTAAAGTCTTTAACTTAAAAGTTCCTTGCAAGATAGATGTATGAAATTTTCAACAGAGATTTTATGCGGTATTTCCTACAAATAGTCTTCGGTATTTTTAATTTTGAGTGATAATTTGGAAAATATGCTACTTTTTGCAAAACGCACTCATAAAAAAATTTCATTTTTTACATATTTTGTTTTATAAAATTCATAATCAATATTTTAAGAATTCCCGAAGACAAATTAAAACAACACATTTTCAGTACACAAAAGGGTAAAAAATTTGTGAATTGAGTAAGAACTTCCAGAGTTATATCAAAAATTAACTATGTTTAAAAATTTTAAATTTAATTAAAAAAATATTTAAAAATTTTCAGATTTTTATGCAATATTCTTGCAATATTCTTATTATATTAAAACATATTTCAGAAAAAATTTCATAACAAAATCTCTATTTTAAAAAAAAAAAAAAGAATTTTGAGCCCCGGATTCCCTTAAAAAATTCTTAAAATTTACATTAAATTTTAGATAATGGGAGCTCATAAGCTGTAGATTTATAAATCATTTAATTAACAGAAACTGGTATATATGAATGAACACAATTTAAACGGAGACTTTTCCTTAATAATTAATTCAGTTATAAACAATTCTTAGCGGAAATTTAAAACTGTTAATTGCACTTTACCAAACAACATTAACGGAAATTCGGCATTGAAAGTCTCCAAAATTATATTCAATTATTATGTAAAGTTATTTAAAAAGAACTTGAGAAAATTTAACTGAAGTAATACATGTTGAACTTTTAAAAAGTTTTATATTTATATCTAATGCTTGAAAAAGAAGTAGAATTGGTAAATAAATTGTTGCTGCAAATGAAAACGTCTTGATTTTTGAAAATAAATACAATCTATATTATCAGATGATCTATTAAAAGACTATACTGTAACGGAACTCGTTCCTTTTATTTTGTTGTATAATATATAAAGCGAACAATATTACGTGTACAATCTAACTTCGTCTTTCGATATTTACGCTTTTTTAAAGCTTCTTTAAATTTACTTTGAATACGATAAATACGCTTTTTTTAAAGCTTCTTCTTTTTCTTATTGGACGCAATAAATTTAGCGTTTTAGTGACCGTGACTCTTAGCTATATTCATTTTTCAGAATGTCCAAAATGTGTCTATTCCACTGCTTGAAAAAAATTAGGCGCAATTTTACTTTTTTCCTTAAATTTTATGTTTTGAGATGCGAAATAACCAGTTATGTTTTTAGCACAATATAAAGAGGCCATTTCTGACAAAAAATTATCTTATCATATGCATAGTACTTTCTAATTAACGGAATACAATAATTTTTGGCTATACTTATAACAGATTTTATCAATAAAGAGCCTTCACAACTAATTTCATTAACTACTTTCATAAATTTCCGCACAATTAGAAAAAACTTGTTTCTATAAAAACTTTAAAATTCAAAGTTCGAAAGTAAAATTCAAACACAAACTGAGACTAGCATACCTACCACAAAAATGCACAGATTTTTTATATATATTTAATTTCTTTCAAATTGTAAAAAGGACATCGTGGACGCATGCGAATTTCTGTAATTTCTGATTATTAGTACAGTTTTGATTTTATAAAAACTTCAAAACTTAAAGCTTTCACTCAAAGTGAGATTTGGATACCAAACTACGTCAGAAGTATGTGTCGAAAAGATGAAAATCCATCATTAAATTACCCTCATATATCAGAACACAAGTTTTCTATATGTCAGTGCACAGTAAAGTATGTTGCTATGTGTTAGTGCCACATATATCAGAACACAAGATCATCTATATGTCAGTGCACAGTAAAGTGTGTTGCTATGTGTTAGTGACACTCTGTTTAGATTAACTTTCGGTTATCGGATCAGATATTAGAATGATTTCAGATTTTGTTCCGGTAGGGTTCCTATATGTGAAAGTGGAGACATACGGAGCATAATATTTGTTTGATAAAGACGATACTTGACAAAAGCGAATTGCCAAGCATCTTGTTGAGCCTGCCATTAAAGTCAAATATGTTATCTTCTCTCACTTGTATACTCGAACTCTTTCAGGTGGGTATTGTCAAATTCTAAAATAGAAAATGCCTGTGTTATCTACATTTTGGACAAACGTGTCGTAAAGATCAGTCTGAGCACCGAATGTTGCCACTCTTACAAAGAGCCAGCCAGGTTCAGGTTATCAGATTCGGATCCAATTCTCATTACTCGTTTCCGATGCCGTTACTTCCTTCATATGAATTATTGGCTGCAGTTTATTTATTAAAGCGTGTCGCGGTTTTTGCTAACATCTTTCTTTTAGTTGTTTCTGACTGAAGTGTGAGTACGTTTGACTACGCATCGAAATTCACTTTATTATGCATTGAAATATGGAGCCCCTTTTCTGTACTCTGACATATGGGAGCTTTTCGATTCATACTGATGTGTAAGGGAACTTTACTGATGGACTGACAGCTTTTCGAGAGCCATATGTGTATGAAGTAATGGAGATTTACTTGTATTTTCTGCACATATGGTTCTTGATTATTGCCGGGAACCAGATAGATTAGCGAAACGAGATTGACCAATCAGAAGCCTGCATTTTAGAAAAAAGCGAAAAATATATTTATTATATTTATGTTTATTAAATAAAATAAAAATGCATTAATGAAGTAAATTATATCACTTTTAAAAATCTCGCAATGTACTCTTATTAAAGGTATGTTAAAATGTACATTATTTAAAACCGTTGAAGGTAGTCTTATTTTGGAATTATTGAAATGTTTCTATGATAAAAAAAAAACACAATTTCATTGATATAAGAGATACATGATTTAATTTAGTGTAACATATTTGTTTAAAATTTCATTTTACGTTTTCTCCAATTTCCTGATTGGAAATTCAAATATTTATTCTACTGTTGATTCTGGGCTACTTTGCAAAATTGGATGAAGTGAAGATGTAAATATGTATAACATTGATTCACGAATGTTTTATGCATACAAATGTATATATATATATATATATATATATATATATATATATATATATATATATATATATATATATATATTTAAGAATCTTTTTGAATTCAAAAAAGTAAGTGTTTACATCAATAGATATTAAAATGAACCATTTGTCACCTACATAATGTTAATATTTATGTTGCATGAAAATAATGTATATAGAATTTCTATAAAATTAAAATAAACTCGATTAAATTTCCCGAAATAAACTCGAAATGTTGATTCCTGTCAAAACATATGCATTGAATAATCACCAAAGTAAATTTAATTTTGAATGCTAAAGTTGTTAAAAATTACCTGTTGAAAACCAATATTTATGCTACGGTGAAATAGAATATGAATAAAACATGAATAACAGATGCGATGAATTAAATCTAAATAAATGAATATGAAAGAATATTAATATATATAAAGGAATTGTAGATATAAAAAAAATTATTCTTTTTGAATAAAAATTGCATCTATGTGTTGAAATTTAAAAACATAATTTATCAGAATAATTTTATATAGTTCTTTATATATTAAAAAATATTATATAATGATTCTGTTTAAATCATGTACATAGTTTAAAAAGAGTGTAATACAATCCGACAATGCATAAAATGTAATACAATTATATAAATGTGCAAGTTTCGAAAATATTTCAAATTTCATTTTAAATCTAAAAAAAAAAAAAAAAAAACATGAGAAACATTTGTTTGTTTGTATGGGGTAATCACAGGAACTATGGAACCTATTTTAAAAAATGGTTGCAAAATGATGTGGATACTTTCTACTTAATCATAGACTATATTTTATGTAGGTACTACAAACCCAAAAAGATGCAGGGCTAAGTGACTTTTTAATGTAGTGATTTCTCTGATACTGTTGGGACGTAGAAACTTGGAATTAGCATTTTGGTAACTTTTACGATGTAAACGCTCGTATAGCCCTTTAAGACCAGACCTACACAATTGTGTAGGTGATCCTAAAGGAAAAGAAAGAAAAAAAAACGTTTTACTTTTCCTGTGCTATTTAATGTCAACCCTGCTGCCACAGAAATGCTTGGATCTTACCTTGGCATAGCCTGACATCGGATATTTTTCAAAAATATTTTTCAAATATATATGATCCTATTAATAATCAGAAACCACCAAAATTTTTCAATTCAGCCAAAAATTTTCTGTGCTTAAAGGGATATAAAAGTTTAAAAAAATCGATATTTTAAATGATAAAGTGGCCAAAAGCTGTTTTGATAACGTTCTAAAATGCGATTTTGTGTCATATTATTAAGACTAGAAACTTGGTTTCGCATAGATGTTAGTTTTAAAATGTAAATGCTTGTGCAAAACATTTTCTAATCAATATGAAACTTAAAAGGTTATAGTAAAAAACACACGGTCTAAATAGGTGATTTCTGAGGTATTGTTGAAACTGAAAAAAATAAATTTGGCATTGGGATTACTTTTTAAATGTAAAATGATCGCTAAGACTTTAAAAAAAATACATTTCAGTGATATTGTTAGGGTTATAAACTTGGAATTTTGCACAGTATTTACTTTTTAGATATAAATTCTCTCAAAGAAAAATTCCTATACATTCAAAATTGGTATATGTTCTGGCATTCCAGACGCATTCTAATACGTTTTTAATTACAATTTATTTATAATTGTCACTGCTGGAAATTTGAAATTTGACACATCTATTATCTTTAAGTCATGAATGTTCGCACAGAACATTGTGTAAAAAATTCGAAAATTAAAGCGGTGCAGAATAAAAAAATGTTCAGTTAAATGTGGTTTAGAACGGTTTTTAAAACTTTCAATCTTTAAAAGGTAAACGAGCAACAGATGTTTTAAAAATGTTCTAAAATACTATTCATGTTAAATTGTTTGGGCTATAAATTTGAAATGTCTGTTGCTAGTTTTAGTTAGTAAAGTTTATATTATGTATTTTATGATATAAATTAGTTTAAAGATTTCTTTTAAATGTTGAAAATGGTTTTGGATATTGCTTAAATCAACCGTAAGTGTAGTTATATTTCTAGTATCAGTCTGAATTGTCAGAATATAGTCGTAAGTATAATGTATGTGATAAGATAAAAATCTGAAATCTTTACGAAATTTTGATACTGGTATGGTGCCGGGTCTACTTAAAACGTAAATGTTCGCAAGAAGTATTTTCACAATACATTCGAGACTTAGAAATAAAATAAGTTGTTATACCACTAACGCCAATGTGGTGCAGCAGCAAAAAACTTTATTAAACCGTATTTTATGAGAATGTTTTACGGATGTTTTACGGAATGTTTTACGGAATTTAGAAATTTAAAAAGGCGAAATGAGTGGAAAACAT
The DNA here is from genome assembly GCA_963932465.1 of Maratus speciosus. Taxonomy (NCBI): domain Eukaryota; kingdom Metazoa; phylum Arthropoda; class Arachnida; order Araneae; family Salticidae; genus Maratus; species Maratus speciosus. Next base: position 140,240,743 of record OZ010791.1, read on the forward strand.
TCTAAAACTTATTTGGAAAGTTTGTGCTAGAAACTCGTACATTGACATGGGTGTTACTTTCAAAGCATAAATAATCGCAAGAATAGTTTATAAAAACATAGAAATTAAAAAAGACACGAGAGTTCTAAAATTACGATTTCTGTGATATTATTGAAGCTAGAAACCTCACACTGTATATGGCAGTTATTTTGAAGCTTCTGTAAAAATCGAAATTTAAAAAGAGGTAGTAGGAATCATTCTCAAAAATTTCTGAATTGCGATTTATTTGGACTTTTTAAGTGTAGAAACTTGAAATTTTTTATTGCTTTTACTTTTAAGACATAAATACTGGCCCAGAAAATAAAATCCAAATTGAAGCGGTAAAATAGTGAAAGTATACAACTATTACCTATATGGTGCAGGAACAAAAAGGTTTCTAAAATCACATTATATGGGATATCATTGGATCTAGAAACTTCAAGTTTGGCATCGCGGTTACTTTTTAGACCTGAAGGACGCTAAGAACGGTTTTTAAATAAATCGAAATAAAAAGGGTGAATTGAGGTGGAAACCATTCTAAATTACGATTTTTTGTAGCTGTTAAGGCGGGAAACTTGAACTTTGATACCGCTATTACTTTTAAATTAGAAATGCGGGCACGGAACGTTTACTAAAAAAGTCAAAATTCAAAAGAGTGTTGGAGATATATATTCTAAAATTGCGATTTCTATTATACAATTGAACCTAGAAATATATAAGTTTTATGGCGTTTAAGCTTGAAAGCTCGCACAGAACAGTTTCTAAGAAAAGAGTGCAGAAGACGAAAACGCTCTAAGAACATTATAAAATGAAGATTTATTCGGAATTGTTAAGTATAGAAACTTGAAACTTGAGATGGCTGTTACTTTTAAGGCGTAAGTAATCTCACGGAACAGTTTCTAATGTAATCAAAAATAGAAAGGCTGCAGAAGATTTCCTAAAAATATTATTTCTCCGATATTGGTTGAGCTAGATACTTGAAATATAGTATTGTAATTAGTTGTAAGATGTAAAACCTTGCTAAAAACAGTTTCTAACATATTAGTGATTTTAAAGATGAAATGAGCGGAAAACGATCTATAAATATTCTAAGAAACTATTCATTAGGAACTGTTAGAGCTTAAAATCTCTAATTATGTATGGCTATTACTTGTAAGATGTAAATGCTCGCACATTACAGTTTCTAAAAAATTTCGATATAAAAGATGTTTTTAGCAGAAAAATTTCTAAATCCACGATTACTTTTAAACTACTGAATCGACTTTAAAAATGTTCTCTATGTAATACTGGAAGCCATTTTCAGTGCAATGCTGATAATTAAAACGTAAATTCGTTTTCTTTCTGTGCTCTCAAAGAGTTTAAAGTGAAAAAAATACTCTAAAATTCCGATTTATTTAATTACTTCTGTGTTTGAATCATAATTCGACATTGTAGTTTCCTTTCTGTTTTGAATGTTTGCTAAGAGCGATTAAAGACAAATCGAAATTTAAAAGTTTGAAATGATCTGAAAATGGTATAAAAGTTTATAAATTATTATTTCTTTGGAACTGTTAGACATAAAAGTGAGAAACTCGGCATGTTACTCACCTTAAGGATGTACAGTCGTAAAAAAAAGTAAATACCACCTACTAACTCTGCAACAAATTATCGTAAAAGAAAATTACTGGTACAAAACGATTGAAAATAAACTCTACTACTTTTAAATGATGTATATAAAATTTGCTTAGGGAGGGGAAGGGGGGGGGGGAAATCTACATATCGGAACGAACTCCGACATTTTAATAGCAATACTCAAGTCTAGCCTAACACCATAAATAGATTCTACACCCTTCAATTAGAATAAATCAAAATTTTCATGAGATTACTATGATTAGTTTCCAAGAAATTAACTATTTTAAAATGAGCATATTTTAGGGGTTGTATCAAAATTGAAGATGGTATTTGATTCCTGAAATGCAACAGAATGACTACGTCACTTCTATTAATGTATTATTTCTTGCCTATATGATCATTTTACTCTCTTAATATGTATCGACTATTGCCAGCTTAAATGATTCACTAAAATGAGTAATATATATATATATATTCAAATTATGCTTTTCTAGACATTATAAATGGCCACTTAAACCGCAATTTTGATGTTTTTTGCTCATAATTCGGAGAAGAAAATTTTTTAATTTAGAATTTTGCATAAAGCGGGACATAATAAATATAAATCTATCCAAAAATTGTAGGTTCCAATTAATATATTTTTGTAAAAATAATTTCATAATTCATATTTCATATTATAAAATTATAATTTTATAAAATTTTATTTTTGGAATCACAAATACAATGTACTTATGTTTAGGTTTTTTAGTATTATAATTAAACAAATAAATTATCATATTAGAATTATAATTTCAGGAGATATTTAAAAAAATATGAAAGTGTAATTTAACATTAGAAGCTCTAAATTTTAAATGTTTTTAATTCAAAAACTTATCATCCAAATGACTTGAAATTTCATTTCTAGGCATAGTTTGAACCGAAAATTTAAAATATATTATCGGAATTGAGTATGGCCATTGAAAAAAACAAAGTTTGATTTTTTTTTTTTATATGGCCCCGTAAGCAAACTTTATATACACCATTTAAAAGTACATTTTATTTCCAATCGTTTGGTACCTGTAATTTTTTTAAATTATAATTAAGTGCATAATTAAATGAGGGTGTTTACTTTTTTCCTCAACTGTACATGTTTGCTGAGAACATTTTCTAAAATTTCCAAACTTAAAAGAATTGCGTCAAATCTCAAATGTTCTAAAATCATGGTTTCCTTTAAACTACTAAACCGTTTTTAAAATGTTATCTTGGGATAATATTTATAACAGTCTCTGCTAAGATAGCACATGTTATATTTTTATACAACTTCTTTCCAGGAGTATTACAGAAAGAAAATTTTCTAAAATTATGGTTTCATTTATTTTGTTTAGCGTAAATACATGCAATTTTATATGGCGACTATTTTTAACACTCAAATTTTCTCCAAGAAGATGTTGATGTATTTGAGATTTAAAAGAACGCAATGATTCAAAAATGGTCTATAACCGTAATTACCCTGAAACTATCGAGTATAATATTTTTAAATGTTTACGTGTATATATCTATAAAATAGAGGTGCTCCCAAACAAAAGTTTATTTTTTATTATTTTAAACGTTTAAAATTGCAGAAAACTGTTCAACAGTTATACTTTTACTACGATTACGCTTAACTGCGTATGAACTTAAAATTGCGCTCTGAAGTAATTTCTTAGTATATGCTCACGAACAATATTAAAAAAAATAAGAATGAAACTTATTTATTTGTCATGATAGTGTTAGATATCCGCACAATGTGGAAAAAATATTAGAAATATGTTGGAAGCAAAAGATAATAAACTGTTTTTGCATTAGATGATTGTGACATATATTCTTAAAGTTAATAATTGCAGAAAATCCATAAAGGTTTTATTTTAATAATGCTTATAATTTCATTACTTATAAGAAATCAGAACTGTCATACAGTTTACTTAAGCAATTAATTATATATGAAAAGAATTAGACCTTCTTCATCCTTGTAATTAAAGAAAATAACACTCATAATTAACTTCACTCTTCTTTAAGAATAAAAATTTTTTTCATACTTTTAACTTTTCCTGTAAATTTACTTCATAGTAGAAAATCACGAAACGCTGTATTAAAACCCATGGTTTAATGCAGATAAATTTGATGATATTGATGAACAGTAATTTTTATTCTACTGCAGTACAGTATCATTTTACCCCACATATTTCTTAATCCATTTAATGAAAAGAGTATTTTAATATATAAAGAAATTATACATGATAAAAACCTTCCACAATGATGGACTTTGTTTAAGATTTGAGGTACTGTTTAACAGTTTTAAAACTAGAGGATTAATTATTATTGCATTGATGTACTTTCGCAATTTTTTTATCTTTGAGTTTATTGAATGTTGCAATAAAAAAAATTCAAAATCGCTGATAAAACGTTAGTATTTGTAATTAAATTAAGCACTCTCTAAAGAAATAGAAATTAGAATAATTAAAAGTGTGGGATTATACCAGGAAAAAAATTATGCAAGCAAGTAATTTTGCAAGCTAGTTGATCAATTTCAGACAATATAATCAAGACAAAATAGAAAACATTTTGTTACAAACTGCAGAAAAATTCTACTTCAAAAACTTTAAATAAAGAGCAGCATGACGCTGCAGATATGTTTTTTTTTATAGTGGTTATATCCAACATCACATCAGTGTGCACTGTGAGAATAAGAAAGAGTAATTGTTAAATAAATAGCATGGCAAAAATATATTTTTTTTTTCGTTTCTAAGATAAATATATAATTTCTGGTAGTTTAGATTATAGATTCCTAAAATGTATAAATGTGTTTCAGAGGCAAACTGGAATGAAACCATGTTTGCATTTCTTGCAATTTCAATGATACATTGTTTTTACTTTCTTCTTTCTAAAGAAGAAAGTATTTAAATCGAATGTGTTCTCGACGGATTTACAAGTTTTAGGGGTCAGAGATCCCGAAAAACATTTATATACAAAATGCCACTCTGTCCGTCCGTATGCCTGTGTTGTGCTCTCTTTGTATCGTCGAAAAGTATATGAATTTATGCATTGAATTGAACCAATTTTTGTGAATATTTTTAGATATGGCCAGCAGATCTTTATAGAATTTGGAAATATTCTGCCGGAAGGGTACGCTATAATTGCGATTTTTGTCCCATTTTCATTATTTTATCATCGAAAATTGTATGAAGTTATGCATATAATAGAACCAAATTTTGTGTGTATGATTTTTGCTTAAAACAAGCAGGTCCTCCTTGAATTTGAAAATATGGCGCAAGATGTTGCCTTTTATTTTTGTGCCATTTTCATTATTGTACCGTCAAAAATTGTATGATGTTATGCACATAATTGAACCAAATTCCATTTGTATATTTTTGTCTATGGCCAGCAGGTTTCCCTTCAATTTAGTAACAATCCGCCTGTAAGAAGAGCTTTAATAACGATTTTTTTCGATTTCTCATAGTTCTATTCTACATCCGCCTTTCATACAGAGACGGGCAATTAGCATCAAGCTAACCCGGAAATTGACAAACAGCTGATGTGCAACACAATAACGAAAAAAAATATATATTATTAAATTTTACGATTGAGATAACTCGTTTTTACTCCGATAAGTAACATGAAGCAGAAACTTAGGGTGGAAATCAAAGTTGGTGTAATCTTGAAGTAATAACATTGAAGTATTAACATGTGTAACAACTTTAAGAAATATTAACATGTATGATAAATAAGAAAGCTTTAGGATTAGCACATTCGACTAGTGTGTGCTGTTTTGTACCATTTGTGAATGACAAAACTAATATGTATTTTATAAAATATGCCATCTAATTGATTAGAATTATTCAAAACTGTCGAATCATTATCTCATACGTTTCTTCTACACAGCGAAAATAAACATTTTATATTACGTATATTCCATTAATAAGGAAAATATAGATAATATTTAATAATCAACTTCATTCTCCCATGCATAATCCTTCTTTTTACTTTTTATCATATGAACGATACATACTAGAACTGAAAATATGTAAATATTACGTTAAAACTAAACAGTTAGTATACGATTGAAATGTTTTGTCAACATTCTTTTTTTATCTCTTCGCTATGCAATACAATTTCACTCAAATAAACTTTCATTCAAGTACTCCAACGGATGTTTCACTTTGTAAAGTAATTATGCATAATCAAAATCCACCAGGATAATACGCTTTGATTAAGATTTACGGGGTTTTTATTGTTTGAGAACTATAGAATTAATTATTGCTGGAAGCTCTTTATTATCTTTGAATGATTTACTACCTACGTAAAAGACGAAGTTTTCAATGAAATAAGGAGACATAAGTGTCTCTAATTAAATACACCTCTTTGTAAAAAGATAAAAATTACTTTCATTAAAAGCGTATGACTAGGATAACAACATATTTATTAGAAGCAGACACGGTAGTCCGCTAAATATTACAATTTTAGAAGCATTTAATCTGCTTCTAATATATATGTAAAGTGCAAATTAGAATTTCGTTCCGGTTCATTATAACTTGGATTTTTTTTAAAGATGTTGATTGGTCTGGCACGGTCAGTTACATAATTTTTCAGGAAATGATTTAGTATATAACATATCGTTCAGTGTTGTTTAGTTATAGGATTACAGGTAAAGTTCTATAATGAGATGAACCCGATTATGAATAACTGTATGATTTGAAATTTTCTAACTGTCCGAAAAAATTCCGGTTCAGGATAAAAGATTAGCCTTTATAAAGGATTCTGCTAAATGGATTTTGATGGAACCTGTGTGGGGAAACACCAAGGGATGTCGAATCCATTGGTGTTACCCTGCACAGGTTCGAACCCTGTCAACTTAATATATATATGCGATATTACAGTCAGTTAGTATAGTTATTTTCGATATCGTTGTCGATGGCCTTGCACGATTTTTCGATGCTATAGAAAAGGCAGTGGATATAAACAACGTCGGAAATGCATCATTCTATTAAAATTAGATTCTAATAAATGGTAGTACTTTTTTCATATTAATTATTCTAAATTAGTGTTACTTATTGGCCAAATTATCATGTGCGAATATTAAATAATATAAACCTTTTAGTGTTAAATAATATACATTTAATTATAATTTTAACTATCGAATTACATTTTCAAATTACATTAGATCATGACCGACAATTTTAATTTATTTTAATAATATAACTTTGATCATTTTTGTATAAGAAGCAGTCGCAATTAGTTCTGCAGATTCATTCATAGCACGTACGCTCTTCGGAATAACTATTCAATGTCATATTTACTAAATGAACCAGTCTGTTACTTATTTTTATAAAGGATATTAACTAAAGTCTCATTAAAAATAACATGATAAAAGACATGTTGCATAACAATTTTAAGTACGTCACACACAGTTCAAAGATTTCTAGTATCTAAAAAGCGTAAAATCTTATTATTACCAAAGAAACAATATAAAAGAGAAACATAATCATCAAAATTTTTATATTTCTAAATCTAAAGAGCTTTTCTTTTAAGATTTCTACTTTTATATTCCTTTTACGATTTTTTAAAGCTGCAGTTTTCAATTTGTCGGTAATACTTCCATTAGGCTAAAATCTATTTAACAGATCAATGATCCCAAAAAAGTTTTTGAAATCAAAATTATGAGAAAAGGTATGTTATTTTCAGAAAAAAGTATTATTTATGAAGATGTATTATTTATCTAACTAAGAAATTGCGTTGAATTTACTTTATATATCCATTATTGTTCCAATTGTGAGAATTGTATGCTCTCGTGCATCACGATTTAATACTTTCTTTGTATGAAATCGTTAAACGTTAAAACACATAACAGAGGAAAAGGTCCAAATACCGGTTACCACTTTTGTTTTCAATCTAGATCATACAATTTTCAAAATTAATAAAATAAAAAGTGACTACGGGGTACCTTGACAAGTCTTACACCTGTTTAGAGAAAAAAAAAATCAGTTTAAAAGGCGTTTTCTGTTTATAAGAAGCTAAATTCCGAAAGTCTTCAAATTTTGAGTTTTTAAAATGGGGTCTAAATACCGGGTACCTAAGTTTTTTCCCAAAAGATCCCACAAATAGAGCTAATGACAATTATTAAGCAATAAGAATATTATTTTAATAAATTATATTGATTAATAACATTTCTTATGCACAGAAAAAATATGTAACTTTCAATTAATATGTATGTTTGTCAAATTTCTAAAATTCTTTTTGACTATCTCTCACAGTCTTCTTCCCATTATATTTCTAATTTTGTTTTTTAACGTGTAAAACAAAAAAAAAAGCTTGCTGATTGAAATGAGAATTATTTTATCTGAAAAAATCAAAAGCATAATATCACTCTCTGCGTCATTATAGTCCCTATCAACCCACATATCGCATTCTTAACATTGAACCCAGAATACCCTCCCCCATTCTTGTCCACAGAGAATGCACTCATGCAGAAGACACAAATTTATCATCTTCCTCTGTTGGATATTTTCCTTTTTCACTTTTTTAGCCCTCTTGCTACGTAATTGTTTTATGAAAATAGCTTCAAAAATTGCGTATTTAACCCCTTCGCGACGAGCGTCTTTTAAGAATTTTTATTCTTTTGTCACGGGTTTTTCAAAACAAAAGTTTTTCTCCAATTTAACCGGGAAAATACTCCGATTAAATAAGGCTTAATTTACAATAAAAAAATAACTGGTGGGAATAATCAAAGAGGGTTAATTAGACGAAAAAAATGCATCCCCGAGGAAGTCTCGGTTTGCGCAAATTTTGCTACTTTCACGATGCCCAAGGAAATCTCGGGTTGCGCAGCGAGAGGGTTAAAATCCAATTTCTGCCTCCTTCGCCTCGTTTACTCCGTCATTTTTTTTCTTTCTCTTCACATTTATTACAGACAATTTTGTAGTGTCCAACAGCTCTTTTTTGGAAAGTGATCCGGTAACCAGATTCGGTCCTGAAGAATTACGGCCATGGTTGCTTTTTTCATATTGGAAAATGGGACGGGGACTATTTCTGAACCATTTAAATTAATTTATTATTTATGGAACTATTTAGATTAATTTATTTTCCTCCCCTCAAGCAGAGCAAACGAGAGAGGTTCAAAACCCGGCTACCCGTTATTTAGACCACTCTAGGTAAGCGGTATTCGTACCACTGCTATGTTTAAGTTAAAACCGGTATTACTCATTCATATAATAAAATACCAATACTGTGCACGTGGCAATTGAGAGCGAAATATGTCTAAAAATAACTTAATCAACAATTCAAGCCAATATACGATCAGTATATTAAAAAAAATGAGAAACGCATATCTGAAAAACTTTTGATGTACCAGATTACGTAGATTCGACACTTTTGCATTTACTATTTGTAAATGACATAGACTTCAACGACGTACTTTTCGTAACTTTCTTCTCTCAATTAAAGTTACAAACTCTGCCTATCACCGCTAGGCTGCGCTGCGCTCAGTTCTCAGAACACCCAGTAGCCGGTATTTGGACCCTAGCCGGTATTTGGACCTTTTCCTCTAATATCCAGTTTAACAACACCAATTCTAATCTTTCATTTTAAATAATGATAACAATTTATACGACATCTCAGTCTTAGATATATAAATATTATTATATTAAAATTCATTAACACCTTTTCTAAAATTTTACATAATCCATTAAATTTTATACATTTTTTTATTTTTATGATAAACATATGATTGTAATAATAAATATATTATGACAGATATAAAATGTATTTTTATATTAGTCACATCTTATTTAATATACATCGTGTGTAAAACGTACACAGAATGTATTATTTTTAAAAAACGTCCACAAAACATATCCCGATAATTTATTTTCTGTAATTTGGAACCACTATACTGAGTTACAATGCTGAATTTGAACGCCATCTGTAATTTAGTGCGTTGACAGCAGCTGTTTTTATCAGACATACTTTATATGCGATTTTTATAACAGATTAAGATCATGGACTGTGAGAGATTGCTTAAATTATGTAGTTAAACGGAAAGTCTTAATGTGAATCGAAAACAATGTTGCAAAACACCTTCAGTAAATCGTGTATGTCCCAAACATAGACATATGAATTGTATAAAGCCCTCATAAGGTCATTGAATTAGCAGTGGATTTGGATCGTACTGATCGTCCTTCAAAGTCTACGAAAAATTAATAAAACCAAGAAGCTGGTACTTAGAAGTAGTCGTATGAGTCTTAGAGTTTTTACTCAAGATATCTGTCATATGTTTTAAGCCCGTTCATAATGGTATGGCTAATATTTTGGCCTTGAAATGTATCACCACACGACAGGTGTTAAAAAAAATTCACTTGTCTCCTATTGTTCTGCAATAGTTTTGACCAAATACGAAACAAATGCCATCGTTCAAGTGATGTACTCACCTGGTATGGCCTTGTTTGACTTTCTCTTGTTCACGAAGCTAAAATTACCACTTCAAGGAAAATGTTTTGAGTCAATTAGCTCAAAAAAAGTCAATCGGCAGAAGGAGCTAAATGTCATACCCCAGTTTACATGCCTAAAATGGATGAAAAATTGGATCCAGCGCTAGCATAATTCTATTGAATTTGTGGTCTACTTTTAAGAAAATTAAACAAATCTTAATGCAAAGATATTTTTTCGTGGTTTTTTTTAACAATTACGGGTAATTGTTATACAGAATATATATATTACAATAAATATTATTTCTAAATTTTTTTGAGTTTTTTTTTTAACTGTAAAAGTCAATATTTTAGCCTTTATTCTTTATCTAAAAACTGTTTTATATACCAAAGGCGTAAAAAAAATTATAAATACAAAATGTAGATCAATGTGCATGTTTTTCATTACTGATGGTCCATCAAACTATCGAATATGTCCAATAATATGTTTTACGGTAGAGTACGATGTAAATAGGGCACGACTTTTGTTGATCAGAAAACTATATCATGAAACCGGAAATCAAAGATCGGAGATTAAAAGCAAGCTGCATTATATAATAGACAAGGACTGCATATTTTCATCAGATAAATATAGACTTTTATTGCAGGTAATTCCGTCTTGGTATTAAATATTTTTCTTCGAAGTATGTTGAAAGTTGTATTTAACAGTCGATAATTATGTCATTTTCCTGTTCAAACTAATAGACGAAGTGTTTTAAATCTGTTGTTTGGAATATCTAATGAATATTTCACCACTCATTATTGGAAATGTGTTATTAGATTATTTGACGCATGGTTAAATATTGTTATAAGGTAGAAGGATATGGATGCGTCGGAAAACTTAAAAAGGTATCCCTCGTGCAATGAAAGAAAAAAAACCGCCTTTATCTAGACCGAATAGTAGTTATTTTCTAAATCATTAAATTAGAATTATAGATTTCCGAGTTATTCGAATAAGGTAAACAAGTAGACTAAATAGACGAAATGATCGAGAATTTCTAGCCTGTTGTTTTTAAGGTGATGAAACGATACATTATATCATGAATCTTTTGTATTGCGAGAAATTCTCTTGATTTTTTAAATTAATTCATAAACTAGAATGATAGTTACTAAAACTCATTTCTTGTGTTCGCATATTTTTGCAGTGATTTTTAAATAAACTTGACAACGATAATATAGGAATAGGCCTTTGAATTTTAATAGGCACAACAGTAGGAGACTCTAGAACTCTCTAGCAAAAAGAACTATAATTTATAAGGATGACAAGGAACTATTTTTTCTAAAGCCATAAGTTATTTTCTAGATGCCAGTGGTAATTTTTTTCCAGTGTTCACGAATAAAGTTCTCCAGCCAAGTAATTTAGTAATAAGAATATAAATAAGTTTATATGGACATCAAATGTCATCTCATAATATCGCGCACACTTCTTTAGAGTCCAACACTCTAGTGATTACTTATATCATTTCCATGAAGACTGATAACATATATCTACATCTACATGATTATGCACTTGTCTGATAAACTTTTGTCAGATTGCTATATTGTATGAAACATTGCTTAATACAGTATGTCAGTGAGTTTGATACACGGCAACATGCTCAGAGATCGCCAAATATTATCCGACGAGCTATCTTTAAGCTGCAGTATTGTTCTTGTGACGCAATCACATTGCATGCATATTTTGCAATAGACATTTATAGATTGTTTTAAAATGTTGATACTGAATTGCTGGCAAGACTTTCTCGGAATCTTCTAATTACTACCATTCGAAAGAAAAGTTTCTCACAAAGTACAATTTGTGTCTCTATAAAAAATAGTACTTTCAGTGTACACATTTTACTTGTAAGTATTTAAAACACGTGAAATGGTAGGGAAGTGCATTTTAACTTTAAAATAACATAGTTAATTTTCTGAATACAGATATATTCCGAAAATTTTGTATGTTCAGAATTATGCATAAAACTATTTTGAAAGGCTATCAACAATTTAAAAAGTCCTTCCGGCCAGTGCCGGGAGGAAGAGGTAGCTTTCATATTGCTTATTTTAAAAAAAGCCAACTTATATTATTCAAACACACGAAGCTCAATTTAGTGGAAACCGAATATAGGAGATTCAATACTAATTTTTATCAATACTAAATCATTATGAATGATAATTTCGCGAAATTAGTCAGCTTTATCCAAGCTGATTTTATTTAAAGTAATTTATATTTGGCTGACAAATTCGGCAATTTCTTAAAGTGCCTGCCATTTTAAGACAACATGGTGGATGAGGCTAACCAGTGAACTAGGTCGAGACCTTAGTAATTGCTGTGCACATGCTCACTCACATCGGAATCGGTTGATATATACGAGTGCTTTCGCAGGCAAAAAATCAGATTTTTCAAAATGTCACCCACATTAGAAATTGAAACTGCTATATCTGAGCCATTTTTTAACATAAAGACAATCAAAAATGCTCCTGGAATCCTTATATCAAGATCAAATACTTAAGAAAGAAACCTTTTTCAAGTTCTAATTTTTTTGCACCTCACTTTAAATATAATTTTCTTTTTAATTTTAAACAAGATGGCTGATGACGCTGGCCAGCGAACTTGGCCGAGATATGGATGTATACTATCCACATGCCTTCTTACATAGAAATAGGTGAATACCTGTGTTATCGCGTGACAAATACAAGATCGCTTCAAAGTGTTAGCCATGCTTGAAATTCAAAGTGCTATAATTCAACCATCTTTTAAGATATAAGCAAAACAACAAATTTTCAGAAATAAAAACTGCTCCAGAGTTTTTGTATCAAGGCCAAACACATACAAATATTTTTCATTTTCCCATTTTTTAATACCTCATTTTAAATTTTAAATTATATTTTTTTAAATGGCAACCCTTTTGAAACAAGATGGCGAATGAAGCTTTCCAACGAACTCGGTCGAGACATTGGTATGTATATACAGACCAAGTTACATCCAAATCGGTTCATAAATACGCCTTTTATCACGTGACAAAATTCAGGACGTTTCAAAATGTCAGCCACGCTAGAAATTCAAAATTCTATAACTCAGCCATTTTTTAAGATATAGACGAAACAAAAACTGCTCCGGAGTCTTTGTATAAAGGTCAAATGCATAAGAAAAAAATATTTTTCCATTTTCAATTTTTTGGTACCACATTTCAAATTTTAATTTTTTTTTAATTTAAATGGCCGCCATTTTGTTTCAAAATGGCGTATGAAGCTAGCCAACGAACTCGGTCGAGACATTGGTATGTACTATGTACACACCGAATTACATCCAAATCGGTTCATAAATATGAGAGTTACAGTGTGACAAAGGTCATATATATATATATATATAAATTTTTAACGGAGGGTGGTTTTGGGGTCTGGGGGTCATGATCGATGAAAATATACCAAATTTTTTTGAAATCGCTTTCCCCCGAACGGCTGCAATAGGTAGCTTTATGTAATGAAAGCTAACTAAAACCTAAGGTAAATAAATAATACGTGTTAACATTTATAAATTTCATTATTGTTTAACAATCTTTAAAGATTAGAATTTTAGAAAGTGTTTGGACGTTCAAGAAATAGCATCTATAAAATAATGGAATATATAGATTGTTTTTCTAGCTGTTCTTGAATAACAGTTGCATCTTTTATTAATATTTATTAATTTATTTTCAGTAATTTATATCTCACCAACTAATTATTTCAAATTTATGAACATTTGAAACGTGCAATAATATAATGGTGTTGTCATTAAACATTTAAGATTACAATTATAATTAGAAAAATCACGATAAGAATTAAAATGGTCATCTTTTGTTTTCCTTCTGTAATTACATCCAAAGTTATAGCCTTCATTCCATTTTTTATTATTATCTAGAGAGGACATTTTTCGAATTATAGATACTTGAAATTGCAGTGCAGATTAAAAAGTACAGCCAATTGTGAGAGTAATAATTTAAAAGCTCATTTAATAACTGATTCTTTGAGTCTTTACGAAAACAGTTCATGAAATATCTACGATGTTTTTTGTCTCTTTATATATCTCATGCATTATTTACCTAATGAAGAATAACCAAAAAGATTGCATTTGGAACAAATAGTTTGTTAATTTCTAAATGTAGGAAGTTTATTTTTGAATTACAATTGTATTTTTTTTTGTATTTTTGCAAAATAGATATAGATATATTATCATTCTTTAATATTTATTATTTATTATCAGTCAACATTTTCAGAAGCCATAAAATAAATTTTATAAAAGTTTTACTGAAAAATATTTCAAGTAAAATTGTTTCTTAAAGGAAATAACTACACTATATATTTTTAAACATATTTTATATTATTTTAAATGATACCACACAAAAATATGTAAAATGAAAATATTAAAACTAATTCAATATATGCAAACCATTTCAACGTACAATTCCTTTAATTCAAAATTGTTTCCAACATATCTCCAAACTACTGCTATAATTTAATTCATATCTTGTTTAAATTTAATTAAGTGATAAGTATTTTAATGAAAATATCTTTAAAATGATAAAGAGAAAATTTACACAAATGAAATTGACGTTAACAAGAAGAAACAGGGTAATAGTATTCAAATTTTCCATTCGTTACGTTTAGATATTTAATTGAAATTTTGTCATTTTTTATAAATAGTTGTAATTTTTATAAGCAGTTGTAAAGCATTTCTAAAAGGTTTATTCTATCCTTAATACACCTGTCAGTTTCATGTGCAAAACCTAGAAAATAATTTAATACTATAGCAGGTAAAAGAAATTAAATAATTTATAAATTATAGCGTAGCAGTAATTACTTTATTATTTTGACAAACAAAATAAGGTATTGGTAAGAAGCATTGTTATATATCAAGGAAAAAGCATGAATACTCTTTTTTACTTAGTATTTAATGAAGTGTTTTTTAAAGAAATAAAATTAAAATATTTTGAAACATACCAAAAGCCGGAGAACAGTTGGGCGTAAATATTACAAAATAATAAAACTACATTTTAAAAATATGCTACATGTGTTTAATCTATGTTTAAGAGCATTCTTTAGATGAATCAAAAATTCCCATTTCCGTGCATACGATATTTGAGATTTAAATTATTCTGAGCATTTAACATATAACCAAATCCTTAGAGACAGAACTAGAGTTTAGCTAATTTAGTTAATTAAAATTCTTTCCGAAGTGTATGAAATTTTAATGTACTTTTCATTAATGTTTATTTTCTCTGTTAAATAAAACAATTCAAATAAACAAACTTTTAAAATTAAAGCAATTAAGAAAGTTACTCAATAAATTATAAACTAACTTACTTTCTACATTATTCAATATTTATTTATGTAAATCTCAAATATTTTTAAAGCATGGTAAATTTCATTAACAAATAACTTCTTTTACGGTTAGACGTACAAATTGCACAGTATTGAAATGAAATTGTATAAACTGTAAAATCCTTTTTCATTTATCTGTTTAGGATTTAAGTAAGAGAGGAATGTTTACCTTAATTATTACCTTAATAATGTTTAAGAATGAAGAAAAAATTAAATTAAAGACGTCAAAATATGAATAATTATCCTGGCGGTGAATTCAATAAATCCAATATTAACTAGTCGGATGTACCAATCCCAAAACTTTCTTCTATCTCATACATGTTAATGCTTCAAAATTCGCTATCACACTGCCACAATTAAAAGGCAATCTATGCATCTCATGAGGATTCTAACGATATGAAATTCCGTGCATTAGTTCTTGAGATATGACTATCGCTGAAATCGTCTAAATTCAGCAAAATGCTGCCTAGCAGCGCCACCTATTGGGTGATTTATACCAAATCCTAATCAGCAACAATTTATGTCAACGTCTGACTGAATCTGAAGTTTGGAGAAAATCCGTAGATTAGTTTTTGAGACAGAGCAATAGCGAAAATCGTGAAAATTTCTGCATAGCAGCGCCACCTATTGGGTGATTAACACCAAAACCTAATTAACAACAACTTGTGTCAACATACAACTAAATCTGAAGTTAGATAAAAATTGGTCCATTAGTTCTATTGATAGAGCTACTGAGGCAATCGTGGAAAAGGCAGCAGAGAAGCGCCACCTGTTGGGCTATTTACACCAACACCTAATCAGTAGCAAGTCATATCAAGGACTAACTTAATCTGAAGTTTGATGGAAATCCGTACGTTAGTTCTTAAGATAGAGCTATTGGGGAAATCGTGTAAATCCTGCAAAATTCATCATAACAGCGCCACCTGTTGGGCGATTTACACCAAAACGTAATCATCATCAATTCATATCAAGGACTAACTAAATCTGAAGTTTGATCAAAATCCGTGCATTAGTTCTTGAGATAGAGCTATTGCGAAAATCGTGAAAAATGCAGCATTGCAGCGCCACCTGTTGAGCGATTTACACCAAAAACTAATCAGCATCAATTTGTATTAGGCAGTAACTGAATATCAATTTTTATTAAATTCCGTGCATTAGTTCTTGAGATAGAGCGCCTACAAAATTTGTGTCACATACACACAGACAGACAGACAGACAGACTCACAGAGTCACAGACAGACATTTTGTAAAAACATGTTTTTTGGAATCTCTGACCCCTAAAACGTGTAAATCCGTCGAAAACCGGAATTCGAAAATTTTCATGAATCATGAAAATCAAATTCTGTGATATTAGTCTTGCATAAATACTTTAGCATAAAAAATCTATTTTATTTTAACTTAAACAAAACACGTTAATGGATTGAAATAACTAAATCTTTTTTTATCAAAATAATTACTTTTCAAAGCGGTCACAGTACATAAAACATTTATTCACGACTAGAAACGACTACAAATTATTTTTCATCATTTTTTCTCGACCTAACACTTCCCATGAGTGTTTTTAATGCTGTTCATAATTGTATCGAAAACAAATTTTGTAAGATTTATCCGGTTAGAACATATTTAACATATTCATAATGTTTATGGGGACGTAGGCATAAGAAAAAAAAATAGTTTAGTTTTATTTATTACATTTATCTCATTTAACCCTTTCCGGCGCGGAGTAAGTCTGTTTGTTAAATGATGAAATCATTGACGCACACGAGAATTTACAAACGAATTTATTAGAAAATATAAACTTGTTTATTTTTGCATACTTTAGAAAAGGCAAATGTGAATTAAGTATTCTTGGAGCCGTTTGTCTGTTTGAAATTAAAATTAGGTATCCTTCTTTGTGGACACCGCCAACTAAAGGGTTAAATGACTGATAAAATGTCTGAAATTTTTTTCACGTGTATTAGGCTTTATTATTGAAAAATTTGATCATTGAGCATCTTTAGATGTCTATTTGCTCCATTTGCTATCTAGTACACCTAAAATTTAATTAAGAATTTATCATTGTCAGCGACATGATAATTTGCATTCATATATTTAAAAATAGATTATCTTAGTGCAAACGTTTCAAAACTGAACACCAACACATTCAAACATTCTTCGAACATCCAGATTCTGCAGTACAAATAGCATAGAAGGAAGTTAAAATTTAACTTCTCTTTATTTAAAAAATATCGACAAAACGCAAGCAGTTTTAAATAATAAACTTAAAAATAATAATTTACAACGAAAAAGTTAAAAATTTGTCTCCAATAAATTCTTTACGAACATACCTAAAATATCCGACGTAAAAGGATTATTAAATTTCACGAAATGTTTGTTCCGTCATTTGAGAGAAAAAATAGCCTGAATTGGAAAAAGTAAAAGTAAAAATGTATATTATCTGCATTTACAGACTTTTTTAGGACTTTAAATATTCAAAATTACGAAAAACATATTGTCAGATTTTTTTTTGTATTTATTTAGAAAAAAATATTACTTACGTGAGTTACTTAAAAGTTATGAAAGTTATTATTAGTTATATTTTACATGAATGTCCGGCCTAAGTCACTGAACGAAAAATTCCAAGAAACCATCTAAAAACCACATCTGTTTGAAAGGCAAATATGTGGTTTTTCATACCACACTGCCTGCTTTCAGCCAGCTTCAGCCGACGTTCGACGAAAAAGGCATTTTTTTATATACTTGGCGTTTCTATTAAGTAAAATACGTCGGTCTTAATAGGATGTATATACCGGGTGTCCCAAAAAGGACTGACTGATTTTAAAATTCAATAACTTGCAAACGGTGACAGATATTAAAAAAATTCTTGCATGAGGGTTATGCATAAGGTCAAAAGTTTTATTACAGTGATTTTCAATTTTAGTTCGATTTACAAACAATAGATGGCGCTGAAAGCAATAGTCGCTAAATACAGGCTCGATTTTTGGTTCTTCGTGGCCCGGATAATACATTTCCATCTCCTTTTTCTGCATGGAACAAGATAAAGGAGCGAAAATCGAGCCTGTATTTAGCGACTATTGCTTACAGCGCCATCTATTGTTTGTAAATCGAACTAAAATTGAAAATCACTGTAATAAAACTTTTGACCTTATTCATAACCCTCCTGCAAGAATTTTTTTAATATCTGTCACCGTTTGCAAGTTATTGAATTTTAAAATCAGTCAGTCCTTTTTGGGACACCCGGTATATATATTAATGTTTCATAATTAAAATCCACATGGTCATCTGAAATATATTATTTGTTATACAGGGTGTCTCAAAAGGTCGTTTACAAACTTAACATGCTGGTCTGTTATATCATTTTCAGAAGGAACAAGATTTACATAGGAACTTGCGTTCGAAAATGCAAATTGCGACCGCTAGAGGACGATGAGTGTAGGTGTGGAAGGGAAGAAAGAAAAGATATCGAAAAAGGTATTAATATGACTTTTATTAAAGAACATGGTTTAATTTACAGAAGGTGTTCCAAATTCCTTCCATTCGCCCCAATGCATGCTTCAGAACGTCGACGCATGGATTCGCGGACCCATTCAAAATAGGCAGGTGTGTCACGGACACGTGCCACCGCTTCCACGATCCGTTTTTGCAAATGCCAGCATTAGAATGCGACGCATTGAGGATAATCGGCATCGCGCAATGCCTGTACTCTTTGGACGTGCTAGGGGTGTAGCCTGTCCTCGTGTAATATGGGTATGATGCTGGAAAGATGTACATCCAGAAAGACTATTTGTGGGTTCCTCTCAAATTCCCGTAGCACAGCTTCCTCTACGACATGTATGCGTGTAGGGCGTTCTCGTCCGGTGTAGCTATTTACTTGAATAACTCCTTTATCACACAAGCTGTGATGCAATTGTCCAAAAAAAACACGATTTGGCTGACGTCTGTTTAGGAAGCGCTCAAGGTACAACCGTACCGCGGCTCGTGCATTTTCATCCGCGTCGCCGCATTATTAAACCGATTCATCCTTCTCCTGCAAAGTCATCGCCTGAAATGATTACGCTTCCCACTCTCCCATTAGCCTGCGCTCATTGCCCTCTAGCGGTCGCAGTTTGCATTTTCAAACACAAGTTCCTATGTAAATCTTGATTATCATTGTGATGTCTCGACAACCGAGGATGGCACTAGAAATTGGATATTAAAAGTTTATTAAATACAAAATCCTATTTACAAAATATTTACACTTGCCTAAAAATATATACACTTTGACTACAAGTTATCAACCACAATACTCCACCAAACTATACATCTCATTTCTGAAAACCAAACCAATATTACCTCGGATGACTTCCCGCATCCTACACATCCGACAAAACACAACACTACTGCCGGTTTCCCCTCTTCACTTCAATTTACTTACCGTTGACTTACCGCGTGTTTTCACTTCACTTTACTTTAGAGGCTAGACAGAAAGTTGGTTGCATGACAATCATGATATGACAGACCAGCGTGTTAAGTTTGTAAACGACCTTTTGAAACACCCTGTATTTACAAATGATTCATTTCTTCTATGGAAATAAAAGAACATCAAATCAGCAGATTACAAAAGTAATGCAAAATACTTTTAGTACTGAATACAATCAATACTGAATATACTAGCACATTGCCTTCGCATAGCTCTGTGCAAAAGTTACCAATATTTAATGAATACTAGCTGTTTAACCCGTTCTACTCACGGGAGTTCATGAATTTAATTCTAAAACAAAAATTATAAATAAAATTTTGCCGAATTATCATATTGCTATGGCAGCAGACGGTAAAACGATATCTTTGGAATAAGGGAATAAATTGAATAAAAAGATTTGTTGATGTTTGTGATAAAATGTTTTTCTTTATTTTTTTTAAAAGGTAATAAATAAGTGCGATTAAATAATCTCTTATTATTTGCATGTGAGGTAAAAGAATTATCATAATACCCGTACAACAGCGTCTAGAATACCTAGTGTGGAAATATGCTATCCAAACAGTACAAAAAATGTTATCCCTTAAATGTGCGACGATACTGCTAAAATGCGACATCTGCGGGATTTTCATATTACTAGTATTACATTGTATAGACTAGCAATACCTTGCAGTTGTACAAAATATCCTGCAGATGTCGCTGCGATCTGTATATTGCAGCAGCATCGTTGCATATTTAAGGGATACAATTGTTTAGCGCTTTTTTAAGTATTACAGAGATAGCCGATTTCCACACTATGTATTCTTGTCGCTATAACACTGCCAACGCGGACAGTAAATACAGGAACGCTACAATTTTAAAACACTAGACTCCGCTGAGATCCCCGGGTGACTTGCACCGCAACTGGCGGGCAGCTCAAACTCAGCCCTGGCAAAATAAAGCCCTTCAAAAAGTCTCGACAAAAGAAACGAGCCCAAAAGGCAGGAGGTGAAGAGAAGGAATCTCAAAACTTATCTTTCTGCAACCGGAGATTATCTACGGGTGTAACCCACTCTACCATATTAAGCCTATTGGCTAAAAATTCCTCCAAATGCCCTAACGCCATCATAAAATTTTAATTTTTAAGTAACGTTACCAGTTACATAATACGGAAAAACAATAAAACCCCGTACAGATTCTTAGTCTTGCACCGTAGCGTACGTAATACGTATATCTCACATTATAGTAAACATATTTAGAACTGGTTCGAAATCGCGCGAATAAGGGTTAAACATAAAAAAGGCAATAATTCGTAATTCATTAAAAACATAAAATAAAAAAAAATCTGTTTAAAATTTTCGAATTTTTGTTACCCCGTACCAGCAACCCGTGTGCCAAATTTCATAGCCCTGAAGCTTGTGGTTTTCGAGTTTTTGAGGTTACATAGATACATGCAAAGATTTTAATAGGGTAGATGTCCAGTGAAATAGCGATATCTTAATAAATTCAGTTATTTAATTTTTAATTAATTTAGCTTTAGAAAGCATATTAAGTTATATTATGAAGTTTCGCGGGATTACCATACATCCAATTTGTACGTGAAATCGTTTAAAGTCTTTTGATAATTGTAAATTACTGCAGAAACAAAGATTTCAATGGACAGAATTTTAAAATCGAAAAAATAAAATAAAAATATATTTCCATTTCTCACTGAACAGTGGTACAGCGTTGAGAGGTTTCCTAGTTGCCAGGCAACTTAACACCCAGGCTCTAGATACAAATTAATGAGCCATTAGGAAAAAAGGGAAGGTGTAGTTGTTTAAAACTACATTATAAATGAAAAAATATCAATGATAGGTACTAGCATAAGTGCTTTAATTTTAGAGATAAAAAAGTTAATGTTAAGTTTAATAACTTGAAAAGAAAGTTAAAGTTATAGTTAAAAGTAGGTATATCTGTACTTGCAAAAGCTACTATAAGAAAGAATAAAAAATGTGAAAAGAAGTAAAAGTTAGCACTAGTTCAAAGTTTACACTCACCAAGCTTGGGCAAGAAAAGCGGTAAAAGAAGGCAGCAAGGCCACTACTTTAACTTAAAAACGGCACTAATCAAGGCAATATATATATATTTTCCTATATATATACAATATATATCGATAAGGTGTTTTTAAGTTGTTTTTTTATTTTATTATTTAATATATAAAAAGTAAAAAGGATGAGAAAAATATGAAAAATAGACAAAGCTCACGGGCATTCCATAATAGTGGAATATTTAGGGCGCTTTCGATGGTGGGGCTTGAAAGCATCATTGTCAAGAAGCTCTGCCACGATATCATTGGGAAGATCATACAAAGTTGAATAGAATATTTTAGCAAGATCTTTTATTCTTTTCCTTAAGGTGATGGTTTTAAGGTCCCTAAGGACGGTTGATTTGCGACGGTATCTGAGGCGCCACGGACATTACGAAGATTCTTGTTATGCAATTTACTAAGATTATCCATGGTGAACTTGCAGGTGAAGCTCCAGACCGGATGGCATAAGTAATGGTAGGAAGCATACGTGAATTATATAGAAGGAGTTTATTATAGATAGAGAGAGTTTTACTACTGATAAGAGGTTTAAGAGAGATAGAAGCTCCGGCGACTTTCCCCCTGATGGAAAGAATATGTTTGCTCCATGTGAGCCTACGGTCAAGGATGACCCCCAGGTACTTCGTATCATCAGACCATGGAATAGTAGTGTTTTTGATTGTTATTCTAGGGGGATAGATAAATTTACGAGAGAAAGGGACAGCAGAAGTTTTACTTTCGTTGATAAGAACGCGCCATAGGGTGCACTAGTACGGGATGTCTTCTAGGTGAGTCTGCAGGTACCTGTACATACTATATGGGTGGTGTGCAGAGGCGTAGATACATTTATCGTCCGCATACAGAGCTGGGTAAGTACGTAATGAGCGTGGGATGTCATTAAAAAAATATTAAATAACACTGGGCCCAACACGCTCCCCTGAAGGATGCCCACTCGGATAAAAAGTATAATGAAAAGGATGTTATTGATGCGGACGTGAAATGTACGACCGCAAATGTAGGAATATATTAGTCTAGAGCGAAATTTTAGCTTAATTAATTTGTAAATAAGGCCCTCGTGCTAGACTTTGTCAAAAGCCTTTGCGACGTCAAGAAAAATGGCTGCAGCTGGAATCTTAGCGTTGAGCTTTTCGCAGAGAAACTCAACAACGCGAACTAGCTGGTGTTGAGTTGAATGTTTTGAGCGAAAGCCAAATTGTTCAGGCATGAGGATGTTGTTTTGCTAAATAAAGTCCTGCAACTGGGCCCTGATGACATATTTGACGAATTTACTGAGAGAAGGAAGAAAAAAGATGGGCCTATAGTTAGTAGGATCAGACAGATTATTTCCAGGTTTGGGTATGGGTGATATGATAGAAAGTTTCCATGGCTTAGGTAAATAATTGAATTTAAAGATAGAATTAGTGAGGTGTGTGATATAGATAATACAGTTAGGGGAAGATTTTTGAGAGCAGTGTTAGAAATTTTGTCGTAACCTGGGGTCTTGCGTTTTTTCAGTTTTTAATTATATAATGGATTACAATGGGCTAAATAGAAGGGGGATCATCAGGGTGGTGGCTAAGAAACTGCTAACAGTTTAAATAACTATTAACAGGAAAGTTACCATTAGGCGGTGCATACATAAATGCTTATTTAATGTTAATGTGGGGAAGCTGTATGACAATACTCGTGTATTCAGTGTCATTATAATTAGTACTATGAAAAAGATAGTGAGGGATAGGGTGCTTAATGGATATTGCGGTGCCACTTCTTCGGATGCTACCAGAGAGGGGTGTGTGAAAGAGCCTATTTCTAGGAACGTTATTATTATTATAGATAGGACTGAAAATTCCTTGTAAGGAAATGACATCAATTTGTGGGTGATCGGAAATAAAACCTTTTAGTTCATTTCTTTCATGCTGTAAAGAGTTATAATTCCAAGAGAGAAATATTAAAGAGGAAAAAGAGAAGGAGGAACTACTCATTATTGGTTGAGTTAAATTCCGTGGCCAAGCTGTCAAACGTACTTATAATTATAAACATTTTTTCCATTGGATCAGTGCAATTTTTGGAGAGTTTAGCTATGTTTTGAAAACATTGAATGAATTTAATGAATTTAAATAGTTCTTTCATTTCTTGAAATGTTTTTAAATTATCTTTTAAATCAGTGGAATAGTTTGAACTGGTAGGATTTTCCGGTGTTGCATTAACAGGGTGAGTTGACTTATTCTCTGTAGAATTAGCTTTTTCAGCGTTCGAAGGAAGTGAAGAGTCTACATCTGGAGCTTTCATGGTTACTTTAGGGGCCGAAGCTGATTTAAAATAATTATAATCATCCGTAGTTTTGCGATAACATATATGGGAAAGCTTTAGGTTTTTCTTTTGGTGGACTTTTTGAAGAAGTCTAATTATTTTAATGGAATTGGGGTGGGTTAGAACAACCGCGGTTGGTAGCCGGGTGCGGGCTAGAACAATCACTGCACTTGGGGAATGATTTTCCAACCTGGTCACATTCAGGGATAAGGTGGCCACACACTCTAAAGCGAAAGCTGAGTTCTCGAGGTGGTCATCGCTGTCATCGCTGTCACCTGAACATTTAGCACATCTGTGAGAAAGTTGGCAAATCTCTGACGAATGGCAACGGTAGCATTCTTTTACAATGCCCGTTGCTTTAAAACCTTCAACTGTAAGCTTTATATAGCAAATTTCACTTATCTGATATATTTCCTCAAATGTTTCCTTTGACAAGACATTAACAACTTAGAGAGGCATTGGATGGTCAGTTCTTCAACTCTTTATCATAGATGCACGGTTAGCAATGAAGTTATGCTCCTTTAAGGCATCTACGATGATCTGGGAGTCAGTATAGCAGGGGATTCCCCGAATTACCACTTTAGGAGGGCGCTATTCCGCACGGCTCAGGGTTGTGTATGCTATTGAATTAGAATCCAGATATGACTTTGTTTTTTCTAAAATCTGCGTCGTTTTTACAATGGACCTTGAGCAACTCAGCCGTCCATTTTGATCAATGGGTTAGATTCATTTTGTTCTTTAATTTTTGAAGCTAGTTCATTCCATTTACGCTTTACTTCTATGTAAAGAGGGTGTGATTTTTATTTGGGGGTGGGAGGGGGAGGCAGAGCCACCGGCTGAGTCACATTCGTCTCAATTTGTAATATCCATATCATTACTTTCATTAGTTTTATCTGTTAAAAGAGCGTAATTTTTTTTGAGGGGTTCGCTTGAATCATCGCGATTTTTTTTACGATTAACTGGCAGGGAAGAAATTCTCATTAGGGTTCTCCGGTATTGCTTTCAAATTAGTAAGAGTTCCAATTAAATCTAGATTATTTCTAGATATATAGTTTTTAAATTCAGGTAAATTACATAATCTAACAGGATCAAATGGCTCCGTAAAGAGGAACATCAAAGAAGATAAGAGGCTACTCACATTCTCTTGAATTTCTTGACGATTGGACTAGTCTGGACTTTGTATGACACTTTTGATGTAATGGTCACATCCCGACAAGAAATGCTTGACGATATCTCTTTGCTTTTCATCAATTAGCTGCGGAAATTCGCTTCATGCTGAGGCTAAATCCGGTGATTCTTCACATTGTAAAATGCACTTGGCATTATCATTAAAATTGAACTGGTCTACAGTACCCATTTTAAAATGTCCAATGAACACTCACTTGTTCACTACTACGGAGAAAACAACAGTTCATAAAAAAGTCCTATTCTAATAAGAACGAGATCCACCATTTACGATAAGCTCTGTCACCAATAAACACAATACAAATTATGAACAAAAGCACCACTGCCTGCAATAAACAGGCACATCGATTTGAAATATCTCGAAAGAGAAAATACAACCTCTCTCTCTCTGATAACTATCCACCGAATAAGTATGTTACCAATTCCTACTGAAAGTTGCTAAGAAATATTTATAAAATTTTCTGTAAACTTTTTCTGGGACTTATATTTTATTAATATTAAAATTATTAAACAAACGTATAAATAAATAAAAGTTTTAGGTAGATTTCGTATGAAATACTAAATATTGCGATCGCTCCTATGTTGGATTTTCTGAAAAAGTTTTGCAGATCTACACTGATCATGATCCCTGGAACACAGAACCACCCTCTGTAAAAAAACCTTATATATATATATCACTTTTTATGGGCACGATAACTTCTGTAACTCTGCACAAATATCTTCCAAACTGATAAATAAAATCAAGGGGCATAAAATCTCGGTCAAGTTCGTTAATGGTTCAAAATCAGACCAAGGGGGTGGAAATAGGAAGGAGTTTTGTGAAAACCGAAAAATCCCAATACAGTCTTAATTTTTGTACATATCAAATCAGTTTAAAATTTTTATTACTTCTAAAAATAGGGCCAAAAATTTATGTATCATGGATTTTTGATAAATTAAAAAAATGGGCTCAAGGGGCACAAAAAACAGCGTTTTAGGGAGAGAAAAATTCATTACATCGTCAATTCTCAAGATATCAAATCCAATTAAATTTATATTTCAAAAAATGATGTCACAGTTGGCATTTTTAACAGAATTTCCCGAAGCGATTGTGTTGGAAATGAAAAATATGGTACTGCTGAGAAAATAATTGTTTATAATTCACGTTTTAATTAATTGAACGAAAAACAGAACACAGGTCGCTTATAAATCTCTTCAAAAATTACGTCAGCTAGTTTCATATTTTTTCTTTTAAAAATGAATCTGAAAACATGCCAGAAAATTTCGAGTTGCTGAACATGGAAAAGTATTTTTTTTAATACCGCCTTAACATAATTCTGATAAAACCACTTCTTATATAAAAATGAAATTAAAAACTTGTCAAAAGCGGCGAGATAAAATTGTTAAAGTTGGTTTATCTCTAATCAAGATTTAGTTTTTGTTGTTGAAATTGGTACTTAAATTCGAAATCTACCTGTGCCTGTAGGCCCAGCCGGAAGGGTTTTTTATTAATAGCTTTTAAGTATTTTCCTGGTGTTCATAATAATGGTATTTTTGTTTAAAAAAAAACACTTGAATAAAGTATAAAAAGCGTTTTTCAAATTTAGCAAAACGTATTATACATTGCGCAACAAATTCAACGTGATTGAAAATTTGAAAAGTAACAATCTAAACAATTTTGGAAAGTTTTGATTGAAAAATGCTTATATGCAGCAAAATATCTACATAAAAATTTAGTCACCAGTAAATTAGTCATAAAACGGCGAAGTATTACTTGCGTTATTTAGAGGATCTTATATTGCCGAGCCTTTGCCAGGTACCCTTTAAAGATTCCAAAAATCGAATTTTTTAAATAGATTATAATTAAATATGATTCTTTAATAACATTTGAAAACAAATCCCATACAGAATTTCGCATTAGAAGAGAAGTTATGTCTAAAACACGTTGAGCCTTTTCTATATGATCAAGTTGTTGTTTAATCTTTAAAGTCAATTTTCTCAAAACAGCGATTTTGATGATTGCACGCAAAATTTCTGAAAAATGGTTACTTAAAATTTCACGAAATTTTCGCTGAATGAATTAAACGTATAGAGGAACGAAATGGGCTATTATTATGTTTCTCGAGTAAGAAGTTTAGGATTCAGGACAATTTTTTTATATGAAAAATCTCGATATTTCGAATTTCTTAAAAAGATAATCCCGGGGTCTATAGGTTTTATTTTTTTCATTGTAGTTCATTTTGAAAACACATTATATCTGAACTTATAAAAAATAAAAATCTTGTTTTTTTTTTTTAATTCATTGAAATGTGAAAATTCACCATCGCAATGCATGCAATTCTTTCGTAAAATTGTATTATTTTAAAAAATAAATTAAAAAGTTATATGTGTATACTTTTTTTTAACAGCTTGAATTTATAAAATAAATCTTTCTTAATATGTGCTTTCAATTTTATAATTAAAAGTATGTTAGCTGACTGCAATTCTTACAGAACTCTCTTTTTCATGTATTTTGTTAGTTCAAAGGGTACCTTAATGAAAAACTCGAAATTATAAGCAGATGCAAAAATCGCCTACTCTTATGGAGCGTTTTTCTTTCTTTTTCTTTATTCTTTTTAGATTTGTTACCTTTTTAATGAAACAGAAAACTGGATTCCATATACAAACTTATTTAACTAATATTGTTTGGAAATCGCCGAGATTGTCTGAGAAATTGTTGACTGAGAAAGTCCTGAGAAATTGTTTTACAGTTCTATACTGTATATATTATATACTATTTACTGTTCTGTAATTTCAAATTTACTCCAGTTTGTAATTTTCCTTCTAGTTATTTTAGTATAAGAATGTAAAAATTTTACTTTTTCATGAACTTTCATTATTTCAGTTTAGCATTTGAAGTCTTTGGTTGAACTAAACATTAGATAAAGAAATATTTTTCGTAAATATTATGACACTTTAAAGACTTATCATTGCTTATTGATATTCAATATCTCAAAACGTTGTGCCGTAAACGAAAGCTTACTATTTTGAGATATTACTAATAATATATATTACACATAATGTTTTTGTAAGTAATTAAAAAAAATAAATTTTTAATCTTGAAAATATAATCCAACCAATTACTTTTGGAACCATAATTTAAAATTAAAAATTTCCAATAAATTGCAAAAATTCTAAATATAAATTTTAAAATCTTCCTGTGACAATTTTTAATACACTTTTGAAAACTTCCAAAAAATATATTACAAAAGATAAAGATACTATTTTCCTATTCGGGTTTATTAAAAATAAAACTGTAGTACCTTTAAATTTAGTTTTATGAACTTTGAAGTAATTTAAACTGATCGTAAAAAAAAAAAAAAAAAAAAAAATGTTATTTTAAAAATGAACTTTATTCTTAGAAGTTAGTGTCTTAAATTCTAAAGATTAAAGGAATACTTTTTTACAAAAAGAAAAAGCATTTTATCGCTCAACAAATATTTTTCTTAAAAGATTTATCTCTCATCCTTTTTTTCATACAGTATCATTTTTTAAACTAAAGCTCTTGAAAAATTAGCTTGAAAAATCGTGATTTATATATCTTGTTCCTTTGTTTTTTTGTTTTTGATAAGTTAGGTATCAAATATATAAGCTTTTTGACAGACAAAAGAAGTAAATAAACGAGGTATACTTTTTTTACTTCTTCAAATATATTTTTATATTATTTATCTTGCATTTACATCAAAAAATTTCGCTGTTTTCTCAAGATGTTTCACGATTTTTTTTTCTAATTCTTCTTTTATTGTTTTTAATTATAAAGCCATACTTAAAAAAAAAAAACTTTTTATTCTTACGTTAAAAGGAACACAATAAAAGCTTTAATGGCTATTGTTTCAAAGCCTATTATAAAAAAGTAGTAATATTGTAATAAACTTTTAACAAATATTTCTATTGACCGAGAACATTTTATAGCACGAAACATATAAAAAAATAGCAGTGATTTTGTTTGATATCATACTACTACATCCATGTTTCTACTTTCTGTTTTCATAAATATATTTTAATTGAGATCATACTTTGATTACTTACTTTGAAAATGATTTAACAAGGAACGTTGGAAAAATTCAGTAATTTTTTTTAGAATATTTAAAAATGTGTTTAAATTTAACAATTTAAATTTTATGTAAATGCGTGTATTATGTTTATTATATCCGTATATTTATACTAGTTTAATTGCAAAGCAATTTTGAGAAACTTTATGGTTTAACTTGTTTGAATAGTTATAGAATATATGATTGTATATTGTCAAGGGACGAGAATAACCTTAAGTAAAAATTTAATAAAATACTTCCTAGTGTCTGTCTGTTGTATCATAAATGAAATTCTATTTATCAAAAACCAGCATTGATTTTCATTCTTTTCGCAGAATCGTCTATATTGCCATTCTAAATTTTATATCTAATTGAACGAAATTTCAATTAACGTTGCCAAACAGTAGTCAGCCTCCAGATACCATGCATTATTGACGGGAAGCTCCATCAATTCAAATTTGTGAGAAATGCATGTCGAGAAGTCTTCTATTAGCGGACACTATCTCAGCAGCAACGTGTTTGATACGTTTGAGAAAAATTGCAGGCCAACCGAAAAAAACATCTAATTTTAAACATCATTATTATTAAGAATATAAAATTTATCTTTTTGCCATATGGAAATTTAAGAATAGTGTCGCTACACTACAAGTTCGACATCATGCCGTCTAGAGTTCTAGTTGTTTAGTAGATGGGAATTGGAGGGAGTGTGCTTCCGAGGGGTTTTGTCAATAGACACTGGAATACATGATGGAATCGTGCAACGAATGTGCAATGTCCTGTAGCTGTAACACTGAAAAGTAGTAACACACTGTAACACATAAAATATTTCCTTAATAGCAGCAAACAACCTTCGACTATGCACATATAGATTGATTGATCGAAGGAAAACTTCAAAACTTTGCGTGCTAGAATGTGCGTACATATTCTCGGAATACGTTATTGAGGTTTACTATGGAATGTGCTTCATACTGAAAATGAAGTGAGTATGATTTATTGTTCGAGTGGACGGAAACAGAAACGAATTCCACATTACATTATGCCCTATGAGGAGGAATTCTTTGCAATGTATTTTAATGATGTTACATTATTTATTTTTTTTAAAACTGATATAAAGCACCAAGATAGACTACTTAATGTAGGCCATCATGTGCATAGACTTTTTTGTTTATTTACTGGGATACACGAACTTATTTGGTTACAGTACTATACATTAGCAATGATTGTTAAATAAAAGAGTTTTCAATTGTGGTATGGGTTTTTAAATTTCGACTATTTCTAGTGTAGAACTTTACGTGTATAAATCCGGTACATTATAGATCACCTGCAAAAAGAAATTCGAGTACATTACCTTTTATTGGCGGAAATTGAGGAAAGTTGGTTTTAAAGTTTGTTATGCGTAGTGAACTAAATGTAAGAATTTTGTGTAGTGTAAATACATACATATACTTGTATCATATACATAGATTTATTAAATAATTCAAACACTTTTCCCTCTTTTGATAGTACTACTAAAATTAGGTTTGTTAATTCTATTAAATGTTTTTCCAGACTGTTTTCTTTGTTATCATATTTCACTTTATTAAACAGTGAGATTTTCTTACAATTTTCGGAATGGATTCGAACAGTTTTCATTCTATGCTTCCCGTAGGATTTTTGTTTTTTGTGAAGGGCATAGGATACCTTTAAACCTGCAAAATTTTCTAAAAGTTTTTAATGCATATTTTGATTCCGTAATTATTTCTAAACAATATACATAAAACCGCATTAAAAATTTCCCATTAGTTTACCACTTATGGCAGTTTTATTAAGACTACATAGGATAATTAAACTTTGCATTGCGGTTATTCAAAACGATGAATTTTGATACTGCGCGCAGAGTTACTAAAAACTATGCATGGCAATCAAATAAATTTTCACCTCATATTCATTTCTTTATTATCTACAACCTAAAACCAGAAAAAGATAAGATTTTATTTTATTTTTTGTTTTTTACTTTGAAAATATTTTTTTTAGTTAAAATTTTAAATTTTTTGTTAATTTTTTAATTTAGTCAATATATTTTTTTACAAATATTCTGGTTTTAGTATTAAGGTATCAATATTATGTATTTATTTTCACCAAAATTTCCTCTTCCTGCATAATTTCAGATTTTATCATGCGCGCAAGGTTTTTTTTGTCTTATTATCATATATTTTTAAAATTATCGTTTCAATATTTATTTATGACTTTACAAGTATATATATATTTTTAAATATAAATATAAATATGAGCTTTATATTTAAATGAAGTTTGATTTTTATTTTTGACTTATTACACAAGTTTTGAAGCTTGCAACATAGTGGTATTTTTTTCTTTTTCAACGTGTTCAAAGGTATCTTACCCCCTTAATTCAGGTACGCTAATCCTAAAACATGATACTAATTATCACTGTAAGCAATAACTACATCTACACCACTTTCATGACTATACACTGTTAAAAATATGCAGCAATTGCTGCATACTCACTCCACCACTTTTATAGAATGTTTCTGTTCTGACCAATGAGAATGCCCCATAATATAGTCAAGTTACAGTTTCCTATAAAAGCGATGGAGTGAAGAAGCGATGACAGCAAATGCCCCAGATTTTTAACAGTGTAGTTGTCTCTGATCAGATGTTAATGGGGTGGACAGTATTTTAGGAGTCGCCGTATATATGCAAAAACAGCTCTACGATTTAAATTTTTGTATCTTGTGCACAGTATACAGATTATCTAAGTTTTTGCGTGATTTAAAATTCGCGAACAGGTTCAAAATAAATTGTACATTTAGCGAAAAAAGTAGGTTAAGCACAGATGCAAATCTAACAGTTATGACTGTTTATTGTTGTAAACATCACGCTAATCTGACACCAATCTTCACTACGTGTCTTATTTGTGCATTTACTTGCTCATTTGTTATTTTATTTGTTCAAAGAATGGGTATAACATATTGCCCCTCCGGGTGGTTCCGACCCGACCCCTTCAGTGGGGGAGGTGACCGGAAGCTCGGCAGAGTTCGTTGTGTAAGAATGCGAGGGGGCCGGATAGGGACGAATCGCCACCTCCTCGAGAGGCTTATCTTCGACAGGCGTTGAGTCCGGTGGGCACGGTTAACGGACGTTTTGGATAGGGCCGTAGCCCGCTTCGGTGGGTTGTCAAAAGTGCGGTCCTCCGGCAGCCAGGTTCTCTGGCCAAGCCGGGTAGCGACGTTTCATAGGTCGATCTCGGTGCCGGTTTAAGGGCCGGACGGTGTCGCCGGGCAAAGACTAGCTAAGGCGATAGGACACCATCCACCTATTGACTAAGAGGGAGCCTGAGGTAGGAGTGAGGTCTTCGTAGTGGAAAGTCCTCGGTGCTCGCAGTGACGACGGGGCTCGCGGGAACGCCATGCAGGGACCCCCGGAGCAACCGGAGGGCGAAGGTTTCGGACAGCGCACAGGCTACTTTATGACTTGGGTGGCTCATCCCTCCTAGGACCTCAGCTGGAGCAGTTGGGAGCCGACCCTTAGGGTGGTAGGGTTTGGCGGTGCCCCCGTTGACCAAGGAGCGGTCGCGTGGGGAGGCCAGTATGGTTCTGGTTGCTCCATGTCGTGTCGTGACCCTTGGGAGGGGGTCGGCCGGCAGGTCCACCATCGAACACTATTCCCACAGGGAAACGGGCCGGAGGCTCGCCGGTAACGCGGCGGCTCATTGTGCCTCAGGGGAACTCTTGGTCCGATCCAGGTCCTCCGTGTCTATGCGGTACCGGAGTTTTCCTCGCCTGGTGATGAGGACCTAGAGGTGTCTCCACCTAACTTTGGAACGCACTAACAAAGGTAGCGGTCGGTCACTGCACGGGGTCAGGGGCCTTCGGGACTGGGTACCCTCGACGGCCGTGAGGTAAGGTAGTGGCGGGCGGGCTTCTGTCGGCCTCCGCTGGCTTCTCTGTCCTTGGATGGGGTCGAGTCGGTGGGGGCTGGCGGGACTCCGTTCCGTCCAACCCCCTAGCGAGGCGGCGTCTATTCCGTCTAGGTGGAGCTTTCCGTGCCCGCCTGGGGTCGCTAACGGCACCTAGTCTGGGCCAACTGGTTCCCGGCGTGATCCACGAGGGGTTCCGTTGGCTGAGCCGGGTGGCTTGGGCGAAAAGCCAGGAGCTGGGTCGCTTTACGGCCGGAGGGACTTTCCCCGTCCTCCCTGGTCTTCAAGTTAGGGGCTCTTCAATAACTTTCCTATCGGCTGACCCACATAAATGTCTCTGCCGGAAAATGGTATCTGATCTTGGGGGCCTGCCGTAAAGTAACTCCGGGTCAGGAAGCCTCGGTTCAGTCCGTGGGCCCAGCGTCTTTATAGGCGTCTGGATCCTGCGATGGCTTGCGGGGTCTACTGGCTCGGGAACCAAGTTTAGGGACCACTTGGTTTTTCTAGCTGGGTGGTGAGGACTATCGTACCGATTGTTCACCAACTTGGGAATAGCCGGCGTGGCGTGTGTTGGGCAGCGCGTCGGCCTGACCGGAGTTTGCGTCGGGTTCCGCTCTGCTGGGACTTGTCTGGCGGCGACCTTCGGGACGCGCCGCGGAGCTTGTCTCACGGGTGGTTCCCTGCGTTGACAAATGGGCCTACTTAGGGCCTGGGACCGGGAGATGGTAACCCGTCTTTATACCACATATTAAATACTTTATGTTTCTTTTCAATTTTTCAAAGTTTATTTAAGTTTTTATATTTTATGAAACATCTTTCTTTCATAAAAAGATATGCTACTGCATGAAAAAGATGTTTTCCCAAGATAGTACCCTGTGAAATCGATTTATTGATCGAAATATCCCTAATCCGTCCTTTTCATGAAAATAAATAGATCCGTTTCCAAGCATAGAAAGATACATAAATGAAAAATAAATATACAAGAATTCTTCAATGAATAACATAAGTCTGTTTCTTGAAAGTTTTTGAAATTAACGGAAACTTATTCTAATAACTCTATCAATTGATAGTTTAAGAATTTAACAAACGATGAAACACTATCTTAAATGTATTACAAAGAACGTTCCATGAATTTATAGTACTTTTCTTTTATACTTTTACGTTTTGAAGTGGAAAGAGAAATGCGCGGAGTACCTATTGAGGGGGGAGATGAGAGATGACATTTAAAAAATAAAATCGCATATTAAATAACATTAGTATGGAAAATTATAAAACACATTTTATTAAAACCCATTGTTTAACTGGATATTTATTTTATAAATACACTATCAGCTTTCGCCCGCTACACTGGTCGGTTTTTCTAAATAAACCTTGAATAAAATGAAATAGATCTGTGAATTTGATCATGCGTTTTAAAGCAAGTTTTTACATTTACCTGGAATGTCCAACCAAAATGTCAAAAACAATACGAACGTCATTACGCTATTATATGTTTTATTGAGTCAAACAAAATTTAGGCTGTTAAGGACCAACTTCTTTAGTTCATCATTTAGCATAGGATTCGGTAAAGAACGATAGAACAATATGTAAAATACTAAAAGCGTTCAAAAAAATATCACTGCAAGTCTCATCAGAATCCGTTAATTGGACTTATTGAAAAGGCTAATTGTTCATAATAATTGGGTTTGTCTGATTCTAGAAATTTCAGCCATAATTCTAGAACTAAGCAACTTAACGACCAAACAAACCAAGCAAATTATATGTGTTATATGTGGAAATTATATGTGCAAATTATATGTGTGTATCATTAATTGGACTTATTGAAAAGGCTAATTGTTCATAATAATTGGGTTTGTCTGATTCTAGAAATTTCAGCCATAATTCTAGAATTAAGCAACTTAACGACCAAAGAAACCAAGCACATTATATGTGTTTTATTCTAAAACATGCACTGAAAAATTAACTAACCGATCAAGTGTCATCGAAATCTACTTAGCTGAATCTATTAAACTGTAAAATGTATCGAAAACTTCCCTAAAAATAATCTGATCAACAGTTTAAATCCCGTAAATATTCATTCAGCGGAAAATAAAAAATATATCCTATCTTTCGAAATTGGGTTCATCTGATTTATAACTTTCCCCATAATTATTTTATTAAGCAACGTAGAACATTTTGTTTTATAGAGCCATCATTTCTGAAAAAATATCTAACTAACAATGTAAGTGCCATCAAAATCTATTCAGCAGGGCTCAAGTTATAAACGACCGGAATGAAATTTCTCTTTGCATTTTATAAATATTATGATAATTTAATATAGCTTTCATAATCGCGTTAACCTCTCAGGAACTCCAATAGAACTCTCAGGGATGAAGGGGTAAACGCCGCATCTCGTCTGGATATTTTAAGAAAAACTGCACTAGAAACTCGGCACTTTTTTAAGAAACTCTTCTAGAATTCTCTAGTATATACCCTCTGTATGTATGATCCCCCAATTTTCTTTATTATAACACTGAGAGCTTTTTCCGAATAGCTCCGTAACCAAACAGTTTAGAATGATATGATAAATATTGAAAAATTCCCCGAAATATTATCTGGCACTAACTGCACTGCTGTTATTAAAATAGTTTCAGTAAAACTTGAAATCTTTCATAATACAGTTCACCTAATTTTAGAAATCCTGTAGTAAATTACTAAGCAACATAGAACGATGGTTTTTAGATTAAACCATTTATAAACCAAATTTACTATTTAACAAGGCAAGTTCTACAAAATTCTGTTCGATAGAATCTGAGTTATAATCAATCGAAATGAAATAGGAATTTGCGTTTTTACATATATAGTAAATGAGGATGTGTAAATGCTGAAATTGGGGATTTCATTTTGGCGATATTTCAACACGGTTAACATAAAAGTGCCCATTTTTTACTCTTATCCTGGAGAAAACGACAAATTAACAAATCCAATTTAAACCTTTGAAAACGAAAACATCTTTTAAGCCGTTAAAAACAGTTTTTTTATATTTAAATTAAGTACTTTTGGTTTACAATATTTATTTATCATTAAACCTTTTTGCTTTGCATTTAAAATAAAATCAGTAACTGTTTTTGTATTTTTCCGTTATACCAACACCATTTTGACAAGCGCAATATTTCACGAAAATGAAATGTAACATTTGAAAGAAAAATTGTTGATAAATGAGCATTTAAAAAATATAACTTTTGAAAATTACAAACTTTGTCCTACCATTTTATTACATCGATAAAAATAAGTATTTAAAATAAAAGAGCAAATAAATATTTTGCACGGAATAAAATACAGTAAATTTAAACTGGAGGCTTGAAATTGTAAATGTCTCTCAGTACTGCAGTATAGCGTACTTAATACGCATGTCTCACATTGCAGTAAAAATTTAGTCTTTTGAATGAAGACTTTTATGGTTTTTTGAACAAACATTTTTATATGTATAATTAAGTTCTGAAATAATTTTATTGTTGCTTCCCCTATCATCAGGTAATTGCCAAATGATAAAATCCATGTCAGTATCAATAATAAATGTAAGTTATAATTAAAATAAATATTTTCTATTCAAAATAAAATTAAAAAGTTTTGCGAGATTACTATTCAATAATACTGATACGTTTGATTCAGCATAAAAAAATACAATTAAAATATGTTATCAGTTTAAAAATAATTGTAAAATCAGATTTTTAAGGAATTTTTTAAAAAGTTCATTTGCTTTTTTTACCTCCTTTATTAAGTATATTTACCTCAATTTTCAAGATTTTAGGTTCAGTAGTTTGGGCTGTGCGTTGATTAATTCCCAATTCAGCCTTTATTTTACATATATAGATTTTTCGATAATTTAAATAAAGTGTTCAAGATTTGTCAAAAATTGAAGTCATAGATCAGTTCTTAAAATGTATAGTAAGTATATTAAATAATAATAAAAAAAATAATAATATATTTTACGAGGCGTATTTTTTAAGTAAATGCCGTTTGTTTCAAAAAAAAAGGGCCATTTTTTACCAATTTTATTTTAAATGAAAGCCTTAATATAATTTTTGACATAATTTTCGCCAATATTTAGGCATTTATCGTATCGCATCTCTTGCCTTTTATCCCATTGTCATAGAAATTTTTCGCTTGGTGCGATAAACACTTCAACTCAGCCGTTTTGAGGTCGACGTTATCTCAAACTGCATCATACACTCTTAAAAATTTGGTACAATGTTGAACCTATGTTTGGTGCTGCAGTAGCTTCCACCATAAGCTGGTGAAGCATTGTTCCAACATTTGGTTGTAAGGCTGAACCATAAGTTGGTGAAACCTTCATCCATACGCGGGTGAAAACCTTGAACCATAAATTGGTGAAGCGTTTAACCGTAAATTAGCGAAATGTTGAACAATAAATTGGTGAAATATTGATGAAGGAATGATTTTTGTCCCCCCCACCCCTACTCTTTCATAAGTAAAAAATATATTTTTTAATATATTCTGTTTTAATATAATTTAAGGTGAAATGTTTACGCTCTCTTCAATTAATTTTTGCTGTAAATTTCAAGATCAGAAACCTAGGTTTATTTAGAAATTTTAAAATAGTTTAATTGTACGATAACACCATTGTTATTCTAAATATGTTACAGTATAATTTACATATTATAATACATAAGAAATGATACGATGATGTTATGGGGCTTTATATATATCTATCTAATCTTATGAAATTCAAGTAATTGAAATGCATTATAATTTGGTAAATAAACTTATAAAATTGATTTTGTATAATTCATGCAAGCAATCTTTAAACAAAAATTAATCAAAGAAAGAGTAAATATAAAGCCTAAATTGCATGGAAACAAGAACAGTTTAAAAAAATATCAATCGAGGGTGTTGGCAAAAAGCATTGCTTATCAACTCAGATATTTTTTTAAATAAGTTCTAAGCATGATCTCAATAATTTAGAGTGTGTAATTTTTTTTTTATATATGGAGATTGGCAATTGTTTTATTAAATGTAAACATCAACATGGAGTCCAAATTTTTAAATTCTACGGAGTATGTAGGATAATTTTCCTTTAAACATATTCTTTAATAATTCTTATTAATGCATATGGAACGACATGATAAGCCATATTAATTTTAATATTTTATTCCGGTGCACATTGTATTTTATAAATACCAGCTAAATACATTTTATACATTTTATAAGAAATGATTTATCCAGGAAATAGATTAAAAAAGGATGAAATTCAAAAAGAAAAGAAACGATTGCATATGTACTGTCTTCAGTGTTTGAAAAAAAATTTGTAAGTAAAAAGTATTTGTTAATCTCTTTAATAAATATTCAATTTTATACATATAAAATGTAAATATAAACTTAGAATATACTAAAAGAGTTTTTTACATAAACTTTATATCCGTATAAACAATATTTTATTTAAATGCTTAAATATCATGTTTTCTTTTCACTTCTTTAATTAAAAACAGTAATATGTATAAGGAAATATTCCCAATGCAAATCTATTTTTCAATCTGAAAGCTTTTCTTATTATCTTAATCATTGAATATGATGTTTCACTTCAAAATAATAATAATAATAAAATTATACATACTAATTCATTGACTGTTATTTTTTATAATCAGGAATTGCTAAAGAATACAAAAATTCTAGTATAAATAAAAAAAGAATTTCAAATCATTGCAAATTAATGCTTGCATCTACTACTATGGATGTAGCCATGAATCAACATATCTCGGTGTCAGCATTTTAAAACTAAGATATTACTTCACGTTTTGTTTTTGTTTTCGATCTGCGATAAATTAAAATACTTCATATCTCACTATTGAATAGGAAGAATGAAATGTTTACAGAACTTTTCTTTATTTAAAAAGACAAAACGAATGAAGTCGTGATAAATTTTTACTAAGAACTGTTTGTTATTTATTAGGTAAAATAATAATATTTCAAACCGTTGCATAAAAAACAAATACAAAACACAATCGCTTGTGAAATTCGGGAAACTAAATCAATATTTTCTATAAAACATGAAAACGAATTAAAACTTTTCCAATACTTAAGCACAGGAATGAAACATTAAAATTAAATAACACTTACCTTTGCATTGGCATTCCATAAATATTCCTTTTAATATACCTTTCGTTTAAACTTTAACGAAATGCAATCGTTTCACTTATCTTATAATGGCGTCATAGACAAAGAGGTACTGTTCTGATTGGTTGAGAAGTAGTTCGAAAACTTGGTCCAACTTATTACCAAAATGTGGTTCAATTCAGAGCAACTTTTAAAGTTACACCATGAAATTGAGATTTTGAAAATTAAGAAGTCTACCATATTTTGGTAATATTCATTATTTTACTCCATATATTGGTGTAACGTTAAGCGGAAATGCTTAGCAGTGTACAAAAAAAGGTGTGATCCGTAGAGAGATTTCATTGCTTCTTGACAATTTTCGCCCACACACTGCAAAGCGAACCCAGGATCTCGTCGCGTCATACACTGTAAAAAAAATCTGTAAAGTTACTAACGTTTTTCTAGCAAACTGGGATTCTTGGAACTTTTTATGTAACGGTAACAATAAAAATTCATGCAACAGACACATTTTTGTACCGAAAATCAAAAATTCTGTAAGGTTACTCAGAATTTTTCAGGAAACTGGGATGCCTACAACTTTTCGTGTAACTGAAACCAGGGTTACAGATAAAATTTTAGTAAGATTACTGTAATATTAGCAGATTTATTTGTAAAGTTACAGATTTGTTTAGCTTTACAAAAACTAGTTTTGTAGATTTGCAGCTTTTTTTGTACAGTTAGAGATGAAAGTTTAGTAAGCGTATAACTTTACATCTGTAGAGCTACAGATATTTTTACAGTGTATGGGAAAAACAACGTCATAAGCTTGCATTAGCCATGACATAGGACTAAGTAACTACTATTGTTTCTGCCCAAAATGAAGCACCTTGCTAGTGAACTCTTTAACGCTGATGACGAAGTCAATGCAGTGTGTATGTAGCACAGCAGACTGCAGTTTTCTATGAAGATCTGATACAAACCCCGGTCATAGAATATGGCAAGTGCTTCATATAGGCGGAAAATGTATTAAAAAGCTTATTACGGAAGAGGTTTCTAGTAAAAATAAATTTGTAAAAAAATGGCCTATGTTTAATTTAATATCAGAACGGTATTTTCATAAAAAACACACTTCGTACATGAGGCGTTATTGTATTTACGAAATATGCAAAACTTTTTTGCCGAATGTAGTATACGTATAAACATACAGACACCTACCCACATATATATAAGCATTCATACATACATACAGGGCGATTCAAATGTCACTTAATTATTTATTACCTCGAGGATTATAGACAAGCCCGATGCGTTTTTCAGATAAATACACAGAAGAGCATGTTATTTTTTATAGTAAAATAAAAGGTTTTAATGGAATAAAAACATTTCTTCCGAGAGTTACTGTAGTCTCCATAAAGCCGCATAATATTTAATCCATAATATGCCATAATATAATAATCCATGACTTACAGGAATAATATTTTTCCAAACTGTGCAGATTACCGTGCCTAGTCGGACAGCAATTTTGGTTTAAAAGTATACGTCAAACTGAACATTTTAGATCTGATTTTCATTGCAAACAAAATATCTCCGGTTTACACACTGTCTGCGTAAATCAAAAGCCACTTGTTGATAGAAAATAATGTAATTATTCTAGCAATGCAGCTTCAGCTATTATGAAATTCTATACCTTTCTGACATTTCTGTGAAAACCGTACCATGATACGATCAGTAATGAATCTATTTATATAATATTTATATCTGAGACTTTTGAATCGAATAGTTTATAGATCTGTATGTCTTTCCCTCTCTGTGTTTGTGTTTACATAGTAATTTTCTTATTACTGTCAGATTTTGTGTTATCTGATGAAATGTTTAAAAAAATTATAATAGTTTAATTAAGGAAAATAAATCTTCATTAATGTAAAATGAACGAAAGTTTACAGTATTGGCTACAGAGTTGTTTTCCTATCTTTAACGATCTTCATGTTAGACTCTGATAGTTGTTAAAGTCATTCTATTTTTTACAAAGCTCTGAAAAGTAAAAACAAATATACAAAGATATTATAATTCATTTTCTCACTGTCTTATCAAAAAAATATAATTTAATTTTTGTATTCAGTGTTTAGTTCTTTACTGTTATATTATTTAATATTTATTTTTTTATGTAACTACTGGAAAATCTTAAAATTTCCATTTAATAGGTCATTGATATTGAAAATTTGTTAATATCAACATAACAATATCAATTCATTTCATTTGCTTTAAAGGCCTCAACTTTCTTTTTGTTAATTTGATCCAAATTCAGTAAAAATAATTTTTTTACAGTTCATTTTCCCAAATTCAAAATTGTATAACGAAACCACAAAAGCACTACTTTTAAATACTGATTTGAAAAGCTTCTAAGAATATTTAACTGTACTTTCAAAATGTACCTATTCTAAAACAGTAATGCGTATTACTTATTTTGTATCTCGTACTAGATACAAAATAAAATGAAATTACTTTATCTTATTGTTATAAAAAATGGGGCCCTATTGTTTGAATTTAATCTCTTCAAAATTAATTGAATATAAGTGCATATTTTTCAAAATCATTTGAAAAGTC
The DNA here is from genome assembly GCA_963932465.1 of Maratus speciosus. Lineage (NCBI taxonomy): Eukaryota > Metazoa > Arthropoda > Arachnida > Araneae > Salticidae > Maratus > Maratus speciosus. Next base: position 140,282,846 of record OZ010791.1, read on the forward strand.
TTGCAAATGATTATAGGTAAAATGTTCATTCTTTATAAATCTGTACGTAAAATTCATAACCATTTTAAACTCATTATGTTACCTTATTTAATTCAGCCAAAAGCGGTAAATTAATTTTTTACACAGAAAATATTTTTAATCAAAAAAAATTATGTTGTAATTTTAAAAACCAATTTATACTATATTCCGAAATAATTTAAAACTTTAGCTGTAAATCTGTAAACATTTTTATTATTCTTTTTTTAGATGTAATTTTTTTTTACAGAATGGATTTGCTTTTTATTGTATTTTTTAATTACAATATCTTTTTAAATTTAAAATTTCAAAGCAAAATAACGGAAACCTGTAAATTCCGGATGTGGTTAAGACATGCGTGAAAGGCACTAGCCAATCAGAAAATCACGATATAAAGCAGCCAAGATTATGCCATCAATATAGCGTATTCCACGATTTGGCGTGTGTTACAATAAGTCATCGATTTTTATCTCTAATAAATCCATAATGTACCATAACAAAGTCACTGAAATATTAAATTTCGGGAGTCTTTTGAAACGGAGCTTCGTCTACGAATGTAAGTCGATAAGTTTTGAAAATATATATGTGATAGGTTAAAGAAACCCACATTCAAACGAATGGTAACGCTATTGGGCGCAACTACACTGTAAAAAAAAACGACATTTTTACAGTGCAAAGTACTGTTCATCTCGCGCACAAACTCGATCACAGTGAATGTGCCGTATCTTTCTTTGGCTTCCTGACTATATTAAAATGAAAAATACAGTAGTTGCGTAAAATTGCCAGCAAATTGTGCTGTTAATTTTACGCAATTACTGTATTTTCCATGTTAATATAATCAAGAAACCAAAGAAAGATACAGCACATTCACTGTGATCGAGTTTGTTCTGGTAAATCTACAGTGTTTTTTTTTTTTTTTTTTTTTTTTTTTTTTTTTTTTTTTTACAGTGTACTGCATTTGTTAAAACCATCCTCGCACAAATCGTGCCATATGTAGAACTTTAAATCTTATCGTCGAATTCATTTTAAAGTGGAATGCTTAACAAAGCGTTCGGAATAAATCTAGATATTTTCATAGAGAAACACATAGAAATAACTTTAACGTTTTACCGAGGTGATTATCAAATTATTTCTTCAAATGTTATGAATTCTGTTCGCACATGTGTTCGCACTCGGTTCGGTGAAATATGAAAATTACGGGATATTTGAGGTTAATTAAAAGTAAAAATGGATTTCAGTCAATGTTTGCAACATACACATACAATGCGTTTTTGCATCGAAAATTGCAGACCAATAGCTATTTTTACTCCAATAGTCAAAAACACATAGTGTATACCGTATCAACTTTAACTGCCTTGTCTTAACTTATCAAAACCTGTCGGTGACGGTGTAATTTAAAAGTTCATTCTGAACACTAATTTAACCTGTCTTAAATGACACTCTAATGATGTCTAATTATTTTGATTTATTATTTATTTGTTTGTATTTTTTTATTAAACCATTTAAAAATAATTTTTAATTCAGTGTAGAATTTGTTTTAGACTTATTAACTTTAAAAATTCATATAATAATTTATATTAATAAAAACCTTAAAGAGTTTAATATGATACCTTTAGAAATAATATCAGTAGATATTAGAATAATTCGAAATGAATATAATTACTAATTTAAATAAAACCATGAATATATAATACCCTAAATGTGAATATTATAAAAGTTCTATTTATTATTTATGCTAAGTTAAATATTTATTAAAATTACTTTAAAAAGAAATAGTAAAACTTTAAAATAAATTAAAACCTAATGAAAATTTTAAGCAGAAATATTTTATTAAACAAACAAAAACAAACTTAACTCTTCTCGGATAAAATAAACGGATTTTTTTCTTTTTCCCCCTTTTTTTTTATTCTAATGCCTCAGTTGTTTTGCGTAGTAAAATCCTTGATAATGATTATGTTGTACTGAAAATGCAGATAAAGACAGCGTAGATTTTGTGTAGGAAAAACGTTTACTAAGTAAGCATTTCACTATCTCAGTATATTTTTTCACATTTTATTATGCAGTTTTAGCTTGTATTTTTTACAATATTTTATATTTTAAAAAATATTATATTTCCGCCTGAATAATTAATCTCTGATTTCAGTAGATAAACCTTTTTATGTGCGTTTATTTTTTGAGAACTATTTCAATAGAAAATATAATTTACGACCGTTACTTAAAGAAACAAAATGTTTTTTAAAACTTCATGCAATGTAACGGAAATATAAATTATTCTTTTTCTGTTTTATAAACTGGTTGTTGGCATTTTGTTACTTGGCAAACATTTTGTTCGATGGATATATATTTTTTTTTATTTCTCAAAAAAATGTTGCTTCTTTCTATTTCTTTATAAAATGAAAACTTGATTTAAAAAACAGGTGTTTTATCAAATGAATTCTTTTTAATTTGATTTTAGTGCAAATCGTGTAAACATTTGGCAATTTCAGTCTAACATATTGAAAACTTCTCCATACGTTTTAATCGGAAAATGGCGATTTTAATGTATTGCATTTTTATGATAAATCATTCAAAAAGAATTAATTTTATAGTAGTATTAACTTTTGAAGTTTAATTAATTTCCGTAATTGTAATATATTATGTATTTTGATTCTGGCACATAATCTGCAGATTAAATAAACATATTTAAATACTGAATACTTAATAAAATATATCATTTTTCTACGTGATGCAAATTACACATTACTTTTATTTTATCCTTTCCTAGTCTAGCAGTGGGTCGTTTATTGAACAAATACTACTAATCATGAATAGAACAAAAGCAGATCATCAATAAGCAGCATTATGTAAAAGTCTATATGCGCACAGTTACCTCGTCTCGGTGTGCAAATCTACAATTTGTGTAATGAAATGTTATACGAAACCGATACACATAAATTGTAAGGCTTTTTTTTTTCAATTGTGTACAAAATAGAAAAGAGTTCGATTGAAGTTGATTTACAGCTTTAAAACTGAAAACATTACTCACATTACTTGTATGTGGTGTGTTTTCGTTACACAGGAGTTTAGTTTAACACGTTCACGCCGCACAGTGGAGTATTTGACCCGAAATCCTGGCCAAAAATATTTTTCTATGTAAATATAGTCCGATTGCCTTAAAATTCTTAGATGTTATTGGGTATCACTATGGCATGTTTGGTACTGTAAATGAAGCCTATAGCATTTACGGTTTCATTTACAGAGACACTCAAAAGAATTCCTTACATTATGGTTTATGGGAAAAAGTCGTTTGCTCTATATTTTAATAATATCACACTATTTTAAACGTACTGAAATTTATATACATCACTGAGGTGTACTAAGGCACTTATTGTAGAATAGAGTGTGCATAGAATGTATAGTACATTTACAGGGACACACAAAAGAATTTGGCTGAAGAATAAATTTAACTATTGAAGTCTATGACCAATAATTGCTGGAAGTGCGTTAGTAGCTGTGATATGCGTTTTTAAATTGAACTACCTTTTTTTTTAATATTACTTGGTGTGGATACATTCTATAGATCATATACAGGGCAGCACAAAAATTCTCAAGTACATTTCCGTTTATTCACAGAGAAGGCTGAATGGTAATTTTTAACTGTGATAATGCGTTTCACTAAACTAACTTTTAGCATACTACATTGCATACATACAAAAAATATAGTTTAGTTTAATATGTTATATCTTAAAAACTGACGAAGTGTAAGTAAAATTTTAGCACTTCACATAATAAAAGAGACATCATTTAAGAGTATTTAGAAAAAAGGAGTTAAAATATTAATTTACTAAGTAGATATTTTAAAAGTACGAATACATCGCATGCCCATAAACTTAACATTACCGAAGGGAGTTTTGAAGTTGAGTGAGTAGCAGCCTTAAATGTTTACTGTTTATAAGAGAAAAGTAATTGTTTATAGATTTTTTTAATTACTAGTAATATTTAATTAAATGTATTTAATTTTACTATATATAAAATTTATTATTTACATTTAATTTAGTGTAATAATAATTATTACATTTATATTCACCATTTGAGAAAGTTACATTTAATGATACATTTAGTATCTACAGTATAGATATGCTGGTTTTACAGTGTATTTAATAGATTACCAGTTTCAATCTGATTCTTCAGAACTCAGTTTTTCATCTTTTTCGTCACTCTGGTCTTGGCCTTTATCAGAACTACCATCAGACCTAGCTGGAAAAAGAAGTTGTAGGGTCTCGTTACTGTATGGCTTGCTCTTTTCCCCTGGTCTTTGTCTAAAGCAGATTATAAAAGGATCACTGCTTAAAAGAAGCCAATTTGGGACATATCTGTTGCAAACTTCTCTATTGTACTTTCTTGAGTACTTTGTACGGTACTGTTTAAAGTGTTTGTTTCTGCCATCGGCAGTGTTAGCCACTGGGTACGATTGCTTTCTTAATTACAGGTGCATCATGAATCAAAACCGTGTGCATATTCATTGTTTGAATCATAGGGTGCCAACTGTAAAGCTTTACGTGCAGTCTTGATATTTTATCAGCACATGTTTGTAACTTTTCTTCGTCAATGCGATGCCCACTTGCCATGATTTCCAATATTACTTGCAAACTTTTAATCATTTCTACGTTTACTCCAGACATCTTTAATTCCCTCCTTTCTTCAAATATTTTCCACCTATGAGCCCCCAAAACTAATTAGGAAAACTTTTTTCAGTAAATAAGTATTTATAATTTGAAGCCGATTTGATATTTCTATCAAGAGATATCGAGTGTACTTATGTACGTACCTACATACGTACGTACATACATACATATAAAATCTGTAGGAGCAAAAGCTCTCTGGTTATATCCTGAAAGCTAAAAATCTGCAATACGGCAGCAAAAATATAGTTTTTAGCTCGTCAATTTGGTTGCCGCAAAAAAATGGGATTTAAGGAATCCGTCTGAAAAATTTTTTAAATAAAAAATGGCAACAATATGCGGAAGATTTGTTTGCAGAAATTGGCACTCAAGACTATAACTAATACGATTATAATTCAAACATGGTTGGGCAAAGCGCGGCACATATTTAAAAAGCTTTCGATATGTTTAAACTAGAGCTAGAAACGCTTTAAAAATAAACTTTTTAAACATTCAATGTTTTTTTATTATATTTAAAACTAAACTATTTATATTAACACACAGATTAACACTAAGCACTGACCTTTGTTAAACACGTAAGACCTATTTAGTTTCAATTCAACAATTCATTGAGCCACAAAAAAATTATATTTAAATATAACAACAATGCCGAAAAGCAACAAAAAATCACGTCTTCTCTCAAAGAAACTTCCTCTTCAACTGAGACCAGGAGCCACCGGATATAATTCAGGTTACTAAAATAGACATAGATCGACGCACCAATTAGATAACTATTAAAAAATATTATTTTTACAATTGTTGACGAAATTTTAATTTTTGCATTTTTGGCCAGGATTTTGGGTCAAACACTCCACTGTGCGCCGGCGCGGTGGGTCACACTAGACTGTCTCAGAGCTGGCAAGTCTCCGGACTTTTGGATACCAGTATTTTAATACAGAAAATGTTGTTTTATTTAATAAGAACAATTGGGCGATTTAAAGGAACAACATTTTCTCTAAAATAATAGTGGTGTGCAAAAAGCCGGAGAGTTGACAACTCTGAGACTGTCGAGTGTGACCCACTGCGCGGCGTGAACGTGTTAAAGTGAAACTTTTAGTAACTTACTAAAGTCTTGTAATTTGATTATTAGAAATAAGAATAATATGCTATTTATTTATTCTTCTTATTATTTTTAGTATCATTAAAATGTTTAAAGTCCATGTGATAATATACTAAGCCACAAGCGTATGTGTTGGATTTAATTATTGCCGCTTTTTCTAACAAAACAAAATGTTAAATAGTATAAGTTTGTGGTTCATGTTTTCTTTCAAGAAAGTAAAAATTTTAATTTAAAGCATTCTTTACATTTCTATTGCAAAAAGTTTTAAAAAAATCGCATTAAATAATATAAAATTAGATGTCTTATCACTGAGTGTTTTAAGTTAGCTCAGTTATATTCTGATGATCATTAGTATAAAAAAATTAAAGACGTGACTTCCAAAACTCATCTTATCCTATATATATATATATATATATATATATATATATTATTTTCTATATACATCTATAATGTTAGCAAACTTGAACTGAAAAAATCACTACAATCTGCAACAAAACAAATTTTCTACAGTATTCCGGCTATTGAAAAATCTTGATTTAGTTTGAAATCTCGCCCTATGTATTTACTGGGAAGGGAATTAGAGAACAAAACTATAAAAATTCTACCAAAATTTCCTTTAATGGATAAGATGAATTTTTAAATGTACGTCATTATTTTAAAATGTAAATATTTTATGAGAAAATATTCAAAATAATTTTTTAAATAACTTAAAAAAAAAAGTATTACAGTCACCGGAAAAATGGGTTGAACACTAGTAGACCCTTCAGGAAATATCATAATGTTCTTTTTTAACATTATTAGATTCAATATACCATCAAGATTTATGTTCAAAGCTAACGATCATAACAACGTTATTTTTTAATAATAAATACATTATGTAAAAATTTAAACCCATTTATCTGTCTTTAAACACATCACTTAATCTTTTCAGAGAATTTTAATATGCTTTCGTAACTTTTCTTTATAATATGCGCACTTTTCTTCTTTGTAAAAACGTAATGTCCAAATTGCATAACTTTTGCGCTTTACTCAGAATCGGATAGCATTTTCGTATAGGTTTTTCGATAAAGACTGAAGGTTTATACAAGTTAAATATTCCTAAATATCTAATGATGTGCAATTTCCCAATTTACCGTAAACAAATAATCTTGTTAAAAAAATATAAAGGCCTGCAAATATACTTATTAGGGAAGCAATCTGGAAAATAAGACGGGATATGTCTAAAATATTTTTTCTCTATCCTAGAAATATATCTTTATGAAAATAAGAAACTGTTCAAATTGACCTCATACAAACTTAATTCATAAACGCTTTTAAACACTGTTGAGGAGTGTTTCGTTTACAAGGAACCAGCAACTACTTATTTTTTGTATTCCTGTATAAACAGGAAAAAACTGCGTTTCAAATTTCAGTTCAAAAATCAATTACTATCCACCATTTACAGGGAAAAAATATCAGGGGCAGCTGCCGCTCATCAATCCATTTAAGATTCGTTATTGAATTACATTTCAAAAGCTATTTGATAGGGAACTGTTGAATGAAGTGATTCGTATCCAACTGTTTAATAAATGCTGTAAAAAGCGTAAAATGTCTATTGTATGAGAGCAAGCCATTTATGTAATATTATTGTTATTATATAGTAAATAACGATTTCGGAAATCATATGAAGAAAGAGCGTTCAAAAACGTTATAAAATAGTATTTTCTACATTTGTGCAAACGTTTTTGACGTAAATTAGCGCTCATAAAGATCTTATCTTTAAGATGACAGTGGTTTCTATAATTTCCAACAATAAGGAAAAGTTTTCAGGAAAATGGATGACTACTAATTGACACAGCATTTCTGAAAATCCTCCACTTAGCCCCCTATCACTGAATGGCCCTGACATGGTCGAAAAAAAAAACGCTCTCGGGACAAAATTTTGAACGAAAATTAAAAAGAAAAAACAATTAGGAGAAGAGGTGCAGTTGCAAATATTTGTAAACAAAGATTAGCTGATCACGAGGTCCCTTCTATTTATTATAAAAAACAAATATAATTCGAACAAATCGTCCGATTGCAAGAACTCGACGGAATTTGAAGCTTACGTGGAGCTTGTTTTTTTTTTTTGGAGGACAAGTATTCTGTTTTCGAGAAATTAAGTGATTTTGTTGATTTTGAATGTTTCTTGTTCCCTTAATGTCTCAATATATATTTGACAATTATTGTTACATTATAGGTTGTTATCGGACTAGTTAGAAATAATGCAAGAGGGAAAGAACTTAATCATTTTTTTTTAAACACTCATCGTTATTTACTCGTTGTCTGGAAACTACGAGCTGTGTCTCTCTTGCCTGCATGTTTGTATGTTTTAAACACTAATTTTAATCTGCCCAATGGTGAAACTTTCGGTGGTCTTCGCAGTTGTTTCTAATGGTGATGATGGAGCTTTAGAAGCTCTATCATCACCATTAGAAACAGTTATCTGTACCCTTTGGTATGCTTTTTTTTTTTTTTTTTTTTTTTTTTACAATTTGTGCTATTTAGCATTGTCCCTCTATTTATTAATATAGTACATAATCTACTACTTACATACTTAAGTTAATTTTAAAATGAAAATTAACTATTTATTTTATTTATATCAAACATTTCACTTAGTCCTTCTAATTGTTTAAATAAATTAAATCTTAATCTTAAAATTCCATGACATTTAACATTAAACACGTTGTATCTTTATATGTAACAAAATAGAATGCATTTATTACTAAAGAAGGATTAAATTAAGAAATCAACTATATTTTTTAATACACTTGTATAAGGTTTCACATAACTGTACTTTTAATGCCTATTCTATTTAAACAGCAAAGCGTTTTACAAAGGAAAATAGGATTATCATATCTTAACATTCGTTAAAAATGTGGTACTATTGTTTTAATTTAATATCTTTCTAATTACGGTATAGTGGTAATTTTTAAATGCTTCTACATAGTTATACAATTGTTTAAAGAAAAAAAATAGCCTTATTTGCGTAAAAAATCTAATCTTATTTTATGTCTATGGGCGCCTTTATTAAATTTGGCCACATGAGAATGATACATTTCACTTCACACAAACATTCTATTTTTTTAGCAAAACTATTTTGTTATATAAAAAAAAACTTCAGCGAATCCAAGAGTAAATCAAAATCTACAAACAAATTCTACACAATATGCTAAATGTTTCTTTCGTTTTTAAATTGAATAAATTTTGTTTATTACGATTGTAAGTTAACTTATTTAAAGTATTGAATACATAAAAATATAGTATGTATTATATGTTTAAGAAGAATACTACATATACCGCTTAGATTTTTGTTGGAATTTTAATTCTTTATCCTGAAACTATCATTCTAAAAAAGTTTCTCGTTCCTGTTAAATGTAATTGTCATAAAAATAAAAATTATTATTTAAAACGTCCTTCCGGCCAGTGCCGGGAAGAAGAGGTAGCTTTCATATTCCTTATTTTAAAAAAGTCAACTTATATCATTTAAACACACGAAACTCAATTTAGTGGAAACCGAATATAGGAGATTCAATACTAATTTTTATCAATATAATGAATGAGAATTTCGCGAAATTAGTCAGCTTTATCCAAGCTGCTTTTCTTTAAAGTAACTTATATTTGGCTGCCAAATTCGACGATTTCTTAAAGTGCCTGCCATTTTAAGACAACATGGTGGATGAGGCTAACCAGTGAACTTGGTCGAGATCTTAGTAATTGCTGTGCACATGCTCACTCACATCGGAATCGGTTGATATATATGAGTGCTGTCGCATGCAAAAAATCAGATTTTTCAAAATGTCACCCACAATAGAAATTGAAACTGCTATATCTGAGCCATTTTTTAAGGTAAAGACAAACAAAAAATGCTCCTGAATCCTTATATCAAGGTCAAATACTTAAGAAAGAAACCTTTTTCAATTTCTAATTTTTTTGCACCTCACTTTAAATATATATATATTTTTTATTTAATGACCGCCATTTTGAAACAAGATGGCTGATGAATCTGGCCAGCGAAATTGGTCGAGGTATTGATGTACACTATCCACATGCCTTCTTACATCGAAATAGGCGAATACGTGTGCTATCGCGTGACAAATACAAGATCGTTTCAAAATATTAGCCATGCTAGAAATTCAAAGTGCTATAATTCAAACATTTTTTAAGATATAAACAAAAGAACAAATTTTCAGAAACAAAAACTGCTCCGGAATCTTTGTATCAAGGCCAAACACATAAAAAAATCTTTTTCATTTTCCAATTTTTTAATACCTCATTTTAAATTTTAAATTTAATTTATTTTTAAATGACAAAACTTTTGAAACAAGATGGCGAATGAAGCTGGCCAATGAACTCGGTTGAGACATTGGTATGTACTACGTACAGACCAAGTTACATCCAAATCGGTTCATAAATACGCCTGTTATCGCGTGACAAAAATCAGGTCTTTTAAAATGTCAGCCACAATAGAAATTCAAAATACTATTACTCAGCCATTTTTTTTAGATATAGACGAAATAAAAACTGTTCCGGAATCTTTGCATTAAGGTCAAACACATACGAAAACAATCTTTTTCATTTTTATATTTTTTGGTATCTCAATTAATTTTTTTTATTTTTTAAATTTTTTTAAATGGCCGCCATTTTGAAACAAGATAGCGGATGAAGCTGGCCAAAGAACTCGGTCGAGATATTTGTATGTACTATGTACACATCAAGGTACATCCAAATCGGTTCATAAATACGCCTGTTATTACGTGACAAAAATCAGGACGTTTCAAAATGTCAGCCACGCTAGAAATTCAAAATGCTATAACTCAGCCATTTCTTAAGATATAGACGAAACAAAAACTGCTCCCGAATCTTCTTATCAAGGTCAAACACATAAGAAGAAAATATGTTTTCAATTTTCAATTTTTTGGTACCACATTTCAAATTTAAGTTTTTCTTAAAAATTTAAATGACAGCCATTTTAAAACAAGATGGCGGATGAAGCTGGCCAACGAATCCGGTCGAGACATTGGTATGTACTATGTATAAACTAAGTTACATCCAAATCGTTCATAAATACGCCTTTTATCGCGTGACAAAATTCAGGACGTTTCAAAATGTCAGCCACGCTAGAAATTCAAAATGCTGCAACTCAGCCATTTTTTAAGATATAGACGAAACAAAAACTCCTCCGAAATCTTTGTATAAAGGTCAAATACATAAGAAAAAAATATTTTTCCATTTTCAATTTTTTGGTACCACATTTCAAATTTTAAATTTTTTTAAAATTTTAAATGGCCGCCATTTTTAAAACAAAATTGCGGATGAAGCTGGCCAACGAACTCGGTTGAGACATTGGTATGTACTATGTACGCACCGAATTACATCGAAATCGGTTCATAAATACGCCTTTTATCGCGTGACAAAATTCAGGACGTTTCAAAATACCAGCCACGCTAGAAATTCAAAATGCTATAACTCAGCCACTTTTTAAGATATAGACGAAACAAAAACTGCTCCAGAATCTTTGTATAAAGATCAAATACATAAGAAAAAATATTTTTCCATTTTTAAATTTTTGGTACCACATTTCAAATTTTAAATTTAAAAAAAAAATTTAAATGGCTGCCATTTTGAAACAAAACGGCGGATGAAGCTGGCCAACGAACTCGGTCGAGACATTGGTATGTACTATGTACACACCGAATTACATCGAAATCGGTTCATAATTACGAGAGTTAGAGTGTGACATAAGTCATATATATGTATATATATATATTAGGGTGGTCCTTAAAAAATTAACTTTTAAATTTTCTATGGGGCACCCTCCTATTTTGCTCTATGTATAAAATAAAGACTTCCACAAAAATTTTAAAACATTTTTTAAGGGTTGCTACCAAAGTTTGAATATTTAAAAAAAAATTAAAAATTGACGTATTTTGTAATCTAATAATAAATTATTAATACAAATCCATAGTCATAACCAAATGGAATCATGGTATGATATTACACTGTAAAGACTGTCATTTGTTTCAAGTTCCAACCTATTTACACAGTCTATTGTCCAAACACAGATAGGAGTATTTCATGTATACACTCTATTTCACCTCAAATTAGCAGCATTATGAAAGGTAGAGAATCTAACATTCCGCCTTGAAAAATAGTTCTCCGTTACTTGTTAATCTTAAATAGCTAAAATGCGTAAAAATTTATAAGATAATGTTTATAAATTATAAAATTTGATTTTTTGATGCTTGTAAAATGTCGTACTAAATGGACATAATCGTGTCAGAAACCGAGCAAACAGAGCCCAAAACTTTACAAAAGAAATTTCGGCAAGTGTTCTTTTGATTGTTCACTGGGATTGCAAAATTGTAGAAGACATTTCAGGGCCTGAAACTGTAGACTGATTACAAATTATTGTTTCAGGTAAAGGTATTGACCAGTTACTTGTTGTTCCAAAACTTCAATCAGGAACCTGGGAGGCAATAACTTCTGCTGTTAACGAAATATTGGAGTCGTGCGGTGTACCCAGCAAGTAAAATGAATGAGTTTTGATATAACTTTTGTTAATACCGGATTATCAAGTGAAGATTGTGCTCTTCTGAAACAGAATATGAACAAATAAATGATTTGGCTTGCCATCATCACATCCTTGAAATACTGTTTTTGTTCCTTATCCTTTGTATGAAGTTTATTGTATTCCTCCGTGAGTTCTACCCCACTTTCAGATACATCCTTAACAACTTTGATTGAAGTCGCTAGTGCCTTACATTTCTTGTAGGATTCATTTTCATTTCAGTTAGTCACATCTGTTTCAAAAAAGACTGAAGGCAAATCCATAATTAAAAAAAAAACCCTCAGAGCTGTTTGTTACCTTGCTAACAAGCCTCTGCTTCTTAGAAAATCTTGCAAGTCATTTTTGAGAATTACATCAGGATCAGCACGTGTATGTTTCATTGGTTTATAATTTCCTTCATTTTTCAAAGCATGCATCATTTTTCTTTTACTTTCAAAAAAGACATTATCGTCGAAAAATGCAAAAGCAACTAGTTCTTCTGTGAAGTACAGAAATGTCCTAGAAACTTCTTCAAAGAGCACAAAGAAATGATTTCATTTTCATTTTGTCTTTTTTCAAGTTCTTCAGGGGCAATAAATCATTGGGCCTGATACCAACTGTAAATGTAGATTTTCACCACAAACGAGCAAACTTGAGGAACTCCAGATTCTTCCTGCTTAGAGAGTTTAAACTGATATATAATGAAATAAAACTTAAGTGAGTATATGGCCTTCACCATCCATGGAAAGCGATGCAATCCACCTGGAGCTCTAATGCAAGCACCTCTTTCGGGTACTCCTCCTAAGGAAATTATGGCAAGCTCTATCAGTTCCTTGTAATCCTCCCTTGTTTGAAAATCATTAAAATGATTTTGAGCTAATTTCTGATGCATTATGTGTTATTTTTTTAATTGATTAAATTGTCAGTTATGTAAGTCTGAAATATGCCATGATCGATAGACGTCCACGAAATTTTAAATCGTTTGAAAAATAGTGTGTCTGGTCTTTTGAAAATCCGAGAGATTTGACAACTTCTTAAAGAAAATTTCAAGGATGTGATGATGGTAAACAAAATCATTTCTTTGTTCATATTCTAATCCAGAAGAGCACAAGCTTCTCCGATAATCGGGTATTAACAAAGGTTATACGATACATTTTACTTGCTTGTAATCCCCACAACTCCAATGTTTCGATAGCAGCAGAAGCTATTGCCTCACCCGTTCCTGATTGAAGTTTTGGAACAGCTAGTTAAGTGGTCAGTACCTTTACCTGAAACAATAATGGGTAACCTGTCTACAGTTTCAGATCCTGAAAATTCTTCTAAAATTTTGCAATCCCAGTGAACAGTCAAAGAAAAGCTTGCCGAAAACTCTTTTTTTAAGTATTGTGCTCTGCTTTTGATACGAATATGGCCATTTAGTACGACATTTTACGAAAATCAAAAAATCAAATTCTATAATTTATAAACATTATCATATTCCTACGCATTTTAGGTATTTAAGATTAAAAAATAACGGAGAACTATTTTTCAAGGCGGAATGTTAGTTTCTCTACCTTTCACTATGCTGCCAAGTTGAGGTGAAATAGAGTGTAGACATGAAATACTCCTGTCTGTGTTTGGGCAATAGACTGTGTAAATATGTTGAAACTTGAAACAGATGACAGTCTTTTCAGCGTAATATCATACCATGATTCCATTTGGTTATGACTATGGATTTGTATTAATAATTTATTATTAGATTACAAAATTTGTCAATTATTTATTTTTTTAAGCATTCAAACCTTGGTAGCGACCCTTAAAAATGTTTTAAAATTTTGCAATTTTTGTGGAAGTCTTTATTTTATACATAGAACAAAATAGGAGGGTGCCATCAATTTTGAAAGGAGGGTGGTTTCGGAGTCTGGGGGATGAAAATATACCAAAATTTGTTGCAATAACTTTCTTCCGAACGGCTGCAATAGGTAGCTTTTTGTAATGAAACTACCTAAAATACATAAATCATCTTTTTTAATGATTGCAGGTACGTTATATGTAAACAACAATCACATCTAATGAAATTAGATTTAGTGTATTTTCAAAGGAATGTTGTAGAATATATATGAGGACGTACATATTCAAATATAACAAGAGACAGAAATCATGCGCATATCATAGAATATGAAACTCTTTTACAACTTAGAGAATTCTGTGATATAACATTACCGTTTGGAGCGATAAAATATTATATCTAAAAATGTGGCTTAGAAAGCACATAAGACATTTCGAAGCAAAATTTCAATCATAAACATCCATAGCCTGAAAGGATATTCCGGGTACAAGATTTCTAGCTCTGTACATACACAACATAGTGCGCTAAAATTTATCTTAGTTACGAAACATTTAACTCAGTACAAAATTCACTTTATGCGTTAACAATTCGAGTTTATTTACAGGAGTTAGAGCAAGGCGAAAGGGCAGATGGCTTAATGATAGTAAGCCGATAAAATGAAGTCATAGGCACCTTACAACTGCGTTGTAAATTTTTAAGATCAACGACATTAATCTATTCCCAAATCTTGCCTGAGATACATCTTGAAAATATATTAGGAACATATTGTAAATGAAACGTTTAAAATTATTATTTAGGACAACAATATTTCCTCATTAATCCAGTTTAAAAATCCATTCTGGAAACATTTTGAATTCATTAAAACGATTATTTAAAGTAAAGTATTTCCATAATTCCTGTATAAAACAATGACAAAATTATTTTGTTGATTTCGTTGATTCGTTATTTTACAGATTGCAAAATTAGAAAGTCTCTTTTTTATTTATGTTCAAAAATTTTTTTTTTCATTTTTAGTTTTATGATATTCTATTTTTTTTTAAGATTTTCAATAAACATCCATGTAAGATGCCGTTCTTTTTTTTCTTCCTTTATACTCATTATCATCTTTGACAACATTTCTTTATAGTTTTGAACTAAAAAATGTAATACTTTAAAAAATTGTTATTTTTATTCAATATTTCCCTTAATTATTTTTATTTTCACATACAATAAATTATTAATTCTGTTAAATATAAAAACATACATTTTTCAAGTGCATAATTTATTAAATAATTCTATGCAGGCAAAAATGTGATATATTCTGTTGTTTAAGTGATGCTTCAATTAATATATCAAACGTTCTAATAAATGCACATTTATTTTTATTTTCATTTGTAAATGAATCATAAAAGTTGTCATTTTCAGATGTGGTGAAGTTTATATATGTAATAATAAAAATTTTGTCCCTTTATCTAAATTAAACTATTCCAAATTATAATATCTACCTTTTTTAATTAGCTTTAATACTACCTTAAATATCTTTTATCTTTTTTCCATGCTTTAAATACGTATTCTTTTATTATTCTAAGAACTTTAAATTCATTCGTCTAATCTTATAAAACCCATTAAATTACTTTTTTTTCCTTCTATTCTGAAACTTTTTTTTTTTCTAATGATGTTCTATATCCCATATTTCCTTGCCAACCCGGCCAGTATTTGTTTACGTTATAAAACTGACGCCGAGACAAAAGAGTTCATCTTCGACGTCACGTACTTTCCCCTTCCCACAGAGCTAAGTTCTATCGTACCTTGCCTCTCGTCGCGTGCTCCCGGCTATTTTTACGGGGTTAGTTCTTTCACTTGTAATGTATTTGTACACGTATTTTTCGCAAGTATTTAACCTGTTACATTGGCTGGGAGAGAGAGACTACTACGATTATTGATTTTCTTAAATAACCCATGTCACATGGAGAGCTTTGTTTACTGTATCTTCGTCAAGCTGTTCTAATATTTAACATCTAGTGGTTTCTATTTACGACGTAACAACGGTCCGAACATGGGTAGCATATTGCTAGTAGCTCGGTGCATTTTATGCTTGGTGTATTTTATGATCATCTAATAAATATTTGATGAATCTAAAGAATTCAGTTATTATTTCCGGGAAACTACCAATGTACGTCGGCCTGATCTTCCACTCTTAACCATGATTTTCGACTACAGAACTTTGATTTCTCTCGGTCGAGTTAGATAACGAGTGTATGGTTGCTGCTTAAGACAGATATGTTTATATCAAACTAGTGAATACGTGTCATATATATAAAAAGAAATTGTGTTATTCATTAAAGCTGTCAGTTTTATATTTAAAAATAATAAATTAAGACATAAAAATTGTCATTATTTACCATCAATACATATATCAATTACATAACAATGCGAGTACATTTAAGCGAGCTAATGCGCTGACAGACAGACAGAGAAAGCGAGTTCATAAACACTTCACAACTATGTTGGAAGAGTTAAAAAACATATTATCCATAATATCAAGTTTGGCAGAATATGTGTTATAATATGGCAGAATATGTGTTAACAGAATATGTGTTAGCGAAAGACAATTTCCCATTTAATGATTAACATAAAACTAACATCAAGCTAAGTTAAATTAGTTCTAAAAATACGCTGCAATCGAATATGTTCGGAATTCCATTTTAATTTTGTTATTATTCGCTATCATGGTGTGTTCTCGGATGTAATTCACATAACACCATACCGGTTCCAATGACATTAAGCGTTTGTTGAGCTATATAGTGCTGGTTATTATTTTTTTTTAAATAAATATAGAGGCAGGTATGGTGACGTCAGTCTAAATGAACCGTCTATCTGATTTTAATACCTTATAATGAATAAGGAATAAACAAGGACACGATCAAACAAAAATACATCACTTTGCATGTTTTGTCTCAGTGGATACTAGGGGACGTCGTGAATACTTTCATTCATTTACTAGCTAAACTAAGTATTTTCTACATTGTATCTTGTGTGTCTTCCTAAAACAAATTTTAAATTAATGTTTTAATTGCATGTAATAGATTATAGTTGGCGTATATTCTGTTATTTATCACAGCTACTTAATTTTTTTACAATATATATATATATATATATATATATATTACAACAAAAAGTGTTGTAATCCCGGCTGCCAACATAGTTGCTGTAAAATTTACAAGCTTCTGTGTTTAACAGTGCATATATTTTTTGCGAGTCTGGAGAAAGTCACGTTGCTAATGACTGCGTTGTGCACGTGACAGATTTAATTAAATTTTTACATCACTTGTTGCTAGAACTCGCCGTTAGAGCATCGATCCTTGAATTCGATTTCACAGTACCAGAGCATGAAAAATTTCAACATAAAGTGAAGTAAAAATCACTGTATTTTGAAACAAAAGCTGTTGGCACCCCGACTGTCAACACAGGTTCTGTAAGATTTACAAGCTGATGTCTTTAAGAATGTTGCAAAATTTGTGAAGTCTGGAGAAAAGTCGTGTTGTTATTAGCTGCGTGATGAAATGACAGAAATAACGCTATTTTTACTTCACTTGTTGCTTGAATTCACATTACAGCGTCGGTGCTTGAAAACTTTCACCAAACATGCAAGAAAGTCAAACTTTTTTTTTTTTTTTTTTTTTTTTACAGAGTACACATAATGTTGTTAAAGATCAAATAAAAGTAAAAATGAACTTCAATGAATATTTTTATCACATATTTGTCTGTTTATTAAAAATATAAGATGTATTAGCATGTTTAAATTGACCTCCCAATTATCCATACCAAATTCTACAGTCTTGTATTAAGTAGTTCTTACATTATTTACTCATGATGAAACCAATAAATAATTTAACGAATAACATAACATTTAATTTATAATTTTCTATTGAAATATTAAATAACCTAAATATTAATTATCTCCAATCAATTTTTTATTTGTATAACGTTAAATATTTCTAAAACATTTACCTAAAAATACATCCTAAACATTATCTAAAAACATAGTAAAAACTGATAAATACAAGTAAAATATTGACATTTAACAAATAAAAAGTTGATCTAAATCTAAAACAAAAGACAATTTAAAAACAAACTTAAAACGTTAATTTTTATATAATAAAAACATTAAAAAGGATTTTCTTATACTTAAAAAGCAAATAAACGCAGCGCAGTTTTTGAGCATTAAAATTTTTATTAAACTTTATTGCATAATAAAATACTTTTATACAATTTGTTGCACATATAATACTAGTTTCTACTTTTTATACAAAATGTATTTTTTTAAATGATATATTTTCAGATGAATCTCCGTTTTTCTAAGTATTATTAAAGGGCTATTTGGGGAAATATTTCATTGGTAAAGATAAGTTAGGGTGCTAAGTCAGGGGGGGGGGGATGTCAATTTATGTATTACAGCATTATAAATTTCCATCTTACTATTTTTTTTAAGATATTGTTTTGGTATGTTATTACTTTGGAAATTTTGAATATTTTTTACTGCAGATATTTCGTGTTCTTTAAAAATGTTTATTTGTAAAAATGTATTGTTTGTTTATTTTGTCACCAGCTGTGAACACCAAGCTATGGCTGTGTTAAAATTAAAAACGCTCCATAGACTATGTTTATTTTAATCATATACCTTGGATCGTATTGGGATATTCTAGAAAACTCATTTCAATTGCAAAATCCCCCTTTTGCCAATTATTGCCAAAATTTGGTGAAAAGTCGCAAACTTGGTGACATTCTTCCAATTGGCTTGTGTGTTATGATTTGGTAATCTTGTAAGTAGATTTTTCCGCCAAATATCGATACTGTCACCAACATTTCGCTAAATATCTCTAAATTTGGTAAAATGTTGCCAACTTTGGGACTTCGTTTAAGTCCAAGTGTTCAGCAACTCAATAACTGTTTCAACCTCCATTCTTCTCCCGTAGTGAGCCATAATGACTCTCTATTCTAATTTTCTACAACATGTGACCTGGACCAATGGTCTTCTCGTAACTCAAAACGGTAGGTTACAAAATTTAGTCGAAATCTTTTGAGCCATTTTTTGGATAAAAGTTACACACACACACACACACATAGACACATAGACACACCCAAGATTTGCTCTTGTTATCACGTGTCATATAAATAAAATCAGGTTTTTATAAATTAAATAATGATATTGCATTAAAATAATAAACAAATATAAGTGATACCATAAAGATGAAAATATTTCTTAATAACACCTTAAAATTAAGAAATGCGCTACGCCTTTCGGAAGTACTTTGTTTTTTCTTCAGGCTCAAAGAAGCTAACTCGTGGAAGGCAGGAGCAAGGCTTCTTTTTTCTTCTTTACGCCTCATTAAGAAACAGAAAGTTATTTCGAAAAAGCTATCGTCATTCTTATTGTTATGGTGTTATTAAAAATTATTTTTGCCTTCAATGTTATAAGTCCTTTATTTTTAATTGAGATACAACGAAAAAAAAAAAATAATAAAAAAAAATAATAAAAAAAAGCAATTTAACAAATTACAACCATTTGGAAAATGATTTTTTCAAAGACTAAAATTTAAGACACAAAAAATAGCACGGAGCATTACGTACTACATTACATACGCCAAAATTGGACGTAAAAATTGCAAGCGACAGAAATCGCCTTCGACTCGTACGTATTATCCACCTGAAACTTACGTATTATCCAAGCATTTCATTGGCTGTTCGGGAAAAGTCTTTTCCATCGTCAGATTGCCAAGAAATCTGACGGCCAATTTTAAATGAAATTTCATTCTTAAACTTCTAAACATGCCACAATATTACTTTTTATATCGTCCTATAGAGAACAAAATTACTTTTAAATGCAATTTGTTTGAAAGCTGTATCTCAATTTGTTTCGGAATTATTAATTTTTTTGTAGTTTTTATAACTTTTTTGTCATAGTGGCAACACTCTGTTGTCCGTCTCTGTTGAAAGTAAAGGGAAATACAGATTACTGTATAGATCAATCAGAAAACGAATAAAATGATGATTAAACCAATAAAAGCCTTCAGATATGCTTTTGATTTCCTACTCTAACGAGGACAATAACCATTTTTCCAAATGGTTAAAAATAATAATAATAATAATAATTTAGCGCATTTTCTTTAAAACAAGTTTTATAAAATATATTGGAAATATTTGAATATATTTTAACAGGTACAAAGTAATATTTAGTATTTTAAGTATTATTCTTAACGCATTGAAATGGAGCAGCAGTTATTATTAGAACAATTTCAAAATTAAATTATTTATCCAAGTTATACAATATTTTCTTCTATGAAAAATACTGCTTGAGAAATCAAAATTTCAGAGAAATATAGACTAAAAGTTAATTCATTCCTTTGAATAACGCTTTTCAATTTCTTAAGAAACTGACATCAATCTTTGTCAGTTTCAGACAAATGATTTTCAGAAAAATATCTTTTGATGTTATTGATCTAACGTTTTATGAAACTTGAAATAGAAATCTTTCTAAGTGTGTTTTTCTTAAATATTCTTAATTTAATCGAAATTATATGAATTTTCGTCAGAACTATCTAATCTTCCATGTGATCATTGTTTGAAAATGTTAATGCTATATTTCTATACTTACACTCATTATGAGAGCAGCATTTCATGGTGGTTAATTCGTTAAATTATTACCCTTTTAAAACATTTAGCTTTTTTTTCCTTTTCAGAAAAAACAAATCCCTGTAAATACTGTGTATGAAGACATAACACTAATTTTGTATTATTATTTTGAAGTGCCTTTTAATGGTTGTTAACTCATTAAATAATTTTTTTTTGTTCCATTGCGAAAGAATGTTTGCCTGTGTACTTTGGATTAACAACTTTGGTACTAATTATCGGAATACTTATTCATGGTATTTAACTAGTTAAATACTTTGTTTTTGCATTAAGAATATATTTTTTGTTGACTATTTTATATAAAGTGGTAATACTATATTCGTACTAATTACCAGAATGCATTTATTTTCATGGATGTTAACTGATTAAATTTGTAATTTTTCATGTCGAAAAAAAATTGAGAGAGTAATATGTATAAGTGAGTAACAATATTTTGGTACTAATTATCGAGACACCTTTTTTATGGTTGTTAACTCGTTAAATTAGCTTTTTTTTATGTTGAGAAAACAAAATTGCATGATTTGTTTTCATAAAGAAGTAACATAAATTTGACATTAATTATTGGAGTACATTTTCACGGTTGTTTACTCGTTAAATTAGTTATTGTTTTTACGTTGAAACAAAATTCGCTTGAGTACTGTGTATTAAATGGACGCTTTTTTATGGTTGTTAACTCATTAAACTAGCATGGAGCTAGCATAAAGAAGTAACAATACTTTGGTACTACTGTAATTACACTACTTTTGTATTATTGTTGTACCTTTCCATGATTGTTATCTCGTAAATTTAGTTTCTTTTTTACATTGAAAAGAAATCGCTTGTGTTCAGTATGTGACCACACTATTTTGGTACTAATTATTGGAAAATCTTTTATAGTTGATAACTCATTTAATAAACGTATTTTTTTCGTTTAGAAAAGAAATTTTTCGCGAGTGTAATGTATTAAGTTGTAACTTTATTTTAGCGACCTGAAATTGTAAATCTGTTTTGCAGCTTTTTAAAAAGAAAAGGCAAGAGTTTATTAAATCCATTTGAATAATTTTTATACATATAGTATTGCGTTTGTTTAGTTGATATATTAAAGCCACTTCGAGAAAAGGCCGAATACGGTGCATAAAATAAAGCATCGTAGCCATTATCTAGGAAAAAGAAACAAACAATTTATTTTGCCGAAAGTTACTGCATATGAAATTGTTATGAAAAACCAGCAATTTTGAGAAACAACATTTATTCAAAGTAAATGTAACATTTTAACAAAATATTACGTTACGTAAAATTACATTCAAAAGCAAAATATTAATATTTCAAGATAAGCAACGTATTTAACACTAAAAATACATCACGGTTTATTTAAAAAAAAAAAACTATTTCATTACTGCAGAAATTTAAGGAGATAGTGTTCTCGCGATATATTAAATCGCTGTTAGGAGAAAATGTTTTCGTTACTGCTTAGCGTTGTAGAGATATACTTTTATTGGCTCAAAATTATGCTTTCACTTTTGCAATCAGTTTCCAAAAATTAAAAATTTCCTGTTTATAAAAAGTAATACAAATGAAAAAAATCGTTTAAAATTTTTAACCAAGAAAATTGGTTTAAGTCTTTAATCGAAGTGAAATGAAGTATATTATATTTAAAAAGGGGATTATTATGTTATGAAAATTTTAAAATGAATTACTCTGACTACGAAAATACATGATTATTTATTTAATGAAAAGCGCTTAACACAAGAGTGAAAAAATGGTGAAATTAAACTACATGAAGGTAGTTTTATATTTTATATTTTTCTGTTGTTATACTTGTTATGCTTGAATCTGATTCTTACCAAACCTTGTGAAATTGTTTGGTTTAATACAAAAATATAACGTCAAAAAACGGATCTGGATTTATTTTACACAGATTTATGGCTATTTCAAAGTCGAATTTTCAATATTTTTCAGGACGAAAGGAATTATCAGAAAACTAGAGATTATGTGTTTGTGTTTTTAGTTTTTAGGCAAGGGTCATAAACACACCCAGGTCTAAACAAGCTCCAAGGTGACAAGGTCCAAAGAATACAAAACTTTACAGGTCACGTATCATAAAATGAGAATGATAAAACACAATTGCCAGCTATGCAAAGTAATAAAAATTATGATAACAGAAGTTTTTCTGCAGAAAGCATGCATTGATTATTGTAAATAATACCAAAATAAATTGACCAAAAGATTTTGGTATTACCACCACATAAAAGCACTGCATAATACTTCATAACATTCCATTACAGAATGGCATCGTAGAAAATACTGTTTTTTGGCTTAACATTGCAATTGGTTCGCGAATGCTTCTCCGAATGTGGAATCAATAATACATGATAACTCATATCTCTTCGCAAATGACATCTTAAAGTTACTACAACTTAATGCTAATCTTCAGTATTTACCACAGTAGGCACTTTATTGCTAGTAGCTAACAACCAGAAATAATAAAATGAGCGATACGACTATCTGAGACGTTATTGATATGCTCTACGTCTGCGTTGAGGATTATCGACAAAAAATATTGATCTTAAATTCTGTGATGAAGGAATGAGTCACATACTGCATTTTAATTTAACTGTTTATAACCTCCCCTACCCCGAAATAAATCTCAAAATGATAATTATAGGCGCTAAATTTCCAAACAATAATCTTTTATTTTAAAGAAATTTTTTTAATATATTTATATTTCTTTTTTTATTATTAAGAAAGAGTTTTATTCACCCAGTAACAAACTGAAAATTTCGTTAACCAGATTTCATATCGTTTGGCAATTATAACATACTTAGACACAATATGTCGATACTTTTGTCCGTTAGCACTCCTAGCCACACAGTTTCTTGCAACGTATAAGATTATTCCATTTCTTACTCAAGCACATGGCTTTTTATTTATCTTATAATGTTATTTCACGTCCGATTTTAATTTTTAGCTGATCTTTTTCACTTTTCAAGCAATTAATAGCCTTTAAGGAGGTTAATCTCGAAAACCTCAGCGATCTAATTAATTACTCTCACCGTTCAGGTATTAAAATTCAAAATTGCTCATTTTAAAACTTAGATACGTTTAAAATTAACGGATCATGCATTGTGTACATTTTCAATCATTTTTTTCGTCAGATAATATTTAGTTGACTAATGTTTGTATTTGTTTTTGCCAACGCTTCAGTTGTGCTTAAAGAGTTTTGTAAAGATCAAGGATACTCTTATAACAGCGAGCATACTACAAATACAACTGTGAAAATAGCCTTAATTCCAGCGCCGATACTTACATGGCTTGCATAACTTTAGAATGAACCCAGACTAGTAAAACCGTTGTTTGCAAAAGTTTTCAGTTGTTTGTAATCTTTTCCCTAAAATTAACTACTCCATGTATTTCTTAATTTCGGCTCTGGCTGTATTAAACATATCAACTAAACAATAACTCATTAGATAACTCTCGCCGACAAAATCACAACTCTATAAGCTATTACCACATCGTCCTCATGAAAATCTCGTGGCGTATCTCCATAGTTTATCGTAAATGTATTATTTACTTCGTTGTATTCGGGGAGTTTAGCATATATTGTATTGAATATCAGTAATCCTAAAATATTCCTCTAAGCTTGCACACGATTAACTAAATTAATGTCAAGAGTAATGTACTATACAATCAACAATATTTAACTTCGGTGATGGTAGTTATTTTCATTGTTCGTATGCGTGTTTCCAGATCAGTTGCACCAGTTATATGAATCCCGTGACGAGTGAGATTATAGGAAATTTAAGCGAAATATGCTGTTTTATTCATATGGCATACACGTTTTCAGCTTTATCAGATGTTTTTACAAATATTTACATGCCCTTACACATCGATTTTAACTTTCTTATTTCATTCAAAATAATTTGTGTATTTATTTCCGAATAATCTGCATACTTTAATTTTTTACATTTGTATTAATGTTTTACATTTGTATATTTTAACTATATAAACCAGATCTTATTGTCGCCATACATAATTATTTTTTAATGTTATATTTCGTATCCTAATATTTCATCATGTCTTATCCATTTTAATAGCCTCTAATTATCTTATATGTACTAATATTAGTTATTTTCGAGATTACTGTTTTCATATATTACAAGCATAAAATTACGAAATCATAGATATAAAGAGAGATACATAAAAGTAATCATTGAGATTCTATTTTTAAAAAAAGATATAAATTATTGCGTTTTAGAAAAATCAGCACAACATGTCCAAAAATTGAAAAAAAAAAAATAACTTATTTTATGTTTCATTAGATTGTTCTCTGAAATGTCATATACTATAACGGACTAAAAGTGTTATATGAAGCAGCTCTCTAGTTAGCATAAATAGGTCACTGTAAACTTTTTATACAAATTACATAGAAGTGATTATATAAAAAGGAATTTCGATAGAAAAAATATGTAACTGTATTTATTCATAATCCGTACGGTGATATGAAATATAAGTTCAATTTCAACCAAGTGATCACAAGATTTCAATTTTTATCCAACAAATCAAAATCGTCAGTTTTCCAGCTTGTATTATCGCCCTACCGATCAAATTCGACATCTGCTATGAAAATAAATGGGCAAACAAAACGTCCATCTGGTTATTAAGGTACTTTCTGGAGTGTGACGTCATTTGAAACTGCTATATAAGAGTACATTTTGGAACGATATATCTCTCTATTCTAAAAAAAAGTAACTACCGCTGTCACCGCCGCCGCCGCCGCCGCCGCCGGTTTTGATTTTTTTGTGACCGGAGGCCTTTCTTCGTTAATAATAACAAAAATAATGCATACAAATATATGAAAATCAGTGGTTTTATACAGAAATGTTTGATAAATACGCTGATGCAGACAGTTTTCAAATCGAAGAATTATTTTAAGAGTTATTTAATGCTAAAGTTGGACAAAATCGTTCCACTAAAAAAGTTTTATAGCAGCAAAAACTATACATGGCAGTGTAATCATTTTTAGATCATTTTATGCGTTAGAATTTGCCGGAGTGCAGATTGCATTAATTTTTTTATTTTGACTCATTTTTTCAGGTTTTATTTCTATTTTAAATTCAAATTTTCAACATTTCTAGAGATATTTTTTACAGATTTCAGAAAATTGTACTAATTTAAACGGTTGCCAACTGTATAAAAAGCGCAAGCAATAATGTTTGCTTCAAATTAAAAATTTATTTACACGTGACTATTATAAACAGGAAAAAAAAACTTTCAAATTAGAATTAAATAATTACGTATAAAAAGCAAGAAATTATTAAAAATTACGTCATAAAGTATACACGTGAATTTTAAAAGAGAAAGGATATTGTAAAATAATAAATTCATTAACATGCGTTAGAAGTCTTAGGAGAAATTACGTCATAGTTACGGCACATTATAGTTATTATATAAAATGAACACAAAATAATATTGCAAAAAAGTTTAAATTTAGAAATTGCGCTAGACATTTATTTGATATTTTGAGAATTAATTTAAAATGTCTCATTTAAAAGAACTTTCTTTTCGCTTTGTTAAAAAATACCAGGAGACACAGACTCTCTTTACTTAATTCCTTTTATATTAGCTTATTTTGAAATGTTGTTACACGTGTATACGTCATCAAGTTATTTTTATTTCGACGTTTTATTTGTGTTTTTATTAATGTTGTACGAATTTATTTGTTCTTTCGTTATTTAAAATAAAATTATATCAATTTGTATAATTTGGCGAGTGGTTTGGCGATTTATATAATTTGGCGAAATTGGTCGACAGGATAATCAAGTAGTACCGCAGCGGATTTGGCGTTAAAATTCCCCAATCAAAGAGAAATGAATAGAAATTCGTTTATAGGGAGATCGCCACTGTTTTTTAAATTATAATTCAATCTTTCGAAATCTTTTTAAAGCCGATCAAATTAGCGTGCATTTAGAGTCTGCGGTGTCTGGACGGGGGTTGGCGAGCGTAGCTCGTAGGGGGCCGAGCCCCCTAGTGTGTTTTAAAAAGAAACGTTTCAAAATGTATGATATTTCATGTAATATCCTCAAAGTTGCAATCACTCCACAGTCTTCAGTACTGTTTCTTTGTTTTATTTATTCGGAGGATTTTTGCAGTAAATAAAGCTAATAGTGCTATTTAAAAATAGCTGTACTCACAGACCCAGAGGAGTGGCATCTATATACCCTACCTACATGATCGAATGACAAATGGCATCTCTTATACAGGGGTCGTACTAGGACTTTTAGGAAATTTCAGGAATAGGAAATTCTTCGGTTGGTTGTGTTTATGACGGCCAATTATCAACACGAGGGATATAGGGGGAGGGAGGGGGGGTCTTTCTAAGGGAACCTAACCCGTATTTACAACGATTAGGCCGACGGGCGCGATTTGGTTCGAACCCAGCACCTCCCGTCTACCAGCTTCGAGAGCAGAACCTCTCGGCCACCGGTGGGGGAAGAAATTCTTCGGTACCAGTATTTTCTTATAGAAAATCTCTTCTTAAATAAGAAGAAATTTGGCACGTTTAACAGAGATTTACTTTTTTTTAAACAAAATACTGATATTTGGCCTGAAATATTCCCTGAAGTGGACGACACCTGCTTATACTGATCTTCGACAATTTGTTTTACATACTAATAATATTTATTCTTTGAAATGACTATTTTTTTTTATTAACTATATATTATATTTTATATTTTATATTTTATATATTATATTTTATATTATATTTTATATTATATT
The DNA here is from genome assembly GCA_963932465.1 of Maratus speciosus. Classification (NCBI taxonomy): domain Eukaryota; kingdom Metazoa; phylum Arthropoda; class Arachnida; order Araneae; family Salticidae; genus Maratus; species Maratus speciosus. The sequence goes on from OZ010791.1 coordinate 140,310,442, forward strand.
TTATATATTATATATTATATTTTATATTTTATATTTTATATATTATATTTTATATTTTGGAAATACGAAAAGGTCTTTCTCGTACATCATGATTTATTTAATTGTTATCGTTTACCATATGCATTTTATTACATTTTCTTTTCAAAGACAAAATATAGTTTTAAAAAATATTTTAAAAGTCACATTAACTTCTTGATGGATGGTGAGCTTTTGTGCTTTCAGTTTCAAACACAAATCTGAAAAAAGAAAAAGGATGCTTTGTGTTCCCCTTTATTCAAATGAGGCCTAAATATCCAGAAGGAAAATAAAAGGCACCCATTTTAATAATGTTCTTTTGAAAAAAGGATAAAATATCGCTCGCTAAAAATGCTTTGGTGTTTTTATCTTTACTTTTGTTTGTGTAAATAAAGTAACGATGAATAAATCTGCAAGTAAATAGCTAATATTACTTTTTCTCTTTTCCTTAAAATTTAATTTATAATGATCGGGAATATGGAAAAGAAATTTATTACAGAAATTCGTTATAATATAAATATCTGATGTATACAAACGTATTTAAGATGCAAAAGGCGTAAATTATCATTGGCATATGTATATATGTAGAAAGAAAGTTCTCTTATAAAATGTAAATGAGATGCTAAATTAAAAAACATACACTTCCTACTTCAGCAATACACATACTTGTGTAAAAATGATTCAATAATCAGTTTAGAAAAGAAAGATCCTTAATTATATTCACAAGATGAATTATTCAATAAGCAGTGGTTAGTTAATGAGCACATTCCTAATCATATATTCAGATTTTGTTCAAAGTATGCTTTTACAATTGAAGAACGAGTATGTCTTTTTGGACACGTTTTTCAAGAGATCAATTTTTCATTCATATTTAATTCTTGCACTCTATATTGAAAAAAATCTATTAATAAACATGTGGGCAGTGACTTTCTAAATAACTTGTATATTAGTCATTTGGCATACTCTAAAAGCATTTAGCAAAATGTAATAACAAAATTACGCCTGAGGAATACTTGCGAAAAATGTATCCGAATACAAATAACTACTCTGTTGATATCTTCAAAGAATGATGCTATAAATATAATATTTTATTTCTATGCAAAGTGCGATCAATTTGCACACTAATAAAACAGACGCTTTGAAAATGTATAATTGAAAACATAAACTATTGCTATGTAATTAACATTGTATATTAAAATGTTTAAGTCATGGATAACTTACAAGTTATTACTTTTTTTTTATTTTAGTTAAATGTTTTCCTTTATGTATCATCAGTTAAAATAAAAAGCCTTAAACATTGCATCAACGATTGCAACATATTAGTTTTTAGACAGGATATCGCCTTTAAAGGGGAAACGTCCGTCAACATGATGATGGATACATATTTTTTTAAGAAATGTATAATTGTCGTTTTTAATTTAATGAATTAAATATTTTAAAAACGAGGATAGAAATATTATTCTTAAAATGTTTAAAGCACTGTAAAGTATAAAATATTCATTACGCTACTTATTCATACTCATTCATATACTCTACTAATGTAATCGAAAAACGGTTGTTTTGAATCAAATCTTGTGTTCAATGGAGCCATAATTTTCTTATTTTTAAACATGCTTGAATGATTTCCCTTTTTCCACCGGTGAAAACATTTGAACGAATTAAAAGGAACTTTAACGCATAAGTAATTTATGAATATGTTCATAAAACGTGTCTTTGTACTATGTTCATATTATTATGAACACATAATCAAATATTATTTCCTGGTCTATTCAAGAGTCGCTATCTTATTTAATTAATGAATTAGCTTAATACTTGAAACGCAACGATCATAATTTTATACATTTGATGGGAAGTTTAATTCAATTTTAATCTAATTCGGAATGCATTGCCTTTCATTTGTTCAATCAGATGAAGTATTTGTAAATCGGTTACTGTATATTCCACGAAAAGCTAAGTTACTTATTAACAGCTGTTTATGTGGCATTATCAAACTACTCATTAGAAAATTCAGAAAATCACTTAGTTAAATGATATTTTTGACAATTGTCTTCATGTATTATTTCCCACGCTTAAATTAAAGTTTATGTTTAATATATATATGTATATGTATATCTATATACATTAAATTAATAAATATATATCACTACATGCATAAAGTTTTAAAGCTATCAAAGTAGAATTAATAAAGTATTAATAATGCAAAAAAATAGACTTTTAATTATTATGCCTTATCTAATATATTAAAATGAATGTTTAATGAATCCGAAAAAATAGTTAAATGGTAGTTATTATTGTTCCGTTTTAGAATTCGTTCTATTGAAAACACATTCACTCTACTTTGTTACATTGTCCACAATGCTAAGATATACGTCGAGGCCTAATGCTATTGACAATAATATTCAATTAGTGTACTTGATAGAAAGCAATTACTTAATTCCTATTTTTATACACTTGTCACCTACCACAATAATGTTTCTCCTTCTCTGCATATCGAAAACACTTTCTAGTTTCTGCTCACCCCCCTCCCCCTCTTCCATCCAAGCACATTTCAACCCTCTTCTTAACAAATGTCTGTTTTTTTTATGTTTTGTAAACTGTGCTTTAAATGTTTCTTCAAATCGTCGTGTTTTTAATTCAGAAATATTGTACATTAAAGACGTTGACATTGACAAAGTGTATCATCTTTTCATTATTGACTGTGTGATGTCTAAATTTTAATTCACCACATTACGCATCCTTATACTCAGGCCAGAATCGTATACCCTTTTTCTCAAAATCAAGTATTCGGGTTTCTAATATTCCAAAACTCGTTGATTTTAAAATGATTTTAAGATTTACTAATAAACTCTAGTTTCGTATTCTGAAGCCTTTTGTACTCCTGAGGAAGTTACTACATAAACTTATCAACATGGCATTTACTACAACGGGCAAAAGAAACATGTGTAAAATTTCGAATTAAGGAACCATATTTTTTATGCATGGAAGCAGGAAAAACCCAAATGAGCCATCACTAACTGCTACTGAGAGAGTAATCACATTTGATTTCGATTCACTCAAAATAATATACAAAACCCACCAGGAATTTAATTTTTTTAGAGGTTTCAGATACAAAAAAAATTACAATAATGATACATAATATTGGATTCTTTATCCTAGCTATCTGTGACTGCTGGAAATCTTACATAAAATAATTTATTTGTAATTTTATGTTTTATTTTCTACTAGCGCCCCTGCCTTTTTCCCTTTTCCATTGAGGCAGAAACTTCTGCCCAGGTAACTTCAGAGCAGTCGAAATGGCTCACACCTTATGCTCTATTGCTATACACACTCTATTGCTATACACACTCTATTGGCTCACACTCTATTGCTATAAAATGTAAAAAAGTTCCATGTTCGCTACTGACAGCTACAGATATTACACTATTTAATCTAGTTTACAGTTAAGTGGATTAGTTTGGTGTCTGAAAAATAATTTTGATTAGTATTAATAATTTAAAAACGCATTTATTCAAGAGATTTGCTCAGTCTTTTCACGATTTTTCCTCTCTGGAGTATTTACTTGATAAAAAATGCGTAAACGGACAAAATGACCTACACGTGACATATACATAAAAACCTATATCTCTCAATTTAAATGCTGTTAGAATATAAACTGTAAAAATAACAAAAAATCCCATATTAAGTGTTAGTATGATTGTTTTTATTTGAGGATACAATAGCATTGTTAAAATAGCAGTAATATGTAGAAAAACCGTCCTACACGTGATCGGGAATGCCGTTTAATAGGTTTTCCATATTTTAACCCTTTATCTGCTGACGGTACTTATAAGTACCATTGAAATAACTTGTTATAAAATTCTCCTTTATTACATCGATTAGTTGCAATACTGTTTAGAATGAGTTACACATACATTAAATTATCTTGTTCCGAAAGCATTTTTGGTTACACAAAACAAAATTATTTGTAAAAGGGTGATTTTTTTTTGTTGCCTTTGCATCTATCCCGCTTTGTTAGCGTTGGGGAGGTGGGTGATTTTTTTCAATTAGGAAATATTTCTATATTTCTATTGTAAGAAAATTATATTTGTACATTTCGTAATTCGACAAAGTACTAAGAAAAATATTAAAAATAAATTATTTGAGTGGGGATTTAAATATTGCACAAAATCCCCCTAAGTTCAAATTTAATTAATCCTTCTAAATCCTTCAATCCTTTTGAAATCCTTGTAAAATTTATTAAATGATTATGTAAATCTTTAATGTAGTTTAAACAATTCACGAAAAATGCTTTAGAATATAAATTTTTCATAAATTTATAATTCAGTACATAAAGGGTTAAAGGGTTAGACTTAAATAAGTTTCCCATGTTTAATAAATTTCTCCACATTTTATATCCTAGATCCTTATATCCTATGTAATCTGCCCATTTAAGGTAATTCCAAGAAAAATGGACAAAATGTTCTGCGCGTTAGACTTACATAATCGCCCATATCTATTATTTTAAAGGATTTTAAAATATAAACTATACATATTAAGAACAGCAAAACCCACTAGATATTCATAATTGCATAGTTGTTTGAATTTGAGGATATAATAGAATTGCTAAAAAAATAATGAAATGTAGTGACGTAATGGCACATAAATGGTTTAATAATATTATTTTTTTACGAATATTTTTACTGTGAACAGAAAAAATACTATATACAAGATGGATAAAACATGTACTTTTATTCTGTATAAAACAAAAATGAAATATTATAAAATAAAAATCATGGTGACGCAAGTGCATTTATTATCTCAGATTATCTCATAATCTTGATGGAAATTTTTTTGTGAATTTTTACTTAAATATTTCATCAAAGGCGTTAGGTGCGAATATGCGTGTACATAAATTACGCGAGTAATTTTTCGTTGTTGTTGTTGTCGTGATGCTCATATAAGAAATCTTATATTATAATTCGAAACAAAAATTGTGTGTATATGTGTGTGTGTGTGTGTGTTTGTAAATTTTATCTTAAAAACGGTTCCAGCAATTTTGACTAAATTCTGTATTTTACCATTTTCGGGCACGAGGAGACCATTCGGCTAGCTCATGTGTTCGAGAAAATTCGATTAGTGTGTCCCTTCGGGTCATAATGTGTCGAGGTCAAACTTAATATATCTAAAAAACGCCTCTATCGATTTTGACTAAATTTTATATCCCACCGTTTTGGAGCACGAGAAAACTATTGGGCTAGGTCACATGTTCGAAACATTTCAATTAGTGGGTCATTTTTGGGTCACTGTGGGTCAAACTAAGTTTATCTAGAAAACGGCTCGAGATTTTGGCGAAATTGTGCTTTTTATCGATTTCGGGCACGAAATTACCATTGGGCTAGGTCGCATGTTAAGAAAAAATTGATTAGTGGGTCATTTTGGGTCACTATGGGTCAGGTGTCAAACTAATTGAATTTAAAAAAAAAAAGCTCAAACTATTTTGACAAAATTTTATAATATACCGCATCTGGACATGAGATGACCATTGGTAAAAGTCACATGATCCAGAAAATTCGATTAGTGGATCATTTTGGGGTCATTGTGGGTCATGCTAATTGTATCTAAATATCGGTTCAAACAATTTAGACAAAAATATATAGTATATCGTTTCTGAGCATGAGAAAACCATTGGGCTAAGTAACATGTTCGAGAAAATTCGATTAGTGGGTCATTTTGGGGTCATTGTGGGTCAAACTAATTGTATCTAAAAAACGGTTCAAACAATTTTGAAATTTTTTTTTATTATATCGTTTACCCGCACGAGAAGACCATTGGGATAGGTCATATGTTCGATATATTTAGATTAGTGGGTTCCTTTTTGGTTTCCGTGGGTCAAGATAATTTTGTATATAAAACGACTTTAACGATTTCGAATAAATTTTGTATTCTATAGTTTTCGGGTTTGAGAAGAGAATTGGTAAGGTCGCATGTTCAAAAAATTGCAGTTATTGGTTCACATTGGCTCACTATATCTCAGGATCAAACCAATTGTATCTAAACAGCAAGAATGATGCATTGAGAATGAAATATCGAATTGAATACAAGGCTAATTTTGACAGAGCTTAGCTCGGTCATCGCTGCCATTATATGTTTAAAGAAATAATAAGAATCTAAATAAATATTCAATTTTTCTAAGAAAACTATTACATAATTATCTATAATATTTATCATTTTCCATGGAAGGAAATATAACAAAACTTATATATATATATATATATATAAAATATGAAACAACTAATCGGCACTTTTCAAATTAACTAAATGTCATTTAAATCTTTTCTTCTACCCTTCTAAGGAATTTTAAAACCATATTACAATTAAGGATACATAATACTTCTATTTCTAATGGAAAACATTTAGATATCTAAATTAGTCGAATTATACCCTACTGTTTAATACATCTGTGACATTATCTTTAAAACCTTAAAATAGTTTCATTTTCTTAGGTTTTACTGAAATAATCGAACGTTTTAAAATGTTTAATTATTGTACATTAAATTGAGTAATTAAATTCATTATATATGAATTTTACTCTGGTTGTTTCATTTTATCGAAAATTTAAATTATTTGATGTTTCTTTGATGAAAATAATGAGCATTAATTTAATTATATATATAGATGATAATGATTCAATAAAACATGGAATTTATGAACGGCCTCAAAAATAAGAAAATGATAGTGAATCTTCCGAATTTGATACGCATTAATTTAAAATGATACTTTTGCCGACATTATTTATATAATCTCTGATGTTAATTAAATAAATTGGGGAATTAGCTACTAATGAAGATTTTGAATAAAATTATTTTCTTATTTTAATTATGAAAACACTATGTTAATATGAAAAACATATGTCCATGATTTCTTTAATTGATTTTGTACGGTAATATATATACATATATATGATTTATTATTGACTTTTTTTAAGTTTCTTTTTTTTTTACAGATAAAAAGTAATTTTTTAAGAAAGGTTCATGATGAACTATTATGTAAGAAAATTCTCAAACTTTTCTTTACTTTATTTTTCAAATAATATTTAATCTTTAAATCTCTAAAATAACGGATAGGTACCCTATCTGTTCATGAATAATATTGTATTATATTATATTGAGCTTGAATAAATCTTGAGTTAAGTAAATTAAATCTTGTTTAAATAAACGGAGAAGTGCGAGTATTAATTGCGCTCAGAGGGTTCCGTGCAATATATAAATGAATTATTAAATAGATCATTAAAATAAATCTTTAGTAAAAGAATAATAAGACTTTGAAGAAAGCTATACAACGCAGGGTTGGGTATAGCTGTACATGCTAATGCTATGAATTGGTATACGAATGGGTGTATATATTTCCAGAGTCTTAGAAGAATGCTTGGTCTTACTGCAGTAATAATGCTGTGAGCTAGTGCAGTACTCCTGTTATAGCATTTATCAAGGCCCCTTTTATTTTATTTAAAGTAGCATTTCTACAAAACTCTTTATGGTTTCTGGAATGAGAGAATCATTATCTTTCAAAAACTCGACTGGAGAAAGATGCTGAGTAGATTTCCAAACGTGAGACCGAATATATTCAGCCACTATCTTCGACACAGTCTGAACAATACCCCATCGTTCTTCTTGGGGAAATGAACATCGTTATTGATACCAAACATCTTATGACCTGCGTTCTTTAAGAAAGGAACAGGTATGTTAAGATACCTCTTTGCAGTTGTTTATACAGCAATATATTCTTAGTACTTGTTTAGAAGGTATGGTTTAACTGTTTTCACTGAAGGAGAGTATTCACCTGTTTAATCTGGTGTGTAAATTATTTTATAGAAAATTGACATTGTTCTTCATTTTCTCCAGATAAGAAAAATGGCTCTTGCATCGTTGTGTCTATGTCCTAATCAAATGGACCTCTTTTCTGTGTCTCTGTGGGTTTTCTGCGCTGATATACATGGTGCCTTCTGGTCTGAGAATACAAAATTTATTAAACATTTTTGTACAGCGAATTAAAATTCTTCGAAATATGACCCTTGGGCGTCAACACATCGTTACCAGCTTTTTTACCCCTTATTCTAGGATCCCTGGAAGTCTTCGCCCACAAAGCCTGTTGAGTCACCTTATCGAAGCTGCCTAGATCGCTGGAATCGTGTTGAATCGTTTCCCTTTCAGGACTTTCTTGATCCGTAGAACAAACAAAGCAAGGAAGCAAGGACTGGTATGTAGTGGGGCTTGCGGCAGTATTGCCACGCTGAACTTAGTCAAACCTTCGGCGGCGGCAAGCGGCGTTTAAGAGGATACATTGTCGTGGTGAAAAATCCAATCATTTCTGCTGTCTGAGCGAACGCGGCTGACTCGATCCTTCAAATGGAGCATTTCAGCGTAAAACTGACCTGTCCCGGCGCGTCCGCCCAGATATCAGAGACGACTGCATTGTTCACCAGGACAATACGCCCTCTCACATGTCGCTCACAGCCGCTAAAGTTTTGGTTACGTTTAACGTGGCGATCCTGCCACAAGGCCCCCTACAGCCCAGACCTCACTCCCAGCGACATTTTTTTTGTTCCTCCGGATAAAAAAAAAGACCTGAAAGGGAAGCAATTTGACAAGTTTCCAGCGTTCTATGATTCCTGCTTCGACGAGGTCCCTTAACAGATTTGCGTGCGAAGACTACCAGGGAGCCTATGAATAATGGAAAAAAAAGCTGGCAGCGGTGTGTCGATTCTCAAGGGTCGTATTTGGGAGAATTTCAGTTCGCTGAACAAAAATATTTTAATGAATTCTGTGTTCTCAGACCAGTCATTAAACTTTGTGAATACACGATGTATATCTTTCATGCATTTCAAATGATACTGTCCATCAGCAGTAACCAACTTGGTCTCATGATCTAGTCCGTGGATTATGGCGCACCACCATTCTTCCTCACGATTTTCAGCAAGTTATTTAACTTTTTCCAGGAGTATCCGTGAACGAATCGTGTACACTATACTTCGTTTTGTTATTACTTTATATGAATTTATTTTGCGGTAAATATTATGGAATTTCTTCATCACAAAAAAATAATGCATTTGAAATGAAAACTGTTGTACAGATGAACATAATTTCAGTTGGTTTTCAAGGCCTTCATAAACCCTCATCAAGTGGGCATCAATGAGCTTGCGTAATGTTCCCTTGTGTACTGTTTACGACTTTTTTCATGGATCCATAGTGACAGCTCATTAGAAAATTCCTTTTGCAATCATTTCATTTTTAATTAGCTAATCTGAAGGTCTTAACACCCTTTTATTTCACTTGTTTTACTTTTGTTTCGTCCTCTAACTCAGTGTTACAGATAAAACACTTATTTGGCATCATGAATATCACTTCACGTATCACATAACCCTTTTAAAACACATAATTTTTAATTAAGTTCGCACTGCACAAACATTAAGGCAAATGCATAACCGACCGACGAGACGCCTAAAAAAACTGAGAGCTGAACTTTCAATTTCAACATGTGCCAAAAAAGATCTGAAAGATAGAGAGGAGATGGGGAATTTTATAATATAATTGCGTGGCACTATGGTGGTGTTTCAAGGACATCCCATACTAGTTTTGCATTCGCAAAAACAAAACGTTAAGCCTCTTCGAACTCCGATGATATAATTTGAATATATCACTAAATTACTTTTTACTTGTATTTCCAGAAATCTTCCTCTTATGAAAACATTGTATATGAAAATGTAGGAAATTTTCTTTAGTTTAATTTGGTGCAAAAGTTTAACCCTCTAACAAATACAACGAAAAACCCGTAACACCCCCGATATATTTCATGGTTTTTCGCTTATAACTTTATAAGCAGACCGGATACTAGGTGGTAAAGTTGAAAATCGTGTTCTGCACTCCCAAAAATATAAAGGAAGAAAGAGAAAAAACCTTTTCTAAAACTTTCCACGCAGAATCCTTCTTTTTGGTCTAATATTACTGGACTGATTGGACATATTCATAATGAAACACAATTGTGATTTTATTGGATTTAGTTTGGGGAAACATATCATGCTTAGACTATTGCAATTTTATTTTGCTAATAGAATTAAATTTCTTAATAAGTAGAATCTATTTCTTCATGCATGTTATTTAATTTTTTTCATCTGATACACTGTAAAAAAAATCTGTAAAGTTACTAAAGTTTTTCTAGGAAACTGGGATTCCTAGAACATTTTATGTAACGACAACAAGAAAAATCCGTGTAACAGACGCTATTACAGGAATTTTTGTTGTTGCCGTTACAGAAAAATTTCTAGGAATCCCAGTTTCCTAGAAAAACTTTAGTAACTTTACAGATTTTTTTACAGTGTATGTCACTGGATTCTAAATAAGCTTTTTAATATGCAAGTCTAAAATCATATTCCTATGGATATAAGTAAAAAAATACATCTGTGTGTAAGTGTAATATTTGATGAGATCTACGCATTATTCTGATTAATAGATGGTCGTAGGAATACATAAAATGCCTAAAAATATCATAAAGGTGAAAAAGATAAGCATAAATAAAAGTTTGCATCCATTGTTATTTGTACTAAAAATTTTATGATTCTCTAATATATGTTATAAAACGAAGTCGTGCGCGTGAGTAATTTTAATGACGTCAAATTTTCGGTGAGAACGTCTTGACAAATACATTTCTAACAACATTTTTCTAATTATAAGATATTTTTCATATAATCGGATAGAAAAAAATGCATTTTGAAAAGTAATTTGTTGGAAAATTAAATCCACATTTACTGATTATATACGGTTTAAAAAATAATTCTACGTTCTATACATCGGGCAATATTTCGGCGATTATAACATGGTTAGCCCGTTTTGGAATGCAGGGATTTTACAACTAATGAAAATATCTTTTTTATTCGGAAAATGCAGTTATTTTAAAAGTTTAAAATTCTTTATTTTATTTATTTTATTTAAGAAAGTAAAGACGACTTGTTGTAACGTTTGAAAGCATTCTTATTCACACAAATATAAATATTTAAGGATGGCATTTATTTGATATTACACATCTCTTTCTTAAATAAGAAGCATACACAATACACTGATCATTATCTATTAAAAAAAAAAAAAAAAAAAAAAAAAAAAAAAAAACATATTTTAGATATCTAAAGAGAATGATGAACTGAACAGTCACAGCATTGTTAAAAATACGAACTCAACTATTGCTATTTTCTGAACTCATATTTCTAGCATAAGCCTTCAAAGTTTTATTTAGATTTAACAAAAACCTTCAACTCATCAAAAATTATTTTTACTCAATAGAACTTTTTTTTATTAATAAAACAAAATTAACGAAATAATTATTTTTAGTAATATAAACCTGCCTTTCGTAAAAAAAAGTTCTTTTACTTTTTTTTCTCATTTTTCTGAAATGAACTAATTACTTTCACTTGCTTAGATAACCTTAAACTTTTTATTTTCTCTTCTTAAAATGATCCAATTAGGTGGCAGTGATTTTTGAGGTAAATGTTAATTATTATTATACGAAGTATCAAAGAATATCCTCGCGTACAATTACAGTTTTAGTTTTAATTAAAAAAATTGGTTCCGATATATATTCCGATATTTTTTTTTATATTCATAACTTGAAAATATAATTATCTTCAGATTATAAAAAGTGTATATTTGTTAGACATTTTTTATGTGAGTGTGATATTTTCTTTTCTGTATACGTATTTGGAATTATGCGTAGATAATCATACATGGCTACAATTCGTGTTGTACTTTGATTACGTCTACTAATCACTATTAAATTTGCACCAGAGCATAATTTACCATTTGACGTGCACAAGCTACAACACAGCTCAGAGGAGTATGTTGGAATATGGAAAGAGGATGGTATGTTTTTGGTTTCAATTTCAACTTCTCAGAACCTGCTATACTTTTTTTCAATTTAAAAAATTAGAAGGGATAATTTCGAAAAAAATCTAAAGAATAGTTACACACTAATTTGTGTGCTTTATATGATGAGGTGAAAACATGCACATTGTTTTTCACGAACTTAAAATAAATATAAAAAAAAAATATACGGGAATTTCTTAAATAAGCCATAACAAAAATTATGTAATTGAAAATTTCTGTTTATAATGGACTCGCTCTTAGCACACTGATATGTGATCCTTTAATTTTTTTACATATGTGTAATAACAAAACAAAAGACAGTGCAGTAACAAAAAAAGCGTTGCGAATAAATGTCGGAAATATCAGATACCATAGACAAATTTCATATGTTTAATAAATTTTAGTCGTGGTTACAGGTTTTAGCATCGCTGACATTTAAAATTTTATCATAATAGCCGCATCGTGTTTATTAATCTATGGTCCAGGACAATACTAATTGATAGTTAACTGAAGCAGTCTCAAATCATACGTCGAGAACACAGGGTCCGTAATAGGCATCAGGAATGCACTTTATTCTAAAAAAACTCGTTTAGTGTGTTTTTCGAATGCTAATATACTGGAAAACATTTTGCGTGTTTCGGCAGGCTTCTACACTGAAAAAAAAATCTGCAAAGTTACTAAAGTTTTTCTAGGAAACTGTGATTCCTAGAACTTTTTATGTAACGTCAACAAGAAAAATTCTTGCAACACACGCTGTTACAGGAACTTTTGTTGTTGCCGTTACATAAAAAGTTCTAGGAATCCCAGTTTCCTAGAAAATCTTTAGTAACTTTGCAGATTTTTTTACAGTATATTAATAACGATAAAATTTGTTGACAAAATGTATTATGGACATCGACTGAATACTAGAACAGTTTGATGAAATAATGCGGCGATAACTTTCCAATGATGGTTATAATTTCCTTTGTCTTCAAAGCATATTAATGACTTATCAACCAACACTTAACTTTACACACATTTACAAAGTGTTTTAACTGTACTAGTTTACTGCGATATGTCAAGTAAATTTAGATTTTTACTCTGTTTTCTATATTTTTATTTCAACATAGCAAAAAGATAAATTCAATTATCTATCAAAAGACGAAAAACACATATATAAACATATATAAAATGTATAGAAAGGTAGTAGTGTACCTTTAGCAACATTGTAGAATTACATAAGCTTTTCGTATGCAATTTATCATTAGCTTTCAAAAATTTCAGAGAATGTGTATTATGATTATTAAAATCAAATAATTTCTTTTTCGGGAACAACTTCGTTGCCAAATCTCGGAAGCGAAATATAATCATTAAATAAGAAAACACTTTAGTAAATTTCAGATTTATGAACAGTTTCACACAGATTACCGAAATGTTTTTCACATACTCTTACTTGTAGAGAGAAATGTTAATTGCAGGTAAAAAGTACTTAACATAACAACCCGATTAAATCATTACGATATTACGAAAACACTTAATTGTCCTGTGCTTGAAAAATAAAATTTCTCAACGAAGAAAGAAATCTGTAACTAATGATTCACATATTCGATTTGTGTACTCCTCCTTTAATGACATGCGTAGTTAATTTAATCACTCTGCAGTTTCATTATCCTCATTTTTTAAAGCCGGAGGAGAAAGTCTGAGTTAATTATGTAGTTTATGTTATTAACAGATCCAAAGATTTCGAATTAATACTACACTGTAAAAAAAAATTTGTATGGTTACTAAGAATTTTGTAGGAAACTGGGATTCCTAGAACTTTTTATGTAATCACAACATAAGATAATCATGTAAAATTACAGAAGTGTCTTCAGTAACTGTTACTAAATATTGCTTAGTAAACGTACTAGTGATTTTTTAGGGAGTTTCCCCAAAACACTCTTGTAAATTTACCAAATATTGTTTAGTGAGGTTACTAATGCTTGTTTAGGGAATTTACTAAATAAGTTTTAGTAAATTTATCGGTGAATATGTTGTAAACGTACTATCCATTTTTAGGGCGTTTTCTAAAAATTTTTTTGTAAATTTACTAAATATTGTTCTGTAAATTTCTAACGGTTTTTCAAAGGAGTTTCTCTAATTAGTTTTTGTAAATTTACTAAATGTTTCTTAGTAAACTTACTAGCGATGTTTTAGGGAGTTTACTAAAAATTTTTTTGTAAATTTACTAAATATTGTTCTGTAAATTTCTAACGGTTTTTCAAGGGAGTTTCTCTAATTAGTTTTTGTAAATTTACTAAATGTTTCTTAGTAAACTTACTAGCGATGTTTTAGGGAGTTTACTAAAGAATTTGTGGTAATTTTTCCAAAGATAGTTTAGTAAACGTACTAAGGATATTTTAGAGAGTTTTCCAAAGAATTCCTTGTAAGTTTACTAAATATTGTTCAGTAAACTTACTAACGATTTTTTAGGGAGTTTACTAAAGAATTTTTCGTAAATATACTTAGGATTATTTAGTCAAGGTACTAACGACTTTTTTCGGTAGTTTCCTAAAGAATACTTTGTGAATTTTCTAATGATTTTTTAGTACACTTACAAAGGAATTTTTAGTACATTGACTATGAAATTTTTTTGTAAATTTGCGAAGGATTTCATAGTACATTTACTATGAATTTTTTTAGTATTGCACCCAAAACTTTACATATACTTCAGCAAAAAATGTTTGGTAACTTTATTAAAGTAATGTCAGAAAAATTACCAATGATTTTTTGGTGTTGTATCTAAAACAGTTTTTGTATTCTCGCCAGAAAGTTTTTTGTAATCGTGCAAGAGATTTGCAGTAAAGTCAAAATTCTTCGATCAAAATAAGTAATATGACCTGACGTGGTTTTTAGTATTACCACAGCAATTGCCAGAAATATTTGTATGTTATGCATTAAAAAACTGACTGAAGCTTCACTGTAGATATTCAAATAGGTACAAAATATTAAATTACATAAGTTCCATATTAAATTAGCATTATAACAACAGCAGTAAATAAGCAGATAAGCAGAATCAGATCTTACGGTTATTAGTTAAATTAAAAAAGCGAATAGAAACAATAATGAATGTAAAGTATCATTACTAAGTTTATAAAGTATGCCTAATTTTTTTTTTTTAATGTTATCGATACACTGTTAAAAATAAAGTGTGATGTTTCACCAAGAAAATGGTGAAAAGTCGCTGAAATTTAGCTGCAACCAAGATATTGGCGATAAGTTTTACCAGTTTATTGGTGCTTTCTCAAACACCATTATATTAGTGAAATGTTAAACAATGATTCAGGTTTTTTATAAATCCAATTTTCTGGTGAAAGGTTGAACCATAAATCAGGATTTTTTTTAAATCCAATTTTCTGATAAAAGGTTTAACCATAAATCAAGTTTTTCTTTTTAAATCCAATTTTCTGGTAACAGTTTGAACCATAATTTAGTTTTTTTTAATCAATTTTTCTGGTAAAAGGTTGAACCACGAAACAGGATTGTTTTTAAATCCAATTTTCTGGTGAAAGGTTAAATCATAATTCAAGGTTTTCTCTATTCCAATTTTTTGCTAAAAGTTTGAATCACGATTCAGGATTTTCTCTCATCTTTATGTGGAATGGTTACACCGGATTGTAGCTTTCTTTCCCCCCCCCCTCACTTTGGGTTTTCAATTTATCATTTTATGGTGTAATAAACCAAATTTCAGATTATGCGAGATTATCTTGCAGTAGGAAAGCTTACTTTTTTTTTTTTTTCATTAAACCGAAAATTATTTAAGTTTTAATTATTGATTCTATTGTCTTTGAAATATATTTAAAAAACAAATGTAAACCAATTTGATCCAATTTCACAAAATAATTGCATTATTTTCACCACAAATATTACCTTTCTGTCCTTTTACATTTTGGAATATTTCTTCACACTCAGTTACACTTATAGTCCATTTAGTGTTTGCTTATTCACAAAGAAAATATAAAAAAAAAATTTCTTTAGATTTAAATATATACCCTGTTTTTATTATTGTTTTAATTTAAACAATGGCTGAATAAATTTCTTCAACCAGTATTAATTTTTGCACGAGTTTGAAAAGGTTTTTTGCATAATGCACTTAGCTGCTACTTTCATGATCTGTTTTTTTTTTCTTTAATTCTTGTGAATCTATAGATGCTGAAATTTTCATATTATACAGTTTTCAAATTTTTACCTTCTTTTCACAAAACAAAAAATAAAATAGAAATATTTTTAAAATTTATATTGCAACACAGCTCAATTATGCAAAATTAATTGATTTGAATATAAATCAACAACAAAAAAAGTTTAGTATTTGTTTCTGTTTATCATTCAATAATGAATATAACACATTTGAATAAATAAAGCACAAACATAACGAATACATAATCAAAGTATATGCGTAAATACTGAAATAATCAGCATTAAAAAGGGAGCTATAAGTAGCAGAATCCATTTAACCTCTAATATCAGCTAATACAAAATATTACTTTAAACTTCAAAGCTTTTTTAAAATACACAATGTATTTCTATAGTATATTAAATACTTACTTTGAAAGGTTAATTTAATAACAGCAGTGTCCCCACCAAGCGACTAATTATTCTTACATATAAGTATTTTTTCAGTATTCCTAATTGATAATCTATGACGACGATTTATTTATTTTTTAACAGTACTCGTAAAAAAGGAAAATATTCACCAGCAGCAGCCTTGCAATAGCTGAAAAAGAAATGGTTACAGACACTATTAAATAGCAACACATTTAAGTTGGTTTGCGGTATGCCGCTCCATTTATTGAAAATACAAATTATATAATCATTAAATTATATGTATAGTATGTCAGACTAATATTTATTGTAATATAATATCATTTCACATAGAGTTTCTCTCAGACAGTTTTTGGAGGGTGCTGCACCCTCTCTGACTATTCAGGTCATCAAATATAAAGAATTCTTGAAGCTTAGCATGTTCTGAATCAGGATTTCAAGTCAGGAATAGATCCAAGCATCAGGTTAATTTATCCACCTATTTTAAATGAAAGAGTAAATATTTTAAGACATAAAATATTTCTTGTGCAGACATAACAATAATCAAATTTCACACAGGGGAATTAATCAAAAAATTAAACAGTATATCAATTCAAATCTCTTTTACAAGGAAATCTTCAGCATTTAAAAAATCAGTGTTCGAAATCATTGGTGGTCCGCTGGTCCGAGAACAACAAAAATTCATTCGGACCACTAATTTGAAAATTTTAGTGGTCAGCAGGAACAGTAAGTCCTCCCTACCCCTCTCTTACAGGGTCACAGGTAAACTTAAATTTTCCCGTCTCAGAGAAAACGGCAACCAAACACAAATCACAGAATTTTATTTATTTAAAAAAATAAATAAAACTGCATTGAACTTTAGTCAATTGAAATATTGGAATTAAAATATCTAAATTAATAATTTTATAGTTTTTCTTTATGTGCTGTTTATTTAATTTTTAGTTATAATTTTATATTTTATTAGGCTGAAAATTTTGGATAACTGCAAAGAAAGTTTGTAAGAAAAAGCTGCAAAATTCTCCATTTGTTAGGTAGAAGGAAAATATTGTGAAATTCTTAAATCAAATGTGGAAAAATATTTCAAAAAGCGTCAATTGGTTGTTGAGGGAAAAAATCGTCAATCAATCGTGATTAACAAAAACTAATGCTTGCCATTTGGCTGCAATAGGGTGTTAACGATTTTAATCAACGATTAAATCATGATTTTAATCAACTGATTTTTTTTTAGAAAATTTGTGATTTTCATCGATGATTTTTATGGTCTATTTCAATGGTCTGTAGGGAAAAATCATTTGTAGTATATTGGAGTGATATTACACTATTTCAAACATATGGAAATTGATACACATCACTGAAATGTACAAAAAGATGCTTACTATAGAACATGATGAGCATAGCATTAATTTAATCGTTTATTTATGTGGGGGGGGGGGACAAAAGGATTCGCTTATAGTACTGTAATTAGATTCAATTACTCTTAAAAAATTGTTTTATTTGATTCTAGATTTTACGCGTATAACCACTATTTTTCAGCATAATTAATATTCCTGAGTACTACATCTAATTCTTTCCTTTCCTGATAATATTTAAAAATTTTTACTGATCTTTTGCTTATAGAATTAAGAGTAGTGACGCCATATTTTAAACTCTGTCATGTTGGGGTAAAACCGGGTACTTAAGAGTGGGTCAAAACTGGGTATTCCCGATTTTGTCCGACACTCATAGAATGTTTTTTAGTATAGTTAATAAATTAGCATGGAATTTTAAATTGCATTCTTAATGCTGTAAAGTTATAATACAATTCTAAATATATCTAGTTATAATGAAAAAAACTAATTTTGATTTTGTTTTATATTAAAAAGTGGGTCTAATTTTTAACTTACATTTATGAAATTAAATAATTTGCAATTATTAATGAACAAAATAATGGTACTAATTAAGCATAATTTTATATTATGCCTATTACATTTTAATAAATAACTTTCTAATCTGAGGTGTAATAACTTGCGTTATAGGTCCACTTAAAATGCAAAAATATTTCGTGACTTGTTTCTCTAAATAAAATAATCTGCCCAAATTGACAAATAATCCATAAAATCTCAATCCTATATAACTAGGCTATATAATCTATAACAGGATTTTTTTTTATCAAATATTAAACAGGCAAGAAAAAAACCTCTTGATGAATGAAACTTTCCCAGACTCATTTGCTGTATATAATAGGAGTGGATGGATTACGAAATTAGGTCTTTATTTTATTTGGTTAAAAGATTTTTCCAATCCTTGTCCTGAAAAGCCCGTTCTTTAAATCCTTAACAGGTGTTCAATTCATATAAAAGAATCCTGTTAATCCAGTAAGAGAAAGCAATGTATTTATATATGATTCTTTCCTTACGCAACGCATCGATTTCAACCCCTTGATGTGTCATTCATGCATCTCTAAGCTCATACTAAGAACAAGAGGTGAAGAAGTGGTTATTTTTCAACTCTGCGCGATCTGTAACAATTTACCAAATTAGAAAATTATTTAAAACTGCATTTTCGAGAGCAGCAATTGTAAATACTGCAATCAGAAGGTTCGAGGAAACGGAGTTTTCCCTACAACAATGTTTTTCCAGACCATCTTTTTGCTCCTTCGGAAGTGAGAGAGAAACCCATGAAAGTCATGATAACACACCTAGGTCTATGCAACCCCAGGTTTGCATAGCTGCAGAAATAAATATTTCTGAAACATCACAGGATAATGGAGCTCAACCTTCCGAACATAAACGAGTTGACAACATCCAGCGTCTTTCACGTCGAGCTGCTTCCAGATGCAGCAGTTAACATCACAGTCACAGACGTCATCACTCATTCAAAATTTTACATCTACAGAATACATTAGTAAAATTATCCACTCGACATCTTCAGACTATATAGCCTAGCAATCTGTATTTCCAATTTCGCCTAAAAAGTTATTATCCCCTTCTAAGGAAGGCTTTAGAATTGAGTAAAGAAAGGGAAAAACTTATTTTGATTTCTTCTCCCTATAAATTACAGGTCGAAACAGATATTAAGGAGAAAAAAGCCAAACAAACTGCAAGACGGAAAAAGAAGTTTCTTTAAAAAAAAAAGATTGCGGAAACATCTTCAGAAGAAGAGGACAATGAAACCTGTATGTTTTGCTATGAACTTTACTCAAATTCTAAATCCAAATACGATGTTTGAAATGCCACGGATAGGCACACGAAGCATGTAGTATATCAGAAGAATATGATGATAAATTCATCTGTGATTTTTGAAGCTAAAAGAACTCTTAAACGTACAGTGTAAAGTAAGCAGGCCTATACAACGTAGAAAATTTTCCAACGAATTATTTTTTTTTTACACATGGAAGAACACATGTGCAATTTCGTTTTGTTAAAAATAATAAAAATGTATTTTTTACTATATTAAGCAAGACCTTTTTGACCAAAATGAGTTTTCCAGTAGTTTTAAATGGATACCCAGTTTTACCCAACCAGCGAGGTAAAATCGGATTTTTGCATACGTTTGAAAAAAGCTATTTTTTTATATAAACAATTATATATATATATTGTTTGAAAAGAATGTTTTATTATAGCCAAGGATTCATTTTACATTAAAAACAGTGTTCAAAGTTTGTTTTCCCATTTCACAGCATTTGAGACTAACAAACTTATATGGTACCCAATTTTGCCCCACCTTCCCCTATATATATTTATTTATTTAAAGGATGCTGTAGAAGAAAATAGCATGAAACATTTATTAGCTCTTTTCTACATCTGTTTCTACTAAAATTTTTGGTAACATGCCTTTTATCTTTTAAAATAAGCAATTTTTCTATTCGCATACACATTACGGTAGTTATCGCGATATATCACCAATATTAACACGTTGATACATTCCGATATTAAATTTACGATATTCTCCCCACCTAGCAGTTAAACTTTTGAAAAAAAAGATGAAAAAAGGTTTTCCGAAAACTTGTAGCAATTTATTGCTGGATGATATTTTAGAAGTATCGGCAAATATATATATATATATATATATATTATATATATATTATATATATGCTCTAAAAGTTAAAATCTTCTAACTGAGAGTTTTAACTCTTTGAAATACATTGGTGAGCGTAGGTCACTTCGCGCCTCACAAAGACTATATTTTTCTACCATAAAACTAACTAAACGTCCGTATTTTAACACAATCTTTTTTAGAGCAACTCACCAGGCCAGATTTACATTTACTTACGAAAATTTCGAAACATTCGGACAAATATAAATATTTTTTACTAAATAAAATGTGCAAAAACTTCGTCAAAATTAGCAAAAACCTCAGTTACATCGTGGTAAAAATCTTACCAGCCTTTTTCCCACTAAATATTAATATTTTTTCCCTCGGGCTACGAAAACATTATGTTTTTAACATCTAAAAATTTCAAAGAGTTTGGATGATAACGGCAAACTTTAAGAATTTAAAATTCTGGAAGAACCTTGTCCCTCCCCCACCTCCCTTTCCAAGCATATTTCAAAATTACACCTAAGACTCCAAAAATCAAATTATGCAAAATATTAATACCAAATAATAACAATACCAAAAAGCATATACATTCAATTCTGTTTGAAATACTGCAATACATTTAAAAAAAATACAAAAATAATCTTTAAAAAAAAATCATTGTCCGAAGTCACTTTTCTGTTTTTCTACGCATTTTACTGTACGACTCACATTACGTATATATTATTTTAAAATACACGATGTTATACAGTAGCTTTGAAATGATCGAGTATTCATTTGATTCAGATATAAATGGATTTAAGGGTGAAAAAAATTAGTTTGAAAAGAAAAAACCCCACCAAGATTTTGATATGAAAATAAAATCTATATCTATATTATAAAAAACAAATATATCTGTGCGTAACGCTGACGTCATTTTGCAAATGGCAGCACTTTGAAATCTGGAATGAAATTTAGGTTTTGCAATTTCCGTGTTCAGCTCGTCGTCAGCTTAAAATTCCGAGTAAAATGAGAACTACATTTAACAATTTTGTTGAACATTGTCACAATTCTATTTCAAAGACCCGTGATCGGGGGATGTAACTCGCAATTAAGTGGGTGGGAAACTGGAAATTGTTTTAATCCCTTCCGTTTAGGTCTAAAATGAAAGTACTAAGTTTTATCCCACGTACTAGGCGAACATTAGAAAATATGTACATATTTATAGTCAAAAAACACTTTTTTAAAATTATCTTAACAATATCTCAGAACAATTCTTTTGAAAAACATTGTTAATACAAATGTCGTTGAATTTGAAATTCTGAATAAAATGAGTACCCATATTAATAATTTTGCTGAACATTAGGGTCGCAATTCTATTTCTAAATTTTGTCTTAACCGCGCTAATCAAGAGGGAGACAGAGTTATCAATCCGCCCTGCCTCCGTTTATTACATACATGCATTTTCTTTAAGTTGTTGAGGCCCTCGCGATGTTTCTGTAATTATATTAATGCTTTATTTTGTATATTTTGAGGATTATAATTTAGTAGTTATCAGGAAAGAGGTACATAATTGACAGCCGTTTTACATGCCATTTCTCAACTGATATCGTCAACCTTAAACCTTAGTTTAAAAAAAAATAAATAAATAAAAAAAGTAAAGCTTATAATACTTCTTTTCAATATTCCTTAGGTTTTAAAATTTTATGAATTTAACTTAAGATGCTCGTATACTAGTCGAAAATAATTTTTATTAAAACCATCTTAGTCCTTTTCGTTAAATATCGCAGTTTAAAATCGTGCTATTGGTTGACCTATAATTCCTCTAGCGACAATAATCCTGCACACTCATTTGTTCCCTCGCTCCTCCCCACTATTTTCGACCTCCTTAAATGTGATGCATACGCACTGTTATTCGCTATATATGTCAAATTAAATACGACGCATAATTGAAATACAATCAGAGATCATAGACAATATTTCCCATCATTTACAAATCATTTTTGAAATATGCTAAAAATCTTGAAATAATGCACTTTAAGTTATCTATTTGTTTGTAGCGACAAAGTTGCACCTAGTAGGGCGGGAAAACTTAGTACGTTTATTTTTTACCTATGTCGAAGGGATTAAAACAATTTCCAGCTTTCCCGTATTTAATTCCGAATTCGGCCTTTTTTTTCATTTCCTACCACTGGGCTATAATCCGTAATCAAGAGTTTAAGCCATAACTCTGAAAATATCCAAAATAAACCCTAAAATAATTAAAATCCTCAAATAGTACCTCAATAAATTAAAATGTATATAGGGGAGTTGGGGGCACATGTGAACAGTTCGCATAAATATAGCTTTTTCTCATGACAGGACTAATTTCTATAAACCAAACCTACTCAATACAGTAAATAGAACTTTCTTTTATACATGGTATTTTTTTAAAAATAACCTGTATAGTTCTTACATTTTTTAATAGTTTTAAAAATTCGAAAAATTGTTCACATGTGCCCCATCAGCGGGGTAGTTGTGAACACACGTGGGGTACATGTGAACACAAGGAAAAATATCCTTTGACATGCTTTTTATTCTGTTATTCATTTGTCATCGTAATGATTAGTTAATTACCTGTGAAATTCGCCATAAAAAAGTATATATATATATATATACACACATTTCTCTAGTTTCTGGGTGATATGTTTAAGCAAAAGATTATAAAATGAAAATAAGTAGATTTTGGGGGTGGAAGCTTAGATGATTCATTAAGTATTGCTGAAATAAAATAAAAAAATACAGAAGCAATTTTAAAAAAGAAATTAAAACAAATTTTGCTTAGGGGTTTTTGTTTGGGAAAATTTTTGGGGAGGGTGCGTTTACATACTATTTATCTCAAATCTGCCGAAATACGAAAGATTCCCACTGCTGTATTTGCCTTATTTACTTGTAAATTATAGATAAAGAAGGGGTTTTTAATGATTTTAAAAAAATCTCGACTATAACCCCCCCCCCCCCCTCCCCTAACTTCTTTTCCTTTTGAAAGAGAGAGGGGTTACAATAGGGATTTTACGGTAGTTAGTTTAAAAATTTTACTTTCTTAAAATATTACTCATATGTATCTCCATTCAAAGCGTCATATACATAACTGTTTTAGATATGGAAATAAGCCATCATTGCAAGTTTAGAATAAATGTAATACAAAAATTTGCAAAGTTGTTCAGGGTAATACTTTTGTATTAACAATGCATAAAAAATATTGTTGTAAACTGTTTAGTAAAATAATATATTACACTTACTGGATTTTAGAAAACATTGAATATATTTAAAGTACAATTGAATGTAAACGAGCTTGTTGCTCTTTATGTATTTGCTGAAAGATGTGTTTGATGAAGTTTCAATGCAAAATCAACTTTGTGTGAGGAAAATGTCTTCTATTTCAGGAAAATTATAGGTAATGGAACGGACATTATTTATCATTAAGTTAACTGAAAAGAACAGAATCACAGAATGATTATTGGGGCACTTAAGTAGGGGAGACCGGGGGAATGGCGACACCTTAAGGGAATTTAAATTTTTTCACCTCGAAAAAATGTTTATTTTTTAATAGTAAAAATTCTAAAGCTGAATCATGATCTTTAGTACCTGTATAAATTTAACCGTAATCATAACTGTAAAGTAAGCATATATAAAAAAATATTTTTTAAACCTCTGCACAGTGGCGGGATTACCCAGGACACTGGGGTAATTCCGCCACTGTACCGGGGTAATGCCGCCACTCTAATGACCTAGTACATGCATCAAATGGATACTAGGAAACACACAACCTACTGAAAATAGTTAGAAAGTAATGTAATTGAGCAGAATAATGGTTAAGCTTACAATTTACTTCCTATTGCAAAAGTCACTCTGCTGAATCGGCTCCACTACATTGAAATGAGGCCATTTCTCACCCGATTTGCATGGCGGCGGCATTACCCCGAGAGGACAATATGGCGGAAATCCCCAAGCAAAGCCGAAACAAGAACCGAACTTGTTCAACACATTGCATCAAAATGTCGGCGAATGCATGTAGATTACGGGTCATATTATCTTAAATACCTAATGTTACAATAAAAGGTGCTTATCTCTACTCATTTGAAGCTCCAAAATAATAAGCAACTAGATGAAAACTACATTTTTCACCAGAACAGACGAACGACGTACAGCAAAGTCACTCCCACTTTAGGCACTGTTTATATTGTTGGCCGCTATAGTGCAGGCACATTTACTGTATCAAACTGCCTTTAGTTTTTAAACTAGGTGGGGTGGCGGCATAACCCGGGTTGGCGACATTCCCCCGGTCTCCCCTACTGTTCATATCTGCCCCAACTTGTCTGTTCACAAGTGCCCCACATTGCTGCTTCTGTTAAATTGATAAATTATTAACATTTCTCAAATTTAGAAGAAAAAGAACTGTATTAAAAATATTTATTAATATTCATAGTGCATGTTAAAACACTCAAATTCAAATAAAT
The DNA here is from genome assembly GCA_963932465.1 of Maratus speciosus. Taxonomy (NCBI): domain Eukaryota; kingdom Metazoa; phylum Arthropoda; class Arachnida; order Araneae; family Salticidae; genus Maratus; species Maratus speciosus. The sequence continues at coordinate 140,335,400 of OZ010791.1, forward strand.
GAATAAATAAATAAATAAATTTAAACGCTTATGAACTCGGAACAAAGATTTGACTTTTGAGATCTAAAAACAGTGTTTTGGCTACAGAGGACAAACAAAAGGTCAAAAAGCTTCAAAAAATTTTTACCGTATGTCTACAGGTGTTGTCATCTTTAGTAGTTTTTTTCAAATAAAAAAACTTACAATAACCATTGAAAAATTGCGATGTTCACATCTGCCCCCTGTTCACATGTGCCCCCATCTCCCCTATAAATTAGAAACAGGGTAAACTGATAACCACGTCTGTTCTGGCTTCAATCACTTGATTAACGAATTAGGCAAAACTTTGCAATATAATTGTAAAAATTCAACAAAAATATTAAGTACACATTTCAATCAGAATTTTAACTTCTACAACATCTGTATTGACAATGTTTTTAATAGAGTTAGTTTTTTTTTAGATATTGTTATGGTAATTAATAAAAATGTGTTTTTTGACTATAAATCTGTACATTTCTTCAACCACTCACCTAGTAAGAGGGGGAAAACTTAGTACATTCATTCTAGACTTAAAGTAAAGGGATTAAAACAATTTCCAGCTTTCCCCAAATTAATTCCGAATGCGGCCCTTTTTTCCTCCCCTACCATTGGTCTATAAAGAGTTTTAAAGACTTTAAAATTCTATGCGCTCTAAGTTTTTTTTTAAGGGGGGGGGGATGCCAATTTCGAGTGGGAAGAAAAATCTTTATTATTTATTGTGACAATAAAATGACACAGAACATATATATATATATATATTATATATATATATATATATTAATTTAAGCAGTTTTAAAGAGTTTTGAATCTTTAAGTATTATTACTGTGACAGGTGAAGAAAACGGGGAAACGAAATTTTGAAGGTGAAATTCAGATAAAATTTTAATGAAATGGATATGATGGAATGAATAGTTAATGAAATTCAGGACTGATTATTTATTCACTTAAAGTAACAAATACAGTAGAGCAATTTTTTTTAACCTGTAACTGATGTCAAAGAAATTATCACATAACTAGTGTGAAGCGGTCTGTGAGACCGCTCCAACGAAAGATGAATAAAAGCCGCGCTAAACTCATAGGATGTTGTTTTTGTACTAAACTTTTTGCACAGGAGTGTTATAATTAAAATTCACCTATTCAAAAGTCTCTGGTGTTAGTACTAAAGTTTCAAACGAAACAAAATTTCAGTAGTGTTTGTAGATAAACTGAAATTTGAAAGTTAAACTATGAAAATTGAAAAAAGCAGTGGTCTGTGAGACCGGTAACATCAGTTAAAGGATAAAAAAAAGTTTTAAACAGTTTAAACTTTGGTATTGTGGAGAAGGGAGTAAAAAGGGGAGGTGAAATTTCAGAAGAAAGGTTAGCTATGGAGGTTTTATCTTTATTTTTTAAATAAGAAATGAAAAGAAATGCAGAAGAGTTCCACCACAGATTAAGAAATAATATGACAGTAAAGCACTTTTAAGGACTTAAAAAAAAATTTGTATGAAAATAAGCACTTTCAAGCACAAAAAAAATCCTTTTTGAAAAATGCAAGTACTTTTAAGGACCGTACGAATCCTGATATATGGAAAATTTCCCGACTACAGAGTAGTCCTGCACGGGTCAAGTTGCAAAAGACACAAAACCGAATATTATACTTAAGTCAACCCGCAACTCGACACGAACACTCCAAAAATATTTCCTCGATCCGCAACCTGACCAGAATCAGCCAAAATAATTTTCGGCAACCTGCAACTCAACCCAGACTTATTTCAACCAGAACCCGAAATAAAAGGAAAGGAAATCGTGTTTTATTGATATTATGAAATGTAATATACAATTACATCTCTAATAACAATTTATGTTTTATGTAGGAAAATGGACAAATGTAAATACTTTAATATTCAAACATATGTGGGTATCATGCCCACAAGTATTTGAAGTGAGGACAGCTTGTTAAAAAGCGCCATCGATATTCACCATCATGGTTGATTTCAATGGCGCTTGGTGACAAGTTGTCCACATGGCACACAATCGCATGACACACCTAAGTGATGTACGATAGGTGGGGGCTAAAGTTACGCACTTATCATTAATTTTGATTTTTAATGAACACATTGATCTAAACTTATGTGACGACTGATTAAAATGTTGTATTAAAACCTTAGGCACGTTCCACTATCTAACGACATTCTGTCAAGTTATAATTCCGTGAGAAATTGTAATTTTTAAAAAAACATTGCTCTGAGCATCTTTGCCCCAATGGTTGGGCTAAAAGTACGCAGTGATGAGGCAAAGATACACAGTGCGCATTTTTGCCCCATTACGGCCGGATTTTGCCCCATTTTCACTAAAATGAATGAGTAATGTAAAAGCATTAGTAAATTTCGATAGTATTTAAACTGAAAATTCTAAACTAGACCATGAAAAAAATAGCGGTCTGCGAGATCGCAAATAGCAGTTAACCTCTAACTGTTGTGATAAAAATTGTTTCATAAATACTGTAAACGGTTTCCGAGACCGCTTAATCGTTGATTGAATAAAATGGTTGACTGACTCATAAGAGGCGGTTTCTGCGCTAAACTTTATGCAAAGGGCTATTATAGTAAAATTTCCCGCATTCAGAAGTCTTCAGCTATACTTCTAATTTACCAAACGAATCAAAATTAAACTAACATAACTACTTAAATTGAAAGTTACAAGTTAAACTGTGAAAACTGAATATTACAGCGGTCGGTGAGACCGTTAACAGGAGTTAAGGATTAAGGTTTAAAACAAAAGCGATTCATGAAATAAGAATATTGATTTTTAAAAGGAGGTAGGTAGGTACATACGTTCTATATTTAAAAACTTCTAGAAAAAGGGAAATGTAGTTTACTAACTTATATTAGTTAAGTAGCTATTATATTTTATATAATACAAATTTAGAAATTGTGGAAAGCTTTGCATCTAGCTAAAACGATAGGGCAAAGTCCCGTATCTTAAACATGTGCGTATCTTTGTCCCAAGGATGATGCGTACTTTTATCCTATTCTGCAGTATTTTGCTTAACCGGCTACGCATAAGTATAAACAAATGTGATCGAGGTAAACTGCGGCATTTAGAAGCTAAAAATCTTTCGATCTCCACTAAAATTTTGGATTTGTAAAAATTCCAGGTACTGTTAGCTAAAGAATAAAGTGAAATTTTAAAAATATTAGATCAAAATTCGAAAATTTGAACTCCTCATTTTCTTAGCACAAATTGCTACTTTTATCAAAGGTTTAAACAAATGACTAGTACACTTGAAACAAAACTGCCACCTATTGGCCAAGAGAGCAGAAATGTTACTTCATATGAAATCAGCCGGTGCGTATTTTTCCTCCACTCGTATCTTTACCCCTACATACCCTGTATCTCTCTTTGCATGAGAAAGTAAAAACTCGGCATTTTATCGCTCAGAAACTCACGTAAAATGCAAATGTTTATATTTAGGTTTTTTCCAAGTCTAAGATTTTCACAAAGAATTTGAGCAGAACAATTTTTCAGATAAAATAAATACATATTTCAATATGAATGTGTTATTAAATTTACTCCTTAACCTTTAACTGATGTCACAGAAATTGTCACAACTAGTGTGAAGTTGTCTGCGAGACCGCTTTATTGAAAGATGAATAAAAGGCACGATTAACTCATAGGATGGTGTTTTTGTACTAAACTTTTTGTACAGGACTGTTATAATTAAAATTCACCTATTCAAAAGTGTATGGTGATGGTACTAAGTTCACAACGGAACAAAATTTCGGTAGTGTTTGTAGTTAAACTGAAAATTGCAAGTATATAAAAAATTGCAAAACTATAAAAATTAAAAAAAAAGGTGCGGTCTGAGAGACCGGTAACATCAGTTAAAGGTTAAGAAATAAAAAGTATATAAATAATGTGATAAATTATTTTTATTTAAAGCACAGTTAAGAACGATTTTTTCTTCTCTAGGAATAGGAAAAATATTACCAATATTTCAATTTTCATATACACGCAAACACATGTATAATATTTCTGATAGTTTTAAAACAAATACCCATAATACGTGTGTATAGATAGAGAAATGCCCAATATTCAGAGTTAAAAGCATAGGAGAGAGTATGGAGGAATGGGACACCTTTTACAAAAATAAGAAAAAGAACTTTGACACAAAAACAATATTGCAATTTATAGAATACAAAATGAAATACTTTCTATTGTCCTTGAACAATGTAGAAACATAATTTTCAGAAACAATTTTATAATTAAAGGAATGGAAATATAACAAAATTTAACTCATAAAGTAGAAATATTTACTTGCGTCCTAATTTGAAATCATAATCAAGATGGATGCCTTGAACATCTCTGTGGCTGCGTGAATAGTCATTACGTCATCATTGAAGTCCTTTCTCATTGGCTGACAGTTGACACTAAGATATTTCATGTATTTTTACTATGCGAGTGGTAAATATTATACCCGGTTACAGATAAAATTCTAGTAAACATGCAGATTTCTGTAGTTTTACAAAAACTAGTTTTGTAGGATTACAGATTTTTTTTTACAGTGTAGTTCTGCTAATTTACTTCAACAACGACCTATTGCACGACAATGAGACTTTTCATGAGTTCTTCTATCAAATATGATTTTTATTATTCTAAATCCGACACAGTTTCTTCAAATAGCATATAAAAATTATTCATTATACGTTATAAATTAGATGTTAATTTGGGATGCTTTTTTTTTTATTTAAAAATTTACTTAGTGTTTAATAAAGAAAGTACAAGTTAATAAAACTACTTGCTTAAAAAATAATCAAAATTAAACTATGATAAAAGCGAAAGCAATTTCCTGCCCTTTTTTGTTGAGAGATTATTAACACTTTAATTCATGATTTTTAATTTTGTTCGGAAAATATATTTGAGTCTATTTTTTAGGTGCGTTCGTAATTATATGAAAACATAGCACCTACGTATAGTCGTCGTTCGGTTCGTCTGTCTGTCTGTTTTTTTGTCCGTTTGTCTATATGTCTGTCTGTCTTTTTGTCCGTTTGTCTATATGTCTGTCTGGCTATCCGTCAGAATATAACAGAACAGAAAATACCCAACCGAATGGTCTGAAATTTTAAATATTCAATTGTTACAAAATTTTGTCGAGTCATTTCAAATTTTATGAAAATCGGATGTATAGTTTAATTACAGTGACCATCAAAATTTTCCGTTATATTACGGCCAAGGGAAAAAAAAATATTTCAAGTGCATTTTAATGATGTTGCAGCCTTTCGAACACAATGAAATTGATATTCACTTATGAATGAGATATAAAATACACGTTCAGTACAATATGCGGTGCAAAAAATATTTATAAAATTAGTTCCATTACGGACGCACCTCATTTGCCATGTTTGAAGTCTAATTTCCAACTTATTATTTTTTATTTGAAATTATATACCAAATTTAAAGTTTTACGCTTCACCGTAATAACTGTTCATTGGTATAATAATTGTTTAATGATTTTAATAGTTTGCAGAATTAAAAAATATTACCTTAATACGATAGAAAAAAACGCATGTAGAGCACATTGCGAGTTGCAACAACAAAAGATGGACATAATCTCATAATTGGACATAATATCACCCCTGAGTTACATAACAAACGCTGCTCTAGAAAATGATAATTTAAATTATATTCCTTATTTAAAATGTTAACACTGCACAGTGCACAATGACAACTATACATTAATATAATATTTTTTAATGCCTTTAATAGTTTGCAGAAATAATAATTACTGCCTTAATAAGATAACGCCTGTCGAGCACATTTCAAGCGGTTTCAACAAAAGCTGTTATAACTTCTCCATGATAGCAAATCGGAACAAAAACAGATCTCACGACCTTAAATGCATGTCATCACTGGTAAGTAACACATAATAGTTCCCCAAAAGACAAATAGAAAGTTTCAAAGGGTGAAAAAAGGTCATGTAATTCCTGAGTTGTACAATGTGTTTTAGGGTTAATACGGATAAACACTCACTTAGTATAATAGCGGGATTAAATAAGTGAGAAATTACAAAAAAAAAAAAAAAATAAATATTTTCTTTCAATTTGAAAAGCGGAAATTTTACTGAAAGAAAACAATGAAACATTTTAAAAAATCAAAGAGTCGAATGTCGATAAGTTTTGTTTGCGTTGAAATGGAACTTTTACTGTTTTTCCTGTTAAGCGATGTATAAATCTTTTCTTAATAAAACTTTGTAAAAATTTAAATCTCTAACTTTTCAAAAAATAAAAAAAATTACATAAATGGATTTTCATACGATGAATCTTCCTATACGAAGAATCTTCCTATTTAGAAATGTTAATTCATAAAATTTTAGTGCTTATGGTTTTATATTTTAGGTAGATTTCGTATGAAATACCACATTGATCATGGCCATCCTCTATAAAAAATTTACATATCTAACTATATATCTATCTATATATTCATCTATCTATCTCTCTCTATATATATATGACTTTTTTATGGACACGGTATATATATAGATAGATATATCACCTTTTTATTGACATGATAAGTTCCATAATTCTGCACACGCCTCTTTCAACCTGATACATAGAATCAAGGAGCATAAAATCTCGGTCAAGTTCGTTAATGGGCAAAATCGGACCGAGGGATATGAAATATGAAGAAATTTTGTGAAAACCGACCCCCCCCCCCCTAAACTTCTCAATTATAATGCTATAGAATCTGTTTAAAGTTATTACTATTTCTAAAAGAAGGGGCCAAATAATTTATACATGACAGATTTTTGATCAAATAAAAAATGGGCCCAAGAGGCGAAAAAGATAGGGTTTTGGGGACAAAAAATATTTATAACTTCGTCAATTCTAAAGATATCAAATCCAATAAAATTTATTATATATCTTCCTAATATTATCTACGACTTTTATATTGACAAGTTTTGATAGGACCAATTGTTACAGGAAAAACAAATTAAAAATGTATAGTGGTTGAGGTAAAAATCTTCGAATTAAGGTGTACGGAAATCTGCGTATTTTACGACTCATTTTTTAATTCATTTTTGCTCTCTCAAATGCTTCTAACGGTAGGTTTTCTTATTCAGAAGCTATATAATGTGCCGTAATGGTTAAGTTTTTGATATAGGCAGAATATATTACAAAAAAGGATGTCAAATTGGGCTTTTTGAAACAAACTTCCCGAAGTGATTGTCTTGGAAACGAAAAATATTGTCCTACTGAGAAAATAATTGTTTGTAATTCAAGTTTATTTTAAGTAGATTTCGTAAGAAATACTACCTATTGCAGTCGTTACCATGGTGCGACTTTTTAAAAATTCCTTCATAACTTTTCATTACATGACCCCAGGAACCCAAAACCACCCCCACCTAAAAAGTTTATATATATATATATATATATATGTGTATGTATGTATGTACTAAATTTTGTCCGCACGATAAAAGTCGCAATTATGCACGGAACGTCTTCAAACTCGCCAACAACTTTAAGATGACTAATTTCTCGGCGGGGATTGAAAATGAGCAAAATCGGTCCAAGGGAATGGGAATAGGGAAGGTTAAAAATTTTCAATACCGCCTTAACATGATTCTGATAAAACCAGCTTTTACACAACAATGGCAGGAAAAAATAAATATTTTTCATTATAGCTGTTGCCAACAATTAAAAAAAAGCAATAAAATTCTCACCACAACAATTGCTTTTCTAATGCAATGTTTTCACGTAAAAAATTAAATTAGATAAACAGTTTAAAGAATTGAAAACAAATTGAATATTACGTCATAAGTTTTCTAGAGCAAGATTTCTGCATGGAAATTCAAAATGAAATAAATAGTTTGACAAATTAAAACAAACAAACAAAAAAAATATTGTGTCATATTGAAAATATAATGGACCACAGCAGGTGGATAGGTAACGTCATGTGAGTTTGAAGAAACGTATTAAAACATGATAAAAACCCGAGTATGGAAATAGTAAAATATTTTAACACTTTGAGGTTCTCTGAATTTGATTTAGCCATTTTTAAACGTATTCCATATACATGCATGTGTGTATTTTTGTATATTAGAATTTTCACAAAATGTTTAGCTCCCTAGAGCCCATTCTTAGCGAAGGAACTGGGTTTATCTTTAATCTTGATTTAAGTTTTGTTGGTGAATTTAGTACTTAACTTCGAAATCTACCTCCGCCTGTAGGCCCAAGCCGGCAGGGATTTTTTTTAAATACATCCTTAACATGATTATGATAAAACCAACTCTTACATAAAAATAAAATTAAAAACTCGTCAAAAGCGACCAGATAAATTTGTTAAATTGGTTTATTTCTAATGATGATTTATTTTTTGTTGTTAAAATTAGTATTTAACTTCAAAATTTACCCACGCCTATAGGCCGAGCTGGAAAGGATTTTTTAATGTTAAATTGCTGAAAAGTCTTAAAATTTTAAGGCTTCATTTTTAATTAACGGACGTACAAATATCCTATGATGGAATTTTAAATATCTATTATATTAGAATCGTGCAGTCTGTTTTTATTTCACAACTACTTGTGGTAGAATATGGATTCCCTTATGAAATTTACACTAATAATGCGCATGGATCTAAAGATGTCATACAAGCTCACATTTTTTTTTATTATTATTTGGCTTAGTTTCCAAGATATTCCTTTTTGTGTAACTTTTAATGATATTTCTGTAAACATAGCAAATAAATTAAACAAAAACATAATTTGAAGAACAAATTTAAAAAACGAAATTTATTTCCTACATTGTTTAAACCTGAGCAGGGAGAGATATTAAGTTATTTCATTCAATTAGTTCTATAGTTAATGTTAAATTTTTGTAACAAATTAGTTAAGCCAATTGAAGATTAGAAAAAAAAATAAAATTCATACAATATGATACTTAAAACATCCTAAAAAATTAGATTCCGTTCAAATGAAATCTAAATAAATCTTAGACTTTTTTTTTTAAGTTTTGTGTTTTGCATGCATCTTATCATTTTATGCACAATTGTCGTAAACATAATACAAAATCTGCAATACAAATATTTTCAATTCAAAATGGAAGAAATCTAAGATTAATTTCGATTTCATTTGAACGGAATCTATTTTTGTAGGGTGTTTTAAGTATCATATTGTATGAATTTTATTTTTATTTTTTAATTTTCAATTGGCTTTACTAATTTGTTACAAAAATTTAACATTAAATGTAGAACTAATTGAATGAAATAACTTAATATCTGTCCCTTCTCGGGCTTAAACAATGTAGGAAATAAATTTCGTTTTTTTTTAATTTGTTCTTCAAATTATGCTTTGTTTAATATGCCAAGATTTTCAATAACTACTGCACTCAGATGAACGCATTTCAAAATTAATAAAGACTATCATCATCAGGCTCTGATGTATGCGGTATTGCATCGCAATGTGGGATGCAGTTTATCAATGTGTAATTCAAAATGTTTCACCACTGCAGTAATGCAGGTTGCGGTAGATAGGACAAAAACTTCCAATCTGAACATAAAAAATCTATAATCAAATCTTAAAAAATTAACTTCACTTAAATTTAGATACCCTATTTCCCACTCAGGAACGCTATGAATGTAAATGTAAATTGTGTTGAATCCTTACTACAAATATTTAACAATATGATACCTGTGATACAATAAAAAATAAAAAATAAAAGTTTTACTTACATTTTTAAACCTTAATCTCTCCCAAGGGGTGATGTAAACACATCAGAAAATTATTACCTAAGTTTAACTTGGGGTATAAATAGTTCTCATCTCGGAAAAAAATACATTTTAAAATTTAAGTTATGTAATTCCCCACTAAGTTCGCTACCTGCGTAAAAATAGCTATCCATTAGAATCTTTTTACTAAAATATAAACTTGACCAAAGCAAAAACCTATTCTGAAAATATGCTTTTTACTTCCACTATGACGCCATATTCACCTTTTTAATTTTTGAAAAAAAAGAAAAAAAAACTAGCTCAATTTAATATTTCACGTGAAAATCTTTCAAGTAAAAAGAAATAAGTTATTATTACGGCTTTTGACATTTTTGCAACAATGAAGTAAAACTGTTACATTTTCTACGAAAAAAATGTCCGTTGATTTTCAAAGAAAAAAGCGAAAATTGGAATTATTAAGAAAAATAATTGAATAATGTAAACAAAAATTGGCTTAATTTTTCTCTCTGGGTTATAATTCACCCATATGCCAAGGCATTTTACCCTTCGTTTTGACCCTGACGTCAGGCAAACGCTTTTACACTTTAACTTTATAATATCATTAGAATTAGTCAAGAATAAAAAATGAGTGGCATCAGGGACAAAAAGGTGGGAAGAAAAAATAAAAAAAGTTATGATCTCCATAGGCTTTTCTATGTTAAATTAACATTGAGAAGTGACACTGGAAATAAATAAGTATTGCGCTGCCGCGCAATACTTAAATTACACATTGTTTGGGAACTAAAACTATAAATAACAGGTTATCGTTATCGTCAGTTGCCCTAAAGGGAGAACACATCACTGGTAAATAAAATGTGGTATATATATATATATACACACACACATATATATATATATATATATATATATATCGGGGTATTCCAATGGGGGGGAGTTGCAGTTCCATTTTGGCAAACATTTACTTACATATATATGAAAGAAATAATAATTTAAACAGTAACACATTATCCTACAGATATATAGATGATGTTTTGATAGTTAAATTAAACAATGATATTGAAAATGTTGATTTTACATATTATCCTACGTCTCTGAGTCTGGAACCCTCATCCCAGAATTGTAAAAATATTAATTTTCTAGATGTGAACCTGAGCATAGAAAGTGAAAATTTGATATCTAAGATATTTGACAAGCGAAATGATTTCAACTTTAATACCTTAAAGCTGATATATTTTGATTCCAATGTGCATGTTTCGATTAAAAGAAATGTACTTAGAAATGGATTAATACGAATCGAAAGACTGAGTACTAGAGTTACAGATATGTTTAGTGATATTTTAGAGTGGTGCCGCTTGGGATTCAAGCATGGTTATCCTCGCAATTTCATCAGGAGAATAACTTGTGATTTTATTAAGAGTAGCAGGTACGGAACTGAACTGAACTCAGTGATGGATGAGAATGGAGGTTTTGATGAGTTGATTGATCTAATGAGTTAGAGAGATATTTTGGTGGATGTTGCAGTTCTGTTTAGTTTTTCATAGTTTTTCATTTTTTCAATTGTGGTCTCGGCGAGCGAAGGGGGACGTAGCATGCGTAAAGTCTGACTTAACCCTGCAGTGTATGTCGTTAGCCATACCGCTCGCCTTCTGTTCTGTTCTGTTATGTCTTGCAATTATATATATTTTCTTTAGTTTGGTTATTCAGTTTGATTTTAAGAGTTAAGTTTATGTTGGTTATTATAATATTTTTGATGTGAGTTTCAATGCAGCTATGGTGAGTGATGGATTTTGATATTTTGTTTGTGGTTTTATATATATATATATATATATATATATATATACTAATATCTATATATATATATATATATATATATATACTAATATATATATATATATATATATATATACTAATCTCTCTATTCTAAAAAAAAGTAACTACCGCTGTCACCGCCGCCGCCGCCGCCGCCGGTTTTGAATATTTTGTGACCGGAGGTCTTTCTTCGTTAATATTAAGAAAACTATTGCGTACAAAAATATGAAAATCGGTGGTATTATAGAGAAATGTTTGATAAACACGCTGATGCAGACAGTTTTCAAATCGAAGAATTATTTTAAGAGATATTTAATACTAAATTTGGACAAAATCGTTCCATTAAAAAAGTTTTATAGCAGCAAAAACTATACATGGGAATGTAATCATTTTTACATCTTTTTATGCGTTAGAATTTGCCGGTGTGCAGATTGTTTTTCTTTTTTTAATTTGGTTAATTTTTTGAGGTTTTCTTTCTATTTTAAACTAAAATTTTCAGCATTTCTAGAGATATTTTTTACAGATTTTAGAAAGTTATATTAATTTAAACTGTTGCCAACTGTATAAACAGTGGAAACAATAATGTTTGCTTCAAAAAAAAAATATTTATACGTGTAATAAATTAAAAATTTATTTACATGTGACTATTATAAACAGAAGAAAACATTGGAATTAGAATTAAATAATTATGTACAAAAAGCAGGAACTTAAAATTACGTCATTAAATTATAATTACACGTGAATTTTAAGAGAGAAAGGAATTTTTAAAATAATAAATTTATTAACATGCGTTAGAAGTCTTAAATAGGAGAAATTACGTCATATTTACGTCACATTACACTTATTACATAAAACGAACACAAAATAATATTGCAAAACGGTTTAAATTTAGAAATTGCGCTAGACATTTATTTGATATTTTCAGCGGATACTTTTCAACTATTTTTCTTAGGAAAGCGCAAATAATATTTCATTTCTAACACAAGTATTTTCACGTGAATATTAAAAAGAGAAAGAATAGTTTGGTCAAAATTACGTCAGATTAAATACGATTAATTTCAAATGTCTCATTTAAAAGAACTTTCTTTTCGCTTTGTTAAAAAATACCGGGAGACAAAGATTCTGTTTACTTAATTCCTTTTATATTAGCTTATTTTGAAATGTTGTTACACGTGTCTACGTTATCAAGTTATTTTTATTTCGACGTTTTATTTGTATTTTTATTAATGTTGTACTAATTTATTTGTTCTTTCGTTATTTAAAATAAAAATTATATCAATTTGTATAATTTGGCGAAATTAGTCGACGGGATAATCAAGTAGTACCGCAGCGGATTTAGCGTTAAAATTTCCCCAATCAACGAGAAATGAATAGAAATCCGTTCATAGGGAGATCGCCACTATTTTTTAAAATTATAATTCAATCTTTCGAAATCTTTTTAAAGCCGATCACATTAGCGTGCATTTAGAGTCTGCGGTGTCTGGACGGGGGTTGGCGAGCGTAGCTCGTAGGGGGCCGAGCCCCCTAGTATTATAAAATAAAGTAGTAAAAATGGTTTGTTTGTTAGAGGTAATCTCTGGAGCTACCGAATCGATTTCAAAAATAATGGTATCAAAATGATGGTATTAGTCCAACTTAGAACATAGGCTATATTTTATGTCAGTGTCACTACCCCAAAGGGGGTGAAGGAGCAAAAAACATTCTAAAAATGCGATTTTTGCGTTACTGAAGGGCCTAGAATCATGAAATTTTGAATATTAGTTACTTATTAGATATAAAGGATTTCTATGAACAGTTCTTAAACAATTCGAAATTTAAAAGGGGTAAAAATGCACAAAAAGTTTCTAAAAAACGTTCGAAATGGTTGTTTCTACATAATATCAGGAAATACCAAACAGATTTAAAAAATAATGTTGTCAAAATGATGGTGACAACCGTTTCTCCAAGATAGGCTATATTTTAGGTCGGTGCCACTACCCCAAAGGGGTGCAGGAGCAAAAAACTTTCTAAAAATGCAATTCTTGCGTTACTGAAGGGCCTAGAATCATGAAATTTCGAATATTAGTTAATTATTAGATATAAAGGATTTCTAAGAACAGTTCTTAAAAAATTCAAAATTTAAAAGGGGTGAAAATGCACCAAAAGTGTTCTAAAAACGTTCTAAATGGTGGTTTCTGCACAATCTCAGGAAATAACAAAACGATTTAAAAAATAATTGTGTCAAAATGATGGTGATAACCCTTGCTCCAAGATAGGCTATAGTTAATGTCGGTGCCACTACCCCAAAGGGGTTGCAGGAGCAAAAAGCGTTCTTAAAATGCGATTTTTGAATTACTGAAGGGCCTAGAATCATGAAATTTGGAATGGTAGTTACTTATAAGACATAAAGGATCTTTAAGAACATTTTTCTAAAAAAAAATCGAAATTAAAAAGGTGTGAAAATGCGCGAAAAGCGTTGTAAAAAACTTTCTAAATTGCGATTTCTATGCAATCTCAGGAAGTACTGAACCGAATTCAAATATAATTGTGTAAAAATGATGGTGACAGCTCTTACTCCAAGATAGGCTATATTTTATGTCTGTTTCCACTACCCCAGAGGAGATGCAGGAGCAAAAATGCTCTAAAAATGCGATTTTTGAATTATGGAAGGACCTAGATTCATGAAACTTTGCATGGTATATATTTATTACACATAAATGATCTCTAAGAACATTTCGTGAAAAATTTGAAATTTAAAAGGGGTGAAAATGCGCGAAAAGGGTTCTAAAGCCAATTTGTGAGCAATCTCAGGAAGAATCAAACTGATTTCAAAAGTAATGGTAGGAAATTGATGCTGGCAGCCTCTGCTCTGACATAGATGCTATTTTTTGTCGGTGCCACTATCACCTGTGGTATTCAGGAGAAAAAAACATTCTAAATTTCTATTTTTGTGTTCTGTAGGCGCTAGCAACTTGAAATTAAGCAAGGTACATATTTATTAGATATAAATGATCTTTAAGAACAGTTTAAAAAAAAAATGGAAATTTAAAAGGGGTGAAAATGTGCGAAAAGCGTTCTAAAAACGTCCTAAATTACAATTTCTACTCAATCTCAGGCAACACCAAACATATTTCAATAGTAATGGTTGGAAATTGATGGGGGCAGTCCCTGCTCCAACATAGGCTATATGTTATGTTGTTATGTGGCTATACTATATGTTGTCACTACCACCTGGGGGTTGCAAGAGCAAAACATGTTCTAATTTGCGTTTTTTGCACAACTTAGGGTCTAAAATTTAAAAATATGGCATGGTATTTGCTTACAAGATGCAACTGCTTTCTAAGAACAGTTGAATGGAAATTCCAAATTTAACAGGGTGAAGTGAGCGAAAAGCATTCTAAAAACATTCTAAATTACAATTTTCATGCAATCTTATCAAATACCAAACCAATTTAAAAAATATTGGTGACAAATTATTGGTGATAAAACCTGCTCAAACATAAGCTATATTTTATTTCTGTGCCACTACCACCAGAGGGTTGCAGGAGCAAAAAACTTTCTAAATTGAGATTTCTGTGATACTGAAGCGACTAGAAACTTTAAATATGGCATGGTAGTTACTTATAGTATTTAAATTCCCTCGAAGGGCTGTCGAAAATAAATTCGAATTAAAAAGGGGTGAAGCGAAGGGGAGGTGAGAAAAAGTTCTAAAAAAGTCCTAAATTAAGATTTCTATGCAATTTCAGGGAATATAAACCGATTATAAAAGTAATAATTGTGAATCAATGGTAACAGTCTCTGATCCTACACAGGCTATATTTTATGCCTATGATTCTACCACCTGTGGTTCACAGGAACAACAAACGTTCTAAAAAAGGCCTTTAAAAGCTTTCTAAATTACGTTTCTGTGGAATATCAGGAAATTTCAAACCGATTTAAAAATTAATGTTGGCAAATTATTGGTGACAGTTCCTATTTCTACATAGGTTTTTATGTTGAGAGAGGGGGTAGGACTTGAAATTTCACATGATGGTTACTTTTAAGATGTAAGAAGATGGTTTCTAAAAAATTCAAAACTTCAAATAAATACTGAAATGAGCGTATTAATTAAGCACAAATGTTTAAAACTATTTTCTAATTTATCAATTATTTAGTTTTATTTCTTTTTATTAGTTTAAGTTTCATTTCTGCCTAATGCAGTGTAATAATAAAGTTTAGTCAAACTGTGTTTTAAATAGTAATTTTTGAATTATTCCTAAAAGTATAATTACTTTTAATAAAATTAGACATATAAATATCAGTTGGAATATTTCAAATATTACGCGAGCAGGGCCGCGGCGTTTTCTAGTATATATATATATATACATATATAAGACGCATATATACGTACAAACATGACATAAAGAATCACTTACGATCATTTCGAGGATAGTCGGATCACCTTCCCCAGTAGGAGAAGAAAAAAGGGATTAGTGTGGGTTTGAATAACCCCACGGTTATCGCTCTGAGTACTTGCTAATTGTCTGATTTAAAAGACGAAAGCAATTAATCATAAAGCTCCGTAACTAATTATAAAACCTATATGAGGATTTATATCTATACTTGAATATTATTAATTGTAGAACTGTGCATAAGCAACTAAATCATAAAGCTCCATAACTAATCATAAAAACTACATGGGGATTTATATCTATACTTGAATATTAGTAATTGGAGATATATAAAGAGAATATATTCAGTTTCACGTTATATATGAAGAAAATTTAAGAAAAATTTTGGTTCCAAGAAATTCTATACATACATTCTATGCATTTTATACATACATTCTATGCATTTATTACTTTCATACTGTAGTATATGATAGATTATAAGGAATTCTATTCTATTTAATATATATCTCAAAACAAATATTCCCTGGTTCTTTGAGTTAAATAAATACGAATACAAGAAGGAGTGAAAAAAATATTTTTGGACATAACTGCGTTTTTCCGATATGATTGAATACCTTCAACGCAATGTTAAGAAAAACAATATTACTGCGTTCTAATTTTTTGCCATTGTAACATAATTTACTTTTTACCATGAATGAAGATGTAATTTGAAGGATGATTATTTTCTGTCTTATAAACATCGAACAAATACTAAATCAGTTTAAAAAAAAAACAAAAATAATCAAATAATTATCTTTCTCCTTTCCCAAAATCAATTTGTTAGAATGATTCAAAAAACAAGTTTCCCTACTATCATCCATCATGTTAATTTCTATCTTTCTGCTGGAACAAATTACTTTTAACGATTTCTTATCAGAATAAAAAGATAACTTTCGATTTTGATTTGTACCATCTAAAAAACGAGAGAACAATAAACCGAGTAAATAATGATTGCTAAAGAAAAAGTTTGTTTTTATATAGTGCAGAAACTTGTAATCACAGAAATTTTCTGAAAATTGAAAGAAATGTGTTATTTTGTTTAGAAAAAAAGAAAGACATTGCTTTTTGCAAATGTTTTTTCTTGAGTTTAAACTTTTAAAGAAAACCTAACTTTTGTGTTAAATGTAGGAATATTATTTATTTCTTATACTAAACGCTTATGTTTTGAAAAGTTTTGTCGTCTTGTTTGATGGACTATTATAACTTTCTAATTTGAACTAATATAAATCTTGATCCTTATATTTTAAAGCAATTAATTTTAAAGAAAAATTATGTTTTACACATTAGACATGAAAATATAAAAGAAATTATTAGGCGCAAGCTGTATTGCTTCCTATGAGGACATATTATCTTTTTAAAGGGTTTTATTAACCCTTCTCCTTTCTTTAATCTAAGCATTTTTTGTCTTCCGATGACTGCAGATACGAACGGCTACAATCGTGTTCATTAGTTTTTTTAGCTCACAGGCTAACAAAGCCTGAGAGCTAATGTGCCCGCCCGTTCTGTGTGTATGTATGTATGTACGTACGTACGTACGTATGTATGTATGTATGTACGTAACGCGATAACTCTTGATAGAAACATCCGATTTGCTTCAAAATTTTTTCCTAGGTTCACTGTGATAAGGCGCTTCCCTGATTAGTTTTGGGAGTTCATTGGTTAAGGATAAAGGGGGAAAAACGGGGTTAGTCCCCCCCCCCTTAATTCAGATAAATGGGTTTTTCATGCAGAATGATTCGATTTGCTCCGAATTTGGTATACCGGTTTATTATGTTAAGCAACTTCCCTGATTAGATTTGGGAGTTCATTGGTTAAGGATGAAGGGGGGGGGGGGGAAACGGGGTTAGTCCACCCCCCTTAATTCAGATAAATGTGTTTTTCATGCAGAATGATTCGATTTGCTCCGAATTTGGTATACCGGTTTATTATGTTAAGGAACTTCCCTGATTAGTTTTGGGGGTTCATTGGTTAAGGGTAAAGGGGGAAAAACGGGGTTAGTCCACCCCCCTTAATTCAGATAAATGGGTGATCTGAATGATGGGTGATCTGATGATGGGTGATCTGAGTGGGTGATCTGAATGGGTGATCTGATGGGTGATCTGAATGATGGGTGATAAATGGGTGATCTAATCACGTTAATGCAGAATTATTCAATTTGCTCCGAATTTGGTATACCGGTTTATTATGTTAAGGAACTTCCCTGATTAGTTTTGGGGGTTCATTGGTTAAGGATAAAGGGGGAAAAGGGGGGTTAGTCCACCCCCTTAATTCAGATAAATGGGTTTCTCATGCAGAATCATTCGATTTGCTCCGAATTTGGTATACCAGTTTATTATGTTAAGGAACTTCCCTGATTAGATTTGGGAGTTCATTGGTTAAGGATAAAGGGGGAAAAACGTGGTAAGTCCACCCCCCCCCTTAATTCAGATAAATGGGCTTTTCATGCAGAATGATTCGATTTGCTCCGAATTTGGTATACCGGTTTATTATGTTAAGGAACTTCCCTGATTAGTTTTGGGAGTTCATTGGTTAAGGATAAAGGGGGAAAAACGGGGTTAGTCCACCACCCTTAATTCAGATAAATGGGTTTTTCATGCAGTATCATTCGATTTGCTCCGTATTTGATATATCGGTATATTATGTTAAGGAACTTCCCTGATTAGTTTTGGGAGTTCATTGGTTAAGGATAAAGGGGGAAAAACGGGGTTAGTCCACCACCCTTAATTCAGATAAATGGGTTTTTCATGCAGTATCATTCGATTTGCTCCGTATTTGATATATCGGTATATTATGTTAAGGAACTTTCCTGATTAGTTTTGGGGGTTCATTGGTTAAGGATAAATGGGGAAAACGGGGTTTGTCCACCCCCCCTTAATTCAGATAAATGTGTTTTTCATGCAGAATGATTCGATTTGCTCCGAATTTGTTATACCGGTTTATTATGTTAAGGAACTTCCCTGATTAGTTTTGGGGTTCATTGGTTAAGGTTAAAGGGGGAAAAACGGGGATAGTCCACCCCCCTTAATTCAGATAAATGTGTTTTTCATGCAGAATTATTCAATTTGCTCCGAATTTTGTATACCGGTTTATTATGTTAAGGAACTTCCCTGATTAGTTTTGGGAGTTCATTGGTTAAGAATAAAGGGAGAAAAGGGGGTTAGTCCACCCCCTTAATTCAGATAAATGGGTTTTTCATGCAGAATCATTCGATTTGCCCGAATTTGGTATACGGTTTATTATGTTAAGGAACTTCCCTGATTAGTTTTGGTAGTTCATTGGTTAACCACTTCACCGGCGATGGGTATAGGGAAACAGTGCTTTTACCCCCGACTTATCTCGGAACAGCCGTTGAAGTGGTTAAGGATAAAGGTTGAAAAACGGGGTTAGTCCACCCCCCCCTTAATTCAGATAAATGGGTTTTTCATGCAGAATGATTCGATTTGCTCCGAATTTGATATACCGGTTTATTATGTTATGGAACTTCCCTGATTAGTTTTGGGAGTTCATTGGTTGAGACGGGGGTCCCATCTGCCGGTCCCAGGCCCTTGCAGGCCCATCTGTCTACGCAGGGAACCACCCGTGAAGCAAGCCCCGCGGCGCGTCCTGAAGGTCGCCGCCAGACAAGCTCAAACAGAGCAGAACCCCACGCAAACTCCGGTCAGGCCGACGCACTGCCCAGCGCACGTCACGCCGGCTATTCCCAAGTTGGTGAACAATCTCTACGATAGTCCTCACCACCCAACTAGAAAAACCAAGTGGTACCTAAACTTGGTTACTCGAGCCGGTAGACCCCGCAAGCCATCGCAGGAACCAGACGCCTATAAAGACGCTGGGCCCACGGACTGAACCGAGGCTTCCCGACCCGAATTTAATTTACGGAAGGCCCCCAAGATCAGATACCATTTTCCGGCAGAGACATTTTTGTGGACCAGCCGATAGGAAAGTTATTGAAGAGTCCTAACTTGAAGACCAGGGAGGACGGGGAAAGTCCCTCCGGCCGTAAAGCGACCCAGCTCCTGGCTTTTCGCCCAAACCACCCGGCTCAACCAACGGAACCCCTCGTGGATCACGTCGGGAACCAGTTGGCCCAGACTAGCTGCCGTTAGCGACCACAGGAGGGCACGGAAAGCTCCACCTAGACGGAATAGACTCCGCCTCGCTAGGGGGTTGGACGGAACGGAGTCCCTCCAGCCCCCACCGACTCGACCCCATCCTAAGGCAGAGAAGCCAGTGGAGGCCGACAGAAGCCCGCCCGCCACTACCTTTCCTCACGGCCGTCGAGGGTACCCAGGCCCGAATGCCCCTGACCCCGTGCAGTGACCGAACGCTACCTTTGTTAGTGCGTTCGAACGTTAGGTGGAGACACTTCTAGGTCCTCATCACCAGGCGAGGAAAACTCCGGTACCGCATAGACACGGAGGACCTGGATCGGACCAAGAGTTCACCTGAGGCACGATGAGCCGCCGCGTTACCGGCGAGCCTCCGGCCCGTTTCCCTGTGGGAATAGTGTTCGATGGTGGACCTGCCGGCCGACCCCCAGCTATGGGTCACGGCACGACATGGAGCAACCAGAACCATACTGGCCTCCCCACGCGACCGCTCCTTGGTCAACGGGGGCACTGCCAAACCCTACCGCGCTTAGGGTCGGCTCCCAACTGCTCCAGCTGAGGTCCTCGGAGGGATGAGCCACCCAAGTCATAAAGTAACCTGGGCGCTGTCAGAAACCCTTGCCTTTCGGTTGCTCCGGGAGTCCATGCATGGCGTTCCCGCGAGCCTCGTCGTCACTAGCGAGCACCGAGGACTTTCCACTACAAAACCCTCACTCATACTTCAGGCTCCCTCTTAGTCAATTGGTGGATGGGGTCCTATCGCCTTAGCTAGTCTTTGCCCGGTGACACCGTCCGGCCCTTAGACCGGCACCGGGATCGACCTATGGAACGTCGCTACCCGGCTTGCCCAGAGAACCCGGGTGCCCGAGGACCGCACATTTGGTACCCACCGAAGCGGGCTACGGCCCTATGCACAATGTCCGTTAACCGTGGCCACCGAGCTAAACGCCTGTCGGAGATGAGCCTCTCGAGGAGGTGGCGATTCGTCCCCATCCGGCCCCCTCGCATTCGTACACAACGAACTCTGCCGATCTTCCTGTCACCTCCCCCACTCAAGGGGTCGGGTCGGAACCACCCGGAGGGGCGGCCACGAGTTCATTGGTTAAGGATAAAGGGGGAAAAACGGGGTTAGTCCACCCCCATTATTTCAGATAAATGGGTTTTTCATGCAGAATCATTCGATTTGCTCCGTATTTGGTATACCGGTTTATTATGTTAAGGAACTTCCCTTATTAGTTTTGGGGGATCATTGGTTAAGGATAAAGGGGGAAAACGGGGTTAGTCCACTCCCCTTAATTCAGATAAATGGGTTTTTCATGCAGAGTCATTCGATTTGCTCCGAATTTGGTATACCGGTTTATTATGTTAAGGAACTTCCCTGATTAGTTTTGGGGTTCATTGGTTAAGGTTAAAGGGGGAAAAACGGGGTTAGTCCACCCCCCTTAATTCAGATAAATGTGTTTTTCATGCAGAATTATTCAATTTGCTCCGAATTTGGTATACCGGTTTATTATGTTAAGGAACTTCCCTGATTAGTTTTGGAGGTTCATTGGTTAAGGATAAAGGGGGAAAAGGGGGTTAGTCCACCCCCTTAATTCAGATAAATGGGTTTTTCATGCAGAATCATTCGATTTGCCCGAATTTGGTATACGGTTTATTATGTTAAGGAACTTCCCTGATTAGTTTTGGTAGTTCATTGGTTAAGGATAAAGGGTGATAAACGGGGTTAGTCCACCCCCCTTAATTCAGATAAATGTGTTTTTCATGCAGAATGATTCGATTTGCTCCGAATTTGGTATACCGGTTTATTATGTTATGGAACTTCCCTGATTAGTTTTGGGAGTTCATTGGTTAAGACGGGTGTCCCATCTCCCGGTCCCAGGCCCTTGCAGGCCCCTCTGTCTACGCAAGGAACCACCCGTGAAGCAAGCCGCGCGGCGCGTCCCGAAGGTCGCCGACAGACAAGCTCAAACAGAGCAGAACCCCACGCAAACTCCGGTCAGGCCGACGCACTGCCCAGCGCACGTCACGCCGGCTATTCCCAAGTTGGTGAACAATCGCTACGATAGTCCTCACCACCCAACTAGAAAAACCAAGTGGTCCCTAAACTTGGTTACTCGAGCCGGTAGACCCCGCAAGCCATCGCAGGAACCAGACGCCTATAAAGACGCTGGGCCCACGGACTGAACCGAGGCTTCCCGACCCGAATTTAATTTACGGAAGGCCCCCAAGATCAGATACCATTTTCCGGCAGAGACATTTTTGTGGGCCAGCCGATAGGAAAGTTATTGAAGAGCCCCTAACTTGAAAACCACGGAGGACGGGGAAAGTCCCTCCGGCCGTAAAGCGACCCAGCTCCTGGCTTTTCGCCCAAACCACCCGGCTCAACCGACGGAACCCCTCGTGGAATACGTCGGGAACCAGTTGGCCCAGACTAGGTGCCGTTAGCGACCCCAGGCGGGCACGGAAAGCTCCACCTAGACGGAATAGACTCCGCCTCGCTAGGGGGTTGGACGGAACGGAGTCCCTCCAGCCCCCACCGACTCGACCCCATCCTGAGACAGAGAAGCCAGTGGAGGCCGACAGAAGCCCGCCCGCCACTACCTTACCTCACGGCCGTCGAGGGTACCCAGGCCCGAAGGCCCCTGACCCCGTGCAGTGACCGACCGCTACATTTGTTAGTGCGTTCGAAAGTTAGGTGGAGACACCTCTAGGTCCTCATCTCCAGGCGAGGAAAACTCCTGTAAATGGATAAGATAAATCCTCCTTCAGATAAATGGGTTTTTCATGCAGAATCATTCGATTTGCTCCGTATTTGGTATACCGGTTTATTATGTTAAGGAACTTCCCTTATTAGTTTTGGGGGTTCATTGGTTAAGGATAAAGGGGGAAAAACGGGGTTAGTCCACCCCCCTTAATTCAGATAAATGTGTTTTTCATGCAGAATCATTCGATTTGCCCGAATTTGTTATACCGGTTTATTATGTTAAGGAACTTCCCTGATTAGTTTTGGGAGTTCATTGGTTAAGATTAAAGGGGGAAAAACGGGGTTAGTCCACCCCCCCTTAATTCAGATAAATGTTTTTTTCATGCAGAATGATTCGATTTGCTCCGAATTTGGTATACCGGTTTATTATGTTAAGGAACTTCCCTGATTAGTTTTGGGAGTTCATTGGTTAAGGATAAAGGGTGAAAAACGGGGTTAGTGCAACCCCCCCTTAATTCAGATAAATGGGTTTTTCATGCAGAATCATTCCATTTGCTCCGTATTTGGTATACCGGTTTATTATGTTAAGGAACTTCCCTGATTAGTTTTGGTGGTTCATTGGTTAAGAATAAAGCGGGGAAAACGGGGTTAGTCCACCCCCCTTAATTCAGATAAATGTGTTTTTTTTGCAGAATCATTCGATTTGCTCCGAATTTGGTATACCGGTTTATTATGTTAAGGAACTTCCCTGATTAGTTTTGGGGATTCATTGGTTAATGATAAAGGGGGAGAAATGGGGTTCCACCCCACCTTAATTCAGATAAATGTGTTTTTCATGCAGAATGATTCGATTTGCTCCGAATTTGGTAAACCGGTTTATTATGTTAAGGAACTTCCCTGATTAGTTAGGGGTTCATTGGTTAAGTATAAAGGGGGAAACGGGGGCTAATTCCCCTTCACTTATTTTTTTGAGTGGCATTATTCTTTAAAATAAGAGTATAATATACAATTAGTGTGAATAGTCTGTGAGCTCAATGCCATCAGTTTAGCTGGGCACTTTTCTTTTTAGCTCACAGGCTATCAAAGCCTGAGAGCTAATGTGCCCGCCCGTTCTGTATGTATACATGTATGTACGTACGTAGTATGTATGTATGTATGTACGTAACGCGATAACTCTTGATAGAAACATCCGATTTGCTTCAAAAATTTTTCCTAGGTTGACTGTGATAAGGCGCTTCCCTGATTAGTTTTGGGAGTTCATTGGTTAAGGATAAAGGGGGAAAAGTTGGGTTAGTCCACACCCTTAATTCAGATAAATGGGTTTTTCATGCAGACTCATTCGATTTGCTCCGAATTTAATATACCAGTTTATTATGTTAAGGAACTTCTCTGATTAGTTTTGGGAGTTCATTGGTTAAGGATAAATGGGGAAAAACGGGGTGAGTCCACCCCCCTTAATTCAGATAATTGGGTTTTTCATGCAGTGTCATTCGATTTGCTCCGTATTTGGTATACCGGTATATTATGTTAAGGAACTTCCCTGATTAGTTTTGGGGGTTCATTGGTTAAGGATAAAGGAGGGAAACGGGGTTAGTCAACCCCCCTTAAATTCAGATAAATGCGTTTTTCATGCAGAATGATTCGATTTGCTCCGAATTTGGTATACCGGTTTATTATGTTAAGGAACTTCCCTGATTAGTTTTGGGGGTTCATTGGTTAAGGATAAAGTGGGGAAAAACAGGGTTAGTCCACCCCCCTTAATTCAGATAAATGTGTTTTTCATGCAGAATGATTCAATTTGCTCCGTATTTGGTATACCGGTATATTATGTTAAGGAACTTCCCTGATTAGTTTTGGGGTTCATTGGTTAAGGTTAAAGGGGGAAAACGGGGTTAGTCCACTCCCCTTAATTCAGATAAATGTGTTTTTCATGCAGAATTATTTAATTTTCTTCGAATTTAGTATACCGGTTTATTATGTTAAGGAACTTCCCTGATTAGTTTTGGGGGTTCATTGGTTAAGGATAAAGGGGGAAAAGGGGGTTAATCCACCCCCTTAATTCAGATAAATGGGTTTTTCATGCAGAATCATTCGATTTGCCCGAATTTGGTATACCGGTTTATTATGTTAAGGAACTTCCCTGATTAGCTTTGGGAGTTCATTGGTTAAGGATAAAGGGTGAAAAACGGGGTTAGTCCACCCCCCCCCCTTAATTCAGATAAATGTGTTTTTCATGCAGAATGATTCGATTTGCTCCGAATTTGGTATACCGGATTATTATGTTAAGGAACTTCCCTGATTAGTTTTGGGAGTTCATTGGTTAAGGATAAAGGGGGAAAAACGGGGTTAGTCCACCCCCCTTAATTCAGATAAATGGTTTTTTCATGCAGAATGATTCGATTTGCTCCGAATTTGGTATACCGGTATATTATGTTAAGGAACTTCCCTGATTAGTTTTGGGGTTCATTGGTTAAGGTTAAAGGGGGAAAACGGCGTTAGTCCACTCCCCTTAATTCAGATAAATGTGTTTTTCATGCAGAATTATTCAATTTTCTCCGAATTTGGTATACCGGTTTATTATGTTAAGGAACTTCCCTGATTAGTTTTGGGGGTTCATTGGTTAAGGATAAAGGGGGAAAAGGGGGTTAGTCCACCCCCTTAATTCAGATAAATGGGTTTTTCATGCAGAATCATTCGATTTGCCCGAATTTGGTATACCGGTTTATTATGTTAAGGAACTTCCCTGATTAGCTTTGGGAGTTCATTGGGTAAGGATAAAGGGTGAAAAACGGGGTTAGTCCCCCCCCCCCCCCTTAATTCAGATAAATGGGTTTTTCATGCAGAATGATTCGATTTGCTCCGAATTTGGTATACCGGATTATTATGTTAAGGAACTTCCCTGATTAGTTTTGGGAGTTCATTGGTTAAGGATAAAGGGGGAAAAACGGGGTTAGTCCACCCCCCTTAATTCAGATAAATGGTGTTTTCATGCAGAATCATTCGATTTGCTCCGTATTTGGTATACCGTATTATTATGTTATGGAACTTCACTGATTAGTTTTGGGGGTTCATTGGTTAAGGATAAAGGGGGAAAAACGGGGTTAGCCCACCCCCCTTAATTCAGATAAATGTGTTTTTCATGCAGAATGATCCGTTTTTCTCCGAATTTGGTATACCGGTTTATTATGTTAAGGAACTTCCCTGATTAGTTTTGGGAGTTCATTGGTTAAGGATAAAGGGGGAAAAGGGGGTTAGTCCACTCCCTTAATTCAGATAAATGTGTTTTTCATGCAGAATGATTCGATTTGCTCCGAATTTGGTATACCAGTTTATTATGTTAAGGAACTTCCCTGATTAGTTTTGGGAGTTCATTGGTTAAGGATAAAGGGTGAAAAACGGGGTTAGTCCACCCCCCCCCCCCCTTAATTCAGATAAATGGGTTTTTCATGCAGAATGATTCGATTTGCTCCGAATTCTGTATACCGGTTTTTTATGTTAAGGTACTTCCCTGATTAGTTTTGGCGGTTCATTGGTTGAGGATAAAGGGGGGAAAACGGGGTTAGTCCACCCCCCTTAATTCAGATAAATGTGTTTTTCATGCAGAATGATTCGATTTGCTCCGAATTTGGTATACCCGTTTATTATGTTAAGGAACTTTCCTGATTAGTTTTGGGGGTTCATTGTTTAAGGATAAAGGGGGAAAAACGGGGTTAGTCCACCCCTCTTAATTTAGATAAATGGGTTTTTCATGCAGAATGATTCGATTTGTTCCGAAGTTGGTATACCGGTTTATGATGTTAAGGAGCTTCCCTGATTCGTTTTGGCGATTCATTGGTTAAGGATAAAGGGGGGTTATTCCACCCCCTTAATTTAGATAAATGTTTTTTTTGCAAGATTGTTCGATTTGCTCCAAATTTCGTATACCGGTTTATTATGGTAAGGAGCTTCCCTGATTAGATTTGGAGGTTCACTGGTTAAGTATATAGGGGGAAACGGGTGCTAATTCCTCTTCACTTATTTTTTTGATTGGCATTATTCTTTAAAATATGAGTATAATATACAATTAGTGTGAATAGTCTGTGAGCTCAATGCCATCAGTTTAGCTGGGCACTTTTCTTTTTTATTTTTCCTCTGAAGATTGAGAATAGTTGATATACTTTGAGAAAATGCATCCAGCATGTACGAGCTTTTATTGTTCCCGTTACCCGATTTTTGACCACTTAAGCCCAAAATGCATCGAAGGTATATCTTTTATAGATAACTTTATGCTTGCTTGCTCATTACACTAAAAAAAAAAAAAAAAAAAAAAAAAAAAAAAAAAAAAAAAAAAAAAAAAAAAAAAAAAAAATTACAACGACTATTTGGAAAATGATTTTTTCGAAGACTAAAATTTAAGACATAAAAAATCGCACGGAGTATATCATACATTACGTACGCCATGAATTAAACATTAATAGTGTTATTATGCGTAAAAATTGCAAGCGACAAAAATCGCCTGCGAAACGTCAGATTTCCTGAAACCTACGTATTATCCACATGAAACTTACATATTATCCAAGCATTTCATTCGCTATTCGGGAAAAGGCTTTTACATTTCCGACGACCAATTTTAAATGAAATTTCATTCTTAAACTTCTAAACATCCCACAATATTACCTTTTACACTGTCGTATAAAGAAAATAATGTACTTTTTAATGCAATTTGATTGAAAGCTGTATCTCAATTTGTTTCTGAGTTATTAATTTTTTTTATAGTTTTTATTACTTTTTTGTCATAGTGGCAACAGAAGTATCCATCTCTGTTGAAAGTAAAGGGAAATCTGTATAGACCAATCAGAAAGCGAATAAAATGCGGATTCAACCAATAAAAAGCGTCAGATATGCTTTTGATTTTCTACCCTGGTGAGGACAATAACCAATTTTCCAAATGGTTAATAAATACTAAAAACATCATTTACAGTGAACCACTGAGGAAAATTGAATCATGGAATAGCAAACAGCATCGTTCAGAAGAAATGAAAGATTAATTACAATTAACCCCTTGAAGGGTGGTGATGCCGTTATGGCATCACATATTTTTAATTCCCAATTGCTATACTGACACCGTAATTTTTAAATCATAATATGATTTTTATTAAGTACGCAAAGTACGTAAAGTACGTAAATACGCATATATTTTTACTTATTTACAAATACATTTTCTTGTAAATACTGGTATTTAATAATTTCAACATTTACGAATACAAGTACCTTGCCCCTGAAAGGTTTAAATAGTTTATCGACATTGAAAGTTACTTATCTCTGATTTGTTACAAGAACTAATGAGGCATATAAACTTCATCTGACAACTTGTTTAGCCTTACGAAATTGTTTGATAATACTGTTGCCAATTATCTAGTGAAGAATGCAAGAACATGAAAAGTCATTCATGGATGATCGAAAGGTATTATTTTCAGCAATCTATTGCAATTCCTAAATCTCGAAGTGGGCCTTAATATCGCTTGTTAACAATTAACCTGTATTTACATTTTCATCCGCCATACCTACTTACCTTAAAACAGTGTCTTTTAACAAAAATACAGCATATTTGCAGATAAGGAACACTATTATATACAAAGTGTTAGGTTCGCCCTAGTCGATGTTTTTTTATTACAATTGTATGATAAATCCATCAAAAATTTCAGTTAATTGAGTAAAATAATATTGTTATAGCTATTTTCTACAAATATGTTCATTATTTGTTTTATTTTTTTCTTTGGAAAATTTTCAGTTATTTTATTATTTAAGAAGGTGGATATTAGGGTTTCTAGACAATGATAGAAAAAAGCATAACTATAGGTTACAAGTTTCACTTTGAGATCGGATCATCTTTATCTTTTTTTTTTATTTTCAAGATATTAGTATTTTAATATAACATAGAACATGCAAAATTAAGATAAAATTTACTTATAATATTCTGTGAATTTTGCAATAAATTTTATTGCAAAAATTACGAAAAAAACAGAATTCCAATAGTGGTCTAATTACAAGTCGTTCATATCAATTGTGTAAAAATATAAAGGAATTTATAATAAAAACAACCAATCACCTAGAAAATGCTACCTTTTAAATGCACTGGCAGTAGTCGCACAGATATACATCTTTTTATGCCACACATATTATGAGTGTGGTCCCCCCCCCCCATTTGTTAATGAAAATATTTCTACCCATGTTTTTCCTTTTCCATTAAAAACAAGTAAGAAAAATCATGTGTTAAGCATAGATTATGAAACACTTTCCAACACTTCCGGAATGCTTTAACAAAACGTCGTTATTTAGGGAAATAAAGTATATAAGAGAACTAACTAAACATTTTAGAAAACGCATAAAACATTTGAAAAACTGATTTCAGCAGTTACCTTCCATAGCAAATATGTATTCCAATTCTTTTGAACAGCACTGTATTTGATCTGTAGGTTGATATAGATACTATATAATGGATAAATTTAGTTTAACAAGAAAACATATATAACAGGTTGAAATTTCTCTTTCAGCAATTTATATTAATAGATGGAAACATGCTTGTATACTTTTGTACAACCCTGTAGTTAACTTAGTACCTTTATTACACGCCACTATTTATCTAAAGTTTAATTCAAAGTAAAACACTCTTAAAACTACTGGAATCACATTTCCAGAAATTGTCATTTATAGACGGTCATGTATACAATTCATTGGGTGACCCTTTATATCATTTTATGCATATTCTACAAACATTTCTTAGTAAACTAAATTAAGTTCAGCGTAAAAATGCATAACTCATTTAAAAACCACCTTTAAGCAATTTACAATCATACCCAGTAACCATTACGAATTCTTTCGTGTAGCCCTGTATATCAATTAGAGCATTTATACACACCATATACAATGGATATATATAAGGAAACATAGAAGCACATACCATACTTAAAAATGCATTTCCAGCAATCATTGCTAATGTACAGTACTTCGGATACAATATAGTATCTGAAATCTTGTGTGTCCCTGTAAATAATGTTATGCACTTCGTATTATACATGAAATAACTTATAGTAAACCTCAGCGACGTATATCAATTTCATTATACATGAAATAATTTAACATAATTGAAATGCGACGGAAAAAATTCCCTCCACCCCTATATCATTATGTAACGGAATCCTTTTGTGTGGCCCTGTAAATGAATAATATCTATTCCCTGCGCCGCATATTCTAAAGAATGCATATTTTAGTGCACTTGATAAATGAATATCAATTTTATTATGTTTTAAAGTATGTAACATCCTTGAAAATCATTTTAAACGTTTTTTTCCCATACGCCGTAATGTAACGGAAAATTTTGACTGTCCCTGTAAATGAAAAAAACGTGCTGCAAACTTCAGTTGAAATAGGGTTTGTGTTATGGTAGGGGTTACTAACATCCAAAAATTTCAGAACGATCCGAGTATATTTACGGGAGTTAGAGCGTGGACAGACGGACAGACGGACAAACAAACGGAAGTCATAAACAATTTTCAACTTTGTTGGAAACTGTTAAAAAGGACTTCACAGTAAATGGAAGTCGCAACGCTGACATCAAGGAATTCCCATGCAGGAATATATACACATGCTTGTCGCTGTCAGTTTTATCAAACTGGTTTCAATCTTAAAGGTATATAAAAATATTATTCAGACATACAAACAATAAATACAATAAACCCAACTGGAGTGAAAAATTAGCCAGAGCCAGGAATGGAACCCGGGACCACAGTATACAAGACTGCTGCTCTAACCACTGAGCTACTCCGGCCGATGCATGAGTCAGCAATTTCTCACTAATAAACCATGTTGGGGGAGTCACCAGCCTTAGATGACTGGACAACGGTGAATAGATTTTCCTATAACATCGATCTACGATAATTATAATGAAACACTCATACTACAATATATATTAAAACACACATACACACATAAATAAAGCCTGCATTCAACAGTTAAAAATATTATAAATATTATATAAATATTAAACAGACATGCAAACAATAAATACAATAAACCCAACTGGAGTGAAAAATTAGCCAGAGCCAGGAATCGAACCCGGGACCACAACACCTTCCATGTTCCAACGTGTCCAGGACTCAGTACTGTCACGCATTCAATTGTGCATGGCCACCAATGAAGAGCACTTTGAGCAGTATCTCTAGACGATCTAGATTCCGGCGTTTTATGCATTCATTTTTTATAGTAGACCGTTTTCTAATGTTATAATAAATTGATATTTATTTTTCTGTTTAATTTCAATACTTTATTCGATTTGTATACGATCCCTAAAAGTTAGCTCAAATTTTTAGATGAAATAACCCTCTTTGACCATTCCCAAATTTGCCGATACCGGCTAAAGGTGGTTTCACCGTAAAAAGTACCCTGATTTTGATCTCGAATTACTTTAATTCATCTTTTAACTGATCCCTCAATAAAAGACAAAATCATGTGCAAAAATCACTAACTTTGAAATTTAATAACTGTGTCAATTTTTATAGGACATATGTCAAACTTTTTGCGTTATACCTCTTATGGTATGTGTAAACATTACTAAATATAATTATAGGGACTGGGGGGGGGGGTATAAAAAGTTAGATTTCCTAATTTTTACAAAATTGCTTTTTTACTTTAAGTAATGCCACAATATGAATATTTCCTTCATTTGAAACGTTTTTGTAATTGGAACTACATGTCTGCGGCCAACGGTTGAGAAATTAAAGGTCGGCGGTAGATAACATATTGCACCCTGTATATTTAGCGCACGTCCATGAATTTAAGTTTCGGTAAGTTAAAATTTTATTTCATTTTCTTTATTTACTTAATGTACAGTAAACTCTCTGTAAAGCGGACTCCGTGTAAGACGGAAATCTGATTATCTCAGAAAGATTTTCAAGTCCCTGCGAATTCATAGACACAGAGTAAAATGTGGGGGAATATTGTCTACTACTGAAAATTTTCTCGGTCCCGATCGATTCCGCCTTAGACAGAGTTTACTGTATTTTATATTTTATAATATTTCATCATTATCTATGAAATAAAATTTGAAATTAGAACTTAATAGAAAGAAGTGAAATGGTATACTATCAAGAAAATAACAATTCAAAAATATATGATTTCAGAATCTAACGTACTTCCATGAAATTGAATTTCAGTAATTTTTTCGAATGAGCTTTACACCATAATTCCCGAATATACAAGACTTGTATACTGTAGTCCCGGTTTCGATTCCTGGCTGTGGCTAATTTTTCACTCCTGTTGGGTTTATTGTATTTATTGTTTGTATGTCTGTATAATATTTATATATACCTTTAACTGTTGAATGCAGGCGTTATTTATGTCTGTATGTGTGTTTTAATATAAATTGTAGTATGAGTGTTTTATTATAATTCTCGTAGATCTATGTAATAGTAAAATTAATCGTTGTCCGTTCATCCAAGGCTGTCGTATAGATGGCTGGTGACTTCCTCAACATGGTTTATCAGTGAGAAATTGCAGACTCAGGCATCGGCCAGAGTAGTTCAGTTAGAGCAGCAGTCTTGTATACTGTGGTCCCGCGTTCGATTCCTGGCTCCTGCTAATTTTTCACTCCACTTGGGTTTATTGTATTTATTGTTTGTATGTCTGTATAATATTTATACATACCTTTAACTGTTATGTATGCGTTATTTATGTTAGTATGTGTGTTTTAATATAAATTGTAGTATAAGTGTTTTTTTATGGTTTCACACTATTCTCCTTCGGAGTCGGAAGGCAGATTCTCAGTAATCCTGATCTTACAATTTTTTGTTTACCTATTCTTTGGTTTAGCTATTTTTGTTTTTAAGGAGTCTACACCACTCTCATATACTGTATTTTAGGTCGATTTCGGATGAAATACTACCTATTGGCGTCGTTCCTATGTTGGAATTTCTGAAACATTTTTGCAGATCTACACCGATCATGACCCATAGAGCCCAAAACCACCCTCAGTAAAAAACTTTATATATATATATATATATATATATATATATATACATATATGTATCTATCTGTATATATCACTTTCTTCTGGACACGATAACTTCCACAATTCTGCACCAATCTCTTCCAAACTGATACATAAAATCAAGGGGCATAAAATCTCGGTCGAGTTCGTTAATGGGCAAAATCAGACCAAGGGGAGGGAAATAGGGAGGGGTTTTGTGAAAACTGAAAAACCCCTATAACTTCTTAAATTTTGTACATATCGAATCAGTTTAAAGTATTTATTACTTCTAAAAATAGGGCCAGAAATTTATGTATCACAGATTTTTGATAAAGTTAAAAATGGGCTCAAGGGGGGCAAAAAAT
Source organism: Maratus speciosus (assembly GCA_963932465.1). Taxonomy (NCBI): domain Eukaryota; kingdom Metazoa; phylum Arthropoda; class Arachnida; order Araneae; family Salticidae; genus Maratus; species Maratus speciosus. The sequence continues at coordinate 140,368,522 of OZ010791.1, forward strand.
CGATTGTGTTAGAAACGAAAAATAATGTCTTACTGAGAAAACAATTGTTTATGTATCAAGTTTTAATTAATTAAACGGAAATTAAAACACAGGTCGCTTATAAATCTCTTCAAAAATAACGTCAACAAGTTTCATGTTTTTCCTATTAAAAATGAATCTGGAGTTATGCCAGAAAATTTCGAGTTGTTGAGCATGGAAAAGTATTTTTTTGAATACCGCCCTAACATGATTCTGATAAAACCAGTTATTATATAAAAATGAAATAAAAACTCGTCAAAAGCGGCCAGATAAAATTGTTAAAGTGGGTTTATCTCTAATCATGATTTGGTTTTTGTTTGCGAAATTAGTATACTTAACTTCGAAATCTACCTCCGCCTATAGGCCGGGCCGGCAGGGATTTTTTACTTTCTTCTATCTTCAATAGAAGAAAGTATTGTAATCGAAATTTTTTTCGACTTCCGGTTTTCGACGGATTTACACGTTTTAGGGGTCAGAGATCCCCCAAAACATGTTTATAGAAAATGTCTGTATGTCCGTGTGTCCGTGTGTCCGTCTGTCTGTCGCCATTGTACCAAAAAATGTATGAAGTTATGCATAGAATTGAACCAAATTTTCATTTTAAGTTTTTGACTATGGCATGCAGGTCCTCCCTGAATTTCGAAAAAATTGCCGCTAGGAGGCGCGGTTATAGCGAATTTGTGCGATTTTGAATATTGTACCATCCAAAAGTGTATGAATTTATACATAGAATTGAGCCAAATATTTTGTTTTTACTTTTGGCCATGGCACGAAGGTCCTCCCTAATTTTTGGAAAAATTCCGCCGGAAGGGGGCGCTATAATTGCGATGACTGTACCATTTTCATTATTGTACCATCGAAAACTGTATGAAGTTATGCATAGAATTGAACCAATTTTTTTGTGTACGTTTCTGGCTATGGCAGACACGTCCTCCCTGAATTTGAAAAAAAAAATCTGCCGGAAGGGGTGCGTTGTAACAGCGATGTTTGTGCCATTTTCTTTATTGTACCATCAAAAAGTGTATAAAATTATGCATACAATTGAACCATTTTTTTCGTGCATGTTTTTGGCATGGCCAACAGGTCCTCCTTTAATATGGAATTATTGCGCGGTAAAGGGGCTCTGTGATAGCGATTTTTGTATGATTTCTTGATTTTTTGTAGTTCGTTGTCCATCGGTGGCTCGTGCAGAGGCTGGAACTCGCTAAGCCGGCTATTCGCAAACATTTGATAACAACAGAATAAGGAAAAAATATTAATTTTAACAAATATCATGATATTGATTAACTCGTTTTTAGTCCGTTTAATGGACTGAAGCAGAAATTTAAGATGAAAATCAAAGTTGGTATAGTATTGAACTGTAAATATTGAAGCATTAACATGCGTAACTAGTTTTTGAAATACTATGTATAAGATAGAAGAAAGTTTTGGGATTGCAACATCCAACTAGTTTTAATTATTATTATTAAATTGGAAATACCACAAGGACGAGTAAACATGTTTCAATATAGTATGCGATTCACATTACCCGCCTTTGAGCACTCGGGTGGTCATTTGTTGGGAACGGTTGTCACTGAAGATTTATCGAATGGGCTCAGAAATGAAGATTGTCTAAAAGATTGGTTGGCGGGTTCATCCTGTTGCTGCGCAATCCGAGATTTCCTCGGACAACGTAAAAGTAGCAAAATTTACGCAACCCGAGATTTCCTCGGGGACTCATTTTTTTCCACTGGAGACTATTTTTTTAATTCAACTCAGACCACTTTTTAAATATAAAAAATTCAATATACACTTTAACAACATCTACAAGAGAAATATACTGCAATATTGATTTTCATAAAATAGTCGTCTGAGAACTTAAAAATAGTCTCCAGTGATTTAGCCCGATTTAAATGTTTAATTATTGATTCCGGTTTAGGTTAAAAAAAAGTCTCTTCTACAAAAAATGTTTACATATTTAAACTCCAAAATATCTATGGATTTGAAATATGTAATAAAAAAATGCGCAATTTTTTAACCTAATTTGATAAAAAATATTACGCAGCGAGAAGGTTAAGGCTAACTTTCTTTCAGACCAACACACTTAGACAACATTTTTAGACGAAGAGCATGTTCAAGATTTACTGAAAGGCAACTATTATCAGTTAACGCAATACTTTGATCAAGGATCTCAAAAGAAATTTTTTTAACAGTGACGCGGTAGCGACAAACCATGCAAGGGTCGTCGATTAAAATGTACATGAATTTGAATTCACTTACCTGATAATATTTTAGATCAAAAAATGCGTGATTTTAAAATAAAGTTACTGCGGCCAACGGCAACGATTAATCAGGTGGTACTTCTTTGCTTACCTTTTCTTTAATAAAATGTGGTAGTTGCATGCTGTCTCCGGTATATTGGTGAATAGTTATTTATGCGGTAGCCTAGTTTTAGACCGCAAACTATATTTGAACTGTACTTATCAGGATTCAATAAAAATAATTTATGTAAACAAATATATTTTAGACCATAGCCTATATGTGAAACTGTGCTTAGATAAAAAAGAATTCATTAAAATAACTCTCTTTAAGCTAATAAATTCTATTTTTAGGTAATTTATCTCAAAATCATGGTTATTCTCTATGTCTATTTTAAAAATTATGCAAATTTCAAACATTAGAATATCCTGGTTCACTTTCAAGGTTTATTTTCTTAAAAGAAATTTCAGTAGTTTTCTATAAATATGTTAAGCATAAAATATATAATAGACTGTAAGTTAAATATAATGTATATATAATGTATGTTAAGTATTATGGGTTCTTTTGGATACCTGAAAATCTTTATTATTATTGACATGGAATTGCACAAATTGTAAACATTGACTTTTCAGTGGAAATGGTTTATTAGTATACAATGTAAGGCATAAATAGTGCAATAAGGAAAAAAACATAAAGAAATTTGAAACTGCATTTAATCATAGATTAAATTATATTAAAAGCTTAAGTGAACGTAATTATATTTACAAATGATCTTTTGGTGGCATTTTCAGGTCTATAACTAAATTTATGCAATCAATAAAATTTAGTACATTAAAGCGGAAAATTCAAAATCTAATTTTAAGGAAATGCTTCATGACTAAAATATAAAGAATATTTGTACATAATTTTTTTATTGTTACAAAATTTTAATTTATTACATTAGGAATTTGTTCCCCGTATCATGAATTAAATCTATTTATAAGGAATACAGGGGTCAATATAATAAAATACGGAAATTGCAGTCCGGACAATAAAATTCTATTTAATGTTATATAATGCAATTTTCTTTTTTACATTCTAATAAAAAATGTTCTTAGAAGTATTTTCAAGAGATATTATATTCATAATAACGCAAAAATAAAACAATTAAAAGACTTGGAAGTTCAGATTGTCATTTTTCTGGCATGTCACACTGGGATGTGTGCAAAGTAAAATACTCTCTGCTACCATGTACAAATATCTTTTACTAGTTTATTTTTTTAATTTCTAATTAATAATTATACCTCATATAACACATATATGTGGAAGGTAACAAGTTCTGTATTTTGCAAATAATTTTCCATAATTAAAATATGATTATCATTGAAAATGAATGTCATTGTCCTGACCTCATCAATTTAGTTCTTTATGAGGCATAAAGATGGCGCTGGCGAGTAAATATTCTTGTTCTTTGCATAGTTGAAGTCAGAAATTGTAAAATCATTTCTAACAGCCAGATCTTTTAGTTATTTATTTGAAAATGATGTGTTTTAAAGTTTTGTAAAAATTGAGTACACTTTTAGTATGTCATTCTTCTGGCTTCTATAAAACAAATAAAACTGAACATTACACTAAATTTGAGGTATTATACAGGAAACACGTTCCTTTAAACTGAATTAAAATGTTTGATCTAAAAATAAAAAAAATTACGAATGCGAAAAAAAGGTTTAGATAAAAATTGCCATTATCCTGGAGGTAAATTTTCCTGGCATACATACGCCAAGAAAATGACACATAATTATAATTATATAAAAATGATCTTAAGCTGTTCAAATCTTAACAATTTTACAGAAAAATTCCTTTATTCAGCTGTTCAACCAACGTTTAAAAACAAGTAATATAAAAATTTTGTTTTTAAAGTCATTTCCAACTTAAGCCATCAAAGAAAAATTTAATATAATCCCTTAAGCTAATATTAGTTTTTGTTGCATTGAAATATCTCAATTTGTTGATTTTCTATAAGCAAGTAGGTTTACAATGGAACTCTGTGGGAATTTGGCGAAATATTAGAGATATCGAAATGTTGGCGTCATTTTGACCGCCAAATTTGGCGATATATCGCCAAGTTGGCGTCAAACTTGGCGGTATTTGGCGACAGAACAGGGTCCCTCCTATGGTAACCCCTTAATGAAAATACTTTCATTGACCTTCAATAACCAATTACCGCCATTTTGTTTCCCATGCAAAACTAAAATTAATTAATTAAAAAATTATTAATTAATTAATATTTGAAAAAACTGTATTAACATCAATTGTCATCCAGTACAACTTAAAAAAAATTAATTTCAACTTGATAGGATGAATAATGAGTATTTTATTAACGATTGAAAATTTGAACAAGATAAATATATAAATATATAAATAAATAAATATAGGGAGAGTGTGAGCTAATAGTAGGAATTGAAAAATCAGGATCTTTGAAACGATTTAAATTTTCAAAAGTTTTGTTTTCAAAATCTCACATTTGTTATATTCACCCACAGTTATAATTTGCTTAAAAGATGAAAACTTCATATATTTGTTCCGGTAAAACAGTCATAAATTGTTCAGTTATCTTTTACCACATTTATGCTATAGCTAGTATGTATTTGCTGTATAAAAATTCATTTACAATTTAATATTTGTAAATATTCTGTGCAATCAAAAAAAGCCTGTCTGAATATGTAAAGCGGAATGTTTCAAATATGAGTTTTAACTCGTGACTGTATTAAGCAATACTTTAGATAAATAAAAGTTCTTTTCGGCCTTTACAGAGAGAAAAATATACCTACCCTATTCCTTGTTCTTGAAAATTCAGTTAATTTCCTTCAAATGCACGAAACTAAAGTGCATGGCACCCGATTACAGGAGATTCTCAGTTTTCTACACTGAATTTCAATGCATATCTGCCACTGACGATTATTTTTTATATACAACTCTCACAAAATTTTTTAACTATTTATTTTGGAAAGTGGTGCAAGATAGAATTAAATAGTCACCGGTGGCAAGCTTGAAATTGGTAATTTCCGAAAAATTGCGAGGTATACTCAAGTTGGCTTCATTTATTGTAATACAATTTATTTTCGACAAATACGATTAAATTTGACAAGTATCGCTAAGCTTGGGAGAATTTGACGATGGCTGATATGATTATTTAAGCTTGATTAGCATTTTGTACTTGGGTACACCTTGTCGTATGCACGATTGCGTGCTCATGTGTGCGGAAATATTTTAAGAATACCATTTTTCTCCCATAAAAAGGATACCACTTTAAAATATGATGAAACAATTTTCAGTGTATGAGATTTGAAACAATTCTTACAGCAATGAATGAAAATTTGTGAGAAACCACTTTCACCAAAACTCACAAAATACACACGTTTGTGCATGAATAGAATCGATTACGAAAACGAAGAAGCTACATATTGCAGTCATTCTCAGGGACGCAATTTCGATATATATTTCTCCAATCATGACTACAAACCCCAAAACAGCCTCAGATTAAATGTTCATACATATACATATCTATGTGCTCCACGTTTTGTCATGCGATAGCGCTGGTATTTTCGAACAGATGTGGATGTGGTTCAGCATGTGTGCAGGACTTACCAATGTCTTGACTGAGTTTGTTGACCAGCCTCATGCACCGTTCTGTTTGAAAATTGGCGGCAAATTAAAGATTTCAATTTTAAAAAGATGGACAAAAAAATTGGAAGTACAAAAAGTTTTAACTATTATGTGTTTCACCTTGATACACGGACACAGGTTCATATTTCTTTTGTCCTTTTTCATAGCAACGGTTTAATAAGGACTGTCTCCTAGAAATCCGCCAAACCCTGAAGTTATGAAAATTAGCAAAAGAATACTTTTCAGGCGAAACGTGGGCGTGAAGTGTTGCGTTATCATATATAAGGGTATTTCCATTAGGAGAAAGTTCAAAAAGTAAAACGTGTTTTCCAAGAATAGAATCGAAAGAGGAGTGTCTGCGTACGAGTGTGTACAAATTTTACAAAGGTAATTTTCAGCATGGGTTCATCGTGCACTATTTTTTTTTCTGCCTAAAATATCCCCCAAAACAACTTTACGATGTTTTAAAACGTTGCTAGAAGGGATTACCGGTCAAAAGACAACCTGAATTGGGTAAGAAAACCCAAAAATACACCAAGCCAAAGTTACAGTAGTTAAAACAGCTGTTTGGCAAAAACGACCGAGATTTTATCCCACGTTTACTAAACCCACGCAACACACATCCATCCATATAAGCTGACAAACACAAGTCGGACGATATATCAATAAGTAGTCCAAAAATACCCACGGTACATTCTTTTCGCATCTAGTAGAAAGGTTATGTGTGATCTCTCTGAGTACCTTTAGACTTTGATTATATCCAGATAGTCTATAAGATCACATTTATAAGATCTTAAAAAATAGATTACTCTTCGACATGGGTACTTCTTATAGATGATCCTAAAACTTGCATTATAGCTTCCCAGGTACATCTGATACGCATCTATAAGACCTCTAAATGTCGTCTTTTTTTATATTCGGTACTTCTTTTAGATATACTTAAGATGTGCAAGAAACAGCTGTCATTTCATGGGAAATACAGACTTGGCCAAACGTGTTAAGCAACCATATATTATTAATATATTTGTAACAGAAATAGTTATATGCAAACATTTAACTGCATACAACTATGAATTTTTTTCGAGTAATTATAGTTTAAGAAAAAATACAAATGAACAATTTATATATATATATATAATGATAATTATTTACTTTATTTTCTAGAAGTTTCTTTGTTGTGTTATATATGCCAATTAATAGATAATGAAGAAAATAAGAATAATTATTGCAGAAAGTGTCAAGGTATAAACAACTTGGTCTTCAACAATGAAAATAAAGAAATCTTATGTTAAAAATACGTTAAATTTTCATTTAAATTTTAATGTGTTAATAACATTATTAAGAATTATTTTCATTGGTAAAGATAAAGTGTTTTATATTTTACTTTTCTTGGAAGAATTATTTTTATTTTCATGATTATATATCAGCTTGCATGATATAACAATAAAACACACAGAAAACAAAGTAATTTAATAGTTTAAAAAAAAGACTTTTTTAAAGAAAATGACTTCATTAAAAGAAGAATTTGTTGGCTTTTGTAAGTATATGTAATTAATGCTTTGCCTATACTATCTCTTCAGGTATTATTATCATAGTAGCTATCACAGTGTCGACATTTTCCGGTTATCTGTTATTACAGTTATCATGGCACAATTAATTTTTCATTTAAAAAATTCTTTATCTTGTTTGTACACTTTTACACTAAATAAGCATTAAATTAAAATAAGTATAGGCATAATACGGGCAGTACAAAAGACAGTGATTTCTATCGATAAAAATTAATTAAATATGTACTTAATTTTAGGAATTATTCTAATTTTCATGATTATCTGTTTTACTAGATAAACATAACGATTGCTATGCCATGCAAATTTCATTAATGAAACGCTGAAAAAGATTGTTTTTAAATTAAAAAAAAATGTTTTAATTAAAAGTAAAGTAGTTAGTTTGCTGCCATTTTTCGCAAATTGTAATAACCTTTAAAGACACTAATGGCATACTAAATAAACCGCCCAGTTAAAAAACAGTTCCTAATTATAAAATAATTATGTGATTAGCATCATATTAGCTTTAGTCTAACATTAACATCCAAGGAGCACTGACTAATGTTTTAAATATTTCCAATGATGAGCATATTTATGTTGCTGCTTTTTAATGTTATGGAGACATTTTAGTTTTATTTTTAGAATATGTGAAATATTCATTTTTTTTCTTTCTTAGTATTATAATTGCGCTAATTAAGATTAATCATTTTGTTCACATCTACCAGAATAACTTTACATAATGCACAGATTACATCCAAAAATTCCATGTCTAAAAACTCGTGCATGCATAATACATCTTATTTTTGTGATACAAATATAGAAGTAGAAAATAAAATAATGGAAATAATTGTATAATATAAATATACAATACCTTGTGTATTATGAACAATCATGTGATATCGACTCTCTGAAAAAAAAAATGTTTATTTTATGATATTTCAACAAGGAGGCAAAATATTAATGAGCTAATTCGATAGTTTAGGTTTGAAAAAAAAAAATCGAGTCAGAATTTCTGCCTGTTTTTTTTTTTTTTAATTGTTATTATAATTTAGATTTTATGTTAAAATAGCATAATGTGCATTATATGAAAAACAAACAAAAAGGAAAAATTCCTAATCTAAAACAAAATGCGCTTTATAGTTTCTACTGGAGTAAATATTATATTTAAAATCACTTTGGCTAACTTTTAGTTTGGGAGAAATTTCTTAATCATCCAGTATTTTACAAAGAAAATAAAGAGGTTAAAAGATTTGCACTTTCTCCTTGTTATTTAAAGTTAATAAACCTTTCATCCAGAGGGAAAAAAAGAAGGAAAAATATACTAACACAGGTAAAAAACGTTACAACATGTTTATTGCAACTGTATTCATATGTATAAAAGTATCGGAAGGGAAAAAATAAAAACTGACCAATTTGCAACACACATCATATATGCATTACATACTGGAAACATATAATCGGGGTCTCGCTGCCGCTCGCCATTGCGCCAAATTGCGACGACTTCATTTGGCGGGTAAGCGAACAATCAGATTCGCCAAACTGCGAGTGCTCAATTTCTGCTCTATTAAGTGTGTGCCAGTACAGTCCAGATTCTTATCCGCGTTACTGAGCGATTGATGTCCATTTTCATGTGCAATCGCACCGTCCCATTTACATTGCTCTATTTATAGAGATAATGTGTAACAACCAATTCAGTCTAGCAACCACATTTCTACCACAAACAATTCTACCACACAATAAAATTTAATAAACATATAAGTAACAATTTGTTTTATTAATACTTGTACTAGGTGGCACAGGATTAACTACTCAGATAGAAAAAGAAAAGAAAATTAAGACCTTATTACATGAAAGCTTAATATTTCATTTGAAAAAAATAATAACTATTTGTAAAGATAATCCTTGGAATGGGAAAGCATGTCAAAGCATGCAGGAAACAGATATGTATTAATTTTTCTATTAAGTTTTCACTACAATGGTTATAAACTGATTTCTTTGATCAGCTCCTACAATAAAACAAAAAAAAAAGAAAGACAGCTGTTTTAGTAATTTACGATAGGCAACAGAATATGCATTTAAAAATATACATACAACACAATAATCAGAGTCAACTTCATTCTCTAGATATTTTTAAAAATAAATCTCATGCATAGCTCCAATGTAAAGTACGTCTGTAACCTTAATGAAAAACATCGTTTAATATAAATCTAAATCCCACTCAGGACGGAGGTTCGATTCTAATAGTAGTTAAATCTAATAGTAGGTTCTAATAGTAGGTTCTAATAGATCAAAGTGAACATTTAGTAATTGAAGTATTATATAAAACTAGTCGGATGTGACAATCCCAAAACTTATTTCTATCTCAGACATGTTAATATTTCTTAAAAAATAAAGCATGTCAACACCACTGGTTGGATGATTTACAACAAAGAGATCTAATCAACAACTTATGTCCAGTTGTAGCTAAATCTGAAGTTTGGTGGGATTCAGTGTATTAGTTTTTGAGGTAGAATTATTGCGGAAATCGATATAAATGCAGCCTAGCAGCGCCACCTGTAAGGTGATTTACACTAAAACCGAAACAGAACTAACTTATATCAGAGACTAACAGAATCTGAAGTTTGGTGAAAATCCGTGCATTAGTTCTTCAGATAGAACTATTGCGATAATCATGAATAATACCGGACAGCAGCGCTACATGTTCGGCGATTTACACTTAAAAGTTATCAGCACCAAACTACATCAAGGACTAACGGAATATGAAGTTTTATAAAAATCCGTGTATTAGTTCTTGAGATATAGCTATTTCGGAAATCGTGAAAAATGCAGCATAGCAACGCCGCCTGTTTGGCTATTTACCCCAAAAAGTAATCAGCAACAGTTTATATCAGGGACTAATTTAATCTAAAGTTTAATTAAATTTCATTCATTAGCTCTTGAGATAGAGCACCCACAAAATTTGTGTCACACAGACAGACAGAAAATTTGTAAAAACATGTTTTTTTCAGGTTCTTTGTCTCCTAAAACATGTATATCCGCCAAAAATCGGAATTCAAAAATTTTGATGAATCCAATACTTTATTCTTGTAAAGATAGAAGAAAGCAAAAAGTTATTTGATAAACAAGATTGTATCTTAAGATTATTTAAAGTGTTTTAGAATTGCTTAAAAAACAGTTTGAAATATAGTTGAAGTGCGATTGATAAAATATAAGGATAATTCTATTTGCGTTCAAATTACTTAAACAGCAATAACATGATGAATATAATTATTATTTATATTTTAAAACTGCCTTTAAATATATACTTATTACGCTAATAAATTTTCTCTGAAATAATTGCAGATTAAAAGTTATTACTCCCCAATATGCTATTTCTTTCAGGCTACAATTAAAATTTCGTCACTAAAAAGTAACGTTACGTTACATAAGCTGGCCATAAAACGAAGCAGACGTATGACTGTACGGTTAAATACTGATAACCTCAACTGCAGTTTTTTAACTTCTAAGCATCGCACATTTTCACACTTTGCACCTTCGTACAGGAGAAAAAATACACTTAACTGCAATTTGTTTGAAAACTGCATCCCATTTTATTTTTGAGATATTAATTTTTTGGTAATTGTTAATACCATTTTTGTAATGGTGGCAACTGAAGTACTCCATTTCTGTAGAAAAGGTAAATTGGATGTAATGTGTAAAGGGAAAATAATTGGAAAATGCTAGATTACTTTTTATTGCCATTTTCTAATTACAACTGAAAAGAAAAATGTAATTAAAATACGTGCTACATTGAAAAAAATATAAATGAATAGTTTTTGATAAAACATGGAGCTACTATAAACTATAATTAATTTTAAGTATCCATAATAACGTTACAAAGAAATGAAGGCATATGAATTACTAGATAGACAATTTATGTTTTTTCAAATTTCTTCGATGTCGGAGACATCGCTTTTTGTTGGGATTGTATATTAAACCGTGATTCTGACATAATATGCAAACTTTTCTGTAGATGTTCTTTAAGACTGGATCGTAGATGTGGATTTCTTCAGCGAATGCAAATGACGTCATTTTATATAAAATAAATGTTGCAAATTTACATAAAATAAAAGAATTAATATTTTTATATATAAAATAATAGTTGCAAAAAATTTCAAATTTTGTGGAATTTTTTAATAGGACAGGGCGCTGATAAATTTTTATTTTTTTTCCTCATCAGGGGCGACCCTAAATTCATTCTGGAAAAAAAAATTATTTCTTGCTTCCTATTTGCTACTTATTATTTTCAGAAGAACAGTACTCGCTTTGCTTGCTCCACACTTTTTGCAGCAACTCTCATGCATAAAACACTTTAAATGTAAACACTTAATAAATAACACACTTAATAATAAAACACTCTATATGAAATTTAAAAATTATGTTTCTCATCTCATTCATTATTTCTGAAATGTTGCAACAATTGTTCAGTTAAATACGTGAAGATTAAAGTTATTTATGCTGAAATTCATTGTTTGAACTGAAACAAAATACATTTGTTGAAAACGATTTAAATTTTTCTTTAAATATGATGCAAGCTTCAGTAGTGAAATCATGCTTCTGATTTCTGGAATGTATTAAGACAACTTAATTTTATGTTACTACGCTTGTTGCCAAAAGTCAAGCTTCAAATTCAGCCTTTTTCCGTGCTACGTAAGATATATATGTATATAGTTATAAAATTTAAGTTTAATAAATGTACAACAATATATTTAAAATTTGAATTCTTGTAGGAATAAAACGTGGATGAAAGTTTTCCGGGCTTTTTATATTCTTTAAAATCACGGTTTTCGTATAAAATTCTTTTACTTACCTAGTCAGAAACTAAATTAGGTAAATATTGTTATAGTGGTATTAAATACTCGGAAAACTTTCACTGCTAGGAAAAATGAAATATAGGTAGATAAAGTTTCACAAAAGGGGAAAAAAACACTCAAACTAACAAGTTTTCAAAGGTGGTAAAAACCATAGTAAAACACGTTTTTCAAAGGTGGTAAAAACCATTGTAAAATACGTTTTTCCAAAGACGGTTAAAACAATCAGACGGTAAATACTGTCCAACTCTAACTGTCCATAGAAAGAGGTCTTAAACAATATTTAATGAAACTATTAGTCGAAAATGGCGTCAACAATCATCTGATATTACAATATATATTCCAAACGGAAAAGTCAAAACATATATTCTGATGACGACTCTGTGAAGAAATTTAAACATGGTAATAAAGGTTTTTAATATACTTTTAATGTGGTTTTAGAAACGTCTTTGAAACAAATAAATATTTTAACATACGTTTTGACTTTTCTGCTTGCAATATATATTGTGATATGGTTATTAGTGGACGTAATTAAGACTTATTACTCTTATTTATACTTACATTTGAAAAATCTGACAATCGATTTCTTCTTTTTTCATCACAACAAAATACTTTTTAAACTAAAAACGTCCATTAGAACGAAGTTAATATATCAGATTTACAAATTAAAATACATGCTAAAAACAGGTAAATTTCACGCAAAACGATTCCTCTTTTTCCTTTCTTGTGAAGAGATTTAGTATCCAATTTTATAAAACAATTAGTTGAATTCTGTGTTTTTGATTTAAATAAATTTCGAGAAAATAGTATAGGTGTAGATTTCCAAAATCTGAAGGGGTAAGTAGCACCTACAATAACAAAATACAGTGAAATAAGAGCATGCAAACAATAGCGATTGGTTTCGTTTGGGTAAAAATCTCAGAAATTCAAAGTGAAAAATAATTTGCTTAATATAAACACATGTACAACAAAACACAGATTAATTACATGAAACGTGTTAATTTAATTTAATCATAAAATTCTTTAAATCTGAATATTATTTAGGTAAGTATAATATAAAACATAAACTATGTACAGTTGGAATATAAATTTTTGACTAGGTACAGTTAAAAAAAAAATATATATGTATAAGTTAAGGAATGATGACTGGACAATATTAGGAAAACAATATATTTCTTATTTCGAATTTGCAATATAAAAATACATATTAAAATTTTTTTGAGTGTGGTGAGAATTTTGTACTATAAAAATAAAAATGCACATTTGTTTTTCATAAAAAAAAAGCCAACTTAAAACACCGAAAGTTAGTGACCAAAAAGAAACTTTAGTAAGCACGTGAATCTGCAGATATAGTGAATAGGTATCAATAACTTTTCAGGTGATGCTTTACGTCATGGTTGTTGCGACACAGTAAACTACAAATTATCCATATTTTCTTGCCACATAAGAAAAAATATATATATGTATACAGATAAAACGTATGAAACAATACCACAAATTTCATTTATGAAGCATAATTATTTTTAATTTCCCAAAATCCTCTATTGTTACAACGTTTTAAATATTCACTGTTGCATTCATAGTTAATTTCAAGATCATCAAATATATATTTTCCCCAACAATTATATCAATTTTGCCTGTAAGAAAAAAAGGTTAACTTTTTTGTTTCTCACAAAACATTTAAAAATAAATTTAATGCAAAAATATTATCATTTTGTACAAAGGAATCGTTATTCTGAAATATATAAATAGGATTGGGGACACTAATGCGACTCCAACATGCACGGGGCTCTGTGAAGCTACCCGTTTGCCCAATGATGGTTGTGTGAGTCCTGACTGAATGAGTTATACATTACATGTTTTGTAAAAAAATATTGGATTAATACTTATTTTAAAATCTCACAAACTAATTTTTCTTTAGAAAAAAATAAACAAAAAATGATTTTTGAATTTAAAAAGAATATATTAACTCAATATTCATACAAGTCTTCTTCATTTAGCATTTCTTCAAGGCTGTCTTAAAATGTTTGTGCGCTGTATGTTCCGACAGGAAGTCCTATCTGTAAAAGGATTCAAGAAAACCTTCATTAGTTTATGGAATTGTCTGTTATAAAAAAAATATGACTGCCTGTTTATATATAGCGTCAAATTCTACATGAATATGATTACTTATGGGATGAGAAGAACAGTTATTTGGAAGGATCGAATCATTCCAAATTAACGAAATATTACACTTACAATCAGTTTCTGGTATTAAATTAAAATTTATTTAATAAAGAATTACTTTTTTTGTTGAACATTTGATATAGTTTACTTTTAATACCTTCTGATTGTATACTAGTAATGTTTTGAATATTCTTTTCTGCCTTCTATTCTGATTTTTCAGATTCATAAGATGTGAAGTAATGCCAACATTGCAAATTCACTGTTTTCTTCCCCAGATTTTTGTGTTTATGACCCGAGATTGGAATTTTTTTTAGTACACAGAAAAAACAAAATTATGGTTCGTCCACCTTTCCTCAATTTTTGGGTCTGTATGGCATAAAATAAATGTTTTTTTCAAATTTTGACGATTCACAATGGAAAATAGTCAACGTTCTTCATTGCAATTGAATTTACAGTAAACTTCTGACTATCCGGCGGGCGATTGTCTGGCCCTCCGTACTATACGGCATAGTAAAAAAAAAAAAGAGAAATGTTGCTAGCGTCCGAGGCAGGCAGGTTCTTGTCCGTAGGAAAGTGCTAACACACGACAAGAAGGAACAAGAAGGGATTACAGAATGCAATAGCAGAGTCAGTCATCTATCAACTACTTTTTCAAAAACTAAAAACTGAGCTTTGACCCCTGTATCTTATGCATAACTTTTCATATTTGTGCAACCATTTATTAATAAACAGTAAAA
Source organism: Maratus speciosus (assembly GCA_963932465.1). Taxonomy (NCBI): domain Eukaryota; kingdom Metazoa; phylum Arthropoda; class Arachnida; order Araneae; family Salticidae; genus Maratus; species Maratus speciosus. The sequence continues at coordinate 140,383,720 of OZ010791.1, forward strand.
TAAGTTTTACTTATTTTTTTTTTTAAGAATTAGGCTTACGTTTTAAGTTAATGTTTTTCTTATTTTGAAACTGTATGTACTGTACATATAAAATTTATCTTAAAATGTGTGACATGTTTTTGTAATATAATGTGGAGGGGGGGGGGGTCCTGGAAGTTTGTAAATATTTATAGAACTCCGGCCTATCCGACTTTTTTGCTATCCTGCCTATCCTTCGGCCACATTAGGCCGGATAGTCGGGAGTTTACTGTAATTACTGTACAGAACTCTTTGTGTGTAAGTAAAACTATTTTGCTGAATTACTGACCTTATTTATGTTTTAGTTGTGCTTTTTTTAGTGGCTAGCACTTTGTATTTTAGTTTATTTTTGCTTCTAAAGTTTTTTTTTTTCTACTATTTATTTATACAGTAGACTCCCTCAAATCTGCATAGCTGGGATTCGGAGTTTGTGCAGATTTTAGCATTTTGCGGATTTCTGGTCACAGTTTTGTGTATATAATGTTGAGTCCCTTGCTGCCATTTTTGAAACGCACTTTCAATTCATTTCTTTTCCTGGTTGATGAGATGAAAATCACAAATGCATTTGTGCTACCCCATTGACTGTGGTAAATAAACATACATTTTGTTGCAGGAAAACATCGTGAACTTTGTCAATTGATCTTTGGAAAAAAAAGAGAAATTCGCCAGTTTGTTACGAAAAAAAAAAAAAAAAAAAAAAAAAAAAAAAAAGCTTAATTCCTTTATCAATTGCATGAAGAAAATAATCAGACACAAAGTATGACAAGTTTTGCCAGTAAATTGTGGAGAAAAACCTAGACATTAATCAACTATTTACAGGAAAAATAATGAAATTGTCGATCAGCCGCGGGAAGAATCCGCAAAATTCAACTACTGCATGGGAAAAAAAAAACAAGTTTTGCCAATCGGGCGAAAAAAAATACCCACAAAATTTGGCAATTGGTAGAAAAAAAAGCACAAAAATTATCAATCGGTTCCAGGCAAATAATTGCAAAAATTGTCATTCAGTCGTAGGAAAAAATATTATGAAATGCGTCAGTTGATTGTCGGAAAAAAAAATCCAGCAATACCAGTTGGTTGCTTTAAAATATTGTGAAAGTCATCAATCAGTCTAGGAAAACATTCTAAAAGTCAGCAGTCTATCGTGCGAAAAGGTTGCGAAATTCTTAAGATGATTGCAGAAAAAAATACGAAATTCGTCGATCGGTTGCGGGGAAAGAAATCGCAAAATTCATCAGTCAATCGGGGGAAAGGGGGGGATATCTTGCAATCTCTCATGGAAAAGTATTGCAAAATTCTACTTATAAAAAAAAGGGCGATAGAAATCTATTCAAAATATATTTTGTTAATAAGGTACCTAAGTGCCCTTTTTGAGAATAGTTTACCATTTTAAAAAAATTCCCGCCTGGCAGCCCTTTATTTCTAGACTCAAAAATTCAGTAGAGTGCCGATATCTGAACAACTAGGGACTAACCCTATTTCGAATAAGCAAAATTTCGGATAAATAGACAGACAATTTAAGGGACGTTCCTGATTATACCAAAATCTTCACACTTTATCCAGACTTAGGACTGGCAGCACCAGTTAGTGCTGGCGTGTTTATTATTATTATTATTAATATTTTATTTTTTATTTATTTTTATTTTTTTGCCTTTAAATTTTTTCTTTGTTTACTTTTTTTTATCATTTAAACTTTTCTTTTTCTCTTTTTATCATTCTCTGAACTCCAGAGATTATAATTTAAGCAAAAATGTATTGGAACCATCGTTTTGTTTGTGTGTGTGTGCGAAATAGGCTGTTGGAAGTTCGGTTTATTTTATTTTATTTTTTTTTTTTTTTGAGAAAAATAGACTCTTCGGATGATTGGAAGTTCGGTTAATTGGAGTTCCGATAATCGGCGATCTACTGTATTACAAATTTTAAATGTTAATTTGAATGTAGTAATGTACTTTAAATTATAATGAGTACTTACAATAATGTTGGATATCAAGATAAGTAAAATAATAAAAATTAAGGAAATTTAAAAAAAATATATTAAAAGTCAGATAAATAATGAGTAACTAAATAAGCATATTAATGAGATACATTTTCTTGAATCCTTTACTAAAATACTCCTCATAAATGTAAAGTAATTAATTTTCAAAAAAAAAAAATCTTAAAACAATAAAGTTTTATTTCATGTTTATTTAAACGTAATAGATTTTTAAAAAGCTGGATTAGCACAAATGTTTTTTTTTTTGTCATTACGCTTGCCAGAGATGTCTGTGTTACATCTTGAATTTTTTTGGAAATAAATTTATTTAATTCAAGAGAAAGCATGAATCCAGTCAAATTAACCAGAATTTCATATAAAATGTGTACACAATAACATAAAAATAAAAAATCTTGAATTTTTATCCAACATATTAAGTGTAAAATTCTCTGTTTACATCTGCATTGATGTGAAGATTTCAGACAGTGTTAAATTCAGGGGTTAGATGAGGAGGATTTGAGATTTTGTGTTTTCAATGGTTAAAATGTGCACCCCCGGAGACAAAAAAATTCCACCCTGAGAAAAGTGTCTGAATTCAAATCTGATTTAAGGTTTGTGGATTTGAGAGCCTACTGTATAAATAGGCTGTATTAAAGATACTTACGCACGCAAAAAATTAATGAATAATTATGAACAGGGAAGGGTGGGGAGGTGGAATTTTTAAAATCTTACCAGCAAAGGATTTATTCCACCTTTTGATTATCCTTGATTAGATTTACATTATTATTATTATTATTATTATTTTACTAAATTATAATATTAATAAAGTTATTTTTATTATTATTTTAATACTTGTATTTTCAATTGTTGCAAATCTTGACATCTCCTTCATTAATAGTAGTTTTATTTATTTATTTTGTTTTTGAATTAAATGAGTAAAATATATGTATTTTAAACATAATTGTTTAAATAAAATATGTACAAGAATGTATTTATAATGTATGTATTTTAAATAAAGTGTGTTAAAGGTTTATATATTAAACGAAATGAATGTAATATAAATAGCGGCAATGAGCAGTGGCGTATCTAGACTTCATCATTTCGGAGGCAGCTCAGATATACTAAAAGCTTCTAGCAGGGCTGAAACTAGCCTTTTTTGCACACGGTGCAAACATGGATATTCGCCCCTCCCCCCTCTAGTTAAAGTTATTGACCGCAGGCAAAATTACTAAAGCATAATTATAAATATTGAACACATTTTTTTAAACTGCTGTGGAAAGGATGGACTAACAAAAAGGTTTCCGCCGTCGATAGGAAAACACTCCATTAGGCTTGCAGTTTGGAGCTACGGTTCGGATTTCCCTTCGCCTTACACCCCGCAGGTACCCTATGCAAAAATAAATAAATAAATAAATAAAATAAAGTAATCCTTAAAAAATAAAAATCATTTAATAATGATTAAAATGTGTGCAAGAAATATATAAACAACGTTCCCATAAGATTAATATTAGCTTGAGCGTTAAGAGCCTACACTAGTCCGGCGAAGAAACTGGATCTCGAATGTTAAACGTATGGGAGCGTTCTTTTAAAAGTTTTTCACTTGCATATTAATAGTTTTAAATGATAATTTTCTTGCTTAGAATAGCTGAGATTGTATTTTAACCGACCAGGTTAGTGTTACATTTTAGATTTTGGTTACAGATTTCTTTCCTTTTCTTTTTTTATAATGTAATATAACCAGGGACATCCTGGCTGAAGCCGCCAGTGCTCTGTCATCTGAACTATCCCGGACGAATCTGGTGGACCTTTCTCACCCAGTTAACCTTAATGATTATAGCATCTGGTCTGAAACCTGGTTCAGCTCAACAGAATAAATCTCAGGAATTGGAAATCCAGAAATCGCTGGATACGAAAATTAAATCTAGTGTAATTTCGTATCCAGTGTTTTTTGGAGTTCCATTACCTGAGATTTATTCTGTTGAGCTGAACCAGGTTTCAGACCAGATGCTATAATCATTAAGGTTAGCTGTGTGAGAAAGGTCCACCAGATTCGTCCGGGACAGTTCAGATGGCAGAGCACTGGCGGCTTCAGCCAGGAGGTCCCTGGTTCGAATCCTGGTCCGTATATTTTTCGCCCAGTTGGTAATTTACATCTATATGTATTCTATTAAAATGCCACATTACATAAACAGAATGTTTATCTAAGTTTATTTACAAGGAGAGGGCCAACCTTGTTAATCACAGATTTTGATTATTTTAATATATGTTGTAGGGTAGAGACCCTTAGTCTCAGGTTCAACGGATTTTATCAAACGCTCCTTAGTTCTTGAAAACCCGGGGGGGGGAGGGTCTAATAGTAATACGCAACTTAAATACTTACTTTGTAATAAAAGGTTGGTCGTAGCTGCGTTGGTATGGCGTTTGCCGGCTGAACCGCGGGCCAGGATTTGACACCGGGACGCGCTACATTTGTTTTTCTCATGTTTTGTTTTATAAATAAATTTGTATGTATAACTTAATAATCTCATTGTCAATTAAAATTAATAATATTGTATATCAATTATAATTCTAACTTATATAATTTTTTACTTTTAACTAAATAGTTGCATAAAACATCATAAAACGGTTAATCTTTTTAAAATCACTTTTAAAATGTATTTCATATATTCTTTATCGATGCAATGATATTGAGCAATTGTGTCAATCTGCGATTTTAAATAAACAACATTTACGCAGTGCTTTAACAATTGAAGTCAATCAGATAATACTAGTATTCTGTTTTTAAAGTAACAAGCATAAATTATATTAAAAATTAGCATCAAAATTAAATTACAACCGATTTTTTGCATATTAAAGATTTTTAAATTTGTAATACGTATGCTTGCACTTTCAATTATTTTGCTTTCCCCTTTATCTTCTTTCTGCTTTTATTTTTATTTAACGCGTTCACGCCGGCGCTGTGGGTCACACTCGACTGTCTCAGAGCTGCCAATTATCCGGCTCTTTGAATACCAGTATTTTAATACAGAAAATTTTGTTTTATTTAATTAGAACAATTGGGCGATTTAAAAGAAGTACATTTTCTCTAAAATAACAGTGGTGTGCAAAAGGCCGGCGACTTGACAACTCGGAGACAATCGAGAGTGACCCACCGTGCCGGCGTGAACGTGTTAATTTGAATATTTTTTTATTTTATCATAACTAGACGGTGCCTCAACAGGTTTTTTCACGATTTTGGGATTTTCATTATTCAATAATACACCCAATTTCTTTTTAAACCTCTTTAAAGGATGAGAAATAACAGTTTAATAAATAATAAATGATAAATTTAAGTTTGTTAACACTATAATTAATGTATGATATTAAAATTTTTAATTTAAATTATTAAATTATAATTACAAGTATATTTATAAAACAAAAAATGAGAAAAACAAATGTAGCTCGTTCGAGTATCGAACCCGGGCCCGCAAATCAGGTAGCAAACGCCGTACCAACTGAGATACAACCAACCTATCCTTCTTGTTACAAAGTAAGTATTTAAGTAGTGTACCACTATTAGACCCCCCCCCCCGGTTTCTCAAGAACTAAGGAGCGTTGGATAAAATCCGTTTAATCTGGGACTAAGGGGTCTCTACCCTACAACATATATTAAATTAATCAAAAAGTGTGATTAACAAGGTTGTTAGACTCTCCTTGTTAGACTAAATATATTTTACATTCATCGAATGTTTTGTTTGATATAAATAAATTCTGTACATACTTTTACGTTAATTTTATATTTAACAAAAAAATCTTTTTAATAGTTATTCTGAAAATGGGGTAACTGAAAAAAATGAGAAATGCGCATTTTTAAAGAAAATCTCAAGTCCATTTCTTCTATGTAAAATCTTGTTTAGGCAATTTTTTGGGACTTTTTCAACAGTATAAACAGTTAGGTTTTCAATATGCTGCACGGTGCATACTAGACATCTATGAACCAGACTTTTCATAAATATGGTAATATTGAAATTATGACTTTCAATCCTGGTATTAAAATATTTTTTGTGGATTACAGATTGCAACTATGCTTGTTAATAAAAATAATAATGTAAATACTTTTTAAAGGTTTGATTTGAATTTTTATGTTCTTTATTTCATTAAACAACCTTTAAAACTTGTTTTTTTTAGATTATTAGCAACATATGTAAAATATGTTCTAAGTCTTTAAAATTTAATTAATTAAAAAAAAACTTTGATATATTTTTTTTTTTTTTTTTTTTTTTTTTTTTTTACAATTATGTGTAAATACCGAATGTCCTGTTAATTTGTTTTTAGTGTTACTTTAACATCCCACTAGCAGTGTAAAATATATATTAACGAAATACATTTACGATTATCAAAGCAAGAGACCTTTTAATATTTCAAGTTATTCCTGCAAATTTTGTAATCACGCCTGTGAGATTTCTGTTTGTTTTGATATCGAATTTCCATAAATCATTCTTCATCTCACAGGGCAACTAACGGAAACAACGTCGGACACAGAAGCAAGTTAATCTATCAAAACTGACTGTTTTGTTTAAATAAATGAAAAATGTCTTTTGTGCAGAAAAAAGCTAAACGAAACATACTAGTTTTACATACAATTGATCTTAAGAGATCTAATTTAAACTGTTGAAAATTTCTTTATAATTATAAATAAGAACGACATTTTACTTCCCACTCATCTTATTTCTTGTTTTTGTCCGGTTTTGAACATGCAGGTTTTTTTTTTTTGTTAATCTGTATAATCTCAAATATTTGGTAAACCAGGAATTGGGGATGGTCTTTCAGAGATACGGCAAAAATATTAATGGTTATTATTAATCAAAAAAGTATGACAATTATAAATCATAAAAGTATTCGGTATGCGTTTAACCATCTCCCTGACACGTCCATATTAATACTATGCTCAAGATTTCTCTACAATATAAGCCACATTTATGGCAATGTAATTCTATGATTTAATGAATTTTCAATACATTGAACACTGATTAATACTTTCGAGGTTTACACATTTATTCATATGGGTTTGACGAAACCAAAGTGAGATATTTTATTTTAGAAAAAAATTACAAGGGCAGATTAAAAATTTAATTTTCAATTTTATGTTCGTTTGTAGATAAAAAGGCCCGAGTAAAAAAAAGAACTTTAAAAAATATCAAAAATAAACCATGCGTCGGACTCTTAATTGCTGCAATTTGTTGCATTTGGCTTCATCCACGTTTGATAAAATTGCATTTGCATATGTTATTTTTTATTTCTTAAGAGAAAATGCGTATTTTTCATAACTAAAATATCTCACATATGCATTATATAGTTTGCTCTGTATAGAAATAATGTATTCTATCCATTGCATTATATATGTTTTCCTAATCAATCGATCACATTCTAAAGCTTTGTCATTGGACGCTTGGTTGCATCATTTGTGTTTTTCTAGATACATTCCAGAATAGGCCGCTAGGGGCGTTACGAGTTAAATCATTATGTATCGGATACCTTTTTTATTATACGTACACGCCACATCCAAAGCAAATGCTAACTCGTTTTCTAGCCTTTTTTATACGAATGGAGCTTAAGTTATCATCTGGTATGTTTACACAATACATTAATTTTGTTAACACTTTGAAACGAAATCAACCCCGAACATTATGTATATGAATTTGATTTTTAGAACGTCAAATGGCAATATTAAACATCAGTTGAAAGATTTTGCATATGACGTCATAATCGTATTATGTTTATTATAGCAAATATAATATAGGGTCTCATAACAAACTAAATCCAAATTTTCACTGTCAACTGTAACAAAAAAGAAGATTTTTTAAGAAGATTTACATCACAATAACTTTCCTTTGTATCGTATTTCATGATACCATCCGAAGTTCTGAATATACAGTGCAAACAGTTACACTGTGTATACTATCATATACAGTCGTGGAAAAAAAGTAAACACCCCTTACTAACTCCTCAACAAATTATCGTAGAAGAAAGTTACTGGTACCGAACGATTGAAAATAAAGTTTACTTTTAATTGATGTATATAAAATTTGCTTAGGAGGCCATCTACATATTAAAACGAACCATAATTTTGTTTTTTTTTCAACAGCAGTACACAATTCTGACAGCATAAATGAACAAACACTGCACCCTTCAATTAGTCTGAAAACAAATTTTTATTCAATTCGTACCATAAGTTTCCAAAAAATTAATTATTTTAAAACGAGCGTATTTTAAGGGCTGTATCCAAATTGAAGTTCGGTACTCGATTCTTAACAGAGAGAGCTCCCTTCTTGATCAAGGCTCAGCTAAAACAGTCAATTAAACCTGTTACATTACAGAATTGCATAAGGGGTCAATCCATTTCAAGTGGTCCAGAAAATGTCATATTCGTTGCTCGACCTTTTTTAAAAAATCTGAAATTTTTTGTTCTACAACCCTAACATGATGGAAGTTCAAAATGACTATTATTTTAATTTTATTAATTTTTGTTTGTGCATGGCGGCCATCTTTGTTTCATCGTCTGCAGCAATTTTCTCACAAGAAGGGTTTGCGGAATTGTAAATAATTCATCGTTTTTTTATCCAATTCAATTGCGGATTAAAGCAATTTGTACAGAATACATTGGGCTAAAAATCTGGTAATGGAGTAGTTTCCGAAACAAACTGCTTATTGGTAAAATTTAAGCATAAATTTTTCATTTTTTTCCAAAATTTGTCCGTTTACAAGAGGAAATTTTTCTAGCAAGGAAAACTGTCAACATGACATATTTTTTTTTTACAAATAGGCCGAAAGTACTTGTATTCACACGCCGAGTTCCAGATCTGGGACTTGCTTTCTCTTTGCTAAAAAAAATCCCAAATTTTTCAAAAATGACAAAAATCGCACTTTTCAGGCTTTGATATCTCTGGTGGGGCACGAGATAAAAATCTGAAATTTTTTTTTGTAAGAGTATTGTATGGTAGTGTTATGCACAAAAAATTTGAGGATGGAGATTTCACTACAAGCTGAGATATGGCAAGGGCAACATGTCAAAACAATACTGCCAAACTATTGTTTTGTTGTAGTTACAGCTAAGTATTTATCTCAGAGTATCATTTAAATTTATTTTTTAGATTATCTTTAAATAATAGTAACAGAAAATAAATCTTTTGCAATTAATTTTAAAAATAGCTATGCCTAAGGTTTACATTTTGTATGGTATCAGTAATTTTTGTTGTAATTTTAGTAACTAAAAGAAACCTCAGCACTTTTACATTGTCTTGTATATATATATATATATATACAAGACGTGAGACAAAAACAGAATAGGGAAAGAGAAAAGCTGTTAATGTTGGCATACTTGTTGAGACGTGATCAAACGTGTCAAAACACATTCTTGCTTGCTGGTTTAAAAACCACAATTTTAATGCTGCTTGCCAGTCCCTGAAACTTGTTCCTACCATAAGTATGTTCCTGTAAATGAAACATTATGCGATGTTACCATGCATCAGTCTCAAGTAATTTTCAGAAAGTAAAGATACCCAAAGCCTTTTTAAAATTTATACTACAGAAAAAATGACATTTTTTTCATAAGTAAGCTAGGAATTATTAATGAATTGAGACTTGCACATAATGATTTCAAAGTATATTTCTATGAGCCAGCAGAGACAAAATCTTTAATCAAGTTATCAAGAGATGACAAGACTTGGTTCCTACAAATAAAATTTTGAGAAAGATCAAAATCGTGGTTTTTGAACCAACAAGCAAGAATGTGTTTTGACACGTTTGATCATGTCTCAACAAGTATGACAACATTAACAGCTTTTCTTTTTCCTTATGTTGTTTTTGTCTCAGGTCTTGTATAAAAATATTTTTTTTTTGTTTATGTAAAAGTGTTGAAGTTTCTTTTAGTTACTAAAATTACTTACAACAAAAATTACTGAAAACATACAAAATGTATGGCCTTAGGCATAATTATTTTTTTTATTAACTGCTAAGCTTTGGAAAGGGCTTTATTTTCTGTTACTATTATTTAAAGATAATCAAAAACATAAATTTAAATTACACTCTGAGATAAATACTTAGCTGTGACTACAACAAAACAATAGTTTGGCAGTATTGTTTTGACATGTTGCCCTTGCCATATCTCAGCTTGTAGTCAAATCTTCATCGTGGAATTCCTTGTGCATAACACTACCGTACAATACTCTTTAAAAAAAAAAATTCAGATTTTTATCTCGTGCCCCACCAAAGATATCAAAGCCTGAAAAGTGCGATTTTTGTCATTTTTGAAAAATTTGGGATTTTTTTTAGCGAAGAGAAAGCAAGTCCCAGATCTGGAACTCGGCGTGTGAGTACAAGTACTTTCAGCCTATTTGTAAAAAAAAAAAAAAAAAAAAAAAAAAAAAAAAAAAAAAAAAAAATGTCACGTTGACAGTATTCCTTGCTAGAAAAATTTCCTCTTGTAAACGGACAAATTTTGGAAAAAAATGAAAAATTAATGCTTAAATTTTACCAATAAGCAGTTAGTTTCGGAAACTACTCCATTACCAGATTTTTAGCCCAATGTATTCTGTACAAATTGCTTTAATCCGCAATTGAATTGGATAAAAAAACGATGAATTATTTACAATTCCGCAAACCCTTCTTGTGAGAAAATTGCTGCAGACGATGAAACAAAGATGGCCGCCATGCACAAACAAAAATTAATAAAATTAAAATAATAGTCATTTTGAACTTCCATCATGTTAGGGTTGTTGCACAAAAAATTTCAGATTTTTTAAAAATGGTCGAGCAACCAGTGCTGGACCACTTGAAATGGATTGACCCATAAGAAATTTCAAAATATTAGTCACTTGTATACCTGTCTATCTTAAAGGATCATTTTGCCTTTTTTTAAGCATAATTTGAAAACTACTTTGAAGAAAAATTTGGAATTTTGGATTTCCATAAAGCAGGACTTAATAAATCTGAATCCATCAAAAAAATTGTAGGTTGCAATTTATAATTTTTTTTAATATTAATTTCATAATTCATAATTCATATCAGAAAATTATAAAAATTGCAAATTCAACGTATTTATGTTTGGGTATATTAGTATTATTGCTACACGAAAAATTAAAACATTAGGATCATAATTTCAGAAGTTATAAATAAAAATATGAAAATGTAATTTAACATTAGAAGCACTAAATTTTGAATGCTTATAATTCAAAAACTTATCATTCAAATGACTTGAAATTTGGTGTCTAGGCATAGTTTGAACCAAAGATTTGAAATGTCTCGTTAAAACTGAGTACTGCCTTTGAAAAAAAATTAAGTTTGGATATGTTTTAATATGTAGATGGCCCCCTAAGCAAATTTTATACACGTCCTTTAAAAGTAGACTTTATTTCCAATCATTCGGTACCAGTATCTTTCGTCTAGGATAATTTGTTGAGGAGTTAGTAGGAGGTGTTTCTGTTTTTTCCACGACTGTAGATTCCGAATTATAAAGCATTTAGCTCAGCTACATGCAGTTTTGGGAAGATTTCCCAATCTATCGTGTTGTCATCATATTTCACAGGAAGCAAAATAAGTCTGTTGATAATAACTTTATAATATCTTCAATATCTTTAAAGTTATATACAACACTTTTAGCTTTATAGCAGGTATTTTCTTTTTACTAACTCTTTCGACCCTGAATGTTTTTCAGTTTTTGGTAAATATCCCTTTTACGCTAATAAAATTAAATGTAACTAACACACAAGTAACTAAATCACAGAAGTTAGGTTTTACTGAATTTTAACGAATATGTTAGTTTCAGAAACCTAACTATAGTAGTTATTTCGCCTTTTTACATATGACAATAATCGAAGGAAGAATTTTTGAAGACGATTGGAAAATGTCGTATTACAACAGGATTTAACAGATACAAAAACATACTATTTTTTATTGTTTATCACAAAATATTCATTCGGAAAAGTAGTCCCTAATTTAAGTTTAAACCCTTCCGGCCCTGAATTTTTTTCTTAAAGTCCAAAAGAAAATTAAATCTTTTGTCAAATCTTTTGTTTTTTTTACTATGTCAAAGCTAGATGGCGTTACATGTCCACTAAAACGTCAAAATATAGAATGTTCATACGTGATTATGAGGGTTTTACGTATCTGCAAAGCGTTAATTGTAGTTCAAAGCATTTTAAAAGTAAAGAAAACATATGTGACTACCAGTGCGAAAGGGTTAAATGAGTGTACTGACACCCTGCTTTACAAAACAAATTTATATAATGTCTTTATGCATATATTATCTTTGAAAGTTCTGAATGTCAGTTCAGATACTCACTGTATATAGCATTCGATCAATTTTATAATATAGTGCAGTTTTGAAACATTCCCGAATATTTGTTTGCAAAAATTACAATATTTATATGCTTTGCCATCCCTATCGAAGATTCTTATCTAGTTTAAAGGAAATTTTGTTAGAATTCCAAGTGAGCAGATATGTAGCTATGGTATCATGTTTTTGTGTCAAATTTCGCAGCTTATTGCCAAGCATGACTATACTTGCTAGTATTAAAATGCTTTTTTTTGGAGTCGATAAAATGAAATCAAACTTCTCTCTTGGAAACTAAACACTGGGGTTTCTTATTAGGCTTAAAACCAGACTGGAAATATGATATCTAGTTCCTCAAGGACCATTGTTAAGAAAGATGAGTAAGGCTCGAGCAGCTATCATACTTAATGTTTTGTAGCGTTGCCGAGTTTTAGTTTAGTTTTTATGAACAGTTTAGAAAACTGTTTCACGAATGTGAATTTGTATAGGGGAGACTAGGGAGGTTTGACCCACTTTTTACAAAATGATTTTTTATTTTTTAAATATTGAACGTAGAATAAAGTTTTATATATCATTTTGTTCGTTATACAATCTGTTATCAAAATAAAATTGCTACATTAGTGTAATATATAAGAAATGCGAAAAATTATTGTTTTTAATCATGAGAAAATAATGGGTCAAGGCTCCTCACATATGGGAGGATTGACCCGCTATATGGGAGGCGTGACCCACATTGTTTTATATTGAAATATTTGTGAAGAGAAATAAAATCAGTTTGAAAAAAGCAAAATAACTATGCTACAATCTTTAATTATTAAAAATAATATTTTTGAAAATGTGATGCTTAAACAAACTTGTTTATGCGCAATCGCGTGTCAGAGGACAGCATTGTGTCTGAACAGGTGTATTTGTACAGCGATGACAGCGATGACCACCTCGAGAACTCAGATTTCGCTTTAGAGTGTTAGTGCAATCCCGAGAGGTAGATGTGTAATTATACAACAGGGAAAATGAAATTTTACCATTTAAGACAGTATTCAGCTAGAGACAGGTTCCGTTTTCACAGAGTTTCATGCATTATAATGTCCGAATTTAGTAGCCTCTGTCCTGCTTGCTTTTTGTCTCCTTGTCTTATTTTTTATGATATTCGATCTGACAACTCTAGTTGTCACATAGTTTGGCTTCATCTCACTCTATTCATTATGTTGAAATTTCTCTACATACCTTCCTAAAGTTTTTCTATCTATGCTATGTTCCTTTGCAGCCGCATGAGTACTTAACTTATCATTAACATATTTTAACACTTTCAGGGGATAAGTACTTTCAGTACTAAAATGTTGAAATAAATGCCTGGCACCGGAATATATGAACAAATTTATTTGGAAATATGAAAAAGGCTATGTTTCACATACATATTTAATGGAAAAGATTTTAGTTAAATTCTGGTGCCATTGTGGCGTTTGGGAATTAAATTAAGAGGTTTCATAAACATACCACTGCCCCTGAAACAGTTAAGACTACTGCTTTCGTACTTTCTAGTCTTTTCCACTGTTTCTATTTACCTATTGAAAGCAATACTTAAATGGAAAAAAAGTTACTATCAACTTTCTCGTTTATATTTCATTAATTTTTTCGTGCAGTGGATACAATAGCAATTTTTCACGTCTTTCTTTAATCAGTTTTAAACGTTTTATTTTTCATCACCCCATTTTACTGTAGCTTTGCAGAATAAATTTACATTCATTTTATATATAACCATTAACTTTTCATTATGCACAGTGTATAATGAAAAAAATTCCCAAACCCCTTACTTACCATTTATGCCGACGGGCAATTTTTATCAAATCTGAATTTTAAAACGTAGAATCTCCTCCCTATTCTGAAAGACTTTTGTAAATTCTATTGTGTTCTAGATAAGTTTACCAAGTTTATATATCGGTAAACATCTTTCAATGCACGAATTTAATATAAAATGTCTTATAATCTAAAAAAATATGGACAACATGATATAAATGCATTTTCTGTAAGGTAGAAGCCACGCCCTTAGTCAGTGATGTTTTTTGAATGAAAACGAGAATTTCCGTTTCCCTTCGTGAATGTGTTAAGGGAGCCTTGAACATCTGGTCAACCCTCCCTCACATTGACAGGATCAAGCCTCCCCCCATAGCCCTTTTCCAAAGAATAACACATTGTTATGTTAAGGCTAACTTACTGTATAATCTTTATGCCTGGATTGAAACTCGATATTTCAGCATTACTTAAAACCTACTTACTTAAAATTATATGATATATTTTATTTGAAAAAAGCTTACAAAATATTACTAAGAAAAACCCAACTTTTAGGTTGAAAACGCCTAACAATTGATTTTTCTCACACGTATTATGATTACCTGAATGAAACCGGAACTGTGGTTTGAGCATTCCAGTAGCTATGGTTGACACCTATTGATAAAAGCCTGAAATTCTTTTAAACATGAAAATTGAAACATCCCGTTGTATGTAATCCTGTAAAATGAAATCAAACCTCCCGTATGGTCAACCCTCCCTAAACTCCCCTATACCAAAATAGAATATTATCATTTATCAATTTCATGATTTTTCAATGGATACAGTACAATTTATGGTGTATCCTAATTATATTCAAAATAGAAATATTACTGAAATTACCGCCTTTTACAATGATTTCTAAAGGTTTTTGAGACGCTGAAAAATAATCTTAAATGATACATCCCGTATTGCATACAGGATTATCCAAAACATTCAAACTATGATAAAAAATTATTTTAGTCTGAGAACAGAGAGACTTTTAGAACCCTTTCGAAAATCTTTGCGTATAACATGTAATCAAGTGATGAGAAGTTTTAATAAAATAAATGCGTTTATCAAAGGCTAGAACATGATGGAAGATCATTTTGCACGCTAATGATAGACGTCATATTAAAATATATACGGAATTATATCGAAACTAAAGTCTGAACGGTATTGCCAAAGCTCTACGCTTTAGATAAACCGTTGGTAGAAATTTGAAATATGCTGGTTATTTTAAAGAGGTCTTCCTAAAAGAACTAAAATGTAAATTTTCTTCAAAATCATAGAATTTAACAATTTATTGGCTTCTAAACATTCTAGACTTCACTCACATAAAAATTTAGCGTATTTTTAATAAAACCAATATTTTAAAAAGAATATTAAAGAGGTTCAAATCCACGTTTTTGGATTTATGAAACAATAGGTATTCATTACTTTTGAAGTATTTTTCATTTCTATGAAAAATGGATCAACCGCTTGGAGACGAGCGATCGGTATACGTGCCACTTAAGGTGCTCAGAATCCGTCATTATTGGCACCAGTTTTTTTTATTGTAAAATTTAACTTATTTGATCAGAGCATTTACGCAATTTAATTAAAGAAAATTTTAATTTTCTGTTTTGAAAAACCGGTGCTAAAAGATTCAAAATTAAGCAAAGGGCTCCCATCGCGAAGGGTTTAAAAGGACATATTTCACTAAGTGATAAGAAGATTAAAAATAATTTCCGATTTTTAAATTAGTGTTTAGTTAAAAGAAATTAATGTAATCTATTGCTTTTAAAATGTTTTCTTAAATTAATTATGTTTATTTTCATTTTTGCTGTTTACTGTTGTATATATGAATTTAATATAATTACCCTTTAAACAACTAGTATATAAATATGGTTATGTACCTAATTTCTTTTACATATCTCACTAAATAAATAAAAATATTACGCACACCGCTTGCTATTAGAAACTTCATGTAAAGTCTATCAGTAATGCGTATATTTTTTTCTATTTTTTAAGTAATGTAATACGATTAAATTTGCTTAAAACAATTATCGTCGATGAATCATAACATCCGACTTATTTTGATTATTGCTGTAAACGATCCATAAATTCCATATACTCCATTTAAAATAGAAAACATTTGCAAATATAAACTAATCATACGTCTGTTCTGTGGTAGCCTATGCATCTTTAAGAAATCTAGTACACGAGCAGACAGGAGGATCGAATTCAAGACGCAAGTGAGTTAAGGGGACCGCGGATCTTTATTTGAGCAAAAATTTACCCCCAAATCGAAAAATGTTTTTGAGCATATTATGATTCTCCAGTTTGTTGTGAGCCATTTTCGAAAACTCGCAAGCACAAGCGATTATTTTTCGTAAAGTTACAAGCATTTGAACTTTATACTCTAGCAACGTTTAGGCCCTTTAACAGACTTTAAATCTGTTTTACTCAAAACTGATTTTTTCTTCGTTTTTAGATTTTTGAAAAGCTCTATGCGTCATATTTTTTTACCAAAATTCATAAAATTGATAAGGAAGAATACCGATAATCTTTACAAAGAAAATGTATATTATGCATTTTAAAATTCGACTTCATTAAGATAATTAATTTTGATTATTAACTTTTTAAAAGGCAAAATTTTGATGAAAAACGATGTGGAATTCAGAAACTTTTTACTAAAAAATTAACTATTCGGGGGATTTAAAAATCGATACACAGATTTGTTTGGAATAGACTTTTAAATGATTAAAATTTAAAATCGAAGAACTACCTGAAAAATCAAGATGCATGGAGCATTTTAAAATTTCATTTAAAAAATTTGTGTTTTTTTAGCTTAAAATTACAATAATATTGAAAATTTCTTTTAAGGCAATCTGCATATTTATGGTAAAATGTATATTTGCACAAAAAGTCATATTTCTATGATGAAAAAATGTAACATCCATTCCCTTAAAACAGATTTAATGACCTTTCTCTTATAAGTTAATATTGGAATCCTAATGTTCATAACCTGCCTGACAGAAAATCGTATACGAGGTAGAAGAATTTAATTTAATAATGCATGAAATTTTTGAAAATAAAATTCTTTTAAATGATAATTGGTTTATTATAATTTGTTATTTCCAAAATACTTTCAAAGACGATAGATTTGCTCAAACCGCAAAATAAAATTTACATTAACAATTAATAACATGACATCCTGCATTAATAAGGCATAGCTAGTGTATTTGTTTAGCTCAGAAATAATCTTTACGCTGTATACTTATCTTTTGCGAAGATTATTCGATGTCTGAATATATATGCCACATAAATATTCATTTTAATTTTATAGTACTCCATATTCATGGATAAAAATTAGCAAGAAATTAAAAATCCATAAATTAAACGTCTTACTAAACTTACTGATAATGAAATAATTTTAAAATTTGCGAAATATTTGCATTTTGCCTGAATTTTAATACTTTTTTTTTTTAAGTGTATAATCATTCCAAAATGTAATTGATTATTTTGTATTTTCATATAAATTTCATAATACATTTTCAGGACTTTTATAATTTTACAATTAGAATAGGGTTTATTTTTTACGCATTTTATTTTTGCGGTTTTCCGTGAAATATATTAGATACATTTAGTGAGTTTTTTATAGTTCTTGAAAACTTAAATGGCGTAACATTTTAAATCAATATTGTAAGCATTTTACGAAGAAAACCTTTATTTAATAAGAGCGCTGAGATGCAGCACAACTGAGACATTTTAAATCATAATTAGAGTAATTATAGGCTATTTTGTGTAATTATGTTTCAACTATTCAAAATTATTACTTTTTCAAGCGTAAGTAAAAAAAAAAAAAAAAAAAAAAAAAAGATTTTTTTTGCACATCTGACCCATATTATTCCTAAAAGATAAATTGTGTGTAAATGTGTAATTCTCTGTACTAATATCATTATTTTCCCGAAAAGAAAAAAAATTCTCAGTGAATCCGTTCTATTTTCCAAAGAATGTATTGGATACGCGTGTTCAAATAAATAGTAATATAACTGTATCAATAGCTAAAAATTAAGATTCTGATTTTACAGTGATCCTAATTTTGCAATTTACAGAATACTGTGTTTTCCAATACATGGTATTATATCAATATATAAAAACTAAGATCTTAATTTCACAAAAATGAATTATTTCCACTGGTGAAAATGACTTTATTTTTTAAAGTAGCATTTTTGTAGTGACTGTTTTTCCCAGGAAATGTCATTCTGCCTTGCTGAAATTAAGGCCTATTAAAAATGTACTAAATGGAATCACATTATGTGAAAACATATTTGTTGTATCGATATAAGATGAAGTTGAGCAATCAGAGGAAATTTTTACAAGTCATCGTCACAGAATTGTTAAAAAATGATTGAATAAAGGATAAAATGCTAAATCCGTCATCCGATTTCTTCGAAAATGAACACAGTGTTTTCAATAGTGGATTGTGATTTAATCATCAAACGAGAGATCAATCCATTCTGAAATTCAAGCACTACCGGATTCACCCTTACACACATATACATGACGATATAATCGAAATAAATATGAAAATAAAAATAGTTCTTTTAACCACGCCTGATTTCGTGTTTTTTCATAATAATTTCGGCTAAAATACGTGAATATGACGTAAGGACCTAACACGAAAATTCTCCTTATTGGTTAATGCTACATATAAAGAGTGAGCTAATGAATTTATTTTTTGAAAGTATACTTTTCTCTCTGTTTGTTTTTTAAAGATATGACTAACGGAGAAAAAAAACATTATTTAAAATATATTTGGGGATTTCTAAATTGATTTCTCAACGTACAAATGTAATTTAATTAATATGAAACTATTAATTGATAAAAGTGTTCTTTTAAAATCATTAAACATTTTTTTTTTTGTAATTTATTTTCTTCTATTTAGTGTTTAAAATTTAATTGTTGCAGATTCGTTTATTCTTTCTGTTTCGCCTATGTTGACGATTGTCATTTGGCGCAAAATTAAATTCATTGTTCTTCGAACTCGTATACAATCGTAACCCTCAAAAGAATATTTTACGATTTATCACCTGGTGCTAGTAAAACTACAAATGCCTTAAATTAATGTATTCATTTATAACTCAGCTCCAAAAATATTAATATGTTGCACTGTTATTGGAAACATACCTGTGAATATATTTATTTTATTAGATGTAAATTTCCAACTGGGCGAAAAATGTCCGGACCAGGATTTAAACCCTGGACCTCCTGGCTGAAGCCGCCAGTGCTCTGCCATGTGAGCTATCCCGGACTATTCTGGTCGAACTTTTTCACCCAGCTAACCTTGAAGATTACAGCATCCGGTCTGAAACCTGGTTCAGCTCAACAGAGTAAATCTCAGGTAATGGAACTCCAGAAATCGCTGGATAGGAAATTGCACTAGATTAATTTTCACACAATTATAATTGTGTGTCTGCAGTCTGCCTCGATCCCGTGGCCTTCAGCTGCGGGTTCGATGCTCTGCGAACTGGGCCACCACTGCCCGAAATATCATACGTTGTGGAATCAAATTTGAAATACTAAAAACATAGTTTAAATAAAGATTTCTTTTATTTCAAACTTCCCTATGAATCACATAAATACTATGGTATTCACGACTAGTTTGGATTGAGTGGATCTCTCCATACGCCCCGAGTGACTTTAAAAATAAATTAAAAACCTATCTGGAAAAACGCGACACGTACCAAGGCGGCGTTGCAACTTTGCAACCTCCTTTCGACGCGCGCTTAGCACAATGCCAAATTTAAACTTTGAACAAAGGTTTTGTTTCAGATAAACTATAGAAAGTAAGGTTGTTACTACCAGGAATTGAGTTTTATGAAATGCCAAATGAAGTTTAAATATGCACTGCTATTATTGTCAGTACCAAATTAAGTTCATCATAAATAGATTAGGATAATATTTAAAAAATGAGTTATACAGAATAGCTATATTTGATATTATTTAGGTTCCATATCTCTTTCAGTTTTCATGGTATATGCATTTACACTTTTCTAGTATATACAGCTATACCAAATCGTACTTTGTATAGTTTTTTACAAAGTCTTAGTATTCTTTTAGCAAGACTTTTTTTAATAATACAATTACACATTCATATATTTATTCTACGGAACCGCGAGTAATACGATCACTTGATCATTTATTTAATTCAATAACGTCTTTTTTATCAACAAGAGAAGTTTTATTATTTATACAATTTAACGACATTTTTTAGTCAATAGATGGCAGTGCTTGAATTTTTTATTGGTAGTAAAACATTCTTCATTAAGCAGCTGCAGCTATTTTAACGTTGAAGTCTTCAATGGTTGAATCATGTTTTGTTATGGGAGTAAGAAAATTATGATAGCTTTGTTACAAATTTTAGACCATAGAAAATGTCTTTCAATAGAGTTTTATTTTTTATTTTTTATTTTTTTTTAAACCTGCGAGTTCCTTTCATTTAAATAGACAGTGTAAATGAATTATAAGTATTAATTAATTTATTATTTCTCTAGCGCACGGAATCCTTTGAGCATTACTTAATGAAATTTAAAATTTTAACTAATTATGCTTGACATTTGAAGCATATTTAAAACAACTTTTATGAGCCTAAAGTTGAAATTATTTATAATTAACCTTCCTTAAAGTTTCACTGTAAACTGAAATTCTAACTCCCTTTTGCGAATTATGAATAATTAAAAACCCTGTTTAAATGAAATTTGCAAATTTTGTTGATAAATATCAGGACTTCCTCATATTAATAATTAAAATTGGTTAACTAATAATATTTTATTGTACACAGAAATTTTCAAAATATTTTTGTTAAAAAAAATAACATTTTACTTATATAATCGTTGCACACGACAACTTAAGAAATGAAAACAATTGTTATTTTATTTAAAATATTTTAGAGAAAAATATGCTTTTTTAAATAAATGTATTATTTTAGTTTATATATCAATATCTATTTAGTGTAATATAAACGTTTGTGTATTTCTAACGTTAAAAGCATAAGATTTTTATGCAATATACATATTAGATAAAATGATTTATTTAAATTTGTTCTTGAATTATTTTAGAATGTATTTTCAGTAAATGTGATTTGCTGTGAATCACGTGAAAATAAAGTTTAAAATTGAATGATATTTTAATTAAAAAGTTTGTGTGCAGCAATTTGGGATGTGGTAAAAAAATTGTACGTACGTGTATGCAGTGATTATTTTCGACAGGGTATATTTAGAAACAATGTGATAAATAAAGCACATTTTTTATTTCATTAAACGTTACATAAAAA
The DNA here is from genome assembly GCA_963932465.1 of Maratus speciosus. Taxonomy (NCBI): domain Eukaryota; kingdom Metazoa; phylum Arthropoda; class Arachnida; order Araneae; family Salticidae; genus Maratus; species Maratus speciosus. The sequence goes on from OZ010791.1 coordinate 140,405,143, forward strand.
GTAATAAAACGACAATACGCTTATACTTTTTTATGGCGATATGACATTTCTTACTAGACATACTGTATCTAGCATAGGTGTTTATCAAATATTAGCTATTTTACTTGAAATAAACAATACCTCCGAATTCCAACGTCGATAAATATACGAAACCTATACATCATATATTACGCACTTCGGCGGAAAATAGAAGACTATTTCGTTCATGATATGTGGATTATGTAATCAGAAAATTCAAGGTGATCTTGCAAGTGAAAACAACTGACAAATTCAGTTGATGGAGCATCTATTTTTCGCCCTTTCCAATCAAGAACCAGAGAAACGATTACATAAAAATAATGACAGGGTTTTATAAATTTAAAGAAACTGTTTTTTTCCCCAGAATTTTCACATTTTATGAGGCTTCATAAAACGGCTGACGAGCGATCGTCGGAAAAGAACCACATATCATTTGTTAGCGCTTCAAGCTGCATTACGAGCTGCAATGATTCTAAGTAGAACGCTAGCGTTAAAAATAGCGGAGCCCTTGCTCCTAAATCTACTAGTTGTGTCACAACCTGTAAGAAGCGCCGAAGAGCAAAAATTATCACTGCATTATATTCCTGAACCCAATAGAAAATTTTTCTTGAGTGATTCAAATCACTATTGTGTGTCGACGACCTCGATTCGCAATCCCCAATCACACAGTGTTGTTTTTACTGTTGCAGAATTTATCAACTATGCAGAGTTATTCAATGTATTGCACATTTGAAAGAATTGGCTACCTTCTGAGTCCAGCGTGTCTATCTTATTCTAAATCTTTTTTTTTTCAAAAAATTGAATAAAACTCTAAACATTAGATATTTCATCAAAGAACGTGCTTATTTTTTTATGTTCATCTGATTTTAAGTTTTTTTTTTATATATAAATACAAAATATGATTCCTTAGAATATGGTATATATTATATTATACTATAAAATATTACAACCCTTGTGGTCAGATCAATGTGGGAGTTTTCCTTAAAAATTTGAGATAGGAATAAGGTACGGCAGATATTTGAATTGGTAAATCAAATAACAGAAGAAACGAGGATCACCTTAGGAAAATAGTAGTAAAAGTGCCGCCATTAAAGGCAAATTGAATTGTCATTTGAAGAGAAATTGAAGAAAGACTGACAGAGCAATGAAAGACGAACAACGGCAGAGTGTCTTCGGTTAGTGATTTTGGAGTAATTTCAGTAATACTTTCCATCCTACTAATGTGGTGAGAACACAGAAATTCCAAAGTATCAGTTGCGAGACAGGTGACCAGCACCTCTGAGATATCGGTAGTAATATTCAGAAATCAATGACTACTTGATTATACTCGAGTAAAGAATGAAGTAATGAACATTTTGACCTCAACAAACACTGTATTAAATTTTCAAATCCATCAGCGCAAGATGGAATATTTATCGTGAACCACCGACCTGGGGCAAACACGAAATTTAATTAAAGTTTAGTTTATTTAAAATGGTTTAGTCGGTAGAACGTCAGTGCGCTGTACCGATGGTCCGGGTTCGAGTCCCAGCATGTAATCTTTTTCACTATGTTGGAACTTTGAACCTCTTAAGCAATTACTTTGAAATTTGATTTTCATTTCAAATATTGTATGCAAGGCGAATGTTTCTCTCTGGAATAATTTCCATGTATTAATATAGATTCTACTGATGCTGGATTTAATTAAATTTCGTGTTTCCCCAGGTCTGCGGCTCACGATAAATATTCCAACTTGTGCTGCGTTTGTAGCCTTGCCAACATATAATAGTGGGATATTTTCCAGGCTGGGTATCGTTCCATGTGGTTTAGTCGGTAGGACGTCAGTGCGCTATACTGATGGCCCGATTACGAGTCCCAGCATGGAATCTTTTTCAATATGTTCGCCTTTGCGCGTCTTAAGCAATTATTTTGAAATTTGATTTTTATTTAAAATATTAGTAAAGGGGGGTGGATTTAACGATTGCTTAAAAATCAAATGACATTGACTCCGAATACTAAAGTGAAACAAAAACATGGGTAATTTAGATTCAAAGTGTTGACTCTACGTTGCATAGTGAAACGTGTCTTCGGAAGCATTCTTTACTTGGCCAGGTAAAATTTGGCTTTGTGGTCTGTCCCATTGCAGTGGATCCGGTAGTTCGAGTTGCAATGGGCAATAATGGAACTTAAGAAAGAGGCATTGTCCAAAAAGAGCGATAAAAAGATTAGAAAATTTGGGGGAGCCATACTTTTGCATTTCACTCTTATGAATCGGCCATTTTAAGAGGGCTTTTACGAACTGAAAATCATGGGACGGGGACATTTAAAAGAAATTATTCTTAGAATTTTTAGTTAATGTGTTAGCAAATGTTTAACAATTAATAAGTGAGAATTAATTTTAATTAACATATTTATGATCTATTAAAAGACGTTAAGTCTACAAGACATTGAAGTTTTATACTAAACTTAAGGGGTGGGTTAGTGTGATTAAATCACATGCATTACCGAAAAAATAAAACTAAGAATTTAAATTAAATTAACATAAGGGAATCTTACATACTAAATTACTTGCTAACTATCATACTCATATGAAGAAACGATTATGCAGCTTTACTGGCTAACCACCATGCCTACTAACATAGTTAGAAATTAAGATGATCACCGACTGCCATACAATCTATTGTTTAATATTTTAGACAGAAATACTAGGGAAGTAAGTAATTATGGTATTTAATAAGTTAACAAGTAGGGTAATTAATTTAAGGTATTTACTCAGTAAAGTAATACATGCATGCATTAGGGTATATCACTATGACTGCATAGTATAAATCGTCTGCAACAACACTGACATTAAATAAGTGCAAAGTTATCTGTACCTTGGACTGGAAGTATCATTGAATAATAGTGTCATGAATGAAATTAATAGAAGAATAAGAAATGGATGGGATGCTTATGGAAAGAACAACATTATTCTGAAGAGTAACATGCCTCTTTGTTTGTAAAGAAAGTTGTTTAACCAATGTGTTTTGCCTGTACTAACTTATGGTAAATCACTACTTATTCATGACAGTACATTACACACATAACCCTTTGGGGTTTGAAGTGTTTCAAGAGTTCTGAAGTTCCTAACCCCTTGCAGGCACATTTTTACTGAAGTTAGTTATTTAACCACCTCAGCGCTTCCCTTGTTGTGCAAGTCACTTCGATAGTCTTTTCCATCCTTTATTTCGTAATTGTTCCAAACCGGAACTTACAAAGAGTAATTTTCAAAATTCTTTTTTTTTAAGCGAAATATTACTCGGAGGGTGAAACATGTACGTATGTCAGATCCTTTTTGGGACGGAGCATCGATTGGCTATCTCCATTTTCCCCTAGCTGTCACCTGGGGGAGGGGGGGGGGTTAAAATTTTGTTACAGGGGGGGGGGGTCATGTGACATATCTAAAGTTAGGTCTTGACCTAAGCTCCACATTCCTGTCTTTCTTTTCTTTTAGTTCTTTTTTTAGCCTCCAGGGGGCGTTTTTAGCCATTTTTTAGAAAGTGCTTGAAAACCCCCAAGTTTGGTGTCCACTGAAAGGTCATGACATAAGCTCTTCATCTATGATCTCATCCCCTAGTTTAACTCATATTTTAGACAGTAGTAGGCTCTTTAGGGCAATTGTTCCAAACCGGAACTTACAAAGAGTAATTTTCAAAATTCGTCTTTTTTAAGCGAAATATTGCTCGGAGGGGGCCACATGTACGTATGTCAGATGTTTTTTGGGACGGGGCATCGATTGGCTATCTCCATTTTTTCCTATCTGTCACCTGGGGGGAACCGGGGGGAGGAGGGGGGTTAAAATTTTGTTACAGGGGGGGGGTCATGTGACATATCTCTAGTTAGGTCTTGACCTAAGCTCCACAACCCTGACTTTCGTTTCCTTTTTTTAGTTCTTTTTTTAGCCTCCAGGGGGCGTTTTTAGGCGTTTTTTGGAAGGTGCTTGAAAGCCCCCAAGTTTGGTGTCCACAGAAAGGTCATGACATAAGCTCTTCATCTATGATCTCATCCCCTATTTCAACTCACAATTTAGGCAGTAGTAGGCTCTTTAAGGCGCATTTTCAGTCATTTCTCAAAATCTTATAGAGAGTCGTACAGGAAGCCAGTATTTTAAACTTCATAGATTAAATTCACAATTACATATGCTACATGCCATTTTGGTATTGTAAAGGGACTCTAAAAGGGTTAACTTTTCAACTTCTTTTAAATAAGCTCTGAAACATGGCAGGTGACATATCAAATTAAAATTCTCGTTGAACACTCATGATCCCTGACGGTATGTTACTCCCCCAACTTCCCCCACCATTACTTTTTTATCATACCAAGTTCAGCATGAACTTCTTTCAATCACAGGCAAGCCTTAAAAAGTTCATTTAGTTGTTAATATTCCCTGTCTGGTTTTACTTCAGCGAAAAACCTCAAAACTGCAGGACTGGTCTACAGTTAATATTAGACATTTTGTGCAACTACCTATGGCAAAATGCGCAATTATCAAATGTGAAAAACATTCACAGGACATACCACATATCATTGGTAAGGTTTGGTGGAAAGAAACAGGAAACCTGAATAAACTTGTCAACAATGTGTACATAAATGTAAATAAAGATTAAATGAAAAGAACTTGAAAGTAACCTAGAGAAAAATGTTTGTAAATGGCACATCGAGAGCAATGAGGTATATGAGCATTGAAACTCTTTTTATTTATTTATTTATTTATTTATACTTATTTATTTATTTATTTTTTATCTTTTTTTTTTTTTTTTTTGGTCAGTTTTCTTCAAAATTATGTCCCCTAGTTTATGTAACTTATCTTCCAAAGCCTCTATACATATATTTTTTTTCCTCCCTTAAGATTACTAAAAACCCCCCGCTGTCCGATCATTAATTTTTTATCTTAGTCATTTACGGTGATCTAGGTCACTGATTTTTACTTTAAACTCTTCTATTCCCTTTCCTTCAAAAAGCATGGTTGGGTCCTGGTAATGCCTGGGCCATAATTGAAAAAAGTGAATTAATTATGCTAAGTGAAAACGCTGTGCAAACAGTATAATCAGGACCGAAAAAGTCACAATAGAAGACATAAGCTGATAGAGAAAATCAGAAGTATTTTTATCTACTGATATTATAAAAATATATATTCACAATGAAACAGGGCGATCCGCGAAATGAAAAAAGAGTTGCAGTCGCAAAGGAATGATTCCTCTGTCATATTAGAATCAGATGAAGACGGGGTGAAGTCAACAAAGAAACACAGCTACCACAGCGAGCAAACAAAAATTACTAGCCGGGAGATGAACTGCTGCCATTTGACGCCGAAACAGCATCACGAATGATGATACTGGTTTTAATAGATCAGATGGTTAGACATCAAAAGAAACGCGACAAAGGAAGTAATGAAAATGCACAAAAATACCGAAAGTTTTTGGAAGAGAAAGCGGTGGAAATAGAGAAAGAAAGCGTAAGACAACACGACAAGGCTGAGAAGGAAGAACACCAAGAACGAGACACGTTGTCGAAAATTGCAGACCAGGTACTAGAACTCGTGCACCAACTACAAACGCAGTTAGCGTCAAACAAAGAAGTAAAGATAAAGAATACCATGCCATCAGTAATCAAAAACTTTAAGCAGCTCAAACAACAGACAGAAGAAAAGATCACTTAATAACGAAACTCAGCGAAAGAATTAAATTCCAAGAAGAGTTAATCAAACAGACAAAACAAGATAAAATCGAAAGAGAAGATCAATTGATCAATGATATGAACAAAATCATACAACAGAACCATGAACAAATGGAAAAAAGACTCGTCGAACATGTTACCACTCTTCAGGCAGAAAACCGAAAGGTCTCAATTAATCATAGAGAGGGAGAAACAGCAATAGAAAATGACCGACCAACATATGCAGAAATGACAAATTTTCCACCGCTCCCACGAGAAAGACCGACACTAATATTAACACCAAAAGACAAGGAAACAAAAATGCCAATAATAAAGAAAGTTCTCAATTCTATGAATATGGCTGAATTACCACCAATAGACTGCCAAACAACTAAACAAAATAAAATAACAATAACATGTAAAAACAAATTTGACCTAGAACAGGTGAAAGATAAAATCTGCACTACAGAAGATATGGCGGAAAAACTGGATATTAAAGAACCAAACGCGAAAACAGCCCGAGTGATAGTCTTTGGAGCCCCAGAAGCCCCAGTAGTCACACAGAAAAACGTCGAAAGAGAAGCAAACAGTTCACTGAGCAACTTAGAAGAGCAACAAGAGCTATATGAAAAACAAGTACTCTATCCGGCTTTGGAAAGAGCTCTGAGGAGGAAGGTGCAATATAAGCTGGTAAGAGTATTGAAAGGAAGAGAGGGCGAGGAAACCTCGCACTTGGTGTTGCAGCTACTGGAGAGAGATGCACTGCAACTAATGGCAGGAAAATTGTGCATAGGATTTAACCGGTGCACGGTAAGACGATATGTCTTCATTCAAAGGTGTTATCACTGTCAGGAAAGAGGGCATACAGCAAGAGTGTGCCAGAATGCAGAGGCCTGCGCTAAATGTGGCAAAGGCCACAACATCAAGGATTGTGCCTCAGAAAAAGAAGAGTGCGTTAACTGCAAAAAAGTGCTCGACTACTACAAGGGGACCATAGGAAAGCTGGACTATATGAAAAACATCCATCTTACGATCCATCCTGCAGCATGTATCAGCGAAAGAAACAAGCAGCGCTAGCGTCATTGTCTTATAGAGGTAAAAATTCAAATTAATTCAACAAAATTTACAGAACAACAGATCACAAACCGCTGATTTTATGAAATTCCTCTCAGACTCGGACTATTCCCTGGTTTGTCTTCAAGATGCATACCTTTATGAAAATAGACCTCTATCACTTCCTCGAACAACACCATGCTATAGTTCAAGCTCTAAAAAAGCCCATATTTTAATCTTAGACCAAAACTTAAAACATAATCTCTCTTCTAAACACTATAACTCAGTTTTTATAAATTTAGACCTTAAGCAATTAACCTTAAGCATTGGCAGCCTGTATAGCCCCCCCGAGTGCTGACTTTGATGAGGATATTGAGAACAGGCTGGGTTCTAAAAATCAGAGCCCATTGCAGTTGGTTCTCGGTGATTTCAACGCTCACAGTCAGCTTTGGGGCTATAGGAGTGAAGACACCAGGGGAAAAGTTCTTATCGATAGAGTCATAGCATATCAACGAGTTATTCTAAACTCTTCATCCAGTCCACCAACGTATGAGTCGGAGAAGAACCTGGGGAGGCCGGATCTGTCCATCTGCACGCAGCCTATGTTTTCACATATAAAACATTCGGAAGTAATTCCTTCCCTTTTTGGAGACCACTACCCAATAGAAACAGAGCTAAATTTCACAATAACCAAACTACCAAGAAGAAGATTCAAAACAAAGGGAATCCCTTTGACACAATTTTCCGAACAACTCACTCGAAAATGCTCACAGATTAACTTTAATGACATAGAAACTATAGACCAGTTTAACGAAGAATACGAAACTTTTAAACAAGAAATGTTATTACAAGCCAATAAATCCTTTAAAAAGAAAGCCCCCTTCAAGAAATTTAAAATTTCCTGGTGGTCTCCACAATTGAGGGCCCAAAGAAATAAAGTAGCAGCTCTTTTAAAAAGAGCAAAAAATTCAAACTACGAGTCAAATATAAACCAGCAATACAAAAGGGAAAGGGCAATTTATCAAAAACAGATTTTATCGGAGAAGGAAAAAGCTTGGACAAACCTGTGTCGCAGAGAGACGGATCCTTTTGGTTTAACGAAAATGTTGGCCTTCCAGCGATTCCAGGACTCACATATCAGTTACCAATTTGATTCTTTGTCACCCACTTCCAGGTCATCAACCTTTTAAAACTAACGAGATACATTTTTGGCGATGAAACTCCAAAGCAACTACCACAGCGACTAAACTCGCACGACCAGGCAAAATTCACGAAAAGAGAGTTGCGAAATGTTATTTTCTCATTCAATATTAACAAGGCGCTAGGACCTGATCAATTTGATCACAGGATGGTCAGGTGCATCTTTTCAAAAATTCCTAATATTCTGTTGGATATGTACAACAGTCTTTTAAAGTTAAACTATTTTCCTGATGACTGGAAATTGGGAGAGCTCGTGTATTTTAGAAAGGAGGGAAAACCCTTGAATGAGAGCTCTTCATATCGCCCCATCACTCTATTACCAATATTCGGAAAAATCTTAGAGAAATTAATTCTAAGACGAATACATCACGCATTAGACAAAACGAATTTCCTATCGGGTAAGCAACACGGCTACACGCAAAATAAATCTACGGAAACGGCTTTGGAGCAAGTGATTTCATTAGTAGAACAACACAAACAAAATAAACAATACACATCACTGGTGTCACTGGATTTCAGAGGAGCATTTGACAACCTCCCTTGGGACCAGGTGATCCTAGCATTGCAAAGACTAGGTATTTCTAAACAAATCATTAATCTTGTCGTTTCCTTCCTTTCGGGTAGGCGAGCTCAGGTGGACTGGATGGCACCATTTTTGTTGTACTTCTTTAGTAAGGGTTGCCCGCAGGGATCGTGTCTGGGTCCTTTTCTTTGGTTGGTTCTGTTGGAGACTCTGTTGGGGACATTTGATGTACAGGACTGTGAACTGGTGGCATACGCGGATGACGTGATATTACTGATCTGGGCACAGTTGAGACAGCAACTTGAACAAAAAGGTCAGAAAGATTTAAAATTTATTCAGAATTGGGCAGAAAACAACAAAATAGAAATTTCACATGAAAAATCCTCATCATTAACTTTTGGCAAACCCAAACACCTTAAGCGGAGCCCCACATTTAAACTTCAAGGTAAATCAATAAAAACAGAAACAACACTAAAATACCTGGGTGTAATATTAGATAAACAATTATCATTTCTACCACATGTGGCACAAAAGAGAGTAGAAATCGGAAGAATAACTCAAAATCTTTATAAATTTTCATCAATCTCAGGTCGACTCCCTCCGGAATTTTTTAAGATTTGGTACTCGGCGATCTTACAAAGGAAACTGGCCTACGCGTGTGCTGTCTGGTTTCCGCTTATGGCGCAATATCACGGTCGTCGACATTTGCTCTCGGCACAAAGGAAAGCTTTGTTGCTGATAACGAGAGCATATCGCAATTCGTCAACAAACGCCCTGCAGGTCCTCACAGGTCTCCCCCCACTGGATTTGCAGTTGGAGGCGGAGGCGGAGTATTCGGGGACGATTCGTCTCGGCAAGTCAACAGAAAATGCTTTTGCTCCACTATACTATCCAAAATGCTCAAAATACAAAACATCACCACTAACAAGTGAAATACAAATTTGTGAAATAAACGACTATGTAGGCAAAATTACAATATACACGGACGGTTCCAAAATGTCCGATGGCACAGCCTCGGCATTTTGTCTGTACGAAAAAAACGAGCAAATCTATACTTGGAGAGCGAAACTGTCCCAGGATAACTCCGTCTTCCAGTCAGAACTCTTCGCGATCTCTTCAGCATTAGAGTGGATAGAGTCGGACAAACATTCTCAATACTTAATCATAACGGATAGCCTATCAAGTTTAAAAGCATTAAACAATTTTGACAATACAAACTATTTAATACTAAAAATTCTTCAACAATTACAAACAACAGTAAAAGACATATACTTCAATTGGACAAAAGGACATTCAGGTGTTGAGGGCAATGGGGCAGCTGACCAACTGGCAAAATCGGCAGTAACGGATGAAACACTAATACATACATTTTTACCATATCCAGCTTCTTCACTAAAATCACAGACAAAGCAGAATCTGTTAAAAAATTGGCAAAAACGCTGGACGGATTCAGACACAGACCGATATACGAAGGAATTCTTGCCATTGGTTGACCACAAGTATTTCGTAAACAGCACATACTTACACATATTTTTAACAAATCACGGCCCCTTTCAGGAGCACTTATACAAAATTAACAAAAGAGACTTCCCACTATGCATTTGTGGCTTGCCGTCAACATATAGACATTGTATTATACTGTACATTAACATCGCATTATCATCTCAAAAAACTCACACGTATGAATTTAGCAAGTTGGTGGCGGGATGTAAAACAGAAACCACAACTACTCAACAAGATCATACAATGCATGAGGTTTATAGAAACAAAAAAGTTCATCTTTTCAAATCCAGAGCCATTCTAGTCCGACGCCATCACTAGGGTGTAGCATGGAGGGAGAAACGGGTTATTAGCGGGTGCCAGAAACTTCTATCACTTTTGAATTTTTATCTTGTGCATCTCTCCAAACTCTTGTATGCGCAAATTGTAAATAGTAGGTGTGTTGTAATGTGTTTCTAATTGTGATGTTCAATATTGTGTGTTTAATGTACTGTGAAATCCCTGTAAATCCATGAAAAATGTAAATAATTATGCAATCACATTCAAATGATCCTCATGTAATCACTACATACAGTCATGTAAATAGTAGGTGTTTGATATTGTGTTGTAATGTGTTTCTAATTGTCATGTTAAATATTGTGTGTTAAATGTACTGTGACGTATATATATCCAAGAAAATTGTAAACAATTATGCAATCACATTAGGTGAAATGATCCTCATGTAATCACTACATACAGTCATATATCTCGATGTGAAATCTTCGGTTCGCCCAGAAAAATTGGGTAACCAATTGTGATTGTAATTGTAAATCTCACAGTAACCGAAATAAATCTCAGCAGCTTGATCAGGGACCCGACGCTCCCTCTCAGACTCTGGTTGAGAGTCGGAAGTAGTGGATGTGGTCTACCCCTCGGGATTGCACTAACACTCTAAAGCGAAAGCTGAGTTCCCGAGGTGGTCATCGCTGTCATCGCTGTACTAACTTATGGAGCGGAAGCATGGACTCTAACAAAACGGATGTACAAAAATTACAAACAACACAGAGAAGTATGGGAAGTTGTATGCTAGACATAACTACACTGTTAAAATATCGTGAAAAATTACCTCTGTTTTTCAAGGCTATCTATTTTCTGACCAATGAGAACGCGTCACAGGTGTTTGTGTAGCTTTCTCATTGGTCAGAAAATAGAGAGCCTTTAAAAACAGAGGTAATTTTTAATGATATTTTTAACAGTGTAGAAGAGACAGAAAAATAATAACTTGGATAAGAAGTCAGGCGAAAGTTTCTGTCATCATTGAAAGAATTAAACGGCTGAAATAGAAATGTGCTGGGCACATTGCAAGAAGACAAGACAATAGATGGAGCACAAATATCCTACAGTGGTATCCTAGAGATGAAAAACAACCAAGATGACGACCTCAAGTAAGATGGAGTGACCAAAATCATAAAAGTGGTCAGTGTTAATTGGATGATTAAGCACTAGACAGGAAACATTGGAAAAACCTGGGGCAGATCTTCATCCATCAGTGGATTGAAAATGGTTGTTGATGATGATGACATAGTATAAATGGTTAAATTATAAGTATGATAAGTAAATGTGTTATGGTAATTAAACTAAATTTGATGTTTGTTCATTAACTTACTCTTACTTTTTACCTTTCTGTTTTGTCGATTTATTTATTTATTATATCCTTTCTGGATCAATTGTCTATCGTTACAAGTTCATAGAGTTTTATCGTGTGAATGTTTCTTCTTTCTTAGTATGTTGTCGCTATCATGGTTGTTTTGTGACTTTCGTAGTTTTTCTCACCTATTTCATTGATTGTGATCAGTGAGTTTTGTTGTTTTGTTAGTATAGTTGATTATGACTGCGTTCTAGGGTAGAAGATTTTTTCGACTATTAGGGTCTAGTGATTAACTCCCACTCCCATAATTCATGCTGTGAGCCTTTTACTTACGGATAGATTTTTTTTATAATACTTCTTTATATTCTAGGTAACCTTTTATACTTAGCTTTTTAAATAATAACGTATTTGAAATAATCGAAAGCGCCTGACCTAAGGATGGAAATGCAACTATTTTGATCCACATCTAATTAAGAAATAGTAACGGGCGATTTTATTTATTTTTTTTTTTGTAAATGTGTGCTACCTTATGTATACATGATTTTTTAATTCAAATTAAGAGTAAAATAGATTTAAAAATACCATTATAAAATAATAATTTTATCTATTTTACTATATATATATATATATATATATATATATATTACAATTTAAGAAAATCTCAATTGAAAAAAATATATATATATCAAAAACCTATACGCAGTAAAGAGTTCGAAACAATCTCTTTTATGAATGTATATTCAATATTGATATCATTATTTACATTTTTATATGGTTCTTTGTGTTATGAAAATCGACATAATATTGACTTTCTTTGTTAAAATAATAATAATAATGCTCTAAAAAAATTAAATAGTGCTCTAGTTAATCCTTATGTATTTTTATCTTCTGTCTTTTCCAAATACCACTATAACACAGCTGTAAAAGTAGATACTATATTAAAAAGAATTATTTGACTTTCATTTCTTTGTTTTGTTTATTTGTTTTCATTTAACATTTTATTTTTGTGTTGTTAGATTTTTTCTAATAATTATCTAATAATAATAAAGTATTAATTTTATATCATCAGCAGTAATCAGCTCTTTTGGCGTCGTGAATGATAATGGGAGATGGCAATCTGTGAGAGAGGATCTTCACGTCCTCTTTCTGGAGAAGACAACGGGCAGTGGATGTGCCAAGGGTAGGCGCTTTTGCACCTGTGCACGAATTCTGAGGAAAACTCTCTCTAAAGGGATTAGGACAATGCCAAAAATCGATTGATTCTACTCCCTATTTGGTCGACGAGGTGAGTGTCTGTCCTTGTTTTTGACTCTGCCGCTTGAATGAAGAACATTAGAGCAATGTATCTAAGGAACGTGGCGTTGCGGTACCTCGTTGGTCGATACAACTGTAATCTGAGGCTACCCTCGCGGTGTGCCAAAGATAGGGTAGACACAAATGTTTTTCCTTCTTTGTGACGAGAATACGCCTTACTTTCTCAGATTCCACCTAGAGTGCGGTCTCTGCTTTACAATATGGACATTGGATGGTGATGTCATGGTCTACCGAGAGTTCTGTGTTTGTGGACGAGTCCTGTTGTGGTATCTCCTAATCTGTGTGGCTGGTGGCTGGTTTCATCGCATTTTCATCGATGACCGGCAGCTGGTTCCTTCGTCTATAAGTTTTGCTGTCGCTTTCTTATACCGCCGATGTGGGATACACTGTTTTCTCCTGGTTTACAATCCGCAGCTGACATTTTGCAGTAGACAAGATTTGCGTTGCTCTTTTTGTATTAGTACTGAAGGTCCGTTATGGAAGAACTTTCAGACTTGACAATTCTGGAATAAATCATGTGTAAGTTTACAGATTGACTTAGAGTATAAAAAAAAATAACATCAATTTTAAAATTATTTTAAATGTAATTGTAATCGATTTCCTACATGAGAGTGTATTTAAAAATACATAACCTCTATATGCCTGTCTATTTACTCGTTGACTAACTTTTGCGAATGTGCAACAAAAGCAAACTTTGGTCTTATATTATTGTAGTTTACTACGGATTTTTTCTTAATTAAATTTGAAGGTATTATTAAATTTAAAAGGCACAAAAAATAATTCTGATATACTATGAACAGCAACAGTTTCAGGTACATTTTAATGGTGTCAAACTATTTCAAATTTAATGGATTAATTTAACAATATTGAGATTCACTACAGCATGTTCTCTATAAAATGTGTTTTGCATAAATATTCCTATATTTGTTTAAAAAAACACGTTTTACGAACAGTAGTTATTTGAAGCAAATTTTAGCAATATTATGCTACATGGAACGAAACAAAATGGAGGAATTACTGATGTTTATTATTTATATAGCTCACGTAACATTTATTATTGGTTTTAAAAGTCACATAAAAATATTTGCATACTCTATTTAGTATAAACGAGTTTTCTATTATGCTGTGCGATAAATAATTAAAATTCTAATAGTGAATCAATAAAACGTATTTTGAATGCCTGCCTTAAATTGGAAAAATATATTATGCATTATGTATTCTGAAAAGCTAAGATAGTTTAGAAAAAAAAAACATACTATATAACAAAGAGATATTTTCACATAGACGTCGTTTTTATAGATTTTTCATTTAAAATTGTTGTTCTTATTAAAACCATTATTTTAAATCCATCTGAATATTATACTTTTTTATAATTGCACAACCTTAATATCTATGCTAATGTGAAACGAAAATGGGAATTAACGTTCTTGTTTTCCTGGCGAAGATTGTAAAATAAATACGAAGATAATGATTTTTAATAACCTATAATGATTACAAGATACTGTATTACTTTGTTATTGGCTAATGAAGAACTCTTTAGATATAACGATATTGCTCAAGTGTTTAATTATAATGATCGATTATATTTCAAAAGGGATTATCTTTGCTTTTATTTAGGTTGTTCAATATGCACTAGTGGACAAAACTTAAGGACCACTGTTATTTTCAACGATTACAGTTAGAAATAGATCCACAGTAGCACGTGTAAATTTGCATGAATGCGGGATGTACTCCGTTTTATGAAACTTATAAAAATTTTGTACTTCCGCTTCTGTCGATCACGTGACAGCAAATTTAAGAGATTTTAGGCAATCGGCGGGTGCTGTGAGTTGCCATTAGATGTAAAAATTGAAGGAGATGGAGTGAAGCTTGAACATTGAAAGTTTGATCATGTCTTTGAGGCATCATTTAGATGATATTACACGTGGTAGAAAAATCGGAAAGTTGGAAGGAGGACGCGAAATGAGAGGTGTTGTCCGTGAATTTAATACCGCGCACAGTGTTGTTTCTAGGCTATGGGCGGCATTCCAAAAGAGTGGAGTATGTAGTAGGCAAACGAGAGGAGGTTGTTCTAACAATACGATGTCCCAAGAAGATCTCTATATTGTTATATCGGCAAAAAAACCGGCGCAACACAGCTGGTCAATTAACAAATAAACTTTGTGCTGCCACAAGAACTAATATATCGCGCAAAACTATTGCATTTGAAAAAGTGTGGACTATACGCCCAAAGACGTGTTGTGTGTGTTCCACACTTAAGACGCGACGTAGCGCCCGTTTACAGGGTGCCGTATGCATCATAAATGGACTGATGAAGACTGGTCTACCGTGCCCTCCTCAGATGAGAGTAGATTCAGTGTACTGTCTGATTATAGACGTAAACTGATATGGCGCGAAATTGGTAGTGCTTACTGTCGCGAAAATATTCCAGAAAGAGATCGATATGCGATTTCAAGTATCATGGTGTGGGCAAACATCATGTTCAAAGGCCACACGGATCTCTATGTGCTTGAGTAAGCGTCCATAACCGGTAAACGGTACAATGAAGGCATCCTGCTTCCACATGTTCGACTTTTTTGAGGTGCTGTTGGTGAAAAGGTTCGTTTTATGGACGATAACGCACCTTGACATCGCACAAAGTCAGTACAATATTGTCTTGAGGCCGAAGATATCCATTGTATAGACTAAATAGCACGATCCACTGGCCTGAATCCCATTAAAATTGTATGGGATGCTTTGGGGAGTCGTATTGCTGCTCGACAATTTGCTCCCACATACAAGGAAACCTCATCCGTACAGTGAAGGAGGAATGGGGCAATATGCTTCAACAGCTACTGAATCATGTTGTTCTGCGTATCGACGCCATGTTGAAGGTTGTCTCGCATTACACAGTGGCCACATCCCTTATTGATAAGGCTCTGACGATTGTTAATTGTGAGTATTTTTCTTTCTTTGTGCAGTCAGGTTTTCGGACAATATTCACGTTTCAGAAAAAGAACCTCTGGTAATACCCTGTATACATCATTTCACCAAAAATTTTATATTAAATCCTGTGTATCTTTCTGCTAATACTTTTGTTTGCTTCTTGCCCCACCCTCTCACGTAGATTCGCATTTACGTGTACATTTCTTCTTGGTCCTTAAGTTTTGTCCACCAGTGTATTACATGTTAAAACCTTTCTGTGGATGTATTCTGCTGTAAAATTAATGACCAAAGAATTGAGCGCTGTCATCATGAAGGACATCATCCTGTTTTGAAATAAATCATTTTAATATGAACTTTATGGGCTTTTAGGCAACAATTTCGTGCCCGTATTAGTACATAGTTTGCGTTAATTAAACAAGAAAACATTTTTACTTATCAATATTTTATTTTTTTTTGTTTTTGTTTTTCAAGCTGTCAATATTTGTCAATTATTTCACTTTTGTCCTCGTGAGTGCACTGTAGCTAATAAATGTGCCGTGACTGATATAATCTGAATATTCCATAATCTGAATTCAGCACCCCAAAATTAGTCAAATGCACCCATTTACAAGACAGGTGTAGAGAAAAAGTAAAAAAAAAAAATTGACTAGTTCAATTAAAGGCTCCATCTCAATATTACTTTAAATTATGTATAACGTTTTTAGGTAAATTAAAATGAATTTTCTGATTAAAATTAATAAATCTGAACCTTAAAAACATATATTCCCTGTTGGATTAACTGTTTTCTGTTAATTATATAAATTTACTGGCATGTAATATGAAAATACAATTTTATTATAGTTATCAAAATAATGTTGATATTGCATTAAATATCTCAGCAAAGATTATTTCACTCAACACAATAAGAAGTCAATGAAATTATTATCTTTTTTCTCAACTCGATTGGATAGTGTGTTTTAATGAAAAGCTTTCAGTAGCCACTAGCGATATGTTTTTTTTTTTTTCCTTTTAGCAGACAGCGTAATACAGCAATAATAATAGGATTTAGTTGAGTTAATGCAATAAGTCTGACAGCAAAACAATAAACATACACAAACAGCTATTTTGCATCTGACTTGTAATAAACATTTTTTAATGTATTTTTGTATTTAGAATATGAATCTGCTATCAGAACTTTTCTTTCACGCGAGGGTTTCAGAAAGTTTTAGAATTTAATTATTTTTACTGACGTTGTAAAATACGTGGTTAAATATAAATTATAATTTACATTTTGTGGTCATATAATATCGAAATGAAGGACTATGTATATTAAAACTTTTATGTGAAATCATTCTGTTGTAAAAGTAATGATCAAAGCACTCAGCACTGTCATCGAGAAAGACATCATCCTGTTTTGAAAAATAATATTTTTAATATTAACATTATGGGCTTTTATGCAAAAATTTTGTGCCCATATTAGCTAATACAGTAGAACCTCAATTATCCGAAGTAATTGGGACCAATCATCTTTCGGAAAATCTAAATTTTCGGATAATCGAGAATGCTACCAATTTAAGATTAAGGAGAATTATATGCAATATTTCTTATTATGGTAACAAATGCTTAATAAAAATAAAGCAATAGCAAAATAGAAACAAGAATAAATTACCCGAATTTTAATTTTGAAATTGAGTACCTTTAACATAAATCACAATGGTTGGGATATAAATTTTGTTTGTCGCAGTTTCGATTGCCTTTACTTTTAAGTTTGAGTTTTTTAATATTATTAGTTCACCAGTATCACGGTCTTTCAGCTGCTTCTCAGCCATGCCAAACCTTTTACAAAACATTCAAAAGCTTCAGAATTGCTAATGTGTTCGTTTTCTTCGTTCACTCCGTAGCTTACAGGAGCTCAAGTTAAATTAAAAGGAATTCAAAGAAAGGGGGTCGAAAATATTTATATGTACTCGTAGTTCAGTTGTGAAAGGACCACCTTCACACAGAACCTGTGTGATAGTAAAAGAAAAAAGCTTTCAAATGGATTTCAGTTAACCGAGAGTTTCGGTTAAAAGAGTTCCCGATAAAAAAGATTCTACTCTAGTTTGTTTTAAGTGGACAATAAAACATTTTTTCTGATGAATTTTTTCTTTTGGTTGTATTTGAAGCTGTCAATTTTTGTCAAAAATTTCTCTTTTGTCTTCTCGTAACTTCACTGTATCTATTAAATGTGACGTGACTGAGATAATCTGAATATTTCACTGAATTCAGCAACCTAAAATTAATCACATGCATCCATTTACAAGATATATGTAGAAAAAAATGTTAATTTTTTTTTCTAGTGTAATTAAATGCACCATCTAAATATTACTTTAATATTACACATAAGGTTCTTAGGTACGATAAAATAAAATTTGTGTTAAACATTATTATCCTGAACCTGAAAAACACATACTCCCTGATGGATTAACTATTTTCTGTTAATTATATAAATTGACTGATATGTATGTAATACGAACATACAATTTTATTATAGTTATTAAAATAATTTTTAAATTAAACATCTCAGCAAATGTTATTTCACCCAACAGAAAAAGTAGGCAATGAAAATATTATATTTTTCCTCAACTCCCTGTTTAGATAGTGTGTTATAATGGAAAGCTTCAGAAATCCATTAGCAATATGCCTTTTTTAGTGGAATGTGTCATACAACAATAATAAAAGTATTTGGTTGAGCTAACGCAATAATTCTCACGGTTAAAAAAAAAAAATCACTTTTGCAGCTAGAGAAAATTTCCGTATTATACCTAAACAGATATTAATTCTATGTATAATCTTATAGAACATTTACGTTTAATATTTTCTTTATGAAAGAAATGACTCTCTTGTAAATGAAGAGTAAATATTATTCCCACTTAATTTATTCATAATCTAAATCATGAAAAACTATTTTTAAATAATTGAAGATTTGTTTCCATAGGTTTATAATTTCCAATTAACTTTAACCATTCATCATTTTTACATGGCAAGAATAAAAAATCTTTTATTACCTAAAAATTATTATGATGATCAATATTTAAATAAAAAAACACTTAAGTGGATGATATATAATTATAATGATAAATTGTTTAAGCTCTTAAAGCCTAGAAAACGGGAAAACAAAAAAGTATGCAGTTAACAGAACACTTTGTAAAATGCATTATCTGAAATTATCATCTATGAAGTTTTATATTCAATGCCTTAATTTTCTACAAATTTACACTAATTTGTTTATGCTGTATGTATGTGGAAAAAAGTTTTTAATCTTACGTTTCTTATAATAAACATTTTATATTTTTTAAATTCGATTTTAAAGTAATAAATTCTTCAGTGAAATTTATTTTACCAAAGGTTTGGTAATTTATATGATTTATCCTTATAAAATAGATTTTTACAGTACTATTATCTAAATGTTAGTTTAAAAGTAAAACAGATGACGTTTTAAATATTTGTTTTGTTTGTTCAATTTTTTACTTCTGATCTAGATAACAAATTCTAAAAAAGTATTATTGCTTTTTATTCTTGCGATTATTCCTCATATATTGAACTGTATATAAGTAATAAAAATCTGTTGTTCTCGTTACTATGTAATTTAGTTCTAGACAGGAATATTATTTGTTTTTATTGTTAGAGTGTTTAGCGAAAGTGATAAATTTACAAATAAATGTAAATTAATTAAAATTGAGAGTAATAGTATAAATAATAAGTTTTAAACTGTTAAGTCAATAACAAAATAAACCGTACTTTAAATAACTATATCTAAATAATACTAGTCAAAAAAGATGGAGCTTGATTTCCGTTCGAAGGTTTTTCAAAGTCTTCATACACAGAGAGGCAATGGGTGAAAGGGTAAATGCTCCCGAGTATGTTTCTCAAAACCTTTCCCATGCTCTGCTGGAGATGTTTTGGGGTATGCGATAATTTGTCTACAGGCTGGAGTAACTCATTTTCTAGGTGTGGGTGGTAGGCAAATTTTATTTCAGTTGAGAAAGACTAGACAGCAACCCTCGCACCCTTTGTAATAAATACTTCCATTTTAAACATTTACCTTTGAACTCTAAAGCAATAAAATGATACAGTTAGGGATTAGTCTTGAGAATGGTAATCCAGGAAGATATCTCTTACAGATGTTAGTCCGAGGGTAGGTGCCCCGGGTCTGATGTTATTTTGGAATTTAAATACATATGTTATACATTAGAGTGCGGAGAGTACCTCTTCGAATGGCCCATTTTGGTAAGGGTGTAGTGTTAAAGTGATAGGCCCAACCGCCATACTCCGCCCCCAAAATGTGCGAACTATGAGAAAAAAATTAAGAAGGAATATACTCTTTCGTTAGAACGTTTTTTTTTCCTTTGGGCTCGTTTCAACTTTTGCGTTTTGGAAATACCCCCCCCCCCAAAAAAAAAAAAAAAAAAATGGTTTGTCTGAGTTGGTTCTCCACTCTTGTCCCCCCTTGGACTTAATTTTTGTTTTATTTAACGGTTTACATGGTGAGTTGGAGTGTGAGAAATCAGAGCAGAGACTATCATTGATAATGAGAGACATGAAATTGACAGACACATGTGTGATAAGAAAAGCACCAGTGGAACGCAGCACTGAGATGAGCGAAGCGGTCAGAACTTAAGAAGGTTGTCTTTAATTAATATCTAAGCTTACATGTGGATATTGCGATCATCATCAGTCATACTTTACCGCATCCTATAATATACGAGGTTGTCAGAAAGTGCAAGTGATGCTGATATGGGATATAGAGCTAAACTGGTGGGATATGAGCTCGTCGTCCGAAATGTACCACGGAATCCTATACTGAACAAAGACGAAAGAACGGGTGATGAATGTCCATGCTTAAATTTCAAAGTTTACCGTTGTGCTGCCTGCCCAAAAAGAACAATATTGTGGTTTAATATAATCACAAAAAAGAAAATGTGTTATTGAACCAGTAATATTTCTCAAATATTTATTAACTGACAAACTGCAGCATTATAATTTAAGCTTTGCACTAAAACCTACTATGAACTCTCACTTGATTAAACACAGAGATAAATTCGTGTAAGGTAGCGGCATTTTAAATTCTTATTAATGCTTTTTAAAAGCTCAAATCATTTCATTCAACCAGTAGTTTCAGAATTAAAAACATATAAATAAAATTTAGTATAAAACCGACTGATTTCTTGGTTTAGAAAATGTATCGGATTACAGGATTATATATTTGTTTTAATCGTATACACCATTATCACCAAATAAAATTAAGAATTCCCAGTTGGCAATCATTACAATTCGAAACACGTTAATTGTCTTAATGTACTACATTGTCTACATTTCAGGTCCATAATGGTTTTAATTTAACGTCATTAATCATCTTAGCAGTTAAAAATGTGAATATTGAGTACTGTCAGCTTAATTACTTTTTTCATTTTACGACTTTAGAATGACAAGAAACGAGTTTTGCTTTTAGTGATCACAAATAAGCTAATTACCAAAGCTGAAATTTGTTATAGGTAAAACGAACTGATAACTTGTTAAAAATAAATTAAGAGAGATAAATGCTTTATTCTGTGATAGCGATCTGTCAGAAAGCTTTAAGTTTTATCTTGAGACATTGACTTTTAAAAATAAATATTACTTGCTCCACAAGAATGTTAAACTAACGATTTAAATTTCCAAAATTATCTACACTTTCTTTTCGTAGGTAAATATGTTTTTCGGAATGTATATTTTCAATATTTTAAAATGAAGATTTAAAATTATTTTATATATATATAAGTATTTGTGTGACGTTAATTCTAATAGAGGATACTAAGCAAAACGCCGTATAATCGTGATAACACGTTGATATAGAATTTTCTGCAATACATTTAAAAGAAAACATTAATAAAAAATAATGATGATGTTAGCCAAATTTTTCAATTTATAATTACTGAGCTTAGTATTTCTTATAAGTTTCTGATTTATTCGAAAAGAATGTTAGAAACTAGAAAAAATACCGGGAGGGTTTAATAGATAAAAGCAGTAATTTAGGTTAAAAAACAAATGAAAAGAACAAACAAGTACTTGAAAAACACTGCATATATAAAAATTTTAATAAAGTATGCCACCTTTAAATATGTTTAAACCAGGCTGAATGTCACAAGCTAAGAATCTGTCTCCATCTTTATTTTTCCGTTTATTTATCTCAATGCTTCTTCTTCATTTTGTTGAGCTTGTTGTTTGTGTTTAAGTTACAATATTTTTGTATAACTGGTTGCTTAAATGCAATATTGTATAAGATTACATGTCCAATGTGTTTTAGTTTTTAGTTTTCATTTAAATAATACACAATAATTAAGGAAGATATATGTACTGTATATACACACACACGCAATTTTATTTAATGAAATGCATATATTTCGTAATTTTGGCGCTTTTCTTAGATTTATGAATCTATGCTGTCCATAGAACATTTTTCATGTCCATAAATTTTAATACTTTGAGTGGTGATATTGAATTTGAAAACTTTTAAAACGAAAGATAAGAAACTGTCCTTGTTGTTCCTTTTCATTTTAAATGATAGTAAAAAAATAGACAAAATTTCATTTTTTCTCATTTATTTAATATATTTTTAAAGATAACACGAAATCTTAACAATGCTCTTTTTTTAAATGCAAAAATATATAGCGGAGACTAGAAAGAGTTGACCCAGTTGTTACAAAATAATTTTTTTTATTTTTTTAAATATGGAACCTAGAATAAAGTTTTCATTTATCATTTTATTCGCTATACAATTTGTTATTAAAATAAAATTTCGAAATAAGTGTAGTATATAAGAAACTTGAAAAATGATTGATTTTAATCATGATAAAATAATGGGTCACGGCTCTCTATATATGAGAAGCTTGACCCACTTTTTTTTATATTGAAGTATTTGTTAAGGGAAATAAAATCAGTTTAAAAAAGGCAGAATAACTTTATGTTACATGGTTTAATGAATATTAAAAATTAGTTGGGGAAATTTCATGTATAAACAAGCTTATATTAATGCATGGAAATTATTCCAGAGAGAAACATTTGCCTTGCATACAATATTTCGAATGAAAATAAAATTTCAAAGTAATTGCTTAAGAGGCGCAAAGGCCAACATAGAGAAAAAGATTCCATGCCAGGACTGGAATCCGGCGCATCAATATAGCGCACTGACGTTCTACCGACTAAACCACATGGAGCGATACCCAGCCTGTAAAGTCCCGGCATGAAATCTTTTTCAATATGTTGGCCTTTGCGCCTCTTAAGCAATTACTTTGAAATTTGATTTTCATTCGAAATAAACAAACCTACTTAAATGGAATACAAGGTACACGAGGAAAAGTCCATTTGTACACTAGTTGACAACAAGTTGGCTTCATCTCATTGTGTACATCTTGGAGCAATTTCTCTACGTACCTTCCTAAAGTACTTTTACCATTGAATTCTTTTGTAGAGGTATGTTCACTTAAAATTTTTTTAAGGATGCTGCTTTCATATGTGTGGTCTTTTATTTATCTACTTTGAGAACAATTTAAATGAATTAGAAGTTCCTGCCACTATTTGAATAGTATTCCATTAAATGTTTTTTTACTTCTGTAGCAATTTTTCAAGTCTTCCTTTAACCAATTATAAACATTTTCATTTCTGCGTCTCCATTTTACTGTAGCTTTGCAGAATAAATGAACGTTATGTTAAAAACGTAACCACTAAACCTTCATTATGTGCAGTGTATAATAAATGTTTCTTCAATACTTAATTAATGGAGCTTTGATCATCTGGTCAACCCTCTCTTACAATGATTGGGTCAAGTCTACCCATTTTTTAAGAACATAGTTATTTTAACATAATTTACTGTACAATCTTTATACCTGAAAGGAAATCTAAATGTTTCTACATTACAAACTCACTTAAACTTCGATGATATATTTAATCTAAGAAAATCTTACAAAATGCTTCTAAATACACTTTTTAAACTAAAAATTCTTCGCAAAGATTTTTTCACACCTGCTTCAATTATCTTCATGAAACAAAGAATATTGTTAGAGCATTTAAGTATATTTGGTTGCCCCCTATTGGCAAAACTCTGAATTTTTTTTTAAATATGGAAACTGAGGGGTTCGTGAAGCCTCCCCTATGGTCAACTATAAATTGTCTCCCTATTTATAGGGAATTCAATGTACATAAATAAAAATATAAATGTTCGTTTGTGCAAAATCGCTAATCTCGGAAAGTTCTTCACCGATTGCTTTGAAATTCGCGGACTGCGCTGCATTCGAATACGCGCGGGTTTTTATACACGTATTACGATCCTCGCTCCCCCATCCTCCAACTTCCCCACTACCATCAGGGGCCGGGTTTAAAATATTTTCCGACACACGTCATGTGATGTATTATTAGAAAGCCCTTTGACTACTCTTTCACATTATGCATCTCCGATCACCTTCATCTCACTTTTTCCCCGTGGGTGCACATTTCTATATAAAAAAAAATGTAAATGTTCGTTTGTACGACGATAACTCTACATAGACATATCCGATTTGCTTAAAATTTTGTAAATAGGTTCATTCTAATAAGGCACTTCCCTGATTAGTTTTGGAGAGTCATTGGTTAAAAATAAAAGGGGAAGGTGGGCTAATCCATCCTTAATTTAGATAAATGGGTATTTCATGCCGAATTTTCCGATTTGCTTCAAATTTTGTAAATAGGTTCATTTTGATAAGGTGATTCCCTAATTAGTTTTGGAGTTTTATTTGTTAGTTGTGTAGTTTTATTGGTTAAGTGTAAAGGGGGAACGTTGGTAATTCCACCCTTAATTTATATAAATTGGTTTTTCATGTAGAATTATCCAATTTGCTTCAAATTTTGTGAATAAACTCATTCTGATAAGGTGATATAATTTTGATTAATTTTGGAGTTTTATGGGTTAAGTGTAAAAGGGGAACTGGGGGCCAAATCCTCCCCCCCATAATTTAGATAAATGGGTTTTTCATGTACAATTATCCGATTTGCTTAAAACTTTGTGAATAAATTCATCCTGATAAGGCGCTTTTCTGATTAGTTTTTGTGGCTCATTGTTTCAGTATAAAAGGGGGAACAGGGCTAATCCCTCTTAATTAAGATAAATACGGTTTTACTGCAAAAATATCCGATTTGCTTCAAATTTGGTACACCGGTTTATTTTGATAACGCGCTTTCCTGATTAGATTTGGAGGTTCATTTGTTAAGTATAAAGGTTGTGAAAAAGGCGGATAGTCCACCTTAATTTATTTTTCAAAGGTCATTATTCTTTGAAATAAGTATAATATACAACTAGTGTGAATAGCCTTTTAGCTCAATGACATCAGTTTAAGTAGGCACTTTTCTTTTTTATTTAATTTTTGCAATTTTATATGCTTTTAATATAACACTCTTTCTTCTTTTTCCGTAAAATCGATTGGCTTTTGTTCATCGAAATAACTGCTCGCAGAAGGTTGTCGTACTGACGGAGTGGAAGCAGTGCAACGAGCAATCTATAAATAATAAACGGTCAAGTGCGATTATTATTCGCTTTCAGAGGATTCCGTACAATAATGTATGAATTAGTAAGGGTATTATTAAAAACAAACTGTTGCTAAAAGATTACTAAGACTTTGCAAGAACAATACAACGTAGGCTTGGGCATTGCTGTATATACTCGAAAAGTATAAATGGATATACCATAAATAAAAGTATTGCATATTTAAACTTCATTTGACATTTCATAAACCTAAATTCAGTATAGTAATAATCTTTTCTTTTTACATTCTACCTAAAGCAAAACCCTTGTTCAAAATTTATACTTGGAATTGTGATAAGCGCACTTCGAAAGAACGTTGCAAAGTTGCAACGCCACTTTGGTTCGTGCCGCGTTTTTCCCACATAGGTTTTTAGTTATCTTTTAAAGACATAGTAGGTGTATTGAGAGTCACTCAATGCAAACTAGTCGCGAATCTCGTAGTATTTATGTGATTAATTCTAATTAAATTAGTTTTTTTTAACAGTTTGACGTTTGCTGCTTTAATACTGGTACTGGGCATTGCATTACACAAATATATTCTTCAAATTTGTTATCTA
Organism: Maratus speciosus; assembly: GCA_963932465.1. NCBI lineage: Eukaryota > Metazoa > Arthropoda > Arachnida > Araneae > Salticidae > Maratus > Maratus speciosus. The sequence continues at coordinate 140,431,083 of OZ010791.1, forward strand.
GGCTTTAAAAGCCGATGGAGCATAGATTACTCCGCACATATCATCATTTATGTTTAAATCGTCTGTGTCTTTAAGGGTTAATATCTCGGCTAATTACTGACGATTTTTTTCGAAAATATTCATCAAGAATGACTTTATAATTTTGCTACGAATGGTATCTACAGCGCTGCTCAACACTTTCGATGAATGTCCATAAATCGAAATTTGTGTGTAACAGAAAAATGCGTTTTTCTCAAAAATTATCTGACCAGGGTAATCGCTATAATTTTCCTGCAAGGTTTAAATTAACGTCTACCACCTCTAATTTTTTCGTAAATTTAATTCAGTAGATTTCGAATTAGATCGAGGGGGACATATTTTTGCACTACATTTTCAACCATACCTTTTAAAATATTATACATAAAATTAAATGAAATATATTTTTGAGTTACGAAGGCTTTCACACTATACCCCACATGATATACAAAGAAAAGATTTTTTTTCAGGTAACTTAATTAGACCCTCTACATTTTTCCTAAATATATTTGTGAATATTTATTAATCTATAAATATTTGGGTCAATAATCTTTATTAATTCCCCAATTTGAACTTTCCACGTTCCATAGTTTACGAGGAAACGGGCTGTGACAGACGGACAGGCAGACACAGGAGCGATCTTATAATGGTTCCCTTTTTACTTTTTAAGTACGGAACCCTAAAAATTCAAATGTTCGTTTATACAAAATCGCTAATCTCCTAAGGTTCTTCAGGGATTGCTTTGAAATGCCCGGATTGAGTTGCATTCAAGTACAAGCTTGTTGGTATGTACCTAATATGATCCTCGCTCACCCCTTCCTCAATTTGCCAGCCCCACCAGCCCACCAGGGGGCGCTTTTTTATTTTTTTCCGACACCCATCATGTGATATATCATTAGAAAGCGCTTTGAACTCTTTTATATTATACATCTCCCCTCCCTTTCCCCCACTTTCCCGGAGGTGAGGCACATTTTTATACCCGTACCGGGGTGTGTAAATGTTCGTTTGTACAAAATCTTGAATCTCCGAAAGTTCGTCACCGATTGCTTTGAAATTCACAGACTGCGTTGCATTTGAATGCGCGATTGTTTTAACATATCAATTATGAACCTCACGTGCCCCGCTTCCCAATTTTTCCCATTCCGGGGGCAGTTTTTAAAATTTTTTCGACACCCATTATGTGGTATATCAAGCCCTTTGACAACTTTTCATATTATGCACTGAGAAAGCCTGAGAGCTAATGTGGCTGCAGGTTCTGTATGTATGTACGTATTTATGTATATATGTACGTAACGTGATAACTCTTAATAGAAATATCCGATTTGCTTCAAAATTTATAAATAAGTTCATTATGATAAGGCGCTTCCGTGATTAGTTTTGGGGATTCATTGGTTAAGTATAATGGGAGGTAACGGGGTTCTAATCCCCCCTAAATTTAGATAAAAGGGTTTTTCATGCAGAATTTACCGATTTCTTCAAATTTTGTAAATAGGTTCATTCTGATAAGGTGCTTCCCTGATTAGTTTTGATGTTTTGTTGGTCAATTGTAAAGGGAAACGGGAAGCTAATTACCCACCTTAATTTAGATAAATGGGTTTTTCATGTAGAATTATCTGATTTACTTCAAATTTCGTATACTGGTTTAATCTGATAAGGCGCTTCCCTGATTAGATTTGGAGGTTCATTGATTAAAGGGGGGGAAACGTGGGGGTAATCCCCCTTAATTTATTTTTCAAGGGGCACTATTCTTTGAAATAAGAGCATTATACTGTGAGCTCAACGCCATCAGTTTAACTTGGCACTTTTCTTTTAAATTCACTCGATCTGTTAGGGATGCCACCGCACGTACTGTAATTGACAAATGGTGTGCCAATTATGATGCTGCGAAATATCCACGAGCCAAAGCTTTGGAACGGCACGCGGTTTGCAGTAAAAAAAAAAGAAAAAATAATGAGCAACGTTGTAGAAGAAACAATCTTGACAGGACCTTTCAAAGATGAAGATGTACTCATCCCGCGCATTCCTTTGATTCCAACGAATGTGCCATTTCAATTTGACACATTTCAATTACCAATACGACTGGCGTTTGCAGTATCCATCAACAAACCTTAGGGGCAAACTTTAGATTTCTGCGGTTTAGATCTAGACACGGATTGCTTCTCACACGGACAATTATATGTTTCGTGTTCTAGAATCGGCAAACCAAACAATATCTATATCTGCACAGACAATGTAACAACAAAAAATATTGTGTATCTACGAGCATCATGAAATTAAACATATGAGAAACGTGCACTTTCTCTTTTCTTTCTTTTCTATTTAGCCAGACTGAACCACAGCAACGCGTAGCCAGGTACAGCTAGTAATTATATATTCTTTATAGATGGCGGTCAAAGTGGAACCCATTTTTTCCATTTCCATTCAAAAATTATTTATTTCAGGATTCGAACCTGGGAGTTTGACGATACACCCCAGTGTGCAACCACAGAATTATTCAGAGGATATCCAGATTGACACATCTCACTTGCATGTTGTCTTCATCTATTATAAAATTCAGAAACGTTACTGATGAAAATGCGTTATACATGGAACTCCATTAGTTCATCGAGTATAATAATATATGAATGAGATTTCAACACAAAATACTACATTTGATGCAGGTTGAGGTCAAAGTGGAAAATTTATTTCTAACTGAGTAAAAAGTATATAGGCCCGAATGCGGCACTGGGGCATTTATTATTGGGGTTTAAATCCTGCCGTAGATAATATTTACTCTGTTGGGAAAAAATCAGTTTTGAACTTTAACTACGAATAATATAAAATTTCGGTTTGAAATCGCATGCATATATAATTATTATCTAGTGAGTAATGGCGTTGCTGCGTAACCTATTTAGATCAGTAATGTCTCCGGGTTGCATATTAGATGAAACTAGCTCTTGAGTGTATTTTGTCAGGCTGAATACCACCTGGAAAGATCAGTATTAAAACACTACACTGTAAAAGAAAACGACATTTTTACAGTACAAAGTGCTGTTCATCTCGCGCACAAACTCGATCACAGTTGAATGTACTGTATCTTTCTTTGGTTTTCTGACTATTTAAACATGGAAAATACAGTAGTTGCGTAAAATTAACAGCACAATGTACTGGCAATTTGGACGCCAGTAGTTTGTGCTGTGGTCCAAATGCGTCCAAAATTGCCAGTACATTGTACTGTTAATTTTACGCAACTACTGTATTTTTCATGTTTAAATAGTCAGGAAACCAAAGAAAGATACAGTACATTTAACTGTGATCGAGTTGTGCTAGCAAATTTACAGTGGTTTTTTTTACAGTGTAGAGTGTTTGTCCTAAGTCTCTCTTTCGTATCCTGGCCTGCATACAGATCAATCTGTTTTAAAAACTCGTTCAACTTCTACCTCTGCCTACAAAGAATATAATATTTCGGGTTGAAATCTCATGCATGTATAATAGAATAATGTTTTTCTTTAAAAAATATTTATTTTTAATGTTGGAAAAGAAACATTACTTAATACAGCAAAGAGAAAATGCAGTATCCTAGTGATATAAAACGAGATAGGAAGAAAGAAAACCCATATAATAAAAAAGTGCAGATAATTTCTTTTTACTAATCTGAAGACTGAATTAAATAAATAACAACTGTGTCAACAAAATAATATTACCGCGATGTATGTTCATATGTTTTGCTACCAATATTTTGTATAGTCATTACACACCAGTGCAAAAAAATGCATTTTTAAAAAAGAAGATTTTAATAGCTTTTAGAGTTTTCCTATTACGACGGCGACATAGGTGCCAAGTTGCCTCTAATCCTCCGTAATATGTGGGTTAATTTAACCCTGGTTTAATGCAATTCGCACCGGAATTTTTTTTCAGAGATGAAATTAAATAAGTTCCACGTAGAAAACTGGAATTAAATAAATAAAGATTCATGAAATAATTTTTCTGGTTAGAAACTTTGTTAAACTGGGTTAATTTAATCCACGTATTACGGAAGATTAGTGCGAGCTTGGCACCTCTGCGGCGACCGTCAGTTTTGGATTTGATTCAGTTTATAACGCGGGTATTCAAGGAACTGTTTCCGAAATTTAACGACCTCCCATTGTCTCATCCTTTTAACACGTAATGCAAGAATGGAATTCCGTTAAGAGACTACTATTACAGAGCGATACCATATACCAGTAAGACCTAAGTCTATTTATCTGGTAGACAAAACACCGTTTTACTGTTTGACATTTCTAGTGTTTTTTTTTTTCAAATATCTGTTTGATCGAATAGTTTTGTTTCGTTCAAATTTATCATTATCTTTGAGCTGTTACAGTTTTCACAGAAATTCGAAGTTCAATAAATTTAATAAAAGGATTTAGATTATACGGTTTATTTTATAACTCAACTAGGGGGCCCTGCCTCCCTTCAAGCTAATCTCGCCAACCCCCCGTTCAGACACCGCAGAATCTAAAAACACGATAATCTGATCGGTTTTAAAAATATTAGAGAAGATTAAATTATATTGAAAAAAGCTGTAACTCCCTGTATACGGGTTTTGTCAGCAAAAATTTAAGGCCGAATCAGTTGTTGTTAAGACATCCAATGGTTGTTTTCGGTTTTATTAAAGAGTTAAACATTTGAAAAGAAGCAAAAATAAAATGAATTAAGTGTACAGAGTCTTTGTCCCCCGGTATTTTAAATCAATTTCTACAACAATAGCCTAAGTCATGTGACTATCATCAACAGTTCTGGGCGGACCACTTCGAGTTTTATATTCCAGGTGCCATTTTGGTACTTTAATGTTAGCCAGACACAGGTGATAAGTCGAAAAATATTATTCTATCGCCATCATTTCATCTATATTATAATAGTCCAAGTCATGTTATTGCCATAAATAAATACGGTTTGACGTATTGACGGTTTTGGCAAAGATATCATATACGGCCCCATATTGGCGCGATTTTTTTTACGACGCCAATTTGGGAAAAATATCAACAGCGTAAACAACAACATCCGGCTTACCATATCAAGCAAAATAGCAATACTTTAGCGCCAGTTAAATACCCGTTATATATATGACATTGGCGTCAGAAAAAAATCGCGGCAACATGGGGCCGTATATGACATTTGTGCCGAAAGTTTTCCATTTTGATTAAAAAATCAAATAAAACTACATAAAAGTTTACATGGTCGCAAATAATTCTTAGTATTGTTACGCTAGCCAGGTGCAAATCTCTCCAATACCTTTTTTTCATCTCGCCAGTTAGCATTTTTTTTTTCAACTGGTAAAAAAAAAAACATTGCTTTGAAGTTGAAATTAAACGCCGTGGTTTGTTGCATTATTTGATTTTTCGCTGGATGTCATATACGCACCGGGTTTGGAGTGATTTTTTTTTTTACGAAAATTTGGCGAAAGCCTCGTTTTCGAATATGTATTTTGGTACTATTTAGTTATCCCGTCAACCAAAAATCAATCACCAAACTATAAGATTAAATGCCAATAATGGTTGATCGTAAAAAACATTCACTTGACTTTAAGCAAGTTACATGTGTTTATGTCATTAAGTGATTTTTATTTCGAAGTTTTATTTGTATATTTATTAATGTTATTCTATTTTATTTGTTCTTTCGTTATTTAAAATAAAAATTATGTCAATTTGTATAATTTGGCGATTTATATATTTTGGCGAATTTGGTCGACGGAATAACTAAATAGTACCTTTTTTAAATTATTTTCTATTATTTATAAAAGAAAATAACCCCAAAAAAATAATTAATAATTATACAACAAAACAATTTATATCCTTCTATCTCTGTATTCAAAAAAAAAGTAACTACCGCTGTCACCGCCGCCGGTTTTGAATTTTTTGAGACCGGAGGTCTTTCTTCGTTAATATTAAAAAAACTGTTGCATAGAAAAATATGAAAATCGGTAGTATTATAGAAAAATGTTTGATAAACACGCTGATGCAGACAGTTTTTAAATCGAAGAATTATTTTAAGAGATATTTAATGCCAAAGTTGGACAAAATCGTTCCATTAAAAAAGTTTTATAGGAGCAAAAACTGTTCATAGGAATTTAATCATTTTTAAATCATTTTATGCGTCAGAATTTCCCGGTGTGCAGATTGCAGTTAGTTTTTTAATTTGAATAATTTTTCGAGGTTTTATTTCTATTTTAAATTCAACTTTTCAGCATTTCGAGAGATATTTTTTACAAACTAGGGGGCTCGGCCCCCTACGAGCTACGCTCGCCAACCCCCGTCCAGACACCGCAGACTCTAAATGCACGCTAATTTGATCGGCTTTAAAAAGATTTCGAAAGATTGAATTATAATTTAAAAAACAGTGGCGATCTCCCTATAAACGAATTTCTATTCATTTCTCTTTGATTGGGGAATTTTAACGCCAAATCCGTTGCGGTACTACTTGATTATCCTGTCGACCAATTTCGCGAAATTATGTAAATCGCCAAACCGCTCGCCAAATTATACAAATTGATATAATTTTTATTTTAAATAACGAAAGAACAAATAAATTCGTACAACATTAATAAAAACACAAATAAAACGTCGAAATAAAAATAACTTGATGACGTATACACGTGTAACAACATTTCAAAATAAGCTAATATAAAAGGAATTAAGTAAAGTGAGTCTTTGTCTCCTGGTATTTTTTAACAAAGCGAAAGAAAGTTCTTTTAAATGAGACATTTTAAATTAATTCTCAAAATATCAAATAAATGTCTAGCGCAATTTCTAAATTTAAACTTTTTTGCAATATTATTTTGTGTTCATTTTATGTAATAACTATAATGTGACGTAAATATGACGTAATTTCTCCTAAGACTTCTAACGCATGTTAATGAATTTATTATTTTACAATATCCTTTCTCTTTTAAAATTCACGTGTATACTTTTTATGACGTAATTTTAAGTTCCTGCTTTTTATACGCAATTATTTAATTCTAATTTGAAAGTTTTTTTCCTGTTTATAATAGTCACGTGTAAATAAATTTTTAATTTGAAGCAAACATTATTGCTTGCGCTTTTTATACAGTTGGCAACAGTTTAAATTAGTACAATTTTCTGAAATCTGTAAAAAATATCTCTAGAAATGCTGAAAATTTGAATTTAAAATAGAAATAAAACCTGAAAAAATGAGTCAAAATAAAAAAAAATTAATGCAATCTGCACTCCGGCAAATTCTAACGCATAAGATGATCTAAAAATGATTACACTGCCATGCATAGTTTTTGCTGCTGTAAAACTTTTTTAGTGGAACGATTTTGTCCAAATTTAGCATTAAATAACTCTTAAAATAATTCTTCGATTTGAAAACAGTCTGCATCAGCGTGTTTATCAAACATTTCTGTATAAAACCACCGATTTTCATATTTTTGTATGCATTATTTTTGTTAATATTAACGAAGAAAGGCCTCCGGTCACAAAAAAATCAAAACCGGCGGCGGCGGCGGTGACAGCGGTAGTTACTTTTTTTTAGAATACAGAGATTTTAGAAAATTGTAATAATTTAAACTGTTGCCAATTGTATAAACAGCGCAAACAGTAATGTTTGCTTCAAATTAAAAATTTATTTTACACGTGACTATTATAAACAAAAAATATAAAAAGAAGGAACTCATTGAAAATTACGTCATAAAAACTATAGTTAAATAAATATAGAAAAACTATATTTTCAAAGAACGACAGATTCACCTTAATAATATAAATGAAAAATATGAATATCAAATTCACAATATATCTTTACTTAGTAGGTGCTAAAAATACAAATGTTAAAAACATTTTAAAAACAATGCAGATCTTGAGAACATTGAGTCACATGATGTTTAAAATCCGAGCGCTTTCGACTGAACCATCAGTCGTCATCAGGGAAAAGAGCACTGCCGAATGAAAGACAAACAGCTGGTTAAATATCATAAATGGATTTGCGAATAAATTTATCAACAAATTAATTTATAAATATAATAGTAACAAAATATCTACAAACGTTAGCAAAAATAAAGAAAAACCTAAATTTTGCAGTATGAAATATATTCCACATCTTTTTGAAAGAATTAAGTATGCATTAAGGAAATATAATGTTACACTTATCGCTAAACCACCGACAAAATTAGAGCAACTGGTATACAGACAGGTCGATCCTATAGACAATTTTGATAAATCCGGAGTTTATATTGTCCCTTTTAGGATTGGAGGCAGTTCAAAAAAGTATACTTACATAGGAATGACCACTCGGAAATTATTGGAACGGATTAAGGAGCATATGACAGATTTAAAAAAGGGTAGACCATCCACAGCTCTATCCCGGCTAAGTCAAGTTAAAGACATTGATATCTTATTCAAAGAAGTTAAAATCATCGCACACGCTTCATTTTATAATATTTGTATAATTAGAGAGTCGTTGGAAATTTTAGCAAAAGGCAAGAGTACCTGTAATGATGTTCTATCCTATAACATACCAAGAATCTGGTTCAAAATTCTAGGGGTTACAGGGGAATTTGGTTTTGATTAACCATTTTCCCTCCTCCCTGTCCCCCCCCCTCTCCCCCCCTCTCTTTTTCTGATTGGCTGCTCCTCTCTGTTTTTTCCATCCTTCCCACCTTCCTATTTTGTGGTTCGTTTGGTTTCGCCCTTTGATATTTAACCAGCTGTTTGTCTTTCATTTGGCAGTGCTCTTTTCCCTAATGACGACTGATGGTTCAGTCGAAAGCGCTCGGATTTTAAACATCATGTGACTCAATGTTCTCAACATCTGCATTGTTTTTAAAATGTTTTTAACATTTGTATTTTTAGCACCTACTATGTAAAGATATATTGTGAATTTGATATTCATATTTTTCAAAACTATAGTTACACGTGAATTTTAAATGAGAAAGAATATTTTAAAATAATAAATTCAGTAACATGCGTTAGAAGTCCTAAATAGGAGAATTTACGTCATATTACACTTATTACGTAAAATGAACAAAAAATAATATTGCAAAACAGTTTTAATTTAAAAATTGCGCGAGACATTTACTTGACATTTTAAGATGATCATAATATTTCATTTCTAACAAAAGTATTTTGACGTGAATATTAAAAAGAGAAAGAAAAGTTTGGCGAAAATTACGTCAGATTATAATTGTCAGATTCAAATTATAATTCAATGCGGTGTCTGAACGGGGGTTGACGGGCGTAGCTCGTAGGGGGCAGAGCCCCCTAGTAAATAAAAAAAAGTTTTGATTTTGAAATGGACCAACGAAAATCTTCGTAGCTATTTCCGGCAGATCGGCTTCCAATTTGAATGCTTAAGCATGGCCTTTCTTCGTTAATATTAAAAAAAAACTGTTGCAAACAAAAATATGAAAATCGGTAGTATTATAGAGAAATGTTTGATAAACACGCTGATGCAAACAGTTTTCAAATCGAAGAATTATTTTAAGAGATATTTAATGCCAAAGTTGTACAAAATCGTTCCATTAAAAAAGTTTTATAGGAGCAAAAACTGTACATGGGAATTTAATCATTTTTAGATCATTTTATGCGTCAGAATTTTCCGATGTGCAGATTGCACATAGTTTTTTTAATTTGACTCATTTTTTGAGGTTTTATTTCTAATTTAAACTCAAATTTTCAGCATTTCGAGAGACATTTTTTAGATATTTTAGAAAATTGTATTAATTTAAACTGTAGCCAACTGCATAAACAGCGCAAACAATAATGTTTGCTTCAAATTAAAAAAAATATTTTACACGTGACTATTATAAACAGAAAATATAAAAAGCAGGAACTCATTGAAAATTACGTCATAAAAACTGTAATTACACATGAATTTTAAAAGAGAAAGAATATTGTTAAATAATAAATTCATTAACATGCGTTAGAAGTCTTGAATAGGAGAATTTACGTCACATTACACTTATTACGTAAATTGACCAAAAAACAATATTGCAAAACAGTTTAAATTTAAAAATTGCGCGAGACATTTATTTGATATTTTAAGATGATCATAATATTTCATTTCTAACAAAAGTATATTTACGTGAATATTAAAAAGAGAAAGAAAAGTTTGTTGAAAATTACGTCAGATTCAAATTATACTTCAATCTCTCGAAATCTTTTTAAAGCCGATCAAATTAGCGTACTGTTAGAGTCTGCGGTGTCTGAACGGGGGTTGACGAGCGTAGCTCTTAGGGGGCTGAGCCCCCTAGAATAAATATATAAATAAATATAGGAAGAGTGTGAACTAATAGTAGGTATTGAAAAATGCATTTCCAGCAATCATGGCTTATGTACAGTAGTTCGGAGAAAAGTTTCTTGGCGAGAAAGAAGTTTGGCAACGTATTTTCTGACAACCTATTTACTGTTCCATACTCACAAGCAATTTTGTCCATATATATACAATTTATTTATAAAACAAGTAATATAAAAATTTTGTTTTTAAAGTCAATTCCTACTTAGGTCATCAAAGAAAAATTTAATATAATCCCTTAAGCTAATATTAGTTTTTGTTGCATTAAAATATCTCAATTTGTTGATTTTCTATAAGCAGGTAGGTTTACAATGGAACTCTATGGGAATTTGGCGAAATATTAGAGATATCGCCAAGTTGGCATCACTTTTGGCGAGTCATCTTGGCCTCCAAATTTGGCGATATATCTCCAAGTTGGCGACAAACTTGGCGATATTTGGCGACAGAGCAGGTCCCCCCCTATGGTAACCCCTTATTGAAAATAATTTAATTGATCTTCAATAACGAATGGCCGCCATTTTGTTTCCCATGCAAAACTAAAATTAATTAATTAAAATTTAGTTAATTAATTAATATTTGAAAAAACTGTATTAACATCAATTGTCATTCAGTACAAGGTTTAAAAAATTTGTTTCAACTTGATAGGATGAACAATGAGTATTTTATTAACGATTGAAAATTTGAACAAGATATATCTATATATATATAAGCCGTTCTCTGTGTGTATGTCCTTTATACAAATCTTTAATTTTTGACCGTTTTGCACGAAACTTGCTGTACATAGGCTTTAGAACGTGGAATAGAACCCTGTCACCTTTAAAATCATCAGACCAATATTTATCCCTTTTTTCTATCATCTTTCATAATTTAACATTATAGAAATATCTCATTTTAAATTTTCAAATTCAATAGCTTCTTTCCTGTTGCCACGCGGCTAAAAAACTGCCCAATAATTAAAAAAAAAAATGATAACTCGAGTACTTTGTTTTATTAGCCAATAAAAATTCAGACTCGACTGCTATATTTGTACATTTTTTAAATCGACGTCATTCTAATCATAAAATGCACATTTTTATATATTTATGTAAAAACTTTAACTAAGCATGTTTTAAAATGACTTTAGAAGTACTTTAGTTGAATGTTAAAAAATCTATTTTAATGAAGTCGTTTCAATATCAAGAATCAAATAAGGAAAATGATAATAGTAAAAAAAAAAAAAATCATTTGCTAGATATGACGTCAATGTCATCAATATGATTTCAAACTGGCTCTAAAAACTGGATGCTACAATTTATTCCCTATTTCTTTGTAATCTTTAATTATATCATTCAGATAAATGTTTTAATACTGAAATGCAATGATAACATTCTACGATTTGTATCGAATACGGTTATATAAAATACGATTTTTGTACGATTTATATTAAATAGAAATTATAGCTACTATTTTTTAGGGTAAGCTTTTTTTTCTTTTTTAAACAAAATTTCATGACTGACAGACTTTTTTGTTAGACGTTGAATTAATGGGATGCATGATGTTTAGAGATCAAATTGCAGTAAAAGCGTAATTTATGGTACGGTTAGGTTGTTGCCACCAACAATATGGTGCTAGGCGTTACTCATAGATATGTCTTTTCTTCATAATATTGCATTAATAGCAAACGGATATATCTTTCTGAATTGGGTTAAAGGTATATTTAAAAATATATCCGTGATTGAAAATTAATTTAAAAGGGATAAACAATCCGTAAATTAAGATAAGCTTTTCAAAAAAAAAAAAAAAAAATAAATACTGAAAGTACTTTTTGTATTCTATTAGATATTGGAATAATCAAATGTGCGATGTTTAAAGGTCAAATTGCACTAAAAGTTAAATTTATGGTTGGGTTAGGTTATTGCCACCAACAATATGATGCTAGAGTTACTCATAGTTCATCAATGTCTTTACTTTATAATATTGCATTAAGAGCAAACCGGTATATCTTTCGTAATTGGGCTGCATGTAGGGATGAGATTTCCACGTTTTTGCACACCGGTATATTCTTAAAGAAAATGTTGTTCTGTTAAATCAAGAGAGTGTCCCGATTAAATGAAATATCATTTACTCTAACAAAATACTGGTGTGAAAAAATGCGGAAATCTTATCCCTGGCTGCATGCAAATCAAAAATATCCATGATTGAAAATTACTTTAAAATCTATTCACATGAAAAAATTGAGATACAATTTTCAAATAAATTTCATTTGACAGAAGCTTTTTCTATACGACAGTGTGAAAAACGAAATTGTATGATGATCATAAGTTAAAAAAATTTTAGTAAAGGCAAAATTTATGGGTTAGGTCATTGCCATCATCAGTTTAATGTCTCAATTGGCATTGTGTTTGTAGTTTTTTTTTATATATATATTCTGAAGAAGACTCAATGAAAGAGTCGAAACATGTAAATTTTTAATATTTTTAATGTTTTTTATTATTTAAATCACGCTTTTTAAGCAAATAATTGTACTTTAATATATGTTATGACATTTGTTTGGAATATACATTATTATGGTATAGTTAATAGTAGACGCAATTAAAACTATTTTACTTATATTTCTTATCGGTCTTTTAACGATTCGTGGACGGCAATGCACCAATCTCAGTTATTGTCACTGCCGTATTATTTCATTTTAATGTATTTTACCCGGGTGGACCATTATTACTGACACGAGCGAAGCCGGGTAGATCTGCTAGTAAATATATAAATACGTGAACAATAACCATTTTTCCAAATGGTTAATAAACATTTATTAATAAATAAGCAACAATAGCCGGGTTACCATGTCAGGCAAAATAAAGCGCTTTTAGCACTATTTAGGTAACCCGGTGTGTATATCACATCTGCAATTAATATTTTTCTTTTCGTTTCGTTTTAAAAAAAGAAAGAAGTTAAAGCCATTGATTTAAAAATTTTCAGTTTGAAATGAAAGATTTGTATTAAATAAAGTGATAATGAAGTACAAAAAAAAAAAAAAAGAACATTGTTCTTAGCATAGATTCAAGGGAGTCCAAACTGGTCGCCAAATTAATTTAAAATAATAACCCTTTCTGAAATACGAAAAAAAAATCTGTTATGATTAAAATTTGACTTGCCATCATTAGAAAAAGTATTTAAAATTAGAAAAAAATTAATATGTCGAAAACTAATTCGAATTTAACAATCCTAATACCAGTTTTGAGATCTCTGGATCAATACGGATTTTTGGTGTTAATTTCATTGCAAAATATTCAATATTTTAGGAGAAATCGCCGTGAAACATAATCAGTTGTTTAATCAGTCGTTTCATAGAATCGTTACATAAATTCTTTTCAATTCAGTCGTTTCATTAGGATTTTATATATATAGGGTAGAAATAAATATAGGGAGAGTGAACTACTAGTAATTAAAAAAAATAAAATAAAAGTAAATAAACATTTATTATTAAATAAACAACTATAGGCGGGTCAATCAAGATAATGCCATTTTGGCGCCAATTAGGTACCCCGTGCGTATATGATATTTTTGCCTAATATGTTTCTTTTCTTTTCGTTTTTTTTTTTTTTTTTTTTTTTCCCAAAGAAAGAAGTGAAAGCCATCAATTTTAAATGTTTCAGTTTTAAATGAATGTTTTGTATTTTAAATATAATGAATGAAAGGATTATATTTAAAATGAAATTAAAGAAATACAAAAAAAATGATACGGGTAAAATGTTTGGCGATTTATCACCTGCGTCCCGCTAACATAAAAATACCGATTTCTTGATTTCTCTATCAGAATCTTTCGATTTGGCGAAAGACTGTACAAGTAAATTGAATTATGAATAAAAGTAACATGCTACATTTCTTAGTACACATTTTAGGGAGGCCAAACTGGTCCCCAAATTAGCTTAAAATAATAATCCTTTCTAAAGTATGAAAAAAATATCTGTTATGATTAAAATTTGAATCGCCATTATTTTAGAAAAGTATTTAAAATTAGAAAAAAAAATAATGCCTCGAAAACTAAGGTGAATATAAAAATTCTAATACCAGTTTTGAAATCTGCGGATCAATACGGATTTTTGGTGTTAATTTCATCGCAAAGTATTCTATATTTTAGGAGAAATTGCCGTGAAACATAATCAGTTGTTCAATCAGTCGTTTAATAAATTCGTTTTATTTCAGTCGTTTCATAATATCCGTTTCATAAATTCGTTTAATTAGGATTTAATATATATATATATATATATATATATATATATATATATATATATATATATAGGGTAGATTTAAACAACTGTTCTTTATTCACTACCCAATTTATTCGTATAAATCCCTTTAGCAAGATCTTCATTTAAAAAATGTTTGAAGTGTGTAAAATACATTATATACGAAGCCTATAGAGAGAATGCAATAAAGGTATTACTCCTGCAAAATTGTAAATGGATTATACTCATACTTGTTGCATTCCGTAATATTTTTCACAAGAAAAAGAATACAGTCAGACGATGAAATTTCTTGAAGTTCGAAGTATCGTGACTATGTGCTTGGGGTAAGCCTCTTTTAGTTCACAAGGTTCTTTTTCAAGACATTTTACGTTATTTATCCTTTTGTATGGGATTAAAGTTTTCCAGTTTTGAAAAGAGAAAAAAAGTATCTCAGTTGCATTTATGAACACACAGAGACACGCAATACTATTTTGCAATCTTACTATTACCTCGGCTCATATACGCAGTTATGGATAATATTAAAAAGATATTTTATTAAAATTATTATTGTATAAGTGATCAAGCCAATAAAATTAAATCAGTTTAGTTCTTTTGTAAAATGAATAGAATAAAAAGTGAAATTTAACTGATATTTGTATGTCTGAAATGACTGTAAGTAAAGAAAAATATTACGTTCAACTCAAATATAATTTTGTAAATATATATTTCTAAATTGCATTTCTATTCAAAAAATAATCATTTAAAAATCAAAGTGTATTTTTCTTGTAGTACTAAATACAAGCGTTAAAAAACTTGTGTATAAAAAAAAAAAAAAAAAAAACAGTGTGTATTAGTACAGCAGTTACAAATTTTCAGGACAGATAGAGTTCACCTAGACGATGAGAAATCACATTTCATTGCATGATCGGAAACGCTTTCTTGGCGCGGTAGTGACGACACAAAACGCAAGAAAGCCAGGACACGAACAGTGTGAGAAAAAACGTTTATTATTCTTAGTGTTGCAAAAATGCCGGGAGAATGCTGGAAAGTGCTGAAGAGCTTGTTGCACGCTGGGTAAGTCTGGGACACGCCCTGATTTTTCGAGAATATTAGATCTTCCATACGCCGCAGATGCGCTTCCACACATCACGGCCCTGGGTCGTAATTTCAAACACGATCTTTGATGGCGATCGTTGTCTCTCTTTTTTGTTCTAATTTCTTAGTTTTTCTTGCTGTACTAAGACTAATAAACATGCTTTATCACCCTATACGTGTTTTGTGTCACCTTGGACTACTGCTACAGGAAAGTGCTTCCGACCATACATGGCTATTTCCTATAATCTAGATATACTCTATCTGTCCTAAAAGTTTGTAACCACTGTACTCATACGCCCTGTATATTCATTTAAATAAAATCGAATGCATAAATTGGGCAACTAAACAACAGAACACCTCAAAATTATTATTTTTTGTCTCAAATTGGTCCCCCATATATAAGATTTTTTATGCAAATAAAATGTATTTCTAACAAAGATAGGGCGAAACATTGAAAAAAATGAAAGGGTGGGTTTAATATTCTTAGTGCTGCAAAAATGCTGGGACAATGCTGGAAAGTACTGCGGAACTTGTTGCACGCATTGTCGCAACTGCTGGGCAAGTCCGGGACACGCTCGATATTTTCGAGAACATTTGATCTTCGATGCGCCGGAGATGCGTTTCCATGCATCAAGGCCCGGGGTCAGAATTTCAAACACCATCTTTCATAATGATCGTTGTCTATATTTTTGTTCTAATTTGTAGTTTTTTGCTGTATTAAGAATAATAAACATGCTTTCTCACCCAGTTCGTGTCCTGTCTTTCTTGTGTTTGATGTCGCCTAGGACTACTACGCGTGGAATGTATTTGCGACCATGCATGGCTATGTGTTTTCCCATCATAAATGTTTACTCTACCTGTCCTAAAAGTTTGTAAATGCTGTACTGATACACCCTGTATATTCATTACAATAAAAACAAATACATAATTTAGTCTACTGAACAACAGAATATCTCAAAATTATTATTTTTTGTTTCAAATTAGTCTCCCATAATCTGCATATAAGATTTTTTTATGCAATCAAAATTTATTTCTCACAAAGATAGGATGCAACACGGAAAAAATTCAATGACTGGGTTATACCGAACTCATACAAGTAATATGCTTCTATTTGATCGAATTCTCTTTAAAGAAGAAACTTTTCTTCTTTATAGATATAATCGAAAATTGCTTTTCTATTTTTCCTTTTTTAATCAAACATTAACAAAATATCAAATATAAATATTTGGAAACTATTCGTTACAATAATTTTAAAAAGTGAAATTACAACACATTAATTTCTAACTTCTTATAAATGAATACCATGTAAACGTTTACTATAAAAATATAGGTAAGAAAGTTAACTATTAAAAAATAGGAGAAGGTCTAATAAAGTGTTTGGTTCTAAATATGTTTATTCAAGATTGTCAATTTAGCTTGGGTTTTCATTTCAAAATTTCAAATCCATACATTCTTTACTTTATGTAATCACAAAATTTCTGTCATTAAATAAACAAAAAATACTATTTTTACTTTCTGGCACGATTTCGGATTTTCAGAATAAAAATCGAGACCAATCTGCCAACCCTGTGTTTATTGCTTATTTAATTCCGTTAATATACGTCGGTATATTTGATTTTTCATATTTGTTTAAAAAATATATATATTAATTCATATTCTGTTAGTAGAACGTTTCGTTAAAGTTAATAGATAATAATTATTTTTAAAAACTCCTCTAAGCATCCCCTCTAAATTTTACCATTAAAGAGTTATTTTAAAATAGTGTCAAAAGTTATTTTAGTACTAAAATTTTCTTTTTACATATTAATAAAATCTATAAGTTTTTGATTTCCCTGATTTAGAACTATATGTTGCGAGAAACTGAGAACTGATGTCAGTAATTGAAATAAACTAACTATGCCAGAAAAGAAACTTTTCAGGTTAGTTATTAAGAAATGTGTGTATTGTATGGCTGAGCATTTTTGTTTATAGCAAACTGAAAATATTTTACTCATTAAAAATTGAAAATTCTTTTCTTGTTTATTAAATGTACATTTTAATAACATACTTCCACGTGAGATATTATCATTGATAAACAAATCTTTCAGATAAAAAATCAAGTTTTTGATTCAAGAAAGTCTTTTTTACTATACGTTTTGTCAGCGCTTTATTTTCTTTTATAGCAACACATTTTTCAGTAAACAGTTGCAGTTATTGTAAAATTAGAGGCTATCATGGTTTAATCATGTTTTGTCATGGGACTATGCAAATTACAATATCTTTGTTATTAATTTTATAGCATAGAAAATGTCTTTCAAATAATTTTAAAAATTTGTTTTGAACGTGTAAATTCTCTTCTTTTAAATAATAGGCTGTGTAAATGAATTTCAAGTACTAATTAATTTATTATTTCTCTAGAGCCAGGAGTCCAATGGGCATTCCTTAATGAAATTTAAAATTTTAACATTATACTTGGCAGTGTAAGAGCTTATTTTAAACAATTTTTATGGCCCTCAAGTTGAAATATATTTTGAATTAACCTTCTTCAAAGTGTCATGGTAAATTGAAATTCTAACTCCCTTTTGTGAATTCTGAATAATTTAAAACACTGTTTAAATGAAAATGCGAATTTTGTTTAGAAACAACAAGGCTATATGATATTCATAATTAAAATTGATTAACTAATAATATTTTAGTGTACAAATAAATTTAAATATTATTTTTACCGAAGAATTTCATATTTTTCTTATATATACATTGAATGGCGTAACTTATGAAATGAAGAAAATTGTTATCTTAATTAAAATACTTTAGAGGAAAAGAGCCTTTTTAAATAAATGTATTATTTTAATTTGAATTTCAATGGAATTCTCTATAGTGTAATATAAGCTTTTATGCTTCTCTAACGTTAAAAAATATAACATTTTTATGCAAGATACATATTAGGTAAAATGATTTATTTTAATTTTATAATTCATATATTTTTAATGTAGCTTCAACATATGTGATTTACTGAGAATAACGTGAAAATAATGATTAAATTTGAAAGATATTTTGAATTAACAATATTCTGTGCAGCATTTTGTGGTGTTGTAAAAATTTTCTTTGTACTCGTATCTATGTGCAGTAATCATTTTAGACGGGGACAATCTGATAAATAAGGTAGAAAACAATATGATAGAAACAATCTGATAGATAAAGCAAATTTTGGACCATATTAAAAATTACATAAAATTCAATAAACAAGATAATGCGGTTTCAGTTTTATTATGGTAATGGGAAGTATCTTACTATATTTAGTATAAGAGCTTCCCAAGAATTAGCTTTTTCGACTGAAATAAAAAAATATCTCCGAATTCTGACATAGGAATATCAAAGAAAACAATGTATCATCTATTTCTCACTTCCGAGGCATAAGAAAACAAAACAATTTCGCTTATGATGTGATAGGAAGTATCAAGGTGTTCTCTGAAGTTTCAAGTTAAAACAACTGACCGCATCAGATGATGGGGACGTCAAGCTCACCCTTTTAAATAAAGGAACATGCAAAGGAATACCTCGTATATTCTCTTAAACAATGGTTAGAGAAAATAGCACAGAGGATAAATCGACAGAGAGATAAAGAAAGTTTTATGAACTTAAAAAAAAATCTGATTTTGTGTCTTTGACATCCTGACGAACTTCGAAAAACGAATGGCGATGGAGAATAATCGTCGGGAAACAAAAATATATCAGTTGTCATCGTTTCATGTCCCATTCCGGGGTGCTATGTTTTGAAGTAGCGTGTAGCGTTAAAAAAGAGCGGAACCCTTGCTTCTATATCTACTAGTTGTGTCACAACCTCCAAGAAGAGAAGAATAAGAACTTTCACTGTGTTATATTCCAGAACCCTACAGAAATTTCTCCTTGAATGTTCGAATTACCTATTGTGTGTCGACGACCTCGGTTGTCAATCCCCAACCCCACAGAGTTGTTTTAACTATTTAAGATTTTAGATCAAAATCCCAAAATAACAGTTTCCCAGCATATGACTATGTACAGTGAGATACTCGTAATAATCGTGAGAATGAAATATCCAGTTCACTATCCTGGAGTAAAGTGGAAAGTGGGGAAATTTTCGAACTCAACAAAAACGGTAAGATCATTTTACATCTTTTATGACTTTAATTATTTCTGAATCAAGTAAAATTAAGAACATAAAAAGAAAATACACTTTTGAAATTTTTAGTAAGTTTTACATTAAAAGTTTAACATTCCAGGACTTTCACTGAAAATGAGTTGTGAATAAAAAAAAAAAAAAAAAAAATGAAAATTTAATGTTAAATTTCAAAAGTCCAAAAAGCGTCATTATGAACGAGAATTGAAGTAAATAGCGCCATCTAAATACAGTTTTTGTAAATGGGAACTAATCTGGAATTCTCAAACACTCCGAAACATCGCTGATTTGTTATGTAGAAAGTCATTTATTTCGGAGAAATTAAATAGCAATATGTATGGTACAAACTATAGCAAACGCAATTAGATGTTTAGTGCTAGCAAATGTTAAATTAAAAATTGAAGAGGAAGGGTTGAGTCAAACGTAACCTGCTTTCGCCGATAAGGAAGTAATCTTGGACCATTATTTATTAGGTAATCAAACTGAGCAACTGATTGATGAAAAAAGGACCCATTAACTTAATACCGCATTGACTAAAGCCGAAGCTAAAAACAAAATCAGCATCCTTCAACAGACCCCGAAAAAATAGAAAATATGGGAAAAAATAGGTTGTGTCACTAAGAGAGAAAATTATACGTTATTAACAAAAGCAGGCAACGGACAGGAAATTTCATTTGTAGTACCAAACGTGAAAGTGATAAATTTGTGGATTTTTTACAAAGTAGGAAAGAGGTTGGTTTTTTTAAATGATGACCTGGCCTCTACGTGTCATTTTATTGCCCACCTGAACAAGGTAGATGCCAGGATACAGGACGGAATTTTGCTACATCGTAGCCTGGTAATGATTTGCTTGAAAAGCCGACCCGACCTCGTAACTACAGCGCAATGAGGTCCCTTCGTTGTTATTCCTAAATTGACCGGTTGATAATTGATGTTTATCTCAAGCAATTCGAACAGGGCACAGGACAGCGAAGTCATGCTCGATTAACGTGAAATAATGGATGTTCTTTAGCCGAGTGTGCGGTGCAGGCTCACCGGAGGGTATAATATAAAAAGAGTGAAATAATAAATGATCATTTACTAAATATTAACGGGAAATGTCGCAAAACGCAAATGTGACACAAAAATATGTGTTATTTAGGGCCAAAATGCAGACTCTGTCGATTTAGAGGGATACGGATCTCCGCATTTTTTCACTTCTCCACTGGATAAAAACTGATTTCGTGGCTTGTCCCATTTTAACAGGTAGGATAGTTCGTGCTACTTTACACCATGGTACACCTAATAAAATAGTGTTGTAAAATAAATAGGATTAAAAATAAGAAAATATTAGGGGACCACACTCTTACACAACACTCATATGAATCGGCTGACTCAGCGGTCCATTTTCGTACTGAAAATCATTTAGGTAACCACACATACTAACTTAAATACTAGCTACCGTATACATATGAAGAAAAAACCATTCATCTTTAATCGCTAACCACCAGCTTACGAACATACTTACTAAATTATGGTTTATTTACTGACATCCAATCTATATTACGATATTCAACATTCATTTACTACGGGCTAAGTAATAATTTTATTTATTAGGTTGCCTAATGGGGTATACCGGGGCACGTTTACGTAGTGCGCTTTTTCTGAACCGAGTTATAGATGGTGTGCCACCAGTTATGACAGATTGATGCTACTCCCTAGTGTGTATTCTCACAGGTTTTTGAGTGTCAGTCGAGCTTCGGTCTTGCATGAGGAAAGGATAATCTGTTTTTTGTCAAGGTGAGTAAATTTTGTGATGAACTTATTGAAAGTTATTGTGAAATAATAATACTTAGTTAAGGATAAACAAATATATGGACATTTGCAGAATTTTCTCCTTTTTGGGAATTGTACTTGTATGAGCAGAAATGTTATTAATTTTCGTTGCACGTAAAAAATAAATACAAACAGTGAGGCGGAGCACGTTAACGCATTAACCTCGGGGCACGTTTTCGCACGTTCAAAAGGAAGAAATTACGTAAAAATGCACTAGTTACTATTGTATTAATACATGGAAATTATTCCAGAGAGAAACATTCGCCTTGCATACAATATTTCAAATTAAAGTCAAATTTCAAATTTCAAAGTAATTACTTTGAAATTTGAAATTTGATTTTCATTTGAAATATTGTATGCAAGGCGAATGTTTCTCTCTGGATTAATTTCCATGTATTAATATAATTTATATCGATGCTGGATTTAATTATGTTTCGTGTTTGTCCCAGGTTGGTGACTCACGATAAATATTCCATCTTGTGCTGCGTATGCGCATCTTGCCGACATATAAAAGTGGGAAATTTTCCGAGCTAGGTATCGTTCCAAGTGGTTTAGTCGGTAGAACGTCAGTGCTCTATACTGATGGCCCGGGCTCGATTCCCGGCTTGGAATCTTTTTCACTATGTTGGCCTTTGCGCCTTTTAAGCAATTACTTTGAAATTTGAAATTTGATTTTCATTTGAAATATTGTATGCAAGGCGAATGTTTCTCTCTGGAATAATTTCCATGTATTAATATAATTTCTATCGATGCTGGATTTAATTATGTTTCGTGTTTGTCCCAGGTCCATGACTCACGATAAATATTCCATCTTGTGCTGCGTTTGTAGCCTTGCCGACACATAATAGTGAGAAATTTTCCGAGCTAGGTATCGTTCCAAGTGGTTTAAACGGTAGAACGTCAGTGTGCTATACTGATGGCCCGGGTTCGAGTCCCGGCTTGGAATCTTTTTCACTATGTTGGCCTTTGCGCCTTTTAAGCAATTACTTTGAAATTTGAAATTGGATTTTCATTTGAAATACTTACAATTGAATCAGAACAAAGAGACAGCAAAGGTAGAAGTAGGAAACCAAAACTGCAAAAGAGAAAAATTTTGTACACTCTGGGATAAAGAAAATAGTGAATGAATCTGATGACGAATATGAAAACTGTGTATGTATTTATTGTTTGAAATCAAACAACCAATCCAAAAAAGGTCAAGACTCGGTTCAATGTCTTAGATGCAAAAGGTGGTTCCATGACAAGTGTGCAAAAGGAAATACTTTATTTTTTGTTTGTAAAAACTGTAACAGTGATGATGAAAAGGACTAAATAGTTTCTGTTATCAATTAGAAATAAGCCCTATGTTTTCAGTTTATCCTATAAAATGTTCTTTAATTAATTCTCTTAATATATATTTTTTTAAACAGTGTTTTAATTTATAAATAAAACATTTCAATTTGATTAAATATTTATTTCACTTATTCCTTGGTATCCCTTATAATATGCTTAAACATGCCCCACTTATTGCGTAAACTTGCCGCGGGAATGGGGCAAGTTTACGCAAAGAACTTGGACACCCCCCCCCCCCCCAAAAAAAAAAAAAAAAAAATTATGATTATAAACAAAAATAGGGTAACAACTGAATGCACAAATTTTGACTTTATTAACTGCTTTATAAAACCGCAGTTTCTAAACTTTCCTAAGTTGAAGCATAGAAATTAGAAAATTCATTGAAAAAAATCCGCGTAAATGTGCCCCGGTCTACCCTACTGTAATTAATTTAAGTTATATACTAACATAATAGACGCATGCATTATAGTATAATACGTAGACTACAGTATAAATGGTTAAATTATAAGAATGTTAACTAAATATTAAAATTAGACTAAAAATGATATCTGTTCATAAACATAGCCTTTCTTTCAACCTTTTTGTTTTGTCGAATTATTTTTGAAGTATTTCTTTTCTGGGTCTTTCTTCAATTGTTTCTCTTTCATAGAATTTTGCAACTTTCGTGGCATGTGTCTTCTTTCTCTTCGATTTGTCTCTGTTATGGAGATTTTATCACTTTCATTGTTTTTGTCAGTGATTTTGTTGATTGTGGTCACATCCATGTGTGCTGTTATTATAGATGATTACTGTGGCGTTCTAGAGCGGAAGCATTTTTCGACTTTCAGCCCGACCTGTTTCCTAGGAAGCTTGTTGTGATCCTTTTAGTGAGGTATAGTTTTATTTGTACTTTGCTTTTATTTCATTATATTCTATACAATTTTTAGTACTTAGCTGTTTAAAAAAAACCAGACTTGCTTTAAGGTAATTATGGCCTACATTAAAATGGCCAACTTGATGATAATTTTCGAAAATTCTTTTATTGTTTGCTGCAACCTTTGTATGATTCCATATCTGTTTTAATTTTCTTCCTACGTTTAATATAAGATAATTTATAACCAATTTGATAAACAAGAAGAAACGAATCAGAAGGTGGAAGTGAGGAGGAAGGAAATGAGAAATGTTAACAATGATTCTATTCATGATATTCATACAATTTTTAGATAAAAACACTAATAATTGACACTTGTAGATTAATTTTATAGATGAGTAATAAAATATATGTGAAATTTTTAAATACGGTTTCAGTAAAAAAAAAAAAAAAAAAAAAAAATCGTTTTTTCCATGTACGATAAACTTCATCCCATAAAAGGTTTAAAACATATTTCAGCTAAATTTTGTGAGAATTCTTTCCCAATTACTCACTATGTTCTGAACTGGAATCTAAGCAACATGTGATAATGTAATAAACTTTTAATAAAATTACTTTATATAATTTTTAATAAAAAATATGTACTTTTTGACTCATTCTGAAATAATTCAATAAATTTTGAAGCAATTATAAAACTCCTATTTCAGTGCACAGGTAATTAGTAGTATATAGTACAAAGGAACTTGAAATATATTTAGCTGAATATAGTGTTCGCTGTCATGCGTATGCATAAAATTTTGCTAAATAATGACACAAAATCCATTTTTTAAAAATTGTACGAAGATACTGCAAGTATTTTGTGTTTTTCATCATTCTGCTTTACAATTGAACTAAAAAGGTGTGTATTTATTCAATAACGTATATTTTTTAAAAAGCGCTTCGAACGTAGCTTTAATCAAAAGCACCATACTCAAGGATGGTAGTGTAACGACTCTCATTCATATCGCTATAAACTAGACGAGTGTGCCAATCTCAAAACTTTCTTCATTCTCATACATGTTAATATTTCGAAGAGTTGTTACATATGTTAATCCATCAGTGTTAATTGTTCAAATTAACACCAACTTTGATGTTCATCTTAAGTTTCTGTTTCATTAAACTAATAGAAGTAAACACGAGTTAATCTAGAACATAATATTTAATAAAATAAATATTTTTCGTTATTCTGTTGTATTTCAGCTTCTTGAACATCTCTGGCTTAGCTGGATGCGAAATGCTCGTCGCTGCATGAAAAGCCGATGACAACAGAATTGTGAAAATCGAGAAAAATCCTTATGACAGAGCATTCTTTAACCGGATTGTTCCCAAAGTCACTTGATACCTACTGGCTATAACCAAAAACAAGCATTTGAAGTTTGGTTCAATTTTATGCATAACTTCATACACTTTTCGATGGTACAATAAGTAAAATGGCACAAAAATCAATATTACATCGCCCTCTTCGGCAGAATATTTCCAAATTCAATTAAGACTACTGGCCATAGCCAAAAACATACATGAAGTATTTGGTTCAATTCTATGCATAACTCCAAAGACTTTTCGGTGGTACAATAATGAAAATGGCACAAATATGTATATTACAGCGCCGTCTTTGGCGGAATATTTCCAAATTCAATGAGAACCAAAGACAAAAAATATACACAGATAATGTCGTTCAATTCTATGCATAACATACACTTTCTGATGGTACAGTAATGAAAATGTCACAAAAATCTATATTACAGCACTCTCCTTGCCTGAATATTTTCAAATTCAATGAGGACTAAAGCCAAAAAACGTACACAGACACTTTGGTTCAATTCTATGCATAACATACACTTTCTGATGATACAATAATTAAAACTGCACAAAAGTCGTTATTACAGCATCCTCTTTGGCGGAATAGTTGAAAAAAAAAATGCGGAATAAATTGTTATAGCTAAATCATACCCAAAGAGTTTAGTTCAGTACTATGTATCACTTCATACACTTTTCAGTGGTATAATAATGTAAATGACACAAGAATAATTATTGTAGCACCCCCTTCGGCGTAAAACTTCCAACTTCAATGAGGACCTGCTGGTCATAGCCAAAGACATACAAGAAAAAATTGTTTTAATTATATGCATAACTTCATACAATTTCGATGGTATAATGAAGAATTACGGACGTGCAGACAGACAGACAATTTGTATAAACATCATTTCAGGATCTTTGTGCCTTAAAACATGTAAATCCATCGAAAATCGGAACTCGAAAAAAAGTTCGATTACAATATTTTCTTCTTTAGAAAGAAGAAATCAACAGTACTTACTGACGAATTTTTTTGTAAATGCGTGCTTTGTTCTGTGTTCATGATTTTTTATTCCAATTAAGTGTAAAATGGATTCAAAGATACGATTAAAAATAACAATTTTACTATATTTATTTTATTTATTCCAATTAAAAAAAAATCCGAATTAAGTAAAAAACAAAAATAGTAAATTTTGAAAATAGATACATAATAAAAAGTTTGAAAATACTCTTATTTAAAAGTACATTTAATAATAATATCTCTCTTTACATTTTTATGTAGTTCTTTATGTTGGGAATCGGTATAATCATTAGGGTGGGTCGAAAAAAACCGAAATTTTTATAATCGAAATGTAATAGCGCGCAAAAGTTGCCTTTTGTAATACAGAATAAATTTCTAAAATATTACATCGATCGGTTAATATCTTTTACCGCCGCAAGGGGGCCAAAGTTTCAAAAAATCGCAAAAAACATGTTTTTTTATCATTTTTTTTTTAATTATTCAAACATACCAATGCAATTTTTAATAGAACGCAATAGCTACATGAATATATGAGAAATGTCCCGGTAAATGTTCATTATGATGAAATCATATCTTTATTTGCCGCAAAAATACCATATTTCTTGTAAAAATTTCAAAAATTTCAATTTTTCATTTTTTTTTTCTAAATTTTTCTAATTTCTATAATATGTCTAGAAATAAATAATTTTACTTTATATCTATTAATATATCATAATTTTTTATAACTATTTGTAATAGACTTGAAAATAAAGTTAATTATTCATTTTTCTTGACGATCGCTTCATCTACTGATGTTTTACTTCATAACAGCCAATTCATGCCACAAAAATTATATAAAATGAGCAAAATGTTTTAGTATTTTATTAATTAAAATATAGATATGTTTAACCGAAACGGGTTAAATAAACTTAAAATGAAGAAGAATTTAATGTAAATGAATTTTATAATATAACTTGCTTTCAGATGATGCCATTATTTCTCGAGAGGCCAAAACTGATCAGATGTGATCCTCCCTCTGTTCTAGTAAACAAACTTTATGAGTGCTTCAATGAATAATTTCACGCATCTTTCTAGTGATTGAGTGGGACAAGGAAAGTTATAATAGCTGGTATCGTTAATCGAACATTTTAAACTCACCAGCGTTTTTAGTCGATAAGGAAACCACAACAGGTGGTTCCGTTAGTTTTCAGTTTTGTCAGTAGACTAAAGCCATACAATTTTAAGCTTCAGTGTTGAAGTCTGCTATGATAAAGTGACGGATGGTACTGTTCTAGTCCACAGAACTTCGTGCTTTTGCAATTTTCTTCATGGCTGAGGCCTTGATGTTCTCCTCTTCATAGGCTATCATTCCAAAGAGGCTATTTGTATGATTTGCGAAATAGTCATTTTGTGAAAATACAGGAACTATAATCTTTCGTAGATTATCTGTCAAGTAACGTAAGTTACTAACTATAGTGCACAGAATCTGGAAACATGAGTGACTCATTTTAATTGTGAAACAACTGATGCAGTACATTTTCAGGATGTACTCAAAGAGTATGACAAGTTAAGAAGAGGGTTTCTTTGTTCCAACGTAGAGTCTCAAAATTCGAATAGCAGTAATGATCCACCTTGCGTGAAATATTTGTCCAGAGACTCAGCAAAAAAAGTCAATTGTATACACGCCTGTTGAAAGAGCTTGCAATATTTCAGACATATACTTCTGGTTAGTTGACAAATCATCTTTATCAACAGCTAGGTGATCAGATTAAATTGGCTTAAATTTTGCAATTGGTAATAATTCGCAAATCGTAAGATATCAACCAATTGGGCCACAATATGATAGAGAACCTGTTTATTGTCATCAAGATATTTCAAAAGATGTCTCAGTGGAAGCTCATTGAATTGAGGTCAAGAAAGCCAATAAAGTGGATTCTTAAAAGTTGTTCTCAACTAATCCTACTATAACACCACCTTTGCATTCTGTTTTGAAGACAGTTCCGCGAAATTCAACTGCAATTATTATTCCAGTCGGGATTTCATTTTTCTTCAAAAAATCTATAATGTCATTGCATATAGAAGTCGCCTTGCCAGACGATGGGGTCAAATGACGAAAATAATTCAGACCTGGTTCTAGTACAAAGAGATATGTTCCTCCTTGACTTCGCAAAGATGAAACTTTTCCACCTCTTTAATCTGGCAGATATTTCTATCTTTAGGGCCATCAAAGTATAGAGTAAAAGGAGTACATTACAAAAAAAAAAACGAACAAAGTGAAACGTGGCCCTCTAGCAGCGAGAAATTAATTTTACGTGCAGGCAGCTGCAGGTGTTTCTATCATTGAGCAATTTTTTTTATAGAATTACAGTGATCATGGTTAACAATGTGCATGAAATTAACAACATAAAATGCCTTTCCCAGCCTATTAGAAATGTAAAAAATCTGAAAACATTACAAAAGTTATGAAAATTGAAAAAATGAAAAACTTTAAGTTTTAACATTTTTTAGAAATTTTGGCCCTGTTGTGGCGGTAAAAGCAACGACGTCACAAAAATGAAATGTTAATGTTACATTACTAATATCTTGGCGTGGCTATTGCGTTCTATTAGAAATTGAATAAGTATGTTTGGATAATTTAAAAAAAAAATTGCTAAAAGTATGTTTTTGCGATTTTTTCGAAATATGCACCCCTTGCGGTGGTAAAAGATATTAACCAATCGGTGTAATATTTTACGTATTTTATCTTTTTTACAAAAGGCAACTTTTCCGCGCTATTACGTTTCGATTATAAATATTTCGGTTTTTTCGACCCACCCTAATAATCATATCTACGACACTTTCTATGTTATGGAATTTTTTTAATAGTGCTCTTAGTTAATCTCTATGTATTATTCTATTCTGTGTTTTATAACTGACTGTACAAGACATCTGTAAAAGTAGATAACCATTGGAAAGAATTTTTTGACTTTCACTACTTTTATTATTTATTTAATTTATATCTTTAATTTTTATTTTGTTGGAAGTTTTTTAAATACTTAACCTAATACTAATTTAGTATTTTTTTATCATCAGCACCCGGCATTTTTAAAACGCACTTCCAAAAGAAGGAGGTTATCAATTCGCAACTACGTATTTGTGTATTTTTTGGTCATTTTCAAAGAAACGTTTTTATCGTTAAAAACCTTTATGATCTAAATATTCAGTTACAAAAAATTCAAAATTTTAAAATGTTTAAATTCACAAAGATTTATGAGGTACACTCGCTCCATATATAGAACTATATTTTTACTGTGGAGGGATTTGTATGCTAATACAGACTGATCCAAAAGTCCTGAGTATTTTTTTTTTTATTAATATAAAATCAAGTAACTCAGGTCTGTTTTACTTTTCTTTAAAAGTTTATAACTATGTAGTACACGATTTTTTTGTCTTTTTGCAGTAGAAATAAGGGTGATTTATGGAAGCAATTTTAATTTTGATAATTCTTAAATCAATAAAGTGCAAGTTTAGAAATTTGCTTGAGCTGTACTATAAAAAAATTAACATAGATTTTAGGATTGTTTAAATTTCTTATTTTAATCTATTTACTATGTGAGAAAGTATTTCTACATATATAACTTTTGTTTATCTGCCTGCTTACTTGCTGACTAACTTTTGCAAATATGCAACGAAAGGAAACATTCGAGCTACATAACTGTGGTTTACAACGGAATTTTTCCTGTTTAAAATAGAGTGTGTCAATATATTTATAGGAACACACACACACAAAAAAAAAAAAAAAAAAAAAAAAAAATCTGGCATACTACAAAAAGAAGCAAGTTCAATAGTCATAAACAGTTTCAGGTACATTTTAATGATCTCAAGCTACTTCAAAATTAATGTAACTTAGCAATACTGAGATTCACTACAACATTTTCCATATAAAATATGTTTTCCTATTTATTATGTATTTCTATTTTTTATAAAGAAAATACATGGTACGAACAGTAGTTAGCGGAGAATAGCCATATTTGGACCACCGCTTTAAATGGACCGTTGCCATCCTGCCGCCAGAAAGTGACGCCATCTATCGCTTAAATCCTACTCATCTGAATGACGTAATTTATCACTAGAAGAAGCACCCGCCTACGACGAGTCATTTTCAGACAATTAAAAAAAACTAAAATTAGCTGTTTTCATCTAATTTTTTCCTAATAAACGTAAGGGAATACTTTAAAACTAAGGTGAGTTGTTAAGTTTTCATATACAGAGGGCTCCCAAATGGTCCGCCAACTGAATACCAATATTTTTTCAGAAAAAATTCTTTTTAGATTTTTTTTACAAACCGTCCCGGAATCACCTTTAAAACTTAATTCTAGCGCAAACATAGCATAAAATTTTCTGTTAAAATTCAGTTGGCGGGCCATTTGGGAGCCCTGTAATACATATTTGCCGAAACATCAGTGAAGGCTTACTGTGGAGACTCGAAAATTTTTGGATTCCATCTGTTTGTTTGTTTGTTTGTTTGTTAGTTAATTAGTCTGTCTGTCCCGGAATAACTGCCGTAAAAAGCATCCGATTAGCTTGAAATTAAGGATGTATATTGGTGAGCTCCCCGGATTTAGCTGTATAGTTTTGGGTTAAATTTTGTTCATTCCTTCGGAATACATAGAACATTTTATTTTGTGACATAATGCTTTTCTATGGGAAGTCAGACGATTTTCAAATTTTCATTTGTTGAGAGAAATCGCTCATATGAATAATAGATTTAAGTGGTAAATTTTGGATGCTGAAATTTTTAAATAAGAGTATTAAATTATTCCTTTTAGTTTGCAATTTTGTCAAAACATTTGTCAGAGCTTTTAAATTAGGTGTATAACTTATGATGGAATTTTTTACATGTGTTCGAATAATATAACACATTTTATTTTATGAATTTACTTATATTTCATTTTTTTTTCTTTTAACTGTTGCGTAGCAACTATATCTCATCTAAAAATATCATAAATGTGAAAGTATGTATGGTTTTTTAAGTCAAATCAAAGTTAAAAGCAATGAATTAATGAATGCCTTTGTATAGATATTTGCATATAGATTGATTTAAACGCAGAAATGAAAATAGTATTTGTATACTATATAGAAAGATATTTTTATTTATGTATTCAACTATTTTGATTATAAATGAAAAAGTTCGTTATTTTCATACAGAATAAACTGACATTATTCTATTAAACTTTATAAACTTTATTGTTGCCAAAAAAAAAAAAAAAAAGGAATAACAATTTCTCCCAAAGAGTTAATTTTAATTTGTAAGATTATCACGTGCAAAAGGAAAATGGAATAAGCAAATTACAAATAATAAAAAAGATAAATAGTACAGGAATGAAGACATATAAACATTTCACACCAAATACCACCTAAAATAATTTTTGTAGTGGTATTTTCCCAACGCTACGAAGAAAGATTCCTCGATTTACACGATTTTACTTGGCCTTCCTTTTCTCATTGGTTGCGATTTCATTTTCGCAATTGTGTATATTAATTGGCACAAAATTTTACATTTTTATGCCTGAGGTATATGTAAGGCAATACAAATAAGAAATTCCGTATTGTCTCCAGTAAAATGTGATAAAGTGTTGGTTAACTATATATGTTTCTATTAAGAGGAGCAGAGCTGCCAAGCCTCCGGCGTTCTGGATACCAGTATGTTAATACAAAAAAATTTTTACTTTATTTAATTGAAACATTTGCGCGATTTAAAAGAACAACATTTTCTGTAAGATAATAGTGTTGTGCAAAAAGCCTGAGACTTGCCATGTCTGGTGGGGAGTGAAATGTTTTATTTAATGCATTTATCTCTATTTTAATGCTACGTGAACAACGTCCCGTGTAACAGCTTTTAGAGTATAAAATAAATTAAATTATTAAAATAATCCCTATTACGAAAAATGAAATAAAATGTCCGGCTAAGGGAAATAAAAGGTTAGTTAACCTTTCTTAATTTGACCTGAACACAGGTGTGCGTCTAATTTCAACGGTGTTTGTAACATGACGATTTTAAATTAAATGTGGATACTATTAAAAGGGTATCACAAAAAATACTTAACGGCGCCAAATCATGTTTATCTATTTAGTCAATTGGAAGTGGACACGATGATGAATTATTAACCGTTAGGTTTAGAAGTCCCCCTACATTAGGGTGATTTTAGTAACTTAATGCTATCGAGTACATATTTAGATATTTAGATTAGATCTTAGATATAAATATTGCAGAATGGTATTCAAAATTATTTTTTGGAAACAAAAATTATAAAGGTATTAGATTTCTTAATTAGATGTCTCAGTTTACATTTCCAAAAGTTCTTTATCCATTAGATACAGGTGTTTGTGGTTAGCAGGCAAGTAAATACTGCTGTATGGATATTAGGATAGCGTAAAATGCTTGACCAAATTGTTGCTTATCCTTATAAATCGCAGTGTAAAAAGGAATCTAAGATATAGGATAATCATTAACTCAATCAATAGAAAACTACAAATGCAAAATAAATTACACAACGGGGTGTTCAGGGGGAGGGGGGGGGGGGCGCTCCCTTGAAGAAATTTGCTTTATTATATAAAAATTACTAGAATAAGTAGCTCGTGAGAATTTCAGAATATCATTACATAACAACGTGTTTAATTTAAAGCTTCTAATGTCTGAAACCATCGAAATATATTTTTTTCCTTTTATAAATGTTTGTGTAATTGAAAAAGTTTAAATTTTGTTTTTGTAGAAAGATTAATATTACGCAAAGTTTGCTAAAAACAATAAGTTGCAGAGATGACGTTGAGGCTCTTGATCTGCAGATTTACTAGTTATATTCATTTGTTTGCTACGCATATTTTTTACGAGGATTTGCTTGATTCCGTTTGTGTTCTTAGTCTAGGATATTTACGGTTTCTGAAGTGGGGGGGGGGGAGACTTTCTATAGTGCTGGAGGGCGAAGATATACTTTTTTGCCATTAAAATGCATAAAATATCAAACCTTCCGGGGGGGGGGGGGATTTCAAGTCTTCGGGTGGATCCCTGAATTCAACTTTGTTTTGAATATATTACGTTTTGCGTTTGATTAATCGCTGAAAGAAGGCTTCAGCTACAAATCCTCTCAAAAAGCGAAGTAAACATTAGAAATGTTATCATCAAAATACAGACAGTTGTATTAACATCTTCGCAAGATAAAGTAAGCCTTGAAATGAAAACAAACAACAAAAGTGAAGCTCTCGCAGTACAAAAGCAATTGGACAGAAAATGATGGAATGGAAGAACTACAAACATAATGTAAAGAAATCTTCTGATGCAACAAAAAAATGTCCAATGATTCAGAATCTAAAAATAAAATTTAGACAGTGATGATTGGTTTTGCCTAATTTCTAAGAAAAATAAAATAGCAGAAATGCTCAGATTGCCAAATACGGTTCCATATTTTGTGCGCTTGAATCAAAAATGAATAAACGAAATTCATGTGTAAGCTTTCAATCACTTCTTACATGATATTCAAGTAGCTGGCAATTAGATCCATAATTTCTATTCTTAATTAATCATAACTTTGATTTATATTTTGAATACATTTTGATTTAAAACCATTACTTTTATTTTCAGATGTTTGATTTCATTATATTTCATTACGGTTATTCTATTTGATTGTTTCATTAATAGCAAACTTTGCTTTTAATAAAATTCTTTATATTCCCTTGTCATTAAAACAACCTGATATTGTTTGGTCCAATTTAGGAGACTGGGTGTTCGAACTTACGCGACCAATTGCTGAATTTGGACCACTTTTGACGAATTTTTCAAATTAAAATAAAACTTAAGATTTTCAAAAAGAAATGTATCTAAAATTTTATTTAGTTAGTAGATGTATGGATTGACCACATGTAGTCGTGTTTTGCAGATATTCCAAAAATTAAGTGGGTTATACATGAAAATATGTGAAGAGGTCCAAATTCGGCTACTCTCGCCTATATGAAGTAGATTTTAACCTATAAGTGACGCAACAAAAAGAAGCAAAAATTGATGTTCACTATTCAAAATTGAGGAGCTAAGTGGAAGAACATGTTAAGTAACAAAAATTGCATTTGAAGAAATTTGATGTGAAAGTTTTTGTTGTTAATTTTAACGATTTATTTTCTGTTTGATACCATGTGTTTAAAATAGTAACAGTTGTGGTACTAAACTCTATAAAAAACTTATTCACATTTAATTTTTAAATATTAAAAAATATTAATATTATTTGCATTATTAAATATTAAAGTACTAAATATTAATGAATAATGCCTTAAATCTTCAAGGCTAAATATTTTAGCTTTACCATGTAATGATGTAACCTGATGTAAATGATGATTACATGTAACCATGTAACCACCTGATAACACTTTCGTCCAAAAGATAAAATATTTTTTAAGAAAATGTAGCATAACATGTTCTTCCACTCAGCTCTTCAATTTATATAGAGCATGTCATACATATTATATTATTGTTTTGAAAGATTACATAAAGGTATTCGTATATACAGTTTTGAATAAACTAGTTCAAACTAATAAGAAGCAATAAATTGTTCAAAATCTAAAAGAAAGTTATAATTACGCATTTTTAAAACCTGTCTCAAAATTAAAGAAAAAATCTTACAATTTGACATGTATTCTGTGAAAATACTAGAAGCCATAGCCTAGATAACAAAAAATATTCTTCATAGATATTTTTTTTTATAGATTTCTATTGTAAAATTGTTGTTTCTGTGAAATACAATATTTTAAAACTTTCAGAAATTTACATTAATATGACTGCATAATTTTAATATCTATGCTAATGTGAAATGAAAACAGGTATTAACGTTCTTCATTGCCTCGAGAAAATTCTAAAATAAATACGAAGCTAATGTTTTTTAATAACCCATAATGATTATAAGGTAATGTATTACACTACTTCTGACTAAAGTAAAATGCCTTTAGATATAATGATATTGTTTGAGTGTTTAATAATAATGATCGATGATCTTTGGAAAGAGTTATTTTATTTACATTGTTGAATAGATTAAGGATTATAATAATACTAGTAAGAAAAGTAAATTGATATTTTACTATAGAAAATGAAACAGACATTTTAATACAATGCTATTTAAATAACCTTCGATCAGTGTTCCAATAATTAATAAAGTAATGAAGGGAAAGCATAATCCTGAGATAGATTTTTAGAATTTCAATTGTATATTTTTATTAGTTTATGATAAATTTGAATTTATACAAGCAGTTGCTAAGGGGAAATTTATAGACAATATTGACAGTTGAAACTAAGAAATAAAAATCACGGAGTAATCATGGACTATGCAGCTCTTTCATATATATTCATAATACTGCAATAAAACTTCTAAATTTAATAAGGTGAAAGGTGATATCTCGGAAAACAATTTAGAAAGCAGATAAGATATTTTGAAATCCAATTTTTTTAAACTACTATCTGCAGTCAAAAACGTATGTGAAACGTTTTGTGAAGTACCGTACATGATTTATAAATTTGAAAATACATTAAATAATTTCTGGAAAATTAGTTCTCTGAGAAAATTGGCCACGAAGAAACCTTTGCTATTTGAAACAATGCTATTGAGCACCTTTGGATCATTTGGAGTACAGTTCGAAAGCACGTCACACAACACTTGCGACCCTTACTGAATTTTGAACAGCTATAGGCGATGTTTGACAAGCCATGCCTTTTCATCACTTCTGAAAATTTGTTGATATCTACGCCTCATCGTGTGGCAGCCGTTATCGATGCCAGAAGATGCCCAAACTCGTTACTAACTTTCTATACTTATTACAAGTGCACTCCAGTTTATATAATTTAATTCTAGAACACAAAATTATGGAGGGAAAGGGGGAAATTTTGGGGATAGCAAATGATATTTTATAGTCTTGTTGTTATTTTTACCGACGATAGTTTCGGTATGAGTCGAAAGTTTGGCGGTATTTCTACCAAAATCGAATATTCCACGCAAGGTTTTTTTTTTCTTTAATGCAGTTAATTATACAAGCGGACAAATAAATTTTTAGATTTTAAAAATTTATATTTTCAAAACTATTAAACATATTATAAGGGATTTATGAAAACAAAGGAAAACAATCCAAGTTTATTTCCAGTTACAAATGATTGATGTGTGAACCATTAGTAACACGACAAATGTCTCTAATGAATTCGTTCTCCACATTTTGCTGTTTTACACTTATAAAGGGTCATAATGCAGCGCTAGTGTGCTCTTAAATGTTTTTTAAGTGTTTACAGCACTGGTGGTTCATAAAAAACACCTCTGATTTAATCTCTCGAAAGGAAATCACATGGCGTAAGTTCCGGAGATTTCAGTGGCTATGTGAATAAAAGTAAATCACCTTCCCCGCACTTCCAATCCGCCATTTTGCAATGGAAACTAAATTGGAATTTGTTATTATATAGCACATTAAGACGTTGTAATAATGTACTAATTTCAATTGCTAAATTGTGTAAATTAAAACTTTAAAACCAGTAAAAATACATTTATTTCGACTATTTACATGTTTCGATTCTATCTACTAGAGTCATTTTCAAAGAAAATAAATAAAAAATATTCTAAAATTGCGCTATCTATGAACCACCGCTGAATTCGCGGAGCACTGCGTTCTGCCTTTTTTGTGCGAGGTCCCTAAGTACTTCAATTTTGTCGGAATTATAGCGTCAGGAAGAAAAGAAAAAGAATGGAAAATTTGAAACCTAAGAAACTAAAAAGAAAAATTGATTAAATTAAAGACATCGAAAATCGGGAAGGGTAATCAAATTCAAGAATGCATCCTAAGCTCCGCGTCTTTTTCTCGGCCCTTATAAGTACACCATTACGGTACAGCTCCTATTCCTCCAACCGTTGATAATTTGTCAGTTTCCGCTTATTTTGAATTTTTATGCTCTGTAACCTATAAAATTCCTCTTAAATTATTCTTATTAAAACTAGCCTTAAAGACGAGCTTTTTAATGCTGTTAAAAAAGGAGTTAAATGTCCTCTTTTAGAGGAGAGTTCTTCTAACCCCATAAACAACAAATTTAAAAATCCAATGAAGTTAATCTTAACTAAAATAATGATATGGAACAGTCCACTGTTAATGAAAATACTGGCAAAACTCTGTGAATTCTAAAAAAAGCTATTAACAATTTCCATATTGAAATTGACGAAAATTGGACGACGAAAATAACGGAGCTTAACTTAAAATAACCAAACTTTGCTCTTAAAGGCGCACGGCTTGTTATACAATGTAAAACCGATGATGACTTAAAAAACTCGTTAAGATGGTTAGATAAAAGCCAAAAAAAATAATAATACTCTTGACCCGAGAGCTAAGAACAAAAAAGTATGTACAACAGGTCTCCCATGTGATACTGGCATTAAAATCATAGACCAAAGCCTAAAAAAGCATGGTTTCATAGTCATAAGGGCTGCCATGCTAAAAATCGTAAAACAGGTCATCCTATGCCACTTTATATGGTAACCGTTCTACCGCGTAAACAATTTGAGGAAATTCACAAAATTAACGTAATACACTACATTTCTGTTAAAATTACCTTTACCAATAAATATAGAGTTAAACAAAGTTATAAATGTCAGGGGTTTGGGCACGCCTCAGACGTGTGTGGCTTCGAAGCTAAACGCGTGAAATGAGGTGAGTTACACCTTAGCACCGCCTGTCATCACAAGTGTCATATGACAGCCAAGTGAGCAAACTGCAAATTAGGACATCCTGCTAATTACCGGGGTTGCCCTAAAACCCCTTATAGATTAGAAAATAAAACGAACCGACCACCTTCAAATAATAGCGATAACCAGGTTTCCAAAGAAACCCAACTCTTTGTACGATGGTGAGTCGGAAAATAAGTTTCCCCTGGCAACTGTGGACAGAGGTGTCTATGAAAGACAAAAAGTTTAGTGAAACATTA
Source organism: Maratus speciosus (assembly GCA_963932465.1). Classification (NCBI taxonomy): domain Eukaryota; kingdom Metazoa; phylum Arthropoda; class Arachnida; order Araneae; family Salticidae; genus Maratus; species Maratus speciosus. Next base: position 140,469,096 of record OZ010791.1, read on the forward strand.
AAGATAAGACGTAACTTTATTTTTCTACATAAGTGCCATGTGAGTTGAGATATTTGTCATACCCTTTTATAAGTTTCAAAAAGCACTCCTTGAAAAAATCAAGGCTCTGCATCATTCTATTCCCGGTAGGTATGAAGAGAAAGTGCGTTGTGAATTCGTGGTCAAAGAAGGAAGTGAGAGCAGTTGTCCGCTATGAATGGGCACGTGGAGTATCGGGAACAAAAATTCATAACCGCCACGTAGGAGTCTATGGGCCTGATATGATATCGAAACAAATGGTGCGGAGATGGTGCCGCCAATTCAGTGAGGGGCGTCAGCAAGTGTTGGACAGACCGAGACCTGGACAGACGTGCACGGCCACTACAGGTGAAAGCAATGCTTGACTACTTCTTTGTAAGCAATGCTGAAGTCACACAAGCTGTTCAACGCTTCTTTTGTATGCAGAGCTCTGTTTTTTTTTTTTCCTGGAATGCTTTAAGAAGCTTATAAAGTGTATGTCAAATGTCTCAACTCACTTGGCACTTAAGAAGAAAAATAAAGTTACGTCTTATCTTTAAAGTTTCATTACATTTTTTGTCTTTCATACTCTCCTGTGTCCAAAGTTGCCAGGGGAAACTTATTTTCCGACTCACCCTCGTAGAAATCCTCAAAGACTTCAATTATACCAAAAAAAAAAAAACTAAGACCAATGACCCTTCAACTAATTCTGAAATGTTAAACTCCGTAGTTAATGATAATAAAACCTCAAATACCCCCACCCGCTACTAATGAAAAATCCAATAACATTGAAATATCTCCCAATTCCTGTAAAATCCCTAAAACGACATCAAAGAAATATTCAATACTTTCAATGATGTCAAAGAAGTTCTGCAAACAACCAAATTTTTAAGCTACATTAAAAACACCTCAACCAAAACCAAAAAACTTGATAACCCAATGCAGAAATTGCTAGTTATAATTACCGAATTTGATAAACTTGCTAACCAACTCAACATTAACGGAGATTAATTTCTTCTCTTCAGTTAAACTTTTTGCCTTTTTTCTATATTTTGTATTGTTTTGTTTATTAAAAATAATAATACTGCTAATCATAATTTCACGTTTTAAACTTGATTATCCTTCTATTATTATTCTTTTTATAACTTTTCTCATCTTATTTACTGTTTTTCTTCTATATTCATTGAGTTACCAACTGCATGGGTGCGGCCCTCTTTTTCTCTTAAATTGCCTCTTGTATCATGTGTTTAGTTAAAACTTTTCCCATTTATAGTTTTTATTACCGATTTTTAGAATCTTTCATTTGTTTAATTATATTTATTCACTTGTAAATATGTGTATATTTTAAACTTATCATCTTTTTGCACTGTACTAAAAATTTATATATTGATTTACACTATAATTTATAATCTCTGAAAGGAGTCTTTTATATGCTGGGGCATCCCTACGGTAGCCTTTTCGCCTGTTCATGGACTGTTCAAGTACAGGTTGATCTTTTTTAAAGTGACAGTGTTTGGAGCGCCATGTAGCGCGATCTAATAACCGAAATGGCACCAAACTTTGTATTTAGACTAATCAAGACATGGGAAAAAGGATTCAGTGAAAAAAAAATTAGTTCCAAAAATCATCGTTAAGGCATTCTGTGGCGCTGCTGTAGCTTACAGTAACGAGAATTACCATAAAATATGGGTATCAAAGAAAAATGCAAATGTTGTGCGATGACAGCGCCAGTAATTGGGGCTATAAAAGCAAGTAGTAGACAGCTCCGACAAATAATCTCAGCTGAAGTAAACGAGCTCCAGTGGACATGCCTCTCACGTTACCGGAACGTGCGTTACTGGTGAAGCTGTATTATATGAATCAATGTAATCCATTCGCAGCTCTTCGGGAATATCGAACCAGAAAAAAATTACGAAAGGGGCCTTTATTGCTGAATGGTCTTAAGAAAATGATTAAGAAGTTCGAGGAAATGGGATCACTGACCATTCGCGCTGGGAGCGGACCTAAACAAGTATCAGAAGATGTAATAACTGATGTGGCCACTGCAATTGTCAAACGATCGCAGGGAACCATTGCTGGTACTAGCAGCGCCCGGAGTGTAGCTCGACAATTGGACATCCACTGTATGCAGAGTTTTACAGCGCGTTATTGGATTTCACCACTACAAAATCAGCCGCTTGCATGAACTGAAACCAAGTGATTATGATAAGCGCGTGACATTCGCTCTATCGTTTCTTGCCAGGGTAGAAATTGATGATGCTTTCCCATGGCACATTCTGTGGGGAGATGAGTGCCATTTTTATGTCAATGGGTCCGTAAATACACAAAATAGCCGAATTTAGGCTTCTGAGCAGCCCCACACCGTGCATGAAATCCCATTGAATTCCCCAAATGTCAATGTTTGGCGTGGTTTCACAGCCGAATTCGTAATTGGGCCATTCTTTTTTGAGACCATGACTCCGACAGGACCCGAAACGTGCACCATAAATGCAGAAAGGTACCACAAAATGCTGCAAACGTTTGTTATTCCACAACTTCAGCAAAGAAACCGTCTCCAACAGACAATCTTTATGCAGGATGGTGCTCCGCCACACATAAGTAATAAGGTAAAGCAGCTGTTTCGCCAAAACTTCACTGATGATAGAGTCATAAGACGGAGTTTTCCAGTTGCATGGCCGCCTCGTTCTCCTGACCTCACGCCATCGATTTTTGGCTCTGGGGTTATTTGAAATCTCAAGTTTATGTTGGTGGAGTATCAAATTTGTCTATTCTAAAGGACAACATAACAAAGACAGTGCGGAATATTCCTCGTGATATGTTACGTACGGCTGTGGAGAACGTTGTGCACAGAATGCACGGTGTTATTTTTGAGACCGATGCTCATATTGAAGGTGGTCTAATTCCTCACCGGGGAAGTTAATGTAGTAAATAAACATTAATAATTTAACTGTACGATGGTATGCGTTAGTATTTTCCTTTTCTCAAATTTTATACATTTCAAAGCGCCACAAAATGCCCTGGCGGCGATTTTTGGAACTAAAATTTTTTCACGGAATCCTTTTTCCCATGTCGTGAACAGTCTAAATACCAAGTTTGGTGCCATTCCGGCCATTAGATCGCGCTACAGTGCGCTCTAAACACTGTCACTTTAAAAAAGATCATCCTGTATATTAGGAACTAATGGACATTATTTTTAATACTAACATTTCTATTGTAAGCTTTAGTTGCTCTTATTCTTTATGTTTTTGTGGCCACCAGCCGCGTTTGAACATTCTCTATGGCTCCCATTGCATTGAAAAACACACTACCCCTACACCGGTTGCAACAAGTTACACAAGTTGCAATGTAACTAGAGAATCCAGAAAATGACTACATTGTTCCATTGTTCCTATTCCTCCCACTTAGTGTTTACACGTCACCAGTACGTTCCTGTTGGCAAACGAAGCCTTACAAGGGCTGTTACCGTTCGTAGAGCAATAAATCGGGGAGTTGTGGAGATTATGCCGCTTCGTTAGCCACCGCCGAAATACTTTTCCTCAATTGTTGTGAACCTGGTGTGCAAAGGTTTTTTTCAAGACCATGCTCTGGGTACATTTGGGGGGGGGGGCATCATATGTTGAGAAATACTAGACAATGGCAGTATATTAAAATAGTAGTTCATTTACCGAAATCCTGCTAGAAATTTGCCCTAGCTACATTTTTTTTTTGCTAATTTTTTTAACTTTTTTTTCATGCCGTTTTCACTTCCAGTAGCTCATTTTTCACACCTGTTAAGATTCAATTTTTAGTTTCTTTTTTATCCCTCCACCCTGTTATTGCTACCAGCCAGGTATTAGGTTATTCTACATTTTCTCAGAGCTGTCACTAACCGGGATGTGTGGAGATGCCCAGAGGTGCCTCGCTAAAACCATGTTCGAAGTGGATGTCGCGAGAAGGGTTCTTCTCGGGGCGCTTTATAGTAATAAAATAGTAATATGTAAGAATGTTGAAAATATAGATTTTTAAAATATATTCATTTATTCTAACACATTCGTATAGCAGGTGATCCAAAGGTCGTACCAAAAGCTGCATTTAACACGTTAGACATTTGTATAAGAATAAGAAAAAAATATATCACTGCTGTTTATTTATTTTCCTTTTCTAAATTTTATTCAGAGATATTTTTTCTTGTCAATAGTTAAAGACTGCATCTAAATATTACTTTAATATTATGGCTAATGTTTTTAGGTACGTTGAAACGAATTTGCTCATTAAAAAACAATCACAAACCTGAACCCGAAAAACAAATTTTCTGATGGATTTAATTGGCAATTCAAGCGCTCGAATACACCATCTGGTGGAGATAAGATGTAACTTCTCGCTTCAGGATAGTGCGGTGCAAGCGCATTGCATTACATGTATTTTAAATTTGTTCAGAATGATTATTCTTTTGCATAATTTCAGAATTCCTGTGACATTCGTGTTCTGTCTTATGTGACAAAGTAAAAATTACCCGAATTTGAATGTCTAAAACTTTCAAATGCATTTACAATAAAAAATTATTTCAATGGCACTTTAACATTAGTTAAAGAGAAACAGGGACGATTTTCCTGTACCGAAGGCTGCGAGCAGCGCCTCTATAGGCCGTTTTAATTCCCAATATTATCTATTAATTATATAAATTTGCGGAAATGTATGTAATATGAAATTAGAATTTTATTATAGTTAACTACAAAAACAATTTTGATATGGAATTAAATATCTCAGCAATCGTTATTCTACTCAACAGAATAAGAAGTCAGAGAAATTATTATCTTTTTCCCAAACTCACTGATTAGATAGTGTGTTATTATGGAAAGCTTTCGCAAATCCATTAGATCTATGCTTTTTTTAGCGAAGAGTGTAATACAGCAATAAGAACAGAATTTAGTTGAGCCAATGCCGTAAGTCTGGCAGAAAAAAATAAGCGTACACTTTTGAAGAGAGAGAAAATTGCCATATTATATCTAAATAGATATTAGTTCTGTATAAAATATTATAGCACTTTCATAACAATGTTTTCTATATAAAAGAAAAAAGCACATTTATAAATGAATGATAAATATTCTTTCCACTTAATTTATTCATAATCTAAATCGCGAACAATGATTTTTGAATAATTTAAGATTTAACCATTTGCTTCTATAGGTTAAGAATTTTCAATTAATTTCAGTCATTCATCATTTTTACATTACAAGAATAAAATATGTTTTATTACCTAAAAATTTTTAATATGAACACTATTTATCTAAAACTTTAATTAAATAGATAATGTATAATTATACTGATAAACCAAGAAGACCAGAAAGAAAGAAAATAATGTATGCATTTGAGGACAAAACACTTTGTAAAATACATTACTAAAAATTATCATCATAAATTTGCTCTAATCACTTCTTCGGGAAGAACAATATATAGGTATATGATTATCATTATGTATGACAATGCAAATATCTTAATTGAAGTTATATCATTCATTTTCTTTAACGAAAACTATTTGTAATTAAAAAAACTTGTAAACTTCGGACGCTCCTCCTATGGGCCACATATTCTATTAAAACTCAGTAGCCGGTATGGGAATCGTCAAATTACTAAGCACAATGACATAAAATGAATGAGATATAAAAATCAAGTTCTCTGCCAGGGACTCTGTTCTCGTCAATTGCGAGTGTGCTTTACTCTGTTCATAGGCAAATTAGATATCAGCATATAAAAAATAACAAAAAGCAGCAACTTCTAATAATGTTAGATAAAGATCAGTATAAAAGTAAAAATTGTTTATATATCTGAACAAAAATAAAACCTACGTTTCCAGGGTTCGTACGGGTCCTTGAAATTCCAGACCAAGAAATTATTTGGTAGCAGTATTTTTTTATAGAAATTCTCTCCTTAAATAAGTCGAAATTTAGCGTTTAAACTAGATTTATTTTTCTGTAAAAAAATACTGATATTTGGCCTTGAAAATAACGGTATCCGTACGAACCATGGTTTTTGAAATAATTTCATGATTTTTTCCAAACAAATTCTGCTATAATAAATTAATTTGGCGTGGGCATCGAAATCGATTATAAAATAAAATAATTGTTTTTTTATTTATATTTCTTTTTTTTTTACTAGCAAGTGAATTTAATAAAAAATTTGCTCTGTTTAAATTTTATGAAAGGGAACAAAAAATAAAACTAAAACATTACATAAACTACCTTCCATTAATCCATGAAGGCGTATTTATTTTCAAGTATTACACTCTCCATTTTGTTACTTATATTCTGCTTTGTAGTTTTTCAAATGTTTCATTGTTGGAGTATTTCAGCGCTTTGCCATATTTTTACAAGCATTTATTGGCGCTTCATTATACCCACTCTTATTTTCAAATACCACTCAACTCTACGAGTTACAAAGAATATCATGTTGTAACGAAAGTTTCCCGCCACAGCAATCGTCTTTTCAAACAGTTCGCGTTGTCGTATTTGCTCATATTTTGTCAAACGATTTTTGGCATTTGAAAGAAAGAGACTTGCTTTATAACACTATGTTGTGAAATTTGTAAAAAAATATCGTTAACATTAAATACAAGGTGTCTGAAATGGAACTGTCACGCTACCAGATTAGAACCAGCATTTACTTCCAGTTCTGTTGCAAAAAGACAGCTACAGAATGTCACCGAATCATGTGTACAGCTTTAGGCACTACTGTTGAATCATATGACACAGTGAAGTTTTCGTACCGAAAGTTCAAAAACAAGGACTATGACATTCAAGAAGCAGAGAGCTCTGGCCGGCCTACTGATGTTGATGTGGCCCGCCTGCAAGAACTTGTGGAAGTATATCAGTATTCAACCACTCAAGAGCTATCTAAGCAGTTAGACGTTAGTGCCATGTCGATTAGCCGCGCTATGCATTACATAAACTTGACGTACAAGTTCAATCGCTGGGTGCCGCATGAGCTGATTCAAGAAGATAAGTGCAGACGTGTTCAGGACTGCAGTAATCTGCTCGAATATCAACGCAAAGACAAAATTCTGGACCGTTTCGTCACTTGTGACGAAAAGTGGACTCATTTAACAACACAAGCCGAAAAAGGGGTTGCTCTACGCCCGATGAGCCCGTCGGCAGCGTCGCAAAGCGCAATTTGACTAACAAAAAGATAATGCTTTGTATCTGGTTGGATTGCCGTAGTATTATCCACAAAGAGTATCTAGAAAAAGGTAAAACCATGGACAGTAAGGTGTACAGCAAGATGCTAGTCCGTGTTGACGCTGCTATCAAGGTAAAATATCAAAATGAGTTCCGGCGAAAGAAGATAATGTTTCATCAGGATAATGCTAGATCACATATGTCTGCATTCACCGGCTGGACTCTGTATGGACTCAAATGGGATCTTTTGTCACACCCACCATATAGCCCCGACACCAATTCTTCGGATTACTACCTTTTTTCACACTTGCAGCTACATCTTGCTGCTGCTGTCTTTAATTCTGCACAGGACGCCCGAAATGAGGTTGATCTGTTTTTGGACCCGCGGCCCCCAAGTTTCAGGGCCGAAGGCTTTCAAAAACTATCAAAACCTTGGCAGAAAATCATAGATTCGGGTGGTGATTACTAACCTCACTAAAGACACTGCTTTCATGCTTTTTTCTGACTTTATTAAGAACTTTTTTTTGCGGAAAACTTTCGTTTGAACATGATATTTAGATATTAATCACCTGTTGTGGGCTAATTGAAAAATATCTTTAAAATAATACATTAATTAATAATTCAGTTGTAAAAATGATAAAATTTTATAATGTCATCGGAAACACATTTTTTTTATATAACTTCTATAATTCTGCAATATCAGGAAATGGGTTATAAATCTATTGTAAAATTCCACCTTCACCTACAAAAACCAAGTTGAGGTAAATAAAAGTGCGTGAAGAAGAAAAATATTAGTTGGTATTGAATCAGAGTCAGAATTGAAAAATAGAAGTCACCAAACTTTTGGTTTTAAGAACAAATGAGCACACTTATGTAACTTTCGAAAAACATCCTATGACTATTCCACTTAAGTTTAAAAACAAATGAAAACAACAGATACAAAAAAGGAGAAAAAATATATAAATAAATTTTGCTATCTTTGCACATGTTTAACCCAGTTGGCATGTCACAATCAAATATCTGTCCCATATGTATTTATTCGTTTATTTTTTTAATGCTTCTTCTTCATTTTGTTTGTGTTTAACTTGCAATTTTTTGCATAAGTGATTGCTTAAATCCTAGTTTCATATGAGTTTTGAAGATCATTGTGTTATCATGTATATAGTACATAATAATTAAGTAATATGTATGTACTGTATATCATCATAATATTCATCAACAATCGTCTTAAATCCACTGGCTGGATGTAGGTCTTCCCCAGATTTTCCCCATTTTTTCCTGTCTAGTGTCATCATCCAATTAATACCAGTCACTTTTCTAATTTCGTCACTCTATTTTACTTGAAGTCGTCTTATTGGTTATTTTACATCTCTGAAATATCAGTGCAGAGTGTTTATACTCCATCTATCGCCCATTTCCTTTTCAGCCGTTTAAAACTCTGGATGATGTCGAAATTTTTCGTCCAGGTCTTCTTATCCAGATTATTTTCTTTCTAACCGTTCTCTCTCTCTCTCTCTCTCTCACTCTCTCTCTCTCTCTCTCTCTCTCTCTCTCTCTCTCTCTATATATATATATATATATATATATATATATATATATATATATATATATATATATATATATTATTGCTGTTGTTTTTTTGCATTTCACATGTATTAAAGTTACTAAATTTATGCCATAAATATATTGACTGATATATGCTGTGATATGCTGAACTCACACACATAAGTAATATGCTTCTATTTGACAGAATTCACTTTAAAGTGGATATTTTTCATCTTTTAAAAAATTTAAGATAAAGGTTGCCTATTTTTTTTCTTTTGTTTAATCAAACGTCAACAAAATATCAAATATAAATATTTGGAAACTATTTGTTACAAAAATTTTAAAAAGTGAAATCACAGCACACTAATTTCTATCGTCTTATAAATGAATACCGTATGAACGTTTGCTATAAAAATATAGATAAGAAAATTAAATATTAAAAAAATAGAACGAAGTCTAATAAAGTGTTTGGTTCTAAATATGTTTATTCAGAATTGACAATTCTATTGCCTCCCTTTCTATTTCGAAATTTCAAATTCATACATTCTTTACATTATGTTATCAGGAAATTTCTGTCATTAAATAAACAAAAAATACTATTTATACTTTCTGGCACAATTTCGGATTTCTGAACAAAAATTGAGTCCAAATTGGCAAACTGTGTTTATTGCCTATTTAATTAAGCTAATGTACGTCGGTATAATATATTTTTCATATTTGTTTTTAAAAAATTATTTTTTTTATTAATGATATTCTGTTAGTAAAACGCTTCATTAAAATTAATAGATAAGACTTATTTAAAAAAAATTTAAATATATCCTCTATATTTTACCATTAAAGACTTACTTTAAAATACTGTCAAATGTTATTTTTGTAGTAAAATTTCTTTTCACATATAAATAAAATCTATAAATTTTTGATTTTCCTGTTTTAGGACTATGTGTTGTGAGAAACTGAGAACTAATGTCAGTAATTGAAATAAACCAATTATTCCAGGAAATAAATTTTTCAGGTTAGTTGTTAAAAATTGTGATTATTGAGTGCCATTTTAGCTTAGAGCATACTGAAAATATTTTACTCATCGAAAAGGGAAAATTCTTTTCTTGCTTATTAGATGTACATTTTAATAACTTATTTCGGCGTCATTGATAAACAAAACTTTTATATTAAAAAAACAATTTTTTGATTCATAAAAGTCTTTTTTATCAAAGATTTTTTTCTTTTACCCAATTTAAGAATATATTTTCAGTGCTTTATTTTTTTAATTTCAAACAACACATTTTTCAGTAAGCAGTTGCAGTTATTGTAACGCTGGAGGCATCCAGGGTTTAATCATGTTTTGTCATGGGACTATGCAAAATACAATATCCTTATTATTAATTTCATAGCATAGAAAATGTCTTTCAAAAGAATTTTAAAAGTTTATTCTGAAACGTATAAATTATTTTCTTTTAAATAATAGGCTGTGTAAATTAATTTCAAGTACTAATTAATTTATAATTTCTCTAGAGCAAGGATCCCTATGAGCATTCCTTAATGAAATTTTAAATTTTAACTAATTATACTTAACAATTTAAGAGCTTGTTAAAAACAATTTTTATGGCCATCAAGTTGAAATATATTTTGAATTAACATTCTTGAAAATGTCATGGTAAATGGAAAATTCTAACTCCCTTTTGTGAATTCTGAATAATTTAAAACACTGTATAAATGAAAATGCGAATTTTGTTTATGAACAACAAAGCTATATGATATTCATAACTAAATTGTATTAACTACTAATATTTTAGTGATAATAACTAATAATAATATTTATTAAATTTAAAAAATATTTTTACAGAAATTTTTCACATTTTTTGTTACATATCGATTGAATGGGGGTAAGTTAAGAAATGAAGACAATTGTTATCCTAATTAAAATGTTTACAGGAAAAGAGCCTTTTTAACTAAATGTAATATTTTAATTTGTATTTCAATGAAATTCTCTCTAGTGTAATATAAGCTTTTCTATTTTTCTAACATTAAAAAGTATAAAATTTTTGTTCAAGATACATATTAGGTAAAATGATTTATTTAAATTTAATTATTCAGATATTTTACAATGTATTTTCAACAATTGTGATTTACTGAGAATTACGCGAAACTAAATTTTAAAGTTGAAAGATATTTGAATTAACAATTTTCTATGAAGCATTTTGAGGAGTTCTAAAAATTTTGTGCGTACGCGTACATGTGGGAAGTGATCATTTCAGACAGGGACAATCTTGTAGAAGCAATCTGATAGAAACAATCTGATTACAAACAATCTCATACATAAGAAAATTTTTTTGACCTTATTAAAAATTACATAACATTCAATAAAAACGGTAATACGGTTTCAGTTTTATTATGATAATGAGAAGTATTTTATTAGGCCTCCAATATCTATCACGGTAGTTTCCCAAGAATTAGCTTTTTCGACTAACAAAATATCCAAATTCTGACGCCGGAAAATTAAAGAAATCAATATATCATCAATTTCACACTTCCGAGACAGCAGAAGACAAAACAATTTCGCTTATGATCTGAAGGGAGACAACAAGGTGCTCTTCCAAGTTAAAATAACTGAGAGTATCAGGTGATGGGGGCCTGAAACACACCCTTTCAAATAAAGGAACAAGCAAAGAAATACCTCATCTATTCTCTTACAGAGTGGGTAGGGAAAAAAGCCCAGATGTTAAATAGAAAGTGAGATAAAGAAAGCTTTATGAACTTTTAAAAAACAGATTTCGTGTCTATGAGTAGCGGCAACCAGCGAATCTTCGGAAAATTAATGGGAGATCGTCGGAAAAGAAGAAGGCTTCAGTCGTCTGCGTTTTAACTCCCATTCCGGGATGATATGTTTGGAAATAGCGTGTAGCGTTAAAAAAGAGCTGATCCCTTGCTCCTATACCTACTAGTTGTGTCATAACCTCCAAAAAGAGAGGAATGTGAAATTTCACTGTATTATATTCTAGAACACTACAAAAATTTCTTCTTGAATGTTCGAATTAACTATTGTGTGCCAACATTTGTTAACAAACTTTCGACAATTAATGAGTGAAAATTAATATTAATGACATATTTATGATCTAATAAAAGAAGTTAGTGGGGTGGCAGTACATGCTATACATGCAGTACTAACAAAAAATTCAAATTAAGATTTCAAATTATATTAAATAAATTATAATAAAATTAAGGAACCTTCTAACTTACGAGCTAACTACCGTACTCATATGAAGAAACAATCATACATGCTTATTTGCTAACTACCACGCTTGCGAACAAACTTATTAAGTTATAGATTTATCTACTGTCATCCAATCTATTGTACAATATTCAACACACAAAAACTTTGCTGCTAAGTAATTGTGTAATTTATTAAGTTGCATAGTAGGGTACTTAATTTAAGTTATTTACTCAGTAAAATAATAGATGCCTGCCATTAGGACATAATACTAAGACTACGGTATAAATGGTTAAACTATATGTATGTTAACTAAATGAATAATAGTAACAGGGCTAAAATTAATATTTTTTTATTAACTTACCCTTTCTTTTAACCTTTGTGTTTTGTTACTTTATTTTTTTAATATTCCTTTTCAGGCTATTTCTTCAGTTGTTTCTCTTTCATAGATTTTTGTCACTTTCGTGGGAATGAGTTTTCATTCGCTGAGGGATGTTACTTTCATGGTGGATTTGTCACTTTCGTAGTTTTTGTAAGTGATTTCGTTAATTGTGGCCACATCAGTGAGTTTTGTTACTATAGTGATTAATACCGCGTTCTAGAGTGAAATATTTTTTTCGACTTTTAGTTCGTCGTGCTTAACTTCCACTCCCAGAATGCTTGCCGTTAGTCTTTTACTTAGGCATATATATTTTTTTCTTATATTTCTTTATATTCTATATCGTTTTTAGTTCTTTTCTATTTTAAAAGAACGTACTTGAGCTAAGATAATTGACTACATCAAAATGGCCGTCTTGGTGAAAATTATCGAAAAAGTCTTTTATTGTTTTGTAGCAATCTTTTAGTATTCAAAATCTGTTTTCATTTTATTCCTACGATTAATATAAGCTAAATTTATGGCCAATTTAATAAACAATAATCAATGAGTGAAGAGGCGGAAGTGAGCAGGAAGAATAGGAAGAATTTAAACAGTGCTTCTATGCACCATTTTCTTATTTATTTGCATAAAAACAATAATAATTGACACTTCTAGATTAATTTCATAGATACGTAATAATATATATATGAAAAAGGTTTAAGTATGGTTTTTGTAAAAAGAAATATATATATATATATATATAATTTCTTATATTTTCCGCCAAACGGCAGCATTAAATAATTATTTATTTTGTTCTAATATTATAAGGTTGCATTGGACTCTTAAATTACACTTATATAAGTTGTTATCTCTTAATTATTGTTTAATTTTAAACAACTTCTTGTAATTTATTACAGGATCATTTTTATAGTATGTAATAACAATTATTATATGGATAATCTGTTGCGGCAACCTTGGCATAAGCTTTTAACTGTGTACGTTATTTTGAGCGGGATTTTATGCCAAATTCCATTATCTGTTTGTGTCAAAGTTAATATGTCTTGGCTGTTCTCTAGCTAGGTTTGTCTATGCTTTAATTTGTTTCATATTTTAAAGTTTTTCATTATTGCGGATATCACATTTTTTTATATATTTTACATGGTTGTTTAATAATTTCTGGTGATTAATCGATAGGGTACATAACGGAATTCAATTTTTGCTTTTTGCTGAATTGCGTTACAGAAATCGGCTATGTTTTTTGCTTATAAATGTATTTTATATACCCGTGAACAAGTGAAATACTTTATAAGCTTCCGGCATCATTCATCCATTTGATCTTTTGTATGTTTCTGATACGGCTTTTTCTGGTTCAACATTATTTAGCTGGATTTATTATCATTTGTCTATAATAGGACTTTGTCAAAATTTGGTGGTTTTTTCATGTGTTTTATATAGATTTATCGCCAGCAATATGCTAGTGAATTAGTGGAATTTAGTAAGATTCTGTATTACTAGTTACATGTTCCATCTTTATTCTGAATAATGTTTGTGTTATGAATAGTAGGGGAATTATAAGTTTAATTTCAATAATTGCAAATCGATGACGATTTGTTATATATATATATATATCCGTTATTTCCATCTAAGATAAACATCATTACATAAAAGTTTTAAAAAATATTTCAGTGAAATTTTGTGAGAATGCTTTCCCTATTACTCAATATGCTCTGACCTAGAATCTAAGCTCTATGTGATAATGAATTTGTTTATAGGTAGAATAAATAAAAAAAAATAGTAATTTTTACTTTTTGACTCATTTTAAACTATTTCAATAAATTTTGAAGATATTCTAAAGCTCATATTTCAGTGAACAGGTAAGTGTAATAATAGTATGCGGTACAAAGAAATTTGAAATAGATTTATTTAAATGGAGTGTACGATGTCTGGTGTATACATAAAATTTTCCTAAAAAATGGCAAAAAATTCATTTTTTTTATTTTGAAGATATTGCAAGGAATTTGAGTTTTTACATCATTCTTCATTGCAATTGAACTACAAATATGTGCATTTATTCAATAATGTGTATTAAAAAAAAAAAAAAAAAAAGCTTTCCGAACGTAGATATATACCTTAACCCTTTATCTACTGACTGTAATTATAAGTACCATTAAAATAACTTCTTATAAAATTCAATTAATACATTGATTAGTTGTAATATGGTTTAGAATGAGTTATAGATTCATTACTTTAACTTGTTTCAAAAGCATTATTGGTTACACAAACCAAAAATATTTTTTAAACCGTGATTTCTTTTGCCTTTTGCATCTTTTCAGCTTTCTTGGAGTTGGGAGGAGAAGGATTCAATTCGGAAATATTTCAAAATTTCTATTGTAAAAGCATTATGTTTGTGCATTTGCTAATTCTACAAAATACTAAGACAAATATTTAACGTAAAATATTTGAGTGGGGCTAATTCCTATAAATTGAAATTTAAGTATTCCTTCTAAATCCTTCAATCCTTCTAAAATCCTTCTAAAATTTATTAAATGAGTAAATCTTCTAATGTAGCTTAAAAAAAATCATGAAAATGCTTTAGAAGATAATAATTAAATGAATTCATAATTCAATAGATAAAGTGTTAATCGAGAGCAACAGACTATAGGATGGTGGTATAACGATTCTCATCCATATCTATTTAAACTATTCGGATCTGCCGATCCCAAAACTTACTTCTTTCTCATACATGCTAATGTTTTAAAGCGTTGTTACACATGTTAATCCTTTAGTATTAATTGTTCAAAATTACACCTACTTTGATGTTAATATTAAGTTTCTGCTTCATTAAACTAATTGGAGTAAATATGAGTTAATGTTGAACATACTATTATAAAAAATCAATTTTTGTCGTTATTCTGTTGTACATCATCTGCTTTAGGAACGATGGATTAGCTGTATGTGAAATTCACGTCGTTGCATGAAGAGCTGATGTACAACAGAACTATGTTAAATCGAGAAAAATTCCTATTACTGCGTCTCCTTCAGTCGGATTTTTCCCAAATTCATGTGCGATCTACTGGCTATAGCCAAAAATACACACTTGAAATTTGATTTAATTTTATGTCATAAATTCATACTTTTTCGATTACTCAATATTGAAAATGACAAAAAAGGTGTTACTACAGCGTGTACTTTTGGCTGAATATTTCCAAATTGGAGAAGGATCTGGCTGGTCATAGCCAAAAACATACACAAAAAATTTGGTTCAATTCTATGGATATCGTTATACACTTTTCGATGGTGCATTAATGAAAATGGCACACAAATCATTATTAGTGCACACTCTTCCGGTGGAATATTTCCAAATTCAATGCTGGCCATAGCCAAAAACATACACGAAAAATTTAGTTAATTTCTATGCATAACTTCATACACATTCCGATTTTATAATGGCGACACACGGGTAACGGACGGACAGACAGGCATTTTGCATAAACATGTTTTTCAGAAACTCTGACCCCTAAAACATGTAAATCCGAAAGTAAAAAAAAAAATCGATTAAAATACTTTCTTCTTCATAAAGTGGAATGTAAAAATACAAACTGTCATTTTCTTTTTGTGAATGTGTGCTTTCTTCTGTGTACATCATTTTTTATTCCGCTTAAGAGTAAAATGGATTCTAAAATACAATTTTAGCTATTTTACTATATTTATTTCAATTATTCCAATTTAAAAAATTCGAATTAAGTAAAAAACAAAATGGTTTAATTGCATATATAGATGCATAATTTTTGTTCGAAACACGCTCTTATATAAAGGAACATTTCATATTAAAATCATACTTTACATTTTTATGTTGTTATTTGCGTTGTGAAATCGGTATCCCTCTTTATTAATCCTTATGTATTATTCTTTTCTGTGATCATTGTTTTCTGTTTTTTTTTTATCTGTCTTTATAAGACAACTGTAAAAGTAGTTATTCGATTAAAAAGAATTACTTGATTTTCTCTACTTTTTTTCTGTCTTTATTTTCATTCTTTAATTTTCATGTTGTTAGAATTTTTTTAAATACTTACCTAATATTAATTTAGCATTAATGTTTTATCATTAGCACCTGGTACTTTTAAAAAGCGCTTCCAAACGGAGGAGGTTATCAATTCGTAATTACGTAATTGTGTATTTTTTGGTCATTTTCACATATGATTTTCGTAAATGTGCCCATTTTGTAATTTCTCAAAGTGAGATGGAAATAATTCTCATGTAAAATTGCACCGATTTCGATATTTGTTTTTGTTTGAAAGAACAAGTAAAATCTTGTGGTCCCATTCAGTTTGTCCTCCCTCCTTAATTTTATTTTTGTTGTTACTAGGTCCGTAGTTGGGAAAAATAAAAAGATGCCGCTATACCTCCCCCTCTTATGTGGATTGTATAAAGTGGATACTCACAAATCGGTATATTCTTCTAACGATTTGCAGTTTTCTCAACCGTAGCACCCGGACTAACAGACAATAACGTAATGAAATTCTTTTGAGGGTCCTGTAAATGGACTATAAAAGCTATATACTTCAATTTTTATTCGTAACGTGTTATTGTAAACGTTAATAACATATATAAATTACGTGAAAATCTGACTGAATTTAAGCAAGTTGCTATATTTAATGGAGTTAGAACATGGAATGGCAAGCAGACAGACAGACAGACAAACAGACAAACTGAATTCATAAACTCATTCAACTATGACGGAAAGTGTTAAAACGAAATTTTTTACGTTAGAAACATCGAAATCGACCTGAAACAAACATTTATATGATGGATAGTAAGAAAATTTTGAAAATGTCACTATTTTGAATAACAACCGCCATCTTGAATTCCCACGACTTTACGCCATGCCTGCCCCTCTGAAATGCATTGCTTTAATATAAAATAGATACCAATCAGTTTTCTCATACGTAGCACCCGGACTCGATGGAAATAACAGTCATATCAAATTGCACCAATTTCGATATATATTTTTTTTTGTTTGAAATGGTCAGAACATTTGGTGGTCCCATTCAATTTGTCCTTCCTCCTTATATTGTTTTGTTTCTAGGATTGCTGTTGGGAAAACCAAAAAGCAACGTTTTTATCGTTAAAAACCTTTATGATCTAACTATTCGGTAAAAGAAGAAAAATCAAAATTTTAAAATGTTTAAATTCAACAATGATTTATGCGGTAAAATTACTCCATTTATAGAACTATATTTTAACTGTGGAGGGATTTGTACGCTAATACAGGCTGATCGAAAAGTCCTGAGGAATTTTTTTTTAATTAATATAATATCAAGTAATTCAGGTCTGTTTAATTTTCTTAAAAATTTTATAATTATGCAGTAAACGAATTTTTTGTCTTTTTGCAGTAGAAATATGGGTGATTTATGCAAGCAATTTTTAATCTTGATAATTCTTAAGCAATAAAGTGCAAGTTTAGAAATTCGCTTGAGCTATATTATAAAAAAAAAATAACATAGATTTTAGGATTGTTTAAATTTCTTATTTTAATCTATTTACTATGTGAGAGAGTATTTCCACATATATAACTTCTGTTTATCCGTCTGCTTACTTGGTGACTAAATTTTCAAAATATGCAACGAAAGCAAACACTCGATCGAAATCATAGTGGTTTACAACGGATTTTTTCCCGTTTAAAATAGAGTATGTTAATAACTTTAAAGGGACACACAAGAAAAAATTCTGATATACTGCGAAAAGTAGCAAATACAAGAGACAGAAACAGTTTCATGTATATTTTAATGATTTCAAACTACTTCAAAATTAATGAATGTCTTTATAAGTACTGAGATTAACTACAACATTTTCCATATAAAATATTTTTCCTGTTGAATTACATGTACATGTTTATATTTTTGTATGAAAAAATCGTGGTAGGAACTGTAGTTATTTGAAGCCAATTTTACCCTTTATGTGACGTAACAAAATGAAGTAATTGTTGACGTTCACTATTCACAATTTATATAGCGCATGTCATACTTATTATTGTTTTAAAAGATTACATAAAGGTATGTGTATATATAGTTTTCAATACACTAGTTCACTGTAATAGGATGCAATAAATAATTAAAAAGGGTGCAATAAATAATTTTAAAAATAAAGTTATAATTACGCTTTCTTAAAGCATACCTCAAATAAAAAAAATCTTACAATTTATCATGTATTCTGAGAAAATACTAGAAACAATATCCTAGATTTTAAAAAAAATAGTCCTAAAGTTTTTTTAAAGATTTCTATTTTATTTAAAATTATTGTTTCTGCGAAATATAATATTTTAAAGCTTTCAGAAATTTACATTAATATGATTGCATAATTTTAATATCTATGCTAATGTGAAACGAAAACAGGTATAAACATTCTTCTTTGCCTCGAGAAAATTCTAAAACAAATACGAATCTAATGTTTTTTAATAGCCATAATGATTACACGGTAATGTATTACATTATTTCTGATTTATAATGTTATTGCTTGAGTGTTTAATAATAGTGATCGATTATCTTTGGATAGAGTTGTTTTATTTACGTTGTTGAATAGATTAAGGATTATTATAATAATGGTTAGAAAAGTAAATTGATATTTTACTATAGAATATTAAACAGACATTTTAATAGAATGTTATTTAGATGAACTTCGATCAAACAGTGTTCCAATAATTAATAAAGTAAGAAAGGAATAGCATAATCTTGAGATAGATTTTTAGAATTTCAATTGTGGATTTTTATTAGTTATGATAAATTTGAATTTGTACAAGATAGCTGCCAATCGGAAATTTATAGACAATATTGACAGTTGAAAGCGTAGAAATAAAAATCACGGAATAATATGGACTATGCATATGCAGCTGTTACATATATATTCATAATACTGTAACAAAACTTCTAAATTTCATAAGGTGAAAGATGATATCTAAGAAAACAATTTAGAAAGCAAATAAGATATTTAAAATCAAATTTTTTCCAACTACTACCTGCAATCAAAAATGTATGTGAAATGTTTTGTGAAGTATCGTATATGAATTATGAATTTGAAAATACATTACGTAATTTATTGAAAATTAGTTCTGTAAGAGGATCGGCCATGCAGAAACCCAGCAATAAATGCTAATGTGCACCTTTGGATAATTTGGAGTAAAGTTTAAAAGCACATCACACAACACTCGTGTCCCTTACTGAATTCTGAACAGCTATAGCATATGTTTGACAAGCCATGCCTTTTGAACACTTCCGAAAATTTGTCGATTCTACGCCTCATCGTGTTGCAGCCGTTAACGAGGCCAGAGGAGGCCCAACTCGTTACTAACTTACTATTCTTAATATAAGGGCACTTTAGTTTATCTAATTTAATTCTGGAACACACATTATGTAAGAAATATCTAGAACTGTAAATCTTACAGGTGATAAAACGTCTATAGTATCCTAAACTAGAGAACAGGAATTCTGCTTTTTCAGAATTTAGTGTCGCTCCGGCATTTCCATTACTTCATTTTCTTCTGGTGGACTGGTGGCTTCTATTATTATGAAACAGCCATTATGAATGAAGCGTTAAAAAAAAAAATATGGTCATTTTTTTCCATTCTGACCAGAAAATCAGAGTTCTAACATTTTACGGCAGCTCTTTCATCTTCACCTAACGCTTCATTTATAACATCTGTTTCATAATAATAGAAGCACCAGTCCATCAGAAGAAAATAACTCGGTTAAGCGTGACTCGGATAATCGGGACTCTACTGTAAAACATATTTCAGTTTTAAGACTTAAAGCACACGCTTTTATTTTATGTAAAATGACGTCATTTACATTAATATAGAAACCTAAAATTAAATATAATTTATAATAGCTCCCTGTTTCATCCTAAATCCTTCATTTATATTTTTCTCAAAGTAGCAATGTATTTTAATTTTTTTTTATTTAATTTTTTTAATTAATTTTTTTTTCCATTTTATGAGAAAATGGCAACAAAAAGATATAATTGCTATTTTTCAGCAATTTTTTATTTACTTTCTACAGAAATGGCGTACTTGAGTTGCCAAAATGAAACAAATGTCGCTAAAAACTACAAAAAAAAATTAATATTTCAAAAACAAATAGAGATGCAGTTTTCAAAGAAATTGCATTAAAAAGTACTTTTTCCCCCAATACGATGGTATAAAAACTGAAAATGTGCGATGTTTAGAAATTTTAAAAAATGCTATAGAGCATTTAATTGTACAATGATACATCTACTTTGTTTATTGCTAGCGTCTGTAAGCTAACGTTATTTTTTGGACACAAAATAAGCTGGGAGAAAGAAATAGCATACCGTACCGGGGCTAAAAACATTCAGCTAATTATCTTATTTTAACTGTTTTTTTACAAAACTTAGTATTATATTACGTTTATATATTTACCCATAAGAAATAATCTTTGATTTGCTTAATCTAAGAATATGTTTATTATTTTTTAATAGGTCAGTTATACTATGTTACATTATTCTGTGTTTATACAGCAGCATTTACTAATCATTTTTTTTTTTTTTTTTGCATTCGGGTACGGCAGAAGCTGCTGCTAACATAGGTTAGTAATACATATAATATTTTCACTTTTCTTAAACGAAAATCGAACAGTTGTTGTTATTACTGATTATTTCATTGTCTTAAAGACGGATAGAATAATCGAAAAATCATAGTATGAATTCAAAATATTCGAAGTATCGGGAGAGCAAGTGTTAATTTATAAACATGTTATTTTTTCCCGACGATAGTTTTGGTATGATCCGAAAGTTTGGCTGCATTTCTATCGAAATTGAATATTCCACGTAAGGTTTTTTAAATGCATTTAATTATACAAGCAGATAAATAAATAATTCGATTTTTAAAATTTATATTTTCAAAATTATTAAACTTATTATAAGTGGTTTATGAAAATAAAGAAAAACATTCCAAGATTATTTCCAGTTACAAATGATAGACGTGTGAAACATTAATAACGCGAGAAACGTCTCTAAGGAAGTTCGCTCTGCACATTTTGCTCTTTTACACTTATAAAGGCTCATAATGCAGCATGGGTGCGTTCTTTAAGTGTTGTAATTGTTTCCCGCACTGTTGGTTCATAAAGAATATCTCTGATTTAATCTCACGAAAGAAAATCACATCACGTAAATCCGGCGATTTCTGTAGCCATATTAATAAGAGTAAATCTGCTTTCCCGCACTTCTAATCCAGCATTTTGCGGTGGTAAATAAATTGGAATTTATAAATATATAGCATATTAAGATTTTGTAATAATATACTAATTTCACTATCTAAACGGTGTAAATTAACACTTTAAAACGGGTAAAAATACGTTTATTTCGATTGTTTATATGTTTCGTGTCTACCCGAGTAATTTTCAAAACAAATAAGTAAAAGTATTCTATAATTGCAGGCTTTATAAACCGCCGCAGAATTCGCGGAGCAGGACGTTCCACGTGCCAGTCCGAGTTCCCTATCTACGTCAATTTTGACGAGATTCTAGTGTCAGGGAGAAAAGAAAAAAAGCATGAAAATTTGAAACCAGGGAAATTTAAAATGAAAATTGATTAAATTGAAGACATCGAAATGCAGGAATTGTGTTCAAATTCAAAAACGCATCCTAAGCTCCGCCTCTTTGGCCCAGCACTTATAAGTACACCGTTACGGCCCGCTGCAGTCGAAATGTGCACATATCTCCGCACCGTTCCTGTTTGCTAAGCGGAGCCCTTTTAAGGGATGTTACCGTTCGAAGAGCATTAATCCGGCGAGTTGTTGAGACTATGCCTCTTCGTTAGCCACCGCCGAAATACTTTTCCTCAGTTGTTATGAACTGGTATGAAAAGGGTCTTTTTCAATACCATGGTCCGCGTACATTAAAGGAAGCATCAGCTGTTGAGAGGTACTAGGCAACGGTAATATATTAAAATATTAGTTCATTTATCAAAATCTTGCTAGAAAATTGCCCTAGTTACATTTTCTATTTGCCAAATTTTTTAGCTTTTTCTCATGTCCATTTCATTTCCAGTAGCTCAATTTCCCCATCTGTTAAGACTCAATTTATATTTTGTTTTATCCCCCAGCCTTTTCTATTGCTACCAGCCAGGTCTTAGATTACTTTACAGTTTCTCACTAGCTGTCACTAACTGTGGATGTGTGGAGATGTCCGCACGCGCCTCGGTAAAACCGTATTCAAAGTCGAAGTCGCGACAAGGGTTCGGTTCGGGTCCCTGAATAATAATAAAATTGTAATAAAATAGTAATATGTAATAATGTTGAAAATATAGATTTTTAAATTACATCCACTTATGCTAAAACGGCACATTCATTCATATAGCAGGTGATCCAAAAGTCGTAACAAAAGCTGTATTTAACACGCTATATGTTTGTATAAGAATAAGAGAAATATATTTCCCTGCTGTTTATTTATTTTTATTTTATAAATTTTATTCAGATTTTTTTTTGTCAGTAATTAAAGGCTGCATCTAAATATTCTTTAGTATTATGGCTAATGTCTTTAGGTACGTGAAAATGGATTTTCTGAACAGGGCGTAGCTACCGTGGAGCAATTGGAGCAAACTGCTCCAGGCGCACGAATCCTAAGGGCACAAAATTAGAAAGAGTGAAATATGAATTTGCAAATAAATTTGCATATTTTTTTCATTATTATTCAGATATACTAGATGAATCTTATTGCAATCAACATTAGAATATTTTACCTTGTGTTTAACCTCAACTATTTCGATTTAAAACATGTTTCTATGCATGTACTATTAATGGAAATTGCTTCTATTTGCGAAGTTTTAGTTTTAATTCATACCATATTGCAGCCTCATGTAACTTTTCCAACACCGTTTCAGACAACTTGATTTTTTTTCTATAACTTTTCCACGGCAGTTGAAGATTTTAATATCTTAAGCAATCAAAACTTATTAACAAGGCTCCCATCGGTCACTATTGGCTACTATTTCCAAACCATAATCTTCCTGGTACTTTTCTATTAAAAACGTTTTAGAAATTTATCATGATTACTCTACGGAAATAATGATATACAAAGAAGTCATCTATGAGAAACCTATATTTACGAGGTAACAGCAATGCCTTAGCTATATTTAGTTATTTTACGATTTAAAAAAAAAATCAATAGTTTGACAAGTTGAAGAAAATTATCATTCATTTTACAAACGAAAACTTTGAATGTTTTTCTTGTTTGTTTGTTTTGTGGAAACTGAACATGCATAAATGTAGATTACAAAACAATAATAAGAGCCGGATTTAAACATATTCTACATCCGTCCAAGGCAATAAAATTTAGAGGGGTCAGGGGGAAGTGTCAAATTAAATTCTGCGCGTATTTGTTTGAGATTTTTAAAATATGGGAAACCTCGAATGCAGAATCGATAAGCATTTTCCTTCAAAAATGGAGAAGAAGTTAAGTATCAAATTCGGTGTTCCATAGAACCTATGAAAATTTCCAAACTTTTATGAAAAATATTTTTCTGCATCAAACGATCTTTAATCGGAGAATTTTGCGGTTAAATAAGGTAAAACATATTTTTAAAAATAGTAATGTGAGTTTAATTTAATCAGACTCTGCCTCCCACTCTCTCACCATCGCCATCCGATAACACGTATTAGTAGTCAATGAACTTTCGAATTATAAACAAAAAAAAGAAAAAGCCTGGAGTTACTCCACTGAACTTTCCGAACAGTTTGTAGAAATTACTGTGTGTTCGAAACAGTATAAAAAATAATAAAAAAATTATACAAAGGTGAAATGTTTCCACTCGTCATAAACACCTCGTGTTTTAAAGAAAACGTGCACTTTCATTCATAGAGCTTAAAAATTTTTCTAATGACATAATTTTCAAAAAAAGTTCACTCCGCCCGTGCTGAAACAAGTCTTAGAAATAAATAAAAAAAAATGGCTTCACTGAATTAAGTCACATTCTGGGAGGCTAAGACTGGCCCGCCGGACAACTGACGCGCGGGTCGCTGCGCCCTCCCTCAGGTAAATATAATAGTTACAAAATTTGCTACAAACATTACATTTGAACAGTCTTAAATTAATTAATATGAAAAAAAATCATTTCTTTTTTGAAGCATTTTTTTAGACTTTCCAAAGCAGAAGAACTGAATTCTTTTCCTGAAAGTTTCTTCGTTTCAGAGGACCCTTAAATCTTTAAAAATCTAATGCATATTCCGTAAATCTGTCTGTTACCAATGGCGACATGAATTTTCACCTTGTATTTTCGGTCGGGCACCAAAGAACCTTGTCCAAGTTTCAAAACACATATACGGTAATATACGTAATTTTCTTTTTTTAGTTTTTTGTAAAATCATTTATTAAGTTTTTGTTTGAAATGTGTAGACTTCGCATATTCGTTCAATGCTGCGATTGTTATTTCCCTTAAATAAATGTTTATTGTGTTGATTTTTGCGCTTTGTGCACACAAATACTTATCAAGAATATTTTCATCAAAGAAAATGTAAGTCTTTTTTTTTTTTTTTGTTAAAAATTACATTTTAATATGAAAACGAGTTCAATAATGTCTAGAAGGGCTGCTTCCTAGAAATTCGCACAAACTTTTCTTGGCAGGAAAGCTATGAAAAAACGAGACAAAGAACACAAATTGGTGCTGTAAGGTAACTTTAATAACCACATTACTCGGTAATACTGTTATCGGGATTTAAATAAACTGTTTCGTCGGACGTTATCGATTATACTTTTGGTGGTGCTTGCCAAACGTTGTACAAAATTTAGGTCCATAATTTTGAGACAGTACTTGATTCGATTGATCAATTTCTGAACGTTACCTGCTTTTCAGCTTTTAGCATACACTTTGAACTTGAAAGATGCTCAGAACCGCTCAATCGATCGAATTGAGGGAACGTTAGCCAGGTTGTCAGCCTTCTGTACGAAAGTGATGTTTTGCTGGCGGAAGTGGTGGAGAACGATTTTGTAGTAATGGTTGCTGGCCATGTCTGACGAGAAGACGAAATCACCGCCGTTGTAATTCATACGGATGTCTAGGGGATGAGATGACAGCGAATGCACTTGTGCAAATGGCGTTGAATATTAACAGCGAACCCAGATTTTCGGATGAACGAAAGATTCAAGCATCCCATCTAAATCCAAACGAGGATCTTGTTTTGAATTTCGCTTTAGTAGCAAATTTGATGATAGGCTGTGTCGTGGAGACGCCAGATGTGTAGTAGACACCATTATCGTTAACAGTAGAGTGAATGAGAATGAAATATGACTCATCATCCATGATGAATGCTCGATCAGAAAACTTTCTGACAAAGTCGACCACACTCCGTTTTCGCGGCAACCATTTCCTTTTTGGTTTCGTTTTGGTATAATCCTTTTCTTGTGACATTTGATGTTAAGTTTCTTGGTGATTTTTCTGTGTAGGTAGCCGGTGAAACAATCAGTTTGACGGCCATGGAATGGATTAATACTCAGTCGTTTTTGCCAAACAGTCGTTTCAACTGCGGTAACTTTGGCGTGGTGAATTTTTGGGCCTTCCAACCCGATACCGATTGTCTTTTGGCCGTGAGTCCTTTCTAGTAACGTTGTGGAACGTCGTATATATTTTGTTTGGGGGATATTTTAGGCAAAAACAATGGTTCATAATGGGCTTGTTCCCATGATGAATATTGCCATTGTAAAACTTGCACACACGCGTACGCATACACTCCTATTTCGACTCAATTCTTGGAAAACACAGATTACTTAATGAACTTTCAGCTTACGAGCGTGCCCTTATGTACGATAACGCAACAATTCATGCGCAGCTGATTCTTATTCATTTGCTATTTTGCATAACTGCAAAGTTTGTGCGGATTTCTTGGAAACAGTCCTTAAATACAGATCTGCCTAGTCTCCGGCTTTATGCACTCCAATATTACCTTAGAGAAAATGTTGTTCTTTTAAATCGCCGAAATGTTCCAATTAAATAAACCACATTTTCTGTATTAAAATAATGGTATTCAAAGAAGCTGGAGGAGACTTGACAGCTCTGTAAATGTGATAATCAGTTATTTTGTATATACGTTTGAAGAGGGCTATTCGACCCTTTGAAATTTCTTTTTGTGCCCCTTCAATTATAAAACTGTATTATATATAATATTACCTTTAAAACAAAATACAGAACATTCTGCATAAGGTGGAAATCTGTCTTACATAGAACTTTTGACAGAATTTACTGAAAAAAATCTATTTTAAGGATACTTTGCTTCACAGTGAAATTAATAATATTTACATTTTTCTTAATGTTACTAGCAGCATTAAGATTTTTTATCCTCCTGGTGAAAAAAAAAAAGTTTAAAATAGGTTTAATTAATCACAACATTCTTATTTAGTACTAACATTCTTCATACTTGGAATCCTACTGTTAAACCAATGGCAGCGCTCTTTACAAATTTCTCATTTGCATTTCAATATATATATATATTTAAATAGAATATAGAGGTTGATGTGTAAACGGTTATCTTTATATAGTTTCGATTTTTTTGGTAAGGGAATTTTCAATTTGGGATCCAATTCTGCAATTGAAAGCATTCCCAGAAAGAAAAATTGGGATGGTGATTAATATTATTGGTTTCTACTTGCAAGGTGATGAAATAAATTATTTATACAATGCTGCGCTCTCCAAAAATCCAACGTCTGCTTATTTGATATTGACCGAGTCGGACCCTGCGTGCAGTAGCGACTCTTCAGGTGTTCACAATCACTTTTCTATCAAAATATTAGTATATAAAATTTTACATGATTTAATGGTAATATTTTCTACGATTAAACAAGGAAAACAAGTTTTTAATGAAATTACTGTTAGTAAAGTGATTGTGAACCCCTGTCGAGCCGCCACTGCCTGTCTGGTGTGTGTAGATAGATATAAGATGAACGTGAACGATAAAAATAATTTTAGATATAAGAGAAAATTTACATTAGTTATCGTCACATAATCATTTAAAAGTTCCCAGATTTACATTTTTATTCGGTCAATGGGTTCTATCTGTTACATTTAGAAAAATCTTCTCCATACTTTAACAAGTAAAGTAATAATTTTTTATGTGTGCGTGCGGCCAAAACTTATCGAGTTTTGATAAATGAATTTTCTGGAATTTTAGCATTTTCTGGCACTTGTTTCATCCATAGCCGAAAAGCAAAAATAATAATAATAATCTTGTCAATAGTGTTTTTTTTATTAGTATTCCACAATGCTTCGAAACCCTTGAAAATAAAGAGATATTAAAAGCGGTATATTGTACCAGCCTACTGGCGCATTTAAAATGAAAATCCCGCCCAATTCGGAGAAAATATTGGTAGGTACACCGTATTTAAAGAATTACAATTAATTTCATTTTTCCTTATTTTTTTAAAATTGTTTGTAACTTTGTTAAAATACTTTGACTTTCAAATAAAAGTAAGGTTTTAAATCGAATTAAGAGTAGTATATAAATTTTAAACTTCAAAACAAAATTGAGCAGAACTTTTTTAAGTGACAAGAGGGCGCACAAACATTACTTGCTCCAGTGCGCTGAATAAGTAGCTACGCCACTACTGAACCCGGACTCACAAACCTGAACCCGAAAAACAAATTCTCTAATGGATTTAATATTATCTGTTAGTTATACAAATTTGCGGACATGTATATAATATGAAATGAAAGTTTTATTATAGTTAGCTACAAAAATAATTTTGAAATTGAATTAAAAATCTCAGCAATTGTTTTTCTACTCAACAGAATAAAAAGTCAATGAAATTATTATCTTTTTCCCAAACTCACTGATTAGATAGTGTGTTATAATGGAAAGCTTTCACAAATTCATTAGCTATATGCTTTTTATAACGGAGAGTGTAATACAGAAATAATAACAGGATTTAGTTGAGCTAATGCAGTAAGTCTGGCAGTAAAAAAATAAATATGCACTTTTCTAGAGAGAGAAAATAGTCCATATTATATCTAAATGGATATTAGTTCTGTATATAATCCTATAGCACTTTCACTAATAATGTTTTCTATATGAAAGAAAAAGCACGCTTATAAAAGAATGGTAAATATTCCTTCCGCTTAATTTATTCAGAATCTAAATCATGAACAACGATTTTTGAATAATTTAGGATTTAATCATTCGCTTCTATAGGTTTAGAATTTCCAATTAACTTCAGCCATTCATCATTTATACATGACAAGAATAAAATATGTTTTATCACATAAAAATATTAATATGACCACTATTTATCTAAAACATTAATTAAATGGATAATGGATAACTGTAATGATAAGAGACTAGGCGCTTAAAACAAAGAAGACGATAAAGGAAGAAAAAAAAAATATGCAGTTGAGGGCAAAACACTTTATAAAATACATTACCAAACATTACCATCTATCAAGTTTTATATTCAATTATTTAACTTTCTACTAATTTATGCTAATATGTTTAATTTGTAAGTGTGTGGAATGGATTTATAAACTTAAGTTTTTTAGGATAAATTTATGATATTTATGAAATTTGATTATCAGATAATAAATTCTTCAGAGAAATTTATTTATCAAATGTTTTCTAATTTACATGATTTTCAGGGCAATTCTCCGTTAACACCAGCCTCGCATTGCGGGCTTAACGGCTTAACTCTCGGTTGAACATGAAATGGAATTTCCCGTTTAATGAACTTGCCAAAATTGGAGGTAAAAACATACCTGGAGTTCAGAAACCGAAACAAGTTTCAAATGGTAGATTATTGAACGGCGCATGTTCTGTTGAAAGAAAGATGACGGTCGTTTTTAGAAACCTTTGATGCTTCTTTTCTCTTAGACAATGTTGTTTGTTATTTATTGGTTAAACGAAACGCTAATTATAAACGATATTATTGTAAAAGAATGTGTCCCTTAAATTGTTTGCTTTCTTATGGATATTAAAGCTATGTGATTGCAAAATTATATTAATTTGTGTCGAAAGCGAAGGTTTCAAATTTATTGATTTACTGAGTATTTGTTTGGTGGCGCCATCTATCGAATGCAAATAAAAATAAGGTCCTAATTTTCTATCTCAATTTAGTAGTATGATTCAAGTATCTGTCTCTCTCTCTCTTTTTTTAATAATAATTAAAAAGAAAAACAATTTTTATTCGATTTCATTTCCATCATCCTTCCGTTCATATTTGTTTAATCCTTTATGTACTGAGTTGTGAATTCATGAAAATTTTATCTTCTAAAGCATTTTTATTGAATTGTTTAAACTACATTAGAAGATTTACATAATCCTTTAATAAAATTTAGAATGATTTTTGAAGAATTGGATGATTTAGAAGGATTAACGAAATATAGATTTCTAGGGATTTCTTCGAATACTTATACACACTCACATTTTTTATTTTAAATATTTTTCTTAGTATTTTGTATAATTAGAAAATGTACAAATATAATGTTCTTAGAATATAAATATAGAAATATTTACGAATGGAAAAATTCCCTCCTCCCACCAAAAGCCAAGAAAACTGAAAAGATGCGAAGGCAAAAGAAATCATCCTTTTAAAAATATTTTTGTTTTGTGTAATCAATAATACTTTTTGAACAAAATAAAGTAATGTGTATAAAACTCAGTTTTACAACTAATGGATGTATTAAATGAATTAATTTAAGTTATTTTAATGGTACTTATGAGTACCGTCAGTAGATAAAGTGTTAAATCATAAATTTTCTTATCAGTATTTCGTATATGTGGTCAATTGTTCACAATAGATAAGTAATTATTATTTTTTTAAATTATATACTTAGTATGTTCGATATAATTATTTTTGATTTAAAAAGAGGCATTTTTCAGGAGATTTTTTTTTTTTTTTAAATTTCGTTCTACATAAATTAAGAATGTTTTCGGCCTTCCTCAAAAATCATTAAGCAAGAACTCTTAAAAAATCTTCTATAATAATATACACATGATTTTTTTAAGACCTCTTATCTCTGAATTTTTTCTACTGACATGTTGTTTTATCAAAGATATTTTAATTAAATCTGTAATAATTAGATTTTTTAAGTAAAAAATATGTGCATTAGAAATAAATATATGGAAATGTTTTAATATATAATATGCGTTGAAAAAAATAAATAAATAGGCCTGTCGCATTATTTATTTTTACAATACTGAATACTGCTAGTTCGATCAGATATTTTTTTATGCTTCTTTATGTTTTTTTTTTTTTTTATACAATGGTTTTTTTAATCAAGTAACTGTTTTTCAAGAATTTTTATGTAACGCAAAACATTGTTTTGTGAACGAACAAACCATCAAATCAAAGTGGTAATTCCAAATTTACTTGTAATGATATTTTTATATAAAATTTAATCATGAATGTATGCATTTACAATAATCCATTTAGTTTATATATAGGGGAGATGGGGGCACATGTGAACACGGGGCACATGTGAACATCGCAGTTTTTCGATAGTTACTATAAGCTTTTTTATTTGAAAAAAATTACTAAAGATGATAGCATCTGTAGACATATGGTAAAAAATGTTTGAAGCTCTATGACATTTTGTTTGTCCTCTGTAGCCAAAACACTGTTTTTAGATCTCAAAAGTAAAATCATTGCTCCAAGTTCATAAGCGAATAATTTTATTTATTTATCCATTTATTTGAATTTGAGTGTTTTACCATATACTATGAATACTAATAAACATTCTTGATAAAATTATTTTTCTTCTAAAATTGAGAAATTTTAATTATTCACCAATTTAACAGAAGCAGCAATGTGGGGCACTTGTGAACAGGCTAGTTGGGGCAGATATGAACACTTCATAAGTACCCCAATAATCATTCTGTGATTCTGTTTCTTTCAGTTAACTTAATGAGAGATAATGTAAGTTCCATTATCTACAATTTTCCTGAAATTGAAGATATTTTCCTCTCACAAAGTTGATTTTGTATTGAAACTTCCATAAACACATCTTTCAGCAAATACATAAAGAACAACAGGCTCGTCTACGTTCAATTGTACTTTAAATAAATTTAATGTTTTCTAAAATGCAATAAGTGTTATATATTATTTTACTAAACGGTTTACAACAATATTTTTTATGCATTGTTAATACAAAAGTATTACTTTGAACAACTTTGCAAATTTTTCTTTTACATTTGTTCTAACCTTGCAATGATGGCTTACTTCCATCTCTAAAATATTTATGTATATGATGCTTTGAATGGAGATAGATACCAGTAATATTTTAAGAAAGTACAATTTTTAAACTGATAACTACCGTAAAATCCCGATTGTACCCCCCCCCTCTTTCAAAAGCACAAGAAGTTGGGGGGGGGGGGGGTTGTAGTCGAGTCTTCTTTATCTAATCAACACAGGACTCATGACTTGGAGTTAATTCGAGATTTATTTCATATACTGTCAGAAAAATTATGCATTTTTGATGCCTTATAATAATAAGTAAATGCATACTTAAGATGTATATTATTCGTTTTTAACACCATCCTACTATAAAAATACAAAATATTGATTATAATTGGTACAGGGTTAAAACTCATTTGTAAAAAAACTGCACATAAATATTGTAATGGGAGATAGACAGTAAAATACTGATTATGTAGCACAAAAAGGTATGCCACATAACAATGATATAGTAAAAAAAAATATTTTAACATACTGGACATTCAAAATTCCTCTCATTTTAAGACACTATTAAAAAAAATATCAAACTATCAAACATGAAATATTACAATATCATACTCTTAATACCTTCCTGAAAGATAATAAAAATCTTAAAAACACATACATAATTAAATTAATAACTTACTATTATTAATTACTCTGATCTTTTAAATGCTAAAATTAATATAATATCATAAAGGTGGTGATTGCTTTTTAGGGAACTTTCTGTTTTGATTCTTGCAATACAAAACAGAATTGTGAAATGGAGATACAATGAAGTATTCCGTGCCGTGAATCTCACGGACACGTGATGGGATTTTTTTTATATTAATTCTACCCTACTTTTCACCGAAACTCAAACTGAAGTGAAAAAGGTTTCGCTAGTATTAGCCGTTATCTTACTTTTGTAGGTAAACGCAATATAAGCAAGATAAAAAAAATATATAAGTAAGAAAATCTTAATACAGTTTAAATGATGAATTTTTCTTAATGTAAAAATTGCTTGTTTAACTGCCCCCTTATATTAGCCAGGCTTGTATTAACAGAGTTAGATTGTATTTACACATGGTCTTTTTTTATTGAGAGAGAATATGAACAATTATTGATGTTGGGGATATCGACAAGGCTGAAAGATAAAAATGAAATGTGAGTAAACCAGCTCCTTCACTTTCAGAAACTTAATCTCTTTAGGGCACAGATGTCATATACGCATATTGACACGATTGTTTTCCGACGCCAATTTGGCAAAAACATCAACAACATCCGGGTTACCATATCAAGCAAAATAACGACACTTTGGTGCCAATTAAGCACCCGTTGTGTATATGACATTGGCATTAGAAAAACATCGCGCCAATAGGGGCCTCTTTAGTCAAAAAAAGTGACTAAAAGTGACTTTTTATTAAATAAGTGACTAAAAGTGACAAAATTTAAAATAAGTGACTAAAAGTGAGAAAAGTGACTAACTGGCATCCCTGTATCTATAATTTACAAGAAAATAAGGCAAATACAGGAGTGAGAATCTTTCGTATTTCAGCAGATTTCCGATAAATAGTATGTAAATGCCCCCTCCCTAAAATTTCCCCCAAACAAAAACCCTTAAACAAAATTTAAAAGTTTTAATTTCTTTTTTTTTAAATTGCTTCTTTATTTTTTTATTTTATTGCAACAATACTTAATGAATCATCTAAGACTCTCCCCACTAAATCTACTTATTTTCATTTTATAATCTTTTGCTTAAACATATCACGCAGAAACTAGAGAAATATACATATATATTTTTCTTTATGGTGAATTTAAAAGGTAATATAACTAATGATTACTATGACAAATGAATAAAGGAATAAAAAGCACATTAAAGGATATTTTTTCCTTGTGTTCACATGTGCCCCACGTGTGTTCACAACTACCCCGCTGATGGGGCACATGTGAACAATTTTTTGATTTTATAAAACTATTAAAAAATGTTAGAAGAACTATACAGGTGATTTTGAAAAAAAATACCATGTGCAAAAGAAAGTTCTGTTTACTATATTAAGTAGTTTTTGTTTATCGAAATTAATCCAGTTATGAGAAAAAGCTATATTTATGCGAACTGTTCGCATGTGCCCCCATCTCCCCTATATATTAAAAAAAAAAAAAAAAAAAAAAAAAAAAAAAGATAAAGAATGTTCCAAGCTAGGATAAAACTCGCAAAGGCGATTACTACACTGTTAAAAATTTGCAGCATTCTGGCAGGTCATTTGACCGTTTTTTCCGAAAACGGTTACACAACCGGTAATTTAACACTATTTTGACCATATTATTGGCCATTTTATGGTCAGAATACAGTTAAATTATGGTTATGAAACCGTTTTTAAAAAAAACAGTCCATTGACCTGCCAGAATGCTGCAAAATTTTTAACAGTGTAGGTCATGTGATTTCTCTGCCCAATCACATATGTGCTTTTCAACTTCTGGTTGAATAACCCAAAGTCGAATAATCGCGGCTCTGAAGTTATCGATGAATTCCAAAAATTAACCGTCGGTGAGATTTGCCAATCTACGGTTTCTCGGCTGGGATTTGAATCGCGAGTTGAAGGTTGGTGGTGCGTTGACCATGTATTCTTATAAAAATAGATTTTCATATTACATGCAGTTTCTAAATGTTAGTTAAAATATAAAACATGCGATTTTTTAACTATCTGTTGTGTTTTTTCAATATTTTACTACTGATGTAGATAACAACCTCTAGAAAATCAGTGTTGATTTTTACTCTTGTGGTTATTTATCATATATTGTCATGTATAAAAGAAATAAAACACAGTTATTCTCGAATCTTTACAGTTTAGTTGTAGACATTCAGGTTCTTCTTGTTCATAAAACTTAGTACATAGTATAGTAATATTTGATTTGAAAACTTTTTTTGATGATTCTCATTATTTTAAATACCCCCCCCCCCCAAAAAAAAAAAAAAAAAAAAAAAAATTAGAAGAAAATATTTTTTTTTAATATTATTTTTAAAGACAAACCGAAACAAAGCTCATAAAAAAACAACATATGATTCGGTAATTATATGTACGTTGTAGAATGCGGTCGAAGTTCAACATATTTTTCCAACTTATTGAAAAGTATCTACGTCAGGATTCGAACCTTTGAGTTTAGCTATAGGCACTAGCAATCTACTAAAAAACAGTAAACCAACGTTTAAAATGCACAAATAATGCGTGAAATGCAGCAAACAGTTGTTTCGAATCTACAGCGAGATTCTTCTTCAGTGCAAGATAGGGAAAAAAGAGCAGCGTGCTAGAAAAAGCAAGGCTGAGCAAAATGATAGACAGAGACGCGCTGCCTTATATACCCTATGCGGGTAGCGAAAGCGCCAGAAACAACCAATGAGAGAGAAGCAGTGGAAACGACTGGGTGGACAAGTAACGACATCTACCGGAGAAGGAGAGAAAAAGAAACCAAAAAAGAGGAAATTAAATTAATTCCAAATACTTGGAAAATCTGGAGTACTAGATAAGTCATTGACTAAAGAGTGAGAATTTTTAATGATGTGGTAAACATCATTACCACATCACTTTACCACAAGGCTTTAATTGCTATTTTTAATACAAGTAATCTACATCTAAGGTACCCAGATGATATCCAGCCTGACACAATTCACTCTCGCATGTTGGCTTCATCTAATCTGTAACCCGGAAGCGTTAACGATGAAAATGCGTTACACGTGGTACTCCATTAGTTCATGGTTAATAATAATACATGCAGGAGATTTCGACTCAAAATACTATATTCATTGCAGGTTGAAGTTAAATTTGAAAACTTGCTTCTAACAAAGTGAAAACTATATCAATGCCAGGATTCGAAACTGGGATCTTGGTTATTGGGGATTAAATCCCTGTGTAGACAATTTTCACTCTGTTGGGAAAAAAAAAAATAAGTTTGACTTCCACCTACAAAGAATAAAGTATTTTGGGAAGAAATTTTTTGTGAGTGGATTTTGAGGCTGGGTATCATCTTGAGTGATGATATTCATCATCTCTCAAGATGATGATAGTATTACGGTAGAGCACTGGCAATGTGCCTATAGTCCTTGTTTCGAATCCTGGCCTACATACTTTTCCCTCTGTTAGTACAATTTGTTAAATTTTGACCTCCACTTACAACAAATATAGTATTTTGGGATGAAATTTCATGCATGTATAATTATAATTCCTGAAATAAATGAGTTACACGGATAATGTATTTTAATCAGTAACGCTGCCTGTTTGCAGATTAGATGAAACCAAACTGTGTGCAAACTCAATCAGACTGGATATTATCTTAAGAGATCAGTGGTAGAGCACTATCGGTGTGCCCAGGTCCCTGTTTCGAATTCTGGTCTGCATACTTTTCACTATGTTGGTACAATTTGTTAAACTTTGACCTCCACTTACAAAGAATATAGTATTTTGGGATTAAATGTCATGAATGTATAATTATAATCCCTGGAAGAAAGGAATTTCACCCATAATGTGTTTTAATCAGTAACGCTTCTGGGTTGCAGATTAGATGAAACCAGCGTGTGAGGGAAATCTGTCAGGAGGGATATCATTTTGATAGATCAGTGGTAGAGTACTGGCAGTTTGCTCAAGGTCCCTGTTTGGAATCCTGGTCTACATACTTTTCACTCTGCTGGTACATTTTGTTAAACTTTGACTTTCACTTACAAAGAATATAGTATTTCGTGATGAAATTTCATGCACATATAATTATACTCCCTGGAAGAAATGAATTCCACGAAAACGTATTTTAATCAGAAATGGCCGTTTCAAACGGGGAACGATAAACATTTCCCCAAACATTTTACGAAACATGTTCGTCCAGATTGTTGCATGTTCGGTAAAAAGGTTCTTCAAACGCTTGTAAGGTTATCTAGTATGTGTTGACCTAGACGATTTACCTGATACGTTTGCATGTCTTCTTGCTATCCATTCATATAAATTCTGTCTTCCTAGTTTTGTTACTATTGGCTCAGATGATCCACCGCTGAATGAATACCCAACTGTTCTCGTGCGATGCGGGAAAAGTTCGGCGCACAAGAATAGACAGCACAAATTTCTCCTTCATCAAGATCAAGCAACTTTTGCTGACCAAAATGTTCTGTCTAGGAAAATGATCGGCTAAGACTATGATGTGATACCGCTATAACGCTCCTGGGTTGAAGATTAGATGAAACCAACATGAGACTGATCTCTGTCAGGCTGATATCTTCTTGATAGATCAGTGGTAGAGCACGGGCAGCGTGCCCAAGGCTCCTGTTTGGAATCCTGGCCTACATAATTTTCACTCTGTTGGTACAAATGTTAAACTGTAACCTCCACTTACAAATAATATAGTATTTTGGCTTTAAATCTCATCCATATAAGACTGATTTTTTTTTTCTTTAAAACATATTTTTTTGCATTTATCTGTCGTAAGGGAGGAGTGACAAATACTTTACTTAATACAGCAAAGAGAAAATGCAGTATCCTGTAATATAAAGCGCAAACCCGGAAAAGAAGATCCGGTGTAAAAAAAATGCACTTAATATATTTTTAATAATCTGAAAACTGAATTAAACAAATAATAACTGTGCAAAATAAATAATATCGCGATTTACTTTTATGTGTTTTACTACAAATATTTGGTGTGGTCATGACACACAAAAGCAAAAAGTGCGGTTTTTTAGGCAATGTTTTAAAAGAAGATATCAATACCATTTCACGTTTTCCTATTTTCATGGCTGCCGCGCCATAATTTTTAAAACTGTTTTACTTTGCAACACTGGCATTCGTGAAACGCTTTAGGGAGTTTAATGATCTCCCATTGACCCATCATTTTAACTCGTAATACCGTTGGGAGTCTACTATTACAAAAAATAAACATAATACGTTATTAAGATCTTAGTTTATTTTTCTGGTAGCCAATATACAGTTTAATTGTTGGACATTATTAGTGTTTTGTTTTCAATTTGCTGTTTGTTCGAATTGTTTATTTTCAACCTTTACAAAATGTATTTATTATTGTCCTTGACCTTTTACTGTTAATACAGAACCTATTGAAGTTCAATAAATTTAATAAACGGAATTCGATTACATGGTTTATTTTATAACTTAATTTATACGGATGTACTTTTATTCCCATTACGCAATGTATTCGCTAAAATCCTTTTAGAAATATCGTAATTTTAAGACACCTGAAGTTTATAAAGTACATTATGTAAGAAGTCTACAGAAAGAATGCAATAAACGTATTACACATGCAATATAGTAAACGGATTATACTTATAATAGTTGAATTCTATATTATTTTCTACAAAAAAAGAATACAGTTAGACGATGAAACTTTTTGAAGTTTAAAGCAGCCAGAATATCTGCTTGGGGATAAGCCCCTTTCAGCTCACAAGAATCCTTTTCAAGACATTTTATGCTATGTATCCTTTTGAATGGGATTAAAGTTTTCATGTTTTGAAAATGAGAAAAAGAACTCTGAGTTTCATTTATGAATTCACAGAGACACGCAATAGTATTTTGCAACAATTCTTTTATCTCGGTTCATATGCGAATATATTGACGATATTAAAAAGTTATTTTATTCAAATTATTACTGTATAAGGAATCAATACAAAAACACTTAACGGGTTAAAAGTTTGTGATACAGCACTTTATCTTTAGCTCTAAGAACTTTTAATTTGAAACTTAAAAATAATGATATCAAATTAGTGAAATTTAACTTAATATTTGTATGACTTAAATAATTGTAAATAAACAAAAAGATGAACGTTTAACATTAAATAATATTTATTTCAGATTAATATGACATATATGGAACTTTAATATGTTAAAAAATGGACATTATCAGTAATTTGGAATAATTTATTAATGTTTATTAATAATAAACACTACTAACGTAATCACTTTTTTTATCAAATGAACCTGACAATTTATTAAAAGAAAATAACTTGATGGTTGAATAGTTAAGCAATAGGTACATTTGAGAGTCTTCCTAGTCGCCCGGAAACTCTACACTCAAACTATGAATAAGTCTAAATCTCATCTTAGGGAGTCGAAAGCAAATTTAATTTAACAGCTGATTTAATATGAACTACATAATAAAGTAAGGGTTAGAGCTTCTTGAAGACTAACGTCTCAGATTTATTAATATCTCTATCTTGAAAATCAACGGTTAGTTGGGTGAGTAAAATTCAATCAACGAAGGTAATTTTCACTGCTTTATTTTCCCTGATTAAGACATAAACACTGCTTAAGAGACAGCTAAGTCGTTACAGATGTTCTAGAGGGACATTTTACCATGTTTAAAAAAATAATTTTGTACAGTGTACATAGGAACATGTTTTTGCTTATGAGTGCGCTATTTAATTTTAAGGTTTTCTATATTACATTACTCATTAGAGAAACTAAGCTTCACTAAGAAGTTTAGTATGTTTTATTATGTTTTAGAAATTACAAACAGGCTGAATGGGTCAAACGCTCACTTAACAGCTTATACATTTTTAACCTCAAGTATATTTACAGGAATTATTTCAAAGCTGAATTACAATGAGAATTCCCGAAATGAAATTATATTTAGGATGCTTTAGTAATACTTTCCCGGAGTGTGGAAAATTTAAGCACCGCATTTTTCTTTTTGAAAGTAACCAGAAAATGAGACAAGATTAGTTGTATAAAAAATCCCAAAAACTGAAACCTGGATGCGTCAGCATTATAAACATGCATTTAATAAGCAAGTTATTTCAAACTTTAAATATTGAACTTTGAATCTCTTAGTCATTACGTATATTACATTATATTTTGTTGGTTTCAGAGGATTTTAATATTCTTAATTGACAATCTTTTAAATTTTTGTTGCGTCACCTATCTTGCATGAGTGAACCTGCGTCGTTTTCTATTATCATGGTTATGTTTAATTCATTTACGTTGAGTACTTTAGAATAAAAATAATAATGTTATTGCATCATCACATGACTATGAGTTGGCTCTCCTTTTTAAACTCTTTGCAGTTTCGGGGAAAGGAAGAAGTCTGACCAAGTATCATTTCACTGCTACAACTCCACTACAAGAAATAAACTTCTTGAAGTAGACTGCCAGATGTGGCTGGTTAAGTTCAAAAACCACGTGACAAATGTTCCCCGGATGATACATAAATATGCCTTTTCGCGAACATTTTATGATTTATAAAGTCATTTTTTAAGTGCATCGAAACTACATTACATCGAAGGCATTTTTGCTGATGTATGTAACAATCTGTTATTTATAAACACGTTCGTAGAGATTTATTGTCATACCTCATTTATATTATCATCAATTATTTCCACAGGGTGTCTTGGAAATGCAGCGAGAAAATTTGGAAAAGTGAGTTAATGTGCATCAGAAGGATTGAGAATTTCATTAGTAAACCATCACGTCATCATACGTCGCTAGGTTGTGCTGCTCATGCGAGCACTGTAGGGGAAATATCAGGAATATGGTAGCTATTCGAGCAGTAGTCACCTTAAGAAGATCAAACAACACTTTACTGTCAGGGAGATGACAGACATTCACTTCGTGTGTAAAATGGCTGATAGGAATAAACGAGCATCTGTAGGACAGTATCAAGGACTGTTCCCATAGAGAAATGTATTCGACTGCCAGATATATTTTGAATGTCCGTCATAAGATTTGTGACTAGGGTCATTAAGAGGTAATTGGTATAATGAGGCCCAGCCGCATATGACCCGACAGCCCTCCATTGAACAGAATACGTTGGACGGTCTAGAGAGCGTGTGATCTCGATTTCTTATATGGATCTTACCTTTTGTTCCCAGCAAAGAAAGAAACAGTGGTCCATCAGCTGAAAAAAAGATGGCAGCCAGCAGTACCATCAGCGGTAAAGTGCAAGGGTGCCATTATTTAAACCTGTCGAAAAGTGTCCGAACCGAATGCAGCTGGCCCATCAGTGATGGCCAACAGCAGGCCAGCATTGGTATGCCATTACATTATTTCAATCAGGAACTTTTCCTG
Organism: Maratus speciosus; assembly: GCA_963932465.1. Lineage (NCBI taxonomy): Eukaryota > Metazoa > Arthropoda > Arachnida > Araneae > Salticidae > Maratus > Maratus speciosus. Next base: position 140,509,574 of record OZ010791.1, read on the forward strand.
CAGTTCTAGCACCTATCCCACTGCTATTCTTTTGCTGGCCCAGCACTTTCCCTTACAAAAATTTCTTATAGAATTCTATAAAAAAACAAAGTATTATATAATTATGGCTCTTTTTTCTATAAGCTAGTTTCACCAAGAACTATAGAAATATCTGTAGAAGTGTCTATAATAGAAATATCTATAGAAATATTTGAACTTTCAGCGGTTTTCATGTGGCCACACTCCCACGTATTAACCGCGCTCGATGCTGTTTGGTTTTCGTGATCGGACATGAATAAGTGCTTTCAGCGTACGCTACGTCTGCTCGTAGTTTTTCAAGCTCTCATTACACTATATCAAGATTGTTTCTTTTGTTATTTACGTTCCCAGTCATTAAACTGGTATAGAAATTATTCTATTGTATAGAAATCCTATGTATTTTATACGCTTTTTTTATTGATTCTGAACTGCGTAAAGTATGAAAACCGAAATCCTTTGTAACCTAGTAAAACCAGATTTAAGGAGAAAAAAAAGTGCATTGAAATAAAGAATTTATTTATTTATTCATTTACTTATTTATTTTGTTGGTGGCAGTGGTGCTATATTTTTTACAGTTTAAAAAAAATAGCTTCACAACTTAAATTGTGTTAAGATATTCATTTCATATTTGTGTTCAAATTCTCAATGTCTTCGATATTCGCAGCGCCACCTAGCGTAAGGGTTCCCAGCATTAATATTGCAAAAGTTCGTGCACTTCCATGTAGTGGTGGGCCAGCGCATGAGATAAAATGGATGCCCACCAGAATTTTATCTGATGATTTCCAACAGCAAAGTTGACTGACGCTGTCCAGCAGTGGTCATGCACTAGTAGACCATTAGCCAGCACTTCTCCATCATTACCAGCACCTATCTTGCTGCTGGCCAGCAATTTCCTCTTTGCTGGGTTGATACTTCTGACATCAGGAAATTTCCTCATCTTTTTGGAACAGGTAGAACCAGGATTACTTCACCCTGTGATACAAAATTTGAGACGCAATATATGGTTTCAACATGAAGGGGCACCTTCCCATCTTCTGTTCCTTTATTTCTTGTAGCTCTGCTGCCACTTTCTCATGAAGTTACTGGTCATGGATTGCTAAGCAATTCTCAATCTTTATGATGTGCCCTACCTCCTCTAAATGTTTGTTAGTATATTTTTGAGACAGTTTGTATAACCCTATTTTTTTGGTTGGAGAAAATAGTTTTAAACATCAGTTAGAAATAAAACAGAACGACTTTAACTCTCTCTCTGAATAAATCTTTTAAAATGTGTTTCCAGTAATATATATATATATATATATATATATTTTAAAATTTATCAAAAAAGAAATATTGCAGATTTATTGGTGAGTAGAAAAATAATCAGACATAAAATTACTCTTTTTTAAAAATGAAATCATAACATTCCATTAAAAATTAATTTTTTGAATACGCTTCTTTAATACATTTAAGAAATTCCACAGAAAATCGATTTATCATTAGCTTTTTTTTCTTCCATTATTGTGAACTTCCATAAATTACTTTATTGGGATGTATTTTCGAAGAGGGAGCGTTTGAATAATGATATAAAAAGTATTTTCATTAGTTTTTATATCACAACGATGTTATTTTTTAAGGCTTTATATAAGTTTATTTATCTAGGAATTTTAATAACATGTTCTATACATTTTTATTCCTATTGGCTTATTCTTTGGAATATAATAGTACTAGTGGAAGAACTTTTATTATAATGTGGCGTTATTTAATTTAGCTAAATTGAGAATAGTCAATAAAAAAGGAAATAATAAAATTTTCTTTTTGTAAATTCATATAACATAAATTCATGGAAAGTGGTGGCTAAAATTAAAAATGAAAAACGAAAAATTAAAATTCAAGGGGAAAAGTTACTTAACTAGTCAGGGGAAGAACTCACGTCACTTCTGTGTGTTTGAAATTATCTTTTGTCTTTTTGCTTTAGGCGATTTCATTACGATGTAAAATATTTATGCAAAATCAATTTGATATCCATTCGAAATATGTTTTTAAAATTATTTTGAATGTATATTTAAAACATCATAGATTTCTTAAAGTCATTTAAGAAATTTGATTGAGAGATAATTAAGCATAAATTTTACAAAATTGTTATACTCTAATAATCATATTAATTAGTATGTTCTGAACACCATAACTCTTTCTTCTATATCATTTTAATAAGTTAATTTATAACCGCATCAATAATTATGCATATACATTACAGATAACTAAACATATTGCGTCTGGATCAAACTTTAAAATTTTAAAAATACATAGAAAATCGGATTTAATAAACTAAAAAATATACTAATATTATAATTTAAAATGAATTCCAGTAAGTGTTTAAAGCTATATACAATATATCATAAGTACAAATGAGGACGTGAGTTTCAAAACTCACCTTATCCAAAATTTAAAAAATCGAGTTTTCTCTACCAAACTATTCTATTGGAAAACCTGCACAGAAAAAACACTATAATCTGTAAAAAAATAGTGTTATCTTTATTTTGGGGTTCTTAAAATATTGGTTTTGTTTCAAAACTCGACTTATCCACTAGGGAGTTGGGAACAAAACTAGATTTATCCCTCCGCATGCGTAAGACGGACGACTACTATCACAGTATCAGCTACTATCACAGTGATTTTCATTCATTTATCGAGCGAACTGTTGCTATTTTCGTTTGAAGTTTTTACCTGTTCCATTCATACAAACTAATTAAATAAGTTTTACAGCATGTCTTATGTATAATGGACAGTGAATAAACTCTTGCATTTTGTGGGGAAGGTTGAAGAAGAGAAAAAGAAATACGAACACATGGGCTAGTAAAGAATACACGCAAAAGAAGATTAAAATGTAAGTTCAAAACAGAGAATCGCTTTCTATATTTCTTACTGTCAGAAGGTGTCAAAAGATTTAATTTTTATTCTAAGACATAAACCTAAGGCATTTCCTGTCCTCTCAAAGTGCACTCACCAGAAAGAGAACCTCGAGTATTCAGCTCTCCCAATGCAAGATGTATGATGCTTCCACTAACCTTTTTTTTTTTCAAGTAAAGACAAAATTGCATAAGATAACTTTATTTTGAAGAAACCTTCCAGGTTTCTTTCATTCCATGAAACATAGAGAAAAATAAAATTTTCAACTTGAAAAAATTTTTTAAGTGCATCTCAGTGCGTTTTCAAAGGCATTACTTTAAGGTACTACATAACGACTAAGAACCATGGCCATCTTAAAATTTGTGGAAGTGTCTTTCGGAAGATTCTTTGAATATCAAAATTCAGAGTGTAATAGTTGTAATGGTTGTGCTAGAGGCATCTAAAAACTGGAATTTCTTTTTATAAAGAAGGGGGAGGGAGTTCCAGTGAAGCAAGAAAACTCAAGGATGTCCACGGATTGTTAAAAAACATTTTGATGAAAACTAGTCGGAAATGGAGGTGCTTACTTTCTATAAAAATATTATTTCTAAGAAACCAGAGCAGAAAGAGATGATATATATATATAATATTATATGTTACATAGATTAGATTACATTAAATTCTTTAAAAAAAAGTTATTTTAATTATAAGCTATTTATGATAATTTTTATTTGCTTTTTTATAATAAAACGTAATACTAAATTTTAATCATACTTATTGCTCTCTTAAGGTTTATTTTTTCCAAAATATTATCATCCAATGACCAAAAATGGAATTTATTAATTTGTTTCAGCAAGTATGATACATGATTGGGGACAAAACTCTTCTTATCCATAGGTTGGCAACAAAACTGTTCTTATCCGAAACTTTTTCCAATTAATTAATTAAATGAATTAAAATAGATTTTCCAACTTAACACAATGATATCACACAGCAAATAGCTATAAGTTTACAAAAAATTAGAGGTATTCGATGCACAGGGTCGCAGTTACAGGTTTTTCGCAATTTCCCAAATTTTGATTTTTTGGATAAGGCACGTTTTGAAACTGACGTCTTCAAATGTAAATCGGGAACCAATGCTTTTGTTTATACATGTCGTTTATACATGTTTACACATCAAAATATGTAATTGAAACAATAATTTCCCAAGGAGTATACCTCAAACTAGGTCTACATACTCTGGTGGAATTAAATATGCTTCGTTTGTGTGAGTTTTTGGTAATCTTTTAAACCAACATTTAGAAGAATGCTACTTTAATAATTATTGCAGTTAAATTTAATTATTTTTATATTTTTGAAATTTGATTGTGGTCTGTATCTGTTGATTGATTAAAAAGATTTGATTGCCTGATTTTAACTTCTTTCATCGTCTACTAAGCGGATGCTGAAAAATCGTCCAATTTCACTAAATAAACAGAGTGACATCTGAAATAAATTAGTTTTAACTATCATATAGGTTAACATTTTAATTCAAAATGGCAATTTTAGTTTATTTTTCTAATTGAATTTCATTACTACAGTATACTCTTGGATTCTGGAATTTAAAATTAAAATTTAAGTATTAAACACAAAATTTTGGTATTATGGTATGGTGATGATAAATTTTATAGTCCGGTAACATTTCATTTAATTTCAATCAAAATATCTAATAATGTGAATTTACAGCCAGTTTCATTTTCAATTGAGAACAGTATTGCTCGTCATATAGATTATTCTAATAGATAGCTAATTAGCTTTATCCAAAATTTCAGTTAAAATTTCCTGTTTTGAAAATAAGAAAAACATCATGAACTTTTCATTTTTCAGATATAAATGTTGGCTCCTAAAAGAAAAATTATTTAAGTTCGAAAACAAAATCCCCATTTTCAAAAAATAGTTGTTTGAGAAAACTGTTTATTTCAGTTTAAAATTCAGTTGGAAAAGTTTCCCAAAATCAATACAGCAAAAGAAACTTTGCTTTTATAAATGCTTCTTTAAATATCGAACATATACCACTTTTCGTAAGCCCTGGTAATTAGGATGAGTAGTAGAATTGCGTTAGTTGTTATATTCTATTTTACTGGATTAAGAAACATTTGTATTTTTTACGGTTTAGTTGCCTCGAGCCATTTGGTTATGGACGTCCTGTGATGTCCACATCTGTCAATTCGATTTTAAAATGGGTCCATACATTTTAAACGCAAATTATCACAGAATAAAATGAAAATATTAATTCAATTTATCTCTTCTTAGTAAAAGAAATGTTAGTGAACCTAACCCATTTAAATAAAGTAACAAACTATGAAATTATTAAAAAACAACATCAAAATTTAATTCCATATATCAATTATAGAATAAATTGCAACTTTTGATTGCAAATGGGAAACCATTGTGTCCTAATTTTTAGGAGTTTTAAACATATAAAATTTTAAAATCTTGTTGAGACAGTAATTTTTAATCCATTCATTGCTATTTCGCATAATAATCATTTATTTAAAGCTGACTTATTTTTTCTGTGGTGTTAATAATTATCATACCAAATTTAATTATTTAATATTTATGCATTGTTAAAAATAGGTGGAATATAAAGTTAGAAACATAATACTCGAAAATATTCTAACTGTGTTATATGTGTTTTTTAAAACTGAAATTGATTTATAGAGACTTGTAATACGCATACGCAAAATTACACCTCGATCTTATAATTTGATTTTGTGTAACACTTAAACACTTATGCTCAACATTTTTGAGGGATCATGCAATCTATGAAAAAAAGGCATTTCCGTGAAAACAACTAATAAATGTAAGAATGGTTTTGATTATTCTAGACCATTAAGACAATCTATTTAGAGCTGTTCCAATGCAAGCAATATTTCTCTTTAAAAAGTATTGATAAACTTTGGTTTAACCTTGAACCTGAAAGTAAAGTTTTCCGCTTGTAAGACACAATCCTCTCAAAACAGGTCTATGTTCTAATATTAAATATCTCCGTAACTAATCATAAAAACTACACGAAGATTTATATATATTCTAATTGAAAATCAACATTTGTAGTTATACAGGGTGCAATATGTTATCTATCGCCAACCTTTAATTTCTCAACCGTTGGTCGTAGACATATAGTTCCAATTACAAAAATGTTTTAAATGAGGTAAATATTCATGTTGTGACATTATTTAAAGTAAAAAACCAATTTTATAAAAAATACGAAAACTAATTTTTTATACGGTCCCCCAGTCTCTATATTTATATTTAGTAAAAGTTTGCTTATATCATAATAGATATAACACAAAAAGTTTGACATCTGTACTACAAAAATTGACCCAGTAATTAAATTTCAAAGTTTGAGATTTTTGTACATGATTTTGTCTTTCATTAAGGGATCAGTTAAAAGATGAATTAAAGTAATTCGAGATCAAAATCAGGGTGCAATGTGCTTTTTACGGCGAATCCACCTTTAGCCGGTATCACCAAGTCCGGGAATCAACACATAGGGTTATTTCATCTAAAAATTTGAGCTAAATTTTATGTGTTGAACAACATTCAAAAGTACCGACGATACCGACTAAAAGTGGTTTCGCCGTAAAAAGGACATTGCACCCTGATTTTGATCTCAAATTACTTTAATTCATCTTTTAACTGATCCCTCAATGAAAGACAAAATCATGTGCAAAAATCTCAAACTTTGAAATTCAATAATTGGGTCAATTTTTATAGTACTGATGTCAAAATTTTTGTGTTATATCTGTTATGATATGTGTAACCTTTTACTAAATATAACTATAGGGACTGGGGGACAGTATAAAAAGTTAGTTTTCACAATTTTTATCAAATTGATTTTTGACTTTAACCCTTAAATGCCTGACTTTTCAAAAATCATTGTAATAATGTTTTTCGGCATTCATTTTTTAAATAAATAATGGGAAAAATAATTTAAAAAATCCTATTTTGTTTTAAGTATGGTTTACGGCTAAAAAACAGTTTGTTACTAATCGGCAGTACTGGTCTATTATTGAAAAAATAAATTTCCTTGATAAAATTCTATAGTATTAAACACATAAGAATTTTAGGAACTATAATAAGAAATAAATTTTACTAGCTGACTGCAGGTCCAAATAGGGTATTTCGCAAGCTTCCAAACAAAACAAAAAGAACAAGTAGCAACAATTGAAAAAATAAATCTATCTTTATTCTTAAACAGCGCAAGTGTTGTCATCTACATATTGAAAATCAATTTAATAATATTTTCAGAATGTATTTTATTGGCAACATTAGGTATTATAGCTTCAATATTATTCTAATAGTATTTTAGAGCCTAAATTGGGTATGTTGCCGATAAGCAACACCAGGCATTTAAGGGTTAAATAATGCCACAACATGAATATTTACCTCATTCGAAACGTTTTTGTAATTGGAACTATATGTCTACGACCAAACGGTTGACAAATTAAATGTCGGCGATAGATAACATATTGCACCCTATATAAAAATATTATAAATAGCTTCAACAAATACATGAAAAAAAAATTAGGCAAAATTCAGATTCCTAGAAAATATCTATTTGTATTTTATGCATACCTTGTAGTGTATCAGATGATATCTCGACTTCTGTTTAATCTATATACCAAAAAAATGTCTACTGGTCCAAATTAATCACAAATACAAGAAGAAGTGAGAAAATTATTTTGGAAATAATTGAGCTTTCAGATATTATTGAATGCCTTTAACGTAATATTAAGAAAAAAACATATTACTCTGTTGTAAGTTTTTACCATTATATCAAAATGTATTTTTCAGCGTGCATGAAGATGTGAATTTGAAGAATGATTATTTTTTCTCTTATAAACCTCGAACAAATACTAAATTAGTTTTACAAAATACAAATAATCAAATAATTATCTTTCTCCTTCCCTAAAATCAATTTGTTATGATTGAAAAAACAATTTTTTCTACTATCATCCATCATGTTAATTTCTGTCTTTCTGCTGGAACAAATTACATTTAAAGATTTCTTATGAGAATAAAAAGATACCTTTCGAGTTTGATTTGTACTATCCGGAAAATATAAGAGAAAAATAAACACAGTAAATAATGACTGATAAAGAAATCGTCGGTGTTTATACAGTGCAGAAAATTGTAATCGAAACATTATCTAAAAATTGAAAGAAATGATTATGAAAATGAAAAATTTTGAGGTTTGAGGAAAAATTACTTTTGTGTTAGATGTAGGAATATTATTTAGTTATGTTGAGGGGAAAAAAAAGCAAGACATTGATTTCTGCAAATGTTTTTTTCGTTAGTTTAAAATTTTTTAGGTAATATTAAATAAATAGAATTAAAGCTTGAATATGTTTTAAAATTTTCATTTTGATATTTGGTCATGCGTATGTGCATTATTTTGAAGATAACATTTTAATAGAACATAGAACATGTAGAAAACAATTAAAAATTACTTATAATATTCTGTTCCTTTTGCAATAGATTTAATTGCAAAAGTTGTGAAAATAACAGTATTCAAAATGGTGTTCAGTGTATAAGTCACTCGTACCATGTAAAAACATAAAATACATTAATAATAATTAAAAAAAAACACTTTGGAAATGCTAATATTAAATTGTACTGAGTGTAGGCACACAGATATAGACCTTTTTTTCTGCCTCGAACATTGTGTGTGTTACCCCATTTAATAATGAAAATATGTTCACTCCTGTTTTTCAGTTTTTATCATGAAAAATGCCTTTACAGTAAATGCAAGTCGCATCGCTGTCCTCAAGGAAATCTCCTGCAAGAATTTACATGTCGCTGTCTGTTTCATCAAATTACTTCCAGCCCGTTCTTCTTCGGAGTTGGAAGGCAGATTCCTAGCAAACTTCTTCTTACAACTTTTAGTTTGCCCATTTTTTGGTTTGTCTATTTTTTAAGGCTTCGACACCACTCTCAGTTCATATGGTCAGATTTTTTTAGTTTTTTTCAATGCAGGTTTGCACATGGACCGAGTAAATTCCGTTCAATAGGTTAAGCGTAACACATTACTTGCGTTTGAGGACTTGCGACATCGGGTCCTCTTTTTGTTGGAAATCGTTGTCGCTAGAGATATATCTATAGGGCTCAGAAACTATAATGGCCTACTAGATGGGTTGGCGGGTTAAAGTTAACACGTTTTTAGACCAACACACCTAGCCCATTTTTAGACGAACTGTATGTTCAACTTTTACTGAAATACAGCTATTATCAGTTAAAAATATACTTTAATCAAGGACCTCAAAATGTAACTTTTGACTTTCTAAGGGATGCGGTAACAACAAAACATTCAATAGTTATGAATTAAACTGTACAGACACTCAACATCACATAAATGATAATGTTTCGTGGTCCAAAAATGCGTGATTTTATAAGAAAATTTTGACTGCAGGCAGTAACTATTAATCACTTGGTACTTCTTATCTTTTTCCTTAATGAAATGTGGTAGTTCTATCCCTTCTCCGCTAGATACATGAACAGTCTAGCATCTTATTTAAGGGGTCTCAGGAGTATTACTTTTCATTTATGGTGCGATTTAGCATCGCGACACATTTAATTTTATTTCTCGTTCTCTATAAAACAGAAATACATAAAATTTTGTAACTGACAGTCTAACATCTATTCTGTGTAGCATAATTATTTCAATGTTCTATAACTATTATTTTACACTTTTTAAAATGTTTAATTTTGAGAAAAGTTTAAAAAAAAATTTTTTTTGACTTGCATTCATTGCGCGCAACATATCTTAACCCCTTGAGGGGCAAGCAATTACGTTTGTGTAATGCAGAATTCCTACCGGAAATTTAGAAAAAAATTATTTCAAAATAAGGAAAAGCAATTTTACGACTTTTTTCCACTAAAGTTAGAAAAGTAAAATTTCATATTTTTTTTTCTGGTGTATTATTGGAGGCTTCATTAATCGCAGGTGGGATAAAATATATCCCACCACCCCTCAAGGGGTTAAGAACTAATGAAGCAATTTGTACAAAACTTGAAATATTTATTCACTTTGAATCAAGGAATAACTCAAATTTATTAATATAATTGCATTAAATATTTAAAATTAGAATTTTTCAACAAAAATAATTTACTTTCTTTAAAATTTTATAATTTAAATTTATATTTAAGAAAATTAATTTTTAATTGCTTAAAATTGACGTATACGTTCAAAGTACATTAGTTTTGCATCATTATCAATATTATTTGGGACTGTAGGAAAAATAGTTTCGCTATAATCTTGCGAGCAGTAGATGAAGGTAAAAAGCAATTTTAAATTGTTTATCAAAATAAACATTAAAAGAAAATAGTGAAATATCAGTTGCAGAATATTGAAATAATTATGATACATTAGAAGATATATTAAGCTATCTGTGGTAAAAATTTATGCATTTGTGTTTCATAGGGAATCAGAAATAAAATTAAATGTGACACGATGAAAATACACCTTCAGAGAAAAATTAAGACTCCTGAGAACCCTTAACTCACTTATGCCTAGCGTCCCATTTTTGGTACGCTTTGAATTTTAATAAATTTTGTAAAACAAAAATTCAGGCACTAATGGGTTAAACGGTAGCCGAGTTTCAGACCATTATATTTGGATCCCTAGTTATTCTTCATTAAGCTAATGAATTCAATTTTAAGGTAGTTTACCACTAAATTATAGATTTTGTTGATGTAAATTTTGCAAATTATGAAAATTTCGAAAATTCGAAATCCTGGTTCACTTTAAAGCAGCGGTTCCCAACGAGGGGCGTACGACCTAGAGGGGCCTTTTGACTTTTTAGGGGTTGAAATTCTGAATTTCGCAATGGAGCGATCGGTTTCAATTATTATCATTTGTTTTTAATTGGAAAAGTAATATCGTAGATTAAAAATAAAAAGTAATACATGCAAAATTGAAACACAAAATAAAAATAAATAAGATTTTTTTGGTTCAATTTCAAAAAAATTCGCAATCAAAAGTTTAAAACACACTGAAACCAGAATAACGTTACAATATTAACAAAAAAAAAATAAATAAAATAAACCTTTCTTTTTTTCTGTTCACATTTTTATACCTTTTATATTTTTGTGCTTATTGTAAATTTTTTTCAACTTATTTTATAATTCATTGATAGAGTCTTTTATTTCGAATTCCTTTGCTATATGTCACAAGAAGAAACTTTTACACGCAAAACTGTATAAATTTGACTGCCTTGAATTTTTTAACCTAAAAAATATTTGAAATATCTAAATGATGTGCAACCAAGTTTATAAAAACTAGGTGATCCAAACTCTTTCCTGGTTACAGATTGCAGGTGAAACACTTTAGTTTATCCTTTTCGTTACTGAACAAAAAATAATTTTTGAAAAAATTTTGAATAGGTTTTTTACCCATTTTGGTTTCAAAAATGATAATAATAGAAAATTTTAAAAAATTGATTCAGCAGGGTACAAGTAAATGAAGATCCACATATGTGGACCTTGGGACACAATTGAGTAAAAATTTCAAAATTTTAGAAAATCATTGAAAATGTTTGTTTCATTTATAAATTGCGAAAATAAATGTGTTTTTTTTATATAACATAAATAAATATTATAATTAATGCTTTAAATGAATTAAATTCATTAAATCGTAAAACTATTTATTGTTAAGAAACGACTGCAAAATTTAAATTTTATTACTTTATTTTTTAGTTAGTGGGAAAAGTTTCAAAACAATTGTTTTTCTTCTTTTGGATTTACTTTCTTCCAAATAACACTTTATGAATTTCTACGTGAAAAATTCCGGTAAAATTTCTATGAAGTGTACGAACCCTGTGTTATATTTCCACATTAAAACGGAAATATAGATGCATTTTTCATGTCTATAAGTCTTCTCAAATGTCCTACATTGTCAAGACAGAAATCTTTTGAGGGTGCGTTAATTTTTCTTTCCTTCTTTGTAATTTCTTCTTTCGGAACATTAATTTATTGGTGGCCTACGTCTGCAGGGAGTTATATCAATTCTTCCTTCATACTTGATCAGAAGTGTGGAAATACGCATCCTGTAATCTATTAATAACATTATCTTCATCGCTTTATTATTTCTTCCATAATGTTTCCAGGATTAAGAAATCACTAGGTATACAAAGTGATTCAATACACGCGTTGGCCATTTGTTTGTTTTTGCTGCACAGTGATAATGTGCTAGGTACCACTAAAAGATCTGTACCACCTGAAGATATGTTGTATATCTTTGCTAATACTGGCTGACCACTTTTACCTTTTCTCATCAACTTTCGACTAACTCAGACATGTATAAATTGGTACACTTTCAAAACATGTTGAAAGAAAAGTAATTGATTTGTTTTAGGGTTCGTACGCATCAGTGAAATCTGGGGATTTAAGGTGCTTTAGTACCAGAAAGTTCATTAAGTACTGGTCGCTGTATCTGAAGATAATTTTTTTATCATTAAATAAGGTAAATATTACTTTACGAAAATTCCGGTAAAAAATCTATGAAGTGTACGAAACCTGCGTCATATTTCCACATTAAAACGGAAATGTCATCATTTTTAAGAACATGATCCCACTCTCCTTTTAACTGTTCTTTATCAGTTCTCCATTTTTGTGTAGCAGATACGATTCTGTTTGACGTATAGTTCCTGAAAAAAGAATATTTTGCAAAAGGTATTCAGCACATTTCAAGCTAGTAAAAAAATTGTCTTTATAAATTACATGGTTAAAATTTTGGGGCACACTTTACTACAAAAATTTAACAATACCCCCATCTAAGCGAAAATCTTGCATGTAATCTGAGGAAATACTGCCATTGCTAACATATACGTATACAGAAATCAATACCTGTCCGTCTCTAACAGGCAGGACAAATATTATAAATCTACGGGATTTGATTTTGAAGATACATATTGTGGAAAATTACACTGACAAATCATTTTTAGTCCAAAGAAATATGTTTAGATCGAGGTAAGATTAAACGTATTTCTCTTGCAAAATCTAAAAATAATGGCAGAATTATTAACAAAATGCTGATAAATCCTTAGTTTAAAGAATATATTTTTTGTCATTGTATAAATATCTTTCTGATTTGACATGTCTTGCAATCCGGGGAGGTTTATGTGTATCAATGAGAATATGCCGGCCTGTAAGTTTCATCATACCATAAACTGTAGTATTCACTCGCCTATTCTCCCGATTTTGAACTGAATGTAAATTTGTTTGAAAAGCTAGTTTCTCTAAAAGCTCAATATTCATAACTGTGGTTACATTTTATTTTGAAGAAAATTATTAATTTTAACGGTATTAGCGATATGGTTGTACACTTAAAAGTAATGAGCTATTGGATTCCCATCTCGAGTTTAAAATTAACATATAAGAAGAAAAAGTACATATATGTATTATTTAGTATTATAGAATTGGGATAAAAAAATAAACATCTTTATTTATTTTGAGTAAAAAATTCATTATATATGGTCTCCAATGTATCTATGTATTTTCAATAAACTTGCAGGATTTAATCAGTCATAAATCATATTTAATCAAACAAATATGCATAATCCACTTAATCTACATTAAATTTCATATTCTGTAAAAAAAACGCCACATATTTTAAGTCATTTAAATATAGGGGGACTTTATTATTATTTCTAAACACGATAACTGTAATCCTTGAATTTACGCCTATTTATAGTAGTTGAGTACTGAGGTCCAAGTATGTGGACCTCATTAAAATGATACTTTTAAAATAAAAAAAAAATTCACAAATTAAACAAAAGGAAGTTATCTAGTCAACATTTATAATGTTTTTAGTTAAAAAAAATATTCCATCTTAATAAAAATTTTAATATAGATGTATATTACTTACTTTTACGCAATCGCTGAATTGACGACATTTTTCAAAACCTGACTTGCAACCAACCGTTTAGACATGCAAATAAGTCAAGTGTTCAAATTATCTTGCACTCGTTTTAAAGCTTAAACTATCATAAATGGGAATTCATAATCAAAATTCAGATATTTTGAATGGTTTTATTACAATGAGCTAAGATCCAAGGTTCACATATGTGGATCTCAGTAACGAAGAGGTTATTAATAACGTTTACGGTGTTTTTGAATTTGATATTTTTATTACCATTTTTTGTACACGGTGTCCACTCTCAACGATGTCCAATGGCTAATTCCTAAACAGTTAGTCATAGACATATAGTTCCAATTATAAAAATATTTTAAATGAGGTAAAGAAATATTTTAAAAACAATGGTCAATGAAAATATTTCTTAAAAAATTACGAAATTTAAAGTTTTATACGGTCCCCCGATCCTATAAGTTATATTTAGTAAAATTTTCCTGTTACACTGACGAGTAAGTCAAAAAATGCCCCGTTATTCTGCGATAAAAATTGACCGAGTAATAACTATTTAAATTTGGAACATATTTTTGCTGCAAATTAGAGATCGTTCACAAATTTAGTAGAAATATAACTTCGTCAGATATATTAAAAAAAAAATGGTTGAGAGTAAAATTAACATTGCAATATAAATTTGAAATCTTTAATCATTCTGATATATTGATGCAAAATATACAATTTGTAATAAACATATAAGAAAAAAAAACAGAACTTTTGTTAAATATTATTGATGAAAATTAACCGTTTTAACACATGATAATTGATACTTAATGTATTCTGTACCGCTGAATTCGAAATTGATCTTCATTATTTTTACTATCACGTAAAGATTTTTTGCAAATCGTAAATTTTAAAGTTAAAAAACGAAAAAAAATAGCGAAAAATGATATTATAAAATAAATGTCATTGTTGTGTTTTTAACATTTAATAATTGATTTTTATGTATTTTTTACCGCTGAATCAGCAAATGACCTGCAGTTTTAACCATCAAGTCCGGATTTTCCGCAAATTGTAAATTTCAAAGTTAAAATTGAACCTCCTCCCCCACCTCATGGGGCCCTTCAGATTTTTAGCTGTAATAATCCCAGTATAAGCCAAAAAATTGCATAAATTTTTCAATAAAATAAAATAAAATTAAATTAAAAAAATTTTACATCTGTTTTTTAGTATGAGATTTTTGCTATATTTTAACTTTGATATTTACAAAATTTTCAAAAAACTTCTAACGTGATGGTTTAAAATGAAGATTATTTTCAGATTCAGCGCTAAAAAGTACATAAAAATCAATTATCAAAAGTTAAAAAATACACTTATCTCCTCTATCATGATATTAAATTGTCATCGGATTTACGTTAGTATGTAAAATTTAATCTCGATCGGATATTTCAAAGTGAGTTAAAGTTCGAGTACAAATTTTGAACTGGAAAAACATACATATGATCGTTAAATAAAAAACTTATTAAAAGTTAAATAAAAACTTATAAAAATAACATATTTTTTTTAAAGAAATCATGAAAGAAACAGTCTCAAATCCTTAGAGGAAAAAAAAACATATGTTAAAATACAATGATTTTAGTCAATCTGAAACAGAATAAAAGTTAACTCAATGCTTGTACGATTTTTTTCAAATCGCAGATACACATGAAATAAGTTCCTCGAATACTTTAAACACTTTGTATATGACAAATGTGTGTCTTGTTAAACATTTTGTGAAAATAAAAATGCAGACTATATAACTTAGACTTTCGTTTAATACGGAAGTAAGATGGAAATGAAACAACTATTTGATATAAAGACGAAGATGTATAGCGCCATTGCAATTATAGAATTGGATTCCAAACACATTTGGGGCATAAATTTACTACTTTGATAAGTTTAAAAATGTGAAATGAGCAGTTATTGTTAAAGATCTCTTAGGATTCCTCGATGTGAATACTGTTAATTTTTTAACTTATAAGAGATATAAGTTGCAGATTGCGAAAGGGGGGGGGGGTTAATCGTGATTTTATAGATGGTTTGTTTGGGAACCACTCCTTTAAAGGTTTCCTTTCTTAAAATAAATGTCAGTAATTTTATATAAGAAATACGCTATGTATAAATAAAATAAGAGAATGTGTATGATGTATAATGTATACATAAATTATGTAGAGTTTTATAGATTATTTTGGATATGTAAGAGTTTTTATTATTATTGACTTAAAATTGCATAAAACATAGAAACCGACTTCTTAGTTGAAATAATTTATTATTATAAAACATAAGGCAAATAAAATTCAATAAGGAAATAAACATAAAGATTATTGAATCTGTATTAAATCCGAGAGTAAATTTTATTAAAAGCTTAAGAGAACTTAATTAGATTTCCAAAGGATCTTTTGGGGCCATTCTTAGGTCTATACCTAATTTTATGGAATCTATACAATTTCGTTCATAAATACGAAATATTTAATGTCTTATCATAAGGAAGTGTTTACTAACTAAAATATAAAGAATATTTATACTTAATTTTACGTTATTGTCAAAAGATTTCAGTTTATTACATAAGAAATTTGTTATCCGTATAATAAAATGAATCTATTCTCGAAGAATACAGCTTGTTTTGCATAAATGAGGCAAACTTTATATATTTGATTTAAAAATTGCCATAAATTGTTCAGTTACATTTTAACAAAATGTTGCTATATCTGGAATATACGAACCGCATAAAATTCCTTTGCAATTTAATATTATTTTTAAATAATATGTGTAATCATAAAAAAAATATATACATCTAAATATCTAAAAAGGAATGTTTCAAATATGAGATTTAACCATTGAATGCATTAGTAATAATCTATGTAAATGAAAATGCCCTTTTAGCCTGCCCAGAGAGGTAAATATATTTTTCCTTTTTTCTTGAAAATTCACGCAATTTTCGTCACATATAAGAAATCAAAATGCATGGAATCGAATTACAGGAGATTCTAAGTTTTCTTGAATACTGAATATCAATGGAAATTTCGAAAAATTAGTCAGGTATCCACAAGTTAGTTTCATTTAACCCATTCATATCTATTTTGTTATCTCAAATTTGCTGTTAAAATCCCTTTAAAATATTACAAAATGAACAGAAAAAATACTCAAAAAATTACGCTAAAATATTTTTTTATTTATTTGATAAAATGCAAACGTACTAAATATGGGACTATCAAAATGTGGTAAAATGCATAATTATATGTTTTGTATAAATGTATATAAATTAAGATTTAAATTGCATGCTATGTACTATAATTAGTATTTTTATGAACTATTAAAAAATATATTCATTTCTTTACAGAGACTAATAACGTTACAAGCATTAATAATAATAAATTAAGAATAATCATATTTGAGGCTAAAAAACAATTTATTTAAAAATCATCTTGAAAGGAAGTTACATAAATAACTGTCCTCTAAATGAATAATAGAAATAAGTACCCATTCGTGCCTAGTGCCCTATATTTTGTTACAAACATGCATAAAAAATAGGCTTGAACATATAATTTCGCAATTCTAAAACATATGTATTTCAAAGAAGTCAACAACCTAAGATTATGATTTATTAATTGGATCCTTGATACAAAAAATACAAATAAACTTACTTTTTACATTTCGCTATGTTAAAAAATGAAAATCTATAAACACCGCAAAAAGGCTTTCATTTAAGAAATTAAATATCAATCTTATGCTGTCATCTCTCGGTAATAGATAAAGACATTAATAGACAATTACTTCATACAATCTTCATGTTGTAAAGAAGAAGAAATTTATATGAAAAAATATTAATATTCGAAACGTCCTAAAAATGGGGCGCTAGGCATAAATGTGTTAGAATAGTCTATTTTTTCGACAAATACGATGATAATTTCACATGTATCAATAAGATTAGGAAATTTGACTTAGGCGAATATGAGTAACCTAGATTCATGAAAATTTTATGCTTGGGGACACCTTTACGTATGTACGTGTACGCGGTCGTGTGTGTTGAAATAATTTAGGGATACCAATATATTTTTTCTTTGAAAAAGGATTTTTTTTTTTTAAATATAACCAAAAAGTTTTCACCGTATGAGAGTTGTAACAATTGTTACAACAATAAATGGAAATTTGTGAGAAACCACATTCACGAAAACTAAAAAAAAAAAATAATAATAATAATAATACATTTATGGAGGAAAAACATCGATTACAAAAATTAAGTACTCTAGCAGCTGTTCGTAGGGAAGCAATTTCGGTATATAATCCCCGATCATGACACCAAACCGCAGATAATGTGATTATTATTTCATCCATACATAAATATATTCATGTACTCCACTTCTTTTCATGCGATAGTAATAGTATTTACGAACCGACGTGGATGTGAAAGAGCATGAGTACAGGATATACCAGTACATTGACCGAGTTTGTTGGCCAGCCACATCCGCCATCTTGTTTCAGAATTGTGGCCATATAAAGTTTTGAATTTCAAAAAGATATACAAAAAATTGGAAATCCGAAAACATTTAACAATTTTTGTTTCGCCTTGATACATCGACACCGGTTAATTTTTCTTTTAGATTTTTTCATAACAATTGTTTAATACAAATAATAGGTGTAGCAACTTTTCTCTTATTTCTCTGTTTTGTATTTTTCCAGAAAATAATATTAACTATTAAGAAATCTTTCAAATTCTAATTAATAACATGATAATAGACAGATAATAGTTATGTTCATGATTGAAATGGCTTTATCATAAATTCATACAGATTTTTCAGAAACAATAAGTAACTCTTCACTTAAGAAGTTTTACAACGATTTACAATATTAAATAAAAGTGATGGTACAGGAAGTAGTTATCGGAAATTATGGAAATTTAAGCATTATTGGTATAATTAAAATTGAATAAACAATAAAGAATTATTTAATAACAGCTTTTGATAAATTATTCAAGAAAAATTCATTGATAAAATAATTTAAAATCTTTCAAAAACAATATATATATATATATTTATATATATATATATATAATTAAGGTTCAGAAATGCCTGAAAAAAGGTTATAATACACTTGAAATTATTAAAAGAAAACCATTTTCTAGTAATTAGTTGCACATGCTTTCATTATTAGGACTGCTTTAAGTCTGTCTGGCATCACATTTATCAAACTTTTTGTAAAATTTTCGTAAATTTTATTTCATTATCTTTGTAAAATGCCTTTTAACTGTGTTTTATTTATTATTCCATATGTGTTCACTCTCTGCTGTAAGAAACTCCGTAAATGCTCCATGGGGTTTTAATCCGAACTTTGTGGAACAGTAATGAGTACGTGGAAGGAATATTTTAGAGTAGATGTTGTAGGAAAATTTGAGCAGTATACTTGGGATAATTCTCTTTGTTAAAGAAATAATCCCTCAAAAGACCTAACTTCAATGGACCGTCCTTCAATTTTTTCTTCTAAATATTTGAATATTCAAGTCTGCCCATGATAATCACGATGAAATCAAATTTTCCTACTCCTGAAGCTGACAAACAGCACAAAACCAATACACCTCCTACACCATTTTTTACAGTTTTTATCGTAAATTTGAAATTTAGACAACCCCCATTTCTCCTCCAAACTCTAATTTGACCATTTGTGCTGAAAATAAACTTTCAGAAATCTGAAACAAATACCTGTTTCCAGAAATCAGGGGATGCATGTAAATATTTTTTGGATTGCGGGATTATTCTCCTTTTGTGGATCGGAGAAATGTGCGGTTTTCTTTTTTCAGTTCTTTGTTTAAACGCGGCTTCATTAATGGTTCTTCGGATAGTTCTACTGTGTTATGTCCTTACATTTCCAATATATATTTTATTTTTCTAGCATTAATTGAAAGATTTTCAGGACATACAAGATTTGTAAATACACCGGTGTCCAAAATTAAGGACAAGTCACAAAATGCTAATTTTTAAGTAAGTGAATACTCAAAAGGAAATAATATAATTAAAATAATTACTATCCCTTCAGCACAGCTAGTCCATATAGCATCTCATTCATGTCACACATGGTCACAAGTCTCACAGTCACTACAGTCAAATAAAAAATTGGAAATTCCACAGGACTCATTATGAGTCTCAAATGATTACTATATGTGACTCCAATGAGACGTCAATGCAACTGCTGCTTTGTGACGAGCCACTAGGTGACTTTACAATGTAGTTACATTGTGACTCTCATGTGACTGTCATTTTTAGACTCAATTTCAAAGTCATCATGAACGTTGTATTACGATTAGTCACCAAATAATATCACATTATAGTCACATGGTGACTATAAGAGAACAATGAAAGCACAAAAGAGCAAAAGAGCACAATGGTGACTTCACAGTAGTCTGTCACCAGAAAGTCATCATGCGACTTTAATGTGACATTATTTGGTAAATTATCACAATGCAGCTTTCACGATGACTTTGAAATTTAATCTACAGATGACAGTCACATGAGAGTCACAATGTAACTACACTGTAAAGTCACATGGTGACTCGTCACAAAGCAGAAGTCACAGTGACGTCTTGGTGGAGTCAAATATAGTGATCATTTGAGACTCATAATGAGATGTATGGAATTTCGTATTTTTTCTCTTCACCGTAGTGACTGTGATAGTTGTGACCATGTGTGACATGAATGAGATGTTATATGCACTAGCTGTGCTGTAGAGAAAGTAATTAATCGAATTATATTATTTCCTTTTGAGTATTCCCTTACTTGAAAATTACCATTTTGTGATTGGTCCTTAATTTTGGACACCAGTGTACTTATGTAGAATCAATTTCATCTTCAATACTTCTCACGTTTTTGTAAAAGACTTTTAGATATTGTAATAGAATAGACAAATACCGAAGGTATATTATTTGGTATTTGGTATTTGGTTATTTGGTAATGATTGATAATCAAGGCTGCGGAGTCGGTGGGGGAAAATGGACGATTCCAACTCCGGGAAGTTTAAGAGATCGGAATCAAAAATGGGTCTGACTCCGACTCGGACTCCACAGCCCAGCTTGTAAAATGAACGACTCCGACACTTTTGCTCAAAATGTTCTTGACTCCAACTCCGCAGCCCTGGTGGTAACCGATCGATATTATAGAACTAAAAAAATATATTGGATATTTTATTGCTTATCAGAGCTTAAAAATCAAAAAATTAGGAAGTATGCAGTGTTTGGAGCATGAAAACTGGAAGGCAGACATACAAGTATATTACGTGTTATAAGATCTGATAATACTGATGAGAGGCGTAAAAGAAGATCAATTAAAAAAATTAGATCCAATATGGGAATGTTTTAAGTTGTGGAACAGTTATTTACAGGACCTTTATCTTCCTAAATAGTCTACGACTTCGATGAGCACGTGGTTGCTTTTCGCGCAAAGTATCTATTCGGGCAATATATGCCATATAAACTTAGAAAGTATGGTTTGAGTTTTTGAGTAATTTAATATAACAGCATAACATCGTATGCTTGGAAATTTTAAGTATATACAGGTAAACAGGATACGACAGAATCGCTTCAAGGGGAAATTGTAATTAAAAGATTGACAGAGGAAATTGAAAATTCTGGTCTTAATATCGCATGCGATAACTTTTTTACATCTCATGAAATCGCAATGCACCTTGTTTCAAACAAATTATCTCTTATTGGAACAACTGGAAAAAATAAACCGGAATTGCATGTTTCTTTCACCAATTTAAAAAAAATCTCGTATTTAGTATTCTATATTTGCCGGATATTAAGAAAAAGGAACTATCGTCTCTTACTGGCCCAAAAATGGAAAAATTGTAACTGCGCTTAATTTTACATATTAAACTTATGATGTGTATATTAGCTTGTAAAAAAGCTACAAAGTATTCTAGACTATAATAAAACGAAAGCGGTGACGACTCAATGGAGAAAATGATGAAAACATATAGTTTGAAACGCATGACACTCAGGTTGCCTTTACTTTATTTTATAATATGACAAATGTTAGTGCTATGAATGCATGTGTAATAGTTGTCGTTGAATGCTCAATATGATCAGAAATCAAAGAATAGATGGAAATTCCTTATTCAACTTTCAGAAAAATTAGTCGGACATGAAGAACTTGTTTCGGTGCCAACGCTGATTTCAGATGTCAACATGCCTTTGAACTTGCAAAAAGAAAGATGTCATGTTTGTCCCTCTAAAATGATTAAAAAAAAACGCAATCTTTGAATGCAAAATGCATGAAATATTTTTGCAGAGAACAGACCGTTCTTATATGTAATTCGTGTGCAAAATAGTTCATTTGTAACGAAACTAAGTATATTGTTCTTCTATATATTACAACTATTATTTTTCTACTTTGTTACAGTTTAAAACGTATATTAAGGGGTCTCAGGACTCTTAAAATTGGAAAATATGAAAAAAAAAATACCATTTTCAACATTTAATATCTTAAAATGTATTTGATATTGACACAATTTTAAATGGGAATGAAAGATACAAATATGTTCTTTCATTTCGATTATTTAAAAAATTGCAAGATGCAGAATTAGCATTTACAGGGGGCTCCAAACTGTCAGACATTTGACGAGCAGAAAATCGGCATAATAGCTTATGCGCACGATTACAAAATAAATTTAGCAACTAGAATGAAAATTTTGGTGCCTACTTATACCTCAGATTATAGTAATTAGTTTGAACCTACATAAATTTGCATTTAAAGCATTTTTCTATTTTTAATACAAAGTTGTATTTAGTTAATGCAAAATTTAGAAAATTTCAACAATATAAACACCTAAAAAAATATTTTCTTTTTACAATAAAAAGGAAATTTTAGGTTCAGTTTATACAGACTAACATGAAACATGTGTTTTGAAAATGTCATGAAAAAATATTCAGAAGTTTTTGAGATATCGTGCGCGTTATGCCCAAAAACGTCATTTGGAGAAAAATGACTTCAAAGATTTGGAAACACCACTTTAGCTATTGAGCGAGTATAATTCTAAATGCCATAACTTCTGTTCTAATGGAAATTTTAAGATAACAATTATATCAAAATGTTCAGAAAACATAGAAGTTTAACATCTAAAAAAATTAATTTTTCGAAAATTTTAGAACTTTAAGAGTCCTGAGACCCCTTAATAATACATATTTTCATAGTAAATAAAAGGATATTTAGTATACAGTGTGTCCCTAAACTCATGGTATATACCTTACTTGGTGATAGAACACAACTAAACAAATACAAATCACCATGCAATCCATGATCGAAACGCAAGTCGTAAAAAGCTACAGCGCGAAACATACTGTGGCACAAAATGAAGAAAAAAGAGCATAGAGAGCGATGGAATGAAAGGAAACCGATAATAGGAAGAAAAACATTTTATTCAACAAAATGAAGATAAACAACACGTGCGCCCCCCATCACAGCAACTGCTCAAAATTGCGGCCGCCGACACTAACGGGCTTCACACCATCATCGATGGAGTGAGCGCCGTACATTTGCAAAAACACCAGGCATCTCACGTATGGTGTCAGCAGCTACGTATATCCGGGCAACAATGTCTTCAACAAAATCTATGGGGCAATCATCGTAGATTAGGCTCTTCATGTGACCCAGAAGAAAACGTCCAGACATGACAAACGGCCTGAGCGGCCGGTCAGTTGATTGGACCTTGGATACAAACTTTGGACTTCCTTTGCTTTGCCGTCCGCCACTCCGCACATGTAATGAATGCATCTCGGGCTTTTACTGATTTGAGTACGCATCCATCTTATCGATGACCCACAGAACGAGTGAAGACAACTGCGATGGACAGCCTTTTTATTGCAAACGCTGGGAGGCGCCCTCTAGCGCTTTACGTCTTGCGATCCGATCATGCATGGTATGGTGATTTGTGATTGTCTAGTTGTGTTCCATCACCCCTTAACGTATGGACTATGAGTTTAGAGACACGCTGTATTTTGGAATCAAACATATTTTATACTAACGGGTCTCATGGACCCGAGCAGTTATTTTTGTATGCCGATATATATGCATATATATTGGTATTAAGGGGGGTGAATTATCTTTTGGATGGTTAAACGCCTTCGAAACATAATTTTAAAAATATCAGTATAAAATTTATCCTTTATATCATGAAGATTAACAATTAATTTTCTTTCTTTAACTATAAGTTCTTTGTGTACATTTTTTTTTTTTTTTATTTAAATTGGTACTTTTCTACTGAGACTGAAAAACTGGTACATATAACAATGCTGTGAATAATGCGGAAGTACAACTTTTCAGTGAAATATGCAAATGAGTGAATTAATTTTTTAATTTTATTGAAATGCACCATTACTTTTATAGAAGAATTTTCGAATTATAATAATTTTATAATGATATAATATAATACTTTTGTAGTATTATAATTAATAAATGTCTATTGATATTTCGTTGTATAATGTAACAAAATTAATTCAAATTCGGAAAAACTAATCTACCAATTGGTTTTGATACTTCCTTAAAGTAAGAACATGCGAAATGTCCTAGCGATAGACCTAGACATTACAGCGTTAGAGGCATACAGAGCAAATTATTTCTGCAATCACATAGATTGTTAATTGTTGCTTTCTCTTAAATATTTAGATTATATATATTAAAATTAATATTTTTGAAATTAATATATTGAAATTAATATAATTTTTTTAATATTTATAGAATACTAAAAAAAATCTATTACATTTCAATGAATTATATATTGTTATTTTCACTGCTGCTTAATTAAATATATTCATATGCTTCAGAATGTTCTTAAAATATGTTGCATTATTTTTTTAAATCTGAGTCTACCTTGGTTATACTACGGTCTTTTTGGGGAGTTAAGTCTATTAAAGCAACTTTACAATAATTTTATTTCACATTAAAAGGCTTTCAAACATGTTTCGATAAAATATTTTCTAAACAACTGATGCCCTAATTCAGTTTTGTAGTTTATGCTTTCATGAGAATGGAATTTGTTTGAGAGCATTTAATAAAATTTTAATGTAGTTGCATTTCTATAAGGTCTTTTTTGCATATTTGAAAATTTAAAATAAAAACTTCTTCCGTGTCAGTAGTTCGTAAAATGTCAAGGGAGATTAAATTGAATTTTAGCTACAGTTAATGAGATTCTGGTGTATGAAGTAGTATTCAATAGTAAAATACAGAATTAATTTATAAATTTAAATATACTGTACAACTGTGAATACGGTTTATGCTTTGATAAAGTTCGTTTTATTTAAACCTGTTTCTGAAACATATTTTGGATTACATTTTTTCTATTAAAATGCCACTTTACTTTAAAAAATGTTTATTTAAGTTTATTTAGATGAAATATATTTTAAATTAATCGAATGTTTTGTTTGATATAAATGAATTATGTACATACTTTTACGTTCATTTTATATTTAACAAAAAATCTTTTTAATAGTTATTCTGAAAGTAGGTAACTGAGACAAATGACAAATGCATATTTTTTAACAAAATCTCAAGTCAATTTACCCTATCTAAAATCTTGCTTAAGCACTTTTTAGCATCTTCTTAAGAGTTTCGAACGTTAGGTTTTGTTAAAAATGCTGCACAATGCATACTAGACAACTGTGGACCAGACATTTCATAAATATGGTAATAATGAAATTATGACTTTCAATCCTGGTAGTAAAATATTTTTGTGGATTACAACTCTCAAGTATGCATATTAATAAAAATAAATATTTAAATAGTTTTTGATGGTTTGATTTGAATTTTTATGGTAAATTCATTTCATTAAACAAACTTTAAAACTTGTTTTTATTTATTATTATCAACATATGTAAAATATGTTATAAAACCTTGCAATTTAATTAATAAAAAACTTTCGAATTTTATTCTTATGCTGTGTAAATACAAAATGTGTTGTTAATTTGTTTTTAGTGTTACTTTAACACACGCTCCCAGTCTAAAGTATGTATTAACGAAAAGATTTTACGATTAACAAAGCAAGAGCACCTTTCAATATTTCATATTATTCATGCGCACTTTGTAATAATGCCTGTGAGATTTTGATCTGATATCGAATTTCAGTTAATCATTCTTCAGGGCTACTAACGAAAATAACGTTGGACACAGAACCAATATCATCTATCAGAACTGAATACTTTTTTTTAAACATACTGACTATACATGCAATTGATTCTAAAAGATATATCTTAAATGGCTGAAAAAAATTCTACAATTATGAATAAGAATGACATTTTACTTCTCACTCACCTTATTTCAAGTTTTCCTAGCATTTCAGCATACAGGGTGTTTCCATAAGTCTGTATAATCTCAAATATCACGTAAACCAAGTTAGCTCCACCATGGGTGTCATGTGTATTATAGTAACACCGCTAGATAAACAAACACTTTCCATAGCACATTAGTGGTATGTTCTTAAATTAGACACTGTATTTTGTAATCCATAAGAGATGTACAAAAATATTAATGATTATTATGAAGAAGAAGGATCCTGTATACTTTTAAATGGGGAATTTTGGTCAGCACAGACGGAATCAAAGCGAAATATTTTGTTTAAGAAAAATAAAAATCGCAGATTAAAAATTGTATTTATTATTTTAAGTTCTCATATTTGCAGATAAAAAGGCCTGTGTAAGAAAAAGACTTTAAAAAAAATCAAAAGAAAACGATGATTCCGTTTCTTACTTGTTTGTGTTGCTTAGGGCCGCCTTCAGGTATGATACAATTGCTTTTGCATGTGCTAAAAAATCATTTTCCAAGAAAGAAATGCGTATTATTCATAAAAAGAACATATATCGTCTGTATTATATAGTTTGGTCTGTCGAGAAAAAAGTATCCTATTAGTTGCATAATTTATGTTTTCTTTATCGGTCGATCAGGCTCTATAATATTGTCATTGAACGTGCGAGTTATTTCATTATATAGCGAATACCACTTTTACTGGAGCATCTATTGTCTAGTCTTTTTTATATGAATGAAGCTCAAGTTATCCCGTTTTATACTTACACAACACCCTTATTCTGTTACCACTTTGATAAGAAATCAACTGCGGTCTTAAAGTATATCAGATATGATTATAAGAACGTCCAATGGTAATATTAATCACTAGTGAAACGTACTTTGCACAGGTCATGAGAATCGCCATACATCTACCGAGGCAAAAAAAACAATATTGGTTTTGATAACGAATTAAATCAAATTTTCACTGAAAAAGAAATCTGTTTAGAAAGATTTGCATCTAATTAACTTTGCTTTGCATGAAATTTGATCATATCACGGGAAATTCTGAATATACAGTGTAAACAGTTACATTGTATATAATATTAGCTACATTCCAATCTATAAAGCATCTAGCTCAGTTACGTGCAGTTTTGAGTGCAAATGGTAATATTTCCCATTTCTCGTGATACCATCATATTTCAGTGGAAGCAAAAGAAGTCTGTTAATAATAACTTTATAATATCTTGTATAAAGATGCATACAAAAATTTTAGTTTGGCTTTTAGTTTAATAACCAGATTTCTCTTTTTTTTTTTACTAAAATACATTTTTTCCCTTTTTTTACAGTTTACTGATAACTTGATTTACAATGCAAAGTCATACACTGTCATGATGCGTATCTTACCATTGAAGGTTATGGATGCCAGTTGTAATATAGTACGATTTTGAAACATTCAACTGTCTTAAATTGTCAAAATTACAATTCTTATATGTTTCGCCATCCTAAGACAAGTTTTACCCCAAAGTTATTTCAGTAGTAAAATGTTCTCTTTACACATTCATAATTTTTTAAGTTGTTTATTTTCCGTGTTTAGGATCGCGTGTTGTGAGAAACTCAGACACTGATGTCAGTGAGTGAAATAAACTTAATTATTCCATAATAGAGATATTCATGTTAGTTTTTAAGAAGTGTGCTCATTGAATGCCTGGATATTTTTGCTTATTGAAAACAAGAGGAATATTTTATTAATCAAAATTTGAGAATTATTTTCTTGCTTATTTGATGTAATTTTGATATACCAAATTTCCATGTGAGAGAAAAGCATCGATAAAACAAATCTTTTATCAAACAATTCTTTTTTTAAATATTTTTTTTTTTTTTATTATTCAATGACTTTTTTTTTAACATCAAGATAAGTTTTTACTTTCACAAAAATTAATGACATTTTCTCAGCAAAAGATGGCAGTGGTTTACTTTCTTATTCATAGCAGCACATTTTTCATGAATCAGCTGAAGTTATTGTAACGCTGGAGGCTGCAAATTACGATATCTTCATTATTCACTTTAGAGGAAAGTGATGTCTTTCAAAAGAGTTTTAAAAATTTGTTTTGAAACATGCAAATTCTTTTCTTTTAAATAATAGACTATGTAAATTAGTTTCAAATACTAATTAATTTATTATTTCTCTGTTGCCCGGAATCCTTTGAGCATATCTTAATGAAATTAAAAATTTTAACTACATATACTTGCCATTTTAGGCGCATGTTAAAACAACATTTATGAGCCTAAAGTTGAAATGTATTTTGAATTAACCTTTTTGAAAATATCATGGTAAATTGAAATTCTAACTCCCTTTTGCGAATTCTGAATAATTTAAAACACTGTTTAAATGAAAATTGCGACTTTTGTTTATCAAGGCTATATTATATTCATAATTAAAATTCGTTAAGTAATAATATTTTAGTGTACATAGAAATTTTCAAAGTATTTATGCTGATATGTTTTAAAGTTTTTTTTATATAACTATTGAATAAGGTAACCTATGAAATGGAAACAATTGTTATTTTAATTAAAATGCCTTAGTGTAAAGACGCTTTTTAAATAAATGCATTATTTTAGTTTGTATTTCAATGACTTTCTGTCTAGGGTATTAAAAGATTTGTGTTTTTATAACATAAAAAGTATAACATTTTTATGCAAGAAACATACATGTTAGGTAAAATGATTTGTTAAAATTTTATTATTCACATATTTTAGAATGTATTTTCAGTAAAAGGGATTTGCTGAGATATACTCGAAACTAAAGTTTAATATTGAAAGATAATTTGAATTTACAATTTTGTGTGCAGCATTTTGTGGTATGGTAAACATTTTGTGTTCATATACGTGCAGTGTTAATTTTCGAATGGGAATATTTAGAAACAATTTGATACATTAGGCGAATTTTAATGTCATTATTAAATAAAATGTCAAAATTGCATAAAATGAAATAAAAAAGACAATACGGTTTTCACATTTTTATGGTAATTGAAATTTTTTTACTAGGGCTACAATATCCAGCATAGGAGTTTATCAAGTATTAGATTTTCGAAGTAGCTGAAATAAAAAATATCTCAGACTTCCAGTCCCAGCAAATAAAAGAAAACAATAACAGAAAAATACAAAACTATTTCTCTCATGGTAAGTAGCTGATGGGATGGGAAACTTCAAGGTGGTCATGAGAGCGAAATTGAGTGATCACATCAGCTGTTGGAGGAATGAATCCTGAATTTTCCAATAAAGAACGTGGAAAATGATTACCTCATCTATTAGCCTAAAGTAGGGGCGCACAACCTTTTTAAGAGAAGGGCCACTTACAAAAATGTTTAGGTTGTCGAGGGCCACATCAGTAACACAGAGAAATTTCTATATCGGGGAGGTAAAGGGGGGGGGGTAATAAGTCTTTATTCTTGATGAATAATTAGTTTTTGTCTATAACAAAAATAAACAAACGGAAATAAATAATTGTATGCAGGAATGCAGGGCTTCTTCGCATCTGTATGAATAGCCATATAACACTTTATAAAGATTAACGGTTCCTTCTTGATAAATGGTAACTTGAAAAAGAAAACACAACATTTCTAAATAATTGAACGTTATTGAAAATTATATAAAAAAAAAATTATTAAAGTATAACTTCATTTTAAATAAAAGGAAACTTATTTTTGAAATAACAAGACATGATGGGCTAATTATGATATTTTTTCTGCGGACTATTAACAAAACTTGTTTTATTTTCTTTTGTCAATCAAGCGTGACTGATTGATGAAATTTGCGATTTTTTATCCATGACCGTTTGACAGATTTCGCGGTAATTTTCCATTGCCGATTGTCAAAATTTGCAATCTTTTCAAACAACCAATTTCCGATACCTGCGATAAATTCACGAAATTCGCGATTTTTTTTCACCGATAAGTTTTCAAAATTCGCGATTTTTTTCCACAACTGATCAACGAAAATTGTGATTTTTTCCGCCCTCCATCGAATTATTTCGCGACTTTTTTGTTCTGCGATCGATCTTCGAAATTTGTAAATTTTGTTCATGAACGATTGACAAAATTCGCAATTTTTTTTCATGAGTGATTGGCGAATTTTGCTATATTTTACGTGACTGATTGACAATATTTGCAATTTTTCCCAACGACCAATCCACGAAAAGTAATTTTCTCCTGATATACATTGATGTAATTTGCGATTTTTTTCGCGCAATAAATTGGCGAAAGTCGCGATTTTTTTACGCGCATAATCGATGAAATTTGCGATTTTTCCCTGCGATCAATGGATTTTTATTTCTTGATATTTTTTGGGACAGACACACAAAATTAGTTTTTTTCCATGAGATATAGACAAAATTCACGAATTTTTGAGGAAATTCACGATTTTTTTACGAGCAATTGACAAATTTCACAATATTTTTGCGACCAATTGACAAATTTGTATTTTTTTCTATCAATTGTCGAAATTCGTGATTTTTTCCGCGACAGATTGAAAAATTTGGGATTTTTTTTCGCGATAAATTGACAAAATCGCGATTTTTCCCGAGCCGATCAACGAAATTTGCAATTTTTCGTACCTCATCGACAAAATTTGCTATTTTTCTGTGCCCAATTAACGAAATTCGCGTATGTGAACTGACTCTGACGACACATGAAAATTTTCCCACGGCGAATTGACGAAATTTGCAATTTTTTCTCGCAATAAGTTGGCCAAACTCACGATTTTTCCGTAGCCTATCAAGAAAGTTTGCAATTTTTCCTCAGCTCACCAACATTCGCGATTTTTCTGCGTCCGATCAACGAAATTCGCGATTCTTAACCGGATCAGAGGAAATTAGTAATTTTTACGCGACAAATTGATGAAATTCGAGATTTTTTTATCGCGACAAACTGACGAAACTCACGATTTTTCCGCAGCCGATCAACAAAATTTCCAATTTTTCCGTACCTCATCAAAAAAATCGAGATTTTGCTGTGCCCGATTAACGGAATTTGAGATTTTTCCGCACCGAATCAACAAAATGCGCGATTTTTCCTCTCGTGATCAAAAAATTCGAAAAATTTCAGCGCCCGATAAACGAAATTTCTGATTCTTAACTGACTCTGACGAAATTTGTTATTATTCCTGTGGCAAATTGACAAAATTCCTATTTTGTCTCACGATATACTGGCAAAATTCGCGATTTTTCCGCAACCGATTAAGGAACACATAATCGACAAAATTCAAGATTTTTACAGCAACGATCAACGAAATTCACGATTTTTAACTGACTCTGATGAAATTGGCAATTTTTTCAGCAGCAAATTGTCGAAATTCGCTATTTTGTCTCGCAATAAACTGACAAAACTCACGATATTTCCCCAGCCGATCAACGAAATTTGAGGTTTTTCTGCGACTCATCGATAAAATTCGCGATTTTTCCGAACTCTATCAACGAAATTTGCCATTCTTAATTGGCTCTGATGAAGTTTGCAATTTCTTCCCGAGGCAAATTGACAAATTCGAGACTTTTTCCTGCGACATATTGACAAAAATTGCAATTTTTCCAGTTATAAATTGACGAAATTGTATTAAAAATAAACCCGAAGAAATATATAAATTGTGGTCGCGGGCCACAGGTTGTGCATCCCTAGCCTAAAGAGTGGTTGGAGAATAAGGGCCGAAAGATTGTAAGGCCAGCGAAATGGAGAGAGCTGTATAACTTAAGAAAAAGGGTTTTTTTTAGGTTGTCGCATTTTGTGAGGCTTCGTATAAGGAATGACGATAGAGCGGTCGTCGGAAAAGAAGCACACCTCAGTTGTCGGAGTTTCATGTGCCATTCCTGCTGCTATGTTTCTAAGTAGCCTGTAGCCTTAAAAAATAACTGAACCCTTACTCCTAAATCAACTAGTTGTGTCATAATTTCAGAGAAGTGAAAACGAACAAGAATTTCATTTCATTCTATTCCAGAGCCCTATAAAAATTTCCTTTTCAGAGATTGAACTAGCTATTGTGTATCGATGGCCTCGTTTGTAAAACCACAACCCAAGAAAGCTGTTTCTACAATTGCAGACTTTATGAACTATATGGAGATAAAATTTCAAAGATAAAATGTGCAATTTAATGGACATTTGAATGTATTGACTAAAGTCTGAGTCCGGCGTACCTACCTTATTCTGACATTTTTTTTAATTTATTAATTTTTAATAATTTTATTAATTTTTAATAATTTTATTAATTTTTATTAATTTTATTAATTTTTAATAATTAATAATTAAAAAAAAATACCTTATTTTTCAAAAATTGAATAGAAATGTAATTATCGAATATTTATTTTTAAAACTTTATTATTAATTTTCATGTTTATCTCTTTATAAAGTGTTTCTGTATATAAATATAAAGGACTGTTTCCTGAGAATGTACTATACGTTCTAATATACGGGAAAATATTACAACCCTTTTGTGAGAACAACGCAGAGCTTTTTTAGTAAAAAGATGAGATAGGAATAGCGTGCGGCCGATATTAGCATTAAATTATTAAATAGAATTATATTTAATTTAAATCGAATTACAGTGGAAACGAGGAACATCTTTGCAGTGGGACGAATAATCGCCGCCAGTAACGATAAATTGAATTGTCAAAGCAAACCTCACAGATAAAACAGGACGCACAGCGACAGAGTTACTTCACTTACAGATTTTAGAGTGATTTTAGTTATACATTACTTCCAACAAAATTGGACAATTTTGGACAAACAATTTAAAACAGAGTATGTTAATAATTTTAGAGGGACATGAAAAAGATTTCTGTTATACCATAGCCAGTGCAAGTTAGATAGGTATCAACAATTTCAGAAACGTTTTTATAATGTCAAAACACTTCAAATTTAAATAATGCTTTTAACAATATTGAGATCCAATAGACCATGTTCCCAATAAAATATGTTTTACATGTAATATTTCTATTTTTTACAAAAAATACATGGTACGTTCAGTTTTTAATTGACGATTAGCAACATTATATTACATGGAAGGTAAGAAAATTAAGAAATTATTGAAATTCACTATTCACAAATTATATAGCGCACATAAAACTTGTTGTTTTTGTAGATCACATAAAAATATTTGGATACACTTCTCTGAATACACTAGTATACTACTATTAAATACAATAAATAATGAGAAATGTAGAAGAAACTACAAAGTACGCATTTTAAAAGCCTGCCTTAATTTAAAAAATAAAAATCTTACAATGTATTTTGAAAAGCTAAGAAAACAGCAAAATAAAAATATACCAGATAACAATGAAATATTCTCGTAAAGTGTTATTTTCTTTCATAAATGCCTATATAAAAATGGTTGTTTGTGTGAGATACGTTATTTTAAAACATTCAGAAATTTATATTTATATGATTACGTAATTTTAATAACTATGATAATCTGAAATGAAAATGGGAATTAACCTTCTTCATTGCCTTGAGAAAATTGAAAAATAAATATGAAGCTAATCTTTTTTAATAACCTATAATGATTACAAGGTAATGTAATACACTATTAATGGTTCTAAAGAAAATGCCTTCAGATGTGCCGATATTGCTTGCGTGTTTGATTATAATGATCGATTATCTTCGGAGAGAGTAGTTTTATTTGCGTTGTTAAATATATTAACGATTATTATAATAATGGTTAGAAAACAAAATTGATACTTTACTAGATAATTAAACAGACATTTTAGTAGATAACTAGACAATTAAAAACTACAAAAAGATAACTAGACAATTTAGTAGGTAATCAAACAGACATGTTATTTAATTGAACTTCCAACAAACAGTGTTCCATTAATTAATAAAGTAATAACATAATACTGAGATAGATTTTTAGAATTTCAGTTGGGGATTTTTATTAGTTTATGATAAATTTACATGTTAAAAAAGAGTTGTCAATCGGAAACTGATAGACAGCATTAACAATTGAATACTAGTAGAAAATGACCAGAAAAGGCAAATCATGAAACAACCATAGGCTATGCAGCATGTTCCTACACATTAAAAAACCGTAACTTAACTTCTAAGTTTAATAATGTGAAAGATGATATCTAAGAAAATAATTTTCAAAAAGGATAATTCATTTGAAAATCAAATTTCAGTAATTAACATCTGTAGTCAAAAACGTATGTAAAACATTTTGTGAAGTACCGTGGATGAATTATAAATTTGAAAATACATTACATAATTTGTTAAAAAATTGTTTGGTTAGAAAGCATATACATACACATACAACACAATAACACAGTTGAATATTCCCTATTTCGGGTGATATAAGAAAATCTCAGCGAATTATTTTGTGGCACTCTGTTTATGATCTATGGAATTTATACATACAAATATTATGCAAGAAAACTAGTTAAATGCAATGATTCATACTGCAACGGAAAACTAACTTTTTACAATTATTGCTCATAGACTATTTTAACCGAAATATTTTGTGTGTCTTTGTGAATGAAGGATAAAATCTATGTCCACCATATTCTACAGTGAGAATCTTAATATGCACATCAATTACGTACATCAGTTTTATATTGTTTGAAATAGTGTAGCTTCGTTAAAATGAGTTACAAGCAATATTTTCTTTTACACCATAACGTCAAGGAATTTATTTAGTGTCTCTGTAAACAAAATATAAATTTTGCACACTTTATTATGACTAAATAACATACAATAGAAAACCTCAATAACACGTATATATTATTTGGCAATCCGACAATATTTACACGAGTTGAATCGCAGCCAGTCAGTCGGCTAGACACTTAGTTAGACTTCCAGACAAAAGAAAGTTTTGACAGACGATCAAACACTTCGACAAATAAAAAACGCTTTTCAGCTATATTGGAAAGTGTTATTAAAGTAAAATTTTACGATTTTTAATAAATGGTATTTTTCGAGTTCGTTTTAGTTAAAGATCGAAGCACGTTTCACTTTCTGAAACGTATCCGAAACCAAAATTCGGTCCTCATCTAAGTTTTGGCCGAATAAGAAAACAAGATTCTCAAATGAAAATTTTAAGTTATTAATCTGTGTATACATGCAAATATATTATTAATGATTCCTAAACGCACATAAATGTATACAGTAAGACTCATGCATATGATAGTAAGTACATGTTTTTTTTTTTTTTTTTTTTTTTACTTTTAAAAATATTGCATTACTGAAAAGTTATTTTTTTTAAACAGTAATAACTATAATTTATTACTTTTTAGCTATGGAGCTATCCATAGAGTTAAAGTGTGCACAGTATTTAAAAATTCTTAATGTTTACTTTTTATTTTTATAAATAAAAAAAGTATTTAAAAATGCTTTTTAGGTGTAATAGCGCATGTATGCGAAGAAGGCGAGAGAAAACATATCAAATTTCTATTTTCAGTTATTGATAATGTAGCAGTTAAAGAATATATGTTTATAAACTATATGTTTTATAGGTTTATGATAAAATGATCAAGATATTTGTTACTGGTGTTTTATAATAAATTTAATACAGTGACCCCTCATTTATTTGTAGTTCACTGAACTTATTTAAACAGAGGATAACCGAGGGCATCGCTGATACGTCATGAATGATTTATTGTACCTTAATATAATAAACACATCTGTTTGACCTAAAAACTTTAAGAAATATACTGAAGCGCCATTGGATTAAGGATAGGCAATGTTCTTCAAATTTTGTAGCACTGTGATTCTATTTTGTGCATGTGAGGGCGCTGTAATACTGCGCATTAGAGTGGGTAAAAAAAGCGAAGTTTTTCATATCAGTTTCTAATAAAACGGAAAAGGTCCCTTTTGGAATTAGAAGAATAACGCAAAAAATATTTTTGAAATCGGTTAATATCTTTAGGTCGCGCATTGCACTTGATTTTTTAAAAATATGATCTAAAGTGACGATTTTTGAAATTAATGAGGAAAACTAAAAAATAATCAGCACTACTTCTAATAGTGCGTAAATGTCACCTTTTGGTATTAGAAGAATAACATAAAAAATATTTAAAATCAGTTAATATCCTTAGGTCACGCATTGCACTTGTATTTTGGAAAATATGACAAAAATTGACAATTTTTGAAATTACATGATGAAAATTTAAGAACATATTCAGATCTACTCCTAATAGTGCGTAAAAATGACAGTTTGAAATTAGAAGAATAACATAAAAACTATTTAAAATCGATTAATATCTTTAGGTCTCTTCATCGCACTTGAAATTTGGAAAACATTGTCAAAAGTAGCACATTTCTGCAATACAAAAGCCGTGTTGAGTTTGGTCATACAACTACTACAGCTGGAACCGTTAGAGATAGTTTTAGAAGCGTTGTTTTATA
Organism: Maratus speciosus; assembly: GCA_963932465.1. Classification (NCBI taxonomy): domain Eukaryota; kingdom Metazoa; phylum Arthropoda; class Arachnida; order Araneae; family Salticidae; genus Maratus; species Maratus speciosus. The sequence goes on from OZ010791.1 coordinate 140,546,029, forward strand.
TCTGTCTGAAAAGAACATCTCCTTAAATGAAGTCGTTGTAGTTGGATGTGACGGCACTTCTATCAATACGGGATAGAAAATAAGGGGCTATTTTAAATTTAGAAATGCCGATAGGTAGGCCCTTTCATTGGTTTATCTGCCTTTTGCCTTTCGTTGAATTACCTTTTAGGCATTTGTTTCAACATAACGATGGAAACAGCACAGGGTCGGCATTATTTTCTGGTCCTATAGGTACACAGTTCAGAAATTGCAGCAAACAGCCCAGTCATTCGACGGTTTTTACAGATAATATTTATTAACCGTATTTTTTATGATCGTGACCATAATATGGTCATAATACATTAACAATATGTTCAAGTAACCGTTATTTACAAAAAAGGTCAAATGATTAAACAGTTTGCTGCCGATTTTTAACAGTGTAAGCAACTACCTGCTTTTGTAACACTATTTGTTATCAAATTTCAATTAATCAATTGCAGTATCCCAACAATAACTGTTAATAAAACAAATGACCTCAATTAAGATTTAAAATATGTATCCTCTGTAAATATTCATCGCTGTGCGACAGGCTTCTGTCCTGGGAATCTTGCTGTCCGTAATCGAGGGCTGTTTTTTTACTAACAACCGCAAGCAGAATTCTAAGACTGTATGGATCCATTACAAACCTCATCAATGAATTGAAACAGTTAGTTTTATACGCTATGTAGACATGTGCGTCTATATTGTTTGACATTAATAGGAATAATTCTATTATTCTAGGAGAAATGCATCTGTTCAAGATAATAACAACATCGCGTCAATTACCAAAATTAATTGGAGGAGGCGGTACACTCTGTTAGTGAACGTAACGGAGTCTTTGCTCATCCCAGAAACCTGTGATTGTCAATGATCACAGATGAAAGAGAACATTAAGTGAATTGGGATTCAGACTGATTTGAAAAGCAATGCAATCTTTGACTGTCTGAGAAAGTTTTTGAATCAATGAGAAATAAAATGCTCTCTGAGCTCTTCTGTGCAATATGGGCGGTGGAATAACCTTTGAAGTAGACAACTATTAAGTTTTAAATAATCGTGAGCACTAAAATTTAACTTCGTTTTACAAAACCTCGCACAGTTCTCGCCTTTTTGGTCTCCATATTTTTCTAGGTCTGAATATATATATATATTATCATGTAATCTCGAAAATTTTCAATTTTGGTAATATTTTCCAAAATACAAGTGTAATGCGCGGCCTAAAGATATTAACAGATTCTAAATAATTTTTTGTTTTTATTATTCTAATACCAAAAGGTGATATTTACGCGCTATTAGAAGTAGCTCTGAATATTTTTTTTAATTTTCATCATTAATTTCAAAAATCGTCACTTTTCAACATGTTTTCAAAAATTCAAGTGCAATGCGCGACCTAAAGATATTAACCGATTTTAAAAATATTTTTTACGTTATTCTTCTAATTACAAAAGGCAACTTTTTGCGCTATTAGAAGTTGATCTGAAAAATTTCGCTTTTTTTTACTAACTCTACTGCCCATGTATCTAGTACAGTGCTTGTTCTCAATCAATCGTTTCAACTGCCAGTTCGGTAAAAGCTTGTGATTTAGACGTCTTCGATCGCAGATAAATAATTGGCGCTCAACGCATGTGTTGTTAAATTTCCAATATCGTCTGAGAACTAGACATTTCCATTTCGACAGTGTCATGCGTAAAGCGGGAACACACCGCTAATTTAAAAAAAAACTTACAATCGGTCAAACTGCAAAGGACAATGAGCTTTAACCGAACATGGTAGGACACGACTAAGTAGTATTGTACTTACAAGGAGAAGGCCAACCTTGTTGATCACAAATTTTGATTATTTTAATATATGTTGTAGGGTAGAGACCCCTTAGTGTCAGGTTCAACGGATTTTATCCAACGCTCCTTAGTTCTTGAGAAACCGGGTGGTCTAATAAAGTACACAACTTAACAACTTACTTTGAAACCGCAGTCATAGGTTGGTCGTAGCTCAATTGGTATGGCGTTTGCCGGCTGATCCGCGGGCCTTGGTTCGAAACCTGAATGCGCTACGTTTGTTTTTCTCATTTTTTGTTTAATAAATATACTTGTAAGTATAATTAATAATCTCATTGTCAATTAAAATTTATAATATTGTATATCAATTATAATTTCAACCTATTCAATTTTTTACCTTTAACTAAATAGTTGTATAAAACATCATAAAACTGTTAATTTTTTAAAAATCACTTTTAAAATGTATTTCATATATTCTTTATCGATGCAATGATGTTGAGCAATTGTGTCAATTCGTCATTTTAAAGAAACCTCATTTACGCATTGCTTTAACAAAGGAAGTCAATGCGATAATACTATTATTCTGTTTTTAATGTAACAAGCATAATTGTATTAAAAATTACATCAGAATTAAATTACAACAGATTTTTGGCATATTAAAGATTTTTAAATTTGTAATACGTATGCTTGCGCTTTCAATTATTTTGCTTTTACCTTTATCTTCTTTCGGCTTTTATTTTTATTTTATTTGAATATTCTTTTATTTTATCATAATTAGATGGCACCACAACAGATTTTGTCACAATTTTGGAAATTTTATCATTCAATAATACATTTAATTTCTTTTTAAACCTCTTTAAAGGATGAGAAATAATAGTTTAAAAGTAAAATATGATACATTTAAACTTGTTAACATTATAATTGATGTATGATATTAAAATTTGTAATTGAAATTATTAAATTATAATTACAAGTATATTTATAAAACTAAAATGAGGAAAACAAATGTAGCGCGTTCGGGTACCGAACCCGGGCCCGCAGATAAGCCAGAGAACGCCGTACCAACTGAGCTACGACCAACCTATCGTTGCGTTTTCAATGTAGGTATTTAAGTTGTGTACTATTATTAGACCCCCGGTTTCTCAAGGAGCGTTGGATAAGATCCGTTGAACCTGACACTAAGGGGTCTCTACCCTACAACATATATTAAAATAATCAAAATCTGTGATTAACAAGGTTGGCCCTCTCCTTGTTAGACAGAGTAGCCAAACATTAACTTCAATTACAACCCAGATGAATCTTGGCGCCAGTCGTACAGTCAGTAAACAGAGGGCAGAATGATCGCTTCAACATAGGGGATTTAGAAGCAGTAGACCCATGAGAGCATCCCTGCCCATTGCACGTCTTGTATTGGCAAAAGAACATAGCGAAATTACTTTAGAAGACTAGAAAGGAGTAGCATGGAGTGATGAGTATCGATTCCGATTACTTCACGCTGATACAAGGCTGAGAACATGACACAGGGTTCAGGAAGTCATGGATCCTGCATGCAGATTGCAGCGGTACATGTTCGTGGCGGTTCACTGATGGTCTGGGTAGCTTTCTTTCAGCCGTATCTGAGATCTTTGGTTCTTGTACCAAACTCACACAATGCAATTCTGTACGTAGAAATGTTAAGAAATCACTTCCTATTTTTTTATGTCTTCCTGTCACCACATGGAAATGGAGAATTTCAGTAATACAACTGCTTCTCCCACAATACCCAGCTGTTTGCTACCTGATCGGCTGAGTATTCCTCTGAAATCTCTGTCATGAATCGGCCACGCAGAAACCCAGCCATAAATGCTATTTAGCATTTTTAGATAATTTGGAGTAAAGTTTGAAAGCACGTCACACAAAACTTGCGATCCTTACTGAATTCTGAAGAGCTATAGCAAATGTTTGGCAAGCCATGCCTTTTAAACACTTCCGAAAATGTTTTGATTCTACGCCTAATCGCGTTGCAGCCGTTATCGAAGCCAGAGAAGGCCTAACTCGTTTCTAACTTGCTATCTTACTACAAAGGCACATCAATTTATGTAATTTAATTCTAAAACACAAAATTATGTAAAAATTATCTAGAACAGTATATCTTACAAGTGATAAAATGCCTATTGTATACTAAAAAAATTCACCTAAATAACTTATTTTAACTGTTTTTTAACTGATTTTTAACTTATTTTAACTGTTACAAAACCTAGTATTATATTACGTTTATGTATTTACCCGTAAAAAAAAAATTGCTTTACGTAACCTAAGAGTATGTTAATGTTTTTTTAAATAAATCAATCATAAATATTTTTAACTTTCTTAACCTATGTTTATACAGCTGCATTTACTAAATTATAGTGCTCATAATATAGGTTAGTAATTCATATCATATTTTGATTTTTCTTATTACGAAAATTGAACAGTAGTTGTTATTACTCATTGTTTCATCGTCTTAAACACTGATAGAGTAATCGAACAATCATAGCATTTTGGAAAAATATTCGAAATATGGAGAGAGCAAGTGTTATTTTATACTCATGTTGTTATGAGTACCGAAGCTAGTTTCGGTATCAGTCGAAAGTTTGTCTGTATTTCTACCGAAATCGAATATTCTACCTAAGTCAGATTTTCAACCGAATCTGACTGAAAACGAAACTGTAACATAATATTTAGTGGATCACTAGGTTTTTTTTTTTTTTGGTTTTTTTTTTAATGCAGTTAATTATACAAGCGGACAAATAAAGTGATTCAATTTTAAAAATTTATATTTTGAAAACTATTAAACATATAATGAGTGTTTTATGAAAATACAGAAAAACATTCGAAGTTTCTTTTCCGTTACAAATAATTGATGTGTGAACCATTCTTAACACCACAAAATTCTCTAATGAAGTTCGTTCTCCATATTTTTCAATTTTACTCTTATAAAGGTTCATAATGCAACACAGGTGCGTTTTTTGTCTTTTAAGTGTTTCAGGCACTGGTGCTTCATAAAAAATATCTTTTATTAAATCCCATGAAAGGAAATCTCAAGGCTTAGGGTCCAGAGATTTGGTGGTCATGTGGATAAGGATAAATCAGCATTACACATACTTCCAATACAGCAACGGGCGATCCCCCAAAAAAGGAAGGTTTTTTGGAAGGTAACTCGGAAATAAACCCGGGTTTGCTGGGTTAGAGAATGCAAGTTAACATTATTTTTTTAATTGCTCGCTCTCGTAGATTTTTTACGTTTAAGATATATTTTTTATAATGCCTATTAAGAAAACCAAAAATGATATTTATATAAAAATTGCAATTACGCATTCAAATAAGGATTTGAATTTCATAAAGCCGATTATATTGGCCTATATTTCATATTGGCATTACGCCAGAAATTAAAGCCGAAGAAATATCTGATGAACACTACTTACTATCAAAATTTTTCATTCTAATCATTTCACTGGTTTAAACGAATAGTTGAATATTACACATCTTAAATTTGTGTTTAAACTATATTTTATTGATTTATTTAGCTTATATTCCTTAAAGGAATATAAGCTAGAAACAAATGTTGTTATATTAATATTAATTTAAAGATATAACTTAGATTTAAGCATTTAATTAAAGGATTTATCTTCGTAATCATCTGCACGGGAAAGAGATGAGTAAAGAAAAAAAAATAAGTGAATAATATATTCCTGTTGTTAATTTTTTTAATTTTCTAAATTTTATCCAGGGATTTGTTTGTTAATAATTGAATGCTCCATCTAAATAATACTTTCGTATTATTTAGCGTAATATTATGCGTAATGTTTTTTAAGTACGTTAAAAAGGAATTTTCTGATACAAAATAATAAGGCTGAACATAAAAAACATATTTCCTCAGACGGATTGGCTATTTTCAGTTAATTATGTAAATTTATTGGGATGTATCTAATATGAAATTAAAATTTTATTATAGTTAAAAAAATAATTTAGAAATTAAATTAAATATTTCAGCACATGTTATTTCACTAAACAGAATATTAAGTTAATGAAATTAATATCTTTTTCATTAACTCAGAGATTAGATTTAATGGACTGCGTTTTAATGGAAAGCTTTCACAAATGCATTAGCAATATGCTTTTTTTAGCGGAGAGTGTAATACAGCAGTAATATCAGGATTTAGTTGAGATAATGCAATAAGTCTGGAAGTAAAAAAAAAAATAAATAAACATTCACTTTTGTAGAGAAAGCCAATTTCCATTATATATAAATATATATTAGTTCTGTAGATAATCCTATATCCGTTTCACTATCAATATTTTCTTTATGAAAGAAATCACAAGCTTGTAAAAGAAGGGTAAATTTTCTTTCCGCTTAATTTATTCATAATCTAGGTTGTGAGCAACGATTTTTGAATAAATTAAGATTTGATCATTTTCTTCCATAGGTTTATAATTTCCAATTAATTTCAGCCATTCATCATTTTTACATGACAGGAATAGAAAAAAATGTTTTATTACCTAAAAATATTAACGGGTCATTCCATGTCAGTTCAGGCAGGCATGTAACCCACCATCACAGATTTTGATGAAACTGCGTGTGTTTGTTCCTTTTATTAAGATATGATTCCCAGTATTTTTTTTTTACTCCTTGGTCAAATAGTTTCTGAGAAAAAAATTGTCAAAATTTTGAAAAACTGACATCAGTTGGCATTCTTGACTGCTGGATTTTCAAATGTAGCATGACATAAATATGATCATATTTCAATATCTATTCCACAAATCATCTTCAAATAATTTATGCATAATATATAGGGTACGTATTTTATGAAAAAAAATACTGTTACGCTTATATAACATTTTAAGTGTGTCTAAAAAAATGTTTAATCTTTGAAGTCGTGATTTTTTTATGAAAAATAATGCATTAACTAAAATAGCATTATTAACAAAAGGCGGTATTTTTATTAAATTTATTTTTTGTGGGGGATATACTTAAAGGTGTCCTTTACCTGATTCTGAAATAAAAGTAATGGGATTTTGGGTGTTTTTAGTAGTATTTCATATTTAAAAATATTTTGAGGCGTATTTCAAATCAAATCAAGCAGAGTCATTCCATGTCAGTTCGCCTAAGACATTTAATTCACTGTCACAAATTTCAATGAAACTGGGTATGTTTATAGCTCATTTTAAGACAGGATCAAGGAAATTAAAGGTGATTACAAGTAAAATATTTTTTAAGATAAAAAAAATATCTAAATTTTGAAATTTTTTAAAAATGTTTTTAATGACAGATCTATATTCAAAGACTGCATAAAAATAAGTCATTTCAATAAAAAATCACTAAATAAGTTTCAAATAATGTATATGTGACAAATAATGTAGGCAGATTATTATTTATTGTTTTTTGTCATGTTTAAATGCTAAGAGTGTGTTTAATCTTGTGAATTCTTAAAATCAAGAATTTTGTGAAAAATAATGTGTTAATCAAAAATTTATTATTAACCGAAGGCAGGCTGTTATTACTTTTTTTAATTGTACGTAAAAATATCTTTTCAATAGTAATAAAATAAAAATAGTGAAAATATGAGCAATTTTAACAAAATTTTCATAAAATGTGAATGTTTAATGATAAATATTGAAGCTTTTCATGCTAAGATGTACTAAAATGACTACGATATCGTGTATCTCTACTCTTGCTTAAATATAATACATACAATAATAAAATAACAAATATTATTTACAGCAATAAAAATTAAATTAAATAGCACCAGTTCCTTTACCAACACTACATTGCTCAACAGCCGACTTAAAATCAACAGTCCACTCTTATTGAAAAATACTTTCAACTGTTCAAATAATAAATAAACTGCATTTAAAAATTTTAATATCAACTTATTATCTTAAGACGATAATAATAACTAAACAACATGATGAATTTATAAATCAGCTTTTAATTGAAAAGTCATGAAATGGTCCCTTTAAATATTGTTGTTCATCGAGTCAATCAAAACAAATTATATAAAAAAAAATAGTGAGCCTAATATGCTGACTGCAATGACACTTCTAACAAAACTAATTAATTCATTACCATCTGAAATCAAACCCGAAAGATCAAAAAGAAAAAAAAATCATCTGTAGTGTGAATGTGATATACTCAGTGGTTGTTGAGGTAGGATTGTCTTTGTGACATTTTCACCTGTACTTCAATAAAATATAAACATGTAACCTTTTTTCATTCATCCAAATTAAGTAAAACAATTATAAAATTTTGTTGTCATTACACCAGATGTTAAATTTTTCGTTACATACTATTAGATAAGTTCTTTACTTTTAGACATTATTGACATAATATCATAAAATTTACTATATGTATTTTCTATAAGTATATAAACAATATATATATGCTTTATTAAACATAAATGAATAATTTTTAAATAATTTGTTTGAGAACAGGGATATATATACACACATATATATGTTGAAAATCCATCTTTCAGCAATATTGTGATGAAATAAATCAAATTACCGTAATTTCTGGTGTATAGCCCGCGGATCAAACAATCGTGTTTCGACCCAGAAATTTTTAAAAATAAAATGTAACTTTTTAGATCACAGTAAATATTGGTCTTCAAATACTTAATAAAATTTCTGGGTCCAAATTGAATTGTTTGATCTGCGGGCTATACACCCGAAATTACGGTACATATCATTAGAAACTGAATAAAGTTACAAAAGTGCAACTCATTAAGTTTTAAATATTTTTTTAGATATAGTTATTTGAAAGATATAAATATAATGGATTATGCATTTTTTGCATATATTTAAAGCACAATACGTCAAAATTTTCTTCAAAAGAGTGAAATTTGGTATTTGTTTTCAATATTAGCAGCTCAATGCTAAATGTTCAATATTAACAGCCAAATATGAGTTTAAAGATTAGGACTGTCATTTTGAAAATTTCTATTGGGCGGTGAGGAGCTAGTGATTTTTCTCTTTTTTGGAAAGGGATAATTGCTCTTCGCCCTAGAAGTTTTACTAAAAAACAATATTGTTTATTTTTTCCTTAAGAAACGAACATAAAAGATAATTTGAAAAATAAAATAAATGTATAAATAAAAATATTTCCAGGGATGATACATTGGATATGTTTTACATTTGAAAATATTGATAATTTTAAATATGATTTAAATACTACTAAAACCAACCAAAATCCCACTATTTTTATTTCAAATCCAGTTATAATGTAGTATTATATGCAATTTAAAATTAAAAAATTAGTCATAGAAACTCCGCCTCTGATTGATAAAGATTTTTTAATAATTTCATTATTTTTTGTAAAATATTTTTGATTTCAAAGATTATACAATTTTTTAGACACATTTAAATATTTTTTAACATTACAGCAATATTTTTTTCATAATCTACATACTTTATTTACCTTGCTTAAATTATTCGAAGAAGATTTCTTTATTAGTTATTGAAATATGATTTTATATATAAAATGAGGCCTTTGAAAATTGAACAATCATTAATGGCAACTCGTGGCATTTTTCCAAAATTTTGATAATTTTTTGTCATATGTTCACTATTTTTATTTTATAACCATTTAAAAGATATTTTTACGCACAATTAAAAAAAAGCAATAACACCCTGCCTTCGGTTAATGATAAATTTTTGATTAACACATTATTTTTGACAAAATTCTTGATTTTAGAAATTCATAAGATAAAAGACACTCTTAGTGTTTAAACATGATAAAAAACAAGAAATAATAATCAGCCTACATTATTTGTCACATATACATTATTTGAAACCTATTTAGTGATTTTATATTGAAATGACTTTTTTTTTTTTTTTAATGCAGTCTTTGAATATCGAACTGTCATTAAAAAAAATTTAAAACAATTTTTCAAAATTTTGATATTTTTTATCTTAAAAAATATTTTACTTAGGATCAAGAAAATTAAAGGTGATTACGTCTTAAAATAAGCTATAAACAAACCCAATTTCATTGAAATTTGTGACAGTGATTAAATGGCTTAGGGGAACTGACATGGAATGACTCTGCTTGATTTGATATGAAATGCACCTCAAAATATTTTTAAATAGGAAATATTACCCAAAACACCCAAAATCCCACTATTTTTATTTCAGAATCAGGTAAAGGACACCTTTAAGTATATCTCCCATAAAAAATAAATTTAATAAAAATACCGCCTTTTGTTGATAATGCTTTTTTTGTTAATGCATTATTTTTTATAAAAAATTCACGACTTCAAAGTTTAAATATTATTTTAGACACACTTAAAATGTTATAAGGGTAACAATATATTTTTTTCATAAGCTGCGTACCCTAAATATTGTGCATAAATTATTTGAAGATGATTTGTAGAGTAGATATTGAAATATGATTATATATATGACATGCTACATTTGAAAACCGAGCTATCAAGAATGCCAACTGACGGCAGTTTTTCAAAATTTTGACAATTTTTTTCTCAGAAACTATTTCACCAAGGAGCAAAAGTGCAACTCATTAAGTTTTAAATATTTTTTTAGATATAGTTATTTGAAAGATATAAATATAATGGATTATGCATTTTTTGCATATATTTAAAGCACAATACGTCAAAATTTTCTTCAAAAGAGTGAAATTTGGTATTTGTTTTCAATATTAGCAGCTCAATGCTAAATGTTCAATATTAACAGCCAAATATGAGTTTAAAGATTAGGACTGTCATTTTGAAAATTTCTATTGGGCGGTGAGGAGCTAGTGATTTTTCTCTTTTTTGGAAAGGGATAATTGCTCTTCGCCCTAGAAGTTTTACTAAAAAACAATATTGTTTATTTTTTCCTTAAGAAACGAACATAAAAGATAATTTGAAAAATAAAATAAATGTATAAATAAAAATATTTCCAGGGATGATACATTGGATAGGTTTTACATTTGAAAATATTGATAATTTTAAATATGATTTAAATACTACTAAAACCAACCAAAATCCCACTATTTTTATTTCAAATCCAGTTATAATGTAGTATTATATACAATTTAAAATTAAAAAATTAGTCATAGAAACTCCGCCTCTGATTGATAAAGATTTTTTAATAATTTCATTATTTTTTGTAAAATATTTTTGATTTCAAAGATTATACAATTTTTTAGACACATTTAAATATTTTTTAACATTACAGCAATATTTTTTTCATAATCTACATACTTTATTTACCTTGCTTAAATTATTCGAAGAAGATTTCTTTATTAGTTATTGAAATATGATTTTATATATAAAATGAGGCCTTTGAAAATTGAACAATCATTAATGGCAACTCGTGGCATTTTTCCAAAATTTTGATAATTTTTTGTCATATGTTCACTATTTTTATTTTATAACCATTTAAAAGATATTTTTACGCACAATTAAAAAAAAGCAATAACACCCTGCCTTCGGTTAATGATAAATTTTTGATTAACACATTATTTTTGACAAAATTCTTGATTTTAGAAATTCATAAGATAAAAGACACTCTTAGTGTTTAAACATGATAAAAAACAAGAAATAATAATCAGCCTACATTATTTGTCACATATACATTATTTGAAACCTATTTAGTGATTTTATATTGAAATGACTTTTTTTTTTTTTTAATGCAGTCTTTGAATATCGAACTGTCATTAAAAAAAATTTAAAACAATTTTTCAAAATTTTGATATTTTTTATCTTAAAAAATATTTTACTTAGGATCAAGAAAATTAAAGGTGATTTCGTCTTAAAATAAGCTATAAACAAACCCAATTTCATTGAAATTTGTGACAGTGATTAAATGGCTTAGGGGAACTGACATGGAATGACTCTGCTTGATTTGATATGAAATGCACCTCAAAATATTTTTAAATAGGAAATATTACCCAAAACACCCAAAATCCCACTATTTTTATTTCAGAATCAGGTAAAGGACACCTTTAAGTATATCTCCCATAAAAAATAAATTTAATAAAAATACCGCCTTTTGTTGATAATGCTTTTTTTGTTAATGCATTATTTTTTATAAAAAATTCACGACTTCAAAGTTTAAATATTATTTTAGACACACTTAAAATGTTATAAGCGTAACAATATATTTTTTTCATAAGCTGCGTACCCTAAATATTGTGCATAAATTATTTGAAGATGATTTGTAGAGTAGATATTGAAATATGATTATATATATGACATGCTACATTTGAAAACCGAGCTATCAAGAATGCCAACTGACGGCAGTTTTTCAAAATTTTGACAATTTTTTTCTCAGAAACTATTTCACCAAGGAGCAAAAAAAATTACTGGTGATCATATCTTAATAGTAAGAACAAACACACGCAGTTTCATTAAAATCTGTGATGGTGGGTTACATATTGATATTTTACTGCCTGATTTGACGTGGAATGCCCCTAACATGATCAATATTTAACTAAAAAATTAATTAAGGGATGATAGATAACTATAATCGTAAATAGACTAAGTGCTTTAAATTAAGAAGATGGTAAAGAAAGGGGGAAAGTACGCAGTTAAGGACAAAGAAATTTATAAAATACATTACCAAAAATTATCATCTATCAAGTTTTATATTCAATTACTTAATTTTCTACAAATGCATGCTAATATGTGTTTTCACCAATTATGTGGCATAATGTTTTTAAACTGACGATTCTTGCGATAAACTTATAATAATTTTGACTTTTGATTGTAAGGTAATAAAGTCTTCGGTGATTTATATTAACCAAAGATTTTATAATTTATATCATGGAAGACGATAGTATTCCGAGTGATGCATCCTTAAGCCTAAAATCGTATCGTAGAATTCGTAGATGGCGGAACTCATATTTACGGCTAACTTGACATCAAAGAAAACGTGAAAAGCTGCCATTTAATGACTCAGCAGATACGGGTCCTATTGTTCTGATTGTTTTTTAGAACAGTCTTATATTTGCAGTCTAATCCTATTCTGAAATTTTTACATTTCTGAGTGCAGTATATTTGAGATCTAAATACCCAGTTTTAAAGCAAAAGTGATGGAACAAATTCCTAATGTCAATGTCTGGAAAACGGCCTGGGCGATTTTCTTTAAATTGATATATAATATGAATTTGATTAAGATGAGGTGAATAAAACTTTCCTTTTTTCTAGGGAAACTCGTTTTAAATTCGGTCATTTTCGTTTCCAGTTAATGCGTCAGTCAACAATTAATCTCTCTGGTACTTTCCTCGTCCGTGATAGAGAGTAGGTTTGACGTCACATCAAAGTGGGAGGAGTCGCCATCCATCTGACCAATGAATTCAAAGCGCTGTGGGTTTCAATAGCAACATCTTGAATCGTTTATTGAATCATTAATCCCAATCCACGTTTGTTTGTTTACTTGTTAGCGAGCAGTAATTCGCTATAATGATGGATTTAGTGTTTAAATTCGTCATTTCCTTATAGATTTGCAGGTGCGTAGCGACAGATATTTATTTGGGGGGATTAAAAAATTTCCCAACTTGAAACACACTAATTTCTAATTCGAATGATATGAGCAATGTATGTTCAACTTACTTGTATGCTATTTGAGATCAAAATGAAGGGAAATAGTCATCGTGTTTTTCTTTTGTAGCATTAGAGTAGAATGTTATTTTAAAAGGAAATTTGTTATATTTGCAGATTATGTCTGACAGGGAACGACCTGTTGCTATAGCGCAAATCGAAAGACACGTGAATAATTTGACCAGAGCACACGATTAGCTCAAAATGAATCATATTATCCCGACTGGTTGTTTTAAACTTCTAAAAGTAAAAATTTTCTTCATGTTCTTTTCGTTTATTTAGTAATTAAAGGTTATAGGTAAATAAGATATATAACAGCTTTTTTTGCAACGGTAAGATACTTGTTTTTATTTAATTCTAAAGTTAATATTCTTAAAAGAAAGCGATTTTTTTTCAAACCCTGCTTCAAAGTTCATATTTTACAATCATGTTGTCAAAATGTATTTTCACTCCGAGAAAAAAAAAAAAAGCTTTATATGTTTGTTTTTTATAAAAACTAAATTGTTGATATTTTGAATAAATTGTGTTGCCAACCTAATTGGGTATCTTGATTTAATTGTGAAGGGGTTGGGAGAGGGGGGAATTTTAATGGCTAAAACGCCTTTCCCTTCAAAATCAGTTAGTTTTTTAGGAGATTATAGGCCACAGATTATCTTCCTACTTTGTAATGGAAGTTTGTTTACGTTATTCGCTGACATTTAACCAGCCAAACGTTGTGTTTCAAGGCCAAAACTAGCTTTTTTTTAAACCCCGGGGCGAACATGGATTTTGGCACCGCCACCTTCCTTGCACACAATTAAACTTTTCAACCGCAGGTACACTATGCAAAAAAAAAAAAAAAAAAAAAAAAAAATCCTTCAAATATAAAACTTATTTTAATAATAATTAAAATGCTAGCAAGAAATATGTAAACAACGCTCTCATAAGATTAACATTAACGTGAAGGTTAAGAATATGCACTAGTCATGTGAAGAAACTGGAATTGCTAATTTTAAACCTATGGGAGCGTACTTTTAAAAAATTCTCTCTTGCATATTAATAGTTTTAAATGATTATTTTTCTTGCTTAGAATAGCTGAGAATGAATTCTAACCGGGGTAGTGTTTACTTTTTTGATTTTGGTGGCAGATTTTATTTTTTTTTAAGTTACTTTCAATTTTACAAATTTGAAAAGAACGCTCCCATAAGTTTAACATGAGCATGCGAGTATCTTGTTACTTCATATATACATACATTTTTGTATGAAACTATAAACAAAATCTTCATTTGGCACCCCCCCCCCACCCTTTGCTTTTCGTTCTGGCACCCAGGGCACATTGAAGTATGTGCTGGGTAGTATTGTTTTGAGTAAAAGGGATGTTTTATTCAATTTTATATCATAATATAAATTTTGCTTAAATTTTCATGAACATTCTATTTTTGGGTATAATTCTACTTCTGGGCTGGTCTGTCAAGCTTGTCGATAAATGTACAAGCAAGGGCCGCGCTAACCATTCGCCTACTCACCAAAAGCGAATACATCGTGAAATGGGCGAGTAAAACATTATTATGGCGAAAAATCTGGCGAATGATTTTTGGGGGGTTTTTTTGTTGTTTGTAATCCTGCTTTGGAAAGTAAATGAATTTCCGTTTTTAGCGTGAGTTCGCATACGGCCGTATTGCCTCTCTTTATTCCCTTCTTCGTCTCGGCCAGCCAATTAGAGGTGACTCTGTTCCAGTTTTTCCGAAAATTTACGGAATTAATTTCCGAAAATTAAAAAAAAAAAATCGTTCATGAATCCGAAAATTCGGACATAAGAAAATATCGCGAATTTCGACAAATGGTCACCGAAAAAAAAAATTGTCAATTGTTTGCAAAAAAATCGCGAATGTCGTCAAAGGATCGCGGGAAAAACACAAATTTCATCAAAGAATCGCGGAAAAACGCAAAAAACCGAAAAATTTCGTCAAAAGTTCGCGAAAAAATCCGCAAGTTTCGTTTAAATATCGCGAAAAACCCCGCAAATTTTGTCAAAAGATCACGAAAAACTGCAAATTTTGTCAAAAGATAAAAAAAACGCAAATTGCATCAAAAGAGCAAAAGTCCCTGGAAACTTCGTGAAAATATTACGAAAAACCGC
This sequence comes from Maratus speciosus, assembly GCA_963932465.1. Taxonomy (NCBI): domain Eukaryota; kingdom Metazoa; phylum Arthropoda; class Arachnida; order Araneae; family Salticidae; genus Maratus; species Maratus speciosus. Next base: position 140,561,496 of record OZ010791.1, read on the forward strand.
AAACTTCGTCAAAAGACAACGAAAAAATCCACAAATTTTGTCAAAAATCGCGAAAAAGCTACAAAATTTAATCAAAAGAGCGAAAAAACCGCACACTTCGTGAAAAGATCGCAAAAAAATACCTCTCAAATTTCGGAGAAATATTAGGATATTTTTTTTTAAATAATTAGGTAATGAAATTTTTTAGAAAACTCCTTATATACTTATTATAAACTTATTATAAGGTTACTAAAAAGTAACTTTGGGATAATTATCTTTTAAAAAAGCTTTTTGTTAACTGTTTGTATTTTCTTCTTTGTTTTGTACATTTAATGAAATAATTTATTCCTTGTAAATATTTCTTGTCATAACTTAGAAACAGTGTTGAATTCAGGGGGTGGCCCAGGGGGACATCCCCCTCCAGAAGATTTGATATTTTGTCTTTTCAATGGTCACAAAGTGCAATCACCCCCCCCCCCCCCCCCTCTCCGAAGCCACAGAAATCCCTCCCGAAGAAAAGTGTCTAAATTCAACGCTGCTTAGAAGGAATTTTTTAATTCTATGTTTAGGCAAGACTGCCTCATGAAGTTTGCAGTTCCGTTATGGCTTGCATTAAAAATTTATTCCGTATTAGTGTTCAAGTGGTCTAAAACTTCTTAAAGTAAATAATTTTATTAGTTATATATCTGAATTTTGTTTGAACATAACAATTTTTTTTCCATATTCTAAATATGTGTTGCAAAAATAAGAGAAAAAAAAATTCTTCTTATAAACTTATGATTTATCAAACTAATAACACTCTAAAATAAGATTTTTCTTTTTGTGTGGAGCTAAAAATTCTAATAGAAAATAAAAATGTGTGCAGTATTTGAACAAACAGCAGCTGTAATATGGTGAGAAAATGTTTTTTTTTACCTATTGATGATGTCAGGGTTCAAAGGGTTAATGATAATAATTATATATATGATATATATCTATATATATTATATAAACTTTCTGTACAATTAAACCATTTAAATAGATGAAATTTCACCAAAGGGATGCAATAACCAGTTACATACAAAAGATACAAATAACCAGCTAGATACATATCATATATATATGTATATATAATGTAATATATGCATAATATACTTTTGTCTAATAATAGATAAATTTGGCTAAGGATTTTCAAATTTGGCTAATGTGTTGGCTAATAGTCTTATTTTCTTAGCGCGGTCCCTGTATAAGTAATTTGGCAAACACATATAATTTTGGATTGACAGCCTTGGCATAGAAAGCGATTGCATGCTAAATCGGCACCAACTGGCATATATACAGAAAGCAAACTCTATTTTTTTCATTATTTACATCTAAAACTGTATAATGAACAACATTAAATTAAAAGATATTGAATAAACCACAAGCAATACAAGTCACTTAAAACTGAAATATATGGTGTATTCAATAACGATTTTATGATGCGACTTCGATGCGAAACATCATATTTTCCTTTGTTCAAAAACTGGGGGGGGGGGGAGGCGGAATATGATCTTCTAGTGTAGGGATGCACAACCTGTGGCTCACGATGGGTTACCGTGTGGCCCGAGAATTTTGTCAATTTATAACGGAAAAAAATTTACATTTTTGTCCGTAGGTCGCAGGAGAAAATCTTGAATTTCGTCAATTTGCGTGGTGAAAATTGAAAATTTCGTCAGTCAGTAAAGAATAAAGAATTTTGTTGATCGGGCATAGAAAAATCATGAATTTCATTGATCGGAAATGGAAAAGTAGAGAATTTTGTTGATCGAGTGTGAAAAAATAATGAATTTTGTTGATCAAATGTGGACAAATTGCGAATTTTGTTGATCGGGCTCGGAAAAATAGCAAATTTTGTTGCTCAGCAAGGGAAAATCACGAATTTTGTCAATCAGGCGAGAGAAAATTGCATACTTTGTTGACTGGGCAAGGAGAAATATCGAATTTTTTCGATTGGGTTCAGAAAAATTGAGAATATTGTTGGTCGGGCATGCAAAAATCGCTAATTTCATTGATTGGGAACAAAGAAACATTAATTTTGTTGATGATGTGCGGAAAAATTGAAAGTCTTGTTGATCGGCTGCAGAAAAATCGTGAGTTTCGTAAGTTGCGAGAAAAAATCGCGAATTTCGTCAATTTGCAACGGAGAAAAATTGCAAATTCCGTTGATCGGGTGTGCAAAAATCGCAAATTTTGTTGATTAGGAGTAGAAAAATCACGTGTTTTTTTCTGTTTATCGTGAAATTCTTTAATTTACCGATGAAAAAATTACAAATTTCGTCAGAGTCAATTACGAATCGCGAATTTCGTTGATGAGGCATGGAAAATCTCAAATTTCCTTGATCGGCTCCTCCTCCCTACGTTCATAAAGTTCACATTTTTTTTCGGCACTAGCCACTTTCCTTTTAGCACTTTTAATAAAACTAAATTTACTCCTCCAAATAAAGCCAAGAACTGTTATCATTCCTTCAAAATGATCCTTTCTATATATATCGGTTATATATACAAACCTAAACTATTAATATATCCTTGCCAAATGAATTAGATATGTTGACAGGGTAGGGGAACCTAGAGGGGTTAAATCCCTTCCACACCACCTCTGAATCCATATTTTTTATCTGATTATAAGACACAGATCACCTCTCCGAAGTAGAATTTTCTCCATGTTACTGATGTGGCCCTCAACAACTCAGACATTTTTGTAAGTGGCCCTTCTTTTTAAAAGTTTGTGCAGCCCTATTCTAGAGTTAAAGAATGGGACATGAGTATGGCTTTTGACTTATAAAAACAATACTTATAGCAACAGTGAAGTTAAGATGTATATTACTGTAAATTCTTGTAGAAAGCATAATTCTAAACTTTGATGCATTTTTTGGAAAATGTAATTTTCGGTAAAAACTAAACTAATGAGTGAAAATTCCATACGCACAACATGATTTCTCAAAAACTTATTGGAATATCACTATGAAATATTTGTTTACACTATTGTGAAAACATGGCATAGAAAGTAATCGTGTGCCAAATCGGCACCGACTGGCCTAGATACAGAAGACGAGTTCGATTTTTTTTTCATTATTTACCTGTAAAATTACATAATATTGGATTATACATGAAATTAAAAAGTATTAAATAAACCACAGACAATCCAAGTCACTTAAAACTGAAGAACATTGTGTTTTCGATAAAGGTTACATCGATGAGGAACGTCATGTTTTGCTTTGTTGAAGAACCAAGAGGGAGGAGGGGGAGGATATGACCTTCTAGAGATAAAGAAAGGATCAGTTCTTAAAAAATGGGTATGACTTTGTAGAAATAGTGAAGTTTAGATGTATAGTACTGTAAATTCTTGTAGTAAAACATAAATCTAAACTTTAAATGTATTTTTTTGGAAAAGTAATTTTCGGTGAAAATTCCATACGCAAAACATGATTTCTCAAAAAGTTATTGGAATATCATTATGAAATTTGAAATATATGTTGTTTACATTATTGTGAAGGCAATGAACTAAAAGTTTAAATTTAGAAGAAATATTTTTGTGTTACGGGTGTTTACGTGGAATGATATGAATGAAATGGCGTAGAAATTAATCGTGTGCCAAATCTCCATAGCAGAAACTGTGCAGCACGTCAGCAGTGCTGCAGATTATTTTAGACCTTGTAGATCAATCTATCCGCTTAAAAATAAATATTGAGCTTAAAAAAAATCACTAAAAATTTACTTTGTTTAAGGAGTTATTGTGTTTATTATTAATTTCCTTTGTAAAATGTAAATTTTGCTTATTTTATGGGTTACTATGAGTATTTATTATAGTAGCTTGGTTCAGTATTGTTGGGTCGCAGATAAATTTTGGTTTGTTGCAGATTGATACCGAAAATTCTGCTTCTGGGTGCAAAGTCATCACTGACTAGCCTAGATACAGAAGACGAGCTCTGTTTTTTTTATTATTTACCTGTAAAATTGTATAATATTGAATTATACATGAAATTAAAAGGTACTGAATAAACCACAAATAATCCAAATCAGTTAAAACTGAAGTATATGGTGTTTGTGATAACGGTAGCATCTTCGATGCGAAATGTCCTGTTTTGCTTTGTTCAAAAACTGGGGGGGGGGGGGGGGGCAAAATGTGGCCTTCTAGAGATTAAAAAAAGTTCAGTACTTTTAAAAAAATTAGTGAATTATAAAAACAGTGAAGTTTAGATGTATAATTACTGAACTTCTTGTAGTAAAACAAAAATCCAAACTTTATATGCATTTTTTTGGATAATGTAATTTTCGGTGAAAATTCGCAAAACATAATTTCTTAGAAAATTATTGATATATCACAATGAAATTTAAAATATTATGTTGTTTACACTATTGTGAAGGCAATGTACTAAATATTTAAATTTAAAATAAATATTTTTTTGTTTTATGGATGTTTTTGTGGAATGACTTTGATGAATTTTATGAAAATTAATATGTAAACAAGTGCAATATGCTATACGATTTGAAACATTTAAAACTTTTCTTAGATTTTAGTTCATTGCCTTCACCAATGTCATAAATATGAAATGTACAAAGGAAACTAACATACAGTAAAATTTTCTTTAGAGCATTTTGGGCCAAATTTCACTAAATTTTACTATGAATACATCCATTCACCAAAATTTTATAAATGAAGGAAATATCTTTTGCTTTTTTTCACATTTTCTAGTAAACATAAAGTCACAAACTTTTAACCCGTTAAGGGTTTTTGTATTGATTATTTATTCTTATAAAAAAAGATTTTCGCAGTACATGCTTTTTCTAAATATTAGTTAAGAAATAAAATAATGTATATATTAAATATTTGTTGGGGTTTTTTTTCAATATTTTACTACTTATATAGATAAAAATATTCTAAAAAATCAGCATTGCTTATTAGTCTTGATGTTATTCCCCACACTGTAAAAAAAAATCTGTAGGTCTACAGATGTAAAGTTACATGCTTACTAAACTTTCAACTGTAACTGTACGAAAAAAAGCTGCAAATCTACAAAACTAGTTTTTGTAAAGCTACAAAAATCTGTAACTTTACAAATGAATCTGCTAAAATTTCAGTAATCTTACTAAACTTTTATTTGTAAGCCTGGCTGCAGTTACATGAAAAGTTCTCGGAATCCCAGTTTCCAAAAAAATTCTTAGTAACCTTACAGATTTTTTGATTTTAGGCGCAAAAGTGTGTCTGTTACATGAAATTTTGTTGTTGCCGTTACATGAAAAGTTCTAGGAATCCCAGTTTCCTAGAAAAACTTTAGTAACTTCACAGATTTTTTTTTACAGTGCATATATTGGCCTGTTTAAAAGAAATAAAAAATCAGTTGTTCTCGAAACTATGGAATTTATTTCCAGGCATTCAGGAATGTCATACGTTGTTATTTCTTTCTATATTTCATCACGTTATTCAAGAATTATATTTGTGGTGTGAAAGTATAATTTTTTCATGAAAATGAAAATTATTTCTTGAAGGAGAAATATTCAATTCGCCATAACACATAGATCAATTTATTCAGGTGTTGGTGTTGTTTATGACAGCCAATTATCAACACAAGGGATATGGACCCAAATCTGGACGGGTGCTCCCCGTGGGCATTTTTTTCAGATTCGAAATCTTTTTAGATAATTCTATTAAAATATTATACTTCAACGAGTTACACTTCAAGATTTAAAAATAAGAATAATAATGTTTTACTTTTTAGAATAAGTAGCTCTCAATGTTGGTAAGTCACTTTAAGGAGTTACATGGGATTGAAAATTTAAAAAAATCCATTTATTTTTTTATCTAATAGTACAATATGTGAATATTTTCCCAAAATTGCATGCCACTCTGAGTAAAAGTATATTGGAGACGGGGGCTCCAAAACATATTATAGAGGTGTTAATTCTGAACATTATTGTGCTCAATTTTACATAAAGAAAAAATAATGCATAGGACACGCGTAAAAGAGGATGGCCGCCCGTTTACACAACTTAGTAAAAAAAAAAAAAAAAAAACCACTTGATTCAAAAAATCAAATTTAAAGCGATTAGAAAAAAAAACATATCTGTATGCCAAATGTAAACTTGCAGGTAAATTAAATCATAAATTAGCAGTTTATTACTTACTGGGCATAAGAAGAAATTATGATTTAGTTCAGAACATGAAGGACGCTATATGGGTATTTTAGTTCCTTTATAGCTCTATGAACCAAAATCCACGGCTCGAAAAAACACAAGCGGCTCTGACTCATGATGCGTTTTGCATCATGCTTCAGCTATGAATGCATTATCATCATTCAAACGTGATTATGCTCCATTGCTAATTGATGTTTTTTCAAATACCAAGCTTATTTATGAGGTGCTTAGCAAGATTGTGCTTCTAGAGCAGAGTTTTGGTGACTTTAAACAAAATACAAATGAGAGTATGAACCTATTAATTTGGAAAAACTCTCCAAATATACTTTTTTTTGTTGCTTCCAAAATAGATTAAATTGCTGCATTATGAACCACTTATGCTTAATGAAGGGATTTCAGCCCTGTAAATTTTTTTGGATGGTATAAATATAAAACTTGACCGAAAAGCCATGATTACGCGTGGAAGGAAGTTGAACATCGCATACTCAAAGCTGAGATAAACACTGAGACTGTGACTCGAGAAAAGGAATTCGTCTCAGGCAGCTGCATTGCCCTGGATATTGCTACTGCAGTAGGATCTTTGCTTTTTGGTGCTGAAATCGGGCGATTCCATGTAAGTTAAAAAAAAAAAAAAAATTCTTCGTTGCATTCCTACTTAAATCTTTAATCGTTTTTTTTCTAAAAACACTATTTTTGACGTTCCGCAGTGTAAAATTTTGCGAATCTAACGGGTCAAAATTTAAGTTATGAAAATTATGGATATAAATGTAATAAAGTTGTACTTACTATAGATAATATGTTTTTCTATTATGAAAAAATATATCTTTACTCATTACATTGTACATTTTACGCCATTATTGTTACTTCATCATAATATACAGAAATTTTGACAATTTCATATCCTGACCTTTGTAGATCAATAATGTATTCGGTGCAGATTTTTTTAAATACTCGTAATAGATATTTATTTGCAACAATCAGAGTTTCTTTGTATTATAAAAGTAGTAATTAATTTATTAGATACTGCCATCACTGTCAATGTTATCATAAATTGAATCACTGTCATTTTTCGTTGTTTGCTCTAGTTTTGTTATTTGTACATTCGGTTGTTTTAAAAGTTTTAAAACTTCATGGTGAATTTCTGCCGCTCTGTAATTGATGTGATTACTGGATGTGAACTAATCACAAGACTGTGCATGATATCTGCATTAGATTTTATTCTTGAAACCTTTCTTGAGTTTTCCAATCGGAATTTCTTGAACTCTTTGTGTCGTGACTCTTGTGCCTCTTCTGACAACATACCGATAGGTAGTAAAAAATTTTGTATTATGTCTGGACCATGTAGTATTACATGTGCACTAGTGACTCATGTAGTGTTACAGTCATTGGATACCAATTATAAAAATATAAAATGGTATAAAGACACATACATGTTTCCAGTTTCATCACAGTAATGCTTAATGGCAGATATATTTATCTCGTATTCGCAATTTAATGTTCTTAATTTAATTACATAAAATCGCTAAATGAGAACTTGATCAAACCTGCTAAACTAGCGGTTACAGCAGCATTCTTAAAAAATAATCTTGCGCTATTTCCATCATTACTATTGTCTCCTCCTTGTTTTGGAGTATCTAATAATAATCCTGTTTCAGATTGAAATCTTTCAATTATACTTTTTTTCATTCTGTGATACATCGTTTTTCTTCAGGTTTTCGGCACTGTCAATTTTTTACTTCCAATCTATAACTAATATGTAAAAGGCATTCCTTAAATATTATTTGTGCATGTAGTGTCGATAAGACCGAAGAAAATGTGTGAGAATTTCTGGTATATCTTCGAATTATTTTCAAGTTATGCATATCCTTGGATGTTGCGTTACAGATATAACATTTTTTAGTTGATTTTATTTGAAAATTTCCGCATTGCAAATTTTACCATCCACCATTGTTTCCTAAAATCTGCGCTCTATTTCATATGTATGAACACCTAGTTCTACTGTAGTTGGAGCAAGTGATGTTATTCGACTTCTGACTTTTTCATATTCTTCTGTTATTGACTGATCAGTTTCCTTGGTGAGCTGAAATTTTATTAGTCTACAGTAAGAAGTAGATGACGGTTGCGAATTTTGCAGTAATATAATTTTTCGGTTTCCTTGATTCCAACCATACAGTTGTAATGGAACCATATATGTTATATGAATAGCTGCATCTTCAAAAATATTTTCATTTTTATTTTTGCTTGTATCTACTTTGTCCACCGATGCCATAGACACCCCATTTTAAAAATATTATTATGTTTTTTAACACATCCCGTTTTTCTTTAGTAATATTATTTAAGATCTGTTTTGTGTAATACAAAGTATCTATTCTCATGTATTTCTCAATAAAAAACAATTATAACTTTGGCCGAGTATCCTGTCATTATTAAAACTCAATAGCCCGTATGTGAGGCGTCAAATTATTAAGTTTAAATGAGCTATGAAAATCTGAATATGCCGTGAAGGACTCTGATCCCGTTAATTACGGGTGTACTTTATTCTGTTCATAACGAAAAAAAAGTATTACGTGCTGTTAATTTCTCGCATACAAATTATATATCATCATATGAAAATTAATAAAAAACATCAACTTAAAATGAGATAAGATAAAAAAAGCATAAAAGTAAAAATAGATTTTTTTTATAAAAACATTCTTTTATATTCATTCATTGTTCATCATACAAAAGATAACGCCCATTTTCGACATTTCATGTTTTTCCCCAAAAATGTCCGTTTTAATGCGTTAATTTGACATGCTCCGAACTCTATTATAAAACAAATAATGATTGTTTTACACTATATCGGAAGCGCTAACAAATGCATTTCATAAAAAAGTTTTTTTTCTTTAAGAAAGGGAATAGGAAAGAAAAATCAAACATTACTAAAATTACCTTTTTAGAATATCTGAATTAACTTCTCAACGTATAATCGTAATATTTTAAATATTTAACTATTATTTCATAAAAGTGTTTATATATTTTTCAAATATTGCATCATTCATTTTGTTATTTATTATTTATTTTTAACACTTTCCACAAAGTTGAAAAGTGTTTATCCATTCGGTTTGTCTGGCCGTCAGTCCGTCTGTCCGTCTGGCCACGCTCTAACTCCCGTAAATATACTCGGAATTTCATGAAATTGATAAATGTTATTTAGGGTCACCAAAGCATGTTTGGTATTGTATATGATGTATGTAGAATTAATCGTTCATTTACAGGGGCACTCAAAAGTATTGCATTACATTGTGGTGTATGGGGAATAACACCCGTAAATATACGCGGAATTTCGTAAAATTGATATAGGTTATTTAGGGTGACCAAAGTATATTTGGTATTGTACACGAAGTATGTAGGATTAATAATTCATTTACAGGGGCACTCAAAAGTATTCCATTACATTATGGTATATGGGGAATAACTCCCGCAAATATACCCAGATTTTTATGAAATTCATAAAGGTTATTTAGGGTCACCAAGGCATGTTTAGTATTCTATATGAAGTATGTAGGATTAATCGTTCATTTACAGGGGGCACTCAAATGTATTTCATTACATTATGGTATATGGGGAATAACTCCCGTAAATATACTTGAATTTTCATGAAATTGATAAAGGTTATTTAGGTTCACAAACGCATATTTGGTATTGTAAATGAAGTATGTAGGATTAATCGTTCATTTACATGGCACTCAAAAGTATTCCATTACATTATGGTATATGGAGAAAAATCGTTTGCAGAGTAATTTTAGCCAAGTAAATTTAGGAGTTTGATATCTAAGTGATTCATAATGAGCTGAAAATTTCAGAATTAGCTTTTTATGACAAGTAAAAAAAACCCTTAAAAGTCTAAGAAGTTCTCATGTGTGCTTATATCCAAAATGGCCGATTAAAGATGGCCGCTAAGACATTTTTGCATCGTCCAATGTTTTGTTTTTTCATTTCTAAGTCATATATCAATATTTTTTAACTTCTGAAAAATTCTGTGACATCTACTTACATCCTTATTTACTGTATACATAGGGCCTGGCTAAAGCAGAGGCACACTGGGCATGTGCCCCGAGCCCCAGTGCCAGAAAAGGCCTCAAAAATTAAAAAAAAAACAATAAAATTGCTAAAAAACCCCTCTCTGTTGAGGTTTTTTAATGATCTTTTAAAAGAACCTTAAGGTGTAGGTGTCCCGCAAAGAGACGCCTGCCCAGGCCTCAGTCGATTAGTCGAGCCCTGTACTAAATTTTTATTAAAATAAAAGCTACGAATTAGTTGTACATTCATTTATTTGTCGTCAAATTAATATAATCCCATTGCCCTTAGCCTGTTTTGCCTCGTACTTAAGAAACTATAGGCAAGTCATCTGTATGTTTGTAATCCTATTTGTGAGTATTATTTTTAAAATTTTGTGTTAAAAAAATGACAGATATTCCAAATTTCTATATAGAAATGTTTGTCAGAGGACTGTGATGGAAAAAAGAAAGTTACAACAAGTTTAAATTATTTATTACAAGGCACGAAAATTTAAATCCAAAGTAAAAGTAGAATAAAACATTATAGTAATGCTTGTAATAAATAAGCTAATAATCTTGTGGTAAATATACTTAAAACAAAATTACCAGAATGCCACTTATTCAACGTCGTAACCGTTATCGTCGTCTTCAAATCCGTTAATAGGTCGAAATAAATTTGTGCATGTTTCTCGTAAGCAAGAGGTACAAAACCTAGAACAATGGAGAGCTTCCTTCTTGCACTGACATCTTTCATCACAGTCCAGTGCAGCAGTTATTTTGCAATCACAAGAGATAAGCTGCAGAAGATCTTCGGGCGCTGCGGGAAGTGTTGAAGGTAATGGGTTTAATCTGCCTTCTTTCATGAACCATCCCACATTCAGTAGGATCTAGGTTGTTTTCCAGCCACCGTTAGAACTTGAAGATAAACCCGTAGTGAATGCTGCGAAGTTGCTGCACTTCACTGTAAATTGAAATGTCTGAAATTCAGACACATAAGTGTCTGAAACGGAGTGTTCAATTTTCAGACATTTTAAAGTGTCTAAATTTTTAAGACGCTTGTATGTGTCTAAATTTAAGACACTTCAAATGTCTGAAATGCATCCATGTTTGACCACCTTTAATTTCTCTGCAAAAGCAGCCATTTTTCGGAAAGCCTTATACACAGAATAAAAAATCCTTCAAAATATAAAAATTGTACCGTCAATCAAGACGCCAGTACAATTTACGTATTTTAATGAAAATTTTCTTCAATTTCTGGAAAAATTTATTTATTTATTTATTTATTTATTGGAAAATTTCTGTATTTAAAAAAAAAAAAAAAAAAAGAGAAGGGTACACATGTATTTCAATACAAAGTCTTGCACATTTTACATGATTAACTACTTTTACAACACCAGTGAATTTAACATATACCTTAACAACATTGCACCTACCCGTCGCGGGATACGAACTCGCGACCTTATGGTCCGTAGACTGTGCGATAATCCCCCTCGGCCACGATTTCACACCTAGGATGTTCAAATATTGTTAGTTACTTGTGACTCACAATTTATTTTACGGAAATGGTAAATATTTTGTCTATCTGCTTATAATTTTAACAGATTTCACACATCTTCTCTCTAGAATTTTGAATATTTTGCTTTTCCTGCAATGTAAGATTAGCAGAAGGTTTTCTACTTCTACCGAAGAAATTTTCAGAACAGAAATATTATTGTTAATACAGATAACAGACGTTATTTTTGAAATATTAAAATGTTTTAACAGTGCATATGTATATATATTACATATATATTTAATTCATATCTATATATATTTAATTCGGGCTTGTCCCGTTTCAGTTGTGTGTTTGGGGAAGGGGCGTAATTCAACGGCCATTAAAAATAAAATCAATTTTTCATTAAAAAAATGCATATATTTTTGCCCAAAGCCTGTGTTTAATGTTAATGCGAAGGTATGTGTATATAAAAGTGTGTGAAGAAATATAGTGTTCTATTTTTTGATTTTTCTTTCTTTCTTTTTTTTTTCAGATCGGTTGAATATATGGCAATTTTTTTTTTAAATTGGACTCATTAATTCCTATATATTCCATATGCCATATATTCTGAACAAAATTTCTCAGTTATAAATATTGTATATAATTTTTCTTCAAAAATAATAAAAACCAGTGTTTTATAGTTGCACAAATAATTTTTATCTTCCTTTTTTTCGATCGAAATACAGGTTAAAAGTTTTCGATGAGACTAATTTTCTTACGGTGAAATGAGATCATTCCTGAATTAAATCAATACTCAATCATTAGTTAAAACGTTATGTAGTAAAAAATTTCAGAAATATTCCATATAATTCCAAAATAATAGTTATAACGAACTAAAATAACCACCATCGAACACTTAAATGCGCAAATTAATAATAAGTTCGATATTTCTTATGCAATATAGATGGCGCCACAGTTTTGAGATATATTCCAGTTATTTTTCTTTTGCGAAAATTTCGTAATTAAACTTGACATTTTCTTCAAATTTCAGAGGGAAATAGAATCAGCATACACTTTGGATACCACACAGATTCAGTGGTGCATCCAGAATTGCGATTTGGAGGGGACTAGCATATTTTAGAGGCAGTGTTATAGCTGTAAAAAAAAATACAAGCTTCGTAACAAGCTAGAAAGTTTTGGTTGGTGTAATTCTGAATGCTTTTAAAATGTTAAATAATGAAATACTGTACTGTACTAATATATACCTTTGTTTTTGCGATTTTTTTGGTGTGTTTCCGTATTTGGATAATTTTAAAGTGCGTTTGCAATGAAACAATTTAAAGTTTTATTATTAAATTATCAAAATATTATAAAGGTTAAAGTGTGCAAAAAGTTGCACTGGATCTTAAATTTATAATTAAGTAAATAGTTTTTTTTTCTAAAGTAAATTTTAAAAACATCAATTAATTAGTTTACTTAAGTATAATTAAGTAATTAAGGTTTATAATTAAGTAAATTTTAAACATGCTATAATTTCGAATTTCATAATAAAATTTAAAAAAGAGAAAAAAAAATGTGCGACAAAATTAATATCTTTTTAAAAATTCCGATTTTTTAACAAAAAATGGAAAATTTTCTGGAATTTACGGAAGTAAATTTCTATTAAAATACGTAAATTGGCATCCCAATTGGCAATATAATTTCCATATTGTAACGGTTATTTTTTACAGTGTATAAAGCTTACAAAAAACAGTGAACAATTGATTGCCTATAGCAAAACTTGCTGGGTGATCAAAAATGGATGCTATTCAGATGTTTTAAATGTCTTAAATTCAGACATATACACGTGTCTTAAAAATTAATACACTTTAAAATGTCTGAAAATTGAACACTCCAGTTTCAGACACTTATGTGTCTGAATTTCAGACATTTCAGTTTACAGTGTTTATACCATGATCATATAGTAAGACACTTAAGTGTCTTAATTTCAGACACCTATGATGTCTGAAATTCCATATTCAGACACTTAAGTGTCTGAATTACTCTTTCAGTCACATATGTGTCTGAATTTAAGACGCCCTTATTTGCAGTGTTGTTGGTGCAAAAACGACCAGGATAAATTTTGATGAAATATTTTTGGTTACTTCTTTATTTTAACAGATATATCGCAGCTCATCTAGGGAGTCAACTTTCGCTCCCCCAAAAAGATTTTTCATGAATATCTCCCCAATTTCAATTACCTTTTGGGGTTTAAGTTTAGGCATGTTGAATTAGGAAGTCACAAAAAGCAGCTCATGGTTCTTCTTTATCAATTTAAAAGCTGAGGATTTCCCCTTCCTAAAAATTGCTGATGTGGTATCACATCCAGTTGCTGCATGTAAGAAGAGGATGTAATCCTTCATTGTGCCAAGTGATTTTTGAATTTTAAATATGTTATAGCATTTGAGTGGTTTTCCTGGGTTACCTCGTGCGATGAGAATGGTCAGCATATCTGTGTCAGTACCAACTACTGTGTCGAATCTAGAATTGTCTTACTTGAATTAATTTACTGTTGTACATTTACAGATTAGTGCATCAGCATCATCATCGGCCTATAGGGCAGTTATTCCTTCGGCCTGGAAGTAGTCTTTGACCATTTGAATAAGCCTAGCCTTGTTCTCGGAGTTCCGTAAAAAAACAGCTTGTTTGGTTGTGGCCACCATGTTTTCGTCAAAAGCAATAGTTGCAGACATTTTTGTCATCAACCTTCATTGCCTTTCCACACTTTTAGTTGATAAGGCACAAGTGTATCCATCAAAAACAAATGCTTCATATGGAGAGACATGTTTCTGCACAAATCTAACATATTTCAGGCATATATCTCTGTAGGTGTCGGACTCATTCCAAACCAATGCATGCAAAAGAAACTCTCCATCTACAAAAAACGAGCAAGTTGGTGGAAGTTCAACACAAGGCTCAGTTGTTTCAATGATAGCAGCTAAAGTTGATTTAACATTCTTCCTCATTGAAACTTCATCAAAGAGGGAGGGAGGTTCAGGAGCCAATTCGTATTTGAGTTAATCTCGTAGATTTTCATTTGACTTGAGTACAGCAGCAATCCTGGTAAAAAACTGTAGTGGATTGAATATCACAGTTGAATTCCTTATTATCAATGTGTTATTTGTTGCCGATATTGGTATAACTCTCTTTTTCCGTTGAAATTTAATTTCCCCAAATGAACATCCTATAATTGAAGACAGTAAATATTCACCAACTTTCTTTGCATTGTCACAGTTTGTTTTATCATCAGCAACCAATCCACCAGCTATATTGATCAACAAATATTTAGGCCATTGAATATCCAAAGAAATGTGAATCAGTAGCCATTCGGATAACTTATTCAAATCAGAATCATCTATTGATTGTCTGGAAGGCCACAGTTGATCCGCCATTTTGGATAGAAGCCGACATCGAATTTTTTGAGACTTTTCAGGATACATTCTATATATATCCAGGAGCTAATCCTGAAAATTTTAGCTCATTGTGAATTTCTTAGCTATCGACTCCCTTTTTGGTCTAAATTTACTGAACTATTTAATGACATTATGCTATTTCAAATGTATTGAAACTGATATAAATCACTGAATTTCATTACGATCACGTTAGAACAGGACATTCATAGCATTTTTTATTCATTTACAGTGACACATACAAGATATCTGTTACAGTACAGTACTGTCTTTGAGTAATAATTGCTGGAGTGCACGGTTTAAAATTCGGTATGCGCTTTTAAATTTAATTAATTGTTTGCATCTTACTAGTTACATATAAAGTCCATATGTCAAATTCAGGACTGCGTAAAAGTATTCACGTACCGTTCTCCTTATTAGAGTAAATTGCTGAAGGTAAATTTTCAACTATGTATCTCTTAAGTGAACTAAATTTTGGCTTGATTGTAGCTAATAGATTCTCTTGTATAAATCATATACATGGCTTTTGAAAAAAATTCGAATAATTTTATTATTATGGATGGGAACAGCTGAAATTGGGTTTTGAAATGTATTATACGTTTCCATATGGTTGAATTAGACGTAATATTTTAATTTTTTAAACTGTGCAGTTTTGTTACATTATAATGAATGTGTTTGAAAGTGTTTCATAGTCTATGCTTGACGCATGATTTTTTCTTATTTGTTTTCATTGTTGGAGCTGTAGAACACTTTGGCATTTTTTGCAGTCATATATTAGCGCATAAATAAATACATCGTATTTTCAACTCCCATAAAATTGTAGGAGTCACACAGCATATTTGGCGAATAATCACCTGTGGTGGGCTAATTGAAAAATCCCATAAAAAGACTGTAATAGTTTATAATTAATTTGAAAAAAAATTAAATTTTGTAACGCCATCGATACATACCTTTGTACACAATTTTCATAATTCTACAATATCATGAAGTGAGTTAAAATTTCATTATATAATTCCCTCTTTGCATAGAAAAACAAGATGGGGTAATTGAAAAATTGCAAAGAAGAAAAAAAACTTTCGTAGTGAATCAGCGCCAGAAAGGAATAATAAAAGTCACTAAACTTTTGACTTAAATGAAAAAATGAGCCAATATATTGTAATTTTCGAAAAATATCCTTTCTAATACACTAAACACATTTATTATTTAGAATAAGTTATCTTGTTTTACAAGTGTGTATACTGATTTTGTAGCTTTAAATGGTCATGTTTAAGAAATAAGTGAAATCCAGAATAATTATGTATATAAATAAATATGAATCATTTAAGTGCAAAATGATTATCGTCTGATTATGTAACATAAATGGAAAGTAAAACATAATCACAACGAAAACAATACGAAATATGTAATTTAAGCAGTAATAATTATTTACAGATGAATTGCAGCATTCAATTTAAGTCTTTTAAACTAATCTACTTTGAACTCTCCCTTGATTTATCACAAAGAGAAATTCATATAAGTTATGGGTATTTTAAATTCCTATTAATGTTTTTTAAAGTTTCAGATCATCTCATTCAACCATTAGTTTCCGAATTAAAAAGAATAATACTAAATTATTAAATAAAATTTATGTTAAAACAGAGCGATTTCTTGGTTAAGAAAATGTATTATATTACATGATTAAATATTTGTTTGAACCATCATATACACATTACCAGCAAAGCAAACTGAGAATTCCCAGTTGGCTATCATTGCAATTTTAAAAAACTTATGTTTAGTTAATGGTCTAAATGTACTAAATTGTCTAGATTTAAGATCCATAACTTTTTTTAACATCATTGTCTTAGTATTTAGAAACGTAAATATTGAGGACAGCCAGCTTAATTACTTTCCTCAATTTACGCCATTAAAATGACGAGTTTTGCTGTTCTGCGATCTCAAAATAAGCTAATTACCAAAGCTGAATTTTTTTTTAAGTAATATGAACTGGTAGCGTGTTTAAAGACAAATTAAGTGAGAAAAATGTTTTATTCCATGACAGTGATCCGTCAGAAAACTTAAAGTTTTATCGGTACTACTTAGTTATACTACTACTAGTGGCACTACTTAGTGATATCTGTATTATAAAGGACAAACATATCTGTGCGTAACGCATACGTCATTCTGCGAATGGCAACACTTTGAAATTTGAAATGAAATTTTGGTTTTGCAATTTTCTCTACTGCAAATTTTTAAACTTCTAAACATCGCACATTTAAAATTTTTATACCGTCGTATGAGGAAAAAAATGCTCTTTTAAATGCAATTTGTTTGAAAGCTGTATCTCAATTTAATTTTGAGATATTAATTTTTTTTTGTAGTTTTTAATACATTTTTTGCAATTGTGGCAACTGAAGAACTCCATTTCTGTTGAAAGTCGTGGAGGGTTGAAAGTAAAGGGAAACGGATTACGGAGGAAAGAAAATAATATATTACTGTACATTTTTTTGCCATTTTCTCATAAAAACTGAAAAAATAAATGGAAATTAAAATACGTGCTATGTCGGCGATTTTTTAAATTTCTAAATATCGCACATTTTCAATTTTTAAACCATCAAATAAAGACAAAAATCTACTTTCAAATGCAATTTGTTTGAAAATTGTATCTTAATTGACTCAGTTATTATATTTTTTAAGTAACTAGCCGCCCGAGGCGACCAATTTGGTCTCCCTTAAATGTATGCTAGGCATTGTATCATGTTACTTTTATTCATAATTTAATTTACTTACTCAATCCTTGGCCAAATTTGAAGATTCTGATAGAGAAATCGAGAACTCCCTACAGTTATGTTAGTCGGGCACAGGTGATAAATCGACAAACATTGTACCCATTGCATTTTTTTTTTCATATTTCGTTAATTCAGATTAAAATATAATCCTTTCACTCATTTTATTTAGAATGGATGACTTTAATGTAAAAATAGAACTTTTAAAATTCATGACTTTCACTTAAAAAAAAATTCTTTACAAAAAGAAAAAGAAAAGAAAAAGAATAAATAATACCATAAACCATTTAATTTTAACATCAAAGCATTGTTTTAATTTACCCCTCGAAAAATAAAAAATGCTGATGGAAAGTTAAAAAATGCTATTGGCGAGAATTGCACCCAGCTAACATAAAAGTACGAACTCTTTGCGGTCATAGACACTTTTATGTAGTTTTATTTGAAAAAAAATATTTGGATTAAATCGGTTGCCAGAAAAAAATTTCTTTTCTCGCCATGGACCTTTTCTCTATTTCGCCAAGTACGTATACTGGGAAAGCACCTTCATTTATAATTTTATTTATTGTAGTTTAAATTAGATGAATAAAAGGTGTCATATACGCACTACGTTGGCACGACTTTTTTCCGACGCCAGTGTCATATACGCACCGGGGTACTTAACTGGCGCCAAAGTTTCGTTATTTTGCTTGATATGGTAACCCGGATGTAGTTGTTTATTTACTTTTATTTTATTTTTTTAAATTATATAAATTGTTTTGTTCTATAGTTATTAATTAAACTTTTTATTTATTTATTGTTTTTCACTTTTTTAAAATATTACACAATAAGCAAATGAGGTGCGTTTCATTCGGGCGTTGCCATTAAACAATTAACCGCCAATTGTTTACAATTAACCAATTGAACAATTAACCAACAATTAATCGCGATTTCTGTGCCACGTACGATAGCGCAATATATATATATATATAGATTTTCAAGCATAAATTATTTTTTAATTTATCTCTATCACGTGTAACTCGATTACGGAAGGTTAATCCGCTTGCCCTTAAAACAATGTAAAAAGTTCCACATACGTTTTCGTCTAATGTTCCATAACAAAGTTAAAAATGCCTCTATAGAAAAATAAATAATTTAATATAAATAAGAAACAAATTTAACAGACATGCTATTGAACCACGCGCTTATACACCGAAATGATCGAAAGACTGACGTAAGTCGCAAAATCTTGGGTTAATAACTCCTGGCATGTGGTGACATGTGAAAGTATCGCTTTTAATAAATTTCAAAACTTTATTTCATTGCATAATTGATATTGTTCATATAAAAATTCTTTTGGGTGTTAGTGGGCTATCTAAAATATATATTACATGTAAAAAAATAATTAGATTAAAAAAAAAATTGGTTGTCACCTATATTCTGTAACCCGAGGAACCCCTAGTATTTCTAATGACAAAAAGTTTATGATTTATTAGAAAATAATGTTAAAAGCTATAGAAAATGCCTAGAGGGTATACTAGATAAAAGTAGTAATTTAGTTTAAAAAACAAATGAAAAGAACAGATAAGTGTTTGAAAATCCCATTTATAAATGCATTTATAAAAATGTAAATACGCTATGCTATAGTAGAGATTGGTTGTAATAATGCTTTTCTGGCACTTGGTATAATAAAAGAGATGAAAAATGCCTTTTGCACTTCTACATAAAACTGAAGATTTCGTGATGATATACAAATGCGCGTACCACACAATAACACATATTAAGAATATTAAAAATAATAATTGTAGCCAGTAGTTGATCAAATAAAGTCATTTCTACGGGATTTTTATTATATTTCCTTCCTTTTAAGTTTTAGAAGTAAACTAACATGATTTCTACAAACATTAATGAATGTCCTATAATGGGCAGAAATGAAATTTACTGAAATTAAATAGCAACAAAATTATAAATTAATGGATTTTTTAATTACCATATTCCCAGTAGTTGATCAGTCTAAAAAATCAATCAAAAATCTAATTATTATTCTTTAAAATATCATTCTTGGGCTGTGATTAACAATAATCCTTATAAAACAATAATTAAAATTAACAAGATGGAAGTGGATCATTTTAAGATACCGTAATTGTCTCCAATTAACTTTCTTGTTTACACTTTCTAAAAAAAATTCCTAAAATGGCGTCTTTACAGCAAACGGCTGGCAACAATGTGTCAATAAGTGCCCCAACATTCGAACAAAAATGTTATGTCTGATGCCACGTATAAAACTGATTTCCGACGGAAATGGTACAATATTGCAAGAATTTAATCAACTATTGGGAGGATATCAACTACTGGCGGGGTCACCCTATAAATATATATATAATAAAGATTAAATCACAAATATATGGACAAATGGTAAAATTCTAAAGATGAACAAGATATGACCATAGGAAACCAGTATATATAATACGAAGCTATGAATAACCCACAGAATCATCAGCGAGGCTTGTTGGTAAATTCATAGTGAAGATGCGTTATTTCACCCAATTTTGTCGGCATTAAGCCTAAAATGACAAAAGTTAGCACCTAATAGCGCATCATAGAAGAAGATAAATGATAAAAATCCAAGAGATCTAAAGAAAGATACACTTAACACAGGATATTAAAAATTATTAGAGCACAATACCTCGATTACATTCTAGGATCCAAAACATTAGAATATTGAATCACTATATTAAAGCATATATATATATTGTTGCTGTTATTATTATATATTTCACATCTGTTTAAAGTTTCTAAATTAGGATCGTAAATATATTGACGGATGTAAATTATCAATAACAAAGTTTTGCAGCCGAAAAAGTTTTTTGTTTAATGAAATTCACATTATTTTTTGTATTCTTTGAGATTTTGTTACTCAGATAAATTTTATTTTTTGCGCTATACATTGGAAAATTTAATCATTTTTTTCTTGTTTATATAAATTAATCGCTAGTATAATAATACTGGATTTTAAAATGTTATTTGATGTTTCTCTTCATTTTAAATGAAAAAAAAAACAATTAGAGAAAAATCATTTTCTCTCCTTTTCTTAATATATTTTCAAAGACAAACCGAAATAATAAAAATGCTCTTTTTAAAGTATATATATATATGTATATATATACTGCTCAAAACAATTAAGGGAGCACATGGTTTTAACAAAATTACGCAGATATTTACATCGAGAAGTAACATAAAATAAAACATCCATAATTTAAAGCGTAGTCGAAAACAGATAAAAAAAAACTTCACATGCAAATTAAATGTAGAATTTTGCAGAAACGTCTGTTTCACTGTCTCAGCTGTAAAATTCAATTGCTCAGCTTGTGTTTGGAGAAAAGGTGACTTGAAAATGTCACAACAATGTGATTTAACGGAATCCATGGCTTGGTGTGTTATCTGGATTGTTGAATCTAGGTAAACACAACGAAGAGTATCAGACACGGTTGGGGTCACAAGAAGTGTCAATGCAAGGCTGTGGAATCGATTCCAAGACACATGGAATTGTAGACATCGACAAGGGCAATGTCGGCCATGTACTACCACAGATACTGATGATCGATATATCCTGTTAACAGCTCGTCTAGATAGAACGGGTAATGCTATTTTGCTGCAAACGCAGTTGTTCTTGGCCACAGGACGAAGGGTGTCAAGCCAAACAGTCTGAAATATGCTTCCTCAGGGTGGTCTCTATGCACGTAAGCCAATGGTCAGTAATCCTTTGATCTCAAGCAACTGTACGGTCCAAAGAAGGTGGGCAACTGGACATCGAGTTTGGAGGTAACATTGTTGGATTAAAATTATGTTTACAGACGAGTCCCGATTCAGTCTGGATGTGACATCTGATGTGTTATGGTATGGAGAGAAAAAGACACTAAAATAATCCCACATTCGTTCGTGAAAGGTCACATTACAGACGAGGTAGGTTGATGCTATTGGTCATCATAGCTGGACGTACGGGTCTGCATATTATTCACAATGGTGCTTTGACGTTCCGAAGTTATACAGAAGAGATACTGAGACCTAATGTCGTATTTTATGTTGTAGCAATTAGTGATTTCTTTTTTCTATGAATGATAATGCCGGACCTCATAAAGTTCGTTTTGTGGAAAACATGCTTGAAGGTAAAACAATACAGCGTGTAGAATGACCAGCATGCTCTCCTGACCTAAATCCGATCGACCATGTTTGGGGCATACTCAGACGACGCATTGCTGCGAGACCAAGGCCTCCTGTTACTGTCCGGGTTTTCAAGATTGCAATTCTTGAGCAGAGTAACGGTATTCCTCCAAGTCTCACCGATAACCTAATCGCATCCATGGAAAACATGTGTGCAGCAGTCTTAGCTGTTCGAGGAGACCACAAGCCATATTAAAAATCTTGCATCTTTCTAAACAATACTTTTTTTATAATTTACATTAAACCAAATTGTTGCCCTAAACTTTCTTCTAATCATTGTTTCCACCTTTTCAAAGAATAAAAGCTCCCTTACAAATTTTTGTGCATCTTTTTTTTCTACATTGAGCATTGATACACGTGTACTATCCATTTTTTACCCATACATGGCTGTCTTGCACAGTTCTCGTCACTTTTTTTATTGCTCCCCTAATGTTTTTGAGCAGTATATATATATATATATATATATATATATATATATATGTTACATTATTAGATCTAATTCCGCGATTTCCTTGTCTTATTCTAAATTACTACTTTATATTCACTAAATCTTTATTATTAAATAATCTCTATCGTTAACTCTTTAAATTCCCTTTAATTTAATGACTCACTTGTCTTAATCGCTTAAATATTACGCTTTTAGTATTCTTAAATTAAATGTTCCATTCCCGCGCTTTTTTCTTTCGAGAATATTATTTTAATTTCCATTTTTAATTTCCCGCGCATATCTGATGTTATCCTTTTTTCCTTCAAATTCATCCGGTAGCTCTGTTCGCACTCTTTATATGACATGACATTCTTAATTATTCATTGGTTGAGAGCGCGACCTACGTCTTATACGTATCCTTACACGTGAGGAACAAAAAGTTGATACTCGCTGTGTTTCGGCAGATTTTAGCAGATTTGAGTCGTATTCCAGTTTTCACCCATCCCCTGGTCATCGTTCTGTTATTCGATTATCTGGAACTTTGTTTAAACCTACATACTACTACGGAGCGATGGCTAATTATCTTGATGGAAACTGCACTTTTTGCAAGATGTTCTAATAAAGTGCTTAGCTGATATTATGAGTTGTTTCAATTTCTTCTGGGGAAACTTCACGGAACGATGTATTCCATTGTTTTCACTCGACAACTGCATTTCAACAATTTGTTCTACTAATATAACAGATTCGAATTATCTGTTCTGACCATTTCTTTTACGTCATTATCGCTGAATGTGATCCACAACTACTATCGTGACAGCCAGTACGGCATTTTCAACGAGAAAGCCAATCCATTGTTGCTAGAATGAAACATATATATATATAATTCAATAACTATATCTTTTTTGTAGATGGCAGTCAAATTTGAACACTTTTTACAACACAGTAAAAATAGTCCAGGTCAGGATTTGAAGCTCGGTGTTTTGCTATACGCAAAAGTGCTCTGCGCAGATGATATCGAGGCTGATGAAATTCACTCACATGTTGTCTTCTCCTAATCTGCAACCCGTCAGCATTAATGATGAAAATGCGTTAGTTACACATGGAACTTCATCCGTTCATGGATAATAATAATATACGCACGTGATTTCAACACAAAATACTATATTCATTGCAGATTGAGGTGAAAGTTGATTTTTTGTTTGTAACTGAGTGGAACGTATCTATGGCAGAATACGAAACAGGGAGCTAGATTATAAGGGTTTAAATCCTGGCGTAGATAAATTTTACTCTGTTTGGAAAAAGATCTACTTTGACCTTCACCTAAAAATAATGGAGGGTGTTGCAGAAAAGCGTCAGTCAAGTTCAGATAGGTGATAGTAGACATCAGATGGATGAAAAGTTACGATATAAAATGGTGTCGCAAACCTCGTATTGAAACAAAAATACAAGGAGTTCTACCTTAACTCAATTTGGTTGATGGTAATAACTTTTAAAAAAATGAAGTATATTATAATAAAACTTTACACTGACATTCTCAACTTTGTTTTTAATGTAATAATATGAAAAAAGTGGCAGAACTTTCCATTATACGGGACACCCGTATGCTTCGACACTTCACATTTTAGTCTGCGATTACCAGTTCATATGATAACATCGATTGATTTGTCACCCTGTCTTTCCAGATTGTTTTGTTATAATATTTTGTACTAAACAATGTGCATATTGTTGTATTTCATTTCAATGTTTTAATTTTTCTCAAAGTTATTACCGCCAACCTAAGTTTAGATTGGATGAAATACCCTGTATTTATAAATAAATAAGTGCTTTGCGACCCTATGTTCTGTGGCAATTTTCCATGCTCTTGATGCCTACTATCATCCGTCAGAATTTTTCGGTCGATTTAGTCAACATCCTTTATGTAAAATATTGCAGCATGATATTTCATGCACATACAATTATTATCCCTGGAGGAAAGGAGTTCCATGCGTATCGTATTTTTATCAGTAACGCTGCCGAGTTGCATATTAGATGAAACCACCAAATTAGGTAATTTTGTCAGTCTGTGTATTATCTGGGAAAATCAGTGGTAGAGCACTGGCATGTGTGACGAAGGTTCCTGTGACGAATTCTAGTCTACATACTTTCCACTCTATTGGAAAAATTTGTTCAACTTTGACCTCTACCTAAAAAGAATATAGTATTTTGGGTTGAAATCTCATGAATATATAATTCGATATATTTTTTTTCATTAAACAATATTTTTTTAAATATTTCTTCTAAGGTAAAAATAATTTACTTTAGTTAATACAGCATAGAAATAATGTAGTATCCTGTTGATATAAATGCACAAGCCAGGACAAAAAGAAAAGCGCATCAAAAAGTGCAGATCATTTCACTTTGATAAACTGAATATTGTATTAAATAAATAATAATCCTGTAAAATGATTAATTACATCATGATATGCTGTTATATGTCTAACTACAAATATTAAGTACAGCCATTACACAGCAATGCAAAAAATATGGTTTTAAAGGCAATTTTTAAAAAGTAGATATTAATACCTTTTCAAATTTTCCTAATTTGATGGCAGCTGTAAGTTTTCGAACCATTTCAGTTTGTAACGTTGTCATTAGTGAAACTCTTTACGAACTTTAGTAATCTTCCGTTCCCTTATCCTTTTAATATGTTATGCAAGAATGGCATTTCACTCGGAGACTACTATTACAGAGATTTCTAGACAATTTTACGAGGAGACTGGGAATTTTGCCCCACATCCCCGCCACTTAACACAGTGGATATGTTAACTAGAATGCGACACCTTGGCAGTAGCGTAGAAACAAATCGGAGGACTTGCGAAACCACTGAATTTTCTTGAGCTCATATAAGAATTTTTTTTAATAATAAGTACTTGAATTTATGAAAAATTAATAAAGAATAGAAAAAAGTCGTTGCCTAGTACCCCCCAACAGCCGAAGCTTCCCAGGATAGAATATTATAAAGCGGTAACACCATATATCAGTAAGAACTAAGTTTATTTTTCTGGTAGACAAAATATACTTTTATTGTTGGACATTATTAGTGGGTTTTTTTTTTGTTGTTTTTTGTCAAATTGTTGTTTGTTCGAATTGTTCCTTTTCATCCTTTACTAGTACAAATTTATCGTTATGTTTTGGTGTTTACTATTATCTCAGAACTTACTGAAGTTCAATAAATTTAATAAACGGAATTAGATTATAAGGTTTATTTTATAACTTAATTTAAACAGCGGTTCTTCATTCACTACGCAGTTTATCCGTAAAAATCCTTTTAGCAATATCTTCGTTTTGAATTCGTTTGAAGTTTGTAAAATACATTATATTAGAAGATTATAGAGAGTATGCAATAAATGCATTACACCTGCAAAATAGTAAACGGATTATATTTATAATAGTTGAATTCTGTAATATTTTTCGCAAGAAAGGGAATACAGGCAGACTATGAAACTTCTTGAAGTTCAAATTACCCTGAATATCTGCTTGGGTGTAAGCCTCTTTCAGTTCATAAGATTGCTTTTCAAGACATTTTATGTTATATATCCTTTTGTATGAGATTAAAGTATTTTCATGTTTTGAAAATGGGAAATGAAAAAAAATTTCAGTTGCATTTATGAATACAGAGATATACGCAATACTATTTTGCAGCCTTCCTATTTTCTCGGTTCATATTCGAAGATATTGATGATTATTAAAAAAAAAAATATTCTCGTAAAATTATTACTGTATAAGGAATCAAGTAAATAAAATGAAAAACAGTTTAGCTCTTCTGAAAAATGAATGCAATAAAAAGAGAAATTAAATTGAATGTTTGTATGACTGAAATAATAGTAAATAAATAAAAACATGAATTTTCAACTTAAATATATTTAACACTAAATAATATTTATTTGTGATTATTATGACATATATATAACTTCAAATGTCAAAAACTAAACATTATCAGCAATCTGGAATAATATTTATATATTAAACATAGTAGTTACATATACTACTAACGTAAACTTTTTTAAAAATCAAATAAACTAGACATTTTATTAAAAGAAAGTATGTTGATAGTCAAATAGTTGAAAAGTACCATAAAGAAATATATAAGTGTTTGGCTTTTGACTTTAACTTTTAAATATGAATTAAGCATTTTTATTTATTTATTTACTGAGTTGAAAAGTATATAACATTTTAGATGCTTCCTAGTTGCCCGGAAACTCTACGCACAGGCTATAAATAAGTGTGTATGAAATCTTAGGGTGTCAAAACAAATATTATTTAACAGCAGCTTTGATATGAACAACGCAATAAAGTAATGGTTAGAGATTATCAAATACGATCATCTCAAAGTTTTCTATCAGTCGCGTGCCGACCCCGCTTTTTAACTGAAGAATTGACTTCGGAGGCTGAATCGAAATAAGTAAATTAATAGAAAAGGGTATATTTAAATGAAAAAAAAAATGTATTGGCTGTAATCGTCCTTTGCTTTATTTTCTAAAGTGTTTGGTATTAGCTATTATAACAGTATGAATATTTATTTCACTATACTGTATTTAATTTATCTTAATATTTAGTTAATTGAACTCTATGTTTAATCGCTCAAAGACTACCTCTGATTCACCAGACGGCTGTCAAATACTCTGCATTCTATTTACGGATATGTTCATTTGTGGACATCCCGTATAAAAACAAATTAATGGAAAGAAGGCATATTGTACTATGTTTGTTAATGAACATCCTAGTTGCAGAGCAGGTTATCATCCAGGCGGCATATAAGTGACTTGCAGAGACATAAGGGAGCCATTGAAAATGAAAATACACATGTGGGAGCCCAAAGGGTTAAATGTACAACTTTTTCAAAATTTTATGGTTTGTCATTTGATGTGAGGTGTTCAGCTATAAGTATGCAAAATTCCACGCTTCCAATCTAATTAGGGGCTCACTTTGAAAGAATTGTTTAAAATACACATGTGGGGGCCCAAAAGGGTTAAATGTACGATTTTTTAAAATTTCATTGTTTGTCGTTTGATGTGAGGTTTTCAGCTATAAGTATGTAAAATTTCACGCCTCCAACCTAATTAGGGGCTCACTTAGAAAGGATTGTTTAAAATACCCATGTGAGACCCCAAAGGGTTAAATTTACAACTTTTTAAAAATTTTATGATTTGTCGTTTGATGTGAGGTTGTCAGCTATAAGTACGCAAAATGTCACGCCTTCAACCTATTTAGGGGCTCACTTTGAAAGAATTGTTTAAAATACACATGTGGGAGCCCAAAGGCTTAAACATACGACTTTTTTCAAAATTTTATGATTTGTCGTATGATGTGTGGTGTTCAGCTATAAGTATGCAAAATTTCAAGTCTCCAACAGGTATTGTTTCTGAGAATGGGCTCTGTGACGGACATACAGACAGACGGACAGACAGACAGAGGAGCGAGACGAATAGGGTTTCGTCAGATGAACGAAACCCTAAAAAATAAGTTTAACTGTACTATAAAAATACATTAAATTAAAATCAACACAGAAACAGAAATACATATATTTAGAAACTATTTCTGGTTAAAATTATAGTTATTTCACTTTTTAAAAAAAGGGAAGATTGGCAGCTAATATGAGTTGCTGATGATCATTATCGAGTGACACTGATAATCGAATCATTTGTATTCGAGATATGTTACAACCGATAATTTTAAATAGATAACAGAGAAGCTTATGATTGTTTTTTATTTATTAATGACTTTTTTTTTTGCCTGAGCTTAATTGCAGTTTGCCACGTGTCACATCCGTTATTAAGAATCATAATGAACTCGATATAAACTTTAAATGTTTATCAAGAAAAATAAATTGCAACATCGAAAACTTTAAGTGTAAAATTATTAATGTATTATTTAATAAAATTATTTCAGACATATGTGCAAAATCAAATTGCAGTTATAAAAGTTTGCCATAATGTCTGTTTACAAATTCAGCCTTTTATTACAAATAGAAATGAGCAGGCACATGTTTGGAAAGTATTACAGTTTTAGGATTATGTTTTGCATAAATTAATAAACATCTGTATGTGCACCACTGGTTACATAAAGACATCAAGGTGACAGTTGTTGACGTGTTCCTCCGGTAATATTTTTTGCCCACTCCTTGCTTTATCAAATACACAGATGATGTAGTGGAATTTCTTTTGCCGACGTCCGAATGACAGAAGAAATGCACGGTGGACAAGAATAAAATTATACTATGCCTAAATTCTGCATTTTCTCTGAACAGCAGTTAACACGTTCACTTCCAAATCCATCAAGTAAGAATTTTCAAGTTTCTTACTGAAAGTCCTTTGCCACCACAAATTCAAAAAGGTAAATTTCGTTTTACTAATACAACAAAATTTCTCCCAAACAATAAGGCAATTTTTTTATTTCTAAAATAGTGGTGACAAAGTAATTAATAAATAAAAGCCACTAGTATGCTTACTGTTGGCAGCGAATGGGTTAACTAGTTGAAACTGAGAAAGGGCGCATGGAAATTCCTTATTTGTTCATTATAATATAGCGATACAAAGAAAGTAAAATTGAACGTACCTAAAAGAACCTAACGTCAAAGTAACTACTGATAAAGTACCTAAAAGTTTAAGTGACTAAGTTTATAATTAAAGATAAAAAATATGTTGAGAAAAATTCAATTTGAACTTTCTGAGGAGTAATTAAAAATATGCAAACATTACTTATGTTTCATAGTTAATAAGATAATTTTTTTTAAATTCATATTATGATTTTTATCATATTATGTTACCTATAATTCATTTATACGTACCAGAATCGAGTTATTCAGATGTACAATGAATGATCGCTGTGAACAATGTTGCCATATTAGGGACTTTTTAAATTCAGATTATTTGACTGTCACCACTTTTTTAAAATAGTATAATTCACCTTATTTTTTGGAATTTTTAATCTATTTTTGGAGAATATTTTTGTTTCAAAAAAACCGGTGACAATCAACAATCTGAGGGCAAAAAAGTCCCCAATTCGGCAACACTGGCTGTGAAACTTTGGAATGTAAGTGAAAAACAAGAATTTTCTTAATTGAGAATTAATCGCAGCAAATAATTCGAAACGACAATAAAAGAGAGTGATTTTCGCCAAACAAGGCATAATTGTATGAAATGACTTGCGATTGCAAACATCTTAGCATTCGGTTGAAGTGAGCAATTTTCTCCGGTCGAGGAATATTGAAATAACATGACTGCCGGAACATGTGTCAAAGGTAGATATCCTATCATTCGGGGAATAAATCCTTAAATTATCAATACATTTTAGTCGAATTTGCATTTATAAATGTCTGTAAATAATATAGATTAGGTGTCAAAAGAATTCCAGCACATTTACATTGCGAAAATTACTGAGTGTGAATCCCAGCTGCTTTTTCTAACTGATGTAAACTTTACCACACAACGTAGTTTATGTACTAATGTATAGTACTCATGCATTGAAACGCAGAAAAATTCGATTACGCAGCTATTATGGACATTAGTTTCAAAACTTTGTATTCAAATGTGTAATTATTTTCTAAATTATTTGCTTAGATTGGAAAACATCACATTATTTGATGTCTCCCTTCCTTTTTTTTTGAAGCGATAAATTACGGTATTAAAAGAAAATCCACAACAGCTGAATAAATTTTACACATTTAACACTTTATCGTTATACACCATTATACGTAACAAGAATGCATACACTAACGTTTGTAAATACAAATTACGTGGAGAAGGCGAAGCACTTGTTTTCAGTAAGAATACATGAGTAACGATCGGCATGTGCAAAGCTATTTCAAAAGCAAGAATCAGTTAGCGTGAGTAAAAGTCAATTTCTCAGATTCATTTGCAATACCTTCTCTTCCCCAGTTAGGAAATAAACTTTGCTTGAGAGACAGTTAAGCAATCTACGCTAGTAAAGTTATAGAGGGGTATTTTAACAACTGTGGAAAATAAATTGTTAGAGTCTATAAAGGAAGAAGACGTTTTTGCTTATGAGTTTGCTAATTTACCAAATTCTGTTACTGAAAGTAAAGTCGATACAGATCACCAATGAACATCTTACTGACGGAAAAAATCGTAGTTGTAGCTTTCTGAACGATTTTGGCTGAGAATGATACAGAATGCAAAAGCTGGAGGGTAAGACGCAGAATTAAATGTGCCATGACGCAGCTCTAACACACATTCACTATCTGAAGGAACAAGACGTTGCATAACTTTGTGACAAAATCTTGTTAAAAAGTACCGCAATCGCAAATAAAAAAGTGATATTTTAACATGAAAACCAAAAAGGTTTATTTATTTATTTATTTATTTATTTTGGTTAAAAAGGAAACCAAGAATTTTGTAATAACAAATCACTACTATTTTTTAAGATATAATTGTAAACCTAAATAAACATAATTGTAAATAACCTGAAATTTTGTTCCAGTGTTTTAAAAGCGTTAGAAAGTTTATCATAATCTACGCAAATAACATGACTTATATTTTTATTTTTATATTGCATTTCGTTTGAGAAAACGTATTAGCTTATCTATTTATCTGAATTAAAAGCAGTACCACTATAAGAAATGTAAAATTCTCACGTGCAATCACTGGAATTTTAAACACAAAATCTTGAATTAATCAGGTCTAAATGCTCTTAATTATCTGAATTTTATGTACATAACCGTTTTTCTTTTAATATCACTCATCATCTTAGCTGATGGATGCGTTAATATAATGGGCTAATCGGTTAGCATTATTACTTTCTTTACTTTACTGCTTTAAAATGATGGGAAACGAGTTTTGCTTTTTCAACGATGGAAAAATGCTGATTAGCAAAGCCAAATTTCATTATCGGTAGCTTGAGCAGTTAATTTGTTAAAGAGAGAAAATAAAATAGAAAGATGTTTTATTGCTAGACAGTGATCTGTCAAAAAATCGAATATTTTATGTAACTGTATTTTCAAAATAAAGATTAATTGCTTAAGAAGAATACATTAAACAGTGCAGTGAGTTAAACAGTGAGTTGAATCGACAATTATAAATTTTATGTACACTTGGTTTTCGTGAATGTTTATCGATATATTTCATGTCCAGATTTTAACATGAGACTAGATAAATAATTTTATATTTGTTGTGTAATGTCTAAACAAATTGCTTCTCTTTCATTGTATCTCTTTAACACATTAAGAGATGATGTTGTTAAATGTATTGAAAAGTAAATGATAAATATCTAAAATATTTTTGAAACTAAACTTCTTAACTTATACAATCAAAAAAATATATTAAAAATTTTTCTGATTAGACAATACGTAAATGAGTAATTTGAAATAGTGGTTAAAATTTTAGGAAATTCTAATGAGTTACGATTTCTTATAAAGGAATGTAAGGCAATATTTGCAATCTACATAAGACAAAGCATATTATTCTTATCGACGCAGTTATTAATTGAAGAAAACAGTATTAAAATTGCTTTCAAAAATTAATCTATACTTATAAATTACTTCAGTAGATAGCAGTTACTTTATATAGCGACTGAGCAGTGCAGTTCCTTTTTTTCTATTGTCATCTAGTGAATAACAATTTTAGAGCGTATGCTTGAAACACTTGACATTAAAAGATAAGCAAGAGTTTTGTAAGTTTGTTTAAATAATTATTAGAAAAAAATATCTGATAATTTGACATGATGATGTTTCTGTTAAGTTTACATCGCAGCCAACGAAATAGACAATGCGAGGTAATTTCTCGATCTCGGCTACATTCAGCTGAAATGATCACATGACAATTCGACAATGGGTACAAACCAGCTTACCTTAATCGCATGGTAGTCTAGAGGGATTGAAGTATCACGACCTGTCCCTTTAGTCAGTTGTGCTATCGATTTTAATGCGGTTTGTTGAAATCAGTGTTTTGACTAGAACTGTACCGAAGATTAAGAACCGAAAAAACCAGTTACTGATCATGATAAAAGTATGCAATTAAACCATAAATCGTTATTTAGATTGGAATGGAAACCAGAAGTGAACAAATATATTTCATTGGAATGATAAACGAAACAAAAAGAAATACGACTTGAAGCTCTGAAAAAAAATACATAATCGTGGATGGTAGGTATTTTTGTGTATTTTTGTTATTTTAGCCAATGTTACACATATCCACTTTTAAGAGAGCCAAAAAAGGCAATCCTTTAAGCCAGTTTGTTCAAAAAAGATTTCAATCTCCAGTAAAGAAACATTACTAGCCCCCGGTATGCTATTTCTTTCTCCAAGCTATTAAAATGTCGTCTCCAAAAATTAATGTTCCGTTGTATATGTCAGCCGTAAAACAAATCATATATATCATTGTACTGTTAAATATTCAACTGCAATTTTTTTAACTTCTAAGCATCGCACATTTTCACTTTACATACCGTTACTATTTAAGTACTATTTAATGCAATTTGTTTGAAAACTGCATCTCAGTTTATTTTCGAGATATTATTATTATTTTTTTTTTGTAGTTCTTAGCGACATTTGTTTAATTTTGGCAACTCAAGTACTCTATTTCTATAGGAAGTAAAGAAAAAATAGTTGGAAAATAGTAATGATATATTTCTGTTGCCATTTTCATATTACTACTGAAAAAAAAATTTAAATACGTGCTATTTTGAAAAAAAAAAAATGAATGATTTCTGATAAAACGTGTAGCTATTATAAATTATATTTTATTTAATTATCTATATCACAAACAAATGAAGGCATATGAATCATTAGATAGCCGATTTTTTGTCGAGTTTATTGAGTGACAACATGTGTTTATTTGGATTTGTGTATTATTCGGCGATAGTGACGTGATATGAATACTTTACTGTAGATGTTGTTTAAGACTAGATCATAAATGAGAATTCTTCAGAGGATACGAATGACGTCGTTTGATATAATATAAAACGGTGTGTTTTAAGCCTCAAAACTGAAATATATTTTGTATTATCTATATTTATATGCATATATATTTTTTTTTCATCGGAGGCGACACTAAATTCTGAAAAAAACAGAATTCCTGCTTTCTAGCTTCTAATCAGTGTTGCCAGATTGGGGGCTTTTTTGTCCCCAGATTGTTGATTGTCACCGCGTTTTTGAAATAGAAATATTCGACCTATTTTAAAATAGATTTAAAATTCTGAAAAATAATACTATTTAAAAAAAGTGGTGACAGTCAAATAATCTCAATCTGGTCTCCAATCTTGCAACATTGCTTCTAATGTTCATTTCAAAATTTATCTTCAAAACCATTTTTTTTTCTACGAATTCAAAACAGTTTTTTTATTGATATATTTGAATATTTGGACAAACGTCGACGTATGTATATATATATATGTATAAAAGAAATTAGTTTAACCCTACCGCTACGGAATCCGCGATTTCTACGGGCAACGTAGAAGTACAAAATTTGCGTAACTCACGATTTCCGCGATCTTTCTCTGTAAGATCTAATTCTATATTTAACATTTTACACGCCACACCATGAACTGCTTGTCATATTAATTTGAAAAAAAAATTTGAGACGATTTAGATTAATTCTAAGGTTGCGTGGCGAATTGTGGGATGTTATGTAAAATAGAAGCTGAGTTAGAGGTATGTTCCACTTGTGGAACGTTGACAGTACGAATAACATTTGTACATTTTGACGAATTTTTCTTTCAAAATCATACCAGCATTACACACATAACAAAACAAAGAAAACAAGGTAAAGTAAAAAATGTTTCTATTTTAGGAACAAGTTAACTAGTCACTAATAGCAAAATGTTTATGAAAGGCCTGAAAATATTTTTCATGCATACGCTTTCCATAATATTCACACCATTTATTCATGTTTTTCTGTCGATTTGAGAATCTTCTTGAGTAGTAGAAACAAGTAGTAAAACAGTAGTTGTAGACAAAACAATAGCTACTGAATGAAGTGATAACGCCCATACTTAATAGAGCAGTAGGCCTTTCTATTCCCTTTCCCAAACATCAAATCCAATTTTTATGGCAACAGTCGCAATTTCACTACGAAACTCCAAATGGCTTAGGGTTAACCTACTGCATGATAAGTAACAGCCGTATTTAGTTCATTTTGAAACAGATTCCATCACCATTTTTATCATCGAAGTACTGGAGGATATGTTCTAAGCAAATAATCCAAAAATTCTACACTACCCATTAGGGTGGAGCGAAAAAAATTAATTTTTTTAAATCAAAAACGGGTAGGTGCCAAAAGTTGCCTTTATACTAGTACATCATCTGTGTGCAATATTACCGCTGAAAAAAAAATGGCTTGAGTCTGCGCTTTTGGTCCAAAAGTCGAAATTTTGGGTAAAATTTGACATTTTTTCAAAAATTAAAAATAAATTCTATAGAGATGGTTATTATTTAAAAGTGTTATTTAAACTTTTATTATTAATGACTTAACATATTTAAATGAAAAAACTATATCTTTGTTCTGTATAACTGGAACAAAACTGACAACTTTTGGTGAAAAAAAGGCTTTTCCACTCTGTTGTGTCATACAACTAATTGTTGTTTGGAATACAGCTCTTATCTAGCTGCTTTCAAAACTACCCAGGAGGTACCACGTGGAGGTGGCTTCATTTCATGTCACAACAGTGCATTGCTCGACCACCCTACCATCTGAACTCAATTTTTTATTTATACATTGAATTGTGATTTTTTATCAAAGACTGACATAAGTTTTCTATGTATCAATCTGGTACATCTCTTCTTTGGATCCACAGACTTTGAATGCTGCTGCTGTGATCTCATTTACGTATTTTTCTACTGTTTGTGTAAGAGAAGACAAACAGTGTAATGCATTGCGGATGATATTAATGTAATCTATTCAGCCTTCTATTATCTTCACCAAGATTGCACACGATAAATACATATTGATTAGAGGTTCTGTTACCACAACACTTTTCCAATGAGTTAGATTTATATAATTATCCGCTTCAAAGTTGATTGTCGATATTTCCGATTTGCGTATGCCATCATTTACTTTCATCTTTCGACTATTATGTGCTGAACAGCTAGCTGTTTAATGTGATGGCAATCGTCAGAGAGCATTGAAATAAGAATTTCATCTGTGTATGCAAAGCAACGCTTGTCCTAAATAACCTTTTTTTCAGTATTTTTTTAATTCCGTTTTGTGTGTTGTTTAGTATCCAAGTTGTTTTTGTGTAGCCAATTTCCCATGAGTTTTAGATCCCTTCTTTAGCTGTGGATTACATTTGATTGTAAACTATTCTGGAGCCAAACTTGGATAACATAGTACCTTTTGAGTGAACGTAGAGACTCTGATGGGCAGTGAGTGCTCATTTGAAGGCAGATAATTCTGTTAGTCGTTGTCATCCATTCTGCGAGGGGCATGTTTAGAATGAACCATTAAAATTGATCATATGTCTCCTCCAAATCCAGTTAATTTCCTCTGCATCATTTATTAGATAAAATCGTTCGCAAAAATAAATTAGATTCCAACCCACAGGGATGCGCCGGACCAATAGGAAAATCTTTGTCCACGTGCTTATTCCCTTCTTATTTCAATTTTTGAAGCCATAGAGAGTATTTTTTAAGCATTATTTCCTGAAATCAAGAAAAGGGTACTCAGCACATACCAGAAATAGCTGATAGATATCTGAAAAGTTATTTCATCAAGATATTGCTCAGAAAATTTAGCGAATAGGAACCCAAGAAACTTGTCCTACGCAAGATGGCCTACAACGGCGCAAAAAATTATTCGCCTTTATATAAGCACTGAACTGATTGACCATCAGAGTCTGGTTCACTCACAAAGTATGTAATCCAAGTTTATACCACATGATGGCTTACACCAAATAAAATTCACATCTAAAAAATTTATCTAAAAACTTATGAGAAATTACTCGGCTACAAAACATCACAGAAATCGGCAAAAAAAAACAAATACTAAAAAAATTCATTTAGGACAATGGTAGCTTTTCACATCGAGAGCAAATTCTTATTGCAATTTTGATGACGATCGCCATCACATTAAACAACAAGCTTATCACCATATAAAAAATTCAAGAGGTAGAGTAAATGATGGCATACTCAAAGATGAAATACCTAAATGTTGTAAAATGTTGTAGGAACGAAACTCCCAATCACTATGCAGTAACTGGATGTAATTTTGATGATAGATACTAGAGGGCTGAATAGATTCCATTAATTCCACTGCATTACTATGCTTGCCTTATCATACACAAGCAGTAGGAATATACGGGAAGAAGTGTCACAGCAGCGCCCAACGTCTGTGGATACAAAGAAGAGATGGATTAGGTTGATACATAGGAATCTTATGTCAGTCTTTGATAAAAAAATCACAATTCAATATATAAATAAAACATTATGCTCAGATGGAAGGGTGGTCAAGCTATGCACTGTTGTGTCATGAAATGCAGCCACTCCCACTTGATACCCCCTTGGTAGATTTCAAAGCAACTACGTGAGAGCTGTATTCCAAATAACAATTAGTTGTATGACACAACACAGTGGAAACGCCTTTTTTTTCACCAAAAGTTGTCAGTTTTCTTCCAGTTATACAGAACAGAGATATAGTTTTATCGTTTAAATATGTTAAGTCATTAATAATAAAGGTTTAAATAGCACTTTTAAATAATAGCCATCTCTATAGTATTTTCTTTTTTAATTTTTGAAAAAAATGTCAAATTTTACCCAAAATTTCAACTTTTGGACCAAAAGCGCAGACTCAAGCCATTTTTTTCAGCGGTAATATTGCACGCAGATGATGTACTAGTATAAAGGCAACTTTTGGCACCTACCCGTTTTTGATTTTCAAAAAATAATTTTTTTCGCTCCACCCTACTACCCATATTCTAATTATACAATCTAATTAATCGAGGCTATTTCATTGAAACGTTTCGCTTCAATTTTCGAGAATATCATGTTCCACTTTGAGTTAGCGATGTGATAGCTTCCCAATTTGATATTAACAGTAACAACACTATTGTCACTCCATCATACACAAACAACTTTGCCATCACTATAATAATCAAAATCTCCTCCTTCTTGTTTTTGCAATTCTTTTGTAGATTTTATTGGCATTTATTGGTTCAAAAATATTTCACAGACACTTTGACAACAGGTTCAAGAGATTTATATGATAAAATTTATTCTTTAATAATACTGGTACGAAAATAATAAA
Source organism: Maratus speciosus (assembly GCA_963932465.1). NCBI lineage: Eukaryota > Metazoa > Arthropoda > Arachnida > Araneae > Salticidae > Maratus > Maratus speciosus. The sequence goes on from OZ010791.1 coordinate 140,599,207, forward strand.
AAATGATCTCCCGAGGGAACACGGTAAAAATGATCAAGATCCTAAAAAAAGTAACAATAAGATAATTTTGTACTCTGAACCGCCAACGTTTTACATGTGGAACATTGGCATTCAAATGATCATGAAACAAAAACGAAATAAGATAAAACATTTATTTATGCATAAAACGTAATAAACAACACTAAGCAATACAATAATAATTATCACAGCACTCACATTTGAATTTTAAAGGTATAGATAGAGTAAAAACCACAGTCTACTACATTTACGTTTTTTGTTACATTTCAACAAGCTCCAAAATATAAACCACAAAAAAGTATTAAAAAAAATAATTTTTTATCCATTAAAACACATCTTAAAAAAAGATACATTAAAAATTTCAAACAGATTAAGCAAATACTTAAAAAGATACAACACCACATAATTTACGTTCCAATTGTGGAAAGTTGGCAGGTAAAAGGCTAAAAATAAAACTCCTTTACTAAAAAAAAAAAATTACATATTTTAACTATAAAATATATGTAGATTTAAAATATAAAATGAAATAAATGAACAATTTTTTAACCTATTTTGATTTTTTTTTAATTACGCAGCAAGATGTCCCTTACCCGGAAACATGCCGTCTGTGAGATGGTTGCGTCTACATATCTACCATTTACACAAAAATGAAAGCGTCCCCTATCTTATCACATAATATAATCCTTACGCTACTTGTCCTTTGTCTGCCCCACCCATTTGCAATGCCTGCGCATTTTGAGTTATTGAAAGAAAATTATTTTATTTTCAACGCAGTCTGTGATACGGTATGTTTCCGTTTATGTAATTTTTTGGTCTGGGATATTGACATGGAGGAGTCGTCAAAGCGGGTACGCTACTGTGATAAAAAAGACTGAAAAAAGTGTTTTGAGATTGTTTGAGGAAGTAGTAAGTGACATAATAGATGTTGAAACTATTTCAGATGATGAATATATAAATTCTGAATACGACATTGACTCAACATTGTCAAAAATACATAAAAAAATGCAGATATTTAGAACATGTTGTAATATTTACTATTAAATGTTTTGTTAATTTTACTGCTTAATTTTTTTTCTAATTCATATCGTACCAAAATATATAAAAATATTAGCACTTATTTAATTATTATGACGAAAGTTTATATTTTGGACAATAATGTGTAATTTAAAAATATTTTCTGTCTCCGACATTCAAAACATATTTTTAGGCTGTCATATTAAAAAATTGGTTCTGTTAATGTATTACTATGAAATATTAAGTATTTAAGTTCACTATTTGGTAAATTATTAAGAGCTATTTTCCTTTTAAAATTTTATAGCCATTTTTTTTAATTTAGCAGTCTCACAGACGGCACGTTTCCATTTGTGCACAGGATTTTAATGTTTCCGGTTAAGGGTTAATGAGTATAAGAATATTAGTCTAACATTAGGTTTCGAAGAAATTTCAATACTCTTTTAACACTTAAATGCATGAATTATTCTTTTAGAATTGTGTTTTTTATTTTTATATTAAGGATTAGGCACCAGAAATCTTAAGATAGATTTTTAACTTTATTTAGTAGCATATTTTTGTAATTTTTACAGAATTAATATTTCTATATAAATATAGTGGTTGTAAGAACTTAATTTATGTATTAAGAATTAAATAAAAAGGTAGTGGAAATTTAATTCACTGTGCAATTAAGGGTTAAAGAGAATGAAGTAAATTGTTGTGGTAGGAAGTACTAAATTATATATACCTAATTTCTTTTCAAAGTTCTCACTTTCATCAATAAAAATAAAAATGTAATATCTTTTGTTTTATACATTCCCATCAAGATACATTTTTATTTCGTTACTTTGTTATAAAAAAAAAAATACAGTTTTCAGAGCATAGGCTGAACCCTTAGAGAAGTTAATATTCATTTTTTTCGTAACCAATTTTCCTCAACTACGATTTAAATCCCCAGCAAATAACCAACATATATAACAGAGATTTGGATATTGGTCTTAAAAGAGGAGATGCAGTATTCCTGAATGAAATAGAATATTTGACAGATTTTATTATATCCGTTTTTCTTAGTACAAGATCCAACAGTCAAAGAAACAAATTTGTGATTTACTCTAACCAGATGTTATGGCCTGTAAGATTAAAAAGATAAATACATATATGAACGTGAAATAAAACTTTTTTCACTTCAGCTTAAAATTATTTTAATGGCAAACGGATAAAACATGTATTATATTATACAAAAGACAGTAATTCAGATTGTTTTCTATGATTTTAAGGAAATTAATTCAAAATTACACATTAGTGTATTTTGCAAGCTCTTTAACCCTTAATTGCATGAATTATTCCTTTAGAATTGTGTTTTTTATTTTTATATTAAGGACTAGACACCAGAAATCTTAAGATAGATATTTAATATTATTTAGTAGCATATTTTTGCAATTTTTAGAGGATTAATATTTCTATATAAATATAGTGGTTGTAAGAACTTAATTTATGTATTAAAATTAAATAAAAAGGTGATGGAAATTTACATCACTATGCAATTAAGGGTTAATTTCCTTTTCGATACTTTACGATACTATGAATTACAAAAATGAATGTAGTTTTAATGTTTTTTTTAAAAATGTGCATACCTCTTCATATTTCTTAGTTATTTTTTTCCTAAAAGGTAATTATTACAGTATGCTGCTAATTAAAATCACTTTTTCTTTTCCTTATTAAAATATTTTCAAAGCCAAAGAAATCGCAAAATGCATCTAAATTTAAAGAATCTAGAAATGTATCAAACGTTCTACTTCAGGATATTTCTAGTTAACATATGATTGGCTTCTCCAAATTATCTCTGTTTTGTCTCTATTCTTAAATAATAATCATATTGGTTCTCTTTTATCTCTTGAGCGTATTCTCATGAGATCCTGAAGGCAGGTGTTGCACTTTGGCATTTTTCACATATTACTGTTCAAAAATTCCTGTTTTATAAAATTTCAAAGGTTGTTAACAGCGATATTAGCTTTGGCTATAAATTATTGTTTGTGAGCAATACACTAAATTTGTTTTTGTGGTATTTACTTTAATGATTTATATATCTGTACAAATGAAAGTAAAATTTCGATTTTTCTAAGCTTGACATCATATGATTAGTACTCCAGAAAAACAAAATGATGCTTGAAGAAAAATATATGCACTCTACGACACAAATATACACTTTCAAACATAGATTTATACTTTCCAACAGATTGGAGTAAAAAACAAAATTACTATTTAACATTGTAAGCGATGTCTAAGCAAGCAATTTTGAAACCGCATGAAACATTTGAAAACCAAATTTCAGCAATTACCATCTATAGTTTGAAAATATCCCATTTTTTGCTGCCCTGTATAGGTTTAATGGCCTGAGTGGAGCAAGATCGCTTGATCAGAGGTAAAATTTAGAGTTTGTTACACTCTACCCGGGGGTTCTCCGCAACACGCAGGGAATCGCAGGCAGAAGGGGCAGGCACCTATATTTTACAAAACATAAAAATAAACTTATTCAAGTTAAAATTAATTTACAAACTGTGAGCAAAGTCAGGCTGCCAATACTGCCAAACAAGGAGTCATTGACATCATCAGTAGTTCTAGAAAGTTGCAAACAATATTTGGGCGAAAAATATTTACAATTATAACCATAGTTCAACGATAACAAGTTAAATTCAGTTGATTACAATTAATATTCTTAGTGTCAACAGAATTTACAAGTTCTTCAAACGAACAATTTGCCAGTAGATTATTTAACAACAGATTGATATTTTATTATAAGTACTTTTGAATGGCAACAGAATTAATCTACACAATTTTGGTGTCCACCAATATGCTAAATATTATTGCAATAAGTTAATTTCAAAATTTGGTTTAAATCTGTACAAGAATAGACACACTTTTTGAATGCTAGTAAATAGACACGATTTTTGAATGTGAACATTATTAACACAATTTTTGAATAAAAGCATTATAAAACAATTTTGGAACTAAACATAAAAACACAATTTTTTAGTGCTAACATTTAACATTTAATACTTTAAATGCAAATAGTGAATAAAAAATATACAATGCAAGTATTATGGGATATAAATAGTACTTATAGAATTATAAATTTGGAATGCTAAAAAAATTTTTGACTGATAAGGTACAGAAAAAAAATAACTTTTTCTTCTTTTTTATATTTGGTTCTTGTAATGTATTTATAAAATGTGCAAGTGAGCTCCTCAACAAGGCGAGTACTTAGAATTTATAATTTTACAAATTAATTAATTGCTTAAAAAGAGATAGATAGCAAAGGGAGGAGGACAGATTACAGGACAGCCATGTTTTAAACCAATTTGAAAATTTTGTTAACCTTTGCCAATAACGGGGACCGAGAAAGAACAGTAGAAAGCCAGTCTTTAGTCGGTCATCTGGCGTCTTCAGATGCCAGTTAACAGTAAGAGGGCAGTAAGTAGGGTAAGTAGTAATAATGCTGAGATGTCGCTTTAGCACCACATTCACAGTCAGGAGAATCAGAGCACTTACAGTAAAGTAGATAAGCTTTTAAGGGTCCATGACCTGTTAGAAAAACTGAAATTGGAAGCGATGTAGATAAGAGATCCAGCGAGACCATTGGAATTAACGAAAAGTTATACAGACACTTCTCCGAGTGGTCCCAATAATCCTGCCATTGCGACATCATACTCTCCTAACATATGATGGCGGCACCGGAAGAGATACAACAACTTCGGTTTTTCAGTTGCTTTATTAGCTAAGTGCCAGCTAGTTCATTTCCCAGTACGTCAGTGTATGCAGCCACAAGACTAAGAGAGGTTCTATGAATTAAATTTTGAAGTTGGACTTTGATCTCATGTATTTGGGGGTTTATTGATTCAAAAGAGTGAAGCTCTAAAAGGCTTGAAAGACAGTCAAAATAGATTTTTATAAGTGAATTTCAATTTAATGATGATATCGAGGTGATCGCAATATGAAGTATCGATTTACATATGTGTCGTCTAGTTTCAAAACCGGCGAACACCTCAAAAATTGAAAATGTGTTTTTTCAGTTTATTTAGAACTAAGTAAAGGTTTCTATCATCTGGAAACGATAAACCATGCAAAAACCTGTCAATCCCTGTGTTATATGCGTTTGAAAATCACGATGTGGTAAAAAAGTGGCCAAATCCTTCAGCCGGTGAGTTTCAAAACCGGTCATCTCCATATCCGCTAGCTGACGCTTCTGCTCGACCCCACAATAACTTCCCACTTGTTGATTAGATTAACGTTATCGTGTTTTTTTTAGCATGTGACTGCTCTATCTTGGTGCATACAAATTTTCTAATAATTTAGCTTCGTATTTTCTCCGACTATGGAAGTGTTTCTGGAAGAAGTGTCTACTAATCAACCAAGGAAGCAGTAAAGTGGATCTACGACGTGGAAAAGGAGAAGACCCAAAATTCAAAGGTAATGTACACTTTTTGATAACCAGGGGTGATTTATCATTTTTTGACGCCCTAGGCCAAAATACTTTTCCGCGCCCTGCCCCCCCCCCCCTATTCATAAAACTGTAAGTGAATTTTCTTTGACAAATTTAAGAAATTTTTAATCTATTTAATTAATCAATAATACATTTAAATTTTCCTTTATAAATTTTAGTATTTTGAGGATTGTAGATTGGAAATGAATGCGCTTTTTTAAAATCTGAGAGAATTTTGTGTTGGTGTATCGAGATGTAGAAAAATTGTTTTAAATGTAATTATTACAAATTCATTTTTTATTTAACACTTTTCGTTAAAATTTTAAATCGTTCTTATTTCATTAAATTTAAAAACTTTAAAGTTCTTAATTTTGCGAACTCTACCTAACGTACGCCCCTTGGCCATAGCCGAAGTTGCCTTATGGATAATCCACCCTGGTGATAATATAATACATAATCAATTGATAACATAATAACATCATCGTTAGCATATTTTGATTAATTAATTATCATGATGCCATAATATTTTATTAATCTAATAACTTGCCTACGTTGATTCAGTATTCTTTTATCCCTCCAGACCGTGTTTCAGCTCAAATTGAAAGGAGATTGAAGAAAATTGAGTCCCTTATTCAGTCCGCAAAGTATGAAGAAATTTTATCTGAATATGGAACAGTTTTCAAGTCGGGAAGAGACCAAACATGATTGGAAGAAGACCAGCAAGTTCTTCCTCAAACCACCTGCATTGTGACATTTCAAATTTGCCCCTACGAAAAAAAAATTTCATAACAGAATATAAAAATAAGCTGTTGGTGCAAGGGGAGGTCTTCTACAAATCTGAGGTAGAAGTCAGAAAGTCTGTTGTCAAGAGTAAGAGAAGTATTATGAACAGCAAGCTCGAGGATGTGGCTCCGGATACCGTGGTGAAGCCTCTAAAACTTCGGTATATCCAAAACTACTGACGAAACATTCCGGACCAAATTGATGCTGGCAAGCGGTTACTATTATTTTTTTTTTACAAAAATATATTGGCATTAGCTGCTTAAAAAGCAGAAAGCAAAGATGATGAAGAAAAAGACGCATGGATGGACAATCATGACGAAATTTGTGAGACTATCAAATACGATGAGACCACTAAAGTTTGAAATTGTATGCAAATGTACATTGTATTATTGTTGTTTATGTTTTAAAATTTTAATAATTTTATTTAAAATAGTATCATGTCACTTAAATCATTTGTTTAGTGACATTTAAATCAGTTTTAACAGCTAGTCAGTTAGTTTTAACTTTTAGTCAATTTTAGCAATCAGTAAGTGTGTAAAAGTCGTTTTACGTTAATAACTTTCCTAAAGTTCTTTTTGTTAAATAACATTAAGTTGAACAAGACATTTTTGTGTATTTGCAACTCCTAAAAACCCAATGTCAGATTAAATTTCGCAAAAATTAATTTCTGGTTTGTTGCAAAACCAGCCAACTCCAAAATAAGTTGCAAAAGCGGCCAAATCCAAAACAAAGACCTAAATAACCTCTTCCCTTCATGTGTCCCTGCCACCTTATTTCGTTTTTACAAATATACTGCCCTTATGACTATAAAACTGAAGAGTTTTAGTTCCAAACTTTATTTGGCTAAGTGTGGTAAAAAAAACAGCTTTTTCTCAAAATTTTATTTTTTGGAGATGGCTGGTTTTGCAAATAGACGACACACATATTATACGTAGTATACAAAATTTTAAACTATTTTTAAAATGCATAAAACAGTTGAATTCATTAAATTCCGCAAATAAGCAGAAATGGTCAGGAAACCGAAAAAGAAACTTGGAAAGAAGATACAGGAGGAAGAAAAAAAACAAAAGCATATTTTTGATAGTAGAAAAAAATAAAACGATCCTCATAGAAAAAAGAGGACAAGCGGCACCGTCGAGAGAAAGACTAAACAAATATCACCATGTTATAAAGCAGAAAACCAACGTTTAAAATGCACAAATAATACATGTAAAGCAGCAAACAGCTGTTTCGAATCTACTAGCGACATTCTTCTTCAGTGCAAGATAGGGAAAAGGGAACAGCGTGCTAGGAAAAAGCAAGGCTGAGCAATGGCTCAGCCTTGCTTTTTCCTGTTTGCTGCTTTACATGTATTATTTGTGCATTTTAAACGTTGGTTTTCTGCTTTTTAATACTGTTGCACAAAGGCTTTATTTGCTATTTTTATATCACCATGTTGCCTGAAAGTGGTTTGGAAAATCTGGGTGACTTCATACCTCCTTCTGGTCACTGCAGAGAAATAGCAAAATCATTATATAATTTTCTAAGCCAGAATAAAGCATGCTTTGGAAAAATTTAAGAAGAGAACTGCAATATTTGATTTGTATTCTTCATACAAACGAGCTTCCACTCCGACACCGATATCAACTGTCTAAACTAGATGGTAGAACCATTTGACCTAAGACCTTTACCAATCCGATCGGTGCTAGATTAATTGAGTACACAAATCTTCAGCTTTTTTTGCATTTCTAATGTCCATAAAACATGAATAGGCTTACAGAAAGTGACACTTGCATTTTCACACGTCATTAGTGGTATGTGCTTCGTCTTGCTCTTGACAGTGCACCTGTCCCTTTTTTTCTATAAAGATCGTTTTATATTTTTACCATCAAAGAATATGGTTGTAATTTTTCATCCTCCAAAATATTCCTCCTCCTGTAGCCAAAGTTTCCTTTTCGGTCCTGATCTTATCTTTATAGATGGCGGTATTCTTCTCCTCTGCTGTCACAATTCCTGCATCTTGAAGCACAGATGAAGCTCTAAATGCAATTTTATAAAATTTAACTAACTTTTTTTAACTAATATACAAACCAGTTCTAAATGCGGCGAACGCGGCGTGATAAAGATATATGTGTTTGAGGTTATCTTCTTTTGAAGCCCTGGTTCAAATTCTGATTCAGAAGAACTGCCTGCTTAAAAGTTCCTACTATTTGAATCTTCCGAGAATATCTGTATTTTAAAGCTGAAAAACAATTAACATCCCATCTCGCAGTTTCGCCCATCTCCTATTTCTTCCCTCATACTCATGACGACTGTTCGCGTTTTCATTGACTTCATTTCCACATTCTCCACTCCTTCCAGAATTGCTGTCAAGACATGCTGTGGCGCGTCAGACAAATATATGACTCTGAACGCACCAAAAAACAAAAGGAAGAGAGAAGAGCATAATAAAGACAAAGAGAAACCGACGAATGAACCAAACAATACTTACTATATTTGCTCACATATACCCGAAAAGGGTATAAAAATCGCCTAATTCAAAATACACATAACTATTAAATAATACATAATCAGAGCCTATTTAAATATTTCGTACGCTAAACATGACATTTCAAGTAAATTCAGCTAAAATAATTTAATTTAACATTTTTAAAATTTTTGCTAAAAAAATTCAAAAATCAGCATTTGAGCAAAACTTCAAGCCACCTGCGGTAAATGAAGGAACTGTCCAAAAAATCTCATTTTTTGGGGTGAACTTAGTGCCACCAGTGGCAACTTTTCCGTACTACGGATCATCGGAAATCGAAAAAAAGTTTTTTTGGCCCATCCTAATATGCATCTCTCTTATAGTGCACCTAGGTGATGTATATCAATTTTAATGTGTCTTAAATATTTTAACGTCATAAAAATACACTGCAAATGATTTTTCTCTATAGACCATCAGGTAACGGAATTATTTTGATTTCTTCTGTAAATTAATTATAAATGCTATACGCTTTATTTGAATACTATACATATTAAGGTAATAGCATATATCAATAATGTATATCAATTACAAAGTAATCCGTATATTTACGAGAGTAAGAACACGGCTAGAAAAACCGAATTCATAAATAATATTCAACTTTTTCCATAGTGTTAAAAGGAGAGTTTTTATTTCGATATCTGAAAGAATACAGACAAATTCGTAAACAGTTAAATATATATATATATATATTTGTATAAGACAACATTGCGTTGATCTCTAATGACTACATCAGATAAATTGTATAACTATTGTTCTTTTTTGGTTAATTCTGTTAAAATAAATAGTTAACTATGTCACATTATGCATTTCCTTACTACATTATGCCAATAATATCTTAGTCAACAGGAAGTTGTTTAAATTTGAGGTCTAAGCAAAGAAATCGCTGTAAGTACCAAAGAATTCGAAAATCTTCTTTTTTACTTATTTATTTATTTATTTATTTTTATGAAAAAGTGTCTTAAATCCCAAGCTTGTCAAACACGAACGTTTGAAGTGCTAATTCTAGCAGCAATAGTTCAAACAAATCGGACATTGTACATCAAACGTGGCAAATGAGGTGCTTTCGCCTTCTTTTTTTCGCTCTCTTTAAAAATTTCCTTTTCTAGACTTGCAGCGTTTCCCATTTTTAGTCCTCATTTAATATGAAGAGTTTGAAATTGTGAAACAATATTTTAAACAACAATAACTTTTTCCAATTAATTTTATGAGTAGAAAATTTCAAATGTAATTTCAAAATATTACTTTTAGAATGTGATATATAAAATTCTATACACAATTAATTTACCCTCCTAATTTTGCATTTTTAAAAGTTAGACAATAATAAAATATTTAAATTGTCAATTTTCATCCATTCATTTATATTCCAAAGTGATAAAAGTAATTTTTTACATGAAGGCCATATTGTAGCATGAAAAGTAAAGAGATAATAAATAAAGTTGAGTATCTCCATCTACCAAAATTTTTAGAATTCCATAAAATGTTTTTTATGGGGAAAACATTTCTGTCAAGAACAGAAACAGAAAAATTCCCAAAATACTATTTTTGAGTTTTGATTATCGGAATGTAATTCAAAAGCTAGATGTTTGAGGTAATTCGTGAAAATGAAAAAATACATCACAGATAAATGTCATAGACTGCGGAAATTTTGTTAACATTCTTTATGTTTATCCAAAGTCTTAAACGTGAAGAATAAAAGCGCATTAATTATTTATTATTGTAATTAATATCAATACTTTTTTAATCATGTTTTCTTAATCTGTGACTGATTCGAAAAGAATCCCTTTCTTGATCGACTAGCATTTAGATTAAAACTGTTTTTTAAATTATATGTATGCTCAGATTATTCAATAATACTAAAATTTCCGCTTAGATATTTTTTTAATAAGCCATTCTTAGTCCTTCAATAGCTCTTTTCAACAACTGATATCTTCATAATCATGACCGCATCATAATAGATGATTGCTGTAATATGATTATTTTCCGATTCATTATACAACGCATATCATATATCATGAATAATATAAGGAAAAATATGAATAAATACATATTGTATTTTGTAAGCTAGATTGTAATTATTTTTTAAATAATTACAACTTATATCACTTGAAGCTAAAACAAGTTTTAACAAACATTCTGCAAATGTATAAGTATCTGCTAAATGTCCTCACGGAAAATCATCAGAACAATATCCAGTCAGTCAAATGGACAAAACTTGCTTTGTGATTTTAACACATAAATTTACACATTCAAATTTTTCATTATCTGTTGCATATTTTCTTGTATTTCATAACGGATATACATACTGAAATATCAATATATATATTGTCTTTCAAATATCATTGTAGAGAAAATATTTCTTTAAGTATATGCGGGAAATAACAATATTTTTTTATCGATAAAACATATAGATATATTTTATTTTGATTTTGATCCTATACCTTACTTTCAATAATTTAATTTCAGATCCAAAAATGAGAATGTGTTATTCAAAAGGTTGGGTTTATTAAAATAAAACAAAATTCTCTTTTAAACTGTAAATATGAAATCAGAAATTTATTTTAGAATTTGAGGTATTACATGCATCATAGACGGTACTGATTGGGTCATGGAATTTACAAAGTACATTTTCCATGTATTTTTCATGTGGCAACTTCTTTTTAAGGGCTGTTCTTCATTCCCTACATAATTTACTTCACAAAACTCGTTTTCTAATCTCTTGCTGTAAAAGGAATATGGTAATCGAAATTAAAGTTACATCCAAACATTTTAGAAATCCTGTATCATCTTTTAAACGTAAATGACGCACAAAATACTGAACAGATTAGAACAGTTACATTTTATAACATTTTGTCTAATGAAAACAATAAGGTTAGACGATTAATTTTTTTGACGTTTGAAGAATTCTGAGTATCTTGTTTCAGTGGTATGTGTCTGTGTCAGTTCAGAAGAATCCCTTTCATAATAGATTATTACAATTTATTTGCATGTGATTGTAACTTTTATGATATCAAATTTAAAAATATAAATTCAGTTTCATTTATAATCATAAAAAAAAAAAACATGCAGTATACATTTGCAATCGGACTTATCTCTAGATTTAGATGCAAATATTAATGACATTTTAATATTGCTTTATTCAAACTAACACTGTATAAGAAATTAACCAAAAATAATTATGAATGATTTAAATGTTACAGTGTAAAAAGTGAACGCTTATCTGAATATTTGAATATTATGGAAAAGAAAGAAGATAGAAATATTAATGTTCCTAATAGGTATATTTTACATTGAATTATTTTCTCTTTAGAATATTATCTACCCTATTAAAATCCGTTCGTGTATCTATGTAACCTCAAATACTCGTAAACCACAAGGCGCAGAGCTACGAAATTTTGCACACGGGTTGCTGGCAGGGAGCACATAAACGATTTGGGAGAAAATCGAAAATTTTAAATATATTAAAAACTAAATAAATTAAAACTTATATATATATATATATATATATATAGTGTTTATGTTTATGACGAATTTTTGCCTTTTTTATGTTTAACCCGTAATCGGGTGAGTTCTATCCAGTTCTAAATGTTTTCTGCAATGTGAGATATACATATTACATGCGCCACGATGCAATACTTAAGAAGCTGTAGCGGGTATTGCAATAAATCTATTACCTCGCATGCAAATAATTAGAGATTATTTAATTTCGCTTAATTATTATCCTTAAAAAAAGTTTTATCATACACATCAACAAAACGTTTTATTCTATTTTTTCCCTTATTCCAAAGATATCGTTTCATCGTCTGCTGCCATAGCCACATGATAAATTAAATTTCATTTTAAAAAAATGCACTGCGTAGAAGAATATAAACTTTAGTTTGGTTGTTCTGAATTTTATTATTAATTTTGGTTTTAGAATTAAATTAATGAACTACCGTGCGTACAGCAGGTCAAACAGCTAGTATATTTAATATTTAACTTGAATATACAAAACAAAGTGTAACGTTCTATCAGTTTCAAATGATTTCTTAATGCGATATGAATAATATAAAAATTAACCAATAATGAAACAAATATTGTTAAACAGAAACTTTGCTTACTTAGACATAATTCGATCACCTTTTCAGATGTTTCCTTATTTATCGCTATGCGTGATGCTGTATAAAGCTGGAACATAATGCTTATAAATACTTTTGATTCAACTATTTTTAATTTTTTTTAATAATTTAGGAAAGAATGAACTTAAGATATAAATAGAAACAACGTTTAAAGCTTCAAAACACTTTATTTCTTGTTTCAAACAAGTTTCAGTAGCCATATCGTACCGTCATCAGTGCAAAATATGATTGTTCAGAAAAGACAATTGCTGAAATATATGTAGAAGAAGCTGATTCAATGATAAAGCTTATTAGCTAATAAAATGACAGAAAACAGACAATGAAAAAAGGAGTGAATTCAAAGATAATGTTTATTATCTTATAGAATTATCGTACCGTCATCAGTGCAAAATATGATTGTTCAGAAAAGACAATTGCTGAAATATATGTAGAAGAAGCTGATTCAGTGATAAAGCTTATTAGCTAATAAAATTACAGAAAACAGACAATGAAAAAAGGAGTGAATTCAGAGATAATGTTTATTATCTTATAGAATTATCGTACCGTCATCAGTGCAAAATATGATTGTTCAGAAAAAACAATTGCTGAAATATATGTAGAAGAAGCTGATTCAATGATAAAGCTTATTAGCTAATAAAATTACAGAAAACAGACAATGAAAAAAGGAGTGAATTCAAAGATAATGTTTATTATCTTATAGAATTATCGTACCGTCATCAGTGCAAAATATGATTGTTCAGAAAAGACAATTGCTGAAATATATGTAGAAGAAGCTGATTCAATGATAAAGCTTATTAGCTAATAAAATTACAGAAAACAGACAATGAAAAAAGGAGTGAATTCAAAGATAATGTTTATTATCTTATAGAATTATCGTACCGTCATCAGTGCAAAATATGATTGTTCAGAAAAGACAATTGCTGAAATATATGTAGAAGAAGCTGATTCAATGATAAAGCTTATTAGCTAATAAAATTACAGAAAACAGACAATGAAAAAAGGAGTGAATTCAAAGATAATGTTTATTATCTTATAGAATTATCGTACCGTCATCAGTGCAAAATATGATTGTTCAGAAAAGACAATTGCTGAAATATATGTAGATGAAGCGGATTCAATGATAAAGCTTATTAGCTAATAAAATTACAGAAAACAGACAATGAAAAAAGGAGTGAATTCAAAGATAATGTTTATTATCTTATAGAATTATCGTACCGTCATCAGTGCAAAATATGATTGTTCAGAAAAGACAATTGCTGAAATATATGTAGATGAAGCGGATTCAATGATAAAGCTTATTAGCTAATAAAATTACAGAAAACAGACAATGAAAAAAGGAGTGAATTCAAAGATAATGTTTATTATCTTATAGAATTATCGTACCGTCATCAGTGCAAAATATGATTGTTCAGAAAAGACAATTGCTGAAATATATGTAGATGAAGCGGATTCAATGATAAAGCTTATTAGCTAATAAAATTACAGAAAACAGACAATGAAAAAAGGAGTGAATTCAAAGATAATGTTTATTATCTTATAGAATTATCGTACCGTCATCAGTGCAAAATATGATTGTTCAGAAAAGACAATTGCTGAAATATATGTAGATGAAGCGGATTCAATGATAAAGCTTATTAGCTAATAAAATTACAGAAAACAGACAATGAAAAAAGGAGTGAATTCAAAGATAATGTTTATTATCTTATAGAATTATCGTACCGTCATCAGTGCAAAATATGATTGTTCAGAAAAGACAATTGCTGAAATATATGTAGATGAAGCGGATTCAATGATAAAGCTTATTAGCTAATAAAATTACAGAAAACAGACAATGAAAAAAGGAGTGAATTCAAAGATAATGTTTATTATCTTATAGAATTATCGTACCGTCATCAGTGCAAAATATGATTGTTCAGAAAAGACAATTGCTGAAATATATGTAGATGAAGCGGATTCAATGATAAAGCTTATTAGCTAATAAAATTACAGAAAACAGACAATGAAAAAAGGAGTGAATTCAAAGATAATGTTTATTATCTTATAGAATTATCGTACCGTCATCAGTGCAAAATATGATTGTTCAGAAAAGACAATTGCTGAAATATATGTAGAAGAAGCTGATTCAATGATAAAGCTTATTAGCTAATAAAATTACAGAAAACAGACAATGAAAAAAGGAGTGAATTCAAAGATAATGTTTATTATCTTATAGAATTATCGTACCGTCATCAGTGCAAAATATGATTGTTCAGAAAAGACAATTGCTGAAATATATGTAGATGAAGCGGATTCAATGATAAAGCTTATTAGCTAATAAAATTACAGAAAACAGACAATGAAAAAAGGAGTGAATTCAAAGATAATGTTTATTATCTTATAGAATTATCGTACCGTCATCAGTGCAAAATATGATTGTTCAGAAAAGACAATTGCTGAAATATATGTAGATGAAGCGGATTCAATGATAAAGCTTATTAGCTAATAAAATTACAGAAAACAGACAATGAAAAAAGGAGTGAATTCAAAGATAATGTTTATTATCTTATAGAATTATCGTACCGTCATCAGTGCAAAATATGATTGTTCAGAAAAGACAATTGCTGAAATATATGTAGATGAAGCGGATTCAATGATAAAGCTTATTAGCTAATAAAATTACAGAAAAAAGACAATGAAAAAATGAGTGAATTCAAAGATAATGTTTATTATCTTATAGAATTATCGTACCGTCATCAGTGCAAAATATGATTGTTCAGAAAAGACAATTGCTGAAATATGTGTAGAAGAAGCTGATTCAATGATAAAGCTTATTAGCTAATAAAATTACAGAAAACAGACAATGAAAAAAGGAGTGAATTCAAAGATAATGTTTATTATCTTATAGAATTATCGTACCGTCATCAGTGCAAAATATGATTGTTCAGAAAAGACAATTGCTGAAATATATGTAGAAGAAGCTGATTCAATGATAAAGCTTATTAGCTAATAAAATTACAGAAAACAGACAATGAAAAAAGGAGTGAATTCAAAGATAATGTTTATTATCTTATAGAATTATCGTACCGTCATCAGTGCAAAATATGATTGTTCAGAAAAGACAATTGCTGAAATATATGTAGATGAAGCGGATTCAATGATAAAGCTTATTAGCTAATAAAATTACAGAAAACAGACAATGGAAAAAGGAGTGAATTCAAAGATAATGTTTATTATCTTATAGAATTATCGTACCGTCATCAGTGCAAAATATGATTGTTCAGAAAAGACAATTGCTGAAATATATGTAGATGAAGCGGATTCAATGATAAAGCTTATTAGCTAATAAAATTACAGAAAACAGACAATGAAAAAAGGAGTGAATTCAAAGATAATGTTTATTATCTTATAGAATTATCGTACCGTCATCAGTGCAAAATATGATTGTTCAGAAAAGACAATTGCTGAAATATATGTAGATGAAGCGGATTCAATGATAAAGCTTATTAGCTAATAAAATTACAGAAAACAGACAATGAAAAAATGAGTGAATTCAAAGATAATGTTTATTATCTTATAGAATTATCGTACCGTCATCAGTGCAAAATATGATTGTTCAGAAAAGACAATTGCTGAAATATGTGTAGAAGAAGCTGTTTCAATGATAAAGCTTATTAGCTAATAAAATTACAGAAAACAGACAATGAAAAAAGGAGTGAATTCAAAGATAATGTTTATTATCTTATAGAATTATCGTACCGTCATCAGTGCAAAATATGATTGTTCAGAAAAGACAATTGCTGAAATATATGTAGATGAAGCGGATTCAATGATAAAGCTTATTAGCTAATAAAATTACAGAAAACAGACAATGAAAAAAGGAGTGAATTCAAAGATAATGTTTATTATCTTATAGAATTATCGTACCGTCATCAGTGCAAAATATGATTGTTCAGAAAAGACAATTGCTGAAATATATGTAGAAGAATCTGATTCAATGATAAAGCTTATTAGCTAATAAAATTACAGAAAACAGACAATGAAAAAAGGAGTGAATTCAAAGATAATGTTTATTATCTTATAGAATTATCGTACCGTCATCAGTGCAAAATATGATTGTTCAGAAAAGACAATTGCTGAAATATGTGTAGAAGAAGCTGATTCAATGATAAAGCTTATTAGCTAATAAAATTACAGAAAACAGACAATGAAAAAAGGAGTGAATTCAAAGATAATGTTTATTATCTTATAGAATTATCGTACCGTCATCAGTGCAAAATATGATTGTTCAGAAAAGACAATTGCTGAAATATATGTAGAAGAAGCTGATTCAATGATAAAGCTTATTAGCTAATAAAATTACAGAAAACAGACAATGAAAAAAGGAGTGAATTCAAAGATAATGTTTATTATCTTATAGAATTATCGTACCGTCATCAGTGCAAAATATGATTGTTCAGAAAAGACAATTGCTGAAATATATGTAGATGAAGCGGATTCAATGATAAAGCTTATTAGCTAATAAAATTACAGAAAACAGACAATGAAAAAAGGAGTGAATTCAAAGATAATGTTTATTATCTTATAGAATTATCGTACCGTCATCAGTGCAAAATATGATTGTTCAGAAAAGACAGTTGCTGAAATATATGTAGAAGAAGCTGATTCAATGATAAAGCTTATTAGCTAATAAAATTACAGAAAACAGACAATGAAAAAAGGAGTGAATTCAAAGATAATGTTTATTATCTTATAGAATTATCGTACCGTCATCAGTGCAAAATATGATTGTTCAGAAAAGACAATTGCTGAAATATATGTAGATGAAGCGGATTCAATGATAAAGCTTATTAGCTAATAAAATTACAGAAAACAGACAATGAAAAAAGGAGTGAATTCAAAGATAATGTTTATTATCTTATTGAATTATCGTACCGTCATCAGTGCAAAATATGATTGTTCAGAAAAGACAATTGCTGAAATATATGTAGAAGAAGCTGATTCAATGATAAAGCTTATTAGCTAATAAAATTACAGAAAACAGACAATGAAAAAAGGAGTGAATTCAAAGATAATGTTTATTATCTTATAGAATTATCGTACCGTCATCAGTGCAAAATATGATTGTTCAGAAAAGACAATTGCTGAAATATATGTAGAAGAAGCTGATTCAATGATAAAGCTTATTAGCTAATAAAATTACAGAAAACAGACAATGAAAAAAGGAGTGAATTCAAAGATAATGTTTATTATCTTATAGAATTATCGTACCGTCATCAGTGCAAAATATGATTGTTCAGAAAAGACAATTGCTGAAATATATGTAGATGAAGCGGATTCAATGATAAAGCTTATTAGCTAATAAAATTACAGAAAACAGACAATGAAAAAAGGAGTGAATTCAAAGATAATGTTTATTATCTTATAGAATTATCGTACCGTCATCAGTGCAAAATATGATTGTTCAGAAAAGACAATTGCTGAAATATATGTAGAAGAAGCTGATTCAATGATAAAGCTTATTAGCTAATAAAATTACAGAAAACAGACAATGAAAAAAGGAGTGAATTCAAAGATAATGTTTATTATCTTATAGAATTATCGTACCGTCATCAGTGCAAAATATGATTGTTCAGAAAAGACAATTGCTGAAATATATGTAGAAGAAGCTGATTCAATGATAAAGCTTATTAGCTAATAAAATTACAGAAAACAGACAATGAAAAAAGGAGTGAATTCAAAGATAATGTTTATTATCTTATAGAATTATCGTACCGTCATCAGTGCAAAATATGATTGTTCAGAAAAGACAATTGCTGAAATATATGTAGAAGAAGCTGATTCAATGATAAAGCTTATTAGCTAATAAAATTACAGAAAACAGACAATGAAAAAAGGAGTGAATTCAAAGATAATGTTTATTATCTTATTGAATTATCGTACCGTCATCAGTGCAAAATATGATTGTTCAGAAAAGACAATTGCTGAAATATATGTAGAAGAAGCTGATTCAATGATAAAGCTTATTAGCTAATAAAATTACAGAAAACAGACAATAAAAAAAGGAGTGAATTCAAAGATAATGTTTATTATCTTATAGAATTATCGTACCGTCATCAGTGCAAAATATGATTGTTCAGAAAAGACAATTGCTGAAATATATGTAGAAGAAGCTGATTCAATGATAAAGCTTATTAGCTAATAAAATTACAGAAAACAGACAAAGAAAGATGAGTGAATTCAAAGATAATGTTTATTATCTTATAGAATTACGATGGGAAATCTTAAGAAACGGGACATGTGAGCAGTTTATAGACGTTCAAGTTTAGACTTGTACGTAGTAAAGCTTGCTCACATGGTCCGTTTCCTAAAAATTCCTATAGTAATTCTGTTGACTAATAAATTTTACCTTTCAATCCACTTCTCGTTCATTGGCTGTTCTGTAATTTTATTAGCTAATAAATTTTATCACTGAATCCGCTTCTCCTACCTATATTTTAGCAATTTTCTTTTCTGGTCAATCATATTTTGCACTGATGACGGTACGCAGTGACTACTGAAACTAGTTTGCAACAAGAAATAAAATATTTTAGTGCTTTGAACGTTGTTTCTATATATATTGTACTACGCAAAGTAATTTCTTATTGAAAATGAACTTAAGAATCTAAATATTGAAGAATTCAAATACCTAAAGGATAATCTGAGGAGGCAGAACAGCGACTGATACACTGAATTAGTTTCTATTGAGTATAATAGCTCTTTCGAAATGTAAATGATTAACTTACAGTGCAATAGAACAAAATATTATTTCCTATGATTATGAAACACAAACGATAAATATATATATCTCACAAAATATCCATTTGCTGTGAAATGGATGTTTGGCGAAGATTAACAAGAACGTCAAGGCTGGGAGGAATAAAAAAAAACAGATAAGGAAGGTCAAGCAGGATACCTTACTGACAATCCAGCATAATAGTCTAAAATGCTATGGTCATTTTCGAAGGAGGAGTAATTAGTGATGAGCATAAACGAAATGTTATGGAGTCCGATACGTACACTGACACTGGATGGACCAAAGACGATATTAACTCTTTCACCGTCCAACGGTTTTCCTGTATTTTTATAAAAATGCTTGTAAATCCCAGAATATATATATATATATTTTTATCTCAGTTTGAT
Organism: Maratus speciosus; assembly: GCA_963932465.1. NCBI lineage: Eukaryota > Metazoa > Arthropoda > Arachnida > Araneae > Salticidae > Maratus > Maratus speciosus. The sequence continues at coordinate 140,619,257 of OZ010791.1, forward strand.
GCTATAGTATCTTTATAATCACTTTTTTCTATATGTATTCAAAATAAAACTCTGTTTAAAATACTTTTGTCTACAGACATTTTAACATGATTTCTAGAAATGGAAAAGTCCGGGCCAGCCAGTTAAAGGGTTAAATAGTACAATCTGAGAGAAATTAAAGTGCAGATTATAAATTAAGATATGAAATTATCTTTGATAGAAAATAATGATAGATGACTCTAAAAAACCTTTTCGTTCGAGGAAGATCAGATCTTAGTATACATTTTAAAGCAAAAAAACGATTTTTAACTAATAATTCGATTATATATATATTTTTAAATATAACTTTTTTCTGTGGATCAGAAATCACATTGTCAAAATACTACCAAAATATATTTTCATCTATAGATGACCACTGGTTGTGGAGTCATAAGCAAATATGTAGCGTCGGCAACACTTGAGGTGATACTTCAGACTAAAGTTTAAAGCCCTTTTCATAAAATTTCCTCTATTATTTACTGTAAAAGACCTCAGATTGATAAATGCAGATTTTGCCGGTAAATAATCCATTTCACTTCAAACCTCGGATATAACACCTGGGAGTAAACAAAATTTTGTTTATTTGGATATTATATAAATAAAATTGTGTAAATAAGGGTAGAGGTAAATCATATATCCATAAAAGTGTATTAAATTATCATAAATATCTTTAAGAATGAACAAAAATAACTTGAATGACATACATTTTTATGTGTCTGAAATGCATTAAACAAAAGGTTGGAAAGTGTTCATGGGCAAGCCTTTATGGCCAGCACATATACACATTTTCTATGCGTACATTTAAGCAAAGCTGTATAGGACACAATGACCATTTTACGTTACAACCTTTCCTGGTGTAATAGAATGATTGTGTAAAATCTTACATACAAATGTTTCAGTGGTTGAAGATGATTCGAGGACATACAAACGCACACATTCATAAAAACAAAAACAGGCAGTTCTTTCTTTAAAGTCACTTAAACTTATAAATCTTAACAATCTCTTTCGCCTACAAATTTCTTTTGTTAAATTCACACAAACAAAATCCCTCCTACTTATTTGCATAAACAGAAATATATATTATTTTTATTAAACATAAATTATTTTTTAAGTATAAATTAGGAATTTTTTAAATATTTACAAAATCAATAAATTAACAGCATAAAAAGTTATTTCTTTCTAAATATATTAGTGATGTTACTTATGAAAAATAAAATTTCGTACATGTTAAATAAAAAAGTAAGTAAAAAAATAGTTATTTTCGATAAAATATAATCCCCCAGTATAACTAATTTTAAAATAACTCGAGATAAAGAAGCTGAAACAATGTTTCAAAAACGTGAAATATTTTTGTACGCTATGTTATTTTTTTATATTTATAATACGTGTTTTATAAAGCTATTTTTTATTGTTCCTTTAAAAATTTTTTACAAATTTATTGTAATAAGATTTAAGTATGTTTCAAATTTTTTCTACTTAAAAGGCAACCTTCAAAAAGAAATTCTAAAAAAGAAATAGTTTGCAGTCACTTTTAAAATAAATGATGGTTTTATGATAAACAAAGTATACTTATCGGGATAAATACACAAAAGAATAACTAAGAGGAGTTACTCAGATTAACTGGATACTATATTTTTAAAAAATGCATTTGAAAGTAGGATTATATAAATAATGGAAAGATATTACTTCTTTTAAGAAACAACAATTACCTGAAGCCGAAGATTGTAGCATTAGAGTTATCAAAACTTAGTAGATATCGTAGTGGCTCTCTCCCCTTCATTCTAAATTAATTTTAGCTGTATATTTATATTCTAAGGGAATTCCTAGAAAGCGATATTGCTGATATCTACAGAGAGAAATGGAAGGTGTGCTAGATATCTTTCCACAATCTGCCAAACTGATAATTTTACTGTCTACAGTTGGTCGCCAGCAGAAACAACAGGTATTGAGGAATTGTAATTTGAAAAAAGATGCTTAACTATTAGTAACAAAATACAATAAAACACTTTTTAAACTAAAAATATATACCGGTTGAAAAGAGATTACGTTCCTAACGACCAATCATTATCTGTAGCGGAATATTCTAGTATTCTCCGCGTCAAATCTTAATAGTCGCTTTCTATCCTTGCCTTTCTCTCTCCTCTGTCATCAAGTACTTCTACCTGTACAATGGCTTTCGTGACGCATCAAAAAATGAACCTGATTGAAAACGGTAGTCCTGACATCTACAGGGAAACTCGGAATCTTAGAGGGAGATCCTCTACAATCGGAATGATTGATAATTCGGCTTATCACTATCTTTTACGAACTGGAATTAAGGACTTTTAATCTCAAAAGGCAACAAAAATAACCAGAAGATAGTTAAACTAGAACTCCTACCATTTCCAGCCACGTTAGAATAGAGCAGCTGTAAGTTTCAGTCTGAAGTTAAAAGAGAAATATTGCGCAAATACCCTTTTTAACACCAAAATTGTTGTTGACCGCTACAATAGGTGGTTCTTTCGCACTTTCTCTTTCCCCAAGGTTATTAATGGTATAACTGCATTCCTGTGAAAACTGTGTTGCTATGTTTAGTACATATTTTTTGTTTAACAGCAAATTTAAGTTCAAGAGAAAGTGATTATAACGCGGTTGAAAATCCTAAAAAGAAACGAAAGTTGAATATACAATCTGTATTTTGGAATATGGAATAAGTAACCATACATTCCTTAAAGATATTTGTGAGCAGAAAATAACATGTCATCATGATACATCGAGTTGGTTTATTTTTTTATTATTTTAAACTTTCGTTAGACCTTTCTTTATGTAGTAAATTCAACAGACTAAAAGAAATACCCATCAAAGTTATTTTTGTCCTACCTGTAATAAAAATAAATGTCTTGATTTGTATACAACTCAAGAAAAATTGGGTCTGCTTAGTTTCTTGTCTATGTTCACATCAATAGATGAACAATATTTCTTCATCTATAGAAACTCTACAATTTCAGCTCCGACAAATATTGTTCTGTTTGTACGTATGTTTAATAATGTACATAAATTATATTTTTCTGCAAATTAAAAAAATAAATCTTGGAGCAGAAACCGTACTAATTGAATTCTATGCTTTTGCCAATGCTGAATCTGAAAATGAAGTATTTTTCTCCATCAAACATCACATGTTTCATATACAAAAATTATCGGAAAAGTATAAATTTTGCAACGTAAACAAATTTATTGGCTTATGAAATTACACAAAGTAAAATTAAATAGTATAATTTGAAAAAGTATAGGACATTTGCCGATCTCGCCGAATTTAACACGAATCGGACGCATGGATGAGTAGTGTATTTACAAAAATTTCGATCCAAATGTGACATATTAAGGATCTTTAAAGTTATATAGCTAGATACGTGACGCGATTAAACATTTTTCATTAAGTTTTTTATTAAACACTCATTGATTTATCTGTTCCAACTGCGCACACGCGTACTGGAAATGTTCTTTTGATCTACCTTTTGATAATGAATTTACAGTTTAAAAATATTACTAGTCATAGTTTTGCTTAATAAATTATCATAAATTCTGTAAGAGCGAAATCAGGTAAGACACTTGGAAAGAGAGGTAATAGCTAAAACGTTAATCCAATTAATGTTTCCAATATGTAACGCTTAAATGTCTGCAGAAGTTCAGCCATTGTTAAATAAAAAAATGTTGGTAGAATATTTATTTAGAGGCTTTTAAATTGCTAATAATACCATCCATTGGAATATGGGCCATTGTTAGGTTTAAAAAATATATTCAAATACAACCCACCAAATTTTTACATGGAGTATTTATGGTTAATATGTATTAAAAGAAAAAAAGAATTATTTAAATCTAAATGGTATCTTCCCCAATGACATCGTTAAATAATCATGACTTTCCTTTTAAAATTTCACTTTAACGCTTGCTTAACTATTAGAGTACCACACTTAAAAATGATTTTAATGTATGCTATGTAATATTAAGTACGTTTTAAAATTCCTGCATGCGGGAAAAATTTATTCAAATAGCAATTCATTACGGAATACCTATGTTTAATATTTTGACTTTTTATTTAATGAATTCTTTATGACATTCAAATTTATAATTCCAAAAGAATTATCTAGGTGTATGTTATGATTTTATTTTTGGCGTAATTATAATATTTCCATTTTAATTGTACAGTATTTGTGTTAGCCTCCTACCAGTGGAAGAGTTGGCACAAATCTTGCAACAAAAGTAATTTTCCCGCAATTTCTTTCTCTTAAATGAGAACGAAATTAAACTTCAATTTAAAAATATCATATGCATATTTCTTCTTACAACATGTCTTTTAGTATTATTATGAAAAATATTTCATTTAGGATTACTACACTCCGCAAAAGATACATCACGCTCCCCCTGTACAAAAATGTAACCGCGCTCGCTGAGAGGTTAGAAATATTCAAAATGAATAAAATTTCTCGTATAAAAATGATCTAGAATAAAAATATTCTATATGAATTTAGAAAAATTGAATCCTAGTACTTTTTTTTAATTTATAAAATGGTGTTAATAGACATAATATCCTTTTAAAGCAGATCACAGAAATTCCCGTAATGAATACTGGGTTAAAAAAAAGTTAGATACAAATAAATTTATGAAATTTTCTTAAATTATAAAAAGTCATAAAGGTTGATTATAGAAATTAAACAAGTTGTTTTTAACATTATACACTGTAAAAAATTATGTCAAATTACTCAATAAAATTGGTGACAGCATACAGCTACCAATTTTATGATGTAACGTTACAATTTTTTTTTTTTTTACTGTGTAACTGAAAACATAATACAACTTTGCATTTTATATATTTTATTTATTTCTTGATCCTGTTGTACATTAGATACACTGTTTAAACTTTGAAGCAAATTGTCCAATAATTGGACCTTTTTAACACTTTCCAATATAGTTGCAAATTGTTTATGAATTTGGTTTCCCTGTCCGTCTGTCTGCGCTCTAACTCGCTTAAATTTAGTCAGATTGCCATGAAATATATATATATATTTAATTCGGGATCGCTATGGGAAATGATGTGTGTAATACATTAGGTTCATTTACAGGGCCATTCAAAATAATTTCGTTGCATTATATTGTATGGGGAAAAATCGTTCGCTGTGTATTTTAATGATATTACAACATTTTAATCATATTGAAATTGATAAACATCATTGAGGTGTATTACAAGGTTCTTAGCATAGAATATGGTGTACGTAGAGCTTATCTTTTATTTAATGGAACACACAAAAGAAATTGGCTATAGAAAAAAATGAGCAATAGTTGAACTATTGAAACATACGAACAATAATATCTGGAACTGCGTTTTCAGTGGTGGTATGCGGTTTTAAATGTAACTATTTTTTAAATATTGCTGGGTGTGTATATACTCTATAGATCATATAAAGGTCTCACAAATGTTCTCAACAACATCCGTTTATTGGCGGAAATTGTTGAGTGAAAATTTCCACTGCGTATGCGTTTAACTAAACTAACTTTTAGCATACTTTGTAGTATGCATACATATTTGTAGATCATATACAGATCTGGAAAAAAATCGCATATTTTGAAGACTATTAGTGATAAAAAGAAAATCGGATTTTCAAATGCGTTATGCGTTTTCCAAATTGTTCGTTTAGACGTCATATTTCACCTTTGTATTGTATATTAGTACATTTTAACTGTGTAAGTTTTAATACAGTATTCTGAATGTGTTGGAATGTGTTTCATTATATACGATTTACGCATGATTTTTCGTTGCTGTTTTTTTTTTATATATATATTTAGTAAACGAATACATGCCGCAATTCAATTTATTTTTGACCATTATATGTTTGATATTAAAATGGTCGAGTGGCAGGACCTTTTGCTACATTATTTATATTTATAGACAAATAATGAAAAGACATTGAAATTGCACAATTCAAAATACATTGTATTTAAATTTCCTGAAATGATATATCTTTATTGGCTATAAACAAGACTACAAAAGAAATTTCGTGGTGCTTATTTTATTTAAAAATGATTGATATAACCTTTTTTTTATGTACTCAGGTTTGGAAAAAACTTTATTTTCGTCTGAAGACATGATCATTTGTTTCGTTTTCTTGATATACAAAATATGATGTTGTCTTTTTGTGATTATTGTCAATTTCATAGTTACTTTCAATTTATTAACGACATTGTAAACTATACAGTAGGCAGTTCGATGGAAATTTCCTTCAATAAAAGCAATATATTTTATGCATTACCGTTCAAAACTTTCATAAAGTGTCCTCCTTTCGTCCTAAAATACATAACATTACGCCGTTTTACATGGATGAAATTACTTAATTGCGTCGTTTCACATCTAGCTGAAAGTCTTTCTAAATTGACAGCAAGTCGAAAGGTACGTCAATTTTCGTTGAAGATTGTCTGAAACAATACTTGTTTACTATTATCAAAATGTGTGCGTATTTTGTCGTTGTATATGTTTGAGACATGTCTAAATTCAATATTTATAAATTTTATACAGCGACATTTCGAAGTAGTTAGTAATTAACTAGAAATGTATGTTATTTTGTATTTAATCCCCAAAAATAAATAATAGTTCAAAAAAATTGCTGCTGCGTCCTTCGTTTCAAATAAAAAAAAAGTAACATCAGACCTAGCTACTGTGTATTTTACAGATACAAAAATAGTAAAAGTTTGTTAATGTAAATTATTCGGTCATAGAAATATTTTTTTCTTCAAATATGTATTTTCTCAACATATCGATTCTAATGCTATTAATAATGCATTTCAGATAAGATAGTTAACACCTTTTATTTTACGGTGAGCACAAAAATTTAAAAATTAAATGCAATATCAATAATGATAATAAAAATAAAAATAATTTCTTTTATTTTAAAGTGGTGTTAAGGCCTTTAGGTTATTTGAAGAGTTTTAAAAAGTATGCTTCGAGTCCATAACCAACATAGTGCAGCTCACTAAATGAGTTATAATATTTTCTCCAATTAACTGTTTTAAAAACAAAATATTAAGGCACACTAAATATTGGAAATAATTTATCTCCGTACCTCAGCTAAACATTTAATGTCTTACAAAGCTAAACAAGCGGAGCCGTCACGTAAAATCTTACTACTTGTAAAACATACACTTAATGTAAAATAAATGTAAATTTCGACGCCCATGCAACATAAAATTGTATCAAACGATGTTATTAATGCAGTGTTTTTTTTATCGATAAGCATCCTGTGGGTCTATTCGATAACCAACGTATGGTGCAGTTTAAATAAATGAGTTAGTTATTTCTTTAATTTACTATTTTAAAAGCAAATATAAAAGCACAACAGGAGTAAAAAATATTTATCTGTACCTTAGTTTAACATTCAGTATCCATACAAAACTAAACATGTCCGCCCGCTACATAAAATCTTGCTATTTGTCAAGCTTACACTTAATGTAAAATAAAAATTGCATTTAATCGTATATATTTATTGTTTACTTATTTTCCATATTTTCTGTTGATGACTACTGACAAGAAATTAGAAGTACGTCACCAATGTGTAAATATTCAAGCGGTGTACGCAAGGCATAAATGTTTGAGGACCATCTAAAGGTTTTATCGATTATATACAAGTTTTACCAGACAGGAATCCTTCCTATTTTATATTTCACAACTTTTAAAACGAAAGAATTTTTTTTTTTTGTTTAGTTTAGATGGCGTAAATTTCTAACGTATATAAACGCAAGCATAGCGAATTAAAATGAAAACTTTAGGGCATAATCAAATTTAAGGTATAATACCATTTTATTATAAATATAATACCATAGTAATATGAAATATAGTGTCGTGTTAAAAATATCTTATTTGTAAATTTGTAAAAGTATCTTTCTTTTTCTATTTCAAATTACTCAAACTAATTTCTATAACACTTTTACAAAAAAAAAAAAAAAAAAAAAAAAAAAAAAAAAAAAAAAAAAACTGTTAATGTTTTGATGGTACACTGTAAAAAAAAAATGGTAACTTTCCATGTAAAATCCAGGAACGTTTCGCCTTTTATCAGGTTTTCAGAATAATTTAGCTCTTTCCTGTGAAATTCTGGTTTTCTTATCTGAAACGTTCCTGAACAAAAGTTGGAAACAGCAAAACGCTGCGGCCGCCATTTATTATTTTTTTTCCCTATAATCCGTTGCTCGCGCGCGAGTGTCGAAAACGAATTCCTTAAATGAATGTAAAAAAATCAATATGGAATGCAAATAAATCAATAGACGACATAATCCTTTACGTCTCTATTGTCAAGATAATTCAGATGAAAATACAATACCTCTGTGACATCACTAAGAGATTATCTCTCGTACTTGTCTGTGAAATCTTTAACGAGCAGACTGTGTAAAAAAAAAATACACCTATTATTTGGATCTGCATTAACCAGGGGACAATCAAATATGATTCTCACCTATTTTGATTAATTTAAAGTATGTTTTAGAGTTCTTATCTCTATTATTCTTGTGAAAGGATTTCTTCAAATGGGCCTTAGATTTTCAGAAATTAGATGCCGAGTTTTAGCATACGTTTCAAATACCCATTAGTTTGCAGCTCTCAACGTGTCTTTCATGGTGTGGACGCAGACAGCTTGCACGCCACCCGTACGGCCCGGGTTCGATGCTACCTCTTGACTTTTTTTTTTTTTTTTAATTAATTTTATATTTTAACACTTTATTACAATTTGATTTAAATTTGACATATATTTGACACTTTGAATTGCTGCAAATTTGAATTTTTTTTTTTTTTTTTTCGGAAAAAATATACAATTACGTTTAGGTTTTTTTTTCATGAAAATTTATATGTATTTTATCTAACTTGTAAACTAACATAATCACTGACGAAAATCCAAAATATTTTATGTCTAGATTTTTTTTCTAATTATTATTTACATTTATATATTTTTATATTTTAAGCAAAGTTCAGAAACAATATATCACATATATATTTACTTTATTGAATTTTAACTGAAAATTTATTTTTTCGTGTAAATTATAAATAATAATTTTGATGTCAATTTCAAAATATCTTTTCATTCTAACAAATAATGATAATAAAGCAAAAATTGTCAACTGGAAATGTAAAAATCGTCTGCGGATCCCGCATGCTGTGAAATGTCAGTAATGTCATAATGAAGGGAACGAACATCCAGAGTGAATTATGTCAGCCAGGTATCGGTCCGGATAGCCTAACAGGTAAGGCATTCGCACGGCACGCCAAGTATCCAGGTTCGATCCCTGGTCTGGACATTTTTTGCTCTTGTGCTACTCCAGCCTTGAATATGTCAGTAATGTTTTGCTGTCAACAGAAATATTCCTGGTATTTCGCAGGAAACTTACTGGCATTTCTGTAGAAAGTTTTTAACATATACAGTAAAGTACCAGTCATTTTCAAGAAATGTTTCTTGGAAATAATGGGCAACTCAGCTGCCCATTTTTTCCCAGGAACGTTGCGGAATTTTTTTTACAGTGTATATGTATAAAAAACATTACATCGGGTAAATCTAATTAATAAAGCTTTTATGTCAAATATCAAATATAATATTTTTATGCATTTAAACAATTGCTTAACCTATCGAAAATGTCTACTGTATTACAATTTTTTTCTTCCAAAGCATACAAGTTATTTGCTCTATGTTTCGGTTTCATAAAGTATAAAAGAAAATGCACGCATTGGAGTGAAAACAAATTTCTTTCTTCTGCTCGTTACAAAAACAATCACGCAGTGGCATGATTGAGCCTCTATAAGACTATGGCGACATAAGTATAACAAATAGACTCAGATTCGAATGTTTTTCCCCCATTCTCTCAATGCATGACCTATAAAATGCCATATTCGCCAATATGAGTTCATTTGGATGAATGCAACAGCTGAAAAAACATTAGTTTTGAGATAACTGCAGGTTCTTTATGCTGCTTTGGTTAATGCCCAAAATTGTCGAAGCCAATGAAATTTTATTTCCCGGATATCTCCGTTAATTTTATAGAATTACTCTAACAGCTAATGCTTCGGAGAGCATTAACCAAATAAGTCTTCTCTGTCTTTCTCTTATTCTTAAAATTAGGCAGCAGAAAATTAATGTGACAGTATTTTAATTGGTAAGATTTCCAAAAAACAAAGGAAACAGTAATATAGTTCATCTTCAAGATTAAAGTAACATAGTTGATAATTATTCCAACTGAGCGAAAAATGCCTAGGACAGGACTCAAACCGGTGTACCTTCGCTTCCAGTATCAACGCCCTAAGTATTCTTGGAACAAACTCCAACTATGCTACTCCAACCTAAAAAATAGTTTATCGTGTTAAAAGAAATCTTCTCTTCATTATTACCTTTATTGCCTTACATTATGACTTAGCATTCCCTACATTCAACATGACATAACATTCTCTTTATTATGACACGGTATACAGCAGCTTTCCGTGTTATCGAACATTTTCATCATTGGAATACTATAGTTATATAAATATAGCAATTAAAGCCTTTGTGCAGGAATATTGAAATGCAGTAAACCAACGTTTAAAATGCACAAATAATGTTAATAATAATATAGTTATATATTAATAATATAGTTATAGCTCGGATGAAAGAAAACTAGCTGTTCAATTTGCAGCCATGGCTAACAAATAAAAGAAAATCATGCAAGACAGGGACCGTTCTGGAAGTTCAGTAGGAAGAGCATTAGCATGGCAAGCCAACGAACCCAGTTTCAAGTACTGACATGGATATTTTTCGCTATGTTATACCTTGAAGATGATTTATCTATTAAAATGATTTTCTTCTTTTCTACAAGAAGTGATATAATTTTAGGGGGGGGGGGGCAGAAACCTTGTGAGCTACACAAATGATGCGTAAGCACAGAAAGTAAGATTAACCCGGTTGCTTGTCTTTTTATCAGATAAATTTTCTCAGGCAAACTTCAAATTCGTGGAAAACTCTGCGGAACGATCACTAATGTCAGTTAATTTTTATCTTTCTAGTAGAACAAAGCTTGTAAGAAAAATGTATGATTCAAGTAAAATGCGAATTTATAACTTCATTGAAATATAATATTGAAATATTAAATGAAAATAGTCAATTGTGATCAATTTTCTGTATGCGGGGACCGGTGGCAAAAGACCGAGTGCGACCAATAACTTTTTGAATCAAGTAAGAAAAATCAAGTGCTAAGCATAGATTATGAAACACTTTCCAAAACTTCCTGAATACTTTAACAAAACTTCGTTATTTAGGGAAATGAAGTATATAAGAGAACTAACTAAACATTTTAGAAAACGCAGAAAACATTTAAAAAACTGATTTCAGCAGTTACCTTCCATAGCAAATATGTATTCCAATTCATTTGAACAGCCCTGTATTTGATCTGTAGGTTGATATAGATACTATATAATAGAGAAATTTAGTTAAGCAAGAAAACATATAATTGGTTGAAATTTCTCTTTCAGCAGTTTATACTAATAGATGGATACAAACTTGTATACTTTTGTACAACCCTGTAGTTTACCCAGAACCTTACACGCCACTATTTATCTAAAGTTTAATTCAAAACAAAACACTCTTAAAACTACTGGAATCACACTTCCAGAAATTATCATTTATAGACAGCCATGTATGCAATTCTTTGTGTGACCCTGTATATCATTTTGTGCATATTCTACAAACATTTCTTAGTAAACTAAATTAAGTTCAGCGTAAAAATGCATAACTCATTTAAAAACAACCTTTAAGCAATTTGAAATCATACCCAGTAACCATTACGAATTCTTTTGTGTAGTGTTTTGTACCCTGTATATCAATTAGAGCATTTATACACACCATATACAATGCATACATATAGTGAAACATAAAAGCACATACCATAATTAAAAATGCATTTCCAGCAATCATTGCTAATGTACGGATGCTTCGGATACAATATAGTATCTGAAAGCTTTTGTGTGTCCCTGTAAATAACGCTATGCACTTCGTATTATACATGAAATAGCTTACAGTAAACCTCAGCGTCGTATATGAATTTCATTATACATGAAATAATTTAACATAATTGAAATACGCCGAAAAAAAGTCCCTCCAACCCTATATCATTATGTAACGGAATCATTTTGTGTTGCTCTGTAAATGAACAATAACTATTCCTTGCGCCGGATATTCTACAGAATGCATATTTTAGTGCACTTGATAAATGCATATCAATTTTATTATGTTTGAAAGCATGTAACATCATTATAAATCATTTTAAACGATTTTTCGCATAGGCCGTAATGTAGCGGAAAAATTTTGGCTGTCCCTGTAAATGAACTAAACGTGCTACAAACTTCATTTGAAATAGGGTTCGTGCTATGGTAGAGGTTACTAACATCCAAAAATTTCAGAACGTTACGAGTATATTTACGGGAGTTAGAGCGCGGGCAGACGTACAGACGGACAGACAAACCGAAGTCATAAACACTTTTCAACTTTGTAACTTTTTTGGAAAGTGTTAAAGAGACGTGAATACTCTCAGGCTAAATTTTATAAATTTTATTCTATTATGTTTATTTTAATGTATTAAATGTGAAATTTAAATACATCTCGAATAAAAGAGCTCATTCTTTAAACTGTAATTCCAAATCCAAAGGAATTTATTATTTGATGGTTTCAAAAGACTCAGAATAAAAATTAAAAGACATATATACTTTAATACATAACTATCGAAAACTTAATTAATATTTTGACGAAAGAAAAGATAAAAAATTAATGTATGTATTCAATTAGATTTTATAACTCCGCTCGTAAAGAAGAAAAAAATAAAACTTGCAAGAGCTTTTTATTAACAGAAGAACAAAATCAAGAATTAATATGAATGCAAATGTAACTATAAATAAGCAATTACAAAAACAACTTTTAAAATACAACATTCAAAGTAAAATGTCTTTCACTGAAATGTAGTAAGTAAATGAGAAAACATCTTTTAACATTTTAGCAATATACATGGAGTGTAACTGTAAATGTTCAAAATTTAGTCGAATCACTTGTAATGAATACTCAATGATGTTAAATTGCCCTGATCACAGTATAATTTCACTTTAAATAGAATTCAGATTCAAAAGGCAAAGCTGGCTAAATTGAACTAAACGATTTTTAGTTAAGTATTCAGAGAGAATATTTGTAAGGAATTAAACAAATTAGATTCTTTTTAACATGGATCTCTAGAGATTTTTGATGTATTTACGACGGTTTTAAAATTTTTAGCTTTGTTAGAAAAGCATTGAAGAAATAGGAAATGCAATCTGTTAAATGTAAATCAACTATTATCTAAATATTTGGAAATTTGATTTTACTGTTCTGTAACTTGTATTTATGTGGAGATTTATTTTTATTTTTATAAAACTAATTTTGAGGTCTCATTTGCGTTTATTTTTTCTTATTAGACGGAATTTATCGCCAAGCATAAGAAAAAATAACTCAATAAACTACAAAAAAAGGAGAAAAAAAAAACGATAACTGTTGCTAAAAGATTTTTGGAATTAAATAGTGCATTCTCTAGTTTATATTTTGTGGATTCAACAGAATGATGTTTTGACACATCTATAGCTAACTTTCGATTTGTCACAGAAATATTTTTTTTTTGTTTTTATGGAATAGGTCATGTCAAGTGCCATTATCACAAAAAATAAAATGGATTCCGATAAGTAAATTCGATTTATAAAGCCTTTTCCCCCTCCTTTTATAAAGTATTGTTAGCATACAATCTGTTGGCAAAGCTACAGATTTATGTAAGTATCGGATTGGTACATTTTTTGTTAAATTTTATTTGTTTTTGTAAATATTATTTAACAATATTATTCACAATTTAAGTTTCATGTAAAATAATATTTATTATATGATTTTTACCAGTTTAAATTATTTGGCACCTATATATTCTTAGAACAAAAAAAATAACGTTAATCTTAAACTGAAATAAAATATAATAAAACTGGAAACCCTAATTTAGAAATCTAGACATCATTGCTATTCCACGGTAAATATAACTTAATCTAGCATTAGTTGATATATATCACGCATGATTTTTTTCACGTTTTATTTCTAAAGTAAATTTATGGAAAAAAATGCCCAACAATATTATTTTTTAATAAAAAATTTCATGAAATCATGTTATGTATAGTTTGTTATTGATCTAAATAAGAAATCTTTCAAAATAATCACCGTGAATTAGGATCGAACCATAAAAATAATTTTTTGTAAAAAATGTACTTTTAAATTAAGAAAAATATTAAAGTTTGTCCAGTAGTATACCAATAAGATTTTACAATCAACCATTTAAAAATATCATAAAGGAAATCTAATTCCATTCAAATACGCATTTAGTAAGCATTATGGTACATATGAAGGATCAGGGATACAAGCAATGATGGTCTCAAAGTAATTTTTCACCTTTATTTTTATTTCGTGCTACTTTCATCGTTCTTCACTCTTAATGGGTCTACTTTAGACTGTGTTATCTATACGCTACTATAGTTCTTTTGCTCAATCCTACTTTACCAATTGATTGAATGCCTCTCATGCTAACAAATTTCATTGCCACTTCAAACCACAAAAACTCTACAAACTAGTCATTCAACTTCTGTCGATTATTCCCATGAACTTTTATACCCCTTTCCCTTTTATACCTCTTTTAAATGTTATTGTCAAAGGTCTATCTTGACATTTTCTTTGATCCAAGGATACCAAACGTTTGCTAGCTCAAATCTATAAAAAATAGATTGCCGTAGTCCCTGATTTTTCATATATAATCTCTTAATATAGTCATCCGAATGAATTTTACAACAGGAATATGGCACTTTAAAAGTTGAAAATTAGTCAAATTTTAATATTCCAAATTTCCAGCGTTTTTGAATTTTACATGTTGATGCTATTAAATATTTTAACAGAAAATTTTAATGGCAATTTCGTAAATAATAAGAAGAAAAGATGGGCATAGTTATTATATAAACATACTGAATTTAACTAAAATAATGTTTTGTTAATACCGCTTGGATATAAATAAATAGCATAAAACACTACTTATTTAACTGATTCCACATTATTTTACAAATCACATAAGAAAGTTTGACTGTCTAAGTTGTTTTTAGTGGTTTTTAGTAAAAGGTTTCCAGGTAGTCTGTTAAAAAATATATTGAAATTGAAACTGATATATTTTCTGAAAACGGAAAAAAATATACCACCCAGCAAGAAAAAAAAAGAAACAGATTGTTGACCACTATATTATATTAGTTAAAAATTGAATACTTCATAAAAGCTCTTAGCTAATTATTCATTTAATGACTTTGGATAAAACCATAAATTTTATCTTTATCGATGCATTAAAATTTTACTTGAGAAACTAGTTACATGCTTAAAAATATGTGAATATTTTTCAATTCAAGTGCTTTAAATATATTTAATCAAAGTCGTATATATGAATGATAAATCATATCTGCATAAAGGTCTGTATCTTAAAGCTTTCATTGCCCAATAAATACTATTTATATTTTGTGGCAAAGCTAGACATTTATATTATTATTTCTAAATGCAGGATGAAAAAAGGCATATGTTTATAAATCATTTCATACTTTATAGAGCAAAAACAGAGAATCTATAATAACTAAATTACCCGGATATAAGTGGTGATAACACCAGTCCAAAAACACTTACTCATCTGATTGAAACACACCATAAAGCCATGTACGCTGCATCAAACATATCATTTTATTTCATACGGCCAAAGATGCAAGAAACTCTTATCCCGGTCTTTTTCTGGGGATTTGGAAGAACATTAGTGGACTTCCATCCCATATGGCTGACAAAATCGCTCTTGAGCCTGAAATGAGAAAACTACATATCAAAGAATTCTGAATGTGATCTAGAATTTCTGTTTTAAAGCATCCGTACTAAAGGAGAATATTTCATGATGTTTTTTTTTGTGTGTGTATGTGTGTGTAATTTCAAAATGTTTGCTTCTTTGTTTTCCATTCAAGAAAGAGGCAAAGAGGCTGCTGTATTTGTCACCACTAATAAAAAACGCTGCAAATCTGAAAATCTAGTTTCGATTTGACGTGTGCCTCGCTGCTTCGGAACTGCTTAATCGGCAGCCTCAAAACAAACAGCCGGCAAAACTGAAACACCTCTTCTTTAAGGTAAATGTAATTGTTTATTTAATTATAAATGTAATTTTAAATAAAACTTTCTTTAGCTGAAAAATACCGAGCTTTTTATGTACATTTCTGAGAAAACCGCATCGTGTTGCTGTTTTCTCAGGTTATTACATTTTTATTTCTACTTTTATTGTTGCATCATGTACTATATCAGCATAAATAAAAGCATCGAAATGACGCAATCATATTCTGAGATATAGAAAAAGATTAGGGAATTAGAGGAAAATTTCTTGTTTTTCCAATTTGCCAGCATTATCTACTGTAAAAATAACTACAAAATATGCCTTTAAATAATTTATTTTTGAATGTTTACAATAGCAATGGTAATAAAAACAACACGTTAGGGCTAACAAGTGACATTTACTATATGGTAGGATATATATATTTTTTCAAAACTAAAATTTTATATTACCATTTCTAAACACAAGCTATAAAACAACTCTATATATTTATAAAAACCTTAATAATTCATACAGCACTGTAAATAAAGGGATAAATTTCTTAATCTACGCAAATATTACATAACCATGCACGAAAATGTACATTAACATCTTCCGAGTTAACCTTGACTCTTAAAGGCATTATTTGTCTTTAGATGCTTTGAAAACCAATGTATTTTCGAGATTTAAAGATGAATTTATAAAAACATAGTTTCATTTTCCTCACTGATTTCTGCAAACAGTTTCGAGAAGTTTTGATGGTGTATTAATGAGTTTTTTCGACCCGGAAAATAGGTTTTTAGGGTATTATCCATTCTCAACTAAACATTTTTAGCAGTGTAATTGAATTTATACATGCAAGAGTAATAATATAATAATATTAAAGTTAAAAAAAGTAATTTAACAAATTACAACGACCATTTGGAAAATGATTTTTTCAAAGACTAAAATTTAAGACATAAAAAATCGCACGAAGTTGATCATACATTACATACGCCATGGATTACATTTTTCGGCACTGTAAATTTTTAAACTTCTACGGAGCTGGTCATACATTACGCACGCCATGGATTAAACATTAATATTCCTGGACCAATTTTAAATGAAATTTCATTCTTAAACTTCTAAACATCCCACAATATTACTATTTACACCGTCGTATAGAGAAAAAATGTACTTTTAAATGTAATTTGTTTGAAAGCTGTATCTCAACTTGTTTCTGAGTTATTAATTTTTTTTGTAGTTTTTATTACTTTTTGTCATAGTGGCAACAGAAGTATCCATCTCTGTTGAAAGTAAAGAGAAAATACAGATTATTGTATAGACCAATCAGAAAACGAATAAAATGCGGATGCAACCAATAAAACGCTTCAGATATGTTTTCGATTTCCTATCTTGACCGAGGACAATAACCATTTTTCCAAATGGTTAATAATATTAATTTTTATGTTAATGTTAATGCTAATACTTTAACATGTTTATCTGTGGAACATGTTTGTTGAACACGAAAATGTTTATTGGATAATGGATAATATTCCTAAAATCCATATTCCGGTTTCGACTAAGAGATGAATATATTGTAGAGACTACTTGGGAACGTTTTTGAAAACTAGTTGCAGCAAAAGAAACTTAATTTTAATTTTTTTTTATTTCGAAAATATATTTATTTCAGATTTTTCTAAAGATAGAGAACAATTTTCAGATTTCATATAAATATTACCTTCTAATTATATTGATCGTTTTAAGTAAATTTGCGGCAGACGAAAAAGCAAACAAAGGTTAAGACAAACAGGTCGAAACTGTAACAAGATGCATTTCTAAACGTTTTACAAATACAGTGTTAACTTTTGTTAGGTTCAAAACTCTATTGGAAATATAAAGCATGAAATACTTTAGAAAAGCTCGCTCTCTTAATCGTATAACATTTACCGCTTTACGATGAACATGACAATTCTTACACTTTATCGTCGAATAGGTTCAATTATTAAACTTTACTTTTCTATGACTATATGTATAATATTCTTTTAGCTTATGTCTTTTTACTATTAATTCATTACTTTCATTTGGAATAGCATAACAGTTGGATGGCGATACACGCATAAGCAATGCACAGAAGTACGAATCGCATGTGTTCGCACAAAAAAGTAGAGTGCAACCGCTGATACGTTAATAAATTATCAAGCTTATATTGCTTTTAATTTGTTTTGTCTGACAAAAAAACAAACTATTGCAGGATCCAATTTTGAAAATGAACAAGGTATGTATAATCTCTTTGAATAAATATATGTACTCTGTAACAAGATGGCGAATTTTGAAATAAACATATACGGGCAGACATAAAACCACATTTTTTTCCGAATGCGTTCAAAAAGGATAAAAACATAGTGAGAGAAAAACACAAGATTTGTATTTTTATTTAAATTACTTATACAATTTTCCCAAAATTGCTTGAAATAAATCTATATGAAAGTTAAATATGAAGATTTAAAATCGCAAAAATCTATATAAATAAAAATGTAAATGTTCATTTGTACAAAATCTCAAATATTCGAAAGTTGCTCACCGATTACTTTGAAATTTACGGATTGTGTTGCGTTCGAATACCAGTGTTTTCTTATATACTTATTATGAACCTCGCGCCCTCCCTACACCAATTTTCCCACCCCTAAAAGGGGGCGCGTTTTAAATATTTCCCGACACATTATGCACCTCCCCTCAACCTCCCCCCACTTTCCCCATAGGGGGGGGGGGATTTTTATAAATATAAAAACGTAAATGTTCGTTTTTGCAAAAGCTTAAATCGCCGAAAGCTCTTCACTGATTGCTTTGAATTTCACGGATTGCGTTACGTTCGAATACGCGCATGCTTTTATATACCTACTATGAACCTTGCTTGCCCCTCCCTGCCGGGAGAAAACATTTAAGAAAACAGAAAGGAAATAAACACTATTTTTGGAATGATATTAAAATGAAACGATGTCTAGAACGATGTCTTTCCAGTAAAAATAAATAAATAATAATAAGAGGATTTGTTTAGAATTTGAAAAATTTGAGAATGCAAATAAAAAATAACGGGTCGAGATGCATTAAAAGATTACATGAATTTCCCCTTTTGTAGGTAATGAGTCAAAATAGTGACATTGTATTTCCCTTTCCGCAGAATTTTGTTTCGGAATATTATTAGAAACGAATCAATATGTATTTTACGTAACAGTATAAATGCAGTAAAACAATTAATACTTATCGACCAAAAAGTGCCTTTTTGTATTTTCTGTTAACGTATAAAAATTAGAATACAATTGTAAATAGCGCAAGTAGCTAGCGAACGCAACAATAATCAATCAACAAATGGAGGCATCGGAGATTAATTCTATCCAAATCAAGGAATAGGATCATTACATCCAAAAATGTTTATTGGATAGCAATAAAACAAGTTTATGAATTTTTGTCATACAACAGTATTGACAAATGCACAGCGGAATTTAAATATTAAATAGAGATATATAAAATATATAAAATTTTGAATATTAATGTCATATACAGATATTATATCAAATCAAATTGGACAGATAAGCCTCAGAGGCCGAGAGTTGCTGAAATAATTAAAAATATTTATACAGGCACATTATGTATTTTCATGCAGTTTTTAAAAGCGTAATTTCTACCCCAACTTGCCTGTTGTTAAAAAACATCATTGCCGTGAGATATAGTGTCAGCTCATGCTGCGTATCGATGCTATTTAAAAATTGTTAATTTTTAAGAGATTTCTATATTATCTCCTTTTTTGTTTGACATGGTAAAACATTGGGAAAATATTAAATACTTCTTAAAAAAACGTGTCCAGAATATGAAAATTCTTATTGACCTTTATTTCCAACATTACGCAATAATACTTGGAAGAGAAGTGATATGCAGCAAAATATTGTCAAAACCATTAAAACAATTCAAGTAATTTCGATTAGTTAACTATATCTTCTGAAAGCGGTTAAAATCTAATAGAAAAGTTCGATATATTTCTATGTTTCTAAGGGGCTGATATTTTTTTTAGCTATTTAATTACAACAATATTTACCGGTATAGAAAAACTATAAATAATTTCCAGTGCAAAATATAAAATAAATTGTGCGTTCATAACTATTCTATATGTTAATTGTTTAAATAACATGAGACTTTTTTTTTACAAATGAGACTATTATAAAATTTTGAAAGTTATTTTTAAACTTTTTCTTATAGCCTAAATCTGAATGCTTATAAACCTCTATAAAATTACCCAGAAAAAAAGCAACTTCTTTATTGTCATGTACCTTAAATATACGATAAAGAATATTCATAAGCAGACTACTACAATTTTTTGAATGAATAATAGAACACATATGGAATGACTGATCAATCACTTTATCATTATTCTTTCTTAAGGTAAATTTTTTTAACACTTTACTGCAATAATTTTTCTTTTGAAGGTGTATTTTTTTCATATTAGGAATAGATACCAGGAATTTTAAAGACTTTTCCTATTTGTTGTCCTTATTTAATAATTGACTTTTGTAATTAGATAACACGAATAATTTTCTTTAATTTTAGTGGTTGTAAAGAACGGAATTTAAATATTATAGGCTAAATTTTAACTGATTCATTAGTAGAAGAATAATTATTCAACACTAGAACCGCCGGAAATTTTACTCAAGTGTTATAAAAAAAATTACACCAGATTTTTTATTTAAAACTAATTAACATAGTTATTTAAATTATTTCTCCGTATTACATATCTAACTTTTTTTTTTTTAAATTCTTGTTTGAATCGAAATATTTTCAATTTTTACCTGTCAAAATGACCGTAATGACGGTTCTAATGTTAACCCCTTGAAGGGCGGTGATGCCGTCACGGCATCACATAATTTTAATCCCTAATCGCCACATTGGCACCATATTTTTTGAATGAAAACTTCCCTTTTATTAAATAAGCCAAAATATACTTTTACTTGTTTACAAATAAATTCTCTTGTAAATGCTGGTGTTATTCACTTATTTCAACAGTTTACAAATACAATTGCCTTGCCCCTGAAAGGGTTAAACAAAATATTAGATAAATAAAAACTAAGAAATTATTTAGGCATATAAATTTAAAATTAGAACTTTATGAACATGATGTCTTAATAAATCTCAGGAATGTGTGTGCAACGCTAGAGGTCACCAAACTTATTTTACGTTTTTCTCTGTACTGTATTTTTTAAAATGTTAAGGATCAAGTGTAGGATCTGTGACTACAATTGAAAGCATTATTTATAAATCTATGACTAACATAATTTTTTCTCATAAATTGTATTCCTTGATTCAAAGTTAAACAATAGGAAAGGTTTTATAAATTTAAGTTCTTCTTGTAGTAAAAAAATACACGTTATAAAGGGTGTTCCTTCTTACTGCTGGCCAATAACTCATTGCTAAAGCTTTATTTTTAAAGGTATAGTTATCGTTTAAATAATGTTTTAAATGAGGTTCTTTATCTTAAAGAACTGCATTTACGTGAAAGTCGATTTTTTTTAAAAAAAGACAACCAGTATCACGTTTTATATTGTCCCCGTGTTCTATAATACCCCGTATTATATAAGTATAGAAAACCTTTCTACCTGTTCTAATAAGTAAACTAGAAAACATTCCATTCTTCTATGATACTTTTTTTAAAATTTTCGGCAATTATCGCACTGAAGAAAAATAAAATAAAATAAAATAAATACTTTACTTTACTTTATAATACTGCCCCCCCCCCCCTCAGCTGCCAATATTATACCATAAAATCAACATTTCTTTTATTACAGTACATTTTGAATGGTAATAAGCCGTAAATAAGCTGTAGTATACCGTCTTATAAACAATAATATACCTAATATTACAGTTTATTTTCTCGTTTGTTATTGTGGATTTTACGGTATAATACTAGCAGCTGTGGTACCAGCATAATAGCGTAAGGCAATCAATTTGCTTTAGAGTGTGTCTGTAAATTCGACAAAATGCGTTTTTGTTACATATTTACTAAAATGAATATAATTATCAAGAAGGAGCTCGGTGCAATATAATAGAAGTGTAAAAAATAAAACGTTAAAAGCACCAAAAATATTTAATTTCAAGCATACCGGTTTCGGTAGCATATAGCATGGTGCTAAACATGGCGAAATTTGCTCACGTACATAGGAGAGATGGGGATTAACTTGAATCTCTCCTATACTTTAACTTGAACTTGAACTTAAACCTCCTGAACCTTTAACATGAATCCCGATCTCTCCTATATATGTGAGCAAATTTCAGCCATCCTTAGCACTGAGCAAGGTATGCATGCTACCGAAACCGGTATGCTTGAAATTTAAAATTTTTGGTGCTTTTAATGCTGTTATTCTTTACACTTCTATTAAAATGAATATTATGTATTATAATATAACGAGCGATAAATGCACACGTATGTAATATTTTCTAGCCTAATTGAAAAGTATTTGTGACTTCGTTTGTCTGTCCGCCTGCATTCTTGACGCCTGGCCGTCTCACTAAGCTCTAATTATCGTAAATATACTTTGACTGACCTGTATTTTTTTATGTGATAGACGTTTAACATAGCTCGATTGCTATTTAAAATGAAGTGTGTAACATTTCCGTTTCGTTTACAGGGAAAATTTATATGCTATATTACACTGAGTGACAGAAATTCGATACAAATGTATTTTAATCATGTTACATTAAATCATGCACAATGAAATTAATATGCTTTTATGTCATACAGTAACACATGCATTCTGCTTAATATGGGATGCACAACATTTATTATTCTTTTACAAGCCCACACAAAAGAATTTCATTACAAAATGGTCTACAAAGAACTGTTTGCAGCATATTTTAAGAATGATACACTATTTTAAATGTAATAAAATTGATAAACATTACTGAGGTTTGCTACAAGATAATTTCTATACAATATGATGTGCACAGCCTATGCCGTACATTTACAGGGATACAAAATATTTCGGATACCTCACTGCAATCGAAATACTGTTTATTAGTATAAATTCTAGAAGTAACTTTTCAATTTGTATGTGTTTTAAATTTTAACTAAAATTATACATACCACGTGGTGCGTATAAATGCTTTTACGAGCATAGAGAGAGCTAAACAAAAGATTTTGTAAGCATTAGTGTGTTTGAGCATGAATTATTAATTTGCGTGGAAATTACTTTGCGTTGTAAATTTGCGTTAAATTGCGGGAATGTTTAATTCAGTTATGCATTTTTAAGCAGAATTATATTTAGTATACTAAGTATGTTTGTAGAATATAATTAAAATCATATACAGGACCACGCAAAGGAATTCATACATGGTTGTCTAGGGATGGTAATTTCTAGAAATTTGATTTCAGTAATTTAAATGTATTTGAGCCATAATTACATTTATCTTAATATAAAAAATTATAGGTATTATATATACACGTTTATACAAAATAATTTAGTTATGTTCTATTAGTACAAAATTCTGAACGTGAATTTTCAACATATTATGTGTTTTATTATTAAAATAAATTTTAGCATACGATGTAGGATATATACAAATGCATAGATCAAATACAGGGCTGCACAGAATAATTAGAGCACTGTTCCGGCTAATAACCAAAATTAAAGCTGTTTACTAAAAAGGTGCATACAAATTTATTAAAATACTCTGTTACATAATGAACTGGTCTTTAAAAACTTAAAAACCATTGTTGTTAAAAATCATATGATAACAGAAAAGATATTTCCTGAGATCTTTCGATCGCAAACGCGATCATTTTCAAAGGATACCTTCACTGGAATGTCCCATTCACTGAGCTATTTATACACTAGTATGGGACAAAGGATCAGTCTATTATTTGCCGGAGGTGTCCATGAAATTGTTTCTTTCCGATGCTGATGTGTTAGATAATTTTAAAATATTAAACCAAATATGAGGTATGTCATAGGATAAAACATCGTTACATACACTATTTTCTTTACTTAAAATCGCCAATGATTCTCTAATTCTCAATGCATAATAATCTGATGTAGGTATAATAACTTTTGCGTTTTCGAAATCTATTTTTGAATTTTGGCGTTGATTTAATCTGGAAAGTGCTGTAGATGGTCGGTTAAACTTGATATCTCTCATATGCTCCCCCAATCTTTCTTTAAATTTTCGAGTGGCCATACCTATGTAGCTTAACTCCTTCTGTTTTTCCGTTTGAAATGGGATAGAATAAACCCCTGCAATTTCCTTATTAGGTATGGGATCAATTTTCCTTTGAATTAGAGATTTTAGTTTTGTAGGAGGTTTGGCTATTAAATTGATATCAAATTTCTTTAAGGCGTATTTTAATCTTTCATATAATCTTGGTACGTAATCGAAGCTAAAGATTTTATGTTCTTTCATGTTTATTCTTTCTTTGTGATTTTTCTGCTTTACTTCTGAAATTAATTTATTAATGTGCTGAGGGGAAATCCGTTCTCTATTGCAATGTGTTTAATTGTATTTAATTCATTTTGTAGATATTTTTCACTGCAAATATCAAAGGCTCGTTTTACGTAAAATCTGTAAGCAGAAATTTTATATTTGAAAGGGGAGTTACAGTCATAAGAGATGGTGTTATTCGAACGACAATGCTTCCTGTATACACTTCTTTCTATTTTCCCCTCAACCATATTTCTTATTAGTTCTGTATCCGGGTATGGTATCCAGGTATAGTATCCAGGTATGGTCCAGGTCCTAAAGATGGTAATTTCTTAAAACAGGTTTTCGAATGTGTTATGCGTTTTCTAAAATACCTGCTTGGGTATCGTATTTATTTTAATAAACAACGAAGTTTTGTTAAAGTATTCCGGAAGTGTTGGAAATTGTTTCATAATCTATGCTTGACGCAGGATTTTTCTTTCTTGCTCACTTTATCGAAAGACAAAAATATTTTAGGAAAATATACATAAATCTACCCTCAATTAACTAATGTTTTCGTTAAGTATCCAAAATTATAAAAGGGATTTCCATTATATTATCTTTATCTTTACAAAAATGTCAAAGTCACATATTTTAGAATGTGAAACACAAGAATTACAGTATAATTTTGTATTCCATTTTGCATTATTTTCATAAATGTATTAAAGATAAATATTTTTTAGGTAACGAACAACAAAAATTTCAGTGAGTGTAAAAGTTTTGAAATAAATTATATTATTTGTTCTGGAATATTCTATTTACATACATTGCATACGGGTGTTTAACGGAAAATAACAATTTTCAATTTACGTATGAAATGCACCTGCTCTATGTTTGAAATGAAATCAGCAGCACAAATAGCGAACTGTATTTTCGGAAAAATATATTTACCCTGCAAACAAAGAAAAGGAATTATATAACAGGCTTTGAAAACTTCGTTTTCGAAAAAAAAAAAAAACGTTTGCTCAATTCTATCTTTTGTTCTATATCTATTTGCATTTTGTTATGTCTGTTGTAACAATTTTGTAATCATTTTTTTTTTTTTTTTTTTTTTTTTTTTTTTTTTTTTTAAAGAGAAAATATACATGGAAAAGACATTCTATACTAAATCTCTTTAAACATAGAAAACAGAAATATTAGTATTGCAAGTGGAAATATAGTTTAATAATTTTTCTATTGTTTAATCAAAATTTTTGTATTTTATATTATTTCTTACCTAATTCTTATCAGTCGTATTATACTTCAAAAATATCTGTTATGTCGTATATTTATAAAATTGTGATATAGTATAAAATGTCAAATTTTCAAGCACTTTTTATATTAAAATAAATCAGAGATCCAAATATATTCTAATATTTATTAAATATGAGAAATTTAAAAACAAATGTAAGTAGGGTCAGGAGGGGTAATTATGACCACTTTTTACATTTTCAACATCGTTATTTATTTATTTATTTATTTATTTATTTATTTATTTATTTATTGCTTATTTCAATTTGGAAAAGTGGTGTTTTTAGTACATAGGAAGTAAGTTTGATCATTTAAGAACACCTTTTAAAAGTTTTAAATCCTCATAGCTGTTTTTTTTAAGTTAATAGGTTGGTTATAAGTACTCCACAAAAAACTCACAATCACATAAGTTTGGGATAATTAAGACAAAAAGTTGGGAAATTATGACCACTATATTTTCTCTTTATACTTGCCAATACACATTTGTTTGAGTAATTGAAACCACTTTGCCCACCAATGTGACAATTCCGTTTATCAAAAATTTTGATAGACAGTTTCAAATTGCTATTCGGATCTCAAAAATGCTTCAGACTAGTGATAAAGAATATTTAAGATGAAACATACATTATGAGGTTAATACCTAAGCTTGAAACAAAATTTTACCTACACAGTTTTCTCCAATATGATGTCGGGCAGAAATACCCCTTGTTCATAATTACCCCCACCTGACCCTACTCGGATTGGAAGCCAGGCTTTTTTGTATACAAGTTTGTTTTTTAAAATAATGTCTTTGTAATTTGATTATTTTTTAAAAATGGAATTTCTGTAGTGTTAAAATGTAAATGTTTAATTCTTAAACTAAATATTGCTCAAATTATCTAAAATTGTTAAAAGTGTTTTGTACCATTATTTTAAAATCTGTTTATGGATGCATTTTTTCCAAACTGTGTAAAATCTTCCTCCAATTTAAAAAGATTTTTTTCCATCCTATTCATTAATGCATTTCTATTGATTCTATTTAATTAAGATCAATAGAACTTGGTTTTAAAAAATCAATCAAATAGATCTCAGAAAGAGTTTGTAAATAAAGATATTGTGTACTTTCTCATTATTAGTTAAAGCGCAGAAGAAAAATCTTTCTGAATATTTAATTATTTCTTTTAACAACTAAATGTTAATTAAGCAAATACTTTCTTATAAAAAGAAAGAAATTGGGTAAATAGGTTTATGAAACACTGATACATGTACTGGTTTGCATGACGTCTGAAATATGGTACATAAAAATCGACACATACGGATAAAATTAATAATAATTTATAAAAATCATTCCACAGAAATTTAAAACTATACTAGATCACTGAGATTGGAAACAATCACAATTATGTAGAATTTTAGAAACACTAAAAAAACATTTAGAATTTTATTTTTGCATGCATGCAATTTTTCAGTCATATTTCGAGTTTTCAATTGTCTCCGCTATATAAACTGCGTGCGCTGTTGCCATAAGACGTCATGTACCACATCTTTAATCTGGGAACTGGAATATGTGTGACAGTGCTTTTTAGGGGCTGTGCATATATAACGTTATCAACTTTTTGGAAATTTTGTACCCCCTCCCCCCCTTACGATATCATACGTTATCATCCCTTGACCCCCCCCCCCCCCGGTAATGATATCGTTATCAATGTATAAAAATTCTTTAAATTTTAAGAATTTTTTTCTTTTATTTGGAATGATATACAAATATGGTTACATTTGTTTTTCGCATACTTTATTAAATCAGATAAAGATAAGTCAATAAAATATCAGTTTATATATTAAATAAAATTTAAAAGAAATACTTACTATTTGAAAGTATTTAATAATAGATTTTTATTGCATAATGCATTCAACAGTAATAATGTCTTTTTGAACTTTCCTCCTGCACGGTGTGGGGCAGACAGAACTTCTTTTTAAGAAAACAGGTGGGCAATATTTTTTCTCTTTTATTTACTATTAAACACAAGTATCATTTCAAACATACTTCGCATATGGTTTGTCAAACAGCGGATTATATATGCATACACGTATGACAGAAGAATAGGAATGCCAAAAGTTGGGATGTTCCATATTTTGGAACTGAATAATTTTATAATCATATAATGATTTTAATAATAACTTTATACTTTCATAAAAATAGTTAACACACTACTTTGATGTAAAGACCAAGTTACAAATAAAAACAGATAAAAAATGATAACGATATCAAAAGACAAAACCCCCTCCCCCTAGAGATATCTTACGATATCATGTGCCAGACCCCCCTCCCCCCTAAAATGATAACGTTATATATGCATTGGCCCTTACCACCGATTTTATAGTGTTTATACAGAATTTTTGTAACACTAAAAGACTCTTAAAAAATTAACTTACAGTAAACTTTGCATCAGACAGACAAAGTGAAAGCTTTCGTTTTATTAACTCTGTTGGAACCAATGCAGTTTCATTAATAGTAGTTAAATCAACAATTCTAGTATACCATGCATCTAGGAATGTTCGACTCCTATAGTTCTCACAGTTCGATCTGATTACAAAAGATTTCACAAAGTTTGCTAAATTGTCAATCTTTACGGCATGGTCTGCAATAATCATTTCTTTTTTTGAATGCATGCACTCTTTGAGTCATATTTCGAGGATTCGACTTTCTCGGCTATATAAACTGCGTTGCGCTGTTGCCATAAGACGGTTATTGCCATAAGTGTTAATTGCCATCTCTTTTATGGATTCCATAGTATTCAACAAATTGTGACACATAAAGCATTTAATCAGCGTTGGTAATGAAAATAACCATTGGATACGAAGTGATCCTTAATGAGTAGAGGTATTATGCTGCATGCTCTTATTAGGAGTTTTCTGATACTCACACATTTTACTTTCAAACACAAACAGAACTAAAAATGGTGACTATTTCAATATACATGTTTAAAGATCGATAAATTATCTGGAACATCGTGGAATGATTGTAGAATTCAATAAATAATTCATTTTGATTTCATACGAAAGTTTACTTAGTGTTTTTTAACAGCGACAGGTGAAAGATATAGTGGTACGAATGTGACGACGAAGCCGTCATCGATTGTAGTTGAAACTATCTGCATGCAAGGATATATAAACTGTCAGTTGCACTTTGCCAATTTTCGGGACGAAGTTTTTCCTTACAAGATATAGGCTGATAAACTTATCAAGAGCATGGATTTATTTGGTAAATGTACCTTAAAGTTTTAAAAATACATTTAACATATCTTTGTATGCCCTTAAAACGTCAATTTTGAACAAAATCTCAAATTTTTATTTAATTATTTCCTTATTAATATAAAATTTCAATATTTTTCTTTCGATTTTAGCTGAAATTATGTCTTTATATTTTTTACAAATTTTAAAAAACTAAGTTGAAAGTTGTTTTTAATTTTTTTCAAAAGTCATTTTTTTTATAAAATTGTATTTCCTAAAACAACACAACTCAATAAACAGTAGTCTAATTATCACAAAAATTTTAAATTTTGTGTTAAATATATATTCAAAGGAATTAGATTATTCTACTGGTCATTTATTGAAAAGTTTAGGAGTTACACACTTTTGATTTAGCAGTTATTAAATTTTTCAATAATTTTCAGCATTTTTTGTTTTTTTTTATACATTATGATTTTTAAAATATTCATGTTATTGTAAAAAAAGAACAGTCTTGTTACTGTATAAGGTCATTATATTTATTATGGAATTCATTAAATGTATTTATATTTAAAACTTCTTAATTTGCATAGTTTTAAGAAAATAGCAATTTTTCATAAAAGCAATTATTTTATAGAATAAGCAAATTTTAATAAAAATAGAAAATAGCAATTCTGTGTGATTAAAACAGTCTTGTTACTGTATAAGATAATTATATTTATTATGGAATTCATTAAATGTATTTATATTTAAAAGTTCTTAATTTACAAAAAAAATAGCAATTTTTCGGTTAATTTTATACTATTTTTTTAAATAAGAAGAAAAGCAAATTGCTGGCTAGTATCGGAAATTATTGAATCTGGAACATATAAGTACCTCGGACCTACAAAGCTTTTAGCTCTATATATTTGATTTGTGAAAACTAATCAACGTAATTTTGCGCAATACCTCTAGATGTCACTTAGCAGTCGGTCTCTTTAATATAGTCAGCAAATGTTCGAGACAAGTGTTAAATAAAACATTTATTTATCAAAAAATATTTTTTTTAAAGTTGCAACTTTTCATTATATCCCGTTATCAACAGTCATTTCTTTTAAATTCAAAGTTATACATAAAAGAGTATTTATAGCTCTTTATGAACATGAGTTTCAAATCATATTAAACCTAACTAGAAAATGGTAAGAAGTCATTATTTACAATCACCAAGAATCGTATCTTGAGTCTAGCAATAGTATTGTATCTTGAACAGGTCCAAAGTACAATTCCTTATTATTCTGTTAAAAAGCCAACTATTGAAAATTTCTCAGGAAAGTTTGTCCTTGTATCGCTAATGAAAGGAAATGAAAATTCAACTGTATATGTACACAACGTGTATACAGAAAATATGCATAAATGGTGACAATGATGAAAAAGATATTGTTGTCTCCATGAAACGTTTTATTAGCACTAGAATAGAACTCATACGTGAAAGAAAAATGTTTTCCAACCAGTTGTGATCAAATCATTAGAATTTTGCCAAAACCTATTCTTATTTAAAGAGACAAAAAAATTCTTTACATATTTCCTCGTTCAGTACCATCTTTTTAAGCAACGGATTTAGGTGACTTTGCATCATGATAAAACAAGCATTCATAAAAAATATATAAGAAATGCAATAAAAAAATTAAAATGCAATTGATGTCTATTGTCTATGGAATTATCTCCCCGCATATCCTCTAATTCGCACCTTCTGTGTTATATCAATTTAAAACAACTTTAAATCTGTATCTATGACAAATCTGTTATTGATATTCTCTTAAAATTTATTTCAAATGCATCATAAAAAATATTTAAGCAATTTTATTTTTATTTTTCATAGAAAAATGATCCATGGTCCATGGTACAACATGTCTATGGCCAAAGTCCAACATGGGTGTTGTACCTTGCTTCTAAAATTACTATTTTTTAATAAAAAGAAATACTATGACAGCCCTAAAACTACGGTTCACGAAAATAAACGGAACGGAATTATGACGGAAGAAGAATATGATAGATTATTAGCAAATAGCTTTATATTTCAATATTTACATATGTTAATTAAATTAAAAATTAAAATTTCATAATAGAATTGAGGTACAATGCCTTCCCCCAAAATATATGTCACATTTTTCTAATATGTTAAATAATATTTAGCAATTTTAACCTTAAAATTTGTAAAAAATAAAAAAAAAATGTTCGAAAAGCATACAGATTCCTTAAAAGTAGACATTAAATAAAACTAAAAAGCAA
Source organism: Maratus speciosus (assembly GCA_963932465.1). Taxonomy (NCBI): domain Eukaryota; kingdom Metazoa; phylum Arthropoda; class Arachnida; order Araneae; family Salticidae; genus Maratus; species Maratus speciosus. Next base: position 140,650,628 of record OZ010791.1, read on the forward strand.
CACATTAATATCATATAATAAAATCAATTACCGTAGACGTTTCAGTTTCTATACAAGGTCTTCATCAGTACAAATCAGTCACAGGAGAAATCAGTCAGTCGTAAACCAAAGTTATAGTTTGCACATGTTCGCGTTATAATTTAACTGTTTAAATTATTAAATCACTATAGAGCACTTTCGAGGCTAACGAGAAAGGCAGGCTACCGCGGTGCATTCCACGCATCTTTTTTTACAGACCACTGGAGTCACGTGATGCTCGAATGCAGCAATGAAGGTGTACGAAAAGAGTATCACGTCACTCTAGCGGTCTGTAAAAAATATATGAGATGTACACCGCGATGACTTGTCTTTTTCGTTAGCCTCGGGGCAGTTTCATATGACATAACAAATCGACAATTGGAGGTCAAACAACCATTGAACGGCAGCTGTGATTGATAGCTGAGAGGATTATGGGCGCGGCTGCGAGTCAATGGGACAGTTTTCATTGACGGATGTAAAGTAAATCAGCTCCTTGCAACTTCCAGAGTACATATCTCTGTAGCGCCACATATTCTGGTGGATTTAGTGTAACCAAGCTTCTAGAAAAATTATATTTTTTAAAATTATTGCCGATCGATAACATTCGTTTAGTATTTTCGAAATCAGGGTTGTGATCGGTATCTGTAGAATTATTAGAAAGTTTCGATTGTAAATTTCCAGAATTGTAAGCTTGTGTATGCTCTCCAAAGTTAATTTTGCATAATCGTCCAGTTTCATCGATACATTAAAATATTGGAAAACCTGGTGTGGACCTATAAGGATAAATAACTTCTTTATAACACAATACGAAACAGAAAATGCGCAGAACCTTTCGAAAAAACTTTATCCTTTTTCTTTAGGCGCAAAGAACGTGGGCTACCACACTGAAAGCGCGGGCATTACTGGGTCTGATTTCTGATTTTTGAGATAAAATTTAAAGTTCATTATGTAAAAGTTACACTTAAAGAAGGAGTTTTGGATATGAAAAAGAAGCTATTTTACGTGACAGTTGTGAAATGTGTTAATTCAATTATTACTTGGATAGTCTTGCCCCCACATTAAAAATTGTATCATGCGTTTTTTGCTCATGAGGAAGAAGACAAAGTTCTTTCAAAAAATGCATTTCCCTAATTTTTATGGTGTTGTTGAGCAGTTGTTATTTCATTATTCCTCAATACAGTCACAAACTTTAGAAGAGATACTGTAAATGATACAGTTATTCTGAAAGGGGGAGAATTTATTGTTTTAATATGCATAACCTATTCTAACACATTCTAACATATGTATGTATCATAATTATTTTTGTTATCGGCAACCAGGGTGATTTTCCCCCACCCCTCGGTAAAAGAATAGATGTGTAATAAATATATTTTTTTTTAGAATAGAACTACATAGTAATGCCGAATTCTGATTGATTGGGGCAGTAGCTAAACATAAATTATTTAATTTAGCAATTTACAAAGTGAGTTTGGCATCACTTCGGTTTCAATTTTGTTTACTATTTCGCACACGATTTTACCGGAAGATACTATTGATTGGAAAAGTTACTTATATCCGATGCCGTAAAGGGGTAAACATATATTTTTATTTTTTAATATGTGTTCTTTATGAATCAATGAGGTTTATATATATAAATTTTATGATTAAATTTGATATTGACTTTATTCACGAACCGGCATTTCGAATGTCAAATTGGAGCGAGACTAAATCGCCAAATATTATATTTATTATATTTAATTTTCCTGAAAGTAAAATCATAAAAGCAAATATTTACTGCAAATATAAACATTGTACTAGTATATATTTATAATTCTGTTGTATAATACTCGGGTAAAAATGCCTCTACGTATAAATCTCTAGTAGGTTGTCGTAATTGTAAAAACTATATTGATGAAACGCTTCAGAAAATGGTAGATGTTGTTGTACAACTTTTATTCAGTAAAAGATAAGCCGTTGAAAAATATTCAATTACTATCACTACTTTAAAGTGTAAGCTATAAGATCCTAAAAAAATCATTCTCCCCTCTCATAAAGAAAAGATCTATTTGTTCTAAAATAAATGTTTTTTCAGTGCCTAAAATAAGTGAATACATGTAAAATTTTGTTTTCTATTCCAAAGTATTAATTTTACCTTGTTCATTGTTAATTGCTTTTATATGTCTTAAAAATGCTCATTTTTGGATAAAAAATATTTTTTTTTCATGCAAAATTTGTGGGGTTTTTTTTTTAATTTCAAAATGACGTAGTTTTTTATTATGTTTTATTATTCTATCATAGTAGAGTATTTGCATTTTATTACTAAGTTTTTAATTCTGTTTTATGATTTTTTAGGTATGAGAAAGAGTCACCCTAGGACAGGGGTGACTATGTCCCACATTTTAAATAGTATATTTCATTAAAAGTTGTATTAAAAATACAAAATGTGAATTTTAAAATTTACAATTGATACTTTGAAACAAGAAAAAAAGAGTTAGGAATTGTTTAGATGTAAATTTAAATAATTTTGTGGATTTTTAACGACAACAAAAAACAAAAAAATAGCAAATCCCGGTTCACGGAATGATAAATGTCTCATTTTAAATGTCCTTTTAATATTGTTGCTCTGATTTAGACGTAATACTCTTACCTATTCAATATTTATAGAGTTTGTTCATAAACATTTAAAATTGCTATAAGGTTTAAAATGTGGCATATATTATTTTTCTAAATCATCTACATATTTAGTTAATATTTTTAAATAAAGTAACAATATTTTATGATCTGTTTAAATTCTTAGTACACAGTATGTCTTTTTTAGAATTATCTAACATTCATTTTGTAACAGTAACACTTATACAGTTCTCTTTAGATATAAAAAAAACAATATTAAACTTGACCGGCGTCTAAAGCGTTAACGCTATTTTTCCTATTTTAAAACGGAAATGAATCGGGAATATATTTTTACATGTCGTGACAAATAGAATTTGTATGCAATAGAAGATAATATTACTATGTTGTAATAAAATTTTAAATTGATTTTAAGGATTATCTTTACATTTGTTGTAACATTAAAGGCGAAAAATAAAAACTGCCAACTTTGCAAAGTGATTAAATCCCAATGAAGTTGTCTCTATGTTCAAAGTACATTTTACAGAGTACTAATTAGATTTCCACTTAATAAACGACAGACAGTATCCTTAAAACAAAAATGTACCAACTTATATTCACTGAATAGCTATGTCTTCAAATTAATTTCCCCTCAAAATTTTTCACTTTGAGCCCACTAATTATGCGAATTTCTGATCATTAATTTCTAATTACAAAACAGTATGAAAAATTTTCAATATTAGAAAGTGAAAAAATGCAGTTATCTATAGAGATACTTATGCATGCTCTTTTCAAAAAGCCTGAAGGTAGTTATGATGAAATATATATCTTCTACTTGTCTGCAATTTTTTTCATTTAGATATATTTATAATTATTATTCATGGTTATGAATTACAATTTAAAATAAATAAAGTGTAATGTAAAATAGAAAAAATATATATGAATGGCGGCAAGTACATTAGATTTAATCAATAGTCTGTTAAAAACAAACTATATAAAAAATACTTTTACATTCTAACAGAAAATTAAAAATCTATATATTTAAAATACAAGGCTGTTTTTTAGTCATCTGCCCTGAGCTTTCTGTTGAATCGACTTTAATAATTATTATTTTTTTAAATTAAAGCTGTTTCATCGTAGATGTGCCTGAATTAACGATATGACAAATGTAACAGCATAATTACGTTGTAATAAATAAACAAATTGTGTGACATAAATTATCGGATATCTCTAGAATGGCTGATTTGCGACCTGTATTTCCATTGAGTTTTTACTCCCTACGACGAGATCTTTCCAACGATACCACTGCCGTCAAAATCGGCTCGTAACACTCCTTGCGCTTCCCTAGTCAGAAATATTCCTTTCACATTTTTTCACCTTACCAAAGAAATGAATAATCTCATAAATGTGTTTCTAACATAATTTTAAAATTGGAATGAGGTTCTACATCTTCCCCCTTGTACAAAATGAGTTCTGTTGCACATTTTCAACTTAGCACAATACTAAAGAAAAGTGTTATACGGTCTGCATTATTATCTTCTCAAATTATTTTTAAAAGAGACTTGCATTTAACTTTAAAATTTGTAACATTCATACATTTTATAATTCATTTTTGTAATTTATTAAGGTTAGATGGAAAAGATTTGGACACTAAATTTTCTCCCTATGAATAGCACAATACACAAGAAGCATTTCAATGTTCTCATCTTTATCAAATATAAGTAGAAATTATTCCCCATCACAATAGATTTTTTTCTGTTTTTCGTTTCCAATATCGTTAATTGTCTACCATGTATTATGCGTTTTAAATATAAAATGTATATATCGTCATGTAAATTCATGTACTGTGTGGGACACCTGCACTAAAGTCCTAGATATTTACTATCTACCCCTTTTCTTTCCTAATTCTTTAATATTTATAAGTTTTATAAAATTGGTAGTACCCCGTTCAGATATTTCGTATATTTTTTACGTTAAATATGTGTTACACCGTTAAACACAGTGAAATTTATATATAATTTTAAATAGTTTACGTGGAAAGGATTATTTGTGTGATATATGGGGCATTCTCACAATCTTTTGACTTTCGGGAATAAAAATCTGGGGAAATTAAACTTGCTAAAATAACATTTTAATCAGATAGACGAATGCCTTAATGATTCAAAGTAAATAAAAAATGGTCGGCAGCGAATTTTTTTTTTTTTTTTAACTGAGGTTTAAGTTAAACTTGCGAGTTTAATTTTCCTTACCATTTTACCACTAAAACTTTTTATTTTCTTCGAAATTTTTACTTATAATGAATTTGCATAGTACCCACAGGACATTCAAATAAGAAATAATAAAAATGTAGTACTTTTAATACAGAATTTTTGTATAATATTGTCTGAAAGGGGTATTAAAGAAGGGACGAAAAGTTAATAAAAGGGGGCGATATAGGAAAAAAGAGAGGAAATGGGGAAAAAAAGGGGCGGTAAGGATGAAAAAAACTTAAAAAAAATTCTGTGGCTGCATCTGAAGTGATTTTCTGTATAAGTTTAGCAAGAGGGACGGTAAAGATGAAAAACCCAGGGACAGAGTTCAAAAAATAATAACCGTAAAAATGTGTGCAGGTTAATTTTTTGCTGCATATTTGCAAATTTAAAACAATTTTATTTAAAACAATTGTCCCAGTTTCGGAAAAAAATTACATCGAATTACTTTTATTGAAACAATTTCATACAAGCAGCTCCAAACTTAAAAATCAGCCTCAGGGACACGGGAGGGTATAGGAGTTTTCCTGGTATTTGGACACCCTCCCCCCCCCCCCCCCAAATCGTCCAAAACTTATTTATCTCGTTAATATTGTTATGCAATCATGCAGTGGGATGTTCCCCAGTATATATATATAAAAAAAAAAAACACACACACACACAAAAAATGTATTAAAATAAAAATTATTATTTAGGGACATAAAAGTCAAAAGATTGTGAGAATGCCCTATATAGCAGAACTATCAAGAAAGCTCATTCAGTAAAATCTTATGTATGTGTGAGCCATTGGGATAAGTATAAGCGTAGTTTAACTACTTAAAGGGAAAAAAAGAAAAAGTAAAAGTAAAAAATGATGGAAAAATTTTAAAGTTAAAACTTAAGTCAAGTAAGGTAAATGTTAGATATTTTAGTACATGGTATAGCTGTAGTTAAAAAACTACTATATAAAATGAAACAGAGATAAAAGTTAACACTGTTCAGAGTACCTGAACAGGTGAACAGGAGAAAAGTTCAATGGGTTCCCAGTAGCAGTGCTACTCCACTCACTGTGAATGAATAGGCGTATAACACATCATAGAGGAGCCATGAAATTTAAGTCTAGCAGTAGCACATTATGAACTACAATATAAGAAATTAAAAAAAATAAATAAAATAAGAAAACCTGAAATTTATGATAAGTTAATCCTAGGATTAAAGTAGAAAGGAATTTAAGTTTAATAGTAGATTGAAAGATAAAAATAAGATAACAAGTAAAATTCAGTTTAAAGATAAAAATAATGTTTACACTGTTCATAACCAAACGAAGCAAAGCTAAAAAAAAAACTACCAATTTCCTTCAACAAAAAAGGCTGTTTTCATTGCGATATATTTAATATAATAATAAAAAAGTTACAATTGGTTTAACAGCTTTAGCAAGATAAAGCAATAATAAGAATATAAAGAGATATTTTTTTTTAAATTTTACTAAGAAAGAAAAGACAGAAAGAGTGTTAGCCGAAGAGAGCGACTACTCTTCTAATACGGAAGTATAACGGGGTCTTTTGCGTTTAGGACTGAGAGCATTATAGTCTGGTAATTCGTACATGGTATCATTAGGTACTTTATAAATTTGGCTATGGAATTTTTTAGAAAGAAATTTAATACGGCTAATAGGAGAAGAAGTTTTAAAAATTATTCCTAATAGTAGTATTTCGAAGAAATCTGGAGCCATTACGGATACGTCTTAGTTGCTTATTATGTAATTGAGAAAGTCTATCCATACCAGTTTTACAGAGGAAGCCCCTCACCGGGTAGCCGTAGGTAACAATGGAAAGTATGCAAGCATTGTATATAAGTAGTTTGTTGTGGTAGGACATGTTGGGCCCCGTAAAAGAGGGGAAATGCATTTAGCAATCTCCGTGGATATTAAGAAGATGTTTATTGAAGGTAAAGCGTTTGTCAATGATAACCCCCAGGTACTTAGCTTCATCGAACCAGTGAATAGTTATATTGTTAATAGTAAGTTTATTGGGAACGTTAAAAGAACGAGAGAAGTTTATATTTACCAAACATGGAACTATAAAAGGTTATTTGTTTAATTATTCTGGCTTGAAATTTATTTTACTCGTTTTATTAGAAAAATTTTAAAAATTCAATAACAGAACTGGTTTTTAAGCTGATAATGAATGAGTGAGTAACAAATTTAAAATTGTCCCCCAAGAAAGTCAAATTACCCCCCGGTGGAACATACACCCTCGTTGGGAACCACTGCCGTAAACTAAATTTAATACGATTGTTCTGATTTCAAAATAATTTATATCAGTTGAAATTTTTCGACAAAGCGAAAAATTGGCAAGGATAGGAGTTTAATAAGGTTCATTAGCTTAAATTGCCAATGCTCTGCGAACTGAGCTACGCTGGAAAATCTGGCGGGCTCAGTTCATTCAGAAAACATTTTGATAAACCTCTGGTCTGTTATCTAAAACAGCCTAACAAAATAAATAGTAGGTAATGGAACTCCAGGTAAACGCTTATAAAGTATAGATGCGTATCACGCATCTTTCTTTGTCTAATATTATTCATTTCATTCAAATATAAATATAATAAAAAAAACCTCACTAACTTGGAGAAGAAACAAAGGAAGTTTTCTTCATATTCCTTAATGACTTTATAATCAGAAAATTGGTTGCATCAGATAGGTTACATTTTGAAATAGGTTACATCAGATTTAAATCATTCGCACTACTGTTATAGGAAAATGCTAGAATGAATTTGAATCTGCAACAGATAAAAATATATAAATAAAATGATTCTACAGTTTAATAAGTCCTTAAGTATATAATTTTTGTCAAATTTTGTTGTGAGGTTTTCATATATTGAATTATAAATTAAGTGTAGTAAATTAAAATTATCGAAATGCTTTCTGGTAACATTACATATTTGAAAATTGATTTTAGATATTTATATTTTTATACAACGTTTACAGTTTTCTAAGAAAAGATATGTTATTCTAATTGTAATAAGAAGTGACGATTGTTTAAATACTCTATTACACTTAAATCCCCCGCACTGCTGTTATCGGAAAATGATTGAATGAACTTGAATCTACAACAAATAAAAATAAATAAATAAAAAGATTCTACAGTTTAATAATTTCTTAAGTATATAATTCTTGTCAAATTTTGTTTTCAAGTTTTCATATATTGAATTATAAATTAAGTGTAGTAAATTAAAATTATCGAAATGCTTCCTGGTTACAGTACATATTTGAAAATTGATTTAAGATATTTATTTTTTTATACAACGTTTACTGTTTTCTAAGAAAAGATATGTTATTCTAATTATAATAAGAAGTGAGGATTGTTTAAACACTCTATTATTAATCAATATGCTAAAGAAAAACTGAAATAAAATAAACAGAAAATTTTGATTGTATTAATTTTATTAAGTTTTAATTTAAAGCATTCTATTTTGAAAGAGAAATCTGTATTTGTTTATCAGATTTTGTAAAACTGACTATGTATTCAAATCTTTTTTTAAAAATGCACTTAAAATAAAATCGTTAATGTATTAGGGCTTGGGTATAAAGCTGAAGAGCGAATAGAAAGATTGCCTTAAATCTCGAATTTATTTTATATTTATAATAATATACTTTTAAAAAAATGCCCAAGGAAAAAAAATCAGCAAAATAATCTTTAATAGATAATAGGAATGTTGAAGGAAAGCGAAAACTTAGGTATTATTGTAGTATATATCGCTCACCCACAAGAAAAATGACACATCTCGCAAAGACTCATTTTGCGTTTTATTCTATCAGTAGGTCTGTCCTAAATGCGTGCATCTTGCTATACAAAAAGTTTCAATAAGCGTAGTTATATGGAAAACCACTTTATTACGCTCTAAATCCATTCGTAATCACAGGAGAGGGGTAGATTATGTGGGGAGGTAAAATTACCTAACCCTTCAAACATCATCCTAAGTCTTAATTCTTAACGATTTTACGCTTTTACGCACTTGTTTATTCCTGCTTGTAGAGCTAAGTGCTACAATTTCATGTTACAGTAAAATTATGCAAATTTTAAATTTTGCCTCTCCTGTGAAATTTACTTCTGTCGAGATGTGTCACTTTTCTAGCGGGTGAGCAATATAGTAATATACGATCTATGGAGTCAAAGTCAGCATGGAATAACTTTACTGAATGAAAGGTCGCATAGAAGAGACAGAGGGGGAACGACAGGATGTAGTATGATTTAGGGTACTAACTATCATTCGGGACCCATCCTGGTTACTTTTAGGCATTTGAAATTAAATGTAAAAATCACCGTTAAAAATTTCTGTAAAAACTCAGAAAAAAAAAACCCGAGACTCTGTGTAAATTTACACTAGTTCTCGGTTAAATGCATTGGGTTGAGTTTGTCGGTCATCATTTTGCAGACATTTCTCCTTTCTTATTTGAAATTCTCTGTAGGGATTTCCATGACTTTTATTTAAAAATATGTTTACCTTTGTTAAAACATGTAATTCAAAATACACACTTTTAAAATTCATTACAATTATATTAGAAATATTAAAGAAGAAAATTTGGTTTACAAATTGTTTTATTAAAAATTAGAATGTTTTAGAAAGGGAAAATTCCTCTCTGTGGAATTACAGGGGATGTTTTTTTTTTTATCGAGAATCACTTTGCAATTGTTTCCTTCATCATGTGCTGAATCTTGGTAATGTTAAAAGTAAATTCCATAGTATTATTTCAAAGCTACGAAGAAAGATTTTCTAAATATAACTTGAAGCATAAAAAAGAATAAATTTTATTTTCGAACTATTTTAGTGTAAACAGAATTTTATTGAATGGAGAAAGAAGATTTGGAATCCTATTTTGCAACAATTATAACTGTACAATTACACCCCTTAGACCACCCTCCCCCCTCCCCAAAATAAATAAATAAATAAATAAATATATATATATATATATATGATGCATTACATTTCTCATGTAAAACGAAAATAGCCATTCGAAAGTAAATTATGTCCTATTATAATCTATATGTATAAAATGTCTTAGGGGTCATTTGTCCTGTGAAATTGTACCATCCTTTTTACTAACACCTAATTTGGACAAAATTTCGATACCTAATTTGGGTTTTATGGAAAATTTTATATGTGATTTAAAACGGGAGGTCAATCGGTCCAGAGGTTTCAGAATTATTAACCCAGAATTGTTAACCCATTTATGCCTAGCGTCCCATTTTTGCGACGCTTCGAATTTTAATAAATATGAGTAATTTGTTTCTACTTTATAATATGAAAATTATATGAAATAATTATATATAAATGCCTTTGTTTGTTACCGAAAGATCACAGTATAAGATGGATATTTATTTGCTTAAAATGAAGGCTTTTTTCGGAGTTTATAGATATTTCATTTTTCAAGATGTCGAATTGTAAAAAGTAAGATTACTTGTGCTTTTAATACCAATTATCTAAATAAATAATTCATAATCTTAGCTTGTAGACATCTTCGAAATACGTATTTTTTTTAATTGTTTAATTATATGTTCGAGCCTATTTTTTCTAAATTTTTGTAACGTACAAAATATAGAGCGCTAGGCACGAATGGGTGCATATTTTTATTAACCATTCACGGGACAGTTATTTATGTAAAAACCTTTTCAAGATTATTATAAAACAAATTGTTTTTAAGCCTCAAATACGATTATACTTACAGACGTGTGAAAAGTATTAGAATAATTGTGAAATTTATATTAAAAACTTGTTATATTAAAGAAATATTTAAAAAATGTTGATACATTTAATATTTAGTGTGCATCCTCTTGTTTTTTTATTAAAAAAATGATGGCATACTTATCTTGGCATATTTTGTATGATATTTTGCAATTACTTTGTTTTCGTTGTCATGATACCAAATTTGGATGAGTCTTTCTATCAGACCAGTCTTGTTTGTGATGTTTCATTTCTTTATTTTATTTATTTATTTATTTATTTACAATGTTCCAAAGGTTCTCTATGGGGTTCATATCTGGACTGTTTCCAGGGCATGGAAGTGTTTTCTTTAATTGAATTAAAGAAATGCAACATCACAAACAATAATGTTCAGATAGAAAAATTCATCCAAATTTGGCATCATGACAACGAAATACAAATTAATTGCCAAAAACACATACAAAGTATGTCAAGATGTATCAAATCTTTAATAAAAAACAAGAGGATGCTCATTAAATATTAAATGTATCAATATTTTTTAAATGTATTGTTTCTTTAATGTAACAAGATTTTAATGTAAATTTCAGAATTATTCTAATAATTTTCACACGTCTGTAGTTCGTTATTTCTAATGCTTATAATGCTATTAGTCTCTGTAAGGAAATAAATATATACATTTTTAGTAATTAATAAAAATGCTAATTATAGTATATAATATACAATTTAAAAGCTTGTTTTACATAAATTTAGACAAAACATTTAATTATGCATATTATACTATTACAAATATTACGCATATTTCCACACTTAGTACGTTTACATGTTATCAAATAAATCCAAAACTTTTTTAGCTTAATTTTTTAGCATTTTTTCCAGCTCATTTTGTGACATTTTAAAGTGATTTTACCAAGAAATTTGCGAAAACTGAAACTCAGGCACAAATGGGTTAAGTTCAGAAGTCGTAATGTTTAATTTGTAATCGTTGCAAAGTAGTTTGCAATGCAGCCAATTGTTTTGCAGATTAACTCAAACATAACTTCAGTGAATGAGCTGTAATTTGAGATGCATATATTTGATGCTTCAAGAAATCAATTTCTGTTTTTAAAAAAATCACTGGTGATAGCTAATATGTTTAAAAAAGAATTTAGAAAATATCTTTTTTTTTCTATTAGTTATTAAAAATTATCTTTTCAACGAGAAGCTCACTGTAGCTGTTTTCAAATTATCCTAATTCTGGATTTTATTTTAATTTTAATATCTCTTTCATGACAAACAAAAATTTTTTTTTGAACTAAAAAAAATATCGGGGTTGATATTATGCATGATGCATTGCATTTGAGATTTAGTGGGAGAAATAAAGAATATAAAAAAGGTGAATTTAACTTCTGTTTTTCCATTAATAACTTTTTTTTTTTACTAAGTCTCTTCTATCAAATACATGTCGCAACGTTCGAGGAAAGCTGTAAACAAAATAATAAAAACATTCTATTTCATCTAAGAGGATTTTCATTAAAAAATTAGATGTTAAAATGCCTGAAATTTATTTAAAATCCGGTAATGTGTTTCGAAGAATAGTTTATTTAAAGATTTTGAAGAATTATAAAAAGTTTTTATTCAACATAAATATATAGAGTTAAAAAAATAATTAAATTTTTCTTAAAATAAACGTACCTATGTAAAATGTTTTTACAGAATTTAAAATTATGTAAAACGTTATTTAAATATAATCAAACAGTTTTTTTTAAATCCAAGGAGCCATAAGAAATTATTTGGCAGCTCATAAAAATGGATAACTAATTAGTTTAAGCAGTTCTTTTGGATAAATTCTTTTCTCAAATAGATCGTTTTTCATTTTATTTTTCAAATCGAACTGCTTAAATGACTATGGTCATTAAATAGACTTAGAATAGAAGGGGCATTTTTGATCATTTTAATTAATACTAACAGTTATCTATTTCAATCTAATTAATAGTTTCAGTAATTAAATTCATTACAATATTTCTATTTTTTAATTCCATGCAATTAATTTAAAATTTGTTATGTCAAAATATAGCATTAGTTATTACATTTTGATTTGATAGATTAATGAACAAGAATGAAGTACACCAGAGAGCAGTATTCATCTTTATTGCACTAATTACTCATAGAAAAGTGATTTAGTTCCATTTTGTCTTATTCATGAGATGTTTACAATATAAAGCAATATGGTCAGTTTTTGTGATTTGTTTTATTTCTAATATAAATGTAAATATGGTTTTAAAGACCTTTCTTTCAATATTCTAATGATATATAACGTATAGTATTTTTTTTTTCTTCTTAAAGTGCCCATTTTATATAGATTACACATATTTAAAGGACATTATTGTTATTCAGGGAAAACTGTACACTAAAATGGAAGTAATAAATATCTTGAAAGGCTGTCTCATGCAGGTGTAAATTACCTTTTCAATGTGAAGCTCACTGTAACTGTTTTCAAATTATCATAATTCTGGATTTTATTTTAATTTTAATATCTATGTCATTACAAAAAAAAATTTCTTTTTCAACTAAAAAAATAGCCGGGTTTATACTATGCATGATGCATTGCATTTGAGATTTAGTGGGAGAAATAAGCATATATAGAAGGTGAATTTGACTTCTGTTTTTACATTAATATTTTTTTTTTTTTTTTTTTTTTTTTTTTACAAAGTCTCTTCTATCAAATACATGTCGCAAGGATCGAGGGAAGCTGTAAACAAAATCAAAAAAAAAATATTCTGTTTCATCTAAGAGGATTTTCATTGAAAACTTGAATGTTTAAAAGTTAAGTGCTCAGAAATTTATTTAAAATCCGGTAATGTGTTTCGAAGAATAGTTTATTGAAAGATTTTCAACTATTATAAAAAGTTAAATAAAGTTAAATAAATTACATAAATATACAAAATTAAAAAAATAATTATTTTTTTCTTAAACATACTTACGTATAATGTTTTAACAGAATTTAATATTGTGTAAAACATTGTTTAAATATAATCAAACAGTTTTAATTTTGTTAAAATATACTTTGTTTAAGCAAAACAAACTACGTTTTTTATTGTTCCCTTCTTACGATTTTATTTATTTTTTTTTTTTTTTATCTAAGAAGCCATAAGATTTTATTTGTCGACTTCTAAAAATGTATAAATAATTAGTTTAAATATTTTTTGGGGATAATTTTGATTCTCAGTTAGATCGTTTTCAAAATTTTATTTATCAAATCGAGCTATATAAATTATTATAATCATTAAATACACTTAGAAAAGAAGGGGCATTTTGATCATTTCAATTAATACTAACAGTTATAGATTTCAATCTAATTAATACATTCAGTAATTAAATTCTACTACAATATTCCTATTTTTTTCATCTCATGCAATTAATTTAAAATTTGTTATGTCAAAATTTACCATTAGGTATTACATGTTCATTTTATAGATTAATTAATAAGAATAAAGTGCATCAGAGAGAGCATTATTCATTTTTATTCCATAAATTACTCTACAAAGGCGATTTTGTTACATTTTGTCTTAATTGATGAGATGTTACAATGTAAAGCAATATGATCAGGTTTTGCAATTTATGTTAATTCAAATATAAATGTAAATATCGTTTTAAAGACCTTAGTTTCAATATTATAATAATATATGACATACTGCATTTTTTTTTCTTCTAAGGTGCCAATTTTATATAGATTACACATATATTTAAAGAATATTATTGTTATTCAGAGAAAACTGTGCCTTAAAAAGGAAGCAATAAACACTTGAAAAGCTCAAACATAGTTCATCTCATGCAGTTACTATCTATATTATAAAGGACAAACGTGTCAGTGCGCAATGCTGACATAATTTTGACAGTGATGCAGCAGACGATTAAATTTAAAATGTATTAATTTTTATTACAGTTTTTTAAACTTCTAAATAGCTCACATTTTCCATTTTTACACCCTCGGATAGGGGGAAAATGTACTTTCAAATGTAGTTTTTCTTGAAAACTATATCGTAATGTATTTAAAAACTGTATCGCAATTTTTATTGTTTTTAAATTAATTTCTAAGCATTATATTTTACAAATCTATCTTTGTCGTGTGCAGACGATTGAGAAAAATAAGTCCGTATACACTGGAGTAATTATAAATAGCCCATCATATGATTCCAGTTTATATTCCAAAACGAAATTAAAACATTCATTAATATATAAATAAAACAATAAAACATAAATAAAACGCATATTTAAGACTTGCAATCAAATTTTACTGTTAATCCACTTAAATGAACAAAATCAAAAACGCTGATTAAAAATAGCGATATTTGGACATTTATTTGTTGGTTAATTCCTGACTTGAGGCCAATATAAAAATATCACTTTTAAAATATTTCAAAACTTTATTTGAATCCATTATTCCTATTTTTTTATAAATATGATTTTTTAGTATTGTTAATGGACATTTAAAAAAACATTTTAAATGTAACAAATATATTTCAGTTATCAATTAAAAAAAGAAAAGGCAGTAGACCGTGCGAAGTTTTCTTACCGCAGTCTTTGAGATTATTTGGTGATACTTTTTTTCGTTTTATTTTGATTAATTTCAATTATTTATATCAAACAGCGTGTTTAAACGATTTAAAAGTATACAATGTCAAAAGCCGCTTTCAGAATCTTTCGGAAAATGCAATACCGCATTTATCACTGTGTCTTTAGTATCTAAATAGAAAAAACTTTTAAGGGGACATACGACTCTTTAAACAGATGAAAATTTTGATTTCGGCGACAAATATTTAATGTGTGCACATAATATGCGAGTGTAATACAATGCACTCATTTTTGCACTAATCAGCTCAGTTTTTAGGTGCGTTCGTAATTAAATAAATATGTAGCACCTATAGTCGTCGTTCAGTCCGTCTGTCCGCATATAACAGAGCAGAAACTACACCACCAAATGTTCTTAAATTTTAAACATATAATTGTTGCAAAACTTTGTCGAGTCATTTCAAATTTTATGAAAATAAGATGTATAGCTTAATTACTGGGACAGTCAAAGTTTTTTATTACATTACGGCCACTGGGGATAAATTATTGCAAGTGCATTTTAATGATGTTACAGCCTTCCGAATCCTCTGAAATTTTAAATATATAATTGTTGCAAAATTTTGTCGAGTTATTTCAAATTTTATGAAAATCGGATGTATAGTTTAATTACAGGGACAATAAAAAGTTTTCCGCTACATGACGGCCTATGGGGAAAAAATATTTCAAGGGCATTTTCATGATGTTACAGCTTTTCGAACAGAATGAAATGGACATGCACTTATTGAAGTGCACTAAAATATGTATTCAGTAAAATATGCGGTCAAAAAATATTTTAAAAAACTAGTTCTAGTACGATCGAACCCCAGTTGCCACGTTTGACGAGCAATTTCCAACTTCTTTTATTGTTGTTGTTGTTGTTGCTGTTAAAACTAGAATATGGTCTCCACGCAATACAATATATAATTTGCCTTAAACACTGCTTAATTAATTGATAATAATTATTCCTTAATGTATGTTTTTTTTAATTAATGATAATGTATATAGCTTGCGCGCATGATTTAAAAATATCTATACCCTCTAGGACATTGAAACTTTTAATATGAGTTTAAGAATATTACAAATCTAAAATGGGCTAAAACATAATGAATAAACAAAAAAATTCTAAAGTACTCTTATTTAAAAAAATAAAAAAATAATAATTTTGATTTTTTTTTTTTGCACTTGAATACCAATACCATCACTAATTTTTGTTAAATCTTTTAGATTTTAGATCAATTAGAAGAAAATGATCTAGTAAAGGTAAATATAAAGTTTCGAATCATTACCTTTAATACATTTGGAGTTATCGTGCGTGCAAATTAAAAAATATCGATTTTTAGAAAAATAAATTTAAACATAAATATTTTGCTTGAAACAGACCAAGGCTAATTAATTTTTTTTTACTATAACAAGTGCACTTTTGCGAATATTTTGATGCGGTTTGTGACAAATGATTCAAAAAAAAAAAACATTAGCTTTCAAATGAATTAAGAAACAAAAAATCGATTTTTTAAAGATTTTAAGGGTCGTATGTTCCTTTAACATCAAAAATAATGTATACGATGGTTTTCATCTACATTTTGTAACCCAGTGAGACCTGATTTATCCCCTTGTCTACATAAAATTAAATTGCTTGAAGTTTGAATGAAAAAATAGTTTCCTTTTTTTTTATATAGAAGATAATTTACTTTTTTTTTACTCAAGTTTATTTAAAAAAATTACTTTAACAAATGTAACTTTTTTAAACAACAAAAAAGGGCGTGATTTAAAATAATTAAATTAAAGTTTAACGCATTTAATTTAAGATAGAGTGTGGGAAATAGATAACATACACCCGGCAAATTTGGTTTCTTTTACTTTTCAATTAAAAACATTTTCTCAAAGTCTCTTTATAAAAATGGAAGCTGGTATAAAATGAAATAAAATGTGTAAACAAGGGAAGGGGATATACAAATGAAAGTTTGAATAATAAAATTTGGTAAATATATGAATTTAACTGAAAGATTTGTGTAATAAAGGAACTAAATTTTTCACAAAATTTTATTTGTTGGACGTAAATAAACTTATTATGACATAAAAGTGTTTGGTTTTCATAACAGTTTTTTCATTTAGTGAAAAAAGGTTTAGAGTTTCAGAAAAGCATCAGACTTATAATTTTTAAACTGTTGGATATTTTTGAAAGCTTCATATAATTCTTTAATAATTAATAAAAGTATTTATTGAATTAATAAAAAAGTTCTTTACTGTAAAATGATGCGCGAAACATAACATAAATAGCTTACCGTTACTGTCTATTTTATTATATGCACATTTAAAAAACCCACATGTATATCAACATATTTTATCAATGATAATGATATGAATTGATATAAAAATTTAAATTTTAAAAATAAAAAAACCCGACTGCGTAAAAAGCGAACTAATTAATTATTTCTCATCAAAGTGAAACTATTTTTTTTTTTTTATATTACATACCTATTTTTTTATTTACTTGTATTGATGACTTTTAAGTTGCGTTTAATTGTTAGTCCCTATCTATATACACTGTTTGATGAGGCCCATAGATGTCTATGATGGTTAGAGTTGCAGTAAAGCTAGAGATTCTACCTACACAACTTCTAGGTTGTGTAATATTTAAACGGAACTTCTGACCGTAAAATTGTCAATGAAACATCGTCTTCATTTTGAAAGACCTATCCAATGATATGTCACTCAATAGAGTGAGTAAATTTTTTGCGTCTCTAGCGCCATTTTGTATTTTACGGCCGCCATTTTGAATTTATAAGAACAAAACCTAGACCATAACCATCGGACGGTTAAGACGAATCGATAGAGACCTCATTCATTGAAATCCACCCAGCCGTTGAGATGTTTCGAGAGTATAAAAAAATCCACATACCCAGATACGCGTGAAACACATAACCCTTCTTTTGAGTCGGGTAAAAAATAATATTATAGGCATAAAAATAACTTCAGAAACATTTTGAAAGTTCCATATGCGTTCAGATGGATGTAGCTATCTAGGTAGCGAAGGAATCGGCTGCTTACTATTCTTCAGTTACTACTTCAGACTATCGCAGATATCATTCAGGCGGGAAGTTTCGAAGGACTTATGAAGAATATGCAGGGACCCCTTTGTTGTTGGGAAATGATTCATGCACGTAGGGATGCAAGGATGATATTTAAAAAAAATCTTGGCAAACAATCCTTCAATAACTTCACATAATCATTGATTCACAGATAACCCTGGAACATATGTGAAACTACCAGTAAATTGCCGATCAGTCCACCCATATATTTCAGATGAATCCTTTCTGGATGGATACTATTGGCCATACAAATGTACAAGGTGTGTTTCAATAATTATTGCACCGAGTGTGTATAAAATATTTGTATTGCGATGACTGATGTGGAATATCGAAGCCTAATGTCTTAGATGCCTATATGGTCAATTTCAGAACCGTAGTTGCTATATTAATATATGTTTTTTTCGTTTAAGCTTACAGGTAGCACTTAGCTTGAAAGGGGGGCGGTGGGGGGAGGCTGGTTTTGAGCTTATGAGCCAGACCTGAAGCGGTTCTGTGATAGATTTGTGAGAGTGAATGAGACGTGGCTACATTACTATGATCCCGAGTCGAAAAGATAGTAGCCACGTTTCATTCACTGTCACTCCCCAACTCTCCCCCTTTCAAGCTAGGTACGACCTCTCACAGCAAAAACGAAAAAATATATATTAATATAGCGGCTACAGTTCTGAAACTGAGCATATAAGCATTTAATACATTAAGCTTCAATATTCTACATCAACCATCGCAGTGCAAATATTTTATAAACACTCGGGACAGTAATTATTGAATCACCATTGTATTTTATTTAGCGCAATGATGTAAATTATTCAAATTCAACATGACTTCCCGGATGATATTTGAGTGATCTATTTCAGTAAATGATTAAATTTTTACAGAACTGCAAAACATATACTGTTTATTATTAGCTCGATCCAAAACTGTCATAGTGTGGAAAGTTTTAGTTGATTAGGCTGATTTTAACTAGAAGGGGATTTTTGATATTGCGTATTTAAAACTGAGAAGTTTATTGAGATATTGAGAATTTAATTTTGTAATTTATCAGTGTCTCCGCACTTGCAGCTCTTCTTAAATTCAGATATCTTTCTGAAAATAATGTCATATTTAAAATTTTTTGCTGCTGTTTTCAAATATTTGCTTATGTTTCATGTAAGTTTATCAGAGACTACACAAATTTGTAGTTTGTATAATTCGGTTAGAAGACACCTGTTGTTTCTATCAGCCATAATTTGGAAAAAGAGGCTGTTTTATGTATTGTGTTATGTGTTGTGCTATTTTAAAGTTGTGTCTTATGCTTCACATGGACTCTTGTATCACCCGTCATTCATTTGGCGGATAATGTCAAATTCACTGTGTAAGTGCACACTGTAAAAAAAAATCCGAGGAGTTTTCCTGTAGCAATCGGAAAAATAGTTGCCCTTATTGTACCGGAAAATTTTCCGACCCACCTCGGAATAAAGTCCGAGGTATTTTTTGGATTTTATTAAGATTTTACCGATTTTATTCCTAATTTACAGATTTTATTCCGAGCTGAATAGGAAAATTTTCCGGTACGATAAGGGCAACTATTTTTCCGATTCCAACAGGAAAGCTAGTCGGATTTTTTTTACAGTGCATGTACAGGGTAGATGGAGTGAAGCTGTCGTAGTTTTGATTTAATCGTTTTAAAAATCGCCCGTTGTTTCTGTTTGTTATTCATTGATTTCTTGTTTAAAGTTTGCATGCTTATGTTTGATTTAAAAACATATTACATT
This sequence comes from Maratus speciosus, assembly GCA_963932465.1. Taxonomy (NCBI): domain Eukaryota; kingdom Metazoa; phylum Arthropoda; class Arachnida; order Araneae; family Salticidae; genus Maratus; species Maratus speciosus. The sequence continues at coordinate 140,670,608 of OZ010791.1, forward strand.
TTAGAAATATTATAGAAAACGTCGAAAATTTTGTTTTTATAAACACTTGCATTTCGCCATCTTACCCCAAGGTATGGGGTAATAACATGGATGCGATAGAAGAAAGTTTTGGTATTGCCACTTCCAACTAGTTTCAAATTGATTTCGACATTTGAGACGTAAGATTACGACCTTTTAGAATAGGTCTTCCAATGTTAATTATAAAGAGCGGTTTGGTCGCTTTAGCTTGAAACAACACTACGAAAAATCACAATTAAATTCGAAAGTTGGTTTTTCGTTAGCATCCGATCCGTAAATGGATTTGTGCTGGTGCGCAAGCGCTATCCTTGACCGGGGGTCAAATAGATGACTTTTTAATGGGAGTGAGTTATACGATGGTTTAGTTAATAACTCAATTAATTATTAGAAATTTAAAATGCTGATTCTCAGATGCATCAGGAGATACGTTGGACTACTCTCCAAAAACTTTTCAGTACGTTACTGAGATTTCGCTAGTCATAAACTGAAAAAAAAAAAAAAAAAAAAAAAATATTAAGTTATTTAAGTGTTTCTAAGAAACTGGAATTCCAAGGACTTTTTATGTAACAGCAACAACAGAAATTCATTTACCTGATACACGTTTGCACCGAAAATCAAAAATCTGTAAGCTTAGTAAGAATTTTTTAGGTAACTGAGATGCCTAGAACTTCATGTAATTGCAACCAGGGTTACAGATAAAATTTCTCTAATATTACTCTAATTTTAGCAGATTTATTTGTAAAACTACAGATTTCTGTAGCTTTACAAAAACTAGTTTTATTGATTTACAGCTTTTTTTAAAGTTACAGATGAAAGTTTAGTAAGCATGTAACTTTACATCTGTAGAACTAGAGATTTTTTTATAGTGTGACAGACAGAGAGCCACACAGTTACAGACAAACAGAGCAAAGCATTTTTTTTTATTAGCATAGATATAATTCTAAACTTTTGGAGATTGAAATTTATAAAACACAACATAAGATTTAATATAGTTTATTAATTTTTAATGCCTAACTATACATAATTAATACACACGTTAAATTATAGTTATAATTTCCAACATGACGTCTATAGCAGTATGTTGACATTTTAAATAAACTAAGACTTCACTAATTAACGTTATCTAAATATTTATTTCAACACAAACAGAATAAAATGAAAAATGGCAGTCTGCAAAACAACACTTTAATATTTTTTGTAGTAATGCTTGATAAAACAGAATATTTAATGTCACTCTAAAATACAGCTTTGTAAAACTTTTATAAGTACATTATTAAAGTCCATGTAGCTAATTTTAAAAGTTCATATTTAAGAGTTGTAACAATTTTAAGAAATGTATTTTTAGCTGTTTGTTTTGTTTAATAGTAAATTGTGAATTTCTAATTTTTTTTTTTTTTTTTTTTTTTTTTTTTTTTTAGAAGATAAATATGTTATACTGTAGCAGTTGATGTAAGGTGGACCAGTAAAAGTTTAATTAATATTCCAAGACATCACATTATAATTTTTAGCATGTAGGTTTAAATAAAAATTATGAATTATTGCATAAAACTATTATTCACTATTTATTGTTTCATTATCCTTTGAAAAAATTAAACACGTAAAATTTCAAAATTAATCTACCTATCTCGTGCATGGATACTTTATATGAGGTTTTATTGAGAAACAAACTTTACTGAAATGTGTATGTGTTATTTTTATTTCTTTACTAAATATAAATTTCTTAAACAGTTCAATAATAATTGTCAAGTACAGCAAAAAATTAGCAGAGCGATTTCATTTACGAATATTTAGTTAGAAAATCAATCTTTAGCAACTTTTGTTCTGTACCAAACCATATAAGATTTTCTCAAATAATCTCTATTCATGTACCTAAACACTAGCATGACTAAAAAATGCTTTATACATTTTAGTAATATAATTGTTCTATAAATATATATTATTTTTTTCCATGCATTAAATGAATAAATAAATAAATAAAATAAACAATTTGAAAAAAATTACTTTTTACACCTGCAGATTGAAAAATGTTAAATTATTGATTGACATAAATTTTGTAGTATAATTTAAACGAATAAAATTATTTCATGCGATCATATAAATTGGGTATTGTTTTTTTTTACTAGTTTCATTAAATAATAATTTGAAAGTGGCGCTTCTAAAAAAGCGTATTTTATATACAAAAGAAAAATAAATATGTGAAAATGACAGTTAGGACTATATCGAAATGTAGTAGTAAAATTATAAAGAACAGTTATTTTTCGTTATCGATTTAGATAAAATGTTTTCAATATGATGAGCAGCGTATCTATTTCTAAAGAATAAGACTAACTAATACGTTAATAAAACTATATTTTAAACAAAAAAATGCATGTAAAAATATGAGATAATAGTATGGAAAATATGTGTAATATTATGTTTAAAAACTGATAAACAATTTTAGCATTTAATGTTTTTAGTTTAAAATATCAATCATTATTCTTATTTTAATCTTATTATTTTATTATTTAATTTTTAATTTAATTTAATTTACATATTTTATATTTTTTAAATTTTTAATTTAATATTAAAAAATAAATTAAAATTTTATTTTTAATATTTAATGTTATTTTATTTTTTAAATTAGGACGCACATATAAAATGAAATAAGATGTCTGAAAATAAAAATTTCTAGAAAAAACATTTAAGTAGTCTTTCGCATTAGTAATGAAAAAAACTGGAGTGTGGATTTTTTTTTAAATATGCTTAAAAAAAGAAAAGGGAATTTACAAAAACTTGTGAATTAATTGTAGCTAGGATTTGAGACTTTTTTTGCTGCTTTCTGACACGTCATAGCGTAATTACTTTGTAATGAGTACATTATTTAACTTTCATAATTTTTTCATGTAAAGCAACAAATACAAATCTGACTAATTTTGCAGTTCCCCTTCATACGTATTTAGTTTTTTTTTTTTTTTTTTTTTTTTTTCAGTGTTTGTAAAAAATTATATATTTTTTTTTTTCACGAAATTTATTTTTTCTGACGAAATAGCATTTTTCGTGGAAATGGTAGTAATTTTGTTTCTTACGCTACGCATGTTTTAGACATTTATTTGGAAATTGAATATTTGCTTGTATGGATTATATGCGTGAAATATATTGTAGTGGTGAAACAACTTGGGACAAAAATATGGCAAGTGATATTTTAACCAAAATTCTAAATGCTTATAATCAGAAGGAAGATTGTGAACTGATACACTGTTAAAAATATCCCTGTAAAATTACGGCCAGAGGCCGGAAGCAGAGATTACAGTCATACACAATAAATAAAAATCCATGCATCATTTTGTACAGCCCGTAATTTTACGCACTTTAAAACACTATAACACTTTACTTACTGTTCCGTAGCACTTAGCACGTTAGATAATCATCACATAATCGCTTTTTTGGCGGGTTAAAAAATAAGTTACGGTTTCGGTTAAGTGACATTATTTTTCAAGACACGACTAAAATGAAGGGTTACGCACTAGCAGAGGAAATTGTATGGGGTCGTATCTTATTTTTGCTAACAAATTTTCTAGAACCGTAAGGATATGCAGATTACCTTTAATTTTCTAAGTATCTAAGGGGTAAGGCTACTTATTTAACGGAGTAGACCTTTTTTCATCCAATAAGGCTGTTGCCCATGAGCATTGAAGTGCAAAGGCTCATAAATTTACAGTTTTTTTTTCTGAGAGTGTAGTACTAAGTATTTAGAAATATTCTCTCTTATTTACGTATATATTTGTTTTGTCTATGCAATTTGCATATATCATATTGCTTAATAGAAGAACAACGTTTTTTACAAAAAATGCAAGTTGTAAAGACGGGAATTTTTGAAATAAAATGTTAATTTTCTGCATCCTTCACGTATGACGCATGCGTACACCGACGATACTAGAAGCTACTTAGCGAGCGAGAGTGCGTTTTTCAGTTAAGAATGATGTCAATGCTTAGTCGCAATCCAACTATGTAAATATTTTTTTTTTGTTTTCATCTTATTGTTAATAAAGGCGATATGTCAAGGTACTTTGCTAACTCTGTGTACCCCATAATCCAGTACTTAATATTGTGTTTCTACGCATCTTATTGATTTAACTATGCAGCATATCGTATTTTAAAATTTACAACATTTTTTTTTAAATTGTGTTGCTTCACATCTCATGCAATACTTACACTCTACAGTAGCGGTTACTAACCGTTCTTGTTACGCGACACCCCTTTAAGTGAAAAAAAAAAAAAAAAACATTGCGACCCACCTTATATGAGTGGGTATCTAATATCAGTATGGAAATTTTGCATGACCTATATTAGCTATCGACTATCCTATGCTATGAAAAAAGCAAATTTTTGTACGAATGATGCGCTATCAACAAAAACAAGAATTGATAATCCCAATGTGAAGTAAGTTAAATATTAATTAAAATAAAAAATACAATAAAAAATGCGTCTCATTATTATCAAAACACATTTTTACAAGCAGTGAGATTTCTGGCACTGGTGTTAACCAATGACCGCATCTATATTACAGTTAAAACTGGTTCATTTTAACCTTAAGTCACTTTCTACAAACAATTTGTTTCTCTTTCATAAACAGCAAAGTAGAAAAAACACGTTCACACAAGTATGTTGTGTCGAACTCCATCATGGACCTGAAAGCTGATTTAGATATTTCTGGATATTTTACTCCTATGTTCATCCAGAAATAAATTAAGGATTTTTCTAGGGTTGCTATAAAGATTGCGCGACTAATTACATGTCTCACAACGAGGTCATAACAAGATACCGACTGAAGGTTTAAAAAAAAACATTACCTTCTCACAAAGCATTAATTTCAACTAATAGATTTCATGATTATTGCGTTTGTAAAATATTGTATTTGTTATATTTTTAAAACACATGAAATAAAAGATATATTTTCGTGGTAAACATCAACAGTTCCGCGACCCACCAAAGCACCCGAAGCGATCAACCAGTGGGTCACGACCCATAAAGTGGGAACCGCTGCTTTAGAGCATTGAAATCTCAACACCTAATAAGAAAACTTTAAATTTGTTATAAAAGTATATCTCACCATTCTAATGTTCTTGGGCACATCACTAACCACAGACACCAAATGTTGAGAATTTAAATTGTAAATGAAAAAGATAACTGGATTAGAAGAACAGTGTGAAATTTTATTTAAAGTAAATTATGATACATCAAATAAAACTTTGTACATCGTGCAATGTCTATTAAAACAATGCGAAATAATATCTATAATATTTCCCTTTTTTCATGTAGTAAGACTTTCGATTAAAAAAAAACATGAACAACCTGGAATGTAATTTAATTGCTATTAACCCTTTGTGCGAAATATATTTTTATGGACAAAATTAACTAATTAATTATGCATTAAATTTCATTTCATTTAATAATAACTCCAATAAAACATTCATTTGAAAATTTAGTTAAAAAATACCCATGGGCTTTTTAACAAACATAAAAATAAATACAGCACTTTCTAAAAAACACGTTTCTTAAGTTTTTAGTGAAATATTTCAAATAATGAAATTTATTAATTGTGTAAAACTATAAAAAAAATTTAGGGCTATTTATTGTGCTTCAAAGTGTATTTTGATAAAGATAAATCCTCTAATAAACAATAAACAATATTTGCAAGTTGCGTTAAATATTTCATTTAGTAACGCGTCGTTTTGAAATACCAGCTATTTATCAAAAGTATTTCTCTCGTGTTTTCTGGCACCAAAGCTACATAAATAAAAACTGGGAAATTTCATTTTCTAACACAACATATGCTTTCAACAGTAATTTCAGAAAATATTTAGAGCATTATTCTTTCTTGCTGTCAAACAAAGCCTTAAAAAGCTGCTTAAATTCACTGAGAAATAAATGTGTGAATGAAACCAGTCATTTCACTCAAGATTGCTTTGGTATGATTGTTAGAGCATTAACGATAAAAAAGAACATAACGAAAAAATAAATTTATATTCCAAATTAGATTAAATAATATAAAAAATACCTTCAAATTTAAATTTAAAATTTTGACAGTATCATGCAAGCATGCGCGTTGGATCTTTAAGACCTTAATGCTACAAAGGTATGCCAAAATAATTCATTCTTTCAATTAAAAGGATCCAGTACGCCTCGTTAAAGGTTATCTGCGAACCAAGAATATGCATTTACAGTTTATATATTTTTATTTTTTTACGGGAGAAAAAATTCTTTTCGGGCCTATGAGAATTTCTGTAGAAATAATTCAAGAATAATTTCGTGAGAATTTGGAATAATTTGAATATAAAACCTTTACACCGAACATAACACTTTATTGTGATTATTTTTAGAGCTGTAAAAAATTATAAATATTTAAAGGAGACATTTGTGAGAATCTTGATTCAATAAGCAGTTTAATACAAATTGATATTAATATTTATCTGTAAATTATTAGAATTGATTAAACAAAAGTCTAGTTTGATTTGAAGATCATTACAATTAAATGATATAACTTTAAACGATTAATAAATATTTTTAAAATGAATGTTTTATTTAAGTTTTTGTTACATGAAATAAAGCTTAGAAATTTTAAAATATAAGTTTCTGAAAGTATTTCAAAATGTATGTCGAATAAAATATATCCAGTTGGTACACACCAGGATAGCCCGTTTGGCTTTTTTTTTATTATTATTCAAAATTTTCGAATTTAAACCTGAAATTCTAAAACAAACAATTTACACTTTATATAATCACGTAATGTCTGGTATTACATGAACAAAAGAATATCATAGTAAATTTTTGGTATGAATTGGAAATTTCTGAATTTAAGAAAAAGGCCAAACTGGCAACTCTGCACGGTGGGTGATTTAGCGATTCTAGCTGGCCAAAATTATTTCTTTATATTAAACATCTTTTTTTGAGTACATTGTACAAATATAGTATAAGAAATCATTTAAATACTTTAAAAGAAAGATAATTATAATTTATTAGTTTACTTAAGATACACTAATAAGGATTTTCAAAAAGGTGATTTTACTTACATGTGTTGCGCGCAGGATTGAAAAAATATACATTTGATATGTCTACTTAGTATTATAGATATATGTAAATTCTTAAAATATTGTACTTTAACTTCAACCTAAAATGATAATAAAGTTTACGGATGAAAATATATTTTCAGGCAATTAATCCATAAAATACAAAATTTAAGATAAAATTTCAATAAAAATTAAAAAAAAGAAATAAATATTTTGCAGTTGTTTCTTTAAAAAATAGGTACAGGTTATAAAGATACATAAAATACAATATAATACAAAGTTTTTAAAGAAAATAAGTTGAAACTGGAGTAAATCAATAAGAACTAAATCATCTTCTCAAAACATCATCAAAAACTTTTTAATGACCATTTTGCTTCCTTATTGCCCTTCTACTCTGTATTTTTTAGGTAGATTTCGTATGAAATACTACCTATTGGCGTCGTTCCTATGTCGGAATTTCTGAAAACTTTTTGAAGATTTACATCGATCATGACCCCTAGAACCCAAAACCACCCTCAGTAAAAAACTTTATCTATCTATCTATCTATCTATCTATCTATCCCTCTCTCTCTCTATATATATATATATATCACTTTCTTCTGGACACGATAACTTCCACAATTCTGCACAAAGCTCTTCCAAACTGATACATAAAATCAATGGGCATAAAATCTCGGTCAACTTCGTTAATGGGCAAAATCGGACCAAGATGATGGAAATAGGGAGGGGTTTTGAACCGAAAACCCTCCATAACCGAAAAACCGAAAAAAACATAACTTCTTAATTTTTGTACATATCAAATCAGTTTAAAGTTATTATCACTTCTAAAAATAGGACCAAAATTTATGTATCACAGATTTTTGATAAAATTAAAAATGGGCTCAAGGGGCACAAAAAATAGGGTTTTTGGGAGAAAAAAAATTCATAACTTCGTCAATTCTCAAGATATCAAATCCAATTAATTTTATTATACATCTCCTTAATATTATCTACAACTTTTATATTCACAAGTTTTTGATAGGACCAATTCGTACCGAAAAAAAGGGGGGATTGAAGAAGAAAAATTTCCATAACTCCGTCAATTCACAAGATATAAAATCCCCATGAATTTATCATATATCTTCTTAATATTGTCTTCAACATTTATATAGACAAGTTTTTGATAGGACCAATTCCTACAGCAAAAACAAATTAAAAATACATAGCGGTTGAAGAAAAAAATCATCTTATTAAGAATGTATCCAAATCCAAACTGCTTATTTTCTTAGTCATTTTTAAATTAATTTTTGCTCTCAACCGCGTCCAATTGATATATTTTCTTCTTCAGAAAATATATCATGTACTGTAATGATCGATTTTTTGATAGAGGCAGAATATATTTCAAAAAATGATGTCAAAGTGGTCATTTTGAACAGAATTTCCCGAACCGATTGTGTTAGAAACGAAAAATATTGCCCTACTTAGAAAATAATTGTTTATTAATCAAGTTTCATTTAATTGAAAGAAAAATAAAAACACATGCCGCTTATAAATCTTTTCAAAAATCACGTCAGCAAGTTTCGTATTTTTTCTATTAAAAATTAATCTGAAAATGTGCCAGAAAATTTCGAATTGGGGAGCATGGAAAAGTATTTTTTTAATACCGCCTTAACATGATTCTGATAAAATCAGCTATTACATAAAAGTGAAATAAAAACTCGTCAAAAGCGGTAAGATAAAACTGTTAAAGTGTATTTATATCTACTCATGATTTAGTTTTTGTTGGTGCAATTAATATACTTCGAAATCTACCTCCGCCTGTAGGCCGGGCCGGCCAGGATTTTTTGTTTAGTGATTATATTCTTCTGTGATTGTCTGTTGTCTTCTGCTTTCCTATTAGCTGCTTATTTCCACTTTCCTATTGGTTGTTTGTTCAGCTTGTTTCCTTTCCCTTATGTCTCATTTCAGTCTTGCTGCTGCTTTTATAGTAGAAACACGTCTTGTTTGCGCCTGAGGAAGAAAGACTCAGATCTTTCGAAAGGCCTAGCGCATTTAAAAGTTCTTAATGGTGTTTTAACAAGATCTTTTATATCTTATAAAGTTTTTATGTTACTTAGTTTTGAAATTACTATTCGAATGCCCAAAATATCTGTTTTCAGAAAAATGCTTTTTAAGTTCAAATTAACCTTGATTTGTATAGGTGGGTCAATCCATTTCAAGTGGTTCAGCACTGGTTGCTCGACCATTTTTCAAAAATCTGAAATTTTTTAACAACCCTAACATGATGGAAGTTCAAAATGACTATTATTTTAATTTTATTAATATTTGTTTGTGCATGTCGGCCATCTTTGTTTCATCGTCTGCAGCAATTTTCTCACAAGAAGGGTTTACGGAATTGTAAATAATTCATCGTTTATTTATCTAATTCAAGTGCGGATTAAAGCAATTTGTACAGAATACATTGGGCTAAAAATTTGGTAATGGATTAGTTTCCGAAACTAACTGCTTATTGGTAAAATTTAAGGATAAACTTTCAGTTTTTTTCCAAAATTTGTCCGTTTACAAGAGGCAATTTTTCTAGCAAGAAATACTGTCAACATGACTTTTTTTTTTTTTTTTTTAACAAATAGGTCGAAAGTACTTGTACTCACACGCCGAATTCCAGAACCGGGACTTGCTTTCTCTTCGCTAAAAAATTCCCAAATTTTTCAAAAATGACAAAAATCGCACTTTTCAGGCTTCTCTCTGTGTGGGGCACGAGATAAAAATCTGATTTTTTTTTTGATAAGAGTATTGTATGGTAGTGCTATGCACAAGAAATTTCAGGATGGAGATTTGACTACAAGCTGAGATATGGCAAGGGCAACATGTCAAAACAATACTGCCAAACTATTGTTTTGTTCTAGTCACAGCTAAGTATTTATCTCAGTGTATCATTTAAATTTATTTTTTAGATTATCTTTAAATAATAGTAACAGAAAATAAGGCCTTTTGCAATTAATTCAAAAAATAATTATGCCTAAGGCCTACATTTTGTATGGTTTCAGTAATTTTTGTTGTAATTTTAGTGACTAAAATTACACCTCAGCACTTTTCCATAAATATATATATATATACAAGACCTGAGACAAAAACAAAATAGGGAAAGAGAAAGCTGTTAATGTTGGCATACTTGTTGAGACATGATCAAACGTTTCAAACACATTCCTGCTTGTTGGTTTAAAAACCCCAATTTTAATGCTGATTGCCAGTCCCTGAAACTTGTTCCTGCCATAAGTATGTTCCTGTAAATGAAACATTATGCGATGTTACCATGCATCAGCCTCAAGTAATTTTCAGAAAGTAAAGATACCCAAAGCCTTTTCAAAATGTATACTGCAGAAAAATCCATTTTTGCATGAGAAGTAATCAAGGAATTATTAATGAATTGAGACTTGCACATAGTGATTTCAAAATATATTTCTATGAGCCAGCAAGGCCAAGATCTTCAATCAAGTTATCAAGAGATGACAAGACTTGGTTCTTACAAATAAAATTTTGAGAAAGATCAAAATTGTGGTTTTTGTACCAACAGGCAAGAATGTGTATTGACAGGTTTGATCATGTCTCAACAAGTATGACAACATTAACGGCTTTTCTTTTTCCCTATGTTATTTTTGTCTCAGGTCTTGCATAAAAATATTTTTTTTTTCTTTATGTAAAAGTGCTGAGGTTTCTTTTAGTTACTAAAATTACTTAAACAAAAATTACTGAAACCATACAAAATGTATGGTCTTAGGCATAATTATTTTTTTTAATTAATTGCTAAGCTTTGCAAAGGGCTTTATTTTCTGTTACTATTATTTAAAGATAATCAAAAACATAAATTTAAATGACACTCTGAGATAAATACTTAGCTGTGACTACAACAAAACAACAGTTTGGCAGTATTGTTTTGACATGTTGCCCTTGCCATATCTCAGCTTGTAGTCAAATCTCCATCCTGAAATTTCTTGTGCATAACACTACCATACAGTACTCTTATAAAAAAATCAGATTTTTAACTCGTGCCCCACCAGAGATATCAAAGCCTGAAAAGTGCGATTTTTGACATTTTTGAAAAATTTGGGATTTTTTTTAGCGAAGAGAAAGCAAGTCCCAGATGTAGAACTCAGCGTGTGAGTTCAAGTACTTTCGGCCTATTTGTAAAAAAAAAATTATGTCATGTTGATAGCATTCCTTGCTAGAAAAATTTCCTCTTGTAAACGGACAAATTTTGGAAAAAAACTTAAACATTATGCTTAAATTTTACCAATAAGCAGTTAGTTTCGGAAACTACTTCATTACCAGATTTTTAGCCCAATGTATTCTGAACAATTTGCTTTAATCCGCACTTGAATTGGATAAATAAAAGATGAATTATTTACAATTCCGTAAACCCTTCTTGTGAGAAAATTGCTGCAGACGATGAAACAAAGATGGCCGCCATGCACAAACCAAAATTAATAAAATTAAAATAATAGTCATTTTGAACTTCCATCATGTTAGGGTTGTTGTACAAAAAAATTCAGATTTATAAAAAATGGTCAAGCAACGAATTGATGATTTTCTGGACCACTTGAAATGGATTGACCCAGGTGTTTCTTTGCATTTATTATTACAAAATTGGTTCTAATTAAAGTATCATCATTTTATTTTTTTAAAGTTAGGTAGCATATTATCCTTTAATAATAGATTAAAAAAAGTTGACCTTTTTAAAACATTTCAAAGTGATCTCTCCCCATATGTATATAAACAATGCAAAGATTTTTATAACAACCAACTATTATGAAAACTACACCCGATCTCCCAAACATATGCAATACAATATATTGTAAGAGATTTACATTTATTAGAATTTATAAACTAAATAATTTTCAGGGAATACATTATAATTACAAATAGAGTAACCAGGATTGTCAAACAGATTTCATAAATATTCATTAAGTGAAAAGCTGAAACGTCATATTTAGGGGTATTTACGCTGCAAATGCTTTAATAAAATCAAACAAGAAAGGATTATTACCTTACGAAAATCCATGTACTATAATCTATCGAACTAATAGTTGCATCAAGAGAGACGAAAATTTCCACATACCAGGAGACTATAAATTGGCATTATTTCCCAGTCAATTTCATTTTCTATGCCGTCATATTCATCCTAATTCCTGAATTTAAATGTATTCTACTGAATCAAAATCATCGTTAAATTCTTCTGGTTCGCAGAACCATTATGCATTAAAATCGATGTTTATCAAATCATATTAACTGATATGCAACGAAATAGCTAATAGATATGAAATTTAAATAATTATAATAATAAAATTTAAATAATAAAACTAATTAAATAACAATTAAAATAATAATTAAAAATTAATAACAATTAATAACAATAAAATCCTTTAAAAATTCCGATTTTACACATACTGTTTTCAATGTTTAAAGGGTAATATTTATAGCTCTGGTTATTGTAAAAGTGCGGTAAAAATGATATTTTCGATTCAGATTTTGGTACTGTTCGTTTCAAAATAGCGATTTTCGGATGAGTTCCTGTTATCTAGTTGCGTCAGTTTCAAAGCTTTGATTTCAACAAATTGTCAAAAAAGGTTATACCTTGCAATTTTTATGCAAATATAGTAGATTACCTTTTTTAACCCCTTCGGGACGAGCTTCTTTTACAGAATTATAAATCTTTTATCACCAGTTATTCAAAACAGAAATTTTTAGCTAATTGAATCCGGAAAATGCTCAGATTAAATAAGGCAAAATTTAGAATAAAAATTTACAAATGAGAATAATCACGGATTCTGAGCACTTTACACGGTACGTATACCAGTCGCTCTTCCCCAAGGGGCTAACAAAATGACGACAAACGTACAAGAACATTAATTTCGTCGCACGGGTTTTATATAAAAAATTGAGATCATGCTATTTTTGGAAAGCTAATGTTTGTTTAATTGAGTAACTCGTTCAGGCGAATATCGCCAGGTTCCGTATTGTGCATTACTGAGATTTAGCAGTGTTGCCACATCTGGCTAGTTTTTTTAGACATTCCCAATTCTCACCAGGAAGATTTAATAGTTATTTTTGCTTAACATGATCATAGCTATTCGATAAGTAGAATAAAAGACTAAAGCTCTAACTGCAGTTCTGGTCGCTGCTCATTAATTATATAATTACATAACAACTATTATTTTAATTGGGTCGGGGGGGGGGGGGGTTGGGAACCCTTCTTTAGGGTGCGCATTAGTTTTTCTCCACCAGCCATTCATTGTCTGCCTAGGAGATGGAACGGTACTCTAAGTGTATCATTTTGTAATTATTGAATATACGTTTTTGTGTATGTGCTCCAAACTAATTTTATTTATCTGGTATACATGTGTAGATATTATAATCTACTATTTTAATATATATATATTTATTTATATCTTCATTCTACATGTATATGAGCTTCAATAAGCACAGGAAACTATCCTCTTTTTTTCCCCCTTACTTCTTCTTTTGGCAAATAATAGACTATCACTATCAATTACTTATATTATTTTATTTATTATAATAATCAAAATTGTCCTTCAGCATAAGTATCACCTTCTTTTCACTAAGTCATTTACGATAGTCAAGGCTATTTGTTTTTACTTTTTCCTATCTATATTCCTTTCTTTCTACGATATACGGTGGGGACCTAGTGATACCTCAATCTATCATTTACTTTTACAATAATCTATTATACAGAACGATCCGTTAAAAGAATATCAACTATCTTTATTATTTTGCTATATGTTTTAACATAATATAAAATGAATGACTCTGTGTTATAATACAAGTTTACACATTTTGAATGGTTCTATTGTGGTGACTTAACGAACTCAAAATAATATATAGTCACAAGTATACTCTAGTAACCGGCCTGGACATGGAGGAAAGTGGTAAGTATTTGAATAACTCTTCCAAAACAGAAGCTTTGTATGAAATTAAAAGTTCACTAAAAAAATCATCAAAACCGAGATCGAATTCAACACCGGACAAACGTCCACTATTAAATCAGGAGACCAAGTGGTCAAATAAATCCACTCTAAAGCGTACACGACAAAACTCCAGTCAATCTTCACAAGCGCTAAAGTCAACCCCAACAAATAAAAATTTAATGAAGTTTAACCTAGAAGTAGCGATGACACTTTCAATAACAGAACTGCTTGAAATTCACAATGGTCTTCTAAAATCACACGCATCAGGATCCAGCAAAGAAGTCGACAAATATTGGCAATTAATTCAAAAAAACATCCAAATCATTGAAAATCAGCTACGAAACGCATCTCAGGAATCCCAAGACCTAAAACAAATAACAACCGAAAAGGAAGAGTGGTACAACAAGGCAATCGACCTGGAACAAGAATTAAAAGACAGAAAGCAAGAATTTGAAGTTTACATACAACAAAAACACAATAGAATTCAAGAACTAACTCGGGAGATAGATTCTCTGAACTCATATAATGAATTGTTCAACAAGGATGAAGCAGGAATTTTGAACTTAAAAGAGGAAGAAATTTCTAATCTCCACCTAACAATAGAAGAAAAGAATAAACTAATTAAAGAGTTAAAAGAAAAATTATATACTCAGTCCCAAAAAAGATCACAAGGAGGATTCCCTTCAAGAAGAGAAATGGTGATAGATCAATCTTTAATTCAAGATATCAACCAAATATTACATTCAATTGAAGCAAATACAGAATTCTTAAAAAATTCGTTTCAAAGCACATTAGAAAAAATCTCAACGGTCAGACAACAACATTCACTATCATCAACACCTCTGTATCACAGAAAAAATCAGTGCGGTTTATAAAAATCCAAAAACCAACTCTGAATCCGCCATACTTTTAAAGAAAACACAGGCAACAAAAACTTCACTCCACACAATTAGAAATGTTCTTAATACGGAGACAAAGAACATTCCGGACCTCCCTAAAATCTACTGTGAAACAGCTCGTGATCGAAACACCTTAATTATAAGATCCAACAGTTAAGAAAATACTGAAAAAGCCCTCCGAATAATAGAAGGAATTGAAAGACTTAAAGATATCACTGAATTAACGTACAAAACTATAAATTTCAAGAAGATAATTGTTCTTGGAATCCCTTTATTTACTCAACCAGGAGAAGTCACAGAGAAAATCTTGAAAGATTATGGTCGAGAAATCCCAATAGCAGTACATAAAAAAATTTACCGAGAAAAATCACAAATTTACCATTTGGTCCTGTATTTAGATATCAATTACGCCCGTCATCTCACGAAGCAAGGCCGTATCCTGATTGGATTTAATTCCTGTAAAGTTGCGGATTTTCGCCCAATAATCCGCTGCTTGCATTGCCAACGATATGGCTATACGGGTAACAACTGTATATTTGAAACTGCTTGTGCTTTTTGTGCGTATAATCACACAGGGTCAGCTAGGTGGGGAGGCCTACCAAATGGCTTAAGCACTCACAAGCCCCACCCATGCGTATAATCACACAACAACAACTTGCCCAAATAAAGAAGATCCTAAGAAAATATGCTGCATCAATTGTCTGAACACAAAACATGATTTCCCACACAGAGCGGATTCAAATAAATGTCCATTATTTAAACTTCGATTTCAATCGAGGAAAATCTTCATAAATGTATCTTCTCCACATTCAACCAACTAAACAACACATCTTCTATCTCCAATTCTAATCCTGAAATAGTTTTTCTAAACTCATCACAATCTCTATTAATTACAGATATAAAGTTTGTCCAAATAAACTTAAATAACTGTAAAGCAGCCAATTAAGAACTTTTGATTTATATTAATAAAGCCAAAATAGATATAGCCCTCGTCCAGGACTATCACAAAACCAAAGGTAACTTCACTGGACTCCCAATAGGCTGGTCTATATATCAATCCAAAAAACGAACAGCTGCCAAAATAATATGCAATCCAACATTTTATCATCTTCAATCTCATCAACTAGATAATAGCGTTTTCATCAATCTAACAATAAATACGAGTACAATAGCACCTAAGAAAGAACAAGAGAATATCACATATATCAAGATCGGTTCACAGTACTCCAGACCATCAGGAGACCTTTCTGAAGACCTTCAAGATTGGACTGATGTAATCACAGACAGTTACAAACTTCTCCTTGGAGGGGATTTCAATGCTCACCTCCGAGACTGGGGATACTCCAGAAACAATGCATGGGGTGACCTGCTGCTAGACTATCTAACATTGAACGAACTCTCCATAATTAACGGCCCAAATACAAATTATACCTACAAGCTAGACAAAAGAAAAGGAATTCCCGACCTCACTCTTTATGGTTTACATACAAGAGAACTCATAAACTTCTGGAAGACAGATGAATCTCATGACTCTCTCAGCTACCATATTTATATTATCTTCCAACTTCACATTTCTCCTCAAATGAAGCAAAATTCTAGATATAAAACTAAATATACCAAATTCATAAAATTTAACAATATTTTTAATAATTACTCGACTAATCTATAATCAGCATTAAAGGATACTGAATCCCCTACAAACTTAGACAAATGGACGGATGATCTGCAGTAGGTCATCAATTTCAAAATTGGAGCATCATTAAAAGAGAAAAAAATAAACTATGATATAAAACTGCATTGATATAATGACAAATTAAGAATTCAAAGGAATAAATTGAACGCAAACTATAAAAGATACACCCGAAATCCAGACAACCAGCAATTCAGAAGTGATTACAAAAAGGAGCGAGCAAATTATAAGTTGGCAATTAAAGAGGCAATATCCCCTGCATGGAGAAATTTCTGTACCACTACACAATCGACATATGGTACAACTTTTAAACTGATAAAACAAAAATATCTTAAAAATACAGACTTCATCTCAACAATCCTAGAAACCTCAAATACTACAGACACATTTCACAATATTGAAGAACAATTAATGTCTCACCATTTTCAACTGAATCCCAATTCAACAAGATAATATCCACGAATTTATTAACAAGCAATCTCCAACCAATAATTTCTCAGCAGAAGATAGAATTTCATTTAGAGAATTAAAATTCTGTATCCATCAACAAAACAACGGCAAAGCCCCCCGATACGATAATATTGATGCTCGCCTGATCAAAAATCTACTCAAGACATTCCCATCCTTACTTATTGATCTATACAATAAATATTTCGAATTGCAACATTTTCCGATCCATGAAAAAAAGGCCTAGTAATTTTCTTTAGAAAAAAGAACAAAGATCCTCAACTGAAAGCCTATCGCTCCACCACTGCCTATGTTTAGGAAAGTTCTGGAGAGACTCATAAAGTTGAGAACAATGACTTATTTGGAATCGCGAAATTTTTTCCATCCAGCCCAATTCGGTTTTCGCGAAAAGAGAAGCACAACAGATGCACTAGACAACATTATTAAAAAAGTTGACGAATTATTAAAACATAAAAAATATTGTTCTTTGATATCTTTTGATATCGAATCAGCCTTCGATTCCACCAACTGGTTTACTGTATCCCAAATCATAGATAACTCACCACTTCCTCGATATCTTAAAAACTTGCTAAAAAATTATATCTCTCAAAGATTCATAGGCCTACTCCACGGAACAATCTTAACGTGGTTCCGAACATGGTGACACCAGGACACAACTTGAAGCAGATGCCAACAACAAAATTAAACAATTTTCAGATAATTGTGAACAACTTGGCCAAACAATCTCCCAAGCGAAGACCACAGCAATAATGTTTGGCCGCTTTTTACTAGAAAAACGCCACCGAATTTTCAAACTGCGGGTGCAAAACATATCAATAAAGAAGAATCTCACTTATTTAGGCGTCGTCTTAGATTCAAAGCTCAATTTTAAAGGTCATATTATCCATCTACGAACAAAAATCCAACAATTTTGCACTGGTTTCGGCAAATTGCATTTTTTTAAATAAGGGAATAAACCCCTCCATCTTGAAAACTTGGTATAATACGGTTACCCTTCGTCAACTTCTATATGCAGCAGTAATTTGGTCCCCTCGTCTAAACTGCCATGGTATCCGGAAGGTAAAATCGATACAAAGAATGTCACTGCTCGGCATTATCAAAGTCTATCGCAGTATCTCAACTGACGCTCTGTGTGTCCTAACGGGTTGCTTACCTATTCAAATAATTTTGGCAAAAGAACTCTCTTACTACAATACTTTAAAAGGATTCAGAAATTACATCATCCAAGATACCTCATTAACCATAGATAATTTAATGACCAAGCTTCCTTCCTACAGTTTCCCAGAATATTACAAATTAAACAACTTGCAAATTTTAGAAGATACCTTTTCGGACAATAACCAACTAATTCAAGATTTAACAATTTACACAGATGGCTCCGTCACAGACTCAGGCACTGCTGCAGCCTTCACGGTTGAAAAATACAGCTCTTTTATCTTTGAAAACTCTTTTCGACTACATAATTTAAACTCGATCTACCAAACAGAACTATACGCTATATGCCAAGCAATAGACTGGTTTCTAACATCATCTTACTCTTCACTACTTCTATTAACGGACAGCCACTCAGCAAAAGATGCCCTTAATCTAGCCTTCCCCCGTAATCAACTTATTTATCAGATATATGCTAAATTACTAGATTATCCACATAAAACAGTCTACATAAAATGGATCAAAGCACACGCCGGAACCAGAGGTAATGAAAGAGCCGACACCTTAGCAAAATCAACAACAACATCCACCACGTCACCAATCATCCGTTTCGTTTTTTCCAGTCTCTGTGATAAAAAAAAAGCACTCAAAGGTAAAATGTTGTCAGACTGGCAACATTATTGGACTTCATCTGAAAAAGGCCGATTTACTTATAAAATCTTGAATAAAGTGGATTCTGATTTAATATGCAAAAGTCATATTATTCCATATTATATTAGTGGACACAGCAGTTTTCCCGCCTTTGTTAATAAAATAGGGAAACGAGACTCTCCATCCTGCCCATGTGGCAAGGGGATAGGAGACCCGATCCATTACCTTTTCTCAAAATGTTCATTAATGACACATACCTTTGACTTTAAAAGAAACAAAACTGTACGTTTCAACCTTAAAAGAACCCTATTTGATCCAACAAATTATGCCAAGTTAAGAGACAACTATAATATTTTAAACAAACATTTTTCATTTATAAAAAAAAGGCTTTTAACGCTCATCTGTACGATGAACTTTTTACTTCAAGTCACTTAGTTTAAATATTTTACTTTATTTCATTATATTTTGTCATATTGTTTAATAATCATTTTGATTGTTTTGTCATTTTAATCAAGCTCTGTCATATTAGCCTACTATTTATTATTTCCCTTAAATAATTCTCTTATCTTAAATTTTAAGTATAAATACTCACATTTTAAATGTTAAATTACTAAATAATGAGATGTAATTAAGTACCTATATTAACTTTATTTTATAACACAATTTTAACTATTCATCATCAATTATAACTGTAAAATTTCTCGGGTTCACTCAATAGTGCAACCCATTGTGGATTACCTGTAATAATCATGTAATTTTCATTAAGCAGGGTCTTCCAGCCTGCTGTAGCTTCCGGGCTCGTTCGCGAGTACTGTAGTCTCCGCGGGGTAGTAGATATGTGTTTTCCCCTCGTGGACTAATCAGCTCCTATACCGAAAGGTTGGCTATCCACGAGTGGGTTATTAGTGATTAGTGATTAGTAGAATAAAAGAAAATTACTATTCAAAATTTTGTCGTTTGAATTGAAATTTTGAAAATGAAAAATCTGCCAGATGCAACATCACTGTGGTTTAGACAAATTTTCAATCTAATCATGCCTTGTACGTATGTTCAGACTTCATGATAAAAACTCCACGTTCTATCGCAGTCGATTCATCCACATTTTAAACAAATTTGGAAAATATTTTATATTGTGTATAAATATATTAAAATTTTCAGCTTTTCTGATAATACTTTTAGTAAATGTTGTTGTAAGTGGTATGAATATACTTTCTCGTCATTTGTTAGAAAGGTAATTTAAACTAAACATCCATTTAAGGATTTTATTTTTAATAAAAACATTTTTATACCACATTTTGTTTACCAGGGATGTGCCCATCATTTAGGATAACTGACGATAACGATATCCTGTTATTTATATTTTTATTTCACAATGAATGAGTAATTTAGTTGCTACGCTTACAGAAATTTCTTTAAAAGTTACACAAAAATTGACATCTCGCAAACTAAGATAAAATAAAAATTTCTGTGATCTAGTATGGTATCGTAGATCTGTACGTATAATTAATTGGTGTTCATTTCATAGGGCTGCGATCCATATTCTACAAGAAGTAGTTTTGAAATTCAAACAGACTGGATGATTTTAATAAAACATATATTTAAAATTTCATCATAAAATATTTATATGTCCGTTAATTAAAAATAAAGTCTTAAAATTTTAAGACTTTTCAGGAATTTAACATTAAAAGAAAATAAAAATCACAAGCAGTAAAAATTTATGAATTAACGTTTTTAAAGTAGGAAGATTCTTCGAAAACTTTAAAACAGAAAATATTGACTTTTATTCATAGATACATACATACTAACATACATTTATACACACATGCATATACAATGAATCATTTCTTATCGTTGACCACTAGCTACTATCTAAATCGATAATTTTAGCTGAAAAGTTCCAATTAAAACAATTCAAATGTTGTTTTCATCGTGTGAAAATCCATTTATGTAAAATTATTTACTTTTTGAAAAGTTAGAGATTTAAATTTTTACCAAGTTTTATTAAGAAAATATTTATACATCGCATAACAGATAAAACAGTAAAAGTATCATTCTTGAGCAAACAAAACTTAGCGACATGTGACTCTTTGATTTTTAAATATTTTCTTTGTTTTCTTTCAATAAAATGACATATTTCATTTTTTCAAATTGAAAAAAAGAACATTTTTTTTTTGTAATTTCTTAATTATAATCACGCTGTTACACTAAGTGGGTCTTTCTTCCTATTAACCCTTAAAACATAGTATAACTCAGGAATTACGTGGTATTTTTTGTCATTTGGCGCTTTCTATTGGTATTTTGGTGAACAATTATGTGTTACTTACGTCTGATAACATAAAGTTAACGTCGTGAAGTCTGTTTTTGTTCTGATTTGTTTTAACATCTTTTGATGGAGGGATCCGGGGGGGGGGGGTTATAAAATCTTTTGATGATACTGCTTGCAATGCGCTTGATTGGCGTTTTTCTCTATCTTATTAAGGTAGTAATTACTAATTATTCAAAGAATTAAATGCATTAAAAATATTACTTGTGCAATGTAAACACTTTAAAGTAGGTATATAATTTAAAATTAACATTTTTGAGCAATTTCTGTTATGTAACTCATGAGTCACATTATGTCTAATTATGACATTATGTCCATTTTTTGTTGCTACTGCTCGTAATGTGCTCTACTGACGTTTATTCTCTATCTTATTAAAGTAGTCATTATTTGTTCTGCAAACTATTAAAAACATCAAGAAAATTATTAGGGTAAAGTGTCCATATTTCGTCCCCCCAGTCACTTTTAGCCCTTAAATGTTGTAATTTTCAGTGAAAACGTACCAAATTTGGATTGTACATAGACTAACTACTCATGCACATAGAAACATAGGGAAATATCGTAAAAAAATTTTAACAATACTAAAAATTTTCAAAATTATCATAAAAATGCAAAAGAAAAGAAATGGTCCCAATTTCGTCCCCCCAGCAAAAAAAAAAAAAAAAAAAAAAAAAAAAAAAAAAAACCATCCAATAAACCGAGTCTTAACTTATAGCTAAATCAAAATTTATTTCTAAATGAGTAAATAATTTAATTTACATTAAAGAAATGTACTAATTATCAGTGGAAGAATAATATAACGAAACATTAGCCATCCAAACATGAGGAAAAAATTGTCATGAAAAAGCATTCCTAATTTTGTCGAAAATAAGAACTGCAAGGGGGAGAAATTGGGACCACGCTAAATAACAATACGACGGAACTTCAGTTCCCGTAAGATGAACTTAGTGTCCTAAAACTCACTGTATGCTACTTTCAACATCTTATCTACGTAAAATAAATGCAATGAATCAGAACAAAATACTTACAGTACAGTAAATAACGTTCTACAAACGACGTAATTAGAACTCAGGTTTTCTAAAAATAGAAAATTCGGCGCTTTTAATTTATGGATGCGTCTTGGCGAACGAAACTTTCAATACTGACCCATTTTTCCTTCCGTCCCCAGTGCCTTGTGTCATAAGTGGCACCACTTTTGCAGAAGTGGAGAAGTTAAGGTGGACGAAATTAGGAAAGGGGACGAAATATCGGCACTTTACTCTATATTAATGAATAGTTGCTATTGTGCAGTGTAAACACTTTAAAGTAGGTATATAATTTCAAATTATCAATTTTTGAGCAATTTTTTGTTATGAAACTTAGGAGCAACATTATGCCCAACAAAAACATAAATATATTTTTTTACTATTTCTCCAGTGGATAAATAAAAAAAAAAAAAAAAAAAAAAAAAAAAAAAAAAGAAGACAAATATAAAGTTTCCGAACAAAATAAAAAATCATACATAAAGGTGTTAATATTCTACGTTTTAATAACTCCAAATTATATTAGTCAAATCTACCAGTTTTATTAACTTGTACTTTCTTTATTAAACACTAAGTCAATTTTGAAATAAAATAAACCGTTCCAAACTAATATCTAATTATTAACATGTAATGAAATATTTTTATGTGATATTTGAAGGAATGGTGTAGAATTTAGAATAAGAAAAAAATCATATTTTGTAGTACAATTTATGACAAATTTCTACTTTCGTGCAATACAATCGTTGTTGAAGCAAATTAGCAAAACTAGCATCAATTCCAAATATTGGCATCTGGTAATAAAATACACTACATAATTAACATAGACTTTCTCCTCCGGGTTTAAAAAATAATGGTAATGAAGACGCAGAATGATTAAATTAACTACGCAAGTCATTAAACGAGGAGCACACAAATCGAATATGTGAATCATTAGTTACAGAATTCTTTCGTCGTTGAGAAATTTTATTTTTCTAGCATAGGAAAATTAAGTGTTTTCGTAATATCGTAATGATTTAAGCGGGTTGTTATGTTAAGTACTTTTTAAGTTCAATTAACATTTCTCTCTGCAAGTAAGGGTATGTGAAAATGATTTGCAGTGATTGATTTTTGAAATGTCCACCTAGTACAATAAAAAAAACATTTTGGATATTTTCGTATTAGACGCATGCCGGCGGTCAGTCTCGAAATGTAGTATCTATAATTTTGTGCAATCATAGCGATTCTGGTTATGTTTGGGTTTAAGTGGGTATTTTGGTTACTTATTTCAAATTGGGAGAAGTAATAAAGACTTTTGACCCACATATTTGCAGATTGTTAAAAATTTACAAATACAGTTAGGAAAAACGTAGAGGGACACTATTTAAGTTACTTAAAAAAAAATCTTTTCTATGCATATCGTGTGAAAGCTTTTGTACTACTGAAATCAAAAATACATTTCTTCTAATTTTAGGTATTTAATTTTCAGAAATATCGTCGAAAATGTAGTGAAAAAATATGTCTCACCCCCTCTATTCCGAATCTACTGAAACTAAAATTATGAAAAAATTAGAGGAAGTAAATATCAATTTAATCCTTGCAGGAAAACTATAGCGATTACCCTAGGTCACATTGTTTTTGAGAAAAGCACATTTTTCTGTTACACACAAATTTCGATTTATAGGCATTCAGCAAAGGTATTGAGGAGCGTTGAAGGTACCTGTCGTAGCATATGTATAAAAGAATTGTTGATAATGATTTTTGAAAAAGTCTTTGTTAATTAGCCAAGATTTTAACTCATAAAGATGCGGACGATTTGGTACATAATCTAGCATACTCTATGTTCCATTGCTTCTAAAGCCTAGATAACAACATTTAATGACGTATTTCTGTAATGCCAGTAGAGAGATAAAAGCAATAAAAGTAAAATTGTTTAAAACAAACTAATTTAATTAGAATTAATCTCATAAATACTACCGGTTACTAATTTGCATCGTGTAGATCTCTCAATGCGCCTCTAGTATTTTTAAAAGTTATTTAAAAACCTAACATTTCAAAACGTTCTGCTCGTTTCAGTTCGGCGTTGCATCTTTGAGACCTCCTTTCAAAGTGCTCTTATTACAATGCGAAGTTTAAACTTTGAACAAGTGTTTTGTTTTAGCTAGACTGTAAAAAGAATTATTACTACGCTGAATTTAGTTTAATGAAACGCCAAGTGAAGTTAAAATATGCTCTATTTTTATTGCCAGTACGGAATTAAATTCATTAAAAACAGATTGTGATAAGATTCAAAAAAGAGTTATATAGAATAGCAACATTTGATATTATTTATGCATAGTATCTCTTTGAACTTTTATTGTATATTCATTCATACTTTTCTAGTATCTACAGCTATAGTCAACCCTACGTTGTATAGATTTATTCAAAATCTCATTATTCTTTTAGTAAAAATTTTTATAATTAATACAGTTAATAATTCATATATTTATTGTACGAAACCCTCTGAGCGTGAGTAATACTCGCACTTGACAGCTTATTTTAAATTGGGGTGATTTAAAATCGTTATAACTCCAAACATTATGTGTCGAATTTCAAACTTTTTTCGTATAATTAAAGAGAAAAATAAAATTTTGTTTAAGGATTTTTTCAAATATTAATTTCAAAAATATTAAAAATACAAATTTAAATATTGATGTTACTTGTTTTAAAAAAATGGTATTATCAAACGTAAATATTTTTTCAAATTTGCTGCAACAAAATTAACGTAAAATAATAATAAAAAAGCTTGTTTCAAGATTGTACAATTTTTCTTTAACAATTCTTGACTTCTAACATTTTAAAGGGTTAATGGTGAAAAAAAAACAATCATGTAGAAAAACGCATTTAAAGGTTTAAACAAAGATTGGGTCATAATAAAATTTTTAAATGTCTTTTTAAAGATTGCAGGTGAGTAAGTAATTCTTTCCTGTAGCGTAAACTTTCGATTCAATGTAACGTTTGCCCGATCCATATTCTCTCTCTACTATTTCCAGGTCGACAGTTAATTTAATACAAAGCTTTCCTAACAAACCGATTTCGAGTTTTTTCATAGTTTTAGCTCTCACAACCGCAGATTTTTTTATCGTCCTGGCTAGGCCGTTAAAAAAGGTATGTATTCAGCTGACTCTGTCTTAACTCTTTTCGGGTCGGGCGTCCCTGGACCTTACGTTTTCCTGAAGGCTCGGCCAAGCCAGTCCTAACGTATTTTTCCATACCAAACCGGGACTGACTACCTTCTTCCTAGGTCTGCACGGAACAAAAGTTTCAGTCCCGGTCTCGATCCAATCCGTATTAAAATCATTGTCTCTGAGTGGCCTGATCCGTGCAAAATCAAAAATATTTTGGAAAAAGTGTATATATTTTTAAATCGCCATTAATTTATAAGTAACCTTTAAAAAATATTTCTTTTAAGGATTGTAGATTGCTAGGCAGTGAAATAAAAATACAGTAAAATTCGCTGAAAAAAAATGACGGAAACCTGTCTTAAATGGAAAATGTGTTGATCAATGCAAAATGAATATACTGATAACTGAAAGAAGAATAGTATACATTTACACCTGCTAAGAAGGGAACTTGTCTATAACTCATTTTTTCTTTCCTATGTGATTCTGTCTTAAAAGATTTTACTGAATACCATTTTTCAATGTTTCCAATATATGGAATGCAGATTAACGATATTATTATAAGTAAAACATTTACAGAGAAATAGAGATTCTTAAAAAAATAAATATCACAGCCTATGTCGTTTCTTTAAAAATTAAGATTATAAAGATGAAAAAAAAAAAAAACTAATATAGTACTTTTGGTCAGTCCTTCTCGTACGAAACTATTTTTAACCATATCGATGAAGAAAGCTATATTTTGTAGAAATTCAGTCAGGCCGGGCCGGGCTGGGCTCAGGCTAAGATTTTAACTTTTTTTTTTCCAGGATGGGCTGAACTTTTTTTCTATGGGTCGGGCCGGACCCGGTACTGGATATGTCAGTCTATGCAGACCTCTAAAGCAGACCTCCAGCATATTTTGAAAGTAAGATTAACGTAAAATCTATACGCTGCTGTTTTATATCCAAAGGAAATGCACTGTCTTAAGTCGACTTTGAATAACGTACAATTTGTGGATGATTCCTATCATGCATTCAAAGTGGGTCAATAACTCGTCGCTCAGAGGCGTGGCTAAGTGGGGTAAGTCAAGAATTTTGTATTTTAATATCTCTGCGAGTTTCGTAGATATCGATATGGAATTTTTTGTGGTGAATTCAAGAATGGATAAGGAAACTTTTAAGGGGAAATTTTACCGTACGGGGGCCGTACAAAAATTTAGTTTTCGTATTTTCTGAGATAGACCCCTCACGGAGTTGCAACTTATCTCATCAAATTTTGCACATTTTATTTTATAAAACCTTGCAATTGGAAGTATATGTCTAGGTGCAATATTTAAGGAAATAGGCAATTGATTCAATGTTTATGAATCACACTCTATATATTACTGTATGACATAACTTAAAGAAATTATGAACATGTTTATGATGTGTTCCTATTATAAAAGTCTTTTCATAATTAAAATGAGGATTTAATTTTATTCAAAACTTACACTTTTATGAATTTCCACTTAGTAATTCCTGAATTTATTTAATTAACAGCATAAATTATATTCATAACGTCGATAAAAGAATCATTTTAAATAAATGCAGATCAAATTCGGAAGATTCACTGTTATTTACTTATTATTTGAGACCGTTTATAAATTCCGTGTTTTATAGAATCATTATCCTCTTTATGTATAATTGAATTAATGCTTATTCTTGGAATCAACGAAACATCAGATAATTTTACCTTTTGATAAAATTAAACTAACTAGAATGAAATTCATATATAATGAATTTAATTATTCAACTGTATGTACACTAATTAAACATTTCAAAACATTCAATTATTGCAGTAAGACTTAAGAAAATGGAACAATTTAAACCTTTTAAAGATAATATCACAGATGTATTAAACAGTAAGGTATAATTTGACTAATTTAGATATCAAAATGTTTTCCATTATGAATAGAAGTATGATGTATCCTTAATTATCGTATAGATTTAAAATTCCTTAGCAGAATAGAAGAAAAGATTTAAATGAAATTTAATTAATATATAGTCTCTGAAAAGTACCGATTATTTTTTCGTATACACAATGATTTGCAAAATAACTGAGGAGGGTTGATACATTTTTTTTTTTTACAAAATGATTTTTTATTTTTGAAATATTGAACATAGAATAAAGTTTCGTAAATCATTTTACCCTTTATACAATTAATTCTCAAAATAAAATTACGCATAAATGTACTGTATAAGAAACTTGAAAAATGATTGATTTAAACCATGAGAACATAATGGGTCAAGTCTTCCCACATATGGGGTACTTGACCCACTTTATTTTATATTGAAATATTTGTTAAGAGATATAAGATGAGTTTAAAAAAAAGCCAGAATAACTTTATGCTACATGGTTTAATTATTATTAAAAATTATTTTAGAAAATATGATGTATAGACTGAATTTAAGGCTTTTGAGAAAAATTCTGTTTTAAACACCCATTTTGTGATACTCGACCGTGCAACATTAGTTCCCACATAGTTTGGCTTCATCTCGTTAATTTCATCTTGTTAAATTTTGTCTACATACCTTCATTAAGTGTTTTGATCAATGTTATGTTCTTTTGCAGGGGCATGATCACTTAACATTTCTTAATGCTGCTGCTTTCATCATTTTTAATATTTTCCATTATTTCTATTAACCTACTATAAGTACTATTTAAATGAGATAAAAGTTTTTTCAACTTTCCAATTTGCATTTCATTAAATTTTTTCTTCTTCTTATAGCAATTTTTCTCATCTTCATTTAATCAGTATTAAACTTTTACCTTTTTTATCACTCCATTTTACTGTAGCTTTCAGAATAAGTTTACATTATTTTATTATATAATAATATAACCATTTTATAATATAACCATTAACCTTTCATTATGTACAGTGTGTAATAAAAATAATCATCCCAAAACCACTTAATTAAGGGGCTTTCACCATCTCCCCTCCACATTGATTGCGTCTAGCCCTTCCCATATAGCCCCATTTTTAAAATATAGAACATGGTTTTGTTTAGCCTAATTTACTGTACAATCTTTATGCCTGGAATGACAGCTCCATATTTCTACATTACTTAAAACCTACTTACTCAAATTTTTATGGTATATTTTATCTGATAAAATCTTACAAAATTCTTGTAAACTGAAAACTCTCCACACTTGACTTTACGACATCTGTTTCAATTATCTTCATGAAGAAATCACTATTGTTTGAGCATTAATAGCAGTAGCTTTGGTTGTCCCCTATTGGAAAAACTCTGAAATTCTCTTAAATATCAAAAATGAAGTTGGGTCATGTCTCCTCTATAATCAAGCCTCCCCAGTATCGCCTATACTTTTAAAGTTTTGTTACACTTCCTTCAATGGAACTTGAAAATTAATATAGAAAATTTTGCAAAATTTTTCTTAGTAAAACTGCATTTTTTTTAGACTCTTATTCTTTCTTTAAACGTATATTTCTTATACGAACTTTACAACAACAATAAAATAATACTCTCGTAATTTGCGTACACTAGTATTCACAATAAATGATTCTGGATGAAAATGTTAGTAAAATATTCACGAAAAATTCTTCGTCAAGGTTATGAGGTAATGTGAGATAATAAAATCACATCTGTCCCCGTGATTTTTATTTTATAATATTTAATTTGAGTTATATAGAATAAAATTATGTTTTATACATCTCATATATATTAATATATTTACATGATATATTCATTTTTCTGTTCACTCTAAGTACTTTCGTAAAAAAATGAATATTAAAAACATATATCGTTCATCCCATGTCACGTGTTTGACAGTTTTTCCACATGTTACTGGCGTTTTAACAATGATTTTATATTCTTAAATTAAAGCAACTGTATTAATATGAAAATCTAGGTTTTTTTTGTTAATTTCCATGTATAAAACATATTCTAACAACTTATAAATTAATAGATTTAGATATTTATGTAAATGTCACGAGCAGGACAATTTATCCGTTTTTCAATGAATGGTTCATATGTGTATTTTTCGCACCTCAATCCTCTAGAAGTGGGAAATTTGTGAAAAGACTGGGCAAAAATCTTGAATAAATACATTTTTTAAATTATTAATAATTAACAAAACCGTGTTTAAAGCATCAATGTGAACCGCATAACTACTGCCTATTTTCAATAACGTAATAGCTATAGTCAACAGTAGTGAGCGTAGAATATTTCCCATTTTATAGACAAGGAGTTGCATAAGGTGTCAGTCATTTCGACTGACCAGAAGATAGCTGGGCAGAAGGTTTTGACAAAATGGATAATGGAAAAAAGCAGGTGAGCTAGTAGAAAAGAAAACATAGAGCAATAAACAAAATATTTTATTAAGATTTCCAGCAGTCACAGATAGCAAGAATGGAGAATTCAATATAGGTGATGTTATTGAAGTTTTTTATAAATAAGGAAATCTCTCGAAGAATCAAATTTCTGATGGGTTTATGTTTTGAATATTATTTTGGGTAAATCGAAATCAAATTTATGATTAGTCTCTCAATAATATTTCGTGATGGCTCGTTTTTTTTTTTTTTTTTTTTTTTTTTTTTTTTTTTTTTTTTTTGCCTATTTCCATACAAAAATAAATATGGTTCCTTAATTTCAAATTTTACAGCACGTTTATTTTGTCCTATATAGTAAACGCCATATTGATAAATTTATGCTGTAAATTCCACAGGAGTTTGAGCAGGATTCTTAATACTACGAAACTAGAGTTTATTAGTAAATCTGAAAATCATTTAAAAATCAGTTAGTTTTGGGAATATTAGTAACCAGAATACTAGATTTAGAGAAAAGGGGTATACGATACTGGACTGAGTATAAGGATGTGTATCGTATAATGTGGTGAATTATAATTTAGACATCACTCAGTCAATGGTGAAAGGATGATAAACTTTGACAATGTCAACGGCTATAATGTACTATACTTTCGAATTAAAAGCATAAAGATTTGAAGAAATATTTAAAGCACAGTTTACAAAGCATAAAAAGAAGACTTCTGTTAAGAAGAGTGTTAAAATGTGCTTGCATGAAAAAGAGAGGATCAGTAACTAGAAATGGTTTTGAGTATGCAGAGAAGGAGAGTGTGGTGTGTATTTTATTGTGGTGAGTGACATGTATAGGAATTAAGTAACTGCATTCAATCTAGTACATTAATTGAATAGTATTGTCAATAGCATTATGGTTCGATGTATATTTTAACCATTGGGTCTTTCGGAAAGTCGTGTCGTTTGGCAAAATCAATTCGTACAAAAAATTCTGCCCGGTAATTATAAGACATTAGATATTGCAATCAATGTCTAATAATTAAATTATAGCATTTTCCGGTACGAATTGATTTTCCCGACTGAACACGACTTTACGAAAGACCCAATATTATGGACTATGTAATAAAGTATATTTAATGTTTTGTCAATAGAACGAATTCTAAAAGGAACAAGATTCACTATCATTTAACTATTACTTCGGATTAATTAAACTTTCATTTAAACATATTAGATAATGTATACTAATTAAAAAACATATTTTTTCATTATTAATACTTCATATTCTACATTAATAGATTTAATATTTTATACATATAGTGATATAATTTTATTAATTTAGTTTATATAGATATACAGATATATTAAACTAAAACTTTAATTTAAGCATGGTAATACATGAAGGCAATTGTCAAAAATACCATTTAACTAAATGATTTTCTGAATGTTGTAATAAGTAGTTTGATAATGCCATATAAACAGCTTTTAATAATTAACTGTTCCTTTCGTGGAATATACACTGTACATTAACTGATTTGCAAATCATGTACAATTGATGCTTGAGCAAATGAAAAACAATGTATTCAGAATTTGTTTAAATTTGAATTAAACTTCCCATCAAATGTATAAAATTATGATCGTTACGTTTCAAGTATTATTCGATTTCCTTCAATAATTAAATAAGATCGCGATTCTTGAATACACCAGGAAATAATATTTGATGATGTGTTCAAAATGATATGAGCATATAAAGACATGTTTTATGAACATATTAATAAATTACTTATGCGTTAAATTGTCTTTATTCTTTCAAATTTTTTCACCGGTGGAAAAAAAAGAGAAATCTTTCAAGCATGTTTATAAATAAGAAAACTATGACTGCATTGAAACAAACGTTTTCCAATTAGATTATTAGCGTATATGAATGAGTGGGAAGAAATAGCGTAATGAATATGAAGTTTAGAGTGTTTTAAACATTTAAAATAATCTTTTGTGTCCTCGTTTTAACAGTATTTAATTGATTAACACGTTGAGGGCCACGGTGACCGACACTGAAGCTGAAACATTTACGATGTTTTAAGTAATTTTTAAGAAAATATAATCCTGTAATAAATAAAAAGTAAGTAAAATTTAAATAAACTTTTAGTAATTACTTAAAACAATATATATATATATATATATAGTTTTATAACATATTTTAGAACGTCATTCATTGGTGAATGACGCGTTCTAAACGGAAAGTACAGTGTCATTCACCGGTGAGCGCTTAACGTGTTAAATGATAAAAGGCAATTGTACTTTTCTTGATGGATCTACCAATGATCAAGTGGATGAATGTTTCCACTCTAATGGCTATTTCAAGTCTTAAAACAATATAAGTTGTAACCATTGATGCCAGGTTTAAGACTTTTTGTTTTAACTGATGATATATACAGGAAAAATATTGAATTGAAATTTTTATTAAAAGGGAATAACTCGCACGTTATCCATGACTTCGAATTTTTAATATTCAATGTTGATTGCATAGCAAAATTTTATGTATTCAACTATACCTTCGGAAAGATTCACTTGACTCAGGTTGCAAATTCGTACTACATCGCTTAGAAATAAAACATTATATAGACAGCATTACTTTTTAACGATATAGGCACAGAGCATTTTTTTCCATTCGAATTTTTTCACAAGTATTTTTCTGGCGTACATTCGTTATTTCATTTTTCTAAATGTTTTCCTCATATGCCTAATGATAATATGCAGGTTAGCTGGAAAGCCACTGTACACATATTTATTGGCAGATTTGATTCAATATAGTGTACAAGAATTAGATATGAGCGAAAAAGTTATCTCTTGAAATACTTGTTCGAAAATCCATACTCGTGTTTCAGTTGTAAAACCATATTTTGATCAAATCTGAATATATGTTAATGATTAGGAATGTGCTCGTTAACCAACCACCGCGTATCGAATAATTCATCATGTGAATCTCATTAAGGATCTTTCTTTACTAAACTGATTTTTGAATAATTTTTACACACGTATGTGTGCTGTTGAAATTGAAAGTGTGTGTTTTGAATTTAGAATAATCATTTACATTATATAACAGCACTTTCTCTCTCTCTCTCCCTACATATATATCTACATATATATATATATATATATATATATATATATGTGTGTGTGTGTGTGTGTGTGTGTGTATATATATATACGTATTTATCCCAATGGTGTTTACGACTTTTACTTCTAAAGTAAGAATGCATGCATCAGATATTTATATTATAATGTATTTCTGTAATAAATTTCTGTTCCATATCCCCGATCATTATAAATTAAATTTTAAGGAAAAGAGAAAAAATAATATTAGCTATTTACTTGAACATATATTAATTGTTACTTTATTTACACAAAGAAAATTAAAGAGAAAAATACCAAAGTATTTTTTGTGAGAGATTTTTTATCCGTGTTTCTTAAGAACATTATTAAAATGGGTGACTTTTATTTTCCTTTTGGATATTTAGGCCTCATTTTAATAAAGGGGTACTCAAAGCATCCTTTTTCTCTTTTCAGAATAGTGTTTGAAACTGAAAGCACAAAAGCTCACCATCCATCAATAAGTTAATGTAACTTTTAAAGTATTTTTTTAAAACTTTATTTTGTCTTTGAAAAGAAAATGTAATAAAATGCATATGGTACTTGATAACAATATAATAAATCATGATATAGTTGAAAGATATTTGTTTCTCTCTAAAACATAAAATATGGAGTCAGTAAAAAATTGTGATATCAAAGAAAAAATATTAATCTAAGTAATAGAATCTAAAAAAGTATAGAATCTAAAGCGGATTGGGGAAGATTAGTATAAGAGATGATATTTGTTATTTGCTCATGCAGGTAGGATACTTGGATTAAAGGGTTAAATCCCTTTCTTCGGTTAAAAATTTTAAAAGATTTTTTTTCTTTTGTATTACTTTTTATGAACAGGATAATTTTAATTATTGGAAATTGATTGCAATAGTGAAAGCGTAATTTTGGTTCAGTAGAAATACACTCACTACAACTATAAGAAGTAACGAGAACTTTTTCTCCGAAAAGCATTTTAAAATATGGCGAAAACTCTAGCTCCCTATTTTTCATCAGTAAAGAAAATTGGATCCTTTTGAATATAAAACGTCACATATACTTTTGTAGTTAATTACGTGAGCTTATTTTGAAATATTAATATTTTTCTTTTCTATGTCATTTTAAGTACATAATATTTTGTTAAAATGTTACATTTACTTTGAATCAATGTTATTTCTCAAAAGTGCTGGTTTGTCATAATAATTTCTTATTCAGTAACTTTGGGCAAAATAAATTGTTTGTTTCATTTTTATAGATAATGTCTACGATACTTTTTTTTTCACCGCTTAACCCTTTTTTTTGAAGTGGCTTTAATATATTGGCAAAAGAAACGCCATAATATATATATAAAAAATTATGCAAATGGATTTTAATAAACTTTTACCATTTCTTTAAAAAAAGCTGCTAAGCTTTACAATTTCAGATCGCCAATATAGTTAAAACTATACTCACGAAAACTCTCTTTCGCAATGAAAGAAAGACGCATATTAAATGAGTTTACAACTATAACAGGGTACTCCAATAATTAGTACCAAAATAGTGTTGTCACATAATATACACAGCACAAGCATTTTTTTTTTCAATGTAAAAAAAACTAATTTAAAGGGTTACAGGATCTAATCTTCCCGGTCCTGGGGCCGTTCAGAGCCTTGCACCCCTGATCCTGACTTCCCGAAGGCCGCCCCTCACAAAGACCCCTGTGTCGGCATGCGCACTGTCCAGCACACTGGACGCAACCTAACTCCCAAAACAAGAAAATACCAGCATATTGCGACGTTTCTCACCAACCAGCCCGGAAGATCCAAATGTTCCATACTGTTGATTCTCCACCCGGTGTACCTTAGCAACCCGCAGAAATGGAACACTTACAAAGACGTCCAGCAACCGATAGGAGATGGAGGTGCCTTCTCAAAGGAAGCCTCGGAGATTCGAGGAAAAGCACTCCTGACGCCTCGCTCGGGGGAACAAAGGAGGTGCCTCTAGCGGAACCTGGAGACTCGAAGAAAAGGTCTCTTGACCCGATCTCTCGACTACGATGTGCGGAACTCCTCTCGGCTCTACGGAGGGAGAGATCAGACTAGGTACAGGTAGAGACCCCGGGAGGACACGGAAAGCAACCCCCTTTAGGCTCAGCCTCGCTGTGGGGTTGGAGGTTCAGGAGTCCCGCGGTACCTCATAACTCGACCCCGCCCTTAGATGGGGAAGCCGCGCGAAACCGGCAAAAGCCAGTCCACCGTTACCTTACCTCTCGGCCGCCGTGGTATCTAGGCACGAGTCCTTCCCGTGCAATGGCGACAGATACCTGTTAGTTGTTCGAAAGTTAGTTTGAGACACCGTTAGGTCCTCACCACTGGGCGCAGTAAACTCCAGTAGCGCACTGACACGAGGATCTGGGTCAGACCTTGAGACGTCGATATTCGTGGCGCTGCCGCATTAGACGGCGAGTCTCCTGCGCAGTTCCCCGCGGTGCGGATCCTAGAAGCGGACCTGTCGGCCGACCCCCTACTAGTGGAAATGGCACGACGTCGGGTAACCGGTTCCACACCAGCCTCCTCCCGCGATCGCACTATGGTCGACGGAGGCACCTCCAGTCACCACGCACCTTGGGGTCTTCTCCCAACATTCCCAGCTACAAGGATCTTGGCGCAATGAGCCACCTAACACAGGGAGCGTATCAGGCACTGTTCGAAATCTCTCCCGGTGAAGACTCCGGGGGAACCTGCATGGCGATTCTGCGAGTCCCGTTGACACTAGAGAGCACTACGTCCCAGTTCTACAGGGCCCGCCCCCTCCTCCTCTCTGCCAAAAGGTGGATAGGGTCCTACCAAATTATCTATCCATTGTCCAGAGTCGCCACCCGATCATAGGCCGGCTCCCGGATAGGACTATGGACGTCACAATCCAGCTTGCATCGAAAACCGACGTACAAGGGGTAGACCAGGGCACTCATCTAGCCACCCATGCACAACGTCTTTTACCCTTGGCCGCCGGACTCGCAATGTGTCTCTCTTGGAGGTTGTGGTTGGTCGCTAACCGCCACCCTCGCATTCGTGTACAACGAACTCGGTCAGGTCACGTGTTCCCCCCCACAGAAACACACACACACACCAAAGGGGTCGGCTCGGAACCACCCGGGAAGGCGGACATATTTAACGAGATAACAACCATGAAAGGTACTGTAAGAATTAGTACCAAAGTAGTGTTACTTTATTATGTACAAGACCCACGTTAAGTATTTTCGCAACGTAAAAGAACCGTACTAGTTTAATGAGTTAACAAGCATAAAAAAGCACCGATTTAATATACAGTATTCAAGAAAACCTTTTTCAACGTAAAAAAAATAACTGATTTAACGATTTAGCAACAATGAAAAGGTACTCCAAAATTAGTGTCAAAGTTGTGTTACTTCATTATATGCGATGCCACATGCGATATTTTGTTTTCTCAACATAAAAAAAAAACATGCTACTTTAACGAATTAACAACCATAAAAAATGTATCTCGATAATTAGTACCAAAATACTGTTACTCACTTGTACATATTATTCTCGCGATCCTTTTATCAACATAAAAAAATTACAAATTTAATGAGTTAACGAGTAACGTTAATGAGAAAATGTATTCCGGTAATTTGTACCACTATAGTATATTACTCCTTTATATAAAATACTTAGAAAATATCATTTTGTAATGCAAGAAAAAATAACACGTTAAATACCATGAATACCTATTCCACTAATTAGTACCAAGAATTGTTACCACTTAATACACAGTATTCAGGTAAACGTATTTTCGCAACGGAACAAAACAAATGCTTATTTAATGAGTTAAAAGGCACTTCATTAACAATACCAAATTAGTGTTATGTCTTTATATACAGTATTCAAGCAATTTTTTTTCTGAAAAGAAAAAAAAAAAGCTAAATGTTTTAAAGAGGGTAATAATTTAACGGATCAACAAACCGTGGAAAGATGCGCTTATAATAAATATGCGTATAGAAATACAGCAGAAAGTTTTTCAAATGATGATCACATGGAAGATTAGAAGTTCTGACGAAAATTCCTGTAATTTCGATTAAATCTAAAATATTTAAGAAAAACACACTTAAGAGATTTCTGTTTCAAGTTTAATAAGACG
This sequence comes from Maratus speciosus, assembly GCA_963932465.1. Classification (NCBI taxonomy): domain Eukaryota; kingdom Metazoa; phylum Arthropoda; class Arachnida; order Araneae; family Salticidae; genus Maratus; species Maratus speciosus. The sequence goes on from OZ010791.1 coordinate 140,707,521, forward strand.
TTAGATCAATAACATCAAAGGATATTTTTCTGAAAATCATTTATCTAAAACTGACAAAGATTCATGTCAGTTTCTTAAGAAATTGAAAAGCGTTATTCACAGGATCTTTTAATCTATATTTCTCTGAATTTCGATTCCTGAAACAGTAGTTTCTGTAGAAGAAAATATTTTATAATTTCAATAATTAATTTAATTTTGAAAATCTTCTAATAAAAACTGCTCAATTTCAATACGTTAGCATTAATACTTACAAAACGTAAAATTACTTTGTACCTGTTAAAACATATAAAAATATTTTCACTATATTTTACAAAACATGTTTTAAAGAAAATGATCTAAATTTAAAATGTATTTTGCTTCAAATATTTTTTGTGCTCTATCTCAATTAACCCTTAACCAGAAACATTAAAATCCCGTGCACAAACGGAAACGTGCCGTCTGTGAGACTGCTAAATTAAAAAAATTGCTATAAAATTTTAAAAGGAAAATAACTCTTAATCATTTACCCAATAGTGAACTTAAACACTTAATATTTAATAGTAATGGATTAACAGGACCAATTTTTAATATGACAGCATAAAAATAAGTTTTGAATGTCGGAGACAGAAAATATTTTGAAATTATACTTTATTGTTCAAAATATGAAATTTTCGTGATAATAATTAAATAAATGCTAATATTTTTATATATTTCGGTACATATGAATTAGAAAAAAAATATTACGCAGTAAAATCAACAAAACATTTAATAGTAAATATTGCAGCATGTTCTAAATATCTGCATTTTTTTATGCATTTTTGACAATGTTGAGTCACTTTCGTGTTTAGAATTTATATATTCATCATCTGAAATACTTTCAATATCGCTTATGTCACTTACTATTTCATCAAATAATCTCAAAGTACATTCTTCAGTCTTTTTTATCACTATAGCGTACCCGCTTTGACGGCTCCTTTATATCAATACCCCAGAGCAAAATATTACATAAACGGAAATGTGCCGTCCCACAGACTGCGTTGAAAATAAAATAATTTTTCTTTCGATAACTAAAAATGCGCAGGTGTTGCAAATGGGTATGGGAGGCATGGGACCAGTAGCGTAAGGATTAGATTGTGTGATAAGATTGGGGACGCATTCATTTTCGTGGAAAGGGTAGATATGTAGACGCAACCGTCTCACAGACGACACGTTTCCGATTAAGGGTTAAAAATAAAGGACTTATAACATTAAAGGCAAAAATACTTTTTAAAGAATGCCATGAAATTAATAAAGGCGATAGGATTTTCGAAATAACGTTGTCTTTCTTATGGAGACATAATGAAAAACAAGAAGTCTTACTCCTGCAATTCACGTGATAGCTTCTTTGAACCTGAAGAAAAAAGACAATGTATTTCCGAAAGCCCTAGCACATTTCTTAATTATGGGGTGTTATCAAGACGTATTTTTATATTTATTGTATCACACATATTTGTATAATATTTTAATGCAATAACATTATTTAATTTTTAAAAACATGATTTTATTTATATCCTATCAAATTTCACATTAATAGCAAATCTTCTATGTTTCTATACGTATATCGCGCATGTGTATGCAAATTATATCTAAAAAACGGCTTTTACGATTTCGACTAAATTTTGTATCCTACTGTTTTGGGGTATGGGAAGAAAATTGGTCTAGTAAAAATGTTCGATTCGATTACTGGTCACTACGGTTTCAATACATGTCCATGGGAATAAAGATTGAAACATTTATTAAGTTGTTGAACAGTTGGAAATAAACGAAGTCGCAAAGCTGGCAACATTTCGCGGAATGTTGGCGACATTGTCGAGAAATTTTACTTCTAAGATTATCAATTCCAACACACAAGCATAGTTCCAATTCATAGAATGTTGTTTGAGACTTTTTCGCCAAATGTTGGCGATAATTAGCAAAAAGGATATTTTACAATTGAAATGAATTTCCTAGAACTTTCCTGTAGCCTGCGTGCACGATTGAAACAAACAGAGTCAATAGAACGTTTTTAATTTTAACAGAAGCATAGCTCGATCTTCACAGTTGGTGACAAAATAAACGAACAACACAGTTTAACAAATAAACATTTTTAAAGAAGACAAAATAAGTTCAGAAAAATATGTAAAATATCCAATAATAAAATACCAAAAAAATCCCTTACTATTATTTTAAGAGATTTTTTTGGTATTCTATTACTTTGGATATTTTTGCATATTTTTTTACTGCAGTTATTTTGTCTTCTTTAAAAATGTTTATTTGTTAAATTGTGTTGTTCGTTTATTTTGCCACCAACTGTGAAGATCGAGCTATAAGTTGGAAATTTATAAAGTCCTATATACATACATATAAACCTATACATACATATACCTATAAACATAAATTATCAACTTGTTTTTTTCCTTCAAATAACACCCATAACTTATCTTTACCACTGAAAAATTTCTCCAAATAGCCCGTTTATAATACTTATATTTTAGAAAAACGCAAATTCAACTGGAAATGTAGCATTTTAAAAAGTGCATTTTGTATGAAAAGTAGAAACTAGTATTAAATGCGCAACTAATTGTATAGAAATATTTTACTATGCAATAAAATGTAATAACAATTTTAATGCTCAAAATCTACACTGCGTTTATCTGCATTTTTGGTAATAGAAAATCATTTTTAATGTTTGTTATTGCATAAAAAATAATGTTTTAAGGTATTTTTTCTTCCCTTTTGTTTTATCTAAGATGAGCTCAGCTTTTTCTTTGTTTAATGTCAATATTTTACTTGTATATACAATTTTTTACTATCATTTTAGATAATTTATAGAATGTTTTCCTAGATAAGTGTTTTAGAAATAGTTAACTTAAGATAAATAAAACATGAATTAGGGATAATTAATATTTAGGTTATTTAATATTTGAGCAGAAAATTATAAATTAAATGTTATGTTAGTTCTTAAATTTTTGATTGGTTGCATCATGAGTAAATAATGTAAGAACTACTTAATATTAGACCGTTGAATTTTGGTATGAGTAAGTGGACAGTAAATTTAAACATGCCAATACATTGTATATTATCAATAATATGACAAATATGTGATAAAAATATTCATTGAAGTTCATTTTTATTTTTGTGGGATCTTTAACATTATGTGTACTCTGTAAAGAAACACTGGGACTTTCCTGCATGTTCGGTGTAATTTTTCAAACTCTGATGCTGTAATACGAATTCAAGCATCAAGTAAAGTAAAAAACGCATTATTTCTGTCAGTTGCATCATGCAGCTATTAGCAACATGACTTTTTTCAGACCTGATGAAATTTACAGCATTCTTAAATACAGCAGCTTTCAAAGTTTATAGAATCTGTGTTGACAGTCGGGGTGCAAGCAGCTTTCGCTGTAAAATGCAATGATTTTTCCTTCACTTTATTTTTCAATTTTTCAAGCACTGATGCTTTAAAACCGAATTCAAGCACCGATAATGTGACAGAGAATTCTAGCAACAAGTGATGTAAAAATCATTACTTCTGTCATGTGCACAACGCAGCTAATAGCAACGCGACTTTCTGCAGACTCGAAAAAAATTACTGCACTCTTATACATAACAGCTTGTAAGTTTAACGTTCGCTAACACAATGTAATGTTCGTTAACACATATTATGTTAGTCTCAAAGTCGATATTATGGTTAATCTGCTTTTTTTCATCTTCCCAACATAGTTGTGAAAGTGGTTATGTTTTTCTGTCTGTCTGTCCGCGCCTTAACTTGCGTAAATGTACTCGCATTGCTATGTATTGATATATGTATTGATGATAATAATGACAATTTTTATGCCTTAATTTATTATTTTTACATATAAAACTGACAGCATTAATTAATAATATAATTTCTTTATATATATATATATATATATATATATATATATTTAACTTAATGAAATCCGAAAATGAAAAATTTTATGATTCAATTACAAATAAAAATATGAATAAATGTGCATTTATTAGAACGCTAGATAAATGAATTGAAGCATTATTAAAACAACAAAAAATATCTTATATTTGTCTGCATAGAATCATTTAATAAATCATTTGAAAAATGTGTGTTTTTATGTTTAACAGAATTGATAATTTATTGTATTTTGTATCAGAATTGTTTCCTTCTTTTTAAAAATTATGATTTTTTTATGAAAATTAAAATAATTAAGAGAAATATTGAATACAAAGAACGATTTTTTAAATTATTGCATTGTTTAGTGAAAAACTATAAAGAAATGTTGTCCAAGATGATAACGAGAATAAAGGAAGAAAAAAGAACGCCATCTTAAATGGATGTTTATTGAAAATCTTAAAAGAAAACGAATATCATAAAACTAAAACTAAATAAATAAAAAATAAAATAAATAAACATAAATAAAAAAGATACTTTCTAATTTTGCAATCTGTACATAAAAGATTCAACGAAATCAAGAAAATAATTTAGTCATTGTTTTATACAGGATTTATGGAAGTATTTCATTTTAAATAATCGATTTAATGAATTCAAAATGTATCCAGAATATATTTTTAAAACTCAAATAATAATGAAATTTTGTGCAAAATAATAAATTTAAGAATATATTTACAATAAATTCTTAATATACCAAAAACAATAAATACAATAAATATAATACAATAAATACAGTAATAAATACAGTAATAAATACAATAAATTTAATAAATACAATTAGGTCACTATTTTTCCTAAGATGCATCTTAGAATTGTTAAAGCATAAAATAAATTCGGTAGTGAATTATGCGTTGTAACTAAGTGCGTAACAACAATTTTGTAACTAAGTTAAATTTTAGCCCTTATATGTGGCGTATATCTATACAGTTCAGGTATTACGATACCTCCAAAATAACCTTTCCTGCTATGGACGGTTATGATTGAAATCTTGATTCGAAATATGTTACGCTCTTTCTAAGTTTAAGTTTAGATATACTTTTTTCATCATTTCAATCCGTAAAGTTCTGTTACACTATTCTCTAAGTTGAAAAAGTGTTTCATAATCTATATAATTTATCTTTTTTATTATATTATAATATATGCAGCCTAGTAAATATTCTAGAATTTTCCTTTGTAATTGCATTAAATATCATTTTATTAGACGTGATTGTTGTTTACAAATGGCGTATGTGCAATCATTAGAAAAGAAGACGAATCATGCATTTATTAATAGAAATTTTTATTTTTATGACAATTTCCATTAACAGAAAAGAGAAACATTTTAGAATACTATTTTCACGACGATACGAAGAATTTTTGACGAGGAGACCGGGACCTATGTCCCACATTCCCGGATACTGGACACTTCGGTTGGATGGTAAGGTGTTGTTAGTTTGAGCGAACAGCGAACAGCATAGCAGTTCCATGGGCTACTCAGTTTTGAAGCATCTCCACACCCTGTATATGAGTAATGGTGTGGCACATCCTAAGAAAAAACAGGAATTTTAATAAAGAATTTATCTTCTAAGAAAAAAAAACTGAGCAATATATCTGGTATTTTTCTTAAGGATAAAATTTATTCTGTATTTTATATATCTAATTCTTTAAATACGTTAAATTACAATCGTAATAAATAGAATAATTCAATTTAAAAACTAAAGAAACTCTTTGCATCTTGTGTAGAAATTGTTTGTAGATTTAGAATCCCTTTTGAATTCAATGAGAAAAATATTTTTAAAATCACAAAATAGTTTTGATAAAAAATTAAAATTTTCATGCGACGTGAAACTTAATCAGTCACATTTGGACAAATTTAAGAAAGTCCCACATAAACATAAAATAAGATTAGAAATTTTACGCAAAAAAGACTATTTTTTTCTTTAAACAATTGTATAACTATGTAGATGCTTCCAAAAATTAACACTATACAGCAATTAGAAAGAGATTAAATTAAAACAATAGTTTCACGTTCTTAACGAATGTTAAGATAACTTCATTTCATTTTTCAGTTGTAACATACTTTTCTGTTTGAACAGAAAAGGCTTTAAAAGTACAGTTAGGCGCACACTTATTGTAAAGACACTGATGTTTTTGTAATATAATCCCTCTTTAACAGTAAATGCATTTGAATGTTTTATCTATAAAGTACCTAGCAAGGTGTGTTTTATGAAAAATGGAATGGAATATTAGCAATAAGATTTCATTTGTTTAAACAAATAGCAGAGGAAACATGTGATACATATAAGTAAAATAGATAAGCAATTTTATTTTTATAATTAATGTGTGTAAGTAATAAATTATGTATGTATATTTGGAAACCTAATTGACAATTATTCAAAAGAAGCTTATAGACACTGTTAAAAAAATAATGATCCTCCAAAGCCAATTTATGAAAATATTCAAGATTATTCTAAATGATGGACCCATTTAAAAAAAAAATAGTACTTATTAAAGTACAAATCCAAAATGAGCAATCTTTATACCAATGAAAATAGGAAGTTTCAAAGTTTTTTTAAAGACATTATGAAAATTCAATGTGTCCACCATTTGCTGCATGGCAAACATCTACGCGATAGCCAAAATCATCTCGAAACACTTGTGCTCCATAGTAGCCATCTAACTCACAACTGACAGTGAAACGAAATCGTGGCCTATTGCCGCGCGACCTCTACTGGCCGCTTCTGAACCTTCACCGCTATGAAAGCCGTGCACTCAGTAACAGCAGATACGCTTTCTCGTTTGTGGGACGAGTTTGGCTATCGCGTAGATGTTCGCCGTGCAGCAAATGGTGGACACATTGAACTTTTATAATGTCTTAAAATACTTCTAAACTTCCTCTTTTCAGTGGTATAAAGATTGTTCATTTTGGACTTGTACTTTAATAAATACAATTTTTTTGAAAATGGGTCCATCATTTAGAATAACCCTGCAATATACAATCTCCCAAGTTACGCACGATTTCGAAAAAATTTAATGTTTATATTCAAAATTTTAGAAATCAACAGATTTCCAATATTTCAGAAATACTTCTTTAAAGGAGTACTTCTGAAAGAAAGGTTTCTCTTGCTGCACGTAATTTTTAGAACGTTGAATGCTTTTATACTGAACTTAATACTTTTATATTTTTTATACTGTATAACATATATCAGTTTTCACAACACGGTTTGGACAAGAAATGTTGGTTTCGGGATGCTACTAATTTTCATGGACACATTTTCACGATCAACAAATATGTTCAATTGAAATTTATGCTACACTAAGAGCGTGAAATGAACACAATTTTGTTATTCTTACGAGCATAAATTCTGCTAAGCAGCTACAAATATTTACTCGGGGATTAATACCAACCGAGAAACCAATATTTCGTTTTCATAATATAATGGGGAAATTGATTTATTTTCTGTAAAACTACTTCGTAATATTTCCAAAAATTGATGGTAGCATAGTAAAATTTTGATTTAGAAATGCTTCTATAAATATTAATATCCTGTTATTTTCTATTATTTTCTACAGGATATTCCTAATATCCTATAGAAATTTGACGCCAATAAAAGTATTATTTTTTCTTTAAAAAACTGTATAACTATGTAGATGCTTCCGAAAATTAACATTACACCGTAATTAGAAAGATATTAAATTTAAAAAATACTTCCACTTTTTTAAGAGAACCTGCAAAGCCCTATCGCCGCCATGTTAAATTCACCAACTTTATGTACATTTTTCTCAGAAATGGTGAAAGATGCAGGCCCATCTTTTTTAGAGTAGTTAGAATAACATGATTTAGTATTTTAACAGACCATTTTCTTTCTAAGTGAAACTCAAAATTCATTATTAATTACTTATTGAAAGTCATTTTTAAATTAGCATTTTTGGTAAGATTTCACTGCCTAAAATAAATAATTCTCAACAAATCATCAAATCCCTGTGTTAAAGGATACAATATAACATAAGCATTAAAAAAAATCTGAGTTTTTAAGTTTAATATATATTGGAAAAAAAGAACATAAACATGAAAAATACAAGTTTGAGTAAAAGTCAATTAAAGATTTAAATGTCCATTAAGCTGTGAGGTACTCTTAGAATGAATGAATAATTTCAACACTTACTTATATATATATATAAACATGTGTGACACATCGTTGGAAAGATAAAAGTTTAAACTACTTAATGATATAAAAAAGTAAAAATCGATTTTTTGGTTGAATTTTGCTTTCCCGGTTCCCTTAATGAATTTTAAGAAATGTTCATTTCATTTTTCCATTGTAACATACTTTTCTGCTTGAACAGAAAAGGTTTTAAAAGTACAGTTAGACGCAGACTTGCACTTGAGTATTGTAAAAATACAACTTTTATTAAATGCAATAAATGTAACAAAAATGTTCAATTGACATTATGCTACACAAACAGCGTGAAATGAACACAATTTTGTTACTCTTACCAGCATAAATTCTGCTAAGCAGCTACAAATGTTTACTTGGGGATTGATACCATCAGAGACACCAGTATTTCGTGTTTATGACATATTGGGGAAATTGATTAATTTGCTGTAAATCTACTTTGTAATACTTCCTAAAATTGATGGTAGCATGGTAAAATTTTGATTTATAAATGCTTCTATAAATTCTAATATCCTATTATTTTCTATTATTTTCTACAGGATTTTACGCAAATAACACTATTATTTTTTCTTTAAACAACTGTATAACTATGTAGATGCTTCCGAAAACTAACATTACACGGCAATTAGAAATATATTAAATTAAATAATAGTTCCACTTTTTTAACGAATGCTAAGAAATGTTCATTTCATTTTTCCGTTGTAACATACTTTTCTGTTTGAAATAAAAAGTTTTTAAAAGTACAGTTAGACGCAGACTTACACTTGAGTATTGTAAATATATAACATTTATTAAATGCAATAAATGTAACATAAATGTTCAATTGACATTTACGCTCACTAACAGCGTGAAATGAACACAATTTAGTTACTCTTGCGAGCATAAATTCTACTAAGCAGCTAAAAGTGTTTACTTGGAGATTCATACCATCCCAGAAACCAGTATTTCCTACTCATAACATATTCGGGAAATTGATTAATTTGATGTAAATCTACTTCGCAATATTTCCAAAAATTGATGGGAGCATAGTAAAATTTTTCTTTGGAAATGCTTATATAAATCCTAATGCCCTTTCAATTCAATTAAGATAAAGGTACACTTTTGGAGTTGTGGATAGCCCAGAAGAAATTATATAACAATTTCGTAAACCCTCTTGTTACATCTGAAAATATTTTATCTTTTATGTACTATAGTTAAAAAAAAAAAAGTCAACACCCCATACTAACTCCTCAACAAATTATCGTAGAAAAAAGTTACTGGTACCGAACGATTAGAAATAAAGTGTACTTTTCAATGATGTATATGTCGTAGGCTAATTGAGAAATCCGGCTCTTTGCAAAGAGCCGGACTAATTGGAGAATCCATCTCCCTTTTACCAATTAGCCTGGTATTTTTCAGGCTTATTGCAAAGAGCCTAGAAAGCGTTAGGCTAATTGAAAAATGACCACTTATTATCCGATCAGGGTGATATTTTTAGCTCACAGGCTATCAAAGCCTGAGAGCTTATGTTCCCGCCGATTCTGTATGTACGTGTGTACGTATGCACGTAACGCGATAACTCTTGATAGAAATATCCGATTTGCTTCAAAAAATTTTTCTAGGTTCATTCTGATAAGGTGCTTCCCTGATTAGTTTTTGGGGTTCATTAGTTAAGGATAAAGGAGGAAAAGTGGGCTAATTCCCCCCTTAATTGATATAAATGGGTTTTTCATGCAGAAATATTCGATTTGCTCCAAATTTGGTATACCGGTTTATTGTGTTAAAGAGCTTCCCTGATTAGATTTGGAAGCTCATTATTTAAGTATAAAGGGGGGAAAGGGAGGCTACACCCCTTAACCCCTTCGGGACGGGAGTCTTTTACGAATTTTTTAAACTTTTGTCACCGTTTTTTAAAACAGAAATTTATGTGTTCTTGAATTGAGAAAATGCGCTGATTAAATAATGGCAAATTTTACAGTAAAATTTTACTGGTGAGGAAAAACAAGGATTCTGAGCGCTTCATGCGGCACGTATACGTGCCTCTCGTCCCCAAGCGGTTAATTTAGATAAATCGATTTTTCATGATGAATTATTCGATTTGCTCGAAATTTGGTATACCGGTTTATTAGTTAACGAGCGGCCTTGATTAGATTTGGAGGTTCATTAGTTACATATAAAGGGAGGAAAGGGGGACTATCCCCCCCCCCCCCGTAGTTTAGATAAATGGGTTTTTCATGCAGAAATATAGGATTTGCTATAAATTTGGTATACCGGTTAATTATGTTAAGCAGCTTCCCTGATTACATTTGGAAGATCATTATTATGTATAAAGGGACGAAAGGGGGGCAATTGCCTCTCCCCTTAATTTAGATAAATGCGTTTTTCATGTAGAATTATTCGATTACCTCAAATTTGGCATACTGGTTTATTATGTTAAGGAGACGGCTTGATTAGATTTGGAGGTTCATTAGTTAAGAAAAAAGGGAGGAAAGGGGGGGTAGCCACCCCCCCCCCCTTTAATTTAGGTAAATGGATTTTTAATGCAAAATTATTCGATTTGCTCCAAATTTGGTATACCGGTTTATTATGTTAAGGAGCTTCCCTGATTAGATTTGGAGGTTCATTAGTTAAATATAAAGGGAGGAAAGGGGAACTAGACCCCTCCCCCTTAATTTAGATAGATGGGTATTTCATGAAGAGTTATTCGATTTGCTCCAAATTTCGTATACCGGTTTATTATGTTAAGGAGTTGCCTTGATTAGATCTGGAGATTTATTGGTTAAGTATAAAGGAGGGACAGGGGCTAGTGTCCCCTTAATTTAGATAAATGGGTTTTTCGTACAGAATTATTCGATTTGCTTCAAATTTGACATACCAGTTTATAAAGATATGACTTCCTTCATTTGTTTTGGAGGTTCATTGGTTAAGTATAAAAGGGGAAAGTGGGCCAATTGCCCCTTCCCTTAATTTAGATAAATGGGTTTTCATGCAAAAAAATAAATTACAACAGACCGTACCCCGATCCGAGCAAGACAAAATAATTTCAGTCTACATGCAATCCGACCCGAACCTGAGAGTTCCATTTGAAAAAACCCGAAATACCGAACCAAATGTGATAACCGACAAAAATATTCCAAAGATCCATAACCGGATCCGAACAAGACAAATTAGTTTCCGTGAAATACGCAACGCTACCAGAACCTAAAACTTCCATTCGAAGTCAACCTGAAACCCGTCCCGAACCAAATCTTAACCGACAAAAATATTCCAAAGAACTATAACCCGATGCAAGCCAGACAAAATAACCTCCGTCCACCGGCAATCCGATCCGAACCTGAAAGTTCTAATTGAACTCAATCCGAAAACTGGTTGTGGTCGGTTTTCGGGTTGACTTCAAATGGAACCTTCAAGTTCGGATCCAGTTGAAAAAAAATTAAACTAAATTAGATAATTCTGCATGAAAACCCATTTATCTAAATTAAGGGAAGGAGCAATTGCCCCCCCTTTCCCCCTTTTATACCTAACCAGTGAACCTCCAAATCAAATGAAGGAAGCCATAATGTAATAAACTGGTATATCAAATTTGAAGCAAATCGAATAATTCTGTATGAAAAACCCATTTATCTAAATTAAGGGGGCACTATCCCCTGTCCTTCCTTTATACTTAACCAATAAATCTCCAAATCTAATCAAGGCAGCTTCTTAACATAATAAACCGGTATACGAAATTTGGAGCAAATCGAATAACTCTGCCTGGAAAACCCATTTATCTAAATTAAGGGGACACTATCCCCTGTCCTTCCTTTATACTTAACTAATGAACCTCCAAATCTAATCAGGGAAGCTCCTTAACTTAATAAACCGGTATACCAAATTTAGAGCAAATCGAATAATTTTGCATTAAAAACCCATTTACCTAAATTAAGGGGGGGGGGGGGGGGGTGGCCCTCCCTTTCATCCCTTTATACTTAACTAATGAACCTCCATATCTAATCAAGCCATCTCCTTAACATAATAAACCAGTATACAAAATTTGAGCTAATCGAATAATTCTACATGAAAAACGCATTTATACATACGTACGTACACACGTACATACAGAATCGGCGGGAACATAAGCTCTCAGGCTTTGATAGCCTGTGAGCTAAAAATATCACCCTGATCGGATAATAAGTGGTCATTTTTCAATTAGCCTAACGCTTTCTAGGCTCTTTGCAATAAGCCTGGAAAATATCAGGCTAACTGGAAAAAGGGAGATGGATTCTCCAATTAGTGCGGCTCTTTGCAAAGAGCCTAGGCTGTTTGCAAAGAGCCGGATTTTTCAATTAGCCTACGACATATATAAAATTTGCTTAGGAGCCCTCTACATATTAAAATGAATCGTAACTTTGTTTTTTTAATAGCAGTACACAATTCTGAGAGCATAAAGAAGCTATACACTTTTCAATTAGCCTAAAAACAAATTTTTATGCAAGCCGTACGATAAGTTTCCGAGAAATTAATTATTTTAAAACGAACGTAATTTAGGTGCTGTATCCAGATTGAAATTCGGCACTCGATTGTTGACCGTGAGAGCCTCCTTCTTGATCAAGGTATCTTAAGTGCTACTCAAAGTATAGCGTCTAGAATACCTAGTGTGGAAATATGCTATCCATGCTCAAAATGCTTATCTTTTAAATGTGTGACGATACTGCTAAAATCCCAAGTGTCGATCGCAGCGACATCTGCGTGATTTTTGTATTAGAAATATTATATTGCATAGACTAACAATTTCTTGCAGTTGTAGAAAATATCCTGCAGATGTCGCTGCGATCTGCATATTGCAGCAGCAGCATTGCACATTTAAGGGATACAATATTTTAGCGTATTTTTTTTTTTAAGTATTACAGGGATAGCCGATTTTCACACAGTGTGTTCTAGTCACGGTACTTGACGTTGCGGGCCTGCCTTCGCGATGTTCGTCGGTGATATTCGTGCATACTGAACATTTCGTACGGCAGTGATTTATCCATTGTTCACGATCACATTAGATTTCGCTGTCTCCGGGTGGTTACATAGCGCTGGAGGAGATTTCTACGCATCAGGAATCGAAATGTTGGTTGACCGTTCCGAGAAATGTTTACAGTTTCTAGGGGACAATGTGGAAAAATGAAATTACATTTTATGTGGTCATAGCCGTGTTGCCTATGTATATGTGGTTTAATAAATGCCCATAACTTGGAAGTGTAACTTATTTTTTGATTTCTGCGGGTATGTGGAGAGAGATTAATAGATGGGCAGTTATAGGGAGAGATAAAGGGGGAAAAAAAACTGACGCCATGATGCCGTTTTTAAAACCAAATAAATTCTAAAGAAATTGTGACATTGTATTGACTCTGAAAATATCTTCCATACGATCTTCCTCCAAGGATGTAGTTATTATACTTCGTTCACACACACGCAAAATATATTCACTAGATTATGATCTATAAGAAGAAAACCTATGCAGTGCATTTTAACGATGTTACATTACAGAAACACCTGTGTCTCAGTGTGGAGTGTACACTTATTTCAAAGTTTTCTGCAGGTAAAATATTTCGGATAAAAAATCTAAATAAGAAAATTCCAGAAAGAGCCATTTCAAAATCCAAATAACAATAAAGTAAATAAAGCTATATTTTCAGTTCATTATAATTCTTGTTTAATTTTTTCATTTTAAATAAAGAATATTAGGCGTTGTTTATTTTGATAAGGAAGATATACAAAACGTATCTGAGGTATATTTTATGGAATAATTTGGGTTCAAATCTCATTTGAGCGTCGAAAATATATTATGTGCTTTTGCCATCACGAAAACTTAAAACAAATACATTGAACAGAGTAGATGTATATGAACAGATTAGTGATTTGTTCTTGCTAAATTTGAATATTTTACCATCCAAAACCGTACGAAGTTATGCATAGAATTGAACCAAATTTTTATTTTCAGTTTTTAGCTATGGCAAGCAGATCCTCCCTGAATTTAGAAAAAACGCCGGTACGGGGTGCTGTAACAGCGATTTTGAATATTGTAACATCCAAAAGTGTATGAAGTTATGCTTAGAAATGAACCAAATTTTTATTTTAAGTTTTTGACTATGGCAAGCAGGTCCTCCCTGAATTTGGAAAAAAATGCCGCTAGGGGGCGCTGTTTTAGCAATTTGTGTGCGATTTTGAATATTATACATCGAAAAGTGTATGAAGTTATGCTTAGAATTGAACCAAATTTTTATTTTAAGTTTTTAATTATGGCAAGCAGATCCTCCCTGAATTTTGAAAAAAATCGCCGGTGGGGGGCACTGTAATAGCAATTTTTGTGCATTCTGAATATTGTACCATCGAAAAGTGTATGAAGTTATGCATAGAATTGAACCAAATTTTTTGTGCATGTTTTTAGTCATAGCTAGAAGGTCCTCCCTGAATTTGGAAAAATTCCGACAGTAGGTGGCGCTGTAATAGCGATTTTTGTGCCGTTTTCAATATTGCACCATCGAAAAGTGTATGAAGTTATGCACAGAAGTGAACCTAATTTTTACTTTCTTCCATCTTCGATAGAAGAAAGTATTGCAATCGAAATTTTTTTCGACTTCCGGGTTTCGACGGATTTATACGTTTTAGGGGTCAGGGATCCCCAAAAAGATGTTTATAGAAAATGTCCCAGCAAAAAAAGAAACAGTGGGCCATCATCTGGAAAAAGGATGGCAGCCAGCAGTGCCGTCAGCGGTAAAGTGCAACTGGGCCATTACTTAAACCTGTCGAAAAGTGTCCGAGCCGAATGCAGCTGGCCCATCATTAATGGCAAACAACAGGCCAGCATTGGTATAACATTACATTAATTCAATCCGGCACTTTTCATGCAGTCCTAGCACCTATCCCACTGCTATTTCTTTGCTGGCCCAGCACTTTCCATCACAAAAATTTCTTATAGAATTCTATAAAATAATAAAGTATTATGGCTCTTCTTTCTATAAGCTAGTTTCACCAAGAGCTATAGAATTATTTGTAGAAGTGTCTATAATATAGAAATATTTGAACTTTCAGCGGTTTCCATGTGGTCACCCTCCCAAGTACTAACCGCCTCGATTCTGTTTGGTTTTCTTGATCGGACATGAACAAGTGCTTTCAGCGTACGCTACGACTGCTCATTGTTTTCGAGCTTTCATTACACTATTTCAAGTTTGTTTCTTTTATGATTTACGTTCCCAATCATTAAACTGGTATAGAAATTATTCTATTTTATAGAAATCCTATGTATTTTATAAACTTTTTTTATTATTGATTCTGAACTGCGTAAATTATGAAAACCGAAATCCTTTGTAACCTAAGTAAAAACAGATTTAAGGAGAAAAAAAAGTGTTTTGAAATAAAGAATTTATTTATTTATTCATTTACTTATTTATTTTGTCGGTGCCAGTGGTGCTATATTTTTTACAGTTTAAAAAAGAAATTAGCTTCACAGCTTAAATTGTGTTAAGATATTCATTTCAGATTTGTCTTCAAATACTCAATGCCTTAGATATTCGCAGCGCCACCTAGCATAAGGGTTCCCAGCAATAATACTGCAGAAGTTCGTGCACTTCCATGTAGTGGTGGGCCAGCGCATGAGTTAAAATGGATGAACACTAGAATTTTATCTGATGATTTCCAACAGCATAGTTGACTGAAGCTGTCCAGCAGTGGCCATGGAGTGGTAGACCATCAGCCAGCACTTCTCCATCATTGCCAGCACCTATCTTGCTGCTGGCCAGCAATTTCCTCTTTGATGGGGTCTGTCTGTCCGTGTGTCCGTCTGTCTGTTGCCATTGTACCATCAAAAATAGTATCAAGTTATGCACAGAATTGAACCAAATTTTTATTTTAAGTTTTTGGCTATGGCAAGCAGACCTTCCCTGAATTTGGAAAAAATTCGCCAGTAGGGGCGCTGTAATAGCGATTTTTGTGCGATTTTGAATATTGTACCATCCAAAAGTGTATGAAGTTATGCTTAGAATTGAACCAAATTTTTATTTTAAGTTCTTGGCCATGGCAAGCAGATCCTCCCTGAATTTAGAAAAAATAGCCGATAATGGGCGCTGTAACAGCGATTTTTGTGCGATTTCGAATATTGTACCATCCAAAAGTGTATGAAGTTATGCATAGAATTGAACCAAATTTTTATTTTAAGTTTTTGACTATGGCAAGCAGGTCCTCCCTGAATTTGGAAAAGAATCGCCGCTAGGTGGCGTTGTTATAGCGATTTTGTGCGATTTTGAATATTGTACCATCGAAAAGTGTGTAAAGTTATGCATAGAATTGAGCCAAATATTTTGTGTTTGATTTTGGTCATGGCATGAAAGTCCTTCCTGAAATTGAAAAAAATCTGCCGGAAGGGGGGGGGGGGGGCGTTGTGATAGCGATGTTTGTGCCTTTTTCTTTATTGTACCATCAAAAAGTGTATAAAATTATACATACAATTGAACCAAATTTTTTCGTGCATGTTTTTGGCTTTGGCCAACAGGTCCTCCTTGAATTTGGAAATATTGCGCGGTAAATGGGCTCTGTGATAGCGATTTTTTTATGCTTTTCTTAATTTTTCGTAGTTCTGTTGTCCATCGGCGACTTGTGCAGAGGCGGAAACTCGCTTTTTGCTATGCCGGCTTTTCTCAAACATCTCATAACAACAGAATAAGGAAAAACTATTAATTTTAACAAATATCATGATATTGATTAACTCGTTTTTAGTCCGTTTAACTGATTGAAGCAGAAATTTAAGATGAAAATCAAAGTTGGTATAGTATTGAATTAATAATATTGAAGTATTAACATGTGTTTACATAGTTTTTGAAATATTATGCATAAGATAGAAGAAAGTTTTGGGATTGGCACATCCAACTAGTTTGTGTATGCTTCTGGCCATGGCAAGAAGTTTCACCCTGAATGTTGAAAAATTCCACCGGAAGGGGGCGCTGTAATAGCGATTTTTGTGCAATTTTCAGTATTGTACGATCGGAAAGTGTTTGAAGTTATGCATAATTCTAATAAAAATACTAATAAAACTAATAAAAATGAATTATTGGTATTGAAGGGTTTTGAAATATTTTATATGCATGATATAGAAGAAAGTTTTGGGATTGGCACATCCAACTAGATTAGGATATCTGACCCCTAAAACGTCGAAAACCGGAAGTTGAAAAAAAATTCAGTTATAATACTTTCTTCTATTGAAAATAGAAGAAGGTAAAAGTTAATAATTAAATATGCTATTCAAGAAAAAATGCCTCTGAATTTAAAAACTTAGGTGATTACATCTATAACGAGAGAGATTAAATAACAATTTACAGCCTATCATTTGAAATATTGCTATATAAAAATAAGTTTACCTTTTTGATCTATTCGGTCATAATATTTTTATACAACACACAATATGCGATTTTGTGTAAATAATAATTTATTAAGGGTGATTAATTTAAATTGTGATATTTGTTCGAAAATGGAAATTTAATGTTACCACAATGTAATATAAGCAAAATGTTTATATCACAACTGTTTACAAATACTTATAAATACAAACAATTTTATTTACAAATGTTTTAACAAATTACAGTAAACTCTGTCTAAGGCGGATTCGATCGGGGTCCGAGAAAATTTTCAGTAGTAGACAATACTCCTCCTTAGCCAAATTTTACGCTATGTCTATGGATTCGCAGGGACATGAAAATCTTTCCGAGGTAGATAGATTTCCGTCTATCAGAAAGTTCACTGTATTTACAAATGTTTATATTACATCTATCATAAGGTTTATATTATATGTAACTTCAATATTGTCTGCAGTTATATTTCTAAATGCTAACTGCCCTGTGTACCATTTTTACATTTTTATTAGATTTAACTTTGTGTGAGTTTTAGCAGCTTTTAAAAGAATGAATTTTTTTTTTTTTCAGTAATGTGAATGATTATAAAGAAAGGTTATTGCACCTTATTGATTTAGATGAAATGTTTTCAATATCATGACAAGCATATCTATTTCTAATGACTATAACTAACTAATACATTCATAAAACTTTTTATTTAAATAAAACATGCACAAAACAATATGAGATAATAGTACGAAAAAAGTGTAATATTAAATTTAAAAGCTGGTGAACAATTTTAGAATTTAGTCTCTTGAGTTTAAAATAATTTATTGACAGAAGTATCATATGAAAAATCCTATTTTATTTTTCGCACATATAAAAGAAAATAAAATGTCGAAAAATAAATATTTCCAGAAAAATAAAAAACATTTAAACGGTTCTTCTCACCAGTAATTAAAAAATATTATTAATGTTTAATTTTTTTAACATACTTAAAGAAAAGGAAAAATAATATACAAAAACTTGTAAATTATTTGGAAACGTTTTGCTTCTTTCTGACACGACATATTGCAATTAGTCTGCAGTGATTACATAATTTAACTTTCATGATTTTTTATATAAAAGCAACAAATGATACTTAGACTAATTTTACAATTCCCCTTCCTACGTTTTTATTTTTTTCAGTGTTTGTAAAAAATTATGTTTGTCACGAAAGTTTATTTTTCTGACGGAAAAACTTTTTTCATGGAAGTGTTAGTAATTTTGTTCCTTACGTTACGACATTTGATAGACATTTACTTGGATTTTGAGGATTTGCTGTTATGGATTATATGCGTGAAATATATGATAGTAGTAAGATGGAGGTTAAATACCAGTAACAGATAATAATGCAGCACATATGTTTTCTAAAGCTCAAAATGCTTATACACATAAGGAATGTTATGAATTGAGAGACTTTGTGTTTCAAAATACTCCTTTTTTATTTAAGATTAAATTATACAGTGTGGCGCAAAAGTTTATGCACAAGCTAAATGTTTTTATAAAATGAAAAATATACACCGGAACGCTTTGAAATTGTTACCGTATCTAAACAATTGGACTTCAAATTAAGGTCTGAATTCAGAAACAATCCATTGTAAAGAGAACAATAAATTATAAATAAATCAAAATTGTGATGTCGCAAAAGTCTATGCACAAAAACGAAATGTTTACATTTCACAAGTACAAAAGTCCTTTAGTAGGTGTTTCCATTGCGTCTGACGATATCGAATACATGATTTTTCATTGATAACACGAGAGTATGCAAGGATTTCAGAGTGGGTTTCCACCAGGCTGCCTCGATTGCTGATTTGAGATTTTCACCGAGTAATACTGCTTCCCATTCTTGTCCACGCACGTGAAAGGGCTACCCAGATATTCTCTATCGGATTGTGATCTCGGCTGAGCGCTGAGCAGTTCATGGCACTCATATTCTGAAAGCTAAGCCATTCTTTTGTGCAACGGGAAGTGAATATCGATGCGTTGTCTTACTGAAAGGTCCAGTTGGAACCACCTAGCAGTTTACCAAAGGGTCGCAAAGGCTCACTCAGAGTTTCCTCATTCATTCGTTAATTTTGTCTGCCATTTCGGAAGTCAATAATCGTTTGTCCATTGTAACCAAAAGAGATCCATACCATGAGCGATCCACCATGTTTTTGCCTGCTGAATATGCTCTTTGGCTCTTTCCTCAAGGCACACCAATAGACTTAGAAACTATCTGGACCATCCAAATTCTACTTTTTCATCAGAAAAAAATAACACAAATCTATTTTTCACGATAATAAATGTGCTGTTTTGCCGACTGGAGTCTTGCTTGTTTGTGACACTGTTTCAGAAAAGTCTTACGAGCTACTTTTAATTTTTTTAAGAATTTTCGGATTGGGCTATTTGTCTGCGTATGGTGTCACGAGATAATTTTGAGCCATCTGATTAAGAGACACATTGCAAGTTACAGAATATCATTTAATTCTTCTATCCTCACGAAATATGGTTTTACTCGACCTTTCTGAGTGATACGAATTTTTTAATTGTTTACCACGTTGTAAAACATTATATATACTAAGTTTAGACTGATTTAAAATAAGGAAAATTTGCGAAACGTATTTACCTTCAGCTTTTGGCTTCCAAACTTCTACAAATTCTTCAGGCGAAAACTTCAGAGATTTCGGCATTTTGATATAACTCGTACTCCATATTCGATCTCTACACTCTATAATCCAGGAAAAAAGTGTCGCCGATCTTTCACCTATCATGTTTAAGGTGATATTTGCATAAAATCGCATTTGAGGAGCAAACATTCAAACCGTGGTTTCTCACAAAAAAATAAAAAATGAGTTATTGTTAGTTTTATTAATTCTGTGTTAAATTGCACAGAAATAGACGGTATTTTTAACCAAAAAATATGTTCTCCGATTGTAAACCAATTTTAAAATTTGACGTTTCAATCAAAGAGTGTTTCCTCCAAAGCCTGTATTCAGTCAAACAGTGATTTCTCCAGCCTGCCTATCAGAGTTGCTATTTAATGCGTACTTTCGAAACCTACCATACATATCACAATTGAAGCGGATTGTTTTAGAGAAAAAATAAGATAACTGTTAAGGTTAAATGCTTTTAGAATTATAGATTTCAAGATCTAAGCGAAGAATATGATGTAAATCTTCTTAAAAAGAGAGTTACTGTTGCGCGTGTTCAAAGGGTTGTTTTAGAATCTCACTCTTAGCCACACCATATCAGTTGAAAAGAAAAAAGGATGTTGGCAAACTTTTGAAGGTAATGCATGGTGAAGAGTGGCAAAATCAACCTGATGATGTCTTCAAATGATACAACCACATTATTCATGATTTACCAGCCAGCAAGAAGAGGGGGGAGTGTGTGACTGTCTAGATGAAGGTATTGGTTTTATAATTTGAAGTTGATTTTTGGCAAACGAGTATTTATTTAGTAAATATTTAATGAATACTACTAGGTACCATAATCTGTCATTTTATTTTATCAACAATAATCAACTGAAGTTCTGTATTTGCCCAAGTAAAATAATGCTTTTGTATTATTTGTGAGTTAGGACTTATTTCATTCAAAAAGCGTTTTATCCACTTGCAAAACAATCAAAACATGTTTCCTCCTCTGAATTCGGTCAAAACGTGATTTCTCCAAATATTAAATACATTTTATTAATTCGTTTTATGTTTAATATATTATGTATGCTTGCAATTCTTTCTAATAACGAACAATAAAAAAAAAACACTAAAAATTAGAAATAAATAAAAGTTATTTTCTAATTTATCAGTTTTTTGTGTTTTTTGAAAATTTGTATCTAAAGGAGAAAGCATGGTTTGCATGTTTGCTCCACATCTGTGCATAAACTTTTGCGAAATCACAAAAAAAAAAGTTTTTTATAATTTCTGGCTTTCGTAAGGACGATTTTTTTACAATCTTGAGATCTATATTTATGATGACAGTGTTCACCTACAGTGGATATTTGAAAGCATTCGTTGTACAGTTTTATTTTTATTAAAATATTTCAGTTATGCTTAAACCTTTGCATCACACTGTATACATGTGTTTTATTTTTTTTTCATTATTATGTTTATTTGTAATTTGCTTGTATAATATTCCTTAATTGAGAATAACTTTTTTAAAAGGAAATGCACGTTGCAAAAGTATTGTTAGAATACAGCTTTCATTTTCTCTTCGCCCACACATGGCGCATGAATACAGTGACTATACTACACGTTACTTCGCAAGTGAGAGTATGTTTAACAGCTAAAAAAGGTGTCAGTGGACAGTCGCATTACTGATATGCAAATATTTTTTTTTTCTTTTTGAGTTAGTATTAATAAATGCTTTATGTCGAGCTGCTTACTCAGTGTACCCAATAAACCAATAATGTGAGACATATCATATTTTTAAAATTTACAACATTTCTATGATATTGTGTTGCTTCACAGTTCATGCAAGAATTAAACTCTTCAGCTGTGAAATCTCAACACCTAAAAAAAAATTAGTAAATTTTTCATGAAAATAGGCATTCCATTCTGATATTCATGTGCACATTATTAGCGACATATAATAAATGTTCAGAAATTAAATTGTATATGAAACAGATAATCGGATTAGAAGAATAGTATGAAATTTGTATTTAAATTAAATTTGAATAAATAATATAAAACTTTGAACATCATGCAATGCCTAACTAAAACAATGAGAAATGACTTCTACAATATCCTTTTGTCATGTAGTGGGACTTTCTATTAAATAAATATGAACGATCTAGAATGTAATTTAAAAATCTTTTGTGCGAAATAGATTTTTATTAAGATGATTAGATTTTATTATATTAAAATGAACTAATTAACTAATTAAGTATAAAATTTCATATATTTGAATAACAGCGCCAAAAAAACATTCTTTGAAAATGCAGTGTAAAAAATATCCACTGGCTATTAAACACGCACAACAATAAATTCAGCAATTGCTAAAATATTTAAAAAAAATAATTTTTAAAATTTCAATTACTTATTTCAAATAATGTTGATAATGATTATATAAAAATATAAGAGAAATTTTGCAGCTATTCATTTTGATTCAAACTATACTTTGATAAAGATAAATTCCCTAATAAACAATAAACAATATTTGCAAGTGGCGTTAAAATATTTCTTTCCGTAACTCTTCGTTTTGAAATGCCAGCTATTTATCAAAAGTATTTCTCTCGTATTTTCTGGCACCAAAAGCTACGTAAATAAAAACTGGGAAATTTCATTTTCTAACACAACATATGCTTTCAACAGTACTTTCAGAAAATATGTAGGGCATTATTCTTTCATGCTGTCAGACAAAGACTAAAAAAGCTGCTTATTCTCACTAAGAAATAAATGTGTGAATGAAACCAGTCTTTTTCACTCCAGATTACTTCGGTGTGATTGTTAGAGCGTTAACGATAATAAGTATAATTAAATTTAAAAAATAAAAAAACCCGATTGCGTAAAAAGCGGGATAATTAATTATTTTTCATCAATATTAAACTATTTTTTATATTACTTACCTATTTTTTATTTACTTGTATTGATGACATTCAAGTTGGGTTTAATTGTTAGTTCCTATCTATATTCACTATTTTGCTGGGGCCTATAGATGGCTATGATAGTTGGAGTTGCAGTAAAGCCAGCAGTAAATACTACCTACACAACTTCCAGATTGTCGAATATTTAAACGGAGCTTCTGATTGTAAAATAGTCAATGAAACGCCGTCTTCATTTTGGAAGACCTATCCAATGATATGCCACACAATACGGGGCGTACATTTTTTCGTGTCTACCGCCATTTTTTTATTTTTCGGCGGTCATTTTGAATTTACTAAAACAAAACCTAACCAGTAACCATCTTACGGTTAAGACGAATCGATAGAGACCTCATTCATTAAAATCAATCCAGCCGTTGAGATGTTTCGAGGGTATAAAGAAATCCACATACCCAGATACGCATGACACACATAACCCTTCTTAGCTGTCGGGTAAAAAGAGAGCTTTACGAAAAAAGAAATTTATATTCTAAATTACTATATTAAGTAATATCAAATAACGTCAAATTTAGATTTCGAAATTTTTACTATATGCCACCATGCCTGTTGGATCGTTAAGACTCAAAGCTACAAAATTATGACGTAATAAGCCATACTTCAATTAAAATAATCGAGTTGTTCACACTCTGCATTAAAGGTTATCCATGTGCCAGTATTAGCCATCTACAGTTTTTATTTTTAGTCCTTTATGAGAGAAAAATTTATTTGGGGCCTATGAGAATTTTTCAGAATTATTAAGAAAAATTTGAATATAAAACTTTTACAACAAATATAATAGCATTTTATAGTGATTATTTTTAGAGCTGTAAAAATTGTACTCTCTTCGTCCAAGTTAACTGCTACATTTAGGTCAAACATTTTGTCTCAAATTAGTTGCTACGTTTATAGTAGGTGGAGTCATAAATAACTTGTGATGCAGTTTAGTAGATTGACAGGAGTAAAATTATACTACAATGAATATAACGCAGTATACTAGGTATTAGTTTAAATATAACTTTAACTTATCTTTCTTGTTTTTAAACTTAACTTTAACTTTTTATCTCTATTACTTAAGTACCTATGCTGGTTTCTATCTTTAACCCTCTCGCTGCGTAATTGTTTAATCAAAATACCTTCAAAAATTGCGTACTTAATTCCTTCGCAACGAACGTCTTTTAAGAATTTTTATTCTTTTGCCACCGGTTTTTGAAAACAAAAATTTTTGTCTGATTTAATCAGGTAAATGCTCTGATTAGTGCCTTTTTGTTTAAGTAGGCAGCCTTGCTGCCTTCCTTAACCACCGACCCTGCCCTTGCTTGGTGTGAGTAATTTTCGAACTAGTGCTAACTTCTATTTTACTTATTTTTCTCTTCATTACAGCAGTCTGTACTGCAGCTAAACCTATATCTTAATATAATTTCACCATGTAAATCCAAGTTCTTAATCTTTTTTCTCTTAACTTTTAAAGCATCTATGCTAGTTTTATCTTAAGTTTTTCCTTTTTTTAAGTAGTTGCAAACAACTACACATTTCTTACTTTCCCAATGGCTCTATTTTATGTAAGACATCACAATTACTCAGACTGGGTGTAAAGTTGACTTCAACTAGGCAACCCCTTAACCGCTGCTTCACTGTTCAGCACTGTTCCGATTAGATAGGGCAAAATTTACAATAAAAAGTAACTAGTAGGAATGGTCAAGACGGGTTAATTAGACGGAGAAAATACATCCCCGATGAAACCTCGGATTGCGCAAATTTTGCTACTTTTACGTTCCCGAGAAACCCTAAACGCGGCTCCACTTTTCAGCAGTTTTACAATACAGAAGTAGGAAAGCTTGACAATGTGTTTTAAAATTTGCAAACATGTATGAAAAACATTACGATATCATGCGGAGGCAACTCGTAAAAAATAACCCATTTCAATAAGGGAAAAACTTCGTCCTCAAAATCTTCTTCCGCGAATCCTGTCATGTTATCACGAAACAATATTATGTGCAAGAAAATCCTTCAATATCAATTAAAATTGTTTTATTTGAAATTAAAAATATCCTCATTTCCCATCTTTTTTTTTTACTTCCTACAAATGTAGCAATTATTTTGGGACAATTTTTTCAAAGCAAATTTACAGTATTCGCACGCTCTAAAGCCACGCCACATTTTGTAAGGACCGTACCATCAGTATTCCAGAAAGATAATTTTCTTCCTAATGAATTCACGATTTCTTACATAGATGGTAGGTTTATGCGATTACAGGTAGAAGAATCATAACAGAATGGGGCGTGGCTTCTGAGCTTTCGTACTCTGGATTTTTTCAACAAATTTGGCACTGATTTAAGGAGGGACAGAGGAATACTTGGTAAGTAAATGTTGTTCATATCTCACTGAAATCTCTGAAAAATGTTCAAAAAAAACCATAAAATCATGAGTGCCAATAATCAGTACGAAAGTATTCGAATGTGGCAACTAATTTGGGAAAGAGGGTGTATAAATAGTTAAATGGCCAATTTATGAAAATTTTGTTTCAATAAGCAGTTCAATAGAAATTGATATGAACATTTATCTGTAACTTATTATAATTGATTAAACACAAGTCTAGTTTGATTTAAGATCATCATAATCAAATGATATAACTTTAAATGATTAAAGAATATTTTTGAAATCGTTTTTTTTTTTTTTTTTTTTTTTTTTTTGCACATTAAACAATACTTGGGATATTTAAAATCTAAGATTCTGAAATTCTTTCAATATGCGTCTCGAATAAATCGTATTCAGTTGATACACAGTGCTAAATTCACATTCAAAACGCAAAACTCAAAACAAGAAAGAAAAATCATGTCTTAAGCATATATTATGAAACACTTTCCAACACTTCCTGAATGCTTTAACATAACTTCGTTATTTAGGGAAATAAGAAAAATAAGATAACTAAGTAAACATTTTAGAAAACGCATAAAACATTAGAAAAACCGACTTCAGCAGTTATGTTTTCCAATTCTTTTGAACAGCATTGCATTTGATCTGTAGATTGATATATATACTATATAATAGGGCGGGTCGAAAAATATTTTTTTTTTAATTTTCAATTGCCTGTTTCAAATGCACTTTTGGAGTTTTTTTAATGATATTGTTTACAAGTGGACAGTATTTTCTCTTATTTCAAAATTTCTTAGTCTTCATAATTGGTCTTTGGAATTTAAATTTGACCATTTTTGGGATTCTTTTCTGATTTTCTTTTGAGTTTTTAACAGTTTCCTGAAGATAGCTGACATTCAATATCATTTTTTAAACCTTTTTTTATATATAATTATGTAATTCAATATCTATCAACTTTTGTAGCGGATTTTTAATACTCCTCTCATTAAAAAAAATAAATCCTGTATTAACGTTACTAATAATTATTATCTTAATATTGCTAATTGGACATTACTAACACATATTATCTTGTTTCAGTGAAGTGAAGGGAAAGGGGTTTTATTCACCATGTCAAAAGCAATGCCATCAAAAACTAGACAGTTATCATATGATCCTGTTTTGGGTTATCCAAAGGAACTTAGTATGTGTAACATTCCTACTTATGAGAATGTGCTCCAGTATTACCTATATGTACAACAAAACTCTTTGGCCAAAAATCATACATTTGTGGAGACATCTAGTGTGGTGGTTGAAAAAGTTAAGTTCATTTGGAAGGAGGTATCTCTTCCAATTGTATTTCACCATATGTGTTTATATGATGTATTTGATATCACCCATTATGTTAATGTTTTTTCTTTGCACCCATCAAAGTACAATGCTGACGAAGTGGCACCCTTTTCTGTTTGTTCTGTTTGCAATTCTAAGCACGAGTTCTTTCTCTCACGTCTCATCTTGCTCTTATCACTAACTTTAGATATGTTGCGTTGTATGATGATGCCATAATCTTTTAATACAGCATTACTAATCATTGCGGCTGCTCGATAAGATACTTTGACTCTGTCAGCAGTTTTTGCCACTGTCGGGAAGGAAAGTCTCATTTGGGAATTTCCACAGCGTGTCTTCATTATTATTGATGGCAATGGAATGAAATCTTGGTCATGGGGGTCTGATTCATCAAAGCCGTCAGATTCAGATGAATTATTTCTTTCAGTTTGAAATTCACCAGACTGTGTTTCTGTTGACTTTGTATTCACTTTTCGCAATTAGTTGTGCTACTAATTGTTTCATCATTGCCCTTTTTCCCTGTTTCATTGTAGTCTTCATGTCTACATTACCAATGAACATTTTTATGCCTGATATTTGATCAAGAAGGAATTCCTGTTCTAAAACAAGCACTTTTCGTGATTTTTCACAGGTACATAAGGTGAAGATCATCCGTTTGCAGGAGGAAATATCAAACAACCTTTCCTTTATCTCTTTTTGGATAGTATGGACCTTAGTGTAGCCAGATTGTTTCTTCCAATTACTTTTCACTTCCATAACTTCTCCTGATATGATTTTAGCAGGGAGACACATTGTTGGTGAGATACAATTAGAAGAGATGCCCCTTTCCAAATGGACATAACATTCTCAACCACCACACTGGATATCACCACAAATGTATGATCTTTGGCCAAAGGGATTTGTTGATCATATAGGTAATACTGGAGCGAGGGCCTGATTACCAAAGAGGCACATTTACACCAATAAATTTTAAAATAAATGTTCGCCTTACCTAAACGCCGTATTCATGTAAAATTTCTGAAATGAATGAGGCAAAATTTTCTGTTTATTTTTACTGGTGGGAATGTGCCCCGTTGGTAACTAGTCCCTGACTTGAGTACATTCTCACAAGTAGGAAGGTTACTCATACTAAGTTCCTTTGGGTAACCCAAAACAGGATCATATGATTACTGTCTAGTTTTTGATAACATTGATTTTGTCATGGTTAATAAAACTCCTTTCCCTCCATTTCAACACTGAAGAAACAAGATCTATTCTACATCCTAGTCGGAAACAAGATATTATGTGTTAGTAATGTCCAATTAACAATATTAAGATAATAATTATTAGTAACGTCGATACAGGATTTATTTTTTTTAATGATGGGAGTATTAAAAATTCGTTACAAAAGTTGAAAGATATTGAATTACATAATTATATATAAAAAAGGTTTAAAAAATGATATTGGATATCAGCTATCTTCAGGAAACAGTTAAAAACTCAAAAGAAAATCAGAAAATAATCCCAAAAATGGTCAAATTTAAATTCTAAAGACCAATTATGAAGACTAAGAAATTTTGAAATAAGAGAAAATACTGTCCACTTGTAAACAACATCATTAAAAAAACTCCAAAAGTACAAACACTTTAAAATCCCTTGCAGAAATCGAGAAAAGTAGGCAAAAAGCACTGAAAATCGTATATTTCCCGTCATAGGAATAACGAAATTTTCTGTGACCTGGAGGCAGGCCTTACCATATTCATATTTTGATAAAAATTTGTTTTTGAGTTTATTATCACCATACACAACTTTTCCCACCACAGGCGTTTCAAAATTAAAAAAAAAAAAAATTCTATCCGCCCTACTATATAAAGATAAACTTTCGTTTAGTAAGAAAACGTATAACAGGTTGAAATTTCTCTTTCAGTAATCTATACTAATAAATCGAAACATGCTTTAATACTTTTGTACAGCCCTGTAGTTTACCCAGGAACTTTATTACACGCCACTATTTAGCTATAACTTAATCCAAACTAAAATGCTTTTAAAACTACTAAAATAACATTTCCAGAAATCATCATCTATAGACGGCCATGTATCTAATTATTTGCGTGGCCCTGTATATCATTTTATCTACAGTGGCGGTGAAAAGTTTCCGGCTAGCATAATTTTTTTGGTTAATTTCTAAGTATACCCATATGAAGAGGAATCTCAAAGTGATACTTATACACTTTATTGACATAACAGTTAAGAACTTATTTATGGAATAAAAATTAAATATTAATAAATTTAATTGACAAAACTAATTGCAAAAGAAAATGCATGTTCTCAAAAGTTTCCGGCCACTTTGGCAAGTTTGGAAAAAAATGGTGTTATAAAAGAAAATAACAGTGATCAACAACATTTACAATTAGTATTTTGTATTCATACATTTAGCAATAAGTACTGGGGCGCAGCAGCGTGGCACCGATTCAATGAACAGTTGTAGATCATCAATGTTAAGTTTTGTCCACGGTTCTTGCACTTTTTGTGAAAATGCTACTAAATTGGAATATTTATAATTCCACACACGTTTTCAAGTTAGTTTCAAAGATTTTTTATTATATTCAGATCGGATGATTGGGCTGGCCATTTCAAAAGGGAAGTTTTTTTTCTGCGAAAGCCACTGCTTGACGAGCTTGGATGTATGTTTTGGTTGTTATCATGGTGAAACAAATAGTTGCGACCACAATTTTTCCTCCAATAAGGCAGCAAAGGATCTTGCGAGATATCCTTATGCATTACACTATTCATCTTGCCGCGGATTTTAAATAACGAGCAGGCGCATTTTTCAGAAAATGCTCTCCACTGCATAACGTGTCCTCCGCCGTGATTCATTGTGGGAATAATGTATCTGGCACCTTATCTTTTGTTTATAGGTCGTCGGTTGTAATGTTTTTTATCACTCACAAAAAGATTGAACGTCGATTCATCTGAAAATAGTACTTTTTTCCAGTTTTCACTTGTCCAGTCTAGTTATTCCTTGGCAAACGCCAGTCGAGCCTTCTGATTTTTTTTACTTATGAAAGGATTTTTAACACCGAATGCTCCATAAAGTTCTACGTCACATAACCGTCTTGACAATGTAGACAGACTTGATTCAGCAATAACCATTACACCATAAATCGCTTTTAACACCATAAATGGCGTGGAATTGCAGCGGCATTTTTACGCGGGTCATCAACTGTTTTACTTCTGATAATTCTGCCCACAAGAATAGTCGTTTTCCGAGGTCCCCTGGACCGTGACAAGTTCCGAAGGCCATGACCATCTTTATATTTTTTAAAAATATCGTTTACAGCAAATTTTCCGATCGACAACTTTGCCGCAATGTCACGAGAGGATTGTCCTTTTAGCGATAAACAAATCACTCATTTAAGAGCAATAAATTGTTAAATTTTTCATTTTTGAATTTCAGATACATTATTCACCTTGTTTAATTAACAAACATGGCCAAAAAAAAAAACGCTTTAGCGATAGCAAAAACTAATAAATGACGAATGGCCGGAAACTTTTGCACGCGCGAATTTTGAATTCCTCCCCTTTGCATCAAATGTCTTAAGTAACCAATCAAAATGATCACGTGGTCAGAGGTAATTTGCTTATTCCTAACTTTTGGAGCAGTTGAACTTCTTCTTCGCTAAAACGTTCTGTCAAACAAATAAAAAAAAACTGACTGGCCGGAAACTTTTGACCGCCACTGTATATTCTACAAACATTTCTTAGTAAACGTAATGCAGTTCAGCGTAAAAATGCATAACTTGATAAAACTTGATTTCGAAAAAAATCTGCAGGCTCATTACTACATGCCATACACAAATTTTACGCGGTATGAAATTTTTATTTTGCAACTCTATGTTTATTTTAATTTATAAGATGTACAAGGCATTTTGACGATTTTCGCAAAAATTGGGGGCCCCGGGGATACCGGTAGATAAAATTTGATTTTGAAAAAACTGTGTAGTTTTATTACTGAGGACCATACACAACTTTTGAGCGGTATTTCCGATTTTCGTTTTTTTCGCTCCACCTTAGTAAACAGTCCAATGCAGCTGCCCAGTATAATATAGTCTAAGGAATTGGTAAAACAAAGCTAATTTACTTACGCTAATTTAATATTCTTTATAAAACAAAATTCGCGAATAATCAAGTTAAGTATTCGCGAACGTTGAAATATTCTTCATTTTCTGTATCTCGAATAATCAAAATCCGCAATGTTAAATCCGCGAATGGTAAGGGATTAGTGTATATAATGTAAAGTATAATACAAAATATAAAGTTTATGTTACTTAGTTTTGGAAATATGATTCGTGCAATGTACAAAATACCTGTTTTGAGAAAAATGACTTTAAATCTCAAATTCACCTTGATTTGGTTAGGTGTCTTTCCATATATTTTATCATGAAACTTGTTCTGATTGAAATATCGCATTTTTTTTAATTAGGAATCAGACAAAAAAATGTTTTGACTTTTTAAATATTTCATGATGATTTTCCCACTTAAGCTTATAAGTAATGAAAAGAGATTTATAACAACCAATTAATATGAAAATCAGTTCCGATCTCCCGAATATATGTAGTACAGTTTTGTATGAGTATTTGTATTTATATTTATTAGATTTTATAAACTAAATAATTTTCAGGAAATACATTATAATTACAAATAGAGTAACCAGGATGGTCAAACGGATTTCATAAATATTCATTAATTGAAAAGCGGAATGGTCATATTTAGTGTCATTTACTGCGCAAATAATTTAATAAAATGAAACAAGGAAGGTTTATTACCTTACGCAAATCAATGTGATATAATCTATCGAAATATTACTTGCATCAACAGAGACGGAAATTTTTGATATACTAGAGACTAGAAATTGTTATTATTTTCCAGTCAATTTCATTTCCTGTGCCAGCATATTCATCGTAATTCCGGATTTTAAATCCATTCTACTGCATCAAAATCATCGTTAAATCCATTATGCATTAAAACGATGTTTAGCAAATCGCACTAATTTATCTGAAGCAAAATAGCTAATACAGTAAAACTCGGATATAACGCTCACAGCTTAAAACGCTTTCTCGCCTTTTACGCTCATTTGTCCCGGTCCCTTGAACCATACCCATAAGAATAATGTAAAAATTCCTCGCTTTTAACTCTCCCTGTTTTTAACGTTCTCCCGTTTTTAATGCGCTTTTATTGGTCCTTTGAATAAAGAAATCCCGGATATTACGCTTATGGTACTTTGGTTTACACCCGGAGTTCTCATTTTCTCACCCGTACAAAGAGAGAAAGAGAGAGAGAGAAAGAGAGAATACGTACAATTGGCAGCCAGCCAACGCCGAACAAAAGAATTTATACCGTCCATCTCAGCAGCACCTGTTTGTCTCTTTCTTCACACAAACTGTTTTCGCTTTTTCATTTACAGATAAGTAAGTAGCATCGCTGCCGACTACTATTTGGTGCAACATGGAAGCTAAGAGTATGAAAAGAAAGACGCTGAGACTTCCGAAAAATTTAGAAATTCTAAAAAAATATGACAAAAAATCACCTATTCTGAGCCAGAAAGATTTTGCGTTATCTATGAAAATCTCGCCGTCGCATCGTCTCTTCGAACTCTTCTTCAAAACAGAAAACATATTGAAAAAATGCTTCAATTGGTGGCTCAAGGTAAAAGAGAGTGAAAACAGGAAAATATGAAGATTTAGAAAAAGTTATGTACAAGTGGATTCTTGAGTCAAGTCACTGTAACATACCTATCAGCGTATCCATAGTTAAAGAAAAAGCTGCAGAAGTAGCCCAAAAGCTAATAATGGTAGATTTTACTCCATCTAATGGGTGGTTAGACCGATTTTGAACCCACCGCGGCATTGTGTGCAAGGAGATGCGTGGGGAATACGCTGCCGTGAACATAGAAAATGCAGAATTTTGGAAAAAGAACAGTGTTCCAATGCTTATCAAAAACTGTGCCAGTTGTGATATTTATTACACCGACGAATTTGGCTTATTTTTTTTTAAGCGATGCCTGATAACTCCTTAACATTAAAAGATGAGCAGTGCCATGGAGGGAAGCTCAGTAAAGAATGTGCGACTGTGCGTTTTTGTTCCAACGCCGATGGGAGCGACAAACCCAAGCCTCTGGTGATTAGAAAATCGACCAAACCTCGCTGTTTGAAGAACATCAAACGACTGCCCTGTGACTATGCACATCAACGTAAGACTTGGGTGACGGGTCCCCAGTTCATTAAATATGTTTCTGATTTAGATGTCGAGATGCGGAAGCAAAATAGGTATGTTATTCTATTCTTAGACAATTGCGCAGCGCATCCCCAAGAAATACCACATATTTCAAACTTCTCTCTGGAATTTTTACCTGCGAACACCACAAGCGTACTTCTACCGATGGATCAAGGGATCGTAAAAGTTTTAAAACAACATTATCGCAAACGTATAGTAAAACGATTTCTACATGAAATAGAAATTAAAAGTAGACGATCTTCTGTAACTCTCCTCGACGCCAAGAACTTTCCTAGCGCTGCTTAGGATGCAATCAAACCTAAAATAATTCAAAATTGCTTTAAAAAGGCAGGCATCATAACGGACACCGACGATGATATGGATGCGACTAAAGAGGGGTCAGATCCTATAGGCGACGAGGACGGCAAGCTCCTTTCGAGCATCTTGCAGAAAACGCACACAGCCATCAGCACTATCGTAACCACTTTGTACTGAGTATTAATCCAATATTATTGATTATTACTGAGTTATTTCTTCTCCCATTTGACTTCAGATTGAGATTTTTAATTTATTTGCAATAGTTCGAACCTTAGACTTCGAAACATATCATTCTGGTTTCGAAATTGTAATTATTTCGGGTATCATTAATAAAACGGGTCCAAAACGAAGGTCCATATATGTGGACCCAGGGAACAAAGAGATTAACATTGATAAAGACTTTAGCACTATCCGCCGATACACTGCTTCAGTAGATACCACCGCTTCACATGAAGATATATTAAGACACAGAAACGAAGCAGAAAACGCTCTTTTATGTGGCCGTTCGCCCACCCGTCAGACAAAACTCGAAGAGTTTTTCTCTAAAACAGAATAAACAGTAAGTGAAAGTTTATAGTCCTCATAGTGGTGCTCAAGAATACAAATGTTACTTTTTTTTTTAATTTTATTTATTTATTTATTTATTTATTTATTTATTTTTTTACAAAATATTATTATTAGTTTCGTTCATAATTTTATGTTAAATATAAGAATGTAGGTTCCTATTAGAAATGTTAAATATATTTTGCAGCTTTTGTTTTAATACTAACAATTCTTTTACTTATTCTGATTTGAAATAATAATACACTTTGTAAACACTATGACTATGTAAATTTGTGATATTTTAAATCAAGGAAACGTACCTATGCTGTGGAGTTTCTACTTTAAATAATACACAAAAATGATTCCCCGCATTATTTAAAGCAGATAATCTATTATTGTCAATTTTAAAATTCCAAAAACCTTCTCTCGCATTTAACACTTTCCCGATTTTAATGCTCTTCTAGCCCGGTCCCACGGAAGAGCGTTATATCCGGGTTTTACTGTAG
This sequence comes from Maratus speciosus, assembly GCA_963932465.1. Classification (NCBI taxonomy): domain Eukaryota; kingdom Metazoa; phylum Arthropoda; class Arachnida; order Araneae; family Salticidae; genus Maratus; species Maratus speciosus. The sequence continues at coordinate 140,741,867 of OZ010791.1, forward strand.
TTAGAAAATTTAAATAAGTAATTATGGAAATAAAATTGAAATAACAATAGTAATTAAATAATAATGAAAGTAATAATAATAATAATAATAAAATAATAATAACAATGAAATCTTTTAAAACTTCTTATTTTATAGATATTTTTTCAGCGTTTAAACCGTAATATTAAATAGCTCTTACTGTTGTTAATTCCGGTTATAATAGTATTGCCGATTGGGATTCTGTTATCGTTCCTTTCAAAATAGCGGTTTTCGGATCAGTTCCAGTTCTGAAAACGTGTCAGTTTTAAAGCTTTGATTTCAACAAATCGTCAAAAATGTTGCATATTGCGATTAAAAGCCCTTGCAATATATGAAGTACGCAGCCTTCGCAGTGTTCCCAGATGGGCTACTTTTTTAAAAATCAGATTCTTGATTGGCACCACTTTTTTGAGATTGCAAAATGCGCCTTATTTAATGACATAATTAAAGCGAAAACAATGGAAATTGTATCGTTTCAAAAAAGTGGTGCCAATCAAGAAATCTTAATTTAAAAAAAGTAGCCCACTGGCAACACTGAGCCTTCGTCATGCTATTTTGATGATTTCTAAAACGTACGTCATGATTTCTGGGTTATTTTTCAATTAGACATTCCGATTTCTAACCAAAAAGTTTTACCTCTTATTTTTACTTTACAAGATTGTTGATTTTCCATTAATAAATTAAAAGAAAATTACCAGATAAAGTTAAAAAATGCTATAAAAAGTGATAGAAAATCTTTATTAAGATTGACGATCGTTTCGTTGCACAAACGGCAACATTTTCAAAATCATTCAACGATAGAAAATATTTTCACATAATTTAAAAACAATAAACATTGTAAACAATGTCACGCGACATGATGCATAATGAAAAACATTGTAAACATAAAATTAATTTAAAAGATTAGATTAGCTATTGGTGAACGTGGATTAATTTTCAAAACAATAACATGGTAAACAATGTCACGAGACAACATGAATAATGAAAAGCATTGCAAAATTTAAAATAAAAATAAAATTATCTTGGCTATTTGCGAGCGTGGATTAATTTCTACTATTGTTACTAAAATTACATAGCATCTCTTTCCAAATTTTAGGTAATTCTATGGACACTGAATCATTGCAAATATTCTTGTTGCGTAAAAATATCTCTATTGATTCTCGGATTATGGATGATAAATAAAATCTTGATGTATAAATTAACTTGCTATTTTAAAAATCGATCTGTAAAGGTTCTTCGCTGTATAATCTGGCCAAAGCTGTGGTTCTTCTGTTGTATTTGATGTCTGCTATATGTTCTTTGATTCTAGTTTTAAGTTTTCTAGTTGTCATACCTATATAAAACTGCTTGGTTCCACCTTCTTTGGTGAAAGGTATTTCGTATACACCCGATAACTGGTTCGACTCAATTGGATCTATTTTCTTGCATACTATATTTCTTAATTTCATAGACAGTTTTGCGACTAGGGAGATATTGTATTTATTGAGTTTATATTTCAGACGTTCGAAGAAACCAAGAAAATATTGTAAAGTGGATAACATGGAATTTTGTGGATTGAAATTTCTTTTCTTGTTATTCTTTAAGCTCTTAATTAATTTTTCTATGGTACTTTCTTTGTATCCATTGTTTCTTGCAATATCATATATTTTATTTATTTCGTTATTTAACTGCACGGGGGTACAAACTGTGAAAGCTCTATGAATAGAATGTCTAAGTGCAGAAACTTTGTATGAACAAAGGTGCTTGAGCATTATGAGGGATAATGGATTGACTGGCTATGGGTTTTCTGTAAACAGTGCGTTCTATTCCTTGGTGCGCCTTGATTAGTAATACATCTAAGTAAGGTAGCGTACCATTTTGTTCTATTTCCAATGTAAATTTAATTTTAGAATCAAGGCTATTAATCTGGTTTAACCCTCCGTCTACCAGACGGGTCCAATGGACCCGATGGGTACATTCGAAATATTTATTCTAACCAGAAATTTCTTTAAAATAAACTAAATATCTAAACCAGACAATAATGAGTTAAGTAAATAAGTTCAATAGTTTTAAATAAGAATTCTGATGTGTAATATTTTTATAAAACTTGAGTAAAATTTTCGGTAGTTCTAGGGTTACAAAGTTATTGAGCAAGGTATCTGCACGTTGCCAAATGATGAAAATATCGTCTACGTATCTGATCCATGTATGGGGAGTATAATCCAATTCGTATAATTTAATACGTATAATCCAATGGATTATACTCCCCATACATGGATCAGATGGATTATACTCCCCATACATGGATCAGATACGTAGACGAGATTTTCATCATTTGGCAACATGCAGATACCTTGCTCAATAACTTTTTAAACCAGATTAATAGCATTGATTCTAAAATGAAATTTACATGGGAAATAACAATATTAGAAAGTAATCCACGCTCGCAAATAGCCAAGATAATTTTATTTTTATTTTACATTTTGCAATGCTTTTCATTATGCATGTTGTCTCATGACATTGTTTACCATGTTATTGTTTTGAAAATTAATCCACGCTCACCAATAGCTAACCTAATCTTTTAAATTAATTTTATGTTTACAATGTTTTTCCTTATGCATCATGTCGCGTGACATTTTTTACAATGTTTATTGTTTTTAAATTATGTGAAAATATTTTCTATCGTTGAATGATTTTGAAAATGTTGCCGTTTGTGAAACGAAACGATTGTCAATCTTAATAAAGATTTTCTATCACTTTTTATAGCATTTTTTTAACTTTATCTGTTTATAAGTGATTATTATACATGTGTTTATAGAAAATTACCAATTAAATTTTTGTGATGTGAGTTCAAAATATCTATAACAAAAAAACACTGGTGGCTAGCGACATACATCCGCTAACAGCACTAGGGCGCAAAGGGTTAATGCAATCATAGTACATTTCCCGTGGCCCTAATTCTTTGTGCAACAGTTTAAAGTATTTTTCAAAGAAAGAAAACCCAAACTTCATTTTCTCTGCATAAACAACCGCATTCTTGAAATGTGAGTCGTGAAAAATTAATTGCATTAAATAAAAAAAAAATAAAGTCGCACAATCAGATTTGCGTATTTCAAATCTTTTTCTTCTAATAAAGCCCTGTTGTTTTGCGCATGTGCATTTAAAGAAAATTTTCGACAATTTCGATTGGCTGGTCATTTCCAACTATGCAAATTATCACCTCCGGGACTGATGGCATGGGTTGTTTAAAACAAGAGCAGTTTCAAATCATTTCATAAGAAAAAATGGGTGGTAAAAGATTGACAGTAGAGCTGCGGAAAAAGATAATCGAAAAACGAAATAGTGGGTGTCTAATGAGGCACATAGGCAGGAATTTGATGATTACTGAATCAACAGTGCGTTATGTTTTTAAAACTTTCGATGCAACCGGAGCTGTACAGCCAAGAAACAGCACTGGTTGGCCATGAACAACAACGGCCCGAGAAGATCAAATGATGCGTCAAGTAGTAATGAACAGCAGACCAGGAACGATGTCAAAAGGCGTATTCCTATGGGAAGACAGCATAGGGCGGCAAATGACTCGTAAAATGGCTACAAAAAGATTGCATAAAATGGGCTTCAAATCTTACAAAAGCAAACGTAAGCAAATGTTAACTCCTGCTCAAAATAAGAACAATTTTTTGTGGGCTTTGGATCAATTAAAATGGACAGATCAGTAATGGCGAAGGCCCTTTCTCCAGTTTTCAATGGAAATATCGGTCGTCGGGTCATACGACAAACAAATGAAATTTAAACCCAAAAGAGCCAAACAAAAGTGAAAGTTTCCGTCATATGTTCAAATTTGGGGATGTTTTGGTTATTCTGGTGTCGGCCATATGACGTTACTATCAATGCACAGTATTATCGGAACATTTTCCAGAATGAGTAGTTGCCTTCAATTCAACAACCTGGCCTTCAATCGAGCTATGTTTTTCAACAAAACTTAGCCAAACCGCATACAGCTAGGACAATAAAAGCCTGCCTTCTACAAAATGGTATTCCTGTGCTATATTGGGTTTCGAATTCACATCAGTCCTATCGAGGAATTGTGTCGGTACTTAAAGAAGGAAGTTCGAAAAAGAAAACCATATAACAATCAACAGTTGAAAAGAATTCTTCTTGAAGAATGGCAAAAAATTCCAATTTCTGAGTGCCAACAATTAGTTTCAACTGTGACGAGAAGAGTGTGAGGTGTTTACGTTGCCAAAAGAGGGTCAACAATCTGGTAAGACTTACACATTTCGTCGCATTCGAACATGCGTAAAACATTAGGGACATAAAAAACTTGCAAGGAAATCAATTTCATTGTTCACAAGCTATGTGTAGTTTATTATTTATTGTTAATTGATTAATGTGTCGTTTATTATTTGTTGTTATTTATTGTTAATTTGTTTTCGCTATGTTGTAGTAAAATGTATAATTTTTCATTAAAATAATTTAGTTAAAAATTTTTTAATCATTTTAAAATTTTATTGTCAAAAAAAGCATCGACAAACTAATGCGCAAAAAATTATGGCCACAGGTTATGTATAGAATTATAGGTTTTAGAATTATGTATAGGTTATGTATATACCTTTATAGAAAAATTGTGACTTACGGGAAGTTAAATTTCTTTGGACAAACGGATTTTAAATAAATATTTGGAGAGCTTGTTGTTTTTGGAAAGCAAATGTTTACTTAACTGTGTAACTCGTCTAGGCGAATATGCCAGGTTTTCTAGTGTGTTTTGCTATGGTTTTGACATAAACGTTTAGTCTAATCATGCTTTGTCCGTGCGTTCAGACTTCTTGTTCAAAACTCCACGTTCTATCACACACTAACAATGTTAACAAATATTACAGTTCTAACACTTTATTCGAATTGTAATACATAATCGACAATCTTTAACAACGATTTAACGCAGAAATATGTACAAATATGACGCAAAAAATCACAAATGATCATTTCGAGGATATCCGGATTCCCTTCCTCAATGCGAGAAAAAACTAGGCGTTGGGGACCACATTAATACTTACCCATTATATATGCATAATATAAAATATGAAAATAAAACATGTGTGTAAACTCTTAATAAAATGCATTGCAATTCCAAAATAAAATTTAAACTTATATTTAAATATTTTTAGCAAAACAGTAGTCTGATTGTATTACAATGGGAGTCTATGGGAATTTCGCGAAATACGAAAGATGGCGCCAAGTTGGCGTCACATTTGTGGAAATATTTTTATCGCCAGATTTGGCGATATATCGCCAATTTGACAATAAGCTTGGCGAAATTTAGCGATAGCTTGGCGATAGTTTTTTGGGAGACAGGATAACCGAGTAGTACCGAATTGCGTAAAAGAAATATTCTTATAACACCAAAAATGATAATCATATTAACTAACGGTTTACTGCGTCGGATTAAGCGTCTTATCTCGAATTAAAATACATCTTTGAATTGAAATTTAAATGAAATAGAGGATCATAAAAAATCGAAGAGTGTGAAAAGTAGGATTACAAATATCTCAAAAACTAATTACCCGATCCACTTCATCCTTTATGCAAAATTTATGTTTTTTTATTGTCTTTTATGTTCACTCCTTAAAATAAACAATTTCGAACATTTTTATATACCTTTCATCAGAACGAATATTTCGAGAGTCCGAAAAAAATAGTGGCGGATAATCGTGGTTACTGATATCAATAGGATTCTTCCCATTATTACATACTAAGTACACACCAAATTTCAAGTCTCTATATCAATCTGTCCGGGAGATAGAAAGTTTACAAACATAATCACACACACACACACAGACGGAAGAATGACAATTTTTTTTATTCCAAAAATATGTTTCTCTGAATCTCCAATGTCTGAAACGTGAAAATCCGTTATTTTTTTCGATTTTTAAAACGATTACAAGGGTTTCCATATACTACGTATCATGGATAAGTAAAAGGATTAAAATGGGTTTGAAGAACCCCTCCGTTAAAGCCACGAGTACTGGCTAATGGACTGATTGAAAAAGCGAAAGCAAGAGTTTATATATCTTAAAGAAATGACTTAAATGACCTGAAACTAACTGAAAAAAGGGGGGTTCATTGATCAATCAGATCATAAAGGGAATTACATTTTTGAATAATTTTAGCCTACGGATAATTAAACTGGTGGTTGGAATTCCAACAATGCTTTGCAGTTGTAGATTTCTCACATTCCTGCCTTTTAACGAATTCTAGTGTTTTTTCAGCATAATTCTAAGGAACACATTTCGTCTACCCAATGTAAGAGAGGCAGCACTCACAAAAAATTCTATAAATACTATTTTTATAAGTACTATTTAAAGAGAAGAATTACTTGCATTGGAATAGCTCTAAAAGCATTGTCTCAATATACTACAAAATAATTAAAACGGCTATTACATTTATTAAAGGTTCTGATTAAATTAGTCTTTTCTCATAGGTTGCTTAGTCCCTCAAAAATGTTGAGCATATGTTTTTAAGTAATACAAAACAGAATTTTCAGATAGATATATCATTTTGCATACAGGTATTAAAAGACTCTACAAATAAATTTCAGTTAAAAAAACTCATTTAATACAGCTAGAAATGTTCAGGAATTATGTTCATCTATACTAATATTATAAAGAAGTAAAGTTTATTTGTTTGTTTGTTTCTTTGTTTGTAGGAGGTAATCTCTGGAACTACTGAAGCGATTTGAGAAGTAATGGGTTGGGTTGGGTTGATTTTTGACGGCCAATTATCTACACTAGGGATACAGGCCCACACAGAAGTAATGGTATCAAAATGATGGTGTTCGTGCCTATGTTCGAACATATGCTACACTTATGTCCCTGTCACAACTGCAAAGGGGGTTCAGGAGCAAAAACCTTTCTAAAAATACGATTTTTGTGTTGCTGAAGGGCCTATAAACATGAAATTTGGAATGATAGTTACTTATTAGATATAAAAGATCTCCAAGAACATATCTTAAAAAATTCGAAATTTAAATGTGGTAAAAATGTGTAAAAAACTTTCTAAAAAACGTTTTAAATGGCAATTTCTGCGCAATTTCTCAGAAAATACCGAACCGATTTGAACAATAATAGTGCCAAAAAGATGCTGACAGCCCTTACTCCAACATAGGATGCATTTTATGTCGGTGCCACTACCTCAAAAGGTATGCAGGAGCAAAAACCTTTCAAAAATGCGATTTTTATGTTACTGAAGGACCTAGCTATATGAAATTTGGCATGGTAGTTACTTATAAGATATAAATGATCTCTAAGAACTTTAAAAAAATCTAAATTTATAAAGGGATGAAAATGCGCGAAAAACGTTCTGAAAACTTTCTAAATTGTGATTTCTGCGCAATGCCATGAAGTACGAAACCAATTTTAAAAGTGATGGTTAGAAATTGATAATGTCAGTCCTTGCTCCAACATAGGCACCATTTCATGTCGGCGTCACTACCACATGGGGGTTGCGGAAGCAAAAAAGTTCTAAATTATGATTTTTGTGATACTGTAGATATTAGCACCTTGAAATATGGCATGGTAATTGCTTAGAAGATGTAAATGGTCTCTAAGAACTATTTCTAAAAAATTCGAAATTTAAAAGGGGAAATGCGCGAAAAGCATTCTAAAACGTTCTAAATTGCAATTTCTACGCAATCTCAGAAAATATCAAACCAATTTCAAAGGTAATGGTTACAATTGATGGTGATAGTTCCTGCTCCAACATAGGCTATATGTTATGCAGTTGTCACTACCGCCTGTGGGTTGCAGGAGCGAAAATGTTCTACATCTCGTTCTTTGTAATACTAAGGGGCCTAAGATTTTGAAATTTGGAATGGTACTTACTAAAATATGTATATGCTTTCTATGAACTATCGAAAGAAAATTCCAAATTTAAGAGGATGAAGTGAGCGAAAAGCGTTCTAAAACCGTTCTAAATTACGATTATTATGAAACCTCATGAAATACCAAATTGATTTCAAAAGTAATGGTTACAAATTGGTGGTGATAGAACCTGCTCAAACATAATCTATATTTTATGTCGTAATGAATAATCTTCATGTTTTCCACGAGTTTCACGTTATTGTGAATTAAATCAAAGTTGGGAGCAATGTTCAATATTTTGAATTTATATAATTTTAAATCCATCATAATTTCATGTATTATGTTTGAAGAAAAGTAAAATCGAAATGTTTTATTTTTGTGTTCTTCATTTGTAATTAATCACCAACAAGAAATCCTTTAGAACATATTATTAGAAATCCAATTATATACCAAATTTACACTATGTACATATTTATAGATGAAACACGTGGTTCATAATTGAAACTCACTTGTTTAAATACATATATATTCCTCGCTGGGAATCCAAGATAATTAATTTATAAACTTTCTAATTTATAATTTTTTTATAATTACTTTTAGTTCTTATTAGTTTATGTCTGTTTTCTGCCTAATGCAATTTAATAATGAAGTGCAGTCAAATTGCGGTTTAATTAGTAATTTTTGAATTATTCCTACAAGTATTATTTCTTCTAATAAAAAATAGTCATACAAATATCACTTGGCATATTTCAACTATTACTCGAGCAAAGCCGCACGATTTGCTAATAACATATATCCCTCATATTATTTTTAAATTCATAAATATCACATAGTTAAATTTGGTATGATAATTATTAACACCACAGAAAAAAGCAGCGTGAAATAGAAAATTATTACAGGAGATATTAATTAACATATTAAAAATTATTTTCACAGCAAGAGCTTAAAATTTTATATGTTTGTAACTCATAAACATTATGATTCAACGACTTCTCATTCGGTACCGTAAGTTACGATTTACTAAGTTACAAATTTCGAAGTTAATGTTGAAATTTTAAGAGTTTGTTACTATTTTCAAATGGACACGATGTTTATGGTCCAAGTTTTTAACAGGCTTAATGCAGATGGACTCCACAAGATCGCCATAACCAACTGGCTCGAAGATACAGGGTGATACAGGGGGGGGGGGGGGGTTAAGTCGTGAAAGTAAAACTCTATAACAAAAGAACCACTGATCCAAATGTCCTGAAATTTCACCTTTATGCTCCCAAAGCAATGGAAATTTTTTTGGCGTGGTTAAAAAAAAACTTAAAATCACACCGACAGATGGCGTTCTAAGTTAACAGAAAATAAGAATATCGTCAGTGGGAGGAAAACAATGGACGGTACTTCAAGAAAAAGAAAACTTTATTACGGATATCAAAAACATACAGAATGCAATAATTTGGTAAAGATACTGCGAACACCTTCGCAGAAACAGAACGAAATAAAAATATGGAACAAAGCATTCATACGGAACTGCACGACTAATACAAGAGATTTTCAGTGTGCTGTCTCCCGTTTTCAGCTACGAGCTGGAAACGTGAAACCGCATATTCAACAACAAAGCAAAGAATATCCATATGCTGGATGTTGTGGGTCTGGTGCACAATACGTGCTTTCAGGTCAGCTAAGTTCGTAACATCATCACAATACACAGTATTCTTGGGTGCCCCCAGAGGCAAAAATCGCAGGGATTGAGATCAGAATAATGAACACGAGGTGTGCGTGCTTCGGGTTTTTATTGTCACTGTGCGTGTGTCGTGCGCAAGCTCGTCTCCCGACTTTATTGCATAAACAGCGCCATCTGTAGGTTAACCGCGGCTAAAAAATTTCCATTGCTTTGGGAGCATACTGGTGAAATTTCAGGCCATTTGGATCAGTGGTTCTTTTATTATAGGTTTTTACTTTCACGACTTTAAAGAAAAATCACCCTGTACTACACTCTAAAAAAGACAAATGTTTCTTAATCTAATAAAATATAATATAACGACGAACAAAAATAAGCAAAATCTGCATCCTAATTACCAGCGATTCCGGAAAGCGGTATATTTTTGAGATTTAATGAAGAATTTATAAAATCAATTTTTCATTTGCTGCCATTTATTTGGGAAACATTTCCAAGTGTTGTTTATATTCTAATAAACAGTTTCTAAAACACGGATAACAGTTTTTTTAAAAAGAAGAACGAATATTTAGGAACTTGAAATAATTTACATTTAGGCCCCAATATTTATTGATGACGTATTGTTGATGAAGTTTTTCTTATTTTCAAATATGAAGTATTCACTGAAAATTTGTGAAAAGCTAATTTTATATGTATATCAATACAGTTCTCAACTGAAACTGAAACTGACTGTAAATTTAAATTCTTAGATATTTTGGATTGAATGAAATGGAAATGTTACTCGTCTATGAAATTTAACAACAGCATATATAAAGGACCTTTTTTTGTCGACACTTAAATTTTGTTTTCTGAATTCATGTCTCCCATAAAATAAATGTTGTTACAAGTTTTGCTCAAAGATTATTAATATACAGGGCATTCAAAAATGAATATCAAAACTTTACAGGCCTAGTAAAAGAAAAAAAATGTACAGCCTAGCTTTTCATAGTAAATCAAAAATATCACTTTGAAGATTAAATTGAACAAAGTAGCAGTTGTAAGTGTTCAGTAGGAGCCCCAGAAACACGAACGAGAACGAAGAGGTGTGATAATTCATACCACAATTTTCTAAACATGAATTTTCTCTGAGACCTCAACAAAAATCAGATGTCTGTTCCACCTCTGAAATGACGCTGATGAAATTTGGATACACATACCTGTAACCTTTCAAAGAATCATACCGGACATACTGTAAAAGTACGGGATGTGTTATCATACCGCCTCGATATCGCTTCATGTCTCATGTTGAACTGTTATATAACTATGTTGAATTTAAACTTTCAACTGTTTTTTTTTTATTTCCATGAACAACAAGGTTGTATTTGTTTCTTTTAATAACGCTGTAAAATTGGGATATCCATTAATGTACGCCCTGTACTGTAGTAATGACGAAGTCATTCAATTAGAAAAAAACTACCGCATTGAAATAAAATGCTATCTTTATAAATGTTATACTTATAAATGATATCCTATACAATAGTGAAAAAGAAATTTTTTTCAGATTTTACCATCCTCCATAAAAAACAAGAGTCATGCAATTTATGACTCTATTCAATATCATACAAATTTATTAGAAAAATTAATCTGTTCAAATTCATTAATATTGTTTCATACTATAAATAGAAAAAAAAAAGGAATATCTTATACAGATTCAAGCATGAACTCTCACCATAACAAATTATCGGAGTATTTTACAGTATCGATTGTAAAGATTGTGACTCTGTTTATTTGTAGATATTGTGCGGTCATGTAAAATCCGCTTAAAGAGCATTAAAGAGGTTACAAATCGGGAAATTTACATTTTTAATTAATCAATACATACAGACCACATTCAAATTTAAAAATTTAAAAACAATTAAATCTAACTGTAATATTTATTAAAACTGCATTTTCCAAAATGTTGGTTTACAAGATTGCAGAAAATTCTTCTAAATTAAGCACTTGCCCATAAGTCTACCAGAAGATGTGGTCCTGCTGTGACGTGTTCTTCTTGGTGATTTATTGTTTTAAATGCATATTTTGAACAAGAACATGTGTACACAAAAGCACTGGTTTTCGATTTACATTTGTACTGATAAGAAGCTTGTATGTAGCTTGAAACACATAGTGGAATTCATTTAAATTTGTAATATTAATGTTTTAAATGCATATTTTGAACAAGAACATGTGTAAACAAAAGCACTGGTTTTCGATTTACATTTGTACAAATAAGAAGCTTGTATGTAGCTTGAAACGCATACTGTAATTCATTTTAATTTGTAATATTAATGTGTTTTTTGCTTATTAAATGTCTTTTTGTACTATTAAATTCTGTTTCACACATAATGTGTTTAGTTATTTGAAATTTATATACATATTTTTTATGTTGCTTTAGATAAATTTATTAAAACGATATAGAAGAAAATGTTATGATGTCCAGAGCATACTACTTAATATATTGAAAGTAATAAATTTTCAAAAATGTTGCTCATTTTGTCTTTATGAAATTTCAAAAATGACCTTTAAGAAATCTATGATGTTTTAAATACACTTTCAAAATGATTTAAAAAATATATATGAAATGGGTATTAAATTTATTTTGCGTAACTATTATACACCTTAAAAAATTGCCTAAAACAAAAAGAGAAAACTCAGTTTCAAACGCACAAAAGTGACCCGAGTTCTTTCCCTGCATTTTTAATTTTTTTCCCCAAAATTTTAATTTTTCGTTTTAATTCTTAATTTTAGTCATCACTTTTAATGAATTTCTGTTATATGTATTTACAAAAAGAAAACTGAATTACTTCTTATTCGAGGAAGTTAATCCAGTTGGAAAAAATATTCTTTCCCTTCATTATGAAATACTTCTTTTTTCGGTTATTCTAAATTTTGCTAAAAAGAAAGTCCTTAAGTGATGCCATATTATAATACATGTTCTTCCTCTGATATAAATATATATGAAAGAATAAGTCAATATAAATAAAAGTGTATCGAACATGTTATTAAAATTCCTAAATTAATAAATATTAATATAGCATTAAAAACTAACCCCATTATATTATAAAAACTAATGAAAATACTTTTTATATTATTATTCAGTCTCTGCTTCTTAGTTCCCAATAAGGTAATTTATGAATGTTTACAATAATTGAAAAAAAAATTAAACTCTAATGATAAATCGATTTTCTGTGGAATTTCTTAAATGGATTAAAGAAACATATTTAAGGAATTAATTTTTAATGGAATGTTATGAATTTTTTTAAGTGTAATTTTTTATTTGATTATTTTTCCGCTCACCATTAAATCTGCCTTTTTTATTTTTTAATAAATTCTGAAATATATTTTTTAAAAATACATTTTTAAATTTTTATTTATGGAGAGTTAAAGTGGTTCTTTTTTATTTCTGAATAATGTTTAAAACCAGTTTTCCCACAAAAACCAAATAGGGTTATTTAAATAATTGTTAGTAATATAAATGAGGTACGACAATATAGTTCTATGAGCGTGTTTATAAATAACAGATTGTTACATAAATCAGGGGAAATTCTTCATATTTCTTTGAAGTAATGTCGTTTTAAATGCACTTTTGACAACGACTATGTAATTCGCAAATTTTCCGTGAAAAGGAAGCATTAGGTGTCATCCGGAGTACATTTGTTACATGTTTTTGGTATTTACCCAGCTACATTTGATCATCTAATTTTAAAACGTATATTGCTTGTAGCGCAGTTGTCGCAGTCCAATCATGCTCAAGTAGACTTTTTCCCGTTTCCAAAATTGAAACGAGTTTAACAAGTACAGCGAACACATAGCCATGTGATAATGCAATTACATTATTATTATTTTTTTCTTTTTAAAGTATTTAACTTAAAATTTGAAAAGAAGCTTTATAATCGTAATATATACAATTTTCCTCAAAAAAGAGAGAAGATTTAGGTTTGTTTGGTTTTTTTGTTGTTGTTGTTAAGGGGGCAGATCACACTGATGGTTAAAAAATGATGTTTGACAAATTTTAGAATGGATATGTTTAAAAGTTACAAATCCACTACAAAAATAATTTTACAAAATTACCAATTAGAGCAGAAGTTTTGGATAAAATATCTTGCATAAAAATATTTACTGTAATGTTATAAGCCAATTTTGAAGCCGTTTTCCTAAAAATGGATTTTTGGTATTGCGTGCCCTCTCATTTAAATACTAATTATCATAGTACCTTGAAATTATGTATATTCTTAGATTATATGTGTTAGTTTTTGCTGAACCTCAATTGAGTTTGATTTTTCTCATAGAAAATTAAGAATTGAAAAAATAAGTATACATTTTTTGGTGAAATTTAGTGAATATGATTAGAAAAGCTATTAATTATGCTAAAGAATTTTAACATACTTTCAAATTTAGGTATGAAACATTAAACTAATATTTGCAGTAGAATTTATAAAACCTTGCATGCAAAATGCATATTTCAGTATTCATATTTTTCAAAAACGACTTTGTCGTTATGATTTAATTAATTAATAGTACTAAATATATGCGTATTTGTATATTTTATCAAACCATAAGAATGTGTGAAAGTAAAGAACAACAAATTGTTGCGTTTCTTTCATTGGTTAAGAAACTACAGAGTTTTTCGTACTGCTTTAAATACGGTCATTTTCTGGCTGCTCAACGTGATCTGTCCTCTTAAATTGACAATTAAGAATATTAAAATCCCTTGAAAGCAATAAAATATAATAAAAAAGTACATAATGACTATAAGACATTCAAAGTTCAATCGTTAAAGTTTGAAATAACTTGCGAGTAATAAATATATGTAAAATACAAAGGAAAAATAGCGTAACACATTTTAAGGAGACAAAAATTATTGTAAAATTTTAAGACCATTAAATATTAGAATTTTAAAATATCAAAATAATAAAACTTTAAAAATGGAAAATACCCTATTATCTGCCTATGAAACACATAAGCTTTTTATCTTTTGAATAAAGAAAAGACAAATTCTGAGTGATTGAGGCTTTTTTTTCCAACAAACCTTATCACATTTTATAATTACTTTCTAAATCAAAAATCACGTACATATGGTGCCTACATTACGAGAAAGTATTTCTAATGCATTCTAGATATTATTTTAGGTCAAGAATTCTCAAAATAAGTAATTCAACTTTGAAATAATTCGTGTAAATATGCTTCAGATTAAAAAAAAAAAAAATAGATGTTAAATGAGCGTTTGATCCGTTCAGTCTGTTTGTGTTTGCTTTTAAAGCAATATTAAACATTTTTAGTTAAGCTTCAGTTGTTGTAATGAATATCTCAATTTTGTAAACCTTAAAATGAATTCCAACCCATTTGTTGTATTTAAGATAAAATAATTATTATTAGTCTGTGTTAGTACTGGGCTGTAAAAATTTAAATACAGTATTTAATATAACTTTTCAGATTTCAGACAGTTAATTAACTGTAACTGCAAAATTTAAAATTTTACCATTTCTCGGTAATTTTTATGATACTCGAGAGCATACTAATGATTCATAAATGTACTCAAACTATGCTATCATCACATTTGAAACTTCGATGCCTTTTCAAATAAATAACAACTAGAGAATGTAGCAAAAAATTAATATATCCCAAAAATGTTATTTTTTTCGCTATTTTGTAAAAAAAGTGATCCTAAAAGATGTATTTTTACACAAATTGTTTAGAAAAACCTGCTGGGTAGATATGTATTAGCCAGAAATATTAAAAATATATTCATGTAATATTTCTCAAATTACAAATCACTGAATAATAATTAAGATTATCATTAAATAAAATTTCTTTAATAGCAAAAATGAAACATGTATTTCTTAAGGGAAATTGATTTTCATGGTGTTTTAATTATTCATTAACTTTTTTGCGAAGAAAAGGTCAGTAAAAAATATGCAAAACATGTATTATTAAATAAAAACGTAACTAGTGTTTTTGTATCTAATACGTCGGCATTCGATCCTTATAGTTCTTTAATATCTGCTCAAAATCATTTTTTAAATATAGCTGGAAACAAAGTAAAACAGTCATGCGAAAACATTTGAATACGTTCTTCTTACAGTGATAATTTTCGTAACAGAAAATACAGGGTGTCCATAAATAATTGTCTGGTATTCTATACCTCATAACTTTTGATTTAAAAACACGGTGAAATATAATATTAGTAAAATACAACTCAATTATTTTCTAATACCATTGTAAGGGACTAGCAATTCTCTTTTAAAAGGAGTCTAATTTTTCGAATACGAGCGTTACTAATCTGTGTAATCGGTGTTACTAATCTCATTACTAATCAGTGTGAAATGTGCGCAAAAGCGACATCAGTACTTTCTTTTATTTAATTTTCTAAAGTGTGTTTGTGGCTCTCGAAATTTTCGTTTAGGGACCATACACTGAGCATTATAATCTGCACCCTGGGAAAGTCGGCATGCACCCTCTATTTTTTATAAATATTGTTTTATGCAATATCGAGGATTATTGTTCCGATGGTGTCGTAGTTCTAGCATGATAGTAATAGGTGTCTAAGTTTCCAGAAGTGCCAATTCAGAAATTAAAAGAATTTTGGTAATTTTTAAATATGTCATCGAGTTAAAGGTAGTAAAATTTTGATTCATATAAAACTAAGAACATGTTGAAATAGGTCAAGTAATTGATTATTTCTAAGTTTTAATTAAATAAACTAATATATTTTCAAAATAATATATTTACCTGCATTAACAGAATAGATATCAATGGAATAAAATTCATATTATAGAAAGATAAGATAAATGCAAACATATCTATAAAATGTATAAATGAAAAAAAAAATCTAATTGAAACATATTCGATATTATCCATGTTCATAATCTAATGAATAAAACATTATGTATTAATCTTATTTTGCCATTTATGTTTAAATTGTGTTTAACATATCAAATACTTATACATAGGAGAATTTAATCTCGTTTGATTGTCTAAAAATTGCTGATACAAAAGGATAAAAGGAAAATATTATTTTTTCCGTAAAATGCAGTAAAGAAACGAACCTTAATTCTTAAACTTAATTTAATAAAACTTAATATACATTTCATAAATAAATTATATTATCATGAACTCAAGGGGACGTTTAGGTGGATTTTTTTGTAGAGTTTAATTTAAATTTTTATATGAACAAAGTAGATTACATATTTCAAAATATATTTGTCAAACATATTTATAAGGCTTTTTATGTATAATAAAATTTATAATAAAGCTACAAGAGCTAAAAAATGAACAATGCTGATTTACTAAAACATCAGGCTAAGAAAATGATAAATTATTATTCACAGATGAAAATGAATTAGAAAAATAAATATTGTGATTTAGATATATTGTTACTTTTTTACGTGTGTATCTGATCTACAGCTATTGGAATATAGAAGTCAAAAGTATTTGCGGATATTATAAAACTACCAGAAATCTTCTAAACGTGTTTTTAAGATTTTCATTTAAAAACAAATTTGTTTGCTATAGTCGGTTCATGCGAAGTATTTTAGTAAATACACTGTTTGTTTGGTTCATTTTGAATAATAATGGGTTTTACACGTGTGCATATATCTGTAATTTAATGATAGCACCAGAATTTGTTAATATTTTGATGCACGAAGAAAGAGCATCAGAACCCTAAAACTTTCTTCTTTCTTAATTCTGGCAGCCACAGTTTGAAAATACTGCAAAAAAGCTTTTTCTTTATTCAAACTCGTGCTGCCATTAATAGAATTCAATAACTACACTACTAAAAAAATCTATTACATTTAATTTTTTTTAAAGATTTGAAGCACTTTTAATTATATAAATAATGTTTTGAAACAATATTTATGAATTATTACTTAAAAAAACAAGTAGTAAATTTTTATCTTGATCTACAATTTTCTTCGATATTTCTTTCATTTAGAAATTTCTACAAATAAAAGTTGATCTGAGGAAATATGTTCTATATTTACTCGTTGGTTTTTTTATTATACTTTAAGCTTTCTTTCTCTATATAATAATGTTTTACAACTAGTGAATTAATTCCTACCTTTCTTTATGAAAAAATTAAAGGGAAGATTTAATGTAAGTTCCAAAGTTTTTCTCAAAACAGTTAATTATTATGAAGATAATAATTCTTGTATTAATAAAATCTAAATAAGTGTTAGTGGAAGAAGAAATGCACACCTAAAACGTGAAATCTCAAGATCGAATCCAGCCGATTACAATGTGTCATTTTTTTTTTTTAATTTAAACTTAATATTCTTTTTTTCTTTATTTACGTACATCAGTGGTCCGAAACTCGAGTGAGGTCATTACATTATATATATACAGTGTTCTCGCTGCCGCTCGCCATTGGACCAAATCACGACAAAATGCTTCATTTGGCGAGTAGGGTAATTCCGGGATTTATGTCGCACATTTTTTTGAATTTGTGTATATAGTCCCATGGTGGACATAAAAAAAAAAAACATGCTGTGCTACTTAATTTTAAATATACAACGCGTGTACTGCGACAAAAAAATCTCAAACCAAATTATTAATATTTTTTAACAATTTTTTTTCTAAAACATTACACTGCAGCGCGTCACCCGTACATTCAGTCTGAGACGCCGCACTTGTGCGGTAGTTATGCCGCGCTTGTAATAAGAGCAGAATGAAATTATAAATAAAAATATTTAAAAAAAATATTCATATCTGGACTATAATTAACGATGTAATAACAAAATGAAACTAAATGAGTACAATGAAACGTATTAGTAGATTCAAATTAATAATTGTTGCCTACTTTTACTATTAAAATTATCGACTTATTTTTTTACATTAAATTTTAATTGCTAATTCAGCAACAAAATAACATCAATGTATTAGAAAGAAACAGGAAAAAAGTAAAATTGTGTTGACATAATTTATTAGTTAACCATTTCGGAACCAGTGGTTTTTACACAAATTTTATTCGGTTGGTACCACTTTTTAAAAAGAAGTTTCCTTTAGTTAACTCCTTCGGGACGAGCGTCTTTTACAAAATTTTTAATCTTTAGTCACCGGTTTTTTAAAACAGAATTTTTTTCAAAATTGAATCGGGAAAATGCTCGGATTAAATAAGGAAAATTTTAGAATAAACTTTTACTGGAAAGAATAATCCCCGATTCTGAGCACCTTACGCGACACGAATACCAGTCACTCGTCCCTAAGGGGTTAAATAAAGCAAATATTACTTCTTTTTTACTGGTGCCAGAAACAAATTTTGTAAGCTCTTTATTAAGGTGCTTATATGTACCTACGGTCCCAAATGGGTTAAGAGACCTGTTTTTTCGCCTACAATCTACAGAAAAAGTGTCGAAAAAGTACAGTCTTTATGTAACTACATTTAAACACATGATGCAACGAAGCCAATTACACTTCCTCTTTTTTGGAGTGGTTTCCTAAACATTACTTGCAAAGAACGTCTGCGTTACGCGTAATCCAATTTTTCATTATTATCATCTTGACTTGCATCTTTCTTCCACTTCTTACTTTTTATTTTCCCCCTTTTCTCCTTTGGTTTTAGTAAACTTGATAACATGCCAAACATGGTTAGTCTGTACAAAAAGAAAAGGAAAAGTTAATAACACTTTATCATCCCATACAGAAGAAACTGCGGCAAGTATACCGGAATAGCAGTGCGGCATGTATACCGTTTTGCATGGTGCAAACATCGGCAATCACAGTTACCTGCTATCGCTATGAGGAATGGCGTAACCATACACACAGTACTCTATACAAACCCTACACTTAGTTTTCGCTTCAAAATCATGCATGCATTTAGTAATTACTGTACGAAAAGTACTTAAACATAACGTGTTTAAAAGTTTGTACAGTGAAATCATGCACTTACGTCAAATTAAGGATTATACTTCTAAAAGAAAACATCGAAATGGGATTCACGCTATACACTGATTTAAAAAATCTCATTGCGCGCCTATACTGTGTGTTCGACGACCATCTATCGATAATTACAAGAAGTACAAGGGGTGCGGCATCTATCCCGTATGCGGCGACTCTCCCGCAAGAACAATCTAAACGAACAATCATACTCAACAATTTGCGAGCGATCAATTGTTGCTGGTTTTTGGTGTGGGTGTGCGCCAAAGACACAAAAAAAGTATTTCTCTATTGTCAGATAATCACCATCTATGCACCGGTAAAAGCACAAATAAAATTACTCGTATCAAGCAATAGAGAAAAGTTTTGCTGGAATGCGGCGTTTAAATTTGCCATTTAAAATAATATTTATTATTTGCATGCAAATTATCATTTGCCGGTCAGTTTTTTTCTATCTAGTCAGATCTAGTTCTATCTTGTTAGAGTCGAAATCTCAACGCAGCTTTTAACGTATATTTTCACAGCGGTAAATCGAAGATCAGTGTTTTGAATTTTTATTTAGGCTGCTAAAAGAATATCTGAAACATGTACACATTTAGGAGACATTTAGAATGTACTTCTATTTAACAATTTCGGTATCAGATAGCCGAATTTCTATTTTATAAGCAATTACAAGAAATTAACTTATTTATGATCATATTGGAAAAAAGGGGATATAATAAGGGGTCAAAGATCTATTTTTCAGTGCTTTACGCCGAATCAATTTTGCTAATATTTTTTCAATTGGCTACAGTTTTCTACTTGTTAGTCGCCAGATCGCTAATGTTGGTCAAAAGCCAGCGAAAACCTTGTATATATATGTATTTCATCAATAATTAAAAATGCAAAAACTCCATAACTCTGGAAAGAGAGTGTACATCAGCAATAATTAACTAAAAAAATCCCAAAAACTTTCAAAAATACAGGTAAAAAACAAAACAGGCAATAAAACCCCCATCTGTTCTTCATCAGTGGGAGGACCGACAGACCTATCTCTAACCCCACTGTTAAAAGCTTGCAGGTTTCTGAACACACGTCTATCCCGCACTCAATACAGAAACAAAATTCAAAAGGCTAAATAAATCAACTTTAAACAAAAAAGTAACGTAAACAAAGCACAATTAAATTACAAAACAAAAAAATGGTCTTTTAGAAAAATATTTTTAAATTGCAATTTAAATATAAACAAATAAAATTAATTTAACATGTATGAATTCAGAACAACGTGCACCCTTCCAAATCTACAAGAAAATACAAAAAACATGAAACAGATATACCTGTACAATGTCCTTCATCTGTCAACAATAGCAAACTATTAATTTTTCCTTCGAGTCCATTATCAAAAATCATTAAATCCAAATCTGCATACCTCCATTGATTCAAAACATCCATGTCAACTCGTCCTTTATACAAGACTTTAGAAATCACACTTCATATGGAATGTTCAGGAAGGATGCTACCATATGTTGCTCATACCGCTAATCCACAATGTTGCCACTCACTTTTTAAAATAATGTTTTTTATTGTTTAAACAGTGTTATTATTGTTTTAAAAAGTGAGTGGAAACATTGAGGATTAGCCGTAAGAGCAACATACGGTAGAATCCTTCCTGAACATTCCATATGAAGTGCGAATTATTGTATAAAGAAAGATTTGACATGGATGTTTTGAATTAGTGGAGATATGCAGATTTGGATTTAATGATTTTTGATAATGGACTCTGAGGAAAAAATAATAGTTCGCTGTTGTTGACAGGTGAAGGACATTGTACAGGTACATCTGTTTCATGCTTTTTTTTTTTTTTTTTTTTTTTTTTTCTTGTAGGTTTGGGAGGGTGCACGTTGTTCTGCATTCATACATGCTAAATTAAATTTATTTGTTTATAATTATATTGCAATTTTAAAGTAATTTTCTAAAAGACATTTTTTTGTTTTGTAATTTAATTGTGCTTTGTTTGCATTACTTTTTAGTTTAAATTTGGTTTATTTAGCCTTTTGAATTTTTTTTTTTTTAATGACAATAGTTTTTTTTTCTGCATTGAGTGCAGGATGGACGTGTCTTCAGAAACCTGCAAGCTTTTAACAGTGGGGGTGGAGTTAGGTCTATGTGTCTTCCCACAGATGAAGAACAGACAGTTTTTTGCCTGTGTTTTGTTTTTTACCTGTATTTTTGAAAGTTTTGGGGATTTTTTAGTTATTTATTGCTGATATATAGCCTCTATCCCGAGTTATGGTGTTTTTGCATTTTTTATTATTGGTGAAATATATATATATATATATACAGAGTTCTCTCTGGCTGATATAAGCTGATTTTGGAACCAGTAATGCAATAATTTTCATTGATTTTTTATATATATAAAATAAATATATATATATACATGTATATATATATATATATATATATAGAGAGAGAGAGAGAGAGAGAGAGAGAAAGAGAGAGATTCCAGAATGTATACTTTTTGTTACGGTTTTCCAATTTAAACTAAGCATAGATTAGTTGCCAAAATTGTTGAAACATTTTTGATATTGTGTATGTTTGAGATATGATGGCTCATAACACCACTTTATCATTAAATAATTACGTAAAAGTATATATCAGTGGAAATATAATTTAATGAAGAATCTAATGCGATAAATTTATTCAATTATTAACATTTCATCAAAAGTTGTGGATAAATAAACAGCAATAAAAAAAAAAGAAATACAATATGCTTAGGTTAACATGAAGTAGCTTTCCTTTATTTGAATACTGCCTACGAGTATGAGCGCTTATAGACGTAGTCAGATGTCATTTTATTTTAAAATGAGTTCATCAGGCACCAGTAGGATTCTGTTGTTGTCTTGCTTTGGAGCTGTGAGGTGGATATTTGTTATTGCTTTATGTGAGTTATAATACATTTCAGCATAAAACATAAATAAACCAAAGAAATAGCACAAAGGATTGACTTCTCCTAGAAAGCGACATAAAATAGTACTATTAAGGGGGTCCGAGACACATTTTAAAATAATTTTTATTTACTGAATTAAAATTCTGAAAATTTTTTTCGATGATTAACCTTATCATTTGTAAACAAAATCACATGATAAAACTTCTCATATATATTTTTACTTTCTTCTATCTTTACAAGAAGAAAGTATTGGATTCGTGAAAAATTTCGACTTCCGGTTTTCGACGGATTTATACGTTTTAGAATGTTCAGAAACGATTTGATGGTTTTTAGAAAATGTCTGTCTAGGTGTCTGTCTGTCACTCTGTCACTCTGTCACTGTGTGAGTCTGTATGTGACAAAAATTTTGTGGGCACTCTATCTCAAGAACTAATTCACGGAATTTCACAAAACTTTATATTTAGTTAGTCCTTGATATAAACTGGACCTGATTAGTTATTGGTGAAAATCGCCCAACAGGTGGCGCTGCTATGCGGCATTTTTCACAATTTCTGCAATAGCTATATCTCCAGAACTACTGCACGGATTTTCCTGAAACTTCAGATTTAGTTAGTCCAGGGCATAGTTTTGTGCTGATTACTTTTTTGTGAAAATCGCCCAAAAGGTGGCGCTGCTATACTGCATTATTCATGATTAACGCAATAGCTCTAACTCAAGGAAAAATGCAAGAATTTTCATCAAACATCAGATTCAGTAAGTCCTTGATATAAATTAGTGCTGTTTAATGTTTGGTGTAAATCGCCCAACAGGTGGCGCTGCTGTGCTGAATTTTTCACGATTCCCGCAAGAGCTGTACCTAAATAACTATTGCACGGATTTTCATAAAACTTCAGGTTTAGTTAGTCCTTGACATGCATTGACGTATAAATTAATGCTGTTTAATTTTTGGCGTAAATCGCTCAACAGGTGGCGCTTCTATGCTGTATTTTTGCTATTTCCGCAGTAGCTTTATCTCAAGAACTAATGCTTGGATTTTCAACAGATTCAGGTATATCTTGATATCATTTAGTGCTGCTTAATTTTAGTGTAAATCGCTCAACAGGTGGCGCTGCTATATTACATTTTTCAGAATTTCCGCTATAGCTGTATCTTAAGAATCCAACTTTATCCAACTTATCATCCAACTTATCATCCAACTTCAAATTCAGATATACTTTGATATGAATTGGTGCTAAATCATTGTTATTTCTTGTACCATTTAAATGATTTAATTGACGTGATTTATATAGAAGAAAGTTTTCTGATGGCCACAACATACTAGTTTTAATTTTAAATTTAAAATTTATTAAAAAGGTGGGGTAATTTAAAATCGTTATAACTCGAAATATTACTTAGATAATTTCAATTTATTTCGTTTAAATAAACAAAAATATGTGTTTTAATTTTGATTCAGCATTTTTTAAAATATTAATTTATAAAACAAATTAAAAATATTTAACGAAAAAATAAAAAAAATTGTGGTGCATTTTTTTTTTTTTTTTTTTTTTTTTTTTGATATTTTCAAAAGTAAATATATATTTTTTCAAATATGCTGAATCTAAATTAAAGTAAAACAATTGAAAAAGATATGTTCCAAGTTCGAACCGTTTAACTTTAACGAATCTCGAGTAATAAGAATTTAAATACGAGAAATGGTGAATAAAACCTATCATGAAGAAAAATGCATTTTCACAGGAAGTCGTTTCCATGACAGCCATTTCTTGAAAGCTAAATTTTGAAAACAAACCAAAAAAAAAAAAAAAAAAAAAAAAAAAAAAATCAGATAGAAACATGATTTAAATGTCATTTTAAGCAGGGAAAAAAAAAACAGAGAAATTTTTAATAAAATAATTTTTTTTTGCAAAATTTGAAGATTTTTGTGCTCTGGACACCCTTAAGTGAACAATGTTATAGTTATGGTGAAATTAGAATTCAAATTGGTGAAAATGTTACCTAAAGAGGTATTTCTAATTTTTTTTTTTTTTTTTTTTTTTTTTTTTTTTTTTTTTTTTAGCGCTTAGGTAGACTATGTCACTACAAAAACAAAATGGTAAAGCCAGGAAAAGATGTGTAGTTTCAAGTGATGATAGGGGAAATAAGAAATTATGCATAAGTAACCCATAGAAAAGAGATCTGGATTTTTATATGTTGAAATTACGCAAGCCAATACGATGCTATGCCGTGGTCGTGTAAAAGTACTGTTCGGCGAATACCTCAAGAATTTAGTTTAATTGACAGACTTCTGCAAAAAAAAAAAAAAAAAAAAAAAATCCAACAAAGGTAATACTATCTCACATTTCCATTCCTGTTAAAAACCATTTCATTTGCAACACAGAATATCTAAAATTGAAATTGGTAGATTATTTAATCCTGACATTAATAATTTTCATAAACTCTGTATATTATTTAAAATTTAAAAATGCATATGAAACTTTTTACTATATCATTTTAAATAATCGGAAATATATTTTATGGTTTCGAATAAAATGTATAAGATATATTTAATGATGCATCGCGAGAGGTACAAAATTTAAATGAATATTTATACGACCAATATATTAAGGCATTAGCAGCGCAGTGTTAAAGATAAACGATCGTTTTACGACTGTTTTCTAATACTATCAGATAACATGTGCTTCCTTTGCATAAAATGTTGCTTTATTATTCAGTATTTGATTTTATTTTATGACCGGGATAACGCATTCTCTTCTAAACTATTGGAAGCGTTTAGAATAATAAAATGATATTGAGTACAAATATTATTTCTTTCATATTCAAATAATAGGAAAATATATATCTCAATAAGTTTCAATAAGTCTTTTCAATGAAGTCACGGTGTATATTATTATAGAAATGTATTATAGTAATACCTTAATAAAAATTATTATAAGGATTCCGTTTATAATCATGTAAATTATAACGGTATTTTTAAAAATATTCCAATACATTTGAATATATATTTGTATTGTATATGTTTGTATCTATGTATTGTATTTATGCATTATTATATTTAAACTTTGTATAATATGCTTGCAATAATGTACGGTAAATAAAGTATGCAAAGTTTTTAATGAAATATTAAATTTTAGATTGTAACGCTTTTTTCACATAATAAAAGTCAACTATTAATAAATATGCTAATAAACATTTTAGTAAATATATTAAGATTAATTCATTAATAAATATAATAATATTTAAAAGAATTTATTAGAATATTTGATGATATCATAACTAAAATAAATTTTTAAAAAAATCTAGAAAATTCTTGAAATATGTTATAATATTTTGGAAATCACATAAATTTTTGAACATCGAATATTAACAATTTTTTCTTAAAATTACATAAATTATTTTTTTTTACTTGAATGTTAGATTATAAGCAGATTAGCATCATTTAACATTGAAATGTTGATATTTATTCATGTGTTTATGCTGAGAAGAAGTATAAAAAAATTTGGATACTGGATTTTTCTAAAAACCCACTTATTAAAAAAATGGCTGAATTTGCTAAAATATAATAATCTTATTAAAAGGGATTAACACTATACTTCTGATGTTTTTACATAACAACTAGCCTCAGTTTATTTCATTAGTTTAAAATTCTAATGATTCAACTAAATTTTAAATTTATTTAGAAAGAAATTTCCATTGAATTAAAAAGTATATTTCAGCATATTCAAGCATTTCTTTTGCAATTATAACTTGCGATTTTTAACAAAATCACTCGATCTTTGTTAAAAGAGCTGAGATTTAAATTACAATTTTATAATTTGCAAAGTGTAGTAAAAAGTTTCATTTCGTAACATTTGCGAATTTTATTTTGAGTTTTATTTATATCTTGCAAAATAATATATTTTTATGAACAAACTCCCTACTGTGATGAAAAAAATTTTCAACAACATAATTTTAATAAGTTACCAAATACATTTCTTACTTTGAAAAGTAGTAATTATTTCCCCAAAAGTATTTCAATTAATTAAAAAGAAATGTTTAAATGTTGTTTTTAATATAGAGGCTGAATTGAAGTAGTATTTACATCCTGTCTCAATTAATTTTGTAGTTTTTAGCTTATAAAAAGTTAAAAATCATTTTTCTTTCCTTTTCGAAGCTCTTTATTTACTTTTTTTCTCTCATTTTTTTTTCAATGAGAGAAATCGAAAAACAAAAATGATTGCTTACGTAGAATGTGGATTTTATTGTAATTATTTTTGTTGAAAGTGAAAAAAAAATGTCATGAGTGATGCTTTTTGGCATTTGTGAGATTCTGAATCATACGAACGAATTGGTTTTCTTGATGAATATAGCTCTGTGCCAGAAAAGGCTTTAAAATTAATTTTGTATAAGCTATTTATATTTTTTAATTAAGTACACTGTTTCTAAATGATACAAAACCAACGAATATTTTAATATGACTACAGCTCCTAGAAGTATATACAGGGTGTGTTCACAAAGTTTCAAGACTGGTCTGAGAATAAAAAATAAATAAAACATTTTTGTACAGCGAACTAAAATTCTTCGAAAGATGACCCTTGGACATTAATACGCCGCTGCCAGGACTTTTTCCATTGTTCATAGGCTCCCTGGAAGTCTCTGCGCGTAACACTGCTTAGGGACCTCTTCGAAGCTGCCTGGATCGCTGGAATCTTGACGAATCGCTTCCCTTTCAGGCCTTTCTTGATCCGGGGAAACACAAAAAGTCGATGGGAGGCAGGTCGGAACTATAGGGGTGCTTGTGGCAGCATTGCCACGTTAAACTAGCCAAATTTCGGTGGCGACAAGCGGCGTGGAGAGGGCGCATTGTTGTGGTGAACAATCTAATCGTTTCTGATGTCTGGGCGGAAGTGCCGGACCCGATCCTTCAAGTGGTGGTGCATTCCAGCGTAAAACTGACCTGACCCGGCGTGTCCGCCGAGACATCAGAGACGATTGGATTGTTCTCCACGTCAATGCACCCTCTTACACATCGCTTGCACTCGCGACGTGGGACTCCTACCAAAAGCTCCCCTACAGACCCGACCTCGCTTCCAGCGACTTTTTTTTATTCCACCGGATAAAGAAAGACCTGAAAGGGAAGCGATTTGACACGTTTCCAGCGATTCACGATTCCAGCTGCGACGAGGTCCTTTTCATCCTTGCGCACGAAGACTTCCAGGGAACTCATGAACAATGTGGAAAACGCTGGCAGAGGTGTGTTTATGCCCAAGGATCATATTTCGAAGAATTTTAGTTCGCTGTTCAAAAAAGTTTAATAAATTTTGTATTCTCAGACCAATCTTGCAACTTTGTAACACATGTATATTTGTAAATTCCTTTTAATATTAATAAGTCATTATAAAATTTTTAGAAAAATTTTCATTTCAAATTTTAATTTCGCAATTCTTTGACTTTACCACTAAATTTATATTTGATACTTCTGCATACTGATAGCTATTTATTAAATAATAAAATACTAAGATATATGAGAAATTCAAAACGCATTGAAGAAAACCATTTCACATGTAATACATCAATCTTTAATTTAGTAAATTTTAGTAAAGTTAGTAAGGTAGTAAGTTACAAAGGTATTAAGTTACAGTAGGTGTTAAAGGTAGTAAGTTAAACAATCAAAATTTTGAGAAAATGAGTCGTAAAGTTCCAAATATCTATTTGCATCTATTGTAATATGCCATCTTTATCAAATAAAATCTCTCTAAATATTAGGTTTTTTCAAATAGTAATTTAACGGATAGTGGGGGATCATTGAGTATTTTTAATCTTATGATTAACTCAATTTGTTTTTACATACCTTTAACATCTGATCGTTTTAATTACTGGTTTAATATCAAACTTCTGTAAATCTAGCTCAAAACTTAAAAAAAAATGTTCGATTTAATGTGAATTCAATTTATTTATCAAAGAAAAATTACAAATCAATCACTGTTTCTTAACGAATTTTTATTATACTTTGTTCATTTTCATAGTCGACAGACTTTTTCACCTTGTGTAGTGGCAACAAACTTGCATATTGCCGATAATGTGTCAAGGAGTGTGGGATCCAACTGCGAAGTTCACACTTCGGTTTTGACCGCTAGACTGCTCTGCCGTCAAGAAGAGCCTCAGGACTTTTTTGCACATCTGTGTGTACCTCTCCCCTTCAATCATCTCATTATTCTCATCATGGCTATGTAGTCATAATAAAAGGTCGTTGAAGTTGAAATTGGAGTTTTTTTTTTTTTACATATATTGCATCTGGCCTAATGCTTCAATAAATAAAACATATATAAAATATGGGTGGAATCTCCACCATATATGTATGTTTAAGCATGCAGTGTTACATAAATAAAAGTTAAATTATTATAGAAAATAAATATTTCTTATGAGACCAAAGACGTTGAAATTAGAAATTACATTTTATAGCTTCATAAATCATGTATTGTCATAAAATCAATTCTTTCCTATGCATATAGCATCTTTTGAAGAATAAATTGTAACTTTAGGAGTGAAAATTACCTTTTTATTTGTACCCCAAATTGCATTACTTTAGTATGTCTCTTTAGGAATTATTTTTATCGAATCCTGTTATAAAATTATAAGTGTTAGTGGTCTTATTATTCACAAAACTGAGCATTTGTTCATAAAAAAAAAGAAATATTATCCCGAGATATAAACTCTGAATTTCAATCACATGACACACAATGGGATCTATCATGGGATTTAATTTGAGACTTTATATCTCTCGGTGATATTTCTTATTTTATAAACAAATACACCGTTTTGAATTTAAGCCAATAACACTCACAATTTAAAAAAAATGGATTATATGAAAATAAATGCTCAAGGGACATTTTAAAGTATATATTTTTGTTCTTTTTAAAAAGAGGCCTTTTTCATCCCTAAAGCTTTATTTAATCTACCAAAACATACGAAATGCATAAAAAGGTATTAAATTTATGTGATTTACAAAGCTGTAAAACGTAAAACTTTAATTTCAGCAGCACTTGTCTCATTGCTGGTTCAAGTGAATTTAATTTAAAGGAATTTGAACATTTCTTTGGATTTTCTTAAAGCAAAATAAAGCATATATGTTTAAATATGTCACAAAAAATATTCCTGTTTGACTCATAAATATATCTTTTAATAATATCTATTATTTTATGAATGTTCCTAAATATATCCTTCAGAGTACTTGATTTAGATTTGTGCACAAAAAAAAAAAAAAAAAAAAAAAAAAAATGTGCGCTTTCCATAAATTAAAAAAAAATAATGTTTCAATTTGACATCGAAACACGAAGATATAAGAAATGATTCATCATGCGTATCAACATCAGGTACGCCGCAAATAACTCACTGAGTTGTAGTTTAGTACTTTATCTGGTCTACCCTCGTTGTACAGGGAAAATTTTTCGTGGTGTATTCTTTCTAACGTCTTATGTTTCTACGCTCTTACTGTACGATTTGATATACGAAGGCGATAATTTCGAAACTCACTTGAAAAGGTCATAATTGAATGTTTTTATGTACATCAGACAAAGTTGTACAGTCGTGGAAAAACAAAAAGTGAACACCCCTACTAGCTCCTCAGAAAAATATCGTAGAAGAAAGTTACTGGTACCAAACTATTGGAAATAAAGTCTACTTTTAATGATACATATATAAAATTTGCTTAGGGCGCCATCTACATATTAACATCCTGACCGCCGAGGAAAAGGGCAAAATTGTAATGTTGTTTTTTCTATAATATTTTTTTAAATGCTAAATAAAGCTTATTTTTTCAACATGATATAAAAATTTAATTATCTATAGGAATGTAATGCTTGAAAGTATTAATAACAACTTAATCTTTCAAAACTGGATTATATTTATAGAATTACATTAATTTAAAAAATGCTTTTATTGCAGTAAAACCTACAGTTTAGTGAACGGATATATCAGTTCATGGCGGTGAGAAGGTTAAAACGAACCTAAATTGAATTTTGTTTTCAATTGCACTACCCGATTTCAAATCTTCGGTTCAAACTATTCTTAGACACCAAATTGCAAGTCATTTGATTAATAAGTTTTAGAATTATAAGCATCCAAAATTTAGTGATTCTAATGTTAAATTACATTTTCATATTTTTATTAATATCTCCTGAAATTATACTCCTAATGGTCTAATTTTTTGTGTAGCAATAATACTAAAATACCCAAACATAAATAAGTTGAAAATGCAATTTTTGTAATTTTATGATATGAAACATGAATTATGAAATTAATATTCGAAAAAATTATGAATTTTAACGTAATTTTTTTGATGGATTTAGCTTCTGCTGTATGGAAATCCAAAAGTTCGCATTTTTCTCCCAAGTAGTTTTCAAATTATGCTTTAAAAACGGGAAAATGATGGTTTAAGGGGCCGTCTATAATAGAAAAGACTAGATATTTAGAAATTTCTTATGGTATTCTGTAATCTAGCAATCTTCAATGATTGCTTGAATGGCGCTTAAGAGCCTTGATCAAGAAGGAGGCTACACGGGCCGGGCTCGGGCCGATTTACATTCACGGCACTCGGCCCGTGCCGGGCCTGGTTTCATTCCTAGTCTTCACGGTCCAAAATTTTCAGTCCTAGTTTTGAGCCAGCCCGTATGAAAATCATTGTCTCAGCGTGGCCTGGTCCATTTAAATTTCAGTTAAATTAGGCCTGGACCAAAATTTTTTGCAAAAAATGCATACATTTTTGAATCGCCATTATTCTACACTCAAACATTAAAATTTATGATTTTTAAAGAATAGTAGATTTCTACGCATATTAAAATATAGCTAAATTAAAATATAGTAAAATGTGTGAAACGGAACCTGGCTACGACGGACTGCTTTAAACTGAAAAACGTGTTGATCCATGCAAAATTAATATACTAATAAGTAAGAAAAAAATATATAATACATTTACTCTTGCTAAGAAGAGAACTTGTCTATAACGCATTTTTTTCTATGCAATTCCGTATTAGAAGATTTTACTGCATAGCATTATTCAGATTTTTAACTCTTCTATACATGGAATATGGATTAACAATATTAATGATAACTGAAACATTCACATACAAGAAACAGAGATTCATTACAAAAATAAATATCGCAGCTCGCGGCAGTTCTATAAAAATGAAGATTATAAACATGAAAAGAAAAGTTAAGATAAATATTTTTGGTCTGAACTCCTCGTACGAGACAAATTTTTAACCATTTAGACGTAAAAATCAATACTAGATTAATTTTAACATAATTATTCTAATTGGTAAATAACTCATATTAGACGTAAATTTTACATCGAATATGTAAAAATCAATGTTTTGTAGAAATTCACTCTTGACGGGACGGGCTCGGGCCGAACTTTTAATTTTTTTTATCGGCCCGTGCAGACCTCTGTATCCCGTAATCTAGAAGTCTTCACTGACTGCTTGAGTGGTGCTTATGATGCCTTCATCATTAAAAAAGGGGCCTCTCTAGGTCAACAATCGAGTACCTAACTTCAATTTGGATACAGCTCCTAAAATAAGCTCTATTTAAAATAATTAATTTCTCGAAAAGTTATCATATGAATTGTATACAAATTTGTTTTTGAGCTAATTAAAGAGTGTAGAGTTCATTTATGCTGTCTGAATTGTGTACTGCTACTGAAAATGACAAAGTTATGGTTCATTTTAGTATGTAGATTGTCCCCTAAGAAAATTTTATATACATCATTTAAAAGTAGATTTTATTGCCAATCATGTGGTATCACTAACTTTCTTGTACGATAATTCTTTGCTGAGTTAGTAAGGGGTGTTTACTTTTTTTCCCACGACTGTGCGTGTATAAAGTATTTGTCAGGTGTATCTTCCATTGCACACGCTTGGGATATGACTACATCTTGCTACTCACATAAACCAAACCCTGGGTAGGGTTGTTGCTTACGAAAGTTCCAAGACTTGTAGGGAGGCACGTTCGTCCGCAGGAAAGAGATTATCACATTTAGCAGTACCCTAAAAGATTCACCATTTTCTAGATGGAAATAAATGGTGGTCATTTACTAATTGACGGACTGAATGAGAAGAAATGAAATTGGCGAGAATAAAGATGCCGGATAAAGTCGATTGACCAGTTTTTCTTTCAACTGGACCGAGTCCAGACTGATTCCAGGGAGTTTTTTTATGAGAGCCACAAGTACATTTATAAGAACGTCCTCCAATAATGGATTAGATAGCTCATTAAC
This sequence comes from Maratus speciosus, assembly GCA_963932465.1. NCBI lineage: Eukaryota > Metazoa > Arthropoda > Arachnida > Araneae > Salticidae > Maratus > Maratus speciosus. The sequence continues at coordinate 140,774,449 of OZ010791.1, forward strand.
TGTAAGTTTTATTTCCTCCGTAAATATTTGGACCATTCATTCCGTAAATATTTGGCATATCAGACCATTGACTTTATACATGGCAGCTATTGAGCAATGCCATGTTTACTTGTAACATGTTAGTTCGGGCATCCTGCTATAATTTTGCTTTTTATGGTATTCTTTAGATCGGAATAAATGTATTGCAGTTCAGAAAAAATATAAAAAGTTTTCAGAAAGTGAAAATATTTTTTACAGATCCATCAATGTTCAGTTTAATAAAGTACATAAGTCTGCAAAGAAATAAATAGAATGCTAAATATATCTTTAAAAAGTTAAACTTAGAATTACACTATATGCAAATTACTTAACGGTTGAAAAAATATTTATTTAAAGATGTTAAATTACTTTAATATTCTTAGTACTTTCAACTATATACATAGCCTTCGCCAGAGAATACAAAATACAAGCGTCTTATTTTCAAATTTCATGTAGTTGGTGTCGAAAGTAATGAAAGTGAAAGTCAATATTTTAGATCCGGAAAACATTGGGAAAATAAAAATATGGATATAGAAGGAAGTGGAATGTTACGTGTTTTGTGATTCATTAAGCAAACTGAACTAAATTTTGGGAATGTTGTAGGATAAAACGTCATCAGAATCAGTATTTTCTGTAGTAATAATTTCTATTGATTCACGGATAATTAAATCATGATAATTCTTTAAGGGACGCAGAATATACAAATTAATTTCGAAAATACAAAAATTACATCCCTTAATGCATTATTATGATTTAACTATCCGTGATTCAATAGAAATTAGTATTACTAAAGAAAATACTATTTGTAATGACTTTTTATCCTACAACAAACACAGAATTTGGCTCAGTTTACTTAAAGAGTCACAAAATACGTAACATTCCACTTCCCTATATATCCATACTTTTATTTTCCCAATGTTTTCCGGATCTAAAATATTGACTTTCACTATCACTCCTTTCGACACCAACTACGTGAAATTTGAAAATAAGACGTGTATTTTGTATTCTCTGACCAAGGCTATGTATATAGTTGAAAGTACTAAGTTTAAGTAATTAAAAACCTTTTAAAAATATTTTTTCATCTTTTGAGTAAATTGCATATAGTGTAATTTTAAGTAAATAAGTCTTTATTTTTTGCAATATTCTTCAGATATGATACGTATGTAAACTTAATTGTTTACGGTTTGATACATTTATTATTTAATTATTGATTTTATTTTTTAAAAGAAAGGGAAATTTAAATGGTTATTGCCAAGACTAGCTTTAATAATGTGTGGGATCTTTCAAAATTAAATATTAAGCAGACTTTATTATAAAATACTTGAATATAGTCAATATATGCATAAGTCATTAACAATAACGGATGTGGCTATGCAAAAACTTAAAAAAAAAACTTTATGCACTCAAATCTGTAGAACTATTTATTAATCAAATATACATTATCAAATATAAAGCAATATGAAAACTTCTGTAAATTAAAACATTTCCATGAGCATAAAAATATTTAAATGAATAGCATATTTTTATCAATAAATATTATAAATTTGTGTAACTGACTGCAAATGAAAAAGATATTACCAAAATGAAAATAATTTACAATGTAATGTAAAATGAATACAAATATTTTAGAGAATATCATATTTTTAATATTTAAAGTTACAGATTAGGTTAACTGCAAACGATGAAGTTATTATCAAAATAAAAATATATGTGCCTTTCGTTGGAATATATCAATCATTTTTTTTTTTCGATAAAATTTTCGCATTATTTTTTGAAATAAGAAAAACGGAACAGATTCTATTTATTCTTTAAACGCAAAGTAGCGTATACCCAATATATAAGTATTTTTGAAATTATTAATTGCTTTTAAAGATTTTTGTAATCATTGATTAAAGTATTATGATTAAAAATGTAATAGTAACTATAAAAGAGAAAATAGTTTAAAAATACATTCTTTTATAAATATTCAATGTTCTGTTGTGAATGTTCTGTGGTCTGAATGTGTTTTTCTTTACTGCAATTCGCGTTTATTCCTTCTTTTTTAATATATTACCAAAAGAATCGTTTTTTAAACTATCTTTTTAGAATTTCTAAATTGATTTCTCAACGTATTGATTAAAGTGTTTGTTGTTGAAAGCGTATTTTTTATATATTACACATTTTATATTTTACGTATAATTTATTTTCTAAGTTTGAGCCTTTAAAAAGTTTCCTTTTTGCAGTTTATTGCAGCCATTTGACTTATACTTGGGATCTTTTAGTGGTTGACAATTGAAAACATTGTTATTGGAACTCCTATCGAAATGTACGCATTACAAAGATTATTTGTCAAGTTATCGCCATTGGTTGGATCGCGGGAAAAACCCTTAAAATGAAAGTATTAATTTATAATTAAGTTAACCTAGTTGATGTGCCAATCCCAAAACATCCTTCTATCTCATACATGTTAATACTTCACAATGTAGGCAAAACAAAGGAAATATAAACATAGCATTTTTCAAATAAACCATTTCGGCATTCATCTTCTTAGATGTCTGCGAGCAAAATTTCCAAACCAAAGTGCATGAAAGCGACACCTGCTGGGCATTATACACCCAAGGCTGATAATGATATGTTTATATAACAAGTAAAAATTAAATTTAAAAAATCAAAAAACTTGACTGCGTAAAAAATCGAACTAATTATTATTTATCATCAATGTGAAACTATTTTTTATATTACTTACCTATTTTTTTTTTATTTACTTGTACTGATGACTTTTTAGTTGTGTTTAATTGTTAGTTGCTATTTATAAACATTGCTTTGATTTGACCTATAGATTTCTATGAAGGTTACAGTTGCAGTAAAGCTAGAGATCCTACCTACATAAATTCCAGGTTGTGTAATATTTAAACGGATCTTCTGACTGTAAAATAGTCAATGAGACATCGTCTTCATTTTAAAAGACCTTTCCAATGATATGACACTCAATATGGTGCATAAAAACTTATTTTCGTCTCTACCGCCATTTTAAGTTTATAATAACAATATATATACATAGCCTATAACCATCGGGTGGTTAAGACAAATCGATAGATACCTCATTCATTAAAATCCACCATGCCGTTGGGATGTTTCGAGGGTATAAAGAAATTCACACACCCAAATACGCGTGAAACACTTAACACTTCTTGGCAGTCGGGTAAAAATTTAACAGAGTATGAAGTTTGCTCAAATTCCATGCATTAGTTTTAAGATATAGCTATAGCAAAAACAAAGAAGTGAAAAAAAGCAGTATAGCAGCGCCACCTGCTATATTATTTACACTAAAACCTAATCAGCACCTACTTATGTCAAGGTCTAACGGAATATGGAGTTTGATGAAATTCAGAGCATTTTTTCTTGAGATATGACTATAGCTAATGTCGTATAAAGCCTGAAATATTAACCCCAGCAGAGCCAACTCTTGCTCGATGTACACCAAACGTAACCAGCAACAACGTATGTCAACGTCTTACTGCTTTTGAAGTTTGATGAAAATCCGTGCATTTGTTCTTGAGATAGATCTGTACGGAAATAGTGGAAAATGCATCACAGCAGTGACACCAGTTGGGCAATTTACACCAAAAACTATTCAGCGCCAATTTATATCAAAGTCTCACTGAATTTAAAGTTCTATCAAAATACGAGCATTAGTTCTTGAGATAGAGCGCCCACACAATTTGTGTCACATATAGACAAACACACTCACAGTCTACCATATACACACATTTTCTAAAACTGTTCAAATCGAAGTCAGGACCTTCTGAAGCATATAAATCCGTCAGAAACTGGATTCAGATTTTTTCGCGAAACAATATTTTCTTCCTACAGAAATAAAAAAAAATAAAAATGCTAACATTTTGTATTGTCATCTAAAACATACCTGTAATCGTATTTTTTAAAATTCATATCAAGGAATGGCTTAAAAATCTATTGTAAAATGTAATCTTCACATATGAAAACATGGTTGAGTTAAATAAAAGAGTATAGAAATAATAAAAGAGCTCAAATAAAAAATGTATAAGTACACTAAAGAGAGAAATATGATTTTTAATATTTCATGCACTTTTATAAGATCTTAAAACGAAAACTCATTCAAGGAATAAAATATGCAAAAGATTTGAAAAACATTTTCCGATATTCATGAAATTCAAATTTGTGATCTTTGAAGAAAGAAGTACAAATATTTTACCGATATCGGTATTCTAATTTTTATGCAAAATAGCTTATTTGATTTTGTCCAATAAAAGGGTAGAAACTTTTTCCTTCGACAATGATGCCTTGGTGAAAAAAAGCATGAGTTTTACATGAAAAAAAGAAAAAAAATTCGAAAATACATTTGTTAGAAACTAATGCATTTTTATGTAATGTATATACATGTATATGTTATTTCGTAGACGACTGTCAAGTTTGGGATTTCCAGTAAAAAAAAGCAATAAACTGGGAAAAATATATACAAGACAGGGCATACAAAAAATATTAACCAGTATAAATTTTATTTAATTTGTTAAATTATGACTTGAAAAGGATTTTATGTTACAACAGGTAGCTAATCAAAATGGTATAATATTCACACTGCCATAAAATAGAAATATTGTTTAATCTTGGAAAATATAACCGCAAATGAAAATACTCAAATAGCCTAATCAAAGTTATAGACGATTCAGAAAAGCGTTTTACATTTTTAAAAAGTCAGAAACTAATGTATTTTCCAGATTTAAAAACGCATTTCCAAAAAAAAGTTTCATTTCCTGTCCGTAATTTTCGTAAACATATGCGAGTAGTTTTTCTATTCTATTAATCCTGGTATATGGGATTTGTGCCTGCTATGTATTTTCAGGAAAACATTTTCATATTCAACAAACATATTTTTCGAACAAGAATTTTGAATTAACACAATTAACATTAAAATTAAAATTAATATTACCTGTTACTCTTGCCTTTGTATAATTTGAATCTATGAATTGAAAAATTAAATTAAATGAGAATTTCTAGCGTTCTAAAAACCCGTATTCAAGCCTGTAAAAACTGATTAATACATCACAAAGACGACTTTTGTTGACATTAAAACAATGTTTAAGTAATAGCATCTTTAAAGCTCCAAAATATATTGGTTCTTGTGGATTGTAAAGATAAAGAACACTTTTAGAATTGTGTGTAATTCGGAAAGGTTACTTGTATATATTCTTTCGAGGTTACATTATACTTTCCAAGATTACGTAACATTTCGCTCTTTTTACAGTGTGGCTACAATCAGGGCAAACATGATGACATATGGCAGCATAACTTGACAGAAAAATAAAAACAAGAAAGAAAACTCATGCGTTAAGCATAAATTATGAAACACTTTCCAATAATTCCTGAGTTCGTTAACAAAACTTCGTTATTTAGGGAAAGATGGTAAATAAGATTACTAAGTAAATATTTTAGAAAAGGCATAAAACATTGTAAAAACTAATTTTAGCAGTTACCATCCATAGCCACATATGTATTCCAATTCTTCTGAAAAGCCCTGTATGTGATCTGTAGGGGGATATATATACTATATAATTGAATAATTTAGTTTAGAAAGGAAACGCATAACAAGCTGAAATTTCCCTTTCAGCAATTTACACTAATAGGTACAAACATACTTGAATACTTTTGTACAACCCTGTAGTTTACCTAGAAACTTTATTACTCGCCACTATTTAGCTAAAATGTATTTCCAACTTACACTCTTATAGGAAATTAAATCACATTTCCAGAGATGATCATTTTTAGACGGACACGTATTCAATTATTTGCGTGTTCCTGTATATCATTTTATCTATATTCAAGAAACCTTTCTTAGTAAACTAAATGCAGTTCAGCATAAAAATCCACAACTCATTTAAAAATCACCTTTAAGCAATTTTCCCTAATACCCATTATTGCATACCCACTTGCGAATACTTTTGTGTAGTCCTGTATATGAATTATAGCATTTATACACACCATATATTATGCATAAATATAGTAAAACATAAAAGCGCATATCATAATTAAAAATGCAGTTCCAGCAATCATCACTAATGCATAGTACTTCGGATACAATATAGTATCTGAAATCTTTTGGGTGTCCCTATAAATCCTATATACTTCGTATTATACATGAAATAATTTATAGTAAACCTCAGCGACGTATATCAATTTCATTATATATGAAATACTTTAACAAAATTAAAATACGTCGCAAACAATTTCCTTATCCCACATGTCATTACGTAACGGAATTCTTTTGTGTGGTCCTGTAAATGCATAATAACTATTGCTTGCACCGCATATTCTACAGAATGCATATTTTAGTGCACTTTATAAATGTATATCAATTTTATTATGTTTGAAAACGTGAAACATCATTAAAAATCATTTGAAACGATTTTTTCACATTGGCCGTAGTGTAACGGAATACGTTTGACTGTCCTTGTAAATGAACTAAACTTGCTACAAACTTCACTTGAAATAGGGAAAGTGGTGTGGTAAACGTCAATAACATCGAAAAAGTTCAGGGTAATCCGAATATATTTACAAGAGTTAGAGCGCTGAAAGACGGCCAGACAAACCGAAGTCATAAACACTTTTCAACTTTGTTGGAAATTGTTAATAAAAATAAACTTACAGGCATAATCTGTTCTAGAGAAATCAGATGAATATAGCTTGAGATATAGCTAGCTATATTTATAGATTGAGATATATATTTTGACAGTTTAAATTGAGGGATTAAGAGGTGGGAAATACTATCTTGTGCGGAAAATAACAAAAAATGGGGAATATATCGAAATCACTGATTATAAATTTTTTGGGAGAGTTTGTATAATGTTGCTTAGAGACACGAAAACGATTCCATTAAAGTGTAAGGTGACTTCGAATCATCTGCTTAATTCAAGACTCAAATCTCAAGGCAAATTTGCGAAAAAACAATGAACGGAATAAATCTATTTTGATATTTTTATCAGTTTAATGAATATGCAATGTATAAATTTTCAGAATACAGCTGAAAAGCAGAACTGCCTACACTGTATAATAAAAAGGGAAAGTTACTAAATTTTTTCTTGGAAACAGGGATTCTTAGATCTTTTTATGTAAGGGAAATAACAAAAATTCATGTTAAAGATACACTTTTGCACAGTAAATAAAAAAAATTCAAAGGTTACTAAGATTTGTTTTTAGGAAACTGGGATGCCTAGAACTGTTTATGTAACTGCAACCCGTGTTACAGATAAAATTTTAGTACGATTACTGTAATTGTAGTAGATTCTTTTCTAAATCTACAGATTTCTGTATCTTTGCAAAAACTAGCTCTGTAAATTTACATATTTTTTTTGTAGAGTGTACAGATAAAATTTTAGTAATCTTACAGATTTCTGCAAGTTTATATCTGTAGATTCAGAGATATTTTTCCTTTTTTTTCAGTGTACTATGAGATTAATTGTCAAAAATATAAAATCGGTACATCAATATTGGTCTTTATTTCGCTAATTTAGAGCAATTAAGTTACTCGATTTTATCGACTACCTTTTTTCTTTTTTGGAAACGAAATAACCTGTCTCGCAAAATTTCCAATCATAATCAGTTTCTATACAAACAATGATTTCGTAGCGAAAAATAATTAGCATTGTAGTTTTAAATATATATGTGTTTTAAAAATGATTTCACGCGTAGCAGGGGTATCTTTTCTTGTTTTCTTTTCAGCACATCTTTGGATCCTATTGAATTTTGACATTATTTTTAAGCAGTGTAAATAAATAATGAATAAATTTTAAGATTTAACATTGCAATAAAGGTCATTTATAGATAGCGAAAAATACAAAATATCAAAACAACATAAGAACAACTTATGCAGTATGCTTTTAAAGAAGAAAGCATGAAAAATTTGTAAGATTCGTATAAATAAAAAATGAGACTATATAAATCACATTAAACACTTTTTATCTTCCTGATTTATTTCGTATTGGAATGTTTATCAACTGCTAAAGGCTGCATCTTCACATATTTTCTCCAAAATACGAAAATGTATAATTGCGTAAAAAATCACTATAAAAATATATATGTTTCTTTAATTCAATAAAACATTTTATTGACAATAGCCTTTAAAAAACTTTTACACATACCAAATATGGATAAAATGATAAGAATGAAATCATGTTTTAAAATTTGTAATACAATAATTCATTCAAAGTTGAAGAAATATTATCCTTTTAAACAATTTTTAATCAAAATGTTTTAAAGTCTCATATATTATCGGAACCTTACGTACAGCTACATCCAAAATTTATAATATGTAAAACAGATAAAAATTCCCATTCCTGAACCATATGTGTAGTTTTGTATTTGCATATCTCGTAATGCATCGCGAATTTATATTTCGGTTTGGAAACGAAATATGTATCATAAATTTCAATTTTAGAAAAGGTGTACAAAAGCCTGAGTAAAATTAAATATGTATGTAAAATATTTAAAATAGAATGCTTATATTAGAATTTGATAGTCATATATGTAAAAAAATATATATATATGTTATAAAATACGTTTCATTTTAAATTATTAAAAAATATTAGAGTGATTCCCAATATGAATTTTTATATCTTAATATTTTTTTATAATACTGTTTCTCATAATTTTTTCAAATGTTTCTATCGCTCGCTACGCAGTTATAAACGCTCTATTATTTAATAATAATTATAATAGATATTTTGATATGTCATTATTTTTTACCCACCCCAATTTTATGTACAACTGTCAGGCTTCGCCCGCTACGCTGGTCGGTTTCTACAGATGAACCTTTAGTCAAACGAAATATCGTTGTGTTTTAAAACAATATGAGCTTTTTCTGGAGTATCCTAACACATCCACGATACAAACCCTAATGCGCTGTTATGTTTTCTATTGTGTCTGGGCTGTTAAGAGTTAACTATTTTAGTTAATCATTTACAGTAGATTTGGTGAAGAATTGTAGAATGATATGAAATATACTAACTCCGCACATATCTTCCCCGAAAAATCATCTAACTGACACTGCAAGTTCCATGTAAATCCACCCAGTAGCACTTTTAAAAAGACTAATCGTTCATAATTGGATCCATCTGATTAATGAACACGCCATCATAATTCTAAAACTGAGAAATGTCGAACAATATGTTACATACTTAAACGTTCTTTGGAAAAATGTCTAACAAACACTACAAGCCTATTAAAGTCCATTTACTATATATCTAGTTATAAGTGTCTAGTTATAAGAAATTTCCATTTGAATTTTATACAGGGTGAGGCAGGTATTTGAGAATACACTTTATAGGAGAAATATCACCCTGTATATCATAGTTACAAATCTTTTTCTGTTACGTGTAAACATGTCAGAACTTTACAAACTGAAGAAATAAAGATGCTTGCTATCATTGGTTCACTGGCTGCAGAATAATATTGAGATAGCTACATTCTTGAACCTCGCATGGTCACCCGACTTTAATGTAAGGAGAGAATTGAAGACTGACAGGTTTTATGTGCCAAACGTTTCATGCTGTAAACGACATTGTTAGCAATATGAAATCATCAAGATACCGGAATTCGCAGTCGTCGATGAAAATCCTCCGAAGTCGATGAGGGTACTCGCTAGAAAGATGCATGTGGAATCTGATGTCTGATTCATGAGAATCTTCGTCAGAGATCGTATGTGATAAAGAGAGTACAGTTCTTGCTCGAGAGAACAAGGGATAACCGCCTGACCAGAGGCAAGTGCCTTTTTAACAAGCTGAAACTTCAAGAGGAGTAAGGAATGCTATTGTTTCTTTCAAATGAGAAAAATATTTGCCCAGATCAAGAAAGTGAACTGAAAACGGTCGGTGATGGTGTATAAACTCCCAAGAGTTTCTGACAGACAAGTTCAGAAAATGTCAACGCCGTTATTTATACCGAAATATAAAAGCACTAAATTATTTCTGTAACACGTGAGAAGCCGTAAGTTTTTTAAGAAGTCTCTATACCATCCCATACAGCCCGTACAAACCAAAAATGGATGACCAAAACATTCATAACGATGTCATCCTCAACATTTTAGACTCCAGCTACCCAGATATTAATGAATGACATATTACGTATGTGGCACAATTGAGAGGGACTCAAATAGTAATCCAAAGAATGTTTTGGCTGTCATGGCATCCGTTGTGTATGGAGAGGCAAATGTTTTCAACAGCCATTTGATCATTACCTGCAGTTAGTTTTGATAGCTTGTAAAGGCAGTTATTGCGGCTGGCAGTGGTTTCAATGACGAATCTGATCCATGGTGTACGTGGTCACCTATACAGAAAGTTAAAATTAAAATAAACACTCTAACTCTAGTGTATAATGCTCTTTGAAAACAGCAGTTTATTTGTTCTCCAATAGCTGCCGCACCCAGTATATAGAGTACATGTGCTACAAATTACATAGTGATAGGTATGATACAATCAGAAGATTGTCCGAACCTTACGATTTTCCCCCTGTCCCTTGCCTTTCATTTTCATTTGTTTAAAATTAATTTGTATTTTACCTGTTTAGTAGATCAACTTCCAGTCTCTGTCGAAAGGCCTCCGACCAATCCATTCATCTCTAACGGCCAAAACCCGAAATTGGTCAATTACCGAACCGGCCAGCATCATTTTAAATTGATACACTGTAAAAAATCCACTGTAAATTTGTCAGCACAACTCGATCACAGTTGAATGTACTGTATCTTTCTTCGGTTTCCTGACTATTTAAACATGAAAAATACAGTAGTTGCGTAAAATTAACAGTACAGTGTACTGGCAATTTTGGATGCATTTGGACCACAGCATAAACTACTGGCGTCCAAATTGCCAGTACATTGTGCTGTTAATTTTACGCAACTACTGTATTTTCCATGTTTAAATAGTCAGAAAACCAAAGAAAGATACAGTATATTCAACTGTGATCGAGATTGTGCGCGAGATGAACAGTACTTTGTACTGTAAAAATGTCGTTTTTTTTACAGTGTAGGCCAATTCGGGAATTGGCCGGCCAAAACCCTTAACTGAGAAGATGCGATCGGTCCGTCCGCGAAGTGTCTATACGCTATCGGCCATTTCGCGAAATTGATATAGAAACCAATTTTTACTTTTTATCCCTTTCTAATATAGTTGAAAGTGTTTATGAATTCAATTTGTCTGCCCGTCTGATTGCCCGTGCTCTAACTCGAGTAAATTCTCGGATTGACTTATAATTGTTATATTATTTAGGTTTATAAATTCATTTCTGTTTTGCAAGTGAAGTTGTTCTATTTTTGGTTAATTTACAGGGACACACAATATTATTTCATTACAATATCATCAATTGGTAAAGTGTTTCCAGTGCATCTTAATGTTGTTACGTTATTGCAATTATAATAAAATTGGTATGCATCATTAAAATGGACGACAAATTGCATCTAAAGTGTATGAAATAGGTAGCAATTATAGTTTGTTCACAGATACACTCAAAAATATTTTGTAACATTGCAATGAATGGTAAAAGTTCATTTCTAGTGCACTTAAATGATGTCACACTTTTTCAAACATAATAAAATTCACATACCTAACTCATGTAGTGAGCAATATGTTTTTTCATCGAGTATTGATTGAGTAAACATTATAGTTCGCTTATAGGGACGCCCAAAAGAATTCTGATAAAGAATTATGATATATGTGAAAAAATGGTTTATAGAGTATTTTAATGATCTTGCACTATTTCAAACAAAATGTAACTGTTATACATTACTAATATGCTCTACACCTTTTTTCTATAGTTTATTCGCTAGGTAGCATTTGTCGTTTATTTACAGGGTCACTCAGATAATTTGCTTATTGGAGTGTACAATGAATCTGATGTATATATTTTAATAACAGAGAACGGAAATCTCAGAAGATTACAATATAATATTCACAATAAACCCAATTTATTGAAATGTATCAAAAGGTGGGAAAGTATCCAGCATATCAGAATATAATCGTCACAGCATGGCACTGTCTTTTCTATGACGTGTGAACGTCAGTACCACCTTAGTGGCAGCCTTGAATCCCCACTTCGTATATTGGTCAAGACTTCCCGGAGAGTTCGTGAACGGGCCGTCCTAAACCCGAAATACACCGTTCATTTCATGTATTTCGGGTTTTTGCAAGGAATCTTGGCCAGTTCCAATTTGGCCGTAACATGTCTAAAAATTAAATCCCAAATTTTGAATACAGCATTTTTACCATGCAGAAATTATAGCATTATTCTGCGAACAAGTATGTAAAAAAATAATAAAACAAAATTATGAAACCCCTATAAGAGGGGGATATACACTGTATATTCCGCATTAACCTCCAAAGCAAAACTCCTTTGAAATGAATTTAGATTTTGGAAATTATGTTTAAAACTGTAGGTTTTGTTATAATGCTTTATTTATTCAATATATTTAGTAAAAAGAGTTCATATTGTTATTTATATTAAGTTTACTAAATTCTGTTTATAATTGCATAACTGACGTGTCTCCCAAATAATGATTACCATTATTTCAAAATATAATTACTCGTTTTATTTAATGCAAAAATTCTATAAGAATTAAAGCAAACATTTTTATTCAGAGATAATGGCACTCCAAATACAGCAGCATTGTCAAATATAAGGGAAGCTGACTTCAAGAAATAAACATATTTTACACACAATTTTTAAACACATATTTTATTAACATGTCTCTCAATTCTGTATGAGTTTGTATGTAATAATACAGATGTTGAAAGACATTTTTCGATAATTTAAGTGGATTTCAGTGAGTAAATATTTATCAAGAAACATTTAAGCTATTTAATTACTATATTAAACATGTCTGAAAATACACGGAAATGTTTATTTACTGCGTTTTATTAAATATCATTTAATAAAATAATGAAAATCCTCGTAGAAACAGTAACAGAAGCAAATACAATTAGATAAGAATTATTTGTTAAATATAGTGGAAAACATTAAAAATGTAATAATAAGTGAGTTCTAGAAACAATTTTAATTTAAAATAAATTAATTATTGGCTGTGACATAGTAGTTTATTTTTATTGTTTATTGGAATGTATGAACAAATAAACAGAAAAATACTATGTGTTTATGCAAAAACAATCCTGTGTTGAATAAAGTTTGTTAAATATTCTTTTGTTTTCAAAAAGAAAATATAATAGCGTTTAATACAGATAAAAAATTAATGCCTTGAAATAAATCACGTTATTTTTGACTGATGTTTTGGGGACGCAATCGTTTTAGATGTTAATTGTGCAAAATATATTTAAAACATTACAAAATAAATGCAATTACTAATGAAATTTAAAATTTATAATAATTCTATCATTAATGATGACGTTAAATGTTTTTTACAGCCTCTCCATTGCGAAAGAAAACCTAGCGCAAACCATACACACTCTGTGGCTCAGGTCAGGTAAAATCGCGTTATGTGTTCAAATAAAATTCTCACTATATCCCACATATGTTTTATATTACATTGTTGTCAATATTGTTCAATTATCATATTTTTTGTATCTTGTTACAGATATGATATATGGATTAAAATCTCAATCACGAAAGATCTCAGAAGTAGTTTGCGATTGAACTGCAAGGACACATATGACATTACTAGTTAAATAAAAATGTAAAATAAAATAGGAGTTTAACATCTAAAAAAATTAAAATTCCGAAAATTTTGAAGCTTTAAGAGTCCCGAGATTTCTTTAGAAGCAACGGTTTTATTATTTTTTTCAATTGAGAAATATTATTTTCTTGCATTCGATTACTCTTTGAAATTTTTTTTTAGTTACATTTTATTCCATTTACAAAATTATTCATGCGATATATTTATTTCTCTATCATAATAAGGATCATATATTTGTTATTTATATAATAAGAATAAATATATTTATTTCTCTATCATAATAGGGAAGAAAGAATAAAAATAACTATATTTTACAAAATGTGTAATTACACGTTGTATTATCATGGGCACATTTTGATTTCTTAAGCATCTTCGTTGGCGCAACTCCAATGCATGCAATTGTATATGTGTGTATTTGATGCATATGCATTTACAACACAACATACATATGTATATAGGTGGATATTTACGAAAAGTGTCAAGTTAGGGTAATAAAGCTTCTTTATAAACACTGAGTCTGCAATATATAGAACAATGCTAAAAATAAATTTTCAATGTTATAGGGTCTTTAAAAGTTTTGTTAAATATCGCCGCATACTTAAGAAAAAGCAAACTACGTTATTCTTACTTTTAATGTAAACAAATATTTGCAATGCCGATTTTTTCTTCCAGGTATTCGAAGATCTAGTTAAATAATCGTAGATACAAGTACAACAGTTCTACGAAGAAATATTTTAATCCTAAAACTGCTATACTATGTTTTATTCTGGGAGAAGTATGCGCTTTTTGCTGAAAAACCGTAAGCATGCTTAATTATTTTGAACTATATTTTCAAGCAGCTTGTGAGAAGTGTAGTGAAATTATGTTGAACCTTATATTTATATTTATCCACATTTCATATGCATACAGCAATCACATGAGTATGACACATAAGAGATGAGAGCAGAATATGACATAATTTTCAGACATTTCTTACGCGTTATGAAAATACATAACATGACAGTGTTCAAGTCTTCACAGATGTATGATGGTACATAAGTTTTTAAAAAGATAGGGCTGGAAATCATCACAGTTTTATGAAGCTTTAAAATATTATACTTTAACAGGCAATAGTTTTATTAATCTATACTGGTAAACCAGAAAATATCGTTTAAAAATGTACTGTGATAACACGCGGCATGAAAATATGACAAATTCAAAAATCTTTAATGATAACATATGAAAGCGACGTACTTCTCCTTTGCCAATTTCTATAATTAGGGATTCTTATAGCATCGGAGCATTCTTTCGTTAGAATGCCAACTCAAGTCCAATTCTCAAAAAACATTTCGCGGTCGCTGGATTAAAGAAAAATACTTTATAAACAGGAAGATCAAACACAGTGAATGTCACTTTTTTTAAGTATTTCAAAAAAATTACAAAATAGTCGTATTCATCCAGATAAAAAAATAATGTGAAAATGCACACTGAATCTTGTTATTAATCGTGGAATTTTTTTTCTATTGGAACTACTGTATTTTTCAACTACTGTATTTTTCATGTTTATATAGTCAAGAAACCAAAGAAAGCTACAACACATTCGACTGTGATCAAGTTTGAGCGCGAGATGAACAGTACTTTGTACTGTAATTTTTTTTTTTTTTCAGTGTAGTTATTTAAAAAAAAAAAAAACTTATGATTTTACTAAACATATCTGTCCTATACAAATCTTATAGTTTTCAGACTGCTGTGATTAGAAAGTGTAAATAAACATGTGTCTGTTATCTATCAAGTATATCCCGTGTTTAAAACACGTGTTCTGTGGAACTTACATGTGTTCTTTATTTTGTCTTTCAATATTTCACTAGCGGATTACCGATACTAATTTATTGCTAATAATCTAATTTTTAGTTTATTGTGATAAGTATTACTGTTTTAAATACACATATGTTGTTCAAAGATAGAACAAACAGAAATAAATAGTTTTTAGTGTAAAATATGCACTGTATATAAATATATATCACTTAAAAGTCAAAGTCATTATTTTTTTCTACAATTTTTCTCAATTTTATTGAGAAGTTAATTCCTTTTGAATCTATCCCTTTATAACCGCTCAGCTTTTATTTTGCACACACTCGCGGTTCGACAAGTAATTCCTAATTTTAAAGTTTGAAATGGTAGGTTAGCTGGTTGATTATGGATTAAATTGTTCACTTTCTGAACAAAGATGTCTGCAACTAATAAAAAAAATCACTAATCTTTAAAACAAGTGATAAAGCTTGAAATGGAGTTTTAGGACAAAAAAGTTTCAGAAGCACTTGTTTAAAGTAATATGGTGTCTAATGTGAAACATTACCAGTGTTTCATAAAACTGAAATTTGGATTTTCATTTTTATATAATTTTTAATTCTTTAAAAATATGTTTAAATATGTTTTATTTAGCCACGATGAATAAGTTTCAAACAATGGTGCGTTAGTGCAGAATCTTTAGAAAATCCCTTCTTGGAAGATTAAATTGAGTCGAACACGGTATTGGCATTCTGCAAACATTAATTAGAAAGAATATGATCTTCAAAATGAAGTAAGAAGTTGGATGGCGTCTTAATAATCATACTAAGAGCAAGCAGACTACATGTTTGGAGGAAGCTGGTCAGAAACCGAATTATGAAATACCATACGCCACAAATTGTCTCTCTCTTTTAATGGCATAGTTATTTCAGCGAGGGAATATGAATAATAAAATATCCGACAGGCGTTAATATAAGAAGACTTTTTTAAATTATAAGACTAAATGAAAATCAAATTTCAAAGTAATTGCTTATGAGGCGCAAAGGCCAACATAGTGAAAAAGATTCCATGCCGGGACTCGAACCCGGGTCATCAGTTTAGCGCGCTGATGTTCTACCGACTAAACCACATGGAACAATACCCAGACTGGAAAATTGCCCACTATTATATGTTGGCAAGGCTACAAACGCAGCACAAGGAATTTTGAATTACTGAACAATTCCAAATAAATTTTAATTAAATATGAGAAAACACCCATTAAGGTGAAATGCGATTATGTGAATTTTCTTAATAAGAAGAACAGCATAATAGAAATTTTCAAAATTAACTGAAAATTCAGAAATTGTTCAAAATGAAAAGAAAAAAAAAGTCCTTCCGGCCAGTACCGGGAGGAAGAGGTAGCTTTCATATTCTTTATTTTAAAAAAGCCAACATATATTATTCAAACACACGAAGCTCAATTAAGTGGAAACCGAATGTAGGAGATTCAATACTAATTTTTATCAATACTAAATCATTATGAATGAGAATTTCGCGAAATTAGTCAGCTTTATCCAAGCTGCTTTTAATTAAAGTAACTTATATTTGGCTGCCAAATTCGGCGATTTCTTAAAGTGCCTGCCATTTTAAGACAACATGGTGGATGAGGCTAACCAGTGAGATTGGTCGAGACCTTAGTAAATGCTGTGCACATGCTCACTCACATCGGAATCGGTTGATATATACGAGTGCTGTCGCAGGCAAAAAATCAGATTTTTCAAAATGTCACCCACGTTAGGAATTGGAACTACTATATCTGAGCCATTTTTTAAGATAAAGGCAAACAAAAAATGCTCCTGAATCCTTATATCAAGGTCAAATACTTAAGAAAGAAACCTTTTTCAATTTCTAATTTTTTTGCACCTCACTTTAAATATATATTTTTTTTTAATTTAATGGCCGCCATTTTGAAACAAGATGGCTGATGAAGCTGGCCAGCGAACTTGGTCGAGATATTGATGTATACTATCCACATGCCTTCTTCCATCGAAATAGGCGAATACGTGCGGTATCGCGTGACAAATACAAGATCGTTTCAAAGTGTTAGCCATGATAGAAATTCAAAGTGCTATAATTCAACCATTTTTTAAGATATAAAGAAAAGAACAAATTTTCAGAAACAAAAACTGCTCCGAATCTTTGTATCAAGGCCAAACACATAAAAAAAATCTTTTTCATTTTCCAATTTTTTAATTCCTCATTTTAAATATTAAAATACATTTAAAAAAAATCGCAACCCTTTTGAAACAAGACGGCGAATGAAGCTGGCCAACGAACTCGGTCGAGACATTGGTATGCACTATGTACAGACCAAGTAATATCCAAATCGGTTCATAAATACGGCTGTTATCGAAAGACAAAAATCAGGTCGTTTTAAAATGTCAGCCACAATAGAAATTCAAAATACTATTACTCAGCCATTTTTTTAGATATAGACGAAACAAAACCTGTTCCGGAATCTTTGTATTAAGGTCAAACACATACGAAAAAATCTTTTTCATTTTCCAATTTTTTGGCATTTCATTTTAAATTTAAATTTTTAAAATTTTTTTTTAAATGGCCGCCATTTTGAAACAAGATGGCGGATGAAGCTGGCCAACGAACTCGGTTGAGTTATTTGTATGTACTATGTACACACCAAGGTACATCCAAATCGGTTCATAAATAGGTCTGTTATCACGTGGCAAAAATCAGGGAGTTTCAAAATGTCAGCCACGCTAGAAATTCAAAATGCTATAACTCAGCCATTTTTTAAGATATAAACGAAACAAAAACTGCTCCCGAATCTTTTTATCAAGGTCAAACACATAAGAAAAAATATTTTTTCAATTTTCAATTTTTTGGTACCACATTTCCAATTTAAATTTTTCTTAAAATTTTAAATGGCCGCCATTTTTAAACAAAATGGCGGATGAAGCTGGCCAACGAACTCGGTCGAGACATTGGTCTTTACTACGTATAAACGAAGTTACATCCAAATCGGTTCATAAATACGCTTTTTATGGCGTGACAAAATTCAGGACGTTTCAAAATATCAGCTTCGCTAGAAATTCAAAATGCTATAACTCAGCCATTTTTTGAGATATAGACGAAACAAAAACTGCTACGGAGTCTTTGTATAAAGGTCAAATACATAAGAAAAAAAATTTTTTCCATTTTCAATTTTTTGGTACCACATTTCAAATTTTAAATTTTTTTAAAAATTTTAAATGGCCGCCATTTTGAAACAAAATGGCGGATGAAGCTGGCCAACGAACTCGGTCGAGACATTGGTATGTACTATGTACACACCGAATTACATCCAAATCGGTTCATAAATACGAGAGTTACAGTATGACATAGGTCAGATATATATATATATATATATATATTGATATATATATATATATATATATATATATATATATATATATATATATATATATATATAAATTTTGAACGGAGGGTGGTTTCGGGGTCTGGGGGTCATGATCGATGAAAATATACCAAAATTTTTTGAAATCGCTTTCCTCCGAACGGCTGCAATAGGTAGCTTTTTGTAAAGAAAGCTACCTAACAATGCAATTGATAATATACTCAAACCCGCTATTTTTCTGCAATTTCCACCCTTTTTTCATAGCAAAATCTTAAATAGAAAATAATGCATCTCCATCAAATATTTTAGTTCATTATATATATTTCTTTTTCTCTGACAGTTTTTTAAATTACCTTAATTAGTATTTGTTTTATAATAACAATGGTGGAAATTTCTTTGGAAAAAATTCACAAACTCTCTCTTAAATTATAGCTAATGAAAAAAATATGCCTGAAAGTTTCTTTAAAAAACATAATTTCTTCATTTATAATTTATGCAAAACATATAGTTACTGAAAAATAAAAGTTCAGACAAAATTATTCTTTTATAAAAAAAAAGGGGGAAAATCATCAAATATATTTTTTTTCACCAACTAATGTAGTCAAACAAATTAAGAGAACATTCATCCGTAAAAGCGTAAATAATAAAATATGTTTTGCATTTTTCGAACCCTTAAAGTGTCTAGAATATGCTCTTATAATGCTTTTTTGCTCTACTTACAAAGAAACCACTTTAGGTGTTGCTCGCACCTAGTATTGAAACCTGGTGCATTTTAAAGCTCTATATTAGGAAGTTTGGGAATCGATAAAAAAATTTTGTTAAAATAATATTTTTTGATTTTACAGCAGATTAACTTTCTGAAAATGCAATTTTCGAGACCACTTTTCGGGCTGTTAAAGTAAAGGTTTTTTTTTTAAATAGTTTAAAATATAAATTAGTCAATAATAACTATAAAATTTTGAAAAAAGTTTTAAAATTCCTTCAAGAACCTACGAATTTGATTTAAAAAAATACAATATTACATTTACATATTTGGCGGGGAAAGATTGGCGTCTTTTTCGTCCCGTACAGTTTTTCGGCAACCCTAGCTCAGTATTTTCGCTACGCCCCGTGTTGTAATGGTTTGGACGTAAACCTATTACAAGTATAAAGCTAGTGAATATTTTGAAGTGCCATATCTGGCGACTTAACTCTCTTTTGGTGTAAAATTAACAAATAAAAATCCAATAAGAAAAAATTATAAATATAAAAAAATATATAAAATATGATTTTAACAAAGAATTTTTATCGGTTCTCTAACTTTTATGCATAAGGCTACAAAATGCACCAGGTCTCGATTCTATGTGCGAGCAACACCTAAAGTGGTTCCCTTGTTAGTATTTAAGGGGGTTCCTCCGTGTGACGGTCTATACTTTAATTATTTTTGGTTTTTTTTTTTTTTTTTTTTTGAAAGACAAATGAAAAAATAAAACTTTGAGTTTTTTATTATACATTTATTGCTATTTTAAAAATATGTAAAACAAATTTCAAGCAAAAATCTTTATTAGAATGTAAGTTACACTACTATGAATTCACCTGCCTCCAAAAAAGGTCGCTCAATTCCTCCACGATTTCAGTTGATTGGCTTATCTGAAAGAAAGAAAAGAAATGGCGTTTTAATCTGTAAGCCTAAATGTACCGAATGAACTAGAATCATTTGAAAATATTGAAATTGGGCTTTTGGCAGACTTCTAAAATATTTTTAATATTTCCTGATTTATTTTTCGTTACGGAAAAAATGGAAATATTCGGAGTTTCGGATACTCCCAGTTCCCTCCATGCGTCTACATATGATGAGTCTGCCCTATAAATTTCAAGTGAATCGGTCAAACCGTTCTCGAGATATGATGGAAAAAAGTTTGAAAAACAACGTTTTGATAAAAACGCGTTTAAAGTTTAAAGTACGGAAAAACGATGAAAAATCTTAACTTACCACCAATCTGCAATGCCTGGTCCAGAGCATCCCTTCCTCTTGCGCTTGGATGTCTTTCAATGGGGATTGCTCTGCTTTTGCTTCCATTCTTGCATTTTTCGCAACGCCATTCGTGCGCCGCACAGTGGTCCCAAATCGCGATCAAGTGGCCAAAAATCATTTCTGGCTTTCCTGGTGGTTGTACATCCTTCATTTTTAATTTTATAACATTCTGAATGACATTACATAGCGAATATAAACTAAATGTAATTGGAGTTCAAGGGGAGGGGATTTGGGGGGGGGCGCAATAGAGGGGCCAAGTTTTTATTAAATTTAAATTTTCTTTTTTAACGGGATTTTTTTACAGGATTTTTTTTTACAGGAATGAGAATTTTTCACTTTTGATTGTGGGGAATATTTTCCCTTTTTCAAAACAAATCATCTAATTCAATAGATGATGAAAATGTAAAATTTTACCCCCCCTCCCTTGTCCCTCCCTGCCTGTAAATGTACAGGTTAAAATTTTATTGATTTTTTTTCTCTTTTTAATGTTATTTCAAATTAACAATAAAGAGTATAAGCAATTAGTAAAATACATAAAGAATCAATCAGCTGAATTTTGCCAACTCCGCCCCCCCCCCCCGACACACCCAACATACACACACACGTGAAATCTCCCCTTTTTTCATTTGTCTTTATACCAAGGAAACTTTTAAAATATCATTGCTATTTTTTAAGTTTTCAACATCTATTTACTATGAATTAATAATAAAATCATTAAATTCATTAATTAGATTACTTTCAAAATTTTCGACCCCCCCCCCTTTCTTTTGTTTCTCTCTATTAACCTTTAAAATTCCAATAAAAATGAAGAATCTGCCTTTGTTACTTTATTTTGGTAATATTAAATAAATAATTACTTCACTAATTTTCTAGTATATTTGAAATTTCCGCTTCTCTCCCCCCCTGTCCTCTCCGGTATAAAATTCTATCATCCTTAACACTTTTAAAATTTTTATATATAAAAAAATCAAAACTATGTTTTAATATAAAACAATTTTATATATTTTTATTGAAAAATAAAATAAAATCTGTTTTTTAAATAAACCTTCAGAAAAGTGGATTTACACATTTCAAGTAACTGCAACATTTCATCCCAAGGGTTGAGCGAATTTTTCATATATTTTTTAATTTGTTAAAGTATTAAAGTATTCATTAAAATTTAAATGTGCATATAAATTAATACAATTAAATTAACATTCATATAATAAACTTAAAATAATAAACGCAATAAAAAAAATTACAATAAATTTATGTGACGATACGTGAAAATTAAAGTAAAACTTAATAATACTACTTAACCCGTTCGGGAATATGGTTTCATATATGCACCCTGAAAAAGAGCATAAAGAATTTGTTTTAGGCACCAGTAAAAGAAAAAAAAAATGTTAATTTAGTTTAGTTAAAATTTAGTTAAATTAAATATTTAGTTTCTTTAATTAGAGCATTTTTTGATTGATTAAGTAAATGTAACTCTTTTAAAAAAGTGGTGCCAACCGAATAAAATTTGCTTAAAAGCCCCCGATCTCGAAGGGGTTTAATAATAAAATTTATCTGTAAGTAGGTAAAATATACTTTTCAAATAATCAGGAAATTTAAAACATTAAATGATGTTTCCCAGTTGATTGAATTTCCCAGGCATGCATGCATGTGACCTATTACTGTCTAAATCTTGTCTCATTGCTATCAAAAAGGTTTTACTTTAAATAAGTAGCGATTTCAAAACTTGATGAAAAATAAACGTTCGTGAATCAGATGTATAAACTATGAATGGAAAGTAATATTTTTTATGACGCCCCCCACCTGCTCTCGGTAAAAAAACTGTAAAAATACCAACAGCGTTTTTCTTAAAAAAAAAAAAAAAATCATTACAAGGAAAAAATTCTAATCACATAGTTCGATCTTACTCCTACAGAGGAAAGTACGACAAATAATAAGACCCCGTCAAATAGAAATTCTATTATAAAGTCTTCAGCAAAAAGTTTAATTTACACTTCAAGCCGCCAAGTACAGATACATGTAAATTGTGTGATGACATATCAATCAAGCTCTTGGCAAAACAATGGTGAAAACACTTGAAAAGGTCTTGAAATCGGAGGACAGCTCCACTTGCGGAGAGCTAAACAGGCTAGAAAGAAAATGTAAACTGATTAAATTAAAGCCTCAGATGAAACTTACTGCTGTGCATTCGACTTGTAAAAAGCACTACCTTTTCTAAGCTTATTATAAACGCAGTCTATATGTTTATAACTTTGGGGTACATTCCTTTAATAATAATGTGGGATAGATGTACGTCTGGGATGAAATAGTGGGAGTAAGAGGTTCCCAAGACCTTTCTAGCATTGTTGCAAGACACCAGCAGAAAGTTGTAACTCGTTTTAAGCAGCAACTATCAAGAAAAAACACATCTATGTTCCTGGTAGCTGGAAGGAAACTATTATTAATGTAAAGAGGAAATATCTTAAATTGATATCATTGAAGATCAGAATTCCGACTTTCTTTCTACTACAGCTTTGGAACAAAATATCTCAAACAGAAAGAAGGATAACGCGGGAACTTGTTTTAGTTGGGCGGATATTGGATGGTTGTGAGTTGTGAGAGGTTCTCTTTTCATGTTACGGTTGAATGAAACCCTCACTGTGGATCAACCTTTTCGCAAAGTAAATTTGGAAAATCAGGCTCGTGGGCCCAAGTTACTTTCTTTGTCAAATGTCAGTCAAGATGTGTGGACCGTAGAAAAATTACTTTGGCCAAAAAGAAACATGTGATGGATCTTCTGCCATAATTTCCGCCAATTCATCATGTGTACTTCAAGAATCTTCCAACAGAAGGCAATACCAAGTTTCAAACTACTTCCACTAGAGTACATCATGTGACGTTGATGATGATGATAGCATTGTGCACAGTGAATGATTTGCGGTAACTGGTAATATCTTTCACTCTTTGAGTAAAAAATAGAATAAGTAAATATAAATCAAAATCAAGAGTTTTTGTAATCATAATAAACAAGTCTTCATTTACACATGGAAATTTCAAAACCATACGGGACCAAGTCCTTATTTTTTTTTTTAAAAACGCATAAATTTTCAATAGAAATATTAATTTGCCATTTGTAAAAGTAGCGCGCTATAAAATGGTACTTTAAATTGAATATTACCGCATATAATTCTTATAAATCACTTGGCGTGAATTAATTATTTATTAATAACTTTAAAGCATTATTAATCACAATAAAGAAAAATGGACTTGGTCTACTCTTGTTGTGAGCCCCTCATATGTTTGGATTAAATGAGCTAGAATTTAAAAACAGAAAATTTATTTCATGAGACTTTTCTAAAAGATACATAAAACTATATTTTTTTAAGGACATTGCAATGCGAAATCAATGAGATGTATTATGCAATAGTCTTTTAAGAACAACTTATTTTATTATATTTAGTTATTTGCACAACTGCCATTTTTTTATTAGAAATGAAAAAGTACAATTAGAAAATTTAATGTTTTCACATTTTACACACAGATACAATGTAGATGGTAGAAAATTGCGGCCGAGGTCTCATATTAAATATAATTCAGAAATAAGTAACGGAAAATTTAAAAAAAAATATATATATATACTGAATACATTTATTTAGCTTTATTTTTTTATTAAATACTAAAGTTTTATTACATTAATGTGTATTTTTTAAATATCAACATTTGCCAAATTTAGAACTTAGATCAATCGAAATCAGAAAACTGTTCAATGTATGTCACCTAAAATATGCCGGAAGCAATAATCGTAAATACTTCCTTAGGCATTTTATAGGCACTTCTTTAATAAACTTCGTAAGAGAGTTTCTTTCATCATTTATTTTTCTAGAATTGATTTGCTGAATAACACTCATTAAGTTCTGAAATCTTTCCCAAAGAAATTTATTGCTGAGACTTTGAGACCCATCTTGCAGCATTTATCACGTTCAATTTGTCCGGAAATCGCTGCAGTCTGCATTTACGTGAAAGGGTTAATATATGCCTTAAGGCTGCTTCAAAAAATATCCCATTTCATGTAATCATGGTATTTATCTACCCCACTCCGCTAATTGCATGGAGAATTACAAAAAATAACATTTAACATAATTTATTGATTTTCAAGATTCGCTATTAGTTATTTAAACGTCGTTATTGTAATTATGTTTCTATTACTCATTTTGTGTTTATTTATAGATGTTCTTGTTTGAATACAATGGATTGAAACATTTCTTAAAATTCGAGGTACATTCGACAGTTTTTTAGAATATTTCGTAAATTACTTAGTTTACTTAACAGGTGTTAAAACATTATTTATAAATCTAAATAAAAAAATTAAAAATAAACTCTGCTATGTTGAAGTTAAAGTGATATTGTGTATAAAATGTAGACTTTAATAAAGTTATTAATAATTTTGTAAGCTAAACCTAATAATAAGATAAAATGGGTTTAATGTCAAAAGTTTCAGAAGTGCTTAGATCACATTCAATGAAGAGACGTGGATATTTGAATACGAAAAGTCTAAAAGAAAACCATTTAAAAAATAGAGTAAAACTAATGAAAACTGTTAGATAGATAAATATCAGTAATGTCTTCCCTTTTTTCAAAAGAAATATTCCGCGTAAAGACTCAATTAGATGATGTGAACACCTGTTATGTTTAAAATGTGTATATAATATAAAGGGTACAATATGTTATCTATCGCCGACCTTTAATTTTTCACCCGTTTGTCGTAGGCATATAATTCCACTTACAAAAAAGTTTCAAATGAGGTAAATATTCATGTTGTGGCATTATTTAACGTAATAAATCAATTTTACAAAAATTACGAAATCTAACATTTTATACGGTCCCCCAGTCCCTATAGTTATATTTAGTAAACGTTTACACATATCATAACAGATGTAACACAAAAAGTTTGACATCTGTACTACAAAAATCGACAGATTTATTAAATTTCAAAGTTTGACATTTTTGCACATTATTTTATTTTTCATTGAAGGATCAGTTGAAAGATGAATTAAAATAATTCGAGATGAAAATCAGGGTGCAATATCCTTGTTAAGGCGAAACCACCTTTAGCCGGTATCGTCAAATTGGGGTATCACCAAAGAGGATTATTTCATTAAAAATTTGAGCTGACTTTTAGGGGTCGTATACAAAGCGAAAAATGAAATATTGAAATTAATCAGAAAAATAAATATAAAATTATTATAATTTCAGAAAACGGCTTACTATAAAAAATGCATACATCAAATGCCGTAATCTACGAGATATATTGCACAAAGTGTTCTCCATTGGTGGCAATGCATAACTGAATGCGCGACAGTACTGAGTCCTGGACACGTTAGAGCACAGTAGGTGCGCAAACTGTGCGATAATCAAGGATGATACTCTGCTTCAGATAAACCAGAGAATTGGTCTCAGTCACATAGACCTCTGCCTTGATCTAATTCCAGAGGTAGAAGTCCATGGGAGTCAAGTCCAGCGAACGCGGAGGCCACTCTACCGGACCACCATATCTGAGGATCTGTTGACTGAATTCGGTAGCTAGATACGCCAGGACGTTTGATGTTTTATGCAGAGAAGACACCATCATATTGAAACCACACCCAACAGGCATGTAGGAGAGGCAGCTCTTCATACCAGTCACGTACCGTGTTTTGTAGCAGATGCAGATAACGATCCCCCGTTCAGGTCCTATAGTAGAAAATGGATCCAGCAGTCTGGGTTCCCCATATACCGCACCACACGTGTCGTACTGTGCGGACGATGTGGAGGTTTTCTAGAGACCAGTAATGCACATTTTGCACGTTCACAATGTGTAAACATTGACTCATCTGTTTACAGAATGTCACAAAGGAACGACGGATTCTCCTCTAAGGTGTTGAGCAAGAAATTACAATAATCAAATCGTCGTGCGTGGTCACCCAGCATCACACCCAACTTGCAAAATTCTCGGATGATATGGATACTCATCATGTGCATGTAAGAAATGCCCGATATGCTGAACACCTGCCTCGCTTATTTCCGACGTGCTCAGTTGTAGAATTAAAAGAGACATGCCAGCACCTCATCCGGTGTCACTCAAGCATTACACCTTGCCCGTCTACTTGCTCTGGGTCCTGGTGACACAGAGCCGATCTCTCTAAGATGGTGCAATGCATCAGTTATAGTTTCATGCAATGGATGTAGATCCTTAGGGAAACGTTCTGAATAAACACTCGCAGCCACTGTGGCATTCCTTTGTGATTTAATAAATATAAGTATCATTTCATCATATCGCATGTATGCATAGCTTGCCATCACGATCTCAGCGTTGATTAGCATGTCCTCTGCTAAGATGGCTCGTGTTTTATATCGAACATGTGGTGCTGCGGTACTACTGTAATTCGCATAATGCCAATTTTCATGCTCGTTATAGCTCGGCTGGTCGTTTGCATTCCGCTGCCATATATCTAGTCCTTAGTGAGTATGTTTTACTTCCCGGTTGTCAATTCTACCTACTTTGACCCATAAATGTACTATAGCACGTAAACGGCCGATCGTTAACTGCACCTGCTACAAAACACGGTACGTGACTGGTATGAAGAGCTGTCTCTCAGACATGCATGCCTTTTTTGCGTTCAACATGACGAGACAACTCCGCATAAAGCATCAAGCGCATGCGGAGCATAAAGCGATCGTTATAGCATAAAGCGATCCGCATAAAGCGGTCGTTAACTGCACCTGCTACAAAACACGGTATGTGACTGGTGTGAAGAGCTGTCTCTCAGACATGCATGTCTTGTTTACGTTCAACATGACGGGACAACTCCACATAAAGCATCAAACGTCCGTGCGTATCTGGCCACCGAATTCAGCCACCATATCAAATGATATGGTGGTCCGGTAGAGTGGCCATCCCGTACGCCAGACTTGATTTCCATGGACTGCTACCTTTCGGGTTACATCAAGTCTGTGTGACTAAGCCTACTACTCTAGCAGATCTGAAGGAGCGCATCATCCTTGCTTGTCGCACAGTTATACCTGCTATGCTCCAACGTGTCTAAGACTCAGTACTGTCACGCATCCAATTGTGCATTGCCAACAATGGAGAGCACTTTGAGTAGTATCTCTAGTAGATTCCGGCGTTTCTTACATACTTTTATATAATAGACCATTTTCTTATATTGGGTCAATCCATTTCAAGTGGTCCAGGTCTGGTTGCTCGACCATTTTTAAAAAAATCTGAAATTTTTTGTACAACAACCCTAACATGATGGAAGTTCAAAACGACTATTATTTTAAGTTTATTCATTTTTGTTTGTGCATGGCGGCCATCTTTGTTTCATCGTCTGCAGCAATTTTCTCACAAGAAGGGTTTACGCAATTGTAAATAATTCATCGTTTATTTACCCAATTCAAGTTCGGTTTAAAGCAATTTGTACAGACTACTTTGGGCTAAAAATCTGGTAATGGAGTAGTTTCCGAAACTAACTGCTTATTGGTAAAATTTAAGCATAAAGTTTCAGTTTTTTCCCAAAATTTGGCCGTTTACAAGAGGAAATTTTTCTAGCAAGGAAAACTGTCAACATGACATTTTTTTTTTTTTTTTTACAAATAGGCCGAAAGTACTTGTGCTCACACACCGAGTTCCAGATCTGGGACTTGCTTTCTCTTCGCTAAAAAAAATCCCAATTTTTTCAAAAATGACAAAAATCGCACTTTTCAGGCTTTCATATCTCTGGTGGGGCACGAGATAAAAATCTGAAATTTTTTTTTATAAGAGTATTGTATGGTAGTGTTATGCACAAGAAATTTCAGGATGGCGATTTGACTACAAGCTGAGATATGGCAAGGGCAACATGTCAAAACAATACTGCTAAACTATAGTTTTGTTGTAGTCACAGCTAAGTATTTATCTCAGAGTATCATTTAAATTTATTTTTTAGATCATCTTTATATAATAGTAACAGAAAATAAAGCCTTTTGCAGTTAATTAAAAAAATAATTATGCCTAAGGCCTACATTTTGTATGGGTTCAGTATTTGTTGTAGTAATTTTAGTAACTAAAAGAAATCTCAGAACTTTTACATATATATATATATATATATATATATATATATATATATATATACATACATACAAAACCTGAGGCAAAAACCTGAGAAAAGAGAAAAGCTGTTAATGTTGGCATACTTGTTGAGACATGATCAAACGCGTCAAAACACATTCCTGCTTGTTGGTTTAAAAACCACAATTTTAATGCTGCTTGCCAGTCCCTCAATCTTGTTTTTACCATAAGTATGTTCCTGTAAATTAAACATTATGCGATGTTACCATGCATCAAGTACTTTTCAGAAAGTAATGATACCCAAAGCCTTTTCAAAATTTATACAGCAGAAAAATCACATTTTTGCATAAGAAGTAAGCTAGGAATTATTAATGAATTGAGACTTGCACATAGTGATTTCAAAGTATATTTCTATGAGCCAGCAGGGCCAAGACCTTCAATCAAGTTATCAAGAGATGACAAGACTTGTTCCTATAAATAAAATTTTGAGAAAGATCAAAATAGTGCTTTTTGAACCAACAAGCAAGAATGTGTTTTGACACGTTTGATCATGTCTCAACAAGTATGACAACATCAACAGCTTTTCTTTTTCCCTGTGTTGTTTTTGTCTCCGGTCTTGTATAAAAATATTTTTTTCTTTATGTAAAAATGTATGGCCTTTGCAAAGGGCTTTATTTTCTGTTACTATTATTTAAAGATAATCAAAAACATAAATTTAAATGACACTCTGAGATAAATACTTAGCTGTGACTACAACAAATAAATAGTTTGGCAATATTGTTTGACATGTTGCCCTTGCCATATCTCAGCTTGTAGTCAAATCTCCATCCTGAAATTTCTTGTGCATAACACTACCATACAGTACTCTTATATATATATAAAAAAATCAGTTTTT
The DNA here is from genome assembly GCA_963932465.1 of Maratus speciosus. Classification (NCBI taxonomy): domain Eukaryota; kingdom Metazoa; phylum Arthropoda; class Arachnida; order Araneae; family Salticidae; genus Maratus; species Maratus speciosus. The sequence goes on from OZ010791.1 coordinate 140,804,286, forward strand.
TATCTCGTGCCTCACCAGAGATATCAAAACCTGAAAAGAGCGATTTTTGTCATTTTTGAAAAAAATGGGATTTTTTTTAGCGCAGAGAAAGCAAGTCCCAGATCTGGAACTCGGCGTGTGAGTACGAGTACTTTCGGCCTATTTGTAAAAAAAAAATTATGTCATGTTGACAGTATTCCTTGCTAGAAAAATTTCCTCTCGTAGACGGACAAATTTTGGAAAAAAAGCTGAAATTTTATGCTTAAATTTTACTAATAAGCAGTTAGTTTCGGAAACTACTCTATTACCAAATTTTTAGATCAAAGTATTCTGCCCAAATTGCTTTAATCCGCAGTTGAATTGGATAAATAAACGATGAATTATTTACAATTCCGTAAACCCTTCTTGTGAGAAAATTGCTGCAGACGATGAAACAAAGATGGCCGCCATGCACAAACAAAAATTAATAAAATTAAAATAATAGTCATTTTGAACTTCCATCATATTAGGGTTCTGGCACAAAAAATTTCAATTTTTTTAAAAATGGTCAAGCGACGAATACATGATTTTCTGGACCACTTGAAATGGATTGACCATATTAGTATAATACATTGATATTTATTTTTTTGTTTAATTTCAATGTTTCATTCTTCACTTTGTATACGACCTCTAAAAGTCAGCTCAAATTTTTAGTTGAAATAACCATCTTTGGTGATACTCATATTTGGCGATACCGGCTAAAGGTGGTTTCGCCGTAAAAAGGATGTTGAACCCTGATTTTCATCTCGAATTACTTTAATTCATCTTTTAACTGACCCCTAAATGAAAGACAAAATCATGTGCAAAAATATCAAACTTTGAAATTTAATAAATGTGTCGATTTTTGTAGTACAGATGTCAAACTTTTTGTGTTACAACTGTTATGAAATGTGTAAACTTTTACTAAATATAACTATAGGGACTGGAGGACCGTATAACAAATTACATTTTGTAAATTTTGTAAAATTGATTTTTCACTTTAAATGAGGCCACAACATCAACATTTACCTCATTTGAAACGTTTTGTAATTGTAACTATATATCTACGACCAACGGTTGAGAAATTAAAGGTAGGAGATAGATAACATATTGCACCCTGTCTATAATACTCAGTAAAGTCTTGTAAAATATATATATATATATATATATATATATATATATATATATATATATATATATATTAATATGGCATCTAAAGATGCGCAAATCATCACAGCACTCTGCTAAAATATTCAATATAGATCAGTGCAATTCATTCCAAATATTTTTTTGTTAAGCGAACATAGAGATTATATTGATAAACAGCTTAATATATCACGTTTATTAAAGTACTATGCATTAGTAGAGAAACTATTACTATTTCATTTTAAACAGATTTAAAATACTTTTTATCTATTTTCTTTTTAAACCGCAGTTAACGTTTCGAAGAATTCTTTAGATACTTTTACAATATTTTATCATATAATAAATATAATCCATATAACAGATTCATATACATACGATATTTTATTTTCCTTTGAAAAAAAAGATTATTAAAAAAAGAGTTTCAATTGTATTTCAACTCATTTTAGTATCTCACACGGTTTCAAAGTATTTTTTTACTGCTTTATTTATATCCCAAATGGTATGGCTTTGTATCTTAGATTTCGAGAGGCTGCATTAATTTATGGTTACGTTTTATGTCAAACATAGAGCATGCATTATTTAGTAGCACACACGGGCTTATTCTGATATTTCCAAAAGAATATTCACATTTTAAAGTACGCTTTTCTGATTCCCCAAGGCAAAATAACTCTCCGTTCGCTTGAAATTTATTTTTTATTTCATGACAAGTTATTCACTATAGATTTCGGAAAACATTATTCTTAAGAGATTTTTACAAAGATTATATCTTATTTTAAGAGAATAAATATTCATTAAAATTAAATTCGTGAAAAATATTATTCTAACATTTGTTATCAGAATAAATGTAAAAATATCTGCTTTGTAAATATAGGCACCCATAAATTTATTTCGAAAGTAATAGACTGCTGGGTCTATCATTATTTCAAGGAACGTTTCTTGTAAATAATTAAAAATTTACTGAGTGTATTCTACTGAAATTTCACTAAATTTCCTGCGAAACATCAGGAAAGTTTCTGCTCTTTTACGGGACTGTTACTCTTATTTCAGTTCTATTTTCTGGTCCTTCTTATTACCTTACATTTCACAGGCATCTTACTAAGATTTCAGCGGAGCATTTCATAAATAACGCGTAATGTTTCTCTTATGCATAATAAAGTTCGCCAGATGTTTATCTTTCAATTCAACTCAAGGACATTCCTAGCAAACGCAAGTCAAAGATGTAAATATTCGTTGCGCATTGAGAAACTACTATTCAGGTAGGTTCCTTCTTGATTAACCTCTTCTCGCCCTTCGCCACATATCCGGTTCAGTTTTTTATAATTATGATTACTGTCAATAATAAAAAACTACAAAAATATGATAATAACTTATTCACCAAAGAATCTCTCAACAAGAGAAATAAAAATGTTATGGTTTGACTGCACCGATGTACCATTAGAGATATAAAAAAGCGTGAAGTAATATTTCGGCAGTCAGTGTTGTTTGATTATTTGAACAAATCGTTAAATTTTGATAAAAATAATATCATACATATTAGGTTTTAATAATTTGGTGAAATCTAACAAAGAAATGTACAGTTAGTTTTTTTTTTTTTTTTTTTTTTTTTTTTTTATAAGAAATCATAAATTACCCTTAACTCTCCGCGGCCACAAATGTGTACATTAATTGTTTGTTAATTTTTTATAGTTTTTCCTATTTTATTACTTTTTGAATTACTATTAATATGAAATGAATAACTCGTAAAAATTTTCATTTTGTTCTCACCATACAAAAATCTTCTCTGAAGAGTTTAATGTATGTGCTAGAGCCAAGAGGCTGTAGGTTAGGGTGGAGCGAAAAAAATTAATTTTTTACAATCTAAAACGGGTAGGTGCCAAAAGTTGCCTTTATACTAGTACATCATCTGCGTGCAATATTACCGCTGAAAACAAATGTCTTGAGTCTGCGCTTTTGGTCCAAAAGTCGAAATTTTGGTAAAATTTGACATTTTTTCAAAAAATTTAAAAAAATTCTATAGAGATTCTTATTATTTAAAAATGTTATTTAAACCTTTATTATTAATGACTTAACATATTTAAACGCTAAAACGATATCTTTGTTCCGTATAACTGGAACAAAACTGACAACTTTTGGTGAATAAAAGGCGTTGCCACTCTGTTGTGTCACACAAATAAGTGTTGTTTAGAATACCGCTCTTACCTAGTTGCTTTCAAAACTACCTAGGAGGTACCACGTGGAGGTAGCTGCATTTCATGTCACAACAGTGCATAGCTCGACCACCCTACCATTTGAACTCAACTCAATGTTTTATTTATACACTGAATTCGGATTTTTTTTTTATCAAACACTGGCCTAAGTTTTCTATGTATCAACCTAGTACATCTCTTCTTTGGATCCACAGACTTTGGATGCTGCTGCTGTGATCTCCTTTACGTATTTTTCTACTTTTTGTGTAAGAGAAGACAAACAGTGTAATGCAGTGTGGATGATATTAATGTAATCTATTCAGCCGTCTATTATCTCCACTAAGATTGCATCCGATAAATGCATATTGATTAGAGGTTCTGTTACCACAACACTTTTCCAATGAATTAGATTTGTATAATTATCCGCATCAAATTTGATTGTCGAAATTTCAGATTTGCTTATGCTATCATTTACTCTCATCTTTCAACTATTATGTGCTGAGCAGCTAGCTGTTTAATGTGATGGAGATCTTCAGAGAGCATTGAATTAAGAATTTCCTCTGCGTATGCAGAGCAACCATTGTCCTAAATAACCTTTTTTAGTAGTAGTTTTATTCCATTTTATGTGTTATTTAGTAGCCGAGTAATTTTCCATGAGTTTTTAGATCCCTTCTTTAGCTGTGGATTACATTTGATTGTAAACTATCCTGAGGCCAAACTTGGATAACATAGTACTTTCTGAGTGAACGTAGAGACTCTGATGGGCAGTGAGTGCTCATTTGAAGGCGGATAATTCTGTTAGTCGTTGTCATCCATTCAGCGAGGGACATGTTTAGAATGAACCATTACAATTGATCATATGCCACCACCAAGTCCAGTGAATTTTTCCTGCATCATTTTTTAGACAAGATCGTTGGTAAACATTAGATTCTAACCCACAGGGATTCACCGGACCAATAGGAAAATCTTTGTCCACGTGCTTATTCCCTTCTTATTTCAATTTCTGAAGCCGTAGAGAGTAATTTTCAAACATTATTTCCTGAAATCGAGAAAAGGGTACTCAGCACATACCAGAAATACCTGCTAGACATTTGGAAGGTTATTTCATCAAGGTGTTGCTCAGAAGAATTAACGAATAGGAACCCAAGACACTTGTCCTACACAAGATGGTTCACAAAGTCGCATAAAATTATTCGCCTTTATGTAACCACTGATTGACCATCAGTGTCTGGTTCACTCACAAAGTATGTAATGCAAGTTTACGCCGCAGGCTGGTTTACACTAAATATAATCCACATCTAAAAAATTGATCTAAAAATTTATGGGAAAGTACTCGGCTACTAAACATCACAGAAAACGGCAAAAACAAATACTAACAAAAATTATTTAGGACAATGGTAGCTTTTCACATCGAGAGCAAAATCTTATTGCAATTTCGCTGACTATCTCCATCACATTAAACAACAAGTTTATCAGCATATAAAAAATGCAAGAGGTAGAGTAAAGGATGGCATACTCAAAGATGAAATACCTAAATGTTGTAGGAACAGAACTCCCAATCACTATGCAGTAACTGGATGCAATTTTGGTGAAGATACTAGAGGGCTGAATAGATTCCATTAATTCCACTGCATTACTCTGCTTACCTTCTCATACACAAGCAGTAGAAATATACGCGAAGGAGTGTTACAGCAGCATTACCCATCGTCTGTGGATATAAAGAAGAGATGGACTAGGTTGATATATAGAAAACGTATGCCAGTCCTTGATAAAAAATCACAATTCAATATATAAATAAAACATTGCGCTCAGATGGAAGGCTGGTTGGGCTATGCACTGTTGTGCCATGAAATGCAGCGATCTACACGTGATACCTCCTGGGTAGATTTGAAAGCAACTACATAAGAGCTGTATTCTAAACAACAATTAGTTGTATGACACAACAGAGTGGCAACGCCTTTTTTTCGCCAAAAGTTGTCAGTTTTATTCCCGTTATACAGAACAAAGATATCGTTTTATCGTTTAAATATGTTAAGTCATTATTAATAAACGTTTAAATAATATTTTTAAATAATAACCATCTCTATAAAAAAAATTTTAATTTTTTGAAAAAATGTCAAATTTTACCCAAAATTTCGACTTTTGGACCAAAAGCGCAGACTCAAGCCATTTTTTTCAGAGGTAATATTCCACGTAGATGATGTATTAGTGTAAAGGCAACTTTTGGCACCTACCCGTTTTTGATTTAAAAAAATTAATTTTTTTCGCTCCACCCTACTGTACGTGTATAGTATAACGCTATCAACATTTAAAAATTTTGGACACCCTTCTCCCTTACGATATCATGCATTTTCATCCCAGGAACACCATCCAACTCGCCTCCCTAATGATATGGTTATCAATGGCTAAAAAATATTTTGTTTTTTGCAATTTTTCATTTGTTTGCAGTGATACACAAATATTGTTATACACTTATTATTCGCATATTTTATTTATTAAAATGAAGGGTAGTTAATAAAATATCACTATTATTATTGAAACAACACTTAAAAGAAATAGCTGCTATTTGAAAGTCTTTAATAATGGTTTTTTGATACATATTGCATTCAACAATAATGTGGCTTCTTACATTTGGCCCTGCACGAGGAGGTGGTAAGGTGGGGACAGAACTTTTTTTCAACAAAACAGGCAGAGAAAGTTCTTTCACTTTTCCTTACTGCTAAACACAAGTATCATTTCAAACATATTTCAAATATAGTTTCTCGATCAGCGAATTATATATGTGCATACACATATGACAGAAGAATAGGAATGCCAAAAGTTGGAGCATTCTGCATTTTCAAATTAAATAATTTTATTATAATTTAATGATTTTAAATCTGACTTTTTTTTTTATTGAAAATAGATAACACACTACTAGAAAGATAACAGACTATTTTGATGCAAAGAACAAGTTACAAGTAAAAAGAGAAAATTTTGGTTGAAGCAAAAACGATAACCATATCAAAAGACAAATTCTCCTTCCCCTTAGAGATGTCTTATTATATAATATGCCAGATACCTCCTCCCCCCTAATGTGGAAATATTTTATATGCACAGCCCCCAAGTAATCGTTATTCCAAAATGCAGGAGAAATTTATATTTCAAGAGTGATTTCAATGAAAACTGTTAGAAAAAATTAATTTTTAATTAGTAAGGAAAAGTAAAGCAAAAATCACACTTAAAGCTATTAAAATTTTTGACTTTTAGTCTGTAAAAAAAAAATGATTTTTTGGATTTTTTTTTTCTTTTTTAAGCACTTTTACAATAATTATAACATTTCCTATAAAATTCAAGTTATCTATTTAAAAAAATGCATCGTAAATCCTCTGTCATTAAATAAGTCAAAGATTGCTATTTCGAAATTGTGGTGACAGTTAGCCAGCTGAACGAGTGTTTGCCACCACTTGCATACACATTGTGCCTTTAATTTTCTTAAAGTTGGAAATTTTAAAAGCTTTCAAAATTGTTTACAAATTGTGCAATGTTGCTCTGTTTTTACTCAAAAATAAAACATCTATTGCCACTTGTTTACAGTAAAAGCATTGTTCAAATATACATTTATCCTCTATTTATGAAGTTATCCATACATATTATTGGGATATACCTTCATCAAAAGAAAAGAATATTCTCCGCAAAATCCAATTATTAGAAATGCGTTTTCGCTGCACTGTAAAAACATAAAAACAACAGAAAGAAAAGACTTGGAACTACTGAATAATTCTGCAACGGTCAACTAAAAATCTGTAACCTTCCTACTTAATGAACAGGATCAATTCTGATTTTTGAGAAAAAGTTTACTGATACTTCTGTGAAATGCTTCATAAGTATTCAATAGTCTAAGAAGCATTCCTTGGAAATACCGGGTAACGTAGCTGTCCTTTATTTTTTAGAAACGTTTTAATTTTTATTTAAAATACGTCAGATCAGGGATGGGTTTTTTTAACTCACCCATCAATCCAACGTGTTTGCACGCCAATTGTAACCGCTGGTACCGAATAGTAATTTTAAACATACATAATTACGTAAGTTCTCAAATTTATCTTAAAGAAACAAAAATAGTTATATGTCAGCGAATTATTTAACTATTAAAAACAAACATCAATAAGGAAAGCCTTCCGGCCATTTACGCGAAATGCAACTATTATTTTCACTATTTATTATTTTTTACACTGTTTAGCACAGCGCTTTCAATCCGTTTACTATGATACCCAAGTGCGCTAAGAGAGAGATTTAGTTATGTTGCAAAATAATGAAAATATTAATACGATTTTGATAGGCTGAATAAAAATATTGTTCTTTTTTTCTTTCCGGTTATTCAAAGTAGCAATAATTATATTTAAATTGAGCAGGAACAAGTTTCGCCAGGTTCCCGCGTATATCGGGGCTCCAAATAATCCGGACACCAGTAATTTCTTATAGTTTATTTCGCCCTCTTTAATAGCAGATAAATTTTCCATTAGATAAAGCGAAGAAAATTACTTTAAAATACTGTTGTAGACAGCATTTGGGGATTTACGCGGGACACTTGGCAACACTAGTTGCAACAGAAAATTTCTCTGGATTCAAAGAATGTTCAAGTGAACGAAAACCACGTTTAACATCTTTTTATTAGATTGCTTAAAAGCAACAGTAATGAGCAATTTTATATGAAAAATATGATCTATGTTCTCAGATAAAATTTTAAGACGATACCAGTAAAAGTACTTTCGTATTAGCCGCATGCCAGATGTTAATAGCTAAATAAATCGCAAAAGATTTCACCAAACACACCTGTATTTTTACCCGACTGTCAAGAAGTGTTATGTGTTTCACGCGTATCTGGGCAAGTGGATTTCTTTATACCCTCGAAACATCCCAGTGGCTGGATGGATTTTAATGAATGAGGTCTCTATCGATTCGTATTAACCGCCCAATGGTTATAGGCTAGTTTTTGTTTTTATAAATTCAAAATGGCGGCCGTAAAATACAAAATGGCGGTAGAGAGGAAAAAACATTTACACATCCTATTGCGTGGCATATCATTGGATAAGTCTTTCAAAATGAAGATGATGTTTTATTGACTATTTTACAGTCAGAAGCTCCCTTTAAATATTACACAATTTGGAGGTTGTGTAGGTAGGATCTCTAGCTTTACTGCAACTCTAACCTTCACAGATACCGCATATTCGGCTTCATATCCGCCTCATCAAAACAGGTTTATGGATAGGAACTAACAATTAAACACAACTTAAAAGTCATCAACACAATAAATAAAAAAAAATAGGTAAGTAATAAAAAAAATAATTTAACATTGATGAGAAATAATTAATTAGTTCGTTTTTTACGCAGTCGGTTTTTTTGATTTTTTGAATTTAATTTATTCTAATTATTTCAGTGTTAGTTCCATTATATATCTGTTAAACTTTTGTTTTATGATTTGTGTAGCTTTAGTTTCTTTACAGGATATTAGCCGGAACTATTGCTGAACTAATTACAAACTTTCAAGGACAACGGATTAATATTTCTTAATCGGTCTGTACGGATATAGGTAGACTAAAAAAAAATCGTTCTTGAAATTTATTCGAAAACCTAAAAGAAAAAAAAAACAGTAAATTAAGGTGGAGTTTTCAAGCATTTCTTTCATTTTCATTTTCAAAACATCCCTTTTATATTTGTTTTACTCCGATACAAAAATTCAATTGTATGTTATCCATCCATCGATTAATGGAGTTCCATTACCTACGGTATATTCTTTTGAGCTGTGTTTATGGCAGCGTAGGTTATTCTTAATAATGATATCTAATTTAAATGTGTCCGATGTTTGTCGGCCTAGGTACCTCAATAGGTGGAGCGTTGGCAATTTAAGTCAAAGTTTAACAAGCGATTTAGGATGTTTTTTACTAAGCTGGTAAAATACAGCTCGGTGATATTTCTGTCATATCAATCAATACGATTGAGTTAAAAATAATAAAGTAAATCTTACATATTTCTATAAACAATTTACATAATATTACTAATACGTTTACGTGTACAAAGATTTGTGAAAAAAAAAAATCAATAGAAACTTCCGTTTTCTGAAATATAAAAAAAAAATCCGACGATTTTAAAATTTAGTCAACTTATGGAAGAATGTATGATTTTAACAATAAGTACAGTATTTAATTAAAAAAAAATCGAAAGTTCGTAACAGAATAAATATCTTCTCCAAATAACTGCATTTACGGTATGACTAGGGTTACCAGATGTTAGAAGTAATTGGATCTCCAAATGCTATGAGCACCACTAATTTCATACAGTTTATTTCGTCATCATTAAGGGGACCGGGAAAGCAAAATTCAACCAAAAAATCGATTTTTATTTTTATATCATTAAATAGTTTAAACTTTCAACTTTCCAACGACCTGCACATATATTTATATATAAAAAAATAGGTGTTGAAATTATTCATTCTTTCTAAGAGTACTTCACAGCTTAATGGCCATTTAAATCTTTAATTGACTTTTTCTCAAAACTTGGATTATTCATGTTTATGTTCATTTTTTTCAATATCTATTAAACTTAAGAACTCAGATTTTTTTAATACTTACATTATGTTATATTGTGTACTTTAACACAGGGATTTAATGATTTGTTGAGAATTATTTATTTTAGACAGTGAAATCGTACCAAAAATGCTAATTTAAAAATGACTTTCAATAAATAATTAATTTTGAATTTCATTTAGAAATAAAATGGTATGTTAAAATACTTAAATCATGTTATTTTAACTACTCTTAAAAATCTAGACCTCTATCTTTCACCATTTCTGAGGAAAAGGTACAAAAAGTTAGTGAATTTAACATGGCGGATACAGGGGTCTCCCGGTCCCCTTAGTAGCAGATAAATTTGCCATTAGATAAGGCGAAGAAAATTACTTTAAAATGCTGGCACAAAATTTCTCTAGATTCTATTAATGTTTAGCGCATAATTATCATAATCGGTATCATTTGAAAAACATTCCAAGTAATAGAATTATACATAATAATTGAAATTAAAAGTAAAAGGGGGAAAAAGGGAAAAAAGAAACAAATGTGTAAAATTTAACTTTGAAATGAAGTGATACAATGCGTAATGATTTCTCTGATATCTTTTGATTTCTAATCATAAGATAGTTTCTGTAAAACAAGACGTAGGCATGTCTAAGCTTTCACCTTCTACTTGTAAAAGAATATGAACCAAGGATATTGAAACAAAGCAGCTTTGGAGTTTTGACAGTGAAGTATAATAAAGTGCAGTTAGTTTCTGAAACAGTCCTTAAAATTTTGAGTAAAAAAAAAAAAAAAAAAATGATAATTCAATAGATTAAAGCAACACTTAGAGACAGATGACAATTATTATACATTTTGTTGTCACTTTTAGTAGTTAGAACGGTTGCGGTGTCAGGTAAGGGGGTAGGATACCTTTGAACGCATCGAAAAGTAAAAAATATCACTATGTTCCAAGCTTCAAAACTTGTGTAATAAGGCAAAAATAAAAATCAAACTTCATTTAAATATAAAACTCATATTTAAATTTATATTTAAATACATAGTTATACTTGTAAATTCATAAATAAATATTGAAATGATAAGTTTAAAAATATATGATAATAAGAGAAAAAAATCTTGCGCGCATGATAAAATCTGAAAATATGCATATAAAGAGGTAATTTTGGTAAAATTAAATACATAATAGAGTTACCTTTATACTAAAACCAGAATATTTGTAAAAAAAAATATTGACTAAATAAAAAAAAATAACAAAAAAATAAAAATTTTGGCTTTTTGAAAAATATTTTCAAAGTACAAAAACAGAAAAAATATATAATTTTACATTTTTCTGGTTTTAAGTTGTAGATTATACAGAAATGAACATGTGGTAAAAATTTCTTTTGATTGCCATGCATAGTTTTTTAGTAACGCCGCGCGCAGTATCAAAATTCACCGTTTTTAATAAACGCAACGCAAAATTTAATTATCCTATGCAGTCTTAATATATAGTCTTAATAAAACTGCCATAATTAGTAAACTAATGGGAATTTTTAATGCGGTTTTTTTCATATTGTTCAGAAATGATTACGGAATCAATATATGCATTAAAATTTTTTCGAAAATTTTGATGGTTTAAAGGTATTTTACTCCCTTAAGCTGTCGTTATAAATAAATTTATGTAAACGTCAATTATGTTTTGAATTTTTCAGTGACAATCACATGATTTACACTATAAATTTGAAAAAACTCTTATATCTTAATGACCGAGAGAGAACAATATATGGCAAGATCATTATAACAAAAAATACTAGTGCTTTCGAGAGAAAGACGTAAAGGAATAAGTTGTGTGGCATACTCATGGAACATCCTTTCAATTTTTTTATAACTCCCAAGACGAAACGAAAATATCAAATACAAATGTGATAGTCCGAGATCAACTAATAATGGATATGAGCACATTTACCGATGATACAACTTTTGTTTTATTAACCAAGATGGGCACTTTCTAACTACAAAGAGCTAGAAATAGTTAAAACTAACTACATACTAAGAGAAAATATAATTATTTCCATTGGCGAACTATGGCAATATTAAATTTTTTCGTGATACATGGTGAAGACGCTTAGCTCTTAAACAATACCTCAGTATTTAAAACCTTTTGTTCATATCTAATCTGTTCTTTACGAAACTTATGTTAGACAGTCCGAATGCTAACAGAGTTATAAAGTTATTAAGAAAATGGTAGATAAATGAGAAAAACGAAAGACAAAACAAAAAATATCCTAATATCTCGAAAACATTATATATATATATTTGTAAATTCACAATTTCCATATTTTTATAAAGTTTGTTTTCTCAATTCGTTATGTTCGTCTATTTATCTAAATAAAGTCTCATAAGGTAACCATAGTTTTGAATAACTGAGAATATACTGCAATGGAATACTCAGTTGTTCATAAAAAAATGTTCGTGTAATTAAGCTAAATAAGCATTTTACTTATCGGTGGAATGAGAGTCCATATCTTCTAGACTATAGAAAAAAATGTATATTTGTTAATATTTAATATAAATCTAACCATCTACTTTTCTTTGATACATTGCTGATAATACATAATTCCAAAAAATTAAGATAAAACTAAGTATAACCTTTAACTTAATTCCTAAATTCAAAACTTAAATTGAATCTGAAATCTGACAACACTTATAATATCGTAAATAAATAAAATATCTAAATTTTTAGTTATCAATTAACTGTTATCAGAATTTCAATATATTTCATACAGCTGTAGCTATCAAAATCTAAATTTTTCGCAATGATATAGATCCATCTATATCTCTGAACAGCTATTACTAATTTAGAAAATCTAATAAAATATTATCCCTCTTCACATTAAATCGTGATTAGTTTCCTGACAGCAGCAATGCAGAGTTTTCAAAGATTTTGACATTTGGCAATTCATCCATTTTCCTATAACGTTGAAAGAAATTTCTATTTCAGGGAATGTTTTAGAAAATTGTAGCTATCAAAATTTCTAATGCAAGGAAATAACTATCTAAGGTTATTCATAATAAATCTTTTCTAAAGAATAAATCTAATTTTAAAAAGTTGATAGTTAATGACAAGTAATAACTTTTTATATGGAATTTTTCGTTTTTCTAGAATTAATATTTTCTGTAAAAAGTGAATGCGATAAGCTATTAAATATATTTATAGACATATATCCAGTTTCAATATATTAAGAATTAGTTATCTTTGCTTATTTTGCTTAAAGTGAATAAATGTGAGACTTAACTTTTTTCTACAACTTTAATATAAACCTCTATAAATGAGAAATTTATAATTTTCTGATCGAATAAAAGGTTAAAAAATATTAATTTCGTTATGTTTTATTTAGTTAAAAAATTATTTGCAATAAACTAATTAAGTATAACTATATTAAAATTATACTCTATTGTTTTTAATTAGGTTTCCCCATAAATTTTAATTTAATAAAATTCTTTTGTATGTGCCTGCTAAACCGACGATAAGTGTTGCCTTTAGTATAATTCTGAGAATGAATGTTTTAGTTCATATAAGTTGTGTATATCAATTGCATTATGTTTGATGTACAGTCATCCTAGTCATGTACAGTCATATGTACAGATGATGTACATATTACCCGACTTGCCTAAATTCGCAGTTACGTAATAAATCTTGAAAACTACATTTATGAACACACTAGTGCGCTTAATATGCATTTGCATACTTTTGATAATTATTTTATAAATAAAATATGCAGATAAAAACCATAGCTATAATATAGTTTTATATTAGAGACAGTTAAATTTTTATTGGGCTACACAATTAAATCATTAAGAAATCAAAACCTCATCCGTCAATATCGAGAGTGATAGAAGTTGATAGATTATAGCGTTTCTCTTCACAAACATTCAGCTCAATCGCTGACTCTTCCACTACAACACTAAATTAGCTGTTACAAGTTAAACATGTCAATTCCTTTTTGATTTTGTGTACTTACTATACATAATATTGTTATAGTATCTTAATCTTTACTGTTATTTATTCATAGTAGCCATTTAATTTATAATAAAGATTATGCTTATCAGGGATTATTTTAATTTGTGAGATCCATTTATTTGTCTTGCCATCAAAAATTCGTGGAGAAGACGTAATTTATTCCTCTTTAAAAATTGTTATAATTTCAAAATTCAGAATTGTTTTAAATCAGTTTATCAATGTTAAATTTATAATTACCGTATTTCACAAGATGTTTTTTATTTGAAAAGTGTTTTTTTTTTCAGTTATTTTTTTTATATTTTTCATATTTTTATAGTTTTTATCCGTATAAATACTGATGCCTGATGTTTTATTTATAAAATAATAGTATATATATATACTCGTATATGTATATATATATATATGTATGTATACGGGCTGTTTAATAGCATCTACTTAATAACAAGGAGAAGACTCTTTAATTGCCTTCCAGGAGAACTTAAAGGAATCGATTGCGAGCAGAGACTTAATGTCCAATCCTCACCTTCCACCAGCGCAACCTGTTAGTACCCTTGCTTAGTGCATGGGGAACGAATGCGGATAGGCTTCCTCCAACCGGCTTGGACTGCGTGGAGGAATTTGGCGACCCTCGCCTTTATTCTATCATAAAACACTGACGCTAACAAAAATGGATATTACAAAGATTACAAACAACACAGAGAAGTATGGAAAAATGTATCTTAGGCTTAACTATTAGAGACAGAAAGAGAATAACTTGGATAAGAAATCACACGAATGTTTTTGACACCATTGAAAGAATTAAACGGCTAAAATGGATAGGGGCTGGGCACATGGGCGTAATCTGGCGGGGGCGAGGGAGGGCGCCATGCCCCCCCCCCCCTAGTTTTTTAGGAGCAGGGCAAAACTAAACTTTTGTCCCTCCAGTTTTTTCTATTGTTTTGTGATTAAGGGCCAGTTTTATATTTCACTTTTCTCTTTTTTTTTCTTTTTAACCATTCATGTGCTACCTTTGGTGTGAACTAGAACTAATCATAGATAATTCAAACTAGTGCAGCACAAAGTCAAAAGACCGGAATCTTCGGGACTTTACCAAGTTTGAACTTTGGATTTTTCCGAACTTTGGGTCATCAAAAATATTGCTTTAAAAAAAAAAAAGAAAAGAAAAAGAAGAAGAAAATTCACTATTTAAAAGGGCAAAATATGACGTTCATATATTAAAAATACATATAACAATTATTAATACTAAATTAAACAATCATTTTCATTAAATAAATCGTAACAGAATAAAAAGTAAAACAAAAACATTTATTTAAGGCTGTTCTTAAATCCAAAAGGGCAACTTTATGACATAAGTTTTAATTTATTTTTGTTCGGAGATGCATGAAACTAGTTGCTGTTGTTGTTCAGAAACTACGTAATCAAACTGTATTTTCCGTTTTTTGTTTTCTTTTGTTTTGTTTTTGTTTTGTTTTTTTAATTATTTTCCTGCAAACGTAATAGAGTTTAAGAAAATAGTGCCAAAAGGGGCGTTTTGAAGCGAATTCTCGCGTGAAAGAAGAATTACCACTCAAGGAAGGATAGAAAACGCCTTTGTCACGTGATCAAAATCGATAATAACTCAATAGGTAATTTATTTATCAAAAAATGGAAAAAAACAGTTCGATTCCAAATCGCTTCCAAAGTCATGCCTTCCAATTTTATATTTTTCCGTGAAAAAATGAGTTTGTAAATGTGTCAAAAGTTTTTGCGCTTTTTGAGCAAAGCAGTTTAGAGCACCGTTAAGGGAAAATACGATGAAAGAGGAAATTGTAATTTTCTTAACTATTGAACAATTTAGTTAATGTGGGCTGCTTTATTAACTTAGGTACATCATTAAGAAGTTTTTCTTTTATTCTGTACATAGGCATGAGTTAAGGTTCAGTAATAAAGCACTTTGCTCTAGAACTTTTTTTGTTTCAACAATTTTGTTTTTCCACTTCTTTCTTTAATACCGATGGAAAGTCCTAACTTTGGACAATTCCGAACTTTGGGTGCTCGAACTTTAGACTTTGTACTGTACCCAGAATTAACGCCTTTACGTTCATATCAGTAATTTTTGTCTTGTGTCTTCACAAAATTTTAATACAGTAATCAATGTTCAAATAAAAATATTTCTCCTGCTCTGTTTTTTTTCTCCAGAAACGCGGAATTTATTTTTCCTTTTCCATTATAAAGCTGTTTATATGCACGTGTGGGATAGATCTCTTGATTTCTGTCTCTGAACTCTGATCATTGTCATTTTCTAAACTTGTGATAATATGAACAAAACTCCCTGATACCCTATATCGTTCTCTATTTCTAGTTACAAGTTACACATTATTAATCCGAGGTGCCCATAGAACTGCAATGGGTTTTACTCAGGAAATTCAATGAAAACAGAAATATAAAAACAATTTTCTGTTAATAAAACAAAACCCCATTTAATACGTTTTTCATTTATTTCGCAGAAAATTTGCAATTAAGTAACGTTAAGTAATTAGTTTTAAAAGGAATAGGAAAATCGGCCCTTCTTTCAGTTTTCTTTCAGGCACTTTTCTTCTGTTTTCTTCTACTTCAGTTTTCTTTCGAAATTTTCAGTTTTCAATATTCACTTGTCTTTGTGTCATTTCAAAATTAGTAAACGTAAAAACGTATTTATAAATGTATTTCGGATTTTAACTAAAGTACAATTGGAGAATACTGGAAAAAATTAAACTTCAGAAAAATGAGACAGAAGTACCAGAAACTTGACACTTTTTCATTAAAATACTATAAATTTTATTAAAAAAAATTGTATTTAATATTTTAAAAATAAAAAACTAAGTATTTTTACTAGGGTCTTTAAGGGGAGTCCACTTTGAAAATTGTGTAAAATTAAAAACGTTTAATTTACAATAAACAAATTAAAAAGAGTTGTTTGATTTAAATTTTTATATTGATAAATTATCTGGATTCATCTCAAACCAGTATGAATGGGACTTAAATCTGATCAAATTATCAACTAACTTATTTTATGGAGTTATAAAATCTCAGCAAGTTTCCCTCCCATACGAATTATTTTTTCTACAAACCCTTTCAAATTTCTCAAGTATGTTAAAAAGAAAAGAAAATTGGTTGTATTAAAAACATGGGATGCTTATCAAAATTTTAATTATCAAATGCTACTAAATGTCATAAATAAAGGGGAAATATCAAGAAAGCTCGACCAATTTGAAGAAAATATATTTATAATATTAAGTAAAGGGTAAATATTGTTGCACTAATTGAAAAGCATTAAAACGATTACATATACATTGGCACTTTTAGGAGCATTGCTTTTATTAAGCTTGTTCTTAAATCCAAGCTGATTTCTTTCAGACGCATTTTTAATTTAAATCTTGTTCACAATCTCATTAAAAAGCAGGTGGTCTTATTAAGAAATTATATGTAATCCAAGTGTTTTTCCATTTATCAGTAAAGGCAGAAGATTTTTGAGAAAATGCTGTCAAAGTGGGCGTTTGGAATAGAATTTTGGGACGTGACAGCGCAGGAAAGGAAAAACTACTATACTGTGAAAATAATCTGTTATAACTCAAGATATAATTAATTTATTTATCAGAAAATTAAAAAAAAAACTGTTTGATTGCAAATCACTTTAATAATCATGCCTACAAGTAATCATGCCTTTATGCAAAAAATGAGTCAGGAAACGTGTCAAAAAGTTTCGCGTTGTTGAGCGGAAAAAAATATTTTTTTGAGAACCGCCTTAAAATAAGAGATATACCAGTCGTGCATTCAATATTTTAAAATATTATATTCCTTTAAAAACATGAAACGTGTAATTTAGGATTTTCCCCTATTTTTCGTATATGGTTGAACATTTAAAGTTTTATTTAAATATTAAATTTCTTAAGCATTTAATTTCAATGTGTA
This sequence comes from Maratus speciosus, assembly GCA_963932465.1. Lineage (NCBI taxonomy): Eukaryota > Metazoa > Arthropoda > Arachnida > Araneae > Salticidae > Maratus > Maratus speciosus. The sequence continues at coordinate 140,822,093 of OZ010791.1, forward strand.
TGCGTGCGCGCGGTGATGGAAAGGAGTGGGAGAGGAGTATGATTTTTTATAAAAGTCTTTAGGGAATTTTGTCCCCGCAGTTATAGAACCCAAGTTACGCCTATGACTGGGCACATTGCAAGAAGACAAGACAATAGATGGAGCACAAATACCCTACAGTGGTATCCCACAGATAAAAAACGACCAATAAGACGACCACATGTAAGATAGAGTGACGAAATAAGAAAAGTGGCTGGTGTTAATAAGATGACTGCAGCACTATACAGTAAACATTGGAAAAATCTGGGGGAGACCTACATCCAGCCGTGGATTGAAACCGGTTGTTGATGATGATGAAGATTATACACATATATATATATACATATATGTATATTGCAGTTTCTTACGAAATTTTACCTAAATAATTTACAAATTCGATTTACGTAAAACTCTAGTTACGTAAAAGTTTACGAAACGCATTACTTTCGTAAATCGCTGATGCCTGTATTGCAAAACCATTAAAATGCACCCGACACGGTTACCCCTCATAGACCATAAGGTAACAGAATTCTTTTGTCTGTTCCTATAAACGAACTTAATATGCTATACACTTCATTTTCAATACAGAGCATTTTATGGTAAACCTCAATAATATTTAAAAATTGAATTAATATCAGGGTATATTTTCGAGAAATATAAAACAGACAATCTGAATTCATATACATTTTTCAAATATGTTGAAAAGTGTGAATAAATTCATAAACGTTTTCCAACTACGTTGTAAAGTGTTAATAAAACATTTTGTTTCCTTGCTTTATTAACCATTTGAAAAAATGGTTATTGTCCTCGTCAAGGTAGGAAATCAAAAGTATATCTGAAGCTTTTTATTGGTTTAATCCGCATTTTATTCGTTTTCTGGTTGGTCTATACAGTAATCTGTATTTCCCTTTACTTTCAACAGAGATGGATACTTCTACCACTATGACAAAAAAAGTAATAAAAACTAGGAAAAAAATTAATAACTCAGAAACAAATTGAGATACAGCTTTCAAACAAATTGAATTTAAAAGTACATTTTTTTCTCTATACGACGGTGTAAAAAGTAATATTGTGGGATGTTTAAAAGTTTAAGAGTGAAATTTCATTTAAAATGGGTCGCCAGATTTCTTGAAAATCTGACGATGGAAAAGCCTTTTTCCGAACAGCCAATGAAATGCTTGGATAATACGTAAGGTTCAGGAAATCTGAGGTTTCACAGGTGATTTTTGTCGCTTGCAATTTTTACGTGCAATAATAATATTATAGTTTAATTCATGGCGTACGTAATGTATGATGAACTCCGTGTCATTTTTCCCCACACCAGTGGCTGAGAGGTGCTGCTCTCGAAGCTGGTAGACGTGAGGTGCTGGGTTCGAACCCAATCACGCCCGTCGGCCTAACCGTTTCGGATTTTTCGTGGTTTTCTTCGAAAGCGTGGATTCCCATGCGTAAATACGGGTTAGGTTCCCGTAGAAAGACACCCACGAAGGGCACTCCTCGCCCTAGGGCCTATATCCCACGTGTTGATAATTGGCCTTCATAAACACAAAACCAAAAATCAAACCGTGTGATTTTTTATGTCTTAAATTTTAGTCTTTGAAAAAAATCATTTTCCAAATGGTCGTTGTAATTTGTTCAATTGCATTTTTTTTATTTATGTTTGTACTGTTTTGGTGTTCCTTCAGCTGCTTTTGCCTCATTTATATGTTGTCTCTATCTGCACTACATACATCGTTTCATTTTCAAATGTCGTGTTTTGTGAACTGCTAACGTTGGGACGAAGAAGAATCGATGTTATCCATTGATATTTTTTAAATTTTCTCGATCTAAGGTTAGCCATGTAACTAGCATTTTTTTTTTTTTACATCATTTAGGAGTACACAAAATAAAATTCCTCCGTCTCAAGTTTAATTCCGATTCCTTGAACGTTTTAATAATAGAAAATTCAATTAAATAGAAATTAATCTATTTAGAAGAGCTAATTTTTTACGATACCTTTTCTCGATCTAATTGTTAACCATGCAACTAGGATTTTTTTCTTTACCTCATTCAGGAGTCACAAACTAAAATACTCCCGTCTCAAGTTTCATTTCGATTCCTTGTATGGTTTAGTAATAGAGAATTCAATTAAATAGAAAATAATTAATTAGAAGAGCTAATATTGTACGATCTAACATTTTACCTTATCTATTTTACTCAAAATTAAGAAAGTTGTTTTCATACAAATACACTTCTTAGAAAGGCATTGATGCTGTGATTTTCTGAAGCCGAAATTAATTACTTCTTCGAAAAGTACCGTTACCGGGAAAACCAGTAAGTAATTAGAGTATATTTAAGAGCAATTTTTTGTTTTTGTTGTTGATAATTTTAATAGCAACGTTTTCAGCATGTCTAATAAAAATTTTGCATACATTTTAAATAGTGTAAGGAAACAAATTATATCAGTTTCAGTCAGGAACTATATTGTTTCAATTTTTGTATTATCCAAAGTTTTAATAAATGTTTATCATTTTCAATGTCATATAGAAAATGTTGTCTGTTTCCACAAACGCAAGAAACCTTCTAAATAATTAATGCATGTTTTCGCTGTATATACCGGGTGTCCCAAAAAGGACTGACTGATTTTAAAATTCAATAACTTGTAAACGGTGACAGATATTTAAAAAATTCTTGCAGGAGGGTTAAGCATAAGGTCAAAAGTTTTTTTACAGTGATTTTCAATTTTAGTTCGAATTAGAAACAATAGATGGCGCTGTAAGCAATAGTCGCTAAATACAGGCTCGATTTTTGGTCCTTTATCTTGTTCCATGAGGAAAAAGGAGATGGAAATGTATTATCCGGGCCACGAAGTACCAAAAATCGAGCCTGAATTTAGTGTCTATTGATCGCAGCGCCATCTATTGTTTGTAATTTGAACTAAAATTGAAAATCACTGTAAAAAAACTTTTGACCTTATGCATAACCCTCCTGCAAGAATTTTTTAAATATCTTTCACCGTTTACAAGTTATTGAATTTTAAAATCAGTCAGTCCTTTTTGGGACACCCGGTATATATATTTTGTTCACTTAACGTACTTTTTTTAATTAAGAAAAAAATAGTCATTATTTCTACCAATCAGTTAATTTTAAACGCCATTCATAATTTATCAAAAATAGAATGATTTTTTATCGTAGTATTTTTCTCCAAGTATTATTAAATTAACCAATTATTATAAAAATTGAGATATAGGATAGATTTTGACAGAAGAAAATAATGCGTAATTTACAATTTATTTCATTAAAAATTTATTGACGTTATTCGAAAACCGTCAGTAGCTACAACTTTGTAGGACTTTGTTAGGACATGCAATTAGAAATGTAATGGGGAATTTTGATTACTCAAATCCATTTCATTAAACAGGTTTTATTTGAACTGCTGGATTACTTGAGAGGAAATAAGTTAGATCTAGTTTGATGTAAATGTGCACAAATTTGATTTTCAGACTACATAAGTTATATTACAGCTGGACAAAAGATGACATATATGTTTAAATTCCTAATACATAATTTATTAATAGACTATGTTATGACATGTAATTAGAAATGTAACGGGGAATTTCGATTACTCAAATCCATTTCATTAAATAGGTTATACTAATTTATATGGACAAAAACATTCATTCTCAGATTTATAAAAAAGGCAACACTTATCGTCGGTTTAGCAGGCACATGCAAAAGAATTCTATTAAATTAATATTTATGTGGAGAACTAATTAAAAACAATAGAGTATCATTTTAATATACGTATTGTTAATTAGATTATTGCAAATAATTTTTTAACTAAATAACACATAACCAAATAAAACATAACCAAATATATATATTTTTAATCAATTGTTCCAATATTTAAATGTATTGCACTCCTTTATTTTTCATTCTTTTTACTTAACTAAAATAATTTGTGCATTTTAGTACAGATATTCGTAGTTAAAACAATATACAATAGATAAGTAAGTAAAAATTTATAAATTATTTTATAAAAAATTATGGTGAATACACACAAAAAACTATTTGTATCATGCAAATAATGACTATTTTTGCAAATTTATAATAAGACGTATATATTATTCAAGCAGATTTTATTATCTGTCGTTTTTTATTAAAAGTAAAAACCTTTGTGTTCCACATTACTTGGTGTGACGACGATGCTTTTTACTCCTATTAAAGATGCTCTGCGGATGTATTCCTTGAAAGCGAATGTTTATTCTTCCTAATTCTACAAAGTTGACTTGATTCGGAAGATTTATTCTTTTGTATCTTTAAGTCTGTGCTGGGAAGATCTGGAAAATGTTACAAAATTTATAATGTAATTTAAAAATCTTTCCATACATTTATTAATTTACTTGGCCAATACACATAATACATAAATGGTCATCGATATAACGGTCATCAACAATATGCAATAGATAAGCAAGTTAAAAATTTATTAATTATTTATATAAAAAAAAAATATAGAGAATACACACAAAAAAACTAGTTGTATCATGCAAATAATGACTATTATTGCACAATTTATAATAAGACGTATATATTATTCAAACAGATTTTATTCTCTGTCATTTTTTATTGAAGGTAACAACATTTGTGTTCCATATCACTTTGTGACGACGATACTTTTACTTCTATTAAAGATGCTCTGCGGATGTATTCCTTGAAAGCGAATGTTTATTCTTCCTAATTCTACAAAGTTGACTTGATTCGGAAGATTTATTCTTTTGTATCTTTAAGTCTGTGCTGGGAAGATCTTGAAAATGTTTAAAAATGTATAATGTAATTTAAAAATCTTTCCATACATTTATTAATTTACTTGGCCAATACACATAATAAATAAATGGTCATCGATATAACGGTCATCAACAATATGCAATAGATAAGCAAGTTAAAAATTTATTAATTATTTATATAAAAAAATTATAGAGAATACACACAAAAAAACTAGTTGTATCATGCAAATAATGACTATTTTTGCACAATTTATAGTAAGACGTATATATTATTCAAACAGATTTTATTCTCTGTCATTTTTTATTGAAGGTAACAACATTTGTGTTCCATATCACTTTGTGACGACGATACTTTTACTTCTATTAAAGATGCTCTGCGGATGTATTCCTTGAAAGCGAATGTTTATTCTTCCTAATTCTACAAAGTTGACTTGATTCGGAAGATTTATTCTTTTGTATCTTTAAGTCTGTGCTGGGAAGATCTTGAAAATGTTTAAAAATGTATAATGTAATTTAAAAATCTTTCCATACATTTATTAATTTACTTGGCCAATACACATAATAAATAAATGGTCATCGATATAACGGTCATCAACAATATGCAATAGATAAGCAAGTTAAAAATTTATTAATTATTTATATAAAAAAATTATAGAGAATACACACAAAAAAACTAGTTGTATCATGCAAATAATGACTATTTTTGCACAATTTATAATAAGACGTATATATTATTCAAACAGATTTTATTCTCTGTCATTTTTTATTGAAGGTAACAACATTTGTGTTCCATATCACTTAGTGACGACGATACTTTTACTTCTATTAAAGATGCTCTGCGGATGTATTCCTTGAAAGCGAATGTTTATTCTTCCTAATTCTACAAAGTTGACTTGATTCGGAAGATTTATTCTTTTGTATCTTTAAGTCTGTGCTGGGAAGATCTTGAAAATGTTTAAAAATGTATAATGTAATTTAAAAATCTTTCCATACATTTATTAATTTACTTGGCCAATACACATAATAAATAAATGGTCATCGATATAACGGTCATCAACAATATGCAATAGATAAGCAAGTTAAAAATTTATTAATTATTTATATAAAAAAATTATAGAGAATACACACAAAAAAACTAGTTGTATCATGCAAATAATGACTATTTTTGCACAATTTATAATAAGACGTATATATTATTCAAACAGATTTTATTCTCTGTCATTTTTTATTGAAGGTAACAACATTTGTGTTCCATATCACTTTGTGACGACGATACTTTTACTTCTATTAAAGATGCTCTGCGGATGTATTCCTTGAAAGCGAATGTTTATTCTTCCTAATTCTACAAAGTTGACTTGATTCGGAAGATTTATTCTTTTGTATCTTTAAGTCTGTGCTGGGAAGATCTTGAAAATGTTTAAAAATGTATAATGTAATTTAAAAATCTTTCCATACATTTATTAATTTACTTGGCCAATACACATAATAAATAAATGGTCATCGATATAACGGTCATCAACAATATGCAATAGATAAGCAAGTTAAAAATTTATTAATTATTTATATAAAAAAATTATAGAGAATACACACAAAAAAACTAGTTGTATCATGCAAATAATGACTATTTTTGCACAATTTATAATAAGACGTATATATTATTCAAACAGATTTTATTCTCTGTCATTTTTTATTGAAGGTAACAACATTTGTGTTCCATATCACTTTGTGACGACGATACTTTTACTTCTATTAAAGATGCTCTGCGGATGTATTCCTTGAAAGCGAATGTTTATTCTTCCTAATTCTACAAAGTTGACTTGATTCGGAAGATTTATTCTTTTGTATCTTTAAGTCTGTGCTGGGAAGATCTTGAAAATGTTTAAAAATGTATAATGTAATTTAAAAATCTTTCCATACATTTATTAATTTACTTGGCCAATACACATAATAAATAAATGGTCATCGATATAACGGTCATCAACAATATGCAATAGATAAGCAAGTTAAAAATTTATTAATTATTTATATAAAAAAATTATAGAGAATACACACAAAAAAACTAGTTGTATCATGCAAATAATGACTATTTTTGCACAATTTATAATAAGACGTATATATTATTCAAACAGATTTTATTCTCTGTCATTTTTTATTGAAGGTAACAACATTTGTGTTCCATATCACTTAGTGACGACGATACTTTTACTTCTATTAAAGATGCTCTGCGGATGTATTCCTTGAAAGCGAATGTTTATTCTTCCTAATTCTACAAAGTTGACTTGATTCGGAAGATTTATTCTTTTGTATCTTTAAGTCTGTGCTGGGAAGATCTTGAAAATGTTTAAAAATGTATAATGTAATTTAAAAATCTTTCCATACATTTATTAATTTACTTGGCCAATACACATAATAAATAAATGGTCATCGATATAACGGTCATCAACAATATGCAATAGATAAGCAAGTTAAAAATTTATTAATTATTTATATAAAAAAATTATAGAGAATACACACAAAAAAACTAGTTGTATCATGCAAATAATGACTATTTTTGCACAATTTATAATAAGACGTATATATTATTCAAACAGATTTTATTCTCTGTCATTTTTTATTGAAGGTAACAACATTTGTGTTCCATATCACTTTGTGACGACGATACTTTTACTTCTATTAAAGATGCTCTGCGGATGTATTCCTTGAAAGCGAATGTTTATTCTTCCTAATTCTACGAAGTTGATTTGATTCGGAAGATTTATTCTTTCGTATCTTTAAGTTTGTGCTGGAAAGATCTAGAAAATATTTAAAAATTTGTAATGCAATTTAAAAATCTTCTCATACATTTATTAATTTACTTGGCTAATACACAGCATAAGTAAACGGTCATCGTAGTGTCTCTTGTTAGGATTTAATAAGGTTAATCAACGTTAAATTTAACATAATTATTGCATGATTTCAACTAATTACGCGTTGTGTTATTTCAGAAAAATCTTAAAATATGAAATAAAATTGTTAATGAAATTAATTTAGCTGAAATAACAAAAACCATAAATTAACGCAGTAATGTTAAGCTTTCAAAATTTAAATACCTAAAAAACGTGATACAAACATAAGGGAATAGAACAAGTATAAAATTAAATAAGTGTAATTTTTTTTTTACAAAGTACTTCTTTCGGAGACACGAGCCTTTAAATGGAATTCGCATTAATTTTCACCAGTAATAAAAAAAAATACAAATGAAATTGGTAAAAAATGATTCCACTCACCACTTTGTGTAAATGTGCTATGCAATTTGCAGTGATCTTAGTAGTTTGAGAAATATTATAATGTGATGTACACCATGTTTAGATATTTAGTATATTAGAAGGATACAGTTTGGTCAAGCGTGCTTTAAAAACGGGTCACGTATGTTATTGAATTTCCTTTAGAAAGGAGGATGAAATGCGCTTAATTGCCTAGGCTAGAAGTATTGTCAAGATTGATTTTTTAACTTTGTAAATGTTAAAATTTAAGTTTAGGGTATTTGAAGTAAAAGCTATGTGACACTCAAGGCTCTTCATTAGTTGAAGTTTTTTTAAAGAAAATTTATCTTTAAAGCTAAAAATGATATTACGTCTGTTCATAATCAATTAAAAAATATGTTTATTTTTTATCTTTTTTGCTAGTTTAGTGATGGTTGTAGAAATATCGCCATCATTGACTGGGAACTATTTTTAATTGTGACATTTAATTGATTACCGGGCCAAATCTTCAAAAGTTTCAGTTTTCCAAAAGCGTCAGCAGTTGCGAAATTGGCTGCGAAATTACATATGTCACCTTTCTACTGGTGGTGCCTTTAAATCCGAATAGATTGCTATTTTGTCACATTGTTAAGCTTTAGGAACTTATTTCATAACCAAACATGGATGGTGTGTACTTATGTAGCTTTCGGACTTAGGAACTTAGCAACATTACGTTAAATTAAAAAATAAATAAATAAATAAATGAATAAAATGATAATACAGTTGACTCTCGTTATAACGAAAGCCCATTGTAGCGACCATTCTATTATAACGACCTATGCAAAATATCCCGAAATATATCCCCTTTATGAGTTATTTTTATCTGGGTATGTGGATTTCTTTATACCCTCAATACATCCCAACGTCTGGATGGATTTTAATGAATGAGGTACCTATCGATTCGTCTTAACCACCGTCCAATGGTTATACGCTAGGTTTTGTTTTTATAAATCCAAAATGGTTGCCGTAAAATACAAAATGGCGGTAGATACGAAAAAACAATTTACGCACCATATTTATTGGCATATCATTGGAAACCTCTTTAAAAATGAAGACGATGTTTCATTGACTATTTTTCAGTCAGAAGCTCCCTTTAAATATTACACAACCTGGAGCTTATGTAGGTAGGATCTTTAGATTTACAGCAACTCTAACCATCATAGACATCTATAGACCTAATCAAAACAGTGTTTATAGATAGGAACTAACAATTAAACACAACTTAAATGTCATCAAGACAAGTAAAAAAAAGAAAAATAGGTTAATTAGTTCGGTTTTTTTTTTTTTGATTTTTTAAATTTAATTTTTACGTGTCACATCCAATGTTACATCGTATTTTTACATCACATCCAATATAATGTCGGGCCAGCAGCTTATTGCAGGCTAGCGACCCAATTGACCTTTCCTCCAGATCCCGTCCCCCTCCCCCCCCCCCAAAAAAAAAATACAATGTTCTTCTCCCAAGAACTCATTGCTCATTGCTCACTGCACGTTGATGTCGATTGTAAAATGTCTGATACTTTAGAGAAGAAAACACATACAATTACTATCTCTAACTGAGATGGAAAATTTTGTGTAAAGAAAATATCAAATGCACAAAAAAATTACCTATTTCGAATTATTTTTGTGGAAAATAAATGTTAACAAGTAACTATTTTTTGTGTGTATTATTTAACATTTAATACTTTTAACATTTTAAATTTTATTTTAGAATAATTCATTAATCATTCCTAACCATTCACGTAAATTGCAAGTAACTATTTTTGTCTGTGCGATGTATCATTTACTTTAAACTTTATTTTAGAAATACGTAAGTAATCATTCTTGTAAATCGATTTTTATAATTATTCATTGTCAATGTTTATTTTATACGAAAGTAAATAGAATTTAGTAATAATGTTGCATTATAAAATTTCCTTTGAAACCTTAATTTCCATGTACATTATAGAAATTTTCTTTCCACTTTCGTTATAGCGACCTTCCGTTATAAAGACCCTCATCTTTGGCACGCAAGTGATCGTTATAACTGGAGTCGACTATACTGATTTATTTTTCAAAAAACAGTATTTTTATTTTTATTTATTTTTTTATTTATTTTTTATTTATTTTTTTTTTCGCAAAAATGTTCACTATCAAATAATATGAATTAAAGATACAATATTTTGCGACATGTATTTCAAATATTTTTTCCTTTTTGTCTGAAATTAACCGTTCAAGCACATAAATTTGAAAATTTAATAAAGTTTCAAGTGTTTAAAAAAAAACTGAACTTTTAATATTTCGAATGCATATTTTGTAGATTTATTTGAATCTGTCATTGCAAAGTTGTGCTTTCATTTTCTCTGCGGATCTTCCAGCAAAGAGTACTGTATCTGAACCTCATGCATTATTCAAAAAATGCGTTTGTTCAGTATTCAGGAAAGTCCAACATTCTCAGAAAAAAATAATAAAGTTTTAAAGTGAAAAATGAAAAATGAACATGAAATATATAAAGATTGAATTAAAACTGAAATGTGGAATTTTAATGAAGAATGTTTTCAACGTATCTGAATATGCATATGAAAAAAATATGTTTTAATATTAACATTAAACAGGATTGTGTTTACATCTCTTAACTAAAATTTCGAAAATAAGTAGGAAAACTAATTTAAACTTTTTATTTTATAAATATGAAATAACTGAGTGATTGAAGTTTTCAAATTTTTAAGAAATTGAAAGTTTTCGTTCTAAATATAGTTTGTTTTATTTTAAAATAAACGGGTTGTTCATGAGTTATTTTTCTTTTAATATACTGATACGCAAAAAAAAATTATATATATAATTGCGCTAAGTGTGTAACAGTTCCGGAGTGAACTCATCTGGATCCCGATAACCGCATTCATATTCGGAAGAAATATGTCGCGACCATGTTAGGCTTAAGCATTCCGATCCCGTGAATAAGGCAGTTTTTCGACTTATAATAGTCCACGTTGTATCACATCTATTCTTCTTCATTTTCTCTAAAAGCTTCAAAAACTATACAATTATAATAAATTAAGTTCAAATTAAAAATACCCACCTACAAACAACAGATTATCGATATATACAAACGAATACCGTTGACATTCATAAGCACAAATTCCAAATCTAGAAAAAAATGAACGACTCTTTGATCGTTTCATTAAAAAAATTCCGTTTAACATCCGATTCAGCTTTTAAAATATTTGTAAAACATATTAAAGCCTTTAAATATTTTGAAATGCGTTATTCACTTGTACACGGGGCATTCTCACAATCTTTTGACTTTCATGTCCCTGAATAATAATTTTTATTTTAATACACTTTTTTGTGTTTTTTTTTTTATTTCAAATACAGGGGAACATCCCATTGCATGATCTCATAACAATATTAACGAGATAAATAAGTTTCGGACGATGTTGGGCTCCAGATACCAGGAATAGTCCTATACCGTCTCGTGTCCCTGATGCTGATTTTTAAGTTTGGAGCTATCTGTATAAAATTGTTTCAATAAAAGTAATTCGATGTAATTTTTTTCGAAACTGGAACAATTGTTTTATATAAATATGTAACAAAAAATTAACCTGCACATATTTTTACGGTTGATATTATTTTTTTTAACTCTGTCCCTGGGTTTTTCATTCTTACCGTCCCTCTTGCTAAAGTTATGCAGGAAATCACTTCAGATGCAGTCACAGAATATTTTTCAAGTTTTTTTCTTATGTAGAAGTACGCTAGAGAAAGAATGTCTAAAATTCTTTGACAGGAAATTTACTGCAGCATTTAAACCAGCATTTAAATATCAATTTCAAGATCGTGGCTTTTTTGGTAGTCTTACCGTCCCCAAATTTTATTCCTGCACTTTTCCAGGTAAATTTAAAAAAAATTAATTTAATCCAATGTTAATAACTGTCTCTAAAAATCTGTGAACATTGTGGTTATCACTGAGTCTTAACATGATTTGCCTAAAAATAGGTGGTAATTTTCCTTACCGTTCCATCCTTATCGTCCCTTTTTTTGGTTCTGCATCAATTCTTCGCGCACAATTCATCGCGGAGCAATCCATCGCGCAACATTCATCGCAGCGTCAATTCGTCGTAGCCACAATTCATTGCAGCGTCAATTCGTCGTAGCCACAATTCATCGCAGCGTCAATTCGTCGTGGTATCGATTCGTCGCGGCGTCAATTCATCACAGCGAAAAAATTCTTAAAGCGATCATGATTTTTTCCCAGGTATAGTGAATTATGAATCTAGCATTTTACAGGCCGATTCTAGATACAGATATACATTTAAAAAATATACATAGTATATATTTTTTTATTGCTTTTGTCAAAAAATATCAATCAATAAAATGGAGCGGAATTTTTTTTATGTGATTTTAATGAAATTTCCGGTCGAAAATATGAAAGTTTAATGAATTAATGCAACTGATTTCTTATTTAAATCAATGATAAAATGTATATTGTTTCGATGACCAGAGCAAATAATGAATAAAAATTCTGGAAAAATAGAAAAAAAAACAGCTGGAATGTGTGCACACAGGCAAAAGGGATTGCAAGAAGCGAAAATGTTGAAATGTTTTTAAAGGCGAGAATGGTAAAAGTAAAGATAATTTAGTATAATTATTTAATGATAATTTATTTTATTTTTCACGATGAATTCTGATAACTATCGTTTTATATGATGATTTTAGATGCAGGTACATTTTAAATTATTTTTACACATTACTTCGTATGCTACTGCTTCAGTCTTATTTTATATTATTAATAATAAAAATGAAAAGAAAAAATTGTAATTATTGTGAGATTCCCAATTGAAAATGCTGGATGTGCTAGAGAAAGTCATTTCTTATTTTAAGAATAGAATAGATATTGCTTTCGATAACCGGGAAAATAGCATGAGAATTAAGGCATGAGTACATCGATCATGAAACATAGGACAAATAATAATTCTAGAAAAGTTAGATAAGATCATATTATAAGTTGGCATTGGCTTAAAAAAGGGAGGGGTTGTGGGGGGGGGGGGGGGGAGGTGGAGTGAGCGTCCTCTAACCTATGTAAAATTAAGAAAAGAAAAGTACAAACAGAATGTAAACACAAGCAGGAAGTGGGAATTCTGATTTTTCAGAATTTAGTGTCACGCCCGATGAAAAAAAAACCCTTTAAAATTTATTTAATTTTTAACTTTTTAACAGTAATAGATATAAGCAATATAAGCAATAGAAACACCAACTTTGTAAGTAGTCATTTATACGCCTGTCCTGATTTGTTTATTCGAAAAGATTGCATCAATAGTGGTATGCCCTTGGGTCGAATAATGCTTCGGGTTTGTTCTAACTGACTATATGGCATCTGGAGTCACTATTACGGAATAATACACAGACCCAGAAAAAAAATGATGCCATAAACACGACAAGAGGAAAAAAATTGGCTATCTAATGAATTATATGCCTTCATTTGGTTGTAACAGTTATTTTGATATTTAAAATTAAACATATTTTATAATAGCTCCATATTTAAACAGAAGTATTTCTATTATTACCTTTTTTCAGTTGTTATGTGAAAATGGCAACAAAAAGATATAGTGGTCTACTATTTTCCCTTTACTTTCTACAGAAATGGAGTACTTCATTTGCCCTCATTACAGAAATGGAACAAAAAACTACAAAAAATTAATATCTCAAAAATAAATTTAGATGTAGATTTCAAACAAATTGCGGTTTAAAATATTTGTTCCCTATACGAAGGTGTAAAAATTTAAAATGTGCTATGCTTAGAAGTTTAAAAAATTGCAGTAGAGTTTATCAGTATTAAACCGTACAATGATGCATCTGCTTCGTTTTACGGCAGGCTTTTGTAACGTAATGTTATTTTTCAGGGACGATACTTTAATTGTTGCCTAAAAGAAGTAGCATATCGGGGGCTAACAAAATGTCGTTTGTTATTTTCAGTGAATATTGACTAATTTGATATAGCCTGATTAACTGTCATTGTATGATAGTTTTGTTTGAAATCTTTTTCTTTCATTTATCTCATTACAAAAGTAAACCGAAATTATAACATGATTAATTTTTCACTAATTCTAATTAACACAATTAGTAACTTTTGAATTATCTGCTGTGTGTTATTGTTTAATGACGTTAGCTTATATAGAAAATGGAATGTATAAAACAATTCAAGCTTTTAAGGAGAAGTGAATCTCGCATACAACCCAATTTCCTTATGTATGCAACGCACAGGGTATAGAACATTTTTGTCCTGGCATTTCGGCTCCGCCGTTTCTGTCCCGAAGCAATTTCGGTTCTTAGCCATTTCTTTCCCTTGCCATCTCAGTCCCTTGCCAATTCGGTCCCTAGCCATTTCGGCACCTAGCAATTTCGGTCCTTAGCCATTTCGGTCCCTTGCTATTTTGGTGCCCACCACCTTATAACTCGGACTCTAATTATCGAAGGCCCGCCAAACATTGTATGGTTCAACATCGTTTGGGGCCATTATCATTTTTTATCAATTCCCCAAAATGTTTATAATAAATTGAATGTAAGAGTTCGAGAAATTTAAACTTTTATAACTCATGATAATGAAATCCCAGTGCGCTGAAATTTTGTGTGATTGAACAATGTGACATAATTTTACAGGGAACATTTTTTTCCCTTAAAGAGAATTGAAGTTTTTTTTTTCTAATTTATTATTATTATCAGGTATTTTATATGTATTATATATGTACTATAACCTTACATACATATGTTATTTTCTGGTAAATTTCATGCATTTCTTAGAACCTCTAAATTATCATCAATTGAATTCTAAACAAAAACTGTGCTTAATTTTTTTTCTTCCAATTACACTACTAATAAATGTCTTCAATAATTCAATTAGATACTTATAAGCTATTACATGCAAATATTTCCCCAAATCATTCCCCTACACCCCCTTCTTTAATTAATCAGATTTGAGAAATATTTATTGAAGCAGAAATATTTAACCTTTTTCATTATTTTTATAGTATTATGTTGCATTTTATGAATTTGTTTTCATAAGTTACTTTACCATTTTAAACATTGGGAAAACAATAGCGATTCGCTTACTACGCGTGCTATGAAAAGTATTTTGTTTTCAGAAAAACTTTTTAGAAATTCTTTTTTTTTTCTTTAACAATTGTTGCTTGCAATTTTTTTTAAAGTCTTACCACCTCTTGAAGCAGATTTTATGACCCAATTTTATTGAAACTTGGCCGATTTCTTTTTAATAAAATGATTATTTTTAATTTATGTAATAATGATACTAATATTTTAATTAATTTTATTTTCATTTTTTGACTGACAAAAGTAAGTTTTTTTAAATATGTCGTTTTTTATTTTTTATAATTACCCTTTTCCTCCCTCTTTCACAAAAAGTAAGTTTAATAAATTTTTATTTTAGTTTTATTAATAATTACATTAATAATTTTAAATTTCATTAACATTAAATATAAAATAAATAAACAAGTAAAGGATAAATTTCAGTTTATAGCTACTATGAAATATAATGATAAGTCAAATATATAATATATTATGTATTGAGTTTATTTTAAAGTAAAAATTTATAATTTATATTAATGTTATTAATTTAACAAGTTACTAATGTATTAAATTAAAAATATACTTAATAAAATGCTAATTTAATTTTTATACTAAAATTACTAATTATTTTAATAATTAATTAATAGCAATTATTCACATTTTTTTTATATATATACAAAGCTTTGATTTTTTTCTTTCCAAAAAATAATAAAGCAACTTTTCAAAAAATCAGTAGTCAAAAATATAATGTAATTATTATTTAATAATAATAATCATAATATTGCAACATAAAAAAATAGCGTTAGGTGATATTGTTTAGATGTAGATTTTGATTTTTTAAGCAGAGATATAGTTTACAAATCCCAAAGAGCAAAATATTATTATTTAATTATATTTAAAAAGCAAGAAAAATATTATAAACGAACTAATAAATAAACAAACAACATCATTTTTACACATCATAACAAAGTTAATTACATTATAGAAACCGAAAAAAAATATAGATATATATATTTGCATTTAACCTCTAATAACTATTATATAGTTCAAGTGGTAGTTTTTAAACAAGTAATTGATAAATTTCCTATATAAACTATTAATAATTGAAATAATTTTGATTTGTTATTAATAAATACATTTAATTAAAGCAATTTAATTTTTGAGTATTTTTATATTTATCTATATACGTTTTTTATAAACTGTGTCTTATTTGTTTTGAAGGTATTATTATTTATTTATTTTAATTAAAGTCATTATTATTATTATTATTATTATTATTATTATTATTATTATTTTGTAAAGTTTTGTTTTGCTCTTTTCTTTATATTTCATTACAAGTGTAAACTTTATGTAATTTAGTTTAGTTTTATCCTTTTCGTTCACTAAGACTGTTTACCATAAACAATGAATGTTTTCAATTTGTCTAAGATAATATTAATCATTTAAGAAATAACTATACGATAATGAACAAATAACAAATGAAAACCTGGTGCCAGGATTTCTTTTTGTGTTGATGTTGGTATGTAAATTGAAATACTAAAAAAGTACCAGCTAAACACTATTAGTCCCTTTCTAATGAAAATTCTGCATCCCAAACAGTTGTCAACGCCCATGTAAATCTCGGATGCAAATCCCCTATTTCATACAATAGAGTTTTCGTCCCCACTAGTTACAACACCAGAACTAGTTGGTACCCACCACTAGCCCACATAGGTGGGCCTCCTACTTAATTGTTTTCATTCTGTGAAGGAATATGAATGTTTTAAAAAGAACAGCATTTCTTCATGTTTTTGGCTTTCACCATTCTGTTATCTTAATTTCAGAAGTGACTGAAATGCCATACTGCATAAATTTAGCACATATATTAGAATCACTTCTGAAATGTGTTAGAGAATATTGCAGAAATAGTTTTCAAAAAGTCCCACAGAAATTGAACAATTTCGAGACATTTGTTAAAATTATCTTTACTATAACACAGTTATTTTTCCTTTCGAAATTTAGCAGTTGTTTAAAAAAATAAGAAGAGTTGAAAGGAAGAGAAAAGTATCTATTTAAGTAACTTTTCAACTAGACAATATGTTTCATTATTAACTGAAAGTACATTATTAATGCAAACTATTTTCATTTTCTTACATTTTTAAAGATAAATATAAAATAATTATTAAAACAAAGTAAAAAGTTCTAGTCTGCTTCGATACACAATTAAAAAAAATAATAATTCATTATATTAAATTACATGTTAAGATTTGCCCTTTTTTAAGAATATGTAAAATACCACACTTATAAAATTGATGTGTCGTTAAATAATAGAGTGAGATAGATATTTGTAAAAATATTTGCATATGTTTTTTATATTATTATCCACATAGTGTGCAATTATATACAAGTGAATATGTGCATGTGCAAAACCAGGAGACGAAAATAGCATACGAAAATGAAATATCGACTTATAAGTTTTGAATTGTCAGGACCTTATCTATATTATAAAGGACAAACATATCTGTGCGTAACGCATACGTCATTTTGCGAATGGCAACACTTTGAAATTTAAAATAAAATTTTGGTTTTGCAATTTTTTCTACTGCAAATTTTTAAACTTCTAAACATCGCCCATTTTAAATTTTAACACCGTCGTATAAGGAAAAAAATGCTCTTTTAAATGCAATTTATTTGAAAGCTGTATCTCAATTTATTTTTGAGATATTAATTTTTTTGTAGTTTTTAATACCATTTTTCCATCTATATTATAAAGGACAAACACATCTGTGCGTAACGCATACGTCATTTTGCGAATGGCAACACTTTGAAATTTAAAATAAAATTTTGGCTTTGCAATTTTTTCTACTGCAAATTTTTAAACTTCTAAACATCGCCCATTTTAAATTTTAACACAGTCGTATAAGGAAAAAAATGCTCTTTTAAATGCAATTTATTTGAAAGCTGTATCTCAATTTATTTTTGAGATATTAATTTTTTTGTAGTTTTTAATACCATTTTTCCAATCGTGGCAACAAAAGTACCCCTTTTCTATTGAAAGTAAACGAAAAATAGTCAAAAACAAGAGATACTGTATCTTTTTTGTTGCCATCATAAAACCACATTCTCATAAAGCCTGAAAAGAAATTTTTTAATTAAAATATGGGCTATGTCAAGAATATTGTCTGTTATTCCGTGATAATGACGTCATATGCATACTTTTCCATAGACGAAGTTTAAGACCGTATTGCAAAAGTGGATTGCTTTAGCGGATGCAAATGCGTCATTTTATAAAAAAGCGTGTATTTTAATTTTTAAACCTGAATTATGTTTTGAAGAAGTGCGTCATTTTCACAGCCCAGCTACTTTGAAATTCTTTACAGGTGAAAAAGCTTCACTTTCGAGAATAATGTAATCGAAATAACACACTGATAAAATGCAATGTTTTACAAAAATTTAGAGTGTCTTTATAAAAGAGAGGTGACATGCAAATAATAGCGATTTATATTACAGAAATTGATGATTCTCGAATGGATAGATTTACTTCGCCGAGTTAGACAAGCAAACAAATAATTCGTGGTTTAAAATAATATCATGTTCTAGAAGTTTTTGTGCAAAATTCTCTCGAATAATAAAATGCTATTCTTTCGGACATTCTACTATAATTTTATCAAAATAACATAATTTGCTTAATTTAATTTTTCCTAATTTTATATAATCTATATATTTAAAACACAAGTCATCTGCCCTGATCTTTCTGTTGAACCAATTTTACTATTTTTTTTTCTTTACTAAAAGCTCTTCATTTGTGAATGTTATCGCACTATCAGTTTTTTTTTTAAATATCCCCACTTTTATATTTTGATTTTAAAAGCATTTTATGAAATTTCTTCAAAATTGTGAAAATTAGATAACTTTCATTATTGCAGACAAGAGCGAAATAATAAGGTATTTTTATCTTTATTCATGCTATTTTCTGATAGAAATTCAAAATTGATGATAAAAATTGTTGTATAGGGTTCAGTGTTGGAAAATCCCATTAGGAGCAGAATATTTCATTAGGGTCATTATAACGGAAAATGACATACTGCTTTTGAAAACACTCATTTTTCCTCATAAATTTTCTATATTTTTTTCCTTCTGCATGTGCACTAAGTTTCAGACACTAGGCGAAATCCTTATTTAAGTGAAAATGAAGTCATATTTAAAAGAAACGATCATTTTCTTAGATAAAACTAAAATTTTAACACAAATGCAACTAAAAAACAGAAATTGCGGAAATTTGTTTTCTCCGGAATTGAGATTAGAATCTTAAGTAAGGGATGCATCTGTTTACATAAAAGATGTTGCTGACAATCGTGACTTGAAGTTTTGAGTGAAAATAATTTTTAAATGATCAAACAAAATACAATTTTTTTTAAATGATGAATATGGATATGAGAAGTGCGTATGCAAATTTTGAGAAGGTGAAAATTGCTGTTTTTCATTCCGGACCAAGCATAAAAGCCTCAATTGATAACCACGTCCTAATAACTGATCTTTATTATATTTTACTGATCAAGTATCTATATTATAAAGAACAAACGTATATGTGCGGAACGCTAACGTCACTTTGCGAATGGCAGCACTTCACGATAAAATTTCGGTCTTGAAATTTTCGCTACTGCATTTTTTTAATCTTCTGACCATGTACCTTTTCAATTTCCGTCGCATAGGGAAACAATTTACTTTCAAATGCAATTTGTTTAAAAACTGTAGTAATAATAAACATTCCGCATATAAAGCAACAAACATTTTTCAGCATTTGTTTCTGACTATTTTTGCATAACGAAATTAATACTTCCTTTACAAACTAATAAAAGAATTAAACAAAAACCTAATTTGCCGTACAAATAAAAAAAAATATATATATATTTCTTAAATTGTTTAAGCCCGAGAAGGGGCAGATATTAAGATATTTCATTCAATTCGTTCTACATTTAATGTTAAATTTTTGAAACAAATAAGTTAAACCAATTGAACATTAAAAAATAAAAATGAAATTCATACATTATAATGCATCATCAAGCTTTGATTTGTGCGATATCACATCACAATTTGTGATGCAATTTACCTATGTAAAATTCAAAATGTTTCACCAGTGCAGTAATGCAGGTTGTTGTAGTTTGGTCAAAAAATTACAATCTGAACTTTAAAAATCTTTTTGAAAATGTCATTTTTTACCACTATGACGTCATATTCATCTTCTTTTTAATTCTTAAAAAAAAAAAAAAAAAAAAAAAAAACTATTTCAGTTTCATGTTTCACGTGAAAATCATTCAACTAAAAATAGGCAAATTATTATTACGGCTTTTGAATTATTTACAACAATGAAGGAAAAATGTTAAATTTTATTAGAAAATGTCCGTTGATTCTCAATGAAAAAAAGCGAAATTTGGAATTATTAAGAAAAATATTTGAATAATGTAAATAAAAATTAGCCCATGTTACTCTCTATGTTATAATCCACCTATATGCAAAGGCATTTTATGATCCGTTTTGATCCTGACGTCTGGCAAATGTTTTTACACTTTGAATTTATAATATTATTAGAATTAGCAAAAAATTAAAAATGAGTGGCATCAGGGACAAAAAGGTGGGAAGAAAAAATGAAAAAGTTATGATCTCCATAGGATTTTCTATGTTGAATTAACATTGAGAAGTGACACTTGAAATAAATAAGTATTGCGCTGCCGCGCAATACTTAAATAACATTGAAAGTCACAAATCTAACATATTTGTAATCGTACAATTTAAATTTTTAGATCACCAAATAGGATTTTTTTTTTCAAATGGAATTTGTTTGCAAAGTTCATCTCAGTTTACTGATGGTCTATGGTTTTAAAAACAATTTTAGAGTGTGAAATATTTTTTAATTTATCTATAACGCGCAGAGCTCGATTACGAAAGATTAATCCGTTTGCCCTTAAAACAAAATAAAGAGTTCATCATTTTCTTACGGCTAACGTTCATTAAAAAAAAAAAAAAAAAAAAAAAAAAAAAAAAAAAAAACTTATCTATGAATATATAAATAAAATAATATAAATAAAACACAAATTTAACAGACATTTATTTTATAAGCTCTGAAATTATCAGAATATAAAAGGATGCCGTAAGTAGCAATATCTTGGTCAAATAACTCTTAGCATGCGGCTAATAAGAAAATATCGCGTTTGTTAAATTTAAAAAAATTATATGAAAATTGTTTTTTTAATGTAAGTGTGCAACCTAAAAAAATTATTGCATATAAAAAATTATTAGTTTTCAATTTAAAAAAAATGTTTTCACCTATATTCTTTAACCCGGGAAACCCGGGTACGATCCCCTTGTATTTATAAAAGACTACAATGTGAGGTGTTTCTATAAAATAGGCCACAGAGCTCTTCACCCCATAAAACGATTACGTACGTTTGAAAATTTGTGGGCGCTGGGACAATTTCAATCCGAGTTATAAGTGTTTGCGATTCCGAGACCTTATATCCACGCTTTATTGAAATTTGGGGAGCTTCGGTTAAAAATGCCGGTAAAGTCCCTCATTTTTAAAGATTCTTTTTACCATACAATATATGATTATTATACGATAATTACACCTCAAATTATAAGTTTTTTAAGTTGCTAGGACTCAATACTTATGATACACTAAAATGTGGGATGCTGAAAAAAAAATTACAGAGCCCCTTTTCTCCCCTTCCTGAAAACGATTAT
Source organism: Maratus speciosus (assembly GCA_963932465.1). Classification (NCBI taxonomy): domain Eukaryota; kingdom Metazoa; phylum Arthropoda; class Arachnida; order Araneae; family Salticidae; genus Maratus; species Maratus speciosus. The sequence continues at coordinate 140,843,931 of OZ010791.1, forward strand.
TTCTACCATACGAAATTTGCGTGCGTTGCTACAGTTAGGATTCAAGTTATAAGCGTATCAGTTCTTGCGTCCCTATATTCGCGCTATAATAAATTTTGGGGTCTTTTGTTAAAAACCCGATAATGTCCTTCCTTTATAAAGATTATGTTTACCAGACAGAATGTAAGTGTTTTGCGATAATTAAAGCTTGAGTTTAATTATTTTAATTTATCAGGACGTTATACTTATGATACACTAAAATATGGGAGGTTTCTATAAACAATCAACACCCCCCCCCCCTCTCCCAGCTCTCCCAAAGGCATCCATACCGAAATGGCCTGCTTCCGTACACATACCAATATGTATTCTTTTTGTTACAATTTTACTACAGTTTTTATTCATTATTTATTCTATTCATCGAAACTATATCTATTTTATGACTAATTTAAGTAAGAAATGGGTTGCATTATCCATTAAACTAACATATTCTCGATTGGGAACTTCACAAATGTCACATATAAAAAAAAAAAAATCCCGCTCCATTTTAACGATTGATATAAATGGACAAAAGTAGTTAAAAAAACTCTACTTAATGAATAATAATTATAAAAAATATAGAAGTATATAAAACCAGCCTGTAACATATTAATTATAATTCACTATATTTGAAAAAAAATACAAAACATGATCGACTTTTTAAAAAAATTTTCGCTATGACGAATTGAAGCTGCGACGAATTGATACCGCGACGAATTGATGCTACGACGTATTGACGCCCCGACGAATTGACGCCCCGAAAAATTGTCGCTGCGATGAATTGGGCGCTATGAATTGCTCCGCGAAAAATTTTGCGCGGCGCGACACTCCTTTTTTACCTTACCGTCCCTTCTTTAACACCATTTAAGACAATGTTATACAAAAATTCTGTATTAAAAGTACTACATTTTTATTATTTCTTATTTGAATGTCCTGTGGGTACTATGCAAGTTCATTATAAGTAAAAATTTAGAAGAAAATAAAAAGTTATAGTGGTAAAATGGTAAGGAAAATTAAACTCGCAAGTTTAAGTTAAATTTCATTTAAATAAACTATTTTTCGCTGCTGACCATTTTTTCTTTATTTTGAATCATTAAGGCATTCGTCTATTAGATTAAAAGGTTATTTAAGCAAGTTTAATTTCAACAGATTTTTTTTCCCGAAAGTCAAAAGATTGTGAGAATGCCCCACATACCAACTTGTGAAAAAACGGAGTTGATAATTAAACAAGACAGAGGATCCATGTATGAACTACGTTTTATTTCAACGCTGTTTTGGCGGCATCTCTCGGCAATGAAAATAAATGATCCAGAATTTGACTGAAATTATGTATTTTTTTTTTTTTATATATAAAAAAAAAAAAAAAAAAAAAAAAAAAAAAAAAAAAAAAAGGACGTTTTGATGTAATTAGAAATCGTTTTTTAATTGGTTTCGTTATGTAATTTTAAAATTTCGTTCAATATAAATAAAATGAAATTTTCTTTTTTTATGATACGTTGGATAGAATTTATATTTTGTTTTCTTAATTTTTTTAAACGGTTAACATTTATCTATATATCTATATATCTATATCTATATATATATATATATATATATATATATATATATATATATATATATATATATATTATGAAAGGTTTATATAGGTGTTATGAAATATAAGATGTTATCGATTGCATTAGTATGAGAAAATTATTTTTTCGCATTATCTTATTAATTTAAAATTATGTTTTCACTCCAAGGTTATGTTTAAATTTTACAATGTTAAAAATCAAATTTTTATGTGCAATAATGCAATTAATATATGTAGTTCATGGCATTGTATATTCGTTACATATTAATTACATTTAATAAATATAAATTTATTTTCAATGCAAGCGAATTTCACATGGATATAAGCTAAGCCCTTAAACATTTATAAAATAAAATTAAAATTTTACAAAGGAAATAATAATAATAATTTTGATTTTGTCATTTTCTAAAATACAAACCCTTTAATAATAAAACCTTCATTCTGTTAGTGTGTATGAAATCTTATAAAAATGAAAGGCAGAACAACATTCCGTAATTTTTTACGGGCCATATACTAGTTTGCTAATAAAAGAATATATTTTTTCACTTGGTACAGATTGATAACTAAATTTAAAAGATGATTTATAGCCAATACGGCATAAACAGGAGTCCCATTTGTCTCGCTCTTGAATGCCAATATTTTCATACAATAATTTCGTATTATATTTATATTGCAAATGTTGTAGTGACATACAACATAGATTATTATTAAAATAATGAATATAAATGAATAAGTGAAAATGAATGAAAGTAGGAAGAAACAAACAACGAATAATTAAATGAATGAAATTAGATTTGATTTAATGAAAATGATGGAATGAAAATGAATGATTGAATGGGTGGACGAATGCATGAATCGATCAACGAATGCATGAAAATGCATGAATGAATTTCTTAATTAATGAAAGAGAATGTGTGATTGAATAAATAAACGAATGAAGGGAAATGAACGGATGTATGAGTGAAACAATGAAGGAATTTGAGCAAGTGCATGAATGAAAGAATGAATGAATTTGAACGAGCGTATGAGTGAATTAATAAATGAATGAAAAATATAATAAATGAAATGACGGATTAAATGAACGAAAGAATGAAAATAATAATTAATTAATTAATTACTAAAAAAGAATGAAGAAAAATAAATAAAATAAATAATTCATTAATTCAAATGAATGAAAAGGAAATTATGAATGACTGGAAGATAAACAGATAGTCTAGTCAGACAGCTCTTTTGTCTACAAATGAGATTTTTTGTTTCGTAATTTAATTATGCTTTGTTTATATTACATTTTTGTTTAAGCTTGGTTTATTTAAATTTTTAAATTTTATTTTTAAAATGACAATAGTTTTTTTGTACTGAGTGAAGGATGGACGTGTGTTCAGAAAACTGCAAGCTTTTAACAGTGGGGTTGGAGTTAGGTCTACACACTTCATTTTCAATACCGAATATTCCACGTTGATACCCAATAACATCTATGAATTTCATCTTAATTGGATCCGTAAATGCTACACACTTCATTTTCAATATCGAATATTCCACGTTGATACCCAATAACATCTATAATTTTAATCTTAATTGGATTCTATTTACACGAGCTAGAGCACGGACAGACAGACAAACCGAATTAATAAACACGTTTCAACTTCGTTGGAAAGTGTTAACAAGGATGCAGAGTGCGTTATACAGGTTTTTATTCTTTGAGACCGCTTGAGTCACGTGATGCTCTAATGCAGGAGCACGAAAATATCATAATTTGACTCCAGCGGTCTAAGACGAAAGTTTGTACGTCAGTTTGATTTTTTTTTTTTTTTTTTTTTTTTTTGTTAGCCTCGATAATATATAATAACGTCAATTCATAGACCACACATAGCCAAGTAAAGAGAAAAAGCACGGTACGTCCACTTTTTTAACTGCCATATTTTGAAAATATACTATTTCCACCAGTTGCAGAACTATCATATAATCAACACTTGAAATGAGCCAAAACTTGTGAAATGCCATGGCAGGTATCTTTTATTTTGTGCAAAAGAATTCAATCCATGGTAATTACAGGAAACGTGCAGGCAACTTTTGGGAATTCAAACAATAATGCTGTAATAAATTTTTATGGCTTTATATGTGAAAATATTTATTCTTTCAAGAGAGTAAGACAGAAAATACAACCAGTTTGTTTGTACACAGTACTGGATTTAATATCTTGTTATGTCAAAATAACTTGCTTTACACAACGGCATTTAAGGAAGGTCGAAATTCAGTCACATATATGCTGTAAATTACCACCAAGCTCTAGATGAGTTGATCAAAAACCCTGTAAAAATTTTCACATTTAATACCTAACACATCATAGACGTATTGGAACAATAATTGGAGAGTTTCGAGGCCTATAGAAAGGTAACACATAAAAGATTGTTTAAAATTTTGAAAGTTAAAATCAGAATTACTTTTTCTTCATAAAACTTTAATTTAACCCTTTATATACTCAATTATGAAAATTTGCGCTTCTAAAGCATTTTTCGTGATTGTTTGAGACTACATTATAAGATTTACACAATCATCTAATAAATTTTAGAAGGATTTTGCAAATTAAAATGAATTAATTAAATTTGAATTTATAGGGATTTTGTGCAATATTTATAACTCCACTCAAATATTTTATTAAAAATATTTTGTTTAGTACTTTCTAGAATTAAGAAATGTACAAATATAATATGCTCTTACAATAAAAATATAGAAATATTTACGAAATGAAATTCTTCCTCCCCACCCCCAATCTTTTGTATCTGCTCGCACCTAGCATCGAGACCTAGAGTATTGTGTAGTTCTATACATAAAAGTCAGAGAACCGATAAAATCTCTCTGTTAAAATCATATTATATATATATATATATAATGCTTTAATTTTTTTTTATTATTGGACTTTTATTTGTTTATTTCACGCAAAAAGTGAGTTATGTTGTCCAATATGGCGCTAAACATTTTTCGCCTGCTTTATACCTCTAGTGTCTAGTATATGTAAGGTACGTATTAGAATTAAATCAGATTGGGATTTGTTTGGTAATAGCATAAGAAACAAACAATTTTTTTTTTAAAGCTATTATAAAAAAAAAAATCCCAATCTGATTTAATTCTAATACGTACCGTACATTTACTAGACACTAGAGGTTTAAAGCAGGCGAAAAAGGTTTAACGCCATATTTGACGACATAACTCACTTTTTGTGCAAAATAAACAAATAAAAATCCATAAATGTATAAATAATAAATATATATCTGTCGAATGTCTTCAAGATCTTTGAAAACTATTCTTTTATTGAAATACAAATTAAGCAAATTATTTTTTTTCTTTTGAAGTCAGATAGAATGGAGTTCTAATGTTTAAAATGATTTGCTGCTGTATAAAATGTTGTGTCTTTTGGTAAATTTATCATAAAGTAAAATAATATTTTTATACAATTTAGAAAATTTACTATGCCTAATTGTGTCTGACATTACAATTTCTAGCGAAGCCCAAACCACTGCTCGCTCACACATGACAAGCATCTATGACATTTGGATAGGGTTGCAGGTAACCTATACAAAAAAGAGCCAACTTTTTTCCTGACAAAATTGTGAATATAATGTAATTTATCAAAACGAATTTCGTAGGTTCTTGAAGGAATTTTTAAACATTTTTCAATATTTTATATTTATTATTGACTAATTTGCATTTTTAAACGTTTTTCTTTAAAAACATTCTTTAATAATCCCATAAATGGTATCAGGGCCGTAACCAGCTAGTAATGCCAGGGGGGGGGGGGGGGGGAGGGGATCTGAAATTTTTTTGTGGGGCTGGGCTAACATCTTTTAACAATCCATGCGTCTTATGCAAACTAAATACAACGAAACTTGTTAAAACAAATCTCTCTATGAGCAGTTTTTACTTGCTTTTTTCCAAACCCCTCTTACGAAAGCCATAAAAATATCAACTGACCTTTCTTTTCCAACTGTTCTGCAGTTAACAAAATAAAGGGGAATCTCAATAATAGAAAGAGATGGAGAGGGATTTTGTCGGACCGATTTCCGGATCCTACTACACCTTAGAAAAATAATAACAAAGTAAAAGCACTGCCTACTGCCTGACCACTTAAAAGCTTCCACTGTCAACGGACGCTGTCTGTTCGGATCTTATAGGTCCCAATAGGCGCATCTTACAAATGGTGCTGTCTTTGTTGCGGTTAAGCAGTGCTTTTCATGATTTATTGCCTTCGTAGGTTCTGAATCGGATCCGAAATCTTTCCGACGAATTCGTTTCTGCATCTTTCCATTGCGGAGACTATGTTTTTCTTGATAATCACAGAACAGTTGAAAAGGAAAGGCCAGTTGACATTTTTATTGCTTATGTTGGAGACGGGGACTTTTTTTCATTTTAATCTGACCTTAAAAAAACTTATCTGTAACGTAATCTGTTTATAACGGAACTTAGTATAACGAAATTCTTAAACTGACAAAAAAAAATTCGTAATCTGCAGAAAGAAATACAAAACAATTAGGGTTGTGTGCCTAATAAGAAGAAAAGCTATCTAAAGTAGAATATGTAACTACAATAGAGTGTTATAGGATAATGTACTGTAGTATCTTGTTCTAATTAAAATATACATTAATTTGGAATAAAGTTTGAAAATAAAAGATCTAGCATGCATCTCATTGAATTATTATAAAGCAATTTTTATTTTTATTCAAGTTAGAATACATACAGTCAGGTAGATAAATTGAAGTTAATTCCGCTTTTTGTAGCTATGTTATGGAATGTTAAAAATGCTTTTAGGAAGAAAATGATGAAAAAATATAGATTTCCTAATTTTGAAAATAAATCATTTAATAAAATAATCTTGAAGATAAGTTAAATAATGATTTAAATATAAATATTTTATGTTATGATTGATATTTTAGGAGTGCAGCAAGATCGACGAAAATATTATTAGTCCACATAATGAAAAATTAGAATGCAAAATACTCCAGGGTAAATTTATAAATTTAAAAATTAAATTTACCTATTTCCCGTTCTTTTGTTTCAGTGATTGAAATAATATTTAAAAAAATATATATCAAAATGTAGGGATATGTACAGTCGTGGAAAAAAAAGTAAACACCCCCTACTTACTCCTCAACAAATTATCGTAGACAAAAGTTACTAGTACCGAACAATTGGAAATAAAGTCTATTTTTAAATGATGTATATAAAATTTGCTTAGAGGGCCATCTACATTTTAAAATGAATCCAAACTTCATTTTTTTTTAAATGGCAATACCCAATTTTAACGAGATATTTCAAATCTTCGGTTCAAACTATGCCCAGCCACCAAATTTCAATTCATTTGAATGAAAGGTTTTTGAATTATAAACATTCGAAATTTAGTGCTTCTAATGCTGAATTACATTATCATATTTTTATTTATATCTCCTGAAATTATGCTCCTAATGTGCAATTTTTTTGTGTAGCAAAAATACTAATATACCCAAACATAAATACGTTGAATTTGCAATTTTTATAATTTTATGTTATGAATTATGAAATTAATATTCGAAAAAATTATAAATTGCAACCTACAATTTTTTTGATGAATTTAGATTTATTAAGTCCTGCTTTATGAAAATCCCAAATTTTACATTTTTCTTCCAAGTAGTTTTCAAATTATGCTTTAAAAACTGCAAAATGATGGTTTAAAGGGCCGTCTATGATAGAAGTGATTATATTTTTGAAATTTCTTCTGCTATCCTATAATCTAGCACTCTTCAAGGACTAACTGAGTGTGGTTTAAGATACCATGATCAAGAAAGCAGCTCTCTAGGGTCAACAATAGAGTGCCGAACTTCAATTTGGATACAGCCCTTAAAATACGCTCGTTTTAAAACTATTAATTTCTCGGAAACTTATGATACGAATTGCATAAAAATTTGTTTTTAGGCTAATTGAAGGGTGTAGAGTTCATTTATGCTGTCAGAATTGTGTACTGCTATTAAAAAAAAGTTAAAGTTCGTTTTAATATGTAGATTGTAGTACATACATATTACATATGTAGATCAAATTTTATATACATCATTTAAATGTAGACTTTATTTCCTATCGTTCGGTACCAGTAACTTTCTTCTACGATAATTTGCTGAGGCGTTAGTAGGGGGTGTTTACTTTTATATTTTCCACGACTGTACAATAATGCTTAAAATATCCGTTTACATTTGTTATTCAATGTAAGTTGAGGCTTCTATTTTACATGAGTGAAAGGCTTTTACAAAATCAACGTTCAAAATACTTTACTTGTAACTGATAATGCTATTTTTCATGGCAAAGAGCGCCCTCTTGATCAGTCGTTATTCGTTTTAGGTAGATTTCGTATGAAATACTACCTACTGGGATAATTCATATGTTGGAATTTCTCAAAAATTTTTGCAGATCTATACCGATCATGACTCCTAGAACCCCCAAACCACCCTCAGTATAAAAGTTTATCTATCTATCTATCTATCTATCTATCTATCTATATATATATATATATATATATATATATATATATATATATATATATATCACTTTCTTCTGGACACGATAACTTTCGTAAATCTGCACCAATCTCTTCCAAACTGATACATAAAATCAATGGGCATAAAATCTCGGTTAAGTTCGTTAATGGGCAAAATCGGACCAAGGGGATGGAAATAGGGAGGGGTTTTGTGAAAACAGAAAACCCCCCGTAACTTCTTAATTTTTGTACATATCAAATCAGTTTAAAGTTTTTATTACTTCTAAAAATAGGGCCAAAAATTTATGTATCACAGATTTTTGATAAAGTTAAAAATGTCCTCAAGGGGCGCAAAAGATAGGGTTTTGGGAGAAAAAAATTCATAACTTCGTCAATTCTCAAGATATCAAATCCAATTAATTTTATTATAAATCTCCTTAACATTATCTACAACTTTCATTTTCACAAGTTTTTGATAGGACCAATTGGTACCGCAAAAAAAAAAAAAAAAAAAAAAAAAAAAAAAAAAAAAAAATTAAAAACGAAAACAAAAAGGGGGTTTGAAGAAGAAAAAAATCCATAACTCCGTCAATTCAAAAGATATAAAATCCCCATGAATTTATCATATATCTTCTTAATATTGTCTACAACATCTATATAGACAAGTTTTGAATAGGACCAATTCTTACAGCAAAAACAAATTAAAAATACATAGCGGTTGAAGAAAAAAATCATCTTAGTAAGGGTGTATTCAAATCCAAACTGCTTATTTTCTGACTCATTTTACAATTCATTTTTGCTCTCAAAGGCTTCCATTTGGTACGCTTTCTTTCTCAGAAACTATATAATGTACTGTAATGGTCTATTTTTTGATAGAGGCAGAATATATTTTTAAAAATGCTGTTAAAAAGGGCATTTTGAACCGAATTTACCGAAGCGGATTGTGTTGGAAAAATCATTGTATTAAGGATGCACTCAAATCCAAACTGCTTATTTTCTAACTCATTTTTAAATTCATTTTGCTCTCAAACGCATTTAATTGGTATATTCGGTTATTCAGGAACTATATAATGTACCGTAATGATCGAATTTTTGATAGAGGCAGAATATATTTCAAAAAATTATGTGAAATTGGGCATTTTGAACGGAATTTCTCGAAGCGATTGTGTTAGAAACGAAAAATATTGTCCTTCTGAGAAAATAATTGTTTATATATCAATTTTTAATTAATTGAACAAAAATTAAAAACACAGGTCGCTTATAAATCTCGTCAAAAATCACGTCAGCAAGTTTCATATTTTATTTTTATTAAAAATGAATCTGGAATTATGCCAGAAAATTTCGAGTTGTTGAGCATGGAAAAGTATTTTTTTGAATACTGTCCTAACATGATTCTGATAAAACCAGCTATTATATAAAAATGAAATAAAGACTCGTCAAAAACGGCCAGATAAAACTGTTAAAGTGGATTTATCTCTAATCATGATTTAGTTTTGTTTGTGAAATTGGTATATTTGACTTCGAAATCTACCTCTGCCTGTAGGCCGGGCCGGCAGGGATTTTTTCCTATTCATTCTTATTCTTACCCTACATGTTTCTCGCAAGCGGTCATTAACAAAACGATCATTCAAGATGTACGGTGTTAACAACCATGGCACAGGTGACAGGTAACTAAAATTCCAAACCAGATGTCCAATGGCAGCCGTAAGTCGTTAGTATACTGATAGCAGAAAAATAACTGTAGGGTCTATGTGCCTATTCATATTTGCTCTGGAACTTTTGTTCTCCCACTTTCACATACCGAATCTTTCAACACTCTAACAAAATCCATTTTTATCGATTCAAAAGATTGAAACATAAAGAAGTTATTACTTGAAGGGTTTGGAATCGAGCAGCGTTTTTCATTTTCTTCAAATAAGTTAAATTTTGAGTTATAACCGAATGCTGTCAGATAAAATCATGTAATAATTTAAGCTACTATTCTGTCAGTAATTTCTCTCCTTATTTATCAAGACGCCAACACATTCAACTAACACAAGAAACTTTCAATCCCCTAACGTGACATCTCCTCCCCCCTTATACATTAAAGATACAATTTTAAAATTTGAGAAAAAGATTTCGGAATCCATTGGATACAGATCGAACACTTATACTTTTGACACACAATTAGCCATACAATTTGGTTCGTCTTCCGGTTCAGAAAACAAATAATGAAATCAAGTTAAAAATTCATGGAATCGGACAACCGAAAGTGAAGATATATTCATTTAGGCGGTTCTAAAATTCTCTATTCAACAATGCGAAACTTTCCGACACATTTTCTGATTCATTTTTAAACGTAAAGGTCTGGATAATGAAGCGGTATGGAATCGAATAGCGTTTTCCATTTTTGAATAATTAAATATCAAGTTACATAAATGATTCTTGTCACGTGACAAGTTTTCTCCGTTGTCGCTTTCGGAATTCGGTTCAAAATACCCACTTTGACGGTATTTTCTGAAAGATCTTTTGTCTTTACCAAAAAATGGAAAACTCCATTCGATGACATAGAGTATGAATAACAACACCTGCCAGTTTCATGCGTTTGTGAACAAAAACGAATTAAAACTTATGTCATAAAGTTGCGCCTTTGGATTTGAGAACAGCCTACTCTTTGTTTTGAACACGGCCAGTTTTTTTCATTAGGTGACCACTTAAGGGTGAGAGAATAATATTTGATTAACGAATTCATCCAAGAAGCTAGCAATATCAATACACTGTCCCATTTGGGTTTGAACTTTGTACGATATTTCGGACATTATCGTGTAGACAAATTTTGCATGTTTGTCTTTTTGTGTTTCTGTAAACAAACTATAACATTTACATACTTCATTAACAAACTCATCCGAGGTACTTGCAAGAGTTATAGACAGTTGCTACCAGATTGACCAACATTCCGTCGTTGTCAAGTCATAAAAATCTGCCTAAAGCGTCGAATTTACCGTCATTTTCAGATAGATTGTTTACTGTTACATGAAAACGTAAAACGCTGTTCGATTCCTTAACATCCCGATTACCTGCAAATTTTATGCCTTTATAAAAAAAATCTTCGAACGTGTCAGAAAGTAGCTGGTTTAGATATGAAAACAGCCTGGTAAAATATAAAATGCAGTTAAATTCTTAGAATCTGAATAACCATAGCTGCAAATTTTATTCTGTTGTCAAAAAAAAATAAAATAAAATAATTGCAAACATGTCAAAAAATAGCAAATAACACACTAACCTTAATCATATTTTTTCGCTTAATGGTTTATACTTAATACTTATAAGACAAACTGACGAAAGTTGTTTTTCAAAGTCATGAAACACAAGGAGAAAAAACAGATAAAAGTTTTAAAAACATGCTCCGCCCATGTTTTCATATATACGACACCTATGGCGACACACATGGCATAAAACAATTAATATCGTTCAAACAAAGATTTTTCTTATTTGATTTGTATAAATTGACAATCCTTTTTAGCTTTTTTCTTTCTCAGCCAAACACATATGTCATCAAGTTCACCGTTGAAATTTAGAAACATGCTTTTTATTGATTAGCTTGAAGACGTTCAGCCATTGCTTCACTAATTACCTATCAGGATGAATAACATATGTCTATTTCCGTTCCACCCTACGCAGATTATCGAGTATAAATTGTCCTTGACCATTTACTATGTACCAAAACATATGGTGACAGATTTGTGCACCAGGGGTAAATCTTTTCCAGAAGAAGGAAATGTCTCTACCGTACTCCTATCGTATTTCGCTTGCATATTGAGAATTGTACCGAAAAATAATACATCGCAATTAATATCCTTCTGACTGTAAAATCTTTTGCATTTTCTGTTGCTGAAAGATCTAAATGTTTGTCTTGCAAATATAGTTTTTTTTATCCCTTCAGGTTAGTGTTATTTAAAATATACATTTTATTGAAAAAAAGTGAAGTCTCTAGAGGAGGCTCAGCAGGAAGCTAGGGGGGGGCTCAACCCCCTCTGCCCCCATCTGGCTACGGGCCTGAATGGTTTCGAAAATTGAATTTTCAGAATGTTAGGTTGCAGTAAAATAAAACAATGTATGATTTTAACAGAAAAATTTTGTCGATTCTCAAACTTCCAAATTTTGGGGGTTTTAAATGCACCAGGTCTCAATGACAGGTGCGATTAGTACCAAAATGGGTCCCTTAAGCAACAGAGTGAATCTTTGCACAGTAAAATCTGTAAACGTATAGAGCCTGTCTATAACGTGATCTAGATTTAAACAGGAAATTTTCCTGGTTAAGACGGAAGGTGTAACCCACATATTACTAAGTAAAATAGTGATGAGTATGACCATGGATATTTTTTCGGGCAATGGCGATTCCATTTTTTAAATTTTAATGTATTTTAGTTAGAATTTTTATAATGATACTAAATTTGTTACAAGTTTGAACTCATAAATGGTTTTTTTTGTATAAAAATCCATAATATTAATTAATTATAAAATAATAGATAGGTTTATGTAATACATGAAAGTTAAAATTCTAGAGCTACATTCACCTTGAGTTAAATAATTAAAATAAATATAAAAGTACAAGTATGTGCAGAAAAATTACTTTCATTTCCATAAATGTAATATAAAGATGTTTAAAATACTAATTAAAAATATTATAGAATGCATCCGAAAAACTTAAACGTTTTATAAACCATTACAATGTCGTCACCAGTAGCTGTTAAATGGTTTTATTATTTTCTTTGGGTTTATTCGAGAATGGTCAAAAGAAAACATTCTAATTTACATGTTGTGCGTCAGATGAGATGCCAGATAAAGTTATTAAAATTTTCAACAAAACGACATTTCCTCTATTATGCAGCAAATGTCAAAACAATCAATAGATCCTGAGTATACATTATACCTTTCCAAAAATACAGTAAATATTTATTTTATTTATGTTGGTATTATATTTTATTGATGTTGGTGTAACGATAAGAAAATTTCGGGATAGAATTAAAGAACATGAACCAGATCTCAGATTAAATAGACCCCATACAGCCAGTGGTGTAGTTGTAAAAAAAACAGAGGGTATAGGTTCTAAGAAGAGGGTATACGTTTAAGTCAGAGGGTATACCCTAGTGCATATATACTATAGCTTTATTGAGAAACTGGGGGTATACGGTGTTACTTAGAAAAATCCAGAGGGTATACGGCGTATACCCTCGTATACCCTCTACTACATCCCTGCATACAGCATTATCAAGATTAGCTCAAACTCAACCTATACAATTAGATAATTTTTAATAAATCAAAAATTGTCTGTTACACAAATAACTACCAGGAAACCATCATAAGAAAATCAATTGAAATAATTGCTAATAAAGATACAGCTTGTAACGATGCAGCATCATACGACAACCATGGAGTATGGCGATATTTTCTGCATAATAGATTTTGTTGTTGCTCGTTTGCTCGTTTTGTTGAAAATTTGAATAACTTTATCTGGCATCTCATCTGATGTACAACCTTTAAATTACATTTTTTTTCTGGACAATTCTCGAATAAGTGCAAAAATATAATAAGACCATTTAAATCCCACTGACGACCACCTTTTAATGGTGGAACGTTCTTGGTTTTTCTGATATATTTAAGATATTTTTAATTTGTATTTTAAAATATCTTTATACTTATGCATATGAAATTAGTTTTTGTGAAGTTATTTGTGCTTTTATATGTATTTTAGATTTATATAAAATTATGAAATTAAAAAAAAAATAGTAGTGCGTTGTGGCCATCACAAAACTTTCTTCTGTATTAACCGCGTCAATTAAATCATTTAAATAGTACAAGAAATTTCACCAATTTAGCACTAATTCATATCAAAATATATCTGAATTTGAAGCTTGAGGAAAATCCGTGCATTAGTTCTTGAGATAGAGTTATAGCAGAAATTCTGAAAAATGTAGCATAGCACCGCCACCTGTTGAGCTATTTTCATCAAAACATAAACGCAACTAAATGATATCTAGGTATACCAGAATCTGAAGTTTCATGAAAATTCGTGCATTAGTTATTGAGACAGTGCTATAGTGGAAATTCGGAAAAATGCAGCATAGCAGCGCCAACTGTTGAGCGATTTGCACCAAAACATAAAACACACTAATTCATATCCAGGTATAAATGAACTTGAAGTTTGTTGACAATCCAAATATCAGTTCTTGAGATAGAGCTATATCGGAAATCGCAAAAAATGCAGCATTGCAGGTCCGCCTGTTGAGAGATTTACATCAAAATATATAAAACGCCTACTCATGTCAAGGACTAACTGAATCTGAAGTTTGATCGAAACCCGTGCATTATTTCTGGAGATTGAACTATTGTGGAAACCGTGAAATAATGCTGCATTTGCACCAAAACATAAACAGCACTAATTCCGATCAAGGTATACCTGAATCTGAAGTTTGTTGATAATCCAAGCTGTAGTTCTTAAGATAGAGCTATTGCGGAAATCGCAAATAATGCAGCAAAGCAGTGCCACCTGTTGCGCGATTTACACCAACATCTATAAAACGTCAATTCATGTCAAGGACTAACTGAATCTAAAGTTTGATGGAAATCCGTGCATTAGTTCTGGAGATTGAGCTATTGCGGAAATTGCGAAAAATACTGTATAGCAGCACGACCTGTTGAGCGATTTACAACAAAAACTAATCAGTTAGTCCCTGATATAAATGGTACTAATCTAAGTACCAATTTATATCAGGCACTAACTGAATATAATTTTTTATAAAATTTCGTTCATTAGTTCTTGAGATAGAGATCCCACAAAATTTGTGTCACATACAAACAGACAGACGGACAGACAGGCAGACAGACTTCCAGACAGACATTTTGTAAAAACATGTATTCCGGAATCTCTGACCCCTAAAACGGAGTAAATCCGTTGAAAACCGAAAGTCGAAAATTTTCACGAATCCAATACTTTCTTCTTGTAAATATCGAAGAAAGTTGTAAAGTTTTGTTTCTAGGCGGTCATTTTATTTTACATTTTAATTCCTAGCTGGTGAAATAATTAACAATTAAAGAATAAATTGTCTTTTTCTAATTTACACGAGAGAAATTGTGCATGAAACCTATCTCATGAATGCTAAAATTGCAGCATTATTTCTAATTTGTTTGTCTTAATAAATAGCTTTTTCCTCTTGAAATATTTTCCTCTACTATTCTTCGCGCAATTTAACACATGATAATAATACATACGATGACCAATATAATGTAAACTAAATTCATTGTATTTCCTCTGCATTCTAATTGTAAGCTCGAAAAATAATTTTCCGACAGTTTATGTTTCTTAGAGTATACATTTCTGCTGAATGTTACAGAATAAACGAAATCTTTGTTATATATGTTAAAGTAAGCGTGAAAATATTTTGTGCTTGATTTGTTTTGCATGCAATACCATTTTTGTACGATACAGCTGGTATTGAAATATATAAAAATGCTTTCTTTTTATCCTGTGACAATGCTTTAGAAATGTTCTAGGGTGAAGTGTTTACATTTATCATTGAAATTAATATGAATGAATGATTTATGCATAGGCTATTATTTTAAATATGCTTCTGTGATATATATTTATACTTATCCAATATTTCTCCCTTTCTTTTTGGATTTTTTAATATTTTGAATCTACCATTTCTCATCTTTCTACTGATATATTACTTTTGTCTCTACGGAAACCAGAAGCTGGAAAATTTTTAGTAATTCTGTTTGTTTAACTAATTTACGACTAGTGCGTTTATTTTCTTTAAACTTGATTTTCTCAAAAAATTGTTTTTTTAAACTTTGACGCACCTTTTTGAAAAAACTATTATACATTATGCTTTGAAATTTTCCTGCAACATTCTATACATATCCCTGTTTAATCTGAGGTGAATTGTTTAAACTCGCAAAAAGAACCTTTTTTTATTATCATCATTATTTTCGAAAAAATTATATGTTTTTTTAAAATTTAAATGTGCTTTCTACTTCAGATTTTCCTAAAAAATATCTACGCTTTATTTAATTATAAATTTAACTCCAGATGGTTAAGAATGGTTTATTTTACGCATAAAAAATTTTCAAGTCCGTATCTTAAGTAGTTTAGGAGAAAAGGTACATTAATTTAACATGGCAGGAAATCTACATTCTGCAAAATAGTAAGAAAAAAATTAAAATTAAAGATTTGAGTGGGGTTATAAATATTGCTCAAAATCCCTATAAATTAAAATTTAATTAATCCTTCTAATCTTCCAATCCTTCAAAAATCCTTTAAATTTTATTTTTAATGATTATGTAAATCTTCTAATGTAGTTTAAACAATTCACGAAAAATGCTTTAGAAGATAAAATTTTCATGAATTCAAAATTCAGTACATAAAGTGTTAAAACTGTCTTTGTTTCTGTGGCAATCGGAATCGATTTTTTGGGAGAGAGACCTTCTAAAACGTATAAATCCTTCAAAAACCGGAAGTCGAAATTTTTCACGAATCCAGTAGTACTGTCTTCTTGAGTAAAGAGAGGGTGAGAAAAACAGAGAATGGGAAATAAAATTTATTTCGACACGGGGAAGGAAATTTGTTTTTCAAATAAATAAATAAAGACTTACAGTTAGTTTGAAAGATTTGTTTATTTTATTTTTTTTAGTAGTTACCATAGTAACGATTCCACCTTCCTATGAAACTGGAACATTGTATATCTTATAATATCATAAGACGAAACGCAATATTTCACCTTGTTTCATACATAAAATATATTATATGAACTTTTAAAAAGTTCACTGTTTTACTTAAAAGGTGAATAAAATAATAAAAAAATATATATTGCAAGTTAAAATTATACATTTTATTTAAAACCTCTTACCACTTTCAAGCTTTTCCAAGCTCTTCATCAGAGAATATTTTAATAACTAATATCTGTTATTTATACAAATACGTCACTTCGTTTCGAGTCAATAATTATTAGAGTTGCAAGTAGAAGTAGCAGTTTCTTGGATTGACCTTAATTAGAGATAATAATAGTTTATAGATAATAATAATAATAAATATATATTTTCTCTAATTAATTTCAATCCAAGACGCTGTTACATCCACTTCCAACACTAGCATTTAATGGCTCTCTCATTTTCAAAACGAAGTGACGGATTTGAATAAATAAACAGAAATTACCTATTAAAATATTATCTGATCTTGGAAGTAATAAGAAATTTTAAATAAAAAATATATTTTTAAATTGTAACATCTCTTTTATTATTTTAGTCACCTTTTAAGTAAAACAGTGAAGTTTTTAAGGTTCATATAATACATTTTGTATTGTATATCTTGTAAGATTTTAAAATTGTTTATGAACGAAATCTGTAAACGTAAGAAGAAACCAACCAATCTTTAAAAATGGCATTGTTTTTTTTTTTTTTTTTTTTTTTTTTTTTTTTTTTTTTTTTACAATACAAGAACAAAGGTGGTTGGTATAGCAGATGTAAAGCTATAATTTGAACATTCCGAAAATAGTAAAGTTATCTAATATCTAAGAATTATTCAATCCGTGAAGATTTTATTAAATATACATGTTTATTTTCTCTTTGGTTTGTTTTAAAAATATTGTTTTCCTGTTTTATATATTAAATAAATCAATAAGTAAGTAATTTTACAAAGGGAAAAACTGACAATTTTAACATATTTAAAATTTCATCTAATATCCATTTAAAATGTTTGCATCTAAAAACATAAAAAAAAATATCTAACAAATCTCGATTCTGCGTCCTCGTGGGTATTCAAAAGTTGAAAGTTGTACTTGCGTGCTACTATCATGAGGTGGAAATTATACTACAACGAATGATTTAATGTAAGCTGGCGTAACTGCATCCATGATGTTATTGGGCCATAGGCTATTTTATAAAAGTTTGTTGAGGTTTTTTAAGTTTTAGCTTTTGTCAACATCGCACCCCCATCTCTACTTCTTAAAACAACGTGTGTCAAATCAATCATACCTCTTAAATTGCTGTGATTGGTGGCCGAAAATTCAGGTTTGTTGTTTTAGAAACAACGTCCATTTGGTTGAACTTCCTCGGATTTTTATTAAAATACGGTAAGTACTTTTAGTAAACAACATTTTTACTTAGACACATAAATGCATTAATATTATTTGCTATCTATACATATTTACTTCATGTTTCAAGCGTAAGGCCGTTGTTCAAGTTACCCCATAAATGTTTCAAGAATGGGGTAACTGGGACATGTATCAGGGGTAAAAGGGGTATGTATCAAGGGTAACTGGACCATATGGGATCCAATTACCTCAAAAGTTATAAATATCTTTTGAGTTTCTCGTATTACGGGAATAAATACGTTCTACATTGTTTTTTTGCCTGCAATAAAGAAAATTACACAATTCCTTATTAAAATTACATAATTAATAAAAGCATGTTGGGGGTATCAAACCAAATTTATTAAGTGTGATATGTAGCTATAGCTCGAAATTTTACGATACAGATGAAGAGGCGTACATAAGGCAAAGTGAGATTATTAGAAAATTATCGAAACGAATAAAAAATATTTCTGTTCGATATAAAAATATGGTTACATTCTCCAAGGCTTATTGGACATATCCAATTCCACTGTTGTAAATAAAAAAGGGAATGATATATTTAAGGCGACAGTGGACGTTAAAAATCGCAAAAAACATTTAAAAAAATTATTTTTTTGTTTTTTTGGGAAAAAAATGTTCTGGCCATCTTCTACTTTCAAATAAAAAGAAAATTATTCAAATCCGATAATTTTTTGCAGAGATACAGCTTTTTTTCTAACGTAAACAATCGTTAAACTATACTTAAAATAAAACTTTAAATCCAGTTTTCTCAAAATGAGAATTTTCGCCGACTGAGTAAGTTCAAAATGCTCCATGCGTCTTAATTTTATACCAATTTTCATAATACTTGGTAATATTGTTGTTGATATACTTTTTTACAAAACTTGCTATTAATATGTGTACATTATTTCATATAAAGGTAAAAAAAAGTAATATTTTATCATTGAATTTTATCCGAAATGATCAATTTTACATGTTTTATTTTTTTATTGTCAAGGTCCTTAGTATAATTTTTAAATGTACACCAATTTTTCATGTAATATCATAAAGCTATCCTAAAAAAAAAATTTACAAGTTTCTGAAACAAAATTTAATGCGCATGGAGCATTTTTAATTTGTATCACTAATTAGCATATTGTTAATGAATTAGTCATTTGCATATTAATATTTTTTAATGAAATTAAGAAATTTTCTTAATTATTGCATAAATTATATGTATATTAAATTTTAAAACAATTGAGCAAAAACTGTAAAAAATGTTTTTGATCGTCCACTGTCACCTTAAGTACTTACGTAGCCGTTTGTTCATAGATTTATCTTGTTATTTTTTCCCCCTTAAAATACCCATGTAACTTTTATACTTGTTACCTATACTAAAGTACATAAGTACTTACTTAATTTATGTTTTTTTTTTTTTAAATAAATCTAATATTTTCACGTTTAGTGCTTTTTTTAGACACATTGACAGTAAAGATTTCCCTTACAACGCCCTTTAGCTGTTATATAATGTACATGATCTGCCAGGTTTATTTTTTTTTTATTTGTTTACACTTTTTAACAGGAGCTGATACACAACATTAAAAAAGACAAACGCGTGAGGTACATAGACCCTCCTGGCCAACTTGCCCCATTTTTATGGGGGAACTGGAGCCATGAGAAAAGAAAGAGAAAATTATATAAATATTATTTTTAGATATTAGAACATTTTTGCCTGATAGAGGGAACGTAACTATAACACATTTACAATAGTTCAGACATTAATTCAAATTAATATTAGCCTTTTGATGCTGAACTGCCAGAATCTCCAGAATCACATTGTAAAATCATGGACCAGTTGCCCCTCGTGACCTTAAATATTTCAATTAAGCCGTATTTTGATATAACGATACATAAGATGAACTTCATAATTAAAAATACTTTATTTAAAAATTGAATTAATCAGAAAGTCTCTGTTCCAACACATTTGCTGTCATACCTTCCAAAAAGTGATAAAGGGTTTCCTACTTTGGAGCTCCGTTTTTTATCTGCCGTGTAAAGTAATTATTTTTAAAAAGTAGTTATATAGATTCTGAGATTACTTTCTAAAAACAAACAAATTATTTTTATACTTTTAGTATGACTTAATTCCTTACAATATTTTTTTAAAAAAACGCTAAATATTAAGTGGGATAAGCTACATTTAGTGTGTCTAACTGTCATATCTGTAGAAAGAGGGACAAATATTAAGAACTTTACTACCAAGTAGAACTTCACTTTTCGTCTTTGGAATTTTTAAATTAATTATAACAGTTAATAATACCTGCGTTTTATCTCACGGCTCAGGAAATTTTCGCGAATATCGGCGATGTTGTAAGGTTAGTTGATGTAAATGGACCCACGAGGTAACTGGACCATAGCCTGTTTTATAAAAATCTGTTGATGTTTTTTTAAGTTTTAGCTTTTGTGAACAGTGCACCTTAATCTCTAGTTCCTAAACCAACGTGCGTCAACTCAATCATAACACTCACTTTGCTGTGATAGGTTGTCAAAAATTTACGTTTCTTTTTTTAAAAACGACATCAATATGGTTGAACTTCCTCGGCCTTTTATTAAAATACTGTAAGTACATTTATTAAACAATCTTTTTTTTAAAGTTTAGGCATATAATTACATTAATATTATTAGATACATATTTACTTCATGTTTCAAATGTAAGACCGGTGTCCCAGTTACCCCATAATTTTTTCAAGAATGGGGTAACTGGATCATGCTGGATCCAGTTACCCCAATACTTATAAATATTTTTTTCGAGGTTCTCTTACTACGGGAAATAAATTTCTCCATTGTTTTTTGCTCACAATAAAGAAAATTATAGAATACCTTATTAAAATTACGTAATGAAATTTTAAAAAAGCATATTATGTGGTGTCAAACCAAATTTCTTGACCCATTGAAAGGCGGTGAAGCCGTTGTGGCGTCACATAATTTTAATCACTAATTGCCACATTGGCACCAGAGTTTTATAATAAAAATTTCACCTTTATTAAGTACGCGAAAATATACTTTTACTTGTTTACAAATAGATTCTCTTGTATATACTCGTATCATTAAATTATTTCAACATTTTACGAACGCAAGTACCTTGCCCCTGAGAGCGAGATAGCCAAAACTTGAAATTGTACGATACACCGGGGTCGCATTCTATAGGGAAATTTTATTGGTCCTACCACTATTTTGAAAATTATATCTTCATCGCACCTTTCTTTAGAATATGTTAAATAAAATGATCATGAAGGTAACTCATTAAGGGTTCTGGTAGGAACAATAAATTTTTCCCTATATAATGCGACCCCTGGATACAGATGAAGAAGTTAAGTACTTACGTTGCCGTTTGTTCATAGATTTGCCTTGCTATTTTTTTCCTTAAAATACCCATGTGACTATTATACTTATTACCTATACTAAAGTACATAAGTACTTACTTAATGTTTATGTTTTTGGTACAAATAAATCTAATATTTTCACTTTCAGTGCTTTTTTAGAATATTAACAGCAAAGGTTTCCCTTACAACGCTCTTTATTTGATATATAATTTACATGATCTGCCTGGTTTAAATTTTTTAAAGTTTTTTACACTTTTTCAAACTGGACCTGATATCCCATATGGAAAATAAATAAATAAACGCGTGTGGAACAAGACCCTCCTGATCCACTTACTTCATTTTTATGGGGCAACTGGATCCATGAGGAAAGAAAGAAGAAATATGTATATTTTTATATTTTTAAATATTTAAATATATTTAAATGTAATTTTGAGCATTTCTGTCTGATAGAGGGATTCTACCTGAACACATTTACAGAAGTTAAGATTTTAATCGAAATGAACATTAGATTTTTTAAGCTTAATTGTCAGAAGCTTCAGACTCACGTTGTGAAATCATGGCCCAGATTCCCCAACTATCCTTATCTAGACCAAGGTTGTAGATGGGAATTAAAAAAAAAAAGATTTTTTTCATTCTTCCTTTATTTAAAAATAAACGAAACTTTCATATTCATATCTACGCAATAAAAGTTTTTTATATACCAAGTTGGAAATTTCTATAAAAGACGTTTTTAGAGACAGCTCAGTGAAAATAAAACTCTAAAACGTGTTCCTCCCATTCGACCACTCATTTGAATTGGCAGTATCATTATTTAATAGTATTCTGCATGCCAAATTAAAAAGTTTCTTTTTTTCTATAGTTTCAGAATAACCATGTTTACTGAAAGTTTAATCACTTTAAATTTCTAATTTTTTTTACAAAAAATACTCCTCAGAGTGTTTTACGACTTAAAAGTAACCGCCATGTCAAACTTCATATTCCTGGCTTTAGTAGTATCATACAAATTCTAACTTCAAAACATTTTTGATCCTGCACCCTGTTAATGAGAGTGATGCAGAGATAATACGCAGCCTACTTTAAAAAAGAGATTTCCATCATTATTATCTTAAGAAAAGATTAAAAATAGTTTTGTCCGTTTAAAATTAATTAGATTTTAGAAAGTTTCCTTCTTATTTCTCTCTTTTAACATTTGAACTTTTTATAACCATTCTGATCCAGAATTTAAGTACCATGTAAATTTTCAAGTTGCCATCCCTAAAATAACAAAAGAAATCTTGAAAGTAGAATATCTTTAGATATAAAAATGCGTTACCTGCAGTGGTACCGAGATTAAAAAAAAAAAAATGATTATTTTTAATCAGACAGTTTCACTAGTATTATTCTGTAAGAAGTTTTTTAATTGGATTGGTAGTTCAAGTGTAATGAGGATTTTAGAAGATTTACGGTATGTTCAAACGTTTTAATTAGGTAGCTTTCATTACAAAAAGCTACCTATTGTAGCCGTTCGGAGGAAAGCGATTAAAAAAAAATTTGGAATATTTTCATCGATCATGACCCCCAGACCCCGAAACCACCCTCCGTTCAAAATTGACATACAGTGGCGGTCAAAAGTTTCCGGCCAGTTAGATTTTTTGATTTGTTTGGCAGAATGATTTAGCGAAGAAGAAGTTCAACTGCTCCAAAAGTTAGGAATAAGCAACTTACCTCTGACCACGTGATCATTTTGATTGGTTACTTAAGATACTTGATGCAAAGGGGAGGAATTCAAAATTCGCGCGTGCAAAAGTTTCCGGCCACTCGTCATTCATTAGTTTTTGCTATCGCTAATGTGTTTTTTGGTCATGTTTGTTAATTAATCAAGGTGAATAATGTATTTGAAATTCAAAAATGAAAAGTTTAACAATTTATTGCTCCTAAATGAGTGATTTTTTTTGTCGCTAAAGGGACAATCCTCTCGTGAGATTGCGGCAAAGTTGTCGATCGGAAAATTTGCTGTAAACGATATTTAAAATAAATATAAAGATGGTTATGGCCTTCGGAACTTGCCACGGTCCGGGGGGCACCGGAAAACGACTATTCTTGTGGACAGAATTATCAGAAGAAAAGCAGTTGATGACCCGCTTAAAAATGCCGCTGCAATTCCACGCCATTTATGGTGTTAACAGCGAATTATGGTGTTATGGTTATTGCTGAAACAAGTCTATCTACTGTGTCAAGACGCTTATGTGACGTAGAACTTTATGGAACAGTCGGTGTTAAAAAACCTTTCATAAGTAAAAAAAATCAGAGGGCTCGACTGGTGTTTGCCAAGGAATATAAAGACTGGACAAGTGAAAACCGGAAAAAAGTAATATTTTCAGACGAATCGACGTTCAATCTTTTTGTGAGTGATAAAAAACATTACAACCGACGACCTAAAAACAAAATATAAGGTGCGAGATATATTATTCCTACAATGAAGCACGGCTGGGGACACGTTATGATGTGGGGAGCATTTTCTGGAAAATGCGCCTGTCCGTTTTTTGAAATCCGCGGCAAGATGAATAGTGCAGTGCACAAGGATATCTTTCAAGATCATTTGCTGCCTTATTGGAGGAAAAATTGTGGTCGCAACTATTTGTTTCAACCTGAAAACGACCAAAAGCATACATACAAGCTCGTCATGCAGTGGCTTTCGCACAAAAAAACTTCACTTTTGAAACGAACAGCCCAATTATCTGATCTGAATATAATAGAAAATCTTTGAAACTAACTTGAAAACGTGTGTGGAATTATAAATATTACAATTTAGCAGCATTTTCACAAAAATTGCAAGAACCGTGGACAAAACTTAACATTGATGATCTACAACTGTTCATTGAATCGATGCCACGTGGCTGCGCCGCAGTACTTATTGCTAAATGTATGAGTACAAAATATTAATTGTAAATGTTGTTGATCACTTTTATTTTCTTTTATAACACCATTTTTTTCCAAACTTGCCAAAGTGGCCGGAAACTTTTGAGAACATGCATTTTCTTTTGCAATTAATTTTATCAATTAAATTTATAATATTTAATTTTTATTCCATAAATAAGTTCTTAACTGTTATGTCAATAAAGTATATAAATATCACTTTGAGATTCCTCTTCATATGGATATATTTACAAATTAACCAAAAAATTTATGCTGGCCGGAAACTTTTGACCGCCACTGTATATATATATATATATATATATATATATATATATCTGACATTTGTCACACTGTAACTCTCGTATTTATGAACTGATTTGGATGTAATTCGGTGTGTACATAGTACATACCAATGTCTCGACCGAGTTCGTTGACCAGTTTCATCCGCCATTTTGTTTCAAAATGGCGGCCATTTAAAATTTAAAAAAAAAAATTAAAATTTGAAATGTGGTACCAAAAAATTGAAAATGGAAAAATATTTTTTTCTTATGTATTTGAACTTTATACAAAGATTCCGGAGCAGTTTTTGTTTCGTCTATATCTCAAAAAATGGCTGAGTTATAGCATTTCGAATTTCCAGCGTGGCTGACATTTTGAAACGTCATGAATTTTGTCACGCGATAAAAGGCGTATTTATGAACCGATTTGGATGTAACTTCGTTTATACTTAGTACATACCAATTTCTAGACCGAGTTCGTTGGCCAGCTTCATCCGCCATTTGTTTAAAAATGGCGGCCATTTAAATTTTTAAGAAAAATTTAAATTTGAAATGTGGTACCAAAAAGTTGAAAATTGAAAAAATACTTTTTCTTATGTGTTTGACCTTGATAAAAGGATTCGGGAACAGTTTTTGTTTCGTCTATATCTTAAAAAATGGCTCAGTTATAGCATTTTGAATTTCTAGCGTGGCTGACATTTTGAAACGTCCTGATTTTTGTCACGTGATAACGGGGGTATTTATGAACCGATTTGGATGTACCTTGGTGTGTACATAGTACATACAAATATCTCGACCGAGTTCGTTGTCCAGCTTCATCCGCCATCTTGTTTCAAAATGGCGGACATTTAAAAAAATTTTAAATATTTTAAATTTTAAATGAGATACCAAAAATTTGAAAAATGAAAAAGATTTTTTTCGTATGTGTTTGACCTTAATACAAAGATTCCGGAACAGTTTTTGTTTCGTCTATATCTAAAAAAATAGCTGAGTTATAGCATTTTGAATTTCTATTGTGGCTGACATTTTAAAACGACCTAATTTTTGTCACGCGATATCAGGCGTATTTTTGAACCGATTTGGATGTAACTTGGTCTGTACATAGTACATACCAATGTCTCGACCTAGTTCGTTGGCCAGCTTCATTTGCCATCTTGTTTCAAAAGGGTTGCCATTTGAAAAAAAATAAATTTAAAATTTAAAATGAGGTATTAAAAAATTTGAAAATGAAAAAGTTTTTTTTCTGTGTTTGGCTTTGATACAAAGATTCCGGAGCAGTTTTTTATGAAAATTTGTTCTTTTGTTTATATCTTAAAAAATGGTTGAATTATAGCACTTTGAATATCTAGCATGGCTGACATTTTGAAACGATCTTGTATTTGTCACACGATAACACACGTATTCGCTTATTTCGATGTAAGAAGGCATGTGGATAATATACATCAATATCTCGACCAAGTTCGCTGGCCAGCTTCATCAGCCATCTTGTTTCAAAATGGCGGCCATTAAATTAAAAAAAAAATTATCTAAAGTGAGGTGCAAAAAAATTAGAAATTGAAAAAGGTTTCTTTCTTAAGTATTTGACCTTGATATAAGGATTCAGGAGTATTTTTTGTTTGTCTTAATCTTAAAAAATGACTCAGATATAGCAATTTCAATATCTAATGTAGGTGACATTTTGAAAAATCTGATTTTTTGCCTGCGAAAGCACTCGTATATATCAATCGATTCCGATGTGAGTGAGCATGTGCACAGCAATTACTAAGGTCTCGACCAAGTTCACTGGTTAGCCTCATCCACCATGTTGTCTTAAAATGGTAGGTACTTTAAGAAATCGCCGAATTTGGCAGCCAAATATATGTTATTTTAAATAAAAGCAGCTTGGATAAAGCTGACTAATTTCGCGAAATTCTCATTCATAATGATTTAGTATTGATAAAAGTTAGTATTGAATCTCCTATATTCGGTTTCCACTAAATTGAGCTTCGTTTGTTTGAAGAATGTAAGTTGGCTTTTTTAAAATAAGGAATATGAAAGCTACCTCTTCCTCCCGGCACTGTCCGGAAGGACTTTTTTCTAATTTGTTAGAAACCGTTCTTATTGAACATTTACTTTTTAAAGGAAACTACAGTGCTGCATTTTAAGTTTCAGTCGCCAACAGCACCAAAGAAACTTTAATTTTAGAATATTTTTTCCTTCTACAACCCTCGTTACAGTACTGATACCGATATAAAACATAGACTATATTTCAGGAGCTTGCAAGAGCAAGGGCTAATCCCGAAATTGGAATGTTGGGAAATCAAGCTCAAAGTTTTGCATGTAGTGTTATAAAATAGGCTACTACGCACTTTAGCTCGACACTGTGAGAATAAGGGCCACCCAGGGTAAAACAACTTACCTATGTGTTGCCCACATGCATTTGAGGTAGAAAGAAAAATCGATTTTTAGGATTCGCCCCTGCTCTTCCAAGCTCTTGATTTGAGCAGAGACTTTAACCATTGTTAAATTGGATGAATATCTGAAATCGGTTTGGTAGTTAAGGAGTAATCATAATTTCCAAACGTTTTGGATTAATTTTACTTGTTTTAAAGTTAATATTTTATTAGAAACTGTTCTCAGAGTCATTCGTACGTCTAAAAATAGAAGTAAGAATACATCTAAAAAATAACCACAATGCAAAATGTTTAGGACGTTAATAGCGTAAAAAAAAAAAAAATCGTAATTTCACACCGTTTTATGTTTCTCTATCACATTGTGGGCACTAGTACCATGATAAAAAAATTAAGACTATCACCAGTTATTTTGGAACTGTAAATTTCGAATTTAGTTCAGTAGTTCCAGAGATTACTGCATACAATTATATATATATATATAATATCAGACTTAATTTATAAAAGTAAAAAATACAAGCATCCAGTTGGGATTTTACGTTTTCGATAGAAAAAAAGAAAAGACTTAATAGTTAGAAAATATGTTTAAGGATTTTTTACATAAAATTCTAAAAATTTAGATTATTAAATGTCATTTTAATAAGCGATAAAATTTACGTGTTTAGCAAAAAAAAAAAAAAAAATGTGAATGAAATAAAAGTTCAGAAAGAAAAATAATATAGCTGTTAAAAATTACTTTAATACATTTTTTTTTTTAATTTTCGCGTTAAAGAAAGAAAACGTTAATACTCTTTTTATACAGAAATTATGCTAACTTCAAAAGAAATCTTAAATATAAGAAATAATTAAGTATAGAAATAAATATAAACAAAAAAAGATTGAGAAATATGTTCTTAGATGTCATTTTAAAATTAGAAAAAATGACATAAAGAAAAATACTGACATGAAATACATTTAAATTTCATATTTACATTTCTTAATTATATGCTAAAAAGAAGTTTTTTAAAGGAATATATATAATAAAAAATAAATCATTGATCTTTTTAAAATAATGAAATTCATAATAAAGTCAGATTATTGACAAAAAGGAAAATGGAGAAATTTTGAGATTTTTTCTGAAAGATTATATTTATAGCAAGCTATTTCCATTTATAGTTATGAATTTAAAACTATACATTTACATTTATTAACGCTTCATGTTTAATAACCAGTTTACAGCTGACAAAAATTTTATAATAATCGCCTAAATTCGAAGTGTATGATATGTATTACTCTATCTAGAAAAGTCTCAGTTAGTTATATATAAAAAAAAAAAAAAAAAAAAAAAAATCCAACAAACACCAAAACCGACAGTAAAGACCAAATAAACAAAACGGTAAAGAACAAATAAGGACTAATCTATGATTATTATACAACAGATATAGAAAAAATTCTTGCCCGCTAGGCCTGCAGGCGGAGGTAGATTTCGAAGTTCAGTACTAATTTCACCAACAAAAACTAAATAAAGAACAGAGATAAACACAGTTTAATTATTTTATCTGTCTGTTTTTCACGAGTTTTAAATTTCATTTTTCTGTAAGATCTGATTTTATCAGAATCATGTAAAGGAGGAATTAAAAAAAATATTTTTCCATACTCAGTAACTCGAAATTTTCTGACACATTTTCAGACTCATTTTTAAAAGAAAAAACAAGTAATTTGCTGACATGATCTTTTGAAGAGATTTATAAGCGACCAGTGTTTTTATTTTTCTTTCAATTTATTAGAAATCGATTTAAAAACAATTATTTTCCCAGTGCGACAATTTTTTTTCTTTCCAGCACTATCGTTTCGGGAAATTTGGTTCAAAATGCCCACTTTGGTAGCATTTTTTGAAATACATCAAACATCGACCAACAAGACACATTATAAATTTTCAGATTAAAAGAACCTTCCAAATGGATGCGTTTCAGAGGAAGAATGAATTTAAAAATGAGTTAGAAAATAAGCTTTTTGGATTTGAGTACCCGCTTAATACGAAAATTTTTTCTTCAACTCCTATTTTTTTTTTAAATTGTTTTCGTTGTAAGAGTTGGTCCTTTCAAAATCTTGTCAATAAAAAAGTTGTAGATAATATTAAGGAGATATATAATAAATTTAAGTGGATTAGATATCTTGTGAATTGAAGAAGTTATGATTTTTTTTACTTCCCAGACCACATACATTTTTTATTTTTTTTCTGCAGTTTGAGTTAGTCCTATCAAAAACTTGTCAATATACAAGTTGTAGATATTATTAAGAATATTTATAATTACTTTAACTGAATTTAATATCTTGAGCATTTATAAAGTTGTGCATTTTTTTTCTCTCTAAAACCCTATTTTTCGCCCCTTGAGTCCATTTTAAATTTTATAAAAATCTGTGATACATAAATATTTGGCAATTTTCCTAGAAGTAATAATAACTTTAAACTGATTTGATATATATTATAATTAAGAAATTGTTGATTTTTTCTGTATTCACAAAAACCTTTCCTATTTCTGCGCCTCTTGTCCGATTATGCCCATTAACGAACTTGGCCAATATTTTCTGCCCTTTGATATTTTGTGTCAGTTTGGAAGAGATTTGTGCAGAATAATGGAAGTTATCGTGTTCATAAAAAAGATATATATATATATATAGATAGATAGATAGATAAAGTTTTGAACTAAGGGTGGTTTTGGATTCTGTGAATCATGATCGGCGTAGATCTGCAAAATTTTTCAGAAATTCCAACCTAGGGGAGAATGTAATGGGTAGTGTTTCTTATGAAATCAACCTAAAAAAGACATAGCTGGCAGGCATATCTTCAAATATTTATTTTGTAGCGTATATGTTTTACGATTAGTACTATTATAAAAGACAAGAATCGACATTCATGAAATATTTAATAGGCAGGAAGGTTATACAAGATTGATTCATTTTAGTAAAATGGCAAATGACGAATATTAGTACAAGGGTTTTATACAGGTGACGCTAAACCCATGGGCAAAACTGTAAGATAATCTAAAGTAAACATAAAGATGAAATTTTGGTATAGCAGTGTGCTGTCAGAAATAAAAAGTGTTGCCGAAAAGCAAGAAATGCAGATTTTGAAAACAAGCATTTTATTGACATAACAATTTCAGTAAATGCTCAACTGTGCCACCTGAAACATTGATACATGCTTGATATAATCTAGCAAGTGACTGGCGTATTCTGTCGAAGATTCCAGGAGTATCATCTACAAGACACAAATTGACTCTGATGAGGACGTCATTGTAAGACTTTCAGTCGCTGTTGCAATTGTTCGTGAAACACCTGGAATACTTGGAAGAGTGTGACAGACAATTGCTAGACGCAGTGAGGCTTGTTTTTATGTTGGTGGTAGCACATTTGAGCACCTACTCTAATTATTATGTCAACAAAACTCTTGTTTTCATTTCAGCCGCATCTCTTGTGCTTCGTTAACACTTTTCATTTCCGACCCCACATTACAGTATCAAAATTGGTTCTTTATGTTCACTTTACTTTCCTTTGCAATATGGCTTATGAGTTCTGGTACACCTTGTATAACTGGAACTATTGTAAAAACAGTACCACAAAATATTCAAAAGAATTTCAAATAATACTACTTTACATACTTTGCATATTTTACAGTAAATCAACTCAAAACATAAAGGCTACCCACTCAAAATTGTTCCCATCCATTGTCAAAAGTTAATTTAAACGTATAGAATGAAAAAGATTTTTTCGATTTCAATGACAAAAAAATAAAATATAGCACGGCAACCATATCGGAAAAATATACTTTTCAAGTACAATAAATAGAAAGTGATAAAGCAGCAATCTTGGCAACTCGAACATTTGAACCTGGAAATAATCATGTCAGAACAAAGAATAAAAAGTGCAAAAAAACATTTTAAACTTTAAAATACTTGTGAGATTTAAATCAATGCTCTATTTTTTCATCCATCTTCGATGGCGTTAGAGAATGAGAAGTGATAAATTTTCTAGAAAATATATATTTTCTGTGTAGTGACGTTAATACGTTAAGGCATTTAATAAATAAAACACATACATATTTATTAAATGCATGACGAATATATGTTGTTTACATCGTTAGCGATGCACTGATATATTTTTTTAGACTACAAAATGCTCTGTTTACTTCAGAAATTTAATATTCTTTATATCTTTCACAGAAAAAAAACCAAGCAAGACATTTAATTTGTTTTCCAAAAAAATTAAATGTTCATCAGTAATGTGAAGTAATAGGGTACGTAATCTATTCAGAAAGAACATACACCAAGCTGCTTAGTACTGCTGCCATTAATGCACTTGAAACTTTCGCAAACCGTCGCCTTAGAGAACCAGTAGGACATCTAGTAATAATAAAAAATGATGTCTCTGATTTTCTGCTATGATTAACTGTGTTTGCATCTAGTGGAACAACTTTTAAAACACAAAGTCATGTTTAAAACTATATCTCAGATGAGTTTTATAAAACACTGTCCCAAACATTGTTCCACTAGATGCAGACACGATTTTTCATAGCACTAAATGAGACATCTCATTTTCGATTATTACTAGACGTCTTACTGTTGCTCTGTGGTGACGAAACACTGGACTGCGGCAGCTGTATACTGTGGAAATCTATGTCGGAGACCATTTGCTTCTCCAATCAAGCTTACTTTTTCCTTGGACAGCTTCATGAATACGCAGAACTGGCACATTTGGGGCACGGAAAATTTTCATGCTGCAAAATTACCATCCCTGAATCAACCCCTAAGTCAGTCATGGCTTGGGCCACCATTCCCTCTAAAGGAATTACTAGATAATTTTCCCGACCTTAAAAAATTACTGCAATGGGATGATCTGGGCATGGGCATTCTCAGTGGATTTATGGCGGCACAAAATGCCCTGTATGATCCTGGGAACACCTAGTGACTCATACAATACGATGTCCGTTTACAACAAACACCTGAAATCTTTAATTTTATAAACGATCTTCTGATGATTGTGCCTTCGCTCCGTGTTTTTTCAAGCATACGGGAAGCAGCTTGCTTTTGCCTACATCACATGTATTAATGTTAGCAGTACTAAGGAGTTAACGTACTGAACTCTGTATGAAAACAGTTAGTGGACATGTGTTCTAGTTCAGTCTGAGCTGCAACACGTGGAACGGAAACCTGGGCTCTTTTGGATAACTTGCTGAGCGACATTAATATCTGCATCAGTAACTATCGCACGCGAGCGCCCAGATCATCGTTAAGGTTCCCTTTCCGTTAAACCATTCTAACAGAGCATCTATTCTGTCGTTTTTCGGTACGTTTCTGACTTTAAATGTCCTCTTAAAATGAGTTGTTAAAAAACTACTGTGATAAAGGTTGTGAAATTTCAAGAAATATAGGCTGTTCAAACAAATAAATCATTTCTGCAATCTCTGAGTACCACACGGAGGCAGAAGAACGGAAAAGTACAGAATTGGAATATGACGGAGTGCATTTCCCTAGAGTCGTCGCAGATAACATGCCGCGCCATCTGTTGACGAACTTACTGACTATATTTCAAATTCTGTGTGGCTAAAAATTTACTAGTTTCACAAGTAGAATGCTGCAAACGGTTAATTCTATCGCTTTCCGTTTTCTTTTAATATATTTTTTAAATTCATTCTTCATTTGTGGGACTCCCTGTATAAACGCTTATAAAAAAATTAACTTTTATATAAATGTTTTATATAATTGTAATTATACAACAGCATACAGGAAAAAAAGAATTAAAACAATTATTTCAGAAGTGCGAGGTTACTTATTTCCTGTGTGACACATTAATGTTAATTTAACACAGTAAACTTTATTACAGGTTTGTATTTTACATGTACCTTATCATTTTGTATACACCCATCATAAAATTTACAAAGTCTGCAACAGAAAAATTTGCATCTTGTGAATCTTAAAAATAAAAAAAGTCTAAGATTTATTTCGATGTCATTTGAACCGAATCTAACCTTTTAGTGTAGGTTAAATATCATAATGCCTGAATTCTCTTTTTTCTTTTTTAAAATTCAACATTAATTTAACTCAAAATATAACATTAAATGCATAACCAACTGAATGAAATATCTTAATATCTGTCCCCTCTCGGTTCTAAACATTGTACGAAATAAATCGTTTTTGAAGTTTTTCTTCAAATAACGGTTTTGTTTAATTATAAACGCATTAGATGAAAACAAATGGTAAAACCTGGCGCATCATATCTCCAGAACAGATACGGTAATGTGGAATGTGGTCAATGCGTAAGGCAACAAGGTCTTAAAACTATCTCTCGCATTGATATTTAGTCTGTTGGTGACAATTTCTGACTATTGGAGTGTTCTTCAACGGTAAGAGTTTTTGGAGGTGGTTGGCATGGTACCAATGTTCAATATAGTGTGTCCCGCACATGCTCAGCTATGTTCGATAAGTTTGACGACGTTACAGGTGAACCATACTACGAATATTATTTTCCTGAAAAAAACTTATCGACAAGTCAGTTCTATGTAACCTCTCTTATCGCTAACAAAATGAAGGCTGGGACAACAGGTACACAAAACATGTAGCATAAGGTTCAAGTTCATCTGCTTGCATCTTTGTTTACACATATCACAAAGCTTCGCTATCATTCATGTTACTTTTTTCTTTTCATAGGTTGGTGGGTTTGATATATTGGAGATGTGATTCTGTGTAAAAATACTGCTTCATAATTAAAATAATATTTTTTTGTTTTGTTTTGTTTTTTAATGAAGATGCATTGGAATATATTTTATGTTTTACTGCCCTTAACATAAATTATCTGAATTATGATTTATATTATCAAATCTTAAAACAAAAAAATTATAACTAAAACGAAAAAATATTAGAACTTTGACAAATTTTTGTGCAAATTTTATTCTAAGAGCAAATTAAATTTTATCTCAAATCGCAATAGAATAATGATATGCTGATGTAAAATCTGTTGCTAGAAACTTGTACCACATTTTTTTTTAACTCAAGAACCTTTGTGCCTTTTAATTGCTTTCAAATTAAGGATCCCAGATAATAATTTAATTCTTATTTTAATGGTTGAGAGAGCCTAGAAGTTATTCTTACTTTTAGCTTAATTCTAAAAAAAATCCATTTTATTATATAATAAGAATACTTTTATTAATTATCAAAAGTAAATGTTTCAGTAGATGTAATTTTAATAAATAAAGCTACTTTAATCGAAATGCAATTGAAAACGACGTTAAAAATAAAGCGGTACATTGTAGACAATTCTGTAAAAACATTTATTCATAATTAGTTTTATTATTATATCAAAAACTTAAAAAAATTACAAACTCATATTTAATGACAAAAAAATAATTAAAGCAAGGATTTAAAAACTGCGCCTTGTAAAATATTCTTTATTTAATACATTTGAGAGCTATAATTATGTTTTCAAAATTCATGATATATACATAAAAGTTTGTTCAGAAATTATCGTAATGATTTCTATGCAGACGACAATGTAGAACATATAATATTCCAATGCAGAAACTACAATGTAGAAAATATAATCTTCCAATGTAGAAACAACAATGAAACTACAATGAAACTAGAATTATTTATAAATCATCATAGAAATTGTGCAAAAGAAACTTTCTGCATCCAATGCAGAAAACACTTGTTCCAGTACTTATTTCAAACCGGAACATGTTTACCACTATGTTCTTTTACATGGTTATTCCTCCATTTTATTCGAAAAGCAAAAACGCTAGTGCACAAGAAGAAGGATGAGGTTTTGCGAATATTTTGTAAATGCTTGGATTGAATTCTCTCTCTGACTCTTCAAATGTAGTCCTCAGATAGAAAACTTACGAAAACAAGTTCCTTTTCTCACTTCTTTTCAAAAGTATAAAATAAGATGGCGTGTACAATGGATGGAGGTTAAGCATTAAAAAATACTATAAAATATGAGTATACTATTTTAACTCAAAAGAGTAAAATCATATAAACTCGAGGTTTGTTTATAAAATAAACGGTCAAGTGCGAGTATTAATCGCGTGCAGAGATTTCCGTACAATAATATATGAATTAGTAAGTATATTAGTTAAAAAACCGTTGTTAAAAGAATACTAAGACTTTGTAAAAGCTATGCAACGAAGGATTGTGTATGACTGTATATACTAGAAAAGTATAAATGGATATACCATAAAAGTTAGAAATATGGAACCTAAATAATATCAAATATAGCTATTCCGTATTACTCTCTTTTTGATCTTATCCTAATTTGTTTAAAATGAACTTAATTCGAGGCTGACAATAAAATTTGTGCATATTTAAACTTCATTTGACATTTCATAAACATAAATTCAGCACAGTAATAATCTTACTGTGTCTTTTTACAGTGTACCTAAAGCAAAACTCTTGTTCAAAATTTAAACTTAGCATTGTGCTAGGCGCGCTTCGAAAACGACGCCGCAAAGGTGCAACGCCGCTTTGGTCCATGCCGCGTTTTTTCCATATAGATTTTTAGTTAACCTTTAAAGACACGATAGGTGTATTGAGAGCCACTCAATGCAAACTAGTCGCGAATCCCATAGTTTTTATGTGATCAACTCTAATTAAATTTGTCTTTTTAAACAATTTGATGTTTATTGCTTTTATAATGCTACTGGGCATTGCATTATACAAATATATCCTTAAAAATTGTTATCTAAGCTTTAAAATTCGATGAAGCATAGAGTGCACCGCACCTGTCATTATGTATGTCCAAACCATCCGTGTCTTTAAGGGTTAATATCTCGGCTAATTAACGGTGTTTTTTTTTTTTTTCGAAATTCATGATCAACAATGACTTTATGCTTCTGCTACGATAGGTATCTCCATCGCTGCTCAACATTTTTACTGAATGCCCGATAAATTGAAATTTGTGTGTAATGGAAAAAGGCGATTTTCTCAAAAACTATGAGACATAGCGTAATCGCTATAATTTTCCTTCAAGGTTTAAATTAATGTCTACTATCACTAATTTTTTCGTAATTCGGAGTAGATTCGGAACTAGATGGGAGAGGGACATATTTTTGCACTACATTTTTCATCATAACTTTGTAAATATCATACCTAAAATTAAATGAAATATATTTTTCAGTTCAGCATTATGAAAGCTTTCACACGATACAAAGAAAAGATTTTTTTTTCCCCAAGTAACATATTTAGCCCCTATACATTTTCCTAAATATATTTATGAATATTTATTAATATGTAAATATTTGGGTCAATAGTCTTTATAATTTCCCCCAATTTGAACTTTCTTCGTTACATAGTTTACGAGTAAAAGGGCTGTGAAAGACAAACAGACAGACAGACACAGGAGTGATCTTATAATGGTTCCGTTTTTACTTTTCAAGTACGGAACCTAAAAACAGACATGATCATGTCGGGCAGACATAAGTATTTGCTGCAAAATGCCAACTCTTGTTTCTCATGGAGTAAGTTTCGTATAAAAATATATAACGATACAAATTTTAGGGTATATCTTCGTCGAAAGCATTGGAGTCCCCTACGGTGTTAATTATATTTTATATCTCGCCTTTTTTATAATCTGATGTAGATGATAAAAGTCGGTGAAGTGTACTGAAGGCCAGAGAAGCTGTAATGTAAGTACCTATGTAACACCTATTTTACGTATACTTTATGTTATTACCTTTATCCCGCGTAATGTGTGACGGGTCAGATAATTATTAAAATAACAAAAATTTAAATTTTGTTTCTTATATAACCGAACACAAATAAATTTTATTCTGGTCTTATTAAGTTTCAAAATACGTCTTTGAAACAAATTTATTTATTACGATTGAACTCTTTTATGTAATTTTAACCTATTTTTTTCTGACAGATTTTTTCTGTTAGCTTTCTTATTTTTGTGTATGCAAATCTATTTTGAAACTACAACAATTCAACTACTACAATTTTCTTTTTGTTTCTCGAATTAATTTACTGGTTTCGAAGCTGTTGTGCCATCTATTGCAAGTTTTAGTTACCTTAAATCAGGATAAAAAACCACGGAGAAAATTGCGCCTTCTAGCAAATATAAGTTGTAAAACGTTACTTTGCGAACACTAACACTTTTCGCATTCGCCATTAAAAGAATCCATTTCTTAAAAAACTTGCTGCATATTATTTGTTTTTAAGCAGTCTTTTATTCTATTTTCCGCAAACCAATTTTATTTCCATTTAAGGGGATCCGAACATAAAAATTCTCAAAAAATGCATATATTTTTTTTTTATTGGCTTAAAAACAAATTCTGAGTTTTTAGCGTTTAATACCATAAACCGCATGCTTTTATCTTCATTAGATCCAGTTATATAACACCTTTTGATTAAGAAGCGATGCATTTTAACACCACTTTAACTGACTTTAACTTAATTTATCTCAGAATGAATTTTTTCACGATTTGTCAACTTTAAAAGAATATATCTAAAGTTCCAAGATATATGTATGAAATTTCCAACAGATAGTTTATGCTATATTTGCAAAAAATGTCTTCAGGATTAATAATTTTGAGTGATAATTGTGAAAATACGCTAATTAATGCAAAACTCACTCAGAAAAAAAATTTATTTTTTTATTTAAATTTTTTTTTATAAAATTCATAATCAATATTTAAAGAAATCCTAAATACAAATTAAAATGTAACAAAAGTGTAAAAATATTGTTGATCGAGTAAGTACTTCTATAATCAAAAAATTGAATATGTTTAATTTATAAAATTTCGTATTCATTTTTAATGTATTTTGTTTGTATCTCTTTCAGTATGCTTTTATTTTCTTTTAAGGTTTACTTCGATAAATACGTTTTAAGAGCAAAATATTCAAGTAGTGATCCCAAATGGGAAAAAGCAATGATTAAATTGTACGTACTAATAGAATTGTCATGCAGCTTTTAAAAAAATGAATACAAAGAAATCTCTACTCAAATGTTTTTTTTCTTTCTATATCCAATTTTATTTACTGAAAATACTACAAGGTCTTGTAAATGTATAAAAATATAATTGCAAATATGATTATCATACTTATTTTTACTCAGTTTTTAAAATATTGAAATTTAAATGTTTTTCACTTTGTTTAAATTTGATGATATTATTTCAGAAGTGATGTTGGTCCATTTTTGAAAAAAAAATAAGTTAAAACTATACCTTATTATAAATTAATTTAAAATTTATCTTTTTAATCAATTCACAATAAATGTAGTTTATGTGAATATAGAGTTAGAAGAACTCAAAAATATACATAATACATTGTTCACTATAACAGTGAATCATGGGAAACAAAAT
Organism: Maratus speciosus; assembly: GCA_963932465.1. Classification (NCBI taxonomy): domain Eukaryota; kingdom Metazoa; phylum Arthropoda; class Arachnida; order Araneae; family Salticidae; genus Maratus; species Maratus speciosus. Next base: position 140,882,384 of record OZ010791.1, read on the forward strand.
ATACACAACATTTAAAAATATACATAACATTAAAAATTCTAAAACGATATTAGAAACTTCTAGACAGTTTCGACCAAAACCACTTGGCCATTCTCAGGAGATTTCAAGAATGAACTGTTGAAGTCTGGAATTCCAACAGATGAAAATGGAGGGAAAACATGAAGGAGAAAAAAATGACAATAGAGCACTGAAAAATTCTAACTACTCGTGCAAATTGTTGTATAAGATGGAGGATAGGCCAAAAATTAAAATAAACTAATCCTAAAACTAAAAATTGTATTTTACATGTATATATTTATTACTATTAATTTATTTGACAATGTGTCATATGTGACAGTTTCAAAATAGAGGCAAATACCCTTTGAATAGACTTATTTTTTATGTTGCATATTATTAATAAACAAAATCAGAATAATTTTATCATGAATAATCTAAAAATATTCGTTATCTAAATTAAGAACTATAATTTTAAATATACATTTCCATACATTTTTTTCCACTTTTTCCTACAAAATTAAAATTATTTTTTGTTTGAGTATAACTTTTCTAAACAAGAATGAAATATTGAAATAAAATAAATAAGTAAATAAAAACTATTCATTTTATAATTATAATTATTATATTCCATTTAAAGAAAATTTATAGTTTCAACAAATCATTGCTTCTGAAAGGGAGGTAAATTCACTACCACATATCAAAACTAGGATTACTTTTTCAGTTAACGCAAAAAAGCATTATTGTTTATAAAATTTACATTGAACAAGAACACAAAAAAAAAAATAACAAGAAGGAAAATACCATGCGTAAAGCATGGATTATAAAACGCTTCTCAATGCATGCAGAATAATGTAACAAAACTTCACCGTTTAAAACATTGAAATATGATGTCTAATTCAACCATTTCCAAATGCATAACACATTTGGAAATCCGATTTCAGCAATTCCTATCTACAGTCGGAAAATTATCCCATTTTATTGAGCAGCTTTGTATATGATATATATAGATAAAGATTTGTAAGATCTATAATCTATATGCATGAAATAATTTAGTTCAGTTAGGAAATACATACCACAGTTGGAAGTTCACCTTTAGCAATGTCCGCTAATGTTAAGAATGCTACTTAATATCTTTTTTGCAGTCCTGTATACTAGGTATACAATTTATACGCAACGTGTATCATGCAACAAATTATTAATTTTAAAAGCGCATATCTAAATTGGAAACTTATCCAGCATTAATCCAGCAATTATTGCTCAAAGCTGTACTGTAAGAGATTTATTTTATGTCCCTGTAAATGAAAGATAAATTTTATAAAAACAGGTGGTGCACTTGTGTTGTAGTCCAGTGAAATCTACAACGCCTCGAACTAAAACCGGGGATAATTTTGAATTCTGCGTGGATTCAAATTTACTGGTTTCACAAGTAGAATGCATCATTTCATTTCTATCGCTTTCTGTTTTCTTTACTTAATTTTTAATACAACCGTTATTTTTGAGACGCCCTTAAGTTGTGTAAATACACAACAAACTGTTTGTGGCTTAACTTTTACAGATAAATGTAATTTTCTATTTACTATTATTATTATGGGATAATTGTTTTCTTGCAAAAGCGTGACAGTAACAGTTAAAATTATATCTAATGAATTTTTAGGGCATTCCTCGCCGCCAGGTAAAGTGTATCTTGTAAAAGGATCTAAATTTTCTACATACGAAAAAAAAAAAAAAAAGACAAGACAGAAATGTCACAAATGATTTCATGTAAGAAATCATCCATGGAACGTTTTAATAAAACGCTTTTTATCAGCAAAATAAAATCGTTAGTAAACAATATTTTGTAAATAAACATTAGTTGTTTATTTAGTAACATTTTCAGAATATTAATGTCATTAAATTGCAATTTATCTTTTACGACATATTTTCTGTTTCAAAAAACAATACATTTACTTTTAGGTAGCTTTCATTACAAAACGCTACCTATTGCAGCCGTTCGGAGGAAAGCGATTTCAAAAAATTTTGGTATATTTTCATCGATCATGACGCCCACACGCCGAAACCACCCTCCGTTCAAAAGTTGATATATATATATATATATATATATATATATATATATATCCATATATATATATATATATATCTGACATTTGTCATACTGTAACTCTCGAATTTATGAACCGATTTGGATGTAATTCGGTATGTTCATAGTATAAACCAATGTCTCGACCGAGTTCGTTGGCCAGCTTCATCCGCCATTTTGTTTCAAAATGGCGGCCATTTAAATTTTTTTTTAAATTTTTAAATTTGAAATGTTGTACCAAAGAATTGAAAATGGAAAAATATTTTTTTTCTAATGCATTTGACCTTTATACAAAGATTCTGGAGCAGTTTTTGTTTCGTCTATATCTTAAAAAATGGCTGAGTTATAGCATTTTGAATTTCTAGCGTGGCTGACATTTTGAAACGTCCTGAATTTTGTCACGCGATAAAAGGCGTATTTATGAACCGATTTGGATGTAACTTCGTTTGTACATACTACATACCAATGTCTCGACCGAGTTCGTTGGCCAGCTTCATCCGCCATCTCGTTTAAAAATGGCAGCCATTTAAATTTTTAAGAAAAATTTAAATTTGAAATGTGGTACCAAAAAATGGAAAATTGAAACAATATTTTTTCTTATGTATTTGACCTTTATACAAAGATTCCGGAGCAGTTTTTGTTTCGTCTATATCTTAAAAAATGGCTGAGTTATAGCATTTTGAATTTCTAGCGTGGCCGACATTTTGAAACGTCCTGATATTTGTCATGTGATAACAGGCGTATTTATGAACCGATTTAGATGTACCTTGGTGTGTGCATAGTACATACAAATATCTCGACCGATTTCGTTGGCCAGCTTCATCCGCCATCTTGTTTCAAAATGTCGGCCATTTAAAAAAATGTAAAAAATTTAAAATTTAAAATGAGATACCAACATATTGGAAAATGTAAAAGATTTTTTCGTATGTGTTTGACCTTAATACAAAGATTCCGGAACAGTTTTTGTTTCGTCTATATCTAAAAAAATGGCTGAGTTATAGCATTTTGAATTTCTATTGTGGCTGACATTTTAAAACGACCTGATTTTTCTCACGCGATAACAAGCGTATTTATGAACCGATTTGGATGTTACTTACATAGTACATACCAATGTCTCGACCGAGTTCGTTGGTCAGCTTCATTCGCCATCTTGTTTCAAAAGGGTTGCCATTTAAAAAAAATTAAATTTAAAATTTAAAATGAGGTATTAAAAAATTGGAAAATGAAAAAGATTTTTTTATGTGTTTGGCCTTGATACAAAGATTCCGGAGCAGATTCTGTTTCTGAAAATTTGTTCTTTTGTTTATATCTTAAAAAATGGTTGAATTATAGCACTTTGAATTTCTAGTATGGCTAACATTTTGAAACGATCTTGTATTTGTGACGCGATAACACATGTATTCGCCTATTTCCATGTAAGAAGGCATGTGGATAGTATACATTAACATCTCAGCCAAATATAAGTTACTTTAAATAAAAGCAGCTTGGATAAAGCTGACTAATTTCGCGAAATTCTCATTCATAATGATTTAGTATTGATAAAAATTAGTATTGAATCTCCTATATTCGGTTTCCACTAAATTGAGCTTCGTGTGTTTGAATAATATAAGTTTGCTTTTTTAAAATGAGGAATTTGAAAGCTACCTCTTCCTCCCGGCACTGGCCGGAAGGACTTTTAAAATGTAAATATCAATAAGCGATTTTTAGAAAGTAACTAGCAAACCCCGCGGCTTTGCTCGCGTAATAGTTGAAATATGCCAAGTGATATTTGCATGGCTATTTTTTATCAGAAGAAAATTTTTTGAAATAATTCAAAAATTACAAATTAAGCCACAGTTTGACTAAACTTCATTATAAAAGTGCAATGTATAAGAGACAATATAAAAGACAGAAATGAGAATTTAATTAATAAGAATTAAAACTAATTCCAATTAAATGATAATTTAGTAAGTATTTTGAGACTTTTATGCTCATTTCATACGCTCATTTCAGTATTCATTTGAAGTTTTGGATTTTTTAGGAACCATCTTAACACATTTACATCTTAAAATTAACCCTCATGTCAAATTCCAAGTTTCTTGTTTGACAGTCTACTACCTCTCTGGTGTTAGTAGCACCAACATAAAATGCCGAAACAGAGTTGAAATAGAATGTCTCGAAAAATGTTGAAACAGAGGCTGTCACCATTAATTTGCCAACATTAACTTTGAAATCGGTTGCTATTTCCTAATATTCTACATTAAACGGAATTTCGATGTTTTTAAAGGCTTTCTTGTTGTTCCTGCCAACCATGTGGTACTCACACCGGCATAAAATATGGCTCGTATAGGATCACGGACTATCATTCTTGATTCGCAACCAATAACTTCTGTAAACGGTTTATTATTTTTTGAGATTCCATACAAATCTTAATTTAGGACTCTTTTAGAATGCTTTTCGCTCCTTCCCTTCGCTTCACCCCTTTTTAATTTCGAATTTATTTTTGACTGTTCTTAGAGGACATTTATATTTTATAAGTAGCTACTGTGCTATATTTAAAGTTTCTAGACTCTTAAGTACCGCAGAAATCGTAATTTACAAAAGTTTTTTGCTCCTGCAACACACTAGGGGTTGTGGCACCGACACAAATTATAGCTTATGCTTGAACAGGTTCTATCACAATCAGTTTGCAACCATTAAGTTTGAAATCGGTTTCGTATTTCATACGATTGCATAAAAATCGTAATTTAGAACGGTTATAGAAGGCTTTTCGCTCACTTCATCCTTTTAAATTTGAAATTTTCTTTCGACAATTCTTAGAAAGTATTTGCATCTTTGAAGTAATTACCATTCCAAAATTAAAATGTTAGACCCTCCTCAGTAACACAAAAAACGCAATTTAGAACATTATTTGCTCATGTAACCAAAAGGTGGTAGTGACAACAACGTAAAATATAGGCTATATTGGAGTTGGGATTGTCACCATGAATTTGAAGACATTACTTCTGAAATCGGTTTATATTTCCTCAGATTGCGTAGAAATCGCTATTTAGAACGTTTTTCGTTCATTTTGACCCCTTTTAAATTTCAAAATTTTTAGGAACTCTTCTCAGAGAGTTTACATCTCATAAGTAATTACCATGCCAAATTCCAAGTTGCTAGCCCCTTCAGTATCACAAAAATCACAATTTACAACATTTTTTTAAAATGCAACCACAAGGTGGTAGTGACGACGACATGAAATCGATCCTATATTGGAGCAAGGGCTATCATTATCAATTTCCAACCATTACTTTTCGGTTGGGTACTTTCTGAGATCGCGTGAAAATCGCAATTTAGAACGTTTTTCATCCATTTTTACCCCTTTTAAATTTCGAATTATTTAGGAAATGTTCTTGGAGATTATTTATATCTTATAATAACTACCATGGCTAGTTTCAAGTTGCTAGCCCCTGCAGTATTACAAAAAACTCAATTTAGATCGTTTTTTGCTTCTTCACTCCCTTTGGGATAGTGGTACCGACATGAAATAAGCCTCTGTTGAAGAGAGGGCTGTCACAATGGTTTCACACCATTATTTTTTTAATCGGTTCGGTACTTCCTGAGATTGCGTAGAAATTGCAATTTAGAAAGTTTTTTAGAACGCTTTTCACTCATTTTCACCCATTTTAAATTTCGATTTTTTAGGAAATGTTCTTAGAGATCATTTGTATCTTATAAATAACTGCTCTGCTTACTTTCAGGATTGTAGGAGCTTTAGTAACACAAAAATCGCAATTTAGAAATTTTTGCTTCTGCAACCCCTAGGTGGTAGTGAAACCGATACGAAATAGATCTATGTTGTAGCAAGGGCTGTCATCATCAATTTCCAACCATTACTTCTGAAATAGGTCGGGTACTTTCTGAGACTCCGTAAAAATCGCCATTTAGAACGTTTTTTAGAACACTTTTCGCGCATTTTCACCACTTTTAAATTTCGAATTTTTCAAGAAATGTTCTTAGAGATAATTTATGTCTTATAAGTAACTACCATTCCAAATTCCATGTATCTGGGCCATTCAGTAACACAAAAATTGCAATTTTGAACATATTTTTGCTTCTGCACCCCCTTTAGGGGTAGTGGCAACGACATGAAATGTAGCCTTATTCGAGGAATCGTTTTGGCACCATTATTTTTTAAATCGGTTTGATACTTCCTGAGATTGCGTAAAAATCGCCATTTAGAACGTTATTTAGAACGCTTTTTGCGCATTTTCATCCCTTTTAAATTTCGAATTTTTAAAGAAATGTTCTTAGGGATAATTTACATCTAATAAGTTACTACCATGCCAAATTCCATGTATCTGGACCCTTCAGTAACACAAAAATCGCAATTTCGAACTATTTTTACTTCTACACCCCCTTTAGGGGTAGTGGCACCGACATAAAATGTAACTTATGTTGTAGCAAGGGTTGTCACCATTATTTTGACAGCATTATTTTTAAAATCGGTTTGGTACTTCCTGAAATTGCGCCAAAATCGCCATTTAGAACGTTTTGTTTACGGTTTTCGCGCATTTTCACCCCTTTTTAATTTCGATTTTTTTAAGAAATGTCCTTAGATATCATTAGTATCTCATACGTAACTACCATTCCAAATTTCATGTTTCTAGGCCCTTCAGTAACACAAAAATCGCATTTTTAGAAAGTTTTTTGCTCCTGCACCCCCGTTTGGCTAGTGGCACGGACATAAGATATAGCCTATGTTCTAAGTTGGACTAACATCATCATTTTGATACCATTACTTTTGGAATCGGTTCGGTAGTTCCAGAGTTTACCTCCTACAAATAAACAATTTTTACCTCTTTATAATATGACTAGCAAACCCCGCGGCTTTGCTCGCGTAATATTTGAAATATGCCAAGTGATATTGATATGTCTAATTTTTATTAAAAGGTACTAACTACATTTTTATTTTATTAAAAGGTAATATTTTATTTTATTAAAAGGTTTATTTTATTTTTATTAAAAGGTACATATTACTTTTAGGAATAATTCAAAAATTACTATTTAAAACACAGTTGGATTAAACATCATTATTACACTGCATTAGGCAGAAATGAGACTTAAATTAATAAAAATAAATAAATGATAATTTAGAAAATATTTTGAAATCTTTATGCTCATTTAATACGCTCATTTCAGTATTCATTTGAAGTTTTGAATTTTTTAGAAACCATCTTCTTACATCTTAAAATTAACCATCATGTCAAATTCCAAATCCTACCACCTCTCTCAACATAAAGGGCTATGTTGAAATAGTAACTGTCACGATTAATTTGCCAACATTAATTTTGAAATCGGTTTGTTATTTCCTAATATTCCACAGAAACGTAATTTAAAAAGATTTTAAAGGCCTTTTTTAGAACGTTTGTTATTCCTGTGAACCCCAGGTGGTAGAATCGCCAGCATAAAATATAGCCTGTGTTGGATCAGAGGCTGTTACCATTGATTCGCAACTATTACTTTTGTAATCGGTTTATATTCCCTGAAATTGCATAGAATCGTAATTTAGAACTTTTTTAGAATGCTTTTCGCACCTCCGCTTCGATTCACCCCTTTTTAATTCGAATTTATTTTCGACTTTCCTTCGAGGGCATTTATATTTTAGAAGTAACTACCATTCCATATTTAAAGTTTCTAGCCTTTTCCGTATCACAGAATTCGCAATTTTGGAAAGTTTTTAGATCCTGCAACCCTGTGGTGGTAGTGGAACAGACATAAAATATAGCTTATGTTTGAGCAGGTTCTATCATTAATAATTTGACATCATTATTTTTTTAATCGGTTTGGTAATTTATAAGTTTGCTTAAAAATTGTAATTTATAACGCTTTTCACTCACTTCATCTTTTTAAGTTTGGAATTTTCTTTCGACTGTTCTTAGAAAGCAGTTGCATCTTGTAAGTAAATACCATTTCATACTTCAAAGTGTTAGACCCTTCAGTTGTGCAAAAACCGCAAATTAGAACATGTTTTGCTTTTGCAACCGTCAGATGGTAGTGACAGCAACATGAAATATAACCTCTGTTATAGCAGTGACTGTCACCATTGATTTGCAACCATTACTTTTGAAATAGCTTTGGTTTTCCTTAGATTGAGTAGAAATCGCAATTTAGAACGTTTTTAGGACGCTTTTCGCGCATTTTCACCTCTTTTTAAATTTCTAATTTTTTCGAAACTGTTCTTAAAGATAATTTTTATCTAATAAATATGTACCTTGCCTAATTTTAAGTTGCTAGCCCCTACCGATCACAAAAATCGAAATTTAGAACGCTTTTTTGCTCCTGCAACGTCTTGGTGATAGTAATACCGACATAAAATAGCGTCTATGTTAGAGCAGACGCTGTCAGCATCAATTTCCTACCATTACGTTTGAAATCAGGTTCATTCTTCCTGAGACATTGTCGACAAATCGGCATTCCAAACTATTCCAACTAACATTCCAAATCGGCATTTAGAACGTTTTTAGAACGCTTTTTGCGCATTTTGCTCCTGCATTTCCTCTGGGGTAGTGGAAGCAGATATAAAATATAGCCTATCTTGGAGCAAGATCTGTCACCATCATATTTGAAATCGCTTCAGTACTTCCTAAGACTGCATAGAAATCGCAATTTAGAACGTTTTTTACAACGCTTTTTGCGCATTTTGACCCCTTTTTAAATTTCGATTTTTTTTTAGGAAATGTCCTTAGAGATCATTGACATCTTAGAACTAACTAACATTCCAAATTTCACGATTCTAGGCCCTTCCGTAACGCAAAAGCCGCAATTTAGAACGTTTTTCTCCTGCACCCCCTTTGGGGTAGTGACACCGAAATAAAACATCGCCTATGTTGGAGCAAGGGTTGTCATCATCTTTTTGACGCCATTATTTTTTAGATCGGTTTGGTATTTCCTGAGATTTTATAGAAACCACCATTAGAACGTGTTTTAGAACGCTTTTCGCGCATTTTCACCCCTTTTAAATTTCGAATTGTTTAAGAACTGTTCTTAGAAATCCTTTATATCTAATAAGTAGCTAATATTTCAAATTTCTAGACCCTTCGGTAACGCAAAAATCGCATTTTTAGAATGTTTTTTTGCTCCTGCACCCCCTTTCGGGTAGTGGCACCGACATAAAACATAGCCTATGTTGGAGCAATGGTTGTCACCGTCATTTTGACACCCTTATTTTGACACCATTATTTTTTAAATCGGTTTGGAATTTCCTGAGATTGTGTAGAAACCACCATTTAGGACGTTTTTAGAACGATTTTCGCGCATTTTCATCCCTTTCAAATTTCGAATTGTTTAAGAACTGTTCTTAGAAATCCTTTATATCTAATAAGTAGCTAATATTTCAAATTTCATATTTCTAGGCCCTTCAGTAACACTAAAATTGCATTTTTAGAACGTTTTTTGCTCCTACACCACCTTTGGGGTAATGGCACCGACATAAAACATAGCCTATCTTGGAGCAAGCGTTGTCACCATCATTTTGACACAATATTTTTTAAATCGGTTTGGTATTTCCTGAGATTGTGTAGAAACTACCATTTAGAACGTTTTTTAGAACGCTTTTCGCGCATTTTCAACCCTTTCAAATTTCGAATTGTTTAAGAACTGTTCTTAGAAATCCTTTATATCTAATAAGTAGCTAATATTTCAAATTTCATATTTCTAGGCCCTTCAGTAACACTAAAATTGCATTTTTAGAACGTTTTTTGCTCCTACACCACCTATGGGGTAATGGCACCGACATAAAACATAGCCTATTTTGGAGCAAGCGTTGTCACCGTCATTTTGACACCAATATTTTTTAAATCGGTTTGGTATTTCCTGAGATTGTGTAGAAACTACCATTTAGAACGTTTTTTAGAACGCTTTTCGCGCATTTTCACCCCTTTTAAATTTCGAATTGTTTAAGAACTGTTCTTAGACATCATTTATATCTTATTAGTAGCTAATATTCAAAATTCCATATTTCTAGGCACTTCAGTAACACTAAATTGCATTTTTAGAACGTTTTTTGCTCCTACACCACCTTTGGGGTAGTGGCACCGACATAAAACATAGCCTATCTTGGAGCAAGCGTTGTCACCATCATTTTGACACCAATATTTTTTAAATCGGTTTGGTATTTCCCGAGATTGTGTAGAAACTACCATTTAGAACGTTTTTAGAACGCTTTTTGTGCATTTTCACCCCTTTTAAATTTCGAATTGTTTAAGAACTGTTCTTAGACATCATTTATATCTTATAAGTAACTAATATTCAAAATTTCATATTTCTATGCCCTTCAGTAACGCTAAAATCGCATTTTTAGGACGTTTTTTGGTTCTACACCCCCTTTGGGGTAATGGCATCGACATAATATATAGCCTATGTTCTAAGTTGGACCAACACCATCATTTTGATACCATTACTTTTGGAATCGGTTTGATAGTTCCAGAGCTTACCTCCGACAAATAAACAATTTTTTCCTCTTTATAATAGGAGTATAGATGAGTATAGATAGATAGATATAGATATTTAACTTTCGCATTTTTCTAGTATCTTAAACTATTAAACATATGTTTGAATATTTATTTATTTCCCTAATTATCCCTTTCTTTAGTTCGACAAATATTTATGTGAAAACAGAAAGTCAAAAGAATTTTTCATTCACAAAAGAAGTTTGAACGATTTCAACACATAAAAAAACATTTACTTAGCCATGTTTTCAAAATGTTTAGTATATACTTTCATGTCTTTCAGACACTCTTGTAAATCAAGAATCAAAAAGTAGCAAAATGGCCAGATTTAAAATTTTTGACACTTTCTTAAATATCATAAATCTTCTGGAATATGAAAATTATTATCTTTGTTATTTTTTATATGTGTATATTCATCCGTTCGCGTGTATATACAAATCGTAAACATTAAAGCTTCCGTTGGTGAAAATGTGGTCATATTTAAAACGAAGCGTCCATTGAATATCAGGAAACTTAAATATTTAATAGGATTCACACGACTTCTACAATTTTCTTTTCATTGCTCCTTTTCCCCATATGTGTTTGGGAGTGAGAGTTAAAAAGCGGAAATTTCTTTAACTAAAAGAAATTGAATAAATATTTCACTTATTGAATCCATTTCAAAGGTCTATTTTTTTTTCATTTGTAGCAATTCTTTTCGACTTTTCAAACAGCGAAAATTGTCATGTTTCTAAAGCCCTCGTGTCTCAGATCTACCGGCTGCAGCCCTGGGCGAGGAAGCTGTTATTTTTTAACTCGTTGGCTTAAGATGGACTTCATGAAGTCAGATACCGTGATCCACGCCATACAATCAACCGCAAGAAATGTCCCAAGGAGGTAGGAAACAAGAAAACATGACATTCAGAAACAAACAAGATATCTCGGCAGGCACTGGAATCGGACGCGGTCTGAGCGGGAGTTGACAAGCGTAGAATGTAAGGTGCAGAAGTCCTTAGTTTATTTCACATAAAATGTCAAATGCTTTATTAGTTGGTAAGAAAAAGTTGTAGAACAAAGGAAAGAACTTTTGTCATACATATTAAACATTTCTTATTAGTACTTGTTAATAAAGGAATTAACTTTTAATTGTTTGTAAGAACTAGATTTCATGGCACTTTAAAATCCAATCTGCCACCAAAAGAGAAGAAACAGATTTTTATCAATTTGGAATGATTAGTTTATAATGTATAAATGAGAAAATGAGTTAATCAATGATAATGCGAAATGCCAATTTTCAGACGTAAGATACCATGATCCATGTATTTTTAAACTAACTATCAAACATTACAATTTAAAAAAGTAGAGCCATAACGTACTTGCATATTTTAGATTACAATTATTTGCAATAATATTTATTATTTAGATTACTAAAAATCCATCAAGAAAAATTATATTTAAATTTAATTAATTTTTCAATTAATATCTTTAATATTTTTAACAATAATTTCGCTTCGTTAGCAATGTGTTAAATCACGTATTGTATATTCAAAAATGATATTTTTCGTCATCACTAAAATTCGCAAGATCTAAAATCCTCCACTGATTTTCTTTCATTTTGGACAATTAGTTGTAAAGCTACAAAAAATATATGTAAAATCAGCAGTGTTAAACCGTCATATTTTGGTTAATGAATTAATCATGGATAATGCGAAATGCCAATTTTTAGACGAAAGAAACCATGATCCATGTATTTTTAAACTAACTATCAAATATTACAATTTTAAAAAGTATAGCCATAACGTACTTGCATATTTTTTATTACTATTTTTCAATTCCTACTATTAGCTCACACTCTCCCTATATTTATTTATATATTTATATATTTATCTTGTACAAATTTTCAATCATTAATAAAATACACATTGTTCATCCTATCAGGTTGAAATAAATTTTTTTAAACTTGTACTGGATGACAATTGATGTTAATAAAGTTTTTTTCAAATATTAATTAATTAATTAAATTTTAATTAATTAATTTTAGTTTTGCATGGGAAACAAAATGGGCGCCATTGGTTATTGAATTTCAATGAAAGTATTTTCAATAAGGGTTACCATAGGGGGGGGGGACCCTGTTCTGTCCCCAAATACCGCCAAGTTTGTCGCCAACTTGGCGATATATCGCCAAATTTGGCGGCCAAAATGAGTCGCCAAAAGTGACGCCAACTCTGCGATATCTGTAATATTTCGCCAAATTCCCATAGAGTTCCATTGCAAACCTACTTGCTTATAGAAAATCAAAAAAATTGAGATATTTTAATGCAACAAAAACTCATATTAGCTTGATTATATTAATTTTTTCTTTGATGGCCTAAGTAGGAATTGACTTTAAAAACAAAATTTTTATATTACTTGTTTGTAATAATATTTATTATTTAGATTACTAAAAATTCATCAAGAAAAATTATATTTAATTTTTTTTTCAATTAATATCTTTAATATTTCTTTAATAATAATGTCGCTTCTTTAGCAATGTGGTAAATCACGTATTATATATTAAAAAATTATAATTTTTGTCATGACTAAAATTCGCATGATCTAAAACCCTCCATTTTTTATTTCATTTCTGACAATTACTTGTAAAGCTACAAGATCATATGTAAAACCAGTAATGTTAAAACATCATATTTAGGTTAATGTTGAATATACTGCGCACACCTGGGGGTGCTCCAGCTGTTTAGAGGTACAAGGCTAAGGCCTTTTAAATTATTTTTAAGTAAATTTGTGAAAAAAATTCTCCCACGTCCCTCAATTTTGCCAGTTATAATGCCTATTTCTTACTTGATTTATTTTTTACTTTTTTAACCATTTGAAAATATGGTTATTGTTCTCAGTCAGGGTAGGAAAACGAAAAACATATCTGAAGCATTTTATTGGTTGAATTCGCATTTTATTCGTTTTCTGATTGATCTATAGAGTAATCTGTATTTTCCCTTTACTTTCCACAGAGATGGATACTTCTGTTGCCACTATGGCAAAGAAGTAATAAAAACTACAAAAAAAAATTAATAACTCAGAAACAGATTGAGATATAGCTTTCAAACAAATTGCATTTAAAAGTACATTTATTTCTCTATACGAAGGTGTAAAAAGTAATATTGTGGGATGTTTAGAAATTTAAGAATGAAATTTCATTTAAAATTGGTCAAGCAATATTAATGTTTAATCCATGGCGTACGTAATGAATGAACAGCTCCGTAGAAATTTATAGTACCGAAAAAATGTAATCCACGTACGTAATGTATGATCAACTCCGTGGGATTTTTTAGGTCTTAAATTTTAGTCTTTGAAAAAATCATTTTCCAAATGGTCGTTGTAATTTGTTAAATTGCATTTTTTTTTTAATATGAAAAACCTAAGTATTATCCATCCCTCTTTTTATTTTTCACTACTGCCCAAGGAAACGCACCTTGACAACTATCTCATATGTTCCGTATCCGTGGATGTGGGACATAGGTCCCGGGCTCCTCGGTCTTCGCATAATCATAACATCGAAAACCTTTTTCAGCCATTTCATCTATTCTAAATACTAAAAATGAGCAATATTTTTATATGTTCCATGATGCTCCTTCATTTACGCTCGTTAAGAAATCATTTTTTTTTTATCATTATTTTACGAGAGTGGTTCAATAATTATTGTCCTGTGTGTGTATAAAACATTTTAACTATGATGGTTAATGTAGAATATTGAAGTTTAATGTCTTAGATGCCTATATACTCAATTTCAGAACCGTAGCTGCTATATTAATATTTTGTTTCGTGTTAGTTGTGAGAGGTAGCACCTAACTTGAAAGAGGTGGAGGCCAGCTTGGAGCTTATGAGCCGGACCTGAAGCAGTTCTGTGATAGATTTGTGACAGTGCATGAGACGTGGCTATATCACTATGATCCCGAGTCCAAACGACAGTAGCATCGACTCATTTAATGTCACCCCTCCCCCACCAACCCCCCTTTCAAACTAAGTGCGACGTCTCACACCGTAAAGCGAAAAATAATGTTAATATACCAGCTAAAGTTCATAAATTGATCGTATAGGCATCAAGGACATTAGGCTACAACATTCCATATCAACCAACGTAGTACAGTCGTGGAAAAAAAAAAGTAAACACCCCCTACTAACTTCTCAACAAATTATCGTAGAGGAAAGTTACTGGTACCGAACGATTGGAAATAAAGTCTACTTTTAAATGTTGTATTAAAATTTGTTTAAAGGGCCATCTACATATTAAAACGAACCGTAACTTTATTTTTTTCAATGGCAGTACACAATTCTGACAGCATAAATGAACTCTACATTTTTCAATTAGCCTATAAACAAATTCTTATGCAATTCGTGCCATAAGTTTCCGAGAAATTAATTATTTTAAAACGAGCGTATTTTAAGGGCTGTATCCAAATTGAAGTTCTGAACTCGATTCTTAACCGAGGGAGCCGCCTTCTTGATCAAGGCACGTTTAAGCGTCAATGAAACCTGTTTGATTACAGGATAGCAGAATAAATTTAAAAAAAATTACTCACTTCTATCATAGACGACCCTTAACCCATCATTTTGCCGTTTTTTAAGCATAATTTGAAAACTACTTGGAAGAAAATGTGAAATTTCGGATTTCCATAAAGCAGGACTTAATAAATCTAAATCCATCAAAGAAATTGTATGTTGCAACTCATAATTTTTTCGAATATTAATTCCATAATTCATAATTCGTATCATAAAATTATAAAAATTGCAAATTCAACGTATTTATGTTTGGGTATATTAGTATTATTGCCACACAAAAAATTAGCTCATTAGGAGCGTAACTTCAGGAGATATAAATAAAAATATGAAAATGTAATTTAACATTAGAAATACTAATTTTTGAATGTCTATAATTCAAAAACTTATCATTCGAATGACTTGAAATTTGGTTTCTAGGCATATTTTGAACCAAAGATTTGAAATATCTCGTTAAATTTGGGTACTGCCATTGAAAAAAATGAAGTTTGGATTCGTTTTAATATGTATATGGCCCCCTAAGCAAATTTTATACACACCATTTAAAAGTAGACTATATTTCCAATCGTCCGGTACCAGTAAATTTTGTCTACGATAATTTGTTGAGGAGTTAGTAGGGGGTGTTTACTTTTTTTTCCACGACTGTACAAATATTTTATACTCACTCGGGACTATAATTATTCAGCCACCCTCGTAATAGTTTAAAATAAATACCTCTCAATTTTTAAAATGTGATTTTCACTAAAGATTGTGTCCCTGAAAATATTTTAATTTATATTTAGCCTGTTTTCAATATAGAGCAATACAAATATTTAGATTAAATGCGGAATGAACAATTTCAAATAAAGAAAAACAATATAAGCGTTCATTTTGAGAATTTTAAAGTTATAATAAAAATAAATGAGTATGGACATCCCTAAAAATTATTGTAACGTCAGTTATTACAGTTTTAACATGTATTTACGCAGCTAATAGCTTTATTTTGAGACATTCAAAATTGCAATTGTGACTAATATTCGAATATTTGTTTACCTGTACATTATTCAAACTAACTATTTTCCTGACAATTTAGAAAGCTGCATTGCGGATAAAATGCACGCTA
Organism: Maratus speciosus; assembly: GCA_963932465.1. Lineage (NCBI taxonomy): Eukaryota > Metazoa > Arthropoda > Arachnida > Araneae > Salticidae > Maratus > Maratus speciosus. The sequence continues at coordinate 140,898,561 of OZ010791.1, forward strand.
CTTCAAATAACATCAATGTACCAAAAAAAATATATTTATGTTTCATGAAAATAAGTATTCCAAAATGCGGTGTCAGTCACTATTAAGTATAATGGGTCATATTTTATTCCTAAACATCTAACTCGCGAAATGTTATTTCGGGATTTAAGTTTCATTTTATATTATGCGTTGTTTGTGAAATTCAATGTTCCCAAGTGGTTTGAAATGTTTTTTTTTTTTTTTTTTTTTTTTTTTTTTTTTTTTTAATACGAGTTACAGATAGAAACAATAAAAGAGAGTTCTAGAATACAATTTGAATAAATATTAGATAGCAAATTTGAAAAAAAAATAAACTTTTTATATTTATAAACATTTCTTTATGAGTAATTATTCAGGGAGTTCCTAAAAGTTTGGGCACGGAGAAGAACATATCGTTAAAATGTGCGTTCCTTATATAAAATATTAAAATGTATTAATCAATGTGTATTATTATGATCTCAAAATAATTCTGAAGATATGTAATGGATACTTATGTATTACCGGGGTAAGCCAGATGTAACTTCGCCAAGCATGGAACTAATTACTTTAATTACAGTAATCTTTATTTTTTGAGAATTTGCTTATGTATTTATTTATTTCACATTATTTACCACTTTTAACAATATTATGAACTATAATAATGTTAAATTATTGTTCTGAACAATGATTGACAACGATAACCGAGGTTGGCTATTGTCAACAATTTTTGGAGATCTATCTCCTTGCCCAGATAATGCGTAATTGCCGTGTAATGTAATAATAGAGTAACTAAATTTCTATTTTATTTTATACTTTTTTAATATTTAGAATTTTAATTCTCTATACCGTTCTTTAAACTATCTAAATGATTCAATAACATGTACTATTTAATAAAATTGTGGATCATCTCGGGCATTAGATATTTTCATGTAAACAAATACTGCTTATGCATTATAACAATACAGAATCAGAATTTATAACAAACATAGATTGAAATGCTCGATAAATCTCTTAGACATTCTGAAATTTGATAAGCTAAATTATGCTTCTCTAACTGTATTTCTACCGATGTCGAATGACATTGTTTGTGTTTCATTATGATTTCAAGAAAATTCTAAAGATGTGTTATGTATTAATAAAGTACTATACTTTATGTTTTATTATATATATATATATCTTAAAAATCTGGGATTTATTCATGTATGTGGTTTTTTAAACAAGCTGAACGTTTCATTAATGTATGCTGTATAATAAAGTTGTGCAGAATATGGTTTATCTTGAGCATTCAATGGTTTTATGTAACCAAATAGTGCTTCTTTTATTTATTACCAATTTTTACCCAGGTATTATTTCAAACAATGGGTCCATTATGCATGTCTGTGCTATATGCTTATCTCTAAAAAATAGTCATAAAATGTTTGATATTCATCATTTGTAAATACGTTTACTGTTGTTTTTCAACAAAAAAAAATCTTTCTACAATTTATCTATAAAAACAGTATTCTGCATTGGTATAATAAAATAGCAAAGTTTTACTTTTATTTCTAAAAATACATTCTTTCAAAATCGTCCACGTTCCAATATAAATTACTAATTGGTTAGTTCTGCAGAAAACTAAAGGTTCATTTAAGAACATGTCTTTATAAGTACATAAAATTCCATTAAAATACATATTTACTCTGGTCTATTAAACTTCATTAGATAGTATTCTCTCCTCCTTTCTTTTTGAATAACGTTTCCACCTTTATCTAAGGCATCCTCAGTTCAAATGAAAAAAGAATTTATGGTTTTGGCCGAGATTTTCTTTTTTCCCTAGTTTTTCCCTGTTGCTCATTTATGATCTGGCGCCATCAATTGTCGACAGTTGCATGGATTATTTCGTTGACTATTTTCTGTCCATTCTCGTCCTTTAATGCTGTAATCTCTATGGCCTCTCTGATTAAAGCATTGTGTAAACCGTCGTAGTTAGCTATTTTTTCAATGGATATTGTGTTAATTTTAATCGGGTTTTCTATCTTGGCTTTTGCTAAGGCTGTTGTTTGGTTATAATTCTTTAAATCCCGGATGTGCTCTTTCAGTTTTTCTTCAATCTTTCTTTTTGTCATTCCTACGTAAAAAATTTCAATGCCGGAATATACAAATAGATTTTGTATATTCCGGCTGCTTGTAGATTATCACATTTGTCTGTATCGTTCCGTATTAGATTAAAGAGGGAAGGATTTGGCGTTATCGGAACCTGTTTCCCTAGTTTATTAATTTCTCTTTTTATTTTAAGTGAGATTCCGTTTAAGAAAGGAATGGAGGTGTAAACTCTTGTTTTTTCTTCTGGGCTGGCTGGGTCAATTCAATCTTTTCTGTAGCTTTCTGTATTAATTTCTGGATAGTTTTTTTTATGTCCTGCTTTTGTTCCTATTTCTTCAATTATTTTTAACTCTTACTTTAATAATTTTTCGTTCGAACACACGTAAAACGCTCTGTTTATGTACGTATTCAGTGCTGCAAGTTTATATGTGAGGGAAGTATTAGCTGTATTAGTTATTATGTTGAGATTAGTTGTAGGTTTACGGTAGATTGTCGTCTGTATTTTATTTTCTTTGTACATTAGTTTCACATCTAGGTATGGTAGGGACCGATTTGCTTCCTCTTCTATTGTAAATTGGATGTTTTTGTCGTATAGGTTTATTTCTTTTAGTATGGTTTTTAGATTTACTTTATTGGTTGTTATTATAAAGACGTCATCGACGTACCTAATCCAAGTTCGTATTTCATTTTTGTGATCTTTTATTATATTTTCCTCAATTTTTCTCATTTTCCATTCTGCTATAGTATTTGATATGGAGGATCCCATAGGTACCCGCTTCAGTTGCTTGTATATTTTATTGTTGAATCTGAAATAGTTTCGTTCAGTATTAGATTGGTTTCACTTTTTATTGTATTACGGACATTTGGATCTGGATAATTAATTTCTATAGTATCACTAATTTCTTTAATCATTTCTTTGAGGTCTATTCATGGATAAAGGTTGGTTACGTCGAGGCTTATCATGTAATCGTCAGGTTGTGGTATGTGTTCTCTTATTTTTTGTATAAACATGCGCTTTGAGTTTATAGATAAAACAAACTTTGCTATTTTATTATACCAATGCAGAATACTGTTTTTATAGATAAATTGTAGAAAGAATTTTATTTTGGTTGAAAAACAACAGTAAACGTATTTACAAATGATGAATAAAAAACTTTTTATGACTATTTTTTAGAGATAAGCATATAACACAGATATGTATAATGGACCCCATTGTTTGAAATAATACCTGGATAAAAATTGGTAATAAATAAAAGTATTAACCAAAATAAAACCTTCAGGTTTTAATTATATTGAGTCAAATATTGCTTATTCATTGTAACATACAATATTTTTAACAAATAAAGATTTAAATGTTTGATAAATCTTTTAGACATTCTGAAATTTGGTGAACGGTGCTTCTCTAATTATATTTCTACCTGTGTCAAAGGACACAGTTTAAAGTTTGATTTATGCTTATTCTACTAACACAGGGTGTGGAGAAAGTATTGATAGTAAAATCAATCTCTACAACAACGCCATATGTACAATTATTTCAATAATTTTTATTGCGTAAGATTAACAACTAAGTATCAATTGATATTCTATCATTTATTTTAGATTCGGTCTCCTTTTGCCTTGATACACTCGCGTAGACAGTGCGGGAAGGCATCCACGGCGCGCCGCAAGTAGTCCGCATCGAAACCGTTCCATTCACGTATCAGAGAAGCTTTTAAAGAAGTGATATCTTTGTGAGGATTAGAACAGGCTCTTGCTTGCAACAATCTCCATTCTGAGTATTCAAGTGGATTCAAATCCGGGGTATTCGGAGACCCGTCTTGAGATGAAATGAAATCATGAAGATTTGCTTTGCACGACTGTTACGTTTGGCAAGACTTACGGGCTGGTACTGAATCTTGTTGGAATACATATGGATTGTTTCCAGAATGAGAATTTAGCCATGGAAGGACCTCCTTTAGAATATCGTTGAGATAATTGATCTGATTAATCTTGACACCAGCCTCCACAAAGACCAAAGGGGATTTCCCATTGCTTGTGATGCAGCCAAAAACCATCACGCTGGCTGGATGAGCTTTTCTGGCTACTTTTCCACCACTTGAAGTAGCAGTTTTACTGTTTTTGGCTAGTATCCTGTCATTCTGATGGTTAACAGCTTATTCATTAGTAAACTGTTTTTCGGCACAGTAGACGAAATGCCAACAATAACCCCAAAATACTTACTTATAATACAATATTTAGATTATAAAGAACAAATATACACACAAAACATAATTCTACAACATTTAAAAGACACACACAAACATTAAGAAAAAATATCAATACTTTTTCCGCACCCTGTAGTTTTAAAATCTAATAAGTTAAAACGTAAGTCTTCATATATAAATTTAATTAATTTTTCAATTAATTATCAGCTGTGAAATTACGCTCAAAATTTTTGAATATTTAATACGTGATATATCACATTGTTAAATAAGCATCGAATCAACAGAGAGAAAAATGTCCAAGCCGGGAATCGAATCAGGGATCCTTGGAATAGCGCTCCAAGTGCTCTACCAATTAAGCTACGAGGACGATACCCAGCATAGCATCTCTCACTCATATATGTTGGTAGGGCTGCAACTCATTATACAGCATAAGACTATACCATCTTGTGCTGCAGTTACAGCCTTACCGAAATATGTGAGTGGGAGATGCTAAGCTGGGTATTGTCCTCGTAACTTAAATGGTGAAGCACATGGAGCGCTACTGCAAGGGTTCCGGGTTCGATTCCCGGCGTGGACATTTTTCACTCTGTTGTTTCTACGCTTAGTTAGTAATGTGATAAATCACGTATTAAATATTCGCAAGTCTTCAATTCATTAAAAACAAGAAGAGTGACCTGGCGTTTCCTATGTTATCCATGAGAGACTGTCAGATAAAATAAGTAAAAATGGAATAATATTATGATAAAAAAGGATGGAACTCTGTACAATGCACATTCCCGCACATAAATCGTTAAATGACTATCAGGAAAAAATGAAGTAACTTTGGCACAAACAAAGAAAGGCAAGTCAGGTTTATAAATGAGAATGGGCATTTTCGTCGGTGCAAGTAACACAAAAAATCAACCGAATGACGTAGCATTTAACAAACTCTATTTCGTATGTCATCTATATCTCTATTCTGAAATTTTTAAAAACTTCCTAGGAAAAGTGCCCTAGGCAAAATATATTATCAAAGATCAGCAATAGCTGTCTTATTCTTCTAATCGTTCATATTTGGGTTCATAAACGATGTCGGCGATGAAATCTCTAAAATAGATCTAAAATTGCTGAAATACGTGTTTAACTATTTTTTTAGAAGATTGGTTTAGCAGTATTTTATGCTCCTATCTAAAACTGCATCTGAGATATGGCGAAATGAATTAAAACTGTCTACCTGCTATTTAACCTCCTTTGTGATTTAATTCCTAAAATCGCTGAAATACAAATTGAAATATTTTTTTCATTAAATTTTTTATGCTAAATTTCACGCTCCTACCTAAAACCGCACGTTGATATGGTGAAATGCCCTAACATTTTCAACCCTCTTTTAATGATCTGAGTGGATAAATTTCTCAAATCGCTAAAATACGTGTTTAACTATATTTTTAGTAGGTTTTTTAAGCTGAATTTTATGCTCCTACCTAAAACTGCTGCTGCGATATGACGAAATGACATAATACTTTCGACCATTTAATCCCATAGGAGTCCATTTTCAACAATCCTTTCTTATTGCTTGCCTATGTCATAACATAAATCTATTGTCCAAATTTCGTTATCCATACATTAGTCGTTTCAGCTCTGCGTCGTTGAGTCAGTCATTCATTCAGTCAGGTTTTCTCTCTTTACCATACTAGTATAGAAGATTTGTTATTTTTTTTAAATCTGAAAATGGCAAATTAAATAACCATAAATTGAAAACCTTTAAAGTGTGTCATTTGACACCTGTAGAAAAAGTGTTAACAATACGTAAATGCATATCTAGAGGCTCATATAAGATTAAATACTTTAATGTAACAATTAATAATATTTATTCGGAATAATGAGAGTGTTGATGAATCTGGACTCACAAAATTGTTCAGTTAATGAAAAGAATTCATTCTGAATACACAATGCGACACCAAGTATTCGAAATTTCGAACTTATAATTATTTAATTTTTTTTTAGATACAGATATCCATACAGAGAGTTTTTTTTTCAATATTAATGTGTATCTTATTATGAATACTATGCGATAATTAGTCTTCCGATTTGTATGTACATATTTAAAGGAACGCATGTAAAATAATACATAAAACTGATTGTATTTTTTCTGGAGAGAAAGTATTGTTGATATGGGGTAACTTGAGGTGAGATGCCGCGTTGTTCGTAATTTTCATGTTCGCAGGTCATGTAGGAAAACGCTGCTCAGTTGTAAGGAAGAGGGTTCCCTAGTGATACTTTAATTCCCATTTGCGTTCTTTTTTTGAAATTTTTAAGTGCTACTTTTTTATTGCTATTTCTTCATAACACTTCTGTTAAGTGTCTAAAATCATTTACGTGACTACTTTGTTTGGCTATATAAGTTTTAGTTTAAACACCAGAGAAATAAATGTTAAGTTTTTAGAGAGTACTGGTACCTGGCCTATGTTCAAAGTATAAATAGTAGCCGGTTCCCGCTTCTTCACGTCAGTGATGGGGGGGGGGGGCGCTAGCTCTTGCCCAATACTTTGGGGTGAGTCAACGAAAATATTTGGGGGTAAGATGCCAGTCATTTTACATTGCGGTCAAATGCCTAGTTGTTTCTTTATTGTTTGAAGTACTCTTGGCTATTCACTAAATTGTCAACATTTTTAATCAGATAATTTAAATCAGTGATTAAATAGTGATTTTAAGCAACTGATTAAAAAGTCATTGATTAAAATTATAAAATATATAATGTGAACATTAAAATTTTCACAATCTTACTTAAAAGGCGACTAATTTATAGTAATGAAAAAGATGTTACAAGTTTAAAATATACATTTTATTTAAAAACTTCTTTGTACTTTCAAATCTTCCATGTTCATCATGAGAGAATAACTTGATAACTAAATGTTGTTTATTTATACAATACTCTGATGATGAACTTGGAAGGTTTGAAAGCACTAAGAAGTTTTTTAATAAAATGTATATTTTAAACTTGTAACATTTTTTTTCATTACTATAAATTAGTCGCCTTTTAAGTAAGATTGTGAAATTTTTAATGTTCACATTATATATTGTATGTTGAATCAAGTGAAAAATTGCGTTTCGTCTTATGATATTACATAAAATTATAAATTTTCTAAATGTTTAAAATGACATAAAGAAATATTAAAATCTAAGGTGAGCATAATTTGAAAGGTTTAGATATGTATTCTGCCTTATAAATAAACTTTATTGGCCTTATAAATAATTTTTTAATAATTATTAATTTTAATCATTGTTTTTATGTTAAATGCAGTTGTAAATAATTTTAATATGTGTAAATATGGGTAGTATATAATATGGTTTTAGATAACTAGGGTTTTCTGCCCCCTACGAGCTATGCTCGCCAACCTCCATCCAGACACCGCAGACTCTAAAAAAATGCTAATTTGGTCTGCTTTGAAAAGATTACGAAAGATTAAATAATAATTAAACGACTAGTGACGATCTCCTGTAATCAGGTGTCCATTCATTTCCTTTTGGCTGGGGGATTTTAAGACAGAATCAATTGCTGTCGAGATAGCTAACTGCTACTTTCGTGATTGATTAAATAACATCAACCCCACAATTTAAAGTTAGCTTGCATATAATGGCTAAGTAAACAATTTTATAAAGACGCTATAAGAAATTTATTTCAAATTAGACATTTTAAATGTATCGCTTTAAATATGATGTAATTTTCAACAATGTGTTTTTCCTCATTTTAATATTCAATTAAAAATAATTTTAAAGGCCTATAAAAGCCAAACTAAATTGGTGTGACAATAGCAACTGCGAATTTCCGGGTCTCAAGCCTTTCTAAAAAGGAATTAGATAATAAGTCAAAGGGTATAAAGACAGAATCTTCAACTGGCGATGATATGGATGATGATTAAACTCCCTCCCAAGATTCAGAACACGAAGATTATTTTTTAAGTGAATGAGAATGATTGTTCAGAGTGTCTAGCAGAGTGCAATAAAACCTCGGAAAATTGTGATGGGATCAAGTGCATTCAATGAAACTGCCGGTTATATAAAAGCAGCTCAAAATACCTAAACGAATGTGCCATTTGTGACAGACCTGAGATATTGATAAAAAGAACAAAGGGATATATGAAAAAGATTAACGAAAAAGCTTGACTCTAATGCACATAATCACAGTGGCTATACCGTAGCTAAACTTATTATAATGTTTAAAAATAGGTATACTTAAAAGCCGTAATTCTTTTAAATGTTAAGTAGAACCTAATATACTAAATAAATATTACACAACCAAATATGTTAACACATCATAAATAATTGTATAACAAATAAATATTAGTTTGTTCTTTTATTATATTGCCAACGCTTGTTACATTCATATTTTTGTAATTTCCTAATGTTAAGTAATTTAACAACTTTAGTATGCCTAAAACATTAAAGTTACTTTTATTCGTCCCATTATGTTTTATACTGCTTCACAAAAATTATTGTTTACATTGAAACTCCAAAAGGCATCCTACCCCTAGATAGTTGGCCATCTTACTCATATCTGTGCCCCAAAAGATAGCCATAAGATGCCGAAATGCAAGTGTTTACAAAAACAAAATGTTCGATGATTTTTATATCATCTGTAAAATGAAATAAGTTTTTAAATCAAACGTAAGAGTCTAATCTTTAACAAGAAATCAATGAATAACAAATATAAACAACAGGCAATTTTTAAAACAATTAAGACAAAAACTACGGCAACTTCACCCAATCTACCCTAATGTAATAGTTTTTGTTTTTGAACGATATTAAAACTATCACTTACCGTTTCAATGAAAACAGAAAATGTGTTACATAAACTAACTGTACGCCATAATTATAAGCAACTAATTTATATATCGATTTAGGGGGATACAGTAAAATTTTAGTTTTATTTTTGTGCTTTAACGTATTTGTTTGCGACATATAAACTTTAGACTCATTAAAAGGATGCATTTTAAATTAAACTATTTATGAAACATAAAATAATATTTTTCTGTCAACTTAATTTTATCATCCTATAATTACATTCTCATACTAAATATCAGTATTTCAAAAATGTATTCTTTATACAAGGTAAGAATAATTAATAAAAATCTTCATTATCTAAATAAAAAATATTAATGAGAACACAATCTATGTAACATTTTTGCATAATTATACCACATATAAACATTTTTATTGAGGTATTAATTAAAAATATTACAAGAGAAAAAAGCCTTACAGCATGTTATGGTTAGATGCATATTTGGATAAAAACCCGCAAACTGTTAAATTCTTGTTATGTTTTATATTTTTTATTTACATAATTTCTTTACGATACTAATTATTGCTCCTGGACTCGGAAAATTCTTTGTCATACAAAATTAAATAATTATTTAGATAGAAAAGATTAATTGTTTAAGTAAAACAAAACAAAAAAAAAACCTTCTTTTTTTCAGGAAATGCTATGTTAACAGTATTTACGTTGTACAGTATCTTATCAAAACAAGATGTTGAATAAGAAAAATGCGTTATTATTGCTTTTAATATACAGGGTGTCGACATGAAACCTCCCTGATTTCAAATGTTAATTGTACGGAAAATAAAAATTCTAGAGATTTTTGTTTTGTGGTAGAATGAATAGTAACACAACAAGGTCATTTTGCTGCAATTTTTTTCGAAAAAGTTAATTTCTGTTATATGCATTATTGATATGTCATGACAGCAAGTTTATTTTGCTGAAAAAAACGTTTATTTGTCTGAAAAAGTTAGATTTTTCTCATGTATGCACTTTGATATGGAGTCAGTTTAGCTCTCAGAATGTGTAGTCGATATTCAATCTCAATTCATGTGTTGCTCTGCATGTCAGGTGTGACTGGATAAATGACATCCGTAATTTTGTTAAAAATTAACTGTTTAGGGAAAAACTTTGCACCAAAATGAACTTGTTGTGTTGCTATTCATGATACCGCAAACCGCAAATCTCTACACTGTTAAAAATTCCAACATGAGAAAATGGTCATTTGAACGGCAGCATTCTGTCCAGCAAATTGACCGTATTTACAGATAGCTGTTACTTAACCATATTATGAGTGCACTGTAATATGATCGTAAAAATCCATATATGGTCATTTGGCCATATGACCATATGGCCATTTGACCATTGTCATGTCAAGTGTGACTGAATAGATGGTATCCGTAATTTTGTTAAAAGTTAACTGTATCTGGACAACAAATTGCAGGAAAATAACGTTGTTGTGTTGTAGACCAGGTGGCAGCTGCACAAACCACCACCTTATACAGTTGACGGCTGAAAGTCCAGAATTAGTTAAAGCTCGATTCGCATTTTAAAATGCAACTGGTCTGCCAAGTCATATCTAGGTGGAAAACACCTGCAAACCCGATTTTAATAGATTACTGGTCGATTTAACATTGTGATTTCCTGCTCGCAATCCTCCATGTTTTTATATCATTGGGTGCAGCAAAACATAATGATAAAATTTCTGCTCAACCACTAAAAACGAATATGCAGGTGGTTTCCACCAAGATGTGACTTGACAGACCAGTTGCATTTTAATATGCTAATCGAGTTCTCTGAAATCATGGAATTTCAGCCACCAATTTCTTGAGGTGATGGTCTTTGAAGCCGTCTCCCGGCCTATTGCTACTCATTATACCGCAAGCCGCAAATCTCTAGGACTCATAGATTTAGTGCAATTAACATTTGAAATCAGGGAGGTTTCATGTTGGCACCCTGTATTAGGTTTTATTTTAATTTTTCCATTTTATTTAAATGTTTCAAAATGTTAAACTTTTATGCATTTTGATAAGGAATGATAGTGAAGCTGATTGCTTGTCTGACTCTTAAAACAAATATTATTTTTCACCTAAGTTGCCAAGATATTTTTTTTTTAAATTATTGAAAACTGACTCTGTAATTTTTGATTTTGCGGTGTGAAACATAATAAAATATTAAGTCACTTTGACATAATGCATTTTTTTTTCTACCTGCAAACGGATTTCCATTCATTTCCTTCGTTTGGGGAATTGTAAAACCGAATCAGCCGCTTTTTAAGGCATCTAATGTCTATTTTCGTGTTTGATTAAATAAGATCTGTTTAACATTTGAAAAGAAGACAATATAAAATGAACTAACTAAAGTGAGTCTTTGAATACCGGAATTTTTAAACATAACGCTTTAAGAAAACTGTTTTAAATGTATTGTTTTAACTCTGATGTAATTTTCACCAAAGTTTTCTTTGTCTTTTTAATATTCACATGAAAATGTTTTTTTTTTCTTTTTTTTTTTTTTTTTTTTTTTTAACAAAAAAGGAAATATTGTTATTTGCGCTGTAATTGACAACAATATATAAAATTATCAACTAGAAATATGAAATAAATGTCTCGTGTAAACAAATTTCTTGTATTAATAAATGAATAATGTTTTTTTTTTTTAATTTAAACTTGGCAATATTATTATTTGGCTAATTTAAATATGACTTAATTTCTGCAATTTACTGCATTTAACGCATATTAATGAATTTATTATTGTGCAGTTTCACATGTAAATATTCGCTGGTAAATACAATTTTCATGAAGACATTTTAAATATTATCCTGCTTTTAACACATAATCATTTAATTCAAATTTTAAAGTTATTTTAATATTCACGTGTAATTAGGTTTTTAATAGAAAGGAAGTATTATTCTTTGGACTTCTTTAGAGTTGGTAACAATATAAAAGAAAAGCCTTTCCTAAAATATGAAAACATTGCTCTTGAAGTGGTGAAAATCTGAATAAAAAATCGAAAACAATCGCCCAAAAAATTCGTCAAATTAAAAAAATAAATGTCTTTCACACCGGAAGTTAGTTATATATATATACAGGGTGGTCATAAAAAAACTTTGCCGATACATGGAACTCTAGCGGCCGTTCCGTTTAATCGATCGAGATGAGATTTCAGATATAGTTATTCAGGGGTATGAGCTCGAGATTCTGTGAACGGCAATAAAATGGCGCTCACGGTTACGGTTATAGGTACAGAAACTCGAAATTTTCGAATGGCAACGCCCATTTTTCTTCATCGCAAAATGATCAGCCTATGCGAAAACCCTAAATAGCGTTGGAACGGTACGTGTATCGCAATAAACGGAGACGTTATGCACGCACAAAAAACAGCTCAACGAACGGCCGAAAACAACACGATCGGGGCGCACGGAGGAAATTTGCATATGACAAGGGCAAGAAACCAATCACAGAAGCCGTTCGACAGATAATCAGCGTAGAAAACGGATTCTTACCTCTATCATATGCAAATTTCCTCCTTGCGGCCCGATCGTGTTGTTTTTGGCCATTCGCTGAGCTGTTTTTTGTGCGTGCATAACGCGTCCGTTTATTGCGATACACGTACCGTTCCAGCGCTATTTAGGGTTTTCGCATACGCTGAGAATTTTGCGACGAAAAAAAATGGGCGTTGCCATTCGAAAATTTCCAGTTTCTGTACCTATAACCGTAACCGTGAGCGCCAATTTGTTGCCGTTCACAGAATCTCAGAAAAATTCTTTAGAAGATGAAATTTTCATGCATTCATAATTTGGGGCATACAAGGTTAGGCACCACGACTTACCAGCGTACGTCATGTACTCTTCTGTTTTGAAATAACAGGACGCATATGCGTACGTCATCATTTTATGTTCATACTTGAGTGTTCTAATCATACTGCAATGTTCTAAAAATTTCTGAAACAATTGTGTAAATTACTAAATAATTAACTGGAAAATATTAGACACACATTACAACTTCCTTAAATTTAGCTGATAGAATATCGTATGGTAGATTCACATTATCTTTTTCTTTTTAAAAATTTATAAATGCTTAAATCTGTTAAGGATTTTTATGTATTATTAAAACAATACAAGAGAAAAATTACTCCATTATGCTATTTTGATTCTTTCCATTTATTTATTATATTCTAAATGATGAAAAACGTTATTAAGTTCCAGAAAATAAAAGAAAATTACGGTGCATTAGATAACGGCTGACATATTTTAGCTGCATTAAATCAGATATAAGCAAATTACCTTGAGATAATTTTTAAAGAGATAATTAACCAGGTACTATCCAATTATATTTATTATATAGTTTTTACATTATCGCGTAAATGAGAGTATTAAATTATATTTTGTGACACGACAGGTTCATCGATAATATTCCTTATCAGAATAATGAAATATATTTTTGAAAATATTATTTCATTATTGCGTAAAATCTCGTTTATATATATATATATATATATATATATATATATATAGAGAGAGAGAGAGAGAGAGAGAGAGAGAGAAAGAGAGAAACAAACAGAACAAATAACTCAAATGTTGATCTTTTTAAAAATACTAATTTGTGTAATAAATCAAAGTTACAGTTTTAAAGAATTAATACAACCATAGTTCATTAGTTCTAAAGTACTATCAAAAATTTTTTGCATAATGTAAATTTTTGTTTCTGTTATATTAAAATGTTTTGCCTTAAAGATTTTTTTTCCGCTTAGAGAGAAATAATATGTATGCGAAACAGAAATGCTAGACTAATAATGTAATGTATTTTATGGATTATGCAATATATTATTATATTTTCAAATTGTATGAAAGTAGGTTTTCTTTTCTATCCAAAAGTTGAGTAAAATCTCTTATACAGTTTCCAGGATAACTGTGGTTGGCTTCTACAATAATATAGCGAGTGAAAAATGGAGTTTTCAACCGCAAAGCTTTTAAATTTACGTTCAACATTTTAATTTAGAATATAATATCTTTGCATATATTCCATTAAGAAGAGTTTTCTAGCATCTTTTCTTTGCTTATAATCATAAAGTTTTTATTTCTTAAATGCTGAATAATACATTACATAAATCTGAATATTCAACACTTATTTTATTATTACCTATCCTATGATTTTGGTTGAAAGAAAAAGTACATTTGGAGCACAAAATATTTTTTTTTTTTTTTTTTTTTTTTTTTTTTACAATTTGTATATAGTGCAAAAAATAAATAAAAAAAAAAAAAAAAAAAAAAATCATAAAATATGCAATCATTTTAGCGTATTTTATTTAAGTCCTAAAACTGCTCTCAGTTTTGTTTAAAACTCCAAATCCGATTCATCCATTTCAGACTCTACCTGCTGGAGCTCAGATCGCAATAGACCATCAGCGTTTAGAAAGTTCTTGTAAAACTGCAGCTTCGAATATCACGGAATACATTCCAAGAAATTACAAGGTAAATCAAGGAGCCTTCTTTTCACATGGTTTACAAGGATTCAAGGTAACTCTATTTGCTATGTTACTACAGAGCGCCCTCAATTATTTAGAACTTCTCTTCATCAACTTATGTAGTAGAAAATGTTTGCTGAAACACTGCGAAAATATATTAGGGGAAAATAAACAACGAGATTTTTAACTCATTTGAGATAAATTTGAAATGTATAATCGATATTCTGCACTTCCTTAATAATAAACGTATGAAACAGGCAGATAAGGAATAACTGGTGTAGGGGTGGAGAGTATACCTAACAATTTAAAACCACATCGGTGCAAGAAAAAATAAAGAATAACTGTATTTGCTCTGTTACTACAGAGCGACCCTTAATTATTTAGAGCTTCTCTTCATCAAATTATGTAGTAGAAAATGTTTGCTGAAACATTGCGAAAATATATTAGTGGAAAATAAACAACGAGGTTTGTAACTCATTTGAGATAAATTTGAAATGTATAATCGAGATTCTGCACTTCCTTAATAATAAACGTATGAAACAGGCAGATAAGGAATAACTGGTGTGGGGGTGGAGAGTATATCTAACAATTTAAAACCACATCGGTGCAAGAAAAAAATAAAGAATAACTGTATTTGCTCTGTTACTACAGAGCGACCCTTAATTATTTAGAGCTTCTCTTCATCAAATTATGTAGTAGAAAATGTTTGCTCAAACACTGCGAAAATATATTAGGGGAAAATAAACAACGAGGTTTGTAACTCATTTGAGATAAATTTGAAATGTATAATCGAGATTCTGCACGTCCTGAATAATAAACGTATGAATCAGGCAGATAAGGAATAACTGGTGTTGGGGTGGAGAGTATACGTAATAATTTAAAACCACATCGGTGCAAGAAAAAATGAGGAACAATCCCAGAACACAGACCCATAATGAAATATCGAATAATGAAAACAAATTCGTTCTAGCTTGTACCGGAAGGAAAAGGTAATTTCTCTATTCCATGTTTCTAAGAATTCAGCTAAGTTTACTCAAACACAGGAAGCTAAAATGAGTGTCACCCGATACTATAATATTCCTAGTTTTCGTCAATATTCAATGTAAATGGGAATTTCAAAAAAAATGGCCAGCTATCGACGAGTTGATTTCATTTAAGGCACCCTTTGTTGCCAAATTTGTGGATATTTCACAACTCCCAGAAATGTTTGGTATATTTTCACCAATCATGACTCACAAATCACCCAAACCACCATATGTTCGAATGTTCATATCTATATATGTATGTATGTGTGGGCGATTTAAGTCTTGCAACAGCACTCGTATATATGAACCGATTTCGATGTAACTAAAGCATGTGTACAAGGTCTCAACCGAATTCGTTGTCTTGCTTAAAAATTTCCGCCACTTAGAAATTCAAAATGCTATAACTAAGACATTTTTAAAGATAGAGGAAAAGCAAAAAATGCTTAGAAATCTTTGTATCATGGCCGAAGGAAAACCTTTTTATTTTCGAATTTTTTAAGTGACCGCTATTTTGAAACAAGATGGCGGTTGAACCAGCCAACGAGCACGGACGAGACTTTAGTATGTTCTGTCTACATATCCAGTAAAATCAAATCAGTTCACAAATGCGAGTGTTACAGCAGGACAGAAATCATATATAAATTAAATAATACCAACATAAACAAAATATACCTTAAAAAAAGGGCAGAAAATATAATCTTTAGAGGAAAATTACAATTTTCTCACTATTTTTATGTTTTTGTTACATTAAAAAATTGATTTCTGATTAAAGTCCCTATAAGATAATCTAAAATACTGTAAAACTTTCTTTTTCAGTTTTCGAAATGAAATAGAAGTTGTGTTCCGCTAAACACATTCAAAATAATATAAATTAATGTATGTTTATCTCATATTTCAATCTGTGCACAAAAATGCATGATTTAATATATTTAAGAAATAAAGACCTTTATAAAATGAAAAAAATCATTAGTGTTAATTTAAATTAGGATTTACCTCCGAAATTAAAATTGAACCATTGAAACATATACCTGTATTAGATATGTCTTTAATTAACACATAAAAAAATAATAATTTGTAATGCATTGGGAAAACACCAGAGTAATTTTAATTAAAAATGGACATATTTAATAATGTAATTCGACGAGGAAAACATAAAAACGTGTAGTTGAAATTTGAAAGGCTTTATTAGACAAAATTAGGATAAATAACATCTAATTATCATATAGATTGAAAGTTATTCAAATATGCAGAAACAGTATAACATTAATTTAAAATCATTTCTGCAGTTATTTTTGTTATTCATATTGGTATATTTGTACATTTTCAATTTAAAACGTAATTATAACATGATAATTTTTTTGTATTTCTGTATAAACTAGGAAATCGAAATCGGGTATTTTGGTTTACAGAATATGGGATTATTTTTTTTTTATTGCAAACATAATAGGTATTTTAAATTCCATTTAGATGTTTTAGATTTCCCACAAACAGTACAAAACAGCAACTAAGAATACAATACGAAAAATATAAATAATGTATTAAAAAATAAAGTTTTAAATTTATCAAAAGTGATATTTTGTGTTTGCCGTATGCCGGGAATTAACAGCCGAAGTAATCGTCAAAGATTTATTTCACTAGGTATTTTTATTCTGATAATTTCAGTGTCTAAGCACGTAGTTCGATTACATAGCTCATTTTTATGTTATCTAATTATTCTTTTTTCTTTTGATGAAGTTTTAATTTTATTGTCGAATATTAGCCAGATATAAATACTGAACTATTTATATTGCTTTAAATAAAAACAGGTTAATATTTTTTAATCGAGCTGCGCGCAATAAACATAGATTTAAAAAAATCGATCTTGAAAATTATTTTTTAAACTATAAAAATTATACAGTAAATTGAGGTACAGTATTAAAACAAATTGAATTTTAAAGAACATTTTTCTTCATAGTCGAGTGTGTAAAAATTGAAATTTTATAATGTTTAGACTTTTTAAAAAATTGAAACGTAATCGAGATTTATTAGACAGGTGTAGTCACCGCCAATAGGACTTCTCCTTTACTCCCGGGAATGTTTTTCTTTATAATGTAGATATATTTTCTAAACAGTTACTATTTTTCATTTATCATTTTATATTAACACATATAATATGTTACAGAATGTTTTATTAATACACAAGAAATATTCCGCCATGTTCGGAAAATAAATATTTTTAATAAGAAGGGAAGAAACAAGCATAATGTCATTTGTAAATTAAAGAAATTTTGTAGTTTTTAGCGTTTTTTTAGTTCCCGAACAAAACTATTAGTTTAAGAAATTTAGTATATTATGGTTATACAGACAACCTGAGGTTATAGATAGAGGTTATTAAAATAACTAGCTATGTTAATAAAAGAATAATATAGCAGGAAGTGTCGCTTGATGTTACGCCAGAGATGATATTGTATGAGGAAAACTTTGCAATCGGAAAAAAAACTAACATCGCATTGAGACACATACCTGAGCACTCCCATGTTGCCAGCTTGGAAATTTTACCAGTCGATTTAAGGAAAATTTTAAGGGGTTCAAACATTTTAGTAGTTATTATAAATGGAAAGTATAATTCGATTCTTATAAAAATCTCATTTTCACGGCTAGCATTTATATATGTATATATATGAGGACGTGAGTTTCAGAACTCGCCATATCCAAAATTTAAAAAATCTCGTTTCCTCTATCAATCAATTCTATTGGTGAGCCTGCATCGAAAAAACACTACAATCTGGATTGATAAAGGCAATACGATGAAATAGATAGAAGTTTCTACATTACGATATCCATTAAGAGTCAGATTAGACCAGCATGTTTTTATTAGCAAAACAACATCAAAAACGTTTCACCACATTTCCATAATACGTTCCAGTCTAAGATGTAAATAAATCCATCGTATGATAATGAAGAAAATTAGAATAAGAACTATGTCCAAGAAAACTACCAGTCAGGATGCTGTTAAAAGTTGAAAGATCGAACAATTTCTGAGGAAAAGTCCCATGCATCTGCTTTTTGTCATAAGGCGTAGAAATACAAAATCATGAAGTCGCGAGCGCTTTGGCCAATGCGAGAATAAATGGTAAGCGTAAAGCCTACGTCACGTTCAATGGGAGTGATTTCGTAAGAGTGCTGACAATTTGCAACGGATGCATTTTGTACTAAAAAATATACCAGCGCGCGAAATAATCTCGGAAAAAAATAAGTAAAAAAAATAAAATAATAATGGGTCTTTAAAAACATTCGAATTCACACTAAATAATAGAAATGGTCAGAAATCATGATGCAATTTAGGAATAAACTAAAAGTTTTATATTTAAGTAAATTGAGAAAGATAATATATAATTTAAGGACAATTTAATAGCATTAATTATAGATATTATTACAGAATAAGAAATTAATGAATATGCCGGTAATTTAGCATGTAAAAAGGAAATATCGCAAAGCAAGAACTAATAATATAACTTATATACATATATATATATATATATGGTACCAATTTATATCATTAATTTAAGTAGCACTACTTAATTTGTTGGGTTGGGGAAGGGAGTCGCGTGGTCAAATCCAGGGAGATCTGTGTTGATTTCAAGGAGGAAATCTTTAGCAGAGGTTGAATTAATGATTTATACGGATTTTTCGATACAATTATAGACATATACGTGCGAATTTTGCTGCACTTAGCTGAATATTGCCAAAATTAGCATCCAAATAAATCGATGGAAATGCCAACTCAGTAGCAATTGATCAATATAGTGCGTCTTATTTGAAATCAATACTACTGTGATATTTTTTTCTTGTTATTTAGCTATAGATTATGCTATACCTAATGCATTTTAATAAACGAAATTTAATTTTTTTTATATATAATTTAAAGTATATCTCAATTTCTGAGATACAATAAACAACATAAATAAGATTTTGTTTTATAAAATAAATACACAAAATGAAAAAATCTGAATAATAATAAAAAAACTGAAACATAGTCATATAACTGAAATAGTAACGGCAATGCGTGAAGTAAAATGTAATGTGTATTTCTGCATGCATTGATGGGATGTATTTTGTTTACTTTGTTCTAGTATAATGTATTCTCCCATTGGCAATAACACAAAATTTTGGAATCTGAAAAATTTTATCTATGATATAAAACAAAGATTAGATAAACATAATCTCAGACATGCTGACTTACAGAATGACGACGATACGAAGATTTTTGAGCCGAGGAGCCTGGGACACATGTTCCACATCCCCGGAGACATACAGCTTTGTAATTGACAAGGTGGGATTCCTTAAACAGCAGTGAAAAAAAATAAGGAGGGGGGGGGGACTTAAGTTCTTGAGTTCAGGCAAAAAAAAAGATAAAAATTAACTGGCAGAATTAAAAAAAATAATTTAAATAAAATTAATGAAAGGATCAGTGAACAGCAACTCCCACGCTCTGTTCACGAGTCAACGTGAGACAAAGCTACCCTTACAGAATGCAAAAGTCACGCTCACATATGAAAATTCGTCTAAAATTTTTACGGTGTGAAAAGGATAGTTTCATAATCTGTTAAACTAGCATACAAGAGTTCCATTTCTGAAGATACTTATAGTTTCAGAACTGATTCCGAAATAGAATGTGACATTACAAAAAAAAAAAATTCTGCAACATACATCGAACATTGTTCACTCATAATAAGACGTCGATGTTAGTTAATAATATATATGGAGATTTTATAGGTCTGCCATATTCTTTTCGATAATAGTTTTTTTTCTCTATGGTGACATTGAAAAGCAAATTCTTAAATTAAATTAAATTTGTCTCTCTAAAATTTTTTTTTTTCTTTTTTGAGTTCTAAAATTAATGGAAAATTTTAAAAATATGTATTAAACTGAAATACATGTATGCTTTACTTTAATTGATTTCTATGGTTTCAACTTTCTCAAATCTAACATAAATGGGTGTGTTTATATTTTTCATATTAAATTATATCTATTGAATATTAAATGTGTGATTAATCGCATTGCTAACAAGCGATTAATCACCTATTTAATATTCAATAATCTCAAGCGTAATTTTACTGATGAAAAGTAGTTGTAAAATTAATTAAAATTTAATTATATTTTTATTTTAAAAAATATACACGTGCAAACCTCGCTATTATTTTAAAATAGTTTGAAATTTAAGGGGTAACACCATTTGGGTGAGTTTGGAAAGTCCTGTTTATAGAAATGCAAAGTGTTTAAAAAAAATACAATACATTATTAGTCATCTATCAAAGTATAAAACTGCATTTATTTAGTTAATTAATTAAAAAACTCACAGCTTTTAAGTGGGAGCGTTTTGAGAAAAAGTGGATCAAGCTTTGGAAAGGATATCTCATTGTTGATTAATCTTCGAATAAAACAAAGTATTATTATTTTTGTTTGTTAGTTTAAACTTTAATAAAATTCGTCCAAGTTTTAAAATATGTGCATTTTTAGTCAAACCGCAGCCAATAAAAGCAACATGTAAACTTCCGCCAAAAATTTCATAAGCATCACAGAGAGAACGAAATATTAATATTTTGAAAACATACTACGTATTTTACTAAAAAACTACTAGGTGATTAAAAAAACAAGAAAACAAAGCTGATTGATTGGTAGAGATAGAGTGATCAACGATTCTGTTTTTAAGGGGAGATACTACTTCTCAGGCCTAAAATTTACGATTTTACGTTTTTTTTTTTTTTTTAACAAATAAAAGAGATATTCCCTTCGGACATTTGGAAATGTATTTATTGATTTCACCTATATAATACGCCTTTTGCGGCGGAGATTAGCAAATGAGCGCGCCGTGAACTTTCAAGCTCGACCATTTTCTTCCTGTCACAAGTTTCCGAAACAGATTTGATCGCAAAATTATAAAATTGAAATTATAAAATTGTATGAATTTCTCTGGTTCTTATTCCATTCCATTTAGTTTAAAAAGTTGATATTCACAAGGCGGTAGTCATTTGGACCGAAAGGTCATTTTTTCGCACTTTCCCCCACTTTTTCGAATTTGAAAAAATAATTAATCAACGGAAACTTTATATTTCGATAGTATTCATTATGATTTTGTATTTGGATCAATAAGCATTTCGATGGTATCAATTATAAATCAATATTGATTTATAATTGAAAAATAGGACGTGAGTGTATATATAAATTGCTGTAAGCGAAAAAATTTCGAAATTTTAAACGAGTCAAAGTGTTGTTACATACAAAGCAAATAAAAAAAAATCTCAACAAAAATACTTATTATTTTAAGGGAATGGTGAAAACTAAAATTCGCAAAAATCGACAGAAAAATCTCAATTTCATATTTGTTGTATTAATACTCTGTGCTGCCATTCTTCAACCACTGTTTGAAAAATACACATGCTGGTAATAGGTTTATGATTGGCGACTAGATTTACTACTAGGTTTAATACTAAAATATTATAGCGGTTTGAAACATTTAAAGGTCTTGAATACAACCGAGAAATGAAAAATTTTGAATTGTCTTTGACTTAGATTGCCTACATTCTTGTTTTCACACATTTTTCACAATATAAAATTTTCCGAACGCATTCACTTTCTTCCGAATTATATGATATTTTCTAGATTGACTAACGACAACCTAAATAAGGATTATGTGCATCTAATTTTTATTCAATTAAACCTTAGTATCCTAAAATGGGATTTGAAACAAATTTCATTCAAAATTTATAAATTTATACAAACGAATTTAGTGGTCATAGCAAAAAAAGTGCATGAATAAAATGATTTATGGTAGTTTTTGCAGTAATGATTTTAAACACTTACCAGAAATATCGTAATTTAATGCGAATGGAAAATTAATAAATTAGGATGTTTACCATTTAAATGAGGTTTTCTAAATATGAATTGTATGAGAATTTAAAATAAGAGCTTTATTGAGAAAATGGATTATAACCTTGGGTATCAACGTCTACCTTTTCCTTAAAGTGAAATGGATCAACATCAACAGAAGTCGAAAATGAAAAATCTTTCCAATATTTAAACTTTAAGTTGAGATAAAAAAAAGTTCGAATGAGTATTGTTCATAAAAAGTCATCCGTAACGAAATTCAAAAAGGTAGGTCGGTGTTTTTCTTTTTTTTTTTTTTTTTTTTTTTTTTTTTTTTTAAATCTTTGATCAAACGCTGCAAAATATTATGAGAACTAATATAAAAAGAAAAACCCTACTCGAACTCCGTTTCTATAAACGTTTACCGTAACGAAGTAAAATATCTTAAATAGAATCGGAAAATAACGAAATATTTATTCGAAATTCAGGTTTTATATATATATATATATATATATATATATATATATATATATATATATATATATATATATATATATATATGGTGCCTATAATTAAACGAACCTACTTTAAAGTTGTCTACAGACAGAACTATTGTTCATAAAATTGTAAAATTTTGTGAAAAACATAATAGAGGGATGGGAATTTTGTTTAAGCAAAGAAAAAAAAAAGGTTTAAAATTTCGCCAGCAGAGGGCGATTTTTAATAAATTATACATTAAGCTTTACGATAGTTTAAAAATTTTATTTATTTACTTAACCTGATTCTAAAGAGAGCATTTCGCGACATGTTCCTAGTATTTCCCAGAACACGCTGCGGACAAATGTGGATTTGATCATGCTATTTTACGATTCCAGATGGTATCTGAAAATTATGACTGTCATGGTGAACATGTTTGGTTATAATAAATTTTGTTAAATTATCGTAATCTTATGCTAAATCTGTAATTCGTTAAAAAACGGTCACATAATTTTTTGTTTCGCTCAAACAAATTCCCATACCTTTATTATGTCCTACAAAAAAATTCACAACATTCTGAACACTAGTTTCGACTGTAGACAACTTTAAAATAGGGTCGTTTAATTATGGAAACACTGTAAATGAAATTTCAAAACGATCGTAATACTAAATCTGTAATTTATTAAAAATCACCCTCTAGTGACAAAGTTTTGAACTTTTCTTCGCTTAAACAAATTCCCATCCCATTATTATGTATTTCACAAAATTTCACAATTTTATGAACAATGTATTTGGCTGTAGTCAACTTTAAAGTAGGGTCGTTTAATTATGGACATCCTGTATATGTTTTATATATCGGTAAAATTTATTTCCCTTTTTTTTAATTCTATTTCTCCCAGGGAAAAAAAAATATATATATATCACCCCTACTACCACTGACGCAATTTCACGTATTAAAAAGTGACAGGTACCAATAGATTAGGAATAACTGCTACTAATTAATGCTATACATAAATTTTACTTGAGTGTCTACGCATAAAAATTGTAGCAAACTTTGAAATTTTAAGCACCAAGACCCACTTTTTACTTCATATTTGGATTTTTTTTACGCTATGTAGTTTATGAGGTAGGCATATTTAATGTTTGGAACTCCTAATGTTAAATTTATTTTTAATCGTTGGAAAAAGATTTCAATGCGGGTAGTTTTTAAAACTAACTCAAAAACTACTTGATTGAATTAGCAGTGACTTTGATTTCGCAGAGTTAAGTTTCCAAGAAACTGATATCTTTTAAAATATATATATAGGTTACAGTTCATCTGTAAAGCCTTAAATGCCCTGTGTTGACTTTCGGTAATATACCCAATTTTGTCTTCTTAAATACTATTAGAATTATATTGAAGTTCTACTGCCTAATATTGCCAATAAAATACACAAAGAAAATATTACTAAATCAATTTTCAACATGTAAATGGCAGCAGTTGTGCCTTTCAAGAATAAAGGTAGACTTATTTGTCAATTGTTGCTACATGTGCATTTTGGTTTTATTTGGAAGCTTTCGAAATACTCTATTATGTTCTGCACTCAGCAAGTAAAATTTTTTCCATATCGTAGTTCTTAAAATTTATGTGTGATTATATTATAGAATTGTCAAGGAAAATTACTTTTTCAATTAAATCCAAATGTTGCCTTTTGGCAATAGCCTGTTTTTTAACCGTAAAACTTTTTTAAAACAAAATATGATTTTATAAAGTATTTTTCCCATGATTTATTTAAAAAATGAAAGCCAAAAAAATCAGGCATTTTTTAAATCAGGCATTTAAGGTTAAGTTAATTTCGAAAATAGAAAATTAAATAAAGGCAAAAATATTTAGAACTAAATAAAACTGATCTTAGTTTTTCAATTAACGTAACAGGAACGAAAAATTATGCACTGGGCAGATTATGAAACACTGTCCAATAATAATAGACCATTGTTAAGAAACTTCCTTTTTTCATACAATGAAATGCGATATTTAAATAAAGAATTTATTATACACGTAAAGCCCCAAATATTCAGTTATTGTATACAATGCTTCATTTCTTTCGTGAAGCACAATATGTGAACCATAGCATTTATACACGTAAATTAACATACCAAATATTCATTGAATTAAAAAATATATACCACAACTAAAAGTGCACTATTATCTATTATTGTCCATACTGCAACCATTTTTGTAGTGTATACATAAGTGCGCCATAAAATCTATGCAATCTATAATCGATTAAAAATATGTTCTAATAAACCACAATGATTCATATCAATTTCATTGATTTTGTAGTATGTTACATCACTAAAATGCACCGAAAATGCAATTCCCCCATATATCATAATATAACGGGATTTTCTTATGCGCCTCTGGAAATGAACTATAAATGCAGATTTTTCTATATTCTACAGAATCTATATGTTGTAGCCCCTTAAGTCATACAGATTAATGTCATAATGTTTGAATCTCGTAAAATGAATAAAATGCACCACCAAAGATTTTCTACATAGACCATAATGTAACGGTATTATTTTGTGTGTCCCAGTAATTGGAGTATAACAAGTACACACTTCAATTTTATTAGAGAAAATTATATAGTGAACATCAGTAACATGTAAAAATTACATGACAATATGAACATAATTACAAACGTTACTATACGGCCATAGAAATGAATTCATAAACACTTTTCAACTATATTTTAAATTGTTAAAAACAATGTTTTAACTTCAAAAGTAAAAATCCTTTCTTCATAATAATCATAGATTTTTATTGTGTATATTTGTTTTTATTTTTACATCATCTTTAAATTTATGAATAAACTGTACGTTGGATAGCAACCTCTGTTTTTTTTCAGTACTCGTTTCTTCATTTCTCACTTTTCCCACAATTGAAACTGAGGTAAATATAAAAATATCCTAATTTCTATAAATCATAATGAAAATAAAACTGGGAAATCCTGGCAATGTCACCTTACACAGACAAAAATTAAGATTCGAAAATTGTGTATGCAATTTGAGCATTTGCCTGTGTAATTTATCTCGAAAATGTAATCTGATACAACCAAGCGAATTTTGTATTTAGGGAAAGCCTTTTAAATGTACTGTGTAATGGAAAACCAAGTAGTGAAAAAATATTTTATTTTGAACAAAGAGAAGATCATTTCTCTTCTTTTCAGAAATTTCACTTTTCATGAAAAAGTCAGCTGTAGAAAATTTTATTCATTTTTAATGGGAATGGCTTACATCCAAAGACTTCCGTACTCTTTCTTTGCAAAAAAGTATTTTTTTCAAAATCTAAATAAAGTTCTTAGCCATACAGCGAAGACGTAATTTTTTTAAACGTAAAACTAGATCTTTAAATATACAGTAGAGTCTCTTTTATCCGAAACTCTTTTAACCGAAACCGAATTCCATTTCTAAAGTTTTATTTTTTTTTAATATCATACTCCTTGTGTGCAAAATCCATTTTGAAAGCTTTTATTTTATTTTTATTTTTTTTACGATCATATTCCTTGTGTGCAAGTGGCCCTTTCCTAACTACGAGTACATATAAATATTTTCGATCCCCTTTATTAAAGTTCCTTTGAATTTCACTTGATCTCCCGTAAGCTGCAGTATGGAACAAAGAAAACGTAAAAATTAGAAATTCTGAAGTTTTTGAATGTTTTACAAAAGGTATGGCATGACTGGAACAGCAGAAAGACTGTGATACTGGAGAACTAATAATATTAAAAGACTCCGTGATAGAGATTCAAAACAAAGGCAATCGAAACTGCGACAAACAAAACATTTTTTTTTTTTTTTTTAAATCCTTATGATATATGTAAAAGTTACTTAATTTCAAAATTAAAATTCAGGTAATTTATTCTTGTTTCTATTTTGCTATTGCTTTATTTTTATTAAGCACTTGTTATCATAATAAGAAATATTGCATATATTTCTCCTTAATCTTAAAATTGAATCCTTCTCGATTATCCGAAAATTTCGATTTTCCGAAAGAGGGTCTGAGACAATTGCTTCAGATAATCGAGGTTCTCCTGTAATTTGAATTAAATATTTAGTTGGGATACACAGAATTAAGAACAATAATTACACTCTTTTACTTCACACAACTCAGTTTTTCTATGTAATTGTGGAATTTCGAAATCTATTTTCCAGTTACTAGAGTTATACAAAAATGTGCAAATGAGTATTTATGAAGACAACATAATACAATACATTTTAATATTTTAAAAACTTAATTAGAAAATAAAAACTTAATTTTAATTGGAAAAATTAGCTGTCGAAATTTTAACTTTTTTTATTGGGAATGGCCTACATGCAACGAATTTCTTATAGGTATTTTGGGGGGGGCAAAAAATTATTTTTAAAAATATCTATATTAAGGTTTTAGCTATACAGCGAAGATTTCTTTACGTAAAACTAGAACTTGAAATACAATTTGAATTAAATATTCAGTAGAATTTAAAAAAAAAAATCAGAATCAATAAATACATCTTGTATTTAACTACGCTCGGTTATTGTATATAAAGACGGAATGACGTAATCGATTTTTCAGTCGATTTTTAGAATTTTAATCGATTTTTTTAAATTATAAAAAATGTATAACTGTGGGTTTTTAATGATAATACAACATTTTAATATTCTTACAGCTTAATTAAATGTAATAATTTTATTTTTATTGGAAAAGTTTGCTGTCGATATATATATATATATATATATATTTCTTTTTCAATGGGAATGACCCCCCAAAAAATTGTTTACTCTTTTAGCGAATTTTTGAGATAAATTGACACAAATTGTCACCAACAGACTAATTATCCGTGTGAGGTATCGTTGTAAGACCTGGTTGCTGTGCGGGTAGATAATGTTCCACATTATCTTACCTGTTCTGGCGATATGATGAGCGTGTTTTGATCATTTTTTTTTTTTATCTAAGGCATATATAATTAAACAAAAACAAAATTTCAGAACAAATTAAATATATATATATATATATATATATATATATATATATATATATATATATATATATATATTTCCTATTATATTTAGGCTCGTGAAAGGATGTACTTGAACAATCATGATGATCAAATATTAAGATATTTGATTCAGTTGGGTCTACATTTAATATTAAATTTGAGTTAAATTAATGTTGAACTTTAAAAGATAAAAATGCAATGTAAACAGTGTGATGCTTAAGCCACCCTAGAAATTACCATGCAAATCAAATTGAAATCAATTTTAGACTCTTTGAATTTTAAATCTTCACAAACCTCAAATATTTGTATTGCAGACTTTGTATTATGTTTATGATGGTTGTATACATATTGTATACTTCTACAGCTGAACTTAATTTTCTACTTTCTATCTATATTATAAAGGACAAACGTGTCTGTGCGTAACGCTGACGTCATTTTGCGAATGGCAAGAGCAGTCGATCAAATTTTACTTTTGCCTTCTTTTATTTATTTATTTATTTTTACTTCTAAGCATCGCACACTTTCAATTTGTACACCGTCAAATAGGGAAAAAATGTAATTCCAAAAGAATTCGTTCAATTATAAAGGGAAAACATGTCTGTACGTAAAGCTGACATCATTTTGCGAATGGCAACAGCAGGGGATCAAATTTTGCTTTTGTTGCATTTTTTTAAAACATTATTGCACATTTTCAATTTCTACACTGCCGAATAGGGAAAAAAAACGTACTTTCAAAATCAATTTGTTCGAAAACTGTATAGCAATTTATTTGAAGCCATTTTGTTTGTCGCCATTTACTCATATATTTATATATTAATAATCTTCAGGCATGAATTTTTTTTTAAATCTATCTTTATCATTTGCAGACGATTTCGGAAGATAAATCCTATTGCACATAAATTAATATAACATTTTTTCCCAGCTTATATTCTATAAATGCAATCAAAACATCCATTAACCAATACGTAAAACAATAAAATATAAATAAAACACAAATTTAAGGTATGTAATTGAATTTTGCGCTTAATCCATTACAAAAAAATAAATCAAAAACGCTGATTGTAAATAGCGATCTTTGGCAAAATCTTCTGCTATTGATACGAGACCAATAGGAAAATGTCGATTTTAATATAATTCAAAACTTTATTTGCACGCATTATTGCTGTTTTTCATTTAAATATGATTTTTAATATTGTTAATGGGTACTCTCAAAAATATGTTAAATGTAAAAAATCTATTAAAGTTATAAACAAAAATAGAACTGTGGAACTGTGGATGTATTTCTCACTACAATCCTTGAGATTATTTGTTGATACGTTTTTTTCCTTAACTGCATTTTTTCTAAAAACAACGCATTTTTATAATATATAAATAATCTACATCAAGAGCCACTTGCAGAACTTTTCGAAAAATACCTCATTCATCGCTGTGCCTTTGGTATGTGCAGAGACGAATGAATGTTGACATCAGGAATTATATATGTGATGGAATAATATGTATGATGACTTTCGCCTATAATCTGGAACCGGGTAGTGCCTGTTAGGCCCCTAGTTATTATAATAGTAATAATTGTTTTCTCGGAAAACTGCGATAGTAACAGTTAAAAATACCGGATGCTTCATAAGTTCGTTGCAAACGTAAAACGCTATATAATAAAAAAAGATCTATGGGCCGGAGAGACATACGGTTTGCAGGTAAATATTCAGTGTGGTACGGGATTTTGTATGACAACAACAAAAAATTAGTTAAAAATCTCGAAAATAGAGGGCGCTACTCCAGATAACTCCATGGAATAATTCCATATAGCTCACACAACGCAAGATTTCGATACAAAAACGTTAGAGAATACTATATCTACACTTTTTTTGTATTCAAATCTTGAGTTGTGTAAGCAACATGGAAATATTTCATAGACTTATCAACATTGTCGAGATTTTGAACTCATTTTCTTTTTTTTTCTTTTTTTTCTTTTTTTTTTTTTTTTTTTTTTTTTGTGTGTGTGTGTGTCATACAAAATCTTGTACCACGCTGAATATTCATCTGCAAAACGTATGTCTCTCCGACCTATAGATCTCTTTTTGTCGCGTTTTACTTTCGCACCGAAATTTTTAAACACCCGGTATACACTGTAAAAAAAACGATATTTTTACAGTACAAAGTACTGTTCATCTGGCGCACAAACTCGATCACAGTGAATGTGCTGTATCTTTCTTTGGTTTCTGGACTATATTAACATGGAAAATACAGTAATTGCGTAAAATTAACACCACAATGTGCTGGCAATTTGGACGCCAGCAGTTTGTGCTGTAAAAAAATGCATCCAAATTGCCAGCACATTCTGTTGCTAATTTTACGCAACTACTCTATTTTCGATGTTAATTTAGTCAGGAAACCAAAGAAAGATACAGCACATTCACTGCGATCGAGTTTGTTCTGGTAAATCTACAGTGGTTTTTTACAGTGTATATAAAGAATTTTTAAATCATTACTACCCTTCAGGTAAATTATTTAATAAAAAAGGTTCTTCATTATCTAGATACCAAAAAAGGACAAGATAGAAATGCCACAAAAGATGGCATGTAATAAATCTTACATGGAACCTATTATTAAAAGACTTTTTATGAACAAAATAAGGGCGTCAGAAAACAATGTTTGGTAAATAAATATTAATTATTTATTTAGTAATATATTCAGAACATTAATATCATTAATTTGCCATTTATCTTTTACGACAGTTTTGTATTTCTAAATACAACACATTTACTTTTAAAATGTAAATAGCACTGAGCGATTTTAATTCCGTAATATTTAAATTTTCTATTTTTCTTAATACCTTTAACTATTACCATTTGTTTGGGTATTTTCCCTTTATTTATTTTGACAAATATTTATGAGAAAACGGAAAGTCAAAACAATTTTTCGTTTACAAAAGAAGTTGCAACTGTTTCAACACAAAATAAAGCATTTACTTCGCCGTGTTTGCAAAAGGTTGAGTAAATAATTTCATCTCTTTCAGACACTCTCGTAAATGGTGGAACGAAAAATAGCAGAATTGACAGAATCAAAAGGTTTGAAACTTTCTTGAGTATCCATAAATATTCTAGAACATGAAATTTTTCAGCTTTTCAAAGATGGTTATTTTTAATATGTGAGATAGTATCAATCTGTTCACGTGCCTTTAGAAATCGTGAACATTAAATCTTCCGCTGTTGAAAATGTGGCCATATTTAAAACGAAACGTCTATTGAATATCAAGAAACATTAATAATTATTACGATTACACGAAGTTGTATAATTTACACAATTTTCTTTTCATCGAACTGTTTTTCCCGCATTCGTGTTAATTTTTTTAGAGGGAGGGGATTTGTGAAGAGCTGAAATTTATTGAAATACAAATGCTTTGAATAAATATTTCACTCATTGAGTTCATTTCTAAGGGGTTTTTTTTTATTTTTATTTATTATTTTTTTTTTTTTTGCCTTTTTAAGAAAACGAAAACTATCATATTTCTAATCAGCATTTATCGAAAACAAATTTCGGTAAACTTCCTATTTTCGGCCAAAAACAAAAACTAAAATTTCGAAAACATTGTTTAATTAATTAGTAGATACAGAAATATTAATTAATTATACATATGGCCCAAGTTCGCTCTCTTAGCCTCTTACCAAAAATTTTTATTTTCATATAAAATAAAATGTAATTAATTCATCTACGATACAGAATGATTTTCTAAATATAAGAATTATCTCTAAATAAAAAATGTTATAGGTGTACATACCTCGATTTATCTTTTATAATGATGTTTGTAAATGATCATCGTTATACTAGAATGTTCTTAAAGAGTACTCGAAACACTTTTGCGGTTTCAAACGAAAAATCTTCTATTACTGTTAATTCTGCAACTTTTAATGAGTACGTGAAAATAGTCTTCAAAGTTTAGTCATATATTCCTTGCATGCTTTATAAATTGCATTCACGTCTTGAGTAAGCCGTGACTGATAATTATAAACAGTGAATTTCATAGCAATAGAGAAAGAGTGTCTCATTTGAGCCGATACAGGTCGAATCAATGAGTAATGTTAAAAATTTTCGAATAAAGAAACGAGGTTTTTGAAATACAAATAATTTTGGTCCGGCCAAATTTTCGTCAGCACTTTCACCGAAAACGAGTTTTAGGGGGAAAACTCACATTTTGAGCAGAAAACGAAACTGGGATGATCTCTAGTATCTAAAGACATCTTGCTTGAGATCGGACGACTTCAGTGCTGATAGAGGAAGCTCTTGTTTTTTAGGGTGTTGACTTAGGAGGGAGCTCATAACGTCAGATGCTGTTATCGCCGCCGACCAATCGGCCACAAAAGCTATCCTAGGGAGGGAGGAAGCTTATACCAGTTTTCTTGGACCGTTGAGTCGGACTTTGATCATGTATTCTGGCGTCAGGAACTTGTTCCTAAAGCAAGCAGACAAAACTGAAGAAAACAAACAAGACTTCTCGGCCGGTACTCAAGTCGGCCGTGGTCTGGCCGGGAGTTGACGTGCGTAGCATTTAAGGGCAGAATTTCCGTTTATTTCATATAAAATGCTAAATTCTTTATACGATGGTAACAAAAAACAGTAGAACAGAGGAAATGGCTTTTTTCATACATATTAAACTACGGGATTCATAACAATTCTTATATATATATAAAAAAAAAAAAACATTAAAGCGCAACAAATTTAACTTTGAAATTATCGAAAAAATACTTCAAGAAACAGAACTTCAATCGAGATATTATACTTCAATTTAAGTATAATATGGGTAAACAACTGCTTACAAATTTATCTATAGCTGTTAAAATTTTCACCTCCGAAAAATTCAGAAAAAAGCAGGGATCTGTTATACATTTATTTTCTTCTATGTATTGTAAGCAGATAAAATACCACATTGGCCTTTGTTCACACAATTGTGACCTTTAAAAATCAGTTTTCCATTCTTGTAATGCCAGCAATTTACTTTGAAATAGGGAAGAAAATTTTTATTAAACTTAATATTCTGAAATAAATTTCAAAGCTTAAATGCATTAAAAGATTTTACGTTAAAAGTTTGATCCTTCTATTTACAAGAACCAAAAATATTCAAAATGATGTTTCTTGTTCTTTACTTTAATCTTACAAGGAAGTCTCCTTTAAGAGCATACTCAGAATATTTTGAAAAGTATGCAAACGAACGTACGTAAATATGTAATAAAGGATTAGTCAAATTTGAAGGGAGAGTTCCTGTAGAAAGTTAAAAAAAAAAATAAAATATTATCAAATTTTTGGCGCGAAACGACGAACGTGCCTCGAACATGAAAAATATTTTTATACATCTGAAAATTGCTCGTTAAATGATTATTCAAAGGTGTGATCTTAAATTAGTCTTATTGAAATTAAGCTTAAGCAATGAAATAATTTATTTTTTTCTATAAGCTTATATAAAATATACCAGTTGGGTGTTGCTGAAGTTACTTCACACGGCTTCACCATCTGGATAATTTAGGTGTACATTAAAAGTAACTGCCAAATTAAGAACGTTCTCACTATATATTTTGACATAGAATAAGACATTGTTTCCGTGATAACTTTTTTTAGTGGTCTCTGATACTAACAATATCGAAGTCAAACTAACAGTGCTCAGAATAGAACCTTCATTTTGCGTTTGAAACAATTTCAATCAATGTACATTTTGTTCTAAACCGCCGTTAATTGATCATTAAATTTCCTTATACATACATATGTATGCGACAAAACCGTACTTAAAAAGTGTATTTATTTAAGTTAAAATTGCTTTAACTAGTTCAGTTGGAAGAGTAGAAAAGGTTTTTAATTAAAGAGTATTTATCTTTAAAGCGTATATATATATATATATATATATATATATTTGCATTTTGTTGTCAACAGCGATAAATTGCCAAGAAAACGATTATTATTTATTTATTTTTTTTTTTGGACACTATATTGAGGTTACGCAGGAATGTTTTTATGAACATATATATGATATATGACAAGAGCTTTCTGTAATTTTTTTCAAATTTTCCTGAGTATGTACTCATGGACACTTTCCTTGTTAGAAGTACCTGTACCAAGCGAATATAAAGCATTTTCATTTACCCAGTTTCAAATCTGATAAATGTGTAGAATTTTTCAGAAATCACTAAGCAAAGTCCTAATTAATCCAATAAAAACAAAAGGTACCATTTCATTTTGAAAATAGTTGTTTCTTTTGTCTAACGGAGCTGCGTACATGTCAATATAAAAATTGGTTGGTTAATTGGGTTTTAATGTCGCAACATTAATATAGAAATTATCTTTATAATGTTTGTAAACACCGATACCTACATTTCATTGCCCATTAAAATTCAATAATTAAAACTCAAAAAGAGAAAATACAAATTTTAAGGAATTTTGAATGATTAGTTTGTGAGATATAAATAATAAGAAAATGAGTTAATCAATAATAATTCAAAAAGCGAATTCTTAGACGTAAGAAATCATAATCCATGTATTTTTTTAAACTTTTTTATGTAATATTACTATTTTAGATAGTGCCACCATAACAAACTTGAATATTTTGGATTATTATTATTTTTTTTTTTTTTTTGTAATTACATTTAATATTGACCTTACTAAACATTCATCCAGCAAAATTATACTTTTCGTCACCACTAGAATTCGCCTCCACTAAAATCCTCCAATTCTTTTTCTTTCACTTGTGACGAATAGTTTTAAAGGTACCCGGAATTTGGCAAAATCTTGAAACGTTATACTTGTGTTACTGTCGAATTTTTTTCCGTCTTTCTATGTATTCTTAATTCAGAAACAGAAACTGTATATTTATATTAAATCACACTTACTTAATATAACTAAACTATTAAATGACACTAGTTAAAAAATTATTGTTCTATCATTATTGTAATAGTTTTAAATAAATATATCTTAATCCTCAAAATGTGATTTTCAGTAACGATTTTGTCCCTGAAAAGATAAAATGTCATATTTAGGTTAATGTAGAAAATATTTTTCTGTCATTTCATGTATTCTAAATACAAAAAATTTAGTACATATGCCATGATGCTTACTTTTACACTTGTTAAAAAACAATTTTTATATCATTATTTTAATAGTGTTATGTCACAGTATTCTAAATGTGATTTTCAGTAAACATTTTGTACTTGAATAAATTTTAATTTATATTTTGTGCGTGTTTCAAGATAGAACAATACAGCTATTTATGATATTAAGTTAAAGTCGGAATGAACAATTTGGAATAAAGAAAGAAATATAAGAGTTTGTGGAGAGAGTGATGGATTGGCGCCGATGGGATACGAACCAGGCATCTCATGATCAGGAGGCGAGAACGTTAGCGCCGAGCAAAAGGCCAAGCCAGTTACTCTAAGCTAGTAACTCGCTTTATACTGATCATGTGTTATGAGATCGCTACACATTCCATCCCCAGTGAGAAAGACATTTTGTTGATGTCTGACGAGCGTTATGCACTCGTGAGTGATGCTGTCGTACGCATGTGTGATGCGCAGTACGAAATGCTTTGTGCTGTTAATGTTTCACAGGCTTTGCTTGCTGAAGATTATTTATTTGGTGCTGCCATCTGTTGGTTACGAGAGGTGATGGTTGTTTTTTCGTGTTTGTCCGAGTCATCAATCAGGTGAGTGTGTGGGATTAAAGTGAGAGTTCGGCACCACAATTGACTCCGGGTCACCAATGAGGAGAGCGTGATGGATTGAAGCCGATGGGATAGGAACCAGGAATCTCATGATTAGGAGGCGAGAACGTTAGAGTCGAGCAAAAAGCCAAGCCAGTTACTCTAAGCTAGTAACTCGCTTTATACTGATCATGTGAGATGCGATCTCTACAAGTTCATTTTGAGAATTTTAAAGTTATAATAAAAAGAAATGCGTATGGATATCCCTAAAAGAATTATCATAACGTGAGTTACAAAAGCGTTAACTAGTATTTTTCTGTAAATAGCTTTATTCGCATATAGTCTAATTACGATTAATATTCGGATATGTGTTTGCCTACTGTACATTATTCTAACTACACTTTTCCTGACAATTTAGAATGCTGCAATGCTGACAAAATGCAAACTATTTGAAATAACATCAATGTAGTAAACAAAAAAATATTATGTTTCACGGAAATAAGTATTCCAAAATGCGGTGACAGTCTCTATTAAATATAATGGGTCATATTTTGTTCCTAAACATCCAACTGGCGAAATGTTATTTCGGGATTTAAGCTTCATTTTATATTATGCGTTGCTTGTGAAATTCAATGTTCCTACTTAGTTTGAAATGTTTTTATATAAATAACAGGTGACACATAGGAAAATGTTTCTTTTCATCACAGAGGAAGCTACAAAAGAGTGTTCATGAATGCAGTTTGAATAGATAGTAAATTTTAAATGATAAACCATTATAATTTTATAAAAATTGCATTAGTATCTAAATTTAAAACTCAATCTGCCACAAAAAGAGAAAATATAAAATTTAATCAAAGATTAGTTTGTGACATATAAATAATAAGAAAATGATTTAATCAATGACAATGCTAATTGGCATTGATTGGGCGAAGTTTAAAGTTTGATTTATGCTTATTCTACTTATAATTTGTAAATATAATAAGTACAAAAATAGGTTTTCTATTTATTAAAAATTAGCAGAACCAACTGACTATGTTAAACATGAAGGTCTTACAGGTAAAATAAATAAAAATCCAATTTTACAAAGGAAAAAAAGAACAGAGCTATTTTCATTCCCGCATATAAATCGATAAGAGACAACCAGAAAAAAAAATTATTTTGGCAGAAACATAGAAAAAAACCCGGCTTTATAACGAGAATGTGCACTTTCGTTGGTGAAAGTAACAGAAGAAATCAACGAAATGACGTTGCTTTTAGCGAAACTCGATTTCGTACGGCACCTGTATGCGTTATGATAATTAAAAAAACTTGCTTTCGAAAGTGTCTGACACAAAATATAATAAAAAATCCGTAATTGTTGTCTTATTCGTCTAATTGTTCATAATCGGGTTCATAGCGATAGTTGGTGATGAAGTCGGTAACATTGTTTAAATGCGCATTTAACTATTTTATTAGCAGATTGGTTTAGCTGTATTTTATGCTCCTATCTAAAACTGCTGGTAAGATATAACGAAATGAGTTAAAACTTTTATCGTCCTCCCACTTAACAACTTGCTGTTTGAATTTCTAAAATCGTTGAAATGCGAATCTAAATATTTTTTGTAGCAGATTAGTTATGCTGAAGTTCACACTTCTACCTAAAACTGCTAAAATGATATTGTGAAATACCCTAAATGCCTGACCCCTATTTAACAACCTGATTGAATGATTTTCTCAAATTGCTAAAATACGTGATTAACTGTTTTTATTAGCGGATTTATTAAACTAAATTTCACGCTCCTACCTAAAACTGTTGTTGAGATATGGCGAAATGACAAAAACCTTTAAACCTCCCATTTAATTGCTTTTTTTTTGGGGGGGGGGGGGGATTTGAAAAATCCTTTCTTATTGCTTGCCTGGGTCATAACGTCAATCTACTATCCAAATTTCGTTATCCTTATTTTAGTCATTTCAGCTCTGTGCTAATGAGTTAGCCATTCAGTCAGTCATGATTTCTCTCTTTATTACATTAGTGTAGATCATTATTGTTTTAATTTAAAAATGACAAATTAAAAAACCATAAATTGAAATTTATTAAAATGTGTCATTTGTAAGCGGTAGAAATAGTGTTAAGAATATGTAAATGCATCTTTAAGCTCATATAAGCTTAGAGATATTAATACAACGATTAATCATATTTATTTGAAATAATAATAGAGTTTATGAATCCGGACTCACAAAATTGTTTGTAATGTAATTGTTAATGAACATTATTCATCCTTATTCACAATGCTAACAAAGTTGTCAAAGTTGGGAATTTATGATTATTTAAATTTAATCTAGGTACAAAAATCAATACAGAGCTGTTTTTTAATCCCTTGGGGATGAGCGACACGTATAAGTGCCGCGTGAAGAGCTCAGAATCCATGTTTTTCCTCACCAGTAAAATTTTACTGTAAAATTTGCCTTATTTAATCAGCGCAATTTCTCGATTCAGGAAGCCACAACTTTCTGATTTTAAAAAACGGTGACAAAAGATTAAAAATTTCTTAAAAATGCTCCCGTCCCGAAGGGGTTAATATTAATTTTTATCCCATTATGTATCTTATGCATTAAAGTAGGCTTTCGATATATGCAGGGTATTTAAAAAAAACGTTGACAAAATGACATGGCATATCAGGCATACAACAAGCTTAAAAATCACATAGGAACATAGGATCGGAAATAACTTATTGAGTACCAAATACAGGGTTTTTCCTAACTCAATTCGGGTTGACGGTCACAACTTTCTGAAAACTGAAGTATATTATAATAAAACATTTAACAGAGATTCTCACCTTTATTGTAAATGTCATGACACCAAACAAAAGTGGTAGAAGTTTGCAATATACGTGTCATCAGTACGCACTGGACGCCCCACATTTTGGACTGTGATGATCAATTCATATGGTATCATCAACTACTTGAGCAACGTGTTTTCCCAGAATTTTTCGTGATGTTATCACATTTCACACAAAACAAGTTCCACATCGTTGCATTTTCATTGCAGTGTTTTAATTTTTCTCGAAATTATGACCGTCGACCTGAGTTCAGTTAGGATGAAACACTGTATATTCGTGACTCAATAAGTGGTTTGCGACTCTATGTCCCTATGTTATTTCTTATCCTTGTTGTGTGCCTGATTTTCCATGTCATTTTGTCAACATTTATTTATATCACCTTGCGTACAAATATTAAAGGGTCTTGTACCTTTTAAACGCGTCGAAAATTAACGAAAATGTCAAAGTTTGAATTAGTCTATCTTCAAAACCTTTTTATGTATAAACATGAAATTTTGAATATTGATTAAACAGATTGTGATTTGTAATATAATGCTATTAGATATTTATTAGCCCTTTACAGAATTTGTGTTTTGTTGAAATCAAAGTAGCTCTTTTTTTTACTCCAGAAGTCATTGCGCACATGATATCTTGAGAAAGTGCGTATGGATTGTCAAGAAATTTGGTAAAGATACTAAACAATTATGTGTGTTTAAAATGAACTACTTTTAAGTATTTACAATGGTAATAGTTATAGTTATCAATAGTTTTATTCCTTAAAGATATTATTACTATTATTATTTTTTTTTTTTACAAAAATATTTTTTTTATAGTTAATGAAATAATTTTGGCCTAAGAGTAATTCATTTTGAACACACATATATGTTTAGTATCTTTACCAAATTTCATGTCAATCCATACTTACTTTCTCAAGATATCATGCGCGCAATAACTTATGGAGTAAAAAAAAGAATTATTTTGATTTCAACAATACGGAATTTCTGTAAAAGGCTAATAAATTCGTAATGAAAACACATTATAAAGCATCATCTGTTTAATCAATATCCAAAACTTCATGTTTATACATAAAAAGGTTTTCAAGATTAACTAATTCAAACTTTGAATTTTTTCGTTAAATTTCATCGTGTTTAAAAGGTACAAGACACGTTAAAATGAACGTATGCAAAATTATTCAGAAAACCGCTTGTATTATTTCTCTTGAGACAAATTATTGGTGTTATAATGTAATGTATTTGTTGTGAAACGATCTTAAAACTATCAAGTACCGTTTAAAACTAAACAGAAAATATGTTACATAAACTATATATTTAAGCAGCTAATTTGTACATCCGATTTTGGGCAGATTCGGAGCAGTTTTTGTTTCGTCTATATCTTAAAAATGGCTGAGTTATAGCATTTTGAATTTCTAGTGTGGCTGACATTTTGAAACGCCCTGATTTTTGCCACGTGATAACAGACGTATTTATGAACCGATTTGGATGTACCTTGGTGTGTACATAGTACATACAAATAACTCAACCGAGTTCGTTGGCCAGCTTCATCCGCCATCTTGTTTCAAAATGGCGGCCATTTAAAAAAATTTAAAAAAATTAAATTTAAAATGAGATACCAAAAAATTGGAAAATGAAAAAGAATTTTTTCGTATGTGTTTGACCTTAATACAAAGATTCCGGAACAGGTTTTGTTTCGTCTATATCTAAAAAAATGGCTGAGTTATAACATTTTGAATTTCTATTGTGGCTGACATTTTAAAACGACCTTATTTTTGTCACGCGATAACATGCGTATTTATGAACCGATTTGAATGTAACTTGGTCTGTACATAGTACATACCAATGTCTCGACCGAGTTCGTTGGCCAGCTTCATTCGCCATCTTGTTTCAAAAGGGTTGCCATTTTTAAAAAAAAAATGTAATTTAAAATTTAAAATGATTTCTCTTGAGACAAATTATTGGTGTTATAATGTAATGTATTTGTTGTGAAACGATCTTAAAACTATCAAGTACCGTTTAAAACTAAACAGAAAATATGTTACATAAACTATATATTTAAGCAGCTAATTTGTACATCCGATTTTGGGGGGTCTTGGTTAGATTTTATTTTCATTTTGTATTTTTAGCGTGTTTTTTTCGCGTCGCATAAACTTTTTACTGGCTAAAAGGATACATTGTAAATTAAACCATTTATAAAACATAAAATAATATTTTTCTGTTAACTTAATTATATTATCCTATAAATCCTTTCTCTCACTAAAAATCAGCATTTAAAAAAGTTTTCTTTATACTAGTTAAGAACAATTAGAACAATTAATAATAAGCTTTATTATCTAATTAAAAATATTAATAAGAAAACAATCTGTGTAACATTTTTGCATAATTGTACTACATATAAACATTTTATTAAGGTATTAATTAAAAATACTACAAGAGAAAAAAGGCCTTGGAGCATGTTATGGTTAGATGCATTTTGGATAAAAAGCCATAAACTGTTAAATTTTTGCTGTCTTTTATCTTTTTTATTTATGTAATTTCTTTGCGATACTAATTATTGCTCCTGGACTCGAAAAATTCTTTGT
Organism: Maratus speciosus; assembly: GCA_963932465.1. Lineage (NCBI taxonomy): Eukaryota > Metazoa > Arthropoda > Arachnida > Araneae > Salticidae > Maratus > Maratus speciosus. The sequence continues at coordinate 140,939,534 of OZ010791.1, forward strand.
CTTACAAAATTAAATAATTATTTAGACAGAAAAGATTAATTGCTTGAGTAAAAAAACTATTTTTTTAGGAAATGTATAGTTAACAATATTTATGTTGTATTATGTTATAAAAACAAGATGTAGAATATTAAAAATACGTTATTCTGACTTTTAATATACAGATTTACCTTGTGTTTTAGGTAGCTTTGTTTACAAAAAGCTACCTATTGCAGCCGTTCGGAGGAAAGCGATTTCAAAAAATTTTGGTATATTTTCATCGATCATGACCCCCAGACCCCGAAACCACCCTCCGTTCAAAATTGATATATATATATATATATATATATATCAATATATATATATATATATATATATATGACCTATGTCACACTCTAACTCTCGTAATTATCAACCGATTTGGATATAATTCGGTGTGTACATAGTACATACCAATGTCTCGACCGAGTTCGTTGGCCAGCTTCATCCGCCATTTTGTTTCAAAATGGCGGCCATTTAAAAATTTTAAAAAAATTTAAAATTTGAAATGTGGTACCAAAAAATTGAAAATGGAAAAATATTTTTTTCTTATGTATTTGACCTTTATACAAAGACTCCGTAGCAGTTTTTGTTTCGTCTATATCTTAAAAAATGGCTGAGTTATAGCATTTTGAATTTCTAGCGTGGCTGACATTTTGAAACGCCCTGATTTTTGTCACGCGATAAAAGGCGTATTTGTGAACCGATTTGGATGTAACTTCGTTTATACATAGTACAGACCAATGTCTCGACCGAGTTCGTTGGCCAGCTTCATCCGCCATTTTGTTTAAAAATGGCGGCCATTTAAAATTTTAAGAAAAATTTAAATTTGAAATGTGGTACCAAAAAATTGAAAATTGAAAAAATATTTTTTTCTTATGTGTTTGACCTCGATAAAAAGATTCGGAGCAGTTTTTGTTTCGTCTATATCTTAAAAATAGCTGAGTTATAGCATTTTGAATTTCTAGTGTGGCTGACATTTTGAAACGCCCTGATTTTTGCCACGTGATAACAGACGTATTTATGAACCGATTTGGATGTATCTTGGTGTGTACATAGTACATACAAATAACTCAACCGAGTTCGTTGGCCAGCTTCATCCGCCATCTTGTTTCAAAATGGCGGCCATTTAAAAAAATTTAAAAAAAATTAAATTTAAAATGAGATACCAAAAAATTGCAAAAATGAAAAAGAATTTTTTCGTATGTGTTTGACCTTAATACAAAGATTCCGGAACAGGTTTTGTTTCGTCTATATCTAAAAAAATGGCTGAGTTATAACATTTTGAATTTCTATTGTGGCTGACATTTTAAAACGACCTTATTTTTGTCACGCGATAACATGCGTATTTATGAACCGATTTGAATGTAACTTGGTCTGTACATAGTACATACCAATGTCTCGACCGAGTTCGTTGGCCAGCTTCATTCGCCATCTTGTTTCAAAAGGGTTGCCATTTTTTAAAAAAAATGTAATTTAAAATTTAAAATGAGGTATTAAAAATTTGGAAAATGAAAAAGATTTTTTTTTATGTGTTTGGCCTTGTTACAAAGATTCTGGAGCAGTTTTTGTTTCTGAAAATTTGTTCTTTTGTTTATATCTTAAAAAGTGGCTGAATTATAGCACTTTGAATTTCTATCATGGTTAACACTTTGAAACGATCTTGTATTTGTCTCGCGATACCACACGTATTCGCCTATTTCGATGGAAGAAGGCATGTGGATAGTATACACCAATATCTCGACCAAGTTTGCTAGCCAGCTTCATCAGCCATCTTGTTTCAAAATGGCGGCCATTAAATTAAAAAATATATATATTTAAAGTGAGGTGCAAAAAAATTAGAAATTGAAAAAGGTTTCTTTCTTAAGTATTTGACCTTAATATAAGAACTCAGGAGCATTTTTTGTTTGTCTTTATCTTAAAAAATGGCTCAGATATAGCAGTTTCAATTTCTAACGTGGGTGACATTTTGAAAAATCTGATTTTTTGCCTGCGACAGCACTCGTATATATCTACCGATTCCGATGTGAGTGAGCATGTGCACAGCAATTACTAAGGTCTCGACCAAGTTCACTGGTTAGCCTCATCCACCATGTTGTCTTAAAATGGCAGGCACTTTAAGAAATCGCCGAATTTGGCAGCCAAATATAAGTTACTTTAAATAAAAGCAGCTTGGATAAAGCTGACTAATTTCGCGAAATTCTCATTCATAATGATTTAGTATTGATAAAAATTAGTATTGAATCTCCTACATTCGGTTTCCACTTAATTGAGCTTCGTGTTTGAATAATATAAGTTGGCTTTTTTAAAATAAGGAATATGAAAGCTACCTCTTCCTCCCGGCACTGGCCGGAAGGACTTTTTGTCTGTGGCCAGAAATCAAACCAATTTGGAAATATTCCACCGGAAGAGGCACTGTAAAGACGAGTTTTGTGCCATTTTCATTATTTTACCATGTAAAAGTGCATGAAGTTATGCACAGAATTGAACTAATTTTTTGTGTATACTTTTGGTGATGGCAAGAATATCCTCTTTGAAGTTGGTAATATTCCGCCGAAAGAGAGCCCTGTATAGCGATTTTACGTAGTTCTATTGTACAACGGCGGCTCGTAAAGCGACGGGAACTTCACATCATGATAAGCCGGCTATTCGCGAACAACTGATGTACAACTATTTATTTTTATAAATATCATGATTGAGATTATCCCCCTTTTTACTTCGATTAATTGACCGAAGCAGAAATTTTAGATGAAAGTCAAAGTTGGTATAGTATTGAACTAGTAGTATTAAAGTATTGACATTTGTAACTACATTTTGAAATATTAAGATGTATTAGATAGAAGAAAGTTTTGGGATTGGCACATCCAACTAGGTTTTTGGAATGAAATCTAAACAAAGATTCATTTTCACCGTTAAACAGAAATCATGCATATCAATTTACATGTGTAGTTCATATTCACCATTTAAAAAAATACTTTTGTTTGTCTCACAAAAGGTTTTTAAAAAATATAGTTCAAAACTTAGCGTCACGTCGCCTAGCTACAACTTTTCATTTAAACGTCCGCTCTCTTGATTTGAGGTTCTAATCTCAGCGATGGCGAATAAAAGACCATAAAATGTATCTCTTTTAGAGGTATTCATTGTAAAATATTTAGTTTTAACAATGAAAATGAAAATTTTCTTTTAATTAGGATGTACTTTATAACTCACTGAAGACTTTCGATTTTTCTTTTGAATAGGATTTCAAGCTGAGTATCATTAGAATGAAAAAAATATTGAAATATAACAGGCTAATGAGTGAAAATGTTTTTATTTTTCAGACGTGACTTTTTTTGTTATATTTTTTAAAAGTTATTACTATTAAGAATAACATCATTAAAGATATAGTAATTCCCATTATTTTTCTTTTTTTCTGTTACAATGCAAGTAACACAACTGACAATATTTTGAAGATATTTCATTAAAAAAATTTTAAATTAAAAATAAAGAATAGAAATGTTGATGAAAATAGTTAAGGAAGGATCATTTACAAATGAACATCTTCCAAGTAAACAAATAATGATGAGAAATCCTAGGGAAGATGAGAAAAAAAGGGGATTATGTTTTAAATGTATGTGTTATGTGAAGGTGAAATGTAAGCAAATGAGGATAGTGTATTCAAAAAAGAAATGGATAATTCATATAAGAGAAGAAGAGTCTCATTCACACATGTAGTACAGCTTATGAATTTCTGGATAAAGGAAACGACTTTTAGTAAATATTGATTTCCTCTTTGTTAAGACCAAGATGGTGACCGCGGTAGAACCAAAATTCGTATATTTTGCTACAGATCTTATCTAACTTATTAAACCAAAATTTTGAAATTAGATGTCTGTTTTATGTAGCTTTCATTACAAAAAGCTACCTATTGCAGACGTTCGGAGGAAAACGATTCCGAAAAATTTTGGTATATTTTCACCGATCATGACTCCCAGACCCCGAAACTACCCTCCGTTCAAATGTTGATATATATATATATATATATATATATATATATATATATATATATATATGATCTCTGTCACACTGTAACTCTCGTATTTATGAACCGATTTCGATGTAACTTGGTTTGTACATAATACATATCAATCCTGTTTCGACCTAGTTCGTTGGCCAGCTTCTTCCGTCATCTTGTTTCAAAATGGCGACCATTTAAAAAAAAAAAAATTAAATGAGGTACAAAAAAATTAGAAACTGAAAAATATTTTTTCTTATGTGGTTGATCTTGATACAAAGATTCCGGAAAATACCTAAAAAATGGAGGAGTTGTAGCACTTGGAATTTTTAGCGTTGCTGACATTTTGATACGATCTGAATTTTATCACGCGATAACAAGCGTATTTTTGAACCGATTTGGATATAACTTGGCGTGTACATAGTACATACCAATATCTCGACCAAGTGCGTTGGCCATCTTCATCCGCTATTTTGTTTCAAAAGGGCGGCCATTTAACATTTAAAAAAAGGTTAAATTTTTAAATGAAATAAAAAAAATAGAAATTGAAAAAGAACATTTTCTTATGTGTTTGACCTTGTTATAAAGATTCCGGAGCATTTTTTGTTTCGTCTATATCTTAAAAAATGACTAGGTTATAGCTCTTTAAATTCCCAGCATGGTGACATTTTGAAACGATTTGATATTTGAGCTTCGTATAAGCTGCCTCTTTAAAAATAAGGAATATGAAAGGTACCTCTTCATATCTTCTTATTTTTCCCTAGATTAAAAAAATGCATTAATCTTTCATTCGTGACACTCCTCAGTCACATCGTTAAATACGCTTAATACTTCTCGAGGTATGTTACAGTTACTTTTAAAAAAGAAACAGAAGACTACACGTAAACATGATTAGCGTTTGACAACCATTTTCGACAAACCCCTGGAACAGATAATACTTAAGTACCGGAAAAAAAAAGAAATACCGAAAAAGAGAATTAAGCATGGAAGTCAAGAACAAATTATAACAGCACTGCGCCTTTCACTTTTATTTTGTCTACTAGGAATTACTGAAAATGTTATATAATATTATTACAAATATTACTCTACTTACAACAAAGAAAATCATATGTACCACAAGATGTTCGAAACTATTTTAAAAGTTTATTATATGTAAAATATTCGGATATTATAAAGGATTTATTCACATTTTTTTTTTTTACCCTTCTTATTGCTTACTTCATATTTACTTCCTCCTCCGTTGTCGTAATTCTACCTGGATTACGGAAAATGCCACATTGCTAGGATCATTAGCTTTGTTTAATGATTAAATGTCTATTTTGAGATAGATTTTTTAAATATTCATGCTTGGAAATTTAACATATCAGAAAAAACAATAAATAGAGTTACAGTTTAAAAAAATTCCATTTAAAAGTACAATTTTATTTTCTGTTCAACTAGATATAGATGTGTACATAGTATAGTACATTTACTTATTAATTTATTGATGATGTTTTAATTTAACTATGAAATTAACTAGAAACAAATTCTGAATTATTTACATTGTTTTAAGGAAAACCGGGTAAATCTTCAGTCAAAGGTCTGTATGCTATAGAGGTAGCTATTTTTGAAACCATTATTATAATTATTTTATATCCCCCCTAAAAAAATTCTATACAATTTTGAAACAAATTGTATTTTGAAGTACATTTTCTGCCCTAATCGTCAGGATTTGAAATTTAGCAAGGAGTGACGTAAAAAAAGCAACAAATGCCAAATTTATTTATTTATTCCTTTGCCAACATCAGAATGACGTCGTCGTTACTCACGAACATGTTTTGCTTTATAATATAAATGACCTTTGTTATTATTATTCTTTATTTTTTTTATCTGAATGTTATTTTCGTGTATTTTGAAGAATATGGCTTCAATGAAACGATCCTAATAAATTAATTATTCTAACAAATTATTGTCTACAAAAACAAATCACTTAAATTAATTAATATTTAAGAATACACAATGTTGCTTAACTTTGTACAAGGTAACACGTAACTGAATTATTTATCTCCAATATCTTACTGAAACAAAAAAAAATAATGTAAAACAATTTTGTAAATTACTAAACTATTACCAGAAAAATATCTGGTGCACATTACTATTTTCTTTTTTATTCCTCTGACAGAAATTCGCAGGGTAGATTCAGATTATCTTCTTTTATTTAAAGTTTCATAAAAGATCAATATGTTAAAGATTTTTATGTATTATTAATAGAATAACACAAGATAAAAAATATTCCATCATTCTATTTTTTCTTTTTCATTTAGTAATGATATTCTAAATGATGAAAAACGTTATTAAGTTCTAGAAAATAAACTAAAAGTGCAGCGTATTAGATAACGGCTGACATATTTTAGTTACATTGAATCAGATATAAGCAAATTACCATGAGACAATTTTTAAAGAGATAATTAACCAGGTACTATTCAATTATATTTATTATAAAATTTTTCCATTATCGCGTAAATGAGAGTATTAAATTACATTTTGTGAAATGACAAGTTTATCGATAATATTCCTTATCCGAGTAATGAAATATATTTTTGAAAATATTATTTTATTATTGCGTTATATCTTTTATTTTAGATTAATTATCGAATAGATATTATTACCACTTAAAATGAAAAGCAACTGAGAACAAATAATTCAAATGTTCATATTAAAAAAAAATCGTGTAATAAATTAATGTTCATTCATTTAATATGGCCAGTTTATTAATAATAAAATATTATCAAATAACTTTTTATAATGTAACATTCTATTTCTTTTATATTAAAAATTTATGCCTTAAAGATTTTTTTCCACTTAGAAAGAAAAATCAAATATGTGAAATAGAAAGGCTAGAATGATAATATAATGTGTTTTATAGATTAGGTACTGTAATAATAAATTATCCGGAGATGAAAAATGCATAGAAGCAGGTCTCCTTTTCTATCCACATAGTTAGTAAAATCTCTTCTATAGTTTCGAGAGCAATTGAGGAACACTCTGCAATAACAAGGCAAGTGAAAAATGGAGTTTTCAGCTAAAAAGCTTACAAATTTACTTTCATCATTTTAATTTAGAATAAAACTTCTTTGTACATATTCCAACCAATATACATAACGAGAGATTAATAGCACCTATTCATTGCCTGTGCGCATAAAATTTATATTTATTATGTGCTGAATAATGCATTACATTAATATGAAAATTTAACACTTAACGTTATTGTTACATATCCAATTTTTTGTGGTGAAAAAAAGAACATTTGGAACACATAATGACTTATTTTACTACTTTTATATAGTGCAACACAATTCTTTAGAAAATATGAATCCCCTTAACGTATTTTTTAAAGTCCTAAATCCTGTTTAAAACTCCAAATCCGATTCATCCCTTTCAGACTCTGAAGACTCTTCCTCCAGGAGCTCAGACCTTGATACACCATCAGGGTTTAGCACGTTCTTTTAAAAATGCTGCTTTTAAGGAGTAACAAATCGCGTAATACGAAATGGAGCCCGAGGCAAGTCAAGAAGTCTTCTTTTTAAATGAATTTACCGGGAATCAAGACAACTTTTCTTTCCTTGTTATGTGAGTGGGCCCATATTTTTTTTTAACATTTCTCTTCCTCAAATGTTTTTAGAGAATGACCACTACAACAAGGGGTAATTTATTTTCTATAACGAGGATTCCAAATCTTCGAGATAAATTTGAAATGTAAAATCGACATTCTGGATATTCTGATTAATAAACGAGTGTATAAGGCAGATAAGGAATAATGGGGTGGTGGTGGTGTGTGTGTGTGGTGGGGGTGACATACCAATTTGAAACCACGACAATGATTGAAAAAATAAGGAACAAATTTATAACACAAATTCAGAATGAGATGTCTGATTCTGAAAAAAATTACTCATAGCTTGTACCAGAAGGAAATGGCGTATGCCTATTCCTTGTTTTTAAGAATTCAGCTAATTTTACTTAAACACACGATGCTGAAATGAGTGGCACCAGATTACAGAAGATTGCTAGTTTTCACCAGTATTGGATTTGAATGGGAGTTTCAAAAATTTACTCAGCTATCGTCGAGTTCATTTACTTTAGGGCACATTAATTTTGCCAAATTTGGGGATATTTCATAATTCCGGAAAATGTTGGTATATTTTCAGCAAACATGACTCCCAAACCAATCAAACCACCCTCTGTTCTATGTCCACACACACACACACATATATATATATATACATATATATATATATATATATATATATATATATAGATATGGAATATTCCTTTGATTAGCGAATAAAATGCACTTTACTACCAGAAATAAATACGAATTCTCTTAAAAAAACTAGTTATATTGAAACTTATTTACAAAATGTACATGGAGACAGCACTCACACAAACATTATTACATCTTGTGACATTTATCGTCTTTAAAAACGTCTACGTCTTTTCATCACATTTTTGCTTCTACTTCCTCCTTCCAGCACCAACACTCGAATTCTCAACTTCTTACCGTCACTTCAGTTTATTTCCCTCGCAGCGTGTCTGTCGCCGACAGTCATTTGTTGCGCGCATGCGTTACCGCTGTCAGCATCATTTGAGTGCTTTACTGCAGAGTTGTGATAAACTAGCTCTGTGGGGTTTTGGGAAATGGGATCCCATATATATATATATATATATGTGTGTGTGTGTGTGTGTGTGTGATTTATGTCTCGCAATAGCACTCGTAAATATGAACTTTTCAACCTAAATCGTTGTCTTGTTTAAAAAATGTCAGCTATTTAGAAATTAAAACTGCTATATCTCAGACAGTTTTAAAGGTAGAAAATAAACAAAAAATGTTTCGAATTTTTTTATTCAAGGCCGAACACTTAAAGGAAAAAGTTTTTGAATTTCTAGATTTTTTGTACATCTCTTTGAATTTGAAAATTTTCAGTGGCCGCCATTTTGAAATAAGATGGCGGATGAATCCAGCCATTGAAGTCGGACGAGACTTCTGTAAGTCCTATGCTCATGCTCAGCCACATCCAAATCGGTACACAAATGTGTGTTACAAGGATGAGTGGATCTACATCAGCTCGAAATAAACATAGGTCCAGTGAATCAAATAAACAATTAAAAACTTTTGAACTCTATTTCTTATAGCCAAAGAGGCGATACATTATGTGAGCCTACATCAGCTAGAAAAGAAAATCTGAAACCCTACTTATGAACAGTAATTAAGAAAAATAAAGTTTTTTAAGGGGGGTCCGGCACACAAAAATCTTCAAATTTTCAATTTTCTTTTTATTGTATTAAAAATTTCTCTTCCATTTTCTGCTTAAAATGATGTTTAACTCATGTTTCTATCTTAATTAGAACAGGAAATATTATTTTTTTCGTTTTGGTTTGTTTTCAAAATCTACCTTTCAAGCTACGGTTGTCAAGGAAACGAGTTCTTGTGAAATTGCGTTTTTCTTCATGATGGGTTTTTCCACCACTACTCATATTTAAATTGTTATAAAGGAAGAACCGTTACAGATAAATGATTCAAACTTAGAACATATATTTTTCAATAGATTTACTTTAATTTAGATTCAGCAAATTAATATATATATATATTACTTTTGAAAATATGATTTTTTTTTTTTTTTAAGTTACATTATTTTTTTCTAATTTTTACTTTAAATATTTTAATTTTTTTTAATTAACATTTTTAAAAATGCTGAATCCAAATTGAAGTTTACATATTTCTGTTTATTTAAATGGAAAAAAATTGAAATTCTATAAATAATATTTCGAGTTAAAACGATTTTAAACTACCCCACTTTTTTAACAAAATTAAAAATTTAATTTTTTTTTTCATTATGAGAAGTTTTATCATGCGATTTTGTTCACAAATGATATGGTTAACCATCACAAAAGATTACAAAATTTTAACTCAATAAATAAAAAAAATTTGGAAATGTGTCCCGGACCCCCTTAAGCAAAATTTTAAAACTCAATTAATTTTATGTTTTAACTGATTTTTCTTATTTATCACCATGTTCTCTATTTATCACGTTATGTATATTTAGTGCATGCTTGGCATCTTATATTTTTAATAAAAATAAATGATTAAAGATAAAGCCAAGATAAAATCTCTGACCAGGGAAATAGCCACACCGGATATCATAAATACAAACAGAATGTATCACATTCACAGACCGCAGGATGGAATCCCAATTAAAAAAGAAAAAAGGGAGAGAAATAAAAAGGGTGCAAAAAGGAAGATGGGTTCCGATAAAAAAATACCCCTTCTGTGGGATGTTACGAACTAACCCTTCAGCCAACAAGAATCAAAGTATTAATACATGCGGGCCGGGTGACAAAGGTCACCCAATGAAAGGGCAGAAAAAATAAAAATTGCATACAGGTCACAGTGCGACCGATGACGATTCGATAAAAAAGAAGCATTTCCATAAGGAGACACACCTAAGGAGCCGGGTCTGACGAAAAATAATGCGTCCAAGATTCATTCTTGTGGCAGCAGAGAAGCTGAAAAGTGGCTTTTACCTTTTTTTACCTATCAAAACAGCCATTTTTGCCTATCTAAGCAAATCTGCGAGAAAAACGAAGGGTGAGTGCGAATAGTCTACTGCCCCAGCCAGAAATTGCCCAGTCTAATGTACCAATCAGGAAGTGTCCTGAAAAGTTTAGCATTGTGACAAAACACCGGAGAAAATTGATGAAGAAGTGTGTGCTGCAAATAGTCTACTGCCCCAGTCAGAAAGTTCCCTGAAAACTTTGGCAGAGTGAGAAAGCCCCGGATAAAGTTGCAGAATACGTGCGGAATATGAATAGAAAAATAAAAATAATCTACGATGTAGTTCGCCGCTTGAATGTACAATAGGTGAACCTCGTATTTTCACTTAAAACATCCCAGGCTAATCAAGAAGCGTTTAATTTAGATTTTGTATGAATAATACGGAATGTAAATAGAAAAAAATAATCAATTAATAATCTGAATAAATATCTACATCTGCATATAATTATTCTTCTTGCAGAAAATAAATAAAGAATTATTAAAACTAAAATGTATGTATATTTTTTTTTTGTTTCAACATTTTCTTTATTTTATTTTCTAATCAAATGCCCCAATTAATGCAGGGTTTAATCTTTAATTAATTTTGCGGATGTCTTGTGTCGGGTTCAATCTGCAATAATATCCGAACTGGCTTATCATAATTTTATTCGGTATTTCAAAACGCGTACCTTTAAGATAGTTTCCTTTCTGGTACTAATCATTCTTACTTTCATTTAGTGAATGTTGGTTCCCCTTTCTTTTCGGTGCAACATTTACTAAACATTTACTGGTGCCTTTGATTAAGGAGATTGAACTCTACAGCAAGTGTACATATTTTTGCTCTCCTTTTCTATAAATTTATATTTTATTCCTTCCTGCACACTATAATTTCTAAGTATATATTTTAATTTATAAATCAGATAATAATAATAATAATAATAATAATAATAATTCTTTTCTGTAAACAAAAATAAAATAACTTACATCACAGAACATCCTAATCAAAATTACTTTGGGAACACAGAGATACGTAGAGAACTCAAGGAATAAAATAATATAGTTAATTATTGATTTATTTCATTGATTAACATTTGATATATATATAAATAATGTTCAACGGAAACTAATATCAAAGGTGTTCCATTATTACTATGTTTATACTACTGCACTTTTTATTATGTTTTATTGATCACAAATACGATGTTATCCAATTTTTAACTACTTATGACAAGACGTATGAATCATCAACCAGATCCCGCACTTAAAAGTTTACCACAACAAACACCGTATATCATTACTAATATCTCTCTCAGCGTTGACAAGCTTTTAAATTATCTACAAAATTATGAAAGCAAATCTGATCAAGATATAAACTACGTTATATCACAAGTTAATGAATTCGCCAACGCTGCGAAAATACCTAATGAAATAAAACTTTTTTTTTCTAAGCAAAACTATCAGGAGTTGACAAAAATATGTTAATTAACACGTCCAGCCTCCCGGCAGGCTGGAATAGGAAAATGTACCGCCTTCATCTAGATCGAATAGGCATCATTTTCTAAATCCCTAAATTAGAAATATAAATTTCCGAATTATGTGAATAAGGTAAACAAATAACCTGAATACAGGAAATAATTAGGAAATTTCTAGTCTATAGTTTTCTAGATACTGAAATGGTACATTATATTATGAATAGTGTGAATTGCGAGAAATTATCACTTCATTTCTAGAATTAATTCATAAACTAGAATTATAGTTACAAAAACTCACTTCTGGTATTCGCACTTACATGCTGTGATTTTTAGATATATTTGATTGCGATAATATAGGAAAATGCCCTGGAATAACTTGAACTTTCTAGAAACGGGAACTATAATTTATATTGATGACATGAACTATTTTTTCTAGAGGCACAATTTATTTTCTAGATGCCAATGGCAAAAATGTTTCAGTGCAGGACAAAAAACAGATATATATATATATATATATAGTATGTCCACTAAAGTCCCTTTCCAATCTCTTAACTTCGTAACAGCTGCTTATAAATTCATAAAATTGGTGACTAGGGATAGTAAAGTAGCCATGCGCTACTGAATGAAACAACCTACGGCGCAACCTGGTAGAAAACTGCAGAGTTAGCATTGTTATCTAGAAAAAGGAAATAGATAAGGGAAAAAAGTAAATTACAAAGTTGTAGAGCATCCACGATTTAGTACAAAAAGATACCTTGAGAACATGAATGCTGAAAGCAGAACACTTAAAACTGGAATTTGTTTTTTCACGATTTCAGAAACTGTGACATCACAAAAATGGAAATGAATGAGAAAAGATTTTTCTGTGGGGATACCTGAAACAGCAGGTGTATGTGACCCCTTCGCCAACACTGCAGGATATCCTACGATGCATAATGAAAGTTTGTGCTAAAGTGGCAACATCTATACTCCAACTTGTGTAACGCGAAATTCAAGCAAGGATCCAAATGTGCATTGTAGCTGGCGTTGTGAAGTTTGAACAGCTCAAATAAACGTACATTGTTATAACTAGTTCTTTCTTTCTAAGATCTATTTGTCACATCACAGTGTAGGAACTCACGAAAAATCAAATGCACGTTTTAACCATTCTATTCCTCGCATTAATTTCCACAAGTTATCTTTCGTACTGAATTGATGAAGCTCTAAAACTTTGTAAATCCCTTTTCTTACCTATCTGTTTCAGTTTCCGAGATAGGAAAGCTAACTCCGTAGTGTTCCACCAGAAGATGCCGTAGGCAGTTTCATTTAGTAGCGTATGGCTACTTTACTATACCTAGACACCACTTTTATGAATAAAGCAGCAGCCGTTACAAAGTTAAGAGAGTGGCAAGAGACTTTAGTGGGCATACTGTATACAGGGTGTCTCAAAAGGTTATTTACGAGCTTAACTTGTTGGTATGCCATATAATGAGGAATAACATTTACATAGGAACTTGTGTTTGAAAATTCAAAAACTGCGACCCCTAGAGGACGATGAGCGCAAGTGTGGAGGGGAAGAAAGAAAGTATGTCGAATGAGGTACTAATATGACTTTTATTAAAGAACATGGTTTAATTTACCAAAGGTGTTCCAAATTCCTTACATTCGCCACAATGAATGCTTCACAACGTCGACACATGGATTTACGGACCCATTCAAAATAGACAGATGTGCCACAGACACGTGCCGTTGCTTCCACGATCCCGGCGACGAGATCCATGTCCAATGCTAAGGTCGTTTCGTACACCATGGACTTCATGTGTGCCCAGAGATAGTAATCCAAAGGAGTCAGATCGGCGGATCGCGATGGCCATGTGACTGGTCCGCCTCTGCCAATCCAGCGATTAGGATATGTCCTATCGAGGTATTCTCCCACAGTGTAGGTAAAATGAGCAGGCGTTCCATCATGCTGAAACCAGATGTTTCGGCGTGTAGCGGTTGGAACGTCACCCATCAGATACGGAAAGACTCTGTCTAAGAAAATGCGATATGTATTCCCATCGAAGCGCGTAGGTGGAATTTAAGGGCCAATTAATATGTCACCCATAATACCAGCCCAAACGTGTACGGCGAACCGTTGTTCACGTGCACGGATACGTGTAGACCTCGGGTGTTCAAGCGCCCATATGTGCATGTTGTACAGTTTCAGGACACCGTCCTGTGCAAAACAGGATTCATACGAAAAGAAAATCCACGATGAAAAATCTGTCTGTGCGACCCCTTTGTTGCAAATACCAGCGTGCGAATGAAAAGGGGGATAATCGTCAACGCACAATGCCTGTACTCTTTGTAAGTGGTAGGGGTGTTGCGTGTCCTCAAGCATTATGCGCATAATGCAGGAACGATGTACACCCAACAAGCGTTCGGTTGCTCGGAGACATGTTTGCGGGTTCCTGTCAAATTCCCGTTGCACGGTTTCCTCTACGACAGACGTGCGTGTAGTGCGCTCTCGACCGATGTGGCTATGTACTTGGAAAGCTCCTGATTCACGCAATCTGCGGTGCAATTGTCCTAACAAAACATGACTTGGCTGACGTCTGCTTGGGAAGCGCTTAAGGTACATTCGTACCGCTGTTTGTGCATTTCCAGCCGCGACGCCATATACGTAATGCAAATCGGTCCACTCTGCGTTACTAAACCGATTCACCCTTCCCCTGCAACGTCCTCGTCTGAAATGATTACGCTTCCAACTCTCCCGTAAGCCTGCGATCATCGCCCTCTAGCGGTCGCAGTTTGCATTTTTGAACAAAAGTTCCTATGTAAATCTTGTTTATCATGATATGACAGACCAGCATGTTAAGTTTGTAAATAACCTTTTGAGACACCCTGTATATATATGCATACAAATATGCGTATATGAGTTTCAAAACTCGCCATATTCAAAATTTAAAAAATCGAATTTTCTCTATCACTCTATTCTGTTTATAAACCTTCAACGAAAAAACACAGCAATCCTCAAAAAAACTAATTTAATCCTTTATTTCAGCCATTGTGAAATCTTGGTTTACAATGAAAAACAATGGACACAGCCAGAAGTTTTTCGCGATTTCCCAAAATTTCTGGATAGGATAATTTTTGATAAGGCGAGTTTTGAAACCCGCATCCTCATATATAAATTAACATTTCAACCGGGGAGGGGCGGGGATTAGTGGTCTGTGAGTAATGACTGTTGAAATTATGCCGAAATTTTCCGGAATCGCTTTCCTTTAGAACGGCTGCAGTCGTTTGCTTTATTCTTTTTGTTATGGAAACTACCTAATATTGAGACAAATAAGTGAAAATGTTCATAAAAAATCTCGAAGGCAAAATATCTGCTTCTATCGCAAATTGTATTTTTATCAAGTAAAAATAAATAAATAAATAAATAATATGGACATAAATAAAGTTACATTGATTGCGAATTATTCCTTTATTGCGTCATATTATGTTTTAAGAATTTAGAATATATATAAAAAAAAAATCCACAATAATAAAATTTAAAAGATAAATAACATAAATGATAAATACCATGATAAATAATGATAAATAACAATCCAAATTCTAGTTTAAAATAGGAGAAAAAAATTAATCATTTGAAAAAAAATTACAATTTTAAGCTTTAGTATGTTTCCGTTGCATTAAAAAATTGATTTATGTTTAAAGTCACCATAGAAAATGAGTTTGTATACCTTAAAATATTGCAAAACTTTCTTTTACAATATTAGAAATGAAATATAAGTTGTATTCTACTAATTACATTTAAATGAATGTAAGTGAATTTATAGTAGAATGGAGTAAAACGCCCACTCTTACTAATTATTAAATGAAGCAAGAAATGGCGCCGTTGTTCAGAATACTAATTCACTGAATGATATAATATATGCTGCGCAGTCGTTTCACAAGATGACCGGTATTTATCATTGGAAACCTGCCTATGTTTACTTTCAAGCCGTTAAAAAAAAAAAAAAAAAAAAAAAAAAATGCAGTGAATTCAACTTATTATTGTGGACTCATAAGTAAATATATTTTTAGGGTTTCGTTCATCTGACGAAGCTCTATCCGTCTCACTCCTCTCGCTGCCTGTCTGTCTGTCACAGAGCCCGTTCTCAGAAACTATATATATTGGAGACTTGAAATTTTGGATAGTTACCGCTGAACATCTCATATCAAATGACAAATCATAAAATTTTGAAAAAGTCTTATATTTACCCGTCTGGGCTCTAACTTGTTTATTTTAAGCAATTTTTCTAACCTCCACACTTTTCATCCGGATGTACTTTTGCCAACACCCCTTTGATCACTCTTTCATACTATGCACTACAGCCTTACATATTTTAGTTCCACTTTTTATCGCCGGGGAGGGGGGGGGGGGGTCACCTAACTATCTCCAGTGCTAACGGCCCGATCCCCTCGACTAATATATCTACGGATAGGTAGTAAAACGGTGTTTCTTTCGGATAGAGCTTTGTTTAGAATAGAGTGCGCCCCCTGGTTGCGAAATGTAGGACTAACAGATTTTCCAAAAGAATAAAATATTTTGAAAGGCATATTAAGCGAAATCCTATGTGCTATCTTACACATACATTTTTATTAAAACGTATTGTATATAAATATTTCGTTTTGAAGATAAAATTAGTATCATGTTGAACGTTAAATGGAAAATAATGTGGTTGTAACAAAATGATGGAAAAAGGGTAAATGTCCTACCAATGTAAGGGTTTTTTTAATTGAATAAGGGAACTGTAAAATGTTTGTCTTATGCAGTTTTCCACAATAATTTCATTTTCTACACATTAAACAGCTATTGAAATAAAATGTATACTAATTGTAATGCTAAGTGAATTCAAGCTATTTTTAAAAATTATACTCAGGGATCGTAGGCTTCAGGGTATTTTTCAGGACTAATATATATTAGTGTTTTTATATATTAGTGTTATTAGTTATTAATATTTTTTTATAGAGAAATAAATCTACTTTAAGCGCGCGAAGAAGAGATTATTTAAGAAGAGATTTTCTATAAGAAAAAGCTGGTGCCAAGAATTTCCTGGTTTTGAAATTTTATGACAAGTACACTGTAAAATAAATAAATAAAAATCTGTAGTTCTACAGATGTAAAGTTTCATGCTTAAAATCTTTCATCTGTAACTGTACAAAAAGCTGTAAATCTGCAAAACTAGTTTTTGTAAAGCTACAGAAATCTGTAGCTTCACAAATGAATCTGCTAAAATTTCAGTAATCTTACTAAAATTTTATCTGTAACTCTGTTTGCAGTTACATGAAAAGTACTAGGCATCCTAGTTTACTAAAAAAATCTTAGTAACCTTACAGATTTTTAGATTTTCGCAACAAAAGTGTATCTGTTTCTTGAATTTTTGTTGTTGCCGTTACATAAAAAGCTCTACGAATCCCATTTTCCTAAAAAACTGTAGTAATTCTACAGGTTTTTTTTACAGTGTACGACCCCGTATACTTTAAGTCACTAATTTCATTTAAATAATTTCACCAACTATATTTTTCATCTCAGCGTAAAATTCTTTCCCAATTTGCCCTCGTTTTTTCAAAAAATAAATATTTTTAAAATATGCCGTGTATAAAGTTCGCAATAAATACATCATGCTTCACTTTTATAAAGTTTGTGCAACATGAAACATTAGTTCATGTTGAATGTTTTTTACGAACTACGATTATATTTTACTTTGTTAACAATGACTACGAAACACTTAGACTTCCTGCTTTGGATAACGTGCTTAAATAAGGATCATCCATTAGGCTTTGCGAAGAGGCCTACCAAATTGCTTTTGCTCTTTAAACCCCTCCCAAAATTTACTTGGATAATGTGCAATTGAATAATGTGTTTGAAACGTTGTTGTTTTTCTTTTCTTATTACAAGTTGCATAACCTGATTACTATAATTAGTGATGCCAATTGTAAAAGCAAACAATTATGCTTTATAAACCTAATAAACAATAATAGGATTTAAGGATTACAGGATTTACTGTTTTTGTGCAGTTTGAGGGTAAAAGGCACGGTTGAGCGCGTTATACCCGCATATAGCGGGATAAAAGTCCAAATGCATTATCTTCGAAAATAATATATTGATTAAAAACTGCGATAACATGGAACTACTAAAACATAAAGAATTGAAAATAAAAATATCATCTACATATAGGTAATTTTTACTTTCTTCTATCTTTAGAAGAAGAAAGGATTTGTGAAAAATTTCGACTTCCGGTTTTCGATGGATTTATACGTTTTAGAAGGTCCTGAACACTATTTGATGGTTTTTAGAAAATATCTATCTGTCTCTTTGCCTGTCACTCTGTCACTCTGTGAGTCATCTGTATGTGACACAAATTTTGAGGACGCTCTATCTCAAGAACTAATGCATGGAATTTCACAAAACTTTAGCTTCAGTTAAACCTTGATATAAACTGGTTCTGATTACTTTTTAGAGTAAATCGGTAACGTAAAAACAGGTGGTACTGTTATGATGCATTTTTCATGATTTCCGCAATAGCTATATCTGAAGAACTACTACTCTAGTTTTCATAAAACTTCAGATTCGGTTAGTCCCTGGTATAAATTAATGTTGTTTAAGTTTTGGTGTAAATCTCCCGACAGGTGACCTTATGCTGTATTTTTCAAGATTTCCGCATATAGCTAGCTATATCTCAAGAACTAATGTATGGATTTTTATCAGGCTTTAGATTCGCTTACCCCCTAGTATAAATTTTTCCTAATTAGTTTTTGCTGTAAATCGCCCAAAAGGTGGCACTGTTATGCATAATTTTTCACGATTTTCGCAATAGCTGTAACTCAAAAAGTAATGCACGGATTTTCACCAAACTTCAGATTCAGTTAAAAGTTGACATAAGATTTTGATTATTAGATTTCAGTGTAAATCATCTAAACGGTGGCGCTGATATGCTGCATTTTTCAGGAAGTATTAACTTGCATGGGATTACCACATCCGACTAGTTTTGCTTATTTTCCATGAACTGTGTTAAAATTATGACAGATTCTTTTTTGCATTGGGTGTTTTACATCGTTCTTCTCTATGTATATATCATATTTCAATATGTATAGTGTTGCCATTTCGCTACTTTTATTTTATTCTAATTTCTTTATTGACACCAGTTTTTTTTTTTTTTTTTTTTTTTTTTTTTTTTTTTTTTTTTTTTTTTTTTTTTTAACAGGTTGAATTCGCCTTATTTAGTGACCGATTAAATAAGCAGAGAAGATCGTTGATTATACCTTTCAAAAAATGATCAAGCAATCTGAATTTTAAAAAAAGTAGCACACTGAATCCGTGTACAAAAATGCATGACTTAATATGTATTTGAAATGTTTATTGAAATGTTGAAAATTATTGGAAATGTTTGCGATAATTATTAAATTTGAAAAAAATCATTAGTGACTATTTAAATTAGGATATATCTGCGAAATTAAAAAAGAACCATTGGAACATAGATCTGTATTAGATTTGTCTTTAATTAACATATTGAAAAATAATAATTATATTTAATGCATTGGGAAAACGCCAGATTGCTATTTTAATTAAAAAAGGAACATACTTAATAATGTACTTCGACGACGAAAACATAAAAACATGCATTTGAAATTTGAAAAGCTTTATTAGACAAAATTAGGACAAATAACATCTAATTATCATATAGATTGAAAGTCATTTAAATATGTCGAAACAGTACAACATTGATTTAAAATTATTTCTGTGGTTTTTTTTTTTATCCAAATTGACATATTTATACATTTTCAATTAAAAACGTAACGTAATTATAACATGATAATGTTTTTGTATTTCTGTTTGTATTCTAAGAAATACAAACCGATTTCTGAGATTACAATATATATATATATATATATATATATATATATTAAACATAATCGATTTTTTTTAATTTCCTTTAGGTGTTTTACATTTCTCACTAACCAAATAGAATTATATAAAAAATATAAACAATGTATTCAAATAAAAGATTAAAATTTATTAAAGTGATATTTTGTACCAGTCGCCTGCCGGGAGTTATCACCCGAAGTAATCGTAAAAGAATTTGCTAGTTTTTTTTTATTCTATTAATTTCAGTGGTCTAATTACGCCGTTCTGTTACATATCTATTAAATTTTGTTTATGTGCGTTATTTTATTATTTTATTTATTTATTGTGCAATTTTAAGTATGCTGTGGAATGTTAGCCGGTAATAAATACTCAACTATTTACATTGCTTTAAGTAAAAACAGGTTAATATTTCTTAATCGGGCTACAAGAGATAGACAGTCTTTAAAAAATCGTACATAAAAATAATTTTTAATACCATAAAAAAAACAGCAAATTGAGATACAGTGTTAAAACAAATTGCATTTGAAAGAACATTTTTTGTTTCATATTGGAGTGTGTAAAAATATAAATTTTGTTATGTTTAGATGTTTAAGAAAGCAGTAAACATGAGCATAATTTATTACTCAGAAGTAGACACCGACCATATGACTTCTGAGTTACTATCAAGCATGCCTTTGCTTTATATCTAATGTAGTTATATTTCCTAAATATATAATATTCTTGTTAAAATAACTAACTATTTGAATAAAAGAATAATAGAGCGCGAAGTGTCACTTGCGCGTGCTATGAGACGTCTTGATGTCACACCAGAGATGATATTACATCGGTGAAAATTGCAATAGGAAAATATAACATTATATTGAGGCACATACTTATACACGCCTATTAGGTAAAGATTAAAACTCACATTAAATAAGAAAATGTATCAAGTACCCCTTATTCTATATTTACTACGTACTCTGATCGCGACCTATTTAGTATCATTAATTTAAGTAGCACTACTCAATTTGTGGGGGAGGCGTGCGGCGAAATATGAGGCACAGATAAACACAGCATCAGCGAAAACATATAATTTGAATTAATTTTTAATAAATTTTCAGCAGTGAAATTCCCCTCAAGATTGTGTGTTTATGAAGACTATTCCATCTTGTCTTACCAACATATATGAATGAGAGATGCTAAGCTAGGCGTCGTCCTTGTAGCTTTAATTGTAGAGCATTTGGAGTGCTATTCCGGCTCCAATTCCCGGTTTGGCCATTTTTCACTCTTTCGGTTCTACGCTTAGTTAGTAATGTAATAAATCACGTATTAAATATTCTATAATTTCGAGCGTAATTTCCTTGCTGGAAATTAATTGAAAAATTAATTAAAATTATAAATGTGTTCACCGATGCTGGCTTTATTTGTGACTCATGTTTCTTCACAGGATTATGTGCTTATGAAGATTAATCCATCTTGTACTGCAGTTACAGCGTTACCAACATATGTGAGTGAGAGATGCTAAGCTGGCCATCGTCCCCGTAGCTTAAATTGTACAGCACTTGGAGCGCTACTCAAAAGGTTCCTGGTTTGATTCCCGGCTTGGACAATTTTCACTCTGTTGGTTCTACGCTTAGTTAGCAATGTGATAAATCACGTATTAAATATTCAATAATTTAGAGCGTAATTTCTCTGTTGAAAATTAACTAAAAAATTAATTAAAATTATATATGTGTTCACCGATGGTGGCTTTATTTGTGTCTCATGTTTCGCCGCAGGATTGTGTGCTGATGAAGATTAATACATCTTGTGCTTCAGCAGATCCTATTGCAAGATGGTTTCAATAGTCCAACATATGAAATATTTTCAATTTGTATGAAACTAAGTGAAGGGAACAAAAAATTCGTAGCTTACTTCGCTACAAAACTTTAAAGATAGTTTTAAAAAATGCATCTTTAAAACCCTAAAGTCTGCTTCATTGTATCATGTTAATTGTTTGCAACTCAATTTTGACGTTGAAAAATCATATATAATATTTTTAATAATGGAAATGTTAGTAGAACCATAAAAAATTGGCCCAACGTAGGCCGGTTGCCACTACTGCAGTCCAAATTCACCCGAAAAATTCTGATATTCTTTGAAGTTAAAAAATTGAATAAATTCTAAAAATAAGTGAAAAATTATTATTAAATATAAATAAACTAAATAAATTTACAGAGTTTAGTGTAAATTTACCGGTATCTTTTTCTATTATTTAACTGTATCTTTGTTACTCTAATTTCTGTAATTTTACATTAGACTTAAGATAATGAATTAATTATCAGTATATTCTCTGTAATTTCAAAGAAAATTTTTTTAACAGTGTACGATTTTAAAATTTTCGTTTTTTTTTCTTAAAAAGAAAAGAAACAGACATTACCTTCGGCCTTCTTGCAATATATTTATTGACATTTCACTTATATATATAAATTTTTGCGCGTAAAAAAAGGGAAAGAAACAGAAAGAGTAATTCGTTCTGTACGACAGGCTTTAGCGCCGGCCATGTGCCGTGAACTTCCTTCCAAACGGCGACCGTTTTTATCCGGTCACATGTTTCAGAAACAAATTTGGTCGGAAGAATATGAAAGGTCATGAAATTATCTAGAGCCTATGCCAACAGTGAGTTTTAAAAAGTTGAGTTTTGATATGTTGGTAGTTATTTAAACAAGAAAGGTCATTTTTCGCATTTTCTTTCCGTTTTGCGAGCTTGGAAAAATAATTAATCAATGAAAACTAAATTTTTGATGGCATATGCTCCACGAAAAAAGGATTAACTTTCTTTTAAAAAAGGAAGGTATGAAATCGGTCGTACAGTTCTTAAGAAAATTGGCCGCCCAGCTTAAAAAATAGAGTTTAAAAACAACAACTTTAAAGTTTTGTAATAGCGTTACGTTCAACGAGCAGTGTTAAGATCAACAAGCAAAAATTATTTTAAGAAATTACGAAGCCGCTTTTAGGCAGCAATATACACACTTGAGAAATAAAAAAAAATGAAAAAAAAAATCAGTCAATTCTTTGAAAAATGCTCTAAAAGATTCCGTTACTCTAAACTCTTTATAACCTGGTCTATTTTTATTACCCGACTGAGAAGAAGGATTATGTGTTTCACGCGTATTTGGGTATGTGGATTTCTTTATACCCTCGAACCATCCCAACGGCTGGATGGATTTTAATTAATGAGATCTCTATCGATTTGTCTTAACGTCCCGATGGTTATAGGCTAGGTTTTGTTTTTATAAATTCAAAATGGCGGTCGTAAAATACAAAATGGCGGTAGAGACAAAGAAAAATTTTACGCACTCTATTGAGTGGCATATCATTGGATAGGTCTTTCAAAATCAAGACGATGTTTCATTGACTATTTTACAGTCAGAAGCTCCGTTAAAATATTATACAACCTGGAATTTGTGTAGGTACGATCTCTAGCTTTACTGCAACTCTAACCATCATAGACATGCACAGTAGGGTGAAGTGAAAAAACGTAAGTTGGAATTTTGATTTCGGATAGCAGTCAAAAGTTGCCTTTTGGGACCTCTAATATACTTGCAAAATTTCATGAATTTTGAAAAACTCCTTTAGGGCTCTACCAGGACCTTTATATTTTCATTGTTTCACACAATGTGTTATTAAGATAAATTGTACATTTACAGTGTTTTTTGGTAATCTCGCTTGACATTTTTATATTTTAAAATGTTTAGTGTAATTTCCGTTATTATTTTTAAACTTTAAGTCTTTGTTTTAAAATATTTGAAACGTTTTATTGAGTTTTAAAAATTGTCTGTTCTTATTTTTTGAGTGATTTTTAAATGCGTGCGTATGGAAGCAAATCGAAGTATACCATTGCTAGAAGTGCAGTGGAATAGCCCCTATTTTGTACCCCTTCAAAACTAAATAAAGCTGTTTTGCCAACAATGGCAGATGTTATAAAACATTATTTTTATATAAGGAGGTAATTAAAACACAACAGGAATGGTAAAGATCCACCAAAGTCAGAGGTAATTAAATTCCTAAGAGTAAAGATCAAAGCAATTTTAAAGAAAGTGTCAATTATTGTAGTTTCCTAGAGGTGTATTGATCCAATGATAGAAAACAATCTTTCTGAATACCAGAAGTTTATTCGCGTCCTCAAATCCAAAAGAAATGATGGAAAATTTGAGATAGATTACATCGACGAACGATAAGTTAAGAACACGTATCTCTGATTGAATAGTCAAATTTACTGTATCTGGGACACATTACATAAATCTTCTGGATCAGGAAAGAATATTATAGAGAACATTTTAAAATATTGCACTGAAAACAAATTAAACATTGATAAACTTATGGCTATAAGTTTTGGCGAAGAACTGTAAACACTAGGAGAAAGAATTTTGCCATTAAATTTTCTGAAACAAAGATTAGTCGTCCCTTGCAGTGGTTAATGTGCCAGCTTCACGCAGACAGTTGTGAAATTAAAAAAATATGCTCTTGTCTACAGAAATTAATTGTGGAGTGTTCAGTACAGACCAAAATTATTTTTACGACATGTGTCAAATATTTTCACTTCGACAATGCTTCTTTAATCCGGTAAATCGCAATCCATGTAAAATGCATCGCTCTAGATGGTAAACAACTGCCAATTGACTACTTAGATTGTACATTGGAAGTCAGAATCCTTCCCAAAATCTGAATATTATGGCTGAATTTTTAATGAAAGTATATTCACTTATGTCGTTTCGCATTAAGAAAGATTCTTCCTACAAATTTTGAGCTCGAAATGTTTTTTTTTAACAATTTAAGTTGCCTCGTTATTACAGGAAAATTTAAAGGAGATTGTTGATCTGGAAATGCACACTTCTGTAATTGAGAAAAAAAAATTATGAAAGAAACCATGTTCGAGAACTTGGATTCCAAAGAATATTGAAGGCAAAGCGAAATGGAGTGTTCAACAATAAGACAGTTTCACATTCCAATATTGAACTTCAGTACTATAGACTTTATTATCATTATTGAAGAATGTGAGAGAATGTGCAAGAATGTGAAATCACATCACCTCTAATTCTTAAAAGAGTATCAAGAGATGATCTGAAAGTTCTCATAAAATGACCGGAAGTCCCATATTTTCAATTCTCCAAGTTTTCGTGTCATATTCAAGGTGTTGAAGGATTCGTGAAATTTGTTACTGAAGCATCATTAGCTACCTGTAGTAGTAAGAAGCAGGAGACGGATATATGCGAGCGAAAATCAAATCACGAAAGGTAATGCCTAGTGCTGATACCAAAGGTCAATATAGACTAGAGTGAAATTAAAGATCACTTTATAGTACATTTTATATATACTTTTTGTTATATTACTATATGTCCAGGAAAAATATCTTACCTATATATTTAGAGAACTATCTTTTATGTGCATTCGAAAAATAAAAGTAAACAGTACGTCTAATTATGGTGCTTTTTCTTTAACTTCTTTAAGACAATGCAATTAATATTTTAAGATTATCTCTACCATTTAAGGTGTTAAAATACGACGACACTTTGATCGTTCACAAGTAATACTTCACTCAATCCTTTTATATGGGTTATTTTACTGAAATCAGAAATTAAGTAAAAGAACCATTTTTTTAAATAATTTATACTACATTGTGAAATCTTGTTTTTCCCGCATAAAGGGCATAATCTTTAAGAGCTGGTAGAGCCCTAAAGATGTATTCCAAATGAAATGAAAATTTAACCTTATATTCAGTGTGCCAAAAGGCAACTTTTTAGACCTATCTGAAGAAAGAATTAAAAAAAAAAAAATTCGGCCATTTTAACTCCACCCTAATATATAGGCCTCATCAAAACAGTGTTTTTAGATAAGAACTAACAATTAAACACAACTTAAAAGTCATCAATACAAGTAAATAAAAAAAAGGTAGGGTAATATAAAGAAATAATTAGTTAGCTTTTTACGCAGTCAGGATATTTGATTTTTTAAATTTAATTGTTATTGTTCATAAATTGACCTTTTACTATCGATATTGATTTATAATTTATAAAACAGGTTTTTTGAGTAAAAATAGATTACTTTAAGCGAAACAAAAATCGAAAATTTTAACTGTTCATGGTTGGGTTATACCTTAAGATGTTCCATAAGTATGTTATTTATCGTTTATCCTTCATAAATGAAAGCAAATTTCTATTTTGTTGCTAGAAAAAACTCAAATTAGGGAATGTATTTTACGAATAATGATAAATCCATTTCGCACGTTGTTTTTAAAGGTTTTAGAGCATATAGAAAATTTGAAAAAATAATTAGTATTTTAAATAAAAATTCGATGTTATTATGTCATGTAAAGGTGTTTATATATTACTATAGATATTTATACTTTAAACCATTTCACAAAAGAAGTATTTACATCTGAAAAGTGACACAGATTTTCCATTTGGATGAAAATAAAATTTAAATAATTTGAAATTGTATTTATATATCAAATATTAAAACTATTATTAATTCAGTAACATTATAACAAAATTTGAATAATTAAAAATTATTTCTACATTAAAGTGTGCTTCTAATGTGCTTTTTCCTTTTTATTAAAATTACATTTATTTTTGAAATAATATTTTCTTATAAATTTTATTTTCTCTTAAAACACAAACTTTAAAATAAATTCAAAAAAGAAAATAATGATTGAAAACCATCTTTCTACATTTTTCAATTACTTTTATCCCAAAAAATGCAAACTTCTCATCTATTCTAAAGTTCTTAGATATACACATGTGTTCATTTTAGGAATTGTTTAAGAACAAGAATAAAAACGTTTATGATAAAAACGTTTATGAAAGATGTTGCGTTCGTATTATATTAGCTTGTTTAGTCATATTTATAAAGCCACGGATGTTTTAAAATTGTCTTTTTTTATATAGTGAATATCTTCTTTTGGAAAAGAATATGTCGTGTTTTTTCATTTGATTATTAGTTTTAAGCTATGCTAGAAAACTTGCAAATGTTTGATTGGCTTATTCAAATAAACGAAAAAATATGAGTACTGGGAAGGAAATAAAGGAGAGTTTGTTTTATAAAAAATAAAAATAAAATTTTAAATAAAACAATTTTATATAATGAGTAAAAAAATGTCTATTTTGAAATGTTTTCTGTTTGTAAGAAAACTTCGAAATTTCATTTCACTTTCGCGTTTGAATTTTTTTTTTATAAACTATAAAATAAAGAAGATTATTAGTTTTAAATTAATAACATACAAATTGTTGATCATCCAAATTAACTTCTAAATGATAAACAATTTTTAATTATAAAGCATTTAACAATAATGTTGTGCATTTCATAGAACTTACGACACTAAATTTAACTTAAAGACACTATAGATAAATTCTTTACCTTGTGGAAACTGCTGATAGATAAAAAAAAATAAGTAGGATTTTAAACTAATGGTTTGTATTTAAATTAAATTATTAAAATATATATTAACATCTAAACTCATTGTATGTTAATATTCTTCGTAATTTATTGCTTTAAAATATAAATGTCTAGCTTTTAAAAGTTAATGTCAAACGACGATTTCTTAACTTAATAATTTTAGAGTACCTTACGTTTTATGATATAATTTTATTATATATGACTGAAATTCGTTCTTCTGACTCATTTAAGGATTTCAGAACATAATTTTTAATATGTTTTTTAGCGTTAGAATATGTTGAAAATACCCTAACTTGGTAACTTTTGGTCGTAAAAGAATGATATTTCATTATTGTTATTCTTAAATGTAGACAATCATTTACACAATTAAAAGTTACAGGAAAAAAAGGGCCAGTATACTTAAATGTGACGACCCCTAAATTAAAAAATCTTCTTGTACATTTAATCTTGATGCAAGAATCGTATATAAATGCTATATAATATGACAACCATACTTAAGTAGCAAAACATTTCTCAGTATTTAAAACGTTTTTCTTTTTAAAAAAAATTCGAATTATACAATACAGATCGTTTATTCTAATTTTTATTCATCAATAATTCTATATACCCCATATTCTCTAAATGCAGCGAAAAATGGTGTAAATGGTTCACGGTTTTTCTTTTCTGACTTTGAAGATCAAATAATCATATGAACATTAATAGCTGCAACGTCTGTTTCATTTACTTGTAATGTAAACTTGGAAAATTTGACAAGTTTTTGAACAATAGTTCTAAGATATCCTACACATTTTGGTGACTGTTTTCTTGAGAGATTTATTAGTGATGAACTAAATTTTCTAAATGTGGAAAAATTTAGGAGATTAACTGTGATACCTTTATATAGAATTTTCATATTCAGTAATCCCTTAACATTCGCGACTTTTGATTATTCGCGAAATTAAAAATTAAAAACATTTCAACATTTGCGAATACTTACCTTGGTTATTGACGATTTTTTTTTTATATATAAAGAATATATGTTTACGAAGTCAATTTGCTTTGTTTTACCAATTCCTTAAACTATTTGACACTGGACAGCTACATTGTACTATATAGCCTAAGTTACAGGAATTCCATCCCTTGTATTGAGGCAAAATATAGATAAGTAACTCCGAGAAACGCGAAACATGACTTGATGCTAAAAGTATTTTTTTTTTTTTATTTAAAATGTTTATTGCAAGTGAAAATTTTTCCGCAAAAATTGTACGAGGAATTTTTTAATTTCAACAACTCTTTTGACAATGTGTACTAAATTATCGTACTAAATGCAGACTAAATAGTCTCCTACATAATACATAAATTAGATTGCAAGCAACCTTAGACGAGCTTTCTATTTTGTAATCTCATGATTAGACACTTGCATCACAAAATCGATTGTGACATACGGTTTAAAAAAAAATAACATAAAAAAGTCCTTCCGGCCAGTGCCGGGAGGAAGAGGTAGCTTTCATATTCCTTATTTTAGAAAAGCCAACTTATATTATTCAAACACACGAAGCTCAATTTAGTGAAAAACGAATATAGGAGATTCAATACTAATTTTTATCAATACTAAATCATTATGAATGAGAATTTCGGGAAATTAGTCAGCTTTATCCAAGCTGCTTTTATTTGAAGTAACTTATATTTGGCTGCGAAATTTGGCGATTTCTTAAAGTGCCTGCCATTTTAAGACAACATGGGGGATGAGGCTAACCAGTGAACTTGGTCGAGACCTTGGTAATTGCTGTGCACATGCTCACTCACATCGGAATCGGTTGATATGCACGAGTGCTGTCAGATTCCAGTCAGATTTCAGATACGAGTGCTGTCAGAGAAAATCAGATTTTTCAGAATGTCACCCACATTAGAAATTGAAACTGCTATATCTGAACCATTTTTTAAGATAAAGACAAACAAAAAATGCTCCTGAATCCTTATATCAAGGTCAAATACTTAGGAAAGAAACTTTTTTTCAATTTCTAATTTTTTTGCACCTCACTTTAAATATATATATTTTTTAATTTAATGGCTGCCGTTTTGAAACAAGATGACTGATGAAGCTGGCCAGCGAACTTGGTCGATATATTGATGTATACTATCCACATGCCTTTTTCCATCGAAATAGGCGAATATGTGTGTTATCGCGTGACAAATACAAGATCGTTTCAAAGTGTTAGCCATGCTAGAAATTCAAAGTGCTATAATTCAACCATTTTTTAAGATATAAACAAAAGAACAAATTTTCAGGAACAAAAACTGTTGCAGAATCTTTGTATCAAGGCCAAACACATAAAAAAAAATATTTTTCATTTTCCAATTTTTTAATACCTCATTTTAAATTACATTTTTTTAAAAATGGCAACACTTCTGAAACAAGATGGCGAATGAAGCTGACCAACGAACTCGGTCGAGACATTGGTATGTACGATGTACAGACCAAGTTACATCCAAATCGGTTCATAAATACGCCTGTTATCACGTGACAAAAATCAGGTCGTTTAAAATGGCAGCCACAATAGAAATTCAAAATGCTATAACTCAGCCATTTTTTTTAGATATAGACGAAATAAAACTTGTTCCGGAATCTTTGTATTAAGGTCAAACACATACAAAAAAAATCTTTTTCATTTCCCAATTTTTTGGTATCTCATTTTTAATTTTAAATTTTTAAAAAATATTTAAATGGCCGCCATTTTTAAACAAGATGGCGGATGAAGCTGGCCAACAAACTCGGTCGAGACATTGGTAAGTACTATGTGTAAACGAAGTTACATCCATATAGGTTCATAAATACGCCTTTTATCGCGTGACAAAATTCAGGACGTTTCAAAATGTCAGCCACGCTAGAAATTCAAAATGCTATAACTCAGCCATTTTTTAAGATATAGACGAAACAAAAACTGCTCCGGAGTCTTTGTATAAAGGTCAAATACATAAGAAAAAAATATTTTTCCATTTTCAATTTTTTGGCACCACATTTCAAATTTTAATTTTTTTTAAATTTTTAAATGGCCGCCATTTTGAAACAAAATGGCGGATGAAGCTGGCCAACGAACTCGGTCGAGACATTTGTATGTACTATGTACACACCGAATTACATCCAAATCGGTTCATAAATACGAGAGTTACAGTGTGACATAGGTCATATATATATATATATATATCAATTTTGAACGGAGGGTGGTTTCGGGGTCTGGGGGTCATGATCGATGAAAATATACCAAAATTTTTTGAAATCGCTTTCCTCCGAACGGCTGCAATAGGTAGCTTTTTGTAATGAAAGCTACCTAATATATAAAATGACATCAGGATTAATTTTATATCAAATTTTTTTTTAATTCACTATTTCTCTCAATATGGCAATAAAAAGTGTCCCTTTTTTAAAACCTTTTATGAAAGCATTCGCAAAAAGTGTTAAAAATTTCCTAGCATTTTTTAACTTTTTCATAAAAGCAAAGTAAATGATGATAAAAATTTCGTTTTTATAATAACCATTTAAAAGAAAATAATGAATTAAAAACGAAAAAAAAAATAAAATATTGCCATGATAATGCGCAATAACTAAATATATAAGAATATCCTTTATTTCTATATCCAAAAATGTGTAAAAAATCTTTCTGCAACTCTATTTTTTGGAGATAAAAATATTTCAAATATTTTACACTTTAATTAGAGAGAAAAATGTTCGAATAAGTTTTGCTCATAAAAAGTCATCCGTAACGAAATTAAAAATATAGGGGATTTTTTATTTTGATCAAACGCTGCAAAATTTTATGAGAACTAATATCAAAAGAAAAACGCTATTCGAATTGCATTACTATAAATATTCATGGTTACAAAGTCAGTGATCTTAAATATAATCGGATAAGAACGAAATATTTATTTTAAATTCAGGTTTGGTACTTTTTTTTCAAATATCTTTAACCTTTCTATTCCATTTGTTTAATTCTCTATTTCCTAAAAAAAAAAGTGGGAGGATCATTGCTACTATATCTGACGCAAATCCTCGTATAAAAAATCGACTGATATCAAACGATCAGTAATAAAATCCACTAACTAACGCTACTTACTTAAAAATTTTACTATGAGATTAAAAAAAAAAAAATATTTTGACGTATAGAAATTGTAGAAAATTTTGTAATTTTAAACGTTTGAATTTATATTTGGATTTTTTTTGTAAATTTTACCGTTAAATATTTTATGAATTATGCATATTTAAATTTTGGAACTCCTGATTCTAATGTTAATTTTTTTTTTTGTCGTTGAAAAGATACTGTAATGCGTGTAGTTTTTAAAACCCAGTAACTCAGAAAGAACTTGATACAATGAGCAGCAATTTTGAATTCGCATATTTGAAGCTTTTAGGAATTGCATCTGCTAAAAAAAATATGGGTTGCAATTATATATGTATATAAATATATATTTTTGGAAAGTTAATTTCGAAAATAGAAAATTAAGGACAGTTGGAAGTCCTTATACCCGCAATGTTAAATTTATGTATATTTTCTCAAAAACTAGAAAAGTACATTTGAAATTTTTTTATATACATAATATGTATAGTATCTACATAATGTTCTATCTAAAGGCTGCTAGTCACTCAACTTCCGAATTCCCCTCGATAATATTAAGTCTATGGGTGATTGATGCATTCTTATATTTAAAATATCTCTCCAGGGAATTAATACTTTTAACTTCTTTCTTCGGTGTTCTCTTCTTAAAGGACGTCTTAGTTGTCAAAATATTTCTGAAATCTATGCTTAATTTAATATTTTAGGTTTTAAAAACTGACGAACTGAAACTAAAATTTTAATACTTTACATAAAATTAAGCATATATTTTAGAAATATTATTTAAAACTAAAAAAAAGTGACATCCTTTAAGAAAAGTACACAGAAAAAAGAAGTTAAAAATATTAATTTATCAACTTTATAAACAGATACTCTTTAGTTATTTTTTTTAATCTGGAATAAAAACCACTTTTAAATAACAACAAACTTGTATTTTTTCAAAGAAAATCTTTTTTATAAAACTTTTGTGCAATTTTTTGTAATAAAAGCTCACTTCAGATTGGTTCGAGATATCTGTGAAATTTTCTGGCAAAGATAGCAAACAATGATATGTAGTAGTTTCTATAAAAAAGTAAATCGAAAAGCAACATTTTGCGGAAAAAGAGTTTCAAGTTTACGTATGTAATATTTACGTATAATGTAAACAAACAGAATTACTTATTTTTTTTTATTTCTTTTTGTCGCAGAGACACAAGTAATACTAACAAAAATGATAAAATAAATAGCGATACAGTCACAAAAGCCAAGATACAATCAGGTAGATCTCCGCATGAGGCAATCAAGCGGCTTCCGCTCTGTGGGCAGGTACAAAACTCGTTAAGCTAAGCATATTGTCCGGCAGGTAGGGGTTTGGTATTTTGTACACTGAAAAAAAAAACGAAATTTTTACAGTACAAAGTACTGTTCATCTCACGCTCAAACTCGATCAACGTCGAATGTGCTGTAGCTTTCTTTGGTTTCTTGACTATATAAGCATGAAAAATACAGTAGTTGCGTAAAAGTAACAGCACAATGTGCTGGCAATTCGGACGCCAGCAGTTTGTGGTTGCAAATCTACAATGGATTTTTTACAGTGTATTATAATAATATAATAAAAACACAAGTAATACACCATTTGTAAGGGGTAAAATAAAGGATTCAAAATATTTAAAAAAAGACTTTCATGTATATAACTTTCACTGAAAAAAAGAGGTTCATGTGCCCTTAAATAAAATGGAAAATATTTAGAATATTTAAAAAACTGAAACTTTCTCCCCAATTAGCGTAACAGAAACGAAAAATCACGCACTGGGCAGATTATGAAACCATTCCAAACACTAACATAATATTGTTAAGAAATTTCCTTTTTTCATACAATGAAATGGGATATCTAAATAAGCAATTGAAAAAAAAACGCATATATCTCCAAAATGTATTTACTGCTACCGTTGTCCATATCTGTTAATATACTTCAATTCGATTTGTGAAGGCCCTGCATGGATCAACACAATTTAGGCACACCACTTAATGTCAGTTCGAAGAAAAATTCCTGAAAAAAAAGTCTATATTTTTATTTTTTAAATTTTGAATCCTTCATTTTCTCCCTTTCAAATGATATATTCCTTTTGTTTCAACTCGGGAGGCTCTGTTCTCCCTGCTCGCTACGCTGACCAACCCGACAAGTAAACGCTTCGAGATTCTCTTCGGTATCGCGAACCAATCGCTATTTTTTAGCCAACCGCAGACGTAAATGTTTTGCTTTGCGATCTCTTATATTATATGCATTCAATTTTTAGATTTTAAACGCAGATGCCCCCCCCCCCTACTCTTTAGTTAATGGACACTAACTTATTTCTGTAATAATTACTTTTGCCATCGGACCTTAAGGGAAAAAAAAAAAAAAAACAGTCTATCGCAATTCAGAAATTCTTCCTTTTCCCCGCCCATCCTTTCTAAATTCTCTACTTTCATGGTTATTCGCCAAGCACAATTCCCGCTAAGAAAAGTCAGAAAGCTCTGACCAATCAGATGCTTTTCGTGGTATGAACAGAGATTTTCAATCACCCATTTCTGAATCATTACTTTTATGTATATATATATATATATATATATATATATATATAAAGACTACAAAGAGAAGTTATTTTTTCTAATTAAGTTTGTTTACATCATACCTAAATATTACATACATAAACTTTATACTCAATTTTCTGAAAATGCGTAGTTTTAAACTACAATGTACTTTTTTACAGAAGCTAGTACAGATTATTCTTTGCAATCTGGACTAAATATTTTGCACATATCCTTGATCAATCTGAAGTGAATCTTTGTTACAAACATTTGTACAAAATTTTTATAAAAATGTTTTTCTTTGTTTTCCAGTTTTTTTGTTATTTAAAAGCGGCTTGACTTCACGTTATTAGGAATTATTCTTATTATTTATATGAAAAATTTCAAGTGAATATCTTTGGTTGTTTCTCAGAAAAGATATAGTTGTGAAAAAAAGGGAAATTCCGCGGCAAATTATCGTAGAAGAAAGTTACTGATACCAAACGATTGGAAATAAAGTCTACTTTTAAATGATGTATATAAAATTTGTTTTAGGGGACATTTGCATATCAAAACGAACCCAAACTTTGTTTTTTTCCAATAACAATACCCATGTTTGACACCATAAATAAATTCTTCACCCATCAATTAACCTAAATCTAAATTTTCGTGAAATTCTTACGATTAGTTTCCGAAATATAAATTATTTGTAAATGAGCCTATTTTAGGGGTTGCATCGAAATTGAAGTTCCATACACGATTGTTGAAATGCAACGGAATGACTCTGTCACTTCTATTGAACCCTGTTCACACTAGAAACTTAAGATATCTTATATCGCCAGATTTGAAGTGGTACCCTCCTGGAATTGGAGGCCTGTTCACATCGAAAAAGTTACCTAAGATATCTCATTAGCGTCAATGTATCTGTGATCTGAAGAAAAGTAAAGTATGCGCATGCGCTTAAAATAAAAACGGCTGCAACAGCCAATCAATAAAAGCGAAGCTTCATAGCTAATGAGAGTGAGTGGTCGCTCCTATATCTAGCCGAAGTAAGTCGAGACTCACTGAGAGCGTTTGTGGAACTCTCTCAGAGAGTTCGGCGGCCTGAGATATCTTAAAGTATCCAGTGTGAACATGGTATTAATGCGTTATTTCCTGCAAATAGGACCATTTCGCTTGCTTAATACCTGTTGACTTTTGCCCGCTCAAATATTTCAATAAAATGAGTAAAATATATGTTTTCAAATTATGATTCTCTGCACATCATAGACGGCCCCTTAAACCATCATTTTGTCGTTTTTTAATGATATTTCGAAAATTACTTGAAAGAAAAATTTGAAATCGAGAATTCACACATAGGACACAAGAAAAATAAATCTATCAAAAATAAATGTAGGTAGCAATTCACATTTTTCCGAATATTAATTTCATAAGTCATAATTCATATTATAATTTTTTTTAAATTACGAATTATTTATGTTTGGGATGTTTAGTATTAAAACCACACAAAAAATTATAACATTAGGATTATAATTTCAGTAAATATTTATAAAAAATATAAAAACGTAATTTAACATTAGAAGCTGTAAATTTTGAAAGTTTATAATTCAAAAATTTGTCATTCAAATGACTAGAAATTTCGTTTCTAGGCAAAGTTTGAATCGAAGATTTTAAATATTACGTCAAAATTGGGTGTTAACATTAAAAAAAACAAAATTTGATCTAGTTTTTATTTGTAGATGGCCCCCTAAACAAATTTCAGACACATCGTTTAAAAGTGGACTTTGTCTCCAGTCGATTGTTGACAGTAACTTTTTTCTATTATAATTAGTTGCATAGATAGTAGGGGGTGTTTTTTATTCCACGACTGTGCGTTAATTAATAATGGTAGGTATAGTGTATTACAATTGCCCTTAATATACTAATAATTAAATGTATTTATAAATACATACAACAGCTGAAAATGCACGTCCAACAATTATCGATCATAGTCAGTATAATTAGTTTGTATTTTTACTTTCTTCTATCTTTACAAGAAGAAAGTATTGGATTCGTGAAAATTTTCGACTTTCGGTTTTCGACGGATTTACACGTTTTAGGGGTCAGAGAACCCGAAAAACATGTTTTTACAAAATGACTGTCTGTGAGTCTGTGAATCTGTTAGTCTGTGAGTCTGCCTGTCTGTCTGTATGTGACACAAATTTTGTGGGCGCTGTATCTCAAGAACTAATGTACGGAAATTAATAAAAATTTATATTCAGTTAGTCCCTGATATAAATTGGTGCTGATTTGTTTTTGGTGTAAATCGCTCAACAGGTGGCGCTGCTATGCAGCCTTTTTCACGATTTCCGCAATAGCTCAATCTCCAGAACTAATGCACGGATTTTCATCAAACTTCAGATTCAGTTAGTCCTTGACATGAATTGATGTTTTGTACATTTTGGTGTAAATCTCTCAACAGGTGGCGCTGCTATGCTGCACTTTTCAGAATTTCCATTATAACTGTATCTCAAGAACTAATGCAACAATTTTCAGCAAACTTCAGAATCAGTTATTCCTTGATATGAATTGACATTTTGTACATTTTGGAGTAATTGCTCAACAGGTGGCGCTGCTATACAGCATTTTTCATGATTTCTGCAATAGCTCTCTCTCAAGAACTAATGGACACATTTTCATCAAACTTCAGATTCAATTACTCATTGATATGAAATGATGCTGACTACGTGTTGGTTAATATCGCCCAATAGGTGGCGCTGCTGTGATGCATTTTGCACTATTTCCTCAATAGCTCTATCTCAAGAACTAATGCACGAATTTTCATCAAACTTCAGATTCAAGTACACCTTAATAAATGTTGATGCTGATTATGTGGTTGTGTAAATCGCTCAACAGGTGGCGCTGTTATGCTGCATTTGTCATGATTTGCGCAATAGCTCTATCTCAAGAACTAATGCACGGATTTTCCCAAACTTCATTTTCAGTTACACATTGACATAAGTTGATGATAATTGGGTTCTGGTGCAAATCACCCAATAGGTGGCGCTGCTATGCTGCATTTTTATGGATTTACACGATTTCAGGGGCAGTAATATGTCAAGAACTAATGCACGGAATATCATCCTTTTAGAATCCTCATGATGAGCATAGATGCACTGTGATAATGAATTTTGAAGTATTGACAAGTATGAGATAGAAGAAAGTTTTGTGATGGCCACAACATACTAGTTTAGTGTATCTTTGAAAACACTCTAAATGCTGTGTACTTTAAAATCTATGATATAAGTGTTGCAATACTGCCCATAGATTCGTATCGATTTCATTATGCTTGTCGAACTTAATGTCACTAAAATGCACCAAAAACGCATTTCATCATAGATCATAATACAAGGGAACTTTTTTATGCGTCGCTGTAAATAAACTGTAAATGTAATTTTTTTTCTATACTGTACAGGTAGTAATGTACAGTCAATAATAACAAAGTAATAAAGTTTGAATCATCGTAATATGATTAAAATGCACCACACACAATTTTTGCTTTCACCATTATTTATAGGAATTCTTTTGTTTGTCCCAGTAATCAAACTATAAAAGCTACACACTTCATTTTCATTAGAGAACATTCTATACTGAACCTCAATGATATACAAATATTAAATGGCAATATGAGTGTATAAAAACAGCAAAATAAAGCCTTTGTGTCAGAATATTAAAAAGCAGAAAACCAACGTTTAAAAATGCACAAATAATGCATAAAAAGCAGCAAACAGCTGTTTCAAATCTACTAATGGGATTCTTCTTCAGTGAAAGATATAGAAAGGCACAGCGTGCTAGAAAACGGACAAAGGGATTAATTACCTTTTCCCTTACCACTTCACTTTGTCCCAGCTTACTTTTTCTAGCACACTGTGACTTGCGCTATCTTCCACTGAAGAAAAACCTCACTAGTAGATTCGAAACAGCTGTTTGCTGCATTTTATGTATTATTTGTGAATTTGAAACGTTGGTTTTCTGCTTTGGCTTAATATGAGTGTATTTACGAATGTGGGATTGCATCTAGATGGGTAGAAAAGAAATTCAACTGTGTTGAAAAGTGTTAAAATTTTGTTTTAAATACTAAAAGTAACACTCATTTCTTCATTTCTCACCATTCTCACAATTGAAACTGATGTAAATTAAACAAATATCCCAATAGCTTTAAAACTTAATAAAAATAAAACAGAGCGATGTAAACTTATGCAGGCAAAAATTAAGCGTCCAGAATTTTTGTATTCAATTTGACTATTTGGATACGTAATTTAACTAAATATAGTACCTAAATATATATATTCTAATATATATATTCGAAA
The DNA here is from genome assembly GCA_963932465.1 of Maratus speciosus. Classification (NCBI taxonomy): domain Eukaryota; kingdom Metazoa; phylum Arthropoda; class Arachnida; order Araneae; family Salticidae; genus Maratus; species Maratus speciosus. The sequence continues at coordinate 140,977,838 of OZ010791.1, forward strand.
TATATATATTCTAATAATATACTCTAACATATATATATTCTAAATAATTCTAATATATATATTCTAATATATATAATCTAAATATATATATAAAATACTTTTTGGTGTATAGTCGATCGGGTACATAATGGACTTCAATTTTTAGCTTATTGCTGGATTCTATTACAGAAGTCGAATATGTTTTTGCTTATATTTGTATTTCATGTACCACTGAAGAAGTGAAATGCTACACAAGCTTCCTGCTACACCCATACATTTGTTCTATTATTTGTTTATTATATGTTATTTAATGGTTCAACAATATTTCGCTGGTTATTTGTATCTTTTGTCTTTAATAGGTTATTGTATCAAAATTTGGAGGCTTTTCATATGTTTTATATAGATTAATCGTCCGCAATGTGCTAGTGAATTAGTATCATTGTGCTTGATTTTGTATTACAAGTTAAAGGTTCCATCTTTAATTTTTATAATATCAGTGTTATGTATTGAAGCTGAATTTATTAATTTAATTTTAGTAATCGGAAATAGGTGATGAATTGTAATTATATAAATATATATATATAAATTGAATATATAGATTTACCTAAACATACATATTCAAATGAGTGTTGCATTTAAGAAAAAACCCTTTGAATGTACAGTCGTGGAAAAAAAAAGTAAACACCTCCTACTAACTAATCAACAAATTATCGTAGAAGAAAGTTACTGCTACCGAACGATTGGAAATAATATCTACTTTTAAATGATGCATATAAAATTTGCTTAGGGGGCCATCTACATATTAAAACGAATCCAAATTTCATTTTTTTTCAATGACAATACCCAATTTTAACAAGATATTTAAAATCTTCGGTTCAAATTAATCCTAGACACCGAATTTCAAGTCATTAGAATGATAAGTTTTGGAATTATAAACATTAAAAATTTATTGCTTCTAATGTTAAATTACATTTTCATATTTTCATTAATATCTCCAGAAATTATGCTCCTAATGTGGTAATTTTTTTGTAGCAATAGTACTAATGTATCCAAACATAAATACGCTGAATTTCAAATTTTTATAATTTTATGATATGAATTATGAATTATGAAATTAATATTAGAAAAAAATATGAATTACAACCTACAATTTTTTTGATGGATTTAGATTTATTAAGTCCTGCTTTATGTAAATCCAAAATTTCACATTTTTCTTCCAAGTAGTTTTCAAATTATGCTTAAAAAACGGCAAAATGATGGTTTAAGGGGCCGTCTATAATAGAAGTGACTAGACATTTTGAAATTTCTTTCTGCTGTATTGTAATCTAGCAGGCTTCATTGACGTCTTAAGGTGCCTTGATCAAGATGGGGGCTCTCTCGGTTAATAATCAATTTCCGAACTTCAATTTGGATACAGCCCTTAAAATACGCTCGTTTTAAAATAATTAATTTCTCGGTAACTTATGGTGCGGATTACATAAAAATTTGTTTTTAGGCTAACTGGAGAATGTAGAGTTCATTTATGATGTCAGAATTGCGTACTGCTATTGAAAAAATCAAAGTTATGGTTCGTTTAATATGTAGATGGTCCTCTAAGCAAATTTTATCTATATTACTTAAAAGTACACTTTATTCCCAATCGTTCTATATCAGTAACTTTCTTCTACGATAATTTGTTGAGGAGTTAGTGTGGGGGGGGGGGGGGGTGTTTACTTTTTTTTTTCCACGACTGTACAGTGTAATGGAAAACTAAGCACTGAAAAAATATTTTCTTTTGAAAAAAGAAAAAAAATCATTTCTCTCCCTTTCAGAAATTTCGTAATTTTTATTGGAAGAGTCAGCTGTAGACTTTTTTTTTCTTTTTTAATGAGAATGGCTTGCATGCAAAAAAAAATTTTACGCTTTCAGATAGTTTTTTTGAGGCAAAAAAGTATTTTTCCAAAATTTAAATAAATGTCTTAATACTACAGTGAAGATTTAAAAAAATAAAAGTAGAACTTCAAATGTAATTTGAATTATTTAGTACGGAACAAAAAATCAGAAGTAATAATTACACTCTTATAATTAACTGAACTTGTTTTTCGCACGTAAAGATAGAATTTTGTAATAGATTTTTAAATCACTTCTGATGTTCCATAATTACAAAATTAAAATGCGTGGAAAGGTGTGTTACTGATGGCAATACAACATTTTATTACTTTTAGAAATTACATTAGAACCCCGCTAATCTGAACCCCCGGTTAATCCGAACTGATTTTATTTTCGAAACTTGTACTTGAACAGATTAACTGAAAAAAATTAACTTACGACATTTCCTGATTACAGAATGAATGTCGGGAAAAACGTGTAGAAATTATATTTTAAAACAAAATGGCAGTAAAGGATCCTTTATATTCACATGCTTTTTATATGTGCACGAATATAAAATGATAAAGTGCACTGAAGGCCAACTCATAGAAACCATCTTAAAAAAACTCTAACATTAGTTTTTTTACCAGTCACGATAAAATTATTTTCTAAAATTCAAAAAGTATTTAATTCAGGTGACAAAAGTTTATTCTTCCATTCAACAGTTTGATTTCGACGTGATGACTCAGCCATCTATAGATTCGCGATTTTGAACCGTTTGTAATGGACTGTTATGTAATTCATCATTCTGAAGTTCCATTGGATTATTATAAACATCAGGAGTGATTAAACAAGGAATACTATTTTAATCCGAAAGTCGCGCCGGATTATCCAGCCTCCCGGACCTTAGGATGCCCGATTAGAGGATGTTTACTGTACTACTGAGTACTTATAACTTACACTATTTTGAGCATGTATCTTTTTCTTTTCTATTTTTATCGGAATTTCGGGTAACCGGAATCTTTTGTAATACGAACAGGCACCGGTTCTAATTAATTCGGATTAGCGGGGTTCTACTGTACTTATAAAATAATAACTTAATTTTAAGTCTTAAAATCTAAATAAAATAGAATATTAATAGAGTGAAGATTTTAAATATAATTTGAATTAATTATTCAGTACGATACAAAAAATAAGAAGCAGTAATTACACTATTATATTTAACTCAACTTGATTTTTGTATGTGAAGATGGAATGTTGTAAACTCTTTGTAGGTCATTTCATAATATGTTAGAATTGTAAAAATAAGATATGTGCAAGAGTATATTTCTGATAACAATACAAAAATTTAATAACTTTAGAATTTAATTATATATTAATAAATCAATTTTAAAGTTCAAAATTTAAATAAATGCCATACAGTGAAGATTTTTAAACGTATAATTAGAATTTCAAGTATTATTTGAATTAAATATTTGGTAAGATAAAAAGAATCAGAAGTAATAATTACACTCTTTTATTTAATTTGACTTTAATTTTCTATGTAAGATTTTTAAGTATGTTCTTGATATGCTACAATTGTAAAAAAAAATATGTGCCCAAGGGTGTGTTGTTGATAACAATACAAGAATTCAAGATTTTTAGAACTTAATTATGATTTTATAATTTAACTTTAGCACTTAAATAAAGGTCTTAGCCATGTAGAAAATATTTCTAAACGTAAAAAAATAACTTTAAATGTAATTTGAATTAATTATTTAGTACGATACAATGAATAAGAACCAATAATTACACTGTTACATTTAACTCAACTTGTTTTTTGTATGTAAAGATGGAATGTTGTAATTGATTTGTAGGTCACTTCATGATGTGCCATAATTGTAAAAAAAAAAGAAAAAAAAAGTGTAATGGTTTGTTTCTGATGCCGATACAAAAATTTAATAATTTTAGTAATTAATTATAATTTAATAACTTAATTGTAAGCCATTTTTACGTTAGCCCGCCACGGTTACAAGTACTAATCGCCAAATTTTCATTATGGCTACTAGTATATACGAGTTAAAAAACAACGACTTTAATTATGTACCAAACCACGCTCCTTAAAAAGGGCCAAATGGTAGTGAAGTTGCAACAACGAAATATTTTAAACACAAGGTAGAAAGAGCTATGTAAGTATAAAATATAAATAAAAAATAAAATGTGTAATATATTTTCTTATTAAAAATCGTTTAAATCATTTAATAGTTTCATATTCATTAAAGGAAGAATATAACTTAAAAAATCAATTTTAAAATTTTAAAAAGGTAGTTTTAATAATGCTTATTTTTTCTTTATTGTCGCCATTTCTCAAAAAAGGAAAAGAGCAAAAATTATACATATATATTTGATAAGATTTTAATAAACTAGTTTATGTTTCTACTAAGCGTAAAAATGCGATGAATTTACCGTAATCAAGTTCATTGTACACGGTAAATTAATGTATTGTATACATTTTTTTCCTTTAGAAAGACATGAATTGAAGTCATGAAATTGAGCATGATTTTTCAAGATAAACAATAAATGCTTATAAAAGGGCATATTTAAAAAAAAAGCTATTTTTTACCCGACTACCAAGAAAGGTTATGTGTTTCACGCGTATCTGGGTATGTGGATTTCTTTATACCCTCGAAACATCCCAACGGCTCGATGGATTTTAATGAATGAGTTATCTATCGATTTGTCTTAACCGTCCGATGGATATAGGCTACGTTTTGTTTTTATAAATTCAAAATGGTGGCCAAAAAATACAAAATGACGATAGAGACGAAAAAAAAATTACGCACCATATCAGTGGCATATCATTGGATAGGACTTTCAAAATGAAGACGATGTTTCATTGACTATTTTACAGGCCTCAACAAAACAGTGTTTATAGATATGAACTAACAATTAAACATAACATAAAAGTCATCAATACAAGTAAATAAAAAAAATAGGTAAGTAATATAAAAAATATTTTCACATTGATGAGAAATAATTAATTAGTTTGCTTTTTACGCAGTTGGGTTTTTTGATTTTTTAAATTAAATTTTTATTTATTGCTTTTTTATTTTCAAAATATTAACAAAAATGCCGTTATAGTCGGCTTTTAAAGTACGGCATCACATGATCAAAAATTGAAAAAATTATGACATTTTCAACAATTCAAATTTATGAATGTTTTCTGAAATTTTAATTTAATATATTACTTTAATAATATAGTCTTTTTTGCGTGAAATAAAAAGGAAGTAAGCACGATAAAAACGTTGAAAGAAAAATACAAATACATATAATATATTTTGAGAACGGTATCAACATAGATCAAGTTTATGACATTTTCTTCATGATTTTTCAAAATCCTTTATGATTTTTTTAAATAATACATAAATATGAAATGTATCAGCTTCGACTATGTAGGTGTTATTTAACATTGTATGAAGCAAATATCAAAATGGTAAACATTTCAACAACATTTTAACAACAATTCCACTGCTAACTTTTTTTTTCATATCTTTTAGTTAAATTTCACTATAGAATTCAAACCCTATCAAATATGTAATAATAAATATTTTTTTGTATTGAGGTTTATATCTAAAACTATATTGAATAGGATATTTTGTGGATGTTTATTGCACAAATTTCGTGCATGGTTATGAAATAATACTGAATAGAATATGAAATTACATGCATAACGAACAGTAATATTACCTTACACTCTCCTTGTTATTGTGTCTTAATATCAGTGAAGGAAAAAAAAATATTTAAATAAAAATGATCTTTTAATAAAAAGCTGTTTTAAATAACAACTCAGAATTGTACGTCAGATGTTTCAAATGATGTGTGTTTCTACTATAAGTAATTTTATAAATATTCAGATCTTGGTCAAATAGTTGTTGCACTTTTATGCAAAAATGATTTATTACGATCATAAGTATACAATAAATTCAGTTATACGGTAATAATATGAATCCATCTTAAATAGAACGTAATCACCATGGCAACTTAGAATCATTGCCTATCATGGGGTATCATTGAATAAATTACGAATTTTAGATTTAATATAATGAAGAAAACTTTTAGTAACATTCTTTTTTTTTTTTCCTTTAAACCGATTTTTATAAAATTTGAAATGACTCCACAAAATTTTACAATGAATATACATTAAATTTCAAACCATTCGGTTGGATAGTTTTTTCGCTGTTATATGCGGACAGACGGTCAGACAGACAGACTGGCGAGGTGACCAGACGACGGCTATATGCACTACGTATTTATATAGTTGCGAATGCACCTAAGAAAAAAAAAACTTCTAGAATATGAATTTCAAAATTTGTATTCCAATTTTACCTCGCTTTCAAATATCCGATCGAGGTTAAATTATACATAATTATGTAAATCCAATGACAATCTAACATTAATATGATTTTAGGTGAGTAGCATTTTTATTTATTTTACAGGACCACACTAAAAATTTAGTATACATTACTGCCTACAAACAAAAATTTTAAAATAAAAATTAGTAACATTTATGTAAGGCATTGAGATGCATAATATAATTTTTTCAAATGAAAGTGCGTTGCGTTTATATTTCTTATGCAATGCCGCACAAAGGAAGTCAGATACATTACGGTGTATGAGCAGGGATTGCTACTACAGGGATTTTACTAAGAAAGTCCAGAAATTTTATTCAAGTTTCATAAAAGTATTTGACACCAAAATTTTTATTTAAAATTATTTGATTGATTTATTTAACGTAAATCTGCGTGGTTTAAATTTAACTTATTTTATGAAAGAATTTTCGGTTCCAGTGGACATTTTAATCGTATGGTTGGGGTCGGATCGACTCCTTCCGGGTGTTCTTGTGTTAAAATACATTTTAATGATATTATGCTTTTTTTCAAATTCAACTTTTTAGTTCTTCAAAGCAAATATAAAAACTTGTTTGAAAAAAAAAATGTTCGAGACCAAATTCGAAATAAAATTTCTACTTGCTAAACAAAAAATAAATATTAAATGATTTTGAAAAAGTGAAAAATTTTGCTGTTGGACAAGAAAAATGAGGTAAACAACTTTATTTGCACAATAGATGTGCCAAAACAATTGCGGCCTCAAATCATGCACATACAAATACTTTCTCAGGTGTAAAATGCATATTTTTCCCAACCATGTTTTGCCAATACGTAATCTGGCCAGAGGTTTCGGCGTCAAAGTAACTCATCTTGGCAGTATTCGTGCTTGGAGCAAACCATCAGAGGCAAGTGTTTTGATGGCAAAAGTGATTTATATGCTTTTGAAACTTGCTTAGCAAGAGAATTAGCGAGAAGTACGGCAAAAAAATATAAATTCTTAAATTTTAAATGTTAATATTTAATAATTTAATATATGTTTTTATTTAACAATATGTTTTTCCTAATTTTTCATTTAAAAATAATTTAATAATCTCAAACTATTTAAAAGCATTAATATTTTTAAAGATTTAAATGTTTAACTTTAAAAAAAAAATTAACTGCTCTAATGAATATTTGCTGAGGGGAGAGACAGTGGAATTTTCAGAAGAGGTAATGTAAAAATAATAATAATAGTAATTATTTTTTATCATTACTATAAAATGACAAATGGATCACAATCTTAAAAAAAGAAAATTTTATTAAAAGAGAGAATGTGGGCGGTTATAAGATATCCGAACTTTGATGGATAAATCTGTGCTCTATTAGAACAAAATATTAAATAATTGTAAGAATTCTGTTACATTTATTTAGACCATTAAATTAATCGCACAGGTAGCATCATATAATTCAAATAATTGATGTCAATTGTAAAAGAACATAAAAGTGATACGAGGATCATTTTCAAAAAGGGACATATTAATTTTCTTAACATATTCAGAGTAGCCATTCAAAAGCTATATATAAAAATATACGCATACCAAAAAAAGAAAGAAAAAAGATGGTACAAAAAATACTTACAAATTGAGCTTTCTTATGCCTGTGCTTGGGGTGGGAAGGAGGGGGGAGGGGAAGGAGATGTAACAAAATTTCTGTTTTTTTTTTTATTATTATTATTTATATTTTTAGTACAAGTTGTATATTTTGATTTCATATGTCAGAATGAACAAAAATCTTAAAATATAATTTTAATGTTAATTTTACTCTGAATGTTAAATTTTATATCTGACGATTATTTTTATTTCTAGTAAATTTGCGACTGACCCCTATTTTGCAGCAAAAAAAGATACTCCAACTTTAAACATCTATTACACGGTCAGTTTTAATCGTAGAGGAATGGGACTTTTTTTTGTCTTACGTGTTAGTGCAATAGCATAGTTTTACTAAATATCACTTATAGGACCGGGGGACCACATAAAAATTTAAATTTCGTAATTTTTTAATAAATATGTTTCTTGTTCCAAATCGCTTTAAACATACCTTTTTACCTCATTTAAAACATTTTTTTCAATTGGAACTATATGTCTATGACTAACGGTTTAGAAATTAGCCATTGGACAACGTTGAGAGGGACACCCTGTATAGAGCAACTTTTGTGAAAGTCTCAAAATGATAGCTTGAAAATTCTGAAAATTATCTTTGATAGAATAAACTCGAAACCCATTATTCCCAAAAGGAAGCAAAAATATATCAAATATCGATTTGTGCCAAGATAGCGTATACAATATTGCACGTACGTATATTTGGATACAACCCCTGATCTTTTTGCTTGTTTTTGGAAACAACGAATTTCGAGCTTTTTCTATCGACGATAATTTTCAGAATTTTCAAGCTATGATTTTGGGACTTTCACAAAAGTTGCACTATATACTTAGCTAATACATTATATTTTGATTGCATTCGCGTATGCGCAGTGAAACATTTTTTAGTAAACCTGCTCATTTTTCATCCAATTTTTATTATTTTTTCCTTCAGATTGGAGAATATTGTGTACAATGTTATTTATCATATTTTATATACAGAACTTTTTTTTATATTAAGATCTCTGCGAAGTTATAAACAGAAAACTTGGCGAAATGTGTGACTGTTTTTATAAAAACCTTAATTTCTCTACGAGTATACATGCTATCCCCATAAAAATGAACAGAGTATATTAAATAGGTCACTTATTAATAATCTCGAGTTTAAACGCTTTTGATACGTTAGTTTTTACAGGGTTATCCAAAAGATATTCGTTCTTTTTCAATTTGTTGGCGGTCCCCTATGGGGTTTCGGGAAAAAATCTTCGCGGAAATATATGACTTATACTACACTGTTTAAACTCCTGCAATTTCAGGATAACTCCTCAGGTACTTTTCTAGATATTTAACAAAACGTCTAAAATCGCAAGTGACCGGTTAACTTTGGCCATATACTAGTGTATAACTCAAGAAATAATGCAGATTTTTGGATGCGGTTTTTGAATATTGTTGATTTTTTTTTTTTTTTTTTTTTTTTTTTTTTAAGTTCGGAATAAAACAAAATCCGAAAATTGGTTTTTGGAAAGTTTAAAGGTCCTCTGCCTCCTTAAAGATTGATATTTAAGATATATAAGATCCCCCCTCAGATTGTATATTTAATTTTAAGATTTAGCCTATAACTTATGAAACTGAAAATAATTTTTAAATAAATATTTAACTACTAATTTGCAATATTATACATAACAAATTAATATTTTAGTAATGTAAGCACGTGAATATATGATGAGTAATTATGGTTTGGAATTTAAGATAATTTCTTTGGAAGTTTCATTTTCTTTCGTTTAATTCTATTGCAACAGTTATTAAATTTGTATATGTTTTGTGGAAATGAGATGATAAATATAAAATAGGAAAAAATTGCAGCATTTGTAGAAATTTTAAATTGTTTCTTGATTGAAAATAAAGGTATGATCTTTAAAATTAAGATATACGTCAAAAGTTGCATTTAGTATGCGTTCTAGTTTTGAATAACTAATTTAATTTCCATTAAAAATTAATAAATAATAAAAAAATAACCTGCAACACTTTTGTAAAAGATCAGAAAAGATTTTAACAAAAAAGACGTTTTCAACAATACCTACATATATACATCTACGATGCGAAATATTTATAAACTGGGAGGCCATGCAAAGGACTCTAAAACTAAACAAGAATGAAACATAAAACTTCACTGTTTTGCTTTCTTTTGAAAATGCACATTTATGAAAATTTATGATGGGAAAATTCTAGGTCATGTCTAAAAACTAAACAAATGATTTAAATCAAGTTGTCAAAGGTATTTGATATTTAAACTAAAGATTTTTTATCCGAATCAAATTCATTAAAATAGAAATGAAAACAAAAGCATTATTTTTAAATTCAAAATGTAATTAGAACGTAAACCACGTACCCATTTGAAGAAGTTCAGGCTTGGACAGAAATATTTTTAAGTATTTATTTAAAATGAAATGCTACGTTTCGATTCATATGTACTTAAATATATCATGTGACGAAAATCATTTGAAATATAATTTTATGTCAAAAACAGGGGATAAGTATTTAATACGTGCTGTAGGTTTTGCGCAACATTTCAAAATAGATTTCATAATTCAAGGTATTACAACTTCAAGTTAAATCGAAAGAAATCTTCGTTCATGCGAAAAAAATTTCTATTTCATTGCTATTCTCGCAAAAAATGGGGAAACAGCATTATGCAGATGGTCAATAGCTGTAGTAATAAAAATAAGATAAAAAACAAAATGGATAATTCAGCAAACAAATATTTAATGCTTATTAAAAAGAATTGTAAATTAAATGTTCGTGAATTTCAATGCAAATATCCTATCTGGCACATATTGATTTATGATTAATGAGATTTAAAATATTTAACTGTGAAAAGTAAACACTATATACTAATGAAAGAAAAGTGTTCCTTTCATTTAAACAAACAGAAAGGGAATATCAGTAAAATTGGATAGTTTCGTAGGACTAATTCAATAGAATAATATGTATACTAAAGAACAAAACCTTCAATCTTAGTTAACTTTTATAAACACAAATTATAAGTAACTAGCAAACCCCGCAGCTTTGCTCGCGTAATATTTGACATATGCCAAGTGATATTTAAATGTCTAATTTTTATTAAAAGGTACTAACTAAATTTTTATTTTATTAAAAGGTAATATTTTATTTTATTAAAAGGTAGTGGCACCGACATAAAACATAACCTATGTTGGAGCAAGGGTTGTCACTGTCATTTTGACACCATTATTTTTTAAATCGGTTTGGTATTTCCTGAGATTGTATAGAAATCACCCTTTAGAACGTTTTTTAGAACGCTTTTCGCGCATTTTCACTCCTTTTAAATTTTGAATTGTTTAAGAACAGTTCTTAAAAATCCTTTATATCTAATAAGTATCTAATATTGCAAATTTCATATTTCTTGGCCCTTCAGTAACACATAAAATGCATTTTTAGAACGTTTTTTGCTCCTGCACCCCCTTTGGGGTAGTGGCACTGACATAAAATATAGCCTATCTTGGAGCAAGCGTTGTCACCATCATTTTGACACCATTATTTTTTAAATCGGTTTGGTATTTCCTGAGATTATGTAGAAACTACCATTTATAACGTTTTTTAGAACGCTTTTTGTGCATTTTCAGTCCTTTTAAATTTCGGATTAAGAACTGTTCTTAGACATCATTTACATCTTATAAGTAACTAATATTCCAAATTTCATATTTCTAGGCCCTTCAGTAACGCAAAAATCTCATTTTTAGAACATTTTTTGCTCTTGCACCCCCTTTGGGGTAGTAGCACCGACATAAAATACAGGCTATGTTCTAAGTTGGACTAACACCATCATTTTGATACCATTACTTCTGAAATCGGTTTGGTAGCTCCAGAGATTACCTCTAACAAACAAACAATTTTTACTTCTTTATAATATTAGTATAGATTAAAGTACAGAATAATATTTTTTTTTCTTAGTCCCCTTGAAGAATTCAAAAGTAGTGTATCACAATAGTTTTATTTACAGAAGTTAAGTACATCAGAAACTACTTTTCAACATATTTACAGTGAAAATTAAGGGGCCATTTTGATCACATTCTGCGACTTGAATCATAAATTATTTCTCTGGGTTTTCTTTCAAAAAGTTTCTGAGGTCAGTTTTGACCTAGTTTATTATTACTGAAATTTTTGGACGCAAAGCACAAAATTAGCAAAAGGCATTCTCTCATTAGGAGGTGATAAACATGTCAAGGACGCTCTTCGTCAAAAACCCTCCTTTCTTGCAGCCCGACGGAGATTGCCCACAACAAAAAAGCCAAATTGTGTAGGTGTGAGGTGAAATTGAGATATTTATCACCGTGGTGTATGAAGCTTCTTAAGCCATCTTCAAAATCTTTTCCCTCCTCCCGCCGGCATCTTTCACTATGTCTCTACCCTAGTGCGAACATCCTACAGATATACGGAAGTCCATACCCCCTATTTGTATAAGATTACTCGGCAGAGGAGGACAGAAACATACCAGACAAGTTAACGCACTAGTAGCTAGAGTTGCAAAGACAGTAAAAAACCCGTTTTGAACCTGTTGATAAGCCGGGTTTAAACCAGGTTTTGTAGGATTAAACAGCCGCTTTTGGGGATAAACCTAGTAGAAAACTGTGTATTTTGGACTTAAACCTGTTAATACTACATAAAGAAAACTCTACTCTTAGCACAAATGCATCTGATATTTTAGCAGTCGTCGTGATAGGGTTATGATAAATATGGCAAATAGGAAATAGCAGAAAATATATTTGGGATTTTAATCTAAAGTATGGCTCTCTTAATATCTTTCAATGTAAGGTGAATAAATATTAAAAATGTAAAAATGTCAACTTTTTTCTTCCTTTAAGTTTCCATTTTGTTTCACTTTACGACAGTCATTATTAATTTATCAAAACATACACACTTCCCTATTCTTTGTATGTATCAAAATTAAGCTTAATTATTATATATATTATAAAAACCTGACGAAAAAAAAAATAAAAGTAAATAGAGTAAGAAGAAAAGCAAGTTTAATCAATCATTACACATGTATTAAACAAACTTCTACAGCCTTTATCAAAACAGAAATTAGTTCGCCTCGTCAACTTCTAGACAACAGCTGACGGACATCTCACACTTAAAATGTAGATAAATACATAATTGAGTGAGATAGCGCTTAACGTCGAAATGGAATGCATGTAAATAAATTCAGCCTTCTGCGTCTCGCTTTAAGCTGTATTATTCATGCTATGTTAATCGCGAAGAGATAAATAAAGATTAAATCTAGTTTATACTAAATATAACTTTGTAACTGTGAACAAATGCATTACGTAAATAATAATAATTTTTAAAAATGATTTTTTTCTAAACTTAGACATTGTATAATTTAATAATATAAGATTACAGTCATATATCCGACAGCTAAAATAGAGCATTTACGTTTATATTGTGTAGAGCATAGGTTCCCAACGGTGGAGGTACCGCCCCCCATTGGGCGCTGGAGCCTTCCAAGGGGGCGTTAGAGGGTTCAGAGGGAAATGGGGGGCGTTAAGACAGTCAAGGGGGATGGCTGAGACGTACCTATCTAATTAAGGAAATTAATATAATAACACTAGCTTACATTCCCCCATCCCTCTCTCCCAGTGTTGCGCGGGCCGTTGATAAAAACCTTAAAATGACAATCTTTGCAAACGAACTTAGGACTGGTGGCCCCAAAGCGATATATTTTTTTTTACGAATGTAAAAAAACGCCCAACGCTAGAAACAGCGCAGGACAAAAGTTTATTTAACCGAATTGTAACAGAAATTCTTTCACGAATGTCCAAAAATCGCTGCAGAACGCGAAAAATCGCTATAAATCGCATTAAAAATAGCAGAGTGCAACATTTGCTATATTAAGCTTTAACTAAGAAGTGAAAGAAAAATTTTGAAATGGATACCAAGTGTCCTGACTTCAAAAACAATAATAGCTCTCTAACCTGGATTGTGGGCCATAATACAGAAATTTTCAATTGCTTTTTCTTCATCGTTTTTGGCTTCAGCGCGGGTTCAATGCAGTAGCTAATTTACTGTGTAAGAAAAGTAATAGACTGTACGTTACTCAACTAGAGAATTTGCGACTGGGGTTACTGAAATTGGAACCCGAGATCAACAAACTGTGAAAACCACACCAGTCTCAACCATCTCATTCATTTTTAAAATTTCTTATTGATTTGTTTATTTTAAAATTTTCATAAATAGATTTTACTACATTTGATGGTCGTTTAAATTAATTTCTACTTTGGAATTCTTAGAGATAGACAGATAAAACAGATACAAATAATATGCAACATAGTTTTAATATTGGGTATAATTAATTATTATGGAAGAGGGGGCGTTGAGATTTTTTTTTTCTTGTAAAGGGGTCGGTAGTCCAGAAAAGGTTGGGAACCTATGGTGTAGAGGAATTATTCCTGAGCGATTTGTTTTACTAATTTAAAATTTCGGACAGAAATAAAACGCGTTGATGAAATACTTATATTATTTTAAAGAGCATATTTTGCTCTATAAGTTTATTGATATTTGTGTATTTTAAATCATTAAAGAAGAATGCCGTTGACACGTGCTGATTTTTTTTTATATTTGATTTTTTCGCACTCTAAACTCTCCAGACTTGTTGCCGTCAGATTTTTTCCTCTTTCGTTGACTTTTTAAAGAACTGTGCAGTATAAAGTTCAATAACTGCGTATAATTGCGGACTCAGTTTCAATAATGTTTTGTGCCAAAGGCGGGAAATTTCTATCACCCATGCATATAAGAAGTCAGTGAACTGTGGGAAGAAATCGTAAGCATCAACGGAGAGTGTATTATTGGATAATTTGTTGTAATAATTTTTAGAACATATGTAAAAAAAAAAAAAAAAAAAAATTGCATGAATTTTTCCTAAACTCAGTGTTTGTGTTGATCTGCTTCGTATTGACTTAAATGAAAATTATGTACCAATATTTATTTTTATACGAAAATTCTATAATAGTTTTCCTTGCTTAATTTTGTATTTGGTAGATTTTCTTAATTGCAGCATATCGAAGTATACATCTCCGAAAAGTTACACTCCCCCACACATTAAATTATTTTTTTATTCGTTTTAAAAATAAATTACAGGCACCAATTGATAGCAATTTAGTTCAGCTTTAAATTGTACATATAAATTATTTTTTGGTACATCTTCATATTAAATTGTGTGTTAAATATTAAATTATGTTCAACAAAATCCACTACAATAAAGAATACTTAAATGTAACTAATTTCATGAAAAAAACATGCTGATATTTAACTGCTACGCATGCATTAAATGAATTTCTGCTGTCTTTACAAATCATAAATTGCCACGCTTCGCCTACTTTTTGACAACAGCTGATGGACATGTCTCACTTAAAATGTAGATACAATTAAAGTGCTTGAAGGGATGTTCAAAGAAAGGACTGGAATTCATGCGAAATGTTTATTTTTCTGCTTCTCATTTTAAGGTTCATTATACACGCTAGGTTGATCACAAATGAGATAAAAGAAGCTTAATTGCGGTTCACAATGAAAGCAGCTTCATTGCTTTAAGTGCATGCATGAGGACTAATTACAATAGAAAAAGAAACATTATCAACTACGCTTTATCGCTTTAAATAATTTTTAACTATTTATTTGCCCTAATTAATTTATTTAAAATATAATTTGAAAATATTTATAAAATATTTTCCATGGAAAGAAAAAAGGAAGACTTTTTTTTTAAAGAAATGAAGCCAAATTTTATAATAATGAATATAAGATTACAAACATATATTTATATTCAAAATATTGCTTTTACATTAAAATATGTCCTGATTTAAACAATGGATAATTGAAATAAAAAAATATTCATAACAAAAAATTGAAAATGTCCCTGCTATTTTAATGAGACAGATTCATATACTTTGCGATTATAATAACATTTGTTATTTAGAAACGTTATGATTTTGAAAAAAAATATATAATGAATGAAATGAAAAATTAGAAAGTTTCAACATTCTCTGTTATTGTGTATATCAAATATGAGTTCCAACACTATTTCAACTATTCACTATCCAATAATAGAATACATCAAAACTATTTCAGCTAAAAATTCCGTTTTAAGAAAGAAATATTTCAAAGAGATAACATTATGAGTAAAACCAAATTCATATATTTACATGGAACTCCTTCATCCAAACATTAATTATCGCACTTCGTCAACTTCTCAACAGCTGACTGGCATCTCACACGTAAAATGGAGATATAATGAAGTACCAGAAGGGATGTTTTAACAACCAAGTGGAATGCAAGTTAATAATTTCATTCCATTTAAATTTTGTTGTGTCTCAGTTTAAAACAGCATTATTCACGCTCGGAGGATTACAAGACAGGTGCATGAAGAATTTATTTTTGGTTTCTAGTAAATAAGGATTTGACAATTATAAGCCTATGTATGATTTGATTAATCATAATTGTGAAAAAATAAAATTATGGACAAATATCAAGACTTTAACGCTTAAACTATGAATAAAAATATGGATATGAGATACTTTAATGTGAAAATATGGATATTAAATTTTTTCACAGAAAATGGCACAATCTTGGTTTGAAATAAAACACTTTTTTAACTATGTGCACATCTTTAGTGGCTCTAATGATAATTGGGAAAAAAAACATTATGAAAAAAAATTTTTTTTTTTCAAATAATGTAATGTGTAAATATGCATATTAATAATTTAAATGTTTTTGTGTGTCAACAAACAGATAAATATAGACGTTAATTTTGATTTGTAACCGTTGGCGTGTGTTCGAGATAATATAATGTATAAATATGGTTATTATATATTTTCATATAAAAGAACGTAATTTTGTTTGTAATGAAGACAGGTTTTTAACTATGAGTATATGCTTAGTACTACTACTAATAATATGGAAACACCATTATGAACAACGAAAAAAAATTTTTTTTTCAAATAATATAATTTTGTAAATATGCATTTTAATAATTTAATATTTGTCACAATACAGATATATAAAGAAGTTAATTTTGGTTTGTAACTGTAGGCGTACGCTTGATGCAACTAAGTATAATATTGAAAAAAATATTATAAAAGATAAAAAATCTTTTTTGAAATAATATAATGTGTAAATATGTATATTATATGTTTTCAAATTAAAAATTAACAATTTACTATGTTATGTTTTTTAAGTTCTTTGAATTAAATCGCTCGACATTGAAATGTAGTCAATTTAAAAATTTCGCAATTTCTCAAAAAAAAAAAAATTACACTATATGTATGCAAAATTTCAAGTCTCTAACTTATATAGTTTCTGTGAACGAATTCTGTGTAAGACAGAGAGACTGGGGAATGAGACGAATAGTGTTTTGTCAAATGAACGAAACTATAAAAAACGAATTTGTAAACTTTGAAATTTAATGCTTTAAAGGGTCGCTTCGCTCCTCAATTAAACTCCTCAATCTCAAAACTCCATGTTAAACTATGGGGAAATTAAAAGTATTTTCATTCATTATTTATCAGTTAAATTATTATTAAAATTATTATAATTATTACAATACGGTTTTAAGAATTAGAAAGTCGGACGTCAACGTTGTAAGTTTTTAAAAAGTGTCTCTTAAAATTTAAGTACTTTTAAGAACACGATAAAATTACATCAAATAAAAATTCTATTTTTTTTAAATACCTAAAATTTAAAGGGGTGATTTCAAATTCGTTTAAAGAGGTTAATATACCTAATACGCCCTAGAAATAAAATTTTCGACCGAAACTAAGATGCAGGACAGCCACGTGTAGTAAGTGTTACGACTGATCAAAAATTGGAAGATTGGTGTCAAAACGAAATCTCTCCATAATGTGTCGCAACTTATTTGGGGAATTGGAATAATCCGTATTGGCGATTTCGGACTGCAATCGTCCCGTCCCAAAAATCATCGGAACTCAGTTGGATCCCAACCGAGGGATCCCAACCACATTCAAATGAACCGGTAAAATGCCGAGTTATTAATAATAGGATTCCTATTGTGTAACACTGTGTTGTGTTGTTTACAGTGTGTTTTGTGATGTGTAAGTGCACATGTAAATAAACTATGACGTGAATATTAGGGCCTCCTTAAATTGCGTCAAGTTATTTAAAAATCTTGAAATTCTAAACAACTCTGATCCTAAGTTATAAGGCAAATTAACAATGATTTCGGTGTAACGCGTTAAAAGACGCAATGTGTGATGCATACCAAACTGCAAGAAAATCTTTTTATTTTTAAGTATTGCAAACCGTGCCTAAACTCACACCATAAAGCAACCAAAACGGATTTGGCTGCTAAGTGCAAACCTATCCATAAAGCAAATTAACAATGATCTCAGTGTAATGTGTTAAAAGACGCAATATACAAACGCGAAACAGACTGCAAAAAAAAAAAAAAAAAAAGGCTTGCGAACCGTGCCTAAACTCAAACCGTAAAGCAAACAAAATAGATTTGGCTGCTAAGTACATGTCGCGCAAAGCTTATTCGATTAGATTGATTAAAATAATTTATGTGGCTCGTAGTATTATTAGCGACAAAATGAAATGGAATCAAGTTGGCCCTGTTGACTTTAAATGTTATTGGCGTGGCCTCAAGAAACAGCCACTTACTTTCTTCAAAGAAGTAAGTCTCTGATGCTTTATGAACAACTGTCTTTGAACAAAAGGCGCTAAAGCAATTTCTCCTTATATTGTTTGACAACACAAGGCTTCCTGAATGAAGATTTCAGCATGAAAATTATTCATTCCGCAACTCGAATTCAAATTACTGTACTTCATTAAACGTACAGAGGCTTTCTGCCCGAAATATAGACATTTTAGATTGCTCAACTTAAAGCTCAGACTTAGGGATTTTTAACACGTGAAATATACAATAAAGGTAAGTAATATGGCAACTAAAGAAATAAAAGTAATCATTGAAAAGGCATGATATCGTTTGGCAGGTATAATATTTCAAATACAAATAGATTTAAAAGAAACACGATTATTTGAGGTTACAGAATCCGGAAAATAGTATTAATAAATAGCGTCAAGTAAAAGTATTAAAGGATGTGTTTTATTTTCACTGTCCTTACACTTTTCAAACACGGTGTAGATACGGATTTTTGTGAGTTTTTAGGAAAGATATAATATACTCTTTTATTCATTTTTGCATGATTTATTTGATTTATTTTAGAGAATCTAATAAGTAGATATTATTTTTTGTTTTAATCTTGGATTTTTATATAATGAACGATAGTTTTTGTTTAATTCTAAACTTTTGAGACAAACTGTACAACATGGAAAGTAATTATTATTTATATATGTTTATTAAATACATTTTCTTAACTTCAACTTACAATTGGTTAATTTATTTTCATAGAGTGTTCGTTTTGTGCCCTTTACTTAATAACTACAAAATCAATCATTTTCGAATATTTAATGACCATTAGAAACATATTTTATAAAAATATGATGTCATCACATTAATATTAAAATTATAAAAGAATATAATACGTAATGTTTCGTTATTTTCAAAATATTATGCTAAATAACTTTTTAACTTAATATCTTTTGAAAAAACATAAACATATATACCTTATGACTAGGAACATGTTATTAATGAACTTAACAAATGTTAAAGTTTTAGGTTTTGTAATATTAAAGTAATAATTCAATTATTAAAGGTAAATAGTATTTAAGCAACTGTATTTCATAAAAATTTGTAGATAATAATTATTTTTCATATTATATAAATAAACTGTAACATGTATTATTTAATGAGCAAAAGTTTAAAGTTCCCAGTCTATTTTATGAAATTTATACTCTTAAATTTTGCGTTAAAATTGCTTCATTTTTCCTAATGAGATGTCAAATGTGTCCTTAATCTTCATTTGTAACGATGTTCTTTTTTTTTTTTTTTTTTTTTTAATTATTATTATTATTATTATTATTATTATAAGTGGTTACTTGATGTGACTCATCGTAATTGTACAACAAAAATGTGAAAGATAAACATTATTTTCTCTCTTAAGTACGGCTAAATATATATATATATATTATTATTATCATAGTGCTTGAATATGCATGTTACAGAAAGAGTTCACACATTTTTGCAACAGTTTTGACTTTCTCTTCGATTTTAATTTCAATAATAAATGTAAATAAAACCTAATGCATCAATTCAGAATAGGATTAAATTATCGTCTGCATAATAAAAACTTTCTTTGCTTTAAAATGTTGCTGGAAATTAAACAATTGATCGAAGTGTGTATTTCGGCTATACGAAGAGAAATAGTTTTATTCGATTATTAAAATAATTTGTGAGAAGCATGATTTTAATATCTCGAAAGGTAACAGAAGTGGCTTAAATAATAAAAAAGCTAATAAATGTCAATTTATTTTTTTCAGGGTGAAAAGGTAGAGAATGCATACCCAAGAAAAATATGTTCACCGCTTATTTTATCTAGTCTGATCTCATGTTTAAAAGAAAAACCCCAAACTCCTAAAACTCCCCAAATAGCTTTTCAAAATCCTTAAACATCTCTATAGGAACGATAAAGAAAATTATAAAATCTGATCAGCAGATCAAAACAAAAGAACATGATGTTTATCAAAATAAAAGAACATGATTTTCACTTAATGTGAAAACATGTTTCTTAGCTTAATATTTGAAAATTATTTGACAGATGAAAATTTGATATATTTATAATGAATGTTAAAATTCTAGTACAATATTCACCTTGGGTTAAATAATTAAAATACGCATAAAAAAGCACAAAACATTGTACAACAAGTACTTTTATGTGCATTCATATAATATAAAGATATTTAAAATACATTAAAAGTACCTTAAAATACATTAGAAAAACCCAGAACGTTTTAGACATTACAAGGCCGTCATCAGTGGGATTTAAATGTTATTATTATTTTCTTTGCGCTTATTTCAGAATTGTCAAGAAGAAAACATTGTTTCTGGATCTCCAGCTTATCAGGAATATAACTAAAGAAAATTTTGATCACACAGTTTTTAGGAAGACTAATAGATCCAATGCCACTATTCCTTTTGATTGCAGTTCACCTTTAAGTTACAAATCAGCACCATTTAATTATTATATAAAAACAGGTTTGTTCAAGCCATCTCCTAAAAGGACTCGATTCATTTAGAAAAATAGCAGTAGAAATGCAAGTCTATCCCACTTTATTGAAAAAAGTTATAAACAAGATTCAAGTAGAAGACTATAGAAAACGAAGCGCATTTCTATATAAATTTCAATTTTGTAAAGTGAACTACATTACAAAGCTTTTTGAAAATGTAAGGCATACCTTTCTTTTAAATATGATGTAAAATTAATCGCAGCACCTTCCCAAAAGTTGAACGATCTGTTAAATACTAAAATAGATCCTGTCCAAACAATCAATAAATTCGGAGTATACATTATACCTTTCCAAAAAGATAGTAAATATTTATGTATGTTGGTATGTTGAAGAGGAAATTTCGTGATATAATTAAAGAACAGGAAGCAGATCTAAGATTAAATCGATAAAGAAAACTAAAATAAAGATGCAGCTTGTAATGATGCATCATCACATGATATACATGTAGTATGTAGATATTTGCTGCATAATATTTGAAGGCTTGTTTTATTGAAAATTTGACTACCTTTATCAGACATCTCGTCTGACATACAACGTTTAAATTACAATGTTTTCTCCTGACAATTCTCAAATAAGCGCAATGAAAATAATAACAAAACTTAAATTCCACTGATTACGGCCTAATAATAGCTGAAAACGCTCTAGATTTTTCTAATGCATTTTAAGATCTTTTTAATGTATTTTAAATATCTTTATATTATATGCATCTACCTGAAAAGTACTTTTTGTACAATTATTTGTGCTTTTTATATGTATTTTGGTATATCTAGTTGAAGAGGATTGGATATATTTATCTGATTGAAATAGAAAATGATTGATTTACCAGCGAAAAAGACCTGAAATATCGGTTCAGTGGATAAAAGGAAAGATTTTATAAATGTGTAATTGTTGTTGCTGGATCCTCTTGTAACGGAAAACTAAAAAAAAGGAATGTCGAAAAAATGTTAAAATTAACTCGAATTACTACCAGGAATATATTTTAGCAGCTGTTTATAAAAAAAATATTCCTTCTTTTTACTTAAACAATCATTACTCTGTTTCCTTGTGTTAAGTTACATCAGGATAAGGCCACCAGTCATACCTCTAAATCTACTTCTTTGTTTTTAGAAGAAAAAGGAGAAATGAAACTGGAACAGAAACTATTTCATTTAAATGCTTTCAACCAAGTTTCCTGATGTGTCTCTTATAGATCATTGTGCATTTGGACTTTTAAAACATACTCTTTATAAGCGACATTTCAAAACGTTTAAACGGATCTGGAAGATTGTGGTCGAGTAGTGGAACAAATCAACCTTTATATTTGAAAAATGCTCTTTTCCTTGGAAATCAAAATACAATATGTGAGTTAAAATAAATGATATCAGAGTGAACACATTAGGAAATGAATTCCATTGTATGTATATATTTATTTTACTAAAATTCTTACAAAAATTTATGAACACTCTCTGCATATATTTCCAAATAAAAAATTCTTATTTATTACTTTATTAGTGAAACTTAGAAAAATCATAGTTGTATGATTTTAAGCTTTTTTACTACCGGTATTTAAGAATAGTATTATTTGGCTTCCTTAAATGCCGCAGTTCTATGATTAGATAAAGTTAAATTACTCTTTGGCAAGTGTGGGGACATAAAAAAACAAATCTTTAATTCTGAGAATAATTAAAATAAAGTGTCTTAATATGAAAAGAAAACATGTTTTCAGTTAAATACTACAGATGCAATAAACAACTTTCCACTGCCTTCATCAAAACAAAAATCATTTCAGTTCGACAACTTCTTGACAACAGATTTACTACTTCACACTTAAAATAAAGACATAAATAGAGTACCATTATGCTTGTTTTGGCAATCGTTGTTGGATGCATGTTGAAAATTTCATTCATCAGTGTCATGTTTTGAATTATATCGTTCACGCTAGATTGATCACGAAATGTATAAATAAAGAACTTAATTATGGTATATAATGAGATTTGTTTATTATGAAGAACTATGTATTTCAAGATTGCCAAGTTTGGATTCCGAGATTCAAGAAATAAAATTGCCCCAACAAATAATATGTTTTTCGTAATTAATGGCTATAAACATATTAATTATAATTAATTACAAATACATCTGTTTTTTAAGGAAAATGTTTGTTATTTTTTACATTCCTTTTTAAATTTAGTTTTCATTCATAATTTACATTTCTAGTTTTTAAGAATATTTGGTATCAGAGGTTTTTTAAGGAGGGTGGAGTTGCATCGTAATTCTAGAACTTTTATAGTGTTATTGAAAATTGATATGCAATGATTCGAGTAATAACTTCATCTAGCAACATGAAACGAAATCACACGTTCCTCACTTTACCAAAAGTTATCTTTACACACATTAGTTATGGATTTAATATACATATCTCGATAATCCCATCAAAAGATGCAAACGCTGCGCCACAAATGGCTGATTTTCACCGCTAAATTTTAACAGTATTCTTCGCCTTATTAAATCTCAGAAATTCTGTCATTAAATAAATTGAGGACCACCATAAAAAATTAGTGGTAGCAATCAGCGATCTGTGGCGCAGCGCTTGCATCCCTGTGTTTCGGATATTCGAAGTATACATATTGCTTCTTTAAGGCCATTGTCACATTGACAGCAGCTTCACCAGAAGATATCTTTCAATTCCTTCTTACACTATTTTCTATTATCACTTGTGCATATATCGCTACACATTCTTTCTACACTGGTGTAAAAAATTAAGGACCAATCTCAAAATGCTAATTTTCAAGTACACAAATACTCAAAAGGAAGTAATATAATTTGAATAATTACTATCTATACAGCACAGCTAGTCCATATAGCATCTCATTCATGTCACACATAGTCACAAGTGTCACAGTCGCTACGGTGGAGCAAAAAATAGAAAATTTAATGTATCTCATTATGAGTCTCAAATGATCACTATATGTGAATCCACTGAGACGTCACTGTGACTTCTGCTTTGTTATGAGCCATCATGTTACTTTACAATGTGGTTACATTGTGACTCTCATGTGACTGTCATCTGCAGACTCAATTTCAAAGTCATCGTGAACGCTGCATTGTGATAAGTTACCAAATAATGTCACATCAAAGTCACATGATGACTTTCAGGTGAAAAAAGAGACTACCATGAAGACACCATTGTGCTCTTTTGTGAAAAGTCACCATGTGACTATAATGTGATATTAATTGGTGACTTATCATAATGCAACTTTCTTGATGATTTTGAAACTGAGTCTAAAAGTGACAGTCACATGATAGTCACAATGTAACTACATTGTAAAGTCACCTGGTGACTCGTCAAAAACCAACAGTCACATTGACGTCTTAGTGGAGTCACATATAGTGATTATTTGAGACTCATAATGAGACGTGTGGAATTTCATATTTTTTGTTTCATCTTAGTGACTGTGACACGTGTGACCATGTGTGACACGAATGAGATGCTCTATGGACTAGATGTGCTGTAGGGATAGTAATTATTTGATATGTATTATTTCCTTTTGAGTATTTGCTTACTTAAAAATTAGCATTTTGTGACTGGTCCTTAATTTTGAACACCGGCGTATATGCTGTATTGTATATCGGAGTGATAATATAAATGGAAGAATTGTTAACTGTGCTTGCTCAATTTCATACTTTGGCTTACTTTTTTTATTTGTCAACTTTATACATGTGCTGACTTTGAAATCACCATAATTATCTTATAAGTGGTTTCTAAGTTAATTACTTTAATTCCTACTGTGTATAGCTTCCACCAAATACACAAAATTCAATGACTTAAATATTTTTATATTTAATTTTTTGGTAATAATTCTTTAAATTATTCAACTTGCCATAATGTTCTATCAATAAAAAATATATATATTACGGAATAGAATTAGAAGTAAGAAAATTGAAAGTCGTAAAAACGTTTGGCACTGCTTTTAAAATGTTTGTCCTAAAACTTGTCGAAAGCTGTAGTTAAAAATAATATGCATTAAGAACTAAATAAAATATAGAAAAAAAGATGAAAACAAAAAACAAAATGTTAATAAGTGTAACAATAATTAAAATGTATAGAAAATTAGTGTAAAATTAACTTTTTACATATGATTTAAAATTGACTATTTATTAAAAATGAAATATGAAAAGGACTATACAAGTAAACAAATTCTTTTTTTAATGATGTTTAACTTCAGTTTTAAAGACTTCAGTGTAGAATAGCAGAAATATTATTAGAATATTATAAGCAAAGTGTAAAATATGTAATTAAAAATATTCCGGATCAGTGAGGGTTGAATTTCGGTATTTAAAATTATATAACTGTCCAAACTGCTTTTTAAATTTGTAGAGACATGCGTTCATCTAAATATTTGTAAATTAAACGATTACTAATTTTTGCTCTTTAACTTTTATAACACTTGAACACTTGTACAATATAACAATTCGATAGAAATTGTGTTGATGATGATAATGATGCCTAATAGAAATTTCAAACGCAAGTTAAAATTCGGCATTTTAAAACGCGTAATATCTCTGCACTTTCGTAAAACTTTGTGTTTTTAAGATAGCTTTTCGGTATTTAGTAACGCACATTTATGGTACAGAAACATTAAGTGAAATCTATGCATGCAAAAAACCATTCATATTATAAAGATATGTCTCATTTTTATAAATCTTGAAATTGCCTTTATTCTGCAAAATACAGCCTTCTACTAATCATTAATAGTCACAAGTATAATTCTCATTTTTTACTACTTTAATCTCTTTTGTGGAGATGAAAAATGAGTGTTGGAGTATAAAATTGAAGACAAACAAAGTCATCATTATATAGTTTTTGGTAGTGCCACTTACATGAATGAATTGCTCATAAAAGTTTTATTATACTCTGTGGCGCCAGCCATTAAAATGGATAATGCATTTCATTTGAATGTGAAAAAGAAAGCGTTTACATTAAAACATAAAGGATGAAAAATGAGAGGATTAATTTTCTTAACGATATGTTTTCAGACAATGTTGCATATCGAGAGTTACTTTTATTGCAATGCATATTATTGCGCGAAATTCCATTTGAACTTTACACTATTCATTTCTGTACGAGAAATGAAAACGTGTTGATTTTCTATTATTCAAAATTCATTTATCAATATTCCTTTTATAAATTTGTTATAGGCATTAATTAAATTGCAAGCAAGTACATTCACAAAATTATAAATTATTTTATCATATAGAATTATCCATGTACAGTAAACATTAATTTCTTAACTTCTCCAAACTTTGTAACGAGAAAAAATCTATTTCCTGTCTTTCACTTAGTTGTCTCTTATTTGAATAATTTCTGAGCACTATGAAAAACAATTCTTAAAAAATTGAATTATTACTTGAACGATAGCCTTTTTAAACAGTATTATTGAATTTAATGTCATCGATATTATAACTTTAAATGAGATTTCTTTTCCAAAAAGATTAACCTTGAATTTGTGTGCACTTTTATTGTGAAATCTTTTAAACTATGTTCAGGAAATACTATGTACTCACTTCTGAGAGGCTACATGCTAGAAAAATAAGTTTATAAAATCTTATAAGTGAAATTCATAACTTTAAATAAAATTTCAAATATAGGGTAAAAGGAGGAAATTTGGGCCAGGTGAGTAAATTAGATTACTATTAGTGTAAGGACAAATGCAATAGCGGTGATGAATAATGAATGAAGATATATTTGTGTCTGTCATAGACCGAGAGCGTAGTTATATAAAGAAATAAAAAACACTAGCACGCAATTATCGCCATTTACCTTATATAAAAAAATCAACTCATTTTCAATACTTTATAAATTGATTTTTTTTTAAATTCTACTTAACTTAGATTTAAACATATAGGATGTCCACACTGTTAAAACACTATTCTTAAAAATAAGTAAATTTTATTAATTATTGAGCACTTCCCGATCTTAAAATAGCTCCGAGTACTTAACTCTTAAATTTGAAAAACGAATGTACTCATTTTTTGAGTACATACAGGGACTCGAAAATAAGTATGTATAGAAACATACAGACACCATAAGGGGAAAAAAAGCGAAATTACAGAAAACCGACAAACCACCATTTTTAATTACGGTAATTTTGAATTGCCAAGAACTACAATTTTTGGAGTAAAGAACAACGGATTTACTATTTTAATTCTTGCGCATGAGCCGCCCCGTGATTTGAACCCGCGTCTTGTAGGTGCGAGATCAGTATTCTACTGACTGTGCTATAAGAACAGCTGCCAGCTGCTTCCAAATGACACCTTTTATGAATCAGCGACGGAAAATCGCTAACAGCAGAGATGAATTTTCCCTTTCTTAAATATTCTAATTTCTAATGAACAAATTTTAAACTAAATTTTTTTCTTTAAAATTCCTAATGAAATTGTAAATAAATTTGAAAAGTGTGTATTATAAATTAAAAATTATAACAAAGATAGACATATCTTTAAATAAAAGCTTGGAAATCCCTACTGTCAATTTGGTATAAGAAAAGGGTTTATCAGAAAACTCATATTTTTGAGCACATAGGATTTACACATGAATATTAAGACTTTAAAATACAAAATATATGTATTCATTTCTGCATACATTTATAAATTAAGTATAAGTATACACAACTTCAAAATATCATGTACTCATTTCTGAATTAATTGCACTTAAAAAAATCGAGTACAAAAAAATTTTCATTTTTAAGTAGATTAATGCTCCTTTTTGAAGAAATTGTACTTAAAAAATATGAGTACATAGAAATGCTCATTTTTAAGTAGATTATTTATAACAATTTACTTCTTTTTGAAACAATTGTACTTAAAAAAAATACGAGTACATGGAAGTCCTCATTTTAAAGTATATTATTTTTGAGAGTGCAACCTTGCTGACAAGGTTCAAATTTGATAAACGAATAATAGTTTCAGAGTTATATGGCATACATTCACATGATTTATTACATTAAAAATATTTTTAAAAAATTAAGTGTAATGTGGTTTAATGGTGGATTTCGTCAAATGGATAATAATAATGCGAATTTTAAGTGCTATTTTTGGCATGGTTAGAAGTTCCCCAGAAATTACAGAAATCCAAAAAATTAAATATAAAAGAAACTTTACTAATTTGCGAATAAGTTTTGATTTGTGTGACTAATTATAAAATGAATGTTGCCTAATTGTAATCTGTTTAGTCTCGTAGTGCCAAAAGTTGAATAAAGAACTAAAAATACATTTTATGCATTAATAAACAGCATTTACCATTTTTTGTACACTGCATTTTTCAAGGGATTAAATTAAGGTTATACGAAAACGGTCATTTTTATATAAGCCTTAAGAAAGTAATCAAAAATATGTTATTATCTTTACCACAAATAGTAAAATTAATTGAAAACAATTACGAAATTAAAGGTATCTGCAAACATTTTACAGACATACATGCAATAAATACAAGACACCTAGCTGGAGTGAAAAATTAGCCAGAGCCAAGAATCTAGCCTGGGACCACAGCGTACTAGGCTGTTGCTCTAACCACTGAGCCACTCCGGCCGATACCTGAGTCTGAAAATTTCAAACTAATAAATCATTTGTAAAAGTCATCAGCCATTTATATTTATTAGTGGAAAATTGCAGACGTAGGTATCAGCCAGAGTGGCTTAGTGGTTAGAGCAACAGCATAGTACTCTGTGGTCCAAGGTTCGATTCCCTGCTCAGGATAATTTTTCATTCCAGTTGGGTTTATTGAATTTATTACACGTATGTCTGTAAATTATTTGTTTATAGCTTTATGAGTTGAATGCAGGCGTTATTTATTTGTGTATGTGGGTTCTAATTACGAAATTGTTTTATTGCCAAATATATTTCTTAAATGTTTTATAACTAAAATATAGATATAATTTAATTCGATCTTACTCTAAGCTTTTATTTCAAATCAATTCTAAAAGCAAATAGATTAAAGTACACGAAAGCACAAAAAAAAAAAAAAAAAAAAAAAAACTAATCACACTTTTGAATATTGTATTCTGTTAGTAATCAATATTTTATATGCTTTCGATACGCAAACGCATACCATCGATATCATTAACATCTTCAACTTACTTTTGAAAAATCTTTATCTAGCATCTTCAGAAGACATTTACGGAACAAAGAATGTCATCTTATTAAAGAAGGACAAAAAAGGGTTTAATGAATACGAAAGAGGAGCTTTGTAGTATTTAAATCTATTAACGGGACCATGGGGCTTTATTCGAGAGAAAATCCACCTAAAATTATAAATTTATTTATGTGGATATTATTGTTTTTCAGTTTGTATTGATTCGTTTGTGAAAAACCACATGTAAATGCGATGGTTTTTCGCAAAGTTATAAGTGTTTTAATTTTGTACACATACAATTTTTTGGCCCATTAATATACTTTAAGTCTGTTTTTCTCAAAACTGATTTTTCAACGTTTTCAGATTTTTGGAATGTTCCATGCATCTTAATTTTTTATCGAAGCTGATGAAATTGATAAGGAATAATTCTAATATTGCTTATAATGAAACTGTGTATACATTTTAAAATTCGACTTCATTAAGATAATTGAATTTGATTTTTAGCTTATTAAAAGGCAAAATTTTGATGAAAAAGATATGGAATTCAGAAAAAATCTCTAAAAAATTAGCTATTTAAGGAATAAAAAAATAGATATCCAACTTTGCTCGTAGTCAAGTTTTAATTAATTAAAATGTAAAATAGAGGAAATATCTCAAAAATTAAGACGCATGGAGCATTTTAAAATTTTGTTTTAAAATTTGAATTTTTTTTTTAATCTTAAAATTAGTGTTCTATATACTTATGGTGAAATCTATAGTTGCACAAAATTTCATATCTCTATGAGGAAAATTACAAAAAATAATTTTTAACATCCACAGCCCCCTTAAAATAGACAAAAATATATCAAAATATAATAGAAATAAATTACATTGTAAATAAGAAAAACATAATAATCGTTACAACAGCTGAGATCATAGAAACAAAAAAAAAATATTTTTATTAAGATATTAATTTTACTACTTTAATTTATCTTAATTATTTTCTATGATTATTCCTTAGTATTATTCATAACGAGATAATTTTGAGATTATTTTCCGAAAAAAAACTAAAAACATTGCCCGTGTTGGAAAACCATAACTGAAAATATCCATAATTATTTTTTAAAACGTTACAAGAGCTCAGATCACAGTCGCACAAAGAACCATATTTTTATGAACGTATTATATTTAATACTTTATCTTAATTATTTTCTGAGATCGTTCTTTAGAATTATTCATTGTGAAATAGTTTTTAAATTATTTTCAGAGGAAAACTTAAAATATAGTTCCTGTCTAAAAACCATAATTGAAAATATACATAATTAATTTGGATTTTTTTCGTTCGTAAATTAATGTGTGATTTCATCTCTTACTAAATATTTATTTATAAATAACAAAATTCAAAAACAGCATCTTAATAAGAATGAATTTGAAAGAAATTAGGCTGTAAAAATCTATCAAATTAAAATAAGTTTCCATATAAGCACTGTATTTTATTAAAACATTTAAAAACATGTACCTTTCACCTTTTCATATCAGGTACACGATATAATAATAGCAAGAAAACTTTCACTGTAAAAATTGT
Organism: Maratus speciosus; assembly: GCA_963932465.1. Taxonomy (NCBI): domain Eukaryota; kingdom Metazoa; phylum Arthropoda; class Arachnida; order Araneae; family Salticidae; genus Maratus; species Maratus speciosus. The sequence goes on from OZ010791.1 coordinate 141,008,528, forward strand.
TTTTGCAGGTGGATTTTACTTATTTATGTACGCATGGATAAAACTCTTTTTATTATTTTCACATTGTTTTAATGTGCTAAACATTATGAATGTTCGGCATGAAAAGTATTTTCAAGGATATCAGAAGTATAAAGGAAATAATGTCCAAAGAGAAAGGAAATCCGGGAAGAATTCGTATATTAAAGGAAATAAATGATGTGTAGTATATTTTACTTAAAGGAATAAAAATGTTTGCTAATGATACGAAATACATAAAGTACAAGAAGATACAATAAAGGTTTTATACCTTAAAATATTTCATTTTCTAACGGTTATATTTACTTCTGTTTTCATTACTTATTTTTTGGTAAAGAAACAATTATTTAATTATATTATTTTGAATATATGTTAAAGTGTCCAATGATGGCAATGAAGTACAAGATGGCCATAATTAAACTGACAGTATTTAGATTACTGTGTAGCTCGATCTATTTGAGAGAATGACGCCAAATTTTGTAAGAAGATTAAACAAGTCGGGGACGAAGCATTCCGCGAAAAAAAATTTAGTTCTATAAGTCACCACTAGGGGAATATAGGCGCTGTGTAACAGAAAAAAGAGTTTAAAAATGCAGAATCAATACTGAAATAAAATTACCTTTTATTTAATACATTTATCGATTTAATTCAAGCTCAATATGGAAACACTTTTTAAATAGATTAAACTTTATATAAACACTTATATAGGTACTTTATCTGCAATTTCGCTTACTGAGTTAGAAAGGAAGCAGCAGCAGCAGAAGAAGGTCTTTATTCAAATCTTAAATTACTTCCTTTGGCACAGTGCCACCTTGTTGGGCTTTTAAATGCAATGAGCTTCTTTTAAAAATCATATGATTGAAAGTTATATGCAATAATGTCTCTTTCTTTTGTCTCGTGTGTGTTACTTGTGACATTCTTTAACCTGACCAGTGCAACGCATCAGCTACTCTTCGTGCTTTTAGAAAAGACAAGCAAATGCGTAAAGGTAACGGTCCTTTGTCAGTTAATGGCTCAAAAGCAATGATTTCGAAGATTGATAAAAACAGGTACTCTAATGAGGACGAAAACCCGTACCAATCGAAGAAGTCGCAGCGACGATTATCGACTCAGTGCAAGACACAGCTTCATCTTCCAGCGCTCGTGGGTAGCTCGGAAAAATATCGCCAAATGTTAAACAACTTTGTAATTCCGGCACTTCAGAAAATACAATGCCTCTATAAATTCATTTTCATGCAAGATGGAGATTCTCCACACATATCTTTGCAGGTACAGCAGTTGCTACAACAAAAATTCACAACAGAAAGAGTCATTAGCCGCTGCTTTTGAACTCCATAGCCACCTCGGTAACCTGATCTTACACCATGCGACTTCTGTTCATCTAATTCCGTTCATCTAATTCCGTTCGTTCTGTGTCTGCGACCTAAAGTTCAAGGTCTACCATGGAGTTGTTCAGGACTTCTCTATATTGAAGGATAACATAACACGGAGTGTACGAGAGATCCCTGCATACATGTTACTTTCTGCTGTTGTGCATGCAGTGCACAGAATGCAATATGTGGTCCACAAAAACGGGGGGCCACATTGAACCTGATTTCAATGTAGTTAATAAAAGGTAATTTTATTTTAGTATTGATTCTGCATTTTTTTAAACTCTCTTTTCTGAAACACAGCGCCACATATTCCCCTAGCGATGACCTTTGGAACTATTTTTTCCGGAATCTTTCGTCACCCGTTTTGTTTAATCTTCTTATAAAATTTGGCGTAATTCTCTCGAATAGATCACGCTACAGAGCACTCTGAGTACTTGTGATTATAGCCACCTTGTATGTAGAATTCTAATACAGTTTTAATTGTAAGTGGATAGGAAATGTGTGTTATTAAAAAAAAATTACTCGTCCTTTTGATATAATTTAAAATTTTGCTTGGATGGTCACATTTATTTGAAAGTAACGTGGTAAATTTAAAGTTACATAGAAAACTTTTTAGTTAGAATTTAATCTCGTGTATGAAAAAATAAGATAAAATTAAATACCTTATTATTAGTTGCTTCTAGAATTCAGAATTTTAAACAAAATTTAATCAAACTTTTAATAAATAGAATCCAGAAGTTTTAACAAAATTTATTGAAACTTTGGATAAACAGAATGTAATCCTTGGGATGTAAATTTATTACAAATATGCGATTTGTTAATCATATTTATATTAATAAATGCTTAAAAATATAAATAATAGTTATTATGTCTTATGCCATCTGAGGGACAAGACTAACATAATCTTAGATATTTTAAAGAGCATAGTCCTTTTTCCATTTTTTATTTTTTAAGGTGGAAAAAAAGCCACTTTCCAAATTGACTAAGAAACTTAACAAACAATATTTTGATTATAAGTGAAACGATTTAATAATAACAGACAAAATGCAAATTACCTTATTTTCGAATTGAGAAATTGGAAAAAGGGAGTTGTTATAATTTTAGTTTGAATTTTTTTTCTCTTAAGCATTGTTTACCCGCACTGTTGAATTGCGATATGGTTTTGTATAAGATGGGAGAATTGATCACCAGAATGAATACTAAAAATCTGTGTATTAACTATTTACAATGTGTATTAGTTACACTTGATGGTTAGCAGGGTTGAGGCACACTGGTGCGCTGGTACAATGATAGATAGTATAACAATAGACTAGTATAACAATACAGCCCTGTAATCCAAATGCTGGTGCGGGTGTGTGCATAGTACAGAGTCCAAATTGAATCTGCATCCTCTAGTGTAGCTGCATTGAAGATCAGTCTGAACTAGGGAGTGACCTTGAAAAATGTTCTTGATATTACAATCAATAGGTGACATATATATTAACCCGAGTTTGCTTGCGCTGGGTATGTCACAACCAGTGCTGCTTTTTTGCAGTTTTTCTCCCTAACCTTTCTTCAGAAATGGATGAGTCTTTGTATAGCTGCCTCGAAAGTTATAATCTTAGAGGGGGAAAAGCGGTTAATTAATTCGAAATATAGATCTATCCTAATCGCCACATTTGGGTATCTCACACCCAGCGCGAGCATTTCTGTAAAAGCTCTGAATATAGATAGAAGCAGGAAATTTGCAGAATAAATGTAAATAACATTTTTAATATATCTTTAAAATTATAGTACCCCTTCCTTTTTCGTAGTGTTTTATGTTTTATAAGATTTTAAGGTAAAAATATTGGAAGAAACCGCCATGGGTATCACATACCCAGAGCGAGTAAAACCGGCAGTTTTTCTCGCGCGTGCATTCAATATAGGTAGACGCAGCGAATGTACAAAATAATTACAGTCGAACCTCGTTATCTCGACACTCTAACGACCAGCAAAATGTGTCGTCATAAGCGGGGTGTCGTGGTAAGCGGAAATGGAGAAAAATGTTTATAAAATTTGTATTTTTAATTAATTTAAGACAATTTCTGTTCTTGCAGTTTTAAGCAATAAAACGTTATTATTAAACAAAATAAACACAAAAACAGAATTGAAAAGAATAAAAGTCAGATTTATGATGCCTTTTTTTAAATTTTTACATAAAATATTGCTTAATTAAGGGTTGCTTATCCTTAGATGTGCTTCCTACAATTCTTTTTTCAATATTATGCAGTGAATTGTAATCAATATTCGTTGTTTCAGAAAAGGATGTTAGATAATTTCTGATCGTTTCAATGCAATGCAATGCTTCGATTTTAGTCGGATGCAAAACTACAAGAAAGCGCCGTCTGACCAAGACCTCGAGTAGACTGATATGTCTATCAGGAGCTTAAGTGGGTCATTAATAGCGTTTGGGTTTATTTATTCATATAAAGGATGGAAGTAAAATTTCTCAATTATCTCAATGGTTATTTTAGACACTTTTGTGAAAAGTGTGACTAAGATATTTCTTACCGCTTAATTGCCGTGCTTATAAGATGAATTATGAAAATTGGACAATTTTCTAAACCGCCGGGAAATCCGGAGTTGAAAATTATTCAATGACGTAAAATCCGGAGTTTATTTACATTAAAATCATATACAGAAAATCGGACTTTGAAAAACTAACGTGATAAGCGGAGTGACGTGAAAACCAGGTGTCGCGATAACGAGGTCCGACTGTATAAGTAACATGTTTAATATCTGTTTAAAACTCTATCCCGCCTACTTTTTTCCTAGTGTTTTATGTTTTATGTAGATTTTATGGTAAAAAATTGGAAGAAACTGCCATGGGTATGACATACCCAGCGCTAGTAATCCCGTTCGTTTTTCTCGCCCGTGTAATGCTGGATTAAGTAAAGAGAGTTATTTCACAAACAAATGAAAGGCAGTGTCTCAATTTCGGTTCTTTCAATAAACATAAAATAAGTTTTTTCCTAAATAAAAAAATGATTTAGGTTAAAGTGATTACTTAGTTAATTGTTCATATTTAGATTATAAATGATTGAAATTATAAATTGTTTAGATGAATATAAATGTTTATATTTACAGACATGCGTTATGAGTTATGTGGAAATAATTTGTATCTCTAATCAGGCAATATTATTGAAGTTACCATTTTTTCCAAAATACTGTTTTCCCATGTTTCGTATATGCTACATAGGACAGTTGATACGTTATGAATTATGTGGAAATGATTTGCATATTTAATCAGGCAGTATTGTTTGAGCTACCATTTTTTCCAAAATACTGTTTTCCCATGTTTCGAAAATGCTATATAGGGCAGTTGATCTTGCCCATGAACAGAAAGATCAATAAAAAAGCCATAACAATGAACCGATAAATACTAGCAAAAGTTAATTCGCAAAAAGAAATCCTATTTAAATATGCTATACACAATAATATAAAAGTTCCAGAAATTTTAAATGTGTTCATACTTAAGAAATTTGAAAATTAGAAAAGATTAAAATATAAAGTTAGGAAATGAGCCATCCACGTAGAAGCCACACAAGTGAGAATAAGGTGATACCGTAATGAACGCTTCTTCTTTTTGCTCAGCAATAAATTTCTCATCTGCCACTTGCTAAAGGGATGTTTAAATCAAGTTAAAGCTGAGATATATGCTGTCAACATATATTTAATTGTTTACCCTCCTTTCCCATTTGTATTTTAAAATAAGGATAGAAATTTAATCCAATTGACTTTAATCAAAGTCTAAGAAAACGTAAAAAAAATACATTTTATGTTATTGAGATAATATCCAGTAGTAAATAAAGCTTTACACGAAAAGAAAGTTTTGGCCAATTATTGCAAAAACGAAGAAAAGTGATTGACAATTATAGTATTTTAATTAATTTTTTCTCAAAGAAATGATTCATTATCCTTAATGAACGAACCATTTGAACAAAATGGTATAATAAATTATTTATGAAATAAATTATGTTATATTTCTTAGTTGCAAAGCATTACTTTTTTACTCAAATTACGAATAAGAACACTGAACAAAAAATATATAACTATATATATATATATATATATATGTGTGTGTGTGTATATGTGTATATATATATATATATATATATATATATATATATATATATATAACGTTTATTCCTATTTTTTCATTCTAGTTTAACTAAAAGTTAATCTAAGTATTTTCTTGATTTCTTCAATCATTTTCATTCCTTTTATTTATTTATTTATTTTTTTTTTTTGGACTTAAGATGGCAACTCTAAACATTATTGTTATTAATCCAGTTCCAATATATTAATCCAGATCCAATAAATTTTCTGTAATGTTTGCGTTATAAGGAGCTAAATTTTGTCATTTTAGGCTTAATGCCGACAAAATTGGATGAAATAACGTATCTTCTATGTATGAACTCACAAGTTCCTGTGATGATTCTGTGAGTCATTCATAGTTTCTTATTTTACATACTGGTTTCATATGTTCCTTTCTAAATCATCTTTAGAACTTTATCAATTTCTTCATATATTTGTGATTTCAAATTTATTATATACATATATATATATATAACCATTAATTACACATTACAAACCATCATCAAAAACCGCAATATTGTGAAATGACAATAAAAATGGATACCACAATCTTATAATATAGAACTGATATATATATATATATATATATATATATATATATATGTGTGTGTGTGTATATGTGTATATATATATATATATATATATAAAGTAAATTACTATATATAGAGAGAATATGAATATCTGTATATATAGATATGTGCATATAATGTGTATATATTATACAGGGTGTCCAGTAGGGTGGAGCGAAAAAAATTAATTTTTTAAAATCATAAACGGGTAGGTGCCAAAAGTTGACTTTATACTAGTACATCATCAGCGTGAAATATTACCGCTGAAAAAAAATGGCTTGAGTCTGCGCTTTTGGTCCAAATTCGAAATTTTGGGTAAAATTTGACATTTTTTCAAAAAATTAAAAAAAGTTCTATAGAGATGGTTATTATTTAAAAGTGTTATTTAAACCTTTATTATTAACGACTTAACATGTTTAAACGGTAAAACGATATCTTTGTTCTGTATAACTGGAACAAAACTGACATTTTTTGTTGAAATATGGCCCTGCCACTCTGTTGTGTCATACAACTAATTGTTGTTTAGAATATAGCTCTTCCGTAGTTGCTTTCAAATCTACCCAGGAGGTATCACGTGGAGGTGGCTGCATTTCATGACACAGCAGTGCATAGCCCGACCACCCTTCCATCTGAGCGCAATGTTTTATTTATATATTGAATTGTGATTTTTTATCAAAGTCTGGCATGAGATTTCTATGTATCAACCTAGTCCATCTCTTCTTTATATCCACAGACATTGGGTGGTGCTGCTGTGACACTCCTTCGCGTATATTTCTACTGCTTGTGTAAGTGTATAAAGTAAGTAGAGTAATGCAGTGGAATTAATGGAATCTATTCAGCCCTCTAGTATATTCACCAAATTTGCATCCAGTTACTGCATAATGATTGGAAGTTCTATTCCTACAACATTTTACAACACTTAGGTATTTCATCTTTGAGTATGCCATCCTTTACTCTACGTATTGTATTTTTTATATGTTGATAAGCTGGTGGTTCAATGTGATGGCGATCGTCATCAAAATTACAATAAAAATTTGCTCTCGGTGTCCTAAATAATTTTTTTTAGTATTTTTTTTTTTTTTTTGCCGTTTTCTATGATGTTTAGTAACCGAGTAATTTCCCATAAGTTTTTAGATTAATTTTTTAGATGTGGATTATATTTAGTGTAAACCATCCTGCGACAAAAATTTGGATTACATACTTTGTGAGTGAGCCAGACTCTGATGGTCAATCAGTGCTTTTATAAAGGCGAATAATTTTATGCACCTTTGTGAGCCATCTTTCGTAGGAGAAGTTTCTTAGGTTCCTATTCGCTAGTTCTTCTGAGCGATATCTTGATGAAATAACTTTGCAAATGTCTAGCATGTATTTCTGGTATGCGCTGAATACCCTTTTCTCAATTTCAGGAAATAGTGTTTGAAAATTACTCTCTATGGCTTCAAAAATTGGAATTAGAAGGGAAAAAACACGTGGACATAGGTTTTCCTATTGATCCGGTGAATCCCTGTGGGTTAAAATCTAATTTTTGCCAATAATCTTGCCTAATATATGATGCAGAGAAAATTCACTGGACTTGGAGGTGACATATTATCAATTGTAATGGTTCATTCTAAACATGTCCCTCGCAGAATGGACGACGACTAAGAGAATTATCCGCATTCATATGAGCACTCACTGCCCATCCGAGTCTCTACGTTCACTCAAAATTTTGAGTGAAGAAAGTACTTTAAAGTACTATGTTATCCAGGTTTGGCCTCAGGATAGTTTACAATCAAATATAATCCACAGCTAAAGAAGGTATCTAAAAACTCATGGGAAATTACTCGGCTACTAAACAACACACAAAACGGAATAAAACAACTACTAAAAAAAGGTTATTTAGGAGAATGGTTGCTTTGCAAACGCAGAGGAAATTCTTAATTCAATGCTCTCTGACGATTTCAATCACATTAAACAGCAGCTGCTCAGCACATAATAGTTGAAAAATGAGACTAAGTGATTGCATACGCAAATCTGAAACATCGACAATCAACTTTGAAGCGGCTAATTATATAAATCTAATTCATTGGAAAAGTGTTGTGGTAACAGAACCTCTAATCAATATGCATTTATCGGGTGCAATCTTGGTGAAGATAATAGACGGCTGAATAGATTACATTAATATCATCCGCACTGCATTACACTGTTTATCTTCTCTTACACAAACAGCAGAAAAATACGCAAAGGAAATCCCAGTAGCAGCATCCAAAGTCTGTGGATCCAAAGAATATATGTACTACGTTGATACATAGAAAACTTAGGCCAGTCTTTGATAAAAAATCACAATTGAATGTATAAATAAAACATTGAGTTCAGATGGTAGGGTGGTCGAGCTATGCACTGTTGTAACATGAAATGCAGTCACCTCCACGTGATATATCCTGATTAGTTTTGAAAGCAACTAAGTAAGAGCTGTATTCTAAACAACAATTATTTGTATGACACAACTGAGTGGCAACGCCTTTTTCCACCAAAAGTTCTCAGTTTTGTTCCAGTTATATAGAACAAAGATATCATTTTATCGTTTAAATATGTTAAGTCATTAATAATAAAGGGTTAAATAACACTTTTAAATAATAATAATCTCTGTAGAATTTTTTTTAATTTTTTTGAAAAAATGGCAAATTTTACCCAAAATTTCGACTTTTGGACCAAAAGCGCAGACTCAAGCCATTTTTTTTTCAGCGATAAAATTGCACGCAGATGATGTACTAGAATAAAGACAACTTTTGGCACCTACCCGTTTTTGATTTAAAAAAAATAATTTTTTTCGCTCCACCCTAGCGTCTAGCAAATAAAACCCTGATAATTAAATATCTCAAAAACAAAGATCAATAGAATTATGAGGTAAACGGTTTGTTTATTAGCTAAGCTGTAAAAATGTTATACATAAATTTTAAAATATAGTTGCAAAAGACGTTAACAGATGGCATTGCAATCGCAATGTTTATAAATTGTGCTTCGAAGTCCAGCGCACTAGTGTCTCATTCCTACATGGTCGCTATGGAAGAACTAAAATTGAGAAAGTCCACTTTTTCGTTGGGATGGTGTGCAGAAGTGGAGTTATCTGGTCACAGAATTATTGCACCGGTTTTAAGTTTAGAGAATTTCAATTAATAGAATGTTGAATAAAAAGTTTAGAAATCATTATATAAGAACTTATTAAAATATTTTGTTAAATTCAATTTTTAATGCCATATAATTATTTAAATCAAAATGCATAGGGAATTAAAATGAATAACGGGTTCATTCCATAGAGAAAAATAATTTTTTTACTTTTTATTTATTTTTTTATATTTTTAAATCACGGCATAATATTTTGGCATTATTGTTTATATCTGAATTATTATAAATGAAAAATTAATTTTGCACTTTTCATTTATATTTTTATATCACTGCATGATATTTTGGTTTTAGCACAACACATATATTTCTTTTCTTTGTAAACAAAGTTTTAGGGAGAGAAATTATGCATTAAATTATTTCATTTTTAAAAGGAATTGATGATAAGTCATATCATGAACGTCGAAGCAAATGTATTTTGGAGGCTGCACTCCTTTCCAAAACTTCGGATCTCTAGAAGCTGCACCATACTTCTGTACTCAATGATAAAAGAAATGAAAATTTTTTTTTTAAATTTAAGATGATTTTTTAAAATTAATTGAGTTTTTAAAATAGGAAATTTGTATTTTTTCATTCAAACTATTTTCTACAATTTAAAAAAAAATGATTTATGAATCATTATTATAAATGCTCAATGATTTAAAAAAAAGGGTTTCTTTTAGCTTAAACAAATTTTAACACTAGAAACTTTAATTTTTTTTATTCAAATATTTTTTCACAATTTAAATAAATATTAAAAAATATAGATTTCCATTTTTTTCAAATCCTCCTCTGCTTGGATTCCACTCCTCGATTTACCAATTAGGAGAGAAAAGACATACCCCTTAGGTACTATCGGTCCGAAATAGCTTATAACAAAATTTGAAACAAATCTCAATTCTGTCAACGCATAGCTCTGCAAACTCCTAAGGAGTTTGTATCATAAGATAGAGCCATTTATTTACTAAGGAATGATACTATTTCTGATACAGAAATTGAAAAATCTGACGAAGAGGACAGTGAAAGTGCACGCAATCTATAAAATGCAGATGATTGCGTGCACTATTGCGACAATTGATTCGGTGCACTATTGCAACAATTGATTGCGTGCTTTCCCAATTCAATTGTCGCGCTCGTCGACCTAACTTTTCGGAGTTTTCCGTGGTTGTCCAATTCAATTGTCAATACACTCAGTCCTGTTTCTATTTCTGTAGGTAATAAGTGTTAGAAATTGAAGTTGAAAATGTAGATCAGTTAGAAGATAAGAATATTGAACAATTTGATACGACATTTAGAGAAACTTCTTCATTGCCTCCTGATGAAATTTTAGCACTTATGAGTACTTTAAATTATTTTGCGATGAATAAATTACAGATAACTTAGTGTATCAAGTAGCTGAGAGGTTCCGCTGCCAAAGCTCGTAGACGGGAAGTGCTGTTTCGGAACCAATCGCGCTCGTCAGCCTATCAGTTCGGAGTATACCGGGTCTCTGGGTATCCTTTCTTAAATACGGATTATGTTTTCTTAAAACACCCCTACTGAGGGCATCCCTCCTCTCGTGTAGATAATCTGCAGTCATGAACAATATCAACACCACTTTTGTGCATCAAACAAATCTATATTCTTTCGAAAATCCTGGAACTTCCGTAAATACAATTATACATCAAATGGACATTAAAAAACGAATACACATTAAAAATTGAATATATATTCCCTAACTTTGAAATTTATAGGCATATCTATGAAGCGCATTACAAGATGATTGCTATAGAATATGGTATGGATAGCACTTATTGATTACTTACAGGGACACTAAAAATAACTATGTTGCATTACGGTCTATGGAGAAAAAATTTCGAGGTGTATTTTGTTCATGTTATGCTATTTCAAATGTATTGAAATTAATACCCGAGGTGATCTATAAGATGCTTACTATTGAATATGATGTGACAATAATCGTTCATATACAAGAGCACACAAAATAAATCAGGGCCCACCTAAGGGCAGACAAATTAAATTGGAACGAAAAGATAATAATCTAAAATACTTAATCCTATCAAAAGTTGAGCTTAATCGTGCTTTATAAAATAACTTTTTCCATGTTAAATCTGAAAAATTGTAAATCAAATACAGAGTTTTTTGCGGCATTATATATGAAATAACAGCTGATATGTGCAAACTTTATGCACAGAAATCCAATAAAATAAAGTCCATATTTTGTCTGGAAGCGTCCACAATCGAGCAGTATATTTTATTCCGCTTCAAGTAAAAGATTAAAGAACTATACTCAAATTGATTGATTCATTCCCAACTAAAAAGCATCAACTTTGAGCTAGTCTATGGACCATACAATTATATTTATATCAAAACCAATAGCAGGGTAGAACGCCCTAACTATTGGGCTATAACAAGCAAAAAATAAATTACGCTAGGATTAATTTTTAAAAATCGACTTTTGGCCAGCTATAACCGTGCACCGGTGATGGTCCAAATTTACAAGAATGTAATCAAATATTCGGTCCTTCACCGAGGTATTTGGTATGTGCTGACATTCACCGGTGAAATTCGACATTCTCCAATATCGGTCTTTCAGGGTAACACACACACACACACACACATATATATATATATATGCATGTTATATGTTATATATAGGGGGCTCTGCTCCCTACGAGCTACGCTCGTAAACCCCGTTCACACACCGCAGACTATAACAGCTCGCTAATTTGATCGGCTTTAAAAATATTTCGGAAGATTGAATTATAATTTGAATCTGACAATTATAATCTGACGTAATTTTCACCAAACTTTTCTTTCACTTTTTAATATTCTCGTAAAAATACTTTTGTTAGAAATAACATTTTATGATCATCTTAAAATATCAAATAAATGTCGCGCGCAATTTTTAAATTTAAACTGTTTTGCAATATTATTTTTGTTCATTTCACGTAATAAGTGTAATGTGACGTAAATTCTCCTATTTAAGACTTCTAACGCATGTTTTGTTATTTTACAATATTATTTCTCTTTTAAAATTCACGTGTAAATATAGTTTTTATGACGTAATTTTCAATGAGTTCCGGTTTTTTATATTTTCTGTTTATAATAGTCACGTGTAAAATAAATTTTTAATTTGAAGCAAACATTATTTTTGCGCTGTTTATACTGTTGGCAACAGTTTAAATTAATACAGTTTTCTAAAATATGTAAAAAAATATCTCACGAAATGCTGAAAATGTGAATTTAAATTAGAAATAAAACCTCAAAAAGTGAGTCAAATTAAAAAAAAACTAAATGCAGTCTGCACACCGAAAAATTCTAAATAAAATGATCTAAAAATGATTAAATTTCTATATACAGTTTTAGCTCCTATAAAATTTTTTTAATGGATCAATTTTGTCCAACTTTGGCATTAAATATCTCTTAAAATAATTCTTCGATTTGAAAACTGTCTGCCTCAGCGTGTTTATCAAGCATTTCTCTATAATACTACCGATTTTCATATTTTAGTCTGCAACTGTTTTTTTTTTAGTATTGACGAAGAAAGGCCATGCTTAACCATTCAAATTGGATGCCGATCTGGCGGGAATATCTACTTTTTTTTATATATAGAAGATTATATATAGATATTATATATATATATATATATATATATATACTAACGTAGAAAGTTGTTGTTCATTTTATTGATATATTAATAAAATGAGGCTTCAGAGCTGATAAGCGAGACTACTTGGAAAAAATTTTCAAATGGTGGACACTTCTTGGATTAAACTTAAACAATGAGACAGAAATTAGTTTTTTGGTAGAAATGCTAGTTGAATGAATAGCGATTCAAAAAATGTGCATATTTAGTGTAATGGCATTATTTCAAAATAAAATGTGAATTTTCAATTTATAAAAATATACCGGAAATCGAGATATTAATATTTCAAAAAAATGTTAGTCATTCCTTCAGATAAGATGATTTAAAAATTCAAGAATATTGATTGGATATTTGTGTAATAATGCTGTACACTGTTTTTCAAAATGCTGCTGTAAAAAAAAAAAAAAAAAAAAAAAAAAAAATCATTATTATTATGTTACTCACTGTGGCGTTCTCTACATCTTTAGAATTATTTTCTGTGCTTCTGTAAATGATCTATAAGTTCTACATATCTCTTTTTCGATAAAAAATGTCGGTTTGTAATTACCAATAACATATAACAAGATCATACTGATTCAAGTATATTTACTCGTGTTAAAGCACGAACAGATGACGCAGCAAGACAAACTGAGGTCATATATATATAGATAGATATTTTTGCTTATGTTGGGAAGTAATAATACAAAATGATAAATGTGTAAATGTTTATAATATCCAAGATGTATAAACAGACGAAGAGGGACTGCTCAAATGCGAAATTAGCTCTGTAGAGCATAGATGTCCCTCCCGTTCAACTTTATTATTGTTTAAAAAAAATATATAGAATTCAACTGGGACTGAAAATACGACAAAATACGTAAGTATAAAATCCCATTGTGGAGTTTGGTAGAAATTGACAGATACAAGATAAACGATCTCTGCCGGATACGAGGCATAAACGCGACAATGGGAATGTTAGCAGTGGCGTAACAAGTGATCGGCTCTAGGAGGGGAAGGGGTTGAGATGTGATAATATATATTATACTAGGTTGGCCTTTGCGCCTTTTAAGCAATTAATTTGAAATTTGATTTTTATTTGAAATATCGTATGCAAGGAGATTGTTTCACCATGGAAAAATTTCCACGTATTAATATGGTTTCAATCGATGCTGGATGTAATTAAGTTTCGTGTTTGATCCATGTCAGTGGCTCACGGGAAAATAATCCATCTTGTGCTGCGTTTATAGCCTTGCCAACACGTAATAGAGAGGAGTTCCAGGCTGGGTATCGTTCCATGTGGTTTAGTCTGTAGAACGTCAGTGCGCTATACTGATGGCCACGGTTCAAGTCACAAACTTAATTAAAAACTTAACACGAAACTTAATTAAATCCAGCATCGATTGAAACTATATTAATACTTGGAAACTTTTCCAGAGGTTATTTTTATTTTGCTTGAAAGGCAATTTTAATTTGAAATTTGATTTTCATATGAAATATTGTATGCAAGGAGAATGTTTCTCTCTGAAAAAACTTCCAAGTATTAATATAGCTTCAATCGTTATTTAATTAAGTTTCGTGTTTGCCCCATGTCGGTGACTCACGATAAATATTCCATTTTGTGCTGCGTTTGTAGCCTTGCCAACATGTAATAGTAATAAACTTTCCAGTCTGGGTATCGTTCCTTGTGGTTTAGTGGGTAGAATGTCAATGCTCTATACTGATGACCCGGGTTCGAGTCCCGGCATGGAATCTTTTTCACTAGGTTGACCTTTGCGCCTTTTAAACAATTAATATGAAATTTGATTTTCATTTGAAATATTGCATGCAAGACGAATGTTTCACTCTGTAAAAACTCCCAAGTATTAATATGGTTTCAATCGATGCTGGATATAATTAAGTTTCGTGTTTGCAACATATCGGTATCTTACGGGAAAATATTCCAGCTCGTGCTGCGTTTGTAGCCTTGCCCACATGTAATAGTGAGAGGTTCCAGGCTGGGTATCGTTCCATATGGTATAGTCTGCAGAACGTCAGTGCGCTATACTGATGGCCTGGGTTCGAGCTCCCGCATGGAATATTTTTCACTACGTTGGCATTTGCATCTTTTAATCAATTAATTTGAAATTTGGTTTTTATTTGAAATATTGTATGCAAGGCGAGTGTTTATCTCTGGAAAAATTTCCAAGTATTAATATAGTTTCAATCGATTAAATTACGTTTCGTGTTTGCTCCATGTCGGTGGTTCACGGAAAAACTTACAACTTGTGCTGCATTTGTAGCCTTGCCAACATGTAATAGTGAGAAGTTCCAGCTGGATATCGTTCCATGTGATTTAGTCGGTAAAATGTCAGTGCGCTATGCTGATGGCCCGGGTTCGAGTCCCGGCATGGAGTCTTTTTCACTAGGTTGGCCTTTGCGCATTTTAAGCAATAAATTAATTTAATAAATTAATTTGAAATTTGATTTTAATTTGAAATATTGTATGCAAGGCGAATGTTTCTTTCTGAAAAAACTCCCAAGTATTAATATAATGAAGCAATTTTAGGAAAATTTTCAATAGATTTCACTAACTTTGTGTCAAATGTAACAATGCCACGAGAATTTCTGGAATTTTATATCATCCATATCCAAACAATTCCAAATTAGGTGTTTTATAATGTAATTGACATTAAACGCGATATCTGTGAATGAATTATTGTGCACTACCCAGCAGAAAATTTTGTTGAAATCTTTTCATTATTGTTAAAGATCTCTAAAAATACCTGTGTTTGATTTGAAGTCCTATATCCTATATATATATATATATATATATATATATACGACCTGGTTTCGAATACAAAAATTGTTAACTGCAGTGTGCTATACTACCTTTTACAGATTACCATACCTTTTTTTTAAACACATTGAATATGTGTAAAGCGTGTGTGCTTTTTAAATGTTATTTTTTATTTATTTTTTTATGGTGCTACGGAATATTTAGATATATTTTGTTTTCTGCTTTAAATTATGGAAGAAAGAAAGATAGGTTGTACCTACTTTTGGCTGAAGAAAAACAGGACATTTTATATATAACATTTTCGAAAAAAGAGGGTTCTTTTTCATTTTATCTGCCCCTCCCACGAAATAGGTAGAAAAGGATGTACTTATATATACTTTTATTTAAATGAAAGACACTGTAGCTAAAAACTTATAAGATATCCCTCCTCCCAGTGATAATTTGAAGATTTAACTTAATTTAAACAGTGATTGCAGTTTTTCCTCGTGGAAAACAAAAGGTCGTAATTTTAAAGATATGCAGATGGCACCATTTAAGATGTAATAAGTGTAAATCATCGACTTTCAGAGAAAAACATAAAACATATGATTTAAAGGTCTCTTTCAGTTTATAACTTCCTGTTAGAGGTCTACTCGGGCTGAAATTTCCGGGCCCAGCTAAACGTGGTAGCTAAGCTATCGTGGTAGCTCAATTATTGCTTATTAATTTAAGTTAATACATAATTAATATAAAATTATGTGTCCTCCTGAGACCAAAAAAAATTTTAAAAAACTTTATTTTTGTCTTTGCTACTTTATTTTCATTAAAAGGGTAAAAAAAAATATCATTTTAAAAGATTTTTATTTTTTTTAATTTGATAAGGACCATATCCATTTTAATGGACGTTGAGATCTTGCCCCTTGGAGATGAGCGTCGCGTATAAGGTGCACAGAATACTTGATTATTCCCACCAGTTATTTTTTCCTGTAATTTTTTCTTTGTTTAATCAGGGCATTTTATCGATTCAAGTAGGTAAAATTTTCTTTTTGAAAAAACGGTGATAAAGCGTTAAACATTCTGGAAAAAGTCGCACGTCCCGAAGGAGTAAAGTATGATAAAATGTAAGCACAGTTCAATTCAACTTTTCACTTGTAAACTGCATTATATACAAATAGAGATTCATTAGCAAAATAAATATCGCAACTACAGACACTTTTTTTTTTTTAATTGAAGAATACCTACATGAAAAAAAGCTAAAATAAGTATTCCTTGTTAGAGCATCTAGTGCACGACAATTCAACCGTATTGGCGTAAAAATCTGTGTTTTACAGAAATTCATTCGGGTAGGGAGGGGCTAATTAAGTTTTTATAGGGACCAGACCGAACATTTAGTTTTTATACCGGGTCGAGATTTTAGCTGTTATACTGGGTCGGGACAATAAATTTTTTGTATGTGCCCAACTTGTCTCGGGCAGAACTTCTACCTTTTTATACCTGGCCGGGTCAAAAAAGGTTCTAGGGGTCGGTTCGCGCTTGGGCCCGGAAATTTCGGCCCGAATAGACCTCTAACATGAATTTTCAAAGTGAAGGAGACCTGTATGTGTATAAATCTATGTATTAGGTTTTTCTCTGGAAGTGAACGGTTCATTATCGTTCAGAACTAGAGGAAAGACAGAAATGAAATTAAAAAACTGCCCACTGTATAATGTTTAAGATCAAAGCGTATATACGGCAGGAAATGATCATTCTTTTAAACTAAGACGACATCTCGAAAATGTGATATATGCCCTTTTTCAAAACAAATGACTAGTTTTCAATTAACCAATGCATGCAATATACGCTTTCACAGTTTTAAATACAATACTTGCCATTCAATTGAATCACGTTGTTGAATAGAATTTGATTCAGCAAGATCACGGATTCGACATACTCCAAATCATTTTAATATTACTTTAGTTTTTATTCATAAATGTGCTTAATTTGCTTAACTAGTGATACATAAAAGCGGCAAATATGGTAATTTTTGTAGTTGGGGAGAGGTTTTAAATCCGACAATCCCCACTTTGCTGGGTCAGTGAATGTTAAGAACAAGAAATGAGATGAATGAAATACGTAGTGTGCGTGCAGGAGATAAGCTCCTACGCAACGCGGACGCTTTAGTAACAAAAGAGTAAGTTTTTCTCACGACAGGAGTCGGCACCCCTCACGATATAGTAAATTGAAGCAAGGTTTTTTCCCAACACTGGGCAGTGATTCTTCAACGAAGTTGAAGATGCGTGCTGTCTATTGTTGCAAAATTTTTGAAAAAAGAAATTTCAAACTACTGTAAAACTATGTTGTGTTTATGTCACATCGATAGAAGTTATTAAGGCTGATAAGAAGGTCTAAAAAACCGAATAAAGGCCACTCATCTGGCCAAGGTAATGGTGATAGGAACGGATGGATTGGTGCAAGAAAGCCCCTTATTGACTCGTTGGACTAGAAGAGGATTGTTTCCATGCGTGAGGTGCAGGGGGCGTGGAGTGAAGTGGGAACTGCTTCATCATAACCTTGATATTTTCAAGTTTATGTTGGGAAGATTCTGAAAGAAGCATTGTAAACGATTCTGAAGGCGGTGCCATGCAGACTGTAATGTCTGAAGTTGCTGATGCAAAGCTTATCACCGGTACTGTAATCTTCACAATGGGATGATCCAGTTGCATCACACACATTGACATACTTTTCGGCTGAATTCCAATGGATTATTGCGAAGCAGCAGCTTGATATTTTCTGTTCAAGATACAAAATATCGTTTAGTTCAAATGGAAGCGGTCTCGTTGTTTTGACCCGTTGTGTGAATTCGAAACAGTTGTTCTTTCTATGGCGTTTTAAAGGTCTGTACTGCAGAAGAAGGTTGCTGTTGTTAATATACTTGGATGTTTCAGTGGAACAGTAGGGATATCTGACAACTGGGAATCGGCATTAACTGAGGAGAAGGAATCAGGAAGAAATTCGAAGAGAGAATGCTATAGTGCGTCCATATCTTTAATCTTCGTGTTAATCTTTTCCATATGAAATGTGTGAATTTACTGGACTATCTTTCAGCTTATAGCTGGCTGGGGGTTGTTTTTGGTGTTGCTCTTTAGCATTTTGTTGTTGGTACCAATCTTGCCTGCTTGTGTTCTGGTTAGTGCTTTCAATGCTATAATCTACATATATTGCAATGATATAAAGAGGGGATCCTGACACGTCTGAGTGTGCCTCCTCAGAATCAACCTTTTCACCACCGTGAACTGATGTGTCCGTTTACAAAGCTGTAGGTTCAACTACAACAGAAGCACTATTTAAATTATATTAATATTATATTATATTATTTAAATTGTGTTAATTTAAATTAACATAATTTAACAAATATAATGTAGTTTTAAAACACTGAGTTGTGAATAGGATACGAGGATATCTTAAGGGTAATTTTTATATTACTATTTGAATTTATTATATAAGGTTGTAATAGTTTATTTTTTATTAAAAAAAATTAAAATGTAAACATCAACCTTACAAATTTACCCTTTTACTCGGTTGTCAGGGCAAATGGCAATGGGGCTTTTGGATTTTTTAATGATTGCACTAAGAGGGCGCTTTAAAAGCGAAATGCATCTTTTCATATCATGAAGAGTGGTTTCCCGTTTTTTCTATATCTCGATGCACATGGTTTCTCTTCTTGTAATTACCGAATTGTGCTTTCCTGCTATAATACAAGTTAGGTTCTTAGTCCGTTCTGGTACGTTTGAAGGTTAAAGATTCGCCTTTCGAAAGCATTCAATAAGTGCTAAGGCGACCATTGCGCAATTCGTTAACTGAACTATAATCCTAGGGTTTGTGTGGACTTTATGACTATCCCAGATGCACAGAAATCAAAATGTATTAAGTAAAAGAAAACGGCACTTTCAAGCTAGAGGTCCTTGTATCAGTGCATTTTTTTTCTGAGGGCGCTTTATATCATCGAAATGTTTACTTTCACGTTATCAAGCGTATCACGTATCAAGCGTATAAAGTTTCACCTTTCGAAAGCACGATGCTGTGTGGCATGGAAATCAGGACACTAGAAAAACATAAATTACATTCTATAAGTGATTAGGCGACCATTGCTCTTTTGGTTATTTGAACCATAATTCTAGAGTTTGTAGGGGAATTTGGGACTGTCCCAGATGTATGATTCAAATCTATTAAGTAAAAGAAAATGGCACTTTCATAGAGCTTGCGGTTCTTGTAAGAATGCATTTTTTTTCCTAGGGCGCTTTATATCATGGAAATGTTTACTTTCGAATATCGTACCACGTGCCAAGCGTATATTCAGACGATCTTCTGTGTTGCATGCTTTAATTTCAAGTTACTATATTGATTCTTGTAAAAGAAAAAAAATCAAGCAATAAAAAATACTTTGAAAATGGACGGAAGCTGCGTTGTTATATGTTCTTATATGTTTCTTTTTTTTTTAATTATTGTTAAGTTACATCTAAAGTTATCCTATCCATTCATTAAAATCTAATGCAATAAGTATTAATATGTTTTTATAAACGTGTACTGCATGTTGCGTACTCAGAATAACAACACCGTAAGACTATAATAGAATTAACTAAGAAAACATGAAAGAGTCTTAAATATTACAAATGATTTATGGTTTCAGACGTCATTTAATTCCGAATATAAAATTTTCTTTCTAGAAGTAACTTTCTTCCCAATAAACAAAAATGAGAAATAACATTAGGTTGTGTTTCACGTTTATTGCAATAACTCTTTCAGATAAATCTCATTACATTTACGCGGAACGTTTTTCCTTTTTACGAGCATACGTAAGTTTAAATAAAGAACAGTGTTTGAATATATCCTGAGAACATGAGCTAAGAAGTTAAGCAATCAAAACTGTTTACTTAAGTTGAATGCACTTTGATAAATTGAAAACAACGGGGAATATAAAAGAATTAGTTTTGTCATTCAAAGTAATATCAAAGTTCTTTTTATAACAGAAGATAAATACAAGAGCTGTACTTTACATTTATCTTAATAAATATTGTTTTGACAATTTTTTAGGCTTCACACATAAAAGAGAATTAAGGTGTATTAATAAATAAAAGAATTATTTATATTATTCAAAGTGATATTCAAATATCTTTTTATAACGAAAGATAAATATAAAAGCTGTATTTTATATTTACCTTAATTATTATTGTTTTACAATGGTTTCGGCTTCATACATTACAAAAAAAGCATGTTTGCGGAAAGCTAATTCAAAGGCTATTTTTATGATAAAGAATTGAAAGAGCCGCTTGTTTAGATGGTTTAGTAATGAATACCAATTCAACAATTGAGTTTAAAAATTTGAGAGGCATTATTAAAATAAAAAATTATAAAATTTAGATTCATCTACATTAAATCATTAACTTGAGCAATAATTCGCTTCAAAATTTCTTAAAATGTAGAACATATAGCAGGCTATAAAAATATCGTTATTCGTTTAAATATAAGTTAACATTATTTTAGGAGTTAAAATTAGTGCTTTTAAAACACACAGATACAAAAAAAGAACTTTTTTAAAATGTTTCAGACGTGCTTCATGATGCTGATAGGAAAGTGCTGATTTTGGAAAGTGCGTTTAAAAAATGCTCTATCAAGTGCAGTTTTAACACAGATCGAAAGTAAATTTATAAACAAAATTATGTATAACACATGAGTTTGTTAAACAGACTCGATACCCAGAAGCTTCAAATATAAGGATTCAAAATTACACCTCTTTCCACAGTCGTTTTTCAGTTATGCTTAGAAGAACGACCTGCGTTGGAATCTATTTGTCAGTGATTAAAATTAAATTTAAAACAATCTTGACCGTCAATTTCCTATGAAACTTTTGTTTTGAAACATTGGAAGCCCCTCCCCCCACGCACACACACGCCTGTTCTGTAAGGCGGTTGCTTAGATAGTTTATCAATCAATAAATATTTTGAAAACGTTTGTATTTTATATGCAATTTCTTTTAGTCTAACAAAAAATGACCAAGTATTTGTTCTTAAGACGTAACTTTTCTGATAAAAGTATTCTGATATTTTATGTAAAAATAGCGAAGGTGGAACTAATGACCCAGTGAGCGGCTTTTGTCAAAAACGTATCGTTTTAGAAACACCAGTATACACGTGACTGTCAACAAACAGTTTTTATTAGATATTCTGAAATTTAGATCAACATTATTACTGTATTATTTGACCAAATGACTTCTCATTTGTTATCCAAAGGTGACATTTACAGAAAAATTCAAATATGATGTCAAAGTTAAGTATGATTACTAAAATGATAATGTTTGTTATATTCCTTTAAGACCTGACCTACACAATTATGTAGGTGATCTTAAAGAAAAAGGAAAAAAAAATTTTTTATCTTTCCTCAGCGATTTAAAGTCGAGACTGCATCCATAGAATTGCGTGGATCCTCCCTTTACATAACCTGACATGGGTATTTTTAAAAATATTTTTTCCAGTCAAATATGATCCTAATTGTGGAGAAGATTTCTCCCATGTACGTGATCGATAGCAAAAATATACAATAACACATGTCCGTAAAATGTGTCCAAAAAAACTCCAATATAATGTCGAAAATGACTTTTATTTAAGCATAAAGAATACTTAAAGGAGGAGAGCTGCACATTGGAAAAAGACAAAGGCCTGAGCCTATTCAAGCAGACAGGTGAATAACTTCGCAGTTAGATTTCACGTATTTGGAGTGACTCAATATCGCCAATATGCAAATATTTTTCCGCCCGCACAAGCGTACATTGGCTGAGAGAAGATTAGCTAAACGTATATGGTCAATTGCTTGTACATTTTGAACATGTAGGTATATATTTCAAGGTTAATACATTCTTGTGGCATGGGGAAAGT
The DNA here is from genome assembly GCA_963932465.1 of Maratus speciosus. NCBI lineage: Eukaryota > Metazoa > Arthropoda > Arachnida > Araneae > Salticidae > Maratus > Maratus speciosus. The sequence continues at coordinate 141,031,033 of OZ010791.1, forward strand.
TGAAGAACATTTGCACTTTATATAAGTGCGTTTTAAGTTTTAACTGAACTGCCCTGTCTACAGACAAAGGCTGGGAACTATGATTGCGGCTGTTAGACATAGCATGCATAAGGTAGTGTACATGATTGCGGTAGCAGACAAAAATGTGAACTCATAAAGTTCGTTGTGAAAAGGAGAGCGATTGCAGCTGTCAGAAAATTAATATGTATTCTTATAAAACATAGGCATTTAACGGTCTGAATTTTAGAGTATCGCACAAGACAGAGGTATGAATAAAATGCATGTTTTGATGGTGGGCGATGAAGGAATATGCCGTATATGAGCAGCTGGGAAATTAAAATGTTTTTGTATGAACCGAATTGCTAGTTCTGGAATTAAAATTATTTGGTTAGATCGTTTATCCACCGCCCTTGAAAGTGTTAAATCTAGGCAGGGCTCCCCAATGGTCCGCCAACTGAATTCCAATGAATTTTAACAAAAAAATTTATGGTAGGTTTGCGTAAAGGTGTTTCCGGTGCGGTTTGTAAGAAAAATCTAAAAGGAAAAAATTTCTAAAATAATATTGGTATTCAGTTGGCGGACCATTTGGGAGCCCTGTCTATGTCGTCGTATTGAAGATTCTTGCAATAGACGTTCCACGCTGAGAAATGTGCATGCAGATTTAATCTCATGAATACTAATGTGTATCGTGAGCAATGGCGAACTTTTCGAACATACTGAATATTAACTTTTTATCACTGTGAAACAGTTTGTCTTTTTTTATTTTTTTGTGTGATGTTATCAAAAATTATTGAGATAAGTCCGTATTTATACAATAAATTGTGGTACATTTCTTCTTCCTCCTGGCTATTCCATTCAAACGTTTACACAACATTGAGTGCATCGATGTCGGACATTTTTGTGTATACAGGCGAAGATTTACCTTATCCATGTAAACCAATTGTGGTTTTGTACTAATTATTTGATGCTCTAAAACTTTCTAATTGGAAATTTTGCTCTATTTCTTTTCGTTTTCGATTTGCAATGGTATCTTCCAAATTTCGCCACTAGGAGCATTGCTGTCGTTCTCATTAAATCGGTCGTAGTGGCTTTACCATACCGTTACCTCGCATAGCTGTACCTCCCTCTGTTTGCAAGTGTTTTCAGCTTAAAGGGACTTTCCTTTGCACCCTGTATATATGTATATATTTACACTTACTTATAAAATCTCATTATAAATCCTTTATTTCAATATCTGTATCATACCGCATCTAACATAAATGCAAATATAAATACAAATTTACAGAATTATATTTTTGGGGAAAATAATTTAACACGTGTTTAGAGACACGTATTTTTTAAATTGGGTGATATAGTGTCTCAAACTATTAAAATGTAAAAAGACAGTTATTTATTAACAAGAACGCATTACTTATCAGAAAATACATAAACACATCATTGATTTGATATATTTAACAAATTTAAAATTGCACGAAAGTGAAATTTAATTTTAACGAGATTTTCTTCTTCTTTAGCCTAAAATTTTCGCAAGGTTTATAATTTATTTTTGTTACAAAGTCTCTCGAGCATATACCAATATTTAGTTTTAGGTAGCTTTCTTTACAAAAATCTACCTATTGCAGCCGTTCGGAGGAAAGCGATTTCAAAACATTTTGGTATATTTTCATCGATCATGACCCCCAGACCCCGAAACCACCCTCCGTTCAAAATTTATATATATATATATATATATATATATATATATATATATATATCTGACCTATGTCACACTGTAACTCTCGTATTTATGAACCGATTTGGATGTAATTCGGTGTGTACATAGTACATGCCAATGTCTCGACCGAGTTCGTTGGCCAGCTTCATCCGCCATTTTGTTTCAAAATGGAGGCAATTTAAAAATTTAAAAAAAAAATTAAAATTTGAAATGTGGTACCAAAAAATTGAAAATGGAAAAATATTTTTTTCTTATGTATTTTACCTTTATACAAAGACTCCGTAGCAGTTTTTGTTTCGTCTATATCTTAAAAAATGGCTGAGTTATAGCATTTTGAATTTCTAGTGAAGCAGACATTTTGAAACGTCCTGAATTTTGTCACGCGATAAAAGGCGTATTTATGAACCGATTTGGATGTAACTTCGTTTATACATAGTACAGACCAATGTCTCGACCGAGTTCGTTGGCCAGCTTCATCCGCCATTTTGTTTAAAAATGGCGGCCATTTACAATTTTAAGAAAAATTTAAATTCGAAATGTGGTACCAAAAAATTGAAAATTGAAAAAATATTTTTTTCTTATGTGTTTGACATCGATAAAAAGATTCGGGAGCAGTTTTTGTTTCGTCTATACCTTAAGAAATGGCTGAGTTATAGCATTTTGAATTTCTAGTGTGGCTGACATTTTGAAACGCCCTGAGTTTTGCCACGTGATAACAGACGTATTTTTGAACCGATATGGATGTACCTTGGTGTGTACATAGTACATACAAATAACTCAACCGAGTTCGTTGGCCAGCTTCATCCGCCATCTTGTTTTAAAATGGCGGACATTTAAAAAAATTAAAAAAAAATTAAATTTAAAATGAGATACAAAAAAATTGGAAAATGAAAAAGAGTTTTTTCGTATGTGTTTGACCTTAATACAAAGATTCCGGAACAGATTTGTTTCGTCTATATCTAAAAAAATGGCTGAGTTATACCATTTTAGGTAGCTTTTACAAAAAGCTACCTATTGCAGCCGTTCGGAGGAAAGCGATTTCAAAAAATTTTCGTATATTTTCATCGATCATGACCCCCAGACCCCGAAAGCACCCTCCGTTCAAAATTGATATATATATATATCTGACCTTTGTCATACTGTAACTGTCGTATTTATGAACCGATTTGGATGTAATTCGGTGTGTACATAGTACACACAAATGTCTCGACCGAGTTCGTTGGCCAGCTTCATCCGTTCAAAATGGCGGCCATTTAAAATTTTTTAAAAAGTTTAAAATTTGAAATGTGGTACCAAAATATTGAAAATGGAAAAAATATTTTTTTCTTATGTATTTGACCTTTATACAAAGACTCCGAAGCAGTTTTTGTTTCGCCTATATCTTTAAAAATGGCTGAGTTATAGCATTTTGAATTTCTAGCATGGCTGACATTTTGAAACGTCCTGAATTTTGTCACGCGATAAAAGGCGTATTTATGAACCGATTTGGATGTAACTTCGTTTATACATAGTACATACCAATGTCTCAATCGGGTTCGTTGGCCAACTTCATCCGCCAAATTGTTTAAAAATGGCGGCCATTTAAATTTTTAAGAAAAATTTAAATTTGAAATGTGGTACCGAAAAACTGAAAATTGAAAACATATTTTTTTCTTATGTGTTTGACCTTGATAAAAAGATTCGGGAGCAGTTTTTTTTTTGTCTATATCTTAAAAAATGGCTGAGTTATAGCATTTTGAATTTCTAGCGTGGCTGACATTTTAAAACGTCCTGATTTTCGTCACGTGATAACAGGCGTATTTATGAACCGATTTGGATGTACCTTGGCGTGTACATAGTACATACAAATATCTCGATCGAGATCGTTGACCAGCTTCATCCGCCATCTAGTTTCAAAATGGCGGCCATTTAAAAAAATTAAAAAAAAAAAAAATTAAAATGAGATACCAAAAAATTAGAAAATGAAAATGATTATTTTCGTATGTGTTTTACCTTAATACAAAGATTCCGGAACAGGTTTTGTTTCGTCTATATCTAAAAAAATGGCTGAGTTATAACATTTTGAATTTCTATTGTGGCTGACATTTTAAAACGACCTGATTTTTGTCACGTGATAACAGGCATATTTATGAATCGATTTAGATGTAACTTGGTCCGTCACTGTACATAGTACATACCAATGTCTTGACCGAGTTCGTTGGCCAGCTTCATTCGCCATCTTGTTTCAAAAGGGTTGCCATTTAAAAAAATTTAATTTAAGGTATTAAAAAATTTGAAAATGAAAAAGATTTTTTTATGTGTTTGGCCTTGACACAAAGATTTTGGAGCAGTTTTTGTTTCTGAAAATTTGTTCTTTTGTTTATATCTTAAAAAATGGTTGAATTATAGCACTTTGAATTTCTAGCATGGCTAACACTTAGAAACTATCTTGTATTTGCCACGCGATAACACACGTATTCGCCTACTTCGATGTAAGAAGGCATGTGGAGTGTATACATCAATACCTCGACCAAGTTCGCCAGATTCATCATCCATCTTGTTTCAAAATGGCGGCCATTAAATAAAAAATATATATATATTTAAAGTGAGGTGCAAAAAAATTAGAAATTGAAAAAGGTTTCTTTCTTAAGTATTTGACCTTGATATAAGGATTCAGGAGCATTTTTTGTTTGTCTTTATCTTAAAAAATGGCTCAGATATAGCAGTTTCAATTTCTAATGTGGGTGACATTTTGAAAAATCTGATTTTTTGCCTGCGACAGCACTCTTATATATCAACCGATTCCGATGTGAGTGAGCATGTGCACAGCAATTACTAAGGTCTCGACCAAGTTCACTGGTTAGTTTCATCCACCATGTTGTCTTAAAATGGCAGGCACTTTAAGAAATCGCCGAATTTGGCAGCCAAATATAAGTTACTTTAAATAAAAGCAGCTTGGATAAAGCTAACTAATTTCGCGAAATTCTCATTCATAATGATTTAGTATTGATAAAAATTAGTATTGAATCTCCTATATTCGGTTTCCACTAAATTGAGCTTCGTGTGTTTGAATAATATAAGCTGGCTTTTTTAAAATAAGGAATATGAAAGCTACCTCTTCCTCCCGGCACTGGCCGGAAGGACTTTTTAATGTTTATTTTGGACAAAACGGCGGCCATTTGAAAAATAAGTTTGCCTTTTTGTTTTCTTACGATGTCGGAAATGCAATCAAAGAATGATAATTAAACATTTAGGTGGTATAAGATCCAGCGAGAACGATTACCTTTCTTTTTTTTTAAGAAAATGTATAAATCGGTCAAATAGTTCTCGATAAATATGGTCCCACAGTATAAAACATATGATTTCGAAAAATCGACTTTAAATTTTTACCATATCATCGCTTTTAATCAGCGGCGTTTCGTTCAAGGAACAAAACAGATTTAAGGGTCTCAGGACTCTTAAAGCTAGAACTAAAAAACATATTACGAATTATATTCTGAAATCCCTGCAATGAGTCAGAATAGTGCTCAGAATGGTTTTCAGATGTTAAACTGCTATCTTTTCTGAACATTTTGATATAATTGATTCTTTGAAATTAGTGTTAGAACAGAGGTTATAGCGTTTAGAATTGTACCCACGCAATAGCTGAAAAGGCGTTTCCGAAATTTTGAAGTCATTTATCTCCAAATGACGTTTTAGGGCATAACGCGCAGGATATCTCAAGAACTTCTAAATATTTTTTTCATAAAATTTTTAAAACATATATTTCATGTTATTCTGTATAAACTGAATCTAAAATTTCATTTTTATTGTTCAAAAAAATATTTTTTATGTGATTATACTGACGAAATTTTCAAAATATTGTATTAGCTAAATACAACTTTGTATTAAAAATATAAAAAAGTTTCAAATACAAATTTATTTAAGTTCGGGGTAATTACTATAGTTTGAAGTATAATTAGGCGTGAAAAAATTCATTCTAGTGTCAAAATATATTTTGTAATCCTGCGCGAAAGCTGTTATTTCAATTTTCTGCTCGACAAATGTCTGACTGTTTGGAGCGCACTATAAATTCTAATTCTGCATCTTGCAATTTTTTAAATACATGAAATGAAAGAACCTATTTATACACTGTCAAAAAAAAATTATAGATTTGCCAGCAAAAACTGCTGGTGTCCGACTTGCCAGCACATTGTGCTGTTAATTTTACGCAACTACTGCATTTTCCATATTTATATAGTCAGGAAACAAAGCAAGAAAAGCTACAGCACATTCGACTGTGATCGAGTTTGAGCGCAAGAAGAACAGTACTTTGTACTGTAAAAATATCGTTTTTTTTTTTCAGTGTATCTTTCATCCCAATAAAAATTGTGTTTTTAAATCATATACATTTTAAGATATTAAATGTTGAAAATAGTCTATTATTTTTTTCAATTTTAAGAGTCCTGAGACCTTTTAAGTAATTGGAATATCCTATAACCGCTTTAGGGCATTGATCTACACGGTTGATCATACTACGCTTGATCATAAATTTTGACGCATAGGAATAGAGATATTTCACTATCAAATATAGGGTCATTTAAAGTTAAATATTTAAGATAATTGCTGGAAAGTAACTGTTAAAATATAAAATGTATTTGAAGAAATTTTGGACAATGTGGGGGTGGGGGGGGGGGGGGCATTTCTGAGGGGATATTGATGGAAAAAATTTTAATTTATGTTAAAGAATGATCAACAATCTCATTAATAAATAAATATTAACATTTCAAAAACATTTTAATCTGAAATATGCTTAGGCTTTTATATGTGTCATATGAAACAATGTAACGAAATGTAGAAATTGTTGGAGTTTTGTATCAAGAATGTACGTTTGTTTTTAAAATCGATTGATTAATTTCTCATTAACTTATATTTAAAAAAATGACATCGAAAATTAATGAATTAAGTAACTTACATTTTATGTAGAGTAAAATACATATGGAATAAAAATGTTAAATAACATTTTGATACTGGTATTGAACATTTAAAAATTCATTTCTGGTTTAATAAGTCGGTTATAAAATAAACCACGTGTCTTTATATAAAAAAACACACACATTTGTACGAATTAAAATGTTGCTTCTTTTGATGGTATAATAACGAAGCAAGTTCATATAGCCACAAGACCTTTCAGAAGAGAAATATGTTTTATGACACCATGATAATCGTTTAACCCTTAAATACCTGATTTTTTAAAAATCATTGTAATAACGATTTTCGGCTTTCAATTTTAAATAAATCCTGGGAAAAATACTTTAAAAATTCATATTTTGTTTTAAGTATGGTTTACGGCTAAAAAAACAGTTTGTTACTAATCGGTTTTAATTGAAAAAATAATTTTTCTTGATAAAATTCTATAATATTAAAAACACAAGAATTTTAGGAACTATAATAAGAAATAAATTTTATTTGCTCACTGCAGAACAAAATAGGGTATTTCGCCAGCTCCCAAACAAAACAGATAGAACAAGTATCAACAATTGAAAAAATAAATCTATCTTTATTATTAAACAGCACAAGTATTGCCATCTACATGTTGAAAATCGATTTAATATTATTTTCCGAATGTATTTTATTGGCAACATTAGGCATTATAGCTTCAATATTATTCTGATAGTATTTTAGAGCCTAAATTGGATATGTTGCTGAAAAGCAACACCCGGCATTTAAGGGTTAAAGTTCATGTAGGATTTTCATAGTATATTTGTTTCTTTTCGTTTTAAGTAATCAAACAGTTTAAAAAAAATTAATGTTATTATTTTAGGAGCTAAAAGATCTTAAGAACTAAGAACTAAGAACTAAACAACTTCTTAACACAGCATAAAAAAAATTTAAATGCTCTAGGCTTTTCAAAAGATCTGAGTCTTTCTTCGTAAGGCGCAATGAAGACGTGCTTCTACTATGAAAGCAGCAGCAAGACTTAAATGAGAGTTAAAGGAAAGGAAACAAGCTGAAGAAACAGCCAGAATGAAAAGTTCAGAATGTTTTCTATAATTTCCGTTCAATACTTAACACATAAAGAACCTACGAAGATAAATATAAAACAAGCTTGAATGTTCATTTGTCTTTTAACTGATTTAATTTACATATGAAAAAGAGATAAAGTTTATTATCTTTGAAATATTTAACTGTTTTATTATAGAACAATTTTTGATTTAATTGCAGTCTGTAAATATATACGCCATGCTTGAAATGGGGAAATTCGATTATCGTAAACATGTTATCCTAATTTTTAAGTTTTATTGTTGTCGTTGTTCCATAAAGTAAATTTAAATTAACAGTTATTATTAATATTTTATAGTCAAGCCATTAAACTTTTATATCTTAAAAGGAATGATGAAAAAATTTAATAATATACTAGTTTATGTACTTTTACGCATTCATTTTTCGGTAAAGGGCTATTATCTTTATTGCCTATAAAATGCACATTTATGAAGTCAAACGCAAATTGAATAGGACCATATTTGAAATACTTTTTTTTCTATTTTTAGAAATATTTAGCATAAGGGTATTTACATCGTAAAATATGGAATAATTTACACAAATATTTAGAATATTTTAGAATTACACAGTTTTAAATTTCGTTAAAAATTTAACATTTTTACGTAGAAGCAAATAATGTTTCTTTTTAAAACATACTCTTTGTAAATGTAGTATTTGTTTTGAAATAAGCGAACCACAAAGGTTTATTTTACTTTTCAACTTTTAATATAGTTTCTGCGCTAAAGATAATATAATATGCACTGTAAAAATAAAATCCTTAAAATACGGAAGATGTAGTGTCAATCAAGACACCAGTACAATTTTCGTTATTTTAATGGAATTTTTTAAACAAAAGTCCATTTTTTCACAAAATTTACGGAACAAATTCCGTTGAAATACGGAAACAGTACTGGCGACTCGATTGCCAGTACAGTTTCCGTACTTTAACGTATTTTTTTTTTTTTTTTTAATAGCGTGATATATACAATGCTAAATTTTGGTAACAGAAAAAACTCAAATATATTTATCGAGATATTAGTACAGTCAATCAGGGTAACTTTGAACCACGGTATGTAACTTTGCACCGCCTCCTATTTTTCAATATTTTTGACTCTAAAAGACTAATTAAACTCCAGAACTGTGCTCTGTCGGCAATGTTCTAAACAGGGATTTCTACTCTTTATTTTAGAAAATAAATTAGCAACATTATGCGCAATTAATTGCATCATCTAACTATTTTTGTGAAGTACTGTTTTCAAGTAAATTTTGAATGCTGTTTTGAAGGTGTTGTAATCCAATTAAATTTTTATAGTAAGTAACAATATACTCATTTATCAGACATATTATTATCTAATTGTTGTAAATGTGTTAATGTTTTATGATTATTTATTTATTAATAGTTAACCCCTTAACCTAAAATGACGGGCATAGCCCACGTACGATGATCGAGCCAAATGTAAATTCTTCTTACCACTAAAATTTCACAATAAATATAGTTTAATTTAACCAAATTCCATGATTAAACAAGTTAAAAATCTCCATTAAATTTTAGTGGTAGCTATGGATTTGCCAAACCGTGGAGCTGTTAAAAGTAAATCGTAGGTTAAGAGGTTAATAAAATGTAAAATAAGAAGGCACTAGGATTTTACCGCGTTTTCAGTGTAACTTTGAGCCGGCTAAAAGTTACACTGGTGTTTATAATTTACTAATTATAGGTGCTACTGTCGAAAATTTCCGATATTTGCACGCATATTTTATGTAAATGCCGAAAGTGAGTATTAGATATAACATGTAAATATTTTCACAAATATGTGTAAAATACATAAAATTCATTTAGAGACGTGATTAGGGGCAGAGACATTTGACATTTCACACGTTCGACATTTTTTATTCTTGTTTGAATAATACTAGTACTTGTATGTATTACTTTAACTATGGATATATTATTGAGTTAAAACATTGAAAATTGTTTTTCACAGCATTTTTATATTTTACATGAATAATAAACCGGGTTTTTTTCATTTCTAAATGTTCATGGTTCTCTTCTTCCACTTTTCTTATGCCTGATATTTGTAGTAATATCATAAATTATACAAATCTTGTCATGTTGGGAAATGTAAATTCGCAGTCTTTAAATATATGAAAATATTTTTTGGGGTTTAAAGTTGTCCTGACTACAATACTTTTTTATAATTAATTATTTTATATAAGAACTTATCATATGGTGCAAAGTTACCCTAAATGGCTGGGTAACTTTGAACCAGGCTAAAAATCCATTTTTATTGCTTTTATCCTTATTATTCCTTAATTTTTTATAGTCAAACAATAATTTAAAATCATTTATTCTCTTTTATGCCCCTAGTTGCGACAATATTCTTCAAATAAGAGTGTGGCATATGAAAATAGAGAAAATGCGGATCAAAGTTACCCTGATTGACTGTATTCTAATAATCGCGCATTCTCTGCTAGTGCTGCGATTCCGTGACATGAATTTAATACCTTCTTTATAATATAAATCTTATGAATTATGTGTAACAAGTAAATAATACTTTTTTAATAAACTTAAACTTTTAGAATATATTTTATGAAGAATTGAGAGCTAAGAATGAAAAACACTGAAAGTACCAAAAAATCGAAAATCTTTTTTTTTTTTTTTTTTACGAAAAAAATGTCTTATGTGCCAAGCTTAACAAACAGGAGAACGCTTGAAGTGCTAACCCTAGTAGTAATAGTTCAAACAAGTCGGAAACGAGGTGTTTTCGCCTACTTTTTTTTCGCTCTCTAGAAAACTTTCCACTTCTGGGCTTCCAGCGTTTCTCATTCTTAGTCCTCAATTATTTACCCCTTTTTAGCGGTTAAATCCTTTGATAAACTTTATGCATTTTAAATGATTATTATTTGTTAATTTTGGTTATTTCTCATAGATGGCAGCACATATTTAGTTAGAAAAACTATTTATAGATCAGAAGTAGAATTTTTCACATAAAAATGGCAAAATCAGGTAAGCTAAATTCTATTTTTGTTTTCTTATTATTATTAATTTTTAATAATGTTGCGAAAACTAAACACTAGCATGATTCAATATATATTTGATTTTATGCTGATAACAAGATATTTAGAGGATTTTTTCCTTTCTTTTTTTATTTTTTTTCTAGTTCCATTCAGAAAATAACGCTTTTTGACGTTAAATGAAGCTCTAGAATATTTCAATGAATTGGAAGATAATTTATCTGATAGTTCACTAGAAACCGGTAATAAAATACCGTATCCAATAGATATTTATGGTGAAACTGAACTTCATGACATGAAGTTGTCTCTACCAAAGTTGATGCAGAAAACAAAATTACCCAGAGAGATAAAAAAAATTGCCTCTAATTTACAATTTGAAGCCGGAAAACAAACGTGTAGAATTGATATCAGCTGAACTGTCAAAACTGCTAAGTGTTGATCTTTTCTTAAAAATTTTCAATGATACAATTATTAACTACATTTTATTATAATCTGTAAAATATGCTTACCAGAAGAATAGACTAAAATTGTCTTTGACCGTTCCTGTAATCAAGCAATTTATTAGATTTCTATTGTATAGAGATTATTCAGCTTTACTGCAACAGAAATTATAATGGTCAGTTGCAAAAGTTTGGGAATTGTCCTGTTGTGAGAAAAAGCATGAATCGTGAGATATATTTGACTGCAAAAAAAAATATCGATTTGGCTGACAACACTTCACTGGATAGAAATAACAAATTAGCTGACGTTCGGCAGTACTTGAAAAGTTTAAATGAGAATTTTATGCAGTTTAGAATTTTTACGAAAAATTTATCGATTGACTAGCAGATGATACCCTTTCTTTGGAGAACTTTCTAGCAAAATATTTATGAAGGGTAAACCAGTTAGGTTTGGTTATAAGGTACTGTGCCTATACTCATCAACAGCTTACTAATATCAAAAAGATATTATGCTGGGACATCAACATATTTAGAGATGAATGTTGTATAGTACACGTGTCAACCAATTAGCACAGATAATTGTAAACTGGACTAAAACCACATTAAAAACTATGCATAAAGTAAAAAAAAACAGCTATTGCCATTTATAGGATACAGACTGCTTATTTTCATAGTCACTCTATTCTAAAAAGTTATTTTAGATGTTGGGTACACGGTTTCGAAACAACACGATTTCCAGATTTTAACCTTCCAATTTAACATTTTTTTCGTTATAGGTATGTGTATTAAATGATTTAACATTCAGATATAATATTTTTTAAATAATGTTTGCAAACGTATTTATGTATATTTTAAATTTCCAACATTAGTATTTTATTTACTTTATATTTTTAGAAGAATATATGGTTTGTCAAATAGTAGGGCATTTTTATTAGACTAAATATTAAAATAACTTTAACAAGGATTTGGATAAACCAAATTGTAAAATATGTGTCTTCTTATATTATTTGGCTAATCGAAATACATACATCCTTATACTCCAGCACAAATGTCTGAAACAACGTAAAGATAATTGTAAGAGATGCTGGAAAACACACTTAAAATGTTCCCTAACTTTTGAAATTTCGAAGGAAATACCATAACGCACACATCAAAGTAATGGTAAGGGAACGAAACGGAAAGTATTAACCAGTTCTTAGTTAAATTCAAACATTGATAACAAACTCATGACTTTTTTCCCTACAAGGTAGGTTATATACATGTTTATCATCTCGAAGCGTTTATAAGACTAAATAAGTTAACGTGCTTATAGAAGCCAGATAAAGAATAAAAAATGAATTTAAATTTCATACATATCTACATGCATGAATCAATACATGTATGTATACATGCATACATGCATTGAAATAGTCAGAAAACATGTATTCACCATGCCACTTTAAAAAATTTAATAACAATTGCCTTATGGTTTCTTAAAACAACAAAATTTCCGAAAAATTTAAATACTGCAATAATATCCATTTTACATTTAAAAAACTATCATCTACTAACGAAAAAAATTTTAATGTAATAATTTATGCTTGAGGAAAATATGAAATACAATTTTCATAAATTGTCTTTATTAAGTATTAAATCTTTCTAAGCTTTAAATGTCGGGCTTACCTTTATTTGAAAACAGAGAGATTTAACTATTTCAATAACTGGGCGAAAGCCAAAAAAACTAATCTCTTTCAAAAACTTTACCAGAAATAATTAGGTTATCTTTCATGCGGAAATAATTAGATACATTTTCAGATAAAATTACGTAATTATGTACCATATTATTCTCTGTGACGTTATTTTTACTTACTGTATCACAATTTTCTATTTATTATTTTTTTGAGATTTACTTTACGTTTAAAAGAATTTATTGCGCTTTATTTCTAAACAGATTTTTTATTACATGTGATTTTAGTATGTAAAATAAAATAGAACAAATTAAAACTGAAAATGTTTGCACAGAAATGAAAATATATTTCTTCTATTTTTAGTTAAATTAATAAAAATAATTAATAAAAATAATAAATTATAAATATATTAAATTATACCAGTCTTTTAATCATTTTAATGCTCAAATCTGTATAACATTTTACTTTGAATCGCTTGAATACATGAACGCACTTTTGTGGATTTTTTGTTAAGGTATGTGTCTGTCTATACTCTATGTAATTTTACACTGCTGGCCATTAAAATTGCAACACCAGGAAGGAATGATCTGACGAACGTCAAAATCACATGAAAGGAAGAAGAGGTTGGAATATGCAAATGATTAGTATTTCAGCGCATTTAGACGAGGCAGGCGGGAGAAACGACATCTGAAGCACTGCATAAAAGAAAAGTTGCGTAGTGGATTTCTCATTCGGAACGCGCTTTGTAAGGTCGGTCTTTGCTCAGAATATTGTGTTATGCCTCAAATAATAAGAAGAAACGCTTATCACCAAGTGTTGGTATTTGATAGAGGCAGTATCATTGCCTATCGAAAGTGTGGATTATCTTTCCGTGATATCGCCCATTGCATTCGTCGCAATGGAACCACTGTCATTCAAATATGGAATCAATGGATTGCTGAGGGTCATACTGAACGGCATGCAGGATCTCGACGCCCTCCCATGACTCAAGCCGGAGAGGACAGACATATTGTGAGGTCGGCCCTGCAATACCGTACAACCACATCTTGAACCATTAGTAAGGAAATGAGCATGTTTGAAGCACACCCAGTATCCGCTCGTACGGTTCGACGACGTTTGCAGCAGTGTGGACTGTCAGAACGGCGACCAGTACTGCGGCTTCTCGTGACAATGCAACATAGAGAGAGTCGGCGACTCTGGTACGCCGAAAGACAAAGCTGGATGCACGACTAGCACAATGTCGTCGTTTCAGACGAGTCCCGGTTGTACGTGCTGTATTTTGATGGTCGTATACTTGTCTGGAGGCTCCAAGGAAAACGCCTGTCGCCTGCTTGCATTCGATATCGGCACAGAGCCCCTGCGCCTGGTGTGATGGTTTGGGCAGCCATTGGGTACACGACATGCACATCTCTAGTTCGGATCGACGGTAATTTGAACGCAGATCAGTACATTTTTGACATCTTACGCCCAGTGGTTGTGCCCTGTCTTCGAGGCCTGCCAACCGCCACCTTCCAGCACTATAACTCAAGACCACATGTTGCACGTCGTGTTCTGACCTTCCTCGATATACAGGGTATTCGATTGCTGCCCTGGCCTGCACGGTCTCCAGGTCTATCACCCATTGAAAACATCTGGTCATGAATTGCTTAGAGACTAGCCCGCCACCCTTCTCCAGCTAATACGATGGATGAAGTGTGGCATAGACTTGAAGCAGCATGGAATGAGTAGCCCGTTTCTGTCCTCCAAGCCCAGTTCGGCTCTATGCCTAACCGGATAAGGGCCGTTTTAGCTGCCAGGGGAGCAGCTGTTTCTACTAATTTCGCACCCTTGTAAACCTCCAAACTGTTTACATATTTAATCATTTTGTTTTCATGCCATACTGTTTACGTACAATAAATATCTTTTTTTGTATTTTCAATCTTTCATGGTGTTGCAATTTTAATGGTCAGCAGTGCAGTTTATCGGCTGATGAATACGTCCTTCCACTCCATCGTTCGTTGTCATGGCCCTAGTAAAGATTTTAAATATAGAGTAACTTTTAGTTAACTGGTTGCGCCGTTCTAAATTTGAATACATAACATATTCCCATAACTTGATATCTTTGTAACGCATACTTAAATCGCTATCTATGCCAACGGACGTTTCAATTGAGTAAGTATAGACGCTATTTTCTGTTTAGATGAATGCACACCGTAGAAATAAGTTTACATGGATAAAACTAAATTTTTGTCTACTTTTAATTTCATGCATTTGTTCGTTTTCTGGCAGTACAAATACTATTCTTTTTCATTTTTGGGAACTAAAATACTGAAAAGTGATAAAATTCTAAGTATTATAAATTTAATCGGTAAATTTCGGTCATAGAAGAATACATTCTAGCTGTTTTATTTGTTAACACATGGAAAAACTTTTTCGAAATAAATCTTATAGCACCCAGTAGTAATTGTATATATATATATATATATATTTAATTTCGTAAATATTTTGATATATTTCGATTTTTATCTGATGAAAATTAATATTGTTGACCTTTTTAAATTGAAGCCATACCTTTAAAAATAACGGTTTAGGAATTAGCTATTGGTAAACAATAAGAAGAGACACCCTACATATTAATAAAACCCCTTTTTAACATTTGAATTTTCGCTGGGTCATACCTAAGGTATTGAAGAAAAATTCAATATCAGATGTAAAGAACATATGGCGGATATGGAGTATAACAGAGAAAATACTGCTTTAACGAGACTGAATAAAAGAAGTGAGCATTGACATACTTTTTAACGAGATTAGATTGAATTACAGGTCTAATTTTTATTTACAGTTATTTATAAAGGAGTCCGTTGAGAATTATTTAAGGAGTTAAAGCGTTTGAAACGATACATTATCTTTTCACATCCGGAATATATGGATTGAGTGGTTGGACAACTTGAGCGGTCGCTGCGTAGCAAGGATACGGGCGATATCTAAAATATAGAGGGCCTTGTATGTGAACTTGCTTTCGATGACTATTTTCTTTCGGTTTTCATGTGCATTGTGTTATACATTCTGTTATACGTTCTGTTATACATTCTGATGACGACTCAATGAAAGAGCTGAAACATATCAATATAAGTTTTTAACATACTTTTAATGTGGTTTTAGTAAAGTGACGTTTTTTAAGCATTTTTAGTGTATGTTTGTAACTTTTTTTCGTTTGGAATATATATTATTATGATAAGCTTCTTTCCACAAAGGCTAATTTGTTTGTATACATTTCTTTTAAGACATCATAAGCCTTTATTTTAACATTAAATTTACTATGTCTGCGAAGCTGCTCGCATTTCACATAGCCAATAAAGAGTGACACACTATCTGGTAGTATATTTAAAAGTACATTAAAGATTAAACTGTATTCTTTATGTATATCATAAATATCATTCTTAAAATTTAAACTAGTATCTCTTTTCAACTTTCCAAAATTTAGAAACCAGTTTTGTTGTCTTCTTGTTTAAATATCATTTAAGCTTAAAGTACTTCTACCATTGAAACAAATAAAAAGTAGTAGTTTTTATGTGTAAAATTTTCACGACCTTCAAAATTAACAAATTTAGCGTTCACATGACAATGTTTAACATATGTTTTTAAAAAGTATTTGTTTTACGTTTTTTTGGTTTTTTTTTTTTGGTAATCGTTCCCATTTCTATCCTTTGATACACTATTTGTTTTTAGTTGATTTTGCATTAGATACACGTAATTTGTTATTGAAAGAAGTGGGTGTAAAAGTTTATGTAAAACATAATATATTACATCCAGCAGAGTAATATATACAAGTACAAAATTTCCAATTACAAATCTTTTCGACTTTGAAATTTTTTAAATTGCTTTTCTTCTTAATATGTCAGTCATGCGGGGTTTTTTATAGTCTCTTTTGCATATTGAAAAGGAGAGAGGGAAGTATTTAAAAAGGAGAGATAAAACACCAATAAACAGATAGACTGTAATGATTAAATAGTAAGATAATTTAATTATTCTGAACTAAAATACTTATTCAATACAATTAGAGTTTTATTTAAATTAATATTTAAGTAAAGCATAACAATAAAATATATAAAAAAAATGATTTACCCATTCGCATACAAATCATTTTTTAAATTGGCATAATTATATTGTTATTCTAGATTGTGTAAATAATAATAAAAAAAAGTAATGTATACGACATATTCCGCCTTGGTTTCAGTCAAAATAAAATTTAGTTGCAACCCGCTGTTAAAACATTGATTTTATCAATTATTTTTGGAGCGTTTTATGAGGTCAAACAAAATAAATCCTGATTTTAAAAATATTGTAATTTATATTTTTACACTCAGAATATGTTTTAATTTTAAGCATTTGATTTTATAACAGGAAATATTTCAGATGTGCGCTTAAATTTTGCGGCTTTGCATATTATTGTGTTAGACTAGCAAAGTTTAGTTACTTCATATTTATTATTTTCATTCAGTTTTATTCACTGGCGAATATATTTTTCTTTTGAATGAAGTAATGTGTTCCAGAGTTACTAAGCTAACAGGAGCATGTTTTTGAAAATTTCTGTAACTTTAAAATAACCTTTTCTGTTTTATTTCGTTCTTCTTAGCCTTTTAAGTTGGCTTTTATAATATCAAGTTGCCATTTGAGACTTTGTAACCGTATCAAAAAGCTATTAACGATACAATTATTCGAAATTTCTGTATTTCTAAAGGGGTCAAATATATATATATATATTGTTGTCGATAGTATATTTTGGAATTGTTAAGCACACGTTTTCTCACATCTTTTGTATAAAATCTAGTATTTGTTAGGTATTTCTTGTAAGTTTGAAAGTGAACTAGTACAAAATATAATAAAACACACATACACACATTTTTTATTATAATTATCGTAGATCGATGTAATAGTAAAATCTATTCATCGTTGTCCGGCCATTCAAGGCTGTCGTATAGATGGCTGGTGAGAAATTTCAGACTCACGCATCGACCGGAGTAACTCAGTGGTTAGAGCAGCAGTCTTGTATACTGTAGTCCCGGGTTCGATTCCTGGCTCTGGCTAATTTTTCACTCCAGTTGGGTTTATTGTATTTATTGTTTGTATGTCTGTATAATATTTATATATACCTTAGTACAAAATAGTGTATAATAAATATTAAGAATTTCATAGCTGGAAAAAAAAGGAAAAAAGTACTTTTTTTTAAATACTGGAATTCAAATTTAAAGGCATATACAAAGCTGAAAAAAAAAACAATTTCATATGGCAGCAGCCATTTTGTGTCAATGCTTACGTCTGGCATTCAGATGGCTTTTTTAGTACACGTTTTAACTTCATAAAATTTGAAAAAGAGAAGAATGACACCTCTTTTGATAACATAATTAAATAAATCAATTAAATAAAGACTGAAATTTGTTGATGGAGCCCTTATTTTATTTATACTATTTGAATCGTTTTAATTTCTGTTTAAGTTTACTGAACTGATAAATTGTTATCAAGGTCAAACAAAATTAAACGTTACAGCTATATACTTTTGCCTTTTAAAAAATATTCTATCTAAGTAATCATTTTTTAACAGACAGTCCTTGAAAGGCAATTGTCTTTAAAAATTTAAGCCGAAACCATGTTTTACTTTGCGATAAAATTTTAATTTTGTTTTATTCTTGAGACGTTCTATTTAATGTTGCTCGTGAGAAAATTAATGGCCTTGAAGAGTCATTACAGCATGTATATCGGAAAAATAATTATTACAGAATAAAGAAAAAGATAAATGACAAAAAATACAACAGTCGAAATATAACCGGTCGGTTTTCCTCAATCGTAAATTCATAATTGTTTAAAAAATCCCTTCTCACAATTATATTTGTGAGAAGATATCTTATTTGGAAATTTTAAAATTGAAAATATATGGTTACTAGATTTTTAAGAAAATTTAAGAATGTCGATATTCAAAAATTTGATTTCGTAGAGAACACGTGTTAAAAACTAAGCTTATATCTCTCATTCAATATCAATCTATTTTGAAAATAATTTTATTTTAAGTCATTAAAGATTATGCTCCTTTTTTTTTTTCTTAGATTTTGTTTCAAAGTTTATTTTGCGTTAATATATTAATAAAAATAACTTATATACTCTTTTTCCGTGTTAAAAACGGATTTAATAGTGAAATGAGATACAAATATTTTAAAACGAAAATTAGTTTATGAACCGTTGGTAGAAGACTTTTCATTGATAACATAAAAACGTTGTGTAGATTCGTCACCGTTATCATAAACGACTTTCTAAAAGTTTCAAAAAAGTTAATGTAGTGTGTGCTGAATATACGTTTTTAATTCATCATTATTAACCTTCTTAAGGTTTTGATAACATACATTTACCACAGACAGTTATTTCTCTTATGAGCATTTTCAATAGAATGCAGTTACAGAAGTTTGCAAACACGAAAATGTATGCAAATTTGCATAGTTAACATAACTAACATCCTATTTACACTTCCTGCATAAGTATCATTGAGTTAAGTAAATCTCTGTAAATTTATTTAATGTCCTATATGCATATATATATAAATTTAATTCATATAATTTATATTTATTTTGTTTAGTTTAATATGAAATTGTGCTTTAAATTTGAATTGATACTGAGCATTATAAAAATACTGTTGACTTAAACATTGCGATAGCATTTAGTATTATCATTTTAAATGAATAATAAATTCAATCCTTGTAGAAAATATTAAAATGCAATTTGAATTTGAAAAAAATGTCTTTGAACGAAAGTTTCTTGAATTTCATAAAGCTTCTCTCTGAATTGTGTATTAGCAAATAGGCTTACTACTTAATAGAAATATTTATGCAGTTTATATAGAATTTGTTTGTTGCGTTATTTAACCTTAAGATTTGTTTTAAAATTAAATTTGAGAGAGATCTTTTAAAATTCAGGTTTTAACTATTTCAAAGATTTAATTGTTTCTTTTAATTTAACACTGTTTACATTCGCGTCAAAAATATTAAAAATAAAATGAAATTATAATAGCAAGTTTTCTATGGAATAGTTTCTTTAACGAAATTATAAGAATACGAAATTTAAAGAGATAATAACATTTTTTCTATCGAAAAGTTTCTTAAATTTTGTTAAGCTGATATACAAATTTGCCCTTAAAATAAAATTTTCAAAATAAATATGCTTAGTTGTTAAACAATAACTAGAACTTGGATTTTGCATGCTCGATCTGTTTTAATTTTCAGAGCCTCCTTAACTGCGTTTCTTAAAGGGGCTGAGGGCTTGATCGATACCAAAAAACATGTAAACAGAGCTCTCGCTTCGAATCCATATCAAAACCGAAGTATTCAATGTAACAAATTAAAAATTTCTGATATTTTTAATATATGTTTGCAGTCTTATAAAATTATAAAATGAAGTACTTCAATGTAATAAAATAAAAAAAAACATAGCGAAATTTATATAACACAATTTTCGAAAAACATTTAGGTGTCATATCACCATCTGTAAGATATCTTAACGTTGAATTGACATAAGAACCAAATTTTTGCTTTAAAAGGATCAGGAAACTTTACTCTATAGAATGAATTAAGGATATAACTATCACTCAAACGAAACCTTATTAAAAAAACTCTCAAATTTGAAAATTTAAAAAATGAATTTAAAAATTCATTTTTTAATAGTAATTTAATAGTAATCAAATAGTAATTTAAAAATACAAGTTTTTTTCCCTTATAAATACTCAAAATATAAAGCTATCTAAAATATATTAATTCATTCTATAGATAATGATGTTATATGCATGCAAAAAAAATTTTAAACCATTCCATCAAATGGTTTTTTTTTATCTTACGTATAGTCGTCAAAAATCAAGTTTTGAGAAAACGCGACCTAAAGTTGCAATTAACTGGGTGCGGCTATGAAAGTGATTGTTACATAAATGCTTATAACTCCGTTAAAAACACAAATATTTTTATGCGGTTTTTTGCACTGCGTTCAGAAGTAATTGACTAATCAAAATAGATACTTAAAAAAAAAACAATTTTTTGAAAAGTTTTCAAGCCCTGAGCCCCCTTAAATAATTAATTATTCATGTATTGAAAATATTTCTATTTCATTATCTAACAATTTACTAAACCTACGTTAATAACTTTTATATTTATTTATATGATTATTTAATTTTCATTTTGATTCAGATTTGTACTCAAATGTCTTTTTACTGGCTAAAATTATTTTTCATTTTCGCAAATATTACTTTAAACTACAGGAAACATATATATATGCAATTCATTTATATGATTCTTATTTGTAACAACATCATACTGCTTGTCAAAGAAATTATGTAACTTGGCTGGTTTTTCGCACAGGTAACTCAATTGATATAGCGCTGGCAGTTTAAGCGAGTTGTTTTGGGTTCAGCTTGCAGCCTGGATGCCTTTTCCCTCAGTGTGCAAAATTACAAATTATATTCTTTTATCACCAATAAATATGATTATGATAAAAATAATAATGTGTAATTATGCATCCGTCATTTTTCAGCTTTCCTTTACCTGCGGTTTCGCTTTGTAAACCTGTCTGAAATGGTAGGCCGGATGGTATTGCAAAAAGATTGCTTGTCTGCTGCAAAGGTAACTGAATTGGTAAAGTTTTCCAATTTAAGCCAGAAGTTCGGGGTTCTTTTGTAAAACTAAAAAAAAATCACTTAATTGAAAAAAAAATTACAACCCCTAGTTCTGTTTGATATATTTTTATTATTTTTAAATTAGTGGACGTAATTCCTTATCTATGCTTATAAAATTCTTTAATTTTGATCGGATAAATAAAACAAGACAAAAGAAACTCGACTATTTTAAAATTTCATTATTCACTAGGTCAAAATATATATCAGATATCTAAAAGGGGAATTATAAGAGGAATATTAAGGTTTATTTGATTATATCTTTGAAACTTTCAAAAACAGAAATACATTTGAATTCTATATTAATCCTTATTTAATTAAATGTTGATAGTCTTGAATTAAGAAAAGTATCTTGATTATAATAATTTTGCAGATTGCTGGCAAAGGAATATTGACTAAAATTCGAACAATTCGAATTTATTGGAGGAACAACGATAGTTTAAAATAATTCTTCACATTATATTGGTATAGTTTTCAGTGACCTTTTTCGTTTTTTGAGAATTCTGTGTAAATATAAAGATGATCTTATTTATCTATTTTTTTTTTTTTTTACTAGAAATATTTTGTATACAATATTTATACATTTGCAAAGTAATATAAATCACAGTTTTACAGAAAACCACAACCCTCCTGAATACTACTTTAATTTTTTAATTTTATTCTGAAAATATATATTTGGCGAATTCATACTAGACTTCAAAATTTAGTATTTTTTTCTATAGGAGGGCGAGAGCTATGATTTTACATTTCGGTATGCAATATTGTAAAGGAAAATTACCTGAAAATTAGAATATTTCCTATTTTTTAATAAAACTTCCAGTGTTAATTACCTTTATTAGCATAGAATTTAGCATTGCACTCATTATTATTACTGTTATTATTATTACTATTACTGTTATTGCTCGAAATGCCGGATATAAATTAAAAAATATATATATATTTTGTTTTTTTAACTTGACGCTTTTTTTATTACTGTTTGCATATTTTATAAGTTGTGTATTTGTGTATGTACGTGTTGTGTGTGTGTGTGTGTGTACTCAATGTGCATTCTCCAAAATTCCATGTTTTAGAATTTTGTGTTCGTGTAAACTTTATGTGAGAAACTTATCCACAACATCATCATAGTAAAATAAAAAGTTTCCTGTAATGACTAGTGATATAAATACATTTGATAAAACAGGCAAAATTACGGTGAAATAGGAAATAAATAAAAAATGTTTATCTCTGTTTATTTTTAGGGTTCCGTACTTAAAAAGTAAAAACGGAAGAAATATAAGATGATTCCTCTGTCTGTCCGTCTGTCACAGCTATTTTACTCGTAAAGTATGGAACGTGGAAAGTTCAAAGTGGTGGAAGTAATAAAGTCTATTGACCCACATATTTACACATTATTAAGCATTCATAAATACATTTAGGAAAAATGTAGAGGAGCTAATTAAGTTACTTGAAAAAAAATATATATATTCTTTGTACATCGTTTGAGGTATTATGTGAAAGCTTTTGTAACGCTGAACTCAAAAATATATTTCTTTTAATTTTAAGTATTATATTTTCAAAGATACAGTTGAAAATGTAGTGCACAAAAAAGTTCTCCTGCATCTGTTTCCGAATCTACTGAAACTAAAATTATGAAAAACATTACAGGTAGTAGACGTTAAAATAAACCTTGCAGGAAAATTATAGCGATTACCCTGGGTCACATAGTTTTTGTGAAAAACGCATTTTTCCGTTACACACTAATTTCGATTTGCAGGCATTCAACAAAGGTGTTGAGGAGCACTTCAGGTACCTATCGTAACAGAAGTATAAAAGCATTCTTGACAATGATTTTCGAAATAATCGTCAGTAATTAGTCGGGATAATAATCTTTAATGACACGAACGTTTTCGACATATATAATGACAGGGGCGGCGTACTATGTACCACCGGCTTTTAAAGCCCATATAGCCAATTTTAAAGACAAATTTGTGTAATACAATGTCCTGTGGCAGTATAAAAGGAATAAACGTCAAATTGTGAAAATCAGTCTAATTTAATTAGAATTAATCACATAAATACTATGGGATTCGCCGCTAGTTTGCATTGAGTAGATCTCTCACTACGCCTCCCGTGTCTTTGAAAATTAATTACGAACCTATCTGGAGAAACACGGAACGACCAAGGCGGCGTTAAAATTTTGCGACCTATTTTCGAAGCGCGCTTAGAACAGTGCCAAGCTTAAACTCTTAACAAATATTTTGGTTTAGCTACACTTTAAAGAGAAAAGATTATTTCTAAGCTGAATTTAATTTTATGAAATCCCAAATGAAGTTTAACCTCTTGTGCTTAATAACGTACGTCATGCTATTTTGGACATTCCCGACAATGATATATGGCTGACTTTTTAATTAGACATTCCTGATTCTCACCAGAATGTTTTAACTCTTATTTTTACTTTACAAGATGATTGATTTTCCATAAATAAAGTAAAAGAATATTACTAATTAATTTTTTGTAATATGAATCCAAAATTTCTAAACAAAAATCTGCCAGATGCGGCAACATTGGTGATTAGTGACATACATCCGTTAACATCGCCAGAACGCAATTGTTTAAATATGAACTACTTTCATCATCAGTACCGAATTAAGTTCATCATAGGCAGATTAGGATAAGATAAAAAAAAACGGGTTATACAAAATAGCAATATTTGATATTATTTAGGCTTCATATCTCTTTAAACATTTATGGTATACCCATTCATACTTTTCTAGTATATACAGCTATACCCAAATCTACGTTGTATAGTTTTTTACAAAGTCTTATTATTCTTTAGCAACGATTTTTTTAAATAATACAGTTCATAATTCATATAAGGTTTGCTGGGGCAACTGGGTCATGATTTTACAATGTGACTATGGAGCTTATTCTGACAATTTAGCTTCAAAAAGCTAATGTTCATTTGAATTAAAGTCTGAACTTCTGTAAATGTGTTCCGTTAGGTCACCTCTATCAGACAGAAATGCTCTAAATTACATTTTAATATTTAAAAATATACATATTCCATCTTTCTTTCCTCATGGGTCCAGTTGCCCCATAAAAATGGGGTAATTGGACCATAAGGGTCTATGTTCCACACGCGTTTATTTTTTTTTTCTTATGTGATATCAGGTCCTCTTTGAAAAAGTATAAACAACTTAAAAAAATTTAAACCAGGCAGATCATGCAAATTATAAGTCAATAAAGAGCGTTGTAAGGGAAACTTTTGCTGTCAATGTGTATAAAAAAAAAGCACTAAAAGTGAAAATATTGGATTTATTTATACCAAAAACATAAAAATTATGTATGTACTTATGTACTTTAGTATAGGTAAAAAGTATAAAAGTCACATGGGTATTTTAAGGAAAAAAAATAGCTACGTAAATCTATGAACACACGGCTACGTAAGTTCTTAAGTACTTTATATGTATCCAGGTGTCGCATTATGTAGGGAAAAATTTATTGTTCGTACCAGAACCCTTAATGAGTTACAATAATGATCATTTTATTTAACATATTCTAAAGAAAGGTGCAATGAAGATATTATTTTCAAAATAGTGGTGGGAACATTAAAAGTTTCCCTTGCGACCCCTGTGTGTCGTACAATTTCAAGGTTTGGCTATTTAGCTTTCAGAGACAAGGTACTTGCGTTTGTAAAATGTTGAAATAATTTAATGACACCTGTATTTACAAGAGAATCTATTTGAAAAGAAATAAAATTATATTTTTGCGTACCTAATAAAGGTGAAATTTTCATTATAAAATGCCGGTGCCAATGTGGCAATTAGTAATTAAAATTATGTGATACATTATCAGCTCCCCCGCCTCTCAAGGGGTCAAGAAATTTGGTTTGATACCACCGAATATACTTTTTTTATTTTATTACGTAATTTTAATAAGGTATTCTAAAATTTTATTTATTGTGAGCAAAAAAATATGGAGAAATTTACTTCCCGTAGTAGGACAAACTCAAAAAAATTATTTATAACTATTGGGGTAACTGGATCCACCATGGTCCAGTTACCCCGCATACATATCACAGTTACACCATTCTTGAAAAATTTATGGGGTAACTGGGACACTGGGCTTACATTTGAAACATGAAGTAAATATGTATAGATACCTAATAATATTAAATAATTATATGCCTAATCTTTAAAAAAAAGATTGTTTAATAAAAGTACTTACAGTATTTTAATAAAAAGCCGAGGAAGTTCAACCATACTGACGTTGTTTTTAAAAAAAGAAACGTAAATTTTTGACAACTTAACACAGCAAAGTGAGAGTTATGATTGAGTTGACACAAGTTGTTTTAGGAAGTAGAGATTAATGGGACGAGGGACCTTAAAAATATTTTTTTTTATTTTTTGTAAATTTCACCTTAAATATTACTCAAAGATACATTATATGCATTATGGCATGCATTTATTACAAAAAAAAAATTTAAGTCATTTTTGAGAAAAAAGTGGAATTTTACGCGTCGTTTTAGAAATCTCCGAAATGCCCCATGCGCGTTCCATATCAATGAAAATCCCCAATATTTTTTATAAAAGTTTGGTTTATATATATAAAAAAATCTGTGCATGGAATTTTATATATTTGAATATAAAGGTTAAAAAAAATTTTTTTTTGAAAAATTTTGAAATTTTTCGAAAAAATTTCAAAATTTCAGAATTTTTCCTTTTTTTCCTTTTTTTGCAAATTTAACTTTAAATATTACTAAAGGGTACATTATATGCATTACGGCATGCATTTATCACAAAAAAAAATTAAAAAAAAATTATTTTTGAGAAAAAAATGGCATTTTACGTGTCGTCGTAGAAATCTTCGAAATGCCCCCTGCACATTCCATATCAATAAAAATCACCAATATTTTTTATAAACGTTTGGTTTATATATATAATTAAAACTGTGCATCGAATTTTATATATTTGAATATAAAAGTAAAAAAAAAATTGGAAATTTTCGAAAAAATTTGAAAATTTGAAAATTTTTTTCTCTTTTTTTGTAAATTTTAATTTAAATATTACTCAAGGGTACATTATATGCATTGTGACATGCATTTATCACAAAAAAAAATTAAAAAAAAATTATTTTTGAGAAAAAAATGGCATTTTACGCGTCGTCATAGAAATCTTCGAAATGCCCCCTGCGCATTCCATATCAATGAAAATCTCCAATATTTTTTATAAAAGTTTGGATTATATATATAAATAATTCTGTGCATCGAATTTTATATATTTGAATATAAAGGTGTAAAAAAAAAAAAAATCAAAATTTTTGAAATTTTTTCGAAAAAATTTTGAAATTTTTATTTTTTTTTTTTTTTTTTACACCTTTATATTAAAATATATAAAATTCGATGCACAGTTTTATTTATATATATAAACCAAACTTTTATAAAAAATATTGGGGATTTTCATTGATTTGGAATGCGCATGGGGCATTTCGAAGATTTCTAAGACGACGCGTAAAACTCCATTTTTTTCTGAAAAATAATTAAAAAAAATTTTTTTTTGATAAATGCTTGTCATAATGCATATAATGTACCCCTGAATAATATTTAAAGTCAAAATTTCAAAAAATAAAGAATTGATTTTTAAGGTTTTTTAAGGTCCCTCGTCCCCTTAAAGTGCATTGTTCACAAAAGCTAAAACATAAAAAAACATCAACAGTTTTTTTATAAAATAGCCTATGTCCCAGTTACCTCGTGGGTCCAGTTACCCCAACTAACCTTATCTATTGTACGGAACCCTCTGAGTGCGAGAAATACTCGCACTTGACCATTTATTTTAAAAACATGTGCCAAAATATGCATAAGACGAATATCTTAAAGTTTATAAATATAAAAGCAACGTTAAAAATGCCAGAATAAGCAAACATTCAGCAGACTAGTTTCGGTAGAGTTTAGCGTACCGTCCTTAGCCACTGAGGATGGCACTGAGAACGGAACGCTAAACGATACCGAAACTAGTCTGCTGAATGTGTGTTTTCTGGCGTTTTTAACGTTGCTTTTATATTTATATCATTTTGCGACAAGTAGCATCTTAAGGGGTCTCAGGACTCTTAAAATTTTAAAAATCGAAAAAAAAAGACCATTTTCAACATATAATATCTTAAAATGTAATTGATTTTAAGACAAAATTTTATATTGGGATGAAAGATATAAGTATGTTCTTTCATTTCATGTATTTGAAAAATTACAAGATGCAGAATTAGAATTTACAGTGGGCTCCAAAATGTCAAACATTTGACGAGGGGAAAATCGGCATAACAGATTATCCGCACGATTACAAAATAAATTTTGCAAGTAGAAGGAAAATTTTGGGTCCTACTTCTGCTTTACATTGTAATAATTACTCTGAACCTAAATAAATTTGTATTTAAAGCATTTTTATATTTTTAATACAAAGTTGTATTTAGTTAATGCAAAATTTAGAAATTTTCAACAGTATAATCACCTATAAAGAATATATTTCTGAACAATAAGAAGAAAATTTTAGGTTCAGTTTATACAGACTAACATAAATCATATGTTTTGAAAATTTCATGAAAAAAAATTCAGAAGTTTTTGAGATATCGTGCGCGTTATGCTCATAAACGTCATTTGGAGAAAATTGACTTCAAAGTTTCTGAAACGCCGCTTCAGATATTGAGCGTGTATAATTCTAAAAGGCATATAACTTCTGTTCTGATAGGAATTTCAAGGAAACAATTATACCAAAATGTTCAGAAAAGATAGTAGTTTAATATCTAAAAAAATTAAAGTTTCGAAAATTTTAAAGCTTTAAGAGTCCTGATACCCCTTGATTATTATCTTAAAGTTTATTAATTATTTTATCTGCAAGTACATATGTATACCAGTTCAGTAAAAATGAATCTATATTAAACATAAAAAGCATCTCTGTCGGTATACTTGACGCCATATTGAATGTAGAAACGCACGAATAATTAATTTTGACTTTACTGCAATTTTATAAATCCTAAGCATCGCACAATTTCAACTTTTACGCCGTCAAACAGGGAGACATTTTCAAATGAAATTCATCTGAAAAGTGTATCGCAATTTACTGATCTTCATGTTCTTTAAAGTAACTTTTAAGCATGATTTTGTTTAAGTCTATTTCTAACGCGTGCAGCCCGAATACAAAAGATTAACCCGTCTCCACCTAAAACAATATAAATAGGTCCGTGATTGTTTCCAGCTAATATTCTAAAGAAATCAAAACCATCAATAAATAAAGAAATGATAATAGTAACATCATTCCTAATATAAATAAAACACAAATTTAACAGGCAAGTAATCGAACTACACCTCAAATCACTGAACCTATGAGAATCAATAATACCTATAACCTATAAGAATACCTATACCTAACCTAACTAATAACCTATAAGAATCAATAAGTAATGAAATGTTTGGCAATATTTTTTGGTTATAAAATATTGTCATACGGTAAAAATAAATTATCGCTTTTAATAATTTCAAAAATATATTTTCTACTATAAAAATGTATTTCGTGTTGTTTGGTGAGAAATCTAAAAATAATATATTAAATGTAAAAAAAAAAAAAAAAAAAAAAAAAAAAAAAATATTTAAATTTCAAATCTTAAAAAGGATTTTCACCTAAATTCTGTAACCTAGGCATCCCTAGAAGGATTCAAAAAATTTTTTTTTAAATGTGCTGTTTTTCATTAGCCGTATAATATTTTTATAATTATATTATTTTCAATAAACACTACTTAAACTAAAAGCAATGTTTATGATGTAACTATGAAAATTTTAAAATGGATATATACATATAGTTTTAGCAATCTTATTTATATTATACGCTAAGTTTCCTGCTGCAATTGCGCATTTTCTTAGTGTATTATCGATATTTTTTCTACATTTGTAGTTATTTGATACCATTCATAAGAAATTCCAATTAAAGATGCACATTTATCATCTCACAGTACCACTTACAAATTCAAAGCATAATTATTGCCATAAAAATTCATTTATAGTTTGTATATTCACATTTTTTTATGATAATTTGTATTGGTTTATAATGGTTTTATATGTAAATATATAAATAAGTAGAAACAGTTTTTTTTTCTTTTTTTCTTTTTGTTTATTTTGTAAATACAATCGTCTTCGTCAAAAAATGTATAGTTAAATTTCATCTACAACATTTATTAAACTCTTCATTTCGAAATACCATTTAAAACAGTAAATTGCTCTAATTACGTTTTCTTTTAAACTAAGTTTTTAATAAATTCTTAAGTGAAATACATTAAGTCTGTTAATAAATCAACTCTAATGACTGTGCATTATTAGGAGATATGCTTAAGTCCGTATTGCCTAATTTAATGAAATGCTTAATTTACATTAAGCTAGTAATTCATGTCTGTGAGTATGAATAATTGATTGAATTTAAGTATTAATTTGTAAATTCATAAACTGACGCAGGCATTTAACTATTACTAGAAATAAGAAAATAATATCGATTACACGTTTCTTTTAAAGTAGTACAATTGTTTTGTTTAATTTATTACTGTCGATATCTTAAGATTTTATGCATTTATTATTTTACTATTGTATATTATTATTTTTTTTAATAAACAGTTTTTTTCTGTATTTTATAGAATTTCATATCAATTCAGAATCTTATTACTCGAAATCATATTTTAAGAAAATTTGTTTGTTAAAATTAAACAACTTACTTTCAAAAAAATTAGCTCATATACAGTGGAACCCGGTTAAGACGTGTTTCAAAGGAATATACAAAAATGGCATATTAAGTGGGATCGCGTATTAAACGTAATTTGTATAATATTGCAGGAAGTAGATTTATTTATATATCTAATCGTCTATATGAACTTCAGAGCTTTCATTTATATGTTTTCGGTCGAAAATTGTTTCTTTTATGTAAAGTTAAATCAAAATTTAACTGTACATATTCAATGTTAAGGGGTCTCAGGACTCTTAAAATTGGAAAATATGAAAAAAAGAGACCATGTTTAACATTTAAAATCTTAAAATTTGTATGATTTTAATACAAAATTTTAATTGGGTTGGAAGATATAAGTACGTTTTTTCATTTCATGTATTTAAAAAAACATCAAAATGCAGAATTAGTATTTATAGGTGGCTCCAAACTGTCAGACATATGTCGAGCAAAAAACTTATACAGCAGCTTACGCGCAGGATTACAAAATAAATTTTGCAACTAGAATGAATTTTTTTTGTGCCTAATTGTACTTCGGATTATAATAATTACCCTGAACTTAAATATATTTGTATCTAAAGCATTTTATTGTCCAAATTTCAACAGTAATAATCGCATAAAAAAATATTTTTTGAACAATAAAAAGAACATTTTAGGTTCAGTTCATACAGATTAACATGAAACATATGTTTTGAAAATGTCATGAAAAAATATTCCGAAGTTTTTCAGATATCCAGTGCGTTATGACTAAAAGTGTTATTTGGAGAAAAATGACTTCAAAGTTTCGGTAATACCGGTTCAGCTTTAACCGGGTATAATTCTAAAATCTATATCTTCTGTTCTAGTGGGAATTTCAAGGAAATAATTATATCAAAATGTTCAAAAAATATAGAAGTTTAACATCTAAAAAAATAATAAAAAATTCGAATATTTTGATGCTTTAAGAGTCCTGAGAACCCTTAACACATTGTTTCTTTTTATAGGACCGACTGAAATAATAACTGCAAATAAATATGAATTTAAACATGGCTACCAAAAATAAAATAACAAAATTATTTTCTTGCACTGTAAAAAAAAAAAAAAACTCTAAAGTTACTAATGATGTTCTAGGAAACTGGGATTCCTAGAACTTTTTATGTAATGGCAACAACAAAAATTCCTATAACAGCGGCTGTTACAGGAATTTTTGTTTTTGCCGCTGCAAAAAAGTTCTAGGAATCC
This sequence comes from Maratus speciosus, assembly GCA_963932465.1. Lineage (NCBI taxonomy): Eukaryota > Metazoa > Arthropoda > Arachnida > Araneae > Salticidae > Maratus > Maratus speciosus. The sequence continues at coordinate 141,062,493 of OZ010791.1, forward strand.
CAGATCCCTAGAAAAAGTTTAGTAACTTTACAGATTTTTTGTTACAGTGTGCGAGACTATTTTTTTTTACACAAAGAAAAAAAATTATAAAGCACAACAAAGTTTTAAAATCCTATTTAGTACTTGTGATAATGAGTATCATTATAATCTGACATTCGATTTTAATGTAATAAGGAAAAAAATATCTTTATTAATCTTCGTGTAAACATTATTGATATCACAGCAAAAAGTAAACAAAACACAGAAAATGTAAAAGAACTACATACTACTGCAGTCGTATTTGATTAATCGTCACGAGTTTCATTTATTTTTTCTTATAACATGCATTATAAAACATAGTAGCGATATAAACGTAGGTTTAAAATCTCACTAACACAACATCTCTAATCATAATAATTTTTATGACGTATCTGAGCATCCTGAATTTGTTTATGTGTCTCTACTACAGTAAAAACATACACGCAGCAAGAGACAAAGGAATGTAGGACGGGAGATCAAAGAATAATTGCAGTGTTGTTAATGTAAGGATGTGAAAATGTCTATATGTGTAATATATATATATATATATATATATATTATTTAAAACTCTAATAGATTTCTTTTATATTTAATATAGATTTTTTAGATTTTTCACGATCAAGGCGAACAGTTATTGTTATATGAAAAATTGCAATTAAATATTCCAATAAAATTTTGAAATTTATTAAAAGTAATACTTTTCGATTGGCCTCGTGCCAGGAAATAAGATTGTTGGCTTTTGACGACAATTTTAGTGGTTTAAGCGTGGTTCGATTACATGTCTTAAATTTGTGTTTTATTTATATTTTATTATTTTATTTTTAAATTAATAAAGTTTCAATTTTGTTATGGAATATATAAACCGGAAACAAATACTGAACTATTTTATTTATACTAATTTAAGTGCAAATAGATTTGTCTTTTGTAATCGTGTGCCAGCAAGTCACAGATGTAGATTTAAAAAAATCAATGTTGAAAATTATTTTTAAAGCAACAAATATTGAGTAAAATGCTGTATAGTTTTTAAAGAAATCACACTATAGTGTTCAGACATATTGCATTTGAACGTACATTTTTTTCTCATTTCGATGGTTTAAAAATTAAAAATGGGACATATGTAGAAATTAAAAAGAATACAGTGAAATTTAAGGAAAAAAATTAAGAGTCTGATGTTGCCTCCATGAAAATGTCGTCGGCGCACGGTGGGTGATTTACCGATTCTAGCTGGCCATAAGTCGATTTTTAAAAGTTTATCCTAGCATAATTTATATTTTGCCTGTTATAGCTCAATAGTTAGGGCGTTGTACACTGATATTGGTTTTGATATAAATATAATTGTATGGTCAATAGACTAGTGCAAATTTGCTGCTTAGTTGGGAATGACTCGATCAATTTGAGTATATTTCTTTAATCAGTTCCATGAAGCGGAAATGAAATATAATGCTCGATTATGGACGTTTCCAAGCAAAATTGGACTTTATTTTATCGGATTTATGTGCATAAATTTTGCACATATCAGATGTCATTTCATATTTAATGTCGCAAAAAACTCTGTACTTTTTTTTTTTTTTTTGCTATTTTTCAGTTTTAATATAGAAAAACGTTATATGATAGAGCATGATTAAGCTCAATTTTTTATATGATTAAATAGTTTAGATTATTTCATTTTCGTTCCAATTTAATTTGTCTGCCCTTATACTCCGAAGTTTTTAGAATAGTTTTCAGCTTATTAAGTCTATTTTTTTTTTGAAATTTTAGTTCAAGTACCATTTTCTTTTATCAAAGACAGCAGAATTTAAGTTAGTCACAAAAATAAACTTTTGCACCATGTGGTGACGATATGCACAGACACACGAGGTCACGTGACTATGTAATGATTAGTACACACAGAGAAAATATTATCCCGATCTGCGTTGGGAAAGATCTTAGGGGGATTATATGAATTAATAAAATAGAGGGAGAAGAGATTTAGAATAAGATAAATCTATCAATAACACAAGTGCGCCTTATTTAACGTCGTGAAATGTGAATTTAGAACTGGTAAGTTGTTCAGATAAATTTCCAATTTATTATTTGCTAAAATTTTAATTCTTAAAACACATGAATTTAATTATTGTCTGAAAGAAAATAATAAGATAATGATTCAAAGAAAAGACAGAAAAGTATACATGTATAAGCAAATATTATTTCAATCACTTATATTTCTTATTTCAATTATCATCATTTCATTTCTATATATCAATCTCATATCATTTTCATTTCATAAAATCACATACTACTGAATACTACATACTACTTGAATATTAAGAATTCTCATAAAACTCATTTTGTGAATTTTTGTTTCAAAGTATTTCTCATCTAAATCTCTCATAGCACAAAAAAGATGGGCTACTTAGCCAAAATATTAAGAAAATATAATATCATCATATCTTATGATTATGGTTCCTCTAACAATTAGTAAAGATAATTAATTATATCTGTTATAAAATTATGTATACCATATACTAATCAATGAAATAGTTAAATTCACACAATAAAAAATGCATAATAATCATAATAATAATTATAACAATGTTAGTAATGGAAATGTTAAAATGATAATGTTAAGAATGGCCAAATATTAAATATCAAAATAATTATCACCATATACCTCAGTCAAAGTGTAGAGGGGATTCATCCTTGGCAATCATTTTAGTCCTTACGCGCATTTTGTTAATCCACGGAATCACAAGTTTTTGTTATAATGTCACTTATTTTTAGCACCAATCATTTTAGTCCATGAGCAAGTTTTATTCGTTCACAAAATCACAGTTTTATATATATATATATATATATCACTTAGGTGCAGCTCCTTAAAGTTCTTGATAATTTCTTGGGCTTTGCCGTTCACTCCGTCATAGAGCACAGTCCTGGAACCTGTCTTCTTCCGATCACAAAGCTGTTGATTAACTCTCATGGGTGTACTCAGCTTTCAGGAATATACCTTCCTTCCATCAGAATAATTTTTTTATCGGTGAATTTCTTCTCACGGTGCTTCTGCCTTGTGCAATTTTAGAAGCATGAGGCCTTCTCATTTATTTTCTCTTAAGGTGAATTTCTTCCTCATTGATTTTAGAGTCGAGGGATCATCACAAGAAAGGTGTGGTCAAAGCGCACGCTGACTTCTTCGCTTCTATGGTCCAACATATTCTGTAAGATTACGAAATTCAAACTGCATGCATCATTCATGATAGGGAGCAAGAGTCAAATTAAATTCTCTTCACTGAAAAAAATCTTCCTCAAAAATCAAATGTGGGAGGGCTTCGTTTAAACAATATGATTTTACTCATTCGCTGATTGAAGCTTCATTCCGATTGGTACACTGTTCTTTTTGTATATGATTCGTTTTCTCGGCTTTCCCCCTTCTTGAGCGTCGCTCTCGCTTGCCCGTCGCATAGCTAATTTTTGTTATGACTCCAGGATTTTTGGCGTCGCATCGTGTTGGATACATTACCACACACGTTGAGGACCAATAAATTTTGCCCTGTCAGTCATAAAATTTGTGTTACGATCGTCGTAAATAAATGTGACTGATGCTATTCATTACATGTCTTGATCTGGCGTCCGTGTGCATTTTTATTGCCTATTTTTGTCTGAGGTGTATGTGAGTTTTTATCATACTCTTTAATTACATATAAAATTCTAAAAATTTTAATTATTGGCCATATTTTAAAATACGTTCGATATTCGTAATACTAATATTTTTAAAACAAAATGATACCAAGAACATATATGCATTTGTTTTTATACCCATTATAAATAAGGAATTTTAATATATATATGTAATTATCAATTTTCCAAAATTAATATTTTTTAAATAATTAATAAACGATGTCGTATGATTTTCACTGCGACACTCCACTATGCAACGGCAACAAGATTTAAAATTTGACGAAAATGTGAATTTGGTTGAAACTGTTTTGTTTATAAAAGGAAATTACAATGAACAGCACATGAAGTTTTGCAAGCGCGAAATGTTAAAATTTATGACCAAATTTGGACAACAATTGCCAGTGTATGTACATATCTCAAGAGAAAATGATGTAAAATATATTATTTGACTGCAAATTTCGAATAGTTACAAAATAGATCCAGGCAAATTCTCCGAATTCAGACTTGATACAATGCAAAACATAATATAGACATTAATAATGGGTAAAAATCATGGGTAATGTCCCATGATATCATATGATTTACATTCTTTACATAGGGTTCCTCTGTGTTGAGATAAATATACAACAGAATATACAGCACAGTAATTTTCATTATAGCTGTTGAATGTATCTTAAATTTTAGAAAAAGAAATGTTAGGATTTGTAATATGCCTGTAACAATATCCTATCTATGAAACTATATTTGTAATACAAAAATAGTTTTATCACTTTTATCTTCTACACCGTTAAGAAAGTTTCATTAAAATTATCAAGAAGAAGGTAAAATCCTGCATCAATCAGATTATGAACCATTTCTCAATGCATTCGGACTACTATAATAAAACTTCATAGCTTAATAACGTTAAAAACGATGTATAAGTTGTAATTTATAAAACATATAATACGTTTGAAAACACAATTTAAACTAAAGTCGAAAAAGTAACTGAAGATTTTGTACATCCCGGTATATGAACTATAGATTTTTCATAAAATCTACAATATGCTAAAATGGAGAACAGTTAGGAAATGCATAGCGCAGTTGAAAATTCCCCGTCAGCAATTTCCGTCAATAAACGGAAATATACTTCAGATGTTTTGTGCAGCCTATAATATTGATTGAAGACCGGGTTCTTAAATGCACAGAAAAAATGATAAAAAAACTCCAACTATTAATTTGCTGAAACAATGATTTATTTAAAGCATTTTAGAGGTGGTTCAGCTAGAAAAATGGGAGAGAGACCCCAATTACAAATGGGGCTCCAACGCGCCTTTACTTTTAGAACCTTCACATCTCGAAGGCAAGAAGAAAGTTTTCGCTAGAAGTCTAGAAATCTTGGCAATGCACAGTATCGCCAAATTTACAAACTTTTGGTGACTGCACGAAAGTGAACAAATGTTTTGGCGATAAACATTACAGCACATAATCTGGTGTCCCTACCAGATAGGTGACGCCTAGGTCGCAAATAACTGCTTCTCATTACGATGAGTGAGGCAACAGACAAACTGAAATTGTTTATATTACAGACAGGCCTTCGCCCAACTACTGTTACTTAAAATTGCAGACTGAAGACTGCTGCATCAGAAAAATGCCGAGAATCAAGTGCATCTGGTTTATAACTCGACCAATATTCATGATAACGTACATGATTCCCAAAATATTATTTCTTTTATTTATGTTGTTAATACATTTTCAACGGTCAAATATTAGCAGAGATTAAAACTTGCTTATCTATGCGGTGGGCAAAAGCCGACGCAATTAATTGAAGACATATTGATACCAGCAACTGCCTTTATAATTTTTTATTTTTTATTTTATTTTTATTTTTATTTTTATTTTTTTTTTTTGCACTGGAACCAGTAACGGACAGATAAATGATTAAATGAGAAAGGGAAAAAGTAATTGAATATTTAAGCCCACTGAATTAAAGATGCTTTAGAAATCGAAAAAAACACTTTAATAAAAATCTGTATGGTTTTGAGAAATGAATTTAATTACGTATTTCAGTATGAAAAAAAATGAGGGGGTATGTTATAAAAGTAATAAAGTTGTTTAAAATTAATTTTGAATAAAAAGAGAAATATGCGACAGAAATCTCTCACAATGCCCTGTACATGATTGATAGAATTTATGCACACTAAATAGTATACAATTTTTATAATTTAAAAAAGTGTTCCACAATTGAAAACGCACTTCCACCAATTATTGTTCAACCACAGAAAAATGTAACTGATTTATTTTATCTGCCCCTGTATATTATGAATGGCACATCACATTCAATAGTAAGCATATTATAGAGCACCTTGGAGATATATATCAAATTAAATACTTTTGAAATAGTGTAACATGAACAAAATGCACCACAAACAGTTTTTCTCCATAGACCGTAATGTAATGAAATTATTTTGAATGTCCCTGTCACGAAATTATGAATGCTACATGCTACATTTTGCAATACTTAACATTCCATAATGAGTATCAATAACGTTTTTCAATTTCATGGCGATGGGACTATATTGTCGCCAAAAATTATATTGTCCTGTTAGAATCGGTAAATCACCCACTGTGCGGCGCGACGCATAGACACGTTTGTCCTACCAATAAAAATAACCGTTATGTAGGTAAAGAATTAAGTATGGCTTATGACGGAGATGGTTGGATATTATTCGTCTTAAAACAAATATAATATATATCTAAATTGACTTTAAATAGATAATTACCTCCAACGAAGAAAATTTTAATATAATCTAAACCTATTTCAGTTTAAATTTGAATTTCAGATTTATGAACTTACACATTTTTGGGGAATGGTGACATTAACTTAAAATGAATTAACTTCGGTGTTAAAGTGGAATTTACTTCTACTATGATTTCCATTTTTATTGCCGTAAATATTATGGTAATACTGATATTTATGATAACGTTGTAAATTTCAAAGTTGGATATAGAATTAATTCTTCTGAAACTGTTCTTGTCAAAATTCCTGTTTAAAAAAATATTTTATTTACTTATATCAGTCACTAAAATATATAAATACCATAAATAAAATATAAAAATATATCAAGTATATATATAATAACTGAAAAGATATATTCATTTATTAGTTCTTATTCAAGCGAATAAGAATATATAAAACTTTAAATATTTCTATTTAAAAAAATAATACTTGAAATATGATTTTATATTTTATGAAATATTTACAGCTTTTACAGATTTTATAATAAAAATAATTTTTATTTGATTAAATTTTCTATTTTGTTGAAATAAATGTTAGACTGTTTTCAAATATCTTGTAAAACGATGGTTTATTGAAAATGTATAGTATTTAAAAATTATACAGTATTTATTATTTTAAATGAATGTAGGTATGATTTTAAATTCAGTCAAAGTTTAAAAACGGACAAAAATTTAAAATTTCGTATCGGTGTGAGAATTTCTAAAACTTATCACCTTAACGTGATAAATCAGCTGTTTTTACACTATTGTGAAATATTCGGAAAGTTGGTGGAAAATAAAATAAAATAAAATAAAAAATAAAGTCCAAAGAGTCGAATAAGTCCATTCACATAAAACAAAATCGATAACATTTTACAAATTGACGTATCCGTTTATAACAAAATCTTGTAAAAAAATTAGTTCCTTTGTAGTAAAAAATCGTTGAAAAAATTTGAAATTTTGCCACAAAATGATGCGAACTGCACTCTTCTACGTTTGCTATTTTTTTAATACTTGTTTTGAAATCTATATGGACTTTAGGGTATGTGTGTATTTAGTAATATATATATAAATCGTTGGTACTAAATGATAAAATTGTAACTGCTTCAACCATTATTTTCTGAGAAACCACATAAACACTCTTTTTTTTTTTTTCATAATTTCTTACAAAAAAAGACTATACGTAGTTTATTGTGAATTTAAAAAACGCAGTAACTTTAAGCATTGTGGAATAAACAAATTTGCGTTAATTTTCAGTAAGCTATCAATGTTGGAGCACATATACTACAATAACATGTCGATGAGATAGATCTCTTACATATGAGCAGCCGACATATGTTAATCCAATTGAGAATTCTTTTCTAAGGATGTGCACTGTGGTTCTACTACTACCCTTCTTTATCAATTGTTAAGTCCCTGTGCTCGATGAAAACATTTGTCATATACCAGAAAATCAGGCTAAATTATTATTTGTTATCTTCGTCTTATTAAGAGCTATGTTTGCGAAAAAATACATTGTAATCTATTTAGCCATAACCGAGAAATAAAAAATTATTTTTAAATAAAAGAAATAAATTATTTTTTTTAATTAGTAATTTAAGATTAAATTAAAAAATTAGTTTTTCAAATGAGGTATCTTTAAAATCATAATAATATTTAATAATAATAAATACCTAAGAATACACTTCCCTTAAAAGTAATGGAGACACATGTTCTATAAATAATATAACTGGATACATTATAAGTAATTATTTTTCATTTAAGTGTTCCGTAATTAAGTTATATATATATATATATATATATATACATTTATTTATTTTTGACAAATTTTACCACAAGAAAAGATATAGTAAAGTTATAAAAAAGAAATTAAACGATTATAGTATGTAACATATTAATAAAAAATTATCCTTGAATTTTCTTGTTTTATAGATTTTTTATATTTAACACGGAAAATCTGTCCAATTATATTAAAGACTAAATTTCATTGAATGAGCGTTAGGAATAATTTATAAACACGTTTATATAATTAAATAATTTCGAAAATACAATTTTTGAAAGAAATATATTTATGTTTACGTATGTTATATGGGATAATTTTACATAATGTATGCATCATGCAAAACTATTATGCCTCAATTACATGAAAATAATAATTATAGTTTGTTATGTGAAAATAAAGGAAAGGAATCTTTCCTGTATTATCTTAAATTTATTCATTCTGAACACCCCATTCTTTAATAGTGTACTGATAAAACCTATTTCTCCATTTATTTGACTTTCATTCAAGTCAAAATACTATTGGAGTTGAGGAAGAATTGTTTTAGTTTTAATTCCATAGATTTCTAGCATTTTTTATGAACAAACGTTTTATCATATCTTTAAAGGAACACTGTCAGAAAAATTCGTCAATATACACTAAATTATTCCTAATTTTTTAACAAATAATTTCCGCACTCCTAGAAAACATACTTTATCCGTGAATTCTCCCCGAATGTCTAAAAAAGAGGGAGAAATTCCGTTCATTCCTAGCAAGAATGCGTATTGGGTCTATTGATAATAAATCGGAATTTATTTTAAAAATTAAAAACCAAAATTTTTATAAATTAAGATTTCTAATTTAATTAAAAAAGACAAAATAGATTTCGAATTTCAAAATAAATAAAAATTACTTTTCTCATTCATTGAAAAGTACTCACAATTTATTTTTTATTATTAAGTTGAATTTATAAAGTTGTTCATAAATAAATATTCGCATTTAAAATATACTTTAAATGACATATTAAAGATATTTTAATGAAGAAAATTAAATGGAAAGAATCGATATTACTATAAAAAAAAAAAAAAATCTTATCGAATAAAAATATAACATTCGTATTTTACCTCTAGCAATCTACGTAAAATATTTAAAATTCATATTTTTATACTATATTAATACTATAGTATAAAAACACCAGTCACAATCTCATTAAAGACGAAATCATCCCAAAATGAACTTTAAAATTAAAAGCTTTTTGAAGAAATGGATCAAGCCATACCGATCTGAAGCAAACATATTTACTTCAAAGTGCTTCGCTCCTGTACAGCTATAGGTCAGTGTTAGCGTATTCGTCTCGTAGTGTTGAGATGTCTGGTTCGAATCCAACATGAGCCGCTTTATCTTTTCCCCAACTTCCTTCAATTGATATTTTACCTCCTGTAACGGAGGGGAAAAACGGATATTCGTCAATTTACGGAAAAATGCCGGCAGCACTGCTGCCAGTAGAATTTCCGTGAATTGAAGAACGTTTTTTTGAGAGTGAAAAATCGTTTGCTTTATAAAGAGAATTCTCGTTCTTCGATTTCCCAATAACATTATCATTTGTGTTATTCAACTATTATTCTGGAATTTATTCTATATTATGAATATTATTCTGATACGTACATAGAAATGAGCTGAAGAAGAAAAGGGATTTTTAATTACAATATTGGGAAATAGAGATGAATCTAACAATTTTTGTCGGAATAAAACTTTCTGGAAGAATTTAACTAAATAATTCTACTATACATTAACTCATATATATGTTAATCTATTTGAAAAAAGTCTTTCAGTGAAAAATTTACATGAAAATTTTTGAAAAATTAAAGATAAAACACACATGTGGACCGTTGTGTTAAATTAAATATTATTTATTGTTGTATGGTTAATTTATTACTTAAAAGCATTAGATATTTCTGTATAAACAAATGAAACAACGTTTGAGCCCCTACAGCATTCAACGTACCGGCATCAGTGTAATGAATTAAGGAATTTAGTTTATGCTTACATTAAGATGCCTTCACTGTAAAAGAAAAAAAAAATAATAATAATAATAATAAATAATTTTTCTTGCATTTTGTGTTGTAATTTTTCAAGAACCGATGCTGTGGAATCTAATTCAAGCACCGATGCAGTAAAATCGAACACAAGCACCAATGCCATGAAAGTAAATTCTTTCTATCACGGGCACTGCACGATCACAGCCAGTGGAAACATGACATTCCTCAGACTTGAGATATTTTACAGCAATCTTAAAACAGCAGCTTTTAATTTTTTTTTTAACAAATGTGTTGGCATCCGGGTTGCCAGCATTTTTATTTTTTTTTTTGGCAAAATGCAGTGATTTTTTCTGCATTTTATGTTGTAAATTTTTAAGCACCGATACTGTGAAATCGAATTCAAGCAACAAGTGAATTAAAAATAGAATTATGTCTGTCACGGGAACTGTGCGGTCACGGTCATAGGCAAGAGCAACGTGACATTCCTCAGACGTGAGATATTTTACAGCATTCTTAAAACAACAGCTTGTAAATTTTGCAACAACCGTGTTGGCATCCGGGTTTCCAGCAACTTTTGTTGTAAAATACAGTGATTTTTTCTGCATTTTATGTTGTAAATTTTTAAGCACCGATACTGTGAAATCGAATTCAAGCATCAAGTGAAATAAAAATCGAATTCAAGCAACAAGTGAAATAAAAATAGAATTGCGTCTGTCACGGGAACTGTGCGGTTAGGTTCATAGCCAATAGCGGGTTTCCAGCAACATTTGTTGTAAAATACAGTGATTTTCTCTGCACTTTATGTTGTAATTTTTTAAGCACGGATGCTGTGAAATCTAATTCAAGCAACAAGTGACGTAAAAATCGAACTTTTTTCTGCCACGTGTACCACGCAGCCAATAGCAAGACGACTTTCTCCAGACTTGAAAACTTTTATAGCTCTTTTAAAGACAACAGCTTAATAATTTTACTTCATGTGTGTTGGCAGCCACCTGCAGCACTTTTTCTAAACTTATCTAAATCATGTCGCGTTATGGGGCAATCATTATTAAAGTTGACATTAAAGTACCATTTTCTTTTCTAATCAGGCATCTTTAATTCAACACTATAAAAAAAAAAAAAAAAAAAAAATGTACTTTACATCAAAAAGTGCTGGTGAGGGACACAAGACGCCCTGCCGGACGTCAACCGTAAGGTTTATGGATGAAATATCCCGGTGGGAAAATTCTATCCACGATCTAGCACCACCACCTGCCCGGGAAGAAGCCCAAAACTGCGACAAATACCAAACCAATAAATCACATCGTATTCCCATTAGGAATTAAAACAAAAGGCACAAGAAATCGCCATACATAAAAAACAAAACATAATTACAAGAACTGACGGTTTATAGGTTACCGTCAACTTAAAAGATAAGACTTAACACCATAAATTAGAAAACTGACAGTTAGTAGATCGATAAAATAAAAAATAAATTAAAATAACAGTTAAAAATTAAAGAATGTACAGAAACTGACTGATTATACATAACCGTCAACTAAAAGAAAGAGAATATACCGGGTGTCCCAAAAAGGACTGACTGATTTTAAAATTCAATAACTTCCAAACGGTGACTGATATTAAAAAAATTCTTGCAGGAGGGTTATGCATAAAGTCAAAAGTTTTTTTACAGTGATTTTCGATTTTAGTTCGAATTACAAACAATAGATGGCGCTGCGATCAATATAGGCTCAATTCAGGCTCGATTTTTGGTACTTCGTGGCCCGGATAATACATTTCCATCTCCTTTTTCTTCATGGAACAACAGAAAGGACCAAAAATCGAGCCTGTATTTAGCGACTATTGCTTACAGCGCCATCTATTGTTTGTAATTCGAACTAAAATCGAAAATCACTGTAAAAAAACTTTTGACTTTATGCATAACCCTCCTGCAAGAATTTTTTTAATATCCGTCACCGTTTGGAAGTTATTGAATTTTAAAATCAGTCAGTCCTTTTTGGGACACCCGGTATATATACATACAAATAAAAAATAAATAAATAAAATAAATAGACAAGCATAACTCCAGTTTATAGATAACTGGCACCTGGCAAAAATTATATTTTGCCAATTCCCAGTTATCTATAAACTGGAGTTATGCTTGTTTATTTATTTTATTTATTTATTTTTATTTGTGCATGTATATGTTTTTCTTTTTGTATATATATTATAAATTTCGCTTCCCAATAACTGGTATGCAAACAACAAACGTATTGATTCATATGCTGTTACACAGAAGTAAGGCTAATCTTTAATGAGTTAAATAAACATTTAATTGGACAAAAGTATTCGCTTTATGAACATACATATTGATACTGAATGAATGTTTTATAAATTATGAATAAAAAGTTAACATGCACATTGAAAATGTATTGCAATAATAAATTGTTTGTTAAAAATATTTTTTTATTTGGAAATATTTTAGTAGTCAGAAATGTATTTAAATAAAAATGATCTTTTATTAAACAACTGTTTAAAAAACAAACAAATAACTGAATAAAAATCAAAAGACGTTACTTAAAATATATAAATATGTTTCAAATTTTAATTTAGTTTGTCTTCTTTTATTAAAGTAGTTATAAAAATTAGAAAAAAAAAACTACTCAAAGTTAAAGCGTGAATTATTTCTAGTTCATGGAATTCAATCTACTTAAAGAAACGTGAAGGAAACAATAAAATAAAAATGCTTTCAACTAAAAAAATAAAGATTCCTGCCTAAAAATTTTAGAATGCCAAGAATTGAAAAGTAAATTTTCGTTTTACTCTTTAGTTCGATTCAAATATAAACTTTCTTTTTAAAATGAAAATCTATTCTCACCTTTCTAGAACTGTAAGAAAAAAACTGGAAAACAAATATCTAGCTCAATTTCATTGTTTTATTTTCCAGTTTCATCAAACATTTTTTTTCTTTTCCAAACAGTAAAAGATTATGTTTATTTGAAAGGAATTTTATATTAGAGGTAGAAATTTAAAAGTATAAAGCGAATAAGATAACGAAATATAAAATTGATTTGAGTTTTCATACGCTGAAAATTAAATTTTATAGATTACATTAAAACTGTTTATGCTTTTTGTAATATCTAGGAATATATTTACGGAATATTTAAAAAAAAAAACAGTAAAATAGAGTAAATGTTCTTTATGTTTGCTTTCGTTGCTAAAATATTTTAAAGAAAAGCATTTCCGATTTTAATGCTGATATTCTGCGTAAACTTTATTATATTTATAGCAAGGATAATATTATTTAATAGAAAACAGAATTGTCATAAAATAACATTGGTTGTTTTTAGCCTTCTAACGAGTAATTTATTATGGAAAATAAGACATCGGTTCCATTTCGTTCGGTTTCAATTTCTAAAGAAAAAAAATAATACCAAAAATTACCGCCAGGGAACAGAAAAAAATTCATAGTTGTTACAAATGAATGCTTATTGCAAAAGTAAACTGAAAATACAAAATATCTTCAGAAAAAATGACAATTCCTGACAGTAAATGGTATATTTTTCTTGAAAAAAATGTTCTTGTGGAGGCTGTCGGGAATTTTCAATGCATATACTTTGCTATTTGACGGAAACTATTTACAAAGTAGCCGTTGTCATCAGCATTAATTGCGAACTCTTCAATACGAAGAATTCAGAAACTGTATTAATTTCTACTATCACAGATAAACTTTTTGTTTTGTTTAATGAAAACGTGCTAAATAAAATAAAACTTGCCTCCTGTGTCTCAAAATTTCACATATTTTTAACAATGAGCAAATTGAAATTATGGGCAGCTCATGAAAATATCTTTTATCGTCCTTAACCCGGGAGAACTCGCTAGTGAGAATACCCAATTGCTTTTCTTTTACTTTACATTCATATAATATCAACTTTTTTTGGTTGGCTTAGTACTTTTATTCACAAAATAGTTAAAATAATTGAAAAACATTTTGAAATTTTAATTAAAATGAAAAATGATTTAAATAAGAGTCTTAAAAAAGTACGACTGTGAGAGAAAATCTCATGCAGCGAGTTCTCCCGGGTTAACTATTGGAAAATTGAAACAATGCAGCGATTAAGTTGAACAAAATTTATAATTAACAATGAACGTTGCTTTTAATTGTAAACAAAGTTTGTATTTGAAGTTTCCATCTATCACAAGTAATACCACTGCAGTGACAAAATTTCCACCACGAGTGATTTTTTGTTGTATTGCTTTTCTTTGTCATTCTAAATGGCGAGGGTTACTGTTCATGTAACCAATTGGCGTCACATTTCACAAACTATATTAACCGCTACAGTTATCAGAGCACCCCTCTTTATTTTATGTTTAACCTGTATATGACCGAGTCGCATCCACAAACTAAAACCAATTGCTGATGGAATAAACATATATCACTCAGTTGTGTGCATATTAGTATTTTACGAAATTGTCCAGCTTTGCTGTGTCATATTAAAATAAACATTAAAATCGTAAATTCTACCGACTGTGAAGCGCAATCAATGATAATATTTTTGTGAAGCGAAACTTTGCGGATAAATTATTGAACTTTATGGTGAAAATGTAAGGGTGAATTATTTAAGAAAGATATGACCAATTAACATCCATTTTGCATTTGGACATATACCGTACAGTCCCGAGCGATAGCAATGTTTTCGCCACCTACAAGATTTTTTGGCGGTCAGAGTCAGCAGGGTTTTCAAGAAACAAAAGATTTTTCCAAAGAGTACTTGGACGGGTAAGGGACGAAATTCTTCGACGAAGGAATACAAGAATTGATATCATGATACAAAAAATACCTCAGTAAAATGGCGGATGCGTAGAAAAGTACTGTAACATATGTAGTGACATTTGGTAATAAATATATTTTTAAAAAATCTTACTAATTATTTTTATAGCAAATCAGTTCTTAGTTTGTGGACGCGCCTTGTATACTAAACCTAAAATAAGTAAAATTTGGGTACTTTTCGGTTAGCCGGCCGCCAGTATTATATATACATGGATGTGTATATATAGATGTATATATATACATGTATATACATATACAAATATGTGCATACACATGTATATATGTGTATATATACAATACTAGCAGGAATGACAGAGCTAAGCTCGGTCAAAATTAGCTTTCTGTTTATCTCGATGTATTTTTCTCACTGAATCAATCTTGCTGTTTTAGATGCAATTAGCTAGACTGTGAAACATAGTGACCCAAAATGACCCACTAATCGAATTTTTTCGAACATTCAACCTATCACAATGCTCTTCTCGAGCCTGAAAACAATGGAATATAAAATTTAGTGAAAATCGTTAGTCGTTTTCTAGGTAAAATAAGCTTGATCCAGGTTGATTCAAAAAACCACTAACCGAAATTCATCGACAGATGTGAGCTATTTCAATGGTCTTTTTGTACTGTGAAACGGTATAACAAAAAAAAATTGCCAAAATTGTTTGAACCTTTTTGAGATGCCGGTAGCTCGACCCAGATCCATTATCACCAAAATGACCCACTAATAGAATTTTCTTGATCATGCGACCCAGTCCAATGGTTTTATCTTGTCCAGAAACGGTGTAGTAAAAAGTTTTGTCAAAATTTTTTGAGCGGTTTTTTAGATACAGTTAGCTTAATCCTGATCCATTAGGACCCAAAATGACCCATTGGTTGAATTTTCTCGAACGTGCAACCCTGCCCAATGCTCTTATCATGCCCGGAAACGGTATTATACAAAATTATGTCAAAATGTTTTGAAGCGCTTTTTAAATACAATTAGCTAGACCCTGATCCATTGTGATCCAAAATGACCCCCTAATCGGATTTTCTTGAACATGCGACATAGCCCAATGGTCTTCTCGTGCCCGAAACCGATAGAATAGAAAATTTAGTCAAAATCGTTTAAGCCGTTTTTTAGATACAATTAGCTGGACCCTGACCCATTGTGACCCAAAATGACCCACTAATCAAATTTTCTCGAACATGTGACTTAGCCCAATGGTCATCCCATGACCAGAAACGGCCGTATATTAAAAAAATTGTCAAAATGTCTTGAGCTGTTTTTTAGATATAATTAGCTTGACCCTGACCCATAATGACCCACTAATTGAATTTTCTCGAACACGTGACCCATCCCAATGGTCTTTTCGTGCCCGAAAACGATATATTACAGAATTTCGTCAAATCGTAATGCCGTTATCTAGATAAACTTAGCTGGACCCACGGTGACCCAAAAATGACCCACTAATCAAATTTTCTTGAACACGTTACACATCCCAATTGTTTTTTGTTGCCCGAAAATGGTTAGATACAAAATTTAGTCAAAATCGATTGAGCCGTTCTCTAGATATAATTAGCTTGACCCTGACCCATTATGACCCAAAATGACCCACTAATCAAATTTTTTCGAACACGAGACGAATCCAAATTGTCTTTTCGTGCCCGAAAACAATAGGGTGCAAAATTTCGTCAAAATCGTTAGAGCCGTTATCTAGATAAACTTAGCTTGACCCACTGTGACCAAAAAATGACCCACTAATCGAATTTCTTCGAACATGTGACTTAGCTCAATGGTCTTCTCGTAATCCAAAACTGTAGAATATAGAGTTTAGTGAAAATCGTTAGAGCCGTTTTTTAGATAAAAATAGCTTGACCCACAGCGACCCAAAAATGACCCACTAATCGAATTTTCTCGAACACGTGACCCATCCCAATGGTCTTTTCGTGCCCGAAAATGGTTAGATACAAAATTTAGTTAAAATCGATTGAGCCGTCCTTTAGATATAATTAGCTTGACCCTGACCCATTATGACCCAAAATGATCCACTAATAGAATTTACTCAAACACGAGAGCCATCCCAATGGTCTTTTAATGCCCGAAAATGGTTAGATATGAAATTTAATAAAAATCGATTGAAGTGTTCTCTAGATATATTTAACTTCACCCTGACCCATTATGACCCAAAATGATCCACTAATAGAATTTTATCGAACACGAGACCCATCCCAATGGTCTTTTCGTGCCCGAAAACAGTAGGGTGCAATATTTCGTCAAAATCGTTAAAGAAGTTATCTAGATAAACTTAGCTTGACCCACGGTGACCCAAAAATGACCCACTAATCGAATTTTCTCGAACATGTGACTTAGACCAATAGTTTTCTCGTAATTCAAAACGGTAGAATATAGAGTTTAGTGAAAATCGTTAGAGCCGATTTTTAGATAAAATTGTCTTGACCCATAGTGGCTCGAAAATGACCCACTAATCTAAGTTTCTCGAACATGTGACCTAGCTCAAAAGTTTCTTCGTATCGAAATACGGTTGGATGTGAAATTTGGTCAAAATCAATTGAACCGTTTTTTAGATATAATTAGCTTGATCTTGACCCATTA
This sequence comes from Maratus speciosus, assembly GCA_963932465.1. Taxonomy (NCBI): domain Eukaryota; kingdom Metazoa; phylum Arthropoda; class Arachnida; order Araneae; family Salticidae; genus Maratus; species Maratus speciosus. The sequence continues at coordinate 141,080,117 of OZ010791.1, forward strand.
CGACCCAAAATGTCCCACTAATCGAATTTTCTCGAACACGTGACCTAGCCCAATGGTCTTATCATGCCCGAAAATGGTAAAATACAAAATTTCGTCAAAATCGTTAGAGCCGTCTTTAAGATAAAATTTACATACACGCACTATTTTTGCTCGCATTATAGTATAAGATATGTATACAGGGTGCATAGGAAAGTCCTTTTAACCTGAAAATACTTGCGAACGGAGAGAGCTACAGCTATGTAAGTGAGGTAACGGTATAGTAAAGCGACTATGCCCAACATAATGCAATCGACAGCAGCGCCCCTGGTGGCGAAATTTGCAGCCATTGCAAATCGAAAACGAAAAGAGATAGCGCAAAATTTCCAATTAGAAAGTTTTATAGAATCAATTAATTAGTACAAAACGACATTTGGTTTACACAGATACGATAAATTGTCGCCGGTATACCCAAAAATGTCCCAAAACGATGTACTCTATTTTGTGTATACGTTTGAAAGGAATAGCCAGAAGTATGAAGAAATAGGCACAATTTACTGCATAAATACGTGCTTACGTCAATACATTTTGATAACATCACACAAAAACGAAATAAAGACAAACTGTCTCACAGTGATAAAATGTTAATGTTCAGTATGTTCGAAAATTTCGCCATTGCTCACGATACACGTTTGTATTCGTGAGAGTAATTCTGCATGCACATTTCTCAGCATGGTAGGTGTCACACTATTGCAAGCATCTTCAATACGACGACGTAGGTCCAGCAGACTTGTAGGTGGAGTTGCATAAACATGATCTTTTATGTAACCCCACAGGAAGAAATCCAATGGAGTGAGGTCCGGCGATCGTGGAGGCCATTCAACACTACCACCATACCCGATAATTTGTTGTCCAAAACAATCTTTGAGAAAACTTCGCACTGCAGCTGGCTTGTGTGCAGGGGCACAGTCATGTTGGAACCACAAGTCCCGTAATGCGGAATGGGGAATATCATCTACAAAGTCAGGTATGATATTCTGTAATAGTTGGAGGTACCTCTGTCAGTTTAATGTACCTTCGTAGAACACAGGTCCCAGTAAGCGATCCTTCCAAATACCGCACCATACGTTATGGGACCAGCGCACTTGGTGTCTGGTTGATAGTCCCCACGAGGGATTTTCCAGCGCCCAGTAGTGGGCATTGTGTCGGTTTGGTACACCAGTACGGTGAAACTGTGCCTCATCCGACCAAAGAATGTTGGACAAAAAATCTGAGTTACCTTCAACATTAATCAACGCCCAGTTGCACCAATAAATCGACGCTCATTATCCCGTGGCAACAGTGCTTGCTGCAGAGTGATACGACAGGGATGTGCATGTTGATCACGCAATATTTGCCATACTCGGCACCGTGTTAAGCCACAAGCCATACTGATATCTCTTGTACTGCTGTGTGGATGGATTAGTGCATATGCCAAAATACTCTCTGGTGCAATACGCATACCTGCACTCACTGGTCTGCCAGAACGCCGAAGACTCCTAGTGCTTCCTGTCTCTCTGAGATGTTTCACTACATTTGCGATGGTAACTGGACTTGGATGTGGCCCATCCGGAAAACGAACGGCATACTCCCGTGCAGCATGCGTCGCATTTCGTTGGCATTCACCGTAAATAAGTACCATCTCGCAATATTCAAAATCAGTGAAGTTCGCCATTCTCATACACTTCTAAAATTCTAACTTCAAACTACAAGAAAAGATTATTTTTAATACACGAAGAAATCAGGGTTCGTACGGGTACCGCTATTTTCAAGGCGAAATATCAGTATTTTCTTATAAAAATTTTTTCATGTTCAAATGCGCGAAATTTAGCCTTATTTCAGGAGAGATTACCTATAACAAAATACTGGTATTGAGGAATTTTCTGGTTTGGCAATTCCAGGATCCGCACGAACCCTGGAAATGTACCTTTTGTAGGATCTCATTCATTTAGGATGATTCAGAATTCCAGTCACTTTGTCACTCTCAAAAAGGGACACGTATTTTCAACTCGTCGATAGGCAACGATTAAGATTGCCACAACACAGAAAATAAAAGTTTTAGAATAAAAGCAATTGCGAATTCTGATTAAAATTATCGTTTGCCATCAATAAGCTTATGCTATGAGATTAGGCTATTTGTATTAAGCGAGTGCCAACATCTTTTAACACATTAAAGCCGGTTAGCAAGAAAACTTGCCATGTAAGGTGAACAAAACATTTAAATTTGAATACCAGTATTTCAGTTTGGAAATTCTCACATTATCTAATCTCAAATTTTGAGCGATTTAATGTAACAAAATTACAGTGTGGAAAAAACTGATGTCGAATAATTAAAAGAAGTGTAAAAGATGCTCTTCTTTAATGGGTTAAACTAAAATTCTAAATGCATTGGAAATTAAAATATTACAGACGTTACAGTACCATACAACGTCACAATCTGCGATTGCGCACTACTAAATTCCAAAATGTGAGTATGCAGAGTAGAATCGTAGCGTATCGATTTCGGACATTTTTTGGTATACCGGCGACAATTTATCTTATCCGTGTAAACCAAATATCGTTTCGTACTAATTAATTGATGCTCTAAAACTTTCTAATTGGAAATTTTGCTCTATCTCTTTTCGTTTTCAATTTGCAATGGCTATCTTTCAAATTTCGCCACCAGGGGCGCTGCTGTCGATTGCATTATGTCGGGCATAGTCGCTTTACTATACCGTTACCTCACTTAGCTGTAGCTCTCTCCGTTCGCAAGTATTTTCAGGTTAAAGGGACTTTCCTATGCACCCTGTATATATATATATGTTACAATTTATTATTTATAATTTTTGTTACATTATTAGTTCTAATTCCGCGATTTCCTTATCTTATTCTAAATTACTACTTTATATTCACTAAATCCTTATTCTTAAATAATCTCTGTCGTTAACTCTGTTAAATTCCCTTTAATTTAATATCTCACTTGGTCTAAATCGCTTAAATATTACGCTTTTAGTATTCTTAAATTAAATGTTCCATTTCCGCGCTTTTTTCTTTCGAGAATATTCTTTTAGCTTCCATTTTTACTTTCCCGCGCATTTCTGAGGTTATCCTTTTTCCCTTCAATTTCATCCGCTTGCTCTGTCCGCACTCTTTATATGACGTGACATTCTTAATTATGCATTGGTTGAGAGCGCGATCTACGTCATATTTGTATCCTTACATTGGTGGAACAAAAAGTCGATACTCGCTTTGTTTCAGCAGAATTTGTCATATTTCTATTTTGATAACTTCCCCTGGTCACCGTCTGATATTTTCTATTATCTATAATTGCTTACCCATGATTAAATACTACATAGCGGTGACTTGATTTAAATTGAATTGGTGGAAACTGCACCGCCGAAAGCTCTTTAAATAAAACCCTGAGTTAAATTACGCATGGTATCAATTATTCCCGAGAAACCTACACTGGATAAATGTGTTACCTGGCCTACCACTCGATGACTGCAACTACCTTCCATGTTGATTTACTACAGAACATTCTATTTCACCTTAATCTAATGTACGGCTTCCAGAGTGATTATTCATCTACTATGACATCGAAGCTAACCACACTTTCGAATCAACATATAATGTAATATCGTTATATTAGTCGACAGGGGGAGAAACGTTATATTAGTCGACAAGGATTCAACTCTACCTGTGATTCTATTAATTTCAGCATTGCACTACTGGTAACATAACAACCAGTTATTCTGTTTATAAGAAAAACCTTCCAATGTTAGAATAATCTAACATATATATATATATGTATATAAATGTATGTATAACACTGGCGCCCGGCTAACCGAAAAGTACCAAAATTTGTTATCGATATATTACTAAATCATCCAATCTTATTATAAAAATTTGTATTTTAATTCGATGTTACTTGGTTTAAGTAAAACATAGTAAAAACTAATCAGTAGTTTCGAAAAAGGTGTATCTTAATTCGAAATTACGATAGTCTGAATAAAACATCGCGAAAATTAATCAGTAGTTTCAAAGTAACTTTTGAATGTGATATGTAACAAACATTAAAGTTCTCTCCTTAAAACCATTTATATAAAGTAAGATGAATATTAATGATGTGAATTATCACACTGCTAACAAAGCGTAAACCAACTTAGTGAAAAATGTCCAAACCGGGAATCGAACCCGGGTCCCTGGAATAGATCTCCAGTGCTCTACCACTAAACCACAAGGACGATGTCCAGCCTGGCATTTCTCACTTATATAAGTCGGTAAGGCTGCTACCGCAGCACAAGATGGAGAAGTCTTCATGAGCACACATTCTAGCGGCATAACATGAGACGCAAATAAACCCAGCATCGGTGAATATACAATTTTAATTAATTTTTCAACTACATTTCAGCAGTGAAATTACGCTTGAAATTATTGAATATTAATGATGTGAATTATCACACTGCTAACAAAGCGTAAACCAACTTAGTGAGAAATGTCCAAGCCGGAAATCGAACCCGGGTCCCTGGAATAGATCTCCAGTGCTCTACCACTAAACCACAAGGACGATGTCCAGCCTTTTTTCACTAAGTTGGTTTACGCTTTGTTAGCAGTGTGATAATTCACATCATTAATATTCAATGATTTCAAGCGTAATTTCACTGCTGAAATGTAGTTGAAAAATTAATTAAAATTGTATATTCACCGATGCTGGGTTTATTTGCTTCTCTTGTTACGCCGCTAGAATGTGTGCTCATGAAAACTTCTCCATCTTGTGCTGCGGTAGCAGCCTTACCGACTTATATAAGTGAGAAATGCCAGGCTGGACATCGTCCTTGTGGTTTAGTGGTAAAGCACTGGAGATCTATTCCAGGGACCCGGGTTCGATTCCCGGCTTGGACATTTTTCACTAAGTTGGTTTACGCTTTGTTAGCAGTGTGATAATTCACATCATTAATATTCAATAATTTCAAGCGCAATTTCACTGCTGAAATGTAGTTGAAAAATTAATTAAAGTAAGATGGCTGACAATTTTTACCATATTGTTGCCATATTGTCCGTCATTTTTATTGACGGTTTTCAACGATCACACTGTTGAAGAGATACAGGGAGGCTGGGACCTAAGTAAAAAATGTTTACCTGAGTAAGAAAAATATGAGGAAATTTTTAAAAGACAAGTTTATGTCACGGTTTGATTGTCAAAGAATATATTTATGAACTACCAACATGAGATAAAGTAAAATTTTATGTCATTTTTAAATATAAGAAAGGGACAGAGTTGTAATTTACGCATAAACATTTCAGTCAATTCGACTTTGGCTACATTTTATTTGGAAGGACATCTCTTAAGTGACCGGTCCTCATATGTAATATAAATAGGGTAACTGTAGGATAGATGGCCATAGATTCTAAAGATTGAAATAAAAATTCTTAGAATGCAAATACAAGAATTGGTGCATATTTAAAATTCTTATACATAAACTCATAATATTTTATGCAAAAAATAACTAAATATTGAAAACAAAAAGTGTTAAACAAAATTGAAATTTAAACGGCAGATGGCCATCTCTCCTTAAAGCCGAGGAGAGATGGCCATCCAATACAAGAAAGGAAAAATTAATTAAATAATATATAAAAAAATAACACATTTCATATAGTTAATTATGAAAAACATAAAACAGTTTGTAAAGATGCAGTTATATGATGAAATGAGTGAAGAAAACTCGAATAAACAAAATTTGAAGTATAATTTCAATACTTCACTTTTCGTAATAACTTACCACAGGCTTCGCGAAGGGCTTGATAATTTGTACACGTTTCATGAAATAATTTCAGGTACCTTATACGTTGTATCCAGACATTCTTTTTGGATGTGATATTATATTGTTTTGCACAACCAACACAGTGATCCTAGTCCAATTCTATTTACTCGGAATCTGTAGAATCTGATAATTTAAATGTATTTCGTTTTCTTCGCTACTCGAATTGTCGCTTTTTTTCTTGCGTTAATTGATGGTTTATTACGTTAATTTAGTTTACTTATCAACTTTATCAGTTTCTGTTATGAAAATTTCCGACATTTTTCAGTATTTTCTGAAACAAATAAATCGTTAGGTCTGATTATATTATTACTATTATTATTATTATTATTATTATTAAAATATTTATATTAGTTAAAATTTAAATAATTATATCAATTAAGATACTTATAAACGTAAACATTACATATTTATTTTAAATTTAATTATATTTAGTTAAAATTATCACTAAGTATAATTTTGAAATATTGATTAATGGTGGCCATATCTCCTCGTTTTGATGTGGCCATCTATCCTGAAATTGAAGGACTGATGATCGCCCAGTTTAAAGCATCAATAGCCATTGTACGTCTTTGTTTTAGTCTTAGAAGTAAAGATGAGATAATATAGGTGCCTTAAAAGTACATATAGTAAATATATATATATATAACGTACGTACTACAAAACATTCATATACCTAAGTCAAAACAAATATTCAACCACCTATTTAATTTACATTAAAATTACATTTTATGATCGAAAAACACAACTGCACGTCGCAATAAATAAATTCGTTGAACTATTTCATACGAACAATGTTTATTTTGCAATCTGTGATCAAGTTTTGGCGATATTTAGACTGACCATCTCTCCTCTATGGCCATCAATCCTAGAATTACCCTATATATATATATATATATATATATATATATATATATATATATATATATATTTACATATTCTAAAATGTAACTTTACTTATTCCGATTAGTATGCTTTTTTTGCTTAATTTTTTTGATAACTGATAACTGTGAAGGATAATATCTTTGTTTTGCATATCAGTTATAAAAAAAGCATCTTTACTTTTGTATACTATTATTATGCTTTATTTTCATTACAAAAGAAAATTAAATATTTCTGCTGCACAGCTAAGAAATAAAAGATAAATCTTTTAAAAAATAAGTATGTTATTTATTACATAATCTTTGTATAAAATATGAAGTTATATTAAAGAATTTAAGAAAACCAGCTCTATTTATTAATAAAATATAAAGTTTTTAATCCCTCTAAAAACTATGTTTTTCTGCAAAATACCCCATGATTCTTAAATGTAGAATTCAATAGTAAAAGCGTCAAAAATATATCATGTTTTCTATTCCTGGGAATTATTTTACATCTCAGTGTATTTTAGAAGAGATCACTAAAATTTGTCAGACCATTTTATTCTGTCATGTCAGCAAAGATATTAGAGATTTTGTTTTCATACACCGCCAGAAAAGTTGAGTTCAACAAGTTATTGGGTCATTTTTATTTTATTGTGCTAGACGTTCGATCCACAAAATGAAATATTTTTTTTGATTAGGTCTTTCTCCAAAAAACTGAGGATACTAAATTTTAAAGTAAATGAAACACATAAAAGTTTTTCTGGAAACCATAAAATGTTTACAAATTTAGTTTAACTATAATTTCAAACAAAGATATTGTATTAAATCTATGCATACTGACAAATAGATTGATCACTGTCAATTGAAAGGGGAACAAGAGCATAACATGTATTGGTTCATTGGTTCAAATAAGCCGGTGAAATATCACTGCACGGGAAATGATAGGTACTAAAACGGTAAATTTGAATACTATATTTCTTCCTAATTATTCAATCTAGTAACAAATGTACACATAATTATTCTGTTTGTGTTTAAATTGCGGCAAAATTACTTTTTCAATATTCACAAGATAGTATTTTCTGAGGAATATATTAAAAATAGAATACTTGTTTACCTGAACCTTGATATAAAAATATATCGTTTAAACACACTCCAACATACTTAAAAAGATGAAATATCTTTGTTTGAATGTCTGTTATATGCGAGTCTGTCTACTGTTTATCTGGCATTCGCGCCCATAAATTGTTTTTAAATAAGATAATTTAAATGAATTTTATTGCCGAAACGTCAGTGAAGGCTTACTGTGGAGACACGAAAAGTTTTGATTTCCGGATGTCTGTCTGTCTGTCTGTCTGTCTGTCTGTCCGTCTGTTCCGCGATAACTGCCGCAAAAAGCACCCGATCAGCTTGAAATTAATTGGGCATATTCGTGAGATACCCGGACGTAGCTGTATAGTTTTTGGTTAAATTTGGTTCATTCGTTCGGAAAATATGGAATATTTTATTTTTCTTTATAATGCTTTTCTACGGCAAGTCAGACGATTTTCAAATTTCGATTTGTTGAAAGAAAATGGCACGTTTGATTAATGGATTTAAATGTCAAATTATGGATACTAAAATTCCAAATAAAGGTTTTAAATTATTCCTATTATATTGAAGTTTTATCAATATATCTATCAGATTTTTTTATTTACGTGTATAATGTTTTGAGGACATTTATACATGTATTCCAATAATATAAAGAATTTTTAAATTAATTTTCTTGTTTTACATGATACATATTTCTTTTTTTTTTCCTTTTCTTCGTTGCCTAGCGACTGTTATTAGTAGCCTATCATTGCGTCAAATATGAATGAAGTTAGTAAATTACGTTAATTTTGTTGCAGGTACTATTAAAAGGCTATCACAAAAAATATTTTATCGCGCCAAATCGATGCAATTTATGCAATTAACAGTGGGCACGGTAATGAATTATTTTCCAGTAGATTTATAGATCTCCAGATATGCCTATTTTGGGGGGCTTTTAATATGTTATTGCTATCGCATGGATTAGGATGTTTAAACTAATGTTTAACCATGCTATAAGTGGAAAAAAAGTACAGTTAAAGGCATGTAAATCCTTTTTAACACTTTCCAACATGGATGAAAAGTATTTATGACTTCAGTTTTTCTATCTGTCGCCTGCCGTGTTTCTCTACGTGCTCTAACTCGCGTAAATATAGTCGGGATTACATGTAATTGATATACGTTATTGAGGTTTGCCAAAGTATGTTTGGTATTAAAAATGAAGAGTGTAGCATTCATAGCTTAATTACGGGGGCACTCAAAACTATTCCGTTACATTATAGTCTTTGGGAAAAATCGTCTGCGGTGTATTTTAATAATGTTACACAATTTTAAACGTAATGAAATTTATATACTTTATTAAGGTGCACTAGAACCTGGTTACTATAAAATATGTTATGTGTAGCACTTACAGCATGCGTACAGGTAACTCAAAAGTATTCATAATATTACAATCTTTGAAGAAAATCCTTTTGTGGCGTTTTTTAATGATGTTACTCTGTTACAAAATAATAAAATTGATATGTATTTTTGAAACATTTTTGTAGTATATGGGGTGCAAAGCATATGTTTTTTTCAGGGTCACACAAAAGTGGTCGATTAAAATGTGGTCTACGGGGGAAAAAAACTCTTCACAGCTTATTTTAACACATTAGCGACGGGAAACGAAAATTCTCGTTTTTATTCAGAATACATCATTGGCTAAGGGAGTGACTTCTACCTTACAGAAAAGACATTTATATTGTGTTGTCCATATTTTTTATAGATTGTAAGACATTATATATTACATCCGTACATTGAAAGATATTTACTGCTGCATAAACATGAAAAACATATCTCAGAAACCAAATTCCGAGACAGTTTCAGAAGAGGAAGGAGCTTCTACTGTTTTTAAACCCAGATTTAATTAAATTGCCTGTCGTCAGTGTGTTAATTGTGTTGCACTAATTCAAACATTATGAAATTAAATTACATTACTGTGATTGACTACAAGAAGCTTGAATATGATTTGTATCGTATTTATCGTTCATTTATAGGGTCACATAAAATATTTCGGATACAGTTCTGGTCTATTAGGGATGATTGCTGAAGAGCATTTTCGATTATGGTGTGCGTTTTAACGTTAAGTAAATTTGTGCTTAATAAGTAGTGCTTAAATATTGTATAGACCATGTACAGGGATACACAAATGAATTCGTAAGTATAAATGAAAATGAGCGCGAATTGCTTCAGTGTTTTTTTTTTTTTTTTTTTTTTTTTTTTTTTTTTTTGAGTTATGTATTTCCCAGCCCAAATACATTTAGTATACTAACAAATGTTTGCAGAATTTAAATAGAACCATATACAGGACTCCTCAGAAACTGGATATATGGTGCACACTATGCATACTAATCCCCGGAAATGTGATATGAGCAGTTTTAAGAGGGTTTTTTGTCTGCATTAAATTTAAATGTTATAGACGACGCGTAAAAATCTTCACGTAATATACAGGGCTGTAGAAAAGAATTCATGTACGTTTCCGTCTATTGGTAGAATTTACTAAAGGACATTAACACAATTAATTGATAATTACAAATGTAAATTAAATTACACCACGAAGGGGTTCAGGGGGGCTCTGCCCCCCTGAAGAAATCTACTTTATTATCTAAAAATTACCAGAATAAGTAGCTCATGAGATTTTCAGAATACCATTACATAACAAGGGGTTTAATTTAACGCTTCTAATGTCAGAAACCTTCGAAATATTTTTTCGTTTTATAAATGTTTATGTAATTTCAAAACTTTAAATTTCGTTTTTTGTAGAAAGATTAATATTACTCAAAGGATGCTAAACACAATGAATTGTAGAGCTGACGTTGAGGCTCCTGATCTGCAGATTTACTATTTGCCGAAACGTCAGTGAAGGCTTACTGTGGAGACACGAAAAGTTTTGATTTCCGTTTGTCTGTCTGTCTGTCCGTCTGTTCCGCGATAACTGCCGCAAAAAGCACCCGATCAGCTTGAAATTAATTGGGCATATTCGTGAGATACCCGGACGTAGCTGTATAGTTTTTGGTTAAATTTGGTTCATTCGTTCGGAAAATATGGAAGATTTTATTTTTCTTTATAATGCTTTTCTACGGCAAGTCAGACGATTTTCAAATTTCCATTTGTTGAAAGAAAATGGCACGTTTGATTAATGGATTTAAATGTCAAATTATGGATACTAAAATTCCAAATAAGGGTTTTAAATTATTCGTATTATATTGAAATTTTATCAATATATCTATCAGATTTTTTTATTTACGTGTATAATGTTTTGAGGACATTTATACATGTATTCCAATAATATAAAGAATTTTTAAATTAATTTTCTTGTTTTACATGATACATATTTCTTTTTTTTTTCCTTTTCTTCGTTGCCTAGCGACTGTTATTCGTAGCCTATCATTGCGTCAAATATGAATGAAGTTAGTAAATTACGTTAATTTTGTTGCAGGTACTATTAAAAGGCTATCACAAAAAATATTTTATCGCGCAAAATCGATGCAATTTATGCAATTAACAGTGGCCACGATAATGAATTATTTTCCAGTAGATTTATAGATCTCCAGATATGCATATTTTGGGGGGCTTTTAATATGTTATTGCTATCGCATGGATTAGGATGTTTAAACTACTGTTTAACCATGCTATAAGTGAAAAAAAAAGTACAGTTAAAGGCGTGTAAATCCTTTTTAACACTTTCCTACATGGATGAAAAGTATTTATGACTTCAGTTTTTGTATCTGTCGCCTGCCGTGTTTCTCTACGTGCTCTAACTCGTGTAAATATAGTCGGGATTACATGTAATTGATATACGTTATTGAGGTTTGCCAAAGTATGTTTGATATTAAAAATGAAGAGTGTAGCATTCATAGCTTAATTACAGGGGCACTCAAAACTATTCCGTTACATTATAGTCTTTGGGAAAAATCGTCTGCGGTGTATTTTAATAATGTTACACAATTTTAAACGTAATGAAATTTATATACTTTATTAAGGTGCACTAGAACCTGGTTACTATAAAATATGTTATGTGTAGCACTTACAGCATGCGTACAGGGAACTCAAAAGTATTCATAATATTACAATCTTTGAAGAAAATCCTTTTGTGGCGTTTTTTAATGATGTTACTCTGTTACAAAATAATAAAATTGATATGTATTTTTGAAACATTTTTGTAGTATATGGGGTGTAAAGCATATGTTTTTTTCAGGGTCACACAAAAGTGGTCGATTAAAATGTGGTCTACGGGGGGAAAAAACTCTTCACAGCTTATTTTAACACATTAGCGACGGGAAACGAGAATTCTCGTTTTTATTCAGAATACATCATTGGCTAAGGGAGTGACTTCTACCTTACAGAAAAGACATTTATATTGTGTTGTCCATATTTTTTATAGAGTGTAAGACATTATATATTACATCCGTACATTGAAAGATATTTACTGCTGCATAAACATGAAAAACATATTTCAGAAACCAATTTCCGAGACACTTTCAGAAGAGGGAGGAGCTTCTACTGTTTTTAAACCCAGATTTAATTAAATTGCCTGTCGTCAGTGTGTTAATTGTGTTGCACTAATTCAAACATTATGAAATTAAATTACATTACTGTGGTTGACTAAAAGAAGCTTGAATATGATTTGTATCGTATTTATCGTTCATTTATAGGGTCACATAAAAAATTTCGGATACAGTTCTGGTCTATTAGGGATGATTGCTGAAGAGCATTTTCGATTATGGTGTGCGTTTTAACGTTAAGTAAATTTGTGCTTAATAAATAGTGCATAAATATTGTATAGACCATGTACAGGGATACACAAATGAATTCGTAAGTATAAATGAAAATGAGCGCGAATTGCTTCAGTGTTTTTTTTTTTTTTTTTTTTTTTTTTTTTGAGTTATGTATTTCCCAGCCCAATTACATTTAGTATACTAACGAATGTTTGCAGAATTTAAATAGAACCATATACAGGACTCCGCAGAAACTGGATATATGGTGCACACTATGCATACTAATCCCCGGAAATGTGATATGAGCAGTTTTAAGAGGGTTTTTTGTCTGCATTAAATTTAAATGTTATAGACGATGCGTAAAAATCTTCACGTAATATACAGGGCTGTAGAAAAGAATTCATGTACGTTTCCGTCTATTGGTAGAATTTACTAAAGGACATTAACACAATTAATTGATAACTACAAATGTAAATTAAATTACACTACGAAGGGGTTCAGGGGGGCTCTGTCCTTCGAAGAAATCTACTCTATTATCTAAAAATTACCAGAATAAGTAGCTCATGAGATTTTCAGAATACCTTTACATAACAAGGGGTTTAATTTAACGCTTCTAATGTTAGAAACCTTCGAAATATTTTTTCGTTTTATAAATGTTTATGTAATTTCAAAACTTTAAATTTCGTTTTTTGTAGAAAGATTAATATTACTCAAAGGGTGCTAAACACAATGAATTGTAGAGCTGACGTTGAGGCTCCTGATCTGCAGATTTACTAGTATAGTATGTTATTAAGTTTCTAAGTAGCATGTTTGTTGTTGATAATCACGCGTCATAATACACTGGGCTCCAATTGTTAATGTACAACTGGTTTTTTTTTCGTCTAATTGGCAAATGAATGAAAGCAGAAACAACAAATTTGGAGGAAATATGCACTAATGAGTTATTTATTGAATGCGACATAGAAATTTATATAAGATAAACGCAAAAATGATTTACAACAACAAAAAAACACTCTTGGTGGAAATGTCTATTCTTGGAGAAAAGAGTACATCACAGTATTACCCAGTAAAATGTCATAGAAACATTGCAAATGGATTCTAATAAGGAATGTGTTCACCCCTCACTTAAATGCATTGGCGGCATCGATTTTACATGCTATCAATTAAGTTGTCAGACACCGAAATGGGAAGCGAACACCAAACACGGAGTAAGCATTCTTCCAGCGCATATAACGGCCTTGGAGGAGGACTTAAAGCAGTAACTTGCCTGCCGAGATAGTCCTAAAGATGCTCTATCGGATTCGGGTCTGGATAGTGCTCTAAATTCTCCATTCCGTTAGCTCCAAACTGTGACCCTAAAGAGTGTCCTCAACAACCAAAGTTCGGTGAGGTCGTACATTATCTTTCATCAGAATGAAATTGTTACCAATAGTACCGGCATATGGTCGGACATATGGATCAAGGATCTCTTCCCGATATCTCACTCCAGTCAGAGTTCTTCTATGGAACACATGCAGGTCAGCGTAACCACCGAGTGAGATCCCTGCCCAAACCATCATTCCACCATCTCCGTACCTGTGTGTTTCAACAGTGTTGGATTCATGGTATCTGGTGCTTTGTTCCCTCCAGATCAGCACACCATCAACAGTATCGCTCTACAGTGTGAATCTGGACTCGTCTGTGAAGAGTACAGAAGCTTCGAAAAACATGTTGTACCTTAAATTTTGGAGGCCAGTGTATCTACAGATTTGGTGTACCACAAAAATTATTTGGATGCACTATCGTTTTTGGGCTGTAATATATTTTAATGATATTAATCCTGTTTATATTGATATAATCCTTTCAGATACGCTACAGAATTATTTGTAAAGTAGTTGATATATGTTGCATGTGTAGTTTATATATTCTCCTTGTTTCCCGGGTTACAAAATATAGGTTTAAACCATCATACGTATTATTTCTAATGTCAATATCCTTTTTTCTCCGCACATTCAAAAAGCACAACGATGGATGAGATAATTTTCGAAAGGTTCTGCAAGCAGATTTTGACGTAGTATACTTAAATATAGTTAAAATACGTTGTTTGATTTAAAAAATAAATGACGTTAATAAAAAATTAATGCAGAAAACTATCAGCAAGTAATCTCAAAGACTGCGGCCAGAAAACCATGAACGTGTATACTTAAAACATTTTCGAAAAATCTAATAGATTTTTAGAATGCCCACTGACAGTACTAAAATACATATTTATATGAAAATAGCAATAATGCGTTCAAATAAACTTTCCAAATTTATTAAAAGCTGTACTTTCGAAATGCCTTCCCGACAACTTAACAGCCGAAGAAATTGCCAAAGATAGCTCTTCACAATCAGCCTTAGTCCGTTAATTTCAGTGGTTAAAGCAAGAGTTCGATTGCATTTGTTACATTTGAATTTTATTTATATGTTGGCGCTTTATTTATCGATTGATAAATGTTTTAACTTCATTAAGAAAGATAAGCTGCAAACAAGTTCTCATATATAATAATTCCAGTGCAAACAGATTTATGTTTCGTAGTCGTGCACGCAATAGAGATTTTTTTTTAAATACTGCTCGAAAATTACTTTAAAAAAATAAAAATTCAGTTAATTGTGATACAATTTTAAAACAAATTGAATTTAAAAATAAATTTTATCTCTATTCGGCGGTGTAAAAATTTAAAATGTGCGATATTTAGAAATTTAAAAAAAAACAGTAAAAGTTAAATTTAATCGATTGTTGTACCAAAGCACCGCCTGCTGAATACAAGGCTGAGCGCTGACACAAAAATGGTGGCTAACGAAGGCGGACATTTTTCAGCGTGTGTACGGTCCCTTAAATATTCGTGCCAATAATTTTTTTAAGTTTTTTTCAGCTTTATTTCTATGAGATTAAAAAAGTCAGAGAAATCTTTTATAAAATACTGGAGTCTACATTTAAGGGACCGTACCTACGTTTAAAAAAAAATCCGCCTTCGGCAGCCGCCATTTTTGTGTCAGCGCTCAGCCTTGCATTCTGGGGGCGGTGGCCAATGTCCAAATGACATCAGCGTTATGGACGAACACCTTTGTCGTTTATAATAGACATAGACATATACATATATATATTTCAACAGTATTAGTGTTTATTGGTAAAAGAGTAGTAACTGATAATTAATAATTTAAGTGTATGGTCTTGGTGGCACGGGAGCAATAGCACATACTTCCCTCTTTTCTCCCATTAGTAATGGTTTTACTATCACTATCTTTTTTTTTTCTTTAATTCAAAATTACCCCCCATTTGGCAATTTAATTTTATTCTAAGTCATCTTCGGTGGTTACGACCACTGGTTTTTGCTTTTAACTATCTATTTCCCTTTCCTTCAAAGATGTGTGGCAGGGGCCTAGTGGCTCCCCGATCCAGTTACAATATAACTTTCAGATATAAATATACTAAATAAAAAATTCTCACGAAATAATAGATTATAAAAAGTCCAAAATAAAAGTGGAATAATGAATAAGTCACAAATACAAGAAGAAAGCTCTTTAATAAGCGAACATTCATATGAAATAAGTAGCTCGGAACCGACGCTCCTACAAATATTTCACGAATACAGTCAGAAATTAAAAAATAAAAAGAAGAATAAATTAAATAAAGAACAAAACGAACTTAAAATAGCAGAGTACAAAGAAAAATTAGAATGTGCTCTGATGAAAAGTGACGAAATTGAGCAAAACTTGAAGGAAAAAGAACATGAAATAATGGAGTTGAAAGAAATCGTAGAGGGAAAAGAGAGAATGATGATACAACTGGATCAGACAATCCAAGAATTAGAAAATCAGTTAATAACTGCCCAGGCGACTCCAAAGCCACAGAGAGTAAAGGATCTTGTGGAGCATGAAACTGAAGGATCATTTGATTCCAGTATATCAATACACTCAACACCAAGATTAAATACTAAAGACCTTCCAAAAAATCTGACAACATATTCAGAACCCATGGCAAAATTAATGTCGCTGGAACAATTGATAGATAGCTACAGCAAGACGAAGAGCACTCATGCTAAAGGAGCGTCTAGTATGGCAGAAAAATATCTCATCAAAATAAAACAAAAAATAAGAGAATTAGATGACAACAAAAATAATCTGGAAAAAAGAGCGGAACAGCAGGAAAAGATGATTAGAGAATTAAAGGAGAAGAGTAGAAGAACGGGGACAGGAAAATCGGGCAGACATGACTTAAAAACTACAGAAGAAAGAGCAACTCAAATATCTATACAAGAAGACAACACACAAAATTCCTCAATGTCGACTCAAGATTCTCCGGAGGAAGTAGCCACGCCGAGGTATGGTGAACTTGCTATAAAGAAGATGACAATGACTCAAATGATAGAGATTTATAAATCACTTACAAGAAGTAGAAGAAGAGGTGATTGTGAAGAAGCTAAAAAATACCTAGACAAAATTATCTTTAAAGCAAGTGAAATGGTGAAAGACCTTGAAATACAAAGAGAAGAAAATAATAGAATAACGGCGAATCTCAACACCGTCAATAAGGTGACGTTAGATCAACGTCAAAAAATCCTTGAACACGAACAAATCATAAAAGATCAATTAGAAACGATTAAGAAGTTGCAAGAACAGCCCACTCTAACAAATGAATTGGAAAAATGCAATAAAGAATTGAATGAACTACTAGAAAAAGAATTAAAATACAAAGAAGAAATAGAAAAAGAATTAAAAGAAATAAGAAACAAAATAAAGTAATAGAAGACTTAATTCAACAGCAAAATACAGAAGAAACGATACCTTATACTAGAATCATCTTGGAAGAACTTAAAAAGATAAGAGAAAAAATAGAAACAGTAGAGGAACAACAACCAATCATAAAATGCAATAATATAGAAGAAAACATACAGGCAAATACAGATAATTCACTATATTCGGAGGTGGCTGCAATACCTAAGAAGACAACAATTCCAACGGTACATGCACAGTATTCAAAAGCAGCTATCCTGATAACTCGGCAGAAAAACACGAATATGTCGCTCAATGACATAAAAATCATGCTAACAAGAGAAACTAGAAACACAATTGAATATAAACAAATATATTGTGAACTTGCCAAAAACAAAAATACACTAATAATTAAAACGTTTAGTGATGAAAACACGAATAAGCTGCTTGAGACGATTGAGAAGATAGAAACCCTAAAAGACATTGTGGATATAGAATATAAGGCTGCGGATCTCCGAAAACTGATTCTTTTAGGGATCCCGACATATATGGATCCACAAGAAATAATAACCAATCTAAAAAATCTTTATGATTCAGATATTCCAATAAACTACATTAATAGAAAACAAAGAGAAAAAGCTTCAACATACCAACTAATTTTTGAAGCAGAAGCTCCAGTTGCGATTCATCTACTGAGACAACGAAAGATCGTCATGGGATTTACATCGGTCAGGATTGCACCTTACCAACCTATATTAAGATGTAAGAACTGTCAATCTTTCGGACACGTGGATCAGAATTGCCGACAATCTCCAACGTGTGAATACTGTGCAGGACGCCATGATCAAAAATATTGTTATTACAGAAATAAACCACAACAACACAGATGCAGAAACTGCATGGGGAGTGCGAGTGACTTCCCGCATGCAGCTAGTTCTAGTGAATGTCCGACTTTACAATATTTAATACTACAGCGAAGCAATCTAGCACAAATAAATAAAATAAATTCGATATAGGCAGAAACTGTGCTGGAACAAATAGCGACTTCCCGCATAGATCGAGTTCATCAGACTGTCCAACACTACAGTACTACCTGTCACAGAGAAATAAAAATATACAAATTAATCAAGAAAGTTCAATCCGATAAATGAAGAAATAAATAATTCTAATAACTCAACAAACTCAAACAACTCCAATACTCGAAATGGAAATTTAACAGTAAACCAAGAACAAATAATAACAGAAATTCTGAATAACCCTGCAAAACCACAGAAAATATATATTCCAAATGAACTAACCTTTCTTCAAATTAATCTACTGGGATCAAGTTCTGCAACATCAACCCTAATGGGATTTGCAGATCAGCATAAAATACTAGTTCTTCTATTACAGGACTTTTACTACTATAACGAAGCCATATGGTCAATTCCGTCAAATTGGCAAGCATTTATCTCAAAAAATAAAACAGCGGCAGTTGTGGTAACTCGAAAGGACGTGGAAGTGATAGAGACATATAAAGACGATAATGCAGTATTCGTCAATCTTACTACTGAATCCGGCAAGATCACAATAGGCTCTGTGTATGCCAGACCAAAAGGTGATTTCAGAGGTGATATGAAGTGGCTGGACTTCTTCGAACCATTGAATCACATCATAATGGGAGGAGACCTCAATGTCCACTTGTCACTTTTAGGATATCAGAAAGAAGATGAACGGGGAAAAATTTTGACATACTTACTATTATCTAATAACTTAACTCTGATCAATGATATAGAGGCACCTCATTCATTTATAGGACAGCCGAATCGTCCCATGAAGGGGAATCCAGATGTAACCCTTTGTACACAAGACCTGGTGGACTGCGTGGATTCATGGTATGTAGATGACACAGTAGAGAGCACGTCGGACCACGGGTATATCAGATTCTCATTAAATCTTAAACCAGTTATTCTAGACCTTAAAAGATTTAAAACAAGATACTCAAATTTAAAAAAAATTAATTACATCTTGAAACCGAAAATTAATAATTTACTTAAATCCTTATCTGATACTAAAACTCGACTAGAACTGAATGAATGGCTTGATGGTTTTAACCAAGTAATTCTAGACACCTGTAAATCCTCACTAAAAACAAAAAGTTTCAAATTATATCCAACATTTGACTGGTGGACAGCAGAGCTGAAGGTCCAGCGAAATAAAATCTCAGCATTACGGAAAAGATTTAAATCAACAAATGACCCAAAGTGGAGAACCCTCCTACAAAGAGAAAGAGCAGTATACAAAAAACGTATAAAACAACAAAAAACTAAATCATGGCAGAGTTTCTGCTCTAAAACAAAAGACAAATTTGGCCAAGCCTTTAAAATAGCAATGAATAAAAGACTCAAAAATAATCATTTCATACACACAACACTACAGGGTTCAACCCCATATACTACAAAATTAGACACTTTCAACATATTACTTAACCACCATTTCCCAATACATCAAAACCCGCATCCACCTCTCATGGACCCAGTGGCAGAGGAAGATCTCCCCCCCCCCTCCCCCCCTAATATCTTTTAAAGAAATAAAATCAGCACTTAATGAGCAAAATAATTTAAAAGCCCCTGGATTTGATAAAATTGATGCATTTATTATTAAAAACATATACAATAATTTTAAACATCTAATACGTGACTTATATAACAAATGTCTTACTCTTAACTACTTTCCTAAATCATGGAAAATAGCAAATGTGATCTTCTTCGCAAAACGTAATAAAAATCCACGCCAACCTTCCTCCTATAGACCCATTTGTCTCCTTCCCATGCTGGGAAAAATCTATGAGAGGATCCTAAAACGAAGAATTAATCACTACTTAGAAAAATTAAATGTTCTTCACGGGGCCCAGTATGGCTTCCGTGAGAACAGAAGCACAATTCAACTGTTAAACAAATTAAAACATAAAGCAAAAACGTATCTTGAAAAATATAAATACTGCAGCATTATCTCATTCGACATTGTAGGGGCGTTTGACAATATCGATTGGGTCACTTTGGGTCAACAAATTAACGAATTACCAATTCCGCAATATTTAAAATGTATCCTTCTTAGCTTCTTATCCGAACGAGAACTAATAACAAATTATTTATCAAATAACATTAAAAGACCAACTTATCAAGGCTGTCCACAGGGGTCGTGCCTTGGGCCGCTTCTGTGGCTAATCATAGCAAATATAATCTTAATAAACTTTTACAGTAAATTCGAAGACCTGTATGTTTTTTGCGATGACTTCAATATGGTTGTCAAAGCGAGGAGCAGACTCATCTTAGAGACCGAAACCAACCAAAAAATAAAACTTTTTTATAATATTTGCAATAACTTAAATTTACAGATTTCAAAGGAAAAAACGACTTTTATTATGTTGGGGAAAAACACTTTGGATAAACGTCCACCAACCTTTAAATTGGGTAACTATACCATCAAGCCATTAAAGGAAATAAAAATTTTAGGGATAATTTTCCAGAGTACTTTAAAATGGGACAAGCACATAACTAGCATAAAAAAACAAAATTTTACAGCTAACCTCATCCATTAAACGGGTCTTCTCGGCTACTTGGGGGGGGTGGACAGAGGCTATCTTAGAACCTGGTACATAGCAGTACTAGAAAAAATTATAGATTATGGTTCGGAGGTGTGGTTTGGAGACCTCAGGATAAAAGATAAACGCGCTCTCCAATCCATCCAAAGAACTTGTCTCACGTCAATAACCAAAACATATAAAAATGTTGCAACACATACGTTACAGGTCCTATTAGGTATACCACCAATTTTAATAACAATGGAATATAAAAATCTAAAATACAATATTTTACACAATAAAAACTTATTACTTAAAGAACCCAAACCAATATGTAAAGATGATATAGAAAATAAAATCCTAAAATATGAAATAAATCCGGAAATTCATTTAAATAACTTAATAGTTACAGACAAAATTATCACAAAAACTAATCTTATTTCGATTTACACAGATGGTTCTAAGGTGGACTCTGGCACAGCATATGCAATGGTAGCCTACAATCATAACATTAAAATTTATGAAAAAACAGTCAAACTGAGAGCAGAAAATTCAATCTTTCAGGCGGAGCTGCACGCAATAATTTCGGCAATTAATTGGGCCATTAACTCCCCTTATACAAAATTCCAAATATTAAGTGACAGTCAATATACTATTAAAGCCTTAGACAATTTATTTCCAACTAACCCCTCAATTTATTACATCCATAATTTAATTAAACAAAATCAAAATAAAATTTTTTACATTACTTGGATAAAAGGCCACATTGGCATAGCGGGTAATGAACTGGCGGATGAGCTGGCGAATGATGCCGCCCAGTACTGCGACCTACCAGTGGATCGAGGAGTTAAATTGCCTCGGTCCTATCTTATAAAATGTATTCGAACCCAATTACTGGACAGGTGGCAGTACAACTGGGATCACTCAGGGGGTGGCAGATATACGCACGGGCTGGTACCAAAAGTTCAGAACCAAATAATTTCAAAAGATAAAGTATCTATTTACTTTTTAACAGGCCGCGGCAGCTTCCCGTCTTTCCTTTATAATATCGGCAAAAAAGATGACGACCTTTGTAAATGTGGTGGTCGAGGAGACCCGATGCATTACATTTTCGGCAACTGCAAATTCATGAAGTTTAAATTTCACAGAACAGAAACGACAATCCTTCAGGACATCCTAAAAATAATTAATGACCCGGCACAACTTAAAAAACTTTATGCTAACTACGATATTCTCAATAGCCATTATTCTTTTATTCAATATAAATACATTCAATAATTACCTCTACTGATTGCCTGTGGTGGACATGTCATGGGTCCACGTGGTGTATGGAAGGGTGTTTTTGAGATTGTTTTATTTTTAAGAACTTAAATACCACTAGAAATATTGTAAATATGTATAAATATTTTTGTTTAAAAGGGTGAAAAAAAGGGGAAAAAATATTTCTTATCAAATGAAAAGATGAATGTAAATACTTAAATTTTTTTCAAATAGTACGTAAATTCCAAAACATATAAATCATAATCGTAATATATTTCAAGGCTCGCCCTGAAACAATAGGGTAGCCAATTGTGATTGGTAAAGAATCGCCATCTTAAATAATCATAAATTTTCACAGGCGGTCCGGGGACACGGCACTTGCCTCTTGTGCTCTCTTCGGCGTGTCAGGCGGGTCGTTCTGAAGTCTTCTTTCCCGGAGACTGGGGTTCTGGGCTTGTTTCCGCAGGTCGTAAAACTTTTCCCTGCCCTGGGCTTGGGGGTTACACCTAACCATAAGCCAAAAGCGGGTTCCCAGGGTGGGTGCTTACTTACTTACTTAGTATTAGTGTCAATCCTTCACAGATGTAATTGCGTTTTTGATATTTTTAAGGTATCATGCGTGCAATATTATGCTTTGCAAGTACATGTATCACAACAATAAAACTATTTCTGGAAAATATAAACTGATATTGTATGCGCCCAACTTTTAGGAATTTTAAGAAAATAAATTTATTTTTGACAGGATATCCTTTAACTTCGCTGCTGAAAATTACATAAATTATGGCTTCATCATCTCTGATTTTATACGAAATTACTGTTCTGTGATTTGTTCGTTTTTGAGTTCTTTTTATAAGGCTGGGGAAAATGTAAATTTACCTAAATACGATAATCAGTGCTTGTTCCACGTTTTTTTTTTAACTCTAAACGAAAACATGATTTTTGAATAAGGAATCCTAGAGTAAAAGTTTAAACTACATATAACATTTAAAAAAAAGTTCTCCAGCATTACTAATGAAAAGAACTTCATTTCAAACTTGGAAGTCAATAAAGAGTTAACCTAAAATTTTCAGGAACTTATAACATTGGAAAGTATTAGTATGTTTATTAACTAAAGAAACACATAGACAAATTTAAAAACTTTATAGAAAATAACAGAAAAAATAAATTTTGAAATAGTATAGCACTATTCAAAAGGCCTTTTTTCAGCATTTATTAGTTCTTAGAAAGATGTTAGCACGGGCATTACCTATAGATGGCAGCACTAAAAAAACTGAAACTATTCTTTGATCAAAAGCAATTGAATACCATTTAAAATAGACTTTAATTCATTGTAATTTGTATCATTTTTAACGCATTTTTCGTTTGTAAGATCTTATTTTGTTATTTCTGTATTATATGTATATTAATCATTGTTTTTTCTTTATTAGATAACTTTATTTGCTTTATTTTTGGATTCACTGCGAGGCAATGATCGAATGATTCAATGTTATGATTGAGAATTCTGAAGTATGAAAAACCTAAATCTAATTTGAGTAAAGTGTGAAAAAGCTAACCTTATTCTTATTTATTCGTAGATATGAGTGAATTAATTTTACGTTACATGTAATATTTATTCAAATCTCTACTCTTTAAAGCAAGTCAGAAGGATCTACTGATTTTTAATTCAACTATTTCGCAGCAAAAGATACGAATGAATCAAGACACGCTTCTAAAATCAAAAGGTAATGTTAATTTCGATTTATTCTAATGTTTTAAATAAAAATCGATACTCTATCATTCTTAAAATCATAAATAATTAAAGTCTTGGTCCGTCGTTATAAGCCAGAGAGCTCGTCTAGTGTAAGTCTTAATTATATGTATAATTATGCCAAACACAAAGGCATAAACATTTAATGAATGTAAATTTATATTTACTATTAAAAAAATTAAACGATTTAGTGATCAAGTTGTTGAGGCAATTGAAAAGGAAATTTTAAAATTAATTGAGAAACATAAAGCTGAATTGATAAATTTAGAAAATGATTTAGAAAAATGTTATTTTGATGTAGCTGAAGAGAGTATTAATGAACTAAACGAGTCTTTTACTGACGTTAAAGATATAGTTGTTGCAGATTTAGTGAAAATTGAACAATTGTTTGAAATTCTAGGCGTAAAAACGCATAATAAGCATAAAGATGCAGCTGACAATAGCTCAGGCATAGCTGTTAATAATAATCCATTTAAACTGCCAAAATTTGAACTTCCGATATTTTATGGTAATGTCACTAATTGGATCACATTTAAAGAAACATTTTAAACTGCAATTCATAATAATGAAACTCTTTCAGATCAGTTGAAATTTTCTTACCTGATAGCAAAAGTAAAATATTATCCTTCCAAATTAATTTCAGGTTTTCCCATTTCTGGTGATAATTATAAAGAAGCTTCGGAAACACTAGTTAATCGATACGATAATCGTAAAAATTTAGCATATTCATTGCTATCTAAATTTGTTGATGCCAAACCATTGAAATTACCCACGCAGAAAACAATTTTACAGCTATTAGAAACTTGCAATGAAGTTATTCGAAATTTAAAACCCTTGAAATTTCAATTTAATGAATTTGTTGATTTGATTTTAGTATATATAGTGCAAACGAAATTTGATGAATGCTTAAAAAAGCAATGGGAATTATCATTAAATAATTATTCGTTTCCAAGTTATTAAATGTTAGTGGTATTTCTGGAAAAACAAGCTCGTGGTTTGCAAAGCTGTAATGCTGAATTTATTAAATATGAGTCTAAATCTAATCATAAATTTATATTTTAAGTCTGAACAATTTTCAACAAAATCTGTCGCGAATGCAGTTGTGAGGAACAATCTAAATAAATCGCCAACATTTTCATGCCTACAATGTAAAGAATCTCACCTAGTTCATAAATGCCCAGAAATTCCCAATTTACCTATTGATCAACGTTGGCAATTGGTAAAAGCTAAAAATCTATGTACGAACTGTTTACGTTCAAACCATCTCGTTGCTAATTGTCTTATTAGTGCTACTTGTAAACATTGTAACTCTAAGCATCATACACTCCTTTATCGTAATCAGTCTATCCCTGCACCACAGCATACTTTTAGATAACAAGATCGTGTTACAACCCCAAATGCTGTTGGTAATTCTAATGAATCCAATTGTTTCAGTCTTCAATCTTTCAGTGGGAATTTTTAAACATTGTTGGCTACTACCATTATACATGTTAAATCTAAATCGACTAAATTCATTCCTTGCAGAGCTATGATCGATAGAGCTTCTCAAACGAGTTTACTTTCTAAAGCCTGCTCTAAAAAACTAGGTCTTCTATGAAGGCCTACAAATCACAAGATCTCAGTAATAAATATTTTAGTCGCAGTAACGGCTCTTCAGGAAGTTTCCTTGACATTATTTCTTTATTTCCATAATGAAACTTTTCAGTTAGATGCATTAGTTGTTAATCAGATTACAACCAATTTACCAAATTTTTTGATTACAACTAACTATAGGCCACACATTGAAGGATTGAATCTTTCGGATCCTAATTTTCATTTGTCAAGTCCTATTTATATACTTACAGGCGCATATTTATTAGCTAATATCATAATAGGGGAATGTATTGTAGGTTCTAAAGGATCACCAAGTGTTGTTAACTCTAGACTGGGTTGGATACTTTCGTGGATAATTTATTCGAATGATTCAAACCAAAATTCATCAGTTAGTTGTCATGTTACTACACAGATAAGTTCTCAACTACAGAAATTTTGGGAAATTGAATAAGTTCCTACTTCTGACCCAATTTATCTTGTGGAAGATAATTATGCGAAAACAGTTTCACGTTCAGAATCTGGTAGATATATGGTAAATATGCCCTTTAAATCTCAACCTGTTGTCGGAAATTCTAAAACTCAAGCCTTAAAGAGTTTCTATTTCTTGGATAAAAAAATCCAAGAAAATTTCTTGCTTCAAGAGCAGTATTTATCCTTCATGCAGGAGTATATATCGACTTGGGGAACATGGAACTTGTACCAGATTCAGATATTTCAAAACCTAATAATTTTTATCTCCCACATCACGGGGTTATAAAAGAAGATAGTTCTACAACTCGGCTTAGGGTGGTATTTGACGCATCAGCAGTTGGTTCAGAAGGCCGCTCCTTCGATGATTATCTAGAGATACGTCCAAAACTACAGCCAGAATAATTTTATATACTGTCAATGCTCAGAATGCATCCAATCGCCTTTAGCTCTGACACCGAGAAAATGTTTATGCAGATTCTCCTTAATCAAAATCATGGAGACTATCAACGCATTCTTTGGAGATTCAATTCAGATGAAAATATTAAAACTTACAGGCTGTTGACTGTTACCTACGGTACTGCTTGCTCGCCTTTTTGGACCATTGGGACATTAAATCAATTGGCAATTCATAATGAGCAAAATTATAAAAAAGCCTATCAGATAATTCGAAAGAGTACCTATGTCGGCGATATACTTTCTTTTTTGGATTCAGAGGAAAATGCCCAAGTTTTGGCAACTCAGTTAATCAAAGTTATTGAAAACTGAGCTTTTAATCTACGTAAGTGGACCCGTAATGATCCAAATGAAATGAAGGCTTCAGCGAAAAATATCATTCAGGAAGACAATACAGTTAAAGTCCTCGGACTACTTTGGGATTCTTCCAAAGACGTTTTACAAATTCGTTTTAATGATTTTAATGAAGTGAAAACAAAAAGAGAGTTGTTATCTGTGGTGGCTACATATTTGTCCCCTTTGTTTTCCTAGATCCTACTACAACACGATTAAAGATCATGTTACAAGATTTTTGGAGAGATAAGATTTCTTAGGATGAAGTAATTCCAGATTCCATATTACAAGTTTGGAATGAGATTTTATCAGAAATTCATTTGATGAAATACCCAGGTATATGAATTCTTATAATCAAAATGATGCACAGATACAATTATATGGCTTTTGTAATGGCTCAGGTAAAGCTTATTCTGCTGTTACTTATTTACGTGTTGTTACTCCTGACGAAGTATTTGTCAATTTGATTGCCGCTAAAACTAAAGTCAATCCTATAAAACCTAAAATGTTGTCACGTATTGAACTTTATTCAGCTCTTTTACTAGCCAAGTTATGTTCAGTCATTATAGATACTTTACCGATAAACTTTACAATATTTATATGTAGGCAGATTCATAAATTGTTCTCAGCTATCTGAAATCACCGCCTTTAGAAGGAAATCCGTTCGTTTTGAATAGAGTGTGTCAAATTCAATCATTAATGCCTTCGGTGGAATGAGTTGAATCATATTCCAGGTATTTTAAATCCTGCAGATTCATCTTCTACGGGTATTCCACCACGAAAGCTTCTTCATAATTATCTGAATTAAATCAAGAAATTCAATCTGTCATTAACGTAACTCAAATAAGTACATTTCTAGACATTATTCGTAAGTTCTCTAAGTTGTTATCAAGAGTCACAGCGTGGTGTCTTAGATTCATCTATAATGCCAAGCATAGTGCTACAAAAAAATCCGGAAATCTTAGTGCGGAAGAAATCTCTGAATCTATTAGTTATATCATGAAATTAGTACAAAGTTCTGAATTTTACACAAAGCTTAAATTATCGAAAGAAAGAAAGCATTTACCGAGCAATAGTAAATTATTACCACAAAATGTTTTTTTAGATTTGCGTGATATTATTCGAGTAGGTTTGTCGTTTGTCACAACATCAATTGCTAAGTTTTGATATAAAGTATCCTATTCTACTTCGAAAAATCACGTTAGTACTAAGTTATTGATAAAACATGTCCATGAGTGATTTCTACATGCAGGTACACAGCTAGTACTTGCTATAATACATCAACAGTACTGGTTTGTGAACAGTCGATCTTCTGTACGAGAAGCGTTCTACAAGTGTGTGCTTTGCAAACGCCTTAACCCTCTCGCTGCGCAGCCCGAGCTATGCTTGGGCATGTATTTTCCCGTCAAATTAATACTATTTGGTTGTTCCCACCAGTTATGTTTTAGCGAAAACTTTGTCTGATTTAATCAGGACATTTTCCCCGATTACGATAGTCAAAAATTTCTGCGTAAAAAGAACCGGTGATAAACGATTGAAAATTCTGTAAAAGACGCTCATCGCGAAGAATTACTTACGCAGCTAGAGAGTTAAAGATCAAGCTTGTGAACAAATGATGGGAGATCTTCCCGTTGACAGAATCACCCTAATCCGTTCATTTTCCAAGGTGGGTTTACATTTTGTAGGACCCTGTTTTACTAAGCCAAATTTGCCAAGAATTATAAGAACAAAATAAAATTTTACATAGAAGTATTCTTCCGTATGTGCACTAAGGCGGTGCACCTTGAATTAGTATCAGTATAATTTTTTTTATTGTGAGCAAAAGACAATGAAGAAATTTATTTCCCGTAGTAAGAGAAACTCAAAAAATTATTTAGAACAATTAGGGTAACTGGATCCAGCATGGCCCAGTTACCCCATTCTTGAAATATTTATGAGGTAACTGGGACACCGGGCTTACATTTGAAACATGAAGTAAATATGTATAGATACCTAATAAAATTAATGTAGTTATATGCCTAATCTTTAAAAAAATATATTGCTTAATAAAAGTACTTACAGTATTTTAACAAAAAGCCTTGGTTATTCAATCATACTGACGTTGTTTTTAAAAAAAAGAAACGCAAATTTTCGACAACCCATCACAGAAAAGTAAGAGTTATGATTGAGTTGACGCACGTTGTTTTAGGAAGTAGAGATTAAGGTGCATTGTTCACAAAAGTTAAAACTTAAAAAACATCAACAGTTTTTTATAAAATAGGCTATGGCCCAGTTACCTCGTAGGTCCAGTTGTCCGAACTAACCTTACCTTTATATCAATTAGTTCTATTTACGTTTTGCTACAAATCGCTCAAAAGGTGGCGCTGCTATGCTACATTTTTCAGAATTTCCGCTAGCTCTATCTGAAGAACTAATGCATGAATTTTCATCGAACTTCAAATTAAGATATACTTTGATGTGAATTGGTGCTAAATTGATGTAATTTCTTGTATTGTTTAAATGATTTAATTGACGTGATTTATATAGAGGAAAGTTTTGTGATGGCCGCAACATACTAGTTAATATTTAAAACAAATATTTTACGTAAAATGTTCGAAGCACAAACATTTTTCTTACATGAAGTCACATCTTCTGTTTTTCTTTTCTTTCTTTTTCCGAGACACCATCTACCTGTTATTTCTATTTTATATGCCACTTAACTAACTTTTCTACTAATCTCGTATTTCCTTTTCTTGTGGTTATTTGATTTTCATTTGTATCTCTTTTTATCAAATAAGTAAGAATGATACTTCCACATTAACTTGAAGTTACTCTCAAAGTAGAGTTATTTGTTTTATCATGTCCTCCAGTAAACAAATACGGATTTCTTTACATCTAAGACGAAAACAAAAAAGTCTTTGAAGTTAGTTCGTGCAGACTATTTGTAGGACATTGTAAGGAATTAATTGTCTAAAACAAAAGGCTTCGTGCTGTTTAAGTGAACTTAAAATAAGTATTCCTTTTTCTATGGAAGTTTTTTAAAGAAGAAATAAATTCAGAATTTGTTTTCATAAAAACACACCCCGTTAAAGAACTTTATCATTTATTTTTAAATATACCCAAAAAGTTTAGTTTTAACATTTCTGAAAGTTTGAAGCTAAAATGTTTTTGAATCATTTAAAAATGCATAGGAATTTATTTAACGAGAATTATTATCTGAAGTGTTTCTGTACCTTCGTGTCCTAAAACTATATGAAAGGCGAAATTAACTTATAAAACCCGTAGTAAAACAATTTTACAAGGTTCTAGTGTATTTCTTAAGTTAATCAAGACCTATATCGATATATGCTTCAGCGAATAGTTGAATAAATGCTATAAAATGGGTTTGAGACTAAATTATTTAACATTCAACCATCATTTAGAATTTTGGACGTTCTTGTAATCGCAGCTGAAGATGCTATATACAGTATAACTTGAAAAATCCGGCATCGACGGGACCGAGGCTATGCCGGATTTTTGAAAATTCCGGATTTCTGAAGGATTGTCAAAAATACTTCCGATGTTCTTAATGATCTCTTTAGTCATAATTTAATTCATAACCAAATGATTATTATACGACTAAAAGAGAAAAACTTGTTTTTATTTTCTATTTTCTATGTTTAAAAAAAAAATCTTATAATTAATGAAGTTAGTTATTCTCGGGTAATTTTTGAATCATCAATGTCAACTTTGTTTCAATTTCTTTAGCCGTTGTTTTACATTTTTTAGTGCATTTAATACAATCGAAGAATATCTATTTCAGAAGTTTAATTGTCGAATCAAATTTATATTTTTTTCCAGTGACATTTTTTCTTATGTCTGTTCCCTGTCCTCATCTTCTGAGCTGCTAGCTGCTGCTAGCGTTATTAGCTGTTCTATTGCGGCTAGATATTCGTAGTTCCAAATTTTCTCGGGCGTTCTGTAGTGTAAGTAACTAATCGGATATGACAAAAGAAGGTAATCCGCATTCGTTTTTGTGAATGGTTTTTCACACTTTCACTTTAGGATTATTATTCGTAAACAATTACTCGTAATTATTCGCAATTCGTGTCACTATTATTCGTAAATAAATAATATTTTTATTTTTCCTGTAAATTGAAAGTTTGAAAAAAATAGGGAAAGGAACAATGATTTTGATGCCGGATTTTTGAAGTTGTCGGATTTTTGAAGTTATACTGTACATGTTTCGGAAATTAAACAAAACTTTTAGTAAAGGAAGTTAAAACCATTTTAGCGACGTAATCGTTTTTTTCTGTCACGTAATCTTTGAATTCAAGTGCTGATTTAACACAAAATGCATATTAATATTTTTTTTTTTTTTTTGCCGTGTATAAGATAATTTAATATGTAAGGTAATCATAAACAAATATTTTTCATATCTGTTATTTTACGAATCATTAAACATAGGTGAAAATATTTGCAGGACGCTTAAAGGGTTTAAGAAAATATGGACGAATCTCAGCACATGAAAAAAAGTTAAAATATGGATGAAATATTCCGTGATATAAATAGCAAAACTTCAGAATTTGAAATTCCTTCGATATATCCGTCATCACGTTGGCTCCTTCCAAAGAGATAAAGAGAACAGAATAGAATAAATCAGAAAATTAATAGCTATGATGAATTATTAAGTATGGAGTAGTAACAGCGTTTCCAAAATTAAATCTAAATTTTACATTGCATCCGTCCAATGTATTAGTTTGTATATTTCTGACATATGAATCTTGCATGAGAAAATGAAATTCCAATCAACAAGAATGAGAATTTCACGAAAACCAGGAAAAATTGAAGGCTACAAAAACTAGAAATATATCAAGAAGGGAAATCAATTTTCCATACATACTTGAACTCTATAAATATACCTAACATAAGCATACGCAAGTCGAAAGATGAGTAACAAGTACTTAACAAAAGCACTTATGAACTTATAGGACGGGTGGTGTCTGCACAGATCATGATCTCTTCGAGTTGACGGATGAAATACCACAAATAGACAGAAATCGATTAGCATATTAAAATGCAACTGGTCTGTCAAGTCACATCTTGGTAGAAATCACCTACAGACAACATTTCAGTGGTTGATCGGTTTGTTTATCATTGTGTTTTCCCTGCACCTTACGGCATGAAACATCGAATACGGTGACCATGAAAACACAATGTTAAACCTACCAGTCAACCATTAAAATAGGGTTTGCAGGTGTTTTACGCCAAGATATGATTTGGCAGACCAGTTGCATTTTAATACGCGAATCAAGATTTAACTACTCCTGGAATTTGAGCCGGGAACTCGATGAGGTGATGGTTTGTGTAGCTGCTTCCCGGTCTATTACCGAAAGACAGACGAAAAACTGGGCAGACGAACAAAACTGCAATAAGATGTTTGGTAGATTTAATACATTATGTTTGATATAAAATTTTAAAGAAGAACGTTTTAATTGAAACTCACTACATAAAATCTTCTTATTACATGAACTCCCAAATAGTAGAATATTTTCTTCATCCAAAGAACTGTTATCTGTTTATTTGTAATTCACATTATTTATTTATTTATTTATTTTTCTGGGGGGGGGGGGGGGATAATCTCCGGAACTCCAAACTTATATCAAGAGTAGATGTAGTAAAATAATAGTGATGATGATAGGCTCGTCTCCCGTATAAACTATGTTCTATGCTTGTATCGCTACTCCGAATCGGAAAAGAACATAATGCGTTATTAAATTGCGATTTTTGTGATACTGCTGTGGCTAGAAAGTTGAAATTCCGCATAATGGTTGCTTTTACGATGCAAATGCCTGCTAAGAACGATTTCTAAAAAATATTAAATTTGAAATAATTCAATCAGAGGAAAACTTTCCAAAAGTGTTTTACTTTACTATTCATTAGGGCCTGTTAGGACTATACATTTGAATATTTCCATAGCTTTCATTTTCAAAACATAAATGCCCGCATAGATTATTTCCTATACAATTCAAAATTTAAAAGGTAGAAACGTACAATTTGATATGCTCACAAAAAATCGGTTTCCAGAAAAATCTAAATTTAACAAATGTATAAAACAAGATAGAAACTTTATAGGAACAATCTAAATTACGATTTATTATCATTATTACAGTTATAAACTTAAAATTTCACAGGGATATTTTTTTTAGGATCGCAAAGCTCACAGAAAAGAGTTTCTTAAAGATTTGATATTTAAAAGAGTACAGAAACAAAATAACGCTCCAAAATTGCAATTTTATTTGATAGTGTTGGGGCAAGAACATTTGGCCTGTTTGTTATTTCTTACATGTAAGAACGCGAAGAAAGGTTTCTGCAAAAATAAAAATTTAAAAGCGTGAATTGACTAGAAAAGATTTAAAATGTTCTAAATTGCGATTCATTAAAATTATTTACGAAGATAATTTCAAATTTAATTTATTTTAAAGCCTCAACTGGCCACAAGAAGATTTTTTTATAAATTCGAAATTTTAAAGTGTATAGCAATTAAACACTTTTTAACTTGGGATTTCTGAGATGTTCACGTGCCAAGAGACGTTGCATGGTAGTTGCTTTTTGGATTGAAATACTTGCTAAGATTGTTTCCTAAAAATGTTGAAATCAGACAAAATGAGAGGAAAACGTTCAAAAAATATTCAAAATGACGGGAGCAAGAAAACACAATGGTAAACCAATGCGTTTACCGCTAAAATCCAGTATTCAGGCAAGATGAGACGGAGCAGACCATTTGTTTTTTAATATGCGAATCGAGTTTTAACCAATTCTAAAATTTCAGCCGTAAACTCGATGAGGTGATTGTCTGTGCTGCCACCTCGCGGTCTAAAATAAGTCGAGATAAATATTTTGTACTTTTTATGTACGTGCGGGGATAACTTTTAAACGACTGTAATGATTTTCATGATTTATTGTTGAGAAGGTCTCGATCAGCTAATGGTCCCTATGTAGTTTCATTGTGAACTCAGAATATTGGGTTGGTTTGTCTGTTCTATTATTTATTTTATAGTCTTAACCTTTCATAAAATGGAACAATCTTTACAAGTTTTGAATAGGGTTATTAAGTACACGGTATTATCTTATGTGTTTAAAATAGTTCACGTATCGGTATCACGTTTTACAGGCACAAGTCAAAAATTATCTTCGTTTATTGCGCGTATAAATATATATATTGGCGTTGATATTGAAAAAATATTACTTAAAATCAATATGTGTTAGACTCTTGTATTGAGTTAGGTAATTAACCCGAATGCAACCAGACCGCGGATTGCTTTGTGTTAGAATCGAGTCGAATGGGTTATAATTTTTTCGGTTTACGGTTTCTGTTCCGTGTGCGCTTTAGTAATTCATTCTGTCAAAAGAAAGTCCACAGTATTGTACCATAAGAAAATATTCTATATTTGAATAACAATGAGTATACATATATTCATTTTTCTACGTAAAAGATTAAATTCATATTAGAGACTTAATTTTAGTGTTTTTACACTTAATTGCATAAAATATGCGATAAATCCATTTACCTCGGGGGCTCTAGTTTAAGTGAATCGTAATTGGAACGCCATTCGTGGTGACATTAAATAGAATTTTCGAGTTTTTTCCAAAGCTCTAATCTAGATAATAATATCTCCTTTATTATTTCCCAGATTCCAACAACAACAACAACAACAAATGAAAGAAAGAAATGGGAACATTTTCGGGGTTTTCCCAAGGCTTTAATCTAGATAATAACATCTCCTTTATTATTTCCCAGATTCCAACAAAAAAAATAAAGAAATGAAAACATCCGATGCATTGTAATATCCAAATTGCCATAGAAATGATATAGAAATATACATTCGACTGGAAATTGCATTTATACCAGCTTTGAATTATTTTTTAAGTGTTACCTTTAGACGAGAACCCGGGGTACTACGGGTTACCGAGGAGGAATGCATTTTGACGTTTATCGGTGTCAAAGAGTTCTTACCAGCGAGCGGCAAAAAGCAGAAGTAAGAAAACCTGTTGCTGTTTAATTTCGGCAGCCATGTTATTCTAGTTTTCTCGAGCGTTATTGTGTAAATTTTGTCAATAGGCTTAAGAAAAGAACACAATCAATGAAAACTGCAATTAAACCTTTATAGCCATTTAAAACTAAATAAATATAGAACAAACCTTTTTCTTTTTGCATTTCCACTAGTTTTATATGTTTTTATAATTACTTGTCCTTACCACACCGTTCTGTCCCATACCCGGTGCAGAACGGGGCAAATGACGTAATGTTCTCATTCTAAAAATATATATTGTTCTTTTGTTTTCTTACAATAGTATAAAATTTTTGTGATCATTACATTGTAATGTGCTCATAGATAATTTTGCAGCTTTCTGAAAAAACATATTTATTTTTAAAATTTCGTACCCCTTTCCGCAACCGGTTCCTCTACATGAGAAATTGTTCGGACATGTCGTTTGGACATCATGGTGGTTTAAAATTTAAACTTCCTAATGTAATTTTTTTTCCTTGCTCAAAACACTAAAGTAACAATATTTTCTATAAAACAGTTTTTATTTGTTAAATTATTTTCCCTGTTCACATAAGAATAAAATGATTAAATCCTGCAAAATATCAGTTGCATAAGAAATTATAAATTTTAAAAAGAAATAAATTGGATCTTTTGTTGATTTTGAAGAGGAATGTATTATCACTAATTGTCACATGAAATCAGTAAAAGTTTGCCAGATCTTTAGGTTTCCGCACAAAGAGTGAAAATCAAAAACCTTCAAATAGAAATTATAAAGTATATATTTATCTAAGTTACAGGAATACCAATAAAACGGTTTCTCTTTTTTATGATACTATTATTTTACTTCCAAGAAGTCGATATTGCAGAAATAATCGTCATAAGTGAAATCCGCGTAATAATATTTTATAAACAGTGGTGTAGAAAAAGAAATCCTCTTGATTTATTCCATATTTTCCTTACTAGGGGAAATTGTTCCACTTTGCTGTCAAACGCAGCTGTCGTTTACGTAATCAGACATTTTATTTACACCTGTAATATTTGTTCGAAAGTGCTATATAGAATAAAATAAATCTGATATACGTGGCAGGTAGGAATCTGTGTAATATGTGTTCCAAGCACTTTTACGCTGTTTTATGAGAAAAAATAACGAGTGTTTCTTGTTATGAATAACACGCTTAAGTAAAAACAATTTTAGCTTGAATGAAATATAGTGTTTATCTATTTATTTAATTTTTTATCTTTGTTGTTTTCCGCGTGATTGGACTATTAGGAAATTAACCTTTAATGAACCAAAATCTTGCAGAAAAGAATGCATGTAGTTTTTCAGAAATTGTTAATTTCGGTTTTTAAAGGGATAATTATTATGTAATGTGCATAGTAAAGTCTGGGTAGACTAAAATAAGTTTAAATTAGATAAAGCTATACTTTAAGCTATATTTGTTCGAAATTGCTAGACAGAATAAAATAAATCTGATATACGTGGCAGATGTGTGTAATATGTGTTCCAAGTGCTGTTACGCGGTTTTATGAGAAAAAATAACGAGTGTTTCTTGTTATGAATAACACGCTTACGTGAAAACATTTTTAGCTTGAAAGAAATATAGTGTTTATTTATTTATTTGATATTTTGTCTTTGTTGTTTTCCGCGTGATTTGGACTATTAGGAAAATAACCTTTAATGAACGAAACTGTTTCAGAAAAGAATACATGTAGTTTTTCTGAACTTGTAATTTGGGTTTTTAAAGGGAGAATTATCATGTAGTGTGCAAAGTAAAGTCTGGGTAGACTAAAATAAGTTTTAAATTAGATAAAGCTATACATTTCTAATAAGTTTCTACCTATACTAAACATTATGAGCTGTTATATGACTGTAACCGCGGTGAAAAGTAATGACTATATCGTAAAGTTAATTATTCTATCTCGAAAACAACATAAGACCGCAAACGAAAGTTATTTGTAATGGTGTAATCTTTCAGAATTCAGCATGAAAATGACATCTTTACATTTAAAAATTGTATTATAAAGAGACGCGAAATATTATATTTTTGATAACCAAACCGCTGAAATACGTCACTGATCGTTTGAGCGAGACTAACGAAAAAGACAGGCTACCACGATGCATTCCAAGTGTCTTTTTTTTTACAGACCGCTGGAAAAACGTCATGTTTTTTCCCTTACACCTGCACTGGTGCATCCGAGCTTCACGTGACTTCAGATCTCGGTAAAAAAATATAATTGGAATGCATCGTTTAGCCTGTCTTTTTTGTTGGCCTTGGCCTGAGTAACTGAGGAATTATAAAATAGACGCAAATTTACTCATAAAATTAACAGATGTAAGCAGGGTACAGTCGTAGAAATAAAACTAAACACACCCTGCTAACTCTGCAACAAAATATCGTAGAAATAAGTTGCAAGTACCAAACAATTGGAAATAAAGTCTACTTATAAATGATGTATATAAAATTTGTTGACAGGGCTATCTACATATCAAAACCAAACCCCCATTTTTTTTTTCAATAGCAATACCCAAGTTTGAAACCATAAATAAATTCTACACCCTTCAAATAGCCAAAATCCAAATTTTCATGAAATTTGTACGATTAGTTTCTAAGAAATTAACTATCTTAAAATGAGCCTATTTTAGGGCTGTATCCGAACTGAAGTTCGGTACTCAATTATTGAAATACTACAGAATGACTATGTCACTTCTGTTAATGTATTATTTCTTGGCAATATTACCATTTCACTTGCGTAATATGTTCCGGTTACTGCCAGCGCAAATATTTCAATAAAATGAGTATATTTTTTCAAGTTATGCTTTTCTGCACATCATAGATTTAAACCATGTGTTTTAATGATAATTCGAAAACTACTAAAAGAATTTTTTTTTATTGAGAATTCGCGTAAAATATAACATAATAAATATAAATCTATCAAAAAAATGTATGTTGCAATTCATATTTTTTCGAATATTAAATTTATAATTCATAATTTATATTATATATATTTTTTTAATTACAAATTCAATGTATTTATCTTTGAGTTTTTTAGCATCATAACCACATGCAAAATTATCACATTAGGATTATAATTTGAGGAGATATTAATAAAAATCTGAAAATGTAATTTAACATAAGAAGCTCTCAATTTTAATTGTTTATAATTAAAAAAACTTATCATTCAAACGACAAGGAAATTTATTTCTAGGCATAATTTAAACTTGAACCGAAGATTAAAACTACACTCTAAAAAAAAAAAAAAAAAAAAAAAAAAAAAAAAAAAAAAAAAAAAAAAAAAAAAAATCTGTAAAGTTACTAAAGTTTTTGTAGGAGACGGAGATTCCTAGAACTCTTTATGCAACGGCATTAAGAAAAATTCCTGTAACAGACACTGTTACAGGAATTTTTGTTCTTGCCGTTACATAAAAAGTTCAAGGAATCCCAGTTTCTTCGGAAAACTTTAGTAACTACAGAATATTTTTTGCAGTGTATATTATCCAAATCTGTTTTTGCCATTTAAAGAACAGTTTAGTCTGGTTTCTATATGTAGATGCCCCCTAAGCAAATGTTACATACATCATTTAAAAATAGACTTTATTTCCAATCGATTGGTATCACTAACTTTTTTCTATTGTAGCTTGTTGCAGAGTTAGTAGGTGGTGTTTACTTTTTTTTTTCTTTTTTTTCTTTTTTTTTAATTTTAGCTGTACCACGAACATTTATTCTCATGGGACATAGTAAACTTGATTTCCATATTAAAATCTTTGAATGATCGATGTGTTTATCGTTATTACATCAATTTTGTATGAACAAAAATTATATATTTCTCCTTTTGCGTAAGACAGTTTGCTACAACTGAATTGCTAAATTAAATACCAAATGAATACTGGACCCAGAGTTTGGCAAATTTGTAATCTCAATTATCCGCTGTGTAATTACAGTTCAATTGTATGTAATTTACATTCAAATTAGTTACATTCAAACACAAAATTTTTTTTCAAATAATGGGATGGGGGCGGTTCCGGTTACAGTGCTGCAAGAATGTTTTACGTCATGTAATTTTAAGTATAATTAATTACATACAAATAAACGGTAATTTCATTGCAGATAATTGGAATTACAAATTTTCCAAACTCTGACTAGACCATTGTTTGAAGCAGGCGGTAAAACCTTTATTATTTAAACCATCACTATTTAGTTATGTGAAAATGTGGGAAATAATAGACTTTCAATACACATTCCACAGCTTTATTGCTTTATTTT
The DNA here is from genome assembly GCA_963932465.1 of Maratus speciosus. Taxonomy (NCBI): domain Eukaryota; kingdom Metazoa; phylum Arthropoda; class Arachnida; order Araneae; family Salticidae; genus Maratus; species Maratus speciosus. The sequence goes on from OZ010791.1 coordinate 141,119,039, forward strand.
ATAAACTCTTTTGTTTGACGTATTTTAAAAATCAGATAAAAATAATAAAATTTAACAAACTTTTAATTTTTGTGTGTTGTGTGTCTGTGTTTTGGGGTCAACACTGCGCGCAGGACTTTTTTTTTTAAAAAAAAAGATATGTTATTCAATAATTAATGATAAACTTCTCAGAATGAAGCGAAATTCTTAACGATGTGGCAGGAATGTCGTTTCGAAGATTTCTAAGAAAGGAAGATCCAACGATCGAGATTCGTACTTTGTTCGTGGACCGCATCGGGACAACACGTCGAATACAAAAAATAAATACCCATCGTATTAACGTACTTTTATCTTTTTGCCGGCACAACCCGATTAAATGAAACGAATATTAACCGTTTAGAAAAATTATGTGTCAAATTCTGCTTTTCTTCTTTTTTTTCCACATCTTACCAAGCTTGCATCAATTGAACAATTCAAACAACTGAAAAAGGTCCTAATTGAAATTTCGTTTGGATAGATTTTTATTTAAAAATATAATAAAACCATACAAATTTGATGGTGCTCGCAGCTAAAGTCAGCCATCTGGTAAACAACATTATGTCTGCTTAGAGTGATTTTCGTTTTAAAATATAAAATCAAAGTTTAGGGCCCCACAGAGCGGGTCAGCTAATTTTTAATGTGAACAAAAAAGGTGGTTTCGTGGAAGGCTTTCGCACTACAACCTTTGATAATTTGTTGGTATGTTTTTTATTCATTCTTAAGTAATTGAAATTTAATCAATAAATGTATTTAAACAAAATGTGTACGAAATAAATGCTATAGGGCATGGTCGGCGAACCTATGGCACGCGTGCCAGGAGTGGCACGCAAAAGAACATTTTTGGCACGTCGTTGATTGAGGCTTTAAATCAAGATACAGTGACATTCATTGCACAAAATATATCAAAATAGATGTGCTGGGCTTGTTTAGATTCGATATTGAAGAATTTAAAATGCAGCTTATTAAATTCCAATCTAGTTGATTATGGGATGAAAATTTTATCAAACAAATACAAGATATGGAAATTATCGAAAAGATTATTAAGAAATACAAGCAAAAATGCAGATGGTAAAATTAGAGCAACTTGGAATTTAAGTCCAGAATTTTGTTTTGTTTTTTAAGAAAGTGGCATATGCATTTAAAAACTTTTCCGCCTATCTACGACTGCGCATAATTATTTTCACTGATAAATTAAAACTGAAATATAAACTACTTTGCAGATAAAATCAGTTCAGTTTCCATTTTGTTAAATTAACTTAAGTATGAACCTTATTTCCCCCCTCCCCGCAAGATGCAACAATAGAAATCGATTTTAAACGCATTAAATTTATTTATTATTATTTTCTAAAATGTTTATTTCTATAAATATTGGAAATTAAGACTACATGTATGTTGCCCATAATTTTAAAATCCAAATAAATAATTTTTGGGTAACTTTAATTCTTCATTTTTTAATCCATTAAATTCGTTTTATAGATTGCACGTCATGGCTGCGAATTATATTTTTTGGAAAAGTTGGCACGCGAATGAAAAAAGGTTCGCCAATCCTGCTATAGGGTCATTCCATACAAAATGAGCAAATCAGCTGTGGCTGACATGTCACAGATTTTAATAAAAATCAGTATGTAAGTAGATTATATCAATTTCTGAGTAAATGTAAAATAATAGATTTCAGGACTGTTTATTTAAATATTCAAATTTACAATAAAAGTTGATGCAAAATCGAGGTATTGTCTACATGCTTGAAATATCAATTTTGAGTATTACAATTAGGAATAAAAAGATTATATTAAAAATTAATTATATTTAAGAATGAATAATAAGTAACAGATTAGCGTAAGTTAGTAATTGTATTTTTATTCCTTAATGAGAAAAAAAATATTTTTGAAAAATTTTGAGAGAAAAATTCAATATTGCTATTGCACATTTGTACACAAGGGATAGCTCTGACAAGTTTACAATTCCTTGACGTTATAGCTAAAAGCATATACTTTAAATACCGAAACTTTCATTCTTGCCTTTTTATTCCTTAATGAGAAAAGAAAATAAATAGTAAAAAATGTTGAGGGTAAAATGCAATATTTCTATGGCCTGTTTGTACGTAAATGAAACCTCATTTAAGATGTTTAAATTATTTGATATTATAGATAAAATTGTATATTTTAAATATAGAAACTTTTATTCTTGCTTTCAGTTTATTTTTGGCTGTTAATATATTTATTTTAAAGTACAGTAAAATAAAAACCAAAATTATTGTGTCGAACAAAAATTATATATTTATCTTGTAAATCCATAGATGGCAGCACTTCGTTTTTATCCCCTTTGAAATCGTGCAATATTGTGAAAAACGCGCGCGGATCCAAAGAGGAAACCCCTTGGAATGCAACAAATATTACTTTTTTAACCCGATTTTGTGACGTTAGGAATCAAAAGGCAATCTTGAATTTCTTTTGAGCATATCATGTACTTGTTGATCTTTAAGTCTGTGCAATAACGGTAATGCCTGACCTTTCTTTATTATATTTTTTGCCTACCAATAAGAGAAAAAAAATTACGATTTTGTCATTTTTTTTAAAGTTTCTACATTTTTTTAAAGGTGAAGGAAATACATGGCAACTTAAAAACTGTAGCAATTCGATCTTAATATGTAACACTACCTCAGACATCAATTTCACAGATGTTTTTGAATTCCTTTAATATTTATAACGTTTTCACTTTTCACAAAATTGACAAATTTTAATTTTTACAACAAATTTGAGATTAATAATAGCGTTGCCAAATTATTATTACTAAATAAATATGAAGAACATTTTTCAGAGATTACAATATTTCAAAAAGATTTAATTTATGTTAAATAGTTTTTAAGATACGGAACTTCAAACTTGCAACTTTGAAAATGTTGTACACATGCCATTCTATGTCACAAGTTTTTAACTGTCCAGAACTTCCATTTTGTTTGTTTGTTTTTTGGGGGTTTCTTTTGTTTGTTTCTTTTGGTTGAAATATTTTGCAGTGCTCTATTTGAATATGAATTGAAACTGTGTATCAAATTTTATTAAAATCGGTTATTATGCAGCCACGATTTTTTTTAATTTTTTGCTCATTTTGTGTGGAATGACTCTATATTGAAATCTTTTTCAAGAACATTTAATATCTTACTTGTTTCATCTGTGCTTAAAAAAGGTCTGTATGTGTATAGATATAGGGATGGAGCAGATCAGAAATAATATATCTGACATTCCAAAAACATTCGGGGCCATAGTTTCTCACATGCGATAATATCATTATTGCTTGAATCATTAATACTTATTCTCGTCAAAATATGTGGAAATCATTGGATTTAAATCTACCAACTTTATTGAAGGCATCATTCATCTTCACAGAAGATCAAAGCGTTATATTAAAGATTTTTAAATCGCTTTAATTACATTTCCCACTTTCAAGAATCAATGACGCAACACAGTTATCTGATTTCAGAAGGCAGTCAAAGAGACTAATTCTCGAATATATTTGACAAGTAATTTATTAAACGCCGTGCAGTATCGCAAGGAGCTTTACGTATAATTTATTAAATAGGAAGCAATTTGTTTCCCCTTAATCCAATAATTTCCCAATAAATCTAAACTATTACTTTGAAAGATTTATTAAATCTAAATGAGGGTTTGAATTTATCGTTGCTGAAGGCAAGAGTGGAACGTGATATAAAATTATGATTACCAGCTAGGATCATTCTTAAAATTTCGTATGATTTTTCATAATATACTATTCTATATTATATTGTTTGGTTTCCTTTTATTAAGTTTCAGAATGCAAACGATATTCCTCTGCTGTATGATCTGAAAATAAAATACAGTTCGTGATAACAATCTTTTAAATTATGCTTATCTCTGAATAACATACAGTGTGTCCACTCTCAACAATGTCCAACTGACAAGTATGTCAAAAAAAGTCTCATTATTCTACGATTATAACTGACTGATTAACAGCTGTTTACAGTTGGGGAATATTTATTGCTGCGAAATAGGGGTCATTCACAAGTTTAGTAGAAATGTAAATAATCGTCAGATATATTAAGAAAAAAGTTGAGGGTAATTATTTTCCTTTATTTTTAACTAATTTTAAAAAACGTAATTATAACTTAACAATGCGGTTTTTTAATATACCATTTATTAAGTATTAAATGTTTATTCTAATAATTAGGCCTAATTTCATGTCTGCTTTTCATGATATTATAAACAAATTCCGCTACAATACAATGATCTAACTTAAGCAACGGATTCGATTATGAAAAATTCAACTTTTTTATACGCTTAGCGCAAGCTAGTAAATTAATAAATATAATTTTGGTTATGTTTCTGTTGTTTTAAGATATGGCAACAGGATAGAAGAAAAAAACAATTTTAAACTTTTTTCTTTCTAAATTGATTTCTTAACATATAATAATAATTAGGTAGATTTAGTAAGAAAGTCTGTACCACTCAAAATTTTTTGTAGATCTACGCAGACCATGATCCATGAAACCCGAAAAGACAACCAATTCAAAACTTTATATATATATATATATATATATATGTATATATATATGTACATATATATATGTATATATATATATATATATATATATATATATATATATACTAGATGGCAGCACCACAATTTGTGCTTTTTTTTTTCGATAAGTTCTAGATTTACTTCTTCCAGCTACATTTCAGTTATAATTTACTACACCAGGGGGAATTTTTAGCTAAATTTTGACGATATTGTTTAACGGTTTTTAATCTTCCATAATAATTCTTATAAATAATTTAATCTTTTTTTTTTTTTTTTTTTTTTTTTTTTTTTTTTTTTTTTATATATATATACTTACAGCTTTAATTCATAATATTACGGTTTTTGATGGTGGTAGGTTATGTTTAATTATTGGTTATATATGTATATATATATATACATATATATATATATATGTATATATATATGTATATATATATATACATATGTATATATATATGTACATATATATATATATGTATATATATATGTATATGTATATATATATATATATATATATATATATATATATATATATATATATATATATATATATATATATATATATATATATATACATATGCATCATTATCCATAAATCTGAACAAATATCTTCCAAACTGATAAATAAAATCAAGGGGCAGTAAATCACTGTGACGTTTGTTAATAGGCAAAATTGGACGAATGGTGTGGGTAAGAGCAGGGTTTTTGTGAAAATAAGAAAAACTCATAATATACATATCGAACTTTAATATACATATCGAATCAGTTTAAATCTATTATTACTTCTAAGAAAAGGGCAAAAATTTATTTATGACAGATATTTGATATCATTAAAAATTACCTTAAGGGGACAGAGAAAGCAAAATTCAACTAAAAAATCGATTTTAATTTTTTTATATCATTAAATACACTGGCCTCCAAAAGTTAAGGTACAGGGACTGAATGCTTTCGATTCCAAACGTTTTCTCGAATATCTACCAACATTATTGGCGAATTGTTCTTGAACTTTTAGGATGTAAAGATCATGTTTGATTTTATATTTCTCGATGAAGATTTATTGGGGGGTACAATTAGGCGGCTAATAATAAATTTAATAATAAAATAATATTTGCGATCACCTATGTAACAGAAAAGGCTGAAAATGGTTTGTCACTGCGGTAAATGACTATTTGGGTCCTGTTCAACGTTTGTATGCATTTGTGTAAGGCGCACATATTCGTGAAGATGTTAACGTTTTTGTGAAAAATTCAAAAGTTTTTTGTTTATAGCATACACAGTTTTCAACCAAATTTAACACAAATTTCCGAAAACTTGCCAAAGAATATTAGCAACAGTATACTGCAATTAAAACATGAATATATTGAATATTTGATGAGATATTCGTGTGATTATCTATCTCTTCTAGTTATACCTAGTATACATCTTTCCATACTTCGCTGTGTTGTTTGTAATCTGTGTACCATCCGTTTTTTTATCGTCCATGTTTCTGCTCCATAAGTTAGCACAGATAAAACACATTAGTTAAATACATTTCTTTTCAAACAAAGGGGCATGCTACTCTTCAGAATAATATTGTTGTTTACAAAAGCACTCCATCCATTTCTTATTCTTCTATTGACTTCATTCATGATACTATTATCCGATGATATTTCCTGCCCAAGGTACACATAACTTTAAACTTCTTTAATTTCAGTGTTGTTGTAGACAATTTTCTTTTGTGATGCAAATGAATTGAACATCACCTTAGTCTTTTCCAAGTTTATTTTTAATCCTACATTAATGCTAGCTTCTGCCAAATCTTTCAGCATATTTTCCGATTCTTCAGGACTGTTACTGAAAATTAAAATGTCATCAGCGAATCGGAGATGACTTATATATTCCCCATTTATTCTTGTTTTCCCAATCCAGGTTCTTGAAATATTTTCTAAGACAGCCGTAAAAAGCTTAGGCGTGATGGTGTCTCCTTGTCTTACCCCTCTTCCAAGTTTGATCTTTGCATTTCCTTTGTCCAAGCGGATGGTTGCTGTTGCTATCTTGTAAATCTTCTTTATATTATTGATGTAAGGTTTGTCTATACCAATGTCCTCCAGCGATTTTACTGCTGCTGATGTGTAGGCCGAATCAAATGCTTTTTCATAACCAATAAAGGCAAGGCAAAGAGGTAAATTATATTCCTTAAGTTTTTCAATGAGTTCCCTTACCGTTTGGATATTATCAATTGTGCTGAATCCACTTCTGAATCCTGCTTGTGTATGTATATGTATATATATATATATATATATATATATATATTAGAGTGGGCCGAAAAAAAGTTTTTTTCTATTTTTGGTAAGCTATAGCGCGGAAAACTTGCCTCTATGGTAGCTTAGCAAAATGCAAAAACAAAATAAATAAATTTTTACGTTTAGCGGTAGCGCATAGGCTGTAAAATTTGAGAAAATATACGATTTTTATCATTTTTCTAATAAATTGCAATAAATCAAATAACTGCTATAACAAGTAGCTATGGACATTTTGCAGTAGAAACAAGTATTATAATGATAAATAAATGCTAAAAATATAATACATTTTAACATTATTAGTGGCGCATAACGTTTAAAAAAAACATTTAAAAAAATGTCATATTTCCATTGAAACAAAAATATTTTTTCTGAGTTTGTAAAATTACTGTTTGTAATGAAATATAGTACTTTACTTGTCTTTACTTTCTTTTGGTATTTTGAAATAAGATTTGCTTGAAAAACTAGGAATTGAAGATCTTGAGATAAGTGTAGTTCTTATAAAACCATCTCTTGGAATTGGAGCAAACGTCTTTTTCTGACGCCTCGGTTACCAGCTTCACGCATCGTACTACTGCTTTGATGTGACATGAGAATTCGTGAAAATTACACTCAACCGCTGTTCCACCTGATTGGACCTTAGACCAAATATCTTGATCAGTCACTCTTCGGAGTAATGGTGGTGGTAAAAGTGTAATAGTTTTCTGGTGAATCCTTTCGATGTAGTCTGTAGATAGGAAATTGGTTTTGGCTGGTTAAAAACTCTTGATTGACTTTCTTTTAGAATCTACGTTTTTAGCATTTATAATTCTTCTGATAAATGACTATTTTAATATATGATACTTTTTATCTACTTTAATACTTAAAAGAAAGTTTTCTGAATAGGCAAAATATGCGTTCCTCTCAATTAATGTATCAATGAATTTCAGCAAGTTTTCGGGCAGGTATCTTGACGATTTTATAACTTTAAATAGTTATTCTGCTCCATTTATGAAGTATTTACTTTATTTGATTGGAAACCGTACTGGTATATATAACTTTAGGAGAAAAACTAAGATCTTGTTTTCGTCTGGTGGGTTTCAATACTTAAATACAATAGGATAACTATGAATGCCTTTGTTAACCACGTTGAGTGGGAAAGTGTGCCAGGTTCGCGAACAGATAAATGTTCAGTACAGCTGTCTGATTTTATAGCAGAACTTATGTCCAGAAGGTACTGCTGATCTTTGCTTAAAATGTTTCGGTAAGTTTCTGGAATGAAACTCTCAAAACTTTCAAATTTTACACTGGGAGTTTCTCACATTAACTGAGTTGTGTGCCAATCGGACCACTAAATGATTTTAACTCAGTCCTTTCACCATCTAAAGTTTGAAACAAATGCCGAAATGACAATTTATTGAAATGTAAGAGTAACTCCCAGTGGTAAAGTTCGACGGTGTTGAATGTTTTATTCCAGAAATTTACTGAAAAGTTTTAAGCAAAGATGAGCAGTAACTGCTGGACATAAGTTCTGCTATAAAATCAGACAGCTATCATACGATTCAGAGTCATACTATTGTATTTAAGTATTGAAAACAAACCAGACGAACACACCATCTTAGTTTTTTTCTCCTAAAGTTCCTAATCGTTAAATGTCGTAGGCTAATTGAGAAATCCGGCTCTTTGCAAAGAGCAGGGCTAATTAGAAAATCCATATCCCTTTTTCCAATTAGCCTGATATTTTTCAGGCTTATTGCAAAGAGCCTAGAAAGCGTTAGGCTAATTGAAAAATGACCACTTATTATCCGATCAGGGTGATATTTTTAGCTCACAGGCTATGAAAGCCTGAGAGATTATGTGCCCGCCGATTCTATATGTACGTGTGTGCGTACGTACGTATGTACGTAACGCGATAACTCTTGATAGAAAAATTCGATTTGCTTCAATTTTTTTTCTAGGTTCATTCTGATAAGGTGCTTCCCTGATTAGTTTTTGGGGTTCATTGGTTAAGGATAAAGGAGGAAAAGGGGGGCTACTCCCCCCTTAATTTATATAAATGGGTTTTTCATGCAGAAATATTCGATTTGCCCCAAATTTGGTATACCGGTTTATTGTGTTAAGGAGCTTCCCTGATTACATTTGGAAGTTCATTATTTAAGTATAAAGGGGGGAAAGGGAGCTAGCCCCCTTAATTTAGATAAATCGGTTTTTCATGATGAATTATTCGATTTGCTCCAAATTTGGTATACCGGTTTATTAAGTTAAGGAGCTGCCTTTATTAGATTTGGAGGTTCATTAGTTACATATAAAGGGAGGAAAGGGGGGCTATCCCCCCCGTAATTTAGATAAATGGGTTTTTCATGCAGAAATATGCGATTTGTAATAAATTTGGTATAACGGTTAATTATGTTAAGCAGCTTCCCTGATTACATTTGGAAGATCATTATTATGTATAAAGGGGGGAAAAGGGGGGCAATTGCCTCTCCCCTTAATTTAGATAAATGCGTTTTTCATGTAGAATTATTCGATTAGCTCAAATTTGGTATACTGGTTTATTATGTTAAGGAGATGGCTTGATTAGACTTGGAGGTTCATTAGTTAAGTATAAAGGGAGGAAAGGGGTGCTAGACACCCCCCCCTTAATTTAGATAAATGGGTTTCTCTTGCAGAGATATTCGATTTGCTCCAAATTTCGTATAGTGGTTTATTATGTTAAGGCCTTGATTAGACTTGGAAAAAAATTGGTTAAGTATAAAGGAGAGACAGGGGTTAGTGTCCCCTTAATTTAGGTAAATGGTTTTTTCATACAGAATAATTCGATTTGCTTCAAATTTGATATACCAATTTATTACGATATGGCTTCCTTCATTTCATTTGGCTGTTCATTGGTCAAGTATAAAAGGGGGGAAAGGGGGCAATTGCACCTCCCATTAATTTAGATAATTGGTTTTTCATGCAGAATTATCTAATTTAGTTTAATTTTTATTCTAGGTTCATTCTAATAAGGAGCTTTTCTGATTAGATTTGAAAGTTCATTGGTTCAGCATAAAGTGGGAAATTGGGAAGCTAATACTCACTCTTAATTTAGTGAAATGTTTTTTTCATGCAGTATTATCTGATTTGCTTCAAATTTGGTATACCAGTTTATTATGTTAAGTAGCATCCCTGAATAGATTTGGAGGTTCTTTGGTTAAGTAGAAAAAGGGGCAACGGGGACTAATCCCTTCATTTATTTTTCGAGGGCATTAGGAGCGGCATTTCGAGGAGCCGGATTTCTCAATTAGCCTACGACATATATACCTGTATGGTTTCCAATCAAATAAAGTAAATACTTCATAAATGGAGCAGAATAACTATTTAATGTTATAAATCGTCAAGATACCTGCCCGAAAACTTGCTGAAAGTCATTGATACAGTAATTAAGAGGAACGCATTTTTTTGCCCATCCAGAAAACTTTTTTTAAGAATTATAGTAGTTGAAAGGGATCATATAAGAGAGCCAGGTTTCAGAAGAATTATAAATGCAAAAAATGTAGCTTCTAAAAGAAAAACAATCAAGAGTTTTTAACCACCCAAAACCAATTTCCTATCTACAGACTATATCGAAAGTATTCACTGGAAAACTATTACACTTTGACCACCAACTTTAACCGAAGAGTGACTGATCAAGATATCTGGTCTAAGGTCCAATCAGGTGGAACAGCGGTTGAGTGTAAGTTTCGCGAATTCTCATGTCACATCCAACCAGTAGAACGATGCGTGAAGCTGGTAACCGAGGCGTCACAAAAAGACGTTGGCTCCAATTCCCGAGATGGTTTTATAAGAACTACATTTATCTCAAGATCTTCAATTCCTAGTTTTTCAAGAAAATGTTATTTCAAAATTCCAAAAGAAAGTAAAGACAAGTAAAGTACTATATTTCATTGCAAACAGTAATTTTGCATATCCAGAAAAAATATCTTTCTTTCAATGGAAATTTGTCAATTAAAAAAAAAAATGTTTTTTTTAAACGTTATGCGCAACTAATAAAGTTAAAATGTATTATATTTTTAGCATTTATTTTTCATTCTAATACTTTTTTCTACTAAAAAATGTCTACAGCTCCTTGTTATGGTAGTTATTTGATTTATTGCAATTTATTAGAAAAATGATAAAAATCGTATATTTTCTCAAATTTCAGTGACGATGCGCTACCGCCAAACGTAAAAATTTATTTATTTTGTTTTTGCATTTTTCTAAGCTACAGTAGAGGCAAGTTTTCCGCGCAATAGCTAATAAAAAAAAAAAAATTTCGGCCCACCCTAATATATATATATATATATATATATATATATATACAGCTCTATCAAAAGTAAATGATTTATGAAATGCATGAAAAAGAGGGTCCAAAACAACAATAGAAATCAAAGAATATTTATAACTAACAAAAAACAAACAAACAACTCCTTGCTCTTCGGAAAGTGGGAGGAGTTATAAAACTGGTACCAAAAAATAGAAATTGAATCCTCACAGGTTTCGCAAGATATGGCCATCTCCCATACTCCAAAATTGTAAAAAAATCAAATAAACTTTAAGTTTCAAAAACTTAACGAAACAATACTGCTTTAAAAACATAAACAACCAACCAATTCAAAATCAATAGAACTAATTTTAAAACATAAACAAATTAAAAATTCTTGTATAACTGAATCATTAAGTAATTAAAAACTTTGAACATGTGAGAAGGCCATCCCCCACCTTGTCCCGTGAAGACTTGAAATAAATTGATACCTTTAAAATATTCACTACGCTCCACATGTCTCCAACAGCAGGAGTTGCAAGCAGGGCCATAATCCAAGTTAGACCAGCGTCATCTAGTCTTGTCTTTCCTTTATCTTCATAAACATAAATTTCATCCATTGTCACCTCATTTCCAACTTGACATTCATCAAAATGTAGACGTTCTTATAAAGACTTTTATCCACACTTTTCATATACTCAAGCAGTTCCATCGGCATCCATTACGGTGTTTGGCCACTTGGCTGTAGCTTCATAAAACTCTTTTCAAGCTGATTTACATAATGAAAAATAAACTGATATGGAAATAAATTATTGTAAAAAAGATTAGCAGTAAATTTAAAAATCTGTGAACTCAAAAATTCTTTAAGGCTGCAAATCCTATAAAATCTCTTAACTTGTCCCAAAATAATGTTGATGAAAACTCTTTTAATTTTTCAGATTCTAAGACTGACAGGGTTTTCTTTACTTTGAATTTTCAATAGAAGTCTTTCGATAATTTTAAAATTAAAGATTTTTTCAAATACTATGACACTTTTCTCCCTCTTAGGGATATTGATATTGCCGTTGCTTATAAATATAGCATTCCTCTTAGTAAAACATTTTTCAATCACAGATCTCTTGCTTTTTCGGATGAAATTCCTGAAACATGTAAATGTCATACAGATTTCTTAGATTTTATAGATGATTTCCATAAACATGTTATTACTGGAAACTTAAATATTATACAGAGCAAAAATTTACATTTTATGATGGGATTGGTACTAAGTTTAATTAAATAAAACAATTAGTAAGAAAACAGCTATTGAGATTTTTGAGAGGGATTTGAAAAAATTCATTATGCAATTATGTTACCAATTTAACACCCCCTTTGAAGCTTTTTCTGAATGGAAGTGGCATATATTGAAGGAGTTTGATTTTTTTGTTATTAATGATTTGAATAGTAAAGATTATGTTTATCATAGTCTCAGCAAAGAATATATAAATTATATTCAATACAATTTACATAAGAATTTTGTAATAGTACCTGTGGACAAAGCGCCTTCAAATTATGCAATTATATGAAAGCTTTTTTATATTGACAAAGTTAAAGATGAGTTAAATAATAGTAAATTTTATAATTAATGTAAATTAAGTCACACTGTTATTGTTAACAAATTTAATGCTTACACCAAAAAGGCTAGAAAGATGTATTCGTATAATTTTGCTATTAATAATTATCATACTTTTCCGCTTTTGTTTTGGACTCCTAAATTTCATAAAACACCGATTAAATTCAGATTCATATGTTGTAATTCAAGAGGCATTGGTAAAAGTTTAAATGTTAAGTTACAGGTGTTTTTAAAGAGCATTTATGGTTTTTTGAAGAAATACTAGTTATTTTTGGTATATTGACAATAGTAATGAGATTTTAAATAAATTAATAAAACGCTCATAACGCCTACTAATTTGTATACCTTTGATTTTGAAAATCTTTTTTCTAATGTACCTATAGATTTACTTTATGATACAGGGAAAAATACATTTGATTTGTTTTGCATTGAGGAGGAGCTAGGAATTAATAGCGATATTTTCTTGCATTTATGTAATTTCTGTTATCATAATAATTTTATTACATTTAATGGTTCGCTTTTTTACCAGGTATGTGGCATTGGGATGGGTACTAATTTTTCGAGTTCTGCTGCTAATCTTTTTCTTTTTTATTATGAATTTAACTATGTTTTAAACAGTAATAAGAGTTTTGCAGTTTTAAGGTATATCGATGACTTAATAGTATTCGATGACAAACTTTTGGTATCGATTAACGATATCTATCCTCCATGTTTAAAATTAAACAAGGCTTTGTTGATAGTTTACATGTTAATTTTTTGGATTTAGATTTAGTAATGAAAGATAATAATATGTTAGTTAAACTTTTTGATAAACGGGATTTTTTAAATTTTGATACTCAGTCAATGCCACGTTGGTTTTCAAATTTAAGTAAAAGGGTTTTCATCACCATTATTTTGGGACAAGTTAATAGGTTTTATAGGATTTGCAGCAGTAGAGAATTTTTAAATTCACAGATTTTTAAATTTACTGCTAATCTTTTTTTACAATAATTTATTTCCATATCAGTTTATTTTTCATTATGTAAATCAACTTGAAAAGAGTTTTATGAAGTGGGTACAGCCAAGTGGCCAAACACCGTAATGGATGACGATGGAACTGCTTGAGTATATGAAAAGTGTGGATAAAAGTCTTTATACGAACGTCTACATTTTGATGAATGTCAAGTTGGAACTGAGGTGACATGGAATGAAATTTATGTTTATGAAGATAACGGAAAGACAAGTCTAGATGACTCTGGTCTAACTTGGAGTATGGCCCTGCTTGAAACTCCTGCTGTTGGAGAGATGTGGAGCGTAGTGGATATTTTAAAGGTATAAAGTTTTTTGAAGTCTTCACGGGTCAAGGTGGGGGTATGGCCTTCTCACATGATCAATGTTTTTAATTACTTAATGATTCAGTTATACAAGAATTTTTAATTCGTTTATGTTTTAAAATTAGTTCTATTGATTTTGAATTGGTTGGTTTTTTATGTTTTTAAAGCAGTTTTGTTTCGTTAAGTTTTTGAAAGTTTAAGTTTTTTTTTAGTTTTTTTACACTTTTGGAGTATGGGGGATGGCCATATCTTGCGAAACCTGTGAGGATTCAATCTCTATTTTTTGGTGCCTGTTTTTTTAACTCCTCCCACTTTCCGAAGAGCAAGGAGTTGTTTGTTTGTTTTTTAGTTATAAATATTCATTGATTTCTTTTGGTGTTTTGCACCCTCTTTTTCATGGATTTCATAAATCATTTACATTTGATAGAGCTATATTTACTTATTGCATATAAGGAGCTGCGTTGCGCCTGATGCACTGGCTTGTTTATTTTACACCTTTTTAAAAGCATTATATATATATATATATATATCGGGTGAGCAAAAAGTCCGTATAAACTTTAAAATATCATAAAAACCGAAAAAAATACTGAAATGAAAAACTGTTTGCAAGATTAGCATCTATAGGTCACGGGAATTGTTTTAAAATTGTAATAAAACTAATTCAAAAAACTGCCGACAGATGGCGCTGAATAGTGCGATTTTGGTGGAAATATGCAAATGAAACGGTTATAAGAACTTGCGCTCCTAATCCATAACTAGTTCACCTTTGTGAGCCGTGTACTTGATCAAGGATGCTGAGTATGAAGGATAAAGCCTTGTTGGTGAAGTTATTTTACGTGAACTAGTTCAGGATTAGGAGCGAAAGTTCTTATAACCGTTTCATTTGCATATTTCCTCCAAAATCACACTAACCAGCGCCATCTATCGTCTGTTTTAGGTTTTTTTTTGTTTTAAAAAAAATCCCCGTCACTTATATATGCTAATCCTGAAACAGTTTTTCATTTCGATTATTTTTTCAGTTTTTACGATTTTTTAAAGTTTTTACGGACTTTTTGCTCACCCGGTATACACACACACACACACACACACACATATATATATATATATATATATATATATACATGTATGTTTGTGTGTGTATATATATATATATATATATATTTAAAACAACAAACAAAATATCAAAATCCATCACTCGCCATAACTAAATTGAAACTCACATCGAAAATATTAAAATAACCAACAGAAACTTTAACTCTTAAAATCAAACTGAATAACCAAACTAAAGAAAATATATGTAATTGCAAAACATAACAGAACAGAACAGAAGGCGAGCGGCATGGCTAACGCCATGCTTTGCAGGGTTAAGTCAGACTTTACGCATGCTACGTCCCCCTTCCCCCGCCAAGACCAAAATTGAAAAAAATGAAAAACTATGAAAAACTAAACAGAACTACAACATCCACCAAAATATCTCTCTAACTCATTAGATCAACCAACTCATCAAAACCTCCATTCTCATCCATCACTGAGTTCAGTTCAGTTCCGTACCTGCTACTCTTAATAAAATCACTAGTTATTCTCCTGATGAAATTGCGAGGATAACCATACTTGAATCCCAAACGACACCACTCTAAAATATCATTAAACATATCTCTAACTCTAGTACTCAGTCTTTCGTTTCGTATTAATCCATTTCTAAGTACATTTCTTGTAATCGAAACATGCACGTTGGAATCAAAATATATCAGCTTTAAGGTATTAAAATTGAAATCATTTCGCTTGTCAAATACCTTAGATATCAAATTTTCACTTTCTATGCTTAGGGCCACACATCTAGAAAATTAATATTTTTACAATTCTGGGAGGAGGGTTCCAGACTCAGAGACGTAGGATAATATGTTAAATCAATATTTTCAATATCATTGTTTAATTTGACTATCAAAACATCATCTATATATCTGTAGGATAATGTGTTACTGTTTAAATTATTATTTCTTTCATATATATGTAAGTAAATGTTTGCCAGAATGGAACTGCAACTCCCCCCCCCCCCCCCATTGAAAAACCCCGAATCTGTTTAAATATAGTATTTCCTTCGTAAAGGTAGTTTTCTTGTACTACTAACTGAAATAAATTTGTGAAAAAATCATTATGAACATCCAAAGTACTATTTGTATTATAAAAATCTACTATTTTTTCTTTTAAATCTGTCAAATCAATTGTGTTATAGAGGTCTGCAAAATCGTAAGCGAATAAGCCAGTAATATTTTTTAATTTTTTGAGATTATCTAATAGTGTATAGCTATTTTTGATAATAAAAGTCGTCTCTCCCCTCATCACTCCGTCAAACACTCCCTCCAATACCCCCAGCAAAGCCTTGCTAGCAGCACCAATATATAATCCAAATCCACAAGTCATACTCCTGAATTTGATAGGAGTTTTATGGAATTTAGGCACTAATATGAGATAAGGGAAACTTTGACTCATTTGTTTCAGCTTAACTTTTACTATAGAAGGCTTTAATCCTATTTTCTATTACTGCAGCTTTCGAATTCAATGGTAAATAGTTATTTTTATTATTGTAGCAATCATTCAAAAGTTTACCGTAAAGTACCTTACATATCAGTGCATAACTTGTATTTGCTTTATCCACATAGGTGATTATAAAATTTTCCTGAATTTCTTTAATTGAATGTGTAAGTATATATATATATATATATATATATATATATATATATATATATATATATATATATATATATATATATATATATATATATATATATATATATATATGTATATATATATATATATATATATATATATATATATATATATATATACACATACATACATGTATGTATATGTGTAACTGCATATATATATATATATATATATATATGCAGTTAGTTAATTTATCAGTGAAAAAAATATTTTCATACATAAAAAATCCATTTTCAGAAAATTATTTTCCAACATTTAAGCGTATTCAAAAATATAATCCAGATGAAGAAAGCTACAGTTATATATTTCAATATCAACGAAGTCGTTTTCATATCAACAAAATTGAATCACCAATGCTCAGTTCGACTTAATTTGAACTTCAAACAATTTTAATTAATTATATTTTAAATTTCGTTTTAAATCGTAATTTTTTATAGTTAAATTTCAATATAAATACATATAAATGTAAATATGGTAAAATCACAGTTAAAACAACTAGAACTGACAAAACTACAAAACTAAATTTATTTAAATTAAATTTATTTAAAAAAGTCAACATGAAACATTTTTCATTAAAGTATAGTTGACATAAAAAAAGCATTTTTTGAAATTGTAATCCATCGCCAACCGGTAAAAAATGGCCAAATTACAAAATTTATGGATTTTTTTTTTTTTTTTTTTTTTTTTTTTTTTTTTTTTTTACGGACGCTGTATCAAGTTTCCGCCGAAGTTTTTTTTATGAACATACATATCCTTATGAGAAGAACGTTCTGTAATTTTTTTGGAGTATGGAGACCTTCCTTGTAAAACTTTCCTTCCTCGAAACCTTCACATCAAAATATTCTCTTTGTGAAGGGTGAAAAGAAATTTCAGTACATTTGCCTTCATATATTGGAATGTTTTGACATGTACGCCATTAAATGCTACATATACATATTTTCAAAAGTACTAAAATATTTCATACTTTTTTAATTTTCATAAATTTTTAGTCACTATTTAAGGATGTTTAAGTTGATTTCATTAAACCTGATTTATTCATTCATTTATTTAAATTCCAGCTTTTTTTTTTTTTTTTTTTTTTTTTTACTCAAATATTTTTTTCTGTCTAATATTGCTCAGTAATGCTTCAAAATTGTCGTAGACCTTTCTTGACCTAGAAATTGTCATTAGTCCTCTCTAGTTTAACCCATATATGCCTGAATTTTTTGTTTTCTCAAATTTGTTAGTAAAATCACTTTAAAATGTTGTAGAATGATCTAGAAAAATTCTAAAAAAAATTACGCAAAAATATTTTTGTATTTATTTGATAAAATGTAAACATTCTAAATATGGTAATATGCTTAATATTTTTAGTAGTATGATATGCATAATTATTTGTTTTGTCAAAATTAATATAAAATAAGCTTTAAAATCGTATACAATATACTATAATTAGCATTTTTATAAATTGTTAATTATAGTATATATTTTTGTATTTATTTGATAAAATGTAAACATCCTAAATATGGTAATATGCTTAATATTTGTAGTAGTGTGATGTGCATAATTATTTGTTTTGTCAAAATTAATATAAAATAAGTTTTAAAATCGTATACTATATACTATAATTAGCATTTTTATAAATTGCTAAAAAATATATATTTATTTCTTTACTGAGACTAATAATATTACAAGTATTATTAATAATAATTTAAGTATAATCGTATTTGAATCTAAAAAATTTTATTTCATAAACATCTTCAAAAGGACTTTACATAAATAACTGTCACCTAAATGTCTAATAAAAATATGTACCCATTTGTTCCTAGAGCCCTATATTTTGCACGTCCCAAAAATGCATAAAAAATAGGCTTCAACATATAATTTCAAATTAAAAAAAAATACGTATTTCCAAGAAGTCTACAAGCTAAGATTAGGACTTATTTATTTGTATCCTTCATTGAATAAATACATATAAACTTACTTTTTACATTTTGCCATCTTGAAAAATGAAAAATCTGTAAAAACCGAAAAAAGCCTTCATTTACGCAAATAAATAACCAAATTTATGCTGTCATCTCTCGGTAACAGATAAAGACAATTATAGATATTTATTTCATACAGTTTTCATGTTATAAAGAAGAAGAAAATTATACAAATTTGTTAAAACTCGAAGCATGCCAAAAAATGGGAAGCTAGGCATAAAAGTTTAGGAATATGTGGAAGTTTTGCAATTTGAGAAATATTCTGTCTTTCCCCGCATAGAACCGTGTTGGCCAAGTACTCTGGGAAACGGGGTAAGAAAATAATACAGGGAAATTTAATATATATTTCAAATAACGTATCTAATTCATTTCATATACATTTCAATAAAAAAGAAAAAAACAGAATTGCAGTTAGTCACAAAAATCGAACAGTCTTGTCAAGAATGGTCAGGTTAGATTTTTCCTCTATCTTCTATGTCAGGAGGTTCAGCAATGCACACAACATTGTCTTTGTTAGAGGACACCTTATCAGGAACACTAGGGAAAAATGGAAACTTCACACATTGTATTTCGTATTAAGGAATGACACTTCAAACTCTCATGTCCAAAATAATGGGTGATTTTTGTAGCGTAATATTTCACACTTTTTTTTTTTTTTTTTTTTTTTTTTTGCCACGAACTTAATGATTAAAAATAGTCCAAACTTTAATTCTATGAAGTTCTTATCATTTTCGGCTAACTTAATATCATCAGTCAATGATGATTCATCGTCATCTTGAGGAACAACGTCCTGCATTAAATCTTCACGGGGTTCGTCAGGTAGCTCGTGTTCTGCATCTTGTTCGGGTTCTGCTCCTCCCTCTGGTACTACAACTTGCTCGGAGTATTTCAGATGTGCCA
This sequence comes from Maratus speciosus, assembly GCA_963932465.1. NCBI lineage: Eukaryota > Metazoa > Arthropoda > Arachnida > Araneae > Salticidae > Maratus > Maratus speciosus. The sequence continues at coordinate 141,138,658 of OZ010791.1, forward strand.
TAATAATTGAAAAACTTCCCATTGGAAGAAAAATTGTGAAAGAATCTAAGTTAATGCTAAAATTTTAGGTTGGCAAAGTTGTCTCACTCTTCCCAAGATCCCTGGTGCGACTTTGCCAATTAATATTATCGATCATAAAATAGCAATAGTTCAACTTACAAATGTGATTCTGAAAGCATTATGTTTAAAATCACTATCTGACAAAATAGACAGTTTTTACTTAAGTTTGGATTGAAAAGGTGAACTAGAACACTTTTTAGACGCTTAAAATCGCCTATTTCGCAGTTACAAATTATTTTCTCCGATAACGGCCACGAAATAACTCGTAAGATAAAATACGAGCGGGAAGAGTGTCATACAATGTCTTCTTTGTGAAATGAAAAACCTAGCACCTATTTTAACTGGATCTGAAACTTCCCAGAGCGCCAAACAACATGTTTTTAAAAAGTAGGAGAGTTGTTCCGGTTGATAGTACTCTCTTTACATTTTTAGTATTTAAATGTAAATTGTATTTATTATTGGTGAAGATTCAATTCCACTATGAATGAAACGAATGTGCGTTAAAAGTGAGATTTGTAGAATGCTGACTTTAATGCAGTCTTAGTATGTTTTTACAGTCATCTACATCCTGCTTTTACTTGAATAAGATGTATATACCATTTATAATTATTTTACATGGTTTCACAAAAGAAAACAATTTTTTGTTAAATAAGTGGTTTGTAGAATGCTGACATTATTTAACTCTAGTTTGTCATCCTGGTCACCTATAGCATGTTTGGTCTTCAAGCGGGTGTATATAACATTTATAGTTTTTGCACAGGCCCGAACAAAAAATAAGAATATATGTAAAACGCTGTTGGTAATGTAAATTTTGAATGTACATACAATTATTTACAACGTTTTTTTTTCCTTGTAGGAATGTATATGGCAACTAGAGTTATTGCACAGGAACGCACAAAATCATCCGATTGCTAAAGTTTTTAGGCGGTAATTACTCAAAATGCATTTTAATGTCAACATGTTATATGAAACAATGCGAAATTAGTATTATATGCTACGAAACCTTACTGTGTCACTGTTGCCCATTGAAAATCTGGGCTATATTTTTGTATAACAGGAATACTGATTTTTAAAATAAGTATTAAAAATTTAACTGGTATACTTATCCACATAAAATGAGAAACTGTCTTTCCTCAGACAGTTTACTTATATAAAAGGTGAACAGATTTTTTTCCACGAAAGGAAAATGTATTAAAATAAAAATCGGAAAATCTAACTGGATTTCTATCTAAGAGTAGAATTTCAATAACACCGTTGCATAATCATAAAAAACATGTACACCTAAAACACTTCCTAACTATAAATTTTTCCTCTAAATCTGGGGGATATAGGTACAAGTTTTGAAACAACTGGAACTACAATGAAACAGCTAATAAAGAATTTCCGTAATTAGGGTCCAAAATATTTAAACATAGATTATCGACATAAGAACTCATGAGTACTCTATTTTCACCCTTATGTCATAATATTTTTTTTATTATTTGAAAGAATTTTAGAATTGTTATGCATATTATTTCTCTGTTAAATTTGATTACTTTTTTCCATTAGTAATTTATTCCTTCTTTTCCAGTAAATAAAATAAAGAAGTGTATATGCTCTGAAAGCAATTTAAAAAAGTCCTTCCGGCCAGTGCCGGGAGGAAGAGGTAGCTTTCATATTACGTATTTTTATCCCGAGAGTAGTCGTGACATTTTTTAGAACGTTAGTAGTCGCGTTCGGTCCATTTGCCGCCGTTACCAGCAGGCCGAAAACGAAGGGGAAACTTGCCGGTGTTATCAGATGATCGAAAACGGATAACGTAGGGTGAAAATATTGACTGAACTTTAAAAGATTACAGCAATTATTCATTTTACAGCCTTTTACAGCAATTATTTATTTCGCTTAAGTATATATTCAGTTGGCATCTAGATAAATGTTTTTAATAACTCTTTCTTCGTTTTGCATAAATACTTAAAAGTAAATAGTAAATGATTTGATTGAATTTCTGATGCTACTATGAATCAATAATTAGTATGAAAACATTTACTAATATGAATCTAAATTCATGATAGGGGTATTTTTATTTATTTATTTTTTTTATTTTTTATTTATTTATTTTTTTTTTTGGAAGGACAGAATCAGAGTCGGGTAGATTTTTTTGATACTCCGGCACTCTCTATTCATTTAATAAAATAAAATTAATAAATTTAGCATCAATATATTACACTGACATTAAATTGAACAATTAAACTGAAAATAAAAATGGAACCTATGACATACAACAGAAAATCAAATACAATAACACTAATTCACCAGCATATTGCGGACGATAAATTCATTTAAAACATATGAAAAACCATCAAATTTGATGCCATAAACAATTAAAGGCAATATATAAATATAAACTTTCTGTACAATAATACCATTGCAAAATAAGGAAAATGACCAATAATTATGAAATCACAAATACCACATAAACCAAATATTATTAAAAATGTATAATTATATATATATATATATATATATATATATATATATATAATAAAGAAAAAGGTAAAAAATACTTAACTTCGAAATTATAAATGTAAATGTTGTAACTACGTTTTATTTATTTATTTATTTTGTGGGGTGTCTGTGTGTGTATGAGGGGGGAGAGGAGGGGGGGCTCTCGAGATTTTGTGATTAAATCCATTTTTCAAATGAAAATGCACGATTTGTAGTTTTTCTACTTATTTCAGGGTGGGAGCAGCGCCCTTGAATAAAACTCTGGATACGAATTTCGCTCATATAAAATAAATAATAAATATAAAATAAATAAGTTATTGAAATTATATATTTAATTTAAATACATTTTCAATTGTAAATTTAAATCCTAAGATGGATAAATTATTTTAATTAATAGAATCACTGAAAGGTTCATCTTAATAGGGATGTATTTTACAGAAACTATTTAATTAAAATGAATATTCAATTGTACATTTCACAATAAGGTATTAATGTTATAATTTATTGTTTTATAATAACGTTCATTAAATTAATAAAAACAATAAGAAAATTTTCTCCGAAATTATAAATATGCAGAAATAATTTAATTTCAATGAATTTTCTCTCATATTCTGGAAAACATTATTCTGAAAAATAGTTTGAACAATTGATGAAGGACAACAAATTTAAATTTGTTAGATACTGTCCCCAAGCCTCTATTGGATTTCAATAATAATTTCTGCGGCATTGTTAAAAAAAATGTGTTTTTACTTACAGTATAAAAATTTAAAAATAGATAAATTTTATAAAAATACTTAATATTTTTTCTAAATCATAGTATAAACATTCACTGAATTATCCAAAAGAGATTTCTATTTGCGTAATTTCTAACCTACATTATAAAATTCTCATTGTTTTTCTTATTGTACAAATAAATTATATGTATGTTCTTTGCAAATATACACACTACATTTCTGAGAAGATTGTTTTATATTTCGAATTTGTTTTATTGTACAAAAACGATACTTTTCAGATTGTGGATATAAGGCAATTTTTTCTACTGATTCCCACAAAATTCTATTCTTTTTTTTTAATGGTTTTGCAGTGTTATTGTCTATTTTCTTTCATTTATATGTTCGGGTAATAAATGGAAAGCAAGTTCTTTCAAATAATGATGATGCATTTCCCTTTTTTTCCATATTTAAATAATTATCGATTTGAGAATTTATTCCCGCAATATTTGACAATGAAAAAAAATGTAAGTGACCATCCATCATTTTTTTGTGCGAACTGACTACACAACTAATATAATAAAACAATTTTAAGTCACATTCTAAAAGTAAAAAAAGCACTCTTTGAACGAATAAAATAGCAGAAGGAAAGAAAGACGAAATAACAACAGACAGAGAGTCCGTACTTCGAAGAAACCTTCCCCACAGATTTCGCGGAAATGGGAAAGGATGAACACGAGGGGGAAAAATTCAAAAAACGTAAGTGGTCGCAACGCGGTCATTTAGACCGATTGAAACTTAAGAATGCGATAAAATGCTAAGAATTAGTAGGAATGACTTGCAATTTTACTACACAAGAGTGTGAACACTCAAGGTCAGCTACACGGAATTTGGCTATCGTAACTTTAATGGGAAATGAGTTACGGGATAACGAATTTCGGGCGGGGAAAAGACCAACGCGCGACTATTAACTGGGTAAAAAGCCAACTTATATTATTCAAACACACGAAGCTCAATTTAGTGGAAACCGAATATAGGAGATTCAATACAAATTTTTATCAATATAATGAATGAGAATTTCGCGAAATTAGTCAGCTTTATCCAAGCTGCTTTTCTTTAAAGTAACTTATATTTGTCTGCCAAAATCGACGATTTCATAAATGGCGTGCCTGCCATTTTAAGACAACATGGTGGATGAGGCTAACCAGTGAACTTGGTCGAGACCTTAGTAATTGCTGTGCACATGCTCAGTCACATCGGAAATCGGTTGATATATACAAGTGCAGTCACAGGCAAAAAATCAGATTTTTCAAAATGTCACCCACATTAGAAATTGAAACTGCTATATCTGAGCCATTTTTTAAAATAAAGACAAACAAAAAATGCTCCCGAATCCTTATATCAAGGTCAAATACTTAAGAAAGAAACCTTTTTCAATTTCTAATTTTTTGCAACTCACTTTAAATATATATATTTCTTTAATTTAAGGGCCGCCATTTTGAAACAAGATGGCTGATGAATCTGGCCAGCGAACTTGGCCGAGATATTGATGTATACTATCCTCATGCCTTCTTACATCGAAATAGGCGAAAACGTGTGTTATCGCGTAACAAATAAAAGATCGTTTCAAAATGTTAGCCATGCTAGAAATTCAAAGTGCTATAATTCAAACATTCTTTAAGATATAAACAAATAGAACAAATTTTCAGAAACAAAAACTGCTCCGGATTCTTTGTATCAAGGCCAAACACAAAAAAAATTCTTTTCATTTTCCAATTTTTTAATACCTCCTTTTAAATTATAAATTTAATTTTTTTTAATGGCAACCCTTCTAAAACAAGATGGCGAATGAAGCTGGCCAACAAACTCGGTCCAGACACTGGTATGTACTATGTACAGACCAAGTTACATCCAAATCGGTTCATAAATACGCCTGTTATTGCGTGACAAAAAATCAGGTTGTTTTAAAATGTCAGTCACAATAGAAATTCAAAATGCTATAACTCAGCCATTTTTTTTAGATATAGACGAAACAAAAACTGTTCCGGTATCTTTGTATTAAGGTCAAACACATACGAAAAAAATCCTTTTCATTTTCGAATTCTTTGGTATCTTATTTTAAATTTAAAATTTTTTAAATGGCCGCCTTTTTGAAACAAGATGGCGGATGAAGCTGGCGAACGAACTCGGTCGAGATATTTGTATGTACTATGTATACACCAAGGTACATCCAAATCGGTTCATAAATACGCCTGTTATCACGTGACAAAAATCAGGACGTTTCAAAATGTCAGCCACGCTAGAAATTCAAAATGCTATAACTCAGCCATTTTTTTAAGATATAGACGAAACAAAAACTGCTCCCGAATCTTTTTATCAAGGTCAAACACATAAAAAAATATTTTTTTCAATTTTCAAATTTTTGGTATCACATTTCAAATTTAAATTTTTCTTAAAAAATTAAATGGCCGCCATTTTTAAAGAAGATGGCAGATGAAGCTGGCCAACAAACTCGGTCGAGACATTGGTATGTACTATGTATAAACGAAGTTACATCCAAATCGATTCGTAAATACGCCTTTTATCGCATGACAAAATTCAGGACGTTTCAAAATGTCAGCCACTCTAGAAATTCAAAATGCTATAACTCAGCCATTTTTTAAGATATAGACGAAACAAAAACTGCTCCGGAATCTTTCTTTGTATAAAGGTCAAATAAGAAAAAAATATTTTTCCATTTCCAATTTTTTGGTACCACATTTCAAATTTTAAATTTTTTAAAAAAAAATTTAAATGGCCGCCATTTTGAAACAAAATGGCGGATGAAGCTGGCCAACGAACTCGGTCGAGACATTGGTATGTACTATGTACACAGCGAATTACATCAAAATCGGTTCATAAATACGCTTTTTATCGCATGACAAAATTCAGGACGTTTCAAAATGTCAGCCACGCTAGAAATTCAAAATGCTATAACTCAGCCATTTTTTAAGCTATAGACGAAACAAAAACTGATCCAGAATCTTTGTATAAAGGTCAAATACATAAGGAAAAAATATTTTTCCATTTTCAATTTTTTGGTACCACATTTCAAGATTTAAATTAAAAAAAAAAAATTTAATGGCCGCCATTTCGAAACAAAACGACGGGTGATGCTGGCCAACGAACTCGGTCGAGACATTGGTATATACTATGTACACACCGAATTTCATCGAAATCGGTTCATAAATACGTTAGTTACAGTGTGACAAAGGTCATATATATATATATATATATATATATATATATATATATACATCAATTTTGAACGGAGGGTGGTTTCGGCGTCTGGGGTCATGATCGATGAAAATGTACCAAATTTTTTTGAAATGGCTTTCCTCCGAACGGCTGCAATAGGTAGCTTTTTGTAATGAAAGCTACCTAAAAAATTACTGTGTTACAATCGAAAGATTTCCAGATAATTTTCAGAGGCATACAAAAATATTTTTTTTCTGCATCCAGTTATTTAAATTTCTAAAATGATAGAGCTGTTTTCATTTTATATTTTTGAATTTTTCTTGTAGTGTAATTTTGAATATGTTCCGAAGGCGATATTTTCCTTTTCTCCTTCGTGTGCATTAATTTTTTTAAATATTTTATGAAAATTTAGTAAGTTATATTTTTTTATCTCATTAATTTTATTTAAATATATTTTTATCATCAACAGACATTAAATTAAAAAAATTAAACTTTAAATAAAGTTATTTGATTCTATTAATTATAAAATTGAATAAAGTAAAAAAGATTACGCTAAAATAATTTACTTATTAAAAAGTATTAAAAACAATTTTTTTTAAATTTTGCAACAAAAGATAATAAATTTAAATAGAAGTTTTTGAAGAAGAGTATTTAGTAATTCATATAAAGATATTTTTAAGTATCCATATAATGATATTTTATTGAAAATTTTGAGAGCAAAAATAATTTCTTCCAGTCGGTTCTGCCATTTATCGAGAATGACATATTGTATTTGAGAAATATAGACTTTTTTAATTTCAATATAAAAATCGAATAGACATCAAATTAATTTTTTTTTTCAAATTCTTTAACAATTTTAAGTGTAAAATATTACTGGCGTTTTACTGTTTTATTTGATATAAGTTTTAATTGTGTAAAAAGTTTTTTAATATTTGGATAATAAACATTATGTATTATTCATAAAACTACATCACCGAGTTTAGCTTGAAAATGTACAAAAGACTTAGGAGTATATGAAATAAATTTCAGTAAAGAAGATGGAGCAAAGCAGTTTTATATAGGTATGACAAGCAGGAAACTTAAAACAAGAATCAAAGGACATATAGCAGATATAAAGTACAACAAGAGAACCACAACTTTGGCCAGATTATGCAGCAAAGAACCTTTACAGATAGATTTTAAAAATAGTAGAATAATTTATCCGTCAATGTTTCATCTACCATCCATTATCCGGGAATCAAGAGAGATATTTATACACAACGAGAATATTTGCAATGATTCAGTGTCACTTGAGTTACCTAAAATTTGGAAAGAGGTGCTATGCTCTTTTAGTAACAATAGCAAAAATTATTCCACGCTCACAAATATCCACTTTCATTTTATTTTATGTTTTCACGGATTTTCAATATGCATGAAGTCTCATGACATTATTTACCAATTATTGTTTGTAAAATTTGTTTTCAAAAAAATATTTCTGTCATGAATGATATTGAAAATGTCGCCGTTTGTGCGATGAAACGAGCGTCAATCTAGGCATGATATCATTTTTATACTTCATTTTAGCTTGTTTGAAAAGGTACTTTATATATATCTTAGTATTACGTCTGTTAAATTTTTTTTACCAAATACTTTTTTTAATTATGTGAAATTAATAAATTAATTAATAAATAATGTAATAATTAATGTTGAAATTAATAAAACTACAATAAAAATGTCTAAATACATAATGCGTCTATAAGTTTTAGTGTTGTTTGTTATTCAGTATTGAATAAATTGCAGTATTTACATTCACAAAAGAAATTAAAGAAATGGATCAGATTCAGACATTGATTCAGGATACAAAATTATTCAGTTTTTAACTTCAAATGAAATGTAAACGTCACATATACATTAATTCGTTATAATAACATAGAAGTTTTATTCTTTCATGATTTCAACAATAGTTTCAATTCTCAAAAACTTCAAACTGAAATTCATTTGAAAATGTTCAAACTCTATTTTTAGGTTGATTTCGTATGAAATATTACCTATAGGGATAGTGCCAATGCTGGTTTTTCAGAAAAACATTTGCAGAGCTGTACCGATTATGACCCTTAGAATCCAAAACCAACCTCAGTAAAAAACTTTATATATATATATATATATACCACTTTTTTATGGACACTATAACTTCAATAATTCTTCTGAAATATTTTCCAAACTGATACATAAAATAAAGGGGCATAAAATCTCGGTCAAGTTCATTAAAGGGCGAAATCGGACCAAGGGCATGGGAATAGGTAGGGGTTTTGTGAACAACTATAAAACCCCATAACTTCTTAATTCAAATACATATCGTTTTAGTTTAAATTTAGTATTACTTCTAATTTAGTATTGGGAAGGAAAAAAACATAAATTCCCAAGATATCAAATCCAATAAATTTATTATAAATTGTCTTAATATTATCTACAACTTTTACATTGACAAGTTTTTGATAGGACCAATATATATATATATATATATATATATATAACGAAAACAAAAAGGGGGGGTGCGTTGAAGAAGAAAAAATTTCATAACTTCGTCGATTTACAAGATATGAAATTCGCATGCATTCAGTATATATATTCTTAATATTATCTACAACAACTTTTATACTAAAAGTTTTTTATAGAATCAATTCTTACAGCAAAAACAAATTAAGAATACATAGAGGTTGAAGAAAAAATATCGTATTAAATATGGTCTCAAGTCCAAACTGCATGTTTACTGACTAATTTTTAAGTTCATTTTTGCTTTCAAACACACCCAATTGTAGGTTCTCGTATTCAGAAACTATCTAAGGCGCCGTAATGGTCAATTTTGTGATAGAGGCAGGATATATTTTTAAAAATGATGTCAAATTGGGCATTTTGAACAGAATTTCTCGAAGCGATTGTGTTGGAAACGAAAAATATGGTCCTCCCGAGAAAATATTTTTTATATAAATCAAGTTCTAATTAATTAAAATAAAAATAAAAACATAGGTCGCTTATAAATCTCTTAAAAATTCACGTCAGCAAGTTTCGTGTTTTTTCTTTTAAAAATTAATATGAAAATGTGTTTCGAGTTGAGCTCGAAATTTCGAGTTGTTGAGCATGGAACAATATTTTTTTTAATACTGCCTTAACATGATTCAGGTAAATATTATATAAAAACGAAATTAAATACTCGTCAAAAGCAGCCATATAAAAATTTGTTAAAGTGGGTCTATCTCTAATCATGATTTAATTTTTGATGGTGAAATTAGTACTCAACTTCGAAATCTACACGCGCTTGTAGGCCGAACAGGCAGGGATTTTTTTTTTTTTTTTTTCTAAAGACGAAAAACATTCCTAAAGAGAAAAATGCCTTTTATCACATCTTTGATAGTCAATGATTCTAAATAATAAGTCGAAATATAAATAAAAATATTCCAACCATATAAAAACATAAAATATGATCGAAATACATAATTAAGTTTTACAAGTTTTCAAAATGCTGAAAAATATGTTTTTCAGAATCAGGTACATCATTACCTATTCCATAAATGTCTGTCCTTCGACCATGAAAAATAAAGTATTTCATTTGTAAATTAAATTACATAATGATTTTCAATATCCTTGTATAGGAACTATCAAAATAATGAACAAATGCTGTTGGTTTGTGGATAAACATATTTTCATATCATTGCATTTTCACAAAAGGAAACAAAATTATATTGTATGCCGATGCCGTATCATTATGCAATACATCTATTCCTGTTATTTTGAATTTACACGTAGTTTGGTAACGATTTAATTTAAATGTAATCTTATTATTAGAATGATGTGTAGGAATTTTACAAATGTTTATGTTCAAAATGATGTTCTTGAACAGAAAGTGTTTCAAAATTATTTACATAATGTTTATTTTAATAATAGCGTTCTGCATTGTTATTTTTATTTGTCTTACACAAAGATGTAAATATGTTCCTTTTTTGATTAATTTCTATGTCTTTACATAGATTTTTTTATTTAGAAAGTATGTTAAATTGTATTTTATCAATAATTTCTTCATTTATTCAAGTGCAACTATTTTAACCCTTCGACTGTAAAGTAAGTCCTTATTCAATTTATCTTTTAAAAATAAGCTTGAAAAGGGGGGGGGGGATTTTCGTCGTGCTGAAGATGCACCAATCTCTAAAATTTTCAGAACGAACAACTTTGACATCTTAGGAAATGTTTATCTTAAAATAAAAACAGTCAACAGGATTTAATTTCTAATCCAAAGTACCGGAGATCTAACATTGTGCAGTAATAACAACCGTAGTTTTCCCACTCTCCCGTCCCTTCCACTCGCATATTTATATATATAATATTTTCAAAATTTAAAGCAAGTTTGTTTTCTGCAAAAGAAGAATTTTAATATATTTTTACTATATGCATTATTATATAATAAGTAAATGGATAGAACAAAATCGTTAAAATCAGGAGTGAGGAATTTTCAGAAAATCTTTCTCGCCAAGGATATTTGTATAAACTAGCAACACAAATACACAGCCTTCCTCCGGTCGGCTTTGGCGCGCAGTATTTATGTGCTCCGGTGCGTTATGACTAATATTTAAATATTCATGAAAAATAAAGATGTTTTGGAGATATTGTTCCGCCGCAACTTAATCACTGCCTATATTAAAATGGAACGTGGCCGAATGTCACAAATGGACGGATCAAAATTTCCTGTGTGTATGCATAATTTCGTTTTCAACTATTTCGAATGTTCTGTTTTTGGCAGGGAGGACTCTACCAGTTGGAAAAAAAACAATTCCTACCAAAAAAAAAAAAGCCCTGCCGGCCCGGCCTACAGGCGGAGGTAGATTTCGAAGTTAAGTATATTAATTTCACAAACAAAAACCAAATCATGATTAGAGATAAACCCACTTTAACAATTTTATCTGGCCACTTTTGACGAGTTTTTATTTCATTTTTATATAATAACTGGTTTTATCAGAATCATGTTAGGGCGGTATTAAAAAAAAAATACTTTTCCATGCTCAACAACTCGAAATTTTCTGGCATAACTCCAGATTCATTTTTAATAGGAAAAATATGAAACTTGTTGACGTGATTTTTGAAGAGATTTATAAGCGACCTGTGTTTTTAATTTCCGTTTAATTAATTAAAACTTGATACATAAACAATTGTTTTCTCAGTAAGACAATATTTTTCGTTTCTAACACAATCGCTTCGGGAAATTCCGTTCAAAATGCCCATTTTGACATCATTTTTTGAAATATATTCTGCCTCTGTCAAAAACTCGATCATTACGGTACATTATATAGTTTTTGAGTAAGCGAATCTACCAATTGGATGCGTTTGAGAGCAAAAATGAATTTAAAAATGAGTCAGAAAATAAGCAGTTTGGATTTGAATACTTCCTTTTCCAACACAATCCGCTTCGGCAAATTCGGTTCAAAAGGCCTACTTTGACAGCATGTTTTAAAATATATTCTGCCTCTATCAAAAAATTTACCATTACGTACATTATATAGTTTCTGAGTAAGAAAAAGTACCAATTGGAAGCCTTTGAGAGAAAAAAGAATTGTAAAATGAGTCAGAAAATAAGCAGTTTGGATTTGAATACACCCTTACTAAGATGATTTTTTTCTTCAACAGCTATGTATTTTTAATTTGTTTTTGCTGTAAGAATTGGTCCTATCCAAAACTTGCCTATATAGATGTTGTAGACAATATTAAGAAGATATATGATAAATTCATGGGGATTTTATATCTTTTGAATTGACGGAGTAATGGATTTTTTTCTTCTTCAAACGCCCTTTTTGTTTTCGTTTTTAATTTTTTTTGCGGTACGAATTGGTCCTATCAAAAACTTGTGAATATAAAAGTTGTAGATAATGTTAAGGAAATTCATGATAAAATTAATTGGATTTGACATCTTGAGAATTGACGGAGTTATGAATTTTTTTTCTCCCAAAAACCCTATTTTTGAGCCCCTTGAGCCCATTTTTAACTTTATCAAAAATCTGTGATACATAAATTTTTGGCCCTATTTTTAGAAGTAACAAAAACTTTAAACTGATTCGATATGTACAAAATTTAATAAGTTATAGGGGTTTTTCGGTTTTCACAAAACCCCTCCCTATTTCCATCCCCTTGGTCTGATTTTGCCCATTAATGAACTCGACCGAGATTTTATGCCCCTTGATTTTATGTATCAGTTTGGAAGAGATTGGTGCTGAATTGTGGAAGTTATCTTGTCCAGAAAAAAGTGATATATATAGATAGATACATACATAGATAGATAGATAGATAGATATAAAAATTTTTACTGAGGGTGGTTTTGGGCTCTAGGGGTCATGATCGGTGTAGATCTGCAAAAATTTTTCATAAATTCCAACATAGGAACGACGCCAATAGGTAGTATTTCATACGAAATCTACCTAAAAGGAAATCAAGATGGAGGCGACTAAGTGAAATGACTCTTCAACCTGATCGACATATTGCTCGGAGCCCCAAACATTTAGCCCCAAAACATGACCAAAAATTATTATTTTAAAAATCGGTATCCCTCCCTGTTTTATTATTTCTTCAATTGTTAAGTAGTTACTGCATCGAAATGCGAAACGCGCAAGGCGTTTGCGCGGCACAGCACGCCAGCGATGAATCCGAAGTTGCCGATCGCCTACAGTGATAGTGTGGTTTTCCGATGTATTCAGATTTTAGTGTATTAAAATATTTCGTAGTTTTGTGTCTAAACAATTTAGTGATTATTGTTGTGATGGATTATTTTGAACCAGGCATGCACACTGCATTTACATAATGAATATCCATCTTATTTTTGTAATTGTCGATAACGTAGGTGTAATTAACAGTGGTATAGATATAATTATCTATAATAGTATTTAAAAAGGCTTTTGTTATATTTATCTAATTATTTGTTATATTTATATTATCTACATACATAAGCAATGTAAACTATTGTGTAACACGCAGTGCATAGTATACAACATAGTTATAAAACAATCCGCCCAAAGCCCTATTTTTAACGAATTTATATGTTAATTTCAACAATTTCTGATATAAATTACTGCTATTTATTTTTTTATTTATTTTGTTAACAGGACCTTCTGAATTAAGGTCTGTGACTCAAAATGAGTTGCACGCATTATACAGTGCACAAATGAGTCAAAATTTGATGAAAAGCTTAAATTGATGGAGCAAGAATATTAAAAAAATATTCTGAAGTTCGTCCAAGGATAACTGAGATGAAGCAAAAGATCTCCGTTATTAAAAACCAATTCAAACAAAAATGGTTAGTTGCTCATAAAACGAGGTCAAGATTCGAAGAAAACAATGTCGAATGGTTAAACGGCACTAGTGATGGGCGATAATGAGATGTTTTTATCGATTTTCTCGATGACTCCAGTTTGCCAATTGCCTTTATACGTCATACATTTATCAAGAATCGTCTACGGGTGAACTGGAATTAGTCGGTGTCCGTAAGGACTGAGGCTAATGTCAGATGAACGTCTTTTTGCACACTTTTTTTGCTCTTACACCATCCCTACACATACTGGCGAAGGTGTGGGGATGGTGTAAGAGCGAAAAAATGAGTGCAAAAAAGGTGTTCAAATTGGGGGAAGGGGCGCGGGAGGTTAACGGGAGTAAGTGGACACAGGCATTTCTGAAAATATGTAAAATGAGGGTGAAAAAAGGTGAGGGGTTTTGAAAAGTGTCCTCGTGGGGGAAAATGGGGGGAGGACATCTGATTTGTATAACGTGTACAAGTAGTCACAGGCCTTTGCAACGATATGTCACATGAAAGGTCTCGGCGAAATTTATATAAATGCCGATATGTCACTAAAAGTTTTCGGCTAAATTTTTAAAAATGTCCCCCGTGTGGTAAAGTTGGGGGAGAGGACGGCGGGAGGTGCATAATATGAGTAAGTGGTCAAAGACCTATCCAAGACTATGTCACATGAGGTGTGTCAGCTAAATTTAGAAAAATGCCTCCGTGGGGTAAAAGTGGGGGAGGGTTGGACACCGGAGGTGCGTAACATCAATAAGTAGTCACAGACCCTTCCAACGATTTGTCACATGAGGGGTCTTGGCTGAATTTAGAAATGTGTTCCCTTTGGGGCAAAGTGGAGGGGATAGGTACATAACATGAATAAATGGTCACAGGCCTTTCTAACAATATGTAACATGAGGGGTGTCAGCAAAATATAGAAAAATGCCCGGTGGCAAAGTGGGAAAAGAGTCACGGTAGGTGCTTAATATGAATAAGTGATCACAGGACTTCTCAATGATATATCGCATAAGGAGTGTCGGTAAAAAATAGGAAAGTGCTCCTCCAGGGAGCCAACTATCGCACTCCCCGGAATACAACCCCACTTTTTGATATTATACATAATATTTACCGGATCGTTCCGTAAAAAAATCCGATCTAAAATGATGAAAATGCAAAAAAGTTTGAACCACATAAAAGCTTGCTTCCCTCCACAGTAAGGGCAAAATTGAGGAGGGGGACGAAAGTGTCACCAATAATCCGACCAATAATCCAACTGACCAATAATCCAATTTTTTTGTTCGCGAAAGCCCTTAGAAAAAACAGAAATTTACCAATTTTTCGCAATTTTCACCGTGAAACCCTTAGTTTGTTTTGCTACGTGGTGGTGGTTGCCCGTTGAGTTCTACCCACATCCTACCCAATCAACCGTACAACTGTTGGGTGTGGTATTTATATTATTTTAAAAAGACCACATGCATGTCAATGTGTAATTCTAATTAAATGCTTATGTAAAAAACAAAAAATATTCGTGTCTTTGAGTTGAGGTTCATGATTCTTCAAAACAATTACAATTTGGAAGAAAATCGGATTTATTTACAAAACAGTTTCAAAAAAGTTAAATGTGAAGACCAAGGGGAAAGCTCGTGTTCTTCAGCAAGCACTGAGTGGTTCCTCAAATAATTTTAAAGTTCCTGTGGCAGTGTACTATGAAATTGATGAACTCAAACACACTTCTTTTGAAGAATCGGAGTATGAGGAAGATAAATACAAACCGAGTACATTGACTAAAAGCCCAAATGGCAGATGAGAATTAAAATTAACGCAACAGCGCTAAAGACCGATCATTTCGGAGTTTTCGATCGGCCAAAAGTTGTCATGGTGTCAAGTTCACATTTATCCGGTACAGTTCTGATGTGGTTGATAAGTATAAGATAAAAAGAGACAAGAGTCATTTAAGGGCGGATTTGTAAAGCCGATTCACACAATTTAATGCCAAGCAATTTCACTGGAATGTGAAATAAGAACACTATTCTCTTATCCAGGAATCTGGATCAACTTATATTGGACATGTATCTCCTTCCTCGAGTTCATCAAATGATATAATTCAAAGATTTATTTCTTGTTTGTCTGAACTATCAACATCACTATAAAAACTAGAAGTAGTAGGGTGTGATAGTATTGTAAGGAACACTAGATGGAATAATGGTGCTTTCCACCGACTAGAAAATAGTAAAATATGGAACAAAAGCATCCCGCATTTTAACGAGCTTTCATATCATCAAATTTTCCAACATATTCACGGTCGAACTGAATGGCCTAGATCTTTTAGCGCGTCAATCGGGTAGAAGCTCACTTGCTGTGAAAAAGCACCTGTGGTCGATTGTGAACACGCAGATTGTTCGATTCCTGATGTAGGCAGGACTTTTTTGAGCGAATAACAAGAGTATTTTTGAGACATTTTGAATGCACTCACCTTGGACATCATCCAGAAGACTTGGCGAATTGGAGCCCTGGTACTTTGTCCGATTCCAGATGACTAAGTGCGGCCAACCGAGTCCTTAGATTGTATCAGATTCATGCGTAAACTTACAAGAAATAGTTTGCTTCATCATAAAATCATACATGCTTGTATAATTTGCCATAAAATAAGAAATATTTTACTGGCGAACCAAAACATGTATTTCAAGCAATCCAAACATCACGCTATTTATCCGACGAATTACTACAAGTTGTCGATCCAGTAATAGAACGAAATGCGTTTTTTGCGCACCCAGAGAATGTTATGTTGGCAATGATTGTCGATTAAAGAAAACGTATTCGAGATATTCGTTACTGAAGGATCTTAAAAGCAAGATAAACCTCCCCAAAGAAGAAGACTGTTAGAAATGTACTACCACCGAATGGAAACTTTCAAGCTTCCGATTAAATAAAAATTATTAATTCGAATTCTTTTGCGGTGTATCCTTCCCCAGTGCCGCGGAACCTGAGTGAAGATGATATTAAATAGTTCATCACTTCTGACACTACTCTCAACAGTGAAATACAAATGTTTCCCTGTCACACCGAGACTATTAAGATGTGAGTCAAACTTGTAACAGAGACGTCGATTAAATTATATTGACATGAAGAAAGAGATGGCTATATCCGAACAACACCGAAGTCTAAATCGGTTATGCCTCACTTCTTCAAAAAATCAGACTTTTAATGTATAGTAGATATAAAAGAAAACATAATAAACACAGTAAGCCAAAAAATGCTACTCTATAGAAAACCTTTGTAAATAATTGCAAATATAATGTAAATGCCACACCCAACAATTGGATAGTTTGTTGGGTAGGCAGAGGTGGAACTCTACGTGCAACCACCTCCACCTGGTGAGTTTTGGGTCGTTTTGTTTACGAGCGAAGAGTGCACGGTGCAAATTGCGAAAAATTGCTAAATTTATGTTGCGCGAACGGAAAAATTAGATTATTGATTAGAATTTAATTTATTTAGGCTATGTAAGCTATGAAACAAGCATAAAAAGCTAAAGCGTATTTATTTTTAAAGTTTTAATTAACTTAAAAAATTAGAGAAAAGGCGAGATTTTTGAAATTTTTCATCAACTTTAGGTATGATGCGCGAATGGAAGATGTTAACCGATTTTTAAAATTTTTATGCGGTTTTTCTTCTTATTACAATAGGCAACTTTTTCGCTCTAAAGCGTCACGAAAATCAAAAATTTCTTTTTTTCGACCCACCCTAATACATTCAAACCATACATTCAAAATTTTTATGTTTAGTAAATAGTATTTACCGGAAGACTTCATAAAAAATCCACATCTAAATTGATATTTATTACGGAAATCACTGCGGTTTTAAAAATTGGTTCTCCAGCACCCCACCACCAAAATTCAATTTCGGGGGAAGAAAGGTTCATAATATGAAAGAGTGGTCAAAGGCCTTTTCGATTCATAGGAAGGCTTCAGTAAAATTTTCAAAATTACAACCCGCATGGGTCCACTTTTCACGCCAACTGAATCCATCCGACCCACCTCCTCTTTGAAATTTTTTATAATTAGCAAATAATATATATCGGAGTGCTCCAAGTATGTGGCATCATGGTAGGGCTAAAATAAGAGAAAGTTGAAAATTAGGGCGTCATTTCACAGCTCCTTGTCATGCCTCTTTCTCTATCTCGTCCCTTGGTACTTCTCGATAAATCTTCTCACATCTCTTCTCTGCCGAGGATGAGAAATTGATTTCTCGTTCTCGGCCAACATGTGAAAAAAAAATTATCGAGAACAACATTCCGAGAAGCGAAGAAAATTGATTTCTCCTTCTCGGCCAACATATGAAATGTTGAGAAGCGCGTAGAGAAATCATCGAGAAGTTTCTCATCGGGAAGCATCGAGATGCCAGAAAAATCATCGAGATGAGATTTGCCGAGATGCGAAATAGAAATGATGCTTTCAAAGTCAAATTTACTACATTTCTGGTTTAAGTCATAATTTCTCAAAGCAGTCTATCTGCTTATCCAATCTCTTTTTCTTATTAACCGATATTTGTTATGAGACATAGTGGTTTATTTATTCAGTTCTGTATAGTCCTACTTTTAATGTTTACTCTTGAATTTAGTGTCATTTTGCCCGAAATTTTCAATGTTTCTCTTATTTTAGCTCTGCCAAGCTGCCCCATACTTGGTGCCCTCAGATAAATATTATTTATTAAATATAAAAATTTCAAAGAGGAAGATGAGTGGATTCTTCGGGCACGAGAGTGAACTGAAGGGAGGGGATTAGTTTTCAAACTTCTACCGAACCTCTCCTGTCACATATCATCGGAAAGTCCTTTGACCTCTCTATCATATTATGAACCTTTCTCCACCCGGAGTTGAATTCCGGGAAGGTGTCGGGAAAGGGAGCGGTGAGAGGTGAAAATTTTAAAATTATAGCGTTTTTTACAATAAATATAATTTTAGATGTGGTTTTTTGATGGAGCCCTTCGGTAATTATTTATTAAATACAAAATTTTAAAAGTGGGGCTGCGTGATTTTCGGGTATATTCTGGGATTAAAGAGTGAACCAACGTGAGTGGGGTAAATTTCAAACTTTATTTTGACCCGTCATGAGATATGATCGGAAAGTTTTCGTACCACTCTTTCATATTATGATCCTTTCTTCTCCCCTCCCTAGTTTGGCGCTCCGGGGGAGGCACTTTTCGAAATTTTTTGAAATCATAGTGTTTTTAACATTTTAGATTAGATTTGTTTTACGGAGCCCTCTGATAAATAATTTACAATACATGAAAATTCCAAAGATAGGGATGGGCAAGGTGTATTCCGGAAGAGGGGGGAGATAGTTGGAATCCTGGGGGGACTCTATTCTATCTTTTGCCGACCCCTCTCATGTGAACTATCATCGGGAAGCTCTTTGACTACTATTTCATTTTATATATCTCCCGCGCCCCTCCCCCTACTTTGCCGCCGCGCGGGTTCGCTTTTCTAAATTTAGCCGACACACTTCATGTGATATAGCGTTGAAAGTCCTGTGACCACTTATTTATATTACGCATTTTCTTTACCCCCCCCCCCCTTCCACTTTGCTCTCCGCGGGAGCTCGTTTAACGTATTCCAGTAGAAAAAATTCTAATAATAGCGAAATTATAGAATGGATCTCAAATGACGTAGAAAAATTAATAAAAAATATTGATCCCATTTACCCTCCTTTTGTTCATGTCTTTGCCGCTAGGGGGTGCTTTTCATTCTTATTTATTTGGCCATTTTGACGCTTTGAACATTATAATTTTTGATTCTTAAACTGCCCTTACCACTTCGTACCTTCTCGCATTTTTTCCACTTTTTCCAACCAGGTGGAGCCTTCACATGACTTTTCCGCTCTTGTGGCTCCATTATAACCTCTTTTTGATTTGTCGTTTTTAATTCCATCTGTTTTCAGTTACATACATTTAATAAAATCTGCCTTATAAATATGTAAAAACAATGCTTTTAATAATCGATTGTAGAGCATCTCGATTGTAGATTCTGAAAAGTAATCGATGACTGTATCGATTGTGTTTTGTACGATGACAATTTTTTTTATTGGTAGATTTTCGAGAATCTCCCGTCACTAAATGATACTATATTGTTGCCTATTGCAGGCACGTAAAACACAATATATGCAAACCATTTACTTTATTGTTATTTTGTGCTTCGTTTTTTGCTTATATTTCGTCTTCTGTGTAGTGAAAGGAAACTTTTTTTTTATTATTATTAGATATATATTAAATAAGTACTTGCTACTATAAACAAGAGTCAGTCCCGTTTGTCCTCAAATATATTTTGTAGATTCAAATGAAAGAAGCAAATGCTGCAAAACCAACTACATTCGATCAAAAGACGTGGAAGTATTGACTTATGCTACCCAAATGAAATTGCAAGAGTCAGTGAAAGTAGATCCTTCCAATATCTTAAAAGATCTTATGAAAAGTCCCCGAAAAGCAAAAAAAAATATGTAAAGACCAAAACAAAGTTGTGAAGAACAAGAGCACATTTATATTCTTTGTCCATGTATATAGAAGCAGGACATACTAAAGCCCAATAGGAGAGGATACGAGAAATGAATAAGAGCGTTTTTCCGTTTTATTCTGTTCTTCAAAGTGTAAAAAAAAATATGCTATCGAGAAATTCACAGGATAACAGAGACATCTGCCGAAGTAAAACTGCAAATGTTGATGGAGCACACGGCAACACGACTGATTTTACATCTTAGAGAAGTTGCAGAATCTTTGAGTGATGACAAAAACGATCTTTAATTTTAATAATTGGGGTTGTGACGGGTCACAGCATCTGCAAATGAAGTTTGAAAATGAAGCCGATTCTGACTCTAATATTTTTTCAAAGCTCTGTGGTTCATCTTTAATTTATTTACGGATCCGAAAAGAAAATACTCTGACAAAACCCTCGCTTACCTCGAATCCTGAAATCACCTCGCTACTGTCGACCTATAGCGATTCGATTCATCAAGGAAACAAATGATGTAATAAAAGAAGAAATAAAAGATATTAAATATAAAATCATAGCACTTACTATCACAGAAATTGACGATGTATCCATAAAACACAAAATGATATTCACCATGGTGGATGGAAAAGTATGCAATGCCGGAACACACACCAAATCTACGATGAGGTGCTAGATATATGATGTTACTTCACCTGAGTTTGATGACTTATAAAAGATGAGGGAGTGTATGAAAAAAAAAATCAAGTTTCGGGCTTTCCTTGATACATGCTCGAATACGATTGTTTGAGAGTATATTACACGTAGCATGTAGATTACATGTAAAAAATAGAACATCCGCGTTTCTGCTGATGAGAAACAAGCGGTAGAAAAAAAGAGAAATTCAGGATAATTTAAAACACCAACTCGGGCTCTTACTGGACATCCCCAAAGCAAATTTTGGAAATACTAACGATGGAAATACCGAGAGAATGAGGAATACGAAATAACGGCGGCAATAACGGGAGTCGATAAAAAAATGATATATTGGCTAAAATTGATACTAGGTACATTGTGTTGCGGATACAAAATTAATACAGAAGAGTTAGAAAAATACTTCCAAGAAATGTCTGAATTGTATGTGACTCTATATGGTTTTGTCCCATCATCCCATCTCCCCTACAATGTACAAGGTACTTCATCATAAAGCAGATGTCATAAAAGAAGCTATTCTGCCAATACGTCAATTAAGGGGTCTCAGGACTCTCAAAGCTTTAAAATTTTCGAAATTTTAATTTTTTTACATGTTAAACTCCTATCTTTTCTGAACATTTTGATATAATGGTTTCCTTGAAATTCCTATTAGAACTGAAGTTATGGCCTTTACATTTATACACGTTCAATAGCTGGAGCGTCGTTTCGGAAAGTTTGAAGCCATTTTTTTCCAAATGACGTTTTTGGGCATAACGCGCACGATATCTCAAAAACTTATGAATATTTGTTCATGAAATTTTCAAAACACATGTTTTATATTAGTCTGTATAAATTGAACCTAAAATTTCCTTTTTATTGTTCAAAACAATATTTTTTTAGGTGATTATACTGTTGAAATTTTCTTAATTTTGCATTAGCTAAATACAACTTTGTATCAAAAATATAAAAAAACTTTAAATACAAATTTATTTAGGTTCAGGGTAATTATTACAATCTGATGTATAAGTAGACACCAAAATTTTCATTCTAGATGCAATACTTATTTTGTAATCGTGCGCGTAAGCTGTTATGCCGATTTTTTGCTCGTCAAATGTCTAACAGTTTGGTGCCCCCTGTAAATCCTAATTCTGCATCTTATAATTTTTTAAATACATGAAATGAAAGAACATACTTATATATGTTATTCCAATTAAAATTGTGTCTTAAAATCATATACATTTTAAGATATTAAATGTTGAAAATGGTCTTTTTTTTCATTTTTTCCAATCTTAAGAGTCCTGAGACCCCTTAAGTGAAGACGCTGCAGAAGCTCGCAATAAATATATTAGATTATTTAGATTGAACTACACAAGAAAGTTTTCTCGCGTGTCTTGCAACATGGATGTCTTGAATGGGCATCTTTTAACTTTTTTAAACATCTTTTAACTTAACCTAATAACGGGTATGAGATGCAACACATACAAGAAAAGAAAGTCATTCTCTTCTGAAGTTCTAAAATTGTTATAAGAAGTGATATCAGAAATGATAATATTCTTGAACACAGTAATAGTGATGAAACGGGTGAATAAATCCATTGATTTATTTATAAGACTTTGTTTCATCATTTGTACTCTACAATTGAAATAAAAATACAGATAATGTAGCTGTTAAAGGAATAAAATAATTTTGGCCAAGTTTGGCGGCTAAATATCACACCGTACCTTGTAAGAAAGGTGTTAAAACAAAATATATGCATAAGTCAATTTAAAAATAATCCCTGTGTAAATATGTTTATGGACACAATACAATAACGTATCGGTGAAATTCAAGAATATTGCCTTAAAGGAAACGTGTAGTAAACCGCGCCAAAATCACACCATAAAAACTCGAATGATTTGGGCTAGAAAGTATATCCCACATAAGTAGAAGTGGCTGTACTTCCTAGATAAGAAAAGAACTGGTAATGCCTGGATGACTAGAATTGCTACCGGCATAATTTTATAGGCAGTAGTCTTGTACTTTATTTAATAGACAACAATCCAGCATGAGAGCTCATGCACTTTGAAAGTGAATGCGAAAGAAAACATTTTTACGATCGCGTGGATTGTTTTTGAAAATTTTTTTTACATAAACATAGCGTGCCAACTAAAAAAGAAATTTAGTGGATAGAAAAATAATAAATCAAAATGATCTGAAAATATTTTTTACTTTTATTTTAAATATAGATAACATACATACAACATTGTATTACACTGCAATAATTGCATAAACCAAAAAAAAAAATATATATATATACTGCGATTTGGGTTGTTGGGTCTTTGATTAAAATTAATATTAGTTTTATACCTAGTAAATTTTAACAGATTGCAAATTGAACTGGCTTATCTGACAAGTGTTTTTAATTCTGTTTTTATATTACCAAGTTTCGAAAATAATAACTCACGAGTATAGATAGATGGAAATATACTTAAAATCGTAAACGCCAGTATCTTTAAATAACTCTGGAAATAAATTGCAAGTCTCCATAATTTTATCTCTGGTGTTTTTAATTATAAAAGGTAAAATAATCTTTTCTTTTCTATAGTATCCGAACCTTGTTTTTGTTTGACAAATATTAGAGTTCATACTGAACTAGATTGAAATTTAATAAACCGCAATTAAATCTCTTCATTTTCCAACCAATCATATTTACACAACGGATGACTGGGATGACCACCTCGGGAACCCAGATTATACTTTTCAGTGGTAGTGCAATCCCAAAGGCCAGATATTAATTTAGACAAAATCATCCAGATTAAATTTGTACATTTTTACTGCATCTTCATTTAAAGTTTCATCGCAGTGTCAAAAGGAGCACGCGTGCCCTAAGTTCGTCGTTCTTGCTCTAGAGCAACATAGCTTTTTGTTCGTTGACCTTTTACAAAGTCCCAAATGAAAATTCTAGCACATCAGTGTAATCCGTAACTCAATAGCACAAAATAATGGATATGCTTACAAAAAGTGTAAATTTTAGATCGGCCATCTTTAAGCAAAGATGTACTCCCAATTGATAACTTTTAGTTTATCTCAACTATCGCAGTTTACACTGTACAATAATCATTGTAAATTGGCCAGCACAAACTCGATCACAGTTGAATGTACTGTATCTTCTTTGGTTTCCTGACTATTTAAACATGAAAAATACTATAGTTGCGTAAAATTAACAGTACAATGTACTGGCAATTTGGACACATTTGGACTACAGCACAAACTACTGGCGTCCAAATTGCCAGTACTTTGTGCTGTTAATTTTACGCAACTGATGTATTTTCCAAGTTTAAATAGTCAGGAAACCAAAGAAAGATACATTACATTCAACTGTGATCGAGTTTGTGAGCGAGATGAACAGTACTCTGTACTGTAAAAATGTCTTTTTTTTACAGTGTATAAAAAAAGAAAACAATTTGACACTATTCAAGAATTCTAATTGGTCATTGAGAAAACATGAATGCTCTTCAACCCATAGCACAGCAGAAAGTAATCGATACGTTTATATTGAGAAATTCAAAACTATTTAGTTATGTATTGATGGATTGAAAACTAAACAAGAATTTGAATATAGATTTATCTAGGGAATGGATTAGTTATCCTCCAAAATCAGGAAAATAAATTAGTAAATAAAATCATCTATAAGTGTTCTATGATAGATTTTATTTCATTGCGTATAAAATTTTAAACATTGTATAGTTATGGATTTTGTAAGTCTTCCTGAATGTCAAGAAAATTATTTTTAGAAGTGTGGTATTACTAATAATGTGCTGTTAATTTGAAGGTATAATTTAAATTTGAAGTTCTTTTTAGTAACATGCGTTGTGTAATATTTGCAATAAAACCCTCTGTTCTTTGAGGTCAGCAATTGTAAAAAAATAGAAATAAATGAAACTTCTTACTTGGATCGTGTCGTCTGTAAAATAAATGAAGAGGAGACTTATAAGCATAAATCAATCTTTTATTTCATCTTGAAGAAGAGAAAAAAAGGCTTCCCGTTAGTCACCGTTCATAAATTAATTCTTGCCAATAAAAGCATCTACTCCTTTTGAAGATAGATATTTCTTTTAAAAATTAAAGCGCAGCATAAATCAAATTTAGTAAGAGAAACGTAATTAAAAACTTTTCCACGGTATCAAGAAATAATTTAACAGGAGTTGTTAAAATCGCAGACATCGTTTACGCAAAAGCTTTTCACCGGATTCCACATTCATCGGTAGACAGACCGATGGGAGCCCGCAGCCCCGCGATCTTTTTAAAACGAAACTTTGTCATGACAGCAACACCAACAAAACAGATTCTGATTTAAAATTAACGGAATTTTTAATTTATAGTAAGAATACGGGGACTTCAAAAGTTACTGAAAGAAAAGATTTAAATCTATTAGAGAATTTAAAATATTAGCTAATGTCTTAATAAACAAATCCGAAAGAAAACATTTAAAAAGCTTAATTTCTATTTGCTCCACGCACGGCGAATAGACACACCTCCGAAAGATAAACATCCATTCAATGCATATGCCGTGAGAGGCTTGCTCCGATGACGTCATCACAATCGTACAAAGTTCAAAGGAGAAGCATCCTATGCCAGGGGCAGCCGAACGTCAGCGAACTTGCCGATGTGCGGTCGAAACGAATCGCCCGCGCAAAAATAAATATGGATTTAAGTTTAAAGAACATCGATGTATAAGGCCAAAAAAAATAAAACAGTAACATAATTTAAACACTGTCAGATTTCATCTCACAATACCCCCATTTACCGAGTAAAATTTTGGCAGAGCAAGTGATGTAAAAGGTAAAATCAAATGAACCTTTTACAGAAACGGGATGACAAAATTTTAAATGCCAAAGGCAGAGAAAAAAAGATAAAATATTAATGTAAAGCCAAAAGTTTAACTGCTGCAAATAAAAATTAGTGGTGACCAAAAGGGAAGAGAGAAGAAAAAGAAATTACATCAAAAGTATACATAGTATATTCAAATAGTATACATAAAAAATGCCAAATCTTCCATTTATGGCAATTGCAGTATGATGTCATAAACTTGTCTTCACAAATACTTAAATACAAATGCTAAAGAAAATTAGAATAAGCATATATAAAATCTTATGTATTACTTAACCCATTAACCGCTGGTGTTGCGTTCACGCAACAGTCAAAATAAATGCGCATAAAAAATTAACTGTCAAATGAATTTTACATTAATAGTAATTTTTAAGTAGGGTATATTATGGTTACTAATTAAATAGAAAAATATTTTCTTTCAACATTTTTTTTTATTTAATAACAAGTTCGAAACTTAAAGCATTTTTAAACGAAAACTTTCACGTTGTCGTTTTCACAGAAGAAGGTTAGTTAGACAAACGTAAGCTTTAGAGTAAATCTATTTTTAGACAAGGTCAAAGTACATCAGAACATTCAACGAATCAGTTGCTTTTGTTTTATTGGGGGAGGAAGAGACAATAGGTGTTGCGTTTACTCATCGTCAGCGGAAAAGGGGTAGTTCCAATACTCACTCGTATCGTTCGACTATGTGCATTCTTTTCTTATTCTGTGCTCATAGAAATGCTTCAAATAGATATTTTACGTACGAAGAGGTCTTCAAAGAATTTTTAATAAAAATTCATATAATTATGACCGGAACGAAACAGATATTATCGTTATTTCAACAGAAATAGCAGAAATTATTGATGAAGAAGGAAATGATAACATATCAAAAAGTGTAATGATATTTTACCTTTCGATACTGCTGGCTATCAAAAAGTGGATGATATTTTACCTTTCGATACTGTTGGCGAAATTGAAGTGTGCGTGAAAAAGAAGTTTGTACCCTCTAAATGTAGTGCAAGTCACACATACAAAAAAAAAAAAAAAAAAAAAAAAAAAAAAAAAAAACTGGAGACTTGAAGAGGATAAAGGTAGAAATATTGAATATGGCTCAGCCAAAAAATGAAGAAAAAATAAAACCTTGACCAATGCAAGAAGGTATAAAGATTATGTTCGTAAATAAAAACTTTCAATTAGATTTCAGACATGAAGTTGGATTGTACCTTTTGCAAACACCCTTTGAAAGCTAAAAGTTAGCCATAAACAAATCAGCCAAAAGAAGGCATAGTAAGTTCTCCATGCAAAAGCCATTACAGACAGAACGCGGAAATTTAACCCTTTCCTTGGCAAAGCAATTAAATTTCTAAAATGTTGAAATGAACGAATGACACCGGTATTTACGAACAGTGACATAATAAAGGATAATTACTTTACCACAATTCTGGTGCCATTGTGACATTTGGGAAATAAAATTAATTAGTTTCATAAACATACTACCGCCCCTGAAAGGGTTAATTGTCAAATTGGATGACAGCAGAAGACTGCATTGTAAACAATGCCATAGCCAGAATGTTTATCGCTACAGTACATTTGTGATGTTGATTTACATCATAAGTGTAGCGAATATTTTGATACTTGGAACTGTTTTCTAAATATGATCAGTAATTTAGAATAAAAAATAAATTAAATTTTAATAATAAATTAATTACATTAAAGGGATTGCTTGCTGTCTAAATTGTGACAAAGTTAAACAAAAAATCTTACAGTGCCCAAATATGCAAGAAAACTCTGCTGATGCTCAATTGAGCTCGATAAACATCAGTACTCTTATTCCGCTAACGTTGCGTGAACGCAACACTCCCTTTTTCGTAAACTAACACAAATTTTGTTATTTCAACGATAAATTACTATTATATATGTTCAAATGGATAACCAATATCATTTGTTTAAAAAAAATTTAACCCCTTATAGTTTTGGCGGTTAATGGGTTAAGTAAAAATGCTAAACAAAAATCAGAATTAGCATATATAAAGTGAGAATTAGCATATATAAAATAAGAATTGGCATATATAAAATGAGAATTAGCATATGTAAAATGAGAATTAGCATATGTAAAATGAGCTCATTATCAAACATTTATTTAAATTGGTATACCATATAAGAAATGTTGCACTTTACAAGCAACAAAGATCAAAATAACTTCAGTATTTGACCATCGCCTAGGACTTACAATTTATAAAATAGAGCATTTATTTTTTTAATTACTCTAAACTGGCCATACATAAAAAATATCTTTAGTAACACTTTCATAATACGATATTCATCATTTGTTTTAATTCAATTTAGTAGTAAATATGTGACTTCAAACAACCAGCTGTATTCCACATAAACAAGTGGCCAAATCGTGCACTAAATGACCACCCACATGTAAAACACAGATAGTTAAAGTAGTTGGAACAATATATATAAGAAAGAGAGAGAGAGAGAGAGACATGTCTAAAAAATCATGTGTTATATTGCTGAAACATATACTCTTACCACATTTCATTAGCCTTGAAAATATGTACTGCAAAAGCAATATATCAACAAACACCAATACTTCTTGTATTATTTACTCATCAAAATTTTTCAAAGTATATACTATTCTTTAAATATGAGACATCACTTAATACAATTTTTAAATACGTATAAAGATAAACTCATAGACAAACAGACAAACCATGGTTTTAAGAATAAGTAGATATTTGGTTGAGTGGGTGGGGATCCCCAGAAAAAATAAATGCTTTCATATACAATGAAAGAAAATTGACACTATCATGGGAAATTTAAATTTTTAAGTGTACCATAATATAAATCATTAAAAATCATTTACATAAAATATTTCATGCAGAAAAATCAAGAGAATTATGTAAAAAATATACTATTATTCACAATCATAGAACAATATACACTGTGACTACTCATCTTACTCAAGGTTTCAGGTGGCTTGGATCTCCATAAACAAGGCTCCTGACACCTTGTGCAAAAAGAAAAATAACTATATACACTAAATAGCACAATATACCACCCCATAACTGCAAAAATAACAGCAATGTCCTTCTTTACAGATCCTTGATAATTAGCGTTATAAACACAATTTAAAGTTTGCATGAAAAATAAATAAATGATATGAGAAGGTTCAAAAATACGCTGAAAGTTTTGGTACACAAAAGAAAGACATCAGGTACGTGTATTGTTGCAAAGGTGTAAACATTGTGTTTACCATGTAGAAACAGACGCATATCTCTAGATGACATACACAAAAAGGCAACATCAACTTAACGGTTGAATAGACATTTTACAGGAACATTCGACGAGAACTTTTTTTTTGGCGACAACACAACATCTGTGTGCGTCACTTCTTTTGAAGCTAATCATTAACTTTCAATAATCACTATTTTCGGACACACTAAAAGGATGAATTATAGAGCACTGAAGTAGATAAAATGATGTTGTATTTGGTGAAAAATCGATAATGTAATGAAGATTCACACACACACATCTTGGGTAAACAAATGAGACATAAGTAGGTAGGTGATGATATCAGTAAGCACTTTTTCTTTAAATTTCTTAGTAATTTTGAAGATTCACTAAGGAACACTTCTATATCAAAAGGCGCTGTTAAATAGTTACTAAGAACTGTGCTTTTCTTTTCTTTTTATGTAATCTTGTACAGGAATTGATTTGATGCTTAAAAAGAATTAATTTCTTCATTAATAATAATAAAATCTTCAGAATTCATTCAGTTAATTACTTGTGTAAAAATATGAGGCATATGACAACATAAAAATTTAGAGACTTTGCGTATATTCACAAATGAAAACAAAGGCACAATAAAATTTTTGAAATATGGGGAATTTAGACAGAAAATAAATTGATCTTGAGAATTCCTGAACCAAAATACAACTCTTGTAACTGCAGGTATATGTAAGAATCAATATTGAAAGTAACTAATTTTTATAATATTTCATAAATTTTCTTGATTTAGCAAAAAAAAAATTTGCAAAAATATAGCAACACTGACTTTTAGGAGCAGATAAGTCAACCAATCCACTTAGTAAGGATAAATTACATCTCACAAGAGAAAAGGCAAACCAACAACACTTCCATAATCAGGTCTTGTGACAGCTAATACTTGAGAAAACATTTGAGATTACTCGTAAATCTTATTTAGCTTTAAAGCAAAACCTCGAAGATATTGAATTGAATCAGACATTGTAAGGATAAAATGATTCAAACATGACATGACTCTTCTTCAATAGTTACTTCAGCGTTGAAGATGAAGCAAAAATTTTAAAGTTATTGTTATAAAACAGTGAGTTAAGCAGGTAAGTATTAATACATTTATCTTCTACCGTAAAACAAGCAAAATACTAGAGAAGAGGTCAGCACAAATGAATACAACTCATCAGTGAATGGCCAACTTCATCAGGAAAGAAACTTGAAAATGAAGCAAAGTTTGTTTTTTTTGCAAGTGAGTATTTTTTTAAGAGGTTGGAATAGAAACTTTTAGAGCAGCATATGTAGAGAGACAGTCTTTAAATATGCGAAACAGCAGTGACACACAGTTAAAATTGATGCAGAAAAATACTGACAATATGAGAACTTATTTTAAAAGCTGTATAAAACCATAAGACTTTTTTAAATAGATGATGTAAAATAATTTCAAGAATATAACTGTAACAGGAATGAAGTAGCCCCATGCCTACTTCTTCTCAAGAAAAAAAAATAATGCTGCTTTCATTCTTTTTCTGAGAGCAACATGAGAATTTTGTCTGTTGAAAACTGTCATAGTCTGCACATACGATGAAGTGGAAAGATCTTGATGTCAAAATTACAAATTGCCAAAAGAATATATTTAAAAAAAATGAAGCAACAAGAATTTTTCAAATATAAAATTTTGTCAGCTGAGAGTGCTTTTAGAAACAGCATGAGAACAGTTGTAAAATAAATGTGAAAATATTCCTAAATGCATACATTCTTAATTTGTAAGTTGCAGATTATCTTTGCACTAAGCCAAACCGTATGATTATATTATAGAACATCACAGTTCAGATGGCATAAGAATAAATCTATGAACAAACTCTTGTATTCAAATTATTGTTAAACAAAATATCTTCATTTGAAATTTGTAGAACAGAAGCATAGAAATCTCTAACAATGTTAAATAGGATATTTACAACTAATAACTTCTGTGAAGAATTTCAACTTCAGCATAATAAGTATGACATAAGAATAAAATTTCTCAGCACAAATAATCATGATTTCAAAAATAATGCTTATTATAAATATATATAGAATTTACAAATTTGTTGCAATTTAATAGTGCCATAAAAAATTTTTATTTAAAAACCCAAAGTCATAGCCTCTTAAAATATGTTCTTTAGAACAATTTTATTATTTCAAATTCATTAGAATTTTTCTAAGAACAATATATAATTCATTTGAAAAAATATATATATACCAAATAATCATTCTTAAAAAAATAGGTTCTCTAATAATTCATTACAAATAAAAGAATATGTAGATGAAATTCTTTCGAATAAAACTATTTAAATAGAATAATAATTATGCATCATCAAAAATATGACTAATCTTCAGTAGGAAATTGATCTTAATTTAAATAATTGTTTTAAAAAATTTTGACAAACTTAGCAAAATATATTATATTCTTCAAGATGGAGCAGAACAAAATTCATATTAGAATTATAAAATTTAATTCTTCAAAACAGCAAAAATCTATGCAAGAAATTTTTTGAGAACAGAAACTTCCAATACTAAAAAAATATTGTCATATGTAGTTATGCAAAAATTCTTGCATAAAATATTCCATATTTCTTAAAAATTTACCAAAAGAACAAATCTTGAATTCTATTGAACACATCAAAAAATTTTTCAAAATTTATTCTGAGAACAAAAGTTCTAAAATATTACGATTTTCTTTAAATCAATTTAAATTTTTCTTCAGAACCACTGTTTTTGCGGCACCAAAATGTGGTATTACTAATAATGTGCTGTTAATTTGAAGGTATAATTTAAATTTGAAGTTCTTTTTAGTAACATGCGTTGTGCAATATTTGCAATAAAACCCTCTGTTCTTTGAGGTCAGCAATTGTAAAAAAATAGAAATAAATGAAACTTCTTACTTGGATCGTGTCGTCTGTAAAATAAATGAAGAGGAGACTTATAAGCATAAATCAATCTTTTATTTCATCTTGAAGAAGAGAAGAAAATATTTATTTTAAAAATTAAAGTGCAGCATAAATCAAATTTAGTAAGAGAAACGTAATTAAAAACTTTTCCACGGTATCAAGAAATAATTTAACAGGAGTTGTTAAAATCGCAGACATCGTTTACGCAAAAGCTTTTCACCGGATTCCACATTCATCGGTAGACAGACCGATGGGAGCCCGCAGCCCCGCGATCTTTTTAAAACGAAACTTTGTCATGACAGCAACTCCAACAAAACAGATTCTGATTTAAAATTAACGGAATTTTTAATTTATAGTAAGAATACGGGGACTTCAAAAGTTACTGAAAGAAAAGATTTAAATCTATTAGAGAATTTAAAATATTAGCTAATGTCTTAATAAACAAATCCGAAAGAAAACATTTAAAAAGCTTAATTTCTATTTGCTCCACGCACGGCGAATAGACACACCTCCGAAAGATAAACATCCATTCAATGCATATGCCGTGCGAGGCTTGCTCCGATGACGTCATCACAATCGTACAAAGTTCAAAGGAGAAGCATCCTATGCCAGGGGCAGCCGAACGTCAGCGAACTTGCCGATGTGCGGTCGAAACGAATCGCCCGTGCAAAAATAAATATGGATTTAAGTTTAAAGAACATCGATGTATAGGGCCAAAAGAAATAAAACAGTAACATAATTTAAACACTGTGAGATTTCATCTCACAAGAGGTTAATTTTTATATGATTTATATTAAACTTTTAAGGATCAAATCACTTTCATTGCAAAATATTGAAATGAATGAATGACACCGGAATTTACAAACAAAGGTATTTGGAAATAAGCTACATTTCACGTACATAAGAAACCGAAAATTAATGATTTAACTGAATCTAACAAATCAAATAATTCCTCTTGTTTCATTTTTTATTAATAAACACCATTTTCCTTGTTATACTTAATATTTTGAGACAGGCGACATATTTAATGTACTGAAAATCGAAAATGAGCTTGCTTTTAAAAATAAAAAATAAAGTTATTTAAGCGGAAACATCAACATGGTTTAAAAAATAATGATTAAAAATAAATAAATATTTACTTTGTCTTTGTGATAAAGAAGAGCTTTAATTTATGTAACATAAAAAATACCCTTCATCATAGTTGATCGTAACATAAAAGTGTTTTTTTCCCCTTAGTATTTCGGATGCGACTTGTGTTTGACACGTTATTATTACTTTTTTTTTTAATAAAAAGAGTAGGATGAAAGATTAAAAGAAAATCTTTAAAATAAGGTATTAAAAAATGCTTTATCAAAGGTTTAAATTTATTTTTAACTTTATCATTCAGATAATGTTACTTAACATTTTTTTTTATGTAAATAGAATTAGTTTGTGATTTTATATAAAACAGCCGCTTTCTGTCCGTTCGCTGATTTTTACTAAATATCTATTCAGTATTATTTTTATAAAACTTTTTTGTATTTAATTTTTTTCGTTTACATCTGTCTTCCTACACACACACACACACACACAAAAAAAAAAAAAAAAAACTATATTAATACCTACGAATGGAGCAAATCATCTTGCATGTACTGTAAAAGCACTTATTTTCGCGAAAATGACGATATCGGTGATTTCGCGAGCTGAAAATTTCGCGAATTTTACTTGAACAGAACCAAAAGTTGAAAATTTCCGAAACTACCTAAATAGAATCCCTTTTGCATAACACATTTTAAGAAACTTCCTTTTGTCCGAAAAGTTCGTTCTATTAATCGTATTGTTGTTTTTATTTAAGAGATAGTTATAAGTAATCCATATTTTTTTGTACCTATTTCTTACTTAAGTAACTGTAATCATCAAAATTTTGGATAAGTGAAAAATTTCTGATTTTTTATTATTATTTGAGGCGAAAAAAATATCGCGAGACTTAAATTTTCGCGATTAGGACGGTCTCGCGTTAATCGCGAAAATAAGTTCTTTTACAGTATGTGAAAATAATAATCATTTTTGTTATGAATGAAGGCAGGAATGTTTAATATGAAAAATGGCATGTAAAATAAATAATACCTACTAAAATTATTAATTTCATAAATATTAATATTTTTGAAATGTGTAGTTCTGATTAAGACAGTGTTACATTGTAATGACAAATTACATACATTGAAATGATAATGATCATAGAATAATTTTTACAAGTATTGAAAAAATGATTTTAGAGTGTTTAAAAACCACTAGAAATGGGCAGTACATCGTTTGACGTTATTTTGTGTTTTGAAATGTATAACCGTATACTATCAATAATTTTTTTAAGTAATTTTAAATACAATTGTTTGAAAACGTATACTAAATATATGTAAATTCAGAGATAAATAAGATTAATTATATTGAAATTTTCTACACCATCAATAAATGTACAGTGATAAAAAATCAGTTCTTAACATACTTTCTAATCTCGCGTGTTTACGCGTATGCTATATTAATACATATTCTCTCAAAAACCTTGTCATCAAATCATAATTGTATATTAGAATAATTTTTACAAGTATTGTAAAGGAGAATTTAGATTGTTTAAAAAAATGCTAGACATGGGCAAAACTTCAATTGATGTTATTTTCTGTTTGGAAATCTATAGCTGTATACTGTCAATAATTTTGTACTAAGCAATTTTAAGTGCGATTTTTTGTACTTCCATACCAAAAATATATAAGATGGGATATAAATGATATTGATTATATTGAAATTTCCTTCACCATAAATGAGTTTTCTGTGATAAAAAAGGACACTCAGATCATCCCTTAACAAACTTTTTAATCTCATGTTTAGGCATCTTCTGAACCATTTTTTGTGAATTGTTTAAACTACATTAGAAGATTTACATAATCATTTAATAAATTTTAGAAGGATTCTAGAAGGATTAATTGAATTTGAATTTATAGAGATTTTGTGCAATATTTATAACCCCACTCAGATCTTTTATTTTAAATATTTTTCTTAGTATTTTGTAAAATTAGGAAATGTACAAATATAATGTTCTTACAATAGAAGTATAGAAATATTTCTGAATTAAAAAATCCCCTCTCCCAGCGCTAAGAAAGCCGAAAAGATGCAAAGCAAAATATATCATCCTTTTAAAAATATTTTTGTTTTGTGTAATCCGTAATGCTTTTAGAACAAGATAAAATAATGTATCTATAACACATTCTAATCTGTACTACAACTAATTGATGCATTAAATGTTATTTTAATGGTACTTATAAGTACTGCCACTAGATAAAGGGTTAATACACATTATCTCATAAACCTGTCCCCATGCACACATACATGCAGAAACGTTTGCATTTGTTGGTTAGTACTATTTTTAGGTTACCTAAACATTAATAGATTTAAATAAACGTAAACACGGTTATCAATTTTAAAACACCTTAAGTGACAAGATTTTTTTATCTTTATTTCATGTATCACAGATTTCTTCAGCTATTATTTGATTTAGACACTTTTTTAGAAAATATTATTTACAGTAAGATTATTCTAGTACATAATCCCTTTTAATATCAATGAGTAAAAATGTTATTTGTGATAGAAAAATACTCCACTCTTCAATAATAAAATAAATTTTAATGCCGTTTTTGTGCGCAAAATTAACATAAATATAGTCGATAAAAACCTAGACCTATTGCTTCGTAAAATTTGTAAGGTACATTTGATTTGTTGTTATTAGAATGTATATTTATGTGTGATATTTTCCATAACTCAATCATATGTTCGTCTCCATTAAAATATTTTTCATATACAGACTGTCTCGGAAACACTGACTTCGACTTTTATTATTTAAATATTGATCATATTTATATATATATATGATCAATATATATATATATATATATATATATATATATATATATATAAAGATTTTCAATTTTATGAAATCGATTAAAAATTTCAGTGGATTAAATTTGAAGAAGTACACAATTTAAATTTTTGTACCGCCGTATTTTTGTCCGCATACCCTAATCACGTCATGTACAGTATTTCAGCATTGTATCATAAAACGATGCAGAGACATGAGAATACATAAATGCTGAGTTAAACCAGTTTTCGATGCGTGGATATGAGTTTGCAAAGAGAAAAATAAATATGTTGGATGATCACGTTTCAGGGGTTGTACCAAAATTGCGAATTAAAACAGTCATTGCATAAATAAATTATAATAGGGCTATTTATTGATACAAAGTATCTAAACTGTGTACAAATAATAACTTTGCGCAATGATTATAAAGCTTGTTAAAAATGTTTTCCGCTGATCAGAGCTACATTAGTCGACTAAGAGTTCTGTGCATTCGATGACATTCTTGCTCCGTGTATACATTTACATTTCAATTTATGATTAACCCCTCACCAACTTTGTTTAAACCTATCACTGTGGCTTTTTTACGACAAATGCTGAAAATTTGTACATAACCTTATTAGTGTATGTAGAACATTTTACTCTTTGGGAAATTTTTTGTATGAGGCCATATTAAAATTTAAATATTATAATTCCTGATATTTTATTCCTTCAAATTTAATCGATAAAATTATTTTACACTTTTATTTACGTAACTTTTTTATTTTTAATATATGTCTGTTATCAATATTTAAGGAATAAAATCTGAAATTGCTTTTTTGTGACACCTTGTATAATTTAAAGCCTTTAGATCTAGTTTTGTATCAAATGCATCCACATTAATGAAAACTAATAACCGAAAATAATAGTTAGTATTTGCGGCTGTAATATTACTCGCTTTTTTTTTACAAAAATATAGCCAATGAATGTACCATAAAACAGATGAACTTCATTAGACTATTATTGGTTTATCTTACATTTTAAGGTTTAGTTAATTTTTATTACTTTAGCAAGATAAAGGAAATTACCTGAAGAAACTAAAAGAACATTTAGAAGTTTTAACCGCATAAACTTATGTTGAAAGTTCATAACAATGAGGCAAGAGTAGAAACTTCCCTCAGTATTCGACTATTTTTTTTTTTTGGTCTGATTTAGTGAATAGTCTAGTGACACTACACATACAACACCGTTTAAAACCAAAGCTTTATAACATGTGTTTTTATATATATGTGTTTTTATTTTTATTTATTTATTTATTTATCTTTTTTTGCGTTTTCGAAATTATTTCTATATTATTTCCCATTATAAGTGTTACGCGAACCATGGTTTCGGGACTATTGCTTTAGGTCATGAGCAATTTCTTTAATAAATTAGAAGTTTTTTTTTTTTTTTCATTTATTATTTTTTTTCGTAATGGGTTTTACTGACATTTCATAATATGTTGGTTGTTTATATTTATATTATGATTCATACTGGTATGATATATTGAACTTAATTTATATGTGTTTGTCGAACAACAATAAAAGTATTTTGTGTTTTTAGCGAATTTCTGGAGTCTTAAGGCTGCTAGTCACTCAGCTTCCAAATTCCCCTCACTAATGCTAAGTCTATGGTCGTAGAATGCATTAATATATTTAAAATATCCCATTTTTTGTACTTTTCTTAAAAGAAGTCTCTTTTTTTCCTTAGTTCTCAAAGTATTTCAAAATCTATATTTAAATATTTTATGCGTTAAAATCTGGCGAATTGTGAGTAAGATTTTAACACTTTCCATAAAATGAAGTATATATTTTAGAAATATTTTGAGAACTAAGGAAAAAGGAGAAATCCTTTAAGAAGAGTACACAGAAAAAAGCAATTAAAAAGATTAATTTCCCGTAGAGATATTTTAAGTATAAGAATGCAAAAAAAAAAAAAAAAAAAAAAGGCACATAGACTTAACATTACTGAGGGAAATTCAGAAGATGAGTGACTAGCAGCCTTAATATAAAATCAGAAGAAATAATGACATTGGCTAACAGTTTATGAATAATATTTGCGTTTATACATGCGTATATATATAATTTAATTTTAGTAATTGGAAATAGATGATGAATTGTAATTACATAATGGTTATGTATATATATATATATATATATATATATATATATATATATTCAATAATCGAAATAAAATTCTTTTTAATATGTCAGATTTTTTTTTCATAATTTGAAATACTCCGAGATATAAGAGTTTCACAACTTACTTTAACATTATTATAATAAATAAAGTGTTTGATGCATTAAGCCTTCAGAAGAACAAAATAAATAAATAAATAAATAAATAAATAAATAAACATGACTTAAACTTTTTTCTTTTTAATCATTAATAAAAGAGACTAATAAAAGTCCTTTTAAAATAACATATATATAGAGAGAGAGAGATAGATAGATAGATAGAGAATTATTTTTTTACTTGAAACATGATCCTTATTTCAAAGAAAACATTTACTAAAGGTAAATAAATGTTTTTTATGCTTTTGTTACAAAGCAGGGCTTTAATTTATGCAACAAAAAATATAACAATTCTTTGTCACACACTAAAACGTAAAATTGCTTTTATTTTTGTACTTCAAAGCCATCTAGTGTTTGATACACTCTTACGTTCTGTTATATTTTATAAAATCAAAGAAAATAAACCCTTTTAATAAAGCTGCAAAAAAGAAATTATTTTTGACTTAAGTTTTAAAATATTTTTCAAGTTAAATTTTTAATGCTTATTTTATTTTTTAACATTGTACAAAATGAGTCCACGGCAGTATAAAAAATGAAACATTTCTCTATATCTTTAAAGCATTGAAAGATTATTTTTCTCTTTAATATTTATCTTTTATGCGGGGGAGAAACTTATATATATATATTTACGAGAATTATTATTATTCATACCGCCGGAGTGAATAGTCCCACCCCTTTTTATTTAGAATGTAAGACGCGAAGACTTTGATTAACCTCTTAATTCTCGCTTCCGCCAATATCACGGGCTGAGGCGTCGTTCGTTATTTCTCGTACCCGTCATATTTCCGGGCTGGAGATTTATTGCTGTTAAAACTACTGGAACCAGAAACATTTAACTGGCATCTCCGTGTAAAGTCATTGAATGTTAGCGTTTGGCTTGGTTTTAGGCGCTGATTGTGATGTTGGACTTTATATTGCATGTTTTACAATATATCACACTCAAAAAAAAATTATTAATAATCAAAATTTAATGTATATTACATTATTTCAAATATTATTTGTAAAAATTTGTTTGATGATAATAAATAAAGATCTAAGATGTGAAACATAAAGTTCTTATTCGCATTAATTTGTATGGTATAAAATAAACATTAAAATACAGTATTCTCGCATGATGGCTTTTCCACAAATGTGAATTTGCTCTACAATTATATCTTTTTTTTCCGCTTTAAAAAAATCTAATTGCATATTTTATATAGAATCCTTATAATTATTCAATTTCTGTAATAAAAAAAATAGGTACTTTTTTGATGGTTTTTCCAAATATTAAGTGACCGTGAAGAGATTAAGATGCGTTTTCCTCCTCTCTTCTCGAGTATTGCCAATTAGGCGGCTTTTTTTTTTAATCGGATAAAAAACAAAGTTTCCGAGTTATTTACTTTATTTATTAACAGATTTATTAAGGTGAAAATTACGAATAAAAATTCTGGAAGATATTTGAACAAAACAAAAACATGTTAAATTAGCAAAATTATAATTATTTGATACCGGCTACTAACTTTCTTTGTCTCTCACTTGTGTATGTTTTTACTGAAATACGTTGATATAAAAGAATTAAGATTACTCAGATACGTCATAAAACTTATTTGATTAGAGATGATCATACTTTTTGTTAGTTAAGTTTTAAATGTATATTATAATACTGATGTGTTTTATAATGCATATTTAGGAAACTCGTAAAGATTAAACAGAATTGTTTTACATTTTCTTTACTCTTAGTTACGCTAACAATAATTTTTACACAAAGATTGATTTAAAAAAAATCATATTTTAAAAAGATGGACAGAGTAATAATAGAACTCATTATTAAAATTACTAAATATGATTTTACAAACTTGGTTAGATTTGATATTTGTTTCTTTGTTAAGAAAAATAGACTGGTCGGAAGATTATTTTTGCTGTTTTATTTTTGGTTTCAACGTATTAATCTACCATAAAGCAATGTTGGAATCCATATTTATTTTCCGTTATTATTCCAAGCTGCCCAATAATAAGATATAATGAGTTAAAGGGCAAGACAATTAAATTTTAAACTAAATATGCCTAAACGACACAATTTTTAACAGTTGACATATAAATAAAAGCTCTGAAGTTCATTTAGACGATTATATGTGTAAATAAGCACAGTTCCTGCATGATTATGCAAATCACGTTCAATACGCATGTTTTGTCCACTCCCATCAAATTCGTCTTAACCGGGTTCGACTGTATATATTTATTAAATAAAAATATATCTTAAGGTTCGTATAACAATAAAAAGAGGTACTTTCTTTTAAAGGGGGCATATAAAAGCATTTCATATTGAATACTATAGTATAATATATCTACATATAGCAAACGCCCTAATAAATAAAACCTACAAGGAAATCTCAATATATAAAGAATCACAAACTTAAACTTATCTTAAATAAAGATGATAACAATCGATAAATTAAAAAAATGTGCCCATTTAAACTGATGTCATTGAGCTCACAGGCAATTCACACTAATTTTATATTATACATTATTTCAAAGAAAAAAAAAAAAAAAAAAAAAAAAAAACGTTTAGCTAAATTGAGAAACGAAGCAATGGAGCGCCTTATCAGAATAAACGAGTATACCAAATGTGAAGAAAATCGGATAATTTTGCATGAAAAACACATTTATCTAAATTAAAGGGGTGACATCAGCCCTCCGCAACCCTTTATACTTAACCAATTAACACAAAAATCTAATCAAGGAAGCGTCTTATAAGAATAATCCGGTATACCAAATTGAATCAAATCTGACAATTCTGAACGAAAAACCCATTTATTTAAATTAAAGTGGAAATATACCCCGTTTCCCCATTTATACTTAACCAATGAACCTCCAAATAGTAGGAGAGCTGTTGAACATTTTTGAGTAGGTATTTGAGGCACCCTGAAAATTTGTGCAACACTTCTTTTGTAATGC
Source organism: Maratus speciosus (assembly GCA_963932465.1). NCBI lineage: Eukaryota > Metazoa > Arthropoda > Arachnida > Araneae > Salticidae > Maratus > Maratus speciosus. The sequence continues at coordinate 141,179,779 of OZ010791.1, forward strand.
CTGAATACAAAATCGAATATCTGGCTGAAGGATCGTGGCCCAAAAGCTGTGCCAGACACGTGTCAAGTGCCATTTGGCACTTGACACGTGTCTGGCACAGTTTTTGTGCCGACTAAAGTGTGTCATTTTCAAAATATTTTTTTCTAAGCATAAATATTATTATGCCTCAATCTCAGCGTGCCTCAAATACCTTTTTTGGGTAGTCAAAAAATGGCACTTGACACGTGTCTGGCACAGTTTTTCGGCCGACTAAAGTGTCTGTCGTTTTCAAAATATTTTTTTCTAAGTATAAATATTATTCTGTCTCAATCTCAGCGTGCCTCAAATGCCTTTTTTGGGGGGGTAGTCAAAAAATGGCACTTGACACGTGTGTGGCACAGTTTTTGGGCCACGATCCTTCAGCCAGACATTCGATTTTGTATTCAGCCATTACAAAAGAAGTGTTGCATAAATTTTCAGGGTGCCTCAAATACCTTCCCTAAAATGTTTAACAGCTCTTGGACTAAAATCTAATCACGAAAGTGCCTTATCAGGATTCACCTATATCCAAAATTCGAAGCAAATCAGATATTTCTATCAAGAGTCATCGCATTACATACATATATATTTATATGCATACATACGGAGGTACATACAGAACCTGCGGGTACATTAGCTCTCAGGCTTTGATAGCCTGTCAGCTAAAAAGCTGCATAAAACTAAAGCTGTATTTTCGTCAAAACTCAGGGATGTTCCCGTAAGATCCTGTTACATTTTCATATTAGAAACAGAAATTTTGCGTATGTCCTTTTTTAAAACACGAAACATTTGCGAGCAGAAGCTCAATTTTTTCTGAAATTCTACTGTCTATGACGAAAATATGCTTTTGTCGAAACTTTTTTTGAGAGTATTATTAATAGCCATCTGCACAAAATTAAACACTCATCTGAGATTCTTTATCAAAATTGTGCGAAAATATAACATGCTTATAAAAATGTTATTATATTTTAAAAGAAGAAAAAATCTTTCTTAAAAAAATTCAATGAGTTAATATAATATACTTTTATTTTTTAGAACCAATATAAATATTGTAATGGATAATCTACATTTTATTTCAATTGAAATGGAAATATTTAATTATATTACAAAAAGTGAATATCAATGAGTCTGACAAGTAATAGAGAAAGTTTTTGTAACATTAATGTAATCGACATGTACTTTCTCAGATAATTTAATAGCACTTCAAAACATAAATGTTCAAAAAAATATTTTTTTAAGTTCATAATTATAGAAAGTTTAAACCTCAATATCTGTAAATAAACACTTTAAATCTCAAAAAGTGCTTAAAAAGATCTAGGTATTAAATTTTCATTCTACATATTTTTTTTTTAATTCTCGTGATTTAAAAATAATAAAATACATTGTTTTAATTTTTTCCTTGCAAGATAAAAATGCGTAAAGCAAAACATGCCTTTTATCTAACTTTAGATTTTCTATGATTCTAAATATTAAGTCGAAAGATAAATAAAATCATTTCAATAAAACTAAAACTTAAGATACAGTCGAAATAAATAATCCATATTCTCAAATATTCACAAAGTTGAAATTTTTTCCAAGAACCGCTATGTCATTACCTATTCCAGAAATACTTCTGTGTCGAGCTTGTATTTCAATAATGCATTAATATGTATAAAATAAAGCATTTCATGCGTAAATTTAGTTACCTAATGATTTTCAATATCATCGTATTGATAAATATTAACGTAACGAAGAAATTCTTTTGGTTTGTGGATAAAAGAACATCTTTCCAATCATTGCTGTTTCATAAAAGTAAATAAACTGATATTGCATCGATGTCTGTCCTTGTTATTTTGAATTTACAAGTAGCATAGTAACAACTTATTTTAAATGTAAGTTTATTACTTGAATGATACGTAGGAGGTTTTACAAATGTTTGTGCTCGAAATTATGCTCTGAAACAGACTGTTTTAAAAGATTTTGACATGGTGTTTATTTTTTAAATAATCACGTACTTTGTAATTTTTGTTTATTTTACACAAAGTAATATTTTATTTTCTTGTTCAGTAACTTTCATTTTGCTGTATAGATTTAGTATAGGTTTTTAAAAATATTTTAAGTTATACATACATTTATATTTTATTTTTCTGTTTATATATACATAAAAAAATCATTTCTGAATTTGAAAAATGTTTGATATGTATTAAAAAATGCGACATAAAATATGAAACTATCCGGTGTAGAAGAACTCAGGAATAAAAATAGTATTTAAATTAAACAAATTAAATCATTTTAATTTGTAATTGGTGCTAAAATAACAGATTATCTTCATTTTGTATCATATAAATATAAATAATGAAGAATAACTCATTATTTAGAAGAAAAGATACAATTAAGTAAGTTTCTGCTTCAAAACTTCATTTTGAAATAAACACAATGGAAATTTAAGCATAATTGTTATAAGTTGAACATAATTTTATCATGATTTATACACATATTATTTCAAAATAATTTCTATTATTCTTTAAAATTCTTTTCAAATTTGATTATACATTTTTCAATTATTCAGCAATTTGATGTTTTAAAAGCAAAGTGATTTTCAATAATTGAAAAAATATTCTGATTAAGTTATGATGCGTTAAATGTATTACCGCAAATTCAGCATTAATGGGAAAAAATACCATAATATCTGATAATAATGCTATGTCAACAGTGAAATTTTCAAATTAAAAAGTTTAACAGTTCTTATATTATTTTTAGTAGGATTATTTTTATAGACAGATAATACTAAAGAGAAAGTTTGTTAAAATCTTAAACTTCAAATAATAAAATGTTTTTCTCAATTATAATTAAATTTTAAAATCAAAATATGTACAATATTTTGATCTAAAAATGTTATCTATATGTAGTTCGATACACATATATGTATATATCTCTCTCACACCCTCTCTCTCTGCAACTATGAGTGTATCTTTAAATAATAATTTAATTTAATAATTTATAACTGTACTCAGTAATTCTTCATAATAAACACGCATATTTCTTTAGGTATTAACTTATCTTAAATGTATTCTTAATCTTTCTAATTTAATTCATAATATATCCTCTTAAAACATACTCATACAGTTTCCACAATTCAAAAACTATTTATTTCAATGCATCATTCATTTTCTTTTCATTTCCTTCTTTAATTATCCTATGTAAATTTTTGATACGATGCCTATAATTGTTTTTCAAGTTTCCATACATTGAATTTGAACGTTCTCTTTCGGCACAGGTCCGTTTTTGAAACAGAGTTACTTCGTTTTAATAACTCTGTAGTCATTCTGATAATCTATGCATCTGATTGGATGATACCTTCATAAGCAATAAGATATTGTAATTGTCAGACATTTTCTGCATTGCATTACTTCAGACAATTACTTCAACAAATGCGTTGCCTTACTTCAGACGAGAACTTTTCCTTGGTAGTGCAAGTCATAGAAATTACGAGAACACATGGAAGAAGTTTGATTGTCGTCTTCAATTTTTACTTGAAACACCTAATAGTGTAAAATTGTAATATGCTTGCGGAGTTATGAACTAACGATTGTAATTTCCGGTAGAGCATTTTAGTGTATCAACTTTGATGCAGAGAGTCCTCCTATATATTTGAAAAGGGATAAAAAAGATATCCTTCTACCATCTGACTTTTTATTCTTTGTGTTCGGGAAATCTTTATGGTGGAATGTCGTGAATTAAGTCTGGTGGTTGCTAATTATCAAACTCCAGACATTTCATAACATTTATTGCATATCCGCTACACCATCTTTTTAAGGTGATAATTATAACTATTGGAAATAGTACATATATATTTTAATATCATTATGGTGCGTAATCATATTCTCCATCATTCTAAATTGTATTATCTTCAACATTTGCAGTTTGCGAGCGAAATATGTCTTCAGAAAATGGAATATGCTCTTCCAGAATGCTATCCTGAACTCGTAATAAGTAGTCTAATTTTTACTATTAATTGATATTTTCTATGCATAGGCTTTGGCTGATAGAAGTGATACAGAGATTGAAAATTTTTTCATGAAGGTAAATGAATATTTAATGTATCTGTCAATAAATTGTAATGTATCTGTCAATAATATAAATGTATCTGTCAATGACAGTGCCTTTCCTACCAAAATTACAGTGGAAACTCTTGTATATTGAACAAGCAATTTTCTTCTTCTTTTTTCGTTTTTGAACACTTTTCCCCTACGATTCTGCTGAAAAACATGTTTTTTTTGTGTGTGTGTGTGTAACGTTGGCCATTTCTTTAAGTCCAAAGAAGTTTTTCCATGAAAAAAGGACTTAAGCTGCTGACTTATTTTGTTTTAAGAAAATGAACGAAAATTAGAAGGTATTGTTTCAAGAGGAAGGAATATATTGACAGATGTGGTTATTACCCAGATCATGGATCTACCTTTAAGGAAGCATTTGACAAAATATGTATATTTGGAAAAAAAACTTGACTTATGGCACTTTTGAAATGACTGATTCATATTAATTCATTATCATTAAATAACGCAGTTTTTATTTAAACTTTAACGTTTGCAAAAATAATTTCCAGTATTGAAATTAAACAATCAATACTGTCAATTATTGTTGGTTCGAATTCATATCGAAGTTGCTTCGAAAATGTTCAAACAGTTTTTGACATAGTGTTTATTATATAAATAACATTGTGCTTTGTAATTTAGATTTATTTTACAGAAATAAGTAAATATTTTAATGTTTTCGCCAATTTCTTTACATTTGTATAAATTTTTCGAAAATATATTTTATTTTATTATTGAATTATATATGCTTCCTCATTTATTAAAATTCAATTATTTTAGCCATTTGACTTGAAATCAGGTATCTATTTAATTTATCTTTAATAAATATGTTTAAGTAGGGGTGGAATGTCCTCTTCATAATGAAAATTTGAAAATTCTAAAATTTTCAATACAAATATCTTTAACACCATATTCGACTTTTATTTTGAAAGCACCCCTTAGACTACTAAACAGGGAAGTTCACTTAAGTAGTTTAGGAATTATGAAAGATTACAATTTTTAACTCAAAATTTTGATATCATTATTGATAAATTGGAATGCCTGTAATTTGTTTAGCATAACTCAAAGCAAACTTGTAGAAGGGGGTGATTTCAATATATGAAGCTTCTATAAATCAATGAGTGTTAAAAAATTTGGGTCAAAGTTCATATGTATTTTGAAAGTGTATGTAGAAAATATACATTATACAAAACCGAAAACAGCATTGTAATCATGCATTTTTGAGCAGAAATCGATTTCTAGAACCTGCAAATATCCGAATCTAAAATTACAGCTTCCACAGAATAGCTTTTGAATCGCGCCTAATAAAATATTCTCATTGCAATTTGTTGTGAAATGATTACAAATAAATTTAAAGTTAGGGAATTCCAAACTTTAAATCTTCAAAAATTCTGAACTATTTGAAATATTGTTTTAAAGTTTGGTATTCAAAGAGCAGTTTACGGAAAAAGCAAAATATGATTTAAAAAATTAGGTGTTTCGTGTTTTACATTTTAGAGTTTAGTATAATTTTTGCATGAAAACGACACCTAAGATTATGTTTTAACATAAATTAAAAAAGATTTAATAAGAACGAATGGCTATTTCCTTTTTTTCCTGGATAAATTTGGTGATTCGAATGTTTGGAGTGTTTTCTCTTTTTAAGAGTCTACTTGATTGAAATAACAATTCTCAACGAAGAAAAATCCGGGGGCGAGAAACTGCAGCAACTTGTCAAACAAGTCGAGAAATAGAAAGTATGGTGTTATAAAAAATATATACAGAAGTCAATTAAAAAATAACCTCTTTGTAAATATTTCAATGGACACAGTGCAAAAACGTATCTGTAAAATGCAAGAACAACGTGCACTAAACCGTGCAAAAAATCATACTATAATGAAACCAGAATGGATTGGGATACATAGTGTATCTTATATCAGTATAGTTGGCTCCTCATGTTATTCATAAGTGAAAAAAAAAGAACTGGTAATGACTGGATTGACAGGATTACTATTGGCATGATTTTAGAAAACAGCCGTCTGTTTTATTCAGTAGTCAAGAATTCAGCAAGATTCTGACAGTTTAAAATCGAATGCCTTTCTTGCTCCGACATTCCTGTTATAACTTAATGAAACACAAAATTCAACAAGGTATTAAGAAACTCTTTAACAGAATCGCTTTTGTTTTCAGTGACCTTTAAGTTAATGTCAGACGAACGTCTATTTGCACACTTTTTGTTTCAACATAAAAAAAAAACTTAGCTAACAGGCGTTTATTTTTCATGTTGAAACAAAAAACATGCAAATAGACGTTCGTCTGACATTAGGCTTAGGAGGTCTTAAATAAAAACTGCCACAAAGCAATCCAATTCCTAACTCAAATAGCACAAATTTGGATATCTTGAATCCCAGAAGTAGTCCAAATTTAGAATACGTTGTTTATCTCTATCATCTACTTTAAGAAGTTGAAAACTTAGTGACACTATTCAGAATTTTTCATTGTGAACGCATATATCCTCACCAACCGATATTGTGTCACTAACTAACCAGTTCAACCAAAACCAGATTATTTTGTGTAATTAAAAAGTATTGAGTTATGTATTTTTTGATGGATTGAAGCTAAACAAAAAAATGGGGATATAGCTTTATCCAGATGGTGGCAAGGCATCCGTTCGAAATGAGATAAATAATATACATAAATAACATCCTCAATAAATATTAAACAACAGATTTTATTTCATTATGTATAAACGTTTGAGACATTGTATAATTATGGATTTTCAAAAGTGTTTCTGATAGCCCGAAACATTATTTTAAAAAATTAATTTTTATATGGTTTATAATAAAGATTTTTATTAATGATTACTGAATCTAATTAATAAAACTCTGTTTTGTTTCATTTTTTATTACTAAACATTTTCCGAATGTGCTTAAGATTTTGAGTCAGATAGTATATTTTATGTACAGAAAATCAAAATTAAACTTGTGTTAAAAAAGAAAAATAAAAGTTATTTCACCGGAAACATCAACGTAGTTAAAAAAAATAATGACTGAAAGAAAATAAATATTGACTGTGTCTTTATGATAAAGAAGAGCTTTAATTCATGTAACATAAAAAAATGCTCTTCATCGTGGTTGATTGAAACATAAAGCAAACAGCTTTTTTTTTCTCCTGGTGCTTCAGATGCGACATGTGTTTGACACGTTATTATTTATTTTTAAATAAAAAGAGTAGGATGAAAGATTAAAGGAAAATTTTTAAAATAAGCTATCATAAAAAGAAAACTCTTCATCAAATGTTTAAATATATTTTTTTTTTTTATCATTCAGATAATGTTACGTAACTTTAATATTCTAAATGAAATTAGTTTAAGATTTTATATACATAATAATCGCTTTCTGACCCCAGTAATTATTAAAGTACGGAATACAGTATACAATTTCCTTTTATGGAATGAATATTCTTGTAGAAAAGTTAATACTCAGTGTGTTTATTATAATCATAAATATTAATTTTTATGAAATGGATGATTTTCCTGTAATTTGAAGACAATGACATTGACATTATTACATTGACAAATTGAATGAATTAAATTAATAATGACAAAATCTGTACATTATAAAATTTTTACAAATATTGAAAAGAATCATTTCAAAGTGTTAAAAATCCTTAGACATGGACATACTTCAATTGGCGTTATATTGTGTTTGGGTTTGTTTAACTGTATATTATCAATAATTTTGTTCTACGTAATTTTAATTGCGATTAAAACACGTATACTAAAAATATACAAATCATGACACAAATGATATTGGTATTCTGAGACTCTCTTCGACCGCAATAAATTGTATGTGATAAAAACGGGCACTCAGAATGTTGATCAGGGCTTCCCAAATTTTTACTTTCGCGTGCTTAGGCACATCATTTCTCAATGAATCATATAATCAATATATATATATTTTTTTTTTTTTATCAATACATTTGTTCTACATAATTTAAATTGCGATTATTCGAGCACACATACTGAATATATAGTAATTAGAAAAATAATAGTATTGATTATATTGATATTTCCTTCACGAGAAATAAATCGTCTCTGTTAAAAATGAACACCCAGACTTTTGACATTTTGATTAGCATTGCACATTCTCTCATAAGCGATCTATAAATCTACTCAATTTCTTTGCTTTGTTGGTTAGTAGTATTTTCTCATTGCTTAAATATTAAAAAATTCAAATAACCTTAAAGGTTTTTATCTGTTTTAGTTACTTTTAAGGGGAAGATTTTTTTTATTTCATATATCATTGTTCTGTTCAGATTTATTCATTTTAAACCTACCCTTAACAAACGGTATTTTACGGTTTTATTTTCATATCTATTATCGATTTTATGAATTAATGTTCACCATTTATTATAAAAAATAATTTTAATACAATTAGTGCGCGCAACAATACAGGCTCAAAAACTAAATTTTATAAGAACATGCATAAAAATCACTTATAAACAGATTAAGTAAAATAATGCTATAAAAAGTGATAAATTATCTTATAAGTGATAAAATTAAATTCACATTGGAAATAGAACAAAATGGTACGCTACGTTATTTAGATGTATTACTAATCAAGACACACCAAGGAATAGAACGCAATGTTACAGAAAACCCATAGCCAGTCTATCCATTATCCCTCATAATGCTCAAGCACCTTTTTCATACAAAGTTTCTGCATTTAGACATTCTATTCATAGAGCATTCTCTGTTTTACCCCCGAGCAATTAAATAATTAAATATATAAAATATATGATATTGCAAGAAACAATGGATACAAAGAAAGCACAATAGAAAAATTAATTAAGAGCTTGAAGAATAAAAAGAAAAGAAGTTTCAATCCACAAAATTCCATGTTATCCACTTTACAATATTTTCCTGGTTTCTTCGAAAGTTTGAATATAAACTCAATAAATTCAATATCACCCTAGACGCAAAACCTTCTATGAAATTAAAAAATATAGTATGCAAGAAAATAGACCCAATAGAGTCAAACCAGTTATCAGGAGTATACGAAATACCCTTCACAAAAGAAGATGGAACAAAGCAGTTTTATGTAGGTGTGACAAGTAGAAAACTTAAAACCATAATCAAAGAACATATAGCAGACATCAAGTATAATAGAAGAACCACAGCTCTGGCCAGATTATGCAGCGAAGAACCATCACAGATCGGTTTTAAAAATAGCCAGTTAATTTATACATCACGATTTTATTTACCATCCATAATCCGAGAATCAATAGAGATATTTTTACGCAACAAGAATATTTGCAATGATTCAGTGTCCCTTGATTTACCTAAAATTTGGAAAGAGATGCTATGTAATTTTAATAACAATAGTAAAAATTAATCCACACTCGCAAATAGCCAAGATAATTTTATTTTTATTTTATGTTTTGCAATGTTTTTCATTATGCATGTTGTCTCGTGACATTGTTTACTATGTTATTAGTTTGTTAAATTATATGAAAATTAATCCACGCTCACAAATAGCTAATTTAATTTAAATTTAATTTTATGTTTGCAATGTTTTTCATTATGCATCATGTCTCGTGACATTGTTTACTATGTTTATTGTTTTTAAATAATGTGAAAATATTTTCTATCATAAATGATTTTGAAAATGTCGCCGTTGGTGCGACGAAACGATCGTCAATCTTAAGAAAGATATTTTATCACTTTTTATAGCATTATTTTACTTAAACTAAAATTTAGTTTCAGATTTTAGTTTCCGTTGTTATAAATATAGCAGATAAACCTATAAGTATGTCAGATATTACTTATAAATATAGTAGATATAACGTTTATTGATCCATAAAAAATGTGATGTATATTTTAATTTGTTGTTATTAAAATGCATTCTTGAAGATGATATTTACTCTAATTTAATTATCTATCAGTCTCCATTAAAATATTTTTCATATAACCTAAAATCTTTACGTCTAGATCTATATCTAATGCATATACATTAGTGAAATCTCAAAATCGAAACTGGCTGTAAAGATGTGCGAAATAATATTTATTTCATAAATGGTGAATATTTTTGTTGACATAAATTAATCTTATTCTTTGATATTAAAATGAAAAATGGACTAAAATAATCAGTTTGGGAAAATATTTTGTTATAAGTAGATTTAAATAGAAAAAAAAACAGAAGAAAACTATGATACATGAAGATAAGTTTTAAAAAATCTTGGCATTATAGGTACCAATAATTTGATGAACCGCTATAATGCCTTTATTAGACTTTTATTGATAAACTTGTAGTTTACAGCTCAATTTTTTTTTTTTTTATGGTCTGAAAAAAAATGAATGATAATAAAAAATGTTTAACCACATTAACTTGTAAAAAGTTTCGTAACATTCATTCTTCCTCACCTTCAATGGTACAAACTTGGTTGAATAAGCTACTACCTCTAATTTAGTGAATAGCTCAGTCAACGTACACATAACACTCTCCTTTCTAAACAAAGCTTTACAACTTTGTGTTTTTATTTTATTTTAGTTCATTTTAGTGTGTTCTCTAAGTTACTTGTATATTATTCGTCATTATTCGGGTTATGAAAACCACAGGCTTAGAACCACAGTTGTAGATCATAGAATTTTCTTAATGGATAAAAAGGATTTTTTTCAATTTCATCCATTGAATTTAATTTTCTTTCTTAATCATTTATTTTGGTTAATTTATAATTTCTTGAATATTTACATTAATATTACAATTTATATTGAACAGTTTTATTAAACCTGATTATTATGTATTTAATGAACAGTAGTTAAAGTATGTTTTGTTTTTAAAAATTTAATGAGTCTTGAGTTAAGGCCACGATTAGTAATGATAGTAAGTAATAGTTTATGAATATCATATTTATTTATTTATTTATTTATTTCCAGTAATCGAAATAATGTTTTTTTCTGTAACTCAGCGTATTTGAAAATTTCACTTACTTTGAGACATAAGAGTTTAAGAATATATTTTAACAATATCATAAAAAATAAGATGCTTTGGGAGAAGCAAACTTTAATTACACATTATTTCATTTTTTTTCTCATGTCTTTATAAATAAAAGAGATGGATGAGACCCCTTTTCAAATAGCATATGTATATATTAACATACTAATAACGTAAGATAGAGAAACTTTTTATTTGAAACGAAAACCTTATTTGAAAGAAAACGTTTTCTAAAGATAAACAAATATGCTTTGTGCCTTTATTATAAAGTAGACCGTTAATTTATGCAACATAAAAAATTAAAATTCTTTATAACTGATTAAAACGTAAAATTGCTTTTCTTCTTTAACTTCAAAGTCATGTAGTGTTTGATACGTTTTATTTATCTTTTATAAAATTAAAGAAAATAACGTCTTTCAATAAAGCTATAAAATAAAATTATTTTTTATTTAACTTTTGAAATATTTTCTTACGTTCCATTCGCATAATGTTTTTAATTTTTCAACATTGTATAAAATGTGTGTATGACTGTAGAAAAATTTAAATTTGTTTCTATTTTTTTAAGGTTTTGAAAGATGCTTTTCTTTTCTTCAGTATTTATATTTTGCCCGTGAAAAAATGAATGCTACATATAGGTTATACATTTTATACAGTATGCCTCCTTCTTAACTTAGGAACGGGTGCTGCTATATTCATAAAAGTGGTGTTTAGGTATAGTAAAGTAGGCGTACGTTATTGAATGAAACCGCTTACGATGCCACCTGGTGGGAGAAAAAAAAGAGATAGAGAAAAAAAATGTGTACAATGTTGTAGAGCATCATCTATTTAGAACGAAAAGACACCGTGGACATTAATGCGAAGAATAGAACGGTTGAAAGGCGCATTTGTTTTTTCGTGATTTCCTACACTGTGACGTGGCAAAACGATCTTAGAAAGAAAAAAAAGCTAGTTTTAACAATATACCTTTACTTGAAATGTTCAAACTTCTCACTGTCACCCTGCAATGCACAATTGCATGCATAAAGATGAAAATCTATCCTTCCGTCCAAGTTTCGTGACGTCACAGTGTAAGAAAATACGAAAAACAAATGCGGGTTTTAATTTTTCTGTTCTTGGCATTAATGATCTCAAGGCGCCTTTTCGTATTAAATCGATGATGTTTTAGAATTTTGTAAATCACTTTTATCCCCTATCTCTTTCCGTTTTCGAGATAGATTTGCAATTTTCACTGTTTCACACCAGGGGGAGTCGTAGGTGGTTTCGTTCAGTAGTGTATGGCTATTTTAATATAACTAGACACCACTTTTATAAATATAGCATCAACGTTCCGAAGTTAAAATTGTGACAAGGGACTTTAGTGGGCAATCTGTATATGTATATATATATATATATATATATATATATATCTGTGTGTGTGTGTGTCTTTAAAATAAAAACTTTACTTGATTGTTCGTATAACTGTAATAAAGGAATATGTTTTTAAAGATTACATATAATAATATTTTATATTAATTTTTACAGTAAAATACATCTTAAGGCAGTAAACATCCTAATAAATAAAACTTACCACGAAATCTCAATATATTAAGAAGCATAAGCATATTTTAAAGAAAGATGATAACAAACAATAAGAAATGGGCAGAAATGTAAAGTCATATTTTCATCAAATAACACGGATGCTCCTGTTATTTTTTCGCATTAGAAACAGAAATTTTGCGTATGCCCTTCTCCCAAAACACGAAAAAATCTCGAACCGAAGCTCATTTTTTTTTTTTTTTATTCTACAGTCTAGGACCAAAATTTCATAAATTATCAGAAAAATCTCCTCCAGTCACAGGGGTGTCCAGCTAGTTGCTGTCTGTATATTTTATGATTTTGACGAAACGTTTAGAAGATTATAATTAATATTCAACTACGCATAACTGAACACTCATTTGAAATTTAGCTTCGAAATTTTGCGACAATATAACTTGTCATAAATCTTTCATTAGATTTAAAAGGGGAAAAAAAAGCATTGTTAAAATTTTTCAATGTGTTTGTAAAATATACTGCTGATTTTTATTTTAAAAAAATGTAAGTACTTTAATAGTTTACCTTTTTTTTAATTCAAATATTATTATTAAATTGTGTTTTAAAAAAAGTAAAGATCAATTAGTCATATACGTAATATCAAATTTTTTGTAACATCTAATTGTATTTTTTCAGATAATTTGATTGAACTTCAAACTGTAAAATTAAAAAATATATATACTATTATATTTATAATTAGAGAAAGTTGGAACACGAATGTGTGTAAATAAATATTTCTATTTTCAAACGATTTTTCACTCCGGAAATATATATTTTAAATTTTCATTCTACATATTAATTTTAAAATATCGTGATTTCAAAATTTTGAAATTAATCTTTTTTTCTCTGCAAGAGAAAAATATACAAATCAAAACATGCAGTTTATGGAACCTTGGATATTGCATATTTCTAAAAATTAACTTAGAAGATATATAAAAGTACATCAATAAATTAAAATTTCAAAATAAATAAAACAGTCACAATATATAATTTAGTTTCACAGTAGTCACAAAGCTGTCACAAAGTAGTCACAAAGCTGAAAAATAGATTTTCCAAGATTCGCTATATGATTACGATTTCAGATACACACCGGTTTCGAGTATATATATCCAGAATTGATTAATTTTTAAAAAATATAGTTTTTCATGTGTAAATTAAATTACCTAATGATTTCCAATGTTCTCGTATAAATAAATATTAAAGTAACTAGGAAATGTCTTTAGTTTGAGGATAAAAGAACATTTTTCCAATAACTACTATTTCAGATATGTAAACAAATTAATATTGCATTGACACATGTTCAATTTTTTTGATTTACACCAAACATGGTAATAATTTATTTTAAATGCAAATTTATTATTTTAGTGTTACGCGGTGGTTATACAAATGTGTTTGTGTTCAAATTACGTTCTCAAACAGAGTTTAAAAAGACTTTGAAAAAGTGTTTCTTTTAAAAATAGCCATTTACTTTGTATTTTTTTTTTTTTTTTTTTTTTTACATAAATGAATAGATATTTCTTTTTGTTTTTCAGTAATTTCAATGTCGCAGTATAGGTTAAGGATAAATTATTTGATAAATACTTTAACTTACTAGTATATTATACGTACATTTTTTTCTTCATTTATTAAAGTACAATTATTTTAACATAATAAATGAGTATAGGTATCTTAATCATTGTTTTAATCTGCAATACCATACGTAGAGCTTTTTATATAATAAAAAATAAACAAAAGAGACTATAGATGAACTATGAATATACTATTAAAATGATAATTTTTAAACTTTAGAATTTTATAAACTAATTACCTACGCAAGCTTATTATAAATATTAAAGCATTTTGTTTAACTTATACGTGAAGCAAAAACACAATTTTTGTGAAAGGTTTTACTCTTATACGCTTTTTTTCTGGAACTATAATTTTACTTTAGATTTTTTTTTTTTTTTGTTCATTTTAAAAATATTTCAATCCAGAATGTAAAAAAAAAATGTCTGATATGCATTATAGAATGCCCCGATAAAATACGAAATTACCATTCGATGAAGAAATCGAGACGTATACATATATTATTTAATTTAACAAAATAAATAAATTTAAACTGTAATTGCTGACAATGTACTAGATTAACTTCCTTTTGTATCATCTACAGATCATTAATGTCAGCATGCGCCATTATATAGGGAAAAGAATACAATTAAGAAAATTTCTGCTTCAAAACTGCAAATAAACAGTTGAAATTTAAACATAATTGTTTTAAGATGAACACCATTTTATCATGATTTATACACATTTGACTTTAAAATAATTTATTTTGTTCTTTAGAATTATTTTCAAAGTTGATTGTATTTTGTTAAATTACTGAGCAGTTTGTTTTTTTTTTAAGTTTGAATTAAAAAGGCAAATTGATTTTGATAAATGACTAAAAATGTTTGATTAAGTTGGTATAAATTAGAATTACTGAGCAGTTTGTTTTTTTAAGTTTCAATTAAAAAGGCAAATTGATTTTGATAAGTGACTAAAAATGTTCGATTAAGTTGGTATAAATTAGATGTCTTTCGCAAATTCAGAAATATGAGAAAAATAAACAAACATATAATAACAAATGATAAAAAATACTTTTTAAAAGTGTAATTTTCGAATTAAAAAGTGTAACAATTCTTTAAAAATCTTTTTTATAAAAATATATTAATAGAGAAAATTTTTTTGCAAATCATAATCTTCAATCGGTAGCATAAGTTTCTTAAATATAATTAATTTTGAAAACCTAATGTGTACTATATTTTATCTCATTATAAGGTAGTGTGGATATGACTTGTGATACTTGTAAATATATTTACTATATATAATATGTCATATCTCTCTATGTGTGTGTAAATTTATAATATATAACTGTATGTAGTATTTGTAATTTAAAAAAACGCCTTCATATATATATTATATATATACATATATATATGGTTATAGTTAGTAAAAGTTTGCACATATCATAACATATATAACACAAAATGTTTGGCATGTGTACTACAAAAATTGACACAGTTATTAAATGTTAAATTTTGAGATATTTTGCACAAGATTTTGTATTTCATTGAGGGATCAGTTAAAAGATGAATTAAAGTAATTCGAGATCAAAACCACCTTTAGCCGGTATCGCGAAATAAGGGAATCACCAAAGAGGTCTATTTTATCTAAAAATTTGAGCTAACTTTTATGGGACGAACAACATTCAAACGTCAAAGTAGGTAGAATCCACAACCGGAAAATAAAACATTCTCTATAACGACTAGATAAATTGCAGCTGATTGCAAACGACCAGCCGAGCTATAAAGAGCATGAAAATTGGGATTACATAAATTGCAATTGTACCGCAGCGCCACACGTTTGAAATAAAACATGAGTCATCTATCAGTGAACATGCTAGTCAGCGCTGAGATCGTGATGGCAAGCTACACTGTAAAAAAAATACTGCCAGTTTTCCGGTAGGAATCTAAAAAAATAGTTGCCCTTATCGTACCGCAATAATTTTCGACCCAGCTCGGAATAAAATCCGTAAAAATAAGGAAATAGTCAGTAAAACGGTATTTTACGGATTTTATTCCGAGCTGGGTTGGAAATTATTCCGGTACGATAAGGGCAACCATTTTTCCGATTCCTACCGGAAAACTGACATTATTTTTTTTACAGTGTACGCATACATGCATATGCCGAAATGATACTTATGTATGATGAATGTCAGAGGAATGCCAGAGAGGCTGCGAGTGATTTTTTCAGAACATCTCTCTAAGAAGCTAGATCTAACGCATGAATAATTGATGCATTGCAGCATCATAGCAAGATCGGCTCTGTTTCACCACGACCCAGAAGAAGTAGATGGGCAAGGTGTAATGTTCGAGTGACTCCTGAGGAGGTGTTGGCATACGCCCTTTTAATTCTACAACTGGTCACGGCGGAAATGAGCGAGGCATGTGGTCAGCATGTCTATCATTTGTTACATGCACACGATGCGCATCCATACCATCTGACATTAGTGCAAGCATTGATGCTGGGTGACCACGCACGACGATTTGATTATTGTAATTTCGTGATCAATACCTTCGAGGAAAATCCGTCGTTACTTTGTGACATTCTGTGGAGAGATGAGCCAATGTTTACAGGGTGTGGCATTGTGAACGTGCACAATGTGCATTACTGGTCTCTGGAAAACATCGACATCGCCCGGACAGTACGACACGTGTAGTGCGGTACATGGGGAAACGAGATTATTAGACCCTTCTTCTAATGGAACCTTAACAGGCGATCGTTACCTGCATCTGCTACAAAGCTGGAACGCGACTGGTATGAAGAGCTGCCGCGCCGACCAGCATGCCGGGTGTGGCCCTCTCCACATAAAACATCAATGTCCAGGCGTATATGGCCACCGAATTCGGTCAGCGGATCTTTGGATATGGTGCTCCGGTAGAGTGGCTACCGCATTCGCCGAAGGTGACTCCAATGGACTTCTACATCTGGGGTTGCATGAAGGCATAGGTCTATGTGACTGAGACCCCTTCTCTGGTTTATCTGAAACAGCGCATCATCATTGATTGTCGCACAGTTTGCACACCTGCTATGGTCTAACGTGTCCAGAACTCAATAGTGTCACGCATTCAGTTGTGCATTGACACCAATTGAGAACACTTTGGAGACAAAATTTTGGTAAACATACAGATTTCTGAAGATTTTAGAAACTAGTTTTGTAGATTTAGATATATTTTTTACAGTGCACATATATCATGTGTACAGTGTAAAAAAAGCATTTGATTCTTAATGTATAAAAACATAGCGTATCTACTGAAGAAAGTATACACTGTACTCTGTAAAAAAAAAAAAAAAAAAAAAAAAAAAAAAAAAAGATGTAATTCTACTGATGTAATGTTACAAAAATCTGTACGCTTACTAAAATTTTATCTGCGTACTGTGTAAAAAAGATGTAAGTCTATAAAACTAGTTTTTCTAAAGCTATAGAAATCTGTAGCTTTAGAAAAGAATTTACTAAAATTACAATAATCTTATTAAAAAAATATCTGTAACCCGGTTGCAGTTACATAAAATGGTCTAGTCATCCCAGTTTCCTAAACAATTCTTGGTAACCTTGCAGATTTCTTGATTTACAGTCCAAAAGTGCATCTGTTACATAAATTTATTTTGCTGCCGTTAAAATATTCTAGACATCCCAGTTTCCTCGAAAATTCTTAGTAACTTTATATATATATATATATATATATATTTACAGAGCAATTCTCCGAGTTTTCCTGGTTTGTGAAAATCTGTCTATATCTTTAAAATCCGAGAAGCCTATATATATTTTCTAGGTTTAAAGAAACTAGGCGCTTTTTGAAGGCTAGGTCCATCATCGTAAATGCATCTGGTTATAATTAGCTTGCATATAAAATGTTAAGGAAGGAAAAATGAGTACTTTTATTTTTACGCAAAGCTTTATGTACATGAACCAATTTTCTTTATAAATAAAATTATTTTCTTTAGTTTCGTAAGCAAAGAGACAGAAGAGCATTTATTTAATACATTTTGCAATTTTAGATTTTTTTTATTCGAAAAAATATATGGTTTGTATATTTTTATGCGCTACCGCAATTTAAGTAATATGTCTAAAGGTTAACGATATAATGAGAAACATTTTCTTTTAAGAATAGATGCTGCATTTACATCTATGTTTCATTAATAAATTAAAGCGTAATACAAAAATGCATCTTGCCACGGTTTATCCATTCTAATAAAAACAATTTGGATTTCTATTCATTTCAACGTGTTCAGTGATTTCATTTTTCCTTTATGATTGTTTCGCGAATGAATACAGTAAGGTCGAATTTCTGGATTATATGCATTCCAAACTTTATAAAATATTCATAAAATATAAATTAAATTTTATAAAAAGGTGTAAAATGAATATTGCATACATAATGTTTAATTCACATCTCATTTTCATAAATTGTTACATATTTTAATATGCAGATATTGCGCGTGTGTTTAATAAGATGTTTCATAAAAGAGAAGTGAATGTTTATACAGATAAATGTACGATTATATGTGCAATGGTATATTTCTTTTATAATTTGTATAAAGACAAATTTGTCTAGTTATATCCTGATCTTGACAGTTCATAATGTACGAGCGCAAGTATGTCAAAATTATAGAATTTTTCTATACTTTCCTATCAACATTTATATTGGCAGCAGACTTCACCCTAAATAAGGAAAGAAAGTATTTCTTTCAGCTGATATCATACTACATTTTTATCCCACCAATTTTGAGGATTTTATATCTATTTTTCATCTGATTGTGAGGCTATTTCATTTCTGATCTTGTAAAGTTTTTGTATTTTGAGAAATTCTCATTTTTATAGACTTTCTTTTGTATCAGAAAAGCATGAAAAATTGGTTTTAGCCATATACAACCTTTTATAATTCAATTTCTGAATAAAAAGTCATTATAAATAAAAATTCAGAAAACATCTTGGATCACAAACAGTTTAATAAGATTTCTTCCTTTTTCTCTTGTAAAATAAACTTTCATATTATAGAGAGTTATGCTCTCATTGATACACGGAATCTGGTGGCAGCCCGATTCATAGTCAAATTTCAATTGAATTTAATAAAATGGAAAAAATATCAGTACAAAAAAAAATGTACTTTATATGCCGTTTCTCCAGTTGCTGCAAATTTTTGCAGCACCATGAATAAAACATTTTAATAAATAATAAAATTTAGAATTATTGTTTTATAAATACCAGAAATTAGTGGATAAATAGAACAGCAAACTTTAAAAATATTAATAGATTTTCTTTAAACGTATAATAGGTGACCTACTAGTTATGGATATAATCATTAATAATTTTTGCAGTTTTGCAAATAGCTACATTTTAGATTTATTTGAAACTGAGAGCTGTGGATGCACATATTTGTATGAATTTTTATTATACAGATAATGTCAGATTAGCCAATTGTATTGCTTAGTTGTACCACCATGTGCCTATCCAAATAGTACAATTTCTTATGCTATTTCTGTTCCCGTCAATAACTTCCGTATGCATTGTGAAAACATAATTTCTTTAGAAAACTGCAAAGACAGGTTACGTTAGACAAGACGTTAGACAGGACCTGCAAGACACAAAAATTAAGTTTTAGAAAGTAGGGTAATTCAGTTTGTTAAAATATATATTTATCCTAATCATTATTAGGCATTAATGATTCCAGCGACAGTCGATTGCTTTTCATTACCTGTGCGAATCATCTTTGCCATTTCTGAAAATGATATAAAACACACACCCTTCAATGCCATAATGTTCTGTTTGTTACCTTGTGTCATAAAATGTACATTCCCTTATGATATTGCGGCCTTTCTAATTGATTGCATGTTCAGTTAATTAAATCGATTATGTTTGAGATGGAAACAGAAATGTAGTTTAATTATTATTTATTAAATATTATTTTCTCCTAAAACTTTTACGGTAGCTATTTTTAGTTGTTTTTAGAATTAAAAATAATAATAATAATAATTAAAATAAAAATGAGCATAAACTTTTCCTTTATTGTCCAACTTTTTCCAGATTATCCTGTAAAAATCCGGCTCAATGTTTTGTACATATTATCAGATATCTATGTTTAGAGACTGCGTGCATTGCACACATATCATAACATTCGTGTAAATAAATTGTTTTCTGCAGGATAATTCATATCTTTAATTGGTATTTCTTAAGTAATATAAGTATGATATACGTATTAGTAAACCTTTTAAGTGGATAAAAATGTTATTTTCTTTGTTATATAGTTACACATATTCAGCAAAGCGTATTTTCTCATATGTGGTGTAATTGCACAATACGTGATTTTAGTCGGACTAGAGTAGAGGAATAAAGAGCTGCGGAAGGGGATGGGCCGCTCGCCGCGGTGGTCGACCCCCCCCCCCATATCGAGACAAATAATGGGCTCGAAGTAGCTAGGAGTCGTTTGGTAGCTTCATCGCCCCGAGCCCAACCCTTACCGCTTTTCGATGCCTTTAATTTGGGTAATTTCCCTTTTAAATTTGCCCGGTTTCAATTTTTGATTTTTTTTCTACCTGGTTTTTGCTAGAGAGTCTTTCACTTCGGACGTGGCTGGGGACCTACGTATATTGCTTCCGCAAAAGAGTTGGACTAGAGTAGAAGAATAAAGGGCTGCGGACGAAGATGGGTCGTTCGCCGCGGCGGGCAATGCAATGTTTTATGTGCAATGTTTTATGATGTTTCTTAATTCACATTTGAATTAAACCTTCTTAGCGATATTTTATCGTTAGCGTTATAAAATAATTCAGCAAATTATGACAGAAAAGCACTAATTTTGATAGACTTTAAGTATGTAAATTAGTGCTGTATAAGTAGTATATATATATGTATATATACCCAGCAAACACATACCTTTCGGCACACGATCGGACCGTTGCCGGCAATGTCGGTTAAGTGTCGGCATGGGCACAGTGATTTCGGTGAAATGTCGGCAGCATGTCAGCAACTGAAACATAGGAATCTGCTTTTTCGACTGCCGGTTACCGTAATCGGTCCCCTTTCGGTTATGTATCGGCAAGCGATTTACACCGGCAAGTGACTCAGGACCGATATATGATTTCTGATAGTGGCCCGATTAGATTTGCCAACATCGGTCCGAATTTGGAATTTTTAGTCTTAGCCGACATTTTTTTTTTTCGTTTTACTAATTTTGTTTGAATTTGAGTTTTGATAAGATATGTATAATTCGTGTATTTCATATGAAATTCTAACAGTGATTAAAAAAAAAAAAAAAAAAAAAAAATAGCTCTTATATAAATATATTTTTAAAGCTGTTATTGAATTCATTTTAAAAAAGGTATACAATTATTTGAATCATCAAAAGAGTTTCTTAAATCACCCCTTAAAATTATTATTCGTTATAAAGTTAATCGTAGAAAAAAAAAATTCATAAATTAATTATTTTCTAACTAAATATTCATTTTAAAAGCAACAGCTATGTTTCTTATTTTATTTAAAAATCAAATTATTAAAAAAGTGCTTAAAATTGTTTTACAAGCTATAAAAATATAAAAAAACTACCCAAATTAAGCATTAAAATTTAAAAGAAAGATTCAGTAATCTCCCACTTCTAAAAAATTATTTACCAAAAAAAAAAAAAAAAAAAAAAAAAAAAGATAAATTAATATTTCTATTTTATTTCATGATTAAAAAAATTTGATAAGTAAAATAATCATTTTTGCTACTTAATCACTAAAAATATATTCTACATTAAATCATCAAATGATAAAAAATGAACTCTTATTCTAATTAAAAGTGATTAATTACCAACCTCTTTTTTATTAAAATTAGCTTCTCTATGTTACAAATACATATTTCTTGAATTAATGCATTTAGTTATTTATAATTCCTAAGGAGAAATTTTTATTAAGAGAAAAACCTCTGAAAGTCACTTATTTTATTTAATAATTATTCTTAAATTTATAAGAAAGATTCAGAAATATCCCATTTAAAAATTATCTTCGAAAAGAAAAAAAAAATTAAGCTGATATTTTTATTTTATTTTTAAATTAAAAATATTGATAAGTAACAAATTAATATTGCAACATACTCATTAAATATATGTTCTGCTTTATATCATCAAAACGACATAAAATGAATTCTTATTCTAATTAAAATTTAATAATTACTAACTTTTTATTTATTAAAATACATTTTTCCATGTTAAAAATATATATTTTATAAATTAACGCAACGCATGTAATTACATTATAATCCCAATAAGAAAATTTGATTAACTGAACAAGACCTCTAAAAATATTTTTTAATACTTATTATTCTTAAATTTATATCTATTCTTAATTATTCTTAATTATATCTATATCTTAATTGAACTTAAAATTATTCTTAAATACCTTTGCTTTAACAAATTCGCTAAGGTATTTATTTCATTCATTTAAATATTAAATTAACTTTTAAATAAACGCGCGTAAGACAATTATAAATAAATAAATAAAAAAATAAAATAAAATCAGTTCAAAATTCTAATTTTCCCATCTATCTTTAATGGCAAACCATTACGTATCGATAAGACTTCCCTTTATTGCCTCATACAATCCTCCCCTGATCAAGTCTGAGTGGTCAAGTGGTTAAGGAGTCCACTTCCTGTCCTTGGATTCCCAGGATCAAACCCAACCTCAGCCAGCGCCGAAACACGTTCTTTTCAAAGATGCATTCCGCGATGGCTAATAGATGGCGCCATCAAAACAGATTTTTTTCAATTGATGCTGGTGTCGGGCTGCGACCGGCATTCATATGGATAGCTATCGGTGTGCTTCCAGCATAGTGTTTTGCTGATACTGGACCGGCTGTGCGCCTATCTGTCGGGCGTCACTCGCCCGACGTGTCGAAAAAGATACGGAACCGGTACGGCAGCCGGTATCGTGCCGATACCGTCAGTAACGGCAAAGCGGCTGTCGGCCGATTGTTTACCGATAGCTCTGTGTTTGCTGGGTATATATATATATATATATCATAAATATGCAACTCTGATGAGGTTTCAGAAAACTTTGCCTTTTTTATTCAGTTTTAGGCAATACTGCCATAAAAAGCAAATACTTTTACACGTAAGCAATTGAAATTAAATTATAATCTATCAATGATAGACAAACTGTATGACAAATCAAAAAACTGTAATATATAAAAAAGATCAAGAAATGGAAAGCGAAAAACAATATAAAAATATGGAAAGTCTTTAAAGTTTTCCAGAAAACAATAATTTACGTTATAAAGTCTTCCCCAATATATTTTTAGAGAAATGTGTCTTTTATTTTTATCATAATCTGTGACGTAATATAAATTGACTTTGTAAAATTTCCAATTTCAACAGCTTGAGATCGCAACTTATTAGATGAATTTTGTGATATAAAGTAAGATAAAGTTTCTTGAAAATCATTCTCTTATCAGTAAAAAAAGGATATGGTGAGTGGCAGTTCAATCACAACG
This sequence comes from Maratus speciosus, assembly GCA_963932465.1. Taxonomy (NCBI): domain Eukaryota; kingdom Metazoa; phylum Arthropoda; class Arachnida; order Araneae; family Salticidae; genus Maratus; species Maratus speciosus. The sequence continues at coordinate 141,203,451 of OZ010791.1, forward strand.
ACGATGAAATTTTAAAGAAAAATGGTCAAGTGGGGAAATTTGCAATACAAGATGTAAAACACAAATAAATCTTTTATTATTTTAAAAAAGAACAATCCATTTAAAAAAAAAATAAACAATCTATACGAGAAATGATGGAATATTATATTAACTTTATATTGTGTCATCCCGAAAGTTCTGCGGATTTCATATGATAAATTTCAAAGAACTTTAAAAACATAATGAAATTTTAATTAATCACACCAGCGCCATTTTGTTCTATGACATTTTGCCTTCATTCTGGAAGGCAGGAAAATTTCCTTTTTAAAATAGTCATTAGATCTAGTCTTAAAGAAATTATCAAGGTTCTGTTTTACAGATTCTAAAGAAATGAACTGCTGGTACTTCAGAGATTTTTGACGTGACCTGAAAAAGTAAAAATATAAGTGGGCCAGGTCTGGTGAATATGGAGGGAAACACGAAACATCCCAGCCATACTCAATAAAGCGTTGCCTGATATTCATCACATTATGAACCGGAACTTTGTCATATAGGAACCCAACACTTCGGTGATTAGTCAATTTTGGTCGCTTTTCATCGAATTTTGCTTTTAAAACTGACATCTGAGAACAGCATCTTTCCGAATTTAACGTCTAATTTGGTGTCAACAATTCATAATAAATAACTCTTTTGAAATCCAACTATACACAAAGCATTACCTTTTTGGGATGCAGCCCTCCTCTCGATGTTACTTGGGGAGGTTTATTTGTTTACTCCGTGATTTTTTTTTCATACTTTCATACATTATTTTATAGTATCCATTTCCCATCTCCAGTAATGAACTGGTTTAAAAAAGGAAGCTTCTTCATTTTGTTTCAAAATCACATGCTCTCTCATGAAACTCGAGCAAGCATATTCTTCGGTATTAAAATATGGGGTACCCACACATCATAGCGCCTTACATGCCCAATATCTTCAAACGATTATGCACTGTACTTTTTGGAATATATAATCTGTGTGATACTTCCTAAACTGTTTAACATGTTTTTTCAGAGGTAGTTTCTTAAAATAGATCCTTCTTTACAGATAACGGTCGCCCAGAGCGAGCGCCATCTTAGAAGCTGAAATTTCCGCATTTAAACTTTCCAAACGACCTTCGAGCTGTATCATCTGAAAAAGCACTTTGTTCATATACAGTTGTTCATATAATTTTATGAGCATCCTGACCAGCTTTTCTATTTGTTTTGAAATAAAAAAGCATAATATGATGAGAATGAACTTTTTTGTTCTCCGATCTTAGCACTGTACTCAAACAAAAATTATGTGGCAATACAAGCCAGAATCATGCAGTATAAGCAGAAAAGACTGAGTATTCTTCTATAGGTCATTCAAAGTCACGCCTTATCAGTAGTAACAAAATAACTAGACGAAACTCAGAATCACTATGAAAAACCGCAGAACTTTCCGGATGATCCAATATAAAAAAGGAAGATAGGATTTCGATTGTAAAATGTTTGCATTTAAAAAAGGGACTAGCATTTGAAAATTCAAAGTAATTTTCATTTAATTATGAAATTTAAACTGTCTTGAGATACCTCAAAATGAGTACCTCATTTTTAGGGTTTCGTTTATCTGACGAACTTCTCAGCGTCTCACTCCTCGATCTTCCCGTCTGCCTGTCCATCACAAGGCTCGCCCTCAGAAACTGTATAAGTTGGAGATTTGAAATTTTGCATACTTATACCCAAACACCTGCGATCACAAGACATATCACAAAATTTCGAAAAAAATAATTAATACAAATGATTAATTAAAAACCCCAATTAAAAGAATGAAAATGTGCATAATTCAAATAAAGCATTGATTTTAATCAAGCTGCAAAGATTTTCCTTCAGTAGCGCAATAAATGTGAGGGTTTACTACAATTTAGAAGGATTCCATGGAGTTAAATGCACTGGACGTCTTAAAGGACGCCGTATCTTCAAATCTACCGGATCTAAAAACGTGAAAATTCTGCACCCAGATGTAAAGAGCTTTTCTCTTTCAGAATTTCTGAAAAAAAAAAATCTAAAAATGCCACCTACACGTGGAAATATCCCTTTAAAATAGATTTATATAAATCCATTTATTTTTATTTGGAAGACTATGAGTAGAAAACTGACGTTTCAAAGTAAAAAGACTGCCGCTGACGGTAGTGGAAAAGATTCAACTCGTAGAAAATTTTTTACAAATACAATCGAACCTCGATTATCCGAAGTAATTGGGACCGACTCTCTTTAGGAAAAATCGAAATTTTCGGATCGAATTTTCGGATAATCGAGAATGCTTCAATTTTAAGATGAAGGAGATTACCACAATAAGAAATATGCAGTATTTTCACATTATTATGGTATGGTAATTTCTTATTATGGTAACAATTGCTTAATAAAAATAAAGCAATAGAAAAATAGAAACAAGAATAAATTACCTGAATTTTACTTTTGAAATTAATTACTTTTTACGTATATCACAAGGTTTTGAAAAAATGTTTTGTTTGTTGCAGTTTCAATTGCCTTTGCTTTGAAGCCCTATCACGGAGTTTAATATTATTAGTGCACCACTATCATTGTGATTCTGCTGCTCCAGGCTTGCAAAACCTTTTGGAAGACATTCAAAAGCTTCAGAAGTACTAATTTGTTCGTTTTCTTTGTTCCACTCCCCAGCTTACGGGAGCTCAAGTTAAATTTAAAGGAACTCTAAGAAAGGGGATCGAAAATATTTATATGTACTCATAGTTTAAAAAGGACTATTTCCACACAAGGAATACAATAGTTAAAAAAAAAAAACCTTTCAAAATGGATTTTGCACACACAAGTAATTTGATAGTAAAAAAAGAAAAAAAATTAAATTGGATTTCGGTTAACCCAGAGTTTCGGTTAAAGAATTTCGGATAAAAGAGGTTCTACTGTATTGCATTCACAGAAAATCATAATTATTTATGCATCTATGTGTAACACTGATAAACAAAAATTGACTTTTTTTTCTTAAATTTAAAGCTAATATTTCAATTATATACACTCTTAAGTAAATAAAAATGATATAAGAAATTTTTACTTGGTTCTTATTTTCTTTTTAAACGAAGGATATGTATTTATAGATTATTACGATACATCACAATTTAGGAGATCGTATAATAATGTATAATAATAATACACAAATGTTAAATTTACCATCAGTATACTTGTACACTGTTTATACACATTTTCCATATATTTTACATACATTTTACGCATCTGAATACAATTTGAGTGTATTAATTTGAGTACATTAGTACCTATTTTTCCGTTTATATTTATACCCAGTATCTTTTATTCGTGAAACAGCAGTAATCGGTAAGAATTGCTGCATTCCATTGCGATCGATTACGAGACTCCATAGCAGAAATTTGTTAGTGCATGCCATGTTCGTCACTACTTTAGCCCCTATTATCTGGGTCAATGTGACAGTGCAAGAAATGAAGCTTTAATGACATGTGACAATTTACCTTTTTAAAATTGTTTACCATATTTTGAACTATATGCTTGTAATTTGTAGCTTTGTTATCCCCTAAGAAATTATGCACAACGTCCTTGAATGAAAGACATAAAACTTCAAATTCAGGTATACCTTGATAAATATAGGGGCTGATTATGTTTTGGTGTAAATCGCGAAACAGGTGACACTTTTTACAACACTATTTATTTTATTAACTTCATTTATTTTAAACAAATGCACGGATTTTGACCAAACTTCAGATTCAGTTAGACGTTGACAGAAAGTGTTCCTGATAAGGTTTTGGTGTTACTTGCCCGATAGATGGCGCTGATGTGCGCATTTTTCCCGATTTTCGCAATAGCTTTATCTCAAGATCTAATGCACGGATTTTCATAAAACTGCAGATTCAGCCAGACGTTAACACAAGTTGTTGCTGATTAGGTTTCAGTGTAAATCACCCAACAGGTGGTGCTGCCATGCTGTATTTTACAGGATTTACATGATTTTAGCAACAGTCATATCTAAAGAACTAATGCACGGAATGTCATATCTTTAGAATCCTCATGATGGGCATGGATTGCCATTTAATGTTGGCATTCTGGTAGTGAAATTCATAGTATTAACATGTATGAGATAGAGGAACGTTTTGTGATTGGCACAAACGGCTAGTTTTTTCGTCTGCTGTATTTGTTATTTTAGAATTTTCTAAATTTCTACTGCCACACGCTGAAATCCTCCCCTCCCCACCCCTTCCCGGCCATTTAAATGTTTAAAACTTGCATTTGCAAAAAGGAACCTTTTATTAAAATATCCATATTATAATTTATTAGTTTAATTTGTAGGTCCTCACATTTTTGGGGGTCATTGACAGCACTTAAAAGTCCTTGATTTTTATTTTAAAGAATGTGTACAAACCCTGCATTATTCTGTCTATATATATCTATTTCTGCTTTCTCCTCCCTCTGTAAAAAGTATACAAAATTAAAACAGTCCTTCACATGAACTGGTGCTGATTATGTTTTGGTGTAAAATGCCCAACAGGTGGCGCTTCTGTGCTGCATTTTTCACATGGACGAAACACATCATATTGGCGCCTAGATAAGTAGTAGATATTTGTTCATTTTCAGGATCATTAGGCTGTAGGAACAAAGCACTATAAAAGGCAATAAAATAAAATAATGAGATATAGTTAAGCACAGGTTCCTCTGAAACGGAAACCAACTTCACCTTTTTGTGAATATTTCATAAATTCCCAAGGGTATGGTTACTTAAATATGTTAAAATTTTCCATGAAAAAATTCTTGTTTATCAGTGATTTTTTTCGCGTGTCCTGAATATGTAGTTTTCGTTAAAATATTTTCAGTAGAACACTAATTATCAATTAAAAATAGGAATGAAAGTATTTATTTTGAATTTCATTTCCTCTAAAGCCAGCTATCTGGTAAAACCACTGATAATTGTTGGACTAGTACTGTTTTGCGGGGTAAAATGTTTTTTAGAAATCGTGCATTTACAGATTTTTAACGTATGCACCTGTACCTATTTTTTCATGCTGATTCTGAATATGTAATTTTCGTAAAAATCTATTCAGAAATTTTTATTTTATCAAAAATCGATTTAAAAAATGAAAAAGTAATGCTTTTCTACTGCACATTACTAAATCTACGCATTTTCCCACTAATTGCCATCATTTTACATCCAATATTTATGATAGGCTGTATAAAATGAACATATTGCCCCTATTTTAATGAGTGGTAGTAGTTACCACTATTTCCGAATGTTAATTTCGGCAAAAATAATTAAAATTTAGAACAGTAATCAAGTCATCGATTGCAGATTAATAAATTGGATTTATTAGTTAAATGATAAAGTGTTTTGGAAAAAATATTAAACAGAACCTTCTGTACGATCCACGATTACACTTACCCAATTGTTTTGAATGTGTATTTGCTAAGGTTTGCCAACAGACAAGAAACATTGAGGTAAATTGTCCAAATTACCCAATTGTCCCATTTGTCCAAATACGCAACATGAATTTATGAAGGTGCGTGAACTCGTTTACATTTCCAAGGTGTCTTTCACAACTATAGTAGACTAAGAATATTTGTACTTAGTATTTAAATAGCACAATTCGCAGCCACTATTTTTAATGATAGAATTTGTAAAAATTTTCCGATATTAAAGATGAAAAATTGTATTCAAAACTTATGATTGTACACTACGTACTCTGATTTACAAATGTTTTATTTAAGTACTAACAAATAAGCATGTATTTTCTTACGCATTGTAAGTATTTCTTTCATCTTCCACTGTTTGTGTTTTAAGGGATCAATCAAAATTATTAAATATTTAAGGGTTTGATTGAAAATTATATTTAACGTGACACATTTTCTTGATTTATTATTTTGTATCCAATTTTTATAAGTTTCTTAAAACACCCTTTAACTCTTCATGTACTGAATTATGAAATCATGAATATTTTATATTCTAAAGCATTTTTCGTGAATTGTTTAAAATACATTAGAAGATTTACATAATCATTTAATACATTTTTGAATGATTTTAGAAGGATTGAAGGATTTAAATGTTTAATTAAATTTGAATTTATAAGGTTTTTGTGCAATATTTATAACCCCACTCAAATCTTTTACTTTAAATATTTTTCTTAGTATATTGTAGAATTAGGAAATGCACATATATAATGTTCTTACAATAGAAATATACAAATATTTCCGAATTGAAAAATCCCCTCCCCCCTCCAACGCCAAGGAAACTGAAAAGATACAAAGGCAAAAGAAATCATCATCTTAAATTTTCTTATACCCATATTTCAGGCATTATAGTAGCCATTAGTATAGACACTTTTTCCACATCTGTTTAACATTAATATATAAAGATTCATGACACTTAATTTTCATTAAAAAAAACTTTTATCTTTCTTTTTTTACATATTAAAATCGAAATTTACAATTTACATTCTCTTTACTTTTCTTAAAAACAAAAACACATCTTTATTTAAAGAGAACATATATTCCGGTATATCTTTAAAACTATGTTATTTACCAATATATACTGCTCTATATACTGTCCAATACTCTTTGGCACTTCTCTGAAAAACGTTTTCGTCCCTTCTAGGACTTCATCAGTTTCAAATGGCGGCTCGCAGTTTCGCTTTTGACCTTTTAACTTCTCTCTCTTTCCTCTTTTTTCCTCTTCTCCCTTTTCACTTTCCCCTTCTTTCCAGCATTTTTAGCCAACGGGAGTCAACATCTGCATGTGTCATATCGTTGCATAAATTTTGTCTGTCGAGGTTAATCTCTATAGCCTCTCTCATCAGTGTGTTGTGGGGGTTATCATACGTAGCTATATTTTCTATTTTAATTCATTGAGGTATTATGGTGTTTTTTTAATTTGTGCTTGAGAGGGCTGTTGCTTGATTATTATATTTTAAGTCGCGGATATGCTCCTTATATCTTTCACTTATTTTTCGCTTGGTCATCCCGATGTATGTAGTTTCCTTATTTTCTATATCTGAGGCTTTAATTTTATATACTCGTGCCGTCTGTAATTCTTCGTATCTTTCAGCTTCATTTCGTATCGTTTTAAATAGGGAGGGGTTGGGTGTGATTGGGACTATCTTTCCAAGTTTACTTATTTCGCGTTTTATGTTTAGTGCTATCCCGTTCATGTATGGTAGGGGGGGGGGTGGGGGTGGGGGGGGTGTATAATATTTTTTATTTTGTACTGGTTGGATCCAGTTAATTTTTTCTTTCGCTTTTCTGATTAGCTTTTCTATTGTTTTCCTTGGATGGCCAGCGTTAAGTCCTATGTTTTCTATAATCTTTAATTCTTCTTTTAATAACTTTTCTGTTGAACATATATACAGTGCTCTATAGATGTAGGTATTTAGGGCTGCAAGTTTATAGTTTATTGGTGTATTTGTTTTGCTTGACATTATCGCTAGGTTTGCAGTAGGTTTTCTATGGATTGTTTTTTTTATCTGGTCATTTTCGTATATTATTTTTACGTCAAGGTATGGTAGGGATCGATTCTTTTCTTCTTCAACTGTAAATTGTATATTGCTATCGTATTTATTTATTTCGTTTAAGAGGTTTTTTAGGTTTACTGTTCTGTTTGTTATGATAAATGTATCATCTACATACCTTACCCAAAGGCGTATTTCATTTTTATGATCCTGTATTATTCTTTTATCCATTACTCGCATTTTCCATTCGGAAACCACATTTGAAATGGAGAACCCCATTGGTAAACCCCTCAGCTGTTTATATATCTTATTGTTAAACTTAAAATAACTTTCGTTTAGGATCAGATTTGTTGCACTTTCCATTGTATTTATAACTTCTGGGTCTGTATAGTGTTTCTGTATAGTTTTGTTTATTTCTTCTGTCATTTCGTTAAGGTTAATCGACGGGTATAGGTTTTTTACGTATAAGCTTATTATATAATCGTCCGGTTGCGGTTCATATTCTCTTAATATCTGTATGAATTTCCGTGTTGAATTAACTGATATATCAGAAGGGGGGAGCATTTCTTCATATTGTTTTCGCATATATTTTTCTATGTCATAGGTTGGGCTTAGCTTTTTGTTAACAATCGGTCTCATTTTGTATGGATTTTTGTGGTCTTTCAATTTTCCAAATATAAAAATAAGCGAAAGATATAAGGAGCATATCCGCGACTTAAAATATAATAATCAAGCAACAGAACAAATTTAAAAAAACCCATAATACCTCTATCAATTAAAATAGAAAAAATAGCTACGTATGTAACCCGCACAACACACTAATGAGAGGGGCTATAGAGATTAACCTCGACAGACAAAATGTATGCAACAATATGACACATGCAAGTGTTGACTCCCGTTGGCTAAAAATGCTGAAAAGAAGGGGAAAGTGAAAATGGAGAAGAGGGAAAAAGAGAAAAGAGAGAGAAGTTAAAAGGTCAAAAGCGAAACTGCGAGCCGCCATTTGAAACCGATGAAGTCCTAAAAGGGACGAAAACGATTTTTCAAATGGCCAAAGAGTATTGGACAATGCGGTATATATTGGTAAATAGCATAGTTTTGAAGATATACCGGAATATATGTTCTTTTTAAATAAAGATGTGTTTTTGTTTTTAAGAAAATTAAAGAGAATGTAAATTGTAAATTTCGATTTTAATATGTAAAAAAAGAAAGATAAAAGATTTTTTTAAATGAAAATTACGTGTCATGAATCTTTATATATTAATGTTAAACAGATGTGGAAAAAGTATCTATACTAATGGCTACTATAATGCCTGAAATATGGGTATAAGAAAATTTAAGTGTAATATGGGCATTAAATAAGACAGGAATTCCTGTCGAAAAACACTGGCTAAATATTGGAACTGGTACCGGGTATCAAGGACAATGGCATTTGCGCAGTTGAAAAAAGCTTACTTGATAAACGACAGAGAAAGACGACATAACATCTTTCTTAAGCAATGTAAACAAAAAGGAATAACGCCAAACTTCCTGAAAGTTAGAAATAAATCCCTATGGACGGAGTTCAAGAGAGAAATAAGGTTCTTCGAAAAACGGATCTTGAATAAAGTAATCAAACGAAGATATGCAAAAATCGCAAGATTAAAAAGAGAAATTAAAGATCTAGAAGGAAAACTATACGAGTTACCACCAGAGGAACAGGCACTGATATTTGAAAAAATAAATAGTATTAGAGTATATGAAAAGGTAAAACATGAAAAGAAACTTGAAAAGAAAATGAAATATCGGGAAATGAAGGTTAGAAATAGGGATAATAGACCCCAGTTGGCAACCAGCATACCATACGTAAATATATCGACATACAAACCGACCGAAGAAGAACAAGCTTGCCTAAAGAAAGGCCCTAAATATAATGTAGAAAGGAAAATAAATCTTAAAGAAGCCATCCCCAAAATCGAAAGAGTATTGAAATCTATTCCTGAAGAGGAAGCGAAAAAATTACGAAACCTAGCTCAGAACGAGATTGAAAAACAGTGAAAAAAGAGGGGGAGAAATGATAACGACCTTAGAATAATAAAACAACTTAAAGAAAACCAAAACTTAACTTTTTTACACACCAATAAAACAGGAAAAATAGCAATTATGAATAAAAATGAATATATTGATATGATGGAGTGCACAATAGATGAACTAGGGGCCGAAATAGTAAAAAAAGATCCCCTAAATAAAATAATGCAAAAGTCAGAAGAATTGATTAAGAGGGGTAAATGGCCAAATGGAACTAAACCAATAAAACAGAATTTTACTCCTAATACACCAATTATATTTGGAAAATTGACAGACCAGAAGAATCCATACAAAATGAGACCGATTGTTAACAAAAAGCTAAGCCCAACCTATGACACAGAAAAATATATGCGAAAACAATATGAAGAAATGCTACCCCCTTCTGATATATTAGTTAATTCAACACGGAAATTCATACAGATATTAAGAGAATATGAACCGCAAACGGACGATTATATGATAAGCTTAGACGTAAAAAACCTATACACGTCGATTAACCTTAACGAAATGACAGAAGAAATAAACAAGACTATACAGAAACACTATACAGACCCAGAAATTATAAATACAATGGAAAGTGCAACAAATCTGATCCTAAACGAAAGTTATTTTAAATTTAACAATAAGATATATAAACAGCTGAGGGGTTTACCAATGGGGTCCTCCATTTCAAATGTGGTTTCCGAATGGAAAATGCGAGTAATGGAAAAAAGAATAATACAGGATCATAAAAATGAAATACTCCTTTAGGTAAGGTATGTGGATGATATATTTATCATAACAAACAGAACAGTAAACCTAAAAAAAACTCTTAAACGAAATAAATAAATACGATAGCAATATACAATTTATAATTGAAGAAGAAAAGAACCGATCCCTACCATACCTTGACGTAAAAATAATATACGAAAATGACCAGAAAAAACAACAATCTATAGAAAACCTACTGCAAACCTAGCGATAATGTCAAGCAAAACAAATACACCAATAAACTATAAACTTGCAGCCCGAAATACCTACATGTATAGAGTACTGTATATATGTTCAACAGAAAAGTTATTAAAAGAAGAATTAAAGATTATAGAAAACATAGGACTTAACGCTGGCCATCCAAGGAAAACAATAGAAAAGCTAATCAGAAAAGCGAAAGAAAAAATTAACTGGATCCAACCAAGACAAAATAAAAAAGATTATACCCCCCCCCCCCTACCATGCATGAACGGGATAGCACTAAAAATAAAACGCGAAATAAGTAAACTTGGAAGGATAGTCCCAATCACACCCAACCCCTCCCTATTTAAAACGATACGAAATGAAGCTGAAAGATACGAAGAATTACAGACGGCAGGAGTATATAAAATTAAAGCCTCAGATATAGAAAATAAGGAAATAACATACATCGGGATGACCAAGCGAAAGATATAAGGAGCATATCCGCGACTTAAAATGTCATAATCAAGCAACAGCCCTCTCAAGAACAAATTAAAAAAAACCCCATAATACCTCAATCAATTAAAATAGAAAAAATAGCTACGTATGATAACCCCCACAACACACTGATGAGAGAGGCTATAGAGATTAACCTCGACAGACAAAATGTATGCAACGATATGACACATGCAAATGTTGACTCCCGTTGGCTAAAAATGCTGGAAAGAAGGGGGAAGTTAAAAGGGAGAAGAGGTAAAAAGAGGAAAGAGAGAGAAGTTAAAAGTTCAAAAGCGAAACTGCGAGCCGCCATTTGAAACCGATGAAGTCCTGGAAGGGACGAAAACGTTTTTTCAGAGAAGTGCCAAAGAGTATTGGACAATGCAGTATATATTGGTAAATAGCATAGTTTTAAAGATATACCGGAAAATATGGTCTTTTTAAATAAAGATGTGTTTTTGTTTTTAAGAAAAGTAAAGAGAATGTAAATTGTAAATTTCGATTTTAATATGTAAAATAAGAAAGATAAAAGATTTTTTAAAATGAAAATTAAGTGTCATGAGTCTTTATATATTAATGTTAAACGGATGTGGGAAAACTGTCTATACTAATGGCTACTATAATGCCTGAAATATGGGTATAAGAAAATTTAAGTGTAATATGGGCATTAAATAAGACAGGAATTCCTGCCGAAAAACACTGGCTAAAGAAATCATCATCCTTTAATTATTTTTTTGTGTAAACAATAATGCTTTTGGAACAAGATAAAGTAATGTATCTATAACTCATTGTAAACTGTGTTACAACTAATCAATGCATTAAAGGAATTTTATAACAAGTTATTTTAATGATACTTATAAGTACCGTCAGTAGATAAATAGTTAAAACATACGACTATACACATTTAATCATATCAATATCTTCTTTGAATCTCTCTACTATTATATTAAATTATTGAATACGAAATATCACATAATAATTTGTTTTAGTGTTTCTAAAATATTATTATTCTGCGCAAGAGAAATTAATTCCCATTCAAAAAATACTTATAGTTCCAAACATTTATTTTTTTTTGGGGGGGGGGGGGGTTAATCAAGGATTTCAGATGTTCAGGGTTATTTCCCTTAAAACTCTAAAAAATTTCATTTATTAAAAAAAGTTTATTTTTTTTTTCATAATAAATGAATGTCGTTCAACTTAAATATGTAACAAAATATCTCTCATCTATAGAGGGAATGTTTTAACGCAATAACACACAAAAAATTATCCATTAGTAAACTTATTTACATAATGTATACTTTTGTAATATATTGCATAATCCGTATACGAAAGATTAATTATTCTTTATTGCAAAAGAAAACTACATAACAACGTAGTACTTTTTCATTTGCGCGTAGGTTACGAAGTAGCTATTTCAAAGAAAAATATATGTTGTTGAATTAAACTTTTCTTGTCACCTTGTTGTTACTATTTTTTGAAAAATCTATCCTTTGAGGTGCAGATATTATGCATTCATTAGTTAGGGATTTATTTTATTGATATGTTTAAATTTTATTACTCTCCTTCCCAATAATAACAAAACCAACGATATTTTTAATCAATTGGTACATTCATTTTTAATCTAAAACAAAAAGTGTTTCACAATAACATGTAATAATTCTTCTTTTTTTATTCTTTTGAATCTGTGCGTTTCATGTATTCAAAATCAAAGAATATGATTTATTCTCAACAGTTATAGAAAAACATTATAGTATGAAAATAATGCCAACTTAATTATTTCGACTAAAAATTGTAAATGAACTTTTACCGACGCATATATAAAGCAGATATTCATATGTACTCAATTATATAAAATAAGTTCTTTTAATATTTCTGGATTAGTTTCTTTTAGTCTTTCATATAGAACTGAAATTATGGCATTGAGTAATTTATTTATCTTCTTTCGACTACTAAGTAATTCAGTGCAGATATTACAGCTTAATGAAGATAAATAGATGTCAATGTTGAAAGAAAATAATTAGATTATGTTAAATATTTTCCTAATGACAGTATTGCTTATATCAGTTAATGTAATTTTACTTTCTCAATCTTAATGAAATATTTACTAATCGTTTTCTATTCATATGCTGTCGTCATTAATCAACTTTGCGAATTTCTGATAAAAATATGAATTACGCAAACTTGTTTAAATTCAGAAAAAAACATTTTTAGGTTATACAGCCACAGAAAAAAATTGTATATTACATTTTTGAACACAGTTGTAAAAGTTTTGTGAATTGAATTTGTCTGTTTTCGAACACTCGTAAAAATACTCGAGTTGCTATGTAATTGATATGTTTTACTGAGCCTATTATTTGTATTAAAAAATTATATAAAATAATTAATTTAGATATGAAAGAAATATGAACAAAAATTCTAAAAATTAAACTCAATATAATTATCTATTAAATCTTAGTGCATAAAAGTCAAGGAAAACATTAATTGTACGCAGCAAGCTAAACAAAAGATACAACTTCTTCAAAAATAAACATAATTCATCATCTTCTTCAGAAGAAAAACAATCAAAGCCATCTTCGTTATTTTCATCAATAAAATTCAGATCCATTACTTCTTGCTCTAACTGTAGAGTAGATTGTTTTACAGCACGGCAAAGATTGTCACGGAACTCTCAATTCTCGGAGCCATCATGTCCTAAAGAGATAGCACAGAGTTTGATTGATACGCAGAAGAGCTCTTCCGATATAGCCTCCCAAACATTACAGACCCACAGAAAATCATATTGTCTTTATTCGACGACACATCTGCAGACTGTAGCAATCGGGTGCATCTAGATGATATTAATACAACATCGGTGCCAACCGAATACAGCACTTGTTTTGCTTTTACTGATTTGTGGATTGGCGGCGGTCCAGAATAGGTCGGACATCATTGATGTTAGCTCTTTATACTCTGGAAGTCAATTCTTCAAGCTTATCAGCCGTCATCTAGCCCTTTTTTGTTGTTGTAACTTTTATACATTTGACGGGATTCGGAGTTTAGCCAAAACTTTAGGCGGAATACGCCCTAATGCTGCTCCAAAGTGCAAAATGCCATCCTCTTGTATTCATTTGAATGGGCTGCTAAGGCTAGCGTAAAACATCTTTTAATACAATTTGTATTACTTATTTACATCATTGTATCCCCTCTCCTTTCACATTATTTGTTCGATTGAATGGGCTGTCAAACCTGAGCATTGTTTCATTCATGTTTGCTATATTGTATAACGTATAATCTGAGGAAAGTTCTAATACATGCTTACATCAAACAAATTTAAATCATTACATAAAGTGAGTCTTTTTTTTTCCTCAAGTTCTTCTGGAGTTTTATTGGCTGTCATTTGTACGACGTAGAATTATTACATCAAAACTCTGTTTTGAATCAGCCCCATGTTTGTTTGAAGCTTTGAAGTTCACGATGGTCAGTTTGCTTGTTATTTCGGAAGCTTCTGTAACCAGATCTTTATTGCCGATAATTCTTCAACAGCCTATCTTTTTTTTTCCTTTCATATTACCAATGTCATATGACCTCAGTGTAGCTTCATTGCTTGGCAGATCTGCAATTCTTTCGGTCCACATGAAACTCTGTTGATATTTTGTGGAAATCGTTTATGACATTCAAGTATCTTTAACTTTTCTTTAATGCTGTAACTATTCCTAACCTTAGACATGATTAATTTCTGAAGCACACGTTGAAACAGAAGCCAACTGCAGTGTAGCAATTTAGCGTAGAACTCGTATTGCCACTCACTGCTAGATTGAGACGAGCAACCTCTGCCTAAGACAAACTACGGTTGCAATAAATGATCACGTGTGTAAATTCTTTTCTCCTTTCTCACCCTCAATTCCTGTCCCTTCACTGCAGAACTTGTTAGACATTCTTATTTCACCTTCAAAAAGAGTATTCCTTTCAAAGGCCTGGTAGTGCGTATAGTGAAGTACGCCATTCTGATACAGTGATATGTAACGATATTAGATAAAAATAAACTGAATAAAACATATTAATTTAGGAAAAATAAAAACAGAAATTTAAGGAATTTCCTGAAAAAAGAAGCAGAAGGATTGAAAGATCAGAAAATAAAACGTGAAGAGGAGGAATATTAAAGACGTGAATTATCACAATGCTAACAAAGTTTTGTTAAAAACAAGTGTTGTTAGCAAAATTTTGTTGTCAAAGGCTTTGTTAGCATTGTGATAATTCACGTCTTTAAAATTCATTAATTTCAAGCATAAATTCAATGCTAAACAGTAGTTGAAAAAAAAATTAATATAAAAAATTGAAGAGGAGGGTTCATAAATGACACTTTTTCAAAAATGAAGAAATTCACTTTTATGAGGGGAGTCGCTTAAATTCGGGGGGGGGGGGATGCTTACTGTTGGTAGTTTACGGTAATTTTTCATATTATTTTTTCTTTATAAATTCTCTATATCTGCATAAAATAATTAAATTACATTTCCACTTATTGAATGAAATTGCTGAAAGAAAATATCCAACTGTGTTATTTTTTCCTAACTGAATTTTTTCCCCCATTATGAGGTATACATACAAATCAATATGCCATATACAGTGCTGCGTAAAAGAATTCAGATATTTTTCCTATTCTGAATAGCACATGCCGAAATAGAGCTTTCAAATATGTTATGTGTTTTTAAAATTGTTAATTTAGACATAATATTTCACTTTAGAGAAGTTGAAGTTTTATTACAGTATTCTGAATATGTTGGAAATTGTTTCATATCCTATTCTTGACATACGAATTTTCTTTCTTGTTTATGTAAAAGACATTTTGTATGATACGGTGAAAGATCCTGAAGGAATGATTGTTTTGGCTATAAAAGCTACTTGCCACGTTTTTGGATGGTAAGCGATTGAATTTTTTTCACTCTTGAAATCTTTTCAACTCTTTATAGCTACTTTAATATCGGTATTTTTTTTATTTAATATTACGATTAGATTAAGAAATTTTCTCAGCTTACTGCACAAAGCAATTCAGTATTTTTCTTGAACCATTTATTTGGGAAAGTTTCATTCTGTATAGGTAGTACTGTAGTTACGAAATATGTTTTAAAATTTCGGAAACATTTAAATTCTCGCTGGAATGCTTCCTGGATCAGCTCAATCTATGGACAAAACTACTGAGGACATTCATTTGATTACATTCTATAATTTTCGTAGATTATGCTAGTTAGAATGTTTTCATTCTGAGCTATTAATGCAAAATAAAGACAGAAATGAGTAAAAAGAAATAACTCATGGGTGGACGAAGAATCCCGAGTTCTTGTAACATTTCCAGGACTCTAACATAACATGGCGGAAGCAGTCAATGTTTATGCCTCCCATCTTATGGTTTTCCCATGATTAAATTATTTTAATACATTCATAAATGAAATGAAAAAAAAGTGTTATCCATAAAAAAAATCTATTACTTCTTAATAAATTTTTGTTCAGGAGAACACGAATTTTAGTGAAAGTAGCTTTTTATGAATCTGACGAGGGTGCTGTGAACGAGTTACTTGCAATAGGAAATAAAAAAGCGGATTTATACAATTAAAAAAAATCATAAAATTAAAACTACTCAAATAATATTAAATGTTCTGAATAAATATAAATGTCAAATACTTTTATTTTTTAAGACGATTTTCAATTATCACTTGAAAATATGTGTTACGTTTTACATCACGTTTTGTTAAAACTCAAGAAATATATAGAATGTAAATAAAGAGATAAAACTATCCCATCTTTCAAAATTATGATAATATCGCAACCAACTTTCTTTCTCCACTAAAAACTTTCATTCAAAATGATCAATAAATCGATGCAAACAAAATGTATGCAAAGTATTTCAAATTATGTTTAAAATTCTCTGAGCATCTGAGCGCTTTCCTGAATTTTTTTTATAAATGCTTATAAAACTCAAGTTTATTTAAATATGTTTTCGCGAATTTGTACAAAGTACATTTAACATACGTAGGTGGTTCAATAATTATTGCCCCTAGTTTATATAAAATATTTGTACTGTGATGGTTGATGTGGAATATCGAAGCCTAATGCCTTAAATGCCCATATGCTCCATTTGAATACCGTAACTGCTACATTAACATAGTTTTGGAGGGAGCGGTGAAGTTTTAAAGACTTATTTTTGAGGGATCTTTAAGGGGTCTTGTACCTTTTAAACGCGTCGAAAACTAACGAAAAACTTCA
Source organism: Maratus speciosus (assembly GCA_963932465.1). NCBI lineage: Eukaryota > Metazoa > Arthropoda > Arachnida > Araneae > Salticidae > Maratus > Maratus speciosus. The sequence goes on from OZ010791.1 coordinate 141,220,660, forward strand.
AAGTTCGAATTAGTCTATCTTCAAAGCCTTTTTATGTATAAACATGAAATTTTGGCTATTGATTTAACACATTGTGCTTTGTAATATGCTACCATTAGAAATTTATTAACCCTTTACAGAATTTGTGTATTGTTGAAATCAAAATAGCTCTTTTTTTTACCCCATAAGTCATTGCGCGTATGATATCTTGAGAAAGTATGTATAGATTAGCATAAAATTCGATAAAGATACTAAAGATATATGTGTGCTTGAAATGATCTACTCTTAGTCTAAAATTCTTTTATTAACTATATAAAAAAAATATTTTCGTAAAAAAAAAATACAAAATTTGTATTTTTAATGAATAAAAATAGTCATAACTAAAAATATCACCATTGTAAATACTTAAAAGTAGATCATTTTAAACACACATATTTGTTTAGTATACATACTTTCTCAATCCATACATACTTTCACAAGATATCATGCGCGCAATGACTTATGGGGTAAAAAAAGAGCTATTTTGATTTGAATAATACACAAATTCTGTAAAGGGTTAATAAATTTCTGTTGGTAGTATATTACAAAGCACAAACTGTTTAATCAATATCCAAAATTTCACGTTTATACATGAAAAGGTTTTGAAGATAAACTAATTCAAACTTTGAAGTTTTTCGTTAATTTTCGACGCGTTTAAAAGGTACAAGACCCCTTAAAGGAGGGGGTGGGATTGAAATGCTGGTTTGAGCTTATGAGGCTACATTTGTGACTGTGGGTGAGATGTGGTTACGTCACTATGATCCCGAGTCCAAACGATAGTAGTTACGACTCATCCACTGCTACCACCACCATCATACTACCATCATCACCACCCCATAAAATAAAAATCAGCTTTTCATCAACATTTCCCCCATTTAACTTCTCCCTCCAAAATTATATGAATGTAGCAGCTACGGTTTTGAAATTGAGCATATAGGCATCTAAGACAAGAGGCTTGGATATTCCACAACAGCCCTCGCGTGGATCGCAGTAGAAATATTTAATATACACTAGGGACGATAATTATTAAACCACCCTCGTATCTTTATCTCAGCTAGTTTTTAAAATATTATTCTTATTAAAATATATTTGTCTAAAGCCAATTTATTTTGCTTTCTACAAATGGAAAATTATATGTCATAAATATCTTTCCAAAATTTGAAAATTAAAGTCTTTATTTGACACTTTACCTAAAAAAATGCTTAATGATTACATGAAATGTTTTGTAAAAGGGAATTTCCAATGATATTATAAAATAAGTTCTTTTAACTTAAGTAGCTACAAAAGCGTATCAACTCAGTAAATGATAGGAATTTAATCTTCTGAAAGAACACTTAAATCTGACCTTATATCCTTAAAGGGAAGAAAAAGCAAGTAACTATCGTATATTGTCACACAATTTTTCACAGAGAAAAAAGTTGTAAAGGATGGCCAAATTTATGTTGAAAGAATAAAGAAAGAAACATGTATAAACTTCTCCGAAAATGTTTACTTGAGATCTCTGTAAAAAAACTTAATTTGCAGAAATACATATATAAGTACGTATGGCAAGAAGATGTTTTTAGTCATTTAAATATTATGCTAAATAATGCATGGTTATCTGCAATTTTTACCAGTTAAAATGATGAAAAGAAATAGAAAATACTGCATAAAGATTTTCTTCTTGGAATAAAGTGTTTATATACAATAAAAATTCTCGGGCAGGAAGATTTTTAAATATTTGCATATTTCAGATACATATACAGACGCTATATACTTTGAATTGAATTTTTGAATAATTAAAAAAATTAAGAAATGATAAAGTAGTTGAGTAAGGAATATTAAATTAGTAATTATGAATATATATAATTTGTTGAGAATATATTTTACCAGAAAAGTTTTTAATTTTGTTTTATATTTGATGTAAATGTAGACAATTTTATGTATTATAATGAATTACATTATTAAAGTAACATTATGACTGTTTCATTATTACAAAAAAAAAAACCGTTATTTGGTATACATAATATTATGAATACCAAACTATCATACACATACGCTCGTGTATAATATATATATTCTTTTTCAAGTAAACATTTTAAAGCATTATAGTCATGCTCATATATTTAAGTTTTGATAAAAATAAAAATAATAAATATTAATTTTTTCAATAATCAAATAGATATCCGAAATACATGTCAAGCTTAACATTTAATCCATTTAAATAATAATTTGGTGTTTATAAAGATTATCAAAATTTACGTTTATGTACGAAAATAAATAAATAAATAAATAAATAAATAAAGATTAGAGGGCGCTGGATTCTTGGTTGTTTGCTTATATACACTGGTGGACAAAACTTAATAACAAGAATATATGCTCACATAAATAAGAATGTAATTGTGGATCAAGAAGCAAACAATAGTATTAACATATTGTTACACAGGATTTAATATAAAAATTATGGTGAAAGGATGTATACAGGGTATTAATTAAGAGGTTCGTTTTCTGAAACGTGAATATTGTCCAAAAATATGACTGCACAAAGAAAGCAAAATACTAACAATTAACAATCGTCAGTGCCCTATCAATAAGGAATGTGGTCACCGTGTAATGTGAGAAAACTTTCAACACGGCGTGTGGCATATTCAGAACAACATGATTCAGTAGATCAGCACGTTTCACCATTCCTCCTTCACTGCACAGATGAGGGTTTCCTTGTTTGTGGGAGGAAATTGTCGAGCAGCAATACGTCTCCCCAAGGCATGCTATACATTTTCAGTAGAATTCAAGTCAGGTGAACGTGCTGGCCAGTCTATGCAATGGACTTCGGCTTCAAGACAATCTTGTACAGACTGTGTGCGATGACAAGATGCGTTATCATCATTAAAACAAAACTTTTCGTGGATAGTACCTTCAAAAAGTCAAACATGTGTGGAATCACGACGTCTTGAATGTATCGTCTACAGGTCATGGATCCTTGGTCAAGCACATAGAGATCCGTGCGACCATTGCACATGATTCCTGCCCAAACCATGATACTAGGACTCGCATATCGATCTCTTTATGTAATATTTTCACGACAGTAAGCACTACCAACCTCGCGCCATATCACTTTACGTCTACAATCAAACGATAGACTGAATCTATTCTCATCTGATAAGAGCGCGTTAGAGTAGTCGTCATCAGTTCTATTGCGACGCACACGGCACCACTGTAAATGGGCGCTACGTTGGCGTCTCGAGAGTGGGACATACACAACAGGTCTTCGGGAATATAGTCCACCCTTTTTCAAACATCTTGCAACAGTTTTTCGCGATATTTTTGTTCCTGTGTCAGCACAAAGTTGATTTGCTAATTAGCCAGCTGTGATGCGTCTTTTCCTTTTTGCCGAAATAACAATATAGCAATCTTTTCGGCACGTCATACTGCTAGGTCGACCTCTTACCTTGTGCCTAGTACATATTCTACACTTATGGAATGTCGCCCATAGCCTAGAAACAATACTGTGCGCGATGTTAAATTCAGGGGTAACATCTATCATTTTGCGTCCTTCTTCCACCTATCCGATTACTCTACCACGAGTAATATCAACTAAATGATTTCTCGAAGACATGTTCAAAATTTCAGTGTTCAAGCTTTACTCAATCTCCTTCAATTTTTACATCTAATGACAACTCACAGCAACAGCCGATTGCCTAAAATCTCTTATCTCTGTTGTCACGTGATCGACAAAAGCGGAAGTACACAATTTGCATAAGTTTCACAAAACAGAGTAAATCCCTCATTCATGCAAATTTACACGTGCTGCTGCGGATCTATCTCTTTCTAACTGCAATCGTTGAAAGTAACAGTGGTCCTTAAGTTTTATCCACCAGTGTATATTTACATATACGTATATAGATAGATAGATAAATAGATATTTTTTATATAGATATAACATATAATTATTAAAAAACGATTTAAAAATAAAATAAAATAAATAGTGTGACCATTGCTATGTTATTGTTTTAACTATATCATTAATTATGAATGAATATATATATATAGATAGATAGAGAAGGAGTATATATTTATATATATATCTATGTGTGAACGTCAACGGCAAAAAAAAAAAAAAAAAAAAAAAAAAAAAAAAAAAAAAAATGCTGAAATTATTTTTAAGCGGAAATGTAAGTGCGATACAACAATTTAAAGCTAAAGAGTTGAAGTATATGAATTTGTAAGTTTTAATTTCATAAGAGCAAGTGTTTACTGAAAATGAGCTGGATACTAACAGTATAAAACTACATTTACATTTGAGCTTAAAATACAAATTATTGAAATGTATGATTTTTTTACTTTTTAGAATTCAATAAAGTTACTATACGTTCAGATCAACAAACTATTGTCATATCTTTAAGATCTACATAGAAAAAATCTTTTAGATAATTTCTTTAATATATCTTTGGCTGTATTTAAACGTTAATACTTAAATGTCACAAGAGTAATGTAAAACATACAAAAGTTTTAATTTAAAAAAACTACTTAAATTTTTTACCCAAAACTTCTAATTCTCTGATTTTGAGGTATAAGATATATTTTACGTTAAATATTTTGTTTATGTTATGCAAGGAATAGGCTCTGGGGAGTTGTCACAAGAGTAATAAACGTCTGTGTCACAAGAGTAACGCATAATATTTTTGCGATAGTTTGATATAAAACTGCGTTACAACCAAAACAAACAGAATGCACAAAGTTTTGTTGTTTTTTCCCTGTTATTAGAGCAGTTTTTGAAATAGTTTTAGCTATAACTAAGGTTATTTTGAAAATTTTATGGAAGATAAATTATCTTTATTAGTGTTTTTTTAATGGGTGGATTTAGTTTTATCTATTTTTGGTATTACTTAAGATTATAAAATAATCACCACAAGTAATTAACGATATAGTAAAACAACTCAACTCGTGTCATTTTTGTGTGCTTTCTTTTGGTTTGAAGCACATGGTCTTTGATTAGATATTTTATAGGCTTTGAAAAGCTTCGTTTACTAAATTCTGCTGAGTTTCTTATAGTAACTCTTATGGAAAGGATTCTGATAGTATATTTTAAAGGCAAGATTTTAATACACGCTTCGTATACACGACATTGTTTTAAAGAGCAGGACAAATTCTGCTAAGCGCCAAAAATTGTTGAGAAAAAATAAGAATAAAATTGAATATGTTGTTGTGAGAAAGAAACAAAACAAAATATATTACGATAAGGTGAAGAAAAGTCTTAGAACCGGTAAAAGCTTCAGCAAGAAAATGGAAATATTAAGAAAAGGAAAAAATAGAGAACTAGCTAACCTCAGATACTGTAACGAAAAAAAAATCTAACTCCACAGCTTTGGAGAATTTTATGTCGATGAATATTTAAGAGTTCATTCTTCAGCTAAATATAAGTTAGTTAAGCGTGAAAAGGGTCACACAATTTCATCAATTCTAGGGGCATTTAATAAAATAATACGTTTTTTGTTTAAAGAAGCTTTCCTAAATTGAAAAATTGGAGATTCCTTTGCAGCTTTAAAACCTAGTTTCATAAAACAATACAAAATTACTCATCAGAATATCTCCATTTGTTGCTGTCACGAAAACATTAAAGCACTTCATAATGTAGTGGTGTATTTCCTGCATTAAACATTCCTGTGATGGATTTAATGACTTTGTCTGCCGAGATACATGATAATTAAAATTTAGGAATTCAGAATGTCTAATTTGCGGAGATAACCTCGAAAAATTATTTGAAACGGAAGTCCATAATACAGAACTTCTTATAAGTTATTGTGAATAGCAAAACTTTGATAGACGTTTTGCTATTGACAAAACGCAACAGCAACTAAATCCATTTCTGTGGCACACATTCATTGAAACTTGTCCACGGGATTATTTTCGTAATGCCAAAACAATAACAATTTCTCAAAGAATAGTTATGCCAGTGGACTTTCTGGAAACTGTTTTATTTTCATGCCAAGACGAAATTTTGGTATGAAATACTACATTACTGGTCAAATCCACAACCGACTGTATTTTCAGCATTTTATTTAGTATGATCCCAATAAAGTAAAATCTTATCCTATTATTTTAGACACTGTAACTCAATAATCAATTTTTTGTAAATGCTTTATTATGTAAACTTTCTACATTGCATCTTTAACGGAAATTGTATTTTCCTACAATGTACCTGTTTTACTGTTTTATATGATGGTTGTGCTTTCCAATTTAAAGAAAAATATAACTATGCACATAAGCCCGCAATGAATCACACTCCTTTCTCAACTAACTTAATTGGGCATATATATAATTTTTCAAATACTCCTTGTATAGATGCTGTAGATTTATTTTGTGTTGTTGTATAATGATATGTATGGAATGATGTGCGTACTAAAAAAGCAAACCTAAGATATACTGCTTATTTTGTGAAAAGAAATAAAACAATATAGTTTCTTTGCTTTGCGAGAAAATAGCAACAGCGAAGGGCATTCAACAAATAGAATTTGTTAAAACCATGAAAAATGACACTATCTACTACAAAAATTACTCTAACATGATTCATACAAAGAATTTGTGTTTCATTAAGTAAATCATGATACAGGAGAATTTGCAAGTGATATTATTGATAATGAAGACAATGACTTATTCCATTAAGTAGCAGAAACTGAGAGGTTGCTATGTGGTTATAGTGTTTGTTATTTTTTACATTATTTTATGTTATTTTAAAATTAAACCATCATTAAAAGTTGTTCTGTATGGAAAATAATTTTTTAAAACTTATTTTAATTATTTTGTTTAGTATTTAAACTGAATTTTTGCTAAAATTACATTATGGATAAAATGTCACAAGAGTAACACTTAGCATTTTGCAAAATCAAATGTAACTAATTCATGTGTGATCAGAGGAGTTCAATGATTAATGATTTTTAAAAAGATATAATTATTCTGCTATATTCTGTAAATTTTATTTCTATAGTATCATATAATTCACAGAATTTCTGCGTCAAACACAATTTTTGAAAATTGCATTTTTTTTTGTGGTCACAAGTGTAACAAAATTTTCATTTATTATCTAACCAAGTGAAATGCTTTTTGTTACAAATTGTATATGGTTTATGAAAGTTGAGTACATGTATTTTTAAGAAGTTGCATCAAAATTATCTTAAATATATCTTGTAATAAAAGGATTGGAAATATATATGGAAATTTGCTCTGTTGGTCACAAGAGTCACAGTGGACGTTCCCATATATATCTGTACCTGAGAGCTAAACTATCGTAAGTTGCATTTTGCTTATTTTTCAGGAGACATAAAAGAAGCTTTACCTTCCAAAACAGCGCTCTTTTCACAAACTGATGTCATATTTATATCATAATCCAAGTATATGATACAAGCTTAGCGATAGTTTGGCTCGAAAGAGTGCAGTTTCGTTAGTATAAAAAGCTGTTAACATAAAATGTGTCATTTTCGGCATTGCGATAGTTTAGTTCTGAGGTACAGATAAAATATTACCGAATTTATAGAGGTTTTTTATCATTTAAACTAAGACAGATTTATATATAATAATATTAAAAACATTTTGGATAATTAGATACTGAAGAATTTTTTTTTAATTTAAATATAATTATAATATAGATAAATTGATTTACTATTTTGAATAAATAAATGTAAGTCACTGCTGAAATGTTTATTACTATTTGTATATAAATTTTTACAGATATTCATAGTTATTCATGTTTAACACTAGAAGCACCAGAGCTGTCATTTTGACTGTTTTCGCCATTTCAGCTTGGATTCCTAAAAAACACTTTATCTTAGAAGTCACATTTTTTTTTAATTATCCTAAAAAACCTAAAAATTATTGCTACCAAATTCTAAGTTTCTAAGTTTTTTATGGATGAATCCGTGTTACCTTATACATTTATTATTTATTATTAACATTTTTATTAATCCACCACTTTATTATCTATTATAAAACAAGCAGCCTTGAGGGCTGACTAAATTGATCGGGTTAATTTAAAAACTAAATAAATTATTATCTGAATTTCACCGCTTGATAAAACGTTTTCCGACGAAGAGATGTTATCAATAAAGTATGATTATTAACAATACATTTTGTTATTATACCCTTATCTGGCCGAATATGTTGCCAGCAGTCACTTTTTCTAATTTTGCTATGACTAACCACGCTTAATAGTCAGTTTAAAAAGATAAACCCCTACATCGATCTTGAAAATATAAAAATATTCGAGCAAAAAAAACGTAAGCTGTTTTTATTATTTTGATTTAAAACACGAAATATGGAACCTCAATTAGTGAGGAATAGTAATATCATAAACATGAACCGTTTAATTCAAACCGTTTAACAGATATCAATTACAGAGCATTCCAATTATATTAACCCAAGTTAGAGTTCGGAGAGACAAACAAATATACGTACAGACAGAAAACAAACCGAAACAGTAGACACTTTTCAACTATGTTGGAAAGTGTTAAAAACGCATAATAGGTTGAAATTTCACTTTCAGCAATTTATACCGATAGATAGAAGAATGCTTAAATACTTTTGCACGGCCCTTTTACAGTATTTTACGTAGTATATTATTTAAAACGCCACTATTTAGCTAAAATTTAATTAAGACTAAAACAAATTAAAAAAATTACTGAAATCACACTTCCAGACATTATCATACATATCACCAGTAAAAATGCACTTGAAGCAATCATTGCTAATATACAGTACTTCGGATACAGTATAGAATTCGAGAAATATTGTGTGTCCCTGTAAATACTATGCACTTTCTATTTTACAGCAAGTAACTTGTAGTAACCACATAAATGTATATCAATTTCATTATATGTGAATTGACAGAATTAAAATACGCGCAAACCGTGTTTCCCCCTATACCATTTTGTAACTGAATTCTTTTGAGTGGCCCTGTAAATGAATAATATATATTCTTTCCATCACAAATTCTACAAAACGTATATTTTAGTGCATAAACATATATCAATTTCATTATGTTCTAAAGGTTGTAACGTCATTAAAATGCAATTCAAACTGTGTTTTTCCATTATCCGTAATGTAAAGAAGGAATTTTGGCTGTAATTGAACTATACATTCGATTTTAATAAAATTTTAAATGACTCTTCCAAATTCTACAGCGATTATATATCTTAAATTTTAAATCATTCATTTGGGTAACTTTTTTGCTGTTATATGCGGGCAAACAGACAGACCGCCGGACAACACGACTACTATAGGTGCCACGTATTTATATGATTAGGAACGCAGCTAAAAAGACATAAATGAGGCCTAACAGAAATTTTAAATACACAGATTATATACATTTAATAAGAAATGGCCGTAAATTCATAAAGGCTGGTACAAAATTCACATCATTATTTTGAGTTTCACTAATAAAAGAAGTGATTAAAGGAATGTTTAATTAGATCAAATCAGAATCAAATAAATATAACTTGTTCAAGTTTGATTATAATAAATGTAATTTTACCGATTTTTTTTATCAGATTTTTGTAACTAGTTTACAGATTAATAATTACACACAATTTATGGCAGTAGTGTTATATTAAAAACATTTTATAAGCAGGACATTTTACTATAAGATATGCAATCTATAGCAATATTATTAATGTTCAATACAGTATATCCTCCTTTATCCGACACTCTTTTAACAGAAACTCTCGGTTAACCAAAATACATTTTTAAAGCTTTTTACTATCACATTCCTAGTGTGCAAAATCCATTTTGATTTTTTTTTATTATTATCATATTCCTTGTGTGCAAGCAGTCATTTCTGAACTACAAGTACATATAAATATTTTTGATCCCCCTTCTTAGAGTTCCTTTGAATTTAACTTGAGACTCTGTAAGCTGCGGAGTAGAAGGAAGAAAACGAACAAATTAGCAATTGTGAAGATTTTGAATGTTTTGTAAAAGGTTTGACATGGCTGGAGCAGCAGAAAGAGTATGATACTGGTGAACTAATAATATTAAAAAAGTCCTTGATAGAGCTTCAAAACAAAATCAATTGGAACTGCGATAAACAAACATTTTTTCAAACCTTTGTGATATATGTAAAAGGTACTTAATTTCCAAATTAAAATTCAGGTAATTTATTCTTGTTTCTGTTTTTCTATTGCTTTATTCTTATTACTTACTCTTAGAACTTGTTACCATAATAAGAAATATTGCATTTATTTCTCCTTAATCTTAAAATTGAAGCATTCCCGATTATCCGAAAAGTTCGATTTTCCGAAAGAGGGTCGGTCCCTATTACTTCAGATATTCGAGGTTCTACTATACCGCATAATGTTGAAATATTCCAGAAAAATATTTGGGGAAAACAAATCTATAAAACATTTACGTTTAAATATGGAAAAGCATCAACACATAGAATGTTTGACTAATTTTTGTGGCACGCTGTATATGCTTAGTATTGATTATTATCATTAAAATTGTTTTTTTCCATTTACAACATAAATAACGCAATGTCTTCCCTTTATGAAAGGATGTATATAAAATATATCTGTAACATATTTTATCTTACATAATAAAAACATATGCATTATTCCTTTATCTACTTTTTTTATTCCGTTAGGTAATATGACATCTGCAATTATCTTCGTGCATTGCCATCAGAAAGAATCCAACCGTAACAAATAATCAAAATGCTATATTTACTTAACTGTTGATGGATGGGATATACAACTCGACATTCCATTTATCACAATAAAATCGAGTCTAAGGTGTCTTCGAAACTGATATTATCCTCTACAATTTAAGTATGGAGACAATTTTCTCGTTATTGTTCGAGAAAAAAAAGAAAAAGATGGTAAATATGCCGTAATTACCAAATATACTTTGTAGACAATTGAAGAAAAACAGTGATATAAAATAATTTATTTCCTTTTACATAATTAACGCCTTTTTTAAACTCTCTTCCACACACATATGATACGCACACACACAAAAACACATGCACATACGTATATATATATATCCATTCGTATATATGAATACACATACATATATACACAAACACACACACAGATACATATATATATATATATATATATATATATATATATATACTGGTGGACTAAACTTAAAAATCAAGATGAAATGCACACGTAAATGAGGATCTATGTGAGGTTCTGGTTCAAGAAGCATGCAATGGTATTAAAAGAATGTTACACAGAATTAAATATAAAAATTTTGTTGAAAGGATGTTTACAGGGTATAACCAGAGGTTATTTTTCTGAAACGTGAATATTGTATGAAAACATGACTGTAAAAATAAAGCAAAATACTCACAATTAACAATCGCCAGTGCCTTATCAATAAGGGATGTGGCCACCGTGTAATACGAGACAACAGCACGGCGTGGCATACTCAGAACAACATGATTCAGTAGCTGTTGAGGCAAATTGCAACATACTCTCTTCACGGCACGGATGAGAGTTTCCTTGATTGTGGGAGGAAATTGTCGAGCAGCAATACACCTCCCCAAGGCATCCCGTATATTTTCAATGGGATTCAGGTCAGGGGAACGTACTGGCCAGTCTAGTCGATGCATTCTCTTCGGTTTCAAGACAATCTTGTACAGATTGTGTACGATGACATGGTGCGTTATCATTCATAAAATGAAACTTTTTTCCGACAGCATCCCGAAAAAGTCGAACATGTGGAAGCAGAACGTCTTTAATGTAGAGTGTACTGGTGATGGACCCTTGGTCAAGCACATAGAGATCCGTGCGGCCATTGAACATGATGCCTGCACACACCATGATATTTAAGTCGCTTATCGATCTCTTAAGAGCACATTTCCGTGACAGTAAGCACTACAAATCTTGCGCCATATCAGTTTACGTCTACAATCAGACGATAGACTGAATCTAGTCTCATCTGAGAAGAGCATTTTAGACCAGTCGTCATCAGTCAAATTGCGATGCATAGGGCACCACTGTAAACAGGTGCTACGTAGGCGTCTTAAGAGTGGACACACACAAGAGTTTTCGGGCGTATAGACCACTCTTTTTCAAAAGTCTTGCAACAGTATTGCGCGATATTTTAGTTCCCGTGGCAGCAAAAAGTTGACCAGTTTGATTTGATAATTGAGCAGTTGTGCTGCGTCGATTACTTTTTGCTGAAATAACAATATAGCGATCTTCTTGGGACGTTGTACTGCTATGACGACCTCCTCCTGTGCGCCTAGTACATATTCCACTCTTTTGGAATGACGCCCATAGCCTAGAAACAATACTGTGCGCAGAATACACGGGCAACATATGTTATTTTGCGTCCTTCTTCCAACTTTCCTATTATTCTACCACGCGTAATATCATTTAAGTGATGCCTCGAAGATGTGTTCAAAATTTCAATGTTCAAGTTTCACTCCATCTCCTTCAATTTTTTCATCTAATGACAACTCACAGCAACCGCCAAATGCCAGAAATCTCTCATCTCTGCAGTTTACGGGATCGACAAAAGCGGAAGTACAAAATTTACATAAGCTTCACAAAATAGAGTATATACCGCATTCATGCAAATTTACATGTGCTAAGTGGATCTATTTCTAACTCTAATCGTTGAAAATATCAGTGGTCCTTAAGTTTTGTTACCAGTGTATATAGTATATGTATATATCGGGTGTTTAAGCACAACGGTTACAAAGTTTCAGGAGAGATAGAGTACACCTACACGATGGGAAATCACATAGAAACGCATGGTCGGAAACGCTTTTCTGGCGCTGTAGTGACGACACAAATCACAAGAATGGAAGGACAGGAAGAGAGTAAGAAAACATGTTTATTACAGATTAGGGCAGCAAAAAACTAAGCAATAAGAACAAAAAGAGAGACAACGATTGTCGTTCAAAGATGGTGATCAAAATTACGAACCCGGACCGCGATGCAGGCCTCACATCTCCGGCGCATAGAAGATCAAATGTTCTCGAAAATACTGGATGTGTTCCGGAATTAGAAACCAAATCTTGAAAAAACGAAAAGTTTTTGGAAAATAAATTTATGGAAGATTTTCACTTCAATTGGGAAAGATTTTGATTTAACTTGTAAATTAATCAATATTTACTATTTTTTTTTTCCTTCTAGAATCATGTAGATTTTGATTTAACTTGTAAATTATTCCATACTTACTATCTTTTTTTCTTCTAGAATTATGTAAGAGTAAAATTGTATTTGTCTCAGTAGTTAATTGATAGACGATAATTGAGGTTTTGCGATAAGCGGAATATACAGTTCAAAATCATATACATAAAAAAGTAAATATAGCTTTTAAAATATTTTGTACGGTTGAATATTTTCAGGTGTTAATAAACAGGAAAATTTCTAGAAATCATATAATTAAATGAAACAATGTAAACTGTGAATTATGCATATATTATATATATATCTTTGAAAGGGGTATGGATTATAAAAGAGGAAATACATTGATATTGTTTTTATTAATTATCCAGAAGAAGCATATCTTAATTGCAGAATATGTACCATCTATTCTTCTTTTCTCTTTAAATTAACGTAAAATAACGAAAAAAATGTTTTCATACTTAATTTATATACATTAATATCAGATTTCGAGAGCACCCTAGACTCGATTTTATCATGATAAATAGCGTGTCCGAATGGACGGGTCATCCATCTAGAGATAAGTAAATATAGCATTTCGAAGATGCCTTATGGTTGATTTTTTTCTAATGGAAATGAATTAGGACAATCGTAGTTATCACATTATTCAATAGGAAATAAACTAAGGAAGAAATTAATAAAAAAATATTATGAATAAAAATTCATTAATAATATAAATGATATTTTAGATATCTGTTTAAGAAAAGCATGGACTATGTTAGTGGAAATGTATAAGGATATTTGTGATCATCACATTATTCAATCGAAAACAATTTTAGGAAGAAATAAATAAAAATTACATTATCGATATCTGTTGAAAGAAAGCATGGATTATTTTAGTGAAGATAAATAAATAACTTTATAAAAGGCAAATTTTTAATTAAAACAAGGTTTCGAATAAATTTGAAGAAAATAAAATAGCTTACAATTCTATTTCTCAAATACGATATAATATAAACTTAATAAATATCACAAAAAATTATAATTTAAACAAATATTTTTTATTTGATAGGACATTAAACGTTATTATCATTTGCATGTAATTTCTGGCATTAGGTTCTCGGTGTATAGCGACCGAAACAATTAACTTATCGGAAACAAAATTTGGTTGGAAGAAATTAATGTGTTAAATATGACCACTAAGATCGTGCAACTTAAACCTTTTTGAATAATTCTATTAGGGCTAAGTGAAGTCAATCAATTAATCGGAGAATAACTGACATATTGGAAGACAAAATTATTAGATGTTTTCAGGAATTGCTGCCACTATTTGTCCAAAATTAAATATCCAGAAAGCATTTCGAAAGAAAAAACGCTAGAGGCCATAGCAAGAAAATATTTTCGAATTGTGATACCAATTATTGATCTTTCGGATATATATTTAGTTTAAATTTATTTTTGTGTTATTAAACTTTACCTGGCAAAAATATATATATATATATATATATATATATATATATACTTTTTATTGTTTGTAAACTTTTATTCTCCAAAAGGATATGATTTCTAATTGTTGACATTTACTTCTTTCCTCTTTTATCCTGTAATTTTCATAAAAATAAAAAATTGTTGCCTCCATACGTAATTTACAGATTATAATTGAGTCTTTGATGACACAAATGATGCTAAATTATCGTCATAAATGGAATTATGTAGTTAGACTTTAAATCCATCGAAAATTAAATAAATATAGCATTTCCAGAATTATTCATTGCTGACTTCTTTATGAAATGGTAATAAATGGGAACCATTTTTTTAAAACAAATTATTGAAAAAAACTGATTGAAGAAAATAATAAACTATATATATGTATATATATGAGCTCAAAAAAGGTTAAAAATAAAAATAAAACTGAAACTAAAATCCATGCTTCAGCTGCAAATAACCACACATATTATGTATAGCACATTATGTATGAAATGCATTCGGCAGACCCAGAATCTCGCACCCTGAGTAAACTGAGAATAAACAATAAACATCAAAGAAATATCAACAGATATAACCTGAACAAGAAAGAACAAAACCAAAAAGCTGTGTCCTCGTCAGCAGTGGGAGTTTTAAAAAAGCCCAGCAATGTTTCAGAAAAATTACCATACACAACAAACTATTATTCAGTAGCGGAGGTGGGTTTCGGCCAGAGTGTCACAAAGCATAAACCAAATGCAAGAATAAATAAATAAATAAATAAATAATGGAAAGCATATCACGAACTCTCCCCACCAGACCCGACGCCACAATACACAGCACATCTCTCAATCTGAAAACACAACTGATTTAAAATGTATGTGTAATATGCACTGAAAAAGCAATAAAATTATTTTACCCAAGCCTGAGCCACACAGCCGCACAAAACGATAACCAACATCCAGTGATCCATAATCTGTCCAAGCTCGTTCTATGTCTGTTGCCACACAATTGCAGACATCCTTGTAAAACCGTCCAAAAATGCTTTAAGTGATACAAATCATTAACTGTCAATCATGTAGCAACTACTCAAAAATGAAGACTGTCTGTAAAACGAGTATATCTATTGTTGAACTTCAAAGGTATGTTACTTTTATAATACAAAATACTGGTTAAATGAAAAAGTTCTTAAAAAAATAAATTTTTATTCGAACAGAGTTTATAGTAGCGATAAAACCGACCTTTCATAATATTGATGTAAACGCGTTTATGCATATTTGAACTCCAGTTAACTAATTAATTAACTTCTAAACTAAAGTTTTCCCGTTTATTGTAGATTGAATTGTGTATACAATTTGAAATGTTTATTTTCAAATCAAGATAATCAGCGGTACTATTATTTTCCTTTGTTTTTTTTTCATGACTAGCATATCAGGATAAATGTCCGATGATATCCCCAAAATATGGCTATCACAGTTCAAAATTATTAAATCGTCAATATACCTGAAAGCCAGAAAATTGACATCATTATTGACACTACAAAATTGAAGTTCATAAAAAAATTAATATAACTTAGCTTCCGTGGAATAATAACTTGTTCCCTTTGCTATCCCATTATTCTGTAAATAAATATTTGAACCTGTATAAACATAGTTGTTAATACTTTATTTAAGTTGCAAATTCATTAGACCAACCCCCTTTTTAATGAATGGAAATTTAAAATTTTGGGTGATTTTAAATCATTTTAAATAAATATACGAATGATTCTTCTACTTACATTTACCATAAAATAAGAACAGATCTAGAGAGGGAAATACTGAAATTTAAAAATACCTTTGTTTTTTGTTCAGTCGACAATGCATCTAATAATTTTGCAGTTATTTAAAAAGCTATTATGCTAAAATGATATTTACTGAGCTTAACAATAGTGACATCTATAGTTTATATAAATTTACTATTCAAACACTGATTAAGAAACATCTGGCCTTTTCAAAAAATGTTCAAATTATTCTTCCTAAAGTAAAGAAAAAAAATGTCATTTCATTTTCTTTTCGTAACAACATGTTTTCATAAAATACCAATTAATTACAGATTTTGTTTTGCAGTATAGTAAACAGTATTGGAAATGGATTTAATCGCAGATTTGAAGAAATAACAAAAAAAATTTTGAGTATCCTAAAATTTAAATATAAAGATAGTAATATACATTGTATTATTTTGAATAGTTATGAGATCAGAAATGAATTAACTAAAAAAGATATACAGAATATCCAAACGTATGATTTTGAGAACCAATTCATAAATATTTCTATTGCAGGGTTAAATAATGCCCTTTTATAAAATTGGCGATTTAATTATGGCAGATACAGATTTAGATTTTAATGTATTTAAATTATTATGCAAATTTTGTTTATATAACAACTATGTTTATACATGTTCAAGTAATTATTTACAGAATAATGGGATAGGAATGGGAACAAGTTATTCTTCAACTGCAGCTAACTTATATTTTTTTTATATAAATTTCAATTTTGTAGTGACAATAATGATGTCAATTTTCTGGCTTTCAGATATATTGACGATTTAATAATTTTGAATTATGATAGCGATATATTGGGGATATCATCTGACACTTATCCTGAAATGCCAATCATGAAAAAAAAAAGAAAATAATAGTACCGCAGATTATCTCGATTTGAAAATAAGTATTTCAAATGGTATACACATTTCAATCTAGAATAAACAGGATAACTTTAGTTTTAGAAATTAACCGATTAGTTAACTGGAGTTCAAATATGCAAAAACGCGTATACATCAATATTATCATAGGTCAGATTTATCGCTACTATACACTGTGTTCGAATAAAAAATTTATTTTTTAAAGAACTCTTTCTTTTAACCAGAATTTTGTATTATAAAAATAACATACCTTTCAAATTTATTAATAGATATGCTGGTTTTATAGACAGTCTTCATTTTTGAATAGTTTCCATATGATTGACAGTTAATGATTTCTATCGCTTAAAGCCTTTTTGGACGGTTTTACAAGGATGTCTGCAATTATGTCGCAACAGACATGGAAAGAGCATGGACAGATTATGGATCACTGGATGTTGGTTATTGTTTTTTGTGGCTCAGATTTGGGTAAAGTAATTTTATTGCTATTTCAGTGTGTGTTACACATATGTTTTAAATCAGCTGTATCTTCAGATTGGGAAGTGTGCTCTTTATTGTGACGTCGGGTCCGGTGGGGGAGAGTTCGTGACATGGTTTCAATTGTTTTTATGCATTTGATTTATGCCTTGCGACACTCTGGCCGAAACCCACAGCCACTACTGAATAATAGTTTGCTGTGTATGGTAATTAGTCTGAAACATTGCTGTGATTTTATAAAATTCCCACTGCTGACGAGGCCACATATTTTTGATTTTGTTCTTTCTTGTTCAGGTTATATCTGTTGAAATTTCTTTGATATTTGTTGTTTATTCTCAGTTTAATTATGGTACGAGATTCTGGGTTTGCCAAATGCACTTCATACATAATGTGGTATATATAATCTGTGTGGTTATTTGTAGTGGTAGCGCTTATCGTATGAATTTTATTTTTATTTTTATTAAATTTTTAGGGTTCCGTACTTAAAAAGTGAAAACGAAACCATTATAAGATCACTCCTGTGTCTGTCCGTCTGTCTGTCTGTCTCTCACAGTCATTTTACTCGTAAACTACTTGACTTGGAAAGTTCAAATTAGGAGAAGTAATAAAGACTATTGACCCAAATATTTACAGAGTATTAAACATTTATAAATATATTTAGTAAAAATGTAGTGGGTCAAATTAAGTTACTTGAAAAAAAATCTTTTCTTTGTATATCGTTTGGGGTATCGTGTGAAATCTTTTGTAACGCTGAAATTAAAAATATACTTCATTTAATTTTAGGTATTATATTTTCAAAGTTATGATGGAAAATGTAGTGCAAAAATATGTCCCCCCCCCCCCCATCTAATTCCGAATCTATTGAAACTAAAATTATAAAAAAATAGAGGTAGTAGGCATTAATTTAAACCTTGAAGAACCTTACAGAATAGCTATATTTTCTATTATTTAGGTTCCATATATCTTTGCACTTTCATGGTATATCCATTTATACATTTCTCGTACACAAGTCTGAAAGGAAAGTCCCTTTAACATGAAAATACTTGCGAACGGAGAGAGCTATAGCATTGCAAGTAAGGTAACAGTATAGTAAAGCGACTACGCCCGACTTAATGAAAACGACAGCAGCGACCCTAGTGGCAAAATTTGGAAGATAGACACTGCAAATCGAAAACGAAAAGAGATAGAGCAAAATTTCCAGTTAGAAAGTTTTATAGCATCAAATAATTAGTAGAATACGACATTTGTTTTACATGGATAAGATACATCTTTGTCTGTTTAACCAAAAAATGTCCGAAATCGATGCACTCCATTTTGTGTAAATGTTTGAATGGAATAGCCAGAAGTATGAAAAAATATGCACAATTTATGCTATAAATACGTACTTTTCTCAATACATTTTGATAACATCACACACACAAGAAAGACAAACTGTCTCACAGTGTTAAAAAGTTAATATTCAGTATGTTCCGAAAAGCTTGCCATTGCTCACGATACACGTTTGTATTCGTGAGAGTATTTCAACATGCACATTTCTCAGCCTGGAATTGCAAGCTTCTTCAATACGATAACATAGATTTATCACTTTCAAGGGCGGTGGCTATACGGTCTAACCACCTTATTTTAATTCCAAAACTGACAAATGGCAGCAAGAATATTTTAATAAAATTTTGCTTTTGTAATGAAAGTGCAAATTAGCGGGTTTTTGTTTTCTGATAAATTCCTTTGAATATTCTGGTATCAGTCAATTATTTCATCAGCTTATGAACATAATTCTTCTGCTTCTGAAAGGGTTAATCTAAAATTTTAAATGCTTTTGTAAATTAAATTTTTACAGACATTACAGCACAGTACAACGTCACAATCTGCAAATGTGCACTGCTACATTTCCGGAATGTGAATAGGCAAAATAGAATAGTCGCTCATCGATTTAGGACATTTTTGGGTATGCAGGGGCGACGATTTATCTTATCCGTGTGAACCAAATGTCGCTTCGTACTAATTAATGTATGCTCTAAAACTTTCTAGTTGGAAAACTTGCTCAACTATTTTCGTTTTCGATTTGCAATGGCTATCTTCCGAATTTCTCCACTAGGTGCGCTGCTATCGTTTGCATTAGGTCGGGCGTAGTCGCTTTACTGTACCGTTACCTCCCTTGTATAGCTGTAGCTCTCTCCGTTCGCAAGTATTTTCAGGTTAAAGGGACTTTCCTTTGCATTCTGTATACTATACAGCTATACCCAACCCTACGTTGTATAGATTTTACAAAGTCTTAGTATTCTTTTAGCAACGGTATTTTTTTAATAATATAGTTACTAATTCATATATTATTGTACGGAACCCTCTGTGCGCGAGTAAAGCTAGTACTTGACAGTTTATTTGTTTTATTTTTTACCTTTTTTGAGCTTATATATCTATATATATATGTGTGTGTGTGTGTATGTATATTATAGTTTATTATTTTCTTCAATCTCTTTTTTCAATAATTTGTATTAAAAAATGTTTCCCATTTATAACTATTTCATAAAGAATTCATCAATAAATAATCTTGGAAATGTTATATTTATTTAACTTTCAATGAATTTAAAATCTAACTGCATATTCCCTTTATGACGATAAAATAGAATCCTGGGTGTAATCAAGAACTCCAATTATCATCTATAAATTACGCACTGAGGCAACAACTTTTTATTGTTATGAAAATTACAGGATAAAAGAGAAAAGAAGGTCAATGTCAACAATTAGAAATCATATCCTTTTGGAGAATAAAAGTTTACAAACAATAAAAAGTGGTTTTTATGCAAAGTTACACAAAAGATGAATTTTAACTAAATACATATATGAAACATCAATACATGGTATTAGAATTCGAAAATAATTTCTTGCCTACGACCTCTACCGCTTTTTCTTTCAAAATGCAATCTGGATATCTAATTTTGGACAAATACTGGCAGTATGTCCTGAAAAAAATGAGAATTTTGCCATCCAGTATGTCAATTATTGTTTGATTAAATGAGTGACTTCACATAGCCCCAATGGAAATATTCAAAAAGTGTTAAGTTGCACGATCTTGGTGATCATATTTAACACGTAAATTTCTTCCAACCTAATTTTGTTTCCGATAAGTTGATTATTTCAGTCGCTATACACCGAGAATCTAATGCCAGAAATTATATTCAAATGAATAACATTTAATGTCCTATTAAATTTAAAAAAAAAATGTTTAAATTATAACTTTTTGTGATATTTTTTTACAGTTTATATTCTATCGTATTTGAAAAATAGAATTGTAAGTTATTTTATTTTCTTCACTTTTAATAGAAAACTGTTTTTAATTAAAATTTTGCCTTTTATAGAGTTATTTATTTATTTCTATTAACATTATCCATGCTTTCTTTCAACAGATATCGATAACATAACCGTTATTTATTTTTTCCTTAATTTGTTTTCTATTGAATAATGTGATGTTCACAAGTATCCTTATACATTTCCACGAACATAATCCATGCTTTTCTTAAACAGATATCTAATTTATAATTTATATAAATAAAAAAAATTATACATAATATTTTTTTAATTCATTTCTTCCTTAATTTTTTTCCTATTGAATAATGTGATAACTACGATTATCCTTATTCATTTCCAATAAAAAAAATTCAACAATAAGGCATCTTCGAAATACTATACTATTTACTTACGTCTTGATGGATGACCTGTCCAACCGGACACTATTTATCAGGATAAAATAAAGTATAGTCTAGGGTGCTCTCGAAATCTAATATTAATGTATATAAATTAAGTATGGAAACATTATTTTAATTATTTTACGTGATTTCGGAGGGGAAAATTTTTTTCAGCAATTAAAATATGCTTCTTCTTGATAATTAATAAAAAATTAATATAAATTTATTTCATCTTTTATAACCCATACTCCATTTAAAGATATATATATATAACATAATTTACCTCTCATAATAAGAATATATACATGTTTCACAGATTACTTTATTGTTTCATTGAATTTTATGCTTTCTAATATTTTCCCCGTTTATTAACACAAGAAATGATTCAATCGTATAAAATATTTGAATAGCTACATTTACTTTTTTTATGGATAGGATGCCTAACTGTACATCCCGCTTATGACAAAAACTGAGGTTGTCGTCTATAAAATAAGTACATAGGCAAGTACAATTTTATTCTTACATAATTCTAGAAGAAAAAAGAAAATTAGGTAATATTGAATAATTTACAAGTTAAATCAAAATGTTTCCCATTAAAAGTGCAAATATTTTATAAATTTATTTGCCAGAAGCTTTTCGCTCTTCCGAGATTTGGCTTCTAATTTCCGAGCTGATAGAAATTATGTCATTTGGGTGAACTTATACAAAAATGACTTTCTTTTGGCGAATTTATGCAAAAACATTTCATATTATGAATTAAAATAAAGGCATAGATAAATATGGCTTTTCACTATAAAACATTTAGTTTTTAACGTCCTTGTGAAAAGTTTCATTCGTTATCTTAAGGAAATAATTGAAAATCTGTTTTTCTACTTTAAATTGAATACTTACTGAGCATAGCCCAAAACATAGTACATAGCCAATATACCTTATTGCGTATAGTCCAAAAGGAATTAAGTAAGAAGAGTTAAATTGCACATTTTTAGAGGTCAATTTTAAAGGTTAATTTTCTCAGTTAAATTATGATTTCTATATGTTTATTGCTATAATCACTGTATGGCAAGCAGCGTCATCCTGGGATTCGATTTATTAATAAATGGTATTTTCATGTTACGACCAACCAATGAAATAATTGATTGATATCTAAACTTTGTGATAGTTTCTAGAATTTAAATTCTACCTTTTTTTTTAAGTAGAGTTAATAAAATATTTTATTTCTTTACGCTAACATATCCATGTCTTTCGAAAAGCTGCATATATAAAATAATTTATTTTTCATAAAAAATTGTATTAATTACTGCTTCTTTTATTTCTTCCTTCTGGATAATATGATAACTACAGTTCGTACAACTGCCCTCATACATTACCATCTACAATCCACGAAATTGCATATATACTGGTCTCTTGAAAAATAAGCTGTACAGGTGTACAAGAAGTTTAACACGATGAAATAGAGTGTATTTTTTACTCAAAAATTTATACTATCATTTATTAAATTGCGGAAAAATCTTATTTTTATTTCTTTCCTCTTTTTTAAGGATTAATAAAAATGTATGTATCACTGTTTTTTTTTTTTTTTTTTTTTTTTTTTTTTTTTTTTTTTGTCCATTTTGAAAATAAAACATCAACAACTATTCTCGTACAATATCACCAGAAAAAAATCAACCAGAAGCAAACTTCGAAATGATATAATAGCTACCGATTCCTTGACTAATACACTGCCTGACTAGACATATTTATCACGTTGAAATTGAGTCAATTGTGTGTTAAACTGATACTATCTTTCATGAATTAAGCACGGAGACAACTTCTTTTCTTTTTATTATTGCGTATTTTCCGAATACATAAAATTTTATGCATTACTGCTACTACATACTTATTTTTTTTTCCATTTGGATAATATGACAACTGGGCAATTCCATATGTGACGGAATGACATTTTGAGTTGCAGAATTTAAGTTAAAGCAATTACTCTGAAGCTATTTTCAAACAAAATTTATTTTTCAGTTTGCACATGACAGTTATTGATTAAAAGATTAACAAAAAGCTAAAATATATATTTTTTACATCTTTTATTCTTTAATTTTTGAGTAATTTCTAATTGTGTGACGGAATGACATTTTTGTAAACATGACTCTAACCTGTTAATTAAAACTGGAAACTTTTGTAAAGTAGGAAAATATTCAGTTTTTAAACTAATACGTATGTTAAATATGACGTATAAGCAGTACAAAATTATAATTTAGAGCCCCCTATCTGTACTAGGGTTGCAGGTATTAATTGTCATTTGACGTGATGGGATGACTGTGACGGAATGACTGAAAGTTTCTTAAGCATTTATTTTAAAAAAATTGAATAAATTAATAAATTTCACAATTATTTTATTATCCAGAGTGATAAAAAATTACATTACATAACTATTCACATTTGATAGCTTATTCAGAAACTTATTGAGCACGATTACCCTCTACTTGAAATGTCGGCTAAATGCATAGAGGTGTCAAATCTATTTTATCAACCATACATCTGTCTTCTTTATCAGGAAATGAAAATACAAGTCCTTTATTGTACTGTTTCCTCAAGTTCAGCTCTTCAGTTTCTTAATTATTTTCTGCAACAGTTATTTGTGCAAGGTATTGTCGTTTACTTCTTTTCCCATAATATGTGACCATGCAAAATGAGCCCACAGCATAATCTTTATTACAGACTACTATTTCTGACTGAATAAAGTCCCCGTTTTTCAAATCATGTCTTTGGAATTCATTTGAATTTGAAAATAATTTGATATTTACTAAATATTTATCCAGAACAATTAGATGGTGCACATCTCTTGTGCCTGGAAATGCTGCTGTAACAACTGACCAGCGGACTTCATTTTATTAGCTTTAACCCTTTCCGGCACAGGCAATTTTTATTGCAAAATGATGAAATGATTGACTGACAGCGGAATTTTAAAACGACTTTTTTAGAAATTAAGAACATGTTACTTTTAATGTTCATTGCAAAAGCAAAATTTTACTAAAATATTCTTGGTGCCATTCGTAAGTTTGGAATTAAAATTAGGTATCCGACCCGGGCACAGTGTGCCAGAAAGGGTTAATACTCTGACTGGATAAGTACAAAACTTTGATTACTTGCTGTTTTGATTTAATTAAACCATAACATTCTTCTGCAGTTTGAATGTTTGGGGCAGTTTCAGCAAGTAGTAATCTTCTACATTCGCTTTTCAATTGGCCGCCTATTCCATCAACCGCTCCTTTGCCATGACCTCTTGCAAAGAAATCCCATTCTAGTTTCTCTAAAGAAAATTCTGCATGCAAAAATGTTACTCAAGTGAAAGTATGCTTTTGTTTAAATTGGCTGGATGAACAATCTGAAAAAATTATTAATTTCTTAATCTGTGGATAGGAAGACTTTATTCCATTAAATAGTTTTTCGAAAGCATGATTCTACAGTATATTTATCATGAGAAAGCTCGTCAGACATAATTGCGACAATTTACATTGCAAAGAATCACTGTTTTGTCATTCCGTCCAAAATCATTGTCATTCCGTAATAGGAAAATTGTCATTCTGTCACACTATTTTTTGTGAAATCATTATATTATTAGTAAAAACTAAACATATTACACAAATAGCCATTATATACTTGCTTTAAATTCAAAAACCCGTATAATTTGGTTGTCAAATTTATCTGTTAAATCAAAACATGCAAAAAAACATGTGACGGAATGACACAAAACAGGACTTTATTTTGCATGCATAATTATCAAGAATATGGCTTTAAGGGTATTGTAAACCATTAAATATTATACTACATGCATTCATTTATTTAAAAAATGCAAAATAAGCAGCAATTATATTATTTATCCAAGTGTTCTTCAAGAGTACTATTTGTACACAACTGCAAGTATTTTACTCTTCAGCCATGTTGTTTATTTGGACTGTTGCCAGATGCAAATAAAATAAAAGTTTTGAAACTAAAACATTTATTTGAAAACTTGGAATATAGACTGCTCAAAAAAATTAGGGGAGCAAGCAAAAAAGTGAAGAGAACAGTGCAAGACAGCTACGTATGGGCATAAAATGGATAGTACACGTGTATCAATGCGCAATACAACAAAAACCCCTATAAAATTGTAAGGGAGCTTTTATTCTTTGAAAAGATGAAAAGAAACTGGAAATATGGTTTAGGGCAACAATTTGGTTTCATGTAAATGAAACAAAAAGTATTTTTTTAGAAATGATGCAAGATTTTTAATATGGCGTATGGTCTCCTCGAAAAGTTAAGACTGTTTCACACCTGTTTTCCATGGATGCGATGATGTTATCGATAGGACATTGGGAAATACTGTTCCATTGCTCAAGAATTGCAATCTCCAAGTCCCGGACAGTAAAAGGAGGCCTCGGTCTCCGTGCAATGCGTCGCCTGAGTATGTCCCAAACATGCTCCATCGGATTTAAGTCAGTAGATCATGCTGGGCATTCCATACGCTGTATTGTTTTAGCTTCAAGCATGTTTCCCATAAGACGAACTGAATGAAATCTGGCATTATAATTCATGGGAAAAATAAATCACTAATTGCTGCACCATAAAATACGACATGAGGTCTCAGTATCTCGTCTGTATAACTTCGGAACATCAAATTTCCATTCAGAATGATATTCAGGCCCGTACGTCCACCTATGCTGAATCCAGCCAATAGCATCAACCCACCTCGTCTGTAAAGTGATCTTTTACGAAAGAATGTGGGATTATTTTGAGTGGCTCTTTCTCTCCATTGCAAAACACATTAGATGTCACATCCAGACTGAATCGGGACTCGTCTGTAAACAGAATTTCATTCCAACAACGTTGCCTCCAAACTCGATGTTCAGTTGCCCCCCTTCTTTTGGCCGCACATTGGCTTGAGGTCAGCGGAATACAGACCATTGGCTTACGTGCATAGATACCACCCTGATGAAGCCTATTTCGGACTGTTTGGCTGGATACCCTTCGTCCTGGGGCCAAGAACAACTGTGTTTGCAGCTGAGTAACATTGCCCGTTCCGTCTCGACGAGCTGTTAACATAAATATATCGGTCTTCAGTTCCTGTGTTAGCACATTTTTGACGTGCACTTATCGATGACTACCATTCCATGTGTCTTGGAATCGATTCCACAGCCTTTCATGGACACTTCTTGCGACTCCAACAGCGTCCATTACATTTCGTTGTGTTTCCCTAAATTTAACTGTCTCGATAACACACCAAGCCATGGTGTGCCATTGCGGTAAATCATGTTGTTGTGACATATCCAAGCCACCTTTTTTCAAAACACAAGCTGAACAATTGAATTTTACAATTGAGGCAGTGATACAGACGTTTCTGCAAAATCCCGATTTCTGCACTTATAACCAATTTCTAGTCTTTTACGTCATAAACTTTAATTTATATGTGAAGATTTCTTTATCTATTTTCTACAACACTTTAAATTATCGATGTTTCATTTTACGTTACTTATCGGTGTAAATATTTGCGTAATTTCGTTAAAACTATGTGCTCCCCTAATTGTTTTGAGCTGTGTATTTCAATGTATTATTAGACTTATTTATAAAAATTATAAGAATATATTTTTTTAATCAAAGTTGACACTTGTATGGAATTACCCATCTGCTATTACCCTCATAAATTACTATAACAAGGAATCCAGCCATAAGGAACCTTTCAACTTATATGATATTTACAGGTATCTTGACTAATAAACTGTCCAATTGTGCATTTTATTTGTCAAGATAAAATCATGTTTATATTGCCCTAGAAAACTGATTCTATCACTTATGATTTGACCACTGAGTCAGATTCTTTTGTTGTTATTTTTGCGTATTTCCAAGAAACATAAAACTTTAGTATGCATTACTGTTTTCATTTTTTTCACTTGGATAATATGATAAACTACAATTATCCTCGTACGTTTAATGAGCAAAAATAAAAATAAAGAAAATCCTCGCATTTTCAGGACGCATAAAAATACTGCTTGCTTTTCTTCCATTTGGTTAATATGACAACTACAATTACTCTCGTACATTATTATCAGAATAAATTCAACCGTAACAAATCTTCTTAATAATGTATTTGCTTACAGCTTGACAGATGAGCTATCCAACTGGACATTCTATTTGTCAAAAGAAAATCGAGGCTTTTGTGTTCCTCGAAAACTGATTCTATCATTTATGATTTGACCACTAAGACAGATTCTTTTGTTTTTATTTTTGTGCATTTCCAAGAGACATAAAACTTTAGTATGCATTACTGTTTCCATTTTTTTTCCATTGGGATAACACGATAAACTATTAGTATCCTCGTACATTTAATGAGAAAAAATAAAAATAAATAAACTCGCCGTATTTTGAGGAGACATAAAAATACTGCTTCCTTTTCTTCCATTTGGTTAATATGACGACTGCAATTATCCTCGTACATTATCATCAGAATAAGTTCAACCGTAACAAATCTTCTCAATGATATATTTACTTAGAGCTTGACGTATGAGCTGTCCAATCAGACATTTTATTTACCAAGGGGTCTCAGGACTCTTAAAGCTCTAAAATTTTCGAAATTTTAATTTTTCTATATGTTAAACTTCTATATTTTCTGAACATTTTTATATAATTGTTATCTTGAAATTCCCATTAGAACAGAAGTTATGGCATTTAGAATTATACTCGCTCAATAGCTGAATCGGTGTTTCCAAAATTTTGAAGCCATCTTTCTCCAAATGATGTTTTTAGGCATAACGCGCATGATATCTCAAAAACTTCTGAATATTTTTTCATGAAATTTTCAAAACATATGTTTTATGTTAGTCTGTATAAATTGAACCTAATATTTCCTTTTTATTGTATAAAAGAAAATATTTTTAGGGCTTTATATTGTTGAAATTTTCTAAATTTTGCATTAGCTAAATACAACTTTGTATTAAAAATATAAAAATGCTTTAAATACAAATGCATTTAGGTTCAGTGTAATTATTGTAATCTGAGGTATACGTAGACACCAAAATTTTCATTTTAGTTGCAAAATTTATTTTGTAATCGTGCGCATAAGCTGTTATGCCGATTTTCTGCTCGTGAAATGTCTGACAGTTTGGAGGCCCCTGTAAATGCTAATTCTGCATCTTGCAATTTTTCAAATATTTGAAATGGAAGAACATACTTGTATCTTTCATCCCCATTTAAAATTGTGTCTTAATATCAAATACATTTTAAGATATTAAATGTTAAAAATCGTCCTTTTTTTGGGGTCCTGAGACCAATTAAAAGAAATTCGAGGCGTTTGTGTACACTCGAAAACCGATTCTATCATTTATGATTTGACCACTGAGACAGATTTTTTTGTTGTTATTTTTGCGTATAGAGACATAAAAAACAAAGACATAAGAAACAAAGTATGCATTACAGTTTTCATATTTTTTCCATTTGGATAATATGATAAACTACAATTATCATTGTACATTTAATGAGAAAGCATAAAAATAAAACAACTTCTCATATTTTCAGGAGACATAAAAATACTGCTTCCTTTTCTTCCATTTGGTTAATATGAACACTGTCATTACCAAAAAATACCATCAATAAATTCAACCGTAACAAATTTTCTCAATGATATATTTACTTATATCTTGACAGATGAGCTGCCCAAATTTATCATAAGGAAATCGAGCCTTATGCGTTCTTCGAAAACATGTACTAATATTTATGAATCAATCACGAAGAAAATTTGTTTTTTGTTATTTTTGTGTGTTTTAAGAAAACGTAAAAATATCAGTAAATAATGAATAATTAAATATGCGTATAATCCGGGGTAACCCTTTCAAGTCTGATGGTCACACGGCGTGACCGTATAATTTTAATTCCAAAACTAACAAATGGCACCAAGAATATTTTAATAAAATTTGCTTTCATAATGAAAATCTAGAATTGCAAGGATTTTTTTTTTCAGAGAAATTCGTTAGTAGGGATTTCTGGTGTCAGTTAATTATTTCATCATTTTAAGAACATACTTTTTCTGCCCCTGAAGGGCTAACGCGCACTGTTGAAGTAAGACAATTGATCCAAAAATTACTGGTGAACGTTAAACGCCGAATATAAAAATGAAAGATTAAAAATTAAAAAGAAGAAGAATATTTCTATATTAATGAAGAAGAAAGGAAAACGTGATGGATTCAAGCAGATAGCCTTGGCAATAGTGTTTGTCCTGATGTCACTTTCGCTAATTTACTTTATGTGTGTACACGGAAAAAACTGTTTTGTTCGAACAACTAAATATTGGTTACTATAGCTCCAACAAAATATTTTGGTTGGAATGGCCAAATTTCGGTTGCACTAACCAAATGATTTGCTGAATTAATAAAATCATTTGGTTAGTCTAACCAAAATTTGATCATTCCAACCAAAATATTTGATTGGAGCTATATTGACCAAAATTTAGTTGTTTCAAGGAAACAGTTTTTCCGTGTAATAGTCAGCATATTTATGAATACTTTTTATACTGATTCACTCTGATATCATTCTACTTATAAACTATAAATAGTATTTCATATTATTTTTCTTCTTTGTGTACTTGTTTGTATTTCATTATCAAAAATGAATCTTTTTTTTTTTATTTAACTATTTTTGCGTTTGCAGAAATAAAAAGCATAAACTTTGAAAATTCAGCTTTTTTCAGGTCGAGAGAGGTGCGTTTAATAAGGCGAAAATACCTAAAGATAGAAAAACACAGTCTCAAATCGAATGTGCGAGTTATACGAAATAATACACTGCAGTTTTCCAAAAAAATACATACGAATTTGTAATTTTCTGCAACAGATATATTTATAAAATATAAGTATGTATAGCAATATAGTGCGTTTCATTTATTTCTTAATACTGATATTTTTAACAAAGATTAGTTACTTTCATTTTTCATTCCACTCTTAAATATCAGTTATTGATTAACAATATATAATTTCTTCTATGATTTGTATGTATTATACATTTTTCAACTAGTCTTTTAACATACAATAATATTACAGCTTCTCATAAAAAATAGAACTTCTAGAATAAGGTTTTACGTTTCTGTGGATAATGCCTAAATTCACTTTTAAGAAGTTTTAAATTATCATCCAATGAAAACATTTAAGTTTTGCGTAATGTATAGTAAACTTATTACACTTTAATAAATAAATCTTTAGAGCACTAAGAATGTGTATGAAATTGATTGGGTATATTTGACGCAAGCTGCTATAACATTATCGTGGACAAATCACTAAAAGTCAACGTTTAAACACAGAATAAATAAATTAAGCAATCTGAACATATAATGAATACTGGGACTCACATCATCGGAGTATAAAATCAGTACCTCTCCAAATACATGCAAGGCGAAAATCAAATGTCGGTAAACACAGAACCGAAAGAACATCAAGTTCCTTGTTAGGACTTGATGGTCTTTCGGCGCTGTGTTTACCGACATTTGGAATCTCATCTTCCATGCTGTTGGGGAAATACTGATTTTATACTCTGGTGATGTGAGTCCTGGTACTCAGGAAACATGTAAGTCTGCTTATGTTCTCATTGCTTAATTTATTTATTGTGTGCTTAAATGTTTATTTTTAGTGATTTAGTTTTCCGCACAAGTTTATATTTAATATAGTGGATCGTTTAACAGTAAAATATAGTAGAACAACAATTAAAGATACAACACGCGATCCTCTCAGTATTAAGCTTAAAAATGTTCGAAAGATAACGCAATACTGTTATCTAGAAAAATGTGAGAGAATAAAAGAATTACTCACAGCGGTATTAATTTATAGTATTTACGCAATGATGTGGATTGTCTCAGCATGTCATTTGTTTTTCGCAGGACAAAATGTTTCATCAGGTGCCTGACTTACGTTCTCGTTATTTCTTTAAACTGAATATCAGATATATGTGAAATGATTTTTTTTTTCTTTTCAGAGGGCGGATTCCTGCTCTGCTAGCTGAAATTAAAATAAAGTTAAATACACAGCAAATTTTAATCTGTATAGCCTTTATCAAAATATTAAGAACCCCAATATTTTTAATAGCGGGGAGCGTTCCAAATAATTTCGACAAATTTATTTATTATTAATTTTATCTGTTAAGAATTAAACAAACGATACGAATATATGAAGTTCAAAACACTTTTGTATATGAAATCGTGTAATTTTTGAAACTATATGAATATATAAATATAAGAATAGGATTAGTACTTCAAAATATACTAAAGTATTAATAAAAATGACGATATTTGAATATATATATATATATATATCGTTTAGCAAAAGCAATAATAGTGTGTTTTTTAGTAGATATATTTAAATAGTAATAACACCTTAAAAATTCATACTGTTATGTGATTCCCTAAAAGAAGAAATGTATTCTTTCCAAAACTGTCACTTGAATAAAATTTTAGTATATTTTTAAATACTTGACATTTAAAAATACACAAAATCACAAATATTCAAAGATCGAATAGTTCTGCCCATTTAAAAATTTTAAAAACATATATATATATATATTTGATTTTTCTAGTGAATTGGTCAAAATACAGGCACAGGCGTGATTTTTGCAACATTTCAATTTTTTAGTAGCGTGAAAAATCGCAGTTCTTTTGACACTTTCTACCAGAAAATATTTTTAAAATAGAATTGTTGTGCAAACAGATTTTAAATTATTTTCTATATGGGTTTCCAAATACAAAGTATTGATCTAACTTGAAAACATACTCATCTGCCGGCTCTGTATTTGAACAAAATTGTGCCGATGGAAACTTCTTATCATGCGGATCAGAAAAACTACCCTCTTTAATCCAACAGTCCATGAGGTATAGGCCAATTTCTTTCACTTCATTCATAAAGTAAAATAATAAGAAGAAATGAGATTTCATTAAAAATAGTATCGAATGAATGTTGTTGCCATGGAGATAAATTAGCTATTAGCTAACCAGATTAAAAAGAAACTCTAGCTTTAGCTTTTGTAGAGTTTCTTTCTCGATTAATTTCCTGCTTGTTTGTACATGATGCCATGAAAGAAATCGATAGAAGTTTCTTAAATATTTTGTTTCAAGCTGGTACTTTCTGTATTTTTTCTTAAGCCTCGTGGTAAGATGTTTCGAACGATAACACTTTCGAAGAAATTTAGAACCAACAGTTGCGTATGTTCCTTAAGATTCATAAGTGGAATAATCTCGAGAAAAATGATAAAAAGGTTATGAAATTTTATTCGATGCACAGAAAATGAACTGGACATAAGAACTTAGTAACGCGATAAATGTACTAAAGTTGGTAGAAAAATAAGCATGTAAAAACTCTTTATGTAAAGAAAAAGTAACAAGAATGAAAAATCAGGCATGAGGCATAGATTTTGAAATACTTTCCAACACTAAAGTTCACATTATAACAAAATTTCTATTCCTTTCATCAATAGATTGCGATATCTAAATAATAATTACAAGAATAATAATTCAATAAAACATCTGAATCTCAAATTGGAAACCATGTCCGTTAAGGTGAACATATTATCTCTTTTAGCCCTGCATATGATCTACGCAATTTATACATAGACGCATTGCACCAAAATACATTTATGCTTATACCACATCTGAAATGTCCCTTCAAATAATTATCGATCATAGTTAGTTGAGAAACCGAATTAACTTATTAATTTCTGTTCGTGAACGATAAATTCTCAGCACCTCATAATATAAAAATATATGTTGTAGCCCTGTGATTTACTTGGTGTATCAGGCAATTATTAAAAAAATGCACCAAAAACGATTATTACCCACACATCATAATGTGATAGAATACTTTTGTGCGTTTCGATAAACAAACTTTAAATGCTAGTTATTATGTACTCCCGAAAAAGCATGTTTAATCGACGTCTGTGATGTATATCAATTTCATTATGTTTGAAGCATTGCGACATCATTAAAATGATTCCAAAAGGATTTTCCTATAGACCATAATGTAACATAATACTTTGGTGAGTCCCTGCTAGTGAACTAAAACAGTTACATACTTCCTTTTCCGTTCTGAACATTCTAATGTAAATCTTCAAAATATATAAAAATTATATTATAACTGGAGTAAATTTCTGAGTGATAAAGAACGGACAGACTATCAGACAGACAAACAGAGAAACTGAATTCAAAAACACATTTATGTCATCACAGACAGTGTGTAATAAGCAACGCATTTTTATTTTTAAAATGCATTTTAGCATTTATTACAGATTTAGTTGATTGTGTTCTTGTTTTCAGTTCGCTTGATGCGTTTCTCTTGTCTGTTGGATTGTGCGATGTTAATTTTTTCGGGATGCGAACAAGCAAAGGCTGATTCCTTTCATGCACATTTTGGGAGCTACAAAATACTAAGAAAAATGTTTAAAATAAACCGTTCGAGCGGGGTTATAAATATTGCACAAAATCCTTATAAATTCAAATTTAATTAATCCTTTCAACATCCTTCAATCCTTCTAAAATCCTCCTAAAATTTATTTATTAAATGATTATGTAAATTTTCTAATGTAGTTTAACCAATTCACAAAAATGCTTTAGAAGATAAAATTTTCATGAATTCATAATTTAGTACATAAAGGGTTAAAAATATATATAACTTGAGTTACGAATCTTTACCATAAAAACGATTACTATAGTATTTCATTATAATATAAGTTCTCATCGATATAATAATTTCAGTCCTAAAATGCAAATGGTATAGTCATTTATTCATTCTAGCATGTAAAACTAAAACTTAATCATTGAGCTTTAGATTATGGGTGTAGATTGTACGAAAAATAAAATATAGATATATACATTTTCGGTATCTTATTGAAAAGTTACCATGAGTAATTCCAGCAAACACTGAAAAGGTTAGGCATTTTGTGACCAACAATACACATTCATTATTGTAAATATTCGAAAGTATTAATAAACTATTTATTTTAAGCATCTTAAACTTTATTTAATGGTAAAAGTCATAGTTTAAGCTATATTATCATGTAGCTTTCAACAGAACGTAAATTTAATCAAATAACTTTTTTTGCATTTATTGCTATTACTGATAAATTTTTGTACACCTTTAAATTCTATTTCCGATTTCGCAAATTTATTTATATAGTATTGAAAATTAAATCAAATGCACATTTTAAATATTTTATTGTATAATTCATTCTACTAAAGAACAATTTCAAATTAAATTGATTTATACCTTTCATCGTTCAATGTTTATGAACTATCTAAATTACAAGTAAAAAATGCGGTCATGTGTAAAGTTGACGTCAGATTGACGTTGGGGCCACCAGACAGTTAAATTTAGTTTTTACAACAATTTTTTAAACTTCTAAACATCACATATATTCAATTATAAGACCGTAGAGTAAGAAAAATATGTACTTTCAAATGCAATTTGTTTGAAATTGTATCATTATATTTTTAAATTGGATCGCGATTTACTCTTTATTTATAGTTTGTTAATTATTTTCTAATCATGATTTTTTTAACCTATTTCAATTGCTTGCGGACGTTTACGAATGTTAAATCCATTTTCACTTAAATTATTATACTAAATAGTCCCGCATTTGTTTTATATTCGAGAACGAAATTAAAATTCCGTCAATAAGTATATAAATTAACATGATAAAAATTAAACAGAAAATTTTCACATGCAATCAAATAATACATTAAATATTCAGGTTTGAATTTAAAATAAATCGTTTTCACCTATTCCGTAACTCCTACATATCGTGTTGGATCATCCAGTTATGTTAAAGTCCAGATTGAGTTTGAACACGTACGTACAAAACTTTTACTTTTACAAAATAATTGAAAAAGAAATTTTCTTTTGCAATTTCGGGTAAGTTGCTTATAGTTTATTAGTTTATGCATAAAGTTTTTTTTTATCTTACTCTGTAAATCCTTTAAAAAAATTAGTCATTTCTAAAGGTTTTAATCTAGTACTCTGCTTTAATTTTTGTTTAAAAGTGATTTTTTTTTTAACTGTCTATAATCATGGGCTAACCTTTCGTTGTATAAAAAGATAATTTTTATACAACGTATAAATTAATTAAGGTAAATTTTTTAATTCGGAAATATTTCTAAATTTCTATTGTAAGAACATTATATTTGTACATTTTCTAATTATACAAAACACGAAGAAAAATATTTAAATTAAAAGATTTGATTGGGGTTAAATATTGCACAAATTCCCTATAAATTCAAATTTAATTAATCTTTTTAAATCCTTCAATTCTTCTAAAATCCTTCTAAAATTTATTAAATGATTATGTAAATCTTCTAATATAGTTTAAACAATTCACGAAAAATGGTTTAGAAGATAAAATTTTCTTGAATTCTTAATTCAGTACATAAAGGTTTAAAGGCAAGTTTGAGTTTGAACACGTAAATATAAAATTTTTACTTTTACAAAATAATTGAAAAAATAAATTTCTTTAGCAATTTCAAGTAAGTTGCTTATAATTTATTAGTTTACGCATAAAGTTTTTTTTTTATCTTACTCTGTAAATCCTTTTAAAAAATTAGCCATTTCTAAAAGTGCAGCTTCTTTGAAGAAACTTAATCATCAAAACTTTTGTACTTCTTTATCTGCAAAGTATTCCTTTTCAGTTACCACTTTTCTTTGCACTTTTTTTTTATTAAAACTGAAGTCTTTATCGATTTCTTTACCGCACTCCATTATGCTAAAAACTATTTAATAGATCAATGGTCCGAAAAAGGTTTTAGAAATGCAAAGAATCAGACAAAAGCGAAGCGAATGATTTTCTGAAAATAATGCCTTTTCCAAGAGTTTATTTATCTACCAAAAAAGAACTTTTAATCTAGTACTCTGCTTTCATTTTTGTTTAAAAGTGAATTTTTTTAACTGTCTATAATCATGGGTTAACATTTCGTTGTATAAAAAGAATAGTTTTTATATAAAAGGTCATTCTAAAGTAGTCTATTAACATTACGATACATAAAATTATTGATATTATAATTTATATTGCATTATTTTTCTTATAGGTGCATATAACTTAAAATGGTTTATATTTTTCAATATTTAAAATTTGCGTTTCAAAATAAACAGGTACAGAAAATTATAAAAAAAAATAATAATTTATATAGTTTCACAATATGCAGTGCATTAACGAATAGATAATTCTTACACTGTCTGTTCTAGAGGTGTAGTTTCAATCGCAAATTTGTTTCAAATGTTAAGCTTCAGCGTATAAATGTCCATTTACGTTAAAATAGATGTTTCCTAAAACGTTTTTTATATACTATATTGGTCCTATAGGCTATATTTAGAAACAATTTCTCCATGCTTTGATAGTCAAAAAAGTAAACATTTCCTTCGCCTAAAACAAAAACTAGCCAAGTTATGACACTTTCTGGATATTCCGAGTACTGAAAGTAGAAAATTGTTATTTTAGTGCTAGAAAGCTCTAAAATTTGTTAAAATTAAAATTATAACTATTGAAATGATAGTTTTGGACATTCAAAAATTACACTTTTACTGCTTGAAATATTAGAGAATGGAATAACATCAAAATATAACTTAAAGGATAAAAGGGACAAAGAAAAAATTTTAATCTAGCATTTTTTAAAGAAACAACTATTTTGATTTAAACAGATTATCATTTGATGAAGAATAGCATTTAATTTTTTTTAATTGGAACAATACTTATCAAATTAAATTTAAAATTAGTTTTGAAATTAGCTTATGGTCAACAGATACGAAGATTAACGCTGTATAAATCCTTAATCACAGCTTTAAAGTTCTTAAACAATTGATAACCACCTAAATCTCTAAATCGTTTTTACATTTTTCTTCAGACTGCTTTTTTTCTTTATTTTTAAACAAATTTTCGTGCACTTTGATAAAATCAATTAAAATTAAAGAGTTAAAAATTTTCCTTCTGGAATTGCTATTTTGTAGCTAACTAAAATTACGAATGCAGATAAATTTACTATAAAAATATATAAGAATCTACATACACACATATATATGTGACCTGTGGCAACAGTCTGTAAGAGACGACGGCAGCGCCACGAGTCGGCGTAGAAGAATACCTTTTTAGAACATTCGACAGACGCGGAAAAAGAAGGTAAAAGAGGTGGTTACAAAACACCGAGCTCTCAACGACGTTTCATTAAGACGCATTAAGACGAATGAGTGTTTAATTTCATTAATGTTCTACTTAATTGTAATTGTATATAGTGTAATTAGTTCATTTAATATATTTAATTCTTAAAGTTAGCAAGTGATATTATTCGAGTATGAGTCTCCTTTTCCCCGTCACATGAGGGCTTGAGCCGGGATTGGATTATTTTTGTTTTCAATTCTCTACCCTAGACAAGACAAGTATCATTTTTATAACGACGCCAAAATTCTTTCAGAAAGTAAGCCGGAGCTGTAAATTTATAAAGAAAATGTCGTGTGTGAAGAATAGAATTTTTTTTCTACAGCCTTGGCGACTGGCCAACTCTTCAGTTATTTTGAAATAACTGCAGCAATATATTATTCCAAACTGGAAATAAATTGATTCATCTTTTTTCAACGACAGAAATTAGTGGGTGAGTACCGTTTACTGTTTTTTTTCTTTTCATCATGATTTTAAATGACATTCCAGTCATCGCTTTTGCATTGAAAAACGAAAAGACGAATCGAATAAAATTATTACATAAACTTTTGTTTTACTCTGAAGGCGATCGTTTAAATCGATCGCGAATAAGAGCATTTACGGGATTTCCATTCTGTGAAACCGACGATGAATTTACGAGTAAAGTAGAGGAAACCGCTAAAATGTTTTCTTTACTTGAACTTATAACTATTGCCACTATTTTACGCATCGAAATAGATGGCACAGAAACTGAGTTATCTAAACGCATAATTTCATTTTTAACTAATTTGGAATCCCTCCAAAAAAATATTGAAACTAATGTCGATACAGATGGCTAATCGGAAGAAATTATCAACAATTCGCCAGTGCCAAACGATAAGTCGAATATTAAAATTTCGGAATTTACCAATAAATGTGCTATTAATGCTTCAA
Source organism: Maratus speciosus (assembly GCA_963932465.1). NCBI lineage: Eukaryota > Metazoa > Arthropoda > Arachnida > Araneae > Salticidae > Maratus > Maratus speciosus. The sequence continues at coordinate 141,259,166 of OZ010791.1, forward strand.
ACATTGCTCAAGATTCTATGTTTATGCCATCAGTAAATTTTCGCGATGTTGAATCGCTGGTACCTACATTCAATGGAGAATAGTATGAAAATGTTCATTTATGGTTGCAAAAATTCGAATCCTTTTCTTCCTCTTTTAATTTAGGCGGAATGCGAAAATTCATTATTGCGCAAAGAGCGCTCGGAGGCATTGCTTCTTTATTCGCTAAGAGTGAAAGCAACATTCGTTCTTTTCCTGAATTGAAACATGCCTTAGTTACCGAATTTGGTTCGCAGATTAATTCGGCTGAAATACACGAAATGCTTAGTCATCGGCATATTAGACAAAAGGAATCTTTTTTTGAGTATTTCTTAATTATGAAAGAAATGGCTGGACTGGCCAATATTGATGATCAGTCACTTATACGTTACATAATCAATGGCATTCCTGATTCTCCTCAAAATAAGTGCATACTTTACGATTGTTCTGATTTGCATGAATTTAAACAAAAGTTGAGAATTTACGAAGAGATTACACACCACTCAAAAAATGATTCTGGTAAAAATATAAATCATTGTCAAAATATGAAATCAAAACAGAACTTTGACAAATTTGTTCACGAGAATGTTCCTAAATTTAAACCAAAACATGCGGATGCTGAAAAGCCAGAATTTCATTCTAATAATTCAAGAAATCAGAACACTAAAATCTGTTTTAATTGTGGGGAAAAAGACCACATTTCTAAGTATTGTTCTCACAAGAACAAGGGATTTAGATGTTTTAGATGTAATTCTTTTGGGCATAAAGCCTCTGATAATAACTGTTCTACTGAGGCACGTAACCCTAAAATACAAGTGAATAATTTGGATTCCGAGAAAAATTCTCGACAAGAAATGCATAAATTAGTTAAAATTCCGGGTGTCGAAATTGATGCTCTTATCGATACAGGTAGTAATCTTACTTTGCTTCGTGAAGATAAATATTCACAGATGAATTTGCCTACGTTAACACCGGTCGGTTTAACATTAACTGGTTTTGGTAGTGGTAGTACCACACCACTTGGCTCGTTTCAGGGTGATATAAATATAGATGATAACATTTTTTCAACAAATATTTATATAATTAGTAAACATCATATGAATGTTCATCTTATTATTGATACTGATATAATTACACAAGGTACTTTGCTTTATAATAAAAATGGTATTTCCCTTAGTAAACCAACATCTGATGATAATTTGTTTGTATACTTAGTTAATTCAGTTGAAGATCCTCTTGATGTAGATTTAAGTCATATTCGTAACAAAACATGCCAACAAGAAGTACATAATCTGATCCGTAATTACAAACCTGTTAAAACACATACTACTGATTTAAAAATGATCATTATATTAAAAGATGATATCCCTGTTTCGCAACGACCACGTCGAATGTCATTACATGAAAAACAAATTGTGTCTGCTCAAATTGAGCAGTGGATCGAAGAAGGGATCATTCAACCATCCTGTAGCGATTATGCTAGCCCGATAGTTCTTGTACGAAAGAAAGATGGTTCTACGCGTTTATGTGTCGATTACAGAAAGTTAAACAAGAAAATTATTAAAGATAATTACCCTCAACCCCTTATCGATAATGTTTTAGATCAATTACAAAATGCCAAACTCTTTACATCAATTGATCTAAAAAATGGTTTTTTCATGTGGATATTGATTTTAACTGTACTAAGTACACTCACTGATTTTATCACTCATAATGGACAATGGGAATTTTTGAAGGCCCCATTTGGATTAAACATTAGCCCAGCTGCTTTCAATAGATATTTAGCTTGTCTTTTTCGTCACTTGTTAGCTGACGGCTCATTCATTTTATACATGGATGATTTTATCATACCAGCAGAGACCGAAGAAAAAGTTCTTGTAAAATTGAAACGACTCCTACAAGTGGCATCAAATTATGGTTTAAACATTAATTTCAAAAAATGTCAATTTCTTGTCCGTAAAGTTGAATTCTTAGGACACGTTATTGAAAATAACACAATCTCACCATCGCCCTCGAAAATTAAAGCAGTGCAGAATTTTCCCGAACCCAAAAATATTAAACATTTACAATCTTTTTTAGGTTGAGCTAGTTATTTTCGCAAGTACATCTCTGGATATGCAACAATTGCGAAACCACTGACTGACCTCCTTAGAAATTCGTCAATATTTCATTTTGGCCCAGAACAAAAAGCTGCATTTGCCACTCTAAAACAGCTGCTTACTAAAGAACCGGTGCTCCAACTTTTTGTCCCTGGTTCCGAATTAGAAATACATACAGACGCGTCTAAGTATGGTTTTGGCGCAGTTCTTTTACAAAAATCAACCGACGGTAAATTTCACCCAGTGTTATACATGAGTAAGAAAACATCCCCCAAGAAGAGAAATTACACAGTTATGAGTTGGAAGTTCTCGCGGTCATTGAGGCACTAAAAAAATTTAGAGTTTATTTGCATGGAACTAAATTTAAACTTGTCACTGATTGTGAGGCCTTTCAAAAAACTATGGATAAAGCTGAACTTAGCGCAAAAATTGCAAGGTGGGCTCTTTTTCTCCAAGATTTTGATTTTGTTGTTGCTCATAGACCTGCTAAACAAATGCAACATGTTGATGCTCTCAGTTGATATCCAGTAATGTTAATAACACATAATGAAATTACGCAAAAAATTATCGCAGCCCAAGCAACTGATGATTTTATAAATAGCATGAAACAAGCGGTTGAACATTCCCCAATTGATGATTTTTTCTTCAAAAATATTGTATTATATAAGCTTCTCCAGGGCCATGAATTATTAGTTGTCCCTCAAGCCATGTATACTCAAATAATTCAAGACGCGCATTCCAAAGGCCATTTTTCGGTACAAAAAACTGAGGATCTCATTAAAAGATATTATTACATTCCCAATCTCCATAAGTTAGTACAAACTGTCATTGCGAATTGTGTACCATGCATTTTGTCATCTAAGAAGTCAGGAAAGCTCGAAGGATTTCTTCATCCAATCCCTAAAGGCGATACTCTCCTTGACACGTATCACGTCGATTTTCTAGGACCACTACCTTCCACGAATAAAAACTATAATCATCTTCTTACCGTTATAGACGCATTCACAAAGTTTGTGTGGATTTATCCTGTCAAATCAACGTCTGCCCGTGATGCTTTAGACAAGTTAAAACTCCAACAGACGGTGTTCGGCAATCCACGCCGCATTATTTCCGATAAAGGTCCTGCTTTTACATCAGCTGATTTTCAAACCTTTTGTGAACAAGAAAAAATAGAGCATGTTCCAATTGCTACTGGGGTGCCACGTGGAAATGGGCAAATTGAAAGATTTCATTCCACTTTAATTCCGGTTCTCACAAAACTATCCTTAAATGATCCTACCAAATGGTACAAACATGTCCCCGCTGTTCAAAAAATCATCAACAGTACCAAATCAGATACCACTAAATTTTCCTCTTTTGAATTAATGGTTGGTGTTAAAATGAAAACTAAGGATGACATTCGCATAAAACAACTGTTAGAAGAAGAACAACCCAATTTAGTAATGCATGACAAAAACGAGCTGCGAGAGATTGCTAAAAATAACATTCTCCAACACCAACAACAAAGTAAGCGCCAATATGATAAACGTCGAAAATCACCAAGAATATATCAAATTGGTGATTTGGTCGCGATCCAGCGTACTCAATTCGGACCTGGACTGAAACTAATATCTAAGAATAAAATATTTTGGAAACTAATATTTTGGAAACTAGGAATAAAATGTTTTGGTCCTTACAAGGTTACATCTGTCAAAGCTAACGACAGATATGAAGTGGAAAAGGTTGGACACCATGAGGGTCCAAACAGAACATCCACTGGAGTCGATATGATGACGTGGTCAACCACGTAAAATTTGACATTCAAAGTGTTTTTCTTCTTCTTTTCTTCCTTTCCGTTATTGTACATATTATATGGTGCTTCAAGAATATGAGAAAAAAAATTCAAGAATTCGTCCTTCTACAAAATATCTCCTTTTGTGTGTTTCTTCTTTTTTTCATCACCTGTGTTTACATCAAGAATAATTTTAACAGAAAGTTAAAATTTTGTTTGTGAAATATGTGTTTGTGAAATATTGTGATTCAACTATCCCCGAGATGTCGTTTTTTTTCTTTTCTCAATGCTGCTGCTGAAAAGTGTGTTCCGTAAAGTATTGTGGTTTTTTTTTCTGTGAACTACAAAGACATTTTTTTTTTACTTTTTTGTGCTTTGCATAAAGAACTTTAGAACTGTGGACAGCTCCATTTTTTTTTGTTATATGAACATTCTGTGACTTTATTTGATTACAGACTCTAATTTTTTTTTCTGCATGAAGTTTCAGTTTTTTTTAAAAAAAGGAAGAAGGCGATTAGAAGATGCCGATTGGTGTTTTTTTTCTTTCTGTTTTTCAGACGTACCATTTTAAGACGTATATAGGTGGGTATATATATATTTTTTATTTATTTAAGACGAGTACGAAGTAAAGACGGGTACGATTTAAGACGAGTACCATTTAAGACCAGATGGATGACGAAATGCCAACCGGCATTGACGACGATTTTCATTTTTTCTCTCTTTATTTTTTTTTCTGTTTTATTATGTGTAATTTTTTTAAAGATATGGTATTTTTTTAAAGTTTGTGTTTAAGTGTATGGTGCGCACGAGGTCGTGCGTATCAGGATGGACGAGTGTGACCTGTGGCAACAGTCTATAAGAGACGACGGCAGCGCCACGAGTCGGCGTAGAAGAATACCTTTTTAGAACATTCGACAGACGCGGAAAAAGAAGGTAAAAGAGGTGGTTGCAAAACACCGAGCTCTCAACGACGTTTCATTAAGACGCATTAAGACGAATGACTGTTTAATTCCATTAATGTTCTACTTAATTGTAATTGTATATAGTGTAAATAGTTCATTTAATATATTTAATTCTTAAAGTTAGCAAGTGTTATTATTCGAGTATGAGTCTCCTTTTCCCCGTCACACACACACACATATATATATATATATATTAGGGTGGTCCTTAAAACATGATAATTTTTTTCACAATTTATTCCGGGGCACCCTGCTATTGTGTTCTACACATTGAAAAAAAATTATACTAATTTTTGCAAAATTTTTTAGCATGTTTTTGGGGTCGCTACCACCTTTTAAAGTTTAGACTTATTCAATTACATTGAGGGAAATAAATACTTATTCTTAATAACAAATAAACATATTTTTATTGAATAATTCAGTAAATTCTACAAAAAAGGCTATAAATATTTTAAAATCCTTAAGTTTAACTTTATTTAAGACGTTAATGTCGATTTTTTATAGTCTGGATTTTTGATTCGAAACTGCTTCACTAGCAACAATAAGTACTGCTTTTGTTCTTCATCTTTTGTATGAAGTTTATTATATTCCTCAATGAGTGCTACCCCACGTTCAGCTACATCATTAACAACTTTGACTGAAGTCTCTAGTGTCTGACATGTCTTGTAGGATTAATTTTCATTGCAATTAGTCACATCAGTTTCAAAAAAGTCTGAAGGTAATTCCATAATTTTGAAAAACCTCAAAGTATTGCTTGTTACGAAATATGGCAAGTCCTTTTTGAGGATGACATCAGGATCAACCTGTGCACGTTTCAAGAGTTCACCATTCTCCACATTTTTGAAAGCATGCACCATTTTTCTTTTAGTTTCAAATGAGACATTGTCATCAAAAAATGCAAAAGCAACTAGTTCTTCTGACAAGTACCACAAATGTCTTAGGATCTTCTTCATAACACACAAGGAAATGTCTTTATTTACATTTTCGTACTCTTTTAAGTTCTTAAGGAACAATAAATCATTTCTAGGCACAGAAAAAGCAGATGGTGCCTGATACCAGCTGTGAATGTTGATTTTCACCACAAACGAGCAAACTTGATGAACTCCAGATTCTTTCTGCTTAGACAGTTTAAACTGATCTCTAAATAAGTAATTCTTGAGCGAGTATAGGGCCTTCGCCATCCATCGAGCTCGATGTAATCCACCTGGGGCTCTAAAATGAACACCTTTTTCGGGTACTCCTCCTAAGAAAATGATGACAAGCTCTAGCAGTTCTTTGTAATCGTCCCTTGGTTGAAAATCATTAAGTTGATTTTGTGCAAACTCTATTATTTCTGATGCATTTTCTGTTGTTTTTTCATTGATTAAATTTTCAGTTATGGAAGTCTGAAATATGTCATGATCGATAGAGATCCATGAAGTTTTAAATCGTTTAAATAAGTGTATGTCTGGTCCATTTGAAACTCCGAGTGACTTAACTACAACTGCCTCAAGCATAATTTCAAGGATGTGATGACGGCAAGCCAACCAAAGCATTTCCTTGTTCAAGTTTTGTTCCAGAAGAATACAAGCTCATCTTGATAACACGGTATTAACAAAGGTTGTATCAACTTATACATTTTACTTGCTCTGTAATTCCCCATGACTTCAATGTTTCGTTAACAGCAGATGCTACTGCCTCACCTGTTCCTGATTGCAGTTTAGGAACAGCAAGTAACTGGTCAATACCTTTACCTGAAATAATAATGGGTAATCTGTCTATAGTTTCAGATCCTGAAATGTCTTCTAAAATTTTGCCGTCCCAGTGAACAGTCGAAGGACCACTTGCCGAAAACTCTTTTTTTAAATCTTGGGCTCTGCTTGCTCGACTTTTGATTCTAAGGCGCCGAATAGAAGATTTGTTAACATTGTAATTGGCATGGTCACAGCCCACACTTTTTAGTGTTGTAATCAAAACAATAGCTGTCTTTCTGTCACTTAACTTTGCTGCATCAAGGCTTGCAGCTACGCTATTGTCCAAAATATTCATTCTACCTCTTTTTTTAGGAGATGGATCACTGTGAGAGCTTATAGCAACAGCTTCTTGGTTGAAACATGTTTCATTATCAGATGAGCTTGATTCCTCTCTAATATGTCTGAAGGAATTGATGTTTGCTAAAAAGCAATGTTTTATATACTTCTTCACGCTCTTTCATTTGTTCAAAACGTTCTTTTTTTGATTGACTCAGCTGCTTTTATTACAAAACGTTTATCGAGACTTCCAAGTTTACCAGGTTTTCCTTTTTGTCTCTGAGAAAGTAAAAATTTCTTATCCTCTTCGATTTTCATAATATGAAGGGCATTCGCGTGTGCAATATAAAAAAGATCTTCAAAAGCCATCTTCTTTTTTTTTTTCGTTAAGCCTTCTGAGCATTTTGATATGTTTTCTTTGTTCTTCTTAAACTTTTCCCATTCCTTAAACAGTCCTTCAATTTTATCAACTACGTGTTTTTTTCAATCTAGCAAGAATGTAAACTTTTTCCCAAACTATAAGGACGTCACTTGCAGCAGAACGCGCTGAATCTCTAATATTTAAGTTAAGTTATTTTTTGTAATAGAAAAAAATACTTAGAACGTCTCTTTTACTTGGCAACTTTGTTTGGTTTAAAGATGACGAAATTTGCCCAACAAGTCTAATATCTGTAGATTTTCTGGTTAAGATAGATATCTTAGTGTTAACTGCCATACTGTCTCATTAGCCAAATAAAGATATTAGTATATTAAATCAAGACTTATCAAACATGACAAAAAAAACCCAGTATTCATAGAATATGGTTCAGTCCTAGATTAAAAATCACCTTATTTACACAATATTTACTTAGTGTCATAAAAAGAAGCCTAAATTTAATTAATTTAATTTTTTTTATTCATTTTTGTTCAGATAAAAAATCACTCAAATTGCACAGTAAGACTCTACGTGTACACCATTCACTAGCTGGCACCATGCTGAGACTGAGCTAATTTCTTGGCTCAATGACTTGTGGCGGGAAACGCGTTCTGACACGAAAGACTTCTGTCTACATTTTGTTACCTTCCTGTCTACTCATTAGCCAAATCGCAGTTGTTCCGTAGCAACCAAGAGTTGCTCTAAGAGTAGTGAATTATGAACTACTAATACACAGAGAAAAGCACCATTTGGCAAAAAAAAAATGTTGCGTGTACAAAAATCAGTAATTTTAATAAAAATATTTAGTGACTTCTTATGAAATTATTTTTAGTATATAACATTTATTAAAATAACGAATTCCATTAAATTCTTTTCTTATTTTTCTTAATTTTTAAATTGATTTCAGCACTAATTTATGTTAAATTAGCTGACCCTCCGGTTTAGTCGGCCCCATTAAAAAAGGCACAAAAACGCGTAAAATATTTAAAAATTGAAGAAAATTTTAAAAACTCTTCACAAAGTTTGGAATAAACGTCAGACAAACGACAGTCTTTACAGCCTAATACCATACTATGACTCAATTTCGCGATGACTATGAATACGTATTAATAATTTATAATTATATTACAAAATATGTCAAATTTTCCACTTTTTCAAACTTTCAAACCTTGGTAGCGTCCCTTAGAACTTGTTTTAAATTTTTGAAATTTTTTTTTGGAAGTTGCTATTTTATATATAGAACAAAATAGGAGGGTGCCCCATACAAAATTTAAATGTTCATTTTTAAGGACCACTCTAATATATATATATATATATATATATAGAGAGAGAGAGAGAGAGAGAGAGAGAGAGAGAGAGAGAGAGAGAGAGAGAGTGGGAGAGAGGAGAGAGAGAAAGAGATAGAGAGAGGAGAGAGAGAAAGAGATAGAGAGAGGAGAGAGAGAAGGAGATAGACAGAGAGATAGAGATTGATAAAGTTCAAAGCTATAGCTTATTCCCTTAAATATTGCCTCTAAACACATACTTCAAATTACAAAATTTTATAAAAAATGAGCATATATTGATGTGATAAGTTTCAACTCCATGGGGGTCCATTTGAGAAAATACTCAAAGTAATTTTTTATACGGTCTCCGTAGGGTAAAATTTCCAATTAGGAATTTTTTCTTATCAATTCCTGATTTAAACACAGAATACAGTCGAACCTCGCTATAGTGAACCCGGGATATAGTGAACACTCGGATGTAGTGAACTTTTTTAGTGGTCCCATCCGAACTCCCATTTAACTAATGTTATTTTGTACGCTTATAGTGGAAGGCTGAGAATTTGGTAGTTTGTTTATAGCGGACTCAAATTTTATTTCACCATTTTTTTTTCAGTTCTCCAACTTTAACTCCAACTTGCACTAATTACGACTGGAAATGATGGCATTCTTTTACATTGTGTCAAATTTCACTCGTTCACGCTCATTGCCTTACACCAGGGTGAAAAAGTTTTAAACAGCATAAGCCTCTTCTTCCCCCTGTTCCAGGAACAAACCTTTGTTCTTCACTCCTCCCTAATTCTAGGTATAAGCGTCTGGTGTTTACTTGCTAATTTCTTCCTCTACCTCTCCGTATAATCGGAACAGTCCAAGAATATCCCCCGTTTTACAGTGACTCTCTTCATTACTCTTATGATTGATTTGAGACAAGAAGACGTTTTTTCAAGAGCATCTAAAATTTCGTGAAAATGGCGAATTCTGTAAAAAGAAAAGCATTTCCGATTGAGGATAAGATTAAAATCATTAAACGTATTGAAGTTGGAACCAATGAATCGACACTGTGCAAGGGATTTTCCTTGTCTCAAAATCTACAGTTTCAAACGTATGGAAAAATTGCAGTGCCACTCTTGCTGCACACGAAAAAAATTTGGATTCTTCAAAGAAACTAGTGGCCTGAAAGGGAAAACGTGGAATAAACTCTGTTAAAATGTTTCACCATTCAGCGGGATAGAAATTTTCCTGTGACCAGACCTATACTTCAAATTACAGAGAATGAGTTTGCTGAAAGATTCGGAGAACACGGTTTTGTGTGATGACGGAAGGCTGGATAGGCTAAAAAAACGGAACAATATCTTTTGTGGAAAGATTGTTGGTGAAGCAGCAAGTGTTTGAGCATCGGATGTGGAAAAATGAAATGCTCAAATGTGGGCGGATGCAATCCAGGACTGTGAAGAGAAGGTTATCTTTAATGGTAACGAAGGTGGATTGTTTTTAAAAATGGCTCTGGATCAGACGTTAAAATTTAAAGAGAAAAGTGCACTAACGGGAATCTATGAGAATAACTGTTCTTTTATGTGCAAATATGACTTGCTCACAAAAGCGAAAATTAAGTGCCGTAGGTAAATCCAAAAGCCGAGGTGTTGTAAAAATTTTAAAAAACTGCCAGTAAACTTTAAAGTCAATCAAAAATTCTGGATAACTTTCAAGTTTTTTAAAGAATTTCGACAATGTGACACTGATTTGCTGAAACAAATACTTAAAATTGTTCTCCTTGTCGTCAATATCGCAGCTTATCATAAAAGCTCAGAAAATCTGAAGTGCATTAAGTTCGTTTTTTTCCTTCAAATACAACTTCTGTGCTGCAGCCCATGGACCAGGGCATTGCTCGCAACCTGAAGTCCCACTATAGGAAACAGCTAGTGAAACATGTTTTAGAGAACTACGAAGAGAACAACACGGAATACATGTCTATTTTGAAAGCAATGCTTCTGTTGGTAAAGTCATGGAGACAGGTGACATCAGCAACAATCCGCAACTGTTTCCGAAGCGCAGGTGTTTCGAAAAATGTGTTTTTGGGTTGTTGGAAGGAAAATATACCAACATGGAGGACGAAGACGACTAAGAAAACTTACCATTATAGTCCAAGAGCCGACAGCACAAAAACCTTTTCTATCAAGCACAAGAAAAAAAACTATTTTATGGGAGAGTAGAAGTAGGGGAATCCAATTATCCATGTCTGCCGGAAGCGAAGTGGTGCATAAGCCAAAAAGTAGTACTACCAGTGCTTGACTCGTAGGTATATCATTGTGTTTGTCCTACAACTATCCTCCATGTTTTCATACCTTTGTTTGTAGGAGAAACACAATGATATACCTACGAGTCATCCACAGGTGGTATTCATTTTTGGCTTATGCAGCACTTCACTTCCGGTAAACATGGATCATTAGATTCCCCTATTTCTGCTCAACCATAAAATAAGGTTTTTTTTCTTGTGCTTGATAACATAGTTTTCTGTGTTGTCAGTTCTTGGAATAATAGCTCTGTAGCTGGAAAAGCATAGTGTGAACATTTTTCCAAGGGACGTTACTAAGCACTTCGCATCTTGCGATAATGAAGTGTACACTTCTGGTATCCTTACAAATGATGGCGTAGTATCTAAAGTTAAAAGAACGATGCTGGAGAAGATTTAGAAGACAAGAAATTGAAAAAGAACTTGAAATTTCGGTTCCTTCTATCACAGAAGTGAAATCGTCAACGAATATTCTGAACATTTTGTTTTCTACAGAAAATGTGGACCAGAAAATATTGGATTCTTTACTAATAGTTCATAAGAAAAATGATAGAATCTACATAGAATTGAATTGCATTCAATCAAAAATCACTAATTTCTTCCATAGAATGCAAATGTAAAATCAAATTTTAGTAAGCAACTATTTTTCTTTTTAATATTTGATTTATTATCTATTTAATTAGTTAATAATTTGTAAGCAATTTACGTATTATTGTAATCACAATTTTAACAATACTACATCATATGCTAAAAAATATTTTTTTCAAAGAATTTGGATATAGTGAACCATCGGTTATAGTGGACATATTGCTGGATCCGCAGATGGTTCACTATAGCGGGGTTAGACCGTATTTCAGCTGTATATCTCCAAAATTCTCAGAGATATTAAAATCCAAATTTCGTGACTTACACCACTTAACTATGCGTATGAGTGACGAGTTATTGACGCATTCTGAATGGAATCTAGACATCATCCACAAATTGTACGTTTTTAAGAGTCGATTTAAGACAGTTTCTCTCCTTTGGGCATAAATTAGAAGGATATAGATTTTACTTTAAATTTGCTTACAAATTATGATATGCTTTAGAGGTCTGCAGAATCCGAAATATCAAGGCCCGGATCCCAGCTGACCCATAACAAAAAAAGTTCGACCGGCCTGGAAAAAAGTTGCGAACTCAGCGCGAGCCGTCCCGGCATGACTGAATTTTTGGAAAACATAGTTTTTTACGTCCATATGGTTAAAAATTGATTCGTACAAGGAATTCAGAACAAAAATACTTATTTTAGCTTTTTTTTCCATGTTTATAATCTTCATTTTTATAGAAGCACACTAAGGTGTGATATGCATTTTTTTTAAATGAATCTCTGTTTGTATATAAATGTTTCACTTATAAATATCGTCAATGCATTTTCCATGTATTGGAGACATTAAAAAATGCTATATAGTAAAATCTTCTAAGACTGAATCAAATAGCAAATAAATAAATGCGTTATAGATAAGTTCCCTTCTTAGCAGGTGTAAATATATTCTATTCTTTTCTCAGGCATTATTATATTCATTTTGCATGGATCAACGCAATTTTCCATTTAAGATAGGATTCCCTCACGGGCAGATCTTTTTTCACGGGTTTTACTGTATTTTCTTTTTTGTGCCTAGAAATCTACTATCCTTTAAAAAAATAATTTTAAATTTTAATTGTAAAATAATGTCGATTTAAAAATACATACATTTTTTGCAAACATTATAGGCTAAGCCAAACTTTTGCACGGATCAGTTCACTCAGAGACAACGATTTTAATATGAGTTCGGTCGAGACCGGGACTGAAACTTTCGGCTCGTGCAGACCTAGGAAGAAGGAAGCCAGTCCCGGTTCGTTAGGGAAAAATACGTTAGTCCCGTCTCGGTCGAGCCTTGAGAATTAAAGTAATGTCCGGCCCCTCCCAAACCGAAAAGACTATACCCGGCCCATGGGCAAAATGAAGCCAAAATATCAAATGGGCCGATCCAACAGAATGCAGATTTGTTTAATGGCCTCGGTGGGATGATATAAAATCTAAAGTTCTGACGGCTAAAATAATGAAAAAACTCGAAACTGGCATATTACAAAAGCCTTGTTTTGAATCAACTGTCGGACATTTAAATAGTACAGAAAGAAGTTTGAGAGGGCAAAAGTTAAACTGAATCGGAAGTTCATGGTACAGGAAGGAGTTACTTTCTTACCTGCAATTTTTGAAAGGCATTTAAACATTTTATTTGGACTCAATTTTTATTTTAAAGTTTAAATGCGTTTTTCTTTATGATGTTTTTTTTATTTTATTTATATTTATCTATCTATTTATTTATTTATTTATTTTACCATTTGTTTAAAATTGTATAAGACAAGAACTGTTAAAGAAAAATGGTGCAATTTTGGAACATGTCTTTTTTGAATATTTTACATTAATTTTGTTTCGGGAAATTCGAAAAAATATTTACGTTTGAAAATGTGATTTAAGAGAAATAAGTTACATATTTTTTTTTAATTTATATTTTTTATACTTTGGAAAATAATATTTAAAATAATTCTGAAACAAAATTTAAATTATATTTTCCTCTTAAATTATTAGAAAAAATTCGAAATTTCACAAATAATGTCTCGAGTTATAACGATTTTAAATTACCCCACTTAAAAAAAAGTCCTTCCGGCCAGTGCCGGGAGGAAGAGGTAGCTTTCATATTCCTTGTTTTTAAAAAGCCAACTTATATTATTCAAACACACGAAGCTCAATTAAGTGGAAGCCGAATGTAGGAGATTCAATACAAATTTTTATCAATACTAAATCATTATGAATGAGAATTTCGCGAAATTAGTCAGCTTTATCCAAGCTGCTTTTATTTAAAGTAACTTATATTTAGCTGCCAAATTCGGCGATTTCTTAAAGTGCCTGCCATTTTAAGACAACATGGTGGATGAGGCTAACCAGTGAGCTTGGTCGAGACCTTACTAATTGCTGTGCACATGCTCACTCACATCGGAATCGGTTGATATATACAAGTGCTGTCGCAGGCAAAAAATCAGATTTTTCAAAATGTCACCCACGTTAGAAATTGAAACTGCTATATCTGAGCCATTTTTTAAGATAAAGACAAACAAAAAATGCTCCTGAATCCTTATATCAAGGTCAAATACTTAAGAAAGAAACCTTTTTCAATTTCTAATTTTTTTGCACCTCAATTTAAATATAATTTTTTTTTTTAATTTAATGGCCGCCATTTTGAAACAAGATGGCTGATGAAGCGCGGACAGCGAACTTGGTCGAGATATTGAAGCATACTATCCACATGTCTTCTTCCATCGAAATAGGCGAATACGTGTGGTATCGCGTGACAAATACAAGATCGTTTCAAAGTGTTAGACATGATAGAAATTCAAAGTGCTATAATTCAACCAGTTTTTAAGATATAAACAAAAGAACAAATTTTCAGAAACAAAAACTGCTCCAGAATCTTTGTATCAAGGCCAAACACATAAAAAAAATCTTTTTTCATTTTCCAATTTTTTAATACCTTATTTTAAATTTTAAATTACATTTTTTTAAAAAAATGGCAACCCTTTTGAAACACGACGGCGAATGAAACTGGCCAACGAACTCGGTCGAGACATTGGTATGTACTATGTACAGACCAAGTTACATTCAAATCTGTTCATAAATACGCCTGTTATCGCGTGACAAAAATCAGGTCGTTTTAAAATGTCAGCCACAATAGAAATTCAAAATGTTATAACTCAGCCATTTTTTTAGATATAGACAAAACAAAACCTGTTCCGGAATTTTTGTATTAAGGTCAAACACATACAAAAAAAAATCTTTTCCATTTTCCAATTTTTTGGTATCTCATTTTAAATTTAAAATTTTTAAATTTTTTTAAATGGCCGCCATTTTGAAACAAGATGGCGGATGAAGCTAGCCAACGAACTCGGTTGAGATACTTGTATGTACTATGTACACACCAAGGTACATCCAAATCGGTTCATAAATACGTCTGTTATCACGTGGCAAAAATCAGGACGTTTCAAAATGTCAGCCACGTTAGAAATTCCAAATGCTATAACTCAGCCATTTTTTAAGATATAGATGAAACAAAAACTGCTCCCGAATCTTTTTATCAAGGTCAAACACATAAGAAAAATATATTTTTTCAATTTTCAATTTTTTGGCACCACATTTCAAATTTAAATTTTTCTTAAAATTTTAAATGGCCGCCATTTTTAAACAAGATGGCGAATGAAGCTGGCCAACGAACTCGGTCGAGACATTGGTCTGTACTATGTACAAACGAAGTTACATCCAAATCGGTTCATAAATACGCCTTTTATCGCGTGACAAAATTCAGGACGTTTCAAAATGTCAGCTTCGCTAGAAATTCAAAATGCTATAACTCAGCCATTTTTTAAGATATAGACGAAACAAAAACTGCTACGGAGTCTTTGTATAAAGGCCAAATACATAAGTAAAAAATATTTTTTCATTTTAAATTTATTCGTACCACATTTCAAATTTTTAAATTTTTAAAAAAATTTAAATGGCCGCCATTTTGAAACAAAATGGCGGATGAAGCTGGCCAACGAACTCGGTCTAGACATTGGTATGTACTATGTACATACCGAATTACATCGAAATCGGTTCATAAATACGAGAGTTACAGTGTGACATACGTCAGATATATATATATATATATATATATATATATATATCAATTTTGAACGGAGGGTGGTTTCGGGGTCTGGGGGTCATGATCGATGAAAATATACCAAAAGTTTTTGAAATCGCTTTCCTCCGAACGGCTGTAATAGGTAGCTTTTTGTAAAGAAAGCTACCTAAAAATAATAATATTTTTTTTCAATACTTTATGAGAAATTTTAGGATTTGATTTTGTTTGAAAATTATACGGTTAACCATGACGAAAACAAAAATTAAAATTCTAACTCAAAAATAAATTTTTACACGTATCCCGGACCCCTTAAAGACAAAATTGTTTCTTGAATTAGACGCATTTCAATTTGTATCTAATCCATTAAAACCTGGCGAGTTTATTTAAACGGGCATATCTCTGTGAGTTTTGTAGATATCAAGATGGATTTTTTTTTTTTTTTTTTTTTTTTTTTTTTTTTTAATTCAGGAATAGGTGAGGAAAATTTTCCAAATTGGAAATTGGAAATTTTAATTGGAAATTTTGGATTTCTAAATTGGAAATTTTACCCTACGGGGAAAATATAAAGGTTTTGTTTTCAAATTTTCTGAAATAGACCCCCCCCCCCCCCGCATGGAGATGACACTTATTTCATAAAATTTTGCACCTTTTTTACGAAACATTGCAATCGGAAGAATGTGTGTTTCTAGGGGAAATATTTAAGGAAATATTCTATTGTTTCGGTGTTTATGAATCACACTCTATACATATTTAAATGTTTCAGTTATTGCTTTTCGTATTCATTACATTTGAAAAATTTGGAAAATAATTCTTCTTATTACAACAAAGCATATTTATAATGTACGTGTAAAAGAAATTTTTCTGTGGTATACTTCTTTTTTAACAAAAAATGATGTGTTTATAATCATAAACTGGTAAATAAAACATAACAAATGTGTCAGTGCTATGGACTTTCGCACAAAGTGTTCCGTTTAATATTACACTCAAAACACTTTATCCTTTAATTAATAGTTAATTTATAATTATTAAATCCTTAAACTTTTTCTATAAGAACATAGATAACAGCACCATTAAATCTAATATTAAAATTATAACAATTTGAAGATATTCTTTAAATAAAATTAAAAGATTTCAAGAACAGCTTTTCCGACAATTGCTACAGCGTATGAATGTATATCTGAAAGTATATTTAATTACACGATTTAATTTTAGCTAAGAAAAAAAAAACTTTAAAATGTCATAAAAAATATTCGTATTTTTTTACAAAATGTTTTTAAAAATCCATCGGGCAAATCCATAGCCAATTTAAAATTTGTCAAAAGAAGATTGGTTGGTTGTGTTTATGACGGCCAATTATCAGCACGAGGGATATAGGCCCTAAGAGGGGGAGTGCCCTTCGTGGGGGTCTTCTAAGGGAACCTAAAACATATTTACCCTTGTATAACCAAGGTTTGAAGAAAACCACGAAAACTCCGAACGATTAGGCCGACGGGCGCGATTGGGATCGAACCCAGCACCTCCGGCCTACCAGCTTCGAGAGCAGAACCTCTCGGCCACTGGCGGGGCTTTTCAAAGGAAGAAATTTTGAATTAAAAAAATTGGTAAATCGTTTTACAAGAACTTCTAGCCTTAAAATAACCAAAACAAACGTTACAAAAATTCTGTAAAATTGAATCTATTAGATAATAAAAATATTTTCGTGGAAAAAATTCAAATTCCGAGATCGAATCGGTTATCTTTAGATTAGCAGGCAGAGCTATCCTTAGAGCTACGCAGTATGATCGAAAAGAGTGAAATTAAAGTTCTGTTTTAAAATCTAAATTGCAAAAATGGTCAGATCTCTTTACATTAATTCGTTAAATTAAAGTAATAAAATACTTTTTTAAAATTTTATGATTTATCGTGTGATCGGATGTATTCAGCTATAAGTATGCAAAATTTCAAGTCTTTAACGTATACAGTTTCCGAGAATTAACTCTGGGACGGACAGACAGCAGAAAGACAGAGGAGTGAGACGAATATGGTTTCGTAAAATGAACTTATTGCTAATTATCGTTATTTATCGCTATCATGCTGTCTAATCTATTTTTGTAACTTAATTTTATTGACTAAATTCAGTTAGTTGTCCAAAATAAGCATATAAGCATTTATCAATTGTATCAGTATGGAAATGTTCTAAGAGGTATATGAACAACATGTAGCTACATGAAATTCCACACTTTCATTTATAAGAGTACATGGTTTGGACTTTTGAGGACAATACTCGATATGGGTAGCAA
The DNA here is from genome assembly GCA_963932465.1 of Maratus speciosus. Lineage (NCBI taxonomy): Eukaryota > Metazoa > Arthropoda > Arachnida > Araneae > Salticidae > Maratus > Maratus speciosus. Next base: position 141,276,962 of record OZ010791.1, read on the forward strand.
AAAGACCCGCATGCGACTACTGCTGTGTTTAAAAATGGTCCTTTTTTCAAACGGTGATAGTACCGATATAAAAATAACATCAATAAATCTAAAAAAAAAAAAAAATCTTTATGTATCCAAAACATTCCAAAAACTGGGTAGTTAAACAAACAATATATATATTTTAAATATAATTTATAACTAAAGAATGTATATGATATGATTCATTTGCACAAACGTAGCATTGCATTAATTATTTATACTCATTTCAATGTACGTTATCAATAATAAACTTTCATAATATTGATTTTAATGATTTGTTTAACTATTTGTAATTTACTTTTTTATCCATTCATCATCAATGTAATTTTCAAACCATCTGTTTAATTACGAAAGTGCATCATAGTTATTACACTCATTCTATTGCGAATTTTGAGCTCTTTCAATTTCTGTTAAAAAATAAAAGTAATGAGTCATCATCATATTAAAGTTTCGATGCACTTTGAAATTTTTAATACGATCATTTAATTGTAACATCATATTTCGAAATTTTGCTAAATTTTACATTCACCATATCATGGAAGACGATAGTATTCCAGTGACGCAGCCTTAAGCCTAAAATCGTATCGTATCGTATCGTAGAATTCGTAGAAGACGGAACTCGACTTCAAAGAAAACGCTAAACGCCGCCTTTCAATAACTCAGCAAATATAGCTCTTATTATTCGGATTTTTTTAGAAAAGTCTTATATCTGCAGCCTAATTCTATTCTGAAATTTTTACATTTCTTCGTGCAGTATATTTTGAGATCTAAATACACAATTTTTAAAGTAAAAGCAATGTTACAAATTCCTAATGTCAATTACTTGAAAATGGCCCGGGCGATTTTCTTTAAATTTATATATAATAGGAATCTATTTTATGTGAAGGGAATAAGATAACAGTTGTTTCCGAGGAAACTCTAGCTTTCTTTTTTATTCACATTTTTTTCCTCCGAAAATGATCTTATTAAAATTAAAATATAATATGAATTTATTTTAGATGAACGGAATAAGATCATGTTTGTTTCCAGGAACAAATAAATGGCATCTTACTGATAACATTCATATTACTTTTAGTCAGTATATCATAAAATTGCTCTATTTTACTACTGCTAGTGTTATGATTCACTGCACACTTGAAAGTGAATACAATAAGTGTGTACGTATTCACTAAAAATGATTACGAGAGTATCTCAGTCAACCAGTTTAGTCTGTGTGTTAATTTATTAGATTTTGTTTTTGTCCGCCTCATTGTAAGGGGGGAAGTTAAAAATTCGGATTCAGAAACCCCAAAAACTTAAAGTGAACCTTATAGGGAAAATTTGGAGGGGAGACGGAGAGCAAACGTAAACGATGTGAGTGGTTAAGTGAAATTGCGCAACTTAGTCCACGCAGCACCACGGCTCATGTTCCGAGGCAGACCCCCCTCCCCATTCATCCTATGTCATAATGTCATACTATATCCTATTTGTTGCAAATTTTGTCTATTTTCTGAATTTCTAGATATTTTTTCCCTAAAACAATAAAAAAATTGATTTTTTAATAAAAACTTTTTGGAGTGTCATTTTACCAAAATTTGACGAGGTTGCCGAGGGAAAGTTTGAAATTCGGATTCAGCAACCCAAAAAACATATAGTAAGCCTTTTTCCAGAACTACGATGAAGTTTGCTAGGTAGAATCCCTATACGGTCTCTATTGCCTGGACTATAGATTATATTTGAAAAGCTCAAGTAATCATATTCCCAAACACTTTTAAATTAAATAATATATGTGCCCGTGAATTTTAAAAGCGAAAAAAGTTTAAAAGAAATAAATTATTACATGAGCCAGGCATTTAATGGTGAATATTGCGTCATATATTACGATGCATTTAAAACGTTTTTCATTCCGAAGAATTTTAATGTGACGTCAGATGGTATAAATTGAGTGCGACTAGTAAATTTGTTTATATATTACATGATTTGATGCAGCGTAAATACAGGTAAATGTATGCGCAAAATACTTTCCTTTTATTTTGTTCGATTTATCATTCGATAAATACATTTTTAAAAATCCGGATATTCATATTAAATAATATGATAAATATACATTGTAAAATATACATACATAATGGTGTATTAAAATAAACAACGAATTTATCAATACGCTATATCTGTTCCTGAAAATATCTAAATTCGATCAAAACATAAAATATAAGGATACATTTTTAAAAATACAATGATTTTTGAATACCATGGTTCTGAAAGACACTCCCAATAAGACGTTCAGAGTTCCCAATCAGAGTTCCCAATCAGAGTTTTGTAACTTCGAAACTAAAAGAAGAATATTGTCGATAGTGTCGTTGTAAAAGGCAGAAAGATAGCGACATTTTAAACATAAAAATTTTATATAAACTGATTTTTAAATGTGCAATTGATCTTACTTATGAATCCTGAAAAACACCATGAGTTGTTACGACAGCGATGGATGCAGCCATTGTAATAGAAAAAATACACCATTCAAACGGAAAAGAGTGGCAACTCGATTGCAGAAAATAGCTACCGCTATATTAATATCGTTCAATCTTCCGTAACCTTGTACTATTTTTTAAATAGGGCACATTACTGGGGTTGGCGGGCGTAGCTCGCAGGGGGCAGAGCCCCCTAGTTTCAATGTATATTTCTATGAAGTCATATCGCTCACCCATGACACATCTCGCAAAATTTGATTTTGCGTTTTATTCCTCTAATAACTCTGTCATAGTATGTAATAACTCTGTCATCTAATAACTCTTGCTACACAAAAAGTTTTAGAAGTGTAGTTATATGGAAAATCATTTTATTACGCTATATGTCTATTTGTGGCCACAGAAGAGAGGTGAATTGTGAGGGGAGGTAAAATTACCCAACCTTCTAAACCTCACCCTACGTCTTTATTTTTAAGGGTTTTATGCTTTTATGTATGTTTTTATACCTGCCTGCAGTGTTAAGTGCTATAATTTCATGTTACAGTAAAATCATGCAAATTTTCTTTTCCTTCTCCTGTAAAATTTACTTTTGTCGAGAAGTGTCACCTTTCTTGCGGGTGAGCGATATATCATTTCAGATGAACGAAAAGAAAGAAAATTCACTTTTTTAAAATTTCTAGTTTGGGAAGTTGTTGTAATAAAATAATTTTTATATTATTTATAAAGTTTTACTATAAACTTGCTACCCGTCCTGATAATAAACTGTCAAATTTGTTTAAATTTATAGGTAAAATAAAGAAATCCCATATACTTTTATCTTCTTCTATCAAATGTTAATTGAAGAATCCTTAACTTAAATTATGGCAAATTTTAAGTAATTTGAACTTACACGGAACAAGAGTTCCTTAGAATATAATTTTTTCTTAGGTTATATTCTTAAATATGTAAGCTCTTAAAGAAATAGTATTACACGGGAGAAAACATTATTACCGGGAAAAAACTAATCTTAAACCTTTTCTTAATAACTTATAACTTTGATGATTGAAGTAGAAGAAAATAGTGTTATAAAAAATATTACGGAAAAAAAAAAATATTATTCTATAACTTTTGTTTTTAATTTTATATACATTTAACAATGACAAAGAAATATTTTACAAAATCTTTATATATTGAAGATATATATATATATATTTCTATGATGGGGTAAATATGTGATATATAATATATAGCTAACTTGACACAGAAGTCAAGAAAAAAGCGAAAAATGCCCATTATTTATTGTTTTGGCATTTCAACCTGAAATTTTAGTCTTTCCTCTCGATATTTTATAACTTACATTTTTCTTATACATCGTTTTTCAAATTTGACTCCTCTTTTTTTTAATGTTTTATTTTATATTTATTTGTATAAAATACCACATGATGGAATATAATAACTTAATTAAATAACATGATATAAATTTACACAAGTTATAGCTTATCGTGCCAAAGTCCGTGATAAATAATAAGTTTATGCACTACAATAATGCATTGAAGAAAAATTATGTATAAAGCATATATTATGAAACAATGTCCATTATATATGTAAAAACTACTGAAACGGTACAATTAACAAAAAAATATGTTATTAAAACATTTTTTTCTTTTTATAATTTTATATTAATTTCCACGAATTTTAAAATAACAGTTTATCAAATATATACATATATATGTATTTATTTTCAATATTGTATAAGATTTCGTGTGGCAACTGAGCCAGGAGTTTCAATGTCACTCCTGGAAATTTAGCTTTGAAAAGCTAATGTTCATTGGTTTTAAAGTCTGAACCGTTGAAAATGTGTTCAGTTTGGTTCACTCTATAAGACAGAAAATTTCAAAATTACATTCTAATGTCTAAAAATAAAATATATACATGTATATATTATCTTTTTTCTTTCTTCATGGCCATGTAGGTCTGTGTTCCACGCATGTTATATATATATATATATAGGGTAATTCTAGGATGGATGGCCATAGATGAGAGATGTGCAGTCTAAATATTTCAAAAACTAAATCATAGATTGCAGCATAAAATTTTCGTATTAAATAGTTGAACGTGTTCATTAATTGCGACGTGCAGCTATGTTTTTCAATTATAAAAAGAAAGTGTAATTTTAATGTTTAATTAATTTAGTGGTTGAATATTTTTGTTGGGTTAGGTATCTGAATGTTTTGAATTACGTATGTTACATTTTTTTTTTACTGTAAGGACTTTTGAGGTACGCATATAATCCAATCTTTACTTTTAAGCCTAAAGAAGGAGTACAATGGCGTAGTGGCACTTTAAATTGAGTGGCAGTCTATTCATCGGTTTTAGGAGAGATGGACACCTATAATCAATATTTTAAAATTATACAGAGTGAGGATTTTAACTAAATATAATTCTTTTTAAAATAATTACACAATTTTTACCTTTATAATTATATTAATTGATATAATTACTTAAATTTTAACTAATATAAATATTTCAATAACAATAATATAAATGGCCTAACGAGTGTACTTTTGTTTCAGAAAATATTGAAAAACTTCGGAAACGTGCATCCCAGAAACAAATAAAGTTGCTAAATAAATTTAAAACACGCTGTTAAAAATTTTGCAGCATTCCGGCAGGTCATTCGACCGTTTTTTGAAAAAACTCTTTCATAACCATAATCCAACTATATTATGACCATAAAATGGCCAATAACATGGTCAAAATAGTGTTAAAATTACGGTTGTGTAACAGTTTTCGAAAAAAAAAACGGTCAAATTACCTGCCAGAATGCTGCAAATTTTTAACAGTGCAGTGAAAAAGTCTAAAATAAGTACCAGAAAAGACAAAAACACAACACTTCCAGCAGTGAAGAAGATGAAATACAATTGGTATTATTAGATTCTACAGACTCCGAGGGATAAAATTGGATGAGGATCACTGTGTTGGTTGCGCATCACTGTGTTGGTTGTGGAGAAGAATATAATACCACAACCGAACAGGATTACTGGATACAATGCATAATATAAAAGAAGTGGTTACATGAAACGTGTACAAACTATCAAGAACATTGATGAAAATCTGGTAAAATTTTAGAAAAAGTGAAGGACTGAAATTATACATCAAATTTTGTTTATTCAAATTTTATTCGCTGCTTTTCCGTAATCTAATTGCATCTTTACAAATTTCTATATTTTTTCATCATTAACTAAATTAAATATGTTATTTTTTGCTATTTTACCTTCGTTTTTTCTTTCTTGTATTGGATGGTTATCTCTCATTGGCTTGAAGGAGAGATGGCCATCTGCCATTTTTATTTCAATTTTGTATCCCACTTTTTGTTCTCAATATTTATTATTTTTTTACCACAATATGATGAGTATAATGATTTCAAATATGCACAAACCTTTCTTCTATTTGTATTCTAAAAATTTTTATTTCAATCTTTAAAAAATATGGCCATCTATCCTAGAGTTACATTACATATATATATATATATATATATATATATATATATATATATATATATATATATATATGTGGGGGGGGGGCATCAGGTCCTGTTTTAAAAAGTGTAAATAACTTAAAAAATTAAACCAGGCTTATTTTATAAATTATATATCAACTAAAGAGCGTTTTCAGGGAAATCTATACTTCAAGTTGTCTAAAAAAGTGCACCAAATATGACATTATTAGAGTTATTTATTATAAAAAACATAAGAATTAAGTAAGTAATTACGCAATTTAGGTAATATGTATGAAAGTTAAATGGGTGTTTTAGGGACAGAAATAAACAAGTTAAATCTATGAACGAACGGTTACGTAAGTATCTCATTCTCTTTTTTATTTACCGCAATGAAAGTTCGATAACTTCAACAAATCTGTGGAGAATGTAACCATCTTTTATATCGAACAGAACTATTTTTTCTTGGTTTCGATAAATATCTAACAATATCAGTTTGTCTTATGCATGCCTTTTCATGTGCATCGTAAAATTTCGAAGTTTGGTTTTCTCACTTAAAAAATATGATTAGATGCCCGCAATCACGCTTTTTTAAATTTTATTATATCATTTTAATAAGGTGTTTTACAATTTTACTTATTGTAAGCAAAACAAATGGAGAAATTAATTTTTCGTATCAAGAGAAATTAAAAAAAAATAGTTATAACTGTTGGGGTAACTGTATGCCGCATAATCCAGTTACCCCTGATACATGTCCCAGTTAATGCGTTCTTGAAAAATTTACAGGGTAACTGGAACACTGGTCTTACTTTTGAAGCATGAATTAAATATGTATAGATACCTCATAATAATGTATTTATATAGCATAATCTTTAAAAAAAAGATTGTTTAATCAAAGTACCTACCATATTTTAATAAAAAGCAGCGAAAGTTCAACCAAATCGACGTTGTTTGTAAAAAAAGAAACCTAAATTTTTAGCAACCTATCACAGCAAAGACAGAGTTATGATTGAGTTGGCACACATAGATCAGTTTCAACCACGTGAGCACATGCCCCCCAAGTTTCCACCAACCAATCAAAATCATCGATATTTTAGCGATATTTTACCAATGAAAGTGGAGAAACCCGGGAAATTTGGGAGACAAACAAAAAACATTCACACGGTAGCTAATCTGGTTGCTAGGATGTGACGTCAGTTGAAACTGATCTGTTGTTTTAAGAAGTAGGTATGGGGTGCAATTTTGGCAATAGCTAAAGCAAAAGACATCGACGTATTTTTATAAAATAACCTATAGTCCAGTTACCCCAGCTTATATTATTTTTTAATTGCTGCCATGTTGTTTCATTCTCATTAGTTTTGGTTGTTTTAGAAAAGGAAGTAGTAAAACGATTCAGCCTGAGAGAAATATTAAAAATATAAAAAATTATTCTGTATCAGAAATGGAATAATCGCATTAAAGAAATCATGTTAAATGATAAACTGATAATTGGATGAAAAGATATGAATTAAATTAACTATTTGCATTTTCAAATGGCGTGTTCAGCATTTCCATTTTTAAGGAATGGACTATATCAGAGAGATTTTGTTTGGAGTACACTCTATTAGACAGATTGCTTTATTCACTTATTACCACTGTAAAGAATGTCAGATGTTTCTGAATCTACAAAAATATATTATAATCAAGAACGAATAAACAATAAACGGTTAAATATACAATAATCTCTTCCGAGTCACCGAAGAATCCGAAAAGTGCTCCTTTATCTTTAACAACTTCAGAAAACTATTTATTTTCGAAATTTAAAGAAGAAGTTATAAAAATAAATGTTTATCAGCTGCCTGTCATTTTCGTAAACATTTCTGAGTAGCTTTTACAGTGCAATAATCAGTTTACTCGAATCGGAATATCACTTTTTCGGATGATGTCAATTCTTAGGTAAATATTTTGATGTTCAGAAAACACGTTTAACAGACAAACATACAATATTAACAGCAATAACATTAAAATTAAAATTAACATTATTTTGTTACAATTGCATGCACAAATTCAGTTATGCAACTCAAAATGTTTACTTGAGTAGTGATAGAATCCGAAGTACAGAGAACTAATTAATGCATTACAAGAGCTGCTAGGAAACGTTTCCAAAAATGATAGACATCTAATAAAAATCTATTTTTCTAAATTCTTCTATAAATTGAAAAAATAATTTATTTGCTGGTGTTCCTAAAGTTAAGGAACCCTTTTTGGAATCTTAGGTGACTCGGAACACGTTATTATATATTTGCATTCGTGATTATTATACATTTTTGTAGATAAAGAAACATGTGTCCTTTTTAACAGTGTATAAAACTATTAATACCAAAGCTTGTCTTTTCCAAATAAGTACAATCCTTCTAGATTTTTCATGATGTTGTCCTGTATATAAGCAATATAAATACAAATTATATGGAAAGACCTTTCAGAATAGATATATTTTTGTTCAGCAAATATTTATCCTACAAATACTACACAATGATTATTAATTCTTATTATTGATTATAGTTAACTTTAATTGTGAAAACTTTAAAAATAATAATGCTTTCAATGTATTTAATATGTTTCGGTAAGGATAGGTTGGCCTAAAAAAAAAAATGAAGGATTATTTTGCTCAAAAGTATCATCCATTTCAACGCTTACCCGTGTACCAAAAGAACATAAAATGAAATTGCAATGTCATTGTAAAAAAATGTAATCCCCCACCTTAAAAGAATCAGTCGGGATTCTTCTCTGGCTGATCCTCTCTGCGTTGACCGGGAATAGATATATCCTTACTCAAAGTATATTTCCGACTGTAAATTCCGTATGTCATCCGACCAGGAAGGTGTTTCTTGTCTCCTGTACCAAAATATATTTTTTTAACTTCGAACACCGGCATTTTTACTGTTTGTCACTGATTTATAAATGTCGTGAGTGCTAGGGTAGTTCGTATTTCTAAATCGGATGTACCATACATTTGTTAAAGTTTGAAAAATATATGAAAATAGATAAAATTGATTCAATTGAATGTGGATTTAGGGAAAGTGCCATACTCTTTCATAATAAAATGAAGTTTCATTACAATATTACAGGAGGCGCTACACGAAATATAATTTGATGAAAACAAACGCTTACTGCAGAATTATGTTAATTTTACAAGCGGTTTACAACACCAAATCCTGAATACGTTCGTACTTTACTGACGGAATTATTCTGTTAAACGAGACCAATAATTTTGAAATCTCTCGAATTCACTCAGTAATGCTGTATTATCAGTTAAAAATATGCTCATTTGCTTGAGAAGTGTAATTCTTTGTCATGGAAAATACCAGTGTTGCCATATTGGGGACTTTTTTGTCCCCAGATTGTCGATTGTCGCCATTTTTTAAAAATGGAAATATTCAGCCTATTTAATAATGGATTAAACATTTTGAAATATAAGGCGAATTATAGTATATTAAAAAAGCGGTGAAAGTCAAATAATCTGAATTAAAAATGTCCCCAATCTGGCAACACTGGAAAATACATTCAGCATTTCGTATAATAAGAAGCTTCTAAAGTTTTACCCGAATGTATATAAACTTATGTAACTATTCATTATAAGATTAATTTAAGAAAAAGGTTTTTCAAAATGTTGAACAAATAATTATAACGCATTGCGTTCATCTGTGTGTAAATAAATAAATGAAAACAGGAAAATACTTAAACGAAATTTAAATCGAAATCATACATTGAAACAGAAGTCACTTTTCTAAAAGAATCTCAAATTTAATAGATGGCCTCTAAAGGGAACATTTTTGTGTTGAAATAACAATAAATAAAAGGTCAATAAAATAAAAATGTTCAGTGTAATCGTTGTAAATTTGACAAATGTTGGTAAATAACGGAAACATGAAATATTGGAGACAAAAAGGAATGCTACTGAAAGGATTTATTCGTGAGAAAGATTACAACAATGCAAAAATAGTTTCAACAACGAAGCCAAATTCAACAACTATAGCAGTTTGTAGATACCTCTGTAATATAGCACATGAATCAGGCAAAAACTATTCTAATTACATTAATCAATTGGTTATTTATGACACTATCAGTGCGTTTAGTTACATGCACAAGACGACACACATGAAATACTTTATGAGTTTGGTAGCGAACGGAGTTAAGGGGTCAATGTTGGATTCGATACATCCCGTTTGACAGGAAACCCATCACATTTTGTGTTGTTTACGTTTTTTACCCTCAATTGTACCTCTTCATAATCGTACCTCTTCCGAAGTTTAATCCCTTAAGCACCACGACGTACCTGCATACGTCATGAACTGTTCTATTTGAAATACCAGGACATATGTGCGTACGTCCTCAATTTAATTCCAGACTCCAATTCTCTAGGTATTTGTGTTTTTTTTTCTGCGTCGTTAATTGCCATTGTTTTCATGGAATTTAATTACTTCGAACCTTATTTCTGATTCTATAACATAAATAAACATTTATTTCATCTCCTTACATTACATACAATTAAATAATTAATATACAATTAAAAATAATGACATAAACTACTTTTGACGAAATTTACTATATCTGGTATTTAGTGTACTATCTCTAAACGGAAAATGGTACTTAAGGGATTAAGGAGATCTGAGTCGTTTTCTAGATTTAGGAACTGGATGACAAGCGCGAAGCATCACAAAGCAGGTTATTTTTTTATATCCTGCTGGAATCCCCTTCAGTTATCAGGAATTTATCTGAAATCAAAGAGAGCAAATGTATATAGAAAATGTCACATTTCTCACCACAGCCCATAATTTTAAATTATTTACAAACTGTTAAATTTATCTCGAACAAAAATTTGTAATGCAATTTAATAGAATGTAGATCCATAAGAGCAGAATCAGATGCACAGCACAGATTCAGAGGTCCAAGTATTAGTATCAGGCAGTGAGTTCTTTGGAAGTGTAATTTATGTGTTAAGACACTTTAAAATACCTTTTGTTTATACATGTAACTGTAATAATACGTACCACTTGTTATTGTAGTGTTCTGTTTTTTAAACATGTGTAGTTCTAATAGTCTATGAAGACCACCCGCCCATTTTATAGCCACTGTCCATAGCTTTTCAAACCGGATGTTCCTCTGTGTTAATGAAATAACAATTCTAAAAATTTTCCTTAAGATTTAGCTATGAACTTTTGTATTCCCTGTATATATATATGTTACTGTGAAAGACCGAAATCTGTAGAATGTCTACTTTCATCGGTGAATGTCAACATTCACACAGTCGCTTGGTGTATGTCCGAAATATTTGCTAAATATCCTTATTTGTCAGTTACACCAGGAAATGTCGACATTCACCATGCATTAATGGTGAAGGTTGAACAGGTGGGAGATTTACATTTTTTGTCCATATTTCTGGCGAGATAAAACGTCATAAGGATGACTAAACTTTTTCGCTTCTCTTACTGAAATTAGTAACCGGGTACGATGAGGAGAGGAGATCCTCACACTGTCGAAGAGACCGCGGACTAACCCCGGAAAATTTAAATGCGTGATAAATTTAACTACATCCGGGATTGGTTTCTTTTGACATACAGCTTTAGATTCGAGAGTGAGAAGAATAAGGGATGCTCGATATATTTGCTTTTTTAATAATGAGTTGTACTTGGATAAATGTTAAGCAGTAAGATTTTACTTTTAAGTTTAGCCAATAAAAATTTGGCATTTATACCGTACTGGACTTTATTTCTATAAGTCATACCTTATTATTAAAACACATTAAGATATATGTTAAAATAGGAAAAAGCACATGAGAATAAACTATTGAATTTAAAACGAATCGTACATTCTAAATGAGAAAAAAAAATACTACCAAAAAATATTACTTATGTGTTTGTAACTTTATTTATTGCAAATATTTTAACTTTCATGACACTTTGAATTACATAAGAGTCCCTTGTTTTTGTAACTGCATTTATTTGTGGTACACTTCTTTTTGCAATGAAAGCATGTATACACTTGTCCTCCACTTCTCTAATTAGCTGCAGCTGCTTCTCTCAGAGACATTTCTTGGGAAGAAATCTATATCATCTATAGAAAGTAAATGTACCTTACAAATTACGAGCTGATTACGGATATAAAGTTGCCTTAGGATAAAATTTTTATTTGCTATTTTATAAAGGTGGGTGTCTTCTATTCCAACAACAATTGTCATTACATTTCGACCGTTTGTACGACCACTGTCGACATCAGGGACTTGTAAGATTTTCGTTGCTTGCAGTAGAAGATTTTCATTCACGGTCGCTCTTTGTATAGAAATAGACTCGTGTCGGCAGGTTGCAGGTACTCTTTAATATTTTTCTTTGTAATATGGTTTTCGGTATGACAACTGATCAATTTTTCTTCAAAAGTATTCGAAGACTCAGGTTTCAAAGTAAATCAACACAAGTGTTTCTTGAAGCTGTTCTTCGGTTTCAAAATTATTAGGAATTTCTTCATGTTCTTCAGTTTCAATGTTTGCGATTTATTCGCAAGGCAAAAATGACGATGCGATGCCTTTTTTGGTTTACCGCCAAACATAGCTTCAGAAGGAATTTGGCGTATTCTTTCGTGGTATGTAGTGTTCATTCCAAATTGTACAAAGAGCAAAACATCTGACCATCTATTTGTATCGTTATCTTGCATACATGTAGTTAACACATACTGTACACCCTGATTGGCTCTTTCATTTGAGCCTTGTGTTTGACTATGACGAAGTTTTCCATGCACTAATTTAACAATGAGCATAGTTCGGATATGACTTGATTACAGAATTTCCTACCATTATCTGATTACAATATAGCTGCAGCAACAAACGTTAGAAATATTGGATGAACGTGATACGTTACTTCTTGAGCTGTCTTTGCTTTCAAAGGTCATACCTGGCAAACTTAGTTAAATGATCTAGATACAGCATTCTGAACGTATATTCGCCATCCATGTTATGAAGACTTTTTTTGCTAGTGAAGAGATGGCCGTTTTGCGTTTACACGATTGCGAGAATTAAACACTAGGTCCTATTAAAAAAAAACTCCAATTTGAGTAACGAAGAGTTTGTTTATTTTCATGATGAAAGTCGAAGGGAGAGGTACAGGGGGAAAGCCATAAGGAGCCTCTTTTAAGACGTCATCACGAGGCTAGAGATAGAGCAGGAATCTCGAATATACAGTTACAACTTTCTTGCTTGGCGGACTACAATATCGCCAATCTAAAAGTATTTTTGCGCCATGCACAGGGGCTAAGAGAAACATTGGCTGGTATGTTCGCCAAAAATGTACGGTAGGCTTCTACCATATTAATTGTGTAGGGGGGGGGCAGATTGTGGGCTGCATACATTCCTGAGTCATGATAGACGGAGACTCATCTGTGCATTGATACAGCTGCGGTTAAATGTAAAAAAATATAAAGTGTTATCTGGAAAGGGCATAGTAACAGACCGAATTCGTTAGGCTAAAAAGCATGAGACTGTATTTTTCTAGACCAGATGTTAGATCAAAGATGAACCGCTTTACCACAAAAATGCAGAATTGCCATACATCTGAACAAAAGGGTGTGAAGCGAAGATAATTCTAATAAGTAGATTGCATGTAAAGTGATTTTAAATGATGAGTTATATTCATGCCCAAATAAGGAAATGACCGAAGTTAAAATGCTTTTGAAACTAACAGTCAGCCGTAACGAATTTTGTACAAGGTTAAAGCGTATGTGTGAAAGAATCAGAAAGTGAAAATGGAGAGTGACTCACTGATTTTATTTTATTAAAGAGATGAGTACTTAGAATAATTTAATTTAAATGTGAAGGGCTGTTAATACAATCGATTTAGTTTTTTAAATGTTGAATTTAATTTAGGGGCTGCACTGTTTGACTATAGCGCACTAAAATAAATAAGTTATTAAACCGAATTTAATTGAAACAGGTGTGGGGGGGGGGAGAATAAAATGCAAACATATATAACGAGATAGTCGTTATATATATCACCTGGGACACCGCAAAAAAAAAAAAAAAATCTTTTGTTGACCCGTGTGCATGGGCAAAAGATTAAGTCAAATAGTTACAAATATAAATATATTTTCAAAACAGAAAAGTTTTTTTTTAAAACAAGTTGCTGTCATGAACACAAAAAAAATATCTCTTTCATCAATAGTTGAACAGTCCTAAAAGATTTTAAGAATTAATATTTTCTAAATTAAGTTTATGGATCTCCACCTTCAGTAAAATTTTCTTCAAAATTGCATACCATGGTATATTTTTTTTTTAACTGAGTCGACTCTGACAGCAAATATTTAAGCAGCATGTAACTAGACCCTTGGCTGCACATCATCAAAATATGGATCCTGATTCGGATCATTTTTATGAAAAAAACACAAGTAGTAACAATAAAAATATAATATATAAACACAAATGCGACACTAGAAGTAAAGAGTAAATAATAATAAGTGAAATGTGTAATTGTAATCTAATAAGTAATTGTAATATGACTTAAAAGAAATTGGACATGATTTTAAAAAATGTAATGTTTATGCATGCAGCATAGGATGACAAAAAAAAGTCCTTCCGGCCAGTGCCGGGAGGAAGAGGTAGCTTTCATATTCCTTATTTTAAAAAAGCCAACTTATATTATTCAAACACACGAAGCTCAATTTAGTGGAAACCGAATGTAGGAGATTCAATACTAATTTTTATCAATACTAAATCATTATGAATGAGAATTTCGCGAAATTAGTTATTAATTTCGCGCTTAATTAGTAAGTTTATCCAAGCTGCTTTTATTTAAAGTAATTTATATTTGGCTGCCAAATTCGGCGATTTCTTAAAGTGCCCGCCATTTTAAGACAACATGGTGGATGAGGCTAACCAGTGAACTTGGTCGAGACCTTAGTAATTGCTGTGCACAGGCTCACTCACATCGGAATCGGTTGATATATACAAGTGTTGTCGCAGGCAAAAAATCAGATTTTTCAAAATGTCACCCACATTAGCAATTGAAACTGCTATATCTGAGCCATTTTTTTAAGATAAAGACAAACAAAAAATGCTCCTGAATCCTTATATCAAGGTCAAATACTTAAGAAAGAAACCTTTTTCAATTTCTAATTTTTTTCCACCTCACTTTAAATATAATTTTTTTTAATTTAATGGCCGCCATTTTGAAACAATATGGCTGATGAAGCTGGCCAGGGAACTTGGTCGAGATATTGATATATACTATCCACATGCCTTCTTACATCGAAATAGGCGAATGCGTGTGTTATCGCGTGACAAATACAAGATCGTTTCAAAATGTTAGCCATGCTAGAAATTCAAAGTGCTATAATTCAACCATTTTTTAAGATATAAATAAAAGAACAAATTTTCAGAAACAAAAACTGCTCCGGAATCAAGGCCAAACACATAAAAAAAATCTTTTTAATTTTCCAATTTTTTAATACCTCATTTTAAATTTTAAATTTAATTTTTTTTAATGGCAACCCTTTTGAAACAAGTTGGCGAATGAAGCTGGCCAACGAATTCGGTCGAGACACTTGTATGTATGCTATGTACAGACGAAGTTACATCCAAATCGGTTCATAAATACGCCTGTTATCGCGTGACAAATATCAGGTCGTTTTAAAATGTCAGCCACAATAGATATTCAAAATGCTATAACTCAGCAATTTTTTTAGATATAGACGAAACAAAAACTGTTCCGGAATCTTTGAATTAAGGTCAAACACATACGAAAAAATTTTTTCATTTTCCAATTTTTTGGTATCTCATTTTAAATTTTAATTTTTTTACTTTTGTTTAAATGGCCGCCATTTTGAAACAGGACGGCGGATGAAGCTGGCCAACGAACTCGGTCGAGACATTGGTATGTACTATGCATAAACGAAGTTACATCCAAATCGGTTGATAAATACGTCTTTTATTGCGTGACAAAATTCAGGACGTTTCAAAATGTCAGCCACGCTAGAAATTCAAAATGCTATAACTCAGCCATTTTTTAAGATATAGACGAAACAAAAACTGCTCCGAAATCTTTCTATAAAGATCAAATACACAAGGAAAAAATATTTTTTCAATTTTCAATTTTTTGGTACCATATTTCAAATTTAAATTTTTCTTAAAAATTTAAATGGCCGCCATTTTTAAAGAAGATGGAGGATGAAGGTGGCCAACCAACTCGGTCGAGACATTGGTATGTACTATGTATAAACGAAGTTACATCCAAATCGGTTCATAAATACGCCTTTTATCGCGTGGCAAAATTCAGGACGTTTCAAAATGTCAGCCACGCTAGAAATACAAAATGCTATAACTCAGCCATTTTTTAAGATATAGACGAAACAAAAATTGCTCCGGAATCTTTGTATAAAGGTCAAATACTTAAGAAAAAAATATTTTTCCATTTTCAAATTTTTGGTACCACTTTTCAAATTTTAAATTTTTTAAAAAACTTTAAATGGCCGCCATTTTGAAACAAAATGGCGGATGAAGCTGGCCAACGAACTCGGTCGAGACATTGGTAAGTACTATGTACACACCGAATTACATCGAAATCGGTTCATAAATACGAGAGTTACAGTGTGACATAGGTCAGATATATATATATATATATATATATGGATATATATATATATATATATATATATATATATATATCAATTTTGAACGGAGGGTGGTTTCGGGGTCTGGGGGTCATGATCGATGAAAATATACCAAATTTTTTTGAAATAGCTTTCCTCCGAACGGCTGCAATAGGTAGCTTTTTGTAATGAAAGCTACCTAAAAGAGGTGCCTGAAGCACTCCCATGAAAAAGGTGTCACCCTGAATCTTGTGTAGACCACAAGTATTATGGCGTCGGCTTAGGGCTTCAGCCTTATATGAGGAGGGAGTTTTGAGACTCATACAGCGCCCGCTTATATGAGTCCCTGCTCCTCCGAAGACTCTAGCGGTCCTCTGAAGGAGCACACGTCGGTTTACAAACAAAAATTGATTTTTTGTGAATTGGAACACCAATTCCAAGGGGTTGTCTCTCAACACAATAAAGTTTTGGACCCTAAGGGCAATAATTTTGAACGGGAACAAAACATTCGAAAGGGAGAATTAAAATAAAATAGATATATATTTCACATATATATCAAATCAAAAAGGGGTAGACAATCCTAGAGTGAAGAGAGACATTAAAAAAATTGAAAAGTCATAATCAGGTTAAATAATGCACAAGTCGTATAATTAGAAGGTAACTAACTGGTTGCCTTACAGAAAATGTTATCAAATTACATGTGAATTTTTTTTTTTTTTTTTTTTTTTTTTTTTTTACATAAGTGCAATTATTAAATGTGTTAGTCATCACTTTTAATTGAAAGGTAATCGTAAAAGAATGAAATGTAACATAAATGTTAAACTGTAAATAATAGTTAAGTGTATGTAAATAACATAAAAGTGTACAGTAAAATGAAAAGAGTGTAAAGTGATTCAAAATATTGTTCACAAGAGATCTTCGAAGAAAACAGTCATGGGCCAGCCATAATGTTGTCAAAGATCTGTTGTAAGCAACATACATACAACCTAGGCCTCTGGTTGTACACTTAGCTTCACAATACATGTCATAAGAAAAGAAATGTAAACCAAAGTATATTATATTCTGTTTCTTAAATTATATGTATGTGGTTGATAAACATTAGGGAATTTGTGATTGTTTACGTGACTTGTAGCATCGAATAAATGTCCATATCGAGGTGGTGCAAGAAGTAACCTATCAATGTGTACACGAAATGCTGTATTATCAGCAGCATACAATCTCTTGATCGAGAATGACACAGGTGAATGTTTGAAAGTTACAATATATGGTCCAGTGTATTTAGGTTTGAATTTATCAACAGATTTTAAGTACACAATATCTTTGAGACAAATGGTTCTTAATTTAGCTTTCTGACCGTAATGTTTATATATTTTATCCTGTGCTGTTTTAATGTTATTGTAAGCCTTGTCATATATTTTGTGTAAATCTTCAAGTAGTTTATGTATTTCAGTATGTTTATCTAGAAAAGGTTGATTGCTATTCTGATCAAAAGTGTCAAAAATTAATGAGAGTTCACGTCCAAAGTGCAGAAGATTAGGAGTGAATAATGTAGTTGAATGTTTTGAACCATTATAGAGCGACTTGTGTATAAATATTGCATTTTCAAAAGAGTGACCTTCTTGCAAAAGTATATTAACAGAGTATTTGATAGATTTATTTATTCTCTCCGAAAGAGCATTGCTTTGTGGCCTCGAAACAGAGCTGTGAAGTACCTTAATACCTAGAGTATCATTAAAAATGTTGTATATTTGAGATGTATATTGGGGTCCTAAGTCTGATAAGACAACAGAAGGTCTCCCAAAGGTGGTTATGTAAGAGAATAAACATTTAACGACTTTAGCTGCAGATGTATCATTAAGTGGAAAAAGTTCAACATGTCTTGAAAAGTGATCTGTAATAGTTAAAATATGTTTACCATTAGAAAAAGGTCCAACGAGATCTGTACTAATGGTATGGCCAGGATATCTGGGCGTGTAGGTGGGTTGTAAGAGTGCAGGAGGGGTTTGATGATGTTTACATTGAAGACATTTGACACATGAAGCTACAAAGTTTAAGGTGTCAACATACATGCCTTTCCAAAAATATCTTGATGATAGGAACTCATAGGTTTTATTAAAACCAAAGTGAGATAAATGAGAGATTGTTAAAACTTTGCTTTTAAGAGAGTTAGGAACAACAATGTGATATGAAAAAGTGTTATTAAGATTATTTTCTTTTTTTAACATTAAAACTTTCGAATCAGGGTGTATGAAGTAATTAGGATATTTTTGAGAAGGTCCTTTCTTTAGAATATCTTTGTAAACAGTGGATAAGGTGGTGTCATTTTTTTGTTCAGTGCAGACAGTCTCATTTGAAATTTCTAATAAAGGATCTGGATTTGTTTGTTTACCAGATACAAGATAGTTTACATATTTCTTAGTGGCACTTGAACATGAATTATTACTGTCTGGCGTATCATAGTCAATAATAGATAATGGTTGAGGGTCATGGATAAGTTCAGGGTTAGTATCCAGAGTTTGTTGATTGTTTTCAAAAGTACAGCGAGATAAATAGTCAGCAATAACATTTTTCTGACCAGGGATATGTTTAAAAGTGTATGAGTACTCTGAAAGCTCCATGAGCCAACGAGAGATAATATCAGCTGGATTAGTAGTCTTGTTATATTTTTCTAAGGGTTTACTGTCAGAAAGAATTACAAATTGTCTGTTATATAAATAATATTTGAAAGCGGTAACAGATTTATAAATTGCCATGAGTTCTAATTTAAGTGCAGGGTATTTTTTTTCTGATGGCTTAAGAGATTTAGAAAAATATGCTACTGGTAAAAGTTGTTGATCATGCTCTTGTAATAAAACACCAGAAATAGCAACATTTGACGCATCTGTATTTAAATAAAATGTCTTGTTCCAATCAGGTAATCTAACCATGGGAGAATTAAAGAAAATTTTCTGTATTGTGTCCATGATTTCTTGATGTTTAACTGTCCATTTAAATTTAACTTTTGGAGTAGTTAGGTTTATCAGTGGTTGTACTAACTCAGAAAAGGATGGAATTAGACTCTTATAAAATGTAATGACACCAATGAGTCTTTTTAGTTGACGCTTAGTTGTAGGTGTGGGAAAAGATGTTATTTTTATGATATTTGACTGAATTGGGGAAATAGACTGATTTTCTACATGAAATCCATAGTCAATACTAGATTTATGAAAAGTACACTTGCTAGGAGACAGGGTCAAGTTATATTTGGTTAGGATAGAGAGAATTTCTTTTAATTTATTACACATTTCATCAAAAGAGTTTGCACCTACAATGAAATCATCCTGATATGTATATACACCATCTAATTGTAATTCATCAAGCAAAGAGTCCATTAAAGCTTGGAAAATAGAAGCACTGTTTTTTAATCCGAACACTAATCTCTTGTATCTAAAAGAACCAAACATAGTAGTAAATGTCAACTGATTTTGGAATTTTTCTGGCAAATCAATTTGATGATATGCCTGATGAAAGTCAAGAGAAGAAAAATATCGATACTGAGAAAGATTTGAAATGATGGTTTGAATTTTAGGTAGAGGGTAAGATGATCCTTGAATTACAGTATTGACCATTCGAAGATCTAAGGCGCCACGAAATTTTTGTTTACCAGTTCCGTCTGGTTTCTTTTTGACTAAGAGCATGGGGCAAGCCCATTCTGAACAGTGGCGTTCAATAATTTTGGCATCAAGCAGATCTTTAATTTGTTCTAAAGTACCTTTTTGCAAAGATTGAGGAAGGGGGAATGGAAGAGTCTTTATAGGGTAGTCATTAATAAATTTCAAATCAGGTACAATCTTATCAGTATGTCCAAGTGTATTTAATGATTTTGAAAAGGCAGGGTAATAATTAAGCAATAATTTAGTCATTGTATTTGCTTCATTAGAACTTAAATGTGTAAGATCGAAATCGGTAGCTGACAAATCCTCTTTCCTCTTTTTTAATGTTTCATTAGATGCCTGGATAAAATTTAGGAAGTGTTGTTCTGAGTTATGATGCTTGTCCAAATTATCAGAGGGGTAGTCAAGAATTTCCTCAACTTCAGATAAATGTCCAATTTTTGTGTGTTTAGGGAGATGAGTGGTAGTGTCAGAAATATTTTTAAGGGAAATAGAAAAGAAATGATTTAATTGTACAGGCTTCTTTTTGCGTTTAGTTTTCTTATCCATTTGAATAATGGCATCATGACCTATTACTTCTTTTTTATCTGCCAAATATTCAAATAGATAGTTTATGTCATGTTTGATATTATTGTTTGTGTAAACTGAGCACCATGTTTGCTCTTGGGGTTCTAGAATTATTTTACGGGTTAAGAAAACTTTTTGATTTGTCACCACATCACATAAGGTGTTACATTGATTACTTTCACTGATTTTGACTTAGTGGGTGATGTTTCTAGTGGAATAGTCAAGTTGTTGTTAATGTGAATGCATTTATTGAAAGTATCAATGATAATGTTAAATTTACTAATGAAATCAAAACCAAGAATGCCTTCAAAACTGAAGGATTCAGGAATATCCACTATATAAAAGTGATGCGAGAAGGATTTTTTTTCTAATTTAATGGATGCTCTAATACATGAAGAAAAAGAAACATCCGAATTGACGGTTTTAACATTTATGGCTGTTGATAGTCTCTTGTATTTTAATACAGGTTTAAGTTCATTAAATAAATTTTGTGAAAGTAACGAAATGCTACTTCCAGAGTCAGCCAATAGGGTGATTTTATGGTTTGCAATAGTGGCCTTTACAAGAGGGAGTGATGGAGAATGCGTATTAACACTACAAATGATGTGAACAATTTTATCGCCTTCATTTTCTGTTTGAGTAGTGATATTTCTTGCGATTTTAATGTGATCTGAAGTTTGTGGCCCGGTTGAATTGACTAACCTTTCTTTAGAGATCTTTGGTAATGTAGGGTCAATAGGAAATGTTGCTGATGTTAAGTCACATGGTTGAGACACAAAATCATCAGCATAAAAATTGTGTCTCTGTTCTAGTTTTCCTGAACCTGGTAATTGTTGCGTCTGTTAAAATTTCCCCTTCTCTGTGTATTAACTCTTTTCCATTTAAAACACTGATGGGCCTGGTGGCCATTGCGGAAACAGAGTTGACAAGTCACAACTTTTCTTTGTGGAAAATTGTGAGGGGAAAAACGTTTTGGGAAATTTCGCGTTTTGAAATTTTTCCTATAGCGCATCGCATTTGCGTTATACTTTGGGCTACCTTGCATGTCATTTTTTTTAGTTTCAGTTTTGGGTCCAGGCGGTGGGAGTGTTAACGCATTAATTTTTTCCGAGAGTTCTTTCAATTGTTCTTCAATGTTATTTTGAGATTTACTGACAGAGGGTAAGAAATGTAGAATCTTTTCGTTATGCAGAATTTCGTGCAACGTCTGTGCTCTTTCAACAGCAGCACGATATTCATTGACGCCTTCTTCTTGTAACTTTATTCGTATGTTAGCTGGCACAGCTTCCATAAATTTCATAAGTTTAATCGTGTTACGGGCATTTTCGTCTTTAATATCTGAATAGACAGTTGCGGCTAACATGTTTAATCGGTGAGCTAAATTTTTAATTGACTCCGCTGGCAGAAGAGATTAGCTCGAAAGTTCAACGCCAGCCACGCACTTGCTTGGGGGTGAGAAAAATGCGGCAAATTCTTTTTCAAGCGTATCTAGATCGTTGATTTTTTGAATTTCCGGATTCTGAGCATAAAATTTTTGAGCGGAACCAATTAACTTCCCTACAAGTACAGCAATGGTAGTCTTAGGGCTGTATTTGTTAATTTCAGCGACCGACCTAATTTGGTTAAAAAAAAATTTAAGCAAATCCGGATCTCCATCAAATTGGTTAATGTTGATTTGAACTTGTTTAGCGGACATGGTCAACGGTTTACCTAACACAAATTCTCTAATCAAAAATTGTTACTGAAATTCTGCATACATATCTAAATATAACACACATAAACAGATAAAAATGCAAAGCAAATAAAATAATGAAATAAAATAGTATAATAATCACATTAAAAAAAAAATAATACACAACTTAAAAATAAACAAAAGGTATTATTTTGTAAACCTTTTATAGAAAAATAAGAGAAACAAACAAAAAAAAATATCCAGGGACAAAAATTGTGTTTCTCAAAGTAAAAATATCGTTCCTTATTTTAAGCAAAAGAAAGAGAAACAGAAAAATATTTCGCAATAGCTCCTATTTTATTATTATTTTTTTAATGGATTAAAATGTACGCCTTTCAAAGTAAAACTGGTAGGAGCAAGCAACTGAAATAAAAACTTATTTTATCCTTTTTAACAGAGAAAAAAAAAACTTGCTATCTGTCCTTGTTTCTCTAAAAGGACAGAAATTAAAAATATTTCTCAAATTAAAATATTTTCAAGCCGAAAGGCGGACTAGAAAAAATATATGAGACAATATATAATCTTCGTTAACTCTTTTTGAGAGAAAAAAAAATTTAATATATTTTAATATGCATTAAAAGTTAAGCAAAGGTGAATGTATATCATAATAACTAAAGATATTGGAACATTCAATGCAATGGGAAAAAAACTACTTATATTATATTTATAAATATTATAATAGACAACACAAAATATCAAAATAGCAATATCACTGTGTTTTCGTATCCTGTACAAAAACACAATAATATTAATAAAATCAATTATGAAGTACTTGTGAGTACTTATGGAGTAAGAAAGCATAAAAATGGAATGAAACACCCTTAAAAATTTTAAAACAACGTTTCCAGAATTAACTGAAAAGAAAATTAGTCAAAAGGAAAGCAATTAAATGGGGGGAATTAAAATATGCTTTCGTACTCTAAAAATGTGCTATTTTAAGTAAATCTAGCACTATTAAAACTTTTTTTTTTTTTTACTAATGCATTTTCATGTTTTGTTAATGGAGAACTTTTGTTTTCATTAGTGCATATTTATGTGACTCTCTATGAATCTTTTTTTTTTATTTGTGTACAACGGAGAATTTATGGAGCACAACTTCAGGAGTCATTTGAATGATTTTTTGATTGACTCCTTTGATTAGAATGACTCAACAAACGCGCACACTAGCATTTTCACAAACAAGTACATTCTGACTGTAGCATCAGAGAAGTTGAAACACAACACACATGGCACACTTGAGCAGATCGCAGGACAAATTGGGGTGGATATTTTGATCAAGAGTGATCACGAAAAAAAAACACTCTGAAGCATTTCTTTCACAAACAGTGGTGTCGTATGGTAAAAAGCTAACCAAAGACACTTTACAGGATATTGAGGAGGCCGGCTGTGTAAATAGAAATGAGAGCGAGATCCGTGATTCAATCGCTGACTCGCTCGGACGTTCTTTTCAACGAACACATGTATTTTCAGGGTTTTTTTTTTTTTTTTTTTTTTTTTTTTTTTTTTTTTTTTGCTTTGAAATCAGTGCTTCACTGAACAGAAGACTTCACACAAAATTTGTATCATTTTTCACACAGACTCGAAAGGTTTCTCAACGCGGAACATGTTGAAGTTGTGACATCACTAATATTGCTATTATAAGGAAACATTTGCAGTTGATTTCTAATTTTAGTAGACTCTTTCACACGAAAACTTTCACAAATATGATGCGATGATGGGCCGGGGGAATGGTCCGAGAGATAAGTTTGCACGCGGGCAGATTTCTTCGGCGACGGGAGGATGTAAGGCAGGCAGATTTCTTCGGCGACGGGGAGCGTGCAGCTGATTCCACAACTCCGGGGTTTGGCAAAGGGGAAAAGCAGACGAGCAGGCAGGGAGAGATACTCCATCGGCGAAGAGCAGTCGTCCACGGCAAAAGTTCACTCCATGATGAAATCCACGCAGCGGGTAAGCGAAGAAAATCAGCGCGTCGTTGTTTGGATAGGTGAGGGGGCGAGATCCTCGAAGCTCATTGCAACAGAGCGGTGCGACAGCCGGGAGGAATCCATCGCTGCAAGAAGTCCATGCAGAAAAAAAAGGATTGGAAGCAAGTACCTCTCCCTTACATTTTTTTTTTTTAATGGAGAAAAAAAAACTGGTCACGGAGACCAATTTATATGAAGACTTTGAGGCTAGTGAAGAGATGGCCGTTTTGCGTTTACAAGATTGCGAGAATTAAACACCAGGTCCTATTAAAAAAAAACTCCAATTTGAGTAACGAAGAGTTTGTTTATTTTCATGATGAAAGTCGAAGGGAGAGGTACAAGGGGAAAGCCATAAGGAGCCTCTTTTAAGACGTCATCACGAGGCTAGAGATAGAGCAGGAATCTCGAATATACAGTTACAACTTTCTTGCTTGGCGGACTACAATATCGCCAATCTAAAAGTATTTTTGCGCCATGCACAGGGGCTAAGAGAAACATTGGCTGGTATGTTCGCCAAAAATGTACGGTAGGCTTCTACCATATTAATTGTGTAGGGTGGGGGGGCAGATTGTGGGCTGCATACATTCCTGAGTCATGATAGACGGAGACTCATCTGTACATTGATACAGCTGCGGTTAAATGTAAAAAAATAAAAAGTGTTATCTGGAAAGGGCATAGTAACAGACCGAATTCGTTAGGCTAAAAAGCATGAGACTGTATTTTTCTAGACCAGATGTTAGATCAAAGATGAACCGCTTTACCACAAAAATGCAGAATTGCCATACATCTGAACAAAAGGGTGTGAAGCGAAGATAATTCTAATAAGTAGATTGCATGTAAAGTGATTTTAAATTATGAGTTATATTCATGCCCAAATAAGGAAATGACCGAAGTTAAAATGCTTTTGAAACTAACAGTCAGCCGTAACGAATTTTGTACAAGGTTAAAGCGTATGTGTGAAAGAATCAGAAAGTGAAAATGGAGAGTGATTCACTGATTTTATTTTATTAAAGAGATGAGTACTTAGAATAATTTAATTTAAATGTGAAGGGCTGTTAATACAATCGATTTAGTTTTTTAAATGTTGAATTTAATTTAGGGGCTGCACTGTTTGACTACAGCGCACTAAAATAAATAAGTTATTAAACCGAATTTAATTGAAACAGGTGTGTGTGTGGGGGGGGGGGGGGTGGAGAATAAAATGCAAACATATATAACGAGATAGTCGTTATACATGTGTGAGTGCAGGTTATCAGATCAACTTGACAACTTGAATAGAATTCTGAACTGACCACTGATTTCATAACAATACTTTTCTCAGAAGCACTATGTTCATTTGATATTTTTTGCCTAAATTTAAACATTACATTACAACTTCATATGTAATATTTTTGTATTTAACTTGCAAAACATTAAGCATACGTGTTCTTTCTCTGTCGTTTATTTTTGTGTGAGTTTCAAGTATTATACTAAATAATTCATTATTTGTAACATAACACTGTATATTCTTTTTTTCCTTGTTTTTATGATACAATTAACTTCTCTTCATCGTACATTTTAAAACGTCAAAACTTTTTAATCGTCTGTAATTCAAAGGCGTGCTGCATTTAGTTTTAGCGGAAATCACTTCAGAAAGCATTTTAGAGTCTTTTTGTTTAAAACAATAAAAACAATTGTCTTCTCGTTTTACTCGTAATAAATGCATCTAGATTTCTTCAATAATAATAATAATAAAAAAATCTCGATTTACTGCATTATCTATTGAATATAAACTAGCGTATCGAATAAAAAATATAAATTTTAAAAAACGTTATAATCAAACCTTGCATAAATCTGACAAAGCTGACTGACTTGCAGCAGAGCAAATGTTTTATCGAGAGACTGTCACCTCTCTGTTGACCTCGGTTTCTGTTTTCGATGTCCACCAAAGCATATCTGTGCTAATCGGCATGCACCGGTGATGGTCCGAATGTACAAGAATATAATCAAATATTCTGTCTTTCACCGACGTATTTGGTATGTGTGAACATTCACTAGTGAAAGTCAACATTCTCCAATTTCGGTCTTTCACAGCAACATATATATATATATATATATAGGGAGAGAGAGAGAGATAATCTATGATTTAGGTATTTAATTTTATTCTTCTTTTTATTGTTTAATTTATTATGTGGTCAGTTTAAATATTAGTAAATTTATTTAATGATTTGACTAATGTGACATACGAAAAGGTTTAATAAATACGTATGTTATTAATTATATAGGTATACATATACATGCATAAATTATCGTCCATAAATTATTCTTGGAGTTCGTAAAGTATAACTTCAAAGATTTTTATCAACATAAAGTTTAATATAAAGTTTCAACTCAAAAAGTTATTAATAAAATATCGATTATAATCAAACGATAATTAATATTTTTCTATACATAGTCTGGAAGTGGCATTGTGCACCAGTGATGGAGTTTAATTATTTTTTTTTCGAAGGAAAACAGTATGCACATTGAATTCTCTTCTAGAAACGCCATTTTGAATTATGATGTCTCGGTCTTCCACAATGTGACGCCGCTAAGTTTCCTGCATATATGCGCAGACTAGTTAACTTTGTTTTGTGTTATTATTATTATTTTTTTTTTTTTTTTGCTGTTGTACTTTACGGACATGTAATATGATATTTCTTCTATCTTTTAAATCAAAAGTTATGATGTAAGGAAACCTGGATAATAATTTATACACATCCTGTATATGTGCTTGTATGTGTACATTTGCACACACACACATATATATATAATTTATTTATACTCAAGTATGCATATTTAGAACTATTTTTTTTACAGTTGATGCGCTAGAAATTTCCTAATAAAGAATTACTTCATTACTTCGCAAACAGCTTTTTTAACAACTATTTCAAACTGACAAAGATTGATGACTATATGCCAAAATTGTTTTAAAACATTGAACTAATTTTGCAAAATACTTTTTTCAATCAGTTTCACTTAATTTCTTAAGAAATTTAAGAAATTTAAGATTTTTTATTCAATCAAACAGTTATATAGAAGAGGCTTCAGGGAAATGATTTAATTTCACGCATGAAAGATTTCTAACAAAAATGATTCTGCCTTTTTCAATTAATGTGAAATTTTAAAAACATTTTTCCTTATAATAAAATTTTGGCAAAATATTTTTTAACGCATTACTTCTTTAGTAATGATTTCTTGAATATTGTGCATACTATTATTCTCTACAATTATCTCACTTATACAGATTTGCACGTAAACGTACGATTACTGAATGTGTCTATGTTAATTAAAAATACAAAATGAAGTATTGAAGTACTAGATTGTTCCAATGGTTTGAAAAGTGTCAAGATTTTATCATATCATCACGTATTGTTTATCATATATTTTGTGATTTAATAAACGTCGTGTTTTCTTTTTCAGAACAATTGTTGTTAATGTTTTAGGTGTTAATTACTCTAATAATGTTCTAATCTAATAAATGTTTCTATTACTTTTTGCTTTGGCAATGATTTTCGAAATGCTGCTTGTCTGGTGGAATTTGTTATTGTGAATGGAGCAATTTCTATTTCACACAATCTTCCCTCTCAGTAATTTAAAGTCGGGGATAAGATTTCCGCTTTTTTGCACACATGTATTTTATTAGAGAAAATGTTATTTTATTTAATCAGAACATGTTTGAGATTTAAAAGAACAACATTTTCTATAGGAAAATTTTGGTATGAAAAAAAGCGGAAATATCATCCCTGTTTAAAGTAAATGGCGCGGAAAATAAAAACTAAACGTACTGAACTATATCCATTGCTCTAACCAAATTAACATAATTTGCATGTTTTTCCACTTAAACAGTAAAAGTTAAAATGAAAGCAAATACTACTCATTCTTTAAGGAAAAATTGGTTTGATTGTCCATTATAATTAAAATAATGCTTTATAATGCTTCGAAAAACAAAATTTGACAAAATAATAGCAATATGTCTACATAACATAATACAATTTATAACATAAATTAACAGTACCAAAATAATCTTAATTTACTTTTCGATATAAATATATGCATTTATATATATATATGCAATAACGCTTTTCGATCTATGATTCATGATAAATTTTTGTACTTTTAGAAAGAATATATTTCAATAATTCTCTTTCTGTAAAAATCTGTATTATTTTTTATTATAATTTATAATGTATAACTATTTTGTAAGAATGGAATTTTATTATAATCAATTTATTCTTTGTTCATATTTAACGTTACATACTGACAATTGGTATTATATATTTCAGGAATACGATACTTCAAAAGTAAAGGCAAAATATCGAAGTGTATGTACACTATTTTAAATGCTGTCTTACTTTCATGTTTAACAAAATGTTTTTAATACATAGTTACCTACAGTACAGTACACAAAAGAAGAAAAAAATTAAACATAACTCAAAAGTCCAAATCTAACAGATGCAAAATAAATCAGTTCGAATCAAAGTTTCATGTTTATGATATTTTTACAGTTGAAACGGTTAAATTCATATGAAGGGCCGAATATTATTTTAGGTGGTTTGAAAATCGTAATACAAAGATCTTGATTTATTTTGTTTCATTTACCATTAATACAAATTTGCATTGTTCTACCTTTTAAATGTACACATTCAGATTTTTTAATTCAACTAGGTGTGCACTAATATTGTAAAACGCATTTGGGAAATTACGCGAAATTGCACATAAAGAGTTAATAAAATAATGTAACAATAAGACGCTATGAAAATTAGTCATATTCTTCAGTAAATTCATAAATATTTTAAAATATACTTGTTATATTCAGGGTGCATGAAGAATCGGGAAAGATATTTTCCACTTTAATGTTTAGTATTGCCATTAAATATGTTATGTTAAGCATTAATGTTAATTATTAAGTAATGTTAAGTATTATTAAGAATTATTGTTTAATGTTAAATATTGTTATTGTACATTGTATAGCTATATAAAAAAATCCGATTTGATATAACTACTGATAATTTGAAATAGTCAAAAGTCCTTCCGGCCAGTGCCAGGAGGAAGAGGTAGCTTTCATAATCCTTATTTAAAAAAAGCCAACTTATATCATTCAAACACACGAAGCTCAATTTAGTGGAAACCGAATATAGGAGATTCAATACTAATTTTTATTAATATAATGAATGAGAATTTCGCGAAATTAGTCAGCTTTATCTAAGCTGCTTTTCTTTAAAGTAACTTATATTTGGCTGCCAAATTCGGCAATTTCTTAAAGTGCCTGTCATTTTAAGACAACATGGTGGATGAGGCTAAGCAGTGAACTTGGTCGAGACCTTAGTAATTGCTGTGCACATGCTCACTCACATCGGAATCGGTTAATATAGAGGAGTGCTGTCGCATGCAAAAAATCAGATTTTTCAAAATGTCACCCACAATAGAAATTGAAACTGTTATATCTGAGCCATTTTTTAAGGTAAAGACAAGCAAAAAATGTTCCTGAATCCTTATATCAAGGTCAAATACTTAAGAAAGAAACCTTTTTCAATTTCAAATTTTTTTGCACCCCACTTTAAATATATATATTTTTTTTAATTTAATGGCCGCCATTTTGAAACAAGATGGCTGAGGAATCTGGCCAGCGAACTTGGTCGAGGTGTTGATGTATACTATCCACATGCCTTCTTACATCGAAATCGTGTTTTTGTCACGAATACGTGTGTTATCGCGTGACAAATATAAGATCGTTTGAAAATGTTAGCCATGCTAGAAATTCAAAGTGCTATAAATCAACCATTTTTTAAGATATAAACAAAAGAACAAATTTTCAGAAACAAAAACTGCTCCGGAATCTTTGTATCAAGGCCAAACACATAAAAAAAATCTTTTTCATTTTCCAATTTATTAATACCTCATTTTAAATTTTAAAATTATTTTTTTTAATGGCAACCCTTTTGAAACAAGATGGCGAATGAAGCTGGCCAACGAACTCGGTCGAGACATTGGTATGTACTATGTACAGACCAAGTTATATCCAAATAGGTTCATAAATACGCCTGTTATCGCGTGACAAAAATCAGGTCGTTTTAAAATGTCAGCCACAAGAGAAATTCAAAATGCTATTACTCAGCCATTTTTCTTTAGATATAGACGAAAGAAAAACTGTTCCGGAATCTTTGTATTAAGGGCAAACACATACAAAAAAAATCTTTTTTATTTTCCAATTTTTTGGTATCTCATTTAAATTTTTTAATTTTTTAATTTTTTTAAATGGCCGCCATTTGGAAACAAGATGGCGGATGAAGCTGGCCAACGAACTCGGGCGAGTTATTTGTATGTACTATGTACACACCAAGGTACATCCAAATCGGTTCATAAATACGCCAGTTATCACATGACAAAAATCAGGACGTTTCAAAATGTCAGCCACGCTAGAAATTCAAAATGCTATAACTCAGCCATTTCTTAAGATATAGACGAAACAAAAACTGCTCCCGAATCTTTTTATCAAGGTCAAATACATACGAAGAAAATATTTTTTCAATTTTCAATTTTTTGGTACCACATTTCAAATTAAAATTTTTCTTAAAAATTTAAATGGCCGCCATTTTTAAACAAGATGGCGGATGAAGCTGGCCAACGAACTCGGTCGAGAGATTGGTATGTACTATGTACACACCGAATTACATCCAAATCGGTTCATAAATACGCCTTTTATCGCGTGACAAAATTCAGGACGTTTCAAAATGTCAGCCACGCTAGAAATTCAAAATGCTATAACTCAGCCATTTTTTAAGATATAGACGAAACAAAACCTGCTCCGGAATCTTTGTATAAAGGTCAAATACATAAGAAAAAAATATTTTTCAATTTTTAGTTTTTTGGTACCACATTTCAAGTTTTAATTTTTTTTAAAAATTTTAAATCGCCGCCATTTTGAAACAAAACGGCGGATGAAGCTGGCCAACGAACTTGGTCGAGACATTGATATGTACTATGTGCACACCGAATTACATCGAAATCGGTTCATAATTACGGGAGTTACAGTGTGACATAGGTCAGATATATATCAATTTTGAACGGAGGGTGGTTTCGGGGTCTGGGGGTCATGATCGAGGAAAATATACCAAAATTTTTTGAAATCGCTTTCCTCCGAACGCCTGCAATAGGTAGCTTTTTTGTAAAGAAAGCTACCTAAAAATAAAAGATTTTTTTTTTTCCCAGAAGTTATTTCAATGCGTGCAAAAATAAATATGTGTTCCCATTTACGAATTCTTAAATAATCGCATTATTATTTAATAACTTAAGTTACAGAAATAACTTTATAGAAATAATACACATGGGCATTATAATCCGGATTCTTCAAAAAATATCACATAAAACAAAAAATGAGTGAAGTACACAATTTATTGTTCGAGTTATGCCTTAAAAATAGATCTTAATCATTGCATTGATTGCGACATTAAAAAAATTGTAATTCGCTTACTAGGCATTTAAAATTTAGGACAATTTGCATGTACACATTTTTGGGCATGGTCAACTTAAATATGCCTTCAAGTATTGAAATGCAAGTGAAATAAATGTTCAAAAGTTAAATTCAATTAAGGGTAATCCTTATTACAAAATAATCCACATAATTGCTTATATAGATAATTGCTTTTTTAGAACTAAATTTATTGTAACCTCTCGTTTTTCTTCTTTTGGTGTGTGAGATTTTTGGGTGAAATTGTTTAAAATTAGAAAAATTTAACAAAGATTTAGCTTTTTCCAGTTACATAAAGTTATTACGATTCACAAAATAATTTATGTCAGAAAAGATAATTAAAAAATTATTAGGACAATGTAAAATTTAAATATTCATAAAACAAAAGATGATGTACATAAAAAATAACGACAATATACAAAGATTCTATGGAGAATTTTTATACCCATATTTGCTAATGTAATTTTAAAAAATATATGCATGTTCCTAAGTATTATTCGTGTTGATCATAATTTCCAATACCTCCTCTTATAAGTGCATGATATAAATGAACTTGTATAACTTCCATTAATTCTATTGTTTATGCAAAATAAGTAAATAGTGATCTCAACTACTTTAGAAACCTGCTAAACTTTTTTTTTTTACCTGCTAGAAAATTATACTGTCATTTACTTGGAAACATTGTCGTATCATGAAAACAATCAACTACTTTGTGTTGGAATAATAGAGATTACTGGGTAACAATTTCTCATCGAAATTTAAAACTTTGTTTTCATATTAGTGCCAATGTATATTCTGGCATTTAATGCAAAATTCCGCACTAGAAAACAACAAACTCTAATTTTTGGAATTGATTCTGAGATTTTATTTCCAGTTAGATTCATCACAGATTGTTAAAATTAAATTGATTCCAGCTTTCGAGCTGTTTTAGGTTACGCATATTTCCTCTAAAATATTCAGTTTGTCAATTGGGATATGAAATTGAGGATTTCCAAATAAGGATTCAACAGTCTTATTTTCGGTACTCTAGATAATACGTCACAACCGTTTAGATGCTTAATCAAGGTATTGTTTCACCCATTATGTTTTATATATTTATTGTTTTTAATTTTAAATATTTTTTAATTATATCATTTTGTAAAACATGTAATAATGTCAATAGCAATGTTGATCAGTTGATGAAAAAAGAAAGGTTTTTAATTAGATTTTATGAGTTATGAATTAGATACATTTCTAACTGAAGTGGGCTTTTTCTATATACAACTGCTCCTGCGTACAGTATATAGTTTTTACTTACTTTCGTTTTTTAATTTTTAATTATTTTTGCTTCCAGTTTTTCATAGAAAATACATAGTTACTAATGTAGGCATTAATGGAACAATGGAACAATGTTAGCAGGATTGCTTAGTTGCTTGGCAACTTTACATCCAGGCTAAGTATATATCGTGTTACAAATCAATGGGGGTCTTTGAAAAAAAGAGAGTTTAAACGCGCCTAGTAGCCACATTAAAAAAAAAAAAAACATAAAAGTTAAGAGATAGACAATTTGAAAAAATTGTTACTATAACTAATGAGAAAAAAAAAGTTCCATATGATCCAAATAAATGTCCAAGACAGGCGAAAAAGCAACCAAAAGAAGCCCCAACTTAAAAAAAAGACTCAATTCAGAGACCATACATTAAGTTTATCATTAGAAACAAAATTAAACACAATGCGAACAAAATAGAAAAATAATAAAAATCTTATATATATACATATTTACAAGAGAGTTTAATATACTGCAAGGAAAAATATTTCCAAAAAAAAGCTACAATGAGGAGAGTTGTAACTAAATATACAGACAAACAAAAGCCGAGGGGAACAAACGACAGCAGGAGGACGGCGTCCACCCAGTCTGGTAATTTGAAGGTGAATAAAACAAAAAGAAAGGCAAAAATAAGAAGATTAACATGAGAAAAGCATGCAATGCAATTAAAGAAGTTTTTTTTAATTAATTTATATACAAACAGCACAAAACAAAAAGAGAAGAAAACAAAAAGTTTAACAAGGGAAGAGCTTAATCTTCAGTAATGTTGAGTTAACTTGCAGGCTTATCAAATTCAGTTAAAATAACCATCAATTTTTGCATCGGATTATCGAATTTCTTAGATTGAGTTGAGATGTTCTTTGTACGTTTTAAGAATTTGGTGATTTGTAAGAGTTGCTTAACTTCATTGAAGGTATTAAGAATATCCTTTATATCGTTGGTGTAATTTGTAGGAATTTTAGAATTTTCTATAGTAGGGGAGGAGTGGGTGTTTGCGGTAGTGCTATCATAAATATCACAGTTTAATATTTCATTACTGGTTGAGGGTTCAGAGAATTTAGTTTTTTTGGTGCAATTATAATCCTTAAATATATCAGCTAAGATTTGGGTTTCTTGGGAGAGATTGCTGACGCTATTACTTGATTTACGGTTTTGTTTATTTTCTAATATATAGGGATTTTTTGGACAACCGCGGAAATTCGCTGGGTGCCCAAGTCCACAATTGGCACAAGTGGGTTTAATACGCCCCTTGTGCTTACAGTCTGTGGTTAAATGTAGATCACCGCATTTTACGCATTTAGCATCGAAGCCGCACACTTCTGATGCATGTCCGTAACCTTGGCATTTATAACACTGTTTTACACGATTTTTGCTTTAAAAGCTTCAATCTTTACAGAGATATAATGTATAACGCTGATTTGATAAATTTCCTCAAAGTTGTTACGAGGTATAACATTTACCATGTATATCGGCATTGGTTGGCCAGTTTTACGATTTTTGAGCATGGCAGCCCTAGTGACTGTGAAACCATGCTCCCTGAGACTATCTTCGAGAATTTTAGTATCGGTGTAACAGGGGAGGCCACTAATACATATTTTTGGGGTCGTAATTCCTTAGGATCAAGAGTGGTATATTTCTTTTTGTTTTGGTCTAGCCATTTTTGCGTAGTTTTAAAGTCCTTATCAGAGTTGCATTGTATAACAAGGCGTTCGCCTTTTAGTACTATTTTTGGTTTTTCTGAGTTTAACTCCGTAATTTGATGGTCTATCGTCGCCCAATTGCTGTCGACTTCGACGTAGAAAGGTTTAACAGATTTTTTAGCTTTCACATCATCCTAAGTATTTTCACTAACATTTGACTCATCCATGTCAACATTTTCAGTTAGAGTAACTTCGTTAGATATATTCTTATATTTATTACTGAGAGGAATAGGAGAACTCTCCTCCGAAAGAGGTCGTTTAACACCTTTCTTCACGGCATTAAAAATTTCATTTTTAAGATTAGTATTAGTAAGAAGAAAAAAAATTAACAGTTTTCTTATACTTAAAAGAACAAAAAAACTAAAGATAGCTGAATTTAACAAATTTTCATGAATTGGCTCCCTAAGCAAAGTAAAAGCATCAAGGCAAGTTTTTCTTACCTCTTCTTGCTCAGAAGCAGATGCAGAATATCGTTCTTTAGCCTTTATGTCCAATATATATTGATCAACAAAGGTGTAAAAATCACCCAATGTTGTCTTAGCATAGTCTTCAAAATTCGACGAAAATCTGTCAAACTGGTCCTTAAAGTTACTGTTTAACGTTCCATTACATACACTGTTGATAAATTCCGTCTTAAAATCATGATCTTCAATAGACGCCATAATACAGCCTTAAATAGCGGTAAGACTATTCACACGATCCGCCCCATCTGCCACTCAACACTGCGAAAATATAACATGCGAAGGAACTATCACCTCATACGACCTCCTCACAACAGAGCTCCAACGCAACTCATGTGAAAAAAAATGTGTGGATTCAAAACATATTCTCAGTGAACGCCGTTTGCTTGAATGACTTTAAGTTATCTTGCTTAGTTCCATCTGTAAAATATAATTTTATCAATAAAATGCTTTCAGTAAAATATATTTAAGTATGTGGACGAGAATCGTATGAAATTTTATTAAGAATATAATGTTATCATTGTAATTAAAAATCATGTTCATATTTAAGATTTTTATCAGAATAAGTAAAAAAAAAAACGTATGAAGTTTTATTAAGAATGTAATGTTATCATTGTAATTGAAAATCATGTTCATATTTAAGATTTTTATCAGAATAAGTAGAAAAAAAAAAAAAAAAACTTAGTTAAATATTCATGTTTAAAATAACCTTTGAGATTTTAAAATTTTAAATGTTAAAAAAATATTGCTTTACATAATTTATTTCAAGATAAATAATTAAACTTTACAACGCGTATTAGATAGCTTTTTAGGAATTGAGGCTTTATTTTATCTTTATGCACACAAAATATTAAGTCAGTTTTTATTTCTGGCAAATAAAAAGTTTATACAAAGACGAAAACTTTCTTCCTTAAAAAAAAAAAAAAAAAAAAAAAAAGTTTGTGGTTTTACAATTAGGATAATTTCAAAAAGTTGTATGAAATGTGCTTTTATATCGTAAAAATTTCACAAGGAAATTAAAAATTAAGAAACTCTTTTGTGTGAAAAAAAGGAATTTCACCTTATTAACCGAATTAAAAACGCAACATAATGACTTTAAAATATTCTGAAAGTGTGAAGCTATTTTTTTTTTTTTTGGAAACATTTATATAATATTTGAGTGCTTCAAAAATACTAACACTTCTGTAAAATTAAAAATGAAAAAAAATATATAATATAAAAAAATAGAACATGAATTAAAATAAATGTTAATTTAATGTTTCCTCTAATAAGAATTGTTTTCGTAACTATTTCGAGAAAGTAAAGTTTAGACATACTTTTTATTATTCAAGCAACCCCAAAAAGGCGTCTGAAAATTTGATCTCTTATTTAGTTCTTCTTTAAAGTAAGTGATCTTGCGATTTTAATATTTGTAAATTTCAATAACGCTTTATAAAATTTAAAATCAAATCAAAAATAATTTTGAATTGCTCTAAATAAATATCAAAGAAGAAATGTAAAACATACAAATAGGACAAATTTTGAAAAACTTCGAGATATTGTGAAAATACTGCCATGAAATCTTAATACAGTAAACTCTCTATAAGGCGGATTCTGTGTAAGACAGAAATCTGTCTAACTCGGAAAGATTTTCAAGTCCCTGCGAATCCATAGATATAGAGTTAAAGTTATCTAAGGCGGAATATTGTCTACTACGGAAAATTTTCTCGCTCCCAAACGATTCCGCCTTAGACAGAGTTTACTGTATCCGCATTCTTAATATCGTCAAACGCGAGACAAAGAGCGGAAAGTAGAGAAAAAATAAAAATTAAAATTTGAGCTATACAGACGCGGCTGTGCTCGTAAAAGAGAGGTACAAGAGGCGGAATTTGAAATCTCCAATATAGGTTGAAGTATTTTTGGCTGAGGGTGTCCAGGATTCAGAGCGTGAAGAAACAAATGGATCTAAAATATTGATATTTCCTCAAGGGAAAATTTTTTTATCATGATTTTAA
Organism: Maratus speciosus; assembly: GCA_963932465.1. Taxonomy (NCBI): domain Eukaryota; kingdom Metazoa; phylum Arthropoda; class Arachnida; order Araneae; family Salticidae; genus Maratus; species Maratus speciosus. Next base: position 141,314,376 of record OZ010791.1, read on the forward strand.
AAAAATGTCAATTTCAGAGAAAAGGAAGAATTAAAGAAAATCCAAATTAAATAGTAAGAAACCAGCTGTGTGATTTTCCCTGAAAATAAAGATTTGCTACCACATAGTGTAATTTGCAATTGCAGAAATAATAGTTAACATCAGCTCCAATCTCTGGATATCGGCTAGAACTTATAATAACAACGAAAAAGTTGATCCGAAAATTAGTGATGGTAATTCAGTGTCGGCCCATGTGATGCCCATGTGACAATTGAATACTTGAATACTATAATTTATCTGTGTTATTACTATACTATGCTCGATAATATATGATGAGATATGCTTTATAATTCGGGCAAGTAACCGTGGTAATTTAAAATAGTAGAATGGCAGGGCTGTTTGATCTTAATTTTAGCAGTGCATTCATAGAAACATTTCATTAATTTTAATCTTTTTTTTAATTATTAAAAATAAGTCTTTCCTAATCAGAATATTAAAAATATATACACACTTATCTCTTCTTCTCTAATTCAGATATTAAATCACGGATCACAATTAGATCTCATATACAGCCCAAAATAATGGTGTTCCCTCTTGTTAAAAATATACCAATAGAAATAGACTAGGATGTGGAAGCACAGACAATCACCTAAGCGAGTTTACGGCTGTAAATTCCAGAATTAGTTAAAACTTGATTCACATATTAAAACGCAACTGATCTGCCAAGTCATATCTTGGTGGAAAATACCTGAAAACTCGATTTTAGCGGTTGACTCGTAGGTTTACCATTGTGTTTTCCTGCACTTAGCCCTCCATGTTTTCATACCTTTGGGTGCAGGAAAACACAATCGTAAACCTACGAGTCAACCGCTAAAATCGTGTTTTCAAGTGTACCAAGATACTACTTGGCAAATGGATTGCGTTTTAATATGCGAATCGAGTTTTAAATAATTCGGGAATTTCAGCAGTGAACTCGATGAGATGATTGTCTGAGCTACCGTCTCCCGGTCTAGAACGGGGTTTACTTCTAATGTACAGAACCCAATTCTTCTGCTTCGGCCGATAAATAGAAATAATAATTTGTTTCTGTGCGGAAAAATGATATCACAGATATTCTTAATGATTCATCATTATTTTGTACCCATTTTTTCACACAGATAGTGTAGTTTACGAAATAAACTTTCGGTCTGTCAGACAGGAGATACTACATAGTCAACCGTACTATAGGGTAAGAAAAAATCCATTGAATTTGGTTTTATTTTCTTCTAAAAATAACTTATGTTGCTTACATTTTATATATTTGCTACTGATGAATATGACTTCTGATGTATAGAGCAAATATTATCGTTTATTACTTTCATATATGTTATTGGTTTTATGCGGAAAAGTTCCTTTTAATGATGACAAAAAGTTGGACAAATGAATCTGCTATTGATCATTGCAAAAGAAATACGAGTATTAATTCCTATTTGTCGTCTGTTATTTATTATAGCAAAAATATGAGAAAATGAATAATATATAGTTAAAACAAGCTTCATAAAAAGTAATTCAACTGAAAATAACACAATTCGAGTGGTTACATTGTGTTTCTGTTTTATTTTATTCTCATAACGTTACAGAAAGTAATATAAAATTTCTACTGTACACTGTGAAAAAAAATCGGATAAAAATACGGAAATTGTACTGACAATCAAGACGCCATTACTCTTTCCGTATTTTAACTGAAATTATTCCCTGCAAATTCCAAAAAAATGTCGATTTTTGTAGAATTTACCGGAGAAATTTTCCGTTAAAATACAGAAATGGTACTTGCTTCTCGATTGCCTGTACAATTTCCGTATATTAGTCCGTCTTTTTACAGTGTAATTTGTACTGAAAGTAATATAAAATTTTTAGAGCTCCTGTGTAGAATTCTATATGTAGTGCACTTGTGCGCGCTGATATGTTTATAGTGTCTCAAAGACAATCTCTGTAGTAATCTGCCTCCTCCAAACCCCCATCCGGGTACTTTAAAATAATTTAAAAGACGCCTTCTTCGGAATGGATATTATTGATGATGAGCAGGCGATTTTTTCTTGAATAACAAAATATTTTTTTAATTCCAAAATTCCATTTGTATTTTGAAATCATCCTTTATAATAAAATTTGCGTAATTCGTTGACCATGTTATCCGAATTTAGTTTTTTTTTTTTTTTTTTTTTTTTTAAACGAAACAGGAAAACGTTTACAAACGTCAATTAAAGCGATTAAAGCGAGTTAAAACAAACTTAAAGAAGATGGAAAACTTTTGAGATTCCCGCCTTATTTCCTGTTTGTTTTACAAATCATGTATTATTAAACATGCATTTTCCATAGAAAATTACTTCGAGAATTTAACAATAAAATCCACTGAAGAAATTTGAATAATTCAGATTGATTGATAAAATTATATGAATTATATAAATTATATGAATTACAATATTAATTACCGCATTTTAGGCATTGTTTCAATACTATATATGTAAAAGAAATTATGGCATCACTAAAAATAAAATAATAAAATAAACAAAACACATCAATATATGTAAACCATTTATCTCTTTTTTCCTCATGAATTACGCATTTGTTTATTTATTTTAAAAATGAACCTTTACTGAGTTTTGTCCTTTTTAGGGTTCCGTACTTAAGAGCAAAAACGGAACCATTATAAGATCACTCCTGTGTCTGTCTGTCACAGCTATTTTACTCGTAAAGTATGAAACGTGGAAAGTTTAAATTGACTCAGGTAATAGAGACTATTGACCCACATATTGATAGCTTATTAAAAATTTACAAATATATTTAGAAAAAAAATGTAATGAGATAATTTATTTACTTGATTTTTTTTGTGAAAGGTTTCATAACGCAGAATTGAAAAATACATTTATTTTAATTTTATTTATATTTTTAGAGATATAGTCGAAAATGTAATGCAAAAAGTATGTTCCCCCGTCTCTATTTCCGAATTTACTTGAATTAAAGTTATGAAAAAATTAGGGGTAGTTGAAGTTAATTTAAACCTTGAATGAAAACTATAGCGATTACCCTAGGTCGCACAGTTTTTCAGAAAATCGCATTGTTCCGTTACACAATAATTTCGATATGTGGGCGTTCAAAAAAGGAGTTGACAAGCAGCAGCGGTACCTATTTTCGCAGAAGTGTAAAAGGATTGTTAATAAGGATATTCAGAAGAAAATATCGGCAATTAGACGAGATATATTTTCCCTTAAAGACACGGACGGTTTGGACATGCATAGGGACAGCACAAGACAGGGGCGGCGTACTCTATGCACCATCGGCTTTTAAAGCTTAGATAATAACTTTTAATGATACATTTGTGTAATACAATGCAAAGTACTACTATTAAAAAAAAAAAATACTGCCAGTTTTCCGGTAGGAATCGGAAATATAGTTGCCCTTATCGTGCTGGAATAATTTCCGATCCAACTCCGAATAAAATCCGTAAAAATAAGTAAATAGTCAGTAAAACGGTATTTTACGGATTTTAGTCCGATTTTACGAATTTTATTCCGAGCTGGGTTGGAAATTATTCCGATACGACAAGGTCAACTAATTTACGATTCCTACCGGAAAACTGGCATTATTTTTTTTTACAGTGTAGTATGAAAGCAATACAAGTAAAATCGTTTAAAATATACTAAATTACTTAGAATTAATCACATTAATACTACGGGATTCGCGACTAGTTTGCGTTGAGTGGCTCTTTGAATACGTTACCCCTAAAACTAATAAATACCCAACCTGTCGTTGTACAGTTTTTTACATTTTCGTATTATTCGTTTAGCAAATATATATATATATATATATATATATATATATATATATATTGCAATATTCAAGGTATTAATTAATATATTTATTGTACGGAACCTCTGTTCGCGAGTAATACTCGCACTTTGACCGTTTATTTAAAAAAAAGGTAAGATTAAATTAAGTGGATTCGTTTAAAATTTTGAATCAGAGTACGAACTTAATTCTAGTAAGGTTGAAATGAAGTTTGAGTTAGTTCCTTTTTGGTGCGATTACACTACACAGCCTAAGAATGGTATCAGAAGATATGGTTGGAAAGTTAGCGTGCACAAATTTTGAGATATACAGGCTTAGATTTATTCGAAAATAAACCTTTTCTACTACTTTTCAACAGATTTTACGAAATTATTCGGAAATGTATTGTTGCCTATGGAAACTACTTTGATGATGAATAATTGTATTGACTTGTATTTAATGCTTTCTTTCTTTACTGGTGTTATACAGCTGTCATTTTAGACTCACATTTTATTTAAATAATTTGAACTCGTACTTCATGAATACATGTTTTTTAACTGAAAGATTTAAAATTACGTGACGCATTCCATTTTAAGGAAAATACTTAATACATACAGGTTTATAAAAAGACAAAGAGCACTTTCGGCAATGTACAAAATTAGGTATAAAATTATCTCTTTAATAATAAAGTTATAAAAATACTAGAGCATAGTAAATTTTTACAACTTATTTTTTTTTTTCGGTTTTGCCGTCTGAAAAATTACTCGCTTATATTTCTTCAAAAGCACAGATGTATACCTTAAAGGTACCAAAAGGTTCTCTAGAATTATTTCAAACAACTGGAAATTACATTAATTAATTACTTTTTATTATCTCTGATTAAGTTGAAAGAGAAGATTGAAAATCACAGACGTATAATACTTTGAAACCATATACATGAACGTTAAAAGCATCTTAATAAATTCTAGGTTTATTTTTAAACTACTTGGAAGAATATTATGTGATTATTTTTAAAGTTGTCAATGTGATGTACCTCCAACTTTAATACTTCTGCAACATGTTTAAATATAAATTTTAAATATCATTGATATTAGAATAATTAAGGGGATTCGGGCGTTAATTTTTTTAATGCATTTTTTTTTCTATTGGCTTAAAATATCTACCTACATTCGCAGCGCTTTAAAAAATATATACATAATATTAAAATAATATATATTTATTTATTTCAGATGTAATACAGAATTATGAAAAAACCTAAAATGCTAACAACATGTTCATTAAAAAAAAAAAAATGGGAGTTTTGCCATTTTTTAAAGCGAAATTTCAGTCTTACGCCAGACTGCGTGCACTCAGTTCAACTAAATATATTTCAGTTACCTTTGTACTACATACCATTATTACATTTACATTAGGGATTTTACAATATCTTTAAAATTAACTTAAATATTTTAAAATATATCAAAGAATACATTTTTTTTATTAAACAAAATACCGTTTTTTTTATATTCGAGTACCTGTAAAATAATTACATAATCACGAGTTTAGATTCCAGTTCAGAACAGGACAAGTAATATGGAAAGCATTCAGACAAAACTTTACGAAAACATTTTATATAATGAAATTTATCGAACATGGAGATAACGGAAAAATCAATCCTCTAAAAATTGCATTTAGAGGAGGGTGGGGTTGTCTTTAATATACACACAAAATTTAGCTAGAAGTGACAATCAGGGTTTATTAATATTTTTATGTAAAAAACATGAGAAAAACAGGAACAGGAACTTTTTTTTTACATTTCTCCTGGACTTCCGATGCACTTTCGGTTTTTGACTCCTTACTTCAAGTTTATTAAATATGCTATAACTACTCATCTAATAATCATAGAAATAAAATTAAAACAAATTTCGAATCTTAAATGATTGCTCTTTGAAATAAAATGAGGTAAAAAACTTCGAAAAATTTCACGTAAACGGCCGTTTTAACTAGGCAGATAACTTAAAAACAATTTTTAGATTTTTAGATTTAAATACTGCAAACCGGACGCTTTTATTATTATTAGATCCAGAGATATAACATTTTTTGCCTTCTATTGCAGCGCGCGCAAGGTAATTAAAGAAACTTTTACCTCAGTACCTCATTTACCTCAGAATGAAGTTTTTCATGATTTCTCAAATTCGAAAAGATATATTTAAAATTCCTTATAAAGTATACATCTGAATTCTGTACATATTTCTGTACAGATGTTTCTGAACACAGATTTTGTATCCTATTTCTAATACATTGTCTCCAGAATTTTTGATTTTGAGGGAGAATTGTGAAAACGTGCTAATTAATGCAAAAATCACTCATGATAAAACATCATTTTTACACTTTAAATTTTATTATGAACTTTATAATTAATATTTTTAAAACTCCTGACGACAAATTAAAATTACACATTTATGTGCACAGCAGTTTAAAATTATGCAACTCTGGCAAGTGGTTCAAGTGTTAAATAAAAAATGATATATGTTTAAATTTGTATTTTAATTTTTTTAATCTTTTAAACTTTTCAGTATTTTTTCGCATGTAATATGCTCATTATATAAACACATATTATATAAACACATACAAAAAAGTCATCTGAAAATATCTATAAATTAAACAAAATAGAATTTTGTGTCCAAAACTCTCTTAAATAACTTTCTACTAAATAAATATACTTCTATATAATGCTTATTAAATATTTGTAGCACAAAATACTTCGTTGTGGAAAATTATTTATCGATTAAAAAGTGATATTCAAGGTAAAGCGGTATACAGTATAATAATAGCTAGTGTCTTGTGTTACAACCTGGTAATAATAAATATATTAATTTAAACCGCGAGGTCATAGAAAAAATATCATCATACTGGGAGTGATTTATATTTTAAGTACCAGAAATGAATATAAGCAAGACAAACAATGAGGCATACTGTACTTCAATTCGTTATTTTTAAACGAAAAATGAAAGCGACTACAAGTGAAAGGTCCTCACACCTGATTGCAATTATCCAAATCTACTTGTAATCAATAACATTGCATAAAAATTTTTTATTTGCTCATTCCGCAGCATTTGGTGTATTCTAGAGAAAGCTGTTCGGCGCAATAAAATGTTTTTCAATTCCTACTATTAGTTCACACTCTCCCTATATTTATATATATATATATATATTTATTTATATATTTATATATCTTGTTCAAATTTTCAATCGTTAATAAAATACTCATTATTCATCGTATCAAGTTGAAATAAATTTTTAAAACTTGTACTGGATGACAACTGATGTTAATACAGTTTTTTTCAAATATTAATTTATTAATTAAATTTTAATTAATTAATATTAGTTTTGCATAGGAAACAAAATGGCGGCCATTCGTTATTGAAGATCAATGAAAGTATTTTCAATAAGGGGCTACCATAGGGGGGACCCTGTTCTGTCTCCAAATACCGCCAAGTTTGTCGCCAACTTGGCGATATATTGCCAAGTTTGGCGGGCAAAATGAGTCGCCAAAAGTGACGGCAACTTGGCGATATCTCTAATATTTCGCCAAATTCCCATACAATTCCATTGTAAACTTACTTGCTCATAGAAAATCAACAAATTGAGATATTTTAATGCAACAAAAACTAATATTAGCCTAAGGGATTACATTAAATTTTTCTTTGACGACCTAAGTAGGAATTGACTTTAAAAACAATTTTTTTATATTACTTGTTATGAGATATCTTTACAGGTATCCGCATCCAATTTACTCCTCACTGTTTCAAATGCCGTGCTTTTATAAGTAAGAAAGTGGTGACGTGCCTAGTAAGCGAATGCTCAATTCGATTTTTTTTTTACAAAATTTGACAAAACTTGACAATATTCTCCGTTTGTCGATATATGTATGTCTTTGCGTTTCAAACTTACATTTTCTAATATACACATGAAAATTATTATACTAAAATATTAACAACATTGTTAATATTTAATTAATATGAAAAGCTGTAAAACATGGAAAGAATGAAATAATACCACAAGGTTAAATCATTTTGTGACAAATTATATTAATTAATTAAAATAGCAATTAAAATATAATAGCAATAAAATATAATAAATATAATAGCAATAAAATTATATTAATATTAGTTTGGCAGTCTATTATTACATTACATTTTTAAGCGTATAAATTACATGATGTTTCAACTTATATCAATATGTCTCAGTTCAGTGATGCAGATATAAAATATTTCTTACAAAAAATTGCTACATTATAAATATTTCGTTACAGTTTAAAATTTTTGAAATATAGGAATAATAGAAAAATACTGCTTCTGTAAATAACTTCATTTAAATAACACATTGACAGTCTATTATTTCGACACTCTTTTATCTGTGTAGTGTCTTTTTCCTCTTTTTCTACTAATATCAATTTGTCACAGCTCAGTAGATCGAACGTGTTAAATTACATGTAAAATTTGATGGTTGACTGTATTTTTCTGTCTGACCTGATATACGATCCTGTCAATTTCTGAATCTATACGAATAAAACAGATTTCATGAAAAATATAACACAATTTTGTTAACAAGTGGGGAAAAATATATAAACTTAGATTCGATTGAGCATAAAGTTACATAATTCATCTTAGTGTGTATCAAAAACACAGAAAAGACAATGGGGAAATAAGATTAAATGAAATTTTTTATGAATACTTAACGATGTAATTTCAATGATGTAATAGATAATTAATATGATATAAAAATAATCATTAATTTAAGAAAAAAGGGTGAAGAGAGATATTCCTTTTTTCATTAGGTATCTATATTTTTAACGACATTCATAACCATCAAATTTATGACTGCTGAAAATCTGAAAAAGTTTGGACAGCAAAGAATATTTTTTTGAACTATTGAAATTCATGTAATGAACAACAACAAAAAAAAAGAGTATTGTTGCGAGCCATTTTAGCACTAGTTATCAATATTTTTTTTTTCGATTGTTTCATGCAGTCTACAAAAATATTATGTTTTTAATCCTTAAAATTTCAAAGAGTTTGGACGATAACGACTATTTAAAACAAAGATTTACATTGCTGGACGACACCAGCCCCTCCCTCCCTACGCATAAAACGCCTTTTACGCATATAACAAAATCGCTCGTTGAAACCGAAAATCAAAATACGGATAATACTTTTCGTTTTTTTCCGAGAATTATGCCACAGGATTAGCATTATGCATATTTTGATTAAAATATACGCTTAATTTTATACAGTAGCACTGAAATTTTAATACTATATACTAATGTACTAATCTTTTAGTTAATGATCGAGTATCGAATTGATTCAGGTATATAGAGGGATTTAAGGGGGAAATAATGAAATAAATAATGAAATAAATAATTTTGAAAATCAAACATTTCACTCAGGATTTGGATGTGGAAAAAAATAAATAAATAGTTACGCATAAAACAGTGATTTTTACAGTTAAATATATTATATTATAATACGAGCAAAAATTGTGTGTGTGTACGAAAATTTTATCTTGAAAACGGTTCTAACGGTTTTGACTAAATTTTGTAATTTACCATTTTCGGGCTCGAGAAGACCATCGGACTAGGTCAATGTTCGAGAAAATTCGATTACTGAGTCATTTTGGGTCATAATTGGTCAGGGTCAAGCCATTTATATCTATAAAACAGCTCAAGCGATTTTGACTAAATTTTGTATCCAACCGTTCTCGGGCACGAGAAGACTGTTGGGCTAGGTCCCGTGTTCAGGAAATTTCAATTAGTTGGTCATTTTTGGGTCACTATGGGTCAAGCCAATTTTATCTAAAAACGTGTGTTACGATTAGTGGGTCATTTTTGGATCAACTTACGTGGGTCAAACTAATGTTATCTAGAAAATGGCTAACGTTTTTCACTAAATTTTCTATTCCATCGTTTTCAGGCTCGAGAAGAGCATTGAGATAGGTCGCATGTTCGAAAACATTCAATTAGTGCGTTCTTTGGGGTCACTATGTCTCAGGGTCAAGCTAATTGTATCGAAAACAGCAAGAATGATTCAGTGGGAACAATATATAGAGATAAACACAAAGCTAATTTTGACCGAGCTGAGCTCGGTCATTCCTGCTAGTGAATATTTAAGCACGAAAGCAGTCTTCGGGAACATAACCCCGTTTTCCGCTGCAGAATATTCGAGTCCTTTTAAAGCCAAATATAAGCGGGTTATTATTAAACTCATTTTTCACGCAGTCAGCGTGAACGTATTTCACACAAAATCGAATTAAATATGTAAAATTATAAAAAATTACGGTTCGATTAAAAATATATCAGGCCACAGACGTGTCAGCTAGTATTTAATAATGTGAGAAAATGATTTGTATAATTCTATCAATTTTATTTTCTATTTTCTTTCGCTGTGTTAGTTTAGAGTACATCCATTTATATAAACCTGACTGAACATTTACTGTACAAAGAATAATCCCCCCCCCCCACACACACACACACAAATAAAATTATAAAAAATATACATGTTTTGAAATTTTAACCTCGTGTATATTGCGTTTAAAATTTATATGTAGAATAAATAAAAGCTTACACCGTATTTTCTACTTAAAAATATCCATGTATGCTGCGTAGCTCATATGCTGAAATGCACCAACGAATCTGTATACTTTGTAAATAATTTAAATTTATAATATATTAATAGCAGTAATAGTTTAAAGTGAACATTACCCTCTTTGTATTATATCACAAATAACAAATTTGATTTATATTTTTAAGTTCCGATAAGCATACATTTTTAAGCATTCAATAACGATAGCTATTTTGAACGGCAAAAATAATAATATCTTGATTACAGTACAATTTTTAGAAGCTAATTACCAAAATTGTTATACATTTTATAAATGGACAAATTTTTATTTTTCTGTGTAGAATATATAATTATTTTGAATAGTAAAAACGTAAATATTATTGTATTCTAGTTAGAATTATCTGGTTATTCCCTACACACTATGCATAAAGAACTGATTATATTTGAATATGTTAATTTATGTCCTATCAGAATTTTTTTGCTTCTAATATTTCGTCTACTGTTAAAATATATTTAAAAATTGAACATATTAAAACTTGTAATTCGAAAATTGTCCCTTATAGCGTCTAACTAAAAATACACAAATTGATTGCCGTAAGGTGCACTTCCACCTTTTAAAAATTGTAATCCTGGTACCGAAACGCCTCGCAGAATAACAAAAACGTATACATTAATAGATATGATACATACTCATGTATGAACATATTTGAGATATACATTGACACACTTCACAGACAAAAAATGTATCCTTAAATTAAAAAATACAGATGCATGAAAATATGTAAAATATATAGACATATATTTTCAATAAGTAATTTTCGTACATTTCTGCAAAGAAAGATTTCGAGAAGCATAATTTCAGAATTTTCTTCTCAATTTTATTTTTCTATATTTGAAATATACTAACGTAAACATCATCATTTCATGTTTGCGGACAAGTTGATAAAAAATTAATATGAAGTGTCAAAAAACAGCATGAAATAAGAAACTGCATTTTTTTTCATATTTCTAGAGTGCATCAACTATTGATAGACCCATTAAATATTTGGGTTATCATTTAACGACATTTAAATATATATATAAATTGCTTATGTTATATATATATATATATATCATATAAGCAATTTCTATTACACGTAAATAAAATCCTTCTCCTGTTTTATTTTAGAAATTACGTGAAAAAAGTACACTTTGAAAACTTTGTGGATATTTTTGCTTCAAAGATAATTTATGTGGAAATTAATATTCGAATGCAATATTAATTTAAACTTATATATATGTGTATATTTTTAACAGGAATTGATTTCTAGACTATTATTTTCAGGGCTACTATTTAAATATTTTTTTGTGATTGTAATTATGGGCAACTTCCACTTATATCAATTTGTCTCAGTTCAGTGATGGAGATATAAAATATATTGTACGAAAAATAGGTACCTTGTAAATAGTTCGTTACGGTTAAAAAAATTTTAAATATGAGAAGAATAGAAAAATATCACTTCTGGAAATAACTTCATTTTAATAACACATTGACAGGCTGTTATTCCGAAACTTTTTCATCTGTGCAGTGTCATACTTTTTCTACTGATATCAATTTTGTCGTAGTCCAGTGGATCGAACGTGTTAAATTACATGTAAAATTTTATGGTTGAGTGTGTTTTTTTTTTTTTTTTCAGATCTGCTATATGATTCTGACAATTTCTGAATGCATACGAATAAAACAGATTTCATGAAAAATATAAAACAGATTTATTAACAAGTGGGAGAAAATGTATAAATATAGATTGGATTGTGCATAATCATTTTTCTTATTGTGTTTTAAAATAAATGACATTTTCGATGAGTACGTTTACCCTTAGCAAAATCTTATGGTTTTTTGCCTAAGGTAAAAATGGCAAACATTAAGTGTATGGTAATTTTTATGGCACTGTACGGTAAACGTCTAAGGAGTTTTGGGGATGAAATCTTATGGCATTTATACATTAAATTCTTTTCTTACCCCAAGAGACTGCGATTAAGAGGTGTGGTGAACAGAAACTCCTCCTTCTGAAGAAAGAGAGGTTTATGCTCAAGGGAAGTCCAGTCTCGCTATGCATATGTAATAAGGCGAGTCGAAAGATTTCACTGACTTCACTTCAGTATGGCATTGTAGGCAAACAAAACATCTATTTATAAGAAGATTTTAGCAAAAGTGGTGGGAGTTGAATTTTTTTTAATGACTAATAAATATCCGACAAAATTATGATTTAATTCTTTTGTACTCATTCCATCACAATTTGTAAAGTATTATTTAAAACCTGGTAAGAAATTTAGAGCAAGTAAGAAGTTTTAAAGCTTCCTGTCTTAAAAATAATGTAATTCACTGGCACAAAGCTATAAAGAAAGGTTTTAAAAGTTGATTTATTTTTATTTTTTTGTAAAGAAATTACAAGATAACACGAACATAAATTAGCTATATAAGCTTAGTATTTTGTATATAGTATGTTTATATAAGGCTGCCACAGGCGACATTTTTCTATTTCTATTTTGCACTAAATTTAAAAACAAAATACATTTTGTTTTCGCTTTAAAAATATTTACAAGGGCATAGTTGCTAACCTCCGGCTTTTTTAAAACTAAGAAAACAAACTTTGAATCAGAAAATTTATTTAATTAAATTCGTCTAGTATTAAATGAGTTAGTCGTTAGGAATTTATTAATTCCGTTAAGTAAATTAATTTCTGGCTAGAGTATAATTGTTTGATTTAAAAAAGCCGGTGGTTGGCTATGCAAGGGAGATACACTACAAAATCTATTAAAAAAAAAAAAGTGCGAACAGAATAAAAAAAATAGTCGCTGGTGGCAACCCTGTATATATATGTGTGTGTGTCTAATTAAAAACGACTGACCTACTTTTGACGATCAAGTACTTGAAAACAACATTTCAAACGGTGTGTACCACATTCTGGGTCTACAGACTGCTTAGTCAAACATCTTAAGAAAAAAAAAAATCTTTGAACTTAAAAAAAAAAAAATATATATATATATATATATATTTCTGTCTTTTAGGAAATTTTTGCATAAGCTAAAATGCGACACTTTTGTGTAGCATTGAAAAAACATTTATGCAAATGACGGATTTTAAATTTATTAGGAATTTTGCGACGGAAATAATTGGTTTTACTTGTGCTTTTTCCTATTTTTTGGATCAATATACATATTTTATGAACAACAAGAATTGTTAAACACATAGTTTGTGAAATTTTCCTTGTTAAAAGCTTAAAAGAAATATTTTGAATAAAAGGTATTAACAGCTATGTACAAGTAGTTACCATATGATTTTACCATACATCATGCTATGGAATACCATACAATTTATGGTAAGAGCAATTACGATATGATTTTACCATAACTCATGCTATGGAACACCATTGAACGTATGGTAAATTTCCTTACCCTATAATTTTACCATACACCTTGCTTTGGAATACTATATAATATACTAGCAAACCCCGCGGCTTTGCTCGCGTAATATTTGAAATATGCCAAGTGATATTTATATGTCTAATTTTTATTAAAAGGTACTAATTAAATTTTTATTTTATTAAAAGTTAATATTTTATTTTATTAAAAGGTACTTATTACTTTTAGGAATAATTAAAAAAATTACTATTTAAAACACAGTTTCATTAAACATCATTGATACACTGCATAAGGCAGAAATGAGACTTAAATTAATAAAACGAAATAAAACTAAATAAATAATAATTTAGAAAATATTTTGAAATTTTATGCTCAATTAATACGCTCATTTCAGTATTCATTTGAAGTTTTGAATTTTTTAGAAACCATATTCTTACACCTTAAAATTAACCATCATGTCAAATTCCAAGTCCTACCACCTCTCTCAACATAAAGGGCTATGTTGAAATAGGAACTGTCACCATTAATTTGCCAACATTAATTTTGAAATTGGTTTGTTTTTTCCTAATATTCCACAGAAACGTAATTTAGAAAGCTTTTAAAGGCCTTTTTTAGAGCGTTTGTTGTTCCTGTGAATCCCAGGTGGTAGAATCATCGGCATAAAATATAGCCTGTGTAGGATCAGAGACTGTTACGATTGATTCGCAACTATTACATTTATTTATGGTATATATTCCCTGAAATTATGTAGAAATCGTAATTTAGGACTTTTTTAGAATGCTTTTCGCACCTCCCCTTCACTTTACCCCTTTTTAATTCAAATTTATTTTCGACAGTTCTTCGAGGGCATTTATATTTTATAAGTAACTACCATGCCATATTTAAAGTTTCTAACCTTTTCAGTATCACAGAAATCGCAATTTAGAAAGTTTTTAGCTACTGCAACCCTCTGGTGGTAGTGGCACAGACATAAAATATAGCTTATGTTTGAGCAGGTTCTATCACCAACAATTTGTTATCATTATTTTTTTAATCGGTTTGGTATTTGATAAGATTACATAAAAATTATAATTTATAACGCTTTTCGCTCACTTCATCTTTTTAAATTTGAAATTTTCTTTCGACAGTTCATAGAAAGCAGTTGCATCTTGTAAGTAAATAACATGCCATACTTCAAAGTGTTAGACCTTTCAGTTATGCAAAAAACACAAATTGGAACATGTTTGGCTTTTGCAACCCTCAGATGGTAGTGACAGCAACATAAAATATAACCTATGTTATAGCAGGGACTGTCACCATTGATTTGCAACCATTTCTTTTGAAATAGCTTTGGAATTTCCTGAGATCGAGTAGAAATCGCAATTTAGAACGTTTTTAGAACGCTTTTCGCGCATTTTCACCCCTTTTTAAATTTCCAATTTTTTCGAAACTGTTCTTAAAGATCATTTATATGTAATAAATATTACCTTGCCTAATTTTAAGTTGCTAGCCCCTACCGATCACAAAAATCGATATTTGGAACGTTTTTTGCTCCTGCAACGTCTAGGAGATAGTGATACCGACTAAAAATAGCGTCTATGTAGAGCAGGGGCTGTCACCATCAATTTCCTATTATTACGTTTGAAATCAGATTCATTCTTCCTGAGATATTGCCAACAAATCGGCATTTAGAGCGTTTTTAGAACGCTTTTCGCGCATTTTGCTTCTGCATCTTTTCTGGGGTAGTAGAAACAGATATAAAATATAGCCTATCTTGGAGCAAGATCTGTCACCATCATTTTAACACCATTATATTTGAAATCGGTTCAGTATTTCCTGAGATTGCATAGAAATTGCAATTTAGAACGTTTTTTACAACGCTTTTTGCGCATTTCGACCGCCCTTTTAAATTTCGATTTTTTTAGGAAATGTTCTTAGAGATCATTGATATCTTATAACTAACTACCATTCTAAAATTAAGGATTCAAGGCCCTTCCCTCACGCAAAAACAGCAATTTAGAACGTTTTTCTCCTGCACCCCCTTTGTGGTAGTGGCACCGACATAAAACATAGCCTATGTTGGGGCAAGGATTTTCATCATCATTTTGACGCCATTATTTTTTAAATCGGTTTGGTATTTCCTGAGATTGTGTAGAAATCACCATTTAGAACGTTTTTTAGAACGCTTTTCGCGCATTTTCACCCCTTTTAAATTTCGAATTGTTTAAGAACTGTTCTTAGAAATCCTTTATATCTAATAAGTAGCTGATACTTCAAATTTCATATTTCTAGGCCCTTCAGTAACACATAAATCGCATTTTTAGAACGTATTTTTGCTCCTGCACCCCTTTTGGGGTAGTGGCACCAACATAAAACATAGCCTATCTTGGCGCAAACGTTGTCACTATCATTTTGACACCAATTTTTTTTAAATCGGTTTGGTATTTCCTGAGATTATGTAGAAATTACCATATAGAACGTTTTTAGAATGCTTTTTGTGCATTTTGACCCCTTTTAACTTTCGAATTGTTTAAGAACTGTTCTTAGACATCATTTATATCTTAGAAGTAACTGATATTCCAAATTTCATATTTCTAGGCTCTTCAGTAACGCAAAAATCGCATTTTAGAACGTTTTTTTCTCCTGCACCCCCTTTGGGGTAGTGACACCGACATAAAACATAGCCTATCTTGGAGCAAACGTTGTCACTATTATTTTGACACCAATATTTTTTAAATCCGTTTGGTATTTCCTGAGATTATGTAGAAACTACCATTTAGAACGTTTTTAGAATGCTTTTTGTGCATTTTCACCCCTTTTAGATTTCGAATTGTTTAAGAACTGTTCTTAGACATCATTTATGTCTTAGAAGTAACTAATATTCCAAATTTCATATTTCAGGGATCTTCAGTAACGCAAAAATCGCATTTTTAGAGCTTTTTTTGCTCCTGCACCCCCTTTGGGTTAGTGGCACCGACATAAAACATAGCCTATCTTGGAGCAAACGTTGTCACTATTATTTTGACACCAATATTTTTGAAATCGGTTTGGTATTTCCTGAGATTATGTAGAAACTACCATTTAGAACGTTTTTTAGAACGCTTTTGTGCATTTTCACCCCTTTTAAATTTCGAATTGTTTAAGAACTGTTCTTAGACATCATTTATATCTTATAAGTAGCTAATATTCCAATTTTCATATTTCTACGCCCTTCAGTAACGCAAAAATCGCATTTTTATAACGTTTTTTGCTCCTGCACCCCCTTTGGGGAAGTGACACCGACATAAAATATAGCCTATGTTCTAAGTTGGACTAACACCATCATTTTGATACCATTACTTTTGGAATCGGTTCGGTATTTCCTGAGATTATGTAGAAACTACCATTTAGAACGTTTTTTAGAACGCTTTTTGTGTATCCTCAACCCTTTTAAATTTCGAATTGTTAAGAACTGTTCTTAGACATCATTTATATCTTAGAAGTAACTAATATTCCAAATTTCATATTTCTAGGCCCTTCAGTAACGCTAAAATCGCATTTTTAGAACGTTTTTTGCTCCTGCACCCCCTTTGGGGTAGTGGCACAGACATACGATATAGCCTATGTTCTAAGTTGGGCGAACACCATCATTTTGATACCATTACTTTTGGAATCGGTTCGGTAGTTTCTGAGCTTATCTCCGACAAATAAACAATTTTTTCCTCTTTATAATATGAGTATAGATGGTACATGTCATTACCCTATTATTTTACCATACACTTTACTATGAATACCATAGAAAGAAGAATGTTTACCATATGAGTACAGTAGGTTTACATATAATGACATAAAGTTTTATGATTTTCCATATAAAACCATATGTTTCCATAAAAAGTCCTATGTCATTTTTTGCTAAGGGTAATATGATATAAAAATAACAGTACACAAATTTTAATGCATTCGTATAGATTAACTAAGAAATTTAAATTATGCAATTTAAGCAGTAAGTAATGAAAAAAAAAATCCGAAACTACGTATATCTTTATATTCGTATGCATTCTTATTGAAGATTCTTCTAAATTCTTAAGGTAAATAATAAGGTTTTGTAAATTGTTTTGACTGGATATACAACCTGTGGCCAGAAAGTTCGGTGAATGAATTTTTATTTCAAATACAGTATTGTGCTGCATCATATACAATTTACTGTCCTTCAAAATAATCTCCATGAATGGAAATGCACTGTTGGAAACGAGTATATAAGTCCTGGTAACTCCTGTAAAGCAGTTCTTTCGGAATGGCTTTCAGCTCGGCCGTCACGTTGTGTTGAATGTCGGTGATGTCCGTAAATCTCTTTCCCTTCAGGGCTGACTTCAATCTGGGGAAGAGAAACAAGTCTGCAGGTGCCAAATCAGGTGAATAAGGGGGTGATCAAGTGTCACAACTCCATTCGCGGTCAGAAACTGCAGTACAACCAAGGCGGTCTGTGGCCGGGCATTATCGTGGAGAAGAGTCCAGGAGCCTTGCGTGGCGTACTCAGGGTGAACGCGGCGGATCCATTGCAGTAAAAAGCTTCAGAACATCGGCGTAGGCAACAGCATTCAATGTGGTACTCTCAGGGAGTGATTCTTTGTGAATGAGACCATTAGAGTCAAAGAATGCGAAAAGTATTGCCTTTATGCACGATTTTTCTGACCGTACCTTGGTTTCTTTAGGCGACGACGGATTCCGCCGTGATGGTCGAGCTGAAAGCCATTCCGAAATAACTATTTTATAGGAGTTTCCAGGACTTATATACTCGTTCCCAACAGTGCATTACCATCCATGGAGATTATTTTGAAGGACAGTAAATTGTATTTGATGATGTACAATACTGTATTTGAAATAAAAATTCATTCACCGAACTTTCTGGCCACAGGTTGTATTTTAAATTATTATATGACACACGTTTTTTTTTTTTTTTTTTTTTTTTTTTCAATATCTTATAATGGGGCAAAATATTTTATATCGCCCTCTCTCCAATTGGATCTGTTATATATATTTAAGTTTATTTTTTCTTCTGTTTTCTTTCTTTGTTTTAATTTAAAATGCGTTCAATTAAATAAACCCCACTGAAACCGTAAATATTATATAATTTTTTACAACATAAAATCATGTAGATTTGCGTGCAAACCGACATAAGTAAGCGTGCAAACTTAATACTGGAATCGGGCGTAAATTAACACAGTTGCGCCATCTTGCGGACGGAGTGATAATTCACATACGCGGGCTTTTAGTGTGGCGCGTATTTTCGAAATCTTTAGCCACTCATGGGAATGAGTTTTGTTTGCCATTGCCACATTCATTGCAAAATGATGGCGTAGCGAGAGGGGTATCCAGATGCACTTGACACCAAGAAGTTTTCTTCACCTTGTCCGGAAAATTTCAGTTATTAATCAAGGTGAAAAAAAACTTTACAATTTTAGTGGTGTGAGTAAGAAAACTGTTAGGTATCTACCTGTAGTTTACACTCTATCCGCTACGTGGCGCATGACCTTGATTGATGTGACCTCGCTTTTAATCTTGCGGTTACTTCTCCCATTTAAGATAGGACACTTACTTATAACGCTTTGTTTGCGTGTTTTGCATTTTTTTATATCATATGTATTGCGCTTAAAATTTCCATGTACAATACACAAAACCATAATTATTATGCTTATTTATGCAATGAAACATAAATTTCTTAATGTAGTTTAGTTCAAATCAGCATATTTTCCATATTAAAATGTCGGTGTATCTTGCATTGTTTTCAAAGAATACAGAAAAGAATCTGTGTACATTGTAAAAATTTATATTCATACTATTTTAGTAACCGTAAAAGTTTAATTTATCATAAATGACAAATACAATATCCAGTTCCGATAAGAATAGTTTTGTAGGTGTGTAACATATAAAGTTATTTTAAACGACAACTCAAAATAACTAGGCTACAGTAAAGTGTATAGAAAGTAATTACCAAGATTGTTACATACTTTACAAATGAATAAAATTTTATTTTTCTATGTAAAACATCTAATTATTTTGAGTAGTAAAAATTTGAATTTCATTGTAATCTACTTAACATCATCTGGTTACTTGCTACTAAGTATAAAAAAATAGATTTCATGTTGACAGTTATTGCCCTATTTGAAATTATTTGCAGCTAATATTCAGTCTACTATTAAGACAATTTCTAAATTTAACATTTTAAATCATATAAAAGTATGCGTGAAAATCACTTAAAATCATCAAAATAAGTTATAAAATATATTTAAAACAAATAAATACCTTTATTCTAATCAAGATTAACCCTTTAGTGCGCCAAGCTTTGCATATATGCAAACAACAGTGTTTTGAATCTAATAGATTTTTTTATTCGTATATACCTAATTCAGACCAGAAAATTTAAGTAGCAATATTTGCTTTAATTAGTAACAGGCATTCGGAATTTAAATCATTTTTTCATTTTTTTTTTTTTTCATTTTTCACACAGTTGCGTTGGAGCTGTGTTATGAGATGGACGTAAGAGGTGATTGCTCCTTCGCATGTTATATTTTTCGCAGTGTGAATGCCAGGTGGGGCGGTTCCTTAGAATAGTTTTTCGCTCGCTATTTAGTGCTGCATTATGGCGTCTACAGATGATCAAGATTATTATACTAAGGAAGTTATCGACAAAATATGCAATGGAACGTTAAACAGCAATTTCAAGGACCAGTTTGACAGATTTTCTTCAAATTTTGAAGAATATGCTAAAACTATATTGGGTGATTTTTACACATTTGTGGATCAATATATTTTGGACATAAAGGCTAAAGACGGCTATTCTGCTTCTGCTTCAGAGCAAGAAGAGGTAAGGAAAACTTGCCTTGATGCTTTCACTTTGCTTAGGGAGCCAACCCATGATAATTTGTTAAATTCAGCTATCTTTAGTTTTTTCTGCTCTTTTAAGCATAAGAAAACTATTAATTTTTTCTTATAAACACTAATCTTAAAAAAGAAATTTTCAACGCAGTTAAGAAAGGTGTTAAACGACCTATTCCGGAGGAGAGTTCTCCTATCCAACTTAGTAATAAATATAAGAATATCGCTAGCGAAGTTAACCTAACTGAAAATATGGATATGGATGAATCAAATGTTAGTGAACATACACAGGATACTATCAAAGTTAAAAAATCTGTTAACCCTTTCTACGTCGAAGTCGACAGCAATTGGGCGACGGTTGACCATGAAATTACGGAGTTAAACTCAGAAAAACCCAAAATAACGCTAAAAGGCGAACGCATTGTTATACAATGTAACTCTGATAAGGACTTTAAAACTACTCAAAAAAGGTTAGACCAAAACAAAAAGAAATATACCACTCTAGATCCTAAAGAACTTCGTCCCAAAAAAATATGCATTAGGGGCCTCCCCTGTTACACCGATACTAAAATAATCGAAGATAGTCTCAGGGAGCATGGTTTCGCAGTCACTAGGGCTGCCATGCTTAAAAATCGTAAAACTGGCCAACCAATGCCGATATACATGGTAAATGTTATACCACGTAAGAACTTTGAAGAAATTTACCAAATCAACGCTATACATTACATTTCAGTTAAGATTGAAGCTTTTACTAGCAAAAATCGTGTAAAACAGTGTTACAAATGTCAAGGTTACGGTCACGTATCAGAAGTGTGTGGCTTCGATGCTAAATGTGTAAAATGCGGAGATCTACATTTAAGTACAGATTGTCACCACAAGGGGCGTATTAAACCCACTTGTGCCAATTGTGGACTCGGGCACCCCGCGAATTTCCGCGGTTGTCCAAAAAATCCCTATAGACTAGAAAATAAACAAAACCGTAAGACAAGTAATAGCGTCAGCAATCTCTCCCAAGAAACCCAAATCTTAGCGGATATATTTAAGAATTATAATTATACCAAAAATACTAAAGACTCTGTACCCTCTACTAGTAATGCAGTATTAAACACTGATATCAATGACAGTACTACCGCAAACACCCATTCCTCCCCTACTATAGAAAATTCTAAAATTCCTACAAATTACACCAATGATATAAAAGACATTCTTAATACTTTCAACGAAGCTAAACAAATTTTTCAAATCACTAAATTCCTAAAATGTATAAAGAACATCTCAACTCAGACTAAGAAACTCGATAATCCGATGCAAAAATTGATGGTTATATTAACTGAATTGGATAAACTTGCAAGTCATATCAACATTAACGAAGATTAAGCTCTTCATTTGTTAAACTTTTTGCTTTCTTTTTGTTTGTGCTGTTTGTTAAAAAAACTTTTATAATTGATTTTTATGCTCTTCTCATGTTATTATACTTATTTTTTCATTCTAGTGTTTTATTCTCCTCAAATTACCAGACTGGGTGGACGCCGTCCTCTTGCTGTCGTTTGCTCCCCTCGGCTCTTGCGTTTAACTGTTTATTTGGTTAGAACTCTCCTCATAGTACCTTTTTTTTTACATTTTTATTACTTTTTTTCTTGCAATATATTAAACTTTCTTGTAAATATGTATATAATATAGTTTATTTTCATTTCTTCATTGTGTTAAACTTTTTACTTATCAAATTATATTAATTGATTGGTCTCTGAATTGAGACTTTTTTTAATGGGGTTTCCTTTGGTAGCTTTTTTGCCTGTCCTGGACATTTATGTGGATCATATGGAACATTTTTTCCCTCCTACTAGTTATACTAACATTTTTTTCTTTTAAAAATTGTCTATCTTCTTAGCTTTTAATTTCTCTTTTTCGTGGCTACTAGTCGCGTTTAAACCCTCTTTTTTCTATGGCTCCCATTGCATTGTAACACGATATATTCTTAGCCTGGATGTAAAGTTGCCAAGCAACTAGGGAATCCATGCACCTGCTTTATTGTTCCATTGTTCGAATTTAAATAAAGTGAAATTAACCATTGAAACTTTCGGGTGTTAAGTCAGATTCTCTGAACTACGTAATTTTTAGAACGTATTCTACCATGGGAATTAAAGAGTTAAAGGTTAAGTTTTATAAAAGAGATAATTATATAAAATAAGGTATTTGGAGACGTACTTATTAAAATATTTACTAATTTGTAATATTTTACAGTAAAACAGCCGCACGATAATAGTTTTTACTTATATTGCAGATATGCAACATAAGAAAAGACTCTCTGAAACGTATTATATGAAAAATGTATCTCTGATTTTTTCATTATTTTTCCTGTGTAAAAAGCCTTTCAGAGAATCATATATATTTTTTTCAAAACAAAATAAAAATCGCTCATTTAAGGGTTAAAATAAGTCACGTTCATAAATATACATTTTTATTATTGCACTTGATTTCATTATACATGAGAACTCGTGATTTTTGTTTAGCAGTTTTTAATTTTAAATTTTTTTTACCGAAAATATTGGTATCATTATAGTGAAAAGAGCTCCATACCTTGTTACGGCTGGTGCGATTATCGAAGTAATCCAACGCGACGCCAAAAGGCCGTTGCAGCATCTTACCAAATTTATCAAGATGACGAAAAAACATAGTTTTTAAATATTTATAAATATATACTTATTGGATAAACGTTAAAGTAGGCCCAAAAGTAGGTATACTGTTACTTATAGAGCAATACTTTTAATGCAGGTTTAATACAGGTTTAATTGCATATATAGTTACTTATTTAAACCAGAAGGAGCTCAAAATGTCCATTTGCGACATTGATGCATTCCTGCATTCCTGCAGCAAAATAAAGAGCATAATCAGTTATGTATATGCAACTGTATACCTACTTTAGGGTCGCTCTGTATATGTCGCATGTTGAAAAAAATAAGCATAATGTTCAGATAAATGTTTTATGTAGTATATTATACTTATATTAGATATGTAAGTATATCTAGAGATATACATATATAAATACACAATACATACCTATGTAAATAAATATTATAATATATACTTACATATATTTTTATAATTTTATATATCTGATATTTTATATTTTTATTATATATGTAAAATCAAAACATATCTTTATATTATGCACGTTAACACGTTCCCGCCGGCGCGGTGGGTCACACTCGACTGTTTCAGAGTTGCAGGGCTCGCAGCGTTCCTAAAATTTTCGCACTTTGCTACCACTATTTTAAAACGATAATCTTCTTTGTATAATTCTATTATAGATGTTAAAGGAATGTATCACGAGGAATTTTGATTTAAAATACTGGTAGCAAAGTGCAAAAATTTTAGGAACACTGCGAGCCCTGGAGTTGTCAAATCTCCGGCTTTTTGCACACCACTGTTATTTTAGAGAAAATGTTGTTTCTTTAAATCGCCCAATTGTTCTAATTAAATAAAACAACATTTTCTGTATTAAAATACTGGTATTCAAAATTCCGGAGACTTACCAGCTCTGAGACAGTCGAGTGTGACCCACCGCGCCGGCGTGAACGTGTTAATGTTATATGCGTCTTAAAACATATAAAATGTACAAAAAATATATTAACACAATATTACATCTACAGAAAAAAAAATGTTTAAAAAAACAAAAAGTCATGAATTTTTTGCGAAAAAATATGCTAAATGCCAAAACTTATACAAAAATGCATATAAAATAAATTCCATTAGTAAAAAAAAGCTACACCAAAGGCTGAAGATCGGACAATCACATCGAAACACTTATCGCCAAAAAAAAAACAAAAACGGAACAGGATACGGAACTTTTGCCATTATAGTTCTTGCGAATGTCGCCTTTCGAGCTATGAAACATGCCGATCTAAATAAAAGTATTTATTTGCCTCGTAAGTATAGCTGCAAATTCCAAAAATGTTAAGGAGCCAGTGGCTCCTAAGCCCAAATAATCCTGCCCCCACATTGTGAGAGAAATGCGTAAAAGCAATAGCTTTTATATGGGGAAAAATCGGAAAATTAAAGTGAAAAATAATCTAAACATGTATAAAAAAATTTATCAAAATGTATATATTTCAACACATTTCTTTTAATTTGGACATAATTTAAGTATAATATAAATCTTAAGATATGTACAGTCAGAAGATAAACTTCGGCAAGATAGATATTTATAAAATCTATAAGAATAAGTTAAGCAATCAAGGTAGTGTGGGATATTAGGAAAACAATATTTCTTATTTTCATTTTCTTGTACAGGCGCGCATATAAAAAAAAAAATTGTGAATGTGTAACATTATTTTGCACTATAAAAATAAAAATAAATTTTAAACATTTGTATTTCAAGAATACAAAAGAAAAATTGTCTTAAAAAAAATGTTATTTCAGACTCTTACACAGGTGCTTTTGCTCCAACTTTTGGGGAACTTTTTTCTCGCGATTTTTTGACGAAAATTGTGGGGTTTTTTTTGCAATGATTAGGCGAAATTCGCGTTTTGTCACGTTCCTTTTACGATATTTGATTTAAATATTGATAAAGTTTAAACATTTGTATTTCAAGAATACAAAAGAAAAATTGTCTTTAAAAAATGTTATTTCAGACTATTACAGAGGTGCTTTTGCTCCAACTTTATTATTCGGATATAAACAAATTTCACGGAAAAAGTTCGAGAATTTCTACAAATAGCCACCGAAAAAATAAATTACGTCAATCGTTAGTCGAAAGAAGCGCGAATTTCGTCAAAGTATCGCTAAAAAAGGCAAATGTTTCTAAAGGTTTGCAAAAACCCTGCACATTTCGTCAAATAATTGCGAAAACACTACAATTTAGCCAACGGATCGTGGTAAAAGTCCAATTTTATCAAGAAATCCCAAAAAAACGTAAATTTCGTCAAAAGATTTCAGAAAAAATGCGAATTTCATCAACAAATTGCAGAAAACACGCGAATTTTATTAATGGATCGCAAAAACAAATACTCAAATATCGTAAAAGGAACGCGACAAAACGCGAATTTTGCCTAATCATCGCAAAAAAACCACAATTGTCGTCAAAAAATCGCGAGAAAAAACGGGAAGTTCGCCAAAGGATGGCGACTTAA
Organism: Maratus speciosus; assembly: GCA_963932465.1. Lineage (NCBI taxonomy): Eukaryota > Metazoa > Arthropoda > Arachnida > Araneae > Salticidae > Maratus > Maratus speciosus. Next base: position 141,340,123 of record OZ010791.1, read on the forward strand.
ACACCGGAAATTAGTCGCCGAAGCAAAGAATTTAGACTCCACGTGCCGACTGGCAACCGTGAGTCTGCACCTATACTTGTAAGAGTATTTTCATCACTATTAGAAGTATTAACGCAGTACCAATTTAAAAATTATTATTCGGAAAAGTGTCCCTTTCAGCGTATAATTCTAGCTAAATATACACAAATTTATTGCTGCACCTTTTAAAAATTGTAATCCTGGTACCAAAATGACTCGTAGATAATAAAAAAAAGGTTTATTTTAATAGAAATGAAATATACACTTTACATGTAAGAAAATATTTGACGTACATTGACACACTGCACAGGCAAAGAAATATATTCTTTAATTAAAAAATGCGGATGCATGAAAATATTTTATATACAGTGAAACCTCCCTGTGCGACCACCTCCCAGAACAACGTTTTTTTATGACACGAAATTTATTCCCATAGGTTCAATACTAATTTTACCTCTATTCAGAGACCATCCCATTTGAACTCCCTCCATGAGCGACCAATTTCTTTGAAGAAAATGAAAGGAATTCCGATTTTTCCTGGTCGCCTGAAGAAGGTTTTATTAGAACAATAAATCCTATTCATCAAACTTCTAAACTAAGATTAGAATTTTTATTTATTCCGGTAACTTTTCAGTGTTTAAACCCCTTTCTACTATTTTAGGCAATGAATTTAAAATTCTGATGACAAATGAAGGATGACGGTCAATAAACTAACCTGCCCCGTTCTGCCCGGAAACTTTCAAAGAAACAGATAAATTAATGAAATTGTCATAATTTGTTCCCGTACAAAAAAAATTGCATTTATTTACTGAACTTCGAAAGGACTTGGTAATAAAAGTTATAGAAGATAAAACCGTAAAATCAAAGCATACGTCAATGTATTCATTTTTCAAACTCTGCAGTAATTAACTTTTGTTTTGATGCTTAAATTTTCATATTTTTCTCCTAATGTGAAAAATAAGTTTTAGTAACATTAATTACCTTTTTTCAACAATTAAAATCTAGATTTAAACATGACTTCCATTAAGATACCACCTCTCATAGCAACCAATTTTTATTGGAACGGAACGTGGTTGCTTTAGAAAGGTTTTAATGTATATGTTACGGCCAATACCCGAAATTGGCCAAAACTGTCTGTCCTATTCACGAATTGGCCAACAACGCTTTAAACTGACTGGCCAATTCGGGAATTGGCCGGCCAATCCCGAACTGGCCAGATGCGATCGGCTAGTTCGCGAAGTGGCCATACGCGATCGGCCAGTTCGCGAAATGTGTATATAGAAACCAGTTGTTACTTTTTATCTCTTTCTAACATAGTTGAAAGGGTTTATGAATTCAATTTGTCTGGCCGTCTCCTTGTCCGTGCTCTGACTCGGATTGACTTGTATTATTTAGGTTTATAAATTAATTTCGGTATTGAAAGTGAAGTGTGCACTATTTTTGGTTAATTTACAGCGACACACAAAAGTATTTCTTTACAATATCATGAATGAGAAAAGTTTTTCCGGTGTATTTTAATGTTGTTACATTATCTCAATTATAATAAAATTAGTATGCATCATTAAGATAGACAACAAACTGTTATCTAAAGTGTATGAAATAAGTAGCAATTATAGTTTGCTTACAGAGACACTCAAAAGTATTTCGTTACATTCCAGTGAATGTTGAAAGATTATTTTTAGTGCACTTAAATGATGTCACCTTATTTCAAACATAATAAAATTCACATGCTTCACACATGTAGGGAGCAATATGTTTTTTGTAGAGTATTGATTAAGTAGCTATTATAGTTCTTTTATAGGGACGCCCAAAAATATTCCGATAAAGAATTATGATAAATGTGAAAAAATCGTTTATTAGGTATTTAATGGCGTTACACTACTTCAAACATAATGAAACTGTTATACATTACTCATATGCTCTACAACATGTTTTCTATAGATTATTGACTAGGTAAAATTTGTCGTTTATTTTCAGAGTCATTCAAATAATTTGGTTATTGAATTGACTGTGAGCCATTATTGCTTGATGTGCGTTTTCAGCTGTGATAGGCTTTTAAAATTTAATTTATTTGTAGTGTATTACCTGGTTTGTAGATCATATGCAGGGTTGTATGAAAGCTAAAAGAAACACATTACCGGCTGTGGATACCCATTGCTGAACACTTCGTATATTGGCCAAAGCTTCCCGGCCAGATCGCGAATTGGCCGGCCAAAACCCGAAATACGCTGTTCATTTCATGTATTTCGGGTTTTGGCCAGGAATCTCGGCCAGTTCCCGAATTGGCCGGCCAATTCGCGTATTGTCCAAGCTACGGGTATTGGCCGTAACATATGTATCTTTAAATGGGATTATTGATTATAAAAGATTAAATAAATGTATATTATTTTTTTATTAATTATCAAGAAGAAGCATATCTTAATTGCTGAATATTTCCTCCCCCCTGAAATCACGTAAAGTAACGAAAAAAAGTTTCCGTACTTAATTTATGTATAATTTTACTGTATATAGACAGTTATTTTCAATAACTTATTTTTGTACATTTTTGAAAATAAAGCTTTCGAGAAACATAACCTCAGAATTTTCTTTTATTTTTTTTCTATATTCGAAATACAGTAACGTAAATATCATCATTTCAAGTTCGCAGACAAGTTGATAAAAAATTAATATGAAGTGTCAAAAACAACAAGAAATAAAGACACGTAATTTTTTGTACATTTCAAGAGTGTATCAACTACTGATGGACCTATTAAAAAATTGTGTTGTCATTTAACGACTTTTTTTTTTAATATGTTATTATAAGTATTTTCGATTAAACGCAAATAAAATCCTTGTCATATCTTATTTTAGAAAAAACCCGAAAAAAGTAAATTTTGAAAATTTTAGTTGATTTGAAAAATGTGTTCTGGATTGGTACACTCTGGGAGAAAACTGTAAATTTATGAGCGTTTACTCTTCAATTTTCACGGGCAACAGCCTTATTTGATGAAAAACGGTCTGATCCACTAAAAAATAACGTAAGACCCCATACATGTACCTCCGCTAGGGTGAAACCCTTCATTTTAGTCGTGTTTCGAAAAATAATGTTACTTAACCGCGACCGTAACATATTTTTTAACCCGCCAAAAAGCGATTTTGTGATTATTATCTAACGTGATACGTGCTACGGAACAGTGAGTAAAGTGTTATTGTGTTTTGAAGTGCATTATATATTTGTCCCGTAAAATTACGGGCTGCACAAAATGATAGGCATGATTTTTTTTTTTTTTTTTTTTTTTTTTTACAGCGTATGACTGAAATATCTGCTGCTGGCCTTTGCCCGTAATTTTACTGGGATATTTTTAGATACTTAGAAAATTAAGGGCAATCCACATATTCATACAGTTCTAGCCCATCTATTAGCAAAAATACGGTAAGACCCCATACATTTTCCTCCGCTAGGGTATACACTTTGATACAAAATGACGGGCATGGATTTTTTTTCTTTTACGGAGTACAACTGGAATCTCTGCTGTCGGCTTCTGCCCGTAATTTTACAGGGATATTTTTAACAGTGTACATTTTAAAATATTTTATGGTCATTTTTACTTCAAAAATTTTTTTGTCGAAATTAATTTTAGAAAGCGATATAAATTGTAACATATATGTATATTTAAGTATATTTTTAACATGAATCGATTTCAAGAAATTTTAAATATGAGAACCTATAATTACAGCTCGTTCGTTCCTCTTAGTAATGCTTGAGCTATCCTGAAAAACTACACTCATTGCCATCTGTTCAAACGATTAAAAGTGAATTTAAGATCAGGAGTTTCAAACATTCCTAATTCTTAAACTATTTCGCAGAATGTCTTCCTTCTTTAGTATCCGGGGATTAAAAATTTGAAGAAATCAAGTATGATGTTAAAATTAGGTGTTAGTATTGAAAATGTTAAAATTTTTTAGAATACTTTAGTGTATTAGTATCCATGATCGAAATGTAAGTACATTATAATTTAGTAGACGCTACTACTAATTTACAGGTACCAGGTACATTTTTATTCATAGATTTCCGGTATAACTAATAGTGTGTGATCACCCTTTTTTCCAGGACTGCACCATCATTTATCAATATTTGTTCTGTGAATTTTTGGAAGATTGTGTATTTTGATAAACTTGTTAAACTTAGAAACAGATATTGTTTAGACAAAAAAAAAAAACGTAATTTTCGAAAATGCAAAATCCCACACAATAAAAATATATCACGAATCTCGATAATTTGATGAATAATATTAAACTATAACTTCTACACTATGCGGAGTTGCAATCTATTTATAATCCTTTGCTGCAGCAGCCAACTTGGCTTTTTTACCATCGGCCCTTGAGGCGCTATGCAGCATATGTCCAGGTCAAGTGATCTTTCTAATACTAAATCCCCAGTGTTTATTTTCCAAGTAATCTTGGCACTCATTTTACAAAACTTCTTGAATTTATAACGTCCGACTTTAAATATTAAACAATATTTGTTTCAAGAATTTTTCTCTGAATGTTACGAATTTTATATTATAATTATTCGGCATTGGGAAGCTCTTTGTAAAATGCAGTTAGTTTTTAATAAACGTGATTTAGGTTGAGTATGTGTATGTCAATATTCAAAGGAAATAATTTATTTTTCTTCAATATTCTACAGGTTGAAGTAAATTCTTTTTGATAAAAAAGAAAAATCCTAAATTTCAATAAGTGGGGAATTAAAAACAAATCTTGTAGAGTAGGATAAATCGAGATCCAAAAGGTAGTCATGACTAATTATTGCAAGTGACAAAAGTGCCGTTAAAATTTATAGAATTATTTTTATGTGGTTTATTTTTAATAGGGATCAATTACATATTAAAACTGAACCAAACTTTGGAAAGATCAGTAGCATCACAATAGTTACATAATATGTTTAAATGCAGCAGTCCTTTAAAGTGTAGGAATCCAAATAGTCGTTAACTTTAAAGAAATTAGTGCGATTTATATAATTGAAAACTAACACACTGAATGACAAAAATTTAGTTTGAACAGAAACCTTGCACACGTAGAAAACATAGATTTTTACATTAGAGAGAATTTTTGTCCTAATGTGACGAACGTTGATTACATTTTTTTCTCAATTCTTTTTATAAGTTTTCAGTAAATCTATAACGTTTGAAACTTTAGGCATAAATACTTCAGATTAAGTAAGTAAATTGCTTCCCCGTCATTTTCAATATTCAAGTAATAGTATATCAACCATTACCTTTATCGTTTTAGAGGTCTCTATAGATACTCTCGACAAATGAGTTTTATTATTCAATTGTTTATTATCTCTCATATCATGTATATTTATACTTCAACTTATTATTAAATTTTAATATGCATTTAATAAAACGTTTGTTATATTCAATATTGAAGACACAGAAAATTATTTTTATTTTGTACATTTTTATAATATATATATAAACTAGAATCTAATTACGTTTATTGAATAAATGCTCCACTATTTCATTTATCGACTAACTTCTTACTATGTTCCTAAGATAATGCGTTTGTGAAAGGATTTCTTTGTAGTACTTTTAAATAAAAAAAAAAGTTTTTTAAATTTTGCAACAGTACATGCCTCACAGTTTTAATGTAACTAATTAATGGCTTTCCCCTAATGAAAAAGAATAGCTTCATTAACTTTTAATTTATAAAAGAATAATCAATTACTACATTTTTTCTTATATTATTCAACAATAATAGATTAATTGCCAACAAAGTGGAACAAAATATCTTCATTAAGAAACGCTTCATGCGTTTTAATTGATTTTTTAACACAGAGCTCTATTGAAATGAGTTAAATTAAATCAATAGAAATTCATCTATTAACATGCACAAAAGTAAAACTTCCCAAATGAAAACAGAGAATACATTTTTGAAAAAAAAATAACTATTGCTAAACTAACAAGGCAATTTAATTTTAAAAAGTAACCATCTATTTACTATTTGGTTGAAAAAACATCTGAATATTTAACAAATACTTTTTTTTAGTACTATTTTTAAAACAGAATGAAAGAAATAAAATAATTCCATACTGAACTTTTATCTAACTGGTACTGTGAATCTTGAAAAATTTTCAAATACTAATACTTTAGTATACTTACAAATTCCTCAAAGAATGGTAAAAAGTCACTTTTATATAAATATTTAATGTATAATTACTCAAAATGCGGAATGTGTAATATTTTCTATATGAATTGTAGAAATGGCGTTTTAGAACAGAAGAATAAAAATATTAAGCAAAGTTTTCAGAAGTAAAAGTGCCATTATATCAGATTAAATGAATTGTATAAAGCAAACTGACATTCCTAATTGCTTAGCAGATCATAAATGACAAAAAATATTGAAACCACGAGATAAGAGAATATGCTGTCATAAGATAAGTACAATAAATCAATAAAAAAAATTTTATTTATTTGTTTTATCACAACAGTTGAAGAGAAATACAATAAAAATGCACTTTGCACTTATAATCTATTAAGCTTAATCAAAAACTCCATATAGTGCATTATAATTCATCAATGTATTCTAAGTCAGATTCATATACACTGTGTTTTAAAAGTATAAGGTCAACAGCAAATTTCAAAATGAAATTTAATTCTTCAAACTGATTTAAAGCCATGTTCATATACACAATAATTGATACATTTATAAGTTTAATAAAACAAAAATGCGTTATATTTTATCTTAAACAATCGGCTTTAACAAAAGAACAAAAATTAGCGTGTCAAAAGTTTAAACACAACAATTTATTTTTTACAGGAGGATAATTATGAAAATATAATATTCGTTTATTGCTCCATTATATTTAATTAGCTGAAATACAAACTGCTCCATCGATAAAATCGTTTCTGTATTGTTTCCAGCTTGATTTCAAACCAACTGTTCTGAATGAAGAATTTCAACGATGTTAAACGAAAAATGCTGCTTACCATTTTCGTAAAATGCGTGAGTGAAAATACCCCATACATTACCTATTGTTATTTAGTCAGGACGAAATGCTTGCCAACTAAGTCATTGTGACTGTTGGATACATGGATTGTAGAGCTGTCATGTTGAAATGTAAACTCAAACCTTCACCTTTGAAAATTTCAACAACAAAACGCAAATTATTATCCCTTATGTCTGTAAAGATGTCATGAAAGATAAAAAGCATAGAAGAAGTGTAACTTGATAGTTTTCCGATTTCTGAGAACGACTCTAGGGACATCTGACATTTAAAGCAAATTATTCAACTGTGTTGCCATGTTTCGAATGAGAAATCAAATGTCCTCCTCCTAGCGTTTTTCCAAAATGAAGCAAATGATTTCCGCTTGTGTCTGAAAAGTATTGAGACATACAAAGACATATAAAATATGTCACTTTATAGTTTTCGATTTTTGACATTTAAAACAAATTATCCGCCAGTTTTGCCACATTGAAATGAAAAATACAAGCTCCTCCTCCAATATATTTTTTTAAAAAAAACGATAACTATTTTACTTCTCTGGATTCATAGGTCCTTAAATTTTTGTGTTCTCCGCCTTTCCGCCAAACAATTCCACAAACGATTAGTTACGTATTTAACCTAGCTATTGGTTATCGAAAAAATAACATTTCGGTTATTCTAATCAAGTTATTTTTGCATGTGAGACATTAAGGTCGTTAACCTGTTTATAAATAACTGTTATTCGTTGTCAATAATTTGTTTTGAGACAGGGAAGATAACTATAAAATATGGAAGTTTGGGTTATGCTGTCACCGTCGTATGATAACGCAAATTCGTTTTAACACTTGTTCCGAAATTCTACCTTTAATGTGCATGAGTTGTTTTAGTGTACCTAGACTTTACTTTTAACACTGTATACTTATACACATCTTATACAGTTTTAATAAATACAAAATATTTATAACAATAACTTTTTCTAAAAAATAAAATGTAATGGCGGAATGGGAACGTTTAATAATACTGATTTAATAAAAACTTCACAAATAAACTGTAAGGTTAAACTGCTATACCCCCACATCGTAACGTCCCATTATATATTCATTTGAATGCTAGGTAAACGTAGTTTAAAACAATATTTTGAAATCAGTATCATAAGAATGGGACTTCGCTCAAACAAGAAATTAATAATACATTAAAGTAAGCTGCAAACTGTATACAACACTTAATTTGCAAACAACCTGACAAATATTTCATATGTTTTTAGTATATTGTGTGTCTCCCATATGGATATAATGTTAAATAAATTTTAGTAAAAATATTTCTTGCATCCAGAACTCCGGCGAGCCTGTAGATAATTTTGTGAGAAGACTGAAGCTCAAATGGTTTATGAAGTATAGCTTTATGGTGGGACAGAGGTTATTAGAGGCCTCAGACTCAGGGCCTTCACGGGATGGAGATGCCCGGTTTCTAAAAGCCCCATTTACCACTAACGTCAGCTAAGGGGTTAGCAGTGCGAGTCTCAGTGGATAACGTGCTAATATGGAGTATTCATGAAAGTTCTCTAAATTGAGTGGACCTGTTCTTATAGAGGCTAATTTTGAGTACATCCTTATATAATATAGTGTATCAAGTTTTTTTTAAGGCTACTGACTCACACACTGTCTGGCTGACTAACTACTCCCTCACTACAGATATAATAGTGTTGCCACGTTTCAGGGAATTTTCAAGTCAAAATATCAGTATTTTTTTATAGAAAAATATATCTAGATTAACAGCATGAAATTTCGTCTGATTTAAAGAGTGGTTCTCTGTAAGAAAGTACTGGTGCCGAGGAATTTCCTGGTCTGGAAATTCCCTGTAGCGTGGCAACCCTGTATAAGGTACACTCGACATAGATCTTGACTCTCTGAGCTCACGTGGCTCTAAGTTGGAGTCTTACATTTTTTAATTATGACCGATATTTAGCTGCTACAGTGCTTATGACTTAGAAGTCTGCACTTTGACTTGATCTTGTAAATTGAGCAATTGACCTTCGAAATGCCTCCTGTGTTTTATGACACAGCGATATTCTCTCCTATGTTGAAGATTTATTAACCCTTTATTATAAGTAAAAAGAGTATAATCTATGTGCATTAGAATATAATGTTTTATCCTTGAGTCCAATCTCTATGACAATTTTTAGCCCAAGGTATGCTATTTCTTTCTAACACCTATTAATGTGTCACCTTCAAAAAATAACGTTATGTTGTATAAGCTAGCCGTAAAACAAAGCAGATGTATCATTTTACGGAATAATCTCTAATGCACATTTTAAACTTCTCAGCATCGCACAATTTAAAATTTAATACAGTCGTATTGGAAAAAAAAGTAATTTTAAATGCAATTTGTTTGAAAATTGCATTTCCATTCTTTTTTGAGATATTATTATTTTTTTTTTTTTTTGTAGCTTTTAGCACCATTTGTTTAATTTTGGCAACTCAAGTACTCAATTTCTGTAGAAAGTAAAGGGAAAATAGTTCAAAAATAGCAATTATATCTCTTTTTTTGCCATTTTCTCATAAAAACGGGAAAAAAAATGTAATTAATATACATGCTATTTTGAGAAAAAATTATAAATGAATGACTTCTGATAAAACAGCCTTCTTAGCATGCATGGTCACAGTGACGTCGTTGTGACATCACTGTATGTCACTGTGGTCACGTCACATCTGCGACCAAAATGCCACCACATTGTGACTGAGATGTAAACTTCGTAGAAAACTTTATAAAATTACAAAAATTCTTCAAAACATGTTACTTACTGTAAAATTTTATTTTTCTGGCTATAAAAAAAATTGTGACGTCACTGTTATGTCACTGCATGTAACGTACGTCACGTCACATATGTGAAAAAAATGCATCATATTGTAAGTCACAGTGTAACAAAAATATGAACTTAAAAAGTGTTTGAAAATGAAAAGAAATATTTTAAACAGGCCCGAGTTACAGCGGCATAAAAAATGAAAATATATTAGTGGATAGAAAATAGTAAATTCGGACACGAAAAGAGGGTTGGGGGGGGGGGGCATAAAAAGGAAAATGCACGGTAGAAGTATCAACAAACTAGATTTTCATGCTCTATTTTATGAATTTGAAATCTAAGACCGTGAAAGTATACTTTTTTCATGATTTCAATTTTATCTAGCATCGCAATTTAATAATCCTTCACTGTTTGGTATTATTATAAAAGTGTTTCTCGGAAAAATGGTACTTGCTGGAGCAATTTGGATAACATATTTAGAATTAGGAATATTAAATCTATAAACTTTACATATTTAGTTTGCTTTGACGAAGTTTTTTAATTTTTTTGCTGACTACTGGTATTCTAAACCCTTCTGAGCTTTCAAACTAAAAATTTTGTATTACACTTAAGTCTGCAGCTTTTAATGAGCATGTAGAAATAGTCTTCAGAGTTTAGTCATATATGCATTTCTTGCTTTATAATTTGCATTCAAGTCATATTTTTTCCTGTTAGTGTACCTATTTTAAGTGACTATTTTTTTTAAAAAAATGTATTCCTTTCAGATTTTTAAAATAAAATTAGCATTTTCCGAAAAAAAAAATACAAACTTTATGCAAAACCCATGATATAATTAATTATTCGTGTTTCAAATATGTGTTTTAGAGGTATGACTTTAAAAAAGTTATTTTACAAATTGTTTTATTCTACAGAAAATTAACAAGAAAAGAATGAAAAATTGGCAAATAATTTTTTTTAATCCTCGATAACCCTTTTTAACACTTTCCAACAAAGTTGAAAAGTGTTTATGCATTAGGTCTGTCTGTTAGTCTCGAAATCTGTCCACGCTCTATCTCCCGTAAATATATTTGGATTTTCATGCAATCGATAAAGGTTATTTAGGATCACCAAAGCATGTTTAGATTTAAATCTACATATCATATACAGGGCTGCTGAAAAAGTTCGCATAATTTTCCGATTGTGTATAGGAACAGCTGAAATTGAGTTTGAAATCTATTATGCGTTTCCATAATTTTGAAATAGACGTAATATTTTAATTTTTTAAACGGTGCAGTTTTGTTAAATTATTTTGAATGTGTTGGAAAGTGTTTCATAATCTATGCTTGATGCATGATTTTTCTGACTTGTTTATTTATTAAAAGCATATTTTGTATTTATTACGTGTGAAACAAACTTTACTTAAAAAAAGGGGGGGGGGGGAGGGTATCATTACCATTAAATTTATTTTTACACATTTTAAAAATTTAAACTATGTTTTATCTAGTAAACTCTAATTATTAATATTATTATTATTATCATTTACACAAAAGAAAGTTTACAATCCATTTTAAATTGAATTGTTTTGACACTGATAAAAACCAAACCTAAAATACATTGGAAAATTCTTCAATTAGAAAATTTTTATTACAGTCTCATAAAATTACTGCCCATTTAATTTCCAAATCTGTTGTATACAAAAGGAAATAAACTGTAAAAACACCTTATGAAAATCGTCTGCACACGATATGACCGCAGGGTAAACTTTTTGTAATAGACGCGGGAAGTTAGTTAATTGATCAGAACTTCACCAAGTCTACAATCTAAGCTTTTACTTATGCTTTTTTTAATGTAAGAGAAATACGTCCGCCATTTTCGGATAACAATACACGGATATTATTAATTTATAGAGAGTAAAATTAAGTCTTATTTAGCGTAAGTCTTTTGTTCTTGTTTTGTATATTATGATGATGAGTTAAATAGTTTTATGTTATATATACAGAAAGAGACTAATCTGGTTTTGTTTTCAGAAGGGATATTTTCCTATTCGATTTTGTGATGTAAAATATATCTGCCATCGCTCGAAAACAAAAAAAGCTTACGCGAGACGCTGAGAGCTGACGCTGGTTCATGCCTTCATTCATAGTGGAATGAATGTAAACATTAATTTGCAGTTACTTGAGGTTGAAAATGTGTTGAGAAAGTGATGAGGAATTTTTTTCGGCTTCTTACTGTTTTCGGATTACTAACACTTACAGCGTCATTATTATTTTGGAATTAAATATAATATTCGATTATTATGATATTACGACACTGTTTGAGATTAAAAAATGACATAATACTGAGAAAATATCTTTTTACATATTATAGTAGTGAATCTTTTGAAAGGTTTTTTTTTTCATTGCTAATAATATTTTAAATTATCTTAAATCTTTATACCAATGTTTTCAGATTTAACATTTGGTAAAATTTTAAAATAATAGGAATTCCTTATAACATATGCAAATATATTTTTGAGATATTGTGAACTCTAATAATGCTTTTAATTCATCTATTGTAATTTGTTGTAGTTCAATAGTACAATGATAAATACTAATTATTTAGTGGTTTTGAAATTGGTATATTTATTTTTTTTAATTGTATGCAAGCATTTTCTTGCTGTTTGTGATTTTAATCAAACATTTAATTGTAGATATTCAGAATCAGTTATTAAATTTTCTTTGATTGTAAACTTATTTTCTACGTTTTCGATATACGTAATTATTGACATTAAAAAATTAAATATGATATTTAAGCATTTAAATAAAGCCTGATAACAAGTTTATAGATTAAACTGCTTTAGAATATTTTTTAAAAAGATGCTATTTACTTACATAATATAAGACTGAATATTTTTTAAGCTATTAATAACTACTTTTTATTGGGTGAGCGCAAAAGTTCTACCCGTTTTGAAGGTTTGTAGATGTCGAGTGAAGTACGGGCGTTACAGCTTATGTTTCGAGGATAGGAAAGTGACCTATAACGCGTAAAGCAGTAGAGTATGCATAGACACAGCATTTGTCAGAAAAACACATGTTGAACGGGAAACAACATGGCATGCAATAAAAACCACAGCAGACATTGTTTACTGTACGAGTATGACAAAGCCGTTACAGCAGCCGCAGCTTGCCGCAGTATTTCTCAAGTGTATGGGGAGGATGCCAAGGACAATAGCACCTGCTACTGATGTTTTAGGAAATTCCGGGACGGAGACAGGAGCTGTAAAAATCATTCCCGTTCTGGACGCCCGACAGTGGTTTCTGACGGGGATCTGGGCACAGCCATAACAAATTCCGCACATCCAACTGTCGAAAAATTAGCGGAAACCTTCTCGGTACACAGAGTAACAGTCGAAAGACTGATGCATGCGCTTAGCTTCATCAACAAGCTCGATCAGTGGGTACCACACCATCTTACACTAAAACAACAAGAAGAGAGGATCAGCACTTGTGTTTCTTTGCTTTCGTGGAACAGTAGGAAACCATTTTTGAACCAAATTGTAACGGATGATGAGAAGAGAATACTGTACCGTAATGTGAAGCATCGAAGGACCGTGTGCCGATGTTGCAGAGGGTATTCCACTGACCTAAACAGCAGGACTTCATCCCGAAAATGTTTTGCTCAGTGTATGGCGGGATGCCAAGGGAATAACTAAGTAGGAGGTCCTCGCACCAAACTAAACGATCAATGCGGACCTCTACTCCCAACAACTGGACAGAATGTGACCAAAATTCACGTCTAAGCAGCCAGCACTCACCAATCGCAGAGGGATTCTCTTTCATCTCGATTGTCATGTTGCTTTAAGAACTTGGTAAAAATTACTGGACCTTAGTTGGAAAGTTTTACCTCACAAGGCGTATAGCCCAGACCTTGAGCCTGCGATTTATCACATTTTTCTATCGTTACGCAACGCCTTCGCTCGTCAAACTTTCAATGATGTGTAGACTATGAAAACGGCGTTGCAACAGTATTTTGACTCTAAAACACAGGGGTTTTATCGGTGTGGGATTCATTTATTTCCAGAAAGGTGGCAAGAGGTCATACATAATTATGGTGCATGCGTGAATTCATAGGTGCTTAACTTTTTGTGTTCTCCGCCTTACTATTTTCACTAAAAAACGGGCAGAATTTTTGCACTCACCCAATACATTAAAATGTTTTTCAAACAACAAAAATTGTTCATATGCAGTCATTGGTTTTACTTATATATATATATATATATATATATTTAATACTTTTCAACGAAGTTGAAAAGTGTTTATGACTTCAGTTTGTCTGACCGTCTGTCCGCGCTCTAACTCTCGCAAATATACTCGGATTGCCTTGAAATTTATGGATGTTATTGACGTTTACCATAGCGCGGTCCCTGTTAGTAATGAAGTTTGCAGCATGTTTATTTCATTTACAGGGACAGTCTAAAGTATTTCGTTACATTACGGCCTATGAGAAAGAGTCGTTTCAAAAGATTTTTAATGATTTTACACGCTTTCAAACAGAATTAAATTGATATGGATTTATGAAGCGCACTAAAATATGAATTCTGTAGACTATGCGATGCAAAGAATATTGTTCATATACAGGGCTAAAAAAAAGGAACTCAATACATAATGTTATAGGGGTGGGGGGAATTGTTTACGGTGTACATTAATTATGTTAATCTATTTCATATATAATGAAATTTATATACGTCACTGAAGTTTACATACTATAAATTATTTCATTTACAGGGGCACACAAAATATTTCAGATACTATCCTGATTCCGAAGTACTGTTCAAAAGTGATGATTGCTGGAAATGCATTTTTAATCACGATTTGCGCTTTTATGATTCACTATATTTACGCATAGTATATGGTTTATATAAATGCTATAATTCATATACAGGGCTACACAAAAGTAATTGTTCTGGTTACTGGGTATGGGTGGAAATTGCTTAAAGGTGGTTTTTAAATGAGTTGTGCATTTTTACGTTGAACTGCATTTAATTTACTAAGAAATGTTTGTAGAATATAGATAAAATGGTGTACAGGGTCACACAAAGAATTGGATACATGGACGTCTATAAATTATAATTTCTGGAAATGTGATTTCAGCAGTTTTAGGAATGTTTTAGTTTGAATTAAATTTTAAATAAATAGTGGTGTGTAATAAAGGTTCTAAGTAAACTACAGGGTTGTAAAAAAGTATTCAAGTTTGTTTCCATATATTAGTATGAATTGCTGAAAGAGAATTTCAACCTGTTATGCGTTTTCTTGTTAACTAAATTTTCCCATTATATAGTATATATATCAACTTACAAATCAAATACGGGACTGTTTAAAAGAATTGGAAAACACATTTGGCTATGAACGGTAACTGCTGAAATCAGTTTTTCAAATGTTTTAAGCATTTTCTAAATTGTTTACTAGTTATCTCATTTACGTTATTTTCCTAAATTACTATGTCTTGTTAAAGCATTCAGGAAGCGTTGGAAAGTTTTATAATCCATGCTTAATGTATGATTTTTCTTACTTGTTTTTTCTATTTCCCAGATGAGCCTTTTCCTATAAAATGTACCAAAACTATTTAGCTCATATTCACAAAATACACTATACACGGGAATAAAAATAATTAAATAAATATGGCTTATCATGTTCTATAAATAAGAGTTGTTATAATATCCGTTAGACTCCATGTTCGTATTCAATAAATTTATGAAAAATCACAACACATTAAAAAACTTATACATTCTTAATATCAAGCTTGAATTCATGCTCAAGCTTAGAGCTTTGTAAAAAAAGACATCAGTTGATAATAATTGTTTTTTCAATGGAAAAATTAAAAATATCTTAGAATGATAGGACTCCAAATAAAGATATTTTGCAAAAAAGTACATTAGTAAAATAAGATTTTATATTTCAAACAAAACTTTATTTTAAATTTTACCAGTGTTTAAGACAAGAATCATCACATTATTAATACTTGGAAAATTTTCCAGAGAGAAACATTAGCTAGCCTTGCAAAGAATATTTCAAATGAAAATCAAACTTCAAATTAATTGCTTAAAAGGCGCAAGGGTCAACATACTGAAAAAGATTCAATGCCGGCACTCGAACCCTGGCCATCAGTATAGCGAACTGACATTCTATCGACTAACCAACTAAACCACATGGTACGATACCCAGCCCACAAGGCTACAAACGCAACACAAGACGGAATATTTATCGTGAGTCACCGACATGGAGCAAACACGAAATTTAATTAAATTTAGCATCGACTGAAACTATATTAATACTTGGAAATTTTTCCAGATAGAAACATTCGTTCAAATGAAAATAAAATTTGAAATTAAAATTGCCCTTTAAGCAATTAATCAGTATAACTCTGGAAAAACTTGTTTAGGAAATCGTAACTGGTAGTAGTTTTTGCTTGGATCTTCTCAACATAATCTATGAAATTGAACAATATTTAGTTTTCATTTAAAAAAAGTAGCATATTGAAATTAATCAGCAATAAATTATCCTCAATAAAATGAACCATTGGATTCTTTCCAGATTCTTTTGTCATAACTAAGACGACAATTTCTAGCGATTGAAATGAGTAAGAATCTATGTCACTCAGTAAATATGAATACTTTTTAAACCAGCATGTTTAATTTTAAAATAAAAATGTATTTCATCTCATGTTAATCAGTTTTTTATGTTTTTATTTACTCCGATTCCGGATATATTCAAACACTTGTAAAATTTATTCATTTTTATTTATTTTAGATTTTGCGTTGTATATACAGTCTTTTAACTTTGTACATATTTCTGGAATAAAATTACACATTGTATCGAAAGAAGTTGATATGTTTGAATACATCATTGTAATATATAATAATACTTGAGTATACTTCTTTTGAATAGCATTTTTTAGTATTTATTTTTGAAATTCGCAACGGAATACATGTGAAATACGATAATGTGATAAATGGAACATCTAACATTTGAAAGATGTTTTAACAGATTTCATATTTTTTTTCTTTCCGCAGGGTATGGTAAATGTCTTATATAGATTAGACGAGTTTTATATCTGAGGCACAAAATGGATTTTTTTAGATACATTTTGTGTATATACACACGTATATGCACACACAAATAGACACAAGATTTGCTAGTATTATAATATAAGATGAAGGGAAATTTATATAACTTAAAATACCACGTTTGTATACAATTAAAGTAAAATTTAAATATTTTATTTAAAGGAAGCTAAGAAAGCTTATTTTGGAGTGATATATTTGGAGTGATATTCTTACACGAAATTTTATTTAATTTGTACAATATCTGCAAAAGTTTTGCATTTAACAATTATCCTGCATAAAGAAACGCTTATGATAGTAACAGGACTATGAAAAATTTACTGAAATTCTGAAATAGAAGAATCGGAAATTAAGAAATCAAAATGAACGCTAACGAGATAACGACATTTAATTAGACATTTGAAAAATTCAATCCTAAATTCGCTCTTACATGGGTACTACACACTATGTTCTCATTTAGATATAGATTTTTCTTACATCTTTTTCTTACATTTCTTACACATATTATTTATTTTCTACAATATTTGCAAATGTCTTGTATTTGCTACGTAAAACAGCATTGTTAGCAGGACAGATTTAAAATTTTCTTTACTACGAAACATTTATAGTAGTAACAGGACTTTGAAAAATTTATTGAAACTCTGAAATAGAAAAATAGGAAATTATGGATGCAAAATGAATGCGATAATGAGGGTATTTAGTAGTGGGCGCAGGAATAACTTGCAAAAATGAATTTTTTATGTTATAAAAGTATGAGAAAACAGGAATACAAAGCCATCTCCGTTTCAAATTGTATTTAAAATTATTGTATTTAAAATTATGTTAATTTCTTAAAAGTTACATTTCCCAAATAATCTAGAATACTTATTACATGCATTCATGATTTATATATAATGTAAAAAAAATCGTATTAATTTTAAATATTACGAATATGAACGTGCACAAGAAACGTCAAAAATGAGGTGCGTTCGCGCTATAACTAGTTTTATAAATATATTTTGAACCGCATATTGTACTGAATGTATATTTTAGTGCAATTCATAAGTGCATATCACTTTCATTCTGTTCGAAAGGTTGTAACGTCATTAAAATACATTTGAAATATTTTTTCCCATTGGCCGTAATGAAACGGAAAATTATCGACTGTCCCTGTAATTAAACTATACATCCGAGTTAACTTAAATTTACTTATACCTATATTTCAGGCATTATAGTAGCCACTAGTATAGACACTTTTACTACATTTGTTTTACATTAATATATAAAGATTCATGACACTTAACTTTTATTTTAAAAAATCTTTTATCTTTCGTTTTGTACATATTAAAATCGAACATTATAATTTTCATTTCTTTACTTTTCTTAAAATAACAAACCACATTTTTTTACTTAAAAAGGACATAAATTCCGGTAAGTGAAAAGAAGGGGGAAAAATGGAAAAAGAGAAATGATAAAAGGTCGAAAATGAAACTGCGAGCCGCCAAATGAAACTGAAGATGTCCAAGAAATGGACGAAAACGTTTTTTCAGAGAAGTGCCAAAGAGTATGGACAATGCAATATATATTTATAAAGTGGCATGGTTTTAACGATGTACCGGAATTTATGTCCTTTTTAAGTAAAAAAATGTGGTTTGTTATTTTAAGAAAAGTAAAGAAATGAAAATTATAATGTTCGATTTTAATATGTACAAAACGAAAGATAAAAGATTTTTTAAAATAAAAGTTAAGTGTCATGAATCTTTATATATTAATGTAAAACAAATGTAGTAAAAGTGTCTATACTAGTGGCTACTATAATGCCTGAAATATAGGTATAAGTAAATTTAAGTGTAATATGGGCATTAAATGAGACAGAAATTACTGTCGAAAAACACTGACTATATACATCCGAGTTTCATAAAATTTAAAATGACTCGACAAAATTTTGCAGCAATTATATATTTAAAATTTCAGGCTACTCGGTTGAGTAGTTTTTGCTCTGTTATATGCGGGCAGACAGAACGACGACTATAAGTGCTACGTATTTATATAATAAAAACTATAATGATAACTAAAAATATGAATTGATCACCTGACAATGAGGCCCTGATCTACTGATTTCTAATAATATTTTACGTAAATTATATTTGAGAGTGTATTTTAGGACTTTTAATATATTCTTCAGATTTCTGAAAATTTTCCAAAACAAATTAAAATTACTTTAAAAATAATTGTGTTTGAGAGAAATTACTTTTAGTTACGGAATACTTAAAAAATATTTTGGTGCATATATACAGAAAGTCTTACAATATAAGAAATAATTACACATGGAACATAAAAAAATATTTAAAAAGTATTTTAATGCAATATTTAAAATTTATTTCAATGAAAAATTTAAATATTATATTAATGAAATATTTAAATGGTATTTTAATGAAATAAGTATTTAATGAAGTACACTGTTCAAGTTGTTTAAATACAAATGTACTTTTTTCTGAGATAAATAGTTAAACACTTAAAAACATATATATTATTAAGATAAGGAAAATATAAAAAATATTTAGCAAACTTTCTTCAGTGTACTTTTCCAGTTCGGGGAATATTTATTAGCGTTTCAGCACCCTTTATTTGTTATAGATTTGCGAACAGTATTTCTAAATTTTAATCTTATTTGTAGCTTATTTTAACATATTTAAAAGAAATCTACGAAGATGTAGGGGCAGGAAGAAAATATAGAACGCAGAAACTCTTGGTATTAGTAACATATTATAATAAATATTTAAAAACAGAAAGATATATCCATCTATTGCTTAACACGTTCACGCCGGCGCGGTGGGTCACACTTGACTGTCTCAGAATTGCCAAGTCTCCGGCTTTGTGACTACCAGTATTTTAATACAGAAAATGTTGTTTTTTCTAATTAGAACATTTGGGCGATTTAAAGGAACAACATTTTCTCTAAAATAAAAGTGGTGTGTAAGAAGCTTGAGACTTGACAACTCTGAGACAATCGAGTGTGACCCACCGCGCCGGCGTGAACGTGTTAAAATACAATGGGTGTTTATGAAAAAAATAAATAATATTTATATAAATGATAAATTAAATTAAAATTCAATTAACTATTACTAATGTTTAGGGTACAAGAATTTTTGAGCACTGATTATATTGATTCAAGTTTTTTAATCATCTTTAGTATTTTTGAAATGCGTTGTTTCATCGCATTTGGTTCAGGTTTTGCTAGAACATGTAAAAATATATTACTGTGAAGCAACAAATTATTAAAAAATACTTTTATGGAAAATAAATCAGTTAATCGTTAACACATCACGCGCATTTACTAAAAATATAATTTAATTGATACTGTGGTATATGAAATAAAGCAATGAACTAAGATGTGCAAAATAGAACAAAGCAACCATACAGTTGTCACCATAGAACATAGTGAATTTGAAATCATTTGAGTAGCTCTAGAACATAACTGTAATTGTTTGACATGCCACGATCTAAGAAAAATTTTCTGAATGCGTACTTAGGCAAGAGCATTTAAATGCATTTTACGTGGTTATGATTCATAGGCTGTAATGCTTCCCAGTTATTCTTATATATTCTTGTATTAAAAAAAAATGAATTTTGTAAACAATTTTGCCTTATACGTTCTACAATTCATAAAAGTTTTTTTGTAAAGGCATCAAGTTTAGGGAACAATCTAAACATATTGAAATTGATAGAATGTACAAAGAAATTATTTAATAAAACTACTTAATTATAAACATTAACAGAACTTAATCATTAACAGTATAAGTAAATTGTTTTCTTAATTATTTGTTTATTTATCGATGTTCCTTCAATTTTATATGTTTCATTTTGAAATAGGAAAATAAATATAACAAGATACAAACAAATATACAAAAAGAGGATTTTGGATAATCCAAACCATTTCCAATGCATGTTTCGTAAAATTGTTCCCTTACATATTTTTATATTTAATACAAAGTACAGAAACTTCCACTAAATATATTTATTTTATTTTTTCTTGTTTCATTTTATTTTATTATTTAATCCTATACGTTTTCGATTTGTAAAGAGATCAGGTGCATTTTAAACATGAAATGAATAATGTTGTTTTTCTTTAAATAGACGCACTGGAGCCTTGTAAAATATTTAAAAAATTGTAACATACATTTTATATTTAAATAAAGCTACATAGTTTAGTCAGAAAAACGGAAAAATTTCTGTAATTCATGGGTAAAAATTCCCGTAAAAAAACGGAAATAGTACTGGCGTCTAGATTGCCAGTAGTATTTCCGTTTTTTAGTCCTTTTTTTTTACAGTGAGTTAAAATTGAACCTAAATCCAAGACAATAAATTCAATCCGATTTGGCACAGGGCTCAACTAGAATCGGGTTTTGCTATTCAGTGCATATTCTAATTTGCATTTATCTTTACTTCCATTACTGAGAATTTTTGACGCGCTATAGACAATATTGCCATTGATGTTTTTAAGTGGTTTGCAGTTTTAAATCCATATTTTTTAACCTAAATTACTAAGTGCCCAAAGCATCAATTTCAGAAAAGATATTTTTTCTGTCATTCACGATGTCATTTTGTTTGGAAGAAATCAATGAATAAGCATTTGTATTATTATTTTAGCTTTGGAACTGAAGAGGTTAAAATATATATATAAAAAAAGTGTTACTGGACAAATTCCTTACACACAACTGAGCACACAAGGTTTGTGAATTAAGTTCCAGCGTATAAGCCGCGGTTGAAATAACTTTGTTACCTATCAGACATTTTATTTAATAAATTATAATTTATTTCTAATTAGTACTTATTTGATTTCATTTATTAATTAAATTTTCTGGTTTGGAACTGGGCTTATGCGTCGGAAATTAGATTACTTTATTTTTATTTTGAGAAAAAGACTTGCTTACGAAAATAATTATAAAAAATATATAATTTCTGCACTAATGAAATCTGCGAACGAGTCAGCCCCTTAATCTGTGTAATGAAAAACGATCGACGAAGGAAATTTATTTAAAAATACATGTATGAAAATTTCCTTATTAATGAAATCTTCAGATGAGGCAGATTTTTTTTTTTTTTTTTTTTTTTTTTTTTTTTTTTTTTTTGTGCTTGTCCAGCGTTACGTAGAGAAAATGGATTGCTGAATGAAAATGATTACAAAAAATTGAAAAGATAATTATTGAAAGATATGATTTCTGCACCTAGTTGATAACATATTTTAATAAACACTTTATTTTTATAGGAAAAATTTGCCCTCTACCCGTAAAGATGTACAAAAAAAATCTGTTGGAAAGGCAGGATGTTATTGTTTCTTTAACATTATGTATAAATAATGTACTGCTTGGGCACATTGTGAGTTTTTAAAAGTGCGCTACAGATTTAAAATTAAAGTAATCACTAATCTCAGCCAATCAGGAGCATGAATCATACCTGCAAATACTGCATTTTTCAGATACTTGTTGTGATGTAATTTATTCAGCATTTTATCTTCTCTACGCAGTGCTGAAAATATACTAGAATTTTGCCTCATCTGCAGATTATGTTGATACAGCAATTTTTATTTTTATTTTTTACAATTATTTTCATTTAACAATCTAGTTTCGCTATGTGTACCTTAGAAAAATTGAAAAAGCCACAGCATCTGCCTCTGCTCTTTATTAGTACAACAATTTTCTTATACATATTTTATAATAATGTTCATTGAGAAATGCATTTTCTTTACGCAATCCTGGAAAAATATTAAAATATCGTCTCATCTGCATATTTTCCTGATACAACAATTTTTTATATACGATTTATAATTAATTCCATGCATCAACTTAACTTCTACTTATCACTGGGAAAACATTAAATATCTGCCTCATCTGCAGATTTCATTATTGCAAAAATTTTCTTATACATTCTTTCTATATAATTATTTTCATTTAGCAACTCATTTTCTCTACGTAATTCTGAGAAAATATTAAAAATCTGCCTCATCTGAAGATTGTATTGATATTTATACACAGAGTGTTAATGAGAATTAAACCCTTAAAGTAAAAACGGTCAAGAGCGAGTATTACTCGCGTACAGAGGGTTCCGTAGAATAACTATATGAATTTGTAATTCTACTATAACCGTTTCTAATAATACTAAGACTTTGTAAATAATTCTACAACGTAGGGTTGGGCACAACAGTATATATTAGAAAAGTGTAAATGGATATATCATAAAAGTTCAAAGAGATATGGAACCTAAATAATATCAAATATAGCTATTCTGTATCTCATTTTTTAATATTATCCTAATCTGTTTATGATGAACTTCATTCGGTACTGACAATAAAAGCAGTGGATAATTAAACTTCATATGGCATTTCATAAAACTATATTCTGACTAGAAATAACCTATATTTCTACAGTGTAGCAAAAACAAAACCTTTGTTCAAAGTTTAAATTTGGCATTGCGCTAAGCGCGCTTAGAAAAAAGGTCGCAAAGTTGCAACGCCGCCTTGGTCAGAGCGGCGTTTTTCCAGATAGGTTTTTAATTAACTTTTGAAGTCACACGAGGCGTATTGAGAGATACACTCAATGCAAACTAGTCGCGAATCTCACAGTATTTATGTGATTCATTCTAATTAAACCTTTCGAGGGTGGTATCCTTAAAAAAGCACACCTAATTTTAATTCCAAAACGGACAAACGGCACCAAGAATATTTAATTAAAATTTTCCTTTTATTATGTACGCGAAAATAAGTAAGTTCGTATTTTCTAATAAATTCGTTTATAAATTCTGGTGTCATTCCATTATTTCATAAGTTTATAAACAGAATTGCTCCGCGCCGGAAAGGATTAAGTGGTCGCAGGACTCTTAAAGCTTCAAAATTTTAGAAATTTTATTTTTTTTTTTAGATTTTAAACTCCTATCTTTTCTGAACATTTTGATATAATTGTTTCCTTGAAATTCCCCTTAGAACAGAAGTTATGGCTTTTAGAATTATACTTGCTCAACAGCTGAAGTGGCGTTTCCGAAACTTTGAAGTCATTTTTCTCCAAATGTCGTTTTTTGGGCATAACGCGTAGGATACCTCAAAAACTTCTAAATATTTTTTCATGAAATTTTCAAAACATATATTTCATGTTAGTCGGTATGGTATAAACTGAACCTAAAATTTCATTTTTATTATTCAAAGAAATATTTTTTTAGGTGATTTTACTGTTGAAATTTTCAAAATTTTGTATTAGCTAAATGCAACATTGCATTAAAAATATAAAAATGCTTTAAATACAAATTTACTTGAGTTCAGGGCAATTATTACAATCTGAAGTATAAATAAGCACTAAAATTTTCACTCTAGTTGCAATATTTATTTTGTAATCCTGCAAACTGTTACGCCAATTTTCTGTTCGACAAATGTCTAACAGTTATGAGTCCCCTATAAATACTAATTCTGCATCTTGCAATTTTTTAAATACATGAAATGAAAGAACATACTTATATCTCAATTAAAATTGTGTTTTAAAGTCATATGCATTTTAGGACAATCAATGTTGAAAATGGTCTTTTTTTTTTCAATTTTTTGTGTCCTGTGACCCCTGAAATTAGTATGTTTTTAACAATTTGACATCTATTGCTTTTGTACTGTTACTGTACATTACATTACACATATATATCATTAAAACTTGTTAACAAGGCAGAGAGTACGCTTACACTGTCATTGTGTATGTCCAAACTGGCCTATCTTTAAGGTTTAATATCTCGGCTAATTACCGATGATTTTTTTCAAAATGCATTATCAACAATGCTTTTATACTTCTGCTACGATAGGCACATCCAGCGATGCCCAAAAATTTTTCTGAATGTCCGTAAATCGAAATTTGTGTGTAACAGAAAAATGCAATTTTCTCAAAAACATTGTGACGTATGGTGATCGCTATAATTTTACGGCAAGATTTAAATTAACCTCTATTACCTCTATTTTTTTCATAATTTTAGTTTCAGTAGATTTGGAATTAGATGGGGGGGGGGACATATTTTTGCGCTATATTTTCGACAATATCTTTGAAAATGTAATACCTAAAATTAAAAGGAATGTATCCAGCGTTACGAAAGCTTTCACACGATACCCCACACGATATACAAAAAAAAAGATTTTTTTTCCAAGTACCATAATTAGCCCCACTACATTTTTACTAAATATATTTATGAATGTTTATTAATCTGAAAATATGTGGGTCAATAGTCTTTATTACTTCCCCGAATTTGAACTTTCCACGTTCCATAGTTTACGAGTAAAATTGCTGTGACAGACAGACAGACACAGACACAGGAGTGATCTTATAATGCATCCGCTTTTACTTTTTAAGTACGGAATATCAGACGAACAACTCTTTGCACGCTTTTTTCCTGACGTATTATCCCTACATAATGCTAAGGGCATTGTGTAGACATAATACGCAAGGAAAAAAAATCCCTGCCGGCCCGGCCTACAGGCAGAGGTAGATTTCGAAATTAAGTATACTAATTTCACCAACAAAAACTAAATCATTATTAGATATAAATCCACTTTAACAGTTTTATCTGTCTGCTTTTGACGAGTTTTTATTTCCTTTTTATAAAATAGCTGGTTTTATCAGAATCATGTTAAGGGGATATTAAAAAAAATATATATTTTTCCATGCTCAACAACTTGAAAATTTCTGGTACATTTTCAGATTAATTTTTAATAAAAAAAAATATGAAACATGCTGACGTGATTTTTGAAAATATTTATAAGCGACCTGTGTTTTTATTTTTCTTTCAATTAATTAAAACTTGATAAATAAACAATTATTTTCTCAAGTAGGGCAATATTTTTCGTTTCTAACACAATCGCTTCGGGAAATTCTGTTCAAAAGGCCCACTTTGACATCATTTTTTGAAATATATTCTGCCTCTATCAAAAAATCGATCATTACTGTACATTATATAGTTTCTGAATAAGAGTATCTAGCAATTGAATGCGTTTGAGAGCAAAAATGAATTTAAAAATGAGTAGGAAAATAAGCAGTTTGGATTTGAATGCACCCTTAATGCAATGATTTTTCTAACACAATCCGCTTCAGGAAATTCGGTTCAAAATGCCCACTTTGACATCATTTTTTGAAATATATTCTGCCTCTATAAAAAAATCGATCATTACTGTACATTATATAGTTTCTGAATAAGAGAATCTAGCAATTGGATGCGTTTGAGATCAAAAATGAATTTAAAAATGAGTAAGAAAATAAGCAGTTTGGATTTGAATGCATCCTTAATAAGATAATTTTTTTCTTTAACCGCTATGTATTTTTAATTTGTTTTTCCTGTAAGAATTGGCCCTATCAAAAACTTGTCTATATAAATGTTGAAGACAATATTAAGAAGATATATGATAAATTCATGGAGATTTTATATCTTGTGAATTGACGGAGTTATGAAACTTTTTCTTCTTCAACCCCCTTTTTTGTTCTCGTTATTTTATTTTATTTTATTTATTTTTTTTTTTTTGCTGTACAAATTGGTCCTATCAAAAACTTGTGAATATAAAAGTTGTAGATAATATTAAGGAGATGCATAATAAAATTAATTGGATTTGATATCTTGAGAATTGACGAAATAAGGAATTTTTTTCTCCCAAAACGCTATTTTTTGCGCCCCTTGAGCCTATTTTTAATTTTATCAAAAATCTGTGATGCAAGAATTTTTGGCGCTATTTTTAGAAGTAATAAAAACTTTAAACTGATTTGATATGTACAAAAATTAAGAAATTATGGGTTTTTTTCGGTTTTCACAAAACCCCTCCCTATTTCCGTCCCCTTTGTCCGCTTTTGCCCATTAACGAACTTGACCGAGATTTTATGTCCCTTGATTTTATGTATCAGTTTGGAAGAGATTTGTTCCGAATTGCGGAAGTTATCGTGTACAGAAGAAAGTGATAACACAATTGCTTCGGGAAATTCCGTTCAAAATGCCCACATTGGCATCATTTTTTGAAATGTATTCCGCCTTTATCAAAAAATAGATCATTGCGGTACTTTATATAGTTTCTGAATAAGCGAATCTACCAATTAAATGCCTTTGAGAGCAAAAATGAATTTAAAAATGAGTCAGAAAATAAGCAGTTTGGATTTGAGTGCATCCTTAATGCAATGATTTTTCCAATACAATCTGCTTCGGGAAATTCGGTTCAAAATGCCCACTTTGAGATCATTTTTTGAAATATATTCTGCCTCTATAAACAAATGGATCATTACTGTACATTATATAGTTTTTGAATAAGAGAATCTAGCAATTGGATGCGTTTGAGAGCAAAATGAATTTAAAAATGAGTAAGAAAATAAGCAGTTTGGATTTGAATGCGCCCTTAATAAGATGATTTTTTTCTTCAACCGCTATGTATTTTTAATTTTTTTTTTGTCGTAAGAAATGGTCCTATTCAAAACTTGTCTATATAGATATTGTAGGCAATATTAAGAAGATATATGATAAATTCATGGGGATTTTATATCTTTTGAATTGACGGAGTTATGGAATCTTTACTTCTTCAAACCCCCTTTTTGTTTTCGTTTTTAATTTTTTTTTTTGGCGGTACGAATTGGTCCTATCAAAAACTTATGAATATAAAAGTTGTAGATAATATTAAGGAAATTTATCATAAAATTAATTGGAATTGAAATCTTGAGAATTGACGAAGTTATGAATTTTTTTCTCCCAAAAACCCTATTTTTTGCGCCCCTTGAGCCCATTTTTAACTTTATCAAAAATCTGTGATACATAAAAATTTTGCCCTATTTTTAGAAGTAATAAAAACTTTAAACTGATATGATATGTACAAAAATGAACAAGTTATGGGGGGTTTTCGGTTTTCACAAAACCCCTCCCTATTTCCATCCCCTTGGTCCGATTTTGCCCATTAACGAACTTGACCGAGATTTTATGCCCATTGATTTTATGTATCAGTTTGGAAGAGATTGGTCCAGAATTACGAAAGTTATCGTGTCCAGAAAAAAAGTGATATATATACATATATATATATAGATAGATAGATATATAAAGTTTTTTACTGAGGGTGGTTTTGGGTTCTAGGGGTCATGATCGGTGTAGATCTGCAAACATTTTTCAGAAATTCCAACATAGGAACGATCCCAATAGGTAGTATTTCATACGAAATCTACCTAAAAACGTGCAAAAAGACGTTCGTCTGATATTAGTCTAAATACCCGATCCCGTCCATGAAATCAGCCAATAAAACAGTTTTTTTTTTTTTTTTTTTGTACATTTTTATATAAATTTTAAGTTACCCTTACTATTTTTTATAGTAAAAGTATGCTTAAACAGTCACTACGTTAGACATACTAAAAATAAACTTGGATTAAACTGGGCTTTTTTTACAAACATGCGGTCATCTGTGGTCATATTTTTAATTAGCCTAAAACTGCATATGCTCATTCGAATGAGTCTGTAATCAAAATAAAGCTGATTGATCAATAAATGGGAAATTTCCAATTAGCCAGATTCTGCACATGCTCTTTGCAATGAGCCTGAAAAACATCAGTCTGAATGATAAACAAATAATCATTTTATAATTAGCCTAAATATGCTTAGGCTCTTTGTAATAAGCCTGAAAAATATCAGGATGATTGGGAAAAGAAAGATGATTTTCCAATTAGCCTGTCGATTAGCAAACAGCACGGGCGGCGCCCAGGGATGGCGAACTTATTACACGCGTGCCAATTTTAGAACGGGAAGGAAAAATTTTGGCATGGCATTGCTTGTGGCTTTAAATAAAAATAACGCGAGATTACAAAAAAAAAAACACACGATTGATGCTTTCTAAATTCGATTACATAAAAATGTACAAACTTTAATTATGGCATGTTATAACCCAATCTAATTAATAACGCCTCAAAATGTTTTAAACAAAGTCGATATTCTGTTGATTGAACTGATTCTACTGTTCTATTTATTGAAAACTATCGACAATAATTGGTTATTAGGCATTATTAAATTCCGATGGTAAAGTTATGGCAACTTGGAATTTATTTCATACCTATTCAAAGAAATTTTAACAGTTTTTCTGACTATCTATGTTTTCGATCGACTGTTTTCATCTATGAATAATATTAAATCTCAAACTGAAAGCACTTGTCAGATAAATCCGTTTCTGTTTGAATTAAATTTAACCAGGTATTAAGATACAATAACTGAGATCAAATTATATCCCATTAATTTTTTTCTATTTATTTCTAAAATATATGTATATGTTTTTTTTTTTGTTTTTTTTTTTTTTTTTTTGTTTTTTTTTTCGTTCCCTTCATTATGATATATGTATTTGTTTCCATAATTATTATTTATTAATACATACATGTGTGTTCCTCATACTTTTTAAATCTTAATAGAAAATATTGATTGATTTTTATCCATTATTTTCCCCCCTACTAGAAATGTTTTTAGTTGGCACATTTTTTACGTCATGGTGACGTAAAAAAAAATATCACATTTAGCGCTCGCCAACAAAAAGGTTCGCCAACCCTGACCTAGCCTGTTTGCAAAGAGCCGGATTTCGCAATTATCCTACGATACATACAGTGTGTGTGTGTGTGTGCTGAATTTTGTCCTCACGATAAAAGCGATGTAATAATGCACGGATCGTCTTCAGACTCACCAAAAACACTGAGATGGCTAATATGTCGCGGGGGGGGGGGGGGGGGGAGGGTTGCAAATAGGAAATCGGCCCAAGGGGTGGAAATAGAGAAAGGTTATGTAAAAACCGAAAAAACCCATAATATTTTAATTATAATACATATTTAAAGTACTCTTACTTCTAGGAAAAGGGTAAACAAATTATGTATTGCAGATTTTTGATAAAAATAAAAATGGGCTCAAGGAGCGAACGTATGGGAATATGTGGGAACGTATTTAAGACAAAATCGAGTTAATAATATAAATTCATACAAACTTAAGGTTCGATTGGGAATATTATCGCGGTGCCGGTGAGTATTTAATAGTATTTAATAATTCGATAAAATGCTTTATATAATTTTCTCTTTAATTTGTTCTACTATATATCTTTCAATTAGTTTTATCTTCTTTCGCTATTTTAGTTTAGATTACATTAATTTTCATAAACTTGGCCGAACATTTACTATAAAAAAAAATTTTTACACTCAGATAAAATTATATAAATTACGCATATTATGAATTTTTCAAACTTTTGCGTATTGCGTTTAAACTTTATATGTATTATAAATAAGAACATACTCCATATTTTCTGTTTAAAAATATCCGTGTACCATGTGTCGGTCATATGCTCGAATGCACAAAAGAATGTGTGTACATTGTAAATAATTTAAATTCATAATATTTTAATAATCGAGATAATTTAAAGTGAATATTTCTCTCTTTGTGTTGTATCACTAATAACGAATTTTTAACTTCAATAAGCGTACATTTTTGGGCATTTAATATTTATAGCTATTTTAAACGTCAAAAAATAATAACTTGACGACAATACCTTGTACAGAAGCTAATTACCAAAATTGTTATGCATTTTACAAATAAACAAAATTTTATTTTTCTTTGTAGAATATATAATTATTTTGAATAGTAACAACGTAAAAATTATAGTATTCTAGCTAGCATTATGTGGTTACTTGATGCTTACAATGCATAAAAAGCTAATTTGATATAATTATGGCCTTATTTGTACTTTATCTGAATTTTTTTGCAGCTAATATTTCGTCTACAATTAAAATATATTAAAAAAAACTAACATTTAAATCTTGTAATTCGGTAGTATAAAGTATGATCCTAACTAAATGTACACAAATTGATTGCTGTAATGTGCTTTACCGCGTTTTAAAAATTATAAGTCTAGTACAGAAACGCCTATCAGGTTTAAAAAAATTATATACTAATTAAATATATGAGATATAAACATGCAAGAAAATATTTCAGATATTTCGACACACTGCACACACAAAAATATATTTTTTAATCTGATAATACGAATGTATGAAAATGTTTTAAATATATTGGCAGATATTTTCAATATGTAATTTTCGTACATTTTTAAAAAGAAATCTTTCGAGAAATATAATTTCAGAATTTTCTTTTCAATTTATTTTCTATATTTGAAATACAGTAACGTAAATATGACCATCTCAAGTTTGCAGACAAGTTGATAAAAAATTAATATGAAGTGTCAAAAACAACATGAAATAAGACACTTCATTTTTTCCACATTTCAAGAGTGCATCAACTACTGATAGGCCCATTAAATATTTGTTTTTTCATTTAAAGACATTTTTTTATATACGTAAGATAAGCATTTTCGTTTACACGTAAATAAAATCCTTGTCATATCTTATTTTCGAAAGCTCGTGTAAAAAGCTTATTTTGAAATTTTCAATTGATTTTAAAAATGCTTTCAGGATTGGCATATTTTAAAATATTTTATGATGATTTTTGCATCAAAAGTTTTTTGTATCGAAATTAATTTTCGAAAACAATATAAATTGAAACCTATGTATATATATATATATATGTGTGTGTGTGTGTGTGTATATTGTTATCCTTGGTCGACCATTATACAATAAACTTTTTTGGCAACATGTGCTGGTGATTTCCAAAGATGGTATTATATTATGCCTCATGCAAATAGTATGGATTTCAATCTGGTAGGTTGCTTTTCGTTTTTCCTCTATCTTTTTTAATCATGTCTTATTTTAAACTTAATTGGTGTTCAATGATTTATTTCTCTGTTTTTTGTGTGTGGTAGTCCCAAATTCATATTCTTTAGCTAATTTACGGCTAATATGAAGATGAATGAACACATTTTATTTGTGTAACTTTTATTTGTCGGTCCCGACGATTCTGTCTAAGTTCTACGAATTTCCATTATTCCATATCTATCATTCAATTTCTGCTGTTTTTTATTATGTTTTTGGAATCTATGTTATGTGTGTTGGGGAAACTGTACTTTTGCCATTTTATTAATGTCATTTTATTCATAATATAATTTCGGTTTGTGGTCGGTAATGTTTATTTAATGGTTATATATATATATATATATATATATATATATATATGTTAGGGTGTCCCAGGATACAAGGTAAAAAAATTATTTTGCAAAATCAAGTACACATACCCTCTATTTTTTTCTATTAATAGATAAAATCAGATAACGGTAACCCGTGACGACTTTCGATCAAACTTGAACAATGAAATCTTGTATAGGGAATACTATGGAAAGATTGTAAAGTGTATGTTTCTTTGGTTAATAAAACATTATTTTATTCAAAGAAGATATATATTAACACATTATAGTAAAAGAAACATTACTGAACTTATTTTCCTTTCAATGTTTTTTTTTTTTACAGTCGGGATAGACCTTCGTGTGTTCTTGTACGCAACATAACGAAAATTCTTTTTGTTCCTCCGTCACCGTTATTAAATCATGAAAGTCCTGCATCAATTTTATCACTCTTTGAGCTGTATTGTTCATTGATCTGAGCATTTAGATCGTCTTTTTCGCGTCAGGAAACGAAGCATTATACGCCCATGAAGTGGGACTCTTCAAAATTATCATAAATTTTGAGTCTAGAAAACAATGAACGACTTTTGACAGATATGAGATCATCGATGCTTTTTTCTGTAAAAAAAAATAAAAGAACAGGTAACAATCGCGTGATAAAAATGAATAACTAAATAAACAATTACAAAATGAATATATGAAACTCGCCATATATTGAACCTCTTTCTTCCTTCGATGGAATGTATGTTTTTTCATGGGTCCAGAAATTTTCTCTATGTAAATTTGTCATCATTTTTAATTTTGTTTCTTTGTCAACATCAGCATCATCAAAAAGTGCTAATACTGCTATTTCATCAGTCAAATACCATAAATGCTGGAGAAATTCTTCCTTCACATTTTCGTAGATTTTCAAAGATTTCAAAAATCACAAATATTTTTAGGGTTCTTTAACTGCCAAAATGTACTGAAGCCATGTTTAACATAGATTTTAACGATAAAGAAGCAGGCGTTTAACAGTGATTTCTTATCCTTGGCGTTTCATTTCAGATGAGAACTAAATAACGAGAGTTTTAGGGGGTAAACCGCTTGGACCATGCATCTAGTTTGGTACATAGCACCCAGAGGTCTGATTTAATTTTTTTTTTCTGCATCTCCACCTAAAAATATGACAGAAATTTTGATCAACTCATGATAGTCCTCTCTGATCATCACATTTTAAAGTTCAGAGCGGTAAAATTCAAGCAAATTGCCAAGTTCAGATACGAGTTAGAACAATTCCACCGTTTCTCCATAGCACTCTATTTTAGTTGGATAGATGTTCTTCCAATTCCGTTTGTGCTTTTTTAAGAGTGTAATATCGTCACTTGTTTAATGTTCATTTCAAATACAGCCTTTATACCAGATCGTAAACATGATGGCAGCAAGCAAAGAAAAGCTCTAAAATAGTTAAAAATTCTTGTTGTCGCCGCTTGAATAGGTCTTGTAATTTCTTTGCATTTTTTGTAAGTCTCTACAAACTTGATACATATTAACACGTTTCCTCACACAATTTGACAACGATTTCGTAGGCATGTGTGCATTTTCCCAAATAATAATACTTTCACGAATAGCGATATTTGCATTTTCATTAACAGTTAAATTCTCTTCTCGAATATTGCAAAACAAAACTGCGAGAACTTGTCCATTAGACGGAAGTTTTGAACCCGTTATTTGATGTTTAATTTTCCATATTAAAAATATGACTTTTTTAGAACTACACAATTCCACTGCCATGTTCTGCTCACTGATTAAAAACTATCCAGACATTTACTAACAAAATACTAACTCGTAATTATACGCACATTGACACATAGTTGTGCGCTGTCCTGATTAAACTGGTACTGACATGTTTCACAGGTTTTGCACTGTTTCTTCACGGGTTGCGTATTGTCACAAGCATTCCAAAACATTTCTTTTTTTGTTTTATTTTATCTTTTTAATTTGAAACTGTTGGGTGCTCCGCTACAGACGCGTGACAGGGTGGCATGTGTCAGCGTTCGCTCGCTACGCGCAGAAGTACTGACTGACACATTTAGAGACAAGTCGGCACGGGTTCCTATGGTCCAAATTACATGAAACTTTGCTTACAATTGTTTTGACATAAAAGGGAAAAAAATGAGAGGGTATGCGAAAAAATAAAACGACTTTCATTTTTTTCGGACACCCTAATATATATATGTATATATATATATATATATATATATATATATAAACAGAAATCTATTTCTAGAAACTTGAAATATGAGAATCTAAAATTACAGACAGTTCATATAAGTAATTTATGTGCTATCCTCTAAAGTTACACATATTGCAGTTTGTTTTTCAATGATTAAAATTTTAACATACATAATTCCTAACATACTAATTAAACATTCATAATTCATAGTCTGCATCACCGAAAGAGTCCTCCTTTGGTATCTGGAGATTAAATATACGAATAAACCAAATATGATGTCAAAGTTGGGTGTTAGTATTAAAAATGCTAAAGTTTATTAGAATATGTATATGTATAAAAACCCATGATTAAAATTTAAGTATATTATTATTTAGTAGCCGTTATTACTAATTGGCAGCTACCAGTCACATTTTTATATTTCCAGTTAGTAGGGCGTGATCACCTTTTTTACAGGATTGCAACATCATTTAGCAATATCTTTTTCTGTGTATTTTTGAAAAATCACGTATTTTGACAAAATTGTTAAATTTAGGAACAGTTGTTTTTCAGACCAATAATCGCCCTTCTTGAAAATGCAAAGTCCCACACAATAAAAAATCCCTGCCGGCTCGGGCCTACAGGCGGAGGTAGATTTCGAAGTTAAGTACTAAATTCACCAACAAAACTTAAATCAAGATCTTCACTAAGAATGGGCTCTAGAGAGCTAAACATTTTGTGAAAATTCTAATATACACGAATACATACACGTATGTATATGGAATAGGTTTAAAAAATAGCTAAAAGAAATTCAGAGAACCTCAGAGTGTTAAAATAAGTTAATATTTGCATTGTCAGGTTTTCATCATGTTTTAATACGTTTCTTCAAACTCACATGACGTTACATATTCACTTGCTGAGGTCCGTTTTATTTCCAATTTGATGCAATATATATTTTTGTAATTCGTCAAACTATTTATGTCCTTATGTCCTTTTGAGTTTTCATGCGGAAATGTTGCTCTAGAAAACTTATGACGTAATATTCAATTTGTTTCAATTATTCAAACTATTTATTTAATTTAATTTTTCACGTGAAACCTTGTAATAGAAAAGCAATTGTTATGGTGAGAATTTTATTGCTTTTTTTTAATTGTTGGCAACTGCTATAACGAAAAATATTTATTTTTCCCTGTCATTGTTGTATAAGAGCTGGTTTTATCAGAACCATGTTAAGGCGGTGTTCAAAATTTTGAACTCTTCCCATTTCCATTCCCTTGGGCTGATTTTGCTTATTTTCAATCCCCGCCGAGATATTAGACATCTGAAAGTTGTTGGCGAGTTTGAAGACGATCCGTGCATAATTGCGACTTTTATCGTGCGGACAAAATTTAGTACATACATGCATACATATATATATATATATATATATATATATATAAACTTTTTAGTTGGGTGTGGTTTTGGGGTCCTGGGGTCCTATAGTGAAAAGTTATGAAGGAATTTTTCAAAAGTCGCACCATAGTAACGACTGCAATAGGTAGTATTTCTTATGAAATCTACCTAAAACGAAACACGAATCTCGACAACTACTTGCAATATTAAAGTGCAGCATCTAAATTCTGCTGTGATATCTTTAGAATCTTGTGACTACAGTACTCAACTCCACTTTCTTGTCCATTGACACCTGGAAGGATATGCAAAATATGTCCAGGTCAGTTGATGAACCTAATGCTCAATCCTCAGTGTTGATTTCGCAAGCAATTTTGATATTTATTTTATACACCAATTGGTGATGACTGATTGACTTGCTCAAGTCCGCAGTTCAACTCTGGACATTCAGAGTGACACCGTGACGCGCTGACAACTAAGCTATCAGACTTCTCAATAAATGTGAATGTACATAATATTCTCAGAGCGTATTCAGGGACAGTACCCGTGGTGGTCACAAATTGTAGCTCACAAATTGTAGTCGCGTGCATTACGGATTACGAAAACCGTTTGCATTTAAATAATATTAACTTAGCTCAAAAAACTGTTCAATTCATTATAGACTTTTAATCAACGTGTAAAACAAATGATCTCTTATTGTGTCTTGTTTAGTGCCTAGTTTTGTGCCTATTTTTACAAAAAAAATTATTTTTCTTTGTAGAATATATAATTATTTTGAATAGTATCAACGTAAAAATTATTATATTCTACTTAGCATTATATGGTTACTTGCTACTTACAATGGATAAAACAAAACTAATGGCTCGAGTACTATTGATCCGAGTTTGAGTAAAATCAGTCTCTCATTGTGAAACATTTTTGGGGGAATTTCTTTCAAAACAAAGAAAAGTTTTCCTTGCTTTTTTGTTCGTATTTACTTGTTTTAATGGCAGATGGGGAAAATCTTTCTTAGTCACTTCCTATACATAAATTTCCCTTTAAAACAGAATGAAGTACAGTCTTTCAGTTTCATTAGAATGGACATTAATTGTTATGAAATGTACGACTATCAATTAAATCCGCTTTTCTAATTCTGCTTGTCGTCTATGAATTTAACATCACTGGTAATGTTAAATTCATTGACGACAAGCATATGATCAAAAAGATATTCAGACGATTATTTTTAATATTCTAGAATGGATATTCTTTGATATTTTCTTTAAACATTTCTTTAAAAAGTCGGATATTTTTTTAAATAGTGCATTTTAATTTTCTTTTTTAAGAATAAACTTTAGATAATATTTTAGAATAAGACAATGCAATCTGACGTGTTTCTTCTGGAAATCATTTGTCGGACTGTGTGTTTTAAAGGACTTTTGTGTTCATTTACCGTAGCCTCACGTTGTACCACGACTTCCTGTTTGCCAAATGTGTCTGAATATTACTAAAAATAATTTAAAAGCTCAAAAAACAATTTAATGAATAGTAAAATTTAGAAATACTTACAAAGGATTATGAAATAATTTAAAACCTGAATTTATTTATTAAATATATAATAAATTTTCAAAATGATCAATATTGAAAAAAAAAAGATTCTTTTTAAAGTATTTTTTCATAATATCGTACTATCTTGTTACACATTGAGGTTCATATAGTTCTGCCTAAAATGAACTAAAATGAACACCGATCTGAGGACCTAAAGAACTGCATTACGACATGGTATTTATTAAAATTACACAACATACCAGAAAGTTGCTTTTATTCAAATATTCTGACAGGGTGTCTGTTCGTTTCGTTTGTTTATTATATATATCATTATTTTTTATTAATAAAATAGCAGCCAAATATTGTAATTTTTGTGTATCACTGTTTTTGAATGAGTACATTTGAATGGTGTAATGACAAACATTTTCAATTAAATAAGAGTGAGTTTACTATTCGGAAATTGTGGTACTCAAAGTTTGGAACGTTTTACAGCTATTCTATTATAGACGTTATATAAAAGCACTTGAAGAAAAGCATGCATCTAAGTGCTACTCACCAGACTTGTTTAATGACTCTTTTTCGTGCTCCTAATTTTACCAAAAAAAAATAATTTATGTGAAACGAAATAAATTACTCGCGCAAGCAAATCCGTAGTTTTAAATAAAAGGGCATATGTTATTTTCTTCAAAATAACGTCTTAATACACTGAGACCGAACAAAAATACAAATTTAAATATTTTTTTGGCCTTATAAAATAACCCAACTTTCCATATTAAACAGTTGCTTCAAGAATTTTTCTCAGAATGTAACGAATTTTGTATTATAAATTTTCGGCACTGAAAAGCTAATCGTAAAATAAAATCAGTTTTTACATGCAAATATTGAAAGAAAATATTATTTTTTTTAATATACTGCAGGTTGAAAAAAATTGTTTTTGATTTTTTTAAAAATTAATAATCACCCTAAATTCCAATAATGAGAATTAAAAGCAAATCTTGAACAATAGGATAAAATGAAATTCAAATGACATACATGACTAATTATTGCAAGGGAAAGAGGTGCCGTTAAAAGTTGTAGAATTATTTTCACACTTTTATGTGGTTTGATTTTAATAGGGATCAACTACATATTAAAATTGAACCAAACTTTGAAAATATCAGTAGTATTTAGTATCAGTAGTATCAGTTGCATTATAAGTTTAAACACAGCAGTCTTAGGAAATGTAGGAACACAAATCGTCATTCATAAAAAAAATAATGGAATTTATGTATTTGAAAACTGATTCAGTGAATAATAAAATAATACTTTGAACAGAAAAACTACTCCCATAGGAAACATAGCTTACCAGGTTAGAGAGAATTTTGGTTTAAATCCGGTCACTGTTGAATACATTTCTTTTTTTCAATTGTTTTGATAAGTTGTCAGTAAATCTATAATTTTTGAAACATTAGACATGCATACATGAGATTTAAATATGTAAATAACTTCCCTGTCATTTCCTTTATTGTATGTAATAGTAAATCAGCCATGCATTTATCAATTGACAATTTTCTACAAATACTCTCGACCTATCTGTTTAATTATTAAATGATTTATTTTTTTTTCTGTATCTCTAAAATATAACTAAATTCTAATATGCATTTAATAAAACGTTTGTTATATTCAATATTAAAGACAAAGAAAATTAGTTTTCTTTTGTACATTTTTATAACGTGTATATAAATTAGAATCTAATTAAAGTCATTGGATACATACTCCCTCTATTTCATTTATCGACTAACTTCTTATGATAATACTTTAGTGAAAAGATTTCTTTGTAGTACTTTTAAATAAATAAATTAAAAAAAAACTTTTTGAAATTTTGGAACAGCACATGCTTCACAGTTTTAATGGAACTAATTAATGTCTTTCCCTTCAGAAAAAAGAATTAGCTTCATTAACTTTTAATTTATAAAAGAATAATCAATTACTAAGTTTTTTCTTATATTATCCAACAATAATAGATTAATTGCCAACAAAGTGGAACGCAGTATCTTCATTACGAAACGCTTCGTGCGTTCTAATTGATTTTCTAACACCGAGTTCTATTGAAATGAGTTAAATTAAATCAATAGAAATTCATCTATTAACAGGCAGAAAAGTAAAAATTCGTAAATGAAAACAGATAATATAGTTTGAAAAAAAATAACTATTGCTAAACTAACAAGGAAATTTAATTTAAAAAATAACCAGCCATTTACTATTTGGTTTAAAAAATATTTGAATCTTTAACATATACTTATTTTTTGTACAATTTTTAAATCAGAATAAAAGAAACAAAACTATTCCATACTGAAATTTTATATAACTAGTAGTCTGAATTTAGAATTTTTTTAAATAGTAATACTTTAGTAACCTTAAAAATTCATCAAAGAATATGAAAAATTCTCTTTTCTATGAACATTTAATGTATTATTACTCAAAATGCGGAATGTGTAATACTTTATGTATAACTTGTAGAAATAGCGTTTTAGAACAGAAGGATAAAAATAGTGAGCAATGTTTTCAGAAGTAAAAATGTCAAATTTAAATGAATTGCATAAAAGAAACTGACATTCCTAACATAAAAATTTGTTAAAACCACGAGCTAACAGAATATGCTGTCATAAATAACTTCATTAAATCAATAATAACAATTTTATTTCGTTGCTTTATCACGACAGTCTAATATGTTGCAGATAATAAAACAAAGATGCACTTTGACGCTAATAATATATTAAGATTAATCAAAAATTCCATATAGCGCATTATAATGCATCACTGTGTTCTAAGGTAGATTCATATACACTGCTTTCCAAAAGATTAAGGTCAACAGCAAATTTCAATACATTTTTAAAAGAAAAAAAATGCGTTACATTTTATTTTAAAAAATCGACTTTAAGAAAAGAACAAAAGTAATCGTGTCCAATGTTTCAACGCAATAATTTTTTTTCAGAAGGATAATTATAAATTATTAATATTGGATTATTGATCCATTACATTTAATAGGTTGAAATACAAGTTGTTCAATCGATAATATCGTTTCTGTATTGTTTCCAGCTTGATTTCAAACCAACTCTTCTGAGTTGCGGATTTCAAAGTCGTTAAAAGAAGAATTCTGCTTACCACTTTGCTTAACTGTGTGTGTTAAAATACCCCATATAATTTCAATTGTTATTTACTCAGGACTAAATGTTGAAGAATTGAAAACCACTACCAACTTAAACTATTTCTTTGTCACTTTCGGTTGGATGTATTGATTGCTGTGATTGAAATGAAAAATCCAAGCTTCTCCTCCCAAAATTTCAACAAGAATTAAATTATTGGACCTTGTTTCTGTAAAGGTGTCATGATACATACAAAGGCATTGGAGAAGGGTACCTTGATAGTTTTCCGATATTTGACAACGACTAATTTACCAGGGACATCTGACATTTAAAACAAATTATCCACCAGTGTTGCTATGGTGAAATGAAAAATCGAATCTTCTCCTCCTAATACTTCAACAAGAAGTAAATGATTTGACCTTGTGTCTGTAAATGTGCCATGCAACATACAAATGCACAGAAGAAGTTCCCCTTGATAGTTTTCGATTTTTGACAACGAATGATTGATACTAGGGACATCTTACATTTTAAACAAATTATCTGCCAGTTTTACCACGTTGAAATTAAACATTCAAGCTCCTCCTCAAATAATTTTTCAAAACCGAAAAAAATGATTGGCCCTTGTGTGTGAAAAGCGGTCATGAGACAAACAAATACAAATATAAAATATGTCATTTGATATTTTTCCGGTTTTTCACAGAGACTGATGGATATTAGGGACATTTGATAGTTAAAAAAAATATCCCAATACCATTTCAGAAACACCGTCCATGTTGTCTCATACTCTTCTATTTTTGTTCGGATATCATACCAATAGTATGCAGATCTATCAGAGCACCGTCAAAATTCCATTTTTTAAATCTCTGAACAACATTAAGCCACTTATCCTGAAATGACATGTGCTCGTGCTGTCTGGTCAACTGTAATCAAACTTCATTTTTTGTGTCGTTTCAAGCATAGCAATTCAGCCATATTACCGTTTTTCATATAATCCGATTCTAGAACACGTCTTTAAATATTTCCCCCCTCCAATTTGTACTTCAAACCTATTTTTAATTTGAGAATGAGAATAATTTCCAGTTGAAGCTGAGTTTATGATAAGCCGGTCTTCAGAAACTGGTCAGTTATGGACTTCCTGAACAGAATTAATGTTTGAAATTTTCACCACGGTACAAAACTTTATAAATTTTCCTTGCGATCTATTTTATTCAGACTTGTGTTTTCTTCTCAAACTCAAGACATTTAATACATATTCGTTTGAGAATTTTTCCGACTTTACAATTTTATCTTTACGTAAAAATAACACCCTGGTACTCCTATATTTAGACAGCCACCGTTTGTGTTTGCAACTGTTTACGTCAATCTGTAAAACTTGAAAAAAATCAATCATGTACTTAAACTTTTCACACAGTTATTTTTGTTCAATACTTAAACTCATTATTTAGTAACATCTTCGTTACGTACATATCTGTGGACCTCGCAGTATCTGTTTTTAAAATTCCATAGTAGGACTATTTGTAATTCGGATTTTATATTTACATTCATGAACCTTTAAGCTTCATAATGTATCTATTTTATAGCTGCACTAAATCCAACTTCCTTATGAAATATTCATTTAAAGAAATTATTGCATTAAAGTAATAGAAAATCTGAGTCCTTGGAAACGTAACTAATTTTCACTATGCAATAAAATAACTTTCTAAAAAATTGATGTTTCAATATCGGATTTGTGTAGTGTTTCTTGTAAAATAGTTTTATTGAAAAATTTTATGGTGAATAACACTTAGGTAAACGTATTTGTACCTTCGTCTCTTTCTGTGAATTTAGTATAAAGTTTTAGACGTCTATTTATATAGTTTTATAGTATGTAATTGTGTTTAAATGCACAGCTCTCATTCCTGCTCATTTTTACTTTATTAGCTAATTTTAAAAGTTATTTTAAAACATTATACAATAAAAAATTTCAAAGTACGGAACTTTATAAAAAAATTTTCAGGCATATATTTACTACAGGGTTTAAACTTCTTTAATGATTTAGAATATATAGTAATTAAGTATTCATATTGTGTAATTCTTGAACTTTTATTAGAAAATTATTTTTCTAAGCATAATGATTCATGAAGAGACTGATGCAATTTTATAGCAGAGTGATTTATTTGATAGATGAAATGATAATGATGACGAATGTTTTTTTTTTTTTTTTTTTTTTTTTTTTTTTTTTTCAAAAGTAAAATTATGAAGGCATATATAAAACTATGTCAGATTGAAATGGAAAATCTATTCCAATAATTGATCACAAACAATAAATCAGACAAAACATTTTCTTGGTTTTCAACGGAAACTTAAAACTGACAAAGAACTGAAGAGAGGCGAATGAAATGAGAAGACTAGGCTATTACCAAATGATATGTTAATAAGACGAAATACGATAAGGATTGTTACTAGTAGGAATGTAAATGGAAGGAGTAGGAAGGTAAATGCACAGGCGTAGGCCTGTGGTTTACATTCCTACTAATTTACTTTCCTATTACAGATGTTTGCGATCTTTATTTAGCTTATTATCGTTGTTCAATAAAAACCAAAAAAATGAACTATGAGCATGTTTACACATTTTGTCCAATTAATGGATTTATTATGTGTATTATCATGAAGCCACTGCTTTGAAGAAATGTACGTCCCTTATGGAATATAAAATGAATATTTTTTAGCACTTTTAAAGTATGAAGACAATATATCTGGAATTTAACATAGTA
The DNA here is from genome assembly GCA_963932465.1 of Maratus speciosus. Lineage (NCBI taxonomy): Eukaryota > Metazoa > Arthropoda > Arachnida > Araneae > Salticidae > Maratus > Maratus speciosus. Next base: position 141,383,008 of record OZ010791.1, read on the forward strand.
GTAGACCCCTGTGTATTCCACTTTCAGATGATAAAGAGGTACAAAAAAAATCACAAATTTGCTAACTAGTCTGAAAAAGAAGCAGTACTGTATAATGTATATATTTATCAAGATATATGGATGAAAAAGTGCTTTTAAATATCGTTTATTAGGATGTAAAACCAGAACCCGAGTCACATGTAAAATCTATTTATTTTATCTTAAAGTATATGAGAATTTCCATTCAAAATAAATATTATTCATTTAAATATATATAACTATAAAAATAAGTATTAAATAAATTCCCTTTATATTTCTTTAATTAATAATAAAATTTCATTTTAATATATAATAATATTACAATATATCAATTATTAATTATTTTATATGCATTTTATTAATTGAGAAAATTATACTATTTAGTCTAATTGAAAATTCAGGTACACATACGTGTATAACTAAAATTATTGTCCAATTAATACACATAAAAATATAAATATTTTTTTTTTACAATCTATGATATCAAAATATCAAAATAAAATATTTATTTATTTTTTTTTATAAAATCTTACTAAACTCCAGGGGTGAAGAGATTAATGAATAAAATATAAAACGTAATTTGGTTGAATATGATTTTAAGACTGCAATTAATAAAAAGATTATTAAGACCGCAATTATTAAACTGAGTACTTAAAGTTTTATTTAAACGTTGTTGTGTTCCTTTAACTTTTAATAAGCGCTGTCTCTACACTAATAAAACATATTTATAGAAAGTGCAATTTGGAAGGAAAACAGAGTAGGTGAGAGAACACTCCATACTAAAACAACCTAAAATCATCGTATAAAAATGACATTTCTAGCAAAATATTTGTAGTAACATCCACAAAGGGCCTAGCCGGATAAGCATAGCGAAATGGCCCTCATGGCCGACGTTTGATATAACATGTGTGATAATAAGGCTCACCATGAGAATACAATATAGAAAATTTTTAGCCTCTGACCTTGAACTGTCCTTGAGATAATCGGGGAAGTATGCGCCGGCGCTACTATTTTTCAAATACGTTTTTCTCAAAAAGTACAATAGTTAAAATAAGTGAAACCAATGCTAATTATTGAAGAATATATCAGTTCATATTATATATTTTTTTTCACATTTAAAAAAAAAATTTAACATAGAAAAATAAACAAAAAAATTTTAATATAGTAATTTTATAACTACACCAACCAAAAAATTACAGAATAAGCCTCAAAATATGTATTTTTAAGAAAAATTTTTTTGTTAAAATCGAAGAAGAGCTTTTTGAGTTATAAAAAAAATAATGCTAGCAACTTGCTAAAATATTCGTAACTTTCCCTGTTTGCATTTACAGAAATACGCTACTATCAATGCATTGGTCGATTCGTGACATTTTCACTCAGGCAGGATGCGCAATGCGCCAAAATAAGAGATTGTTTCCATACATACCACTTCCCTATAGGTTTGTTTCGTGTTTGTAAACATTCTGTTATTTTGGCATACTGCGCATAATTCTCTCTTAATAATATCAAGTCGATGGTGTAGTCCATTGTACAGTTGAAGCTATAGAGGTTGTAAATATAGAAGGTTATCAACTTTTTGGTAATTCCGGACCCCCTTCCTAACTTCCGACATCATACGTTATCACCAATCGTCGAATCCCCCTCCCCCTAATAATATTGTTATCAGTGTTTAAAAATTCTTTTTATTTTTACAATTGTTTTCCTTTTTTCTTCTTTTTATACGTTTGCAATGATATACAGTTATGTTTGTACATTTTTTATTAGCATATTTTACTTATTTAAATAAAGAGAAGAAATTCATTATATATCACTGTTATATAAGAAATAACTTTATACCAAATAACATTTTAAAGAAATATTATTTAAAAGTTTTTAATAATAACTCTTTATTACATAATGCATTGAACAGAATACTGTCTTTTTGTACTTCGCCCTTGCACGGGGCTAAACAGAACTTCTTCTAAATAAAACAGGCGGACAACATTCTTCCCTATCTTTTGCTAGCAAAAATAACAAGTATAATTTCGAATCTGGTTTCTCTAACAACGAATTATATACGCATATGGCAGGAGAATATTAATGGCGAACGTTGGGTTATTCCCTATTTTGGAATGAAATTTTTTATAATGATTCAATGGTTTTAATTATGACTTTGTATTTTCAAAAAAGAAGAAAACAGACAAAAAAATTAAGATAACGGCCAAAGAAAAAGATACCAAAAAATTAAATTTTGTTTTGATCAAAAATGATAACCATATATAACGATATCAAACGATAACCCTATTCAGATATCTACGATGTCAAGTGCCAGACCTCCCCACACCCCTCTAAACTGATACGTTATATATGTACACTGTTCAGTTCAGCCCCATAGCCTTCTTCTATGTGAAAATCATCGTAGGCAGATGTTACCATTTTGTTTGACAATTCTTGATATTATTATGCGAGAAGGATGCGCAGTACGCCAAAATAACAGAATGTTTACAAACACGAAACAAACCTATAGGGAAGTGGTATGTATGGAAACATTCTCTTATTTTGGCATACCTGCCTGAGTGGAAATGACACGAATCGACCAATGCAGTGATAGTGGCGTATTTCTGCAAATGCAAACAGGGAAAGTTAGGAATATTTTAGCAAGTTGCTAACATTATTTTCTTTATAACTCAAAAAGCTCATCTTCGATTTTAACGAATTTTTTTCTTAAAATTACATACTTTGAGGCTTATTCTTTAATTTTTGATTGGTGTAAATATAAAATTACTACATTAATAATTTTTTTAAATATATTTTGTTTATTTTTCTGTGTTAATTTTTTGTAAAAATGTGACAAAAATATATAATGGGACTAATATATTCTTCAATAATTAGCGTTGGTTTCATTTTTCTAACTTTTGTACTTTTTGAGAAAAACGTATTTGAAAAATAGTAGCGCCGGCGCATACTTCTCCGATTATCTCAAGGAGAGTTCAAGGTCAGAGGCTAAAAACACTATATATTGTATTCTCATGGTGAGCCTTATTACCACACATGTTATTTCAAATATCGACCGCTGGGGCCATTTCGCCATGCTTATCCGGCTAGACCCTTTATTATAGACTTAAATAATACTTAGGGAGTCATCTCCATATATAAATTGCACAAATCTTTAAAAAATTCAATAATAAAATCCATTATCTAAATCATATTTGCATGTAAATTTTATCAACGGTTACATAACGTAGTTTGTATAACCTTTTCGCCCCTAAATATTATTAAAAAATATATTTATACGTATTCCTATGTGTGTTAAGTTGACAATAATTTTAGTTATACACTTATGTGTACCTGAGTTTCCAATTAGACAAAATAGCATAATTTTCTCAACCTTCAAAACCTATACAATTATAATGTTTTAAGAATAACCAGCTACCACCAGTAGATTACCGACATAAACAAACGAACTCTGTTGCCATTCAGAAGTGAAAATTCCAAATCTATAAACCAATGAACAAGAGCGATTCATTTAAAAAATACGAGCTTTGAGCGATTCATTTAAAAAATACGAGCTTTGAGCGATTCATTTAAAAAATCTTTGAGCGATTCTTTGAGCGATTCATTTAAAGAGTACGGCTAACATCCAATTTTATGCTTTTAAAACACAGCATATAGTAGTATTTTTGGGGGCTCCCCACAGGGACACAATGTTAAATAAATTTGAGTAAAATTACTTTTTGCATTCAGGGTTCCGTCGAGCCGGCAGATATTCTTGCTGAAAGAATAAAAATGAAATGTTTTATGAAATGTAGCTTTATGGAGGGTCAGATATTATTGGTGGCGTCTGACTAAAGACCCCCACGAGATGGAGATGACCAGTTTTTAGAAGCCCCGTTTACTTCCAACGTCAGATGAGGAGTTAGGAGATGGGCTCAGAGTGGCTAACTTGCTAATATGGGAGCTGTCATTAAGGTTCTCTAGATTGAGAGGTTCTGGTCTTTCAGGGGCTTATTTTTAGTACACCCTGATATAACATAGAGTCTTAAGAGGGCTGGTCACTCAGATTCGGAATTCTCCTCCGTAATGTTAAGTCTATGGGCATTTGATGCATTAGTATATTTAAAATATCTTCTCGGGAAATTAATATTTTTAACCTCTATTTTTTGTGTACACTTCCTGAAAGATGTCTCTTGTTCTCTTTGTTCTCAAAATATTTCTAAAGTATAGACTTCATTTTATAGGAAGTATTCGAATCTTACTTACTGTTCGCCCGCTTTTAACACATAAAATATTAAACTCAGTATAGATTTTAGAAATTTTTTGAAAACTAAGAAAAAAAGAGACATCTTTTAAGAAGAGTACGCAGGACAAAGATGTTAAAAATATCAATTTCCCTACAAGATATTTTAAATATACGAATGCATCAAAAGTCCATAGACTTAACATTACGGGGGAGAATTCCGAATCTGAGTGACCAGCCCTCTTAAGTTCTTTCGGGGACACCGATTGAATGACTGATTATTTACTCACAGCGGGTACTTGGATACACTTAACTTCGATCTTCACTCTCTGAGCGCACGAGGCTCTAAGTTAGACTCTTAATTTTTTTTCATTATGAACAGTATTTATCTGATACGGTAATTATTACGTAGAAATCTGCACTTATACATGATCTTGTAAATCGAGCAATTAACTTTCGAAATGCATCCCCTCTTTTATAACACAGCGATTCTCTCTCCTATACTGAAGATTAATTATCTCTCATTTAAAAGTAAAAAGATTGATAACTCTCAATTAGAGTATAATTTTTTATACTTGAGCTCAATCTATGGAACTATTTTTTTATGACTCCGTTGTTTTCGTCCGCAAGGATAACTGAGATGCTTGCAACTACTATTCGTCCCAGTAAAAGGTTACAGGGTATTACCATTATTTAAATTAATTCATGTGTTAATGAATATATATAATGTTAGAGTATCTTAGATTATAGTGTGGTATTTAGTTAAATAACTACTATATTAGATTCTGCAAATAAATTTAAGTGTAATGCAACTAATTTTGTTGTTTACGTTAATTGGTTATATCAAGATAAAATGCAGTTATCTGCAAACAATAACAGCTGGGGATTTTAATATGTTATAAAATATTATGTATAACTATCTCTTAGTTTAGCTACGTGATTATTAAATGTAATAATTATTTTTAATTAGGTTATTTTCGTTGCAGTTAACTTAGGTATGTGTGTGATTTCATTAGATATTTCACTAATTTTCAACCAATAATTTATAGGTTAGAAATTTTACAGAATGTACAAAGAGTTTTAGTACTAAGGCTGTTAATTTTAGGTATATGTTGATATTTAATCTAATCGTTCCAGTTAGAATTATGGTTTACATTTTAATTAATGTGTTGCCTAAAGTGCAACTGCCAGTAAATTAATGACTCCCGCAGTAGATGTTTGGTTTTATCTATTAAGAAAATCGTAAAATGGAGTAATTTATGTTTGGATCTTTTCAACGTAATCTATGAGGTTGAACAATGTTTGGTTTTCATTACAGAAAAGTAGCATACTGAAATTAATCGGTAATAAATTATCTTCAATAAAATCAACCATTTAATTTTTTGCAGATGCATTTGTCATAACTAAGATGACAATTTTCCAGCGATTGAAATCGGTAAGAAACTATGTCGCTCAATAAATATGAAAACTTTTTAACTAGCATGTTTAATTTTAAAATATAAATATATTTCACATGATGTTAGTCAGTTTTTACATTTTTATTTTCTCAATTTCTCGATATATTCAAATACTTGTAAATTTTATTCATTTTTATTGATTTTAAATTTTGCGCTGTAGATATAGTTCTTTAACTTTAGACACGTTTCTGGAATAAAATTATACAATGTATCGAAAGAAGTTGATATAATGTCTGAATATTTTTCCCTTCTTACAATACTACATCATCGTGGTATATAATAATAGATGAACACACTTCTTTTGAATAGCAGTTTCTAATATTTCTTTTTCAAATTCAGTACTGAATATATGCGAAATAGGATAATGTAATAAAGGGAACATCTAATATTTGAAAGATATTTTTCACTGATTTCATCATTTTTTTATTGCATGTATAGGAAATGTGTTTCATATATTAGACTAATTTTATATTTAAGGCAGAATTTTTTTAATAACATTTGCATATATATATATGCACACACACTCATAGACACAACATTTGCTCTTATAATAATATATGATGTAGTGTAGTTTATATCATATAAATTACCAAATTACCACGTTTTAACACAATTAAAGTAAAATTATAATATTTTATTTTAAGGAATCATTTTTTAGAGTGATTTGAACATACTTATGCTATCGAAATACATTGGAATTTATTTAGAAGGAACTCATTTTTACTTTCTTCTATCTTTACAAGAAGAAAGTATTGGATTCGTGAAAATTTTCGACTTTTGGTTTTCAAAGGATTTAAAAGTTTTAGGGGTCAGATATTCCGAAAAACATGTTTTTACAAAATGTCTGTCAATGAGTCTGTGAGTCTGTGAGTGTGTCTGTCTATCTGTCTCTCTGTCTGCATGTGACACAAATTTTGTGGGCACTCTATCTCAAGAACTGATGCACGGAATTTAATAAAAATTTATATTCAGTTAGTCCCTGACATAAATTGGTGCTGATTAGTTTTTGGTGCAAATCGCTCAACATGTGGCGCTGCTATACAACATTTTTCCCGATTGCCACAATAATTCAATCTCCAGAACTAATGCACGGATTTTCCTCAAACTTCAGATTCGGTTAGTCCTTGACATGAATTGACGTTTTTTAAATTTTGGTGTAAATCGCTCAACAGGTGGCGCTGTTATACTGCACTTTTTGCAATTTCCGCAATAGCTTTATCTCTAGAACTAATGCTTGGATTTTCAAGAACCTTAAGATTAAGGTATACCTTGAAATGAATTAGTGTTGTTTCGGTTTTAGTGTACATCACTCAACAGGTGGCGCTGCAATGCTACATTTTTCAGAATTTCCGCAATAGCTCTATCTCAAGTACTAATGCACAGATTTTCATCAAACTTTAAATTCAGATATACTTTGATATAAATTGGCGCTAAATTGGAGTAATTTATTGTACTATTTAAATGAAGTAATTGACGTGATTATATAGAAGAAAGTTTTGTGACGGCCAAATCATACTAGTTTAAAATATAATAAGAGAATCACGTAAAACTTTTTTTTCAAGCAAATATTGTAAAAACGTTTCACTTTTAATTTAGGATTTGAAAAATTCAATCCTAATTTCGCTCTTATATGCGTACTATACACTATGTTCCCATTTATATATAGATTTTTCTTACATGAGAATTTATTTATTTTGTACAATATTTGCAGATATCTTGTATTTGCTACTAAGACAATATTGTTAGCAGGAAAGATTTTAGTGCTTGCGCATACACGTATATACGTTTAAACGTATACGTATTTAAGCCTTTTTTTCCATATTATACCTATCCAAAATCATTACCGGTTACGATACGTTTTAAACGTATTAAGCGTATATTCGCCAGCTCTAATATATTAAAAATTTCCTTTACAACGATTCATTTTGCCGGGTAAAATGATCCATTATGTGGATCATTTTACTACCATTCCATTGGCTGAAGAAAATCCGATACTGCATTCTAGCCATCATGGGAGCCAAATGTGTGACTGCCCCAAACCTTTCTCTTTGAATCCACGTGTTATCCTACCGATCATAACTTTCAAATATTCCATTTTATTGTTTTTTCCAAATTATTTATGACACCTTTTTATTTTAAAATTTACATAAAATAAATTATGCCTGCTATTTGATTGCAAAACTTATTTTATTTCATTATGTGTTCTCATAATTACTTTTATATCCTTTATTTGGCCGATAAAAAACAATTTACAATTATTTTTAAATGAAGGATCAATTTGCTGTTGGGTGAGGGTAAAATGATCCTTTGTACAATTTTTCAAAAATCTAATTTTTTCATTACACAATTTCGGTTTAAAAGACTATTAAAATATGTTTAAAATGCAAAATACTGTGTAAAACATATTAGTATAGGGCCAAAGTTTCATTTAAACAGTTATGTTATTTTATACAAGTTTTCCCCATAAGGGGATCATTTTTGGCTACCTCCCCCTATTTTAATGAAATCTTTAAAAAATACTTTAATAAAGTAATTTGATAAAATTATGTAAAAATAAACATATTTTTTTCCTGAGCTAAATACAACACTTCAACAAAAATAGATTAATGGGAAAGGAATTTTTGAAAATTATTTAACGAAGTTTCCTCAGTGCATTTTTCCAGCGTGAAGAACATTTATTATCAGGGGTCGCAGCAACCTGTATTTGTTATAGATTTGCTAACAGTATTACAAATTGAATCGCCGTTGTAACTTACTTCAACATCTAAAAAAGAGATTTACGACAAAGGCAACAAACATATAAAGATATACGTGGGTGGTTCAATAATTATTGTCCCTAGTGTATATAAAATATTTGTATAAAAATTTGGTTGTTGTGGAATATCGAAGCATAATGTATTAAATTCCTATATGCTCTATTTCAGAACCGTAGCTGCTATATTAACATGATATTTTGGAGGAAGGGGTGAAGTTTTAAAGATCGATTTTTGAGGGAGTTTTTAAGGAGGGGGGTGACGGTGAAATGCTGGTTTGGAGCTTATGAGGCATCATTTGTAACAGTGGGTGAGATGTGGCTATATCACTATGATCCCGAGTCCAAACTACAGTAGTTACGTTTCATCCACTGTCACAAATCTTGCCCCATAAGCTAAAAACCAGCCTTTCACCTCACTCCCCCCTTTCACCCCTCTCTCCAAAAGTATGTGAATATAGCAGCTACGGTTCTGAAATTGAGCATATAGGCATCTAAGACATTAGGCTTTGATATTCCATAACAACCATCACAGTACAAATATTTTGTATACACTAGGGACAATAATTATTGAACCACCCACGTAGAACGCTGAGGTAATTCGTATTAGAAACATAGTACAAAAATATCTGTCAAGTGCGAGTATTAGTTGCGGACCGACGATTCCGTAGAATAAATATATTAATTAGCAACATAAATGCTACAAAAAATCGTTGCAAGAAGAGTAAGAGGACTTTGTAAAAAACTATACCTTGCATTACGCAAATATAGTGTTAAAAGTTATTGCGTGGCTTTAAAAGCCGATGGCGCATAAAGTACGTTGTAGATGTCTTTATTCCTGTCGACCCCCCCCCCCCCCTGTGTCTTTAAAGGTTAATATATCGGGTAAATACCGTCAATTATTTTCGAAATCATTATCAACAATCATTCGATACGCGAGCGACGATTTTTACATCGAGCTCCTATCAACTCTCATGCTCAGCGTCCGTAACGGGAAAATGCAATTTCCTGCAAAATTTAAATAAACATTAACTACCCCTAATTTTTTCATAATTTTGGTTTCAGTAGTTTCGGTAATAGATGTTTGCGGTGGGATATTTTTGCATTACATTTTTGACGATATCTCTGAAAATATAACACCTAAAATTAAAATAAATGTACTTTTGAGTTCAGCGTTAAGAGATGTCATTCACGCGATATATATATATATATATGTGTGTATATTACATTTTTATTTTCAAGTAACTTAAATATTCCTACAACTTTTTGCATAATTATATTTGTGAATTGTTAATAATACATAAATATCTGGGTCAATAGCCTTTATTACTTCTTCCAAGTTTGAAATTTCCACGTTCCATATTTTACGAGAAAAACTGCTGTGACAGACGAACAGACAGATAGACACACTGCAAAAAGTATTGTTGGTTTTACCGTATAATTCTGGCAGCTTTGGCATCAGTTTATAACTGTAAAATTAAGAGTAATAAACATTAAATTAGCAAGTAATATATCATTAAGCAATAATATACGGTTTAATTCATTTATATGATGGTATATTACTGCTTATTTTACTGTTATAAACTATGGCGCTCCAGCTTTCAGTATTATATAGTAAAATCAACATTTATTTTTGCTGTTCAGGCACATGGGTGATCTTATAATGGTTCCGTTTTTACTTTTTAAGCACGGAACCCTAAGAAATATTTTAAAACAGTACGAGATATTCATTTATTGCTTAAAATACAATGGGTATTTATAAAATAAATAAAAATATATTTAATTATATGAATAATTGACAGTTACTAATGTTTAATGAGTTATTTAATTAATTTTTTAGAGCACTAATTATACAGATTCAAGTTTTTTTTTTAAATATTTTTATTATATTTCAAATGCATTTTTTTGTCATATTTGGTTCGTATTTTGAATGAACATTTTAAAAGTATTATTGTGAAGCAACAAATGATTACGAATTTTTTATGGGAAAAAATTAGTTCACCGTTAATAAATCACGCGTATTTAGTGTATCTGAAATAAAATTTAACACTAGAACGCCCGGGAATTTTACTCAAGTTTCATAAAAATATTTGACACCAGAATTTTTATTTAAAATTACTTGACTGATTTATTTAACGTAAATCTGCGTTTTTAAAATTTAACTTATTTTGTGAAAGAATTTCTGGTTCCAATTGACATTTAATCATATGTCGGAGTCGAATCGACTCTTTCCGGGCGTTCTAGTGTTAATTGATACTGTAGTATGTGAAATGAAAAAATCAACTGGGATATGTAAATAAGGAAATGTAAATAAGGGCGATCTTACAACAATTATCCCCGTAGAATACAGAGAATTTGACTTCTTTTCAGTAGGTTTATAAAATAACAATGAATGTTTCATATAAAGCGATCTAAAAAAATATTCTGAAAGTTAACTTGGGAAAGAGTATTGCATTATTCAAATACATTTTACATAACTATGATTCATAGACTGTGATGCTTCCCACTTAATACGATAAGCAGGATAAATGAATAAAAAAACACTAGATCAATTTTAACCCAAGTATTCTAATTGTGTTAAAATTAATCTAGTGTAATTACGTATCCATAGTTTGAGTTCCATTACCTACTATTTATTCTGATGAGCTGATTCATATATCAAACCAGATGCTATGGTTAATAAGGTTAGCTGGGTGAATTGGGTTTTCCAGATTCGTCCGAGATAGCTCAGATAGTAGATCTTTGGCAGCTTCAGTCAAGAGATCCCCGGGTCGAATCTTAGTTCGGCCCTTTTTTGCCCAGTTTGGAAATTACATCTAATAAAAAACAATTATAAAAAAACGAAGTTTTTAAACATTATTGCCTTATACCTTCTAAAATTCATAATAATTAGTTTTATAAAGGCATCAACGATATGATATAATTTAAACATGCTGAAATTGATAGAATGTACAAATAAAATATTTAATAAAAATAATTAATTATTTACGTTAATAAAACTTAACCATTAACAGTCTAAATAAATAGTCTTCAGACTTATTTATTTATTTATCGATCGTCCGTCAATTTTATATGTTTCATTTTCAAATAAGGAAAATAAATACAATTTCATACAAACAAATATACAATAAAGAGAAATTTGTATAAACAAAAAATATTTTTGATGCACGTTTTGTAAAACTGCTCCCTTAAATCTTTTTATTGTTAATACAACAAAATATTTCACTAAATGTATTTATTTTATATTTTCTTGTGTTATTTTATTTATTATTTAATCCTGTTCCGTTCCGTTTTGAAAAGAGAGCAGGAGCATTTTAAACATGAAATGAAAAATGTTTTTCTTTAAACACACTTACTAAATGGAATCTTTTAAAATATTTAAAAATTTCTAACGTACATTTTATATTGAAATAAAGCTACATAGTTTTACGTGTTGCATTTAATAAATTAAATATTTTTTATAGAATTTGAGAGCAGTAACGTATGCTACTATTTCACATTGCATATACTTTTTGATTTTTAGCTAAGCACTTTTTTTAGTCATTATTGCGAATGATATGATAATAAATTTGTTATGTTACCTATTAAGTTTTCTTTTGTGAAATATATCTTATTGTCTCATTTATATTCAAATATATATTTTTTATGTGAAATAATATTTTGTACATTCGCTTGAAAATGAAGAGTTATAAAGTTCTATTAACAATAATCAAAATCGAATCCAAACCCAAGAAAATTAGATTTAAGCCGATTTGACACCCGGTTCAACTAAAAAAGGTATTTTCAATTTAATCGCGATTCTAATTTGCATTTATCTTTACTCCCATTATTCTGAACTTTTGAGGCGTAATAGTCAATATTAACATATTTATCGCTTTCCTGTACAGAAAAAAAAAATACTAAAGGTTTGAACACGTGTTTACTTTTCTACTTACATTTTTCCTTTCGAAAACCAGTATTTCTTTAATGAAAATCTCGCTGCATGTAATGACAGATAGTTCATAGAACGAAATTTTATTTACGTGAATATTAATACACAAAGGGAAAAAAGTAATTAATCAAGTAAGCAAACAAACAAATCCTATATTACACACGATACGACGAAAGCTTTAAATACCTATAGAAACATTATGTAATTTTAATCCCCAAAATTTGGTTAAATTTTTAGAAAGTAAAATATCAAATAAAATCATAAGAGAAAATCATGTATAATAAATTAAAGAAAAGGTCTGTAAACAGCAAAAGTTAGAGAAAATAGACAAACAGACAACAATTTCAAATTTAGATTCCGAGAAATTTCCTTAAAAAAAAATAAAACAAAACAAATGAAAATATTAGCATTTTTTCAACAGTAGACATACATAGCAAGAAATAAAATATACAAAAACGTATGTTACCTCCTTCATTAGAAGGTCGTAAAAATTAGAGAAAACATTCGTTACAAAAGATTATTTAAAAATTAATTTTTCTTGCCGTCAAAATATTTAACCTCATTTCATCCTCGGAATTTCAAAATTCAATTACCACTTCCTTACAGTTAATCTTATAGTATCGAATCTTAATTATACAATGGTGTTTCTCATTGGTCATCGAAATATATGAGTAACACTATAATAAGAAATATTAAAACGAATATCGCTGTAAATACTAGAATATTGGAATCTATTATATATATATGTGATATAAAATAAACATCAAGAAAAAGAATGCAGTTTAATACTTTAAATTGAATAATTTATTGCGAAACAGTTTTTTTTTTTTTTTTTTTTTTTTTTTTACAGAAATCTGTATCTACATATTAATTTTTGTATATGGCCATGAATAAATGTATGTGGCATAAAATAAATAATTTGTAAAGATTGAATTCCACAATCTGTTTTGTAATGTAATTCCGAGAGAAAATCAGTAAGTAGGTCACAAACCGATATGAGAAGTCGAAAATTAGTAGTAAATTGTTTCCAAATATGCCAATAGGTGGCAGCCCTGTCCAATTGTAAAATGTCAAATTCGAATTTATGATACAATTGTTGTGACATGAACAGGGGCATTCAAAAGTTGTTGACGAAGAACGGTGTGGTCAGCCTGTTGAGATTGCGATAGAAGAATCAGTGCGGAAGGTTGAGGAAATGGTCAGAGGTGACAGACGAACAACAATAGACAGCATTAGCAACTGCAACAGGGTGTTCACATGGTTTAGCCTACAGCCGACTGATGCAGACGTAGAATGTGAGGTACACAGATGGCTGAGAGTGCAGTCCAAAGACTTTTATGCAGCAGGTATTAGAAAACTCATAAAGAGATGTGACAAATGTATCAATGTAAATGACGATTATAAAGAAAAATAAACATGCCTTTAGGTATGTATCTTGGATTCCCTTTTTATATTGGCTTTTGTGACCTGCTTACTGACTTGCTATCGTAAATTTTGAGAATTATGATATTTTTACTAAATTCGGCGTAGAAAGATCCAGACAAGTAGACAGACAAATATTATATATTAAGATTAAATAAACTTTTTATGAATCGATCAGAAAATAAGATTTCAAAGAAATGTATATTTGTGAAAGTCCATCATTAATTTAAAAAAATATATTTATTTACATGAATAAACCTATTACATTGTTAAATTATTTAATTTCTTTTATTGAAGTCGATTAGTAAAATTGAAGTATAACTGACAATTACATATTCGTAAATACAAATAACTAAGAGAAAACCTGAAGCATGTTGCTGAAATTTGAACTGTTATAACACATATATTTTAAGTAAAAAAAAATCAATTTTGTGCTTTTAAAGTAAGTTACACATGGCATGAGTTAATATTAAATGTTAGTATTCTGTTAAAATAAACGACCGCGTTTCATTAAAAAGATGCTAATATTCTAAAGTAATGCAATTTTCAAATTTTTCATCATCAGTAAGGAAAAAACTTTAATAAATATTAAATAAGTAAAATTTACTATTAGTAAATTATATTTTTGATGTTTTTATTCCTTTTGTGTTTACAGAAATGTCTGTGAGTTCAAATTTTACTGTACGCATTATTAAATTATTCTTTTTTTTTAGATCAATCTTTTTTCACTTTCTTTTATAACCTTTATAAGAGATAATCTCTTATTAATACTGTTAAGTGATAAAGTAAAATTAATGTACAGTTAATAAGTTTGTGTATTAAATATAAAGGACAAAATAATATTTTTTGTAATTCGTTCAAACTTTTTTATGATTTATTTATACCTTGCTTTTTTATTATTTTTTCCATTTCTGTGTGGCTTACGGTTTTACTAAGAAATGAGTTACAATAAATGTTTTATTTTGTTTTAAAAGAAGTAGTCATAATAATAAAACTATAAAAATCGAAAAGTGTCATTTTGTACAGAATTCTTGACATAACTAGCTAAAAACCAACTGATAAGTAAGTTTTTATTATAAATAAAAAGAAACTGTAGCAAACAAAATAATATTTTCTGAAGGGGTCAGGTAACCTTTGAACTAATAAAGTGCATGGAAAAGTGATCTCTGTAAGAATTGCAGTCATTCTTTAACTAATTAACTTTTAATTATAAAATTGAAAACACTTGTTAGGAACGATTTATTTTATCAATCAAAGTTGTTAGAAAAGGTATACACATATATAGTATTTTTCAATTTATTTTTAAAGATAATACAATTTTTACGAAAGAATTATTCTTGCATGCATTGCGCGCATGGTTTTTCCCATTTGAATGGCTGAAACAAGCCAATATTTTTTTAATGAGTACAGATATAAAGTGTTTTCAAAATGACCTACAATGAAAAAAAATAAAACTTGCAGATCCCAAGAAAAAAAAAAAAAGGTTTTTTAGAGTAATTCGAAATATCGAGATTTTTTTTTATACAAAAGTAGCCGTGAATTCTAAACTTCTTACTTGAGAAACATAATAATAGATCATTTTGTGCTTTTGTACGTTTAATATATCCACAAAAAATTTCGTGAAATTCTAGGCAACCGTTTTTCAGAAATCGTGCGCGCAATGATCAAAATCGCTGTTTTGAGAAAATTGGCTTTAAAGATTGAAAAACCCGTTGATCATATAACAAAAGCTCAAAGTGTTTTAGACATAACTTTTCTTCTAATGCGAATTTTTGTATGGGGTTTGCTTTTAAATGTTCCCAAAGAATCCTATTTAATTATAAGCTGTTTAAAAAAAATTCGATTTTTGGACGCTTCAAAGGTTACCTGACCCCTTAAATTGAAATATTTTTCTGAAATTGAAACAATTTCAATTTTTCAATTTCCTGTAACACTGTGTTTTTTTATCTCCTCCCGTTAAATGTTTACAGTAAAGCTTTTACCTTTATAATAAAATATGTGAATTTGAATCTCATGTTATATAATCCTCTCAAAATTCTCGCTTTCCCATACTTCGGTTTTTACATATAACAATATGATGTATATATTATATGTTATTGACTTAAAAATTGTTATATGTTTTACCAAAACTACATACAGATAGATAAATAGACATATATAGCTATAGATATAGATATATCAAGATAAATATATATATATAACTTTTTCTTGTAGTTTATGTTAAATCATAAGATGCTATTTAAATATTATGACAACATATTTTTTAACTTTTTACATTACGTTTGATTTTTCAAATGATAATATCAATGCATTTTCAATTAATAATCCGGCTTAGATGCGTTATATTCCCGGATGGCCGCCATCTTAGATGTTTTGAGATTTCTTGGCGATTTTATGTTAGCGATGTTTATCGATATGTGGAACCCCGTGTGACTTGTGTGTTTGGCGTGTCGTATCCTGGCAACCCCTGAGAAGGTCCATATCGCCTAGGATATTGTGGATGTGGTTTGATCTCGTGTTGTATTGTTCTGTCTTTTTTGTTTTTTATGATAAATTTATTGAATTTATTAAATTGACTATGGTTTCTGTAGTCCGTTTAAACGCTCTTGCTGAAGTAATTAAGAAATTTGAGGAAATTTTGACGATAAAAGGAGGTTTATTTACAGTGTGTCAATGCGTATTCATAAGCCTATTTTTGAAAATGACGGTAATGCTATGACAGTATTTCGTGCTTGAGCTTTGAAGAAAGCAGATGTCTGTTAAGGTATGTTGATAACTTTATGTATATTTGTTTGCCTTTCGAGTTTTTTCATTTTGAAATGGCTACACAGCGATAACTGCTGAATTTTGAGAATGCTACACAGCGAGAACTGCTGAATCCAGTGATGTTTTTTTTTTCGGTTAATGAGCACGTAGCGCTCATACAATTATTACTGATTGCCACTTTAGCGAGTGTCTGTTAAGGTATGTTGATAATTTTATGTATATTTGTTTGCCTTTCGACTTCTTTACATTTTGAGATGGCTACTCAGCAAGAACTGTTGAATTTGGAGATGGCTACTCAGCAAGAACTGCTGAATTTGGAGAAGGCTACACAGCGAGAACTGCTGAATCCAGTGATTTTTTTTCGATTAATGAGCGCGTAGCGCTCATACAAAGATTACTGATTGCCACTTTAGCGAGTTTTGTTTATTATTTATGTTTTATTTTCGTTAAGCCTAACATGCATATAAACCGACTTGGCGGAAAAGGGGTTTTCACGCAAAGAAATATTCCAAGATGGTGGCCCCGGGAATTTATGACATCTGTTCCAATAATCCTTTATTTTTTACTCGTTCTCTTTAACATAAAATGCGATCTTTTCGAAACAATACATGTATAAATACTTCAGTACAAAAAATAGATATTTTGATAAGCACAAACATTTTAAAAATACTAATACTTTAAGCCACTTATGTCATATTTTTTCTTTATTTTATGTTTTAAAATGAAATATCACAATGTGCATTGTTTAAAAATAATAAATTATAACTTGACTTATTGATTTTTTTTCTTATTAAATGTTTATATGCGTTTTTTTTAATGTCATGATATTACTAAGTCATACCGTAACGAAAAAAAAATATACCAAATTTGATAAGAATGATAGCAGAAGATTATTTTTAATCGTTTTAAATAATAAAAAAGATATTTCAACCGATAAATAAAACGTGCATTCATTTTATTTTTCAAAACAATTATAAAAGTTTTATGGTGAATTATAAAACTGTAAATAAAAAGCACAGTAACATTTCTTATTTTCTTTATATTTACTATATTGATATTCAAAAGTAAATAGTTATATTTTGAAAAACTTAAATAAAATTTTTGCTTAACAAGAATTTTTTTTAATTCTAGAGAACATTATCGCCACATTGTGTATGCGAGTGTTTATCAATTACTTTTCGCTTTGTAGATAGAATAGCTCTTTACACTCCATAGTTCTTATAAAGTAGATGTTATCAAAATGGTTTCCACTCATTTTGAAAAGAAATGAACTAATAAATAAAAGTAATTTTCGTTACGAAAAGAAATAGCCAACATAATTTCATAATGTATCCTCACTTCCAATAGATTATATAAATGATATTTCAATCTTTTAAAGGACTGAAATATCTTAAACTAATTGAAGTAATAAGATATACTTATTCTGTGTATTATCTGAATTTTTGTTGGCTTGCATGTGTGGATGTTCATTATAGAAATTCTAATGGCTTGTATATTTACATGTAAAATTGAAAACAAAATATGTGTATAATTTAGTCTGGTCTTCGTGTAAACTATAGCAATTGCTGTGCATGTTATCATATAATAAGTAAATCCTCATCCTTTTATCACGGTTTGTAGCAAATGAAACTTCGAGATACCATTCAGGTGAAGAAAAGAAAATGAACCAATTATTTCACTCAGTACCACGCAGATTTGCCATAACATCTTGAAGTATTGCAGGTAAAATCTCTAACCCAAAAATTACTATGATGCCTTCATAACATAATATCAAAAGTTGTTGACGGAGAATGTAATCTGGCAGTCACAGATTCTGCATTCTATGAAGTTTTCCGAAATAAAATAATTTGACCACTTATTTTTGAAACGAAGTAAGTTGTCTTTTGTAAATTTGTCAATTCCATAATAATGGGACACTCTTATACCTGCGAAATTCTTTAAAATTTTGTAAAAATTAGAGTAAACCATTTAATGAGAGACTTCATAAAACAGTTAGATATGTATACTTTTATTAAATAATTAATCATAATTATACGGATTTCATCAACATGATTCTTTACGGTTGCTGTGCAATTTATTATATCAGTTTATTACATTTATTATGTCAATTTATTACATCAAGAAATCTGCTTTCTGCGAATGATTAAGTGTATTTAACGATTGCTCACAAAGCTGGAGAATTCTATAGACTATTTCCATGAATAATTGTAATGTAAGTCACATGCTACGATTTTTGGTTTCCAGAAATTTTAAAATTGAAAATGCGACTTATTTTATCCGAGATATCTTATTAATTGAATAAGGTCAAGTAAATGTTTTGAAAATAGCGGTGGCCATCAAGCATTTCTGTTATGGAACTAGCCTATAAAGAATGATGTGTGTAAACGGTTCTTAGCCAAAAAGAGACTTCGCTTATCAAGGTCTACCACAAGCGACTACTTTTAAAATTTGTTCGCATCAGTATTTTTCTAATATAAATTTTGAACTATATTTCTCTTACAAGTGTTGTCAAAGTGTGGGTTAATAATTTGTGTTTTGAGAAAGTAGTACAAGTTAGAATTAAAAAAATTGTCTCCTGAGGTAGCCCTGCTTATCGCAACATCGGCAGATTTAACAGAAGAGTACTTTTTTTCCAAAATCCCCGCGAAGAAAAGTTCTAGAAGATTCCTGAAATATATATGCCAAAATTGAGCGTTCGAATCGAATGCATTCAAACAGAAAACGCTACAGGCAAAAAAAAAATTAACATTTTTTTTTCATGTGAAAATGAAAGAAGGGAAATAGAAAAAATGACGCGTTACAAACAGTAGATTTTGAACAGTGGAAATAAAAATATTTTAAACAAGATTCAGTAAATTAAATAAGTAAAATTTAGAATTAATTTAAGATAATTTATTAATAAAAATTATTGTATATATATATATATACTTTTAAAAAATAAATATTGATGGAGAATTGTTAATATAAACTTCTCGGTCTAAATCTTTCTCTGTTCCAAATTTGCCTATCCCTTTTGACTATCTCATTACTTCTAAATTTTCCATTGTACACGAATTCTCGTCCGACTCTTTATACTCTGAAACAATTAAACTGCAACGTCGAGCCTTTTATAAAATTCCATGATCAAGAAACTGAGAACCTATTATTTGTCTTAAACCGAGATCACCAAAATCGCGAGTTTTGGCGAAACCCCCATCATGTCATACTTGACACATGTTTATAAAGGCCTATATTAGGGTGGTCCTTAAAAAATTAAATTTAAAATTTTCTATGGGGCACCCTCCTATTTTGTTCTATG
The DNA here is from genome assembly GCA_963932465.1 of Maratus speciosus. Classification (NCBI taxonomy): domain Eukaryota; kingdom Metazoa; phylum Arthropoda; class Arachnida; order Araneae; family Salticidae; genus Maratus; species Maratus speciosus. The sequence continues at coordinate 141,402,868 of OZ010791.1, forward strand.
TATAAAATAAAGACCTCCACAAAAATTTCAAAATTTTAAAACATTTTTTAGGGGTCGCTACCTAGGTTTGATTTTTTTTTTTTTTAATTAAAAATTGACATATTTTGTAATCTAATAATATATTATTAATACAAATCCATAGTCATTGCCAAATGGAATCTTGATATGATATTAGGCTGTAAAGTTTATCTTTTGTTTCAAGTTTCAATATATTTACACAACCTATTATCCGAACACAGTCAGGAGTATTTCATGTCTACACCATATTTCACCTGAGCTTGGCCCCATTGTGAAAGGTAGAGAATCTAACATTCCGCCTTGAAAAATAGTTTACTAAATGGACGTATTTGTATCAAAGAGTATCGTATCGAAGAGTATCCTATCATTCGTATCAGAGCACCAAAACTTAAAAAAAAAATGTTTTCGGAAAGCTTTCCTTTGAAGGTTCACTGGGATTGCAAAATTTTAGAAGACATTTCAGGATCTGAAACTGTAGACAGATTAACCATTATTGTTTCACGTAAAGGTACTGACCATTTAAATAGCTGTTCCACAATTTCAATCAGGAACAAGTGAGGCAATAGCTCCTGCTGTTAACGAAACATTGGAGTTGTGGAGATTATAAGCAAGTAAAATGTGTGACTTTTGATATAACCTTTGTTGATACCTGTTTATCAAGAGCAGCTTGAGCTGTTCTGGATTAGAATATGAACAAAGAAATGGTTTGGCTTGCAATCATCACATCCTTTAAATTATGCTTGAGGAAGTTGTTATTAAGTCTCTCGGAGTTTCAAGCGGACCGGACATACCATTATTCTAACGATTTAAAATTTCGTGGATGTCTATCGATTATGGCATATTTCAGACTTTCATAACTGACAATTTAATCAATGAAAAAAATAACACATAATGCGTCCGAAATTACAGAATTTGCTCAAAATCATCTTAGAGATTTTCAACCAATGGACGATTACAAGGAACCGATAGACCTTGCCATCATTTTCTTAGGAGCAGTACCCGAAAGAGTTGTTTACATTAGAGCTCCAGGTGGGGATTGCATTGGGCTCCATAAATGGTGATGGTGATGTACTTGCTCAAGATTTATTTATTTAGAGATCAGTTTAAACTCTCTAAGTAGAAAAAATCTGGAGTTCGTCGAGGTTTCTCGTTTGTTGTGAAAATCTACATTCACACTGGTATCAAGACCAATGATTTATTGCTCCCGAAGAACTTGAAAAAAAGACGAAAATATAAATGAAATAATTTCTTTGTGTGCTTTGCAGAAATTCCTAGGACATTTCTGTACTTCACAGAACTAGTTGCTTTTGCATTTTTCGATGACAATGTCTTTTTTGAAAATAAAAGAAAAATGGTGCATGCTTTGAAAAATGAAGAAAATTATGAACCTTTGAAACGTACACGGGCTGATCCTGATGTCATTCTCCAAAATAGCTTGCAAGATTTTCTAACAAACAGCACTCTGGGTTTTTTTTTTTAAATTATGGATTTACCTTTAGACTTTTTTGAAACAGATGCAGCTAATAGGAATAAAAATAAATCCTACAAGACATGTAAGGCACTAGCGACTTCAGTCAAACTTGTTAATGATGTAGCCGAAAGTTATATAGCACTCATAGAGGAATACAATAAACTTCATTCAAAATATAAAGAACAAAAACAGTATTTCAAGGTTATGATGATGGCAATCCAAATAATTTCTTTGTTCATATTCTGCTCCAGAAGAACAGAAGCTTTTCTTGATAATCCGGTATTAACAAAGGCTATATCAAAAATCATGCATTTTACTTGCTCGGTACTCCCCACGACTCCAATATTACGTTACCAGCAGAAACTATTGGCTCTTGAACTATCCTGATTGAAGTTTTGGAACAACAAGCAACTGGTCAATACCTTTACCTGAAACAATAAAGGGTAATCTGTCTACAGTTTCAGATCCTGAAATGTCTTCTAAAGTTTTGCAGTCCCAGTGAACAGTCAAAAGAACGCTTTCCGAAAACTCTTTTTTTAAGATTTGGCCTCTGCTTGCTCGTCTTCAGATACGGATATGTCCATTAAGTACGACATTTTACGAATATCAAAAAGTCAATTTCTATAATTTATAAACATTTTCTTATAAATTTTTATGCATTTTAGCTATTTAAGATTAAACAATAACGGAGAACTATTTTTCAAGGCGGAATGTTAGATTCTCTACCTTTCACAATGGGGCCAAGTTCAGGTGAAATAGAGTGTAGACATGAAATACTCCTGACTGTGTTCGGACAATAGGTTGTGTAAATATATTGAAACTTGAAACAAAAGACAGTCTTTACAGCCTAATATCATATGATGATTCCATTTGGCAATGACTATGGATTAGTATTAATAATATATTATTAGTTTATAAAATATGTCAATTTTTAATTTAAAAAAAAAATTCAAACCTTGGTAGCGACCCCTAAAAAATGTTTTAAAATTTTGAAATTTTTGTGGAGGTCTTTATTTTATACATAGAACAAAATGGGAGGGTGCCCCATAGAAATTTTAAAAGTTAATTTTTTAAGGACCACCCTAGCCTATATATTAAGTACGTATGTTATATCAACAGCTACCAAGTGCTATGATTTTTCGACACTTGTAATTTAGTAAATAATTTTCGTCTGTGATTTATTTATTCATAGATTTCTGCGATTAAACAAAGAGAAAAATTTCTATACAGAAGTATTTTTTACAAATATTGTAGCAATTGGCTACTATGCACATGCACCGTTCGTAAATGAATAATTAAGAGGACGCAGCACAATATTTTTCCATAATGCTGCCCATCGCTAATTCAGTGGCGCTGCAAGTGTGTATATACTGAGTGAGTCATAAATTCGTTAAAACTTTAAAAATTAATTAAAAGGAACAAATGATGCTAGGAATTTACAGTTTGCAAGAATGAGATTAGAGGGAGATCGAATCTCTTTATTTAAAAAAAAAAAAGTAATTAACGCTGTCACCGCCGCCGCCGGTTTTGAATTTTTTGTGAGCGGAGGCCTTTCTCTGTTAATATTAAGAAAAATATTGCATAAAAAATATGAAAATCGGCGGTGTTATAGAGAAATGTGTGATAAACATGCTGATGCAGACAGTTTTCAAATCGAAGAATTATTTAAAGAGATATTTAATGCTAAAGTTGGACAAAGTCGTTCCATTAAAAAAGTTTTATAGGAGCAAAAACTATACATATGAATTTAATCATTTTTATATCATTTTATACGTTATAATTTCTCGGTGTGCAGAATACGTTTATTTTTTTAATTTGACTCATTTTTTGAGCTTTTATTTGTATTTTAAATTCAAATTTTCAGCATTTCGAGAGATATTTTTTACTTATTTTAGAAAATTATACTAATTTAACCTGTTGCCAACTGTATAAACAGCGCAAACAATAATGTTTGCTTCAAATTAAAAATTTATTTACACGGGACTATTATAAACAGAAAAAAAACTTTCAAATTAGAATTAAATAATTGCGTATAAAAAGCAGGAACGTATTGAAAATTACTTCATAAAAACTATATTTACGCGTGGATTTTAACTGAGAAAGGATATTGTAAAAAAATAAATTCAATAACATGCGTTAGAAGTCTTAAATAGGAGAAATTACGTCACATTACACTTATTATGTAAAATGAACAAAAAATAGTATTGCAGAACAGTTTAAATTTAAAAATTGCGCGAGATATTTATTTGATATTCCGAGATGAACGTTTCAACTATTTTTGTTGGGACAGCGCAAATAATATTTCATTTCTAACAAAATATTTTCACGTGAATATTAAAAAGATAAATAAAATTTAGGTGAAAATTGCGTGAGATTAAAAACGATACATTTAAAATGTCTTTCATTTATTTATTTATTTATTGAAGAACAAACATACCACTTGTGCGCTTGACATAAGAGCCTGCTTAAAATGTCTTATTTAAAAGAACTTTCTTTTCGCTTCGTTAAAAAAAAAAAAAAAAAAAAAAAAAAAAAAAAAAAAAAAAAAAAAAACGGGAGACAAAGATTCTGTTTATTTAATTCATTTTATATTAGCTTATTTTAAAATGTTTAACTGGCTTTATTTAATCAAAGAGGAAAACAGCCATATTATCTTTTAACAGCAGCTGATTTTTCCTTAAAATTCCCCAACCAAAGGGAAATGAATAGAAACCCGTTTATAGGGAGATCGCCACTGTTTTTTAAATTATAATTCAATATTTCAAAATCTTTTTAAAGCCGATCAAATTAGCGTGCTTTTAGAAACTGCGGTGTCTGAACGGGGGTTTGCGAGCGTAGCTCGTAGGGGGCCGAGCCCCCTAGTTGTTTAAAAAAAATCACTACATTACCGAAAGATGGCGCCGGCGTGAATAATACGAAGGGCATGTATGCAGATTATGTTTTTAGTAAAAAAACTCGTTTCATGGAAGCGTCTGAGAAACGTCAGTATACCAGCACAATGAAATGGACCTTTTTCTCATCTTGAGTCATTTTGCAGTGTGGCAATACAGTGGCAATGCAGTGTTTTTTGGCAATACACTGGTTCCCCGTTTTCGAAAAAAAAATTTAACCAACAACTGGTAACGAAAGCAAAATGCTGGCATCGAATCTATGTGCATTGAGGTGTCTCACTGACAGCCTCATTTACATAAATATATTTCCTATAATGAATGCCAGCGCCATACATCAGTAATTTTTCGACCCACAAGTTTTTTTTTTTTTTTTTTGTGATTACAAAAAAAAAAAAAAAAACCCGACCTCCTTGTAATCTCATTTAAGCAGACCGGAATTTTTTAGCATTATTTGTTCCTTTTTACCGTATTATCTCGGCGTATTATATTGTTAGTACGGTGGACTGTAGGCGTTTAATTTATTTTAAATTGTTTATATTGACACGTAAACACTGCACAATGTACTCACACAAAACATAAAACTGACTAATTTGAATTCATTATAAAGTATAATTAATATCCACCGCGTAGTTTTTGATGTAATGTTTAGAGACTTGTTGATGCTTTGACTAGCAACAGCTTAATGAATCCTATTTTTACAGACTGCTCGCTATGGGGAGCTGGTTATACTTCCGGAACGGAACATGCCGCCCACGAATGAAATATGAAATATTTCAGCAGTTAATATAAGCGTAATACAATAGATAGCTAATTAATACTACAAACGATACTAAAATAAAAAGAAAACTTAATATACAAAAGAATCAGGATAATTACTTTAAAATAATATATAAGAAATACAATGATGATCAAACATTACTTAAGTGTCCTGAATGGGCAACAAGCATACTTTAGAAATGTCTCTTAAAAATATTCCAAAGGCAGTTTTGACTTTGACTAACGAACACTGTTGTCTTTGCCTGTAATTATTTCTATAATCCGGACAAAAGCAGACTTGCATGGTGGAGTATTTTCTTCTTTTAATAACACTAGAGATCCTAGCTTCATGTTTTATTTTGTAAATTACCATTTACCGCGATGCTGCAAGTGATTTAGGTAGTCAAAAGCCAACGTTTCCAAATGCATTGAAGATATTTGGTAATTAATTGCCAATGGGTTAATCTATTGTCAGAAATATTCATAACATTAGGCTCTGGAATACTGATAATCGGTCTACCAATTAAAAATGCCCTGGCGTAAACACTTCAAACTCGTTTATCTCATCAGAAAGCAGAAATAAAGGCCGAGAATTTAGGATCCCTTCAATTTGGATTATTAGGGTTTTAAAGTCCTATAGAGTGATTTTATTATTACCTACGGCCCTAAGCAAATGATGTTTGAAGGACTTAATTCCAGTTTCCCAAAGACCGCCAAAAATTAGGAGATCGCGGAGGGATAAATTTCCAAGTTATGAATTCTTCGGCAAAGAAATTTGATAATTCCTCGTTAGGATGTTTCAATAGTTTCTTAAAACTAGGGGGCTCGGCCCCCTACGAGCTACGCTCGCCAACCCCCGTCCAGACACCGCAGACTCTAAATGCACGCTAATTTGATCGGCTTTAAAAAGATTTCAACAGATTGAATTATAATTTAAAAAACAGTGGCGATCTCCCTATAAACGAATTTCTATTCATTTCTCTTTGATTGGGGAATTTTAACGCCAAATCCGCTGCGGTACTACTTGATTATCCCGTCGACCCATTTCGCCAAATTATATAAATCGCCAAACCACTTGCCAAACTATACAAATTGATATAATTTTTATTTTAAATAACGAAAGAACAAATAAATTCGTACAACATTAATAAAAACACAAATAAAACGGCGAAATAAAAATAACTTGATGACGTATACACGTGTAACAACATTTCAAAATAAGCTAATATAAAAGGAATTAAGTAAAGAGAGTCTTTATCTCCTGGTATTTTTTAACAAAGCGAAAAGTAAGTTCTTTTAAATGAGACATTTTAAATTAATTCTCAAAATATCAAATAAATGTCTAGCGCAATTTCTAAATTTAAAATTTTTTGCAATATTATTTTGAGTTCATTTTATGTAATAACTATAATGCGACGTAAATATGACGTAATTTCTCCTAAGACTTCTAACGCATGTTAATGAATTTATTATTTTACAATATCCTTTCTCTTTTAAAATTTACGTGTATAATTTTTATGACGTAATTTTTAATAAGTTCCTGCTTTTTATGCGTAATTATTTAATTCTAATTTTAAAAAGTTTTTTTCCTGTTTATAATAGTCACGTGTAAATACATTTTTAATTTGAAGCAAACATTATTGCTTGGGCTTTTTATACAGTTGGCAACAGTTTAAATTAGTACAATTTTCTGAAATCTGTAAAAAATATCTCTAGAAATGCTGAAAATTTGAATTTAAAATAGAAATAAAACCTGAAAAAATGAGTCAAAATAAAAAAATTAATGCAATCTGCACTCCGGCAAATTCTAACGCATAAAATGATCTAAAAATGATTACACTGCCATGTATAGTTTTTGCTGCTATAAAACTTTTTTAGTGGAACGATTTTGTCCAACTTTAGCATTAAATAACTCTTAAAATAATTCTTCGATTTGAAAACTGTCTGCATCAGCGTGTTTATCAAACATTTCTGTATAAAACCACCGATTTTCATATTTTTGTATGCATTATTTTTGTGATTATTAACGAAGAAAGGCCTCCGGTCACAAAAAAATCAAAACCGGCGGCGGCGGCGGCGGCGGTGACAGCGGTAGTTACTTTTTTTTAGAATAGAGAGATTATTTAATTCTGTTGACGCATATTTAAAACTAGTGGCATTGTCAGAAGTTAGCGTATTTACTTTGCCTCTCCTGGCGTAAAATCTTTTAAGCGCAGCAATGAATGCAGCAGCAGACAAATTGATTACTATCCCTAGATGAATAGCTTTAGTAACCATGCATATAAATATGACCACATAACTTTTGGAATAAGTACCATTTCTCTGATTTTTGTACTTGATGTGGAAAGGGCCACAGAAATAAACACCTAAATTGAGAAGCGTGTGGTTAGGTGTTACGCGTTGCGATGGGAGGTCTCCCATTAATTGATTTAGTGTTTTGGGGTTCTGCCTGAAACATGTGACACAACTGTGCACTGTTTTTCGGGCAATGCTATTAGCCTTTATAGGCCAATATTTCATCCTTACTTGATGAACTAATCCCTGAGAACCTCTGTGTAAGTACTTTTTTATGAAATTACTCAAAAATTAATTTAGTGAGATTATGATCACTGGGCAGAATTAATTGGCGCTTAGCATCAAAAGGTAAGTCAGAATTGATTAATCTATCATCTACTCTAAGTAATCCCACTTGACAATGAATGGGTCTAATCCCTTTAACTTAATGGAAGAAGGAACAGTTTGCTTCTTTCTGGGTGCTTCTAATTCAGGAGCGAACTTACCTTCCTGGGCCTTTTTTGCTAAAAAATATGTGCTCATTTCTAATTCCCTTACTGAAAGCAAATTCCGGTTTACATTTCTAAGCCTGGTGTTATTCACGAACCTAAAAATAAAACTACATATTCTAATTAGTTTTAGAAAATTATTAGAAGAATTATATTATACATCGCAAAAATCGTTAGAGTAATTACGAATAGTCAATAAATTAAAATCGGTTTTGTGTTCATGGTCACATTCAATGTCTGTGAGAGTAGTAAATTGGTTGGGAACTATAATTTCCCTTTCAAGAAATTCTCACCCAATCAACCACAAATCATTATTTGTATTGTTGCACCTCTGGTGATGAAATCTGTTGGATTGGATTTAGAGGATACGTGGTTTCAATGATAATTCTCAGAAATAGACTGGATCGTGGTTACTCGGTTCGCAACGAAAATTTAAGTTTGTGGGATGGTGTATTAAGCAAAAATAGACCAATTGAAGAATCTGTCCATAGCCACACCTTTTCAAACATAGCTGTGGGATAGGAATTACCTTTTGAACCAGTTTTTTCAAAAGCAGAGCTGCACTCAACTCTAGTCGCGGAATGGTCATTGGCTTTAAGGGGGGGGGGGGGGGCACATGGGACTTGCTGCACAGAAGATTGGAGCTGAACTCTCCAGTTGTGGAGAGAGATCTTATGTAGATAGCCTCTCCATTGGCCTTTCCAGAAGCATCTAAAAATCCGTGTAAATCTAGACTTGCAATATTTTCTGACAAAACATACCATGGAATTGTAAGGTAATTTATTTCTGTCAATTTAATTAGAAAACGTTGCCATTCCCGAAGAGAACTAGCAGGCCTATGTTGGTTCCAATTTATCTTTAATTCCCAAAAATGTGTACATGAAAACTTTTGCTTTGGTTAGAATAGGGCCAATCAGGTTAATAGTATTTTGTTGTTCAAAATAACTACTTAAAAACAAATATTAGAATTTACCTTGTTTAACCCTTTTGAATAGGGGTATTATATCGTTGCATTAAAATTAAAAAAATAAAATGAATGCTAGTTAATTAAAAATTTTGTTTGACAGTATGATATTAAAATATTGTACTACATGCAGCTTCATCTTGATGTCTGATAAAATAAAACTAGTAAATATTTTTTATCTACATCTACTATTTAAATTGTACAAATGTGTTAATAGAATTCTTGGAGTTGGAATTTTTACGGTTTGGCAACTCTTTCTACATACAAATGCTAATATGCATTTATTTTTTAATATTAAAGATATCAGCGATATCTAATGTGATAAACTAATTTCAAATTAAACTTGATAAAAGTCTAAAACTTAGTAGTACTTAAATTATTGAAGACCACAAACAAATTTTGTATTGGAATTTTTATCTTTATATAAATTAAAACGGTATTTCTAAGAGCAGTTTTTGTTGGAATGCAATTGCAATTTTAAAACTTTTTAGTTTATATATATTTTTCAAAAAATCATGAATCGTAATAATCAGGGCTTGGCAAATTCGGTCGCCACTTGCAACCAATATTTTTTGCTCGACGACCACGATTTTTAATCTGGCGGTTTTTGTAGTGTTAACGAAAGAACAAAGTGTAAACGGCATTTTCCATATCATGCACAGAAAACGACATTCTTTGTTGCTCTAGCCATCTAGCATATCATGTCATGTGATTAGAATATGGGGAGAGGGTGGTTCGTTCTTACGGGTTGTTTACCAATGTTTTTCCAAGAAGGTTCAGTTTACAGTTTTTCAGGGAAATTTGGTTGTAGTGGGCCAGGGGGGGGGGGGGGGGGTTGAGAGAGAATTTTAAATATTAGAATAATAACTTTATTTAATGAAGAATATTCAATAATTTTACGTGTTTAGTGTTTGAATTATCATCCATAGTAAATGGGGAAAAATTCCACTGAAAATCAGAAGGTCATTTTTTTGGAGCGGTGGGGAGGAGGTACTTATCCTTAGCGATTTCATTGTTGTATTAAATCAATCCTTAGATTGTTCTATTAAATCTATCGTTAGATTGTTGTATTGAATCAATATTTTGATTGTTGTATCAACCCTTAAGAACGACCCACCCTCTCCCCACATTCTAATCACATGACATGACATGCTAGCTGGCTAGAGCAGCAGAGAATGTCGTTTTCTGTTTATGATATGAAAAATGCCGTTTAAACTTTGTTCTTTCGTTAACACTACAAAAACCGCCAAATTAAAAATCTTGGTCGTCGAGTAAAAAATATTGGTTGCAAGTGGCGACCATTGGTTGCAAGTGCAACAAATATATTAGAAATACGGTCTTAATTTATATCAAGATAAAAATTTCAATAAAATTTGTTTGTGGCCTTCAATAATTTAAGTACTACTAAGTTTTAGACACTTGTCAAATTTAATTTGAACTTAGTTTATCACATTATACATCATTGATATCTTTATTATTAAAAATAAATGCATATTAGCATTTGTGTGTAGAAAGAGTTGCCAACGCGCTGAGAAAATGATTGTTTATAAATCAAGTTTTAATTAATTGAACGAAAAATAAAAACACAGGTCGTTCTCTTCAAAAATCACGTCAGCAAGTTTCATATATTTTCTTTTAAAAATCTCTCTATTCTAAAAAAAAGTAACTACCGCTGTCACCGCCGCCGCCGCCGCCGCCGCCGGTTCTGATTTTTTTGTGACCGGAGGCCTTTCTTCGTTAATATTAACAAAAATAATGCATACAAAAATATGAAAATCGGTGGTTTTATACAAAAATATTTGATAAACACGCTGATGCAGACAGTTTTCAAATCGAAGAATTATTTTAAGAGTTATTTAATGCTAAATTTGGACAAATTCGTTCCACTAAAAAAGTTTTATAGCAGCAAAAACTATACACGCCAGTGTAATCATTTTTAGATCATTTTATGCGTTAGAATTTGCCGGAGTGCAGATTGCATTAATTTTTTTATTTTGACTCATTTTTTCAGGTTTTATTTCTATTTTAAATTCAAAATTTCAGCATTTCGAGAGATATTTTTTACAGATTTCAGAAAATTGTACTAATTTAAACTGTTGCCAACTGTATAAAAAGCGCAAGCAATAATGTTTGCTTCAAATTAAAAATTTATTTACACGTGACTATTATAAACAGGAAAAAAACTTTCAAATTAGAATTAAATAATTACGTATAAAAAGCAGGAACTTATTAAAAATTACGTCAAAAAAAGTATACACGTGAATTTTAAAAGAGAAAGGATATTGTAAAATAATAAATTCATTAACATGCGTTAGATGTCTTAGGAGAAATTACGTCATATTTACGTCACATTATAGTTATTACATAAAATGAACACAAAATAATATTGCAAAAAAGTTTAAATTTAGAAATTGCGCTAGACATTTATTTGATATTTTGAGAATTAATTTAAAATGTCTCATTTAAAAGAACTTTCTTTTCGCTTTGTTAAAAAATACCAGGAGACAAAGATTCTCTTTACTTAATTCCTTTTATATTAGCTTATTTTGAAATGTTGTTACACGTGTATACGTCATCAAGTTATTTTTATTTCGACGTTTTATTTGTGTTTTTATTAATGTTGTACGGATTTATTTGTTCTTTCATTATTTAAAATAAAAATTATATCAATTTGTATAATTTGGCGAGTGGTTTGGCAATTTATATAATTTGGCGAAACTGGTCGACAGGATAATCAAGTAGTACCGCCGCGGATTTGGCGTTAAAATTCCCCAATCAAAGAGAAATGAATAGAAATTCGTTTATAGGGAGATCGCCACTGTTTTTTAAATTATAATTCAATCTTTCGGAATCTTTTTAAAGCCGATCAAATTAGCGTGCATTTAGAGTCTGCGGTGTCTGGACGGGGGTTGGCGAGCGTAGCTCGTAGGGGGCCGAGCCCCCTAGTGTATCTGAAAATGTGCCAGAAAATTTCGAGTTGTAGAGCATGGAAAAGAATTTTTTTAAATACCGCATTAACATGATTCTGATAAAACCATCTATTACATAAAAATGAAATAAAAACTCGTCAAAAGCGACCAGATAAAATTGTTAAAGTGGGTTTATCTCTAATCATGATTTAGTTTTTTTTTTTTTTTTTTTTTTTTTTTTTTTTTTTTTTTTTGTGAAATTAGTATATTTAACTTCGAAATCTACCTCCGCCTGCAGGCCGGGCCAGCAGGGATTTTTAGAATTATACCCGCGCAATAGCTGAAGCGGCATTTCCGAAGATTTGAACTCATTTTTCTCCAAATGACGTTTTTGGGCATAACGCGCAGGATATCTCAAAAACTTATGAATATTTTTTCATGAAGTTAAAAAAAAATATTTTTCAGTCTGTATAAACTGAACCTAAAATTTCCTTATTATTGTTCAAAAAAATATTTTTTTTAGGTGATTATACTGTTCAAATTTTCAATATTTTGTATTAGGTAAGTACAACTCTGTATTAAAAATATAAAATGCTTTAAATACAAATTTATTTAGGTTCAGGATAATTATTGTAATCTAAAGTATAATTAGGCACAAAAAAGTAATTTTAGAGACAAAATTTATTTTGTAATCCTGAGCGTAAGCTGTCATACCAATTTTCTGCTCGACAAACATCTGACAGTTTGGAGTCCCCTATAAATACTAATTCTGCAACTTGACTTTTTTTAAAATACATGAAACGAAAGAACATACTTATATCTTTCAACACAATTAAATTTGTGTTTTTAAATCATATGCATTTTAAAATATTAAATGTTGAAAATGATTTTTTTTTTTTCATTTTTCCCACTTTTAAGAGTTTTGTCCTGAGACCCCTTTAAAGATCTAAAATTTATTAGAATCTAATAAAAGTTATGAAATTCTTAACAACAACAAAAAATACTAAATTTTTTCACCTAGTTTTAAAATACGATGCAATAAATATTTTTTAACTCGGGCCATAAAAAGTAATTTAATCCAGGAAAATAAAACTTCATCAATGTAAAATCGCCTGCAAACTTGAATACTACTTCTTTAATTCATGCCCAGTTGTTAACGATGTATTTCCACTATCGAAGAATTTGTTGTTTCCATGGCAACAACGCACTCCATTGAAATCATATCGAATGAGTTCAGAATCGGGCCCTAAGAGCAATATTCTACTGGCGAATGAGACCCACTCCATAGCCTTAATCTTTTCCCTTCGCATCAGTGTTGATTGACGTCAGTTTCGGCCTCGACTGAGCGTCAATCGCTGTCAGCGCCATCTATTGTTTGAAATTCGAACTAAAATCAAGAATCACAGTAAAAAACTCCTGACATCTTACATAACCCTCCTGCAACAATTTTTTAAATATCTGTCACCGTTTGCAAGTTATTGAATTTTATCATCCATCAGTCATTTTTGGGACACCCGGTATTTGGGTTCGATACTAATTGTAAAATTAAAATTATCCGATTGAGGTTGACAAAGCATCCCTAGAATTTTTACAGAAATTTGCTGCGAGTGTTCGTCAAATGCATATTCTGATATGACTGCGTCGTGTAATAATTCAGGATGATTAGAAAACCACTTATGTACGTCCATACCTCCCCCCTTTTAAGATCAGAATTAATGGAGGATATTCCATCTCCGTTTTGATCACGTGGTCAAGGTAAAAACTTCTAGCGTAAAGAAGGGAAGGCTCCGTAGACGTGTAATGTAAATCCCCGCTAGCCAATGAAACAGTTCATGAGGCAAAGCAATACGAGCAATAGTATCTTCCCTTCTCATCAGTTAGAAGTTCCTAGGGTAAATTACCGGTATCACGTGACTTTTTTCAGCCTCGAACCCATATTTGGAATATCCTCCATTGAGATTGCAAGTCCTGTGCGTCTTGTAAGGAACCTGCACCAGATAAACAATCATCGACGTACATGTCATTATGTATCACTTCGGCAGCTTTGGGAAAATCTTTTATTTCTTCATCAGCAAGGGCTTTCAACGTCCGCGTAGCTAGAAAGGGAGCACTAAGTGTGCCATAGGTAACCGTGTTAAGTTCAAATATTTTTGTCGGAGCGTCCTTACTAGACTTCCAAAGAATTTTTTGCAAATTTCTATGCAGTGGGACTATCATTATCTGCCTATACATCTTCTTTATGTCTGTACAGAATGGATATTTTTGGGTACGGAATCTAGTTATAATAGAAAATAAATCTTGCTGAACCGTTCCCCCATTTAACAAAATAGAATTGAGTGAATAACCACTAGATGTATTTGAACTAGGATTGAAGACAACTCTCAGGGGAGTGGATATTTTTCCGGTTTATACACAGCATGATGTGGAATGTAATAAGACAACTTATTTTCGTTGTCACTTTTAATTCGTGTCATATGCCCCAGAGATTCGTATTCCTCCGTAAAAGCTGTATATAAATTAACTCTTGTTTTATTTTTATCTAATTTATCCCATAAATTATTTAATCTCCTAGCTGCAATTTCTCTACAACTTACTAACACTTATTCTGCATTTTCTTTCATTGGCAGCTGTAATGTAAATCTACCAGTATGATCGCGTTTATAGGTGCTTCTAAAATCTTCCTCACAAAATATATCTTCATCCCCTTTGTCAGTTTCGTTATTATCCCCAGGCAAAGATGATATTCCAAAAAGATTCTGTAAAGTATTGTCTAAGCTATTTCCAGTTAAAAGGTAACAACATGACTTATTTTCAAATTGTGGAAGTGAACCTGTGATTAAATATCCAAATACTGTATTCTTTAATATACAATTAACATCTGCTAAACGAATTTGCTCACTTTTTAAAATGTCAAAAAATAACCCGCTACCAATTAATTCATCAATCTGACCAGGTATATGAAAATTATTGTCAGCTAATTATATGTAGTTTCGGATGCATAAATTTGAAATATCTTATCTTGCAACCGGTATGTTGTTTGTTATTTTTAGTAAAACTGCAAATTCTATCATTTTAGAAAATGTTCCCTGTTCATTAGATATTTCTGGATTGATAATTTGTTTTACTTACTGATGAGACTCGTTAATAATAGAAATAACACCCTTGAATGTTTTTTTTTAGATTTAATTTCTTGCATGCGCTCTTACTTAATGCATTAATCAAGGACCCATTGTCTAAAATCGTTTCCAATCTAATTTTATTTCCAAACAGTTACTAAAATTACAACTGTGTTTAATATTGCGCAATTTCTTCTGTCATCTGCTAAAAAAATAGCTTATTTGTTTGTCTTTAACAAACTCGTTATTTATATTTATTACCGCCATTTCTGACAGATCATTTATTTCACATTGTAGGGAATTGAGTAATGATTTCAATGTTTGCAGGTAAATTTAGAATTGCATTGACCATGATGTAATCATAAACAATTTGAACGTAGTTTATTATTATTTGCAATCATTTTCCTTTCGCGAACAACCATGTTTAAAAATGCAGAACGTCTGAAAAGAGAGTGCTAAGAATTGCATAACACGCAAGGCTTTACATTATTTTTATTTTTATCGCTGATAAAAAATGATCTGGATTTAGTTACTGCATAATTATACCTAGCTTTCGAGAACTTCGTTTGCGACTGGCTGGCGACAGACGATAAATTTATGGATTCTAAAACCAGGCATCTTTTTTCCAAAAAAGAAATTAAGTAATCAAAAGTTTGGAAATTAGAGGTTTCAAGAGGTAATTCAAAATGCTCTTGATTTTATTTACCGAGCTCTTGCAGAATTACATTTATAAATACACTTTCTGATAAATTATTTTGCGCGTATTGCTGGACTTTCATTGCACGGACGTTTTTGTTAATACAATCAATAAAATTACGCAACTCTTTAGGCGATTCATACTGCATTTTTTCAAAATTTAAAATTGCAGAAATATGTCAATCGATTAACAATCTTTTGTTTTCGTATCTGCGTATCAGGGCTTGAAACAATGAATTGTAATCATCATCAGGTGCTCTAAATGTTTAGCTTCATTTTTTAACGAAGCTTTTAAATAAAATAGATTCTGACTATTATCTAATTGAGCATTATGAATAATCAATTTAGTGAATTGCGTTTTAAAATTAGCAAAATCACTGTAAGCATCTCCGAATGAAGGTAATGGAATTTCTCGGAGGCGAACCTTTGTTTTGTTTTCGTTTCAATGATCACAAACATTTACAATAGTACGTTTGTTTTCAATAGATGCTAATAAAAGTTTTCGGCTTACCTCCACTCGTTCGGGCCTCTCATTAGCACTGTCGATATCCTCCTCTATTTCTTGCACTTATTGGGCAGATATCTCTTGGATATCAAAATACTGCTCACTTATTTCCTCCAATTTATTTTGAAGACCTTCTGTCTTTTTTAATTTAACTTCAAGTTGTCTCACATTCGTTGTTTTAACATCCGTGGTGTTTGTTAAAACCTGCTCTAATATTGTGATGACAGCCTTTACGGTACCTTTTAATCTATTAAGTTTATCCGTAGTATCTCTCAGGCTCTTTTGAACCACAATGCTCGTATCTCTGACTGTAGACGTTTAATTTATTTTTAATTGGTTTTATTGACACGTAAACATTGCACAATACACTCACACAAAACATAAAACTGTCTAATTTGAATTGTTTATAAAGTATAATTAATAGCCATCGCGTAGTTTTGTATGGAATGTTTAGAGAAGTGTTGATGCTTTGACGACCAACAGCTTAATGAATACATTTTTTGCAGACTGCTCGCTAGAGGGAGCTGGTTATACTTCCGGAACGGAACAAATATTTTAGGTTGTTTGGAAAGTTGTGTCCGTTTGGGAAAATTCGTACCGGAAAATTCTACCATTTAATTATGAAACATTGATTCCGATATCTAATGTCTAATTGTTACCGGGAAGAATTTTCCGATACGAATTGATTTTCCCAAACATACACGACTTTCACAACTTCCCAATATACATGTGTATATATATGTATATACCGGGTGTCCCAAAAAGGACTGACTGATTTTAAAATTCAATAACTTCCAAACGGTGACAGATATTAAAAAAATTCTTGCAGGAGGGTTATGCATAAGGTCAAAAGTTTTATTACAGTGATTTTCGATTTTCGTTAGAATTACAAACAATAGATGGCGCTGTAAGCAATAGTCGCTAAATACAGGCTCGATTTTTTGTCCTTTCTGTTGTTCCATGCAGAAAAAGGAGATGGAAATGTATTATCCTGGCCACGAAGTACCAAAAATCGAGATTGAATTTAGCCTCTATTGATCGCAGCGCCATCTATTGTTTGTAATTCGAACTAAAATCGAAAATCACTGTAAAAAAACTTTTGACTTTATGCATAACCCTCCTGCAAGAATTTTTTTAATATCTGTCATCGTTTGGAAGTTATTGAATTTTAAAATCAGTCAGTCCGTTTTGGGACACCCGGTATATGTATATATACATCATGTATATTTTAACTTGTCAGATAAATTTTGATTAAATGTATTTTTACATATATGTATAACTATATATATATATGTATGTGTGTGCAGTGCGTGCGGGCTTTGTTAAAAGTTCGAGAACAGATTTTAATCCTGTTTTCGTTTTGTTTAAATTAAAGTAGAATCACAAGATTTATATGAACTAATTGATAATAAAAATTCATTTATTACTGTATTTTGTTAATGTTGTTTGCTTATTTTTTTTTCAGATTTATTACAATTTACTGAAAGCTACTTTTAGCAGACTAAGATTTCAAAGCCAGAAATCTGAAAAAAAAAAAAACCATTCATGAAGTTACATTTCAAAGTAAAAACGAAATATTATACATTTAACATGATAAGGTGTAAAATGAAATAATATACAAAAAATATTTAAAAGAAAAAGGATAAAGAAATGTATTTTTTTTTATATAACTACTTCAAAGAGAATATGTGAATAGAGTTAAATTACTATTAATTAAAATAATTTTTCCATGGGTTACATCATTTCAGTTTTCCCCACGTTTAGTTTGTTATAGATTTCTATTTGTTTATAGATATGTTTTTTCTCTTTTTTGATAGTAAAATTTCTAACAATTTGAGAAAATTAATGTTAATTTCCGATGCTTTCTTGTCTGAGAATTTTTACTATTTTCATTTTTTTTTTACAATTTCTTATTCAAAACTGAGTTTTGTAAAGAAGGCTTAATGACATTTTGTTTTCCAAATGTCACAACAAATAATTCCACAATATTGTACCCCAAAATAATTAATAGATTTAACACTAGAGATGATACAATGACAAAAATGTGAAATATTTATAAATAATGTTTCTTCACTCTGCTTTGCGCTCAAACAGCTAAACGTTCTTAAAAATTAGGTTAATTCTAGTAAATATTTCATAATTATTATATTTCACTTTATGTGGATAATTCCAAACTTTTACACTCTTTTATGTAACTTAATTTTTTTTATGTATGCAAAGAGTTTTTTGTAATTAACTTTTCATTCCCTCATTTGCTAGAATTATACAAGTTATGAACACGGGTATTTTCATTTAATGCGAATACATCTTTTTAATATTTAGATAAATTAATTATAAATTAATGAATTACTTTAAAGACATTTTCCGCTATCAGGGCACATGGGACGAACAGCAAAATGTTCTATATGAACACTGTAAGCAAATTACAAAAACAGTTGAGTTAAATTTGTACACCCTCTCTAAAAAAATGAAAATTTGCTGTGAAACTGCACCTGTGAAAAATTTCAAACAAAACGAAGTAGATAAAAATATACACAAGAAAGAAAGTTATTTAAAAAAAGAAAAATATACCTCTATTTAAATTTGAAATGATTTAATAAAATAATGTTTTTTTAAAGGTGTTTTCTAAATAGATATTCCTATCGAGATTTTTTTTATTAGAGTTACAAAATCAATATCAAAAGCATATTAGATATTTGACGTAATATTCGTAATGGATATACAGCTCATATTAAAAATATTAGAATAATTACTTTTTTTTTTACACACTGAAAATAACGTTTGGCAAATTAAATGTCTTTTTATGCAAATATGCAAACGATATTTTTATTAAGAACTTATTGTTAATTAAGCTTATTTATTATCTTAAAATTGATATCATTTTTGAAAAGATTAATTGAAAAAAAATTATTTTGAAAAGTCAAAATATTACAATATTTATTCAAGTGGTTCAAAATATTAGAATATTTCGCATTAATTCATTCTGCTTTAATTATCACCTATTCGTAACTGGTGGCATCATGGATTAAATTAAGACGATTTTATTTAAAAGCAATATTCTCTTTGCAGTTTGTTTGCTTTTTCGTCTTAAAATGGGTCGTGTGCGTGATATTCCGCAATCTATTAAATTTAGGATGGCTGATTTGTGTTGGCACGGTAAAAATCAATGTTATATAGCGAATTTTTTACACTGTTCGCAATCAAGCATTAATAAAATACTAACACAGTATTTAAAAAATAAACGGTCAAGTGCGAGCATTACTCGCGCACAGAGGGTTCCGTAGAATAAATATATGAATTTGTAATTGTATTATAAAAAAAATTGCTAAAAGAATACTAAGAATTTGTAAAAAACTATACAACGTAGGGTTGGGTATATCTGTATATATTAGAAAAGTGTAAATGGGTATACCATGAAAGTTCAAAGAGATATGGAACTTAAATAATATCAAATATAGCTATTCGTATAACTCTTTGTTTAATATTATCCTAATCTGTTTATGATGAACTTAATTCGGTACTGACAATAAAATCAGTGCATAGTTAAACTTCATTTGGCATTTCATGAAACTAAATTCAGCTTAGTAATAACCTTTATTTCTACAGTGTAGCTAAAACAAAACCTTTGTTCAAAGTTTAAATTTGGCATTGTGCTAAGCGCGAGTCTGAGGTCTCAAAGTTGCAACGACGCCTTGGTCAGTGCCGCGTTTTTCTAGATAGGTGTTTAATTAACTTTTAATGTCACTCGAAGCGTATTGAGAGATACAATAAATGCAAACTATCGCGAATCCCACAACATTTATGAGATTCATTCTAATTAAACCTTTCGAGGGCGATGCCCATACAAAACGGACACCTAATTTTAATTCTAAAACAGACAAACAGCACCAAGAATATTTAATTAAAATTTTCTTTTTATCATGTACGTGAAAATAAACAAGTTCGCATTTTCTAATAAATTCGTATTTAAATTCTGGTGTCAGTTCATTATTTCATAAGTTTATAAATAGAATTACTCCGTGCCGGAAAGGTTTAAGTGGTCGCAGGACTCTTAAAGCTTCAAAATTTAAGAAATTTTAATTTTTTTAGATGTTAAACTCCTATCTTTTCTGAATATTTTAATATAATTGTTTCCTTGAAATTCCCATTAGAACAGAAGTTTTGGCTTTTAGAATTATACCCGCTCAATAGATGAAGCGGCGTTTCCGAAACTTTAAATTCATTATTTTCCAAATGGCGTTTTTTGGGCAAAACGCGCAGGATACCTCAAAAACTTCTGAATATTTTTTCATGAAATTTTCAAAACTTATATTTCATGTTAGTCTGTATAAACTGAACCTAAAATTTCCTTTTTATCGTTCAAAAGAATATTTTTTAGGTAATTTTACTGTTGCAATTTTCTAAATTTTGTATTAGCTAAATGCAACATTGCATTAAAAATATAAAAATGCTTTAAATACAAATTTATTTAAGTTCAGGGAAATTATTACAATCTGAAGTATAAGTAAGCACCAAAATTTTCATTTTAGTTGCAATATTTATTTTGTAATCCTGCGTGTAAACTGTTATCTCAATTTTCTGTTCGACAAATGTCTAACAGTTTCGAGCCCCCTATAAATACTAATTCTGTATCTTGCAAATTTTTAAAAACATGAAACGAAAGAACGTACTTATATCTTTCATCCCAATTAAAATTGTGTTTTAAAATCATATACATTTTAAGACATTAAATGTTGAAAATGGTCTTTTTAGGGTTTCGTTCATCTGACGAAACCCTATTCGTCTCGCTCCTCTGTCTGTCTGTCCGTCACAGAACCCGTTCTCAGAAACTATACATGTTGGAGACATGAAATTTTGGGTACTTATAGCTAAACACCTCACATCATACGACAAATCATAAAATTTTGAAAAAGTCGTACATTTAACCCTTTGGGCTCCCGCATGTGTATTTTAAACAATTCGTTCTAAGTGAGCTCCTAATTATGTTGTAGACATGAAATTTTGGGTACTTATAGCTGAACACCTCACATCATACACAAATGATAAAATTTTGAAAAAGTCGCACATTTAACCCTTTGAGCTCCCGTATGTGTATTTTAAACAATTCTTTCTAAGTGAGCTCCTAATTAATTTGGAGGCGTGAAATTTTGCATACTTATAGCTGAACACCTCGCATCAAATGACAAACCATAAAATTTTGAAAATGTCGTACGATTAACCCTTTGGGGTCCCACATGTGTATTTTAAACAATTCTTTCTAAGTGAGGCCCTAATTAGGTTGGAGGCGTGAAATTTTGCATACTTATAGCTGAACATCTCGCATCAAATGACAAATCATAAAATTTTGAAAATGTCGTACGTTTAACCCTTTGGGGTCCCACATGTGTATTTTAAACAATTCTTTCTAAGTGAGGCCCTAATTAGGTTGGAGGCGTGAAATTTTGCATACTTATAGCTGAACACCTCACATCAAACGACAAATCATAAAATTTTAAAAATGTCGTAAGTTTAACACTTTGGGGTCCCACATGTGCATTTTAAACAATTCTTTCTAAGTGAGCCCCTAATTATGTTCGAGACATGACATTTTGGGAACTTATAGCTGAACACCTCACATCATACGACAAATGATAAAATTTTGAAAAAGTCGTAAATTTAACCCTTTGGGCTCCCGCATGTGTATTTTAAACAATTATTTCTAAGTGAGCTCCTAATTAGTTTGGAGGCGTGAAATTTTGCATACTTATAGCTGAACACCTCACATCAAACGACAAATCATAAAATTTTGAAAATATCGTACGTTTAACCCTTTGGGGTCCCACGTGTATTTTAAACAATTCTTTCTAAGTGAGCCCCTAATTAGGTTGGAGGCGCGAAATTTTGCATACTTATAGCTGAACACCTCACATCCAACGACAAATCATAAAATTTTGAAAAAGTCGTGCATTTAACCCTTTGGTGTCCCAAACGTGTATTTTAAACAATTCTTTCTAAGTGAGCCCCTAATTATGTTGGAGACATGAAATTTTGGGTACTTATAGCTGGACACCTCACATCATACGACAAATGATAAAATTTTGGAAAAGTCGTACATTTAACCCTTTAGGGTCCCGCATGTGTATTTTAAACAATTCTTTCTAAGTGAGCTCCCAATTAGTTTGGAGACGTGCAATTTTGCATACTTATAGCTGAACACCTCACATCAAACGACAAATCATAAAATTTTGAAAATGCCGTACATTTAACCCTTTGTGCTCCCACATGTGCATTTTAAACAATTCTTTCTAAGTGAGCCCCTATTTAGGTTGAAGGCGTGAAATTTTTCATACTTATAGCTCAACATCTCTGATCTCACGTCAAATAATAAATTTTGAAAAAGTTTTATGTTTAACCCTTTCAACTCCAGCTTGTGTATTTTAAGCCATTCTTTCTAACTGAGCCCCTAATTAAATTGGAGATTTGGAATCTTGCATACATATTGCAGAACACCTGAGGCCAGGCGACAAATCATAAAATCTTGAAAAAGTCTTACGTTTAACCCTTTGAGCTACCGCATATGTATTTGAAGCAATTCTTTCTAAGAGATAATTCTTTCGTAATTAAGTTGGTGATATGAAATTTTGCATATGTATAGCTGAATGCCTCAGACCATACGACAAATCATAAAATTTTCAAAAAGTCTTTTATTATTTACCCCTCTGGGCTCTAACTTGTGTATTTTAAGCAATTTTTCTAACCTCCGCCCTTTTAACCCGGGGAGAAATTTTCCAACTTTTGCCGACACCCCTTTGACCATTCTTTCATATTATGCACCATAGCCTTATATGTTTTAGTTCCATTTTTTCCGCCAGGTGCGCCTACTTATCTCGGGTGCTATGGGCCCAATCCCCTCGATTAATATATCTACGGATAGTATGTAAAACGGATTTTCGTTCGGATACAGGTTTGTTTAGAATCAAGTGCGCCCCCTGGCTGTGAAATGTGGAACTAACAGATATTTCAAAAGGATAAAGTGTTTTGAAAGGAATATTAAACGAAACCCTCTGTGCGATCTGTGATCACACTTGCCCACTTGTTTTTTCATTTTTTACACATTTTTGAGTCCCGAGACCCCTTAAATAAGTACGTTTTTAACAATTTTACGTTTATTGCTTTTATACTGTTACTGGACATTACATTAGACATATATATCATTAAAAGTTGTTAACTAGGCATAGAGTATGGATGAAATTTCAAATGCATTAATAAAATCAAATTTCACAAGTAGAATGCAACCTTTTTTCAATAATTTATTGCTATCCTAGTCCGCAAACTCCTGCACTCCTTCAAATATAATGGGAACTTAAATAACTTCTGTGTCTCATAATACTTGACCTGAACTTAAAAAGGATTGTCATGTAATAATAATAAAAAATAAATATCAGATCCCAACGATCTTGCCTGTGTATTATTACCTACCATAACTACAGAACCCATATTTAGATCCTGAAAATGCTCATATAAAACTGAAATAAGAAGAAATCAGAAAGAGAACAACAAATAGCGCTACGAAAGATTAGAAGCAAATTTCTTTTCATATATATATATTTATTTATTTATACATATACGTTACGAAAAAATAAATTAATGTTAATTATTTGCTATCAACAAAATATTGAATGCATTTCAATGGTTACTCCCATTCAGTGCAAGAAGTGTCATTTGGTTTTGGTGAAGAGTTTTTGCTAATAAATGTCATTTTACAAATTTTAAATGCTACAAATTTAGAAATTTGTCAAAAGAACCTTTAACAGACATTAATCCTGTGGTGTGGAGTTTTCTATGAATAACAAAAATGTATGATACTTTAAATTATAGAATTCTGAAAAAGGAAAACACAGATTTGTATATTCATATTTTTTTTCCATAAAATAATTACAAAGAGATTCACTGACACTCGCAGCACTATTAAGAGATTCAAATAAGAACCATGTTATTCAATTGAAAACCGTAAAAGTGAGATAAAAATCTGGAACTTTTATTTAACTGGCAAATTAATTGCATGCTGTCAAAAGTTATTTTTGCCTTCCAAAGAATTATCAACAGTTGGTAGCATAGTGCCTCAAGACTGAAATGTTACCGCACCGTCAGAACAAAATTGATGCCCCATCGAGATAAAGTAACGAAACCTAAAATATTACAATTTAGGACAGTCAGGGGCAATCTACGGCCATCTACTAAGCAGCCTTGACTACAAAGAGTCAGGTTCTCGGTTTATTAGATAATTTTACATCTAGCGAGGCCGCAGACAAATTTTTTAAATTATTATTCAATAATGTAGAACCCTTTCTTGATACCCTACCAAAAAAGTGTTTTCTGTTTTTTTTTTTTTTTTTTTTTTTTTTTTTTTTTTAACAATCTGGTTCACACTAGCGTTGCTGTTAGACAAAAAATGTTCAAAGGGTGTTATTTGAAATGCAGTGTAGTGACGTATATTAAGGTAAATATTCGAAATAGGCCAGAGTTCTATTAAAACAAATCTTGGAGTTGATACGTAACTTAAATTCGTAAATCACACAAACAAGATTGCCACATTGACGTTAGTACGTCTATACCGATTTATTTCTTGTGAAACGCAGTTTAGCTACAGCCAAAAAATGTATGGAAATTGATTCAGTAGTTCCTGTTAAAAGTTACATAATTGTCAGCTGTTCCTGTGATAGTATAGCAGTTATCGCTCAGTGAAAGATGAAGATGTTTGTTATGAAAACATTTATTCTAGACATTAAAAATAATTTGACATTCGGCAGGTTAACTTACATAAAATAAGGTCTTATGAGAAGGTTAAATGACTTACGTTACATGAAATCTTTCGTAAGGTAATTTGAATAACATAAATGAAACCTAAGTGCATTTTTTCCGAAATAGATGTAAATTGCCAAATGAAACACACCAACTGGCACAAGAGCAAAAAGACTGAATAATCAGAAAAGAAGGGAGGGGTAGAATAAATCGTCAGTATTGCACCATCTCGAGATAAAAATAAAGTTTGATTTTTTTAGTCCAGTTACAGTTAGACAATAATTTATTAGACTAAATTCAAATTTAATATCCAAACATCAAAATATTAGTCATGATTTTTATGGTAAGCTTTGAAAAAGAATTACTTGATTTTTGGTTATTATATTGGTTAACAAGATAGTATTTCTATGTTTTAAAATAAAATCTATATTTACAGAATTAAAAGTACTACTTGAAAAAAACTAAACTAAACATTGATTAACAAGATTAATACAAAGCTTTAACGATTAGAAACAAGACTCAAAATAAGATATTCAAAATTAATGGCCTGTCATTTAAATATTTTAAAATGCATTTCTATTTTACATTTCAAAAACACAGATTTTATTCATGGAAAAGTGTGCGACAAGCAGTATAAATAGCTCTAATGAAGAGTCATTGGAAATTAAACAGTCTTAATGACAAAGTAATTTAACTTTAAATAACATTATGATCTGTTAATGAATAATGAAGTTGTTTAAATTGAAGTAAATGATTTTTAGATAGCTAAATAGATAGAATATATTAGAGAATTAGCAGTTTCAGACCATTACCACGAATCTCTTGAAGTTTCTGAAGAATTTACTGAGGTACAAAATGTTATTTTATTTTATAAAATCGCAGTACAAAGTCTATTACAAGTTAAGTAAATGTATTCCCCTAATTCCAATTATTTGACAAAGAGGGTTTAAATTTTCTTTTATTTACATAAAATTACTTTCCCATATTCACGTACTTGTTCAATTTGTATATAATTTATTATAAAAATAAATGAATAATTTTCATGCTATTTTTATAAACGAAAAATCAGAATATCAAATGCTGGAATTTTTTATAGCAGATTTGTTTAGTACCAGCAAAAAAATGCCAACTAAATACAACTTAAAGAGAATAATCACAGTATACGGATTTCATGATTTAACCAGATTCAAGTACCACTGAACAGATAGAATTGTACTTTATATATATTTTTTATTATTTGAAATACGTAATTTTCCTATTAAAAGGTTTTTGACAGTTATTTGCAATAGAAGCATTATTTTGTAACTTTATAGATCTCATATAGCAAGCATGTTCGCAGCGACTTTATTGCAATTCACAGTAGTCCCGTTACATCTGTGACCAAAATATTCACAAACGTCACATTTTGTATAAAAATATTATTTTTTTCAAAAACTCTTAAAAAGAGAACACTTAAAACACATTATTTTATGTAAAATGTATTTTTCGGACACTATTTTATTTTTTTGACGTCACTGGAAGTGATGTATGTCACTTCACATATATGCAAATATAATCACGAAGCAGCCACTATGACATGTAAAGTCACACTCTGGTAATAATGTAATTTTTAAATATATTTTTTAATTATAAATTTTTAATTATTATATTTATACAATTTTTAATTATCACTGAAAGTTAGAAAAAGTATTTCGAACAGGGTATTTTAATGCATTTGAGGCATGGATCCTATCAGTTTTTTAGAGTTCCATACAAATTAACCTGTGTTCAATTTTAGTTATTATGAAATTGTAAATTATCATGTAAACCATTAAGATGATTCATAATAACAATGAAAACTTGATTATTTAGTGATTAGTGTACTGGCTACTAGACAAAAGTGACAGTTTGAATGTGAACTTAGGCATGAATGTTTTAGAGGGTCGGAATTGACTTTAACCTGTTCGTGACCATGGGTGCATTGCATATATGCACTCTCAAAAAGTGCTTAAAACGTTTGAGTTTGATATTAGTAAAAAAAGAACAGTAGAGTGGATTTTATTTAATTGCGACATATTCGTGATTTATAAATTTGTTAACTAATTAACAAAAAGTGGTGCCAAAGGAATAAAATTCGTGTAAAAGATGACGGTCCTGAATGGGTTAAGCTAATACCCTGCCCTGTGTTAGTCTAGTTAAAAAAATGATCATACAGCCTGCAACAAACTACAACCATATTACAAATGCAATAATAATAATAGTAGTACACTTCCTCAAATACACACTCGTAACGAAAGGCAGAAAAACTAAGCGCTGAATGTACCGCAATATATAAACCAAAATTTAGAGACAAGAGATTTTACTGAAATTGTAAACCAATTTCGTTGACTTTATCTTAAATCAATCAATGGAAAATAAAGACATGCGGGGAATATCATTTGAATCACTATGCGATATTGGACAAACATTTGGCTAGCCTATCATGTTGTTCTTCAAAAATATTTTATATTAAATTAAGAGAATTTTCTACTTGCGTCATTAGTCCAGTCAAATAGTCCCAGAAAATAGAGCCGATAGAAACAAAAATTCTGCTAGAAGATTTTAGGTAAGTGTTTATGATAATCACAGTAACAAGAATTAATTGTTTTCCAACAAAATATCTCGAGGCTAAACTTTGTAATGCGAAAAAAGTACGAAATTTTCGGGCATTTTTCAGTTTTTTGCCTATGACTCGAAAATTATAAAATTTTTGTGTAGCATACCTAATTACAGAAAGAACGAGCATTAAATGCTCTACAAATTTCATAATAATAAAGGTTTTCTACACTTAATAGTAACCGCGATACGGCTTTTTGAAAACAACGCTTTTTAACAACTTCACAGAAAGTGACCTATTAATCGCTTCCCATCTCTAAAAATTTCTTTTCCTTACTAACTGTGAAAATGAAATGTACCTATTCTAAATCCCATGCTTAATTTTATATGGAGTGTTAAAATTTTACTCTCAGTTCGTCCGCTTTTACTCATAAAATATTTAATTAAGGATAGATTTTAGAAATATTTTGACGACTAAGAAAAAAAGAGACATCCTTTAAGAAGAGTACACAGAAAAAAGAATTCAAAAATATTTATTTCCCGAGAAGATATTTTAAATATAAGAATGCATTAAACGTCCATAGACTTAACATCACCGAGGGGAATTCGGAAACTGAGTGACGAACAGCCTTAAAAAAACTAGACTTATTTTGTGTGGGGTTAATGAAATTGAAGGTGTATGCAGTGAAGGTCCACACACATGATCTAATATAACGAATAATTGATGCAGAAACACAAATAAACGCTATACATGCTTACAGATGTATTTTGAGGCACCCATAAAAAGGTTGAGCCTATGCTTAGACTTGCAAGGCAACCATATTGAAGTGCATTAATTACACAGGGTTATTACAAATGAATCATCAGGTTTTGATACGTTTCTACTTGCGAACTAGGAAGCGTATACGTTTCCATGCCGACTCAAGCGAGAGGGCGTCAACTACAGTTTCGCGCTGCGTATGTGTCATGCGCGTGTGGTTGCCATGGTTGCGGTTCAAACGTCATATTCAAAATGGCGTGAGCATAGCAAAAAACGTTTTGTGTACTAGAATTTTCAAAGTGTGAATCGCTTATAACCGTTCAGAAATCATTCCGGAAGGCATACAAATGCAAACTACCAACCCAACAAAGCATTCTGCGGTGGTATCGACAGTTCAAAGAAACCGGTTATTTATATAAAGGCAAAAGTTCCGGCCGACCAAGCGTTACTGAAGAAACAGTGAACCAAGTTAGAGAAAGTTTCATCCGTAGTTCCAAGAATCAACAAATCACACTAGCCGCGATCTTTCCATTCCAGAGCCAACTGTGTGAAAATTTTCCGCTGCCCAGTCGCCACTTTGAATATGAAGTTCGCGAAGCAACAATGGCAACCACACGCGCATGACACATACGCAGCCCGAAACTGTATTTAAGGTCCTATCGTTTGAGTTGTCATGGAAACATATACGTTTCCTAGTTCGCACGTAGAACCATATCAAATCCCTATGATTCATTTGTAATAACCCGGTACTTTGTACTTCTTATTTATACTAACAAATTAATTATTAAAAGCAATTTTTAGGAAAATGTGAAGAGACTTTTGAAACACCCTACTGTACCTGTGATACATGTTCAGGCATAATTTTTATAACAATGCACTAAATTTCATAATCTGCCTTATGATCAAATCGAAAATTATGGATTACAAAAAACAGAAAATCTCGAAAATGAAATCAATGAAATTTTTATTTATTCAGAAAGAATGTACAGGAGAAAAAGAAAAATTAAGTTTAAGAAATCTTTTGTGCTTAATATTAAGGGAATTAATCAACTGGATTTTTTTTTCGTGTACATTACGAAATTAAAAAGAGACCGTTTCTGATAAAGACGATGAAATAAATGACAAAATTCTGAAATAAAACAAAGTCTAAGATAAAATTTAGAATGAACCTAAGTCATTAATCGGAGGTATCTTATTAATAAATAAAGAGAATAGAAATACACTCTTCTAGCATTACATTTTACTTATTCAATATTTTTGTTAAAGGTTACTTTGTGCGCTTGAAAAGGATTTTGCAGAAATACAGTAATTTAGATTCTTTTGCAATAAAATACAAATGCTTTTTTCATACGAAAGTTTAATTTTACTTTTGACATGGGTATCGTACTTCATTAGCATAAAAAATAATTTTTTAAGCTTCTGATTAAATTGAATGTCTGTTTTAATATTTTAAGTCTTACTATTTTTTGAATACAAAAGTTATTGTTTTTAAAGAAGATAAATTTTAGTTTTATAAAAGGATTTTGAATTCACAAAAAGTTAATCAACTTTTTGCATCAGTGCTTGGAATAAATGAATTTTAAAACTTGAGCAACTGTTTTAGGAACCCAATTAAAATATTTTTTTGCTTTCCTTTTATATATAAAAAAAAGTAACGCTTTGGAAATATGGACCAATGAAAATCTGCGTAGATACCGCGAAACGAATCTGATTGGTCAGAGCTTTCTGACGCTATAAGGGGGGTTACCAAGAAGGTCGGGACCCGGCTATGTCGCCAACATGGCGATATATAGTCAAATTTGGCGACCAAAATTAGTCACCAAATGTGACGTAAACTTGGCGCTATTTCGAGTATTTCGCCAAATTTCCATAGACTCCCATTGTAATACAATAGGGTTCACTTGCTTGCAGAAAATCAACAAAATGAGATATTTCAGCGCAACGAAAACTAATATTAGCTTATGAATAGAGCTTAATTGAACTATTTACATTATTTTTAAGCACAAGCAATAATTTGGGGTAGGCAAGAAAATAGGGATTGCTTAGCGATGCCGAATGAAATCGCGAAGCGATTACGCGGGAGTTTGATGAGCGTAGCAAGCGGGGGGGCGGAGCCCTCTTAGTATAAATAAAAGTATTGCTTTGGAAATGAACCAATGAAAATCTGCGTAAATACTGCGAAATGCAGCTGATTGGCCAGTGCTTTCTGATGCTATACCAAGGGAGGGGTCCCGGCTCTGTCGCCAAACATCGATAAGATTGTCGCCAACTTGGCGATATATCGTCAAATTTCCATAGACTCCAATAATTTGGAATAACCCTATAGAAAACCAATGGGGTTTACTTGCTTGCAGAAAATCAACAAATTGAGGTATTTCAATGCAACAAAAACTAATATTAGCTTTCAAATAGAGCTTAATTGATCTATTTACTTAATTAATCTATTTTTAAGCACAAACACTACTTATTTTCAATATTCGTAACACTATATATATAATTTTTATTTAATGTCTAATTATTCAAATAAATTAAAAATTTTACATTTTTAATGATTTTATATTTAATAATTCTTTTAATTATGAAACTCTGTAAGCTCTAAGTATTCCCTGCTTAGAGATAAGGAAATAAAATAGTCAGGAGTTGGGGAGGAGCGAGTTTATACCAAGTGAAATCTAAAAATTGAATGCATAGAAAATGAGGAATCGCGAAGCGATCCAGAATGGAAACGCGAAATAATTTAATTTGGAGTTGGCTAGAAAATAAGGTTTGTTTCGCAATACTGAACGGAATCGCGAAGCGTTTACGCGGGGTGTTGGTAAGCATAGCGAGCAGGGTTGTGGAGCCCTCCTAATATTTAAATGAGAAAATTGAAGAAAGTATCCACAATTCATAATAATCATGTTAGGTTAATAATATTATATATATATTACTATTATGTATATTATTGATTAATAATATACGAAAACAATATTTTAAAATTTTTTAGATAGAACTCATGGAATACGCATGAACAAATATTTTGCATTCCATTGGTTGGTCAACGATATGTTCGCCTTGACTTAGCGTCGGTCGTCTAACCATTTGCGAACAAAAGCATAACTATGTATTACTACAAGAGCCCAACAGTTCTTAAAGGATAATAACACCAGAAAATAAATAACCCAAGAACTAGCATAAAAATTTGGATGATACGGTTAAAATAAGAAAATATTAAGGGCATATTCTCTATATTATTCCAAGGTGACAAATTCTTAAAAAAATGTCGTAGAACAAAACAGTAATCTGGTAATTTTTTTTAAACTGAAAAGGGAAATAATTTTCTCATTTCACATAGTAAATAAAATAATGAATTCAGTGTATTTTATATATACAATATTAGTACCATTATAAAATATTCTATTAAAGCTTCTAAGTGATTATTATCGATATTCTGTTGAGGTGTTTTAGAATGACATTGTTGTGCGGTTTTAAAGTGATTTAATCGGTTCAAATATTAGCAATATTTTAAATTTGCAATTTTTCTACAGTTATATTTGGTAATCTCCAATAGATGGCACCACTACAAATTATATATACTTATTTTAGACGTGATTGTGTTCACATATAGACATTTTTAACCTTTTAATTCTATGAAGTTCCGCTAGATGGCAGCATTAAATAATTATTTATTCAGTTCTAAAATAATAATGTTGCCATACTTTATTATATTATATTATATCTATTATTTATTACCTGTTTAATTTTAAACATATACTCCTTTATGTACTTTTTAGTAATAATTTATTCCAGGATCATTAAAATAGCATAAAATAATTTTATTTTATAGACTATATATGTTAATTATAATTATTATATTTATAAGAATGTGAATATTATCTTCCAGCTGTGATGATTTGTAACAGTAAGTATTCGCTTTTAACTGTACCAATGAATTAGGGGGGATTTTTGCTGTGCTAAAATGTGATACATGTTTTAGTTGTAATATGGCCATACCAATTGTTGATTATTACGGATCTTGCATTGATTAATATATTTTTTTAATTCAATTTATATGGCATGGTAAATTTATACTTTTCGTGTATAGTCGATCGGGTACATAATGGAATTCAATTTTTAGCTTATTGCTGGATTCTATTACAGAAATCGACTATGTTTTTGCTATGTTTTGCCGGCTACATCCATCCATTTGATCTATTATTTGTTTACGATGAGTCTTTTAATGGTTCAACAATATTTCGCTGGTTATTTGTATCTTTTGACTTTAATAGGTTATTATGTCAAAATTTGGTGGTTTTTCATATGTTTTATATGGATTAATCGTCCCCAATGTGCTAATGAATTAGTGGTATTGTGTTTGATATTGTATTATTCTGAGCTACTAAGGGTTCCATCTTTATTTTGTGTAATGTCAGTGTTATGAATTGAAGTTAAATTTATTAATTTATTAATTTAATTTTAGTAATTGGAAATAGATGATAATTTGTAATTATATAATGGTTATATATATATGCAAATATATATATATTTGCATTGGATAGCTGAGGACAAACTACAACCCGGCTATTATTTACATTTACGATTTTGGTTATAGTTTTTTTATATTAGTATAGTATAGTTTCGATTTCAGAGCCGGTTCCAATCGGTTCCGAAGTGAAAGTATTTTTTTGTTAAACATCTGAAACCAAAATCGAAAAAGTAATCTGATCGAAAAAGTAAAACCTAGCCTGGTTTTAGATCGTCCTCAGCTATGCTATACAAAAAAATCATTCTAAAATATTAAAATTGCAGACAGAAATTTGAAAATAACGTCACCATAGATTTAACTTTATCGTTTTCCTTTCTTCCCGTGACTGAAGTGAACACTAGGCTAATGTCATACGAACGTCTTTTTGCACATTATTTTCCTACTTATCATCCCTTCACAATGCTAGCGGAATTGTTTAATGATGATATGTCGGGAAAAAAGCGCGCAAAAAGACGTTCGTCTGACATTAGCCTTAATTCCAAACTTTAACCGATCTGTTTGCAAATCGAACAGCTCGTTAACAGACTCCCCACTGTATTCATAAAAGGAACTGGGTTACATATTTTAGTCTACTATAGTCAATTTTGTCCTTTACGATTTCTGAATGTTCAGCTTGATTTTACGTTTTATGCCGATTTTCCTTCATTAATAAAAGGAATACGGTTTTAATATTTTAGTTTAATTTAGTAAATTTTATCCTCTTTTCAATAAAAGTTTTTCGGAATTCGTACGGCAGTATTTTCATTTTTCGCGATACTTTTTATACGAATTTGAGAATATTTTCGGCTTTTGCGGTGATTGTTTGCATTAGAAAAAGTAATTCAGTAATATATGTAGCAAATTTTGTCCTCTGTAATTTTTGTAATTTTGTTGCTATTTTTAAAGGGATTTTTTTTTTCTTTTTTCGTTACGACCTTTCATAACAAAATCTGATTAGGATCCGAATTTTGGACGTCCGGATTTGAGAATTTGTAATGTAAATGTTTCTTTTTTCTAAATGTTTCTTTTTATTTTTTATAATGGGTTACTATGTTTAATTCATGTAGAATTTTACTGGTGATAATGAAGCATTAAAAATACTTCCTGTATTGATAAGTTAAGTAAATAGTATGGAAGTCATTTAGTAGATTTCAAT
Organism: Maratus speciosus; assembly: GCA_963932465.1. Taxonomy (NCBI): domain Eukaryota; kingdom Metazoa; phylum Arthropoda; class Arachnida; order Araneae; family Salticidae; genus Maratus; species Maratus speciosus. Next base: position 141,436,752 of record OZ010791.1, read on the forward strand.
TACTCTTTTAACAGTAACATTGTTAAGTAATTGTTAAGTATCAGAAATTTTACTGTCGAATAAAAATCTAATAGTATTTATTAAAATCAGATATCCCTTTTTCATTAGCTATACTCTGTCATCATCATTGACGAGATAGAAAAAAAGTACTTGTTTTGTTATTTTGTGACAGAATTCTTGAAAATATTTTTTAAAGTATGAATTAACAATTTTGTTTGCTGAGCTGCACTGAATAGCCGATGTGTTTTGCGAAAGATGTAAACTTTCTGCTTGTATGAGCTAGTATTTATCAAAAATTGTGAGAATACATTTTATTCCTGTTTTTAAATTTAAACTAAAATCAATAATAAAGTTGGTCTTGAATGAGGCATGATTAAAATTAACAAATGATGATTTATAATAGAGAAAGTTTTGTATGACTAAACAAACCCATAGGACCAAGAAAGAAAATACAGAATAACTTCGTACGAGTTACGCAGGATTCCGAAAAGATTTCTTTGTTATTAGAAACATAAGATACCGATATATTTTCGAGATTTTAAGAATTGCTTATAAAAACAAAATTTCCTTTCCTGCCATTGATTTTCGTAAACATTTCTGAGTATTTTTTATAGTGTACTAGTAAGTTTTGCTCACCAGAAATATCCGTTTATATCATGTTGTTAATTCTCAGGCAAGCATTTTTATCTGTGTAATTGAACTAATACATGCAAGGGTAATAAAATAATATTAATTTTAATTTTAATGTTCATATAGATTATTATATTTTATTATATAGAATATAATAATTAATTAATATATTTGTAATGCTACATATCTAGTAATCTACAAACTCGAAACATGATAAAAATATTTTCAGAACAGTACTTTAAAATACATAAAAATACAAATTCTTGCTTGTCGGCTAAAATAAAATCATTCATTTCTTTCTAGTGTGACCCTATATACTTTGAATATGAAAAGAATTTCCAATACATGTATGGAAAATAGAAAATAATAATATCATGCCTCAGAAGAATTTATTTTTTAATATTAGATTCTTTTTGTATCGCATTCGAAAGTAATCAGTTTCCCAATTTCAAGAACGAAAAATACAATCTGCCTCTCCAAAGAAGTATACTTGTGCGATATATTATTACAATAGTGTAAGAAAAATGAATTCTGGTATAATTTGAATATTTATTGATATAAGATATTCTTTAACAGTTCATATATATGCAAGTCTGAACAAATCTATATTTTCAAGAAATTGGTAAAAAAATAAATCAAGAGAATAAGAAAAAGTCAGAAGAAGAAACGAATACAATAAAATAGATACCAAAAATAAGCTACTGCTTTGAAAATATTTATTTTTAAATATTGGTATTTTATTTCATTTTACTTCTAAAAAATGCTTATATTTTACCATTCTTTTGAAGGAGAGACACTAATCTGATTTATGTGTCTTCTTTGAGTTTATTTGCCCATGACTTTTGTAAAAATGGTTAACAACTCACGAAGATTAAATTTATTGTTGGAACAGCTAATATTGTGTTCTTGTAAGAGTGATTCTCTAGTACACGATTCTGTTGTGGTTTCCCCTGAAGATCGCTATATTGCTATTATTTCATTTCTTTATCATAGACAAAAGTGTAAATGCTGTGTCTGAAAGGGAATAAATTACATTTGTGGTCATTTGTAGGTTTTCGTACTTAAAAAGTAAAAACGGAACCATTATAAGATCACTCCTGTTATATGTCGGTCCGTCTATCACAGCCATTTTACTCGTAAATTATGAAACGGAAATTATGGAAAGTTAATAATAAACTAAAGTAATAAAGGCTATTGACCCACATATTTATAGATTATTAAACATTCACAAATATATTTAGAAAAAATGTAGAGGGGATAATTTATTTAGTTGAAGAAAAAAATCTTTTTTTTTTTTTTTTTTTTTTTTTTTTTTCGTTTGAAAGCTTTTGTAACGCCAAACTGAAAAATGCATTTCTTTTAATTTTAGGTATTATATTTTCAGAGATATCGTCGAAAATGTAATACGAAAAAGATGACCCTCCCCTCTATTTCCGAATCTAGTAAAACTAAAATTATGAAAAAATTAGGGTTAGTAGATGTTAATTTCAACCTTGCAGGAAAACTATAGCGATTACACTAGGTCACATAGTTTTTTAGAAAATTGCTTTTACCGATACACACAAATTTTCATTTGCAGGCTTTCGGCAGAGGTACGCTGAAGGTACCTATCGTTACAGAAATATAAACGAATTACTGATAAGGATTTAATATCTATATATACATATATATATATATATCGGTAATTAGCCGAAATATTAACTCTTGAAGACACGTACGGTTTGGGCATATATAAAGAAACGCGGACGTAGTACTCTATGCACAATTGACTTTTAAAGCCTAAGTAACAACATTTAATGATGCCCAGTTACTAATTCATATATTTATTATACGGAACCCTCTGTGCGCGAGTAATACTCGTACTTGACCGGTTATTGTTTATTCATATCATACACATTTTCAGTGGTTTTAATAACAAACTATTCTGATTTTTCTTTATTTAAAATCAAGAACAGCGATTTTTTTATACAGGTTAATTTCTGCTATTGTTGTCCGATAGCTAAAACATTAATTATAAAAATGAAGTTCCAATTACAAAAATGTTTCAAATGTATGATGTTCAAAACGATATTAAAGTCATTTTCGTCGAAAGTGTATTATTTCTTAAAGAAATAAAACAACAGAATTAAAAAAAATGTATATTCTCTTGAATCCTATAAGTTATGTTTGGTAGAACGTACTTCATGCTCTCAAGTAAAACAATAAAAATGCATTGTTATGAGATTAAAACTTGCCCGGATCTGATATTATTAATTTTATGTTTCTAGAAACGGAAAAAAAGTGAAATGTAGTAATATTCAAGGTATCATAATTCAATAATTTTTTTAATATATTAAGGAATCGCTCGGTACGTTTTTGAAGTAAATAAAGTGAGATTTTGTTTGTTTTTCGTGTTTTAACCAAGATGATTTTTTTTTCATTTAAAAATAGCTTACAGTACACATGAACCATATAAACATTTTAAAATCCTAATTTTTCGAAATATAAGGCTTTTGGCATGTTGAAGAAAAATATTTGAAATATTTATAGAATTTTAATTATACCTCTAAAACTAACAATTTAGTAATTAGCTATGAGGCAATAATAAAAGGGTATATTGTTTTATTCAAAACACCCAATAATTTTAAGTTATCTTCCCGGTACTGCCATGTTTCGAATTCCTGTTAGTGCTTCCATTCTATTATGGCCGGGGATGTGGAGCATTTGGCCCCAGGCTCCTTGAAACACAGTTGGAAGTCTCTATATGTGGAATATTTTTCAACTCTCTTGAGCGAGTCTCTCTTAGCCAGACAGAAGGTGCCAGATCACGTGGTCTGACTAGAGAATTAAAATTAAAAAACATTTTTTATTTCTTTTTCTTTTTAGTTTAGTTTTGATGTAGTAATGATAAGAGTTGAACGCAGCAGGTAGTCTACGTATATGTTTTTTGTCATGGTCTTCTAATAGAAGAAATGATGTTTTGATTTTAAAAAAGGAAATTTATCTCGAATATGAATGCTATTGTTTCATGGCTTCTTTATAGAAGAAAAATATTCCTGACTTTAATAAGAAATCATCTTGGATTCCCAGTGTGGAATAATTATATATTTAACAATTATTATTCAAATGCTTTCGCTGTAAATACTGTATATATTTAAATGTGTAAAATAGAATTAGCAAAATTTTTAATCATCCTGTGTTCATTTATAGTAAGCAACACTTGCGCCAATTTCAGTAGTGAAATATGCTTGATGACTTTAACATGATTTAACACGAATCGTGAATTCTTCAACTATGCTCTCCCAAATGTCATTTAATTAAGAATAACGTAAAACTCGTGAATACCAGGAAGATTACTCATTATTCTTTTGTGCATCAAGAACCCGGAAAAAAGGTAAGAAATACCTTTATTATTCTGCATTCCTGTTGATTTCTTGAAAATAAACATTTGTTGTGATAACTTATTTTGAAAATTGAATTAAAATATAAACATGGATAAACCAGAAAAACTTAAAAGTAAAAGAGCTACTGTTCGCGCAGCAGTTACAAAGGTAATCACAAAATGTGATGCATTGTTATCTGTTGATATAGATAAGACTGATTGCGATTCTTTAATGGAATCATTAGAGCACGTAAATGAAAAGGAAGCTCTACTTAAGGAATTAGATTCCGAAATAGATGAGCTAATTCAGGAAAAAACTGAATATGATAAAGAACTAAAATCGGTAGAAGAATATTCTGAAAAAATATCAAGTTTGAAATTTAAAATTAAGATGAGGCTTAAAAAATGTAAAATCGAAACTGAACCAAAAGTTTTACTAGAATCAAGTAACGGTTTAAAAATCGGTAGTAAACCAGTTTTGGCAGTGAAGCTGCCTAAACTTAACATAGAAAATTTTTCTGGTGATGCAAGCCAGTTCTTAGAATTTTTTAATTTATTTTCTATAGATTTAAAGAAATCGTTATCAAAAATTGAAAAATTCCAATATCTTAAATCCTTGTTTTCTGGACCTGCATATAGTATTGTAGCTGGTTTTGAACTGACAGATCAAAATTATTCAACGTGTTTAAAGTTGTTAGAAGAAAGGCATGGTAAACGGGAAAATATAATAAATTATTACATGAATAAAATTTTTAGTCTTGAACCAGTGAAATCCACCAACAATGTTACCTCTTTAAGAAAGTTGTATGATAATATTGAAACTTGTATGAGAAATCTTGATGCGTTAGGAGTAACATCAGGCTCCTGCGGCCATTTATTGCTACCCATATTATTAAGGTTATTACCAGAAAATTTGATACTAGATTTTCATCGAAAACGTGACCCCGATAAGGACTGTGAAGTCATTGATTTAATAAATTTTATTAAAACGCAACTAAGATGTCGTGAAGCTACTAATTTAGTAAATAATTCCCAAAACGAGGTTTATGAAAATTCTAAAACCAAATATGAAAATTCTTCAAGTAAATATAAAAATTTTCCTCAAAAGGAAAAATATACCTTCGGCTACTGTTTTAAATACATCTACAAAACAGTTTTGCATATTTTGCAAGTCTTCTGATCATATAGGACTAAATTGTTCGAAATTCACTGATGAACTAAAACGATATAAATTAAAAAAAGAAGGTCGCTGTTACACATGCTTTTATAAGTCGCATTTATCAGCTAATTCTAAAACAAAAATTAACCCTTGTTCCAAATGTGGTAACACAACCCATAGTCATTTGTTTTGCTTTAAAGAAACAGCAAAAGAAAATCCTGAAAAAGAAATGAAAGGTGCAATTGTATCTATGGTGTCAGAACAAAAATATAAACAAAATAAAGCTACATTATTGCAGACTTGTACAGTTTCTGTGTCTGCTGGTAAACAATGCTTGTTGGCTCGCGTTTTATGTGATAGTGGTTCAGAAAAATGTTTTGTGAAGAGATCTCTAGAACAAAAATTAAAATTGAAGCCATTGCGAAGTGAAAATTTGTTAGTTTATCCTTTTGGGCGGAGACGCCCTTGTGAATCTTGTTATTATGTTGTTTTTTCTTGAATTATCCAGTGTTGTGCAGCCTATTAACTCGACAAAGATTGAAGCACTAGTATTTGATAATATAACCGGAACTTCTGTAAATACCCTAGAACCAGAACTTCTAGACATAATGAGAACAAGAGGCTTTAAGCCTGCTGATACAGGTCTTGAACAGGAAATAAATATTTTGCTAGGTTATGACTTTTTGTGGAAAGTATTAAAGGAAATCGAGGGAAAATTGACAAAAGAATTATACGCTGCAGAAATTATTTTCGGTCATACGGTGCAAGGGCAGATAGAGTCAAATAAAACAGAAGTAGCTTGTTTGCGTGTTTCAGTTGAAAATATAAATACTCAGCTGAAAGCATTTTGGGATCTCGAAACAATTGGCATTGCTGAAAGCAATGAAAAGAACATTACCGAACTTGAGGTAATAAAAGTATTTAAAGAAAATTTAAAATCCGTAAATGGGAGTTATGAAACAAAATTATTGTGGAAAAATTCTCGTGAATTGCTTAGAAATAATCTTGAAGTAGAAAAGAAGCGGCTTTCCAGTTTAGAAAATAAATTCATGAAAAATGATTCCTTACTAAGGAATATAAATACCAAATTGTTAGAGCAGTTTAATGAGGGTGTTATAGAATTGTGCACCAAGAAACATTCTAATAATTCCTATTACATTCCACACAGACCTGTTATCCGTGACGACAAAACTACAACAAAAATGCGCATAGTCTATGAAGCTTCTTCCAAATATGGTGATTCTCTATCATTAAACGAATGTTTGAATCATGGTCCTAACTTAAATCCTAATGTTTTAGATATAATTTTGAAATTCCGTTTACATAAAATTGCTTTTTCCGCTGATATATAAAAAGCTTTTTTGCAAATATCTGTAGCCGAAGAAGATCGCAATTATCTTAGATTCTTATATTATGAAGATTTTGATAAGAATAAAAACATCGTACCCTATAGAATGACCAGAGCTACTTCTGGTGTCACCTGCAGTTCCTTTATCCTCGCTTGTACTATTAAGCACCATATTAATAATGATAAAACTCTCATAATAAAACATTTGAAATCCTAAATTCTTCTTTTTATGTTGATGATTTGTTTTCAGGAGAAAACGATGTTCTAAAAGCTTTTAATTTAACTAAAGAAGCTGTTGATATTTTGAAAGAAGGGGGGATGAAGTTGAGAAAATTTGAAAGCAATTCTCGGGAACTTAGGAGAAAATGGGTTGACGAAAACATACCTATTTCGAGTTCCGAACCCCCAAATACTTCCCTAAAAGTTTTAGGACTTATCTGGAACAATACAGAAGATACTTTGGGACTAGAATTACGAGCATTGTTAGCAAATTTAAGCAATGATTCTTGTACAAAACGAAATGTTTTGAAAATTGCAGCTACGTTGAATGATCCAGCCGGATTTATTGTCCCTTTTGTTATTCGCTTCAAATGCCTCTTACAATATTTATTGGTGATGAAAATATCATGGAATGAAACATTTTCTGGTGAACTAGAAAATAATTGGCAAAAAAGGCTTTCAGAAATCCCGGATCTAGCTCACTTGAAAATTTCCTGGCAGTATTTTAGCAACCTGATCATGGAAAAGGAGCATCTCCAATTGCATATTTTTCCTGATGCTACCTCTAATGTTTATGTTCCTAAATTTCTTTCCTTGCTGGAAAATCAGTGGTCTATCGTTAAAATTGCCGCAACACAATTACCTAATGTTTCTAAAGAGAAGTCTCGAAAGACATCAACCGTTTCTTGTATTGTTCAAACAAATAAAGCTGATGAAATTCCCATTTTTAATCTTGAAAAGTATAGCTCACTAAAGAAATTGTATCGAGTAACTGCATGGGTATTTAAATTTATTTCTAATATAAAATTAAAGGTAGAAACGAGATATTTTTCAGAATTATCAGCTGAGGAAATGTTACATGCTGAAAATGTTTGGTTAAAGTTAGTGCAGGAAGAAAGTTTTCCCGAAGTTATAAAATACTTGAAATGTAACAAAAGTATCCCTAAAGAATCGAATCTTCTACAGTTAAATCCTATGTTGACAGATGAAGGTTTGCTGTTGGTACGAGGACGGTTACAAAAGTCGGATTCCTCATTTTATGAAAAAACATCCTGTTGTGATTCCTGCAAAACATAAATTAACTGCATTAATCGTGAAAGATGCACATGAAAAGGTTTTTCATTCAGGAGTGTCCAGTATATTAGTACAAACTCGTGAAAAGTTTTCGATTTTAAGATCCACACAGTGCATAAAATCAGTCCTAACCAAACGTGTAATCTCCAAGAAATTTAACGTTCGCCCTGGTCAACTAGTTATAGCAACTCTAAAACATATCTTATGTTTACCTGCAACCAAAGAATCCTCAGTGAAACGCTTCCGTTTACGGGAAACTCTTCTAAATCATTTTTGGAAGCGCTTGAAAAATGAGTATCTTCTTAACTTAAAATCTGCTCACTACACGGACCAGATGAAAATTTCCGACTTTAAAGTAGACAATGTGATTCTTGTACATGATGAACACTTACCCAGAAGTAAGTTTGTGGAAGTTAAGAAAAGTTACTAAAACCTTTATGGGCAGAGACGGCAAGATAATGTCTTGTAAATTGAAAACAAATAATTCATTTATTAAAAGACCTATTAATTTGTTGTGCAATCTAGAACTCAGAAACTAAAAAAAAAAAAAAAAAAAAAAAAAAAACTCTGATTTTATTTACAGATTCAAAAACTCTTATTTGACTTTTTTTTTTTTTTTAAATCATTGAACTGTTTTTGTTATTAATTTTAAAAAACTTTTTATTCTTTTCACTTAAAAAAAAATGTTTCTTTTTTGATAATATTTCTAATTTTTAGTTTAATTATTGTGTTGAATATTCCAGAAAAATTTGTATAGATTTAAATTGTTCTTTCTATTTTTAGTAGCAGAAACCTGTCAACAATTCTTTTAAATTGTTTTATAATTATTATATTGAAGTCTAGTATGTAAGTATATATTTTGATTTGTATTGTATTTATGTATATTGTAATTCATGATTATTTAGAATAATTTTATTTCTACTTTAATTTTTGAATCCCCATTTTGATGAACCCTTGTTCATCGGGGGGTGGGGGGGGGGTTGTGGAATTTTTTGCAACTCTCTTGAGTGGGCTTCTCTTAGCCAGACAGAAGGCGCCAGATCACGTGGTCTGACAAGAGAATTAATATTAAAAACATTTTTTCTTTCTTTTTCTCTTTAATTTAGTTTTGATGTAGTAATGATAAAAGTTGAACTCAGCAGGTAGTCTGCGTATATGTTTTTTGTCATGGTCTTCTAATAGAAGAAATGATGTTTTGATTTAAAAAAAGGAAATTTATCTCGAATATGAATGCTATTATTTCATGGCTTTTTTATAGAAAAAAAATATTACAGAATTTAATAAAAAATCATCTTGGATGCCCAGTATGGAATAATTATATATTTAACAAGTATTAGTCAAATGTTTTCGCTGTAAATAATGTCTATATTTAAAAGTGTAAAATATAATTAGCAAAGTTTTTAATCATCCTGTGCTCATTTATAGTCAACAACACCTGCGCCAATTTCAGTAGTGAAATATGCTTGATGACTTTAACATGATTTAACACGAATCGTGAATTCTTCAACTATGCTCTCCCAAATGTCATTTAATTAAGAATAACGTGAAACTCAATGAAAAACATGAAGAATATTCCTTACTAAGAATAGAGGAGATATTGTCATACTTATATAAATGTGGCTTAAAAATTAAATTGCTAAGAACATTTGAATAGAAACAAATTCTTTCAACTGCAATTTGTTTGAAAGCTGTATCCCAATTGAATGATGTTTTACGGGTTTTTTTAATAATTTTAAAGCAAATTTTTTTTCTCAAAATGCATATCTAGCGGGTGAAACCAGATTACGAATGATTAACCCGTTTCCACTTTAAACAAAAAAAGTAGCTCAGCACTGGTGTCCAGCTATAGCATAATTTAAACTTTATCAATGAATAAACAAAAAAATAAAATAATATCAATAAAATATAAATTTGACGAACACGCAATCAAACAACTCGATAAAACAGCTTGTTTTATCAAAATGAAAAAAGCTGTTTTGTGTAGAGATCATTGAGGATATCTTCGTCTAGGAACAAAAGTATTGTTTAACAAATGTCCAACAAATAAGAGTGAATTGTGTCAGCCAGGAATCGTCCTGATAGCTTAACAGGTAAAGCTTTTGCACGGCACGCCATGTATCCCGGTTCGATTCCTGGTCTGGACATTTTTCGCTATTTTGGAGTTGTTTTGTTTTGTTTTGTTTTATTTTATTTGTCAATATATTATTACAGTAGCACTCAAAAGTATTTTGACAAAGATAATAATTGACTTAAATAAAAGCAATAATAAATTACAAAAATCAGTCATTTATTTCATTTAAACATATTATATGTTTTACAGAATTTTAGGAAATGAACTACAGGGGTCGGGTTGTACTCGACCCGAACCCGCAAATTCTATTTTAAGTCAACCTGCAACCCGACCCGAACTCGACAAAAAAATGCCTCGACCCGCAACCCAACCTGAAGCAGAAAAAATAATTTTTTGCAACCCGCAACCCGACTCGAACCCGAGATATTTCAACCCGCAATATTTCAACCCACAATCGGACCCGAACCCGTAATGAAAGAAAAGTAAATCATGTTTTAATGCCATTATGAAAATAATTCTACAATTGTACAATATAAAATTGTATCTACAATACCATTTTTATATTTTTCATAGAAGAATTAGCAAATCTATATTATGTAATATTGAAATATAGTAAAACCTCTGAATAGTGGACATCTTGGGATCGTTAAACAGAGTCAAACATCGGTCAAACATTTTGTTTTTTTGGCTCGGAATGAATGTAATTTTTTTTTTTTTTTTTTTTTTTTTTTTCAGGTCAGGTTCACACTAGAAAAATTCTTGCGGGTCATATATAATTTTTTTGTCATTCAGGTTGTTGACATTTTCACAAAAGGTTTGAGCACAATTATGTTTGCATAACAATCTGAGTGGCAAAAAACTTATATGTGGCCGCAATTTTTTTTTTTTTTTTTTTTTTTTTTTTTGTCGAGTTCGGGAAAAATAAAATGGAATTTGCGGGTTTCTCTCTAGTTCATTTCCTAAAATTCTGTAAAACATTGAATGTGATTAAATAAAATATATGATTGGTTTTTGCATTTTATTATTGCTTTTATTTAAGTGTCAATTATTATCTTTATCAAAATGCTTTTGAGCGCTATTGTATATTTAAAAATATAACAGCTTGTGAAATAAAATTTGTAGAATATGCAGTATTCACAAAATTCTTCAAATAAACATTTTTCTTCTTATTATTATTTTTTTACCTTATAATTTAAGAATAAAACGGAAAATTTCCATGACTTTCTAAAATTTCTTCCTACGAGTCGACAAATAGCTGATTACTCATAAAAAAAATTCTACCAGTAGTTTAAAGTCTGATTAAATCTTTTACTAAAGCTTTGTTAAATCTTTTTTAATTTGAAATTGGTTTTTTCGCTGTTAATTAACGCATTTATATTGATTTCATTTAATTAACATGAATAGAATTGAGTGTTAAAAAATCAATTAGGTCGCAAGAAGCGGTTCTTAATGAAGTAATTGTGTTCTTGCTTTTTGTCAATCAGTCTACTCTTGCTGAAACACATAAGAAAAATTTTTCTGAATGTTTAATTTTTCTTTTAACAATTAAACTTAATGAAGCTAATTTATTTTTCATCAAGGGAAGAAAGTGAATAATTAGTTACTTTAAAATTGTTAAACACGGAATAATGGAAAAATAAAAATAGCCTTTTTCCTTAAATTGCACAGTAAAATTTTGCAATTAGTTGCATTAGTGGAATTCAGTTTACTTAGCCTTAGATATAAATTTATTACTATGTATAGTTAACTAGTACAATTGTTGTAAAATTAACATCTAAAACATAATAATAATTATTTAATATCAGTATTTTGTATAAGATACATTTTATTAAATACAGAGACCGGAGACTTTGAGGAACACGAAAATATATAAAAAAAAATACTCAGTCACTGATTTATTAACAAAATTAATAAGACGTTAATTTTTTTGTGTAGTTAATAATAAAAAAGAAAAATTTATAAGCAATAAAATCATTTGAGGAAATTAAAAAATAACTGCTTGCGAATGTTACTTTATTATTTAAAGCAAATTTTCATTAACTCTGGCTTTACTAAAAGGTAAAATTCTGCTTGTTTTCAAAAAAGGTTTTCGTCATATTATTTTTCTAAAGCTTTTTCAGTCATTTAAAAAATACATTAATTCATAGTGAAATATGAGATACTTCGGAGGTTAATTTTTAAAATGCATCGACTTTCCACAAAATAGCTGCATCAGTGATCATTTTTTTAAATAATACAGTGATAGTTGAAGCTATTGATAGTCGGTGTCTTTTAATTAAATTTCATTGAGAATAAGATATTAAAAATCTTAACATATACACATGGGTTGCGAACATTTTTCATGAAAAAGACAACAATGTATTATAAATGACGATTCTCGACAAATTTTTGACTAAAGTGTAATTACGATGCGTTAATTTCCATATTCGTTTCCGTTTTAACTTGTTTATTGTAGTACATACGTTTGGTAGTCATATTCATCTTACTTGAGATTTTTAGAGTACATACATTTTGGTATTTTTAGTATTTTTCCGTTATAACAACACCATGCCAAAATGTATGCGAATGCGTCATTTATTTCAAACCTGAACATGATTTTTTTTTTTTTTTTTTTTTTTTTTGCAAATCATGCCAAACATCGTGATTTTTGTTAATTGAACATGAGTATTTTTTTTATGATTCTTATTTAATCGTGACGTAGTTTATTCTTCTATTTTTCGAATAGAAAATATCCGTTATTACTTTATAATTTACATGCATTGTTGAAAATGAGATGCGTGCTTGTATTTGGCAGTTATACGATGTTGAGGATTCTGAAACAAAATTGTTTCAGAACTTACGATATATAAAAGAGATTTTATTAAAAAATATGAATGTCTTCTAACAAAAAATAAATAGTTTGCTGTAATGTTCAGAGACATTTAAAATTTAAATTGAATTTTATTTTCTTTATTTTAGAATATTTATTTATTTATTTGTATAAGTCCGTATTTTGCAAATGTTATATATTGAAATGCTTAATTTTGCGCCAACGGTATTTTAGGTAGTTTTCATTACAAAAAAAAAAAAGCTACATATTGCAGCCGTCCGGAGGAAAGCATGTCCGGAAAATTTTGGTATATTTTCACCGGTCAAGACTCCCAGACCCCGAAACCACACTACGTTCAACCGTTCAAATGTGACTTATATACACTATATGGCCATTAATGACCTGCAACTTTCAATTTTAGACATTTTGTCGAATATTTAAAAATATACTTGACAGATTTTTCTGGAATTTCAGGGATAAAAAAGAACAAATATGTCCTAATATTTAGCAATGTCAATTTGATAAGGGGGCGATTAGGGGACCAACAAAAAAAATCAAAGAAAAAAATAATATATGGGATCACCCTGTAAAATAAAATGCACGAAATGATCTATCGCTACCGAATATAAATATATAGACATTGTGCAATATATCTATTCTTTTATGTAAGAATAGCACGTATATTAATAGAGATATAGCGATTTATTTTTAAAAAATGAAAAAATTCTTGCTTGTTTTTTGTTTATAACATCCAGTGTTTTCAACCAAATTTAATACCAGTTTCAGAAAAACAGACAAAATATAGTAGAAACAATATAGTGCAATTGGAATATAAACATATTAAATATTTTAGAAAATACGAGCAGTTGTATGAAATAATTTGTATCTGCGCATGCGCGAACGATAACAAGGATCATTTTACATAATGTAATAGTCAACTCTATAGAGCAACTTATTAGAAAATTCTAGTCAAATATCGTAAAAAATCAGAAAGATATAGGCGTTAGAGTGAGCAAATTTTTAGTTGTTCGCTAAAAGCAGCTGAATGATAAGGGATTTTACACAAATTGTCATTTTTTATTGACTTTCAGAAAAAGTTAGTATTAGTGACTATCAAAGAGTAGATTTAGAAAAAATGCTTCGATTTTGATACATGTTTTGATCATGGTATACGCTCGCTTTGGTGGTTATCCAAGAAGAACTAAAGCATCAATAAAAAATGAAAAAAAAATTAAATTAAAAATGACAATTTGTGGAATATCCCTTATCGTTCAGCTGCTTTTAGAGAACAACAAAAAATTTGCTCACTCTAACGCTGATAACTTTCTGAATTTTTACAATATTTGACTAGATTTTTTTAATAGGTTGCTCCAATGAGTTGACTATTAAATTAAGTAAAATGATCCTTGTTATCATTCGCGCATGCGCAGATAAAAATTATTTCATACAACTACTGATATTTCCTAAAATATTTAATGTGTTTATATTTCAATTACACTATATTGTTTCTACTATATTTTGTCTGTTTTTCTGAAACTGGTATTAAATTTGGTCGAAAACACTGGATGTTATAAGCAAAAAACAAGCAAGAATTTTTTAATTTTTTAAAAATAAATCGCTATATCTCTATTAATATACGTGCTATTCTTACATAAAAGAATAGACATATTGCACAATGTCTATATATTTATATTCGGTAGCGATAGATCATTTCGTGCATTTTATTTTACAGGGTGATCCCATATATTATTTTTTTCTTTGATTTTTTTGTTGGTCCCCTAATCGCCCCCTTATCAAATCGACATTGCTTAGTATTAGGACATATTTGTTCTTTTTTAACCCTGAAATTCCAGAAAAATCTACCAAGTATATTTTTAAATATTCGACAAAATGTCTAAAATTGAAAGTTGCCGGTCATTAATGGCCATATAGTGTATGTATATATATATATATATCTGATTTTTGTCATGCGATAACTCTCTTATTTATAAACCGATTTGAATGAAATTAATTGTATGCACAGAACATATCGATGTCTGGACCGAGTTCGTTAGCCAGCTTCATCCGCCATCTTGTTTCAAAATAGCTGCCATTTAACAAAATAAAAAAAATAAATTTAAAAAACGGTGCAAATAACTTAAAAACTGAAAAATATTTTTTTTTTCTTAAGCGTTTGACCTTAATACAAGGATTCCGAAACATGTTTTGTTTCGTCTTAATCCCCCCAAAATGGCTGAGATATAGCAGTTTGAATTTTTAGGTTGGCTGATATTTTCAAACAATCTGATTTTTTGTCATACTGTAACTGTCATATTTATAAATCGATTTCGATAAAATTAAGTACGTGCATAGTACATATGAATGTCTCGACCGAGATCGTTGGCCAGCTTCATCAGCCAAAATGCCAGTTCTTTCAAAATGGCGCCATTTGCATCGTGCTTTACCACTCAATGCTTAAATATTATTAATATCAGTTCGCTTCAAATTCTCGCCAAGCTTGGCGACACTTGGTGAAATATCGCCAAATCTCGCGACCAAAAATAAGTAACTATCAATTATGATATCTTGGCTATTGTTCACTAATTTGGCGCAATTCTCATTCAAATTCATTATTGACGAATATTCTCTTATTGGGTTCGTTGCATTTTAGCTTCTTAAAATTTGAGTAAAATTAGCTTCGAGTAAAGCTTACTAACCAGGAAATATGAAGGTTACCTTTCCCACCCGGCACATGCCGAAAGGACTTTTTTTTTAGTTGTTTTAACAATTTATTTCAAGAAAATTTCATTTCACGCCAATGACAACGATTATGCCACTTAGTGATAATGATGTTGGTATGAAGGAAAAGTATATTAATCATTTTAGTATAATCTTGGGGAGACCTTTTTCCATGTAAAAGTAAAAAAGCGTTTTTTTTTTTTTCAATGAAAACACAACATACGATGTAATGCTTTCGATGTCAGACATCTTTTTTCTATTTTTGAATAGAACTTATTCATTGAGATTGAATGTGTGAACTTATTCATTTTCCATGGAACGCTCTTGAAAAGTGTAATTTTAATAAGTTTATTTATTTTCATTATTTATTTAAAATTTAAAAAAAAAACATTCAATCAAATTTTAATAAAAGTTTGACATAAATTAAGATCTAATTTTTTCTTCTACTTCTTTCTTCCTTTTATCAGCCTAAATGAGGTAATTAAGCTACCGCTATAAAGCAAAAAATAAAACAAATTAATATTTAGGAAAAAATAACTGCAATTTTTAAATTCTGATAGCTTACATGCTTTCCTAAGTTTCATGTGCATAACGGGTATAAATTTCATTCAGCCAAGTTCAAACTCCAGTATGAGAAGTTGTGAAATACAAAAATACATACTTTTTTTTATAATAGCTACCGTAGCTTAAAAAAGTCATTTCACAATATTTTAATTCCATCAATCCTATAATTTCTTTCTAAAGATGTCTCTCTTACTCTTTAGATAGAGCAAAATTTCGTACGAAACCAATAAATACGTTTAGGTATGTTATATAAAAATGAATAATATCCGCATTTCCATTCATACCAATTAATCAAATATATTGAATTACTGAGCATACATTATAATAAAATCTGATTGTATATTTGTATTTCACAACTACTACTCCTAGAATAAGTAACGCAGAATGGAATAGATAATCCAGGAAGATAGAATTTTAGTTATTGCCTAACCCGGACGATCGCACAGTGGGACAAAATCCCCAAAAGCTGGCCAAAAGTCCGAAAATAAAGTTACTGTTTAGGAAATTTTGACTATACAGATGGCTAGAATAATGTTTGGAGGGTCAGAATCCATATTTATAAAAAGGTTTTCGTTTTGCTTTGGAAACCTGTATTAATTCAAATATGACGCTTGGAGGATTATCATCTGAGGCGAACAAAAAGAGCAAAACAAAGGTTCTTCTAAACACGTGCTACATTTTTCCATATCATCCGATTTTAATGCTTTAAAATGGATTCACACGATGATAGTGTGCACTTTATTTGCCCATGTTAAAAAATTATATTAAGTAAATAAAATATAGTAATTTTATAATTATTTTTGATAAATATTTTTAAAAATATATATTATTTTTTTGCATTCAAACATCAAAAAGTTTATAAGTTCCATGGTGTTCCGAAACAGCATAAAATGGAAACAACAGCCTAAACTATTATCTAATGAATCATGAAAAGTTAACTGCCAAAAACAGCCATTTTGAATTTCGTGCAGGTCTTTGCAACCACAAGTAAAAATATCATTTTTTAGTCTCTTCAAAAGCTATGACATTTATTACTTTTCACAGTAATTTAGCTGGCAAACATTTTTGAAATTTTTAGATTATTCAGTTTTGTGATAGATTATTATGTATTATATTATAAATATGTATTATAATCATAAGCAAAAAGGAATTTGATAAGCAGGATTAGTAACATAAAAAAGGAAAATTATTCTCTATCATCGATACAATGGAAATATATTTTTTTTTTATCTTTATAGCTAATAATTTTGTGTATTCTATCGTAATTAGAAGAATTATCTTATAAATTGTAATTTTTGATACATCATACTACAGCACGTATTTTATTCATGCAAACGGAAAATATTAAGAATCTGATTTCCGAGAACATTAGCAATCTGAGTTTTATTTTCAAGTGGGGATGTGATAGTACATCTGGTCAAAGTACTATTAAACAAAAATTTAGCGTTGTTGATGGTAGAACTTAGGTTCAAACAACCTTTTCACTTCTCTAGTGCCACTAGAACTTAAGTGTTGCTAATAATTCAGAAATCGTTATCTTGAAAAATTCGAGATCTTCATCTCTTCGATGTTTTAGGCTCATCAGAATCCATGTTTTGCACGAAAATACGGAAGCTATTGTCAGGGAAATGGATTATATTACAGATTGATAGTAAATGTATTCCTTTTAAAACAATCATTGATAGAAAATAAGTAAGCGTTAATTACAAACTAGCTTTAACGATGATTGAATGTAAAATTTTAATGTCATTACTAGTAATTTATCAACTCAACATTGATACCTATATCGGGCAAATTCAAACCATTTTAATAATCTTGATGACACTTTCAAACTAAAAGTGAATGAAAATCATTTACAATTCGGGATGTCCACGTCACATGCCTGTATAAGATCTTTTGAGTGTAGCTTGTATTTGGCATACAAACGGGATATAAAGGAATGGCAAGTGTGTACTCCTGTCGAGAAGAAAAAAAAACTAAAATTGCAAAACAAAATTTACAAAAAAGATTTCTTTACAATTAGGATTTCTCATCGATAAATCAAAGATCGGATTTGGAAGCACAAATGATTACAACACAGCTCGCCGATTCTTTGAAAACGCAACTATTTCTGCTTCCATAAGGAGCGTAGACGAAGATTTGATCAAAAGATTCTACGTCATATTACAAGTATTTTCTTAACATTCATTTGACCAATTTCGTGGATTATTGCTCATAAACTCGTTAAATTGTATTCCTAGTTCTATATGCCAATTTCAGTGCACTGTTCATCACTGTTCAGTGCACTGTCATTTGCCTGTTGGACAAATGTCGGGAGACGCTGAAGAATCGTGCAACAAATTGATCAAAAGGTATCGAGAAGATTTCTCCCTAAAATGCAGTAGGACGTAAACAATGGAAGTTTTTTGCGGCTTTTAATGTTATCAGATCCCTTCATTTCAAGCTTACGTAAGTTACCATCGAAGAAACTAATATCCTTGCCACTAGAGACACAGAAACTTCTGTAAAACATTTCGAAACCTCCCTTTGTGAAGAGTCTACTAAGTATACTATGGATGATTCAGAAGATGAATTTTAGAATATCCTTTCGTTTTATTTTAATAATATATAGAGATTAAACATTGTAGTATTTTATTTTTCATCAATGTACTTAATTGTATTTCATAAATAAATATCCATCTTTAATTTCGATTAAAAACATCTTATCTCCTTGAAAACACCTTGTAACGTTTAGCCTCGAAACTTTTTAATTTCGAAACTCGAAACACTTTATTTAAATCTAATTGTTTTTAATTCTCTATTTTTTTGTAATTTAATTTTTGAATCGTACTTAGCATCCTCAAAAGTACCTGTATACGAAATTGCATAGAAATTGAATAACTTTTAAAGCATTTTAATTTTAAGTCCGCCATTTTGTATTTTGGAATTTTAATTTTAGAATCGCGATCAGCATCCTAAAAAACACCAGTGTACGAAATTTCGTGGCATTTAAATAACTTTTTCATATTTTGGCCAGCTTAGATTTTGCCCCACTGTGGATCGTGCGTTTCCGGTCTTACAGGGATAAACTTTCCGTTTTAAAAGAACTTTCAATTGTCCTTCAATTTGAATGTTTCCACAAAAATCGTCTGAGCTGATGAATAAATATATCTAGTTTAAATTTGTTTCTATGAATCAATTTAATGATTTTTATTTTACATTTTCATAAAAAATATACTATAGTTATCGCAGAGCTTAAAGATTGCAATATTATTGAAACACCACTTTCTGAATATGTAGATTATGTAAAGGAATAGTCTGTAATAGAACTTGAAGCTATTGTAAAATATTTAGTTTTCATAATCAATACTAAATGTACATACAAATGAAGGCATGTGAGTAATTATAGACAATATTTTTTTTCGAGTTTTTTCTAGTTTTCGCGTATTTTTTGTGTGGGAATTTAGCCTTTTTAAAAATAATAAAATAATTAAGATCACATACGCATTGTCATCAATGTGTCTAAGAATAGACACATAGAAATGTTATATAAAGATAATTATATGAACAACTTCCTAATTTATTATTAAATGTCAAATTATGATATTTCAGAAATATTTTATTTCACTTGTAATTATAAAAAAATAAACGCTGAACACTTTTGTTGTCAAAATAAATGTGACTACAGCAAATGTTTTTATGTCTGTTAGATGAATTATCATAGATCTTGTTTAAAATGACTGAAAGGTCAAGAAGCATCTTCACATCAGAGATTAATGACTAATTAAAACACCATTCAAAAAAGAAATGAAACCCTTAACCTACTTTACCTTCTAGCATTTGTAGTGATTAGTAGCTTATTTGCATAAAGACAGTATAAGCATTCTTGAGTTTTAATTACGAAATTAATTGAGAATATAATCGTCTCATGTTTTTAACAAAACATTCACTTTTGATTAACAGTGAGACTGCAAATTAATTTTTAATAACATCTGATCTTTATAATTCGTCCAAAATTAAAAATTTTCTCAAATAAAAATGTAAATCTAATGTTTACACCCTTTATTAGAATCTGGTTAGAAAAATTCAGATTTCAATGTTTTAAAATTAAAGTTAATTAAAGTTAAAAGCTGATGTCTGTTTATGTTACCGAATGACAGAGTGACATAATTTCATATTCCAAATAATATTTTCTATTGTTAATAACCTATTTTAAATTTATTAAACGCATAATTTTCCTTTGTTATAATTTGTTCGAGTTAATATTTATGTTCTTGTTAAATATCAGCAACAACATCAATAAATCACACATAAAAATGCAGATATTCTTATAAAAAATAAGGAATTGTGTCCTGTCATTGACATGTCCATACCTAGAAAATGAAACACAAAGATAAACAGAATTTATGAAACTGTGTTACTTTGAAAAAGTATGCTTTAAGGCATGAGAGAAATTCCATTATCTATATGTTTAAATCAAAAGCTATTTTTTTTTTTTTTTTTTTTTTTTTTTAGCCATCTGCCCTGAGCTTTCTACTGAACGAATTTTATTTTATTATTGTTTTTTTATGAAAACCGTTCATTTTTTTATGTGCACGAAATAGCTATTTTAAAAAATATTCTAATTCTTATATTTCAATTTTAATTTTAAACATTTTTATGATATTTCTTCAAAATGTTGACAATCGGATTACTTTCACTGTTGCAGGGAATAGCAAAATAAATGCTTTTATTCACCTTTAGTTACGCCATTTTCCCATTACACTTCAAAATAATATTTAAAAAAAATGACTCCGTGCCTTAAAAACAGCACTTTTACTCATAAAGCTGCAACATTTCAGTATTTTTTATTACTCTGATTCAGAGTTTGAGACATTTGGGAAATGTACCTAGTAAATATCAAATGATGTCATATGAAAGAAAATTATCATTTTCTATTAAATAAAATTAAATATTTTACTACAAATACATCTAAAATACATGCATTTATGGAATTTTTACTCGCTGGTACTGAGATTAGAACCTCCAGTGAAAAGTGCGAATGTTCACATGCAAATTTGTATCTGACACAAGTGACTTCCAGTTTGGAAATATATTTATAAACTTATTTATAACCTACTATGCATTACAGTATTTTTAAGCGGTGAACATGGATATGAGAAGTGCGTGTGTAAATTCTGCGACAGTGAAAATGACGTTAGGTTTAAGATTAATAGGGAAAATATACTATGATTGTGTCAAAATAAAATCATTTTTCCATATTTTCCTTCCGTAATACCAAGCATAAGAACGTCAGTTCAAACCAATGCAAGATGGATTTTTTATTTTAATTATTTTTGTATGTTATTATAAATTCAGCCTAATAGTTCCTTTTTAAATATTTTCTTTCGCCGAAATTCGGCAGGTTCCATATCGTTGTAATCTGAAAATAATTTGAAATTAGCATGTTTGTGTCTTTATTCATCTTTACAGTCTTTTCTTTTACAGACATCAGCAGCTAAATGACATTTATGATTGTAGGAAAAAATACTTTATACCGAAAAAATATTTATAATATTGTAGTATATGCAATAAAGAAAAATACTAAATACAAAACACGAAACACATCATAAAGAAAGAAGGGAAACTAAAATATATCAAATACGATGGCATATCCAACGATATGCCACTCAATAGGGTGCGTATTTTTATTCCGTCTCTGCCGCAATTTTGAATTTATAAAAACAAAACTTAGCTTATAACCGTCGGACGGTTAAGCTGAATCAATAGAGACCTCATTCATTAAAAACCATCAAGTCGTTGGGATGTTTCGAGGGTATCAAGAAATCCACATACCCAGATACCCGTGAAACACATAACCCTTCTTGGCAGTCGGGTAAAAAGTCAACAGGCCAAAGCAGCACTAAGACTTAAATATATTCACAAGAAACTTTGAAAAAATCCACATAATAGATAATAGTATTTAGTCGTATTATACAATTTTTTGCCAGAAATCTTTTCTAATAAAGAAATGCATTGGAGAGCAGTCATAAAACTTTTCTCAGTCAAGTAAAAAAAAAATGCTGTCCAAAATTTACTTGCGGATTTTTTCTTCAATCTCTATTATTTTGCCTTCTATTAATTATGTCTAATGTTTAACCAGTACTTCTAAAGGAGTTTATATATTTAAAATGTCATGAAATAAATTCCGTAAGCAACTTCCAAAAGTACAAATACGGTTAATTTATATCACACAATTCTAACTTATAAATGCAGTATTAAATGTTTTTTATTCCAACAGTTACTGTTTGATTTATAATATATTTATCTACTTTCTATTTTCAAAGTTTTATGAAAATTTAACAAACTAGTATTTTTTTAATTTATTACACTTTTTATTTTATTTTATTTATATTTCTAGTTTATATTGTTAAAAATATTTCGTTATTTCAGGTTCACAAACCATTCGCAAAATTTGTAGAAAGTCGTTTGGCGCAAAATTAACTCCATTGTTGTTGTAACCCGTATAATGTTTTAACCATAAAGATTAAACTATTGTAATGTCATTAGAATAACATCTATGTTCAGAAGTTTTATACTGCTAAAATATCAGATGTTTTTAACCCATTTATGCCTGAATTTTTGTTTTTCAAATTCGTTGGTAAAATCACTTTAAAATGTTTCCAAATATCCATATGTGGAAATATTATTATTATATTGTGTGCATTATTACATCTTTTGACTAAATATATAAAAATTACGCTTTTAAATTGCATATTATATAGTACAATTAGTATTTGCATGAACTATTAAAAAATGTATATCTATTTCTTTACAGAGACTAATAACATTATAAGTATTATTAATAATAAACTAAGAATAATCGTATTTGAGGCTAAAAAATAGTTTATTTCAAAATCATCTTCTAAAGGAATTCTCATGAATAACTGTCACCTATATAGCTAATAGCTATATGTACACAATTACACCTAGCGCTCTATATTTTGTATGTTACAAACATGCATAAAAAATAGCCTTGAACATATAATTTCGCAATTAAAAAAAATGCGTATTTCAAAGAAGTCAACAAACTAAGATTATGACTTATTTATTTGAATCCTTTATACAAAAAGTAGAAATAAACTTAATTTTTACATTTCACTATCTTGAAAAATGAAAAATCTATAAACACCAAAAAAAAGGCCTTCATTTAATCAAATAAATATCAGTCTTATGTTGTCATCTCTCGGTAATAGATAAAGACCTTTATAGACAATTACTTCATACAATTTTCATATTGTTAAGAAGAAAAAAAAGAAAAAACAAAAATTCGAAACGTCCCAAAAATGGGACACTAGGCATAAACGGGTTAAATTAATTTAAGAACACATTGGTGCTCATACAATCCTACTATTAATTAAATGAATATAATCCCTGAATATAATTTTAAAAAAGTTTAATTTTTTTTATTATAATAAAAGCAGTTTATCCTTCAAGTCTTTTTTTTTTTATCTGTGTATTTAAAGGCTGTTTTTGTAAATTAATAAGTTAGTGTAATTTATGGCTGTTTTTCAGTCACATGCCCTGAGTTTTCTACTGAGCCGATTTTGTTAATTATTATTTTTTTTTAAATGTAAGCTGCTTATTTGTAGATGTGCCCGTTCTAGCTATTTTTAATTTACTTCCATTTTTCAATTTCTACTATTAGTTCAGACTCTCCCTATATTTATTATATATATATTTATATATCTTGTTCAAATTTTCAATCGTTAATAAAATACTCATTATTCATCCTATCAAGTTGAAATAAATTTTTTTAAACTTGTACTGTATGACAATTGATGTTAATGCAGTTTTTTCAAATATTAATTCATTAATTAAATTTTAATTAATTGATTTTAGTTTTGCATGGGAAACAAAATGGCGGCCATTGGTTATTGAAGATCAATGAAAGTATTTTCAGTAAGGGGTTACCATAGGGGGGACCCTGTTCTGTCTTCAAATACCGCCACTTTTGTCGCCAACTTGGCGATATATCGCCAAATTTGACGGCCAAAATGAGTCGCCAAAAGCGACTCCAACTTGGCGATATCTCTAATATTTCGCCAAATTCCCATAGAGTTCCATTGTAAACCTACTTGCTTATAGAAAATCAACAAATTGAGATATTTTAATGCAACAAAAACTAATATTAGCTTAAGGGATAAAATTAATTTTTTTTTTTTTGATGACCTAAGTAGGAAGTGACTTTAAAAACAAAATTTTTATATTACTTGTTATATTTTATTTTTAATTTAAAAAGCTTTTTATGATATTTCTTCAAAATAGCGGTAATCAGTTTATTTCTATTGTTGCAGAGAAAATGAAGTTTGTTTATTTTTCATGATTATATCCGTAGTGATGCAATTTTCTCCGTACGTTTAAAAATATCTAAGAATTTGGGCAGAAAATGACGCCACGCTTTAAAAAACACGCATGTCCTCATAAAACTGTTGCAATTAAGTATTTTTTCATTCCGTTGAAACTGATGAGATACTAGACGAAATACGTCATTGAAATGCGAGAAATATGAGAAAAAATTGCGTCGTGTTTAAAAGAAAACTAACATTTCCCATGCTAAAACTAAATATTTTACGACAAATGCGCCTAAAAAGGCGTAAATTTCTGAAATTGTTACTCGCTGGTACTGATATTAGAACCTCAAATCAAGAGTGCGATTGTTCATATGCAAACTTGTTGGTGACAGACGAAACTTCAAGTTTGGAAAAACAATTAGTAAGAAAATATTTCGGGTAAAAATATTTTTAAAATAGTGAATACGGATATGAGAGGTGCCTATGTAAATTTTGAGACTGTGAAAATGATGTCACATTTAGATTTCATGCAGAAAAAAAAAATCCTACGATTGTGTGAGAGGGAAATAATATTTGTTAATTTTTCATTCCATGGTAATTATAAGAGTCTCAATCGATAATTACATCATATTTACTTATCTTGATTATATTTTGCTAATTACGTATACGAATAAAATTTAATATTTCAATAATCTGGAACAGTTTCAGGTTAATGGAAATAGTACTTTGATAACTTTAGATTAAAATAATATTTGTTTTAATGTTCGGACTAACCAATATTTGATGGATTTTCTATTGCATTTAATTTTGTACACTTATTATAAGTCACCGTGACAGTTCTTTTTTACCCGACAGCCAAGAAGGGTTATGTGTTTCAGGCGTATCTGGGTATGTGGATTTCTTTATTCCCTCGAAACATCCCAACGGTTGAATGGATTTTAATGAATGAGGACTCTATTGATTTTACTTAACCGTCCAATGGTTATATGCTAGGTTTTCATAAATTCAAAATGGCGGCCGTAAAATACAAAATAGCGGTAGAAACGAAAAAAAAAGAATACGCACCTTACTGAGTGGCAAATCATTGGACAGATATTTGAAAATGAAGAGGATGTTTTAGTGACTATTTTACAGTCAGAAGCTCCGTTTAAATATTACACAAGCTGGCTGTTGTGTAGATAGGATCTCTATCTTTACTGAAACTCTAACCTTCATATACATCTATAGGCCTCATCAAACAGTGTTTATAGATAGGAACTAACAATTAAACACAATTTAAAAGTCATCAATACAAGTGAATAAAATAAAGGTAAGTAATATTAAAAATAGTTTCACATTGAGGAGAAATAATCAATTAGTTCACTTTTTACGCAGTCGGCTTTTTTGATTTCGTAAATTTAATTTTTACTTGTTAAATATTTTCTTTCTTCGAAATTCAGCGGTTTCCACCGCGATTATTTTTAATTGTTTAATGACAGAATAAGATTTTAAATGCGTACTCCAATAAATATATAAAAATATTTTTCAAAAACAAGTTTACATTAAACTTAAAGTGAAATAGAATGTTAAAAATAAATTCCGAATACGAAAAGTTTGTCATATGACATATGACTAAAAATAAAAACTTAAGGGGCCAAAAAAACGTTAAACTGCAGGATTAGTTGGTATGCGTGACGCGACTTTTTATAAGAGATTGTTTGATAACAAATTTCTTCATGAACGTACAGTTTAATGTGATCTGTACATTAAATTTCACGATCAGTTAGATGCAACTTCTGTTCACCGATTTTTATTCGTCATGTTCAATGTTTTTAAAACTCCTCCTCGAGCTTTTACTTTTAGTCATATATCATATTCAGAAAATCTTTACTTATTCTGACTGAGCAAAGATTATTTTTTACTTTTTCGTGCATTTTAAACTTAAAGGAACATTGTTTTAAAAAACTAGTTTTTTTTTATTCTATTATTTACTTTTATTGGTCTTATTTAATAATATAGATTTATTTCTTGCTACTAAATAAAAAAGTTCATAAAATGTTACTTGGGACAATTAGCAGGAATCTTGAACAGCGTGTTAAGAAATCTGTTGAAAGAAAAAATGATAGGTAAATGGAAAATATTCCGGCTTGAGATGAAAAAATCCTGTTCGGGAAGAAGATGTGGCTTTTCTGTTTCTTGGTTTTAAGTCTGTAGTTAATTTTAATCGAAAACGAAGATAAAATTCGAGGAACCCGATTATAGAATACTCTTTTCCAGTATTCGTCAATACTGAATTTGAATGAAAACTTCGCCAAATTAGTCAACTATAGCCAACATACTTCATTTGTAGACATATATATTTAGCCACATATTGGCAAAAATTCGACAAATGTCGCCGAGCTTGGCGAACATTTGACGATAGTAGATATAAATATATAGCTTTAAGTGAATGAGTAGGATTAATAGTTACAACAAACATATATTAGAAGTGAAACAATAAGTCAAAGTATGTAATAAAGATTAAATGCCGTCTTCATAATGATGCGGGTAATAATTTGGGTACAATATATAAGACTAGCTGCAATAAAGCTATTTTTTCAGTTAGAATTAAACTATCGTAATATTGTCTTTATGAAGAAAATTCGGGCGTTTTCGGGTATTTTAAAGTGTTTAATCAGAGTTATTTAATTACATTGTATGTGAAAGATTCAGATAAAAACGAATTTCAGATTAAAAGTTAAATAAGAAATAGGTGGAATTAACATTTTAATATACCAACCATACAAATATACATAGCGAGTTAAATAAAACCTTGTAAAAATGATATTGTTTAATATGAGTTAATAATACCAAACAATAATTTGGATTGTTAATAATATACACATTCAATTACTAAATAAGAAGCGCATTATAAAGTTACTTTCATAAAAGCTACTTTAAAATACACTTACGAAATCTGATTTGACAAGTACATTATCTGTATCCAATCGAAAATGTTTATGTAACATGTCATAAAAGCTAAAAAGGCGATGCTAAATGATGGCACAAATACTTAATAGTTTTATCAGCAGTTGATACCAAGTTGAAATGTTGAAAGAATGAACTGTCTCACTTCAAGTTGTTTTTGACAGCTCATAATAAATTTTTTATCGGCTTGTCTGTAAACTTGAAATGAAGATATTACATGTTAGTTTATTTCTGTCACAGAAAATGTATGGAAAAGAAAAGGTAGCATTATGTTCTGAGAAAACTTTTCTTTTTTAAACAAAGAAAATTGCTTTCTAGAAGTATATTGAGATATATGTCACATAAACGAAAAATATATTTTTTATATGAATATGTATTCATTTCTCTTTATTAATATTAACGCAATAATTTTTAATTGGTAAATGAATCACATGAACTGTAATTATCCAACTGAGTAATAAAAGTATACAAGACAGGATTCGATACCGGGACCCATTGGTTTAAATTGCATAACCCGCCAACTGAGGCATCCTGGACAAATCTAATGGCCAAATCATCTGATGGCCATCTGATGGCACAGAAAATCAGCAAAGATCTCTGGGTGAAATATATACTCCATATCGCCCAGGATATCTCAGTTGTCAGAGCATTAGCCGTTTAAACCAAAAGTTCCCTGGTTCGAATCCACATTTGACAATTTTTCATTCAGTTGGAAAATTATAGTTTATGTATTCATTTCTGTATTAATGTGCTCCCACAATTTCACGTAGTCATTCTGTTTTATATAATATAATACTTTAATAAGAAGTTTTACTGGATTACACATATAAAAATATTAACTATATAACACACCTAATATAACACCTAAATATAACACCTAAATATATGTAATTTTAAAACATGTATTATTTTACACTGTTCCATAAAAAAAAGCTTCAGCTTTTGTCAATGTACAATATCCCAGAAAAGAACCCAAACAATAGTCATTACTACAAATATGAGAGTCACAGAGAAAACTGGAATAGCTATTCGATTGTCTTTTTTCCAATTTATATTTAAAAGAATGAGGCTCGTCTTTTTGCAGATGTTGCACCAAACATTGAAATTTTCAATACGAACATGGAAATCTGACAATATATTTGATTATTTTAGTAAAATGTAACCTCGAATTCTAAACGGTAAATGTTTCGGTCACACAGTTTAAGGATTATGAAAACTTAAAGCCTGGAACGCCTAATTTTAAGTATATTTTAATTGTTGCAAAACAGATAACAATGAGGGTAGTTTTTTTTTTTTTTTTTTTTTTTTAGCAAAACTCAAAGAAAAAAACTTTTGCATTTGCATATTTGAAACTTCCAGAAATCGATTTCACACAAAAATAACTTGATATGATACAATTCATATTTTCCGAAAATTAATTTCAAAATGTGTTTATATTCGAAATTAATTTTCTTAAAATATATATGAATTTTAATCCATGATTTTTTTTTACGAGAATCTCTAGAATCTTCAAATATGTGACTAAAAATTTACAGATCATCCCATGAAATAGATTTTTAAGTATGCGAAAAAAGAGCTGTCCGCATTGCAATATATTTTGCATCGATTCAAAATAAATTTACATTTTAAAATCAAAACTTTAAACCTGTATAATTACTAAACTATTCGATCAAATGAATTTCTGTTTGGTTTCCAAAATTAAACTTTACCACAAAATCAAAATATGCAAAATATGCAGTCAAAATTGGATATTCGTAATGGCATTTTGAAAGTTCGGTGCAATATCTCTATGAAGACAACCTACAAAGTTTTTTTTAACACAAATTTAAAGAAGTTGTAATTTATAAAAGAATTTCTATTTTTGTTTTCTTTGCTTTTAGAATTGGAGTTATGATCATCGTTTGGGGAATTTTTCGGACGGTATTGTACAAATAAAATCATGATTCTACAAATATTTTTTAATTGCGCTATGCTAATTAAAAAATATATACATTTCAAACATAATAGTGAATAGTGAATTGTATATAATCGATGAAAGTCTTTTATTAACATAATGAATCTCAATGTAACATTACACAGATAAAAAAATATTGTTTTCTTACTTTAGTGAATTTAAATATTAGGAAGTATATTTAATAATAAGTATATATAAATATTAGGTATATTTAATTAACTTAAAATAGACTTTCATTCGTGACGTCAGTCATGGCGTTTTGCTTGGAAACTGACTCCAGACAAACGGTTGCTATGCTACATTTCTTATTTAATATAAATCGTAGAAAATGTTACTGCTGCTTATAAAATATTAAAACAATTAGCTGTGAGATATAACTATAAATTTTAGCTGTAATAGAAAATGAAATACAAATGAAATAGAAAATACAGCTTAGCAACAGTTAATTTGGAGTCAGTTTCCAAGGAAAACGTCATGACTGACGGCGCACTAAAAGCATCTATTTAAAAAAAAAAAAAAGAAAACTTTAATTTAAAAATCTTTTTTTTTAAATTCAGGTAAAAAAAAAAAAAAAAAAAAAAAAAAAAAAAAATGCTTTTATAGCAGAACTGAGATGGCATATAAAGCGTGATATATTTATGAAACTATCTTTTACATCTTAAAAAATAACAGGATATAAAAGATCTAAATGTACTAGGGAATGTTACACATAATACTACTTTGCTTCCAGAGCTTCCTGCAGAAATTTTATACATTTTTTTTTCAGTACTTAAATAAAATAATCATTTCTGTATTTTATTTAAACGGAGTACAGAATAATCACCAAATTGACAAAATAATTTGTATTTACGTTTTTAGTAATTTTTAATATATTAGTAAATTCACCAATAATATTTTTTTAATAATATTTGAATCCTAATCCCATGTGTATAATATTGCTTTTGGGTTTGTGAGTTCACTGCGTACTGTGTTCCCATTCTAATTTGCAAACTCTGGAAATTAAAGTTTTGATATATTCAGTGATCACGAGAATTTCAATATTTAATAGGTACATTTTGATTTTTTTTTTCATTTACTCATATTTTAGCAAAAGATTAGTGGTTGCTCGTAAATGCGACTTAAATCGAAATGTCGTCTTACTTAAATTACTGTCGAAAATCAACATATTAAATCAATATTGAGATAAAATGTCCACGCAAAATGATTTATTCTGTTTAAAATAATTCGTTTACATAAGAAATGAAACCCATATTATCCATATTCTGTAGGGCATTTTCAGTTAAATTTTATTTTAAAATTTATTTCTCATTTTTGGTCCTATATTGCTTATTTATTCATTTAAGTTTACACGATGTGATTTTAACTCTAGTTAAGTGCCTTTAAACATTAACTGATGTCTGCAAAATGTGAATTTAATTTAAGAATAAATTAGTTGATTGTTTAAATATAAATTTCTTTATTCTTTGAATGTTCTTTCATTTTCAAATTCATGATAATCTCGCTATGCATTTTGTAATACAAATAGTGTTAAGGGAATATTTTGTACATAAAACACGATTAAAGCTTTTTTTTAAATATTTTGTAATTGGATTCAGATCAACTCAATACAAATACACATAATGCCCAACATTATTTAAACCTCTTAATATCATATATGTAAAATTTGGCCCAAAAAATCTCAAGAGTTAATTTTTATTTCGGTATAGATTTTAATGTTAAATAAAAATGTATTTTCAAGTATTATTTGATGGAATAAACCACGCTATCCTGATTACTTTTTCCTAAATTGTTTTCCTTAGAAATACATATATTTTCCCTTAGAGATATCCTTAAATTAATACTTTCTCAGATTAGAACAAGGAAGACTTACATGTTCCGTAATTTATATTTATTTCCCTTTTACATAGTTTTTCTTTTTCGAAAAAAATATTTGTTAGAAAACAATATTAGTTGAGCTTCAAATTAACTTCAGTCAAGCCTATAACCATATTTGAATTCAAGATTGCTTTTATAACTGAGCTATAAGAATAGCCATAACAACTGCTTTCTTCTGCAAATAATGTATTAAGAAACAAGATGAATTGCTTCATTCTTTTGACACATTAATTTTTAAAACAGGAAATCCAGTCGCTTTCTGGAAGTGTATTTTTGTGTCTTATGTATATTTTATTTTAGGCAGTACTGCCTTACGTAAACGTACACACTAAAACAATGGACACTAACATATATTTCTAAAATGTAATATCTTGTTTTACTTCAACAATAATTAAACAGCTGTAATATACCATTCTTCTTTCTACAGTGATATCACAATAAGCATTAAGTAAGTAGCATATGCATTCTACTAACATATAATATTTAGACAATGCATGACAAACATACATTTAATTACATGTATGTTTTCATAAATAACATTAAATGTTTCAAAAAAGTTTATTTTACTTTTTGTTATCATTATATTTAAATAATTTTTACATTGCAGTTTACTGTTTAATTTACTTAAAGGAAACATAATATTTTTTTTATATGTATATATTTGTTATATTAAGTTATATTGAGGATATAACGTTAGAAAAAAAACTAAGCACAGCTGGCAAAAGTTAACACCATTTACTGGAAGTACCATAGTTTTATTGTGCTTATATACAATCGCTGACCAAAAAAAAAAAAAAAAAAAAAGATATGATTATAACTTTAGATAAATAACTTTAAACTTTTATTGATGACTTGAAAATGTGAATTTAATTTAAGAATAAATTTCTTTATTCTAAATTTATATAAATTTATTTAATCTTTGTATGTTCTTGCATTAGCAAATTCATGATAGCTTCGCATTGCGGTTTGTAATGCAAATACTTTTATTAAAATATTTTATGCATAAAACATGTTTAGGTTTTTTTTAAGGGGTCTCAGGACTCTTAAAATTGGAAAAATCGAAAAAAAAACCCCACCATTTTCAACATATAATATCTTAAAATGTAATTGATTTTAAGACAAAATTTTATATTGGGATGAAATATATAAATATGTTCTTTCATTTCATGTATTTGAAAAATTACAAGATGCAGAATTAGAATTTACAGTGGGCTCCAAAATGTCAGACATTTGACGAGCGGAAAATCGGCATAACAGATTATGCGCACGATTACAAAATAAATTTTGCCCCTAGAATGAAAATTTTGGGTCCTACTTATGCTTTATATTATAATAATTACTCTGAACCTAAATAAATTTGTATTTAAAGCATTTTTCTATTTTTAATAGAAAGTTGTATTTAGTTAATGCAAAATTTAGAAATTTTCAACAGTATAATCACTTATAAAGAATATATTTCTGAATAATAAGAAGGAAATTTTAGGTTCAATTTTTACAGACTAACATATGTTTTGAAAATTTCATGAAAAAAATTCAGAAGTTTTTGAGATATCGTGCGCGTTATGCCCAAAAACGTCATTTGGAGAAAATTGACTTCAAAATTTCTGAAACGCCGTTTCAAGTATTGAGCGTGTATAATTCTAAAAGCCATAACTTCTGTTCTAATAGGAATTTAAAGAAAACATTTATACTAAAATGTTCAGAAAAGATAGTAGTTTAATATCGAAAAAAATTAAAATTTCGAACATTTTAAAGCTTTTAGAGTCCTGAGACCCCTTAATGTTCTCTAACTGGATTCAGATCAAACCCATGCAAATACATATTATACTCAACAAATCAATTTCTTAATATCATACATGTAAAATTTTGCAATATTTTTCATTTTGGGGATATCCTCTTAAGAGTTACAATTTTGGACAAGATTTTTAACAATTGTTTTGGTATGGCCCCAAAACCACAAAAGTTAATCTTTGTTTCTATATAGTTTTTAATGCCAAATAAAATGTATTTTCAAGTATCATTTCCTGCAATAAAACACGCTTTCTTAATTACTTTTTTCTAAATTGCTATTCTTAGAAAGATATATATTTCCCTTACAGATATCCCTAATTAAATTCTATAGAGATTAGAAAATGAAAGTCTCCGAGATTTATATTTATTTCATTTTTACATAGATTTTCTTTTTCGAAAATAGTATTTGTTAGAAAAAAAAATATTAGGCTTCAAAATAACTTCAGTCAAGCCTATAACTGTATTTCAGTTCAAGATCGTTTTTATAACTAAAGTATAAGAGTAGCCATTACAACTGCTTTCTTCTGTAAATAACGTATTAAGGGACAGAATGAATTGCGCTTGATCCTTTTGACAGATTAATTTTTAAAATAGGAAATCCAGTCGCTTTCTAGAAGTGTATTTCCGTGTCTTCTGTATATTTCATTTTAGACAATACTGCCTAACGGAAACGTACACTGTAAAATATTGAACACTAAGATAAATTTCTAAAGTGTAATATCGTGTTTTACTACAACAAAAATAAAACAGCTGTAATATATCATTCTTTTTTCTACGGTGATATAAGAATAAGTATAATCAAGTAAATAATATTTTATTTTTACTTTCTTCTATCTTCAACAGAAGAAAGTATTGTAATCGGAACTTTTTTCGACTTCCGGTTTTCGAAGGATTTACACGTTTTAGGGGGGAGAGATCCACAAAAACGGGTTTATAGAAAATTTCTGTGTGTCCGTATGTCGCCTTTGTAACATCAAAAAGTGCACGAAGTTATGCATAAAACTGAACCAATTTTTTTTGTTTTTTTCCCATGACAAGCAGACCCTCCATTTATTAAAAAAATTCCGCGCTGTAATAGCAATTTTTGTACAATTTTCATTAATGTACCGGCCCCCACCAGTGGCCGAGAGGTTCTGCTCTCGAAGCTGGTATACGGGAGGTGCTGGGTTCGATCCCAATCGCGCCCGTCGGCCTAATCGTTCGGAGTTTTCGTGGTTTTCTTCGAACCTTGGATTTCCAAGCGTTAATACGGGTTAGGTTCCCTTAGAAAGACCCCCACGAAGGGCACTCCCCCCCTGGGCTCATATCCCTCGTGCAGATAATTGGCCGTCATAAATACAACCAACAACCAACCATTAATGTACCATCGTAAAAAGTATGAAGGTATGCGTAGAATTGAAACTAATTTTTTGTGTATGTCTTTAGCTATGCCAAGCAGCTCCTCCTTGATTTTTTGGAAATATTCCGCCCAGATGGGGCACTACAATAGCGATTTATTTTCTCTCTTTTTTTTTAGTTCTATTGTACACCGGCTACTCATAAAGTGACAAGAATTTCGCATCATGATAACCCGACTGTTCGCGAGCAACAGTTTTACAACTGAATAACGGATAACTATTAATTTTAATAAATATCATGATCGAGACTAACTCGTTTTTACTCCCATTAATTGACGGAAGCAGAAATTTAAGATCAAAGCCAAATTTGGTATAGTATTAAATGAATAATATTATAGTATTAACATTTGTAACTACATTTTAAAATATTAATATGCATTAAATTGAAAAAAGTTTTGGAATTTGTACATCAAATTAGTTTAAAATAAGTAATCTTTACATAACGTTATCATTTAATTACATGTATGTTTCCGTAGTAAAACATTAAATGTTTCTGAATTCTGTAAAAATTCGTTTTAGTTTCTTTATATTTAAGTAATTTTTACATTGCAGTTCACAATAGAATAATTCACTTACGAAATAAAAATAAATATATTTTTAAAATGTATATATTTGTTACATTAATATATATTTGGTATTATAAAGATGAACAATTAAATAAAATTAGCACTCCGGACAAAAATTAGTCACCATTTAGTAGACGCACGGTCGTTTCATAATATTTGTAATAGGTGAGAGAAAATGTACTTCCAGGTTTACAGAAAATAGGTGAAAATGATTTTTTTTAAATTCTAATATAAATTTTTACAAATAATATAATAAGACGAAATGCACCTTGATTCAAATATAATAGGGGAGAAGGGGACACATATGAATATAATAAATTTTCAACAGTTATGTTTTTTTTTTTTTTTTTTTTTTTTTTTTTTTTTTGAAAAAAAAATTAACACAGGGGGTAGCCCCTGTAGACATATGGTAAAATATTTTTGAAGCTCTTTGACATTTTGTTTGTCCTAAGTACCGAAAACATTGTTTATTGATCTGAAAACTAAAATCTAAGTTCTAACTTGATAAGCAAATAACGTTGTTCATTTACTCATTTATTTGAATTTTAATGTTTTAACATATGCTATGAATACTAATAAATATTTTTGATAAAGTTTTTTTTTCTTCTAAAATTGAGAAACGTCAATGATTTATCAATTTAACTCTAGAAGCCATGTGGGGCACTTTTAAACAGACTAGTTGAGGCAGATATCAACAGTTCATAAGTGCCTCACTAATCATTTTGAGATTATTTTCCTTTCATTTAACTTTATGAGAAATAAAGTCCGCTGACATATATATAATTTTCCTCAAAAAGAAGACATTTCATTCATAAAAATTTGATTTTGTATTGAAACTTCTACACATGTGTCAGCAAGTACATAAAGAGCAACAAGCTCATTTACGTTCGATTGTAATTTAAATAAATTTATTTTTTTCTAAAATTCAAGAAATGTTATATATTATATAACCTAAACGGTTTACAACAAGATTTATTTTGCATTTTTAATCCAAAAGTATTACGCTAAGCAACGTATCAATTTTTTTTTTTAAATTTCATTTGTTCCAAACTTACAATGATGGCTTACTTCCATCTCTAAAAAAGCTATGCATATTATGCTTTGAATGGAGATAGATATGAGTAATATTTTAAAAAGTACAATTATTAAACTGATGACTGCGTGAAATTACTATTGTAAGCCCCTCACCCCCCTTTCAAAAGCAAATAAGGGGGGGGGGGCGGCTTAGAATCGAGATTTTTGTTTTAAATCATTAATAAACGCTTTCGGCAGATTTCCGATAAATGTTATCTAAATGCCCCCTCCCTAAAATTTCTCGCCAAAAAAACCCCTAAGCAAATTTTAAAAGATTAATATTTTTTTCAAATTTCTTTTTTTCTTTTTTATTTTATTGCAAAAATATTTTATCAATTATCTAAACCTCCACCCCCCTCCAAATCTACTTATTTTCATTTTATAATCTTTTGTTTAAACATATCACCAGAAACTATATATATATATATATATATATTCTTTATGGTGAATTTAGCAGATAATAAAACTAATGACTATGATGACAAATGAATAACAGAATGAAAAGCATGTCAAAGAATATTTTTTCCTTGTGCTCACATATGCCCCACGTGTGTTCACAACTACCCCGCAGGTGGGGCACATATGAACAATTTTTTGAATTTATACAACTATTAAAAAAGTAAGAAGGACTATAAAAGTGATTTAAAAAATACCATGTGTAAAAAAAAGCTCTGTTTACTATATTGGGTAGTTTTTTATATATATACTAGGGGGCTCGGCCCCCTACGAGCTACGCTCGCCAAACCCCCGTTCAGACACTGCAGTCTCTAAAAGCACGCTAATTTGATCGGCTTTAAAAAGATTTTGGAAGATTGAATTATAATTTAAACAAGTAATATAAAAAAATTTTTAAAGTCAATTCCTACTTAGGTTACCAAAGAAAAATTTAATATAATCCCTTAAGCTAATATTAGTTTTTGTTGCATTAAAATATCTCAATTTGTTGATTTTCTATAAACAAGTAGGTTTACAATGGAATTCTATGGGAATTTGGCGAAATATTAGAAATATAGCGAAGTTAGCGTCCCTTTTGGTGACTTATTTTGGACGCCAAATTTGGCGATATATCGCCAAGTTGGCGACAAACTTGGCGGTATTTGGCGACAGAACAGGATCCCCCCTATGGTAACCCCTTATTGAAAATATTTTCATTGACCTTCGATAACCAATAGCCGCCATTTTGTTTCCCATGCAAAACTAAAATTAATTAATTAAAATTTAATTAATTAATTAATATTTGAAAAAACTGTATTAACATTAAATGTCATCCAGTGCAAGTTCAAAAAAAAAAAATTATTTCAACTTGATAGGATGAATAATGAGTATTTTATTAACGATTGAAAATTTGAACAAGATAAATATATAAATAAATAAATATATAAATAAACAAATATAGGGAGAGTGTGAACTAATAGTAGGAATTGAAAAAAACAGTGGCGATCTCCCTATAAACGGATTTCTATTCATTTCTCTTTGATTGGGGAAATTTTAACGCCAAATCCGCTGCGGTACTACTTGATTATCCCGTCGACTAATTTCGCCAAATTATATAAATCGCCAAACCACTCGCCAAATTATACAAATTGACATAATTTTTATTTTAAATAACGAAAGAACAAATAAATCAGTATAACATTAATAAAAATACAAATAAAACGTCGAAATAAAAATAACTTGATGACGTAGACACGTGTAACAACATTTCAAAATAAGCTAATATAAAAGGAATTAAGTAAACAGAATCTTTGTCTCCCGGTATTTTTTAACAAAGCGAAAAGAAAGTTCTTTTAAATGAGACATTTTAAATTAATCGTTTTTAATCTGACGTAATTTTGACCAAACTATTCTTTCTCTTTTTAATATTCCCGTGAAAATACTTGTGTTAGAAATAAAATATTATTTGCGCTTTCCTAAGAAAAATAGCTGAAAGGTATCCTCTCAAAATATCAAATAAATGTCTAGCGCAATTTGTAAATTTAAACCGTTTTGCAATATTATTTTGTGTTCATTTTATGTAATAACTGTAATGTGACGTAAATATGACGTAATTTCTCCTACTTAAGACTTCTAACGCATGTTAATAAATTTATTATTTTACAAATTCCTTTCTCTCTTAAAATTCACGTGTAATTATAGTTTTTATGACGTAATTTTTAATATGTTCCTGCTTTTTGTACATAATTATTTAATTCTAATTCCAAATGTTTGTTTTTTCTGTTTATAACAGTCACATGTAAATAAATTTTTAATTTATTACACGTATAAATATATATATATATATATATATATATATTTTTAAGCAAACACTATTGTTTCCGCTGTTTATACAGTTGGCAACAGTTTAAATTAATATCACTTTCTAAAATCTGTAAAAAATATCTCTCGAAATGCTGAAAATTTGAATTTAAAATAGATATAAAACCTCGAAAAATGAGTCAAATTAAAAAAATAAATCAATTCTGTACACCGGGAAATTATAACGTATAAAATGAACTAAAAATTATTAAATTCCAATGTATAGTTTTTGCTACTATAAAACTTTTTTAGTGGAACGATTTTTTCCAACTTTAGCATTAAATATCTCTTAAAATAATTCTTCGATTTGAAAACTGTCTGCATCAGCATGTTTATCAAACATTTCTGTATAACACTACCGATTTTCATATTTTTGTATGCATTATTTTTCTTAATATTAACGAAGTAAGACCTTCGGTCACAAAAAGTTCAAAACCGGCGGCGGCGGCGGCGGTGACAGCGGTAGTTACTTTTTTTTAGAATAGAGAGAAATTAATCCATTTATCAGAAAAAGCTATACTTATATGAACTGTTTACTTGTTCCCCCATCTCAACTTATATAGTATGTGAACTTTATTTGAACTTTAATTGAACAGTGAACTTAAAAGGTGACCAAAATAATAATAGAGCTGATACGAGTTTTAAAATATACATTTTATTTAAAACGTCTTAGTACTTTACAGCTTTTCCAAGCTTTTAATTAGAGAATATTTTAATTACTAATTGCTGTTTTAATTATACAAATACGTCACTTTGTTTTGAAAAGGAGATAGCCAATAATTATTTATTTAATTAATATTCAAATTAATTTATTATTAAAAAATTATTGGCTCTCTCATTTTCAAAACGAAATGGCGTATTTGTATAAATAAACAACAATTAGTTATTAAAATATTATTTGATGAAGAGCTTTAAAAAGCTTGAAAGTACTAACAGGTTTTAAATAAAATGTACTTTTTTTTAACTTGTTACATCTCTTTTATTATTTTAGCCATTTTTTATGTAAAACAGTGAACTTTTTTAAAGTTCATATAATATATTTTATATTTTACATTTATTATACATTCTGAATCTCCCATTCACAACACCAAAAGACATTTTTATATAAAAGAATATCAACAAGGTATTCAATTACTATCTTGAAATTTATCAAAAGCGATACAGTCAATTAGTGTAACTTTGGCCGAAATTCGGGTAACTTTGGCCCACATTTACTGAAATTTGGTTCATGCTGCCACGGTAGAACCTTGGCGAATTATTTACAATGAGCTTTCAACCTCACGCTAGTGTTGCTACCTTTATTTTGACACCAAAACTTTGCCAATAACTCAAGTCATGTAGCAGATTTAGTCTTTTTTCTCTTTTGGGCCATAGTTACCCTTATGAGTCAAAGTTACCCGAATTGACTGTACTTTCGCATTAGTCGCATTCAAGTCGTTCAGAGCTGAATAAATTACCAAAGATTTCGTTACTTACCGCAGCTTTTTTTATTCCTATATTTACAGTGATTTAATCACGTACTTTGAATACATGTCTGTAAAATTTGTGCTTCATGTATATGATAAAACTATGTTTTAAGTTAATTTATTGATGAATTTGTAATTTCGTTCTGCATTGTTAGCCGGAAACACATGCCGAACTATTTATTTTAAGTGTGATCTGTGATCAAAGCGCTCACTTGGAATGTATAAGTCGCGTTGATGTATGGGAAATGCATTAAGATGGATATATACAGAGATGAGCCACAGTGGTCAAAAAAGTCTTATCACGTTTAGGCGTGCCAACAACCACACAATGTGGGAAATTCTCCGATTTGTTACCGTATCGAAGCAGTCTGCCTAGCGTGTCGGCAAAGAATTCTGCATTCCCGGTGCGCATGAACCAAGGCTAAAAAATTTTGTTGGATAATATCGTAACTTAAGGGGGCGAGAAAAAGGTATCACGTCTTGTATATGAAAATCTGTGAAAACCCCGACAGGAAGTGCTGCAGTCAGTGAAAGAAGATTCATCCCAGTATATTTCTGAGCGAGCATTCCAAAGGAAAATGCACGAATAAACATATGAAGTAGGGAACTTCTCAGGGGGAATTTCTCAAAGCAGCTCATGAAATTGCACGTCTGCAATATTATAAATGGGGCTGAACGTGGACAGTAAATCTAAGCGGACAGTGTGCTCCGATGGATCACGAAGTTTCCTTATTTGCATTTAAAACTGACGTTTAGAGTGGGCCGACAGCGAAATGAGAACGAATATAGAGACAAAGGAATTTTCGTCTCTAGAATTTGAAGCATTTCATAATCAAATTTATCCTGAAGACGACGGCAGAAGAAGTTCCAAACATCGATATCATGCTTTATCATTAACTTTTTTTTTTTTTTTTTTTTTTTTTTTGTACGAGTTTATATAAAAATTCTCATTTACTTGTACTAGAGAAAAAAGTTTATGTGTTTCTAATATATACAACTTATTTATAATACTTTATTCTGATATTGTCCTACATATGCATAGCTGACATCTTGTACGGATATTTCATACCACTAAAGTTTAATAGTAAATTTTAGCTAATCGAATCACCGACGTTTAAGAATATTTAACGTTTAAATAAGTCAAAAATTTGCATTAAATTTTAATGGTAAGAAAAATCCGTACAAGTTGGCAGCTATGCATATGTTATGGAAATATATTTATTTCCGAATAGTTTATAAACGCCGCACCCGAAACAGGATGAAGAATCATATATGAATAAATAGCTTATTTATTCTTCTGGCGAAATGTGTGAAAATATCACAGATTTAATGACTCTCTTATAAGAAGTAACCTGCGGGTAAAACAGGACTAAGTTCGGTTAAAATTAACTTTTTGTTCAATTCGATATAACAATAAATTCTAGGTGTATTATTACTACTAAGCATTTTATTTTAGAACAACATTATTTACAGAAACAATGAATGTTACACTTATGTACATATTTACAACAATACTTACATATTTACAACAATAGAGTGTCCTTCGAAACTACCTTTTTAGTTGACTCCGATTTATTGAATTATGTATCTTCGCTGCTATTGGGATTTTCTAGAAAATCTCTTCAGTTCCTGAAAGCCAATATTATTTACAGAAAGAACCAATATTAAACGTATCTACATATTTATAAATTTTACAATGCTTACATATTTACAACAACACAGTGTCCTTCCAAACTACATTTTTAGTTGGACTCCGATTTGTTGAATCATGCATCTTCGCTGCTATTGTAATTTTCCAGAAAATAAGACTCTGAAGTGTAAAAAGAAGATTTACGATAACCATTAGCATATAATCAATAAAAATTTAGATATGTAAATTTAATGAGACCACGGGGGTTCAGGGGGTTTTCCGACCCCCCGCCCCCCCACACCCCTGAAGAAATCTACTTTATTATCTAAAACAATTTTCAGAATATCCTTACATAACAACGTTTTTAATTTAACACATCTAATGTCTGAAAACTTCGTATTTTTTATTCTTATAAATAATTACGTAATTTGAAAACTTTAAATTGCTGTTTGCAGGAAGTTTAATATTACCCAAAATGTGTTTAAAAACAATGACTTGCAGAGCTGACGTTGAGGCTCCTGATCTGCAGATTTACTAGTATTAAGTGAAAACACATATGTTTTAAAGCGAACTAGTGATGCAAAATTCTAATGAAGGTATAGTTTTAGGATTATTGAATATCTTCCCACTGTAGTTCGTATATTGCACTGTTAAAAATATCCCTGTAAAATTACGGGCAGAGGGCAGCAATACACATTCAGTCATAGGCCGTAAAAAATACCCATGCACATCATTTTGTGTACAACGTGAACACTCTCACGGAGGAAAATGTATGGGGTTGTACTGTATTTTTGCTAACAGATGGGCTAGAACTGCACAAATGTGTGGATTGCCCTTAATTTTCTAAGTATCTACAAATATCCCTGTAAAATAACGGGCCGAGGCCGGCAGCAGAGATTCCAGTCGTACGCCGTACAAAACATCAATGTCCGTCATTTTGTGAGGCTTGTAATTTTACTGGGCAAAAATATAATGCATTTCAAAACACAATAATACTTTACTTACTGTTCCGTAGCACGTAGCACGTTAGATAATCATCACATAATCGCTTTTTGGCGGGTTAAAAAATATGTTACGTTCGCTGTTACGTGACATTATTTTTCAAACACGACTAAAAGGAAGGGTTACACCCTAGCGGAGGAAAATGTATAGGGCCGTACCGTATTTGTTTAGTGGATCAGACCATTTTTCATCAAATAAGGTTGTTGCTCGTAAAAATTGAAAAGAAAACGGCCGTAAATTTACAGTTTTTTATGAGAGAGTGTGTGTAAAAAATATTTTTTCCTATCAATATTTGTCCTGTGAGTATAACTTTAATGAACAATAGAAGGATTTATGTCTGAAATGTACTCAAAGAATTCTGCGAGCCACACATGTATGCATGCTGTTTTCCTGCAATTTTAGATTTCATTGTTTCAATTTTTAGAGTGAATTCAGCTTTGTTTTATCTTTATAGAAAATATTCTACAATGGATATTTAAAAATACGTGTCACTAGTAAGTAATATAAAGAGAGAAGTGAAATATTTAGAAAATGATTACGGAAGAAAATATATTCATTTATTATAAAAATAACTGATTTTCTGCAAATAAAAATGCTTTATTGCTTCGTTTTTACATATTCTGTAACAAGAAACTATATGCTTTTATTTCTACTTTATTTTTTTACATAACCTTTCTTTCATTCGTCAATTGCATTCCGAGAGACGCACATGTTACTTTAAAAAAAAATCAAATATGTGAGTTTCTAGATTGTTAGATAATAAAAAATTATTACTTAATTATAAATATAGATAATATATTTCTGTTTTTTTTTTTTTTTTTTTTTTTTTTTTTTTTTTTTTTTTTTTTTTTACAAAAAAAGGAAAATATTTCCTGACAAAATTGAGGAAAAAATGATTTTCATGCATTTCTGTCGACAAACATAAAAGAATTATTTATTAGAAATCTTTATAAGAATAAACGTCAAATATTCATACGACGGCGTACGGGGTAATTGCTCCTCTGCAAATAAAACGTGTAAATAAAACACTTTTTGCTTTCTCACTTTAGAACTTTTTAAGAAAAATCCTCTTGCTTCAAGGATTTAATATTGATGAACATTTTATAGAAGATATTTTAAAAAAAAATCATATATAAAACATTTATTT
This sequence comes from Maratus speciosus, assembly GCA_963932465.1. Classification (NCBI taxonomy): domain Eukaryota; kingdom Metazoa; phylum Arthropoda; class Arachnida; order Araneae; family Salticidae; genus Maratus; species Maratus speciosus. The sequence continues at coordinate 141,480,160 of OZ010791.1, forward strand.
TGAATTTTACCTTCTATATAAAACATTGATTTTGAATTTTTCATTTGAATTTTCATTTATAAAACATTTGTTTTGAAAACGTTGCTATAAAATTGAAAGTTTAAACCTAAAATATTATCATTTCACTGAGTTCGTCTTCATAAATTTAACGATAAATCTGGTATTTGTAACATTTTACTTTCAGATATTGTATTAAAAATAAGTCTGTCATTTAGACTCATGAAATTCAAAGTGTCCCTACTGGAAGAGTTTCGGTCCAAGAGAAATGGGATTTTTTGCTGTTTTTATTTCAGAGCTTGGTACAAAATGCTTTAAAATATAACTGATAGTAAACCTGGAATTTTATAAATATTTAAAATGTATAACGTTTTGAACATTAATGTCATTCATGAACATAATCTTAAATCTTACCTCATTTTGAGCACTTTTGCAATGTCATAGCATACGCTTCTCCAGCAAGTTTCTAATTAAAGCGCTTTGAATATTTTTTGGATATTCAATGTGTGAAACATTTATTTGAAAACAGTACGTTGAAACTTATATTTCACAGGCAAAGATAATTTATTTCCATTTCCGAGCTAATTTGGAACAAGGAATGCAATTAAGGTGATAAAATAGCTTATTACCATTTGAAAAATGAAATAGTGGTAACAATGGTAATATGTAGACGACCCACTAAGATTAATACGTAAGTATAATTAACTAGCAGATATTAATACAGATTGATTGGTATCTATACTGTTTTATACCATGATTTACAATAGAATAAGTTGGGTAGTGATTAATTTATTTTTTCTGGAAGTTATCTTACATATAGTTTTTAATTTCTGCTAAAGAGGAGGATTTTCCAACGTTAATAAAATTGGAAATAATATAATGAAACACATAAAAACAAAGAAGAACTTACTTCTTTTTGACTGTTTATTTTTCTTGCTAAAGTATTACATGTTATATTTTAATAAAGAACAAATTTCCCTTTCAATAACAGTTCTGTGGAATTTATTTATTTTTTAGGTGATTAGTAATTGAATTTTCTTCTATTTTGTGGGCATATTCTAAAATAAATACTACTACGTTAAAGTTCTGAATAAGTTTTAATATAATGCTCATTAAGAAAATTAATATAATCAATTTAATTACAATACGTAATTTTATTCGTCTAATCTAAAGACAACAGTTTAACGAAGTTTCACTTTGTTGATATTTAAATTATCACCCCAATCATTTGCAGTCCTTCTAATGACTTACTATTTGAGACTCCGTATGAAAATACTATAATATACATTTTCTTGTTAATTATTTTTATCGGTGCTGTTCAAAGTAATAAATGAGGTTGTTTTCCTAAAGTTGTTATGAATATATTTAATATGGCAACTTCAAACATAGATTCGTTATTCAAAAACACAGAATATTCAAAAAGTCATTTTTATTTCAGCGACATCGTTATATATTTTTTTATTATCATGAAATAACATTACATTCTAAAATATATTTGAAGTGAGAGAAAAAAAAGATGTAAAACTGGATTTTCTTAATACAAAACCGGGCGTTATTTCACTATTTCTTTTTATGTTAGAATAATAATATTCTTTCAAATGTAAATAAAAGGCACGAACAACCATTATGACAATTGCTAAAGAACATAAATGTCATTTTTATGATGTTATCTATAATTTAAACTGCATGCAATAAGGAGCAACTATTTTTTTCTAATTTTTCTATCTTTAGAATATATTTCGGATGACAGTACCATTTCGTACAGACTTGTAAAATGTATTTGCAAAGGCTTGCTGTTAAGAAAGTAAGATTATAGTTTCAGAAATATTTATCTCTTATGAAAATGTTACATTTAAAATATAATAAAAAAAATAAATCTTCTTTACTTTATTTAATTTGAGAAATGTATGCGTTTATTAGTATTTGCAATTTTATTTTACCATTTAAAATATCTTAAAACTTGAATTGAAATAACATTTTTAGAAAAAAAGCAATGTCAGAACTGTGACAAAACAAAATTGTTTAATACATTAGAATAAAGAGTTTGTAATGCTCAAGTTTACACTTACTGCCATACTCTCGTATACGTTGTACTAACTTTACATTGGATTGATTGTGTAGCGAATCACCTGGGAGATTTTGAATATAACCTGCCATGTTAAAGGTAAGAGAAGAAATCAAAGTATATTTAAACAAGTTTTATTTAAAATAATGTAAAATGCTTTTTCTTGGTTTAACTAAAAGTTACTCTAACTACTTTTTTATACAGCTTTTTAGAACACAAACTTAAATTCTAATTAAAGAACAACAACTTTGACACTTTAAATCTATTATGGTATCACCAAAAGACCAATGTTGTGGGGATTTAGGCTCATGTATGCAACTGACCTTTAACTCTTTAATGACCCACCACAATAATACAGTCGGAGAGGGGGAGGTGTGAATTTACCTGGGGTTGTAAATAGGTAAGCAAAATCATTTAAACGAGGGTGGATTCAACAAGCTTAACCCTAGAACTACCGAAAATTTTACTCAAGTTTTATAAAAACATTTTACACCAGAATTTTTACTTAAAACTATTTAATTTGTTTATTTAACTTATTATTGTCTGATTTATAAATTTAGTTTGTTTTGAAGAAATTTCTGGTTTGATTAAATATTTTGAATGTACATGTCGGGTCCATTGGACCCTTCTGGTAGACAGAGGGTTAAATCTAATCACACTGTGACTATAAATACTCTTGTGACTATAAATACCTGATGACTCATAGTATCTAATATAATTGGCAAAATATAAGGTGATCGTTCGATCCTAGCCAAAACTTCTGATAATAATCCCATATTATCCTAAATGAAAGCGGTAAAAACTCTTCAACCTCCCAAAGCGTTGTGTACTTTTACGGAGTAAGTTTAGCCTATGGATCCACAACAACGCATGAATTCTTATGGAAATACACTGCCCGAAACAATACTTCTATAACTTAAGTAAATTTGGAATTATATAAAATTGCTAATCATCTGATTCATGCGTACTCTTAAAAGCAAGCATAAACATTAAATAAATCAGTCTGACTCATGATGTGAAAATATAACTAATAATTAACATACAAAACATTTATTAATACTGCAACATATTTACACTTACAACAGTTAAACAAGATTAAATTTTGCACCCCTGCTAGTAAGAATGAACAATATTTAATTTCCTTACAATTAATTAAGATTAACTTTTACATTTTGACCATTTGTGGTTTTCCCTACAATCGGGCACGCAGTACCATAACGTACGTCTTGTACAATGCATTTACATAGAATGGGGCAGAATATAAGGAAATAATAGCTGAAATACCTTTATTGGCTAGATGAGACGAACACTAGGGGTGTACCCGAGGATTGAAGAACAAAACAGTCTATAACACGGTAATCCAGGTAATTGATCGTGCACAAAACTAATATAATCTACTGTTGACTACTTTTTAATTATATTTTGTTATAACTTAATTATTCTTCCGAATGCAGATACCCTCGCGTCTCTACATCGAGACTCCGGTACGCTGTTTCTACGCAGTTTAGGTTGTTACCTCACAGATACTTCTATACACACATAACTCTTAACTAAAATACTTTAGAGAATGGAGGTCTGCAGTGGAATGACTACCCACTCGTACTACTGCTACATATTACTAACTATTACTGCTAACTGCGTACTACTAACTCTTTAATCGTTCTCATATTATTGATTATATCCGATACTCAATTGAAACTCTTACTTCCTCCTAAAGAATGGTGGGAGCAGGCAGGGCCTGCTGATTTTCTAACCATTCCGGTTCTGCTGATACCTCTCTTCTATCTCTGAGCCTTCTCATTCGAAGATCGTTCCAACCAATGGCTAAAGAGCTCCTCCATCTGCGTCTGGCATCTTCTCATCCCCTCTTGTCCCTAGGACCTCGTTTGGGAGGTCTTCATTTATTGCGTCCATAAATTTTCTGATAAATCTGGACCGACATGAACTTTCCCTTTCATTGTGACTCCCTCGCCATCAGGCTACGTTCTGAGCCATAAAAGGTACTTGGAACTTAGATAGAGGTCATCACCTGGACCATCTAGAATCTCACCTTTATTTTGTAAGCAATCTACCTCTTTAGATACACATTTATAATACAGTATGCACATTGATTCACATATATTTCATTGTAAAATAATAATAATAATACCTTAATTCTTATATTTCATAATACATTAATAATAATAATAATAATAATAATAATTTTACATTGTTATAAATTACAAACACATTTTAAAATATTGCTGTATATAATTCGGTATATTCTAAACACTTAGTAATATTATATACAGCAACCAGCGAATACACTTTATTACCAAAACGGACTTAACTGTAACTTAACTCACTATACAAGGTCCATGTGACCTCCAATACAATTTTTTTTTTAATTTTTAGGACTATGTTTAGCATGATTCTCAGGCTGTTGGTCACATCGACTTGAAATACCAAAACACACATTTAACACTAAACCAATTAACAAGTTAACTCTGAAATTAACCGGCAACTTTTTTAACATATTTGTGTATGTGCATGCAGTAAAGATAGCTTTCGATGAGGCATTCGCACGCAGGAAATTTAAGGATTTTAGAAAAAGGTAAAAATAACTAAAAAATGTGCTATTTAAACTAAAACTTACGTATGCAAATCCATAAAATTCCAAAACTACGGTTTTCACTCAAATTTATCTTTTACCAAAAACATTGTAAAACTTTCATAAAAAACTTTTCGATCAAATAATTTGGCAGAAAAAGTGGACTAGATTCTCTTTATAAATCAGAGTATGGTATCAAAGACGCCACTATCATCCAAAATCAATATCGTAACTTACAGACGATGATACCGCCATTCCGTGTCACAAATCTCTATATATATTTATCTTAAGTGGCGCGGAAGTCAGGATGAATTTACAGCTTGCTATTTGGCAACAACCACAGCGAAGAATCTCAGTGTTTAAATTACGTTCACATGACCCGACCAATTATGCAAATCAAATTTCAGAGAGAATCTCTTTTTAAGCATGGGTGTTATAACAAAAGAAAGGAAGACAGTCGTATTGCATGTAGCTGTGAAAAGAGAGGTGCAGGCATATTCCACGGTGGAAAGCCTTGATTACGAAAAATGAGTTCTTTCTTCCTCTCTTGCGTCCGCCATATATGACTTAGACAAATAGCAGTCCAGTCATCAGTCTCCTGTGCAAGATGTTTATAAATATGGTAGACGCAGGACACAGCAGAAAATGTTTTGTTTACGCTTCGTTAACGTTATATTTTTCAAACAATTTTAAACGAATTTAAGCCGTGCGTTGCAGTGTTATAGGCGAAACAATGCATTTTTATTTTCGTTTTCAATGACGTTTTACATTGCTTTTTTATACATTGAAAATATTTGTAAATTTCATATGTTAAAATGATTTATGATAATACTAATTCTGGCTCCAGTTGATGAAAATAGTGGTGAACAAGCGAAGGGATCTGGTATCGCGCAGCGGTCTCAATTAGTGTTGCCAGATCGGAGACATTTTTGACCCAGAATTTTTTTCAAATAGATATATTCTCCCTATTTAAAAATAGATTAAAAAATTCTGAAAAATCAGGGAATTACACTATTGTAAAAAAGTGGTGACAGTAAAATAATCTGAATTAAAAAACCCCCAATCTGGCAACACTGCTCTCAATATGAATTTTCTTGCAACTCACGGGGATTGGCGAGCGTTAGCGAGCAGGGGGCCTGATCACCCTAGTGTAAGATTTTGTAAATTCACTATAAGCTTCATTACACACATGCCCTGCAGCTATAAAATGATACGACGTGAACTCCTTTATCCTTTTAAGTCCGGACCCGCACGATCGTGCGGGGTAGGCATATACTAAAGTTCTATCTTTTTCGGGCTATCTATTCCATAAATGCCGGAATTAAGTGATTCTGTTGGTTAACAGAAACTATATTATATATGAATTTAGTCAACAGATAGTGAATTATCGGTTACAAATTTCAGTTATATCATTGTTTAAAAAAAACTCAAAAAGGTACCCGTTCTTAAAAGGTTAACAATATTAATGATCGATAGAATTGTCAGTAATTATCAATAACAAAAAATTGTAAAAAATTGTTCATCCAACTTTATTTTTATATTTTTATACTTTAACTTTTTCTCCGAAACAAAAGTTATGCATGGATGTAATCGCAAACAATGTTAAAATATCATGCAACAAAATATAAATTTCAATTGCAAATTGTAATGCGATTTATTTTACGATTTTGAACAAATCTAGAAATAAAACGGGATTCATTTTAAATTATTAAAGAACATTTCTATATGTTAAGTATATTTTTCTAATGGGATTTTATTTTAATAAGCAAATTAATGCAGTATATATATTAGGGCGGAGCGTAAAAAAATTTGTTTTTGAAATTCTTTTCCCACTAGCGTGGAAAAGTTGTGGAATGGTCTCAAAAATATACTCACAAAATTTCAAAATTATCAATAAATGTCTTCCGGTTCCAGTTTAGGGTCAAAATATGCAATTTTAACCGAAAATATTGTAAAGTTTAGTATTTCAGTAATACTGTTAATTTACGATTTTTTCTCGGAAATATTGAAAGTATATATTAGGAACACGAGTCCAAAATTTTAGAATAATTAACAAATATCTTCCGGTTCCACTTTGGTGTCTAAATATGGAAATTAGTCGCAAATGATGTAAATTTTCACATTTTAGTGTTTTTTTCCGATTTTCTATTCCCGCTAGCACGAAAACGTTGGAAGAATATAAAAGACACATAAGTGCATTTTTTTAGAATAATCAATAGCTTTCTCTTAGGGGTCTAAAAATATCAAAGTAGTGATGGGACTGCAGTAACCCAAGGAAATAAGGGTGGTGTTTTCTGCCGCATAGATCTATATCGTCAGAAATCTTTACATCTGTTCATGTGCCAGCTTCATGGTAACTAGCTACTGCTGAGGCATCTAATTCAGCATTTGGATAGCGATACAACAGGCCCTAAAACGTATTGCGGTTCAATTGGAATACCGCTTCAGAATTGTGATCATTCTGTTTTTCTGTTGTGCACTTTAAGAAAACTAACACCGAAGTTCCTTCTTCTGGCAAAATTGACCTCAGCACAGACCAGAGAAACCTGCACGATATCTGTACTGCAGAGATAACTAGTCTTTGTCATGAAAATTTGTCCCACAAAAATCCTGAAAAATGTTCCCATGCCCGCTGGTTGACAACAGCTACCCGAATCTTGCGTGTTTATATTGGTGCACAAGATCCCTCCAATGAACTACAATCTTTGACTGAGTTTATCATAAAAGTTTACGCACTTGTGTGGTTAGCAATAAAATCGCATGCCGATTCCACAGATGGAGAACGAGATCTTTGGAAAGTAATTCAAACTTCACGTTATCTTACAGATGATCTGAAGATACTTGTGGATCGTATCATCCTGAGAAATGGTTACTTTGGTCATCCTGAAGCAATAATCCTTGCAATTCTTATCGACCCAAACCAGAGTGAGCGCGAACTTGCGCTACGCACGTTTTTGAAAGCAAGGGAAAAAAACAAGAGCAGGCGTTCGGGTGTTCCAAATTTCTGCACTTAACTTTAAAGCTGAATCTTACGTGGACTGGCAGAATTTCCAACTACTGGAAGCTTCGATTACCACTCACTTGTCGAACAAACACATAATGCAACTAATGAGTCTGGCGAATGTCTGGTATTGGCATTGGGAAACAAACTTACCGTGCCACATGCAATGTGTTGAAAGGGGATTAAAACTGACAATAGAAGCTTCCCTTGCAATTATCGGAGAGAATAAGCTTAATCAGATCGTGAATGGAATCAAATCGTGTTCGGCTTGTCATGCCATCGTTTGAAACAGAAAACCAGTATACAGAGAAAAATGCGGAAACAAGTGAATGAAATGTATTTAATGCGCATTTGCAACTTTTATTCTGGAACTTCAAATTGACTTAGTTATACAAAGTCTGTGTATTGCGTGTATAATAAGATTTGTTGTTTAATGTTCATAATTATTATTGACGAATGTCTAATTTTGTAAAAAAGAAATGTTTAAAGCTTCCATGAATAAATTTTTATGCAAACGTTTTCTATTTTTTTCTATATTTCGACCCCTAAATTTTCTACAATTTTGCATAATTTCTCATATTTAAAAACCCAAAGAGAAACCGGAAGATATTTATTGATTATTCTAAAAATTTGCACTTATGTTTCTTTTATATTCTTCCAACTGTCCCGTGCTAGCGGGAATAGAAAATCGGAAATTTAAAAAATCACTAAAATGTGAAAATTTACGTCATTTTCGGCTAATTTTCCATATTTAGACGCCAAAGTGGAACCGGAAGATATTTATTAATTGCTCTAAAATTTTGGACTTATGTTTCTTATATATTCTTTCAACTTTTTCGCGCCGAAAATTAAAAATATTACCGAAATTTGAAAAATTACAACATTTTCCGCTAAAATTGCATATTTAGACCCTAAACTGGAACCGGAAGCTATTTATGGATCATATTGAAATTTTGCGAGTACATTTCTGAGACCATTCTACAACTTTTCCACACTAGCGGTAAAAGAATTTCGAAAAAAAAAATTACGCTCGCCTTAATATATTATATATATATGGAATGTATATTGAACATATATGAAGGATGTTTACTAACGTTAATAGATGGTAGAGTACATAGGGGTCGCATTATATCGAGAAAATTGTATTGTATATACCAATATTTTAAATATAATATCTTCATCATACCCTTCTGTAGCATATGCTAAATAAAAAGATCATGAAGATTACTTATTAAGGGTTCTGGTAGGAACAATGAAATTTTCCCTGAATGTAGCGACTCCTGGGTACGGTACAACAATAATTTTTTTTGTGGATGCAAGGGTCACAATCACTTTTTTCAGTCAAAGTTACAGTGTACTTCATTTTAATCTGATCCGAATGTTTTAGTCATAATAGAAAATATTGACCTTTTTTTCAAAGTGTAGTGAAATCACGCAAAGGCCATAAATGCATAGATTATTCGATTGGAATACATAACGTAATACCAACAGCAATCCGTGTAATATAGCGCTGACTTCATGCACATAGAAGCCATTTTTACTATATGTCATGATATTGTTTTTTTTAATTATAGAAGCAGTAACCATCCGCATTCAATGAGTGTGAAATTAGACAATTCATTTTTCCAAATATAATCGTCATTATATCCAAATTAATTTGTACATTTATCACTTCTTATCATTTAATCTCAACTCGAGTGCAGCAAGTTAATTCTTGTCTAAATATCGTTAAGGGAACGGTGGACGTTAAAAATTCCTTTTTTTCTAATTTTCATCATTGAGATATAATTTTTTGCGCAAAAATTTTTTGCGCATTTCATCATAAGTATATAAAGCACGTTAAAAGAAGTTTCCAATCTTATTATAATGTTAAGATTAAAAAAATTTAAATTTTAAAACGAAATTCTAAAATGCTGTATGCGTCATAATTTTTGAGATATTTCTTCGATTTGGTAATTTAATGACTCAAGACTCTATTACAAATAAATCCCTTGAATACATAATTCTTTGGAGATTTTTTTCTGAATTCGATATCGATTTTCATCAAAATTTTACATTTTAATAACCTAAAAATCAAATTTAATTATCTTAATGAAGTCTAATTTTAAAATGCATGCACAGATTCTTTGTAAGCAATATAAGAATTCGTCCTTATTAATTTTGATCAAATATTATGATGCATGGAGCGTTTTAAAAATCTAAAATCATTGAAATCAGTTTTGACAAAAATAGATTTGCAGTATATTAAGTTGCCGAAAAATTGTTCAAATTCTTGTAACTTTGAAAAAAGTAATCGCATATGCATGCAGTTTTTTCGCAAATGTCTCAGAACAAACTGGAGAATAGTAAAATGCACAAAAATAATATTCGATTTTTGGGTAGATTTACACTCGGGTAAAGGTCCACGATTCCCTTAAAATATCTTCATTCTTATTAAAGTTATAAGAAATTACGGTCTCAGATTGAAGCGAAGCACCCTGTAATTCTGACATAATCAACAGATTGCTTCATTGGTTTCCTAGACTGTAAAAAAAAAATCTGCATTTCTACAGATGTAAAGTTACATGCTTATTAAACTTTAATCTGTAACTGTACAAAATAAGCTTCGTACTGCAAATCTAGTTTTGTAAAGCTACAGAAAATGTGTAACTTTACAAATGAATCGTTAATCGTACTAAATCACAGTAATCTTACTAAAATTACATCTGTAAGATTGGTTGCAATTACGTGAAAATAGCTACATTGCTAGGCATACCAGTTTCCTAAAAAATTCTTAGTAACCTTACAGATTTTTTTTTTCGGCGCAAAAGTGTGTCTGTTACATGGGGTTTCATTGTTGCCGTTACATAAAAAATTCTAGGAATCTCAGTTTCCTAGAAAACCTTTGTAAATTTACAGATTTTTTTTTTTTTTTTTTTTTTTACAGTGTATGCAAAATTTTTTTGTTGTAGTGTTCTCAACTACCTGTAAGGTGCGCCGCACAATGAGGCGACAAATGCAACATGTTGCTCGACGTCGGAGAAAAAACAGCTTTGAAACAGCTTTATTCTTTCTTTCGTACACTGTAAAAAAAAATCTGTAGTTCTACAGATGTAAAGTTACATGCTTACTAAACTTTCACCTGTAACTGTACGAAAAAAGCTGCAAATCTACAAAACTAGTTTTTGTAAAGCTACAAAAATCTGTAACATTACAAATGAATCTGCTAAAATTTCAGTAATCTTACTAAACTTTTATTTGTAACCCTGACTGCAGTTACATGAAAAGTTCTCGGAATCCCAGTTTCCAAAAAATCCTTAGTAACCTTACAGATTTTTTGATTTTCGGCGCAAAAGTGTGTCTGTTACATGAAATTTTGTTGTTGCCGTTACATGAAAAGTTCTAGGAATCCAAGTTTCCTAGAAAAACTTTAATAACTTCACAGATTTTTTTTTACAGTGTACTGCTTATTCTCATATGTCGCACTTGATGTTGCTGGAGTTTTTTCAGTGTACAACCTACCGTCAAGTTCTGTATATATATTGAATTACAACAAAACGTTTAGACACTAGTTTTGTGAACTTGACTAAGTTTTAAAGTAGCTGTCGATAAAAGTTATAGTTATATAATTAATGTAATAGCTATAGTCATTTTGTTCCTGTTATAACATTTATTTCATATTGTTGTGAGGAACCGGCGAGTGGACGTCAGGTCTTCAAATTAGTTTTCGAAATGTTTGATTTTCGACTCAGGATTTCGGCTAAAATTCACCACCATAAATCTATTTTAAATGCAATTTCTGTTCCGAATGCAGAGATGCTTTGGTATTAAGATACTGCATTTAATGCCTCATCCTTTTCACTTCGATAATAGTTTTGCTGCAAAATATCGTGATCTAGAAACTCTTTTCCAAAAACAGCGCAGTCATCCATTTTTAAGAAGGAACAGCTCTGAGTTTTAAAACCAATTTTTCATCGATCCTCTAACATTCACAAACCTATCTGTATAAATATCATTATCAAACAAACATTCCTTTTATCTAGGATAAGCATTTGTAAAAATCTGTATTACATCTACATCATTTAAATTAGTACTATCACTAGCATATCTTAGTTATTTTATTTCATTTACTCCTTCTAGTTGTGAAGCTCCGGTGAGTGGGCGTCTGGTCTTCTAATAAGTTTTCGAGCAGTTTGATATGGTTGTTTTCGCAGCATTTTGTTCAAAATTTATCACCAGAAATGTATTTTAACCCTTTATCTACTGCAATTGCTTTTTTAGTTACTACAATGAAAATTAAAGGATAAACATAAAAATACTCACCCGTGAGAAATTTAATTTCATAGAGGTAATTAATTAAACGATACTTTTAAGTATCATCAGTACACTATGACTAAAATATCTCAAGAGTATCAATAAAAATATCAAACAAGGTATTTCCATCGGCACCAGAATAGTGATAAAATATTTTCGATTTAATAAGTACGTGAAATGTAGTTTTTATTTCTCATTTACAAATAATTTTTTCGGCACATTCCGGTGCCAATCATTTATTTCAACACTTTAGCACTGAGAATGCTTTGACACTGAAAGAGTAAAAAAAACGAGTTTTTGTTTAGGTTTCGATCTTTTTAGCAGTTTTTAAGTTATGCGACGTCTAAATTCCAGAGACAACATGTTCTCTCGCATCTACACATATGCAATATATGAATTTACGTATGCTATTTCTAGCATAACAAAAAAGAGCCGGTGCCACAGCTTTTTCGATTTCCTATAAAAAATAATAATGAAACAGAAAATAAATACTGGGAAAATTATTACTGCTCTACATTTTAGTAATTGCCTTTTAAAACAGATGAAAACGACGGTAACAACACAGACGAAAAGTAAACAAGAAGTTTTTTTTCAACATCCAATGTACTGACGGTACTTTTAAGTACCACAGTGCAATTCAACTGTTAAATCAAATACATACACCATTCAGCTAAAATATCTAGTCGAATTGTATTCGAAGATCATAATGAACACATAAAAAATCCAACACCCATCTTATATCCTTTACTATATCTGCAGCAATAGAAAGACGAGCGTGACAATATGTACAAAATGTCGGCACAAAACACATCGACTGTTTCAAAGAAAGCCTCCTTCCTCCTACAACAACAAACCTAGAATTACTGCTATCATGTATTAAGATAAAGTGGAGTTAAAAGAGTGTTTTTGCAAAGTACCATTAGAATATTAGTAATATTAACTATGGGATGAAACTTTAAAGTGTGTTGTACTTATAAGTACCGTCAGTAGATAAAGGGCTAAATAGAATTTTTGTTTCGTATGCAGTTTCTGTTCATAGCTGCTTTGGTATTAAGACACTGCAGATAATGCAGCAACCTTTTCAGTTGTTTCCTCATTTCAGGAATTTTTATACAGTCGAAACACTTGGACAACAAAATCTTCTCATATATTGCAGCATTTCAGCATAAAACGTAACTACAAAGTGGTCATAAAAAGTAAGACTTATAAAAGGAAATACATTGGCGAAACGTAACACTGTTTGGTGTGCTGGTATATTAAAGCATTTAGTTTTGATCTCAAAAGAAAACAATCGTTTTATAAGTCTCCACTTTGCGAGCTTTTGACGCCTTCACGGTATTAGCCCCGAAATCGGCGGGTGTCATCTATCACAAACGTTAAATTTTGTAATAAATGAATGCAAAATTCCATCATAATACTACAAACAAGAATTTTCATTAGAATAAATAACACCATTTAGTTCTTATTACAAATGTGGTTTATTTTGACCATTTTTAGACTCCAATCGTAGCACGTGATAAACCGCATCACAGTTGTTCACAATATACCGTCATTCAAATGCTGTACACACATACCAAATTGTGTTACGTCTCGTCCAATAGATTGCCCATTATAGTGTTCAGAACACATTGCGATATTTTTTGCCACTCCTGTGAATATATATTTTTGTGTGTCACTCATGTCTACGCAACGAGTACATTTAGATTTTGTGTTAAAATAACTTTTTTAGAGGCAGAGCAGAATCAGGTTGTAATTAACATGCACGCAATATCATTCTTCTCACATTACGATGAATCGGAATAATTTAATTTGAAAATAAAGTATGTCAAATTCCTTAAAAGTCTTAAATTTTGTAGCTATTTACAAGTAGCAAAAAATTGTATTTTGTAAAAACGTTTAAATAAAATCTTATGAGTCTACTTGTTGCAAAGATTAGATGCTATTTTCTTTGATATTCTACAAGTTTCTGAAATTGTTAGATATAATTTAAAGGGTTTCTGTTAATTTTTTCAAGGTATGCAAAAGGATTTTTTTTATTATAATCTTTGAAAACTTCGCAATTTAAATATTAAAATTTTAAATTTATAAAGATTAAGATATTAAAATTTTCAAACTCATTTTTATTAACTCAAATTATATGAGTCCTTTCACATTAAATGGAAACTAACAAAAAGACAAGCGTCACTGATGATAAATTATCTTATTAAATTGTGTTTTAAATTAAGAACATGATAAAAGCAATCAGCCGTATGCTACTCTAAGTACTCCTTGTCTAGCTTGAAAGAAGTAATCCCATTTCACTGAACAAAATTAAATTTTACTATCTAGATTATTAAATTATCTGTATTCGAAAATTTTGTTTCTGGAAATTGTAAGAGTTACATCAATTTTAAGATGTTATTTTATCAAAGATTGAATAGGATAATTACTGGCTTATTATCTTCCGTGGTTATTGGAAAGTATTATTAAAAGTTTTTACTAAAAAAACATTCCTTAAATCTAAAAACTAAACAGTAAGTGTAAAATAAGATATTTAATTTTTTACTTTTGTGGATATTTAAATAATTTAGTTTTGTATCGTAAAATTATATTCTTATAATTATGCGTAAAAAATTTTATGTAATCAGCATTTTGTTTTAATTCCCAAATATTTTATTAGACATTTCTGTTAATTACGTATGTATTTTTCTCTTAAAATTATACTTTCTAAAAATTTTTATAGACACAAAGAAAAAGGTACATAATTTTAATTTTTTAATACATACATCAATTAACTTATATTCATTCATGTATTTTTTTGAATTGAAATTTTGCTCTTATATACATATATTACTTCCGTAAAAAAAGTAAATTTAGGTTGCACGAAAGTATTATTAAATGAAGCTATATAGGGGCTGTGCATATATAACGTTATCACTTTCGGGGGGAGGGGGGGGGTATGGCAAATTGATATCGATAGGGGGAGGGAGATTGCCTTTTGATATCGTTATATTTTTTTATCCGACGAAACTTTCCTTTTATCTAAACTTTTTTCCACGTCAAATGCATCTGTATATTTTTTATTATTAAAGCCTTTAAATGTTGATAAAATCATTTTATTTTAAAATAAGGAATATCCCAAAGTTTGGCATTCCTGTTCTTCTGTCATATACGCATATAATTCACTGTTGCAGATACTAGGAGCAAATTATTTTTGAAATGATACTTGCATTTACCGGTAAAGAAAGAAAAATAATGCTGCCCGCTGTTATGATAAAAAGTTCTGCTTTTACTCAAGTCGGGCAAGGGCAAGTGCAAGAAGACAATATTACTGTTGGCTGCATTATGTAAGAATAAAATATTATTAAATTATTTTAAATAGTAACTAACTCTTTTCCATGTTATTTGATGTAAATTTATTTTATATATAATATTCATATTTTATTAACTTTTTCTCTTCATTTGAATCCGTAAGGTATGCGACTAATAAATAAACTAGCAAAAGTCATGCTTTGTTTGGATTCGCGAAGCATTATTTAATATGACAAATAATTGAAAGTAACAATATTTTTATATTATTTTTGAATCTTTATTAAGCAATAACGTTATTTTATGTTTTGGCACATTTTAAATTTTGGAAATGAAAATTCGGCCAAATACCTAACAATTTCCTCGGAATTTTTTTTTATGATATAACGAATTTTGCAATTAATTTTATTTATTTACATTTAGTTTGTTGTCACTTTGCAAAAAAAAAAATGATAATACGTAGGGTAGTCTGACCAGTAAATGAACACTTAAGCACATTTGAAAAGAAAATGATTCATTATACTCTAATAAACAGTACCTATTGGTGTTTGACAGTGCAAATACATTTGTTGATTTACAAATTATTAAAAAATAACAAAAGAAATTTTTATATTTTACTCGCTTGAGATGCTAGAGATGTCTTAATAGAAGTCGATACAAAAACCAAGTAAATGAACAGTTGTTACCAGTGAATGAACACAAAATTTTCCAGTGAATGAACAGGCAGCAATTTGAAAATACTTAAATTTCATAGATCTTTATTTATCTTATAACTTGTACAAATAACTTATAAAATGTTTTTACTGAAGTACGGTTTTTGTAATCCCAGAACGATAATTAATTAGCTTGCAAAATTGTCACTTTTATGTTTTTAAATTACAGATTTTAAATTACAAATTTAAAAGAAAAAAAAAGAAAAAAAACTAATTCTATTTCCTGAAATCATTGACCCTGTACTTCTCTATTTCCTTAATAACTCCAGGTGAACAGGTGGATATTGCAGAAATAGGTTCAGGTGTTTTTATTGTACCTTTTCATATTATCCTTAAAATACCTGATCTTACACTAAATATACAGGCTACACTATATATATACAGGCCACATCCAATTCCACCGGATGTGAACCTGCGGTCCACATATTGTCATGGGGCTTACTTCATATTTCCAAACTTGGATGCTATTTTTAAAAAAGGGTCATCTCTCCTGGATGTTTGTCTATAAATGGATTTCTCCTTCTTGTTTGTTTCATGAATTGTAATTTCATGTAAAATTTTAAAATGAAAAGGATGCAGCCGTCCACAAATATCTTTTTTATCAAAGATAAGTTCCTATACTTATAAATTTGTAATAGAAAATTGACAATATTTATGAGAAGTGTGCAATTTTTGTTTGTTATAGACGTGTAAAAAAGTACCCGTTAGTCGATATTTTTATATGTCTTAATTTTTTTAAATGATTTTTTACGTCTTTAAAATCAAGTATTCTAAAAACTGGGAAATATTTTTAAAATCAGAGTTGTTGAGTTAAAAAGGGTTAAATTAACTGGCAGTTAACGCCTTCACCGCACGAAGAGAATGAAAAATAAGTATTTATCAACGTCAAACATATAAAGGCACTACGTCTTCCATTAGATGAATATGACATATCGTTGCCACAGAGCAGCAGTAGGACGTCTAGTGATAATCGAAAATGAGACGTCTGACTTACTGAAAAACTGTGTCTGCATCTAATGGAACAGTAGGGATTTTTTCATAAAACACAACTGAGATATAGTATTAAACATAACTTTTTGTTTCAAAAGTTGTCTCACTAGATGCACACACAGTTACTCATAGCAGTAAGTCAGACATATCAATTTTTTTACTATTACTAGATGTAATACTGTTCCTCTAAGGCGACGATATGTAGAAAGGTACAAGGAACTTTCGTCTATAAAATTGAAACACATTGGATTCATTATTTAACGGAGTAAAAGACATGTTATTTGAACTTTATTTTTAGCTTAGAATAAAATTGAAGTTTTGCATCAAAAGCTTTGTACTTTCTTCTATCTTCAATAAAAGAAAGTATTGTAATCGAAATTTATTTCGACTTCCGGTTTTCGACGGATTTACGCGTTTTAGGGGTCAGAGATCCTAAAAAACATGTTTATAGAAAATGTATGTCTGTCCGTGTGTCCGTATGTCGCCCTTGTTCCATCCAAAATTGTATGAAGTTATGCATAGAATTAAATTTTTTTTAAGTTTTTGGCCCTGACAAGCAGGTCCTCCCTTAATTTGGAAAAAATACTCCGGTAGAGGCGCTGTAATGGCGATTTATGTGCATTTCGAATATTGTACCATCGAAAAGTGTATGAAGTTAGGCACAGAATTGAAACAAATTTTTTGTGTATGCTTTTGACCATGGCAAGAAGGTTCACCCTGAATATTGAAAAATTCCACCGGAAGAGAGAGAGCTAAATAGCGATTTTTGTGCAATTTTTCATATTGTACCATCGAAAAGTGTATGAAGTTATGCATAATTCTAAACAAATACTAATAAAACTAATAAAAATGAATTATTTGTATTTGTAACACCATTTTAAAATATTAATATACATGAGATAGAAGAAAGTTTTGGGATTGGCACTTCCAACTAGATTAGATCTTGCTTCGTAAGTATATTTTAGTCTTTTTTAGTTTTAGGCCTAATTAGGCCTCAACATTTTCCATGTAAATGAAATTTTCCTCCTTCACAACATAGAGTTTTGACTGATCCTTTTTACATCGTTGGATGCATTTCATGTTATTTTGAAAAAAATTTAGTTTTTTTAAACTGAAAAAATTAGTTATTTAGTAACGCAACAAGGCTATGAATGTCCAATGGAAAATTTTGCATTTGATTTTGTTTTGTAGGCAGAGTATAAAATATATAAATATTGAAAATCACGTTAAAAACGTTTTTCTCCAGCATACTTATCCTTCCATTACTGTATCTCTGAAATTAGTTGTAGTTGTAAAACCAAAATTATCTTGCTGAAAAGTCCACACTCAGATCTTTTAATTCCATTTACCTATGACTGTGTATCTTGTAAGACACGAGAGAAAATACCTTTGATCCCTATTACCCCATTTCATTGGGTAATTGGAATCAAAGAGGTAGTTTTTTAAAAAGACATTTGTACCAGTAAACATGGTACATTGAAAAATAACCCTTTACACATTTTAAGATAGAACTACCTATAGAGTAAAATTATGCATAACATTAGAATGTAGTCCACTTCTTTCTCTGGCTTCATAGTTCTCAAAGTTCAAATTGTTAAAATGTGATTCTAATTACCCATACCTCCCCTAAGTGATGCATATCAATTTCAGCCTGTTTAAAACACTTTTTACTCATTAAAATACAGTGCATTAGATTTCCTCGCATAGATCGTAATGTTTCGAACTTATTTTGATTGACCTTTCAAACAAATTATAGATGCTACACACAATGCAATTTTAACGCATGCAGTTTTAAAGACCGAGCTTGTCACGGTAAATCTCAGTAATATTATCAATTACATGTTCAATTACATTATCAATTACATGAGTATACTACCACGTGTTAGATCACGGGCACATAGATGGCTAGACAAACCAAATATAAAACGGTTTCAACTATGTTGTTAACTACTATTTTGAAATGCATTTAAAAAACCTCACTTATTTGTGTAACTTTTTATTATTTCAAACTTTTGAAACGTTTTCATTGTAAAAAACTGATATTTTTTTTTATTCAGCAGAAATAATCATTTTTTTATTTATCATATTTGATGAGTTTTAATCTATTATTAAACTGTTTGTTAATATTTTTAAGGATTTATATTTAATAAGCACTCATATTCTAAATTTCTTATGCGCTGGTAAAAATAAACATTAATATTACATTTTTGTAAATTCAATCTTTAAATTAAAAGATTACATGACAGAAAAACACGGTTAGGTCGTGTAAAGAGTTAAACCGTAATCTTTAAGAAGAAAATTAATTTTTTTCCAAGAAAAAACACACACACACACAACATTTTTACTTTCAGAAAAGATTATTTTTATATATAAGAGGAACATGGAAAATACTATTTTCTCTAAAGTTCTTTTCGAATTTTTAAAAAAGAATATATGTGACTTCACCACATAACTAGATGCATCCCATCGTATTTCTTTTCAAGCTAAATTTTTTCTTATGAAATTCTGCGCATTTTTTGTGCATTATTCATAGATATAAAAGAAGTTTCGAAGATGAAATAATGTTAGCCTGAATAAAAATGCGACATCGCACTAAGGCAAACTAAATTTAGGTTCTTGCCTTTTGAAATTCAAATGTCTGATGCCAAAAATGGTAAAAGGAGTATATAGTATTTTGATGTAAATTAGGAAAGATATTATAAGGGGTAAAGCAATTTTTTTCTTATTTAAAAAATACTGTTAAACATAATTTAGTTTAAAATGAACAATTTATTCGTAAGTGACAGTTCACTGCATTTACATACCAAATGAAAAAATATCAAGAAAAAAATTGTAAAAATATTGATTCGTAAGTTAATAAAGATAGATACCACGCCCCAAAATGGCTTACATTTCCGAAATTGTGTAAAAAGTCGAGCACTTTTCAACACTTTCAAATATAGTTCAAACTGTGTTTATAAATCGTCTGTGGCTCCGTAAATATAATCGGATTGCCATGAAATTCCTCTATGTTATTGATCTTTATTATGGAATGTATGGTATTGAAAATTAAGTATGTAGCCCTTACAGTTGCGTTACAGGGACACGCAAAAGAATTCCAATACATTACCGAATACGGAGAAAATCGTTTACGGTGCATTTGATTGATGTTACGATATTTAAAACCTAATAAGATGACTATACACCTTTAAGATGGACTAATATTGTTTGTGGTACATTTTAATTATGTTATGATACAAAATATAACAAAATCTCTGGAACACACTGAATCTTTTCTATAGATTACATAATTAATTGCACTTATCGCTCATTTAGAGACCCACAAAAGAATTTGGTTAAAGAACTGACTAAGATTGATTATTGCTGGAAGTGCGCTTTCAACTATGATATGTATTTTTAAACAGATCCAATTTTGAGTATAGTAATCTCTAGTAGTAATAGTAGTCTCTAGAAGTAAGTAAACTCTATAAATCGCATATAGGGCTACACCAACAGAGACCGGATACGTACAGCAATTGTTGAAAATGAAATTTTGCTCATTTATGTGTTTATTCAAGTTGCTTTTTAGGTGCGTTCGTTTAGGTGCGTTATATAAATACGTAGCACCTATAGTCATCGTCAGTCCGTTCGTTTGTCTATCAGCATATAACAGAAGAAAAACTACCCAATCGAATGGTCTGAAATTATAAATATATAATTGTTGCAATATTTTGTCGAGTCATTTCCAATTTTATGAAAATCGGCTGTATAGTTTAATTAGAGAGACAGTCAAAAGTTTTCCGCTACAATACGGCCAATAGGAAAAAATTATTTCAAGTGCATTTTAATGAAGTTACAGCCTTTCAAACAGAATGAAATTGATATGCACTTATTAAATTGCATCAATAAAGTATACATTCAGATGAATATGCGGTGCAAAAACTATTTATGAAACTAGCGATAGTACGAATGCACCTCATTTGCCACGTTTGACGTGTAATTTCCAACTTGTTTAGATATCGTATTTCGTTCTAAAAAAATTAAATTTCTTAATAATATGCTGTTTAAGTCCGAAAGTGTTTTCGAATTTATGCCTCATGCCTGATTTTTTGTTTTTGATTGCTTTGCTTAGGTTTTTATTTTTAAGAACAAGGTAATTCTAAAAATGGTGAATCAAGTTGCTGTATATCTCGGTGCTGGGAGATCTATCCTTCGTAACATGTAGAAACCATGTATGTAATATAGTGATATTTTGTAAACGCAAGTGCAAAATTCAAGTAAATTGATGCATGTATTCAGTGAAATAATGAAATAATAAAACGGTACTTTTTTCTCAACAGAAATTGAAATTAATCATACTATAAAGGTAAAATTACACTTTATTTCTCTATATCATTAAAGTGGCTGGATTTGAGTGGACTCAACTTTTTTTGATGGACATATGTAAGGAAATATAATGTTGCTAATTCTTTGGTGGCTTTTCCAAAAATTCGTAAGTGCTAAAGATCAAAATCTACCGATAGATCATTTCTCAAACACAATTCATTAAAATACTTTAAAAGTTTCATCAGAAAATATTATTTTCAATGTATCGTTTTGAGCAATTGAAATTCATTACATTTCAAAATACTCAACAGCTTTTACTTTCCGCAACAAACGTAAGCTAAACTTATTTTAGGCACATTAATATGCAATTATGCCAGCTTGCATGTAGAAAGAGTGTAACTATTACTACCGCCTTTAGACAGTATTTTGAAAATTTCGACAGTGTGTGTCATTCCTGAATTTTATTTTATTTTTTTGTTAAAGTTATTCTAAATTCCAAACTGCCAACTTTGTGACTCCTTTTTAAAAAATTCATTTTAATATTTTTGAATACTTTTAAATCATTTTCATTTGCAAACGCATGAAACTGACATGTGTTTTTTTACCAAAAACTGCGTAACCCAATATCTGTTTTCTCTTTTTTCAGTAAAGGTATAAGTTTTTTCAGAAAATGCTGCTAAGGTTGACTTTTTATACAAATTTCCCGTCTCAACATCTCTGAAAAAAAAACTGATTTACTGAGACAAAAATCGTGTATAACTCAAGTTGTAATTCACTTATAGAAAAAACAAAATGTTGTTCTCTTACAAATTACTTCAATATGTATGTTTGCATGTGTAATTATTTTTTTAAGTAAATCAGAAAATTAGTCCGAAAGTTTCACGTTGTTGATTGGAAAAACATATTTTTTTTAAAAAAACAGCCTTTAGATACTAAAAATAACAGAAAGAAATTTCTTTTATGGACTAATTGGTGGTAATTTCGATAAGTAGTGAACGTATCTGACGGTTAAAAAAAAGAGCATTCCTGGCTAAATAAATCATTCTTGGGATAGACTACGGTATTTATTTTATAGACTAAACACTTTTTATTATTTTTGTGAGCGTCAAAATACTACTATACTTTGTGTGCAAAGAGAGTATTATTCCTAGTAGATACAATTCGCATGCATTTCCACTCAGACTTCACAATAGGGAAACTTGTGACATTTGTCTCTGTGGATAGTTGAAGTTAAAAGCGCACACATCAGCAGCATTGCAAACATGGTTAACATGCCGTGCGGCTAAATGTATCATCATAACATCAGAAATGTTATTCTATGAAAAATGTATAGCAAACTACCCAAATTATTCGACCATTTCATAGAAAACGGTTACTTGGCTATATTATGAAGTGTTTCATTTGGTTAATATAAACATAAATTAGAATTATGTAACCATTTTCTCTAAGAACGGATTACTGATTTCGCAGTTTGCTACAGATTTTTAAAAAACAGATCTTTGATTTTTTTGAGAGCTATGTGAAGTGACGGAGTCTAACGAATATATGCACACGTTAGAAATAGCCTATTCTTATGTTTGAAAAATCGACCGAGCACTGTAATTGTTAGTTTGTGTTGTATATAGTTTTCGAAAATTCTCTCACATCCAGCTTTTTGCTAGCCCATAGACTAAGATAATGGTAGTGAAATAATTTTCCTCAAGCAGACAATAGTAACTTACATTTTTTGCGCCGATGCTCTGACATGGTGCAGTGATCACCGAAATTTATTACAGTCGCCAGTGGAAACGTCAGCGAGAAGGACATTCGTAATTAGCTCTAGGACATTATTGAAATACTTAAGATAAGAAATTGTTTCGGATCATTGCTTGATCCAAATACTTTTCTTTTTAAACGAGACGAATTATTCAGTCTACGACCTGCGATATCGAAGGTTTTGTCAGAAAAAGAAACTAAGAATGCCTATGAAATTGACCAAGCTGACTCTACATCTTCATAACCGTCAAGTTTGGCTTTTTGGTTTCTGGAAAGTCAGCAGAACCAATCATCTAAAAGATTGAAAGTATTCATACACAAGTGGTTCACAGCGCTCCGCGATCATGGTTCATTTGCAATGGCAGCGACATTTGGATGTTTGTAAAAATGTAAACGATAGGAAATATCTTCGCTATTGTTTTCTAGTGAAGAATAATGTTCAACCTTCCATAATTTTGTTTGTGTACAGGCACATAACACACTTTAATCGTGAAACAAGAAAACTTTAGAAACCTCTATATAAAATACAAAACAAAATAAATATTGCTATCGAACGTACACATTTATTCATAAATTAAAAGATGATATAAAATAAATACATGAATAAAATAAATCTCGGTTTACTCTTTAAAACTATCACCAGGAGTAAAAATTTCTAAAATACATATTGGCCGGAAACAATCAATATGCTACACCTTAAAAATTCAAACTGTGAAAAGTTCAACAGAAACATCCAAAATCTTTTAAAAAACTCAGTGGCGCCATCTGTTATCAAAATTTAAAAAGAAGAATGAAGGGCTGGAAAAACATGGAAATTTCATAGTTATTTCAACATACAAAGCCATATTTCAAAATATGAAAGGAAAGATAATCGTTAAAAATTGACTATTGATCGATGATCGATGACTAAGCCTCTACAGATACTTTTGACCGTTATATACTCAAACTCTACCGACATTCTTCAAACATGCGACGATGTTAATTTTCGTCGGCTAAAAACTAATTGTTACAAGGCCCTTCTTTACTGGCGCAAAAAAACATCTACATGAAGCTGTAACTAATGTGTGCATCTCTCAGTTTTAAAAATCACGCTAAAAAGGATGTGATAGTGGCAATAAAAATGATTTCAATATACCAGAGCTTCATCCATTAGATTCAAAACGTTGTAGACTACTCAAAGAGCAAGGGTCATATCATTAGCAATGTTTCAACAGTAATTAGTGGTAATAACTATTTTAACACCTTGAAATCTCAAAACACTTTCGATTGAAGACTTCGATTAAGTATCGGTGAGAATGTAATGAATATAGTCTGAAATACTCAACAACCACCAAGTGAAGATTTGAAAGCTTTACGCCTTTTTGTAAGTGTATGGAGAAAAAAGGAAACATTCGAAGTAGGCTTACGGAAACGGCAAAGGACTCATCGGAAGAAGATACCCATATCCAGTGGACACTACGACAATCCAGTAATAACAACATCGAATATATTCTTGTGAATCTGAAAAGTGTTAGGTACTAGCCAAAAACTGCCAACAACGACAGGTTTTCAAACCAAGGAAATTCATACCCTTTCACCCCCACACTTGAAGATCGATCTCACGCGTTAACTAAAATCCTTGAGTGGCTGAAGAGTCCCGTATGGAAATGTATGCAAGTCCAATAGAATGCATAGTCTGTAGTAAGTCCAGTATAATGCATTTCGTCCTGACATCGCAATTATGGCACGAGCTGCAAAATGCAAATAATGGCAGGAACAGTAAGTCCATCAAAAAGAAAAAAGGTTGCTATATTAGGCAGTAAAATAAACTCAAAAGGTTGGCATGGAAGCCACAAAGGCTAGTTAAAGGCCAAAGATCAAAGGCTGCCAAAAATTGTCATAAAATGTTTATTGGTTTCGGTTGGAATCGACATTTCAAAATTTTGCATGGCTTTATATTTATATGCTAAAAATCAAAACTATATCTTTAACGTGGCCATAGCTGGTAGTTTTACCCTATTTAAGCCGATGATTTATTATCAAAAAATTAGCAATTCAGTTATATTTAAATGAAAGATATTAGTTAATACTGAAATGAGAAATTTGCCACAATTTGGAAGCCACAAAGGCTAGTTAAAGGCCAAAGATCAAAGGCTGCCAAAAATTATCATAAAATGTTTATTGGTTTCGGTTGGAATCGACATTTCAAAATTTTGCATGGCTTTATATTTATATGCTAAAAATCAAAACTATATCTTTAACGTGGCCATAGCTGGTAGTTTTACCCTATTTAAGCCGATGATTTATTATCAAAAAATTAGCAATTCAGTTATATTTAAATGAAAGATATTAGTTAATACTGAAATGAGAAATTTGCTACATTTTTGTAATAAGCTTTTTTTTTTTTTGCTATTTCTCATCGTTTTAGATATCCGGTAATTAAGTTCAAATTTTTCCAGTACAATGAGCTTCTGGCACTCGCATATATTAGCACATAGTTGTTTTATTGTAGGTATTGCACAATTCTATCCTTATCCATTCAAGATTTACATAAGAGTTTCCGGACTTTACTTCGCACCCTGTATATGTATATTCAGAATGTATCGAGAATTTCAACTAATATTTTATCTGCAGATTTACATATTAAGTTAGATATTTTGTATTTTGACGTACTTAAATCGTTTCCTACAGTCTTATAATATATGGTTTTATAAATGTATTTTAAAGCGTTCATATTTATTTAAATACATTTAACTACTTACTTTTTCCTTTATATAGAGCTTAATCTGAGGATTGCATCTCAGTTAAAATATTAGTATGCATTATTACTTTCATTATTTCGTTTAATAGTACATCCTCTACAATTTCCATCATTCATTAACATCCGAAAAAGTCCTACCATGAAATGTTTCACTTTATCATACTGTCGATGGCAGATAAACGGGATACTTAGTTGAACATATTTTTTATCGAGCTATAATAATCATTCGAGAATATTTCGTAAAACTAATATAATAATCATATCATTTCTGTAGAAAGCTAATATATTTTCGGACTGGAAATCAAAAAAACACTAAAGATAAGATTTACTCCTGAATAATCTTAAACAAATTGGGTATGAAGAAGATATCAGTTATATTTAACGCTGATTTTGAAATATGATTTTTTTTATCTGTTGTTATACTATACGGACTGCAAATTTACTCAACTAACTACATTTTAATCTACTAGGAAAACATTTTTATACATTTTATTTCAAATTAAAATTGAGTACAGTTTAATATGAATAAGGTATTTCATGCTGTAGACACTGGTAATCCAAATCTCAATTACTCAAAACTCGACTTAATCGAATGAACTTAAACTGTGAATAAAATTTTCAAAACATATTATCAAGGCAAAAATACTAATAAAATTTTTATTTAAACTTTATTAAACTCAGATTTTATTTTCATTTAAAAAATTTTAATACTGATATTTTTTTTTATTTATTTACCATTTATTTAACTTGCGTTAGTTTACCAAATAATACAGCATATACAGTGAACAACAAAAAAAAAAGTTGGACAGCAGCAAGATACAATTTTGCTACTGAATATTGTTTATTTATGTTGTGGTATCGTAATCTAACAATATTTTTTTTTAAAAAAAAGATCATTTCTTCAAATATTGAAATAGTTTTATTTGATCTTAATAAAATGTCATATTAAATTTTTAAATAATTTAAAAATAAATTGTGCGTTTTTAACTTCCAAAATAAAACTTGGAAACGTATTTCACTTTTACTTTGGATTGTCATTATGCACATTTTTAAGAGGGTGTCGATTTCTGGCACGAGTCCAAGTCAAAGCTATGAGACTGAAACGTGTTGAAATTTCCATTTGCTTGATTAGAAATTTCTAAAATGGAAAAAAAACCCAACTTCTGTTGATATGAAAAACTTAATTATTAAACTATGGAAACATCAGAAAGGTATACGATATATTGCAATAATAGCTTGTTAGAAAACTGTGAAAAAAGTCACGTTCAACAGTTCATTACATAAAAAATACATACAAAAGCTACAGATTTTTGCAAAGACCTAGAGGAATAGGTAGGCCCAAAAAGATTTTCTCATCTCAAACAGAAAGATGGATTGTGATATTTGTGAAAGAGAATCCTAAAATTTCTGCAGTAAAGATAGCGAGAGAGTTGAAGGAGGCATCTATAGTGAATGTGCATCCACAGACTCTAAGAAATGTTTTACATTCCAAAAACTGACTACAGAGCATACATACCACAGAAAAGCTACATTTGTCTCTCAGAAATGTAAAAAAAAGTCTAGAATATGCTAAACAATATGTTAGAAAGCTACAAGAATTATAAATGTCTGTTATTTTTACAGGTAAGATGAAATTTAATTTGTTTGGATCTGATGGTCGGCATTTTGTATGACGAAGGGGACAAAAACAGCTAAAATCAACAAATATAAAAACGACTGTAAAACATGGTAGCGGATGCGTTTGGTATGCCGTTCAATGGGAGTTAGTGTGTTGGAAATCTAGTAGAAATCTACTTCATTGAGAATCTAGTTCATTGAAGGTAGAATGAACTAAATGTTGTATTTGAACATTCTAAAAGGAATTTACGAGAAAGAGCTTCAAAATTAAATTAAATGGAAATTATTCTTTGGTCCAAGACATATTCATTCAGATACATTCCAAACATAACGCTCGGATTGTACAGGAATTATTACTATACAAATTGAAAAAAGCGCTACCCCATCCTCCCCAAAGTCCGGATATAAATCGTATAGAGCATTTGTGGTCTTATATGTATAAACAATTTCTAGAAAATGATATTAAGAATAAAAATGAACTAAAAAATACTGTTCTCAATATATGTCAAAATATACCATCAAATCTACCTAAAAAACTGGCCCTTCTGATGAATAAGAGGCAAAAAGCTGTAATAGCAGCAAAATGACATCACCCGAAATAGTAGATGATATTGTTTTAAATTTTAAAGTCTTCTTTTTTGTTTTGGTACATTGTGTAAGTGTCCAATTTTTTATTTGGTGCTGAATTTTATATCATCACCACCCTTTATAAATTTGTAATTTATATATAAGTTTTATCAAAGTAAAATAAAACTGCATAAATCATCTTAAAAATTGTTATTATTTTAAATAAACTTTTACTTTTAAAGAGAAACACAGAGCAAAATAATTAAACAATGAAATCAATAGAAGCTGCTATCCATTTTTTTTTTATTCACTATATATAAATATAACGTTATGCCTATAGAATCACAATATATTTAGCTTTGCCAGAAAGTGCTCATTGTGAACATATTCTTTTTTATTCAAAATATGCAGCGTACTACTTTGCTTAAGATTGAGCTGCTTTTTTACGTTGTCTCCTGGATGTCAGAGTATTAGAAATGGTAACAAGACTTTTTTGTTCAATACCGGAAGCTATGCATCATTTACGTTTGCAGCTTCATCGGGAATAATTTTTTTTACGTCTTGGGATTTTCGTTTCGAGTGAAAGAAATTCTCTTACTCTTAACATTATTGTTCAACTATCTCCTTATAGATGTGAACAGTGATGATCATTGGTTAGGCCAATGTTCAGTTAGTAATTTTCTAGGAAGCTTTTCGACATATCTCAGAACTGTTTAGTAATAGAGAGAATCATTATCATTTCAAATTCCATATTTAGGGAAATCAATATTTTTCCAAAACTTTATGGTTCAACATCAGGCCACAATGTACGCCAAGATCTAATATATGTTTCTGAACTTTATAACACACAAAAGAAGCCTGTTAGCCAACTTTCTTCATATCTTAAAATATTTAAAGTGGATCAATTTATATTCTACTATCAATTATAGAAATTATTTTCTCAAATCAATAAGGTAAAAATTGTAATTTTCAAAATACCAAACTAAACCTTGATATAAAAGATTATCAAGGCTTCTTTCTAAATTTAAGAACGATATACATGCTTAAAAAAAAAAAAAAAAAAAAAAAAAAAAAAAAAAAAAAAAAAAAAAAAAAGAGCTCAAAAATAGTTTAGAAATTAAAATTTATACTGTAATGAAAATAAAATCCCCGAAACTTCTATTAACTTTTACGGGTATCAACTAAGTATAAAAAAGGTAACACACTTAATAGGACTAGCAAATGTAATAAAACTTTCTTCTATACAGATGAAGTCATCTGCAACCAAAATTCAAGAACAATATGTTCGCTCTTGAGATTAGCAAATCTACAGAAAAAAAAAAAAAAAAAAAAAAAAAAAAATCCCAGCAGAGACACCTGTCGAACGATATACAGTCAAAAATAATAAGTACCTATTTATGTCAATTAATAAAATAATATAAAATTTTATGAAATTCCGTGCATTGGTTTTTGAGAGATAGCCGTCGTGGAAATCGTGCGAAGCATAGCAGCGCTACATTTTGGGCGATTTACACCAAAATCTAATCAGCACAAATCCATGTCAAGGTATAGCAGAATCTGAAGTTTAATGAAATTATGTGCCTTAATTCTTGTGACAGTGTGCCACAAAATTGTTGTCACATATATACAGACAGACATGCACAGACTCAAGGACAGATATTTTCTAAAAACAATCTAGATGTGTTCATAATCTTCTAAAACGTGAGAATGTGCCGAAAACCGGAACGTAAAAAATTTCACAGATCCGTCCGATCTTTTCTTCTTTTAAAGATAGAAGAAAGTAAAAATAATACACTTAAGTTATTAATTTGTGCTATGAAAACGACACCAACAAAAGACAATCCAGTATCATTATCCAGAAATACCGTCGTCTGTTTTCATGAAAAAAATTCGCCTATATCCTATCATGATCGATTAACTGATCTGTCGCTAAAACGGAAAAAATAACCCCTAATTGATTTCGAATAAACATAGTATCTTCTCGATAGGTATAACGGACAATAAATAAGTTTCGATGAGTCCCGATCTTTCAAATTATAATTGGTAGAAATATTGTTTATCACTGACATGATTTCCTGACGTATTAGTGCGGGAGAAAAGTTTTTATTGACTATTTAACAGTTTCCAATGCCTATGAATTATTTATATATCGTATGGACTAGTTATGTAGCGTAAAATAAAAATATTATTTTATAGATAGTTAGGAATTAATGAAATATATAAATGCATTGCAATTCGAGGAATTTTCTGAATAAATATTTCTTTTTTTAGATGCTTTCGTAATTCTATAAATACGTAGCACCTATAGTCGTCGTTTGTTCTGTCTATCTGTTCGCATAATATAGTGCAAAAACTACCGAAGCGAATAGTTTGGAATTTAATGTGTATAATCGTTGCAGAATTTTGTCGAGTCATTTCAAATTTTATGAAAATCAAATAAAAACTTTAAATGATATCAATAAAGTTTTCATTCTATTAAATCCTATCATACATATATAACTCACGAGATTTAAAACGAAGAATAGTATTTCAGCCATTTATCTTTCTAGAATCACATAATTATTTTATTTAAAAAAAACAAAGCATCCAGCAATTTTGCCTCGTAATCTTTGAAATATTAGTAGTAGGCCAAACAGCCTAATTTTGTTTCTTTACATTATAAAAAAAAGAAAGTGTAAAAACATCTGAATAAGTTATATCATTTTCTTTTTCCTAAGATATGTTTTCATCCGTAATGTATTTACATAATAAAAGCAAAGTAATTTTGAAATCTAATTCTATGTTTATTATTTTTTAACTCAATATTTAAATTGAGCGTAACAATC
This sequence comes from Maratus speciosus, assembly GCA_963932465.1. Classification (NCBI taxonomy): domain Eukaryota; kingdom Metazoa; phylum Arthropoda; class Arachnida; order Araneae; family Salticidae; genus Maratus; species Maratus speciosus. The sequence continues at coordinate 141,510,906 of OZ010791.1, forward strand.
CCTCCTGGTTCTTTGAAATCGATAGGTTGCCACTGAACTTTTAATTATTTTCCTTAGTTTTTAAGTTTTTTAGTTCGTGTATAAAATGTCTTGTGACAAAATCAGCTATGCGAATTTACAATGAATTAAATAAATAAGCTGAATTATATAAATGGCTTTTTTAAAGCCAGCTAGAACTTAACTAATCCGCTTTCAGGTTTATATTTTTTTATTGTAAGATTTTTGTGCATCGTATAGTAAATGCTAGTTTACAGAACTAAAACTGTAGGTAGCATTTTAATAAATTAACAAAAGCTTATCTATCATCAATATATTTTGTATATTAATTCTTCTTCTTAAATACAATTTCAATTGCTGTTTATTATGAAAAAATATTTTTTTTGCTCCTAAAAGACAGAAGGATTTTTTTTAAAGGTATACTTACAAAAATGAAAAAGAAATTTTAACTTTGCGCAATAATTGCTAGAATAAAACGCAGATTTTTTAAGAATTTAAGTACATTCTTCATCGCAAATGTAAACATAAACAAGTAAATCTCCTAATATTTTGTATACATACGCAAAAAAGAGAAAGAAACATTTAGAAAAACTTGCTAATTAATTCAACGTAAGATTTAAGTATTTTGTGTTCCTTTTTGTCACGCTATAGTGTAATTTGCTTGTAATATTTGCATTATTCTACGAAACATCGGTTAGTAATATAAAGAAAATAGATTAAAGTATAACTAAAAATGTTTCTTAGTGTACTTTTATATTAATCATAAAAATGATAAATGTGAAAATTAAATACAATCTTTTTGCTACTTTTAAAGTATCATTTTTTTTTAGAGATGCTAACATATTTTTTAAAAGGTAAGACGTTCTATTGTCAAATATATCTGTTTGTCGACGGATATTTTCAGAGATTTTGAAAGGGATAATTTTTTCAGGATTGATTTTGTTTGTTTTTTAAATGTAAGGCAATAGAAAGCATCGTTGATATTAAATGTTTGGGATTATATAACATTTTTTTTTATTATCAGATTGTATTTTTTGTAGTTCTTGCATTTTTATATTTATTCTCACTTCCATATAGAGTAAAAACAAACAAACAAACAAAAAAAAAACAAGTGGTTGCTCAAATTATTGCGTGTTATGCATTTTTGTTTGTCTGATAATAAAAGGGATTCAAGTTATATCCGAGTCATATCCGTCAACATCTATATAATATAAGTATTGTGATTTTACGATCCATAATTAGATGAAACCAAGATAACGTTAATGATTCCCCCCCCCCTCCAGAAACCTAGCATTCGCTTGAGAGTAAAAATGCATTAATGATGGGAAGACGCCAATCCACTGCACTCGTTTACACGAGGATACGTGTACACCACATATGCACTAACAATACGCCAAACATGCATGACTAATTTTTACAATTAATTTTACCTCTAAAACCTATAAAATGTGTAATCAATACAAGCATGGCATGACAGGAATAAACAACATAACATAAAGAAAATTATCTATGTAAAAAATCCTCTATCTAATGAAAATATTTTATGTTTATCCAACTGTGAGTTTGTATATTAATAATGTTGGCGTTGAAGAAAAGGACAGTTATAAAACAATTAACAGGAACTGCAAAAAAAATTTTTTAATTAAAAATGGCTAACATAATAATTTTTAAAAATTCTGCTGTAAAAGATATATTTAAATGCTCATCATTTTACAAAATACGCAAGTTATTATTAAAAACGTTTTGTAAAATCATTATCAGGAATGATTTTTCGTACTGAAGTACTATCTCCCACAAACTTATTACATTTGATTTTTTGTTGTAGAAAGATGAAAAGTATTTTATTTAACACAGATATTTTTAATATTACATAATAATATAACATTATTACATTAACACGTTAAGCGCCACGTTAGTCACCGGTGACTGACACTGAAATTTCAGTTTAGAACGTGTCATTCACCGATTACTGACGGTCTAAAATATGATATAAAACTAAAAAAATATATTGTTTTAAGTAATTACTGAAAATTTATTGAAAATTTACTTACATTTTATTTATTACAGGAATATACTTTTTGTAAATTTACTTAAAACATTGTAAATTTTTCAGCTTCAGCGTCAGTCACCGTTGCACTGATCGAGTTAATATAAATTTATAACATTATTGTGCGCAAAAAAACTTCAAGTGATGTAAACAACTTTTTAATTTCTTTATACTACTAATCTTCATTTTCCTTCAGTTTACATAAAATCTACAATTTGCTAATAAGAAGAAAATAATAAAATATATTGCTTTTCATTACTTTATGAAATAAAACAAGATGCTATATTAAATGTTAAGTGATTCTATACTTTATCAAAATTCATCTCTAACTACAAAATGCGCCATTGGCTGGTTTCCAGCACTATAGTTATTTCACTTTAACATTTTTAAATTGATGATATATATTACCTTAAACATTAGAGTTTGCAATTTCATTATATATTTTCTAAATGATTAGTCATAGTATTTATTTACAATACGTTGCTCTTTTGTTAATATATGTATTTTTTTTTTTACTCTGAATAATTTTTCACCTTGTACATGTATATGTGTGCATGTTTATATCAATAAATGTCCGCAGGTGTCTATATCGGAAAGCATTAACATATGATAATGTAAGTCAATGTCCGTATTATAAGATACAACACATTTTTTCACAAAATCAGGAAACGATTCATTTAATATTATGACATAACAAATTAACTATTTACAAATATGAATATTTCATCAAATATGAATATATGAAATAATAAAATTAAAATATTTTCTAAACTTTGATGTCAAATGCATTAAATGAATACCAAATATTTCAAAAGTATATAATAAGCGTTTACTGAAATTCGGCCTTTGGATTTCGAATGGTATACAAGTGTGAAACACCAGTATGAATATTTAAAGAGGATATTTATGAATACATGGACAAAATGAAAAGTTAATAGAAATTGTTATAAATCAGCAATCTGCCATCTACTTTTGATGGTTCTTTGTCGAAGAGAATTTGCATTAATCTCTTGTATAAAGGAAATGGATAGTTTGGAAAACAAGAGTATATTAACTGACTTCAAAAGAGAAGGATTTTACAGTTTGGCAATGTACAGAGTATTTTTTTCTTATCGTTGACTAATAGCAAATTCCTAATCTATGATATTAAGAAGCATCGTCCCAGTTTATTGTCCGCAACCAAAATTAAGCTATACCGACGAAATTGCGAAAATTTAAAAAAGGGAACACCGACTTTTTTCATTAAAAACATATCTTCAAAATGCTGCTTACAGTAAACTCGTGGCACTGTAATGTAAGATTTCAAAAGAAATGGAGATAGTGACAAAACAAAGGAAGATAGTGTGAATCAGACTAGATAGTTGACGAAAAACAAAATATTTTACAGGATAACAGACTGTCCAAATCTGCGCTTTGACAGAGGATGACACATTGCATACCAAATATCGTAAGACACAATAAACAGAGATATAAAAACTATGCAAAAATCAGTTTTTAAAGCTGTTTTCGTGTAAGTCTTTTTTTAAACTAGTTTCATCATAAGTAACCGGTTTTAGTGCTTTTTAGCACTCTTTATCGGATTTTAATTGTGTAGATCCATTTTCGTTCCAGCAAGTGGGAGTTTCTATTTGAAATTTGGAGTTTTTGTTGATGTAACTCTGCACTGTAAAAAAAATTCCGCAACGTTCCTGGGAAAAAATGGGCAGCTGAGTTGCCCATTATTTCCAAGAAACATTTCTTGAAAATGACTGGAACTTTACTGTATATGTTAAAAACATTCTACAGAAATGCCAGTAAGTTTCCTGCAAAATACCAGGACTGTTGACAGCAAAACATTACTGACATTTCACAGCATGCGGGATCCGAAGACGATTTTTACATTTCCAGTTGACAATTTTCGCTTTATTATCATTATTTGTTGGAATGAAAAAATATTTTGAAATTGACATCAAAATTATTATTTATAATTTACACGAAAAAATAAATTTTCAGTTAAAATTCAATAAAGTAAATATATATATGATATATTGTTTCTGAACTTTGCTTAAAATATAAAAATATATAAATGTAAATAATAATTATAAAAAAAATCTAGACATAAAATATTTTTTATTTTCGTCAGTAATTATGTTAGTTTACAAGTTAGATAAAATACATATAAATTTTCATGAAAAAAAAAATCCTAAACGTAATTGTATATTTTTTCCGAAAAAAAAATCAAATTTGCAGCAATTCAAAGTGTCAAATATATATCAAATTTAAATCAAATTGTAAAGTGTTAAAATATAAAATTAATTAAAAAAGAAAAAAAAAAGTCAAGAGGTAGCATCGAACTCGGGCCGTACGGGTGGCGTGCGAGCCTTCTGCGTCCACACCACGAAAGACACATTGAGAGCTGTAAACTAATGGGTATTTGAAACGTATGCTAAACCTCGGCATCTAATTTCTGAAAATCTAAGTCCCATTTGAAGAAATCCTTTCACAAGAATAATTAGAGATAAGAACTCTAAAACATACTTTAAATTAATCAAAATCGGTGAGAATCATGTTTGATGGTCCCCTGGTTAATGGAGATCCAAATAATAGGTGTATTTTTTTTTTACACGGTCTGCTCGTTAAACATTCCACAGACAAGTAGTAGAGATAATCTCTTAGCGATGTCACAGAGGTATTGTATTTTCATCTGAATGGTCTTGGCAATAGAGACGTAAAGTATTATGTCGTCTGTTGATTTTTTTTGCATTCTATATTGATTTTTTTACATTCATTTAAGGAATTCGTTTTCGACACTCGCGCACGAGCTACGGATTATAGCAAAAAAAATAATAAATGGCGGCCGCAGCGTTTTGCTGTTTCCAACTTTTGTTCAGGAACGTTTCAGATAAGAAAACCAGAATTTCACAGGAAAGAGCTAAATTATTCTGAAAACCTGAGAAAAGGCGAAACGTTCCTGGATTTTACATGGAACGTTACCATTTTTTTTACAGCGTGACTGTGACAGCTCAAGTCATGTTCTGCATCCCATTTTCAACCACATTTTTTAAGATACGTAAATTCTAAATTCCATGCTGTTTCCATTCACACTGTGGTCAATTGTGGTATTGTTGGTCAATTGTGGTATGGTCAATTGAGCACTTTAACGCACTTATCGTTAAAGTGCTTCATGATCAACCCATAATAACTGATAACGCTAACATCTGAATTTATCAGATTTAAAACATTCTAGAAAAATAACAGATATTGATCATAAAATGTAATAATATTTTGAAAAATTATCTGTCATAAATATTTTGGGAAAAGTGCTATTAATAACATACTATTATAAATTTTTAAATATATTTATAATGGTATATTTTTATCTGGATTACATTTTTCTAAAGTTTCTGCAGAATTTCAAAATTTAAGACAAATAACATTTTTAATATATTTAACTTTGAAAATAGTACATAAGATTATTATCACCTAACAGTCTAAAAAAAACTTTTCATTGAACTAATCCTTTAAGCCTTCATAATTTTTATTTTTTATTTTATAGCTGAAAAAACTATGAAATATTATATTAAACCAAAAGCTTCAAGTTTATAAAGGGCTTTCAAAGAATCATTTTTTTTTATCAGGTTACAGAATAATATATTTTTTGCATAAAGCAATATTAATGAAATTAAATTAAGAATTATTATAAACGCAAGCATAATGGAAATCCCTTCTGAATATTAGCTTTCGAGAAAGATTTGATAAATTTTTAATTGTTTGAGTGCTGAAGAATTAATTATTACTTGAGGCTGTTTATCAAGACCGAATATTTAGTTCCAAGAAAAGGAGCATATTTTTATAACACTACTATAATTTAAATATGATTAGTTTCATTTAGTTCAACAATTAGATTTTTATTACCTGCATAGTGTAGAAATTAAATATATATATAATATATTTGAAATATATATACTATATATTTCTAAATAAAGAATTAGCAGTATTTTATTACTTAGGAAAAAATAGTTTGAGCAGATAAAAGTATCACTGAATATTTTAAATATAACATATTGGGAAATGCATCAAAAAATCTATTCCGCCATTGTGTTTAAAGGACCGACGTGTGGTACTTTTAAAAAACATTGATTGTAAGCAATAGTCAGTAAATTAGAATATGTTTTTTCATTCATCTGTAGTTTCATATAAGTTTTTTTAAAGAGTATTAATTTGAACACTATGACTGTTTGTAAAATCAAAATAAAAAATTACTTAGCTGCATATGATATAGCTCATATTTATTACTGCACAAAAGCAATACTCAGCATACAACAATCTAATGCATTCAAAAATACAAAAACAGTTATTGTTACAGTGATCACACGAGTAGTAATTTTTCCAACTGAGTGAAAATGTGTCCAGACTAGGACACGAACCCAGAACCTTCGGCTTCAATTTCCAATGCTCTTCCAATTGAGCTATCTTTTAAATATACCACAGAACATAATATTCGCTCAGAACAACCATTTTGTATTGACATCTTGACTTTTATTTGTAACAGTTTGACTGAATAAACAGCAGGGAAAGGGACTCCAATAATATATGGATATGTAATTAAATTATAATTACAATGGTTAGCTAATAAAAAAAGTGCAGGTCTATAGCCCTCCCTGTAATTCAAATTCAAAACTGGAAAGACAATATATATTTAATTAACATTTTCAAATATAAAATGTGTTGTACTTCTACTCAATATAGAACCAGTAATGCAGTTACTACTGTTATAATATACGTCGCAAAACATAGCATATGAGGACGTCTAATGAGTGAACAAAGGCAATATTTAATCAGTTTAACACACGTTTTAAGAAATATTAAATTTTTGTGACATTCTGTACACATTGTTTCCAGAAATATAGTTATCACGAGAGAAGGACAAAAACGCTTCCTATTAAGTAAACAAAGTAAAATTTGAATCAAAGAAATAAAAAAAAAGGTCTTACGTATTAAATACTATCCCATAGATGATGAAATATAGCTATAATATAAATTAAATGAGAGCACAACCTGTTGAGCTAGATACAACCAGACAAATTGTGTACCAATTTATGTCAAAGTCATATGTATAGAGTTTGGTAACATTCCACCACATAGACGCCGAGATACGGCTATTGCGAAAGTGATGGATAAGGGAATTTAGCAGCGCCACGTGTTGAGATGCATACTAAATAAAAACTTATCACCACTTATATGTGCCAAGGTCTAACTGAAAAGGGCATTACCTAAAATTCCATCCTGTAGAAGCCGAGATGTAGTCATCAAAGAAATTGTGAAAATACAGAGTAGCGTCGCTATTTGTTGAGCGATGTACACTCAAACCTATTCAGCACAAATATTTGTTAAGGTTGTACAAAATACGATATTTTATGTCCATTGTTCTTCAGATAAAGTACCAACATGTTTTTTATCACAGAGATACAAAAAGACAGACAGGCATACACTATATGGACAATGATGACCGGTCACTTTACAGGGATTTTAGTCGTTTTGTTAAATATTAAAAAAAATACATGAGGAATTATCCTCAAACCCCATGTGTGCAAGCAAATTAGTATAGGTCATATATTTCCGCGAAGATGTTTTTCACGAAACTCCACAGGAGACCGTCAACAAATTGAAAAAACACGAATATCTTTTGACCAACCGTGTAAAACCCAATGTAGCAAAAGTGTCCAAACTGTAGAACATAATTAAGAGGCTTATTGTTATAAACTGTGTTCATTTTTATGAGTATAGTATATATACGCGTAGAGAAATTAAGGCTTTTATAAAAACAGTCCCAAACTTTACCAAGTTTGTCTTATAATTTGCAGAGTTCTTAATATAAAAAAATTCCTTTTCAAAAACTATGAAAAACAACATTGTTCACAATACCCGGCAATCAGAATAAAAGAAAATAATAATAAATGGATGCAAAATGAGCAGGTTTGCTAAATAATGTTTCTGCGCATGCGGGAGTGCAATCAAAATACAAAGTGCAATCGATCAAAATGCGAGTGCAATCAAAATGTACAGTCGTGAAAAAAAAAGTAAACACCCCCTACTAACTCCTCAATAAATTATCGTAGAAAAAAGTTACTGGTACCGAACTATTGGAAATAATGTCTGCTTTTAAATGATGTATATAAAATTTGCTTAGGGGGCCATCTACATATTAAAACGAACCAGAACTTTGTTTTTTTCAATAGCAGTACCCAATTCTGACAGCATAAATGAACTCTACACCCTTCAATTAGCCTAAAAACGAATTTTTAGGCAATTCGTACCATAAGTTTCCGAGAAATTAATTATTTTAAAATGGGCGTATTTTAAGGGCTGTATCCAAATTGAAGTTTCGTACTGGATTGTTAACCGAGAGAGCCGCTTCCTTGATCATGGCAGCTTAAGCGCCACTCAAGGAGTCAATGAAGCGTGTTAGATTACAGTACAGGAGAATAAATTTCAAAATGTCTACTCACTTCCATCATAGACGGCCCCTTAAACCATCATTTTGCCGTTTTTTAAGCATAATTTGAAAACTACTTGGAAGAAAAATGTGAAATTTTTGAATTTCCATAAAGCAGGACTTAATAAATCTATATCCATCAAAAAAATTGTAGGTTGCAATTCATAATTTTTTCGAATATTAATTTCATAATTCATAATTCATATCATAAAATTATAAAAATTGCAAATTCAGCTTATTTATGTTTGGGTATATTAATATTATTACTACAAAAAAATTAGCACATTAGGAGCATAATTTCGGGAGATATAAATACAAATATGAAAATGTAATTTAACATTAGAAGCACTAAATTTTGAATGTTTATAATTCAAAAACTTATCATTCAAATGACTTCAAATTCGGTGTCTAGGCATAGTTTGAACCGAAGATTTGAAATATCTTGTTAAAATTGGGTATTGCTATTGAAAAAAAATGAAGTTTGGATTCGTTTTAATATGTAGATGACCCCTAAGAAAATTTTATATACATCATTTAAAAGTAGACTTTATTTCCAATCGTTCGGTACCAGTAACTTTCTTCTACGATGATTTGTTGAGGAGTTAGTAGGGGGTGTTAACTTTTTTCTTCCCGCGACTGTACATAAAGTATTAGCTAAATGAATGGAGCAACTTTTGTGAAAGTCTCAAAAATATAGCTTGAAAATTCTGAAAGTGATCGTAAATAGAATAAGCTTGAAATCCTTTGTTCCCAAAAGGAGCAAAGAGATGACGGATGTATCCAAATATAGTATATATTACACACTATTCCCAGTACACAATATTGCACGTACTAATATATTTGGATACAGCCACTTATCTTTTTTCTTCGTTTTACGAACAACGGATTTCGAGCTTATTCTATCGACGATAATTTTCAGAATTTTCAAGTTACATTTTTGAGACTTTCACAAAAGTTGCTCTGTACATTTAGCTATTACATTATGTATTATACATATATAATGTGTTGTACGCGCATGCGAAGTGAAACATTATTTAGTTTTCATTTTTTATCCAATTTTTAGTATTTTTTAATTATGATTGCAGGGTATTGTGTACAATGTTGTTTGTCGTAATTTTTGAAAAGATCATTTTTTTATCAAAAACTATGCAAATTACAAACAAGAAACTTTGCGAAATCATGGACTGTTTTTATAAAAACCTTAATTTCATTACAAGTATACATGCTATCCTCATATAAATGAACACAGTTTATTACAATAAGACCTTCGTTATGAAAGCTTGCTAGGTTAGTTTCTACAGGGTTATCCAAAATAATTTCGTTCTTTTTCAATTTGTTGACGGTCCCCTATGGGGTTTCGGGGAAAACTCTTCACGGAAATATATGCCATATACTACACATACTGTTTACGCATCTCTGGAGTTTCAGGATTATTCATCATGCATATTTCTAGGTGTTAAAAAAAGTCTAAAATCGCAAGTGACCGGACATTATTATCCTTTTAGTGAATATGTTCCAAAAATTGTCAAATTGTTCCAGGGCATCAAAAACCGCATAAATCCACAAAACAACAGATATCGAGAATATCCAAGATTCTTCTATATTCTTCTAAAAGAAGAAAGTAAAAAGTAAAATAAAACGATCAGTTAAAATAACACTAGTAGAGTGAAATTGTAAATAATACAAACTTAAAGAACAGTACCATCATTTCAGTACTGGTACATCAACAGTACCATAAGTTCCTTTCTAAGTTACTCGCTCATTTATCTTCCACTAACTGTCACACCGTGAAAAACTCTTTTGACTTTGTTGATAAAATTAAAAGCCTTTCTCCTTGCAATTATTTAATGGTTTCCTTAGATGTTAAATCCCTTTTCACTAACGTGCCTGTTCAAGGGGCAATTGATTGTTTGGAAAGAAGGCTGCGCGAATTTCATTACTCTTCCATTGAGATTGATGAAATCCTGCAGTTAGTTAGTATTTGCGTCAGGCAAATTGCTTTCAAGTTTAATAAATCTTTCTATTCTCAAATTGAGATTTTGGCCATGGGTAATCCACTGTCAGCTCTTTTATGTAATATTTATATGCATTTTGTTGCAGAAAAACTTTTCAGTATATATAAATTTCCTTTCTGGTTTATGTATGTTGATGATACTTTCATTTTAATTCCCTTTGACCTGGATCTTTCTAATCTCCTTCCCCTTGTTAATTCTGTTAAACCTTGTATTCAATTAACTATCGAAGTCGAAGAGAACAATTCTCTTCCTTTCCTTGACGTCTTGGTTTCGAAACACCCAAATCGGTAAGCCTAAACGCCCTTTTTCTGATTCAAATAATCCTCCTAATTTTAACTCTGTAATAGTTCTACCCATTTATTCTCTTCTCTGTTTTAAAATTGCTAAAATCCTTTCTCGTTTTAATTTTAAAGTTGTCTTCAAACATATGAATAAAATTTAATTCTCTTCTCTAAAAGATCCTATTCCTACTGAGAACCGGTGGGGTTTTATTTTATTCCTTGCTCTTGCAATTTAGGTTATATTGGTCAAACAGAAAGAGCTTTAAAATTCAGATTAGTCGAGCATCAGAGGTATATTGCAAATGAAGAAATCGCTAAATCTTCGATTGCTTCTCACTGTTGGTCTTCCAGTCATTGTTTCGATCTCTCCATGGCCAAAATTATTTCTTCCCCTGCCTCTCCCTCTTACTTGGATTTTCATGAAGCATATTTTATTTCTAAAAATTCTGCTAATCTTGTCAATGATCTCCCATCGTCTCCTTTGTGGACTCCTCCTCCTCCAGCGTGGAAATTACTTTTGTAATTCTTTTCCCTCTTCTCTTGTTTCTTTTGTTTTTATTTTGTTTAATAATATTAATAATTAAAAAAAGGGATCTTTCGGTTTTTTCTTGTTTTATTCTTTTATATTTCTTTATTGTTATTCTTTATATTTTTTAATTTACTTCTTTTATTTTATTTTAATTTTGTTTCTTTTTTTTTTTCATTTTTTCCCGATCAATTTCTCTTCTATCTTTTTGGCAACACTTTTCTCTTTTGCATGTGCTCGTTTCAGTTAGCACCATCTGCCGTATTCTTTGCAACATTCTCTACCTTTCAATTCATTTTTGACCTTGTCCCGTTACGGACACGTGCTTACTGTAGCTGATGACGTGCTGTTATATTTTTAGCTCAAAACGCGTCCTATGTATTCTTTTTATTTTTATTTTATGGTGATTTTTTACAAAGTTTTATTATTTTAAGTACCATCATATAGTAAGTGGGAAATATTTGTCACACTAAAAGATTAAATCGAACCGAAAGCGAGGCGGACAATTCCCGTGACATCATTTTCTCCAACAGGACAAACATATTGTAGCCTTATGGAACATATGGTCATATAAATTGACGAAATGTACCACTATTTCTATTTTAAAATATACTTATGTAATACTTGAAGGTAGGGGGACACGCATGTTCACACAACATATCCGTCTACGCGTGTACCAATCTCCACCTACATCGATGATACTTAGTGGAAAATCCTCAAATTTAATGAACAAAATAAGTCTCTCCAAAATATGTCATACGGAATTATTTCGAAAATTTGATTTAATTTCTATATAAATTTGGTTGATACAGTAGACATTTTCTGTTCGTCTATAAATTAGCGTAGAAAAGTTGCACTCGTATTTTCTTAGAAGAATATGCATATGTTGCTTAGCATACTTTAAAATAGTGTGTTTAACGAAATACATTTATAAATTATTACGTTAAAAATGCCATACGAATTTGTACTTTGTATTCTTACTTAATATCTAAATAAGTGTGTAAAAAACATAAACTGGAAATAAAAGGTTTTCAGGAAAAAAATAATATATTAAGGTAATGCGCGCACAAAATTTTATTTCATTATTTATAAACATTTTTTACTGATCTCTATTTTTAGATTTCTCTTCAAATATAATTTTTTTTTTTTAGAAAAAAATGAAATTGAATTTATAAAAGCTAAAAATTTAAATAACAGCTATGTTGCAAAATTGAAAGTATAAGGGTTTGGAATTGAGGGTTAAGGGTAAATTGAGGCTAAAGATATAAAAAAAAATATTTCTTTTTTCTCCTCAGATAAAAAATAATAAGATTTGAGTGTCCTATAGTTACAAGTTTTGTATTTCTCTGACAAATTAAATACAGCTGTATACCGGGTGATCCAAAAGTCAGGACGAACTTTAAAAAGAAATAATTCGAAAACGAATCAAGATACGAAGATACGGTTTGCACCAAACGGATGGAAAAGAAACAGGGTTTTGTGTGGCAACGAAAAAGAATAGTTCTGTTGGTTACCAACAAATGGCGCTGTCAAATTTCTGATGTAGGATTATGCAAAGCAACAAACGATATAAAAAGGAGCAACTGCAGCACGTAATGGTAGCCGAAGCTTTTATGCATCGAAATGCTGTTCATACTTGAGAAAGCCCTCTTAGTTATACTGTATTATAAGAATTCGGAAAGTTCCACTGCGGAATTGCGAGCATATCGCTACATGAAGGGTATGTGAGATAGGAAAGGACCATCAACCTCTTCTGCATTTAACAAAATGATCAAGAAATTTGAAGCTACAGAATCTTTGGCGTCACGTCAAAGAAATGCACGTCCCTCAGCAGCCGCTGCTGCTGCCACGGCAATGGAGCAGACGGTGCAATCTATGTCGGTGGTTGCTGCACATGGGGACTGCAGTGCTCGAGAAGTTAAGAGGCAGACAGGAGTGTCGTACGGAAGTGTCTGGAGAGCACTGCGAATAACTTTGCAACGTATCCCTACCAGTTGCAGCATAACCATGAACTGAAACCTCCTGACTTCGACTCTCGCCCAAATTTTGCGAATTAGCTATTCAATAAGATGGAAGAGCAGCACGACTGGCTTCACACAGTGTTTTGGTCAGATGAAGTACATTTCTCACTCTCTGTCGCTGTTAACACCCACAATTGTCGAGTGTGGACCACAGAAAATCCACATGCATTTGTTGTGGTACCCATGCAACAGCCTAAAGCAACAGTCTGGTATGGCTTCACTGCTGATTTCATAATCGGTCCATTTTTTTTTCGAGGAAGTCACACAGATGGGTTTCAAAACAATTTTCTGTCACTGGCCAGCAATATAAAGCATTGTTAGAGAACAACATTATTCCTGAACTACAAGCGTGACTGGAACTCCAAACAGTCACTTTTATGCAAAATGAAGCAGGCCCTCATATTGCTCTGCCTGTGCAACGCCTGCTACGCTCAACATTTGGGGAGGATCGCATTATCAGTCGCTACTTTAATCACGCATGGCCTCCAAGATCTCTCGATCTGACATCCTGTGACTTTTAGCTGTCGGGATTCTCGAAGTCAAAAGTGTACGGAGACCAACCAGCATCACTAGCACCACTGAAAGATTCCATCCGCCAAAATGTGTCTGCCATAACGCAAGAAATGGTACGAAATGCTGTGAACGGCGTGGTGACTCGTCTGACAGCTGTAAGTCTGAATGATGGACAGCACATTGAACATTTACTGTAGTACTAATTAACTGCAATTAAGCTGCCTTGTAAGTTGTCAACATCTTTTCATTTGTAAAGAATATTTTGATGCAATAAATCACTATCGTACAATAAATTGCCATCTGTTGGCCGCCAACCGAACTATTTTTTTCGTTGCCTCACAAACCCTGTTTCTTTTCAATCCGTTTGGTGCAAACAGTATCTTTGTATCTTGATTCTTTTTTGAATTATTCATTTTTAAATTTGTTCTAACTTTTGGATCACACGGTATATATATATTATATCTTCTGAACTTAAAATCTCCATTTTTGAAGTACTCTTTAGTACAGTTATCATATTTTCAATAAAGAAAAGAAGAGAGAGAATTTGCATGCTTTTTGTAACTGGTGAATATCATTAAAGTAATCATGAATGGATAAAGGAGTAATCTACATTGGGCGTTAAGCTTTGCAGCTTAATAAATTTACTGCAAGACCGGGGAACACATGTATTGCAGTTCAAGTACATGAAAGCAATAAGAATATAAAACGATTTTTCAATGGAAAAAGAAACAGTATTGATACAGAGGCTGTTCGTACATTTTTTATACAAGTTTGCTTTGGTGTTAAAAAAGGCAAGATTTCTCTATAACTAAAGTCATAATAGCTAATATTGTCAATAAGACAGGTAACAAATGCGAATGTCTTGCTTTAATTGAAAAATTATTCCATATATGTACCCAAGGACAAAAAGGAATACTTCGAATATTGAAAAGGTAAGATGTTTTATGGAAAATAAAAGCATCCAAATCAAAGGATTGTTGCTAAATCATTAAAATGCTAAGTGTCAACTTTTAACAAAATCATTAAGAAAAATTTCAATTTTTAAAATGTCACGCACACAAAAAACCCCCACAATCTACATTACTTTTCTCTATGACTCAGATTCTTTATGCGAAGCGATTATCCGGAGGAAAAAGGGAAAATGTTGTTGGAATAGAGGAAATTTGGGTCTACTTAAATGATTGTTATGAAAAGGAATCCATTTATTATTATTAAAGACGAGAAAAAAATTTAAAACATGGTTGATTGTATCTAAAGAATGTTTTATCAAAGGATTTATGATTGTTGTTGGCTTTGAATATAACGGCAAATTAACAATATAGAGAGTGGAGAAAAATGCTAAGAAACACTACTTATCATAAACATATTTTACTCCCAATCTTCAGACATAAAATACCATCTTTTTACCCCATATGTCAAAAATGTGTTGAACTGTGTGAAGATAAACGAAGCTTCCGTATAGCATAATCTACTGTTAGAGATATACCCTTCACCGATATACCTGCTTAATCCCCTTATGTATCCATGAACTTTTGTGCTTCCACAGTTTTAAAAGAAAATGACTGCCTGCTCGGCCTACAGGTGGGTATAGATTCCGAAGTTAAGTACTAATTTCACAAACAAAAACTAAGTCAAGATTTTAGATAAAGCCAGTTTAACAATTTTATCTGGCCGCTTTTGACGAATTTTTCATTTCATTTTTCTATAACAGCTGGTTTCAACAGAATCGTGTTGAGGTGATAAATTAAAAAAATATTTAATGGTTTATAATATACGAGTTTTATTATAATGATACTAATAATGAATGAATATATATGAAAACTGTTTACAACGGAAACAAAGAAGTTAACAAAAAAATCATAAATCATGGTCTGATAATTAATGGAATAAACAGTTCAGGGAAATTTTATTTATGAATATTCATTTGCCATCTATTTGTGATCTCTATCTCTTTTTGATGCTGCCTACTTTGATGATGTTTTGTTCAGAATGTAATGAAAAGAATAGTTGTTTAATTAAACAGAATTTAAAGATGATTTATAAATATTTCGGAAAAAAAATGAATTTACTAACCGATTTGAATTTAAATTTATTGTACAATTCAAACTCACAGTACGTACTTTCTTATGTGTGCCAATAGCTATTAATAAAACCTTTAGTTTAAGTGGTATCTTTCTAATATAAAAAAAAAAAATGTTTAAAATATCGTTCTTTGTTTTAAAAAAGTTGTTTATGTCAAAACAGTTATTTTAAATACACGATTAATTTTAGGTCAATCATACTGTATGGTAAATATATCATACGAATTGAATTTTTCCAACTGAGCGAAAAAATGCCCAAGGTGTGATTCGAAATTTCATCACAGAAACTTTGACTTACATTGTCAATGCCCCCACTATGGAGCTAATAACGTTATTACCAATAAGGTTATCTGAGTAAAATATGTCACGCTGGTTTTCGGCCCATGTGGCTTAATAGGTAGAGCATTGACAATGTAAGTCGAAGGTTCTGAGCTCAAATAGCGGCTTGAGCATGTTTATGTTAGGTCGGTAAAATTTAATTCGAATGACATCTTTACAAATTAGTATGATTAAGTTGAAATTAATCATGTATCAATGTACCCATCGTTTAAAGGAGTTCCATTGCCTGCGGTTTATTCTACTGATCTGTCTACATGGCAGACAAAACGCTGTTACCAATAAGGTTTTCTGAGCGAAATATGCCCATTGATTGTCAACCTGTAGGTCAATAGATAGAATATTGGTAATCATATTCAAAGGTTCTGACATCGAATTCCGGCTTAGCGCTCAGTTGGTAAAATTCTATTAGAATGACAGTTTTTAAATAGCTACGAAATTCCCATTTTTGAGCTCCTTGGGTCGTACAAGTTACATTTAGAAAATCTTTCTCCGTTATCTAACAATTAAAACAGTAAAAGTTCTCTTTCCCCCCAACAAAAATTTCTTGATTTATTATACTTTGAATTCTTTAAACTTCAGCATTTTCCTTGACTAAAACGCATTTTTATTTTGTTTTTAGAGTCAGGTATTCTACCTCAAAGATGATTTAAAATTTCTTCAAAAATTGAAGATATTTGGTAAATCGTACTGACACCGTCCATCTTTTAAAAGGTTACATTAAAAATGAAATTATGAACAAGAAATACATACAAAAATTCACAGCGTAACAAAATAGTTATAAACAACATTGAAGTTTCCACTCAAACTGCGTAGCTTCCGTTAGAAGCACACTTCAGATCATTATCGTCATATGCATCTCTGGCTTACTACTCGAACTTTGGTTCATATTTTTTGCAGCATAACATTCCAGAGAGTATTCAATGTGACGTATTCTCATGTGATCTCAGTTCAATGCTACTACTTACAAACGAAAAACAGATGTTCAAATCTTCGAGCAGCAATAGAATTTCCCATAGATATTCATCATCCGAAGCCCAGTGGTGTAGTGCATCTGACTGCCGCACCGCAGGCCGAGAGTTCGACAGTGACCTTCGACAATACCGGACTAAATACTGGTTTGTGACGTCACTTTAGAGAGATCTCCACTTCAAGGGGATGGGGGAGATCTTTGGAGAACTATATGATTCTTTATTTCTGATTTTATCTATTAAAATTAGGAATAAAGTTCTCACACAAAATGCAGCCCCCCCCCCCCCCTACACCATTTTTAAGCATTTTTTCTGAAGTTTTAAGCATTTTTATCATAGATTTTGCATCAATTTGGTAAAACATCACCGTTTATTATTATTTTTTTCACCACTGCTAAAAAATTCTTTGTTTTTCTTTTAGTATTTCTAGGTAAAAAACACTTAATTTTTAATATAAGAAAAAGGAAATAGCCATAGATTATTGAAGTAAAATAAAAAAAGAAAGTCTGCTTCTACTTTTTTAATTTATTTTATTTTTCAGTAAAAGATATTTTTAATAATTTATTAGGTAGCTTTCTTTACAAAAAGCTACCTATTGCAGCCGTTCGGAGGAAAGCGATTTCAAAAAATTTTGGTATATTTTCATCGATCATGACCCCCAGACCTCGAAACCACCCTCCGTTCAAAATTTATATATATATATATATATATATATATATCTATGACCTATGTCACACTGTAACTCTCGTATTTATGAACCGATTTGGATGTAATTCGGTGTGTACACAGTGCATACCAATGTCTCGACCGAGTTCGTTGGCCAGCTTGATCCGCCATTTTGTTTCAAAATGGCGGCCATTTAAATATTTAAAAAAAAATTTAAAATTTAAAATGTGGTACCAAAAAATTGAAAATGGAAAAATATTTTTTCTTACGTATTTGACATTTATACAAACACTCCGTAGCAGTTTTTGTTTTGTCTATATCTTAAAAAATGGCTGAGTTATAGAATGTTGAATTTCTAGTGAATCTGACATTTTGAAACGTCCTGAATTTTGTCACGCGATAAAAGGCGTATTTATGAACCGATTTGGATGTAACTTCGTTTATACATAGTACAGACCAATGTCTCGACCGAGTGCGTTGGCCAGCTTCATCCGCCATTTTGTTTAAAAATGGCGGCCATTTAAAAATTTAAGAAAAATTTAAATTTGAAATGTGGTACCAAAAAATTGAAAATTGAAAAAAATATTTTTTTATTATGTGTTTGACCTCGATAAAAAGATTCGGGAGCAGTTTTTCTTTCGTCTATATTTTAAAAAATGGCTGAGTTATAGCATGTTGAATTTCTAGCGTGGCTGACATTTTGAAACGCCCTGATTTTTGTCACGCGATAACAGGCGTATTTATGAACCGATTTGAATGTAACTTGGTCTGTACATAGTACATACCAATGTTTCGACCGAGTTTGTTGGCCAGCTTCATTCGCCATCTTGTTTCAAAATGGTTGCCATTTAAAAAAAATGTAATTTAAAATTTAAAATGAGGTATTAAAAAATTGGAAAATGAAAAAGATTTTTTTTATGTGTTTGGCCTTGATACAAAGATTCCGAAACAGTTTTTGTTTCGTATATATCTTAAAAAATGGTTGAATTATAGCACTTTGAATTTCTATCATGGCTAACACTTTGAAACGATCTTGTATTTGTCTCGCGATACCACACGTATTCGCCTATTTCGATGGAAGAAGGCATGTGGATAGTATACATCAATATCTTGACCAAGTTCGCTGGCCAGCTTCATCAGCCATCTTGTTTCAAAATGGCGGCCATTAAATTAAAAAATATATATATTTAAAGTGAGGTGCAAAAAAATTAGAAATGGAAAAAGGTTTCTTTCTTAAGTATTTGACCCTGATATAAGGATTCAGGAGCATTTTTTGTTTGTCTTTATCTTAAAAAATGGCTCAGATATAGCAGTTTCAATTTCTAACGTGGGTGACATTTTGAAAAATGTGATTTTTTGCCTGCGACAGCACTCGTATGTATCAACTGAGTCCGATGTGAGTGAGCATGTACACAGCAATTACTAAGGTCTCGGCCAAGTTCACTGGTTAGCCTCATCCACCATGTTGTCTTAAAATGACAGGCACTTTAAGAAATCGCCGAATTTGGCAGCGAAATATAAGTTACTTTAAATAAAAGCAGCTTGGATAAAGCTGACTAATTTTGCGAAATTCTCATTCATAATGATTTAGTATTGATAAAAATTAGTATTGAATCTCCTACATTCGGTTTCCACTTATTTGAGCTTCGTGTGTTTGAATAATATAAGTTGGCTTTTTTAAAATAAGGAATATGAAAGCTACCTCTTCCTCCCGGCACTGGCCGGAAGGACTTTTTTTCTCTTTTTATCAAAATATCTTTTAATGCATACGCGTTTAAATATTGGGGGGGGGGGGGGGGTAGCAATCTAAAACAGAAATATGTGTTAAAATACATCTGTTAAAGAAAGGAAAGCAAATTTTCCCTCTTTTTTCAGAAATTTTCATTTTTCTGAATCTTTAATATTGTTTTTAAATGAATTCATTAAAAATCAGTCTCCATTATTCATTGTTGACCACTGCCTAAAAAATGCGTAAAATTTATAGTTTTGCAATACTTATTTTCTATAAATTTTCTTAGTAAAAAACCCCTAAAGTATTATTTTAATATTAAAATATATGTATATTGAAATTATTGAAGCAAAATAAATAAAAAGTCCTTCCGGCCAGTGCCGGGAGGAAGAGGTAGCTTTCATATTCCTTATTTTTAAAAAGCAATCTTATATTATTCAAACACACGAAGCTCAAT
This sequence comes from Maratus speciosus, assembly GCA_963932465.1. Taxonomy (NCBI): domain Eukaryota; kingdom Metazoa; phylum Arthropoda; class Arachnida; order Araneae; family Salticidae; genus Maratus; species Maratus speciosus. The sequence goes on from OZ010791.1 coordinate 141,531,021, forward strand.
TTAGTGGTAACCGATTATAGGAGATTCAGTCCTAATCTTTATCAGTACTAAATCATTATGAATGAGAATTTCGCGAAATTAGACAGTTTTATCAAAGCTGCTTTTATTTAAAGTAACTTATATTTGATTACTAAATTCGGCGATATCTTGAAGTTCCTGCCATTATAAGACAACATGGTGGATGAGACTAACCAGTGAACTTGGTCGAGACCTTAGTATTTCCTGTGCACATGCTCACTCAGGAATCGGTTGATATATACAAGTTCTGTCGCAGGCAAAAATTCAGATTTTTCAAAATGTCACCCACATTAGAAATTCAAACTACTATATCTGAGCCATTTTCTAAGATAAAGACAAAACAAAAAATGCTCCGGAATCCTTATATCATGGTCAAATACTTAAGAAAGAAACATTTTCTAATTTCTAATTTTTTTGCATCTCACTTTAAATATAATTTTTTTATTTAATTTAATGGCCTCCATTTTGAAACAAGATGGTTGATGAAGCTGGCCAGCGAACTTGGTCGAGACATTACGATATACTATCCACATACCTTATTACATCGAAATAGGTTAATAAATACGCGTGTTATCACGTGACAAATATCAGATCGTTCCAAAATGTCAGCCATGCTAGAAATTCAAAGTGCTATAATTCAACCATTTTTTAAGATATATACGAAACAAAAACTGCTCCGGAATCTTTGTATCAAGGTCAAACACATAAAAATCTTTTTCTTTTTTCAATTTTTGATAACTCATTTTAAATTTAAAATTTATTTTTTTTTTAAATGGCAGCACTTTTGAAACAAGATGGGGAATGAAGCTGACCAACGAATTCGGTCGAGACATTAGTATGTACTATGTACACACCAAGTTACATCCAAATCAGTTCATAAATACGCCTGTTATAGCGTGACAAATATCAGGCTGTTTCAAAATATCAGCCACAATAGAAATTCAAAATACTATAACTCAGCCATTTTTTTTAGATATAGAAGGGAAAAAAATGTTCCGGAATCTTGGTATTAAGGTCAAACACATACACAAAAATCTTTTTCATTTTCCAATTTTTGGTACCTCATTTTAAATTTTTAATTAAAAAAAAACTTTAAATGACCGCCATTTTGAAACAAGATGGCGGATGAAGCTGGCGTACAAACCCGGTCGAGAAATTAGTACGTATTATGTATACACCAAGGTACATCCAAATCGGTTCATAAATCGCCTGTTATCGCGTGACAAAAATCAGGTCGTTTCAAAATGTCAGCCCCGCTAGAAATTGAAAGTGCTATAACTCAGCAATTTTTTAAGATATAGGCGAAACAAAAACTGCTCCCGAATCTTTGTATCAAGGTCAAACACATAAGAAAAAAAATTCAATTTTCAATTTTTTGGTACCACATTTCAAATTGAAAATGTTTTTTAAAAATTTAAATGGCCGCCATTTTGAAACAAGATGGCGGATGAAGCTGGCCAACGAACTCGGTCGAGACATTGGTACGTATTATGTATACACCAAGGTACATCCAAATCGATTCATAAATACGCCTGTTATCGTGTGACAAAAGTCAGGTCGTTTCAAAATGTCAGCCAAGCTAGAAATTCAAAGTGCTATAACTCAGCCATTTTTTAAGATATAGACGAAACAAAAAATGCTCCGTCATCTTTGTATCAAGGTCAAACACATAAGAAAAATTTTTTTTTCAATTTTAAATTTTTTGGTACCACATTTCCAACTTTATTTATTTTTATTTTTTAAATGGCCGGCATTTTGAAACAATATGGCGGATGAAGCTGGCCAACGAACTCGGTCGAGACATTTGTTAGTACTATGTACACACCGAGTTTCATCCAAATCGGTTCATAAATACGAGAGTTACAGTGTGACAAAGATCAGATATATATATATATATATATATACATATATACGGATATATATATATATATATAATATATATATATAATAATATAATATATATATATAATAATATAATATATATCTATAAATATATAATATATATATAATAATATAATATATATCTATAAATATATATATATATATATATATATATATATATATATATCAACTTTTGAACGGAGGATGGTTTAGGGGTCTGGGGGTCATGATCGATGAAAATATACCAAAATTTTTTGAAATCGCTTTCCTCCGAACGGCTGCAATAGGTAGCTTTTTGTAATGAAAGCTACCTAAAAGTATGTTTTTAAAGACTTGTTTATTAATATATGCTATTTTACAGTAAAATGGGATTTTAATAATTTCTTTAGCATTTAAAAGCTGTTATTGTTTTATGTTTTTTATGATGATGTTATTTTTTATGAGATATATGTACTAACGTAACCCATAAAAATCTGGAATTGAAATCTCCCACAGAAAATCCCCCCCCCCCTTCCACACACACACGCACACTAAAAAATCTTTTTTTTTCTATTATTATTATTTCCTGAAGAGTTTTTGTGTTTCTGAATTTTAAGTTATTATTTTACATTTTTTTTTTTTGCATCAAAATGTAAAAAAAATAAAACAGGACAGAATTTAACAAAACTTATACCCCCCCCCCCCCACCGACCTCAATTTTCCTTCTTTTTTTTCTTTTTAGTGCTTTTGAGTTTCGGAATAATTATCAAAAGTGGATAAATGCCATTCACCGTAAAACTTATAAACTGATAAAGTACAATAAGATAAGAAAATATATTATTAATTATTAAAGTTTTATATATATTCATTTTAATTTAAAATATTATGCGTTTCCTTTTTTATGCTTTTTTTGTATTGTTTACAAAATTAAATTTTAAGACTTATTAATTAAGGTATCAATATAAGTTCTTAAGAAATAATAATTTAAAATGCTTACTTAGTTATCAATACTAATATGTAAAATAATCTTAAATATTAATACTCTAATAATTAAAATAAATACTGTATCATTTTTGCTATTCATAAGTAAAAATATACAATATTTATTACACAATATTCTACAATAATGTATAATTTACATACATATTATACATATATTATTTCTTTCTATACATTTTCTGTGTAAATATGAATTTTATCCAAGGTTATTTAATTTACCAAGCTAAAACAAATTATTATTATTAAAAATGATTTTTTAAAGTAAGCTCCATTTAACTTGTAATGAAATGCTGTGATAAGAAGGAATAACTAAAACACTCGACTATATAATATTAACAAAAAATAATAAACAAAATAGCTTCGCTTAATTATTATTACGAACATTTAAAATAAATTTTCTGAAAAATATACTACCGCAAAGTATAATTTGCGTGCATAATTTTCTTATACTTTACATCTTTTTTGTAAACATGGATTTTAAAAAAGTTTATTTACTATTACTGTACTACACTACCGTACTAAAAAAATGTCTTTGATGGAAAAAAAAAATCTTTAAATATAGCTTCATTTTAACAGTAAAGAAACAAAGCTATTAAAATGAAAAACTTAACATATAACACTTTAAATAATAATATATAATAATTAATAGTTAATTATTAAAATACTTATATATTAAATGCTAATAATTAAAATAATGTATTTTTTCGTTGTTCAAATAAAAAATATGCTACATTTTCTACAGAATGTTCGACAACAATAAATATAATTCTATAATTCACACACAATTATACATACACTATTTTTCCGACTTTACATATTCAATGCAAATAAGGATTTTATAAAAAGTTATTTACTATACTAAAACAAAACGTTTTCCATATTTATATATAGTTGAAAATATATAATACTTTAAGAAAATAAATAACCATTGTGTTTTCTTACCTTGTTCTTTGTGGGTTTATAATTCTTGCGGGGAAAGATGTATAGCCATTTTTGGTAATGTTCATTGTCAGAGGGAAAACAATACACCTTGTGTTTCTGTTTATTCTTGTAATTTTTGATAATATTTAATAAGAAAAATAATTTAAAATCACAAAACAAAACACATGCAGTTCTTGTTCCTACATGTGAGTGAACGCCGGAACACAGCCACGCGTGCAATGGAGAAAGAGAAAGAGATCCCCTTAAACAGTGGATCGCTCTTCAGTGACTTATGACACTAAGTTAAAACTAGTTCCCAGGCCGGTATTGTCGAAAGTCATGGTTCGACTCCCGATTGGGCAAGGTTCACTTAGCCTTTCATCCTTTTGGGGTCGATAAAATGAGTACCAAGCTTGCTTGGGAACTAAACACCGAGGGTCTCGCGTTAAGCGGACTACCTGGCCGGGAGGCTTGCTGTATAGCATCCCTGGGCCCAGGGTCAAGAAAACAGAGATGGGCACTGTCGGCTCAGATCCTACTTGGATTGTATAGCCACAGAGTTTAGTTTTAGTTTTTTATTCATCATCCAATCATAAGAAATAATTCTATGTAGACACAAATGCAAATTAAGAATACGTGAATATCTACCTGTTTGGTGTTATTGATTAGAAAATTTGTTTTAAGCAAAGAGGTTATGGATCTAATACCTAATCAGGATTTCTTGCTGGCAGTGTGTCGAATTACCTATTCAATATTGTTCACGATCTCATTAGATTTTGTTTGCAAGATGTAAACGTATCCAGTTTCAAAATTTTAGAAATTATTAGATCAAATTATACAAGCTCATGATTCAACTTTAAACAGAATTACAGTGCATTTTATTATACCATTCCATAATTCATATTTTAGAAAAATAACTGCAAATGAAAAAATGTAAATTGGAAACATTATTTGTCATGGGTACTTCGCTTAAAGTATATTTAATTTACAATAATATGAAATTGTTAAATTCTGCATTTATAAAGATAAACTAGTATGTTGTGGCCATCACAAAACTTTCTTCTATCTCATACATGTCAATACTTCAAAATTCACTATCTCAGTGCCAAATTAAATGGTAATCTGTGTTCATCATGAGAATTCTAAAAATATGAAATTCCGTGCATTAGTTCACGAGGTATGACTGTCACTGAAATCGTGTAAATCCAGCATGATGCAGTATATCAGCGCCACCTATTGGGTTATTTACACCAGAACCTAATTATCACCAACTTATGCCAACGTCTAACTGAATATGAAGTTTGGGGAAAATTCGTGCATTAGTTCTTGAGAAAGAGGTATTGCGCAAATCATGACAAATGCAGCATAGAAGCGCCACCTGTTGAGCGATTTGCAATAACACATAATCAGCAGCAATATTAATCAGGTTATACTTAAATCTGAAGTTTCATGAAATTTCGTGCATTAGTTCTTGAGATAGAGCTATTGAAGAATAGTTCAAAATGCAACACAGCAGCGCCACCTATTGAGCGATTTACACCAACACGTAATCAGCATAATTTCATATAAAGGACTAACTAAATCCGAAGTTTGATGAAAATGTGTGCATCAGTTCTTGAGATAGAGCTACTGCGAAAATAGTGTAAATCCTGCAAAATGCAGCATAGCAGCGCCACCTGTTGGACGATTTACACCAAAACGTAAACAGCATCCATTCATGCCAAGGACTAACGGAATCTGAAGTTTTATAAAAATCCGTGCATTAGTTCTTGAGATAGAGCTTTTGGGGAAATCCTGCAAAATACTACATAGCAGCGCCACCTACAGGGCGATTTACAACAAAAATTAATCAGCCCTAATTTATATCAGGGACTACCTGAACATAAATTTTTATTAAATTCCGTGCATTAGTTCTTGAGATAGAGCGCCCACAAAATTTGTGTCACATACAGACAGACAGACAGACAGACAGACGGACAGACAGACAGACAGACTCACAGACAGACATTTTGTAAAAACATGTTTTTTGGAATCTCTGACCCATAAAATGTGTAAATCCGTTGAAAACTGAAATTCGAAAAATTTCATGAAACCAATACTTTCTTCTTGTAAAGATAGAAGAAAGTAAAAATAACATCTTTACATTTCTTTCAGAAGAAAGTAGTACAAGAGATAATTATTATTTAAGAGTGTAAAAAGAGAATCTCATTAAAATAATCCTTCATTGTTGTTCTTCATAAATCTCATCATTCAATTTTCATCACAGAAAAAGTTATGAAATATTAGATTAAACTCCAAAGCTTCAAGTATATAAAGAGCTTCCTAGGCATTTTTTTTTTTTTTTAATCACGTTGCAGTATAATAACTTTTGTGTGCAGAAATCTTAATGCAATTAATTTAAGGATTATAATAAACGTGTGCATAATGGAAGACTTTTCTGGATAACAGTCTTCAAGAGTGATTTGGTAAACTTTTAATTGTTTGAGTGAGGGTGAATTAATTATTACTTGAGGCTGTTTATTATCATTCGATGATTTACTTCTATTAAAAAGGAGAAAGAATTTATGAGAACTACTAGGAGTTAAATATACTTAATTTCATTTGGCTGAGGAGATAAATTAAATATTTGAAACACTAACTTGGAAGCGCAGAAATCGATAAATATATTTTTAAATATTTTGCGACATAAATTTGATGGAAAAAAGCAATCGATGTACGCATAAAGTAGGTATTTTTAATGAGAAAGTAGAAAATTGCAGGAATAAATTTTACCACGTAATATACCATTTTTTTCACATGTATGTATGTTATTTAAAAAATAAATTGCTAATGAAAACAATAACAGTAAATTACATGAATCATGCATTTCAACTAATTGAACTCTTAAAGTGTTACAAAAAGAACAATAATTTCTTAATTACAACAGGTTATTTATACATAAAAATTAAATTGAAAGTTTGCCTTACCAAACATTATTTGAATTGTATTTATTAAAGTACAAAGAAATTTTCTTAACATTCACTTCTTTAATGCAATAAAAATTATGAAAATTACTTGAATATTTATGAGCTATGTATACTATGAATTATTGAAATATATAAAATTAAAAATATATCCATTTTTTGCTGAACTTTAGTTTTGTCCAGAAGTTTTAACCATTCTTCAGTACCTAAAATATTTTAATCTGAAATCAAAAGCACGATATTGCAAAACAAATTTTAATTAAAATTTTCTGTTAAAGGAGAAACCTTTCCTATTTTTTTAAATTAACGTCACATTCACTCACTATTCCTAAAATCTTTCCCTTTTCTTTGAAAAACATAATGAATATTGTGACTTTCGAATTGCAGAAAAAGAATTGATTTTTGAGACTAACAAAAACTTTTCTGCATTACATGTATCACTTTATTGTCCGTAATTTTCAGAAATACTATTTTTTTTTTTTTTTTTTTTTTTTTTTTTTTTTTTTTTTTTATAGTTTGTATTCAGAAATATTTTTTTTTTCAATCTCGAATACATACTTTTTTTTTTAGATTTTCGATTTAATCTCTTCTAATGGTCTCGGAAATTAAGACTGTGGTTTTTCGAATCGCGGTTGACGAGGGAGTTAGTTACATTGAAGTTTTGTAAACTGTATTGTACATCAATAAACGTTTCTGATTTTCCGCTGGAGATTTTTACTGAGTATATACTATGAGTTTATAGTTTAAAGAATCATTTCTTGTAAATAATATTAGCTATTTTATTTGTTCTCGTGCAATTGTGTTGAAGGAAAAAGCCATGGTTAACGGTATCACGTAAACATTTCTGAATATCCACTGGAGATTTTTTGTTGTATGCATAAGATAAGTTTCCTGTTAAAAGACCTTAATTATGAACAAAATTAGAATTTTTTGTATTTGATTTTGCGTAATTGTTTCGAAGGAAAAATCAGCAGTTGTCGGAATCAAGTATGACGGAGCCATTACATTAAATATTAATAAAAGATGATGCAGATTACATAAGTTTTAAATCATCATTAAATTTTTATTGCGAGCATAAGATGTACTTTCACATTAATAAAAGTAATCGATCAGTCGAATAATATATGCAGTATCGTCAAATGGCATGGAAATCTTAAAGAGCAGTACTTGAATAAAAAATCAAATTTATAATAAAAGATATATAATTATAACTCCCACTTTGGAAAAATGCGAAAAGAAATCTGAATTGGAAGATGCATAATGAATTAATTAGGCACATTTCAGAAGACTGAAGGTAAAAGTGCGATCATGAATGCCATAACTGTGAGGGCACACTTCAGCACTCACGAGGACCGTCAGTGGTGAAATCGAACATTCACGGCAGTAAGTTTATAATGTGTATCTGGTACGACAAGAAAAGCGTGGTCTACTATGAACTATATAAACCGCTTTAGACAGACAACAGTGAATGTTAGAAGCAATAAGTAATCAATTTGAATAAAGAATTGAAGATAAAAGTCTAGGATAAGTTCCAAAACACAGATAATGGATGTTTTCTAAAGTGGTAATTCTCGCCTACAATTTGAAGTTCAGACAGTTAATTTTAAAAACATTTCCCTGGAATGTCTTGTCCTCTTCACTGTATTTACCAGATATTGTTATTGCTTATTTGTTTTGTTCCATGCAGAGGGCCTTTTATTGATTAGCAGCTCAGCTCTTATACGGACATCAAATTAGCTTGGTAAATTTATACATTCAAAACTATCAAACTTCTAACAATGAGAAATTCGCTTGTTCACTCACAGAGGAGTCAATGTTGAAACTTCTGATAGAAAATATTGGGAACAGTTTTCCCTTTTATTAATAAGAAAAGAAGTATTTTCCTTTTACTTAAAACACATATTTGTTAACATTTTTATTATTTGAAACTTTTGTTACATATAGTGACAATGTTTTTTAAAATTCAATATTAATAATCCTTTTTTAATTTATCATATTTGATGCGTTTTAATCTATTATTAAATGCTTTGTATATCTGTTTCAAACGAAATCTTTCACAAGAAAATTAATTTTTTTTTTCAAAAAATAAAAATAAAAGAAAGAAAACAACATTTTGCATTTACAGAAAATATGATTTTTATAGATAGGAGGAACATGGAAAATTCTATTTTCTCTAAAGTTCCTTTCTAATTTTTAAAAAAATGATATATGTGACTGCATCATATAGCCAGATGCATCCCACCGTATTTTTTTCAAGCTAAATTCTTTCTTATGAAATTCTGTGCATTTTTTGTGCATTATTCATAAATATAAAAGAAGTTTCAAAGATGAAATAATGTTATCCTGAATAAAAATGAGATAGCGCACTAAGACAAACTAAATTTACGTCCTTTCCTTTTGAAATTCAAATAGCTCATGGATCAAACATGGCAAAAAAAGTATATGATATTTTGAGGTGAATTGTGGATAGATACTGTAAGGGTTAAAGTAATTTTTTTTTATTTTGTTTTTCGTATTTAAAAAATACTGTTAAACATAATTTACTTTAAATTTAATAATTTATTCGTGAGTGACAGTATATTACATTTATATAACAAATGACAAAATAACAGGAAGAAATTTAAGTATTATTTAAGTGTTATTACAGGAAGAATTTTAAGTATTGATTTGCAAATTAATAAGGATAAAAATACGCCGCGCAGTGGTTTAACTTTCTTTAATTATGCCAAACGTCGAAAAGCTTTTAACAATTTCCAACATAGTTAAAAAGTGTTTACGAGGGTACATTCATACGTTTTTGCCCTCACATAACAATAATTGAGTGAAATTTATTATATTGCTGCATTTTATGAGTCCTTTTGTCATATAGTCCGTGTGCACAGTAAACACATTTGTGAAACCATTATTTCAAAGAGAGAGGGCAGGATGTATTTCAGGAGGCGCGATAGTAGACGCAAATGGGATAATTTTTTTTTTTACTTTTGCCGGCCCCCGCATGTGACATATTGCTGAAAAGGCCTGTGACCATGTATCCATGCTATGCACCTCCCGAGCCTCTTCTGGGGGCACTTTACAAAATTTTTCGGACATCATCCATGCCGCCTAGGTGGTCAGTTTAGGGGTAGGGGCTCGAGAGTGCATAACATGAATAAGTGGACACAGGCCTTTCCAACAATATGTTACATGTGGGTGTATGTAAAAGTTTAAAAAATGCCCCCTTTGGGTCTGCTATCGAACCTCCTGGAAATCATCCTCGACCTTCTCTTTCAAATACCGATTGCACAAATGCATTACTGTGCACGGTGATTAAATAGAAAAGGACTAATGCAATGTAGCAATTTCATAAATGTCACTCAATTATTTTTACGTGAGGCCAAAAACTTATTGATAGTCTCGTATGAATTTGGTTTGTCTACCATCTGTCTTACCGTGCTCTAAATCTCGTAAATATAGTCGGATTGCCATGAAATTATATGTTATTGATCTTTATCATGGAACATATGGTACTAAAAACGAAGTGTGTAGCATTTATAGTTGCTTTAAAGAGACACACTTAGACACGCAAAGAATTCCCTTTCATTACGGTCTATACAGGAAAATCGTTTGCGGAGTATTTTATTGATGTTACGACATTTTTATTGAGAAATACGATGATTATTTAAAGAAAATTAGAAAATTTATGGGTCGTTAATTTCGAAATAGAGTTGAGATTAAGAGAACTAATAATGAAGGTTTCATATTATTTCAAGATCAAAATCAATGTGTGTTTGTTATGTAAAAATAACTACACTAGCATGAGAATATTTTCCAGATTATTCACACCTTCGACTATATACAAAATGTACAATATTTACATCATAAATTTTGATGATATTAGTGTAAACATTAAATAGTCCTTTATCAGGAACTATAGCAAAGTTGGAAGTAAATCGAAATAAATTTTAATTACAATGTTCCTTCTTAGAGACAGAAGCATTTTAGATACAATCAAAATATTCAGCAACTATTTCTTCAATTAAGAATCCGTGATAGAAAATTAGCATGTTTTCATGTTCAAGAAAAAATTAATTTAAAATGAAAATGATATATTTTTTTCAGTTTTGTGAGTCAGATATCGCTCACCCGCAGGTAAACTGACACATCTCGACAAAAGTAAATTTCACAGGAGAAGCAAAGTGTGTGTGTGTGGGGGGGGGGGGGGGGGATTTGTAAGATTTTACTGTAACATGAAATTATATCACCTAGCTTTGCATGCAGAAATAAAAACGTGCATAAGAGCATAAAAACTTTAAGAATAAATATGTAGGATGAGGTTTGGAGGGTTGGGTAATTTTACCTCCCTACACAACCCATCTCTTTTCTGTGGTCACAAATGAACCTATTCCGTAAAAAAATTGATTTTCCGTATAACTACAATTATGAAACTTGTTGTATAGAAAGACGCATTTACGACAGACCTATTACTGTAATAAAACTCAAAATGAATTTTTGCGATATGTGTCACTTTTCTTGTGGGTGACCGATATATAGCAGCTACTTGCCGAGATAAAATTTACATCTACATGAAAACTAAACAGAAAAAATATTCAAAACTATTTTTCTAACACGTGATAACGGCGGCTCACAGACTAGCTAAGATACCCGCAAAAGGGATGCGAATTGTGAAATATTCCACAATTTAACATCTAATGATATTTCTATACATCACTGAGATGACCACTGTCGTTTGCGGAGCATTTTGATAATGTTATAATACTTCAAACATAACAAAATCTCTGCAGCACATTGAATGTTTTCTTCAGAAAACAGAATGAATAGCATTTATTGTTTATTTACAGAAGCACACAAACGAATTTAGTAAAAGGACTGACTAAGATCAATTACTACTGCTAGTACGCTTTCATCTATGTTACGCATTTTTAAACGGATCCAATTTTGAATATGAATATTAGTTCGTGTGTATAAATTCATTTGATCTCATCTACACGAAAGACTTCGCACATATTACCGGATACGGACAGCAATTGCTGAAAATGAATTTATACTCATTTATGTGTTTATTTTAAAGTTGCTTTTATATATATAACATTTTGTTCTAGGAAAAGTGAAGTTTCTTAATAATATTCTGTTTGTGTTAAAAAATGTTTCATTATTTATGCCTGGTGCATTATTTTTTTTTTCTTTTTCTTTTCTGAAATTTTTAAGAACAGGGTAATAGTATAAATGGGCAATTGCGTAACTGTAAATCTCGAGGGCGGAGATCTACGTTTCATGAAACTTAAAAATCGCAGGTACGATATAGTGATATTTTGTAAGCGCCAGTACAAATTTCAAGCAATTTTGTGCATGTATTCAGTGAAATAACTAATTAGTAATTTTCCTTTATCAATAGCAGTTCAAAATTAATCATACTGTACGGATAAAATTAACATTCAATTTTCTAGATTATTACCAAGGCAGGATGCGAGTGGTCCTCATTTTTTTTTATTAATATATGTAAGGAAATATAATATTGCTCATTCTGTGGTGGCTTTTTCACAAATTCGTAAAAGCTAACGATTAAAATCTGCCGATAGATATATTCTGAAACACCATTCATCAAAATATTTTAAATGTATTATCAGAAAATATTATTTTTAAAGTATCGTTTTGAGCAATTGAAGATCATTACATTTCAAAATACTCACAATACTTAGGGTATGAGATAAATTAAAGTGTAATGCCTTTACGTTGCGAATAAATTTATTTTAGGCACATTAATATACAGTTATGCTATGTTATGTGTAGAAAGAGTAACTATTGCTACCGCCTTTAGCCAGCGTTTTGAAACTTTTGATACCGTGTGTCGTTCGTAAAATTATGTTGTTCTTGCTGTTGTTCTTAAATCTGTTTCAAATTCTAAACCACCAACTTTTTTATACATTTTTATTTTTATTCATTTTAACAAATTTGAATAATTTTCAATTATTTCCTTTTTCAAACGCATGACACTTGCAGGTGTTTTTAATCAGAAACTGTGTAATCCAACAGTGTTTTCACTGATTCGATAAAGGCATAAGTTCTTTCAAAAAATGCTTCCAAAGTTGGCGTTTTATCTAAATTTCCGGACGCAAGATCTGTGAAAGTAACTGACGTGCTGAGAGAACAACCGCGTATAACTCAATCCGTAATTCATTTATCCAAAAAATAAAAGTTTATTCGCTAACAAATCACTTCAATAATCATTTTTCAAGTGTAATGTTTTTGCTTTAAGTGTGAATGAGAAAAAACGTCCTAAAGTTTCGCGTTGTTGAATAGAAATGAATATTTTTGTAAGAACCATGTTAAGGTACCAAAATTAATAGGAAGAAGTTTCTTTTATGGACCAGGTAGTGGTATTTGTCAGAGAAGGTCTCTTACGGTTAAAAAACAGCCTTCCTGGCTCATTAAATACTTCTTGGGACAGACAACGGTAGTCTTTTTATAAATGAAACACTTTTAATTATTTTTGAGCACATTTAAAGACTACTACACTTTGTATGCAAATGTATCCTTATTCCTAGTAGATATTTTTCGCATGCATGTTCACTCAGAATTATCAATACGACAACTTGTGATACTTGTCTCTATGGATAGTTGATGTTAAAAGTGCACACAACAGTGTCATTGGAAACATTCCAAACACAGCATAATGTGTCATAACTTCAGATATGTTACTCTCTAAAAATATATAGCAACTCTATTATATAGTTACTCTATTAAAAATATATAGCAAACTGTCCAATTATTCGTCCGTTTTCGTAGAAAACGTTTACTTGAGAATTGTATGAAGCGTTCTCGAATATAAACATAAATTACAATTATGCAACCATTTTCTATAAAATGATTTCGCAGTTTGCTGCAAATTATTAAAAAACAGATATCAATGACTTTCCTGAGAGCTATGGAAAATGAAGGAGTCTAACGAATATATATAACCCGTTATTTCTGAAGTCTTATTCGATATATTTTTGGTTAGAAAATTTTAAGAACCATCTGCTGGTCGTAAATTTAAATTAAGCTTACAATCAATATTCATTTATGAACAAAAATACGTTTTCATTAATGAAAATACTGTTGAACACGCAGGCCAGTCAAATACTCAGCTTATTAATAGCAAAAATCAGGGTTCAATGTTTTTCTGGCATATGTATTTATGCAAATCTAGGTTATTCCAAGTGTTTAATTTGCCGATGAGGAGCACATTATATATACTTGTATTTACTTATTGCTAAAATAAATTATGTCTTCCACTCTTTTGTTAGTCTTATTAGTAAATATGTATCTGACTTACAATGGCACACTGCTACAAGTGATTTGTGATGTACGGCAGTAATTAGTTATCGAAAAATTAGCAATTCAGTTATATTTAAATATATGACATCATTTCATACTGAATGGAGAAAATTTCTACATTTTTGTAATTAGATATTTTCCTGTTATTTCTCCTAGTTTTGGGTATTCAATAGATAATTTCAAATTTTTGCTACAAGAATGTACTTCAGTCTCTCGGATATGTTAACGCATAGCTAATTTATTGTAGGTATTCCACAATTTGTCGTTATCGATTCAAGATTTACATGAGTGTTTCTGGACTTTACTTTGCCCCTGTGTATGTAAATTAAGAAAATATCGATAATTTCAACTAATATTTTATTTGTAGATTTAATTATTAAGTTACAGAATTTGAAATACGTCAATCGTTTGCTACAGTCTTGTGACATATGTTTTTGAAATATTTAATTTAAAATATTCATATTTAATTAAATACATTTAACTACAATATTTTTTTTCCTTTAAATCGAGCTTAATATGAGAATTGCATTACAGTTAAAATATTAGTATGCATTATTATTTTGATTATTGCGTTTAATAGTACATCCTCTACAATTTTCTTCATTCATTAACATTGGAAAAATTCCGAGAAATATTACACTTTACCGTACTGCCGATGACAGATAAATAAGATACTTATTTGGAGATTTTTTTTATCGTGCTGTAATAATCGTTCGAGGATATTTCGTAAAACTGATATCATCATCATATGCTTTATGTAGAAAGCTAATACATTTTCGGATTAGAAATCAAGAAAACACAAAAGATAAGACTTATTGCTGAATTATCTTTTAAAAATTGGGTATGAAGAAGATACCTGAATTCATAACAAATGTTGATGTTGATTTTGAAATATGATTTTTTCCTACTGTTGATCTATACTGACTGCAAAGTTACTCAATGAACTTTGTTTTACTTTACTAATAAAAACAATTTTTATACATTTAATTTCAGATTAAAAAGGAGTATAGTTTAATATGAATAAAATAATACATGCTGTAGAAAACCGGTAAACCAAATCCCAATTATCAGAAAATCTGCTTAATCGGATGCCCGTAATCTATTAATGTAATTTCCAAGACATATTGGCAAGATAAGTACTACTAATAATCTTTTTATTTAAACTTTATTAAACTGAAATTTTATTTTTATTTTACAATTTATTTAAATTATTTTCAGGACATCAAATATCGATTAAAAAAACTAATTTTTTAATTTATCATTTATGAAACTCGAGTTTGTTTACTAAATAATACAACATATATATATATATATAACGTTATATATATATATATGTATATATATATATATATAACGTTATGGCTATAGAATAAATATAAATTTAGCATTGCAATGTGTTTGCAAAAATAAACACAAGGAAATACTTGCTTAGACGTTATTTTTTTTTCTTTTCAAAATATGCAATGATCTTCATTTGTTTAAGTTTCAACCGCTTGGTCACGTCTTCTTCTCAACATCGGACTATCGGAAATGATAAAATCTCCCTTTTCTTCAATGCAGGAAGTTATTGCATCTTTTACTTTTGCAGTTTCATCGAGAGTAAACTTTTATGTCTTCGAATTTTTGTTTCAACTGAAATACTTTCTTTTTTTCTTCATGTTATTGCTTCAAATATCTCTTTATATGTAAAGCCCTGTTTATCGTTGTTTGGGCCAAGTTTAAGTTAATAATTTTCTAGGAAGCTTCTCGATATATCTCATATCTTTTAGTAATGCATTATTATCTCAAATTATATCTTTAGAAGAGTCAATATTTTTTTCTAAAAACTTATGACTCAATATCAGGCCACATTGTACGCCAAGTTCTAACTAATTTTTGCTTCTGAACTTTATTCGACAAAGAAGCTGCCTGTTAACCAATTTTCTCCGTACCTTCAAATTTTATACGTTGAACAATTTTTTTCCTACTATCCAGTTCTTGAAATCATTTTCTGCGAGTCAATCAGATTAAGATTGTAGTCTCAAAAGAAAAGGCCAAACGTATGTAAAAGATTAACAAGAATTTCCAGTAAATTTAAGAACAACATACATGATACGTACTAAAAATATTTTGGAAATTAAAATTGATACTACAATGAAAATAAAATCACCGAATTTTTTTCCAGTTCATAAGAATCATATCTAAATCTAAAATAAGGGAAACATTTAATTGCACTAGAAAAGAAACTAAATTGTACTTTTACCTCTTCTGAAAATAGAATTACTATGTTGCGGCCATAATAATCCTTTCTCTATAGAAATGAATCATATGAAAACAAAATTAAATTCGCTCTTGAGGTATAGCTATCGCGAAAATCGGGAAAAAAACATAGCAGCGACATATGTCGGACGGTATACACTGAAACCTAATAAGAACCTATTTATGTTAATGTCTAAAATAATACAAAGTTTGTTGAAATCCCTTGCATGAGTTCTTGAGTGATTGCTGTCACGAAAATTATGCGCAGCATAGCAGCGTCACTTGTTGGGCTATTTACACAAAAACTTAATCACCATAAATTTACATCAAGGTCTAACAGAAACAGAAGTTTGATTAACTTCTGTGCAATGATTGTTGTGATAGGTAGCCCACAAAAGATTTTTCACATACAAACTTAAACGCAGGCAGATACACGGATAGGCATTTTCTATAATCAGTCAAGAAATGTTAAGCATCATATAAAACATAATAATATGCCGAAAATCAAAATTAGCAAGAATTTCTACTAAATTTAAGAACAATATACATGCTAAGAACTAAGAAATATTTTAGAAATTAAACTTTATACTCCAATGAAAATAAAATCACCGAAATTTATATTTCAGTTGACAGGTAATATCTAAAATTAAAATAATAGAAACATTTAATTGAACTTGCAAAGAAACAAAATTTTACTTTTAACGCTTCTGAAAAGGGAATTACTATGTAATGGCCACAATAAAACTTCCTTCTATGCAAATGAATCCTCTGAAAAAAAATTAAATGACAGTCTATTTGCTCTTGGGGCATAGCTATCGTGGAAATCGTGAAAAAAGAGCATAGTAGCGACACCTGTCGGACGATGTACACTTAAACATAATAAGAACCTATTTATGTTAATGTCCAACATAATATAAAATTTGTTGAAATCCCATGCATAAGTTCTTGAGAGATTGCTGTCACGAAAATTATGTGCAGCATAGCAGCATGACTTGTAGGGCGATTTGCACAAAAACCTTATCGGCACAAATTAATGTCAAAGTCTAACAGAATCAGAGTTTAATTAACTTCTGTGGATTAATTATTGTGATAGGTCGTCCACAAAAGTTTTGTCACATGCAAGCTTAAACGCAGACAGACTCACGGACAGGCATTTTCTATAATCAGTCAACAAAAGTTTAGCATCTTCTAAAACGTAAAAATGCGCCGGAAATCGGAAGTCGAGAATAGAAGAAAGTAAAAATCAGTCGCTTGAGTTATTAAATTGCGCTTTGAAAACGAAACCAACAGAAGAGAATCCAGAGAAATACCGTTGTTTGTTTCCATGAAAAAATACCCTTATCTTATCATAATCAATGAACTGATCCATCACTGAAACGGAAAAAATAACCCGTTACTTGATTTCGAATAAACTTGGTATCTTCTCGATAAGTATAGAGGACAATAAATAAGTTTCGATAAGTCCCTCCCTTTCAAATATTAATTCGTAGAAATATTGTTTATCACTGACACCACTGTTCATGGTGTATTAGTTCGTGAGAAAAGTATTGTCTATTCAGCAATTTCCATTGTATATGAACTAGTTAAGCATCGAAAAATAAAGATATTATTTTACTGAAAGTTTAGAGCTACTGAAAAATATAAATGCATTGTGACAGGAGTAATTTTTTGAATAAATATTTCTCTTTATAATTTTTATGAATCAAAATTTAACTGAATAAATATATTAATGAATTTTAACATAATGTTGCATTTCAGCCATTTGCTTTTCCAGAATAAGAATATTTTTTTTTAAACCTCCAGCAAATTTTCCTAATAATCTTCGATATTTTAGTAGGTCAAGTAGCCTATTTTTGGTTCCTTGCATTATAAAAATGAAAGTGTAAAAACCATTGAATACGTTAATATTTTAGCTGAGATTTCTCTTTATCAGTACTGTATTTATTTCATAAAAGAAAAGTAAATTTGAAACCATGTTCCTTGTTTAAATAAATAAAAAAAACTTATTATTCAAATTTAACCTGACGGATCCTCCTGATACTATGAAATCCATAATTCAAAGTTAAATACCTATTAAAAAATAATCTTATTGAAGCTAAACATTTAAATCTTTTCTTTATTTTTAATGCCTGTAACGTCCCTTGTGACCAAATCAGATATTCTTATTTATAATGAATGTAAAAATATATATATTTTTCTTTTTATAAGCCATCTGGAACTAAACTAGACCATTTTCATATTTATATTTTTTATTGTAAGTTTTTTGTTCACTGTAAAGCTAGGTCATGGAACTAAAACTGTTTAACAGCATTTTAATAAATTAACAAAAGTTTATATCTCATTCATATACATTATACGACCATCAATGATAGGAAACTTTCAATTTTAGACGTTTTGTCGAATATTTAAAGATATATTTGTCGGATTTATCTGGAACTTCAGGATTATGAAGACTATGTTCGACTTTATATTTATCAACGTCGGTATGATCAGAAGGATAATTAGGGGCTCAACAAAAAATCAAAAGAATAGAGTAATGTTTGGAATTTTCCTTTAAAATGAAATGCACTAACTAATCTATCGCTATAGCTTTCGAATATATGGACATAGTGCAATATATATATTCAATTGTTGAAAAATAGAACGTATATTCATGGACATATATCGAATTTTTTTTAAGTTCAAAAATTTCTTGCATGTTTTTTTTTTTTATATCATACAGGGTTTTTACCAAATATTAACGCCAATTTCAGAAAATCTTAAAAATGTATTAGAAATAATATGGTGTAATTGGAATGTAAATAAATTAAATATTTTATGAAATATGAGCAGTTGAATGAAATATTTTTTATGATTTCATAGTCAACAATACGGAGAACTCATAAAACAGAACCAGTCAATTATCGTAAAAATTCAGAAAGATATCTGCAACAGACTGAGTTGATTATTAGTTATTCTCTAAAAACAGATAAATGATAAGGGGTTTTCATAAATTTTCCTATTTAATTTTTCCATTTTTTAATTTTTATTTTTTATTGATGCTTTAGTACTTCTTGGAAAATCACCAGAACGAGCCTATTCCAAGAAAAAAAGAAGTATCAAAATCTAAGTCTATCTTCTGAATATATTCGTTGACATTCATTAAGTACAGATTCCTTTGCTGAAATCCAGATAATAAATAATGACAATTTGTGGAAAACCCCTTATCAATCAGAAGCTTTTAAAGAGCAACTAAAAATTAGCTCACTATATTGCCGATATCTTTCTGAATTTTCACGATATTTTACTGGCTTTTTTATGAGTTGCTCCGTAGAGTTGACTGTCAAATCATGAAAAAAAAAAATATCTTTTATCGTGCGCGCATGCGCAGATAAATATTTCATTCAACTACTCATATTTCATCAAATACTTAATATATTTGCATTCTAATTACACCATATCATTTCTACTCCATTTTGTCGAATTTTCTGAAACTGGCGTTATATATATGGTAAAAATACCTGAATGATAAAAACAGAAAAGTGCAAAAATGTTTGAACTTCAAAAAATCGTTATATCTCCATTAACATACGATCTATTCTTCCACAAATGAATACATATATTGTATAATATCCATACATTCGTAAGCTATAGCAATAGATTATTTCGAGCATTTTATTTTACAAGCATTATTCTTTTTCTTTGATTTTTTGTTGGCCTCCTAATTGCTCTTCTGACCATATAGCCGTTCATAAATAAGAAGACAAATATATTCTTCATAATTCATAACTTTCAGAAAAATCCGACAAACATATCTTTAAATATTCGACAAAATGTCTGAAATTGAAAGTGCCCGATCATCATTGGCATAGAGTGTGTTTTGTATATTAATTGTTCTTCTTTCTTGTAAATACAATTTTAATTGCTGCTTTGTACGAGAATTTTTTTGTTCCTGAAAGACAGATAGATTAAAAAAATAATGCACATTTACAAAAATTAAAAAAGAATTTTTTACTTTGCGTAATATTTACTATAAAAAAAGCAGCTTTTTTTCGTTTAAATTTTCAGTGCATTTTTCATCGCTAATGTAAACATAAATAAATAAGTCTCGCAATATTTTGTGACACACCTAAAAGAGTGAAAGTAACAGAAAAACTTGCTAATTAATTCAAAGTAAGGTTTAGGTATTTCATGTTCATTTTTGTCACGCCATAATGTAATTAGCTTGTAATATTTGCATTATTCTGAGAAATATTAGTTTGTAATTTAAAAAAGATAGATTACACTAATTCTAAAAAATGTTTTTAGTGTACTTTGCTGCTTTTCATATAAATAAAAAATGGTAATAATAAAAAATATCTTTTGGCTATTTATAAAAGGTAACTTATTTTTGGAGATGTTTACAATTTTTTTTGTTGAGGTAAGGTATTCTAATGTCAAAGGAGTTTGTTTGGGGACCTATATTTTTATAGATTTTTAAAATAATTACATTTTTAGGATTACGTACCGTACACCGGGGATACTTTGGTCCTTGTGTGGTTACTTTGGTCCATCACATAAAAAAGTGTTTATTCTTTGTTTTGAACAAAAAATACAAGATAATTTCGGGGGGTTGTACTTGAAATATATTTTATACCCTGCTATAGATTATTTGAATAGTTTGGGGTAATTTAATTTTTTTAGTGGCAACACTGGATGCGTTTATAAACAACTGATTTCTCGTGTAGATTTTAAACCTCCAAACTTTCTATAGTGAAATAATCTGTATATCAAGAGCTACAAATAAGGTAAGTGTCAAAATAACAGCTTTAGTAACCTGTAACCCCTGTGTGATCACAGTTTTCCCTTTAACTTTTTATTTCACAGGAAATGTTTACGTTTTTATAAAGCTAGCATAAAAGCTAGTTTTTCGGGGGCACTTTGTGTCAGGCCTAGTTTTGTCCGAAGTAGCCCTAGTTATTTAAAAATGCCTTTTATAGAACCAAATCTCTTTAAAAGGTTTTAAGTAACATTTTTTCCAAATGTTACTGTAGCAAAATGTTGCATTAACTGTTTTTGCGCCAGTTGCTGAGGATAACATGGCGAAAACTGTTTCTCGTGTCTTTAGTATTCAATTTATATGAAACTAAGTGAATGGACCAAAGAAGTCCCCCACAGGGTCTACTTTACAGTACATATACATTTAACGTCTGAATTTAAAAACCATTAAAACACCAAATAAAATAAACTAAGACAGACTTGAGCACAGTTAAAAAATAAAATTTATAAAGAATATACTTAAAAACAATTAAAAATACAATATGTAAACGTTTCGCCAAGCGACACGCAAGGCATCATCAGTACAAAAAATGTACATTGCATTTCAAACGTCAGAACAAATCAAGGTAACATACTGGTGCTTTAAAAAAGGGTATTGAATTCAAAAATTGTCCAGCATTCACTTCAAACGAATCACATTCCGCTCATTGCGAACGCCAGTATTTTGAAATCGGGTTGCAACAACTACCATGCTAGAGTGCTCCTTGAGGCTTGGTTCATTGAATTGCGGTCGCAGGCTTTGAATGATGCTCGTTCTGTCCCTAGTGAATATTGTTTGTTTTTAAAATAACTAACTGTAACTGTTCTTGATTTGTTCTGACGTTTGAAATGCAATGGATATTCTTTGTACTGATGATGCCTTGCGTGTCGCTTGGCGAAACGTTTACATATTGTATTTTTAATTGTTTTTAAGTATATTCTTTATAAATTTTATTTTTTAACTGTGCTCAAGTCTGTCTTAGTTTATTGTATTTGGTGTTTTAAGGGTCTACTTTGTTCCAAAACTTTAAAGATAGTTAAAAAATAAAAAAAAACCAAAAAATTGCTTTTTTTAAAACCATAGAGTTTGGTTCATTGTTTCATGTTATAAACATGTATAAAAATCACTTATAAACAGATTAAGTAAAATAAGGCTATAAAAAGTGATAAAATATCTTTATTAAGATAAAAAAATATTTTTTCTATCATAAATGATTTTGAAAATGTCGCCATTGGTGCGACGAAACGATCGTCAATCTTAATAAAGATATTTTATCACTTTTTATAGCCTTATTTTACTTAATCTGTTTCATGTTAATTGTTTAAAACTCCTAGTTTAAAAGGCCTAAAAGAGAAGGATTTTACAATTTGAAAATATGCAGAGTGCTGCATCTTATCGATGGCTAATAGCTAATTTCTAATCTGTGAAATTAAGATGTATCGTCCCAATATTAACTAGTATGTTGTGGCCATCACAAAACTTTCTTCTATATAAATCACGTTAATTAAATCATTTAAATAGTAAAAGAAATTACATCAATTTAGATCCAATTCGTATGAAAGTATACCTGAATTTGAAGTTTGATAAAAATTCGTGCATTACTTATTGAGATAGAGCTGTAGGGGAAATTCTGAAAAATGCAGCATAGCAGCGCCACCTGTTGAGCGATTTGTACCAAAACACAAACGGTACTAATTCATATTAAGGTACACCGGAATCTGAAGTTTGATGAAAATTGGTGCATTATTTCTGGAGCTAGAGCTATTGTGGAAATCACAAAAAATGCAGCACAGCAGCGCCACCTGTTGAGCGATTTACACGAAAAGGTACAAAACATCAATTCATGTCAAGGACTAACTGAATCTGAAGTTTGATAAAAATCCGTGCATTAGTTCTGGACATTGAGCTATTGTGGAAATCGTGAAAAATGCTGCATAGCAGCGCCACCTGTTGAGCGATTTACACCAAAACATAAACAGCACTAATTCATATCCAGGTATACCTGAATCTGAAGTTTGTTGAAAACCCAAGCATTGGTTCTTGAGATAGAGCTAATGCGGAAATCTCAAAAATACAGCATAGCAGCGCCACCTGTTGAGCGATTTACACCACAAGGGGCAAAACGTCAATTCACGATATTTTTGTAGTACATACAGTAAATTAAATTACTGGATAGCAGCGCCACCTGCTGAGATATTTACACTAAAAACTAATAAACACCAATTTATATCAGGGACTAACTAAATATACATTTTTAGTAAATTCCGTGCACTAGTTCATGAGATAGAGCGCCCACAAAATTTGTGCTACATACATACAGACAAACAGACAGACAGACAGAGTATTAGACAGACATTTTGCAAAAATACGTTTTTCGGAATCTCTGACATCTAAAACTTGTAAATCCGTCGACAAAAATTCGTGCATTAGTTCTTCAGACACAGCTATAGAGGAAATTCTAAAAAATACAGCATAGCAGCGCCACCTGTTGAACGATTTGCACCAAAATGTATAAAACTTCAATTCATGTCAAGGACTAACAAAATCTGAAGTTTGATTAAAATCCGTGCATTAGTTCTGGAGATTGAACTATTGCAGAAATCGTGAAAAATGCTGCACAGCAGCGCCGCCTATTGAGCGATTTACACCAAAATGCATAAATTTTCAATTCATGTCAAGGACTAACTGAATCTGAAGTTTGATGAAAATCCGCGCATTAGTTCTGGAGATTGAGCTATTTGAGAAATCGTGGAAAATGCTCCTCAACAGCGCCACCTATTGAGCGATTTACACCAAAATGCATAAAACTTCAATTCATGTCAAGGAATAACAGAATCTGAAGTTTGATTAAAATCCGTGCATTAGTTCTGGAGATTGAACTATTGCAGAAATCGTGAAAAATGCTGCACAGCAGCGCCACCTATTGAGCGATTTACACCAAAATGCATAAAACTTCAACTCATGTCAAGGACTAGCTGAATCTGAAATTTGATGAAAATCCGTGCATTAGTTCTGGAGATTGAGCTATTTGAGAAATGGTGGAAAATGCTGCACAACAGCGCCACCTATCGAGCGATTTACACCAAAATGCATAAAACTTCAATTCATGTCCAGGACTAACAGAATCTGATGTTTGATGAAAATCCGTGCATTAGTTCTGGAGATTGAGCTATTGAAGAAATCGTGAAAAATGCTGCATAGCAGCGCCACCTGTTGAGCGATTTACACCAAAAACTAATGAGCACCAATCTATATCAGGGTCTAATTGAATATCATTTTTTATTAAATTCCGTGCATTAGTTCTTGAGATAGAGCGCCCACAAAATTTGTGTCACATACAGACAGACTGACGGACAGACAGACAGACAGACAGACAGACATTTTGTAAAAACATGTTTTTCGGAATCTTTGACCCCTAAAACGTGTAAATCCGTCGAAAACTGGAATTCGAAAATTTTCACGAAACCAATACTTTCTTCTTGTAAAGATAGAAGAAAGTAAAAAAGTGTCAAACGTTGTTTTCGATCTTAAGAATACCCCTTTATGTCCAAATAGACATTTGAAATAATTAAAAACTTTAATTTTTCTTGGGTTCTAAAAATTATATTCTATCAATTATTTCTATAATCTGACATGCACATCAGTAAACATGCAATTTTCTACTACCAAAACAGA
The DNA here is from genome assembly GCA_963932465.1 of Maratus speciosus. Taxonomy (NCBI): domain Eukaryota; kingdom Metazoa; phylum Arthropoda; class Arachnida; order Araneae; family Salticidae; genus Maratus; species Maratus speciosus. Next base: position 141,555,786 of record OZ010791.1, read on the forward strand.
ATGTGTTTTAATATTGGAACGCCCTGTATATCAGATAGTAAAGATCTTGTCGTTTAAGGCCATGGGATGCAATTTGGGAAGTTGGCATTTTAATACATGCGTTCGATATTTAGATGAAGAAGGAAATTTAACCTATACCGACAAAATTGCGACAGTTGCGACCCCACTTTTAATCATTAAAATGTTATCTTCACAATTCAAAGGTGTTGAAAGGAAACGCGCAGCACTGAAATGGACGATTTCAAAACAAATTTAAGGAAGATAATGTGAATAACAAATCATCCTAGACAGTTGACGAAAACCAAAATATTTTTGAGAATAACAGATATTTCATATACACGCTTTTACAGACGATGGCAAATCGCATACTAAATATTATTAGCAACAATTTACGGGCGTATAAGACTACGCAAAAATTCAATTTTAATACTGTTTTCGTGCAAGTCTTATTTAATGGGTTAATACTTACTGAATATCCAATAAAAAAAAGAAAAAACACATTGGCTTTTGTTCCGTTGACCACTTCAAATACGGAAACGCAAAATGTTGTTGTATGACAATGTCACTAAAGTGGACTACTACAACTATTAAAGTGTCACTACTGTTTTTTGTTTCATCATGTGTAGCGATTTTAGTGGGTTTTTTTTTTTTTTTCACTAAAAGCATATTCACTGTATAGATCATTTTTCGTTCCATCAATTGAGAGTCTCTATTTCAAAGATCGAAATTTTAAATTCTAAATTCCATGCAATTTTCATTCATAATGTGGTCGATTCTGGAGAACGAATCGTGAGCTGTTTCATGAACAACCTATAATAACTGATAACGCTAACATCTGAATTTATCAGGTTTATAGTCCAGGCAATAGGGAATTTTACCTAGCAAAATTAATGGTAATACTGGAAATCGGCTTTCTTGATGTTTTTTAGGTCGTTGAATCTGAATTTGCAACTTCCCACCAAAATTTCCCCCGGCAACACCCCCAAATTTTGGTAAAAATCCCCCCAAAAAGGTTTTTATTAAAAAATTCCATTTTTTATTGTTTTAGGGGGAAAGTATCTAGAAATTCAGAAAGTACACAAAATTTCCAACAAATTAGATATACGACATTATGACTTAGGATGAAGGGGAAGGGGGGATCTGCCTCGGAACATGCGCGCGGTGCTGCGTAAACTAAGTTGCGCAATTCCAGTTAACAACTCACACGTTTACATTCACCCTCCCATCTCTCCTCCGAACCTTTTCTATAAGGTTTACTTTAAGATTTTTGGGTCGCTGAATCAGAATTTTTAACTTTCCCCAAAAAATTTCCCCCCCGAAACCCCCACCAAATAGTTGTTTTTAACTTAAATTTCTTATTGTTTTAGGGGAAAAGCATTACGAAATTCAGAAACTAGACAAAATTTTCAACAAATAGGATATATGACATTATGAATTAGGATGAATGGGGTGGGTGAGGGCTGCCTCGGAACATGCACTGCTGTGCTACGTGCACTAAATGATGAAGTCCAGGCAATAGGGGATTTTATCTGGCAAAATTAATGGTAGTACTGGAAATTGGCTTTCTAGATATTTTTTGGGTCGCTGAATCCGAATTTGTAACTTCCCACCAAAATTTCACCCGGCAACCACCCAAAAAATTGATTTTTTGAAAAAAATTGGTTTTTGAGAAAAGCGCGCGGGGAATGTTCCGAGGCAGCCCCCTCTCTCCCCGTTTATCCTACGTCATAATGTCATATATCCCATTTGTTGCAAATTTTGTCTAGTTTCTGAATTTTGTAATGCTCTGCCCCTAAACAATAAGAAATTTAAGTTAAAAACAACTATTTTGGGGGGGGGGGGGGTCGGGGGGGGAAAATTTGGGGGTAAGTTAAAAATTCGGATTCAGCGACCCAAAAAACTTAAAGTAAACCTTATAGAGAAAGTTCGGATGGAAGATGGGAGGGCTAATGTAAACGTGTGAGTGGTTAAGTGGAATTGCGCAACTTAGTCCACGCAGCACTGCGGCGCATGTTCCGAGGCAGATCCCCCTTCCCCTTCATCCCAAGTCATAATGTTAGATATCTAATTTGTTGAAAATTTTGTCTACTTTCTGAATTTCTAGCTAATTTTCCCCTAAAACAATAAAAAATGGAATTTTTTAATAAAAACCTTTTTGGGGGGTCTTTTTACTAAAATTTGAAGGTGTTGCCGGGGGAAATTTTGGTGGGAAGTTGCAAATTCGGATTCAGCGACCCAAAAAACATCTAGAAAGCCGATTTTCAGTACTACCATTAATTTTGCTAGGTAGAGTCCCTATACAGTCTCTATTGCCTGGACTATTAACACATTCTAGAAAAATAACAGGAATGGATCATAAAATCTAATAATATTTTGAAAGATTATCTCTCATGAATATTTTGGGAAAAGTGTAATCAATTTATATTATTTTGTTTTTAGCTGGATTACATTTTTCTAAAGTTTCTTCAGAATTTCAAAATTAAAGAAAAACTGCCTTTTTAATACATTTATGTTGAAAATAGTACAGAAGATAATTATCATTTAAGAATCTACAAATACCTTCTCATTGAACTAATCCTTTATTTTCCGTCTTCATAATTTTTATTCTTTATTTTATCGCGGAAAAAAATGAAATATTAGATTAAAACCAAAAGCTTCAAGTAAATAAAGGGATTTAAAAGAATCAATTTTTTATCACGTCACAGTATAATATATTTTATTTATAAAGAAATATTCATGCAATTAAATTGAGAATTATTATAAACTTAAGCGTAATTGAAATCTCTTCTGAATAGCAGCTTTCTAGGACGATTTGATAAATTTTTAATTGTTTGAGTTTTGGAGAATTAATTATTACTTCAGGCTGTTTATTAACACCGGTGATTTACTTTCAAAGAAAACGGGGGAAATTTTTAAAACACTATTATAAGTTAAATATGCTTAGGTTCATTTCGTTGGAGAATTATTTTTTTATTTCCTTCATAGTGTAGAAATTAAAATACATATATATATTTATAAATAATGAAATGGCAGTATTTTATTACATTCGAAATAATAGTCGGTGTGCGTAAATAAAAAAAAATCACACTATGTTTTTTAATATAACGTGTAGGGAAATCACTCAAAAGACTTATTAAGGTTGTTCTTAACTGCTCTGCTCAACAAGCGCAAAACGTTTTGACACATTTACAAATCCATTTTCTAAGGGAAAGGTATAAAATTGGAAAGCCTGGCCATGCAAGCGATTTGGAATTGAACTACTTTTCCATTTTTTGATCAATCAATTACCTATTGAGTTATAGGCGAATTTGATCACATGACAAACACGTTTTTCGCCCGCTTTTGAGTGCTCTTTCTTCCTTCGCGCGGAAATTTGGTTCAAAACATCCACTTTGACTGCATTTTCTGAAAGTTTACTGTGTTTTCAAAAAAAAATGGAAAAAACAGCTCAATGACATAGTTTCTGAACAACAACACCAGCTAGTTTCATGCCATGCAAACAAAAATAAATTAAAACTTATGTCAGAAAGTTGCCTTTTTGGATTTGAGAACACCCTTAAATATTATTTTTAAAATGACCGATGTCTGATACTTGATTAGAAACAATAGACAGGAAATTAAAGCAACTTTAACACTACGAATGCTAATAAAATTTAAATTAAAATTTGTTTAACGGCATATGATATGACTCATATTTATTACTGCGCAAAAAGAAATTCTCATTTTACAATAATCGCGCATTAAAAAATATAAAAATCTGAACATTTAGAGTTACAGTGATCATACGAGTAGTAATTTTCTCAACTGAGTAAAAATGTGTCGAGGCCGGGTCTGGAATCTAGAACTTTTGACCTTAATCACCAATGTTTCTCCAATTGAGCAATATGCACTGCAAATAAGGGCGTCTTAAATTCAGACACATATGTGACTGAAAAAGTAATTCAAACACTTAAGTGTCTGAATATGGAATTTCAGACATCATAGGTGTCTGAAATTTAGACACTTAAGTGTCTTACTATATGATCATGGCATAAACACTGTAATTTGAAATGTCTGAAATTCAGACACATAAGTGTCTGAAACTGGAGTGCTCAATTTTCAGACATTTTAAAGTGTCTTATTTTTTAAGACACGTGTATGCGTCTGAATTTAAGACATTTCAAACGTCTGAATCGCATCCATTTTTGACCAATCTGGAAGTTGGGTAATAGGCAGTCAATTTTTCACTTTTTTTGTAATCTTTATACAGTATAAAAAAATCCGTTAAAATATGGAAATTATACTGGCAATTTACGTATTTTAATGCAAATTTTCTTTCTTAAATTCCAGAAAATTTTCCATTTTTTGCATATTTCTGTATTTAAAATTTTCCATTTAAAAGGTAAAATATACTCTTTCAAGGACAAATCCATATATTTCGCAATCAGCATTTTCTAAACCCATGTATATTAGACATGATTTATTTATTTATATTCAAACCAGTGCATTGGTTGCATTCAAACCAGTGCATTGGGGGGGGGGGGGAGCTAAGAAGGCTAAATCCCCTCCCAGACTAGACTAGATATTGTTATTTTTTTAATTATGAAAGAATATTATTATTATTTTTAATAGGTTTAAAAATAGGAATTTTTGAAAAGATATTAATTTTGTCACACAATTTTTTTTCTCTTTTATAAATTTTATAATGAAATTCGAAATTATAGCATGTTTGAAATTTACTTAATTATGAATTAAAGACACAGTGTAACCTCTTGTTCACTTTAACTTTCATAATATTTTGCTAATTTAATAATAAAACTTTAAATTGTTTGATTGCAAACACACTTTAAAATTATCCAAATACAGAAACACACCAAAAAAATCGCAAAAATTAAGATATATTTTAGCACAGTATTTCATTATTTAACATCTTAAAAGCATTCAGAATTACACCCACTAAAACTTTTCAGAGCTGCCTCTGGCTGGTTACGACTTATCAGTGTTGAATTCAGGGGGTGGCCCGGGGGAGAGAAATTTCCCCTCGGAGCAAAGAGATGTCCCTCCGGAAAATTTGAGATTTTGTGTTTTCAATGGTCAAAAAGTGCAATCCCCCCCCCCCCCACCGGAGTCTCAGAAATCCCTCCCGAAGAAATGTGTCTGAATTCAAGCTCCAGTCAGCAGAAAAATAAAAGTCAGGACCTGATCTGGCATGTCCCATCAAATCAAATGAGAGAAAGACCGGGCCAGATCTGAGCACATATACTCCTCTAAAATATGCCTCTCCAAATCGCAATCCTGGATAGAAAATGTCAAGTTTAATTACGAAAATTTCCCAAGAGAAAAATGACTTGAATACACCAAATTCAGTAGCGCCATCTAGTTTGAGTCGAACGTATTATTATTAGTCGAACATATTCTTATTAGAACGTGTTTTTGAAAAGTCGAACGTATTTTTTTTTTTTTTTTTTTTTTTTTTTTTTTTTTTTTTTTTTTTTGATTTATGGAATATTTCTGAAAATTCTTACTATGTATCTTTTTAGCTAATGATTCAGTATCGATCTACTCCAGGTATGATTTCACCGTGATTTCAGGATTTCACCGTGGGAAAATTAGTTTCATCAAAAAATTTTACGCTGTATTTTGATCGAGGGAAAAAAGGAAGACAAAAAATTTGTCCGTAAACCAATGATTTTTATTATTTTTGCAGAAAAATTATACATAATATTTATAACTGAGAAATTTTGTTCAGAATATTTAGCATATAGGAGGAAGTAATGAGTCCAATTTCAAAAATGTTACCATATCATTCACTGATCAAACGGAAAAAAAAGAAGAAATAATCAAAGAAAACAGAACACTATATTCCTTCACACACTTTCATATACACATACCTTCGCATTAAAATTAAACACAGGCTTTTGGCAATAAGAAATGCATTTATTTTTGAATGAAAAATTGATTTTATTTTTAAAGGTTGCCCTCCCCCCCCCCCCACACACAACTGAAACGGGACAAGACCGAATTAAATATGTATATATATAATATATATATATACATACGCACTGTTAAAACATTTTAAATATTTTAATATTTCAAAAATAACGTGTCTTCTGATAAACAACAATATTTGTGTTCTGAAAATTTCTTCGATAGAAGTAAAAAAAATTTCTACTGGTTCTACATCGCATGAAATTAAAAAGCAAAATATTCAAAATTCTAGAGAGAAGATGTGTGAAATCTTTCAAAATTATAAGCAGATTAACAAAATATTTACAGTTTCCGTAAAATAAATTGGGAGTCACAAATAACTAACAATATTTGAACTTTCTAGCTGTGGAGGCGTGGCCGAGACGGATTATCGCATAGTCTACGGACCATAAGATCGTGAGTTCGTATCCCGCGATGGGTAAGTGTAATATTGCTGATGCTGTAAAATGAATTAGATGAGTGAATCATGTAAAATCTCTGAGACCTACTGAAATGTGGGTGAAATGTCCCTTCCTTGAGAGCATATAAATTTTATTTTTTAAATATAGAAATTTCCAAAAAAAATTTAAATATTTCTGGTAATTGAAGAAAATTTCCACTAAAATACGTAAATTGTACTGGCGTTTTGATTGGCGGTACAGTTTTTATATTTTAAAGGATTTTTTTTTCTGTGTATTAAGGCTTACCGAAAAAAAGATGGAAAAATGCTTTTGCAGAGAAATTAAAGGTGGTCAAACATGGATGCAATTCAGACGTTTGAAGTGTCTTAAATTTAGACACATACAAGCGTCTTAAAAATTTAGACACTTTAAAATGTCTGAAAATTGAACACTCCGTTTCAGACACTTATGTGTCTCAATTTCAGACATTTCAGTTTACAGTGTGGGCGGCATCGCAGCCTACTCAGTATTCACTCAGATAACCATTTGGTAATGACATCTGATTTGTTATTTAACCCGTAACTGGAGACATGAATTTTTTTACACGTTCAGAGATATAATGTTATTTTACTTTTTTTTGTCTTTTGTAAACAGCGTTGGAATTTTTTTTAGAAACGCAATATATTCTGGAAATCATGTAATGATAAAAGAACTACTTGTCAGTACTGAGGAATGATTTTATTCAAGGGCAAAAAAATACATGATAATCAGAGCCAAAGAACAACACGGAGTTATTCTGACACCCGTCTCCAGTTACGGGTTAAAAGGGATCGATAGATGGTAAAAAAAATCCAAAACATTGTGAACTAAAATGCAGTTGTAATTACAATGATCAGCTAATAAAAAATAACAGTTCAACAGTCCTCTCTGTTGGATATTGGAATCCAAAATTAGAAAGGGGATATATTTATACTTAATTAATAGCTTCAAATATATATATATTGGTGAACTTCTACCGAACAGAAATCGAGATACTATAGCTATAATGTGCATTGCAAAACATAGCATATCAAGACCTCTGATGAATGAACAAAGCCAAAATTTAATCAGTATAACACACATTAAAAACGTTTTGCAGATTAAATTTGATGATATTCTGTGACACAAAGTTGGAAACATATATAGGTATCACGGAAACCGTGGGAAGAAAAAAAGTACATTCCTATTACGTGAAAAAATTCCAAATTTAATCAAAGAAATCTTTAAACAATATCCTACGTATTAAATTTCCTCCCTTTAATGAGGAAATATAGGTATCATAGAAATTAAGGAACGAACAGCATAATAGTGCCACCTGTTGAGCACCCTGTAAGATACAACTAAATGCAACCAGTACTAAATGCAATGTATGTCAAAGTTAGATATGATTACAGAGTTTGATGGCATTCCACTTCATAGATGCCGAGATGATGGCATTCCACCTCATAGATGCATCATAGATGCCTATCACGGAAATCGTGAATAACAGAATATTGCATATTTTAAAGTAGTACTTTTTAATGAAATGCATTTATAAATTATAACGTTAAAAATAATACACGAATTTATACTTCGTATAATTGCATAATACATAAGTAAGTATTTAAAAACTAAAATAAGGAAGTAAAACATTTTTAGGGAAATAAACACTATAATAACGCAATACGGATACAAAATTTTACTTCTTTATTTATAAATATTTTTTAATGACTTGTTATTTGAATTTTTTTTCAAATTTAACTTTTTCTAGAAGAAAAATTTTATTTTATTTTTAAAAGATATAAAAAATAAATGGTAGCTATGATGCAAAATTGATAGTATAAGCGTTTGGAATTAATGATTACAGTTAACTGGATGCTAAAGATTTTTAAGACATTATTTTTTACTCATCAGATAAAAAAACTAAAAAGAATTAAGTGACCAATTCTTACATGTTTTTATATTTGCCTGAAAAATTAAATAGCGTAATATATATATATATATATATATATATATATATATATATATACAGTAGAACCTCGATTATCCAACGCATTTGGGACCGAACAGGGATCGGATAATCGAAATTTCCGGATAATCGCGAATTTACAAATAATCATTTAGTTTAATATGTATCATCTTCATAGAACTGTTATTATGACTATTTGAACTGCTAAATAAATATCTAAATTCAAATCATACATGAAAATAAATTTATTTTGAAACAAAAATCTTACAATGATCCCTTTCAGAGTAGAATCATCCACGAAAGCTAGTTGTGCCAATCGTAAACAAACAATCAGAAAGTGTGTAGCGAAAATATAACATTTCTACTCCTCCTTTTGAAATTCTGCAGCTGTGAAAATTTTCTGTTCGTGAAAAGATGACAAAAGAGTTTTGTTCCTTGCAGTTGCCTACAATCAGAGGGTGCCTTAACATTCGAATGTTGTGGCACTTGGCAGTACAGCCTTCCAAATTTGGAAATGGGTAGTTTTCTTTAGAACAGGGACGTGTACACGAGGGTGTGCGGGTAGGAGAATGAGTACACTTATACCAGGATCGGAGCTTCCTCAAGATAATTTCAATTTTCAAAGGTATTCTATAAAAGGAGAACGGAAATATTTATCTGTAGTCGTAGTTCGGAAAGGATTGTTTGCCTAAAAAATGTGAAAAAAAAAAAAAACCGCTGAAAAAAAGATAAGGAAACAAACGTCTGTTTACAGAGAGTTTCGGTTAAAGGAGGGTCGGATAATTGAAGTTCTACCGCATATATATGTATAATATATGTGGATAAAGCAAACACTAACTATGCTATAATATGAAAAAAGCTATATAGAGACATTCTAAGGGAAACCTAAAATAATGAGGGAAATTATCAACTACTAAAATCTACTATACAGGTTATAGCAAACAGAGTGAAGGCGTTCTATAAAAAAATATAATCTAAGCAAATTGTGCGGAATTTCCTTATTTTGTTATGATTCCAAATTTCCATAAAAACTCAATTACTTTTAGAACCGTAACTTCTGGGTTTGGTACTTATTTGGAATGCGCAAATAAATAGTTGTTGAATATATTACAAGGGTCAATCCATTTCAAGTGGTCTAAAAAATGTCATATTCGTTGCTCGACCATTTTTAAAAAATCTGAAATTTTTTGTACAACAACCCTAACATGATGGAAGTTCAAAATGACTATTATTTTAATTTTATTAATTTTTGTTTGTGCATGGCGGCAATCTTTGTTTCATCGTCTGCAGCAATTTTCTCACAAGAAGGGTTTACGGAATTGTAAATAATTCATTGTTTATTTATCCAATTCAAGTGCGGATTAAAGCAATTTGTACAGAATACATTGGGCTAAAAATTTGGTAATGGAGTAGTTTCCGAAACTAACTCCTTATTGGTAAAATTTAAGCATAAAATTTCTGTTTTTTTCCAAAATTTGTCCGTTTACAAGAGGAAATTTTTCTAGCAAGGAAAACTATCAACATGACATAATTTTTTTTACAAATAGACCGAAAGTACTTGTACACACACGCCGAGTTCCAGATCTGGGACTTTCTTTCTCTTTGCTAAAAAAATCCCAAATTTTTCAAAAATGACAAAAATCGCGCTTTTCAGGCTTTGATATCTCTGGTGGGGCACGACATAAAAATCTGAATTTTTTTTTAATAAGAGTATTGTATGGTAGTGTTATGCACAAGAAATTTCAGGATGGAGATTTGACTACAAGCTGAGATATGGCAAGGGCAACATGTCAAAACAATACTGCCAAACTATTGTTTTGTTGTAGTCACAGCTAAGTATTTATCTCAGAGTAGCATTTAAATTTATTTTTTAGATTATCTTTAAATAATAGTAACAGAAAATAAATCTTTTGCAATTAATTTAAAAAATAATTATGCCTAAGGCTTACATTTTGTATGGTTTCAGTAATTTTTGTTGTAATTTTAATAACTAAAAGAAACTTCAGCACTTTTATATATATACAAGACCTGAGACAAAAACAGAATAGGGAAAGAGAAAAGCTGTAAATGTTGGCATACTTGTTGAGACATGATCAAACGTGTCAAAACACATTCCTGATTGTTGGTTTAAAAACCACAATATTAATGCTGCTTGCCAGTCTCGGAAACTTGTTCCTACCATACGTATGTTCCTGTAAATGAAACATTATGCGATGTTACCATGCATCAGCCTCAAGTAATTTTCAGAAAGTATAGATACCCAAAGCCTTTTCAAAATTTATACTGAAGAAAAATCACATTTTTTTCATAAGAAGTAAGCTAGGAATTATTAATGAATTGAGACTTGCACATAGTGATTTCAAAGTATATTTCTATGAGCCAGCAAGACCAAGATCTTCAATCAAGTTATCAAGAGATGACAAGACTTGGTTCCTACAAATAAAATTTTGAGAAAGATCAAAATTGTGGTTTTTGAACCAACAAGCAAGAATGTGTTTTGACACGTTTGATCATGTCTCAACAAGTATGACAACATTAACAGCTTTTGTTTTTCTCTATGTTGTTTTTGTCTCAGGTCTTGTATAATTTTTTTTTTTTTTATGTAAAAGTGCTGAGGTTTCTTTTAGTTACTAAAATTACTTACAACAAAAATTACTGAAACCATGCAAAATGTATGGCCTTATGCATAATTATTTTTTTTTTAATTGCTAAGTTTTGCAAAGGGCTTTATTTTCTGTTACTATTATTTAAAGATAATCAAAAACATAAATTTAAATGACACTCTGAGATAAATACTTAGCTGTGACAACAACAAAACAATAGTTTGGCAGTATTGTTTTGACATGTTGCCCTTGCCATATCTCCGCTTGTAGTCAAATCTCAATCTTGAAATTTCTTGTGCATAACACTACCATGCAATACACTTAAAAATTCAGAATTTTATCTCGTGCCCCACCAGAAATATCAATGCCTGAAAAGTGCGATTTTTGTCATTTTTGAAAAATTTGGGATTTTTTAAAAGAAATCTAAAGTAAAGGATATCAGTACTGAACTGTTCACTGATTTATTTTAATTTGTGGTTTGCGAGAATTATGTGTTTGAAGGGAAATAAATATATAAACAAGTGAGATGTATTCCAATCGGGGGTAGCTGCAGTTCCATCCTTGCAGACATTTATCTGTTTACATATGAAGCCGGTTTATTGTTGGAAAAATATTTAAAGATATACAGATATACAGATTTTCGATCAGGCCATAAATGAATATTCGTCGATAATAATAAAAAACATTTATGAACTAGTAAAAAGACTAAAAAAACTGAAAAACATCATAGGATTGCATACTTATGATTCACTTATGATACTGATAAATATGTTATGCTATTTATCAGTTATCATATTTTGTGAAATTTTTCACTTTTACATTAATTCCAGTAAGCAAAATTACCCAATACATTTTCTGAATGAATTAACTTTCAATTTTATGAAGAAAAAAGTTATCGACATAAAACATTAGAACAAACAATAGCATAACATATGATAATTAACATATGACATTTTGATAGTTAAGTTGAATAACAATAATAAAATTTATCAATTTAATTGTCATCCAACTACTTTAAATTTAAAAACCGCATCAGAAAATCAAAGCACAGTCAACTACTTGGATGTTAAATTGGAAATTACAAACTGAATTTTAGTAAATATTATTTACGATAAAAGAAATTATTTTGATTTTGATGCAATAAAAAATTGTAACTTTAATAGCAACGTTCATGCTTCAATTTTCAGAAAAATATATTTAAATGGTTTAAACCGTATTGTAAATTTGTGTTCAAATGTCGATGAAATAGTTTGTGAAATTTTTCACTTTTACATTAATTCCAGTAAGCAAAATTACCCAATACATTTTCTGAATGAATTAACTTTCAATTTTATGAAGAAAAAAGTTATCGACATAAAACATTAGAATTGTTCGATGCTGGTAATATAGCGATATGTGACACATGACGGAAATAGTTTAGCGGTGTGGATATTCACGGATTTTATTTGATGGTTTTCTGGTAGGTTTGTGGTTTTCAATTTTTCATTTGTTTTGTCTTGGCAGGTGATGGGAGATGTTGTGCACGTCAAACATATTTAACCCGGTAGCGCAAGTCACCTGTCTTCAAATTTTGTTTTGTCTTGGTTATTCTTGGTTTTGATGATTATTCTTTTAGTTACTGTTCGTTAGAAGTTTTTTCCGTGTTTTAAATTATATCAAATAGGATTTATCAATATATATATATACATGTTGCAACATATATATGTTGTAAAAATGGAAGAAATGAGGGGAGAGAAGTTGGAGAATCCATGCCGGCTTATACTACGTAAATTGAAGAATCGTGCCGATCCCTATGTGCATATTGTAACAGATGGGATGAAGGATGAATACCATTTAGCATATTCGTTAGTATGTTAGATAAAATAACGGTGGTCGTATTATAATCAGTTACAGCACTAAACAAACAGAAATAAATCCTAGCAGAAACTCCTACAAAATTAGGAAATTTAACTTTTAAAAAGTATACAACATATAAAACTAAATTTTAACTAACATCTAGAATAACGTATCATGCAGAGCACAACAAAAAACAAAAAAGGAGTGGTTACGAAAAAAGAAATAAAAATATAATATTAATCCGTATGTTATTTGTAAATATTTCGTGCATACTAAAAATACATTATTGGTAATTACGAAAATGAACGTGAGATGCTATGGATTCTTGTTTAAAACATTTTACTAAAAGTTAAGAAAATGCACTATATAAACAATAAAAACTTTTGTTGTTCATTTGAAATGAAGAAATATATTATAAAGTAAAAAAGTATTGCATATCGCAAACATTTTGTTTAATTTTTTAAAGATCTGCATGATGTTTTCACATTTTATTTATCTAAATCACAACTGAAGTTGATCCAAAAAGATTTAAGTCTTTATAAAACGTTGTTCATAAACCAATCAGTGTTATAAAATAAAAAGCTAAAATCTTTAACAACGATTTTTACGCACAAATAACGTATAGAACTACACAAAAATCCCATACGATCGTTTCGAGGATTCCTGGATCCCCTTCCTCAGTGAGGAAAAAAAAAGAAGTTAAAATGGGTTCAAATAATCCCTCGGCTATAGCTTCGAGTACTGGTTTATGGACTGATTGAAATGGCGGAAATAAGAGTTTATATATCCTAAAGAAATGAAGTAATTGACCAGAAATAACTGAAAAAGCGTCACTGCGCAGGATCCCCCCACACTGGTGAAAGAAAAGAGGTGCTGGTCATATCATTTCCGAAGGAGGAAGTATGTTTATGAATATAGTGAGCTTCGTAAATGTCTAGATCAAAAACTGAGTTACATTTTTGAATAATTTTAGCTTCTTGATAATTAAACTGGTGGTTGGAATTCCAACAATGTTTCCCTATTTTAGATTTCTTAACTTCCTGCGTTCTAACTTAATTCTGGTGTTCTTTCAGCATAATTCTAAGTGCACGCTTCGTCTGCCCAATGTAAGAGAGGCCGCACTCATAAAAAATTCTATAAATGCCCCAGGTATTATGGTCGTCAATAAGATCTTTTAGATTGGAGAAAGAAATTTTATTGTTTGGAGAGAAAACAACTTTAAAATTAAACCTATTGAGGATACGAGAAATTTGTGTACTGATTTTAGGAAAATAAAGTAAAATAATAACATTTTTAAATTCTTTATTTGCTGGAACAGGATCGGTGATTATCTGAGGTTTAGATAAAATACGGTTAATGATATTCAAACTAAATCCACGATCCATGGCAGCTGCTTTTTTATAGTGAATTTCACTATTAAATAAATCAGAATTTGAACAAATTTTACGTGCACGGAAAATAAGAGTATTGAAAGCTGCAACTTTTTGATGTGGGGGATGACTGGATTTATAATGAGGGGGTAAACTTACAGCAACAGGCTTTCGGTAAACTGTCATCAAAAACTCACAATCATTACGAATTACCAGAACATCCAGAAAAGCTAGACGTTGTTGAGTTTCAATTTCAAAAGTAAACTGTATACAATAATCAATTGAATTAAATAAATCAAGAACAGCGTTAATATTATATTTAGACAAATCAAGCAAAGCAAAGGAATCATCTACGTAACGTGTATAAAATGGAAATTGCATTAATTTAAATAATTTAACTTCAAAATAATGCATGTATGTGAGTTTTTGAAGACAGTTCACCGAAAGCCTTTTGCTGTAAGTTAACCTCCCCATTATAAGTCTAATCACACCCCACATCAAAAACTTGCAGCTTTCAATCTCTTATTTTCCGTGCACGTAATCCCTCAAATAATCCCTCGGCTATAGCTTCGAGTACTGGTTTATGGACTGATTGAAATGGCGGAAATAAGAGTTTATATATCCTAAAGAAATGAAGTAATTGACCAGAAATAACTGAAAAAGCGTCACTGCGCAGGATCCCCCCACACTGGTGAAAGAAAAGAGGTGCTGGTCATATCATTTCCGAAGGAGGAAGTATGTTTATGAATATAGTGAGCTTCGTAAATGTCTAGATCAAAAACTGAGTTACATTTTTGAATAATTTTAGCTTCTTGATAATTAAACTGGTGGTTGGAATTCCAACAATGTTTCCCTATTTTAGATTTCTTAACTTCCTGCGTTCTAACTTAATTCTGGTGTTCTTTCAGCATAATTCTAAGTGCACGCTTCGTCTGCCCAATGTAAGAGAGGCCGCACTCATAAAAAATTCTATAAATGCCCCAGGTATTATGGTCGTCAATAAGATCTTTTAGATTGGAGAAAGAAATTTTATTGTTTGGAGAGAAAACAACTTTAAAATTAAACCTATTGAGGATACGAGAAATTTGTGTACTGATTTTAGGAAAATAAAGTAAAATAATAACATTTTTAAATTCTTTATTTGCTGGAACAGGATCGGTGATTATCTGAGGTTTAGATAAAATACGGTTAATGATATTCAAACTAAATCCACGATCCATGGCAGCTGCTTTTTTATAGTGAATTTCACTATTAAATAAATCAGAATTTGAACAAATTTTACGTGCACGGAAAATAAGAGTATTGAAAGCTGCAACTTTTTGATGTGGGGGATGACTGGATTTATAATGAGGGGGTAAACTTACAGCAACAGGCTTTCGGTAAACTGTCATCAAAAACTCACAATCATTACGAATTACCAGAACATCCAGAAAAGCTAGACGTTGTTGAGTTTCAATTTCAAAAGTAAACTGTATACAATAATCAATTGAATTAAATAAATCAAGAACAGCGTTAATATTATATTTAGACAAATCAAGCAAAGCAAAGGAATCATCTACGTAACGTGTATAAAATGGAAATTGCATTAATTTAAATAATTTAACTTCAAAATAATGCATGTATGTGAGTTTTTGAAGACAGTTCACCGAAAGCCTTTTGCTGTAAGTTAACCTCCCCATTATAAGTCTAATCACACCCCACATCAAAAACTTGCAGCTTTCAATCTCTTATTTTCCGTGCACGTAAAATTTGTTCAAATTCTGATTTATATAATAGTGAAATTAATTATATAAAAGCAGTTGCCATCGATCGTGGATTTAGTTTGAATTTAACCGTACTTTATCTAAACCTCAGATAATCACCCATCCTGTTCCAGCAAATAAAGAATTTTGAAATGTTATTGTCTTACCTTATTTTCTTAAATTAGTACACAAGTCTCTGGCATTCTCAATTGGTTTAATTTTAAAGTTGTTTTCTCTCCAACCAATAAAATTTCTTTCTCCAATGTAAAAGATTTTATTGACGACCATAATACCAGGGGCATTTACAGAATTTTTTGTGAGTGCGGCATATCTTACATTTGGCAGACGAAGCGTGCACTTGGAATTAGGCTGAAAAAACAGCAGAATTACGTTAGAAAGCAGGAATTTGAGAAATCTACAAAAGGGAAAGATTGTTGGAATTCCAACCACCAGTTTAATTATCCAGAAGCTATTTTTTTTCAAAAATGTAACTCAGTTTTTGATCTAGACTTTTACGAAGCTCACTATATTCATAAACATACTTCTTCCTTGGTAAATGATATGACCAGTACCTCTTTTCTTTAACCAGTGCCGAGGGATCCTGCGCAGTGACCCTTTTTCAGTTAGTAATGGTCAATTACGTCATTTCTTAAGAATATATAAACTCTTGTTTCCGCCATGTCAATCAGTCGATAAGCCAGTACTCGGGGCTATAACCGAGGGGTTCTTCGAACCCATTTTAATTCTTTTTTTTTCTCATTGAGGAAGGGGATCAAGGAATCCTCGAAACGATCGTATGGGATTTGTGTGTCCTTCTGTATGTTGTATGTGCATAAAAATCGTTGTTAAATATTTTAGCTAAAAGCTTAAACTTGAGTTAAATACTTTAGCTAAAATATTTTAGCTAATATTCGCAAGAAGTTTTATTTATGCTTACAATTAGTGCTAATTTTATAAAATTGCGCTTGTTTGAGCTAGTAAGGATGAAGGTTCCGCTCCTATTTGGCCATAAGTCGAACTGATTCACAAGCAATCGCTGTGTACCTCACCATTTTTCTCATTGACACCTGAGGATTCAAGGATACGCGTTTATTAATCAATTGTTGGTATCTGTATGCGTTCATGGTCCTTTTTATGCATTTTCCTTGTTGGACTTCTTTATGGCCAAGCTCCTTGAAACTTCTGATTGCTTTGGAAATATTTGGATAAGGCACTTGAAGCAATCGAGCAATCTGACACACACGTTTTCCTTGACGGTAAAGTTCCAAAATCACGCTCCATTTGTTTGCCATCCTATTAAACATATATAGTTAGAAAAAATATCAATAAGTGAAAAAAAATTCTGACAATTAAGTAATAGTAAAATCATCAACCGTAAATTTACTTCGAGTCAGCGTTACGTTATTTCTGGTCACACTGAATTTCGAGGTAATTTTTTTTATAAAAAAAACAAAGGAATTCTTGCAGTTTTGCCTTTAATATGATGAACAATATTTAATTTGACGTAGATGATTCTCAAATGTTTTTTAAGCATCCAAGATTCGTTTCACAACACTTTACTTTTGAAATAATCATTCCCCATGCAAAAAGACCTTTTCAGTTGAGCCATATTAAATAGAAAATACGTTTATAAAAATAACATAATTGTTGTATCTCATAACTTGTGAGAGTAATAGTGATATTTTATGAAATTTTTCTTAAACTATCAAAAGCTTCTTTGCCTTTAATCATCATCCTCTCTCTATTTAACAGTGTATTTCCAATATTGATTCACTACCTTTATTTCAAGTAGAAAATTTTCAGAAACCTTTCACTGAATGTTATAGTTCAAATAATTTCATTTTGTTTTGTTTGACTTAGAATTATCTGTCTCTTTGTTCCTTTAAATGTGTGTGAGTTTAGATCGATAATTGTACGCAACTAAGCGTATCATAAAATCTTTTTATATAGTAGGACAAAGTATTGATATCTAAATTATAAGACATTAATACCTTTTTAAATGAAATACGGACGCAGTTTATTTACACACATGCTATATTATGTTTAAAGGAATACTAAAATGCCTTTCTTGAATAACACTGAACAATTTTGAAAACTTTCATGTTCAAATCAAGTATTAGAATTCAAAACATTTCAAAATTGTATAATAAGCGTTTACAACGATTCAACTTTTGACTTTCAAATTGTATACAGCTCTGAAACGCCAGTATAAACAGTTAAAGAGGATAATCGTGAATTCATTAATGGAATAATCAGTTCAAGGAACATTCATTTATTAATATTCATTTGCCATCTGTTAGTAATTTCTATCTATATTTGATTCTACCTACTTTGATGATGTTTTATTCAGGATGTAGTGGAAAGAGTAGTTTAATTAAAATGAATTAATGCAAATGGTTTATAAATATTTCGGAAAATATGGATTTATTAACCGACTTCAATGTAAGCCGATTGTACAATTCAAATGCATAGTATGCCTTTTTTGTGTGAATGAATAGTTATATCTAAAATCATAGGTTTAGGTGGTATTGTTCTAATTTCAAAAATGTTTAAAATATCGTTCTTCGTTTTAAAAAAATATTTATGGGAAAACAGTTATTTTTTATATACAAGAATAATTTTAACTCAGTCATACTAATTGGTAAATATATCATACGAATTCAATTTTTCGAACTGATAGAAAACATGCCGAATCTGGGATTTGAAATTCGAACCAAGAACCTTTGATTTTCCTTGTCAATGTTACACGTCTTCAGCTAATGATCTTATTACCAATCACGTTACCTGATCAAAATATGTCCGCCGGTTTAGGCCCCATGTGGCTGAACTGTCTAGAGCATTGTCAATGTAAGTCAAAGGTTCTAGGTTCAAATAGTGTATTCGGCATGTTTTCGCTCAGTTGAGAAAAATCAATTCGATTAATATTATTACCAACAGTGTGACTGAATTGAAATTAATCATTAATAAACGTACCAATCGTTAATGGGGTTTCATTGCCTGTTGTTTATTCTGCTGAGCGGTCTACATGGTAAAGCAGATGTTATTACTAATAAGGTTATCTGAGCGAAATATGTTCGAAATTTGTTGACTCATGTAGTTTAATATGAGGGGTTAACAACCATAGTAGACCATGTCCATTTTGGGAAAAGAAAATGTATAGTCCGGTTTAGAACATGCATACAATCTATTTTCTTCACTTTCATAGTGATACAAGTCTGTAAACAGATGCCATATATGAGAAAGTATGTGAAAACAGACTTGATTCACTGCTGGCTTGAATAAAATAGACTTCATGCACCTTCAAAAAGGACTATGTATTTTTTTTTTCAAAAAAGACTGGGTCTACTATGGTTGTATGAGCCTCTTATTTGCAGAACCTTGTTAATGTAAGTCAAAGTTTATGAATTCAAATTCCGTCTTAGGCCATTTTTCCCTCACTTGGTAATAAAATTCATTTCGTATGATAGTTTCTAATTAGTTACAAAATTTACATTTTTTAGGCTGCTTAGTTCCTACAAGTTATATATATATATAAACTCGGTTTATGGCGTCAAATACCGCCATCCGAAGAATCCTCAAGAGTATTTTTCCATTTCTTCCGGTCAAGGGTCCATTCCTCTTCCAGACCTCTATCCCTCATTGCCTTTGAGATATCATTCATCCAGGTTTTTCGTGGTCTTCCCCGTTTCCTTTTTTTTTGTTTGTTTCATAGTTGAATGTTATTTTGGGTAGTCTTTCATTATTCATTCTTTTGACATGACCATACCAGATTAATTGATCGATTAATTGATCCAGATTGATTGATTAATTAAATCCTACAAGTTACATTTAGAAAAACTTTCTCCGTGATCTAACATGTAAAACAGTAAAAATTCCCTTTTCCTATAACCAAAACTTCTCGAGTTAGGATACTTTTAATTACTTTAGACTTCAAAATTTTCAACCAATATATGCAGTTTTCCTTTGTTTTTAGAGTCAGGTTCAACCTCGAAAATGATTTAAATTTTCGTCAAATATTGCAGATATGTTGAAATTCACACTGACACAGTTCAACTTTTAAAAGATTGTATTAAAAAAACGAAATTATGTTCAAAGAATATGTACAAAAATGGTAATTCACATCTTTAAAAAATCCTTATAAACAACATTCAGATCTCCACGCCGATATCGTAACTTCACGTACAAGCATATTTTAGTTCATTATCGCCGTATGCATCTTTCACTTCGACTTCCAAATCGTACTCTGGTTCACTCGTTCCGTCTGATTAGATGTTGTTTGCAAGATATAAACGTATCCATATTAAAAATTTTAAAACTTCATTGTTCAACTTATACAATTTTTGGATTCAACTTAAAACAGAATTATAGTTCATTTTAGGGTACCATTCCATACTTTAGGTTAAGTTCTAAATCCGGATAAAATTTTCAATTCTTTTGTTGGCAGCAACTACAAAATCAAAATTTCATGCAACATTGCAGTGAATTTCTGACAGAGCAGGTTAAAAAATATTTTGGACAATTAAAAGGTTATAAGTAGTAAATATTGGAAATAGTATTTTTCATGGTTAATGTGTGCAAGGAATATTTGATTTACAATAACATGACAATGTCTAAATTTTACATTTATAAAGATTTTAAAAAAATAATTTTTATTTCCCTTTTAGAACAAAGCAGTAAGATAATTATTATTTAAGAGTGCAAAAATACAATCTAATTAAAATAATCATTCATTGTTGCTTTTCATAACATTCATTATTTATTAGATCACAGAAAAAGTTATGAAATATTAGAATAAAAAACAAAATTTCAAGTACATAAAGATCTTTCTGAGCATATTTTTTTATCACATTGCAGTATACTCTTTTGTGCTCAGAAATCATAATTCAATTAATTTAAGGATTATAATAAATGTGAGCATAACGGAAGTATTTCCTGGATAACTGTCTTCTAGACTGATTTGGTAAACTTTTAATTGTTTGAGTGAGGCAGAATTAATTATTATTTGAATCTGTTTATTATCATTCAATGATTTACTTCCAAGAAAATGACGAAGTATTTAGATGAACTACTAGGAATTAAGTATACTTGATTCTATTTAGCTGAGAAGATAAAATTAAACATTTGAAAAACTAACTTGGAAGTGCAGATACTGACAAATATTTTTAAAATAATTTGCAACATAATTTTGTATGCAAAATAATAATCCAAATAGCGTGATTCTTTATGAATAGCTTAGTTCTTTAAGAGATAATAGGAAATTGCAGGATTAACTTTTAAGGGGTAATATACATTTTTTTTAGATAGATTCAGTTCCGCTATTATGGAATACCATTTTATTTTTATTTGTACGTTGACATAAGAAAATTTGAACTATATTAAAAGTTAGTAAAGAACAAACTTTGACTATCACTTATTTAATTTTTGGCTCGTTTAAATTGAAAAAAAAAAACACTTATCAATATTTAACTTTTTTAAAAACATTACCCTTTCCGGGATCTGGCAACCGGTCGGTTAATATGAAATAGTGTTATAAGGAATAATAAAATTACAAGAAAAAACCCGATTTAAAAGAATAACCAAAATTATTTAATGAGTAAACATTTGAACGTCACCTATAAATCATCAGATTCTTTCAAAATTTGTTTTAATTCTTCACACTTGTTATAAAACAGTTGTCTAGCTGATATTCCAAGATACCCGTCTCAACATCTTGGCAAACATGGCCTCTTCACCCCTGAACAAGTTAGCCTCCAAGAAAACTGACTAACACAGCAATCAATAAAACTGTTCATTTTTATAATGAACTTTATTAACACCAATGATAATAAGATTTTATAATCAATACGATTTTTATAAAAGCGTACCTGCAAAAAAAGCTGCAAACATTCATTATAATGTTTTATTTCGCCGTATTGCTCCAACAACAGGTATCCAAACAGAACTAAGCACAATACCTCATGGGAGTACTAGGAAGTCGTATTATGGATTATATGTTTACTGTAACACAGTATGTGCCAGATATTAAAGAATTCAATATTGCCCAATCATTCCATAATACACGAACTTCCTCTATATGTCTGCTGTATACAATATTAATTGCCGATGAAAACAATAACCGTAAATTCCATGAAACATACATTTTAACCAAAATTAATAAGGAGTTATAACAAGAACAATAAATATTTTCTAAAGTGGAAGAGATTCTTTAGCAATAAAAATTAAATTAGAATTTTGCCTTAATACACATTATTTGAATTGTATTTATTAAAATGAAACACCTTTTCTTAACATTCACTTATTTAATGGAATACAAAATACGAAAAATATTTGAATATTTGTGGACTCGAAATTGTATGAATTTTATCAGAAATTTCATGTCTATATTTTAACAGTTATAACCATTTAACCGAAATAAATACGCATACACAATAATGATATTTTAAACGTATAAAATTTAAAAAATATAAAATTTTCGCCGAACTTTAAATTTCTCTGGAAGTGTAACCAATCTCTGCCACTTGAGAAATTTTAATATGAAAACTGAAGAACCATGCTGAAAAAAAAAATTGATTTTCTTTTCTGATAAAGGAGAAACTGTTCCGTATTGTATCCATAAACATTTTTGTTGATCTTGGAATCTTTTTTTTTTTTAGATTTCTCATTTAATCTGATAAATTCATACGACTAACTATATCAAAAAACTGTTTTATACAGTAAGTTAGGGAAAGTATTAATATCTATATTATAACATATTGATAACTTTTTAAATGATATACGATCTCAGATCTTTTACACACATACAGACTTATACATAAAGGGATATTAAAATGCCTTTCGTGAATAACAGTGACCATTTTTTTTAACTTTCCTGTTGAAATCAAATATTAGAATTTAAAACACTTCAAAATCGCATAATAAGCGGTTACTGCGATTCAAATTTTGACTTATAAATTGTATACCGCTCTGAAACACCAGTGGGAGATTCTCAAAAGTTGGGATCATCAAACGTTAACTATATGTAATTTTTAAAATTTTCAAATTTAAGGCCAATTTTTTTTTTAATAGTATAGTATTTTGTCTATAAATATAATATATAAATAGTTTTAATAGTATGTCTACAAAATTATACACAAACATTAAAAGACAGCAACTATTCAGGAAAATTAATTATTAAAGCATTTAATTGGCAGTTGTGTGCATTACAAATTTTGGACATTTTTTCGCACGTACGTTACAGATTTTGGACGTTGCTCTTAGTATTTAAAAAATTCTTAAGACCTTCTGTGAATTCGTTCTGTGTATACATATATATATGTATAATTAACTTTTGTTGTCCAGTAATAATAATAATAATAAAATCAAATGCTTTGTTACGTACGTTACTTTCGGACATAACAAAATACAGAAAAATTCTTTATAGAAAAGTCCTTCTATCTTCAAAAAAGCAATAAATCAACCTGCCATCTCTTAACGAAATTATCAAAAAATCATCCGTTTCCTTTATGCATTCGTTGTTTACCATTAGAACCACGTGGAAAAAAGTTAAAACTCTTTTTCTTGGTGGTACATTGGAGCAGTTAACGTTATGAATGTCCGAAATTGGCCTCTTTAGCATAAAATAATAAAATTTTAAGATATTTATACAAAGCTTTTACAATAAATTATGTGATTTTCTGTCTCTGAATAGAATTAAAAACTCAATGTAAAAAAAAAAAAAATCAATGATAATTAAAGTTATGTTTGAAAGACTTAAAGTTATGACGTGTGTCCAGTGCCCACCTTTTGAGAATCGCCCCAGTATAAACTGTTAAAGAGGATATTTATGAATCCAGTAACAGAATAAATAGTTCAAGGAACATTCTTTTACGAATATTCATATGCCATATATTACTGATGTCTATCTGTATTTCCTACTACCTCCTTTGATGAAGTTTTGATTTGAATGTAATGAGAAGTGTAGTTGTTAAATTAAAAGAAATAAATTAAAAAAATTTATAAATATTTTGGAAAACACGAATTTATTTAACGATTTCAGTTTAAACGGATTATACAATTCAAAATCACAGCTATTCGAAGCCTTTCTTATGCGGAAAAATAGCTAATTTTAAAACCGTTAATATTAGGGGTACTGATCTAATTGCAAAAAGGTTTCAAATATCGATCTTCGTTTTTTAGGTAGATTTCGTATGAAATACTACCTATTACATTCTCCCCTATATTGGAATTTCTGACATTTTTTTTGCAGATCTACAGCCATCATCACCCCTAGAACCCAAATCCACCCTCAGTAAAAAAACTTAATATATATCACTTTCTTCTGGACTTTATCTATTTATCTATCTACATATATATATATATATATAACCATTAATTAAACGTTACCGACCATCATCAAAAACTGCAATATTGTGAATGATTGACTACATGCCATAAACCAACAATATAGAATTGTATGTGTAAAATAAAGTACCGTATACCTAATTACAAGAATTAACAAAGAAAAAAAGAAGAATATGGATTCCGAAAAAAATTGAAAAGCTTATATATCGAATTACGTTTTCAAGAGTACAGAATTCAATGATATAAGCAAATCGGTTGTTTTCTGTGGGAGAAAAGCTATAAGCTGAAAAGATTTTCCCCTGTACTCAAACACCAATATAATCAAAATAATAGTTTCAAGATGAATACAGAATATTATCAAATGGCATGAAATGGAAAAAAACTACAACCAATTAAATATTTAATTTATAGCAATAGAAATCTTACAAAAACATACCGTATTAATTCCCAATAGGTTTTCAAAATATATTCCCGCACATGGAATCCAAAAAGCATGATAAGATTAAGGTGAATAAAACAGTTAAGTTAACACAGAAATTAAAAGCTATGGAGTCAGTTAATTCATGTTGAAATATTGTGATAAATATAATTAATATAATATAAATAACAAATAATTACATTATTTATAATACCTAAAAACAATTTTTAATTGTATAATAACAATTTTACAACACTGTTAATTATCACCTAGTGTAAAAAAATTAAAATTATGACTTTAATATAGGCTATTTAAAATACAAAATTTATGGTTCTGCCATCTATAATTTTATTTAAAAACTATTATGATCATACAAATGTCACAGTAAGTAGAACCTGATATATGCTAAAGAACTAAAATGTATCAACTGCATTCCTACACACATCCCACTATAAACACTGTATTTCATTATTCAGAATTTTTTTTTTAAATATATTAAATATTAATACAATATATTCTATTACCATACCATTAAATCTACACTGAGAAATTAAAAAAACTTTTTTAACTTGATAATATATAGAATTTAGGCTATATGCTATAAAATAAAATAAATTATATATTATAAAAATATAATAGTCTTAATATATAGCTTTACATATAAAAAATGAACAGGATAGAAATAAAATAAATAATTAAATAAATTATAAAATAAATGAATAAAAATGGATGTTTACATAAGATTGTCAGATACTAAAATTCCAAATAGCCTAAAGATCACATATATAGTGTGTGAATTATTCTTATATTAGTCATAAAAAAGCTAAAAAAAATATGATTGCGCCAATCAAACATATAAACCGATAATCATGTAATACAATGTTGAAAATAAAACAATATTAAATAGTATAGATGAATAATAATAATAAAAACTATTTACCAATTTTAATACATACAGTATAACATTAGTTAATCAAATAAACCAATATGTATAATAATCACTAAGAAGTTGGTATACTATTATTAATTAATATGACATTGTCCTGAGTAGACTAAATTAAAAATAAGTTAATATTGAATTTGATTAAATAAGTTAAATTTAATATGAAATTTTTTAAAAAAAAGAGGAAAAGTCACCAATTACATATATAACATAAAATCAACATGCATATAAAATACGTATTAGAAATGTAGTTATAATACAAAAGCCCCATTTTTTAAATATAAATTAACCATTGCGTATTATCCAGACAACACCACCCTCCTCCGTACTCTAACATCTACCCACCCAACCATCTTAAAGTAATTGTTTATTTTTATTTTACAATTTTTAATTTTTTATAAATATTTTTTTTATAATTTTTTTGTAATTTTGTTTACGCATGTGTTATTTTTTTAAAAATATATAGGTCATGTAAGTACTAATTGTATATTAATGAATATATAATTTTTTTTTTGGAAAACCATGATTTAATGCATCATAAATTAGTTTTTTAATATTATTGTTAATTAGATGAGAAGAACATAAACATTTCATTCTATATAAATGATTAAGTAGTATATTTCGATATACAGAATAATGAAGACAAGATTTAAAATTTGTAAATGTATTAACTTTGAATTTAAATTCTTTACGTTTATCATATAAATAAGTTATTGTTTTGTTGTCTTTTATTGTAACTTTAAGATCTAAGAAGTTAATAGTATTGTTAGATAAGAGGTTTTCCGTTAATACCAAATTAGTGGGATAATCAACTGGAAATTGAGAAATTTTAGATTGATCATTGGCAATTAAAATTATGTCATCAATATAACGATATAAATGGAGATTATTATTAGTAAAAGTACGTTCATAGTGATATAAGTATAAGTGTGATAATAAACTGGATGTACAACCACCTTGTGGTATACCGACGTGCTGTAAATATAATGTATTATCTTGCAATATATAATTATTATAGATAATAAAGTTTGTTAATCATTTAAAAAAAGCGATATCAATATTAGATGGTAATTCCAGTTTTTTATAATACTTTTTAAATAATGCATTTATTATATTATGTAAATCTAATAAGTCTATATTATTAAAAAGATCTTTGAAGTCATATGTCGTTATATTATATACACAGTTAAGATTTTTTAAAATAGTGACCAGTTGATAGCTATTTTTTATACAATGTGTATTATCATTGTTTGTAGTAAGTATATATAATTGATTAAGAATTTTTAAAAGAAGTTTATTGGCTTTATTATTATATGTATTGCAACCAATAGTTACAGTCCTAAATTTAATTGCAGTTTTATGAAATTTGGGAATTAGAACTAAATAAGGATAATTAAAATTAGTAGATAGAATACTTAATAGTTTATAATAACTTTGAATTTTACGATTATTTACAATTACATTTTCATTAGTTTTTTGAAAAGATTTAATAGAAGAAATACAGGTTGTAAGAAGTTGGTGATAATAATATTTACATATGATTGCATAATTATTAGGAGATTTGTCTACATATGTAATAACGTAGTTTGTTTGTAATTTAGTTATTTGTTGGAAAAAATGCTTTGTGTTAATAGAAACCAAATCAGAAATATTATTTTTTAAAGCCATAGTTAATTTTTCAATTACTAATATTTTCCATTGATTAAAATATGCAATAGGTTTATTGTAATAGATTGAAATTTTATATATAAAAATATCTATATCAAATGTAAACTGTTTGATTATAGATTTAACAGTAAATTTAGATGGAAGTCTATATTTAGTACCAACACCCATTAGTTTTTTAAATTTAAAATCATTAACAATATTAAGATTTCCAGTGATTATATGTCCATGATCATTGTTTATATATTTTTTTTAGATTGGGGTCATTGCAATTACTCGGAAAATTACTTGCAGCAGATGTATTTTTTGAAAATGTATTGTAGTTAAAAATCTTTCTACCAATTGTATTCGGATATTTAAAGGTTTTTGTTATATGAAGATTATCAATAGGAAAATAAAATTTTTTATCGTTAATTATAAAATTGATATTAATTTTATGAAATATATGATTTGAAAAAGTTATTATCATTTGACTATTCGTATTATGAATTTTATGGTTTTTTTTTTTTTTTTGTAAATTAATATTTAAAAGATTGACCCTAGTCATAATGAGATCAAAATAAATATCAGAAAAATGTTTAGAGCAAGTTTTACTTAGAAATACATTTAAATGTTGTATAATCTGTTTCTTTTTAATAGCAAATATGTATTTTCGAATTAATAACCAATAATAATGCTTTAAATACTTACTTTGAAGATCATTAATTTGTTTAGTGATATATTTTTTAGAAACTACACCTGAAGATTAACCCTTTCCACGTTTGTTTCGTGTTGTTTTACAATTTAAATTATGATTAAGAGTAAGATAAATTGGTGAATAATCAATAATGTTATTTATAGATGTGAAGACTTGGACAGGTCGATTAAATATTTCAGAATTAAGTCCATAAGGATATATTGTGTTGTAATATTTCATGTATGATGTCTCCATATAAAGCCGTTCTGATTTATTTTTTAGAATTTGAAGGATTTCAATTGTCGTATTTTTAAATTGATGTTTATGAAAATGTGCAATTTCAGCTGTAGACTGTAGATTTTTTGCTTTGCTTTTATTAGAGTCTGAACGATGTTGATTGATACGTTTATGAATTGGACCTGATGTTTCACCTATATATTTCATGTTACATAAGTTGCACTTTATGCAATAAATAACATTAAATGCTTTACAAAAATTTGAAATGTATATATATATAACTTTCTTCTGGATACGATAACTTCCATAATTCTGCACAAATCTCTTCGAAACTGATACATAAATCAAGGGGCATAAAATCTCGGCCAAGTTCGTTAATGGGTAAAATCGGACTAAGGGGATGGAAATAAGGAGAGGGTTTGTGAAAACAAAAAAACCCCCCATAACTTCTTAATTTTTGTACATATCAAATGAGTTGAAAGTTTTTATTACTTTTAGAAATCGGGCCAAAAATTTATGTATCACAGATTTTTGATAAAGTTAGGGTTTTTACGTTAGGTCAAAAAATAGTGTTTTAGAGAGAAAAAAAAAATCATAACTTTGCCAATCCTTAAGATATCAAATACAATTAAATGTATTCTAAATATTCTTAATAATATTTACAACTTTTATAGTGACACGTTTTTGATAGGACCAATTCATACCGAAAAAAGTCCTTCCGGCCAGTGCCGGGAGGAAGAGGTAGCTTTCATATTCCTTATTTTAAAAAAGCCAACTTATATTATTCAAACACACGAAGCTCAATTTAGTGGAAACCGAATGTAGGAGATTCAATACCAATTTTTATCATTACTAAATCATTATGAATGAGAATTTCGCGAAATTAGTCAGCTTTATCCAAGCTGCTTTTAATTAAAGTAACTTATATTTGGCTGCCAAATTTGGCGATTTCTTAAAGTGCCTGCCATTTTAAGACAACATGGTGGATGAGGCTAACCAGTGAACTTGGTCGAGACCTTAGTAATTGCTGTGTACATGCTCACTCACATCGGAATCGGTTGATATATACGAGTGCTGTCGCAGGCAAAAAATCAGATTTTTCAAAATGTCACCCACGTTAGGAATTGAAACTACTATATCTGAGCCATTTTTTAAGATAAAGGCAAACAAAAAATGCTCCTGAATCCTTATATCAACGTCAAATACTTAAGAAAGAAACCTTTTTCAATTTCTAATTTTTTTGCACCTCACTTTAAATATAATTTTTTTTTAATTTAATGGCCGCCATTTTGAAACAAGATGGCTGATGAAGCTGGCCAGCGAACTCGGTCGAGATATTGATGTATACTATCCACATGCCTTCTTCCATCGAAATAGGCGAATACGTGTGGTATCGCGTGACAAATACAAGATCGTTTCAAAGTGTTAGCCATGATAGAAATTAAAAGTGCTATAATTCAACCACTTTTTAAGATATAAACAAAAGAACAAATTTTCAGAAACAAAAACTGCTCCGAATCTTTGTATCAGGGCCAAACACATAAAAAAAATCTTTTTCATTTTCCAATTTTTTAATACCTCATTTTAAATTTTAAAATACATTTAAAAAAAATCGCAACCTTTTTGAAACAAGATGGCGAATGAAGCTGGCCAACGAACTCGGTCGAGATATTGGTATGCACTATGTACAGACCAAGTAATATCCAAATCGGTTCATAAATACGCCTGTTATCGAAAGACAAAAATCAGGTCGTTTTAAAATGTCAGCCACAATAGAAATTCAAAATATTATAACTCAGCCATTTGTTTAGATATAGACGATACAAAACCTGTTCCGGAATCTTTGTATTAAGGTCAAACACATACGAAAAAATCTTTTTCATTTTTCAAATTTTTAGCATCTCATTTTAAATTTAAATTTTTTTTTAATTTTTTTAAATGGCCGCCATTTTGAAACAAGATGGCGGATGAAGCTGGCCAACGAACTCGGTTGAGTTATTTGCATGTACTACGTACACACCAAGGTACATCCAAATCGGTTCATAAATACGTCTGTTATCAACTGCAAAAATCAGGGCGTTTCAAAATGTCAGCCACGCTAGAAATTCAAAATGCTATAACTCAGCCATTTTTTAAGATATAAACGAAACAAAAACTGCTCCCGAATCTTTTTATCAAGGTCAAACACATAAGAAAAAAATATTTTTTCAATTTTCAATTTTTTGTTACCACCTTTCCAATTTAAACTTTTCTTAAAATTTTAAATGGCCTCCATTTTTAAACAAAATGGCGGATGAAGCTGGCCAACGAACTCGGTCGAAACATTGGTCTGTACTATGTATAAACGAAGTTACATCCAAATCGGTTCATAAATACGCCTTTTATGGCGTGACAAAATTCAGGACGTTTCAAAATGTCAGCTTCGCTAGAAATTCAAAATACTATAACTCAGCCATTTTTTAAGATATAGACGAAAAAAAAACTGCTACGGAGTCTTTGTATAAAGGTCAAATACATAAGAAAAAAATATTTTTCCATTTTCAATTTTTTGGTACCACATTTCAAATTTTAAATTTTTTAAAAAATTTTAAATGGCCGCCATTTTGAAACAAAATGGCGGATGAAGCTGGCCAACGAACTCGGTCGAGACATTGGTACGTACTATGTACACACTGAATTACATCCAAATCGGTTCATAAATACGAGAGTTACAGTATGACATAGGTCAGATATATATATATATATATATATATATATATATATATTGATATATATATATATATATATATATATATATATATATATATATATATATATTGATATATATATATATATATATATATATCAATTTTGAACGGAGGGTGGTTTCGTGGTCTGGGGGTCATGATCGATGAAAATATACCAAAATTTTTTGAAATCGCTTTCCTCCGAACGGCTGCAATAGGTAGCTTTTTTGTAAAGAAAGCTACCTAAAAATTAAAAACGGAAACAAAAAGGGACAGTTGAAGAAGAAAAAATACGTAACTTCGTCAATTCACAACATATAAAATTCGCATGAATTTATTATATTTCATCTTAATATTGCTACAGCATTTATATTGACAAGTTTTTGATAGGGCAAATTCTTACAGCAAAAACAAATTAAAAATATATATCGGTTGAAGAAAAAAATTCATCGTATTAAGGGTATATTCAAATCCAATCTGCTTGTTTTCTGACTCATTTTTAAATTCATTTTTGCTCTCAAAAGCATCCAGTTGGCAGATTCTCTTATTGAGAAACTATAGGCTGTACCGTAATGATCGATATTTCGATAGAGGCAGAATATATTTCAAAAAATGATGTCAAAGTGGGCATTTTGAACTGAATTTCCCGAAACGATTGTGTTAGAAACGAAAAATATTGTCCTATTCAGAAAATAATTGTTTATAAATCAATTTTTAATTAATTGAACAAAAAATAAAACACAGGTCGCTTTTAAATCTCTTCAAAAATCACGTCAGCAAGTTTCAACTTTTTTCTATTAAAAATTAATCTGAAAATGTGCCAGAAAATTTCGAGTTGTTGAGCATGGAATGTTTATATATATATATATATATATCGCCTTAACATGTTTCTGATAAAACCAGCTCTTATATAAAAATGAATTAAAAACTCGTCAAAAGCGATCAGATAAAATTGTTAAAGTGGGTTTGTCTCTAATCATGATTTAGTTTTTGTTGGTGTAATTACTATACTTAACTTTGAAATCTACCTCTGCCTGTAGGCCCGGCCGGCAGGGATTTATATAATTTAAACCATTTATATCAAAACAATTATTTTTTACATAGTTTCGAAATTTACATTTTTACACTCATTGGGTCGTAAAAGTTGCATTTAGAAAAACTTTCGCCGTGATCTAACAAGTAAATTGGTCAAATTTTGCGTTATATCTATCCAAACTTTCTTGGGTTTTGGTACTTCAGCATTTTGTAATATCAAAACGCATTTTTCTTTTCTTTTAGAAACAGATTCAACCTGAATAACGATTGAAATTTTCGTTAAAAATTACAAATATTTATCATCCCATCTTAACGAATAATTATATGCACTCTCAATATGCAACTTCAGAATACGTGGATATCTACTTGTTTGGTTTTATTGTTTACAAAATTGGTTGTAAGTAAATATGTATAAGGTTTGTACTCCTAATAAGGCTTTGGTGTGCATAGTGCGTTGAATTAGCTATTCAATATAGGTCCAGATCTAATTAACAGTCTTTCTTTCCGAGATATAAAGGTATCCAGTTCGAAAATTTTTTAACTTAATAGTTCACAAGCTTCTGATTCAACTTAAAGCAGAATTATAAAGGATTTTATCGTAACATTCCATAATTTATGTCTAAATCGGGATAAAAGTTTCACCCTATTTTGTTACAGCAATCAACTACAAAATAAAAATTTGGTTCCACATACTTGTAACTTTTAACCCACTCGCTGTGCAGCCCGAGCTACTTTCGGGCATGCATTTGCCCGTCTAATTAATACTATTTGGTTGTTCCCACCAGTTTCTTTTTTAGCGAAAACTTTGTCTGATTTAGTCAGGACATTTCCCACGATTACGATAGTCAAAAATTTCTGCTTTAAAAAACCGGTGATAAACGATTAAAAATACGGTAAAAGACGCTCATCGCGAAGAATTACTTACGCAACGAGAGGGTTAACAGAGCGCAAGGTGAAAAAATATTCTGGAAAACTAACATGAAATATGAAACAAAAATTCAAATGGTTAATTTTCATAAAGTATATATAATTTACAATAGTATGAAGTTGGCGGAATTGTACATTTCTAAATGTTTAAAAGAAAATAAAACGCATCTTCATTTTCCTTCCAGAACAAAGTAGTGCATAAGATAATTATTACTTAAGACTGCAAAAAGAGAATGTCATTAAAATAATCCTTCATTGTTGCTCTTCATAATTTTCATCATTTATTAGATCGCGCAAAAAGTTACGAAATATTAGATTAAAACCCAAAGCTTGAAGTATATAAAAAGCTTTCTAAGCTTATTTCTTTTATCACGTTGCAGTATAATAACTCTTGTGCGGAGAAATCATAATGTAATTAATTAAAGCATTATAATAAACGTGAGCATAATGAAAGTCTCTCCTGGATAAGAGTCTTCAAGAGCGATTTGGAAAACTTTTAATTGTTTGAGTTAGAGAGAATTAATTATTATTTGAGGCTGTTTATTATTATTCAATGATTTACTTCCAAGAAAAAGGAGGAAGTATTTAGAAAATCTACTAGGAGTTAAATACACTTAATTGCATTTCGCTGACGACATTAAATTAAACATTTGAAAAATTAACTTGGAAGCCAGAAATTGATAAATATTTCATTTTATATTTTACAACATGATATTGAATGCAAAATAATAATCGGTGCCAGAATCTAGTGCTTTTCTAATGAGATAGTAGAAAATTACAGAAACATTCTTTTACCACGTAATATATACATATATTTACAGATATATGTGTGTTATTTTAAAAGTAAATTGTTGATGAAAACAATAACTATACCTTCCATTGTGAGTTTTCGTTCGAAGAAAAAAAAATATTTTTGAGATTAACAAAAACTTTTATGAATTAAATGTATCTCTTTCTTGCCTTTAAATTTCAAAAATACTATTTTCATTATTTTTGGATTTTGTATTCAGGAACATTTTCGTCGATCTGGAAAACATACTTTAATTTTAGACGTCTGATTTAATCACACCTAATGGTTTCAAAGAGTAAGACTATGTTTTTTTCGAATAGTGGTTGACTAAGATTGACCGCGGTTGACGGAGTTACAATGATCTTTTGTAAACATTGTTGTCGATAAAGAAACTTTATTGAATATACGATCGAAATGTCTTACAGTGTATGTACGATGAGTTCAGAGTTAAAAAAAAACATTTATTGTAAATGATATTAACAATTTTTTTTTTATCTCGTGTAATTGTTCCAAAGGTAAAAGTCATTGTTGTCGAAATCGCGAATACGTTTTTGAAAATCCGCTCGAGATTTTTTACTGTGTATATAACATAACTTTCCAGTTAAAAAAAAAAAAAAAAAAAAAAAAAAAAAAAAAAAAAAAAAAAAAAAAAAAAACATTCATTGAAATAATATTAGCGTTTATTTAAAATTTATCTGTGAAACTGTTTTGAAGGCAAAAGCCATGTTTGTCAGAATCGCGTATGGATAAACAGTTACATTAAATCGTCATAAACGATGATGCAGATTACGTAAAGCTTATATCATCAAAATTTTCATTAAGAATATAATACATATTTTCATATTAATAAAAAATATTTTCTTTAAAAAATTACTAGTACGGAGATATTGCATGCAAATTTTGAAGAACAGTACGTGGATGAAAAATCAAATAAAAAATAAAAGGTGTATAACTTACACATTGGAAAATGCCAAAACCAAACTTAATTTACAAGGTCTTTTTAAGAACCCCCCACGTATTTACTACTGACTTTTTTTTTCTTCTTATAAACATTTTCGCAATTCGATTTATAAAATATAAAGCTCATTAAATATTATATACTCAGTAATAAAAAAAACTGTTCTCATGAAAATCCATTATATTTTTTCTTTTAGTCTAGTTTTTTTCGGGGGGAGAGGATTGGAGGGAGGGTAGGGGGGGCATGTTTGTCTGTTTATATTTTTTATGCTACTCAGAACTGGACATTTTATTTATTAAAAAGGAATTTTAAAATTTATTGTTCATTTCCTAATGTGTATCTCAATTTTTCATATAACCTAGATCTATGTATGTCCCCAGCATTTTTATAGCGTAAAGGAAGTTATGAAAATGTAATGGTTTCAAATACGTGACTTTAAATGTATATAAATGTTACGATACATTTTGTTAGATGAATAGCTGTAATGTCAAAGTAAGTTGCATTACTAGTATAATTGCTTTAACGAAATAAAGCAAGAAATGTATTTTATGTTAAATAAATCAATGATCTTGATTGTGTAGAATAGATGACTGCATCAACAGAGATGGGAATTTCCGAAATACCTGGCATTGGAAAATATGCCATTATTTCCTTTCATCGATTTGATTTTCCACGCTAGGATATCCATTCGGATTCCTGAACTTAAATCCATTTTACTCATTAGGGAGTATCGTTATTTTTTTCTATTTTGAATATCGAGTTTTAAATCGATGATTAGTGATTTGAATTCTGCTATTTAGAAGAAAATGGTTAAAATGAAATAAAGAGAAGTGTGGAAAATGTCTTTCTTTTTTTTTTCCTTTTTATATTTTTCAGTCTTTTTATGGTCACATTTTAAAGAATTTTGTTTGACATTTTTAACACTTAACGGAGTAGGGCTTTAAATACACTATTTTTATATTTAATCCGTACCACTATATTTCAAAAGTAATTTATTTAGGAAATTTCCCTTGCACATGTTATCAGAGTAAAAGTGCGCCATTCCATGAAAAACAAAACATTTTTTGCCATTGAAAAATGTTGTAAAAATAATTATATAAGTTGCTGAATTTATTTTTTAAAATCCAAATAATACATATCTAGGAATTATTTTTCATTTTTGGCGAGTGGCAACAGGGCTTGAAAGATGCCGCCATCAGGTAATTACCATACGACTAAAACGCATTGACTTCAAAAGGACCTATTTTGTTTAATTTTTGACTTTCAGATTTTTGCTGTTAGTGTATATTATATGCAAGTACCTTTTCCATATCATGCGTTGTTTTGGTAATTTTACGGCAATATGAGCTATGTTATTACCAATAACATCTCCTCTAAATTTATGTACCATACCTGACAGAATAAACAGTATTTTTTAAAACGGTACTGAACCAAAAATTATATTTTAAAATGATTGTGTCTTATAAAGAAACTTATTATGTATAAACATTTTTCAAATATATTTTTAAATAATATCAATTTATAAATTAATAAAATAATGTTTCAACTGTCCCGCGTATGATGCCACGTGTGCGGTATTTCAAAGAAATATATTTCTAAATAATGAATATTATTAAGAAATATATATATATATATATGTGTGTGTGTGTGTGTGTGTGTGTGTGTATAATACTATTAATGTATTTAGAATGTTCTTTTGTTTAATAAACAGGTGTATTTATTGTGTAGAAAATTCTGTGATGGAAAACGATTTACAATTCCTAGTTATTCAAATAAACTTGTTTTGGTGAAAAAGTGGGAAAATATGGATGGCAAAGTTCAACTCCATACCCCAAAGTTCTCAACCTAGAGATGAATATGATAGAATAATGGAAAATATGACTAAAATGACGAATCCTTTAAATGTTAAAAGAAACCAATATATTAAATATGAAATGAATAAGAGGAAAAATAAATAAGAATATTGAAAAATGAACATTGGAATGTCATTTTCCTTCGAGTATCAAAATGAAGTACAAAGTCCTTTGTGGTCGAGGCAAGTTCGTTTTTGGTCATTGCTGCAACTTTGTTTCGTTAGTAACTATGAGGCTTTTCCCATATGTTTAACTACCAGAAATATATAAAAAATATTATTTTAGCTTTAATCGAATTTCTTTATAAAGAAAAGTTTCACTAAACAAAAAACATCCACAGAAAGAAATTATAAGAAGTGATGGACCATCCTCTAAGTTTAAACATACATCCATGGCAAATTTCCTCTTCAGTGAAAAGTATGGGGGGAAATCATTAACATGGAAAATAAGTAGTTGATGGGTAGGTGGTAACATAAAAGCACACTGTAAAAAAATCCGAGCAGTTTTCCTTTAGGAATCGGAAAAATAGTTGCCCTTATCGTACCGGAAAATTTTCCGAACCAGCTCGGAATGAAATCTGTAAAAAAAAGGAAATAGTCAATAAAACGGTATTTTATTGATTTTATTCCGATTTTAAGGATTTTATTCCGATTTTACGGATTTTATCTCGACCTGGGTCGGAAAATTTTCCGATACGATAAGGGCAACTATTTTTCCGATTCCTACAGGAAAACTGGTCATATTTTTTTTTACAGTGCACTTGTATACTGATGTAAGACGATATGTAAGATGATGAGTAAGATTAGAATTGCATACAGTTCAAGCTACAAAGGATTTTTCTGAATTAGTAGGCCAGTTTTCGCAGAGCATGGAAATAGTCTACATGCGAAAAGAGGAAATTAAAGAAAGAGTACTTAAGGAAGATCCTCTGCAAAATGTAACTAAAATCGAATTAATATCAAGTTTCCATATCATTAAACGCAGGTAAAGGAACATAGTTTGTCACAACTACTGCCTGTCGAGAGAATAGAAATTTAATCAAACACTCCAACACTAAATTTTGGAAAATGTATTATTTTGAATTATGAAGACCAAGCCATATTCAGAAAAATTTATTAATAAATTAATGATACATTTTTTAAATGCCACAGAAGTAAACAATCTGAGATAATTTCAAATGTCTCAAACATCGAGATGAAATTTCATACAATCATGACGAAATAACAACAGCTAATTAAACAATTTGTCACTAATGTCAATGCGACAATTGTTACTAATAGTAAATGCTCCAATTACTAATAGTAAATGCTCCAATTCATATGGAAACTATGCATTTGAACTATGCATTCAAACTCCTAAAACAAAAGAGTAAAACTTGTTTCGTTATTAATACTTTGCTTTTATTATTTTGTAGATTTTTTTTTCATACAATTTCTATTTATAAAACTTTTATTTAAAAAAGTACATTTTTTTAAATTTTAATGTGTTTCTTCATATTGATAAGAAATTGTGATAAATGAATTATAAAGTAACTGTTTCAATTAATAAGCAATTGATTTTCCCCTTAAAATTAGGAATTGGCACATTGCCATGCACACGTGACAAGAATGTCCTGCAAATGGTACTTACTAGAAAAATAATTACTTGTACTAAATTTTAATTTTTCAAACAAATAACATGATAAATACTTAGTAAGGAGTTTGACCATTTATTAAAAAAATTACAGCTATGTAAACACAGCAGAATCAAAGGATTTCTGGTTAGAAGCAAAGAATTTGAAAAGTGGTGTCCGAAACTGTGTTCTACACGTAATTCATTATTATTTTTTTCATTTGAAAACGTGAATATTTTTTCTTTGGTGATAATATCTTATAAGTAAAGTACTTACTCTGCGTCAAAAAATTAAAAAAACATAAATGAGTTTCATAATTGCAAAAGTATTAATGAAATTTTATCCTAATTGTTCTACACGTGACGCTTGAATTGCCCAAGTAAAACTGTTTCTTAAAAAAGAAAAAAGTGGTGCCAGGCGAATACATTTGGTATAAGGTGCCAATGCCGGCGGCATTGGCCCATTAACGGTTACTAATTGAATGGACAGATTTTTGATCTATCATTAGTTTAATATTAATTTCATTTTTCCCACTATAGCACACGAACGCTACGTTTAAATCGTTCCTATAGAATAATAATTTCAGAACAAATTTGTAACAAATACAAGATTTTCTTAGGATTATAACTAAATATTATATTCATAATATAAATCAAATACAATAATAACTACTTTTTAAAATATATTCATCAAGTTTGTTATTATTTGCATTACATTTTTATTTATGCCGTATTGATTTTTGTATTTAATTTATGTGATTTTCGTATTTTTTATTAATTTTTGTATTTAATTTTTCATTATTTGATTAACTATTGAATACTACTTGTATTCAATAATTTTGTTTAATTTGATTCCAATTATACAAATTGTCTGTAATTTACTTTTCTGCTTAAATTTCCTATTTTTATACGTAGATACATAAATAAATATTTATTTAAAGGAAAATCGATAAAGGATCTTTTTAATTTGGTAGAATGTTGCTTTCAAAAACAAAAAATAAAATGTTAACAAGCACTTAAATATTCACAATATCTGAATTATAAATATTTTTAAGACAAACCTATCTTTGATCATCTCTATAACTTTTTGCTAACTAGACACCATTATCCTCTTGTTTTTGTTAATTCATTTCTAAGACCTGCAGATATAAAAATTTAAATATTTATCAACATAAAATAAAATTCCTACAGATATTTTCCGCATAAACAATGCAAAAAGCTTTCCACAAATACAAAATTTATACAGCACAAGTTATATCTTATTTCTTCTTAACGTAGAATATTCCAAAAATATAAATATGAGTTTTAGAAATATTTAGTTTTTCTAGGTAAAATAGCATCTGTGCTTCAGGAATATATATCGAATTAAAATTGCGTATTCATTTCCTAATAATCCGATACCTGCTGGTCCTGCATTAACCCTCGCGCTGCGTAATTGTTTTATCAAAATGGCTTTAAAAATTGCGTATTTAACCCCTTTGCGTCGAGCGTCTTTTAAGAATTTTTATTCTTTTGTCACCGGTTTTTCAAAACAAAAAATTTGTCTAATTTAATCGGGAAAATGCTCTGATTAAATAAGGCAAAATTTACAATAAAAAAATAACTGGTGGAAATAATCAAGGAGAGTTTATTAGACGAAAAAAATGCATCCCCGAGGAAATCTCGGTTTGCGTAAGTTTTGCTACTTTTACGTTTTCCGGGGAAATCTCGGGTTCCGCAGAGAGAGGGTTAACGCAATTGTGAAAATAAATAAGCGTGATTACATTTACTACCAAGCTACCACTATTTTAGAATAAAAAAATGCCTTATTTCAGGACAGAAATTCTAAGACAAATAAACCAAAGATTATAGTTTGAAATTTGTGGTAGCAAACATTGTTTAGAAAAAAGGGTTGTATTATAGCATGCGTGTGTGTGCGCGCGTGCGTGTATTTATGAGCGTGCGTAAATTAACACAATAATTGTGAAACAATACATCCGATTAAATTCGAACTAGGCGGGTAGATCACACCATCGCATGATTTTTGTCACTTTTCCAAAAAATATAATCACAGATATTGTATCATAGACATGTATGTAATTCATTGTTAAAGCCTTTTTTCAAGCCATTTTGCCCCCGATTTTATAGGGGAAACGTTGTTTAGAAAAAGATAATTTGTATTATCACATACGTGTGTGTGCGCGCGTGAATGCGTGTGAGCGTGCGTACGTGAATTAAACCGATAATTATGAAGCAGCACATCCGATTTAAATATACCCACCAATTAAGAGGTACATTTCAGCATCGCAAGAGCTTTATCGATTTTCGAAAAAAATATCACAATTATTACCTATATCTAATTCACTGTTAAAGCATTTTCAAGCCATTATGACCCCAATTCCATGGAGATAATCATTAAAGAAATATTACAGAGTAAAAGAGATAAATATTGCAACGATATAATCAAGAAGCAGTAGTTCAACGGTATCGTCTCTTGGTTCGAATTGGAAAGGTCCAGGTTTCCAATACAAACTATTCTATTGTGTTAGTAATATGTAAACTTCTAGGCACCTACACCAGTTTTGTTAATAGTCAGTCTCATTCACTCAATAATTTTTGGGTAAAAGTTGTAAGACAAACGTACAGTCATAAAGGAAAAGAAAAAATATCAGAAGATCCCCGAATAACTCTGCGCAAATCATTAAATAAAAATTTGACTCGTTCCAATCGCTTAGCAATAATGTCTATTAATGAATTCTATACTTAAATTTACCTTAGTAGATTGGCCATTTATACATATTGTAGCAAATTGGAAAATTTTCCATACTAACACTTAATCTTGATATTATATTTGAATTCCCCGGTGGTGTTCAGGAAAATTATTGTAACTGTGTGATGTTCAGATGCTACTTTAACTAATCCATCAAATAGCAAGACATTCGGTATACTATAAAAAATTCCGTTTAAATACAGATATTGCACTGGCAATCGAGAAGCAAAGCCGGTACTATTTCCGTACTCTCTTTCAAAAATCCAGCGTTTTTAACTCAGATTGAGTAATTTTTCGCTCCTTTCCGATATTGGAAATGCACTTATCCTATAGGAGCGAATTTCATCTATCTTGCGGAGTGTTTATCTTCACTTCCTTTTTGATAAGCAGTTTTCACTCCTTTTTGATAAGCCATTTTCAGTCTTTTTTTGACTAAATTAATCGGCAGAACGAGTGACAGCACTACTTATTGATAATCTATTTTTTCATTCCTTTTTGACTAAATCACTATGCCAAAGAACTGTTTTCACTTTTATTTTGAGAAATTAGTACTTTTTATTTTATTTTTTAACATATTTAATACAAAAAATAATGATTTTTTAAAAATAGCTTTATTTTTTTTTTCAGAAATATTTTTAATGTATATTTGGATTAATTTTAGATAATTCATTGATTTTTTAAAATTTCAATTAAATTTTTAATTTTAATACCTATAAATGTCATGATTAGAGAGAAATTTTAGAAGAGACTTCATCCATTGGGATAAAACATATATATACATAAATAATACTATTAAAGTTTAATCATATTTAATGGTAAAAAATTAGAATTTTTCTGCTTTACTTATTAGCTTATAACAAAAGCTAAACCTCGAATGATTAAAATATATAACTAACATTACTTTTATAATGTCAGATACTCTGTTTTGGCAGATTTGTGATTTTATTAAACTTCACCCAAATTCAGATTTTTGTGCACCAGCTTCCCCCCGCCCCCCTCCCCGAGCACACAACTGTCTTTTAAAACTATTAATTTTCTTCTAATTTAATCCTGATGCAAAGAAATTTCGTTATTTTTTTAAATTTTCAAATGATAAACTGGGTAAAAAATATTGTAAAATCAAGACAAGATTTCTCTCCTAACTTAGAATAATTCGATGCATTGTATTTAATGATATGCTTTGTTGTATTTATACATTGTATATATAATTTTAGCGTTACTTAACGTTGTTTTGTTACTTTTAATATGAAAAATATTAATTTCTTCGATTATTTTTTATATTATTATATATTAATATATTTTACTTTATGATACTGAAAAATATTTGTAAAATAAAGAATGCACAATAATAAAAACTTTTTTTTTGCTTTTGTGTTTCTTTAAATTTAGGATATGTTCCGTGCTTGTTAAAATATTTAATCCATGCACCATACAAGTATTTAATAACTTATCTTCATTCAGATATATACAAAGGTGCACATCTAGAATTTATTTATGTATAAAGTTAACTACCGTCAGGAGAATGTGATTATTAATAAATACTTGCATACTACATATTGAAATATTTCAACAGAAATAGAACGCATACCCTATTTTTAAAAAACTCAAATCTTTTATTATCATGGATCTGTGTTCAACAAATATTTCTCTGTATGATTAGCAAAAAAAGTTAATAAATAATGATGTAAACAAAAAATAATATGTTTACATAAAGTAA
The DNA here is from genome assembly GCA_963932465.1 of Maratus speciosus. NCBI lineage: Eukaryota > Metazoa > Arthropoda > Arachnida > Araneae > Salticidae > Maratus > Maratus speciosus. Next base: position 141,598,316 of record OZ010791.1, read on the forward strand.
ATCTGAATAAACGTAATTATACAACTTGAATATAAGACAATAATATTTTCAAGAGTGTTTTATAGATCGCAATAAATTGCTTTAAATTTTCCAAAAGTTATTGTATTAAATCATAATATGAAGTTTGCGAAATATTTTAGAATACATTTATCTTACGAAAAAGGAAAAAAATCGTAGAAATTCATATTTTCTGTTTAAAAATAATAACATTAACGCCAAAATAATATACACAATGTAAAAATACAACAAGGAATATCAAAATACAACAGCGTTACCTTACAATGTACTGCAGGAGAAAAGTCTTGTCTTGTATAACAGGCCATCTTGTTTTCTACCGTTAGGCACCATGTATTTTTATGTAAAAGAGTACATTCCCTAATACATTGTGTTTATGGAAAATGTAATCACTCCTATTCTTTAGGGATACAAAATATGTAACCTTTTAGGCACATGTTTCCCACTAATATTAATATATGCAGCTAGTATTAACAACAAGCTTCAAGCTTCACAAAACAAACGACAACTCACTTTTTATGTAACAGATAGATAACGCGCTCGGCAAACCATGTATCACGTGACGGGATTACAACCAATGAATGGGTTCTGAAATCCACCCTTTAAAGAGTTCTTTCTAGTTCGCTTTAAAATCAGAACGATTCTGTGTATAACTCCAATAGGAATACTTTGTCAAACCTGTTTTCTTTGAAAATAGTAACTTATTGAGAAAGTCCGTACTCAGAAAGAACGAACGTCCTCAGAAAAACTTCCGTTCTTTTATTGAGTGAATAATTCATTCTTTTGAATTAAGAGTGTATGTTAACGGAAAATGATTTCGCTAAATTCCAGATGACATTCCCTTTTTTCACAAAATTTTTCCTTTTCTCTGCATGTTTCCATATTTAGAAATTTCCGTTTAAAAGGAAAAATATAATTTTACGAGAACAAAAAGACATCCACAGAGTGCGGTAGGTATTTGAGAACACACATTATAGATTAATTATCACCCGGTACATCATAGTTACAAGTCTTTTTCTGGTACACGTGAACATCTTAGAACATAGACAAACTGAGGAAATGCAGAAGCATGCTGTCATTGTCTCATTGACTAAAGAAACCTTCGATTTAGAGATTGCCTCATTCTTGAAACTCGACCTTCATTTTTAAAGTAAGCAGCGAGCTGAAGTCTACCAGATTTGATGTAGCAACCGATTCATATGGGAAACTACATTTTCAGCGATATCAAAATGTAAATACGCCTCGATTCTTTATTCGTGTCGTTAAAAATCTTAAGAACTCGATTCGGATACTCACTAGGGCGCTGCAGGTTGATGAGGCCACCATTCGATGTGTGATTCGTGAGGACCTTCGTTAGAGGTCTTATGTCATGAGGAGAGTTAAGATCTTGTCCGAGAGAACCGGGATATGATCGCCTGTCAAGGGCCAACCGCATCCTTAAAAATTTTAAACATAAAGAGTACACGGGAATGCTGCTATTACCTTCCGATGAAAAAAAAAATTGTTCAGGTGCAGAAAGTGAACCGCAATAACATGAATGTAATAAGTATAAATTCCAGAAAGAGGTTCGGACCGTCATGTACAGAAAATGTCAAATGCCAGAGTCAACGCCGTTGCTTATATCGAGGTGTTAAAGCTCTGTATTACTTTTGAAGCTCGTGGGAGGTCGTACATTTTTTAACAAATTTCTGCACCTTCCCATACAGCTCATAAAACACAATAATATATACCAAAACTTTCATGATCATGTCCTCCTGAACTTGTTTCCCCCAGCTCCCCACATATTAACATATAGGCTCTTACTTAAGGGGTTCCGGGACGTGTATTTCAGAAGTGCACATTCACAGCGAGTCCGGAAGAATTACTGTCCTCTGATTGGTTGAATGAATTTCGTCACTACCAGCAAATGTTTGTTTACTTTCACAGAGCAGTTCTGCTGCCTATAAATACGCGGTTATCTGAACTAAAAACACGCTAAAAAATAGTTACGATAGGATAGTTTTTTTAATTAAGATATAAATTTTAATTATTGTCAGAAATTAGTCATTTACATACAATTACATGCCATCTTTAATAATTCCGTTGCATGTCGCCGATAAGCAATGCTACTTTTAATTCAGAATATTTTTTTTAATAGTTTAAAATTAAAATTATCTGTTTAAATGACTTTTTAAAAATTAATTGATTTTTACAAATGAAATCTTTGATGAAGATAAAACTATTTAGTACGTTAAAAGTATTACATTTATTTATTCAAAAAAAAAAAAAAAAAAAAAAAAAAAAGAGCATTGCTTTTGCTTAAAAAAAAAAAAAAACTTCCACTACTTACAATAAGAGCTAAAAAAAAAGAAAGAATGCCTTAACTTAAGGTGTGAAAGTCACATGATAGTAAGTAGTGGAAGTATTTTTTTTTTTCATTAAGCGAAAGCAATGCTCTTGGTTTTTTTTTTTTTTTTTTTTTTTTTTTTTTGAAGAATAAATAAAGTTAATACTTTTTAATGTACTAAATAATTTTATCTTCATCAAAAATTTCATTTGGAAAAATCAATTAATTTTTAAAAAGTCATTTAAAAAGATAATTTTAATTTTAAACTATTAAAAAAATATTCTGAATTAAAAGTAGCATTGCTTATCGGCGACATGCAATGGAATTATTATAGATGGCATGTAATTGCATGTAAAACTAATAGCGCACTTGTTCTTTTAAAAATTAAAGTATATATTTTAATATATTTTTTAATGTGTTTAATTTGTAGTCAGAAATTAATTATTTACATGCCACATATAAGAAATAATGCATGCCAATTGCATGTCATAGATAAGCAATGCTGCTTTTAATCTCAAAATATTCTGAATAGATTCTCTTAAAAAAAAAAAATACTTCCATTGCTTATCCTTATTATTATCATATTAATCATATATTTTTCACACCATTAGTTAAGGAATTCTTTCTTTTCTTTTCTTTTTCTTTTTTTTTTTTTTTTTTAGCTCTTATTCAAATTGATTTCCCTTACTTTTTATTGAATGTCACTTATTTTATTGGATAGTTTACTTTATTTAGCAGTTCTGACATCTATGGAGTAATATCTCAACTAATAACATACTAGTTTTTTTTTTTTAAATTAAGTTATAAAATTAAAAACCTTTTTATGTGTTTAGTTTGTACTCAGAAATTAATTGTTTATATGCTATGCTTGCTTTTATGTCATCTATAAGCAATGCAGCATTACATCTCATAACATTCTGAATTTTTTTTTTATAGTTTAAGCCTCTACATTAAACTTTTCCCTTTAAATAACATTTTTAAAATATAATTGTACCAGATTAACACGATTTCAGGAAATGAATTTCTTGATGAAAATAGAATAGTTTAATACATTAAATGTAGTTTATTATCAGTCTGTTGCAGAAAAATGGCCTTTCTCTTAAAATGTCTGTTGCAGAAAAATGGCCTTTCTCTTAAAAAAAGAAATAAAAAACTACACCCATTATTTACAGTCATGACAATATTATCAGTTGTAAGCCTTTACTTTTTCCCACTTGTATTCAAATTGGCTCCAATTACTGTACTTTCAAGGAAATTAAATTCTTAATGAAGACAGAATGTCGAAATTAGGTGCCAAAATATTTATTATATCACCGCCGAGATTTTTTAAAACATTTCTCATTTCTGCCATAACGCAAACAAAACACAAACGTTTGCCGGTAGGGACGATATTCGTTCAACCAATCAGAGGACAGTATTTCTTCCGGTCGCGCTATGAATGTGCACTTCTGAAATACGCTTCCGGGACCCATTTTAAAATAACTTTTATTTATTAAGTTAAAATTCTGAATTTTTTTTTATTGTTAACCTTGTCATTTGTAAACAAAATCACATGATGAAACTTCTCAGACTTTTTTTTTAATTTAAATTTTAAAATTTATTAAAAATGTGGGGTAATTTAAAATCGTTATAACTCGAAAGATTATTCATAGATTTTAATTTTTTTCATTTAAATAAACAGAAATATATAAGTTTTAATTTTTATTCAGCATTTTTAAAAATATTAATTTATAAAAAGAATTAAAATATTTAACGAAAAAATTTCAAAAAAAGTAGTGCAACTTAAAAAAAAAAAATCATATTTTCAAAAGTAAATATTTTTTCAAATATACTAAATCAAAATTAAATTAAAACAATTGAAAAAGATATGTTCCAAGTTCGAACCCTATATCTTTAACGTTTCTCGAGTTATAAGAATTTAAATATGAGAAATCTTGAAAAAACCTATCATGAAGAGAAACGCATTTTTACAAGAAGTCGTTTCCATGACAGCCATTGCTTGAAAGCTAGATTTGGAAAACATACCAAAACGAAAAAAATTAATATATTTTGTTCTAATTCAGATAGAAACATCATTTAAATGTCATTTTAAGCAGGAAGAAACAGAATTTTTTTTTTATGAAATAAAATGTTTTTGCAAAATTTTAAGATTTTTGTGTCCCGGACCCCTTTAAACGAAGCGCTGTGATTCAGATGGACTCCAATAGCCATTTACACAATACTCTTGCGGCGTTTAGAGCAACCATTGTGTATACAACGGCAAATGCTCCAAACACACATCTGATAATTGCTTGTAGTCAGTTTCGACAGTGTGTAGACACTGTTATTGCAGCTAGCTATGGTTTCACTAAATATTATTATCCATTGTGTATCTGGTCATCCGTACAAAACTTTATAATGTTAAAAATGTTTTTTTCTCTAGCGTATGTTCCTGTTTGAAAGTAGGCGTTATTATGATCTAAAAAAACTGCCTCACCCTGTATATAAATTTTAAACTTCACGTCTAAACACCTACCCGTCACGGCATTTGAACTAGGGAACTGTCCTCTTCCAGAGTTATTGCCTTGATCAATCAGCCACGATTACACAAGTTGCGTTTTGGAATGTCGTTATTTATTTCAGATACCTTTTATGGAGCACGGGAAAGATGTTAAACAAGTAACGTATTTCCGATAGAGGTAAATGTTTTTCAAATGTGTATAATTCTGAATGTTTTACTCATTTTCTTTCTATAATTTTGGATTTGGGGCTTTTGAATTTAATGCTTTATAAAATATACATTTTAGCCTTTAAACTATTACATGTGTGAAAGAATATAGTATGAAGAGTAATGATTCTTCTATTTCGTAAGATTTTTTAAATTATATTGTAATATTATTTTCCTTTATATATTTTTTGTAAGAATACCAATCTATTTTTTTTTCGAACATATACTTTTTTGAATTTTTCAAATTATTTGTATGATGATCTAGTGAAACCCGAAATAAAGATAATTACTACATGGTATTAAAATAAATTTCTTCTATTGCTTATTATAACTTAGATACATAAACGTCAATTATACAATAGTTTGATTTTTATATTTCAGATATCTTGAAAGATATTATATTTCAGATCATTTTTATATTTCAGATATCTTGAAAGATATTATATTTCAGATCATTTTTATATTTCAGATATCTTGAAAGATATTATATTTCAGATCATTTTTATATTTCAGATATATTGAAAGATATTATATTTCAGATTATTTTTATATTTCAGATATGTTGAAAGTTTATTGTATTATTCTGTTAAAGTGAATATATTAAATCCCTCTCTATATAAAAAAAAGTTTTGATTTGGAAATGGACCAATGACAATCTGCGTATATATTCCAGGTAGATCCACATCCAATTTGAATGCTTAAGCATGGCCTTTCATCGTTAATATTAAAAAAACTGTTGCATACAAAAATATGAAAAGGGGTGGTATTATAGAGAAATGTTTGATAAACACGCTGATGCAGACAGTTTTCAAATCGAAGAATTATTTTAAGAGACATTTAATGCTAAAGTTAGACAAAATCGTTCCATTAAAAAAGTTTTATTGGAGCAAAAACTATACATGAGAATTTAATCATATTTAGATCATTTTATAAGTTCCCGGTGTGCAGATTTTATTTATTTTTCTTATTTGACTCATTTTTTGAGGTTTTATTTCAATTTTAAATTCAAATTTTCAGCATTTCGAGAGATATTTTTCACAAATTTTAGAAAATGTTATTAATTTACACTGTTGCCAGTTGTATAAACAGCGCAAACAATAATGTTTACTTCAAATTAAAAAATTATTTTACACTTGACTATTATAAATAGAAAATATAAAAAGCAGGAACTCATTGAAAATTACGTCATAAAAATTATAATTACACGTGAATTTTAAAAGAGACAGAATATTGTAAAATAATAAGTTCATAAACATGCGTTACAAGTCTTAAATAGGAGAATTTACGTCACATTTACGTCACATTACACTTATTATATAAAATGAACAAAAAATAATATTGCTAAACAGTTTAAATTTAAAAATTGCTCGAGACATTTATTTAATATTTTAAGATGATCATAATATCTCATTTCTAACAAAAGTATTTTTACATGAATATTAAAAAGAAATAGAAAAGTTTGGTAAAAATTACGTCAGATTATATTTCTCAGATTCAAATTATAATTCAATCTTCCGATATCTTTTTAAAGCCGATCAAATTATCGTGCTGTTAGAGTCTGCGGTGTCTGAATGGGGGTTGACGAGCGTAGCTCGTAGGGGGCAGAGCCCCCTAGTAATATAAAATAACATAAATAGTTTTTTTTTTAAAATTTCACTGTAAATAAAAGAGTCTTAAAGTAAGACAGAAAAACGACTGAAAAAGCATTTAAGACATGTAAATGTCTTAATATATAGCTTTTACATAATAGATACCTTAATTTAAGATACTTGCGTGTCTTAATGGGTGTTTCCTGAATAATATTTTTATGTAATATAGCGATGTTGTAGATCATGAAATTATAATTATTATATGAAATTCTTCAATGACAAGGCAATGGAACATCAGCGAAAATGACATTTCCCTTCAAATGTTTTTCGTTTTCTTTTAAACATAGCGCTATTATTCACACACAGAAAAAAATTATGCTTCTGAAATTATAGACCTACAATCTTTTTTATGTGATTTGTGTAAATATGTACCTTTACTATTATGTAAAGAACAGTAAATATAAAAACATAACGTATAGCTGCCAACTTGTACAGATTTTTCATACCACTAAAATTTAATAGATATTTTGTACTTACTTAAACATTGAAATTCCTTCAATTTCCGTGATTCAATTAGATAAACTTCATTATTACATTTTAGTGGTATGAAAAATCCGTACAAGTTGGCAGCTATGATAAATGGACAATACACGAAATATTGCTTAAATAAATTTAAGTGTTTAATTTATATATATTTACATGGGCAGATATATTCGTATATTGCACCTTCACTCGTTACCTCCAATGCAAATTGGATTGTTCTAAACCATGTGCGAATAATGGTACACTGATGTGACAAACAATACGTGGATGCTAGAAGGTAGCAAAACAATTACAAAAGGAGACCAAAAAGCGTTATGCCAGTCTACATATATTGTGTGGGTAGATAATAAAGGTCTAGAATGAAATTAAACCTTACCTAATTCAAAAGTCATTTAAAAGATGTAGTATATCTAACAATATAGATAGAACGGAAGATGATTAGTTATCTATGCATCAAAGTGACAGTGATGGTGAAGATGCAACAGAATTCGATGATGCGCCTGAAGATATAACAAAAGACGAATACTATGAACTTTTCACGTTACCAGATAATAAAAATAAGATAATGTCATAAGGTAATGTCATAAGGTAATGTTCATAAGGTAATGTCATAAGGTAATGTCATAAGCTAATGTCATAAGGTAATGTTCATAAGGTAATGTCATTTCGTTTAAATAAACAGTATTTACGGTACATGTAAAATTTTTATTTGTTTATGCCCATCTTTTCCCTATTTTTAAATCTATTATTTTCATGTTTCGCGTATAACACGCACCCGTAAATTTCGATCCTATTTTTAGTGTTAGAAACCCTTGTTATACACCGGATTTTATAGTATATTAAAAAAAATGCCACTCATTACAACAAAACACATTATATTTTATGTAGTACCACGATTAGAAGTTTAAGTTATTCTTTAATCCCAATGTTACTATTGCTACTTTTAGTATCAACATTTTTAGAACAGCTGCCAACTACAAGGTAATAAAATACTCAAACTTCTTTACAAAAGTAACCAGTTCGCTTTCTAATTGTGAGTTTAATATGTGTGAGGACTGTGTTTAATATCAAATACAATCCATTTATGCTACGAATATGACACTCTGTAAGTAAAAATGTTCTCGTATAACTTCTGCTATATTTTCGATAATATTTTAGCACCTGTTGTTTCCTTACCTAAAAAGCTGTAAGAGGCAAAACTGTTACTTCCGCGCTATATACTTTTATTTGTACTTCGAACAGAATTCTTTGGACACGTGCTCATACGTAAAGGGATAAAGAGATTTGAAACTGTCTAAAAACTTTCCTTTAAAGTTTTTGTTTATGTTTTTTTATATGCGGTTTGCCGCTTGACTTTTAAACAGTGTTTCGCAGAATATAGACAGTATTTCAGCTTCTTAGTCAGTTGTTACTTCTTATTATATTTCTGTATATCTAGAAAAAATTCAATGTATTCATTCATTTTGTTGAAAGTGGAAAAATCTGATTACATCATAATATCAAACATTACTTTTCGAGGCATAATTACAATTCCTGATAAATCTGAAAGTAGTAAGCGTTTGTATCATAATGTAAGAATCGTAATGTTCTTCAGGTGCCCTCTTATAACATTTCACTACTAGAAAGATTTTCATAAATTATTTGTTTTTAATAAGAAAGGGTTGGGTTGGGTTGATTGTTGACGGCCAATTATCTACACGAGGGATATAGGCCCAAGGGGGAGTGCCTTCCGTGGAGGTCTTTCTAAGGGAACCTAATCCATATTAACGCATGGAAATCCACGGTTCGAAGAAAACCACGAAAACTCCGAACGATTAGGCCGACGGGCGCGACTGGGTTCGAACCCAGCACCTCCCGTCTACCAGCTTCGAGGGCAGAACCTCTCAGCCACTGGTGGGACCTTAATAAGAAAGAATTTTCCATAATATCTTACTTTTATTCAGTCATAATTAAAATTCCTAGGAAACCTTGAAATTGAAATGAGGAGCATAATATTTTAAAAAGTATCTTATGATGCGTAAACTTTCTAATAAAATTTAATACTATGTTTAATTCAATTAATTAATATAACTTTGAACTCTTTAACGCTGAGGAATTTCTCTAAATATCTGTTAGCTTATATTTTTGTAGATATATTTAATTAAATATGACGTCGGAATAAAGATGCCAAGCTTACATGTTAAATTTGATAATCACATAAAAACGATCACTATTAAAAAAATATTTTATCCATGCTATTTTTACAATGCAGTTCAGACACGTGATGGCTTGCAGAGAATTACAGCATTATATTTATATTTTCACATGATATAATAACATTGAGATACTTTAACTAGATTCACTGATTGTCAAGAATGAAGTATATGAATATATTCTCTTTTGGTCAGTTTTAGAAATAAAATAGGCGAAATCAATGTGCAATTGCATAATTAAACTCCTATTATGCGTTCTCTAGTCGCCCGGATCGATATTAGTAAATGGAAAATGGATTTCTAAATGACAAAGTCATTAAAATGATAAATATGTCAATTTATTTCTAAAATTATAATTTCTTGAAAATTCCTGTAAAAACCAACACTTCTGCCATTAAATGTAACTCTTCTTTGCAACTAATATAAAGCAGTGCGTAGTAGAGGGTATTAAAAGACAAGGGAAAACATGCACACAAAAAAAGTGACAGACCAAAAGGAGAAAAAAAGATGAAACTAGAGAACAGGAATTCTACTTTTTCAGAATTTAGTGTCGATTCGGCATTGCCATTACTTCATTTTCTTCTAATGGACTGATTGCTTCTATTATTATGAAACAGCCATAATAAATGAAGCGTTAGGTGAAGATGAAAGAGCAGCCGTAAAAAGTTAGAACACTGATTTTCTGGTCAGAATGTGGAGGGAAAAGTGGCCATAATTTAAAAAAAACTATGGCCATTTTTTCCCCCATTCTGACCAGAAAATCAGAGTTCTTACGGCGCTCTTTCATCTTCACCTAACACTTAATTTATAATGGCTGTTTCATAATAATAGAAGCCACCAGTCCATCAGAAGAAAATAACTCGATTAAGCGGAATTCTACTGCAGTACAAAACATATTTTAATTTTAAGACTTAAAGCACACGTTTTATTTTGCGTAAAATGACGTCATTCGCAACCGCTTAAGAATTCCACATGTACGATCTACTCTTAAACATCTACAGTAAAGCTTACATAGTACATGACTGTCGCGAAATAATGCACAAATGCAGTAAAACGATGCCGTCATTCAAGACAATCGACAAAAAAAACGGCTATCTAATGATTCATAGATGCTTACAATAAAATATAGCTTATAATAGCTCCATTGTTTTAACAGAAATCATTCGTTTATATTTTTTTCAAAATAGCACGTATTTTAATTACATTTTCTTCCAGTTGTTATGAGAAAATGCAGCAAAAATATATAATTACTATTTTAGGACTATTTTTCCTTTACTTTCAACAGAAATGGAGTACTTCCGTTGCAAATATTAAGCAAATGGCTCTAAAAACTACAAAAAAATTAATAATTCAAAAATAAATGGAGATACAGTTTTCAAACAAAATGCATTTAAAAGAATTTTTTTTTCCAATACGACGGTATAAAAATCGAAAATGCGCGATGCTTAGAAATTAAAAAAATTGCTATAGAGTATTTAATCGTACTATCTTTGTTTTACGGCTCTGTAAGGTAACGCTATTTTTTGGAATACTCAAAATAAGCTGGGAGAAAGAAATAGCATACCGTACCGGGGGCTAATTAGTGTGATAAAAGAAATTAAATGTCAATTGAATACATGGCGAACATCATCGTGAAATTTTCTGGCTTTTTCAAGTACAACGCAGATAAACAAAATCAAATTGTTACGGTGCAATTCAAGGAATACTGGATTTAATTGTTTTAATGATGCTGAAGCTTTTCAAAGCATTTGAGTATCAGTGGGTAGTGAAAAATCAATTGACATACACTCAAAATTGAATCCTAAATATGACTAAAATGATTATCGCGTTTCAATATTTTGGTAGCAGGCGAAATCTTTACGGCAGTTTCTCCCACGAAGCAACTAACACCGGATATGGACCTCACACATAATCTTACCAAAATAGCCTATTGAATACTACTGTATGTTTTAAAAAATGGAAGATCAGGCTGGATGATATTCAATTATACATTAGCTCAAAACGAGTATGTTCTTGTGATTTTATTCATAAAAAATAATGTCACACCAAGGGCAGCAACGAAAAGATTTACGAAAGTGACGACAACCTCTTCAAAGTAGCCATTTCTGCTTACGATGTTAAACTATGTGTAGTTGTATTGGATAGAAATTTTATTCCTTCTTCTCATCATATTAGCTACCATTCATAGTTGGTTTTGATCTAACAAGGGACCACCAAACATGGTGCTCACCGATTTTTTGAAGTGAAAACTTCTTTAGGCGCGTTGAGCTTTTTTTGAGATGGGGAAAAACCACTTATTTGGAGACACTGTAACGTAACCGACATGCTAGCATTTTAGCACATACACACTAGCGCGCCAAGCGGTGAATGACAGGAACTTTTCCCTCTTCAGCTCAATCCGCAAAAGAAGAAGGAAGCTAATAAAACTCACTTTTTCTCCGGCGTATTGCTAAAACAAATTATTATTTTGTTTTTCGTCAGTTAAAATGAATTATACCGTATTCGTGACCTACCTATTTCGTGTAACTAAAAACCGATAACGTTGTATTTTATCGTGTTGATGGTCTGGTCAATGACCAACAATATTGGCGGGAATTTCGATTACGGAAGATAAAATACGGGGCACAGATGTCAGATACGCACTTGGGTACCTAATTGACAGCAAAATGGCGTTACTTTATTTTACAAGGTAACCCGGTTACTGTTGCTTATTTATTAATAAATTGTTCATTTACTTTTATTTTATTTTTTTTTTTAATTGTACAATTGTTTTGTTCTATAGTTATTAATGAAATTATCGTTTATTTATTGTTGTTTACTTTTTAAAACAATAGAAAATAATTTAAAAATATATATTGTAACTGGTATTCGAAAACGGGCTTTCGCCAAATTGACGTTAAAAAATCACGCCAAACATGGTTCGTATATCACATCTCTGCCAAATTCTCGGTTTTTTGATTTTTCGACTTTTTATCCAAATTTTCCGTATTTTTTAAATTTTCCCTTCCATTGTATCCCAAACACTACCTTCATACCAAATTTCAAGATTCTAGGGATACAGGACGTACCTCTGAGTTTTGATGATCGGTGAATCAGTGACGAAAAGGCGAAAGTTTAAGTTCATATATCTTCTGAAATAAAAAAGATAGAAACGTGTAATTTCAGCATTTAGTTCCATTTCCACATTACTTTAGATTTACGAATTTTCAAGTTTCTGGGAATCACCGACACAAAGATATTGGGGGGTCAAAAGTACCCTGAGTTGCTTCCAGAAAAAGATGCTTACGGCTGTGCTTTCAAGACTCTGCAGGGGCACTGCCGTGTCCCCAGATGGTTTCATTAGTGCTGCTACACAATTCAACGCATAAAACATTTCCTGACGATTAAAAAAACACACGTAATTGTTGAAGTTTTCACTTCTATTGGCACTCCCGGAGTGCCACTGTTTTTTTTTTTTTTTTTTTTTTTTTTTTTTTTGATGTATTTAATGTATATTGTAGATTTCTTATCCCTAAATACTCTGGTGAAAGGATTTCTTCAAATGTGCCTTAGATTTTGAGAAATTGGAAGTCAAAGTTCAGCATACATTTCAAATATTCATTATTTTGGCGCTCTCAACGGATATGGCGTGGCGTGACGACAGAGTCCTCGACCGCTAGCCAGAGGGCCCGAGTTCGATGCTGGCTCCCGGCTTTTTTTTTAAATTAATTTAATACTTTTGTCACTATATAAATTTTAATCAAAGTTACGAATTTCTACCATTTTGAAATTTTGAGATTTTCATAAACAAATATTGATTTACGTTTTTGATTTTTCATGGGAACATCTATTTTTTTCTGTCATTTTTAAACTAAAATTTTGTTGGCGAAATTATAAATTAATTTGTGTTTAATTTGTGCAGAATTTTTTTTTCTTAAAATTAATATTAGTACTACCTTTTTACTTTCTTCTATCTTCAATAGAAGAAAGTATTGTAATCGAAATTTTTTTCGAATTCTGGTTTTCGACGGATTGACACGTTTTAGGGGTCAGAGATCACAAAAACATGTTTATACAAAATGTCCGTCTGTCCGTGTGCCCGTGTGTCGCTATTGTACCATCAAAAATTGTATGAAGTTATGAATAGAATTGAACCAATTTTTTTTTTAAGTTCTTGGCTGTAGCAAGCAGGTACTTCATTAATTTGGAAAAAATCCGCCGGTAGGGGGGCTGTATTAGCGATTTTTGTGCGATTTTTGTGCATTTTGAATATTGTACCATCGAAAAGTATATGAAGTTATGCATAGAATTGAACCAAATATTTTGTGTATGTTTTTAGCTATGGCAAAAATGTCCTCCCTTAATTTGGAAAAATTCCGCCTGAAGGGGGCGCTGTAACAGCGATTTTGGTGCAATTTTCAATATTGTACCATCGAAAAGTTTATGAAGTTATGCATAGAATTGAACCAAATTGTTTTGTGTATGTTTTTGGCCATACAAAGAAGGTCCTTCCTGAATTTGGAAAAAAATCTGCCGGTAGGGGGCGCTGTAATAGCGATTTTTTAATATTGTACCATCGAAAAGTGTATGAAGTTATGCATAGAATTGAACCAAATTTTTTGTGTATGTTTTTGGTCATGGCAAGAAGGTCCTCCCTGAATATGGAAAAATTCCGCCGGAAGGGGGCGCTGTAACAGCGATTTTTGTGCAATTTTCAATATTGTTCCATCGAAAAGTGTATGAAGTTATGCATAATTCTAATAAAAATATTTCTAAAACAAATTAAAATGAAATATTTACATGAGACAGAAGAAAGTTTTGGGATTGGCACATCCAACTAATATTTTAAATAAAAGTCTCAAATAATGCGTAGTATTTTATTAGAAAAAAATTAACAAAACAAATATCTTTTTAATATTTGGTTTGTTTTAAATATATTAAAATATGTTAAATGATAAAATATATTATTTTTTAATATTACTGATATTTAAGTTTAATAAATATGCAATTAATCGGGTGACATATAGCGTAACAATAATCAAAACGGAATATTCATTCGGAAAATTTTCCTTTAAAGAGCATAATTTCTTACCTAGTACTTGTCTTCAAAAGAAGATAAAATATATCAGTTAAAAAATTGATTTATTTCGATTTTATTACGAAAGTCTAGCTGACGATTTCTTAAAATATATGTTTCATAAGTCATATCTTATGTGGGATCCCCAGGCAAATTTTGTATTTCTTGTTGACAATTTTTGTTTTATTATCATTGTTTGTTAGGATGAAAAATATTTTGAAATATAATTTGTCCATACTTATTCATCAAAAAATAAACACAATTGGAATAATGACATCAAAATTATTATTTATAATTTACATGGAATAATAAATTTTCGCTTAAAATTCCATAAAATAAATAAATATATATATATATAATGTATTATTTCCAAAACTTTGCTTAAAATATAAAAAATATATAAAGATAAATAATAATTTAAAAGAAATCTAGACATAAAGTAGTTTGGATTTTCGCCATTAAAGATAAATATATATAAAATATAAATTTAAAATATAAATAAAAAATCATAAGCGTAATTGTATATTATTTAGGAAAATGTAAAAATTTTCAAAGTTGCAGCGCGATTCATAACCATACTTAAAAGTTTGTAAAGAGTCAAAATATAAAATTAATTTTAAAAAGTTCAGAGGTAGCACCGAACCCGAGCCGTATGTTTAGCAAGCGAGCACTCCGTCTCAACACTACGGACGACTTGTTGAAGCGTTCAAACTAACGGGTATTTGAAACGTATGGTGAACTTTGATCCTTAATTTCTCAAAAGCTAAGGCCCATTTGAATAAATCCCTTCAGTGGAATAATTAAGGATAAGAACCCTATAGCACACCTTAAATTCATCAAAATCGGGGAACACCATGTTTGGTGGTCCCCTTATAAGTAGAATCCCTTTACTTATAAGGGGAGCCCTTATTAATTACCCCTTTGGCAAAGTGACCAAATTGATGATACATGCATCCCGAGTGCTACGTACGCAAACAGTTAAATGGCGCCCTTAATGCATAGGCCCTTAGTAGGAAGCAAAGTTTGGGACATAATGTATTCATGTATGTTTTGCATAGTGTGGATCTCTTGAACTATGTTTCCTCTACGCTGATATCGGCCTCTCCGTCAGTACAATCATATATTCATTATACCATTTAATTGTAGATCTTAAATAACCGCGGCTTTTACCATAGATTTGAATGACTATTTACTGACGAGTGACGACAATATCTAAAATACCATACTACTTCTATGTCCGCCGTCAAAATTTCTAGTAATCAAGCTTCTAAATTTTCAGTATCTTCTAGGATATCTAACAACAGTTTTTAAAATGATTTCTTAAAACGCATGTTATATATTTATCTATTCGAAATTTGGCATCTTGATACTGCACAACGACACGCTCAGTAACTACAGTATTTTGATGCTCTATCTTACATGAAGTATAATGATTTGCTACCAATTTTTGTATACTTCATGCTTTTCAACCAAGTTAAATATGTACAGTCGTGGAAAAAAAAAAAAGTAAACACCCCCTACTAACTCCTCAATAAATTATCATAGACAAAAGTGACTGGTACCGAACGACTGGAAATAAAGTCTACTTTTAAATGATGTATATAAAATTTCCTTGGGGGGGGCCATCTACATATTAAAACGATCCAAACTTCATTTTTTTTCAATGGTAATATCCAATTTTAACAAGATATTTCAAATTTTCGGTTCAAACTATGCCGAACGACTGGAAATAAAGTCTACTTTTAAATGATGTATATAAAATTTCCTTGGGGGGCCATCTACATATTAAAACGAATCCAAACTTCATTTTTTTCAATGGTAATATCCAATTTTAACAAGATATTTCAAATTTTCGGTTCAAACTATGCCTAGACACCAAATTTCAAGTCATTTGAATGATAAGTTTTTGAATTATAAACATTCAAAATTGAGTGCTTCTAATGTTAAATTAAATTTTCATATTTTTATTTATATCTCCTGAAATTATGCTCCTAATGTGCTAATTTTTTGTGTAGCAGTATTACTAATATACCCAAACATAAATACGCTGGATTTGCAATTTTCATAATTTTATGATATGAATTATGAATTATCAAAATAATATTCTAAAAATTAATGTATTGCAACCTGCAAATATTTTGATGGATTTAGATTTACTAAGGGCTGCTTTGTGTAAATCCAAAATTTCACATTTTTCTTCCAAGAAGTTTTCAAATTATGCTTAAAAAACGTCAAAATGATGGTTTAAAGGGCCGTCTATGATAGAAGTGAGTAGATATTTCGAAATTTATTCTGCTGTCCGGTAATCTAACATGCTTCGTTGACTCATTGAGTAACGCTTAAGGTGCCTTGATCAAGATGGCGGCTCCCTCGGTTAACAATCGAGTACGGACCTTCAATTTGGATACAGTCCTTAAAATACGCTCGTTTCAAAATAATTAATTTCTCGGAAACTTATGGTACGAATTGCATAAAAATTGGTTTATAGGCTAATTGAAGGGTGTAGAGTTCATTTATGCTGTCAGAATTGGGTACTGCTATTGAAAAAAAACAAAGTTATGGTTCGTTTTAATATGTATATAGTCCCCTAAGAAAATTTTATATACATCATTTAAAAGTAGACTTTATTTCCAATCGTTCGGTACCAGCAAATTTCTTCTACGATAATTTTTTGAGGAGTTAGTAGGGGGTGTTTACTTTTTTTTTTCCCACGACTGTACTTTGCTAATTACTTAAAACACATTTCTCAAAATATTTTATCGTGTGCTTCCATCTCTCCCCCCTTGCTAATTTATTTTTTAAGACTGCACAAAAGAGATGGGATTTTACTGTCGGTAGGAAGCTGTTGTGGGAAGTTCATTTATATTAGTGTATGTTTTGAAAACTCATTCAAATAATTGTTCCTTATTTATGAGCGTAACAAAATTTTAATTCTTTTGAGAAAAACGTATCTCATTTTGCATTATTATTTGAATCTCTCAATCCGAGTTCTAACATTTCCAAAATGATTCGATTATGACTAAATTTAAATACTTTATTACCATAGTAAAACAAATTCCAATTAAAAAAATCTTTTTCTAAGCCTGGTTAAATTCGTTTCTCAAATCTTTTTATGGACTTGCATATCAGCATTTATGCGTTGTAACTTTGTAAACATTTGCATGTTGCTAACTTTTCTAAAAAGATATACATATAAATGCAGAATATAAATATTTTATTATGTAGAGTAAAACATTATCCTTTATGTTAACTTGTCTTTTGTATGTAAAAACCATACTTTGTAATCGATTTTTCATTCATTTTCTTATGTATTACAATTACAAATGTTGTGTACATACGTTTATGTCAGAAGACAATAGATCATTTTAATATTTGTAGAATTTAATAATACATTATTATATTAATTTTAAGGTATTTTTATTTTAGCCGGTAAAGCGATAAATTCCCATATATGGTTACAAATATATACGAGTTGCAATAGTAACGGAGTTTATGCACTAAAGCAGGATTTCTAAAATATTTCAACCGGCAATGAAACTGCAAAAACGAAATATTTTAAGCACTAAAAGAAGAAAAAATACATAAAAAATAAATAGTGTAACAATTAATAAAAAAATATTTGATGAATTAATATTTTAAGATTGTTTAAATTTTGATTGAAATTTAGAATTACCAAGTAGACAGTTTATATAGTTTTTTAGCTCACAGGCTATCAAAGTCTGTGAGCTTATGTGCCCGCCGGTTCTGAATGTATGTACGTACGTATGTATTGTTAATTCAGATAAATGGGTTTTTCATGCAGAAATATCCTATTTGCTCCAAATTCGGTATACCGATTAATTATGTTAAGCAGCTTCCATGATTAGATTTGGAAGTCCATTACTTATGTATAAAGGGGGGGAGGGTGGATACCCCTTAATTTATATAAATGAGTTTTTCATGTAGAATTATTCAATTTGCTCCAAATTTGGTATACGGGTTTATTATGTTAAGGAGTTTCCTTGATTAGATTTGGAGGTTCATTAGTTAAGTACAAAGGGGGGCTAGCTCCCTACCCCCATTTTAATTTATATAAATTTGCTTTTCATGCAGAGTTATTCGATTTGCTGCAAATTTCGTATACCAGTTTACTATGTTAAGGAGATCCCTTGATTAGATTTGGAGGTTAATTGGTTAAGTATAAAGGGGGGACGGGGTCTAGTATCCCCTTTAATTTAGATAAATGGGTTTTTCATGTAGAATTAATCGATTTGCTTCAAATTTGACATACCAGTTTATTACGATATGGCTTTCTTCATTTGATTTCTAGGTTCATTGTTTAAGTATAAAAGGGGGAAAGGGGGGGGCGAGTGGCCCCTCTCCTTAATTTAGAAAAATGGGTTTCCATGCAGAATTATCTAGTTTAGTTTAATTTTTTTTTCTAGGTTCATTCAGATAAGGAGCTTTTCTGATTAGAGTTGAAGGTTCATTGGTTCAGTATAGGGAGAAATGGGGGAGCTAATATCCCGCTTAATTTAGCGAAATGGTTTTTTCATGCAGAATTATCTGATTTGCTTCAAATTTGGTATGCCAGTTTATTATGTTAAAGAGCTTCCCTGATTACATTTGGAGGTTCTTTGGTTAAGTATAAAGGGGGGAAACGGAGGCTAATCCCTTCATTTATTTTTCGAAGGGCATTACTCTTTGAATTAAGAGTATAATATACAATTAGTGTGAATAGCCTGAGAGCTCAATGCCATCAGTTTAACTGGGCAATATTATTTTTATATTTTATTTTTTTGCCGTATCTTAATCATGAAACAAAGCAAAATTCGAATTTCGTTAATAAATTCAGTGATTCACTATTTCTACCAAATGAAAAATACGCAGTGAATTTTCCATATTCGGGGTCCAAGCCAAATAGTAATGGAACTGTTTTTGAAAAGTTATGAATTGCAGTCACGAAATTACGCGTGATTTCTAAGATAAATATTTAATGCTTATAAAAGAGTATTTCGCAAACGTTTCTGCTTTTGTACTTATTTAAAACTTCTTACATTAACGTCTATATTTTAATACAGTCACGTTGGGATTTTTGTATAAATTATGTGATCCACGTTTGTGGCATACCTTGATGTATTTTTTAACGATTTAATCGATTCCGTGTTTTATTGCTAAAAAAATAGTTTGTCTGTAAAACTTTTGGCGTAGGATTTGAATACACCGTTTATTAGTGACACAAAATCTGTAGAATTTCGAATAACAATCAATATTCTGAAATATCTTCTCCCAAAATAATCTCTCGCTCTCTTTAAGTGTACAGCAATCATTACTAAAGTGAATTAGCTAAGTACATTAATTCCAAACTCTTGCATCCAGTAATAAAAGGCGCTACATCGGTAAATAACACAAGCTTCTGATTCAGTATTAAAAGGGGTGGTAATTACGAAGCAGAAAGATTAAATTAGAAGCCAGAGTCATTAAAGAAATAAAGACAGAATGAACATTATGAATCATTAGATTTCTTTTCTTCGATGAAAGGTTGTTTTAATGTTAGTTTATATTCAACTCAGGAAAATTAAGGGCTTTCTTTGCTACACAGTGAATTAATCATGTAGGTTTCTTTATCCTTTAAACGTTATTTATTAACTTTTTTCCATCAACTGACTCCCCATCTAACTTTTATAAAAAATGTTAGTGGATTTTCTACAAAATTAAAATATGTTATTATTAAGTATAATGATGGATATTTACTTCAAAAAATGGTCTAATAGAAATCGTGAAGAATTATTAAATGCAGTTTATTAGACCTTTAATATGCGGTATCAATAAATGCGTATAAATTAATTTTAAATTCATGCATAATAAAGGTTTATTTCTTAGTTTTAACCGGTAAACTAAACAAAAAAAAAATATATTTACACAAACTTTCAGCATTTTGGTGGGAACTTCAATGATTTTACTTATTTAGATACGATTTTAAACTATAACATATTTTTAAGTTACAACTTAAACAAAAGCTGGTGGTTCTACATTTCATCCAAAAGCTCCGTTTATATACAGAGGGATTATAATCAAAGCTTCACTATCAAAAAGTTGTAAAAATAGAACCAGTGGTCAGAATTACCTGATATTTCATGTGAGTATACGTGAAGTAATGGCAATTTGTTTTCTGAAAGGAAAAAAGTACAATAGTTGACCGATAGAGGGCACTATACTCGTCATAAGAGGCTAATAAAAGGACGTGACATGCTATTTTGGCATTCTTTATTCAATGTATATCCACCACGATAGAGTGGTGCCACAGTCAATAGGGAAAAATCGGTTTTTATCCCTTGGCCAAAACCGTGAAAATAGCAAAAAAAAAAAAAAAAAAAAAAAAAGGGAACCAGTCAAATGAACCCGTCTCTTCGGAATTATCAGTCAACATCTTCAGACCGAATGCAGTCATCGGAACAGAGACGCTTCTTAAACCCTTTAATGTTCGGAATTTCTTCAATTGAATTGCTGCATAGCCACCGTTGTTGTAAAAAAGCTTCACAAGCAGAAACCTATCCTTCAATGATACAGTCATGATTACCTTCTCAGACGCAAAAGAAAGGAAAGTGCGTTTTCTCCGTCTTTTTATTACATGTGCAATTTGCAGTGCGTATTCGAGGTCTTTTTATTAGCATTTTATAAGGAGGACAGCGCCATCTATCGGACAACTTATGTACTTTTCTTCCTTCGCAAAACAAATTTCCAGTGCTTTACGTATATTTACGTGAAATATCAGCTCATTCTGACAAATGGTTCTTTTTTTGCATCATAGTTATAACTTTAATTATAATCACTCTGTAGGTATAAACCTTACTCATGACAGAAAATTTTGTAAAAAGAGTATACAGTGAAAAGAAACGAATGCAATCACTACGGAAATACTGTACCAAATACTGTTGAATGGATTCGGAACTATGCTGATTACGAACGTACCGCAAAACGAGTTTAGAGGACAGTTATAATTTTAATCAGTTTCCAACACGTTCGTGTACTTTTTAAAGAGGAGTACTTTTGATTAATTTATTAGCTACGACTTTATCTTTTCTTTTAAACTATCATTTCCTTTCCCATTTAGCCCTCTATAGCTGAGTGGTTATGTCAAACATTCCGTTAATTACTGACAAGCGTATAAGGGGGGACTGGTATCAAATTACTGATCCAGCGCATATCCTTAATTTGTGCCGTGCATTTTAACCATTAATACACTGCAAACAATTGTCGATTTTACGGTATTATGTTGTACCCCAGTTGCCAATATTATACCGTAAAATTAAGAATAATAAACCGTAAATAACCAGTAGTATACCATCCTATAAATATACTGGCAGTACTAAGCCGTATATTACTGCTTATCTTATTTACTGCTTATTTATTATTGTTGATTTTACGATATAATAATGACAGATGAGGTGTTAGTATCATACTGTAAAAGCAACATTGTTTGTTGTGTATCTGAGGATCAATTGTAACATGAAATGCATGTTTTGTAAAACTGATGAAAACAAAGATATGCATCATTCGGGAGAACATGCGTTGTAGCTATAGGTGTCAGAGCAACAATTTAATGAAATGCTTTCTAATGTATTTTTGCACTAAATTCTTATGCTTTAAAATGTTCATCTTCGAAGCGTTTTAGGTGGACTTCCACGCAGTTTTAATAGCAATAGCATTTTATCTGTTTATAAAAGTATTTGACTTGTTCACCATCTTCTACTAACAAAAAAAAAAAAAAAAAAAAAAAAAAAAAAAACGTAGAATTTTGAATAATAATCAATAAGCTCTAAAATTCTTTCCAAAAATATTTTTGTTCCTTTTAAAATCAAATTAAATTACCCAAGTAAGTTAAATATACACTCCTGCATCGAGTAATAAAAAAGAGTTACAATTAAAGATCACATGCTCCGCATTCTGTATTAAAAGAAGTAGTGATTGGAAGAAGAAAGATTAAACTTACAGAAAAAATCTTTAAATTAGGAGAAAATAGATTGAATATTGTGATTTCTAGTTAAAGATTTCTCTTTTTAATGAAAGATTTAATAGAATAGTTTTCTACTTCCGTTAAATATTCACTTCCTCGATTTCTAAATCTGTTATATCACATGAGCTCCTACATTTCTAAAAATAATAAAATTGCAAATAAATTTTTATATATTAGTATTACGTATAAAACTATTGGTAGTTGTCCGCAGCATCACACCGTGCATTTGGAAGGGACAGCCACGGCGTCCAAGGTACCAAGAGAACCATAATTCATATCCAAGCAGATCCCTCCACAAAGGGTCGTTACATCCCTTAGAGCATACGTCTAAGGTCGAGGCACGCCCAGTGGATGTATCAACTCCTGGTTATGGGACACGTAAGATGGGGACCACCTCTGATCTTCTTCCAGGTTTACACAAGAATCTGAAGGACTGAGGACCCACATGTCCACATGGGTCGATGGCGATAGCTCTCGAAACGTTACAAAACAACATCTAACCATTACGGTAGCGGCCTCGACACTTGGCAAAAACAACTAACCAGCAACAATGAGCCAGCATCCTAGATATTCTACTCAATGTATCGAGGAAACATTCCTCGCAGGAACGACTGCCTAATTCGTCGACCCCACCCTCGAATTGGGCTAGTACCCTGTGTAATAAGACACATACATGTTTTGCAGCACAACTTTATTAATAAGACATAACATGTGCTTCCGACATGGGTGGGACCCACGCGAGTGCGTATTGATAGAGGTTATTATGAAAATAATAATAATAATAATTCTTTTCAACCAGACACATATGTTAGACTACATGATAGAAATGAAAGATGCATTAAATATTTAAAACTGCATGGTCTATGACTTGCTCTTCTATCTACTTTCTTCTTCAGCTATCCCGTCATCGCATCTAAATGACTAATCTTTAGAATAAAACTCTCATATTGCAAAATCCAGTCTATCGTAATGTAGTTTCACCAAAGATAGGGCTCCATTACTCTGAGGAAAGCCTCAAGAGACTTTCGCAGGTCAACACTCACCACCAACACTCACCACCGAAGGAAGTTTACTGGTAGCTGGATTCGGAATGCAGCAAAATTGGCATGCACGAGTCAAAGGCTTGACACGGAAGCGCTTAGTAGGCTGGAAAAGGGTCGTGTACCGTAACTGCCCAGTTGAATAAGGAAGATGTCCAAGCACGTTTTTTCGAAACCTTTGGTAGTACGTGAAAAACGCTTCTGCTCTGGATCTCATCTTCTCACCCTTCTTGCCAAGAACGAATAATTTCCTGGCATAGAAAATGCTTAACTGAGCTTTGCGGAATATCAAAATGGGAGATAACAACATCAAGCTCAGCACCCGCTTTTGCAAGCGAATCTCAGCATAATATGATGTACACAGCTCCAACCCTTTCGATATTGCAACTAATCCAACCTGAAACACAGTAGCGTACTATGGAAGCTGGAAGAACTGTTCCACCACAAGGACACGTGACCATAAATAGCTACAACAAACCCGACACTGATGGGTCTGTTTTTGACCCATCGGTATAGACGGATGCACAATCTTGATCAATCTCCTCGATGTTCTGAGGAGCCTCACCCTCAATCAATGGCCGAGCCATCGCGGGATGTATCCTGTAACTATCAACACTACGTTCTGTTTCGTCTACACTGTAATGAATCGGGCCGCGTGTTGAGTACATGTTGACACGTGTCGAAGTTCGGTGATCTTCTTGGAGTTGAGGCGCACCAACATGCCACCTGAGTGGATAGGCCTTTTTCCGAGAACTTTAATTTTTAGCTTGTTGAGTTTTATGGCCCTGGTCACTCTCTTTTTTACTATCTTGCATCCCTCCCTTTTCAATCCGAGGATACCCAGCTAAAAATGAACTGTAGTTTTTTTACAGAAATGAGGTATTTTTCAAGTTTTTCTACGGTCAACTGTAGTTTTTTTTGTAGTGCAATATCAACAGTAAAAACACTTCAGTTATTTTCCAGTTATTGACAAGTATTTTTTCAACCCAAAATTTAAAAAATAGTAAGACTTTATGTCTACAGTAAAACGGCAGTGAATTTCAAGTGATTTTATAGCAATTAATTCACAAAAATTTTCGCTGATGTACCTGCAGTCTGACTGCAGTTTCTGAAGAACTTTACAGGTCTTAATTTTGTAAGTATGATTATTATAATAGTAACTACAGTATAACAGCAGTTACTGTAAGATTCTTTTGCAAGACACAATGCTGTATTATTGTGTGATATTTCCCGAATTTTCTAAAGTGTTTAAAATTGTTTTAATTTTGTGAGAGATGCATGTTATGAAACACACTTTTTAAATACTAATGATAATTAATACTCTTTCCAAGACTTTTAAGGACTTAATTGAAAGTCACATTCCTACCTAACGCAAAATTTTTAGTTCCTCTTTCATTTTAAGCTAAGATAAAAAAAATTAAATTTCACTATGATTTTCAAAATCAGAGAAAAAAAATTAGTTAAATTTCAAAATCGAGGGAGGGGCAGTGGCATCAACCCACCTGTGCCCCTGCCCACAACGGAAAATTCTTAGTTTTTTTTAACTTACTCTAAACGAATAAATTTTGCTTTTTTTTTTTTTTTTTCAAAATCGGAGAAAAAAAAATATTAATTAAATTTCAAAAGCCAGGGGGGGGGGGGAATGAGAAATTTCTTCATTTCTTTTATTGTAAGTTACTCGAAAAGTATACATTTTACTATGTTTTTGAAATAGAAGAAAAGGAAATTTTAATTAATTAATTTTTGAAATCCAAGGAAGGGCAATAGGTTTCTCCTACCCCCTACCCTATCCCTAACTGAAAATTCTTAATTCCTCTTTTATTCTAAGATAATTAAAAAAAAAATTCAGTATGTTTTTCAAAAGCGAAGAAAATAGTTAACATTTAAATTCAAGGGAGGGGCAATCGCTCAGCTATGCCCCTTCCCCTAACAGGAAATTCTTAGTTTCTTTATTTTTAGTTAGTCGAAAAGAATAAATTTTACTACTTTTCAAAAGTGGAAAAAAAATAAATTTTTATTAGTTACATTTTAAAATCCAGGGAGGGGAGGGCAATGAACCTCTCAACCCCCCCCCCCCTCCCTCCCTCTTAATGTAAAATTTCTCATTTTTCTATTCTAAGTTACTCGAAAAGTATAAACTTTACTATGTTTTTGAAAACAAAAGAAAAAGAATATTTAATTAATTAAATTTTTTAATTTAGGGAGGGGCAATAGCTCTCTTCTAACTTCGTTCCCCTAAGAGAAAATTCTTAGTTATTCTTTTATTTTAAGATAAGAGAAAATATCAAATTTCACTATGTTTTTCAAAAATCAGAGAAAAAAAATAGTTACAATTTAAAATCGAGGGAGGGGCAATGACTCACATGTGCCCCCTTCCCCTAACAGAAAGTTCTTAGTTCCTTTATTTTAAGTTATTCGAAAAGAATAAATTTTACTGTGTTTTTGTAAATTGGAGAAAAAAATTGCTAATTAAATTTCAAAATCCAGGGAGGGGCAATGAGTCTCCCCCCCCCCACACACACACACCACCACCACCACCCCTTAATTGAAAATTTCTTATTTATTTTCATTTTAAGTTACTCAAAATATTTACATAATGTTTTTGAAAACAGAAGAAAAGAAATTCTTATTAATTAAATTTTAAAATCAAGGGAGGGGCAATAGGTCTCCCTTGCTCACTGCCCCACTATCTTCATAACTAGTTTTTAGTTCCTCTTTTATTTTAAATTACTCGAAAAAAATTTACTATTTTTCAAAATCGAAGAAAAAGGAAATTTAATTAGATAAATTTCAAAATCGAGAGGGACAGTGGCCCAACCATTCTTTTATATGTCGCCCATGATTAGAAATTAGAAACACAGGTGGGTTTACTCATTGCATATTGCATAAATTGTCTTTCTTCCATATCGGACATACATATAACTTCCAGTTTTCCACTTTTACCTCATAAAAACAAAGAAGAACAACAAAAGAATAGTATAATTTTCTTCCTTTATTTTATTTAAATTTCTCATTTGGACATATGATTTATTTTTCAACCGCTTACAGCTGAATGTCTAACCCCATGGTTTTGTTGCAACTGCAGGAGAAGCATTAAAGAAACACCTCAACTCACGGAAACGCCGGCTTGTTTATGAAAATCGGCGCGGAGTACACGTTGATGTTTTTCCTCGTGGAGGAAGGTTGAATTTGTGGTTTGTCCCAAGGAAATAACGCCATTTTTGTGATCATTTGAGGTCATGCCGGCAAAAGCCGTAGCGAATACCTCATAGCTTAAATAACTAACTAAACTACACGTTGATTTGCTAAAAGAAGATCATTTATTTTGCAGTTTGGCGAAAAATATCACCACTGTTTATTGAAATAAAGTGGCTGTATGGGTATTTTTACATTCTCAATCGAAAGAAATTAATTTCAGATCCACACGATTGAGTTAATTCGAATAAAGTGATAACGATTTATAAACCGTCGCAATTTTTGTACAATCATCGTTAGTATTTCAAATCCAGATGAGATTGTACTATTAACAGTTAATGCATGCGAAAAAAAAAAAAATAGGTCCATTTCATATTAACAGGATTAATTATATTCAAATGTCATCCAAAACATTTGATAAAATTTTGTTTCTGACAATCCAGATAGTTCGATTATTATTGATTTAGTGCACTTATCTATTTATAGTAATTAACAATGTTTTATTTCAGATTTACACTTGCTTCAATCGGTATGTTCTTTTAGATTAAAAGTTTCAGAATTTTTAAATATCTTACACAGATACTTATCTGTGCTTTGTATTAAAGTATGTTTTGATGTTCAGTTACACAAAAAATCAATACTGAACTTCAAATTATAACTTGATGCCTGCCTAGGATACCTACAATAAGTGCATAACATTTCACAGGTAAGTAACTTATTTTCTTTTCAGGAATGAAACAGTTTTATGTAATACAAAGCGGTTTGACACATTGTGTTAATAACATAACATAATGTTAATAGTAATTTTTATTTAATGAGTACGTACTCACTAATTATGTAAAATATTAAATTTTTTAAATGAAGCAATCTTTTTTTACTGTCATATGAATTGTGTTATTGTAAAAAGAAAATTTACACTTCTGAATGGTAATAGGGCCAAATTAGTTTTTTTCGTCAATTATGACACTTCTCAGAATCAAATAATAAAGGTAATATTTTGCAATATTATATTTCTACCCACTGTTAAAATTTAGTTTTTTCTTGATACTGATTTGTGAAACTCGTGGGATTTTTATCATATGGTCGATGAATGAATTTAGACTTTCGGAGCACTTTTTCAGATTTTCCCTGCAAGCGATCGAAGAATTATTTTTTTTCCACATGACAGAGTTTTCATATGCGTTTAAATTTTTTAAATGATTTTTTTCATTTATTAAGAAGGATATTGAATGAGCTTAGTACACCGTCATGTTACAATACACACAAGCTAATGTTAAACCACTGAATATATCCTTAATTATTTTAAATGTTTTTTTGTGCATAGGAGGATATTGAATGAGCTTAGTACACTGTCATGTTATAATGCTCACAAGCTAATGTTAAACCACTGACAATATCCTTAATTTTTCTTTTAAATGTTTTTTTGCATAGGAGGATATTGAATGAGCTTAGTACACTGTCATGTTACAATACTCACAAGCTAATGTTAAACCAATGACAATATCCTTAAATTTACGTTAACACTTTGGCTGCCGCCCATTTTTCAAAATCTGTTCCCAGGCACCGAATGCGTGACTTAAGAGATCTGCATGGGCAGACCCGTGGCCCCCCAGAGTTAATTTCGGGGGTGTTCCGGGGGGGGACATTCCTTCCAAAGCAATGAGAGCCCCCCCCCGGGCCACCCCCTGAAATCAACTCTGGGGCCACGGGACTGCCCGTGCAGATCTCTAAGTCACGCATTCGGTACCTGGGAACAGAGTTTGAAAAATGGGCGGCAGCCAAAGTGTTAAGGTAAATTTTTGATCAAAATCCCCGACTAAAGAATTTCTCTTTTTTGTCCAACAATCAACTGGCAAATTTCACCAAATTTTCTGACGACTTAATGACTATTTTCAGTTTTTTTTCATGCAACTGATTGACAAATTTTGCAATATTATATTTCTACCCACTGGTAAAATTTAGTTTTTTCTTGATACTGATTTGTGAAACTCGTGGGATTTTTATCATATGGTCGATGAATGAGTTTCGACTTTCAGACCACTTTTTCAGATTTTCCCTGCAAGCGACAAGGTACAAGTGTGCTGTTTTTTAAACATTTCCTCCCAGTGGCCCTTTTTATCTAGAATCAACACTAGGATAGTGATGATTCTAGAAAAAAGGACTGCTGTGTGCGAATTTTTAAAAAAGGGCACTCGCAGAACAGAAGTGTAAAAATCTAGGCGCCAGCAGGCAGTTTCTTACCACTAAATTTTATTAGTTCTCTTCACTTAAATTCTTACAAAAAATTTAGGTGATATATTAGACAAAAAATAACAAATAAAATTTAGTGGTGAGAGACTGCCCATTGGCACCTAAATTTTTTTCTTGCATTCGTGTACCTTGTTCACAAAAAATAATTTGAATTGGTTTTCTTAGACTCCTTTTTTATTAGTGGTGTACCGAGTACTCGGCCACTGACTACTCGACCGAGTACCGAAAATACCGAGTAGTTGTGTAATAAGAAAAACTTACTTTTATTTGTATGTGTGAAACTAAACTTTAATCTTGAATTATTTTATGAGGGGTTTTTGCTTAACTTTTTCTATATTTTGTACACATATTGTTAAATACTGAGTAAATAGTTTTATGAATTATTACATATATTATACATTGATATTCGAATAACTTTTTACTGATCAGTTTGAAATTCTTACAACTACTCGGCCAAAATTTCGCCGAGTACAGAGTACTCGGCAAATTGGACGAGTATGCCGAATACTCAGTATTTACCGAGTACTCAGTACAGCTCTATTTTTTATCAATAAAATTTTGCAATGTTTTCCTGTGACAGATTGAATTTTGCGATTTTTTCCCCCATTTAATGTTATTATGCATTCCTTTTTTTAAATATTAATGTTCAATAACTATTTTTCAATTATCAGTTAATGTGACTTATTTAGCAGTTTTTCAGCTGCAATCGGTCAACAAATTTCACATTTTTTCCTGCCACCAACTGAAGAATCTTGTGAGTTTTGTCTCGATTGATGAATTTCACGATTGATTTCTTTAACAGGTTGTCAAGTTTCACAATATTTTAAAGCAGCCGACTGAAGAATTGTTGTTTTTTTTTTTTTCCAATAATGGTTGTTGGTTGTGTTTATGATGGCCAGTTATCAGCACGAGGGATATAGGCCCTAACGGGGGGAGTGCCCTCTGTGGGTGGTCTTTCTAAGGGAACCTAACCCGTATTTATGCTTGGAAAACCAAGGTCCGAAGAAAACTCTGAAAGATTAGGCCGACGGGCGCTATTGGGATCGAACACAGCACCTCCCGTCTACCAGCTTCGAGAGCAGAACCTCTCGGCCACTGGTGGGGCTTTTCAATAATGGACTGGGGAATTTCATAAATTTTTTCATTGAGTGAGTAATGATTTTTACAATTTTTTTCACGCTACCAATTCTCGAGTTTTGCAATATTTTATTTCTACTGATCGGGGAAATGTACGGGAGCTTCCTTGCGATCGATTTGCAAAACTCGTGCGATTTTTTTCATATTGTCGATGGATGAATTTCGCAGATTTTCACCACGGCCGATCGAAGAATTTCATTATTTCTCTTACTTTTTTAACTTTTTTAATATTTTCATCCTTTTAGATTGGATTTTTTTACAGAGCCCTCCGATAAATGTCATTTATAATATATAAAAATTTCATAGAGGAGTGAGGGTGTATTCCAGGTGGTGCAACTCCCATTTTTCAAAATTTTGCCGACATCCCTCATGTAACTTGTTAGAAAGGCCCCATCACGACTTATTTATGTTATGCACATCCGGCTTTCCTCACCCGCTTTGCCCCGCCCCTCCAAGGGGGAACTTTTCTAAATTTTGCCATCATGCCTTGTGACATATTGTTGGAAAGTCCTGTGAGCACTTATTCATGTTGTGCACATCCAGTCCCCCCCCCCCTAGGGGGCACTTTTCTAAATTTTGCAGTCACCCATCATGTGACATATTGTTGGAAAGGTCTAATACCACTTATTCATGTTATGCACATCCGGCTTCCCTCACCCCACTTTGCCGCCCCAAGGGGGGCACTTTTCTAAAGTTTGCAGTCACCCATCATGTGACATATTGTTGGAAAGGCCTAATACCACTTATTCATGTTATGCACATCCGGCTTCCCTCCCCCCACTTGCCCCCCCTCAAGAGGGCACTTTTCTAAATTTTGCAGTCACCCATTATGTGACATATTGTTGGAAAGGTCTAATACCACTTATTCATGTTATGCACATCCGGTTTCCCTCACCCCACTTTGCCCCCCCCAAGGGGGGCACTTTTCTAAATTTTGAAGTCACCCATCATGTGACATATTGTTGGAAAGGCCTAATACCACTTATTCATGTTATGCACATCCGGTTCTCCCCCCCCTTTGCTCCCCCCCTGAGGGGGCACTTTTCTAAATTTTGCCGACACCCTTCGTGTGACCCATTGCTAGAAAGGATAATGGCTACTTATTCAAGTTATGCACATTTGGCTTTCCTCCCCACACTCCCCCCCCAAGGGGGGCACTTTTCTAAATTTTGCAGTCACCCATCATGTGACATATTGTTGGAAAGGCCTAATACCACTTATTCATGTTATGCACATCCAACTTCCCTCACCCCACTTTCCCCCCCCCAAAGGGGGCACTTTTCTAAATTTTGCAGTCACCCATCATGTAACATATTGTTGGAAAGGCCTAATACCACTTATTCATGTTATGCACATCCGTCTTCCCTCCTCCCACTTCCCCCCCCCCCCAACGGGGCACTTTTTCTAAATTTTGGAGTCACCCATCATGTGGCATTTTGTTGGAAAGGCCTAATACGACTTATTTATGTTATGCACATCCGGCATTTCTCCCCATATTTTCTAATAAATTTTTAAAAGGCTACAGTCAAACTGCAAAAAAAAAAATGTAGTTGGGAGACTGCGGTGATTTGGCAAAAATCCCGGCAGTGTTTTTGAAGTCGACATAACTATAAATTTACTGCGGTGAGTGTGTAGTTATCAACTACACATTTACTGCGGTTAATTTATAGTTATGTCGACTTCAAAAACACTGCAGGGATTTGTGCCAAATCACCGCAGTCTTCCAACTACATTTTTTTTAAAGTTTCACTGCAGTTCATTTTTAGCTGGGTAGATCAAAAGGACGTGTTTTTTTTTTACTTACCTGCGGAACAGGTCTTTCCTCTACTCACGCCAGGGCGCGTACTTTTCTCTTTACTTCTCTCCACTACGGACCGACTGCCATGTGGCGTCTTCAAAAGATCCCATTCTCTGTTTTTTTTCAGCCAGATCCAGCTTTAGAGCTTTAATTTCACTTGACCAATTCCAGCTCTTATTCTTTGAACAATTCATGTACGCCATCCAAATGTGAGATGATAGGAGCAAACTCAAGTTTCTCCGTTTGAGTTCTGTTTGGTAAAGCTGCCATTATTTGAACCTTCGAACTGCAAATCAAATTCTTGGCATTAATTATATTGCCTGGGACTAAAATGTCCCGGGACTTATCCAGGTCCCCTGTTACGTTACCATCGTAACCCGCCATTTAGTTTCAATTCCTTTTTCAAATCCTTGAATTACAAGTCAGTCGCTCCACTACTGGTTATCCTGGCTTCCCGGAAATTAAAAAGACCGGTACGACGAGACCGACTTAGGCTTAAACGCTTCAAGAACTGGGTGACCACGACAAGGAGCCGCAACTCATCCCTTCTTATGGTACGTGCAAACGTAAAAAGTTTCAAACTCAAGAGTTTGAAATTAGATCTCAATAATGATAATAATAAAATAATATTTATGGATTTTAAGCCCAAAGAACTTTAACTGCTCAACTATGGTCCTTGACGGTTATCACATAAAGTAAATGGGAAACCGTCAGAGGGTCAAAGAACTACCAAATCCGCTTTTAGATCTCTTACGAGAGCTAGAGTTCACATACTCAAAACACGATAGATGATTTCCCACCCGGTTGTATTAAGTATAACTACCTTAACCTATCGCCGTTCCCCGTGAATGGCATAAATCATAAATATACATAAAATCAATGTTAAATTCAGCATTTGTTCCGTAATGGATTTATTGTTGAAAGCGACACATTCTTCGGCAGCATAGATCCTCGAATTTATAAGATTTTATATTTTAAATTGAAAATCTATTTAAACGAACCTACAGTTCATGTGTATACTCTGGCGGGCTATGCATGCTCCGATGTTTTTGAAAATGAATCTCGAATTTGTAATTTTAAAACGATTTTTTTTTCAAAACTTCTGCCACCTGTCCAATGATAGATTTAAATATAATAAAATTGTTAGTGAAAGAAAAAATTCTCCTGAATTAAATGCTAATATATAAAACCTCCCTCTGCGATAAAGAAAGAAAAAGTATAGCTCAAATCTCTTTGGAGGCATTGAAAAAGAAAATCCAAACTATAATTTGTTGCAAATAAAGGTTATTTAATTTAAATTTGAGATACGTATATGGCAGTTTATATCTTCCAAAAAAAACTGAAAACTGGTAAAGAAATGCAACATTCACGATCAATGTTTGTTATGCAAATAACATTCATTCTTTAAGCAAAATACACCATTACAAGCGGTTACTGCAAATAAGAGGGTTTTTTTCTATATTTCTTTCCGAGACATGAGGATGACAGTTTAAAACTGCAAACAAAACGAAAAAAATAAAAAAGAATATGAAAAATTGATCTACAGGAAAATATATTTTTCTAACAAGGAAAAAGAAATTTTTTTAAACAAAAGATATTGTTAGAGCGATACCGTGGGTTAAAAAACTTAAAGTTTACTATCCCTAAGATTGAAAATTTTCGTATTGCTATATCAGGCCGAAAAGCGATTACTGGAACAATGGCGACTCGATCAATAACTTTTGATCATTGTGCCCCCAGGTTGATTCGGATCTGTCTTCGTCTATCCATGTACATATTTGAAGCCTCTACGTGCGATAGATTTCCTTAGCTATCGCCAACAAACAAAAAGACAGGCAGAGACAAAAATGTTCTTTTAGTAATATACTAATACGGATGATTGATGATCTTTAAAAAATAGTTGATTTCTTTCGTATGATTTTAGGTGTTTTTACCCGACTGAAAAGAAGGGTTATGTGTTTCACGCGTATCTGTATATGTGGATTTCTTTATACCCTCGAAACATCCAAACGGCTGGATGGATTTTAATGAATGAGGTTTCTATCGATTCGTCTTAACCATCCAATGGTTATAGAATAGGTTTTGTTTTTATAAATTCAAAATGGCGGCCGTAAACTGCAAAATGGCGGTAGAGACGAAAAAAAAATTTACTTACCCTTTTGAGTGGCATATCATTGGATAGGTCTGTCAAAATGAAGACGATGTTTTATTGACCATTTTGCAGTCAGAATCTCCGTTTAAATATTACACAACCTGGAAGTTTTGTAAGTTGGATATCTACCATTACTTTAACTCTAACCTTCATAATAGACATCTATAGGCCTCATCAAAACAGTGTTCGTAGATAGGAACTAATAATTAAACACAACTTAAAAATCATCAGTACAAGTAAATAATAAAAAAAAAGATAAGTAACAAAAAAAAATAGTTTCATATTGATGAGAAATAATTAATTAGTTCGCTTTTTACGCAGTCGGGTGTTTTGATTTTTTTAATTTAATATATTTATTGATAACATACTATCCACATATTCATCTTTTGTTTCAGTTTTCTACTGTTTCCAAATATTTATATTGT
This sequence comes from Maratus speciosus, assembly GCA_963932465.1. NCBI lineage: Eukaryota > Metazoa > Arthropoda > Arachnida > Araneae > Salticidae > Maratus > Maratus speciosus. The sequence continues at coordinate 141,632,737 of OZ010791.1, forward strand.
TATTAGCGTTTTATTTTGGCATATGGGCACGATTTGACTATTAGAAGATTTGATTATGATGTTTACAATATTTCGTTAATTGACTTAATTCCAAGCTTCTGCATTTCCACACTTCCAGTGATAAGAGGAACTATACAATTAAATATCGCATGTTTCTCATTTAGTATTAAATAGCGTGTTAATTGGAGAAAAAAACACAACAAAAGTCTGTAAATGAGAAATAAATAGATTGACTGTTGTTAATCGCTAGACGTAGATTTCTCTTTTTCTGATGAAAGGTTATTTTATCCTAAGAATATATTATGTGTTGTTTCAATATGCATTGATTACGATTCGAACATTCAAGACACTTTCTTTTTACGTTGAGAGACGCCTGTTTGCGTTTAAAAAGTGACACTTTGTATATATTAACATAAACTAAATGAAAGTTAATCTTTTAACTAATGTTTGGGTTAGACGTAAGGGAAAAAATTGTTTGCGAAAGGTTTCTCTTATATAGAATGAAAACAGTTTTGCCAGGGGGGACATTTCGAAAAGAAAGTGCCTCTACTATGTATGTATGCATTTGCCAAAAGTAATAAATTTCAGATGTGTTTTTACATGTATTTAATGAGTTATTAATGTATAATTGATGTGTTAAGCCATGCAGTGTTCTCTAGAATTTGTAAATACAGCCTTTTACAAAGTTTTCTTACAATAATTTCAGATGAGTTTTATGTGTAATTAATTTGTTATCAATCTGTAATTAATGTGTTAAGGCATGCAGTGTTGTTTGTAATTTGTAAAAGCAGCCTTATAATGTTATCTTCCAGTAGAGGGTTCACATTTATATTTTTAAAGAGATGCGCTAGGGATAGGATAATTTAATATCTACACCCGTGCAGTATTGTCAGTGGGCTATTTTTTTTTATTATTATTCAAATTTCTTGATCAACACCACTTCTTTGAAATAGTCAGTTTGATTTTTTTTTTTAAGTTTTGTTTATATTTACAATATTTTACTTTTAAAAAAGTGTAGAATTTTGAATGAAACCTATATTCCCTAAAAAAGTTTTAGATGTTTCTAAGTGTCCTCCTAAGTGTATGTCTTCTAAGTACATGTTTACATGTTTTAAGTTCATACTTGTATCTTATATATTCCCTATAAAAGTTTTCAAAATCGGATTTTATTCTTTTTTAAATCAAAGTACCTTAGCTAAGAACTTTAATTCCGCATTCTTTCATCCAGTAATAAAATGCACTACATTGTTAAATATTACATGTTTCTTATTCACTATTTTAAAAAGTGAGTATTTCGAAGAATAGCATGAAATTAGCTGTTGAAATCATATTATCACGGGCACAGATTGAATATTTTGAAACACTTGTTATAAGTTCCTTTTTTCAGTGAATAGTTAGTTTATTTTGAGCTAAGGAAAATTAAGTGCTTTCGATACTTCAGCGCAAAGATTTTATCGAGTAGTTTTTTTTTCTGCTTTTAGTTTTCTCTCCTTTATTTTCCTCATCTCTTAATTCACTCACGCTTAAGCTTTTATAAAAACAAGGTGGAACCCGTCGAATTTCGACGAAAAAAAATGTTTACAAATGGACTGTAGCATCAAATTTATAATACATCGACAACAATAATTACAATAAAATATCCATCTGACACTTGTTAGTTTAACTCTCCAAAGACATATTTTAACCTAAGATTAACAAAATACTTTTTTCATAAACTTCAACTGTTAAAATTATTGAAAAATTAAACTTTATTCATATACGTAATCAGTAAGTAACATATAATCAAGATAAGTAGATAAGTAATTTTGATTAAGTTATCAATTGATGCTTGGTATTACGGAATGAAAAATCAGCAAAAATGATTTCACCTTGACATAATCATAGAATGTTTCCGCTTTAAATCTAAACCGAATCAACTCATTTTCTACCTTTCACATCCATATTAACCATCTAAAAATATTTTAACGCGCAATAGGTTATTAATAAATATATTTTCAAGCTTGAAGTCACGTTTGTCAACTATTACAACCTCCATATTAAAATTCCCACTCGTGATTTGAGGTCTTAGTATAATCTCTGTACCTGCGCTTAAAAATTCAAAAAATTTAAAACTTTTAGACGTATTCAAGGGGAAATATCTCATTTTAGCAAATAAAATTATCGTTTTCTTTTAAATATGACGTCATTTTCAGTCGCTGAAATATTTAGCCTATTGTCTCAAACTCAATATCAGCGAAATGAAAAAATAGTGAAATATAACAGCATCATCAGGGAAATTGTGTCTTTTTTAAAGTGTAACGTCATTTTCTGTACAAATTTAAAAAAAAAAAAGATATTTTTAATTGTAATGAGAAAATGGCATCAGGAAGAATATAATCAATAAAGATAACTAAACCACTTTTAAAAGAAATGAAGTATTTTAGTTGCCACGATTAGAAAATTGGTATTAAAAGCTATAAAAAAATTAATATCTCAAAAATAAATTGAGATACAGCTTTCAAACAAATTGCATTTAAAAGTGCATTTTTTGCTGCATACGAAGGTGTAAACCTTTAAAATGTGGGATGTTTAGAAGTTTAAAAATTTGCAGTAGCGAAAATTGCAAAACCGAAATTTCATTTCAAATTTTAAAGTGTTGCCATTCGCAGAATGACGTATGCGTTACGCACAGATATGTTTGTCCTTTATAATATAGATACTAGAATTGCGAAGAAATTTAAATATGGTAATGTTAATAAAGCAATAAACATTTCTTTATACAAAAATTTTGCTTTAAATTCTATATGATTTACAAGGATGCAGCTTTCGTATAGTCGGTTATTTCTAAGCTTGTCCTTTATGCTTTTGAGCTATGTAGCTTTTGTTTCTTTAAGATTCAACTTTTTGCATCATTTCAGTCGGACTCACAGACAGTTACTACCATCATAGGATTTTCTTGCATTGTTCATAATATATTAAACTTTTGCATCTTCAAGACAAAAATAAATCCCTTAAGTGCCTTAACTCCAAACATCTGCATATAGTCATAAAATGCGTAGCATCGTTAAATAGCACAAGCTCAACATTCAGTATTGAAAGGGAAGCTAATTGCGAATACAGGTTTAATTAGAAGTTAGAGTCATTAAATGACAGGTAATGAAACTGCATATCGTGAGTTATAGATTTCTTTTTTGAATACTTTATTTTGAACTAAGGAATAAAGTGTTTTCATGACTTTATCCAGTGATTTAATTATTTTAGGTATTGTCTCATTCAATTAACAATTTTATTTATATACAGAACAGCTAGTTACTAAATCAAGTAAAATAATTTAATCATGATTAGGCTTGTTTAGATAGAACATTTCTAGTATATTTTAATGGCTAGATCAATATTTTGTTGTAATGCTTAGTCTAAAATACTTTTGTTCCAAAGGTTTCTAAGTGTTTCAGAAAATCAGGCAGGCTATAACTCGTACAAACGCCTCGTGTAAACGCCTCGATAATTTCTTAAATCGAAAGCAAAACAAGGGGTCTCAGGACTCTTAAAATTGAAAAAAAAATAAAAAAAACGACCATTTTCAACATTTAATATCTTAAAATGTATATGATTTTGAAACACAATTTTTATTGGGAGGAAAGACATGCATATGTTCTTTCATTCCATGTATTTAAAAAATTGCAAATTGCAGAATTAGCATTTATAGGGGGCCAAAAACTGTCAGACATTTGGCGAGCAGAAAATTGGTTTAAGAGCTTACGCGCAGGATTACAAAATAAATAATGCAACTAGAATTAAATTTTGGTGCCTGCTTATACTCCAGATTATAATAATTACACTGAGCCTAAATAAATTTGTATTTAAAGACGTTTTACATTTTTAATCCAAAATTTTGAAAATTTCAACAGTATAATCACCTAAAAAATATTTTTTTGACCAGTAAAAAGGAAATTTTAGGTTCCGTTTGCACAAACTAACATGAAACATATGTTTTGAAAATTTCATGAAAAAATATTCAGAAGTTTTTGAGATATTCTGCACGTTATGCATAAAAACGTCATTTGGAGAAAAATGACTTCAAAGTTTCGGAAATGCCACTTCAGCTATTATGCGGGTATAATTCTAAAAGCCACAACTCCTGCTCTAATGGGAATTTCAAGGAAGTGATTATATCAAAATGTTAAAAAAATATAGGAGTTTAACATCTAAAAGAATTAAAATTTCTGAAATTTTGAAGCTTTAAGAGTCCTACAATCCCTAACAAAATACTTTTTGTGTCACTTTTTTAAAATTATCACACAAGTCGTATTATCATATAGGCCTTTTAGAAAGATTTTTTTCAGAATAGATTTTTAGAATTTTTTAGAAAGAAATAATTAAAAAAAAGGCATATTTAAAATTTAATTTAAAAATATTTTTTTTCTGAATTTAAACTTCCATTTTAAGTAATTATGTTTACTTATTCTGTTGAAAATATAAGAAGCCGTCTGTCACGAAAAAATTTAAAACTTTACTTTGTTAACTTGAAAACTTGTTCATTCTTTTTGTTGAAGAAGTATTCTTTGCATTACAAAAAACACTTTTACTAAAGCGGTATAAAAAATAAAATAAAAAAATGCTTTAATAAAATCATGCATTAGTTTTTGTTTTTAATGTATTATTTTTAAGAGGATTTTTTTTACACATTTCTGCAAAATTCAATGTAGAACATTCAGTAGAAAAACATAGTGTAAGTTTCCCCTGAATATAGGATTTAAGAAAACTGCTGAATGCGCAGAAAATACTGCCTGATTCGAAATTACAGATAATAAATTTTATGACAAGTTATTTTAATGCTATTTATAAGTACCAATAAAGGGTTAAAAACCAATATATTTTCGAGCCTTAAAAATAATTTATACCGGGTGTCCCAAAAATTACTGATGGATTTTAAAATTCAGTAACTTGCAAACGGTGACAGATAGTTAAAAAATTCTTGCAGGAGGGTCATGTATGATGTCATGCGTTTTTTACCGTGATTCTTGATTTTAGTTCAAATTTCAAGCAATAGATGGCACTGAGAGCAATAGGTGTTCGGTCCAGACATGATTTTTGGTGCTTCGGGATCCATTCAATACAATTTAATCTCCTTTATTCGCATGGAGAGAAGAGAGAGGCCGAAAAATTGACCCTGGATTTTGCGGTTATTGCTTGCAACGCCATCTATCGATGATATTTGTAACTAAAACTGAGAATCGCAGTATAACAACTCCTGACATCTTACATATCGCTCCTGCAATAATTCTTTTAATATCTGTCACCGTTTGCAAGTTATTGAATTTTAAAATCCATCAGTCATTTTTGGGAACCAGGTAAAAACAAAATTCATTTCTCACTCACTGATTTTTGGAAACGCTTTCGAGTATTTTTTTTTAGAGTTATTATAATTTTTCTCAACCCAGAATGTAGGTTTTGCAGTTGCTATCAATGCTTACGTGAACATATTCAAATTTAAAAAGCATATTTTAGAAATAAACATAATCAAATTCCAGAATTAAGATTAAAATAATAATATTTTATTATTTATGCATGTATAAATTCAGCTACACATCTGAAAATGTGTAATTGAGAATTCATGCCTATATTCCGGTTTGGACAAAACACTAATGCTCTATAAAAACTTCTCTAAAACGTTTCTGAAATTCGGAGGCAACAAAATAATCTTTGTTTCTTGCATTCTTGAAAATTACTTCTTTAAAATTCCAAATTATAACGGTTTCTTAGGGTTCTAAAGATAAAGAATGCTTTCTGGAAACATGGTAACTCGGAAGTTGTTATTACATATAAGGACTTGAATTACAAAACTCTTTTCATCTAGAAAATCAAATTTTGTGAAATAGCTAAAGACCTCTGACAGAATCAATTGGTTTTCACACTATTAAAAATTTGCAGCACTCTGTCCAGTAGGGTGGAACGAAAGTATAGGGCAAAATATTTTTTTTCAGCAAATAATTTTCTAATAGCAATTAAAAGTTGTCTTTGTATGTTAACAATAAAACTATGAAGTTTTTTCGTTCTAAATTTATATCTTGAGGTGCCGCAAGAGCATTATAAATAAGGACTTTTTTACAAAAAAGTTCAAATTTAACATAAAATTACACTTTTGTTTGTGTTTTATTTTCACATTTTAAAAAGCAAACAATCTATAGATGTTTCTTTACTATAACAACAATAATATTAAGTTTAATTGATGTAAATTTATGCATTAATTTTCTGAAAAAGTGAAATAAATGAGCTTTTTTTCAAAAAAATCAAGATATAATATCAGTTTGAATTTAACTGTTATAATAACTTTTTTGCTTACAAATAGTCGTTCAAACACAGTTTTTTAAATAATACAGTAGCACTCAAAAGTATCTTGACAAAGATAATAATTCACTAAATTAAAAAGAATAATAAAATACAAAAAACAATCATTTATTATATTTAACCATATTCAATGTATTAATTTTAATAAATTAACAATAAATATTAATAATATTAATAAAATTATATATATACTATACATATAGTTATATCTGAATTTTGTCATGCTGTAACTCTCGAATTTTTTAACCGATTTGGCTGCAATTTTTCATATGCATAGTACATACTAATGTCTCGACCAAGCTCGTTAGCCAGTTTCATCCGCCTTCTTGTTTCAAAATGGCAGCCATTGGAATTTTTGAAATTTTAGTGGCAAGACCTTAACCACTTGAAGTTCTTTACAATTTTCAAGTTGTTTGCCGAAAACCCCGCCAAATTCCTTAGGACCCTTTGCTTTTCCATCTAATTCACGAAACAGGTGGTGCAAAGGCAATTCCTTTAAGTGTAACAAAGAAATCCGCAACTGAAGTGTCTTATTTAGATCTTTTCTGTTAAAGCAATCACACCGTTATTAACTCCAGTGTTTGTGGCTGTCCCATCACACCCAATAGTAGTTACAGTTGATATGTTTAAATGATTGTTAGCATTAAAGTATGCTGTCATACTATTTTTTATAGCTTCTCCTGTTCCAAAAGCAGGGGTTACATGTTCTAGAAAGGATGAATTTGGCTCTTTTTCTAAAGGAATATGTTCTTCGATGATCGTCTTTTTGTAAAATTTGTTTGCTTTTTTATCTTGCACATTTGTTTTATCTTTTCTTCCATCGAAAAACACACCTATATTATCTCCAACTTGGTTAAGGCTTCTTACTATCTCTTTTGTTCTATTCTTGGCTCTCTCTCTCTCTTCGAATTTTCATCCTATCAATTACCTTACTGTCGTTCTCCTCTGTAATCATTCCAACATCTTTAAGAACAGCACCTGCGATAGTCGCAGCAACTCTGTCTGAAACCCCAGTTCGGTCACAAGCACTTGCTACTGTTGGAAGTGCTACTAGCATTTGCTCCTTTGTAGTTGTATCCAAAAAAGAAGCAGACGTATTTTTGGGATTGTATGTTAAGGTTCCTTAAAAGGCTTGCTCAGGATCTGATTGAATGGCATCATTTTCAGCTTTTCTAGTAGCCTTAACTACTAATTTCTGATTGTAGTTATACTTTAATTGTTGCTGTATTACCTGTTGCTTCCTCTCTTCTCTTTGTGTTAAAATCTTGAAAATAACTTTATAGACTCCACTTATACACATTTTTCTAACTGTTCTTTGGTCAAGTAAAAAATCTTTCTAAAGTTTAGGTACTTTTTTTCTTTTTTCGCACTTACAGACAGAAAATTCTTTGCACTTAGAGGTTGCTACATAAAAATTGCTTTCATTTAAAACTTTTACTGCAACCAAATCATATTTTCCTGTACCTTTTCTACCTTTTGATCTTAAAGTACTTCTGTATTTATCGTGATAATTTTTTCCCATTTCTAACATGCTAGTGCGAGATACTACAGGAATAGATGCTGACGACCAAATAGATTCAACTTTCTTAATAAGTATATCAAGTATTTCACTCACCGTTCGTTCTTTTGATGTTTTGTCTGGTTTCAGCTCATGTCGAATATAAAGATAATATTTCATACTGTCATAATAAGTTGAAAATCTTATATCACTTAATTGTTTATGGTACCCAAAAATTGGGCATTCTAACTTTTGTCTGGTCTGAACTGGTATTGACACTGCCATCACTCTGAAGATAAAGTATTAACTAATAAATTATTATACAAATATTCAAACTGACATATTCATAAACAAAACAAAATCCAGTAAAGAACAGCATAAAAACATTTGTTACTCAAACGATTCATTTGCCTGCACCGACTGACGACTGAAACATGTGACCAGACTACAGTTAAATGCTTATCTTCCTCCTCCGCCACCCTACACCAGGTAATAATATTCCGCCTGAATCAAGGTCACTTCAAAACAAGTACTGTTGTCCATTTGGCTATTAATTTTCAGAACTAAAAAATCTTTTGCCGCGTTTATAAGTTAAAAGTAAGGTTAATCGAAATGTTATTACGAAATACTGTTAAAATCTAAAAAAATGGAAATTAAAAGATGCAAGATTTAGTAGCATAAATATTAAAGTTATGCAGTATAAAACTGTAAATATCTTTTGTAAAGTAGCTTATGTGTATTATTTAAAAATTGAAAAAGGGCATTTGGTATTTAAAATAATTTTTTTTCTAAACCAAATTTATCAAAATTCGTAAAATCTACTTAAAAATACATATATTCAAGTCTTTTGCGGCACCTCTAAATATATTATGTTTGTTAAAATATTTTAACGCTGTCTTAACAAAGGCATTAGACAACTTTTTATCTCTATTACATATCGAAATTAAAAATTTATTTTTTTCGTTCCACCCTACTGTTCAGTCATCTGACTGTTTTCATCGAAAACGATTACACAACCGAAATTTAACACTATTCTGACCATATTATTGGCCATTCCATGTTCAGAATATAGTTAAATTACGGTTATGAAACCATTTTTTCGAAAAATGGTCGAATGACTGGACAGAATGCTGCAAATTTTTAACAGTGCAGCGCAAACAAGGATTTTGCAATGCCAGATATACACGATAAAACTATTTTTTTGCATATTGAAGTATTTTCTTTTATACAGATTCGCCAATAGAATAGATTTATACAGAAAACACACTTTTTTTCGTGAGTTTTGAAACTCACGTCCCCATATCTTCGTTTTTGTTTATATTATATTTTCGTAAATTAAGTAAATATTTTTCTTTTACAGTGACGTAATAACAATGAGTTAACTTTAGAGTTTCCAGCCGAAAGAAACAGCCAAAATGAAACACCCAAAACAAATTTGAACAGTATAAATTTACATATAGTATCTTTCACAACTTCTCTAATAATTCTAACTCTTTGCAACTCAATTTGAGCGTCTAGACACATAGTAAATAAGGAAATATTTATTTTTTAAATTAAGATTTCTTTACTCTTTTTCTCGTTATATATTCAAGTACTTTTTTTTCACTAGAATCTAAAGATCTAAATGATTTACGCAATGATATAAATTAGTATATATTTTCCTTTGAATTCTCTACTGCTCATGAGTTTCAGAGGAGAGCAAACATAAATTGAAACGTCTTAATTGAAATGCAAATTTATGGGATATAAAATCTTTACTTTTATATTCAAAACATTTCATTATAATTATTAAATATTAGGTTATTTTATGATTGATTATTTATAAAAACAATGCTTAGATACTGATACAATTATAAACACTTTAAAGTAATTATAAAAACTTTAACTGTTGAAAATTACGATTAAAGGAATTTGAAATATTTTGTTGTTTTTAAACGCTTTTCTTTAATCCTTTATGTACTGAATTATGAATTCATGAAAATTTTTATCTTCTAAAGCATTCTTCGTGAATTTTTGAAACTACATTAGAAGATTTACATAATAATTTAATAAATTTTAGAAGGATTGAATGATTAAGAAGGATTAATTAAATTTGAATTTATAGGGCAATATTTATAACCTCACTCATTTTAAAATTTAAATTTTCTTTCATTTATTATTATTATTTTAAATTATTATTATTTTATTATTAAATTATTATTTTTAATATTTTCTTAGTATTTTGTAGAATTAGGAAATATACGAATATAATGTTCTTACAATATAATATAGAAATATAGAAATATTTAATTATATTTAATTATATTTAATAATATTGAATAAATATGGCAATATCTCAGAATTGAAAAATCCATCCCCCCCCCCCCCCACCTAACACCAAGAAAGCTGAGAAGATAAATAAAGTATCCTTTTAAAAATGCTTTTGTTTTGTGTAACCAACAATGCCTTTGGAACAAGATAAAGTAATGCATATATAAATCATTCTAAACTGTATTACTACTAATCGATGTGTTAACGGAACCATATAGCAAGTTATTTTAATGGTACTGATATGTACCGTCAGTAGATAAAGGGTTAACTCAACATCATGTTCGTATGTACAAATGGAATTTCGTAATCGATTATAGCATATTCCTGATATTCTAGAATTTTAAAAGGTGCATTCACATGTGTGTTTTCGATTACAGACATAATCGTTGAAGGCAGCCAACTTTTGATTAGGTGGATGGGATGACAGACTATGAAGGGGTAAGGATACCGCGAATGGTTTGCGGTAATTAGTTTGTGAAACAAGTTATTTTTGCGGAAAGCTATGACATGAAGGAAAGGCAAACGACTGTTATTTTTGAGTTCGGAAGTGAACTGAATATGTTCATCTATAGAGTTCACAGTATCGAGAATATTAGGAAGATTAAACACTTTTAGGGGCGGCGGGATAAAATATTCCCCACCTAATTTAAACAAGATTCTCACCAGAAAATTTAAAATATATATATATATATTTTAACTTTAGAGGAAAATTGTCCAAAAATTGCTTTTCCTTATTTAAAAATAACATTTTTCGATTATTCCGGTGAGAATTCAATATTTAGACACATTTTCCCTTGCCCCTCAAGGGGTTAAGACCATCAGAATTCAATAATGCAAAGCAATCGTCGACATAGCGGATGTAAAATGAAAAATAAAATTTCTTGAAAAGGTTTGATTTGTAATACTGCATATAAACATGATTTGACTTCAAGGTAGTTTAAACTTCTTTTTGCAGAATTCAGATTTGACTCCAAGGTAGTTTATACTTCTTTTAAAAAATTCAATTCACAAATCTGAGTCATCCAATTGACAGTTTTTTACATTGGGGTATTTACAAACTATACTGCGAATGCAATAATATGTGCATTGGTCAAACGAAACGACCCTTTAATGTCCGTTTATAGGAGCATAAAACTTATGTTAAAAATTGTGACATCAAACATTCCGTTATTGTTAATCACTGATGGTTCAACAATCATAACTTTAAATTTTTCGAAGCCTCAATAATACATAAATGCTCATCAATCTACGATCTTGACTTTTGGGAAGCCTATCACATATGGAAAAATTCAAACAGCTTAGTAAACGATTTGCCAGGCACGCCCAATTTTTCAAAGATAGGGTTGCAATTTCTTTAATTCGTTCTCTCCCCCCTTTTTTTTTTCTCCTCTTTGTTTCAACTGTCATAGAACTTCTGGGCAATTTCGATTGTTCTCCCTGTGTGCGGGTAAGATCGACTCCATGGTTGTTTGTCAACAGTGAGATTCATTTTGCCGGAGACGGTCGAAATGTGAGGTAAGCCTATCTGGCTCTGTCTTCCTCCTCTTTTATTCCACAGTTTTGATTTAATTTTATCTTTAATTTTAAAGCACTAATGACGAAGCCTTAGAGGCTTTGAAATTGCTATGTGCATTTTAAACTTACTTATATTTGTGTTTTGTAACGTTGGCTTTCTCTTTTTTAAATTAAATTGTAGTACAGTAACATTTATTAATTCTAATTATTTGAATTTTATTAGAGAATTACTGAGATGATAAACTCGCAGCTTCAAATGGAATTTCATGCAAATAATTACATAAGTAGAAATCTAAATGATGACATATACATATGTGTATATAGATATACAGAGTGTTTCATAAAAGATGGGCAAAACTTTAACAGATGATAGTACACATCCAAACAAACAACTTTCATTAAAGAATGCATGGTCGGAAATAAAAACTAAAGGTGCTGGCGCATTTGGAAACTTGGTCTATGTAAACGATAAAGCTCGATTCCTGTTGCGAATCATCGGGAAAAGAACGACACTAACAGCAAGCAAATATGATTTGGGGAAGAAGAATGCGTATGCAAAATTTCGCCTCAATTAATCCATAAAAGCCGCTTATCCGAGTGTACAATAGTGTGGAGCGAAAAAAATTATTTTTTGAAAATCAAAAACGGGTAGGTGCCAAAAGTTGCCTTTATACTAGTACATCATCTGCGTGCAATATTACCGCTGAAAAAAAATGGCTTGAGTCTGCGCTTTTGATCCAAAAGTCGTAATTTTGGGTAAAATTTGACATTTTTTCAAAAATTAAAAAAAAATTCTATAGAGATGGTTATTATTTAAAAGTATTATTTAAAACTTTATTATTAATGTCTTAACATATTTAAACGATAAAACTATATCTTTGTTCTGTATAACTGGAACAAAACTGACAGCTTTTGGTGAGAAAAAGGCGTTTCCACTCTGTTGTGTCATACAACTAATTGTTATTTGGAATACAGCTCTTACGTAGTTGCTTTCAAATCTACCAGGGGGTATCACGTGGGAGTGGCTGCATTTCATGACACAACAGTGCATAGCTTGACCACCCTTTCATCTGAGCACAATGTTTTATTTATATATTGAATTGTGATTTTTTATCAAAGACTGACATAAGATTCCATGTAACAACCTAATCCATCTCTTCTTTGTATCCACAGACGTTGGGTGCTGCTGTGACACTTCTTCACGTATATTTCTACCGCTTGTGTATGATAAGGTAAGCAGAGTAATGCAGTGGAATTAATGGAATCTATTCATCCCTCTAGTATCTTCACCAAAATTACATCCAGTTACTGCATAGTGATTGGGAGTTCCGTTCCTACAATATTTTACAACATTTAGGTATTTCATCTTTGAGTATGCCATCATTGAATCAAATTGCCTCTTGAATTTTTTATATACTGATAAGCTTGTTGTTTAATGTGATGGTGATCGTCATCAAAATTGCAATAAGAATTTGCTCTTGATGTGAAAAGCTACCATTGTCCTAAAAAAAATTTTTTAGTATTTGTTTTTTGCCGTTTTCTGTGATGTTTTGTAGTCGAGTAATTTCCCGTAAGTTTTTAGATCAATTTTTTAGATGTGAATTTTATTTGGCGTAAGCCATCATGTGGCATAAACTTGGATTACATACTTTGTGAGTGAACCAGACTCTGATGGTCAATTAGTTCAGTGCTTATATAAAGGCGAATAATTTTATGCGCCGTTGTGGGCATCATGCGTAGGACAAGTTTCTTGTGTTCCCATTCGCTAGTTCTTCTGAGCAATATCTTGATGAAATAACTCTATCAGGTATTTCTGGTATGTGCTGAGTACCCTTTTCTTGATTTCAGGAAATAATGTTTAAAAATTACTCTCTATGGCTTCAAAAATTGAAATAAGAAGGGAATAAGCACATGGACAAAGATTTTCCTATTGGTCCGGCGCATCCCTGTGGGTTAGAATCTAATTTTTGCCGACGATTTTATCTAATAAATGATACAAAAGAAATTAACTGGACTTGGAGGAGACATATGATCAATTGTAATAGTTCATTCTAAACATTCCTCTCGCAGAATGGATGACAACGACTAACAGAATTATCCGCCTTCAAATGAGCACTCACTGATCATCAGAGTCTCTACGTTCACTCAAAAAGTACTATGTTATCCAAGTTTGGCTCCAGAATAGTTTACAAACCAATGTAATCCACAGCTAAAGAAGGGATCTAAAAACTCATGAGAAATTGGCTACACAAAAACAACTTGGATACTAAACAACACACAAAACGGAATAAGAAAAATACTTAAAAAAAGATTATTTAGGACAATGGTTGCTTTGCAAACGCAGAGGAAATTCTTATTTCAATGCTCTCTGACGATTGTCATCACATTAAACAGCTAGCTGCTCAGCACATAATAGTCGAAAGATGAGAGTAAATGATGGCATACTCAAATCGGAAATATCGACAATCAACTTTGAAGCGGATAATTACATAAATCTAACTCGTTGGAAAAGTGATGTGGTAACAGAACCTCTAATCAATATGCATTTATAGTGTGCAATCTTGATGAAGATAATAGAAAGCTCAATAGATTACATTAATATCATCCGCACTGCATTACGCTGTTTGTCTTCTTATACATAAACAGTAGAAAAATACGTAAATGAGATCACAGCAGCAGCATTCAAAGTCTGTGGATCCAAAGATTGGATGTACCAGGTTGATATATAGAAAACTTATGCCAGCCTTTGATACTAAATCACAATTCAATGTATAAATAAAAAATTGAGTTCAGATGGTAGAGTGGTCAAGCTATGCACTGTTGCGACATGAAATGCAGTCTCCTCCACGTGGTACCTCCTGGGTAGTTTTGAAAGCAACTATGTAAGAGCTGTATTCCAAACAACAATTAGTTGTATGACACAACAGAGTGGAAACGCCTTTTTTTCACCAAAAGTTGTCAGTTTTGTTCCAGTTATACAGAACAAAGATATAGTTTTTTCATTTAAATATGTTAAGTCATTAATAATAAAGGTTTAAATAACACTTTTAAATAATAACCATCTCTATAGAATTTTTTCTAAATTTTTGAAAAAATGTCAAATTTTACCCAAAATTTCGACGTTTGGACCAAAAGCGCAGCCCCAAGCCATTTTTTTTCAGCGGTAATATTGCACACAGATGATGTACTAGTATAAAGGCAACTTTTGGCACCTACCCGTTTTTGATTTTCAAAAAATAATTTTTTTCGCTCCACCCTAGTGTACAACTGTTCGAGTGTAGGAACGTATCAGAAGATGGTGCCTTTCACTAATAGGGAAAAAAGTGATATGCCTTTTATCAACAGAACTGCAATTGTAAATTAGTCAGAGGCTCATCGATTGTAAGGAGAGCGGTTTCGCAATTTACTTTTGCCCCTTAATCGTTCTTTGTGTGTTTTTACCTTATAATATCACCTTCGGCACCCTCTAGCTTCTTCGCGTTTTAATTTTGACCATGCATACTTGCATGAAAGTTGTTTGTTTGGATGTGTACTATCATCTATTAAAGTTTTGATCATATTTTATGAAACACGCTGTATATACGTATGTAGGATTTAGTCTGAAAATTACTAAAAGATTCACTTGGCTTATAACTACAAATAAATGCATCTTTTAGTTTATCAATTTTATACGGTATTTATTATTCACTCGAACAAATAATATGCTTAGAAGATCACAACAGTTCATCCACATCAATAATATAATACATTTGTAAACATAAATACTGTAATTCACTTAGAATTCTTGCCTAAATCTTTTATTTGGCATTTAACGAATCTTCAACCTTCATGTTGATTTAAAAACTATATAACTTCTAAAAACATAAACATAGTATCTTGAATTTTCTTATTTTTACATCAACCGTTATTGCCACACATTTTGAGTTTTTTTCCACGTTCCTCGTGTTGTAATTTTCATTTCATATTAGATTGCATATTCCTTAAATAAACCTTTGAGTTAGTCAAGATGCACTGTTGAGAATATTTACAATCCCATATATATATACATATATACAGTGTAACCTCTGAATAACGATTACCCGTGTGACCGGTGAAAAGTGACCGCTCTTCAGAGGTGGGTGTTATTCAGAGATTTCATATAAAAAAATCAAAATTACATAAATTTAAATAGAAATACACACACAGTCATTTTAATTAATACTCATTGTTTTAATATAATAAGAAAATCAGATTTGCAGATGCTCTGATTTTTGGCTGCACGTGTCTTTCTCCAAAGAAAAAAATATGACTTTATTTTCTATACAACTCATCATCATTATGATTTAATGGAGAAATTTTGGATTTCACGATGGTTCATCAAATCTTCTGTATATGTGTTAATACTGGAAATTTTGTGTGATGCAATAATCTATTTCCTCTTCCTCTCTTCCCTCTTCCACCATTTGCTCTATGGAATCAAATGTGGCCAATTTTTTTTAAAACATACAAACAATCTGGTCTTTATATCAAATGTGCCTGCCGTTCAAAAAATATTATATAAAATTTCCCCATTAGTATTAATGTATTCATTTTCTGTTTGCTCATATAGTATCAAGTCATGTAGTGTCTGATCTGCTTCACATTTCAGTTTGCAAATAAATATGAAATTGTAACGGGAGCTGTAATTTTATTTTATCGTGACTTTTGAGTGACCGTTGTTCAGAATTCCTTATTTAGAGGTTCGTACTAATGTTAATGCTTTGGAACGTGTTTGGTTCCAACAACATGTGGCCGGTATTCGGAGGCTTTCGTTGTTTAGAGATGATCGTTCAAGGAGGTTTCACTTTATACATATAAATAACATAAGGGTCTTTATTTTCAAAAATATTTAACATGGAGCTTCATATGTACGCATTTAAAAATAGAACAAAAGATACGACTACATAGGAAGAAAAAAAAATACGATATTAACTAAAGATTGTCTTGAAGTCACGTCAAGATAATTAGATCATTAAAAAAACTAGGGATAAAAGTTTAAGGTTATCTAAACATGAAGTGCGTAATTAGATCATTTATTTAGTCGATAAAAAAATTTGAAGGAAAAAGTTCTTTTTATGAACACCACTTTTATGTTTGTAGAAAAATTACATCATTAAGTAGCATTATTATTAAAGTAATGGAAGAGAATTTCTCGTAACTTATATCATGTTAATTTTAATATTTTTCTTGACATTAAATAAAGTTTAAAACAAGTATTCCGAAATATTCTTTTTCGGCTTTTGTAAGGAAAGGTCGTAGAAATCTTTAATGTTTAAGTTTAATTGTGGCATTGTTGAAATTTTACATTAACCACCGTATTGTGTATAAACCTGATTAAAGAAATGTAAAAACGATAAATTCTATATATAGGGTTAGTTTAAATGATTCATCGGGTTTCGAAATGTGTATTGAGACGTGTACGAAGTTCAAAGATGGGATATACATGACAAGATACCTACACTCACCAAGTTTAAAAGCCGCGTGCACGCTGGATGCAAGATTGTGGTGCCACTGAATAAGATGGCTGCAATGGTTATGTTGAGGGTGACGTTCTTCTGTTGCATGGCCCTCCCCCATGTCGCCAGATCTCACTCCACGTGAATTTTTTCCAGTGGGGTTATGTGAAGTTTATGAACCCCAAATGCCAACAACGCTGGAAGTATTGCAGGAACGGGTCCCTGCTGCTGCGATGGAGAATTGACAGAAGCATACTATTGAACGCATAGGGGTCATTATCTGAGAACCGGACAATTTCATTCCAAAATTTTTATTTTTTTTTAAATTAATGTACCAATTACCACATACAATTATATACTATGGTAGATGTTTTTTTATTTATGTAACATTTGTATGTTACATAAATAAAGTTGCAATAAGCTTTATTTCATAAATAAAAACTTAAATATGGAGACATGAATGATGCTATAAAAATATTCATCCCTATTCAGAACAAAAACTAAATATTTCTAAATATGAAACAAAGATAAGAACAGCTTACCTTCATTCATGTTGGCTAATTGAACTTTAGTTTCTGTTGCAATGGAAATAATTCTGCCAGTGCCTCTTAGTATCTGGTTATCTGAATGCGTGTTTAAAAGGACTGAGATGATGGTCAACCTCAAAGAAAAATATATTCACTACATTATTTTACTATACAATCTATACTAATAAAGGATATTATAATATAGTTAGCTGGGTGAAAATGTTCCACCAGATTCGTCCGTGATAGCTCAGATGGTAGAGCACTGGCGGCTTCAGTCAGGAGATTCCTGGTTCGAATCCTGGTCCGGACATTGGAAATTTATATCTAGTATGATTTATTTTCCAATTAGAATAATTGTGTTAAAATTAATCTAGTGTAATAAAGGATAATTATATTTCCCATACTGTATATATGTGTGTGTGTGTGTGTGTGTGTGTGTATAAATATATAACAGCAAAAGCTAATAATATTTATAGACATTTTGACAGCATACATTTAATATTAGATTTTAATACCTGGGGACAGGGACTGAAATGATGATTTGGCTGCTTAAAGCTTAAAATGAATTATTTATACATCATTATATGTTCATTTATCATTGGTAACTGTTATAACAAATATTATAATACATTTTTTCAGTTTTTGGTTTTAGTATAATTAATGAAATATTATTGGCAGTGGACACAAATTGTCCAAGTTTCGGATATTGACTCATACACGGACGTTGGTTCACCATTGGGATGTGTGCGGGTGACAAAGGGCGCACACATTAAACGTTTGTAATATGTATCAGAAACTTGGCGAGTGTATGTATCTTTTCATGTATCACCCGTCTTTGTACCACGTAAATACTTGTAAATAAACATTCTTTTGAAACACGATGAATCATTTAGGCTAACATTATATATTCGTTAGTGATTAGATGAACATAAATTTGGAAGTCTCTTAGGCGAACAAAATTTCGTACCTGATGAAATCATTCCTTATTAGAAAAAATTATATTTCAAATCAAAAAATTCAAAGCGACACAAAATAATATTAACTCATTCAATGTCTTGTGTTAAAATAATGCAATATTTTTTATGTATGCCTCAATGTTCCTATTTTAAATTTTAAATTTTAATTTAAGTTACTGTAACTTAGTATTTTAGTATTGACAGTGTCCGGTTTTATTTTTAAATAACCGATAAAAATGTAGTTTGTCCAATTGCTTTTTAAGTTAGTATATGAAAAATAAGATTATTAAAAGAATGTTTTATTTTCTAAATTACAGTAATTAAAGGTAATTATGCATTTATGGCACAATATCCATTTTTGGAGGCTTTATTAATAGTAAAATGTTATTGTGGAAAATATAACATGTAAACTGTAATGGATTTCCATTGGCTGAAAAAGACATAAACATCCACATTTTTGCGTAAAAAGTGGATTTCTGGTTCACATTAGATTTACAACAATTTTCAAGAAATAAAGCAACTTTAATTGAAAAATTATAAGTTAGATGGTGAAAATTTTGCCTGGATAAATAAATTAATAAGTTTTAGGATTAAAAAATATATATATGCTGTGAAATCCAGTATATTCTATTAAGTTAAAAAAAAAATAAAAATACTAATTAAAACATTGCACATTTTGTCAATAATGTTTTCATTTATAGTGTTTAATTAACTGAAAAACTTACTACAATACTAAATATGCTATTTAAAAATATTTTTATTTATACTTTCCTGTGTAATTGTTACTCCCTTAAGCTAGACACAATGCTAAAGATGTAACCCCTTTCTATGATATGCCAACCATATTAATATTCAATTAAATAGAATTCTTTTAATTTTTCAATAAGAAAATGGCTAAGGGTGTAATTAATTTTGCAGAACTAATGTGGATTTCCATTCATCGCCCAATAACTGAATAATAAAAATTTATTTCTGCTTTATCAAAGTGTTTTAGAAAACTCGCTATACATTAGCTATTATTTGATTTTCATAATTTAATTAACGGACAGTGCGACTTTTCAATACAACAGGAAATTGTACTCAATGTGCTTGTCACAGTGCATTGATAGGCTTTACAATCGTTAATATTTCATTTTCGTTGTTTAAATATGTTACCTAGTGCTAAGATAAATATATCAATCTCTTTATTAAATAATAAAATGGCGGGTGTTTGCTTGCCACAAGGACTTTGGTGAGGCAGGAAAAAAAAAAGCTTAGGCGGGAGAAGGGATTTTGTCATACATATTTTCAAGGAACGTATTCACTGCTCCATACCCACAATATTTATATATATATATATATATATTTATCATGTAAGCAGCGATAATTTATATGTTGAATTTTATGAGTATGTATGAATGTTATTAGTTAGATTATTTAATTTATATACATAAATAAGCATAAAAGTTCATCAGGTTTGTTTTCATACCTGTTCATATCGTTTAGCGACAAATTTCACTCTCTACAGCTCGAATTATGCGAGAATTTTTTTTTTAATCGCCAAGGCCACTATAACAAACAAGTACTGAATGATGATTTTTACGCATTTTAATGGAAAAGACTATTTTGGAAATTAACTTTCTAAGAAATTAAGCACCGTTTTATACCGAACAGTATTTCTAAATTTGTTTATTTGTATTTTTTGAAGTTGTATAGCGATTTATAAAACTATTTAAGTAATAAATCTTCTTACTCATCTGAATCTCATATCAATATCTCAACTTAAATGATAAAAAGAAGTGTATCAAAATCCATTTTTGAAGAAACTTTGTTTTGAGTGACATAAGTTTAAAGGCCTGCTCTGGGGCATAAGATACCTTTTTACAAAAAATTTAATCGCATTCTTATTATGCCAATTCAAAAATGATTGGTGAAAACAATTGCGTAAAACAGTGTGCTAAATGACGAGCAGCTCTTTTTATAACAGTATAAGAAAAGTACTACAGTACTTGGAAACAAATTTATTAAAATGGTATATCTCAAAATGATATTATAGCTCTAAATGTATTGTGAAGCTCTACTTCTCATTTAATTAAAAACATCAACTAAATATTTTCAATAACTGACAAGAAAATGTATGTAACAACCTCGTTTATTAAACCGTAACTCGAAGATACTACATAATAACAGTCAGCGTTTATTGGGCTAATTTCTAAAATATCTTCAATCAATAACACTGATCTGCATATTGAAACTTTTTTTTTTGATGATTAAAAATGAATAGGTGATTTTAGATCAATTTTTTAAGCTGATTTCAAAAGTAAAGTCGAAATTTGCGTATCACGTCAGGATTTTTTACAAATTAACAATTTGTAAATTTATAAAAACATATGATTTTTTAACTTTCACTTATATAAATTTATAAAAAAAAATTATTATTCAAAGGTAAATAATTAATACAGACTAGGATATGTATTAAAAAATTAATGTATGAAAAATTAAAGTATAGACATAATAATTATACTTACAATATATTTAAATATGGACAAATTTGATTAATATTAAAAAAATCAATTAGTTTGAGAAAAATTCCTTTTAGTTGCTTTTCGTCCACTAGCACAAAGATCTCTCTTTAACATCCAGCAGTAATCTGCCATCATATTTTTATTCCACTTGCCTTGGTACCGTTTTTCCATATCTTTGATGTCTTGGTGAAACCTTTCACCGTGTTCCTCACTCACTGCTCCGAGATTTTCGGGAAAGAATTCGATATGTGCATGTAAAAAGTGTATTTTTATACTCATGTTGCAACCAAGTAATCTCAATTTTTCTAACATATCTGCAACTATAATTTTGTAATTTGGGTCTTTCTTATTTCCTAAAAAGTTCTCCACTACACATTTAAAGCTCAGCCATGCTTCCTTTTCACAATCATTCATTGTTTTTTCAAATTCACTATCTGTCAGTAATTTTCGTATCTGAGGCCCAACAAAAATACCTTCTTTAAGCTTAGCATCAGTAATAGAAGGGAATTTGCTGCAAATATATTTAAAACATTCATTTTCTTTATTTAGGGCTTTCACAAATTGTTTCATTATCCCTAATTTGATATGCAGAGGTGGAAGCAAAACATTTTTAGGATTGACTAAGGGATCTTTAATTACATTTTTTGTTCCAGGGGATAATGATATTCTTGATGGCCAATCTTTCTTTTCCCAATGATTTTTTTTATCCCGGCTGTCCCACTCACACAGAAAACATGGGAATTTTGTGTATCCTGATTGTTGTCCAAGTAGCATTCCAATCACTTTTAAATCACCACATAACAACCATTCATGATCTTTATATTTGACCTGGTCTAGCAAAAGTTCAAGATTTTCATATGTTTCCTTTAAATGAACTGAGTAGGCTATAGGTATTGATGCATATTGGTTTCCATTATGCAACAAAACCCCTTTTAAACTTGTCTTGGAGGAATCAATAAAAAATCTCCATTCTGATGCATTATAAAGGATACCGTAAAAATTCATTATTTCCTTTATGTTATTGCAATATACTAAATTATCCTTTTCAGAAAAGTATGGAACAAGTTCTTTTTCACGATGCCTGTACCAAGAGAATTGTGTCTCTGGTAATAATAAGTTCTTAAATTTAAGCCGAGAACCAAGAAGTTCAGCTTTTATTTTTGGCAAATTTAAATCGCGCACCAAATCATTGAGTTCATGCTGATTAAATAAAATTGGAGCTTTATCATTTACTTCTAGTTTATAGACATCTTGTTCTTGATTTTCATCATCTTCTGAATTATTTGGTTCATTTATGCTTTCCAAATTGGTTGGAGGAGAAGGAACAGGAAGACTTTCATTATGCAATATAGGTCTTATTGCAGAAGGCAAGTTAGGATATATAATTCCTTTTTTATTTTTCGAACTATACCCATGAACATTAGCTAAGCAAAAATAACAATCGTCATGATGATTTCTAGGTTCTCTTCATACCATGGGAATAGCAAAAGGCATACATTTCTTTTTGCCTTTCAACCAAAGTCGTAATCCTTCAACACATGTTCTACACACTTTATGAGGGGCCCATGTCTTATCTTGGTCACCCAGTCTCACACCAAAATAAGCATAATAAGCATTTTTAACAAAATCTGTAATATCCTGCCTTTGTTTTACTACAGTATAATTTCCACAAATGTAACAAAATATATCTGTATCATTTACACATTTACGTGAAGCCATTATTCAATTAAAGAAGATGTGAAATATATCACATATTTCAAATCGAAAGAAACAGACGTGAATAAACAAAGAAATTTATTGTTGTTAAAACCTATGCATTAGATCAAACATTGTTTGGTGCTGCCACCTAGCAAGTATTAATTTAGATATTTTTTACAAAATTAAATTTATGGATTTCGCTTTTTCTTTTTAATTTTACATAAATATTTTTTTTTATTATTATTAAATCATATTAATAAATAATTTCAGCTTCCTAAATACAGTTTCTCATTTATTTAAATTAATGTAATGTATATACATATGGAATCAATTCCTAAAAAATTTGGTGGCGCCATCTAGTATTACTATTATAAAGTAATTTATGATTTAAGAATAAAATTAATTAAAAATAATATTTGTAAAAAAAGTGTACGTGGTGTGCAAAAATACTTTACATTTTTGAAATCAGCATAAAAAACACTTTCAGAAAAATATATATTTATATGATCATCAAAATGCATGCTGATCAGTGTAATCAAAACTTAGGTAACATGCAAATAAAATTCTCTTACCTTCTAAAATGAAAAAGTTCCTGATGGGATCGAGAAATAAGGATTTAATCATTTTCATACAACTGACGTCCATTCTTACTACGCCAATTCAAAAATGATTGGTGAAAACAATTGCGTGAAACAGTGTGCTAAATGACGAACACCTCTTTTTATAACAATATTAGAAAAGTACTACAGTACTTGGAAATAAATTAATTAAAATGGTATATCTCAAAATGATATTATAGATATAAATGTATTGTGAAGCCTCTACTTCTCATTTAATTAAAAACATAAAATAATATTTTGAATAACTGACAAGAAAATGTGTGTAACAACCTCGATTATTAAACCGTAACTCAAAGATGCTACAAAACAACAATCAGTGTTTATTGGGCTAACCTTTAAAATATCTTCAATCAATAATCAAAACTTAGGTAACATGCAAATAAAATTCTCTTACCTTCTAATATCAAAAAGTTCCGGATGGGGTCGGGAAATATGGATTTAATCATTTGCATACAACTGACGTCCACTCATTCAAAGCTATATTTTTCTTGCTAAGTAAATCATTAAAAGGCCTAAATTAAATAGTTTCTAAATAGTCCACAAATATTTTAGTTTCTCAATACACTAAAACACATAGCACACAGAAAACCATTAAATATATACGTATTTACATTCTTATTTTCTAACTGCAGAGCATAAAGCTCTTAATTCTATAACATCAATACTATATATACACACTTTTTATCAGGAAAAAAATCTCAGTCACAATTTGCTCGCATGACCGTTCAGTATTTGTTTTCACAATCACGAGATCAAACGATATCGGTGAAGAGATTATGTAAGCCGTATTCCCTAATTATAAGATCCTCTCACCTTTGATTTTAGGATTTTCGAACTCAAACATTCTAATTAGTTCGAGTTTTTTAAATGTGTCCATAAATATTACGAAGAACAGAAAATTCACATATTCTGTTCATTGTTGAACCACAGGGACGATTAGTAGTTTTCACCTCACAAGCATTAGAACATTGTAACTTTTGAACGTTTACAAACTATTTTCTCAAAACATCCCTATCTTGTGATAACTCTAATAACAAATCTCCTAGTTGGCCGTAAATATTCATCACTTTTTACTTCTACCTTTAATAAACGAATAATCCATCTTTTGACGGACAAATCTTAGTAAATTTTGCCAGAGGCCAATCAATTATTTTGGTATTGTCACTGGGTACAATCACTATATCCCCAATTGGAAAAGCTTTCTGTATCTTTGTACGTCTAATGTGCTGTCTAATTGATCTAAATATTCTGATTTGAATCCTTTACGAAGATCCTGATATTTTTGTTCGATAAATATCCCTTTTATTTTATGATTCAGCGTTTAAAATATCAAGACCTTGTGCACCATTTCCTTTTAATTTTTGTAAAACATAGACGAGTGAGGGGACTAAGTCATTTTAATACCCCTATACATATGTCAGTGGACGACTGATAATGACACTTTCGGTGTCACACATAACTGTTTGTAAATCTTTAAAATTCAGAGAGCTTTTCTTTTTATTATGTTTTTTGGTGATTCTTCTTGTTATTCCAATTACTCTCTCCAATCACTCTCCCCTCCAAAATGATGAAGGTGTGATAAATTTCCAAACAATTTTACGAGGCATATATTATTATATATGTCATTATTATATTGTATTAATTTCCATTGAATATCATTCGATATACTTTTGACTCCTACAACTTTTTTCCATTGTCTGAATATGTAACAGCAGATCTATCTCTACAAGCTATAATTATTCTTAGAGTTTGTAAGAAAAGTTCAGTCGACGACGAAGTAGATAATTCGAAATTAACGGCCCGAAAAGCAGCACAGGTATATATGACAACCCAATCCTTCTGAATTTTTCGAAGAATAAGAGGCAGTTTAATATTTTCCAAAAACTTCAGAAAAGGCTGCTTGTCTAACTCTGTTTTCAAGCAAGAGAGGGTAGAATTTTTTTATTGGATTAAAATCCTATCATCTTCCTCTGACAACAATCGCGATAACTATGCTCAAATTTCATATTACGTAAAAGAGTTTTTTTCTCATCGATAAATCTGCTTAGATCTTCATTATTATGAAAATTAGTAACGCAGTTGTCTTCATAAAATTACTCTAACAATTTAGACGCAGTGTTTTTAAAATGTTAAGGTGCATTTTTAGGGTTTCGTTCATCTGACGAAACCCTATTCGTATCACTCCTCTATCTGTCTGTCCGTCCGTCTGTCGCAGAGCCCGTTCTCCGAAAATGTATATGTTGAAGACTTGAAATTTTGCATACTTATAGCGGAACACCTCACATCAAAAGAAAAATCCTAAAATTTTGAAAAAGTCGTAATTAAGGATAATAAGGGATTTTACACAAATTGCCCTTTTTTATTAACTGACTTTAAAAAAAAGTTAGTATTTAGTCTGTCAACGAGTATCAACGAGTAAATTTGGAAAAAAAAAATTCTTTGATTTTGATATTTCTTTCGATCATGGTATAGGCTCGATCTGGTTGTTATCCAAGAAGAACTAAAGCATCAATAAAAAATGAAAATTAAAAAAAAAATTAAAAATTAAAAATGACAATTTGTGGAAAATCCCTTATCATTCAGCTGCTTTTAGAGAACAACTAAAATTTTGTTCACTCTAATGCCGATATCTTTCTGAATTTTTGCGATATTTGAGTAGATTTTTTTTAATAAGTTGCTCCATAGATATGACTATTAAATTATGTAAAGTGATCCTTGTTATCGTTCGCGCATGCGCAGATAAAAATTATTTCATACAACTGCTCATATTTCTTAAAATATTTAACATATTTATATTCCAATTGCACTATCTTATTTCTACTATATTTTTTCAATTTTTCTGAAACCGGCTTTGAATTTGGTTGAAAACCCTGCATGTTATAAGCAAAAAACATGCAAGAATTTTTTAATTTTTTTAAATAAATCGCTATATCTCTATTTATATACGTGCTATTCTTACACAAAAGAATACACATATTGCACAATGTCTGTTTATTTATATTCGGTAGCGGTAGATCATTTCGTGCATTTTATTTTACAGGGTGATCCCAAGTATTATTTTTTTCTTTGATTTTTTGTTGGCTCCATAATTGCCCCCCTTAACAAATCGACATTTCGAAATATGAGGTCATACCTGTTCTTTTTAATCCTGAAATTCCAGAGGAATCTGTCAAGTATATTTCTAAATATTCGACAAAATGTCTAAAATTGAAAGTTGTCAGTCATTAATGGCAATACAATTTATAAAGCGAGAGTGTGAGATAATAGTAGGAATTGGAAAAAAAAAGGTATCACATTGATGAGAAATAATTAATTAGTTCGCTTTTTACGCAGTCGGGTTTTTTGATTTTTTTAATTTAATTGTTTTTTAATTGTAATAAGCACATAAGTACTTTATTGCATGATTGATGGCAGTTATTTTATTGTCTTTGTGCAAGGATTCGTTAAAAGCGTTTGGTTCATTTTACAGCACCAATTGTGCTAACCAAAAATGTTCCACTGATTACTCACAAAAGGATCAAAGGGCCTTCGATCGATCAAGACGGCCTTCTCAAGCATTAAAATTTTAGAACTGGTTAAGGTCGCTTCGCCCAAAATGCCTTTAAATATCCCATTTACTCGTTGAAATTGAATCAGTCGAACTCCAGAAAAGTCGATAGGCACTAGCTACTAGATTGTTGAACTAGTTTTTCGCCCATAAACCATGATTTGACATTCGATTTGTATGTCATAACCGCTGCTCATTTCCACCAGAGTTTATCTCGTCCTGTCAGGGTACAGCTCAACCCTTTTCTTTGTTCAAGATAAACAGGCAGCGAAGATAACCAAAAAGATGCGAATTTATCACAATCCTTATTCAGTATAAAATGATGTTAGTTTTTCGTTTTTAATATATTAGATATACCGTTTTAATGTAATACTTCGTTTTCATAGGAAACTCTATTTACGAAAAATAAATTAAATTAATAACTACTGTTTGATCAGAATGATTTTTTTTCATTTAAAATTTACTTAAAAAATACTTTATTTCATATTAAATTTAAATGTAAATTTGCAAGTAAAATTTGAAATTCAGTTTATTATGACACGTAATTCTTACAAACGAAAAATCTCTCTGATTACATTGCAAATCATATGTGAAAGTTAGGATTTTCAAAATAAATAAAGGTTAAACAAGTGGGTAAGCGTGATCACAGATCGCAGAGAGGGTTTCGTTTAATATTCCTTTCAAAACACTTTTTCCTTTTGAAAAATCTGTTAGTTCTACATTTCGCAACCAGAAGGTGCACTCTGTTCTAAACAAACCTGTATCCGAACGAAACTCCGTTTTACAAACTATTCACAGATATTTTAGTCGAGGGGATCGGGTCCATAGGACCCGAGATAGGTAGGCGCCCCATGGCGATAAACATGGGAACTAAAACGTGTACAGCTATGGTGCATAATAATAAAGAGTGGTCAAAAGAGTGTCGGCAAAAGTTAGAAAAGTGCACCCCGGGTGAAAAGGGTGGAGGTTAGAAAAATTGCTAAAAATACAGAAGTTAGAGCTCGGAGGGGTAAAATAATATAAGACGTTTTGAAAATTTTATGATTTTTCGTATTATTGCAACTGTTTAGCTATAAGAATCCTAAATTTGAAGTCTTCAACTTAATTAAAGACTCAGTTAGAAGAGAAAGCTTAAAATACACAAGTTAGAACCCATGGTGAATAAAAAATAAGAATTTTTCAAAATTTTATGGTTTTTCGTTTGATGCGTGGTGTTCAGATATAAGTATGCAAAATTTCAAGTCTTCAACTTAATTACGGGATCAGTTAGAAAAGAAAGATTAAAATACACAAGTTAGAGCCCATGGAGTGTAAATATAAGACTTTTTCAAAATTTTATCGTTTTTCGTTTGATGCGAGGTGTTCAGCTATAAGAATCCAAAATTTGAAGTCTTCAACTTAATTAGGGGTTCAGTTAGAAAAGAATGCTTAAAATACACAAGTTAGAGCCCATGGAGGTAAATACAAGACTTTTTCAAAATTTTATGATTTGTCGTTTGATGTGAGGTGCTCAGCTATAAGAATCCAAAATTTGAAGTCTTCAACTTAATTAGGAGCTCAGTTAGAAAACAAAGCTTAAAATACACAAGTTAGAGCCCATGTGGGGTAAATATAAGACTTTTTCAAAATTTTATGATTTTTCATTTGATGTGAGGTGTTCAGCTATAAGAGTCCAAAATTTGAAGTCTTCAACTTAATTAGGGGTTCAGTTAGAAAAGAAAGCTTAAAATACACAAGTTAGAGCCCATGGGGGTAAATACAAGACTTTTTCAAAATTTTATGATTTGTCGTTTGATGTGAGGTGTTCAGCTATAAGAATCCAAAATTTGAAGTCTTCAACTTAATTAGGAGCTCAGTTAGAAAAGAAAGCTTAAAATACACAAGTTAGAGCCCATGTGGGGTAAATATAAGACTTTTTCAAAATTTTATGATTTTTCGTTTGATGTGAGGTGTTCAGCTATAAGAATCCAAAATTTGAAGTCTTCAACTTAATTAGGGGATCAGTTAGAAAAGAAAGCTTAAAATACACAAGTTAGGTGGAGGGTAAATGTAAGACTTTTTCAAAATTTTATGATTTGTCGTTTGATGTGATGTATTCAGCTATAAGAATCCAAAATTTGAAGTCTTCAATATAATTAGGAGCTCAATTAAAAAAAAAAGAAAAAAGAAAAAAAAACTTAAAATACACAAGTTAGAGCCCATAGGGGGGTAAATATAAGACTTTTTCAAATTTTTATGATTTGTCGTTTAATGTGAGGTGTTCATCTATGAGAATCCAAAATTTGAAGTCTTCAACTTAATTAGGGGCTCAGTTAGAAAAGAAAGCTTAAAATACACAAGTGAGAGTCCATAGGGGGTAAATATAAGACTTTTTAAAAACTTTATGATTTGTCGTTTAATGTGTGGTGTTTAGATATAAGTATGCAAAATTTCAAGTCTCCAATATATATAGTTTCTGAGAACGGACTCTGTGACAGACAGACAGACGGATAGACAGAGGAGTGAGACGAATAGGGTTTCATCAGATGGATGAAACCCTAAAAAGAATCATGTATGAATTTATAAGTCGATAAAATCTTTTAATTTTTGTTTGAAATTAAAATTTAATGCAAACTCTTCAAATAACAACATTTAAATATCAACTTATTCTACTTCATACAATATTTCTTATGAGGATTCGTTCAGTTGCGTTGTATAAAAATGCTGTGGATATATACCCAAAGAAATACTAAGTTATGTTAATTTCAAGGAAATTTTTAAACTGAAAAATATTAACTTATATCGATTCTGTTAATATACTTATTTTTCTATTCAGTTCTATATTAAGAAATAATTATTTATGATAAAATTTTAAATCGGTAAAATTAATTGAAATTTTTATTTAACGAATAAGCTTTACTTAAAATTTCTAAAGGCGTTATTTTCATTCACGTACTTAAAAACCATTTGCTTTATTTTTCCAACTTATAATACACACCAAACAAAAACTGAAGTAATAGAGAAAAAATTACAAAACGCAAAGAAAATAATAATATTCGGCTTGATTTTGGTTGATTGTAGCTGTATTTTTATGTCAATACATTGTACAAAATTTTGTTTCATTTCATTTTTATTTTGAAAATAATGCAGTGGCAATCGAACTGAAATTAGAGGAAATTTCCTAATTAAGTATGTGGGATTAACAGTTCATTTACAGGGCACTTAAAATAATTCCATTATATTATGGTATATGGGGAGAAATCGTTTGCCGAGTTTTTTAATGCGATTACACTATTTCAAATGTATTGAAACTGATAAAAATCACTGAATTTTATAACAAGTAGATTACGATAGAATAGGGCATCCATAGCATTTGTCGTTCGTTTACAGGGATACACAAAATGAAATCGGTTAAAATACGTCTTTGAATAATAATTGCTGAAAGTACGTTTTAAAATTCGGTATGCGCTTTTAAATTTAACAAAAGAATTCACGTACCATTCTCCTTATTAACTGAAACTGCTGAAGGGGAATTTTGAACTGAAGTATATGTATTTCTTAACTTAACTTAATTTCGGCATGCATTTAGTTATGATATACAAATCTATGTACAGGGCTGCTCGAAGAATTCGGATAATTTTCGTTTGTAAATGGAAACAGCTGAAATTTGGTTTTCAAATGTGTGTTATGCGTTTCTATATGATTGAATTACACGTAATATTTTAACTTATTAAACGGCGCAGTTTTGTTACATTATTCTGAATGTGGTTCATAATCTATGCTTAACGCGTGATTTTTTTTTTTTTTTTTTTTAGAATTTATTTATCACATGTAATTGCACTTTTGTAAGAAGATAGGAATTGGATATCATGTCTTAAAATAGAGAAATGTTTTTATTAATCACAAGATTTTTGTAGCAAACTATTATAAATTTCTTTAAGATATTTGTAAACTTATTATAAATAATATTTCTGAACAATTAGATTATGCATTCCTTTTTATGAGTGCTAAAAGCTGCTGCTTTATTTATCAATAAATTTTATAAATTATAAACTTGCAAATTGGGAGAAAACACAACAACTATCTTTTGCTGAAGCATTTTTATCGTTCTTCACAAAGCTCTTTTATAGAACGAACAACCTTTCTTATAATGTATACTCGAACTTAATTTGAATAAAATAGCATACAACCACAATTTTTTTCACTGCTGAATAGTTCTTGAAATTGTCAACAAAGAACCATTCCATTCTAACTTTTATCTAGAAGAAATGATAATATGTTTTTTATATTTTTATAAACCTTTTATATATCATTAAAACAAAAAATTAACAATCATAGGATTAACAATGGAGATATAGCGGTCTCTATTTTTTACAAAAGCAGACCCTTAAGTACATTTTAACAATGTGATATTCAGTTAGTCTAGAATACTTCGTTAATTTAGAAATAAATATATTTAAGAAAGAATGTGATATATTTAAAAACGTAATATGAATAAAAAGACATTTTTTAAATGTATTTTTAATAATGAATCATTTTTTTTCACTTCAAATTTAAGTGGGTGTGTGATACAAATTTATAATCTAAAGCTAAATATGTCATTTATATATTTTTTAATTATACTACAGGTTTCAGTAAATTTTCAAAATAAATAAATTATTTTGCATGTTTTATCAAATTTTAATGGCTTTTAAAGTATTAGTGATTTTTTTTTTATTATTTAAAAAGCAAGCATTTAAATATTATTAAAATGAATTAACCTAATACATATCAATATATGAAAAATAAAGTTTAGTATATTAAGCAGAGAAACGTAATTTTGATTTAGAAAACTTACTTGTGTTTACTGGAAAAAGTTATTTTACCCCTAATTTACAGAGTACCGACATATGAGCAGTGACATTTTTTAGCAAATAAAGTTTTGTATAAAAAAAAATAAAGTATGGAGTTGCAGCCATTATTGGATGTTTACTTGCATATCTAATTCGTATAGGCGAATGTTGTGGCAGAAGTTCCCAAAATGCTGAATAAAACCCTGAAACCAAACTTACATTCTAAGCAAAATGTTTCATGACTGTATATTAGGGTGGGCCGAAAAAATCGAAATTTTTCAGATCAGCTTCTAATAGTGTGGAAAACTTGCTTTTTGTAATGAAAAGAATAACGTTTTTTTTTTTTTTTTTTTTTTTTTTTTTTTTTTTTTTTTGAAATCAGGTAAAATCTAAAGGTCTTGAATTGCATTTTAATTTTGCAAAATATGTTTTAAAATGACAATTTTGAAATTAAAGACGAAAATTAAAAAAAAAAAAATCATACCTACTTCTAATAGTGCGTAATATTTGCCTTTTGGAAATTGCAGAGTAACGCAAAAAGAAAAATTGAAATCCATTCAAACCTTTAGGTCGAACATCACCATTGAATTAAGCAAAATATTTTCAAAATTGATGAAGTTTCATATAAATGATGAAAATTATTTTTCTTTTCACATCAACGTCTAAAATACTGCGTTATATGCATAAAAAGGTAACGCAAAACTAATTTTAAATTAGGTTAATATCTTTTTGTTTTGCTTTTTTATTAATTATGAAAATGTTTATGAAACGACAGTTTTCAATCATTTTATTTATTTAAACTTAAACAATTATATTAAAAATATTAATTCACTGCTTATTAAATCACTCTTGGTAAGTATTGATTGAAATAATTTTAAACAGTGAGCATTAAGGTAATTTTAAGTAATTTTTATATTTCTCTCTTACCTACATTTTGTACTATATATGTAAGAACTTGTACTGAGAATTTTTTTTAATCAATCGGCATTAGTGATTGCGACAGCAAATCTAATCCAACATAGCCGTCTCTGTTATTTCTGACCACTTAATTTTTCAGAAGATCCAGTCAAAAGTTTCACATATTATTCCACATCTAATGTGTGGCGCAGAAACGCCTTTCTGGCCACTTACAAGGGAACCACTTTTGGTGTTGCTCGCACCTAGCATTGAGACCTGGTGCATTTTAAAGCCCTATATTATTAAGTTTGAGAATCGATAAAATTT
Organism: Maratus speciosus; assembly: GCA_963932465.1. Lineage (NCBI taxonomy): Eukaryota > Metazoa > Arthropoda > Arachnida > Araneae > Salticidae > Maratus > Maratus speciosus. The sequence continues at coordinate 141,665,748 of OZ010791.1, forward strand.
TTCTGTTAAAATAATATTTCTTGATTATACAGCAGCATAACTTTCTGAAAATGCAATTTTCGAGACCACTTATCAGATTATTAGCATTAAATTTTTTTTAAGAGAAGAATTTAAAAATAAAAATTAGTTAATCATAAGTATAAAATATTGAAAAAAGTTTGAAAATTTCTTCAAAAACCCGCGAATATGATTTTGAAAAATTCCAACTTTATATTCATACTTTTGGCGGAGAAACAGTTGGCGTTTATTTTCAAAAGTAGAGCTTTCCGGCCACCCTAGCTAAATATTATAGCTGAATTTGTAATAGCTAGAAATTGCAATGTCCGACCTATTTCGCCACAGTAATTTTTCTAAATTGTGTAAAAATATTAATTTACTTTATGATTACTTTTACCGAAGGACCATTTAATACAGCAACATTTCATTTTAAACATTCGAAACTTTATTTCATTCCATTTCAAAGGAAAATAGTTTGCTTATTTTGTATTTCACTAAAAAATAGTTTTCAATGATCTTCGAAGCTTTTATAGAATTATATTTATTACTTATATATTTATCGTCTGCATAGAAAAAAGAATAAAACCTAATATTTGTTTCTTATGCTATCAATTATTTAAAAAAAATCGCAATCTGATATAATTCTAGTAATATGTTCTGTACATTTTCTCTTTAGATAAAGCGGGCGGAAAAAATGTAGCGCCATATTTGGCGACTTACTCACTTTTGGCGTGAAATAAACAAATAAATATGTAATAATAAAAAATTAAAAGTATAAAAAAGTATATAAATTATTATTTTAACAGAAAATTTTTTTCGCTTCTCTAACTTTTATGTATAGGGCAACAAAACGAACCAGGTATCGATGCTAGGTGCGAGCAACACCAAAAGTGGTTCCCTTGTTAGATATGTTCCAATACTGAAAGAGTTATTGAATCAATGAAAGACAAAACGCTCTCTGAACTAATTCTATTCAATTTACTGCAGGTAGACCAAACATTCAGATCTAAGTAACATGAGCACTGAAATTCTTTTTACCAGTAATATTAAAGTATATTTTTTTCACCTTTATTGACTAATGTAAAAGCATGACAGTTTGTTTTACTTCATACTAGAATAATGTTATATGTTCTTAAAATTGATGATCTTCATTGTTCAAAACGATACTTTGAAAATCAATCTTTTCTGCCGATAAATTTTATTGTTTTATAATGGGCTTTGTTTCACGAAATCTGTATGAGTAATTTTCATCTTAAGCGTTTACCAATTGACTTTTATTTTGAAAATAATACAGTGTCAATCGATCTGAAATTAGAGGTAATTTCCTTAGTTTAAATATCTTTATATGAATATTTTATGAATTTTTATTTATGTTTTATTTAGCATATGGGCAATTCCACATAACATGGGAACTATAGTGTAGACCCTTGAGGGGCGGAGTGATATACTCTATCCCACCTAATTTTAATCAAGATTTGCACCAGAAACATTTAATTAAAATTTATTTTTCTAACTTTGGTGGAAAAAAATAAAAAAATTGCTTTTCCACATGTTGAAACAAAATTTTTCGAATTTTCCGGTGTGAGTTCAACAGTACAGAAACGCAATTGCTTGCGCCTGAAAGGATTAATGGCTAAAGAGGGAAATGTAATGTGAGTCACAATACCATGTAACGTCAGTCACACTCAAAATATTGATTGATACAATTAATTACTATTAAAACAATGTTATTTTTGTGTTTATCATAAGTTGAAAGTATGTTGTACTCTTTGAAATACTTCTTTTTTACTGTGTTGTGATATATGAGAAAAAATTCTAGGTCTTCATTAACCCATAAAACTTGACTTCCTGTTTTTTGTAATGTGAGTCACAATATTAAATTAGGTTCTGCATACCACCTGTTCATTTAAAAATTTATTACATTGTTATTCTTAGTATCTTATTGTGCCCCAGATATCTATGAAGAACTTTTTTTTAAGCAAATGTGATATTTCTTTGATGTATATAGAATTTACTTTTGGAAAAATGTGTCAAATGGTAACATGAGTCACATGGAATTGCCCATATGCAATTGTCCATTAGTAAGTTCATAAAGATAGTTCATAAAGTTGGATATCATGTCTTACAATAGAGAAATACGTTTATTAATCACAAGATCTTTGTGACAAACATTTATGAATTTCTTTTGCATATTTGTACACTTGTTATAAATAATATTCACGAAAAATTAAACTGTACATTACTTTTTTATAAGTGTTAAAAGCTGACAGCTTATTTAGCAATGGATTTTATTATCTAAAAAATTGCAAAATGGGGGAGAAAACACAATAGCCATCTTTTGCTGAAAGAATTTTGTCATGCTTCACAAAAATCATTTATAGAACGAACACCCTTTCTTCTATTGTATACTGAAACATAATTTGAATAAAATAACGTACAACCAGAAATTTTTCACTACTGAATAGGTCCGAAAATTGACAACAGAAAACCTTTCCATCCTAACTTCTATCTAGAAAGAAGAATGAAATTTATTTTTATAAACCTTTTATAGATCATTAAAAGAAAAATTTAACAATCATATCATTAACAATGGAGAAATAGCGGTCTCTAATTTTTACAAAAGGAGACCTTTAAGTACATTTTAACAATGGGACATTCAGTTAGCCCAAAAAACGTCATTAATTTACAACTAAATATATTTAATAAGGAATGTCATAAATTTAAAAACATAATATGAATAAAATGACAATTTTAAAAATTTATTTTTAACAATGAATCATTTTTTTTCACTACAAATTTAAGAGGGTATGTGCTATAAATTTATAATCTATTTTAGATTTAATTGATATATATTATATATGTAATATATTTATATTAGATATTAGATATTTATTATATATTTTATTATATATGTATAATCTATATAATTTATAATCTATAATCTATCAATCACATATATTTTAAATATACTACAGTTTTGAGTACATTCTCAAATTAAATAAATTAACTTGCATGATTTATATTAATGTATTAAAAATAAAGATAGGTTTATTAAACAGAAAAACGTGACTTTGATTTAGAAAACTTACTTGTGTTGACTGGAAGAATTTATAGTAAGGTAAAACTAGGAGAGTCTGCGCACATTCAAAAGAATGATAATAAAAAATCTAAATATTAATTTTTTGCTAAACTTTGTATGAATAATTTTAACTCGGTTTGCTTTTTATGTATTTACATTGTTATTTTGTGGTTATGCTGTAATTTACTAGAACAGCAGTAATAAAACCAAGAATACTATTTTGCGCAGTCTCTCCTTACAGAGGTGGTATGATTGCACACATGAGTAGGATAGATAACGCACATAGGTAGTAGACATTGTTATCTTTTATAATAATAAAGAAAGAAGTTTGTGTGTGAATGTGTGAGTGTGTCAACGGTGTTCTGAAGAGACCGCTGCACATAGAGCTACAAAAATTGAAGAAAAGGTACGTCTATATATAAAGTTTTGCTCCTCGAAGCACGATTTTTGATTTTTTGATTAGATTTTTTTTAATTTAATTTTTTATGCGATTTTTAGAACTTTTTTAAGTTTCGAGCCGATTTTTCCACATTAGTGAAAAGAATACGGATCATTTCTTTTAACTTTTCTTTTTATTCTCTTTTCAAAAAAATTTATTCGGAATTCATACAGCGATTTTTGAATTTTTAGCGAACTTTTTATACGATTATTGAACAGCATTTAATGAATCTGCATACCTATAAGGGGGGTTAACTTAGGGGGGACACTGTTCTGTCGCCAAATGCCGCCAAGTTTGCCGCCAACTTTTGGTGACCAAAATTAGCCGCCAAAAGTGACGCCAATTTGGCGATATCTCTAATATTTCGCCAAATTCCCATAGACTTCCATTTTAAACCAATAGGGATTACTTGCTAACAGAAAATCAACAAATTGAGATAATTTAATGCAACAAAAACTAATATTAACTTAAAGGATCATATTAATTATATTTAAGAGAATCCAAGTAAATTAAATAGTGAATAAAAGTAACATGATACAGTGCTTAGGATGCTTTCCCAAACATAAAGTTTAAGAGAGCCCGCAGGTCAAAGGAATTAGATTGAAACTTTTTTCCAATTACAGTAAATTTTGACTTTCGTGATTTTTGAACTTTTTGTAACTTTTAATTCGATTTTTACGTGCCTTCGCAATCTGCCCAAATTTTTGACATTCCATTTTTGACCTGTAATACTAACGTAATTTCTGCCCTCATTTCAATAAAGTTTATTCGGATTTCGTATAGCAATTTTCGAATTTTTCAGGAAATTTGTATGTAATTTTTAGTGTATTTTAGCAATTTGCTACCATTTTTCCACATTAGTGAAAGGAATCAACTTTCAATCTTCGAACACAATATATAATTTTTTTTCTCTTTTCGAAATTTTTGCAGCGATTTAAAAATTTTTCGCGATATCTTATTGTGATTTTCAGAGCTTTTACTCAATTCGTGCTGTTTTTTGACGTACCCGAGCAACCCCAGGCAAGTTAGCTAGTTAATAATAACTACAATTAAATTGTTAACAATTATAATTATAATTAATCGGGAATGTTGTGAGGTTTTTATAGTGTATTATTATTGTATTAGGAGTGAATATTTAAACCAAATGTTTAAATAATGAAAAAAAGAGAGAATTTAACAACAGTTACATAATTTTAATTTAAAAAGAAGATTAAAATATCAGAAAATTAAAGACCTACTAAGATTACAGAATAACATTAATCTACTTGATAACATGTTTAACTTGAAAATTACTTCATTTTCATTTCCACGATTTCATTTTATTTTGTTCGTTAACCGAAGTTGTCATCGTCCACAATCGATGCATTTATTGTTGTAAATCGTGCATCTTTCGTGCAATCACTTGTAACAAGCAATACATTGAATCTAGTCCCTAATCGAAGTTGTCTCCTGGTACATCTTATCTTCAGCTTTTTTTTTTCTTTTTAGCACGGTCCTTTTTAAGTCTTTTTTTATGTATATTTTGTGTCATCTATATCAGCAGCATTAGTTGTACTCTGTTTCCTTTTTGATTTCGATGGCATTAACTACTTGGAATGGGTGAAAGCTTTTCTAAAACATTGTAGGTACTATTGTAAAATTTATTTTAGTTAACAAAATTATTTTTTTAGCAAATTAATTGTTAATCAATTAAATATATATATACAAAATTCATTTATTTATTAACAAATATACTATTAATTTATTAACAAAATTAATTACATAAAATTAATTTAATAACAAAAATAATATTAATTTATTAACAAAAGTTTTATGTGGAAAAGTATTTTTTTTTAATTAATTTGTTGCCAAATTTATCTTCGATAATTATGTGTTTTCCAAAATTATTTCAAAATATATTCATTTGTATGTTTACACGTAATTTGTAATTCATGTAAATTTACCAATAAGCTGCGTAATCTCCCCTAGCATTGAAAATTATGGGAAAATGCGCCATCTCTCCTAAGTAGCAGATGCGTAAACTCTCCTATTTTGGTAGAAGAGATTGCGCGGCCTGTTATTTAAACATGGTCACTTCTAAAATGAATTATTGGTGTTCGAATCCTTATTCTAGGTTAGTATCTTATTACAAATCGTTTAAGTTTAAAACATTTTGTACTACTGACATTCTATAAAAATTCTGACGAACAGTTGTGAAAATTCAAGCACTTACTTTCGAAAAACAAAACAATATAGCAATGCTTTATCCAAGACGCTCGGAGCAATCAATGCGCACATTCATGTAGACACTGCACTAATGCTGCTGTACAACTACGTGGAGAGGTTGCGCCCACATTCTACTCCTTCCCGTCGAATCTCTTTCTACGCGATCACTCCTGGCTTTACCTTACCCCTAATTAACAAAGTACTGACATATAGGCAGTAAAATTTGACTAGAAGAGAAAGTTTTGCATAAAAAAATAAAGTGTTGAGATAGAGCCATTATTGCATGTTTACTTGCACGTCTAATTTGTATAGTTGAATATCGCCACACACTGGCGGAATTTAACATTATGCTTACAAAAACCAAGAAACCAAAGTTACATTTTTGTTAAGCACGGTTTTTCCTGATTGTATAACTGTGTTCTTAAAGTATGTTTAGCTCACCATTATTGCCCAAAAGTAAAAGCATCACAGATTATTTTAGATCATACTAGAGTATTGTTGAACATTTTGAAAATTAATGACCGTCATTGTTCAAAACGAGACGGTGTAAATCGAAGTTTTCAGCCGATAAATTTTATTATTTCATAATAGTCTGAGTCTGTATTAGTAATTTTTTATTAAGAATTTACAATTTTTTTTAATAGCTTCAGAATGTAAAGGTTAACTTTCTGTTACATACGTTTATTAAAAACATTTGAGATCCAATTGAATTCATTCGAATTGAAAAATAAAATAAATAGTTTATAATTTTAATTTTACAACAAATTTAATTTTAATTGGAACGTTTTGTGACTTAAAGAAAAAAGGGGTTTTTTAGATAATTGTGTCTGTTAAACAAAATTTCACTTGCATGAAATGGTTTGAATTATGCACTGAATTTTATAATATTGCATAGACAGTATGGTACTAAACTGTGTAGTTCAAAATATATATACAGCCATACAATGGTATGCTATTAATATTTAATATTAAATTTAAAAATTATTTAAATTTATAAACAAGAAATTTCAATGCTGACGCACACGCACTTATTTTTTGTTTCACACATCTTTGAGAAAAAAGCATTAATCTTTATATTATAGCTAATTATAAAATAATGTCGCTAATTTTACGATGCCTACAAATAGCAGAAATATTATCTTTTTAATTTAAATGTGTAATCAAAAAACAAAAAATAGAATAATATATAAGATTTGTACGTTAAAACACATAAACTTGCTCAATGATACGCATAAACAACAACTTTTATATGAACCTGTAACAATAAAATTAACGATAACGATTATTTCCTTTAAAAATTTCCTGATGTACTCACTGTAGTTTTCTATTCATATAACTGACCAAGACTCGACAGGAAGCTTTCTTCTCTAGACTTTTAAGCATTCCAACAGAATATTTATCCTGAAGACGACTGTAGAAGCAGTTCGAAACGTCGATATTATGCTTTATCGTTAATTTTATTTGTACAAGTTCATATAAAAGGTCTTGTTTATATGTAACATTGAGCAAGTTTATGTGTTTTAACGTACAAATCCTATTTGTTATATTTTATTGTGTAATTGTCCAACATATATTAATATATATGCGATTACTTATCTTCTGCATCGTTTCGGAATTAAATCCTACAAGTAACCTTCAAATCATAGAGTAGTTATTCTCAGGGAAAATGTCAATTTAAAATTATACTATCATATTTCGAGTAAAAAAATTATGTAAAAAATAAAAAATATGTCATCCTTAGAGCAAAATTAAAATCTCATATTTTGAAGTTTAACACTAGAACGGCGGTAGGGGTCATTTTGACACCTGAGTACATTCGTCCGTTGATTACTTTTGTTTGCTTGGGCGAAATCGTTTGAACTTTTTTGACTTTTCCTAAATAGATAACATATATTTCTAAAACAAAATTCAGCTTTCTAGATTTGTTAGTTTTTGAAATATGGACTTGTATTCCTAGAACGGCGGACGGGGGTCATTTTGACCCCATTAGTAAAATACTCTTTGTACTCGAAGTTGCTTTTGTTGCTATACTATATGTTCGAGGAGCAATAAAAAAATGGTTTAGATTTATATTCATTGTCGTCCAAGGCATGAGGAATACTATTTTGCAAATAAACTATCTCAAGAGATAGATTCAAAGAAATAGAAATATTTTTTAGGTTTGATGAAAAGACAACAGGATCTAGCAGACTACAGACTGATAAATTTGCTCTTGCATCTAAAATGTGGAATAAATTTATTGAAAATTGCAAAACATGCTACCGACCAGGACAAAATATTACAGTTGATGAACAATTGTTCGCATCTCAGGATAGATATAAATTTACGCAATATTTGCCAAATAAATCGGATAAATTTGGAATAAAATTTTGTTGATCTGTTGACGTTGATACTAAAAACCTCTTGGATGAATTTATTTATGTGGAAAAGGATGAAACAGCAAATCCTTAATTACGTTTATCGGAAAATGTTGTAGTGAAATTAACAGATCCCCATCTAAACGAAGGGAGGAATATTACGACAGATAGCTATTTTACTAACATCAATTTAGCAGAAATGTTAAAAGCTAAAAATACAACTTTGGTTGCACAATGAAAAAGAACCGAAGAGAAATTCCTATATCATTGAAAAATATGCGCAGTACTCTTTATTCATCAAAGATAGTGGGATGTGATAATATGACACTTACCATCATCTATCAAGCCAAAAGAAAAAAAATGTGTTTTTCTACTAAGCTCATTACATTCTACTGTATAAACTGAAGACGGTCTCAAGAAGTTGCACGATTCAATAGAATATTACAACGCAACGAAGTATGGTATGGATATCCATGATCAGATGTGCCGAAAATACTCCGTGAAATCGGCTTCTGGACGATGACCTGTACATATCTTTTTCAATATTTTGGATCATGCAGCTTTAAACGCCTGGATAATATATAAAAGTATAACAGGCAAGCCTATCAGTAGAAGAGATTTTCTACTAAATTTAGGAGATGTGTTCAGAATGAATCTTATGGTTTCAAATCTCCCAAAGATCTTTCCTGAGTCTTCAGAAAAAAAAAAAAAACATGAAAATAAAATAGATATTAAGAGAAAAAAATGTCGAGTACAGACATGCAATGGCAACAAATCTCAAGAATTTTGCACACCATGTTTCAAAGTTGTGTACTGGAAAAATTGCTATTTTTTTTTTTTTTACAATTGAATTAATTCCTAATACGTGTGAACAATTTGGAGTAAAATGTACTGGAAAAATTACTTTTTATTTTGTTACAACTGAATTAATTCCTAATACGTGTGTACAATTTGGAGTACTATAAGCATTAAATAAAATAGAAAGAGAATGCTTAACATATTAACCATTCAGCTACACTTATAATGAAATAACGAAAACAACAGAACATATTTCTCATTTATGGATTTAGAGAGTGAATCATTCGGCGAGTAAGTAGATGAAAATATAAATATATATTATTTTATAAATTGTTTTATTTTAGTTAACATTAGTTTGTGAAAACATTAATTTTAAATCGATTTTTATATCAAATTAATGAGTTTTTTGAGTAGTCGTAGTATGATCCAATTAATCGCCCTGTTGACGTTACATATACAGTACTTTAAAAATTCAATAAATTATCGAGTAATATTAAATATAAATTATGAAATACACGTAAATTACATATTTTTGCCAATGTATGGCATTTAAAATTGTTTTAGCGTTGTTATTTCAGTAGTTTCATCGAGGGGTCAAAATGACCCCTTCCCGCCGTTCCAGTAGGTAAGATTTTTCCGCCGTTCTAGTGTTAAAAAGGTGCCATTATTAAAGTCTCTTAATGAAATATATTGATTTTTTTGCTTATTATTGCCTACTTCTCTAAGTAACCATTGTTGTTTTTTTACAGCATCTGTCAGATTTATTGATTATCTGGAAAACTTCTATTCCTTTGTTATAAAGAAAATGTTAACTTAGACATCAACTTAGTTTTTATTTCAAAGCAAGTTTATGTAATTTAATGGGATATTTAATTTAAAGTGTTATATAAATCACAGAATTTAGAATATTTAATATGCTTTGCTGATTTTTTAAAACATTTGTAAATGATATATTTTAAATTTAAGATTGTTTAAAACTTCCATAAAATAAGAAATATAGTAAAACATCTCTAAAGCGACCATGTTCCGTTCCAATAAAAATTGGTCGCTCCGAGAGGTGGTCTCTTAATGAAGGTCAGGTTTAAATCTAGATTTCAATTGTTGAAAATAGGTAACAATTAATGTTACTAAAATTAATTTTTCTCATTAGGAAAAAATATGAAAATTTAAGTATCAAAACAAAAGTTAAATACATACGTTAATTACTGCAGAATTTAAAAAATGAATACATTGACATTTGCTTTGATTTACAGTTTTATCTTGTATAACTTTCATTTCGAAGTTCAGCAAATAAATGCTTTTTATTTATTTTTTTTTTTGGGGGGGGGGGGACGGGAACAAATAATGACGATTTTATTAATTTATCTATTTCTTTGAAAGTTTCCTGACAGAAAAGGGCAGGGGAATTTATTGATCGTCATCCTTAATTTGTCATTAGAGTTAAATTCCTTGGCTAAAAAGGCACAAAGGTGTTTAAACAAAAGTTACCGGAATAAATGAAAATTCTAAACTTCGTTCAGAAGTTTGAGGAATAATATGCTCTCTGGAATTATTATTCTAATAAAAACTTCTTCAAGCGCCCAGGAAGAAACGGAATTTGTGTCATTTTCTTCAAAGAAATTGGTCGCTCATGGAGGGAATTCAACTAGGGTGATCAGTACAGGTAGTTTAGTATGATTGGAATCGATGATATTAACTGTAAAACTTCAATTCATGGTAATGGATTTAATGTAATCTAATTCAGCTTTTAGTAAACTGCCGGAAGAACAAATATTTAAAGCTCGGTAATAAACTAAGTAAACGTACTCACTCCAAAATTAATACTGTCGTAAATGAAAACTTAATTATACTACCATATTTTTCGAAAATGAGCCATAAAATTTCTAAAATCTTCTTAAAATTTGACTTTAAGGTACTTTATACTTCTTTTAACAAAATTCAATTCTCAAATCTTAAACATCCAATTGACAGTTTTTCACACTGGAGTATTTACAAGATACCTTACGAATGCACTAAAATGTACATCGGTCAAACGAAACGACCCTTTAAAGTCCGTTTATGGGAGCATAAAACTTATGTTAAAAATTGTGACATGAAACGTTCCGCTATTGCTAATCACTCCTGGTCCAACAATCATAAATTTTAATTTTCCGAAGCCTCAATAATACAGAACTGCTCATCAATTTACGATCTTGAATTTTGGGAAGCCTATCACAAATGGAAAAATCCAAAAAGCTTAGTAAACGATTTGTACAGCACGCCAAATTTTTCAAAGATATGGTTTCAATTTATTTAATTTGTTATCTACCCTCCCTCCCCTTTTTTTCTCCTCTTTGTTTGAACTCTCCCAGAACATCTGTAAATATTTGATTGGTCTCCCTGTGTGTGCGTGAGATAGACACCGAGGTTGTTTGTCAACAGTGAATTTCATTTCGCCGTTGATGGTCGAGATGTGAGCTATGCCTCTCAGGCTCTCTGCCTCTCCCCCCCCCATTTAATCCACAGTTTTAATTTAATTTTATCTTTAATTTTTAAGCAATGATGATGAAGCCTTAGAGGCTTCGAAATAGCTATATGCGTTTTTAAACTTACTCATATTTGTGCTTTGTAACGTTGGTTCTCTCTATTTAACATGTTGGCACAAAGTACAATCCTCACCCACTTTTATGTATCTACCTTTTGACATAAAAATTCTCTTCAAAATATTCTCCCAAAAAAGTTTAGTATTTTTTATATCAATGATGAAAATGATATTTTCTGAATATAAAAACGTGACTTGAATGCAACTCTTACTGTTTACATTTTCATTACGTGACGTGAAAATGAGTCGCATCCAGTCTGTTGGTAGTCACCAGAGAAAATAAAGTTACCAACTTTTTGTCCGATTTGTTTCTGTGATTATTTGTAGCTACTGCTACGTCACATCAACTGTCCACGTTATTAGGGATATCACCATTCTAAGAAAATTCGTATACATTTTATATTTAATGTTAACATTAGTTAGGCAATTAATGTAATAACAGAAATTTCATTTTAATTTCATTGTGTATTCTTTATTATTTACCACTTATTACGTATTATGGTATTACTAAGATTTTTATTAATGTCTTTTAAGTTTTTCTTTCAATTATCGTAAAATCTGAAATGACTCGACAAAATTCTGCAACCGTTAAATATATCAAATTTTAAACAATTAGGTTGATTAGTATGCGGCACATATGCGGTTATGTATACAATAGATGGACGGATCAGACGGCGACTATAGGTGCTACATATTTATATAATTACGAACGCACCTAATATTAATAAGTCATCAAAGTTTTCATAAAATATGTTACAAAATCATAACTAAACAGCAATTCATTAATTAATTTTTATTTTTTTTACGTTCAATTAAATAAACTTTTTGTATGTTAAATGACATATTAATGCTAAATATTTACTGTTTATTTTCATGGTCCTTAAGCAACTCCACAAGGATAAAGCGAAATAGAGGAGACTAAGGAGGGTTGACCCACTTTTTACAAAATGATTTTTTATTTTTTAAATATTGAACATAGAATAAAGTTTTATATATCATTTTATTGGATATACAATCAGTTATCAAAATAAAATTGCTGCATAAGTGTAATATATACGAAATTTGAACAATGATTGATTTTAATCATGAAAAAATAATGAGTCATGCCTCCCCACTTATGGGAGGGTTGACCCACTATATGGGAGGCTTGACCCACTTTTTTTATATTGAAATATTTGTGAAGAGAAATAAAACCAGTTTTAAAAAAATCAAAATAACTTTATGATACATACGTTAATTATTATAAAATATATATATATTTGAAAATGTTATGCTTAATCGCAAGTCAGAGGAGAAAAAAATTGTTTTCAACAGAATTTTGTCTGAGCAGGTACAGCTGGAAAATGAAATTTTGACATTTAAGACAGTATTCCGCTAGAGACAGGTTCAGTTTCATAGGGTTACATGCATTATTATTATTAGCCACTCTCCCTCTTTTTTTGTCTCCTTGTTATATTTTTTTTACATTCGACCGAACAACTTTAGTTGTCACACAGTTTGACTCCATCTTACTCTATTCATCATGTTGAAATTTGTCTACATACATTCCTAAAGTTTTTCGATCAATGTTATGTTCTTTTGCAGCCGAATGAATACTTAACTTATCATTAACATATTTTAACCCTTTCAGGGGCAAAGTACTTTCAGTACTAAATGTTGAAATAAATAACTGGCACTGGAATATACGAACAAATTTATTTGGAAATATGAAAAATCTGTATTTCACATACATACTGAATGGAAATGATTTTAGCAAAATTCTGGTAGCATTATGGCGTTTGGGAATTAAATATAAGCGGTTTCATAAACATACCATTGCCCCTGAAACGGTTAAGACTGCTGTTTTCATACCTTCTAGTCCTTTCTAGTCTTTTCCATTGCTTCTACTTACCTGTTGTAAGTAATATTTAAATGGGAAAAAGTTCATATTAACTTTCACATTTATATTTTATTAACTTTTTCGTGCAGTGGATACTATGGCAATTTTTCATTATCTTTGTTTAATTAATATTAAACTTTTATTTTCTATCACCCCATTTTACTATAGGTTGCAGAATAAATTTATATTCATTTTTATAGATAAATATTAATTTTTCATTATGCACAATGTATAATAAAAAGGTTCCCAAAACCCCTTAATTAACAAATTTCGGACGGGTAATTTTTATCAACTCTGAGTTTTAAAACGGTAGAAGCTCCTCCCAGTTCTGAAAGTCTTTTGTAAATTGGTGTTTTCGATAAGTTTCCTAAGTTTATGCATCGGTAAATATCTTTCAATGTACGGATTTAATATAAAATGTCTTGCAATCTAAAAAAATATGGACAACATGATATAAATGCATTTTCTGTAAGTTAGAAGCTACGCCCTTAGTCAATGATGTTTTTTGAATGAAAACGAGAATTCTCGTTTTCGAGTGAAACCAAAAATACATGTGCTTTTATGTCCAAAACTTTAATATTTCTTTTTCATCAAATATACTAATTAATTCCAATTTCTTTTAAGCCATCTTTTAGAAAAAACTATTCTTAACTGGTATGAAATATGCTCTAGCCAATTTTATTGTATTTATTGCACAATGTACGCACTTTATCCATTCTTACCTATGAAAATTAGCTGTCCAAATGACTAGAGAGACAACCTTAAATAGACTACAATTCTAAATATTATACACAACATAATATTTATCGGTTTGTATTTAAGTAACAGATATAGTAGTTTAATAAATTTATACTATTTAATTAAGATATGTATTTTGTAACTGCATGAGTTTAATTTAACAATGTAAATTTTTGTCCATTAAAATGAAACCTCTGTTACTTTATTTACATTTAGCAGAATAAATAATAAACATTTTGACCAACAAAGGGCACTACTAATCTGTATTGCTCAAGAATCTTTGTAGAATAGAAGTGCCATTTTCACTTTGTCTGCCACATGTTTAGAGTATATAGCAGTACTATGAAGTTCTAAAGTGAGTGTGTTTTCTCTTTGTAACTTCTGTTTCTCCAATTTTAGGTATAAATATTGTTTTAAAAATAAAATTTCTCTTTAAATCACTAAAAAATAAGTAAAATAAGTTTATCTAAATAACATAGTTATTTTTTAGAATATTATTATTTAAATTTTTTTTTTGCTTAAATGTAACCTCTGTTTCAAGTAGCCACTGTTACAACTTTTGGTAACAGATGTTACATGAAAATAACAGAGGTTACATCTTATCACAGAATATACATTTTTGTGGTACTTATTATCATTATTATTACTTATTTATATTTATTTTTGCAGTAGTACGTGTTATTTATTTTGTGGTATTTTCCAGATCTAAAAATGTCTCCTAAGAAAACAAGTTTTCAAGTTCTTGAATCTACTGCTGAAGAAAATGAAATGAAAGAAATAACACTAGATAAAATAATTAAAGGAACATACTTATGTCTTATTTATTCAGTCTGTCTTTGTTAGTTGCTAAAAAGTCAGTTTGTTTACATCTTGTAAATTTTTGTAACCTCTGTTACTGGATTTAGCCTCTGTTACTGGATGTAACCTCTGTTACTTGAAGAATTTTTCTATTGCTTTTTAATAATTGTAAACTGATAATAAACCAAATGTATTCAAAACAAAATATATGTTATGTACTTTAAATACAATTTTAAAAATATTTTCTTTAAAACTAAAATAAGTGGTAATTATGAATTTTAACTTAGTGTTTTTTTCTAAATGAGATAAAATTATACATGTAACGATAATTAAATTTTATTATTTATTATTCATCTTTCTAAAACTATTATTTTGAACTAAAGGACATTTTTGCTAAAGTAATATATAAAAAATATGTTTTTTGCTGAAATATTTGTATCATAAATTAAGCAAATACTGTCCAGTAACAGTGGTTAAATTTTTCACGCAAGATATGACTTTGCAAGGTATATTTTAACTGTAAAATTGATTTTTTTTCTGTGCGGATTCTAATTTTGTGCAGCTTAAATATATATTTAAACAATATTATTGTTATTTAGTAAAATCTAGATAATAAAAAATGACGAAAAAAAAATCTTGAAAAGCACAAAGAAAATTTGTTTTACCCTTTCCCTCATGAATGTGTTAAGGGAGCCTTGAACATCTGGTCAACCCTCTGTCGCATTCACTGGGTCAAACCTCCCCACATAGCCCTTTTTCTAAAAAATAGCACATTGTTATATTAAGCCTAATTTACTGTATAATCTTTATGCCTGAAATGAAAGCTCGAAATTACTGCATTACTTAAAAACTACTTACTTAAATTTCCATAATGTATATTTTATGAAAAAAGCTTACAATATATTTCTAAAAAATACAACTTTTAGGCTGAAAACGCCTCACAATTGACTTTTTCACACCTATTTCAATCATCTGTATGACACAGCGACTGTTGTTTGAGCATTCCAGTAGCTTTTGTTGACACCTATTGATAAACCTCTGAAATTCTTTTAAATATGAAAACTGACGGGTGGGTCAAGCCTCCCGTATGGTCAACCCTCCCTAGTCTTCCCTATAAGTAAATAAGTTTGAATTTTTGGTTTATTGGTGTTATATTCTGTTCAAACACAAGCATATCTCCTGACAGCACTAAATTGATACAATTCTTTTCTATAAAGATATTTAATGAAATTCTGCGGTATTTTGTAAGTTGATGATACTTAGCATAGTCTAGTAATATTATTTTTGAAGGTAATACTCTCTATTTGATGAATAATTATCAGCCGAGAAGAAAAAATGTATTAAGTTCAGATCTTGGGTTATTGCAAAAATAGAAATGTAACAGCGTACAAAAATTTAAGTGTTCATTTCTTAACATATTAGTAAATAATGCAGATTTAAATTATTGTAGCTACTATTACCAAAGCACCAGAGCTGACAGGGTTAAGTGCTGTCAGGCAAAAAATAGAAAATGTTTCAGTATCATCACTTTATCGATGGCTTTGAGTGCCTGTTATGATATGAGAATACATCGAAATCATATTATTTCAGAGAATAAGTCAGATGGAATATCAAGACTTAAAAATATTTACATTTTAATGTTAAACGTTATTTTCACAAAATAAATAATCTGGTTCATCCTACTAATTAAGTATTAATAGTCATCTTTTTTAGGTACCTCAAAATCATCAAAAACTTAAGAATTTTGAAAATATACTGTTTACAAATACCAGTGGTACATTGCAGAAACGTATGGATGCTGCAACTTTTCTGTACTTATAAAAATTTCTGTAACATTAATGTAGTGTATTGTTTAAAAAAATATATCTCCATTCTTCATTTAACAAAAGAACATTCATCCAAAGTAAGTGTTTTTGTGTTGTTGGCTCAGTTACAGTGCTCGAATTACGATCAACTATAAATATAAATACAAGCGTTTGAACAATCATCAAACACGAATCAACCAGTTAAATAAGACAAGAATTAAAGTTATTTAGTGTAATTAAAACATTAAAAGTTATTAATTAATTACAATTTCTAACACAAAAGTCACGTAAGTGAAAATCAATAAAATAATTTCTTCAATCGTTGAAATTTTAATAGAAATAAAGAGTATGTTATTTGAAGCTCAAATGTATTAAATCATACCTTTTAGAAGGGATTTTTACTGAAAGATTGTTATCAAAATCTTACAAAGATCGATGTCACTCTTCAGCATAAATATACAAAAAAAATTAAATGTAATTTTCAAAGCTAATTTTCGTTCACATGTTTCTCTTTCTTTTTCTGGTGGGAGGGGATTTCTTTGGGAAAAGGAAATAACCATATGGAGGGATGATTACATTTAATTGTAAATATTTTTTAATTAAAATGGCATTATTTTTGTGATTTTACTTAAAATCTATTTATATTTTATTTTCTACAATGTAAAAAAAAAAAAAAAAAAAATGTTTTAGATACATTCAAAATTTATTTCTAAATCTTACAGGAGAAAACACGAAATAAATATTCTGTTATAAAATTTCCAACATTTATCAAATCTGTCATTTATTCAATGAAAATAACCTAAGAAACTAAAAATAAAATAATATTTAAAGAATAATCATTTGTTATCATATCATTTCTTTGTAAATAAAGTCATAAGCAGTTATTCTTTCCAAAAAATATTTGAATAATGTCAAATTTCTTTCATAAAATTTTATTAACTAATAGATTCATAATATTAAAAAAGATATTTCCGCCAGCTGATATAAGATTCTAATAAAAATCTTTTTGTAATAACCACCTTAAAGTTTCCTTTATTAAAATGTTTCATAAAAAATAACTTTAATTATTCATATGGAAACAAAGCATTTTTCAAATGCGAAGTTTTGTGAGAAATTTAACCTGTATTATATTAAGATTCATGAGAATTTTGAAAGTTCTATTATTTAAGCGGGTATTCTCAAAGATTATTCAGGTACATATTTTAATGTTTAAAAAAATGTACTTAGAGTTTATTGCTATAGCCAATATGACAAAATTATATCCATGCTTTTTATGCTTGATATTAGATACATTCTACAGCTAATGAGTTTGATGACTTCTTACGACTTAAACGCACTTCTGACTAGAAACGCACTTAACAGAAAAATTATATTTTGTAAAAATAATTTATATTTTTGTTTACTTGACCCAAATAATGTATATAAATTATAAGAAAAAACATTTTTAAAGATTACTTGCAAAAAAAAAGTCACTTTCTCTTAAATGTTGATTAGATTCCCAACTCAACCAAATTTGTTTGCAGACGTCCAATTTAAATTTTTTTTCGATTTCTTGTTCATTAATTTCAGCCTCTTAGATAGCATAACTCTGTAAATTTTCTTATTATCTTCAGAAATGTTTGACACATTATAAAAAAGTTACAATACACCAAATTAATATATTTGTATTTCCAAATAAGCAATGACGTCTATTCCGAAACTGTTTCAATATTGTTTTAATTACTTTTCCCGCATACCATATAAACGCTGAACTATCTGTCTCTAAGCCACTTCTCCAATATTTTCATATTTGACTTAGTTAATGACTACCTTGACAACTTTCCGGCATTTCGGTCAACTAGGATAATTTTGCCGATGTCTTCGCGCACTGAGACTCACTCTTACAGATGACTTAAAATCTTCAATTAATGCATTTGGAAATACACTCCATAAAGCGATCAACGAAATTACGAAACCAAATAGAGTTTTGCAGATTGCAGTCGACTACCTGAGTACAATAGTTATTTGAAAAGAGACAGTAATCGTTTAAGACGAGACTTGCAGTTTTTTAGGGGCACCTTTTTAAAATCCAGGATAAATTGTATGAATCATCAGATTCCTGCTGCATTCAATTAATTTGTTGTATAACACTATTAATTACCTTCTTGGGTTTTTATCGTCTTCTGACAACATAATTTGGTCAACACTAGCACACATCCCGCCTTTAATGGTCAAAATGGTGTGGCCTACCGTAAGGCTGAGCTCATTGCTGACTATCTTAGAAAACAGTTTATATTAAGACAGTTTATATGATGACGTCAAACCTAGACGTTAATTCTAAAGTTTAATAGTTTCGATAAACTAATCATGAAAACACTAATCGTACAACGCCCTCTGAAGTTGTTACTGATATTGGAAAACTAAAAATGAACCAGAAGCCGCGATTGCATCTCTGCCAGTATGCTTATACAGTTTACAATAAATTTTGACTTTTTCTTATCGATTCTCATTAATACTATGCTTAATTTCCATCTTTATCCTGACTGCTGGAAGAAAGCGTTCATTGTACCAATTTCGAAACCGAAGCAGAACAGACACCTCCCTTCAAGATTCAGACCCCCCCCCCTCTCTTGTCTTCCGAAAGTCTATGAATACATAAAGGCAAACCTTGTGGAGAGGTTATTCATTGCCATTTTGATTATTATACCCTAACCCTTTTAATTTCGGACTAATCTCTCAACTCGACCCCAGCTTTGGCGCGTGACCGAACTCACTCGTTCATAAGTTTCCTTAAAAGACAGAAAACATGTGTTGTATTCATAGACATCGCTAAAGCCTTTCACAGAGTAAGGCGTGATTCTATAAACTAATTTCGCTTAATACAACACGTAATCTTACTCTTATCCCCTGGAAATACGTTAAAGTTAATTTTATTTTTTTGTTATAGTTAACAATTCTGCTTCTTCTCGCAATACCGAGGCCGGCATCCCACAAAGTGGATTACTTAGAACCTAGCTCTTCAAATTATATATTGATGAAATCCCTCAGATTTCTCGCATCCTCTCATCATTGAATGCAGATGATACGGCCATTCTCTAAAGCTCTTGTGATACAACAGTTCCTGCCATATCTTTAGGAATTTTTTATTTGGCTCAGAACATTGCGCATCTACGATGATGATGAAAAAGTGCAGCCGTGTTTATCTCTAAAATAATGTATCATCCCGACATTAATCGTTCTCTACACGGCGAAAACATACCTTGGGTCTCTGATTATAAATATCTAGGAATTTATCTGGACATAAAATTAAACTGGGCTAAGCAAACTGAAGTCCGCGCTTAGAATCTCATTAAATCTTGAATAGCCACATGTAGCTAGATGTAAGTTGCTACTATGTAAATCCTTCATCAAATATAATATGACTTATAGATTTGCTACTATATAAATCCTTCATCAGATATAATATGACTTATAGGTCAGTTATTTCGCGTTATGTTTACAAATATCAGATGCAGAAACTTCAAACTGCCCAAAATGTTATTTTCAGTCAGATTGTGAAAACAATCACGTTTGCTTGGCTGGTGTCATTCATAAAGATCTCAATATTCGGCTTATTTAACAGAAAAATAAAAGTTTGTGCTAAACTTTCGTTGAGATCGTGTTGTAATACCGAACGATATGTTGCGGTCATAAAATTTACACAACAGTATTGGAGAAAAAACTTCTTACAATCTTGAGCAGAGTTGACGGTTTCGTCAAGGTCTCTGAAAGACGAAGGTTACACGCATCGTTAAGTGTTCTTCAAAATTCCTTTGTTTTATATTTTTTACAATTTATTTATTAATTATTTTATTTATTCCTTCTTTGTGAAGTTATTCCCCCCTTTGCATTTGGCACCGGGATTAATTAACTTTCTTCTCATTTTTTCGTATTTTAATTTCAGTTCTCTTGTTTTTCCACGCATTCTTATCTCCAGAATTTGGACTTTTTGAACTCATACAAATCCATTGGCTATAAGAGTTATCTGGCCACTCCATTAGAGATTTCGCTATAGATCGATCTCTCAGACACGCGTTTCTCTTCTATTTTGTGTAGTAATTGGCTGTCGGAGCCGCTCTTGTAAATCTTGTAAGTATTCTATTTTAGCTTTAACCCTCCACCCGCGGGCGACTTTTTCAGTAGGTTACTTTTTTTTAAATTAAGATTGTTTGATTCCCACCACTTTTTGTAGTAGAAATAGTCACTTTATTTGGTTACAGATTAAATAAAGCGAGAATAAGCCGAATTATATGCTTTTAAAAAAGTGGTGGGAATCAAACAATCTGAATTTTTTAAAAAATAGACCACTGGCTCGCGAAATTAGCGCTTTCCGCGGCTAGAGGATTAATTTCTCACTTTTTGTTTTGTTTAAGTAATATTTCATTGTAATTTAATTTTATAAAATATATATGTATGACTCTGGGACGTCCTTTTTTAATACTTTCCAACAAAGTTGAAAAGTGTTTATGCATTCGGTTTGTCTGGCTGTCTGTCCGTATGGCCGTCTGTCCACGCTCTAACTCCCGTAAATATACTCGGATTTTCATGCAATTGATAATCCGTATTTAGGGTCACCTAATCATGTTTGGTATTGCATATGAAGTATGTGGGATTAAAATTTCATTTACAGGGCTACCCAAAAGAATTCCATTACATTATGGCACATGGTGAAAAATCGTTTGCAGAGTATTTTAATGATATTACACTGTTTCAAATGTATTTAAACTGATATAAATCACTAAATTTCACTAAGATCACGTTAGAACATGGCATTCATAGCATTTTTTTATTCATTTACAGGGACACACAAAAGAAATCAGTTAAAGTACTGTCTTTGAGTAATAATTGCTGGAGTGTGCAGTTTCAAATTCGGTATGCGCTTTTAAATGTAGATAATCTTTTGCATGTTACTAGTTATATATCAATTCTATACCTCATATACAGGGCTAGACAAAAGTATTCAGGTACCATTCTCGTTATTAGAGGAACTTGCTGAAGGGGAATTTTCAATTGAATTATATGTGTTTCTTAAGTGAACAAAATTTTGGCATGCATGTAGTTAATAGATACAAATCTATAAATCATATACAAAGCTGCTGAAAAAATTCAGATAATTTTCCGATTGTAGATGAGAACAGGTGAAATTGGGTTTTCAAATGAGTTATGCGTTTCTATATGGCTGAATTAGACTTAATATTATAATTTTTTAAACGATGCAGTTTTGTTACACTATTCTGAATGTGTTGGGAAGTGTTTCGTAATCTATGCTGAACACATGATTTTTTTCTTTCTTGTTTATCTTTATTTTTTTGCGTCCACACTTAAGCTCTGTTGCACGGTACGGTCTACCATCCCGATGCTACGGATATCTCACAAACCCAACCCTGATTACTATTTATGCACCATGACAAATTGACTGATCAACTTCGAGGGTAGATAAACCTCAGCATAACGACCTCTGTAAGTACTCCAGTCTCTACTGCATTGGATTCTGATAGGAGAATCGTACAAGAATTAAAAATTCTTTCGAATTTCTGATAAAAACAGGAAGTCAAAATGGCAACCCTGCTTGAAACTTCGTTAAAGAATTCATTCCAGTTAATGCAGTAGTACAAAAAAAGTTGTTGTGTGTAACTCATGTACACACTGTTAACACCTTGGGGACGAGACCGGTATACTTGAGACGGCTTAAGGTGCTTAGAATCCTTCATTATTTCCACCAGTTATTTTTCATCGTAAAGTTTACCTTATTTAATCAGAGCATTTTTACGATTGAATTACAGAAAATTTTCTGTTTTGAAAAACCGGTTGTAAATGAATAAAGCAAAGGACTCTCGTCGCCAAGGAGTTAATAACAAAAGAGTGTTAAACTATTTATATTTTTTCACAGATTTATATATGTCGTTTATAATGCGCAATTCAAAGTAACAATACGTTCATGAACAATATTTTGGATGCATCGAAAGTTACTCGAAATTATTAAAGATTTAATTAATCATTTAAGAATCAGCATTACTTCGAGAATCTAACATTTACGTGAATCGATTTTTGGCTGTATACAACCTCTTACATAAGGGTGATTTTAGTTATATCAAATGAAAGTAATTGAGTTTAAAAACAGAATAATTATTTGTTGTGTTATATAATTAAACTTTACGACTTCTTCAGAATCAGTGAAAGTATCATTTTATAGATAAAAGCAATTTTATAAGAAGACTATAAAAGAATAAAAAAACTGGAGTGAGAAACTTGAGCATACCTATCAGCACAATTAAATAAAACAACAGAATGCTTTAAAATGGATTCTAAAATGGAATTAATGTGGAAACTTAAAAATTACGGCACATTGTCTTAAAAACAATAATATAACTTTCCAGAATTTTTAAATTAATTACAACAGGAAATCGTTAAATGTAAACAAATTTAATTAAAAGTATAATTCCAGAATGTAGAAAGTAAATTTAACTTTTTTCTTCTTTTGTAATCTAAACAATTTTCAAAATTGTTTTCAAAAAGTAAATTTTCTAATGTATGGTTTAATATTCACGCTATCTAATAACGCTGCATTTAAAAAAAATTAATTCTGCACGTTTTTTTGTTTTTAACCCTACTATAGTGAATAAAAAATGTTATATAAAATCTCACATTACCTTTTCTGACAAACAGGAGAATTAAGAATGAATTTAAAAATATATTTTTAAAAGGAGTATTTTATATCATATGCATCATATGTAAAAAAAAAAAAAAATAAATTTAAAAGCTTTTTTTTTCATTCTAAGACCAAATAAATCGCCAAATGTTACGCTAGCTCAGGGACGGCGAACCTTTTCACATCCACGTGCCAAATTTTTCTAAAAATATATTTTACATGATCATGACGTGCCAACAATAATAAAAAAATGTAATGGACCAAATAATAATGAATGAAAATTACTTGAAATGTTGTTTTTAGCATAAAAAATATGGATAATATGTGATGTCATGCTTTAGAAATTTATTTTAAAAATATTATTTCTGATGTCTCATCTTAGATGCCAAATAATTTATATCAGCTTTGTACTTAGCCATTTTTAAGAGAATGCAAATTGAATTTGATTCATTTGAAAAGATGTTTTACTTGAATTTTTCGTACTTTTTCATTTCCGAAAACAATGTTCGCAGAAAAAAAATGTCAAAATAGCAAGAGCCATAATCTACAGCTTTTAATGTCTGGAATTTAATGCCAAATTCTCATAATTTTACCATCGGAATTTTTGCTTGTAATGGCTTTTAATATTTATTTTGCGATAACGTCCTAATTCTCTCTCATTCTTAAAATTTTGAGAGCCAATATTGAGCTCGATTGGGATATAGTGAGTTATACTCCAGTTTCTTTATTCTGTATGACAATGACAATCGACCGAACTATTAGAATTTAGATAAACAAAGACAACGTCTAGATTGATTAATGTATTTTGTGAAGTTCTATTATGTTTTGGTGTAGAATGAATGCATGCCGTGCCAAAGATAATCTGCAGCGTGCCCTTAGGGTGGGCGTGCCGTAGGTTCGCCTCTCTGCTCTATGGAATAAAAAGACACAAGGGCATTAAAAATTCAGAGTAAATGTGGCAATTATTGACTATATTAAGACTTCATTAATACCGTGCAAAAAGTATTTGAGCAGCTGTTTTACTAGTATTATACACTGGCCTCCAAAAGTTAAGGTATTTGGAATGGATGCTTTCGATTGCACACATTTTGTCGAATATCTACTAAAATTATTGGCGAATTGTTCTTGAACTTTTGGGATGAAAAGAACATGTTTGATTTCATATTTCTCGGTGAAGAATATATCACTTATATAAAAAGTCCAGTCAAATATTGCGAAAATTCACAAAGATAGGGTCGATGTAGTGAGTTGCTTCCTAAAAAAAGCTTATTATAAGGTATTTTCCCCAACTTTTCAATCAGCTCACTATATCTTTCTAAATTTTCACAACATTTGACTGGACTTTTTATAGAAGTTTCACCATAATACTGACTACCAAATTATGAAATAAGAATTTTGAAATCTTCCCTGCGTGCACAGTTAAAAATTATCTCATAAAAATGCCCATATCTCATTAAATATTCAATATATTCATGTTTTAATTGCAGTATTCTCTTGCTACTATTCTTTGGAAAGTTTTCGGAAAGTTGTTTTAAATTTGGTTGAAAACTCTTTATGCTGTAAGAAGATTTTTGAATTTTTTAGAGACACAATAACATCTTCACGAATATGAGTGCTATGCTTACACAAATGCACACAGACGTTAATAAGGACCGAAATTGTCATTTAACACAGTGACAAACCATTTTCATCATTTTCTGTTACATAGGTGATCGCAAATATTATTTTATTATTAAATTTATTATTAGCCCCCTAACTGTCCTCCCGACAAAATCTTCACCAAGAAATATGAAATCAAACATGTTCTTTTCATCCCAGAAGTGCAAGAACAATTCGCCAATATTTTTTGTAGATATTCGACAAAACCTGTGTCAAGTCAAAATATCCAGTCCCTGTACCTTAACTTTTGGAGGCCAGTGTAGATCGAGTTGAATGATTTACGAAGCATGAATTTCCGCAAAATTTTTTAATTTATTTACACCAGTAAATTTTGCGAAAAAAATTTCATAAAAATAACTGAAGTTTGGTAAATGATAATCGTCACTTTTTTGTCGCGAAGCAACATGCAAAAAGTCGTACAAAACATGATAATTATAACATGATTAATACTAATTATATAGTGATTCCTGCGTACAACAGCAAAAATTCGAATAATAGAAATATAGAAATTTCGATACTATGTTTTTGAAAATGTACCTAATTCTTTTACCAGAAATCTTTTATGATACCCTCAAATCAACATTGAAGAAGACCAAAGGAAATAAATTAATCATAATTATATATTAGTAGTATCTTGTATTATTTATTCTCAAGCATTCTTAGAAGGTACACGAATTTTGTTTGAAATTCTTTTTCTAATGATATTTTTGAGTGTAAAATAGTGCTAAATAGTGTGAATAGATCGATGATGTTCCCATTTGAAATAAACAGAAATTATCTCTAATAAATAAAAATCAAAGGTTTGGTTAATACCAGTATTACACTATATATTTACATATTTACGGATTATTGCACTAAAAAATGGGGCATTCATGAATGCCCGTGTGCCTGGATATTTGCTAAACTGTTATTATATAGTTATTAAAAAATGTTTTAATTCATTACATAAAATACATTTCCCCTTTCTTTCTAAAGAAATTCTTTCATTTCCATTGTATCTGTAAAAGAAGTATTTTCGTGCTGTGTATCAGAGTTGGGCAAATTCGCAATCTGATTAATTTCTAATCTCATTACAATGTAATGGCATGTAAGGTACGAAGGCAGTATGACAAGTAGCTGGCCTCGGCCAGATATGGTGCTACTAGAGTTTAAAAAAGGATTTATTTCACAAAAGTGATCTTTCACATCAAATCTGGCCATTTGCCAAGTCACTAAGTTGTTTAGTTTGTGAGTGGAAGCCATTTGAATAAAACAACTTTTGTAATATTTGAAAAATGAAAAAAATTGAATATTGAGCAGTGATAAAAAACCTGTTTTTGACAGAGAAAAAATTGATGAAATTAAAGCGGAACTCAGAAAAGTTTATGGGAACTCTGCACCTTCGTTACCAACCATAAAATATTGGACAGCTGAATTCAAACGTGCCGTATAAGCATTTTTGATGAAGAACGTCCAGATCACCCAACTGAGGTTACGACATCAGAAACGATTGAAAATATCCATGATATTGTGATAAACGATCAGAGAGTGAAAGTGCATGAGATTGCTGAGACTGTGGGCCTCTCAATTGAATGGGTGTAAAAAAATTTAACAACAGATTTGGATATGAAAAAGCTTTCCGAAAAATGGGTGCCGCAATTGCTCACTGTTGACATTAAACACACTCATAAGCCAATTTCAAAATAATGTTTGGCGAAGTTAAAGTGAAATCCAAATGATTTTTGGCATCGATTCATAACTGTTAATGAAACATGGATTTATCTCTGTACTCCAAAAACTAAAGAACAGTCCAAACAGTGGGTTCTTCGTGGCCAACTTGCGCCAAAAAAAGGCTTAAGCGATTTTATCTGCAAACAAAGTCATGGCTACAGTAATTTGGGATTCATGCGGCATATTTCTCGTCGATTACCTTGAAAAAGGTAAAACGATTAATGGAGAATATTATTCCAACTTATTGGATATTTCAACTATGTTGTGAAAGAAAAAACACCCGCATTTGGCGAAGAAAAAAATTCTCTTTCATCAAGACAATGCATGCGTGCACACCTGTGCCATCGCCATGGCAAAATTCTATGAATTAGGATACGAACTGCTTCTGCATCCACCATATTCACCAGATTTAGCCCCTGCAAATATTTTCTATATCCAAATATGAAGAAACGGCTCGGTGGAAAAAAAATTGGCTCTGACGATGAGGTTATTGCTGAAAAAAGCGCCTATATTGAAGGGTTGGAGAAATCGTATTTTTTAGAGGGAATAGAAAAAATAGAAAAACGTTGGACTAAGTGAATCTAACTAAAAGGAGAATATGTTGAAAAATAAAGTCCATTTTTGACATAAAAATTTGTTTTTGTTGACAAGGCCAGGTACTTATCATACAGACCTCGTATCATAATTTCAATTACATGTTAAATATAATCTGAATTTGAGATTCAAGTAGCATTGTACTCGTAACTATAAATGCTATGATTAGCATTGTATAATTGTAATTATAATTGAAAAAAATATAATTAAGATTATGTGTAATTATGATCTGGATTTAAATTTCAATTAGCCTTGTAATCGTAACTATAAATGATCTGATTTTCGTTATATAATTGTAATTATAATTGAGAAAACTATAATTACGATTACGTATAATTTTAATCTGAATATGAAATTCAATTAGCATTGTAATCGTAATTATAAATGCTATGATTATCATTATATATAACTGTAATTATAAATGAAAAATTATAATTACGAATACGCGTAATTTTAATCTGAATTTGAAAATCAGTTAGCATTGTAATCGTAACTATAAATGACGTGGTTAACATTGTATAATTGTAATTAAAATTGAGAACTTATAATTGCAATTATGTGTAATTTCAATGGCAATTCTTTTTTAAGATATAATTGTAACTGTAATGCAGAAGGTTATGATTTGAATACGGTGCGGTAATTCTGTAACTGTAAAATCTTAGTTACAATTACGTGTAATGCGAATGGTAAATTTTGATTATTGATTTGATTTCAAATCTACTTGAAATTATTATAATTATCATTATGTTGTTTTAATGGTGACTAAGAAATTTTAGTTACAATTACGTGTACTGGATACAGTAAAATTTCTAATTAGATTCCATTCCAACTGTACTTGAGACTGTACTTATTTATGATTATATTCTTTTGATGAGAATTAAGAAATTTCAGGTACAATGACATTATAATGAGGATGATATTTGATGTTATACATTACAGTTGTTATTTTAATGCTAACGGAGAATTTTCAAACTAGGATAATCTACCAATTTTTTACTGAAGCTCCACCCCCCACCCCCCCCCAAATATTTTAGTGTATCATGAATAAAAGGAGCTGGTAACTTAAAATACTTATAACTCAATCTGTAAATATCGTAGGACACTCATTTTTGATGCTAAAAGTAATATTTATGAAGGGGGGGGGGGAGCATTTTTTTACCGGAGGTCAGTAAATTTTAGCATAGCGCAAATATAAGGGCCTAATAACCAAAAGTTCTTGTAACTCTGATATAAATTGTCGTAACTTAGATAAATTCGGTGTGGTAAAAAAATCATTTATAGGGTAAGGTGTATGTCGATTTTTTACAGAAGCCCACCATATTTTAGTATGTTATAAATGAAAGTTGCTGAGAACTTAAAACAGTTATAACTCGAAGCATTAATATAGTGGAACACTCATATTTTGTAAGCTAAACTTAATATTTATAAAGGGGGAACATTGTGGACGTCTAAACATAACGTCATTTTCATCGTCACAAAATTTACATGTGTACATTTCATATTCACTATTACAAAAATATTTTAACTTCCAATAGATTATTATTAAATACATTTCCAAGCTACAACATTGCATGAGAACATTCGCAATCTTCACCTAGCATTCTAATCTTAGCACCAGTGAAATCCAGAAACTTATTCTCCTGTACGCATATGGGCAATTCCACATAGCATGGGAACTATAGTGTAGTAGACCCTTGAGGGGCGGGGGGATATACTTTGTCACACTTAATTTTAATCAAGATTTGCACCAGAAACATTTAATTAATATTTATCTTTCTATCTTTGGTGGAAAAAAATAAAATAATTGCTATTCGATATTTTGAAACAATTTTTTTCGAATATTCCGGTCTGAGTTCAACATTACAGAAACGCAATTGCTTGCGCCTGAAAGGATTAATGGCTAAAGAGGGAAATGTAATGTGAGTCATAATACCATGTAACGTGAGTCACACTCAAAATATTGATTGATATAATTAATTACTAGTAACAATATTATTTTTGTGTATATCATAAGTTGAAAGTGTGTTGTACTCTTTGAAATACTTCTTTTTTACTGTGTTGTGGTAAATGAGGAGAAATTCTAGGTATTCATTAACCCATAAAACTTAACTTCTTTTTTTTTTTTTTTTTTTTTTTTTTGTAATGTGAGTCACAGTACCAAATTAGGGTCTGCATACCACCTGTTCATTTAAAAATTTATTACATTGTTATTCTTAGTTTGTTATTGTGCCCCAGATATCTATGAAGAACTTTTTTTAAAGCAAATGTGATATTTCTTCGATGTATATAAAATTTAATTTTGGAAAAATGTGTCAAATGGTAACGCGAGTCACATGGAATTGCCCATATGTAGTAAAGTAAATAGCTTTATCAAATAAAACATTAGTTTACTTTCCACTTTGACGTTCACTTTCATTCGCTGAAGCATTTCGCCTTCCTATGAGATTGACATCTCAATGGAATAACGTGGAATGAATAAATATTGAAATGAAAGAAAATGCACGCTTTTTAAACGTAACCTCATTTTTTATTCACATTAAAAAACATTTATAAATATTAATTGAAATGAGGAAATTGGATCTGTAAAGATACAGAAATTCTCATTATTTCCCTTTTAATCTTAGCACCAGCGAAATCCAGAAATTTATTCTCCTGTACGCATATGTAGTAAAGTAAACAGCTTTATCAAATAAAATATTTGTTTACTTTCCACTTTGACGTTCCCTTTCATTCGCTGAAGCATTTCGCCTCCCTATGAGATTAACGTCTCAAGGGAATAACGTGGAATGAATAAATATTGAAATGAAAGAAAATGCATGCTTTTTAAACGTAACCTCACTTTCTGTTCACATTAAAAAACATTTATAAATCTTAATTGAAATGAGGAAATGGGATCTGTAAAGATATAGAAATTCTCATTATTTCCCTTTCCGTCGTAACAATGAATGTGGCCCAATTGTCATAACTTTCATATTAAAAAAATATATATATATATAATAAATATATTAAATTTACAAAATCAAAAACCCGACTGCGAACTAATTAATTATTTCTTATCAAGATGAAACTATTTTTTATATTACTTACTTTTTTTTTACTTGTATTCATGACTTTTAAGTTGTGCTTAATTGTTAGTTACTATCTATAAACACTATTTTGATGAGGCCTATAGATGTCTTTGAAAGTCAGAGCTAAAGTAAAGCTAGAGATCCTACCTACACAACTTCCAGGTTGTGTAATATTTAAACAGAGCTTCTGACTGCAAAATGGTCAGTGAAACATCGTCTTAATTTTGAAAGACCTATTCAATAATATGCCACTCAATATGGTACGTAAAAAAAAATCTCGTCTCTACCGCCATTTTGTAGTTTACGGCCTCCATTTTGAATTTATAGACACAAAACCTATCCTATAACCATCCGAAGGTTGAGACGAATCGATAGAGACCTTATTCATTAAAATCTATCCTGCCGTTGGGATGTTTCGAGGGTATAAAAAAATCCACACACACAGATACGCGTGAAACACATAACCCTTCCTTTCAGTCGGGTAAATATGGGAATAATTTTAAAAATTGGCAGTGTGGGCAAATCCACAAATAAACAGGTTTCATTTAAATAAATAATTAGCAAAATCGGTTCAATAGCAAAGTCAGAGCAGATTACTAAAAAAAAGGCTTGTTTTTTAAGTGTATTTATTAGCAATCATTTACAAGATCTCAATTTTGGTAGCTGATTTCCATATGCATAAAACCCTTTTATAGTTGAAATGTCAATAAAAAAAAACTAATAAAATAGAAAATGTCAGAAGAAACTAGTTTTATGCATGGAAAAGTAAACTTCATTTGAGAAAAATATATAAAAATGTTTCTTTCCAAAGCTTTTTGCCTTTTTCCTTCACTTTTGAATGCTTTCACGTAACGTCAATTTTTCTAAAAAATCATTTTAATAAAGGTATCAAAAGTTTAGGTAAATAGATTTTTTTAATTCGAAGATAATTTAGTTTTAAAATTGAAACAAGAAAGAAAAAATATGCATCAGGCGTTGATTATTAAACACTTTCCAACAATCTTAATCGCAAAAGAAATATCTTTTTTTTTTTTTTTACACCATAAAAGGCGATATTCCATTAAACAGTTTTAAAAACACCAAACGCAGTAAAAACTCACATTCATGGCATTCCATTCATAGCCGCTAATGGATGCAATTGTTTTCGTGCTGGTATGTACATAATGTAGAAGAAATTTATTTTTTTTCATACCACGAAAGGAGATATTCCAAAAGCAGTTTACAAATCATCTAACGCTGTAAGAATTCACATTCATCAAATGCTATCCATAGCCGCTAATGGATTCCAATTTTTTCAGGATGCTGTGTATGCATGATGTACAGAAATTATGCACACCACGTAAAACATTAAAAATTACTAAGTTTAAAAATGAATACACTGGCTGAAAATGCACAATTAAAGTCAGTTATCAATCAGAAATTAGAGTCAGTTACGTAATCGATCATGTTGTGTGGTTTTGTAAAGGAACAATAAGTCATACGCATTTCTTAATCCATAGAAAATGTGTAGTAATGCATCTCCGTGATGCATACCAATTTCATAATGATCGAAATAGTGTAACATCATTGAATTACTCTGCAAACAGTTTTGTATTAGGGTCATGCCCATAAAAGAAAAGGAAAACCTTTTCCAATTTCTAACTTTTTTGCACCTCTTTATAAATTTTAAAGCTTAAATATTTTTTTATCTGAATTTAGAAATTTTATTTATTTTTTAACTCGTCTCAAGGTCAAGCACTTAAAAAAATTCGTTTCACTTTCTAATTTTTAAAGTGACACTTGTTGAATTTTAAAATTTACTTTTTTTAATAGCCGCCATTTTGAAACAAGATGGTGGATGAAGCTGACTATCGAACTCGATCAAGACAGCACTATGTCCTGTACACATAATTAGTCAAATCCAAATCGTTTCATATATATATATATATATTAATCATCATTTGAACGGAGGGTAAATTGGAAGGGGGGGATCATGATCGGTGAAAATATATCAATTTTTTCCGGAATTCCTTTCCTCCGGAAGGCTGCAATAGCTACCTTTTTAATTTTTTTTAATGAAAGCTACCTAATAATCATACGTACTAAGAAGAAACTCTTGAGAGAATGCTAGAATTTGTAGGTTAGTAAAAGTGGAGCTTATCTCTGTAAAAACTGTGGCCTTCAATCGCCTTTCAAGAGGATGCGGACTGCATTGGATGGAAAAAAGCGATAGTGTCAAGATGATACTACTTTCAGATGATTAATGATGGCCTCTACAGGTACACTGTTACAAATCTGTAGCTTTTGCTGCATAATAAATTCACTGCTTTTATAGAAAACTATTATTTCTCTATATTAGGGAGCATTCTCATTGGGCAGCATAGATATATTCTATAAAAGCGGTGGAATGAGTATGCAGCAAACGCTGAAGATTTTTTAATAGTGTATTATTAATTAATTAATGTCCTTTCTTTGAATGTTATAAAGACGGAAAAACTTTTATTTAGTGACAAGTCAGAGAAACACGGACTTTATAAAGTCCGTGTAGATTAGCAAGGTTCATAGGTCCCCAGCCACGCCCCGAGTAGAAAACACTCTAGCAAAAGACAAGTTGAAAAAAAAAATCAAAAATTGGAACCGGACAAATTTAAAAGGAAAATTGCACAAATTAAAGACACCGAAAAGCGAAGCGGGAAGGGAGGGCTTGAAGCAATGAAGCTACCGAACGACTCCAGCTGCCTCTAGCCTATTATTAGTCTCGGTCGGCGATTGGGGGTGGACGCGTGGGTCAACCGCCGCGGCGAGCGGCCTCTTTTCATCCGCAGCCCTTCATTCTTCTACCTATTCCGACTCTTCTGCGGAAGCAAGGCTCATGGGTCCCCAGCCACGTCCCGAGTAAAAGACACTCTAGCGAAAGCCAGGTTTAAAAAAAATCAAAAATTGAAACCGGACAAATTTAAAAGGGAAACTGCACAAATTAAAGACACCGAAAAGCGGGAAGGTAGGGCTCGGGGCGATGAAGCTACTAAACTACTCCTGCTGCTTCTAGCTTATTATTAGTCCATATTTATACAGCATTTAATAAAAAAATTAACATTGGAAATCTTTAAGTATAAAATACATAAAATGCACAGAAGGACACTCCACAAGTATATCTGTTGTGGAATAAATTCTGCCTATCGTTTCCTTTTTTTTCTTACTTATTTTCTATTTTTTTTGTGTGTGTGTGTGTGAACTGAATCGTAATAATAATTGTTATCATATACTAAAACTTTTATTTTTTAATGTCTTAGTAAACAAGATTTTTACAAGAATTGAAGAAATCGTTATTACACAAGTTTTAATACTAAACAAATTGTCAAAACTAATTAAACAATAGGCATATTTCTTTAAGCATTTTCTTATTTTTAAATCAAAAGATTTTCTTTCTCATATTATCTGTTTATATAGAAAAAATGTACAAGAACTGGAAATATATTGGAAATTAAATTGTTATTGTATTGTTTTATCAGAGAATAAAAAATCAATTATTAATTCAAATTATTTTTTGACCTGTACATAAAGATTTACATAATCTGTCATTGTACAAATCACTGAAAATTTTTCTATAGTAGTGGTAAATTGTTCATAGTTTGAGCTAACTACTAACAATTTTAAAATTATTATCTAAAAGATTTTTATAGTTTAATATCAATCTATAATTTAAAAATACATAAGATTTAAATAAAATTATTTGCAAAAAATAGGACACAACTTATGGGCACATAAAAATGTATATGAGTTCCAATTTGTTTATGCTTGTTTTATACACATGCGCTTAAAACGATAGTATTTTGTAGACAATATGAACAATAGGAATTAAAATGAAATGTGTAAATAAAATGAATCTTAAAAGGTAATTAAAACATTAAACATATTATTTAAGCAACATATCTTCGTGAATATTTTAAAATACGGGCAAAACATTTTTAACATCATTAAAAAACTTAACGCATAAATTAAATATAAATAAATTCCCTTTGATTACACATGCAGCTGCTTTTGTCAGTAATACATATACAAGCATTGTAAAAAATGTAATTGCCTTTTAATCTGTTTTGAGATAAAACTGTTATAACTTGTTTACAGGTTTAATTCTTTAATTGAATATTCATTACATATGGATATACATTAAAATTCATTATTTAACAATGTGTCACGCAGACTGTATCTCGTTTATTTTTAAGTGTGTTTTTAAGGATGCGGAAGTTAATCCGGTAAAACTGCAAAACATCATTCATTTGAAAGATAATTATATGAAATTTCTAAAGTATTTTTTTTATTTCATTTAAGGCGTTCGAAGAAACATTAGAATAGTTTTATTTTAAAATTTGTATAAGTAAAAATTTTAAAAAATGCACGCAATTTTTGCAGTCTTCACGTCCTCGGACACGTTTAGTTTTCTATAATTACTGACAATAATAACAAAGCAAAAATTTTATAATAAATAATTCACTACAGAATCCCTCAACAGAAGATGTAAAAATTGTTTGGCTGTACCGATGTACATTTAGATATATAAAAAGTACGTGAAGTAATTTTTCAGCAGTCAGTGTTGTTGGATTATTTGAACAAATGATAAATATTTGATAAAAAAATAATATCAGATTAAAATAATTAAGTTTTAATAGTTTGTAGAAATGTAAGACAGAAATATACTGTTAATTTTGTTTATTTTATAAGAAATCATTTCACTCATAAATTACTATTAGGGGAGACCAGGGGAATGCCGCCAACCCGGGTTATGCCGCCACCCCACCTAGTTTAGAAACTAAGGGCAGTTTCAGATAGTGAATGTGCCTGCACTATAGCGGCCAACAATATAAACAGTGCCTAAAGTGAGAGTGACTTTGCTGTACGTCGTTCGTTTGTTCTAGTGAAAAATGTAGTTTTCATCTAGTTGCTTATTATTTTGGAGCTTCAAATGAGTAGCGATAAGTACCTTTTATTGTAACATTAGGTATTTAAGATAATATGACCCATAATCTACATGCATTCGTCGACATTTTGATGCAATGTGTTGAACAAGTTCGGTTCTTCTTTCCGCTTTGCTTGGGGATTTCTGCCATATTGTCCTCTCGGGGTAATGCCGCCGCCATGCAAATCGGGTGAGTAATGGCCTCATTTTAATGTAGTGGAGCCGATTCAGCAGAGTGACTTTTGCAATATGAAGTAAATTGTAAGCTTAACCATTATTGTACTCAAATACATTGCTTTCTAACTATTTTCAGTAGGTTGTGTGTTTCCTAGTATCCATTTGATGCACGTACTAGGTCATTAAAGAGTGGCGGCATTACCCCAGTACAGTGGCGGAATTACCCCAGTGTCCTGGGTAATCCCGCCACTGTGCAGAGGTTTAAAAAATATTTTTTTATGTATGCTTACTTTACAGTTATGATTACGGTTAAATTTATACAGATACTAAAGATCATGATTCAGCTTTAGAATTTTTACTATTAAAAAATAAACATTTTTTAGAGGTGAAAAAATTTAAATTCCCTTAAGGTGTCGCCATTCCCCCGGTCTCCCCTAACACCTGACAACCACAAAAGTGGACGTTATTGTTTGTGAATCTTCACTACCCCTCCCCCCTTTATTTTAAATTACTATTACTATAAAAGGATGATATCGGAAAAAAAAAAGATTCATTTTTCTCTCAGCATTAAAAAATCGTCCCTGATGAGATTAACAGAAATTCTTAGAAAGTTTTATGTAACAATATTAATCAAATATTTCTGTCCTTACTTATGGATTAGATTTTTTAAATTATTAAAATAAATTTTCCTTTTTTGTCCGTATAAAAAGAGAACACAATAATTAGATATTTATTCCTATACTGTACGATTTCTTTTAACTTTTCAATAGGGACATGAAAGATAAATATGAATAGATAGAAAAGTACCATGGTATGAAATAAATCTTTTCATCTTTACGGTACTTTTTAGTTCTTTTAAATTATTCAGTACCTATGGAAACGAGTTTTCTAAAAGAAACTTTTATACATATTTAAAGAACATAAAGGGAAAAAAAACAGAATATCTTATCCTCCTTTTGAAGTTTTATCCAAAGCAATGGATGGTGTACTTCTGTTTTGTTCATTTTCGATTCTAAAAGAATTTTATTTCCCCTTCTGATAATACGCTGCGCTGTTTTCTATTCAAATTGTTTTAACTTTATTCAGAAATGTATGCGAATATAAAGATTAGAAACTGAATAATCTTTGTTGTAAGATTTTTTCCTAGTATGTAACAAATTGTTTTCATGTTTTCAATATTAGACCGAGAGGACGGTTGCGCAGATCATCACCTCATCCAGTTGACGCACTGTTAAAAATATCCCTGTAAAATTAAGGGCGGAGGCCGGCAGCAGAGATTACAGTCTTACCCAGTGATGTGGCAAGGGTAAATATCCAGGAGGTAGGTATTTATTTTTGGGGTACATTCCCAGGTATTTACCCAAGGACTGGGTAAATACCCAAAAACTGGGTATTTTCATATTTCACTGTAGAATATCATAATCTTGAAAAAAATCTTGAAATCATAGGTTTGAATGTTTCAAATATGACAATAGCATTCAGTTTAATAAAAGAAAAATACATTCCTGCTCTACGATTGAGTGGCTTTTAAAATATTTTCCATTCAGTATGTTCGGATATTTTAGATACCAGTCAATTAAGCATTTTTATTTTATTTTAACAAATGTAATTGATATAGTGAGAACCATCAAATGAAGCAACCATTTACAGGCAGTATTCAGTCGAATTCAAGATGGAAAAGGATAACAAAAAACCGAATCCTTGAAATTGCCAGAAACTATATGGGGATCTATTTGCACAGTCTTAAATCTTTGACGCTCAAACTATTTTAAAATTTATTTTTAATAGTGTTTGTTTCTCTACATATTTTTTTATATAAAAAAAGAGCTTAGAAATTTGTGTCTCATAATAACGAAGAAAGACACTTACACAATAAAAATGAAGGGTACTACTTAGTTATCCCGTTGGCCAATTTTGCCGAATTATATAAATCGCCAAACCACTCACCAAATTATACAAATTGACACAATTTTAATTTAAATAACGAAAGAACAAATAAATTAGTATAACATTAATAAAAATACAAATAAAACATCGAAATAAAAATCACTTGATGACGTAAATACGTGTAACTTGCTTAAAGTCAAGTGATTCCATTTACGATCAACCATTATTGGCATTTAATCTTATAGTTTCGCGATACATTTTTGGTCGACGGGATAACTAAGTAGTACCAAAAGAAGATAATGCAACGTTAAAACACCAAATAAAATAAACTAAGACAGACTTGAGCACAGTTAAAAAATAAAATTTATAAAGAATATACTTAAAAACAATTAAAAATACAGTATGTAAACGTTTCGCCAAGCGACACGCAATTATTTTTAATTGTTTATAAGTATATTCTTTATAAATTTTATTTTTTAACTGTGTTCAAGTATGTCTTAGTTTATAGTATTTAGTGTTTTAATGGTTTTTAAATTCAGACGTTAAATGCATATGTACTATAATGCAACGTGTTTCAAAAATTTTTTTTCATCAATCAGAACAAGTTGCAAATTACACGTCAAACGTGCAAATGAGGTGCGTTCTTACTATAACTAGTTTTATAAATATTTTTTGCACCGCATATTGTACTGAACGTATATTTTAGTGCATTTCATAAGTTCATATCAATTTCATTCTGTTCGAAAGGCTGTAATATCATTAAAATGCACTTGAATTAATTTTTTTCATGTTGCCCGTAATGTAACGGAAAACTTTTGACTGTCCCTGTAATTAAACTATATGTACGATTTTCATAAAATTTGAAATGACTCGACAAAATTTTGCAGCAAGTATATATTTAAAATTTCAGACCATTCGGTTGCGTAGTTTTTGCTCTATTATATGCGGACAGACAGACGAACCGAACGACGACTATAGGTGTTTTGTATTTATATAATTACGAACACACCTAAAAAGACCGTCCTATGAACTAGTACAAAAGCAGGAGAAAGTAATAAAAAACGTTCTCGTAGTTGTAGTATGTAAACATAATTCAGATGTACATCATGCAATAGTAGCAAAAAAAAAAAAAAAAAAAAAAAAAAAATAGACTACAAGTATACCATTACCCAACTCTATGAAGAAGTGAGTAGGAATTCTAGGATACATTAACATCCACAAAAGTACCTACGACGCATTAACACTTTAGAAAGCAATAATGAGAAAATGAACCTATGGTGAAAACTATTATCCCAATGAACTATAAAGGGTTAAAAAGATAAAAGATATATATGTATATTTTTTTAACCATTTGGAAAAATGGTTATTGTTCTCGTCAGGATGGGAAATTAAAAGCATATCTGAAGGTTTTCATTGGTTTAATTCGCATTTTATTTTTTATTTATTTATTTTTTATTTTTATTTATTTTTTTCTTTTTTTTTGCAAAATGTAAAATATGGCAATTAATGAAGAATCTTATCAGCTAAGAGAAATTTTTAGATGATGTGTTTTGGATTCGTAAAAAAGTCTCCGTTTTTAAACCAGTTGTAGAACGAAATGAACACCAAATTCATTTAGCATATTTAAGACGTAAACATAAATACGCTGAATTTAAAATTTTTATAATTTTATGATATGAATTATGAAATTAATATTCGAAAAAAATATGAATTACAACCTACAATTTTTTTGATGGATTTAGATTTATTAAGTTCTGCTTCATGTAAATCCAAAATTTCACATTTTTCTTCCAAGTAGTTTTCAAATTATGCGTAAAAAACGGCAAAATGATGGTTTAAGGGACCGTCTATAATAGAAGTGATTAGATATTTAGAAATTTCTTCTGCTGCTCTCTGCTGACTTCTTAAGGTGCCTTGATCAAGATGAGGGCTCTCTCGGTCAACAATCGAGTTCCGAACTTCAATTTGGATACAGCTCTTAAAATACGCTCGTTTTGAAATAATTAATTTCTCAGAAACTTACGGTACGAATTGCATAAAAATTTGTTTTTAGGCTAATTGAAGGATGTAGAGTTCATTTATGCTGTCAGAATTGTGTACTGCTATTGTAAAAAACAATGTTATGGCTCGTTTTAATACGTAGATGGCTCCCTAAGCAAATTTCGTCTATATCATTTAAAAGTAGACTTTATTTTCAATCGTTCGGTACCAGTAACTTTCTTCTACGATAATTTGTTGAGGAGTTTGTGTGTGTGTGTGTGGGGGGGGGGGGGTGTTTACTTTTTTTTCCACGACTGTACCAATGGAAAAATGTATAAATGTGACAGGAGAATTAATATCTCCTTTAGAAAAACAAGACTGTTTTTCCAAAATAGACATTCTTTTCTTGTATAAAATACTGCTGGAACACGATTCAACATTCAGTTCTCGCATCGTTTCGTTTACAAACAGAACATTTTGCCTATTTCTATGATATTAAATTACAAATATATTTTTATAAAATATAGTTATGAAATTACAATTGTAATAATTATATATATTGATAATATAGGAATGGAGATTCCTCAAAAAAATATTGATTTAATTATAAATATTAAATATATATTTTTTAAATTGTTTTATATGTAAATACGTGTAAGGTTTCGTGTATGTGAGTTTGGATCCCAAAAGATAATAAAAGAGAAGTGTTAGCTAGACGGACTGACGTCGTAACATGACTACGAGAAGAAAAGACGATTTATTACAGGGTATAGTAAAAATATAAAAGTGTCAACATGATTTTATGACCACCTAGGTTTTATGGTTCTGCAACTTTGACACAATGGGAGACATAATTAAAATAAGCATATGCGTGGGACAGTTGCTGTCTCGAATTTTTTAGGTCGAGCGAAGCACCCTACAAGATTATCCTACAGCCAATAAGGAGTGGATCTTAAAATTGATCCGCCTAACAACCAGGTATGATTTTTGGAAGAGAACTTTTTGTAAAATGTCAGTCTATTAAAAATATTAAAAGATGTAACAGCCTAACAGCACTAGTGGAGCTACGAATAAAGACGCATGATGGATCCAATGGTGAAGAGATAACTCCTAAGCGCCGACCTATGCAAAGAAGAAAGCCGCCCCCAATGCCTTCTAGAGATGACGCGTTAAGTCCTTCCTGTTGCCGCTAATTCGTGTGGATGTCTCGTCGAAATTTCGGGATCTAATGCCGTATGCTTCGACAGCTGTGATGTCCAGATGTTTGAATGGATCTGATTTATCTGAAACAAGGTACTCTTCTAAATTTCTGATACCACAATTATATTACCCTTTATCTATATTTTAAACATTGATTTATTAACGGTATTGTGGTGACATGGGATCCAAACGGATAAAATGAGGTTTTTAAATAATGTAATTAAAATGAGTAATATTATTTATTATGATTTGAAATGAGAAAATTAGATAAGTTAATTTGCTAGAGTTTTAAATTCATGTATAAACTAAAACTATGAAAAGCAGTTTCAATTTCTGCTTATATTCTTTTAGTAAAATCTATGTGTTTGTACATATTTTTATGTTTAATTCAATGTAAATAAAATTATTTAGTCAAGAGTTAAATCTCTGATTATTTTAGTGTTAAAATTTAACGTGTGTCATTTTCCCTTTAGATATGTTTGAGCATAATTCATAGGTGGAAGAGCTCTCGTAAAAATTCACAACGCAAGCTTTTTTTTTATATTTGTAGTTAAATAATTAGTTAATTAAACTGCAGTACGCGAATGTTTATTTAATTTTGGGTAATGATTCGGGATGCTCTTTCACTAGAATTAAGGATTTTTTTACGATCACTTGTTTATGACATTTATTCGGTATATTTTTTTTATACCAAGTTTTATGTGGTAGCGCGGTTGGATAGGTTTGGACAATGAAGTTATTGTGTAATTTAGTCAGGTAATAATTAGGTGTAGATATCTGTCCAGAAAATACAGGAAAACTTATTAAAGAACGGCCAAAAAAATGGAAGCAAATAACAATAACGATTACATGAGAAGAAAATGACTTTACAGTTTATTAGATTTTTATTATTGTTATTATTTGTAACATAGACAATATCAATCAAAGTAAGATTTAAAAAAAAAAATATTTATTTTTCTCTTTTTCTGTCACATAATTATCACTTTGTTAAGGATTGAATTATGAATAACGGGGTCATTACGAAAATCGGAAGTACAGATGGGTGACAAAATAATATGAACACCCACGAAAAAGGCAGGTCCATTTCAGAGAAGCAGAATGCCCATGTCACTTTGCACTCAATTCTGCCACCTAGTGGTTATGAAAGGTACGGTATCAGTAGCTCAACATCAGTCATAGGTGTTGCATGTGCTTACCATACGCTCTGGAAAACTCAATAATGACTGACCTGTCAGAGTTCGAAAAAAGAACGATTGTTGGAATGCTGTGACATGATTGCTCCGTGACGGAAACAGCCAATTATTTGGGGCGTGCAAGGAGTAGTGTGTCAGCCGTTATGACAGTGTACACGGAATGCGTTAAAGTGTTGTCTGCGGTCTACAACAGTGGACGGAAAAACAATCTTTCTGAGAGGGATAAAAGAGAGTTGACCCGCATAGCGGTACGAAAGCGCAGACAATCTTTATCCCAAATAACGTCAGATCTAAATAGTCATCTCCAGAATCCCATTTCAGCAAGAACTGTACAAAGGGAACTTCATGCTTCGAACATTTATGGAATAGTTGCAATTCGTGAGCCATTGGTGACATCATGGCATGCTTTTCAGCGATGCCAATCGTGACTCTTCAACAGTGGCTAGAAGGCATTTGGTCTGATGAATCGATCTTCCCTATATTTCAGGCAACTGGACGTGTTTATGTGTGGAGAAACGCTACAGAAGCATTTTCTCCTGACTACCTCTTGCCGCCT
Source organism: Maratus speciosus (assembly GCA_963932465.1). NCBI lineage: Eukaryota > Metazoa > Arthropoda > Arachnida > Araneae > Salticidae > Maratus > Maratus speciosus. Next base: position 141,708,051 of record OZ010791.1, read on the forward strand.
GTGAAACATGGAGCTGGTTCCCTTATCGTATGGGATGCGATATCTTGGCGTGGCCTTGGGCCGCTTGTTACTCTGCATCGTAAGGTTAAAATTGCTCACTATGCCGATATTCTAGAGTATCAGGTGCATCCTTTTGTCCAGATTTTATTTCCAGGAGAATGCCCACTTTATCAAGTCGACAATGCTCCTATCCACACTGTTAAAATCGTATAAAAATGGTTTGAAGAGCATGAGGAGGAAATAGGACATCTTGCTTGGCCCTCTCAGTCTCCTGACTTGAACATTATTGAATATTTGAGGTGATATTTGGAATCAAAACTCCATGCTCGACTTCCACCACCAGCTACACTTTTGGGATTATAGACTGCTTTCCAGGAAGAATACCTTTATATTCCTTTAAATGTTGTTCATGACCTCTATGAATCAATCCTACGTTGCATACAATATTTAATTAAGTGAAAGGGTGGTCCAACCCCCTATTAATAAAGCTTTTATCTTATTTCATAGGTGTTCGTATTATTTTGTCACCCATCTGTACTTTCGATGTTCCTTCAGAAATCCGGAATTTTCAAAAATCCGGCTTGATCTCGGTCCCGATGTTGCCGAATTTTTCAGGTTATTCTGTATTTCCTTTAAAATAAGAAAAGCATTCAACCCCTATTTTCCCTTTTACTTCCTAAGAAAGTTAATTTCGTTTGCGACATTACAACAGCTGTACAGTATACAAATTAATTTAATTTCTTTCAGATATTTATTGCTAGTCATCAACAGACAGTAGAAGAGAACATTTGCAAAAATGTACATGTAAAAGCATTCTATTCTACAAAATGCTTTGAATTTTTACTTAAATATTACTACTAGTATGTAGTATGGCAGCTATTGGTATGTTTTGTACTTATTATAATTTTTGTTATATTTACTATTTGAATTACAATTTTGTAAGTTTAGTTTTATTAAACTAGAAGGAAAATCGGATATTTTTGTACGAATAGCATTTATGAATATTTCCATACAATATCAGAACAGCATTTTTTTAAATGTATTTTTAGATAGATTTCCGATAATGTTAAATCTACCAAAGAAAATATTTCAAATATTACAGAAATGGTAGCATTTTTTAATCCCTTTTGCTTACGTTTATCGATTATATCGATTTAGATAGACGTATTCTGAACTTTTTTTTTGTATTAATTATACCGAATTAAATAATCTAGCACAATACCTATTTATTTAAGAATAAAAATGTAATAAAACGGACCTTCAACATTTTTGCATAATCTGTAGTAATTTCATTAAAGCTCCGAATTAACGATATTTGTGATTTATAAATTTTTCTTAAAGGATTTTTTTTTTTTTTTTTTTTTGTATTTAGCTCAAACTAATTTTATACAAAAATGCATAATTTGCGACAAAGATTTCTTCTATATTTTAAGAATTCTTTGTAAAACTACATATTTCCAAAAAGTCTAAAAATCATAAATTCGAAAGAAATTTGGAAAATTGCCATTAAATTGGTTTTGTTTAGATAATAATTATCAGAAATTTCAGTGCAAATTTTAAAAAGTTAAAAAAAACCAAAGATCCCTAAAAATCCAATATAATATTTATTGCATATTCCTGTCTAAAGTAAGATTTAATAATCTTACTTCAGTCAAAATTTATTTTATTAAAATCGTTTATCGGGCAATTCAATTCTAAGGCTGAAATCTTGAAAAGATTCACTGCCACAGAATCTACCAACAAATTGATTTAACATAAAAAGTGATTCTTTAATCAAGTGCATTATAAAATCAAAATATTTTGCTAAACAATCCGGTGCGATTTGATCAATTTCAATAAAATTTATGTGATAAGTATATTCCCATTACCCGATAAAGGATTAAAAAGTAAACATTTATCTCTTGATCTGATGTGAATTCGAATTAAATCGAAAAAAAAATTAAGGCAAAATTACACTAGCTGCCTGAGCATCTTGTTATACAAAAGTTTCTATCTGATGTCAAGTCCATTCCGATATCCTTTTGAAAAGCAACGAAAATATATTTCCTCGAATTTGATAAAATAGAGTGAATAAGATCAAAGAGCAAATATGCTTTATACCTAAAGGAAAATTCTCATTGTGGAAAATTTAAAAATAATGTTTAAGTAAAATTTAAAACATTCCCTTTAAACATGGCAATCATATGGTAAACGGGCGTTTTAAAATTAAAATCCAGTTATACATAAACGCGTTCAATTGCATTGTTATGCCTGATTAGAGTAAAAATACGCTGTATTCCAAGACTTTTTTTTAGAGTTGTTGGTCGTACGTAACATTTTCGTTTTTGAAAGTGGTTAGTGGTAAATGAAGTCAGATTAAATATAATTTATTAAAGAAATAAGTGAGAGAAGTGGAATATTTAGCGTCTATAATAAGTTTCTACTAAAGCGTAAGTTATTTCAAATAAAAAAAAAAAAAACGAAATATGAAGTTGTCTCTAATAGCTGCATAGTAGATTAAACGCCTCTATGTCTTATTAATATTATCCTATCAATACTCTTTCAAAAAATAAATTTAAGTTTATGTCTTATAATATTAATGCGCACCATAAACATTTTGACTTTCATCTATCCTTACAAGAAGGAGGTATTGGATTTGTGAAAATTTTCGAATTCCTATTTTCAAAGGATTTACACGTTTTAGGGGTCAGAAGATCCCGAAAAACTTGTTTTTACAAAATGTCTGTCTCTGAGTCTGTCTATTGGCATGTGACACAAATTTGGTGGGCGCTCAAACTCAAGAACTAAGGCACCGAATTTAATAAAACATCGGATTCAGATAGTCTCTGATATAAATTGGTTCTGATTGCAATTTAGCGTAACTCGCTCAATAGATGGCGCTGCTATGATGCATTATTCATGAGTTCCCAATTGCTGTATCTCAAGAACTAGTGCACAAAATTTCATAAAACTTCAAATTCCCTTAGTCCCTGATGTAAATTACCACTGATTACTTTCTGGTGTACATCGGCTAGTAGGTGGCACTGCTATGATGCATTATTAATTTTTTCCGCAATTGCTATATCTTAAGATGTATTGCACAGATTTTCATCAAACTTCATATTCTGTTATACCTTGATATAATATAGACCTTATTACATTTTGGTGTGAATCTCCCAACAGGTGGCGCTGCTAGACTGCATTTATCACAATTTTTGCGATAGCTCTAACTCAGAAACTAATGTACGGAATTTAATCAAACTTTATGTTATGCTACACTTTCTCATAAATAGATAACGATGATTGACATAGATTGTTATTTAATTTTGGCAACGTGAAGGTGAATTTTGAAGTATTAACATGCATGAGATAAAAGAAAATTTTAGGATTGACACTTCCGACTAGTTTTTACTAGAATATTAATTTTTGAAATTTTCTTTTATTAGAAATATGTTCCTTAATAATTTTCTCTTTGAAATAGAGCCACAACAGCACTTACCTTTTTATATAGATGTACGACAGCTATTTCGTAGTAAGGCTCCTTTTATGAAAGAACAAGGCAATTATCATGCACATGTGTTACAGAAGTAATAAAAAATGATTCAAAAACATATTTCATGTGACTTAAAATAGATAAAATATCTTACTGAAACTAAATTTCTGCAGCTTCCAGTTCGAAATTAAGATTTTACAATGAAAATAAATGTTTCTTTTTTCATTATTATTTGTATATTTTATATATGTTATATCATGAAACGAATAAGATTTTCTCCATCATACAAACTACCGAAAATCAATGCATAAAATTAAGAATCATATTAATAATAAATTGTTAAGAAATGTATTCAGTATCGTGCAGTTCTATTATGTAAAATGCATTTACAAATGACCTATTATATTATTCTATTTTTGCTTTCAAAAAAACTCTAAAGTATAAACTTTTAAGAATACAGTATCAAGTACAAGTTGTAGTATAGGTTTTCAATTTATACAAGGTGAAATTTCTTTACATCACAATAGGAGAAATAGAACAACTTCTCACAAGTGTTTTGAACTATTAGTTTATATAACGACATAATACAATCTTAAAAATAAAATAACTGTATATTAAATCACTTTAAAACAAGGACAGTGGAATGACAAGTTTAATTCTAGACGGTCCTAAGCAAGAGCAATAATAACCTTTCACAATTTGTTAAAATTCAACAGCTTTTCTAAATTCGCATTTTTAAAACACTTATCTCTACTCAATGCTACAGAGATTCATAAATTCCGTGATCCTAAATGTCACTTATTAAAAGCTGATGAAAACACTACTTCTTACGAATAACCACAATGTTGCTGTAAATCTTATCCACGTTCCAAGCACTATCATCAGCACTTCGATATTTGATGAAACCTTCAAAGCAATTTTAATGGCAGATAACAGCTTTGTCTGCTAGACCCTCCGTAAATCCAAACTTTACAGCTAATTATCTAGCCACTACACAAACACCGCCATTTAATTAACGTATCTTTACAAAATACAAATGTGACAAACGGAGATACTTGCGCACTTCTCAAAACAGAAAACAGAAAATATTTCTCATTCACGCACAAATGTTAGCTATTCAGGACATAGTGCTCGCACGCAGAATCACAAAAAACACTCATCTATTAGAGCACCTTTATAAAAGAGTAGACAGGAATACACCCATAAGTGTCGTGAATGAATTGAATTTTTAAAATTCAAAAAGTATTGGTATACGTCCATCTCTTGGTAAACGTCCTTGTTATACAAATAAGGTGTGCGTACAAAAATGGGTATCACAATATTCAAGTATTGAAAGCTCTTTAAAATTACCTTATTTCGACGCAATTACAATATTTATTCAGCAAAGACAACGGAAAGTAATCTGCAGTTTCATAAATGTTTATGATCAATATTCTTATGACATTACATCTACCTATTTCTACTTCTACTATATACATAAAATACAAATGGGCATTTCGTTGCACTTGTTGCTAACCTGAGTTGTGCTGAATGGATTTTGATGGAATTTGCTCTGTCAGTTAGATAATTCATTAGGGAAGCAATGTTTCGTATCGTTTTACGTTACTTATTTACCAAATTATGGTGGAAGTTCTATAATAAGGAGAAACTAATTATTGAATATTATTCGATTTAAAAAGATCTACTGAGCTTATTTTGATGAAAAGTGCATTGTAAGTTACATAACACTTGAGGGGTGATTTCAGTACACTTTATACCGTTCTACAATGCCTAGTTATAGGATTTTGGAGTAATTTTTTATAGTCATGTAAACCCAATTATGAAAGATTAGATATGAATAAAATACAGTGAGCTGAATAAAAGTTGGATGACCAAACAGATTTATGTTATTGGTATGCCTAACACTCTGGTTTAAAAAATTATCTTTACAATACGGAAATAGTAAGGTTAAACGAAAAAAGACAGCTAAGTTTTATTGCAAATCATCTAAGAGCTGTATAAACTTTTATGTTTGTGTTGTAAGATGTTTTTGATTAAAGGAGGATTTGTAAATATAGCAAATAAAGTCCAGTTATCAGTATATTATCGCCAGTTCGGTTCACGGTCATTTGAATTCTATAAGTTAGCATAGTAGACAACTAGATATCACTCCTTGATATTGTCCCTTCTTTGTACTCCTTCTTTGAAAATCGCATGCTTAATACTACAGTTGCTAATATCAATAGTTCAACATTTACAAGGAGGCTGTCACAACAACTGTCACGCTTTAATATGTAATCTTCAAATTGCCCTTTTTTATAAGGTTAAAAAAAGGTTCAGGTAGATATATGAAGGGGCATGCATAGAAGAAATCAAACTACGCTTGAATATTTTGGGTACTTTTCTGGTTAAAATCATTTTAAATAAAATTTAAAGTTTTAATATAAACATTATGCGATGCTGTTACATGGACAGGCAACCATAATATGCTCTTATTATTTATTTTAGAGTTTCAAAGATGTAAGCAAAAATTAACTTTTACCCTGAATTTTGCTATTCATTGAAGCTACATTAAATACTTGCTCCAAAATATTCAGTCTTACTACTGTCGAAAGACATTTGTGCAATTTATTTTCAAACAGTAATTTAATAGTCACTAACTACCGATTGTCCTAAAATGGACTGACTCTTTTTAAAATTCAGTAACTTGTAAATGATAACATGTATTAAAACAATTCTTGAAGGAAGTTTACGTAAGATTTCCTGCATTTCTTTGATCACGGTTCCTGGTTTTAGTTCCAAATAGAAACGATGGATATCGCTCTAAGCAATATGAACGAACGAAGTAGATAAACATATGGAGTGGGTCTCATTCTGACCGAGTTGAGAATCGGGGTCTAAGAACAAGATTGCTTAGGCAAATGAGAGCCACTCCAAAAGCTTAACTGCCGTCAATCGCATCGAAGCCGAATGATTTCGGTTTTGGCTCTTGAGAGAGCGACTATTGATTGCAGCGCCATCTATTGCTGCATTTTGAAATTAAAACTAGGTCTGACAGTAAAAATCACTCCTGACATCGTACATAAACCTCCTGCAAATATTTTTTAATAGCTGCCACTTTTTGCAAGTTATTAAATATTAAATACCGTCAGCCCATTTTAGAACAACCAATATATTTTTCAAATATATTTTATACATTCACTCAGGATTTTTTCCTAACCATCCTCTAAACCATCCTCGAAACCATCCTCTAAAAACATAAGATAGGCTAGTTTTGGAATAATAATTATTATTATTTGAATTTTTAACTGTGCGTATATAACTAGATTAATTCAATCAAAATTATCCTGTATTTTTCAAATATAAGCTTTTACCTGAATATTAACTCAGGCACTAGTAGTAGGAATATCGCAAATAAAATGCAATATTGAATCGAATAATGTAAATTGTCAGTAAATTTGAAAATAATTTTAAATTGGACATACTTGCATGCTTATTTCGTGGACGACAACGGTTCTTATATTTTTAAGATAATAGGAATACTGTGCCATTAATAAAGTTTAAATTAATATGCATATTTCAACTCTTAAACTAATTATAGTCGACGAGTTGTATTTGTATTTCAAAATTTGTAATATTACCTAAACATGAAATCTTCTAACTTGAACTACATTCAAGATATTAAATGGATTAGTTTTCGCAGATATTCTTTCGATACAATCTTGTATGAGTGAAAAGATTAAATTCTAAGAGGATTTCAATTAAATTTAAAATACAATGTATACCTTTGGATTTATGTTTCCAACACCTCTTGATAATCTCTTTGATAAAATGTAAATAAAATTATACATGTATTTAGAATATAACAATTTCACATTTTAATCTCAGAAAATTAAACGGGACTCAAAATATGTACTTAAATTATATTTTATACATTTTTACAGAGATAACTGTAATGATGCTATTTTGGAGTAATTCTATATGTTAAATAAACGCTCAGGTGCAAGTATTACTCGCGCCCAGAGGGTTCCGGAGAATAAATATATGAATTATTAACTGTATTATTAAAACAGTTGTTGCTAAAAGAATAATAAGACTTTGTAAAGAACTATACAACGTACAGTTGTATATAGCTGTATATACAACAAAAGTATGAATGGGTATACCATAAAAGTTTAAAGATATATGAAGTCTGATTAATATTAAATATTGCAATTCTGTATAACTCATTTTTTTAAAATCTTATCCAAATCTGTTTATAATGCAGTTAATTCGGTAATGACAAAAAAAGGAGTGGATATTTTAACTTCATTTGGCATTTTATTAAACTAACTTCAGCGTAATAATAATATTTAATTTTTACAATGTTAGTAAATCAAAACCATTGTTCAAAGTTTAAACTTGGCGTTGTGCTAAGCGCGTTTCGAAAGGACGTCGCAAAGTTCCAACGCCGCCTTATTTCGTGTCGCGTTTTTAACAATCTGACGTTTATTGCTACTGATACTGCTACTGGGCATCAAATATATCGGTAAAAGTTGTTATCTGGGCTTTAAAAGCCAATAGTACATAGAGTACTCCGCCCCTGTCAGTATGTATATCCAATCCATCCGTGTCTTTAAGGGTTAATATCCCAGCTAATTACCGACGATTTTTTTTCGAAAATCATTTTCAACAATACTTTTATACTTCTGCTACAATAGATACAGCCTGCCTTCCTCAACACATTTGCTGAATGCCTGCAAATCGAAACTCGTGTGTAATGGGAAAATGCGCTTTTCTCAAAAATTATGTGACCTGGGATAATCGCTATAGTTTTCCTGCAAAGTCTAAATTAACTTCTACGACCTCTGATTTTTTCATACTTTTAGTTTCTGTACATTCGAAAATAGAGGGGAGGGGACATATTTTTGCACTACTTTTTCGACGATAACTTTAAAAATATAATACCTATAATTAAAAGAAGTGTATTTTAGAGTGCAGCGTTACGGAAGCTTTCACAACATATCACACACGATATACAGACAAAAGATTTTTCTTTTCAAGTGACTTAATTAGCCCCTCTACATTTTTCCTAAATATATTTGTGAATGATTAATAATCTGTAAATATGTGAGTCAATACACTTTATTACTTCCCAAATTTGAAATTTCCACGTCTCATAGTTTACGAGCAAAAAAAGCTGTGACACACAGATAAACAGATACAGGAGTGATCATATAATGGTTCCGTTTTCAGTTTTTAAGTACGGAACCCTGCAAAAGAATAAAAATATATGACATTTCGTTATTAAAGAAATAACAATGTTATTTAACGCATCCAGTTTCTGGAAAGTACAGGAAAAATTGAATGAAGATTGTAAATAAGTAGGAAAAATTTGTAAAAACCTTGATATGTATCTTTGTTTTAATTTAGTATTTTGTGTATTTCTTTCATGTACAGTCGTGGAAAAAAAAGTAAACACCCCCTATTAACTTCTCAACAAATTATCGTAGACGAAACTTACCGGTTTGATTTAATTTAGTATTTTGTGTATTTCTTTCATGTACAGTCGTGGAGAAAAAAAAGCAAACACCCCCTACTAACTTCTCAACACATTATCGTAGACAAAAGTTACCGGTACCGAACGATTGGAAATAAAGTCTACTTTTTAATGATGTATATAAAATTTTCTTAGGGGGCCATCTACATATTAAAACGAATCCAAACTTCATTTTTTTCAATGTCAATACTCAATTTTAACGAGATATTTCAAATCTTCAGTTCAAACTATGCCTAGAAACCTAATTTCAAGTCATTTGAATGATAAGTATTTCAATTATAAACATTCAAAATTTAGTGCTTGTAATGTTAAATTGCATTTTCATATTTTCATTTATATCTCCTGTAATTATGCTCCTAATATGCTAATTTTTTGTGTAGCAATAATACTAATATACACAAACATAAATACGCTGAATTTGCAATTTTTATAATTTTATGATATGAATTATGAATTATGAAATTAATATAAAAAATATATGAATTGCAACCTACAATTTTTTTGATGGATTTATATTTATTAAGTCCTGATTTATGGAAATCCAAAATTTCACATTTTTTTCCAAATAGTTTTCAAATTATGCTTAAAAAACAGCAAAATGATGGTTTAAGGGCCGTTATGATAGAAGTGAGTAGATATTTTGAAATTTATTCTGCTATCCTGTAATCTAACAGGCTTCATTGACTCCTTGATCAAGGAGGGGGCTCTCTCGGTTAACAATCAAGTGCGGAACTTCAATTTGGATACAGCCCTTAAAATACGCTCTTTTAAACATAAATAATTTCTCGGAAACTTATGGTATGAATTGCATAAAAATTTGTTTTTAGGCTAATAGAAGGATGTAGAGTTCATTTATGCTGTCAGAATTGTGTATTTCTATTGAAAAAAATAAAGTTATACTACATTTTAATATGTAGATGACCCCCCTAAGCAAATTTTATATACATCCTTTAAAAGTAGACTTTATTCCCAATCGTTCGGTACCAGTAACTTTCTTCTACGATAATTTGTTGAGGAGTTAGTAGGGGGTGTTTACTTTTTTTTCCACGACTGTACATAATTATTTTTTATTGGTGTCGATTATTAAAAGAGATGATAATAATAATTCATTGAATTTGAAAAATTATTGACTATTTAAAAAGCATTTTTGTTTATATAAAAGGAGGAATTAAACCTGGACTAGTATTCATTTAGCAAGCTCTTCGTATGTAAATAACACTCAATATTCCGTTTTAAAATTCTTTAAAATGGCGATCGGTACTGGTTTACACACTGGTTCTTTGTCACAAAACTCATTTCTTTCCTCATATCAGTTTTTCCAGGTAAAAAATTTATGAGTATGATAAATTAATGATATGATTTATACTTGGATTACATTGTTAGTGTGGATTCTGTCTTCAACAAAAGATGTTGTGTGCCAGAATATTTATTTCGTGGTCAGCAAGTATTTCTTTTTATATACAGAGTTTCAATAAAAGAAAGTCCCAGTAATATATTTTCATAGTATCAACTGCAAGCGCTGTAGAGTGTTGGTTCAAAGTCACAAATATGGAGTAACTTAAACAGTTTTAGATAAGCGCATGCGCAAGTACTGATTTGTTATTTACTCGCTGGCAGTGCCACATATGCAGAAGGGTGATTCCTGAGCGTCAAGCATTGTTGCTGGGCTGCAGATTGAAAAGAGTATACCACCAACTTTATAAAAGATCGTGTCGACATTCCGCCGCCACCTAATGATCTGCCAGAGTTGAAAAACAGAATTGGAGAACTTATTGCTTCCATTACTCCGGACTTGTTAATTGAAGTGTGGAATAAATTGTACTTGAAGTTGGATGCATGCCGTATAACGGAAGTTGTATATATTAAACGTTATTAAGGATAACTAAGCTAGTTTACTTTCAATTTCATATATGATTTGTTGCAAATAGTCTAAATTAAACTGTTATAATATACCACTGAAACAGGGACATTATTTTATAAACATCCTATATTGTTCTAAATTTTGATTTCAAATTATTACTAGTTCAATATTAGTTTGCATTTATAGGTGCATTAAAATTGTAAAAAAAAAACAGCGGCTAACGCTCTAAACTTGAAAAATTGCCATTATTCCGAGTAAGGTTATTTGTTACAACGGGTACATAGCAGTTATATAGCGGGACAAAATGTTTCACGCAACAACCAACTTCAGTCGTTGAAGTAACCTAATAGTAGAATTAAACTTCACTACAGGAAGCAAATTCACTTTTTAAGATCTTGAGAAATTTTAAAACATTGCTATTCGCAAAGAAATTTCCTCCTCATTTTGTGCTAATATCAACAAGGAAAATAAAAAGTAAACACATTCCAATTTCCAAAGCAGATCATGATTTTAACAGCCAGCACGGCATGTTAGCTAGATATGTGCAATAGGGTTGGTCGAAAAAACCGAAATATTTATAATCGAAATGTAATAGAGCGGAAAAGTTGCCTTTTGTAATAAATAATAAATTTGTAAAATATTATACCGATCGGTTAATATCTTTTACCGCCGCAAAGGGGCCAAAGTTTCCAAAAATCGAAAAAAACATGTTTTTTTCAATATATTTTTTTAATTATCCAAACGTACGAATACTATTTCTAATAGGACTCAATAGCTACATGAAGATATAATAAATGTCCCGGTAAATGTTCATTATGATAAAGTCATATCTTTTATTGACGCAAAGGGACCATATTTTTAAAAGGAATGTAAAAATTTCAAATTTTCATTTTTTCTAATTTTTTATAATTTTCATAATATGTCTAGAAGTAAATAAATTTATTTCATATATATTAATATGTCATAAATTTTGTTAACAATTTGTAATAGACTGGAAAATAAAAACGGTAATCATTCATTTTTCTTGACGATCGCTTCATCTACCGCTGTTTTGCTGCATATCAGCAGTTCATATACCAAAAATAAAAAAAAGGATATAATATGAACAAAATATTTTAGTATTTTATTAATTAAAATAGAGATGTTTAACTGAAACGGATTAAATAAACTTAAAATGAAGAAGTATTTAAAGTAATTGAATTTTATAATATGACGTGCTTCCAAATAAAGCCATTGTTCCTCAAGAGGCCGAAACTGATCATATGTGATCCTCCCTCTGTTCTGGTCCACAAACTTTACCGGCAATTCAGAGACTGATTTCACGCATCTTTCTACTGACTGAGTGGGACAAGGAAAATTATAAAAGCTGGTATCTTTGACCGAACATTCTAAACTCACCAGCGTTGTTAGATCGTCAGTCGATAGACAAACCGTAACAGGTGGTTTCGTTAGTTTACAGTTTCGCAACTCGATTAAATCCATGCAATTTTAAGCTACAAAGTTCAAGTCTGGAATGACGAAATGACGGATGGCACTATTCGTACCCACAGAACTTCGTGCTTTGGCAATTTTGTTTATGGCTGGGGTCCTGATGCCCTCTCCTTCAAATGCTATCATTCCAATGAGGCGATTTTCATGATTTGCGAAACAGGCATTTCGTGAAATTACAGGAACTACAATCTTTCGTAGATGATATTGCAAGTAACGGAAGTTACTAATTATAGTCCACAGAACCTGAAAAACATGATGGATTCATTTTAATTGTGAACCAATTCATGCAGTACACATTCAGGATGTACTCCTGAAAGTGTATTGCATCAGCCGATTGCCAAAATGGAAAATTGCCAAAGCACGAAGTTCTGTGGACACGAATAGTACCATCCGTCATTTCGTTATTCCAGACTTGAAGTTTGAAGCTTAAAATTGTATGGCTTTAGTCGAAAGGTAAAATTGTAAACTAACGAAACCACCTGTTACGGTTATTCTATCGACTGACGATCTAACAACGCTGGTGAGTTTAGATTGTTCAATTAAATATACCAGATATTATAACTTCCCTTGTCCCACTCAATCAGTAGAAAGATGCGTGAAATTAGTCACTGAAGTGCTGGTAAAATTTGCGTATCAGAACAGACTGAGGATCACATATGATCATATTCGGTCTCCCGAGTAAGAGTGGCTTTATTTGAAAGCAAGTCATATTATAAAACTCATTTACTATAAATACTTCTTCTTTTTAGGTTTATTCAATACGTTTAGGTTAAACATTTCTGTATTTTAATTAATAAAATGCTAAAATATTTTGTTCATTTTATAACATTTTTGTGATTTGTGGTATATGAACTGTTGATATGCAGTAAAACAGCAGTAGGTGGAGCGATCGTCAAGAACAATGAATGATTATCGTTTTCATTTTCCAATCTTTGACAAATAGTTAACAAAATTTATGACATATTAATAGATATAAAGAAAATTTATTTACTTCTAGACATATTATAAAAATTATGAAAATTTAGAAAAACTGAAAATTTGAAATTTTTACATTTTTTTAAAAAAATATGGTCCCTTTGCGACAGTAAAAGATATGATTTTATCATAATGAACATTTACCGGGACATTTCTTATATCTTCATGTAGCTATTGCGTCCTATTAGAAATTGTATTCGTCAGTATGGATAATTAAAAAAATATATTGAAAAAAAACATGTTTTTTTGCGATTTTTTGAAACTTTGGCCCCTTTGCGGTGGTAAAAGATATTAACCGATCGGTATAATATTTTACAAATTTATTATTTATTACAAAAGGCAACTTTTCCACTCTATTACATTTCGATTGAAATATTTCGTTTTTTTCGACCCACCCTAATGTGCAACGAGCAGGTAAAGCGAGCATAAATACTAATGTTCATATGTCATCAATACATTTAAAATGTGTAAAAAAACGACAAATAATATCAGCTGGAGACATGGGCATACGCAATATTCCCATTTAAGGGGATTATAATTTGCATATTCTCTTAATATTCTCAAGCATTTAGGGGGTCACGCAACCCTCTCTACACATTCCCTGCTTAGCTCCACGTCTACTACAGAAAATGCGCTTGTAAGTTATTTGCTGCGAGCATCGGGCACTAATTTTTGTCCGACCCTAAAGGAGCTAAAAAATTTGGTGCATTAAAAGATAGAAACAAATACACAAAAAATGCCTCAAAATTGGATATATAACAATTTTTAGCTTGTAACTGCAATTCAATTTTATTCCAGCGTATTTCGTAACCTCTTTTAAATAAGGCAGTAGTCGCGTGTCGATCTTTTTGCCGCCCATATAAGTTATCTTCTCCTAGTTCATATCTCCTTACACATACAATGGAGAACTTCCATATAGCTGACTTTAAATGTTTTTCCACCACCATAGTGAAGTAAAAAGACATATCTGTATTATTTCTAATTGCTAAAACGGAGTAAGATTAAAACTTTAAAAACAGTAAAACTGTTTTGTTTGACTGTTGACGTGTTTCATCTCTTTCAGAGTCACTTTCAAAATAAATAAATAATGATATTCTGAAACTGCACTGTCTATGATGCAATGAACTTATATTCAGAATGTCATTATATATTTGTTTTTAAAATGACTCCGGGAGAGTTGAAACATGTCACATGAAACATGCGAAATAAGACTATTTTGCTGTTTTTAAAGTTTTAATCTTACACCTTTTTAGCAATTAGAAATAATATATTATTACAAGGTGTTAAATTGCTATATATCAGACATCCCTGTTTTTCCTTCAGGTGTATTTTTACAAGCAAAGTTGAAATTGGTGGATAAGTTTGCGTATGATCACTAGTGTCAGTTCATTTTTACACGACTGCCAAGAACGGCTATGTATTTCACGCGTATCTGGGTATGTAGATTTCTTTATACCCTCGAAACATCCCAACGGCTGGACGGATTTTAATGAATGAGGTCTCTATCGATTCGTCTTAACCGTCCAAGGATAGGTTTTGCTAGGTTACAAAATGGCGTTAGAGACGAAAAAAAATTTTACGCACCATATTGAGGGCATATCATTGGACAGGTCTTTCAAAATGAAGACGATGTTTCAATGACTATTTTTCAGCCAGAATCTCCGTTTAAATATTACACAACCTGGAAGTTGTGTAGGTAGGATCTCTAGTTTTTCTGCAACTCTAACCTTCATAGATATCTATAGGCCTCATAAAAACAGTGTTTACAGATAGGAAGTAACAATTAAACACAACTTAAAAGTCATCAATGCAAATAAATAAAAAAATAGGTAAGTAATATAAAAAATAATTTCACATTGATGAGAAATTATTAATTAGTTCGCTTTTTAGTCATCAGTTAATCAGTCGGGTTTTTTGATTTTCTAAATTTAATTTTTACTTGTTACTTTTTTCCATTACTCTAAATCTCATGACTAAAATGTATAATTAAAGTGAACTGCAAATTTAAAACTTCAATTTTTTAAAATGTAATATTTGAATTTTAAGTGAAATTTTTTTCTTATTTTACATTTTCTGTATGCGGTGGGCCGGTGGCAAAAAGACCGAGCGCGACTAATAACATTCTGAAAAAAGACGCGACTACTGTCGGGTTATTATTGTTCTACTACGGTATGGCCATTTGTGTTGCATGCTGTAAAAAAGTAATTCATTTAGATTACCATATTTTCTATATCAAATTGAGTCGTTGCATTCTATTAAAAATTTTCAGACATAACGCTATAGATATTCCAAATGAGGACCACCACTACACTTTGAGACAAGCATCCCGTGATTGGGATATATTGTCACAATATTTTTAATATTGTAAAAAATGTAAATATATCTGTCAAATAATTTTGTTATCCATAACAATGAAAATGTGCATTAAATATAAAGGTTTTACCAGACTAATATATTAAATAAGAGAAACACTAATTTTTCAAAAATAAAATTATTGAATAATGTTACAACCAGCTACAATTTCCCTTTCATTTAATAAAATGTTTTTAAAATAATATTAAAGGTTTTGAAATTTTGTTCTATCTCTCTTATATTTTATTTTATGGATAATTAAGTGAAACTTATGATCAAAGTTTAAAAAATGAAGTCGGGTATTTCTAACAAAATATTTTGCGCGAGAAAATTATAATTAACAAAAAAATAATACCTTCTGATTTATTTGGAAGATTTTCCTCCATTACTGGTAAAAATTTTACATAACTTAATATTAATTCTTTTGAAAAATAGTGCACGATTCGAAGATGAATAATGAATTTTAAAACGATAAAGTGTATGTTATCGCCACAAAAGGGAATAAAAATCTTTAAATTAAGCAAGCACTTACAACGTTATTTTATATAAAATTTATAATATAGACTTTTTAAAAGAAAATTAAGTATTAATTGTATACGAATAAGAATACCTTCGTTGATAATAATAAGATATGTGCATCTCACCGTGATAATAAGCCTAATTACTAATTTAAAAATTCATTTTATCAGGAATGTTTCTTTAAAATTTTTTACAGCCCTTCATAAATTTTGTACCTTCATACATCATTTAAAAATACTCTTAAACTTTTTGGATGTTTTTTATATGCGAGATTTATGCTGATCGTGACTTTCAGAATTTTTTTTAATTAAGTTTATGGGTAAAAAGTCTTTGTTAAGTAACTAAACTTTTAAATTCTATAAGAAAATGGGAAATTTTGAATTATTTATACGAAGAGTAATAAAAGTAATTATATAACAGAAAGGAAGGATAAGTGAAACTAATTTATATACAAATTTAATCAAAATATATATGACACATATATAATTATATACATAAAAAAATATGAATTAGTTATATACAAAATTTGAAAATAATATTTGAAAAAATATGCATTATTATCTACAAGTTTTTTTATTTGGGTATTTTGTACTCCTGCAACTTAAACGAATGTCAAAGTTACTTATACAGTGGGGTTATGAACAGACGGAAATACTGATTTAATTTCTCATGCCAAAATTTTATTTATAATTCGAGCAAATTTGCATCGTTATTGCAAAAAATGAAGTTCATCAGTTTTGAAAAATTAAAAAGCCAGTACAGGTCCAAAAATCGAATTTTTACGAAGATAAGTTCCTATACTTTACAATTTAGTATTAGATAATTGAAAATATTTAGGAGAAGTACGTAATTTGTTCACGAGTTCTTACTCAGGAATTTCGGACTTGGCTTACACACGATCCGACATGTTCGTTCTCTGAAATACACACGTTCTGTCTCAGGAATTTCGGGGTTGATTTAAACGCGATTACACATTTCCTTTCTCTCGAACGAACTTTGACATTACACATACGCGATTATGTTCTGTATTAATGAATATTGAAAGTTATGTGGTTATAATATTTAAAATGGTTATGAATTTGAAAAATTACTTTTTCACTGAATTAAATGGAAACTACAATTTGATGAAAGATATAAACATTATGATGGATTAAAGTTTAAAATAAAATTAACGTGAACATGTGAAAACCTTTTTAATGCCATATTAAATATCTTTCCAAAATTGTTTAATTTTTTCAATCATTTCCTTTTGTTTCATAGTCCAGTATTATAAAACTCTTTTTGAGCCATTGAATGTATTAAATGAGTTCAAGCCTTATGGTGTGCGACAAAGAAATCAATAACGGTAACAATTTCAGAAAAATTTTAACAGCCAAGAAAAATAGAGATTTAGAAGAGAGGAATTATAGATGAAGTAGTGAAATGATTTCCACGATTAAATCCACTAAGAAAGGAAAACCTTTGAAAAGTAAAGGTTTAGTAACTACCATGGTTATATTTACTAAAAAAATATTTTCAACATACTTAGAGTACGCCATATGTCTAAAATTGATATGTAATTTTTTTTTAATCTTCGAGATTCCAAACATTTATAAGGTAAATAGTGTAAGATTGTGTTTCAATACACTTTCAAAATATGTTGTGCTGCAATTTATACTATAAATGTAATAGTATGATGGAGCATTCAGTTTTTATTCATGACGAAATAATCCTTAAATGCGCGCTTTTTTATTTTGTATCGAAAAAATTATATATGATTCTCTGAAAGGTTTATTACACAGGAAAATAATGAAAAAAATCAGAGATACATTTTTCATATAATACTCCAATCTTTTCTTCTGTTTCACCTCTGCAATACAAGTAAAAACTGCTGTCGTGTGGTTGTTTTATGGTAAAATATTGCAAATTAGTAAATATTTTAATAAGTATGCCTCAAAATACCTTAATTTATATAATTATTTATTTATAAAACTTAACCTTTGACCCTTAAATTCCCAGATAGAATACGTTCTAGAAATTACGTAGTTCAGAGAATCTGACGTTACACCGGTAAGTTTCATTGGTTAATTTCGCTTTATTTAAATACGGAATGTCTGTTATTAATTAAAGCAAATACTGCTATTTTAATTTTCTGATGCGAAATAGGTATATACGAATAAAAAAAAGTATTAAATTCAAAACACTGTCCTTTACATATATGGAAAGCAGGGTTAATCTCCTAAACGAGAATATGAAATTTGAAATAGGGCAGAACTTAATAAATGGAAAATTAAACGTATAATTGAATTCTTAAAAAAAATCTACATTGTACAAGATAGTTGAAAGGCTAAATCAAATCTGTAGAAATACAACAATAAAATGTTCCGGTGCATTTATTATCTAAGCACAAGCTAGTGATGAAATTATTGCGATTGAATCATTCACTTAATTATTGTAAATTCGAATAGTTATTACAATTTTTAAAGACATCTGAATAGTATATAATAAAATTTTGAAAAATGTTGTTGCATAAAAGGTAGTTGTTAAAAAATGATTATTTCTTTTTGTATAGATTTATTTATATTAGAGTATTGTTTGAAAACTTCTGAGGAATGTTAATTTAAGATTCAGAAACTGTGGGAGAGCTAATACTCACGCATATGTATAATATCAAAGGCACGAGAACATCATGAGCAAAAGTTTTTACTTGGTGCTTGTCAATTTCAGAAAGCACAATAAGATGTTAAAAATTGCTAGTTCTATTTTCACTCTTTTGAATATATGCTTATCTACACTGTAATTACAACGAAATATATTTGATTAATACATGGTACATTATTCTATAAAACAAAACAATAACACTAATCTGAATTAAAATACAAACCAAAATATATGCTTCCATATTTTATTACAAGACGACAAAAATTAAATAAAATTAAATGAATTTTTCTTTACAAGATTCTTCTAATAAAATATAAAACTATTCATCAATTAATGCAAAACGAAACAACACAAAATATTTAAGTAAGAATTATAAAGTAAGGAAAATAAAAATATTCATGCATTATTATAAAGTCAAAAAATTTAGAGTCTCTAAACAAAAAGAGTCTAAGAGTTTTTAGCGACTCTCAGTTCTAAATTATATAGTAGATTTATAGGTCTTTTAATTATGGAATTGTTTGTTTTCACTTCACATGTCTTAATTTGTCATTCTCTTCCAATAAATGTTTTTGTAACTTTTTCCAAGGAAGGAGAACAGAAAGCAAATTAAATTATTTATTTTTTAGAAGTATTGTTATAATTTATTTATCGAATTCTTTTTATCTACTGCGTCCGTTGGAATATCAATCCTTCTTCCATAGATATATGCATGGGAGTTTGGAATTATTCATTATGAAATTTATGAAATTCTTCTTTTCTTGAAACTCTAGCGTAACAGAGAAAATCATTATATTTCTAAAAATTCAGAATCACAAAAGTGCGATTTAAATTAACCCATTTTGCACTTATTCTACGCAGTGAGTGATGTATAAATTGTAAAGACATTGATCTACAGCAGCTATACTTAACCTTTTTTCTCTTGCGGGCCGCAAACATAGGTTTGTGACTTTAGGCGGGCCGCAACACATGTATAAAAGTTTAAAACAAAAAGAGTAATTAAAATAGTAAGATAACATAAGTAGTATAACAAAGTCAATAATATCAGTAATTTTGAACATTTGTCGTCTAAGAAATGTTACCAAAATGTTTTAACACCATTATTTCAAAACAATAAATTTCATGGAAAGTTTCAATGGCAAATGTTGTAGAAATTTATGGGTAAGTTTGTTGTTTGAAAATAGTGGTGTAACAAATCTTTGGTACAAATTCCTTTCTGCGACAAACATTAAAAGCTAAAAAGCAGTATTAGCTATAAAATAATTATAAAACTAATAATTACACAAATTACACAAATTAAAGACACCGAAAAGACTTAATAATAATCCAATAATAATAATAATAGTCCATTTATGATATTTTAACATAATTTTAACTAAATTATAAATAACAGGACAGATTTTGCCATCCCATGAAAATATAAAACAACAGCGAAGGTCATTCCTTTTTATATCTTAATTTTATAAATATGAATTAATAATTGTGTGTCTCGGGCCGCATATAAAAGACCGCCGGGCCACATGCGGCCTGCGGGCAGAAGGTGGAGTATGGCTGATCTACAGTATAATAAGTATTGCAAGTGGACCTAGCTTTTACTGGCTATCACACAGTGCGTTATCACC
This sequence comes from Maratus speciosus, assembly GCA_963932465.1. Taxonomy (NCBI): domain Eukaryota; kingdom Metazoa; phylum Arthropoda; class Arachnida; order Araneae; family Salticidae; genus Maratus; species Maratus speciosus. The sequence goes on from OZ010791.1 coordinate 141,728,498, forward strand.
AACTCCGGACGCTGCTTATAAAACTCTACTTAACACATAAAAGAGGGGCCGAAACAGGTCAAGTTTAGAGCAACAGTCACATCATCACTCTCAAACGTGAGACTTTCGCAAGAAAATCCCACTACTTGAGGACCAGTGAGGATCACAATAAATTACTCTACCGCAAACCAGAAACGAGGATCACCTATGAAAGTGTTCCCTAAGTGATGTTCCAGCCAGCGGATAGAACAAAAAGCACAAATTGCATGCACCTTTTATTTCACTGTTCAGGGCCATCGTTTTGGGAAATCTATTCACTTTGCGCCATGCGCCCTATAAATAAGACATGTCTGGCGGTTTTTGAAGAATGTACAAGCCATTCAACGTACTCTCTCAGTTATTATTACTTGCTATGGAACTCGTCCTGTACACATGGTAGGAGTGCATTCCACCACTGAGCTACAAATACTGAAAAATATAAGAAGATTTATGTATATCCAACACTTAGTATACACAAGTAAGAAATAATAAAAATCACTACATTTGATGGAAATTTTGAATTAGCAAAGCTGACAGGAAAAAATAAGACATATGCTAATTATGTAATAGGTTTGCATATTTTGATACAGTTTAAAATTTCTAATCTGTGCAGAGTAATTTTTTCCTCATTGTGACATATGAACAAAAACATATATAGATATAATAGTCTATGGGAATTGTGTTTAATGCTCCCTTAATAGAATATTAAATATACTGTTCCTGTATAAAAAGGTTGAAGGTAATCTCATTGAAAAATATTTTATTTTGTATAGGTTCATTTGCTTCTATTTTTTAAACCGTAAAGCATGAAGAAAACGCTTCAGAAATTGCCTTTAAACCGTTTATTTCATGAATATAAATAAGTTTTCTTTCATTTTTTTAAACAGAAATTTTTATGAGTTTTTATTTACTGTAATACAATTTCAAAATAAGATATATAAAACAAAGTTACCATTAAAATCTACACTTTTGGCAAATGCAACATAATATTATTTCGTCTTTGTTTTATCATTTTTTTTTAATATTTATTATTTCAATTACATTAATGCTTTTTGAAAATGTCCAATAAGTATTTGAAATAAAGTGAATACTTTTTTTTAACTAATGAAACTTCATTAAGCGACATGCTCTTTTCCCAGTTTCTTCTTGAATTTTTAATGTCTTCTATTTTTATCTTTTCACAAAGAGCTTAACTTAATTAAGAATACTAAAGTTTCAACAGAACATCGAAAACTCATTAGTTTTCGAAGGAAACAAATGATTTACAGATAATACAGTGCCTCGAGAAATAATCAATTCTGTCGAACTCAAACAATTAAAAAATTACCGCGAGAAACTTAATCAAACTCCATTATCCCGAAGAGTTTTAATTATGTGTAATTTCTTTATAAAACGAAAGTGTTCCCGTCATTAAATAAATTAAGGTTTGTTTGGGTAAGATGTTAATATTCAGTGGCGGGATATACAAGCCAATGTTTAAAAATAGATTAATGCACGTGGAAGGTTGGATTTCAATCTTCTTTACATGCTCTTTTGTGCTATGACATGAATAATTAATTAAAAAACGAAAATTAAAGATTGATTAATTAAGATTGATTTTTATAATTAAATTAGAGCTATTTTTTGAAGTTTTATTCAGATTAAAATACAGGTTAACTAAGGATAATTCTCCCTGTCTAAATAAAGCTAAAATTGAGATTGTTTTTGTAACGAAAAAGAAAAAAAAACATGCGCATATTAATGCTAAATTTTCTCTTAAAATTTTGAAAACAATTTTCCTTTTATTTTTTTATTTTGAATTCATAATTTAAAAGTTGCTAAACAGCTTTTTTTAAGGTAATATGACACGTGAAAATAATTAAGCAAGTTTGATATTTTTCCAAATAAATTAATTTCTACTCAGTTTTATATCACTTTAAAAAAAAAAAAAAAAAAAAAAAAAAAAAAAAAAGGAATGAAAAAAGAGATATGACTTTATTATTTTCATGAACAAAATTTTTATCTATTTGAAATAGCACAGTCTAGATAATTTTTTTTTTACTCAAAATAACCTTTAGAAAAATAGTTCATAGAGTTGTATAGAACTATAAGAAATACTTAGCGTTTTTAAGAGTTATAAATAGGGGAGACTAGGGAGGGTTGACCCACTTTTTACAAAATGATTTTTAATTTTCTAAATATTGAACGTAGAATAAAGTTTTATATATCATTTTATTTGTTATACAATCAGTTATCAAAATAAAATTTCTACATAAGTGTAATATATAAGAAATTTGAAAAATGATCGATTTTAACCACGAGAAAATAATGGGTCAAGGCTCCCCACATGCGGGAGGCTTGACCCACTTTGTTTTATATTGAAATATTTGTGAAGAGAAATAAAATCTTTTTTAAAACAGGCAATATAACTTTACGGTACATGCTTTAATTATTATGAAGAACATTTTTGAAAATATGATGCTTAAACAAACCTGTTTAGAAGCAATTGCAAGACAGAGGAGAAAAATTTTGTTTTAAACAGAATTTCGTCTGAGCACGTATAATTGTACAGCAGGGGAAACGAAATTTTAACATTTAAGGCAGTTAGAGACAGGTTCCGTTTTCATAGGGTTTCATGTATTATTATGTCCGGAATTTATAGCCACTGTCCCGCTTTTTTTTGTCTCCTTTTCCTACTTTTTGTGACACTCGACCTGACAACTCTAATTGTCACATAGTTTGGCTTCATCTCACTGTATTCATGCTGGTGAAATTTGTCTACGTATCTTCCAAAAGTTTTTCGATCTGTGCTATGTTCTTTTGCAGCCACATGTGCACTTAACTGATCATTATCTTCTTTTTCACTCTCAGTGGCAAAGTACTTTCAGTACTAAAATGTTGAAATAAATGACTGGCACCGGAATTTACGAACAAATTTATTTGAAAATAAGAAAAGGGGTATATTTCACATATTAAATGGAAAATATTTTAGTAAAATTCTGGTGCCATTGTGGATTTTGGGAATTAAAATTAAGTGGTTTCATAAGCATACAGCTGCCCCTGGTTGGTTTAAATCTGCTGCTTTCATACTTTCTAGTTCTTTCTACTCTTTTACATTGTTTCTGTTTACCTATTGTAGTAATATTTAAAAGAAAAAAGTTCCTATCAACTTTCCCATTTATATTTCATTTATTTTTTTCTTGCAGTGAATACTATAGCAATTTTTCACATCTTTCTTTAATCTAAACATTTTCTTTTCCATCACCCTATTTTACCTTGGCTTTACAGAATAAATTTGCATTCTTTTTTTATATATAACCATTAGCATTTCATTATGCATAGTGTATAATTAAAAGATTTCATCTGGTCAACCCTCCCTCACACTGACTGGTTCAAGCCTCCCCACATAGCCCTTTTCTAAAGAATATCACATTGTTATGTTAAGCCTAACTTGCTGTACACATTTCATGCCTGGAATGAAAGCTCGATATTTTTGCATTACTCAAAACCTACTTACTTAAATTTCTATGATATATTTTATCTGAATAAAGCTTACAAAATATTTCTAAAAAACACAACTTTTAGGTTGAAAACGCCTCACAATTGATTTTTCCACACCTATTTTGATTATCTGTATGAAACAAAGAATGTTGTTTGAGCATTCCAGTAGCTTTAGTTGGCATCTAATGATAAAACTCTGAAAGTCTTTTAAATATGAAAGTTGATGGGTGGGTCAAGCCTCCCGTATGGTCAACCCTCCCTAGTCTCCCCTATTGCTTTTTCTAAAGAAAATGCTTCTATAAAATAGGCTTTCTATAGATTACTATTTCTATAGAGTTTTAAAGAGTTTTACAGAATACTTTTTCTAAAAAAAAAAATGTTTCTATAGAATAGCCTTTCTATATAACACTATATCTATAGAGTTTGAGGAGTTGTATAGAATACTTTTTAAAAAAAGTATTCTATAGAATGCTAAAAAATGCTTCTATAAAATAGGCTTCTATAGTGTTTTGAAGAGTTCTACAGAATACATTCTCTAAAGAAAATGCTTCTATAGAATAGCCTTTCTATATACTACTAATTCTACAGAGTTTGAAGAGTTGTGTAGAATACTTACCTAAAGAAAATATTTCTATAGAATTCATAGAAGTTCTACAGATTTTTTTTCTATCGAAAAAACTTTTTATAGAGTACATAAATCTTAATGAATTTCTATAGACTAATTATTCCAAAGATTTTGTTTTAATTTATATATATATATATAACCATTATAAACCAATATAAATTAACATCAACAAATGAAAATATACAAATTATAAATGAATTAATTCAAATTTAAAATGATGTATAAACCATTACAAAATTCTTTGAACCAGATCCTTAATATATATTGGACTTTTAAAATTTATGTGTACTAATTTATTTACACCTATATCTTAAAAATTAAAAAAAAATTAATTTTGTAATAAATTAGTTTAATATAATAGTGCTCCACAGATTTAATATGTTTTAAAATTTTTAATAGATTGTCATTCAATTGTTAATGTAATAATATAACATTCGAACTACTGATTTAAATTATGGCTAATTAGTTTGTTTCTGATTCATTATTTTTTTAAACACCACCAACAAAATAAATAAATTAATTAATAATTCTTTATTCTAACGGTCATTTTTTCTATCCTTAAGTTTGTTTTTCTGCGTTACAAATGGATTCGATTTTCAAATTCATACAGTTTGAGAATCGGCGTAAATTCTATATGGTTTTAATGATTGTGACCGCAAATACACCCCCCCCCCCCAAAAAAAAAAAAAAAAAAATAAATAAATAAAATAAAATAAAAAAAAAAAATAAATAAATAAAAAAAAATAAAATAAATAAAATAAAATAAAATAAAGTTGAAATATTATGAGATTTAAAAAAAAAAAAAATGTCAGCTGCCGGTACCCGTTCAAGACCGATCACCGAAGTAAAAGCAGCATCGAACGCGGTTAGTACCTGGCAGAGTGACCTCTTGGCGACAGCTGTGTGTGTTTGACAAATTTCGTAATTTTTTATAGAATATGTTTCAATATTTTTATAGGAATATATTCGAATATTTTTATAGAATATATTATGAACTATATTCGAACGTTCTTATAGATACTCTATATTATTCCTATAGATATGTTTACAGAGACTCTGCTGGTATTTCTATTAAACGTCTACAGAAATTTCAGTTACAGCTTTTAGTTAAACTAGCTTATATAGAAATGGGCCATAATTCTGCAGGATTCTATAAGACTTTTCTATAACTTTCTTTTACAGAATGCTATAGGAAATTTCTGTAAGGAAATTATTGCAAAAGGTAAATAAAAATCCAAACGTTGAAAAGGTTTAAAACCAATACCTAAACTCGCAATGAAAGATACTTAAATGTGGAATGGTTATTCGAAATTCGCAAGCAAAATACATAAGAATGGTTTTGTATTCATTCGCTCGTAGTGGGCTTTTTCTCTGCTGCAAAGTTTCTATAAACACTTCTGATTCATATAGGAACGATATAAAATTTGACAAAAGCATTAACTAAATTTGAGTAAATTGCGAAACAGTTTTTAAAAAATTGCATTTGTAAGTTCGAGGGCAAGTCAATAAGTAGGTTACAAAATCCAATAAAAAAGGGGAAGCCAAGATACATACTTAAAAGAAATGTTATTTCTCTATATAATCGTGATTTATATTGATATATTTGTCCCATCACTTTATGAGTTTTCTAATACCTGCTGCATAAAAGTCAAGACGCGGTGCAGTCTAGCATTCGAATTAACCAATTGGCCAACAATCGCTTTTCGAGGTACAGTCGTGAAAAAAAGTAAATACTTTAACTCTACAACACATTATCGTAGAAAAAAGTTACTGTACCAAACGATTGGAAATAAAGACTACTTTTATGTAGTGTTCATAAAATTGTCTTAGAAGGTATCTATATAACAAAACAAACACAGATTTTGTTTTTTTAATGACAACAAGAATTTTGACATTATAAACACATTCTACATCCTTCAATTAACCTAAATACAAATTTTCACAACATTCGTATGATTAGTTTCAGAGAAATTAATTATTATACAATGAGCATATTTCAGTGGTTGTATCCAACTTGAAGTTAGGTTCTCGATTGTCCAAATGCTACAGAATGGTTAAGTCACCTATTATTTCTAATTATTTCTTGCCAATATGACCCTTAACTCATTTAATATGTTTCATTGACAGTAAACTTTATTTCCAATCGCTTGGTGTCAGTAACTTTCTTTTACGATAATTTGTTTCGCATTTTTAGGGGTGTTTACTTTATTTTCCACGGCTATACATTATTATTTTTATGTTTAAAATTTAACTGTTATTTTTTAAAAACTATAAATTTGAAATTAATATATACAAAGGTAATAGCGTGGCCCGATTTTTGAAATTCGATCTCTGGTCTGAATAATTGAAGACCAAATTTTTAAAGCAAATTCTGTGGACTGATTCTCTCTGGAATTAGCGTATTTTGACTGCTTAAGTCTAAAAAAAAAACAGACTCACCTGTTATTTGACTCATCCTTCAACATTGATCGTTTACTGATAATTAAATTAAAGAAGATATAAATTCCATTCATTCTAGCCTATTCAAAATTCCTATCATTACAGTTTCTTTTTTATTTATAATAGACTATCCATGGCATTTAAAAAAAATAAAACCAATTTAAATCGCGTACACAATCCGTCGAAAAATTAAGTAGTCTCTTTTTCTTTTTATACACTTTTTCATCTTGAGAGCCATATTCCCTTCAGAGATACTGTCAGCTGTGGCATAAATTATTTCTCTGAATTTCAAACGCACAAGCTAACCTGATGCGTTTCATTTGCAAATCCTTAATTCACTATAATTAAAGATCTAAATTTTCTACCCGACTTTTTGATTTTATTTTAAAATCGTTTAAATGTATTATTCAAGCCCATGTCTGCCAACTTCTACACTTTTTTAAAAGTCAAATAAACAAAATAGTATCGAAATTTTTACTTAAAAAATAAAATGAAATTCGCAGTACGTTTCATTAAATTAACACAGCTCTAATTTTATTAAACATACTTTTTTAGTGGAGTAGGGTCAACAGATCGGTACGATCTGGTGTAGACCCTATTTGCTCCACCCGGCAAGTTTCTCGGAATGCGGGGATTCATTACAAAAACTTCAAAAAAAAAACTTTAAAAAAACTTTATAAACAGGCCGATAGAGCATAAAACTCCTTCGCGACATACAGCGGTGAGTTGATGCTGGAGAAGTCCATTGATAAAAGAAAAAAAATTTCAGGACCAAAACGCCACGATGGGATGCGCGCCGAAGGCCTGTTACTTCGCGACAAGGGGCGCTAGGACTGCCATAGCTCAGCAAAGGCTCTAATGTGACAATGGGCTAGTCTCAGATGCAGAACAACTAGGAGGTAAAAAAAAGTCGTAGAAGTTGGCAGGTATGCAAGATTAGAAATACACTGTCACTTCAAAAACCAGGCAATCGGAAATCCATCATCCAAGTCATCTCCCTCCCCCCCCCCTTTTTTTTATACTTCCAACTTACGGGAGAAAGAGAGTTAGAAATTGATTACGAATTAAAAGCTTTTCGATCAAAAGCAAACGGACAGCGAGATCGCTGACATTGTGCTAAATAGAACCGCCCATAATTTTGATAGAAGCTCAGAGAAACATGGACGAAAGCACTTTAGAAACCATGATATTGATAAAATTGCATAAATTTGATTGAAAAATTAATATTTGTGTCGTAGTCACGGCCTAAATACCTCGGTCTTTCCCCCTCTATTCAGTTTTGCGCCTTGAGTTCGTTTGAACTCAAGCTTGGCATACCTTTTGTCCACCAATCCCCTTGGTTTTACCAGTTGTCGCCCACGTGAGCCAATCCTTTCGCAGTTCTTGCGATCTCCAGTTTTACCTACTTTGACTTCCACTTCGCGTAATCTGTTTGCCACGTTTGGCGTTTTAGCCCGCGGAGGTTGGCGTTTCCCGTATTTCCATGGATTTTCATCAATTCCTTGGCGCACGATGTTGCTGTTTGCCTTTTTGTGTTGCCAATTCTTGCCGTGCTTATAATCTTCGGGTTTCGCTAGTGTCGACAGGGCAATTTGCGGGATGCAGGCAGAGCTGTTTGCAGTGCTTCGTATTTTTCGAGAATGCTTTTGGGGTGCCGCTATGTACGATGGATACTTATAGACAGTAAAGATGACTATAAGAAAAGGTGATGGGCTGACTTAAAATGTATTGTTTTATATTTTTTATAACACCTTACAAAGTTCATTGTAATATAGGTATATTTCTGTTGTGTAGTATTTTATTTTATGTTGACTGAATCACATGTCGATAAACTTAGTATTTAGCAGCAGTAGGGCAGATATATTTTGACATTAATTTCTCCCTTTAATTAGTCCCACCACGATGCCTAATATATATATTGGATTATTATTGAAGTTTCAATAAACATTGATGTTCGAATGAACTATTGGTTTACATTCACTTTGTACTTAACGATTGCTACAATATCAGTTCATGGAAGTAAAATTTCCCAGTTACCTGGTATATTTTACTACACATTTATTTTTCAAAAAAAAAAATAAAAAAAAATAAAAAAAAAACACAACGCAACATTTTAATTCCACTATACGTCAAGTTCATTGGATTCTTGTAACAGAAATATCCGTTAGGTTGGAGTCAAGTGCCATCAATTTTAACTAAAGTATTGCAACTTTACAGCTTTTCAGATTTTTCTTTCAAGTTAGCCTAGAGTTAACACAGAGCTGATTTAACCAACTATTCTTCGCATTCTACCAATGCATGTTTTACTTACAGCGTCTAGAATACCTAGTGTGGAAATATGCTATCCAAACAGTGTTAAAAAATGTTATTCCTTACATGTGCGACGATACTGCTAAAATGAAAAGTGTCGATCGCAGCGACATCTGCGGGATTTTTGTATTACTAGTATTACATTGTATACGCTAGCAATACCTTGCAGTTGTAGAAAATATCCTGCAGATGTCGCTGCGATCTGTATATTGCAGCAGCATCGTTGCATATTTAAGGGATACAATATTTTAGCGCTTTTTTAAGTATTACAGTGATAGCCGAATTCCACACTATGTATTCTAGTCGCTATAGTTTTACTTTTTAAGTTGATTTTCAATTATCGACTCTTAATAAACGTCAAATGGTACAGGCTCAACCAACCAACCAGTATAATTTTAACACGACAATCTGGTTTACAGAAACAAAACTATGTTTCCGAAATCAATACACTTGTTAAAGAAAGGCTGAAAAAAATGAAGCAAATAAAAGTAACATAGATGTTTTAAAAATTACATAAGAATAAATTACTTCACTGTTTATTAGAAATTTTTTTTGTAAATTAGAAAATATCAAATAAAGAAAGCATTTTTTAAATATTTAATTTCCTGCTTTTCTCACAAAAAATATTTTGGCTATGAATTAAATCGTGAATAAAGGCATCATTTAGAATATCGAAAGTACTTTTGAAATTTTCAAACATCCGTCTTACTCTTGGTACCGACGATGCCGGATTTTCCCGGTTATGCTGTACATGGTTATTTAGCAAATGTTAATACATTTCAATTATATGAGTTTCATTCCTTTTTTTTATTATCTGAAGCGCTCGTAGCACTATCGTGGTTGTTGCATAGGTTTGTACTATATCTCACATATATTTGAAAAAAAAAAAACTTTAATGGTCTTATTAGCGTTTTATGTATAAAAAAAAATAATAAAATTTACTGAATTGAAATACCTTATTTTTTTAAAAATAATCATATGTTTAAGATATTGTATAACACATTTAAAGATATTCATATTAATCAATCAGACATACAGGAAATATACATTATAATCTTTTATATCAAAATCTGACTGTTTGTATTTTATAGCTCCATGAATAATGAACGGGGCGCGCTGAAATTAATACCAATTATCTGCACGTGTTGTAGCAAGACACGCCTATCACAGATCTATTATAGTGGAAGAAAAAACACAAAAAGAATTTTTTTACAATTGTTTCACTTTTCTTGCGAGTGAGTGAGATGTGATACCTTTTTGACATACGGGTATTAGACATGGTAGATTTATTTCAGCTTCACATCCAATTAAGGAGGGGGATCCCTTAATCCTTTTTCCCTTGATGGTCATTCTTCTCCTAACTAACCCGTTCTGCGAAATAACACATGTTGTTTTTACAAAATAAACATTATCACTCTCTTTAAAATACGTATAATTCAAGATAAACAATTCACCAATGAGTGATAAAGCATTTCTGGGAATCCAGATGTGCTTTTTATTACTTTTGTGTGATCTTCTAGTTTTATTTTCCAGCTAATGTTAAGGTTATAGTTGCATGCAGGATATCTAATGCCTTTAAAATTTTGAACGAAACTGAGATTTTAGAGTTGAAAGATTTTCATTGTAAGAAGCAATGATTTTAGTTAGTATATTTTAGACAAAATATTTTTTCTGGTAAATAATTATGTATTATTATTATAAAATAATTAATTTTGATATCACCTTTGTATAATATTTATGTATAATAATATGACATAAGAAAATAAATTCCAATCACTTGCATGAGTTTCTGTCTGAAAGCAATTCGCCTAATTCTGCCTAAAAGCAATTTATTTCAAATAAATAGTTGATTTCCAAATTCTATTTTGTTATGTTTTTATACACTGCTCAAAACAATTAAAGGATATTGCAGTTTTAGGTGGATTTTGTATCTGGTAAACTGTTTAGCTGATTGATACATGGTCGACAGATAGAGTAGGTTATATGAGAATAAATTACACATGTTTGGCAAAAAAAATGCATTTTATTGCGCATTTGTGTACTAAAGGAAAAAAATACAATTTGTGCATATGAGAAAAAAAAGAATAAGAAAAGGTGTTTTCTTCAAAGAAAATCATTTTCAGTAGGGGGTATGGTTTCCACGGGCGGCCAGCAACGTTGAACACCTTTGAGGCATGGACTCAATGAGGCTATTAATGACGAGTTGGGGTATTCTGCCCCACTCTTCCAGAAGAGCTCATTCCAGTTCTTGGAGAGTTTGTGGGGGTTGTTGGCGGCCAGAAACTCGTCTTCCTGGAGCGTCCCAAACGTGCTCGATTGGATTCATGTCTGGAGAACACGCTGGCCATTCCATTCGAACGATTCCTTCCTCGAAAAGGTAATCCTCCAGCAGGTTTGCACGATGTGGCCTGCAGTTATCGTCCATTAAAATGAAGTTATCTCCGATTGCTACAGCGTAAGGGACTACAATAGCTCTGAGGATCTCATCCCTATATCGGCGACCAGTCAGAGCTCCATCTCGAATGATGTAGATGTCAGTGCGCCCGTCAATGGAGATGCCACCATACACCAACACTCCTCCACCGCCAAATCTGACACTTTCGTGCACGAACGCAGGATTATTCCTACTGTCACGGTCCCTCCAGATGAAAATACGCCTATTATCCGGATGCACAGAAAAACGGGACTCGTCAGAAAACAGAATATTGCTCCATTCATTTCTCCTCCAGTTGACATGCTCGGTTGCCCACTCCCTGCGGTCGCGACGATGCCTTGATGTTAATCTAACACATACCATCGGTCGGCGAGCATACAGACCTACAGCATGGAGCCAGTTTCGGACAGTCTGAGTTGAAATCGTGGTGCCTGTAGCCGAGCGAAGGTGTTGTTGGAGAAGAGTAGCGTTCATGGTTCGGTGTCTCCGAGCTGTTAACGCTAAACACCGATCTTCATTGGGCGTTGTTGCCCGTCTACGACCTTGCCCTGGTCTTCGGCCTGCACATCCACTCTCCAAAAAACGGTTCCAGATCTGGAAATGACACTTTGTGACACTCCAATGGCTTGCGCTACTTCGGCTTGAGTTTGGCCCCCTTCTAACCTACCAACAATTCTCAAAGCTTCTGAATCTGTCAAATGACTTCGCTGAGACATCGTACTCATCGAAACAAAGCAATCACTGAATGCCGATCATCCTTGTCTTCATTCTCTTTTATCCAGTTGAACGTCAAATTTCATTCGCTGCCGCTGAAGCGACGTTTTTGACGTCGAACTCAAAATTTGCATACTCCACAGTTTGAAAACCAGAAAAATTTGCATTTGTGATTCTCTTCTTCTATTTTCGGCAAAAAAAATTTCGTTTATATCTTTATTTTATATAAAACTTCACATATCCTTTAATTGTTTTGAGCAGTGTATATTAGTATGTTTGTTTCTTAAAGAAATAAGGTAGTTTTCCTTCATTTCCATTTCTTTAAACGTATGTTGCAATGTGCAATTGTGAGATATAAATACAAATCTTATTCAAAGTTAAATATTTAACACATGAAACAAAGCATGTCAAGTACACTTTAACTTACTTTACTTATAATTGAAGATGGCCTTGTAGTTTTCACTGTAGAATTTTTCACACATTGGTTTGACAGGATGTATTAAATCTTTAAATTATATGTAAGAACATTAAACGACAATAAATTATTCGATACATAATGTTTACTTATAATTTCTTTCATACTCAGTTTTTTTCCTTATATGTATAATAGTATGTAGATAATGGTTTTTTTACAATATATTCAAAGCTGAAAGTTGCATTTTTAAAAGTGACAGACGAAAAATTACATAGTATGTTATGTAAAATTTAAATTCAGTTTCGTGTAAAAATGTTTTCAGATTATTAATAAGAGATTTCAATAGAAAATTTTTCTCTAAATAAAACTAGTATGTTGTGGCCATCACAAAACTTTCTTCTATCTCATACATGTGAATACTTCAAAATTCACTATCTCAGTGCCAAATTAAATGGCAATCTGCGTTCATCATAAGAATTCTAAAAATATGAAATTCCGTGCATTAGTTCTCGAGGTATGACTGTCACTGAAATCCTGTAAATCCAGCATAATGCAGCATAGCATCGCCACCTATTGGGTTATTTACACCATAACCTAATTATCACCAACTTATGTCAACGTCTAACTGAATATGAAGTTTGAGAAAAATTCGTGCATTAGTTCTTGAGATAGAGGTATTGCGCAAATCATGACAAATGCAGCACAAAAGCGCCACCTGTTGATCGATTTGCAACAACACATAATCAGCAGCAATATTACTCAAGTTATACTTAAATCTGAAGTTTGATGAAAATTCGTGCATTAGTTCTTGAGATAGAACTATTGAAGAAATAGTTCAAAATGCAGCACAGCAGCGCCCCCTATTGAGCGATTTACACCAACACGTAGTCAGCATCATTTCATATGAAGGACTAACTAAATCTGAATTTGGATGAAAATGTGTGCATTAGTTCTTGAGATAGAGCTACTGCGAAAATAGTGTAAATCCTGCAAAACACAGCAAAGCAGCGCCACCTTTTGGGCGATTTACACCAAAACATAAACAGCATCCATTCATGTCAAGGACTAACGGAATCTGAAGTTTTATAAAAATCCGTGCATTAGTTCTTGAGATAGAGCTTTTGCGGAAATCCTGCAAAATGCTAGAGAGCAGCGCCACCTGCAAGGCGATTTACACCAAAAACTAATCAGCACTAATCTATATCAGGACTACCTGAATATAAATTTTTATTAAATCCCGTGCATTAGTTCTTAAGATTGCCCTTAGTTCTTAAGAAGTGCCCACAAAATTTGTGTTACATACAGACAGACAGACAGACTCACAGACAGACATTTTGTAAAAACATGTTTTTTGGAATCTCTGACCCATAAAACGTGTAAATCCGTTGAAAACTGGAATTCCAAAATTTTCATGAATCCAATACTTTCTTCTTGTAAAGATAGAAGAAAGTAAAAAATATCAGTTATTTATTCATACGCATTATCGTTTTCTTATGTGATTAACTTCAATCTGAGAAATGGTTTTATATGTATCAAAACTTATTTTAAAATATAACAAAAAAGGCCTACACGTGACGAACAGAATTCATTAATATTAAGCAAAGATAATATTTTTGAGAGACAAAAATATTCAAGAATATAATATTTTTTTAGCTACAAAATCAATTAATTGTTAATGCTACAAGTTTTTTTTATTAAATAAAATTCAAAGTAGTGTACTGACCAATTTTCACATGCATCTAGTATGGTTTTCAGAAACAACACCGATCTTTAAATTCTGGAGAGAATTAGAGATTATAAATGCATAATTCCTATAACTAAGATGATTTTTTTAAAATATAAACTGTCATTTTTGCATGAAAAATAAAAGTGGATTTTGTTTTTGTTTTTTTACTCCAAATACGTACATACCATATGATAAATTAATGTCAAGTCATTCACTATAATTTAGGAAAAGTTCTTGAAGCTCTTTTAATGTATGCTGTATTATCGAAAATTTAAAGAAAACAAATTAAATTATATTTCTTTACGTATACTGCAATAGTTATAAAACATTGATTATTGTAAATGACTTTAGACAGCTTAAGGTAGCAATAAAAATACAGGCTCTATATTTATTCATTATTAATATTAAAAACAATTTACGGCACAAATTTTCTCAGAAATATATTATAAGATAAATTCATGTTGGCATTTGACAGTAATTATTTTCTATAACGGATTAATATCTTTTAATTCCAAATTAAAAAAAAAAAATCGGAATTTTAAATTTTAAATAAATAATTTGACTTGAATATTTTTATTTTGATTAAAAAAATAACTTCCTTTTATAATCATTTTAAAATTAAAATTATTGGTGCAACGATCTATGTATGCATTTAAAAATTATAAATTAACAATTCGGATTTATTAATTAAATGATAAAGTGTTTTGAAAGGAACATTCAACGAAACATTTTGTGCGATCTGTAATCGCACTTATCTACTTGTTTTCTGCACCCCTGTATATGATCTATAGATTTGTTTGTATACTATATAGCATGCTGAAAGTTTGTTCAATTAACCGCATAGTACAGTTGAAATCTCCCATTCAGCAATTTCCGCCAACAAACAGAAATGTACTTGAGATATTTTGTGTTGTTCTGTATATGATCTATAGAATTTATGCACACTGAG
Organism: Maratus speciosus; assembly: GCA_963932465.1. Lineage (NCBI taxonomy): Eukaryota > Metazoa > Arthropoda > Arachnida > Araneae > Salticidae > Maratus > Maratus speciosus. Next base: position 141,743,608 of record OZ010791.1, read on the forward strand.
AAATATGCAAAAAGGTAGTTAAACAGTTTAAATGTAAGTTGGTGGGGGCAAGTGACCTTCAAACTCATTTTTTTTATTTCCCTTTAAAAACTATTCAAGAGCACATTATATGCATTGTGGTATATATCACACAATAAATTAGGTTTTTTTTTTGATAAAACTAAGGAATTTTCCTGAATATTTTAATCGTTATGAGCTTTTGAAATTACCCCATGTGCAGTCCATGTCAATTAAAATTTCCAATATTTTTTTTTTTTTTTTTTTTTTTTTTGCAAGTTTGGTTTATACATAAGTTAACTCTAGGATAGATGGCCATAGTTTTTAAAGGTTGAAATAAAAATTCTTAGAATGCAAGTACAAGAAATATTTATGCATATTTAAAATTCTTATACATACTAGTATGTAATCCTCGTCAAAAATGACGTAGAGTGAATGATAAATCTTCAAAACAATAGTTATTATTTATATTTAATAAATAATATTTATTGGAGATCTCCGTCAGAAAACAACATATAAAGGATACTTATTGTATAAAACGCTACGGTTTTAAGGACAATTACGTCGCCCCTTTCGCCCAACCTCGAAATTCAACTTTCCCACCTTCTTTAAAATTTTAAAGTGTTATCAAGTATCTCATTCACGTAAGTTAAGTTTCAATTGTATTCTTTCTTCGTGTTAATGGCAATTTACATATGCATAGTCGCCCAAGAATGGAACGTGTTTCTTGAACTTTACTTTCTATGAAGTAAATAATTTCCGTTCTTGAGCGATTAAGAGTCCATTAATGTGCGTTTCTTATGAAACTCGTATCACAAAATGCATACCATATTAAGCATTTCATGCACTCGGGATTTTTCACTCAGTTCTTATCCTTTAGTTAATCTTCTCTCATCCTAATGAAAAACATATGTTACATTTTATTGAATGTTTTCATATTGAAAGGTCAGTGTAAAGTTTAGGCGTAATTCAATGAAGCGAAAAAATTGAGTGTTTATTGTTATTTATAATCTTTCTTCCTGTTAATGTTGTTGACTACCTTTTTAGACACCCAAGAATGGTGAATTCATGCGATAAATTGTAGAACTGTACATTTTATTAATAAAACGTTTAATCGGGGAAGAATGGAAAGGAAGACTTTAATTATTATTTACAGAATGTTTTCATTTCATATGAAACTTTACATTCTTGGGCGACTAAAAACTTCTACAATTTCTCGCATGTTACATATCCTGACTTTGATAAGAAATAAAAAAAATCCAGTAAAGTGTAATATATGTTTTCATTGGGATTTCTTATGAAACTCATAATATACGGGGAAATGGCGAAAAAAAGATTAACAAAAGAAAAATCCAAATAACATCATAAACTTCTCCTGAAGTCAAAAATTGTTGTTTTTTTTTTCACTTCTTGGACAATGACAACATACAGTCAAGGATCGGTAATCCGCTCACCCATTATTTTCAATTTTCTATAATCTGCGGTGCTTAGCAAAAGTAAATATCGTGAATTTTGCAAATCTGTCACTGAAAAATATTGTAAACTTCGACAAACGATCGTGGAAAAAATTGCTAATTTCGTAAAACGATAGCTGAAAAAGTCGCAAAAATACATAGCGAATTTTGTCAGAAAAATATCACAAATTTTGCCAATATGTTGTTGAAAAATATCATGGCCTACGAAAAATGATGGCGGATAAAAAGACGAATTTCAGTAAACAATCGAGGAAAAATACTGCAAATTTTGATAAAACATAGACTTTTGGCAATTTGATGCTGAAAAATATCGTGAAGTCCAACAAATTGCAGTGTAAAATAATCGCAAAATTTGTCATAGATCGTTTGAAAAAAAAAAAAAAAAAAAAAAAAAAAAACTATTTTAGTCAAACGATCTTTGAAAAAAAAAGCGCCAATTTTGTGAAACGATCAATGAAAAAACAAACAAAAAAAAAACGTGAATTTCAGTAAACAATCGAAGAAAAATATTGGGAATTTCATCAGAAGATCGCGGAAATGCATAGCAAATTTTGTCAACAAAGTGTAAAAGCACATGCCAAATTTAACCACTCTGTTTCTGAAAAATATCGAGAACATCGACAAATGGTCGCAGAAAATTAATCACAAATTCGTCACAGGTCGTTGAAAAAAAAAATGACAAATTTCGTCAAATGATCTTGGAAAAAATCGTGAATTTTATGAAACAATCGCTGAAAAAAACATGAATTTCAGTAAACAATCGAAAAAAAATATTGCAAATTTCATCAAAAGATCTCGGAAATGCATTGCAAAGTTTGTCAAAAGAGTGTAGAAGACATGTCGAATTATCCAAATCTGTCGCTGAGAAATATCGGGAACTTTGACAAATGGCCACGGAAAAATAATCACAGATTGCTCAAAAAAATCTAGGGAGGGCGGGGGGGGGGGGGGGGGGACCTTGAATTTCATCAAACGGTCTGAGAAAAAAAAATCATGGTTTTATTAAAACAATCGCTGAACAAAACACTCGCAAATTTCAGTAAACAATTGAAGAAAAATATTGCAAATTCCATCAAAAGATCACAGAAATGCATAGAAAAGTTTGTCAAAAGAGAGCAGAAGCACATGCTTAATTTTGCCAATCTGCCGTTGAGAAATATCGGGGACTTTGTCATACGGTCACAAAAAAAAAAATTTGCTTCAATGGATTACACCTAAACTTTAAACTGATATGCATGGCACCACAGTTGCAGAAAATTCTCAAAGTGTCTGCGACAGATGTTTCAGGGGCATAAAATAATCTGCTAGTAAAATATTTTACAATTGAAGCATTAATTAATCAACCACTTACCTGCAATGTCTTTATGCATTTTATTCATTTTTATTAATAATAATCTTATTTTTGTATTAAGTAATAAAGAACTAAACATAATTATAAAGCAAAATAAAGGCTTGATGGAAAAATAATCTGCAAAAGAGAAAAGAAAATCTACGACACCAATCTCCCATCTTGAATTTTCTGCTACTGGGCCTGGCACTATGAAAACATTCAGTAAAGGGCAAGATATGTTTTCATTACGATTTCTTATCAAACTCATAATGCATGGGAAAGGGGAGAGAAAAGATTAACTAAAGGAAAAGAACTGAATGGAAAATCCTGAGTGCGTGATGATGTGCATTTTGTGATATGAGTTTCATAAGAATCGCAAATGAATGAACTCTTAATCACCCAAGAACAGAAATTATTGACTGAATGTTTTCATTTCATAGAAGGTAAAGTTTAAAAAAGAACATTCAATTCTTGGGCGACTCAAAATGATCTTAAAATGAAACAAACAGAGTTCAATAACAAATCTTAATGAGAACATACATCTTACACTTTACTATAAAATGTACAGTTCTACAATTTATCGCATCTCTCTATTCTAAATAAAGTAACTACCGCTGTCACCGCCGCCCCCGCCGGTTTTGAATGTTTTGTGACCGGAGATCTTTCTTCGTTAATATTTAGAAAAATAATGCATACAAAAATATGAAAATCTGTGGTTTTATACAGAAATGTTTGATAAACACGCTGATGCAGACAGTTTTCAAATCGAAGAATTATTTTAAGAGATATTTAAGGCTAAATTTGGACAAAATCGTTCCACTAAAAACAGTTTTATAGCAGCAAAAACTATACATGGCAGTGTAATCATTTTTAGATCATTTTATGAATTAGAATTTGCCAGAGTGCAGATTGCATTAATTTTTTTATTTTGACTCATTTTTTGAGGTTTTATTTCTATTTTAAATTCAAATTTTCAGCATTTCTAGAGATATTTTTTACATTATTTTAGAAAATGGTATTAATTTAACCTGTTGCCAAATGTATAAACAGCGCAAACAATAATGTTTGCTTCAAATTAAAAATTTATTTACACGTGACTATTATAAACAGAAAAAATCATTTGGAATTAGAATTGAATAATTATGTACAAAAAGCAGGAACTTATTAAAAATTACGTCATAAAAAGTATGCACGTGAATTTTAAAAGAGAAAGGATATTGTAAAATAATAAATTCATTAACATGCGTTAGAAGTCTTAAATAGGAGAAAGTACGTCATATTTATGTCACATTATAGTTATTACATAAAATGAACACAAAATAATATTGCAAAACAGTTTAAATTTAGAAATTGCGCAAGACATTTATTTGATATTTTGACAGGATCTTTTCAACTATTTTTGTTAGGAGAGCGCAAATAATATTTCATTTCTAACAAAAGTATTTTCACGTGAATATTTAAAAGAGAAAGAATAGCTTAGTAAAAATTTACGTCAGATTAAAAAACGATTAATTTAAAATGTCTCACTTAAAAGAACTTCCTTTTCGCTTTGTTAAAAAATACTAGGAGACAAAGACTCTGTTTACTTAATTCATTTTATATTAGCTTAATTTGAAATGTTGTTACACGTGTCTACGTCATAAAGTTATTTTTATTTTAACGTTTTATTTGTTTTTTTATTAATGTTGTACTAATTTATTTGTTCTTTCGTTATTTAAAATAAAAATAATGTCAATTTGTATAATTTGGCGAGTGGTCTGGCGATTTATATAATTTGGTGATATTGGTCGACGAGATAATCCAGTAGTACCGCAGCGGATTTGGCGTAAAATTCCCCAATCAAAGAGAAATGAATAGAAATTCGTTTATAGGGAGATCGCCACTGTTTTTTAAATTATAATTCAATCTTTCGAAATCTTTTTAAAGCCGATCAAATTAGCGTGCATTTAGAGTCTGCGGTGTCTGGACGTGGGTGGCGAACGTAGCTCGTAGGGGGTCGAGCCCCCTAGTGTTGTAAAATATAATATGTTTTCTTGGGATTTCTTATGAAACTCATAATATATGGGGAAGTGGTGAAAAAAGATTAACAAAAGAAAAACCCAAATAACATCATTAATTTCCCCTGAAGTCAGAAATTCTTTGTTTTTTTCCCATTCATGGACGATGACTGCATCTTATACCAGACTTCACGTCTGCTCTTGGGCGAAGAGTTATATTCTCATGAAACCATTTTATAAAATGTGCGTTGCCATCGCCCAATAATGGAGACACTAATAAATCAAAACATTGAAGATTTCTATATGAAGCAAACTGAGTTCTATAACAAATTTAAAAATGCAGAATCAAAATTAACATATATTTCTGTTTATTTAAATGAAAAAAAGTTGAAATTCTATGTCTAATATTTCCATAGGATTTCGCCCAAGAACAGAAATTATTTGCTTCATAGAAAGTATAGTATATATTCAATTCTTGGGCGAATACGCGTATGTATATAGCCATTAACACGAAGCACGAATACAGGGATTACAGGGATGACCGCCATTGACAATGTAACTTACGTGAATTGTGAATTCGTAAAAAAAAAACGTGAAATAATGTAAAAAAAAAGTATAATTTCTCGCTTCGCTAGCTATAAGTTCGGCAATGCGGTCGCTGGATCTCATATTTAACGCATGCTCTCATTGGCTGGCTTGTTCATTGCAGCGGAATGGCGGAGAGCTGTAAATAGGCGCTAACCCATAGAGTTTTAATTTAAAAAAAAATCTAAATTGAAATTTAAAAATCCGGCTGCGAATTTCACTTTCAGGTGATAGCATCTACACATGAAAAAAATTTCAGAGGCCTAGGTGTTAAAATTTCAGCATCGGCATTAACCTGCATTTTTTTTATGAATCGTTCAAAGAGTCATTCATTTGTTTGTATATTTGCTGGAATTGGATTCTGAATGGTAACAGTACCGATTGTTTAACATCTGATTTCTATGTTTATAATAGCTTAATTTTAATTTAGAACTTAATACATTATAAATGGAAATGATACACATGTTTTATGTGAAAATATGCTGAACAGACATGATTTCAAGTAGAAAAAAATATCATTTAGCTGTCATATGTTAAGATATGTTTTTCATTAGGCCTAACATGGCGTTTAGCTACGGTCGATTCGCACATTGGAGTAGTCCACACTGGCATAGTTACCGACAATTTCCTGCACTCAGATTTTATTATACGTAGATACTCATAATATTTTATGCAAAAATAATTAAATATTGAAATCAAAAAGTGTTAAACAACATTGAAATTAAAATGGCAGATGGCCATCCCTCCTTAAAGCCTAGGAGAGATATATAAGAGAGAAATAAAAGAAAGAAAAAGTGAAGTTAAATAGCAAAAACATAACACAATTCATAAAGTTAATCGTGAAACACATATAGAAATATGTACAGATGCAGTTATATGATGGAAAATGAGTGAATAAAACTCAATTAAACAAAATTTGATGTATTATTTCAATGCTTCACTTTTCGTAAAGTGTTACCACATGTTTGGCAGAGATCTTGATAATTTGTACACGTTTCATGAAATCATTTCAGGTACCTTATGCATTGTATCCAGACATCTTTTTTGGATATGATATTATATTGTTTTGAACAATCAACACAGTGATCTTAATCCAATTCTATTTACTCGGAATCTGTGGAATCCGATAATTTTAAATGTACAGTATTCCTTCAAAAATCCGGCATCATCGGGACCGAGTCTATACCGGATATTATTAAAAGTAGTAACTAAGAATATAAAAAGTAGTACTACATGTTTAATGGTGCCTTTAGCCATAATTTAATTCCTTATAAGTGATAATTATGTAAATAAAAGACAATTAAATATAAAAAAAAAACCTACTTTAATTAATATTTTCTATGTTACAGTAAAAAACTAACAAACAGTGAAATTATTTCTTCTCTTGTAATTTTGAAAACATCAATGTCAATTTTGTTTGCTTAAATTTTTTTGGCAGTTCTTTAACAAGTTTTTTTGCATTTTATACAAATGAAAAATGTCTGTTTCGGAAATACAGTCTTATTTTTCTAAAGCATATATTAATTCTTCAGTCAAATTTATGCATTTTACCAGTTACACCTTTTCTTTGGCTGGTTGTTCGCTCTCATTTTCTGAGTTGCTACTAGCACTATCGGCGGTTCTATTTCGCACAGCGTCAGCGATCTCGCTGTCCGCTAAATTGTTCGTTCTTGATGCATTTTCTTCAATGCTTAGCCAATCATCCATATCGCTTTTTTGACACTTAATGCATTTGAAGATTTTGCTTCTGCAATCAGCTCATAAATTTCGGTCTTTCCACTGGCAATGTGAAAGTCTGAAATCCTTCCTCATCATTGATGTCGCCGTTGCCGAAAATTCGTATAGCCATACACTATTGTGCCATGCATTCGCCAAAGTTGTTGCCTTTTCTAAGCAACGGTGCAGCTCCCAGAAAATTTGTTCAGAAAAGAATCGCCTCTGACAAATGAAAAAAAAAAAAGTCAGACATTCTTTTTATGCATTTTTACTCTCAATCTTGAAGTTTTTAATTCATAAGGATTTGCTATTTTTCTTCTCCCATAACTTGAAAGTGTAAAAGAAAGAGAAAGGGAAAGATGGTTTTGATGCCGGATTTTTCAAGTTGTCGGATTTCTGAATGCCGGATTTTTGAAGTTACACTGTATTTCGTTTTCTTCGCAACTGAAAGTGTCATGTTTTTTTTTAGTTTTTTTCTCGCGTTAATTTTGGCTTTATTACGTTAATTTAGTTTATTTATCAACTTTATCAGATTCTGTTATGAAAGTTTCCGACATTTTTCTGTATTTTCTGAAACAAATAAATCGTGAGGTCTTATCATATTATTATTATTATTAAAAAACTTATATTAGTTAAAATTTAAACAATTAGATCAATTAATCTATTCATAAACATAAATGTTATGTATTTATTTTTAATTTAATTATATACTTAGTTAAAATCATCACTCCATATAATTTTGGAATATTGATTAAATGTGGCCATCTCTCCTAAAATTGAAGGACTGATGGCCGCCCAATTTAAAGCATCAATATCCATTGTACGTCTTTGTTTTAGGCTTATAAGTAAAGATTATATTATATACGTGTCTTAAAAGTCAATATAGTAAAATATATGAATAATATAGTATATGAATAATATAGTATATTAATAATATAGTATATGAATAATATTGTAAAATATAAAATATATGAAATATAGTATTTTGACTGGACATCTCTCCTCTATGGCCATCTATCCTAGAGTTAACCTATAAATAAAACTGTGCATCAAATTTTCTATATTTGAATATGAAGCTAAGAAAAAAGTATTTTCGAAATTTTATGAAATTTTCGGCCTTTTTGCATTGTATTTCTCCAAATAACTACCTTTAACTTTTTCCAATTATATTTAGTTTACAAAAAACTATGCACAGTTTTATTTCTATATATAGATCAAACTTGCATTAAAAATATTGGGAATTTTAATTGATATAGAATGCGTGTAAGACATTTTGAAAAGTTCTTTATAACGCTTAGAATATTCAGGAAAATTCCTTGCTTTTATACAAAAAAAAATTTCTTTTAATTTCTTGATTGATAAATATATGTCATAATGCATATAGTGTGTCATTGAATAATATTTCAAGTGAAATTTAAACAAGAAATTAAATTTAAAAAATCAAATTACTCGACTGCGTAAAAAGGGAACTAATTAATTATTTCTCATCAATGGGAAACTTTTTTTTATATTACTTACCTACTTTTTTATTATTTACTTGTATTGAATGACTTTTAAGTTGTGTTTAATTGTTAGTTCCTATCTATAAACACTGTTTTGATGAGGGCTATAGATGTCTATCAAGGTTAGAGTTTCAGTAAAGCTAGAGATCTTACCTACACAACTTTCAGGTTGTGCAATATTTAAATGGAGCTTTTGACTGTAAAATAGTCAATGAAACATCGTTTTCATTTTGAAAGACCTATTCAATGATTTGCCTCTCAATAGGGTGCGTAATTTTTTTTCGTCTCTACCACTATTTTGTATTTTACGGCCGCCATTTTGAATTTATAAAAACGAAACATAGCCTATAACCATCGGGCGGTTAAGACGAATCGATAGAGACCTCATTCATTAATATCCATCCAGTCGTTGGGATGTTTCGAGGGTATAAAGAAATCCACATACTCAGATACACGTTAAACACATAACTCTTCTTGGCAGTCGGGTAAAAATTAATTAAATTTAGTTTGAAGCTCCCTTGTTCCCTTAAGTTAGTTTAAATTTATTTTAAAACGCGTACAACAACTGATAACGCTCTTCCGGCAATTATTCTTCATAAGGAGTACTGTAGCTAAATACTATTGTGTGTACCTGTAAATTAAGATAAATTATATGCACACCAGATTCTACAGTAAGCTTTTTCTAGCAACCTCACTGATGTATACGAATTTCAATATGTTTTAAATAGTGCAGTTTCTTTAGAATACGCCGTAAACGATTTTTTCCCATTGGCCGTAATGTAATAGAATTATTTTGAGTGTCCCGGTAAATGAATATTAAATACTACCCACTTCATTTTCAATACCAAAAATGCCATAGAAACTGTTAGACGTATTTCAACTTATCCAACAAAGTGTTTGCCCGAAATTCATTGATCCTCACAGTTTATTATTTATTCATATCTCAATATTAAAAGCATAGGTAAGACAAAATTAGCTTACCTTGTATTTATGTTTTATATCCGTGGTTTATCTGGAATCCGTCACCAGGATAATGTAATCCGGAAAGTCACGTCTGTTCTCATTCTTTGCTAATGATATAATATTCTGTGTTGTTTTTTGAGCACGGGTACATTCCTTTTTTTATGACTTGTATAAAAGGTGGATTCAAATTTTAAAGAAAGAGACATAATTTTAATTAGTTGCCATTGCAGCATAAAATCGCCGCATCTCTTCTTTTGAGAGTCTGGAGTACAAGTAAACGTAAAAAATATATATTATACATTATTAAAGATAAAAACAGAACATTAATATCATTAATATTAATATTACATTACTTATATTTATAGTCTCTTAAACAGTTTAGTTCATAGATTGTTCAAATGTCTTAATTTCTTGGATATGCGATGAAAATTTTATATAAAGTATTTATTTATAATTGTGAACTTCCTTGTTTTGAATAACAAGATCTTTTCATAATTGCTTTTATGAATCATGTTGATAGACGAAAGTAATTTACTGAGTATGATTTATTTTATAGCCTTTCATTTGGAGATTACATTTCGTAATATCTGTCAACAGAAACGCCCAATAACATATATCAATTTCATAACAATCTGACTATATTTATGTGAATTAGAGCACGGAAAGACAGACAAACAAACCAAATTCATATAAACTTTTCAACTATGTTGAAAATTGTTAACAAATGTTTCTATAGAAACATATATTTAAAAGTAGCATAAAAATATTTATAAAAAAAAGTTCACATTTTTTATGAATTTTGTGAATTTTTAGGTCACAGAAATATAAAAAACACACACACACAAAAAAAAACAAAAAAAAAAAACACCTATTGTTTGAGAAATAAGCATGTTACAGAATTAAACAGAGTTTAAATCTATTTATTTCTCGATTATATACATATTTGGACTCGTGAAAATGTAATTTTCCATGTACTATTATTTCCTTCTGATGTATATATATATTTTTTAAATCTCATATTTACGAATAGATATTGTTTTATATGAATAGTAATATTTTCTCTAAAATCTTATATAAGAAATAATACCGAATCCCTACATAATTTATCGATGATTATTGCAGTTATCGATGACACCCAAGATTGGATTTTATCATGACAAATGGGCTGTCTATTTAGATATCCAATCTATCAAAAATTAAGTAAATATGATATTTCGAAGATGTTTTATGGTTTTTTTTCTAGTGGTATTGTAGGAGGGGAATTTATTGTTTTTATCTAATGAAATAGAAAAGCAACAGAAGAAACTCTACATAACTCTTTATTGCAAAAAATGTGTTACAGTGTAGACGTATACCTTTAAATTTCCAGTCCTCAAATAGATTTACAGAACTTTATGTTAAGTTTTAAATTATATTTAGGATATTTTTATCAAAAATTGATTGCTTATTTAAAAAAAAATAGTACATAATTAATCGACATTAAATTAAAATATTTTATAAGATATTCTAGATTCTAAAGACGTATCCCGAGAAACCTTCAGAATACGGATAATTTTGTCATATAAATTGTTAACGCATCAATATAAATTTGATGAATTTATTTATACATGTTGTTTAGAGGCACACTTTTTTTTCTATGACCGGTAGTGCATACTGTTTTCCTGTTTATAGTTGATTATTTTTTTTAAGTAGAAAGATTTTGTTTAAATAATTCATTAAAATATTTTAAAAATTACTTTATATGAAAAGTTTGTGATGTACATAATCTAAAATGTCTTAAATTAAGTTATGTTACTTTTTCCTAATATATCACTGAAAAGGTTCTTTATAATAACTGAATTTATCCTAAATACATTTAAATTGCCTAAGGAAATCTTTGTTCTTTATTCCTTTGATAAATTACTCCCCGTTTTAGATAAAAATAATCAAAATTAAAGCTTTAATTGCCATTCGATAGTAAAAATGTGACTCAAATGAGAACAGACGTTAAATAAAAATACATAAGTGTTAATTACTAGGCATAAACAAGATGTCGCAAAAAGTCTGTTACATGTTGGAGATAAGTTGGTAATGTAAAATGCAAAAATCTTAAATATAAAGCAGGAATCAACAGTATGTTAATGAAATAATCCTCCCGTTTATTTCTTAAAATTGCATTTTTTATATTAACCCTTTGACAAATACAGTGAAACCTCCCTGTGTGACCACCTCTATTAAGAGACCACCTCCCTAAACGACCATTTTTTCATGGAACGAAATTTATTCACATAGGCTCAATACTAATTTTACCTCTTTTCAGAGACCACCCCAGTCTAACTCCCTCCATGAGCGACCCGTTTCTTTGAAGAAAATGAAACAAATTCCGTTTTTACATGGTCACTTGAAGAAGGTTTTATTAGAATAATAATTCCGGAGAGCCCATTATTCATCAAACTTCTAAACTAAGTTTAGAATTTTTATTTGTTCCGATAACATTTAAGTGTTTAGACTCCTTTGTGCCTTCTTAGGCAATGAATTTAGCCCTGATGACAAAGTGAGGGTGACGGTCAATAAACTGTCCTGCCCTATTATGATAAGAAACTCCTCAAAGAAATAGATGAATTAAGGAAATCGCCATAAATTGTTCCCGTCTAAAAAAAAGATTGCATTTATTTACTGAACTTCGAAAGGACTTGGAAATAAAAGTTATAGAAGATAAAACCGTAAAATGAAAGCAAACATCAATGTATTCCTTTTTTTAAACTCTGAATTAATTAACTTATGTAATTAACATTTGTTTTGATATTTAAAGTTTTATATTTTTTCCTAATATGAAAAATAAATTTTAGTAACATAATTGTTACCTTTTTTCAACAATAAAAATCTAGATTTAAACATGACCTCCATTAAGAGACCACCTCTCGGAGCAACCAAATTTTATTGGAATGGAACGTGGCCGCTTTAAGGAGGTTTTACTGTATACAAATTGTCTGAAAACCCCTCATACAGGCAGGAATCATATAAAGAGGCAAAATCAATTTTAAAACCGAGAAATATAATTAAGAACAGCAACTCTAAAAATATTTTCAGGCTTTTCTCTCATATCCTATACTTTACTAAGCTTTTGTAATAATGCTATATGAAATATTTTGGTGTTCTTCGCCACTATTATTATTGAAATCTTTGTTTATGAAATGCTTGAGGTTACGTGTATATGCATACAGATTTAAAGTTCTAACTTGATTTTAAAGATACATATATGCATTTTTGCTTTATGACCTTTATGACCTTTTTTGTAGCAAACAGGATTGTTTGTCTATATAATCAATATAGACAAAAAATATATAAAAAAAGATCGATATTATCAATATAGAAGGCTCGAATAACTTTTTATAAAGTGTAACATTTTGAATAATAATTTAAGTACTTTTACAATATCTGCGCAAGTGCAGATTGTCTATTCCCTCAATAGACGGATTTTTTACTTTCGTCACTTTCGTGAATAGACAGTATCGAATCAGTTTCAGAAAAAAATGACTTATGAAGTGGGTGATGGTATACCTTGCGGGAGATTTGCTGCCAATTTGTCAAGCCAAATTTGTCACGCAGAGACAATCTCAGAAAAAAATTAAACTTGCTGCAAATGTGCATGCTATCTGGGGATAGTTAATAACTATAACGGCATGAAAAAAATTGATTACGATACCACGTAAGTACAAAAATTACAGAAAGGGGAGTTTTATTATTATTATTATTATTTTAATTCTTTATTTAGAAATCTCATGTCATCGTACAGAAAAAGGAAATTACTTAGCAAAATTCTGATAGTGTTTGAAAGTAAGTAATAACCTGTGCCTGATTCATTATTTTTCTCCCTTGTTATTATATGAATTTGATGTCATTGTTGGATTTCTTTGATAAATTAAATAAAAATTGTACTTTTTTTCATCCGTTAATCTTTATAAGCTTTCACCTAGTCTTTTTTTCAAAATTAATTATTTAAAAACATACAGAAACAAGAGGACTTATTTTGCGATTACATCTAACACCTATTACAAATTCTCTCCCTAAATGCGTGTTTTGAATTATATTCAAATCTTATTTGAATAAAATCATTTATTTCCTGTAAAGATCTTTTCTGTTTGACTTTCACTAAACTGAACATAAATTTTGAGAAAACAGAGATTTAATTTCGTCAGATTTACATACGAATAGCTTAAAGTTTAAATTGCCTTTAGAAGGATTGACACAGCTCAGCAAGTTTAACTAACATACACATGTCTTTTTAAGATTTATTATGTAATATATTTATACGAAATATTTAAAGTTAAATGAATAGCTTAATGACTTTTTAATTTCTCCTTTCACATAATTTTTCAATTTCGTGCATTCATAATTTTAAATTTTGAATGTCAGATGTATTCAGATCTTATTTTTAAATTTTCTAATAATTAAAACTGTAGCATATTTTTAAAAATACAGTTTCAAGGGTGGGGAAAATATCTTAACTGATCAAAAAATGATCAATAAAAATAGGCGAAAAACAAAATTAAATTAAGTTTTATGAAAATGTAGAAGCCGAAGAATTCGTTTATTAAAAGAAAATTACAAAATAATTAATACTTTGGTTTATATTAATATGCTAGACATAATTTCTGAAATATAAATCGAAAGATATATTAATGTAAGATATGGAAACAGAAAATAAATGTTCTTTGGCAAAAGATAAAAATATATATAAATATATCAAAATCTATAATCGAAAATTTATACTCGAAAGTATCTTTAGTATTTTCACAACCAAAAACATGCTCAGTATTTTATTTAGAAACATCTTAAACAAGGTGTTTCAAAACTATATATCAGAAATGAATAGTTGGGTAACAGCATTTCGCTGCCTTCAATCGTCGTCGTTATTCTCACGGATTTCGAGCAACATGCATCGTTACACCAATGCAGAGCTTGTCGACAGGTATTTCATGTATGGGGCTACGTAAGGAAATGGAGCGGCTGCTCAAAGGATGGGACGACCTGGAACAATTCCCAGGTAGACATCTGCTGGATCGCCGAACATTTGAGCGTCTTTATCGGGAGTTGTTTGGGGAGTTGTCTTCGGAGTTGCGTCTTTATCGGGATCATTTTATGCCGCAGAATTCCTGCAGTTGAGGAGGAGTATTACGCACACTAGAGTGTAGTCCTTCGACAAGCTAGAGAGCTGTTGTGTGTGAGCTATTTCCTTGCGTAACCTCATGCATGAAATGCATGAATGTAAGCTCTGCATTAGTGTAACAACGCATGTAATTAGAAATCCGTGCGGGGAAGGACGATTCAAGTCAGAGAAGCACTTTTATCCGCCGAACTCAGCATCGCCCTCTACTGCCTCAACGCTGCATTTCAGTATCACATTCCTAAGCGAAATCTACTTATTTAGGTTATCTCTACCTGCTTTTACATTTCTAAGATATAGTCTTGAAACACCCTGTATATTAGAAAGCTAAGGCAAAAATTTAAGTAGCTCAAAATCAACACAACTTCGTATGCGCCAACTCTTTTTCAAACCTCTTCAACTTACAGGGGAGTATAGCGAGTTCCTGCTGGCGCGACGGTCTAAAGCAGCAGTTTAAAGCTCTGAATTTTTGGAGAGGACGCAGGTTCGAGGCGACGCGACGCCCGGCAAAATGATTTCTGTAATTTTTTTGGGGATAATTCTTTTCAATAATGCTATATTTTATTAGGTGGGAAGTTATATGATTTTTACTTTATTATCATTACTATTTGAATGTTTTATATTTAAGTACATTTTAACACTCAACAATATTTTAAAAATTAATAATTTTATATTTAACATTTTTAAGCTAAAATAATTTACATGTAATTACCAATTAAATAAATTGAACTGATCTACAATTTTTGATATAGTTTTTTATCATTATGAAGGATATATATATATATGAACTACTTGCTTTTTTTAAAATTGTTACATAAATGTTTTTTCTAATGTTAAATTAACATAGAAAATGCATCAGCAGCGAATGTTTTGAAAATTTTATAAAGTTATGGGAATTTTAAATTTTTATAAAAGTGAGCGAATGACAGTAAATTGAGGGAATGATACGTTGCATAAGAGGAAATTATTTTAAAAATACATATATGCGGCAATAAGCTTCTTTTATTATAATTTCTAGTTTATACACACAAATCTAAATTTTTTAATTTCTAGGTTAATACAATGCCATGAAATAATTGTAAAATAACATTACATACAAATTAATCATAAAAGTAGGATAAATTCATTTAGTTAATGTAAACAGAGAAATGTAAACAAGGTAGTCCTTCTACCATAGAGCACTGGTGGTACGATTTTTTTATAATATCGGAAATATGATAAATATGAATGTCTCGTTTTGGCGCTGGCCATTTATATGTCCCTGGGGTTTTGCTGGGATGCATTGCACTGATTTGAAATGTGCCATATATCTGTGCTATAACTTCTCCAGAGTATTCTTCATCTTCATACAGAAGTAGCACCCGATCTCCTACAGATAATTTAAAATTTTTACTAATGTATTATGTGTAATAAAGTTTATACATTCTTATTATTACGTAAACATCTTTATAAATCTTACCCTTTTTTATTTGGTTTAGTAAATTAGAAGTTTGTGCATCTGTAGATGTAATGGCCTTGTTTCCAAATCTCTGAGATTCTTACCCGAGGTGGTAGTGACTATAATCCTGTTGGTTGCAGTCAAAGCAGCTAAAACTTCTAAAAGTTACCCAAGCAGCAAATAATTCCTGGCCGAATCTCCACCGAATGTCCTAATAAAACTATTTTTCGCTCGGTCGACTTCATTTCCTGAGATCAGCAGTAAAGTCTTTTTGGCTGCTCGGCAAACGTACTCAGGACCGTAGGATCCTGATACGTTGTGCATAGGTTTTGGACATACTGCCGACCTCTTTTTAATTACTGAGTTTAGGCTGTTTTCTTGTTATTTTCTACCACCTCCCACGCTGGTTTGTTGACCTCTTGTCTTTGCGGTTTACTAACTGTGAATACCCTACCCTTTAAAAGTGCACTTTTTCTTAAAATTAATTTATAAAGAAATACATCATTTATTTTCATATAAATTATTAATCTATAGCTTTTAAATTAATTTTACGTAATACACGGAAAAGTTATTTTTGGTGAATATCAATTGCTTAGCAAATTTTCCACAAAAATTAGTAAACTCTCATATAAAAAGAAATGACAGCCCGACAGATGTTGCAAAATAAATCTTAATAGTAGAAGATTTTTGTACTGAGTTTTATGAATTATGAATGGTCATTCATACTTAAAAAATATTTTTATACGTAATACACCTATGAAATACACCTGTTGTACTCTTACTTTAAAGACTTGGGTATAAAAAATACGTTATTTTTTAGCGATTTAAATGAATAAATTAAAAATAAAGTATGTAGATAATATATAAAATTTTGAATATTAAAACAATTATTTGCGCCAAATTCTCTTTTAAAGTAAGGTTAGATAAGTGATGAGTTCAAATAATAAATTTAGCACCGCACTTTTAAGAAACATGTCGAAAGACTTTTTTTTTTAATTATTAAAATAATTTAGAACATTAAAACTTTAGTCAGGTCTAAACTAATAATATACAATTAATAAACTAAAATATTTCATGTTTTCTGCATTGCATTTAATTTATAAAAGAAAGTATTATTAGAGGAAAATGTCCAAATACCGACTACCACATTTGTTTTCAATCTAGATCATACAATTTTTAAAATTAATAAAATAAAAAGTGACAGCAGGGTACCTTGACACGTCTAACACCTGTTTAGATTTTTAAAAAAATCAGTCTAAAAGGCATTTTCTGTTTATAAGAAGCAAAATTCCGAAAGTCTTCAAATTTTGAGTTTTTAAAATGGGGTCTAAATACCGGCTACCTAAGTTTTTTTTCCAAAAGATCACATAAATAGAGCTAATGACAATTATTAAGCAATAAGAATATTATTTTAATAAATTGTATTGATTAATAACATTTCTTATGTACAGTAAAAATACGCAATTTTTAATAAATAAGTATTTTTGTCAAATTTCTAAAATTCTTCAAGACTATCTCTCACAGTCTTCTTCCCATTATTTTTCAAATTTTGTTTTTTAACGTGTAAAAAAAAAAAAAAAAAGCTTGCTGACTGAAATGAGAATTATTTTATTTGAAAAAATCAAAAGCATAATATCACTCTCTACATCGGTATAGTCCCTATCAGCCCACCTATCGCGTTCTTAACATAGAGCCTAGAATCCCCTGCCCCATTCTTGTCCATAGAGAAAGAACCCATGCAGAAGGCACAAATTTATCATTATCACAAAATTTATCACAAAATTTTTAGCCCTCTCGCTGCGTAATTGTTTTATCAAAATAGCTTCAAAAATTGCGTATTTAACCCCTTCGCGACTGGTGTCTTTTAAGAATTTTTATTCTTTTGTCACCGGTTTTTCAAAACAAAAGTTTTTGTCTAATTTAACCCGGAAAATGCTCCGATTAAATAAGGCATAATTTACAATAAAAAAAATAACTGGTGCGAATAATCAAGGAGGGTTAATTAGACGGAAAAAATGCATCCCCGAGGAAATCTCGGGTTGCGCAAATATTGCTACTTTTACGATGCCCAAGGGAATCTCGGGTTGAGCAGCGAGAGGTTTAAAATCAAATTCCTGCCTCTTTCGCCTGATTTACTCCGTCATTTTTTTCTTTCTCTTCACATTTATTACAGGCAATTTTGTAGTGTCCAACTACTCTTTTTTGGAAAGTGATCCGGTAACCAGTGTCGGTCCTGAAGAATTACGGCCATGGTTGCTTTTTTCATATTGCGAAATGGGACGGGGGCTATTTCTGAACCATTTAAATTAATTTATTAATTATGGAACTATTTAAATTAATTTATTTTCCTCCCCTTCAAGCAGAGCAACCGAGACAGGTTCAAATACGGGTAGCCGGTATTTAGACCACTCTAGGTAGCTGGTATTCGGACCACTGCTATCTTTGCACGAATATTTTATATAAATGCCGAAAATGAACATTAGATATAACATGTAAATATTTTCACAAATATGTGTAAAATACATACAATTCATTTAAAGGCGTTTTTCGGGGCGGAGCTACTCAAATTTGACATTTCATACATTCGGCATTTTTTATTCTTGTTTGAATAATACTAGTACTAACATGTTTTACTGTAACTATGGATATATTATTGAGATAAAACATTGAAAATTGTTTACCACTGCGTTTTTATGTTTTATATGAACAATAAACAGGTTTTTTTAATTTCTAAATGTTCGTGGTTCTTTTCTTCCACTTTTCTTATGCCTGATATTTGTTGTAATATCATAAATTCTACAAATCTTGCGATGTTGAGAAATGTAAATTCGGAATCTTTACATATCTGAAAACATTTTTGGGGGTTCAAAGTTGTCCTAACTATAATACTTTTTTTATAATGAATTATTTTAGATAATATTTATCAAATGGTGCAAAGTTACTCTAAATGGCTGAGTAACTTTGAACCAGGATAAAAATTCATTTTTTAATGTTTTTATCGTTATTATTCCTTAATTTTCGATAGTCATACAATAATTTGGGATCATTTCTTCTCTTTTATGCCCCTAGTTGCAACAATAGTCTTAAAATAAGAGCGTGGCATATGAAAATAGAGAAAATGCGGATCAAAGTTACCCTGAATGACTGTAGTTGTTTTTTATTCAGTATTCTTAACCCGGAATATATGTTTTTCGGATGCCATCTATTCTAAAGTACACATTTTCATGTTCAAACATGTTTAACAGACAAACATTATATATTAAAAACAGTAACATTAAAACAACTCTTGTACGGATAAATTCAGTTATGCAGCTGAAAACATTTACTCGAGAATTCATAATATTTGTAAAACCGGTATTTTAGAATGAGAAAACTGAATTATGAACTGTAAAATTTACTCAAAAGCATTTCCGAAAATCACTGGTAACAAAAGAAACTTTTGTTTTACAAATGCTTCTTTAAATCTCGAAAATATTTTGTATTATGCTGTTTCTAAAGATAGGGGACAGTTTTTTCGGAATATCGAACAAATCTGAAGAGGTTATATTACATTTCCGCTCGTAGGTATAATATACAGGGTATTCACAAACAAAATATACGTATAACATCAATTTTCTGTTAAAGAAAGCGTAGCTAAAACAATTTGGTATTTTACTTATTAGGAGCTGTGCAAAATGTCAAAGTTTGTAATAATAATGGTAAATGATATTGAGTGTCTCATACGATGAGAAATATCATTAAGTAAGGAAAGTAGCAGAAATGATGTATGCCACAGGAAGAGGCAACATTTTCCAGCAGGATGGAAGGAAAGGGGTACTTCGCATTGGGCTTTGGATGTAGGAAATTCTATAGATCACTATTTTCTAGGACGTCCGATTGGACGTGGCGGCCCAACGCCATGGCCACCCCGTTTTTCTGATATCACGTATCGCAATTTTTTCTTTGGAGATTCATTAACCCCTTCGGAAAGACTGTACATTACGCTCCATTTTATTTTTCAGAAATTTTTAAATTGAAAATTTTCCCTTATTTAATTGGAAAAAATCTGAGACTGGATATGACGAAAATTTTTGTATTAAAATCCTGGTGTTCAAATTCAAGGATTTTGAGCCCTAAAAGAGCACGTATACGCTTCGCTCGTCACGATGGGGTTAAGAATATTGTTTGGGATCGAAAATAGGTAAGTATTTGTTCTGCTTCTTGGACGCGTTCAATACGATTGTGTTTCTGCGTTTTGTCCAGTATTGTTCACTTAATTTTTAATTTTTGACGGGAAAGGGTTGGTGTAACAAAAAAGTGTTAATAACACTTTTTGTAGAAAATTAAATTTCCTACATCTTTGTAATTGAACTTTTTTTCTAGATGTCATCGTTCATGATATATTCACACAAAACTGATTTTGAAGCTCATTATCGCCCCCTGGCGGTGTAAGCTCACATAGGATCGATGGGGACTTTTAGTATGTTAAACTACATACCCTAACTAGCACCTGTGCAAAAATCCAGCTTTGTTCTATTTTTTTCCGCTATTTGATAAAAAAGTTACTAAAATGATTGTACATATTACACCGGATATTTTGAATTGTACGCGATTGAACTAGACTATCGTTTGATATCCGGCGATCAACTAAAAGCTTACATGTCGAAGTCTACTAATGTCTTAAAAAAATTATATATATTTTTTTTTTGTTTCAAGATTAAAAGTAAGTTCTTAATTCTTCTATTTTTGCTTTAATATAATGTTGATGTTGTACATTTGATTTGTAGCACCCAGTATTTTTGTTGATTAAGAAACATATTTTTTTTTTTTTTTTGCTGTGCAGATTCGCAATTACTGTTTTTTGCCTACACCGATTTATGATACTAGATCGCAATATTTGTTGCATTTTTTGATGATAAACATTTCATCAAGTACTTTTCATCAAACTTTTAATATATGTGTTATATTAACACAGTGAATATTTAAAAGTAATATTGCAAAAAAAAAAAAAAAAAAATACATAAACAGCAGACCAATAGGTGTATTTGAAGCTATAATGTAGCATTGTATAAGGAATTAAAACAGAAATTGCAAAACAAAACGGTGCATTCCTTGTCGTATTACCCTTTCTAGACGCCACCTTTAAGAAACAAAGAAGCAATGTATTTCTCCAGCAAGTGTAATCTTACAACTTTCCAATTTCCGTCTATGTCAATTTTTATAAAAATCACAACTTTATTATTTATGCAATGGCCATAAAAATACTTGTAATAAATACATAAATCGAACCGTGACGATCGAATCTTCTAAAGCATTCAATCTGCAATCATATTTGCAATTCTGTTTCTAATCAGCAACATCTTCCAAAAAGTTTTCTTTGGAAAGAATAACAATGTAATATTTTAAGAACATTATAGCGCACTTGGGAAAAATAACTTCTGTTTTAAAACTGAGATTTGTTCCCATGACTTGTTTCACCATAAAATAAATGTCTTCCGGAACAGTGAATATATGGAGGGAGTTCACTCAATAAATACGGAAGGAAATTCTATTTCATTTCAATTTTAAAATTGAATGAAAAGAAACGTGATGTAAAATTTAATTCGAAAATACTGTAAATATAAACGCTACATATATATAAAGTTAAGCATACATACGCGTACAAAGTTCCGATTTATATTTACAGATAATTTAGAAAGTTTTATTGGGAAGCATTTGCTAATGTAAGCTTGCTATCTACACGTGACAAAATGAAAAGGAATTTTACATTAGCAATTGCAAATATTTATCAAATGTACTAAGATTAGAGATAAATGTGCATGATATTACATTCTACAAAAGTATTTGGGTATTGGTTTTCATTTTTAAAGGGTAAATTTTACCGTTGTATGTAATGTTTATCTTGGACAATGAGATTTGTTGGAAAATACCTTTTACTTGAATGTGCTTCGAATTCTCCACTGATAAAAAATCATACTTCTTTACAGATTAATGAGATCATTTTTATTTGACATGGTCTTGTTTTAAACATTTTCTAAAGTATTCAATTCCACGATGCTAATATAAGAAGAAAAACAGATTGTTAATTATAAATAAATAAATAAAAATTAATAATTATTATTGGAAATGCAGCCATAGCTTTATTCATAAGCTATGTTGAATGCTTATCTACACCGTGCAATTCGAAAACTCTCTGAAAGCATTTTGCATAATCCGCGAATCACGTAAACATATTTAGAACCTTAAATGCTATTTAATAAAATGTTATTTATTTCTTTGTACTACATAAATGACTTCACTTACTAACTAAAACCCTCCTTCGAACCAAGTAAATTCTGGCTACTTCTGTATTGGACCACGTAGATTATAATAACAACTAAATATAAATAAGACACTTTTAAAGATTATTTTTAAAAATATTATTTAGCAAAATTATACTAGTGATATTTATCTACATAACTTTCTTTAACATTTACACACTTATTCCAACATACTGGGTGTTGCTTTTATTTTAGTACCATAAAAATAATTAGGCGATGTATGAAGATGATTGCGAAAAAAAAAAAATTCAGTATCTGTTGAAATATTTTTCTCCTCATACATCTTTAAATGGGTTTAAATAATTTTAGCAGAAATATTATACGTTTTGATAATGCAAAGGATGTTCGAGTATTGTACAGCAAAATTTCACCTAATTTTATTTTTTACAACGGATAAGTGAGATATCTTGCGTTGTCCTGGAGAGAAAAACATTGGGATTCGAATGGAACGTTTTTAGGAACATTTTTATTCTCCAGAGAAACATTTACAATGACCTATTTATGCGTCTGTCTTTCATGTAGAAAACTGGTTCACAGAATACCACAAAAATTATTAATGATAACTTCAGACGCGCAGTTTAATTTTCTGTATAACCTTTCATACTGGATTGCATTGTTTAACATACTTCACAGCTGATTTTAAGACACTTGTATACTTGAGATCTGGATATGATGTCATTTCATGTTTGTACATTCAACGTCTTCAAAATTACAATGAAATTTTAATTTGTTAAAAATTTAATAATTATACTTTTAGTACATAAGTTGAAATCTTTAACAAGGATTTTTCGAAGAAATACGTACAAACACGACACAAAAAAATCACATACGATCGTTTCGAGGATTCCCAGATCCCTTCCTCAAGTGCGAGAAAAAAAAGTAATTGAAATGAGTTCGAAGAACCCCCGAGTTCTGGCTAATGGGCTGGTTGAAAAGGCATAAGAAAGAGTTTATATATCTTAAAGAAATGATGCAGTGGACCAGAAATAACTGAAAAAAATGAGTCGCTGCAAAGGATCCCTCCACACTAGCGAGAGAAAAGGTGTGTTGGTCATATCATTCACTAAGGAAGAAGAATGTTTATGAATATAGTGAGCTTCGTAAAAGTCTAGATCCAAAACTGAATAACATTTTCGAATAATTTTAGCCTCTGGATAATTAAACTGGTGGTTGGAATTCCAACATTGTTTATGATATTTTATATTTCTCACATTCCTGCTTTCTAATTTTATTCTGGTGTTTTTTTCACCCTAATTCTGAGAGCACTCTTCATCTGCCCAATGTAAAAGAGGCCGCACTCACAAAAAATTCGATAAATGCACCAGGCATTATAATCGTCAATTGGATCTTTGAGATTGAAGAAAGAAATTTTATTGGTTGGAGAGAAAACAACTTTGAAACTAAACCTATTGAGAATACGAAAAATTTGTGTACTGATTTTAGGAAAATAAGGCAAGACAATAACTTTTTTAATTCTTTATTTGGTGGAACAGATTCAGTGATTATCGGGGGTTTGGATAAAGTACGGTTAATGATAAATCCACGATCGAGGGCAACTGCTTTTATATAGTTAGTTTCTCTATTAAATAACTATGAATTAAGTTTAATCAGAAGTAATGTATTAAAATTCGCACAAAGTGCTTGATGCATAAATCATGCTTGCATAATCAGCATGCATAATCAGCAATAATATGATGCATAAATCAGCATAAATCATGCTTGATGCAAAGTATATGCATAAATCAAGCACTTTGTGCTTCATTTATGCATATACTTTTAGTAATAATTATACTTTTAATAATTATACATTTGGTACTATGCATTCACCCATAATGCAATCAAATAAATCAAGAAAGAAAAACTCTTGCTAAACAATAATGAAACATTTTCCAACACATTCAGAATAATGTAACAAAACTAATAATGTAACACTGTTTAACAAGTTGAAATAGGATATCTAATTGAACCGTTTGGAACCGTTAACATATTTTCAAATCCAATTTCAACAATTCCCATCTACAGTTGGAACATTATACGAATTTTTTGAGCTACCCTGCATATGATATATAGATTTATATACACTGGTTATCAAAAATTAAGAAAAAAGTCACAAATTGCTAATTTTCAAATACGCGAACACTCAAAAGGAAATAATATAATTCGAGTAATTACTATCTCTACAACACAGCTAGCCCATATAACATCTCATGCATGTCACACATGGTCACAAGTGTCACAGTCACTACTGTGAAGCAAAAAAATAGGAAATTCCATACATCTCATCATGAGTCTCAAATGATCACTATATGTGACTCCACTGAGAAGTCAATGTGACTGCTGCTTTGTGACCAGTCACCATGCGACTTTACAATGTATTTAAATTGTGACTCTCATGTGACTGTCATTTTGAGACTCAATTTCATACCCATCATGAACGTTGCATTATGATAAGTCACCAAATAATATCATATTATAGTCACATGGAGACATTTCCCAAAAGAGCACAATGGTGACTTCACAGTAGTCTCTCTGTCACCTTAAAGTCATCATGTAACTTTAATATGACATTATTTGGTAACTTATCACAATGCAGCGTTCACGATGATTTTGAAATTGAGCCTACAAATGACAGTCACATGAGAGTGACAGTGTAACTACATTGCAAAGTCACATGGTAACTCGTCCCAAAGCAGCAGTCACAGT
This sequence comes from Maratus speciosus, assembly GCA_963932465.1. Classification (NCBI taxonomy): domain Eukaryota; kingdom Metazoa; phylum Arthropoda; class Arachnida; order Araneae; family Salticidae; genus Maratus; species Maratus speciosus. The sequence continues at coordinate 141,768,759 of OZ010791.1, forward strand.
TACGTCTCAGTGGAGTCACATATAGTGATCATTTGAGACTCATAATGAGATGTATGGAATTTCCTATTTTTTTCCTTCACCGTAGTGACTGTGACATTTGTGACCATGTGTGACATAAATGAGATGTTATATGGACTAGCTGTGTTGTAGAGATAGTAATTACTTGAATTATATTATTTCCTTTTGAGTGTTCGCGTATTTGAAAATTAGCATTTTGTGACTTTTCCTTAATTTTTTATAACCAGTGTATATAAACTACATATCTGCGAAATTTTAGTTCAGTTAGGAAATATGTACCACAGTTAAAAATTCCCTTTTAGCAGGCCCACCAGTGGCTGAGAGGTGACCTAATCATTCGAAGTTTTCGTGGTTTTCTTCGAACCATGGATTTCCATGCGTAAATACGGGTTAGGTTCCCTTAGAAAGACCCCCAAGAAGGGCACTCCCTCCTCGGGCCTATATCCCTAGTGTAGATGATCGGCCGTCAAAAATCAACTAACCCTTTTAGCAGTTTCCGATAATAAGGAGAAGGGTACATGAATTCTTTTGTGCATCCCTGCACACGAAGTATATAATTTATGCACAACGAGTAACATGCAAAAAGTTAGTTAAATTTAAAAGCACATACAGAGATTGAAAACGCACTTTTAGTGGTTAATAGTCGAAGACATAACTGTAACCGATTTCCTTTGTGTGTTCCTTAAATGGGTGGTAAATGCTATGAAATCCCTATTCAGTTGTAATAATCTTGTAGTAAAATGCAGTGATTTATATCCATTTCAACACATTTCAAATAGCGTAATGTCATTAAAATACTCTGAAAACGATTTCTCCCCATTGACCATAATGTAACGGAATTCTTTTGAGTGCGACTGTAAATGAACTATTAATGCTACACACTTGATATTGAATATCGAACATGACATACTAAATATCATTAACATATATCAATTGCTTGAAAACCCGAGTATATTTGTGTGAATTAGAGCTTGGACAGACGGACAGACAAACGGAATTCATAAACACTTTACAACACATTGGAAAGAGTTAAAATTGAACATATGAAAAATAAAAGGATGCCAAAAGATTTTTTAAACCGCACACTATCCATCATGACGATAAGTATAAAAATCGCCTGTTAATATTAGAAAAGACCCGCTTATATTTAATTTACCATGTGTAAATAAGCTATTCAATGTACAATTTAATGATGTTCAATATAATTTAAACTGATATATGTAAATTTTAAGTAATACATTTATAACTTTAATTAATTACATTATTGTTATACTTATAAGACTTATCACCTTTGGCGTGAACAGCTTTTGCATCACCTTTCCATGCAGAATTATGATTGCAATTTTTTTAGGTGCGTTCGTAATTATATAAATACGTAGCACCTATAGTTGTCGTTCAGACCGTCTGTCTGTCCGCCCGTATACAGCAGCGCAAAAACTAACCAACCAACTCATTTGAAATTTAAAATATATAATTATTGCATAATTTTGTCGAGTCATTTCAAATTTTATGAAAATGGTTTGTATAATTTAATTACAGGGACAATCAAAAGTTTTCCGTTACATTACGTCCAAATGGAAAAAATTATTGCAAGTGCATTTTAATGATGTTACAGCGTTCCGAATGGTCAGAAATTTTAAATATATAATTGTTGCAAAATTTTGTCGAGTCATTTCAAATGTTATGAAAATCGGATGTATAGTTTAATTACAGGGACAGTCAAAAGTTTTCCGTTACATGGCGGCCAATGGAAAAAAAATATTTCAAGTGCATTTTAATGATGTTATAGCCTTTCGAACAGAATGGAATTGATAGGCACTTATAAAATGCACTAAAATATACATTCGGTACAATATGTAGCGAAAAAAAAAAAAAAAAAAAAAAAAAAAAAAAAAAAATTATAAAACTTGTTATAGTACGAACGCACCTCATTTGCCACTTTGACGAGCAATTTCCAACTTCTTTTTTTTTTCTTTGCTGGTTTGTTTTAGCATTTAATTTATTTCTGAATCGGTCTTAAATATCCGTGACGAAGCGTTATGCTTCAATTCAGTAATGTGACAAGTTTTCTATTAAAATAAGATGATAGAGTATCTGAAAGGTAATTTTTTTTCTTTTTTTCTGTATTAAAATTGAAAAAATATATGTATAAATTCAATGTGTCAATGAACCATTTTAATGGAGTGAAATGTTAACTTGTCTCAAATTCGTACTGCCAAAGCTTGTTGGTAAAATTACAACGTAAAATGTACAAAACTAATACCAAAAAATAAATTCATGCCGCTAACACGATCGATTACAATAATCAGATCATCTATCACCTCTTAAAATTTTAAAACTAAAGTGTTTTCACGGTATATATGTAGATTTTATTTCATATCAGAAAAATTCCTGGGAGTTAGTCAAGCCCTTGATTCTGAAATACTAATATGTTGCTTCAGAAGCTCAATTCCTTTTTCTCTCAATAAATTTTGTTCATTTAGTAATAATCACCCGTAAGAATTAGTTTTAATTACATTGTTTGGAATAGTTCATTTTCAATCATTTTATGAAACAATTGGAATCTATAGGCAGGGTACAATAAACATACGTTAATCTTCATATACGGAATTGAAATTAATTTCTTTCAAAAAATATTGTTGTATTTTTCCTTGTTTTTTAGGTCTTAAGAAGGTATTTTAACAGAACAATATCTTCAAATATTTGTTTTATGATTTATGTGATTTCATTCGAAACAAAAATAACTATTACACGATTTATAGACAAGAAACAATATTTCGAGTCGACTGCGTACAGCAACAAATGTAACCTTTGCAATTTTTTCAGTACATGAAAAATTTCAGCTTGCACGAACAGAAGAGGGTTCTTCAACGCATATCTTATTAAACTAATAAATATGTCAAGAGAGGATTCCAAACATAGATGAATAACCTCTAGAAATAAACTTAATTTTTTTCGCATCTTATGACGTGCGTATGCAGTTCTCGTTACATTTGTTTTCCCTCATAACTGCTTTACAGAAATCTTATTTCTTATAAGCATATAGAAAATACTATTTGAGAAATTTATTTATGGCATTTTCTGTTCTGAAAGAAACTATACTACTTTTGAAATATTTATATGTATATATATATAAAGGGAATTAAACGTTTTGCAGTATAATTTTAACAGCGCACTGTACACAAGCGTGATTTGGTAATCCGTCCCCTTATATGCGTTATATATATATATATATATATACATATTTAAAATATAGTGCTAATAAAATATTACACAGGATTCCTATACAAAATTAATAAAAAATCGAATTTATTTCTTGTAATTAATTTATACTGGGTTAGTGAAAATTATGTTAATTGCATGTGAAAATATTTTTTCAAAATTTTGGCAACTGCTTAACAGAATTTTTTTTACTGTTAGACATGCGTAACATGTGACATGTTATTGGAGTTTAGAGTACCAGTGAAATCAAAGTATGAATAAGGAAAATAAAAACCATTTCTTGGTAAACTGTGTATCAGGACGTTAAATGCTGCTTTAAATTTTTTCCATGCATTTTTTAAAATTTCTAATTTTACTCTATAATAAATTTAAAGGTTTGCAAATATTGAATAGCACATTTTGCAATTTTTGCATTATTTAATCATCCGATGTCTTTGATTAACTAAGTCAAATATTTCATTAAAAAATAATGTTACTGAAGATTTAAATATTTGATCTTATAAAAATACAATTAGTTGAAGTAATACAAAGGACAATAGTTAAAAATTATACATTAAGTATGATCAATAAATATAATTGATAAGAAAATTTTCAATAACCATCTACTTTTAAGTTTTATTTGTGCATACCTTTTACACGTAATGGTTGCTACATCACTCTCCTCATTATTAAAATTTTATTAATTTCGGAAATTTTATTGTCAACCTATGAGCTAAGTGCAATTAACTTAGAGTACTTTTTATGAAAAAGAAAGACTCGTAGTGTAGTAAATTCGTCTTTTTTATTCTCTAGTTTTATTAAGGTGTCAGGTACCTTTTAAGCTGACAAATTACATGTAAAAATTACTCTAATATGGATTGTAATAACTTTTGGATATAAAATTTTATAGACATATTAAAATCCTTGTATTATAACAGTTAATGTTATTAGACAGTGTCTAGATGCTTATGAAGTTTTTAATTTAATTTTAAGTTTAATGTATTCTTTTAATAAATGAATTCCCTTTATATGCCTTGAATATAATTAATTTTATATGTCTCTCTTAATTGAATTGCTAGGATGAGTCATCTTTTTTCGTATTTACTAGAAATAGAATGTGTTTTTAAAATTACCTGCATTTGAAAAATATAATGATTAGTTTTTAAAAGAAAATATATAAAAAACCCCTCAAAATAATGAATATTTTAAGAACAAAAATAGTCATTTAAAAAAAAAAAAATCTTACTTGATGAATTATAGTGAATCTATAAGATTTATAACTTCCGACAAATTTTAATGAAATCCTATCTAGCCATTTCTTTAAAATCATGCGTTCAATATCAAAATCACCATTTTGAGTAAATTGACTTTAAAAATAAATTTACCTCCTTGTCATTGTAAAAAGAGCTCAAATTATTTTGTACATAAACATTTAAAGCAAATTTTTGCACAGGGTTTCTTTTAAAATGTTATAAAAGATCAAATTTTAATAAAACCTCTTAAATATTTTATTCGATTTTATGATACGTTAAATGCACCTTAAGAAAAAAAAAATCCCTTTAAGAAAAAAAAAGTCAAGTAACCATCAATTACTTAAAAAAATAATATCTATGACCACAAAAAAATTGTTTTGTGCTCACATCAACTTTTTTATAACAACACATTTTTTTCCATCTCTATAGAAAATGAAAAAAAAAAAAAATAATTAAAACCACTTTTTTTTCAATTTTTTTTTTCCAACGCAACACTAACTACCATTTACAGTTTTTCTCCCTTGAGTATTTGCGTGACAAAATCCGATAGTTACTCGTCTTTTTTTCGCTTTAGGGAAATCAGACTTAACTTGAGGGATTCTTTTTAGAGATTAAATTCCCATGGATATCAATGCCTATTTACTGCTTTCATGCATTTTTCCGGCTACTTGTGTGGTATATTTGTATTTTATTAAAATAGAGAAAGTTACTTTGTAGAAAATAATTGTGAATTATTTTAACAAGTTTTATTAAAAAATAAATAAATAAAAGGGTTTGTTTTCTCGCAATGTGAAATCTATATCCTTATTTATACCTCCTATTCTAAATCCATTGTTTCATATTTCATTTTCTTCATAGAATAATTCTAATTTTTTTGTTTTAATGTAATTATGTCTATTCTGATTTAATATAATTACGTTTATTGTGTCTAAATGTGACGACCCATAAATGAGACTATTTTCTGTTAATTAAAATATTAACAGAAGAATCGTATATAAATGTTATATAGTGAAATATCCGAACTCCACGAACAAAACTCGAATGATTTCAATACATAAAAACATTTTTCTAAAAACAATTCCTATCTAGACACACGGCAGTGTGTCAGCCAAGTTCGCCTGACATAGCCGTGTGTTATTTACACGAACCATTTCGAGCTGTTTTCGTCAAATTTCAATGCTCTACTACTGAAAATCTATGAGAGCTACGTACTTGTTATACGAAATGTGTAGTAAGGCCACCCTAATTACCTAAAATCCAAAATTTTATAAATAACGCATAAATAGTTTCCGAGATAATGACATTTGAAAATGTCTGATAATCGATAATTTTACCACTGACTGACTGACTGACTGACTGACTCACTCATCAAAAATATCTCGTATATCTACTGCAGCTACAGACTTCAAATTTGGTGCGAAGTTTGTTTACACTATAAAACTAAGGAAAAAAATAAAAAAATTGTGAAAATCGATCAATTACCCACCTGGGGGTGCCCATTTTTACTTTAACATTACGTCTATTAGGCGAAATTTTAATTTGCCGTAGGAGGGGGACTCTGTTCTGTCGCCAAATACCGCCAAGTTTCTCGCCAACATGGCGATATATCGCCAAATTTGGCGACCAAAATTAGTCGCCAAAAGTGAAGCCACCTTGGCGATATCTCTAATATTTCGCCAAATTCCCATAGACTTCCATTGTAAACCTATCTACTTACTGGGGGTTTATCTGGTTTACTTGCTTACAGAAAATCAACAAATTGAGATATTCTGTCCGTCACAGAGCCCGAAACTGTACATGTTGGAGACTTGAAATTTTGAATACTTATAGCTGAACACCACACATCATACGACAAATCATAAAAGTTTGAAAAAGTCGTACATTTAACCCTTTGGATCCCACATGTGTATTTTAAACAATTCTTTCTAAGTGAGACCGTAATTAGGTTGGAGGCGTGAAATTTTACAGATATATAGCTGAACACCTCACATCAAACGACAAATCATAAAATTTTGAAAAAGTCGAACATTTAACCCTTTGGGCTCCCACATGTGTATTTTAAAAAAAAAAATACTTTCTAAGTGAGCCCTAATTAGGTTGGAGGTATGAAATTTTGCATACTTATAGCTGAACACCTCACATCAAATGACAAACCATAAAAATTTGAAAAAGTCGTACATTTAACCCTTTGGGCTCCCACATGTGTATTTTAAACAATTCTTTCTAAGTGAACCCCTAATTAGGTAGGAGGCATAAAACTGTACATACTTATAGCTGAACACATCACATCAAACGACAAATCATAAAATTTTGAAAAAGTCGTACATTTAACCCTTTGCGCTCCCACATGTGTATTTTAAACAATTCTTTCTAAGTGAGCCCTAATTAGGTTGGAGGCGGGAAATTTCGCATACTTATAGCTGAACACCTCACATCAAACGAGAAATCATAAAATTTTGAAAAAGTCGTACATTTAACCGTTTGGGCTCCCCCATGTGTATTTTAAACAACTCTTTCAAAGTGAGCCTCTAATTATGTTGGAGGCGTGAAATTTTGCATACTTATAGCTGAGCACCTCACATTAAACGACAAACCTTAAAATTTTGAAAAAGTCGTACATTTAACCCTTTGGGCTCTCACATGTGTATTTTAAACAATATTTTCTAAGTCAGCCCCTAATTATGTTGGAGGCGTGAAAATTTGCATACTTATAGTTGAACACACATCACATGACAAACCATAAAATTTTGAAAAAGTCGTACATTTAACCCTTTGGGCTTTCACATGAGTTATTTTAAGCAATTCTGTCTAACTGAGCCCCTTATTAAATTGCAGATTTGAAATTTTGCATACTTATTGCAGAATACCTGAGGCCAGGCGACAAATCATAAAATCTTCAAAAAGTCTTACGCTTAACCCTTTGAGCTAATACATATGTATTTTAAGCAATTCTTTCTAAGGGAGCCCCCTAATTAAGTTGGAGACATGACTTTTTGCATACGTATAGCTGAATACCTCAGACCACACGACAAATCATGAAATTTTCAAAAAGTCTTATATTATTTACTCCCCCGGGCTCTAACTTGTGTATTTTAAGCAATTTTTCTAACCTCCGCCCTTTTCACCCGGAGAGCACTTTTCCAACTTTTGCCGACACACCTTTGGCCATTCTTTCATATTATGCACCATAGCCTTACATATTTTAGTTCCACTTTTTACCGCCAGGGGCACCTACTTATCTCGGGTGCTATGGGCTCAATCCCCTCGACTAATATATCTACGGATCGTATGTAAAACGGAGTTTCGTTCGGATAGAGGTTTGTTTAGAATAGAGTGCGCCCCTGGTTGCGAAATGTGGAACTAACAGATTTTTCAAAAGGATAAAGTGTTTTGAAAGGAATATTAAACGAAACCCCCTGTGCGATCTGTGATCACACTTACCCACTTGTTGATTTCAAAATCATCAGAGAAAAGGATATTTAGTTAATTAAATTTGAATATCCAGGGAGGGCAATGTCCTTCCTTTGCATTGCCTCTTTGCCGGCACCCATGAATGAATGATACATAGTGTGGCATAAGCACATAACTTTATTTTTCACTTTCAGTACAAAAAAGCAGGCCCAACTATAGGATATTTAAATGGAAAATTTAATAGGAAAATTTAATAGGAATTGTTGTTTCAGAAACAATAAAATTTTCGAATCAGTACATTTCGTTTCAAAACATGTATTCAATGTAGCAGTATTAAAATATAGATTTCTGCCGCATATTGACAGCCAAATAGTTTGTTGTAGGAATGTTAAATTAAAATTGAAAGTTGCTTGGTGAATAAAATAGTCACATGTAAACACATTAAAAAGCATTAAGTAAAGTGTCTAAATATATTGTAACTTTACAAAAAGTAATGATATCTAACAAAAACATAGCTGTGAAAAAAGGGAGCCAAGTTCTGTAAAGACAATGGCAAGAAAAGAAGTGAAATCTAAGTGGGTGCCAAGCTCAAATAAAATTCACTCAAACTTACCTACTGAAGTATTATAGCATTTTTTAAATTGTTTAGAAATAAAAATTATTGATAGCATATTAATAATAAATCTAGAACTTGGCAAGTTTTTGATAAATGTTATGCCTATCAATTTCATGTCTTAATAAAATCATGATGTTAATATTAACAACAATGTCATTATAAAAAAATTAATATAGTTGTTATTATAAACAAATGACTCATGTTAAAGATTTGATAAACCAATAAATACACAAATACACTCCCGCTCGTCTTTGGTTATCACTCTAGCACCCACCCTTCGGAAACCTCAATGCAAACAGACTAAAACGCCTGAGAAAGAGACAGATACCCTTACGCTTGTTCTTGGTCATCTCTCTAGAGACTGCACCCCTTTAACCCTTCAGGGGCAAAGAGCTTTTATTCGTGACATGCTGAAATGATTGAATCACACCAGAATTTAAAAACAAATTTATTTCAAAATGGGTAAAAGCTTCTTTTCACGTATGTAATAAAATTAAACTTTTTAGTCCTGAATTCTAGTGTCAATGTGGCGTTTTGCAGTTAAATTTACGTGGGATATATTTTATCCCACCACCCTTCAAGGGGAAGGAGCTCACTCAAATGAAGGCTTCCAAACATGAAATAACAAGTTTTGATATACGAATTTCATTAATAAAAATAAATGACTCGTAGGTAAAAACTTGCCTAGTTCTAGATTTATTATTAATATGCTAACAATAATTTTTATTTCTAAACAATTTAAAAAATGCTATAATACTTCAGTAGGTAAGTTTGAGTGAATTTTATTTGAGCTTGGCACCCATTTAGATTTCACTTCTTTTCTTGCCATTGTCTTTACAGAACTTGGCTCCCTTTTTTCACAGCTATGTTTTTGTTAGATTACAATATACATCGTTCGTTATCCATCGCACTCCATAACTGCCAAAATGCAAACAATAATCACGAAAATGGATCTAACTTTCGCTTTTTAATCTTTGAAGACAAATAACTGTATCAACGTCAAGGCCTTAAAAGACTATCATTTTCCTGCAATTGAAGTTCGTTAAAAGGCGACAAGTTTTGAAATTGGACTTTTAAAATATTCTAAGCATTTTGGAGACTGATTTTTTTAACGGTTTTTTTTTTCATTTTTTTCTATCAGTGACGAAATTAATCCCTCAAATGCGTAGATAATTTTACGAGATTTTCTGAGGTTGGTCTATGTGGCATTTTCATATATTATATTAAAATGATGTTTAAAGCAGAAGTTATGTTTAATTAAACTTTGTTGAGTTATATTAGTTATTTTAACATAATTATGGAATAAGTGTTTTTCTTTGACCAGGTACTTAAATGTTTGATGGAAGTTATATCAAAACTGATCAAGTATCAAATATAATCAAATGTGTATTGCATATCTTTAACATGAAACAATTCGAAATATCTAAACGACATATAACCATCCTTATGAAGTTAATCATATCTCAAATGGACATTATTGAAGCTACTGGGTTAAATTTTAATGGTTTAAAGGCAGGCGCATACAGAGTAGATTAGTATACATTGCGACATACATTTAAAATAAAACAAACAGTCTATATTTGAAATAATAGGACAGGGAAAGCCCGGCAACAACGTATTATGGTGGGAAAGCAAATTGGCTAATTCATATTTATAAAGATGATAATTCAAAGATGCTTCTTGTTTGTGACGATATTTACAGAGCGATCTTATTATCCAAAAATTGTTTACTAATTCTTAATGCATCAAGTGTGTGAGTATCTTTTTAAATAATAAGAATTATATGTAAAATAGAAACGTGGTAAAAAACAATTTTAGAAGTGATTAGATGGGGTTCGGTTAAAATAAAAGTTTGAAAACCACTGATCTAGACCAACATATCTTACAGAAACAAAACATAAAAAATTGAGTCCTACACTGAAGACAAAAACAAAAAAGAGTTGGAACTGAAAATCAAAATATTTGGTTAAAATATACAACAATAAACATCTTTTTGTTAAAATGTACACTGCTCAAAAAAATTAGGGGAGCAAGCAAAAAAATGAAGAGAACAGTGCAAGACAGCCATGTATGGGCATAAAATGGATAGTACACGTGTATCACTGCGCAATACAGAAAAAAAATGCAAAAAGTTTTGTAAGAGAGCTTTTATTCTTTGAAGAGATGGAAAGAACATGAAAAGATGGTTTAGGGCAACAATTTGTTTTCATGTAAATGATAAAAAAAAGTATTGTTTAGAAATGATGCAAGATTTTTAATATGGCGTGTGGTCTCCTCGAACAGCTAAGACTGCTGCACACCTGTTTCCATGGATGCGATGAGGTTATCGATAAGAATTTGCGGAATACTGTTCCACTGCACAATAATTGCAATCTCCAAGTCCCGGACAGTAAAAGGAGGCCTTGGTCTCGCAGCAATGCGTCGTATGAGTATGTCCCAAACATGTTTGATCGGATTTAGGTCAGGAGAGCCTGCTGGTCATTCCATACGCTGTATTGTTTTAGCTTCAAGCATGTATTCCACAAGACGAACTGTATGAGGTCTGACATTATCATACATGGAAAAAAAAGAAATCACTAATTACTGTAACATAAAACACAACATGAGGTCTCAGTATCTCATCTGTATAACTTCGGATCATCAAAGTGCCATTTCGAATGATATGCAGGCCCGTACGTCCGCCTATGCTGATTCCAGCCCATACCATCAACCCACCTCGTCTGTAATGTGATCTTTCACGAACGAATGTGGAATTATTTTGAGTGCCTCTTTCTCTCCATGATAAAACACATCAGATGTCACATCCAGACTGAATCGGGACTCGTCTGTAAACAGAATTAGACTCCAACAACGTTGCCTCGAAACTCGATGTTCATTGCTCACTTTCTTTGGGCCGCACAGTTGTTTGAGATCAACGGAATACAGACTATTGGCTTACGTGCATAGAGACCACCCTGATGAAGCCTATTTCAAACTGCTTGGCTGGACACCCTTTGTCCTGTGACCAAGAACAACTGTATTTGCAGCAGAGTAGCATTGCCCATTCTGTCTCGACGAGCTGTTAACAGGATATATAGGTCATCCGTTTCTGTGGTAGCATATGCCGACCTTGCCCTTGTCGATCTCTACCATTCCATGTGTCTTGGAATCGATTCCAAAGTTTTGCATTGTCACTTCTTGCGACCCCAACAGCGTCCGCAACACTTTCCCCAGATTCAACTGTCCCGATATCAAGCTAAGACATGGATTTCGTTAAATTACATTGTTGTGACATTTTTAAGTTATCTTTTCTCAAAATACAAGCTGAGCAATTGAATTTTACAACTGAGACAGAGAAACAGACGTGTCTGTAAAATTTCGACTTTTACACTTATTTTCTTTTTCTACTTTTTGACGTCATAAACTTTAATTTGCATGTGAAGTCTTTTATCTGTTTTTTACTTCGCTTTAAATTATAGATGTTTTATTTTACGTTACTTATCGGTGTAAATATTTGCGTAATTTTGTTAAAACCAGGTGCTGCTCTAATTGTTTTGAGCAGTGTATTTTGTATTGGTTATTTGCCAGTTTCTTCTTGTTTTATGCATGGTGTTTGAAGTATGAGTCTTGAATCAATATATAATTATTATTAGTTTTCTGTATTAGAAAGGTTTTTTTTCTACAATTTAAGATGTTAATTAATTAACTCATTAACATATTAAGTTGTTCAAAATTAAGTGTTTCAACTTTCCGTTTTATCTGTTGGAATCAGTTATTGAGTATTTAACATATTGATAGCAATTAAACAAATATTTTAAGATGTACTGACATGCATAAAATGTATTATCTCATATTCAAGGCTGGAGTAGCACAGTTGAAGTTTATTCCAACAGAGCGAAAAATGTCCAGACCAGCGATCGAACCTGGATACTTGGCGTGCCGTGCCAATGCCTTACCTGTTAGGCTATCCGGACCGATATCTGGCTGACATAATTCACTCATATTAGTTGGACTTGGCGGCGAACTGCGGCGCTAGTTTCATTCATCCGAGCTATAACTATAGCATTTACATGATGATTATCTCATTTAGGTACATTGGGCGTCTCATTTACGTTTGAATTACTATAAATGCGACAAACATTGCCTAAATTCAACGATGACGTATTGATTGCTTATATTATAGATAGTGATTCAATTTCTACGGAACAAGTTTGTTTAAGACAAAAGGCACAGTATTCAATCATTTTTTGATTCATAGAATACATATTTATTTAAGAAAATGCCAATATATACCATAAATGCGTCAAAACTGTGGGAAACCCTTTTAGGGAACTTTAGGGACAAATATCTTACTGCTTCGTAAAAAACAGTTCTAGTTGATTAATAAAAATTCACATCTAATTTAAAATATCTTGCTGAAAAACTTTCCTAATAAATTTCTCTTATATATTCTTTAAAGTTTTAATTGAAATACATGTTTTACTTTCAAAGATGTGTCTGGATTAAATGCAATTATATTTATGTGATATTATATCTATAATATAATATTACATAAAATTGTACTATAAATCCATTTACATTTATATAAATACACATTCACAGACGCGGTAAATTGATTTCTTTTTTATTACCAAAAAACCCCTCTAATCTAGTATAAAATGTATTATCTCATATTCAAGGCTGGAGTAGCACAGTTGAAGTTTATTCCAACAGAGCGAAAAATGTCCAGACCAGCGATCGAACCTGGATACTTGGCGTGCCGTGCCAATGCCTTACCTGTTAGGCTATCCGGACCGATATCTGGCTGACATAATTCACTCATATTAGTTGGACTTGGCGGCGAACTGCGGCGCTAGTTTCATTCATCCGAGCTATAACTATAGCATTTACATGATGATTATCTCATTTAGGTACATTGGGCGTCTCATTTACGTTTGAATTACTATAAATGCGACAAACATTGCCTAAATTCAACGATGACGTATTGATTGCTTATATTATAGATAGTGATTCAATTTCTACGGAACAAGTTTGTTTAAGACAAAAGGCACAGTATTCAATCATTTTTTGATTCATAGAATACATATTTATTTAAGAAAATGCCAATATATACCATAAATGCGTCAAAACTGTGGGAAACCCTTTTAGGGAACTTTAGGGACAAATATCTTACTGCTTCGTAAAAAACAGTTCTAGTTGATTAATAAAAATTCACATCTAATTTAAAATATCTTGCTGAAAAACTTTCCTAATAAATTTCTCTTATATATTCTTTAAAGTTTTAATTGAAATACATGTTTTACTTTCAAAGATGTGTCTGGATTAAATGCAATTATATTTATGTGATATTATATCTATAATATAATATTACATAAAATTGTACTATAAATCCATTTACATTTATATAAATACACATTCACAGACGCGGTAAATTGATTTCTTTTTTATTACCAAAAAACCCCTCTAATCTAGTATAAAATGTATTATCTCATATTCAAGGCTGGAGTAGCACAGTTGAAGTTTATTCCAACAGAGCGAAAAATGTCCAGACCAGCGATCGAACCTGGATACTTGGCGTGCCGTGCCAATGCCTTACCTGTTAGGCTATCCGGACCGATATCTGGCTGACATAATTCACTCATATTAGTTGGACTTGGCGGCGAACTGCGGCGCTAGTTTCATTCATCCGAGCTATAACTATAGCATTTACATGATGATTATCTCATTTAGGTACATTGGGCGTCTCATTTACGTTTGAATTACTATAAATGCGACAAACATTGCATAAATTCAACGATGACGTATTGATTGCTTATATTATAGATAGTGATTCAATTTCTACGGAACAAGTTTGTTTAAGACAAAAGGCACAGTATTCAATCATTTTTTGATTCATAGAATACATATTTATTTAAGAAAATGCCAATATATACCATAAATGCGTCAAAACTGTGGGAAACCCTTTTAGGGAACTTTAGGGACAAATATCTTACTGCTTCGTAAAAAACAGTTCTAGTTGATTAATAAAAATTCACATCTAATTTAAAATATCTTGCTGAAAAACTTTCCTAATAAATTTCTCTTATATATTCTTTAAAGTTTTAATTGAAATACATGTTTTACTTTCAAAGATGTGTCTGGATTAAATGCAATTATATTTATGTGATATTATATCTATAATATAATATTACATAAAATTGTACTATAAATCCATTTACATTTATATAAATACACATTCACAGACGCGGTAAATTGATTTCTTTTTTATTACCAAAAAACCCCTCTAATCTAGTTTGTTCTGCTGTTAAGATATTTTTTTTTATGTAAAATTGTGTTCCCCTGGGCAGACCTCCATTATTCAACCTCAAGTATAATTAAAAATACGCTTCTTTTCTTTTTTTTTTTTATAAAATTTCTCTTTTTACCCGACTGAAAAGAAGGGTTATGTGTTTCACTCGTATCTGTGTATGTGGATTTCTTTATACCCTCGAAACATCCCAACGGCTGCATGAATTTTAATGAATGATGTCTCTATGAATTCGTCTTAACAGCCCGATGGTTATAGGCTACGTTTTGTTTTTATAAATTCAAAATGGCGGCCGTAAAATACAAAATGGCGGTAGAGACGAAAAAAAAATTACGCGCACCCTATTGAGTGGCATATCATTGGATAGGCCTTTCAAAATGAAAACGATGTTTTATTGACTATTTTACAGTCAGAAGCTCCGTTAAAATATTATACAACCTGAAAGTTGTGTATGTATTGTCGATCTCTAGCTTTACTGCAACTCTAGCCACCATAGACATCTATAGACCTCATCAAAACAGTATTTATAGTTAGGAACTAACAATTAAACACAACTTAAAAGTCATCAATACAAGTAAATAAAAAAATAGGTAAGTAATATAAACAAGTAATGTACAAAAATATTTTAAGTCAATTCCTACTTAGGTCCATAAGAGACATTTTTTTCTCCCATTCTTCTTTTCTCTTGAGTGACGCTTAAAATGCCTTGATCAAGAAGAGGGCTCTCTCGATTATTGGAAATTAATTAATTTAATTTAATTAATGAATTAATATTTGAAAAAAACTGGATTAACATCAAGTGTCATCCACTACAAATTAAAAAAAATTTATTTGAGCTTGTTTGGATGAATAATAAGTATTTTATTAACGATTGAAAATTTGAGAAAGATATATATGTCGTAGGTTAATTGAGAAATCCGGCTCTTTGCAAACAGCCTAGGCTCTTTGCAAAGAGCCGGGCTAATTGGAGAATCCATCTCCCTTTTTCCAATTAGCCTGATATTTTTCAGGCTTATTGCAAAGAGCCTAGAAAGTGTTAAGCTAATTGAAAAATGACCACTTATTAACCGATCATGGTGATATTTTTAGTTCACAGGCTATTAAAGCCAGACAGCTTATGTTCCCGAAGATTCTGTATGTGCGTCTGTACGTACGTACGTACGTATGTACGTAACGAGATAACTCTTGATAGAAATTTCCGATTTGTTTCAATTTTTTTCTCTTGGTTCATTCTGATAAGGTGCTTCCCTGATTAGTTTTTGGGGTTCATTGGAATTTATATAAATGGGTTTTTCATGCAGAAATATTCGATTTGCTCCAAATTTAGTATACCGGTTTATTGTGTTAAGGAGATTCCCTGGTTAGATTTGGAAGCTCATTATTTAAGTATAAAGGGGGGAAAGAGGAGAAAGGGGGGGGGGCTACCCCCTTAATTTAGATAAATCGGTTTTTCATGATGAATTATTCGATTTGCTCCAAATTTGGTATACTGGTTTATTAAGTTAAGGAGCTGCCTTGACTAGATTTGGAGGTTCATTAGTTACATATAAAGGGAGGAAAGGGGGGCTATCCCCCCGTAATTTAGATAAATGGGTTTTTCATGCAGAAATATGCGATTTGCAATAAATTTGGTATACCGGCTAATTATGTTAAGCAGCTTCAATGATTACGTTTGAAGATCAATATTATGTATAAAGGGGGGGAAAGGGGGCAATTGCCTCCCCCCTTTACTTAGATAAATGCGTTTTTCATGTAGAATTATTCGATTAGCTCAAATTTGGTATACTTGTTTATTATGTTAAGGAGATGGCTTGATTAGATTTAGAGGTTCATTAGTTAAGTATAAAGGGAGGAAAGGGGGGGGGGCTACCCCCTCCCCTTAATTTAGGTAAATGGGTTTTTAATGCAAAATTATTCGATTTGCTCCATATTTTGTATACCGGTTTATTATGTTAAGGAGCTTCCCTGATTAGATTTAGAGGTTAATTAGTTAAGTATAAAGGGAGGAAAGGGGGGCTAGACCCCCCCTCCTTAATTTAGATAAATGGGTTTTCCACGCAGAGTTATTCGATCTGCTCCAAATTTCGTATACCGGTTTATTATGTTTAGGAGCTTCCCTGGTTAGATTTGGAGGTTCATTAGTTAATTATAAAGGGAGGAAAGGGGGGCTAGAACCCCCCCCCTAAATAAATGGGTTTTTCATGCAGAGTTATTCGATTTGCTCCAAATTTCGTATAACGGTTTATTATGTTAAGGAGCTGCCTTGATTAGATTTGGAGATTTATTGGTTAAGTATAAAGGAGGCACAGGGGCTAGTGTCCCCTTAATTTAGATAAATGGGTTTTTCATAGAGAATTATTCGATTTGCTTCAAATTTAATATACCAGTTTATTACAATATGGCTTCCTTCATTTGATTTGGAGGTTCATTGGTTAAGTATAAAAGGGGGGAAAGCCCCGGCAATTGCCCCTCCCCTTAATTTAGATAAATGGGTTTTCATGCAGAATTATCTAATTTAGTTTAATTTTTTTTCAACCGGATCCGAACTTGAAGTTTCCATTTGAAGTCAACTCGAAAACAGACCACCACCAGGTTTCGGATTGAGTTCAATTAGAACTTTCAGGTTCGGATCGGGTTGCCGGTGGTCGGAGATTATTTTGTCTGTATTGCATCCGGTTATAGTTCTTTGGAATATTTTTGTCGGTTAAGATTTGGTTCGGGACGGGTTTCAGGTTGACTTCGAATGGAATTTTTTGGTTCTGGTAGCGTTGCGTGTCCACGGAAACTAATTTGTCTTGTTCGGATCCGGTTATGGATCTTTGGAATATTTTTGTCGGTTATTAGATTTGTTTCGTGATTTCGGGTTCGGGTCGGGTTGCATGTAGACTGAAATTATTTTGTCTTGCTCGGATCGGGGTACGGTCTGTTGTAATTTATTTTTCGGGTTTGGGTAGGGTTATGCGTTAATAATCCTAATAAAAAGAAAATTGCCCAGTTAAACTGATGTCATTGAGTTCACAGGCTTTCATACTAATTGTATATTATACTCTTATTTCAAAGAATAATGCCCCTTGAAAAATAAATGAAGGGATTAGTCCCCGTTGCCCCCCTTTCTATTTAACCAAAGATCCTCCAAATCTAATCAGGGAAGCTGCTTAACATAATAAACTGGTATACAAAATTTGAAGCAAATCAGATAGATCTGCATGAAAAAATCATTTCACTAAATTAAGGGGGTGTAATAGTTCCCACATGTCTCCCTTTATGCTGAACAAATGAGCTTTCAAATATAATCAGAAAAGCTCCTTATTAGAATGAACCTAGAAAAAGAATTAAACTAAATTAGATAATTCTGCATGAAAACACATTTATCTAAATTAAGGGGAGGAGCAATTGCCTCCCTTTCCCCCCTTTTATACTTAACCAATGAACCTCCAAATCAAATGAAGGAAGCCATATCGTAATAAACTGGTATATCAGATTTGAAGCAAATCGAATAATTCTGTATGAAAAACCCATTTATCTAAATTAAGGGTACTCTAGCCCCTGTCCCTCCTTTATACATAACCAATAAATCTCCAAATCTAATCAAGGCAGCTCCTTAACATAATAAACCGGTATACGAAATTTGGAGCAAATCGAATAACTGTGCATGAAAAACCCATTTGTCTAAATTAAGGGGGGTGGTCTAGCCCACTTTCCACCCTTTATACTTAACTAATGAACCTACAAATCTAATCAGGGAAGCTCCTTAACATAATAAACCGGTATACGAAAATTGGAGCAAATCGAATAACTCTGCATGAAAAACCCATTTATCTAAATTAAGCGGGGGGTCTAGCCCCCTTTCCTCCCTTTATACTTAACTAATGAACCTCCAAATCTAATCAGGGAAGCTCCTTAACATAATAAACCGGTATACCAAATTTGGAGCAAATCGAATAATTTTGCATTAAAAACCCATTTACCTAAATTAAGGTGGGGTGGGTGGTTTCCCACCCCCTTTCCTCCCTTTATACTTAACTAACGAACCTCCAAATCTAATCAAGCCACCTCCTTAACATAATAAACCAGTATACGAAATTTGGAGCAAATCGAATAACTCTGCATGAAAATCCCATTTGTCTAAATTAAGGGGGGTGGTCTAGCCCCCTTTCCACCCTTTATACTTAACTAATGAACCTACAAATCTAATCAGGGAAGCTCCTTAACATAATAAACCGGTATACGAAATTTGGAGCTAATCGAATAATTCTACATGAAAAACGCCTTTATCTAATTTAAGGGGAGAGGCAATTGCCCCACTTTCCCCCCTTTATACATAATAATGATCTTCCAAATGTAATCAGGGAAGCTGCTTAACATAATTAACCAGTATACCAAATTTATAGCAAATCGCATATTTCTGCCTGAAAAATACATTTATATAAATTAAAGGGGTGAACTAGCCCCACTTTCCCCCCTTTATCCTTAACCAATGAACCCCAAAAACTATTCAGGTAAGCACATTATCAGAATGAACCTAGAAAAAAAAAATTGAAGCAAATCTGATATTTCTATCAAGAGCTATCGCGTTACGTACATACGTACGTACATACGTACACACGTACATACAGAATCGGTGGGCACATAAGCTCTCAGGCTTTGACAGCCTGTGAGCTAAAAACATCCCCCTGATCGGATAATAAGTGGTCATTTTTCAATTAGCCTAACGCTTTCTACGCTCTTTGCAATAAGCCTGAAAAATATCAAGCTAATTGGAAAAAGGGAGATGGATTCTCCAATTAGCCCGGCTCTTTGCAAAGAGCCTAGGCTGTTTGCAAAGAGCCGGATTTCTCAATTAGCCTACGACATATATAGCGAGAGTGTGAGCTAATAGTAGGAATTGAAAAAAACAAAGTTTCACATTGATGAGAAATGATTAATTAGTTCGGGTTTTTTGATTTTTTAAATTTAATATTTTATTTGTCATATTACTTAGACTATGCTAAAATGGTGAATACGAATATGTACTTTGATTAAATAACAGCAAATCTCTTTTTGTTTATTCTGAGGTATTAGTTTGGTGGCACCGTGGCTATCATTTTGCACACGCAACATAGAGATGGAAATCTTCAGATGGATATACATTTCAAATCACTACACAATTTCAATCTCGAATGAGTATTTGAATTCAAGACCTCTTGACTATTACACAAAAAAGATATGCTAGATAAGCTGCTACTTTTTTACTAATTATAAATATTACGTTCAAATTGAAATTGGTTCTCAATTCTTCTTACACTAATAACATATATCAGCTGCTATCAGTAACAGATATCAGATTGTAGATATAAACGAATTTTTATGGATATCGAGATATGAATACATTCAATAATTTTCATAAAGCTACATCGTTTATCTATAACTTTTTTCATGTCATATGAATTGTTATTATTTTAAAATGCTGGATTCATTGAAAGGAGATTATGTCTGTTTTTCTCTTGAATATGAATAATCTACTATGTATATTTTAAATAATTTTGATACATCCAGTTTTTATTAATTTTAGGCCGACTTTGAATTAGTTTTCATATCTCTTACATTCAGAAAAAGGAATCAAAAATAAAAATGGCTAAGATTTTTTGCCTAAATTTCCTGCATATAAAGTTGTTCAACTGCTCGGTATAAAATTTGACTTTGTAAAGACTTACACTCAATCCGCTAAGAAAATAATTGCACTCTAGGGATGATATTAAAGTGTTTATTTAAAAAAATCACTAATTCAGTTGCATGCTAATGATTGTGATTTAAGTTTTTAATTTTATTATATAACAAATTAACACCTTGTAATAATATACTAATTTTAATTTGTAAAAGGTAAGAATTAAAACTATAAAAATATTAAAAATACGTTTATTTGAATGTTTACATGTTTCTATTCTACCCGAGTCATTTTCAAAAATAAATAAATAAATGAAATAAATGAATAAGTAAATAAAAATATTCTAAAATTGTACGGTCTATGAAACGCCATCATTCAATTTTTCATATTATGGCCATTATATTTTACTTAACTTGGATGTTTCTTTTATTATTATTATTATTATTTTATAACCATTGAGTAGCTAGGAACACAATTTTGTTAAGTTAAATGAAGCTGGAACATTACATATTGAATTTTTTGCCGGTTACAATCTCTGTCAGTCACTCTCGATCTAAGCAAAACATAACGTGCATAATTTAGAAAAATTGAATAATGGCGTTTCATAAACCGTGCAATTTTAAAATATTTTTTATTTTGAAAATGACTTGGGAAGAGTCGGATTATTAAAGAGTCGAATAAACACAATTTTACTGTTTTTAAAGTTTTAATTTACACCTTTCTAGCAATTAAAATTAGTTTTTGATCTCGTTTAATTTTTTATACTGCATTCACACACACGCACATATACACTTCTGGCCATTAAAATTGCAACACCAGGAAGGAATGATCTGCCGAATATCAAAATCACATGAAGGGAAGAAGAGATTGGAATGTGCAAATTATTAGTATTTCAACGAATTTAGATGTCGCAGGCGGGAGAAACGACATCTGAAGCACTGCCTAACAGAAAAGTTGCGTAGTGGATTTCTCATTCGGAAAGCTCTTTGTAAGGTTGGCGTTTGCTCATAATATCGTGTTATGCCTCGAATAATAATAAGAAATGCTTAGCAGCATGTGTCAGAATTCAATAGATGCAGGATCGTTGCCTGTCGAGAGTGCGGATTATCGTCCAGTGATATCGCCTGTCGCACTGGTCAAAATCTAACCACTGTCATGTTAATATGGAATCAATGGGTTGCCGAGGGTCATACTGAACGGCATGCAGAATATCAACGCCCTCCCATGACTAAATCGCGAGAGGACAGTCATATTGTAAGGTCGGCCCTGAATAACCGTACAACCACATCACGCACCATTTGTCAGAAAATGGGCATGTTTGCGGAGCGCCCAGTATCCTCTCGTACGGTGCGACAACTTTTGCAGCAATGTGGATTGTCAGCATGGCAACCATTACTGCGGCTTCCCTGGACAATTGATCATAGAGAGAGACAGCGACTTTTGTGCATCGAACGTCAAAACTGGATATAAAAGTGGCACAATATCGTCTTTTCAGACGAGTCCCGGTTCTGCGTGGAATATTCATACGTGTCTGGAGGCTTCGAGGGGAACGCTCATCGCTTGCTGATATTCGATACCGGCATAGTGGTCATGCACTTGGTGTGATGGTTTTGGCAGCCATTGGGTACACGACACGCACATCTCTAGTTGGGATCGACGGAATTTGAACGCAGATTGATACATTTCTGACATCTTATGTCCAGTGGTTGTGCCCTGTCTTCGAGGGCGGCCAAACACCATCTTCCAACAAGATAATGCAAGACCTTGTGTTGCACGTCGTGTTCTGACCTTCCTCGATAACCAGGGTATTCAATTGCTGCCCTGGCCAGCACAATCTCCAGATCTGTCACCCATTGAAAATATCTGTTCATGGATTGTTGAGAGACTGTCCCACCACCCCTCCTCGGTTGATGAAGTATGGCATAGACTTGAAGCAGTATGGTATGAGTTGCCCGTTTCTATCATCCAAGCCAGGTTCGACTCCATGCCTAACCGAGTAAAATATGTATTATCTGCCTGAGAGGCAGCTTTTTCTACTAATTTCGCACCACTGTAAAGTGCCAAACTACTTACAAATTTAATCATTTTGTTTTCATGCCATGCTGTTTCCGTACAATAAATATCTTTTTTGTATTTTCTTTCTTTCGTGGTGTTGGAATTTTAGTGCCCAGCAGTGTATTTATGCAACTAATAATTCCATTTTTGATGTATACATATATTTTTTATTTAATCACGGAAACTACAATCTTTAAATCTATCTAAAATAGTAGCTTTTGTTCATAAAAGTACATAAAATTTTTAAATTGGCGAGTTATGACGTTATGCTCTTACTTTTTTTTAAAACTTGATTATCGAATTCTTTAATTAATGCGACGCACTGTAATTTTATCCTAGACCTTTCAACTGTTTAATAATATTGAAAATAATTGCTGCAATTAACAAGCCTTAACGAATATTTTATATGAAGTTTTCCCATTAACATAGCTCGTTAATGATGAAAACGGATTATTCATCATTAACAAGCAACACTCTTAAATAAAAAAACACACACACACAATTAACTATAATTACCTTTTAAGCTCATGGCTATTTAATTATGAAAACTCGTGCCTTAAAAATATTTTTTACTTAAGAAATAAAAAAGAAAGATTTTTACTAAAAATTAAGTTTAATAAAGTATGAAATAATTTTGTTAAAAGGAGAACATTGTAGGTTCTACAGCTCTTTTCTGAAAATTTGTAAGTTTTTTTTTTTTAAACAGGGTATAGTGAAAACTTTAAAGAAATTGCGTATTATAAATAGATTTATTTTACGTAATCATATTTACACCAAAAATAAAAATCTTTCAAATGAGAATTGTGTTGTTATCTAAAGTGTCATTATGGTATGTGGTGCATGTTCGTAGCGCTCTTCGTTCTTTTTTTTTTAATATGCAATATTGAATAAATACACATATTTTTAGTTCATTGTTAATACATAATGAGTAAATTCTTAACAATATCTTCATATATATATATATATATTTTAATGGGGTTTTTGCCATTTTTTTCGGCAAAATTTCATGTTTACTCCAGTGAGATTATACTCACTTCAACTGAATACGTTAGAATTTCATTTATAGTGTACTACTATTACGTTTACCTGTGCACTTTGCTAGGAGTTTTGCAATATCTTCAAAATCAACTGAAATATTTAAAAAAATGTCAAAAAATACATATTTTTTTATAAAAAATTACCATAATATATTCGAGGATTTAAATAGTTACATTATTACATTCTGGTCTAGAACATAGTGAATAATATGGAAAGCATCCTGACTAAATTTTATGGACGTTTAAACGTATGGACGTTTAAAACGTTTTATGTAG
The DNA here is from genome assembly GCA_963932465.1 of Maratus speciosus. NCBI lineage: Eukaryota > Metazoa > Arthropoda > Arachnida > Araneae > Salticidae > Maratus > Maratus speciosus. The sequence goes on from OZ010791.1 coordinate 141,792,556, forward strand.
TACAGTTTATGGAACATGGAAATAACAAAAAAAAATGATTTTCCAGAAATTGCATTTAAAGGCTTCTCATGTATTGTTACTTGTCCATAAAATTAATCTAAAAGTGTCAATTTAGGTTTATGGGGTTTTTTTCATGTAAAAAATTTGAGAATATCATGCATAGGAATATCGTTTACATTTCTCTTGGCTTTCCTACGCCCTCTTCTGGTATATGACTCTTTACGTCTTTTTTTTTTTAAATTGGCCATAATTCCTCTTTATAGTACTCGTAGGAATAAAACTAAATTAGACTTGAAATCATAAAATATTGTTCTTTTAAATAAAATAACAAAAAATTCGAAAAATTTCACAAAAACTGCTATTTTAACGCAGGCACATATCTTTTGTGAAAAGCGTCGCGTATAAGTGACGTATAGGTGCCCAAGTTCCTTGATTAATCCTAATTGTAATTTTGAATTAAAAAAATTTCCTTAGTTAATAACAGGATTTCTCTCATTGTATCGGGAAAAACTTCCATTTGGAAATACATGTGATATAATATTAAAAATTCCGTAAAGGATTATCGTCACGCAGTGGTAAAAAAAATACAGAGTGCCCACAGCCCAGATATCGAGTGTCCCACTAATGTTTCAACTTAAAATATGAATGAAAAATTATGCATCACACATAGATTATGACATACTTTTCAACTAATACAGAATATTATTAAAAAATTACATTTTTTCACACAGTGAAATCGATCATAATCCAACCAGTAACCGGGCTCTTTTGTGCGTTTTTCTAAATGAAGATAAATGCTACGCACTTCTTTATCTCTGGTCGTACGCCTCAGTGAATATTTTTATTTCATTACGTTTTATCACATCATATATGTGCATTATCATAACTTATCTAAAATGCAGCACAAATGATTTTTACACTCATAGATTAAAATGTAATGGAATACTTTTGATAGTCCCTGTAAACGAACTAGAAATGCTACTTATTCAATATTCATAAAAAAGCATGATTTGCTCATCTCTATGATGCATACCAGTTTCAATATGTTTGAAATATTGTGATTTAATTAAAATGCATCGCATGTATTTTTTGCTATAGACCATAATGTAACAGAATTCATTTGTGCCTCCCTGCAAACAAGCTATATGTACTAGGCATGCACTTTATAATACTGAACATTGTATAGTAAACGTCAATAACATAGAAAATTCTCAAAGCAATCCAAGTATATTTAAGAGAGTTACAGCACAGACAGACAGACAGACAAACCAAAGACATAAACACTTTTGAACTATGTTGCAAAGTGTTAAAAATATAAGTAAGTGAAAGGAAAACATAAGTGATCAATATTGAAAAATGCATTGTGGACATATTTTAGAGATACAAATTGACTTAGCTTCTTCGGCGTAAGTCGATTCTCACAGCCTTTCACTATAAGTGAGCAGATCTTCTGTTAGTTAATAGCACACGAATTAGCAGTTTGCAATTTAGGAATAGTCATTAAATGTGTCCGCCACGTTTTTTCTACAAATAAAACCAAACGGAAATTTCATATGAGATCAAATCGGAAAAATATGGTTATCATTCATCTGTACACTGAAAGGGGCGTGAGTAATTTAATTTAATGATTCTGTAGTCGAATTGCTCATTGAACACTTTTAAAATATCTCTTATATAAAGTATTGTTTCTCCGTCTTGCATAAATTAGAGATCGCAGATAAAGTCATAATCATGAAAAAATATAATTCATTCATTGGCATGAAACATTCTGTATTTCACCGGGTGTAGTGTTTCGGGGTTTTGTGTATAAAAAGTGGACCGAAAGTCCTATACAATGAGATTCTACTAAAGCGACGCTATAGGTTGCATGTGAAAATGGTCGTTAGGAGGGGTGGTCGCTTAATAACGATTGGCTGAATTTCGAAGCGAAATATGGCATTTTTAATAAAAAATTAAATGTGTACATTTTTATTTACATTTTATTTATAAAATCATTAATCCTTTTTTCTTTACATTTTTGTAATCGGATATTTACAACACTTGTTACTAGGACTTCCATTAAGTTATAAAATATATTTTGAATTGTTTTCACCGTCACAATAATAATTATTATTAAAACTTAAAATAAGTTTTTCAATTTCTTTTAAAGTCTCTTTGTTTGTGATTTTAGGAAATTCATCATTGTGTTTTTGATAATCCTCCTTGACAGAGTCACCTTATCTCAGAATTTTCCGAAATTTCTGCGACAAAGTAGGGATAAGCACGCAAAATGATGCACAAATGCTGGTCATTAAGAGGGGTTGAGCGGTCGCTTACTAAAGGGCGAGTTTTAAAAGAATAAAAAGAAAGTATAAGTAAAGATACTTGGAAAACACTGGAATTGCTTTTTATTTTCAATCACATAAAATGTTTAATAATTTTTTTCTATTAAAAAAAGCAAACCTGAAAGTTTAGCATAATTTTATTCAGAGAAATCCAGCCGGTAGATTATTTTTGTGAGCGGAGAATTAATTCAATGAAAATTCAGAAATCAATACACTCAAAATAAATAAAAAAATACATTCAAATCAAAGAAAAAAACAATATCACATCTAAAGTTAAAATAGAATCGAATCTCAATGTTAATAATTTAAATAAAAACGATTTAAATTCAAATTAGGCAATTCTTTTAAATTCTGCTGTTAAAAGAATAAAAAAAACAAAATACTGCCTGTTTATAAATAAGAAGTAAGTACTGATTTACTGTATACAATTTATAAATTCTATAGTGAATAATTTTCCTTTCAAAAGGGTTTTTGAAATTGTTTCAAAGGAATAAAAGGATTTTTTTCTATTTCTTTTTATCCTGCGTTAATACATCTTATTTATTTTAATTTAAAATTCTTTCATCTTTATGAATGAACTTATGCTTTTGTTTTCCTCAAATTTGTGTTTCTTAATTTAATAATAAATGTAAACCAAATGTAAGCGAAAAAAGATAAAACAGACAATTTGATAAATGAATATCTTTTAATGTATTGTGAATTTAATATAACAGATTTTTGGAAGTAAAAATTTCAAAAGACGTTTACCAGAAAATAAATTAATTTTCTGTAAAGTAATTTATCTCTGCCTTTTTTTGTGGAGCTATAACCGTATTCCGTGCTAAACGTAACTGTACTTCTGTTACAAAGGGAAATACAATTATTATCTACATGGTAGGTGGCAACAGAAAAGTAACAACAAGTGAACATTACAGTAAAAAATATTATGGAAATCTTATCTTTCTGAAAATAAATGACATAAAATATATTTTAGATTTATTTGTAGGGGGTATATTCACATAGGATACAATTTGTTGAGAAAAACATGTTATTATTTAGCTGCAGGAAGTAGCAATATATATATAAATTATATTGAGAAAAGTATTATTATTCTTTTAAATACTGTGTACCATTATTTCGAAATAATATTAGATGAGCAAAATAGCTTAGTAATTTTGTTTTCTATGATGATCTCAAAATAGTGAATGTATGAAAGAAATACAAAATATTTTATATGACTCTTATGGACAATAAAAATTTCAAAAAATTATTTTTTTATTCTCTTATAAATGCTGTGTTCCATCCTCGGAGTTTTAACTCTATTCAAGTAACTTCATAGAATAGACAGAAAGATTTAATACCTCACGTTCAGCCGGATTAATGGCTTATTATTTTGGTTATAATATCATTTACTGAATTTTAGCATGAAAACAATATTCAAAATGGCTTAGATGGAATATGTCTCAAAACCTTTCTCCCAAAACAGATATATATTTCATTATATTGTTAATATTTTTATTAATCAATTGCATAGTGCTAAAAATATATTTTTCAATATTATTCATTTTCAAAATTATATTGCAGTACTTCACGATACCAAACTCATGACGTTTTAATAGAATATCCTCAGGGAGAGATATTTAATTAAAACGACTCCCTTAAAAATATGGTCAAAATCTTTTATCTCTGAAAATTTATTTTCTAAAGTATTATTTTGTGTTTTAAAAGCAGATTCTTTTTATTATAAGATAATGCATTTCTTAACTATTTAAATATACGAAGGTATGTTTTTCAGAGCTAACAACTTTCTTTTTCAATTTCATTTTCCATTAGAAATTAGTGAATTCATGAAAATTGAATTATTGAAGGCAAGACATAAACACCCCAGCTTTTCGTGAATTCTATAAAAAATCGAAATTGGAGTGACTATGAAAATATATGAAAGTATCATTAAGAAAATTTTTAAACAGATAAAACCAATGCTTTTAGGCCTGAAAAATATTTCCCTTGATTATACTCAGTAATATGTTTTGAATTAATCATTAGATGAAAGAAAAATAACATCTTACACAGAAAACCCATTAAAATTGTTTGATTAATGACATGATATCAGTAATGAAAATATGCAGAACAGAAATTATTCAAAAAATATTCAATGAAATAATTATATTTTTATATATATTTATCATATTTTCTGTGTATGCAGTGTTTACAAAGTACACTATGTTCCAGACGCAAACTCGTGAAAAACATCCATAAGAAAGGCGCTATAGCGTGGTAAGTGAAACCTGATGAACAATCCCCCCCCCCCCAAAAAAAAAAAGAAGAAGGAATCACCCCATGCATTTTAATCGGAAAAAGTAAAAAACGAATATCGCCATTTGATTTCTGTATAGATATCCAAATAGTGATAAACTTTAATAAAAACAGCTATTATTAATAACAGAATACTATTTATGATCCTCAAATTAACTTACATATGAATTCGAGTGACGTTTCAATGATTAGTTCCAGAACTATTCAATACAGTAATACCTTGACATACGTCAGCATTTAGTTCCATAGACTAATGACGTAAGTCGAGGTACATATAGATAAGCAAAAAAGAATCACTAATAAAAATTCACCAAATCTAATTAACATATTCTCTTCTAACCAGGGATGGCAAGTTTCAGCCAAGGTGGTTAAAACCACTGGTAGAAACCGGTTAAAACCACGGGTTTAAAACCGGTTAAAACCGGCATGGCAAAAACCCCTTTCTGCCATCACATGTCAGAAACTCAGAAAATGACATAAAAGTGATTACTGACATACAATAGATAATGCATAGGAAAAACAAATGTTAACCAAAGTACAATTTATTTACGATATTATCACCATTCAAAATCAAATTTTACATTGTTTGCACTCTGCAGTAGTCTATAACAAAAAACAAGTTTTGATGCGGTTTCTAAACCTAAAAAATTTCATTTTTTTTTTTTTTAAAGGCAGGGGCATCGAATTTAGGGGGATGTAGGGGGGGGGGATTTAAACCACACCCGTCGACTAATATATCTACGGATAGGTTTTTGAACAGAGTTTCGTTCAGATACAGTTTTGTTAAGATTAGAGTTATTTATTTAGTTTAAAAATTTCTAAAGTTTATTTACCACTATTTTTTAATAGTAATTTTTTGAAATATCTTAATTTTTACTTTAAACTGCCACTCTCTCGACTAATATAAATTTCAGGTTCATAATAATTTATATTTACAAACAATGAACTGAAAAGTTTGTTAAAGTTACAAGAAGATTACAAGGCTAAAATTTCTAATGCAGAACAATTTCAACAATTATCAATTCAATTGATTTGCTTCAAAAATTTCAGTCTTGTAATTTAACAATATTTTTACATTAAATTATTAAATATTAATTATTATTTCAAGTTTTTAAAATGATGAAATGGAGTTACATTTTTTAGTAAATACAGTATCAAATCATTTTTATTTATTTATTTATTTATTTACATTTTTTAGTTTACTTAAACATGTGTCATTTAGTAATTTTTTTTTAATTACTTCCGGTTTTTACCGGTTAAAACCAGTTTTTACCACTTGCAGGGAAAGAACCAGTCTCTGCCGGCAAAAAGCCAACCTTGATTCTAATATATTCTATATTTAGAGCATGTATTTGTTAATGCAAGGTATTTAAAATTAATTACTGCGTAAATTATATTCTTTAAGTCTTTTTAAGAAGATTTAAAATCAATAATCCATTTCCTTTTGCATAAAAATTCAATAGTTTTTATTTCATTTTATGCTATCTATAATATTTTTATCGAATAATAAAAGTAATTTAACTTTTTTCTCATGTCTGTCATTATCATTTCTTCCATGCTTCTGGGGATAAACTAAATAAAACAAAACAAATTCACTTTAACATTTCGCTATCTCTCTTTCTCCCATTTCAACATAATACAATCAACTAAATAAATTAAAATTCGCTTTTTCAAAATATTTAGTCTTAAAGGTGCCTAAACATATCTAGCAGTTTTAAGTTTGCCATTTACATTTTTTTTTTTATTTGTTTGTCACTGTCACGCGGGAAATTTTCCCTTCATAGAAAGAACCAAATGTCTTGATAAAAGTTCAAAGTGCGCCTTAATTAATAATTATTTTTCCAGGCCAGGCGACGTAAATGTGGGGTGACGTAAGTCGAGGGGACGTAAATCGGGATAAGTATATAAAAAGTTGGTCTAATTTAGATTATAGTCTCGCAAGTGAAAATAGTTAATTTAAGGTTTAGATTTAACCCAATTTCAATATTGTTTTTCAATAATGAGAAGTAATATTTCTTTTAGAAAAAAATATAAGTATATATACACAAATAGATCGTCCATCCTTTATAGTTTGAAGAAAACGTTTGGAAATGATGGAGTTGGTATTATCAACAATAAGCCATACTTGGGGGCTCTAATTCAAAGAGTTGTTCGGCCAATCAAAAACAATTTCATCGAGCCAACTAGAATTTCCAGGATCTATCAGAAATTAAACAGTTGGGTCACTGTAGGTAAATGTTGGCTGTCTATAATACACCAGATGAATGTGTAAAGGCTTGCAATCCATGATGCAACAAAGTTGTGTCTACTAACACACGCTTTGCCACCATTTTTGCAAATTACTGTTGAATCTGCAGTCCGATATTAGTTTTTGCAATTTTTGTATGTGGTGATTTATTTTTAAATTATTCCATGTATCTGAAAAAAGTGCATATTTATAATAAAATAATTTAAAACTAGATTGAAAAAGTATATATCACAAAAACAGCGCTAAGTAGGGAATCGAAACTAGAAATATTTAAAGAGGAAAGTTCATTCGTAAAAATACCTTTTGCTATATTTATTTTTTTGCGAGTATAATTTGTTTTAATTTCATACCATTAGCTTCCACCTATTATTAATATAAGTTACCTTTGGCACTTACACATCCTAAATACGTCTATCTGTGTTCTTCGACTCTTTGCTACCTTCGTTTAAAAAGCATATAATATTGAAGGAATTTTATAATTCGATAACAATTTTATCGATTTACGATATTGTTATTCTTTAAGATTATATCAAATGCATACTATCCGGTAAATTGTCACTTATAGTGTGCACTCTACATGGTATATCTACTCAATTTCGAAATATTTTAATCGTCATACTTGATGCAACGCATTTCCATATATAGTAATAATGAGTAGAGTAATTGAAAGGAAGAATCATTTATGTGACAAACACAGTTAATTATTCTTAAAAAATATTTCTTTTTTATTCATTAGCAATAAATATGATTTATTTAAAGTTATTCTTTATTTATAAATATTTGTTTAACTTATAACGAACTGATCGTAATCTGGTGCTTTAAGGGCAAATGCGTAGATTTAAGGGGACAGTTAACCTCAAAATTGCTCAAAAAATTTATTAAATTTTTTTTATATAAAATTGTTAAATGAAAGTCTGTTTAGTTGTAAATATTTACACACCTCATTTTTACCCATACAGCGATTATATCGCCAGACATTGTAAATTTTGCCCCTCAAGGGGATACCTTCTTTAGGTATTCACGGGCTTCGCAACCCCGGGTTCCTGAGCGATCTTTCTTTTTTCCTTTTCCTCTTATTTCTATTCTCCTTCTTTCCTCTATGTTTCACTCTCGTTGTGGTTTCCTCCTCGGAGGTGAGGGCAATTCTCTATGAGCCGATATCATCCTGTATGTCGACTCATGGAGAATTGTAAACCACCCACGTGTTTGCCGTACGTGGCGACCCGTGTCCCTGGAAAGGGGGATCCTGGCAGTTGAGGGAAACCAACACACTGCTTTGGCCTCTGCTTCAGGTAGACGGGAGGTGCATATTGGTCCCGTATGCATCAATCGGCTGATCAGCTGACTTCTGTCACTGGCTGGGGATCAAGTGATCAGGCAATTACTAGTCATCTTGTTAAGGGTGGAGACTGACATAGGATTGTCTTGTGACCGTATAGGCCCTGGTTAGCACTGGTGCACGAATGTGCATCCCCTTGTTGGGCTCGGTAGTGGGTGGTGCGGCCGGGGTCTGAATTGTATTTATTTTTCTATTATGGATGGAAAATCTTCACTTCCTTCTATTTCTCTCCCATGTGGAGAGCAACAAGTTGTACAAAACAATTCATTCACACGTTTTTTCATAATTAAACGTACTGACAGTATTTCAGATAGTTCATTTAAAAGAACTTCACCATTTCTCATTGGTAAAACCTTTCAGTCAGTTTTTGGAGATGGCTATTCGCTGAAAAAAATGCAGTCTGGAGATTTGTTGTTAGAGGTTTCTTCAGCCAAGCAATCTCAACTCCTCTTGAATTGTACAACAATAGGCTCTTTTTCTGTTTCTGTTCAAGCTCATCAAACTTTAAATACAACCCGTGGTGTCATATCTGAACCAGAACTTCTATTCTCTACAAAGGAAGAAATTCTAGAGAACTTAAAAGATCAAAATATCATAGATGCCCGTCGTATCACAATCCGTCGTAATGGGCAAGTGCTTCCTACAAAGCATGTTATTCTCACTTTCAATAGCCCGAATTTACCAACTAGAATTAAAGCTGCCTACTTAAGTTGTCCTGTCCGCCCTTATATCACTAACCCTCTCCGTTGCTTTAAATGCCAGCGTTATGGCCATACAAACACTACCTGTCGTGGCTCTGTTACTTGTGCACGTTGTGCAGTAGTCGGCCACGACAGTAAATTTTGCAATAATTCTGAACGTTGTGTAAACTGTAAGGGTGACCATACAGCCTACTCTCGCTCTTGTCCAAATTGGATTCGTGAAAAAGAAATCCTTGCTGTTAAAATTACCCAAAAATTTTCCTACCCAGAAGCTCGCAAACTTGTTGACTCCAGAACTCCATCCGTCGGAGTTTCCTACTCCAGTTTATTGAAGCAACAATCAAAATCTGTAAGACACATATGCACCCAGACTGAAACCTCATTTCCCCCAAATAATTCACCTGTGACACCATCTTCCAGCACTTCAAAGAAAAAAACTCGTAATGTCTCCTCTGCTACTACTGGAAAACTTACACCAAAACTAGAACTTTGGTCGCCATCATCTGAACCTGTTAAAATAGAGTACCCAACTAGTCAGTCGCAGAAATCTGGAAGTAAAATAAAAAAGTCAACCCAGCATGAGACTGAAGAAACCCCGGTATCATCTGCATTTAATTCTCCGAACTCTGATACTAATCGAACTGCAGAACCGAGTGTTAAAACTTGCATACAGAAAGGGAGAAAGACAATTCGGGGTTCTTCACAGTGGAAAACTGTGAAGAAAAAACAGAGGAAATCATGTCATAGCCCAACTTACACGAATTTCAAAGATCACAAGCAGCTGCAAAGTTATGTTGAAGAGGCTATGGAATCTGATTCCTTTGACTCGAGCACAGATAATGATGATGCTGTTTTTGAAGAGTTTTTACCAAAATAATTTTACTTTGTTTTTAAATTCTTTGACTTCTTAAAACTTGTCTTTTACACGGCATCTTTTACTTAGTCCATTTTTTTTTTTTAACATGTATTACTTCATAACTTTTAGAGATGATTTTAATTATAATAATTTTGTGTCTTTTAACTATTGTCTTTTGACCATTTAGAAATGGTTTTAATTATTTACACCATTACTGTTTTTCTTTTAATCAATTTGTTTTTATGATCTTATTGTCAATTTTTTTTTATTCCAAGTTTTGTTGAGTTCTTAACTCTGTCTTGGCGCAGCATGTCCCAAAGGGGACTTTGTGCCATTAAAATTTAATCAACCAACCAACCAACCATTGTAAATTTTGTTAATACATCCAACGCAATAACCCACACAAATTATAAATTTAAATGGCTTTTAACCCATGTTCCTAATTTCTTCACTTTCATCTTTTAAAAATGCTAAGGCCTTTTCCTTGTATTTGAGATAGGGATTTAAACTTTTTTCGCGTTTTCTTTATTATATATGAGATAAATCTGCGCATGGAATTAGCCTTCAGGTTTTTTTTTTTTATTATTAAAAAAAAATAAAAGTATAAGAAGATGTCACCATTTGAACCATATAAAAAAAATGTTGACAAGGTAATCTGCCCCTTAAAGTCACTAATGATTTATATTTGTAGTTATTCTTTAAAATATTTTTTATCAAACATTTTAGATAAAACATTCATAAGAAATTTTTTTTTACCTTATTGTAAGAACAGTTACGGTCATCATTCATAATATGAAAGACCGCGATGAAACACGAACTGAAATCTTTATTTTATGCTTTGTATATTTTTACAATTGCATTTTATTATTTAAAATGCATTTAATAGCTATAATAAATCAGTATTTTATGCTATTATGCATGTATATTTCTTTTATCTTTTTGTAACAACATTCCTGAAATCATTATTCACAATATAAGAGTTAATGAAATGTTAATAAAGTAAAATCTTTATTTAGCATTTAATATATTTTTACAATATAATTTTATAGTTGAAAATGCTTTTATTATGATAAAATACACTATATGGCAATTAATGACCAGCAACTTTCAATCTTAGACATTTTCTCGAAAATTTAGAAATATACTTGTCAGATTCTTCTAGAATTTTAGGATTAAAAAGAACAGGTATGACCCCATATTTATCATTGTTGAAAGGTAATGGGGCCAATTAGGGAGCCAACAACAAATGAAAGAAAAGAAGTAATACTTGGGATCACCCTGTAAAATAAAATGCACGAAATGATCTATCGCTACAGAATATAAATAAGCAGACATTGTGCAATATGTTTATTCATTTGTGTAAGAATAGCACGCATATGATTAGAGATAGAGCGATTTTTTTTTAATTCAACAAATTCTTGCATGTGTTTTGCTTACAACATGCAGGGATTTCAACCAAATTTAACGCCAGTTTCAGACAAATTGACAAAATGCAGTAGACACAATATAGTAGAATTGGAATATAAATATATTAAATATTTTAGGAAATATGAGCAGTTGTATGAAATAGATTTTATCTGCGCATGCGCGAACGATAAGAAATATCTTTTTACATAATTTAACAGTCAAATCAATGGAGCAAATTATAAAACAAATCCAGTCAAATATAGCAAAAATTCAGAAATATATCCGCGTTAAAGTGAGCTAATTTTTAGTTGCTCGCTAAAACTAGCTGAATAATAAGAGATTGCCTACAAATTGTCAATTTTAAGCTTATTTTTCCTGAATATTTAATTTTTTACTTTATGCTTTAGTTCTTTTTGGTTAACCACAAGAACGAGTTTATACCATGATAAAAAGAAGTATCAAAATCAAAACATTTTTTCCAAATTTACTCGTTGATAGTCACTAAATACTAACTTTTTTCTGAAAGTCAATTAATAAAAAATTACAATTTGGGGAAAATCCCTTATCATTCAGCTGCTTTTAGTGAACAACTAAAATTAGTTCACTCTAACGCCGATATCTTTCTGAATTTTTACGATATTTGACTGGAATTTTTTAATAAGTTGTTCCATAGAGTTGGCTATTAAATTATGCAAAAAGATCCTTCCTATTGTTCGCGCATGCGCAGATAAAATTATTTCATACCACTTCTTATATTTCCTAAAATATTTAATATATTTATATTCCAATTGCACTATATTGTTTCTACTATATGTTTTTTTAAATCGTTATATCTTTTTTAACATACACGCTATTCTTACACAAATGAATACACATATTGTACATTGTCTGCCTATTTATATTCTGTAGCGATCGATCATTTCGTGCATTTTATTTTACAGGGTGATTCCAAATATTATTTTTTTTCTCATTTTTTGTTGTTCCCCTAATAGTCCTCCTTATCAAATCGATGTTGATAAATTTGACGTAAAACCTGTTCCTTTTAATCTTCAAATTCCAGAAGAATTCGACAAGTATATTTCCAAATATTCGACAAAATGTCGAAAATTGAAAGTTGCCGGTCATTAATGGCCATATACTGAAAATATATGCCATATACTATTTTACCTTATTATTTGTACATGACTCTCTTCTTTTAATAAACATTTTTAATGTTATATTAAAAGTATGTGTGTCTTTTCTAGATTATTTCAATAAATCATATTTTTAATTCACGATATTGTTTAACTTTTCTATAAGCCTTCATTTTAGACGTAACGATATTTTTCAAAAAATATTGTATTTGCATTAAATTACTCTTTTCTTTACTTATTGTACTAAACCCCAATCATTTTGCGTATTTTCAAAAGTTTGGCAGAATATATTTATATTTAAAATGGTTTCTTTACTATAATTGTTATTCAATTAAATGTAGTTCGCCGATATGACAACAAAAAGCTAATACAAATAGTAAGCAGAGATTTTTTTTTTGTAGCAGATATATATTTTAATCTATTACTTGGATTATAATTTTTTTATGTATAAAAAGCAATGAAAAGGTTTAATATTTCTATGTCACTGATAAGGAACATATCGAACTTCTAAATGTTGCAACTTAAAGGTCATTCGCAGAAGCTAAATATCACTTACGCATGAATAAAATTAGAACATAACATATTAATTTACCTTTTACAATCGTCAAGTCTGAAATAAATGTTTTTTGTTGTTGTAGAAAGTAATTTAACTCTACCTTAGGTGATTTTTTTTATTTGGGCAAATTATACCCAATTTAACCCAGATTATAAGGATTTATTGTAATTTGACTTTGCGTATTGAATTTGTTTTTTCTTACTTGAAAAGGAACCAAAGGTTTATTTTTTTATCTTTTTTGTTAACTAAGTAATTGTTGATTTGCTCTGGATATATACTTATATGTTCAACATATATTTATAAATTATTAATTCTTGATCATCTATAATTCAGTTTAATGTCATCTAAAATTTAGTTATTTCTATGTTTGTAATTTGACTTAATGATATATTTGAGAATTTTGTATATTTGTGAACATATACTATTCATTTTACTAATAATCTTACATAATAATGATAATTTCAATTAATTTAATTTAGTAAAAATATTAATCTCATTGAATTTAAGAATCTAAACATTTAATATTCATTGCATCGTTAAAATTATTATGAAAAAATTATGACACTAATGCGTTATATTAATAATTTAAAGGAACTTTGTTTCAAGTATATAATAATAAACATGTTTTTTTTTTAATTTTTACATAGTTTTTTTTTCCTTTTTCACATTTAATATTTACACATTAGGAAAAAGTATGTTAGTTTAACAACTGTATAATTTCTTAAAAAAATACAGATTTATGCATAATTAAAATGTTCAAGCAAATGTTCATTAAATATGTAAAACTGTAAAAATAGAAGATACAGAATTATTAGAAAAAAAAAGCAATTCCAAAATCTATTTCATTTGGTCGTTTTATGTTGTTGATTTTTTGTTATTGTTTCTTTCTTTCTTTTCTGAATTTTATTTTAGCGACAAACATTCTAAAATTCTCGATATTTCTTTTAAAGAATACAATTTACATAGAAATGTATCTATGTCATTTCAGAATGTACGAAAAGAGAAACACATGTCGATACAATATCAGTTTATTTGCTTGAAAGAAATATTAGGGATTGGGAATTATGTTCAAGTATCTGCAAGTCAAATTCATTTCTTCCATTCTTTTACATTCACTTGTACAAGAACATTGGAAATCGTTATATCGTTTAAATTATCGACGAAAAACATCGTATTTAATATAATAAGAGATTGAGAAACTTGTATTTCTACACATATGTTTTTCTAATACTTACAAAATATAGAGACATGTTTAGGCACATCTTTTTCGCTATATAATAAGACTAATAACAACATTTATCCCTAGTACATTTTCATGTAAATTTGATTCAGAATCCTTCAGATTAACATTTATAATTGTAAAACGAAAAAAATCAGGTATTTTTAAACTGTAAAACATTTCTGTAATGTTACTCTATAAAATTGGTGGCAGCCTTGCTGCCTCCAATTTTATGAATTACTTTAACCGATATAGCCCGTCTTATGTTGCACTAATGTGTAATATTACACAAGTTATATAAGTTTAAATTACACCATTATATAAGAAAAAAAATACTCCATACATTTGGTGGCAGCAGACTGCCACCAATTTTATGGAGTAACGTTACATAATTTTTTACAGTGTTGTTACGCAATCTTTTTCTTTAATATAGATAAGAAAATAAATTGAGTAAGAACAATTTGCTAATGAAGAACTGAAAAATACCTGTCCGATTAAATACATTTTGGTAAGAAAATTATAAATTTTGAGTTATTTAAAAAGTGTGTTTGCACATTTTTCGAACAATTTGATAAATTATAAAAAATACAAATATTTTTGAGAGGAAAATTTCTGGCAACAGCTTTTTGTATATTGAAATTATCATATGATACTTTCAAATTTCTTCTTCTTTTAAATGCAACATGTAAACAAGCTGTCGATCAAAAAATATGACTTTGTGCTTTCCAAGGAAAACTATTTTAATTCCGTAATTTAAAAAAAATGAATAAATGCATGGTATTAAATTCTGTAAGCGAAAAATAAGCAACGTTATAATTCGGAAAATGGAAAACCACCAATCTGTACTTCTATGTAGAAGGAAGACCAGAAATAAACAGACAAAAACGGTTTTTGAAGGTTTCTAATGTTTCTGAAGTAAAATCATTGGTAACAGCAAGAAAAAGAAAAACAATATATCTGTCGACACAGCAATCAAGTCCAAAATCTTTAGGTACATCTGTTTTTAAAATAAGCAAAATAATAAATCAATATTTACAGATTAAAAAACTAAAAATCATAATATTCGCCATCTTTCGAAGCATGTTGCACAGCGCAAAATATTTTGTAGAGTCCCTATGAAAATCATTTAGCCATAGAAAAATGAAAATACATTATAACGTTTGATGAAGCATGGGTTTTTCTAAATAATTGCAACAAAAGAAAGATTCCAACGAATGTCTAAACCTCTTTCGGAGAAACCAAATAAAGTATCAGTAAATGCACAGTTTTCTCTATTAATGGCAAATTAAGTAGAAAAAAATTAAAAACCTATCCATCAGAGTATATAAAGAATGTTTTACGTCCGGTATTGATGGTAGAATTTTTTCTGTCACAACGACATTTAAAGAGTGAAAGTACACAAAGATAAAGCCGCCAGTCATACTTCAAGAACTTTCTATTATTCTCTTGGAAAAATAAACGATGACACAGGTATTGCATATATACCTTTTCAATGTATTCCAGCGACATTTCACTTGATAGGCTGAAAAGAGTTTTGATCTAAGCGTAAGCACACTACGGTTGATGGTCTTCTGAAAGATAAAAAGCACGCAGACATACCCCTGTAAATTTTACGAAAAACACTTTAGTCATACAAAGCATTATGCATATTCATAGTCTACAAACAATGTTATGAGATTAAACATTTAAAGTATTAGTCTACATTTTAAGTATTAATAGATGCACACTAAAATACTGAACAATCTGCTCTGATACCATAACTGAAAAAAACCCTTCCCTATTAACACAATAATAATAAGAAATGCACTAACGTTTTTCGAAAGAACTTTTTCTTTCTTTTTCAGACGCAAGGAAGACATGCTAGCACTTCGAAGGAGAAAGACTGGTAGAATTAGAAAGCAATTGGACAAGTTATAGAAAACAACCAATAGGAAAGAAGAAGGCATCAGTCAAGAGAATTAGGAAACAAATTCAGAAAAGTAAAAAAATTGCAAGAAATAACAAATATATGTAATAAACAAAATGAACGAAGAAATCAATAAATTAATAAAAGCATTAAATAATTAAAAAACAAATTAGATATAATAATAATAATAATATAGAAAATAAAGTAGAGATTAAAAATTAATAGTATATAAAAATATGAAAAATAAGATCCAAAATGTTAATAATAATTAATTAAAAAAATTATAAAGATGAACTGAACACATTTTTCCAAACAAGTGCAGTATGGTGGATAATTATTTTTCTTTAAGAAAAAACTTATTTTTACACATCTTTATTTCTTTATTTTATTTTTTTTTTTTGGGGGGGGGGGAGGTTTACCGAATACGAATTTTATGGCACGATTTAACAATTCAAAAGGCGCAAAGGATTACAAGTATATATATATTTAAATAGGGCGGTAATTTCCACAGGTTGTAGCATTCTAAATAATGAATGGATTTAAAAACCGTTTTATTAGCATATTTAATAATAGTTATACCTATCAAAAAATTCAGAAAAAAATCTCGATTTAAAAAAAAAAAAAAATTAGTTAAGTGTGAACTGACTTTATTCCTATTACACCGAATCTATATTTTGTTTAATGTTTAATTTTTCTTTCAAAGGTTTAAAGAGTTTTAAAGGTATTTTTTTCTTTGAACTTATATTTTTACTTTAAGTCGCAGAACATTATAATTACAATAAAAAACTAATAATTTTTTCCCAAAGTATGAGGGATTATCCATTCAATTGATTCAGAATTTAATATTTAATTGATCACATGGACTACCGAATAAATTAAACTAAAAATAACTATTAACATTAAATGTAGATGTTTAAAAGAATTAGTGATTAAATAATCAAAATGAATGGATATCCTGAATGAATTCTAAATATTTTAAGTTCTTTTTGTATTAAAAAATTCAATCGACAAGTTAAGAACTTTCTTTTAAACAGTTCTTTTAAATATAGATTTGAAATTATAATTTATATGAAATAGCAATTTTAGATGAAATTTCATGGGCGTTTTCTCTGCTGCGTATAAAATTTTTGTCTTTGTATTAAAGTAATTACATGAATAGATAAGTAAAACTGAATTTAAAAAAATATATTTGTATTACATAAAGTAAATAAAATAGAATTTATTTCTGCAACTTATTATTACCATGTTTTTAAATTAAAATACATCTATTGTATATGATTTATCCATCACAAAATTTTTATTACATTTTAACTGCAAACAAGTAATTGTAGCAGTATGTATTTCATGGATATGTACAGACAAGGAATTTTAAAGGGATTAAGAATAGTGCTCGATTTTGAAGAAATAAAAAGCTAAATACAATTGCAAAATTGTTATAAAATTTTCTCAAAGAGATTCCTACCAAACAGAAGAAACTTTGTTAAAGCGAGAAATTTAATATGCTTACAACTTTGAGGCAAATCTTCTTTTAACTTAATCTCTTTCAATTCACAAGATTTGATGTAGTGAAACTTTTATGAGGATAATCTGTTTAGCATTTTGAATACTCGTATTAGTTTTAGTACATTATAGAATCTTTCTGACATTTTGAAATTCAATACTTGTTTAAGAATTACGCTTCTAAAAAACATAAAAATAAAATCCTTACTTTATTCTTTAAATAAAATATTCAATGAATATAAATTATTAAGTAGCCAATCCTCAGCCAAATAAATTTATAGAAATGTTATCTTCGAATCTAAGATGTTCTACAGAAATTTACAATAAATGTAATATTACGCATTAATAATTTTATAACATTATACAGTATAGGGGAGAGTAGCCATATTTGGACCACCGCTTTAAATGGACCGTTGCCATTCTGACATTAATTACAGAAAGAGACGCCATCTACCGCTGAAATCCTACTCATCAGAAGGACGTCATTTATGATTAGAAGAAGCACCCACCTACCATGTGCTGTTTTCAGACAATTTAAAAAAACCTAAAATTAGCTGTTTTGATCTATTTCCCTACTAAACGTAAGTGAATAAATTAAAACTAAGGTAAGTTATTGTGTTTTCGTATACATATCTAAATTCATCAATTTATTGCGCATATTATTCAGGCGGATTTGTTTGATTTCGTTTTTCTTCTTAGTCTCGAGATTATCTGTTTAAAAAAAATGCCTAAATTGGGCCAATTTAAGTTGCTTAAATTGGACCAGATATACGATCATAAATTTGAAAAGTAAATAATGAATTTCGAAGGCTGTACGCTTTGTACGCTATATTTTTATTTTTTAATATATTATAATGGATTACTATGTCCATGCAAGTTTTCTTTTTTTGTACATCTGGATCAATTTCTTTATACAGTTGGGCCCTTATATAAACACAAAATATTTTAACATGTTTATGCAATAAATTTTGTTTGCAATTTGTTTTATCTTGTATGTATTTGTATTTATTTTCTTTAAATTCTTTATTCCTACGGCGTATTTGATTCACAGAGATGAATTCAAACCTTTTCCTCTTGGAGGATATTTGCGGCTACATGAGGGAGGTGGGGGGGGGAGCAGACTTTTTACAGTTCTGGAGGGTGGAATTATACTTTTTTGCCATTAAAACGCATAAAATCTCAAACCTTTTGGGAGGAGTGGTTATTTCAAGACTCCAGGAGGGGGGACCCCTGAATTCAACACTTTCAAAATTAAATGTTTTGCGTTCGATTAATCGTAGCATATTTTTTTTTCAATAGAGCATATTTTTTAAACACCTTTTAAATATAACTGAAAAATGTCGAAAACGACACAAACTGTCTGGAAGATAAACACCCGTGACAAAAAAAGCTGTTAAAGATATAGGAAACGAAAAGAGAGAGTAAGTTGTGAAGAAATTGACCTGCAAGAACGCCCCAGCTACAAATCCCCCCCCCCCCACACACACACACACAAGAAAGCCAAAGAATCATTAGAAATGAATCTCCCTTGCTTAATTCAGTTAACTCAAAGTACAGAGGGAGCCAAAAAACAGTTGTGTTAACATCTTCGCCATATAAAATAAATTTTGAAATGAATGAAGAAACGACCAAAGGGAAGCTCTCACAGCACAAAAGGAATTGGAACATCAAGTTAAAAAAAATAAGCGTAATGCAACTGGAAAGAAAATGATGGAATGGCAGAAATACAAACATAATGTAAAGAAAACTTCTGTTGCAAATAAAAGTCTAAAACGAAAAATCTAGATAGTGATGATTGGTTTTGAAAACTTTATAAGAAAAATAAAATAGCAGAAATGATTCAGTGTTCAGATTGCCAAATACGGTTCCATGTTGCGTGCGCTAGAATAAAAAATGAATAACCGAAATTGATGTGTAAGCTTTGCATCACTTCTTACATGACATTCAAGCAACTGGCAATTAGTTCCATAACTTCTATTCTTAATTACCGATAAATTTCATTTATATTTTGAATTCATTTTGATTTAAAACAATTACTCTTATTTTCAGATATCCGATTCCATTATTTGCTGTTCCATATATTGCTGTTATTTTGTTTGATTGGTTCATTAATCGCAAACTTTTCTTTTAATAAAATAGTTATATTCCGTTGCCATTAAAACAACCTGATATTGTTTGGTCCAATTTAGGAGGCTGGAGGTCCAACTTAGGCGACCAGTTGCTGAATTTGGACCAGAACAAGAAGACAGTACTGTACAGAAAGAGAGTACTTCTAAGTCTAAAGTTGCGTGCGAGTCTCGTACTGCAGTCGTCCGATTGAGATCTCCTGTTCCTGGCTGTTCCCATTGGCCCGTATCTGAGGGTCCATGTTCGAATGATGACAGCGAGGACGACTTTTTGCCTAGCCCAAAGCGTACTAAATGGCTCGGAGATGTTCGCCCAGTGCTTGCACGGTAATATACCAGTTTTTTTTTTTTTTTTTGCAAAGCTTGCTTTTTTTTCGAGAAAAAAATATGTAAATACTTTAAATTCCTGTAAATATTAATGTAATTTAACTCATATTTTAATATTTATATATATCTCTGTGACATTTATTTTAAATAAATGCGTGCAGTAGCCCTTTTAAAACTTAAAATTTGTTTGTTTCTTATTTAATTAACAAAAATTTTAATTTTCAGATATTTTATAGTTAAAAACTGCTGTTTTTAATCATAGATGGACTTTGGACATCCGCCATCTTGGACGTCCGTCATCTTGGATTTTATATCCCCCGGACGACCAACGTGTTAGATGGCCGCTATCTTGGATTGCATAATCCCTGGACGTCCGCCATTTTCAACGTCTAGAGAATCTGATAAGCGGCTTGGACCCTTTCTTCCAACTAAGATTAGTATTACCTTAGTTGGAAGGCGTCCAACGTTCAAGTGACCTTTGCACCGTCCAGATTCTGACGTCACGCCTGCGTATCCCGTCCAATTTTCAACATGCTGATCACGCGACCAGTCTGCACTTCAGCTATTTTTTTTTCATGACGTAGGCTTCTGCTATTACGTAATCGCGATAAAGAGCGGGAGGACAGCGGGATAGTCTTGTTCGGTGTGCAATGTGATCTGTCACTTGTGACTGTGCGTGTTTCGAGCGTTTCTGGAATGTAGTTCTGCATATTCAGGCGCAATCGAACCTGTGCTGATAGTATGTTTGATTCGCTTGCATAAAAACTGCTGAGCGCCTGCGTAATGTTAGACTGAGTGAGTTGATAACACCCTGTATATAATGCTACATCCATAGCAGCTAAATTCAATCGAGTTTTGTGATTTGGATGTAGCATGATGTTGTGTTCGCGCTGGGTTTTCAATTCAAATGCTGACCCCTCAGAGCCTGTTTTTGATCGTTCAAAGCACTTGCTGTACAATTTCGATTATACAGAAAACGGCACCTGTTATATTTTTGGCTTCGTAATATTCAAAGAAATGTTTGATATTAACGACTGACATGAATGGTATCCTGATGCAGTTTTTGATAAAGCTTGCTATACAAGCAAATTCTATTCAATTGACAAATGTTTCAAATTAAAATAAAACTTAAGATTTTCAAAAAGAAATAGATCTAATAGTCCAAGAGCTGTTAAACATTTTAGGAAAGATATTTGAGGCACCCTGAAAAGTTGCGCAACACTTCTTTTGTAATACCTGAATACAAAATCGAATGTCTGGCTGAAGGATCGTGGCACTTAGCCCACCTATGAATTTGTAAATTTCCAAAATTTTCGTTGCAAAAAATATCCTTGAGGCATTTTGAAATTTAAATGGCTTCAAATTTAGTATATAATGAAATAAAACATATAAAATCCAGACACTTTAGTCGGCCCAAAAACTGTGCCAGACATGGGTCAAGTGCCATTCTTTGACTACCCAAATAAAAGGTATTTGAGGCACACTGAGATTGAGACAGAATAATATTTATGCTTAGAAAAAAATATTTTGAAAATGACAGACACTTTAGTCGGTCCAAAAGCTGTGCCAGACACGTGTCAAGTGCCATTCTTTGACTACCCAAATAAAAGGTATTTGAGGCACACTGAGATTGAGACAGAATAATATTTATGCTTAGAAAAAAATATTTTGAAAATGACAGACACTTTAGTCGGCCCAAAAGCTGTGCCAGACACGTGTCAAGTGCCATTTTTTGACTACCCAAAAAAGGTATTTGATGCACGCTGAGATTGAGGCAGAATAATATTTATGCTTAAAAAAAATATTTTGAAAATGACAGACACTTTATTCCGCCCAAAAGCTGTGCCAGACACGTGTCAAGTGCCATTTTTTGACTACCCAAAAAAGGTATTTGAGGCACGCTGAGATTGAGACAGAATAATATTTATGCTTAGAAAAAAATATTTTGAAAATGACAGATACTTTTGTTGGCACTTTCTACTTTGCAGACAACATAGAATGTTAAACGCGAGTGCCAGTAAAGCTGGACTTGCAGTGCCTCGCTGAAGATTCATTTACTGACTTACGATACAAAAACAGCGTAAACCGCGTTGCATCTTAAGATGAATTTCAACTGGATGCGTGCGCAATCACAACAAATCTAACTGTGATAGGCTCTCTCAAAACCACGTGACTCATAGCAAGCATGCAGCTGTGAAAAGTTTGGAGTAGTAATCATGGAAAGTAAAAAAAAAAAAAAAAAAAAAAAAAAAAAAAAAAAAAAAAAAAAGTGTTATTTGCCCAAAAAGCGACGAAAAAGTCACTGTTTTTACTGAAAAAACGCTACAAAAATGTTGTGAAGTATTGAAAATTTCTGCAAAAACATATGTTAAAATATAAAGATATTATTTTACCATCCAATGCTAATCTGAAAGAGGGTTATCATAGATATGGCTACAAAAGTTTCGTCGCTTTAAAGGGTCTCAGAACTCTTAAAACTTTATAATTTTCGAAATTTTAATTTTTTTTTTTATGTTAAACTCCTATCTTTTCTGAACGTTTTGATATAATTGTTTCCTTAAAATTCCCATTAGAACAGAAGTTATGAATCTTAGAATTATACCCGCAATATAGCTGAAGCGGCGTTTCCGAAACATTGAGGTCATTTTTCTCCAAATGACGTTTTTGGGCATAACGCGCATGATATCTCAAAAATTTCCGAATATTTTTTCATGAAATTTTCAAAACACATGTTTCATGTTAGTCTGTATAAACTGAACCTAAAATTTCCTTTTTATTGTTCAAAAAAATATTTTCTAGGTGATTATATTGTTGAAATTTTCTAAATTTTACATTAGCTAAACACAACTTTGTTCTAAAAATATAAAAATGCTTTAAATACAATTTTTTTTAAGTTCAGGGTAATTATTACAATCTGAAGTATACGTAGACACCAAAATTTTTATTCCAGTTGCAAAATTTATTTTGTAATCGTTCGCGTAACCTGTTATGTCTATTTTCTATATCTCAATATTTATATTTTCAATATATATATATTCAATATATTTCTCAATATATATATTTTCAAATATTTGACAGTTTTGAGCTCCCTGTAAATGATAATTCTGTATCTTACAATTTTTTAAATACTTGAAAAGAAAGAACATACTTATTTATATATACTACCCGATTAAAATTGTATCTTAAAATCAAATACATTTTAAGATATTAAATGTTCAAAATGGTCATTTTTTCCTCCTTTTTTTCAATTTTAAGAGTCCTGAAACCCCTTAATAAAGAAATACGGGGTCAGCAATGCTTCAGGAATATCCAATGTGTCTTCTTCTTTATTAGGTATAGTATAATTTTATTTTTATTCCTTATAATAATATATTCACAAATAGCGTAAGACATTCATAGTCCTCGATTAAAATAAATCGTGCCTATCGATCAGATGAAAACACTCTTTGTACGAACTATATATTCACACTTTTAAACCCATATACATAGTTAATTATAAAAAAATCTTATCAGGATATTTCATTTTTGTAATCATTAATTTTATTTAACCTTCTAAATTTTATTATAATAAATAAAAAAAAAAATAATTAAAGTAAACAGAGGTTAAACAAAAAATATTTTATTTGCTGTTATATCGTGTATCAATAGATATACATCATATCTTTATCATTTAATGTTTAATATATGAAAATTCTAAAAAAAACATATGCATACTACGATTGAGAATCTTTTTACTACTCCAAAATTTTTCGAACAACTGTATGCTTGCTATGAGTCACGTGGTCTTGCGAGAGCCTATGGCAGTTAGATTTGTTGTGATTTCGCACGCATCCAGTTAAAATTCATCTTAAGATGCAACGCGGTTTACGCTTTGTTTGTATCGTAAGTCAGTAAATGGATCTTCAGCGAGGCACCACAATTCCAGCTTTAGTGACACTTGCGTTTAACATTCTATGTTGTCTGGCAAGTAGAAAGTGCCGACAAAAGTGTCTGTCATTTTCAAAATATTTTTTTCTAAGCATAAATATTATTCTGTCTAAATCTCAGCGTGCCTCAAATACCTTTTTGGGTAATCAGAAAATGGCACTTGACACGTGTCTGGCACAGTTTTGGGGCCGACTAAAGTGTCTGTCATTTTCAAAATATTTTTTTTTTAAGCATAAATATTATCCTGTCTCAATCTCAGCGTGCATCAAATACCTTTTTGGGGTAGTCAAAAAATGGCACATGACACGTGTCTGGCACAGTTTTTGGGCCGAATAAAGTGTCTGTCCTCTTCAAAATATTTTTTTCTAAGCATAAATATCATTCTGTCTCAATCTCAGCGTGCCTCAAATACCTTTTTTGGGTAGTCAAAAAATGGCACTTGACACGTGTCTGGCACAGTTTTCGGGCCACCTAAAGTGTCTGGCTTTTATATTTTTTATTTCATTAAATACTAAATTTGAAGGTATTAAAATTTTAAAATTTCAAAATGCCTCAGGATATTTTTTTGCAACGAAAATTTTGGAAATTTAAACATTCACGGGTGGGCTAAGTTCCACGATCCTTCAGCCAGACATTCAATTTTGTATTCAGACATTGAAAAATAAGTGTTACACAAATTTCTATGGTGCGTCAAATACCTACCCTAAAATGTTCAACAGCTCTCCTACTATAAAGATTTATTTAGTTAGTAGACGAATAGATTGACCCCGTGTAGTAATCCAAAAATTAAGTAAGTTACACCTGAAAATAAGTGAAGTGGTCCAAATTCGGCTACTCTCCCTACATTAAGTAATTGAAATTAATAAATATCATCAAATGTAATTATTATTTTTACTACATTATTTATATGTTTTGTATAAAAGCATATTTCGTACCCGGAAAGTAATATGAAATTATTTATTTATTAAAGGATTTGTAAAAAAAAAAAAAAAATGCAGAAAATTTTGTCATGAGTTTATTTATGTAAATGAGCTGTTTTCGAAGACAGCTTTTCAAACAGGGTCAAAGAAGAAGGATTATATTTCCATTAATACATTATTTAACGTAAAAAACATTACGATATTATAACTGAAGTATCGTATTATATAACTGTGTTCTAACATCTTCCAGTGTCGCAGGTTTGGATAATGGTAACCAAATTTTTACGCACGTTATTTACCAGAAATTCACGATAGTAATTTTAGCTTTATTTAATGAGTGACATCCCGTGATTAAGTAAATGAAACTTACTATTCTAAGCTTCTCGCAGATATGTAGAAAAAAAAATTCCAATCTTCAGACACTGAATTTAGCTCAGTCATTATACTTCTTGGCTCTTTAAACGAACAATGCATACCACATGTGCTATTTTTTTATTTATTATTTTATTATATATATTATTATATTTTTTTATTATTCTTTATTATATATGAATATTATATTTAGCATTACATATTGGTGGGTTTTCAAAACGGTTTAAAAAATGAAGGGGGTGCACAAAGAAAATGAAAAAAAATTCCAAATTTTGAAATGAGCATAATAAAATACTGTGCTTCAAATACTATGGTATGATTTAAACAGTATTTTAATACTCAGAAACTAGCGTCTAATGGGAGAGATCAATAATATGTTTTTTTTTTTTCTGTTGTATTTCTTGAATGCTTTAGAATAGGGTGAGGAGAGTCTCTATATCTGCATCATTGGTGTAATATCTTGTCCCAACAGTATGATGACCCTGTTCTGTTCATGAGCACATGCTTAGTAATACAGGACCGCATGTCTGTTAGATTTCTAGAAACTTAATTTGTAATAATATATGTTTCTAGGATTGAAATCTTACATATGCCTTAGAAAACTCATTTAAAAAGTTATTCAAAAACTTTCTCTATATTTTTTATGAATAAATGGATTTGGATAATTGTATCACACAGACATATATCGACCTTCTGCTCTTCTGCGACCTTCAATTCTAAGAGTAGCGATTTTCAGAGTGTTAAAAAATAACTCCCCACAAACGGTTTGCATTACAACCCTCAATAATAAGCTAATAAACATGTATGCTTTTCGTATCACTCAGCGTAATGTAATTTCATTTAGAATGAAAACATTGAACCTCACAAAAATGAACGTTAAAACAATTTTTTTGTAGGAAAAATATATTAGAAATCCTTTCATCCGTCCTCCTTAAGAATTATTCATGCAACATACCATTTTTTTTTTTTTTTTTTTTTTTTTTTTTTTGCCATTTTGGTGGCGTCGTCGGGGATGTAGCAATAAACGGCACCATTTTTTAGGATTCTAATTATTTCATTTTAGTGTGTTTAACTACTGTTTACTACAAAATATTAATCTCTGGAAAATACTACACAAAATAAAATTTTAAGAATCCCTTTGTTTTAGACAATAAAATCTGACAAATAAACCTTTTAAATATTTTCCATCTATTTAAAATTTGAAATCAGACATTCAAGACATGACTAACAGTTTTGGATATCGATAAATCGAAGTAAAGATAAGATATGTTGATTAAATTGAGGATTCAGAAGAAATCGTGTAAATTGAATGTATGTATGTTTCTTAAAAGTAATAAAATAATTTTTTTGAGTATGTTAATTTATAGTATCAGATATTTCTTTGTTGCAGTTCTACAAATAATAAATAAGTTTCATCACAGATGCGTTGCCTTTGACATGCAGAAGAAAAATGCTGAAGTGCTACTGGAATTTAAAACAGGTACACATATTTGTTCAAAGTATGCGCCATATAAATATGTATTCCATTAACTTATAAGTGAAAAAATTATAAAGAAATTTGAAGGGCAAAAGAAAAAAGTTTCAAGTTTCGAAAGAAAATGAGAAATATGTACTGGAGGAACGCTAAATTCTCGAGTAATAAACTGAGTATATTTGGAATTGAATTTATAATATCATATATTTCGGTATATTTAATCGTATATTTTAGTTATACAAGAATATATGAACAATTGATACATTAACAATAAATGTTTGCTTGCTATAACAATGCTTATATTTCACAACACATAGATCACGTATAAAAATAAACCAACATAACAGTAATATAAACAATCAAATTTATTTTAACAAAACGACATTTAGACGAGTTCTTTCTAGAAATTAAATTCCCACATCCAAGCCTGCTGCAGTGAGAACTCATGTACAGTAGGAAGGGAAAATGCACTTCTCTGGAGAAACATTAATATGATTTAATTAAAAAAGAATGTTTCAGAAAATACACTTCTCTGTAGAAACATTAATATGATTTAATTAAAAAAGAATGTTTGAGAAAATACACTTCTCTGAAGAAACATTAATATGATTTAATTAAAAAAGAATGGTTCAGAAAAAAATACTTTCTCTACAAGCGACAGGCAGTTTTTGGCCACCGGTAAGTACTTGACTATTATATTTTAGTTAGCTGTATAAAAATGCATATATATCAGATTGTGTATAATTTATAAGATTAATAAACTGTAATTCTTCTTGGGTTTGAACTTATAATGTTAAATATTTCTTTGTTTCAGGTCCCAAAAATATTTTATAATATAGATTTCAGATATTTTGCTTTTAGAATTATAGCAAGAAAATTATAAAGTAATCTAGATGTTTTTCATTATCATTAATATACATTTTTTAAAAATATGCATTAAAAACTTTATAAACCTATGAATATTAGAAGAACAATTAGTATTTAATATAGAAGTGAAGAAAAGTTTCAAGTGGGGATGAAAGAGATGATCACGAAATAAAGAATTATAAGAAAACATATACGTCGGAGATATGTATATTTCTTAAATGTATTAAACTGTGTTTTTCTTGTGAGTGAATTTAGAGTATCAAATATATGCTGTTTCACTCTATAAATAATTAAAAAGTTTGATCAAAGATGTATTGTCGTTCGACATTAAAAAGAAAACTGTCGAAGCGACCTCGAACATTATTACAAATTATGCATATTTTTGTTTTAAAAATATTCCATAAAAATATGTTTCCCTATCTATATTATAAAGGACAAACATATCTGTGCGTAACGCATACGTCATTCTGCGAATGGCATCACTTTGAAATTTGAAATGAAATTTCGGTTTTGCAATTTTCGCTACTGCAAATTTTTAAACTTCTAAACATCCCGCATTTTAAATGCTTACACCGTCTTATACAGAAAAAAGTGTTCTTTTAAATGCAATTTGTTTGAAAGCTGTATCTCAATTAATTTTTGAAATATTAATTTTTTTTATAGTTTTTAATACCAATTTTCTAATTGTGGCAACTGAAGTACTTCATTTCTATTAAAAGTGGTTAAGTTATCTTTATTGATTATATTCTTACTGATGTCATTTTCTCATTATAATTAATAATATCTTTTTTTAAAAAATTTGAACAGAAAATGACGTTACGCTTTAAAAAAGAACAATTTCCCTGATGATGCTGTTATATTTTACTATTGTTTCATTCCACTGATATTAAGTTTGAGACAATAGGCAAAATATTTCAGCGACTGAAAATGTCGTCATAGTTAAAAGAAAATGATAATTTTATTTCATAAAACGAGATATTTCCCCTTTAATACGCCTAAAAGTTATAAAATTCCGGAATCTTTACGAGCAGGTACAGAGATTATACTAAGACCTGAAATCATGAGTGAGAATTTTCCCATGGAAAGCTGTAATAGCTGACTTCAAACTTGGAAATACGTTTATTAATAACCTGTTGCGTGGTAATTTTTTTAATGGTTAATATGGATGTGAAACGTGGAAAATGATTTGATTCGGTTTAGATTTAACGGGGGGGGGGGGGGAGGGAATTCTATGATTATGTCAAGATGAAATCATTTTTGCTGATTTTCCATTCCGTAATACCAAGCGTTAACTGATAACTTAATCAAAATTACTTATATTGATTATATGTTACTGATGACGTATATGAATAAAGTTTATTTTTTCAATAATTTTAACAGTTGAAGTTTATGAAAAAAGTATTTTGTAAATCTTAGGTTAAAATATGTCTTTATGTAGAGTTAAACTAACAAGTGTAAGATGGATTTTTTATTGTAATTATTGCTGTCGATGTATTATAAATTTGATGCAACAGTTCCTTTGTAAAAATTTTCTTTCGTCGAAATTCGATGGGATTCACCTCGTAAGTTATAGAAGAAAAAATTATGATGTCAGATGGGCACCAAAAGAAAAAAGTTTCATTTGAAATCCAAGACAATGACTAAGTCAGAACAATGAGAGATCCTTATCGGAGATATGTAAATTTCTTAAAAGTAATAAACAAAATATATTTGGAATTGAAATTATAATATAAAATATTCGTTTATTTAAGTTACTAGGGGGCTCCGCCTCCTACAAGCAAAGATCATCAATCCCTGCTCATGCTCTAAAAATCCGTTAATTTGATCTGCTTTAAAAAGATTACGGAAGATTCAATTATAATTAAAAAACAGTGGAGAGCACCCTGTAAACGCGTTTCCGTGCATTTCCCTTTTACTGAAGTATTTTAAGGTCGAATCAGCTGCTGTTAATGTTTTTGTTGTAGTAGCTGTAGTTTTCGTATTTGATTAAATAAGATTAGTATTTTTTATCAACGCTAAGAGAAAATGATTTTAAACAACAGATTTTAAATTTAACGTTTTAAATCTGACGTAATTTTCACCAAACGTTTCTTTGTCTTTCTACTTTTCAACTGCAAATATTTTTATTCTTAGAAAGGTAATGTTATTACTTACGCTGTCTCATAATTGGCAATAATATCTAAAAACATCATCTCGAAATATGAAGTAAATGCCTCATGTACCTGTAAATATTATTTTTAATTTAAACTGTATTGCAATGTTATTATTTGGGCATTTGTAATAGGACGTCATTTAACCCATTCACAGCTTTTAACACATATTAAATAACTGATTATTTTATAGTTTTCTTTCTTTTTTAATATGCTTTGTTAAAAACAATTTTTATGATATAAATTTCAATATTTTCCTGTTTTTAACACGTAATCATCAAATTCTAGTTTGAAAGGATTTTTTTCTTTTTATAATAGTCACATATGCATAATTTTTAATTAATAAAAATATTATACTTTGCGCTGTTTTTACAATTTGGCAACAATTTAAGAGAATAACCTTTTCTAAAATATGTAAAACAATATCTCTGGAAATGCTGAAAACTTGAATTTAAAATTGAGACAAACCCTCAAAAAATAAATCAAATAATAAAAAAAAAATAAATAATCTGCAAACCGCGAGTTTCTAATGAATTTCCTTAGAAAAAGTATTAAAACCCGCTGTAAAGCTTTTGCTGCTATAAAACCTTTTTTAATGGAACGATTCTCATCAACTTTAACATTAAATATCCCGTAAAATAATTCTTCGATTCAAAAACTGTCTGCTTTAGCGTATTTATCAAACATTTCTTTATAAATTACCCATTTTCATATTTTTGTATGCAGCAGTTTTCTTAATATTAGCTAAGAAAGACCTCTGGTCACAAAAAAATTATCACAGCGTTAGGATACTTTTCTTTAGAATACAGACGTAGAGGAATATAAGAAAAATGGACACGCCAACAATAAATATTTGTTTGTTAAAACATTGCTTACATTTTAACAACAAACAGATCGCGTATAACAATAAAGCTATTATATTAGGTTGAGCAAAAAATTCTGGGAAAATTTTAATATACTAATCAACAGAATTTGTGTCGTATATAGGAGTACTAGTGATATAGCTATAGGGGTTCAGGAATTTCGGCTCCAAAATGCCTATAGAACAGTATGGTTTGCGTGTGTTGATTCGGCATTATTGGAGAAAAGTTCTAACGATTCTGAAAGCCGTCGATGATATTAATGAGGATGAAGTTGTTGGTACGTCGACAAACTTCGTATTTCCAACAAATCCAGAATCTGGAAGAAAGATGACCTAAAGTCGTGAACTATGATGGTCTCTACTTTGAAGAATAGTCCTTGTTGCTTTTGTTGTTAATTTGCGCATAACAAAGGAACTTTCACAAATTACCCAGAACTTTTTGCTCAACCTAGTACATAACAAAAATATAAACAATAACATTTATTTTAATATTAGAACGAAAATGAGACAAATTTTTTATGACTATGAAATTTTCTCATCTCGCAAGTTCCAGAGAGGACGCCAGTTCAATAGGTATGGAAAATACCTTTCACCTGAGACACATTTATGCACTTTACTTAACAAAAGACGTATCACGAAAAGCAATATCTCTGCAAACCTCACGCAATTTATGCGTCATTGGTTAGTATTTAACGATTATGTGTTATTTACCTGTATAATGAGGCATATACAGTATAAACAAACGGTGTAAAAAGACCTTTATTTTACAAAAAAAAACTTAATCGGAATACAAACTTAAAAAGAAAAATGTTACAACTCATAACAAGTGCTGAAAATGTACTCCATTAGCCGTGATGCATGCTTCACATCGGCGCCACATGGAATCGGGAATACGTTCCAATTGGCTAGGAGATTCCAGGACACGTTCTGCCGCTTCAGCGATCCATACCATTAGACGGTGGAACGGGTGTCTCGTTCAGCAAAGAATTAAGATATCCCCAGAGATAGAAATCTAGGGGATCCGTGGGTCGCAGTGGCGACGGTACAGGATCGATTGGACAGCGTTCGCGATTCTATGTTGCGCCGATGTGAAGTACGGATCACGGCTGATGGTGCATATTTTGAGCATTTGTTATGAGTTGCAATATTTTTTTTTTGTATTTTGTATTTCGATTAAGTTTTTTTTTTTTTTTTTTTTTTTTTTTTGTAAAATAAAGGTCTTTTTACACCATTCGTTATTTCTTTTTTGCGTCACACACTGTAAAAAAAATGGTAACGTCCCATGTAAAATCCAGGAACGTTTCGCCTTTTCTCAGGTTTTCAGAATAATTTAGCTCTTTCCTGTGAAATTTTGTTTTTCTTATCTGAAACGTTCCTGAACAAAAGTTGGAAACAGCAAAACGCTGCGGCCGCCATTTATTTTTTATTTTTTGTTATAATCCGTTGCTCGCGCGCTAGTGTCGAAAACGAATTCCTTAAATGAATGTAAAAAAATCAATATGGAATGCAAATAAATAAATAGACGACATAATCCTTTACGTCTCTATTGTCAAGACAATTCAGATGAAAATACAATACCTCTGTGACATCGCTAAGAGATTATCTCTCGTACTTGTCTGTGGAATGTTTAACGAGCAGACCGTGTAAAAAAAATACACCTATTATTTGGATCTCCATTAACCAGGGGACCATCAAACTTGATTCTCTCCGATTTTGATTAATTTAAAGTATGTTTTAGAGTTCTTATCTCTAATTATTCTTGTGAAAGGATTTCTTCAAATGGGCCTTAGATTTTCAGAAATTAGATGCCGAGGTTTAGCATACGTTTCAAATACCCATTAGTTTGCAGCTCTCAACGTGTCTTTCGTGGTGTGGACGCAGAAGGCTCGCACGCCACCCGTACGGCCCGAGTTCGATGCTACCTCTTGACTTTTTTTTCTTTTTTAATTAATTTTATATTTTAACACTTTATTACAATTTGATTTAAATTTGATATATATTTGACACTTTGAATTGCTGCAAATTTGATTTTTTTTTTCGGAAAAAATATACAATTACGTTTAGGTTTTTTTTTTTTCATGAAAATTTAAATGTATTTTATCTAACTTGTAAACTAACATGATTACTGACGAAAATCCAAAATATTTTATGTCTAGATTTTTTTTCTAATTATTATTTACATTTATATATTTTTATATTTTAAGCAAAGTTCAGAAACAATATATCATATATATATTTACTTTATTGAATTTTAACTGAAAATTTATTTTTTCGTGTAAATTATAAATAATAATTTTGATGTCAATTTCAAAATATTTTTTCATTCTAACAAATAATGATAAAAAAGCGAAAATTGTCAACTGGAAATGTAAAAATCGTCTGCGGATCCCGCATGCTGTGAAATGTCAGTAATGTTTTGCTGTCAATAGAAATATTCCTGGTATTTCGCAGGAAAGTTACTGGCATTTCTGTAGAAAGTTTTTAACATATACAGTAAAGTTCCAGTCATTTTCAAGAAATGTTTCTTGGAAATAATGGGCAACTCAGCTGCCCATTTTTTCCCAGGAACGTTGCAGAATTTTTTTTTACAGTGCAGTCACGATGCATTTGCACGTCACGACAACGTTTCCGACCTCCTTTTCCTATTTAATTCTTGTTCCTCGTGACCTGACACACCCACACGTGCTCTTTGGACATGTTCTTTTGAACCACCCTGTATATGAAAGTTATTTCTAATTTATAATTTATACTATATTTTTTCTTGTGTGTGAATTATAGTGTCAAATATTTTTTTGCTTCAGTTCTAGAAATGATGAAAAATTTTCATCAAAGATGCGTTGCCTTCGACATGAAGAAAAATATCGAAGTGTTATAGAAATTTATAGCAGGTGTACATAATTTTTTTTTTTTTATTTCCACAAAAATATGCATCCCAGGAAATTAGAGAAGAAAATAATATGAAGCAGTTTGAAGCGCAAAAAAAAAGAAAGTTTCAAGTGTGAATATAGGCAAAAAGTAGGAAATAAACATCGGAAATACATATCAGAGATATATAAATTGCTTGAGAGTAATAAGCTAAATTTATTTGAAATTGAATTCATAATTTTAATTATTCATTTATTTCAAATATGCAAGAATATATGAACAATTACATACATAAAATAAAAATATTTGTTTGTTTTAACTAACAATGGAGTTATATACGAATAACATAAATAATCACATTTATTTTTACAATGGAATGAGAATGAGACAATTTTTTTCTGGAAATGAAATTTTCTCATTTACGCCAATAGAAGAGAGAACATCATTTCAGTAGCTACGGAAAGAGGTGCTCACTAAACAAAGAATTGGAAGAAACCATGTACTTCGGAGGTATGTATGTTTGTAAAGAGTAATAAACTACATTTTTCTTGTGGGTAAATTTCTAGTGTCAAATATGTTTTCCAGCTCTACAAGTAATGAAAAAGTTTAATTCAAAGATGGGTTGTCCTTCGATATGATGTAGAAATATTGCGAGGTGATATGAATCTTTCTCTTCATTACAGGTATATATATTTTATTTTAAAAAGGTACCATAAAAATGTAACCCTGTAAATAATAAGAGAAAAAAATAATGAAGTAATTTGAGACTAAAAGAAAAATGTTAGAAGTGAGAATACAGGCGATGACTAAGAAAAGAAGAATCACAGATTGATGTCGGATGTATGTACATTTCTTAAGAGTAATAAACTAAATATATATTAAATTGAATTTATAATTAAATCATTATTTTTCTTTCCATTTACAAGAATACATGAAAAATGGAGACATAAACAATAAACGTTTGTTTCATATAACAGTGTTTACATTTTAACAACAAAGAAATTGCGTATAACAAAACAACCAACATAACGGTAATATAAACAATGACAATTATTTTAACAATGGAACAAGAATGAAAAAACTCTCTCTGGAAAGGATTTTTTTTAATTCATACCATTCGAAGACAGGACAGTAGCTAGTTGAAATACATTTATCCTAAAACACATTTATACGCTTTACATAACAATGAAAGAATATGGCAGAACGCTTTCTCAGACAAACCTGAACGAATTTTCTCCAGCACATATAAGAATTTGACGATTGTTTTTTAGTTACCTGTACACTGTAACAAATTTAAAACAAACTGCCCAGGCAATCGACCGTTTTAATGTTAAGGTTACAAATCCATACTTTAAATCTAATCTGACCGTAATATATGTAAAATTATGATCAAAATAGAGCAATTACGGTTATATGACAGTTTTTGGTTTTGTTTAATAAAAACGGTCAAATGATTGAACAGCTTGTTGTCAAATTTGAGGGTGTATAATGATTCGTAAATATCAGAAGTGTGTATAATTTCTAAGAATAGTAATCTATACTTCTTATTGTATTTGAATTTATAATGTCAAATATTTCTCTGTTTCAGCTCTAAAAATCTTAAAAACGTTTGATGAAAGATATGTTGATTTTCGATTTTTGGGAAAAAATTGTACAAATAATTAAAAATATATACAAATAATGCAAACATTTCATCAACGATGTATTGCCTTCGAAATGAACAGGAGATATGTCGGAATGATCTGTCATATTCTTACAGGTATGCATATTTTGTTTTTAACATATGCCGTAAAAATATGCACCCCAGTAAATTATAGAAGAAATAATCATGAAGTAATTTGTAGGCCAAATGAAAATTTTTTCAATTCGGATTATAAGCGGTGACTAAGTAAAGAAGAATCAATATCGCAGGTATGTAAATTTATTAAGAGCAAAGAATTTAATATATCTGGAATTGAATTTATAATCTAAATTATTCATCTATTTTAGTTTTACAAGAAAATATGAACAATGGATACATCAACAATAAATATATGTTTGTTTTTAAAATGTTTACTTTTAACAAGAAACAGATCGCGTATAACAATGAAGCAATAGGGTAATTCCGGGATTTATGCCGCACATTTTTTTGAATTTGTGTACAAAGTCCCATGGTAGACATAAAATAAAAAAGATCATGCTGTGCTATTTAATGTTAAATATACAACGCGTGTACTGCGACAAAAAAATTCAAAACAAATAATTAATATTTTTTAACAATTTTTTTCTAAAACATTACACTGCGGCGCGTCACCCAAACATTCAGGCTGAGACGCCGCACTTGTGCGGTAGTTATGCCGCGCTTGTAATAAGAACAGAATGAAATTATAAATAAAAATATTTAAAAAAAAATATTCATATCTGGACTATAATTAACGATGTAATAGCAAAATGAAACTAAATGAGTACATTGGAACGTATTAGTAAATTCAAATTAATAATTGTTCGCCTACTTTCTCTATTAAAATTATCGAATTATTTTTTTACATTAAATTTTAAATGTTATTTCAGCAACAACGTTACATCAATGTATTAGAGAGGAAAAAGAGAAAAAGTAAAATTATGTATACATAATTTATTTGTTAACCCTTTCGGGACTTGTGGTTTTTACAAAAATTTTACTCGGTTGGCCTTTTTAAAATTTACCTTTACCACGGCCACACTCGATCCCTTATAAAGCAGACGATCGAGTTTGTCCGTGCCTTTATTTAAATAATCATGAAAATGCTCTAATTAAACAAAGCAAATATTACTTTTCTTTTTTACTGGTGCAGAAACAATCTTTGTATGCTCTTTATAAAGGTGCTTATATGCACCTATGGTACCAAATGGATTAAGAGAGCTGTTTTTTTCGACTACAATCTACTGGAAAACTGTCGAAAAAGTACAGTATTTATATAACTACATTTCACACAAGATGCAAAGCAGCCAATTACACTTCCTCTCTTTTGGAGTAGTTTTCTAAACATTCCTTGTAAAGGACGTCTGCGTTATGCGTAATCCAATTTTTCATTATTATCATCTTGCTTGCATCTTTCTTGCCCTTCTTACTTTTTATTTTTATCTTTTTCTCCTTTGGTTTTAGTAAACTTGACAACATGACTAAAATGGTTAGTCTGTGCAAAAAGAAATGGAAAAGTTAACAACACTTAATCATCCCATACAAAAGAAACTGCGGCATATATACCGGAATTGCAGTGTGGCATGTATCCCATTTTGCATGGTGCAGACGTCGGCCGTCACAGTTACCTGCCATCGCTAAGGGGAATAACGTAACCATAGACACAGTACTCTATACACACGCTATAATTAGTTTTGACTTGGAAATCATGCATGCTTTTAGTAATTAGTGAACGAAAACTATTTAAACATAACGTGTTTAAAAGTTTGGACAATGAAATCATGCACTTACGTCAAAATAAAGATTGTGCTTCTACAAGTAAACATCCAAATGGGATTTAAGCTATACACTGGTTAAAATAATCTCATTGCGCACCTATATTGTGCGTTTGACGACCATGTATGGATAATTACAAGAAATACAAGGAGTGCGGCATCTATCCCGGATGCGGCGACTCTCCCGGAGTTAGCCTATATAAATAATATAAACAATCACATTTATTTTAATAATAGAATAGAAATGAGATAAACTTTTTTCTGGAAACGAAAAATTGCCATTCATGAAAGTTACATACTGGTATATAGTTCAGAAAGTAGGGTCAATGAACTTCTCCAGAGACACAATTTTAAACTTTGCTTAACAAAAAACAGACCAGAAAAAACAATATTCTCTGGTAAGCCTCACTCAATTTTTCTGCCACCGGTAAGTATTTATTACATTGTATAATAGTGTTATCTCAGAGTTGTGAATAATGTCTAAGATTGTTAAACTGTGATTCTACCTGGGTTCGAATTTATAATGTCAAATATTTCTTTTATTTAGGTCTAAAATTTTTCAAAAAGATAGATTTAAGTTATGTTGCTTTTCTACTTATTAAGAAAATTATGATGTGATCTAGAAGTTTTTTTATAGGCATTCATTTTTTTTTTTTTTTTAAGCTGCTTCAAAAAATGTATCCCTGTGAATATTAGAAAGAAAAATCCTATTTAATCTAGAAGTAAGGAGAAGAAATCTTTCAACTGAGGAAGAAAGATATGACTACGAAACAAAGAATCATAAGAAAACAGTGTACATCGAATGTATGCATTTTTCTTAAAAGTAATAAATTACATTTTTTTGCGTATGTGAATTTCTGTGGTAAAATATTTCTTTGGTTCAGCTCTACAAATAATGAAAAAGTTTCATCAAAGATTTGTTACTTTCGACATGAAGAAGAAAATGTCGAATTGATATAGAACTTAGTTACAGGTATACATATATATTTTAAAAAGATGCCATAAAAATATGCAACTCTGTAAATAATAGAAGAAAAAATTATGAAGTAATTCGGAGTCTTAAAAAAGAACTAGGTACACATATCTTTTTTTTTAAATATGCCATAAAATTATGTATCCCATTAAATTAGAAAAGAAAAACGTGAAGAAATTTCGTCAGACGTAAAGTACATTTCTGGAGAATAATAAACTAAACTTATTTGGAATTTAATTTATAATTTAAATAATTCGTCTGTTTAAGTTACAAACAAATATATGAACAATAAATACGTCAACAGTTAACATTTGTTTGTTTTAACAATGTTTACATTTTAACAACAAACAGATGGTGTAAAAAATGAAGCTATGCATGAATAATATATACAATCATATTTATCTTAACAATCGAACTACAATGAGAAAAATTCTTTTTGTAAATGAAATCTTCTCATGCAAGTAAGTTCAAAAGAGGATGCTACATCACTAGGTATAGAAAATATACATATCCTGAGACACATTTATACACATTTATCACGCAATTTATCCGTCTGTGCTTAGTAATTGACAATTATGCATTATTTACATGTATAATGATACACACATATCAGAGGTGTGTATAATTTGTAAGATTAATAAACTTTAATTTTTCTTGGGTTTGAATTAAAAATGTCAAATTGTAAATTTATGTCATATATATCATTTATATCATATATCATATAATATTTAAAAAGTTAGATTAAAGATATGTTGCTTTTGGGCTTATAAAAAGAAAATGATGAAGAAATCTAGAAGACTACTACAGGCATGCATATATATATTTTTTAAGATGCATTAAGAATATGTATCACTGCAAAAATTTGATGGACAATTCCGAATTATTGTGGAAGTCCGGAGAAGAACTATTTCAAGAGAGGAAGAAAGAGATGACGAAGAAATAAAGAATTATAATAAATCATATAGAAAGTATGTATGTATGTTTCTTACAAGTAAAATAAAAATTACAATTTTCTTGTGCGTGAAATTATGGTGTCAAATAATATTTTTTGTTTCAGCTCTACAAATATTGAAAAACTTTGATTCAAAGATGTATTGCCCTTCGACATGAAGAAGTAAAATGGCGAAGTGATATGGAACTTTATTACAGGTTTACATATTTTATTTTAAAAGATGCCACAAAAATATGTAACCTGTAAATAACAGAAGAAAAAATTCTGAAGTAATTTGGAGCTTTAAAGAAAAATGTTTAAAGTAAGAATACATGCTATGACTAAGAGAAGAAGAAAGAGAGATGCATATCTGAGGTATGTAATTTTTTTAATACTAGGAAACTAAGTATATTTCGAATTGATTTTATAATTTAAGTTATTCGTGTATTTCAGTTGTACAAGAATACATGAATAATGGATACGTTAAAAATTATTGTTTGCTTATTATGACAATGCTTACATTTTAACAACAAACATATCGCGTATATTAAAAAACATATATAACAATAATATAAATAATTACGATTATTTTAACAATAGAACAAAACAAACAGATTCTTTCTAGAAATGAAAGCTTCTCATTCATACCAGTTGTAGAGAGCTCTCCAGTTCTGTTGGTAATTAAAATACACTTCTCATGAGTCACATTTATACAATTTAATTAAGAAAGAATGGATCTCGAAAAACACTTTCTCTGGCAAGCCTCTCGCAATTTATCCGCCACTAGTAAATATTTGACAATTATATTTTTGTTACCTGTATAATGATTCATAAATATCAGAGGTGTGTATAATTTCTGAAAGTAATAAACTATAATTCTTCTTCGGTTCTAATTTATAATGTCAAATATTTCTTTGTTTCAGCGCTACAAATAATGAAAATGTTTGATGAAGGTGCGTTGTTCTCACAATTAAGAAGAAAATGTCGGACAAATCTGGTACTATATTGCAGGTATACATATTTTATTTAAAAAAGATGCCACAAAAACATGCATCCCTGTAAATTACAGAAGAAAAAATCAGGAACTAATTAGGAGACAAGAAAAAAAATATTTCAATTGAAAATATAGGTGTTATCTAAGAAAAATATAATCAGTATCGGAGGTATGTAAATTTATTAAGTGTAGAAAACTGAATATATTTGGAATTGAATTTATAATTTAATTTATTTCTCTATTACAGTTTTACAAGAGTACATAACAATGACATTTCTACATATAGAAAGAAAAAATATGATGTTATCTAGAAGTTTATTACAGGCATTCATATTTAAAAAGAGACGTCAAAAATATGTATTTTTGTGAGTATTAAAAGAAAAAATCTGATTTAATCTGGAAGTAAAGCGAAGAAATGTTTCAATTGAGGGAGAAACAGATGACCACGAAAGAAAGAACCAGAAGAAAACCGTGTACACCGAATGTATGTATGTTTCTTCAAAGTAATAAGTTACATTTTTTGTGTGTGGCGAATTTATAGTTTCAAAAATTTCTTTGCTTCAGGTCTAGAAATGATGAAAATGTTTCATCGAAGACGCGTTGCATTCGACATGAAGAAGAAAAATATCGAAGTGTTATTGAAACTTATAACAGGCATACATATCTTTATATATGTATATATAAATGACATAAAAATATAAATCCCTGTGAATTAGAGAAGAAAACATTATGAAGTAAATTTGAAGGGCAAAAAAAAAGTTTCAAAGTCAGAATATAGGATACATATCAGAGAAATACATATCAGAGGTGTGTAATTTCTAAGAATAATGAACTGAAATTTAGGGTGAGATTTAAATTTATAATGTCAAATATTTTTTTTGTTTGACATCCAAAAAAAATTAAAAGATAGTTGAAAGATTTGATGCTTTGCTTTTCGCTTTTAGAAATAATATTACGAAGTAATCTAGATATGTAATATTGTCATTTATATATATATATTTAAAAATATGCATTATAAATATATATATAGCCCTATGAATATTAGGAAAAAAATTCTTATTCAATCTGGAAGTCAAAGATGAAAGTTTTCAAGTGAGGATCATATATAAGACGACGAAATGAAGAGTTATAAGGAAATATATACATCAGAGGTTTGATAATTTCTTAAAAGTATTAAAATACATTTTTCTTTTGTGTGAGTTTATACTTCATAGTGTCAAATATTTGTTTGTTTAAATTCTACAAATAGTGAAAAAAAAAAATTGATCAATGATATGCTTCAAATCAACATGAAGAAGAAAAATTTCGAAGCGGTCTAGAATATTATTACAGGTTTACATATTTTTTTTAAAAAGAATCCCATAAATTATATATGCCTGCAAATTATACAGGAAAAAATATGAAGTTATTTGGAGGGCCAAAAAAATGTTTCATGTGGCCGATGACATATATAAATATAGAGGCGATGACAAAGAACTGAGGGATCAGAGAGTCATATCGGAGCTATGTAAATTTCTAAGACTAATAAATTAAATATGCTTGGAAGTAAATTTATTTTCAAATATACTTCAGTTATACAAGAATATATGTACAGTCAAGAGAAAAAAAAGTAAACACCCACTACTAACTCTGCAACTAATTATATTGAAGAAATGTACTGGTACCAATCGTTTGGAAATAAAGTTTACTTTTAAATGATGTATATAAAATTTGCTTAGGGGTCCATAATCATAACCAGACCAAACATTATTTTTTCCAATTACAACACCCAATTTTCACAGTATATTTTAAATTTTCGGTTAAAACTATGCTTACGAAACGAAATTTTTTGTCATTTGAATGATAAGTTTTTGAATTATAAACATTCAAAATTTAGAGCTTCTAATGATAAATTACATTTTGATATTTTTATTAATATCTCCTGAAATTATAATTCTAATGTGATAATTTTGATAGTAGTTGTAATACCAAAAATCCAAAGGTAAGTACGCTGAATTTGTGTATTTAAAAAATTTATGATATGAATTATAAAATAAATATTCAAAAATAATATGAGTTTTTTGATATATTTATATTTATTACGTCTTGCTTTATGCGAATTCTCAATTTCCAATTTTTCTTTCTAGTACTTTTCGAATAATCATTAAAAGAAATTCAAAATGATATTTTAAGGAGTACCGTTTAGTTTTAATTCCATCTATGATGTGCAGAAAAGCATAATTAAAAAAAATATACAGGGTGCAATATGTTATCTATCGCCTACCTTTAATTTCTCAACCGTTGGTCATAGACATATAGTTCCAATTACAAAAACGTTTCAAATAAGGTAAATATTGATGCTATGGCATTATTTGAAGTAAAAAATCAATTTGATAAAAATTAAGGAAATTAACTTTTTATACGGTCCCCCGGTCCCTATAGTTATATTTAGTAAAAGCTTACACATATCATAACAGATATAACACAAAAAGTTTGACATCTGTACTACAAAAATTGACACAGTTATTAAATTTCAAAGTTTCAGATTTTTGAACATGATTTTGTCTTTCATTGAGGGATCAGTTAAAAGATGAATTAAAGTAATTAGAGATCAAAATCAGAGTGCAATATCCTTTTTACGGCGAAACCACTTTTAGCCGGTCACCGATGCTGGGTTCATTTGCGTCTCATGTTTCGCCACTAGATTGTGTGCTCATGAAGACTTTTCCATCTAGTGCTGCGGTCGCAGCCTTATCGACTTATATAAGTGAGAGATGCCAAGCTGGGCATCGTCCTTGTGGCTTAGTGGTAAAGCACTGGAGATCTATTCCAGGGGCCCGGGTTCGATTCCCGGCTTGGGCATTTTTCACTAAGTTGGTTTACGACTTGTTAGCAATGTGATTATTCACGCGTTTAATATTCATTAATCGTACGAAAATTTGGATTGAGGCTAATTGAAGGGTATAGAATTTATTTATGGTGTCAAACTTGGCTATTGCTATTTAAAAAACAAAGTTTGCGTTCGT
Source organism: Maratus speciosus (assembly GCA_963932465.1). Classification (NCBI taxonomy): domain Eukaryota; kingdom Metazoa; phylum Arthropoda; class Arachnida; order Araneae; family Salticidae; genus Maratus; species Maratus speciosus. Next base: position 141,835,268 of record OZ010791.1, read on the forward strand.
TCTGGTATGTAGATGGTCCCCTAAGCAAATTTTATATGCATCATTTCAAAGTAGACTTTATCTCCAATCGTTTGTTACCTGTAACATTCTTTTACGTTAATTTGTGGCAGAGTTAGCAGGGGTGTTTACTTTTTTCCACGACTGTATTATATGAAGTTTTGCACCTCGAAGCCCGATTTTCAATTTTTTGATTAGATTTTTTAAATTTAATTTTTTATGCAATTTTTAACGCTTTTTTAAGTTTTGTGGCGATTTTTTCACATTAGTGTAGAGAATATGGTTTCTTTCTTTTAACCCAATATAGCAAACGTTGGTTTCTTTTCAAAAAAGTTTATTCGAAATTCGTACAGCGATTTTTGCATTTTTAGCGAATTTTTTATGCAATTATTGAACAGCATTTAATGCATCTGCATACCTATAACGGGGTTACCGTAGGGGAGGGCAAAATTGTGTCGCCAAATGCCGCCTAAATTGTCACCAACTTTGCGATATATCGCCAAATTTAGCTACAAGAATTAGTCGCAAAAGTGACGTCAACTTGGCGATGTCTCTAATATTTCGCCAAATTCCCATAGACTTCTATTGTAAACCAATAGGGATTACTTACTTACAGAAAATCAACAAATTGAGATATTTTAATGCAACAAAAACTAATAATAACTTAAGGGATTATATTCAAGATATTATATATAAGCATGATACAATGCTTACCATGCTTTTCCAAACATAAATTTTAAGAGAGCCCGCAGGTCAAAGGAATTAGATTTGAAACTTTTATCCAATTACAGTAAACTTTGACTTTCGTGATTTTTGAACTTTTCATGATTTTTAATGAGATTTTTACGTTTCTTCGCAATCTAATGCAATTTTTTGACATTCCATTTTTGACCTATAATACAAAAGTAATTTCTGCCTCATTTAAATAAAGTTTATTCGGATTTCATATAGCAATTTTGTATATGATTTTTAGTGTATTTTAGCGATTCCCTACCATTTTTTACACATTAGGGAAGAGAATCAACTTTCACTCTTCGAACACAATATATAATTTTTTTTTTCTCTTTTCGAAATTTGTGCAGCGATTTAAAATTTTTACACGATATCTTATTGTGATTTTCAGAGCTTTTTTTGTAATTCGTGCTGTATTTTGACGCACCCGAACAACGCCGGGCAAGTTAGCTAGTATAACAACAATATAAACAATCACATTTATTTTAACAATAGAACAAGAATGAGATACGGAAAAGGGTATGGAAGTCTACCGAATTGGGGTTTGCTTTGGGGCCTACAGCTACAATGTAAAGATAAAAGATAAACTAGAATGAGATACATTTTTTCTGTAACAGAAAATTTCTCGTCCGGGCACGTTGCAGAAACGATGCTATTTCAGATAGTGGGAAAAAATAATCTTCTCCTGACATACATTTATACACTTAGAATTTTAAGGAACAATTGATCAGGAAAAACACTTTCTCTTGCAAGCTCGCGCAATTTATCAGCTTATGGTTAGTAATTGACGATTATGCTTTAGTTATTTTTATAATGATGCATATATAGTTATGCAGGGTGATTCAAACTTCGTGGGGAAGTAGGGAATAGGTCGGGAAACCGATTTCACATAGGAATGTATGCCAGCAAACGTTATCTAAATGAAGGTTAAAAAAACCGGAAACAAATTAAACGAAAAGTTTCCAGGCGTTGAAAACAAGGACATAAACGAGATTTTTGGTGTTTATAAAGATGTAAAAGGCTTCGTAGAAGTACAAATGAAAAGTAGAAATAGGATAAGAAATGATACTAGCTATAAGGAAGTCAAAACAATGTTTGGGACGCAATGAAAATTTTAATACACATAGCGCCTTCTGCATACACATGCCTACATTTGCAGGCATAATTTTCTATATAAAATCGGATTCCTGACGTATTCCCTACATTCCCACGAAATTTGAATGATAAGTTTTCAATCACCCTGTATGTATAGTTACGCAAATATCTTAGGTTTAAGTTTATAATGTTAGCATAGTTTATAATATTAGCACATTTATATCCTATTATATTTAAAAAGATAGATTAAAGATATGTTACTTTTCGAATTAGATAAAGACGATTAATGATATGTTACTTTTCGAATTCGAAAAAGACAATTAAGAATATGATACTTTTCGTATTAGAAAAAGACAATTATGAAATTATCTAGAAGATTATTACAGACATAAATATGTATTTTTAAAAGATGCATTCAAAATATGTATTCCTTACTAATTTTAGATGAATAAGTCTTATTTATTCTAGAAGTCAAGAAAAGAACTATTTCAAGTGAAAAAGAAAGAGATTACCAAGAAATAAAGAATTATAAGAAACCATGTAGAAAGAAAATATCTATGCTACAGAAAAAATACTACATTTTTCTTGTGTGCGAATTTATAGTGTCAAATATATTATTTATTGTTTCAGCTCTACAAATAATGGAAAAGTTTGATTCAAAGATGTAATGCTCTTCGACATGAAGAAAGAAAATGGCGAAGTGATATGGAACTTTATTACATGTATATAAATTTTATTTTAAAAAGACGCAATAAAAATATATAAACCTATAAATAACAGATGAAAAATATTCGGAAATAATTCGGAGTCTTAAAAAAATGTTTGAAGTAAGAATAAAGGCCATGACTAAGAAAAGAGGAATTAGAGATGTATATTGGAGGTATGTAAATTTCTTAAATTTAATAAACTAAAATATTTGGAATTTAATTTATAATTTAAATTCTTCGTCTATTTCAGTTATACAAGAAAGTTTGAACAATAGATATGCCAATAATAAATGTTATTTTGTTCTAACAATGTTTACATTTTAACAACAAATTGGTCTCGTTTAAAAAAATAACCTACATGACAATAATGTAAACAATCACATTTCTTTTAACAATAGAACTGAATAAAAAAAATTCTTTCTCGTAATGAAATGTTCTCGTTCATACCAGTTTAATAGAGGTCGCCATTTCAATAGGTGGTTAAAATACACTTATCCTCAGACGCATTTATACACTTTACTTAACAAAGATTGGATTTGTAAAGCAATTTCACTGGATATCCTCCCGCAAGTTCTTCTCCAGTAGTAATTATTTTACGATCATATTTTAGTTACCTGTATAATGATTCATAAATATGTAATGTGTGTATAATTTCTAATAGTAATAAGCTATAATTCTCCTTGGGTTTGAATTTATACTGTCAAATATTTCTTTATTTCAGCTCTAAAAATAATGAAAAATTTGGATGAAAGATATGTTGCTTCTCGACTTACAGAAATTAAATCATGGTATAATCCAGAATTTTATTACAAACATGCATTTTTTTAGTGATGCATAAAAAATATCTATCCCTGCAGACATTAATGCAAATATTCTGATGTAGCATGAAATTCAATAAAAGAAATCTATCAAAAACATGACTGTGAAAAAAGGGAGCCAAGTTCCGTAAAAAAAAAAAAAAAAAAAAAAAAAAAAAAAAAAAAAAAAAACTGTTAAGAAAAGAAGTGATATATAAGTGGGTGCCAATTTCAAACAAAATTCACTTAAACTTATATAAGGAAGTATTGTAGCATTGCTTTAATTGTTTTAAAATAAAAATTATTGATAGCATATAATAATGAATCTAGAACTTGTTTTTACCTACGACTCATTTATTTCTATTAATAGCATTATTATATTATAAAGACTTAGACTGTTTTACAATATCCCCTATAGAAAACCCTATAGTGATACAGATTCACTGGATAGGAAGAACTAATCTATTTCTAAAGCAAAGTGAAAATACGGCTAAGTTCCTAAATCCTGCCGGCAAAATGAAATTAAGCGGTCGATCCCAATCGATCTTAGACGTGGGACAGGGGGTGACAGTTGCTGATGCATTAGACCACACGGACTTGGCTTTCATGTGCCGAGAACAAAAGTAACTAAAATACATCCCAAAGAGGTATTTCCTCGCGTAGGTGTCGTGTGAAGGAATAGATGTGTCCTTCCATTCAAAGAGCAGTTGTCAAAGGATTTTGACAGGAAAGCATGTCGAGTGGTCAAAAGTCTCTACATTGTTTTCTAGGATAAATAATTGTGAATATATAGGGGATCAGATAATTTGAGAGAGTTAGTAAATTTCTAGACTCGGGTGAGTAAACATACAGATTGGACCGGTAGGAGAGAAATAGCTCTCTGGGGTTTTCACTCCATGTTTTGCGGGTAGATGACCCGAAGGCGAAACAGCCTTGCGGGGCTCTGACGGCGAGCGAGGCCGGAGCTAAGCGAAAGGAATCTGCGGTATTGGCATAGCGAAAGGCTGCCATAGCACCATATGCCATAAAACTATTGAAATCATATTTCCAGAAATTATCTTCCATAGACGTCCGTGATTCCAATTTTTAGCTTGACCTTGTATGTCATTTTATTTGTATTTTACAAACATTTCTTAGTAAACTAAACGCAGTTCAGCGTGAAAAGGCATAACTCATTTAAAAACCACCATTAAGCAATTTCCGTCCATACCTATTAACACTTAACAATTCTTTTGTTTTTTTTCCTGCATATGAATTATAGCATTTATACCCACCTTATAGTATGCATAAATATAGTGAAACATAAAAGAGCATATCATAATTAAAAATGCATGTCCAACAATCATCGCTAATATACTTTACTTCGTATCTGAAATCTTTTCTGTGTCCCTGTAAATGCTATGCACTTTGTATTTTAAATGAAATAACTCATGGTACACCTGAGCGACTTATATCAATTTCATTGTATACGACATAATTTAACATAAATAAAATACGCCGCAAGCAATCGTCCCCCCCCCCCCTATATCATTATTTAACGGAATTCTTTTGTGTAGCCCTGTAAAAGAATAATAACTATTCTTTCCACCACATGTTCTATAGAATACATATTTTAGTACACTCCTTAATTGCATATCAATTGTATTGTGTTTGAAAGCGTGTAACGTCATTAAAAATCATCTGAAACGATTTTTTCCATTGGCCGTAATGTAAAGGAATACTTTTGAGTGTCCCTGTAAATGAACTACATATGCTAAAAACTTCATTTGAAGTATTGATCGTGCTATGGTAAACGCCAATAACATCGAAAATTTTCAGGGCAATACGAGTATATTTACGAGAGTTAGATCGCATGCAGTCGGATTTATGGCCAGACGGCCATCAAACCGAAGTCATAAATACTTTTTAACTATGTGGGAAAGTGTTAAAAATAGCAGAATGCTATCGGAACGGTGATGACCCCGCCCACGTTCCCTTTCTCATTAGTTATTGGAAATTATCTTCTTTCCGTATAAATCCTTTTTGCCATCGACCCCTATTTTAAACGAATTTTCAAAAAAAAAAAAAAAAAAGTATCGAAATACCAAAGATTCTCCCCGTTCCCCGCCCATCCTGTCTAAATTCTCTACTTTCATGATTTTCGCCAAACACAATTCCTTCTTGCCAAGAAAAGTCACTTTGACGCAGAAAGCTTTGGCCAATCAGGTTACGAGATTTCAAATCATGGTTGGGGGAAAAAATATGCTTGCTGCATGTTTAGCCCGGATTTAACATTTGGCGGTTTTTTTTTTTTTTTTTTTTTTTTTTTTTTTGGCAAATTAAAATTTTGCTATCTACTGCCCCTACAGACATGAAATTTGGTGCAAAGTTCGTTTACACTATAAAACTAAGGAATTTAAAGAAAAATTGTGAAAATCGATTAATTACCCACTTGGGAGTGTCCATTTTTACTTTAACATTATGTCTATTAGGCGAAATTTTAATTTGTGAAAAAAAGAGATCTCTTTGATGAGTGAGTCCGTCAGTCAGTGATAAAATTATCGATTATCAGACATTTTCAAATGTCATATCTCGGAAATTAACTATGCGTTATTTCTAAAATTCTGTATTTTAGGTAATTAGGGTAGTCTTACTACGTATTTCGTATTACATGTACATAGGGCACACATATTTTCAGTAGTAGAGTGTCGAACTTTGGCGAACACTGCTCAAAATGTTTTGTGTAATATAACACACTAGCATGTCAGATGAATTTTGCTGACACACTGCCGTGTGTCTAGATGTTTCTAGTGAGGATGAAATGCGTGACCAAGAAATAAAGAATTATAAGAAAATATATACATTCGATGTATATATGTTTTTTAAAGTATTAAACTGCATTTTCCTTGTGTGTGAATTTATGGTGACAAATATTTCTTTGTTTTAAGATTACAAATAACAAAAAAGTACGATCAATGATGTGTTGGAAATCGACATAAAGAAGAAAAATCTCGAAATAATCTGAAACATTATTGCATGTGCACATATATTTTTTAAATGATGCCATAAAAATATGTATCCATGTAAATTATAGAAAAAAATATGATGTAATATGAAGGACAAAAAGAAGTTTCATGTGAGAATTCAGGCAATGACTTAGAAAGAGAAATCAGAGATGCATATGCCTAAGATCTAAATGCCTAAGATAATAAACTAAATAAATTTGTATTTTAATTTATAATTTAAATTATTTGTCTATTTCAGTTATACAAGAATATATGAACAATAGATGTTTGTTTGTTATAACAATGCTTACACTTTAACAACAGACTGATCACGTATATCAAAAAACCGACATATTAATAACATAAACAATCACAATTGTTTTAACAATCGAACAACAATGAGACAAATTCTTTCTGTAAATGAAATTTTCTCATTCATACTAGTTACAGAGATGACGCCGATTCAGAGTAGGTATTAAAAGTATTACTTCTCATGAGATATATTTAAACACTGTATTTAAAAAAGTTTGGAACTGGAGAACACATTTACTGACAAGCTTCCAGCAAATTCTTCGCGCCACTGGTAAGATTTTGACGATTATATTTTAGTTACACGTATAATGATTCACAAAATCAGAGGTGTGCATAACTTTTAAGAATAATCTTCTCGGTTTCAATGTACAATGTCAAACATTTCATTGTTTCAGCTCTACTAATAATGAAACAATTACATGTTGCTATCGACTTATAGAAAAAACAATATACAAATGATAAAAAAAATATGCAAATAATGAAAAGTTTCATCAGAGATGCGTTGCCTTTGATATGAAGAAGAAATATGTCGGAATTATCTGGTACTTTATTACAGATATACATATTTAATTTTTAAAAATGCCATTAAAAACTGCATCCCTCACTGAGAAAAAAATACCGCCTTCACATAGAATGAATTGGTAATCATTTTCTGAATCCTTAAAGTAGAAATATAGATTTCCGAACTATGCGAATAGGGTAAACAACTAAGCTGAATAGACGTAATTGTCTAGAATTTCTAGTCACTTGTTTTCTAGGTGACGAAACGATAATGAATCTTTTCAGAAGCGAGAGATTATCGCTTAATTTCTTCAATGGTTTCATAAACTAGAATTATAGTTACTAAAACTAACCTCTAGTGTTCGCATCCATTTTCAGAGATTTTTAAATAAGTTTGACCACGAGAATATAGGAAAACATCCTTGAATTCTAGTGGGAGATTCTAGAATTCTCTAGCAAAGGGAACAACAATTTATACAAGAACTATTTTTTCTAAAGCCACAATTTAGATTGCAGATACCAGAATCGTATTTTTTCTCGTAAATTAAAGAATAAAAAAATAATAGGAGTAAATAGAAGGACAAAAGAAAAATTTCAATTGAGAATATAGGCGATGACTACGGAAAGAAGAATAAAAAATATCTAAGAGTAATAAACTAAATAATTTTGAAACTGAAATCTAATTTAAAATAAACTTCTATTTCAATTATACAAGAATAAAGTAACGATGGGTACTTTAACAATACATGTTTGTTTGTTATGAAAATGCTTACAATTTAATTACAAAAAGATAGCGTATAACAATAAAGCTATATAACAGTAATAAGAACAATCAAATTTATTTCAACGATAGTACAAGAATGAGACATTTCTTTTCTGTAAACGAAATTTTATTATCCACATTAGTTACATAGTAGGCGTGGTTTTTGTAAATAGGGAAATACACTTTTCTATAGACACTTTTATACAATTTACATAACAAAGAATAGAGGATTAAAGACTTTCCTCTGCAATATCATGCAAATTATCCGCCATTGGTTAGCATTTGAGGCTTATGATTTTCTCACCTGTATAATGTTGCATATACCGGGTGTCCGAAAAAAGACTGACTGATTTTAAAATTCAATAACTTCCAAACGGTGAGAGATATTAAAAAAATTCTTGCAGGAGGGTTATGCATAAAGTCAAAAGTTTTTTTACAGTGATTTTTGATTTTAGTTCGAATTACAAACAATAGATGGCGCTGTAAGCAATAGTTGGTAAATACAGGCTCGATTTCTGGTCCTTTCTGTTGTTTCATGCAGAAAAAGGAGATGGAAATGTATTATCCGGGCCACGAAGTACCAAAAATCGAGCCTGAATTTAGCCTCTATGGATCGCAGCGCCATCTATTGTTTGTAATTCGAACTAAAATCGAAAATCACTGTAACAAAACTTTTGACTTTATGCATAACCCTCCTGCAAGAATTTTTTTAATATCTGTCACCGTTTGGAAGTTATTGAATTTTAAAATCAGTCAGTCCTTTTGGGGACACTCGGTATATCAGAGGTGTGATTAATTTATAAGAGTAATAAACTGTAATTCTTTTTGGGTTTGGAAGGAAAATTCTGATTTATTCTCGATGTCAATAAAAGAACTTATTTAAATGCAGAAGATAGAGATAACAACGAAATGAACAATTATAAGACACCATGTAGAAAGGAGATATGTGTGCTTCTAAAAAATTATAAACTGCAATTTTCTAGTGTGTAAATTTATAGTGTCATATATATATATATATATATATATGACTATATATATATATATAATGCAGCTCTACAAATAACGAAAACGTTTGATTCGAGGATGTGCTGCCCTTCGACAGGAAGAAGAAAAATGGCAAAGACTTATGGACCTTTACTACACATATACATATTTTACTGTAAAAATACGCCCTAAAAATGTGTAAGCCTGTCAATATTAGAAGAAAAATGAGGAGAATACAGGCGACGACTAAGAGAAGAAGAATCATAGATGCATATCCGAGGTACGTAAGTTTTTTAAGAGTAATAATCTTAGTATATTTTGAATTGAATTTATAATTTATGTTAATGGACTATTTCAGTTATAAAAGAAATTATGAAAACTGAATACGTCAACGATGTTTTTCAATAACAATGCATACATTTTAATAACAAAAAGAATGGGTATAACAATAAAGCTATATAACAGTAAACTATCGCATTTATTTTTAAATAGAACAAGAATGGGGCAAATTCTTTTTGGAGATGAAAATTTATCATAAACGCCAGTTGCAGAGAGGACGCCAAATATGTCAGTAGGGAAAAATGCACTTTTCATGAGACACATTTATACACTTTACATAACAAAGAATAGAACAGCAAAAACGCTATTCTCTTTCGAATGTTAGACAATTTCTCCGCTACTGGTATGTATTTGACGATTATATTCTACGTACATGTATAATAATGCATATATCTCAGAGGTCTGTGTAGTTTCTCTGATGAATATATTATATTTCTTCTTGGGTTTGAATTTAAAATTTTAAATATTTCTTTTTTTCTGGTCTATCAATATTTAAAACGATAGAATAAATATACGTTTCTTTTCGACTTATAGAATGAAAATTATGATGCATTCTAGAAGTTTATTAGAGGCATAAAAATATATATTTTAAGATGCGTTAACAATATGTGTACCTGCGAATACTACAAGAAAAATTCTAATTTATTCTGGAAGTCAAGAGAAGAGCTATTTCAAATGAGGAAGAAAAAGATGACCAAGAAACATAGAATTAGAAGAAACCATATAGAAAGTATGGATGTATGTTTCTAAAAGGTAATAAACTACATTGTCCTTGTGTGTAAATTTATAGTGTGATTTATTTTTTGTTCTTGTTGTTGCAGCTCTACAAATAATATCAAAGTTTGATTCAAAGATATGCTGTCCTTCGACATGAAGAAAAAAGTGACGAAGTTATATGGAATTTCATTACATGTATACAAATTTTATTTTAAAATGATGCCATAAAAATATGTAACCCTGTAAATAACAGAAGGAAAAATTATGAAGTAATTTGGAGGGCAAAAAAAATGTTTTAAGTGGGAATACAGGCGATGCCGGAGAATAGAAGAATCATAGATGTATATCCAAGGTATGTAAATTTCTTAAGAGTAATAAATTAATATACTTGAAATTGAAGTTATACTTTCAATTCTTCGTCTATTTCAGTTATACAGAATATATGTACAATGTATACAGTAACAAATATTTTATTTTTGTTATAACAATGCTTATATTTTAACGATACATAAAATGCGTATTAACAAAATATTACACATCAATAACATAAAAATCCTAGATTATTTTATCAATAGAACAAGAAAGAGACAAATTCTTTCTGGAAGTGAAATTGTTTCATTCATACAAGTTTCAGAGATGATGCCAGTTCAGTAGCTAGTTCAAACACACGTCTCCTGATAAACATTTATACATTTAACAAAGGGTGGATCTGTAAAAACAGTTTCTTTGCAAGACTTCCGCAATTTATCCGCCCATGCTAAGTATTTGGCGATTACATTTGATATATACTACAATTTTTATACGATGAATTACGTCCGAGAAATAGTAAATCTCAACTATTATTATTAATTTATTTTTCGTGAATTTAAATTCACATTGCTAATAAGGCATAGAATCAACATAATTAAAAATTATCAAGACCAGGTTTCGTACCTGGGTCGTTGCTTCAGCGCTGATTATATTTTAGTTGGCTGCATAATGATTCATAAATATCAGAGGTGTGTATAATTTATAAGTGCAATAAACTATAATTCGTTAACGGTTTGGATTTATAATGTCAAATATTTCTCTGTTTCAGCTCTATAAATAATGAAAATGTTTGATGAAAGGTATGTTGCTTTTCGACTTATAGAAAGAAAATTATACAAATAATGAAAAAGTTATGGAAATAATGAAAACATTTCATCAAAGATGTGTTGCCGTCAAAATGTTGAAGAAATGTATGTCGGAAAGATCTGATACATTATTACAGGTATATATATATTATTTTTAAAATATAATTAACAGGGATGTATATTTTTGTGGTATCTTTTTAAAAATAAAATATGCATACCTCTAATACAGTACCAGATTATTCCGACATTTTCTTCTCCATAAATATATGCATCACTGTAAATCGTGGAAAAAGAAATCATGAGGTAATTTGGAGGACAAATAAATAAAGTGGCAATTGGGAATACAGGCTATGATTAAGAAAAGAAGAATGAGAAAAGCATATCGGAAGTATGTAAATTTTTTAAAGTAAAAAACTTAATATATTTGAATTTGAATTTATAATTTAAACTATTCGTCTACTTCTGTTGTACCAGAATATTAAAAAAGGGGATATGTCAAGGAAAAATGTTTGTTTGTTTTGACAGTGCTTACAATTTAATAACAAACAAATCGCCTATAAAAATAAAACTATACAACAAAATTATAAACAAGCACATTCATAGACTAGCAACTATAGAAAAAGAATGAAACAAAATCTTTCAGGAAATTTATTTTTATCATCCACGCCAGTAGTAGAAAATACGACCGTTTAGTATGTTGTGAACATACACTTCCTCTGAGACACAATTATACATTTAAATTATCAAAGAACAGATCAGGAAAAACACTATTTACTGGAAGACTCGCACAAAAATTCCGCTACTAATAAGTATTTGACGACTACATTTTATTTCCATGTATATATATCAGATGTGTGTATAATTTCTATAATTAATAATTTGTAATTCTTCCTTGGTTTGAATTTATAACGTCAAATTTTTCTTTGTTTCAAGTCTAAAATTATTTTAAAAGATAGATTGAAGATACGTTGCTTTTTGACTTATAGAACGAAAATTATGAAGTAATATAGAAGTTTATGAAAGGCATAACTAGTTTTAAAAAAAAGAAGATGCATCGAAAAGTTGTATCCTTGTGAATATACACCTGAATACAACCTTTGATACAAGAACCGAATGTTTATCCGTAAATAGTTGAAATATATAAATTTATTTACAAGAGAGGTGTCAGGTAGTATTTGTTATTGGGAATCGAAAAATTTTGCATACGAAGTATGAAAAGTATTGATTTCATGAAATAACTTATGAAAGAAAATGACAAGAAATTCCGCTTTCATACAAGGAAAAGGAAAAACTTTACAAAGTTTTCTTATTCTTATCTCCACAAAAGGAATCCCGAAAGATTAATGCTCACATTATTTAACGTTTGAGTCAATATCGGGATGAGTTGATTTTATGCTTTATATTCCAATACTTAGTAGTAGTTTTATTTTATTTATTTAAATTCGGATATTACATGATTACATAAAGTAAAAAATCTTTCAAAATTTCCCGTTTGAATTCTGAATTTCTGAATTAAGAAAAGCAATACTAAATAAGTATTATTCATTGATATGATAACGATTTGACTCTTCAAAACAACCATAATGTGTCCCATGTTTTATGGGTTATAAACTGTCAGAATCGCATAATGTATTCAAACGTGTGCGGTATTCCAAAAGCCATGGCCCCTATTAATGCCAGTACACAATATTAATGTATGATATTGTGGTGCCTTTATTAGAAAAAATCACTGGGAATATCAACGGTAAGTCCGTAATTAATCACTTAAACAACAAACCTTTTCATTTTCTAAAATCTCATCACTAATTAAAAAAAATAAAGGAAAGTCCCTTGGATTTTATTAGCTTAATTTCCAGAATGTAAGGCATGTGAAATAAAATTACAGCTAATTCACATTACACTAAATTATTGAACCTTTTTTCTAAAACTTTTTTTTTCCTTTTTAAATTTAAAAAATAAATTATATATACCGAAAATACAGCTCATATTCAAAATATTAGAATAATTGAGAAAAAGTAATAAGAAAAAATTACTTTTCATTTATTTATTTTTGATACTTAGTAAACGCAATTAAATTTCTTATAAATTAAGTCCGAAATGTTTAGATAAGATTTTAACATTTACAAAGCATAAAGTACAGTACTATAAATTAGGTATACAGCATTCTGAAACTCATCAAAATATTAGAATAAAATTTAGATTGGTTCCAAATATTAGAATATTTTATTTTACGCAACAATACTACCTTATGAATCTGAAGTAAATTGTAGTTAATATTTTGTAGCATCCCCTTTAGCTTTCATAACAACATACAATCGATCTTGCATACTATACACAAAGTGTTTATAAACATTTCTATCAATATTAGCACAAAGAGACATTATACGTGCCACTAACTTAGTTTTACTTGAAGAAGGATTTTCTTGGAGATTTTTCTTCCTTATACACCATACGTTTTCGATGGGATTAAGGTCTGGTGAGTTTGGTGGCCAATGAAAGTACCTTAAAGTTGCGTTGGCAAAACCAATTCTTAGTTGATACCGAGGAATGCGGTGACACTAAATCTTGTTGAAAGATAAAATCATCTTCAAATAAATCTTCTGACGGTGAAAACATGTAATATTCCAAACTTTCTTGATATATCTGAGACTTAACCTTTTCGTAGACGATGCATAACTTTCAAGACCCTTCTGCACCCATGCAACCCCATACAATGACACTAGCAGCAAATTTTACGGAACGTTTAAGGCATTCTTTATCAAATGGTTCTTGCCTTATTCTCTAAACTGGAATACCTAGATTACCATACGAAACACAAAACATACTTTCATTACTAAATAATATATTTTCCCAATCTTCTTCGCTTCATAAACGTCTTGATTTACGCAAATTCAAACTTATACACTTTTGTTTTGCAGTCATGAGAGATTTTGTTTTCGGTACACGAAATTCAAACTTAAATTTATGAATAAGTCTTAATGTTGACGATGTAGAAACTTCAACTCCTTCTTCTTTCCATTTGCGGTGCAAGAATCGTACACTTTTAAAACGGTTTTTCTTAACAATACCCTCCAGTTTCCTGTCATCTCTAGCAGATGTTTTTGGTTTTCGGTCGCCATTTCGGCGATAATTTTGAAATTTCCATTTTTTTTAATTTTGTGTTAGTATTTTACTAACGAATGATTGCAAACAATATAATTAGTTCGCTACATAACATTGATTTTTACTTTGCCGATACAAATCAACCTTAAGAAGTTTAATAGATTCAGGAATATAACTCACACGACCAGTTTTAAGACGAAAAAGCAAACAAACTGCAAAAAGGAAACTAATTTTAAATAAAATCATCTGAATTTAATCAATGATGCCACCAGTTATGAATTGGTGATAATTAAAGGAGAATTAATGTGAAATATTCTAATATTTTGAATCACTTGAATAAATATTCTAATATTTTGACTTTTCAAAATATTTTTTTTTCAATTAATATTTTTAGAAATGATATTATTTTTAAGATAATAAATAAGTTTAATCAACAATAAGTTCTTAATAAAAATATCGTTTGCATATTTGCAGTAAAAGCAATATTTTCAACTTGTAAAAGAAAAGTAATTATTCTAATATTTTGAATATGAGCTGTATTACATCAAAAATATTTCATCTAGCTTTAGTTTTAGTTACCTGTATAATGATTCATAAATATGAAATGTGTATATAATTTCTAATAGTAATAAGCTATAATTCTTCTTGGGTTTGAATTTATACTGTCAAATATATTTTTATTTCAGCTCTATAAATAATGAAAATGTTTAACCCTAGAACTACCGGAAATTTTACTCAAGTTTTATAAAAACATTCTACACCAGAATTTTTACTTAAAACTATTTAATTTGTTTATTTAACTTATTATTGTCTGATTTATACATTTAGTTTGTTTTGAAGAAATTTCTGGTTTGAATAAATATTTTGAATGTACATGTCGGGTCTAATGGACCCGTCTGGTAGACGGAAGGTTAATGAAAGATATGTTGCTCCTCGACTTACAGAAAGAAAATTATGCTGTAATTCAGAATTTTATTACAGGCATGCATATATTTTTAAGTTGCATCAAAAATATCTATCCCTGTGAATATTAATTCAAAAATTCTGATTTAGTCTGGAATTCAATAAAAGAAATCTAATAAAAACATAACTCTGTAAAAAGGGAGCGAAGTTCCGTAAAAAAAAACTACCAAGAAAAGAACTGATATACAAGTGGGTGACAAGTTCAAATAAAATTCACTTAAACTTATATACTGAAGTATTGAAGCAGTGTCTGAATTGTTTAAAAATAAAAAAAAAATATTGACAGCATATTAATAATAAATCTAGAATTTGGGAAGCTTTTAACTACGCGTCATTTATTTCTAATAATGGCATTATTATATCAAAATTTGATATTTCATGTTTGGAGGCCTTAATTTCAGTGTATTGGGGCTGCTGAAAGGGGTGGAGTTGCTAGAGTCATGACCAAGTACAAGTGTATATGTATCTGTCTCTTTGTCAGGTATTAGTTGGGTTATAATTATGTTTACGGTGAGGGGATCGCTAATGTGATAATAAAACAAGAGCGAAGTGTATCTGTGGGTATATTTGTTTATGAAATCGTTAAGATGACTCATTTGTTTATTATATTAAGAATATTGCAAATTGTTATAATGACATTGTTATTAATACTGTCCTCATCATTTTATTAAAACATGAAAGTGATAGGCATAACATTTATCAAAAAATTTGTCAATTTCTAGATTTCTTTTTTTAATATGCTCTCAATAATTTTTATTTTTAAACAATTAAAACAATTCTACAATACTTCAATAGATAAGTTTGAGGGAATTTTTTTTAACTTGGCACCCACTTACATGTCACTTCATTTCTTGGCAGTTTTTTTTATTTTTTTTTTTATGGAATTTGGCTCCCTTTTTTCACAGTTAGCTTTGTGTTAGACATCATTACTTTTTGTAAATTTACACTACATCTAGACACTTTACTTAATGCTTTTTAATGTGTTTACATGTGACTATTTTATTCACAATTTTAAATTAAATTTCCTACAAAAAAGTATTTGTCTGTGAATTTGCAGCAGAAATCTATATTTTAATACTGCTCTATTGGATGCATGTTTCGAAACGAAATTTATTGATTCGAAATTTTTATTGTTTCTGAAACAACAATAATCATATTGATAATTAAATAAAATTAAAAATTAATAGAAAATTTAAAGTTAAAAAAATATTGTTAAACTAAAAATAGCTTAAATTTAAAAAGCAACAAATTTATTAAAATTATTTGGAATTTTTCTTTTTAATGAAGTCGCTAAGTTGTTGTTACAGTAAATAATCTTATTATATAAATCTTCTCTCCTTTGAAATTTTCACTTCACCACGTTCCTCTGCCAACGTATAGTGTGTAAAATTATATATATATATTAAATATTTTCTTCTATTTTTTCATAGTAATAATAATTAAAAAATCTAGATTCCCTATCTCATCATTTTTTAAACAAGAATGAAAAATCATGCTTTAAGCATAGTTTATAAAGAATTTTCCAATACTTCCTGAATGCTTTAACAAAACTTCGTTCTTTATGGAAATAAGGTAAATAAGATAACTATGTAATCATTTTAGAAAACGCATAAAACATTTAAAAAACTGATTTCAGCACTTATTGTTCATAGCCAAATATGTATTCCAATTCTTTTGAACAGTCCTGTATTTGATCTGTAGGTTGATATATATACTATAAAACGGGAAATATAGTTTAGCAAGAAAACTCATAACATGTTGAAATTTCTCTTTCAGCAATTTATACTAATAGACGGAAACGTTTTTAATATTTTTCTATATCCCTGATGTAGTTTACCTAGTATCTTTATTACGCGCCACTATATAGCTAAAATTTAAGGGGTCTCAGGACTCTTAAAGCTTTAAAATTTTCGAAATTTTAATTTTTTTAGATGTTAAACTCCTATATTTTCTGAACATTTTGATGTAATTGTTTCCTTGAAATTCCCATTAGAACAGAAGTTATGGCTTTTACATTTATACACGTTCAGTAGCTGAAGCGTCGTTTCGGAAACTTTGAAGCCATTTTTCTCCAAATGACGTTTTTGGGCATAACGCGCACGATATCTCAAAAACTTATGAATATTTTTTCATGAAATTTTCAAAACGTATGTTTCATGTTAGTCTGTATAAACTGAATCTAAAATTTCTTTTTTATTGTTCAAAACAATATTTTTTTAGGTGATTATACTGTTGAAATTTTCTTAATTTTGCATTAGCTCAATACGACTTTGTATTAAAAATATATAAAAAAAGCTTTAAATACAAATTTATTTAGGTTCAGGGTAATTATTACAATCTGAAGTATAAGTAGGCACCAAAATTTTTATTCTAATCGCAATACTTATTTTGTAATCGTGCGCGTAAAGTGTTATGCTGATTTTTTGCTCGTCAATGTCTAACAGTTTGGAGCCCTCTGTAAATGCTAATTCTGCATTTTATAATTTTTCAAATACATGAAATGAAAGAACGTACATATATATTTTATTTCAATTAAAATTGTGTCTTTAAGTTAAATACATTTTAAGATATCAATTGTTGAAAATTGTCTTTTTTTTTTCATTTTTTCCAATTTTAAGAGTCCTGAGACCCCTTAACTCAAGCTAATATACTTTTAAAACTATTGAAATCACATTTCCAGAGAATATAATCCATAGACGGTCGTGATTCCAGATCTTTGCGTGACCCTGTATACAATTTTATGTATATTCTACAAATATTTCCTAGTAAACTAAATACAATTCAGCGTGAAAATGCGTAACTCATTAAAAACCCACATTTAAGCAATTTCCGTTCATACTCATTAACCCTAAACAATTCTTTTGTTTTGTTTCCAGCATATGAATTATAGCATTTATACACACCATATAGTGTGCATAAATATAGTAAAACATAAAAGCGCTTATCATAATTAAAAATGCATTCCCACAATCATCGCTAATATACAGTACTTCGATGTACTATAGTGTCTGAACTCTTTTGTGTGTCTCTTTAAATGCTATGCACTTTGAATTATATATGAAATAACTTATAGTAAACCTGGGCGTCGTATATCAATTGTATTATATAAAAAAATAGTTTTACATAATTAAAATAGGCCGCAAACAGTCGCCCCCCCCCCCCTCATTTTATTATGTGACGGAATTCTTTTGTGTGGCCTTGTAAATGAAAAATAATTATTCTTTGCACCGAATATTGTACAGAATACATATTTTAGTGCCCTTCTTAAATGCATATCAATTTTATTATATTTGAAAGCGTATAATATCATTAAAAATCATTTGAAACAATTTTTTCGCATTGGTCGTAAACCAGTTTGGCCAATCAGATTACGAGATAGCAAATCATGGTTGGAAAAAAAAATATGCTTGCGACATGTTTAGGATTTAACATTTGGCGCTTTTTTTGGCAAATTACAATTTCGCTTAATAGACGTAATGTTAAAGTAAAAATGGACACCTCCAAGTGGGTAATTAATCAATTATCAGAATATTTTTATTCCTTAGTTTTAGAGTGTAAACGAATTTCGCACCAAATTTGAAGTCTTTAGGTGCAGAAGATATATGAGATCTTTTTGATGAGTGAGTGAGTCAGTCAGTGATAAAATTATCGATTATCAGACATTTTCAAATTTCATTATCTCGGAAACAAATTATGCGTTACTTATAAAATTTTGGATTCTAGGTAATTAGGATGACCTTACTACGCATTTCATATTACAAGTAAGTAGGTCACACAGACTTTCAGTAGTAGAGTTTGGAAATTTGGCGAAAAAAGCTCGAAATGGTTCGTGTAATACAACACACTAGTATGTTAGACGAATTTGGTTGACACACTGCCGTGTGTCTAGATGTTTCTAGTGAGGATGAAATACATAACCAAGAAATAAAGAATTATAAGAAAATATATATATTTGACGTATATAAGTTTTTTAAAGATATTAAACTGCATTTTCCTTGTGTTTGAATTCGTAGTGTCAAATATTTCTTTGTTTTAACACTAGAAATAGCGAAAAAGTACGATCAATGATGTGTTGCAAATTAACATAGAGAAGAAAATGTCGCAGTGATCCGGAACGTTATTACGCGAGTATATTTATTTTTTAAAGGATGTCATAAAAATATGTATGCATGTAAATTATAGAAGAAAAAATATGAATTTGGAGGACAAAAAGAAGTTTCATGTGAGAATGCAGGCAATGACTTTGAAAAGAAGAATTAGAAAATATGTGGGAGGTATGGAAATGTCTAAGAATAATAAACTAATTTGGTATTGAATTTATAATTTAAATTCTTCATCTATTTCAGTTATATAAGAATATATGAACAATAAATACGTCAACAATAAATGTTTGTTTGTTATAAGAATGCTTACATTTGAACAACAAACAGATTACTTATATCGAAAAACCGACATATCAATAATATAAACAATCACAATTGTTTTAACAATCGAATAAATATGAGACAAAATCTTTCTGTAAATGAAATTTCCGCATTCATACCAGTTACAGAGAGGAAACGAATTCAGTCGTTATTAAAAATACACTTATCATGAGTAATATTTATACACTGTATTTAAAAAAGTTTGGAAGTGGAGAACACTTTCTCTGGCAAGCCTCCCGCAAATTCTCCACCGCTGGTAAGTTTTTAACGATTATATTTTAATTACAATGATTCGTAAATATTAGAAGTTTGCATAACTTCTAAGAGTAATAAACAATAATTCTTATTGGATTTCACTATACAATGTCAAACATTTCTTTGTTTCAGCCCTACTAATAATGAAACTGTTACATGCGACATTTGTTACTATCGACTTGTGGAAAATACAATTAATAAAAATTTTCATCAGAGATTAAAGTATCGTTGCCTTTGATATGAAGAAGAAATATGCCGGAATTATATCGTACTTTATTACAGGTATACATATTTAATTTTAAATAGATGCCATTAAAATATGCATCCCTCACTGAGGGAAAAAAAATACCGCCTTCACTTAGAATGAACAGGTAATCATTTTCTGAATCGTTAAACGAGAAATATAGATTTTTGAGCTATGCGAATAGCGTAAACAACTAAGCTGAATAGACGAAATGATCTAGAATTTCAAGTCGCTTGTTTTCTAGGTGACGAAGCGATAATGAATTCTTTCAGAAGCGAGAAATTATCGCTTGATTTCTGAAATGGATTCACTTGCGTTCACATCTCTACTTTCAGAGATTTTTAAATACGTTTGACCATGAGAATATGGGAGAACACTCTTGAATTGTAGTGAGAGACTCTAGAAATTTCTAGCAAAGGGAAAAACAATTTATAGGGATGACATGGAACTATTTTTCCTAATTTTTAGATTGTAGATGCCAGAACTATATTTTTTTCTCGTAAATTAAGTAATAAAAAAATTTTGAATTAGGAGGGCAAAAGAAAAATTTCAATCGAGAATATAGGCGATGACTACGAGAAGAAGAATAAAAAAATATCTAAGCGCAATAAACTAAATAATTTCGAAATTGAATTTGTTATTTAAATTAAACTTCTATTTCAGTACAAGTCATATTCTATACAAGAAATTATTAAGGTAGGTACATTAACAATACATGTTTGTTTGTCATGACAGAGCTTACAATGTAATTACAAAAAGATAGCGTTTAACAATAAAACTATATAACAATAATATAAACATATTTATTTTAACGATAGAACAAGAATGAGATATTTGTTTTCTTTAAACGAAATTTTATTACCCACGCTAGTTACATAGAAGACGTCATTTTTCTAAGTAAGGAAAATGAACTTCCCCATAGGCACATTTATACACTTTACATAACAAAGAATGGATTAGGAAAAACACTTTCCTTTGCAATATCAGACAAATTATCCGCCATTGGTTAGTATTTGATGATTATGGTTTTGTCACCTGTATAATGTTGCATATATATCAGAAGTGTGTTTAATTTATAAGAATATTTTATAACTGTACTAATTGTAATAATTTACAATTAAACTGCGCTAAGATGTTATATATTCGCGCGGCCGCCATCTTGGATTTCTCGGCGATGTTTTTTTGGCGTTTATCGATAAGGCAACCCCGACGAATGACGTGTTCTGGCAACCCTGTCAAGACTAAAATGCGCATAAATCTGGTTGGTGACATTTACTTGGCGGAAAATTGGTTTTCACGCCAAGAAAAATCCAAGATGGCGGTCGCGGGAATATATAACATCTGTTCCAATTACTGCAATTCTTGTTGGGTTTGGAAGGAAAATTCTGATTTATTCACGAAATCAAGAAAAGAACTAATTCAAGTGCGGAAGAAAGAGATGACCACGAAGGGCAGCCTTCGACATGAAGAAGAAAAATGGAAAATACATATAGACATTTACTACAGGTATTCATATTTTATTTAACAAGGATGTCATAAAAATGTGTAACCCTGTAAATATTAGAAGAAAAATGTATGAATTAATTTGCAGTTTAAGGGAAAACACAGGCGATGATTAATAAAAGAAGAATCATAGATGCATATCCGAGGTATGTAGGCTTTTTAAGAGTAATACTCTTAATATATTTTGAATTTATAATTTAAGTTAATCGACTATTTCAGTTGTAAAAGAAATTATGAAAAAAGGATACGTCAACATTTTTTTTTTTTTTTTTTTTTTTTGCAATAACAAGCATACATTTAATAAGAAAAAGAATGAATATAAAGAAAAAGCTATATAACAATATTATAAACAATAGAACAAGAATGAGACAAGTCCTTTTTGGAAATGAAATTTTATCATCAACGCCAGTTTCAGAGGGTTGGGTTGATTTTTGACGGCCAATTATCTACACGAGGGATATAGGCCCGGGGGGAGTGCCATCCGTGGGGGTCTTTCTAAGGGAACCTAATCCGTATTAACGCATGGAAGATCCACGGCTCGAAGAAAACCACGAAAACTCCGAACCTTTAGGCCGACGGGCGCGATTGGGATCGAACCCAGCACCTCCCGTCTACCAGCTTCGAGAGCAGAACCTCTCGGCCACTGGTGCCCCCCCCCCCCCCCCTGTTTCAGAGAGAACGCGAAATATGTAAGTAGGGAAAATACAATTTTCATGAGACACATTTATACACTTTACTTAACAAAGAACAGAGTAGCAAAAATGCTATTCTCTTTCAAACCTCACGAAGTTTTTCCACTACTGGTATGTATTTGACGATTATATTTTATATACATGTATAATAATGCATATATCTTAGAGGTGTGCATAATTTCTATTATTAATATTCTATAATTCTTCCTGGGATTGAATTTACAATTTTAAATATTTCTTTTTTTTTTCAGGTATAAAGATATTTAAAAAGATAGATTAAAGATACATTGCTTTTCGACTTATAGAAATAAAATCATGATGTTATGTAGAAGCTTATTACGGGCATACATATTTACTTGTTAGATGCTTTAAAAATGTGTATCTCTGCTAATATTAGAAGTAAAATTCTGAGTTATTCTGGAAGTCAAGAAAAGAACTATTTCAAGTGAGGAAGAAAGAGATGACTACGAAACAAAGAATTAGGAGAAACCATGTAGAAAGGAGGTATGTATGTTTCTAAAAATTAATAAACTACATTTCCCTTGTGCGTAAATTTATAATGTGATTTTTTTTGTTATTGTTGCAGTTCTACAAGTAATGAAAAAGTTAGATTCAAAGACGTTTTGCCCTTCGGCATGAAGAAACAAGTGGCTAAGTTATATGGAATTTCATTACAGGTATACATATTTTATTTAAAAATGATGCCATAAAAATATGTAACCCTGTAAATAATAGAAGAAAAAATTATGAAGTAATTTGGAGGACGAAAAAATGTTTTAAGTGAGAATATAGGCGATGACGGAGAACAGAAGAGTCATAGATGTATATCCAAGGTATATAAATTTCTTAAGAGTATAAATTGATATATTTGAACTTGAATTTATAATTTCAATTCTTCGTCTATTTCAGTTGTACAAGAATATGTGAACAATGTATACAAGTAACAATAAATGTTTTTTCTTGGTTTGTTTGTTATAGCAGTGCCTACATTTTAATGACAAATAAATCACGTATTAAAAAAAAAAAAAAAAAAAAAAAAAAAAAAAAAAAAAAAAAAAAAAAAAACTACACATCAATAACATGAAAATCTCAATTATTTTACCAGCAGAACAAGAATGAGATACATTTTATCTGGAAGTGAAAACTTCTCATTCATACAAGTTTCAGAGATTCAAATTTCAGTAGTTAAAATACACATGGGGCATTCTCACAACTTTTGAATTTCATGTCCCTGAATAATAATTTTTATTTTAATACACTTTTTTGTATTTTTTTTATTTCATATACTGGGGAACATCCCATTGCATGATTTCACAGCAATATTAACGAGATAAATAAGTTTTGGACGATGTTGGGGGTCCAAACACCTGGAAAACTCCTATACCATCCCGTGTCCCTGATGCTGATTTTTAAGTTTAGAGCTGTCTGGATAAAATTGTTTCAATAAAAATAATTCGATGTAATTTTTTTCGGAAACTGAAACTGTTGTTTTATGTAAATATGTAGCTAAAAATTAACCTGCTGTAGAATTACTGTAGAATTTAAATCAGCATTTAAATAGCAATTTCAAGCATCGTGGCTTTACTGGTGGTCCCACCGTGCCCAAAGTTTATTCCTGCACTTTTCGAGGTAAATAAAAAAAAATAATAATCCATTGTTAACAACTGTTTCTAAAAATAAATGAACATTGTGACTATCACTTAGTCTTAACATTATTTTCCTAAAAAGAGGTGGTAAGTTTCCTTACCGTTCCATCCTTACCGTCCCTTTTTTTACCATTTCGTTCCTTTTTTCCAATACCATCCCCCTTTTTTTTACTTTACCTCCCTTCTTTAACACCCCTTTAAGACAATGTTATATAAAAATTCTGTATTAAAAGTACTACATTGTTTTTATTTCTTATTTTAATGTCCTGTGGGTACTATGCAAATTCATTATAAGTAAAAATTTAGAAGAAAATAAAAAGTTATAGGGGTAAAATGGTAAGGAAAATTAAACTCGTAAGTTTAACTTAAACCTCAGTTTAAAAAAAAAATTTCGCTGCTGACCATTTTTCTTTATTTTGAATCATTAAGGCATTCGTCTATGAGATTAAAATGTTATTTTAGCAAGTTTAATTTTGTCAGCTTTTTTTTTTCTCCAAAACTCAAATGATTGTGAGAATGCCCCACATCTCCTGATAAATATTTTTACACTTTACTTAACAAGATTCTAGATCTAGATCAAAGATCTGGATTTAGAAAAACACTTTCTCTGGCATATATTATAATTTTTAGATGATGAATTTCGTCTGAGAAATAGTAAACCTCAACTATTATTAGGGGAGAGTAGCTATATTTGGACCGCCGCTTTAATTGTACCGTTGCCATTCTGCCGTTAATTACAGAAAGAAACTCCATCTACCGCTGAAATCCTACACGTCAGAATGTCTTCACTCATGATTAGAAGAAGCAGCCGCCTACCACGTGCTGTTTTCAGACAATTTAAAAAAAACCTAAAGTAAGCTGTTTTGATCTAATTTTCTCTTACTAAACGTAATTGAATATTTTAAAACTAAGGTAAGTTGTTATGTTTTCATATACATATATGAATTCATCTGTTTATTGCGCATATTTTTCACGTGGATTTGTTTGATTTCATTTTTGTTCTTAGTCTCTAAATTAACTTTTTTTTAAAAATGGCGCAGTTGCCGTAATTGGTCCAATTTACGTTGCTTAAATTGGACCAGATATGCATAATAAATTTGAAAAGTAAGTAATGAATTTCGAGGACGGTACGCTTCGTACACTATTTTTTTATATTTTATAATGGATTACTATCTCCATACAAGGTTTTTTTTTTTTTTTTTTTTTTTTTTTTTTTTCATATCTGGATTAATTTTTTTTTTTTATACAGTTTAGGCCTATATAAACTTAAAAATATTTTTACATGTATATGCAATAAATTTTGTTTGCAATGTATTTTATCTTGTATGTAATTGTATTTATTTCCTTTGACTTACCTATGGCATATTTGATTTACAGAGTTGAATTAAAACATTTTCCTCCTGCAGGATATTTCTGAAGGAAGACTTTTTACAGTTCTGGAGGGTGGAGCCATTAAAACGCATAAAATCTCAAACCTTGATGAAAATGTTGAAAAAGACATAGTCAAACTGTCTGGAAGGAAAACATCCGTGACAGCAATAGCTGTTAAAAATATAGGAAACAAAAATCAGACAGTAAGTTGCGAAGAAATTGACATGAAACAAGGCTGCAGCTTACAAATCCTCCCCAAAAGCAAAAAAAAAAAAAATCATTAGAAATGTTATTTCCGTAGCTAAATTCAGTTAAATCAAAGTACAGAGGGAGCCAGAAAACAGTTGTGTTATCAGCATCGCCATATAAAATAAACCTTGAAATGAAAAAAAAAAAAAAGGAAGCTTTTACAGCAATTGAAACATCCGAGTTTTAAAAAATAGGCGTAATGCAATTAATAAGAAAATGATGGAAGAGAAGAACTACAAACATAATGTAAAGAAAACTTCTGTTGCAAAAAAAAAAAAAATATGATAATTCGGAATCTAAAAAGAAAAATCTAGACAATGATGATTGGTTTTGCCTAATTTGTAAGAAAAATAAAATAGCAGAAATGATTCAGTGTTCAGATTGCCATATACAGTTCCATGTTGTGTGCGCTGGAAAACAAAAGCAATAAACAAAATTCATGTGTAAGCTTTGCATCATTCCTTACATGATATTCAAGTAACTGACAATTAGTTCCATAATTTCTATTCTTACCTACAAATAACTTTGATTTATATTTTGAATACATTTTGATTTAAAACAATTACTCTTATTTTCAGATATTTGATTTCATTATGTTTCATTGCTGTTATTTTGTTTGATTGTTTCATTAATCGCAAACTTTGCTTTTAATAAAATTAGTTATATTCCCTAGTCATTAAAACAACCTGATATTATTTGGTACAATTTAGGAGACTGGGAGTCCAACTTAGGCGACCAGTTGCTGAATTTGGACCACTTTTGACAAATTTTTCAAATTAAAATAAAATTTAAGATTTTCAAAAAGAAATTGATCTAAATATTTATTTAGCTAGTAGATGAATAGATTAACCCTGTGTAATGATCTTTTGCAGATATTCTAAAAATTAAGTGAGTTACACCTGAAAATAAGTGAAGTGGTCCAAATTCGGCTACTCTCCCCTATTATTTTTTAATTCGTGAATTAAAATTCCCATTGCTAATAAGGCATAGAACCAACATAGTTAAAAATTATCTAGGACAGGATTCGTACCTGGGTCATTGTTTCAGCGCTGATTATATTTTAGTTGGCTGCAAACAGATTTATAAATATCAGAGGTGTGTATAATTTCTAAGAGCAATAAACTATAATTCGTTAATGGATTAGATTTATAATGTCAAATATTTCTCTGTTTTAGTTCTACAAATAATGAAAAAGTTTGATGAAAGATATGTTTCTTTCCGACTTATAGAAAGAAATTTGTACATATAGTGAAAAAGTTGTGGATATAACGAAAAAATTTCATCAAAGATATGTTGCCTTCGAAATGAAGAAGAAATATATGTCGAAAGGATCTTCTACTTTGTTACAGGTATACATATTTTATTTAAAGAAGATACAATAAAATGCTCATCCCTGTAAATCATGGAAGAAGAAATCATGAGGTGATTTGGAGGCCAATGAAAAAGAAGCAATTGAGAATATAGGCTATGACTAACAAAAGAAGAATCAAAAAAGCATATCGGAGGTATGTATTTTTTTATAGTAAAAAATTTAATGCATTTGAATTTGAATTTATAATTTAAACTGTTCGTCTATTTCTTTTGTGCCGGAATATATAAAAAATGGATATGTCAAGGAAAAAAGTTTGTTTTATATGACAATGCTTACAATTTAATAACAGACAAATCGCCTAAAAAATTAAATTATATAACAACATTATTAACAAGCACATTCATTTTAACTATAGAATAAGAATGAAACAAAATTTTCAGGAAATTTAATTTTATCATACACGCCAGTAGTAGTAAAGACGACCGTTTAGTATTTTGTGAACATACACTTTTCCTGAGACACATTTTTACACTTAACTTAACAAAGGACAGATCAGGAAAAACACTATTCACTGGTAAGACTCACACAAATTTTCCGCTACTGGTAAGTATTTCACGATTACATTTCAGTTCCATGTATAAAAATATATATATCTCAGATGTGTGTATAATTTCTAGAAATAATAAACTGTAATTCTACCTTGGTTTGAATTTATAATGTCAAATATTTCTTTGTTTTAAGTCTAAAATTACTTAAGAAGATTGCTTTTCGACTTATAGAAAGAAATTTATGACGTAATATAGAAGTTTATTGCAGGAATACATATATATTTTTTTAAAGATGCGTCAAAAATATGTATCTTTTTGAATATAAACCTGAATACAACATTTGATACCAGAACTGAGAGTTTGTCCGTAAACTGTTGAAAAATATACGTTTGTTTACAATAGACAGGTACTTCATATCATTAAATAACTTATGAAGGGAAATGACAGGAAATTGCATTTTCATACTAGGAAATGGTAAAAACGTTACAAAGTTTTCTTATTCATATCTGCACAAAAGAATTCTCGCAAGATTGATGCTCAGAATAATTAACGTTTGAGTCAATATATCGGGTTCAGTTGAGTTTATGTTTTATATTCCAACACTTAGTAGTAGCTCTTTTTTATTTATATAATTTAGGATATTATGTTATTATATAAATCAAAAACATCTTTCAAAAATTTCCGTTTGATTTCTAAATTTCTGCATAAAAAGATGCCATACCAGATAAGTATTCTTCATTGATATGATAAGGTTTCGACTCTTTAAAACAACAATAATGTGTTCCATGGTTTATCGGTGAGAATCTGTAAGAATCACATACTATATTGGAACTTGTACGGTATTCCAAAAGTCATGAAACCTGTTAATATCAACGTGCAATATTAATGTATGATACTGTGGTACCTTTATTAGGAGGGAATCTCTGGTAATATCAACGGCAAGTCCGTAATTAATGACTTAAACAACATACCTTTTCTATTTCTGAAATATGATCACCGCTATAAAAAAATAAAAGAAATTTCACTTTATTTTATTAGCTAAATTTCCAGAAAAAAAGGCCTGAGAAACAAAATTACAGCTAAATGGAGAAACAATTCACATTACGCTAAAATACTGAACATTTTTCGAAAGCATTTTTCCTTTTTAAATTTCAGAAATAATTCTGTGGGTGAAAGTTATTTTTAACCAAAATATAACATCACAAACATTTCATCTAGAATCACAAACATTTCATTTAAATTGTAATTTTATTTTAACATTTTACAGATGCTATAAATTCATAATTATGTATCAAAACTCTATAGAAATTTTGAGAAAAATACTTTAATTTATGTTAAAATATGCATTTTTTTTTCATAAAAACGCACAAAGACATTTTTATATTAAATATGCATCCTAAGTTATTAATTAATACTTTCAAAATTTTTTAAACAAATTAATATGAAATAAAATATCATAATCTCTCGCTTTGTATGGAAATTTACTTATTAACCCATATATGCCTAGCGTCCCATTTTTGGGACGCTTCGAATTTTAATGAATTTGTATAAATTTCTTCCTCTTTATAACATGAAAATTGTATGAAACAATTATCTTTATATGCCTTTATACGTTACTGAGAGATGACAGCATAAGATGGATATTTATTTCTTAAAATGAAGGTTTTTCCGGAGTTTATAGATTTTTAAGTTTTCGAGATGGCGTAATGTAAAAAGTAAGTGTATTTGTATTTTTTGTTTCAAGTATCCATATAAATAAGTCATAATCTTAGCTTGTTGACTTCTTTTAAATACGTATTTTCTTAAATTGCGAAATTATATGATCAAGCCTACTTTTTTATGAATGTTTGTAACGTCCAAACTATTGGACGCTAGGCACGAATGGGTACATACTTTTTTTTAGCCATTTAGGGGTCAATTATTTATATAAGGTCCTTGTAAAGATGATTATGAAACAAACTGTTCTTAAGCCTCAAATAGGATTATTCTTAGTTTATTATTACTAATACATATAATGTTATTAGTCTCTGTGAAGAAATAAATATATTTTTTAGTAATGCATAAAAATACTAATTATAGCATATAATATACAATTTAAAAGCTTTTTTATGTAAATTGAGACAAAACGTGTAATTATGCATATTATATTAATATAAATATTACTACGTATATTCCCATATTTCGTATGTTTAAATTTTACGAAATAATTACAAAACAATTTACCGTAATTTTTTTAGTATTTTTCACTTCATTTTGCAACATTTTAAAGTGATTTTACTATCAAATTTGAGAAAACAAAAATTCAGGCATAAATGGGTTAAGAGATGATATGAAAATTTTCTTTCTCAGACAGAAAAACAGATATTTTATTCAAAATAATAAACTCGTTTAGACTACTACCAAAATATTTGTAAACATTATCTGAAAAAAAAATGAAAAATTGTTTTAAAACAAAAGATAGAGATGTTTTGGTTTCTGCTGCCTCATTTTAATGAATTTTCAACGATCTCTGTCAAACACTATAGTCGTTTTGAAGTATCGGGAAAAAAGCAATTTCATGCTTCAGTCAATTACGCAGTAGAGCCTTTTTCATGCTGCATAAATTAAACCTCTTCTTTTATAATAAAATATTTTCAAATATATGTTTATTATAATGTATATTGTTTATCTTTAAAATATTGTTAATTTTTCTATAAAAATAATCGTAATTCTTTGTTTCTCAGAGAAAATTTTATATGTCATATGGTTAAATGTTTTCAATAAAGCATATAAAAACAGGAAGTTTTTAAAAAGCGGAAAATATAATGTTTGTTTTAGAATATTATTTTGAAAATTTGAAATAAAGATTTTTTCTTTATTATTATATAGTATAACTTTTATAAATGTTCGTGATACATAGTGTTTTTGTTTTTATTATTCATAAATGCATAATTAACTTTAAAAATGTACTTAAAATACTTCTTTAAAACATAGTTGAAATACTACATAAGTGGATGACTAATATAAAAACACTGAGAAATGAAAATAAAGATTTTATAAGCCCTTTATAATATTTTATAGATTTTTTTATATCGGAAGTCTGTTTATTTTAAACATAAAGAACTAACTTATCTGAAATGTTTTACAGATTAACAAGACATCAGAATAAAAAGCAAGGGAAAACCGCAAAAATGTCATAGAATTCTCTAGATGATTTTCATAAGCATTTTAAAGACATATATTCTATCTTTTGTAAATAATTAACTAATAATCAGCCCAGATAATGAAGAGGTAGCACTTACACATGTACAGATTTACTTAACATTTCACAATGACTAACTCGTCACTATACGTACAACATCACATTACGGACTAAAGTAGAACATTGTCAGTTTTTGTCATGAATTCTGGAGGGAATTTTTGGTGCTGTCATCTATGCCTAATAAAGGGAAACATAAAACATGAGAACATACAGGGTAGTTTAAAACTCACCGGCAAAACTTTAAAAGGCATGTTTTAATACACACTACAACAACAATATTTTGTAAGTTAGATCCAATTAAACATTTAAAAACTTAAAAAGTCTCATTCCGACCAAACTCGGATTTTTCTTCGTATCTTTCACGCTTATGGAGATATTTACACGATATCATCACTATATTTACTTCGCTTTGTGTGAAATGTGATCTTATGAAATGTAGAAAATCCTTTACTTATATTCAGCTCTCTATTACACGATTTTTTTCGGAATTTTCATGATATTTGACTACTGCTTTTTACCCGACTGTTAACAATTAAACGCAACTTAAAAGTCATCAATACAAGTAAATAAAAAATAGGTAAGTATTATAAAATAATAGTTTCACATTGATGATAAATAATTAATTAGTTTGCTTTTTTCGCGCGGGTTTTTTTATTTTTTTAATTTAATTTTTTTTTGTTTACGTACGTTTCCATATATTCATGACTACGAAATCCTTCTATATATATAAAAAAGTTTTGATTTGGAAATGGACCAATGAAAATCTGTGTAGATATTCCCGGCAGATCGGCATCAAATTTGAATTTCTTAATCATGGCCTTTCTTCGTTAATATTAAAAAAACTGTTGCATACAAAAATATGAAAATCGGTAGTATTATAGAGAAATGTTTGATAAATACACTGATGCAGACAGTTTTCAAATCGAAGAATTATTTTAAGATATATTTAATGCCAAAGTTGGACAAAAACGTTCCATTAAAAAAGCTTTATAGGAGCAAAAACATAGGAATTAATCATTTTTAGATCATTTTATGCGTCAGAATTTCCCGGTGTGCAGACTGCATTTAGTATTTTAATTTGACTCATTTTTTGTGGTTTTATTTCTATTTTAAATTCAAATTTTCAGCATTTCGAGAGATATTTTTTAGAAAATTTAGAAAATTGTATTAATTTAAACTGTTGCCAACTGTATAAACAGCGCAAACAATAATGTTTGCTTCAAATTAAAAATTTATTTTACACGTGACTTTTATAAACAGAAAATATAAAAAGCAAGAACTCATTGAAAATTACGTCATAAAAATTGTACTTACATGTGAATTTTAAAAGAGAAAGAATATTGTAAAATAATAAATTCATTAACATGCGTTAGAAGTCTTAAATAGGAGAATTTACGTCACATTTACGTCACATTACACTTATTACGTAAAATGAACAAAAAATAATATTGCAAAACAGTTTAAATTTAAAAATCGCACGATACATATATTTGATATTTTAAGATGATCATAATATTTCATTTCTAACAACAGTATTTTTACGTGAATATTAAAAAGAGAAAGAAAAGTTTGGTGAAAATTACGTCAGATTATAATTGTCAGATTCAAATTATAATTCAATCTTCCGAAATCTTTTTAAAGCCGATCACATTAGCGTGCTGTTAGAGTCTGCGGTGTCTGGACGGTGGTTGACGAGCGTAGCTCGTAGGGGACAGAACCCCCTAGTTGTGTTTAAAAAAAATAATAATAATATAGTCCGCGGATGCACAGTTAAAAAGTTTTTTAAAAATATGTTCATATTTGATAAAGTACTCAATACATTTATATTTTAATTACTGTAAATTGTTTGGACTCTACTTTGGAAAGCAGGCAATAAATGGCATTAAGATTGTTTGGAAATACTGCAAGCTACAAAAAAAAAAAAAAAACTTTATTTTATCGTTCTTGATTTCTTTCATAAGATGTTTTAAATAAACATTTATACCTCTATTTAACTACGTGTTACTGTTCATAAATAATCTCAAATATTGTACAGAACTCGCACAGCCATGTGCTACAACTACAGACCTATTCGAGTTTTTTCTGAAACAAAGTGATCGCACATATTAATTTTATTATTGAAGTTGTTGTGGTTCACCTAATTACTAACGTAACTTAATCTACATTGAAAAATATGAGAGCAAACATGTTCATTGCATTCCTAAATTTTAAAAAAAATCGTCAAGTATTTCTCTAGATCTTCGACAAAATACCTAAAATCCAAAGTTCCCAGACATCTTTGATAGTGTAATGTTAGTGGGGTGAAAGTCCTTTTTTCTTATAACAGTATTTTAGAAAATTAATCTTGGTTTTATATATTTAATTATAGATATACCTCATTAATGTGACCTAATACAGTCGAACACTATTATAATGAGGACGAAGGAGCCGGTACGTTTGCTCTTTATAACAGACCTCTCACAATAAACAAATTTTAAATTTTATATAATGGGAAATATGTAACGCTTCTGTTATATTATTATTATAATTCATAGAAAGGTTAGTACTAGGGATAGTTCTATATTTCTGAATTATGAGAATTCTTTTAAAAAAGTAATTACATCTTAACTTTTGTTACAAAAAAATCAATTGTGATTTTGTGGATACAAAAAAATTCATAAAAATAATGCGAAATATGGACTAATTTATTAATTGAGTAAAAAGTGTTTTAAAAAGAAGTTTTTCCTTTAAAGTTTTTTTTTTTTTTTACATTCACATTATTTACTTATAAAAAATCCAAGAAAGTGAAAAATAAATAAAAAGTATTGTCCTTTTTTCGCATTGTTGTAGAATGTTTAATTCATGAACGACATTAGAGAATGATAGTAATAATGATAGTAATAAGAATGAAAGTAACAGAAGAATGTATGAATGATTGCATGAACGATTCATATTAATATACTTTAAACTAGACTAATTTTAACATAATTGTTCTAATTGGTAAATAAATCATATGAGATCCAAATTTCCAGATGGGCGAAAAATATCCTAATCAGGATTTAAACTAGGGATCTCTTGGCTGAAGCTGCCAATGCTCTGCCAACTATATACCCATTATCCCGGAAGAATCAAAAGGACATAATTCAACCAGCTAAACCTTATTGATCATAGCATCCAGTCTGATATTTTGAATCAGATCAACAGGATAAATCGCAGGTAATGGAACTCTAGTAAACGCTTGATAATTAATTACACTAGATTAATTTTAACACATTTGTTCTAATTGGTAAATAAATCATATGACATCCAAACTTTCAGCTGGGCGAAAAATATCCTAATCAGGATTTGAATTAGGGACCTCTTGGCTGAAGCTGCCAATGCTTTGCCAACTGAGCTATCCCGGAAGAATCAGAAGGACATAATTCAATCAACTAAACCTTACTGATCATAGCATCCAGTCTGATATTTTGTATCCGATCAACAGGATAAATCGCAAGTAATGAAACTCTAGTAAACGTTTGATAATTAATTACACTAGATTAATTTTAACACACTTGTTCTAATTGGTAAATAAATCATATGACATCCAAACTTTCAGCTGGGCAAATTATATCCTTATTAGGATTTAAACTAGGGATCTATTGGCTAAAGCTGCCAATGCTCTGCCAACAATATACCCACTATCCCGGAAGAATCAGAAGGACATAATTCAACCAGCTAAACCTTATTGATCATAGCATCCGGTCTGATATTTTGAATTAGATCAACAGGATAAATCGCAGTTAATAGAACTTTAGTAAACGCTTGATAATTAATTCCACTAAATTAATTTTAACACACTTATTCTAATTGGTAAATAAATAAAATGAGATGCAAATTTCCAGCTGGGCGAAAAATATCCTAATCAGGATTTGAATTAGAGACCTCTTGGCTGAAGCTGCCAATATTCTGCCAACTGAGCTATCCCGGACGAATCAGAAGGACATAATTCAACCAGCTAACCTTATTGTTCATAGCATCCGGTCTGATATTTTGAATCTGCTCAACAGGTTAAGTCGCAGGTAATGGAAATCCAGTAAACGCTTGATGCGTAATTACACTAGATTAACTTTAACACAATTATTCTAATTGGTAAATAAATCATATGGGATGTAATTTCCTACAGGGCAAAAAATGTCCGAACCAGTATTTGAACCAAGGGTCTCTTGATTGTAGTTATAAGCAAATCTTATGAGATGTAAATTCCCAACAGTGCGAAAAATGTCCGAAACCAGGATTTGAACAAAGGGTCTAAGGTTGTAGCTGTAAATAAATCATATGGGATATAAATTTTCAAGTTGACGAAAAATGTCCGAACCAGAATTTAAAGCTTTTTAAAGGATGCAATCTAAAAGCATGTATATAAATGATAAAAAAGCATCTTTTAATATCGCTGCACGAAATGTTTTTTCAAATTTATTATAAAGACAACTTCTTTTTTTTCTAGAGAGTTATGCAGCAAACTATTTTCAAAAATTTATATATGTTATTTTAAGACGTAAATTTATATATGTTCAAAACGCTTTAAATCCCATTTGTAAAACAAATATTTCCAAATCGTTTCAGGAAATTCTTTTTTCAGTTATTTCTTCTTCCTTTGACATAATTGTACTACATTTTAAATATATATAAAATCATATAATCTGTACTAGAAAAAAGAGAGCTCTGAACAAGTTTTGTAAATTAATTTGAGTATGTATACATCTATGCAAATGACACAATATAATAACTTTTAAAGTATTTACGATTGTAAAACATTTTAATTAGATAGTAAAATTAAAAGAAACATAAGAATGAACATTTAATAGAAGCGTGAAGCACCAAATTAAATAAAAATTAAACATTCTCAACTCATATTACACATTTTAAGAAGTACTAGTTTAATCATACAAATACATTTCAGGTTGAATTACTTATTTAATTATAGTACGTAAATATGATTTCAGTTTCAGCCATTTATTTTCATAGGGATAATTCTAAAAGTTTCGCACAGTTTAATTATTTTGACGAAATAATTATTTTCAAGAACTAATTAAAAATTTTATTTTACGGTCGAAAGATTTGAGAAATTTACTATTTCAGTTTCATTTTTATAGTTAAATTAAAGAGTATGTTTCCCCTTTAAAATTAGTTAAAACTATTAGCGACTTATAAACCAAAATAGAAAATGGAATATTTAAAGTAATTAGAATTTCTTTCTTGAATTTATACCTTCACTTTTATATAAATTCTTCATTCGTAGTTATTTTAAAGCCAGAAATGAAATTTTAGAAAGTTTTTAAATGCGTATTTAATTCTGTATCTACAGCATATGTAACACATTTTTTTTCATTCAATTTTCAATTTAAATGTTAATTTCGAATATTTTTATATTTTTTATTTAATGTTATTGATACTTTGTTCTTTTTTGAAAATATAAAATATTATGAATTATATATGAAAATTCCAAACTGAAGAATCTGTCTGAACTCGAAACAAATGCCAAAACACGCATTTAATGAATTTTTAATAATGTCTTAAAACTGTAAACATATTAAGTTTAATAAATACATCCAAGTTTGATAAAAGTAAAAGCATGGGAATTTATTTTCTTTTTCTATTTTCAGATGAAGCATAAGTTTTAGACATGTTGTATTATTCCTAAGGAAATTTAAATATCAATTGAATAGCTAAGTGGAAGAACATGTTAAGTAACAAAAATTACATTTTAAGAAATTTGATGTGAAAGTTTTTGTTGTCAATTTTAATGATTTATTTTGTATCTGACACCATGTGTTTAATATATTAAAATGTGTGGTACTAAACATTATCAAAAAAACTTATTCATATTTAATTTTGAAGTATTAAAAAATATTAATATTATTTGCATTATTAGATATTAAAATATAAAATATTAATGAATAATGTCTTAAATCTTCAAGGCTAAATAGAACTCTGGTATTTTAACTTTACCATGTGATAGAATACCTGATAACACCTTAGTCAAAAAGATAAAATCATTTTTAAGAAAATGTAGCATAACATGTTCTTCCACGCAGCTCTTCAATTGTTATTGGGATACAATGCAAGAGCTGTTGAAAACTAGGTGACCATGAGAAAGCTCTATTCTGTAACATTTTAGCACATTAATTTAAATAGAAGGCTCACACAGCAATAATTATGGATTCTATGTAAAATACCTTTCTTTTAATTGAGTATGGGATTACAGAAATCAATGAATAATAAAAGACAAAATCATACTCGTGAAATTGCATCAGTTGATAGTGGACAAGAGTATGAATATAAGAAATTTAAATATTAATTGTTGTTGGGATATTTTTCTTTGAATTTATCATAGAATTACGGAAATCAATCACTAATAATTGAAAAAATCACGCTCATTAAATTGCTTCACAGGATTGTGGACAAGATTGTGAATCTTTCCCAAAGCACAGGATACAAGCGTCTCCTATCGATTGATCAAAGTCCAAATTGCAGCAGCATGTATTTATGTCAAGGTCTAACATAATATGAAATTTGAAGAAATTTCGTAGGTTAGTTATCTTCAAATAGCCGTCGCAGAAATCCCGAAAGTAATTAATAGCCCAGTAATGCCACCTGTTGAGTGATATACACAGAAACAGTATCTATTTCTGCTAATATCTACCATAATTTTGAAGTGTGACGAAATTAATTGCATTGGTTTTTGAGATATTTTTATTTATGAAATCTTGAAAAATGCATGATAGCAGCTCCACCTTTTATGCGATATACACATACATCTGCATCTATATGTGTCAAGGTGTAACAGAATATGATGTTTAAGAAAATTCGATACATTAATTCCAGAGATATAGCTATTTTGAATATCGTGGTAACTGCGGCCTATCAACGCAACCTTTTGGGCTATAGTAAAAAAATATACATATTATCACCAATTTATATCAACGTTTAAACGAATCTGAAGTTGTATTATTTTCATGCAGTATTTTCACCAATTAGAGCTAAGTTTGTTTCGCATACGGACAGACACACAGACATGTTCACGTACAGAGTTTTTCAAAAAACAGTCAAAACGAGTTCAGGACCTTCTAAAACTTATAAATCCGCCTAAAATCAGAATTGCACTACGGGAACGAATTCTATACTTTCTCTTTGTATATATTTGAAAGAAAAGAAGCAAAATGAAAATTAATATATATTTTTTTTTTCAATTTATTCCAATATACATTAAAATCTTTAAAATTTTCTTCTCCCTGAGATTCAATTAGAGTATATTTTAAAATTACAAAAGAATTCTATATGTGATCGCTAATAAATTCTTGTATAAAAGATACTTTCAAGACATTTTACAGATTAATTTTATTATTTAAACATTTTATGCAAGCGAGATACACTGTTAAAAATTTGCAGCATTCTGGCAGGTCATTTGACCGTTTTTTCCGAAAACGGCTACACAAATGTAATTCAACACTATTCTGAACATATTATTGGCCATTTTATGGTCAGGATATAGTCAAATTATGGTTATGAAACCGTTTTTTCAAAAAACGGTCGAATGACCTGCCAGAATGCTGCAAAATTTTTAACAGTGTATACTTCAATAAAATTTCACTCTTTTAATTACTATTAAAATAAATATTTTTTGGATTTGTAAGAATAAAAGTAACATGAAATTAATATTTTATTATAAGAGTGAAAGATTAAATGTAGTAAACATTGACAACCCTTAACTAACTTTGCACATTTTCATAAATACTATTTAACATAAAATACATTTACGGTTTTATTTCTTACTAAACATAAATCCGTAATAATTGTTTATATTTCAGGCATTTATTTATTTGGGGTTAACTCAAAAAACCTCGTTTAAGTTTAAAAATTTTGAGAAAATAATTATTTTCGAGAATTAATTTAAAAATTTATGTTATGGTCATCAAGTTTACTTTCTTCTCTTTCTTTTTAAGGTCAATTTAAACATTTAATGCAAGCGAGATTCTCTAATAAACTTTTACTCATTTACTTACTACTAAAATACATATTTTTGGATTTGTAAGATTGAAAGAAACATAAAATTAATATTTTATTATAAGAGTGAAAGATTAAATGTAATAAATATTGATAATCCTTAACTAACGTCGCACATTTTCAAAAATTCTACTTAACATACAAATACATTTACGATTGTATTCCTTACTATACACAAATCCGTAAATATCGTTTCTATTTAACGCATTTGTTTATATAGGCATATCTCTAAAAGCTTCGTTACAGTTCAATAATTTGAGGGGAAATAATTATTATCGGGAATTAATTAAAAATTTATGTTATGGTGATAAACTTTACTTTTTTCTGTTACTTTTTGAAGACAGTTTAAAAAGTATGTTTCTCCAGAAAAGTAGTTAATGGTATTCTTACCTTATAAATGAAAATTAAAAGTAGACGAACTAATTTGAATTTTCTTTCCTACATTTATATATTGAGTGTAATATAAATGATATTTACGTTAACAATTATGAGACGAATACTTTTTATTTTTTACATTTGACATTATGGTATTTGTTTTTAAATAAAAAAGAAGATTCTTTTTATAAAAGTACCAAGTAGAAGAATATTACCAAATTTAAAAAAAAAAAAAAACGATTCTTTAAATTAATTTTTATTAATGTCCTAAAAACAGGAAATAAATTGATAAATTGATATTAACAATTACAATCAAATTTCGATAAAGATTTTTTTTTTCTCGAAGCACATTTTATAATGAATTTGACAAGCATTTTTAGATGAAGCTCGTCCCTTTAGTGAAATATAAACATCAGCTATTTTTTGCAAAAAGTGTTTAAAAAAATCAAGATGAAACTGATAAATTTAACTTCTAAATTCTCTTAATAAATAGATCATTAAAATATTTCTTCCCCCTGACATATAATTAGAGAGCATTTCCAAAATATAGATAAAAAATATGTAATATCTCTAGAACTATTCCTGAAAAGGCGACTCTAAATACGCTTTATAAATTTATTTATGTATTTTGTTCAAGTGACGTACTTTAATAAATTTTAAAATATTTAAATATGATTTTCATTAGATTTGTAAAATTAAAAAAAGTAATAATTTTCTTTTATTGTAGCAGTGAAGCATTAATTTGAGAAAAATAAATTTGCCTCAAATTATCTTACACGTTTTTACAAATGCTTCTTAAAGCATTCAAACACATTTAAGTTTCAATTCCATACTTAATAACAACACATAAATATCATTTCAATTTACGCCATTTATTTATTTAAGGATAATTTTAAAAGTCTTGTTATAGTTTAATTATTCTGAGGATATAATTATTTTGGAAATTTAATTTTAAATCTTATAATATGGTTGAGTGCTTTCACAACTTCAGCATGTCAGTTTCTTGTTACAGTCAAATTAAAGAGTATTTTTCCGTTGAAAATAAGTTAAACATTTTAATAGCTTTTTAATCAAATCTGATTATTTAATAATTTAATAAACGGATTTGTCGTTTTTACATTTATATCTTGAGCGTAATATAAATTCTTCATTCATAAAATTTTCCAATCATAATAAATATATTACATTTTTAGATAATTTTGACGTATACTGGTTGATTCAATATGGAGCCGGTGGTGGTGATTTCTTAAACCCATAATATTAGATACATATTTCTAAACATAGGAGGATGTGAACATCGCCAAACATTGTTCTGTATAAATCAAATCGTCTGCAACTAAAATTGAATGACAATCTATTTGTTCTTGAATTATAGGAATCGCGGAAATCGTGAAAAACAGAACATAGCAGCTGCACCTGTTAGGCGGTATAAGCCTAAACCTAATAAGAATCTATTTAGGTGAAGGACTAATAAAATGCGACGTTTGGTTAAATTCGGTGCATTAGTTCTTCAAATACAGCGATCGCCGTAGTTTTGATAAATGCATCATAGCGCCCCAGCTTTTGGGCGGTTTTTTTAAATTTCTCATTTTTCAGATTTATAGTAAAGTCTAATCTGCACGTTCTCTAGTGTTTTGTTTCACTTTAAGTCCTTAGCACGATGTAGCTATGTAAGGATTGTTTGTTGTGTCTATTTTTGGGAATAAAGCCCTTAAAGCATAAACTGGCTATGTCTGTCTGGGAAAATTACTGTTATAATCACCATTGCCTTGAGATATTTACCTCAAACTATCAAATAAATGATGCGACTGCAAAAGGGGAATCGTTTTGTTTTCACTTAGATCTCAGACACGACCAATAAATCTATACAAGTTGACAGAGGTTGTCGACTAAAAAATACTACGAACTTACACTAACTGACAGTAAATTATTAATCCATTACATCGATCTACAACGTTCCTTTTTTTCAGGAGAAGTTTATTTTGACTATTACATATATAAATATTATTGCTCTTTTTTTACTTTAATTAGAATTAAAAAAAATAAGTTTTTTATATGAAAATTGTTTGTTGGTGATTTTTTTCTGAATAATAAAATGTACTAAAACATTTTTAGAGAATTTTTAGTAAGGTCTATGCAAAGAAGGAAAACGTTTAACAAATGCACTTCAAGACTGGATGAAGAAATAGAAATATGGATTTTCTCAGATGGAGTTTATGTCTTAGATTTCGTATTAACTCATGGATATTGCGTACCTGTGTACGATGCACATCCCTATATTTGATTATTAACCACTTAACAGTTTTGCATGAAAAGCAAGAAGTTTGTTTACTTTGTTGCTAAAAGCTTTTGGACACCAGTCATTTTCAACTATAATTTTTAGATTATAATTTGATTTACACATGGCAGATAATTTTGTGAAGAAAAGTGGTGTTTTGTCCCTATTTTTATTTTATTGTATCAAAAAAATTAAACTGTTAAGAGGTTAAAAACGAAAATAAAATTCCTCGTATATATAGTGCTCCTTACAATATTAATGTGAGAAAATTCGAAATAATAATAAAAATAATAGAAATCTTGATTAAAAAGGGGTTGAAACTTCAAATATACGAATTGAAGGTTTGTGTTCATTTCTCTACGTAGTTTTGAAATAAAACAAATACTCGCATTAGAAGGAATTTTTCAACGTTTAAATGTAAATTTAACATTAGGAGTTCAAGACTTTACATACGCAGAGTTATTAATTTATCACTAAGTTCTAAATATTTGTATTCATCATCTTTCCACGTATTGTTTCGATATGACTTTTGTGATACAACATGCTAATTGAAATGCATAGGATTTACGTAAGAACTTTGAAATTTATTACTCAGGCTACAAAATGAATTTAAAAAATGATTCACAACATGCATTTCAGGCTACGTAATTCAGTCTTACTAAGAGCTATGTGAGTCGTAGATTTCATTAAAATTGATCTCACCGTTTTCGAAAATTCTTTTCAATTTCCTTGTCAGATGGGATCGGATACTAACGAAACTTCTCTCGACTCCTATTCTCTGGATATTTTTCCGTATGACATTTATTTCGTTCACTTAGTCCTATCTTGTGATTGGCACATGTGAGTTCATCTAGTCTTGAGTGTTGGCCATTAATCAAATCCAACCAAACAGATTACATTTTACTTGTTTTGTACAAATTCTGTGTTGTTTTGACTAACTCTGCGCGTTTTCATTTTAAAAGTTCTATAAAGTTATATTAAAGTTATATTATTAAGCTCTATATTATCCCACAGATAGGTAGAATAATGAGATATATTATTAAAAGGTGTTATTATTTTTAACTCAATCATATTGATTGGCAAAGATATCTTATGAAATTAAATTTTTCTAACAGTCATTTGGAAAAATGTCACTTCGTATGATATCTTTACAAATGAGTATGATTGAGTTAAGATACTAAAGTTTAAATATATTCGTATGTAACGTGTATCCATCGCTTAAAGGAGTTACTTTACGTGCGGTATATTCTGTTGAACTGTACATGGCACACCAGATATTGCCAATAAAGCTACCCGACTGAAAAGTCTCGGATGGTTGGCGGCCCAGGTACCACAGGCAGATGATTGGTAATTTAACACTAGAACACACGGGAATTTTACTCAAGTTTCATAAAAAAATATTTGACATCAGAATTTTTATTTAAAATTATTTGACTGATTAATTTAGCGTAAATCTGCATAGTTTAAACTTAATTTATTTTACGAAAGAATTTCTGGTTTCATTCAACATTTAACCGTAGGGTTGGAAACGGATCGGCTCCTTCCGGGCGTTCTAGTGTTAAGTCAAATGTCTTGGAATCGACAACTGGCCTGGTCAATTTTGAATCTAGTTGGGAAATGCCTTTTCATCATAGCAGACATTTTTGTTTTGTTTGCATTTATTCCATATGTCCAAATATATGTATATTTTCATTAATCTGTGTGTTCATTGTAAAAATTTATCTATATCTGTTGTTATTTATTATAAATGCTGTTAACGTATTATAACTGTAACTTATTGATACTTTTAAAAGCAATGATGATGGAGTAAATAAGTCATAAATATCATAGAATACTTTCTTCAATCGTTCTGAGTCTGACTGTAATTTATTTCGGAGATAAATGGTTCAACAAAAATGCATTTTTGAAATTTTTATTTAAAAAGCATATTGCAGACATCTGAATGTGAGAAATTCTTCAGCTGAAATGACCTTAATAACAAGCTCTTAATAAGCTTCAGCAACTAACTTATATCACACAGGTAGACCACGTTCTCGCTTTACAGCTCAGAACACGCAACATTAAACCAGCATTTTTTTTTTTTAATACCAAAATTGAAACTGGATTCTATTATACCAAAGTACAGATAGCTATATTTAGCATTTATTTTATTTTATTTATTTAAAATTATACCTACAGATAAGACGTTAGCAAAGTTCTTCGTTCGTTAAAGTTGTCATAGACTGCTCCTTTTTTCGAGAAATTATTTAATATGCAGGGTGTTATTAAACCAGCTGGTGATAACACCCTGTGTGATCATTAAATATGGTGACAAACAGAGAGAAGTTCCAGTCCGTGACAAAAGCTTATACTATTCAAGCTGAGGTCATCCAAATAAATGTATTAAATTAGAAATTTACAAACTGCTTCCTTATTTTCGTTGGTCCATATCTAACAACTTAAATCGATGAATGAATGCGTTCAGACTCCTTTTGCAGGCAACTTATTGTCTACTGTGTTCTTTGTGATGTTTTTTGTAGATATTTTACTTAAAAACATGTGTATAAATAAATAAAATATTAGCAAATTTCTTTATGACTAAAATTTGCCACAAAGTGAACATTAGTCCTTGCATACACTGTTAAAAATTTGCAGCATTCTGGCAGGTCATATGACCGTTTTTTCCGAAAATGGTTACACAACCGTAATTTAACACTATTTTGACCATATTATTGGCCATTTTATGGTCATAATATAGTTAAATTATGGTTATGAAACCGTTTTTTCAAAAAACGGTCGAATGACCTACCAGAATGCTGCAAAATTTTTAACAGTGTACTTTTAGAGAATAATAGTTTAATTCGTTAATTACAGAAACAAATTACAAATTAAAGATAAAACAAATATTATAATGTTTCACAAGTATTCATATCTTACACTGTTAAAAATTTGAAGCATTCTGTTCAGTCATTCGACCGTTTTTAACTGAATCATAACTAATCTGAACCAAAAAAAAAAACGATTTCATAGCCGTAATTTAACTATATTCCTACCATAATATGGCCAATAATATGGTCAGAATAGTGTTAATTAACGGTTGTGTAACAGTTTTCGATAAAAACGGTCAAATGACTGGACAGGATACTGCGAATTTTTAACAGTCTATCAGATATCGAATAAAAAAAATATATAATGGACAATTACTACACGATTGAATCATGCAAAAATGACAATATAATGAGATTAATTTTAGCACATTGGTGAAAAATAGTTCACTAGTCCGCTATATTTGGTAAAAATATATAATCCCATTTACCACGAAGAAAATAGAGAAAAGAATATTATTACATGGTATACGATATACAGTGTGTTCCAAAATTCAATCGCCAAATTAAAAGGGGTGATAGAAGGCATCAAGAGCATGAAAACTTACTATAGAAGATGTGATCGCAAACCACCCATTGATTAGAAAAAAACATAGTGTTCTACCCCAATTCAATTTCAATTGACGGTAATAACTTTCAGAAAACTGAAGTATATTTTAATACAACTTTTAATAGGCATTCTCACATTTCTTGTAAATTTATAACATAAAACAAAGTGGTAGAAGTTTCCATTATATGCGCTAGCAGTATGCACTTGACTCTCCACATTTTGGACTGCGATTATCAGTTCACACGCCATCATCGATTACATGAATGTCTCTTTTTTTTCA
The DNA here is from genome assembly GCA_963932465.1 of Maratus speciosus. Taxonomy (NCBI): domain Eukaryota; kingdom Metazoa; phylum Arthropoda; class Arachnida; order Araneae; family Salticidae; genus Maratus; species Maratus speciosus. The sequence continues at coordinate 141,880,233 of OZ010791.1, forward strand.
GAAATTTTGTTGATATTATTACATTTCACACAAAACAAGATGCACATTGTTGCATTTTCATTGCAATGTTTTTATTTTTTTCAAAATTACGATCGTCATCCCATGTTCAGTTAGGATGAAACACTCTGTATTTGTGACTCAGTAAGTACACTGGTGTCCAAAATTAACGACCAGTTACAAAGCGCTAATTTTCAAGTACGCGAATACTCAAAAGGAAATAATATAGTTCGAATAATTACTACCCCTACAGCACAGCCAGTACATATAGCATCTCATCCATGTCACATATGGTTACAAGTTTCACAGTGACTACGGAGAAGTAAAAAAATAGGAAATTCCATACATCTCATTATTAGTCTCAAATGATCACTATATGTGACTCCACTGGGACGTCACTGCGACTGCTGCTTTGTGACGAGTCACCATGTGACTTTACAATGTAGTTACATTGTGACTCTCATGTGACTGTCATCTGCAGACTCAATTTCAAAGTCGTCGTGCACTCTACATTGTGATAAGTTACCAAATAATATCACATTAAAGTCACATGATGACTTTCAAGTGACAGAGAGACTACTGTGAAGTCACCATTGTATTCTTTTGTGAAAAATCAGCATGTGACCATAAAGTGATGCTATTTTCTGACTTATCATAATGCAACGTTTATGACGCTTTTGAAATTGAGTCTAAAAATGACAGTCACATGAGAGCCACAATGTAACTACATTGTAAATTCACCTGGTGACTCTTCATAAAGCTGCAGTCACATTGAAGTCTCAGTGTTGTCGCAGATAGTGATCATTTGAGACTCATTATGAGACGTGTAGAGTTTCCTATTTTTTGTTTCACCGTAGTGACTGTGACACTTGTGACCATGTGTGCCATGAATGAGATGCTATAAGGACTAGCTGTGATGTAGGGATAGTAATTATTTGAATTATATTATTTCCTTTTGAGTATTCGCTTACTTAAAAATTAGCATATTGTGGCTGGTCCTTAATTTTGGACACCAGTGTACTTTGTGACCCCATGCTCTATGGTAAGTTTACATCCTCTTGACGCCTTCTATACCCCCTCCCTCTTAATTTGTCTGAAGAATTTTTGAACATCCTGTATATGCATGATGCTAATTCTGGTGTCTGTTAAAGAAACAATAAAATTGAATTTCACATATAAAGTTTTATTACTTGAAATGCAAAATACAATGTCTCTGCAAATTTGTTGTTTCCTGTTTATTCAAATAAAAGTCTAAAAAGAATGGAGGTTACCGAGGTCTTTCTTTTAATTCCTTACAATAGTCGAGATTTTGATCATGACAATGAGTCTCGATATCTACTAAGGCGGAAATTGCTTCCATCATAGTAGATAACAGTGTTATCTCAGTTCTATTAAGTAACATTGTTTTTATTGAAGGTATTTTAAACATAATAAAAAAAGGCTTTGAAAGAGGTTGTAAAAAATAATTTTGTTTCAAATTTTGCAATATTAGACTCTTCACATAATTTCACTTACATATTTAGATTAAAATATAAAATTGTAAACAAATAAACAAATTTACACACATTATAAAGAATTCATTTTACAACTTAGATGGATTAGTTTTCAATATTCTGTTATATTAGTATTAACCCTTTGTGACTCAACATCTCCTTTATGAAAAAAATTACTCTTATGTTAGAATATATCATTTTAAGTATCCAAAAAATAATAAAAAATGTTCAGAAGAGTACAGTACAAAATTCTTGACTAGAAGGTGCTTTCTGGGATATCTATTCTGCATATCTGGAATAAACAGAAAAATTATATATATATATATCATACTGTCAATTTTTTAATACTAAAAAAAGTATATGACCATACCTTTCTAAAAAATCTATCTTTGAACGTCTCTAACCTTTTAATTTTATAAAATTTACGAAGTTTATAGTAGCAATAATGATGAGATTGATAAATAAATCATTGCATAAAAAATTAACTCAGTATCGACTTCTGTTGTCAATCCTGTAACGAATTTATAAGAACTGCTGTATTGGAAGATAGATGCAATAAATAAAGTCGCCTTTTAAAGCCCACTGTATAGGTAGCAATCATTTTGAGATATGTTGCATATTTGCACCGCGGTGATACAAAGGGTTCAAAACGTATTAATACAAATAAAGTGTTTGTAAATGCTTTTACTATTAAACTAGCCGACCTGCCCGACGTTGCCCGGGCCCGTGATGAATGACCGTTAAATTGTATGATTTTCCATCATAAAACTTCATTTTATCTCAATTTCTTTATTGAAAAAAACATTGAACTGAAAGTATATACTATTTGGTATTTTACCTTCTATGTAATTTGATTTTTGGAGTCTATGCGCACCGAAACCACAACGAAACACTCAGGTTTATATTGATTTCGTTGAAATTTCACATATTTTATTTTGTAAAAAACATTTCTACCCGTCCGAACGTTTCAAATTTTTTGTTGATAATGTAAATCTGATATATTAAAAAAGATTCTAAAAAGCTCTAAAAAGATTGCGTTAAAATACGGACTTTTACTTACTTATAGCATACAAAATATCGTGTGCGTGAGACTTGCAAACGTAGTGGCCTATGTTTGCAAGTGTATTTCAAAGAGTAAAAATTTATGCACCACCCTGATTGCACCATCGATCAGAAGAAGGTTTCCGCTTAAAAAATATTTTTGGTTTGTCAATACCTATAAAGTTTGATCCTAGAGAAGCGCTTCAATAAGAGAGAGAAACGTTTTTTTTTTTGGAGACACAGCCCGTTTTGATTTTTTTAAAGGAGTTAACTGCGATATTAATTTGAATTGATTGCGGCTTTTGAGACGTAAGAGTACTGTCTTTCAGAATATATCTTCCGTTTTTAACTTTACAAAGCGGTTTGGAATATGTTAGTTAATAATGACAAAATACTCCCGACATTTTTTTTTTACGTTTTTCATTTTCAACCGATGCATAAATAAGCCTTCAACGCATGCGCCACAGCTTTTACTTCTCGCAGCGGCCGAGATGAGTTTTTAATGAGAGTGAGTTGCTATTTTTAATTAATAACTCAACTAATTATGAGAATTTTAAAATTCTGAGTCTCAGATGCATCATTAGACACTTCGGGCTAGTCTCACAAAATTGTTCAAAATCGTACGTGCCGTAGATTCTGCTAGTCATCGCACACATATCGACACACACACAGAGACAGAGAGTGAAACTTTGTTTTATTAATATAGGTTTGTCATTGAATACTCATTATTGAGAATGATAGTTTTATATGTTACTTAGTTGAATACCCGTTCTTCGTGCGGTCGGGAAAAAATACTCATGAACTCGGAACATAGAAAGATGCAACGTCTCAGTTAATGAGAATGATATGAGAAAAAGAATATCAGGAAATTTCAAGTATAAAAGTAAAACTCATTACAATGATTGTTCAAAGATCTTTTAGCAGTTTTTACTTAATTTTCAGTTTAGAATAAAATAAAAGTAGCGCATCACAATGATAAAGTGATTCCATTTTCATGAGAAAAAAAAGCTGGAAAACAATCAAAGAGGCTAAATGGCGATATGCGTCTTTGAAATTGAGTCATATTAAAAAAGAAATCGCATTTTCATATACATGAATTTGAGGCAGAAATTAATGACTGCGCATAAAAAAATAGTAATTAAGTACTAAAAAATAGTAATTAAATGAATAACAATTGCTTCATATTTCGAACGTGCAACAATGAGAATACATTGAATGACATTGATTCTAAGGCGACAGAATGAAAAACTGCAATATTACAAAACAAATATTATAATAGTTCACAGACAAGGTTGGCAGGATTTTGACACATGTCAGTTTTTGACAGTTTAAACTGCGGTTTAAACCGTCATGTCAAAAACCTCAAATACTTACAGTGATCTGTAAAATTTCAGATTAAATGTCACATTTAAAATTCACTATTACTGTAATTGTATAATTAGTATATATAGTATTAGTAATAATTACAGTGTTGGCAGGTTTTTGACATGTGTCAGTTTATGTCGGGGTTAAACCACAGTTTAAACCGTCATGTCAGAAACCTCAAATACTAAATTGATCTGTAAAAATTCAAATTAAATGTCACACATGACAACATTACATGTAATATTTTAAATTCACTCTTACTGTATATTAGTAATTAGTACATAGTAAAGTATTATTGTTAAGTACAACTTTTTAACAGGGTAAAATTTTATTTAGTTTTTTTTTTTTTTTTTTTTTTTTTTGTAAAATTGTGTTTTTCTAAAAAGTAGACATTAAGCTCACCTGAGCTGTACATTTTTTTCTCTTACTTAAAACCATTTCAATTTCGCTTACTTTTGAGAGCTTAAAGCATTAGCTAGCTTTTTTTATGGGAAAAAAACTTAGAAAAGTGTAGATTTTTTTGTATATATAATTATATATAATATAATGTGCATCAATGTTATTCTAGTCTAGGCAATAACCATTTCATTCAAAATTGAAATTGGATTATTAATTTTAAACATTTACAAAATAAGAGAAGTAATTTAAAAAAAAAAAGCTTAAAGTCAAAATCTTTTTAAAACATGCTTTCTTTCAATATATAAAAATGTTTTCGATTTTAAAACTGAACAAAATTGGCTCGGTCATCTAAAAGAAAATTCCTTTAAGTCCATATTGAAAAAGTGCATAATAGAAGGGATCAAATCATGAAACCATACCATTGTTTGGTTTATACTTTGCATCCCAACCATCAGGGGCAAGGGTTGACTGCTGTATCAGTTGATTCAGCTCGCGCTTGAGCTACGGAGGGAGTTTATGGATGCTTACCCATACTGATTGTGTATGAAGCTAAAGAATACCCTTTCCAGTCTTCTTATTTCAGTGCTATAGGGAGGACTCCATTGTTTGGTGGAAAGGTATCACTAAATGCAACAGCTTTTTGAGCCTGCTTCAAAACTTGCTCATCTAGCAATGCATTTGCTATCAAGTCCTACTAGCTCAGCATCAATTAAGAGACAGACTATTTTGTAACGCTTCATACACTCTAAACTCAAAAATATTTTGGGTGTAAATAAATGTGCTAAACAAGTGGTGTGCTGCAGCATGCTACGGGGTAAAATTGATCCGGATTATTTAATTGTACAAAATTATTTTCTTCTGGTTGAAAAATCAAAAACAAAAAAATCTTATTGCAAATAATATATTTTTTAAATTATTAAATTTCAATAAAAGATCACATAAATCATTGACTTATTTAATGTTTATCTATTGTTAAAATGTTTTAGTGTGTTACATGTATTTGGCAGTTTTCGACGGTTTAAACCAGTTTATGACAGTTTTCGACAGTTTAAATCAGTTTATGACAGTTTAAACAAATTTTTGACGCTTGTCATGCCAAAACCCAACCCTGTTCACAGATAATTATCTTATCATATGCCGAATTAATAGAAAATAAATAACGGGCAATTATTACATATCAGAAACATGCAAAAATGGCAATACAGTGAGATTTGTTTTAATACATTGGTGTAAAATTGTTCAGTATTCCCCTTTATTCGATAAAAATAGATAATATCATTTACCATGAACAAAGCGAAGAAAGCAACAGTATTTTATGCTCTGCGACATACATGCATGACGGTAATACTGAAAATTTCTTGCCAACAATATAGCCGGATGAATGCCTACACATAATGACGCTTTCCGGGTTCTTTCATTAGATTCTTTAGAAAATTGCTTCAATATTTTCATAATAACAATGAAGCTCCTTATCTATTAATACGAAACTTTGCGTCAATCTAAAAGATAAAATAATCATTAGCAGGGAATTTCAAATTTAATACAGAGGGTTACAAAACAAATTATTTTTATAATATATCTCTAAAATATTTCAATATTGATAATAAATTTTTAGTAAAATTTTTAATATTATTTATATGCTACAATTTATCTTTTGCGATAAATTTAAAATGCAATTATGTGTTTTGCAAACTTATAACTTTAGATGCAGTATAAAATGTGCTTAATTCTGAGATTGTTGAAAGCTAATTAAAGGTAACTGTTCAAATATAATAATAAATGTTGACACAGCTTATATTTCAAAAAAATTTTATCCTGCCGAGGAATGTTAAAAACTTTATTATGGCATTAAATGTCCTTTGAAATACATACATTCCCTGAACCATCACCTTACGAGATAAAGAAAAAAAATATTATTTAGACACAACAAGTTGTACTGAATATCTGTTAACATCTTTAAATATTGTAAAATTGCATTAAGTGACATAAATACCATACTAAATAGTGTTAATCCTAATATGTTTACAATACTTTGAAATCAGTATAAAATATTCTACAAGAAAATAGATAACTTGAACAATGTTTAAAAACAACATTATTTCATACTCTACGGTAAATATGTATGATGCTAATTCATCCTTTCTGCAAAAGGAACAATATTATAATCTTCCGGGGGAAAAGGTTTATTACTTAAAATGCAGGATACAATGACTGTAAAAATTTGTTGCGTTCAGTTTATCCAAATAAATGTTTACACAGAATGACGAGTTCCGAAGTGTTTCATTAAATTCTTTCCGAAATTGTGTCAGTATTTTGTTTCTAACAATCAAGTATCTTATCTGTGAACACAGAAACCGCAATAAAGATGGAAGATAAAGGCATTGCGTAAAGATTTTATTAAATATTAATTTTAAATATTGTAAAAAAGCGAGCAAATGAAACTATACTTTGAAAATATTTATATTATTTTAAATTGTTGCATACATATTTTTGTGTGTGCTGTAACAATTGTTTAGATTAAAATATAAAATTTAAAAAAATAATATCTGTCTCTTATTTTAGAACTTTAATCTATGAACGACAGTTGACCTATCTACATGTAAGACGCTAATACATACCTTTGCAAAAGCCACAATAAAATAATCTTCTTGGGAGAAATATTTAATTACTTGAAATGCAGAATGCAATAACTTTGAAAATTTATTGCCTACAATTTATCCAGTTGAATGAGGGTATCCGATGTCTTCCTTTAAATTCTTTACAAAATTGAATTGATATTTAGACACTAATAATGGACAGTCATATAGATTAAGATATATTAGGACGGTAATCGCAATCAAGATAAAAATTGAAACAAAAAAAATAGAAAAGCTTTTTAATTAATTTAAATTTCATTAATTTCAGACAAAATGGAATACTATTAATTTATTTACGCTGAAATCTTTTCCTGTAAAATATTTATATCAGTAAAAAAAAAAAAAAAAAATTGTAATTATTATTGTGTTTTTTGTACTGGAGAGATTTTAATGTTTTGGAAAAGTAGTTGATCATAAAAGTTTAAACCGATGCCTTTAATATTGTACCAAAACTTGACAGAGAGGAAAAAAGAGCACTCACCCGGATGCCTAGTCACGAAGTCTATAGTAGGAAAAAGATTTTGTAATGGCATATCAAACTGACACTTAAAACGCAATACAATTACGACAAAAAAAATAATTAAGACATACAGTAACCTTTATGAAAAGGTTTATTTTTGAGTTTGATGGCTCACAACAATACTTTCTGTTTAAATAATACCATATAATTATACATCAGGAGAAAGATAATTAAATCAGAAATGTAATGAAATAAATTTTGTTCAATTATTAGTATTTAATCAAAAGTTATAGATAAATAAACAAAATAAAATGCAACTTCTTAGGGTAACATGAAGTAACTTGCCTTTATTTGAATGCATCCAATGAGCATGAGTGTTTATAGAGCCAATCAGGTATTCTCCTGTTAGGTAATAGTAGTTTTCAACAACTGTTGTCATATTTTGAACGACATTTGAGGAATGCGGGGAGGACATTTATCGCAGCTTTATGTGATTGATATTAGAGTTAAGTGTAAAACAAAAGAAACTTAAAGAAATGGCACAAAGAGTTGGCTGGAAATCAATGTACCATAATACTACTATATATAAAAAAATGGTTACTGTTCTGAAGAAATTAGAAAGGAACTTGGTGGAAATGTAGCCAAAGTTGGCATTTCTAAGTTTCTGAAGTGGTAAAAGGACACAATGACACTACAAAACAAAACTGGCAAAGGCAGAAAATGTGTAGAACAGACACTAATGATAGAAGAATTCGGAAACTGCGTAAAGTTGATACAATAGAATCATCTGGATGTATTCAATATAAAATGAAGCAAGCCAATGTGATATTGAGAGAAAAGTCTGTTCAGCGCAGACAGCGAGGATTTGGTTTACGTGCTAAAATTCCAGCAAAAAAGCCATTTTTATCTCTCCATCAAATGTTGAAAAGATTCAAATGGATGAACACTGGACAGTGGAAGGAGAATGGGATAGTGTCATGTTGTTGATGATTTCAAAATCTCCCTGAATGGTAGTAATGATATAAAAACGTAAGAAGAAGAATCGGAAAAGATTTACATTATAACACACACCATGAAGGACACAGTCAGAGTTAGGTTATAGGTTTGTATGTTATCAAAATGTGCGGGAGAATTTGTGTGATTACTGGGAATGGGAATATACGAAAATAGAAAAAAGAAATACTTCAATCCCAACTGAAGCTTTCCTCACGTGATATTTTCCCAGATATGGAAGCATTTATATTTTAACAAGATTCAACTCCTGTAATTCTGCTAAATTATACAAAAATTTGCTTCAGGGTAATCATATTAAAATGTTGGAATGGCCAGGTAATTGTCCAGACCTTAAACAAAATGAAAACCAATGGAGCCGAGTAAATAAATTTTTTGCGCATACGCGACCCAGCAAGAAAAGAAATTTAATAGAAACAATAATTCGATCTTGCTATAGCGTTATAACAGCTCCAGAACTAAAAGACTTGTTTAACTCCATGCGAAGGGGTTTTAAGGACGTAATTATGAGATGGTTACCCAACTAAGTATTAATCCTCTCGCTGCGTAAGTAATTCTTCACGATGAGCGTCTTTTACAGAATTTTTAATCGTTTCTCAGTGGTTTTTTAAAGCAGAAATTTTTGACTATCGTAATCGGGGAAAATGTCCTTATTAAATCAAAGTTTTCGCTAAAAATAACTGGTGGGAATAACCAAATAGTATTAATTTGACGGAAAAATGCATGCCCGAGAATATTTTGGGCTGCGCAGCGAGAGGATTAACTGACATTTTGATAATTTTTGTGTATCTCATTTTTGCTATATATTCGAATTTTCTTCGTTATAATTGCTTTTCTAATAAACATTCATTCATGAAAGTTATAGCATTACATTTTTGATTAAATAATCTTTCAAGTGGTACATAAATTTATGCTGTTATGCAAAGAGAAAGTTGTGTTACGAACCATCAATACATGACCAGATGAAAATCCCATAGACACTCATACTATTAAAATAGAAATAATCTAGCCAAAGGCCTAATACAGATAAGGTTATTTAACAAGTAAGAATGCTTACATTAGTATTATAACGAAAATCTGCGGGATTGGAATGGACTATTTTTATGACCGAATATCTGCTTAAATTTTCTCAAGTATTTACTGTACTACATCTACACTGACTCAATGTTACGTCTGTCTCATATGTAGAAAATTGGTTTACACAATACCAAAAACTTCAGAGAGAACTTCAGAGAGAAGTTCTCTCAAGTTCAGAGAGAACTTGGTGAGAACTTCAGAGAAGCAGTTTCACTTTCTGCACGCCATTCCATAATGGATCAGACTGTTTTTACTTATTTAATGAGCATTTTTAAACAAATTTTGCAATTTGCATACTTGAGAGGAGGGAACGATGAACATATGAAGCCATGAAGATGAAACGATTAAGAACAAAGCAATGCAAAAACCGCAAACAACCCATCATATAAAAATTGTGTGTTGATACTAAAAATTATGTTAATGACATTTAAAATAGCTATTCACACTCTGAATTTGAGCTATACAAAGTTTACATTATTTAGAATAATCAATTTCAAATATTTTCTGAAAGAATTGAATTGAAACATTACGCAATCTAAATTTACTAACTTTTGGAATTTTTCTGTAGCTCAGTCACAATATATAACAAAAAAACTTCAAGTACTTTCACCTTAATGATCTAACTCATCTGATATGGAAGAAAATATCTATAACAATATTGAAAAATATCTCAAAATTGTTGTTCTCTAATTTTTATTAATTGTTTACTATTGAAATCTAAATTGATACTTTAATGGAAATTTTTTTAAACAAAAAGATATTTGTTACAAAAAAGAAAAAGCCTTCTATAAATTTTTATACAGAATATATAATATGAGATGCATAATTTATTCTTCCAATGCGAAAAAAACAAGTTCTGTATAATGGCCATCATTATCTGCTAACATCTTTATAGTAAAACAAAGATCTTATGGGATCATGATGGACCAAGTCCTTGAGAAGTCGAAATAACCTCTTTGATCCACAATATATAATAGTATATATTGTGGATATATATATCAGATATATAACAGATATATAACAATATATAACAGAATATATAACAATATATATTCATTTAATTATAGGAGAAATTAAAGAGTATCCTAAAGACTACAAACAAATTTTCTAGATTGTATAGCAAGATAAAATAAATGTTATCCGCATAAATGGAATTGTAAATTTTTTTCAAAACATATATATTCATGCTTTTCTTGTTTTTTCGGTTTTAAGAAGATATTTTCCGAACACAATTCCTTCAAATAGTTTGATATGTCTTATAAGTTATGTGCTTTCATTCGAAACAAATAACTATTACATGATTTATGAACATGAAATAATATTTCGGATCAATTGCATACACCAAGAATTGCTACCTTTGCAATTTTTCGGTATTCGAAGCATGTTTCTCAAAGTGTATCGTACACTGTAAAAAAAAATCTGTAATCCTACAAAACTAGTTTTTGTAAAACTACAGAAATCTGTATGTTTACTAGAATTTTATCTGTAACCGGGTAAAATATTTACCACTCGCATAGTACAAATACATGAAATATCTTAGTCGCACCTGTCAGCCAATGAGAAAGGACTTCAATGATGACGTAATGACTGTTCACGCATCCACAGAGGTGTTCAAAGCATCCATCTTGATTATGTTTTCAAATTAGGTAAGTAAGTATTTCTTCTTTATGAGTTAAATTTTGTTATATTTCCATTCTCCTTGATTCCTAATAAGTAAAAATGAACTACACAGTAAGACCGTTTGATTTCGAATTATAATGTAACATGATTTTAGTAGGTATTAATGCGTAATCATCCTATTATTTTATTGTTAAATATTTATCATTCAGTCAAATGACTATTCTTTACATCGTTGTTTATTACATGCATGCAATTTCTAATGTTTAATGTAATAAATAAAATTTTATTGCAATATGGTTAGCAGATTAAATATTTTATTTTTAATTAGTGATACAATGAATAATACCCCCCCTCTTTGACTGATAATGAAGGCCAAATATTCCACTATTCTTCTGCAGAATACTTAAAATGTATACCAAAATTATCTTTCTTAATATTAGAGTCGTGCTGTGTAATCGGTATTCATTATACTAGATTCCGACATCGGGTCGGGTTTACTTTACTTTTTTGGTTCGGATCGGGTCGGTTTGGGTTTTAAATCTTGTGCGTCGAGTTCGGGTTGACTGATTATTCAAAAGAATGTCCAAAATATTTTTTTTTTTCAGGTTAAAAATCTAGGTATAGGGCAGATGTGCCAGTAATGGATAAAATTCAAAATTTTTTGTTTATAAAAAAAAAAAAAAAAATTAAACAATAAAAATTTTACTTTAAAAATTTTCTTCATAACCCCCCCCCCCCCTCACCGCTTACATACTTTATAATCTGTGTTATTGTTGATACTCTCAATCAAACCAATTAGGAAGCAAAAAGTGATCCTTCGAAGTTCCACTGTTTTTCATTTATGTTGGTGAACATGCAAAGAGCTGGTTTAACTTAATAAATTTTATATATTCTTTTACTTTCCTGCAAAATTTGTTTTTGTTTTGGTAGTAATAAAAAATTTTGAATATGATCATTCTAGACATTTCATCAATCGCACACTAGATGAAGCAATGGTAGCCCAATCTCTAGTTGAAAAAAGTTGCATAAGATTTCAATTGTATAAAGTAAAAGATTATTTCAAGAATCAGAAGTAATTTTGCTTCATATGCTTTCTGAATATTAATGGCTTGTTTATGCATAGATGTAATAGTTTCCCTATTTATGGAACATTATACTGTATATTATCCATAATATAAACTAAGCCTTCAAGCATGGGTCTAAGCATGGATTAAACTAAGCATGGGACAAATTTTGAAACTTGCAATTTCTTTAATTATAAAATTGTTTCTGAAATTATGTTTCTATATTGTTAAAGGACATTAGAAAGTGTTTCATTTTGTATTCTATAAACTGAAATATTGTTTTTGTGTCAAACAAAGTTCATTTTCTTATTTTTGTAAAAGGTGTTCCATTCCTCCAAACTCTCTCCTATGCTTCTAACTCTGAATACTGGGCACTTCTCTATCTATATACACGTATCATGGGTATGTGTTTTAAAACTATCAGAAATATTATACATGTGTTTGCGTGTATATGAAAAATGAAATGTTGGTAATATTTTTTTCCAATTCCTAGAGAAGAATGAATGGTTAACTGTGCCTTAAATAAAAAGAATTTATCACATTTCGTATGTACTTTTTTATTTCTTAACCTTTAACTGATGTTACCGATCTCTCAGACCGCAGCTTTTTTTAATTTTTATAGTTTTGCCATTTTTTATATACTTGCAATTTTCAGTTTAACTACAAACACTACCGAAATTTTGTTCCGTTTTGAACTTCAGTATTATCACCAGACACTTTTGAATAGGTGAATTTTAATTATAAAAATCCTGCACAAAAAGTTTAGTACAAAAACACCATCCTATGAGTTAATCGTGCCTTTTATTCATCTTTCGATAAAGCGGTCTCACAGACAACTTCACACTAGTTGTGAAAATTTCTGTGACATTAGTTAAAGGTTAAGGAGTAAATTTAATAATAACTCATTCATATTGAAATATGTATTTATTTTATCTGAAAAATTGTTCTGCTCAAACTTTTTGTGAAAATCTTAGACTTGGAAAAAACCTAAATATAAACATTTGCATTTTAATTTTACGATAGTTTCTGAGCGATAAAATGTCGAGTTTTTACTTTCTCATGCAAAGAGAGATATAAGGTAGGTAGGGGTAAAGATACGAGCGGGGAAAAAATACGCACCGGCTAATTTCATATGAAGCAACATTTCGGCTCTCATGACCAATAGGTGGCAGTTTTGTTTCAAGTGTACTAGTTATTTGTTTAAACATTTGATAAAAGTAGCAATTTGTGCTAAGAAAATGAGGTAAGTTTAAATTTTCGAATTTTGATCTAATATTTTTAAAATTTCACTTTATTCTTTAGCTGACAGTACCTGGAATTTTTACAAATCCAAAATTTTAGTGGAGATCGAAAGATTTTTAGCTTCTAAATGCGGTAGTTTGCCTCGATTACATTTGTTTATACTTATGGGTAGCCGGTTAAGCAAAATACTGCAGAATAGGGTAAAAGTACGCATCCTTCTTGGGACAAAGATACGCACATGTTTAAGATACGGGACATTGCCCTATCGTTTTAGCTAGATGCAAAGCTTTCCACAATTTCTAAATTTATGTTATATAAAATATAATAGCTACTTAACTAATATAAGTTAGTAAACTACATTTTCCTTTTTCTAGTTAAGTTTTTTTTTATATAGAACTTAGGTATCTACCTACCTACTTTTAAAAATCAATATTGTTTCATGAATCGCTTTTGTTTTAAACCTTAATCCTTAACTCCTGTTAACGGTCTCACCGACCACTGCAATATTCAGTTTTCACAGTTTAACTCTTAATTTTCAATTTAAGTAGTTATGTTAGTTTAATTTTGATTAGTTTGGTAAATTAGAAGTATAGCTGAAGACTTCGGAAGGCTGGAAATTTTACTATAATAGTCCTTTGCATAAAGTTTAGCGCAGAAAGCGCCTCTTATGAGTAAGTCAACCATTTTATTCAATTAACGATTAAGCGGTCTTGGAGACCGCTTACAGTATTTATGAAACAATTTTTTTCACAACAGTTAGAGATTAACTGCTATTTGCGATCTCGCAGACCGCTGTTTTTTCATGGTCTAGTTTAGAATTTTCAGTTTAAATACTATCGAAATTTACTAATTATTTTACATTACTCATTCATTTTAGTGAAAATGGGACAAACTCCGGCCGTAATGGGGCAAAAATGCGCATTGCGTATCTTTACCTCATCACTGCGTACTTTTAGCCCAGCCAATGGGGCAAAGATACGCAGAGCAATGTTTTTTAAAAATTACAATTTCTCACGGAATTATAATTTGACAGAATGTCGTTTGATAGTGGAACGTGCCTAAGGTTTTAATACAACATTTTAATCAGTCGTAACATGAGTTTAGATCAATGTGTTCGTTAAAAATCAAAATTAATGATAAGTGCGTAACTTTAGCCCCCACCTATCCTACATCACTTAGGTGTGTCATGTGATTGTGAGCCATGTTGAGGACAACTTGTCACCAAGCGTCATTGAGATCAACCATGATGGTGAATATCGATGGCGCTTTTTAACAAGCTGTCCTCACTTCAAATACTTGTGGGCATATGATACCCACATATGTTTGAATATTAAAGTATATACATTTGTCCATTTTCCTACATAAAACATAAATTTTTATTAGAGATGTAATTGTAGATTACATTTCATAATATCAGTAAAACACGATTTCCTTTCCATTTATTTCGGGTTCGGGTTGAAATAAGTCTTGGTTGAGTTGCAGGTTGCCGAAAATTATTTTGGCTGATTCTGGTCAGGTTGCGGATCGAGAAAATATTTTTGGAGGGTTCGGGTCGAGTTGCGGGTTGACTTAAGTATAATATTCGGTTTTGTGTCTGGTGCAACTTGACACGTGCAGGACTACTCTGTAGTCGGAAAATTTTCAATATATCAGGATTCGTACGGTCCTTAAAAGTACTTGCATTTTTCAAAAGGATTTTTTTTTTGTGCTTGAAAGTGCTTATTTTCATACAAAATTTTAAAAGTCCTTAAAAGTGCTTTACTGTCATATTATTTCTTAATCGGGGGTGGAACTCTTCTGCATTTCTTTTCATTTCTGATTTAAAAAATAAAGATAAAACCGCCATTGTGCTAACCTGTCTTCTGAAATTTCACCTCCCCTTTTTACTCCCTTCTCCACAATACCAAAGTTTAAACTGTTTAAAACTTTTTTTTATCCTTTAACTGATGTTACCGGTCTCACAGACCAGTGCTTTTTTCAATTTTCATAGTTTAACTTACAAATTTCAGTTTATCTACAAACACTACTGAAATTTTGTTTCGTTTGAAACTTTAGTATTAATACCAGAGACTTTTGAATAGATGAATTTTAATTATAACACACCTGTGCAAAAAGTTTAGTACAAAAACAACATCCTATAAGTTTATCGCGGCTTTTATTCATCTTTCGTTGGAGCGGTCTCACAGACCGCTTCACACTAGTTATGTGACAATTTCTTTCACATCAGTTAAAGGTTAAAAAAAATTGCTCTACTGTATTTGTTACTTTAAGTGAATAAATAATCAGTCCTAAATTTCATTAACTATTCATTCCATCATATCCGTTTGATTAAAATTTTATCTGAATTTCACCTTCAAAATTTCGTTTCCCCGTTTTCTTCACCTCTCACAGTAATAATACTTAAAGTTTCAAAACTCTTTAAAACTGCTTAAATAATAATAATAAAAAAAAATCTGTTCTGTTTCATTTTATTGTCACAATAAATAATCAAGATTTTTCTTCCTACTCGAAATTGGCATCCGCCCCCCCCCCCCCCCCAAAAAAAAAAAAAAACTTAGAGCACATACAGTTTTAAAGTCTTTAAAACTCTTCATAGACCAGTGGTAGGGGAGGAAAAAAGGGCCGCATTTAGAATTAATTAGGGGAAAGCTGGAAATTGTTTTAATCCCTTTATTTTAAGTCTAGAATGAATGTACTAAGTTTTCTCCCTCTTACTAGGTGAGTGGTTGAAGATATGTACAGATTTATAGTCAAAAAACACATTTTTATTAATTACCATAGCAATATCTAAAAAAACTAACTATCAAAAACATTGTCAATACAGATGTTGTAGAGGTTAAAATTCTGATTGAAATGTGTACTTAATATTTTTGTTGAATTTTTACAATTATAATGCAAAGTTTTGTCTAATTCGTAAATCAAGTGATTGAAGCCAGAACAGACGAGGTTCAGTTCACCCTGTTTCTAATTTATATATATTTTTTCATTTATTGAGGTATTATTTGAGGATTTTGTAATTATTTTAGGCTTTATTTTGGATATTTTCAGAGTTATGGCTTAAACTCTTGATTACGGATTATAGCCCAGTGGTAGGAAATGAAAAAAAAAGGCCGAATTCGGAATTAAATACGGGAAAGCTGGAAATTGTTTTAATCCCTTCGACGTAGGTCAGAAGTAAACGTACTAAGCCGCCCTACTAGGTGCGGCTTTGCCGCTACGAACAAATAGATAACTTAAAAAGTGCATTATTCCATGATTTTTAGCATATTTCAAAAAATATTTGTAAATGATGGGAAATATTGTTTATGATCTCTGATATTGTATTTGAATTATGCGTCGTATTTAATTTGACATATATAGTGAATAACAGTGCGTATGCATCACATTTAAGGAGGTCGAAAATAGTGGGGAGGAGCGAGGGAACAAATGAGTGTGCAGGATTCTTGTCGCTAGAGGAATTATAGGTCAACCAATAGCACGATTTTAAACTTCGATATTTTACGAAAAGGACTAAGATGGTTTTAATAAAAATTATTTTCGACTAGTATACGAGCATCGTAAGTTAAGTTCATAAAATTTTAAAACCTTCGTAATATTGAAAAAAAGCTTTACTTTTTAACTAAGGTTTAAGGTTGGCGATATCAGTTGAAAAATGGCATGTAAAACGGCTGTCAATTATGTACCTCTTTTTCGATAAGTACTAAATTATAATCCTCAAAATATACAAAATAAAGCATTAATATAATTACAAAAACATCGCGAGGGCCTCAACATCTTAAAGAAAATACATGTATGTAATAAACGGAGGCAGGGCGGATTGATAACTCTCTCTCTTGATTAGTGGTTAAGGCAAAATTTAGAAATAGAATTGCGACCTTAATGTTCAGCAAAAATATTAATATAGGTACTCATTTTATTCAGAATTGCAAATTCTACGACATTTGTATTGACAATGTGTTTGAAAGAATTAATTGTTCTGTGATATTGTTAAGATAATTTAAAAAAAAGTGTTTTTCGACTATAAATATGTACATATTTTCTAATGTTCACCTAGTACGTGGGATAAAACTTAGTATTTTCATTTTAGACCTAAACGGAAGGGATTAAAACAATTTCCAGATTCCCACCCACATAATTGTGAATTACATCCCCCCGATCACGGGTCTTTGAAATAGAATTGTGACAATGTTAAACAAAAATATTAAATGTAGTTCTCATTTTACTCGGAATTTTAAGCTGACGACGAGCTGAACACGGAAATTGCAAAAGCTAAATTTCATTCCAGATTTCAAAGTGCTGCCATTTGCATAATGACGTCAGCGTTACGCACAGATATATATTTGTTTTTTATAATATAGATAGATATAGATTTTATTTTCATATCAAAATCTTGGTGGGTTTTTTTTTTCTTTTCAAACTAATTTTTTTCACCCTTAAATCCATTTATATCTGAACCAAATCAATACTCGATCATTTCAAAGCTACTGTATAACATTAAATGTGTATTTTTCAATAATATATACGTAATGTGAGTCGTACAGTAAAATACGCAGAAAAACAGAAAAGTGACTTCGGACAGTGAATTTTTTTAAAAGATTAATTTTGTATTTTTTTAAATGTATTGCAGTATTTCAAAGAGAATTGAAAGTATATGCTTTTTGGTATTGTTGTTATTATTTGGTATTAATATTCTGCATAATTTGATTTTTGGAGTCTTATGTGTAATTTTGAAATATGCCTGGAAAGGGAGGTGTGGGAGGGACAAGGTTCTTCCAGTATTTTAAATTCTTAAAGTTTGTCGTTATCATCCAGACTCTTTGAAATTTTTAGATGTTAAAAACATAATGTTTTCGTAGCCCGAGTGAAAAAATATTAATATTTAGTGGGAAAAAGGCTAGTAAGATTTTTACCACGATGTAACTCTGGTTTTTGCTAATTTTGTCGAAGTTTTTGCAGATTTTATTTAGTAAAAAGTATTTATATTTGTCCGAATATTTCGAAATTTTCGTAGGTAAATGTAAATCTGGCCTGTTGAGTTGCTCTAAAAAGATTGTGTTAAAATACGGACGTTTAGTTAGTTTTATGGTAGAAAAAATATAGTCTTTGTGAGGCGCGAAGTGACCTACGCTCACCAATGTATTTGAAAGAGTTAAAACTCATGGTTTTAAAAATCAATTGCATCATCAGTTAGAAGATTTTAACTTTTAAAGCATATATATATGTATATGTATATATATATATATATATATTTGCCGATACTTCTAAAATATCCATCCTGGAATAAATTGCTACACGTTTTCGGAAAAAACTTTTTTGATCTTTTTCTTCAGAAGTTTAACTGCTAGGTTGGTAGAATATCGTAAATTTAATATCGGAATATATCAACGTGTTAATATTGGTGATACATCGTGGTAACTACCGTAAAGTGTATGCGAATAGAAAAATTGCTTATTTTAAAAGATAAATGACATGTTACCAAAAAATTTAGTAGAAACAGATGTAGAAAAGAGCTAATAAATGTTTCATGCTATTTTCTTCTACAGCATCCTTTAAATATATATATATGAAAGGTGGGGCAAAATCGGGTACCATAAAAGTTTGTTAGTCTCAAATGCTGTGAAATGGGAAAACAAACTTTGAACACTGTTTTATTATAGCCAAGGATTTGCTTTACATTAAAAACATTCTTTTCAAACAAAATATATATATAATTGTTTATATAAAAAAAAAAAGCTTTTTTCAAACGTATGCAAAAATCTGGTTTTACCTCGCTGGTTGGGTAAAACTGAGTATCCATTTAAAACTACTGGAAAACTCATTTTGGTCAAAAAGGTCTTGCTTAACGTTGCTTGCGTAAAAAATACATTTTTATTATTTTTAACAAAACGAAATTGCACATGTGTTCTTCCATGTGTAAAAAAAAATAACTCGTTAGCAAATTTTCTACGTTGTATGGGCCTGCTTACTTTACACTGTACGTTTTAGAGTTCTTTTAGCTTCAAAAATCACAGATGAATTTGTCATCATATTCTTCTGCATTACTACATGTTTCGTGTGCCTATCCGTGGCATTTCAAACATTGTATTTGGATTTAGATTTTGAGCAATGTTCATAGCAAAACATACAGGTTTCATTATCCTCTTCTTCTGAAGATGTGTCCGCAATCTTTTTTGGTTTCTTTTTTTTTCTTTTAAAGAAACTTCTTTTTTCGTCTTGCAGTTTGTTTGGCTTAATTCTCCTTAATATCTGTTTCGATCTATAATTTATAGGGAGAAGAAATCAAAATAAGTTTTTCCCTTTTCTCTATTCTAAAGTCTTCCTTAGAAGGGGGATAATAACATTTTAGGCGAAATTGGAAATACAGATTGCTGGGCTACATAGTCTGAAGATGTCGAATGGATAATTTTACTAATGTATTCTGTAGATGTAACATTTTGAATGAGTGATGACGTCTGTGATTGTGATGTTAACTGCTGCATCTGGAACAGCTCGACGTGAAAGACGCTGGATGTTGTCAACTCGTTTATGTTCGGAAGGTTGAGCTCCATTATCCTGTAATGTTTCAGAAATACTTATTTCTGCAGCTATGCAAACCTGTGGCTGCATAGACCTAGGTGTGTTATCATGACTTTCATGGGTTTCTCTGTCACTTCCGAAAGGAGCAAAAAGATGGTCTGGAAAAACATTGTTGTAGGGAAAAATCTCTGTTTATTCTAACCTTCTGATTGCAGTATTTACAATTGCTGCTCTCGAAAATGCAGTTTTAAATAATTTTCCAATTTGGTAAATTGTTACAGATCGCGCAGAGTTGGAAAATAACAACTTCTTCACCTCTTGTTCTTAGTATGAGCTTAGATATGCATGAATGACACATCAAGGGGTTGAAATCGATGGGTTGCGTAAGGAAAGAAGCATTTATAAATACATTGCTTTCTCTTACTAGATTAACTGGATTCTTTTATATGAATTGAACACCTATTAAGGATTTAAAGAACGGGCTTTTCAGGGCAAGGATTGGAAAAATCTATACATTTTTTAACCAAATAAAATAAAGACCTCTTTCGTAATCCATCCACTCCTATTATATACAGCAAATGAGTCTGGGAAAGTTTCATTCATCAAGAGGTTTTTTTCTTGCCTGTTTAATATTTGATAAAAAAAAAATCCTGGTACAGATTATATAGCCTAGTTATATAGGATTGAGATTTTATGGATTATTTGTCATTTTGGGCAGATTATTTTATTTAGAGAAACAAGTCACGAAATATATTTGCATTTTAAGTGGACCTATAACACAAGTTATTACACCTCAGATTAGAAAGTTATTTATTAAAATGTAATAAGCATAATATAAAATTATGCCTTAATTAGTACCATTATTAATTTCATTAATAATTGCAAATTATTTAATTTCATAAATATAAGTTAAAAATTAGACCCACTTTTTAATATAAAACAAAATCAAAATTAATGTTTTCATTATAACTAGATAGATTTAGAATTATATTATAACTTAACAGCATTAAGAATGCAATTTAAAATTCTATGCTAATTTATTAACTATACTAAAAATCATTCTATGATTGTCGGACAAAATCGGGTATACCCAGTTTTGACCCACTCTTAAGTACCCGGTTTTACCCCAACATGACAGAGTTTAAAACATGGCGTCACTACTCTTAATCCTATAAGCAAAAGATCAGTAAAAATTTTAAAATATTATCAGGAAAGGAAAGATAAACAGTAACTATAAACAGATAAATATGGTACTCGGGAATATTTAATATGCTGAAAAAAGTGGTTATACGCGTAAAATCTAGAATCAAATAAAACAATTTTTTAAGAGTAATTGAAACTAATTCCTTCACACTAAACAAAAACCGCACACAGTAACGTTTCAATCAGCTCTAAATGCCATAATGTTTACCGACAAGTAATTTCTAGTGTTGGCTGATATACAGAAGTGCAACTGAAGGAGGGATCTGCGCTACCCGGTTTAACCCACCTACCCTATTTTTTACAACTCGCCCATATATATATATATATATATACACACATACAAAATAAAAATATTTTTTTAAACAAGAACGTAAAATAATCAACCTTCAACGACAGGTTATAATTTTCCAACACATTCAGAATTATGTAAAAAAAAAAAATAATCAACGTTTAATAAAGTTAAATATGATGGCTAAGTAAGCAAATTACAAAACACGAAACACATTTGAAAATTAAAGTTCAGCAATTATCAGTCATCGGAAAAATATCCGAATTCCTTTGTGTGACGCTATATATGATATATAGATTTGAATATATACCAAATAGTATGCTAAACATTAGTTCATTTAAGAAAGGCATTTTCACAGTTGAAAATTCCCCTTCAACATATTTCGTCAATAAACGGAAATGTATACATCTTTTTTGCAGCCCTGTATATGATTTACAGATTTTATACATACGAAGTAACTAAATTAGTTAAATTAAAAAAAAAAACCTCGTACCACAACAGATAACGAACTTCCAGCAATTATTGTTTATTTATACAGTAATATAAGCGAATCCTTTTGTTTCCCCCCCATAAATAAACGATTAATGCTATGCTCATCATGTTCTATAGTAAGCATCTTTTTGTACATTTCAGTGATGTGTATCAATTTCTATATGTTTGAAATAGTGTAATATCATTCTAATATATACTACAAATGATTTTTCCCTACAGACCATTGAAATAGACCATAAAAAATCATTGATTAAAATCACAAATTTTCTAAAAAGAATCAGTTGATTAAAATCATGATTTAATCGTTGATTAAAATCGTTAACACCCTATTGCAGCTAAATGGCAAGCATTGGTTTTTGTTAATTACGATTGATTGGCGAATTTTTTCCCTCAACCAACTTACTCTTTTTGCAATATTTTTCCACATTTGATTTAAGAATTTCACAATATTTTCCTTCTACCTAACAAATGGAGAATTTTGCAGCTTTTTCTTACAAACTTTCTTTGCATTTATCCAAAATTTTCAGCCTAATAAAATATAAAATTATAACTAAAAATTAAATAAACGGCACATAAAGAAAAACTATAAAATTATTAATTTAGATATTTTAATTCCAATATTTCAATTGACTAAGGTTTAATGCAGTTTTATTTTTTAAGATAAATAAAATTGTGCGATTTGTGTTTGGTTGCCGTTTTCTCTGAGACGGGAAAATTCAAGTTTACCTGTGACCCTGTGAGAGAGAGAGGGGGGTGGGGGGTTCCTGCTGACCATTAAAATTTTCAAATTAGTGGTCCAAATGAATTTTTGGTGTTCTCGGACCAGTCGACCACCAATTATTTCGAACACTGATTTTTTTTTAAATGCTGAAGATTTCCTTGTAAAAGAGATTTGAATTGATATACTGTTTAATTTTTTGATTAATTCCCCTGTGTGAAATTTGATTATTGTTATGTCTGCACAAGAAATATTTTATGTCTTAAAATATTTACTCTTTCCTTTAAAACAGGTGGAGAAATTAACCTGATGCTTGGATCTATTCCATTTTACCTGACTTGAAATCCTGATTCAGAACATACTGAACTTCAAGAATTCTTTATATTTGATGACCTGAATGGTCAGAGAGGGTGTAGCACCCTCCTAAAACTGTCTGAGAGAAACTCTATGTAAAATGATATTATATTACAGTAAATATTAGTCTGATACTATACATATAATTTAATGGTTATATAATTTGTATTTTCAATAAATGGAGCGGCATACCGCAAACCAACTTAAATGTGTTGCTATTTAATAGTGTCTGTAACCATTTCTTTTTCAGCTATTGCAAGGCTGCTGGTGGTGAATATTTTTCTTTTTTGCGAGTATTTTTAAAAAATAAATAAATCGTCGTCATAGATTATCATTTAGGAATACTGAAAAAATACTTATATATGTAAGAATAATTAGTCGCTTGGTGGCGACACTGCTGTTATTAAATTAACCCTTCAAAGTAAGTATATAATATACTATAGATATATATTTTGTATTTAAAAAAAGCTTTAAAGTTTAAAGTAATACTTTTGTATTAGCTGATATTAGAGGTTAAATAGATTCTGCTACTTATAGCTGCCTTTTTAATGCTGATTATTTCAGTGTTTACGTATATACTTTGATTATGTATTCATTATGTCTGTGCTTTATTTATTCAAAAATGTTATATTCATTATTGAATGTTAAACAGAAACAAATACTAAACTTTTTTTGTTGTTTTATATTCAAATCAATTAATTTTGCATAATTGAGCTGTGTTGCAATATAAAATTTAAAAATATTTCTATTTTATTTTTTGTTTTGTGAAAAGAAGGTAAAAATTTCAAAACTGTATAATATGAAAATTTCACCATCTATAGATTCACAAAAATTAAAGAAAAAAAAACATGAAAGTAGCAGCTAAGTGCATTATGCAAAAAACCTTTTCAAACTCGTGCAAAAATTAATATTGGTTGAAGAAATTTATTCAGACATTGTTTAAATTAAAACAATAATAAAAACAGGGTATGTATTTAAATCTAAAGAAAATTATTATTTTTTTTATATTTTCTTTGTGAATAAGCAAACACTAAATGGACTATAAGTGTAACTGAGTGCGAAGAAATATTCCAAAATGTAAAAAGACAGAATGGTAATATTTGTGGGGGAAAAAATGCACTTACTTTGTGAAATTAGATCAAATTGGTTTACATTTGTTTTTTAAATATATTTCAAAGACAATAGAATCAATAATTAAAACTTAAATAATTTTCGGTTTAATGAAAAAAAAAAAAAAAAAAAAAAAAAAAGCTTTTCTACTGCAAGATAATCTCCATAATCTGAAATTTTATTTATTATTACACCATAAAATGATAAATTGAAAACCAAAGTGAGGGGGGAAAAGAAAGCTACAATCCGGTGTAACCATTTCCCATAAAGATGAGAGAAAATCCTGAATCGTGATTCAAACTTTTAGCAAAAAATTAGAATAGAGAAAACCTTGAATTATGATTTAACCTTTTACCAAAAAATTGGATTTAAAAACAATCCTGATTCGTGTCCAACCTTTTACCTGAAAATTTGATTAAATAACACTAAATTATGGTTCAAACTGTTACCAGAAAATTGGATTTAAAAAAAATCCTGATTTATAGATAAACCTTTTATCAGAAAATTGGATTTTAAAAAAATCCTGATTTATGGTTCAACCTTTCACCAGAAAAATGGATTTATAAAAAACCTGAATCATTGTTTAACATTTTACTGATATAATGGTATTTGAGAAAGCACCAATAAACTGGTAAAACTTATCGACAATATCTTGCTTGCAGCTAAATTTCAGCGACTTTTCACCATTTTCTTGGTGAAACATCACACTTTATTTTTAACAGTGTATCGATAACATTTTTTAAAAAATTTAGACATACTTTATAAACTCAGTAATGATACTTTACTTTCATTATTGTTTCTATTCGCTTTTTTAATTTAATTAAAAACCGTAAGATCGGTTTCTGCTTATCTGCTTATTTACTGCTGTTGTTATAATGCTCATTTAATATGGAAATGATTTTGTACCTATTTGAATATCTGCAGTGAAGCTTCAGTAAGTTTTTTAAAGCATAACATACAAATATTTCAATTGCTGGCAATTGCTGTGGTATTACTGAAAAACACGTCAGGCCATATTACTTATTTTGATCGAAGGATTTTGACTTTACTGCAATATCTCTTGCACGGTTACAAAAAACTTTCTGGCGAGAATACTAAAACTATTTTAGATACAATGCTAAAAAATCATTGGTAATTTTTCTGATGCTACTATAATAAAGTTACCAAAAATTTTTTGCTAAAGTATATGTAAAGTTTTGGGTGCAATACTAAAAAAATTCATAGTAAATGTACTATGAAATCCTTCGCAAATTTACGAAAAAAATTCTTAGTCAATGTACTAAAAATTCCTTTGTAAGTGTACTAAAAAATCATTAGAAATTTCACAAAGTATTCTTTAAGAAACTACCTAAAAAAAATCGTTAGTACCTTGACTAAATAATCCTAAGTAAATTTACGAAAAATTCTTTAGTAAACTCCCTAAAAAATCGTTAGTAAGTTTACTGAACAATATTTAGTAAACTTACAAGGAATTCTTTGGGAAACTCTCTAAAAAATCCTTAGTACGTTTACTAAACTATCTTTGGAAAAATTACCACAAATTCTTTAGTAAACTCCCTAAAAAATCGCTAGTAAGTTTACTAAGAAATATTTAGTAAATTTACAAAAACTAATTAGAGAAACTCTTGAAAAACCGTTAGTAAATTTACAGAACAATATTTAGTAAATTTACGAAAAAAATTTTAGAAAACACCCTAAAAATGGATAGTACGTTTACAACATATTCACTGATAAATGTACTAAAACTTATTTAGTAAACTCCCTAAACAAGCATTAGTAACTTCACTAAACAATATTTAGTAAATTTACAAGAGTGTTTTTGGGAAACGCCCTAAAAAATCACTAGTACGTTTACTAAGCAATATTTAGTAACAGTTACTGAAGAAACTTTTGTAATTTTACATGATTATCTTTCGTTGTGGTTACATAAAAAGTTCTAGGAATCCCAGTTTCCAACGAAATTCTTAGTAACCTTACAATTTTTTTTTTACAGTGTATTAAACTAATAATATGTCAAGACTGGTCTCTAAATGTAGTTGAATAATTTCTAGAAATAAACTTAATATTTTCTGCATGATTATGATGTGTATATGCATTTCCCTCGATATTTTTTCCCCATTCGTAGCTACTATACATAAAATTGATTTCTTATAAGGGAACAAAAAATATAGATGAAATATTATTTAATAAGATCTTTTATGGTATTTTGCGCTTTTAAAGAAATAATACGTCTTAAAATATAAAATTAATTGATTTCTTTAATAAAAAGTGAAATATTTTGCAGTACATTTTTAACACACCCATTGTACACAAGTGTGATTTGGTATTTCGTGACTTTACTACATATAACTTTATTTGCAATATAGTTGTAATAAAATATTACTCATGTTTTCTGTACAGAATTTAATGGGGAATCGAATTTATTTCTTGTAATTAATATATATATAGTGTAAATGAAAGTCATGTTAGCAATTACATGGGAAACATTTATCCGTAATTTTGGTAAATAATAAAAATAAATGCTTTTTTATGAGTATGTCAGACATACGTGGGTAATATGTTAATGCAGTTTAGAACATCAGTCAGTTCAAAGTCAGAATAAGGAATCTGCACACTAAAAAGTACATGTGTAAATTTACACATTAAAACAGGTACACTGATGGTACAAAACGGTTTTCTATATGTGAATGTGGAGTGTAAACTGCCAAATATACACCTGGTATGTTAAGTGTCTTGCTTAAGTGTGTTAAGTTAATCTGCTTAAGTGAGTAAAAAGTTGTCAAATAACTCTGAAATACACAGTTTAAAGTGTAAATTTCACATGAATACATATATATCAGCGTAATAAACAAAAAAGATGGATTTTGTGTACCACTACATAACTGTATAGTTTGTGATGTAAATTTTGAACTAAATAGTTTTATGGGCTGAAAAAAAAATTGCATGAAGAACAAACTCATATTCCTGATGTGGTTATTCTCTTTTCAGAAGATTCGTTTTAAGACCACAAAGTAGTGTAACAATAATTTATAAGAAAAAGAATCGTCTGAAAGTATATTTACAGCATTCCATGTCTGTGTTAAAATTTTTATTGAAGCCCTAAAATAGCATAGTCACAATTTATGAACAGAACCTATATAATCTGAATAAATACACTGTAAAATAAAATTTTGTACGAAATGAAATCGTGACGTTAGTACTATTTCCGTATTTCGTCGAGTTTTTCTATTATTTTCAGCTACAAGATTTCAAATATACATCTGCTTCAAGAGGAGAAATTCTCTATTCAATTTAATCTACAATAAACCAGCAAAACGAGCCGAGACAGGATACGAACTCAGAAACTACAGCTTTCCACATTATTACATTGACCACTCAGATAATATTACTCAAACCAAGTCTACAAATATCAATGTTCATATAAGTGTACATATTTATGTGTAATATTCTATTCTTACACATATTTCTGCATGATATTCTTACACTTAATCCTGTCTAATATTCTATTCTTATGCATACAGCTGTGTAATATTCGTACACATATTTCTGTGTAATATTCTGTTATTGCGCATACATGTGTAATATCCTTTTACAGATTATTTCGGTGTGATATGCAAAATACACAGATATTTGTGTAATGTTCAAAAGTTGTAAAGCTACATTAACACACCAATTCAGGTAAATCTGTACAATTTTCTACCATTTACACACGTGTTTGAGTTTATGAAAGGATCACACATAACCCACTTCCATTAAGCAGATAAACACATATAAATACAGATAAATGTTTACGACAAGAGTGTGAATTTTATTACAAAGGTGTACCTTTACAATGCGCACAAATATACGTATGTAAAAGTAAATAATTTATGAATATATCTTTTAGAGTGTGGAAAATCTACTCCGGCATAACTATGTGTCAAAACGTTAAATGATGCTATAAACATTTCCCATACATGTACACCTAAATCAATTTTCACTTATACAATATTTTTTTTTAATTTTATGCGTGTTGAATAGCGCCACATTTTAACAGTAAATTTTGCATTATTTAATCGCCAATGTATTTCTTTAATTCAGGCAAATATTACAAAAAAATAAAGGAATTGAATGACCGTAAATCTTTAATTGTTTGATCGTGAAAAAATTAGACAAATTCAATCAATCTCAATTCACTCAGGTGCAAATGTGACACTAAATATGTTCAATAAATATTTTCGTATTTAAATATTAACAAAATTTCAACTAACCAGCTACTTTTAAGCTCTGTTTATGCATACACTTTACACATAATCGTAATTTACATCGCTCTCTTGACTATAAATATTTTATTAATTTCAGACCTGTGAGCTAAACTTAGCTAAATGGGAGTATATTACATAACAAGTAATATAAAAATTTTGTTTTAAAAGTCAGTTCCTACTTAGGTCATCAAAGAAAAATTTAATATAATCCCTTAAGCTAATATTAGTTTTTGTTGCATTAAAATACATCAATTTGTTGGTTTTCTATAAGCAAGTAGGTTTACAATGGAAGTCTATGGGAATTTGGCGAAATATTAGAGATATCGCCAACCCCTTATAGATATGTAGATGCATTAAATGCTTCAATAACCAATGGCCGCCATTTTGTTTCCCATGTAAAACTAAAATTAATTAATTAATTAATTAATATTTGAAAAAAACTGTATTAACATCAATTATCATCCAGTACAAGTTTAAAAAAATTATTTCAACTTGATAGGATGAATAATAAGTATTTTATTAACGATTGAAAATTTGAACAAGATATATATACGTAAATAAATAAATATAGGGAGAGCGTGAACTAATAGTAGGAATTGAAAAAGAAAGAATCCTAAAGATTTAAATTAAAGATTTTAATTAAATTTGTCTTTAATGTTGTATCTTTTTGTTAAGGTGTCAGACACTTTTTACACTGATAAATTACATGTAAACTAGGGGGCTCTACCCCCTGCAAGCTACGCTCGCCAACCCCCGTTCAGACACCGCAGAATCTAAAATCACGCTAATCGGATGGGTTTTAAAAATATTAGAGAATGTTGAATTATACTGAAAAAAGCTGTGCAGATCTCCTTTTAAACGGGTTTCCACTCAATTTCCTTTGATTGCAAACATTTAAGGCCGAATCAGTTGCTGTTAAGACATCCAATGGTTGTTTTCGGTTTTGATTAAAGAGGATCAGTAAAACATTTGAAAAGAAGCTAAAATAAAATAAATTAAGTATACAGAGTCTTTTTCTCCCGGTATTTTAAAACAATCTCTATAACAATAGCCTAAGTCATGTGACTATCATCAACAGTTCCAGGCCGACCAATTCGCTTCTTATACTCTAGGTGCCATTTTGGTACTTTAATGTTAGCCAGGCACAGGTGATAAGTCGCCAAATATTATTCTATCGCCATCATTTCATCTATATTATAATAGTTCAAGTCATCAACTGCCATAAACAAATACGGTCTGATCCCTTCGCCGTTCATATGAAAGTTTGGCACAGATGTCATATACGTTCCATATTAGCGCGATTTTTTAACAACGCCAATTTGGGGAACGCATCAACAGCATAAACAACAACATCCGGCTTACCATATTAAGCAAAATAACGATACTTTGGTGCCAGTTAAGTGACCTTTCCGTATATGACATTGGCGTGAGAAAAAAAATCGCGCCAATATGGGACCGCAAGTTTTCCATTTTGATTAAAAAATCAAAAATTTTTTTTTCGAATAAAACTACATAAAATTTGCCATGGTTGCAAAGAATTCTTGGTACTGTTACGCTAGCTGGATGCAAATATCGCCAATGGCTTTTTTTTCAACTCGCCAGTTAGCATTTTTTATTTTCTAGTGGTAATATTTTGCCAAATGTCTTATACGCACAGCAGGTTTAGCGTGATTTTTTTTTTTTTTTTTTTTTTTTTTTTTTTTTTTTTTACGAAAATTTGGCGAAAAACTCGTTTTCAAATACCAGTTACATATGCATTATTGGCATTACTTAGTTATCCCGTCGACCAAAAATCTATCGCCAAACTCTAAGATTAAATGCGAATAATGGTTGATCGTAAATGTCTCATTTACTTGACTTGAATCATGCAGGATGTCCATAAATGAATGCAACAGTTTCAATGGTATATCAGTTTAATTTAGACTATTTACAACAAATCATATATTGAATTGAAGGCAAACTAATCAAGTTTTTCTTACAAATGTTCAATATGTGCATGTTTAGTTATACATCACATATCCACCCTAAAGTCCAAATCTTCCCACATTCGATTAACAATTCCGGAATAATGGAAGCAATAACCTCTTCAATTATGTGTCTAGGAAGCAGCGAAAAGTAACACGATATTAAAAAAAAAAAAAAAAAAAACAAACAAACCAAAAAGAAAAATCGCATGACTCTAACAATCTTCCTTCTAGGAATAACGCTTTACGCTCAGGAATCGCCATTTTGCGTATGTGATACCGCAAGCGAGTCAATAACAAAACAGTACACGCGCATGCGCTTATGTAAAACTGTTTGTGTTACTCTTTATTTGTGACCTTGAACCAACACTTTACAATGCTTACAGTTGATACTATTAAATTTATAACTGGGACATTCTTTTGTGGTCTGCCTGTCTGTGTGTCTATCTTTATGTGACGTAAACTATATGGGCGCTCTGTTTCAAGAGCTAATGCACGGAGTTTATTCGAACTTCAGAGAACCAACACTCTACAACAACAGATACTATTAAAATTTATAACTGGGACATGTTGATGTGGACACCCTGTATAAAAAGAGGTCATATTATTTTGCGAATAACATACGTTTTAAGGCAGAGTTTTGCATGGAGTTTTTTCTAAATTCATTTAAAGAATAAAATTTCATTATTAGCTCTTATATTTTTATTTGATTTTTTTGACACTTTAAAAGGTAACTGACACCTTAAGAAATCAAAATGATGGATAATCATCAATTGTTTAACGAAATAATCTCCATGACCACAAAAAATTGTTTTTCGCTCATATCAACATATTTCTTGTAATAATACATTTTTTCACCATCTCCAGAGAGATGGAAATAAAAAAGAAAAAATACGTTTCTTTTTTCAATTTTTTCCAATGCAACACTAACTACCATTTACAGTTTTTCTCTCTTGAGTATTTTGCGCGACAAAATCCGATAGTTACTCGCCGCTTTTTTCCTCCGCTTTCGGGGAAATATACTTGACTTAAGGGATTCTTTGAAGAGATTGAATTCCCATGTATATCAATGCCTATTTACTTCTTTCACGTACTTTTATGTCCAGTTGGGTGGAAAAGTTTTATTTTATGACAATTTGAAAAGTTATTTTACACAAATTAATGTTGAATTATTTTAACAACTTTTATTGAAAAATTAATAAATTAAAGGATTGGTTTTTTGCGCAGTTTTTTACATATTTCATTATACATATTATCTGTTATAAATACATTGCCACTTATTTCGTTTTCTTCATAATATAATTCATGTTATAGACTGTATATAATCCATACTTTTCAAATATTTTTAAATTTAAAATTTTTTGTTATAAAGTACCCAATCTCTATTCTCTATTTAAAAAAAAATACTGTTCAATAAAATATAGTTCAAATTGATTAATAAAAATTTACATCTTATTTAAAATATCTAGCTGAAAGTCTTACGGTTCTAATACATTTATTTTATATATTATATTTAAAATCAAAACTTATGATTTATTTTACTAAATGGATGCTAAAAAATACAAGAAAAATGTTTTTTAATACATAAAAAAGCCATCGAAGATTTTAAAACTCGACACAGTTTAAAATCTTTGATTTTTTTAACATCTTGGACATATTTTTATCATTTAAAAAATATTTTTCATGCATTTTTTAGCACATTTTTAATACAATAAATTATAAATTTTGATTTTAAATATTTTGTACAATCTCAAGTTGAATATGACGTTCCAGAAATTATAGTTGAACTATATTTTTATATTTTATGTATCGTTTAGCACTTTAATTTAAATAGATGTATTGTTTGTAAATATGTGTCTTGTTTGAAATACAAATAATAATACCACGTAATTCAGATTTATAATTCTATTTAAATTTATATAAATATCCAATTATACACACACAGAATTTTGCTTTTACTTTTATTATCACAAACACTGTACATCTGATTTCTTCTGCCACGGAGATTTTTTTAAAAAATGTAAGATTTTGTTCCAATAACGCCATCTCAAGTATAACTGAAAACATATTTCTTTTCTTTTTTTCCTGAAATCGGTGTTTTTTTTTTATCTATTTATTTTAACTGTATTAACAAGGTGAATACGAATATGCATTTTGAATGAATAACAGCTAATCTTTATTTGATCAATCTGAGGTGTTAGTTTGGTGGCAATGCGGTGATGAATTTGCTCACAAAATCGAAACAAAAGGAAGTCTTCAGGTAGATATGAATACCGAATCACTACTGTCACCTGTTTTAATTTTATAATTTTCATAAAAATGCATCATTTTTCTAAACCATTTTTTCATGTAATATAAATTGTTATTGATAAAAATGCTTGATTAACTGAAAGAAGATATCTGTTTTTCTGTTAAATATGAAATAATCGGATGTGCCAATCCCAAAACCTTCTTCTATCTCACACATGCTAATACTTCAAAATTCTTTATCACTGCGCCAAAATTAAACGGCAAATTATGACCATCATGGGGATTATAAAGATATGAAATTCCGTGCATTAGTTCTTGAGGTATAGCATAGCAGCATAGCAACATAATAGCGCCTACATTTTAAGTGATTTACACCAAAACCTAATCAGCAACAACCTATGTCAACGTCTACCTGAATCTGAAGTTAGATGAAAATTTGTGCATTTGTTCTTCAGATAGAGTTATTTTGGAAATTTTGAAAAATGAAGCAGAGCAGCGCTAACTGTTAGGCGGTTTACACCAAAACTTAATAATCATCAATTCCTACCAAGAATTAACAACCGAATCTGAAGTTTGATGAAAATCTGTGCATTAATTCTTGAGATACAGCTACTGCGGAAATCATGAAAAATTCAGCACAGCAGTGCCACTTGCTTGGCAATTTACACCAACACTTAATCAGCACTAATTCATATCAAGAACTAACCGAATATGAAGTTTGATGAAAATCAGTGCATTAGTTCTTGATATACATACAGCTATTGCGGAAATCGCGGAAAATGCAGCATAGCAGCACCACCTGCTGGGTGATTTACACAAAAAACTAATCAGCGCTAATTTATAACCAGGAGAAGCTGAATATAGATTTTTATTAAACTCCGTGCATTAGTTCGTGAGATAGAGTGCTCACAAAATTTATGTCACATACAGACAGTCACAGGCTCTCATACTCGCAGACAAACATTTTGTAAAAACGTGTTTTTTGGATCTATGAGCCCTAAAACGTGTAAATCCGTCAAAAAACGGAAGTCAAAAATTTTCACGAATCCAATACTTTCTTCTTGTAAAGATAAAAGAAAGTAATAATATAATATGGATATTTTAAATAATTTTGATGAATCCAGTTTTATTAATTTTAGACTGACTTTAAAATAGTTCTAATTAAATAATAAGGCATTTATCCTACATCCAGCACCAGGAAAATAAAAATAAAAATTGATACGATTAGTTATCTAAATTTCTGCATATAACATCGTTACAACCGTTTTCTTTAAAATTTGACTTTATGAGGACGTGAACTTACTCGGCTTAGAAAATGGTGAATTCTAGAAATTAGATAAACAGCTTTTAATGGAAAAAAAAAAAAAAAAAAAAAAAAAAAAAAAAAAAACAGCTGAATGCTACTGATTGTAATTTAAGCTTTTAATTTTTTATTCTGTATTT
This sequence comes from Maratus speciosus, assembly GCA_963932465.1. Classification (NCBI taxonomy): domain Eukaryota; kingdom Metazoa; phylum Arthropoda; class Arachnida; order Araneae; family Salticidae; genus Maratus; species Maratus speciosus. The sequence continues at coordinate 141,914,221 of OZ010791.1, forward strand.
ATATGCATAAAAACTTTGATTTACACATATATCATTCATTAAATCGCAAACAACTACTATCTTTAAATGTATATAAAATAGAAGATTTTGTTCTCAAATAAACATAAAGATCATCAAATTTGTGATTCATGACACTACACGCTTATTTCTTTTCAAAAACTCGATAATCGAAATTTTTAATTATTCCAATTCTCCATAATTTTCTCCTAGACCTTTCAACTATTTAATAATATTAAAAATAATTGCTGCAATTAACATAGTTTTAATGAATATTTTATATCAAGTTTTCCCATTGACATGGCGCGTTAATGATGAAAACGGATTATTCAGCATTAACAAGTAGCTCTCTAAATAAACAAAAACACACACAAAATTAACTATAATTACTTTTTAAGCTCATGGCTATTTAATTATGAAAACTCGTGACTTAATACATATTTTTCACTTAAGAAATAAAAAGAAAGATTTTCCCTCCAAATTAAGTTTAATGAAATATGAAATAATATAGTTAGAAAGAGAACATTGTAAGTCCTGCAGCTCTTCTCTGAATATTCGTAAGACTTTTTCTTTTAAACAGAGGTTAGTGAAAACTTTAAAGGAAGGTATATTATAGATGTATTTATTTTACGTCATCAAATTTGGAGCGAGAAGAAAAATCTTCGAAACGAGAATTCTAATGTGATCTAACCTTCTTTAACCTCTTTGCAAAGAGCGTCACGTATACGTAACATATAGGTCTCGAGGTCCTTGATTATTCCTACTTGTAATTTAGAATTTAAAAAATTGTTTTTGTTAGCACAGTAGTCTAAAATAAACTGTTATAATGTACCAATGAAGCTGGTAAATTCTGTTACGGACATCCTATATTATGAAAGTCATATCTTTCTGAAAATAAATGAGATGAAATATCGTGACGATTTATTTGGAGTGGTTGTATTCACATGTGGTACAATATGGTATGAAAAACATCTTGTTCTTCACGTGAAAAAGGTAGTAATATGTATGTAAATTATATTGAGAAAAGTATTATTATTCTTTTAAATACTGTGCCTCAATATCTTGAGGTAAAATTAACTGCGTAAAAGTGTAAGTAATTCTGTTTTCTATAATGATTGAAAAAAGATAATATATGAAAGAAAGGCAAAATATTTTATATGACCATTTGGATCGCATTAATTTAAGAAGGATACAAGTTTGCATATTTTTTCAATCCTCTTATAATTGTTCGAATCCATCAATCTATGTATATTGTTTGTACTTAAATGATTTTTTACTATGGATAACTTTTCTTTTCAATTCTCTTATAAATCTCGTAATCCATCATCAATGTACATCGTTCGTACTTAAATGATTTTTAACTATGGACAATATGGTTTTTAATGTCACGTTCAGTCATATTTTTTACTTATTATTTTGGTTATAATCTACTTTAGTGAATTTTAGGATGAAAATTATTTTAAAAATAATTTAGATGAGATATGCCTATAAACCTTCCTTTCAAAACAAAGTTTTTTTAATTATGCGATCAATATTTTCATTAGTCAGTTTCATTGTGCTCAAAAGATATTTTGAAATATCAATTTTCAAAAATATATTGCAGTAAAGTATTATTTTGAAATTTATATAAAAATAAATTTTTACCTTAACGATAACAAACTTGTTTTAATACATACTTGGGAAAATATTTAATTAAAATTATTGCCATAAAAAACGGTCACAATCTTTTATCTCATATGATTTATTTTCTAAAATATTACTCTGTTATGTAAAAACATATTCTTTTTATTAGAAAAAAAAAAAAAAAAACATTTCTTTAGTTTTTATCTATACGAAAATAAGTTTTTCAGAGCTAACATAATTTTTTTCGTTTTATTTTCCATTAGAATTTTGAGAATTTAATTGATGACAACAACAATGCAAAATTGTTCCAGCTTTTTGTGATTGCTTCGATAAAAATAACAACTGATGTAATCTGCCAGTATTACTAAGAAAAACAAATTAAACAGATACTCTGAGAAAAAGAAAATACCGCCTTTCAGTCATTTTTTGAAACTGGAAACTCGAAATATAGATTTCCGAACTATGCGAATTGTGTAAATATCTAAGCCGAATAGACGAAATGATCTAGGAATTATAGTATCTTTTTTTCTAGGTGACGAAACGATAATGAATCGTTTCGGTAGCGAGAAATTATCGCTTGATTTCTGGAATGGTTTCAAAAACTAGAATTATAGTTACTAAAACTAACCTCTTGCGTTCGCATTTATTTGCAGTGATTTTTAAATACGTTTGACCACGAGAATATAGGAAAACGCTCTTGAAATTCTAGTAGGAGACTCTGGAACTCTCTAACAAATGGAACTAGAATTTATAGGGATGACATGGAACTATTTTTTCTGGAGCCACAATTTAGTTTCTGGATGCCAGAACCATATTTTTTTCTCAGTGTGTAACCAGTAATTTTAACTATGTTATATAGTAATTACCAGATGAGATAAGAAAAACATCATTAACAACAAATCTTATTATTGTAATTTGAGTAATGACATGATTTGTAGAATTACCAAAAAAAAAAAAAAAAAAAGAAATAGGTAAAGTAACATAATAATGTTTAAACATACAAATTATATTTCCCATTTTTTGTTATATATGTTTATAAAATTTTCAGTGTATACAATGTTTACAAAGCACAATATGTTCCAGACGATTATGCTTTATTTAACAGCGTGCTAAAGCATAAGTCAAACTTGGTGTATAATTAGCCAAAAAGGGAACATTCCATCCTTTTTAATCGGATAATTGTCAGAAACAAAAATCGCCATTCGACGGCCGTATCCGATTATAAATAGTAACAAACTTTAAACATTTAATAAGAACAACTATTTATGACATATAATTTATTACTTTCAAAATAATACTCGTGTATAAATTTGCATGGCATTTCTATGACTAATTCTAAAGATAATCAAAATGTAAAATTATGCAAACTTGAGGCTAATGATTGTCTCAGTGAAAATCGTTAATTTACAGTTCACATTTAACACAAATTTTACTTCTGAAATAATAATGGGACGTAATATTTCTGTTAGATAAACAACTAGCACAGATAGTTGGCCCAACGTTGGCTATTTGTGCAACCGTTGATGAATGGTGGAGTTGGTATGCTCAATTATAATCCAACAGAGGCCTCTCTAATTTAGATCATTGTTCGGTAAATCAAAAATAATTTCTTAGGGTCGCCTACATTGTAAAAAAAAATCTGTGAAGTTAGTAAATTTTTTCTAGGAAACTGGTATTCCTAGAACAATTTATGTAACGGAAACAACAAAAAATCATGTAAAAGATACACATTTGCACGGCAATCAAAAAATCTGTAAGGTTATTAAGAATTTTTTAGAAATTCAAGATTCCTAGAACTTTTTATGTAGCTGCAACCCGAGTTACAGATAAAAATTGTATGAATATTACTGTAATTTTAGTAGATTATTTTGTAAAACAACAGTTTTTTGTAACTTTAAAAAACTAGTTTTGCAGATTTGCATATTTTTTTGTACAGTGCACAGATAAAATTTTAGAAAGCTTAGCTATTTCTGTAACTTTACGTCTGAAGAATTACAGATTTTTTTTTTCTCAGTGTAGATTTTTCCGGATATCTCAGCAACTAACAGTTGGTCCACTGTTGGGTAAATGCTGACTCAGCACAATATAACTTACGTATGTGTAGAGGCTGCAATCGATAATGCAACAGAGTTCTCTTATATTTACCAAAAAACGCTTTACCGCCATAGTACCGATTTACTGTTACATTTTCAGTCGAATACATGTATATTATTTTTTGCAATTTCGGTATGTAATGATAACAAAAATTAAAACTATTATCCGTATGAAAAAAATTGCATATCTAAAAATAATAACATGAAACTGGATGGAAAATAAATATGTTATTAAAACAGCTTTCAGTAGTGAAATGTAACAAGAAATATTCACATATTCATTTATCAAAATACCGTTTGCTATGTTTTAATTTTTAGCGAATTTAATTTCTTTTGATTTTATATGATGTAGCTTCCACTTGTTTTTAATATACGCTGCCAATGTACCCTTGCACGTCCACGATACAACTTTCTATGTTCTTTGAACCATTGCTACCTCCGTTTGTAGTTATTAAATCACATAATACTGAACGAATTTTATAGTTCGATAACAATTTTTTGACATCTGGATTTACGGTAGTATTATTCTTTAAGATTATTTTAAATGGAAATTGTCATTTACAGAATGATATTCAACGTGTTACATCTAGTCAATTACGGTGTCTTTCAATCGTTATGCCTGATTCTACGCTATTTTCTTGTATGGTCTTAATGAATCTATTAATTTAAAAGAAGCATTCTTAATTTAAAAGAAGCATGCGATAAAGATAGTTTTTAACTCATTAAAAATTTTATATTTTTTGCTCATTAGCAATCATTGTGGATGCATTTAAATTTGCGTTTTAATTATAATATTTGTTTCATTTATAATAAACTAATTATAATATGTTGATATGAAGGTATATATGTGCATTTAAAGCAAATAACATTTTATATATTTTCAGTTATTTCTTAACAAACTTTTTCAACATACATTTTGGCTAAATCTTTTATAAGGTATATTTTAAAACTATATTATTGTAAGAACATTTATGAAGTCATTATTCATAACATAAAAGACTATTGCAAGAAAAAAGAACTAAATTCTTCATTTTGTACATTGTATATTTTGGCAATTCAATTTTATTATTGAAAATGCATTTGCTAGCTATAATAAAGACAGTTCACCGCGTTATTATTTATTTATGTCTCTTTTATCTTTTTGTAAAAATATTTCCGAAGTCATCATTCATATTATAAGAGACTGCTGTAAATAAAATGAAATGTTTATTTTGTATTTATTATATTTTTACTATTTAATTTTATTAATAAAAATACTTTTATTAGATATGATAAAAATAGTATTCTACCTTATTTTTTTTGTATATCTTTTTTTTTCTAATAAATAATGTTATGGCATATTAAAAGTCTCGTGTGTTTTCTACATTATTTTAATAAACCATATTATTTTTAATGCACGATACTGTTTAATCATTCTCTAAGACTCTATTTTAGATGTAAAACTGTTTTTCAACAGAGGCTTGTATTTACACTTACTTATATTTTTATTTATTTATTGCATTAAAAGTGAATTCATTTTACTTATTAAATATTTGACACAGTATATTTATCCTTAGAATGATTTGCTTGCTATCATTATTATTCATTTTAATAATAATTTTTTCATTCTAAATATATATATATACAAATTTTATACAGCCATACATACAATAAATACAACTCGAGTGAAAAAATAGCCAAAGCGAAACTGGGAATCGAAACTGGGACCACAGTGTACTAGACTGTTGCTCTAACCACTGATCCACTGCGGCCGATACTCGATCGACAAAATTGATCTACAATATACATTAAAACACACATAATGTAAGTTTTAATATATATTGTAGATCGATGGAATAATAAAATCTATTCATCGTTGTCCTCTCATCCAAGGTTATCTGATACATGGCTGATGACTTTCTCAATACGGTTTATTAGTGAAGAATTACAGACCCAGGTATCTGCGGGAGTGGTTTATGGATTAGAGTAACAGCCTAGTACGCTGTGTCCCAGGTTCGTTTCCTGGCTCCGGCTAATTTTTCACTCCAGTAAGGGTTATTGTATTTATTTTATGTATGTATGTTTAATATTTATGTATCCTTTAAAAATAATTTCTTTGTAATGAGCAAAAAAAAAAAAAAAAAAAAAAATTCATCAAAATTAAATTTAAACGCAATTTATGTTAGTTGCAATAGTTCTTTAAAAAAATATTAAAAAAAAAATTAACGAAATCTGATTTAACCCTCTCGCTGCGCAACCCGAGAGTTTCTCGGGCAACGTAAAAGTAGCAAAATTTGCGTAACCCGAGATTTCATCGGGGATGCATTTTTTCCGTCTAATTAACCCTCCTTGATACTGGAGTAATGATAGGCTCGAAGTTGCAGGAGTCTTTTAATAGCTTCATCGCCCTGAGCCCTACCTTCCGGTTTTTGCTGTCTTTAATTTATGTAATTCTCTTTTAAATTTGTCCGGTTTCAATTTTTGATTTTTTTCTTTCTTTTCAGCCTGGCTTTCGCTAGAGTGTCTTTCACTAGGGACGTGGCTGGGGACATATGAATCTTGCTTCCGCAAAAGAGTCGGGATAGAATAGAAGAATAAAGGGTTGCGGATGAAAAGAGGCCGCTCGCCGCGGCGGTTGACCCATCCGCCGACCGGAAACTTATTTAATTTTAATATAATGGAGTAATGATAGGCTCGAAGCAGCAGGAGTCTTTCGGTAGCTTCGCCAGTTACTTTTTATTGCAAATTTTGCCTTATCTAATCGGAGCATTTTCCCGATTAAATCAGACGAAAATTTTTGTTTTAAAAAACGGGTGACAAAAGAAAAAATATTCTTAAAAGACGCTCGTCGCGAAGAAATTAAATGCGCAATTTTTGAAGCTGCTTTGATAAAACAATTACGCAGCGAGAGGGCTAATACTATTTTTTGTATAATTCCTCATAAATATAATATCATGCATTTAGCTATCTAATGATTAATTACAGACGTGTGAAAATTATTAGAATAATTATGAAATTTACATTAAAATCTTGTTATATTGAAGAAATAATACATTTAAAAAATATTGATACATTTAATATTTAGTGTGCATCCTCTTGTTTTTTATTAAAGATTCAATACGACTTGGCATACTTTGTATGAGTTTTTGGCAATTAATTTGTATTTCATTGTAATGATGCCAAATTTGATGGATTCTTCAATCAGAACATTCTTATTTGTGATGTTTCATTTCTTTAATTTAGTTAAAGAAAACACTTCCATGACCTGGAAACAGTCCAGATATGAACCCCATAGAGAACCTTTTGGTCATTGTAAAGAAAAAAATTAAAGAAATGCAACCTCACAAACAAGACTAGTCTGATAGAAAGACTCATCCAAATTTGGCATCATGACAACAAAAAACAAATTAATTGCCAAAATCTCATACAAAGTATGCCAAGACAAGTATGCCATGATTTCTTAAATAAAAAACAAGAGGATGCACACTATATTAAATGTATCAATATTTTTTAAATATTTCTTTAATATAACAAGTTTTTAATGTAAATTTCACAATTATTCTAAGAATTTTCACACGTCTGTATGCATCTGCTAAACTATACATATGTGTGTATATGTGCATTCAGGACCGGATTACTGTATAGTTCAACCGAGGCAAGCTGTTGTAAAGCTGATATTTAAGACTATTTGACGGCACTATTTATAATCAAAATATTCTATTTTAGAGTAAAGATTAAAAACAAAAATTATAATTACCTAAATAAGCATGGGGAAGTACAGGAAGAGTTGAAGGCCAAATTAATACTAAGTCCTGGGTCTTCTGTGTGTGTGCGTGTGTGCATTTATTCGCACGTGAGTATGTTAAATGAATTGAACAATAAGTAATATACTGACAACATGTTGAGGCAATAGAAGACTTGAACCTGTTTAAGTTCTGCCATAATGGGCTTTGTCTATTTGGCCTTTGTTCCAGAGTTTGTCCACATTTACGACGTCTATTATTTAGATATCGCAAAAGCATTCAATAAAGCCTGGCATGAGAACTTAATCAACAGATTAATTCGGCTAAAATCCCCGAAGGTATAAGTATATATATACATAATATACTCAAACCTTCAAACTCTCACATTTCGCGTCCTTATAAACAACTTTCTCTCATTTATTTTTATAATTATCGCGTGCTGTTTTTATATCAGTCCTATGGAGTCGTTTGATTTTCCATGCAGCGGTGGTTCACGGGTTCGATGATATGGTGAGATTAAAAAAAAAACTTCAACATTATAGGTGCACGAATGTGCAATCAATGTTTATTCATTTTCAAATGAAAACAGACAGTTCGTAGAATGAGCATCAGATAAGAAGATATGTAGAAATATAATTATTCATCTTAAAGTGCTCCGCAACTTCAACAGAAGGAAAAAATAACAGCGGGCCTTTTTCAGACGTTACAGCACAGAGGTCCCGAGCCAACTATACTTTTTTGTGTACTGAATCACATGACTTGGCGTATTACATTATCGCCAATTTACAAAGTTTTTGACGCCGGAAATACAGAGACAAAGCATTGGCGGCAGGTTTAGCAGACAAATGGTAGCCCCCCTTTCAGCACACCCACAGGATGTAAAGCAAACCTACATATTTCATGAATAAAAGCGGCGTGAAGTCTGGCTTTGTTTACTTTAACAACAAATTCAGCTTAAATGTGATTGTGAAATCTTTAACGAATGTATGTAACATGTAGAAGGTATATGTGCTAAGATAAATATAATATGATTTGAAACCGCAATTCCAATAAAATACTTTTTTTATTTTTATTTCTTTTACCCGTGAAATTTTAACTGCAATTAAGAGTGGTTTATTTAAAACGCAGATAAAATATGATAAAGAAAATGAAACCTTAAAAAGTTCGAATGCACTTAGGATGTGTGTGCCCTTGATTACTTTTAAATAAAGACCGTTAAGAAAAAAAATAAATATGTGAGAATGGGAATTTTGAATAAGTGGAAAAAAATATGAAATTATAAGTCTTTGTATGTGCTGACTTACGTTTATTGTGAAAAGGAGAGAGAACGAAAAATATATATATATGAAGATAGAACTAAGTATTGTTTGAAGAAAAAGAATTAATTTAATTAATTTACTTGTTCAAAGTAGATTTTGAGTAACAGGAGGGGGGGACCGATATGATGCAGAGAAAGCTGCCACAAGTACCTTGGATCCCCTCCTGTTCAACCTTTTCTTTAATGGCCTTCCATGTTTTATATATACTCATCTTCACTTTAAGGAGAAGACACATCTATGTACATATCTGCACCCCGCAAATAAATATTCACCAACAACATACAGACAAACTTTGACGCATTTTTGAATTGATACAATCTGCGGCACATCAGTATAAGTGAAAATAAAACAGCTGCTGTATATTTTCGAGACAACTTTCTTATCCTAAAATAACATCTATAAGTGACATTTTATCTCTTGGTCTAATAATGGTTGAGGTGTTGCAAGAAAAGTTCAAGAAAATTGCTCCAAAATTAGACAGGAGAAAGTCAGTAGTTACTTTAAACTAGTTTCCGGTTCGAATAATTAATCCTTTAAATGGGATTATGAATTGCCGCATGTGGCCTAGAAGTCAGCACGATCCAAAATTATCAACAATTTAACCAATCCTTTTCAACGAAGATAAAGTTAAAAAATAATCTTTCCGGTGATTGATTTGTGGAGAAATGTGTTTTAACGCCAGTTGTGCGATAAATGGAGGTGGTGGCTCTATTGTTTACGAGAGGTTGCTGCCTCCTGGTCTCATCTCTCTGTATAAGTAAGTGTTTGCTGATATAAGGATTTTTAAGAACATGTTTCGCTTTTTACTGTACATAAATGTAGTATAGTGTAATATAGGTGCAAATATGCCTTCCAATAAAAGGGAGGAGAAGAAATGATATCCCATTTCGAATCAATTGAGTAAATGCCAATCTTTTTAAATTAAGAGAGCGTCAATAAAGAGATCCACTGAACCTGATCCGGTACTAACATGATTTTCATTGTCTGATGAATATCATTTTAATAATAATATTAATTAAAAATAACAACACAATTAATTTCATATATTCATAATCTTATTTTTTATATAAAAAAAAAAAATAAACTTTTAATATTCATTGCACTGTTAAAAGTAATATTAAAACTTAAGATACTATAATTTTATATTTTTAACTGAAAAGAATTTTATTTAAAATATATAATTCACATTTTCCTTTTATTTTCGCGCATCATGTATTTTTGCGCATTTAATATTTACACATTAGCAAAAAATATACATTAGTTTAACAGCTGTATAATTAATTAAGACACTGCCACGTTAGAAATTACATTTTTATGCATAATTGCAATCTTCTAGTAAATATTCATTAGATATGTAAAACTGTAAAAATAAAAGATGCAGTATTATTAGTAATGTCAAAATCCTTAAAAATGATTTTCCATTTTGACATTTTTTGTTTGTTTATTTCTTTTTCAGACTTTTATTTTAACAGCAAATATTCTAAAATTCTCCAAATTTCTTTCAAAGAATACAATTTACATTGAATTGTTGCTATCTCATGTGCGAATGTAAGAACAGAGGCACAGATGTCGATGCAATATCAGTTTATTTACTTGGAAAGAAATATTAGCGATCTGGAATTATGTTCATGTATGCGTAAGTCAAAATCATTTCTTACATTATTTTATATTTACCTATAACAGAACATTGGAAATCGTTATATCGTTTAAATTATCGATGAAAAATCTTGTATTTAGTATAAGAGATTGTTAAACTTCACTCGAAACATATCTATTTCTAATATTTAGAAAATATAGAAAAATATTCAGGCACATCTTTTTCGATGTGTGGGAAGATTACTAAAAATATTTATTTCGAGTAAATTTCCATTTAAATTTGATTCAGAATGTTTCAGATCAATATTTATAGTTATAAATAGCAAAAAATAGATAAATTTGTTACACAGTTTCTTCTTTAATAAACATAAAAAAAAAATTACGAAAGAAGCATTTGCTAATCAAGGACTGAAAAAGACCTATGCGATTAAAAATTTTTGCAAATTATAAATTTTGACTGATTTACAGAGGTTTTTTAAACATAATAAGAATGAAAAAATGCAAATATTTTTGCATGGAAATTTGTGGCAACAGTCTTTTTTTTTAACATATTGAAATTATCGTCTGAAACTTAACAAAAAAAATAGGACATGTAAACAGTCTGTAGATCAAAGAACACGATTTTGTGATTTCCAAAGAAAAATATTCTTATTCTGCAACTTAAACAGAAAAAAAAAAATTAAATACTTGGTATAAAAATTTCTAAGTACAAAATAAGCAACGTTGTAATATTGAGTAAAATCATTGGTAAGGACAACAACAAAAATAAAATTAATTCCAAAGTCTTTAGATACACCTGTAGCAAAAATAGACAAAATAATAAACCTGTACATACAGCTTAACCCATTAAAGACTGACGTTGCGTTTTCGCAACATTGTATTTGTGATTTTAATAAACATTTGATACCAGTAAAAGAGAAGAGCAAAAAATTTTTTAATTAATTATTAATTAAGGAGGATATTAATTAATTTAAGGAGGAGTAAAAAAGGGTTGCTATAATCCTTGAAACACGCCAACTTTGGCTGAGCGAACATACAGGCGCCATGCATTGGCATGAAATGCAATGCTAAAGTATATAAAAAAAAACTGCTTTAAAAAAGGAAATTTGATAGATTTCACTGAGATAAGATGCCAAACAGTAGTAAAGAGTTACACATTTTGAAATTACGAATTAAACTGATTTAAATATTATTGGCTAAGGGGTGGAGCTACAAAAGGATATGACTTCACAAATAGAAAGATATGGAATTTTCCAGATAATACTTTTACCGGAAGTACAGATTTCAAAACGACGTTTATGATTTTAAAATGAATGAAATGCTATGCCAGAAAGAAAAACTTACAGGGGAGAGTTGAAAAAAAAAAGGGAATTAAAATAATTTTGGAATGCGGATATTAAAATTAAATGAATACAAGATTAATAAAAATATTTTCTAAATGAAATTAAATAAAAATATGGCAGTGGTTCTAAGTAACCACAACAATATACTTTATATGAAAGAGAAATTTTGGATAAACTTTCGTAGACGTTTTCTCTACAGCGTGTAAACTTTTTGTTTTTACATTAAAATACTTATCATACAGAAGATAAGTAAAACTGAAATTTAAAAAATATATTACCGTTGCATAAGGTAAATAAAAAAAAATCCTTTACTGCTTTTTAAAAATAGTAACATGTTTTAAATTAAAATTCCCATATTTTACAGATAATATCATTCACAAAATGTTTATTACTTTTTAACTGCATACAAGTAAATGCATTTGTATGTATTACACTGGCATGTAAGGGCCAAATATTTTAAAAGGATTAAGAAAAATGAACGATTTGAAAGGAATAAAAAGTTAAATTCCATACAATCGCAATTTTTTTTTTAATTTTTTCTCAAAGAGATCATTGTCAAACGGAAAAAACTTCGTTAAAGTGAGAAATTTAATATGCTTCCAACTTGGAGGAAAATCTTATTTTAACTTAATCTCTTTCAATTCACAAGATTTGATCTAGTGCAACTTTTATGAAGATAATCTGTTTAGCATTTTGAATACCCGTAATAGTTTTAGTATATGAAATAATCTTCTTGACATTCTGAGACTAGATGCTTGTTTAAATATTATGCTTCTAAAAAGGATAAAAATAGAATAAGAATTTTATTTGAAAATAAAATATACAATGAATATAAAATATTAAGGATAAAATGCTCAGGTAAATTGATTAATAAAAGAATTATCTCACAATATAAGGGGTTTTACAGAAAGTTACAATACATTTAATATTAAGCAACATAATTTGTGACAAAAATATATATCATGCAATAATTATTAATAAATGTTATCAATTGTTACTATTATTGTTAGTTGCAACTTTGAGATTAAAAAAAAATATTTATTACCGGAAAAGTATTATGAAATTTTCGAAATCTTAAATGATTTGCCTTTTTTTTATTATTGTTGAATTATTATTTGTTGCCTATAAATCCAGAACTGAATCTCATACATCGGGTGTTCTTAATCTATGGTACGCGTACAAGTACTGGTACGTGAAGCTCTGGGCACTGGTACGCAAAAATCTCGTACTGGTAGTAAAATGAAAAAAAAAAATACAGTGTGTGAAACCAAAAAACAACTCAACAAACCCTCCTTTTTTTATTTTCCAGTTAACCGTCACCGTAGGCAAATTCACAATCACTCAACGTCCCAGCGTGCTTGACGCCAACCCTTGTAGCCAAGCCCGTTCGCGAGCATGCAAGTCTGAAGCTAATTTCGATCTTCGATATTTTGTCCATTTGATCGCGTATTTCTTGCTTACGGAATAATTTCAAGAATACGAATGCGAAATAATAGATGCTTATTTCATCTTCTGAATAATTATATATATATTATGAACAAGTGAATTCTTTAATCTTATAGATATATGCTTCATAAGAAGTCTGACCTTTCATCTCCGAAACTAAAGTATTTATTTATGGTGTTTTAGACGTAATGTGCTGCCATCTAGCATCAGCACTCAAAATACATTACAACACTCGTCTTTTTAATAATGCATGAGCTGAATATATGCATGTATATATACTGTGAACAAGGGAAATAATTATCTTATAGACCACTCTATGACTTTGCCCTTTCTTTAAATGATCCCCATAAATAAATGAAAATTTCACTATAATTATCTTAGTTATTAGTTGAGAGTATGGGTAAGCTAAGTGCTTTGTTGATGATTTATTACTGATTAAAAATATTCAATAATGGACCCCCCCCCCCCACTCCTCAAAGCTTTTGGTTCATAAAAAATAGGAAATAAAAATTTAGCTTTTATTAATTTTTTTTCATAACTTCTCTTTGTACGCTGTAATGATTTTATCGTTCATAATCTTGATTAAACAGCCAGGAAGCAGAAAATTGACATTTTTTCCCATAGTAATAGAAAACTTTGAATTCTATGCACTGTCATTTACAAAACCGCGTTTATTTTAATGATTTTAAGGCCAGTATCTATTAATGGTATACACAATTACGCTTCTTTTATCAATTACTGTCAAATTTATCTTTAAAAATTAAAAATTATGCTTAATTATGATGAATTTGAAAAAGTAAAAATCTAATCACGCTCACCATTGTAGTATTTGTGGTATTCTTGCAGCTCTGTATTATTCCTTTAGAATGTTCTTCATAGTATAAGTGCTTAACAAACTGTATAAAAATAAATCTATAATTTTTGGAAAATTAAGTCAAAAATAAACAAGAACGAAAAATCATGCGTCCGTCATAGAACATGCAAAATTTGTCAACACATTGCGAATACTGTAACAAAATTTCACAGTTTATTAAGCTGAAAGATGATATCTAAATAAACAATTTGAAAAACGATAACGCATTTAAAAAGTCAATTTCTGCAATTACCATCCACCGTCTGAAAAATATCCCATTTTTGTGTGCAGCCCTGCATATGATCTGTAGATTTGTATGTATACTACATAGTATGCTAAAAGTTGATTCAGTTAAACGCGTACCACAGTTGAAAAATCCCTTTTAAAACTTTCTGTGAGTAAACGAAAATGTACTTGAGATCTTTTGTTCAGCCCTGTATAAAATCTATAGAATTTATATACACCAAGTAAAATGCTTAAAAAAAAAAAAAAAAAAAAAAAAAAAAAAAAAAAAAAAAAAAAAAAAAAAACATTTACAATCGCGTACCACATTTAAAAACGTACACCCGGCAATTATTGCTCCATAGTAATCCCATAGTAAACTCCAAAAATTATATGACAAACTAAGATCGTAACACTTTTCAAATATGTTGATATATCTTGATTAACAATGCCAACTATTGTCTCAACTATTAAATCTTCATAAAGCTAGAAACATGCAGTTTAAATATTTCAGCGTTATCCTTACTTTGTAACGGTAATCTCATTTTATTGTAACAGAATCAATATTCCGGTAACATAATCGTATATAATCAATAATACAACTTGTGTAGACTGAATTAACTTGCAAAAGAGAAAAAAACTATCACTTAACACTGTATTAACGTATCCAAAATAAATTCATATAAAGCGGATATAAATATTTGCACATGCAAACTTCGAACTACGGTACAAGAAACAGAATGCAGCATGCAGGTATGCACGTCAAAATTCATTCACTCGCCAAAGTGCTTGGCTACAGGGTTTGGCGTCAAGCGTGCTGGGACGTTGAGTGTTTGTGAATTTGCGCCCCGTAGTATCTTCACTGTGTTATATAACTGCTTTGACAGCGTTATGCTTCCTCTTATTTTAATGTTATTTCAGATAGAATTTTAGATAAATTGAACTAATTAGACATTTTGTTGATTTTTCATCCCACCTGAAAAAAAGAAAAAGTTTCCTTCTATTACTATATTGTATGTGTATTCAACGAGACTTATTTTAACTAGACTAGATCTTATTCCATCGAGATTTTATCTAGTATTAATAGGTGGATTATTTTCAGAAGATATGTGAATTTCTTATGTAAGTTATTCATTTATTAAATTTTCTTAGGTGTATTTTACTGTTGATATAAGTATAGTGTTCATATAACAAAAAAATGCACGAACAATGCGACTTTAAATGTGCATATATTTTTTTAAAGTTTAACAAAGCTATGTATTTGTGTTCTCTATTTTTAATACATCTATTAATAGATTGAAATAATATTTGCCATTTGAAAATGATACACTTTATAATGATAAATACACCCTTCTCATTACAATACGCTGGAATCAATGGAGTCACCCTATGAATATGTATAAATTTACGCCAATAAGTCATTATGTATTGTAGCTTTTTTTGTACTAAAACAACGTATTTTGATAATGTACTTAATATTAAAATGCAATAATGGTGATATCCTTTATTTGAATGTTAAAATAAAACAGTCAATTTAACTACCAATTTAATAATGCAATTATGCAATTAAATAGAGTAAAATCGGATCAGACAGAAGCACAAAAGACTGGGAAAATATTACGTTTAATACATATTCCGTTTATACAGGTTTTTCTGTATTCGTTTCGAATTTGTCGCCTGGTGGTTCGCGGAAGTATGAACTTTTATTTAGTGGTGCGTCGGTCTAAAAGTTTGAGAACCCCTGTTATAAATCCAATAAATCTTTTTTGACTTGCTGTACCGAAGCTCTTTTTACGGAGCTACACGGATGTTACTTCGCTGGCATAATTCACTCTTATTTCTTTGGACATGGTTGCAAACTGCAACGCTAGTCTCATTCTTCTGAACCATATATATAGCATTTACATGATTAAACAAGGAATAAACCTCAACTATGCTACTCTAACTTTGAATATGTGAAATTTCCTTCTCTTCATTATGGCCTAATTATGTGATATACAGGAGTTTCCATAACATCAAACTTTCATCATGTAAATGCAATAGTTATAGCTCGGATGTATGAAAGTAGTGTTGCAGCTTAAAGCAATATTCAACATATAAGAGGGGTTTGTTTCAATCAGGATATCGTGCAGGTAGCTCTGAAGGAAAAGCATTTGCGCGGCAGGCCGAGGACCCAGGTTCGACTCCTGGTATGGGCATTCTTGGAATAATCCTCAATTATGCTGTTCCAAACTGGAAGCTAATTTATTTTGTTAAAATATTTTCTTTTCTTGATTGACATACATTTCAATGTTCAACCAATGTTTAAAGTTGAATTCGGAAAATGTTTTCGTCTAATACTTCTATACTATTAAAAATACATTTGCGCAATTTTCTACGTTAGTACCAAAAGTTGATATTCAAGCATTAAAACGCGTTGTTGCATGGAGTAAGCTGCCTTGAATTTTTGTTATTACAAACCGTCTGTGTTATACTAATTTTAATTTAAATTATTATTATTTTTTACAATTTCATTTTTATTAATTATTTTCTACGACAGGACATCATTGAACAAGGATATAAATGAAAGTTGAAATTTGGGTTTTAAAAGCCGTGCGCGCATAGAATGCGCCGGTCCTGTCTTTATGCTATCATAAACGGTTCCAGTCTTTAAAGATTAAACTGCATTGTACATAGTCAGCATCATTATATATTAGCTCAAGGGTTTTCTCAACTGAATGACAGTACCATAAAGCTAATCATTAGGCAGGTTGTGCAGCGATTTCAGAACCAAATAGCCTCAGAAGCTGCATGCGCGTTACAGTAACACTTGTAAAAGCATGCCACCGTCTTACATGGGTCATGAGATACTGCGGTAGCATCATTGATAGTTAGAACAGGGTAACTGGGAGTGATAAATATCAATTCTCATAGTGTCAAGCTAATGGTGCTCTAATAATATGAATCAGGTGCGTAGAAAAATAGATCTAGCAAGCCGGGTATGAAGTGTAGTAATTTTATGGCCGCTCACAATTTTTTCGCTTTTCTAAAGAAGGGGATTCTTGTCAAGAACTGAAACATGTTATGCTTGTACATAAATTTTTCCTGCCACTTTCTAAGTAAATTACAATCTGGATGATCACATTTCTCCTTTTATACTTCTGTACCACCCGTATAGAAAGGGAGTTATATCGAGAAGAATTGTTCCGCTGTCAAACACCTAGATTGTGGAGAGCTTCACCGAAGTCTAAAATGCCCTTACAGAATTGAGATCTTTTATTTGTTGTTGTTATTTCGTTATGTTTGTACATGTTTGATTACATTTCTTACATTTTAATCTATTTGAACTGCCAGTGACTATAAATGTTAAAACTATTATGAATTATAATAAATCATGTTTTTAAATATATGTTTATCCATTAAGAAAATAGAGTTTCCCCTTTGCATGAGACTATTTCGTGGTACCGCGGACGCATTATATTGCCATTACAGTATGAAGATATCATGATGTATACAACATATGTCCGCAAGACGGTTTGGTATATGAGTAGAGGGGTAGAGAAAGAAGTTTTTAATCAGGAAAGTCTCCTGGTTTCAAATTACTTAAAATATACCAACATACATAATAATCACTTTTAAATAGATTAAGCTAGATAATGCTATAAAAATTGATAAAATATATTTTAGATTGACGGACGCCTCATCGCACAAACGGCGACATTTTCAAAATCAGAACATGGATTCTGATTCACATTTTCAAAATCATAATCATACATGAATGATTTTTAAAATGTCGCTGTTTGTGCGATGAAACATTCGTCAATCTAAATAAAGATATTTTGTCGTTTTTTATAGCATTATTTAGCTTAATCTACTTAAAATATATCAAATCTAAATATGCTTACTTCACGATAAATTTAAAACATTAACATGAGGTTACAGTAAGGGCTGTGCATATGTAGAGTTATCACTTTAGGTGGTACGGGGGGGGGGGGGGGAGTCTGGCACTTGATATTGTAGGATATGTCTGCAGGGAAAGGGAGTATGCTTTTTAATGTCGTTTTCATTTTTGATCTAACCAAAATTTTCATTTTTTAGTAGCTTTTTCTTTACATCCAAGTAGTATGTTACCGTTTTTATACATTTTTATATTATTTTTTTATACATTTTTATGAAAATTCAAAGCTATTATAGAGCCATTAAATGTTTATAAGACAATTTCATTCGAAAATTTAAAATATTCCAAAGTTTGGCATTTCTGTTTTTCCAAGATAGGCGCATATAATTCGCTGTTAGAGAAATCAGGCGCATACTCTGTAGAAAATGATACTTTGCGTTTACCAGTAAAAAAAGACAAAGAACAAATGTTGTCAACTGTTTTGTTGATAAGTTTTGATTTTAACCTTCCCTGACGGACAACAAGTGCAAGAAAACTATATTACTTTTGAATGCATTTTGCAACAATAAGCTATTATTAAATACTGTTTATTAGTAATTAACTCTTTTAGATTTATTTGATATAAATTTATTTCACGTATTGATATTTTATTTACTTTCTGAATTCGTAAGGTATGCGACTAATAAACGTATAACCAGATGTGTGTATCACTGCAAGAATAAAGAAAAAGAATCTAAAAATAAAATATCTTTTTCGATATCGATAACGACATCATTGGATAGGGGAGGAGGGATCAAAGAATGATAAAGTGTGATATAGTAAAGGGGGTGGGGAGGAAGGGATGCAAAATTAGCATAATGTTGATAACGTTATATAGGTATAGCCCTAATATTTTGTTCAAAAGAGTTAAACAAACTGTGTACAGTATTTTAATGTAGGTTTAAATCACTGCTAATACCCACGGAATCAGCAATTGAATAAAGCGTTTTTTAACTATTAGCTGACATATTAACTAACGTACAAGATAGTGGTAGATTATATTAATTAGTTATTTAGAAAGGTTTAGATATGTGGGATATATTTTTTACGTTATAACAATTACAATGCTAACTAAAAATTAACGGGTATAAAAATATAGTGTATTCCCACTGAAGTCCTTTGCCACTCTTTTAACTTCGGAACGGCTGCTGATATATTTATGTGAAAAAAAAAAATGATTTACAAAGTTGTAGAGCATCATTGATTTAGTACGAAAAGACTCTTTGTGGACATTAATGCGAAGAACAGAACGGTTAAAACACGTATTTGTTTTTCCGTGATTTCTTACACTGTGGCGTGACAAAATAATCTTAGAAATAAAATTTAAAAAAACTAGTTTTAACAATATATCTTTATTTGAGATGTTCTAACTTCTCACCGTCACCTGCAATGCACATTTATCACATATATTATACAAATCACATTTCTCCTTCCGTTCAAGTTTCTTAACGCCACAGAGTAGGAAATCAAGAAAAACAAATGCGAGTTTTAACTGTTCTGTTCTTCGCGTTAATATCACCAATGTGTCTTTTCGTACTAAATTGATCAAGCTCTACAACTATGTAAATCACCTTTTACCCTATCTCTTTCCGTTCTCGAGATAGGAAATCTAACTCCGCAGTTTTCCACCAGGTGGCACCGGAGATGGTTTCATTCAGTAGCGCGTGGTTACTTTACTATACCTAACACCACTTTTATGAATTGAATATAGCAGCAGTCGTTTCGAAGTTAAGACGGTGGCAAGGGACTTTAGTAGGCATACTGTATATTCTTCATTGGTATTATACCGTTTTGACTATTCATAATAAGAATAAAGAGTTAAATGCTGTATCGCCCAGAATCTGTAAGAATTTATGTATTCCAAACTGCACGATATTCCAAACGTCATGGCAGCTAATGATAACTATGTACAGTATTGTGACACTTTTATAAGAATAAATCTTTGGCGATGTTATAAGTTAATCAATTAATGAGTTAGACACCATATTTTCTTTTAAATCGCATCAACGATTAAAAAAATAAATAAACGGAATTTCATTTTACATAATTAGGTTAGATTCTAGAATGAAAGGCATGTGAAACAATTTATAAATAAGTGGAAATGTAATTCACATTATTCTCGATTATTGAACATTATTTTGTAGTATTTTTTCCTTTTTTAAATTCAGAAATGAAATTTATGTATACCGAAAATATTACATCTATCGTCTATTTTTACCTTAAATATTTTAAACATACTGAAAATTTATTATTAGGTATCGAAACTCTATAGAAATTTTGAGAAAAAAATCCTGTATTTATTTTTATATATGCATTTGTTTCATGAAGATGCATAAATAAATTTTTATGTTAAATAGACATGCTGAATTATTATTTATTACGGTAAAGAAATTTGAAAACAAATATATATAAAATAAAATAGCATAATCTCTTTCATTTTGTGGAAAGGTACACATTAAGACATGATATGGAAAATATTCTATGTCAGACAAGAATTATTTTATGCGAAATAATAAACTCATTTAATCTACTATCAAAATATTTTCAAACATTATCTGAAAAATAATTTGCAAATTTATTTTAAACCAACAATAGAGATGTTTTGTTTTCTGCTGCCTTATTTTAATGAATTTTCTACAATTTTACAGCGTATGCTTTTTTCAGAAAAATAACAGTGTGTCAAACACTATATCCGTTTTAAAGAATCGGAAAAAAGCAATTTCATGGTTCAGTCAATTATGTATAAGAGACTTTTTTATTTTCTGAATAAATTAAAGATATGCTTTTATAATAAAAGATTTCCAAATATTTATTTATATTTTTGTATTTTGCTTTTCTTTAAAACATTATTAAAATTTTTATCAAAATAATTATTGTTCTTTATAAATTTCGTATATTATCTATTTATATAAAATCCAAGTCTCTGTGTGTCCCTCACTATTCCGGTAGGACCGCCTCATTGAAATGAGTAATTGTTGAAAAATATTAATGCAGGGTTACCACAGTAGCGCCAAATGTTAGCCAACTTGGAGATAGCTGGCTAATTTGGCGAAATTCCCATGTAAAACCATTAATCTTTCATAATGGAGGTCACCGAAATTTAATTTAAACTCCACTCTTTTAAGATATTTTTTCGAAATCTATGGGTGAGAATTTAAAGTACATCTTTACATCTTCCTCCCGATGCTTCTAATAAAATAACCGCCAATAGACAATGGTGTACTGTGTGAGCTCCTAACTGCGCGATTTTAATGTGCTTTAGGTATTTTTCCAGTGTAGGTGCCTTGGCGAAAAAGGAAATTTGGTAACATATTTTCCGGGAACCTATTCACTGTTTCATTTTATATACACACGCATTTTTTTCGATATTTATACGATTTATTTAACATAAAAAAGCCGTTTCTCTAATTTTCTACAGAAACAGATGTAATTTGTACATAAAAACATCAATAATATATATATAAAACAAACAAAAACGCTCATCAAATTTGTTTTCATAGCTGTTTATATGATTTGACAACAAATCTCGATATTTTTCCGTTCTACGGACACCATGCCAAAATGTATGCTAATGCGCCAATTATTTCAAAATGCTAAAAGATATTTGTAATTTTATGCCAGCAGTTTAATATGAGTTTTATTTTATTGCTTTATTTTATAGCAGTTATTTGTTCAGTTATTTTAAGAATATATTTGTGATTTGATGAAATAGTTCGTAAAAGTCTGGAATTTTCAAATGTTATATTTTTAAATGCTCACTTTATTATCGACAATGTTTTTTCTTTTACTTTTCAAATGCTTCAATTCACGATTTTGCGCCAACTATTACACTTGGCGACAATGGTGTCCGCATAACGGAAAAGTACTGACTTTCTGATGCCCAAATTACACCAAGCTTTTTAAAAAAAATGCCAAAGCCCCTACAGTGGAAAAGTACCAAACTGTCTATTATTTTGCGCTATCCGTGTTATAGTTTGTACTATATACAAGGGGAGTGGAGCGAAGAGTTTAAACATTAACTATTAAAGTTTCGGCACAGATGTCATATACGCCCCATATTGGCGCGATTTTTTTCTGACGCCAATGTCATATACACAACGGGTACTTAACTGGCGCCAAAGTGTCGTAATTTTGCTTGATATGGTAATCCGGATGTTGTTGTTTATGCTGTTGATGTTTTCGCCAAATTGACGTCGGAAAAAATCGCGCCAATATATGATAACGTATATGACAACTGTGTCAAAGTTTCTATAAAGCAGTATAAGACTAAAAAATTAAGAATAAAATAAATGCAAAATAAGACTAAAGAAAAAAGAAAAATCATGCGTTAAGCATAGAATATGAAACACTTTCCCACACATCCTGAATGCTTTAACAAAACTTCGTTATTTAGGGAAATAAGGTAAATAAGATAACGTTACTTCTTAGATATCCCGTCGACCAATTTTGCCAAATTATATAAATCGCCAAATCAATAGTAAAACATTAATAAAAATACAAATAAAACGTCGAATTAATGGTTTTTATTGGCCATTATTGGCATTTAATTAATTAATTAATGGCAACCATTATTGGCAATTAATCTTACAATTTGGCAACAGTAATTTGGTCTACGGGATAATTAAGAAGTACCAAGATAACTAAGTAAACATTTTAGAAAACGCATAAAAAAAATTTAAAAATTGATTTCAGCAGTTACCGTCCATAGCCAATAGTACCGTTATTACATGCCACTATTTAGGTAAAATTTAATTTAAACTACTCTTAAAACTACTGAAATCACATTTCCAGATATTATCATCCATAGACGGTTATGAATCCGATTCTTTGCGTGACCATGTATATCATTTTATCTATATTCCACAAACATTTCTTAGGAAACTAAATGCAGTTCAGCGTAAAAATACATAATTCTTTTAAAAACCACCTTTAAGCAATTTACTCTCATACTCAGTAACCCTTACGAATTCTTTTGTGTAGCACTGCATATGAACTGTAGCATTTATACACACAGTATAGTATGCATAAATATAGTGAAACATAAAAGCGCATATGATAATTAAAAATGCATTTCTAGCAATCATTGCTTATGTACAATACTTCGGAGAAAAGTTTCTTGGCGAGAAAGTAGTTTGCCAACGTATTTTCTGGCAACCTGCTTCATACTCACAAGCAATTTTGGCACAGATGTCATATTCGCCCCATATTGGCGCGATTTTTTTCTGACACCAATATCATATAGGCAACGGGTACTTAACTTGCGCCAAAGTGTCGTTATTTTGCTTGATTTGGTAACCCGGATTATGTTGTTTATGCTGTTGATGTTTTCGCCAAATTGGCAACCGAAAAAAATCGCGCCAATATGGGGCGAATATGACATATGTGCCGCAATTTTTCCATATGTAAACAATTTGGCACAGATGTCATATATATTGGCGCGATTTTTTTCCGACGCCAATTTGGCGAAAACATCAACAGCATAAACAACATTCGGGTTACCATTACAAGCAAAATAACGACACTTTGGCGCCAGTTAAGTACCCGGTGCGTATATGACATCGGCGTCAAAAAAAAAATCGCGCCAATACGGGCGTATATGACATCTGTGCCGACAATTTAATATAAAAAAGCTATTTACCCATTTTTATAAAGAAACAGAAGTATTTTTCACAGATGTCATATACGCATGGGGGTTGGCGTGATTTTTCTATGACGCCAATTTGGCAGAAATCTCACTTTCGAATACCAGTTACTTATATATTTTTCAATTATTTGCTATCATTTTGAAAAGGAAATAACTATAAATAAATAAAAGTTTGAATAATAACTATAGAACAAAGCAGTTTATATAATTAAAAAACAAAAAATAAAAGTAAATAAACAATTTATTATTAAATAAAAAAAACAATAGCCGGGTTACCATAGCAGGCAAAATAACACCATTTTGGCGCCAGTTAGGTATCCCGGTTCATATCTGAAATCTGTGCCGTAATTTGTATAGATAAAAAAAATTATATATATTCAGAAACGATTTTTTTATGCATATAAGTGCATATATAAACAAAGATAAAAGTTCATTAGATTTGTTTTCATAGCTGTTTATATATTTTCGCAACATATCTCACTTTCTGATGCCCGAATCGCGCCATGCTTTTCTTTTAAAAATGCGCTATAATGGAAAAGTACTTAAATAAATAATTAACAGAAATAACAAATTATACAAATTAAAACTTTTTATTTCGAGATCAAAGCATTGTTTTTAATTTTGATTAAAAATACATATATCCTTGGATAACTTCAAATGAAATTAGTTTCACAGCTTAATATCTCATTCCATAAACCTAAACAAACACAAGTGATTCATTCATCGTGAAACGTCAAAAATATTAAATCATTGAGGTAATCATTCACAAAGTAAGTTCTCCAACAATCAATGGGCAATATTTTAATGACGTCTTAGTAGGTAAAATGGTGGCGGTATCGTTTGTTTATGGTTTGTAATCACAAAGATTTTATTTTGCAATGTCTCTTAGTTACATTATTTTATTGTCATATTTATGAGCTGAGAACAAAAGCCTATTTTTTCATTATTTAGTTATTAAAGACGGAAAAAATCATAAATGCATTATTTGAAAATTTTAAATAATTTTCTTTCTTAATACTAAAAAATAACATCGGGAAGTAACAGCGGGTTTAAGTTAAATAAGTTTATCTGTTTAATTCTGTTGTAATGTTCAAAATAACTGCATTTATTAGACTTCAGTACTCAACATCAGAGCCGATTAAACTTTGAAGTTAAAGGAATTACAATGTCATATCAGGACCTTTCTTTTGGAGAAGCTTTTCTAAATTCCATATATACATGGAAAATCTTCAGTGTTAGAAATATTATTCCTAGGACTGACATAACACGAGAACGGCCTGCAATTTTACACAAGTTTTTGAAAGCTACTTTATATCAGAAATTTTACTAAAAACTGGTTACTTTTTTGTTACAGCTGCCCACACCTATTAGGATTATGACAAGTTGCAGACAATTTCACCAACGTCGTAACCAAGATCGTGAAGCACACACATATAATACCATATAATACCATTTCATGAAATCGTATACGATAATTTAATAGTTTTTAACCTTACTTCAAGTGTGTTATTTATTTATTTTTAAGGCTCAACAATCTAAATTGTCCGATATATGAATTTTAAAAAAAATGTAAACAAAGATTGAACAGACATGACCGCAAAAAGCGTCAGTTCTGCATAACACTTGGAACCAAACTGTGCAGATTAGTGGTCTTCTACTGTACACAGTTTTTCATAAATGTGTTTCGTTCTTAAAATGTGTTATTTTCACCTATCACTGCAGAACAAGCGAGAAAACTCATATTGTTGCACATGAGTTGTATATATCTTTATATCTAAATTTCCGTCATTTTTGACGGGCTACCTTTCTAGTTCTTTATTAATAAGCAAATTTTATGTATTATGTCGATAGATGTTATTTAAAAAACTATATAGACAAAGAATGTTTTAAAGCGGAAAATATAACGTTTTTTGTGGAAATACACTGTAAAAAATATCTCTAATTCTACAGATATAATGTTACAGAAATTTGTATGCTTACAAAAATTTTATCTGTAAACTGTACAAAAAAAGAGATGTAAATCTACAAAACTAGTTTGTAAGGCTACAGAAATGTGTAGCTTTACAAAAGAATCTACTAAAATTACAGTTATCTTACTAAAATTTTATCTGTAACCAGGGTTGCAGTTACATAAAAAAGTCTATACATCCCAGTTTCCTAAAATTTTCTTAGTACCTTTACAGATTTTTTTGATTTACGATGCAAAAGTGTAACTATTAGATGAATTTTTGTTGTTGCCCTTTCATTAGTAATTTTACAAATTTCTTTTTTTTTAGTGTATTTATTATTTTGAAAATTTATAAGAAAGATTTTTTACGAAAGAATTTTTTTTTTTACGATTTTAGTAAAATATATCTATAATTTCTAAAATTATAAATAGTCGTGATTAATTGCGGTTTTTTTTCAGTCTAGCTAAAAGTATAAAAATCTTTTAAAACATACTCAGTTGGTGAATTGTAACTTCCCAACTGGGCGAAAAATGTCCAGACTAATCAACACTCAATAGGTCTTCGACAATAATAGTAAACATACACATAAAATGCCTTGAAAGAAAAACAAAGATTTAAAAGCCTTTTAAAAAAATTTTCACACGTGTTATTATTGGAAGTTCGTTTATTATAAAACCTTTCCATAAATTTTATTATAGAACCTTTCCACGTTATCATACCTATCAAAAGCGTATGCTTTTTCTGAAAAATAACAGTGTGTCAAACACCATATCCGTTTTAAAGTATGGGGGGAAAAAGAAATTTCGTGGTTCAGTCAATTATATGGATGAAACTTCTTTATTCGATGCATAATTAAAGGTCTGTTTTTATAATATAAGGTCCCAAAAAATTTATTTATCATCTTGTATTTTTTTTCTCTAAAATATTATTGAACATTTTATGAAAATAATCATTGTTCTTTATTTCTTTCCTAAACAAATTTTATGTATTATGTCAATGGATTCTTTTTAAAAGGTATATAGACAAAGAAAAATTAAAAAAACGGAAGATTTAATGTTTGTTTTGGATGTATTATTTTGAATTTTTAAAAGAAAGATTTTTTTTTTTTTTATAAATAAAACTTTTTTTACGATTCTAGTAAAATATATCTTTAAATATAAATATTCGTGATTAATTGTGTCATTTTTCAGTCTTGATAAGACATAAAAATCTTTTAAAACGTATTCAATTGGTGAATTCTAATTTTCCAATTGGGCAAATAATATCCGGCCCAATCAATATTCAATACTCAATAGGTCTTCTAAACAATAATAGGTAGAATACATATAAAATGCTTTGAAAGAAAAATAAAGATTTAAAAGCTTTTTAAAATTTTAGGACTTTTGTTATTATTGAAAGTCCGTTTTTTTATAAAACGAGCGTACTAAAACCTATGAAAAAAAAATTAGAGATTTTTAGAAGCTTGCGAAAGAAAACTCAATGGAAAGACTACAAAATTTTTATCAAATTTTCTAGATGATTTTGATATAGATCTTAGGATATACAGGTTAGTTCAAGACACATGTGCATTAATTTAAAGCGTTGAGGAGGTAATATACACTACAACAGACTTTTCTTTTGTACAGGATTTCGAATAAATGCGTTAAAAACGTATAGAGTCCCATTTAGAGCCGTGTCACAGATTTTCCTTTGTAGCTTTCAAGACAATGAAGATATTAAAAAGCAGAAAAACCAACGTTAAAAAATTTACAAAAAATACTTGAAAAGCTGCTGCTTTTCATGTATTTTTTGTGCATTTTTTAAACGTTGGTTTTTCTACTTTTTAATATCGTTGCACAAAGGCTTTATTTGCTAATTT
The DNA here is from genome assembly GCA_963932465.1 of Maratus speciosus. Classification (NCBI taxonomy): domain Eukaryota; kingdom Metazoa; phylum Arthropoda; class Arachnida; order Araneae; family Salticidae; genus Maratus; species Maratus speciosus. The sequence continues at coordinate 141,941,802 of OZ010791.1, forward strand.
TATTTGCTAATTTTGATGAAGATATTGTAACAATATTATCAATAGATTGATTTTCTTTTATGCGAAATGTGGTAGCCTGAAATCTGGCAAAATTCCTTATCATGCAACTATTTTTTAGGAATCAACTTAAATTCAGCTCACTACATCACCAGTTTTTTATGAATGTTCACGATATTCGAAGAGCCTTTTCATATAACTTGCCTACGACTTGTTGACAACGAAATTATGCAATATATATATGTATATATATATATATATATATTATCATTCGTGTATGTTAGTAAACATTGCTGCATAAAAATGCTAATATTTAATCAAGGATTCGTTACACTGTAATTTGTAAATTTGACTGAAACTGGAATTAGATACGGTCCATGCGTGCTACAAATAAAAATACCGCTATTAACATATTGCTATAAACTATACCGCAATGAACGTACGTTTTACGTTTACATAGATTATACATAGATTACGTATTACATAGATTTACGTTTACAAATTTCATATATAAGAAAATATGCAATCGTTCTGTTATATTATTAAAATTCATAAAATGATATTTCTCATAGAGACAGTTTTACATTTTTAAATCACTAGAATTAGCTTTAACAAGTAATCACATTCTAACATTTATTTTTAAAAATATAGTTCTTAATTAATGAATACAAATTTTTTCATACAAATAAGGCGAAATATTAACTACCATTTAATTATTGAGTTAAACAGAGTTTTTTTTTTTTTTTTTTTTTTTTTAAGAGTATCTTTTCACAGACACATTACTTACTTTTTTTTATTAAAAAAATTGAAAAGAAAAAGAAAATAAATTGCCATTTCTTTTTTTGCATTTTTGTAAGACGCTAAGTCATAAAAGACTTCATAGTGATAGTAGATTAAGACGGTATGAATAACGTCTCTGAATCATGCCTATTTCATTCACTTTAATTTAAATTTTTAGTTGTAAGAAATTTAATTACTCTTTAATAAAATATAATTTTTAATAACAATTAAAAATAACCCTATCATACGTGGCACAGAAATCGCGATTATTTGTTATTTGTTTAATGACAACACCCAATTGAATCATTGGTTATTGACCAGCATTTAATGCATATCAATACCTATAAGGGTGTTATATTATATCTACAAGAGGAGACCCTGTCCTATCGCCAAATGCCGCCAAGTTTGTCGCCAATTTGTTTATATATCGCCAAATTAGGTGACCAAAAAAATAACATTAGCTTAAGGAATTCTATTAATTATATTTATGGGAGTCCAAGTAAATTAAAATTATGAATAAATGCAACATGATACAATGCTTAGCATGCCTTCCCAAACATAAATTTTAAGGAAGACCAAACTGGTCGCCAAAGGCGGCTAGTTAAAATATAAAACATCAAGATCTCTTGAAAAATGTGAACGTGTATATTTGTGTGTCTTTATAATTGTGAAACTTAAATTTTTATCTTGCACTAAAATTCTCTGCAAATGACATTTTCTTTATCATGTCCAGTACATTGTTAAGATAAATACAATAAATTTTAAAATTTTAAAAATGTGGGTATTCATTTCGTCTTGAATAAGATCGATAAAATATGGCACACCATTCTTCTTTACTGTATTACATCAGCAAATGTTGGATAAAAATAGAATATTCTTTCGACTCGGTTCTTTTTCAAGATTTGTTTTTGTTTTTTTCGCTTACAGTTATCAAGAATATAAAAATGTAAAATACATTAGAATTATGTATATTTTACTTCAACACAGAAAAAAAATCACGATTTTGTTCACAAAAAATGGAGTTCACCGTGTTCAAATAGTAGTGAAGTGTTTAGTGTAATTTTATTCAACATAATTATAATTAAGCTAAACAAGCTGGAAATTTCCCGTCAAACGTGGGAAATGAGGTGCGTTCGTACCATAACTAGTTTTATAAATGCTTTTTGCACCGCATATTGTACTGAATGTATATTTTAGTGCACTTCATAAGTGCATGTATATTTCATTCTGTTCGAAAGGCCGTAACATCATTAAAATACACTTGAAATAATTTTTTTCCATTGGCCACGATGTAACGAAAAACTTTTGGCTGTCCCTGTAACTAAACTATACATCCGATTTTCATAAAATTTGAAATAACTCGACAAAATTTTCCAACAATCATATATTTAAAATTTTGGACCATTCGGTTGTGTAGTTTTTGCACTGTTATATGCGGACAGACAGACGGACCGAACGACGACTATAGGTGCCACGTATTTATATAATTACGAACGCACCTAAAAAGGTGAAAAAAGTCATATTCATAACCTAAAAAAGTCATATTTATAGAAATATCTTATAACAGATTTTTAGAATGTATTTACTTTTTGTACTATATTTCAGATCATGGATGCCATAATTTTCGTCCTCCTTTAGCCACATTTGCGGGGGGGAATATATTTCTTGCCTCACATTCGAAATGGAGTTTTGCATCCAGTCGCATAACCCGATTTTCCATGAACCCGACCCGATACGTGTTTCGTGTGGAACGATTTGAATCGTTTAGGGTTGAAACGAGATTTCAATAGTAAGTTCCGAATATTTTCTGTTATAAAAATTTTGTATTTGGATATTCATGAGTATATATAAGACTCACTTTTATCCAAAAATAAAATTTATATTAGAGATATAGACAAATTTCTCACAATTTTGTTAAAATATCGAATAATTTTCTTTCACTTCGGGTTCGGGTACACTGCAAAAAAAAATGTTCATTTTAAAGTATAATACTGGCAGCTAGAATGCCAGTTTAATACTGTGAAATAAGTAGTAATATCCCGACGATTAAATGAATTAAACGGTATATTACTGCGTAACTGAATATTACTTGCTAATTTTATGGTTTATTACTGCTAATTTTACAGTTATAAACTGGCACCCTGGCTGCCAGTATCATACTGCAATATCAGCATTTTTTTTTCAGTGTATACTCCATAGGGTTCGGGTTCTATTTCAAGTTGATGAAATTTTTCATTTCGGGTTCGGATATGGTAGAAACAGTCCCAGGTAGACAGATCTCTTAGTCCAGAAAAAAAATGTCTCATGCTATACGATATTAACGATAGTTGATAAGCAAAAATATCATAATCATTGATTATTTTTGTTTTATAAATAACATAAAAAGTTTTGAGCATGTAAGTAAAAAAAAATAAAAATTAATCGATGTGTAAATGATTCAATTTAGGCATCCAATCTTGTTGAATTTTTTCTTGAACTAGAAATTCAGAGTCCTAAATAAGTGACCAAAGATACTAGGTTGAGCAAAATGTTCTGGGAAATTTGTGAAAGTTGCGTTGTTATGCGCAAATTAACAACAAAAGCAACGAGGACTATTCTTTAAAATAGAGCATCATAGTCCACGACTTTTTGCCACTGTTCTGTCAGATTCAAGATTTGCTGACTTAGTTTGTCGCCGTTACTAGTACCTTCATCCTCATTAATCGAACCGACGGCTTTCAGAATCGTTAGAACTTTTCTCTAATAATACCGGGTCAATACACGTAAATCATACTGTTCAACAGGAATTTTAGAGCAAGCGTTTTCTGAACTACTATATATATAACACTAGTACTCCTATATATGATACAATTTCTAGTAATTATTAGATTAAAAATTTCCCAGAACTTTTTGCTCAACCTAATACATTGTACGCAATATTCAACCGTAGGTTACTGAATTTAGGCATATTATTGTGAAGTAGTATGCGTATTCTTAGATCAGCTCAGCAGCTTCAGTTAAAGTTAGTTGGAGTAACTGGACCCACGAGGTAACTGGGCCATAGGCTGTTTTATAAAAAACTGTTGATGTTTTTTAAGGTTTTGCTTTTGTGAACAATGCACCTTAATCTCTACTTCCTAACATAACGTGTGTCAACTCAATCATAACTCTCACTTTGCTGTGATAGGTTGTCAAAAATTTACGTTTCTTTTTTTAAAAACAATGTCAATTTGGTTGAACTTCCTCGGCTTTTTATTAAAATAGTGTAAGAACTTTTATTAAACAATCTTTTTTATATATTTATTAGGCATATAACGACATTAATATTATTAGGTATGTATACATATTTACTTCATGTTTCAAACGTAAGCCCGGTGTCCCAGTTACCCCATAAATCTTTCAAGAATGGAATAACTGGAACATGTATCCGGGGTAACTGGACCATGCTGGATCCATTTATACCCGAGAATTATAAATAATTTTTTCGAGTTTCTCTTACTACCGGTAATAAATTTCTCCATTTTTTTTGCTCACAATAATGAAAATTATAGAATACCTTATTAAAATTACGTAATAAAATTAAAAAAAAATTATATTGGGTGGTATCAAACCAAATTTATTGACCTCTTGAGAGGCGGTGATGCCGTTATGGCATCACATAATTTTAATCCCTAATTGCCACATTGGCACTGAAATTTTATAATGAAAATTTCACCTTTATTAAGTACGCGAAAATATCTTTTTACTTGTTTACAAATAGATTCTTTTGTAAATACTGGTGTCATTAAATTATTTCAACATTTTACGAATGCATACAATTGTACGATACATAGGGTTCGCAATTTATAGGGAAACTTTTATTGTTCCTACGACTATTTTGAAAATAATATCTTCATCGCGCCTTTCTTTAGAAGATGTTAAATATAATTATCATGAAGGTAATTCATTAAGGGTTCTGGTAGGAACAATAATATTTTCCTATATAACGCGACTCCTGGATACAGATAAAGTACTTAAGTACTTACGTAGCCATTTGTTCACAGATTTACCTTGTAATTTTTCCCCTTAAAATACCCGTGTGACTTTTATACTTATTACCTATACTAAAGTACATAAGTACTTACTTAATTTTTATATTTTGGTATAATAAATCTAATATTTTCACTTTTAGTACTTTTTTTAGACACATCGACAGCGAAGGTTCCCCTTGCAACGCTCTTTAGTTGATATATAATTTACATGATCTTCCTGGTTTAAATTTTTTAAAGTTGTTTACACTTTTTAAAACAGGACCTGATATCCCATATGAAAAAATAACCGCGAGAAAATAGACCCTCCTAGTCCACTTACCCCATTTTTATGGGGCAACTGGACCCACGAGGAAAGAAAGATGAAATATGCATATTTTTATATTTTTAAATATTAAAATGTAATTTTGAGCATTTCTGTCTGATAGAGAGAACCAAACTGAACACATTTACAGAAGTGCAGACTTTAATTCAAATGAACATTAGCTTTTTGAAGCTGAATTGTCAGAAGCTCCAGAGTCACATTGTAAAATCATGGCCTAGTTGCCCCAACTAACTTATTCTAAGCACCCTTTCAGCTATAAACTAGTAAATTTGCAGATGAGGAGCCTCAATGTCAGCTCTTAATGTCGTTGTCTTTTAATCTCACTTGGCATAATATTCAACATTCTACAATCCCAGTTTTTTTTGTTTTTAATTATTTAAATATTTACCAACATATAAAATTCTTGGAAGGTTTCGAAAATTAGAAGCGTTAAATTATACGCTCTGTGACAGTCATGTTCTGAAAATCTGATGAATTGCTTATTCTGGTAAGTTTTTAAATGAAAAAGTACATTTCTCCACTTTTAAAGCTAATCGGATGCTTTTTGAGGCAATTATCGCGGAACAGACAGACTAACAAACTAACAGACAGACGGAAGCAGAACCTTTTCGGGTCCCCACAGTAAGCCTTCACTGACGTTTCGGCAACTAGTCTTTACTGAAGTCATTAAATCACAAGTCATATCTATTAGATTAGAACTACATTGATTCCACAAAATTATAAATTTATATCCCCGTTGTCTGTCTCTTATACGTCTTTGCAACTTTCATTTCAGTCAGGCGTACTCATTCGGATACATCAATGTATTGAACGGGTTTTTAGAATAATAAATTCATAGTCGCATCATGTAGCGACAATTTATTCTAATACATAACAATATTACGGTATTGGTAACTTTTCATAAGTTTTTGGCAAGTACGGTTTTTTTTTTCTTTTTCTGTGAATCTATCTTTTGTTAAAAAATATTTAATTTAGTTAGATGTGATTTTAGTAAGATTAGATGGATATTTAGGTAACAATGTAAAAGATTCCATTTGAAATGGTTCCATTTGAAAGTTCCCTTTTGAAATGTGTAATTTTTAAAAGCATTAAATAATATTTTTTGACTGTTAAAAACATAGTAAGTACAAAACTCGTGTGGAAATATAAATTACTTAAAAATAACGTTTAAACACGCAACAAAATAAGTTAATTTGAACAGACGTATACATTTCGTGAGTTCAAGGACTCACATCCTCAGTGCATAAAAACTACAAAAACAATATCCCCCCCCCCCCCCCCGAACTACATGTACGGTGAAAACCCAAATGTCAAAACACAATAAGAAAAGACCATCAAGTTCCAACAGCCAATGAAATTAAAGCGGAAGTGAAGTGCCGTGACACAACAAATCCACCCAGAAAGTTGAGATGTATGGTACACTAGACAAATCATTAACCATGGAGTTTTTAAATCTATGAATATGAACAGCTTCAAAAAAGTCTAAATCCAGAGGGGTAATGTATTTCTTGATAATGGTAGCTGGGTCAAAATTGAAATTATGTCCCTCCCCCAGCAATGAGAGGCGATAGAGGATTTCTGCAATTCTTTTTTCTTTACATAGTTTATGTGTTCTTTGACTCTGTAACGGAGTTCACGTTTAGTTTGTCCAATATAGGACAAACCACATCGGCATTGAATGTTATAAACACCTCAATAATTTTGAGGAGGAATTTGATCCTTAAGTTGTGAAAAAGTTAATTTATTAACTGGTTTAAAAACATTAAAATAATAATGCCTTTAGATATTAGCCATCTTAAAGCTAATACTATTATAAAATGGAAAAATGATAAGGTTAGAAATGGAAACTGCAGTAACCGAAGAATCAAAATTATTAACACAAGATAGTGATAGCGACTCTAGAACTAATGCACGGAATTTCATATCTTTAGAGTCCTCGTGATGGGCATAGATTACCATTTAATTTTGGCACTGTGATAGTGAATTTAAAGTATTAACATGTTTAAGAGAGAAGAAAGTTTTGGGATTGGCACATCCGACCAGCTTAGATTTAAAACGATTGAATGACGAAATGGCTTGTGTTTAAAAATTATTTGAAAGATAATGAAGGTCGCGTTCTTCAGTTTCCCGGAATCAAAATTTTAAGATTTGATAAATCAAAAGTTTTTTGATTCAGCGTAATATATTCTTATGACCAAGGTGATTTTTCTGAGTTTGAAATTAAAGCTAGAGGAAAAGGAAAGCTTTTCCTTTTACATGAAGCGTACTCAAAACTCTTTCTTTTGAGTGAATGGGAGAAACAAGACTGCTTGTCTTTAAGTACTTCCAAGCCTATTCCTCAAAGTTACGATCCTTTTTTCTACATTATAACATTTACAATGTGGATAAAGGACTGGTGACGCATTTATATAGAACTTTTTAAAATAAAGTTCCAGTTTCAGGAAGCCCTATAAAGCGCTGCATCATTTATTTTTTTAAAAATAACAAATTTAAAAACGAATAGATAAAACTACTCATCTCGTTTTTCGTTTTAAATTAGGTGTTTTTAAAAATTTGTGATAGTTATCTGTTATATTTTTAGTTTGAATAAGTATTTTTAGGTACATTTCGTATGAAATACACGATTACATTCTGTCCTATGTTGAAATTTCTGAAAAAGTTTTGTAGATCTACGCCGACCATGACCCCTAGAACCCAAAACCACCCACAGTAAAAATATTTATATGTATTGTGATATCGTACCTTCGCCACACATTTTCGACCGGGAAAGCAACAGACATTTCCGAGGAGGACAATGGTCTTTTGTGTAAAGGCATGCAGGGGAAATTCCTGGCATACTTCTGCCCTTGGGATCTGCTCAACAGGGTGTTTCAACTTTTCCAAGAAATAGGGGTGGCTGGACAATGTGTGGGAATTCGTCCCTAAAGTGAAAGTAAAAAGAGACTCATGCAGAAGCTAGTGTGGAGGCTGATAGTAGACTGGGTGACACTGATGAAGTGAGGTGTTTTTTTTTACAACGGAAGAGATGCGAGTAAAAATCGTTTTTACTCAGGTTGGCTATGAGAAGTATAGAACTGTTAATAAAAAGTGAGAGTGTCTACCTATGAATGATAAAGTTTGTTATTACATTTTTCAAATCTATTTTAGTTGTTCTAATAAAGAACTTTGGTAAGAAACATGTATTATTTTTCAACGATCATCTCACAAGAGCTTAGTGAACCAAAAAGCTCTGGCCCACTACATCACAGCTATAGTATTATAAATGGTGGCAGCTTACGGATTAATTAGGTCTAGCATAAATTAGACTGGACCCACGTGAACTTGATGTACAGAAGGAAACTGTGTAGAAACAAGGACAGTCGGTGATGAAATCTTGTGTTTGACGAGAAAGATTTTCAAGTGTATCCGGTGAGGAATTGTGAAATCTGGAGTGTCGAATATGTTAGCTGGTATGTAACAAGGACTAAGGATTCGACGATATAGAAAATTTCTTCAGTAAACATCCAGTGCAGTGGATAGTAGACTATTTCATCGATCGCCCTTAGGAATCCATGGAGATAGCTTGTGTGTAAATTTCCCGGCGGAAATCAAGTTAGATCCGGAGATACGGCAGTACCTGAAAAAAAAAAAGTGCAGGAAAGCCTTGGAGCAGTGTGAAGAAAGGTCTACATTTGAAGGTAAGCCCTTTTATGAAATTTTCCAGAGAGGTCTGTTAGGATTTAATATTGTATATGTCTGTTCTTGGTAATTTGTATATGTTTAATAGATAAAAAGTCTAGGGTAGCTATTAATTTGGGATCGAAATTTTTAGTTAGAATTTTTATATTAAACGGGTTTCTTATGGTCTGTACGGTAATTCATTTGGTTTTGAAAATTTAATATTTATGTATTTCATAATTAACTTGAGGATAGTAAATTACGGTTGATTAATAAAAGAATATTAATCATTAAAATTAATCATAGTTGTGGATGTAACTTTTAGTTATAAAGTTGGGGCATATACAGCTTTTGTTTATTACAGCAATAAAGTTATTTGAAATTTTATGGGTATGCTGTAGGAAATAGCAGGATTAGTTGTTTTTATACAAATTGTATTTAGATAGTGCTGTGGGTATCAAAATAATTTTGAGGATTTACTCAGTTTTAAAGGATATAACAAGTGCACGAAAATTTTCGGTAGGAAAATTGTATTATTGTTTTATGCATTGAAATATATCTAGAGGATAAAATTCTATTCCTTATTGTAATTTTTATTGTTTTTTACAAATTGTATATATTTGTGTATTGTTGTGATTAGTATATTTTGGGGGAAAACAATGGAAGAATTTCTAGGGAAATATACTAAAAACATCTTGCTTTTGCTGGCAGAGGAATTTGAGACCAACGTGTCGGCAACTGATAAGAAAAAAACTATAATTCAGGCTATTTTAGCAGCATCGGATTATAATGAGAGTTTTGCTAAATCGAATTTAGAATGTATTCTTAAGGAGGATGCAGAACGAAAAGAAATGGAACGGGAAAAATTAGCTTTGGAACGGGAAGACGAAGAACGCGAAAAAACAAGACAATTTGAGTTAGAAAAATTAAGAATTCAAAATTCTTCGGAAACTGTTAGTCTTTCGTCTAGTGATATGAATGTAGGTTCGCATAGGAATCCAAAAATTAATTTGAAAGAATTAGTTCCACGTTTTGATTGTAAATTAATTGACATCACTCTTTTCTTTATGATCTTTGAAAAACAGGCGGAAAAAGCTAAAATTTCGCAGGAGGATATGGTTAGCCAATTAATTCCCTTATTGCCATCAGATATCGCGGAAATTATAGTGAAGCAACCAGCAGAATTAGGAGATGATTTTCAACATGTAAAAAAAGTTTTATTAAATCGTTTTAGATTGGGAGCAGGTGCTTTAAAACAGAAGTTTGAAAATCATCAAAGGAAACCTGGAGCGTTATGGGTAGACTTGGTATATGAATTAAGAGGTTATTTGGATAATTGGTTGGAATCATTAGAAATAAAGGATTTCGAGTCTTTAAAAGAGCTCATGCTCACAGAGCAAGTAAAAAAACGCGTTCCTTTTGAAGTAAAAGAAAAATTTATGGATGAATGGGATGAAATGAAAGAGGCTTCGAAACTTGCTGATAAATGTGACAAATATGAGAGTATTAGAAGTAGTTTCAGGAAATCAGAAAAAAAATCTTGGGAAAAAAAACCTTATTCAGAGATGCAAAGAAGCAATTTAAATCCGAAAATTAGGGGTGAAGTAAAAGCTAAATCGGAGTTAGAGAATAAAACGGAAAAATTTAAAAATGATAAACTTAAACAAGACCAGGCTTTTGAGAGGAAAAGGCAGATTAGGTGTTTTTTTGTAATCAACCAGGGCACATAAAACCAGATTGTGCGGAATGGTTAAAAAAGAAAAATGAGTTCAATACAGTTAATCATTTAGGTAATGATGTTGATTTAGGGGATTGTTTTAAACCTTATCTAAAAAAAGCTCTAATAAACGGGGTTGAAAGACACTATTTGAGGGACACGGGAGCAGGGATTGATTTATGCGATAGAAATTGGGTTAAAACAGAGGATTTTACTGGAGATATAACTTGGGTACGTCAACCTCTTGATAATGAATGTAAATGTTTACCATTAGCATGGGTGACTATAAAAGGGGATTTTGGTTGCATCACCACTAAGGCGGCGATTAAACCATCGGAGTCGGAGCAAGGTTACTATCTCTTAGGTAATAAAACTGCGGAGCTTATTGATCAAAATAAAGGAAGTGGTGTTCCTATAAATATGGTGGTTACCCGTAGTAAGGCGAATTCTTTAAAAAAAGGAATGGAGCAACGGGATGTTGATAAGGAAATGTCGTTTGTTGATCAGGCAAAGTTAGAAGAGCAACCAGGTAGGGTAGATAAAATTGGGGATTGCTCGCAGAACAAAGAAACGCAGGTAGATCAAATGGATGAGAATAGACAGGATGAAAGTCAAATCGAAGATCTTATGTTATTACCGAAATGGGAGGTGAAAGATAATGTGGGATTGAATAAAATTACAGCGAAAGATTTCAGCTTAGTTCAGAAACAGTGCTTATCTTTAAAAACATTATGGGAAAAGGCAAATAATGTAGAAGAAAAGGAATTTAAAATAATGGGAAATAAATTAGTAAGAGTTTCACATTCAAATAGTGGGGATGAGAAATTACAATTATGTTTGCCATTAGAATTTAGAGAGAAAATAATGAAGATGTGTCATGAGGAAGTTGCGGGACATTTAGGGGCAACTAAAACAAAAGATAGGGTAATTAAGTGCTATTTTTGGCCAAATTGTTAGAAGGAAATTGAGGCATTTGTAAGAACTTGCGATCTGTGTCAAAAGGTTGGTAAAAATAGAGATAAAAAGAAAGCTCCCTTGAAGCTCGTGCCGATAATTTCAGAAGTTTTCTCCAGGATAAATATTGATGGTGTAGGCCCTTTGAGCTTAAGCGAGAAAAATAATAGATACTTGATTACTTCAATTTGTGTTGCGTCAAAATATCCAGATGCGATTCCAGTAGAAGATTTAACTTCTCCGTCAGTGATTGAGGGGCTAATACAAATATTTTCTAGGACTGGTTATCCAAAAGAGGTACAATGTGATTTGGGTAGGTCATTTACAAGTGAGTTGGCATCGGAATTTTTTGATAGGTTTGGTATTAAGGTTGTACATAGTTCAGTTTGCCACCCAGAATCGAATAGCGTTGAACGGATGCATGGTAGTTTAAAAAAGGTTATAAAGACATTATGTTTGGAGGCAGGAAAAGATTGGGAAGCAGTCTTGCCAATGGCTTTATTTGCTTTGAGGACTGTAAGTCATGAAAGCACGGGATTTAGCCCTGCTGAGCTTGTACATGGTAAGAATTTACGAATGCCACATACTCTTGTATATGAAAATTGGATGGAAAAGGAGACGGTAAATCAGAATGTAGTGGACTATATTTTGAACTTAAGTAATAGATTGAAACATTGTCAAGAATTAGCGTGTAAAAGAATGAAAGAGTGTCAGGAGAAACGAAAACAATGGTATGATAAGAATGCGGTGTATAGAAAATTTAATGTTGGAGACAAAGTGTTAGTTCTGGCTACTTCGAAACCAAATAAAATGGCGGTTAATTGGATAGGACCGGGAACTATTACTAGCGTAATATCTCAAACTAATTATACGATCGATATTCCGGAAAAGAGAAATAAGTCTACTATTTATCATGTTAATTTAATTAAACCATATTATAGTAGACCTGAATTTGTAAATTTGTTGATTGATGAAGAGTGTGAGGAAATTGAGGATCAAGCGGAAATTCCTTATCCCATTGCGGATCCCACTCAATTAGACTTTTGGGAATTAGTAAAAGAAAGTAATTTGGAAAAACGTGTTTCTACAGAGCAAATAGGAGATTTCAGGACAATGATTGAGCGTCATATGAAAGTTTTTTCTACGGACCCTGGGAGTACCCCGTTAGTTAAAATGGACATTGTTTTAACGGATGTTGTGCCGGTAAGATCAAAACCATATCGTATGTCGCCGAGGCAATTAGAGATTATGCGTGAAGAGATTCGGAGGCTTTTAGATTTGGGTGTGATTGAAGTCGGGCAATCAGATTATGCTTCGCCTATGATTTTAGTTGAGAGTGCGGGTAAAGACGCTCGCCCTTGTGTGGACTATAGGAAATTAAATGCAAAGACCAGAACTGAATTTTTCCCTTTGCCAAACATTGAAGAGGTTGTTGAGAAAGTGAGTACAGCGCCTTTTATTACTGTTATGGATCTGACGAAAGGTTATTTTCAGATTCCTCTCACGGAAGAAGCTCAGAGATATGCGGCTTTTGTAACACCATTTGGGACCTTTTTACCTAAAGTCATGATGTTTGGACTTTTAAATTCAGCATATTATTTTTGTAAATTGATTGCCATAGTTTTATATGGGTTAGAGTCAATTGCGGTTCCGTATATCGATGATATAGCTATATTTTCTTTGACATGGGAACAGCATTTAAAAGATGTGGAAGCGGTTCTTAAGCGGTTAAAAGAAGCAAATCTAACGGTGAAACCATCCAAATGCCAATTCGCGCAAGATCACGTAAAATTTCTAGGACACGAAGTTGGGTCAGGAAAAAGGTCTCCTAGTGAAGCTAAATTGCAGGCTATTAAAGATTTTCCAATTCCGACGACGAAAACACAGCTAAGAGCATATCTGGGAATGGTAGGGTATTACGCGAGGTACATAAAGAATTATGCTACCATAGCAGTGCCGTTAACAGATGCTTTAAAAGGGAAAATAAAAAAAGAAAAAATCATATGGGACGAGAAGTGTAATAATGCATTTGAAGAATTAAAGTTAAAATTAATGAAAAGTCCTGTGTTATATGCGCCTGATTTTAAGCAGAAATTCATTGTGCAAACAGATGCGAGTTTGTATGGGGCAGGAATTGTTTTATCTCAAATTATTGCAGGTGAAGAGCATCCAATTTTGTATCTTAGCAAAAAATTTTCTCGTGCGGAGCAAAATTATAGCACGATAGAAAGAGAATTAGCGGCTATAGTATATGGATTAAAAAAGTTAAATTATTATTTGGATGGGCAAAAATTTGAAATACAAACCGATCATAATCCATTAGTGTACTTAAAGAAAATGGTTGGTACAAACTCTCGTTTGACACGTTGGGCTCTATTTTTGCAGCCATTAAATTTTGAAATTACACATAAGCCAGGAAAATTACATGGAAATGCAGATGGTCTAAGTAGGAAGATTTAGAATCAGAGTTAGATTTTCTGTTTGGAATTTAGTGTTCAAAATTTTACTACTTGTAATTAGGGCGTTTTATTAAGATATTGTGCTGTATGTAAAAATTTAGTTACCTAGATTGTGTTATAGTGTTTTTTTTTCTTTTTTGAGTTAATATTACATTCAAATATTTTAAATTTAAATTAATTGTTCTAGCATCAAAAATGTATATTATTTTTATTCTTTTGATTGATTATGTGTAAGGAAAATTCTAAAAATTTCATATTTTGGTATGTCCTTTGAAACTGAGAGTGGGTATTCTTGAATTTAAGTAGAACTTTCATAATTGAGTCAAAAGTCTAAATAATATTTTATTGCTGATTTAATGGTGTGCTTGACCTCTCGGGAAATCTATTAAAAGGGCTTATTATGTGAATTCATGCCAAATATTTCCTGTGGAAATCTCTTTTGGGGGGAGGTGTTGTGATATCGTACCTTCGCCACACATTTTCGACCTGGAAAGCAACAGGCATTTCCGAGGAGGACGATGGTCTTTTGTGTAAAGGCATGCAGGGGAAATTCCTGGCATACTTCTGCCCTTGGGATCTGCTCAACAGGGTGTTTCAACTTTTCCAAGAAATAGGGGTGGCTGGACAATGTGTGGGAATTCGTCCCTAAAGTGAAAGTAAAAAGAGACTCATGCAGAAGCTAGTGTGGAGGCTGATAGTAGACTGGGTGACACTGATGAAGTGAGGTGTTTTTTTTTACAACGGAAGAGATGCGAGTAAAAATCGTTTTTACTCAGGTTGGCTATGAGAAGTATAGAACTGTTAATAAAAAGTGAGAGTGTCTACCTATGAATGATAAAGTTTGTTATTACATTTTTCAAATCTATTTTAGTTGTTCTAATAAAGAACTTTGGTAAGAAACATGTATTATTTTTCAACGATCATCTCACAAGAGCTTAGTGAACCAAAAAGCTCTGGCCCACTACATCACAGTATCTATTTATCTATATCTATCTATCTATATATATATATATATATAATATACAATTAGTACTTACATGATCTTTTTAAAAGAAGAAATTTACACATGCGTAAACAAAATTACAAAAAAAAAACTTATAAAATAAGAAAATATTTATAAAAAGAATAAAAAATTGTAAAATAATAAAAAATTATTATAGGACGGATGGGTGGGTAGATGTTAGAGTACGGAGGAGGGTGGTGATGTCTGGATAATACGCAATAGTTAATTTATTAAAAAAAATTGATGGGGCATTTTAATTATAACTACATTGCTAACACACTTTTTATATGGAGGTGATTCGATACTTTATATATATATATAGTAACGTTAAATTTTTATTTCAATTCATATTGAATTTATTAAGCTTAATTAATATTTAATTAAGTTAACAATTAACTTATTTTTAATTTTTAGTCTTCTCGGGACAATATCATATTAATTTCTAATTGTATACCATCTTTATGGTGAATAATATGCATAATAAGTTTATTTGATATAACTAAAGATATTACAGATCGTATTAAAATTGGGTTATTAGTATTTTATTATTCCTCTATACTTTTTAATAATGTTTAATTTTGAACTTAGTATTAAATGATTAATTAACGGTTTTTTGTGAATGTTAATCCCATATTCATATTCTTTAGTTTTTTATGGTTAATATGAAAATAAACCACACAATTTATTTGTTATCATTAGGCAATTGGGAAATGAAGATTCTGACATAATTATATCAGCATCAATTTATTTATTTTTTTTTCTTCCTGTTCATTTCATTAGTTATTTTTTAGATTTATAAGTATTTCTTAAAGATTATTTTTATTATATATAATTTTTTATGTATAAATTATATAGTTTTATAGCATATTGCTATATTATATTATTATTTTTTTGAAGTTATTTAAATATTTCGTATAGATTAATTGGGTATGGTAGTAGAATATATTGTAACCATTCTATTAACATTTGTATTTATTTAATATTTATATGAATAATGAAATATAATATGGTATTTTTATATTAGGAATTGTTGGGATATAGCAGTTGGTATATTGTAAATGAATTAACTTATAATAGCATAATCTTTATGACATTCTGTTCATATTATTTTCAAGTTAATATCATAGATGGCAGCACTAAAATTTAAATTGGATTCTGTCTGATGCTTCGAATAGAGTAATAATATCAATTTTTAACACAAGGTGGAGCTTAATTTCGGCTTTTTGCGATTTTGTAAACTTATAGTTTTGAACTTTTTACTTTAGTTTTGAAATTAAAAAAAAATTAAAACTGCTAAGAGGTAATTTACTCATTATGTAATTACTTTCTATTTATATTATTTTAATTGCATTTATCACGGTATTTCAAAATAGATTAATTGTATACATTAGGTTTTAAAATCTGTGTTAACTTAACTGTAAAAATAACCTTAAAATTATCGTGCTTTTGGATACCATGTGCTGATGTGTATTTGGATAGAATAACTGGGATTTTATTAGGTATTTTGTGTTACTATTAATATTAGTCTTTTTCCTTGCTATAAATTAATTATTTAAAAGGTTGTATTGCTTTTTCCATTTCATAGCACTTAATTTTATTCTGTTTTCAGTTTGAATCTATTCTACTGGTTATATTGGTCGTTAGAGTACAGGAGAAAAAAAAAATCAGCTTTTAGCTTTTTTTCTCTCTGAAAACGTCTGATTTTGCTTATATAATTGAATTCTGTACTCTTGATAACGTAATTCAGTATATAAGTTTTTCAATTATTTTTATCGAAATCCATATTCTTCTCTTTTTCTTCATTATTAATTTTTGTTATATAATACAAGGGACTTTATTTTATACATAGCAGCTTGTTTATTATGTTTTTGGTATCCATTCAGTGTGTTTAGGGACACTGTATTGTTTAAATTCATTTATACTATCGCAAATATTGATGGTGGTCAGTAATGCTTAATTAATGGTTATATATATGTATATCACTTTCTTCTGGACACGATAACTTCCACAATTCTGCACAAATCCCTTCTAAACTGATTCATAAAATCAAGGGGCATAAAATCTCGGTCAAGTTCGTTAATGGGCAAAATCGGACCAAGGGGATGGAAATAGGGAGAGGCTTTGTGCAAACCGAAAAAAACCCATAACTTCTAAATTTTTGTACATATCAACAGTTTACAGTTTTTATTACTTCTAAAAATAGGGCCAAAAATTTATATATCTCAGATTTTTGATAAAATTAAAAATAACATCAAGGGGCTCCAAAAATATGGTTTTGGGGAGAAAAAAATTCATAACTTGTCAATTCTCCAGATATCAAATCCAATTAATTTTATTATAAATCTCCTTAATATTATCTACAACTTTTATATTCACAAATTTTTGATAGGACAAATTCGTACAGCAAAAAAAAAAATAAAAAAAAAAAACGAAAACAAAAGGGCGTTTGAAGAAGAAAATAAATCCATAACTCCGTCAATTCACAAGATATAAAATCCATATGAATTCATCACATATCTTCTTAATATTGTCTTCAACATTTATACAGACAAGTTTTTGACAGGACCAATTCATACAGCAAAAACAAATTAAAAATACATAGCGGTTGAAGAAAAAAATCATCTTATTTAGGGTGTATTCAAATCCAAGCTGCTTATTTTCTGACTCATTTTTAAATTCATTTTTGCTCTCAAGCGCATCGAATTCGTAGATTCTCTTATTCAGAAACTATATATTGTACCGTAATGATAGATTTTTTGATAGAGGCAAAATATATTTTAAAAAATGATGTAAAAGTGGGCATTTTGAACAGAATATCCCGAAGCGATTGTGTTAGAAACGAAAAATATGGTGCTACTGAGAAAATAATTGTTTACTAATCAAGCATTAATTAATTGAACGAAAAATAAAAACACCGGTCGCTTATAAATCTCTTCAAAAATCATGCCAGCAAGTTTAATATTTTTTCTATTAAAAATGAGTATTTTATATATATATATATATATATTGCCTTAACATGATTCTGATAAAACCAGCTATTATTATAAGAATGAAATAAAAACTCGTCAAAAGTGGCCAGATAAAATTGTTAAAGTAAGTTTATATCTAATCATTATTTCGTTTTTTTTTTGTTGGTAAAATTAGTATACTTAACTTCCAAATCTACCTCCGGCTGTAGGCCGGGCCTTCAGGGATTTTTCTTTTTCAAAAGTTTAATGGAAGACAAGACTGGATGCAACCCTTTGGGAAATATGCGAAATTTAAAACCCGTTTCATCGGAAACTAGCCGACCGATTTTGATGAAATTTGAAATTTACATTCACTGGATTATGCATAAGACTTACGGCAGACAGTTTTTTTCTGCGACTAAAGCTATTTTTTTTTCTTTTTTTTGCAATCTTTCAGAATTTTTCCATTTTCAGATATTTTCTTTTTTTAAATTAATTAACAATTTTAAAATCTATCTGCCACATAATATTTTATATTTACACCCTACAACCAAAAACAATTTTTATCGAAATCGTTCGAGTATTTTAGGAGTTAATGGGGTTCCTTGCTGAAAAGTGCAATTTTTCGGAGGGTTAAAGACTTAGATACTTGAAACTTGTGAGAAGTTCTTGCTCAGTTTTATCAAACACATGAATAAAAGTCTATATATACACTTGGAAAAAAATTAGTTACATATAGTATTTAGCTTATAAATTAGTATAAAATGGTGGTCGAAAAATAATAACGTATGATATCGTAAGGGGCAGATTGAGCCCGAAATTGCCAAAAGAGTTGATAATGTTATACTTGTACATCCCCATATAGGAGAATCGTAGAATTTAGTAGACACCAGTGTTGCCAGATTGGGGACTTTTTTAATTCAGATTATTTGACTGTCACCACTTTTTTCAAATAGTATAATAAGCTTTATTTTTCAGAATTTTTAATCTATAAATAGGGCCTGAGCATAGAAAACGCCCCACATTTTCCATTATTATGAATGTTGAGGGACCTTGAGTTCTCCACCACTGTTAAAATTTCATTTTATTCTTTTTTAAACCCTTCTCATTATCTTAACTTTTTTATAAAAAAAAAGAAAAAAAAAACATTACTGCTAATATCTAGCACTTGCGATCTTTTGATCACTTTACTGTTACCTAGTAACAAATGAAAAAAAAAATGTATGGACTCTGAAAAGTACCTTTGTTTGATTTCCTGTGACATTAACATCTCTCACACCCATTGCCGACTACCCTTCAGCTTTGTCCGACAGCTTGTTAACGTATCTATCTTTACTGTGCTTAACATATTTTTCAATCTTAATTTTAACTTTTATTCATTTTATTTTTTTTTTTTCTTAACCAGTAAGATTCTTACTATTTAACTTTTAAATATCACTTTTCTTTTAAGGTAATTTTCTCACGTTGTTATCTTTATTTTATTAAAAATTTATAGTTTTTAAAACTACAGTTACACTTTTTATCCCAGATGGCTCACTAATAATAAGACAATCATCCAAGGACTGGGGGTAAAGTTGCTGTCAGCTGAGGAGCCCCTTAAAGTGCAAACACTGTTAAGCCACTGTTAAGCTCTATAAATAGGCCGAATATTTCTATTTCAAAAAAGTGGTGACAATCAACAATCTGGGGACAAAAAAGTCCCCAATCTGGTAGCACTGGTAGACACTAAAGACCTGGCTTCGTATATTCCGCAATATCAAGCCGAAGTTTTGAAACAACAAAACTGATCAAATATTTAGATGCTGTGATACGCCGGTCATAAATTTAATGATTCATAAAAAAGATCAAATAATTAAGATTTCTTATTTATAAACATTTACAATTAAAATAATTTTTGCAAAGATATTGCATAAAAAAATTATAGTTCATAAAGTATAAGAAAAAATGGGTATTGTTTCTTGCTACATATTACAGGAAGAGATTGTAAAACAATAAGAGTAAGTGCAACCTGACACTATAAAAAAGCAATCCGAATGTTAAGTTGCATGATAAACATCGAAGCCCGTTACACACCGAATTATACGGTAACTATTTTATCACAGAAAAGTATTTTCTAACTAGGTAAAATAATGTAAAGGCCGGACGGTCCGAGGTTTGCTATTATTTTAGTTTTCTAATCGTCTCGGTTAGACAATAAGACTACTAGATTAATGTAGCTGAAGGAATATTCAACAGCTCATGCTTTTATTTTTTTTTAAATCTTTTCTTTTATTATTTTTTTCGGTTACGCTATTCGAGATTAATTTAAATATAAAAGATAGAAAAATTCATTTCTATTACTAAGATTATATAAACTTTTCCCCCTTAAAAATTCTTCTTTTTGATTAGGGAGGTACAACATTATTGATTTTTGTCTACTTTATCCATTTCTTATTATTATCATTATAATTTTGCTTTCTCATCGGAAATTATTGTTCAAACAGAGATAATCGAAACCCATGCATCTATTATATTAAAAGTGATTTTGCAAAGGTATTTAGCTCCTACTCTAGAAGGATAAATTATGGGTTGTAAAAATAACCCTATTCTCCTTAAATAAACGAGGATTTCATAATAATTCCCGAAATTTTAAAAATTCCAATTTTTGTAGAAATATTACTGTTTATTTTTAATAAAATTTCGTAAATGTGGCAACTTTGTTATTTTATTTTGACAGTAAAATGGCAGGTAAATAAGGTTACGATATGTCTGTAGATGTTGATTTTTATAAATATTTAAAAGAAAAAAGCTTTAATAATAATCTTAACTTTTCACTTTCTTAGCTTTTTATATTAAAATTTAAAAGATAAACATTTTAATAATAATTTTATTAAATAAACAAAGGCTTCTATTTGTGCTTCTTGGGTTACAGAATGTGTTATCCTACGTACTACGCATAGGTGAAAAATATTTCTTTAAATTAAAAACCCAAATTGACGTTTTACATATATTATATTTCTTTACATTGCTCAACAATAAATAAAAAAAGTACTTCTATATAAAAATAACAATTATGTATTCAAATAAAGTTCCGCAATTATTTAAACTATGAGATCGAACAGGGCACCCTGGGTCACAGAAAATAGGTGAAAAGCATTTTTTTAAATTTAAAACGAAAATATATTGTTTTACACAATATATACGAGGGTAGTTCAATAATTATTGTCCCTAGTGTATAAAATATATGTTCCACACCGGTTGCTATGGAATATCGAAGCCTACGAAGGAGTGAAAGGGGGCAGTGGGAGGTGAAATGCTGATTTTTAGCTTATGGGGCTAGATTTGTGACAGTGGATGAGACGTAACTACTGTCGTTTTGACTCGGGATCATAGTGATGTAGCCACGTCTCATCCACTGTCCAAATGTAGCCTCATGAGCTCCGAACCAGCATTTCAACCTCGCCCCCCTTCTTAAAAACTCCCCCCAAAATAGGTCTTTAAAACTTCACCCCTCCCTCCAAAACTATGTTAATATAGCAGCTACGGTTCTGAAATTGAGCATATAGGCATTTAAGAGATTGGGATCCGATATTACACATCAACCATTGCAGTACAAATATTTTATATGAAATAGGGACAACAATTATTGAACCACCCACGTATTTTTTAGATTGTCCGCTAACACCAAAAAAGGATTTTTATATGAAAAATATCAATTATGCAATCAAATAATGTGTTGAAATTTATCAAAAGCGATATTTTTGTATTAACCTAAGAGTTATTAGTTCCAACGAGCTAACTTTCATTTATAGGCGCATGCAATTGAGATGGAATCCCTTAAAACTATTAAAAAATCCATGAAAAATAACTAAATTAAGATGCAAAATAATATAAAGTACATTTTTCTTCTCATTAGCGGTGTAAAAGTTAAAACTATACATTGCTTAAAAGAAATTAATTTCGTGAAAAATGGGAACTTTTTTATTTAGTTGCTTAATTCTTTTTTGAAAAAAGGGAAATGGTTTACCGCCGTTGATATGATGCCAGCGTTACTCAAGAACATATTTTTGCATGTGAATATAGATAACTGTTAGAAATGTCTCACTAGGGTTATTAAACTGGCATTTTACAGCAGAATAAAATGTCATTGTTTAAAAGACAGACGTATATAAATCGAAAAAGTCGAGAGAAAAAAAAGATAGCAAAAAAAAAAAAAAGTCCTAAAAGTAAAGTACTATCTTAGCGAAAGGCAAATTGACGTTATTTTATTCCACATGCTTGCAATTTAAAAGCTGAATCTTTAACGAATAAAATTATTTTTTAAAAAGATGCCACTTTTAAGCAAATGGGTTTAACTAGTTCAAGAAAAATCATTATAATTATTTTAACTTGTTAAATTTTTAAATTCTATTTAGGTAAATATAAAATTCTTTTCTTTGCAAATAAAAATTTTTAAACTTACTAAAACAGAAGAATGAAATAGATCTTCATATTTATATTTTCTTAGTTTAAGCTTTGTATTTTTATAAAAGAATAAATTATGTTTACAAATAAAGCTTTTAATTTAGATTTAGCAAAATACAATAAAAAGAAACACAAATGTTATTTTACTTATTTAATAATAGCGACATTTGGGTCGAAAATATTGTCTAAAGTTAGTTGTTACATTTCAAGTGGGTGGAGTCATACATAACTTCCGATGCAGTTTAGTAAATGGACTCCATTTTGTAAGGACGCTACCACCAGTATAGTATAAAGATAATTTTCTTCGTAAAGATGTAACCATTCATTAACTAGAAGATAGTTTTGTGTAATTACTGGTGAAGTATCCTTACAAAATGGGGCGAACCCTGGATTTTGAAACTAATTTGGTACTTATTTAAGGAGAGACGGAGGGAATGCTTGGTAAGTAAATGTTGTTGATTGATACTTTAGTACCCTGAAATCTTTGAAAAATGTTCCTTAGTAAAAGGTTAAATCTTTTGTAACTGAATTATCTTGAACTATTTTCACATTAAATAGGACTTTAAATAATCATTTGATTTTTTAAATTTCTACCCAACGTGTTCCTGCATTTTTCTGTAAAATACAATTTCCTTGTTTTTACATGCAATAGTTTTTGTATAATAAGCCGATAACGTGAAAAGGTCACAATGAATTACGCAGAAGCAGCATGTTTGGGTTTTTTTTAAGAATCGAGAGATATTCGCTATTGATTGTAACTTCATAACGTGAAGATGAAATTGTGATCGGCTCTCGTATTTGTTAAATCTTTTATATTGATAGATACATCGTAATGATTAAATTTTGGAAAGACACACAATATTTCAATTTTTATAAATTTATTTTAAGTTTTTAAATAAATTCATTTTAAGTTTACTTTTGTTTAATCATTGAAATATTTTTAAACAGGCATTTCCAAATGCAATTTTTTTCACACTTTGTCTGTGACATAAATAATGATAATTTATTCTAGTAGTATTTTATAATTTAAGGGAACATTATCTTTTTATAGTAAGGACTCTTCTTAGACTAAAAATAAAAATATTTTTTGTCAGAAATATTCCTTAATTTTACGCACATCTCATGTTTTTCCCATCTTTATAATTAATTTTATCATTCTAAGATTTAACAATATCAGCAACCCATCGTATTCATATCCAAAGAAAATAATGTAAGCAATGTACCCGGAATTATTATAAAGGTATAAGAATACAGATTATTTTTAAAACCGTTTTGTTCATTTTCTTATATAAACTCAAATAATCGTATGTCAAGTGCCGGGATATTTTACTTTGAATAAATTGATTTTTTATTCAGCGTACACAATTTAATTCATATTAGATTTGAAAAATAGTATAACTGTCTATAAGCGCTTTTTATTTTGAGATATTTACTTAAATACTTTTTGAACAATGATTTTGAAAAATTCCGGAATAGTATTGGACCATTCTTATATAAACGAATTGTTAAAAAAATTACTGAGAGAAAAAAGTGGCACAACGGTACACAAATTTACTTAGGTCGGCTATCAAGTTTCTGAGATTTTTGTTCCTATTTTAAGTACTCATTTTTACATTCATTTGTAAAAATAATCGAATTATATCTGCCTTTGGTAGCCATACGTTTTGTGTAATAAATCGAAATATGATCAGTGAAAATTTATTAATAAAGAAAAATCAGAATACTGTAAACAGAAAAATGAAGATTGTAGATATATAGCTGTATATTTATTTTCAAAGGTCAAGAATATTTTCAATGCACAATAAATAGTATTTAATGTTGGAAGATAACTAAAACAATTCACCTTCTTTTCCATAAGCAAGTTTTTTTTTAATGGAGATCTACCAAAACCAAAATTCATTTTTTGACAGCAATGTTACAGAAAACTATTGTATAGTTAGAGAATTTTTCTCAAATTGTGAAAGAAAATTTTGAATCGTTTTCAGTTTTAACATGAATTACACTGATAAACAAAATTATACTTTTTTCTTTCACAAAACCAAAAATAGTTGTGTCGTATTCATTTTTTAGTGTTGATTACAAATGTTGTTTTAAATTTCTTTCAATCAGGTCTTATATTTGAGATACTTCATATTTCGATTTATGCAATTTTTGGAATTTTTGTACAGTTATATGCAAATTTAAGGCATAACGTATTATCAGAGTACATTTTTTGTTTTATGTTATAATTACTGTCTAGTTTACTTTCCAAAAATGGTACTTCCGAGATTATAGTAACATATGACTGAGGAATATTGTCCTAATTTGCATATTTTTACCCGTCTGAAAAGAAGGGTTATGTGTTTCACGCGTATCTGTGTATGTGGATTCTTTATACCCTCGAAGCATCCCAACGGCTGGATGGATTTTAATGAATGAGGTCTCTATCAATTCGTCTTAACGGCTCGATGGTTATAGGCAAGGTTTTGTATTTATAAATTCAAAATGGCGGCCGGAAAATACAAAATAGCGGTAGAGACGAAAAAAATTAGCACCGTATTGAGTGGCATGTCATTGGATAGAGCTTTCAAAATGAAGACGATGTTTCATTGACTATTTTACAGTCAGAAGCTCCGTTAAAATATTATACAACCTGGAAGTTGTGCCTGTAGGATCTCTAGCTTTACTGCAACTCTAACCATCATAGACATCTATAGACCTCATCAGAACAGAGTTTATAGATAGGAACTAACAATTAAACACAACTTAAAAGTCATCAATACAAGTAAATAAAAAAATAGGTAAGTAATATAAAAAAAATATTTTAAGTCAATTCCTACTTAGGTCAATAAGAGAATTTTTTTTCTGCCATTCTTCTTTTAACTTGAGTGGCGCTTAAAATGCCTTGATCAAGAAGAGTGCTCTTTCGGTCTTAAAACACCTTGATCAAGAAGAGGGCTCTCTCGATTATTGAAAATTAATTAATTTAATTTAATTAATGAATTAATATTTGAAAAAAACTGAATTAACATCATGTGTCATCCACTACAAGTTTAAAAAAATTTATTTGAGCTTGATTGGATGAATAATAAGTATTTTATAAAAGATTGTAAATTTGAACAATATAGCGAGAGTGTGAGCTAATAGTACCGCTTTTTACGCAGTCGGGTTTTTTTATTTTTTTTTAAATTTAATTGTTTATTTATTCTAATAAAGTTTCTTGACAAGCAAATATTTCTGCCACAAGAGTACGTTAATATTTTCTAGACCAGTTTTTTGCACTGATTTTAAATTTGGAATAAGTTTTCTTCTATCACGTCTAGTTTTTGAAAAAAGATAAAATTTTATTTTATCGTCAAAAAAGCCAGAAAATGCTATTTATGTTACTTTGTCATTTACTTCCGCTAGTTAGGATATATTCTACTAGTTTTTATCAATTTATTTTTATTATTCTGTTGTTTATTATGTGCATGGTAGGATTCTGAGCCTGTTCACATTTTGGAAATGTTGCAAACTCCTAAAAAGTATTTTATATTAAATTTTTGTCAATGCCATATAAAAAGTAAAAATTCATTTTACTCAAAAACTAGACATGATATACAGAAAAAGACTGCAGATTTCATATTAGCATAAAAATCTAGTCTAGAAAAACATTAATTAAATTCTGTGGCAATTTAAAGTTCAAGGTAATGTAAAAATTACACCATTGAAAAATATGAACATTAGGCTTAATAATTGCCAGATAAATCTTAAGAATATGCACATTGCGATGTTTATTTGGAGCAAATAGTGTAATAATCATTATCTAAAAACTTTAATTCAATCCGACATTTATTTTACCAAAAATCGCATAAACTTACATAAGCAAATTTCTCGAAAACTAGACCATCTAGAAGAAAACGGAAAGCATATTTAGAATCAGTGCAATAAATTGATCTAGAATCAACTAAGTTCATTTTTTTCAACTGGTGGATGACCTTCATAGTCACCGCCACTAGTGGAATAATGGAAATCCCATCTAACTCGTTTTTCCCACTCCTTTCGTTCTTGACTATAAAAGTTCTGAAACAACCTCAAATGTATTGGGGAAAAGTGCCCAACTGGAGAATGCAGAACCCTTTATCAGAGAAACACCCTTAACGGTCATACGCCTGTCTTCGCGAAAAATAGTATAATTTCAGTTCTGTCAAAGAAATATTATTGTCCTGTGTTATCCATTATAGTTTATTATTTGATTCAGAAGACTTTACGATTCCCTTGAAAATTATATTATTCTTCACTTTAGCGCATCAATCGCTTTATCGTTTTGTTTTTACGCAATCTTCTTCTTCATTCAAATAAAATTACTTATCGTAATTAAATTTAAAAAAATCAAAAAACCCGACTGCGTAAAAAGTGAACTAATTAATTATTTCTCATCAATGTGAAACTATTTTTATATTACTTACCTATTTTTTTATTTACATGTATTGATGACTTTAAGGTTGTGTTTAATTGTTAGTTCCTATCTATAAATACTATTTTGATGAGGCCTTTATATGTCTATGAAGGTTAGAGTTGCAGTAAAGCTAGAGATCCTACCTACACAACTTCCAGGTTGTGTAATATTTAAACGGAAATTCTGACTGTAAAATAGTCAATGAAACGTCGTCTTCAATTTGAAAGACCTGCCCAATGATATGCCACTCAATATGGTGTGTAATTTTTTTTTTCGTCTCTACCGCAATTTTGTATTTTCCGGCCGCCATTTTGAATTTATAAAAACAAAACATTGCCTGAAACCATCGGACGGTTAAGACGAATCGATAAAGACTTCATCCGTTAAAATCCATCCAGCCGTTGGGATGTTTCGAGGGTATAAAGAAATCCACTTACTCAGATAAGCGTGAAACACATAACCCTTCTTGGCAGTCGGGTAAAAAAGGGTGCATTATTATGTTTCTGATTTATTTAAATTTTTAAATTGCTATGAAGGATCATATCAGAAAATTATGATAATCACATGTTTTAAGATGATAGACATGCATGTCTCTTTTTACGGACATTGACGTTTATCGTTCTTACCCTTTTAGCTATCTTCAACTGTGATGTTTGAAAGACTTTCGTCGTTCTTTCTCCTTCATATTGGTGAATGAGCCTGCCCAGCCAACACCGTCTCGATATTATAGACATGCCTTCCGACGGTCATAAAAAGTAGCTCGTGACGTCACAGATGTAGTTCCAACATTTTCTCCTCTCAACCCCCCAAATTTAGTGGGAATTCCCGAATCCCGCGCTTGTTTCAAATGTTTTCCGTTGTGTCTTGTGTGTGACGCTTTTCTGAATGGATTAGAAATACGTTTCACTGTTTGTTTTTAAACTATTTTATTACTTATTATAAATAAAAACTTTTTCTATTCGTGAAGAGGATCATCCAATGTCTCTGAGAGTTTTGTAAGGATTATATACAGCTTCATGTAATACAAATATGCCAGCTGGGATGGTTATAGAGCTGAATGTAAAATTGAATTCCAGTTCTATAGCCAGACTAGCTAGATTTCATACTGCATCTTTTTGGATATACAAAGAGCAAAGCAAAGTAGTAAGTAATTAAAGATTTAATATTTTTTGAATTTTTCTTACCCGTTAAAAAAAGTTTAATCTGTGTTGATTGTTTTTGTGAAGAAACATGTTCATTTTATT
Organism: Maratus speciosus; assembly: GCA_963932465.1. Classification (NCBI taxonomy): domain Eukaryota; kingdom Metazoa; phylum Arthropoda; class Arachnida; order Araneae; family Salticidae; genus Maratus; species Maratus speciosus. Next base: position 141,969,753 of record OZ010791.1, read on the forward strand.
TTTTAATAACTACTTGTACTTGAATTACATTTTATTTCACTGAAAAAATAAAATTTTGTAAATGAAAATTTATTTTATAAATAAAATAAGAGCTTTTTAAAAGGCTTTAATTACTGAATATAAACTCTGAATCAAGTGGTTAAAATGTCAAATATACCTATGATAAAAAACCAAAATACAATTTGTTTTAAATAAAACTATGAATGCTTTTTATATACTGTAATATCTAAATAAATAAATAAATAAAAGTTTGAAAAAACTTTGGTTTGAAAACTATTCATCATTAGTCTTAAAAATGGAAATTTTAAGTACAAGATTTAGTAAAAATGTTACTGACAAATTATTCTTTGTTAGATACTTATTTTTAAATAATTACTTTCATTAATGTTTGACCTGTATTTGTTTCACTGAAAGAATAATATGTTGGTAATCGAAAGTTAATATTATAAAAACAAAGCAATAGAATTATTTTAAAAGCAGTAATTGCTGAATTATTGACGTCAAATTATGTGGTTAAAATGTGAACTTGTCATAAAAATCATGAAAAATTATTTAATAATATATTCATCAAATGTAAAAAAAAAAAAAAAAAGTAAAATGAAATGACATGAAATAAAATTTAGTATGTATCAATGCTAAAGGTATTTACTACTTTATATTTTATTGAAATGATATAATATTTTATTGTAATATAACCGCAAGAAAATATATTCTCTCAGAAAAATAAATTGTTTTTTTCATCATTTCAAAATTTTCTGAAATTTTACTCCTCCATATATGATAAAAATAAAATATATGGTAAAGCATATCTGTGAATGTGAGCATATATTTTAATTTCAAGCTTTTAATTTAAAAAGTACGGATTATTCTTGTCATCTATCAAATGTTCTTATTTTTTAAAAATTCATAATTAAGTAATTAAGGTTGAGATAAATATTACTTCTTTTATATCTCTATTATATTATACAAACAAAAGTATATTACTTATTGTACACGCATCTTTTATGGTTTAAAGGATATGAATGGTATGCAATATATACTGTTGAAAATAATTATGAAGGTGAAAAGTTAAATTTTTAATAATAAAAAAAATCATGAAAAATTATTTAATAATATATATTCATCTGAAGTAAAAAATAAAATAAAAATTTTAAATCTAGTTTTTAAATGTTGTAGATACTTATTATTGAATATTTTATTGAAATGATTTATATTTAATTGAAATGTAACTATAAGGAAGAAATATAATAAATCAACTTTTTCACGGGGAAAAACGATAAAATTGTTTTCCATCACTTCAAAAATTTCGGAAAATTTACTTTTCTGTATCTGACGAAGCTAAAACATATGTGTGAATGAAGTCATATATTTTAATTTCAGGCTTCTCATTAAAAAAAAAATTAGATTATTATTAATCATGTATGAGAATAATATGATTTATTTTTACATTTCATAATGAAATGGAAGAGATAAATATTACTTATTATATATCTTTATTAAATAAACAAAACTTCATTACTTATCAATATATTTATGTTTTCTTACATGTGATTAAATAAGAAAAAGGTTACTTATTAGTAAATAGTGGTACTTATTTTTAAATAATTATTCATCAGGAGTCGGTCTACGATTTTCTTACATGGTGAAATTGTGAATTGTTTTTAATATTTTTGAAAAATCTAATCACAATTTCATGAATTTGAATTTATTGTTATATATAGGCTCCTGTTTACCTTTTTAACAAGATTATTTATGTCTAAAAAAGCTATGAATAGACACTTTCGTAACTTCAGCTGTTTTGTGGCAAGTTAAATTTTATTTTTAAATTATTAAATTTGTGGAGGGGAAAGTTTTATTTTTAAGTCAATGAATTTTGAGAAACGTCCTCTTTTAAGACGAAAAATTTTGTGAAGGGTTCTGTGTTAAGATTTAAAAAATTGTGAAAGGTCCTTTAAAGAACCAAATTTTTTCTTAAACAGATAGATCCCTGTTCACATCAATGTCTAAACTGCAGAAAGAATAAAATTTTGTAATTGAATAATATTATAATTTTTTTAAAATATTAATAATTATGAATTTAATGAATTTTATAATATTATAAATTAAAAAAAAAAAATCTTTTCAAAGGCATTAACTACTAGATACTAACTCAAAATATTGTGATTAAAAAGTGAAAGATTTCCATGAAATAAAGAAAAGAAATTCAAAATCAATTTTGTTTTAAATAAAAGTATGACTGATTTTCATATCCTGGAAAATTTTAAATTAATTTGAAAAAATCTTTTGTTTGAAGAGTAATTTTATAGTTACCACTCCCCCCCCCCCCCCCAAAAAAAAAAAAAAAAAACCAAAAAAACCTCAGGCTTCCTAGTAAATTTTTTACTGGTGAATTATTCTTCCGCATGTACTTGTTTTTAAATAACTATCTTTATCAATGTTTGAACCGTATTTGACTTCACTGAAAGAATAAAATTATATAATTGAGAATTAATACTGTAAATAAAACTATAGAATTATTAAAAAAAGACGTTAATTACTGAATATCAACTAGAAATTATGGTATTGTGAAATACTTTCATGGGAAAAATAGAAAAAAATAAAATCTGGTTTACACTAATAAAGTTTTTGTATTCTATAAAGTTTAAATTGACACCCCCCCCCCCCAAAGAAAAAAAAAAAAAAAAAAAAGGTTGAAAGCTTTAAGATTTTTTTTTTTTCGAAAATTATTCCTATTGTTAGATTATAAAAACGAAAATTTTGAATCGGGGATTCCCAATAAAAAGCTTAGTGGCGAATGACTCTTTGCTGATACATTTACTCTCTAGCACTTCGTTCGCCGCCATATTTAATGGGTGGATAGGCCTGTCTCTTCGAGACGGTACTGGCCCAGCTCCCCTCACAGATGGCAGCAGATTCGTGCGGTTTCTTTCGTTATAACAATGTGTAAAGATAAATAGAAATTGGCTTGAGTTTCACAGAAGCAGTGTGATGGAACCAAACTCACAAGACTTTGTTAGAACGATCGAAGCAACGAAAGATCGACCTGAAGCAACAAAAAATTATTATATTAACGATGTGAATTTTTTACTCTGTATTTGTTGAGACTTTTTTTTTTTTGGTATATATTTTTGAATATAATTCTTTATTATCCAAGTAAGAAGTCTTGTTGCCATAGTTCAATAATAGTTATCCTTCAAAAATAGTGTTGAAAACTGGAATCCGCGACGTGTAAAATGTTCTGAGTGTGCTGGTTTCCTTTTTTCGCTAAGAAGCAAGTTCGATGAAAATCTGAAAGACTGATATATGTTATTTTCAAGGCAATGGAATTCTCAAGTGATCCAGGTCAAGGGTCGATGTTGTGATGCTTGAAAGAAGTCATATAAAATTATTTTTCACCAAGTGTGTTCTTTACACACTTGATATCTTGCGCTTATGCTTTAAAAAATATTATGCTATGATTAAGTTCGGATTCAAGGTGTTTTAAATACCTATGTTTTTCATAAATGGAATAGTCTTTACTTTCAGCTTCTTCCGTGGGTTTTTGTAGTGTAAGTTACATAGTTGATAACCGCTATTCTTTTTGGCCACCGTTATTTTCGTGAAGGTTTCTTAGCTTTATCCAATTAATGAGATATCTCCTATAAAATAAGTCACATTTACCGTTCTAAAATACTGGTAGTCAAAAATTCGTAGTTTTTAGCACCTATATCATTTACACTACCAGTTCTCATGGAACTTACCTTTAGTGAGTTTCTGTTTGATTTTGATTATGATTATTAAATTGATTGATTTGAAGAAGTAGGAATAGAATAAACGATCAAATGCGAGTATTACTCGCGCACAGACGGTTCCGTACAATAATATATGAATTAATAAGTGCATTATTAAAAAATACCGTTGCTAAAAGAATAATAAGACTTTGTAAAAACTATACAACGTAGGGTTGGGTATAGCTGTATTGTATACAGGGGGCAAAGGAAAGTCCCTTTAACCTGAAAATACTGGAGAACGGAGAGAGCTATAGCTATACAAGTGAGGTAACGGTACAGTAAAGTGACTACGCCCGACCGCAGCACCCCTAGTGGCGAAATTTGGAAGATAGCCATTGCAAATCGAAAACGAAAAGAGGTAGAGCAAATTTTCCAATTAGAAAGATTTAGAGCATCAATTAATTAGTACGAAACGACATTTGCTTCACACGATAATATAAATCGTCGCCTGCATACCCAAAAATGTCCGAAATCGATGAGCGACGATTCTACTTTGCCTATTCACATTCCGGATATGTAGTAGTGCACAATTGCAGATTGTGACGTTGTACTCTGCTGTCATGTCTGTAAACATTTAATTTCCAATGCATTTAAAATTTTAGAATAACCCTTTCAGGGCCAGAAGAATTCTGTTCGTAAACTGATGAAATAATTGACTTACACCAGAATATTAAAACGAATTTCTCAGAAAACAAAAACCCGCTAATTTGCACTTTCATTACAAAAGCAAAATTTTATTAAAATATTCTTGGTGCCATTTGTCAGTTTTGGAATTAGAATTAGGTGGCTAGACCCTCTAGCCACCGCCCTTGAAAGGGTTAAATCTATATCGTCGTACTGAAGAGGCTTGTAATAAACGTTCCATGCTCAGAAATGTGCATGCAGAATTACTCTCGCGAATACAAACGTGTATCGTGAGCAATGGCAAACTTTTCGAACATACTGAATATTAACTTTGTATCACTGTGAGACAGTTTGTCTTTTTTTTATGTGATGTTATCAAAATGTATTGAGATAAATACGTATTTATAGCATAAATTGTGCGTACTTCTACTTACTTCTGACTATTCCATTCAAACGTTTACACAAAATGGAGTGCATCGATTTCGGATATTTTTGGGTAAACAGGCTAAGATTTATCTTATCCATATAAACCAAATGTCGTATTCTACTAATTAATTGATTCTCTAAAACTTTATAAATGGAAATTTTGCTCTATCTTTTTTCGTTTTCGATTTGCAGTGGCTATATATCAAATTTCGCCATTAGGGTGCGCTGCTGTCGTTTTCATTAAATCGAGTGTAGTCGCTTTACTATATCGTTACCTCACTTGCATATCTGTATCTCTCTCCGTTCAGAAGTATTTTCAGGTTAAAGGGACTTTTTTTTGCACCCTGTATACTAGAAAAGTATAAATGGATATACCACGAAAGTTCAAAGATATATAGAACCTAAGTAATAGCAAATATAGCTATTCCGTATAATTGTTATTCCATATAGGTTTTTAGTTAGCCTTTAAAGACATAGTAGGTGTATTGAGAAAGCCACTCACTGAACACTAGTCGCAAATCCCATAGTATTTAAATGATTAATTCTCATTAAATTAGTCTGTTTTTGACAATTTGACGTTTATTGCTTTTATACTGCTACTGGGCTTTGCATTACATAAATATATATTTAAAATTTGTTATCTAGGCTTTAAAAGCCGATGGAGCATAGAGTGCGCCGTACTTGTCATTATGTATGTCCAAACCGTCCGTATCTTTAAGGGTTAATATCTCGGCTAATTACCGACTATTTTTTCCGAAATTCATGATCAATAATGCTTTTATACTTCTGCTACGATAGGTACCTCCAGCTTTGCTCAATACGATTGCTGAAATCTGTAAATCGAAATTTGAGTGTAACGGAAAAATGCGATTTTCTCAAAAACTATGTGACCTAGGGTAATCGCTATAATTTTCCTGCAAGGTTTAAATTAATGTCTACTACCTCTAATTTTTTCATAATTATAGTTTCAACAGATTCGGAATTAGATGGGGGAACATATTTTTGCACTGCATTTTCCACCATAACTTTGTAAATATAAAACCTAAAATTAAATGAAATAATTTTTTTTATTTCAGCGTTACGAAAGCTTTCACACGATATACAAAGAAAATAATTTTTTTTCAAGTAACTTAATTAGCCCCTCTACATTTTTCCTAAACATATTTATGAATATTTTTTAATCTGTAAATATGTGGGTCAATAATCTTTATTACTTCCCCGAATTTGAACTTTCCACGTTGCATAGTGTACGAGTAAAAGAGCTGTGACAGACAGACAGACGGACAGACACATGAGTGATCTTATAATGGTTCCGTTTTTACTTTCTTCTATCTTCAATAGAAGAAAGTATTGTAATCGAAATTTTTTTCGACTTCCGGTTTTCGACGGATTTACACATTTAGGGGTCAGAGATCCCAAAAAAACATGTTTATAGAAAATGTCTGTCTGTCGCCATTGTACCATCAAAAAGTGTATGAAGTTGTGCATAGAATTGAACCAAATTTTTAATTTAAGTTTTTGGCTATGGCAAGTAGATCCTCCCTTAATGTGAAAAAATTTCGCCGGTAGGGGGCGCTGCAATACCGATTTTTGTGCGATTTTGAATATTGTACCATCCAAAAGTGTATTAAGTTATGCATAGAATTTAACCAAATTTTTATTTTTAGTTTTTGGATATGGCAAGTAGGTCCTCCCTGAATTTGGAAAAAATTCGCCGGTAGGGGGCGCTGCAACAGCGATTTTTCTGCGATTTTGAATATTGTATCATCCAAAAGTGTATGAAGTTATGCATAGAATTTAACCAAATTTTTATTTTAAGTTTTTGGTCATGGCACGAAGGTCCTCCGTGAATTTGAAAAAAATTCCGCCTGAAGGGGGCGCTATAATTGCGATGTCTGTACCATTTTCATTATTGTACCATCGAAAAGTGTATAAATTTAAACATAGAATTGAAGCAAATTTTTTGTGTATGTTTCTGGCTATGGCAAGGAAGTCTTCCTGAACTTGAAAAAATTCCGCCAGAAGGGGGCGCTATAATTTGATCTCTGTGTTATTTTCATTATTGTACCATCGAAAAGTGTATGAATTTATGCATAGAATTGTACCAAATTTTTTGTGTATGTTTCTGGCTATGGCAAACAAGTCCTCCCTGAATTTGAAAAAAATCTGCCGAATGGGGGGGGGGGGGATGCTGTAATATCGATGTTTGTTCCATTTTCTTTATAGTACAATCGAAAATTGTATAAAATTATGCATACAATTGAACCAAATTTTGTGTACATGTTTTTGGCTTTAGCCAACAGGCCCTCCCTGAATTTGGAAATATCGCGCGGTAAAGGGGCTCTGTGATAGCCATTTTTGTATACTTTTCTTGATTTTTCGTAGTTCTATTGTCCATCGACGGTTCGTGCAGAGGCGGGAACTCGCTTCCTGCTAAGCCGGCTTTCGTAAACATCTGATAACAACAGAATAAGGAAAAACTATTAATTTTAACAAATATCATGATATAGATTAACTCGTTTTTAGTTCGTTTAATCGACTGAAGCAGAAATTTAAGATGAAAATCAGAGTTGGTATAGTATTGAACTAATAATATTGAAGTATTAACATGTGTAACTAGTTTTTGAAATATTAAAATGTATAAGGTAGAAGAAAGTTTTGGGATTGGCACATCCAACTAGTTTGATATAGTAAAAAACGCACAAGGTCTAGAAGGTCGAAAACTTGGTTTTTACTTTCTTCTATCTTCAATAGAAGAAAGTATTGTAATCGAAATTTTTTTCGACTTCCGGTTTTCGACGGATTTACGTGTTTTAGGGGTCAGAGATCCCCCAAAACATGTTTATAGAAAATGTCTGTCTGTCCGTGTGTCCGTCTGTCTGTCGCCATTGTACCATCAAAAAGTGTATGAAGTTACGCATAGAATTGAACCAAATTTTTATTTTAAGTTTTTGGCTATGGCAAGCAGATCCTCCCTGAATTTGGAAAAAATTCGCCGGTAGGGGCGATGTAATAGCGATTTTTGTGCGATTTTGAATATTGTACCATCCAAAAGTATATGAAGTTATGCATAGAATTGAACCAAATTTTTATTTTAAGTTTATGGCTATGACAAGCAGCTCCTCCCTGAATTTGTAAAAAATTGCCGCTAGGGGGCGCTGTAATAGCGATTTTGCATAATGTACCATCGAAAAGTGTATGAAGTTATGCATAGAATTGAACCAAATTTTTATTTTGAGTTCTTGGCTATGGCAAGCAGGTCCTTCCTTAATTTGGAAAAAAATTACCGGTAGGGGGCGCTGTAATAGCGATTTTTGTGCCATTTTGAATATTGTACCATCGAAAAGTGTGTGAAGTTATGCAGAGAATTGAGCTAATTTTTTTGTGTTTCTTTTTGGTCATGGCATGAAGGTCCTCCCTGAATTTGGAAAAATTCCGCTGGAAGGAGGCGCTATAATTACGATGTCTGTACCATTTTCTTTATTGTACCATCGAAAAGTGTATAAAATTATGCATACAATTGAACCAAATTTTTGTGCATGTTTTTGGCTTTGGTCAGCAGGTCCTCCTTGAATTTGGAAATATCGCGCGTTAAAGGGGCTCTGTGATAGCGATTTTTGTATACTTTTTTTGATTTTTCGTAGTTCTATTCTCCATCGGAGGCTCGTGCAAAGGCGAGAACTCACTTCCTGCTAAGCCAGCTATTCACAAACATCTGATAACAACAGAATAAGGAAAAACTATTAATCATGTCAACAAATATCATGATATAGATTAACTCGTTTTTAGTTCATTTAAGAGGCTACTTGAGTCAAACGAAAAGACCCGTTCGCTAATGCTAATTCTATGGGAGAAATTTATAAAGATATCTCGGTCGCATTTTGATATTTTTAAATGATTTCTTTTGAATTGAATAGTTGAGATCGATCTGTACAAAGGCCGTTGTTTACTTTTTCGATTTTGTTTACAGGTCTTTCTTATGAGGACACTTTCATTTTCGGAACCGGTTTCGAAAGTAAAAGCATCCTCATAAAAAATATCTGCAATCAAAATCGAAAAAGTAAAAAACAGCCTGCAAGCGGATCGATCTGAACTATTAAATGCAAAAGAAATCATTTTAAAATATTGAAAGGCGACTGAGATATCTTTGTAAATTTCTTCCATAGGATTAGCATTAGCAAATGCGTCTTTTCATTTGACTGAAGTAGCCTCTTAATTGACTGAAGCAGAAAGTTAAGATGAGAATCAAAGTTGGTACAGTAATGAACTAATAATATTGAAGTATTAACATGTGTAACTAGTTTTTGAAATATTAAGATGTATAAGATAGAAGAAAGTTTTGGGATTGGCACATCCAACTAGTTACTTTTTAAGTACGGAACCCTAAAAATCACTTCAAATTAAAAGCTTCAATGAGATAATTTTCTAAAATGTTGACAATAGGAAAAACAAAAAAGAATTCGCGACTTTCATGGATTCTGTTATGAAATTAAAAGCAAATAATATGATAAAAAAGTTAAATTAAGATTAGCAATTCCATTAACAAACTAAGCGCTAGTTGAAATATATTGTACATTGACAATTCGGATTTTTTGAGTGATTTAACTGCGAAAATTGTTTTTGTTTGCAGTACTTAATTTTAATAAAGGAAATATAATTAATGAAAATTATGAAGGCGACAATGAGTCGTAAATTTTAAACATGAGCGATGAAAATGATTTTAGTAATAATGTTTATCTTAATAGTCTTATATCAGAGTAATGCTTATATTATGTAATACTTCGTGTAATAAAATCGATGATACAAACAATAAAATTATTCAATGTATTCCTTATAACAATTCAAAGAAAAAATCTTCTGGGAGAAAAAAATAAAATGGCGCAATTCATGATATTTTATTAAAACTTATTGTAAATTTTATAGTAATCGAGATCATAGTAGATGCATATACATGATATCTTTCTATGTCAAAATGTTGAAGAATAAAATGAACAGTTTCAAGGTATCATTTCTTGTGTCATTTAAGTATTTTACATAAGTTAATTTTTTCCGAAAGATGCATGAGAAAAATTCAAAATTGTTTATTCAAAATGAACCCAAATTAAAATTTTTGGGGAAATTAAAACACTTATAAATTCCCAAATTCAGCTCAGCATGTTATTCACCAGAACTGCATGAAGAAAAAAATTAAGGAAAACTAACATGAGGAATAAGTTTTGCCCATAAAGCAGTTGTGATATACGTAACATTGCAGATTTTTTCCTTAATAACAATATTCTATAAATGAAATAAAGGATCCTGTGTTTAAAAAAAAAAAAATACATGGTTGTCAGCATATTCATGAGTTTAGGCAAATACTTAAAATTTACGAGAAATTAATAAATGATCTGTCAAATGTTAACTTCGCAAGCCACATATCGAGTTTAATCCTAAGGTTAAATTAACTGATATGCGGTCTTATAAGTGTGGAATTATTAACCACAAAAGTGCTAAGTGCTATAATAAATGTTCCCCTTGTTTCCATTGCAGAAAAATTTGGGCAAAAATTATATGAATAATCTAAACCAAAGTTTGCAAAATTTTCTAATGAGCACTCAGACAATAATTTAGTTATTGTCTCTCCGTATTTGTTACGTAAAGATGTTAACTCCATTCATTAAAATTAGTATCATTGGTAGATACGGGTATCCAAAACACATTTTTTTAAAACTAATTATTTCAAAATAATAGATGACATAAAATTAGAGCAAGTAGATATGTCTTTAAATTTGTCAGGATGGATATCTTCCAGGCAATTATGTTACTTAAAAGCAAAAAATCGAAATTGCTGATTTGAAATTTGAAATCTTTATCTTATCATTTAATGGCAAGTCTATTAACTTATTAGTTACTGAGGTTATTGGTACTGAAATTTAAATATTTCTGGTACAATTATAAAAATACATAAATCTTCATATGAAGACAAAACTTCTTGGATATTGTTATACGGAGCCAGTTCAATGAAGAATGATAATAAATTAATCAAAAATAAATACCAGTGCTAATCTCCTAAATTTTTAAGCACTATCTGAAAACACTCTCCCTTGGGCGTAATGGACTTATCCCACTTATTTGTCTAGTCTTCAAAAACATATCAGAAGCCTAAAAGTCTTTGAAAAGTTCTTCAATATCGCGCCACTGCCTTTGATGATGAAAAAGGCCTTCCATTGTTTAGACTCAGCGTCATAATGATGAAGCCAACTTTCATCAGCAGTAATAAGGAAAGTGCAGCTGACGTCACTGTTAGTCGAATTACTATTGCCCAGCAAGAAAAACCTGTTCATTCATTATTACTCCTACTATACACATGAACTCCTGGAACTTGATTGGTATTCAACAGATTGATTTAACAGATCTATGATATGATTGGGCTACGTCGCCAAGTGTGATTCCTGCAATGATCGCTAAGATAAAAATGTAGTAGTAGATTGGTTGACGGAAGTGTTTGTTTGTAAACATGCCTTGCTTATATAGTCATAATGGACTCGAAGTAGCAGGAGTCGTTCGGTAGCTTCATCGCCCCAAGCCCACCCGTACCGCTTTTCGGTGGCTTTAATTTGTGTAATTTCTCATTTAAATTTGTCCGGTTTCAATTTTGATTTTTTTTTCAACCTGTATTTCGCTAGAGTGTCTTTTACTCGGGACGTGGCTGGGGACCTACGAACCTTGCTTCCGCGAAAGAGTCGGAATAAGTGGAAGAATAAAGGGCTGCGGACGAAAAGAGCCTATGTAAACTTTCCTTATACTTTACCAAAGAAACATGGAATTATTTTATAGCCTCAGTTTCAACTCCGAAGAAACCTCCACACGCTTTTACTTTTGTTCGGGAATGAGTAGCCTCGGGACGCGATAAGCGCAAAAACGTGTTACATGCAGTTTTTATAAGAGTAACGTGTGAGTATAACCCAAGGAAATATTCATTATATTTGATAAGCATCTTCATCTGATAAGTTGATCTTCTCTCAGTTTCATATCAACAGTTATGCTTGTTTATGAAATTGCTACATTGTATTTAGCTTGTCACCACTTATTCATATTATGCACTCCCGAACACTTCCCCCCCCAAATTTACCTCCCGCTTGGCATGAATGATGTCCGCAAAATTCAGAAAAGTGTCCCCCGGAAGGCAAATTTGAGGGGAGGGGCTCGGAAAGTGAATAGCATGACTAAGTGGTCCCAAGCCTTTCCAACAATATATCACATGTGGGGTTCGGCAAAAGTTAGAAAAATGCTCCCCTTTGGGTCTACTATCGCGCTTCCCAGAAAACATCCACCCCCCTCTCTTTGAAATACCCTTTTGCAGAAATGTGTTACTGCGCACATTGACGATATAGAAAATGAGTCATAGAATGTGGCAATACATAAATGTAACTCAATTATTTCTATGTGAAGGCAAAGACTTATTGATACACTCTCGTATATTGCTGATTCAATTCTGCATGTTATTTATTTCAAATAAAAACTTAGCATTACCAACTTCTGCATCAGATTTAATTACTTTTAGTTATGATTATGAAAAAAATCATCATTACTCATTATTATTTTCTTTGTGTAAAGAAAAGGTTGTTGTATTCTTTGTATATATTAAAAAACGTTACATTTAATAATGTTATAAGATAGACGTAAGAATGTAAGACGGATTGTCAAAAGTATATAAAAAGTACAGCATGTATGTAAGTATGACAATAATATTTTAAGTAAGAATTTCAAAATCACGCTATAATCTGCCAACTGATTTAGGCATGAAAAACATTCACAAAATAGCTTACTGATGTCCTTAAAAAATAAACCGCTACATAAATGGAAGAAGTCCATTTTGCTTATGATGATTCTTAAAACATATATTTGCCACGTTTACTGGAGCATTATCAGTTATGTTCAAGTTTTCCAAAAACGTTCACGAGAAATTTCACTGAGCTTTAACTACTTCAAGTTCAATAGGTACCGTCATATGTTACAAATGGTGAAGTACGACATATCACAATAAGTATTTGGATTGACGGTGATAATTTCGGAATATTTCGGAAATTTTGAATTAAAAAATATTCAGCCTGCAAAAATTCACACCTACTTTTTATTTTTAAGCAACGCACCTTATAATGTACAAATAAGCCGCATTTCCATATTATTTTGTTTGAAAGGCTACTTCTTTATTCACCTTTTGAATGAAGGTTTTTATTTTTTATGTCGAAAAATATTACAAAATTCAGTATTTTAAAAGTATAATATTCGGTACAGAATTTTTTTATATGATTCTTCATGGTGAAACTTGCTTACTGCAGAAATTTTAGTTTTGTTTTCTTCAGAATTATAATAACTAAAATAAATAATAATAATAAAAAAGAAATAGCTTGTTATAAAATTATTTTAAAGTGAGTAGTTTAAAGAAAAAGGCGAATTGAAACTAAACAGTAATAAGTTTTTAACAATATTTTACTTTTCTGCTCGAGAATTATGCAGCAGACTATTTTAAAAAATATATATGTGTGATTTTTAGATGTTTGCTCAAAACTCTTTTAAAAACTACTTGTAAACCCAATATTTCCAAATCATATAAACAAATACGCCTCTTAATCTTTGATTTAATTTGAGTACATTTTCATGAAAAGCTATAAATATACATAAAGTCACTAAACCTGCACCAGAAAAAATGAGAACTCAGAACACGTTTTCCAGATTAATTTGAGCATTTATACGTCCATGCAAATGGCACACTTCAATAACTTTTAAAGTATTTACTTACGAGTGAAATACATTTTAATTTAATTGGGGAAAATTAAACAAAACATAAGAATGACCTTTTAACAGGCACGTGAAGCATTAAATTAAATAAAAATTAAACATCCTCAACTCATATTGCACATTACTAGTAAAATCATAAAATTACATTTAATATTGAATTCCTTATTTAATTACAATACCTAAATATGATTTCAGCTTCAGCCATTTATTTACTTAGTGATAATTCTAAAAGTTTCGGGCAGTTTAATTACTTTGACGAAATAATTATTTCCGAAAACTAATTAAAAATTTTATTTTACGGCTGAAAGATTTCTGAAGTTTACTATTTCTGTTTCTTTTTTTTTCAGTCAAATTAAAGAGCATGTTTCCCCTTTAAAATTAGTTAAAACTATTAGCAACGTGTAAATTAAAACACAAAATAGAATATTTCAAGTAATTAGAATTTCTTTCTTGAATTTATATATTGAGTTTAAATTATTCATTTATAGTAATTTTGAACCCAAAAATTGTATATTAGAAAGTTTTTAAAAGTGTATTTAAATCTGCATCTACAGCATGCGTAACATAATCATTTTTTCTTTCAATTATCAGATTTAAATCTAAATTTCTGATTCATTTTTTTTATAGTTTTTATTTGATGTTTTTGCTACTTTTTCTTTTTTGCTAATATAAAATGTTATGATTCTTACATTTGAAAATTCAAATCTAAAGAGTATGACTGAACTTCAAACAAATACCAAAATTTTCCCTTAATGTATTCTTAGGTGTTAAAAACGGCAAATATAATAAGGTTTAAAGGGTAAACATTAAATTTGATAAAAGAAACAAGTCATAAATTGTATGTCAAACATTACAAATAATGTGCTTTTGTACTATAACTAGTTTTATAAATATTCAGATATTGGTGCAAAAATCGTTGCACTCATATAAAAATGCATGAATACAAAATTAATTATGATTATATATATTAAATTAAGTAATACTGAAATAATAGGACTACATATATACATATAATAGGACTTGTATAGGGCATAATCACCATGGCAACCTAGAATCATTACCTATCATGGGACATCATAGAATTATTTACGTATGATAGGATTTAATAGAATAATCACCATGGCAACCAAGAATCATTACCTATGATGGGATATCATTGAATTAATTACGTGTGATAGGATTTAATAGAATGAAGAAACTCTATTTAATATCTTTTTAAGTTTTGATTCGATTTTCATAAAATTTGAAATGACTCGACAAAATTCTGCAGCCATTATATGTATTAAAATTCAAACCATTCGGTTGGGTAGTTTTTGCGCTGCTGTATGCGACAGACAGACAAACAGACGGATCACGACTACTATAGGTGCTACGTATTTATATAATTACGAACACACCTAAAAACATGATTCTGTTTTTCTTATTATTTTTTCACATCATGCATATTTTTTAGAAATGTTGTATTATTCCTAAAAAAAAATTAAATATCAACTATCATTGGGATATAAAGCAAAAGCAGTTGAAAACTATTATGTTGTGGCCATCCAAAAACTTTCTTCTGTATTATCATAATACAGAAGAGTATAAATAGTATACTCAAGAGTTTAAATAGTATACTCCCACAGAATAAAATTCTGTGTATTAGTTTACGTGAAATAACTATCTCAGAAATTGTGGGAAAAGAGCATAGCAGCACCATCTGTTGAATGATATAAGGTCAGTCTGCCTAAATGAGACGCGATTCCCCGTAGTTTTGTCGCATTTAGGGTATATTTGTGATTTTATTATATAAATATATATTTTATTAAGCAACAAATTACTGAATACTGTACCTTTAGTTCAAAACTAACTTTTTTGTAGAAATTTAATAATTTTCTGTAGTATAAAACCACAATATTGGATTATCGCATTTAGGTCATTTTTGTTACATTTACGGCAGCTAAAACCTAAATGAGACGTTCATAGTCCTAAATGTGATAATGCATTTTATACATGACAATTCATGTGAAAAAGTTCATCTAACGATTAACTGCTGTGACAGAAAATTGCCACATTACAACTGTGGGTGGTCTGCGAGACCATTCGATTAAAAGATGAATAAAATGCGCGATTAACTCATAAAATACAGTTTTTGCACTAAACAGTTTGTACAGTACTATTTCTAATAAAATTTCGATTTTTCAAACATTTCAAACAATAGTAATAGGTTCCAAATGAAGCAAAATTTTGCTGTATCGATAATTAAACTGGAAATTACAAGTTAAACTGTGAAAATTTAAAAAAGCAACTCTAAGCAGTTAAGGGTTAACTGTAATTATTTTTGAATTAATTAGCCCTTAACCGCTGTGACAGGAATTATTGCATAACTACTGTGAGCGATTTCCGAGACCTCTTTATTAAAAGATGAATTAAAGTCTCTATTAACTCACAGGGTACTGTTTCTGTACTAAAATTTAAGTACAGGACTATTATAAGTAAACTTTTCAATATTATTCTTGAAATGTTTATCACGGCGCAGCACCTTGCTGTTTGTCAATTTTACACAGCTAATACGCAAAAGTTATTTGAATGCTGCGTATAATGCCTAATATAAAAAACCCTCAAATAAATAAATGAGTTCCTAATATAAAAAGCTCTCATTCCTCTCTGCCAAGAAGCTATGGCCATAACTACACTTAAATGACTGTCGCAGAAAACATCGTTTAAAATTCGCGAAATTCGCGCGTCAATATTAACCGATAATTTATACACCAGTGCGATTTGGGTTTCCGTAACTTCAACTCCGCATAAACTTTGCTGACAATTTAGTGATAATGAAAAATAACTACATGATCCATTAACTACATGATCCATATACGAAATTTAATAAGGAATCCAAATGAAATAATTGATTTTATCAAAATTCTTATTTTGTAAATGAAAAATGCGAATTAATTAAAGACGCCGACATATCGGTCGGTGCGAATTAACAGTGTGGACATTATGGATTAAAAAAGTATTTTAAAGATATTTATAATATTGTTAACTAGACTATTTATTTCATATAACGTTATTATAAAATGTCACATGATAAATATATCAGCCTTAGAAAAAAGATAAAATCGTACAATATTTCTAATAATTCTGATTAAGCAAAAGAGATGCTCCGTGCCTGATATTCTGTTGCACCTCCCCCTCTCTTCATTTTTCTTGCACTTTCACAAAATAATTAACATTTTCTGTATGTAAAAGTATGTATATGGAAACAAATATTCATTTAGATAAACATGGTTTTATTTATTTTTAATATTTTACTAATTTAAAAGTAGTAAATGTCGATTATAACAAATAAAAAGTTAAAACAGAATTAAAATATCAGATTTTATAAAAGTGCTAACAAAAACTATGATCCTTAAATTGCATCACGTTTTAATCGGAGACATCATTTAAGCTACCGAATGGTGTAATATTGGTAAAATTAACTTACTTAACAGCATTAAAATAAACATAAATTGTTTTCAATCTACACAAGATTTTCCAGAATTTCCATTACATAAATTATTGCAAATTCTTTAATCATATGTCTATATTATGTTACTGGAATAGACACTGCGTTTCTTATTTTTTTTTTTTTTATTAAAAATTTTAAAAAAGCGTATTTTTCTTTTTTTGATCGTCTTAAACACATATTTAAACACCTGGTTAAAGGAAAACATTAATGGAGGATTATGTTGACTTAACACAGCTTAATTAAACATAAAATTCGATTTAAATATCATTATAATATAAACACATTATAATATAATATAAGCACAATACATAAAAAATCCCATATAAATTTCTTCGTTAATCTTCTAAATGTTTCGCCGCATTTACAGCAATGTGTATATCGCTATTAGGCACAGGCTGAAAACAAGCTCTCCTAAATGCATAGTCCGCTTCAAATTCTAAACCGGAAACCGGTCGGCTTTTTTTTTAAGTTAACTGAAACGGACAACGTAGCTCTTGACGTTTATAAGGTTATTTCATCTTCAAAGTTAAAAAATAAAAACCGTGAGCCACTTTCGGGAATTTTTGTCGCATTTACGAAACATAGGGGCGATGTAAAATGAATTATGTGTATTTGATTGGAAATTTCTTTTTTAAAAAAACCGTTTTACATGCAAAAAAATGGTCTCGGGTTTTGTTTCTGAAGTTCGTATGCTTCATTCTATAACATTTAAGCTGAGGTGTATGAAGATTTTATGTAAAAGAACATTGTCGCATTTGGGGGTTATCACATTTAGGCAGACTGACCTTACACCCAAACTTGTGAGTTTCTACTTATTTCAAAATCTAACCTAATCTGAACTTTGATTAAATTACTTGCATTAGTTCTTGATATATAGCCATTTTGTAACTCGTAAAAAGTGCAGTATAGCAGCACCACTTGTTAGGCGATATACACCAAAACAATATCTGTATTTAAGTATGTCAAGGTCTAAACTTTTTCATGGTTTTTCTAAGATTAAAAGAGACATAAAAATATTCTTTGATTAAAATCCTGAACCATTAAATTTAGTAATAATTAACAATCCTTAACTAGCATTGCACACTTTTATAAATACTACTTAAAGCATATAAACACATTTAAGTTTTCGTTTCTTGCGAAATAATAATACGTATATGTCGTTTCAATTTCAGGAATTTATTTATTTTGGGATTACTCCAATAGCTTTGTTACATTTTGAGGAAATAATTATTTTCGAAAATTAATTAAAGTTTATTTTACTGTCGATAAAATTTACTCATTTCTTCCTTTTTATAGTCAATTTAAAAAGTATCTTTTACCAGAAAATTTGTAAAGTTATTCGAAACTTATAAATCAAATTTTTAAACAGACGAATTAATTAGAATTTTTTATTATATTTATATCTTGAGTTTAATATGAATTCTTCATTCATAAAAATGTTTGGTTCAGAGTGTTTACGTAATGTTACCTGTTTGAATGTTTAAGTCATGAATCTATTCGTCATGTTACGTTAATATTTAAGTCAGAAATTAAGAGACAGTTTTCAAATATATATCTTATTCTATGGCTACAGTAACTGTGAAGTAATATTCCCTTTCTTTGTTTTTAACTTTTCTGATTTGAATTTAAATTGAGAATATTTTCTTATATTTTGCATGCATTTTTTTTTCATTAAAAAAAGATCCTAACATAAAAATGACAAGTTGAAGAATATATAATGAAATTCAAAAAAGAAAGAAAAATATTTTCTTTAATGAATTTTTATGAAGCATATTTCTTAGACATTTGTAATACAAAATGTCCAGAAAATAATGTCCTAGTTATAAATTTTAACAGTATAAACAGTAAGCGTTGTAGAGTGTTGGTTCACAGTCACAAATAAAGAGTAATTCAAACAGTTTTAGTTAAGTGCATGCGAGAGTACTGCTTTGTTATTGACTGGCTTGCAGTGCCACATATGCAGAACGGCGACTCCTGAGCGTAAAGCGTTATTGCTGGTCTGAAGATTCAAAAGCCGTTAGAGCTATTTTTCCCGTTTGGGTTTTACAAAAGATCATGTCTACGTTACGTCGCTACCTAATGATTTGCAAGAGTTGAGACACCGAACTGAAGAGGATATTACTTCCGGGTCAATCCATTTCAAGTGGTCCAGAAAATCATGTAATCGTTGCTTGATCATTTTTTAAAAATCTGAAATTTTTTGTACAACAATCCTAACATGATGGAAGTTCAAAATGACTATTATTTTAATTTTATTAATTTTTGTTTGTGCATGGCGGCCATCTTTGTTTCATCGTCTGCAACAATTTTCTCACAAGAAGGGTTTGCGGAATTGTAAATAATTCATTGTTTATTTATCCAATTCAACTGACGATTAAAGCAATTTGTACAGAATACTTTGGGCTAAAAATTTGGTACTGGAATAGTTTCCGAAACTAACTGCTTATTGGTAAAATTTAAGCATAAAGTTTCAGGTTTTTTTTCCAAAATTTGTCCGTTTACAAGAGGAAATTTTTCTATCAAGGAATACTGTCAACATAACATAATTTTTTTTTTACAAATAGGCCGAAAGTACTTGTACTCACACGCCGAGTTCCAAATCTGGGACTTGCTTTCTGTTCGCTAAAAAAAAAAAAAAAAAAAAAAAAATCCCAAAATTTTCAAAAATGACAAAAATCGCACTTTTTCAGGCTTTGATATCTCTAGTGGGGCACGAAATAAAAATCTGAATTTTTTTTTTATAAGAGTATTGTATGGTAGTTTTATGCACAAGAATTTTCAGGATGGAGATTTGACTACAAGCCGAGGTATGGGAAGGGCAACATGTCAAAACAATACTGCCAAACTATTGTTTTGTTGTAGTCACAGCTAAGTATTTATCTCAGAGTGTCATTTAAATTTATGTTTTTGATTATCTTTAAATAATAGTAACAGAAAATAAAACCCTTTGCAAAGCTTAGCAATTAATTAAAAAAATAATTATGCCTAAAGCCATACATTTTGTATGGTTTCAGTAATTTTTGTTGTAAGTAATTTTAGTAACTAAAAGAAATCTCAGCACTTTTACATAAAGAAAAAAATATTTTATACAAAACGTGAGACAAAAACAACATAGGGAAAAAGAAAAGCTGTTAATGTTGTCATACTTCTTGAGACATGATCAAACGTGTCAAAACACATTCTTGCTTGCTGGTTCAAAAACCACAATTTTGATCTTTCTCAAAATTTTATTTGTAGGAACCAAGTCTTGCGATCTCTTGATAATTTGATTGAAGATCTTGGCCCTGTTGGCTCATAGAAATATACTTTGAAATCACTATGTGCAAGTCTCAATTCATTAATAATTCCTAGATTACTTCATATGCAAAAATGTGATTTTTCTGCAGTATAAATTTTGAAAAGGCTTTGGGTATCTTTACTTTCTGAAAATTACTTGAGGCTGATGCATGGTAACATCGCATAATGTTTCATCTACAGGAATATACTTATGGTAGGAACAAGTTTCAGGGACTGGCAAGCAGCATTAAAATTATGGTTTTTAAACCAACAAGTAGGAATGTATTTTGACACGTTTGATCATGTCTCAACAAGTTTGACAACATTCACATCTTTTCTCTTTCCTATTCTGTTTTTCTCTCAGATCTTGCATAAAAATATTTTTTTTCTTTATGCAAATGTGCTGCGTTTTCTTTTAGTTACTATAATTACAACAAAAATGACTGAAACCATACAAAATGAAGGCCTTAGGCATAATTATTTTTTAAATTAATTGCAAAAGGCTTTATTTTCTGTTACTATTATTTAAAGATAATCTAAAAAATAAATTTAAATGATACTCTGAGATAAATACTTAGCTGTGACTACAACAAAACAGTAGGTTGGCAGTATTGTTTTGACATGTTGCCCATGCCATATCTCAGCTTGTAGTCAAATCTGTATCCTGAAATTTCTTGTGCATAACACTACCATTCAATATTCTTGTAAAAAAAAAAAATTCAGATTTTTATCTCGTGCCCCAGCAGAGATATCAAAGCCTGAAAAGTGCGATTTTTGTCATTTTTGAAAAATTTGGGATTCTTTTTAGTGAAGAGAAAGCAAGTCCCAGATCTCGAACTCGGCGTGTGAGTACAAGTACTTTCGGCCTATTTGTAAAAAAAAAAATTATGTCATGTTCACAGTTTTCCTTGCTAGAAAAATTTCCTCTTGTAAACGGACAAATTTTGAAAAAAAAAAAAACCTGAAACTTTATGCTTAAATTTTATCAATAAGCAGTTAGTTTCGGAAACTATTCCATTACCTAATATTTAGCCCAATGTATTCTGTACAAATTGCTTTAATACGCACTTGAATTGGATAAATAAACAATGAATTATTTACAATTCCGTAAACCCTTCTTGTGAGAAAATTGCCTGCAGACGATGAAACAAAAATGGCCACCATGCACAAACAAACATTAATAAAATTAAAATAATAGTCCTTTTGAACTTCCATCATTTTAAAATTGTTGTACAAAAAATTTCAGATTTTTGAAAAATGATCGAACAACCAGTGCTGGACCACTTGAAATGGATTGACCCTTCCATTATTCCGGACTGGTTAACCAAAATGTGGGAAGAATTGGACTTTAGGTTGTATGTGTGCCGTTTAACTCAAGGTGCACATATTGTACATTTGTAAGAAAACTAGGTTAGTCTACTTTCAATTTGATGCATGATTTGTTGTAAGTAGTCTAAATTAAACTGTTATAATATACCATTGAAACAGATACATTCGTTTATGGACATCCTGTATTGTAAGTGAAATTTAAACCTTATCCGTTATTTGCATATATCGGAAAAATAGTTGAATGGAAGACAACAAAATAAAATTGATAATACTATTACTAAACTGTTTTAATAATTATATCATGAAAATATTTATACTCCCTAATATATAATTAGAAAATATTTCCAAAATATAACATAAAGATGGATAAAAGACCTAAAACTAATCCTGAAAAACAGTCTCTAAATGCGTTTTTTTAAACTATAAATTTTTATATTTGGTTTAAGTGACGTACTTTAATATATTTTAAACTATTTAATTATGATTAAAATTCATTTTTATTAGATTTGTAAAAATAATAAAAGTAGGGATTTTCTTGTATTGTAAGTCTAAAGAATTAAATTTAAAAAAATTACCATTCTTAACTTATATTGCACATTTTTACAAATGCTTCTTAAAGCATTCAAATAGATATGAGCTTTAATTCCTTACTTAATAATAACACGTCAATAGGATTTCAGGTTCAGTCATTTATTTATTCAGGGATAATTATAAAAGTATCTGTATAATTTAATTACGTTGAGGAAATAATTATTTTCGAAATTCAATTAAAAACCTTATTTTCTGGTTGAACGATTTCACAAGTTTAGCATTTCTGTTCTTTTTTACAGTTAAGTTACAGAGCATGTTTCTGTTGAAAATTAGCTAAACTTATCCCTATCTTTTAAATGAAATTTGAATATTGAATAATTTATCTAAGTGATTTTGTTTTATTTATATCTTCAATATAATGCAAATTCTTCATTACATAAAAATTTGTAATCATAAAAATTGTAATTAATATTTAGAAAATTTTGAACTATTATACATGATTCAATACAGGGATTGCAGTGGTTATTTCTTAAGGGATCTTGTACGTTTTAAACTCGACGAAAATCAACAAAAATATTCAGAGCTTGTTTTTGTGTATACTTAAAACCTTTTTTATGTATAAACGTGAAATTTTGGCTACTTATTAAATAGATTGTGCTTTTTGACAAAATACCATTTGAAACTATCTAGTCTCTTACAGTATATGTGCGTTCTTGAAATTATACAGGCTCTTTTTTAGGTGCGTTCGTAATTATATAAATACGTAGCACCTATAGTCGTCGTTCAGTCCGTCTGTCTGTCCGTCCGTCTGTCCGTCCGTCTGTCCGTCCGTCTGTCCGTCCGTCTGTCCGTCCGTCTGTCTGTCCGTCCGCATATAACAGAGCAAAAACTACCCGACCGAATGATCTGAAATTTTTAATATATAATTGCTGCAAAATTTTGTCGAGCCATTTCCAATCTTATGAAAATCGGATGTATAGTTTAATTACAGGGACAGTCAAAAGTTTTTCTTTACATTACGGCCAATGGGAAAAAATATTGCAAGTGAATTTTAATGATGTTACAGACTTCCGAATGGTCTGAAATTTGTAATATATAATTGCTGCAAAATTTTGTCGAGCCATTTCCAATTTTGTGAAAATCGGATGTATAGTTTAATTCCAGGGACACCCAAAAGTTTTCAGTAACATTACGGCCAATGGGAAAAAAATATAGCAAATGCATTTTAATGATTTTACAGCCTTCCGAATGGTCTGAAATTTTTAATATATAATTGCTGCAAAATTTTGTCGAGCCATTTCCAATTTTATGAAAATCGGATGCATAGTTTAATTACAGGGACAGTCAAAAGTTTTTCTTTACATTACGGCCAATGGGAAAAATTATTGCAAGTGAATTTTAATGATGTTACAGACTTCCGAATGGTCTGAAATTTGTAATATATAATTGCTGCAAAATTTTGTCGAGCCATTTCCAATTTTATGAAAATCGGATGTATAGTTTAATTACAGGGACACCCAAAAGTTTCCCGTTACATTATGGCCAATGGGAAAAAATTATTGCAAATGCATTTTAATGATTTCACAGCCTTCCGAATGGTCTGAAATTTTAAAGATATAATTGCTGCAAAATTTTGTCGAGCCATTTCAAATTTTATGAAAATCGAATGTATAGTTTAATTACAGGGACAGTCAAAAGTTTTCCGTTACATTACGGGGAATGGGGAAAAAATTATTGTAAGTGCATTTTAATGATGTTACAGACTATGCACTTATTAGGTGCGTTAGTAATTATATAAATACGTAGCACCTATAGTCGTCGTTCAGTCCGTCTGTCTGTCCGTCTGTCCGTCCGTCTGTCTGTCCGTCCGCATATAACAGAGCAAAAACTACCCGACCGAATGATCTGAAATTTTTAATATATAATTACTGCAAAATTTTGTCGAGCCATTTCCAATCTTATGAAAATCGGATGTATAGTTTAATTACAGGGACAGTCAAAATTTTTTCTTTACATTACGGCCAATGGGAAACATTATTGCAAGTGAATTTTAATGATGTTACAGGCTTCCGAATGGTCTGAAATTTGTAATATATAATTGCTGCAAAATTTTGTCGAGCCATTTCCAATTTTATGAAAATCGGATGTATAGTTTAATTACAGGGACACCTAAAATTTTTCCGTTACATTACGGCCAATGGGAAAAAATTATAGCAAATGCATTTTAATGATTTTACAGCCTTCCGAATGGTCTGAAATTTTTAATATATAATTGCTGCAAAATTTTGTTGAGCCATTTCCAATTTTATGAAAATCGGATGTATAGTTTAATTACAGGGACACCCAAAAGTTTTCCGTTACATTATGGCCAATGGGAAAAAATTATTGCAAATGCATTTTAATGATTTTACAGCCTTCCGAATGGTCTGAAATTTTAAATATATAATTGCTGCAAAATTTTGTCGAGCCATTTCAAATTTTATGAAAATCGAATGTATAGTTTAATTACAGGGACAGTCAAAAGTTTTCCTTTACATTACGGGGAATGGGGAAAAAATTATTGTAAGTGCATTTTAATGATGTTACAGACTATGCACTTATGAAGCGCAAAAAAATATACATTCAGTACAATATGGGGTGCAAAAAATAATTATAAAACAAGTTATAGTACGAACGCACCTCATTTGCCACGTTTGACGAGCAATTTCCAACTTGTTTATTCTGTAAGTCATTGTGAGAAAGAATCGTCAGAAAGTATGAATGGATTGTAATGAAATTTGATAAAAGGAAAGGGCAGCTGGCGTCACTGTGGATAAAATTACTGAACCATAGTAATTTCGTATCAGGCTTTAAAACTCCTATTGTACACAAGAATTCCGCAATCTGATTGGTCTACCATTAATAGCTCAGTGATACAATTGGTCAAAATCGGCATGCTGATTCCTGGAGTTATCGCTAAAGCAAAAATGTACCTGGTAGATTGGTTGGTGGAAGTGTTTATTTGTAAATAAGCCCTTTCGTTATTCATAATAAGCACATGTGTATATTTTAAATAATGTACTATTATGCGAAAACTATTTCATTAACCACGTGAAAAAATAATTTTTTGAAATAAATCAAAATTTTACAATTTTTAATGAATAGAAATAGTCATAAATAAAAATCTTATTGGTATAAATACTTAAAAGTAGATAATTTTAAATACACGTATGTACTTATTATCTGTATCAAATTTTATAAAAATTCGTATATAAGTTATCAAGATATCATGCGCGCAAAGATTTAGGGAGTAAAGAAATTAGTTATTTTAATTTCAAATAATGCACCAATTCTGAAAAATGTCAGTTAGATTCTAATGGTAGTATATTAAACAGCCGAATCTTTTTAATCAACACTCAAATTTTCAAGTTTATACATAAAAATGTTTTCAAGATACACTAATTCGAACTTTGAATGTTTTGTTGGTTTTTGTCGCGTTTTCAAAGGTACAAGACCCCTTAGACTATTGATGTTTGATACATACTTCCAACTAAAACTAGAATGTTGTCGCCATCATATAATTTATCATAATCTATATTAATCAAATAGTCTGTAAATAAATAAAATGTCAATCTGTTCTTTCTTGAGATAGACTCATCGCGGAAATGGTGAAAACAGAGCATATCAGCCAGTGTTACCAGATTGGGGACTTTTTTAATTCAGATTATTTGGCTGTCACCACTTTTTAAAATAGTATAATTCACTTTATTTTTCAGAATTTTTAATATATTTTTAAATAGGCAGAATATTTCTGTTTAAAAAAAAGAGTTGACAATCAACAATCTGGGGACAAAAAAGTCCCCAATCCGACAACACTGATATCAGCACAACCTCTTGGGCAGTATACATCCAAACTTAATAAGAACCTTTTAATAGGCCAAGGTTGTAACAGAATGCAAAATTTGGTAAAATTCTACACACTACATACACTAATAATACTACTACATAGTTCTTGATGTACAGCTATCGGGAATATCGTGAAAATGGAATACGACAGCGCCACCTGCTGGGAAATTTATCTAAAAAAATTTATGTCACGTTCTAATTTAATCTGAAGTTTGATTAAATTCTGTGTTTGAGATAGATCACCCTCAATATTTATTTCAAATGCATATAGCCACACAGACAGATACATAGATGGACTCACG
The DNA here is from genome assembly GCA_963932465.1 of Maratus speciosus. Lineage (NCBI taxonomy): Eukaryota > Metazoa > Arthropoda > Arachnida > Araneae > Salticidae > Maratus > Maratus speciosus. The sequence continues at coordinate 141,996,167 of OZ010791.1, forward strand.
GACAGATATTATCTAAGAACAGCCAGACCGTGTTCAGAGCCTTAACCATGTAAAAAACATTAACCATGTATTAAACATGGTTCCATAAACACTAAATCATATTAATACTCCAAAAGCCAGAAACCGAAATTTTTCACGAATTCAGTACATTCTTCAGGTGAAGATAGAAGAAGAAAAAAAAAATTATAGAAATCAAATATAACTTTTACATATGAGATTTGTTTTACAAGGGGCTGTATATATAAAACATTTAACTGTATAATCACCTAAAATACCTAAACATAAATCTTAAGGGGTCTCAGAACTCTTAAAGCTTCAAAATTTTCGAAATTTTAATTTTTGTAAATGTTAATTTCCTATCTTTTCTGAACATTTTGATATAATTGTTTCCTTGAAATTCCCATTAGAACAGATGTTATGGCTTTTAGAATTATGCCCACTCAATAGCTGAAGCAGCGATTCCGAAAATTTGAAATCATTTTTTTCCAAATGACGTTTTTGGGCATAACGCGCAGTATATCTCAAACACTTCGGAATATTTTTTTCATGAAATTTTCAAAACATATGTTTCATGTTAGTCTGCATTTCCATTTCATTGTTAAAAAATATATTTTGTAGGTGGTTATACTGTTAATTTTCTTTTTAATTTTGTATTAGTTAAATACAATTTTGTATTAAAAATATGAAAATGCTTTAAATATAAAATTATTTAGGTTCAGTGTAATTATTACAATCTGAAGTATATTTAGGCACAAAAACTTTTATTCTAGTCGCATTTTTTTTTTTTTTTTTTTTTTTTTTTTTTGTAATCCTGCGCCCAAACTGTTGTAGCAATATTCTGCTCGACAAATGTCTGACAGTTTGAAGACCCTACGTAATGAAAGAACATACTTAAATCTTCCATCCCAATAAAAATTGTGTTTTTAATCATATACCGTAATTTCCGGTGTATAGCCCACAGATAAAACAATTCAGTTTGGACCCAGAAAATTTATTCATTATTTGAAGACCAGTATTTACCGTGATCTAAAAAGTTATATTTTATTTTTAAGAAATTCTGGGCCGAAACACGATTGTTTGATCCGCGGGCTATACATTTCAATTTACGAGTCTTGAGACCCATTAAAATAGGAAATTTAATATTTCATTAATTTCATGTTTATAAAAATGCTTCTATGCTCTAAACAACAAAATGGTAAAAGTTTTATTTTTGTATGACCAAAATTTACCTTGTTATAGTATTAAAAAAATTAAGGTGTGTTTTCTGTCACTAAAATTGGACTGACGTGTTTTAACCCCAGAAAACATGGAAAATCATAACTTCAAATCCTTATAACTCGGTAAGTTTTGGTTGTATAAGAATGGAATTATTACTGTTTTACTTTTTAAGTATATTAAAACTTTCTATATGTAACTCATAGAACAAAGGTTGGTTGGTTGGTTGGTTGTATTTATGTCGGCCAATTATCTGCACGTGGGATATAGGCCCTAAGGAGGGGGGGTGCCTTCCGTGGAGGTCTTTCTAAGGGAACCTAACCCGTATTAACGCTTGGAGAACCAAGGTTCGAAGAAAACCACGAAAACTCCGAAAGATTAGGCCGACGTGCGCGATTGGGATCGAACCCAGCACCTCCCGTCTACCAGCTTCGAGAGCAGAACCTCTCGGCCACTGGTGAGGCCATAGGACAAAGAAATTATTCAGGTATCTTCTTCAACTCCATACCGATTCCTTTTGCATAGTTTTTATCGTATTTCTTAAATTTATTATTTTGCAGATTTAAATTAAAATATTAATTATTTTTTAATACATGTATATTTGGTCTTTTTCTTTTTTAGCTGAAATTTAAAAAAATTAAGTTTTTTATACGAAAATTCATTGTTGAAGAATTTTGCTGAATAATAAAATGTGCTGAAACATTTTTTATGAATTTGTAGTAAGGTTAATGAAAAGAAGAAACATAAATTTAAGAAATTCACTTGAAGAGTGTGTGAAGAAAGATAAACATGGATTTTCTGAGTTCGAGCGTATCTCTGAGATTCCGTATTAATTCGTGAATATTTTGCATTCGTGTACCTCACACATCGCTGTATGTAATTATTAAAAACAGAAATAAAGTATCTCCTATATAATGCGCGCATTAGAATTTTAATGTGAGAAAATTCGGAATTCGAAAAGCATTCTGTAGAAATCTTGATTTATAAATGATTCAAGTTTTGAATATACGAATTCAAGGTTTGAAATCGTTTTTTCAAGTAATTTGAAATTAAAAGAAAAAAAAACCTCGTTACAAGCTATTTTGTAACGATTAAAAATAAATCTCATACTAGGAGTTCAAATGAGGACATTAGTTCTAAAACTCACTTTATCAAAAAAAAAAAAAAAACGTGTTTTCTCTATCAATTTGTTATATTGATAAACCTGCACAGAAAACACACAATCTGTAAAATATCTAGTTTCATTCTGTATTTCTGCCATTGTAAAATCTTAGTTTACAACGAAAACAAATGGTAGCAGATAGAGATTTGTGAAAGTTACATGAAAACTGATCTCACCATTTCCGATAAATCTTGTCCATATCCTTGTACGAACGAAGAGTCGTTCACTTCCGGCTCGCTGCACTTCCATAATGTTTGATTTACAGTTTTTTTCCTTATGACATGCAGCTCATTGACTTAGTCCCAAACTGTCATAGGCGAATATTTTAAATATTGGGTGAAGTCCATTAACCACTACACATTGTACGTGTCTTTTTAAAGAAAAATAGTTATGTTTTAATATTTTGTAGCATTACTTTACATTTTATTACAGTACGAAGTCGCTTTGTCAAGCTAGCTGTAAGTGGTGCATAATGTATCCTGCCCATACATGACCATGTCGACATTATGCCGGAAAGAATCTCAACTTTGCTTTTTGGCGCAATATCTTGCAGTATTTTCTCCATTATTCCTCACAAATTCTCTATTGGATTTAAATCCGCCGAATTAGCAGGTCAGGGAAGTACATTAATTTGGTGTTGGCTAAGCTAGTTCTTCGTGGACACTGACCTCTGTGAAGGTACTAAATAATGTTAGAAAATAAAATCGTCACCACACAGATCTTCCAAAGATGGTATCATGAAATTCTCATGAATTTCTTGATTTATCTCAGAATGAATCCTTTCGTTAACGATACATAGCATTCCAGGACTATCTCCAGTCATGCAAGCCCGTACCATAACACTGTGCAAGTCTCACTGATCGTTTTATGTAGTCCTGTTCATGTGCTTCTTGCTTCATTCGCCATACACAAACACCTTGATCTCCATATGTTACACAAAACACACTCTCATCACTAAACAATATCTCTTTCCAATCATCCAGAACCCATAAAAGCCTTTTTTGCACCACATTGCTCTCTCCCTTTTCTGTTTAATATTCATGAGGTTTTTTATCTTTGGTATACGACATTGAAACCCAAGTTTATGGAGACGTCTTAGTGTTGTAAATTTACTCATATCAGCACCGTGTTCTTTCCAACTTAGGTGCAAATATCTTACACTTTTAAAACGGTTTTTTAGCAATACCCTATAGCTTACCATCCTCACTCTGAGTAGTTTTTAGCTTTCGGCCGCTATTACAACGTTTATTTTCAAAATGGTCGTCGTTAAAATACTGGCTTATCGCTCTACTAACACTTAGTTGAGAACATTGTAAGTAACTGGCTATATATTGCTGATTACGACTTTCTTAATGCAAATGAATAATACAATGCTTTATAAACTCCGTTTTGTCGGATAACGACCCATTTTTCACACAAAATGAAAAAAAAAACGATGATGCAAAGCGCTATTATAACTTTAGAAGAAGTCCCTCAGAAGCTAATTCTATGTTTAATTTATGAGACCTTCTGAACCAATCAGGAAAATTAAAAGTATTTTAATTATTTAAATCATCTAGTTTAGTGTTCTAATATTTTGAATAATGATAATAATTTTACAAAAATACAATATTCAATCAAAATTTAATCTTTTATAGTTTTAATTTTCTTTAATAACATACTAACTTATTAAAACATCAACCGTTGTTATTTTTCAATTGTATTACACTGAAATAAAGCTGATTGGAATTCGAAATACAAATGAAATGAATTATTCTAATTTTTTGACTTGGGAGTAAATACTACATATTTGGAAAGTACAACAAGGAGAAAACGTTAGCACTGATCTTAACACGACAGAGCGAAAGACTCCACTGTTCCAAAACAAATATTATAATATTTCACACATAATAATATCTCATTATATATCGAATAAAGAGAAAACGAAAAAAGAACAATTACTGCATATTTGAAACATCGAAAAATGACAATACAATGTGATGGATTCTAATTTTTGATGTAAAATAGTTCACTATTCAGCTTTATTCGATAAAAATAGATAATATAATTTACCAAGAACAAAGTTATGAAAGCAACACTATTACATGCACTGCGCGGTATATTGCATGACACTAATTCTGAAAATTTGTTGCCCCCAATTTAGCCGGATGAATGCCTACAGATAATGATGCTTTCCGAGTTCTTTCATTAAATTCTTTACAAAATTGCCTCGAGATTTTCATAATAACAATGAATCTTCATATATATTAAGTCGAAAATTGCATTCGAGATAAAAGATAGAAGATTTATTAGTATGGAACATTAAATTAAATACAGAGGTATAGAAATCAATTATTCTTATAATATATCTATAAAATGATTTTACAGAGATAATAAATTTTTAGCATGACTTTAATATCATTTATATACTACAATATATCTCTTGTGATAATTTCAAATATAATTACGTATTATATAAATTGTAACTTTATAGTTGTAAGAATAAAATATGCGTTACTTCAGAGATAATTACATGCTAATTAAAAGTAACTGTCCAAATGTAATATTAAATGTTGACACAGCTTATGTATCAAGATGTTCTTATCCTGACAATAAATATCAAAAATTGTGTAAAGGCATTGATTTCATTTGAATATTACAGAAGATCAGCTTTATAGGATTCTTCTTTCAGCTTTATAGCATGAGATAACGAAAAAAAAAATATTCAGACACAATGATTATTTTGTTGAACATTCAGGATCAGAAATCGTGTAAAAAAGTAAACTCCCCCTGCTAAGTCTGGAACAAATTATCGTAGAAAAAAGTTACAGGTACCAAGCGATTGGAAATAAAGTCTGCTTTTAAATGATGTTTATAAAATTTGCTTAGGGAGCCATTTACATATCAAATCAAAACCAAACTTTGTTTTTTTTCAATAGCAATACCCAGGCTTGACGCCATAAATAAATTCGACACCCTTCAATTATCCCAAATCCTAATTTTTATTGCCCCACCAGTAGTTGATAGGTTCTGCTCTCGAAACTGGTAGACGGTGGGTGCTGGGTTCGAACCCTATCGTGCCCGTCGGCCTAACCGTTTGGAGTTTTCGTGGTTTTCTTCGAACCTTGGGAAACCTTGCGTAAATACGGGTTAGGTTTTCTTAGAAAGAACCCCACGGAGGGCACTCCTCCTAGGGCTTATATCCCTGGAGTAGATATTCGGCCGTCAAAATTCATCCCAACCCAATTTTTTATGAAACTCCTACGATTAGTTTTGGAGATATTAATTATTTTAAAACGAGCTAATTTCAGGAGCTCTATTCAAATTGAAGTTCAATACTCGACTGTTGAAACGCTACGGAATGACTACGTCACTTCTATTAATGTATTATTTCTAGCCATTATGATCATTTCACTCGCTTAATATGTTTCGACTATTGCCAGCCTAAATATTTCAATAAAATAAGTAAAATATATTTTTTAAATTATGCTTTTCTGCACATCATAAACGCAAACCATCATTTTGACGTTATCAACGATAATTCAAAAACTTCTTAAAAGAAAAATTTGAAATTGAGAATTGACATAAAGCAGAACATAATAAATGTAAATCTATAAAAAAAAATTGTTGGTTGCAATTCATTTTTTTTTTCAATATGAATTTCATAATTCCTAATTTATATTATAAAAATTTTAAAATTACAAATTCAATGCATTTATGTTTGGGTTTTTTAGTATTATAGTCACAGACATAATTATCACAAAAAGATTATAATTTCAGGAGATATTAATAAAAATATGAAAATGCAATTTAACATTATAAGCTCTGAATTTTGAATGTTTATAATTCAAAACCTTATCACTTAAATTGCTAGAAATTTCGTTTCGAGGTTATTCATTATGAAGAGCATGTATGCTAATTTTTTTAATATTGAAAAATATTATAATGTAATGGATATATAAAATTAGGTATTGATATTTCTAATATTTTTCCTCCGCTCGAATTTAGTGTGAAATATTTTACTGCAAAATGGATTACCCTGAACACTTCAGAAAGTATCATAATTTCATTCTGCACAATAAATATACATGACGCTATTTCAAGTTTCTGTAAAAGGCACGACAAAATAATCCTAATGCAAGAAAACTTTAGTTATTTAAAATTTAGAACAAAATGACTCTGAACATTTGTTGAGACCAGTTTATCCATATGAAAATCTACACGGAATGATGGTTTCGGAGAAGTTTAATTGAATTCTTTACAAAATTATATCGAGATCATGCTTATAATAATCATTTGGAGAGCGCAGATGATAAAGGTGATTATTGAGAGAAAAAAAGAGTTAACAATATTCTCAGAGATTTTCATTGATAAAGGAGACATCTGACAATAAACTTGAATAAAGATTTGGAACTTTTCAGTTCATTTTCTCAAAATGATAATTGTGTAATTTACCACGCTTATCATTTGAGTTTTTCATTTTGTCATATAAGTAAACGCGGAAATTGCAATTAAGGAGATAGAAAAATAATTATTTGAAGACTTTTCTTATTAAATTATAGTTATAATGTAAAAGCTTTAGAACTAAAAAATACGCATAGTAAAATATTTTAATTTTTGCGTTATAGCCACTTTACATATTTTTATGTGTTGGGTAATATTTATTTATACTAAAATCAAAATATATATAGAATCAGATATTTATGATATATTATTATACGATAAAATCATGTGTATATGTTTGTATGTGTATAAATATGAAAATTTTATTTAAAAAAGGCTCGCTTTCGATTGCACACGTTTTGTCGAATATCTACCAACATTATTGGCGAATTGTTCTTGAACTTCTAGGATGTAAAGAACATGTTTGATTTTATATTTCTCGGTGAAGATTTATCGGGGGTACAATTAGGGGGCTAATAATAAATTTAATAATAAAATAATATTTCCGATCACCTATGTAACAGAAGAGGCTGGAAATGGTTTGTCACTGTTGTAAAGGATTATTTGGGCCCTGTTAAATGTTTGTATACATTTGTGTAAGCATAGCACTCATATTCGTGAAGATGTATACGTTTTTTGTGAAAAATACAAAGGTTTTTCTTTATAGCATACAGAGTTTTTAACCAAATTTAACACAACTTTCCAAAAACCTGACAAAGAAGAGTAGCAATAGTATACTTCGATTAAAACATGAATATGTTGAATATTTCATTAGATATGGGCATTTGTATGAAATAATTTTTAACTGCGCAGGCGTGGAAGATCCTAAAATTTTTATTATATAATTTGGTAGTCAGCTATTTAGGGCAACTTATATAAAAAGTCCCGTCAAATATCGCAAATATTCACAAAGATAGGGTCGATATAGTGATTTATTTCCTAAAAATAGCTTTATTATAAGGGATTTTCAACAACTTTTCAATCAGCTCACTATATCTTTCTAAGTTTTCACAACATTTGACTAGACTTTTTATAGAAGTTGCCCCAAAATACTCACTACCAAATTATGAAATAAAAATTTTGAAATCTTTCGCCCATGCGCAGTTAAAAATTATCTCATAAAAATGCCCATATCTATTAAATATTCAATATATTCATGTTTTAATTGCGGATACTGTTGCATGATACTGTTGCTACTATTCTTTAGCACGTTTTTGTAAAGTTGCCTTAAATTTGGTTGAAAATTCTGTAGGCTATATACAAAAACTTTTGAATTTTTCACAAAAACGTTAACATCTTAACTAATATGAGTGCTATGCTTACACAAATGCATACAAACGTTGAATTGGACCCAAATAGTCATTTACTACAGTGACAAACCATTTCCAGCCTTTTCTGTTACATACACTGGTTATCAAAAATTAAGGAAAAGTCACAAAATGCTATATTTCAAATGAAAATCAAATTTCAAAGTGATTGCTCTAAAGGCGCAAAGGCCAACATAGTGAAAAAGATTCCAAGCCGGGGCACTATGTTGGCCTTTGCACCTTTTAAGCAATCACTTTGAAATTTGATTTTCATTTGAAATATTGTATGCAAGGCGAATGTTTCTCTCGGGAATAATTTCCATGTATTAATACACAAAATACTAATTTTTAAATACGCGAATTCTCAGAAAGAAGTAATATAATTTGAATAATTACTATCTCTGCAGAGCGGCTAGTCCATATAACATCTCATTCAGGTCACACATGGTCACAAGAGTCACAGTCACTACGGCGAAACAAAAAATAGGAAATTCCATACGTCTCTTTTATGAGTCTCAAATGACTACTATATGTGACTCCACTGACAGGTCACTGTAATTGCTGCTTTGTGAAGAGTCACCAGGTGACTTTGAAATGTCGTTTCATTGAGACTCTCGTGTGACTCTCATCTGGAGATTCAATTTCAAAGTCATTGTGCACGTTGCATTATGATAAATCACCAAATAATGTCACATTAAAGTCACATGACTTTGTCAAATGGTGACAGAGACCCTACTGTAAAGTCACCACTGTGAAAAGTGGTGAAAAGTCACCATGTGACTTTAATTTGGCATTATTTGGTGATTTATCATAATTCAACGTGCACAATGACTTTGAAATTGAATCTCCAGATGAGAGTCACACGAGAGTCTCAATGAAACGACATTGCAAAGTCACCTGGTGACTCGTCACAAAGCAGCAGTCACAGTGACCTGTCAGTGGAGTCACATATAGTAGTCATTTGAGACTCATAAAAGAGACGTATGGAATTTCCTATTTTTTGTTTCGCCGTAGTGACTCTGACTCTTGTGACCATGTGTGACCTGAATGAGATGTTATATGGACTAGCTGTTCTGCAGAGATAGTAATTATTCAAATTATATTACTTCCTTTTGAGAATTCGCGTTTTTAAAAATTAGCATTTTGTGACTTTTCCTTAATTTTTGATAACCAGTGTAGGTGATCGCAAATATTATTTTAGTATTAAATTTATTATTAGCCAATAATTGTACCCCCGATAAATCTTCACCGAGAAATATAAAATCAAGCATGCGCTTTACATCCTAGAAGTTCAAGAACAATTCGCCAATAATGTTGGTAGATATTCGACAAAACGTGTGCAATCGAAAGCATCCAGTCGATGTACCTTAACTTTTGGAGGTCAGTGTATTTTGACTAAATTTTGCATCCTATCGTCTTGGGGTATGAGAAGACCAATGCGCTGGGTAACATGTTCGAGAAATTTTGATTACTGGGTCATTTGAGTTAACTACGGGTTAATGCATTTCAATGGGAATGAAGGTTGAAACAGTTATTAAGTTTTTGAACAGTTGGCAGTAAACGAATTCGCAAAGATGCCAACATTTCCCCAAAATTTAACTATATTTGGTGAAATATTAGCGAAATCATCGATATTTAGCAGGAAAATTGACTTTCAAGATTAACAATGCCGAAACACATGGTTGGCGTGAAAGGAAAGAATGTCGGCAAACTTGGCAATATCTGGCAAAATATTGACGACATTTGGCGATAATATTGGCTTTCAGAATATAAAGGAATTTTCTAGAAATTTCCAATAGGAGTCGAGATACATATTTCAAACAATCAGAGTCCAACTGAATATGTAATTTGGAAGGATGACCTTTCATTACAAATGTATACCTAATGTAAATTTTAGAAATGTGTGTATAGTTTTAATATTGATAGTTTCTATAAATAATGCTGTTATGAAATAAAATGCTCTTTAGCAATAAAACAGCAAGAATGTATTGTTATATCGAGTTAAACACAAAGCTAATTTTAACCTAGCGTAGCTCGATCTTCCACGCTGGTACAAATTATAAGTCAATTACTTTACAACAATATCTTTAGTCTATGTAAAAGGTATTGTAAAATAATCCTCCTGCAAGGCGAGATTAATTACTTAAAATGCAGAATACATTAACTCTGAAAATTTATTATCTCCAATTTATTCACTTGAATGTTTATACAGAATGGTGGTTTCTCAGGCAGTTTTTTAAAATCATTACAAAATTGCATAGTTTTTTTTAATGACGATAGACCATTGTATATATTAAGGCGAAAATTAGACTCAAGATTTTTATTTATTTATTTATTATGGCGTGCACTTGGCAACTAGGCCATTCGCCACAACAAGGCCGGAAGTGATGGTTATTTGCTTAGAAGATTCCGTAGTGCAGTCATCACTACTCAAGTTGTTCTCGTAATTTAGAACCTTGATCAGATGGCGATATCTTCACCTGACTAGGCACATCCAGAGGTATAATTTATAGGGAACTTCGAGGACTTTGCATCCTTGACGATTTTTATTTGCACTAGACGCCATTAGCATACCTGGAGGATTTTAACATGAGGGTATGCTTCGAAGCCACGACCTTCCGACTACAAGTCCGATACGCTGCCAACTTGGACACCTCTGCCCTAAATCAAGATAAAAGGTTAAAAAATATTCCGTGGGTAATTTTTATCAGAAAGCATGTTAATTTAAAGAGCATTGCATTGAAAAAATAAATAAATGTTTCATTTGTCGTTGAAAGTCGTCGGAAAGTCGTTAGTTTAATCTAAAATCGTTTTCGGTAAATTATTTATACCAAACAAAAATGTATTATTTTTATTAGCATTATTATTACAGAAAAGATTTTGAATGTTATGAAAAACTAGATGATAACAAAAGATCTTCTTTGCATATAAAAATATATTTAACATTCTATCTAAGCTTGACAGAGAAGAAAGGACATTTTGCCCTACCCGGATTCTTAATCAGCAGATTTTTAGCAGGCAAAGGCTGGGTACCGTGAGAAAGTTTGTAATAACATACATAATTGACTAAATACAATTCAGTAACAACACGATAGAAATATGATTACAATCAGGACAAAAAGATAATTACGTTATAGATGCATTTTCAATATAATAGTTACGTCTTTATCTATGAATATATTATCAAATAAAATCTGCACAGACACATTAATGTAATTCAATTAATATTATAAATAAGAATGAATAAATGAAGATTAGTCGGCCCCAAAATTATTCTATAACAATAGGTAAAGATTTAATGTTCTATAATTTTCTTTTAAAGTGATAACCGAGTTTCGGTTGTAGCCACTATAAGAATGCTTTCTTCTGGTTAGTTTTTGAGGTTTAAATTTAAACGTATGGACTTAGAGTTCCCAAACAGATAATAAAGTTCTGTTTTTTCTTTCTTTTTTGTAGTACAATATGAAATTTAGCACAGAAGGATCAGTTTACTGGAAATATATATATTTGTTTTGAATTTATTCGAAATGAAATCAAAGAAAAAACGCACCAATATTAACAACTTAAAAAAAATAATTTCATTATTACAAATGCTGCAAAATGTGTGATGCGCATTTAACTTTTTATTATAAGAGATATATTGGGCAAATGTGAGTGAGTTTGTATATGGGTATACATGTACAGGTAATGTTAGGAAATTTGGATGTTTACAATCTTGGTCTTTATGTTTGTTATTCAAAATCTGCGGTTTCCCCTATAAAAATATCTCAGTTTTTATCCAATCAATGATTTTGTTTTCTTTAAGAAAAGAAACATCTTCTTTTGAATGCTAAAATTTATAGCCAAATTTTCTGTTTTTCCGCAAGATTTAACTAAACTTGGCTGCAACGTGGTAGACGTGTGTGTAAATTACTGCAGAGTTGCCTATTCCGGGATAGATGCGGCACCCCTTGTATTTCTTGTAATTATCAATAGATGGCGGTCAGACGCGACGTATAGGTGCGATTACTTTAACGAGTATATAGCGTAAATTCCATTTCGGTATTCACTCGTCGCAGTAAAATCCTTATTTTGAGGTATGTGCATGATTTCACTATCCAAACTCTTAAACACGTTATGCTTAAATAATTTGTATACATTAATTACTAAATGCATGCACGATTGCGAAATTGAGATGTCAAAACTAAGTGTAGCATCTGCATAGAGTACCTGTGTTTAAGGTTACGCCATTTTCCTCTGCGAGGACAGGCAACTGTGATGTGCGGCGTCTGCACCGTACAAAATGGGTTACATGCCACACTACGATTGGGTATACATACTACAATTTGTTTTGTACGGGATAAGGCGTTGAATAAAATTGAAATTTATCTAGCCCTGCCTTATTTTTTATGTTACTGAATTATATATTATTGAAGTATAATTGCTGGATTTGATTAAGTGTTATTTTCCTTTTCTTTTCGCACAGGCTAACCACTTGCTAAGTTAGTCACGTTATTAGTCGTTAACTGTAATTGTAATAATTTTGCATTTTAACGTCCTGGCTTTAAATGAAATATTGTTTTTAAAAATCGGATAAATTTTAAACTTGTTTTCAGATTTTATTAGAAATGCCCACACTTTATAAAAGAAAAGAAAGTGTAAGCTCACAAGGACAATGGGATCCGAAAATGTTAATGCAGTATGCTGGGCGCAGATTGAATCGGTATCAGGTAGGGTGTTTAATCTGCGATGCATGGAGCAAATCTATAACTGTTTGAAAAGCTATACTAGTGGCTTTAAGGTCACCGGGATCTTTCCTTTAAACAACAACGCTCTTCCAGATCATTTGTTTTCTGTGTTAACGGATAGTGGACTGCCCGTAACAGAAAACATAAAGCAAGACGCCGTAACCCTCTCAACTAAAGTGCTAATCAATACATCTCAAATCAATTTGCAGCATGCAGAACCTGAAAATATCAGTGTAAAACCACCATGAATTACCAAAAACCTACAAGAAATCTCTCCTATTCCGCGAATTAAACAGGTGATAGAAATGGGTACAGAATTATGAAAACGGCAGTAAATTTAACCTCTATTGACAATAGAAATGCGCTTAAGCAATTTAGAGGAAATATTCCAAAAAGATAAGAAAATTAACAAAAAATATGACAAAACTACCAAGAGAAAAATTAATTTTGATTCTGGGGAGGATCCCTTGACAGTCTATCAGATATTTATGAATGTTCAAACAGTATCAAATGTAGAAGAAAAAGCGAAAAATAAAAAGTTAGAAAGAGAAGAATGATGCAAGTCATAATGATAATAATGAAAAGTTGGATCATACATATAATGCAGACGTTCTTTGCAACGAATTTTCACAAAACTACAAAACTAAGAGGAAATGTCATTAGGCTTCGTTGCATCATGTGTCAAATATGGTTACATGAAAACTGCACTATTTTCGACAAATTTTTGCGGAATTAAAAACAGCTCTACAGTGATGGAACAGTGCAGCACCAAAGAATCCATTGACACCGAAAATTGCAATAGTATTCTTACTTCAGAATAGAATTTCTGAGACTTTTAAAGGCTCATATTCCCAGCAAGACATAACTCCCGCACAAATATGGCGTTTCATCCTGAATGTATGGGTGACGCGCCGCAGTGTAAAGTTTAAAAAAAAATGTAAAAAAGTATTCATTATTTTTATTTATTTATTTTTTTGTTGTCGCAGTAAACATGCTGAATATTTAACATTAGTAGGACAGCATAATTTTTTTTTTAAGTGCACCATGGAACATCATACACAAATTCAAAAGAATATGTGGCATTACACACAGAATTACCCTATATGTATACATATATCTACATTAGTCTGTATTTATTTATACAGTTGCATAGAATAGTAAATTTTAATCATTTCCATTGTTTCTCTTTGTGTTTAATATCAGCTATTGCTCAATATCCTGGCATCACACCGAAAATTCCGGAAATACCTCCCTCCTTTCTTCTTTCCCTCTTTACCTTTTTATTATAATAATGTACGAGTACAGTAAACGCTAATATGCATGCATTCATTAATATGTGTTTACATCATTCAAGTTTTCATTTTTAAATATTAAAATTTAAAAAACAAAATGATTCTATTTGAGTTTATCAGTTCTGTAATAATTTAAATTATCGAGTCAGTCAGATTATAATATCAGTATGAATAGACAGAAATATGTAAATGTAATTTTATATTGCTGTGTAAAAATTATGAATCTACATAAATTAGCACTTTCTTATGAAGTTGTTAAATATATCTTATAAATTGATGAAAGTTGTTAATATTGACAATTACTTAAATAATCGAAAAAGCATATTTTTTTTCTAATTGGGTTACAGTGCTTGCATGCAGTTTAATAAAATATGAAATTCCAATAAAATTTAGAAGATTGATAATGATTAAAATGAAAAGGTCGATCCATTATTTAAAAAAAAAATGTGCAGACATTTTTCAGAAAGTGGCAGATATGAAAAAAAAAATTATTATAGTTATATATAACCGCATCTTAAAACTATGAATAGAAATTCCAAATGATTTAACAAATAAAATATTGCAAAGAATTATGACAAAACTAGGAAGCGTTTTTCCGTTTCTGATTGCGTGAAAAATATCAATAAGCAAAAACTTTACAAGATGATAAGTAGTATAATTTGAAAAGTTTCCAAGAAATAAAACGCTTCAACCGCGTCTGAAATTTCAAACTTAACTCAGTTTTAAATTTAAACTAATAGAAAATAAATTATTCCAAAAGCACGTATCTTTAAAATTATATATCACAATATATTTTCGAGAATTACATATTATACTGCTTCAACATAATATCAAATATATATATATATATATATATATATATATATATATATATATATATTTATTTATTTATCCTATGAAAATATATTACAGCATCATTTGTGTTTTTATGCCATTAAATAAATATAGTTATCAGTTTTTCATTTTTGTATTTATATTTTACCATTAAGTTAATGACAGTATAAACATAAAAAGCATCGAATTACAGCAGACTCTCAAATATTCCAGATTCGAATGTATTGCTTTTCCCCAGTATCCCTCAAATAAAAGAAAAGCCCTTAAATGCCATTCAAGAAGCATTATATGATATTTGATTACAAAAGTGTATATTCTAGTGTTATTTTTCTTTATCGTATGACTTTTAATATTAAAAAGTACCTATTTGAAAACATATGTTTAACAATTACTTATTTCAAGGGTTACTTATATCAAAGTTTTGAGAATGTCAATACAGTGTTGCGACCTGGTTGGATTTAAACCAAGTTGATGTTATACATAGTTTGAGGCATCGTTCTATTGAAAAATGAGTTCAACAGAAATAATGAGAGATGTCTCTGACACAACATTTTCAGAAAGGAAATATATTGCATTTGTCCCATTACAAACAAAACATACCAAACTAAAACACTTCTTTCTTTGTATTGCTCTTTAAAAAATAATACTTTTTCATCTCGAACACCATGCCAGTAATGATGCAAACCGTGCAATCTATCTAATTTTAATTTGTCATCTGAAAATAAAAAAACTTATATGCACTTCTTGGCATATGTCAGCAAAATCCATAAACTTCATTCTATGCACTTTCACTACTGGGTTTATTTTTTAACATTTTCCAACAGAGTTGAAAAATGTTTAATGATTGAGTTCGTTTGGCCGTCCCGTCGTCTGCCTGTGTGTCAATCTCTGCTCCTGTTCCCTAACTGAATAGATATTGAGTTTTCTACTGAAGCGATTATATATATATATATATATAATAAAAGCTGTTTGTACGTAGATGTGACCGCATAGCTATTTTTAAAAATGAACCCATTTTTATATTTAATTTTTTATTTTAATTGTTTTATATGAAATTTCTTAGAAACAGTGGCAATCGGATTACTTCCATTGTTTCAGATAAAAGTGAAATAATGAAAGATATTCAGATACTTGACTTTTATGTGTTTTTTTCATTTGCAAGTTTTTTCGGTAAAAAAGAAGTTTTCTTTATTTTTATAAGCAAATAAAAATTCATATTTCTTGCGACATCGCGAGAATATTGTTTATTGATTTCATTGTATCTTTATGCATTATGACTTTAATAGTTTTTTTCATTACAATTAAAGAGAAAAAATATTTTTATTAGAAATACTGTGGTTAAGCATAAAAATACTTCTATAAAGTATGTTTAAAAAGCTTGTGCTCGTGACGTTATGCTTAGGATGAAATGTATTTTTACATTAATAAAACTAAGGATAATAATTGATATGATTGTGTGAACATGACGTAACTTTCACTGGTTTTTAATTTTTTTATTCCAAACATTAGAATCGGAGCCTTTATTGATTGTTGAAGAATTGCAAAACTTGAATATTGATTGATTAAAAAAATATGCTTATCATTTGTATTTGTAGAAATAAAATAATCATTTGCCATTTTAAATGACATATTTTTAGGATGCAAACCTTTCAATAATATAATCTTCATGTTGTTTCTTTATATTCATATCAACATAACATCCTTTTGACGGGGGATTTATATTAGTTAACAATAATATTGAAATTATTTTTGTTTTGCATGTGTAAATTCAATTTACGCATCTGAAGACGTTTAATTGAGAATTAATAGCATTCTAAAAACTGACATTCTTGTTCGAGAAAAGTAATTAATGTACTATTAAACTCCTTGAAAACGGTTTGAAAAGCAGTGGCTGCAAAAGAAGCTTTGTTTTGTTTTAAGTGCTTCTTTAAATCTCAAAGATAGAGTGACTGCGCCAGTAGTTGATCAAAATTTTGAAATATTGCTCTATTTCCGGCAGAAATGAGTTTTACAAGTAGCACTAGATATAATATTTTTGCTTGAATGTTAGTTCACCTGTTGTCACATAATTTATTTTCAGCTGTGTCTTCTGTAAGAGAAGCCATATTATCAATTTTTTTTATTAGAAAGTGTAAAAATTTAGTTTTTCAATAGTTGGAGACAATAACGGTAAGTTAAATTAATCCCCTTCCATCTTGCTTATTTCAACTAATATTTTCATAAGAATTGTTGTTAATCACAGCACAAGGATGATATTTTAAATATTAATTTTTAGATTTTCGATTGACTTCTTTTTAAGGGTTGAAATTTGACTGATCAACTTCTGGTCTTATTAAATAAGCAAATTCCAGAAATTGATCAGTTGTGATCAATTATTGGTTTCGAGGACTCTAGTTATTGATCAGTATATCAACTGCTGGCTAACAACATGCGTAGCCATTAGTTGATCATTTTTTAATTTATTTGCTTACCAAGCCATTATTGCTTATTTTCGGAATTCATTATGATGCTGAAAAAGAAATTCTTCCAGTACTCAGAAATAATCTGCGAGCAGCCGTTGAAGACGTAAGAGAAAAGAGTGTTTCCATAACTTTGAATCAATAGCCCTTTTCTAAATATTCCACCTATGTTTCCTTAAAAGGCTTTTTTGTTTTAGGTTAAAGAGTAAACGCCAGAGGTAAGACGGGTGTGACATTCATCAGTTTTAAGCAAAGAAGAGGAAAAGCTCCTTATTGACTGGATAAATGCTTATGCGAAAAAAGAGTTCCCGATTAACAGGAGGACTTTATTTGAAGCCGTAAAAAACATCATTTAACTCTTCTCCAGGGAAAACATGGTTTAAAGGATTCTTGCGAAGAAACAGTTCGTTAGCTGAGAGGTATGCAGATGCTATCAACACTGCAAGAGCAGAAGTGTCAGAGCCCAGCATCCGCGAGTGGTTCCAAGAACTTCACTAATATCTTGAAACTGAAGGCTGCCTTGACATTCTTCTCGATTCCAGGAGAATTTTTAATGGTGACGAAAGCGGTTTTCAAACTTGTCCAAAAACGGGAAAAGTTTTAGGCCCCATTTCATTCAACATTTTATAGGAAATAAAAACAGGTACTGAAAAAGAAGCTATAACCGTGATGGCTACTTTCAATACAGCAAGAGACGCTATTCCTGGGATGATAGTTTACCCATTGCAGAAAATATCACATGAAATTGCACAGAATGTGCCAGACAACTGGAAAATAGGTAGATCAAAGAAAGGTTGTATGTGTGGGAGTACCTAGTTTGAATATCTCGCAAATGTATTTTTGCCTTGGTTGAGAAAACCAAATATCAAATTACCCATATTACTCTTGGTGGGTGGCCACAAGAGTCACTTAACTCTTGAAGTGGCAAAGTTATGTTCAGAGAATGAAATCCTTCATTTCGCTCTTTACACGAATGCAACACACATACTCGAACCAGCTGACGATGCTATTTTCAGGCCTCTCGAAGTGTGCTGGCAGGAAAATGTTTATGATTGGAAAACTAAATCTGCAAACAAAGTGATCCCAAAAACAGTATTTGTAACTTTGATTGCAAGTGCATTTCGAGAAGTAGCAACTCCGAAAGTCATTAAAAACGGCTTCCAGAAATGCGGCCTGTTTCCGCTTAATCAAAATGCAGTAGACTACGAAAGATGCATCAGCAGTAAGAAACGAGATTTTCCGCCTACAAACCCACGTGAAAATTGGTCTAGAGTAGGAGTAGCGGAAAACTTCAAAGTCCAGACGCTTTTGTACATTGAATCCCTATTCAAAAAAGGGTGAGCTCAGAAATTCAGAAGCGTGGAATGGAACAAATGGGAGGGTGATGTTGAAGCTCTTGAACTGTTCCATTTCTGGAGGCAAATGCGGAGCAAATGTCTTGAACAAACTCAAATGAACATGGCGACACCAGAGAGCGAACCTGAATCGCCAGTTAATGATCTCATAACACCAACTGCTTATATTGCTCTACAATCTGATGATCCCCAACGTTTGATTATGATCATGCAACACCAGGTCCTTCAAGGGCGACGGACTACTTCCAAATTATGCGACTCCTGAGTGCCCAAAAAATGTTAGGTTTAGGTAAAGTAAAAAATGTCAGTCCAGCTTTTGCAGACAATATTCTATGGCCTCACGACACGCCAGAGAAGAAAAAAACATAAAAGAGACGGTTGGCTTATGCAACAACATCAAAACAGTGGATAAAGTCTTTCGAAGAAAGGGAAAAGGAAAAGGTATAGGTAAAGGTAAAATAAGAGAAAGAAACACGAAAAAAAGAAATGATTCAGAAAAAAGAAGAGAGGAAGCAACAACTTCTACATCAAAGACAAAATATAAGACTATCTAAAATTCCGACAAGGCGGAAAAAACGGCTGAGCAACTCACACAGCTTTGAGTCCAGTGCCAAAGTTTCGTCCGGTGAGAGTGTGTGAGTGGAATCCTCAGATGAGAAAACTGCTCATACTTGGCAGACGGCGCAAAAGTATATTGATGAGCGCGTTGTCATTTTAGAAAATATAAAAGGAAAAAGAAGGAACGACTTTGGCTTCTACGGTGGCATGTGGGTGCCTATGGAAGTTGTACTTTTTTATAGATGATGGGATCAAGTTATTTCCACATAGAACCCCCAAAAATCAGTAGAACAAGAAATCTTTTCTCTGCCCCTGAATTAATTTCAATATTGCGTATAAGTTATTGTATTTTTATTGTTTAATCGTCTCATTAAAATATTTACTATTCTAAAATTGTTTAATTTTTTCTACTTACATTGAAAAAAAGATCAAAATGACCAGTGATCAACTACTGGAATGAAATCGATCAAAAACTGGGTTCGCCTGATCAACTACTGGGGAAATGGTAATTAAAAAACTATTTATTTATAATTCTGTTGTTATTTAATTTCAGCAGAATTTAATAATTGTCCATTATAGGTCATTCATTAACCCCTTGACGTACAATGACGAGCATAGCCCGCGTACGATGATCGAGCCAAATGTAAATTCTTCTTACCACTAAAATTTCACAGTAAATATAGTTTAATTTAATCGTTGAAATTCCGTGATTAAACAAACCGAAAATCTCTATTAAAATTTAGTGGTAGCTGTGGATTTGCTAAACCGTGGAGCTGTTAAAAGTAAATCGTAGGTTAAGGGGTTAAGGATTGTAGAAATCATGTTAGTTTACTTCTAAAATTTAAAAGGAATGAAAAATAATAAAAACCCCGTAGCACCGACCTTATTTGATCAACTACTGGCTCACCCTATATCATTTCCTGAGGTTTCTAAAGGTAAAGAACGCTTTTCGGAATCGTGATTACCTCGGATGATGTTATTTTGTATTTACGTTTATATTATATTTTCTTAGATTAAATAAGCGATTTTTTTTATTGCGTTCATCTTTCTATTTAGAAGATCTGTTGAAACATAGACAAACTCTGAACATATATATGTATGTCAAAATATAACAGAAAATGTCTGACTTCGAAATAAGTCGATATGAAAAGTAATGAATTTAAACTCCTCGTTAAAGTATCTATAGAAGACATAGCTGTAAGAAGAGCTGCGATACCTATAATGTGTGAACGGGAGCTTTGGAGACACGAAAATAAAGATAAAACATCATCGGTAGTTGCAGAAACATCGTTGTATTGGAATCTGAAAAATACGTGAAATGCAATAAAGATACGATCACTGAAAAGCATACACGACTAATTCGTTCCTATGAAGCAAAAATAAAATCACAGCTGCAACTTTTTCCATTGGTTATAGTAAAATACATAAAACTCGGTAATACGTGACCACTATAACGCATGTATGTGCTTATTTCTCCGATGAAAAATAATAACAATCGACTTCGTTGTAGTAGTCTCAAAAGTTTATGAAATTCGACAATGCCGCGATCACTATCATACGTGTACGGAAGAGAATTGCATATTAAAAAAATCATTGAATGTATCAACCTAGTTGCACAGGTTTCTCAAAAATAAATAAAAAATGATAATGCCGTAATGCCGTAATCACTATAGCCAGTGGTCGGTGCATATACGACACTTTTTATTGTTCTTACCAGTATCTTTTATCAATAATCTTCAAGAGACATTTTTATAAGATATGCAATAGGAATACATCATGAGGATTTTTGATAAAAGATACTGATAACAACAATATAATTTATCCTATATGCTCCGATCCCTGCTATAACCAATGTATGTGCGATTCGTGCCCATGATAAAAATAGTTGATGAGGAAACGTTGCTTTTCAGGCATATCTAAAGAACATAGAATTCAGTAATGCCCCAACCACAAAATCGTTAACTATAATTTTTAACTTTGAATAATAAATAAAGCTAGTTTTCATGTCCCATTAAAAGATACCATTCGACCTGTCAGAAATCCAAGAAGGCAACGAGGCACTCTCTTAAAAAAATTTAGCGATTTTGACTCCGACTTAGTGTATTTTCACTCATTTTTATTGAAAATGCACTTATCCTATAGGAGTGAATTCCATCCATCTGGCGGAGTGGTTATTTTCATTCCTTTTTGATAAGATGTTTTCACTATTTTTTCGACTAAATTAATAGGCAAAACGAGTGACTGCACCCATTATTGACAACTCATTTTTAAACCACTTTTTTATCAAATTTAACAGGCAAAATAAGCAATAACAGGCAAATAAGTAATAACAGGCAAATAATCTCCCTCTTATTTTCTTTTAATTTTGTTTTTTAACATATATACCTCTCCAGTTTGCAAAATGTATTCATTTAAAAACTGCATTTAAAAAAAAAAAATCCAGATCCAGAAGAACAGAAAAAAATTTGTTTTTCATTTCCGAAAGATAAATAATAATAATAATAATAATAATAAGATGGTTCGCCCCATACCAAGACAAAAAAATTTCCATTGTCAATATCCTGAAGTGCCCTGTTTTTACTCTGTCTTTCTTATTAATATTTTCACACTGTATATATAACTTTAACATTATTAGTTTTAACCCGGAAATACGTATTTCTTTAATTAGTCATGATATTATTATATTTTCTTAATATATTTTGCTTCCGACACAGATAAATAATTATAGAACATAGAATTCATGTGTTACATAACTGAAGACTTTTCTTTTTAGTTAAACTTTTGAATATGAAAATAGCTAAGTATAACACAAAAATAAAAATTCACAAAATCATAATTTTTAAAAAAGATCACGCTAGTTTTGTCATAAAATAAATTAATAATATTTTTTACTAATCTATTATTTTCTGATACTTTTTTAAATTATCTTTTACATTTCGTACTATTTACATAATACTGTGTCAATTGAAAAATTTATAAATAAAGTGAAGATGTGTTCAACTAAGTGAACACAATTTATTAAATACTTGTACTTACTGAAATATTAAAAAAAATAGAACATATATCATAAGTTAATAATAATTTAATAATTTTTACTATCATGGGTTGAGTTCCCCAAATATTTCTGAGTGTCAAAAGCAAAACAGTATATTAATAACCAATACTATAAGCACAAAAATATGTATGTTTAATAATGTAAATATCAATTAGCGTAATTTTACACAGTTTGAATTCGGGAAAACTAAATGTCCAAGCACAATTTATTGATTATAAAAATTAAGGAACAGATGCATTAAAAAAAGAAAAAAAGGGTAATTTAAGAAATTCGTCTTTAAAAGTAATAACGTTAAATAACGCAAAAAATCATATATACAGTGTGAAAATACAACAAGGAATGGCGAAGGAATAACAAGAAAGATGAAGTAAAGCAACGTTCTTTACCTTAGAATTTTCAGTATTAGAAAAATCCTAAAATCGCAAGTAGCCATCTTGGTTTTAGCTGGGAAACAAAAAACGAAATTTATTCAGTTCTTTGTGATGATTGCCCTCCCCCTGCTTTCGTGGGCATAATCCATCTATCTTATTTTATATCATTTTTAAATCAATCAAATTACAATTGTAATATTGTTTTAATCGTGTAACGCTAAGCTTTGACGCTTGAAAAAACAAGCGGCTGCATTTTAAAAACGGTTCTCGGTTCTCTTCCATCAAACTAAATATCTCGTTACAGGATTACAACCACTAGGGTAGCTTCTTGAATCGCTCTTTTAAAGATATTTTTTGCAGATAATCTGTAGATAATCTTTTCTGTAGATTTTCTAAAATAGAGTGGTTCTGGGATGCTACTCCGAAAAAAGATGATTTGGCACACCAGTTTTTTGTGGAAAATGTCTCGTTTTGATAAAGCAGGTACTCAGAAAAAACAAAAACATGCGTAAAACTTTTCGTCCTTTTGTTGAGTTAACAATTCGTTCTTTTGAATTAAGAGTGCAGAATCCTCCAACAAACATTCAAGGTAATTGAACTTTTTATTCTAAATGCCAAGGTTATTGATTTAAATACCCTTTAAAATGGAATTGTTGCAATTTGTTTTTTGTTTTTTAAGTGAGATTTGTTGCTAATGAAAATAAAAACTAATGAAGTTTTGTGTTTCTTCATGTATCCAAGTAAACAATTATTTATGACCTAATATATAATTTGTTTTCCAATTTACATCTCCATACATTAGGTAATATTTGACTTTTTTTTAATAAAGTATAAATAATCGCTTGTTTTATTGCATCTATTAAATAATTAGTGTAATTATTCAACTAACTTCCTTTTGTATGTGGAAAAAAGGGATAATGTTTTTAGAAAATATTTGTGAAATTGCTTCTCTTCCTTTCAAGTTTATTTTCACCATCTATCGAAGGTTTCTATAAAAAGTAAGTACCAATAAACCAGTTGATAATGGTATCAGCTGGTGCATACATAACAAAACTGAACTGTTTTTTCAAACAGAGGAGTCATTAATCTCCCAAATGTATGGTAACGAAAAAATAAAGAAATTTATAAAATCGTGTCCCATTTATGAAGAATAATTAAAAATATAAAAGTAAAAGAACAAAGAAAAATCTAGTATCGAATCTTCTTTAACATTTTTAATGCAAATTTTAGCTACAGTGAGCAAAAAAAGTATTTGCACACCAGGTAAATTTGTTGTAGCTTATGTATAAATAAATAAAAAGCAACTAACAAGGAAGGTCTCCATACGGGCATACTCAGAAAAATCTGAAAAAAAAAATACAGAATGTTCTTCTCCCATGGGTATATATGTTTCTAAAAAAAATTCGGCGGAACCTCGGTAGAACGTCCGTAAAAAATAATGAAAATTTCGTTTATTTGGAGACTTATAACCGTTTGGCGAAGAAATAAAATTTCAAAAAATACGCTTGTCGAATACTCTTTAAGGAAAAAACTTTTTATGTTGAATTTGTTTAAATAAGTTTAATTTAAATAACTTTAGCTTTGTCATTTTTAGTTTGCTTTAACTATAGTTTTGTCATATATATTTATATGTACTTATAACGATTTTTAACTATCATATTTTACGATTTAAAACAAAATCTAAATTGAATAAAATTGTTCCAAACTCAAAAATATGCCCCATTGAGCACTGTGGATTCAACTTTGTTGCTATGGAAACAACATCTTCGGTATGGAAATGGATTACGGCAGCATTATTCATCTGGCGTTAAAAGTTATTTTTATAACCGATAAAGCGGTTTAAAGTAAAAAAAAAAAGTGGATTGAAGAATAAAACAATGGCAAAATTTCATTCAAATCGACAACAAACAACATGTATAATACAAAATGTAATAATAATAATAATTTCTTTCATGGTTTACGTTTAAATTCATAAAAAAACGCATATTCACAAAATCAATTAACAAACAATTTTCAGATTCAATCAAATCGTTTGCTTTTGGCGAGGAAAAGTCCTGCTCGCCAAATTGCGTGCCGCTTTCGTCGTTTCACGCCAATTATTCGAAAGTATTTTATTTTTTTTACAGATTTTCTTCTGTAATTCCGCCGCTAATTTTAATTGATCCTTTGTTACATACATGAGTACTTTCACTAGCATTTTTTTCAACATATTCTGAGTATGCCAAGTATGGAGACATTCCTTGTAAGAATTGAAATTACCAACACTTTTACAAAACAAATACACATATTTAATATCTGACTTCATAATTATATTTAAAATATGAAAACATAAAAAAGTAGCATTTGTACTGCGAAAAACATATTTGCACAATAGCAATTAAAATAGAACTAGAGGAATTATTTATAAGTTAAAAACAGTGCTAATATTTAGTATGCATGCCCTTTGCTTCAATTACAGCTTGTAATCGTCTGGGCATTGATTCTATTAATTTGTGACATGTTTCTCTGCTGATTTGTAGCCATTCTTCCCTAAGAGTTTGCTTAAGTTCTGATTTGTTTTTCAATTGATTTTTTACATTATAAAGCAACCATAACCTCGTAATATATGCAGTGTGTTTCGAATCGTTATCCTGTTGGAAATAATATGAATAGGAATTCCTAATTTCAGAGCACTATTAGATAAATGATCTCGCAATATATCAATATATTGTTTAGCATTCATATTGCCTTCAATAAAGGTCATTTCGCCAACTCCGTTAAAAGACATGCATTTCCAAATCATTACATGACCACCGCCACGTTTTACAGTTGGTTTCAAGTTTTTAATTTGAAGAGGAGTATTTGGCTTTCGCCATACAGTTTTTTTACCATCTGAGCCAAAAGTATTGAACTTGCTTTCATCGGAAAAAATAACAGTTTTCCAAAACCCTAGTGGTTTGCTGACATAAGCTTTTGCAAATTCAACTCGTTTCACCCTATTTGTTTCACTAATAAATGGTTTTTTTCGAAGGTCTCTTCCTCGAATATTTGCATCATGAAGAATATTTCTAATTGATTGTGGTGTAACTATTGTTCCCGACGTTGAAGCGACATGAACAGCCAATTCTCGAGCACTTAGAAAAGGGTTTTTTGAAGATTCTTTTATGATGGCTCTCCTTTGCCTGGTATTTAGCTTTCTTGGACGCCCAGTTCGCGGCTTATTTATCGTCGAAGCAGTTTCTTTTTTCTTCTTCATTACATAACGAACACTAGGAAAGGTTAGATTTAATTTTTTACCTATTCCTCCGTAACTTAATCCAGAATTGTGAAGAGATATAATCTTCTCAGGGGTAGCAACAGACAGTTCACACGTTTTCGGCGCCATTAGAACAAAAACTCCCCAGAATCCCTGCTCCAGTTAATATATTACGTGACTTTAAAGTGCGGGGCTAATTTACTGCGGGACTGATATGCTTAACATTTGCATAATATTCACATTTAATGCCTTTTTTAATAGTCAATACTTCTTGTGCACATACTTTTTAGGTATGAGAAAATATTAATTTATTTTTTTAAATGTGTAATATTACTGTTTAAGGAAAATGGGTAGTTATTTTTATTTTCTTCTTATTTAAATAAATGAATAATTAAGAGAATAGTATCAAATTTGATTTCTATGGTTACTTATGCAAAAAATCGTCTGCGTGCAAATATTTTTTTTTTTGCTCACTGTAAATACAGCGATCCCATAACATTCGCGTGGGTTAGGTTCGTGGAAACCTCTGCGAATATCACAATCGGGAATGTTGAGTCTATCTTCCCGTACATTAAAAAAGGGTTAGGTTTTATGATTTTTACTTTCTTCTATATTTACAAGAAGAAAGTATTGGATGCGTGAAAATTTTAGACTATCGGCTTTCGACGGATTTACACGTTTTAGGGGTCAGAGATTCCAAAAAACATGTTTTTACAAAATGTCTGTCTGTGAGTCTGTGTGTCTGTCTGTCTGTATGTGACACAAATTTTGTGGGCGCTCTATCTCAAGAACTAATGCATATAATTTAATGAAATTTGTATTCAGTTTGTCCCTGATATAAATTGGTGCTGATTACTTTTTGGTGTAAATCGTTCAACTGGTGGCGCTGCTAAACAACATTTTCCACGATTTCCACAATAGCTCAATGTCTAGAACTAATGCACGAATTTTCATCAAACTTCAGATTCAGTTAGTCCTTGACATAAATTGATGTTTTAAACATTTTGGTGTAAATTGCTCAAAAGGTAGCGCTGTTATACTCCATTTTTGTAATTTCTAAAATAGCTCTATCTCAATAACTAAAGCTCGGATTTTCAACAAACTTCAGATTCAGGTATACCTAGATATGAAATAGTGCTTTTTAGTTTTTGGTGTAAATTGCTCAGCAGGTGCCGCTGCTATACAGCATTTTTCAGAATTTCCACCATAGCTCCATCTCAATACCTAATGCACGAATTTTCATCAAACTTCAGATTTAGGTATACCTTGACATGAATTGACGTTTTGTAGATTTTGGTGTAAATCGCTCAAAAGGTGGCGTTGCTATGCTGCATTTTTGCAATTTCCGCAATAGCTCTATCTCAAGAACTAATGCTTGGATTTTCAACAAACTTCAGATTCAGGTAGGACCTTCATATCAATTAGTGCTGTTTATACTTTGGTGCAAATCGCTCAACAGGTGGCGCTGCTATGCTGCATTTTTCAGAATTTCCGTCATAGCTCTATCTCAATAACTAATGCACGAATTTTCATCAAACTGTAGATCCAGGTATACCTTGATATCAATTAGTGTTATTTATGTTTTGGTGTAAATCGCTCAACAGGTGGCGCTGCTATGCTACATTTTTCCTTATTTCCGTTATCTCTAGAACTAATGCACGAATATTCATCAAACTTGAAATTCAGATATAATTTGATATGTATTGATGCTAAATTGATGTAATTTCTTGCACTATTTAAATGATTTAATTGACGGGATTTATATAGAAGAAAATTTTGTGATGACCACAACATACTAGTTTTAAATGGAAAACGGCAATTGGAAAGTAAAAAGTACATCTATTAAGCATTAAAAAGTACAAGCTGTAAATAAATTGCAATTTTTTAAAACATATTGTACGAAGTTTATTTGCTAGTTGATGACTGAAAAAAATTAGTGATATGCACAATAAAAAAAAAATCTGTAAATTTGCTAAAATTTTTCCATGAATCTGGGATTCGAAGGACTTTTTATGTAATGGCAACAACAAAAATTCATGTAACAGAATTTCGCCGAAAATCAAAAAATCTCTAAGGTTACTAAGAAATTTTTATTAAACTGGAATGCCAAGAACTTTTCATGTAACTTCAACCAGGGTTACAGATAAAATTTTAGTAAGACTGCTGTAATTTTAGCAGATTCAATTGTAAAGATACAGATTTCTGTAGCATTACAAAAACTAGTTTTGAAGATTTGCAGATTTTTTCGTACAGTTACAGATGAAAATTTAGTAAGCATGTAACTGTACATGTGTATAACTACACATTTTTTTTTACAGTGTGCGATTGTTTGGCAGAACAGATCTTTTGTTCATTAATTTCCATAAAGACAATAAAGCGGCCTGGATTTCTCTGTCAAATTTAATATTGCTTTCTATTACTTTTTGAAGTATTAAAATTTCTCCACCAATATTTCCAGAAAATATTTCACCTGCAATATTTGAATGTTTAAAATTTTATGAAATTTTAAAAGAATCTAGTGAAAAAACAAAGAAAAACGTTCGTTCACCTACAGTTTTAGAATTCCTGCTTTCATCGTCAGTGTCCGTCTGTAGTTTTATAATTTTTACTTTCTTTTATCTTTAAAAGAATTAAGCATTGGATTCGTGAAAATTTTCGACTTCCGTTTTTCGATGGATTTACACGTTTTAGAAGGTCCTGAACACGATTTGATGGTTTTTATACAATGTCTGTCTGTCACTCTGTCTGTAACTCTGTCACTCTATGAGTCTGTATGTGACAAAAATTTTGGGGGCACTCTATCTCAAGAACTAATGCACGGAATTTTATGAAAAATGATGTTCAGTTAGTCTCTGATATAAGATGATGGTGATTAATTTTTGGTGCAAATCGCCCAACAGGTGGCGCTGCTATCTGGCATTATTCATGATTTCCACAATAGCTATATATCTCTAGAAGTAACGCACGGATTTTTGGAAAACATCAGATCCAGTTAATCCTTGATATAATTTGGTGCTGATAACTGTTTGGTATAAATCGCCTAATAGGTGGCGCTGCTATAGTGCATTTTGCAGGATTTACACGATTTCCGCAATAGCTCTATCTCAAAAACTAATGCACGGATTTTCTCCAAACATGAGTTTCTGTCAGACGTTGACAGAAGATGATGCTGATTAGGTTTTGGTATAAATCCCTCAACAGGTGTCGCTGTTAGGCTGCATTTTGCTGGATTTGCATAATTTCAGAGATAGTCATATCTCAAGAACTAATGTACGGAATTCCATATCTTTAGAATCCCCATGAGAGACATAGATTACCATTTAATTTTGGAAGTGTGCTAGCGAATTTTGAAGTATTACATGTATCAGATAGAAGAAAGTTTTGTGATTGGTACATCCGACTAGTTTCTTCATGGATTTCCAGAAGTTCTTCTGGAAATCCGTTGTCATGGGATATTATTAGATCTGCCACGTATTCTCTTCTCAAATCGTTTGAATCATCACCTCTGACCTGATAAGTTATTTCCACAATTTCCTCAAGATGTTCAAAAATTGAATAAATTTGATTTTCTTTTTGCACCACTTGGGGACAAATATTTCATCAACAAGCCTTGATTGAACTTCCATCAAGTTCCATCAATGATGCAAAAATTTCGGCAATAAATTCAACTATGTTCAATTTTTCCAACTGGATGTGACCAAGGCTTCTGATTCTAAATATCATTTGAAAGATCTTCTTGTGTAGTAACCTTTGAACACAGCTATGATTCCTTGGTCTAATGGTTGAATTAGCGCACACATATTAGGTTGTAAAAAAATCTACGTCGGGATGGGCAACTTTTAAACTAATGGGATGTCCAAGTGCGTTTCTATGAGGAGTTTAAACGAAAGATCTTGAGGTGATTGATTGAATTTTATGTCTCCTTCTACAGTATGAACAACGCATATAGAATTAACGGATTCATAATCTTCAAAATTACGTAACTTAAATTGTTTAAAGTTGTTTAAAATTTCAAGCACATGCTGGTGGTATTCCTGAAAGCCTATATTTTAATGTGGTATAGAGGATTTTTTTGCGCAAACCTGTGCGTTTTCGAAATAAATGGACTTGAAGCGACTATTACGTAATTTTCCGTTTCCAGAAAGCATGTTAAATTGGCTGTACACAAAAATATTTTTTAAAGAAGATTATACTGTAAGAAATTTCTAGTATGAAATGATGTAAAAAACTAATTTAACATTAAACTTCAAAATTAAATGTAATATACACGTATCTAGGGTTATATAAACTTTTACATGAAAATGCTGAAAAGCACAAAGGCTCTCAGAATGTTAAATGTACTCTAATAAATGGATACGGTGCTATGTCAGTGATAAAGTGTTATATTTTAAAGTAAAAGACCCAATGCTTCTAGAAATTTTCTGTTCCTTTTAACGTTTTTTATTTTGTGTATAGGCTAATTCCATACGTACTTGTAGTGTAAGTCACAGGCTGCGATTTTTGGCTACCAGTATTTTAGAACGGAAAATGTCACTTGGTTTATCGGAGATATCTCATTCATTGAATAAGATGAGAAAACCTTTCGAAAATAACGGTGGCCAACGAGGATTTCAGTTATCCGCTATGTGACTTACACTACCAAAACCCATGGAATTAGCCTATAATACTGGAAATCAAACTGTCAGATGTTATTAGCAAATGGAGCAATAAGTCTTCGTTAGATGCTCTTCGACTTATTTTTCTCTTATGAGACTCCCGGTACGTTCGAAACTCTTTATTTCGAGCTTCGCTAGCTTCTTCTGATAATTATCCAATTGGAACATCAAAATTTGTAATCATAACCTTTTCATGAATTAGTAATTATGTATAGATCCTAACATAAAAATACCAACCGTACTTTGAGGCACATTGTTTAGCTGTTCCCAGTGCGGAAGTGCCAAATTTTTCGGCATTAATTACTTTGTCACAGGCGATCACCATTATAATGGCAAAACGTTTAATAAGTTCTTTATCCAATCCAGTGATCTCAGCTGTCTTTTTAAACTCAGCAAAAATGTCCCAAACCACTCAAATCACTTCCCCGTTTAAAACATCTATTAGTAAATCTAATTTTTTTCTAAATTCGCGTTGAAATTTACTCTTTGATTCTTCTTAATTTAGCTTCTCCTGAAGTATCCTCTCTGAAACTTTGAGTTAGTCTTCTTTCATGAGTTTCGGTTACGTCTGAAAAAGATTTTCCTAATGTTGATTTCTGCACATTTTCAACTGCAAATGATTTAAGCTCATTACCAACTTTAAAGGAACATTGAAGTGAAGAATAGTTTTTATTACTAAAACGATCTAATTTTCGTTCAGATTTCAGCCAGCTATCTTTTGCATTTACACAAAACATACGTAAACGCTCCTTTAAATTTTCTTCATCAATGTCTGAGGCAATTAGCCCACATTTTTCACTTACAAAACTAAGCATTGATTTTTCATAACTAAAATCATTATTTAAATTTTTCAGAAACAAAAACAAATGTCTGTTTGTTATCATATTTCAAAACATTATAAGAAAAAAGACAAAACGAAATAATATTGTTTCAAATAAAAAAGAAATATGCTAAAATTAATATTACTACAAAATAATTTAAAAAAAAAAAACTCAAACCCAATAATAACAAATATGCACTGAAATAAGTTCCAAAATGTTGCAGTGGAATGTTGCAGTTTTGTAGAACGATTTTAAAGAGTTATGTATATGTTGACAATTAAAAATTAAACAAATGCTTTAAATAGTCCACAAATGTCATTTGAATATAAGTAAAAGCAGCATGCTTGTTTTTCCAGTTTATTTTTGTTATTCATCATCTCCCTAAACTTCCTGTTTGCGGTAAAAAGCGTGAAATTTTTCATAAAAACCATGCAGATACTTTCAGTATCATTTATTTTACTCATTTAAACCTAAATATAACGAAAAACATCATATATGTAGGCTTATACATATGCGTAACCAGCCTTTTGAACGGGGGGGGGGGGGGTGCCCAGACTTTTTAACCTGAATATGTTGGATACAAACAATATCTTACATAGTAAAACCTGTTAAAACTGAACCCCATGAAACCGGTCGAATTTCCGTTTTAGACAGGTTTTCCTCTTAGAATTCATAATTGTATGGTATTTCTTTTAAAAAGGGTTCAAATGCGATTTTTGTTTGCGTGAGGGGGGTGTGAGAAAGGGTTCAAAACATCAAAACTAAATCCAATGGTAAAAAAAAAAAGATATATAAATCTCCTTGCAGCAGTGAAATAAGACAGTAACTAAGTGTGGTCACAAGTGTAAAACATTTTGCAACTCTAACTTCTTATAAAGATTAAAAAAGGCCTTTAATTATGCTGGAAACTTCTATAGGCACAGGGGCATTGCATGAGACCTAACATTATCTAGGTCAAAGTCTTGTAGATGAAATTTTGCCGGATGGTAAATCTCAGATAATACATGCTGTACACTAGTATCAGGTTGTAACGAAAGTTTCCCGCCACAGCTAATATCATCTTTTCAAACAGTTCGCGTTCACGTGTTTGCGCATATTTTGTCAAACGATTTTTAGCATTTGAAAGAAAGAGACTTGCTTTATAACACTGTGTTGTGAAATTTGTAAAAAAAAATATCGTTATCATTAAGTACAGGGTGTCTGAAATGGAACTATCACGCTACAATTTATAACCAGCATTTGCTTCCAGTTCTGTTGCAAAAAGTCAGCTACAGAATGTCACATAATTATGTGTATAGCTTTAAGTAGTACTGTTGTATCATATGCCACTATGAAGGTTTGATACCGAAAGTTAAAAAAGAAGGACTATGACATTCAAGAAGCAGAGCGCTCTGGCAGGCCTACTGCTGTTGATGAAGCCCGCCTGCGAGAACATGTGGAAGAATATCAGTATTCAACCACTCAAGAGCTAGCTAAGGAGTTAGACCTTAGTGTTATGTCCATTAGTCGCACTATCCATCGTATAAACTTGACGTACAAGTTCAATCGCTGGGTGTCGCATGAGCTGAATCAAGCAGATAAGGGAAGACGTGTTCAGGACTGCACTAATCTGCTCGAATATCAGCGCAATGACAAAAGTCTGCACCAGATCGTCACTTGTGACGAAAAGTGGATTTCCTTCAACAACACAATCCGAAAAGGGGGTTGGTCTGCGCCCGGCAGCATCGCAAAGCGCAATTTGACTAACAAAAAGATAATGCTTTGTATTTGGTGGGATTTCCGTGGTCTTATCCGCAAAGAGTATCTAGAAAAAGGTAAAATCATGGACAGTAAGGTGTACAGCAAGATGCTAGTCCATGTTGACGTTGCTATCAAGGCAAAATGTCAAAATGAGTTCCGGCGCAAGAAGGTAATGATTCATCAAGATAATGCTATATTACATGTGTCTGCATTTACCGATTTGACTCTGTATGGACTCAAATGGGATCTTTTGCCACACGCACCATATAGCCCCGAAATCACTTCGTCGGACTTCTACCTTTTTTCACACCTGCAACTACGTCTTGCTGGTGCTATTTTTAATTCTGTATGGGACGTCCAAAATGAGGTTGATCTGTTTTTGGACTCGCGGCACCCAAGTTTCTGGGCCGAAGGCTTCGAAAAACTACCAAAACGTTGGCAGAAAACAATAGATTCAGGTGGTGTTTACTACCCGCACTAAAGATACCACTATCATGCTTTTTCTCTGACTTTATTAAGAACTTTTTTTGGCGGAAAATTTTCGTTACAACCTAATACATACTCACGGAAGTTTTTCAGAATGTGACTCCATGACTTCTTAGGGATCACCGGGGGGGGGGGGGGGGGACTCAAGAAATTTTGGAGGAAAGTGCATATAAATAATTATTATTATATTATAAATACAGTACACTCCCGATTATCCGTGCTCATTCCGGATTCACAAAAAAAATAAATAAAAGCAAACGTTTTCACGTTTATCATGCATGTAAAATCGATACTGATGTGAATTACAATCTTTTCCAGTTTAGCTGATGGTATTGTAAAGTGCGTAGAGGTAAAATCGAACGATCTGGAAGATATTTGGCCGGTAGGGTTAAAGGGGATGGGAGAGCATGTGAGCCTGGCTTACAGTATTTGATAGATGAAGACATCGTTTCTAACTGTGTTGGTAAATCTAATTGTAATGATAGTACTGATACAGAAGATGTACTAAATGAGGGAAATACAATTTCTCATTCCACTACTCTGCATTCTGTAAAACTTTGTTAGACTACATGGGACAAAGAGAATTTGATTATGGTGCAATTACTGCGGTTCGTAAAATATGTGTCGATATAAGACAAGAGATGAACAAACAGCAGAAGCAAAGATGCATTACAGATTTTTTAAGCAGTAAATATTAAAAGGAAAATTCCTTTTTTGATGTTATACTGCATGCAAATGTACATAATTTTTACATGTTTGTACTGATGCTAATTTTTTCTTTAATAAAAAGGAGTTGATGTTATACAGCATACAAATGTAAGTAGATTTTATATGTTTGTACTGATGTTGATTTTTTCTTTAATAAAAAGTTTTTCGGATTATCCGTGTTTTTCGATTGTCCGTGAGACATCTTCAGCTGATTAACCCGGATAATCGGGAGTGCACTGTAATTACAATTTTCATTAATAATTTATCTTTTTACCTCAGAATGTGTCCAATGTATTAGGTAAAGCAGATCATGATAATACAGTAGACGCTCGATTTTACGAACTCGAGTGAACTCATATAATGCGTTCGTAAAATCGAAAGTTCGTAAATGGAAATAACATTAGTTCAATAGGATGCTGGTCGGGACCAGTACATCAGTTCGTAAAAACAAAGAATTCGTAAAAAAGAGGTTCGCAAAATCGAGCGTCTACTATAAACTAAATTTTGTCAATATGATAAAAATTATATTATCGTGATGCGACTGTAATAATAAAGGTAGGTGCTTGTCTGTATCCGTGTGTGTGTGTACGCGCGAGCGTTGAACTCTGAAAAGACAATGCAGTCCTCTCAGCCGCAAGATTTGACAGGAAAGTGCCTGTTTGTCTGAAGTCATATCGAAGACAATTTCTGGAATTTTTTCAATTAATTTTTTATGCGAATTTTTCAAATTAGTTAAAAAAGATCCGATTTATATATTTTATCCAGTAAACTTTATCTTCTTTTCATTAAAGTTTTTCGAGATTCTTACATCGATTTTTCAATGTGTAACAATTTTTTAATGTTATTTTTAGAGGGTTTTTTTCGCGTTCCTAAAAGGAATCCGGTTTAAATATTTTACCCAATTAGTTAATATCGTTCCCTGCAGTTTTTTAATCTTTTCCGAATTTTTAATGCGATTTTTAGCAGGGTTTTTAAAACTTTGTGGCAATTGTTTGACTTTTTTTGAAACAGAAAAAAACTCCGGTAATTTTTGCAATTGCCGTGATTAAATTCGAAATGGAAGAATGTAAAATCACTTCTTATAAGAAAGCTGAAAATTTAATTTGGCTCGAAACAAAAAAAAAATCGCGATAATTCAGGATTCGTTTGTTTCGAGACGGAAGTGATCGTAGCTTGGTCGAGGGTACGTTGCCGAAGGCTGTCTCTCCCCCCCCCCCACCACCCCCAAATCCTAGATTTCTTTAATTCTATGTTCGTTTAAAAAAAGCAACCAGCGAAACGCCACTAGTAATGAAGTTTTCTTTGAGGGGCCTCGCATAATAAAAAATGCTGAGCAGTATTCCCGCCCTCAAAATTCTTTCACAGATCTGTGATTCTTCAGTGAGTATTTATTTTTTTTTTTTTTTAAGTCCGCTATTTTTATTTGTTTTGTGGAACTTCTCAAAATCAATTCGTGACTCGATCGCGGAAACAATTTGAGAATTTCTTCAAACAATCGGGAAAAATATCGTGAATTTCGATAAAAGAGTGCAAAAAGAAATCGCGAATTTCGTCAAAGATTGCGCAAAAAAATCAAGAATTACGATAAATGATTGACGAGAAAACGTTGCAAATTTCGTCAAAAAGTCGCGGAAAAGAGTAGAAGATCTTGATAATTGGTACGGAAAGAAATCGAGAATTTTCTCGATCGGTCGCGCAAAACTATCGCGAATTTCGAGAAATGACCCCTGTAAAAAAATCAGTTTCGTGAATAGGTCGCCAAAAAAATTCGTCAAAGGATCCCGGTGAAAACGAGAATTTCGTCAAAGGATCGCAGAAAGAAAGTGCGAATTTCGTCAAAAGATCGTGTAACGAAAACACGAATTTCATCGAAGGATCGTGCTAAAGAAATCCCAATTTCGCCAAAATATCGCGGTAAAAAAGAAGAATTTCGTCAAAGGATCGCGGTGAAAAATACGAATTTTGTCAAATGTTAGTGGTGAAAAGTGCGCATTTCGACAAAAAAATCGCATAGAAAGACGTGAATTTCGTCAAATGATTTTGGGAAAAATTGTAAATATCATGAAATGATAGCTGATTAAAATCGCGAATTTCGTCAAAGTTTACTGCTCTGGGCTAAAAGATTGAAACCGGGTCCTTTTCCTAGTTTCAAAAGAACTCCGTGAAACGAGAAGAAGCTGCAAAAATCGCATAAAAAATTTCAGAGAAAAAAATTACTATATTGACTTGAAAGATTGCAACCATACTCCTTTTACGAATACGAAATTCAACCAACCAACCAACCAACTCCAGATTAATTTTAATATTCTGTGCTATTATTTCTCATTTTCAAAGGAGGCAGGGTCTGTGCACCCCCACCTTTCCTCCGGCTAATCGCATTTTGCAACTACTGTTTCACATCTGCATTTCCTTTCAAATTTTTTTGCTTCTTTCTAGACTTCAGACTGCGAAATCAAAGAGACAAATAATTTCTGTTTCTATCCTCGTCAAGAACTTGCTTTAATTTCTCATGAAATTGCAGAAACATGCAATAGAAAGAAAGGTGTTAAAAAAATCTCCCACAAAAAAAAGACTTCAAAGTGGGATTACAAACCTTTTTGACTTAATATGACTAATATAGATACTTGTAAATATTCTAGTTTTAAAAAAGATAAAGAACATAATTTAAAAAAAAAGAACGTGGAATTATTATTTTTTTTTTATTTATCACAGTTCAAAACTTAGGCTGTTAGTTTTCTGAACTAAACTAATTTGTTAAACTAACTGAACTCTGCTTTCACTTCTTTCTGTCTTTTGTAGATTTCGATTTTTTTAAAATAATTGTGCTTGAATCTGCGCAAGCGGGGGGAGGGGGAGGTGCCCGGGCACCCGGGCCACACCCCCCTGGTTACGCCTATGATTATACTATCGTGATAATCCTATGTTCGTCATCGCCTATACTTTCATCCACTGTGCGGCGTTACGATGTAGAAAATCAACATCGACTTTACAATAAGAAATTACTTGGCGCAGTACAATATGAATAAAAAAACAACGGTTAAAGCACTAAAACACTTTATAGCTTGTTGCAAACTAGTTTCAGTAGTCATAGCGTAGCGTCATCAGTGCAAAATATGAAGATCATATTCTGCATTAATCATTTGAAAAAATTCTCATCTTTAAGAGCATATTTTTTGTTTGTATGTATCTCTGTTATTGCGTCCACAGAGAGAGCGTTTCTTTAAGGAGGCAAACGTTAACAATAAAAAAGAAAAAACAGTTAAAAAATTAAAGGGTTAACACAGATATTTTTTATCTGATTGCGGAATTTATGGTGCCAAAGTATAACTTTAATAATATGTCTTCCGTTTATCTTGATCATCTCGAAAGATTTAACCGATGAAATATAAAACAAAGCCAAAAAAAGCCAGTATTCGGTTCTTTCCCTTTTGCTCAAAAAATAGATTCTAGGCATGTACACCGGTGTCTAACGTTTTTTTTTTTTTTTTTTTTCAAAAAATGGTCACTTTTTTCTTGAGGTTTTAGCTCACAGGCTATCAAAGCCTGAGATCTAATGTGCCCACCGGTTCTGTATGTATGTTTGTATGCACGTACGTGTGTAATTACGTAACGCGATAACTCTTGATAGAAGCATCGATTTGCTTCAATTTTTTTTCTAGGTTCATTCTGATAAGCCGCTTCCCTGATTAGTTTTGGGGGTTCATTGGTTAAGAATAAAGGGAGGAAAGGGCGGCTAGTCCCCCCACCTCCTTAATTTATATAAATCGTTATTCCAAGCATAATTATTCAATTTGCTCCAAATTTGTTATACCGATTTATTATGTTAAAAAGCTGCCTTTATTAGATTTGTCGGTTTATTAGTTAAGTATAAAGGGGGGAAAGGTAGGCTAGCCCACCCCTCTTAAATTAGATAAATAGGTTTTTCATGTAGAGTTATTTGGTTTTCTCCAAATTTGGCATACCGGTTTATTATGTTAAGGACCTGCCTTGGTTAAATTTGGAGGTTCATTGGTTAAGTATAAAGGGGGGAACGGTGGCTAATCTCCTTTGATTTATTTCTTGAGGGGCATTATTCTTTGAAATAAGAGTATAATATACAATTAGTGTGGATATCGTGTGATTTCAATGCCATCAGTTTAACTGGGCATTTTTCTTTTTATTAATTAATATCTCAGTTAATTACCAAAAAGAATTCCATCAGGTATACAGGACCTGAATTGAACTATCTTCGTATAAATTTGCAGACCTCTACGCGCGTTAGATTTTGCTAGCCATCGTTGAAACTATCTTTTCTTAATATAGATTTAATCTTTCCGTTTTGTCACTTTAAAATTATTTTAACATGCTCAAAAAATAAGTATTTTCAAGGATAATAATTGAATGTATTTTTTCAAGTTGCTGTAAATAACGCCATACACAATTTTACGTAACCGCCTAAAATTAATTTTCTGTGCAGATTTTGTTTTATTCTTTAACATAACTATTATTACAAAGTAAATTTACCTTACATAAGAATCTATCGTTTTCCTTACAAAGTAATTTTATTGTCATTTTTACTTGAAATTACTGATTTATTGGAGCTTTAAAAACATTTATGTGCATTTTCATTCCGTTGCTAAATATTTGTTTTAGTTTCTAAGGAAAACAGAAAATAGTTTCTGTCTTTATAAAATCCGTTTAATGTGATATTCCAAACGTTTATTTTGAAAAAAAGAGGTAAATTTTCACTGATAAATCGACTGTTTGATTGAAATCCGTTGGGAAATCTTAAATGTAATTTCATAATATTTCTACAAATTGTATACGTCTGAAAAATAAAGTCAAATGTTTATACAGCTATCTTGAACTGCTAAGATTTATAAAAGAATAAAACTTTTTATTATCATATATCAGAAGAGAGACCTACAAAATTCTATCCATCGAAGACGAGTACTTGTCATTCAGTATTCAAGAAAAGCAAAATAACTTTTCAAATTACAATTCCTTAAATTATGAAAGTTTGATAGAGAAATTAAAATGCATTTTTTAAATATTTTTTAGTTGCCATTGATACAAGTTTTACCTTGACTTAAAGCGAATTCATTAGGTTTTCGAAATGCTCCACTATAGATTTTTGCTATTATCAATCTGATCCGTGTTGCTACTGGTAAATGAATGTATTCTACCATATCCGATACGAAATATTTGCCATCTTTATGCGTAGAATTGTGCGATTAAATACGGTAAAAAATTGGTGTCTATTCGGAAATACTTGTATTTTAATTCCCTCGTTTTAGTAATATTGTATCATTAAATATTTTTAAACTTAAATATATATCGCTATAGATTCAATTAATTTGGTTCCAAGGATTACAGGGTTTACAAATACGAGCTTCTTTACTAAATATCGAAAGTACATTTTGGTGAAAGCTGCTTTAAAATCATTCATTGGATAAATTTTATATGTTCTGTGTTTAAAAAGAAATAAAAAGTTTCATGAAATGTTTTACAAAGAGCAACAGTGTGTAAATTTTGTTTTTAAAAGATAATATTGCAATGGGTTGAAGTTCATTAAGACAGGACCGCCGAAAAGGTCGATAGCTTATTTATATTCTTGTAAGGGGAATCCAAATTTTTATCTTTAAATATATCTTATGTTTTCGAAAGTAAGTGAACTCGTTGCCGTAAAATTTAAAAAATATTTTCAGTATTTGTATTTTTTTTTAGGGTTCCGTACTTAAAAAGTAAAAACGGAACCATTATAAGATCATTCCTGTGTGTGTCTGTCCGTCTGTCACAGCCATTTTATACGTAAACTATGGAACGCGGAAAGTTCAAATTGGGGGAAGTAATAAAGACTATTGACCCACATATTTACAGATTATTAAAAATTCACAAATATAATTAGGAAAAAATGCAGAGGGACTAATTATGTTACTTAAAAAAATATATTTTATTTGTATACCGTGTGGGGTATCTTGTGAAAGCTTTCGTAATGCTGAGCTGAAAAATACATTTCTTTTAATTTTAGGTATTACATTTTCAGAGATATCGTCGAAAATGTAGTATAAAAATATGCCCCCCCCCATCCATTTATTTCCGAATCTACTAAAACTAAAATTATATTAAAAAAAAATTAGAGGTAGTAGACGTTAATTGAAACCTTTCAGGAAAATTATAGCGATTACCCTAGGTCGCATAGTTTTTGAGAGAAGCGCATTTTTTCTGTTACTTACAAATTTCGATTTGCGTACATTCAGCAAAGGTGTTGAGGAGTGCTAGAGGTACCTATCGTAGCAGAAGTATAAAATCATTGTTGATAATGATTTTCGAAAAAAATCGCTGGTAATTAGACGAGATATTAACCTTTAAAGACACGGACCATTTGGACATACATAATGACAGAGGCGGTGTACTCTGTCTCGCATCAGCTTTTAAAGCCCAGATAACAACTTTTAATGATATATATGTGTAATGTAATGCCCAGTAGCAGTATAAAAGCAATAAACTTCATATTGTTTAAAACAGAGTAATTTAATTATAATACTATAATCACATAAATACTAACAGAATCGAGACTAGTTTGTATTGAATGGATTTCTCAATAGACCTTCCGTGTCTTTAAAATAAAACCTATCTGGAAAAACGCGGCACGGACCAAGTCGGCGTTCCAAATTTTTGTGACCTCCTTTCGAAGCGCGCTTAGTACAATACGAAGTTTAAACTTTGAACAAGGGTTTTGTTTTAGCTACACTGTAAAAAGAAAAGATTATTACTACGCTAAATTTACTTTTATGAAAAGCCAAATAAAGATTAAGTCTTGCGCTCTATGACGTACGTCATTCTATTATGGTTATTTCCGACAATGACGTACACAGCGTACGTCATGATATATGGCTGATTTTTTAATTAGACATTCCGAATTCTCATCAGAAAATTTTTACTCCTATTTTTGCTTTACAAGATGATTCATTTTCCATAAAAAAAGTAAAAGAAAATTACCAATTAATTTTTTGTGGTTTGAAATAAAAATTACAAAAAAAAAAAAAAAAAAAAAAAAAACTGCCAGATGTGGCAACACAGGTGGCTAGTGACATACATCTCTAACAGCACCATAGCGCAAGGGTTTAAGCATGAACTACTCTTATTGTCAGTACCAAATTAAGTTTATCAAAACATATTAGGATAAGATAAAAAAAAGAGTTATGCAGAATAGCAATATTTGATGTTATTTAGGCTTCATATGTCTTATGTCTTTGAACTTTTATGGTATACCCATTCATACTTTTCAAGTGTATACAGCTATACCCAACCCTACGCACGTTGTATAGTTTTTTACAAAGTCTTATTACTCGTTTAGCAAAGATGTTTTTTAATAATACAGTTAATAATTCATATATTTATTTTACGGAACCCTATGTGCGCGACTAATACTCGCACTTGACCGTTTATTTTTTATTTTTTACTTGGTAAAAAGTTTGAAATTTTTCAGTCTGCAAGAAACAATTAATTAAAAAATCTCTCTTTCGCTCTCTCTCTCTCTCTCTCTCTATATATATATATATATATTGCCGCCAAACCCGAAGTTTGGCCTCTTCGCGCGTTGACCGGCCAGTTCGCGAGTTGGTCGGTGAAATGTTCAAGAACTGGTCTCGAACTTCTCAAGAATCCTGGAAAAAGGTCCTATGATTGTGTATTTCGGGCTTTAGCCGGCCAGGGAGGGAATATTCCATGCTTTTATTATAAAATAATGTTCTCCTGGAGATTTTCTCTCCTCTGTGACTTTGATTTGAAATCCACCGTAGTGGAGATTGCTTTGAAGCCTATAGCAACAATGGGCTGTCGCCTCGAATGATCTTTATTTATACACAGAAATTGTAACACAACCTCAGCGTGACAGCAGCAACCGCTTATTGACCACACCACCAGGCGACCTATGTGACTTATTCTGATACAGTAGATTCCTTGAGAGTATTGTGTTCTTCATATTTGTATAGTATTTTATTTTAATACTGTATACAACTATTCTATAATTTCTTTATGTTCTAGAAAAAGTAACTGCCGCTGCTGCTGCTGTAATTGACTTTATTGCGACATTTTAAATTTCTGCGCGTTATCCTGCTAAAAGCATCACATATAAAAATATGGAAACTGAGAGTTTTATAGATGCATGCATGATTAAATACGTTGCTGCACACAGTTTTTTAATCTGTGCGTGTGGGGGGTGGGGGAGGGGTGAATAGAAGTGTCAAATCGCCACCACTTTGACGAAATTTCATTGAAAACGGGTAAATTTAAAATAAAATAAAACTGGAAAAGAAATCTTATGCGTTGCTTATCTGCAAATGAACAGCTTTCACTGAAATCTTTTTAACGTTGTCTTTTTGCACAAATACTTGTAAAATAGTATGTTTGCAACCATTTAAAAACATTTACTTGCTATTTCCGTATTCTTTAGGGAATTTCCTTTTGTTTCCTAGTGTAAATATGCGTATCATCGATTTTTTTTAAACAGGTATGTTTGAAAATTTAGTTTACACATGATCTTAGTTAATTTAATTTTGAGAATATGAATAAGTATATTTATATAATGTATCCCAGAAGAACTATAAAATCATTTCTTTAAAATAAGCTTTTCATAAAGTACATCCCCAACTATCCTATTTTTAAAAGTTTAATATTCTCTCTTAAAGTTTTTTTAGCTATACTTTCGCCATTACTTTCCTTTTTGGACTTCCTGTCAATTACCACCGAAGGACCTCTTCTTATTAATGGTTTGGTCCTGATGCAGCCAATGCGCATAAATAGGCCTTTCTTAATGTCCTATATATTTCTCCTTCTGTTTCTGACAGTTTAAGACCTTTCCTCATCTTATTTTGTCTATCTTTTTCTCTTCTTATTGCCCGACTGCCAAGAAGGGTTATGTGTTTCACGTGTATCTCGGTACGTGGATTTCTTTATATCCTCGAAACATCTCAATGGCTGGATGGATTTTAATGAATGATGTCTCTATCAATTCGTTTTACTCGTCCGATGGTTATAGGCTAGGTTTTATTTTT
The DNA here is from genome assembly GCA_963932465.1 of Maratus speciosus. Lineage (NCBI taxonomy): Eukaryota > Metazoa > Arthropoda > Arachnida > Araneae > Salticidae > Maratus > Maratus speciosus. Next base: position 142,039,607 of record OZ010791.1, read on the forward strand.
ATAAATTCAAAATGGTGGCCGTAAATACAAATGGGTGGTAGAGACGATAAAAAAATTACGCACCATATTGAGTGGCATATCATTGGATAGGTCCTTCAAAATGAAGACGATTTTTCTTTGACTATTTTACAGTCAGAAGCTCCGTTTAAATATTATACAACCTTGAAGTTGTGTAGGTATGATCTCTATCTTTAGTGCAACTCTAACCATCATAGACATCTATAAGCCTCATTAAAACAGTTTTTATAGATAGGAACTAACAATTAAACACAACTTAAAAGTGATCAATAAAAGTAAATAAAAAAAAAATAGGTAAGTAATATAAAAAAAATATTCCACATTGATGAGAAATAATTAATTAGTTCGCTTTTTACGCAGTCGGGTTTTTGATTTTTTTAATTTAATGAGTATTTATATGTGTTACAAAAATAGCCATCTACATGACTTGGAGTGGATTTTCAACAAGGAAGCTCCCAAAGCATCAATTGTTTATCGGTTTACACATCCCCATTCAGTTTTATATTTATTTAGCAGTCATTCGAATATAAAATTCATTATTTTTTATTATAGACTTAGTATTATGTTAAAATTTGTCTGATTTTGCTGACAATTATTCTTTGCTTAACTTTTTGAATACACACCCTAGAATGTTCGATCTTTCCTTAATTAAAAAAAATGAATTTTCATCTTGTAGATTCATCTTTAAAATACTCTAGCATAATTTCATAGCACAGATTTGTTTTCAAAAATGGTACGAGTAGAATAAAAAAAAAAAAAATTAGTCCGCTGAAACGCATATGTCTCAACCCGTAATCAAATGATTAAAGTCGTTTTATTGTTTAATTCATTAAATAGTGCGAATGGAGAAAATGAAATCCAGTTAGTTTTTCTTTTAATTGAAAAACAGGTTTTTATAGTTAAAAATCATCTTATAATGACATAACAGCAAATGATTTTAAAATTTAATTGATGTATATTCTCATAGTTATCTATATACAGGTGAATATATACAGCTTTAAATATGCAAATGTTAAAAAAATGCAGTATGTTCTAATACTTTTTCCATTAAAATATAAGCAGATATGACGTCACAAGGTCAGATAATCAAGGCATATGCTTATTTTGATCTTATGTAATTTTCAAGGCAGTATATATATATATTGTTGAATGTCAGAAATTACACTTCGAATAAAAACAATTATTACTATTACTACTAAATCTATATCTAATTTAAGTAAGTAAGGGTGGCTGCTCAAACTGTATCCAATACAGCTTTCAATGTCGATGAAAATCTGCCCCTTAAAATAATTTGTTGGCACACAAATTCAGAACTTACATACACTGTCACTAAATAGCAACAAATTGTAGTTTCGCAAAATCTTTATTAAACTATTATGAAATACCCTCTTACAAAAAATTCAGGACCCTCTCTGCTAACACTAGACCTCAAACATCTCATAGTACGTGCCGTTGATGAGAGCTTCAAATGTCAAAAAGCAAGATATCCAGTCTTGTTTTCCTCGATGATCCAGAATACCGCTCACAATCCATCTAACCAAATTTCAATCCCGATTCTATATCCCTCAGATGGACCACCATACCCTAATTAAGATAAATCTACAGTGAAAACCGCGAACTACAGATTAAAGAAGGACCATTGAACTCCATAATAAATCCGGGGACCCATCGTGGCTGAGGGGTTAAGGCACCATACCGCTAACCGCTTGAGAAACGTAGGTGGGCTGCGGGTTCAACTCCCGCTGGCTCCGTTGTACACTCTTTGTGGAGATCCCTAATGTAATTATGTGGTGTTGTAAATTTCCTTGTGCCATCTTGTACCTGTATATTGACGATGACTTATTAGCGGGCCTCTGATGTCAAGCACATACGTCAGATGTATGTGTTCAAAAAATAAATAAATAGAACGCATGACTAACTCACAGGCCCACTTGCTGCCGGAATTACATCATACTTCCAATGCGCGCAAGTAATGAATGCTGTTCTTTTCATAATAATAGAAGCATTTTATCAAACTTTTAAGTAGATTTTTCATCACTTATGGTTATTTCTACACCTTCTTGATATTTTTATGACCGATACTTAACAAAGTTTCTTTCTTTTTTTTTTTGAACCTGCATAAAATTTATTTTATTTTTAATTAATATCAAACTAAATATTTGTGATGAAATTAAATAAAATCTATAGTTTTATCGGTTAAAAATATATATCAGTGAAAATGGTATACACTTCGCCATATTGTTAAAAGAAAATTCAATTTGATAATGATATGCCCTATACTACTATGGAAGGAAATGCGTGTTTTGTGATACATTTTCCTCCTAATTTTTACCTTTCTAAGAAGTAGCAGTTTTCAGCTACGAACGGTTCTTAATTTTAGAAAATATAATATAACTACGTACAAAAATATACAACCACCACCTCCGAGATACCCTCGATTCTTAAATTCATTCTTGATGAATAGAAACCTCTCTAAATAATATATTTTCGATGTTTAAAGATGAATTTATAAGAAGAAAGTTTCTTTTAAGAGCAATGATTTTTGGAAATAATAACACATATTTTTCATAGCTTATTAATCAATTTTCTCAAACTGGAAGTGTCTTTTTTAGGAAGCTATAATTTGTCAAATAAACGTTTTGGTCAACGGAATTTACGCGTGCAAAGTAACGAAAAAAAAAAATTCCAATTTTAATGTTAACGTCAATGCTGTAATTTATCATGCTTGTCGGTAAAACATATTTCTTGAATATGAAAATGTTTAATTGAGAGCAATTGTCATCCAAAAAACCTATATTCCGGAGCTTGAAAACTGATTAACATAGTGTAACAACTACTCGAAACGCTTACGAAAAATCAGTGACATCGAAAGAAACATTCTTTTTATAAATGCATCTTTATATATCGAATATATATTCATTTCTGATGTTCCTAAAGGTAAAAAAAAAGGCATTTTGGAAGTGTGGATAAGTGGAAAGAACTTATATATATATATATATATATATATATATATATATATATATATATATATATATATATATATATATATATATATATATATATATATATATATATATATATATATATATTATTGTTACATCCTATTTTTCTAGATTAAGAATATTTATCTTTTTTTACAGTTTAAGCGAAGTAGTACAGATAGAAAAAGAAATCGAAAAGCAGCGTTTATTCAAAAACGTAAATACTGTTCAAACTACATTATAAATAGCTAAAACCAAATAATTTATAATGATCGGGAAGTTTTTAGACGCTTTTCAAATATCATACGATATTTTCGAAGTTAATTATACTTTTAAATTAAACACTGTGTCGATGTTGGTCATGATAAACACTTTCGACAGCTTAATCAGTCACATTTTTAATAAAGATGACACACAAAGTATATACAAATTCGCGAAAAGCGCATAATATAAATGAAACACACATAGTTCCTGTTATCACATGAAAACTTCTATAGGTGAGATAAATTTTTAACACACGCCGAAGCTTTACTAAACCCCGCGCAATCATAATTGCATACATTCACTTCACTTCATGTTTGACAAAAAATCTCAGGATATTTTGTCGAAAGTGGCAACAGCGCCATCTATATGCTATAAAAATATGAGAATGCAGTCATTTTGTTACAAAACGAAATATATAGACATGGAAGTATTCGAGAACCCAACACTTTTAATAATATTTCTCTTCCAAATAAAGGTTAATAATGAATTAATAAAAACAATTGTTGATTTCAAACACTGTTTTACGAATTTTTCATGTTTTTTAGAACTATTATAAAATATCTGAACGCATGCCTTTAGTAAATTAGTGCAATAAAATGTTTTACATTTTTAAAAATAATATCCTAATTTCTAGGTATTCTTTAATCTGGTAAGAGGGTGTGGTTCTTAAAATTAACTATTAAAATCAGCACTGACTTCAAATTCTGAATTTATTTTTTGCTGTCAAAAATAAAAAGCAACATTCCCTAAAGTGGTATAGATATATTTTTTAAAATACAGGTCTTTTCAATTTACTAGAGTGCATTCAACTTAAATAAACTATTCCGCTTGCTTATCTCCTTAACACATGTCAGGATGAATTCAAACCTGGTGTTTTATTTAACTTACGTAGCTTTGAAAAAAAGATGCCCTGCCAGTACAAATGTAATGAGATTCTTCTGAAAGAGTTATTCAGTAAACCTTAAGCTAAATCTAATGCTACTTCACTTTTATACTTAGTGAGTCGAGAAATAGTTCTAAAAGGATTTCTTAAGAAAGTCTTATTTTTCGAGATAAAATGAATTCTTAGTCTTTATTATATATAGACTAATATATATATCCTAATAACTTTATTATATATATCCTAGAACATATTTAATTAGTTTATATTATGTATTGTAGATTCTATTTAAATTTTCTTAGATTTGTAAAAATTAATACAAACTTTAAGACAATAAAAATCTATTGATGAATAATAAAATTGTCCCTGTAAAGGCACCTTCGAATGAGAATGTTTAATGATACAAAAGTCATTCTTTTGTCCTATGACTTTTCCTATAAGAATTCTCGACTCTTTTTAAAGAAATAATATTCAATTATGATAACATTGCAAATTCGTGGCAGCAAAAAAAAAAAAAAAAAAAAAAAAAAAACACTGTTTCTATAAAAGCTATCTTAAATCTCGAAAATATATGTGTTTTTGAGGTTTCTCAAGATAAATAATATGTTTTGAAAATGTGTATAACTCGGAAGAAGTTATTTTAAATTTGCCTTTGGTTGCTTTATATAGTTCAAGATTAAGAAATATTTGCCTTTTCTTACAGCGTAAGCGAAGTCATTCAGATAGAAAAGTGAGTCAAAACGCAGTTTTTTTTTTCAAAAATTTAAATTCTGTTCAAACTACATAAAAAAATGCTAAAAGCATATATTTTATAAAAATAGTGAAGATTTTGAAAGTTTTTTCACATGTCATATGACACACAAAAACTTTTTTAATTGTACTTCTGCTTCAGATAAAGTTTAATCAGGAACTAATTTAAAAAAACATACATTGTTGATTCAAACAATGTTTTTCGAATTGTTCATGTTGTTTTAGGAATGTAAAAATATTTTAACGCATGCCATTAATAAATATGTGCAATAAAATGCTTTATGTGCTTTTAAAATAATTTTGTGTTTTCCATGCATTATTTAATATGGTAAGAAGATATAGTCCTTCAAATTAACTATTAAAATCTTCGCTGACTACAAATTCAGGACTTTTTTTTCCAAAAATAAAAGGCAATATGCCCTAAAGTGGTATCGATAAATTTTTAAAAATACAAGTCTTTTCAATTTACTAGAGTGCGTTCCACTTAAATAAACTATTTCGCTTGCTTAACTCCTTAACACATGTCAGGATGAATTCAAACCTGGTGCTTTATTTACTTATGTAGCTTTGTTAAAAGATGTGTTGCCAGTACAAATGTAATGAGATTCTTCTGAAAGAGTTATTCAGTAAACCTTAAGCTAAATCTAATGCTACTTCACTTCTATACTTACTGAGTCGAGAAATAGTTCTAAAAAGATTTCTTAAGAAAGTTTTATTTTTCAGGATAAATTGAATTGTTAGTCTTTATTATATATAGAGTACCCTAGAAAATATTTAATTAGTTTATATTCTGTATTGTGCCTCTCAGGACTCTATTTAATTTTGTTTAGATTTATGAAACGTTATTACAATCTTTTACTTAATAAAACTCTAGTATAGATGATAGAGCTGGAAAATCTATTGATTAATAGTAAAATTTTCGCTATAAAGGCAGCTTCGAATGCGAACATTTTTTCGAATGCGAATGTGTTTAAAGATACAAAAGTCATTCTTTTGTACTATGACTTTTTCTATATAGATGATCAACTCTTTTAAAGAATAAATTTTAAAAACTAATATTCAATGACGATAATATTGAAAATTAGAAAATTTAAATAATAGTTAATGTGAAAAAATGCAGCGGATTTAAAAATATGTTACTATAAATATGCATTTACGCTAATGTCCAAAAATTAAGGGTCGTGGCCGGACGATTTATTTTTTGCACGTTTTCTTGAATACCTACTGAATTTTTCGAAAAATTGTTTTTGAAATTCTAGGATGTAAAGAGAAAGTTTGATTTGATATTTATCAGTGAAAATTTATTCGGGAGGACAAGTAGAGAGTTAATAAAAAATTTAATAATAAAATCATGTTTGCGATCACCTATGAATCGGATAATTCTGAAAATGGTAAGTCACTGTGTTAAATGACTATTTGGGTCCTGTTCAACGTTTGTGTGCATTTGTGTGAGCATAGTACTCATATTCATGACGATGCCAACGTGTCTGTGAAAAATTTAACAGTTTATGCATTTATAGCAATACAGAGTTTTCAACCAAATTTCAGAAAGCTTTCAGAAAATCTAACACAGAACGACAGAATCAGTATACAGGGGGTTAAGATTAAAACATGAATATATTGAATATTTGATGAAATATGAGCATTTGTATGAAATAATTTTAAATCGCGCACGCGTGGAAGATTCAAAATTTTTTATTTGACAATTTGGTAGTCAGGCACAACTTATATAAAATGTCCAGTCAAATATCGCAAAATTTCAGAAAGATAGGGTCAATATAGTGAGTTGCTTTCTAAGAGTAGGATTATATAAGGGATTTTCCATAATATTTCAATTAGCTCACTGTATTTTTCAGAGTTTTCACAATATTTGACTGGACACTTTTATTTCATAATTTGGTAGTCAGCTATTCAGGACGACTTATATAAATAGTCCAGTCAAATCTCGCAAACATTCAAAAACGACAGGGGCTATATATTGAGATGCTTTCGAAAAGTAGCTTTATTATAAGGGATTTTCCATAATATTTCAATTTGCTGACTGTATCTTTCTGAGTTTTCACAATATTCGACTGGACATTTTTATTTCATTGTTTGGTAGTCAGCTATTCAGGACAACTTATATAAAGAACCCAGTCCAATTTCGCAAAAATCAAAAATATAGGGCTATATAGTGAGTTGCTTTCCAAAAATAGCTTTATTTATAGGAATTTTCCATAATTTTTCAATCAGTTCAGAATGTCTTTCTAAATTTCACAATATTTGACTGAATATTTTATAGAAATCGCTCAAAATATCTGACTACCGAATTATAAAATAAAAAAATTGGAATGTTCTACGCAAACGCATTTAAAAATTATTGCATACAAATGCATATACCTCATTAAATATTCAATATATTCATGTTTTAATTGCAGTATACTGTTTCTACCGTTCTTTGTCAGGATTTCGGAAAGTTGTGCTAAATTTGGTCGGAGAATCTGTACGGTATAAACGAATAACTTTTGAATTTTTCACATAAACGTTAACAACTTCTAGAAAATTAGTGTTATTCTCACACGATCGTTGAACAGGACTCACATAGTCATATAATATAGTGACAGACCATTTCGAACACTTTCTATTACATGGGTGGTCGCGAATATTATTTTATTACTAAATTTATTATTCGTCCCGACTAAAACGTCACTGCAGAAATATGAAGTCAAACATGTTCGCTACATCCTAGAAATTCAAGAGCAATTCGTCAAAAATTTCGGTAGGTATTCGACAATATGTGTAAAATCGAAAACGACCGGTCACTTACACTTACTTTTTGGACATGAGTGTATATAAAAAGACGTTAAATTAATATCTATACAGATTGATATAAAGGATAGCACACTGTCATTTTATTATGAAATCCAAGATCTAAATCCACTTATTAAGTAAAAAATTCAGTAAGACTGATTTTAAGCTGAACCATGATTTTTCTTCGTAACTTTAACAGCAATTGTGATATTGCCGCGAATGTTTTTTGGACATATCTTCTCCTGTTCAAAATGTGCTAAAATCATAATACATATTAGAAATGGATACCTCATTTTTAAAAAAATACTCTGAGTTTTATGTTCCATATTTTGAAATGTGGTTGACAGTAAAGATGGTATTACCGACTAAATTAGTGTGCATTGATACATCATAATATTTCGATTAAAATAAGTTCTCAATTTCTTTACAATGTATCCAATACTTTAAAAGTTATGACAGAAAACTCGCGATCGTCTTATAGAGACTTACGTATTTAAGTGAGTCGTTTTCAAAATCTGTCCATGTTTTGGAATAATAAAATCAATTTTTTAGAAATAATCAGAAAGATTTAATGTTTTGCAAATAATTACCTTACCTTATAAACATTAATATACAATTATCAGCAGAGACCAATTTTACTAATTTAACAATTTCAAACTAATTTTGAAATTTTAATTAACTTGGTAATGAGATATGTGAGCACGGTAATGACATCTACGGTAATGACAAATTCAGCAAAATACTTTTATTTTCCCCAGGCTTAAATGGTAGCCATTATATCTTCTGGCCCATACAATGATTTACTATTTCTTATATAATAAAAGCAGACATGTGAATAAAAGTTCATTTAATTATCATTTAGAAGTGGGTACGGTAATGACGAACAAAAAATACTCGCCAAAACATTCAAAGTCTTTGCTTGTTTTATTGTAACTATAAAACTATTTACTCTGTTCTCCTAAACCTGATAACAAGTTGACTTTTAAGGACTATTTTTTCCTTGATAAACAGGCATGTGCTGCCCTCTAAAAAAATTCAGATGAACTTTTGTTAGAATCATGGCAATGACACTCATTCTTTGGACACGGTTTTAAATAATTATTAAGAATTCTAGATAAGTTTAATTAATGAAAATAAATATTTTTTAATTAGTAACATCTTAATATATAAAAATGTATTAAATATTATAACCATCTGATTTAAATAGAACTTAGTCAAATCTTAACCTAATCAACTGCTTGTTGGGACAATCTACGGTAATGACATTTTGACGACAAAAGAATGTATTTTTATGAATAATACTATATCTGTAAATTATAATTAAAAAAATGATAGTTAAAATGCAATAATTAAAATTATGATATTTAACTTATTTTTCTGTGCAAATGTTAAAGGACTGTAAAACACGACACTTTTTGAAAATCGCCCAAGTACATTGCAACGCTAGTTTCTCACGCATAATTGCTTTTGACGTGATCATAGCCTCTCTCAGTCTGTCACCCCATTAACTGATGTCCTTAAACATACGCAGAGAGATATGTGCAATATGTACTGCTTAAAACAATTAAAGGTCATTGAAACTGTGAATGGATCTTGCGGCTGAGGAACTGTCTAGATCAGCGGTTCCCAACCTGTGGTTCGCGGCGGGTGCTTAGGTATGTCTCGGAACAATCGAAGTTAGCCACAAAATATATCTTTTAGTTCATCTGTTTAAAAAAATGTAACAAATACAATATTTTACAACCGCAATAACCATCAAAGCAGTTATCAAACTAAAACGTCGTGAGAACACAGTCCTTTCTTACGCGGGCAGTCGGTATTATGTTGCGAGATCCGTAGTCGCACAGTCGTTATGAAAACCCTTGAAAAATCCTTAATTTCTTTCAAGATGAATATAAGAGCAGAATATCCAGATACCTAAATCAGCTTCTAGGTCCTTGATGGGGTTCAACATGACACACTTGCGTGAATGTGATTTTCTACTTCTCTGTTTTTGAAAAACAAGTACAGAAGCAAACTGCGTGTAGAAAGTGACTTCAGGTTAAATTTAACCAGTTTTATCTCTGATATAGATGCCCTCATCGGTAAAAATCAGAGCCAGAGATCTCACTGATTGTAAAGTTTTGTTTCGATAATAATTAAACGTACTTTTCAGTATAGTTGTTTTTTTAATTATTATTGAACTTACGCGGCATTAGAATTAACAATTTTTGTTATTGTGGATAGTGCATCCTTCGTACAAAAATTTTTCATTTTCACAGGATAGGATTGCCAATAGCTTAAAGAGCTTATGGAAAATTTCCATACTGATATTACAGGGTCCGCACGCATCAAGTGTTTTAGTACCTGAAATTTTGTAAAATACTGGCCGCTATGTTTGAAGATAATCACTTTACGAACATTCTGGAAAAAAGTCCTTGAATCATACGAAACCTGGTATTAGATACACCCTATTAGGTGAGTAGCGATTTTTTTTTTTACTTAAAGGTCTGTCGCGTTGTGAAGGTGTCTACCTTCGCATATTAATTTTAATAGATTTCAATTTTTCCCCTTTAAAATTATATCTTTTCTAAATTCTTAACTTTAATTATCTGTCTGCGTTTGGATTCAATTTATTTTGTAACTGTCATTTCCTTACATAAAATTAAGCAGTCAATTCTTATTCTCTCTCATCTTTAAACCGCAGCGCACTGCATTAAAAGTAAAAAAAAATCATACACTTTTTCCGCCTAATAATGTCTTTCAAATTTCATTCTAGTGCCTATTTTTGTTGCTATGCAGAAATTAACCGGACGCTTTACTTCTACACTTTTAGCCGTTAATCCAGATGCAATTATAATTCATTTCATTATTGGTACTCTCTCTTTATTTTATTTTATTTTATTCACGTACGTTTTTTTGGCATTTCAATCCCATTAGACTTTTGGCAACCCCCTGTAGAATATTGCCTTGTGGTTTCGGATCCCCATAAATTCTTCGCTTATCATTTGGCGGTAAATCATTCATATTATCCTTTTGACGCTTCCCATTGAGTTATAATTAACGGAATCTGAACACATTTTCCACTCAATTTGTTCTCGACATATAGCATACGTAATTGGCGAAAATGTATACGTAGTGCTGCAAATACTCGATCATGTAGAGAAAATGTAATTTCATAACTCCTCTCTTGACTGTTATGCTGACAACATAAATTGCAAAAAACTTGGCTATCCTCTCCAGCCACCGGCAGCTTGCGGTCGGAGTATCTTGCTCTGTGACTATCCGATTTGGAACCTGTGGTTAAAAAACTGAAATAAAATTTCTTGCTCATGCACGACATCTGTACAGTTTACACGGACTAACTCCAGCCCACAGTATCAGAAATATACTATTTCTAAACTCAGGGATAGATATAAGGCAACAGATAAACTTCATACGTGTACCAATAAAGGTTGGGAACCTCTAGTTTAGATGATTGATACAAGATCAACAGACGTGACAGGCTACATGAGAAAAAATTACACATGTTTGGTAGAAAAAATGCATTGTATTAAGTATATGAATACAAGAGGGGAAAAAACAATTTGTGCATATGAAGAAAAAAAAATAAAAAAGTGTTTCATTCAGAGAAAATTGTTTTTAGTATGGGGTATTTTTTCCCCGGACGCACAGTGGGACCTTTTGATGATCTAGGCGGACAAAATTCATTTTTATGATTATCTCAAAATTTGACGAAACCGCATGTACTGGTAGCTGAATGTCTGTATTTTCGAGATCCGTTCGAGTATTGTCGAAAAAAATAGAGGTGTTGATTAATTATGACCATATAGAAGCCATTTGCGCAGTTGGCTTGAGGGAGTTTCAAAAGTTGCATTAGCTTCCTCTAAATTTGAAAGCACATCGTGCTATTCTGTTTTATTTTAAATCACGAGTTTGCTGAACATATGTCACATGTTTGTCAAGGTCAGATTTAACCCATTTTTGTTTGCAAATAAGCTATATTAAACCCGCTTAACCGCTTTTTTCAAAGGTTATAATTCTGGACTGTCCTTGATGTTGTTTACAAATTTTGTCTAGACTTTTAACATATTATTCAGCATTATTCGGCAATATGAATTTTTTTAATCAAAGTGCCTTTCCTGAAGTATTGAAAATTTAAAAGAACTCCTGCAGATATCTGAGATCATCAAGTTTTTATTAATAAACAAGCATCATATTAACGTGCCGTGCATGTATGTACTCGTATGTTTTGTTTAAACCTTGCTAGCCAAATTTAAACCAGTTTTAATTATCCGATTGTGCCGAAACAATAAAAACATGAGTAACTTGAATGACAATACAATATTATTATAATTTAAAGAACGTAGAAATTTGTTTAGAATTCTGTTTCTACGGGGCTTCACAAAAATTTAGATTAAAATTTGCAAGTAAATTTTAAACCAATTTCAATTGATTGAGCTGATTTTTGATTTGAGCTGAAATTTGGTCAGGATATGTAGTTCTGATGCCAAAGCAATATTATTATAATTTATGGAACGTAGCAGTTACGCTTTTTTACAGGGCCACATAAATATTAGTTCAAATCTTGCAAGACAATTTTAAACCACTTTCAGTTATCTGATTGAGCTGAAACTTTGCATACATGTGTTTTGCCGATGACAATTCTATTAAATTATAATTTGACGAACGTAGAAATTATGCATTTGTTACAGGGCCAGACAAAAGATAGCGGAAAGATTTTTGCTAAAAAGCAGAAATTTCAAGTAAATTTCAACAAAATTACTATAATTTATTGAGATACACAATAGCTTTTTTAAAATTGAAAACAAGTGTGTAGTAGTTGTATTTGTTTTACAGGGACACATAAAAATTCGGATACATTACCGTCTATATGCAGAAATTTTATTTCAAATTGAATAAAATTTATATGGGATATTTATTCACACAACAACATTTTTTCAACCGAAAATAATTGCATAAATGCATTTATATGTTATATGAAAAAAAATGCATTTATATGTTTTACAGGGTATCACAAAACATTAAAAAAATTTTAAATATGATTTTATTTAAAAAATATATTTTTCAGGATGACTACACAAATTTCTAGAGCAATTCTGTGTAGACAAAAATACAAAAAGAAATTCATGTTAAATTAAATGTGTGCATTAAATTGTTTTTACTTAATTGTAAACATATATATGTTGTATTACATATTGTATGTATATTATTAAACATACTGTGTGTTGTTATTTGTAATACATTTTACAGGGTGCTCAATAAAGTCCCTTCCCACGCTCTTAAATGACGAACGGTTGCAGCGATAGTCATAAAAGTGGCGTCTAGGTATAGTAAAGTGGCTATGCGCTACCAGATGAGACCGCTTCCAGCGCCACATGGTGCAATACAGCTGAGTTAGTATTCCTATCTCGAAAATGAGATTCATATTCAGGACGATATTCATTTAGCATTCATGTTCACCAGGTGTCGTCATTCACTTTTGTCCCAAATTTCGAACCGTTTTCACGATATGAGCGCTAATTCCGCCATTTTGTACCAGTTGGTGTTGTAATCTGTCTTATCTGGTAGCGAACAGCCTCTATACTATACCTTGACATGAATATAGATGCAGTCGTTCAGCACTTAATTGGGTGGGAATGGACTTTATAGGGAATCATGTATTTTAATTTTAAGACATTGTTTTTAAATAACCAAATAGTTATCACTGTTTGAGTATTTTATTACTGATGCATTAAAAAAACCAGCAAAAACTAATTAAATTTCAACGGAATAATTTTGTCCACCAGATTGTCAAAACGACCCTCTGTGGGACGTCCAGAAACGTAGAACACCTTTCAGGCATGAAGTCATTGAGGATAATTATGAGGAGCTGGGCATTCTGTCCCACTCCTTCAGAAGATGTCTTTCCAATTCTTGGAGAGTTTATGAGGGTGGTAGGTGGTCAGAAACACGTCTGCCTAGAATGTTCCAACCATTCTACATTAGGTTCATGACTGGAGAACACGCTGACAATTCCATATGACATTGACATATTCCTTCCTCGAAAAGAAAATAATCCACTAAGTGAGAACGATGCGGTTCGCAATTATCGTCCATTAACATGACGTTATCTCCAATTGCTGCAGCATAAAGGCCTACACTAGGCCTGAGAATCTCATCCCTATATCGCTTACGGTTCCGAGCTCCATTTTGAATGATGTGGAGGTCGGTGACCCCATGAATGGAGATGCCAGCATAGAACATCACTACCCCACCGCTAAATCTGACTCTTCCTTGCAAGAACGCAGGATTGTTTATAGTTCTATGTTCCCTTCAGATGAAAATACGCCGATTGTCAGGATGAACAGAAAAACGGTACTCGACAGAAAAAAATAATATTGCGCCATCAATTTCTCCTCCAGTTCACATGATCTGTTGCTCACCAAGGTGCCTTACTGTTAACGTAATGGACACCATTAGTCAGCGAGCATACAGATCTACAGCGTGGAGCCAATTTCGGACATTTTGATTCCGAACTGTGGTGTCAGTAGCTGAGTGAATGTGTTGTTGAAGAAGAGTGGCATTCACACTTCGGTGTCTCCGATCCGTAAACGTTAAATATCGATCTTCATTGGCTTTTTGCACATCTAAGACCTTTCCATGGTCTTCGGCTTGCATTTTCAGTCTAAAAAACGGTTCCAGATCCTGGAAATCACTGTGAAACTCCGGTGACTTCAGCCTCTTCGTCTTATGATCCCCCTCCCTCTAACCGACCAACAACTCTCCAAGTTTACGACGTAGATAAATGACTTCGTTGAGACATTTTAATCATCGAAACAAAGCACTTACTGAATGTCGATCATTGTTTTCCGCTTTGTCTTTCAGTAAGTGGAAAGCCAAACATCATTCTTTATTCTTCTTTATTCTTCTAAAGCGTCGTTTTTGACATCAGACTCAAAATTTGCATACTCCGAAGTTTGAAAATGAGAAAAGTTTGCATTTGTGACTCTTTTCTCCCACGTTTTAGTTAACAATATCAAAGATTACAATGCAAAAAACTCCCAGCAGCCTATGTATATATACATATATATATATATATATATATATATATATATATATGATATGCGTTTAACAGTAGGATAGAAACATATCATATATATGATATGCGTTTAACAATAGGATAGAAACATATCGGTATTAAGCAGCAAAAGTAACTCGTGATATAACTCCAACTGAGAAATCAAAGTTTTGCGGTCGTGAAATAATGGTCGGAGTGGAAGATCAGGCCTACATCCTTTGGTAGTTTTCCCAGAAATAATAACTGTAGCCATTAGATTCACCAATTATTTATTAGATGACCACAAAATGCACTAATTCCACTAGTAATCGTGCTACCCATGTTCGGGTCGTTGTTATATGCAAACCGCTAGCTGTTGAATATTAGAACAGCTTGATAAAAGTACAGGAAAATAGCTCACCAGGTGACATTGGGGTATTTCAGCAATACAATAATCATAAAAATCTAGCTGTCCAAGTCAATGTAAAAGGTTAAATACTAAAAAAAGACGCGAACGGTTACTTTACATAGCAATGAACCAATTCCGTGGAAATACGGCGAGAACGGGTCAGGAGACTGGCATAGCGATAGGATAAGACCTATAAAAGAGCCGGAGCTGCATGACGTAAATAATGGAACTTAATACCTACCAGCTGTAGCTTTATAATATAATCAGGATGCTGGCGGCAACTTGCAAGGCATTATGGATAGGGAACAAAATAGAACAAGAGATATTAAATACATCAAAAAGAAAAAAGAATTTAGTCTCAGAATAAAATGAAAGAAATAAACTAATTTAGTGGGTTTTATAAGAAGTATAGCTACGAACAGATTAAGGTTTTTAAAATAATAAATAATAAAAGTATATGCTGGATTTAAAGCATGGAAAAAGATAAAAGATATTTAAGATACTATTAAAGCTAGGTAAAAAAGGTAGATACAGTCGAACCTCTATTTAACGAAGTCGCTAAATCCCGGAAAAAAGTTCGTTATATGGAAAATTCGTTAAATAGAGATTCACATTTTAAAATACTTTAAACTACATAAAACAGATTTTAAATTCATAAACACTAAATATATTTACTAAAAGTAATTAATTACATTTTTTTATAAATTATATCGATTTGTTTTATTTATTTTACCCACCAATATCCATCATCAATTCATTTTTTCTATGTGTTTAAGTCTTTGAAATCTGCAAGGAAAACAAAACATTGTCCGAGAAATACACACTGTACCTTCTGTTTAAAGTAAATAGTTTTACATTAAAATTAACGAATTTTAATGACATTGTCATTTATTATTATTATAACAAATAATTTTAACCATACATTAACATATGCGTCCTTAAGTTTAATTTCTGAAAAACTCTGTTAATTCTACCTGAGTGTTTTCTTTTAAAAGTGCCTTCTCTCATAATACTTCGCGCATCTTTGCAATGCACCAAAAATCCCTTCGTGCGTATTTTCTTCTAACTATAATCCGCGTCAGATTGATTCAAATGATTTTAGCATTTCATCATATGAAGTTTTGTTAATTCCTGCGTCATGATCATTTCCATCATCATCCTATTCGTCTTCATCGCAATTCATTGCTATATTGTCTTTAGTTTTCACACTGTCGAAAATATCCAATTCGGATAGTGTATACGAGGTCTCAATTTCAGAATTAGGGAAATACAATCATCAGTCAGCACATCATGGTTAATTTCTTCTTTTTTTCTCATCTGTATCCACATTTTTTAAAGTTACTCTAAGGGATTATCGTCTTCGTCCTCTGTAGTTACCGAATTCTAACTGCTGACGAAGAAGGAGCCTTGTAAAACCAGTTCAAGGCCATTGAACATCATAAAAAGTGTTTAAAGAAATAATGAGTGCGAAATGTCCAGAAATATTTTGAGAAATGGGGAGAAAAAAAAAATTAGATCACAAGAAAAAGTTCGTTAAATAGAGAATGAACTTCGCTATTTGGAGGTTATTTTACGAAGAAATTCGCAAAATGTTCTTGGTTCCAAGGAAAAGTTCGCAGAATAGAGAAATTCGCAAAATAGAGGTTCGTTAAATATAGGTCCGACTGTATTAAAATAATTTAGAATAGTTTAACTACCATAGAAGGGCTAAAATTTTTATTATTATTATTTTATATATATATATGAGCTCCAATTTCAATTTAATTTATTTTAGCAGTTAGATATGTGGGACATGTTGATAGTTATTGCTGGACAGTAAGATATGTTGGATTATAAAAGACAGCCAAAAACATATTTTTTTAAATATGTAATTAAGGAAAAACCTCCGTCTGGAATAATCATTTGATTAACAATAATTTTTACAGAATTGTATTCTATATTTCTATATGTATTTATATTTGTTTTACACGTAATAAAGGGAAGCGATTAAATAGCTATAGATTTGGTGTGAGGATAGCACTAAAACCATTTTTTTTTAACTTTCCCATGTTTTTCCCCTCTATTTACGGAAGAACAGTAATTTATCTTCCAATTTAGTTACTGTAGTAACATAGCATGGTACGCTTAAATAAATTATATAAATAGGGCGAAAATAAATTAATTTTATGAATGAGCATCACAATGTGGTATGCTTATTTGGCAACTTATTCTATATCAATGTGTGTTCCACGCTGTGTTCAGCTATCAATATAGATTGAACGCGTATAGGAGGTAAGAGCATAACGTATTTAGCACTTAATCTTTCTGAGAAACTTTATGTGATTTGTTCCTTCCGTGCTTATTCCTTCTATGATTTGCATAGAAAACGTATCTTAAGATATTCCTGATCACATATATTAAGTGCACGTATTTACCTCTCATAATTTGTCCCTAAATTAAAAATATTATTGCACATTAATCTTAACATAAAACTTATTTTATATCCGAACAGATATAATACATTATGTCAAAATAAATCTACAAGCGACTCACAGATTTGCTCGACAATATTTTGAAAAAAGAATCTCCTAAGTAGAGGATATCTTGTGCTTAACCGTAATTAATTTACACTTCGGAAAGTTCTTAGGAAATTAACTTTATCTTTCCATTTTCTTTCTTAGAAAAGAGTCAGTGATAATACTTGTTCTTCAAGAAAGATACATGGAAATAAAGAATAAATTTCAGTTAATATATAATGAGATTACATTTCGATAAAATTTTAATAAATGTTATTTTTTTCCTTTTTTGACAATTTCCATTAATTCACAAGTGTGTAGCAGTGTCATTTTATTTAAAATGTATTTAAATGAATCTAAATTATTTTGTTCTTTTTGTTTCAAACTAAATGTATTCCATTACTTCTACTCTAATATACAAAGTTAAATTATAAGAAAATTAACACTTTTGGAATAATTTTGTTTTCAAACTAAAAAACACCATCATGTACTCAAAAACAGCCTGAAACAGCAGATTGTAAAATGTTACTCTGTAAAAAAAAATCTTCAGTTCTACAGATGAAAAGTTATATGCTTACTAAACTTTCATATGTAACTGTACAAAAAAGCTGTAAATCTACAAAACTAGTTTTTGTAAAGCTACAGAAACCTGTAGTTTTACAAATGAATCTGTTAAAATTACAGTAATCTTACTAAAAATTTATCTTTAACCCTGGTTGCAGTTACATGAGAAGTTCTAGGCATCCCAGTTTCGTAAAAAATTCTTACAGATTTTTTGATTTTCGGTGCAAAAGAGTATCTGTTACATGAATTTTTGTTGTTGCCGTTACATAAAAAGTACTAGGAATCCCAGTTTCCTAGAAAAACTTAGTAACTTTACAGATATTTTACAGTATATGAAAGACATAACATCGATGAAATCAGTTCGTGTTTGCAATGCAAATGTCAAAACTTTGTGTTAAATTTAAATACACGCTATTTGGACTAGTAATATTAAAGCAATAATTTATAAAAATTGTCTATATGTTTTCAAATACATGTATTTTTCTAAATTTACGCCGGTGAAAGGAACATAATAATGGAAACGTCGTTAATGTTTCTATATCGTGGATTGTGATTAGCGGATATTTTGCAAGATAACTTCGCAAAACTTTAAAAAAGGTTCTAAGGGCATTCTTAGGTAGACAAAAAATGCTTTCTGGCTTTTAAAGAGACCAAAGTAGAGCCTTAAAACAACATCAGAATATCACTTCACAGAATTTCTATTAAAATTAACTATTCAAATTGTGTCACTTTAAATTTTACAGAATCATACTGCATATGGTACTGCAAAATCTACTGGATGGCCGATCATTCTTTCAAAACGTTCTGAACGTTTGTCTGCTCGCACCAAAATTCACTTCTAGAACGTCGAAATCAGTACGAACACAAAGAAGAGAAATACAAAGGTAGGAAACTCTAAAATATGCAAAAACACATTGTTGTCCGCGTTTACCATCTCTCTATAAAAATACTACATTCAGCTTTCAGAGAAATATTTGAAACAAGAAATGAATTTGTATAAAATTGCTTTCAGTGATCAAAATAAGTTTAACTTCTATGATCGGGAAGGTATTTTTTCATAGTAGCTGTGAAAGGAAGGGACGTATTTTCCCCGCATGAACAAGATGAAGGCTTCCTAATGTTTGGGGCTGTTTTTTCTGCCGATGGTAAGCTTAGAATTTTATTTCTAGACAATATAGTCATACGCATATTTAATGATAGAAGGTCAGTTTTTTAATCAGGGTGAAAACATTGTCCTCCTTAATTATACATTTTCACTAGACAATGCATCAATTCACTCTGCAAAAGACACAAAGAAGTGATACAAAGATAATGAAATTCTAATTTTTAATTGGACGATCAATAACTTACATTCTCTAAGTTCAAAGATTTGTAAATTTTATGCTAATTGTTTAATAAAAATTTATTTACAATCTTTATTTTGTCTATTCAGTTTGGTAAAAATATTATATTAAACTATAAGTAAGCACAAAATTTTAATTCTTTATAGTGAAATAATATCAATGTATTTTTATTTAGTCAGTTAAATAATTGTTGATATGCTTTTGCAACCCTGTACAAGAAGCATATTATTTAATTTGTCTGTATTAAAAAATGTAATTTCAAATGGTTTTAAATGACTTATTCAGAGCGCTTTATGCTAAACATGATGCTTATAAAATTTATTTAAATAAAAAGCTTTTAAATTTTAAAGTCTATAACGCTTAGCTAAAAATCTAAGTCATTTATTACAAAGCAATATGCATCGCTGAAAAAATAACATACATTAAAATATCAGTTTTAAGCAATAATATTTATTTAAACGCTTAAATAATCAATTATAGCTGCTACGAATAATTTGGAAAATACCGTTGAGCAATAACTCTGAAACAGTCAAAGTTTAATATACAGGAAGATCAGATACCACGGAATACCATTTACATCCTGATTTGAAAGTCAGCATAAAAATTTGAGACACATTAAAGATAGTAAATTACAAACGTTCGCTATTTCTTAACACATATTTAATGTCTTTAAAATGGGAGAAAAAAATACATATCAATATTTAGATTTTTTAAAAAAGGAATTACACATATTGGGTATGAACCTCTCGGGTAATGTAGAATAGTGTATAATGCTTATTATTAAGAAAAACCATGATTTACAAGAAAAATCAAGATTATTTAATGAGTAAACAGTAGTACATCATAGAGTAATTATCAAATTCATTAAATAATTGTTTTAATTATAAAAATCCCTAATATAATCTGTTTTGTCGGTCCCAATACAGTCAAAATTGGTCTACATTGCAGGTATCAGACATTTTATCTATCCCTTTTCCACACATTCCGGGTAATATGAACCGGTCGAATAAAGTAGAATATTGCTATAAGGGTTATTATTAAGAAAAACCATGATTTACAAGAATAATCAAGATTCTTTAATATGTAAACAGTAGTACATTATACACTGTAAAAAAGGACTAAAAAACGGAAATACTACTGGCAATCTAGATGCCAGTACTATTTCCGTTTTTTGCGGGAATTTTTACCCATAAATTACAGAAAGTTTTCTGTTTTTCTGATTAAAAATTGAAATTTTTCTGTAATTGATGGGTAAAAATTCCCGTAAAAAACGGAAATAGTACTGGCGTCTAGATTGCCAGTAGTATTTCCGTTTTTTAGACGTTTTTTTTTTTTTTTTTTTTTTTTTTACAGCGTATAGGAATTATCAGATTCTTTAAAAAATTGCTTTTACTTAAAAAAACAAAATACCCAAATATAGTCTGTTTTATCTTGTCCCACGACAGTCAAACCTGGTCTACACCTCACACCTCACACATCAGGTATTTTATTCTTCCCTTTTCCATCATTAGAATATTTTCCATTGCAAAACAGGTACACTGCATCTTCCTCATGTGGTGTACAACCTAGTAAAAACGCCCATCTCAGATGATACGTAGAGCGTCGGTATCGAATGATTTTTCATTCTCACTATAGACGTCTTGAAATAATTGTCAAGCGGATATTCCATATTACATGACACGCCCTCATGAAAATAATAACCTGTTCACTCGTCAACAAGTTAGTATAGAGGATAGAGGTAAACTGACTAACACAGTAATAAACATAATTGTATAACTTAACACTGAACTTGGTTAACAGGATTTACGAAGAGGTTAATACGAATTTTACAAAATTTACTGGCGGGAACTGAAAAAAAAAAAAGAAAAAAAGAAAAAAACCTTAAAATTTTACATGATGAATTACAGAAGAAAGCTTCGAAATAGCACAGTCAATGAACATTAAAACAGCTTAGAAATGCAAATATTTACCTCTTATATGTTTTATTTTATTAAGATACTTCAACTTTCGGAACCGGATCGGAGCCGAAAGTGAAAGCATCCTAATAAAAAAAAAACTTGTAAACAAAATCAAAAAAGTAAAATTAACTTTTCGGAGATTGACCTCAGACAATGCAAAAAAAATCATTAAAAAACATTAAAATGCAAACCAGATAAATTTTCAATTTTTATCACAGGATTAACTTTAGAAAGCGGGTGTTTTTGTGCGAGTGCTGTAGCCACTTAATCAGGAAAATGCCTCCTTTCCTGAAAAATATAATTTGGAATTACGAATGCTATTTTAAACAAGATGGATGCAGAAATGCTGAAAATGATCATTTCTGGTCTGACACAAATCCCTTCGTGGTACGTGATATTCATCATGAGCAGCAATACGTTGACAAGAAACAGATCTGTTAATGAGATTCTGAATGTGATTATTCCTCATTTTATAGGTGAACTGATCCTGAAAGTACTCGTGTTTGGTTTCAACAGGACGGATTTACAGCTCACATAACTACAGTTGTGAAACACTAGTTAAATAACGAGTTTCCAGATAAGTGGCTTGCATGGGCTAGTCGAATTTCCTCTTAGATCGCCTGATTTAACAGAATTGTAATGCAAGATTGTCATGCAATTGTCGCATGCAAGATGATTGTTGCTTCATCACTGAATAAGAACTTGATCAAGTAAATAGAAATGTTATCAGACGAATGTAGATCTGTATTGTGGCACGGATGGAAAACATTTTCAACAAATTTCGTTATCTTTCTGTAAAACTGTATTAATTTTAGTTTAGATACTTTCGTACCAATAAATTGCACAATTACTATTTATTTATTGAATAATTTCTTTGGTAATTTCTGTACAAACCATCAAACGCGATCTTCCGACATGATTTTCCCCTTTGAGAACTCATATCCAGACACCGAAAAGTGTTTTAAGTCAGAATTTATGTAGTTTATGCGGCTTTTTATGATAAGTTGTGAAATTTTGTATATGACCTTATTAGTGTATAGAGCAGATTTTACTGATTGAGAAATTTTTTGTACTGTGGGGGCGTATAAAAATTTAAATTTCGTATTTCTTCAAGTTTAATACCTTCAAAATTTTAATCGATTTCATAAAAATCCGTTCCTTTATTTACATGACTTTATTGATTATAATAGGGTAACACCGGGAGTGTCGCCGTATACGGGATAGATGCCGCACCCCTTGTATTTCTTGGAATTATCGATAGGTGGTCGTCAAACACACAGTGTAGGTGCGCAATGAGATTATTTTTATATGTGTATAGCGTGAATCCCATTTCGATATTTACTTGTAGCAGTGCCATCCTTAATTTGACGTAAGTGCATCATTTCACTGTCCAAACTTTTAAACACGTTATGTTTAAATACTTTTCATACACTAATTACTAAATGCGTGCATGATTTCGAAGTCAAAACTAAGTCTAGCGTTTGTATAGAGTACTGTGTGTTTGGCTACGCCATTTCCCTCAGCGATGGCAGGTGTCTGTGATAGCCAACGTCTGCACCATGCAAAATAAGATACATGCCGCACTTCTATTCCGGTATACATGCTGTAGTTTCTTTCGTACAGGATGATTAAGTGTTATTAACCTTTCCTTTTCTTTTTGCACAGACTAACCATGTTAGGCATGTTATCAAGTTTACTAAAACCAAACGAGAAAAAGGGGAATATAAAAAGTAAGAAGGGCAAAATAGATTCACGTCAAGATGATAATAATGAAAAATTGGATTACGTGTAGCGCAGACGTTCTTTGCAAACTACCCCAAAAAAGAGAAAGTGTAATTGGCTTCGTTGCATCATGTGTTTAAATGAGGTTACATAAAGACTGTACTTTTTCGACACTTTTTCTGTAGATTGTAGTCCAAAAAACAGGTATCTTAACCCATTCGGGACTATGGGCGCATATAAGCACCTTCACAGAGAGCTTACGAAATTTATTTCTGGCACCAGTAAAAAAGTAAAGTAATATTTGCTTTATTTAATTAGAGCATTCCCTTAACCGCTACTTCACTATTTAGCACTGTTCAGCATGATTATTTAAGTGAAGGTAACTTCTTTTTAAAAAGTGGTACCAACCGAATAAAATTTGTGTAAAAGCCATCGGTCCCAAAAGGATTAACAAATAAATTATGTAAACATAATTTTACATTTTTTCTTTTCCCTTTCTATGTTACGTTGTTGCTGAAATAACAATTAAAATTTAATGTAAAAAAATATATTCGATCAATTTCATTGTGAAAGTAGGCAACAATTATTAATTTGAATCTACTAATACGGTTCATTGTATTCATTTAGTTTCATTTTGTTATTACATCGTTAACTATAGTCCAGATATGAATATTTTTTTAAATATTTTTATTTATAATTTAATTCTGTTCTTATTACAAGCGCGGCATAACTACCGCACAAGTGCGGCGTCTCAGCCTGAATGTACGGGTGAAGCGCCGCAGTGCGTCACCCGTTCATTCAGGCAGTTTTGCAGTTTTAGAAAAACATTGTTAAAAAATATTAATTATTTGTTTTGAATTTTTTGTCGCACTACACGCGTTGTATACTTAACATTAAATAGCACATGATTTTTTTTTAATTTTATGTCAACCATGGAACTTTATACACACATTTAAAAAAATGTGCTTCATAAATCCCGGAATTACCCTATATGTCAATGATCAATATTTAAGGATTAAAAGCCGATGTCAGTGTTTTTGGGAAATCTTGTATATTTAATTCATGTCCATGTACGGTGTCTCAACGCATTCTTTGATTATAACATCTAGATACTTTTGAAAGTAAGTGAAATTCAGATCACTATATCGTTAATATCTTTTTGAATTTTCACGAAATTTAAAAACACCTTTTTATAGATGTTTTCCCATATAGTTGACTACGAAATAAGCAAAGAAGTACTTTTGTGATATTTCGCATGCGCAGGTTAAAGTTATTTGATACAAAGGCTCATATTTTGTAACATATTAATACTAACTGCGTTATTAATTTCTTTATTTTTTTCATTCAAATTGCTGTTGGTCTCTTAACTGCCTCTTAATTAAATCGCTGAAAATTGTGAAAACAAATACGTTTTTCTGTTATTTCTAAAGTATTTCTCCAGATATTCAACAAAACGTCTATAATTAAAAATGTCTGGTGGCTTTTGCCTATATAGTTTTTTGAACACGATTCAAAATTAAACAAATAATGCATTTAATCATATGAGAATCCATAAAAGAGTTAAAGCAGTGGTTTAACATATACACTGAAGAACACTGCAGGGGAAAACTTCAAAATATGTTTATTTCCGGGTATAAAAATGAAAAGATGATATTTCCATTATTTTTATTAAAATAGATTGTAAAATATATTTTACACATTTATAATATTTGTCTTGACTTTCACTTGGTTCATTCTCTGTCACAATCTAAAATAAATGCATGCAATTTATAATCATTTCAAAATGTAATATATATATATATATATAAACGAGGGTGGTTCAATAATTATTGTCCCTAGTGTATATAAAATATTTGTATTGCAATGGTTGTTGTGGAATATCGAAGTCTAATGTCTTTGATGCCTATATGCTCAATTTCAGAATCATAGCTGCTATATTCACATAGGTTTGGAGGGAGGAGTAAAAAGGAAGGAATGGGGTGAAAGGCTGATTTTTAGCTTATGAGGCTAGATTTGTGACAGTGGATGAGGCGTAACTACTGTCGTTTGGACTCGAGATCGTAGTGATGTAGCCACATCTCATCCATTGTCCAAATGTAGCCTCATAAGCTCCGAACAAGCATTTCACCCTCAACCCCCTTCTTAAAAACTCTCCCAAAAATAGGTCTTTACCCCTCCCTCTAAAACTATGTTAATATAGCAGCTACGGTTCTGAAATTGAGCATATAGGTATTTAAGAGATTAGGCTTCGATATTCCACTTCAATCATCGGAGTACAAATATTTTATATACATTAGGCACAATAATTATATTGAACCACCCACGTTTATATATATATATATATATATATATATAACCATTAAATAAACATTACCGACCACCAACAAAAACTGTGAAATAATGAATCAAATGACATTAACAAATTTACAAAAATACAGTTGCCCCCCAACACACTTAACATAGCTTCCAAAAAAAAAAAAAATATATATATATATATATTTAAAAGATCATTTCTCAGACGTATTTTTTTTAGTGTTTCATGCTTGGATTACATTTCTTACATAAGTTATATAATAATAATATTTTACTATCACGTGAGCAACCATGTATTTATATATATATTAAAATTATTCTTTTCATTTTCAGGTAAACCATCTTACATTTTATCCATACATAACTAACTAAAGAATGATTTTCTTACATGTCATGTAATCCAATTTATTTAATGGAAGAAAGGTAGTGTATTAACAGGAAATACTTTATTACCCTTAATCAAATTCAATTACAGAAAATCCAAGCCGTTGAAAGAAATAAGTAGTCTGAAGAAGTATATGCTTTATTTAATCACTTAAGAAAATGTAATAGAGTAGAAAATAAGAAATAATAAATTGATTAAGGAATAAAAAAAATCTATATATATCTTGTACAAATTCAAGCTCATGTGCAGAATGTAGTAGGAAATATTAGATATATGAAGTTTACTTTCACCACATTTTCTCTTTCAAATAATGTTCAGTGGAATGTTTCCGATTTAGAAACAAAAATGTGTTTAGGAGTAAATTGTTATTGAATATGTATAAATTCCAAATGATAGAAGCGTTCTCATATAACTCAGATATATAAGGGTTTTTCTTTTCATTTTATCTCAATAAATAATTTTAAACATAGAAAAATAATATGTCGATAACCGATAATTTTTAATCTTTAAGTATGATTACCTGTTGGATATGGATAAACGTGCCTATCAAAAAATTTATGATATTTTGTCTCATATTTTCTTTCTCGTAAAGTATTTGTGTACACACACACACACACACATGCAGGGTGTACCAAAAATCACTCATGCATTTCAAAAATGAAATAAGGAAGAACGGAAACAGATAAAAATACCCCGTTTGCTGCATTATACTAGGGATACCATTAATTTTTCATTCTATGCAATTTAAAAATTAATTTCGAGGTTTGCCTGTTAAATTTTGTATTAAAATTGCATCATTTTACATATCGAGTTGTCACATGTGTCCGTAATGTGAATACAAGACTTTATTTAATACATTTAATTTATTTCATAGAAAATGTTTCGCACATTTTGTATCGCTTTCCCTAATTTCTAACTATAACACCGATATTTCTCTGGATTTTCACGATATTCAAATACACTTTTTTTCATAATTTGTCTTATATAATTGACTACGAAATATAGAAAGAAATAATTTTGTTATATTTCGCGCATTCCCAGTTAAAACTCAATTCATACAAATATTCATATTTCACTACATATTAATAGTTGGTGACCTAACCGGCTTTTCATGTGCCCATGATAATAGTTTTAAATATATCTAAAATCAGCGTTGAATAATTTTATATTTTTAGATAAATCTCTTTCCTAACGAACTTAATGTTATGTGTTCCTCTGCATCCGACTGCATAAACCGTCAATTGTATGATTTTATACTTTTAAATTGAACTCTATTCAAACGAACGTAGTGTTGGAGAACCCACTGCCTTCGGCAGCGTACACCACAGCTCCAGTTTCGTTTTGTAATCTCGAATTTACATGATTTTATATTTTTAAACTCAATTCACATCAATCTATATATTTTTAAATGAGCAACTGAACATTCGGATCAATAGCTCATAAAGTAAATCTAAACAATATTAAAAACATCATCCTCTATATTTTAACATCCGGGATACGATAAAGTTACAAGATATGTTTCCGACACTACGCCAGTTTCCTAAAACGCAGAAGGATATATAAAAACTTAAAGACACTGAAAAAAAAAATTGCCGATTTCCATAAATGACCTACATTAAAGATTTTTCTTTTAAATAGTAAATATTAAAATATTTTTTAACTCAAAACAAATTAGAATTGTAAAGGATTTGTGAATAAGTATGATTTTTTTTCTTGTTTCGACCTGGAAATATGATACAAAATTTTGAATATGCTTTAAAAACAAAACAAAACAAAAAATTAAATCTGCTTTCAACAAGATTTTTTTAACGCTAAATAGTATTATATTTTTTAAAGAATACATCCTTATCAATCGGAAAGTAACCGGAACAAACGGGTATTTATTTGTTTTATTTTATTTATTTATTTTATTTTATTTTATTATTTTTATTTATTTATTTATTTTTTTTTTTTTTGTATTTCAGTCTTGCGGATTTGCAAATAAGCAGAGAAAACTAAAGACGGGGAATCGGCATTAAAATATGTAAATTGAAGCAATAAATATTAATATTTTTTTTATGCTAAAGATGTCTTTGAAAGCGTGAACGTGCTTGGAATAGGAGTGTTGTTTCTTCGATCTGTAAAGTGGACGCAGCAGTTTAAAAATGCGAAAACAGTAGAACATTTTGCGATCTTTACTTCTTTTTCATGAACAACCTCGGAAATCTTGTTTTGGTCAGATAATTCAAACTGCACTCCATTTTGCGATGTTTATTATGGGTTTTAATTAATATCGCTGCTAATTATCAAAGAATGATAAATCTGAGGTCCTCTTGTATTCGGACTTGCCTTCGTCTATCCTATTTCAAGTTCTGGAGTATCTATCCTCATCCAAATTTATTTCCCTACACACTGACCAACAGCTTTATTTTATTAATATGAATATTTATATTCGAACTACAGAATATTTTTTCTTTACTTTGATAAATTTCCTGAAATTTAGTTTAAAGAGTTGCATGCTTAAATCAAAACTGCAGAAATTTCTTGAATTTAAAAAAAAGGCTTCATATTTACGTGAATATGCGTGCTACTTATGAAATGGGTACAAATGTTGCAAAAGATCTACATAGACATGTCAAATAACTACAGATCCTTTTAGCATTTTATTTTATGGTGATTCAAAATTATATTTTTTTCATTCATTTAGTTGCTGGTCTCCTACACTGAAAAAAAAGTATGGTTCTGGCATTGAGAATCTAAATTGTGGCTCTGGAAAAAATAGCTTTATGTCATCCCTATAAATTTTAGTTACCTTTGCTAGAGATTTCTAGAATCTCCTACTAGAATTCAAGAGCGTTTTCCTATATTCTCGTGAGCAAACTTATTTAAAAATCTCTGCAAATAGATGCGAACACAAGAGGTTAGTTTTAGTAACTATAATTCTATTTTATGAAACCATTCCAGAAATCAAACGATAATTTCTTTCCACTGAAACGATTCATTATCGTTTCATCAACTAGAAAACAACAGACTAGAAATTCTAGATCATTTCGTCTATTCAGTGTAGCTGTTTACCCTATTCGCATAGCTCGGAAAGCTATAGTTCTAGCTTAGATAATCAGAAAATGACTAGCTATTCATTCTAGGTGAAGCCGGTATTTCTTGTTTCTCAGTGTAACTGCATTCGTATGCCTGTTAGCTTTTTGGCCATATAATGTTTATAGTAAAATTCAAAAATCAAAATCTGATGTATTTAATCATATAAAAAACCATAAAAGTATTTAAGCAATAGTTTAACATGTAGACTGAAAGACACTGCACGATAAATCTTGAAAATTTGCTTATTTCCTTGCATATAAATGACAAGAAGATGTTCCCACTATTTTGATCAAAATAGATTGTTCAATATATTTTGCACTTTTAAATCCTTTGTCTTGACTTTTCTCTTTTCTGGGTTCATTCGCTGTCACAATCTAAAAGAAATGCATGCATTATATAATCATTTTACAACGCAAATGTATACATATATACTACTATCAATTTCATATATCGGTTATTATTAATAATGATCAAATAATATCCAAATAAACCAGTTAATATAATTAATTTATGAGAATTTATCAAATTAACGGGATATTATTAATAATAATCAATCAAGTCCAGTCAATGTAATAAATATCAACTCGTCTAGCACATCGTTATGTATCCATAACGCATGCGTATATTTATTCCGTTCCAGCGCCTCACTATTGTGCAATGGTATAATAGCTTTTGTGAATTCACAAGTTTGTTTTTGTCTGTTGGCCATCCAAGCCACTTTGAAGCTATTAGAATTTTAAACTTTCCACGCTGAGAAAAAAATATATACCGCCTTCACCTAGAATGAATAGGTAGTCATTTTCTGAATCCCTAAACTAGAAATATAGATTTCCGAACTATGCGAATAGGGTAAACAACTAAGCTGAATAGACGAAATGATCTAGAATTTGTAGTCTCTTGTTTTATAGGTGATAAAACGATAATGATTAGCTTCAGTATCGAGAAATCGTTGCTTGATTTCTGGAATGTTTTCATTAACTAGAATTATAGTTACTAAAACTAACCTCTTGTTTTCGCATCTATTTGCAGAGATTTTTAAATATGTTTGACCACGAGAATATAGGAAAACGCTCTTGAATTCTAGTAGGAGACTCTAGAACTCTCTAGTAAAGGGAGCTAGAATTTATAAGGATGACATGGAACTATTTTTTCTAGAGCCACAATTTAAATTCTAGATGTCAGAACCATATTTTTTTTTCTCAGTGTACGTATGCTAATTTTTTCTTAACATACTTTGCTAAATGCATGCATTTTAAAACTCTATTATTTATTCTTTCATTATTTCAGTGTTAAAAAATTTTCACCTAAGTCATTCAGTAATTATAAAAATATTTATCATTAATCTCTTAATAATAGCACACATCTTTTGCTTGGGTATTATTTTCTCTTAACAATTATTTTATCATTAGCTGCATACAGATGTGATAGCACATATTCCGGTAAAGGACATATTCGTTGCTGTGTTTAATTAATCATAGTGATCAAACTTTATTGGTAATTATTAATTATAAATGATAAATGTGATTAATATGCAATATTTATCAAATTTACTAGAAAACGCGATTATGGTTAGTAATGACTGGTTATAAATAATGATAACCGAATTTATCAAATTGATCGTAACATATATATTTATTTTAAAAAGACCTTTTCTCTGACGTATATTTTTTAGCGTTTCATGCTTGGATTAGTTTTATTACATAAGTTATATCATAATAATATTTTAATATCACATGAGGGAGCATGAATTATATCTATATATACATATATATATTAAAAATATTCTTTTCTTCTATTGACATTTTCAGGTAAACTATCTTAAATTTTATCTATACATAACTAACTAAAGAATGATTCTCTTACATACGATGTAATCCAATTTATTTAATGGATGAAAAGTAGTATATTAACAGGAAATACTTTATTACCCTTAATCAAGTTCAATTACAGTAAAATCCAAGCCGTTGAAAGAAATAAGTAGTTGTTGTCTGAGGAAGTATATGCTTTATTTAATCATTTAAGAAAATATAATGAAGTAGAAAATAAGAAATAATAGATTGATTAAGGAATAGAAAAAATATATAATTTGTACAAATTCAAGCTCACATACAGAAAATTTGAGATATATAGATTTTAATTTTACCAAAACCACCTATTCACTTTCTATTTCAATTGATGATGAAAAAAAAAAATTTCCGATTTAGAAACAAAAATGTGTTTAAGAGTAAATTGTTATTGAATATGCATAAAGGATAAATGATTGCAGCGTTCTTATATAACTGCGTGATGTAAGGTATTTTTTTATTTAATCTCAATCAATAATTTTAAACGTAGAAAATAATATGTCGATAACGGATAAATTTTAGTCAATAATTATGATTGCCTGTTGGATATGGATAAACGTGCTATTAGAAAATGTATCATATTTTCTATCATATTTTTCTTTTTCATAAAGTATTTGTGCATGTACATATACAAAAGCGCGCGCACACACACACGTATACAGGGTGTCCCAAAAATCACCTATGCTTTTGAAAAAGGAAATAAAGATGAACGGAAAGAGATAAAAATATCTGTTTGCTGCATTATACTAGGGGAGCTTGTAAATTTCTATCCCTTTGAATTTTAAAATTAGTTTCGAAGTTTGCCTGTTAAACTTTCTATTAAAATTGCATCATTTTATGCACTGTAAAAAAAAATCTGTAGTTCTACAGATGTAAAGTTACATGCTTACTAAACTTTCACCTGTAACTGTACGAAAAAAGCTGCAAATCTACAAAACTAGTTTTTGTAAAGCTACAAAAATCTGTAACTTTACAAATGAATCTGCTAAAATTTCAGTAATCTTACTAAACTTTTATTTGTAACCCTGGCTGCAGTTACATGAAAAGTTCTCGGAATCCCAGTTTCCAAAAAAAATTCTTAGTAACCTTACAGATTTTTTGATTTTCGGCGCAAAAGTGTGTCTGTTACATGAAATTTTGTTGTTGCCGTTACATGAAAAGTTCTAGGAATCCCAGTTTCCTAGAAAAACTTTAGTAACTTCACAGATTTTTTTTTTACAGTGTGCATCGAATTGTCGCATGTGTCCTCAATGAGTTAAGTGAGTGTATATTTAACACTTTATTTAATAGATTTCATTCATTTCACAGAAAATGTTTAAAAAAATTACATTCTGTATCGCTTTCTCTATTTTTTAAGGATGCAAAATGAATATAACTAACAAAATAGCATATAATTAATAATTACAGTGACATTTTTCTTAAACTATTTCCGAACATTTGTCAAAAATTAATCAATTTATTTAATTGCATGAATTTTGAATTGCAAACTAGGCATAAAACAAACAGATTGAAAAAAGTTGTCAAGCTGAGACTCGAACCCGGATCATTGACATAGTCCCGGTTTGGACACGCTTTCACTCTGTTGGTTTTACTCCTATTTAGCTATTCAAAAATTCATGCAAGTAAATAAATTCACTGTTGATTAATATAATAATTGATTACTTTAAAAGTATAGCTATATAAAAAACTTTATTCTTTAAAAATGTTCACCAATTTTGTTTATATTAGGATTGGAGATGCAAAAATATGTAATATATCATTTTTTATTGAATACAACATTTCAGTGTGAAGTCTGAAATACACATTTTACTTGGCACAGAATGAAAATTGCTTATTTCATTATAGAATATTAGATTTTTTAATTTCTAATGCATATTATTATAAGAGGTCATTTCCCTATTCAGTTTATTTTTTTTATAAATTAAGCAGATAAAAGTAAAAATATAGTATGTATTTTAATAAAATTGAAAAGTCAGTTTTTTATACCAGTGCAGATTATCTTAACATAGGTACTAAATTCCGGGTTTTTTTCCAGCCAAAAAATATAGTACATATTACCAACAAATTTATTTCATAAAATGTTTTAATCGTGCGACCTATTTCTATGTGTATGGCCTTTCTTAAGATTTGCTGGCTCATAGTGTATTTATTTGAGAAAACGAAGGTTATCAGCTATGCATTAAATATAAATAAAGACTTAAACAAATTTAAGAAATACTTTTAAACAAAATTTGTCTAATCCGAAAAAGTTATCTGTATATTAATATATTTAGATAGTACTTTTTACTCTATCCTATGTCAAAAATGTTACATAAAATTTATAACCTCTGAACCATATTTTATTTGTAACTTCTGTAGTCACATTAACCTTAGGCACTCAACAAAAATGAGATCGAATTTATAAAATGTTTTCCTTCAAAAGTTGTATGAAGGCTATCGATGCTTTTCTGGAGAAAGTTTTTTTTATTTTGCTATTTCTTTTAACTACTTACATTTTATCAAGAGTA
This sequence comes from Maratus speciosus, assembly GCA_963932465.1. Classification (NCBI taxonomy): domain Eukaryota; kingdom Metazoa; phylum Arthropoda; class Arachnida; order Araneae; family Salticidae; genus Maratus; species Maratus speciosus. Next base: position 142,072,947 of record OZ010791.1, read on the forward strand.
GAAGAAATGTTTCTAAAAATTGGTAGTAAAAGGAGATGATTAGTGTTATTTCTTGTAAATAGATAAACGGATAAATATACTGTGTTTTAATAAAAATTACTTTCTTTAGCTCATCTATTAAAAAATGCAAGGCCTTAATTTTTTTTTTTTTTGTGTGTGACAAAACATTGCTGCACATGAAACTATAGGAAAAAAAAACTGTGATAAACATTAAGAAAAGCACTTAGATTGAGGCACAATATTTTCAATATTCCCCGGCGCTGAAAAACAACCATACGGCAAAGTCTATTGAAACTATTGATAGAATAAGCTTCAAAATCTATAACAATAAATATATTTTTTTTTTATTGAAAATAATTTTAAATTAAAATAGCATGAATTTAAGCATTTTTAAGGTAGTCTTAATTGTGATTTACCTTATTTTTCAATATTTTCTATTAACTAAAATTCAGGCAATTGAAATTGAAATTTAGCTTCTTAAAAGTGGCAACATTTTATTAAAATAAGCTTTATCAAATGATAGCAAAATTATTCGGTATAATAGAATTATCTATTAAAATTACCATAATCTTTCTTGAATCTTTTTTCAAATTTCTTTAAAGTTTACTTCCTGCATTTAAGAATTATTTCTGCAATTTTTCAAACACAAAACGGAACTTTTTACTTTGATACAATTTTTTTTTTACTTTTTAAATTTTTTTCTGATTGCATTGTTTATTTTTGTCCGCAGTCAAACGTTTAAGAACTAATATATATTTCACGAAGTTTGCCTGGGTTGCTTTGCGAGTTTTCTTTTACACAACTGCATCGTGAATGTAAAAGCAAAATAATTATTTATTTTCACCGTTAATATTATTCTATATAGTATATTATTTGTGGTATATTTTAAACGTATAATTTTTTTCTTATTAAGAGCATTTATGATTTATTTCAAAAGAATAATAACACTACTATTGTAAAAGAATGGTATGAAATGGAATAGAATGTATATTACAATAATTAAGATCATTATTTCTATAATTTATCATTTTTTAGGTTCTAAAGAAAAAAGGCTTCCGTTTTTAGTTTTAAAAGAAATACATAATTCAATAGGATAACGTGTTCTATACTCGAAAAAAAAATATTTTCTTTTATGAGACATTTTTCATTCATTTAAAGTCTCTTTCACAAACTAGATAATGACGATATTATTTTGCTTTTTATGCCCAGAGAAATATTTATATTCTTTCTTTATCATAGAAAAGAAGCATCTGCTAAAATTGCATTAAGCGGAAAAATTATTTGTATGTTCATTAATGTATTAATTAGCCCCTGGTATACTATTTGTGTCGTCCCCAAAAAATAACGCTGCGTTGCATAAGCCAGCCGTAAAGCAAAGCAGACATCATTGTACGATTAAATACTCTATAGCATTTTTTTTTTAATTCTAAGCATCGCACATTTTCAATTTTTATACCGTCGTATTGCGAAAAAATGCACTTTTGTTTAAATTTGTTTGAAAACTGCATCGCAATTTATTTTTAAAATATTAATTTATTTTTGTAGTTTTTAGAGCCAGTTGCTTAATGTTGGCAACGGAAGTACTCTATTTCTCTAGACAGTAAAGAAAAAATAGTTGTAAAATAGTAATTATATATTTTTGTTGTCATTTTTTCATAACATTCGAAATAAAATGCAAATACGTGCTATTTTGAAAAAATATAAACGAATGGTTTCTTTTAAAACATGGAGCTATTATACACTATATTTAATTTTAAGTATCTATATTAACGTTACAAACAAATAAAGGCTATGAATTATTAGATAGCCATAGTTTAAAATTTTCTTCTGAATGTAGATGTTAATTTTTTCTGCAGTCAAACGTTTAACAGCTAATATACATTTTACGAAGTTTGCCTGGCTTGGTTTGCCAGTTTTCTTTTATACACCTGCATCGTGAATGTACAAGTAAAATAATTATTTGTTTTCACCGTTAATATTATTCTATATAGTATATTATTTGTGGTATATTTTAAACGTTTATTTTTTTTCTAATAAGAACATTTATGAGTTATTTCATATGAATAGAAGAAGGTTGTGAAATGGAATAGAAGGTAGATTACAATAATTAAGATAATTGCTTCTGTCATTTCTTTATCGTCTAAAAAAGAAAAAGTCTTTCGTTTTTATTTTCGAAAGAAATGCATAATCCATTAGGACAAGAGAGGACAAGATCACCCACCGGGGTACCCACCAAAATTTGGCATAGGTGTTAACTCCCCGGTGGAAGTTCCCCACTACTAACCAATGACACACAAACTAAGGCAACCGGCCCGGAAAAGAAACAGGTCCTAATTTAACTAAGATAAGAAATACAAAACAAATGTGCCCCAGCACCAAAAATAAATAAACATAAAAAGATCTTGATAACAACTGTTAAAAGCAATTCACAATCTAACAAATGTCTGTCTGTCAGTTAAACTAAATTATAACAAACTTTTATAGACAATTACAGTATAACAATTGTCTGCTAATAAAAATAACTGAACACTGTCAGAATGAGCATAAAATATGCAATACTTGTGTCGTTACAATATGATATACGTGTCTTGATAATAACGCCATCAAACAGGAAAATAAACTTTGCCAGTATACGCAAAGCCATGCATTAGTCCTGTTAATAAAGGTTCACCTTAAAGTCAACAAAGTTCTGGTATAAAATCAGACTTAAGATAAAAATCACAAGTTCGTAAACAAAATCACAAGTTCGTGAGTAATGTCCAGGAATAAAAATTAAAAGTCTTGACTATAAAAATCAGTCAAAGCATCAGAACTTGTATCTAATAAACGAGAAGTTTGCATTTAGATCATTATAAATGGTACATAGTTTTTTGTAGTTTTTATGGGACAGAAGAATATTTCTAACATTCCATTCCATAGTCCTATTTCTAGTCACTTCAAACCTATCCGCCGAAACACAGCAGCTATCAAAGAGATAGTGCTTAACATCGCCGCGTTTGCCACAAGTGCATTTATCATTTCCTCGTTTACCCAGTTTGTGGAGCAAAGTAGGGAACGCACCATGTGCAGAGACAAAATATGCAGCTACTTGCGAATAACAAATAAAATTCAAATTAACTTCGGGAATAACCATATAGGTATCCCTACCTTTATCGCTAAAAGACCAGCGGTTCTGCCAATCTTGTAAATTTTTATTACGAAAATGATGCTTTATAAAACTCACAGGAATTGGAAGATCAACAACTTTGTCATAAATATTGTCAAGAACCACCGATTTGGCAAGTTCATCCGCTCGTTCGTTGCCCACGATGCCCACATGGGCCTTAACCCAACCTATATGAATAGTTTTATCTTTGAGTAAACGCAAGTTCGTGAAAATGTCAAAGACTAACTGATCACAAGGAAACAGCTGACGTAAAACGCTGGTCGATGATAAGCTATCTGTATATAAGTAAAAATGAGAAAACTCAGTTCGTCCGCACCAATGTATAGCCTCCAAAATTGCTACCAATTCTGCCTGGAACACAGAATTGTTAATATTAAGTTTTATTCTGTAGTTAAATATCTCTATGTTCTTCAAAAAGACCACAAATGCTGCACCAACACCACTCGGCATGAGTGATCCATCAGTAAAAATAATTGGATGACAGCGATCTGGAACAGATTTACGCACTGGATTCAGGAAATTAACATGATGTCTTAAATAATAATTTGGGTAAAAATATGTTGGCAAGCGTCTGACCAGATCATTAGAATATATAACAGAATCTTCCACCACTACTGATATGTCTCCATGGATCATATCATATTGACGAGCAGAGTTAGAAAGTTCTATGTCTATTGGTAAAATCCCCGCTAAAACACACAATGCCTCTGTCGACGTTGAACGGTAGGTACGGATTATTGTGAGCAAACAGACTCGCTGACATGAGGACAATCTTCGTATACCATGGTACTTTAAGTCACGATACCAAACTTCATGACCGTATGCAATCTGCTTTTTAAGCACAGTATTGTACCAAAATTTTAATAAATCAAGAGAAACCCCAATATCTCTTACTTTCACTTTTCTCATGTTACAAGTAAAGTAAATTAGTTTACTTCTTATCATCTCAAGATGATCTAGCCAATTGAAAACACTGTCTAAAAGAAAACCCAAGTAAAGAATATTATCTTTCACAGGTATTGATCTACCACTATGTTTAAAAATGGGTCGCCTCTTCTTCATGGTTTTACGTCCAAAAAGCATGGAAACTGTCTTAGTATTGTTAAGCTGTAAGTTGTAATCGGCACAGACTGTAGAATAACTATTCACAGCATTATTTATCTTACTCTCAAGTGACACCCTTGTGTCCGCACCTTCAACCACAACTGTGTCATCAGCATACGAAATTAACTGAAGTGCTATAGCTTTACTTTGTTTAATAATACGATCCGCCACTATAGTCCAAATTAGAGGGCCTAAGCATGATCCCTGGGGACAGCCAAGGAATAGACGAAACCATCGAACTCCATCTGTAAATCTAAAACCAATGAGCCGAAATGAGATATAATTCTTAAAGACCTCTTTCAGGTAATCATAGATAGGTAAAATATCTATTATGCTTGCAACAACGTTCCAATCAAGTACATCAAAGGCGCCGGCTATGTCAAAAGATACAACCGCACAATATTTAAAAACGCTTAGAGTAGACCTGATCTTTTCACGAAATGAAGACAACGCCGATAGCGTACTCCGCCCCTCGCGGAAGCCATGTTGGTCCCCGTCGAGGTACGAAGCAGCCTCTAGCATAGTTGTAATTCTAAATTTCAATAGCCTCTCATAAATCTTTGCTATAATCGGCAACAGGGTAATCGGTCTATAGGAGCGATACGAACCCTCTGGCCTGTTCCTTTTCTTGAAAAAAACAACAATTCCTTTCTTCCAGCTAGTCGGGAAATGTGCATATTTGAAGCAGGTATTGAATATTAATAACATTAAAACATTAAAATTAAAACAAAGATTCTTCACTATTATGGCATCCACATTATCAAAACCCGGTGCTTTGTTGTTATGCTGCAGTTTCAGAACATAGCTCAGTTCTCGTCTTGTAAAGGGGTGAAAATCCGGATCATCCGAATAGTCAGATGAACTCTCATAACTATGAGTATTTACAGGCTCATTGTCAACCTTAAAATGTTCAACCATGAGTTGATGCGCTATATCATCGTAAGCGTCAAATACAGTAGAGTTCTCCATTGTAGAAAAAGCCATATCTTGATGTTTGAAATTTTTTCCTGATATATACTTAAAAACATTGCCATAAGCTTCATTAGTACGCTGACAATAGTTTAACCAGCTGGAACGTTTAGCATTTCGAATTTTCTTTTTATACTCATGACGTGCCATAAGATAAGAATCTTTATATATAGGATTATCCAGATTCTTTCTGAAACGTTTATAGTTAGCTGCAACTTTATTTCTTAATACCCTCAATTCTTTAGTATACCAAGAAATGGTAGGTTTGTGAGAAACACTGCCGCGACGGAAGGACTTCTGCAGAACGTATTGCAAATAATCATTGAAATTTTCTATCCAGTCATCCAAAGAAGCCGGACCATGTACTCTCATAAGTGAATCACAGAGTAAATCATGCTTTTCATTGAACAACTTGTTAAATTTACGCATTGATTTGTTTTTAGTTTTAAATCTATCATAGGTTCTAAGAACCGGTTTCATAAACAATGAAAACATTATGTAACGATGATCTGAGAAAGAGAACACATTCTCATCAACACGCCACTCTTGCAGGTAAGGAAGAATATCAACCCCCAGAAGGGTGAGATCTGGTCTTCCAAGACGATTGTCCTGTACGTAAGTATGTGGAGCATCAACTGCATTGGCGAGACGTAGGTCTGTCATCATCAAATAGTCCGCAAAGATTTCTGTGCGGCCATTCTCGCGCGCATAGCCAAGCATGCGCATCGGGACATTGAAGTCACCTCCTATGACCATACGAGTACTATGCTGGTAATACGTGACCCAAGAGGACATATCCTCGTCAAGGTCTCCAGAGGGTGGAGCATATACAGACCCTATGATCAAATGCCCCTGAGCAAGTGTAATTGTAATAAAAACTGAGTTTCTCGTACTTAGACCTTTCACAATAGTAAATGCAGAGTCTGTACAGAGAATCATTGAGGTCAAAGAAGTAGACGAAAAACAAAGCCACCCCGGAGGGAGACCGGCAAAACTACCGTTAAGAAAATATGGCTCCTGACATAAGAAAATATGAACACCACCACTCTCAGCGTACGACGCCAAGGCATCGTTCGCATCCGAGCAGTGGTGCAAATTAATTTGAACAAGGACCAGTCTATCTATGTCAGTACACCCCGCAGGAACTGCTGTTACAATCTTTTCGACAGAAGATCTCTCCTATACTCTTGATAACAAGGGCAATCAGCACTGTCAGCTCTATGTGCTGAATCACAATTCTCATCCTTTCTAATACAGTTAATGCACGATTCATCAGTGACCGAACAATCTTTCAAACCATGAGTTCCAGCACATTTCACACATTTTTGATCATCCGAACATTTCGAGGCCACATGCCCGAAGGCCTGGCAACAAAAACAACGCAATATCTGCACAAACTCGACCACCCGATATCTCTCTAAATTTACACAAATTCTACGCCTCATCAACAACAGTTCTGCACTAGCTTCATCAACATCTATGATCCAATTCTCTTTGCCCGAACGGGTTGGATAATGTCTAATAATATCAACGTCGCTAGTCCTATCAAGTCCCCCATCCTCAAGAACACGTTCTACTGAATTCTTCACATCATTAGTAACAACCTCACTATCTACACTCAAAACCAATAATCTGTGGCGACGCCTCCTCGGGACCAAAACTGTAACCTTGTCCTTTACACCGTCAGCATTCTCTATAACATTCTTCACTTTATCCGTATCGTCTTTTGTCTTCATTCTCAAAATCAGTTGGCCCGACTTGGTCGACGCCACATCATGTGGTGTAGGCACATCAGCAGTGTCTCTCCACACCCGTCTCAAGTCCTTCTTCATGACAGAAACATCGTTGCCTTCTTTTGGAGTCACCAACACCGAAAAACCCTGGTCACGCCTAATAACCGTCTTCCTTAAAGGAGGAAACTCTTGTAGTTTAGATGTCTCAGGCAGGCCTCCCGAAACACGCCGAACCAAAGCCTCATAGGCCTTACTGTCCGTAATCATTGTTCTAACTTTAGTTTCGTTTGCAACGCTTTCTCGGTGAGCCTTCACCAATCGTATATTTATATAATCGAAACACTTTTTCATTAGTTTCATAATTTCCACGGTGACCTTACCACCTCCACTTTTCTCCTTTTGCGATTCAATAGTATCATAAATTAAAACATTCACCTTCTGTATCGCTATTGGGTAATCCTCCTCCTCTCTCTCCTCCAAAAACTTATCCAATCTAACCATTATTCAAAGTATATAGCTCACAATAACTATCAATGACCCTCTACCAAAACTATCGACGTCAATTTCCAAACGACCGGTAACAAACACAATGTTCCTGAGTAGCTGGTTACAATCAGAACTAACTTTCTTCATAAATGTAGGAGATCTTTCTTAAAAGAGGAAGGAAACCAACACCCAAAATGGACAAAAAGCACTTGCCTATAAACCATACAGAGCAACCCACTGACGTCAGTGTCCAAGATACGCGACAGCACTGAAAAACCAAAAAAGAAAAACCTATCCCACTACACGTGACTAAAAACAATTATTTACTAAAAAAGAATAATAAACTATACACATAACACGTGACCGAAAATAAGCTAATAGATCAAAAAATAAATTGAAGTAACTAAATAGTCCACTGGAACTCGATAAATAAACCAACCCACTACAAAATAACAAAAACATACAGCAGGAGAACTCCACTACTAAAAAAGGAGAAACTCCTTTTATAAAATAAAGCAAGAAGTAAGGAGAAGCAAGGAAACCACTCAACACTTAAAGCTAAACAAGTTGGCGAGGTAAATAAACATGTGAAAACCACCCACCGGAACGAAAAAATGGAATGTACAATAGAAATACTTTAGATAATATAACAATATTTACAACAATGGACAGCCCCAAGTCTGAGTAAGTAACACATCCAATAAATAAGTGAATAAATCAATAAATATCCACAAAAAGTACTTATAAAAAATGCCGCTGACTACTCGGCAGAAACTAAGCCTACGTGAGCTTCAAAAAATTTTTCGAAGTCCACAAAATGAAAATGAAAACTAATTTTTACAAGAAACTAATAGACATTGAAAAGAAAGTACAGACTCATGCAGCACTAGGCTAATTGGCATAAAAATAAATATAATTACCGACTTTAAAACGCTTTGAAACTTGAGCGCATGAAAACACGTCCGACATCAATGGCAGCAATAGGGAAAGTTTTGTCCCCCTACTCCCCCGAAAAAAGTCAAGGAATATTATCACTAACTGAAAATAATTCTTCCTATATCTCTGTTACATATATAAACGTTAACTGTTGGTATATCCTTTCCGATTAAATTGGATATGTTGATTGGGTAGGGGAATCTAGAGGGGTAAAACGTCCCCCCACCTTTGAAACCATGTTTTTATCCGATTATAGACCTCAGATCACCTCTCCGAAATAAAATTCACTGTGTTACTGATGTGGCTTTCGACAACCCAGACATTTTTGTAAGCGGCCTTCTCTTAAAAAGATTGTGCACCCCTAATTTAAAGTCTCTTTCACAAAGTAGACAATGATGATATTATTTTTCTCTGTATGCCTTATGCTCTTATGCCCTCTTTATGCCTACTTATATTTTTTCTTTATCATAGAAAAGATGCCTCTGCTAAAATTGTATTAAGCGGAAAAATTATTTGTATGTTTATTAATATATTTTCTAACCAGTTCTGTAGATTGAAGAAAATCCCTTCCGGCTCGGCCTATAGGGGGAGATAAATTTCGAAGTTAAGTATTAATTTCACCAACAAAAAGTAAATCAGAATCAGAGATAAACCCAGTTTCTTCACTAAGAATAATCCCTAGGAACATAAATCTTTTTTGAAAATTCTAATATACACGCATACACACATGTATATATATATGGAATAGATATAAAAGTGGCGAAAACAAACTCAGAGAACGCACAAAAATTAAAATATGCCAATATTTCTATAGTCGGGTTTTTATCATGTTTCAATACGTTTTTACAAACACGCATGTTACATATTCACCTGGTGCCGTCCATTATATTTCCAGTATGACGTAAGTCACCTTTTTTTTAATTCGTCAAACTATTTATTTCATTTTCACTTTTCACGAGGAGATCTTGCTATAGAAAAGTTCTGACGTACTATTCATTTTTTTTTAATTCATCAAAATTTATTTCATTTTCATTTTTCACGTGGAAATCTTGCAATAGAAAAGTAATTGCTGTGGTAAGAATTTTATTGTGTTTTAATTATTCGCTATAACGATAAAAATGTTTATTTTTTCCTGACATTTTTTTTTTTTTTGTAAGAGCTGGTTTTATCATAATCATGTTAAAGAGGTACTCAAAATTTTGAACACCCCATTACACCTCATTTCCACCCCTTTGGGCCGATTTTGCCCATTTGCAATCCCCACCGAGATATTAGCCAACTCAAAGTTTTTGGCGAGTTTGAAGACGATTCGTACATAATTGCGATTGTTATCGTGCGGACAAAATTTAGTACATACATACATACATAGATACATATATATATATATATATATATATATATATAAGCCTTTTACGTGGGGGTGGTTTAGTGTTCTTGGGGCCATATAATGAAAAGTTTTGAAGGAATTTTTCAAAAGTCGCACAATGGTAATTTCTTATGAAATCTACCAAAAAATTTCAAAAGATTTTTTTTCTTCAAACGTCATCCTCTAAAGTAATGAAAACTGTCTTTTAAACCTTGTTGTTCAAAGTTGTAAAGATAATAATTGCTCAATAAAGTTTGAAAGGTATCCAAGTTATATTATTTGTAGATATAAGACGATTGTAAGTTTAAAAATTTGTAGGAAGATTTTTTTTTGTGGGGTATATTTTTAAATATCGAATCCATAGTCAAAAAATATACAGATTTTCTTCTAAACACGTTACAATATGATTGTTTAGAAATCTCTAATATTTATTATCTAAGCACATTAACGACCTGAGACTATCCATCAGAATAGGAATAGTTTTTTACGTACAAATTAAAAATCCTTCTTTTCATAAAAACACTTTTCTTATAAAGCCAACATCTTTTTGTTGCTTTTAATCCGCATCATAACTTAGATGTGTTTTTATTTCACGTACTGTATCAAGAATGAAAGTTGCGAATGCAACTATAATACATCATTTATATATTTCTAATTCGGTTTCTAAAATTTTTAGTGAGCACAAAATCTATCTATATCAAAAAGTTGAAAAATATAATATAACTTCTTACGCATTACCTAGATTCCGAAAAGCGTTCCTATATGTTCAAAAATCTCATAAAGCGACAAATGTCCAAGATTTAACCCTTTCAGGGGCAAAGTACTTTTATTCACAAAATACTGAAATGAGTGAATGACACCAGAATTTACAAGCAAATTTATTTCAAAATTAGCAAAAGCATTTTTTCTAATAAAAGGAAATTTTTCATTCTAATATTCTGGTGTCAATGTGGCATTTAGGGATTAAAATTGGGTGGTGCAAAAATGAACCACCGCCCTTGAAGGGGTTAAAAAACATTTCTGAAATAAGAGTTTTTTTTAACTGCCGTTATATTTTCTAAAGCGTCTCGAAATTAGTAATACATACAGTTACGTTTTTTAAATGTGTTAATTTTTTTGTGTGTGTATGTGTGTTATATCTTTAGATATTGAAGCGATAGTCTAATTTCCTCCGACGATACCAAAATATGACTGTTTATAAATATATCAGGCATCGGATTTCTTCATCCGCTTGGGCCTAACCATTGGCATAGAGTTCTTGTCATTTTTTATTTTATTTTATTTTATTTTATTTCATTTTATTTTTTGTTAATTTTTTGTTTGCTTAAATAGCACAATTCTCATTTATCCTATAAGCTTTCCAATTATGTTTCTAAAACTTTTCGTGACTACAACATCTTTGTAATGAAAGAGAAAGCGACAAATAGTGGTCGAAAAAAGAATGACTCATATCTTTATTACGAATTCATAAAAATAACACTGTCATTATTACACTGTAAAATAAAGGAAAAATGTTTCTTTTTATAGCAAGAAAGGTTTCCAAAATATAACTTCTTACGAGTAGCCAACAATTCAATAAAGTGTTCCTTTATGTACAGAGACCGTTAGAGTTTTGAGATTTGAAGTAGCATTTCTAAAACAAAAGTTTATTTTCCCGCCCGTAAATTTTGTAAACGTAGTAAAAATTTGTATAGTACCTTAGAGTGTACTTATCAGTCTTTCTTACTCGCATAAACACGAGATATTGATTTTTGAGCCTATGGAGTCTCAGGAAAACATTTTCATATTCAATAAACATGTGCATCCGATAAACATGCTAAATTAACAGCACTGAAAGTAGAATTAAAATTATCTTATTATTATTGTACATATAAATTCTGTTACGCAGCTGAAAATATTTTCCACTGTTAAAACTACTCGGAAGGAGTTCTGAAAATTGTGGGCATCAAAAGAAACTTTAAATTTGAAAAAACATTTTCCAGTTTTGTCGAAAGAGTAGGATTATTTATTTGTTTGTTTCATTTTAAGGCACATACAAAAGATATAAATCGGTTTTGTCCTTCTAAATTAGATATTTTTGCGAGTAAAGTAATATTTAGGGTGATTGTAAGTTTCGGTTACTAAATAAAATATAATAGATATGCGATAAATTTACAAAAACATGGAAATTTTGTAAAATTCTAGATTTAATTTCACCAATAGACTATAATGTTTTTCCAAAACTCTATCTAGGTTTAAAAATATACCATTCAATGAATGCTATCCAACGTTTTTAGAATGTTTCACCTAAGAAAGTAAACAGTTTCATTTTTTTTATTAAAATAGTAGAATTTTATCACGTAAAGTACAACGGAAAATGCAGCTTAAAGATCATAATGTTATTCGGATTTTCGATTCCAAATCTTCGTGAATAAAGAATTCAGCAAAGCGCATTTTACGTTGAAAAAGAAAGGAAAAGAGAAGTAACGAAAATAATCCGGTTTTCGCCACAATGAGATGTATAACGTAATATTATTATATGCACTGCAAACAATTTACTCCATACGCCATAATGTAACAAAATACTTTTATATGTCATTGTAAACTATAAGATCTATATCTGTTACAAACAATCTCCTCGAAGATATTTTTTGCACATATATTACACAGTCCCAATTACGTTGGAATTGGTTCAGAATTTCAGACGTTATTGTGACAAATTTTGCATTACGCACGGATTATACAGATATAAACAAAGGGATTGCAATAGGTCTATTTTTAAAGAAATCAAACTATAAGTATGTTTATGGAAAGGTTAAATTTTATTCTAAAAAACACACAATCTATTAAAAAGAACAAAATAACATTTTCTGTCATTTTTCTTCACAATCTTAAATAAAGTCAATAAGAAATTTGTTTATGAAAAAGTCATTTTAGCCAGTGCCGAGAGGAAGAAGTAGCTTTCATACATCTTGGCTTTAAAATTTTGCAAGTTTTACTCGAAGCTAATTTTATTCAAATTTTAAGAAGCTAAAATGCGACGAACTCGATAAGAGAATATTCGTCGATACTTAATTTGAATGAGAATTGCGCCAAATTAGAAGGCTACAAGCCACCCTTGGCGACCAGTTTGGTATCCCTTAAAATTTATATTTGGGAAAGCATATTAAGCACTTTACCATGTTACTTTTATTCATAATTTAATTTACTTTGACTCCCTTAAATATAATTTATATAATCCTTTAAGCTAATATTAGTTTTTGTTGCATTAAAATATCTCCATTTGTTAATTTTCTGTAAGCAAGTAAACCCTATTGGTTTACAATGGAAGTCTATGAGAATTTGGAGAAATATTAGAGATATCGCCAAGTTGGCGACAAAATTGGCTACATTTGGCGATAGAACAGGATTCCACCAACTTATGGTGACACACCTTATAGGTATGGAATTGCATTAAATGCTGTTCAAAAACCAATGGGCGCCATTTTCAAACAAGATGGCAGATGAAGCCAAAATGTCAGCCACCCTAGAAATTCAACCTGCTATATTTCAGCCATTTTTTAAGATAAAGACAAAACAAAATATGCTCCGGAATCTTTGTATTACGATCAAACTCTTAAGAAAAGAATATTTTTCAGTTTTTAATTTATTTGCATCGTTTTTTAAATTTTTAACTTAAAAAAATTTGAATGGCCGCCATTTTGAAACAAGATGGCGGATGAAGCTGGCCAATGAAATCGGTCGAGACATTGGTATATACTGTGCATACAATTAATTTCATCCAAAGCGGTTTATAAGTACGAGAGTTATCGCATAACAAAAATCATATATATATATATATATATATATATATATATAGGAATGAACATGGACCAAAAAATAAAAAGTTTCAAATTTTAGTGACAGATGGCGCTGTAAGCGTCAGAAGATGTAAATTAAAATACATGGTATGCGCATGGCCATTTCAGGTGTTATAAAAGCAGTGGGTAAACGGCGTTTCATCATTTCGCGTCTCAGACGTTTGCCATGCGTGTCTCAATGAAGGACCGCGCTCTGCTTGAAAGCTTTATTACAAGAACGGTGATTCTGCACCAGTAACTCTACAGAAGTTTAGGTCCCTTAACGGTATGAAAAAAGGCGTTGAACCGATGACTGTTACGGGACTGGTGAAAATGATGAAACAAATCAAAAATACTGGTTCGTTTGATGTGCAGTCTGGTAGACGAAGGAAAAGATGTGATACGACCTTGTCGTGGTGGATGAGCTTACGAAACTAACAGTATCACACCTGTACAGTCATGCACACTGAACAGTACAGTTGGTTTATCGCGTAACTTAAGCCTTAGCCGTTGTTTTACGATTTGTAATTTGTAGTCGAAATTCTGACGCTTACAGCGCCATCTGTCGCTAAAATTTGAAACTATTTCTTTTGGTTCATGTTCTTTCCCCCTTTTTCAATAATACGCCGTTCAATTTTGACCTCATTCTGATCAGTGGTTCGTTTTTTAGAGCGTTTTGAAACTTAAACTTTAATTATAATCACCCTGTATATATATATATATATATATATATATATACATATATATATATATATATATATAAGTCACATTTGAACGGAGGTTTGTTTTTTGGGTCTGGGGGTCATGGTCGATGAAAATATACCAAAATTTTCCGGAAGTGCTTTTGACCGGACGGCTGCAATAGGTAAGCTTTTTACTTTTTGTAATAAAAACTAACTAAAAGGTTAATAAAATAGTTCTTTATACACGTTACAATATTTCATCATAATATTATTATTTACAGGTAACGTACAGTTGTCACAAGTTTGTTTTTTGTCTATCTTTTAAAAGTTTGATTTAGGAAAAAAAAATTATTGCATCCAAATCTACAAAGCGTAAATATATTTAAATGCAAAATAATATTTTCTCGATATTAACCTTGCATGAATAATACAGCTCAAAATAGGATACACAATAATGAATATATTACACATTGTTGTGCAAACATGCCTGTTGGTAGTTAATATCAACTAGATTAAAGATTGTAGATAACTTCAAGATTAGAATTTTAAGTGTGAAACGGTCGTCAGCTGTTGTCACGAAGTTGACAATGTGTGTTAATTTATGTTATATTATAAATGGGCTAGAAATGTATTTTATGCATGTGTACTTCTAATAAGCATTTAATATTAAAATTTTTATGTACTATATAAATTAGAGTTATATTTATAGCGTCAGAGGAGTACCGGTTGGCAGATGCACTCCAATTTCCTGAGCACGATATTTAAATCTTATTGTGAGTTCAGAACTATATTTTCTAATGATCTCAAGTTGGAATAAAAACTAAAAAGTATCCAGATGTTTTACTTTTCGTTTAACAGTTCCTCATTTTTTTATCCACACAGTTTAATACATAGTATGCCTTAATATCTTTGAAATAATGTGTTTAGTGCTAAAAGTTACTAATTCGAAAATACCTGACGCAAGTTTGGTGATTGCGTAAAGTTTTCGTTGCAGTTCACAAAAAATTCACGACATTTTCACTTAAAAGTTCTTACTGAATGCATTTCACTTTAATAGTTTAATATGGTTTAAGCCTACTTGAACCTATCTTAGGTGTAGTAATTTTTTCAGTTGAGTAAAAGTGTGTGCAAGCCATGACTCGAACCCCAAACCTTTGACTTTAATAGCCAATGATGTTGTAATTGAGCTATCTGTCGTCATCCAAGTGAACACAATTCATTCAGAAAACCATTTGGTAATGGTAAGTTATTTTATACAGATAGAGAAAATAGCTCACAGTTGCAGGAACTCCAATAAACTCTACGGATAAAATTACACTTTAAATTATTTTACCAGAATCACACTGGTTGTTAAATAAATCACATGATTTATTCAAAAATAGGTTTTGAAGTTGTGTTATGAGTTTCATAGCTGCATTATACTTTAGTACACAGGGCTATAAAGATAAAAATTCATAGGTAATAAAAGGAAGTTGCACTAAAAATTACAGCTACATTATTGTGCGTAGTCGGTGAATGCACATTTTAAACTGTGTTTTTTCTGTCTTCTAAGTTCTTTATTTAGATGCTTGATTCCACCATAAAAAATAACAATATTTTGATGATCTTTAAAAAATGTTTAATAATTCATGATACATGAACTTTCTTACATGTTTTACTGTAATTTCGAAAGAATTATGACTTCCAATAATTTATTTTCATTTGTACTTTACGCATTTATTGTTCTTAAACAGACAGTTTCAAAATCGCTATGGTAAATTTATCTTACGAATTTTTTGGAAAAAAAAATCGGCTATTTTGTTTTAATATTTGAATGACACATAAAAAGTATATTATATTGGAGCTACACAATAAATCATATCTGTTAAAAAGATACTGAGAGGTCTTTTTCTTTTATAAAAAAATATAAGGTTACATATATAGTTTCATAGTTGCTTGATTCCCCTTGTCTACTCCAATATTTTTCGTTGTACCTGCACCAAAACTTTTTAAAATCTTTTAAAGATGCTTATATTTTGTTCTATTTTGTTCTTTTTTGAATTTGAACTACGGCAGCCTAAAATTCCTTCTCTTCATGAATATATATAAAGCGGTTTGTATTAAAAAGTTAGCACATAATTTAAGTAAGGTAATGATCTTGCTTTTATTGGTCCAACGTTGATAGTTAAATCCATAGAGAATGAAAAATACCCGATTATCCATTTAGTTGTAGGTTTCTAGATATCACAAGAACGCTGATTTTTGTTGATATCACTTATCTAATTTAATGAAAAATAAAAGGTTAAAATTAAATGCATGTTAAACTTATATTAATTTAATGTGGTATTGTTTTTTACATTTAAAGTGCAGACGTATATTCTGTCGTGTGTCGCTTAACGCGTTAAAATGGAGACTGCCAAATAAAGTTCTCTTGAGTTTATTAGTCCCTTTAGGATTACACATCACAGAGTAAGATTTTATAACGCATATGGTATTCAACAGATGTGGGAATTTCTTCATGACGTGCTGGAGGAAAGGAAAGGGTTTTTCATCTCATCGGAGTATGTCATCGCTTATATGTAACCTTGATGAATACACTGCTTTAATGATTATTTCATAACGTCTTGTAATCTCAGTAAATCACTATTATTTTTAACACGTTTATATAAGAATACAATAGAATGTTATAACTAACATAAGTTCAAGATTTATTAAACTTTTTGACATATTTTATCTTCTCTAATCTTTGAACGTTTGTTGGCGAGAAGGATGGAAATTTAGTTATGTTTAAAATAATGTTTTAATTTACACATTTTTGATAGAAATCTAACAATCACATATTGCGGATTTTTTGGGGGGAGAAAAATACATAGTTTGTATCATAAATAGCCTGCTCCTTCTTTCAAGTGAATAGACTGAAGGTGTATGCCATAATGAAATTGTAATGTTGATACTTTCATAGGCCCTATTTCACATAAAATGTTGGATATAAGAAAAAACTTTTAAAAAATATATAAATAAAGAATACAGATTGAAAATATGGCCCAGAGTTACAGAAAAGAAAGGAAGATTGAAAGTTAAAATAGTGAACTAGAGGAACTGAGTTTTAGGTAGATGATATTTGTACTAGTATAAAGAATATTTTCAGTACTTGTTTACTTTCAGGTCGATCATTTTCTCTAACGAAAAAAGCTGTTGCGAAATAACGTTATTTAACGCCAAAAATACAAAAACGACCCGTCACGATTGCTTTCAAATGCAGTTCTAGTACGTCATGTACATATTTCATTTTCAGCTATATTGTGAAAAATAGATATTTTTGTTTTTCTAATAAAGGACACACGTTAACAACTATTTATCTATTTTCTCTCGCGTTATAAAAAAAATATGTTAAAGATCTGGGATTTATATTCATATTAAAAATCTTCTACTATGTGTTGTTGAATTTACAACAAAGGATAGCTCTTGACTGTTGTATTGCTATTTTGAATGGAATTGGAGCCTTTTAGCCATCTGAATGATTTATGCAAAGTTTGATTTTTTTGCCTCTTAATTTTAATGTTTTAGCTAATTTCTAGGTACAATTTATATATATATATATATATATATATATATATATCTGTTATTTATGACTGTTCTGCCTATTATGCATGTTTACACTTTCTGACTAAATAAAGTGATAATCCTTCCAAACTTCCATTATTATTTGCGTTTTTCAAGTCCCACAAGAAATCTTAACTATAACAGTAGCAGAGGAACACGGGGTGGAATGAAGTTTGATGTTTTTCGGTGCCAATGAGTTGCTGCTAGGGAGTGGCAATAAGCAGAAGTAAGAAAACCTGTTGCCGTTCAACTTCCGCAGCCATGTTAGTCTAGGTTTCTCGAATGTTGGTGCATGAATTTTTCGTCGTGTGATTTTTAGCTCCTGTATTGTAATTTCTGATGATTCTGTAACCAAAGTAAGGCATACATACATGTTTAGATTCCAACTATAGTTAGTACATACTTGAATTACGTTTAATTGTCTTCAGTTTCGTGTAGTTAAACGTTTCTTTACTTATTCTTTTTCGAGTGACCTTACCTCCCTAACCTAAATCGTGTCCTTGGGGCAGAACGGGTGGGGCGGAATGTAGAAGTACAACATTCTGCCCCGAAAAGTTTTTAACTAACTTGTTATTACTGTGAGTGTTTATATTGCAGTGAATTTTACTCAAAGTCAGTTGAGGGTTGGGTCGCTTGTTCCACGTGTTAAAAATGGGCACACAATTCCTGTGCCGCAATATATGGCAAAGGTGACGAGACTGTACTAGTGTGTGAATTTTGTAATTCTGACATAACGTTGAGTTTCTGAAAAAATATATTGTTCTTTTGCTTTCTGACATTATTATTATTTTTTATGATTATTACATTGTAATGTGCTCATAGAAAATTTTGCAGCTGTTTTAATTTTTTACCCTTTGTTTAACCCTTTTGTATTTTTAAAACACAATGTCAACTTGCTACCCCTTTCTGCCCCGGCTTCCCCTATACAGAAGAATAAATAAGGAATTTTGATATAAACATCTTTATACTGCGACCTTTAGTACGGGAACCATGCGTATTATTTTTTGAGTTTTCGACAGGGACCTTTTTGAGGATCTTGTAGTAGCTCTACTCGGAGACCACTTTATTTGCCAAAAATATTGAACGTTTAACGAATGTAAAGTCACATTTATGTATTTTTGGCGTAAAATCTAACAGCTTTTCGAAAATGGACAAGTATCATAATTTTGTGCTCACTGGAATTTTTGTTGCTTAGGGTAATTCCGTGATTTATGCTGCACATTTTTTTAATTTGTGTATAAAGTCCCATGGTGGACATAAAAAAAAATCATGCTGTGATATTTAATGTTAAATAAACAACGCGTGTACTGCGACAAAAAAAATTCAAAACGAATTATTAATGTTTTTTAACTTTTTTTTTTTCTTCTAAAATATTACACTGCGGCGCGTCACCCGTACCTTCAGGCTGAGACGCCGCACTTGTGTGGTAGTTATGCCGCACTTGTAATAAGAAGAGAATGAAGTTAAAAATAAAAATATTCAAAAACAATATTCATATCTGGACTATAATTATGGATGTAATAACAAAATGAAACTAAATGAGTACAATGAAACGTATTAGTAGATTCAAATTAATAATTGTTGCCTACTTTCACAATTAAAATTATCGACTTATATTTTTACATTAAATTTTAATTATTATTTCAGCAACAACGTGACATCAGTGTATTAGAAAGGGAAAAGAAAAAAAGTAAAATTGTGTTTACATAAATTATTTGTTAACCCTTTCGGGACCGGTGGATTTTACAGAAATTTTATTTGGTTGGTACCACTTTTTTAAAAGAAGTTACATTTACTTAAATAATCATGAAAATGTCCCAATTAAACAAAGAAAATAATTCTTTTCTTGTTTACTTATGCCAGAAACAAATTTTGTAAGCTCTTTATGAAGGTGCTTATATGCACCTATGGTCCCGAAAGGGTTAAGAGATCGACTTCAATCTACAGAAAAAGTGTCGAAAAAGTACAGTCTTTATGTAACTACATTTAAACACATGATGCAATGAAACCAATTACACTTTCTCTTTTTTGGAGTAGTTTGCAAAGAACGTCTGCGCTACGCGTAATCCAATTTTTCTATATTATCATCTTGACTTGCATCTTTCTTGCCTTTCTTACTTTTTATTTTTCCCTTTTTCTCCTTTGGTTTTAATAAACTTGATAACATGCCTAACATGGTTAGTCTGTGCAAAAAGAAAATGAAAAGTTAATAACACTTAATCATCCCATACAAAAGAAACTGCGGCGTGTATACCGGAATAGCACTGCGGCATGTATCCCATTTTGCATGGTGCAGACTTCGGCCATCACAGTTACCTGCCATCGCTAAGGGAATGGCGTAATCATACATACATTATAAAAACGCTGCACATTGTTTTGACTTCGAAATCATGCATGCATTTAGAAATTACTATATGAAAAGTATTTAAATATAAAGTGTTTAAAAGTTTGGACAGTGAAATGATGCACTTACGTCAAATTAAGGATTGTATTTCTACAAGTAAACATCGAAATGGGATTCACACTATACACCTGTCGAAATATTCTCATTGCGCACCTATACTGTGCATTTGACGACCATCTATCGATAATTACAAGAAATAGAAGGGGTGCGGCATTTATCCCGTATGCAGCGACTCTCCCGGAGTTACCCTATAATAATTTTAAAAAAAAAAGAAAATCACTCGTGTACGTGAAAAAAATCAATCTTCTTCTTTTTCAGTCAGTCTGGATTTTTTTACAGGGAGGCGTGTTTACCTGTAAAATAAATATAGAGTATTTGTTCTTAAGTATCAGTCAGATACGTAAATCATGTCAATAAAGCAGTTGTGTTATACTTTTTATAATAATAATTAAATTTTAGGAATCTAATTGGAAATTTTCCAAATAGAATGAAACTGCATATGCCCATTTCAAATAGTCTCTAAAGCATCATGCTGATCGGGAAAAAATGACATTTGTTAATTAGCATAGGGCTTCATAATCTGTTGTCAGTAAGCTTGAAATTTACCCTGCTGATATTGAACAAAGGAAGGGGATTCTTCAATTAGTCTGGTACTTTGGAAACAGCCTAAGATTTTGGCAAAGAGCCGCATTTCCCATTTAGCCTACGATATATATATATATATATATGTCACAGGAGTTACATAAGCATACTTTATAGTAAATATATATTGTTTCTTCAAATATTGTCGGCATCAGGCCCAAAAATGACAATATATTTAGTCCTTATAACATATCTAAACATACAAGAAAAATCAAAATAATAAGTCATACAAAAATAAAAAAATTAGGTTCCATATTTAACATATGAAAACCTTAAAAAATAATTAACAAAACTTACCTGGGCAGAAATTTTGCAAAAGTTTAAGAAATATTGAAAAATGTGTATCATGCCATGCAATAGCTTCAGGTAATGCTTGAAGCTCTGGCTGACAGAAAAAATAATCATTAAAATTAAGAGAATGTCTGTTTCAGCCTTCCAGCGTTCGGTAAAAGAGGAAAAACTGGAGAAGCCAAAATCTTTTATAAAGGAAAACAATGACTCAAAATAATATAACAGACAATGGCGTTATTATTATAAAACTATATATAAATATATATAATGATTAAATAATGGTAATATGGTAATAAACAAGAGGTAATATCAGATAGTAAGCAGTTAATAGTTACAAAAAATATTGAAAGATAGAAAGTATATTTAACGTAAAAGAAAAGTTCTATTGAGGAAAGAATGCAACTTGAATACATAAAATCATAAAAAGCCTTTAGTTTTTTGTAATCTGTTCTTTAATGAAGGAAATGTTTTATGTCTGTTTTTATTATGACTTTGTATTTTATTACTGAATGGACGCCAGTAACCTTTTGTTATTATTCTTTATTACACAAACTGTTTTCTTGCCCGAAATAAGATACATCGATTATTTAACTTTTTTTACGTCAAATACATGCATAATTATATAATTTGTAGCAGATTACAGCAATGTAGATAGAAAATTTATATTTTAGCAACACGTTTATGTTCATTTTACATTTTGGGCGAAGTTGTCTTTTTTGTAATTAAATGATAATGTGATAATTTTGAATCACGAATTTTTTTCTGGAATAACATTGAAGTAGAAAACATTTTTCATGCAAATGGAGATACATTTCGCTTTGAGAATTGCGACGGCCTTATACTTAAATATGTAATTCTATTTCAAGTATACTGCGAGATACATGGTTGCTTCCTAAATTATGCATGGTTTGTTTTTTGACGTAAATCTCGTGAAATGCTTTTAGTTTTTAGAAAACGTAGAATTTTGAATTTAAATAAATCATTAAAAAATATATTGTATTTCAACAATAACGTTTGTCTGAAGGAAATAAAATTCAATGACATAAATTTATACATGTTTTGAAAGAAATATAGCTTTTAAAACAAGTACTTTTTATTTATTTATTTAAATTAAATCGTTTTGTGAATAAATCAATAGTTTGTATGAAATTTCAAAACTACAATAGAGTTAAAAAAATTACATTATATATTTAAAATTTTCTGCTAGATGTTTTGACAGATTTTATTTTCACTTATTAATTGCTATCTAGTGGTGACTTGGGAAATTTCTATCGCTTTAATTTTCTTTCCTGGTACTATTTACGAAATAGGCGAAAGCTTATTGTATTATGTTTCAATTAGGTTTAAATTTGATGCTTTATGCAGGAATTTAATCTTTAAGAAATATTTCGTGTTATATGCATATTAAATGTCATAGTTGCCATGTTTTCCATAATTTTATAATGTTAATACAGAAATTAAATTAGATCACTCAAACAATAAAATGTAGAAGCTGTTGCTCTGCAAACAGTATGGTTTAATTTGATAGAAAATATATTTAGATTTAACCAAGTGCAAGGATTATTATCTCACATATGTACATAATAGAATGACGTTATTTGCTCCTTTGTCATTTATATGGAATAACTATATGAGTAGTTGTCAAGGTTTCCATAATTTTATAATGTTAAATCATAAATTAAGTTAGATCACTCAAACAATAAAATGTAGAAATTATTACTTTGCAAACTGTATGTTTTAATTTGATAGAAAATATATTTAATATTACATACATTTAACCAAGTGCAGGAATTATTAACTTACATGTCTAAGAATGACATTAGTTAATTCTTTGGCATTTATATAGGATTAAATATATGAGTAGTTAAAACTCATAGCTTTTCTTATAAGAAAAAAATATATAATATAAAAAAAAGTGGTGAAATACGATAGAGATTTGGACAATGCACCTCATGTTACAACTGGAAAAAGTATGTTTTGATTTAATAGAGTATATATTTACATTTAATCAAAGGCAATGATTATTAACTCACATAAGTACGTAATGAAACAACATTCTTTATTATTTTTTTTGTCGTTTATATATGATAAATATATGAGTATTAGAAACTCATCGCTTTTGTTTTAAATATATATATAATATAAAATACGCCATAATATGATACAGATTCGGACAGAGCAACATTTAAAATTTTAGAAATTTTTCTCAAAGATTTCAAATCTATACAATACAAAATAATAAGAAGCCTTAGATAACTGATTTTAATAACACTACAGTGCGACCTAGATTCTCCAGATTTAAGGGAGGAGAAAATCTCGTGTCATGTTTACATATCGAGAAAACCAATTTTCCTAGTTAGTAAAAAATAAAAAAAAATGTTGTGTCTCGTGCATATGTCGAAAACTGAAATCAATATTATTTTTCAAGCGTTCACTACATTCACAAAAAGTTACATTCCGCAATTTCAGAAATGTCTTTAAAAGTAGAACTAAGTATTTAATACCATTTACACCCACAAAATCATTTACCGTAGTTTCATGCCTGTATTTTTACGATCAGAATCTTTTTTCAAAGTAGAAATTTTTACACTGTAGCCTAAAGTAAAATAACTACAACCAATGTGTACGCTTTATTTTATTTTGTTAAATATGTGGTTCATCTATATTTCATTTAATTATCAAAGACTAGAAATTATGACAATTAAAGAAAAGTGTTAAACTTAGGGCATGTACACTGTAAAAAAAAATGGTAACGTTCCATGTAAAATCCAGGAACGTTTCGCCTTTTCTCAGGTTTTCAGAATAATTTAGCTCTTTCCTGTTAAATTCTGGTTTTCTTATCTGAAACGTTCCTGAACAAAAGTTGGAAACAGCAAAACGCTGCGGCCGCCATTTATTATTTTTTTGCTATAATCCGCTGCTCGCGCGCGAGTGTCGAAAACGAATTCCTTAAATGAATGTAAAAAAATCAATATGGAATACAAATAAATCAATAGACGACATAATCCTTTACGTCTCTATTGTCAAGACCATTCAGGTGAAAATACAATACCTCTGTGACATCGCTAAGAGATTATCTCTCGTACTTGTCTGTGGAATGTTTAACAAGCAGAACGTGTAAAAAAAATACACCTATTATTTGGATCTCCATTAACCAGGGGCCCATCAAACCTGATTCTCACCGATTTTGATTAATTTAAAGTATGTTTTAGAGTTCTTATCTCTAATTATTCTTGTGAAAGGATTTCTTCAAATGGGCCTTAGATTTTCAAAAATTAGATGCCGAGGTTTAGCATACGTTTCAAATACCCATTAGTTTGCTGCTCTCAATGTGTCTTTCGTTGTGTGGACACAGAAGGCTCGCACGCCGCCCGTACGGACCGAGTTCGATGCTGCCTTTTGACTTTTTTTTTCTTTTTTAATTAATTTTATATTTTAACACTTTACAATTTGATTTAAATTTGATATATATTTGACACTTTGAATTGCTGCAAATTTGAATTTTTTTTTTCGGATAAAATATACAATTACGTTTAGGATTTTTTTTTTCATGAAAATTTATATGTATTTTATCTAACTTGTAAACTAACATAATTACTGACGAAAATCCAAAATATTTTATGTCTAGATTTTTTTTCTAATTATTATTTACATTTATATATTTTTATATTTTAAGCAAAGTTCAGAAACAATATATCATATATATATTTACTTTATTGAATTTTAACTGAAAATTTATTTTTTCGTGTAAATTATAAATAATAATTTTGATGTCAATTTCAAAATATTTTTTCATTCCAACAAATAATGATAATAAAGCGAAAATTGTCAACTGGAAATGTTAAAATCGTCTGCGGATCCCGCATGCTGTGAAATGTCAGTAATGTTTTGCTGTCAACAGAAATATTCCTGGTATTTCGCAGGAAACTTACTGGCATTTCTGTAGAATGTTTTTAACATATACAGTAAAGTTCCAGTCATTTTCAAGAAATGTTTCTTGGAAATAATGGGCAACTCAGCTGCCCATTTTTTCCCAGGAACGTTGCGGAATTTTTTTTTACAGTGTATATAGTAAGTATATCTAAGGACATTGTATAGATGGGCCTGCTATTTTACAAATCACTACACATGTTTTCATCTTTTAATTACTGAAAATTGTGCATTTGTCGTTATTTATTTCGTTGCTCGTTTTCTATGTTATTATTTTCGATATTTTCTTGTTTAAATATTATTCTTAATTACAACATCTTTCATTTTCGATTTTGGTATCTAAAACTTTTTCAATAACTTTTTTCGACTTTTTGGATTTTTTTGGTCTCGATATATTTTTTTTTTTTTAAGCCTAGTGTTTGTGTAAAGTTTTTTGGTTTTTGGTTTTACGTTTGTGTAATTTAATCGTGTATTAAATATCGGTTTTACTAATAATGTCAACTACTGAGCACCGATTGTGCCCCATTTTCTAATAATTAACACAAGTTTTAATTACCCGTAAAAGACGTTTACAGATACGTACAGAAAATAATCCTATGAATTTATTTGGTACATATATTAGTTTCGGATAATGGACTTTTACAGGTAGGTTTATATTTTGGAACACTTGAAAAGTAGAATCTAAATTATCTCAGGGAGAATTGACGCAAAAAGGTGGAAATTTGATGTAATCATAATTTTGCCTTACCAACAAGTATAAGGGACTCGTTATAGCCAATCCGTGTTGATGGCTTTCAAATTATGAAAGAAGATAGTAATGTTCATTTTTCTACTCTGTATTTTTAATATCCCAGACTTCATTAAGTTTTTTATCTACTTAGGTTCTTATAAGTACCGTTGAAATAACTTGTTATAAAATTCATTTAATACATCGATTAGTTGTAATGCAGTTTAGAATGAGTTATAGAGACATTACTTTATCTTGTTCCAAAAGCATTATTGGTTACACAAAACAAAAATATTTTTAAAAAGATGATTTCTTTTGTCTTTGCATCTTTTCAGCTTTTTTGGCGTTGCGGGGAGGGGGGGGGGACGGATTTTTCAATTCGGAAATATTTCTATACTTCTACTGTAAGAACATTATATTTGTACAACTCCTAATTCTAAAAAACACTAAGAAAAATATTTAAAATAAAAGATTTGAGTGGGGTTATAAATATTTTACAAAATCCTTAGAAATTCAAATTTAGTTAATCCTTCTAAATTTTCCAATACTTCTAAAATCCTTCTGAAATTTGTTAAATGATTATGTAAATCTTCTAATGTAGTTTAAACAATTCACAAAAATCCTTTAAAAGATAAAATTTTCATAAAGTCATAATTCAGTACATAAATGGTTAATCAGATCAAAACAATTTTTATGAAATGACGAAAGAAAGTATTTGAAACCGTGAGTTGAGAGTGTTGCGAAAGTCGACATGGGCAGGATCTATGCATGTGATCCTTTCAGCTTTAACGAAAGAAATGGGCAGAAAATCGCAGATAGCTGTTTCGATGAGAGTGTTAGGGAATCTGGAAAAAAGAGTGTCAATTTAATCCTTTATAGCCCAAATTATGAATGCATGAAAATTTCATCTTCTACAGCATTTTTCGTGAATTTTTGAAACAACATTAGGAGATTTCTACAATCATTTAATACATTTTAGAAGGATTTTGTTAATAAAAATTAATTAGTCAAATTTCAATTTATAGGAATTTTGAGCTATATTTATAATTCCACTCAAAACTTTTATTTAAAATATTTTTTTAGTATTTTATAGAATTAGGAAATGTATATATATGATGATCTTACAATTTAGAAAGAATTATTAGAAATAGAACTGAAACTTTTCTCCCGCAATCTTTCGACGTCAAGAAAGCTAAAAAGGTGCAAATGAAAGAGAGATCGTCCTTTTTAATATATTTTTCTTTTGTGCAACCAATAATACTTTTGGAGTAAGATAAAGTAAAGTATATATTACTCATTCTGAACTGCAGTACTACTAATCGATGTAGTAAATTAATTTTATAATAGGTTATTTTAATGGTATTATAAAGTAACTCCAGGGCATAAAGATCCTCTAATTGTTTTTAAAATGCCCCAGTAATTATTAATAATGATCTGCGAAATTGAACAATAAGACAGCCAAACAAAAAAGGATAATTGTAAGATAATTATTCGTCAAAATGATTAATCAAACTTTCCAAATCCGAGTAGATTGGCGAAAGGCTATGCAAACAAGCACTGTCATGGGAATGATTTCAATTAAACAAAGGAAAGAGGGAATTTCCACCAAATTTGATTACATGAGCTTTATGACAAAAGTTTCTCCAGAAAAACCCAAACGAAAAAATGCAGAGGACGACCGACCAACGTAAAAAATAATAATAATAATAATAATAAATTGGTACATAGCTTTCTGTCTTAGAAAAAATGCTGCGTTTTCTTAACTCCTAAAAATAACGCTGCGTTTTCTTTTTAAAACAATATAACAGAACAAATTCTTCCTTCAAATTAAAATGTTTTGTTTCAGCTATTTTAATAATAACAAGCAAAACAAACATAAATGATGTAATTACTTAAAGTATATGCAGTGCTCATATATAAAAAGAATTAAATTTTTTTTTCTAATGTGTTAAAAAAACAAAAAATTTTAAATTTTAGAATGTATTGTAACTTAATAAAATGATAATTGTATAATGAATCCTTTTAAATATATTTTTCTTTTGTGCAACCAATAATACTTTTGGAATAAGATAAAGTAAAGTATATATTACACATTCTGAACTGTAGTACTACTAATCGATGTAGTAAATTAATTTTATAATAGGTTATTTTAATGGTACTTTAAAGTACCTCCAGGGCATAAAGATCCTCTAACTGTTTTTAAATCGCCCCAAGAATTATTATTAATGGTCAGCGAAATTGAACAATAAGACAGCCAAACAAAAAAGGATAATTGTAAGATGACACAAGCCTGCGATGAAAAAATTGCCGGTAAAGTAAGTGGTATTTTTTATAGTTTTTTGGATGCTGATTACTAGAAAAATAATGAAAAAATTTCCATCACGTACAGTTTCATCACAAATCGCAATCTATTTTTTATGAGTCTAGTATATTTCAGACCAAAAATTATAATTTATATGAGTTTGATAAATAAATTTATGGACTTTAAATAGTAAACTGATGCATTAAACTAATAAAAAAGAAAGAAGAAACTATTTCAATACAGAATATTTCTCTTATTTGGTAAACTGCCTATATTATACAATATTCAAGACAGAGGAAAACAATTGAAATCGGATCTCTCCTGCTTGCAGATGTCTGCTCGCCACCCCTTCTTCACACCTATTTTCACTGACATAATTTCTATTCCTGAATCAGTGTCTTTCTTTACTCTGTGTTATACAGATGTGTTTTTATTCCGACCCGTGAGTTATAAGTTATAGTAGTAATTTTTACTTCTAGTTTTTACTGCATTAGAGAACATGGCTTCCAGAGGATGTGTTAATTCACCGAATTATTTCTGCTATATTTGTGGTAACTATACTGTGAAAAAACAACAAAGAAGCATTTCTGATTATGTAAAAAAAAAAAAAAAAAATGTATTTCGCTTTTTTTGGCATGAAAGTGGGCGATCAAGACAAGCCTTGGGCTCCACACAAAGTTTGTCGTATTTGTGCAAAAGAATTAAGACAATGATTTCAAAGTAAAAACCAATCTTTTCGGTTTGGTATACCAATGGTTTGGAGAGAACCTAAAATCACAGTGATGATCGCCATTTTTGTATCTGTAATGTGAAAGGTTTCAATTTAAAGAACAAAAAGGAAATATTTTATCCTGACATTCCGTCTGCGATACGTCCTGTCCCTCATGGACCTAGTAAAGGAAAAAATCTTATTGATTCATTAAAGTGTTACTTCCACCGCTTCATATAAAATCAGGTCTTATGAAACAATTTGTTAAAGCTTTACCAGAAGAAGTTGAATGTTTGAAATACCTCTGTGAGTAGTTCCCGGGTTTATCCGAAGCAAAACTGAAGGAAGGTGTGTTTGTAGGACCAGGCATCAGGAAAATGAGGAAGGATGAAAATTTTGAAAATAAAAGGAAAACAAACGAAAGAAAAGCCTGGAAATCTTTCAAACTAGTTATTATTAGCTTTCTTGGCAACAAAAATGACACAAACTACAAATCTATTGTACAACAGATGGTAAAAAATTTCAAGATTTCAGGGTGTAATATGAGCTTAAAAGTTCATTTTCTCGATTCACACCTAGACAGTTTTCCTGAAAATTTAGGTGCAATTAGTGAGGAACAAGGTGAAAAATTTCACCAGGATATAAAGAAAATGGAGAAGCGATATCAAGGCAAAAGGAATGTCAGCATGAAAGCCGACTACTGCTGAATGCTACAAAGGGACAATCTCTGCAAAGTTCACAATTGGAAAAGTGGCAAAAAAACTTTTGATGTAAAGAAAAAAGATTACTCAAAGGACTTACAACCTACTACATATACTTAACTATTACTTGAACTCAGATATAAATGTAATTTATATGGATTTATAAATAAATGAAATGTCAAAATTTCGTAATTTCAGCTTTTTCTTTAAAAATATGCAATCATTTTGCGAAAAATCCTTACGTGATAGAAAAAAAATGGATTTCATTTTCGGAATCAGCACTAAAAAAAACATAAAAATTAGTTATCAAAACTAATGCAATTTTCAAAAAGTATTTTTTTGCAGGTCTGTGTAATTATTCGTCAAAATGATTAGTCAAACTTTCCAAATCCGAGTAGATTTGCGAAAGGCTATGCAAACAAGCACTGCCATGGCTATGATTTCAATTAAACAAAGGAAAGAGGGAATTGTCACCAAATTTGATTACATGAGCTTTATGACAAAACTTTCTCCAGAAAAATGCAAACGAAAAAAAGGAAGAGGACGACCGACCAAAGTAAAAATAATAATAATAATAATAAATTGGTACATAGCTTTCAATCTTAGAAAAAATGCTCCGTTTTCTTACTTCCTAAAAATAACGCTGCATTTTCTTTTTAAAACAATATAACACAACAATTTCTTCCTTCAAATTAAAATGTTTTGTTTCAGCTATTTTAATAATAACAAGAAAAAATAACATAAATGATATAATTATTTAAAGTAAATGCAGTGCTCATATATATAAAAAAATTAAATATTTTTCTAATGAGTTAAAAAAAACAAAGATTTTAAAATTTTAGAATGTATTGTAATTTAATAAAATGATAATTGTATAATGAAATGATAATTGAGATTTCTCCTTCATCCAGAAATAGAATGCAATTATTGTTTAAAGACAGTAATCATTTTGATTTAATGCATCATTATATTAAACTTCCATTGTTCTTTCTTAAACTTATTAAGCTAAATATGAATAAAATTTGAAAATAAATTAAAAGTTTTTTTCATCTTTCTCCACTTAATTTAGTGAGCTTAAAAATTATATTATTTAATGTTCGGTTCGATTAAATGAGTAAATGAAGTCATTATGTGTACAATGACATTATAATTTACGACTATATTTAAAAATAAGAAAGATAAGAAAAATCTTTCCATTAAAAATATAGAAACTGATATAATTATCTATTTTGTAGAAAAAGATTATTAATGTTTTGAACTTTTTTTTATGAAAAAGAATTAATTAAACATTAGGATATTTTTTTAATTATTCATTTATAAAAATTGTATTATGTTTTAAATTCACACGGAGAGATATTAAAAAAAGAAACATCGAAATTTTAATTAAGTACAGTATTAAAAATGTTAGTTATGCCTTTATTAGGAAAAAGATGGTACATTATTTTTCAAACGCACATACTTTTCAATCAGTACAAAATTTTTCGATTAAAAAATGTATCGCTATTTGGGGTAATGATTTTTTCTTTCTCGGATGAATAAAATTACACTCTAAAACCAATGGCTATTACAAAATCGTTTATTCTATATTAACCCATTATATTATTTTTAAAAGCGCAGTTAAATTAAGGGAACGCAGTACCTTTAACCGTTTAAACGGTTTTCCCGTATTTTTTCGTTTTTAGGAGCTTTCGTCAATATATAAATACGTAGTATATACCTATAGTCGTCGTTCGGTCCTTCTGTCTGTCTCTCCGTCATTCCGCATATAACAGAGCAAAAACTGCCCAACTGAATGGTCTGAAATTTTAAATATATAATTGTTGCAAAATTCTGTCGAGCCATTTCAAATTTTATGAAAATAGGATGTATAGTTTAATGACAGGGACAGTCAAAAGTTTTCCGTTACATTAGGGCCAATGGGAAAATATTATTTCAAGTGCATTTTAATGATGTTACAACCTTTCGAACAGAATGAAATTCATAATCACTTATATGCAATAAAATATACATTCTGTACAATGTGCAATGCAAAAAAAAAAAAAAAAAAAAAAAAAAATTAAATTAGTTATAATACGAACGCACGCCATTTGCCATGTTGTTTGAAGTGCGATTGCCAACTTGTTTTATTTTATTATAAAATTTTTTCCCCAACAATATACAAAAATCTCATTCAAAAATCTGTATTATATTTTGAGTTATAAACATTTATGGACCGTGAGTGTTGTTGAAGTTTCGTAGATATTGAAAATTTAAAACTTTTTTGAGATTAGTAAATTTGAATTTTGTGCACTCTGTTACTTTCAAACTATGTAAGCTACAGCTTTAAAAAATTAACCAACTATGCATTTCTTTATAGTCTACTCGCTAAAACTAAAAAAAAAATAATAACTTATTTTTTTACGCTTGAAAAACTTGAAAACATTTTCGAAAATTTAGATTTTTTTTGTGCTAAAATTATATTTTAAACAAAGTTTTTTCCGTAAAGTTTGGTTTTATTTTAGAATTAGGTGTGTTATGATTCTATTTTGTTCAAAAATTGTTTTCTATATGCATAATTTAGAGTTTTATCATGGGCGCAGCTTTTAATGATTTTAATTCACGCACTAGTGAGATAAAATTTTTAATTAAATATTTTAATATTAATTTTGTATGTACAACAATTATGTTTCTCAATTATGTATGCTTTGGGAAGAAAGGGACAAAAAGATCTTAATTGCATATTATTTGTGTTTTGGTACTTTGAAAATGGCTATGTTTTTAATCGTTTCGACAAACTCAAAGTTCCTGTGCCCCCTTAATTAAATACTAACAATTAAGAATATGAACTGTGGAATATTTCTTTGAATTTAACATATAGCTACAATGATCATCACATAAACAAAGAAAAGCACAGCAGCATCCCCTGTCGAATACTCAAATTCAAATAAATATATTTTTTAAATCTCAAGTATAAATTTGTGTGTATTTCTACAGGCTAGAAATAGGAAAGCAGTAATTATATTTAAAAATAAAACAAAATATGAATAATAAAAACAAACCATATGGTTGATATCATATTATCAGGTCTACAGTCGAAGTTAGCAACAAATATGAGCTATACAGTTAACAAAATGGTTCCAAGTTTACAAAAGATACAAAAAGTTTGCAACGATAGCTTTAATCCATTTATGTACTGAATTATTAATTCTTGAAAATTTTACCTTCTAAAGCATTTTTCATGAACTGTTTAAACTACATTAGAAGGTTTACATAATCATTTAATAAATTTTAGAAAGATTGAATGATTTAGAAGGACTAATTAAATTTTAATTTATAGGGATTTTGTGCAATACACTTATGGCCAAAGGTGACCGGTCACTTGCGATTTTAGACATTTTGTTAAATATCTAGAAAAATGCATGAGGAATTATCCTGAAACTGCAGGTGTGTAAACAGTATAGTATTGGCCATATATTTACGTGAAGGTTTTTCCCCCCGAAACCCCATAGGGGACTGTCAACAAATTGAAAAAGAACGAATATCTTTTGGATAACCCTGTAAAACCTAATGTAGCAAAAGCGTTCAAACTCGAGATTATTAATAAGTGGCTTATCGTAATATACTGTGTTCATTTTTATGAGGATAGCATGTACACTCGTAGAGAAATTAAGGTTTTTATAAAAACAGTCCCAAATTTCGCCAAGTTTTGTGCGTATCATTTTCAGAGTTCTTAATATAAAAGAAAGTTCTTTTCAGAAAATATGACAAACAACATTGTATACAATACTCTGCAATCAGAATGAAATAATAATAAAAATTGGATTTAAAATGAGTAGGTTTACTAAACAATGTTTCACTGCGTATCGCGAATGCTAACAAAATATAATGTGCATAATGTATTAGCTAAGTATTTAAAGCAACTTTTGCGAAAGTCTCAAAATCATAGCTTGAAAAATCTGAAAATTATCGTCGATAGAATAAGCTCGAATACTGTTGTCCCCAAAAAGAAGCAAAAAGATGAGGGGCTGTATCAAATATCTGTTGATTAGTTCCAAGATAACATACACAATATTGCACGTACTACTATATTTGGATACAACTTCTCATCTTTTTGCTTCCTTTTGGGAACAACAGTCTTCAAACTTATTCAATCTACGATACTTTTCAGAATTTTCAAGCTATGATTTTGAGACTTTCAAAAACGTTGCTCTATATACTTAGCTAATGCATTATGCACATTATATTTTGATTGAATTTGCGCAAGCGCAGTGAAACATTTTTTAGTAAACCTGCTCATTTTTCATCCAATTTTTATTATTTTTTTTAATTCTGATTGCAAAGTGTTGTGTAAAATATTGTTTGTCATAATTTCTGAAAAGAACTTTTTTTATATTAAGAACTCTGAAAATTATAAGCAAAAAACTTGGCGAAATTTGGGACTGTTTTTATAAACCTTAATTTCTCTGCGAGTCAAAAGGCTATCCTCATAAAAATGAACACAATATATTACAATAGGCTACTTATTAATAATCTCGAGTTTGAACGCTTTTGCTACATTAGTTTTTACAGGGTTATCCAAAAGATATTCGTTCTTTTTCAATTTGTTGACAGTCCCCTATGGGGTTTCGGGGAAAATCTTCGCGGAAATATATGACTTATACTATGCTGTTTACACACCTGCAGTTTCAGGTTAATTCCTGATGTATTTTTCTAGATATTTAACAAAACGTCTAAAATCAAAAGTGACCGGTCACCTTTGGCCATATAGTGTATTTATAACCCCACTCAAATCTTTTATTTTAAAGATTTTTCTTCCTATTTTGTTGAATTAGAAATGTATAAATATAATGTTCTTACAATAGAAATATTTCCGAATTGACAAATCCCCCCCCCCCCCCCCCAACGCCCAGAAAACTGAAAAGATGCAAACACAAAAGAAATTATCATTTTAAAAATATTCTTCTTTTCTGTAACCAATAATGCTTTTGAAACAAGATAAAGTAATGCATCTTATAACTCATTATAAACTGTATTACTACTAATCGACGCATTAAATGAATTTTATAACAAGTTATTTTAATGGTATTTATAAGTACCGTTAGCACATAAAGGGCTGATCATAATTGCTGAAAACGTCATTTGGCTGGGTCTATTAATTGATTTATGGGACTTTTCGGAAGCGTAGAAGAACAGCTCCCTCTTTTGAATTGTGGAAACCAAAACTGAACAGTATCCTTTTTTATAATAAGCATTTTACATGTTAAATTTGGAGTAAATCCAATTCATAGTTGCCTAAATATATCTAGCATGAAATTTTTGAAAAACATGACATAGTATCACTACATGTGTTTGAGATATACATTAAATCTAATTATTGCTAATGTTTATAAAGGTTCAGATAAGAAACATCATACTTCGGTGGGCATGTGCACTAGTTTTTGAATTGGAGCTAACACAAAAATTGTAATATTGTATAACTGAGACCAGTTTCCATATGTTTTCCAAAAATAGTCAAGTCATGCAAAACATCCCAAAATCAGTAAGCCTGTACAGAAAAAAAAAAAAAACCTGACGTTGAAAATTTTCGACAATCCAATACATTCTTCTCATCTATATATTAAGAAACAACATGTCCGCGAGTGAAGCTGGAGTCATATTAATAATGAGAAGAACCTGAATAATAAATTTGATTTTTTTTTTTTTTAATTTCTAATCTTCTAAATGTTCACGATTTCAATTTTTACACGTCGAATAAGGGTAAAAGATTCACTTTTAAGTTCAATTTGTTTGAAAACGTGTCATCTTAATTTAAAGTGTTTTGTGTCTAAAGCTGGATAATATACAATCCGATAGAGAAATAGTGTATAAATATTATTTAGAAGATGATGAATAAATTTTACTTGAAAGAAATTAATACAGGTTATTACTGTCAAGTGGAGAATTAGTGCTTTTATCTTTTCAAGTTGAGTTCAGGCAGTAAAATAGGCATAGGAACTAACTAAGGAGAATTTCACAGGAATATCTAACGTTTTATTTCAACTTTAACATTAAAATAACTTACTGATGAAAAATAAAAGCAAAACCATACGTTATTTCCAAGGTATACCTTAAATACTAATGCAATACTTGAAGCATTTACATTGTTGTACATTTTCATGCAATATTTGTATTTTAAATACGTTTGTATGGCCGATTTTTATAAGAAAAATATGTGTGAGTTTTGATCGTAAATTTATTTCAAATTCAAAAGATTTATTATTTCGAATATGCCCATAAGTATTTAATTATCAATTTAAAAAATAACAAAATATCTTTCAATTGATCCATATATATTTTCTAAATTTATGAATGCATAATGTTAAAATGCGTTAAATTTTACTTTTAGCTTACTAATAAATTATGCAATTGAAAGAAAATGAGGAGATATTTAGTAACCCAAAGAATCGAATTTTAACATAAATAAAAATTTTATTTATAATAATATGCTTTTTTAATTTAAAAGGTTACATTTACAGTGAGAAAATCACTAACACATACATCGCAATCGTAAAAAGTAAGTACAACGCTCAATAAAAAAGAAACCGGGAAAAATTTCAAGCCACAGGCATCAGCATAAAAAAGTCCTTCCGGCCAGTGCCGGGAGGAAGAGGTAGCTTTCATAATCCTTATTTAAAAAAAGCCAAATTATATCATTCAAACACACGAAGCTCAATTTAGTGGAAACCGAATATAGGAGATTCAATACTAATTTTTATCAATATAATGAATGAGAATTTCGCGAAATTAGTCAGCTTTATCCAAGCTGCTTTTCTTTAAAGTAACATATATTTGGCTGCCAAATTCGGCAATTTCTTAAAGTGCCTGTCATTTTAAGACAACATGGTGGATGAGGCTAAGCAGTGAACTTAATGGAGACCTTAGTAATTGCTGTGCACATGCTCACTCACATCGGAATCGGTTAATATATAAGAGTGCTGTCGCATGCAAAAAATCAGATTTTACAAAATGTCACCCACAATAGAAATTGAAACTGCTATATCTGAGCCATTTTTTAAGGTAAAGACAAACAAAAAATGCTCCTGAATCCTTACATCAAGGTCAAATACTTAAGAAAGAAACCTTTTTCAATTTCTAATTTTTTTGCACCTCACTTTAAATATATATATATTTTTTAATTTAATGGTCGCCATTTGGAAACAAGATGGCTGATGAATCTGGCCAGCGAACTTGGTCGAGGTGTTGATGTATACTATCCACATGCCTTCTTACATCGAAATAGGCGAATACGTGTGTTATCGCGTGACAAATACAAGATCGTTTCAAAATGTTAGCCATGCTAGAAATTCAAAGTGCTATAAAGCAACCATTTTTTAAGATATAAACAAAAGAACTAATTTTCAGAAACAAAAACTGCTCCGAAATCTTTGTATCAAGGCCAAACACATAAAAAAATCTTTTTCATTTTCCAATTGTTTAATACCTCATTTTGAATTTTAAATTTAATTTTTTTTAATGGCAACCATTTTGAAACAAGATGGCGAATGAAGCTGGCCAATGAACTCGGTCGAGACATTGGTATGTACTATGTACAGACCAAGTTACATCCAAATAGGTTCATAATTACGCCTGTTATTGCGTGACAAAAATCAGGTCGTTTTAAAATGTCAGCCACAAGAGAAATTCAAAATGCTATTACTCAGCCATTTTTTTTAGATATAGACGAAAGAAAAACTGTTCCGGAATCTTTGTATTAAGGTCAAACACATACAAAAAAATCTTTTTCACTTTCCAATTTTTTGGTATCTCATTTAAATTTTTTTATTTTTTAATTTATTTAAATGGCCGCCATTTTGAAACAAGATGGCGGATGAAGCCAGCCAACGAACTCGGTCGAGATATTTGTATGTACTATGTACACACCAAGGTACATCCCAGTCGGTTCATAAATACGCCTGTTATTACGTGAGAAAAATCAGGACGTTTCAAAATGTCAGCCACGCTAGAAATTCAAAATGCTATAACTCAGCCATTTCTTAAGATATAGACGAAACAAAAACTGCTCCCGAATCTTTTTATCAAGATCAAACACATAAGAAGAAAATATTTTTCAATTTTTAATTTTTTGGTACCACATTTCAAATTTAAATTTTTCTTAAAAATTTAAATGGCCACCATTTTTTAACAAGATGGCGGATGAAGCTGACCAACGAACCCGGTCGAGACATTGGTATGTACTATGTATAAACGAAGTTACATCCAAATCGGTTCATAAATACGCCTTTTATCGCGTGACAAATTTCAGGACGTTTCAAAATGTCAGCCACGCTAGAAATTCAAAATGCTATAACTCAGCCATTTTTTAAGATATAGACGAAACAAAAACTGCTCCGAAATCTTTGTATAAAGGTCAAATACATAAGAAAAAATATTTTTCCGTTTTCAATTTTTTGGTACCACATTTCAAATTTTAAATTAAAAAAAAAATTTTAAATGGCCGCCATTTTGAAACAAAATGGCGGATGAAGCTGGCCAACGAAATCGGTCGAGAGATTGGTATGTACTATGTACACACTGAATTACATCCAAATCGGTTCATAAATACGCCTTTTATCGCGTGACAAAATTCAGGACGTTTCAAAATGTCAGCCACGCTAGAAATTCAAAATGCTATAACTCAGCCATTTTTTAAGATATAGACGAAACAAAAACTGCTCCGGAATCTTTGTATAAAGGTTAAATACATAAGAAAAAAATATTTTTCCATTTTTAATTTTTTGGTACCACATTTCAAGTTTTAAAAATTTTTTTAAT
Source organism: Maratus speciosus (assembly GCA_963932465.1). NCBI lineage: Eukaryota > Metazoa > Arthropoda > Arachnida > Araneae > Salticidae > Maratus > Maratus speciosus. Next base: position 142,111,286 of record OZ010791.1, read on the forward strand.
TTTTAAATGGCCGCCATTTTGAAACAAAACGGCGGATGAAGCTGGCCAACGAACTCGGTCGAGATATTGGTATGTACTATGTACACACCGAATTACATCGAAATCGGTTCATAATTACGAGAGTTACAGTGTGACATACGTCAGATATATATATATATATATATATTGATATATATATATATATATATATATATATATATATCAATTTTGAACGGAGGGTGGTTTCGGGGTCTGGGGGTCATGATCGATGAAAATATACCAAAATTTTTTGAAAGCGCTTTCCTCCGAACGGCTGCAATAGGTAGCTTTTTTGTAAAGAAAGCTACCTAAAAAAGCCGAATTTCCCATTATATTTTCTAGAAAATATCCATGCTATAAGTGCCCGTAAAAAGATATTTAGGTGCTGTTAAGAATGTGGATAGCTAGGAGAATATAAGGTTATGAGGGAAATCCCATAAACCTGATCTCATTCTTCCGTAAGACACATATGTTAATAATATATGGTGCCATGTAACATTTGTTACAAAAGTATTTTATATGAATGTCCTGTAACGAAAAAAAGGAAGAATATAAATAACTTATGAGAGCATATAAGTTTTGAAAAATTCCTTTAATATTTTTTGAAGCAAAAAAATGGAACTAATTGTTTTAGATATAATTAGTTTAATATAAAAAAAAGTATATAGTTTTTGTAATCTCAAATGCACTGAATTTCTATTAATTAGATAAAAATGCAATGCACTATTTTTATTTTACACAAAACTCATAATTATTTCTACGTGATTATAATCAGGTACAATTTATATCTTTGTGCAATAAGATAAAAATTATCACAAATATTCACTGAAAACAATTTTCTTCTTTTATTAAATGATTGTAATATGCATCATTTACTATTTGAAAAAAAAAATATATTTTTTTTTTAAATTTCAAAAACAAATTGCAGATGGATTAAAAACTGAATTTTACTTCGGAAACTAAACTTGAAGTTTATGAGAGAAATCCCATCAGCCTGATCTCATTCTTTCGTAAGAGGACTATGTTAATAGTTTATGGTGCCACGTAGCATATTTGTTATTTTATGTGAATGTCATGTAACGAAAAAAAGGAAGAATATAAGTAAGTTACATGAATATATAAAATTTGAAAAAAAAATCGCTAAAATCTTTTTATTTCAAATGAAAACCAAATTTCAAATTAATTGCTTAAGAGGCGCAAACGCCAACATAGTGAAAAAGATTCCATGCCGGGGCTTATAGAGGAGAATATTAGAGAGTCCAGGTTCATGGATGAATGAAAAAAAAAAACTCCAACACGAGGATTTCGAGGACTTAGTTCTTTATTATGAAACTTTTTAAAAGGAGGGCCATGATAGTACAGTGGGACGGGAGAAGTCAAACGGAAGGCTGCCCGACGGGGCGACCCCGAAGGGCAGCGAGCTGAGGTCTCTCACCTTCAAGATCAGCGGGAGTGGTGGTAAAATATTCATTACAATCACTCACTCATTGGCGAGATGAATAGCAACATATGTACTGTATTGGCGATGAATATTGGTGGCGTGGACAAAGGAATCAGAAGCATCCCGAACTATTACATAGAATTCAAACTTACGCCATGGCGAGCTATTTATGGTTGCACGTGTCCTAACATTCTTGCGGTAAGGGAAAGTGGTTAGAGAAATAGGAACACGTGATTTTTATATTCACGTTACAGATCTAACTACAGCTGCAAATTAGTCAGCAATGGGCATATGGTTTGTATCCGACAAAGTACAAGGGTGAGAATTGAATACTAATGCAAGCCCAGAGGCTGGGAAAATATGCATTAGATAACGTCGGCTGCAAAGCGAAAAGACATTCATTTGTATTTTATTCTTTTACTTTATTTCAATGGAAAATAACTGCGGTTAAGATCTTTTTCTATCGTGTGAATTTGAAAGACAGAAAAAGGAACCGAGATAAATGATGTCTGCATTTGAAAAGAACTTTAAAAAGTAAAAGCGAAACTTACAGTAGTGAGAGGGGGGGGGGATGAGAATGAATAAAGACATATGAAATTAACTCTAAAATGTCAAATTTAAACTAAATATTTTATTTGAAGGGGGGGGGCGAGAATAATGACAATTTATAATAAACCAATAAAGTTAAAAGTTGATTTTTTTTTGAGGGGAAAAGAGAAATAATGAATATATAACGGTAAAGCCGTTATATATATCACCCATTACCACCAGAAAAAAAAACTGTGAATCTTGAGGAACAGTTTTTTTTTATATTTGAAGATTACTTTGTCCACCCCATACATATAAGTATTTAAAACAGATATAACATAATAAGAAAGATAAGCCTCCATATATATATATATATAACATATAACTGTGTGCTTGCAATTCTTTAAATGTTTGCATAAAGCAAAACTTTTCAGGTCATGATAAATGGTGCCTTTTTATTTTTATTCATTTCTTGGTATTCACTAGTCTTTACAGTCACCAGAAACTGCAAATAATAACTTTTTGATTTAACAGGATCCTTTTTAAATATCTTTTTAGTATTTGATTAAGAGGCTGGTACGAGCATTTTTCATGACCAAAATAAGAGAAGTAAATATTTTTTTTAGTAACTTGTTACTAGTAACTTGTCTTCTCAAAATAAAAAATAATATAATATAAATGCAAGCAACAAAAGACACAGATACTACTTTAAAATGAAATAGAAAATAAATGACATATGCATGTCTGTGATTAAAAGCTAAATGAAGTAATATAAAAAATAAAAAAGTAGAAAATTGGTTTTCGTGCACACCGCACAGGACTACTAAAGAACGGGATGCATATAGCATGCCTATGAATGGGTGTAGCCCTTAATCTTGTTAATAAACAAGTGTGATGGCGTCAGTTTAGAACATCAGCCCTAGGGGGGGGGGGGGGAGTTATGAGACCCTGACACCAAGTGATACCTAGGTCCCTGCTCCCCAAAGATCACATTGATCTTCAAAGGAGCATGCGTCAATGTATCATATAAAAAGTTTTGTTTATTGAATTGAAACAACAATTCAAGGGTTTTGTCTCTCTACACAATGAAGTTTGGACCCTTAGGGCAAAAATTTTGAACGGGAACAAAACTTCAGAGGGGATAAATTAAAAATAATAAAAAAACTGAGATAAATATCTCACATATCAACGGTAAAAGGACAATCCGAGTGTGTGGAGAGACTGGTGACATGATCGGGTAAGTATAACAACCACATTTTTTTTTTTTTTTTTTTTAAATAAATTCTAACTTTGTATTCCTTGCAATGTATCGAGCAGGATATGAACTGTATGTGTATCGTATGACCTTAACTAATGTTTTAAACATTTAGTGTAACTGCACTAGGTTACTAATGCTACAAACAAAGAAAAAAACTGTTTTTTTTGTTATTGTGAAGTTATGTTATTACAAGAACGTCATAATATCTTAGACGTGTGTATTGTCTAAGTGAAGCTTAACCAGAGATTTTATTTAATCTCCAAATTTAAAAGAAAACGTGTAATTATGTACATGTAGAAAACAAAACAAGTGTGATGAAAACAATAAAAACATCATAAGTTTAAAATTTAAAGAAAATGCATGTGAAGGGGTAGCATCCTGTAAACTGGGCATTCTTTGTTGTGAAACAAAGTGATGGTGACATGAAATGTCATGGCATAAAAGAAATATAATAATAATGGAAAAATTAAGAATGTGTTAAAACTTAACCTTTTAATAAATGTTTAATTTGTGCATATCATGTGAGGTCAAAAGTAGTTCCTGGTATAATGAAAACAAAAAAAAAATATCCTAATGTGTAACGTTGAAACCTAGAAACAAAATATTTTCAATTGTGTATAATGTGTGTTTTTTTTTTACCAAACAAAATATCAATGAACTTAATTGTAATAACAATGAACTAAGTTGTAATATCAATGAACTAAATTGTAAGTGTATCTCTATGAACCAAAGAAAAAAATGTGTATATCAATGAATGAATCAAAGAAAAAGTATTTCACTATGAACTAAAACAGTGTATGTCAGTGAAAAAAGGAAACTTTCAACGACTTAGATGTATGTTTGTGAACACAGCAGTCTAAGTACCTCAATGAACAAAGTATGAGCAAGTAATTCACTGACTTAAAGTGTAAAAGTAATACGATGAACTCAAATGTGTGAAAAAAAAACTTACAATGAACTCATGTGTCTAACAAAAAAAAATATTCCTATGAACTAAAGTGTCTACCAAAACAAAAATTGGTATGAACTAGTATGCAAAACAAATCACAAGAAAAAAAACAAATTATGAACTAATATGTGTAAGGAAATATTCTATGAACTAAGTATTGTCATGAAAGAAAAATGATAGTGCAATTGGTCCCTGAAGTACACAAAGACTTAACAATGCTATGAACTCGTGTAAAAGTGTTTTTCTATGAACTCAATGAACTATGAACTCGTGTAAAGTGTTTTTTTTTATGAACTCAATGAACTATGAACTCATGTAACGTGTTTTTTTCTATGAACTCAGTTGTGTAACCTATGAACTCAGTTGTGTAACCTATGAACTCAGTTGTGTAACCTATGAACTCAGTTGTATGACCTATGAACACAAACTCAGTGTGTACATATGGAACCAAGAGCATTGTATCACAAGTACAAAAATGCTTCGCCTAAAGTTAAAACAAATAAACCAAAAAAAAAAAATTGTGCTTTTAAGTAAAAGAAAGTGAAAAAGGATAAAATGTAACCAGGAAACGCTACTTGTGTGATGAAATGTAACTAAATAAACTTAACTAAGATTAACAAGTGAAATTATATTCAAATTTCTAAAAAAATAAATCTAAAGATGTAACTAGTGTAATGATGAATGTTTAAAGTTGAATTAATGTGTACTCTTTCAGCAAAATCTTCCAAAAAGTGAAAAAAACATATAGTCTGACAACGCGTATCAGAAACGATTTCACTTTTGTTCCAATTCGACATTCATTTAACTATTTGCCGGCTAAATAATCAAATGAAAAAGCAACCTACTGTACACTTGTGTTTATAAAAAAAAATCTTGAAAGAATTAAGTTAATTTCAAACTTCAAATCAGTATGAATAATGCTATCGGAAACTGACATATGTGTGTAAATGTATAGGAAAATAAAAAAAACTTTAAAAGGAATGCTGTAGATAGTAACTCCTTCACAGTAATGTGTGTTAAATAAAAACGAAAAATGTAAAATGTTTGTTACATTGGTTTTTTTTTCAAAAAGGAAGCTGTATGAGATGTTTATGGGAATGTATTGCAGTTGTGTACTTTTTCTCGTATTTGCTTGATGAATTTTTTTAATGATGGACAATAAGGTGCAAAAGCACTGTGGAAAATGTCAAAGTTGGTGTTATTGCTATCATTATTTCTAATGCAATTAATGCATTTTGGAGGATTTCTACACTGAGGGTCAATGTGTGGCAAGGCACACACAGAGCATCTAATGTCATTATAACATGAAATTGCAAGATGATCATTGTATACCTGACACTTAAAACAACGTTTAACATTTATATATGGTTTAACAGGGTACGGTTTTGATTGTATGATAATTTCCCTATGGATTAATAATTGCCTAGCACCCTGTGGTGCAAGCTCAAATATCCAATTAAAGGACTTAATATGTAGGAGCTTGTACTTTTTAACAAAGTGAAAATCAGGTTCAGGTATATGGATTAAATCTGAAATACCAAACAAGATATCAGGAATATTTAAATTTTCAGGGAGGTTAAAAATAATGACACGAATAGGTTTAGTTACATTAAGTTTAGCAGGGGATAAGGGCTTTAGAGAGGAATCGCTAATATCTGTAAATTTTTCATTGTGCTTACCTTGAGTGGGCAGGTCGGAGCTAAGATATGTGTTTTTTTTTATCATTTTCCAGTTGTGGTAACTTTTCTTGTTTACACATATAAGAGGGGATAGTTTGTGTAGATTTATCTAGGGCAGATGGAGGGAGTTTGTTGTTGACATCTACCAGCTGCTCACCCATAGTCTTACTACATTTAGTAAGCTTCTTCTTATTTTTCTGTTGGGCTGTGATTTCATGTAATCTCTCAATAAGTTTCTGATTTACAAGAAATAAATTATCTTTATCCTGTTTTAATTTGGAATAATCATCCTTTAGAACATTAAAGTTTAGTTTAAGCACATGAAAATTGAATTTAATGATCTGAAGGAAATCTATAACATTTTCAGACATGGATGCAGCATTTTCGGTCTCAAGTGAATTTTGAATAGATGTGGCTTCCATATTAATGGAATCCGAATATCTTAATAATATCTCCTCAAAATAATCTACCCATGGAGATACAGAAATGGGGTGATTAAAATCACTAATAGAATTTACATCATTTGCTGCCATATTGTAAAAATAAACTGGTGAAGTGTCTGTTATCTGCAAAACCTTTTTTTTTTATCTCGTGTTTATTTAATTTCTGTTGTTTACTTTTTATTTGACAGCCAAAATGGAAAAAAAGAAGGGATTTTTTTTTTTTTTTGAGAGAGCAACACAAAAATGCAAAATAAATAATACTAGTATTTCAAAAAGGTGTATGTATGCAAAAACTCTAGTTAGCAGAAATGAAATGCATGCACATAAAATAAAACACAATAAGTTGCATAAATAAATTATACACAAAAGGAAAAAAACATGGAAGGGGGGGGGGGGAGTGTAAAAAATAATATGAGTGTATCAATCACAACATTTCTGAAAGTTAAATTTCTGTCAACATCCAGTTGGATAAAAGTTTCCGAAATTCAATAAAATAAAAAAAGACAGGTAATTAAATTGTAATTCTGGTTTAAAATACAAAGAAAAAAAACAAAAACAAACAAGATCAGAGTCGAGCAACACATGCTGAGAATAATTGTGCAAATGTCACACACAAGTGAAAATGTGCAAACGTTGTGAGCGAAATATGCACATATTTATATAAAAATATCAAATACTGCAAAACTTGGAGCAGAGAACTCTTTGTTGCCTATCGTCAGAATAAGTGTACTTTCAAAATATACAAGTGGGGCTAAAAGGTTAAACTCTAGATTTTTGAATGCATAAAAATCATTTTTACGAAAAAGGAAACATAGCATGTTTATGTAAATTCACGTAAGAGAAAAAAAATATGAGAAGTATGTCATGATTTAACCATAAAAACATTATAAGTGAAATATTAAAAAAAGTATAATAATTTTATCATTTTAACTGCAAAAAGTACTTAAAAAAACAAACAAACAAACAAATGGAGCTTGGAAGAAGATAATAAGGAGCAAATATGCTATCACTGTTAAAAATATTGTAAAAAAAATAGTTAAGAAGTGATTTCTTCGTTCAAGCTGACAAATCAACAAACTTATGAAAATCCAAATTGTAAAAGTACAAGTATGAATAGGGAACCATAACATGAATAGAAACTGATAAAATTTACTGATATTGAAAAGAAAGAAAAAAAAAAAGGTTATAACAATTTAGAGTAAATAATTTAATGTAAAAGTATTCCCTGTTCATACTTACATGCAAACTGTGTTTCTCTTTTTTTTTGTATAAAGTATTGTGACACAAGTGTTTTCATTGAATTCGATGAACTAGTATGTCATTTTTTTTGTAGAGAGCATTCATTTGGAGTACAAAAACAGAGCGGTGAGAAAACAACGCTTGTTTTTTAAGAAAAAAGAGTTAAAATAAAAAGATTTTAGTGACAATTTGCAACGGAAAAGAAATTAAAACAAAAAAATCATTAACGTCCTATTTTCGTACTCTGAATGCTATAAAAATGTTGAATGATAGATGACACAACCTGTGAAGTGTGATTTAGTACACTCTTTTTTTTTTAATGCAGAGTGGTTTCTTTTTTTTTTAAACTGAAGCATTTGCACACACTAGGGTAATTTTTTTTATATCTTGAAACACACCACAAAAGGAAAACATTATTCCTCTAATTTATGGCATACTTAGTGCATTCTATATTTTTTTTTTAGAAAAATTGAAGATATCACCACAAAGAAGCACAAAGAAAATCGAAATTTTTTTTTTACTATTGCTTCGGACACAATTTGTTATACCTAAGACAAGATGACACTTTCGCGAAATTATATATCTTTTTAGCATATTTCACTATCTTGTCACCAAATCTGTGGGATTCCTGGACACTTTGCACTGCAAATATTAATCACAAGATCACAAACAAAGCGAAACGGCGCACATTTCCTGGACTTGTTGCACTGAGAACTTTGTTTAAAATATGTGTTACTTGTGCGGATAATTCATACCACAGCTAGGTGAGGACTTTTTCACAAAATATTTCCTTTTTGGAAACAATCTGGAGTGGATGTACGTTCAGATGGCACTTTTTCTTTTCACAAAACCTTTCGCACTCACACTGGTATCACGAACACGTTTGATTGAAGGTTGAAGATCGCGCGCAAAAAAACAGAAACTGTCTTGATTTTTGTTTGGAGTGCTGACAGACCCTTCCGACAGTAATGAGCAGGAGTACGAAGCCACAACTTCACGCAGGGAAACAAGTGATGCAGGTGTGATATTTCGTAGAAAAAAAAACCGCTGCAGGAGGCGACGTCGTTCGATGACCCCGTTGGAGCACCGCAGTCTAAATCTTGCTTCTCGTTAGGCTAGTGTAAAGTCCGGAAGAAAGAGGCACTCTCCAAATCCGTTGGGGTAGCGAGAAAGGGAAATCCCCTGAAGTTGACATCGGCGAGCCAACACAGAGTAGGGCAGCCGGAACTCCCGTGATAAAAAAAGGTCTATGGACATCTTTTCGCGTCGCTGGTAAAGGATGATACGGAAGGAACGATACTTCTCCTCGTATTTTTTTTTATTATTATTACTGTTGGAGAAAAAATCTGGGCAACGGCGCCAATTTTTATATAGAGGAGAATATTAGAGAGTCCAGGTTCATGGATGAATGAAAAAAAAACTCCAACACGAGGATTTCGAGGACTTAGTTCTTTATTATGAAACTTTTTAAAAGGAGGGCCATGATAGTACAGTGGGACGGGAGAAGTCAAACGGAAGGCTGCCCGACGGGGCGACCCCGAAGGGCAGCGAGCTGAGGTCTCTCACCTTCAAGATCAGCGGGAGTAGTGGTAAAATATTCATTACAATCACTCACTCATTGGCGAGATGAATAGCAACATATGTACTGTATTGGCGATGAATATTGGTGGCGTGGACAAAGGAATCAGAAGCATCCCGAACTATTACATAGAATTCAAACTTACGCCATGGCGAGCTATTTATGGTTACACGTGTCCTAACATTCTTGCGGTAAGGGAAAGTGGTTAGAGGAATAGGAACACGTGATTTTTATATTCACGTTACAGATCTAACTACAGCTGCAAATTAGTCAGCAATGAGCATATGGTTTGTATCCGACAAAGTACAAGGGTGAGAATTGAATACTAATGCAAGCCCAGAGGCTGGGAAAATATGCATTAGATAACGTCGGCTGCAAAGCGAAAAGACATTCATTTGTATTTTATTCTTTTACTTTATTTCAATGGAAAATAACTGCGGTTAAGATCTTTTTCTATCGTGTGAATTTGAAAGACAGAAAAAGGAACCGAGATAAATGATGTCTGCATTTGAAAAGAACTTTAAAAAGTAAAAGCGAAACTTAAAGTAGTGAGAGGGGGGGGGGGAAGAGAATGAATAAAGACATATGAAATTAACTCTAAAATCTCAAATTTAAACTAAATATTTTATTTGAAGGGAAGGGGGGAGAATAATGACAATTTATAATAAACCAGTAAAGTTAAAAGTTGATTTTTTTGAGGGGAAAGGAGGAATAATGAATATATAACGGTAAAGCCGTTATAGGGCTCGAACCCTGGCCATCAGTATAAGTGTTTCTCTCTGGAATCTTTTCCATGTATTAATATAGTTTCCATCGATGCTAGATTTAATTAAGTTTCGTGTTCGCCCCAGGTCGGTGGCTCATGATAAATATTCCATATCGTGCTGCGTTTGTAGTCTTGCCAACATATAATAGTGAGAAATTTTCCAGGCTGGGCATCGTTCCATGTGGTTTAGCCGGTAGAACGTTAGTATGCTGTACTGATGTCCCGGGTTCGAGTCCCGGCATGGAATCTGTTTCACTATGTTAGCCTTTGCGCTTCTTAAGCAATTACTTTGAAATTTGATTTCCATTTGAAATATTGTATGCAAGGCGATTGTTTCTCTCTGGAATATTTTCCATGTATTAATAAAATCTTTTTAAGCAAAACAACGGAACTAATCGTTTTAGGAATAAGTACTATAATATAAAAAACAGTATTTATAAAGTAAAATAATTCTTTGTGCAAATCTCCAACACACCGAATTTCTGTAAATTATATAATAATGCATTGCGTTATTTTTATGTTGCACAAAATTAATAATTATTTTTATGTACCTTTAACCAAATATATTTTATATCTTTGCACAATAAGATAAAAATAATCAAAAAGATTAACTGAAAACAATTTTTTCCTTTTATTAAAATGATTGTAATATGTAACATTTACTGTTTGAAAAAAAAATATTTTTAAATTTCAAAAACAACTTAAATATAGATTAAAATTCAATTTTACTTCGTATACCGTCAACCAGTGCTACTTTGGTCCTTGAGGGGTTACTTTGGTCCATCCATTAAAAAAAGTTTTTATTCCTTGTATTGAACAAACAATACAAGATAATTTGGAGTTTTTTCCCTTGAAAAATAGTTTATACCTTACTATAGGGTATTTGAATAGTTTGGGGGCAATTTAAATTTTCTTAGTGGCAACACTGGAGGTGTTTGTAAACAATTGTTTTCGTGTGTAAATTTTAACTCTCCAAACTTTCTATAGTGAAACAATATGGATAATAGCAACAAATATGGCAAGTGTCAAAATATTATCTTTTTTAACCTGTGACCCATGTGTGATCATAGTTTTTCCTTTAACTTTTTATTTTGAGAGGAAATGTTTGCGTTTTCATAAAGCTAACAAGAAAACTAGTATTTCGGGGCTAGTTTGTGCTTGGCCTTTTCTGGTCCGAAAATAGCCCCAATTACTTAGAAATGCCTTTTATACAACCAGATCTCTTAAAACATGCTTTAAGTAATTTTTTTTTTCAAATGTTACTGTAACAAAATGTTACATTAATTGTTTTAGTTCCAGTTGCTGAGGATAACATGGCGAAAACTGTTTCTCTTTTCTTTAATATTAACAACTGGTTTATTGTGTTTAGATGTAAAAAAAACATTTGTTTATTGAGTTTGCAGTGTTAATTTATTTGCATACGCTATTGCAAGGGAGTTTCAATAAAAATGTATTCATTTACATATGAAATGTATTAATTTTATATGAAACTAAGTGAATGGAACAAAGAAGACCCCAGCAGGGACTACTTTGTTCCAAAACTTTAAAAATAATTAAAAAAACAAAAATAAAAATTTCTCTTTAAAACCATACAGTTTGCTTCATTGTTTCCTGTTAATTGTTTACAACTCCCTTTCGACGTTGAAAAATCACATATAATACTTTTAAATAATGGAAATGCGAGTGGAACTAGGAAGAAGCTGTCCAAAGTAACCCCGGTTGACAGTACTAAATTGAAGGCTATGAGGAAAATCCCATAAGCCTGATTTCATTTTTTTGTATGCGACCTATGTGAATAATGTATGGTGCCACGTAACATACCTGTTATAAATATATTTTATGTAACTTATATGATTATATAAGTTTTGAAAAATTCCTTTTAATTTTTTTGAAGCAAAAACCGGAACGAAATGTTTTAGATATAAGTAGTTTAATATATAAAACTGTTATTTCAAAAATCTGAAACGTACCGAATTTCTATTAATTAGATAATAATGCATTGCATTTTTTTATGTTACTTAAAATTCATAATTATTTCTGTGTAATTTTGATCAGTCACATTTTATATCTGTATACAATATGATAAAAATAATCACAAATATTAACTGAAAACAATTTTCTCTTATTAGTAAAATGATTGTAATATGTACGAGCATAATTTATTCTTTGAAAAAAAATACATTTTTAATTTTCAAAAAGAAATTAAATATGGATTCAAAGTAAATTTTACTTACGATACTAAACTTTAAGGTTTTGAGGGAAATCACATAAGCCTGATCTCATTTTTCCACAAGAGACCTATGCTAATAATATAAGGTGCCACGTAACATACTTGTTACAAAAGTATTTAATATGAATGCCATGTAATGAAAAAAAAAGAAGAAGATACTCTTAAGTACTTTATATGATTATATAAGTTTTGGAAAATCCCTTTAAACATTTTCGAAGCAAAAAAAAATGTACTAAATGATTTAGATATATGTAGATCAATATAAAAAAACTGTATGTGTATTGTAAAATAATAGTTTTTGCAACTCTCAAACGCACCGAATTTCTATAAATTAGATAATAATGCATTGCGTTATTTTTATGTGGCACAAAATTCATAATTATTTTGATGTAATTTTGATCTGTCACATTTTATATCTTTGTACAATAAGATAAAAATAATTACAAATATTAACTGAAAGCAATTTTTACCTTTAATTAAAAGGATTGTAATATGTATCATTCACTCACTGAAAGAAAAATATATTTTTAAATTTCAAAAACAAATTAAATATGGATTAAAACTGAATTTTAAATCGGATACTAAACTTGAAAGTTATGAGGGAAATCCAATAAGTCTGATCTCATCCTTTCATTAGAGACCTTTGATAATGGTGCCATGTAACATACTTGTTACAAAAGTATTTTATATTACTGATACGTAAAGAAAAAAAATGAAGAATGTAAGTAACTTATATAATTATAAAAGTTTCGAAAAATCTTTAACATTTTAGAAGCAAAATACGCAACTAATTGTTTTATATACAGCTAGTTTAATAAAAAAACTGCATTCTTAAAGTAAAATAATACTTTGTGCAAATCTCAAACACACCGAAGTTCTGTAAATCAAGTAATAATGCATTGCGTTATTCTTATTATGCACAAAATTTATAATTATTTTTCTATAAAATTAATCAGTTATATTTTATATCTTTTAGAATAAATTAAAAAAATATTCGAAAATATTAACTGAAAAGATTTTTTTCCCCTTTATTAAAATGATTGTAATACGTATCATTTATTCTTCAAAAAATTTACTCCCTCCGTCCCAAATTAGTTGCTACATTTCAAGTGGGTGGAATCATAATAACTAGCTATGCAGTTTAGTAGATCGACATCTTTTTGTAAGGATTCTACTATCAGCATACCACAAAGTTCATTTTCTTCCTAAAGAATTAACGATTCATTATCTAGAAGGTAATTTTATGCGAGTACTGGTGGAAGAATCCTTACAAAATGGGGCGTAGCTTAAGAGCGAGCGAACCCTGGATTTTTTAAACTAATTTGGTACATATTTATTTAGAGACGGAGGGAATTGATGGTTAGTAAATGTTGTTCATTGATAGCATAGCACCCTGAAATCTCTAAAAAATGTTCAAACAAAATCATAAAATCATCAGTATCAGTAATCACTACAAAAGAAATCAAACGTAGCAACTAATTTAGGACAGATGGAGTATTTAAAAAATAAATAAATAAATAAATAGAAATATAAATACGGATAAAAACTGAATTTTACTTAAAACATTAAGTCATTTGGTCAACTAGTTTTTAAGAATATCAAAAAGTTCAAAATTTGAATCCCTAAGGTTTGAAGTTCTTTAGAAAATACCTGTGCGAGAGTCTGTGGGTCTGTGAGTCTATCTGTATGTGATAAGGAAAGGGCATGTTTACAAACAAACACTTCCGTCAACCAATCTACCAACTACATTTTTGCCATAAACATCATTACAGGAATACTCTTGGCGACGTAGGCCAATCATATCAGAGACGAGTTAAACGTAGACCAATCAAATTTCCCTAGCTCATGCGTACAGGTAGGAGTCATAAAGAACGGACAGGTTTTCTTGCTGAACCAACAGTAATTCAACCAACAGTGGCGTCAGCTGCCCTTTCCTTATAAAACTTTTGTAGACGCTCCGTATCAAGCACTGAATTTAACAAAACTTTAGATTCTGTTACATCTTGATTTAAATTGTTTCCGATGAGGTTTTGGTGCTAATACCCCAACAGGTGGCATTGCTATGCTGTATTTTTTGCGATTTTCAAAATTGCACTGATTAAGAACTAATGCAAGAATTTTTATCGAATATAAAATTCAGTTAGTCTTTGATATAAGCCGGTGCTCATTAGTTTATGGTGTAAATCGCCGAACAGGTGTCGCTACTATGCTGCATTTCCTACGATTTTTCCAAAAGCTCTATCTCATGAACTAACGCACGGATTTTCAACAAACTTCAGATTCTGTTAGTCCCTGATATAAATTCGTGCTGTTTAGTGTTTGGTATAATAAATCGGACAACAAGTGGCGCTGCTATGATGGAGTTTGCACAATTTTCTTAAAAGCTCTACCTGAAAACAAATGCGCAGATTTTCATTAAACCAGATTCAGTTAGTCTTTGATATAAATAGGTGCTGATTGTATTTTGGTGTGAATCGCCCAACACGTGGTGCTGATATGCTGCATTTTCAGGGTATACACTATTAATGGTCTGTGTATATGTAACTTTAATTCTTTAGGGAGAGGGGGAGTCTGGCATTTGATATCGTAAGATATTTTGTGGGGGAGGGAGGGGTTGCTTTTTGATATCGTTATCATTTTTGATCCAACCAAACTTTTCTTTTTTAGTACCTTTTTCTTTGCATCCATAAAATTCTGTTACCTTTATTATTATTCTTATTTTTATATGTCTTTATGAAAATACAAAGCTATTATTAAAGCCATTAAATGTTTATAAAATCATTTCATTCCAAAATCTGGAATAACTCAATGTTTGGCATTCTTGCTGTTCTGCCGTAAGCGCATATAATTTGCTGACAGAGTGATCAGGAGCATGATTTCTAGGAAATTATACTTGCGTTTACCAGTAAAGAATTCCACTGTTTTGTTGGTAAGTTCTGCTTTTAGCCTCTCGAAGCAGGTAGTAAGTTCAAGAAGAAAAAATTGCTTTTGAACGCATGTAACAATAAACTATTATTAAATATTTTTAAATAGTAACTAACTCTTTTAGAATTTGTTTGATATAAATTTATTTCAAGTATTGATGTTTTATTGACTTCTTGAATCTGTAAAGTATACGTTTAATAAATGTATGATCATATGTATACATCACTGCAAACTTATAAAAAAAATATATAAAGAATGCAAAAATAAAATAATTTTTCGACATTGATAACGATACCATCGAGTGGGGGGGGGGGTTCCAAAATTAGCCAAATGTTGATAACGTTACATTGGTATTGCCCCTAACGCGATAGTCACCCAAAGAACTATTGCACGGAATTTCATCAAACTTCATATTCTGTTAGACCTCGGCATAAGACGAATAATAACGTATGATATCGTAAGGGAGGGGGGAGGTTCCAAAATTAGGCAAATGTTGATAACGTTACATAAGTATTGCCACTAACGCGATAGTCACCCACAGAACTATTGCACGGAATTTCATCAAACTTCATATTCTATTAGACCTCGGCATAAGTTTCTGCTGGTTATGTTGTGTAAATCATATAACAGATGGCTCTGTTATGCTGTAATTTTTACGGCTTTTGCGATAGCTATATCTCAGAAACTAATGCTCAAATTTGATATTCTGTTACGCTTTCGCATAGATATATCCTTATTAGGCTTGGGTGTATACTGCCCAACAGGTGCAGCTTTTATGTACAGTCGTGGAAAAAAAAAAGTAAACACCCCCTACTAACTCCTCAACAAATTATCGTAGAAGAAAGTTACTGATACAGAACGATTGGAAATAAAGTCTGCTTTTAAATGATATAGATAAAATTTGCTTAGGGGGGGGGGGGGGGGCATCTACATAATAAAACGAACCGTAACTTTGTTTTTTACAATAGCAGTACACAATTCTGACAGCATAAATGAACTCTACACCCTTCAATTAGCCTAAAAACAAATTTTTATGCAATTCGTACCATAAGTTTCTGAGAAATTAATTATTTTAAAACGAGCGTATTTTAAGGGCTGTATCCAAATTGAAGTTCGGAACTCGGTTGTTAACCGAGAGAGCGTTCATCTTGATCAAGGCACCTCAAGAAGTCAATGCAGCCTGCTAGACAGCAGAAGAAATTTCAAAATATCTAGTTACTCCTATTATAGACGGCCCCTTAAACCATCATTTTGCCGTTTTTTAAGCATAATTTGAAAACTATTAGGAAGAAAAATGTGAAATTTCAGATTTCCATAAAGCAGGACTTAATAAATCTAATTCCATCAAAAAGATTGTAGGTTGCTATTCATAATTTTTTCGAGTATTAATTTCATGAATCATAATTCATATTATAAAGTTATAAAAATTGCAAGTTCAGCGTATTTTTGTTTGGGTATATTAGTATTATTGCTACAAAAAAATTTGCACATTAGGAGCATAATTTCTGGAGATATAAATACAAATATGAAAATGTAATTTAACATTAGAAGCACTACATTTTGAATGTTTATAATTCAAAAACTTATCATTAAAATGACTTGAAATTCGGTGTTTAGGCATAGTTTGAACCGAAGATTTGAAATATCTCGTTAAAATTGGGTATTGTCATTGAAAAAAAATGGAGTTTGGATTCGTTTTAATATGTAGACGGCCCCCTAAGCAAATTTTATATACATTATTTAAAAATAGACTTTATTTCCAAACGTTCGGTACCAGTGACTTTCTTCTAAGATAATTTGTTGAGGAGTTAGTAGGGGTGTTTACTTTTTTTTTCCACGACTTTACTTTGTGATGGGAATTGTGGTTGCAGACATCTACGAGGGTGGATTTTGAATGTCAATAATTTAAGAAAATAAGTTGAAACTGGTGTGAATCAATAAGAAATAAAATATCTTCTTAAAACACCATCAAAAACTATTAAATGCGCTAGGCCTTTCGGAAGATCTGAGTCTTTCTTCATCAGCCGCAAAGAAGACGTGCTTCTACAATGAAAGCAGCAACAAAACTCAAATGAAAGATAAGGGAAAGGAAACAAGCTGAAGAAACAGCCAAGGAAATTAGAAATCAACAGCTAATAGGAAAGCAGAAGATAACAGTCAATCACAGAAGTGTATAATCAAAACAAAAGAACACAGTGTGTGTGTATATATGTGTGTGTTTTCTTTTTCTTTTTAATTTTATTTTCATGTATTTTTTTTTTCAATTTGCTTCCTTACTCCCATTCTACACTGTGTTCTTTTGTTTTGATTATACTCTTCTGTGATTGGCTGTTAATTTCTAATTTCCCATTGGGTGTTTTTTTAGCTTGTTTCCATTCCCTTATCTCTCATTTCAGTCTTGCTGCTGCTTTCATAGTAGTGGCATGTCTTCTTTGCGCGTGACGAAGAAGAACTCCGATCTCTCGAAAGGCCTAGCGCATTTAAGAATTTTTTATTGTGTTTTAAGAAGATCTTTTAGTTCTTAGTCAATAATTTGTTTGAAAAATGCAATGCTTATATCTCCTTTTTAAACGCACACAATTCAATGAACCTGTTCCTTTAGAATCCTCATGATGGGCATAGATTTTCAATTACTTTTGGCACTTCGATAGCGAATTGTGAAGTATTAACATGATTGGATCCAAAGTTTTGGGATTGGCCCATGAGACTAGTTTAAGCATGACTCTAACATACTCGGCAAAATTATCGTTAATTATTTTATGGAAGGTATTATTTTACACTTTTCATATAGTTACTTTATTTAATGCATCTTCGCTTAGTGTCAACGAAAAGTGGGCTTGCATAAAAGTCCGTAAGAACGGACTTTCACTAAAATTGCACAATATATTTTCTGCTTGATAAGTACTATTATATGGAGAAAACTAAAAACAATTTATCTCTGGTACATAAATAAGCTTATTTTACCGTAATTAAAAAATACTAAATACTAATTTGTGCAGAAGTATGTAAAATTTCAATTTAATCTTTTTTCTGATGTATGCGTCAATATTAAATAAACAGCAGTGAAATTATTTATTTAATTAAAACCTATATGATACTTTAATAAATCCATTTAAATGTGCAGGTGAAAATTATTTTTATCTCGAAAACATTTAAGTGTTATCTTGAGCATTAAACAGATACCACCGGCAAGATCGAAACACATTTTACTTAATGACTTTGGAGGTAAACTCTTTAAGTCGTGAAAATTGCTATTAGATAAGAAATTAAGGAAGTAGGTTAAGCAATGACTTCAATTTTAAACGAAACTTTAAGTGGCATCGTAAAATCTAAAATCTGGAATTCTTGTCGTTATTTGAGTGAGAAAAGAGTATATTGTGTGGTTATTTGCGATAATACAGATGTGCTAAACTAATCAATATTAAGTCAAATACTTAATTTGTTTTGCAAATTTTACTAATTGATTGATTTTTATGTAACAGTATTTTTAAATCAGAATAAATGATTTGCGCTTATGTTTACTAATAATTTATAATCTTTGAAAACAGGAAAGCAATATATTTGATTAATGTTTATATAATACTCAATTCTTTATCTTTCTCCACCCCCACCCTCCCCTGAAGGATACCTTCATTTTGTGTTCACGATTTTACGTCAAGGATTCTCGATTAACCTTTCTAACTATCTTTTTTTTCTTGTTTTCGTTCGCTGTCGTTTTCATAAAAAGGATAAAATAATAAAATGTAATACAAATATAAAATTAACATGAAACCTGAAAAAAATTATTTTTTATCATACTTGAATTCAACGTCCAAATTGTTGTATAATCTGCAGTCATTTCTTCACCCTATAGACTACGTACTTCTCTTATTCTCTATAGTCTAGAATCTAGAAGGATGTTAGTTGGCTAATAGAAACAAGCTAGTGTCTAAGAGTTGGCCAAAAACAGAGTGGGGGCTGTCAATAATGCATCAATGTTGAATAGTTTGCCTATAATTATCTATGAGGTCGATTCATTTGCCTGCGTTTATCTAGCTGGAGGAGATTTCTCTATAGTGATAACTCTTATTTGCTCTCCAGAACATTTCCAATATCTTAATTTTTCAGTAAATGGTGATTTATACCAGAGTGATCCTTTCCCTCTGTTTTTATCACTTCGTGATTTTAACCATAATGTACAAAGAAAGCCACACTACATCATATATGACAGACCTGAATGAGCAACCTTCAAATATCGCCACCTACATGGTTGACAAGGGCAAAGACAAAGCATTTACATAAGGTTACCCTTTTATTAATTATGTCGTTGGTATATTCATCCCGTGATCCTCTGGACCCTTGCATAAGTCTACTGGTTCCTATAAAAATTTACAAAACCACAGTAAAATGAAGAATGCAGAATTTCTAAAAAAAGGAAACCAAAGGGACAGGAAAATTTGGTAGATACGACATCACCAACAATTATATTTCATTTAAAGAAGCAGACTCAAACGAACGAAAAATACGTAGAGAATGTCAGAACGAATATATGATCGCGGGTATCTATCTAGCATCGCTCCAGATACTAGCAGTAAATAGCTATGGCGTCTCTTAAAAGAAGGAATGGTCATAATATCCTGACAACATCTTTTTCTAAAAGGAAATGGGACACAGCTATTTATTCGATAGCACTTACCTTTTCACACAAACTGAACTACATCGTCTCAGAAATATCTATTTATCTCCTCCCTTTGTTCCGATAGTATCAACTATCCTAGGATTAAACTTCTGTCACATAACACCTTCACAAACATATCTCAGTTATAGGGTAATTCCGGGATTTATGCCTCACAATTTTTTTGAATTTGTGTATAAAGTCCCTTGGTGGACATAAAATAAAAAAAATCTTGCTGTGCTACTTAATGTTAAATATACAAAGCGTGTACTGCGACAAAAAAATCAAAACAAATTATTAATATTTTTTAACAATTTTTTTCTAAAACGTTACACTGCGGAACGTCACCCGTACATTCAGGCTGAGACGTCGTACTTGTGCGGTAGTTATGCCGCGCTTGTAATAATTACAAAATGAAATTATTATGAAAAATATTCAAAAGAAATATTCATATCTGGACTATAATTAAGAATGTAATAACAAAATGAAACTAAATGAGTGCAATGAAACGTATTAATAGATTCAAATTAATAATTGATGCCTTCTTTCACTATTAAAATTATCGACTTATTTTTTTTTTTTTTTACATTAAATTGGAAGTGTTATTTCAGCAACAACGTAACATCAATGTATTAGAAAGGGAAAAGAAAAAAAGTAAAATTGTGTTTACATAATTTATTTTTTAAACCTTTCGGGATCGGTGGCTTTTACACAAATTTTATTCCGTTAGTACCACTTTTTTAAAAGAAGTTACTTTTACATAAATAATCATGAAAGTGCTCTAATTAAAAAAAGCAAATATTAATTTTCTTTTTTACTGGTGCCAGAAACAAATTTTGTAAGCTCTTTATGAAGGTGCTTATATGCACCTATGGGCCCGAATGGGTTAAGAGACTTGTTTTTTCGACTACAATCTACAGAAAAATTGTCGAAAAAGAACAGCCTTTATATAACTATATTTAAACACATGACGCAACAAAGCCAATTACAGTTCCTCTTTTTTGGAGTAGTTTGCAAAGAGCGTCTGCGTTATGCGTAATCCAGTGTTTCATTATTTTCATCTTGACTTGCATCTTTCTTGCCCTTCTTACTTTTTATTTCCCCCTTTTTCTCCTTCGGTTTTAGTAAACTTGATAACATGCCTAACATGGTTAGTCTGTGCAAAAAGAAAAGGAAAAGTCAATAACACTTAATCATCCCGTACAAAAGAAACTGCGGCATGTATACCGGAACAACAGTGCGGCATGTATCCCATTTTGCATGGTGTAGACGTCGGCCATCACAGTTGCCTGCCATCGCTAAGGGGAATGGGGTAACCATACACACAGCAATCTATACGAACACTACGCTTAGTTTTGACTTCGAAATCATGCATGCATTTAGTAATTAGTGTATGAAAAGTATTTAAACAAGACGTGTTTAAAAGTTTGAACAGTGAAATCATACACTTACGTCAAATTAAGGATTGTACTTCTACAAGTAAACATATAAATGGGATTCACGCTATACACTGGTTAAAATAATCCCACTGCGCACCTATACTGTGCGTTTGACGACCATCTATCGATAATTACAAGAAATAAAAGGGGTGCAGCATCTATCCCGTATGCGGCGACTCTCTCGGAGTTACCCTATAAGTGAATTGAGAATGAACTGAACAGGAGTTACAGACTGTTTGGAAGGAAGCTGTTGAATTACTTTTTCTGAAACCAGGAAAAGATGCAACTGATCCTATAAATTATTGTCCTCTCACCCTTAACGGCTGTCTTGAAAGATATTAGAAAATAAGTGGAATTCACACCTGGTTTGCAGTCTTGAAATCAAGAAGTTATTATTTACATGGCAAAGTGATTTTCGACATGGCCGCTCTGGTATTGAGAATTTTCTTGTTTATTGCAACGAACTACTATACATAATCTAATTTTAAGAAAAAAAAATATTTTGAATTTTTTTTATGCATATAGAGTATGTGTATGGCAAAATATTCAGATATGTTATTTAAAACAATTACTTTAATATGAAGATATTTTATCTTTGAAACACTATCCGGATGCTCACGACAATAAACCTTTTATGTTTTACCTCATTGAATGGCCTTACCTGTTAAAGATTCCAAAGCCTTTTGTCTGTTTAGCGTATCTGACACAGAATGTCGTTCTTTGGATTTGCACTGCTAACCAAGCAATCTTTTTCGTTCTTAATCTTCGAAAAATATTGTTATAAATATTTAATGAATTAAAAATCATTCATATATATCACTAGAAAGTACATAGGAACCTTTTCTAAAATTTTAAAATCCTGGTTTCAGATAAATATTTCCTAATTCAAAAATATACAAAAATGCATCTATGCTGTCAAAAGCAATAACAAAACTGTAAATGTAATTTAATATGTATGAAATGCTAACGGGAAGTTTCCGGGATGGAAGTAAAAGCAAGTTTTGTTTGAACTTACCTAATTTTGGCTGCCATCTCCTTCAAAATAATCACCTTGTGAACGTATGCACTGATCCCACGATACTTTTCTATTTCTCAAAGGCACTTCCTGAAGTCTTTCTCTCAAAAGCTGTTTGCAATTCTCGTTGAATGTCGGACACAGATGCGATATAATGTCATTTCAACATCATTTTCAATAATATGGGGTATAATACAAAAATATAGGGAGCTAGATCCGGTGAATAGGAGGGCTGGGAACAACAACCATGTTGCTTTCAGCTAAAAACTGTGTTGTCTTTAGGGATCATTTCTCAGGTGTCTTGGAACAAACTCGGAAGCAATGTGCCGCATGTTGAACTCTCCGACAAAATTTCTTGGCAAACTCCTTAACTGATTCCAACTTTGTGTAAAGATCTTGGATAGTTAGACGACGATCTTCTCGTGTGAGTTTTACAATTTATTCTACATTTTCACCTGTTTTGCTTGTGCTTGTGATCTTGAAATGAATGATGATCTACCTTGAAACGCGAGTGCCACTGAAAAAAACGCTGTCCGATTTAAAGCTTTATTACCAAAAACCGTATGAAGCATTTCAAGAGTTTCGGTTGCAGATTTTTAGGCATTCACACAAAATTTTATGCACACTTTTCTTCTCAATTTTGCGGCTCCACTTTCTCATAGACAGCTGCAGTAATAGCAGTCAGGGAACTTTCCGCTAACACCTCGTATATATATATATATAAAGAGAGATAGAGAGTTAAAAATTCCAAAGGTAATTTTAAACATTACCACAAACTGTAAACTTTAAATGAAGTACAATATTAATATATATATATGTGTATGTGTGTGTGTGTGTATTTATATATCTGTGTGTGTGTGTATATCATCTTTCAATAGGATGTTCGATTTCGATGTATAATTTCTTAAGTTAAAATACCGAGAACATTAAATGACAGCTACATACAACTGTTCGTTGGGGAAAAAATGAAGAAAGTAGCTTCACCTTTTGCAGAGCTTGATATTGTTCTCTTTTGCTACACATTAAAATTTTAAAGCATGACCAGTGAAACATTAAATTGAAATCTTTGAGGGCGTTAAGCATTATAAACCCAATTCTGTATCTCAATGGGGTTCTTATACTTTTTAAATATCAAAAGTTACTAGGAATTTTAAAGCTTGTTATTTGATAAATATGTGATCCAATTGTTAAGAAATTTAAAAGAACATATAGAGGAAGGTGGGGCAAAATCGGGTACCATAAATGTTTGTTGTTCTTAAATGCAATCAAATCGAAAAACAAACTCTGAACACCGTTTTTCATTTTAATTGAATCTTTGTATATATTTAAACATGCTCTTTTCAGTAAAAAATGTAATTGCTTATATAAAAAAAATAGTTTTTTTCAGACATATGCAAAAATCCGGTTTTACACCACTGGTTGGGTAAAACCGGGTACCCTTTTAAAACTCGTGGAAAACTCATTTTCTTTTTTTAAAATCTTGTTTAATATAGTAAGAAAATACATTTTTGTTAGATTTAACTAAACGAAATTGCACATGTGTTCTTCCATGTGTCAAAAATAAATCTGTAGAAATTATCTACATTGTATATGCCTACTTATTTTATGCTGGAAGTCTTAGAGTTATTTTAACTGCAAAAAATCACAAACAAATTTATTATCATATTCTTCTTCATACTACATTCTTCGTGTGCCCATACGTGACATTTCACACTTTGTATCCAACTTTCTTTGGATTTAGAATTGGAGTAAAGCTCATTGCAAAATATTCTGGTGTCATTATCTTTTTCACCTTCTGAGGATGCCTCATCAACCTTTTTTGGTTCTTTTCCTGTTGATTCTTATTTTCTTTTTAAGAATCATCCTTTTTCGTTTTGCAGACTGTTTGGCTTCTTTCTCTTTAATTTCTGTTTCAAGCTCTAATTTTTAGGGTGAAGTAGTTAAAATAACAGTTTCCACTTCTTTTGCCAGCTCTTTTCTCAATCTTAAAGCCTTGCTGGGGAGGGGTAAAAACATTTTAATTGAAATTGGAAATGCAGATTGCTGGCTACTCAATATCAGATCTCGATAGAAGAGGCTGGATGTTGTCAACTACTGGATGCGTGATGTCGAAACTTTTAAATGTTGAAAGTTGAACTTCATTATCCTGTCATATTTCAGAAATATTTATTTCTGCAGCTATGCTAACCTATGGCTCCGTAGACTTAGGTGTTTTATCATTGACTTTCGTGGGTTTCTCTGTCATTTCCGAAGGAGCAAACAGATCCAGGAACAACATCGTTGTTGTAAGGAAAAATCCCTGTTTTCTCAAGCCGTCTGATTCTCGTATTTATAACTACTGCTCTAAAATATGCAGCTTTGAATGATTTTCTAACTTAGTAAATTGTTACAGTATTGGAAGTAACCACTTCCTCACCTCTTGTTTGTATTATAAGTTTAGAGGTGCTATGAATAACACACCAAAGGTTTAACAGTACTTAACAGCATTAAATATTAATTTAAAACTCCATGCTACGGTATTAAATATCCTTAAAAAATCATTCCATGAGTGTAGAACTAAAATGGGCTTACCCGGTTTTGACCCACTCTTAAGTACCCGGTTTTACCCCAACGTGACACAGATTTTTAAACATGACGTCACTACTCTCAGTCCTATAGTAAAAGATCAGTAAAACTGTTAAAATACTTGCAAGAAAGCAAATAATTAAATATAGTACTTACCAATATTTAATATTCTGGTAAACAGATAATATATGCGTAAAACCTAGAAACAAACAAAATAATTTTTTAAGAGAAATTCAAACGCATTCCTTCACACAAAAATAACCGCACACAATGGTGCTTCGTTCAACAACAAATGCCGTAATGACTTTCGACAAGCAATACCTAGTGTTGGACGACAGATATAAGTTCAAATTAAGGAGAAACCAGTGCTACCCGGATTTACTCGCCTACCCGTTTTTGTACAACTCTCCCCTATATATAATTCTACTGTTTTGAATTTTTCTTTTTAAAACGATAAATATAGTTAATTTGTATCAGTTAAGAGCAAATATTAAAGCACAGTGCATAGAATAAATCTTAGATAACTGAGTTGTTTGAGCCAATTATTGTGTACTAATAAGATAAATATTTTCCAATTGAAATAACAAACCATCTAAACAAAACTTCTGTTATGTGAATAATAACATGTAATATTTCATAAAAGTCAGAAATTCGGAAATTTTTTTAAAGAAAATAAGTATTTTCTAAAAAATAATAAATTAATGATCTAAATAGTAGATCATGTTATTTAGATTCATTTAGTGGCAGAGGACAAAATTAAGAAAAATAATTTAAGTCGCCTGACAACAAAAGCTGACCCCCTACAATTTTATACCCATTTTAAATACTGTATATACTGTTTGCAGATGTAAAGGTGACCTGATTTCATTTGCTATTCATTTATTTCAAATTATTTGTTAGTAATATTTTTGAAATTTATATAAATTTTAAAAACAATTTTCATTAATAAATATTGTATCAATTATTTTATAATTTTTTAGCTCACGGGCTATCAAAGCTTAAGAGCTAATGTGCCCGCAGGTTTTGTATGTATGTACGTATCTATGTATGTATGTAACGCGATATCTCTTGCTAGAAATATCCGATTTGCTTCAAATTTGGTGTATATATTCATTCCGATAAAGTGATTCCCTAATTAGTTTTGGTGGTTTATTGCTTAAGGATAAAGGCGGGAATGGGAGCTAATACCTCCCTTAATTTAGATACATAATTTTTTGATGCAGAATTATCCAATTTGCTTCAAATTTGGTATACCGGTTTATTCTGATAACGCACTTACCTGATTAGATTCGGAGGTTCATTTGTTATAAAGGTGAGAAATGGACGAGCTAATCACACTCCTCTTAATTTAGCTAAATGATTTATTATTATTATTATTATTATTATTATTATTATTATTATTATTATTATTATTGTTGTTGTTGTTGTTGTTGTTATTTGAGGGCCATGATTCCTTGAAATAAGAGTATAATATACAATTAGTATGAATAGCTTCTGAGCTCAATGCCAACAGTTTAACTGGTATTTTTTTTTTTTTTTAAACATTTAGTCAAATAATAGATGAATCCATGACCCTTATGATTACACATGACAGAATTACACTACAATAGAAAAATAACTAAATGTACAAGACCTCTCTTTTTATGAAAAATCCTTATAATATATAGTATAAACTCGCATTCCATTCTACAATACATTTCTTTAAACAAATTTCTTTAATATTTACATGTAGAATCTTATATTCTTCTCAAATCATAGGAGAAATTATGAGATCACAATGTGTTCTATTCTTCAAAGAAGTATGAAAAGAAGAAATGTGTGTCCAAAAAAATTAACAATTTTTTTTGGTATAGGTAATTTTTTTTTTCAAGTTAGAAAACAATCACGTATATTATGTATGCTGTTCGTTTGACGCACACCTATGAATTTCCAGTCGCTTATTACAACCTGGAAACCGATTACTCTATATCCTGCTACATAAGACGTTAAAAGTTTTCGAAAATGTGCCTATCTATTTAAAATAAATTGTTGAGAAAAGATGTAAAGTACCAGTTTAGAAAAAAAAAACTTTAACCCTTAACTGGTAAGGTGGGGTGTTTTGCACCTCACAGATCACACCTCTATATTTTCAAACAAAATTTTTGTGGTATTTAGATACGTGAATTTATATGTATATGTATGTACACTTATACTAGTATTTCAGTTGCTTTTATATAAGTAAATAATACAAAATTCACAGGAAGTTTTCTTATTTTAATTCGAAAAATTTTATGGAATAGGGGAGACTAGGGAGGGTTGACCCACTTTTTACAAAATGATTTTTTATTTTTTAAATATTGGAGGTAGAATGAAGTTTTATATACAATTTTATCCGTTATACAATCAGGTATCAAAATAAAATTTCTACATATCTGTAACATATAAGAAATTTGAAAAGTTATGGATTTTAATCATGAAAAAATAATTTGTCATGGCTCCCCACATATGAGAGGGTTGACCCACTATATGAGAGGCTTGATCCACTTTCTTTTATATTGCACTATTTGTGAAGAGAAATGAAATCAGTTTTAAAAAAGCAAAATAACTTTATGCTACGTGCTTTAATTATTATAAAAAACATTTTTTTTAAAAAATATGGTCTTAAACAAACCTGTTAAGACTCAATCGAAAGTCAGAGGAGAAAGATTTTGATTTAAACAGGATTTTGTCCGAGCAGGTATAATTGTACAGCAAGGGAAAAATAAATTTTAACATTTAAGACAGTATTCTGTTAGAGACAAGCTCCGTTTTCATAGAGTTTCATGTTATTATGTTCGTATTTAGGAGCCATATTCCCGCTTTTTTTTTATCTCTTTGTTCCATTTTTGTGACACTCAATTTGACAACCCTAGTTGTCACATAGTTTGGCTTCATCTCACTGTGAAACCTGGTGAAATTTTTCTAGATACCTTCCTTAAGTTTTTCGATCGATACTATGTTCTTTTGCAACAGCATGAGCACTTAACTTATCATTAACATGATTTAAACCTTTAAGGGGCAAAGTACTTTCAGTACTAAAATGTTGAAATAAATGACTGACACCGGAATTTACGAACAAATTTATTTGGAAATAAGAAAAAGGCTATATTTCACATAAATATTAAATGGAAAATATTTTAGCAAAATTCTGGTGCCACTGTGATGTTTCTGAATTAAAATTAAGTGGTTTTATAAACATACCACTGCCCCTCAAAGGGTTAAGACTGCTGCTTTCATCCTTTCTAGTCATTTCTAGTCTTTCCCACTGTTTCTATTTAACTATTGTAAGCAATATTTAAATGGAAAAAAGTTCCTATCAACTTTCCAATTTTCTAGCAATTTTTTCACATTTTTCTATAGTCAGTTTTAAACATTTTTCTTTCCATCACACCATTTTACTGAAGCTTTACAGAATAAATTTACACTGTTTTATGTATATACCATTAATTTTTCATTATGTACGATGTATAATAAAAAGATTTCCAAAACCACTTAATTAAGGAAGCGTTGAGCATCTGGTCAACCCTCCCTCACATTGACTGGGTCAAGCTTCCCTACATAGACCTTTTTTAAAGAATACCACATTGTTATGTTAAGCCTAACTTACTGTACACTCTTTACACTTGGAATGAAAGCTCGATATTTCTGCATTACTTTAAACCTACTTACTTAAATTTCTATGATATAATTTATTTCAAAAAAGCTTGCAAAATATTTCTAAAAAACGCAAATTTTAGGGTGAAAACGCCTCATAATTGATTTTTCCCACACCTATTTCGATTAACTCTATGAAACGAAGACTGTTGTTTGAGCATTTCAGTAGCTTTGGTTGACACCTATTGATAAAACTCTGAAATTCTTTTAAATATGAAAATTGATGGGTGGGTCAACCCTCCAGTATGGTCAAGTCTCCCTACACAAGAATTCACATTTTGGGGTTACATACACCCCACCTCACCACTTACGTTATAAAACAATCACATCATCACTTAAGAGTTAAAAATGAACTATGCAGTATATAGCGTTAATTGTACTTCTTTTTGCAATGACTCTTGTTCTAAAGCAAAAATTTTAAGACTGTTGTGTTTAAAATTTTATAAATCATCTAAATTTAAAAGTACATAAATTTAAAAAATCTTATTTTGTTCGAGTAAAGAGTACCTGACCTCTTTTAAAGTAGAAATACTTCCCACTTCGAATATTAACTGACATTATTCTTATCGGTGCTAATGCAAAAACCTTGTTAAAGGGAATTGATGGGCAGGAAAAGGTTTTGTTGTGGTCAAGTTTTACATTCCTTGACGACAGTTAAAAAGAACTAACGTAACTTTTTAACAGCAAATTGATAGTGAACATGTATTCATTTGATTTTGAAGTGATTTGAAATAATAAACAAAATCAAACTGTCTCTCATTTTTCTAAATTCTTCATTTACTCTCTTCCTATTGTAATTACTATTAATTTCAAATTCTTTCACATGTTAAATTATATATATATATATAATTATATCAAGCACATTCTGCCATAAAAAGAATTACAATTAATGAAAAGGAATATATTTTTAAAATATATAGAATTCAAAGTAATGAAAAAGAATTATATTGGTTATTTTATAGAATTTGTCTAAATTTCATTCAAAGTATGTTTTCGTTACTTAGTGCTTTCCTTTCGTTTATTTTTGTAAGTTTATATCAAATAGTTTTTGCTTTAACATTTAAAGCAAAGATGTTTTTCTTATTATTTCATCTTAACTCTTTTAAAAATAAAGAAATGGGAAGCGTCTAGTATAACTTGTTTTTTTAGAATTGAATATCTCGAAATTTTCGGGTTATTACATACTAAATTCTTGGAAGGATATAGTTGGCAAGAAGAATAAATTAGAGAAAAATATGTGCTTTCCGTACCATTAATTTTTAATTCTTTAGATAAAAATATTTCGGAAAGTATACTTACTTGCATTATTATGCTTAACCTATTTAATTGATTTAAATAAAAAAACCATTTCTTTCTTTATGTTCACATTAAAGTTATTACGATTTATTAGCATGTTCCTTTTCAATATACTGAGTGTCTATTTTTTTATCGTTGTACAACAGTTAATTGCTTGGCAGCCAGTTTTAGATGTATTGTTACAGTTTTAAAAATGATTCAGACTTTGTTCTTCATCATATAAAAATACATTTACGTCAAAATCGTTAATTTTAAAGCAGATAAGAATTTATATTCTATACGGCTTCTCAATCCTTTAAGTTATGCTTAGATTTTTTTTAATCTAACAAGTAAAACAGCAAAAAATCCAATTTGTCGCATCCAAACTTTCCAAGATATGATACTTTGAATTTTTATTTTTTCTTGCAGAAAATGTTCTTTTATTTCCATAAAACACTAAAAATTCATGTAAAATTCAAAGTTTCACAATTCTAATAATTTTATTAGTTGAAAATTTTAATTTTTACTGTTTTAGTTATTAGAGCACGGAGAAAACGATAGAACTCAACGGAGTGATTTTTATTATTATCTATGCACGTTTCCAATATCAGTACAAATGTAATAACACCTAATTGTATGCATAATAAAATGATATATTAATATAGTAATAATCCGATTAATTTTTGATGACATAAATTAAAAAAAAAAAATGTTTAAATTTATATGGCTTATTTCTTTTATTTATTTATACTTGTTATTTAAACAAGGCTTTAAGTTTTGTTTATTCTGGCCATCGATCAATAAATTATTTTGAGAAATTCACTATTTGAATTAAGCTTGATTTTCGTACTTATAAAAGGCTTCAAAAATTACAAGTTAGGAACATATGGAGCATATTAACATGTGCAATTTTTAAGAACAAAGAATTACTTATTTTTTTTTTTTTTTAATAAACACTTTATAAAATTGTTTCATGAAGATTTTTTTTAATTTTCAAGGTAAAGCTAACTCTCTCCGCAGAGCGCCGGGCATTCACTCGGCGATATAGGCTTGCTCGAGCCCATAAGTGTATGAGGCTGGTACAGGATGAGTTTCCTGATGTGAAGCCGCTGCCAACTAGCAATCGCCGAAGGATGCACACTGCCCAGCGCACGTCATCCAACTTGCTCCCAAGAAAGAGACGAACTGATCGAAAACAGCAGGTCTCACCACCCGGCAAGTTCAACCCTTCGCTTGGTTCCCTACCCGGTTGACCCCAGCCGGCAAACGGAAACCGAACACCTATAAAGAAGACGGGCCCATAAATCTGCACCGCAGATTCCCAAACATGAGTTGCTTTACGGAGGTCTCTCAAGATCACATACCATTATCCGTTAGGGACGTTATTGAGATACAACTGATGGAGGGGAAATTTCCCCTAGCCGGAAGCCCGGTAAGGTCCGGGAAGATCCCTCATGACGCCACAGACAACGTCTCACTCAGAGGATCATGAAGGTGCCTTTAGCGAACCCCGGAGAGATGAGGAAACTCCTATCCTGACGACATAGACACCGCCTCGCTAGGGGTTTTCGACCGATCTCTCCGCTATCGCAAGCAGAACCCCTCGCGGCTCAACGTTGGGAGACATGAGAGACTAGAATAAGTGCCGTTGGCGACCCCAGGCGGGCATGAATCTTTCCTCCTAGACGGGATAGACCCCATCTCGCTAGGGGGCTGGAGGGTCTGGAATCCCGCCAGACACACCCGGCACCCCCACCTTAAGGCGAGGCGCCGAAACTTTTTATAAATTCTTAAAATATTTAAAAATATAACTTACTCGACAAGAAACTAACTTTTAGCATCAGATGATACACTAATAACTGACTGCTTATGCTATAAAGAGAGAAAAATGTAAGCACAAAAGCATATGTCTATAGATTTACTTCGATTGTAAACTAAATCTCAATGAAAGAAATTGGTAGTTCTAACACTGTCAGAGATGATAACAACATCTTCTTTGAAATTATTGTATTTTCATTTATATTATTCCCAAACGATTAATGTGCCAGGTGGGACGCCAAAATCCGCACAAAATTCAACGTAAATTTTCCGCCGTACGATACCATTTGGCGTGATCCTGATTGGCGTCCAAATGGCTTCACTCATGTAATAAAGAGTCATAGCCTCGAAATTGAAAGTAAGTGCGGCATATAACCGAAGAGCCACGATTATAGAAAGTGTTTGCGCTGGGCGCTCAGCGACAGAAATCATTCGATTATTCGGGTACCCAAGATCGACTGTGTACGATCTCGTAGCAAAATATAACGAGTTGGAGAAGACCAACGAAGGTTTTGCGTCGTTTTGCAACAAAGATTTGGTTGTTGGATAACGTCGACATATTTTGGTCCAAAGAGTTGTGCCCCCCCCCCCCCCCAACAGTCCAGTTTAAAATCCTTTGAACTTCTATGTATGGAGAGTGATTGAAAGGTGTTACGAACAAGTACAGACAACCGAACGTCGCCTCATTAAGAGCTGCTATTGAAGCGGCGTTCGCCGATATGGACCACGCCGTATTACACGAGCCTGCGAACACTTCAGACCCAGACTGGAGATAGTCATTCAAGCAGAGGGAGGATATATTGAGGAATTGTGTTCCCTATGACTTTACTAATCTTGCGGAGTTTTCCGCAGTTTTCTTTTGAACGTCGCATAAATATGGGTTTTGTTAACTTATAAAGATCCCCAAAGCAGGCTGACGTCTGAGCTGTCTCCCTAAAGTTGCATTTAGAAAGGAAAAGTGATCCCTCTCTTTCTGAATCAATAAAAATGCCAACAGGCCTTTATTTTCAAACTGCACTTATGGTTTTTAACAAAAAGGTGGCGGATTCAACAATGAAAAGGATATAAGAAGAATACATCGAAGTTGAAGGAAACTTTTCCCTCCTGCAGGATGTCCATCAATTTCGTTGTAAATCCATTAAGGGGTCTCAGGACTCTTAAAATTGTAAAAAAATGAAAAAAGTCCACCATTTTCAACATTTAATATCTTAAAGCGTGTATGATTTTAAAACACAATTTTTATTGGGATGAAAGATATAAGTATGTTCTTTCGTTTCATGTATTTCAAAATTTGCAAGATACAGAATTAGTATTTAAAGGGCACACCAAACTGTCAAACATTTTCCGAGCAGAAAATTGGTACAACAGCTTACGCGCAGGATTACAAAATAAATTTTGCAACTAGAATGACTTGTTTCGTGCCTAATTATACTTCAGACTGTAGTAATTACCCTGAACCTAAATAAATTTGTATTTAAAGCATTTTTATATTTTCATACAAAGTTATATTTAGATAATACAAAATCTTGAAAATTTCAACAGTATAATCACCTAAAAAATATATATAATTGTTTTTCACAATAAAAATGAAACTTTAGGTTCAGTTTATACAGTCTAACATGAATTATATATTTGGAAAATTTAGTGAAAAAATATTCAGAAGATTTGAGATATCCTGCTCGTTATGCCCTAAAACGACATTTGGAGAATAATGACTTCAAAGTTTCGGAAACGTCGCTTCAGACATTGAGCATATATAATTCTAAAAGCCATAATTTTTGTTCTAATGAGAATTTCTTAGGAAACAATTATATATAAATGTTAAGAAAAGATAGGAGTTTAACATCTAAAAAAAATTAAATTTTCGAAAATCTGGAAGCTTTAAGAGTCCTGAGGCCCCTTAAAGAAGAAAACACCACGTGATCAGAATAGAGAGACGCGAGTAGAATGATACGTCTATCTGGACCTATAGACGCATCATTCAACTATTTTCAGTGTCCGCATCTTTTCTTGTGGTCACGCGGTTTCTTTTTAATCTTTAATGCCTTTAAATTAAAACTGACGGACGTCCTGCAAGAGGAGAACCTTTTCTTCAAGTTAAGCTAATCTTTTTATCTACTGACCCATTGTTGGTTCCCCGCATCCTTTTGTGAATAAACCGCAAAATAGTACAGGAGAAGAGGTTTCCTGGAAAAGCATAGAACGCTGGCAAAACAAGCATCTAACCGAGCCATAGGGTAACATTCCCCCATCCTCAGGACTGGGATCTATATTCCTCGCCTAGATAATCGACCTTAACAAATACAAACCACTGCCTTCTCTAAAGCAATATAACTGCTATGCTGTCTACTTCTGCAAACTATCTACTTTTTTTTTCAAACTGAAACATTTTTTTAAATGTTTGACAGCAGATTATGTAATAAAGCAAAACTTTTTCCTATTTTGACCAATTGCATGTCTTATATATTGATTGACGAAATGCTTAATTTAGATATACAATGAAAATTTAAAAAAAAATCTTTATATAAGCTGAATTGCTTTAATAATGAACACATCCAACTTAAACAAAATCATATATACAAAATTAATATGGAACTAGCTGAAGCACCTGGCATTGGCCGGGATTTTAAGGCCTTTATCACAAATCACACAACGTAACTTTAAAAACAAACAATAATACAAATAAACTTTTAAAAAACAATCACAAACAATAACTTTTAAATAACCAAACGGAAGAACAAAACCAGAATATGGGAGGCCTGACTAACGAAATATACACACATATATACATGGTTTATAATGGTTATATATATATATATATATAGCCATTATATAATATTACAATTCATCATCTTTTTAAAAAAATAAAAATTAATAAATTGAGTATTAATACATTACACTGACATTATACATAATGAAGCTGGATCAACTATTATTAATTCCACGAATCATTAATGAATTGATACGTTTCTTTCAATTTCTGGTTCAATCTTGCAATTTACTGAAGAAAATTATTTTTTAAATTGGAGCAAATTTGTTTAGAAATGCTCTGTAAAATACTGATTTGTCACTTCAAATTTTATTATAAAATACAATTAAAACAATTATAAATTTGTATTATTTAATTTGGTATCTTATTTTTAATTTTGTATTATTTTTATCATTACAAAAATAGCTTTGCATAATGTCTTTCAGAAAAATAGTTAAGAGGAAAAATAATGATAACCCAACAAAAATATTCCAGAAAAACTTTCAAAGCTCTGATATTTGAAGTTCGCCTAAGTTAAACATAAAACATCCCGAAATTTTCACTGGAAATAGCTTTTGCAACTTAGCATTTGATGAATTCTAGATGTTTTCTTTTTATTTTTGGTATTGTAATACACGGTAGAAAATTCAAACATTGCTCAGTTTTTTACAGTGTACAGAGAAATAAAGATTCAGATGTTTTCAAAATTTTCCTCAATCCATTTCGAAAGCTTCGTCGCCATACGTCGCTTGTCTGTAAAAATATATGTTAATTCTCTATCTGTACTTTTCCGAAAACAACTCTCAATCTTTTAAAACTTCGCTTGTAAATACCATCTTTCGGTGTTTTCTGTCATTTTCTATAAATCCAAATATACTATAATATGTTTCCTTATCTTTGCGCAACTGATAAATAACATTTTTCGGTTCAAATACGGATCTTGTTTATGTAAAACGCAATGAAACTTTCTTCAGTTAAAGAGCTTAACTTCAAATAAATGATGGCATTCTTTTAAACTGTTTGTATTTGAAATGAACTTATCCCATGAGAATTTATTTAACAACGACAACAACAACAACAAAAAAAAATAAAGAAACTAAAGACGGATCTTTTTATTTAAACGTCTTCTTTTATATTTTATCTTTAAATATACATTTTCCATGAATATTTAAATTTATTTTTCTTCTTTTGCGTTTTTATTTACTATTTGCGCAGTAATATGTTTCCCAGGAAATATATTGAGGATAAAGTCAAACGAAATGTTTCAATATATAAAGGTATACAGGGTGCAATATGTTATCTATCGCCGACCTTTAATTTCTCAACCGCTGGTCGTAGACATATAGTTCCAATTACAAAAACGTTTCAAATAAGGTAAATATTCATGTTGTGGCATTATTTAAAGTAAAAATTCAATTTTACAAAAATTACAAAATCTAATTTTTTATATGGTCCCCCCGTCACTATAGTTATATTTAGTAAAGGTTTACACATATCATAACAGATATAACACAGAAAGTTTGACATCTGTACTAAAAAAATTGGCAGATTTATTAAATTTCAAAGTTTGCGATTTTTTCGCATGATTTTGTCTTTCAATGAGGGATCAGTTAAAAGATGAATTAAAGTAATTCGAGATCAAAATCAGGGTGCAATGTCCTATTTACGGTGAAACCACCTTTATCCGCTATCGCTAAATTGGGGTATCACTAAAGAGGGTTATTTCTTTAAAAAATTTTTAACTGACATTTAGGGGTCATATACAAAGCGAAGAATGAAATATCGAAATTAAACTGAAAAATAAATATCAATTTATTACAATATTAGAAAACGGTCTACCATAAAAAATGAATATGTCAAATGACGGAATCTAGTAGAGATACTGCTCATAGTGTTCCCCATTGGTGAAAATGCACAATTGAATGCATGACAGTACTGAGTCCTGGACACGTTACAGCTCAGCAGGTGTGTAAACTGAGCGGCAATCAAGGAGGATGCGCTGCTTCAGGTAAACCAGAGAAGTGGTTTCAGTCACATATACCCATCGCCTGATGTAACCCTAGAGGTAGAAATCCATGGTGTCAAGTCCAGTGAAAGCGGTGGCCACTCTACCGGACCACCATATCCAAGGATCTGTTGACGGAATTCAGTGGCCAGATACGCCCGTACGTTGATGTTTTGTGCGGAGAGGGCTCCATCATGTTGAAAACACACTCGCCATCCATGTCGGAGAGGAAGATCTGCATACCAATCACGTACCGTGTTTGCAACCATCGTAGAAGATGGGTCCAACAATCTGGGTTCCCCATATACCGCTCCACACGTGTCGTACTGCGCGGGCGATGTGGAGGTTTTCCAGAGACCAGTAATGCGCATTGTGCACGTTCACAATGCCACTCCGTATAAACAATGTCTAATCTGTCACACAGAATGTAACAAAGGAATGACGGATTTTCCTCTAAGGTGTTGAGCATGAAATTACAATAAAAAAATCGTCGTGTGTGGTCACTCAGCATCAATGCTTGCACCAGTGTCGTATATGGTATGGATGCTCATCAAGTGTATGTAACAAATGACAGACATGCTGACCACATGCCTCGCTTATTTCCGCCAAGCTCAATTGTGGAATTAAAAGGACGAATCCCAGCACCTCCTCCGGTGTCACTCGAACATCACACCTTGCCTGTCTACTTGTTCTGGGTCGTGGTGAAACAGAGCTGGTCTCTCTAATATGGTGCAATGCATCAGTTATAGTTTCATGCGTTGGATGTAGATCCTTAGGGAAACGTTCTGAATAAACACTGGCAGCCTCTCTGGCATTCCTTTGACTTTCACTATAAATAAGTATCATTCCGGTATATTGCATGCATGCGTAGCTTGCCATCACGATCTCAGCTCTAGCTAGCATGTCCACTGCTAGACGGCTCGTGTTTTATCCCGAACGTGTGGCGCTGCGGTACTATTGTAATTTGCATAATCCCAATTTTCATGCTCGCTATAGCTCGGCTGGTCGTTTTTATTCCGCTGCCAATTATCTAGTCCTTAGTGAGTATGTTTTATTTTCCGGTTGTCGATTCTACCTACTTTGAAGTTTGAAGGTTGTTCAACCCAAGAGTTAAACTACACTTTGAGCAGTATCTCTAGTGGATTCCGTCATTTGACATAACCATTTTTTATAGTAGATCAATGTCTCATATTATAATAAATTGATGTTTATTCTTGAGTTTAATTTCAATATTTCATTCTTTGCTTTGTATATGACCCCTAAAAGTCAGCTAAATTTTTTTAATGAAATAACCCTCTTTGGTGATACCGCAATTTGGCGATAACGGCTAAAGGTGGTTTCGCCGTAAAAAGGACATTGCACCCTGATTTTGATCTCGAATTACTTTAATTAATCTTTTAACTGATCCCTCATTGAAAGACAAAATCATGCGAAAAAATCTCAAACTTTGAAATTTAATAACTCTGTCAATTTTTGTAGTACAGGTGTCAAACTTTTTGTGTTATATCTGTTATGATATGTGCAAACTTTTACTAAATATAGGACTGGGGGACCGTATAAAAAGTTAGATTTCGTAATTTTTGTAAAATTGATTTTTTACTTTAAATAATGCCACAACATGAATATTTACCTCATTTGAAACGTTTTTGTAATTGGAACTATATGTCTACGACCAACGGTTGAGAAATTAAAGGTTGGCGATAGATAACATATTGCACCCTGTATATAAATATTTTACAGACATACATACAATAAATACAATAAACCCAACTGGAGTGAAAAATTAGCCAGGAATCGAACCCGGGACCACAGTATACAAGACTGTTACTCTAACCACTTAGCTACTCCGGCCGACGACTAAGTCTGCAATTTCTCACTAATAAACCATGTTGGGGGAGTCATCAGCCATCTATACGACAACCTTGGATGACCGGACAACGATGAATAGATTTTACTATTACATCGATCTACGATAATTATAATAAAGCACAGATAGACATACTACATTACATTTGAGTTAATACAATTGACGCCAAACTAACTTAAAGTTCAGTGATTAGTTACAGCTACTTAGCCCTTTTCAGGTCAGTAAACCGCCATTATTGGCCACGTATTTTCCCTATGGGAAACGCAATGTTAATAGTAAATCTATTTAAAAGCCTACCAGCACTTTCTAAAACAAAACTATGAATGACATCTAAGAAATACAAAATCTGTAGGGTCCACACCTGGAATAACTTATAAAAATCCCAAAATCATCGGATGTTAAAGAACATCCTCCATTTTGTTTCTAAAAAAAAAAAAAAATCTCTCAAAGCCTTAAAATAATACATAAATTAATTACAATAAAATACTAAATATGATTATTTAACAAATTTTTCGATGGCAACATGTACAGAAAGGTCTCCAACTTTTAGTACAATAATTAACTACTGGGTTTGCCATCTAATTACTAAAACACGCCATTTTGTTTCTGATGGGTGTATTATACATTTGAATTATTGCATAAAATGCTAAATAACTCGAAAAGTATTGGTCGTAGGGGTATTCTGCTGCGCCAAAGTCAGCTGCAAACCGCTTAAGTGAACTCCCCCCCCCCCCCCGTCTTTTCCACTATTCTGTTTACCTCTAGCACAGTTAGGAGCCTACCGGGGAGGGGTCAAAAGGGGCTCTTCATTATTTTAGCTTTTATTTTTGTTACTGTCATATTTTTGACACTTTTTTAATTACTTTACTATTATTTCTACTGTCACCATCTTTTGCACCAATTTTTGCCCCCCTCCCTTATCTATAACAATTGCTACTTTTTTCCTAATTTGGCTAGAGACATGGTTTTTTCTAATTTGCATTCATTTTCGACTGTTATAACAGTCCCAAGTCACATTTTACACTTTTTATAAGTTGTTAAGGTTTTTCCTTAACATTGGCAACTTTTACAATTATTAAGATATTTTTCTGGTTTTTTCTTGATTGTACTAGGGGTTGCCAACAATATTGATCCCACTAAAATTTTTTGACCTTGCACTCATTTCTAAGTTTAACATTGACTTCTTTTTTATTATTTGAGTTATACTTCTGATTTTTTCACTAGGATAACTCATATGACATATTTTCTTGATCCCAATAAACATTTTTACATTTAATATTTTTTTATCCTTAACAATAGCAACTTTTTTGTTTATTGGGTTATTTCTCAGGTTTTTTCTGGAATGTACTGAAGGTTGCCAACAGTTTTGTTCCCATTTTAAATATATGACCTAGCACACATTTCTTTGCCTAACAATGACTGCTTTTTTTATTATCTGAGTTATTCTTTTGAGCTTTTCATTGGGATCTCTCATATGACATATACTCTTGATCCAATTAAACACTTTTTATTATTAGCACTCATTTCCTTAACATTAGCAACATTTTGATTATTGGGCTATTACTCTGGTTTTTTCTTGAATGTATTGGAGGTTGCCAACAGTAGTGTTCCCATTTTAAATTTTCTGAACTTGCACACATTTCACTGCCTAAAAATGTAATTGCTTAATAAATTTGGGTCATACTTCACATGTCTTACATTCTTGTTCCCACTTAATACTTTTTCACTTGGCACTGTTATTAATATCAAGAGTGTACATTTGTATAAGTGTAAATTATTTTAAAGCTTGGTAACTTAATGTTTTCGATGGATCATGATACTTATTATTTTTGTAAAACTTCAATTAACTTACAACAAATAATCTATACTAAATAACAGGTTATGAAAGAATACATATTATGCCAGCAAGAGTGCTGGACTGGTAAAAAGGAAGTTTATTACTTTTAATTCAAGTGCATGGTCACGGTGGCATGAGAGGCAGGGGCACATACTCCCCCCCCCCCCATTTTTTATATTTGGCTATTAAAATTGCTTTCCTTTATTTTATTATTTTATTTTGTTTTATTTATTCTTCAAATCCTCCCCTTTTTACTTTTTGGCTCTTAATTTTCTCTTAGTCATTTTCGGTGGTTACGACCACTGGTTTTTGCTTTTAACTATCTATATCCCTTTCTTTCAAAGATGTATGGCGGGGGCCTAGTGGACCCCTGATCTTTATCTCCAATAATTTATAAATTTATATATTATCTATCTTATATTATTTTAAAATTTATATCCTGGAATTTGATAAATCACGATTAAAACTATATCATACTCAAGATAAGTTATCTCTCCAAATATAAGTAACTAACTAAATTATTTGAAAACCTGCTTCTGTATTAACTACAACGATGGCAACACCGTCCCAGTCTCCAGAAGGATGTGACATGAAATTAACAACCATATCAAGTATCTGTGGAATAAGTGAAAATATAAATGCCTTCTTTACATACGAGAGTATTAAGAAACTTATAATACTTCATAAAAAGAATCGAACACTTTGTTATAATCTGTACAGGGATGAATTAGTCAGACAGTTGGCGCACATCAAGGCGGTGGAAAATGAAAACTATGAAGAAAGTCCATATCATGAACTCCAGATGCACGATCATAATATACTAATTCATAGAGTCTTGCAGAGATTGTATCACTATAAAAAGAAAAACAAAAAATGGCACAAAACAGTAAAATTCTTCCAACTACAATTAGAGCATGGAATTGCAATGGAAACGAGAAAGTACAATGAAAGTCCATATTATACAGCCCAGAACGAAAAAGTGTACAAATTACACAACAATATTACAAATCATAGAGCATCTAGACTACAAGATAAATTTAACTCCGTAGACATAAACGATGACTCAAATTTCGCAATATACGACCATTTAAATTTGATTGTTGCATATCATGAAATAAAAGAAAGAATAGAAACAGGCAACTGTATCAGTCTTAAACAAGATGACAGTCTTAGTGAGGATGAATTTGAGAGAGACTTTCAGCAATACGGGCATTACAGCTCATCGGAGTCTGACGAAGAAAAAGTTGAAAGGTCAGAAGAAGAACCTAATACAGATGAAAGATATCTTTCCTCCAGTGAAGGGGATACTGACTGCGAGACAGTAGATAAAGGAAACAAATTCCTAGAAGAAGAAGAGAAAAGTGATTTTGACGAGCGGATGTGCATAATAAATGGTAAAAATAATCAGTCGGATAACTTGGAAGATAAAATAACCTATGCAAATAATGAGAAAATATTACTAGAAAAAATAATAAGGGAAAAGCAAAATGAAATAAATGCTTACAAGGACATGTTAACTGAAAAAGAAGAAGTACTTAATGAAGAAAAGATTAAACAACAAGAATTGGAAGAAAAAATGAATGTACTGCAAAATAGATATGAAAAAGAAAAAGAAACTAACTCTATAATACTAGAAAAACTAATTAAATTAGAAGAAAAATTAACAGAAAAACAGAATGAAATAACAAATAAATCTACAAAAATTGACAATCTACACAAAGAATTACAACAACTACAAAAAAATAAGACTAATAAGAAGCAGCTTCATAATAAAGAAACAATGACAAACCATCCAAAAATTAAAGAAAAATATACTCAAACAACCAAAAACTCAAAAGAAGACAAAATAAATGAGCAAGTTAGTAATGAGATACATCTGCGAGAAGACAAGAATGATGTAACATCGGAACTCGGGGAAATACAGGATACAAAAAGTGAATATTACTCCCAGGAGGAGCAGCATAGTATAAGCCTAACAAAAGAAACAGAACTTACACGGATTGAAGAAAAGCTTTATAGATTGGAAAAACTGTTAGAAGAAACAACATTAAAAATAACCTATAGCTATAGAGAAGAAATAACAACAGATAATTCCATAAGGGAACAGGACAATTATACAGAAGCAGCAATTCTCATAAAGGGTCTTGAAGGATCAAAAATATCAGAAATCCAAGAAATAATTACTGCAAACTTATTGCAAGTAGAACATTTGCCATTATTCTATAGCAGAACATCTAAAAACAGAAAAGCTATAATTATAAAAACCCAACAAGAATCGCAGTTACTAGAAATATATCAACATATACAAAAAATAGAAGATATAAAAAATATCACGGAAATACAATACAGAAAACATAACACTAAAAGAATTATCATTATAGGTATTCCAAAAGATACACAGGGAGAATAACTTATAAATCAAATAAAGCAACATCCAAACATAAAGAAAAGTTCATACATCCAGATTCAAAAAGTAATACAAAAAAGTTCGTCAAGATATTATCAACTGCTCCTCGAGGTAGACAAGACAACTTCAGACACACTTTTGAGCATGGAACATATAAATGTGGGATTACGAAACTGCAGGATTCATCCTTACAGGCCAATCATCAGGTGTGCGAACTGTCAATCGTACGGACACTCCGAAAGTAACTGCAGGAGAAATTCAATATGCGCATTCTGTGCGATGGGTCATCAGACCACTAGTTGCACGAATATAAACAAACAGGATCTCAGAAACTGTGCAAATTGTATAAACTTACCAAATTATTATAAACACACAGCGAACTCAACACAATGCCCCACCTTTATGAATCAGATTAAATACAGGAATGACATTCCCAGTCCAGGCACTAGTGGCCTTGGTGGTGGTGGCTGGTTTTGATGGGACTAGTTATAACTACAAGGTGTATGAACTTATACATGAACTTATATGAACACTTAACTTTAAAAAGTT
Source organism: Maratus speciosus (assembly GCA_963932465.1). Taxonomy (NCBI): domain Eukaryota; kingdom Metazoa; phylum Arthropoda; class Arachnida; order Araneae; family Salticidae; genus Maratus; species Maratus speciosus. The sequence continues at coordinate 142,154,193 of OZ010791.1, forward strand.
GTGGGTAATCTATAAACCCTCGTTTGTACATAACAATATTTGGAATAGTTATAATTGATCTTAAAACTTATTTGTTTTCAAGGGGTTCCGCAGGTAGTAAAACTTTTTCCTACCCTGGGCTTGGGGGTTACACCCAACCATAAGCCAAAAGCGGGTTCCCAGGGTGGGTGCTTACTTACTTACATAGACATACTACAATATATATTAAAACACACATGCACAAATAAATAACGCCTGCATTCAACAGTTAAAGGTATGTATAAATATTTTACAGACATACATACAATAAATACAATAAACCCAACTGGAGTGAAAAATTAGCCAGAGCCAGGAATCGAACCCGGGACCACAGTATACAAGACTGTTGCTCTAACCACTGAACTACTCCGGCCGATGCCTGAATCTGCAATTTCTCAATAATAATGATTTATTATATATTTCATTATATATTGTATATAATTAATGTAATACATTCGATTTCATTATATAATATATAATAAAATATATAATGATTTATTAGTGAGAAATTGCAGACTCAGGCATCGGCCGGAGTAGCTCAGTGGTTAGAGCAACAGTCTTGTATACTGTGGTCCCGGGTTCGATTCCTGACTCTGGCTAATTTTTCACTCCAATTGGGTTTATTGTATTTATTGTATGTATGTCTGTAAAATATTTATATATACTTTTAACTGTTGAATGCAGCCGTTATTTATGTGTGTATATGTATTTTAATATATATTGTAGTATGTCTATGTGTGCTTTATTATGTTTCAATGTATTTTATCTTATTAACTTCATAATTTAACATGGAAAATTTACAAATTTCCCAGATATCGAAAATTAATATTCCAAAATACCCATTGGATTTTTTATTTTTTTTTTTAATATCATTCAGAATTTTTTATTTTATTTTTTTTTTAATTTATATACATTAAATGTCTTATTTGATTTTAAAATATATTTTGAAAACAAATTTCTATGACTAAGTAGTACAGATGTTTTATAGAAAAATTTGAAAATGACTATTCTTCTACTTACAAATCCTTATTTCATATTTTTCGTTAACTAATACCTTTATTCAGAAATTACAAAAGATATTCACTTGTGATATTCTATATACACAATATGAATAATTCTTAATAAAGTAAACTTTATAAACAGATATATTTTAGTTAATTTTTAAAAAATCTAAAATAAAAACCACTTTTTAAAAACTTGCATTTTTTTTTTAAAAAAAAAGCTCATTTATAAAACTTTTCTTCATATGTTTGTATAAATAGTTCATTTCAGATTAATCAGCGATATGTGTAATATATTCAGGCAAGATTACAGACAATAAATTAAAGTAGTTTCTATAAAACAGTACATCGAAGTTCAAAGAATAACATTTTGAGAATATTGAGTTTTAAGTTTATGTAGGTAGTGTTTAAGTATTATGTAAACAAATTGAATTTTTTGTAAACTTTTCGTTGTCGTAGAAACAAATGGTATCATTTGAAAGTAAAAATATAAAGGATTCTAAATTGAAAAAACGGCATTTATTTCACGAATTTGCCTTTTAACTTCCCTTAATCTACGTTATCGGCAAATAAACGTAAAGTAAAAAACAGAAATAGCCATTCGATTGGAAATTATGTATTCTTGCAATGAATGTTAAAAAAATAATGGAGACTTAATAGAGAAATTATACCAAACAATGAAATATTTACTAAGTCCCCTAATTCAGGGTTTCTACACAATTCTGGTAAAAAAATTACCTGACTTTTCCAGGTTTTCCCTGACCATTCTCGATAAAAATTAGTCTAATATATTGATGTAAAACCTTCCAAAATGGACAACTTTGATCTAGACAAATGCTACAAAATGTATGTGCTGTTTGAATTTCCGATTTTTAATTATTTTTCATATTATGCTATTGTTACATAGTTTGCATAAATTTTAAATACAAATTTTAGATTGGATGAATAAGTAATTCAAAAATTTCTTCTTTTACAATAACTAAGATTCTAATGGACATAAAAATTCCCTGACTTTTCCCTAACCACTTTAAATATTTAAAATTTCCCCTGACGTTTCCCTGACTTTTTGCCTAAATTTTCGAATTTCCTGACTTTCTTCCTGTTTTCCAGGTTTTCCCTGACCCGTAGGAATCCTGTAATTTTAACATTATCTTTTCCGTTTTTGGCATATTTTACCTTGGTATCCGGGTGGGAAATCATGTAGCGTTTTATGAGTACGTGAACTCTAGCTTTCAAAAGAGATCTAAAGCGGATTTGGTAGTGCATTGACCCTTTGACGGTACGCCTTTCACTATACGTTATAACCGTTAAGGTCTTAGAGCAGTTGAGAAGTGTGATTTAAATCCACTATTTTTATTTTTTTTTAATTTTATAGATCTCTTAACATTGTGTAGAAAATTTCGAACTTAGTTCGGAACTTTTCTTTTTTTTTTATCAAAAAATTTTTTTTAAGTTTTTCACGTACCATAAAATAGGACGAGTTGCGGCGCCTTGACGTGGCCACCCGGCTCCTCAACGTAGGAGAAGCGTTGAGGCCTAAGTCCGTCTCGTCGTCCCTGTCTTTTTAAAATTCCGGGAAGCCAGAGAAACCAGTAGTGGTAGTGCAGACCTGTCAAGGATTTGAGTTTAAAGGAGTTGAATCAAAGGAGTTGAAAATGACTACTAATGAAAGTGGTCTTTCAGTGGACCTTGATGAGTCCAATGTGAGTTTTGACGAGAGGCTGGCTGCTAGGAACGTAATTAGTAAATTAAGAGTGCAAATAATCGCAGCCTTGCCAGGCAAAACTCAAAAAGAGAAGACACAGTTGAGTGCAATTGATGCAGATCTGGATGACGTCTACGAGCTGTTCGTTGAACATGCTCTGGAGCTGGTAAGAGCCAGACAAGAAATTGAACGGTTGAAAGCTGAAGTGGCCGAACGGGACCATCGAACCTCATTCGCGGACGCCACTCGGGCGTCGGTTCCGGAAGAAAGGGAGTGTAGTCATATGAAAAGTAAGCGTCCCACTGGGGGTAGTAGGAAGACCCGTGCCGCAGGCCCGTCCACCGACCATGTCCTTCTGATATATCCTGAGGATGGGACGGAAGGATGCAAGTCCGTGGAGAAGAGAGTGGTGGAGGCCATAAAGCCCGTCGAGCTGGGTGTAGAAGTCTTTGAGAAAAGGCCGACCCGCTCAGGTGGTCTGTGGGTGCGCCTCAGCTCCCACAGTGACGCTGAAATTCTTGAGAAGGCCGTGAAGGAGGCGGAGGGGCTGAGGGATACGGTGCAATGCTCCGTTCCGAAGCTCCGACGCCCCCGGATCGTTATTTTTGATGTTCCTCGGGACATCGAAGGAAATGAAGTGATTGCAGCTGCTGCAGAGCAGGCTGGTGTGGAGGCGGAAAATATGTCAATTAAGTTTTCCATGAAAGGAAAAGAAATGAACAATTGGGTCATAGAGTGCACCCCATCCGCCTTCCGCCGGTTATTACATCTTCGTAGGCTCGTCATTGGGTGGTCGAAGTCAAAGATAAGCGAGCATTTACGTGCAACGCAGTGTTATAAGTGTGGTCCATACGGACACATCAGTTCGTCTTGTAGCAATAAAGAGGTCTGCTTGGAATGTGGGAGCTCCAAGCATAAGGCGGGCAAGTATAAAGCACTGTCCTGTCTTAATTGTAAAGTGGTAAACAAGTTTTATCCAGAACATCAGAGAGCAAGTCTAGATCATTCTGCTCTTGACCCCTTTTGCCCTACGAGTGCCTTGGAGTTGAGTCGTTTGCAGCGTAGAGTCGATTATGGTTAAGTTGACTATTGGTCAACAGAATGTTAGCAAATCCATAACGACCATGAACACTCTGCAAAAGGATCTCGATGACTATGATATTCTGTGCCTTCAGGAGACGTACATCTTGGGGAACGGGAAGTTGGGTGGTCTTCACGGAGATGTAGTGGCCCATTACTCGTCGAGGCGGTGTAGAACCGCTGTCGCCGTCTTGAATAAATCTCTCCCTGTCATGGAGATGTTGACGGAGAGTAATGTGGTTGCAGTGTCAGTGGACCTCGGCCCTGATGTATCCATTTTGGTGGTTTCAGTATATATTCCGCCTAGGGGCGAGATCCATGCGGAGTTGGACATGGTCAAGGATTTGCTTGATAGTAACAATGGAAAGTCTGTACTCGTAGTTGGGCACTTTAATTCCAAGAGCACCGTGTGGGGCAACCCGTTGCAGACGTCTGATGCCCGTGGAGACCAGGTTGTGGAGTTTTGTTTGGAGAATGACCTGATAATATTGAATGACCCTCTGAGTGAAGAGACATTCAAGAACGCCAATGGCTCGAGCTGGATTGATATAGCTCTTGGGCGGTTTGTTAATCCCACAAATGTGATTGCTTGGCAGTTGGAGCCTCGTGAAACGAGCACCCAACACAGACGTATAAGGACGGTTCTTTCTACAAAGATGCCGCCTTCCCGGCCTAAATACCGGGTTAGAGTTAAGGAACTGAACCTACGAGACTTTCGAGTGGCCCTGTCTCAAGAGATAGGGAGCATGTCAATAGACTGGCTAAATGGGAAGTCTGTCGACGAATGTGTTGATTCCCTGACTGAGATCCTACAAGGACTCAGCGATTCATGCAGTAAAAAGAGAAGTTGTAAAAGAAGAGCTGTGCCGTGGTGGAACTCCAATTTGACCGTCCAGTTTGATGGTCCAGGCGGCTCGCCGCAGGTTCCAAAGATGTGGCGACGTTGATTTGAAAAAGGAGTACGATGTTTTATATCGTAAGTCCAGGGAAGATTTAGACGATCGGTCCGCAGGGCTAAATGGGTCCATTATCGTATGGTTTTGGAAGAAATCGATCAGAGTAACCCGTTTGGTCAGCATTTTGACTGGTCACGAGGTCGATCTTCTAATCGACTCAAACTTAGTGGAGTCGAAACACGGTCCGGGAGTAAAACTGCGGATTTCAGCTCGACAATTGAGGAGTTACTGCAATATAATTTTCCGAGTGAAAATGAGGTAGACCGCCTTGTTCAGAACATAACTGGGGAGTCGGCACATGAACTCGGAAACGACGACCCGGAATTCACTGTAAAAGAAGTCAAGTCGGTGTTCAGGGCTTTGAACAAAGGAAAGGCTCCCGGCTTGGATGGTTTACCTCTTGAGATAATTGAAATGCTCTTCAGGGCCAATCAACCCCTGTTCATAGGACTTTTGAATAAATGCCTCAGAGAAGGTGCCTTTCCCTCATCATGGAAAAGTGCAGATTTGGTCCTATTCAATAAGGTGGGCAAGGATCGCTAGGCCCCTAGCTCATATCGTCCAATATGTTTATTGCCGGCCTGGTCGAAATTGTTGGATAAATTGGTGACCAATAGGCTCACTTTTCATGCCAAGTCCCATAACTTCCTTCACAGAAACCAATTTGGTTTTACGGCAGGTGTCAGAACGGAAAACGCACTCCATGAATTTCGTACGACAGTAAGAGACTGCCATAATCGGGACAAGGGTTGTTGTTTCGTCACGTTGGACGTTAAAGGGGTTTTCAACAACTTGTGGTGGCCGTCGATCTTTAAGGCCCTCATTCGAATGGGGTGCCCGCGTAACTTATTCAATCTAGTGAAGAGCTTTCTGTCTGGGAGGAAGGTTCTATTCCGAACCGATATTCAAGTCATTGAGCACGAGTAGAATGTTGGGTGTCCGCAGGGCTCTAATTGCGGGCCATTCTTTTGGAACTTGGTCGCCAATGCACTCCTTGAGTTGGAGCTGGTGCGGTTTGTGAAGCTGATAGCCTACGCGGACGACTTCGGGCTTCTTATAGAGGCCCCAAACGCTTACCAGTGTGGTAGGCGCACTGATGTGGCACTTGCAAGAATAGCGCAGTGGGCAAGAGAGCACAGTCTCACTTTCTCTCCGGAGAAAACAACCTCCATCTATTTTAGAAAATGACACGAAGAGGTAGAAGGGCAAACCCTCGGGCCCCTCCTCGTATCCACTTTCTTGGAAAGTCGATACAGTCAGTACCACAAGCCAGATACTTAGGTGTCGTGGTTGATGCAAAGTTGAATGGCTTGGCACATGTTGCATACATTAAAGAATCGATCGCTAATTATGTTAGGTCTCTACATTCGCTCAGTCGGCGGGACTGGGGTCTGAGAGGGGAGGTTCTGAAAAAGCTCTACAAATTGGGGATTGAGAAGCTCGCAACGTATGCCTGTAGCTTCTGGTGGACGGGTGAGAAGTGCATGCGTGACAGACTGGTCTCGGCTCAGAGACCGGCACTTCTTTCCATAACGCGATGTTTTCGTACAACAAGTACGGCATCGGTGCAAGTACTTGCGGGTGCTCTTCCACTGGATTTACAGGTCGAGAAGGAGAGTCTTCTCGAGCGAACTCTTAGGTTGAATGAGGACCTAAATTATGGTTCCACTTTAGTGCAGAAGAGATGCAAAGAGAAGTGGTTAGTTACAGAACTCATCCCTCGAGGGCTCCGACCATTCACTGGGTTGAGGCTCCTCAGAACATCGAGGAGTTTGACCTTTCAAGAGTGACGGTCTATACAGACGGCTCTAAGACAGACCAAGGTGTCGGGTCTGGTGTGGCAATTTACGATCATGGTGTCCTAGTTGCGGAGAGATCATATGGTCACCCGCCGTACGCGACTGTGTTCCAGGCGGAACTGATAGCAATTCTGCGGGGGTTGGAGCTGTGCGGCTTGCTGTATGAGAGATTCTCGGTGCTCAGCGATTCAATGTCGTCTCTCGTGGCGCTCTCGAATCCAAACAGTAGAGATCCGCTCATTGCGGAGATCCATGAGGCGGCGGAGGAACTCGAGATTGATTGGTTTTGGGTTAAGGCTCATGTTGGAGTCTGAGGCAACGAAGCTGCTGATTTGCTCGCAAAAGCGGGTGCAGAGCTTTACGTTGTGAGTGCCCATGTTGACCTCGCACCTAGTGCAGTAAAGCACTTCCTGTCTAGGGAGATAGTAAGGACCTGGCAGGAGAGGTGGGAGGAAGAGACTCTAAGCCGAAGTGTCTTCCGTATAATTCCTAGGGTTTCGGAAGGACGGGTTTGGACATCTCCTCTCCTCAACTGGGCGGTAACCGGACATGGCCCGTTCCCATATTACTACCGGAGATTTCGGGTGAAACCTCTACCTCGTGCGTGCCCATTCTGCACGTCCCCACGTTCGGCCACCAGTGAACACCTTCTATTGGAGTGCGTAGGTACTCGGACACTTAGAGATAAATACTGTCCGAGGCTCTCTCGAGCCTCAGTTCGGAACTACTTCGTGGTTCCTAACTTGAGAGGGTCCCTCGAGACCTTTCTCAAAGTAATGGAACCCCCCTTATGGTGACATTACGACGGTTATCTCTTCATGGGATGTAGTGAGATGGTCATTTGGTGGTGTTGATTGCTCAACTATTGTCATATTTAAGTTGTTGAAGAAGGAGTGAGAAGAATGAAGAAAGAAGAAGAAGTAAGAAGAATGTAAATATGGCATGTAAATAAACTCATAATAAAAATTATTTCCTTGATATTCTAACATGTGTTTTGGTTGTATGGCCGTGTATATATGTAAATAGTTTGTAAAGCCGCACTCGTGCGGATCCCACCCATATCAAATGTAATCTGTATGTTGGATAATAAAGTTGTGTAAAATTTGTAGTTGATTCGTTATTTCACAGGGTACTAGCCCAAATTTGAGGGTGGGGCCGACGAGCTAGACAGGCCTTCCTTCATGAGTTTAGGCTCTTGCTATGTACACATGTGCACTCTGGATGTTGGCCTCGTTGCAGTGCTAGAATGTGCCAGTGTTGGATTGTCTGTCGTAATGGTGGGATATCAAAGTTGTAAATAATTTGAGGGAGTGGCTTTGACTCACGTGGCACGTGGGTCCGATATTCCCAAAAAATGTGCAATACCGGAAGGAAGCCTAAGGGGGAAGCCTAAGGGCCCTGCCTTGGCGATCTCATATCCGGTTCTTGATCCGTTCACTCGGTGGGCCATGAAACTCATATCACGTGTCCTAAGGGAGGTAGCGACCCTTTGTGAACGAGTCCGAGCGCATGTGAAAGATGGTCCCCTTGGTAGCTTGCCCTTTCCTGGTGCACCGTGTGGTGACCAGCAGTGGTCAAGTACACGTATGTAGCTGCTTTACTTTGGTATACTAAATGGGACGACATTCGGTCAAGTAGTTTAGTAATTATGCAGATATAAGTTTTGAACTCTTGATATTTAGGGAGGGGGGGGGGTAGTAGCAAAAGAAGTTGCAATTTGTGTAATTCTGTAAATATACTAAAAAATTACTTACTGGAGAGAAATAAAATTTAATATTCGCATATTTGAATATTATAGATGTCAATTTATGTAAAACATTGATATAAACAAGATAATAAGAGACATGTCTTATTTATTGCCTCTCTATAGATCGCTCTGTAGCGTTTCAGATTTAGTACCTTACTTCAGACTATGCTTAATGTGTATACATTTTGCCTAAATCATATATAAGACACTGTATATAAATTACCAGGGGAAAAAATGTGGGTTTTTATAACCAAATTCATTTTTAAATAGTCTTCATATAAATGTTAAGAGACTACAAATTAATATAGAGCTCAAGGTATACGATTGAGGCAAAGTATGAATGAACACACATGCAGCACAGACTAAAATAAGTGTTTAAATAGAGACTGTAGATTTCGATAAAATTTAAAGTTAATTTAAATATAGGAAATTTGATTAAATTTTGTAAAAGAAATTGTCAAAACATTGAAATTGTGGAATGAAATGTACTTTTGCTTATTTTATTACGGAAAAAATATATTGTTTTTCCTCTTATTTTCTCATCTTCCCCTAAATATTTCTTGCAACAATTTATTTTTGTAGTCGTATGATTTTAAGTTGATTTTACATTTGTTCTTAGATGTTTTGGTCTTAAGTGCGATTTAAAATGGATTACATATCGTAAATCTGCAGTTTCTTAACCCTCTAAGTGTTTGGGGCGTAATATTCCGTTCACTAAGCTCCAGGTTTCACAGCAATATAAGCAATATTTAAGATAATATAATTCTATAGATTTAATGAATTTTAAATACATTGAAGAATGATTAATACTCTCAAGGATTACATTCATATTTGTAATTGAGTTTTTTTTTTATAATATTGAAATAATCATATCTTCTTAGCATTACAAACAAAATGCAAAGAAAACAACATTACAATTTCACCCTTTTGCAAGACGCTCGGAGGGTTAAAAAATAGTAATAATATCATTGTAGATTTGCTTAAAACAATCATATAGAAAGCTTTCAGTTATGAATAGTCTGAAAATCTTGCTTTTTTTTAATAGGATGAATATGTTGGTAAAGCACAAAAAAACCGTACTTTGAAATTTTTAAAACAGTTGTAAATTAGACAATAATAGGAATTTTTCTCACAAGATATCCATGTTAGAACTCAGTTGAACTTTGAATTACTAACTTGAAAAAACATTTGAGACGTGAAATTAATATACATGTATTTAATAAAGTTGCATACATTTCATATCTCAATAAAGCTTTCAGAAGTTATGTGTGCCAATACTCTACGATGGTAAGAAGTATGGTATTGGTAGTATCACATAAAAAATCTATTCTTTAAAAATTCGTTGAACCATTTCACGCTAGGGGGAATCGACGAAAAAAGTTACATTGAATATGTTCTATTTCATTTCCATTTAGAGAATGCTATATGAGGAAACAAAAAAAAATCAATTTCATTTGGTGAATTTATATTCCATCTGAGAGTGCTATAAAATAAAAGATCAATGATTTGAATCTGTTTCTTCTATCTTTACTGTGATTACGGATGCCATATAGTGTCACATAAAACAGTATATTTTTTAAAACCTTTGTTGAACTATTTCGCACTAGGGTCGTTAACGACGGAAAATAGTTAATTGGCTGTGTTCTATCTAATTTCCATTTAGAGAATCATTGCCATATTAGGAAGCAAAAAAAAATCGATATAACAATTTTAGATGTGCAGTCACTTACCAAGAAGCCCATCGCGCTTTTAAAAAAAGAAGAAGAAAATCATTTTTTATCACAACATAAATTTGACCGTACGGTAAGTTTTTTTCTGAAATTTGACTGAGATAAGTTCGCAACACGCCAGTGTAAAATAGTAAAAACTTAGATGATCTCATAGTTATATACAGGGTGATTCATATAGAGTGAAGCAATAGGCTATTTCTTTAAATAATGTCCCTAGACATATATTTCCAACTCCAAAGTTTCATAAAAAAGGTGCGAAATTTAATTACATAAGTTGCATCTCCATGGGGAGGGGGGTCTATTTGAGAAAATACAAAACTAAATTTTTATACGACCCCCGTAGAGAACAGTTCCAAATTACGAAATTTTTCCTTATCCATTTCTGAATTAAACACACACACAAAAAAAGACCCATCTCGATATCTACAAAACTCGCAGAGATATTAAAATGAAAAATTCTTCACTTGCACCATTTACCCATGCCTCTGAGTGACGAGTTATTGCCTCATTTAATGCAAAATAGGGATCATCGACAAATTGTTGTGTTTAATTTAGGAATGGGTAAGGAAGGTTTTCCTAATTGGAAATTTTACCCTACAGGGGCTGTATAAAAATTTAGTTTTCGCATTTTCTCAAATAGACCCCCCATGGAGTTTTAACTTATCTCATCAAATTTTGCACCTTTTTTTACTAAACTTTGCAATTGGAAGTATATGTGTAGAGGCAATATTTCAGGAAATAGACTATTGTTTCGATCTTTATTAATCACGGTGTATAAAGCTATATCAAAGATCATATGTTAGCAGAATCAAATTCTTTTGACTGAATATAAGAACATTCTAAAATTATATTACTGTCAGCGATCTATAAAAAGCCTGTTTCAGAGTTTAAAAAAAAATGGTTAATGCACAACGATGAATAAGGTCGCTTTGAAAAAGTGTTTAAATTGGCTTTTAACTTAATAACCTCATATTTCGTTATAACCCATATTTGATTAAAACTTACAATTGATTAAAATATAATCAAAAAACGCACCAGCAAATAATTTCAAAACAGTACAAAGGATTCAAACGGGACCACTGATATAAAAACTTTTTATACCGATCGGCATAAAATAATATTGATACATATTTGCATTTACAGATGGTAAATACAAGAAGAGCGTTTTAATACGTGTTATTCATTTCTCATCTGAATTGATTTTTAGTACGTTATGTGGCATGTATATTTTTCTATAGATAGTACTAGATTTTTAACATCCCACTCAAAATATTATGGTTCTTACCGATGGCTCATGTACTTACGCAGACGTAGGCATAACTTTCTGCGCTAAGGCACGCAGTGAAATGACTCACCAGTACTCCTGCAGGCTGGATGAAAACAATTATATTTTACAAGCAGGGATCTTTGCCATTTTTAAAGGCTTAGAATGGATTTCTCAACAAAACGCAAATTTTCAATTTCAATTATTAACGATTTTCTTTCAAGCCTGCAGGTTATCTATGTTTTTTTATCAGAATATACTCAAGTTATTGAAATTAAATCAGCTCATAAGTTTAAAAACTGCGAATATGTTGACAAAAGAGGCAACTGCTTGTTCATCAGTTGGTTTATCACTTCCAATACCACACTCAAACATCAAAAGACATCTTCGGGCTCATTTTATGAAACAAAATCAGGATGACTGGGACTACTTGGAAAAAGTAGGTGCACCTATAATCTGATAACAGCATTTTCATTGGTTCTTCTCATGTTCACTCACTCCACTACAGTTTTCCATACCAGTCATGGTCCCTTTTCGGTATATTTCTTCAAGTTCAAACGAGTCCTTTCTCAACTTTGTACTTAAGGTGTTGTTGCTGTTGATTCTTGTTACATCTGTAATTGTCCTTTAAGAGCTCTCTGGCATTTTTGCCGTTCTCATTTTCTTCCAGACGCACAATGCGTACCAAATATATTTGTCATGTGTTTTACAGTTAATATCATTGTTGTTGACTTACTGTTAGTATATACAGTTAATTATTGTTATATACATACGAAAGTATGCATTTAGTTCAAAAAATAAATGTAAAAAAACGTTTTCTTAACTTTTTACTGTTTATAAGAGGAAAGTAATATTTGATAGAGTTGTTTTACTAACAAGTAATGATTAATTAAATGCGGTTAATGTTACTATATGTAAACATTTAATTATCTATATAAACGAATTTCTTACTATATGTATTATTTGCATTTAGGGCTTAGCAAATTCGAGTCTCTAAAGCTTAGTTGTAGTTGATATTCTCATTTTTAAGTGTTATTAATAGATTAACAAAATAATTTATATTTAAAAATGGCAACTAATGCGAATGATATATATATTTTTTAATTGATCTTCAAAACTTTACGCAGTACAAGTATACTTCAAAAATAGTCCTGTAAAGCCCGGCACACATTTAAAAAGCTATATATTGAAATCAATATACCTAAATTAGAGCTAATGTTTAAACAGAACAAATTTCTAATTTTAATTTATTTTTATTGTATTAAAAATAAAGTTAGTGAGTTCACCAATTCATGAAGCCACAAGAAATATACATTTAAACATAATAATAATGTCAAAACGTAATAATATAGCACATCTACTCTCAAAGAAAGCTCCTCTTCAACTGAGTCATGGTGAGACCTGATATGATTCATGCTCCTGAAGTAGATGCACAAGTAAACACTATTGTTAAATATGCGTATTACAGTTATTGAGCAAATTTTAATTTTTTGCATTTTTAGACAAGTGTTTGCGTCAAGCACTCCACTGCGAGACGGTTGTCTAACAAATATTTTGTCACGCCCGACTTTGCTCCTCAATCATATTAACTTCCTTATTTTTGATGTGACCTTTCTCTATTACTCCATTACTTAGCCAGGCGATAAGGCCTCTCCTTATCAAATGCCCAATATCGGGTCGGAGCTTTGTACGGTATTGTTTATTATTTTCTTTTTGCAAATATTGTTATCCTCATATTTATTTACACACTGTTCACCTCCCCGCCCTCTGCGTGCTCACCAATGAGTCCAGCTTCGACAGAATGTTTTTATAAAATTTAAATTAAATATCATTGTTTATAAACAATATTCCTTTTTATTTAATGTTATAAAAGAAGAAGAATAAAAGCAGTGTATTACACTGAGGAAATAATACATCTATGTAGACGTTATAGAAAACGAATAATGCTGTTAACAATCGATTTTTAGTAAATTAAAAAACCGACGGTAAAGTATTCGAAATATATTGTGCAAAACAATGTAGTGTTTTACTGCCCAAGAAGGATTGCTCAGACAAAAAACTGAGTTTGAGGAGCATAGATGTCCATTCCATTCCCCTTTATTGATGTCTTTATATAGATATATATATATATACCGGGTGTCCCAAAAATGACTGATGCATTTTAAAATTCAATAACTTGCAAACGGTGCGAGATATTTAAAAAATTCTTGCAGGAGGGTTATGTATAATGTCAGGAGTTTTTTAATGTGATTCTTGATTTTAGTTCGAATTTCAAGCAACAGATGGCGCTGACAGCGATTGACGCTCAGTCGAGGCCTAAACTGACGTCACTCAGCATTGATACAAAGGAAGGAGATTAAATCTATGGAGTGAACCCATTCGCCAGCACAATCTTGCTCTTATGGCCCGATTCTGAACTCATTCGATATGATTTCAATGGAGTGCGTTGTTGCCATGGAAACAACAAATTCTTCGATAGTGGAATACAGCGTGTAGTATTCGAGTTTGCAGGCGATTTTACATTGATGAAGTTTTATTTTCCAGGATTAGCCTTTAACTGATGTCACAGAAATTGTCCCATAAGTAGTATGAAGCGGTCTGTGAGACCGCTGCAACGAAAGATGAATAAAAGGCACGATTAACTTATAGGATGATTTTTTTGTACTAAACATTTTGCACAGGACTGTTATAATTAAAATTCACCTATTCAAAAGACTCTAGTGATAGTGCTAAAGTCCCAAACGGAAAAAAATTCGGTAGTGTTTGTAGTTAAACTGAAAAATGTAATTTAAACTATAAAAATTGAAAAAAGCCGCGGTCTGAGAGACCCGTAACGTCAGTTAAAGATTAAATTACTTTTTGTGGTCTGATTTAAAAAATATTTTATGCATCGTATTTTAAAACTAGGTGAAGAGATTTAGTATTTTTTGTTGTTGTTAAAAATTTCATAACTTTTATTACATTCTAATAAATTTTAGATCTTTTAAGGAAGTTCGTCAATAGGTTTTTATGAATGTTGGATAATAATCGTGAAAATGGTTAATAGTATATTGTTGTTCAAAATAACTACTTAAAAACAAATATTAGAAGTTACCTTGTTTAACCCTTTTGAGTAGGGGTATTATATCGCTGCATTAAAATTAAAAAAATAAAATGAATGCTAGTTAATTAAAATTTTGTTTGACAGTTTGATATTAAAATATTGTACTACATGCAGCTTCATCTTGATGTTTGAATAAAACTAGTAAATATTTTTTATTTACATCTACTATTTAAATTGTAAAAATGTGTTAAAAGAATTCTTGGAGTTTGAATTTTTACGCTTTGGCAACTCTTTCTACATACAAATGCTAATATGCATATATTTTTAATAATAAAGGTATCAATGATATCTAATGTGATAAAATAAGTTCAGATTAAACTTGACAAGAATCTAAAACTTAGTTCTACTTAAATTATTGAACGCCACAAACAAATTTTTATTGTAATTTTTTTCTTGATATAAATTAAGACCGTATTTCTAATAGCACTTTTTTGGAATGCAATTGTAATTTTAAAACTTTTTAGTTTATATATATATATTTTTTTAAATTATGAATCGTAATAACCAGGGCTTGGCAAATGCGGTCGCCACTTGCGACCAATATTTTTTACTCGATGACCAAGATTTTTAATCTGGCGGTTTTTGTAGTGTTAACGATAGAACAAAGTGTAAACGCCATTCTTCATATCATGCACAGAAAACGACATTCTTTGCTGCTCTAGCCAGCTAGCATATCATGTCATGTGATTAGAATGTGGAGGGAGGGTGGGTCGTTCTTACGGGTTGTTTACCAATGTTTTTTGCAAGAGGGTTCTGTTTACAGTTTTTCAGAGAAATTTGGTAGCATTGGCCCAGGAGGGGGGGGGGAAGAGAGAGAATTTTAAATATTAGAATAATAACTTTATTTAATGAAGAATATCCTATAATTATACGTGTTTAGTGTTTGAATTATCATCCATAGTAAATGGAAAAAATTCCACTGAAAATCAGAAGGACATTTTTTGGAGGGGGGGGGGGGTATTTAATTAGCGATTTTATTGTTCTATTGAATCAATCCTTAGATTGTTGTATTAAATCAATCCTTAGACTGTTGTATTAAATCAATCCTTTGATTGTTGCATCAACCCGTAAGAACGACCCACCCTCTTCCCACATTCTAATCACATGACATAACATGCTAGCTGGCTAGAGCAGCAGAGGATGTCGTTTACTGAGCATGATATGGAAAATGCCGTTTACACATTGTTCTTTCGTTAACACTACAAAAACCGCCAGATTAAAAATCTTGGTCGTCGAGTAAAAAATATTGGTCGCAAGTGGCGACCGCAATTGCCAAGCCCTGGTTATTACGGTTCATGATTTTTTTTAAAATACATGTAAACTAAAGAGCTTTAAAATTACAATTGCATTCCAACAAATGTGCTATTAGAAATACGGTCTTAATTTATATCAAGATAAAAATTTTAATAAAGATTTGTTTGTGGCCTTCAATAATTTAAGTACTACTAAGTTTTAGACATTTGTCAAATTTAATTTGAACTTAGTTTATCACATTACATATCATTGATATCTTTATTATTAAAAATATATGCTTATTAGCGTTTGTGTGTAGAAAGAGTTGCCAAAGCGTAAAAATTGGAACTCCAAGAATTCTTTTAACACATTTTTATAATTTAAAACGGATGTAGATAAAATACATATACTAGTTTTACTTTATCAAACATTAGGATGACGCTGCATGTAGTACAATATTTTAATATCAAACTGTCAAACAAAATTTTAATTAACTAGCAGTTATTTTATTTTTTGAATTTTAATGTAACGATATAATACCCCTATTCAAAAAGGTTAAACAAGGTAATTTTGAATATTTGTTTTTAAGTAGTTATTTTAAACTACAATATACTATTAACCATTTTCACGATTATTATCCAACATTCATAAAAACCTACTGACGAACTTCCTTAAAGGGTCTCAGAACTCTTAAAGCATCAAATTTTCGAAATTTTAATTTCTTTAGATGTTAAACTACTATCGTTTCTGAAGATTTTGATATAATTGTTTCCTTGAAATTCCGATTAGAACGGAAGTTATGGTTTTTAGAATTATACCGACGCAATAGCTGAAACGGCATTTCCAAAGTTTTGAAGTCATTTTTCTCCAAATGACGTTTTTGGGCATAACGCGCAGAATATCTCAAAAACTTGTGAATATTTTTTCATGAAATTAACCAAAAATATGTTTCATGTCAGTCTGTATAAACTGAACCTAAAGTTTTCTTTTTATTGTTCAAAAAAATATTTTTTTAGGTCATTATACTGCTGAAATTTTCAAAATTTTGTATTAGCTAAATACAACTTTGTATTAAAAATATAAAAATGCTTTAAATACAAATTTATTTAGATTCAAGGTAATTATTGTAATCTAAAGTATAATTAGGCACAAAAAAGTAATTCTAGTGACAAAATTTATTTTGTAATCCTGCGCGTAAGCTGTCATACCAATTTTCTGCTCGACAAATATCTGACAGTTTGGAGCGCCCTATAAATACTAATTCTGCAACTTGAATTTTTTTTAAATACAAGAAAGGAAAGAACATACTTATATCTTTCATCCCAATTAAAATTGTGTTTTTAAATCATATGCATTTTAAAATATTAAACGTTGAAAATGATCTTTTTTTTTTTTCATTTTTTCCAATTTTAAAAGTCGTGAGACCTTAAAAGATCTAAAATTTATTAGAATGTAACAAAAGTTTTGAAAATTTTAACAACAACAAAAAATACTAAATCTCTTCACCTAGTTTTAAAATACGATGCACAAAATATTCTTTAAATCAGACCATAAAAAGGGATTTAATCCGGGAAAATAAAAGTTCATCAATGTAAAATCGCCTGCAAACTCGAATATTACTTCTTAAATTCATGCCCAGTTCTTAACGCTGTATCCCGCTATCGAAGAATTTGTTGTTTCCATGGCAACTCCATTGGCATCATATCGAATGAGTTCAGAATCGGTCCATAAGAGCAAGATTATACTGGTGAATGAGACCCATTTCCATAGCTTTAATCTTCTTCCTTCGCACCAATGTCGATTGACGTCAGTTTCGGCCTCGACTGAGCGTCAATCGCTGTCAGCGCCATCTATTGTTTGAAATTCGAACTAAAATCAAGAATCACAGTAAAAAAAAAAACTCCTGACATCATGCATAACCCTCCTGCAAGATTCTTTTAAATATCTGTCACCGTTTGCAAGTTATTGAATTTTAAAATCCATCAGTCATTTTTGGGACACCCGGTATATATGTATGTATGTATTAAGACCTCAATGAAAAGGGAAGGAAGTGACATCTATGCTCTTCAGACTTAGTACCTTGTCTGAGCAATCCTGCAGTAAAACAATATATTGCTTTGCACAATATATTTCAAATACTTTACCGACGGTGGTTGAATTTGTTAAAAATCGATTCTTAACAGCATTTTGCGTTCTCTATAATGTCTACATAGATATATTATTTCTTCGGTATAATACACTGTTTTTTATTCTTCTTCTTTAATTACATTAAATAAAAAGGAAGATTGTTTATAAACAATTAGTATATTTAACTGAAATTTTGTGTTGTACAGTGGTAAACATTACTTTTACTATTTCACCTCTCATATTATGAAAATGTTCAGTTTTTGTTATATAGAATGTGACAGAACTTTCTTTTAAAAAAAACTTACTTTTATTTTCTGTTCAAGAAGTAACATTAGAGGAAAAGTTCATCTATAAAACGAAAAGAATGTACATGTGCTCTTTGCAAATTTACCTAAGTATATTTGTGAAAGTTTAAAAGTTTTTCTTGTTCGTTTATGTAACGAATTTTTTCAACCACCCACGTTTTATGCAATATCTGAAGGAATAGATAATGTATTATGTTGAAACATGGCGAAATAAATATTTTATCTTGCGGTGTGGCAAAAGTATTTAAAACATTTTAAATTCAATGAAAAAATCATGTAATTAGCATACGAAAGTGCGTTTTGAAAAAAATTTCTTGTCGTGATCGAAAGCGTGATTGTTGTTAACAAATATTAAAAATA
The DNA here is from genome assembly GCA_963932465.1 of Maratus speciosus. NCBI lineage: Eukaryota > Metazoa > Arthropoda > Arachnida > Araneae > Salticidae > Maratus > Maratus speciosus. The sequence continues at coordinate 142,172,621 of OZ010791.1, forward strand.
TGTTCCTAAAATTTCTCAAAATTTGAAAAATTTCTCTACATATGCTAAGCTATGAAAAAAGCAAAACAAATTTAAAGCAAGAAACATGTGATCACAGATGGTGCCTTTAATTCCATATTGAAATTTCTTTTATTTGGAAATGTTTGGAGTTGTGATCCAAAATAATCGATTTTTAGAAGAATAAGTTTTGTAAGGTATAAAAGTGTCTGAATTTTAAGCAGAAACTGTGTTAATCATACAGAAATAAATTAGAGTAAAAATGAGAATTAATTTTTATTAAATCTGGTAAAAAAATTCTTTGATTGTGCAAAAAGTAATTTTCATTATTAATAAACATACACCCATTTTACTGTACAAAATCAAAAAAGGATCATTTTTATATAGCGGTTAACACGAACATCAAAACATTTAATCGACGACATTACCTGAACTTGTGATATATGTACTCGTAGCTGAACTTGTAATATAATATATTGCACTATTTCGCACTACGAGTACCTATAGACGAAAAAGAAGATTGCATTGAATATGTCCTATCTAACTTCCATTTACAGTATGATTACCAGGTGCAAAATCCTAAAATAAATCCACACAAATATTTTAGTTATGCAACCACTCACAAAAAAACCTCATTAAACTTTAAAAAAAAACTGTGACCATTTTTACCAAAATATAAATTTGACCGTGCAAGAACTTTTATGAAAAGGTTTGACTGAATATCGTTTGTAAGAATTCAGTGTAAAATTGCGTCTTAAAATTAAGATGGCGTCATAGTTATATATGAAGCTGTATCATACAGATCATATGTTAAATAAGTTTTATAGATAAAAAGTTGTGCCAAAAGTAATTGGCGTTATCGTGTAATGCAGTTGAAACCTTTCTTGTCTATTTGCAAAAAATTATAAGTGTGACATCCAATTTTTCCAATAAGAACGCGCCCTGATAAACCCCAGAAACATAGAAAAATTTCGTAGCATCTCAAATAGCATAACCGCACTAAAATTTATTTTAAATAATTATCACCCTAGGCGGCAGCATAATCGAATTATTTTGTGTTGCCCTTTAAAAAAAAACTATAAATGCTATACAAACTATCGTCAAGAAAAAGCATGCTGAAAGTAAACATAAGAACATACTAAAATTATATTACTCCAGTGTTCTTCAAACCACATATCTGTGAGTTTTAAAATTGTTTAAAGCACAACGATGAAAGGTATCACCGAAAAGGCTAACTAAACTACAAGGCTCTAACTAAATTTCCTCGTATTTAGTTAAATCAGATATTTGATTAAAACTTGTAGTCAATTAAAAATTAATGAAAAAACGCACAAGCAAATAACTTCAAAACAATGTGAAAGCTTCGCATGGGGCCACGTGTATAACTAACTTTTTATACCGATCAGCGCAAAAGCAGATGGATAAATGTTCGATATACAGATGGCAAGTACAAGAAAAGAGTTTTAATTTGTGTTATTCCTCTCCCATCTGAATTAATTTTTAGTCTAATATGCGTCATGTATAATACCCAATAGATCGTACTAAAGTATACACCTTTGCACAAAATATCTTTAAAGTTGATAAAAATTGATTGTTAACAGTATTATGCGTTTTCTATATTGTCTATTTAGATATCTCCTTTGCTCGTAATACTAAGGTGTTTTTCATTCTTCTTCTTAAATGGCATTAAAAAAAGGAAATATTTTAATTTGTACTCTGATAAAAGTCAGTTATACTTTTTCACCTCCCTCGTTATGAATATGTTCTATTTTAGACGTTTAGAGTGCGAAAGATCTTTCTTAAACAAAAACCACTTAACCTTATTTTTTGCTGTTCAAGAAGTAAAGGTAGAGTAAAAGTTAATCTATAAAAATAAAAGTATGTACACCTATTCCCTCCAAATTTATTTAAGTATATTAAAGAAAGTTTGATAGTTTTTCTTTCTTGTTTATGGTAACGAATATTTTTCAAACACCCACGTTTTATAGAATATCTGAAAGAAAAGGTAATGTATACTGTCGAAACATGGAGAAATAAATATTTTAACCTCAGACATACAGAATGACCGAAAGTACGTGACAAATTTTGAATTCAAAGAAATATCGTATAATACGAGAGAGTGGTTTGGACGAAAACTAGTTCTCATGACAGAAAATTTAAGCACTTGAAAGGCTCCGGTATATTATATATACCACTTAATTTTAATTCTAAAGTGCCACACTGGCACCAGAGTTTTGGAATTATGTTTTGTTTTTTATAATGTACAGGAAGAAATGCATTTACATACTGTCATATAAATTTCTTCATAAATCCCGGTGTCATTCAAGGGCTTTACCCCTGAAAGGGTTAATAAAAGAAAGTAGTTCAAAAATTTCTCATACTTTCAAATATTTCTCTACATATACTAAGATATCAAAAAAGCAAAGAAATGTTATTGTAAAAAAAATATATAACGTGCTTTTAATTCCATATTGAAATTTATTTTATGGTGATGTCTGTGTTTTTTGCCTACAGAATATATGATTCTGAGATCCAGAATAAAGGAATTCTAAAATATTCTGTTCTATAGATATAGAAATGTAAGAATTTAAAGCAAAATTTGTGTGAATCATACAGAAATAATTCAACGTAAAAAGGGGATTTATTTTTTTTATTAAAAAAAAATTATTTTTAAATTGTGTAAAAAGTTATTTACATTATTAATGATACATACATACATTACATCGCATAAAAACAAACATGCTCATTTTCAAAGAGCGATTAAAAAAGTCTACACTTAACACAAATTGTTCAAAATCAAATCTGAAGCGACAGTATTACCTGGAATAAAATTGCATATTAAATGGTATTTCTTTCGCAAGAAATGCATATGCATTTTATATCGTGAGGCGTACAATGTACGAGATTGAGAAGTTTTGAATAAAAACGAATAATTCTGGCGGTTTTTTATTACCAAGACTTGTGACGACTCATTATCGCCGATCACCGGGGCAAGGCTTTATCGCCAAGTTAATATGCGTTGAAGAGTCTCGCCAGTGTAATCGAACTCATACAGGTGAGTACTCCTTATTTCTGGAAAGTTACCGTACACTGTTAAAAATATCGTGAAAAATTACCTCTGTTTTTAAAGGCTATCTATTTTTTGACCAATGAGAACGCTACATAAACACCTATGGAGCGTTCTCATTGGTCAGAAAATAGATAGCTTTGAAAAACAGAGGTAATTTTTCACGATATTTTTAACAGTGTAGTCTGGAAATTAAGCGTATATTGGACAAAAACTTTAATATAAGAATCCGCACTGTGTGTATATGCGCGACCAACGATATATAATGCCAGTTCACGACTTTTAAAACGTCATATGGAGTGGATTATCTTTACACGCAGATTGGCACAAAACGATGGACCCGCCGCTTTGTACAAATCACCGTTTAAAGGGAATACATTCCGGGTGATGTTTTAAACATCATGAACTTGCCTTGTATGTCATTGGTCGCGGTATGTGTCACCATTCTCATGTATAAAAGCAATCTTTCTGTTTAATAGATTTGAAGGTGTATTTCCAACTAAGCTTCACAAAAATGCGTAAAGCTTATTCCCTATTCTGCTGCTTTGAGTTCAGCGTCTACCATTATTACAATGCTATAGAATTTCTTAGGAAAATTTATGGGAAAATTGAGATTTCCTCCAATAACGTAGTATGGAGTAGATATTTTCAAATTTGGTGGAGTTTTTTAAATATGACGAAATTACCAAAATATGCACTGATATATATATATATATATTATTAGAAAAACTATAGATTTTATGAATTTAATCATAAATATGTAATGTGATATTATTTAAAAATAAAATTAATATGATAATGAAATTTCTTTTTTTTTTCTAAACCTAACCAAAAAAGAAATAAGAAAAATGTTAAGTATTGCCTATAAAAATATGAAAAGTTTGTAGAAATAAGCGAAAGTGATAAAAGGCATGCTGGAAAATTTGAAAAAATGCCTCTGATTTTAAAAAAAGGGGGGCCGGATTCTTTTTCGCGCGCGGTGAATGTGTGATGCGGTCACGGAAATACGTGCCATTTAGAGAAAAGAATTTTACCGCTTTTTTTGTGTTGTTGCTTGATAAAGCATTTCTATCCAAACAGCACTGTCGTACGTTAATTACTTGACTTTCCATTTAATTTTCAAATGCATCAAGGCTATTTGATTTCTGATTAGGACTTTATTTAGGACTTATTTTCAAGATTGTGCCTCTTCTGGCATTTCAACAATTTTTTGTGCTTTTTCATCCCCCTTTTTCTATGTAAGTAATTTTTCGTGTTTATTTTTCATTGTTTTTCTCCTTTATTTATCTTATTTACTTATTGATTTTATGTGTTATTTACAGTTTAGTATTTTATATTTGTATTTTGTTTATTTTTGTGTTGCTATTTATTTTCATGTATTTTTTTTTTTCAAATTTGCTTCCTTATTACCCTTCTACTGTGTGTTCTTTTGCTTTGATTATACTCTTCTGTGATTGGTTGTTGTCTTCTGCTTTCCTATTGGCTGCTGATTTCTGATTTTCTATTGGCTGTTCCTTCAGTTTGTTCCTTTTCCCCTATCTTTTATTTCAGTCTTGCTTTCATAGTAGAAGCACGTCTTCGTTGCGCCTGAAGAAGAAAGACTCAGATCTTTCGAAAAGCCTCAACTTATTTTCTTTCAAGGATATTTGGCCCACACTGAATACATATTTTAGATTTTCATTGTGAATACCTGTTAAAATTAAAATAAAATGAAATTTTCCAGAAACATTAATAGTTATTAACTTATATTTAAATGATTCCTACTACTACTAAATTTTTTTTGTTTTGATTGTATATTATAAATTGCAATTGTTTTTTAATAATAAGAGCAAATTTAATGGTAAAAGTAATGTATACACATAAACAAAAAGCCATGCAAGATATTTTGCAATTTCGCTTTTTTATTGTTTAGCAGAGCTTCGCGCACTTCCCTGACCCGTTTTTCCAAACAAACGTAGAACAAATGAACCTCTTTCCATACGAACCAAGGGTTGGCAGCCTTACACATACACACCTTTGGTAGTGCAAAACCGTGTGGTTTACACTCCGTCTTTGCGATTTAAAAAATATTAAATGCCAAATTAAATTGATTCATATATGCATCACTAACCAGATACCTTTAAATGTAAATAGTAATTCTTCGTCTTACTTAAACGAAGAAATCGGTGATTATATGAAGCGATTACCTCTATTCAAATATAGTTTTAGGATGGAACTTTAAAAAAACATTAAATGTCGAATTTAATTGATTCAAACAGGCATCACTGACCAGATACTAATAAATGTAAATAGTATTCTTCACCTTACTTAATCGAAGAATTCAGTCGTTACCATAAGGCGAATATTTCTATTCAAATATAGTTGTAGCATGGGATTTTAAACAAATATGAAATGCCAAGTTTTTATTGATTTGTAGCGATCTCATTTTACATGATCAGTATAAAGCGAGTTACTTGCTTAGAGTAACTGGTTTGGCTTTTTGCTCGACGCTAACGTTCTCGTCTCCTGATTATGAGATCCCTGGTTCATATCACAGCTGCGCCAGTCCATCACTCTCCTCATTGGTGACCCGGACAAAAACGCAACAACAGTTTTCAGCAACAATAATCTCCTCTCATAACCAGCAGATGGCAGCACTAAATAAATCATACCCTGCAACCAAAGCCTGTGAAACACTCACAGCACAAAGCCTGTCATACTGCGCATTATACATGCGTACGACAGCATCACTCACGAGTGCACATCGCTCGTCAGAAGTCAGAAATACGTGTATCTCACTGGGGATGGAGTGCGTAGCGATCTCATCTCATACGATCAGTATAAAGCGAGTTACTAGTTTAGAGTAACTGGCTTGGCCTTTTGCTAGACGCTAACGTTCTCGCCTTCTGATCATGAGATCCCTGGTTCATATTCCAGCGGCGCCAATCCATTACTCTCCTCAGATTCATATATGAATCACTGAGTTGTGTAGGGTAAAGCGTTCTGCAATGTGCCGCTGATACATTCACACTCAGAAATTGAATCTATTGGTGAAGCAAGAGAATCAGCATTGTCTCACTTTGTGCTACACCTGTCTCCATGTGTACCACATCCTGCAAATATTATTTTACAATTATGTTTACCCATTCCTTTTCATGTCTATTAGAAAATTTGGTACACATGATGCTCTCAGTAAGAGGATTTATATATGCAATGACTAAAATGTCTATATTAAACTATTTCTAGCTCTTAATGAGCGTTTTAAAAAATGTCTCAATGTGTTCGAATCTCTAGTATTTTCTAATTAATAATATTTCTAATGTATAATATTTCTAATTTTCTGAAGTAAATATCAACGTCATGACTTAATTCGCTCTGAATTCTCAACACAATAGTAAGTCTTTTTTCTTTTTTTAATCGCGGAGTCATTTATTAATGTACTATACATAATCATGAGTTTATGAATGTTTTTCTTCGACATCATTTGTTCTGCTCTAGGAATTTATTGAAAAAAAAAAGCAATACATCTGGGAAATTTCTACTTGTTGTGTTTGTGATAGCGAGTGAATGAAATTCAAACCAATTCATGGAGTTAAGCTAAATTCATACATCATTGTTTTTTCGTAGACGAAAAATAATAGAAAATGAAAAAACAAACATCAGCGCTTATTTATCAACTTCAACTCTGTTCACATTTCTCTATATTAAAGTTCGTTTTTCTTCCTCCATAATCATTTTACTTTTGACAGAATAATCTTGAAACAAACTTTTATATTGCATTAATATACAAGTTGATTTCTAAAACAAATACTAGTGGATTTTATTAAAAGAAAATATATTGGAAATAAGTTCGCGTTTTCAAGTCTTTATCGAAAGCCTGATAAATATTCTTAAAACTTGTAAAAAGAGTTTTATCGGAAATGTTACAATCCTACGGAATTTTTATTAATCAGTTGAGTAAATTAAAACAGGACCGAAGTTCGCAAGTACCTGACCGAAACTTTATATACCAGTATGAGAGTTTAACATTAAATAATTGAAACATTTTTAATTAAATCAAAAAGTTTGTTACATTTTAATTACATTGTTTCATTGAAAAAATATTACATTCGAAAGATTAATTAAGTTCATTGTTCCATGCTTTGGATATTCTAAAAGTTAGCCTTGACATTTCTTTTCTTTAAATAATAATATCAAAGAATCCGTTTTGTAAGAAATTATGGTAAATTTAATTCCATGTCAAAAGTAAATGCTAAGGTTTCCATAATTTAATTAAGTAACGTCTTATTCATTTCTGACTTTCGTTAAAATGTAAATGCGACTGGCAAAGTATGTTATGTCATAAAAAAATGTTTCATAATTGATTCCCTATGATTTATGAATCTCTTAAACTATCGCATTCGTATATGCTTAAAAATATTTTTACCCCTTGTTCTATTATGATTGTTAAAATACCTTTTGAACAGAGTCTTCTAATTAAAAAAAATCTTCCATTAAAGAAAAGTTAAATTTTAATTTTTAAATTTTACAAGAATATAGATGCAAATTTCTTTCCGACTTTTTTTTTGTTTGTTTCACATACATATATTAGGTTGAGCAAAAAGTTCTGGAAAATTTTTAATCTGATAGTTACCAGAATTTGTATCATATCTAGGAGTACTATTGGTATATTTATAAGAGTTCAGGAACTTTGGCTCCAAAATGCCTATTGAACAGTATGATTTGCGTGTGTTGACCCGGCATTATTAGAGAAAAGGCCTAACGATTCTGAAAGCCGTCGATGAGATTAATGAGGATGAAGGTGCTGGTATCGGCGACAAACTTAGCCAGCAAATCCGGAATCTGACAGAACGGTGGCAGAAAGTCGTGGACTATGATGGTCTTTTGTTGTTAATTTGGGCATAACAACGCAACTTTCACATTTCCCAGAACTTTTTGCTCAACCTAGTAATCAGTAAAAATGAAAATCCGCAAATATTTGATAAAAGAAAAAATGTATTACTAAAAGAATTTTAATTTCTAAGAATAATTTCATAAAGTAATAATGTGACCAAAAAATATATGTAATAGCTCACTATTAAAAAAATGTCAGGGAAATTACAAAGAATCTACTGGTAATCCATTATCCTAAGCCAGTGGTTCCCAACCTTTTATTGGCCACGTCCCACCAAAGTATTTGTAAAGTCACTATGTCCCCCCTCCCCAATCCTTAAATTATGTATCATTATTTAAAAAAATGTACTTTTTTCACACGGTGGAAGTAATAGAGCCTTAACAAAAACTATTCATTTCAAATTTTTTAACTTATCAAAGAGGTGAATATTCTATCACAAAGGTATTTTTAACACAATTTTACAAATGCAATGAGATTGTACATCTTTCCATATATGCCAAAACGAATTTTGTAGTACTTTTCCAACTTAACGTATAAAAGTGTTATTCGGTCTGCATTTTTATCGTCAGAAAATATCTTAAATAGACACCTACTTTTAACGTTAAAATTGATAAATTCATACATTTTATAATGCATTCTTGTAACTTATTAAGAGTTGGTGGAAAAGCTTTGGACACTGACTTTTCTTTCTATGGATAACACAATACAGAAGAAGTATTTCAATATTCCCATCTTTATCAAATTAAGTAGCCATTATTCCGCATAATACATTCTCTCTGTTTTCTCTATCCCAATATAGTTAATTGTCTTCGCTAATAGAAGTAGAAAACATATTCAGTGAATAATTGAAAGCATTACGATTTTTTTATTATTATTATTAACCACCAGAAAAATTAAACCGTATTTTAATCGTTTAAAATATATCAAAATTCGCATAATTGTTCTGGTGTTAAATTTATTTTTTAATTTCGATAGGATTTCAATACAAAATTCATTTCTTAAATTTTGCTTGTATTCCATTTATTTTTAGCCTACACCACTACTTTTTCCCAAAAAGGACAAAAGAAATTGATAATGAATGAGTGAGTCAGAAGTTTGGAGTTCCACCCCCCGCCGGTGGGGCGTACGCCCCCAGTTGGGAACCACTGGCCTAAGCCTTACGTAAAATTACAGAGATTAGAAAAACAGAGATTCTTTTTAATAGCAGATATATTATTCGTACATTTACAGTAGACTCTTTAAATTTACATCGATAAAACATACACAACACTCAATTTATTTATTTTTTAATGACAACAATTTAACTTATTTTTCGATATTAGTGATTTTTTTTATCAGAATTTTCGAATGAATTTGAATTGCTGCACCATTGAATTTTTACAATATTTATGTCTAGCCGGCGTGGAATTTCATTCCGAGTCCCCTGGATTGGAAACGAACACCTTACAGTCTGTGCTATCGGAGCTGTTACGACTGTATGCAAAGGATGTCTTTTATGATTCATCAGGGTAATACTTTTACTTTTAATTTACTTTTAATATCACCAAACTTCATGGACATGGTGAGTGAAACAACAACAAAGTGGATGCGACAAAAATCCTTGCTAACTGTGCAGAGACGAATTTTTTCTTCTCCCAAGTATATTCGTCGTCCCGAACCGAAGCTTGCAATCTTATTGATTGTTGGTTGCTCAGTGTCCAGCATGTTGTTCCACCAGTTTTGGCAACTTTGCACCTGTTTTGAGAAACTACGTTACAAACAAAATAAAGCAAAAAGTTTTTTACAACATAATGGATAATCTGTTGAATGTTATTAAATGCATTTTGTATGATTATAAATAATGATTTAGTAATATGTATCTTCAATACTTTTAATTAATTTTTTAAACGTTATAATTTTATATCCAAGTATACTTAATATTAAGTCTTATTTATTAAATAAAGACGAATGAAAGATTTATTTTTTTAAATTTCGCTCTTTGTAATACAATTATTTATTTAATTTCTTTTTTAATGAGTGTATTTAGGCAACATTGGGTTCATGTGCTTTTAGAAGGATGGTATTTAATGTATTTTGTATACAGTTGAACCTCGTTATGCCGACACTCTAAGGACCAGAACAAAGTGTCGTCATAAGCGGGGTGTCGTGGTAACCAGAGTTGGAGAAAAATGTTTATAAAAAGCTGTATTTTTAAGTAATTTAAGACAATTTCAAATTCATAACTGTTCTTGATGTTTTAAGCAATAAAACATTATTATTAAACAAAATAAACATAAACAAAATTTAAAAGAATAAAAATCAGATTTATGGTGACATTTTTTTTTTATTGTTACTTGAAATATTGACGAATTAAGGTTTGCTTATCCCTAGATGTGCTTCCTACAATTCTTTTTTCAATGTTATACAATGAATTGTAATCAATATTTGTTGTTTCAGAAATGGATGTTAGATAATTTCTGATCGTTTCAATGTAATGCTTCGGTTTTAGTCGGATGAAAAATGCCTTGTAACCAAAAGAAAGCACCACCCGAACAAAACAAAAAGATCGCGAGTAGACTGATACATCTATCTGGAGCTTAAGTGGGTCATTCATAGAGTTTGGGTTTATTTATTCGGATAAAGGATTGAAGTAAAATTTCTGATTTATCTCAATTGGTATTTTAGACACTTTTGTGAAAAGTTTGGCTAAGACATTTCTTACCGCTTAATTTCCGTACTTATAAGATGGATTACGAAAAATGGACAGTTTTCGTAAACCATCGGGATATTCGGGGTTGAAAATTATACAACGACGTAAAATCCGGAGTTTATTTACATTAAAGTCATATACAGAAAATTGGGACTTTGAAAAACTGACGTGATAAGCAAAGTGACGTGAAATCCGGGTGTCGGGATAATGAGGTCCGGCTGTATTTATAAATACAAATTCAAATTTAGTAATATTTGCCTTCGGTTATTTTTTTTAATTAATTTTCTTAAACATTATACATTTTGTAACTAAGTATACATAAATTTTGTTTTTATTTATTAAATATTTTCTTCTAATACAAATTTATATCATACGAATTTGGTACTATATTTTTAAATGAAGATTATTTATAACTAATTGCACTAAATATTTCTTTCTGCTTTCATATTATTATTATTATTATTATTATATTATTTATTAAATCTTAATTGTTATTAATTTAATAATAAAAATTATTACTATATGTTTATTATATTGATTTAATAAATATTATTATTAATTATTAATAATTATAAATGTTCATGTATTTTTTATATTTACATTATACAACTAAAGTACTTTAAATAAATAATAATAAATGTTTAGACTATATGCTAATTATAACTATATTTTTACTATGCAATTGGCTTATTTTAAATAAATAATAAATGTTTAGACTGAATACTAAGTTAATCCTAAGCATTTCGGCTTTTCTTTACGTTGGTTTTTTAATTTGTCGTATTCGCTAAAAAATATTTTTACACATAATCAACAATTTTTTTCGTTTTTGCACTTTTTATCAATAATGATTATACAAAGTTTATAACTTCCTTCAGAAAAAAAAAAATATAGTAACTGTGCCACTATATTTTATAATGATCTTTTGTCGAATGAAAAACAGACCAACTTCCCGAATGCTTGAATTTGAACTCAAGTACTCAGATTTACAGACAAACGACATATCACTATATTCCATAGGCATTCAAAGTACGCATATTAAGTGTAGCAGCTTATAAATAGAATTCATACAAAAACACCAGAAGTACTCTTCGCCAAATGTTATTATCACCAATATACACTATAACACTGCCAAAGGTAAGAACCAATGAGATCACGAGCTACAGTTCCGATCGACGAACATTCTTGGAAAAAAAATATCGCGACGAGTATCCCGTTCTAAAATATTATAATTTTTAGAAAAACAAATTTTAAACCAAATTTTCTTCTTCAATGTTTCTAATAAAATTGTTAAAGAATTTTATAAGTGCGTATTTTTACTTGCAGGTTATAATTATATATACATTTTTAATTAACCCTTAAATGCCGGGTGTTGCTTTTCGGCAACATACCCAATTTAGGCTCTAAAATACTATTAGAATAATATTAAAGCTATAATACCTAATGTTGCCAATAAAATACATTCTGGGAATATTATTAAATCGATTTTCAACATGTAGATGGCAACACTTGTGCTGTTTAAGAATAAAGATAGATTTATTTTTTCAATTGTTGCTACTTGTTATTTTTGTTTTGTTTGGAAGCTTGCGAAATACTCTATTTTGTTCTGCAGTGAGCAAGTAAAATTTATTTCTTATTATAGTTCCTAAAATTCTTATGTGTTAAATATTATGGAATTTTATCAAGGAAAATTATTTTTTAAATTAAAGACCGGTATTGCCGATTAGTAACAAACTGTTTTTTAGCGGCAAACCATACTTAAAACAAAATATGATTTTTTAAGTACTTTTCCCATGATTTATTTAATAAATGACAGCCGAAAAACATTATTACAATGATTTTTGAAAAATCAGGCATTTAAGGGTGAAATACATGGAAATCCCTATAGAGAATTTGTCATACGAAAAGGGAAATGCCAGTAAAATGATGACCGATAAACTCGATCGAATGCATTTAATCGAGATCTAGTGTAAATTTACAGATACTCTCGGTGTTTTTTCTGTGTTTTTACAAAAAAATTTAACAATTTACATTATTTTTTTCTTATTCTTAAACTTATTGATACAGTAACTCTCCAAAAAATAATACAAAAATCAAATGATTTTCCAAAATAAAAATATATTTTATAAACAAAAAGTGTGATCGCATTCAATAAATGCATCGAAACCGTAACGTAGATGATATAAAGACTGTTTAGTCTTATCACGAAGATTTAAAAAAATAGGTTAGGCTGATTTCATTTATAGTATCGGAGATTCAAGAAGTAGTATTTACTTTCCATTATAGTTAAGCTTGCGTGGCCAGTTGTTCAGATGGAATAGGTAATCCAGAATTGTAAATAAGAGTTTTTGTTCCAGGTCCATATAAATCGAGATTCCCGACTATCAATAGCCGGTACTGGAGAAGCGACCCTCTATATTTTGCTCTTTAAAGAAAAAAAGATCAAGAGAAGAGTGATGTCATTACAATTCTGAGAGAGCTGAGTTATTGGCGATGAGCAATTTACAAAAACATCAAACCAGTAGTTATCTAGCGAGAATTAAGTTGAGATGAGACAGGTGTTAATTTTCGTTAATGGATTTTAAATGAGAAAGACGAAAGGTCAACATATGGATTTTAACTATAATCGGGAAAATATGGCCTACCGAAAACTACAAAGCCGCATTTTACAGGGGGTTTGCCTAACCATGCGAATTAGGCGCGCCGAGCCGAATGAAGGGATATTCAATTAAAAATAAAAGACATTGCGGACAAAATTTATGATAAGAATTTATGCGTTAGAAGAAAATGATGCAGCTGTAGAAATACACTCAAAAAATAAGGAAAGAAGGCATGAGAAAGATGCCGCATATCAACCGAATTAAGTGTGCTAATGTCAAGGGTAAATTATTTTCAGAGGTGTATATATAATATATGCGCACGCGCGAACGCCGTGCGCGGAAAATTTTCCGAAAAATTCGGGACTTCCCGGAAAAAAGTTACGAAAAGAAAAACGTATGTTTTGTTTTTGTAACTTTTTTTAATACCAACAATTTAAAATATTCCCCATTTTTATATACGATTTATATTTATTGTTTATCCACAATTCAAAGTTTAAAGACTCAAAACATTGTTGTGACATCGCAGACCCTTTTATTTCTATTTTCCGTAGACTAAAACTTGTCGCCGATCAGTTTTCCGTAGGGGGCTGCAGTGACAATTTAGCCTGGCAACGGCTGTTAAATCGAATAATTTCGTAGTGTTATAAGAGTGACTGGCATTTTGTGCGAAGATATCACAATCTTAAGAATTGGGTTGTATCTAAATGTATTGGCAAAACGATTGAAAAGAATTCACCTTCCTATCACTGATTTTTGCTTTCTTATTTTTATATTAAAATAATTAATTTTTTAATTATTATTAATTATTTTTTTTTATTTAAATAGCAATTATTTTAAACTATGGTTTTTAGTTTATATCATCAAAATAATATAACACGTAATTTTATTAAACATTAAATTAATTTGCGGAAAAATTTTGACCTAATATTTAGGTGCGCGGAATTTTTTTGTTTTTATACAAGTCTGATTATTTCTATGCGAGATCAAATATATCATGTCTCTTTTAAATGAAATGCTGTCTTCTGCGGTTATGAGAATTATAGTGCGAAACGAAAATGTATTTCTAAAGGAAATGAGCGATGAAAATAAATTTAATTTATGATTTAAGACAGATTTAAAATATAAGAATTTAGTAAAATGACATTTTAAAAGAGAGGGAGGGCTAAAAGGGAAAAAACTATTAAAAAGAATATGCGAAGGAAATATCTTTCACATATATGGTTGAGCATTCAAAATTTACGCTATTTTTTTTTTTTAATTTGTTAGATGTTTCAAGAAAAGGAACAACACAATAATTAAATATATACAAGATCTCCCCATTGTTGACCAATAGGTACTCGTTTAACAGTTAGTTTTAGACATTTAGGTACAGTCGTGGGAAAAAAAGTAAACACCCCTGCTAACTTTGCAGAAGAAAGTTAGTAGAAGAAAGTTACTGGCATCAAACGATTGAAAATAAAGAATACCTTAAATGATGTATATAAAATTGGCTACATATTAAAACGAACCTAATTTTACCTTTTAAAAAAGAAATACTCTAGTTTTACAGCATAAATAGGTCTACATCCTTCAATTAGCGTAAATCAATTTTTTATGAAATTCATATGATTAGTTCGAGAAATTAATTATTTTAAAATGAGCATATTTTAGGGGCTGTACCAAATTGAAGTTCAGTACTCGATTGTTGAAATGTTACAGAATGACTATGTCGTTTCCATTAATGTATTATTTTTTTTTGCCAATATGAACATTTCACTCGCTTAATATGTTTCGACTATTGCCAGCCCAAATGTTTCAATAAAATAAGTAAAATATATATACATATTTACATTATGCTTTTCTGGACATCATAGACGGCCCCTTAAACCAGCGTTTGTGACGCATTTTGACGAAATTCGAAAACTTCTTAACAAAAATTTAAATTTGATAATGTGCATCAAGCAGGACATAATAAACATAAACCTATCACAAATATTGTAGGTTGCAATTTCTAAATTTTAAATATTTATAATTCAAAAACGTATCATCTAAATGACTTCAAATTTCATTTCTAGGCATAGTTTGAATTGGAGATTTAAAATATAGTGTTAAAATTGGGTGTTTCCATTGAAAAAAACAAAGTTTTGTCTGGTTTTGATTTGTATATGGCCCCCTAAGCAAATTTTATATACATCATTTAAAAGTAGACTTTATTTCAATCATTTGGTATCAGTAAATTTCTTCTATTATGATTAGTTCCAGAGTTAGTAGGGGGTGTTAACTTTTTTTTCCACGAGTGTACAATCGCAAAAATCGTTCAAGTGTGTTTCTTCATTAAATTATAATAAATTTACATCAGAATAGCTTTTTTAGTTTACGAAATATAACTTTTAATATGTTCCCATATGTGGAGCTGTCCGACATTAAAAGCGGAAACATGCATTTTTAGAGATTCCATGTTCATCAATTACACACGAGCATTCATATCATGACTCGGTAATTTTTCGTCATTGAAGATCGTATATTTCACTGTTTTACTTGCTACAAGATGGTAAGAAAATACACCCTGTATATAAAAGCATGTGTACATTAATAAAAATGATGAAATACTTAAAATAGGGAAACTTAAAAACGTGAAATACAAGGTGCAGTAGAAAAGTTCAGTGAATGGCCTCATAAAATAAAGGAAACAAGAGTTACAAACAAAATGCCTTTTCTGGCATTCATTCAAATTTCACACCATTAGCTACAAATTACTTTTGATACTGATTGCACATCTGCTGTAAAGTCAGAAAACGCTTTTTTTTTCGGAATCACTCGAAGCATAGTTGTCACACACAGTTGGATCTCCACAACGTCTCCAAAGCGTGGGCCTTTCAGTGAAACTTTTGACAGGGAACTTGCTACAAGATAGTAAGAAGGTACACCCTGTATATAAAAGCGTGCGTACATTAATAAAAATGATGAAATACTTAAAAACGTGAAATACAAGGTGCAGTATAAAAGTTCAGTGAATGGCATAATAAAATAAAGGAAACAAGAGTTACAAACAAAATACCTTTTCTAGCATGCATTCAAAGTACACATCATCAGCTACAAATTAATTTGGACATTGATTGCACATCTGCTGTAAAGCCAGTAAACGCTTTTTTTTTTCGGAATCGCTCGGAGCATAGTTGTCACACACAGTTGGATCTACGCAACGTCTCCAAAGCGTGGGCCTTTCAGTGAAACTTTTGACAGGGAAACTAGGAAGAAGCCTGGAGGCACAAGTTCAGGAGGATATGGAGGGTGTTCAAGAACTATCCCCTTGTGTTTAGTGAGAAAGTTGCGACGTGGAACGTAGTGTGCGGGCGGATGTTGTCGTAGAGAAGATTCCACTACACTTCGGTAAATCTCGGTCCGAACCCGTCCGCTGCGTTGCAGCAGCTGTTTCAAAACACCTTCATACAATACCGCGTTGAAGGTTTTATCCGCGGGTACAAATTTGTGATGCATTTGATGACATTTTCTGTGGAAAAAAGCGATCAAAATCGTCTTTATCATGAATTTTAAAGGTTATTTTTTTGGGGGGAGGGAATGGGGAGAATATGAACACTCTTCTATTGACTGTCATTTGGATAGTACCTGTTGCACCAAGTCTCATTCCTTATAATGATGATTTCCAAAAACTGCGGATTCCGGTCACACGTGTCGATAAAATCTCCAAACGTTTCCACCCGTTTTTGATCCTGCTCGTCTGTCAGCTTTTGTGGTACAAACCTGCAGAAATTTTAGGCTGCGTTTAGGAAGGAAAAGTGCTCCCTCTCATTCTGAAGCAATAAAAATGACAACTGGCCTTTCTTTTTCAATCCCACTTGGGGTTTTAACTAAAGGAATGGAGATCCAACAATGCAAAGAAAATAAGAAGATTAGATGGAACTTAGAGGATTTTTCCCTACTGCTGGATGTCCGTCAGTTTCCTTGCAAAGCTATTAAAGATGAATAGCATCGCCTGACCAGATAACAAAGACCGTTGACCAGGACAAAGAGATCGCGAGTTGAATGATACGTCTATGTAGACATTTGCTCTTTTCCAAACGTTTGTGAACAATAGTGTTTACATTGTCTATTCTTATCTTCAAATCGTCTGCTATCATTATCAAAGACAGCCGCCGATGATCCGCAAGCATTTGTCGCACTTAGAGAATGTTGTATGGTGTTATGCTTGTTGACGGTCGAACAGAATGTACCTCATAACTAAAAACCCTTTCCCATTTTTATCAGAATTATCAGACTCGTGACAAAAATTTTCAAACGCACGTTAATAAATTAGTAATGCATGGATGCTAACCTTTAGTTTTTTTTTAAAGTGAACTAAAGGTATTTCAATAGAAATTGTACTTAATGAGTGAAATGATATAACTACTACGTAGAAGGAATGCACCATTTTTCAAAAAAAATTGTTACAAAATATATACTACGTATTATTAAAAATAAATGAAAATTTATTAGCTGTGATAAGCATAGATACCACATCCATAACACACATTTTCACTATCCAAATCCAAATTCCAGACGAATTGAAAGTTTGTGAATGTAAATGCGCCTTAGAAAATTATGAGAATAAATTAAATACTGAAATACAATTTCATTAAATTATATTTATAAAAGACTGCATCAAATAGTTATTCAGATGAATTAAAAAGTATGCTTTATTGATTTTTCTATCTCTGCTTAAAACTAACATTTACATTTAATTTAAAAGTAAATATGTCTTTTTCGATTTATTTCTTTTGTAAGAAGGAGAATTCTATTGAATTGCATTCCATTTTTTTTTCTTTATGAGCTGTCTCTTTAATTATTTTATTTTATGTCTTAATTAAAAAAATTTATTAGTAATAAAAAGTAATTGATTATTTTTTACTTTCCTTTGTAAGCGTTAGAAGTAAGTGTTTAATTTAAAAAAAAACCTTGCAATTATCGTTTTCGATTACTAGATTTATTAGATTGGGATGCCCTGAACACCATTTGATATATTTTTAAAAATGTTTGTCTTTTTGTCTCTCCATCTGTGTAGGACACATTTGTTGGGAATGCTCTACTTCAAAAAATAATGAACGGGAAATCATAAAATTTAAAAATCTGTTAGATCTTGAAATGAATTGGTGCTGATTCTATTTTGGTGCATATATCTCAATAGGAGGAGTTGCTAACCTATATCGTTTCATGATTTCCGTAATAGCTGAAGCTAAAGACACAAGGTTAGTTGGGGCAACTGGGCCATGATTTTACAATGTGACTCTGTAGCTTCTGACAATTCAGCTTCAAAAAGATAATGTTCATTTAAATTAAAATCTGAACTTCTGTAAATGTGTTCAGTTAGGATCCCTCTATCAGACAGAAATGCTCAAAATTACATTTTAATATTTGAAAATATAAAAACATGCATATTTCATCTTTCTTTTCTCATGGGTCCAGTTGCCCCATAAAAATGGGATAAGTGGACCATGAGGATCTATGTTCCACACGCGGTTTTTTTTTTTTTTTCATGTGGATATCAGGTCCTGTTTGAAAAAGTGTAAACAACTTTAAAAAATTTAAACCAGGCAAATCATGTAAGGTATATGTCAATAAAGAGCGTTGTAAGGGAAACCTTTGCTGTCAATGTGTCTAAAAATGCACTAAAAGTGAAAATATTAGATTTATTTATACCAAAAACATAAAAATAAAGTAAGTACTTATGTACTTTAGTATAGGTAATAAGTATAAAAGTCACATGGGTATTTTAAGGAAAAAAATAGCAAGGTTAAATCTATGAACAAACGGCTACGTAAGTACTTAAGTACTTTATCTGTATCCAGGGGTCGCATTATATAGGTAAAATTTTATTGTTCCTACCAACTTTCATGATCATTTTATTTAACATATTCTAAAGAAAGGTGCGATGAAGATATTATTTTCAAAATAGTGGTAGGAACAATAAAAGTTTCCCCATAGAATGCGACCCCTGTATCGTACAATTTCAAGGTTTGGCTATCTCGCTTTCAGGGGCAAGGTATTTGCATTCGTAAAATGTTGAAATAATTTAATGACACAAGTATTTACAAGATTAACTATATGAAAACAAGTAAAAGTATATTTTCGCGCACTTAATAAAAGTGAAATTTTCATTATAAAATTCCGGTGCCAATGTGGCAATTAGGAATTAAAATTATGTGATGCCATGACGGTATCACCACCTCTCAAGGGGTCAAGAAATTCGGTTTGATATCACCTAATATGCTTTTTAAAATTTTTATTACGTAATTTTAATAATGTATTCTATAATTTTCTTTATTGTGAGCAAAAAACAATGGAGAAATTTACTTCCCGTTATAAGAAAAACTATTATTAACCCGTTGTAAGAAAAACTATTAAATTATTTATAACTATTGGGACAACTGGCTTCAGCATGGTCCAGTTATCCCGGATACATGTCCCAGTTTCTCCATTCTTGAAAAATTTATGCGGTAACTGGGATACCGGTCTTACATTTTAAACATGAAGTAAATATGTATAGAAACCTTGTTCCGGTTAATTCTCAAAACAGCTAATTAGCCAGCGCATGCTCTCTTTGAACTGTCTACTTTTGAACTCAAAAGAATTAATCTCTTTGTTGTTGACGTTATGATGTGTCGAATGTAACTTCATATATTTTTATGTTCCGTTCTGTAATTAAATGTTTGTTTTGTGCCTTAAAGGATGTTGATTATTCGTAGAAATAAGTTACACTGAACCACCTTGATGCTAAATTTATTTTGAAATGAATGTTTAGATTAAGTAGAAAAGAAATTGAAGATTTGTGGTGCATCGCGCAGACAAGTCTAGATGTGAAAAGATTACTGCGTAATATTTTTGTTTTGTTTCGATTTGGAACTGAAGAGTGTTGATTTTTATTATTATATTTTATTTTTTGAAAATGAACGAAAATAAAGAGCGAAAGATGCGTCATACGCATCGAAATTTATTAAACAGATTATTTGAAGAAATTGAACAGTATCTAGCTAGTAATGAATATTCTTTAGAAAATTTACAAGAATTAGTCGATAAGTTAAACATTAAATGTAAGACTATTAAGGATCATTATAACAAGATTTTAAGCCTAATAAATGCGAAAAATGTCGAAAATGAAATATTGAATATTGATGAATATGACCGGAAAATAATAAGTTACAGAAATAAATTAAACTTTAAAATTAAAAGTTTATCTTCTAATACAGATTCATGCTGCTACTGAACTAAAAAGAGTAAAATTGCCAAAGCTACAAATAAACCGATTTTTGGGGGAACAAGACAATTTTTTAGAATTTTGGAACCAGTTTGAGTTAGCAATAGATAAAAACCCAAATCTAACAGAAATCGAAAAATTTACGTATTTGAAAAGTTTGGTTGCAGGAGCAGCTGCAAACACGATTAATGGTTTTGGATTAACTGAAAATAATTATGCAGTGGCCGTATTGCTTTTGAAGCATAGGTATGGTAGACATGACATGCTCGTACACGCTCACTTAAACAATTTATTAAATATGAAAGGTTTGAAAAGTTCTTCTGACACTGGTGGATTAAGAAATTTATACGATAAATGTATAGTGCAAATTCGAAACTTAGAGTCGTTAGGTGTAAAACCTGATATATACAGTGGGTTACTTTTCCCAATTTTACTGAAGTTAATACCCCCATATTTGACCTTAGAATGTAATAGAAATCTAAAAGAATGAGAAATGTGGAATATGGATAAACTTATGAGTTTTCTTAAAAATGAAGTTGAAAGTAGAGAACGGGTATCAACTATCCATGACTTAGATGGTAAGAAATCATTTTCCAATGATAATAAATTTGAATATAGACCAAAATTTACAGATAAACAATTGAAATGTAAGCCGCGATATCAATTTAATACTAAAGGATATAAGCAAAATAGTGTTCCAGCTACTGAATTAATGACTTCAATAAATAAGAATTCGTGTTTATTTTGTAATAGTGTTGATCATAATAGTGAAGTGTGTAATTATTTAACCATAGATGAGAAGAAAGAAATACTAAAAAAGCAGGGAAGATGCTTTTTATGTTTACAGTGTAAGCACAGAATTAAAGACTGTGAAAATACCAAAATGTGCGATATTTGAGGTAAGAAACATAATAGGGCTATTTGTTTTCAAATTGAAAATGATTTCAAAATAAACGTTGATAAAAGTGCCGTATCTATTTCCCATTGTGGTAACAATTCCACTAGTAATGTACAGAATGAAAACATGCAATGCAACATATTTTTGCAGACTTGTTCTGTTATAATAAAAGATCCTAAAAATGATAATAATGAACCAGTTCGTGTCTTATTAGATAATGGCAGCCTGAGAACATTTATAATTCGCGACATTTCACAAAAATTACAATTGCCGGTTATTAGAAAAGATACTTTATCTGTTTATGCTTTTGGAGCCGAAAGGGCAACTGAGAAAACTTATTATGTAGTAAAGGTAAAACTTGTAAACAGAGAACATCCCTCTTTACACATTGAAGTTGAAGCTTTGGAAACAGATAAAATTTCCGCTGCTTGCTTACCCACTCCTGATAAATGCATTAGGAAAACATATAATAAATTAAAAGGTTTACAACTTGCTGATTGTTATGAATGTACTAGTAAACAAATTGCAGTTTTAATCGGCACTGATAATTATTATAATATTGTAACTGGCAGAATCAAAAGACTAAAGAATAATCTCGTAGCTACTAAAACCCTTTTTGGCTGGTGCTTACAGGGTTATACAGGGTCAGCCAATGAATTGTTCAGTATGAAAATTATCGTTGAAGAAAAGGATATATCCGATCAAATCAGAAATTTATAGCAATTGGAAAGTCTAGGAATTGAATCCGAAACTCAAAATGTTAGTAATGAGGACGCTGACATTATGGCTGATTTTCAGTCTAATATTAATTTTAAGGATAACCGGTATAAAGTAAAATTTCCATGGAAGGCAAATTTGAAAATGTCTCTTAGTAACAATCGCGAAGTCCCATACAGAAGATTTTTGAAATTGAGAACAACCTGTAGAAATGACCCTTTGTTATTCTCAGAATATAAGGCTATTTTAGATAGTTATTTATCAGACAATATTATCGAACCTGTTGACAGTACATCTGATGTGAGCTCATTTTACTTACCACATAGAGCATTAATTCGTGAAGATAAGTCCACCACTAAAGTTCGCATCGTCTTTGACGGAAGTGCCCATGCTAAGGGTGAACTGTCACTTAATGATTGTTTATATACCGGATTTAATCTCATTCCCGAATTGTTCAGACTTTTAATCAAATTCAGAAACTTTCCCATAGCAATTACTGCGGACATTAAAGCATCTTTTTTGCAGATCGAGATTGATGAACCGGATAGGGACTTCACCAGATTTTTTTGGGACGATGAACCATGCATTGATGATCCAGGTAAGGAATTTAAAATATTCAGACTAAAGAGAGTGCATTTCGGTGTGAATTCGAGTCCCTTTCTTCTGGCTGCTACCATCAAGGATCATCTACAAAGGTATGTAGAAACATTTCCTGAATCTTTTGAAATTTTAAATTCATCGTTGTACGTTGACAATTTAATTACAAGTCAACCGAATCTTGATTACGCATTTAAAATTAGTAAGGAAGCCTATGAAATATTTCAAGAAGCTAGTATGATTTTTAGAATATGGAAAACCAACTCGCATGAACTGCGTGAGAAATGGAAAGAATATGGTTTACATATTGATGAAATTTCTGATAACTTAAATCTCACTAATCAGAATTTGATACCTTCCAAGGTTTTAGGGGTTGCTTGGGACCCAAATAGTGACATGTTTTCATTTACGACTAAAAATTTAGAATATTTCCTTTCGAATAAACTTAGTACTAAACGTTATTTATTGCAAACTGTTGGCCGAATTTTCGACCCAATTGGATTTATAAGTCCTTATACTATTAAAATTAAATGTTTAATTCAAGAGTTTGGTGTTTAGGACTTGATTGGGATGAAAACCTACCCAAAAATTTAGACAATTTATAGAATGAATGGTTTGAAGAAATAAAAGAACAAAATTGTATTAGCATTCCCAGATATTATTTGACTGATATTGCCCTTGATGAAGTTGATTAATTTGAATTACATAGTTTTTCAGATACTTCAAAGAAGGCATATGGTACGGTAGTGTACCTTAGAGCAGTGTTAAAGAATAAGAACATTGTTACTAGTTTTGTGGCAGCAAAAAGTCCAGTCGCCCCTTTAAAAACTGTCTCTATACCTCGTCTGGAACTTTTAGGAGCCCCTTTGTCTGCTAGACTTTGTAATAAAATTGCTAAAGAATTTGCTTTTCATGCAACTTGCTACTTTTGGACCGACTCTACTATTACTTTCTTTTGTATTAGAAGTGAGCTAGAAAGATTTAAAATGTTTGTCAGAAACCGGATAAAGGAAATCAGAAATCTTAGTGATCCATTAAATTAGTTTCACTGTCCTGGAAAAGATAATCCTGCCGATCTAGTTACTAGAGATTTGAAAGTTTCAGAGTTGAAAAATAACCATTTTTGGTGGGAAGGTCCCCAGTGGTTAAAGCAAGACATATCTCTTTGGCCAAAATTGGATAATACATTCGATATATTAGATATTTATGAAGTTAAAGATCAGTTAGAAACAAAAAAAAAAACACTGTTGTAAAATCAAATATTGTAAATAAAAATCAGTTAAACGTTGATTTCATTAATCGATATTCTTCTTTTATGAAGTTAATAAGAATTGCTGCATGGTGTTTAAGATTTCTGAAAAACTGTAAATTGAAATCAGGAATTAGAAAATATGATTATTTAGATACTTCTGAGTTACAGAATGCGACCAAGAAGCTAATAAAGATTGTTTAAAATTCCGCATTCCAAACCGAAATTCAATGTTTAAGGAAAAACCGTCCTCTCCCAAACAACAGTAAGATTTTGAACTTAAATGTATTTCTAGATGCAGATGGACTTTTAAGAGTCGGTGGAAGACTGAAATTTTCTAATTTATCAGAATCGCAGAAACATCAAATACTTTTACCAAAGTCTCACTATTTTACTGAACTTTTAATTGATTATTACCATAAAAAATTCCTACATTCAGGTACTCAGACAACTCTATCTTTATTAAGACAATTTTATTGGATACCATTTGGTCAAAGTCATGTAAATAAAATTATAAATAGGTGTGTGACTTGTCTTCAAACAAAACACCAAACTATTCAGCAATTGATGGGTTACTTGCCCCGTGATAGAATTGTACCATCTAGACCGTTTAAGAAAACGGGCGTTGATCTAGCAGGTCCTATTATAACAAAACCTAATTTAAAACGTTCAAAGGTAACCCTAAAATCATATATTTCTATATTTATTTGTTTTTATACCAAAGCCGTTCATCTAGAAGTTGTTTAGGACTTGACCACAGAAGCATTTTTAGCCTGTTTGAGAAGATTCATTGCTCGAAGATCTAAACCCTGTGTCATAAGGAGTGATAATGTCACAAATTTTAAGGGTACTTGTGCTCTTTTGAAATCGTTCTATCAAATCTGTTCTTCGGAAGAAATTCAGTGATTTACTGCTGAAGAACGAATTCATTGGAATTTCATACCTCCTGCATCTCCACATTTCGGCGGATTATGGGAATCAAATATAAAAACCGTGAAGCGAATCCTCTTGAAAATAACTAAATTCTCTATCTTAAATTTTGAAGAGCTGTCAACACTTGTGACGCAAATTGAGGCAGTTATGAATTCACGTCCGTTGACCCCCTTGTCTGCAGATGTTAATGATCTACAACCACTAGCACCTGGTCATTTCCTCATTGGAGGTCCTCTTTTGAATGTTCCTGAAAATAATGCCATTTTAGACTCTTTACCTTATTCTTCTAGGTGGACACTAGTTCAAAGATTAAAAATGCAATTTTGGCACCGCTGGAGCCGAGAATACTTAAATGAGCTGCAAGTCCGCAGTA
This sequence comes from Maratus speciosus, assembly GCA_963932465.1. Classification (NCBI taxonomy): domain Eukaryota; kingdom Metazoa; phylum Arthropoda; class Arachnida; order Araneae; family Salticidae; genus Maratus; species Maratus speciosus. The sequence continues at coordinate 142,197,839 of OZ010791.1, forward strand.
AATGGAAAAAGTCCTCGCAAAATGTTAAAGTTGGACAGCTTGTGTTATTGAAGGAAGGAAATGACAAGTTTGTATTAGATTGGAAAGTGGCTCGAATTCTGAAAAGTTATAAAGGTGATGATGGACATGTCCGTGTAATTGTTCTCAAGACCTGTACAGGTATGTTACGTCGAAATATCACCAAAGTAGTACCTTTGCCATTTTATGATGATGTTGGACTCCGGACTATGATGATGTCCAACGCCGGGCGGGATGTTCCGGTTAATTCTCAAAACAGCTAATTAGCCAGCACATGCTCTCTTTGAACTGCCTACTTTTGAACTGAAACGAATTAATATATTTGTTGTTGACGTTAGAATTCTTTAGATGTGATGTGTCGAATGTAACTTCATATATTTTTATGTTCCGTTTTGTAATTAAATGTTTGTTTTGTGCCTTAAAGGATGTTTATTATTCGTAGAAATAAGTTACACTGAACCATCTTGATGCTAGATTTATTTTGAAATGAATGTTTAGATTAAGTAGAAAAGAAATCGAATAAACCTAATGATATTAACGTAGTCATATGCCTAATCTTAAAAAAAAAAGATTGTTTAATACAAGTACTTACAGTATTTTAATAAAAAGCCGAGGAAGTGCAACCAAATTGACGTTGTTTTTAAAAAAAGAAACGTAAATTTTCGATAACCTATCACAGCAATGAGAGTTATGATTGATTTGACACACGTTGTTTTAGGAAGTAGAGGTTAAGGGGCATTGTTCACAAAAGCTAAAACTTAAAATACATCAACGTTTTTTTATAAAATAGCCTATGGTCCAGTTACCCCAACTAACCTTAGTTCTTGGAAATTTCAAAAACAGCATGTTTTTTAGATCTTTGTATGATTACTGATTTTCTTTTGGTGCCTTTCGCTCAGCAGTTAACGATGCTATGCTATTTTTTGCATAATATCCGTCATAGCTATATTTCGGAATCGATGGGATGGAATTTCATGAAATTTAGTATTTAATTAGACCAAGACACAGGTTGATACTAATTAGGTGTAGCATAGGTATATCTTTCTCAATTTGTGGTGTTTCTAAATTGCGCTTTTAACGATTTCCCTGATAGCTATATCTCGGATTATATGGGATGGATTTTCACCAAGATTTAATGTGTGAGATAATTATTAAAAATTATGTTGATTCAATTTCGACTTTGTTCATTTAAGAATGGAAGCTCATATGCTTTGTTTTCACTCTGGACATTATAGCTGTATCTCAGTTTTTAATAGTAGAAAAGCACCGAACTTTATATTTGAGGTTATAATGTATATCTTTGTACGATTTGGTATGTGAATACCCGACATGGGAGGCTGTTGAATTGTGGCCTTTTTTTAATTCTCTGATCGCTGTAACTTCGAATTAAATTCAACGAAATAAATTCTACTCCATATTTATTGGTGTCTATTTAAATTAATATATTAGAATAATACAAGAGAATTTTACGGTGGGCTTATCATATTAAATTTTACTGTCAAAAGCATGTAATAATTATTATATTCCTAACTAGTCTAAAAATAATTGACTTATATATCTGCAACAGTGCTGAATTTTGGATTGGTCGCGGATATGTTTTCCCATGACCACATCGATCACCAGTCCTTTCTCCATGTGATTTCAGCAATGTCTTTATTTAAGATCAAATCTACAGCCCGGCGATTAGATAATCTATTTCTAAATAGAAATCATAAATAAAATAGCACTTGGTTTAATCGAAGTGGAAGATTCTCACAAACATATGGCTAGAGTTGGTTTATCGATAGAGATTTATTTGCAAAGTAACGAATGGAGGCCAGATCAAACATTTATTAAAAAAGAACATTTTATATGTTTCACTATTTTATAATCATGTCTACTTTCATGTTTCGCTGCATAACTGCTCAGATTTAACGTTTATTTTTGACCTCATAATTTATGTCAACCCTATTGTTAAAGAACTGAATAAAAGCATCTCTATATTAATAGCCCAAGGTCAAATATTATTCTTTGTGCTGTTTTTAGAATTGAAAAAAAATCTCTATAATAATAGCCTAAGTCATGTGACTATCATCAACAGTTCCGGGCTGACCGCTTCGCTTTTTATATGCCAGGCGGCCATTTTGGTACCATAATGTTAGCCAGGCGCAGGTGATAAATCGCCAAATATTGTTCCATCGCTATCATTTCATCTATATTATTATAGTCGAAGTCATCTGACGGTCATAAATAATTACGGGTTGGCCCTTTCGCTTTTCATTTACAAAGAAACTTCCATTCTGATTAAAAAATCAAAATTAATTTTTCGAATAAAACTACATAAATGTTGTCATGATCGTGATGAATTCTTATTACTTTTATGTTAGCCGGGCACAAATCTCGCCAATAACATTTTTTAACTCGCAAGCTAGAATTTTTTGTTTTTCTCGTGGGAAATTAAAACAATGCTTTGATGTTCAAAATAAATGTAATAGTTTATGGTATTATTTATTATTTATTATTTTTATTTTATTATTTTTTTTTTAAACAGAAATAAATGAAAACCACGAATTTAAATGTTTCACTTTTAAATGAAAGTTTTGTATTTTAAATAAAGTGATTGAAAGGAGTATATTTTAAATGAAATCAATAAAATAGGAAAAAATGCGGTGGGAACAATGTTTGGCGATTTATCGTCTGGGCCCGGCTAACATAAAAATACAGAGTTCTTGATTTCTCTATCAGAATATTCTTATTTGGGAAGGATTGAACAAGTAAATTATTGAATAAAAGTAACATGATACAATGCTTAGCATACATTTAAGGAAGACCAAACTGATCGCCAAAGTGCGAGTAGTGCTTTAGAAATGTTGGCAAAATTCTAAGTAAAGACAAAATATTAATATTTTACTGCGATGTTTAACATTTTTACGGCACACCTAAACCGATAGATAAATTCCCGCGGTACACAATGTTAAATTAGTATGGTTTGCAGACATATGTCAGGAGTATAAAATGACATATTTAGTTTATATACCGATAAGCAAAATGCAAAAGCAAAGAGAAACTAAAAAGGAAATCCATTTATCACAATTTGTAATATATATATATATATATATACATGAAACAAATGAAGAACGAATTCTTTATTTATTTTTTAATATATACATTAATATTAGGCGTATTCTTTGTAAAAGCGGATACCCATACATTTAAATCGTCTTCTAGAAATCTGATATTTATTTTTACTTTTACAATATATCACCAATTATCAGAACTTGTCGAGAGCGTGTCTAATTCAAATACGTAAAAGTCTGGAGAGCTGAACATATTAAATAAGACATAGTAAGAAAATATCTTAAAGAAAGAATGTCAAGAAAAAAGTGATTGCTACTGTGAAATATTCAATTTGCAACAAGAATTTCAACTGTTCTCGCTGTCAATACTCCCCAGATAAAACACTTCATTAAATAAGAAAAATTTTAGTTTTCTATCTTAAGAAAAGTTTTTCTTTTATTTTCGTATGCAGTGTCAATTAATTTGTAAATTCCTGTGCACTTTTTTTATTTATTCATTTATTTATATATTTATTTTAGCTGGAGGTATTTCCAGCGGACACTAATGCACGTGAAGATAATTAGGAGTTTTCGAAAACTGTTGACAGATTATAAAGACATTCATAATTTGAATTCTTTTGTAAATCGAATTAGAACCCTCCCCCCCCCCTCACTCTTTCTTGCATGATGTTACGTCTTTGCTTACCCATACACATGTTCCAAGGTGCACTTCTGTGTCTCAACCTAAGATTAGAAGAGTTCCATTATACGGGTTACAAAATAAACCACATTACTGAGTTATTTAGTTTCTGTTTAAAACAAAATTCTTTTCAATTTTCAAATAAATTTTATACCGTGTCAGATAGCTTAGCGGTGGATATTCATCCACGTCCTTTCCTAGCTGATTTGTTTATGCACTACTTTCAAGTTAAACTTGTTTAATCTTATTAATTTTTCGTTTTATTGTAGATATGCGGATGACTCTTTTGCGCTCTTAAACTCATCTATTTCTTCTTTCAAAAATTGTTAACTATTTTAAACTCAATGGATGCAGTTATCCAATTTACATATGGAAATGGAATTTGATCATAGGAATGCCTGATTATATAATTGTTAATGTTACCATGATATTTGTTTGTGCTAATTTTTTAAAGTGGGAATTTTTTAGTATTACGTTTCATTTTAATTATTTTTTAAATATTATAAATGTGTATAAATTCAAATTTTATTATTTTTTATTTAAACTTTAAATAAAATAAATAAAAATTTCTCGTGTTTTAGATTTTTTTTTAAATGCCTATTACATTTTTTAAATGTAAATCTTATTTATGCAAACCAGAAATTTTACTTTTTTGCTTGCCAAATTATTTGTGTTTTAATCATTATCTCAATCTCATTTGATTTTCAAATACTCTCACTGCATTTTCATATATTTCTTAAAAACTTTTTTATTTGTAAATTTCTTTTGTCTAAAAATTATTATAAAGTCTAATAATTCTGAAAATGACTAAAAAAGATTTTTTAAGGCGTTCATACATATTCATGAAAAAATTTGCCAATTTTATTTTTAATATTTTTAATTCATTCAATAAAAAATCATTAATTTAGTCTATGTTATAATTACAATTTAAATTAGTTAATTTATATTCATAACTTATTGAAAACTTTTCAGGAAAATGGAAAAAAAGGTAATGTGAACTCTTTTCTTGACTAAATATATAACCGGAAATATATTCGAAAATTTTGTATGCAATGTATACAAGCCTTAGAATTTTCAGTTTTAATTAATAACAGTTATTATTATAAGATGAACTCCCCCGAACTCTTTAAATACACCTCATTTATATTTTAATTGAATTGATAATTAATGGAGTTATCCTTATTTGAATATATTTGTTGGTTAACTAGTGCTAAAAACTGTATCTGGTAGTTTCCTGTGGGAACTTTCATTTTCTTAAGATAAAGGAATAATATTATTCAAATTTTCATCTCTGATGAATTTTAATGAACTTTTATCTTTCATGAAAAAAAATGTTCCTCAACATTTATGATACACATTTCCATAAAAATACATATGATACCTCCATTCTCTAGATTTACTTTTCTATTTTTTTACAAAATATATTAACGTGTTTAAGATTTTCAAGTAAGATAAAGTTTGTGCATATCTAATACACTTTTGTATATTATTTTATATAATTTTCAAATACGTTACATTTTTTTTATTTTATTTTGATTTGGTTCGGTTAAATTTATTATTTAAATAATGACTTGCATTTTAATATGATAAAGAGATAACGTTAAAAAAATATTCAAATGAAAAAATCCTTATTTTATAGTAATAGACATTTTATAGTAATAGAATTCGAATATTTCATATTTATAATCTATTTTAGAAAAAAAATTTCACAGTACTTTATTGTTTAAATAATAATTTACTCTTACAGATTAATTTTGAATACAGCTCTGCAAATTTATAATCTTGTTCTACAAAACTGTCTACTTGTAATTTAAAAATGAGGCCTAATTCTGTATTTAAGATTAAAAAACAAAGGAATGTCTTATATAAAGCATGTAATTTTTAATTTAAAGTCGTTGACATGGAAGCGGTGGCGCAGACAATCATCTCATCGGGTTTTCGTCTCAATTTCCAGGATTAGACAGAACTCGATTAGCATATTAAAATGCAAGTCGTCTGCCAAGTCATACCTTGGTAGAAACCACATGCAGACAAAATGTTAGTGGTTTATCGGTAGGTTTATCATAGTGTTTTTCTGACCCCAAAGGTATGAAATCACGGAGGACTATGAGCAGGAAAGCACAATGGTAAACCTGCCAGTCAGTCACTAAAATTGGGTTTGCAGGTGTTTTCCACCAAGATATGACTAGGTAGACCAGTTGCAAGGTAATATTCAGATCGAGTTTTAACTAATTTTGAAATTCCAGCATTCAACTTGATGAGGTGGTTTTTGGAGACGACTCCCGGTCGTTTTGGATTTATATCAAAATTTAAAAAAATACATTTTTGTAATTTAAGGTGTTTAAATTTTAAAACAGACGTTTGCTTTAAAAAAATCATTATAGTACAGTAGCGCTCAAAAGTATTTTGACATCATTATATTCGCTCTTATTTTGTTTAATATAAAAATATAAAAGAAAATATATTTCCTATCATTAAGAACACTATGACTGCAGTTATTCAAAGGTATCAAGTTTCAACTTCTTTGTTTACATTTGGCGCCACCAAAGAAATATAGCTTCTCCTTTGCTCAAAAATATTTTTACAATTAGTTTGCATTTAATTGTTGAAGGCATCGGTTGCTGTATAGCTTCCATTGGTGTTTATATCATCTTATTGTGATTATTTTTAAATGTCGAAACGCAAAGTATATTCTAGTAATTTTAGAAAAACCGTTGTAAATGCATGCACTTAAGCAAGGAAGGACGCGAGAAGAAGTTGATCTTTTTTTTAAACCTGTATTGGAAGCTTGTTAGTACACGGAATGAAGTTTTTAATAAACGGAAATCTATCAAAAACAAGCCTCGAAATGTACGTCCAAAAAAAAAAAAAAAAAAACTTCCAATGTTGATTATATTATAAAAAAGCTATCGGCAAGTTGTTGTCGTAAGTCGGCTGTAGTAATAAAAAATGAAATGTTCAGGAAAATACTGCATAGACATACACGTTTCAACAGTCAAACGACGCCTAAACCTCTATGGTTTACATCGCCGAAGACCAGCTGAAAAGCCTTTGATATCTGCTAAGAATAGGAATTGTATATGGTTAAATAAAATAAATGATTGACTTTTATATTTTATTACATTTTTTAATTAATTTGAGCGCTACTGTATGTTATGTAAATATTTGAAAAAAAAAAAAAAAGACCAACAAATTTTGCACTAAAACTTTTTTTTCTTTTGGCACGATTCGACCACTAATTTAAAGACCTAAAGTAGTACTGCGTTTCTTAACAACACATTTGGCATATTTGACGATTTGTCAATTTTTTCGAAAATTAAACACTATAAATTAACTACAGCAGCAGAAACAAGAAACAAAAAACCAGGCAGACATATAAATATACCATTTTTAAATCCTAATGAAACTGAAGCAAGACCTTCAGTAGAATGAGACATTACATCCAATAAAATTAATAAAAACCAAAGGATCCCTATTAAGTCCTGTATATACGTCGACATACAGAAAATATATACAAACAAATTATGTAACCGCTTTTGTTACATGTCATTTAAAACTAGTCCAATGTATGAATTTCAAAACTTTCTTCTATCTCATACATGATAAAACTTCAAAATTTGCTATCACAGTGCCAAAATAAAATGGTAATCTATGCCCGTCTCGAGGATTCTAAAGATGTGAAATTCCGTCCATTAGTTCTTGATTTATGACTATCGTTAAAATCGTGTAAATCCTGCAAAATGTAGCATAGCAGCGCTACTATTTGAATGCTTTACACAAAACTCAATCAGCAACAACTTATGTCAACGTCCAAGTTTATCTGGTTTGATGAAAATCCGTCCATTAGTTTTTGAGATAGAGCTATTGGGGAATTCGTGCAAAATTCAGCATAGCCGCTCCACCTGTTGGAAGATTAACACTAAAACCTAATAAACAACAACTTGCGTCAACATCTAACTGAATCTGAAATTAAATGACAATTCGTGCATTAAATTTTGAGATACAGGTATTGCGGGAATCTTGAAAAAAAAAAAACAGCATAGCAGCGCCACTTGTAGGCGATTTACACCTAAATATAATCAGCAACAATATTTATCAAGGTATACCTAAATCTGAAATTTGATGAAAATCCGTGTATTAGTTCTTGAGATACAGCTATTTCGGAAATTGTGAAAAATGCAACATAGCAGCGCTACCTCTTAGGCGATTTTCACCAAAAACTAATCAGCACCAATTTATATCAGGGACTAACTGAATATATTTTTTAATTAAGTTCCATGCATTAGTTCTTCAGATAGAGTGCCCATAAAATTTATGTCACATACAGAACAGACAGACAGAGCCAAAGACTCACAAACAGACACTTTTTAAAACATGCTTTACGGGATCTCTGACCCCTAAAACGAGTAAATTCGTTGTTAACCGGAAGTCGAAAATTTTCACAAATCCAATTCTTTCTTTTTTTAAAGATAAAAGAAATGTGACATAACGCCTGTCTTTTATTTATATCTTCAGTTATGTATGTGCTTTATTTAGAGTTCAACATTTTTTTACGCTCGACTTTATAGATATATATTTCTAGAGTACCTCTGAAAATTTGTCTCTTTTCATACCCCGGTGATGGATGAAAAGAGAGCATTGATTCAAAGCTCACAAAAAATTAAAGTTAGAAAACATGTTTGATATTTTTATTCCTGTTCATGATACGATTACTTCCAGATTCAAGCGTAAGAGTTGTCAAAATTGATGCTTTATCACTTTCTCGTTATTGTACCGGAAAAATAAACTTTTCCGATAAAAGGTTCCTATGTAAGTTTTATTTTCTTTGAGACAAGATAAACGCTTGAGTTTTTATATTTTAAAAATAAATTCCGTATAAGGAATAGAAACAATTTATAGTGAGGTTTATCCACTATGTGAGGTGATATTCAGATATAAATACAATGGCACAATATAGTGTATGTGTAAAACAGTAGTCTCTAACCATAACTATTCATTTATTTATTTTATTTATTTATTTATTTATTTATTTTTTGCGAATAGGAATGTATCGCTCGAAAAGAAATTTAAGAATAAATAATAATAATAAAAAAGAATGAATATATTGTGTGATCCAAAAGTCACAAAAGAAATTAAATTTATTAATTTGGACAGGTTTAGCTCAAAATTGGTCAAAAAATCATTTTTTTGTTTTTTAAGATTAAATAAAAGCCTGTTTTATTCTGAATATTTTGACACCTCATTTTTACCTTTACGAAAATCATATCGCGAGATCTTGTAAATTTTGTTAATACACTCAGTGCAATTATCCACACAAATTAAAATTTTAAAAGGCTTTTTCCCCATGTTCCTTTTTTCTTCATTTTCGTGATTAAAAATGCGACGGTTTTTTTTTTCTATTTCAGATAGAAATTTTAATTTTTTGTACACGCTATTTATAATATATGTGATAAATATGACCCTGCAATTAGCCTTCAGGTTCTTTGTTATTTTTTAAAAAGTAAAAGTATATGAAGGTTTATTAGATTTCATCGTTTTATCAAGTAATATATTAGTAAAAAAAATCATACAAAATGTGATATTAGATCTATCTAAAAATCCATACGCAGTCTTGTGAAATACACATTTCAAAATCTTTTTAAAAAATTGGGCCAAACTATCAATATTTAAAAAAAGTATTTGTGATTTTTAAACATTCAATTTTTTTTTTTACTTTTTTAAAATTGTAATTAAATATGCAGTTATTTTTTTCATAATGTACTTTTAGTTGAACATTGAAATTTTATTTTTGTACTTTTGTTTTATTGTACTTTTGTTCACCATATGAACCATGCTTTTCAAAATAAACAAAATTGTTTAAAGGGTAAGCTGTCCTCTTAAAATCATGCGTAGTAGCACGATGCCGTTTTCATGTATAGGAAGACGTCAGTTTTTTTTTACTAATGAAATATTTATTACCAAAATATTTACACTCTCGATTTACAAGTGTCCTTTTAACTGTGGGAGCAGTTTGTACACGGCACAGTTCACTACTTAACATAATACAGGATGCCATTAGTGATAATAATTCTCAGAAATAGCAGAAAATTCTCCTGCCCGTGAAAAAGGATTTATCTTGTAATTCCTCTCATATGATGCAACTACAGAGAGTAGCTCTGGATCCACTACCTAGCTAAAAGTCGGTGACGCAAGCAGCTATTCTGGCAGTATATATATATATATATATATATATATATTTCAAATTTTATTTCAAAATGTATTAACTGCATCCTTTGGTATCATTTACTGTGATTTCTTAACTGTTTTATTCACCTTAATCTTTTTGATATACTGGCAGCCATGTGCGCGTGGATTTTTGTAAAATACTGAAATATTAATCGGTATGGTGTTTATTATTTATATTTTATATCCTATAAATATTTAAATACGTTTTATTGATTCTTCCATTTCATATTATTTGTTTCTATTCTGCTTTCATTTTTAATCAATTCACTTGATTTTATGGTTGTTTGGGCACAGGGGAAAATAACTTTTAGCTTTAGCTTATTTTTCCCACAGAAAACAACCATTTCGCTTATATCATTGAATTCTGTGCCCTTGATAACCTAATTCAATGTATAAGCTTTTCAATTTTTGTCGGTGTCCACTTTTTTCTTTTTCTTCCATAATAATTCTTATATTATTTTTTTTTAATACTTACAGCTTTAATTCATAATATTTGACGGTGGAAGGTTATGTTTAATTAATGGTTATATATATATATATATATATATATATTGCTATTAAAAATAACAATGCTTTTATGCTTATTTATGCGAAAACCACAGTGCTATACTCTATACATTTTTAATTATTATTTTTTTTTTATTTCTCTTGTGATCTTCGTTTAATTTAAATTCAGGGTGATCCAAATATCACAAAAAAATTGCTATTAAAAATAACAATGCTTTTATGCTTATTTATGTGAAAACCACAGTCCTATAGTCTATACATTTTTAATTATTATTTTTTTATTTCTCTTGTGATCTTCGTTTAATTTAAATTCAGGGTGATCCAAATATCACAAAAAAAAAAATCCATAATTCAAATAGTGCAACATTATGATTTTCATATAAATATTTAATAGGACTTAGGAATCTTAGCTCCAGAATTGCTGCATTTGTCCCCTACAGTTAATACTGTATTGATCTCAAATATATATTTATTTCTCCGCCTACCAAACTGTTCCATAGGACCCGACAGGTACATTCGAAATGACTTCATGAATGATGATCTAATGGCAAAAAAAGACTGAAAATTCTGTAAATATGCGACATTTTTCAAGTATGTGACTTTTGTAAACACGTGGGTTTTGTAGATATGTGCCTTTTCTGTAAATATATGAAAATGTCACATATTTTTATGAAAAACATCAATTTGTCGGGTCCATTGAACCCATCTGGTAAGCGGAGAGTTAAGCTATCATGTGATAACAATTACACCAAAAAAATTTCGATACTCTTACAAATACCTTGCCATGTCGACAGCTATTTTCCTAATGTCGTCTGTGAAAATTACTGTTTCTAATCCGGGTTGCGTTGTGAACTATTTCGCAGCGCTCAAACTGCTGGTACAACAGAAACTCCACTTGCTGGTAGCAAACGTAATTATTCTGGCTATAAAGTATTCGTTATAAAAACAAGTATAAAAGTAAAAATATATTTTTAAGAAACATTTTATAAACATTGAATGTTCATATTGAAAATCACACCTCATTGTTTCACGACAATTCATGTTTTTTCGCAAAAATTTCCGTTGCACTACATTAATTTGGGGTGAGCACTGAAGTCGGTTATGAAAAATTCATTGTTCTTGTATGTTTGCGAAAGCAAATGAATTTATTTAAAAATAAGCAAAGTCTGATCTGTTTCGTGTCAACAGAAAAAAGGAAACACTATTTTAACTATCTTTTTAGAATTTCTAAATTGATTTCCCAACATATATTTAATCGTAAATTAATTGATATTACACTATTAATTGATAAAAGCACGTGTTTTTAGTGTTACATCCTTCATTTTTTTACTTTGAATTTATTTGCTACTTTCTAGCCACTTAAATGTATCATTGTTGCAGTTTATGGCAGTCATTTGACTTATTACGGCGATAGTTTCTTGACGCATCATTAAATCCATTGTTGTTTCTACTCCCTTAAAATTGTTATGCGGTACACGATTTATTGCCTGTGATAGACTAACGAAAAAAAAGACATAGTTAATCAATGTATTAACTTATAATTAAGTTGTAATAATAATAAAATGATACATTGTCATCGGAATCACACATGGGTATATATTTTTTATAATTCTATCATATGAGGAAGTGATTTAAAAATCAATTTTAAAATCTCATCTGTACGTACAAAAGCCAGGTTGACTTAATAATAATAATAACTTTTTTCTGCACATTTAAGTCTAAATAGCGTTGTGCTACTGGCCTATACATTTTGAAATATTGAGGTTTGATTTCTTTGGTGGCTTTTACGTGGGTAGTTCAATAATTATAGTCCCTAGTGTATATAAAATATTTGTACTGCGATGGTTGATGTGGAATATCGAAGCCTAATGTCTTAAATGCATATATGCTCAATGTCAGGACCGTAGCTGCTATATTAACATATTTTTGGCGGGAGGGGTGAAATTTTAAAGACCTATTTTTGAGGGAGTTTTTAAGGAGGGATTTGAGAGTGAAATGCAGGTTTGGAGCTTATGAGGCTACATTTGTGACAATGGATAAGATGTAGCTACGTAACTATCATTTCAAGTTCAAACAACAATAGTTACGTCTCATCCACTGTCACAAATCTAACCCTATAAGCTAAAAATCAGCTTTTACCCCCCACTCCCTTCTTTCACTCCTCCCTCCAAAACTATGTGAATATAGCAGCTACAGTTCTGAATTTGAGCATATAGGTGCCTAAGGTATAGGCTTTCATAGTCCACAACAACCATCGCAGTATAAACATTTTATATACACTAGGGATAATAATTCTTGAACCACCCACGTAGATCGCTGTATATTTCATTATTAAAAGATTCAAATTTGAATAATCTTGAAAATTTGACAAAAGTCCTACTATTTTGCCTAATATCGATGCTCTTTTCAATAATCAGTTAGCACTCGCTTATTACTCACTTTCGCTTATAGCACTCACTTACTATTATTTTGTCGTATTATATTTTGTTGTATTATCGTTATAAAACCGGATATTCAAAGAAATCGGACAGCATTAAAATAATAACTTTATGGGTTTTTTTTTTTTTTTTTTTTTTTTTTTTTTTTTTTGCACAGAATAGATAAAAAAATCTCGCTACTGAATAATTTTTTATCATCAAATTGTTACAGAAATAAAAAAGGGGGAGAAATTTACTTCATATTTGTTTTAATAATAATTGATCGTATAGGTCAGCTACAAATTGAAAAAATGCGCCAACTTGCATTTTTCTATCATAAACGCCCACTTTTGATATTAATCTGATGTCCTGGGATCAAAGAAGCATGGAAAAGAATATAGGTTATGCACTTTTGTAAAAATCGTAATTGTTCCAACAGAAAATGCGTTACTGTTTAACGCATAAATTTAGAAAAAAAAACCTTTTACAATAAAGAGTAGAAACATTATACTACTAAGCGAAAAACCCCTCAAAATTTATAATATGATACGATACACTTTAATGCAAAAAGGAAAATTGTATACGATTTTCGTGGTTATTTTAAAGACTTTCTAGTCTGTGGATGGTTCAAATAGACCAGGGATAGCAAACCTTTTTACGCGCATATAAACTATATACGTGCCATAAATTAAAAAACAATATGCCTGAACATTGCAACACGCCAAACTTTTCTACGAAAAACATTGCGCGATATGCTGTTTATACAAACCTCTGTTTAAGACAAACAGCGAAGTTCTTGCGTTTAATATCAAAGGTCAAAATGCTGATTTTATTTATTTCCAAATAAGCCATTAATTTAATTTAATAAATTTTTAATTCGAAATATTTACTTAGGCTTCATGCACTGCAATGATTGTGTAAAAATCTATGTTTGGAGGCCTCCAGGCATTATAATTTGACAAAAATTAGAAGGTCTTTTTTAGGAATAACAATGTAAAACTGCTCAAAAGATAAATTAAACTTTTGCTTATTAAATTAACTAAGTATCACCGTCTGATGAGAATTATATAAACATTTTATATTATCTGGTGTAATGGAAGATACCAGTAATAAATAAAATCGTCTTTTAAATCGCACTATATAGATAACATTGACTTTAGGGCATGTTGCAGATACTTAAGGGGTGCAAAGGGTTAAGGCTGTTATCATATGTAGCAGATACTCAAAGCAGTGTTACAAAGGGTTAACCCTCTTGCTGCGAAACCCGAGATTTACTTGGGCAACGTAAAAGTCGCAAAATTTGCGCAATCCGAGAATTTTTTCCGATGGATTTTTTCCATCTAATTAACCCTCTTTGATTATCCCCACCAGTTATTTTTTTTTATTGTAAATGTTGTCTTATTTAACCTTTAAATGATGTCACAGAAATTGTCACACAACTTGTGTGAAGCGGTCTGTGAGACCGCTCCATCAAAAGATGAAAACATGGAAAAATTAAATTTAAAAAATCAAAAAACCCGATGTGTAAAAAGCAAACTAATGAATTATTTCTCATCAATGTGAAAATATTTTTTATATTAATTACCTATTTTTTTATTTACTTGTATTGATGACTTTTAAGTTGTGTTTAATTGTTAGTTCCTATCTATAAACAGTGATTTGATTAGGGCTATAGATGTCTATGAAGGTTAGAATTGCAGTAAAGCTAGAGATCATACCTACACAACTTCCAGGCTGAGCAATATTTAAACGTAGCTTCTGACGGTAAAATAGTGAATGAAAAATCGTCTTCATTTTGAAAGACCTATCCAATGATATACCACTCAATAGGGTGCGTAATTTTTTTTCGTCGCTACAGCCATTTTGAATTTGTAAAATCAAAACCTAGCCTATAACCATCTGACGGTTAAGACGAATCGATAGAGTCTTCATTCATTAAAATATATCCAGTCGTTGAGATATTTTGAGGGTATAAAGAAATCCACATACCCAGATACGCGTGAAACACATAACAGTTCTTGGCAGTCCAGTAAAAAGACGCGATTACCTCATAAAATGTTGTTTTTGTACAGGACTGTTATAATTAAAATTCACCTATGTAAAAGTCTTTTGTTATAGTACTAAACTAAGTTCCAAAGTTAATTAAGCTAACTAAGTTCCAGACAGAACAAAATTTCGGTAGTGTTTGTAGTTAAACTGAAAATTGCAAGTTAAACTATAAAAAGTGAAAAAAGCCGCGGTCTGAGAGACCGGTAATATCAGTTAAAGGTTAATCGGAACAGGTACTGAACAAGTGAGCAGCAGTGAGTTGTTTCCTATCTGATAACAGCTTAACAAGCAGTCTAGGATTTGAAATATCTTATGTTTTTGAGCCATTGGGAAATATTTAACAGTAGTTTTGAACTACTTAAGAGATAAAAATAAGAAATTTAAAGAGGGAATTAAATGGTTAAATAAATAAAGAAATATAGTTTAATATAAAGTTAAGTTTTAAAATGAATAAAAGTGATAAATATCTTAAAGAATATATAAAACAGTCTAACTGTAGTTATAAAACTACTATAAAAGAATTAAAACGAGAGAAAAGGTTAGCACTATGTTCAGAGTTACACTCGCCAAGCTTAGGCGGAAAAAGGGAAAGGATGTAGCAAAAGCCACATTAACCAAAAAAGGGACTTTTCAGGGCCATACAATTTTTTTCTCCTATATACCAATATAGTGAAGATATAACTTTTTTTACATAGAATATAGAAAGAATTTTAAGAATAGAAAAAGGTAGACAATAGCAATCTTAGAGTGGTGTACCCAGAGATTACTGGGTGTCTATAATTATGGAGAACTTGGGGCGTTTACGGTGGCGGGGCTCGAAGGCATTATAATCCAGGAGCTACTATTTCATTTGGAAGTTCAAAGATTTTGCTATAGAATTTGTTAGCTAAATCGCTGATGCGTTTACGCAAGGTGGTGGTTTTGATATCCCTACGGACGGTTGAATTACGTAAGTAACCATAAGCGTTATGAACTGTGCGCAGGTGTCTGTTATGAAGACGACATAAGTTGTCCATTGAAGTCGTGCAGGTGAAGTCCCAGACCGGGAAAGCATAAGTAATTATTGGAAGGATACATGAATTATAAAGAATAAGATTATTATGAACTGAAAGTGTTTCGCTATTGAGAAGAGGTTTAATTGAGTTGAAAGCTCCAGCGACTTTCCCTCTAATAGAAAGAATGTGCTTGCCCCAAGTTAAACGGCAAACAAGGATGACCCCAAGATATTTAGCATGGTCAGACCATGGGATTACTGTGGTGTTGATAATTATTATGTTAGGAAATGTTAGTTTGCGAGAGAAGTGTACTGATGAAGTTTTGTTTTCATTAAGAAGGACGCGCAATAACATACACCAGTTAATGAAATCGTCGATGTGTGTCTGCAAGTACCTGTAAAGAGTGTTCGGGTGGTGAGCTGAGGAGTAAATGCAGGTGTCGTCCACATAAAGAGTGAGGTATGTATGCAGAGAGCGTGAGATGTCATTAAAGAAGATGTTAAACAATATTGAGCCCAACACG
Organism: Maratus speciosus; assembly: GCA_963932465.1. Lineage (NCBI taxonomy): Eukaryota > Metazoa > Arthropoda > Arachnida > Araneae > Salticidae > Maratus > Maratus speciosus. The sequence goes on from OZ010791.1 coordinate 142,214,308, forward strand.
CTCCCCTGAAGGATGCGCGCTAGGATGAAACGAGTAATAGAAAGAATGTTGTTTATGCGGACGCGAAAAATGCGGTCGCAAAGGTAAGAGTATATTAAAGTGTCGAATACGCTCATGAGAAGCATTTTTCCATGGGGTCGGTATAATTTTTTGTGAGTTTGGCTATATTTTTGAAGCATTGTATAAATTTGTTAAATTTTAAGAGTTCTTTCATCTCCTGAAAAGTCTTAAAAATTTCTTTGAGGTCGGTAGTATAGTTAGAAGTAGTGGGTTTTTCTGTTGCTGCAGGAACGGTGTTTGTTGGCTTATTTTCAGTGTCACTTTCAAAGTTAGGGTTTTGCCTGTGAGAAGGGAGCGGAGCCGGGTCTTCAGCAGGTTCTTTAACTGTATTGTCAGGTTTTTTAGCCTCTGGTTTACATACATAATTGTAAGTTGATAGTAATTCAGCCATTGCACTACGAATGATTTTAGGGTTTTCATTTCTATTATTTTTTGAGTCAAACTTTTTTTATGTAAAACTGTGGCGTATTAGGGCAACCACGTTAGGTTTCCACATGGTCACCATAACAATTGAAGCATTTGGGGGTTATCTTGTCAATTTTGTCACAAGTTTGGGGTCAAGTGTTCATCAGAACATTTGGCGCATTTTGGCGTCAGGTGGCGAATTTCGGAGGAGTAGCCAAATTTTTGGCATCTGTAACATTGTTTGACAATGTTAGTGCCTTTAAAACGCAGAACATTTACGATATAGAGGGGCATTAGCCTACCAGTCTTTCTGCTTTTCTTTATTGATAACCTATTGGCAGTGAAATTATGTTTTTTGAGCGCATCAATGATGATCTGGGAGTCTGTATATGGAGGAATTTCTCTAATGACAAATTTACGTGGGCGCTGTTCCGCTGGGCTCAGGTTAGTATACGCGATAATTTCAGAATCTAAGTAGGACTTAGTTTTTCGAATGTCTTCATCTGATTTCCAGTGGACTTTAAGTATTTCCCCATCTAATTTAATCATAGGATTATTTTCATTAGGTTTTTTAATTTTGCTCGCGAGTTCACTCCATTTACCTTCAAATTCTATATAGAAGATGTGTATTTTGATTTTTTGGAGGTCGAATTAGCAGCGGAGCCACTGTCTGAATCGCCCTCAGGAGGGTCAACTAATTCCATGTTATTATCTTCATTACTTTTATCAGCTAAAGCTGCGTATTTGTTTTTCAGCGGGATTGTGGAAATCAAAGCATCCCTTCTACGTTTATTGGCATTTACAGAAGTGAACCCGCCATCTGGGTCTACCACGATTGCTTTAAGTTTGGTTAGAATATCAGTTAATTCATAATCGTGATTAACAATAAAGGATTTAAACTCTCTAAGTTTGCTAAGCTTGAGGAGATCAAATGGCTCACTATATAAACACATAAGATTTGAAAGACGTTTACTCACATAGTTATTATGCTAAAGAGCTGTATAATAATCTGGTCTGTTCATGAGACCAGTGATATGATTGTCACAATCGGTCAAAAAATGCTGCACAATAGAGCACTGTACTTCATCAATGACACCTGGAAATTCCATCCATAAAGCCGCCAAGTAAGGCATTTCAGTACCGTTAATGATGCAGGTTGCATTTTCAGAGAAGTTAAAAGGGTCCTCTGTACCCATAGTAAACGTCGGCGTCATGGCCGCCCTTTCGTTACTATGATGAATACGAACCAGATTCACCAATATGAAAGCTGCCAGCACCAATAATCATTGTATAATAAAAGCGAGAAGATCACGCAAGTCCACGAAATACGGAACTGCTGCAAAGCGATATAAGTAAGTGTCCTATCTTAAATGGAACATGTAACCTCAAGATTAAAGGCGAGGTCACATCAATCAAGGTCGCACGCCACGTAGCGGACGGGGTAAACTACAGGAAGATGCCTAACTGTTTTCTTCTTTATGGATAATCTATTAATTGCACATCTATGAAATAACTGCGCAAGCGCAAACGTTGTGTTTTCATTTGTTTGTAACATTTATATTCTGACAGTAATATAACATTTTATTAATACTTATTCGTGTTTTTTGACTTATTTATTATGATTAATTATTTAAATAAATACAGTTCTTTTTAGAACTAATATTATTTGGTAAAATGGCAAAATGTTTGCCATCGAATAACTGTAGTTTTCGAAATTGTAAGAAAATTATTTTTCTTATAGAATTCATATCTGTTCTTTTCCAAAGAGTAAAACAAGTTAGTTACGTATTTTAAAACTAATTTATTAAAAAAGATAAAATATTACATAATATATATTATGATTTAAATACGCTCGATTTTAATTATTTTCTTTTAATGAAATGAAAAAATGACGCATAAAAATTAGTAAGTAGTTAATGTGTAAAGATTTAATTTTGTAATCTTATTTTTTACTCAATTCTTGATGTGCTACAGTTATAAAAAACGATTTACACGGTTGTATTCCGGATGAGAATACAACATTTATGAATGTTTAGAATATGTATAGAATTTAATTATAAATAAACTATTCAATTTTAAGTCCTTTTGTTCGCTTATCAAGCACAAACGATAAATTTTCAATATTCTCTTAATCGCATTGCACTCATCTTATTTAACTTACAAATATTTCAACCATTAATTTAAAATTCATTTCATTTTATATTCGAAATCACTTTAATTTAAAATACATGCATTAAATGTTGTTCTATTTAAGGAGCAAGAGTTTTCATTTATTTGTTTAAATATTTTACGAGTCTAGGCAATAACTTCAATAATTTCCCTAAAATCGCCAGATTAGATTTTTTTTTTTTTTTTTTTGAAACAGACAAAGCCATTTAGAGAATCCCTGTTGGAAATTCAATTACGAATTTCAGATTGTTACTTACTCACAAAGATGAATCTTGTTTGCCAGATTTATTACAAAATATTTTTTTACAGCTTGTTTTGATAAAAATATGTGTATTTAAAAAAAGTCGCAATGTCATTTTAGTTTAAGGGCAAAAGGCAGTAATGCTTTCGTAGCATTAGTGCTTTTCTCCCAAAATTAAAATGCTATTGCGACTATTTTTTTCAAATGTACATAATTTTATTAAAACAAACTGTAATAAAAATATTTTGCAATAAATCTGGTAAAAAAGATTCATCTTCCATAAGTGAGTAAAGATTCTGAAAAGAGATGCGCAAGAGATGCCCAGATAGTAGATATTCTGTCATATATGACGTCATACTGAAAAACCGCGTATTTGTATCATTTACCCCGTCCACCAGATGGCGCAGTTGTGACAATATACTCCAGATTCCAGTATTGACATTGTACGCTTACTTATATCGCTTTGGAACTGCTCAAAGAATGACCTCTCGAATCAACATACTCCGTGGAAAAAACACGTCTGCTCAATCCAGAAGCTAACCTCCGAATCATTTAATCGGAGAGTTTTTCCGTTAAAATTAGAGAAACATTTTTGTTTTGAAAACTGGTGGTAAAAGAATAAGAATTCTTAAAAGACGTTCGTTGCAAAGACGTTAAAAACGCAATTTTTGAAGCTATTTTGATTAAAAAATAATTGCGCAGTGAGAGCGTTAAGGCTGTTATCATATCCTAAGGAGCTCCTTTCTCACACATTTCCGAATTCATTTTTGTTCGGAAACGCATGAATGTAGCAGATCATCTTAGTCAGGAACTATATGATTGAATGGAGTTTTCCCTTTTTTTGGTAAAAACAGAAGATATTTCAGGAAATAATGTCAAAGTTGGCGTTTTGAAAGAAATTTTGGAATGCAAACACGCAGGAAAGGATAAAAACCTATTATCACATGACAAACATTGCACGATAAGTAATTCATTTCTTATAAAATGGAAAAAAACATTCAATTCATATCGCTTCAATAGTTAGACCTGCCTGTCTTTACGATTAACAAGTAAGAAAAATCATCCGTTAAGCATAGATTATGAAACACTTTCGAACACTTCATGAATGCTTTAACAAAACTTCATTATTTAGGGAAATAAGGTATATAAGACAACTAAGTAAACATTTTAGAAAACGCATAAAACATTTGAAAAACTAATTTCAGCAATTACCTTTCATATCAACTATGTATTCCAATTCTTTTGAACAGCCCTGTATTTGATCTGTAGGTTGATATAGATACTATATAATAGAGAAATTTAGTTTATCAAGGAAACATACAACAGGTTGAAATTTCTGTTTCAGCAACTTATACTAATCGGTGGAAACATATTTGTATACTTTTGTACAACCCTGTATTTAACCTACACCGCGTCGCAAAAGTTTAGACAGTTTAAAGTTTAAAGTTTCTATAAAATTTGCATTAACATAAAAAGTAACAAGGTACAATTAAAATTCGTGAGGTAGGTAATACATAAAAGTAGTTTTGCTGATATACACATATAAATTATGTTCAAAGGTTTGAAATTGTACAATATACATTAAATTATATAAAAATGTACTGTCCCACACATGTAATTTTGTTTGGCTTTACATTTATAAAAATAACTAAACACTTACTTTTAATATTTAATTGTATTGCCACGACACTTTATAACATCAAATAGAATCCATAGAATTAACTAAGATTACAATTAACTAAACATTGCATTACAGAAGGAGGTATTTCATATCACGCTTTATCAATTGTAATTTTTAAGTCATTTACACATGTATATTGCTTTCCATTTTCATATATTTTACGAGGTAAGATACCCCATATGTTCTCCATGTGATTCAAATTTGGTCTAAGTGCTGGCCAGTCAAATAGTGTGATATTGTTTTGCCTGAACCATGTTTTCGATGATGTGGAGGTATGAATGGATGCCCCATCTCGTTGGAAAACACAGTCCGGTCCTGCTTACAAATCCATAACTGGCAGTAAATTGGTATGTAAAATATCCTAATAATCCCCTGATTTCATTTTTCTGTCCATAAATCGAAGAAATATTTGGCCGTTGAAAGATAAACCTTCCCAGGTCGTTACAGATCATCCGCTTTGTTTCTTGTTGAAACAGTTCTTGAGTTCTTTTCTTAGGTCATGCCAGTAAACTTTATGACCATCAGGACCGTCTAAATTCCATTTCTTTTCATCACTGAAGAAGACAAAAATCCATTTTTCCCCGTATGACCTATGCTTTCTAGCCCACTTTAGACGTGCATCTTTAAGACGTCTCTGCTTTAAGAAAGGTTTTGCTCTCATTATCCTGTAAATAATATTTGCTGAAGCTTTCATTCTTCTGTGTACAGAACTTTTTGAAATTCTGTAAATTGATGCAATTTCACACAGAGATAAATTATCAACTGAAGCCATTTTTAATAGCATTCTATCATGACGTAATTTGGATTTGCTAGCAGGACCGGAGTGTGTTTTCCAACAAGATGGGGCATACAGCCATACCTCCACATAATCGAAAACATGGTTTAGGTGAAACAATATCACACTATTAAACTGGCCAGCACTTAGTCCAGATTTGAATCCCATGGAAATCATATGGGGAATCTTATCTCGGAAAATATATGAAAATGGAAAGCAATATACATGTGTAAATGACTTAAAAATTGCATGTGACAAAGCGTGGTATGAAATGCCTCCTTCTGTAATGGAATGCTTAGTTAATTATATGTAGCAACGTGTATTATATTTATAAAGTGTCGTAGCAATACAAATAAATATTAAAAGTAAGTTTTTAGTTACTTTTAAAAATGTAAAACCAAACAAAATTACAATTGTCTATACTTTTGGGACAGCCCATTTTTATATACTTTAATGTATATTTTATAATTTCGAACCTTTGATCATAATTATATGTGTATATCAGAAAAATTGCTTTTCTTTATTACCTATCACACAAATTTTTTTAGTTGTACCTTATTACTTTTTATGATAATGCATATTTCATTGTTTGTCTAAACTTTTGGGACGCGGTGTAGTACCTTTATTACACGCCACTATTTAGCTAAAGCTTAATTCAAAGTAAAATACTCTTAAAACTACTGGAATCACATTTCCTGAAATTTTCATTTATAGACGGCCACATCCAATTCTTTGTGTGACCCTGTATATCATTTTATGTATGTTCTACAAACATTTCTTAAAGCGTAAAATTGCATAACTCCTTTAAAAACCACCCTTAAGCAATTTGAAATCATACCCAGTAACCATTATTAATTCTTTTGTGTAGCCCTGTCTATCAATTACAGCATTTTTATACACCATATACAATGCATAAATATAGTGAAACATAAAAGCACATACCATAATTAAAAATGCATTTCCAGCGATCATCGATAATGCACAGTAATTCGGATACAATATAATATCTGAAATATTTTGTGGGTCCCTGTAAATAATACGTATTATACATGAAATACGTATTATACATGATATAACTTATAGTAAACCTCAGCTACGTATATCAATTTCCTTATACAGTCAGTACCGGATATATGGTCACCCGCTTATAATGTCACTTTTCTAGTCCGTACTGACTAGATAGGTATTACGTGTTAAAATACACCGCCTATATGGTCAGATTCTAATGGCTACTATCTGATATATGGTCATCTTGTGTCGCCATTTTTATTGAAATATATCTGTAGTTTTATGCTTTTTCCTTCCTCTTTTTACGGTGTAAAGATTCGAATAGATGTATTATTCAACTATGTCCAACTCTTGGCGTCTTTTTGTGGTCACTCGATGTTTTTCATCTTTAATAGCGTTAGAAAAAAACGGGCAGACATTCTGAAGGAGGAAAATCTTTCCGTCAAGTCGATCTAATCTTCTAATCGTTTTCCATATGTTGAATCTCCCCATCCTATTGTGAAAAACCGCAAACGATTGGCGAATTGATTGGCGAAACGATTGAAGAAGAATGGATGTTAGTAGCTTTTCATGAACAAGTTTTAAAGGGAGGCAAAACAAGCGTCTAAACTCAGCCTAAAGTCAGATCACACACTGAACAGACAAGCTACAAAAAAACCTGTGTCAAGAGACATTTCATCCTGTTAACAAAGAAGAAACCGGTTTAAACGCTGCAATTTTTCGCATGTCGCACGTTTTCGTCTGCTTGTCTGTTCAGTGTGTGATATGCCTTAGATTTTGTGATAATATTGCATACCACGTGACTAGATGCGCGCATACACACTGGGGTGTAAAGAAGGCACATCACACCATTGGCCGAATATGATGTAAACATTGGTGTTGCAGCCAAGGAGGTTCCAAAAGATGGAACAGTCATAAATTACGTCACTTAATCCCGTTCCTACCCACCTCCCGTGTCCACCATATTTAGCCAAGTCCTACACTGGGTACTGCTGATTGGACTGCTATCGGTAAAAGTCAAATTTGGCGGACATAGGAGAGGGGAAAATCACTCGTTTTTCCGCATCAAAGCTTTCCATGGTCGAAGATTCATATGTCTTCTCCTGTTTCAGACGATAAGAGGAAATCTACCCTGTCAGGAAGAGTTTCCAAGGCTCTGGGAATTTCTCCGTTAACTATTGGATTAGATAACCACTCTTAGAAAACAAGCCATCGCCCGTTGTGACCGAATGAGAATAGTCTTTCACGTAGAAAAAAAGAAATCAAGTGTTTTTAGGTCTTTTCATTGTTACTTGTCGCTGGCATGTAAAGTGTTCGTTCTTTTGTTAATTTCGTTTGTGAATGCAACATATCAGCAAAATATTAAAAAAATTGACAATTGCGAAAGAGAAGGAATTGATAGAAAATGGTAAAAATCGAATCTCTTAAAAACAGCTTTGGGGAAGAATTGTGGAATAGCAAGATCGACAACGAATAACATCTTAGGTTCAAAATATTGTTGCGTAGAAGATGTGATGAATCAAAAGAGAAAGCGAAAATGTGTTTCAACATTTGAGGTTAATGAGAAAGCTCTTTTTACTTGGATAAAATATGCCAGATCATAGAATGTTCAAATATCATGGATTATCTTAAAAGGAAAGTCTTTCGAAATTGCCGCTGAATTAGGAAAATCGAATTTTACTACCGGATACGGGTGGTCCCAAAAGTTTAATTTAAAGGACAATCTTACTTTGAAAAAGATGTGAGGTGACGCTGCTGATGTTTATGATAGTGTAGAATTAAAAGAATGGAAGGAATCGGCGTAAAGTGCCATACTCAATAGGTACAAACTTTCTGATGTTTTTAATTTTAATGAATGCGGACAGTTTTTTCGTGTTTTGCCGGATAAAACTGTTACTTTTAAGAACGAAATATATAGTGGGGAGAAGAAAAACAAAGAAAGATTGATCGTTTTATTCGCAGCGAATGTCGATGATTCAATGACATTGCTTTCTTTAGTTATCTGTAAATTTCTAAATCCTCGTTGTTTGAAAAACTAAAAATTTTTGCCTGTACCTTACGATACGAACCTGTATCTTACGATGACAACAAGCATTTGGGAAAAATGTATTCGACATTTGGATAAATTTGAACAGACAAAAAAGAGAAGTAGCTATCATCGCAGACAACTGTATTGGCCATTGCATGATTCCCAATTTAAATTCGATAAAATTCGTTTTCTTGCTTCCAAATTGCACTAGTGTGGCACAACACATAGATCACGGAATTATTCAAAATTTTAAGATAAATATACGAAAGCGGCTTCTAAAAGATTTCATTGCTGCAATTGATCAAAAAGGGAAGTTTCACGTCTTTGTGTTAGATGCCATGTGCTACGTTGACAAGTGTCGGAATATGGTATCAAAGAAAATCATTAAGGTTTGTTTTACCCATGCTTAGCTTCCAGAATGTGAATAATTATCGTTCAAAGACGACGACAATGACGTTGATGATGATGATGATCCCCCTGTTTGAACTTGCACAAAAAATACGGAATGCTGGTTGCATAATACAAGACGAACTTAGATATGCAGTTATTGAAAAAGTGGTCGCTATTAATAGTTAAGCTTCCATATCCTAAACCGTTTTTAAATTTTAAATATAAACACTGATGGAAGCGATGATAAAAATAGTGAAGGTAAAGCTGAACCAACAAAGCGAGGAGAAGCTCTCAAAGCACTAAATATCCTCAGATGTTTTTTAACCGATTCCGAAGGTACAGAGGTACATTTTTAAAACTTCGTCAATTAGAAAAGGTAGTTTTAACAACTACGATAATGAATAAACAAACCGGCATAACAGATTATTTTAAATAAAGGAGATAGCTTTATTTACTGCTATACTATACTCATTAATTTGAAAATTGAAGTGTAAAGAAATTCTTTTTTATACATCTTCTTTTATAAATTATGCCTTCATAGCTTCTTTGTACATTATTTTACTAGTAAAACTAACATATTAATAACATTTTCTTGTCTAAAGTAAAATTCCTGCTTACACCGCATATAAGGTCACCCCACTTATAAGGTCATATTTTTCCGGACCGCATGGATGACCATAAATCCGATACTGACTGTACATGAAATAATTTAACATAATTGAAATACGCCAGAAAAAATTTCTTCCACCCCTATATCATAATGTAAAGCCGCATATTCTACAGAATGCATATTTTAGTGCACTTGATAAATGCATATCAATTTTATTATGCTTGAAAGCATGTAACATTATTAAAAATCATTTTAAACGATTTTTTCTGATAGGCCGTAATGTAACGGAAAATTTTTGACTGTCCCTTTAAATGAACTAAACGTGCTACAAACTTCATTTGAAATAGGGTTCGTGCTATGGTAGAGGTCACTAACATCCAAAAATTTCAGAACGATTCGAGTATATTTACGGGAGTTAGAGCGGGGACAGACGGAGAGACGGACAGACGACCAGACAAACCGAGTCATAAACACATTTCAACTTTGTTGGAAAGCGTTAAAAATGAGTCAGAAAATGTGTCACAAGGTGTTTTGTTGTTTAGCAGGGAATTTCAGAAATACCTTAACTATCCAAGCAATGGACGTATTTTTTTAAAACATACTCGGAAAGTGAATTTTTGCTTTGCTAACTTTTTTTCCAGTGCCTGATATTTCATTGAGATAGTACATATGATGTTTAAGATATCCAACCAGAACAAAATCACACATCACAATATAAGACTAAGTAGTAATCCTAAAGATAGAATAGCTATGTACAATTTTAAAAATTACCATTTACAAAATAATTTTTTAAGCTTTGTAATTCACACTATTACGCCTTTTAAGTAAATTTTGTATTATAAATTTATGAACTTTGTGATGAAAAAAAAATAAAAATTGATCAAAATCATGGGTGGAAAGAAAGATTAGAAAAAAATTGTAGCAGGGATATTTGGCATTTTCAAAAGAAGCAGAATTTTTTACATTGACATTTAAATCGTTATTTTTTTAAAACAATTTCTGCAAAAAACTAGTTTTTAAAAGAATTTTGTCATCGCGTCTATATTACATTCTTTAAATAAATGTCTCTATTACAGTATTATAAGCTGTATGAAAAATGTGACATCAGTTTTTGATTAAAGAATTACATAAGAATTTGTATAAAGAACTACATTTGTCATTTTCATATGAACAGATTTTCCCATAGTAATATGACATATGGTTTAGATTGGCATTTAGAATGAAATTTAGTTCTTTATTTTTTTTTCGATATCATACTTTATTCATCTAAAAATAAAGTATGAGACGCTTTACTTCAGCTGCTTTTTTGTTTTGTTTTTTTTTTACATTTAAAATTTCATTAAACGTTATCAATTTTTTCATTGCAGATATGATAATTTTTTCTAATTTCAAAAGTTTACAACACACAATTTTTTCTCTTAATATTCTTAGTCTTATTGGGTTAAATAAATAATAATTTAGTTATTAAAAATGAAATTTTATATACCAGTTTTTAAGTGAAGTGTTTAAAGACTAAAAGTTTCATTTTTATTTTAAATCCTGACGGAATATCAAGTTTTTATTTTTTGTTAACGTATTTAACAGCTTGCGTGATCTGTTTTTTATTACATTTACAAATTATTTTCAATTTTTTTTGTTGTTGTAAGCTTTTAAAAATATATTAAACGAGTATTTTTATAAAAAATAATATTTATTATCCACGTGGCATTTTGACATGATTTAACTAGAAAGAATAAAAAAATTAATACTGAAACAAGTATATTTAATAATTTAAGAGAATTGTGAAATGTAAAAAAAACTAAAAATAAATAATTTGTACTCTACAGTTTTTATAGTTACATCTGTTGTTGTAATGAAAGATATTTTATATTTTTCAGCAAGAATATAAAAACAATCAAAATTTTATCGGAAATAATTTTCTTCTTTCATTAATTTATTTTTAAAAAATGCATCATTTATTCGTTTAAAGAATTGTATTCATAAATTTAAAAAAACAAATTAAATGTGGATTAAAACTGAATTTATTGTTTCAAATCGTTTTTTATTTACAATGCATCTAGTCTTTTATAATAAAATGATCATGATTCTTTGTTTGGGAACATAAAGTATGCCGGTAAAAAAAAAAAAAAAAAAAAAAAAAAAAAACGTTAAAAAATGTAAAAAGAATTTCCATTGCAAGAATTACTTATGTTTATCATGGTCGATTTTATTTCAAAAAACTTCTAATTGATATTTTATGTATGTTAAATATTGTAGGTTTTCGATGTTATTTGTTCTGCTCACTAGATTTTAATACACGTCATGTTTACATTGCATTTATAATTGAAATGTGTAACTCAAACCTATACCGGTTACAGTTATATTTTCTATTATGAAAACATGAAGCATTATGGTATTTGAGAGTTTATTAGATCCTATTACGAATTGTTTATTTGTTATATATAGCGCATCTTTAGCATCATGAATAGTATCGGAGTTATAAGAAATCACATATTTGTTTGTTTTTGATATTTTTTTGTTCTTCTACTCGCTAGATCTTAATACACGTCATGTTTACATTGGATTTATAATTGAATGTGCATATGAAACCTATACCGGTTACAGTCATATTTCCTATTATCAAAACATGAAGCATTGTGTTTTTTATTTCAGAGTTTATTAGATCCTACACTTAAAATAATAAAACTTTGTAAAAAATCATCATAAAATAAAAACAAAACATAGGACGCCTTTCGAGCTAAAAATATAACAGCTCATCATCAGCTACACTAAACACGTGTCCATAAGCGGACAAGGTCAAAAATGAACTGAAAGGGAGAGAATATTTAGCTGGAAACGCGTCCTATGCTTTGTTTTTATTTTATGGTGATTTTTTACAAAGTTTTATTATTTTAATTGCTTCATATCGCCAGTTTTCGGTGCTGTTTCGCAGATCCTACACTGTTAAAAGTTTGCAGCATTCTGTCCAGTCATTTGACCATTTTTATCGAAAACGGTTACACAACCGTAATTTAACACTATTTTGACCATATTGTTGACCATTTTGTGGTCAGAATATAGTTAAATTGTGGTTATGAAATCGTTTTTTCAAAAAAAAAAATGGTCAAATGACTGGACAGAATGCTGCAAATTTTCAACAGTGTATTATTAAGTGTTCATTTGTTATGAGGCTCATCTTTAGCATCATAAATAGTATCAGAGTTTTAAAAACTCACATATTTTCTAAGAATGGTATGATAGTTTTGTATTTTACGGAAAAAGATAAAAAGAAAGAAGAGAGAGAAAGAATTTGTTATGTAGCGCGCTAAAGAAATAATCTTTTCTTTAAGAAAATAATTTCTCATCAGGACAAGCAATTTACCTACACTTCCACTATTTGATGCTGAATTTAATTCCTCAGAGTCTAGAGGACTCTGTAAACAAGATTTAAAGATGCTTTGATACGTAGTAGTTAACATGAGAAACTAAAACTGCATTTTTAGACGTATTTGTGGAGAAGAAATCTAGAAATAGTTGGGAGCATTTGACCTTAAACTTTATAAAGAAAATGAGTACGTAACTCTGAAGCAGGGTTATTCAACGCGGCGCGCGTGGGCGCAATGGCGTCATTTAGAGGTTTTGATAGCGCCCTTTCGAATGATGTTTATTACCTTGAATTTTTAAAATACAAATCCATGTTAAAATATTCTTCTTTAACATAATTAGTGTCCGGCTTAATTTGTTAATATGGGCGTTAAATTTCCGGCTCCTTTCTCTACAAAATATTTTGATAGGCCTATCTCAGAAAAAAGTAATGTTAAATTTACAACAATTTATGCTTTTTCTGCAGTTATTTTGCGTGTCGTGCCTTGCATAGTAGGGGGCCTTATGTTCCACATTGTCAGGTGTATGTCCATCTTATTGGCATCTATAGGATTGCTTCATACTACAGTTGCCAGTATGACCATTTTTATTCAGAAGAGCCGAATTCATACTAGAAATTCCAAATAATAATATTTGAAAAGCAATAAACCAACGTTTAAAATGCACGAATAATGGGTGAAAAGCAGCAAACAGCTGTTTCGAATCTACTAGCGAGATTCTTCTTCAGTGCAAGATAGGGAAAGAGGAACAGCGTGCTATAAAAAGCAAGGCTGAGCAAAATGATAGACAGAGACGCGCTGCCTTATATACCCTGTGTGGGTAGCGAAGGCGCCAAAAACAACCAATGACAGAGAAGCAGTGGAAATAACTGGGTGGACAAGTTGCGACATCTACCGGAGAAGGAGAGAAAAATAAACCAAAAAAGGGGGAAATTAAATTAATGCTTTCCAAATACTTGGAAATTCAGGAGTACTAGATAAATCATTGACTAAAAAGTGAGAATTTTTAATGATGTGGTAAGCTTCCCAAAAATCAAGATCAAGGTTAGAAGAACATTTTTCACATGTGAAAAATGTTCTTCATTGATTGCAAATTTTGCAACATTCTGGCAGGTCAATCGACCGTTTTTTTTGAAAAAACGGTTTCATAACCATAATTTAACTATATTCTGACCATAAAATGGCCAATAATATGGTCAGAATAGTGTTAAATTCACGGTTGTGTAACCGTTTTCGGAAAAAACGGTCAAATGACCTGCCAAAATGCTGCAAATTTTTAACAGTGTACTATTTAAAAAAAAATCCAAATCATCAAGATTCTCGCAAAACATTTTTAAAATTAAGAAGGAAAATGTAAATTGTAAGTAATTTCAAAAAACTTGTATGACATGATGAAATGTCCAGCTTATAGAACAAAATAACGAAATTGTGAAGGAAAAAATCAATGAATAAAATGTGTATAGTTTAAAAATATAAAATGAGAAGTACAAATTAAAAAATGTAAATGCTTTTGAAGATGTTGATAGTTATAATAATATGAACATTGCAGGGATGAAATTAGTTGAGGAATTACACATGAAGAAAGTTTAGTATTTCTAAAAAAAAAATTACAGTAAATGAAAATTAAGTTGTTTTGAAATTTAATTCTGGAACTCCAGTCGAAATCAGAACTAATAAAATAGTATGAAAAGCTATTAGTCAGTAAAGAAACACTCATATCCTTGATTATAGAAACGACTTAGTAGGGAATATACGTGAGTGTTATCTTAAATATCAAATTGGCAATTATAAAAATACTTACAAGTTTTTAATTATAAGACTCGAAGTCTGGATTAATTTTTAATATTAGACCTTAAAGCTTGAAAAGAACTGTGTCTGATCTAAATATTGCATTTTTTTCAACACAAATATTGTTGAAACGAATCTCTCGGAAAATTTTAGGATTTTTTTTTCTGTTTCAGGAAGACTTACACAAACCGCAAAAAATCAGCATTCTTCAAGTTGCAACACCCAGAAAAATTCTTCTTGCTTTTCATAACAATTTGAAATAAGGGCTAAATAATATGGATAAAGCTAAAGTTGAAAACCTAACCGATTGTGCAAGCCACAATGTCGTAGTTCATTCGCCAAAAATGTTGAGAATTTTCTTCATCTAAGACTACTAAATAAGGCTATAAAAAACTTCATTACCCCATTTACCCAGCTAATGCACTTATGACTATACTACAGTATTATACGTTTCACTTTTCTTGATGCCATGAAAAATTTCTATCAGTTGCCTGTAGATGACGTGTCCTCTTACTTAACAAATTTTAGCAATACATGGGGAAAATTCCGATCACTGGTTTTGACGTTTTGTTTGATTTGCGCTCTTGAAGAATTTCAAAAGTCAACGGTTGATATTCCTAAAGATTAAGAAAAAGTAATAACTATGATTTGATAACGTATTACTGGATCCATCTGCTGTTGAAGAACCTAGTAATTTATTTCGTCGCACATTCATAAAAGCCAGAATGGCCAATTTACAGTTTAACAATAAGAAATCACAACTCGCTCAGACATCGTTAAATTAATGAAACGAAGGAACTTTTTTCAACTAGATAAAAAATCTTCAATATTGGATTAACATATTTGAGGTTTTATTCCAACACAGCGAAAAATGTCCAGGCCAGGACACGAACGTGTGTATCATGCTTGCCGAGCCATTGCTCTTCCTACTGATTTAGCCGTTCAAGATTTGAGTCATGGCCTTAATATGTTTCGTTTAGTTCGAATAAGACCTCAACTATGCTGCTCAAACCTTGCAGATTATTTAATTAGTTGAAAAAAATTCCTTCTCTTGACCTAATTACATCGTATACAAGAGTCTCCGTGTTATCACACACTTACATCCCATATATATACATTTTATGTACTTATATAGGATATCGAGATATAATTTAGTTCGCATTAATTGAAGAAGCGCAGCCATGTCGAACAAAGAAGTGAATTAAATCAGCCATGTATCGTTTGGGTAAATCAGCAGGAAGAGCATTGACTCTGAGAAAATACTAATAAAAATGCATTATCTTAATAGATTATTGAACCTTATTGCTATGTATATGTATATATATATATTACGTAACAAATAAATGGGTTAAGTCGAACAATCACGTCGTGCTTTTTATGACATATTGCTGGATTAGTACATGTCAGCCATTTCTGAGGTTTCCATATATTAGTCAGCCATTTCTGAGGTTGTATAACAGTCATACCACTTAGTGCAAGCATCGCTTTTAGAGGTGTCAACACTGTGGAAATTTAGTAGCTGTGGACAGATAGAGTACTCCAGTTGACTTATTTAATCAACTCTATCGATTTTTGATAGTGATGAGATTGGTAAAGTCCAATCAAACAACCATTGATTCATGATATAGTAAAGGCATATTAGGCCGCATGAATGATGAAAAAAGGATTTAGAAATCCAGGGTTTTCCCAATAAACCATAGGCTAAAGTCATGGGAAACTGTTTATTTCATCACAACATATCAACGTAAACAATCCCCACAGGGTGAGAATTTATCAGAGCCATCATGCTTGAGCACGAACTAATTATTCATGCGACAATGATGTTAAAGAACGATTTATATATTCTACGCGACTTTGGACACCAGGTAACGGATTAGATAAACAATCAATCAGCACTTTCTTCTGAGCTCATGTTCGAGAGTTTTATTAGAATACTGAGAGGATATCCCGATTGAAATGTAAACTTCAGACTAACCAAACAAATTCATGAGCGAGACACGAAAGAAACTACGATCCGTCACTTAACCAATGGAGAGCCAGCGAGGCACGTCGTAGAAGATTCCCATGTGATTCGGCTGACGCTAGCCAGGCTGGCGGAAAATTGAAATGGAATAAAATGAAATGTAAAAATGGCTTTTATAAACTTTTATAACAATATATTGTTATATACAAATTTTACTTTTATTATTAATTTAAATTATTCTATATTGCCGCGTATTCATTATCTCCCTATTTCTTAATGCTCTCTATTATTTATTTCTAGTTAAATTAATATAAAATTAAAACCCGTATCTTAATAATAATCTTATTCAAAAACTTAATTTAAACTTTTAATCCCTTCATTAATTTTTGTCAGCTACCAAACTGTAAAATTCTGAGTGTAGTTACTTTATTTTTCGAATGTTTATAAAAGACATTTTTACACACACACACACACATATATATATATGTATATATACCAAAAAATACAAAACCACTGAACTGATATAAAAAAAAATGGAAGGAACAAAATGACAACTACTAAATTAACTTAAAAACAAACCCATCATCCCAGGACAACAAAACAGCAAACTTTAAACAGCATAATGGTGTATGGCAAACACAATGTATATATATATATATATATGTGTGTGTGTGTGTGTGTGTGTATACGCTAATGAATGCATTTTAATTTTAGGTACCACAAATTTAATTATTGCAAAAAGCAAAATAATAATAATAATAATATGATTGATTAATGATTATAAAAGTTCTACATTAAAATTTTCTAATTCAAACTACTTTTTGAACTTTAATTAGAAAAATAAAAAAATCTAATACTAATGCTTTTAAATACTAATGCAAAACACACATTTAATAATAAAACTACTTATAAGAATATTTTAAAGGCAACACGTTTAAAAAATTTATATTTTTTTCATCGGGGAAAAAGGCGTATTACCAATAAGGTAGTAAGAGCAATGCTGATAAATTTTAAAAGAGACTGATGGAGAGCCGGTTTATTGCATTAAACATCCCTTTGGAATCAAAGAAATAAATGAAAACAAACCAAATCTTAAAACAGAGAGAAGGAGAGGAACTTTGAAATGATACAAAAAAACACTAAAAAGAAAGAAGAATGTAAACAAAGACATTTATGAGTTAAATTAATAATAATATAAAGAAACGAAAAACACCACTAAAAATAAATATACAGAATGTACACTAAAAGAAAGTTATATAGAGGGAGAGAGGAATGAAAGGAAATGTTAATATATACAAATAAATTTAATTAATTTAACTGAATAAAAAAAAAATTATATAAGAACCACATTAGAAAAATCTAATGTACGAACTAAAATTAAACTATAACAAACTTTTCCAAGATGTTTACAAATAATACAATCTTTTAACTAAAAAAAGCAGTTTGTATACAATCAACAATTCATTGAATATTTAAGAAGTGAATTATCACATTGCTACCTAAGCGTAAACGAACAGAGTGAAAAATGTCTACGCCGGGAATCGGACATTTTTCACTCTGTTGGTTTACGCTTAGGTAGCAATGTGATAATTCACTTCTTAAATATTCAATAATAACATCAAGCGTAATTTCACTGCTAAAAAGTAGTTTAAAATTAATTAAAATTGCATTAATAATTCAATTATTATTTTTTTAAATTAGCTTTAATGTGAATGTATTTCCCTCAAATAAAAAACGTTTTAAATTTTGGTTGTGAAATTTTGTGATTAACATTCAATGTTTTGTATAGTATTTCATTTTTTATTCTCCCATATTTTTAACAATTTTTTTGTTTAAATCCACTTTTTACTTTAAAATTAAAAGAAAATACTTAGAAAAACTTAAAGAATAATTTTTTTCTTCTTCTTTTATCTCAATATGTTGAACTGAAGCCACTTAACAGCAGTACAACAGTAAAACCTGTTATTATAGTAATAAATTTTAAATATCCTTTAAAATGAAAAAAAAAATACCATGATTTTTTTATGAGAGGTTATTTTATTTCGCTCTTTGAAAGCATGCAAGCTGAGACCTGAGTCAAAATACGTATTACATGTGAGGCAAAATGAAATATTCTTTACTGATAACTTATTTCTTTTAATTATTAAAATTGATTTAAATAATTATTATAAACACTTGCAAATTAAAAAAATATTTTAAAACGATATAATTTTCTACCTTATAAGAAATTATTAAATGTAGAAGAAATGAAATCATATCGCTATTACATCAAACGTTTCTTTCATTCCAATTGATTCAAAAAATAATAATTTGTGTAGGATATTTTCAAATGTTTATGTAATTATTGTGTTTTAATGGACAATATTAGCATAAACAGCAGTAAAATTACTTAATTAAAATTTATATCATACCTTAATGACTTAACCTAAATGTAAAGAAGTAAACTGCTTTTAATTTGAAAGCATTTAAGTGCTATCTGAAGCATTTAATACATAGCACCGTCAAGATTTAATCACATTTTACTTAATGATTCAGGAGGTAAACTCTGCAACTTGACAAAATTACTATTAGATAAGAAATTAAGGAAGCGTGTTAACTAACGATTTTCATTTTAAACGAAACTTTAATTGGTATCTTAAAATCTAAAATCTAGAATTCTTGTCCTTATTTGTATGGGAAAAGAGTAAATTTTGTATGAGTTTGCATTATTACAGATATATTCTAATAAATTTATATATACAAATCATTCATTCTTTTCAAAATGATAATATAGGAATTCCTTTTGTTAAATAACATTTTACTCATATTAAACGATTTACTTTTGTTAGAAATTTATAATGTTTGAAAATAAGAAATGAATGTAACAGATTGAATAATGATCAATTCTTTTTTATTCTTTTTCTCTGAAAATTATTGTAATAAATATTTAAGGACATGAAATCTTCTGTATGTTCCCAATCATTCATATTTTGTAAGCCTTAGAAACTCCCATAGGATAGTTTTTAAAACTTTTGTGAATCCTATTTATATATAAATATTTACTGCTTCAGACGTATATAAAAATATATTTATGCCGTCAAAAAAACTCATAAATCTTTAAATATAAATTTTTAAAACATATATATATATATTACGAAAATTACATTTGAGTGCTTCATTAAAATCACATTCAATAAAAATTTCCTACCGAACATGATTCTATAACCCTAGTTTATTCAAATCATAAAAATATTCCAATCATTTATTTTACTTAAATTCCTGTCTGTTTAAGGGGACGGTGGAGTTTAAAATCCTTAAAAATATATTTTTTTTATTTTTGTAAATTTCAACTTAAATATTATTCAAGGGTACATTATATACATTATAACATGCATTTATCCCAAAAAAATTAAAAAAAAAATTTTTTTTGAGAAAAAAATGGAATTTTACGCGTCGTGCTAGAAATATTCGAAATGCCCCATGCGTCTTCCATATCAATGAAAATCCCCAATATTTTTTATAAAAGTTTGGTTTATATATAGAAATAAAACAGAGCATCGAATTTTACATATTTGAATTTAATGGTTAAAAAAAAAAAGTTGAACAAATTGAAATTTTCTTGAAAAATTTTCAAAATTTCAAATTTTTTCAATTTTTTTTTTTATTTTTTGTAAATTTTATCTTAAATATTATTCAAGGGTACATTATATGCATTAGGGCATGCATTTATCACAAAAAAAGATTAAAAAAAATTTATTTTTGACAAAAAAATGGAATTATACGCGTCGTCTTAGAAATCTTCGAAGTGCCCCATGCGTCTTCCATATCAATGAAAATCCCCAATATTTTTTATAAAAGTTTGAGTTATATATAGAAATAAAATAGAGCATCGAATTTTATATGTTTGAATTTAAAGGTTAAAAAAAATTTTTTTTTTGAAAAATTTTTGAAATTTTGATTTTTTTTAACCTTTAAATTCAAATATATAAAATTCGATGCTTGATTTTATTTATATATATAAACCAAACTTTTATAAAAAATATTGGGAATTTTCATTGATATTGAAGACGCATGGACATTTCGAAGATTTCTAAGACGACGCGTAACATTCCCTTTTTTTCTCAAAAATAAAATTTTTTTTTAATTTTTTTGTGATAAATGTATGCCATAATGTATATAATGTACCCTTGAATAATATTTAAGTTGAAATTTACAAAAAATAAAAAAAAAATTATTTTTAAGGATTTTAAGCTCCACCGTCCCCTTAAAAGGCGTATATTAAGAATTTGTTTCTTTTAAAAAAAAAAAAAACAATAATAAAAGTATAAACAAGAAATAAAATCTAATATTCCCCTCAAAGTAGACATATCAAAAGAAATATTTTAAAACATAACAGATAATAAATAAATAATTGATAAAATATGATATTTATAACATTTTACTCACAGTTTCTTTATTAAAGCACTAACTTTTAGCAATATTATTTGCAATTTATTTTTCTCTAATGTAGCTAACTTTTAACATACTTGCATTGGTTAAAACAGTAGGAAGACTCTGTCAATGGGAAGGTTGTCGGTGAACATAAAGATTTCGATGAAAGTATACATGTTTCAATGAACATCTGTAGACTTTTAGTGTCAGAATATTTTGTAATGATGATCACAAGCATCGAGAAATAACAACAAAGGAGATTCTGGAAATTCAGCTTCCAAAAGGTAATGTTGCTTTGAATTAGTCAGAACTTTCGTAAATGTGTTCAGTTAGGTTCATTCTATCCGAAAGAAATTTGCAAAATTACATTTTAATGATCTTACGACTCGAAAATGTGCCGTATCACACTGGTTGAGTGGTTTTTATTATACAAGTTTTTTAATTATGTGTGAAAAAAATGCTGCTGTAAAAGTATACATAATATTTTATTATTTAAGTTTTTTTTAATAAATTGCACAGAAAACTTTAAAATAAAAAAGAAAATATAAAAGTCTATATTCTATTACTTGAATATTCAAATTCAATTTTAATGGATTTTTATCGTATCTACTTGCTTTATTAATGTTATGTTTATCGAAAATTACTTACATTCAGATATAGAAATTCCGAAATTGGAGTAACTTGTGATAATATCATAAGTATCTATAACATTGCCATACAGCTTTCAACATTTCGCAAAAATAAGTTTTTGAAGATCTTTATATTCATACAGTGTGTTCTAAAATTTCCCGTACTTAAAGAACTTATTGTCCGAGATTTTTAACCATTTGGAAAAATGGTTATTATTCTCGTCAGGGTAGGAAATCAAAAGCATATCTGAAGGTTTTTATTGGTTTAATCCGCATTTTATTCGTTTTCTGATTGGTCTATACAGTGATATGTATTTCCCTTTACTTTCAACAGAGATGGATGCCTTCTGTTGCCACTATGAGAAAAAAGTAATAAAAACTACAAAAAAATTAATAACTCAGAAACAAATTAAGATACAGCTTTCAAACAAATTGCATTTAAAAGTGAATTTTTTTCTCTATCCGACGGTGTAAAAAGTAATTTTGTGGGATGATTAGAAGTTTAAGAATGAAATTTCATTTAAAATTGGTCGTAAGATTTCTTGGAAATCTGACGATGGAAAAGCCTTGTACCGAAAAGCCAATGAAATGCTTGGATAATCCGTAAGTTTCAGGTGGATAATACGTACGAGTCGCAGGCGATTTTTGTCGCTTGGGATTTTTACGTGTAATAACACTATTAATGTTTAATTCATGGCGTAGTAATGCATGATCAACTCCGTGCGATTTTTTATGTCTTAAATTTTAGTCTTTGAAAAAATCATTTTCCAAATGCTCGTTGTAATTTGTTAAATTGCTTTATTTTATTTTATTATTATTATTATTTTTAAGATTAGATTTTATCGGTTGCTTATCATTGCATCAATTTTTTGCATCAATTTTTAAATTTTTATAGTTTGGTTCTTTTTGTGCTTAATTGGAGCGAGAATAATGTTCTGTGTTATTTTGTTCTTCATA
Organism: Maratus speciosus; assembly: GCA_963932465.1. Lineage (NCBI taxonomy): Eukaryota > Metazoa > Arthropoda > Arachnida > Araneae > Salticidae > Maratus > Maratus speciosus. The sequence continues at coordinate 142,236,785 of OZ010791.1, forward strand.
GTGATATGAGTTTATCACGCATTCAGAGAATTGCGCCGCTTGAAACTTATTTTGAATGTAAATCGTATGAAAGGTGAAAAGATGTTTGGCGAAATAAATAATCAAATGATACAATACCGAGTACAGAAACGCTGTATTGGCTCGTTCGACGATTTTGTAACCCAGATTCTGTGGTAAGAGAAGCACGGGAGTGGAAGGCAGAAAGTTGTTACACCAGCCTTTCTGCAGAACAGTCAACGAAGGACATTGCAATCTCCACAAAAATCAGCGAGGCGTTAAACACAAAAAATGGACGCATCTCGTGGATCGACACATAATGCAGCTTTAAGAGCTTTTCATTTTCGTGCTTATCGTATAAAGGTGGTACAGGAGATAAAGCCACCGGACGGGATTAGACCCACTGTCAGTACGAGAATTTTTAGGACACTCTGTATATTTTTATATTTAATATATAGGAAATGTTACAATATTATACAAATGTCTGATTATATAATGGTTAATGTTTACATGATATTTGTAGTATGTTCTAAACTTTTAAAGCGGGAATATTTTAGTATTGCATTTTATTTAATCTAGGGGGTCTGCCCCTACGAGCTACGCTTGACAAACCCCGTTCAGACACCGCAAACTCGTAAAGCACGCTAATTTGATAGGCTTTAAAAAAATTCGGAAGACTCAATTATAAAAAAAAAAAAAAAAAAAAAAAACAGTGGCGATCTCCCTGTTAACGGTTTATTTCCGTCTTGATTAAATCAGACCAGTGAAACATTTCAAAATAAGCTAATATAAAATTAATTAAGTAAACAAAGTATTTGGCATTTTTTAACAACACTATGATCTTTTAAATGAGACATTTTAAGTATATTTTTTATAAATCTGACGTAATTTTCACCAAAGCTTTCTTTCTAATTTTAACATTCATGTGAAAATACTTTTGTTGTTATAAAAGAAATATTATTTGCGCTTTCTTACAAATCACAACAATAGTTTAAAAGATTATTCCAAAATACTAAATAAAAGTCTCGCACAAATATATTTTTAAATTTAAACCTTTTGGCAATATTGTTTCGCCATTTTAAATAATTCATAATTTCTCCCATTTATGAATTTAACGCATATTAATGATTTTATTATTTTACAATTTTCTTTCTCTTTTAAAATTCCCATGTAAATATAGTTTTTATGACGTAAATTTCAATATTTTCCTGCATTTAATACGTAATCATTTAATTCTGATTTGAAAGTTTGTTTTCTTTTATAATAGTCACGTGTAAATAATTTTATAATTTGATGGAAATATTATTCTTTTCGTAGTTTTAAAATTGGCAACAATTTAAAACAATACCCTTTTCTAAAAGATGTAAAAAATATGTCTCAAAATGCCGAAAATTTGAATTTAAAATAGAAATAAGTCCTCAAAAAATGTGTCAAATAAAAAAAAATGCAGTCTGAACACAGGGGACTTCTAATGTATAAAATGATCTAAATATGATTAAACTCCCATGTATAATTTTTTATCCTATAAAACTTTTTTAATGGAACGATTTTGACCAACTTTAATATTAAATATCTCTTAAAATAATTCTTCGATTGGAAAATTGTTTACATCAGCGTGTTTATCGAACATTTCTATATAATACCACCAATTTTCATATTTGTGTATGCAATATTTTTTTTAATATTAACGAAGAAACACTTCCAATCACAAAAAATTCAAAACCGGCAGCGGTGACAGCGTTAGTTTTTTTTTTTTTTTTTTTTTTTTTTTTAGAATAGAGAGATTTTTTTTTTAAATATCATAATTGTATATAAATTCTAATTTTTTTTAATACTTTAAATAAAAAAAAAAAAAAATTCCTCATTTTTCAGATTTTTTCTTTTTTCGAATGCTTTTATATTTTTTAAATGTATATCTTATTTATGCAAACCAAAACTTTTAATTTTTTGCTTGTCAAATTATTTGTTTTTAAATCTTTATGCCAATCTCATTTGACTTGGAAATACTCTGACTAAATTTTCATATATTTCTTAAACACTTTTTTATTAGTAAATATCTTTTTTCTTTAAATTATTGTAAAGTATAATTATTTTAAAAATAAATAAAATAAGGGTTTTTTTTTTTTTTTTTTTTTTTTAAGGCGTTAATACATATTCATTAAAAAATAATTAGCCAATTTTATTTTTTTGTATTTTTAACTCATTAAATAAAAAAATTCATTAATTTAATGCGTGTTATAATTAAAATTTAAATTTGTTAGTTTATATTCATAACATATTTAAAATCTTTAAGGAAATGTGAACTGTTTTCTTGACTAAATATATAACCGGAAAATTTGTATGCAATGTATACAATTCTTAAAGAATTTTCAGTTTTAATTAATAAAAGTTATTATAATACGAACTCTTCGGAACTCTTTATTTAAACCTCATTTATATTTTAATTGAATTGATAATTAATGAAGTTATCTTTATTTGGTTATATCTGTTGGTTAACTCGTGCTAAAAACTGTATCTGGTAGTTTCCTGTGGGAACTTTCATTTTCTTAAGATAAAGGAATAATATTATTCAAATTTTCATCTCTGATGAATTTTAAGGAACTTATATCTTTCATGAAAAAAATTTCCCTAAAAATACATATGATACCTTAGTCTGTAAATTAACTTTTCTAAATTTTGACAATATATATTAACGTATTAGTTTTTTAAGAGCTCCAAGAAAGGTAAAGTTTTTTGCATATATAATATGCTTCTGTATAATATTTTACATATTTTTCTAATACATTGTGCTTTTTAATTTTATTTTGATATAGTTCTGTTAAATTTATTAATTAAATAATGACTTACATTTTAATATAATAAAAAGGTAATGTTAAAAAATATTCAGATTTTACTTTAGTAGAATTCGAATATTTTACATTTATAATCAATTTTATAAAAACATTTCACGGTACTTACTTATTTATATAATAATTTACTCTTACAGATACCTTTTAAAAATAGTTTTGCAGATTATCAGTATCTTCTACAAAAGAATATACGTAATTAAAGAAATCTGACCTAATTCTATATTTTAAGATTAAAAAACAACGAAATATAAATCTCAAATAAAACATTTAATTTTTAATTTAACGACATTTTGGATTTAAATCAGAAATTAAAAAAAAATACATTATTGTAATTTAAAGTGTTCGAATTTTAAAACAGTCTTTTGCTTAAAAAAATTATCATAATATATTATGTAAATATTTGAAAAAACATATTTACATAACTCTACTAGTTTTTGAGATCACCAAAAACTAGTAGAGGAAAAGTTCCAAATACCGGCTACCACTTTTGTTTTTAATCAAGATCATACAATTTTCAAAATTAATAAAATAAAAAGTGACAGTAGGGTACCTTGACACGTCATACACCTGTTTAGAGAAAAAAAAATCAGTTTAAAAGGCGTTTTCTGTTTATAAGAAGGAAAATTCCGAAAGTCTTCAAATTTTGAGTTTTTAAAATGGGATCTAAATACCAGCTACCTAAGTTTTTTTTTTTTTTTTTTTTTTTTTTTTTTTTCCAAAAGATCACACAAATAGAGCTAATGACAATTATTAAGCAATAAGAATATTATTTTTTATAAATTGTATTGATTAATAACATTTCTTATGTACAGGAAAAATACGCAATTTTTAATAAATAAGTATTTTTGTCAAATTTCTAAAATTCTTTACGACTATCTCTCACAGTCTTCTTCCCATTATATTTCTAATTTTGTTTTTTAACGTGTAAAACAAAAAAAAAAAAGCTTGCTGATTGAAATGAGAATTATTTTATCTGAAAAAATCAAAAGTATAATATCACTCTCTGCGTCGGTATAGTCCCTATCAACCCACCTATCGCATTCTTAACATTGAACCCAGAATCCTCTCCCCCTTTATTGTCCACAGAGAAAGCACCCATGCAGAAGACACAAATTTATCATATTCCTCTGTTGGATATTTTCCTTTTTCCCTTTTTTTGCCCTCTCGCTGCGTAATTGTTTTATCAAAATAGCTTCAAAAAATTGCGTAATTAACCCCTTCGCGACGAGCGTCTTTTAAGATTTTTTATTCTTTTGCAATCGGTTTTTCAAAACAAAAAATTTGTCTAATTTAACCGGGAAAATGCTCCGATTAAATAAGGCATAATTTACAATAAAAAATAAACGGGTGGGAATAATCAAGGAGGGTTAATTAGACGGAAAAATGCATCCTCGAGGAAATCTCAGATTGCGCAAATTTTGCTTCTTTTACGATGCCCAAGGAAATCTCGGGTTGAGCAGAGAGGGTTAAAATCAAATTTCTGCCTCTTTCGCCTGGTTTACTCCACCATTTTTTTCTTTCTCTTCACATTTATTACAGGCAATTTTCTAGTGTCCAACAGCTCTTTTTTGGAAAGTGATCCGGTAACCAGTGTCGGTCCTGAAGAATTACGGACATGGTTGCTTTTTCATATTGCGAAATGGGACGGGGACTATTTCTGAACCATTTAAATAAATTCATTAATTATGGAACTATTTAAATTAATTTATTTTCCTCCCCTTCAAGCAGAGCAACCGTGAGAGATCCAAATACCGGCTACCCGGTTTTTAGACCACTCTAGGTAGCCGGTATTCGGACCACTGCTATGTTTAAGTTAAAACCGGTATTACCCATTCATATAATAAAATACCAATATTGTGCGCGTGGCAATTGAGAGCTAAATATGTCTAGAAAATAACTTAATCAACAATTCAAGTCAATATACGATCAGTATATTTAAAAAAAAAAAATGAGAAACACATATCTGGAAAATTTTTGATGCAGCAGATTACGTAGATTCGACACTTTTGCATTTACTATTTGTAAATGACACAGACTTCAGTGACGTACTTTTCGTAACTTCCTTCTCGCAAATTAAAGTTACAAACTCTGCCTATCACCGCTAGGCTGCGCTGCGCTCAGTTCTCAGAACACCTAGTAGCCGGTATTTGAACCCTAGCCGGTATTTGGACCTTCTCCTCTACTAAAAACTTTTTTTTTTTTATTTTAGCACGATATGATAACTAATTTAAAAACGTAAAGTGTTACAGCATTTCTAAATACCTTAATCGGAATTTTTGACGATTTGACTTTCTTTTACGGAAATTAAGGGACTCTGCACCCTACGAGCTACGCTCACCAACCCCGTTCAAACACCGCAGACTCTAAAAGCACGCTAATTTGACCAGCTTTAAAAAGATTTCGGAAAATTAAATTATAATTTAAAAAACAGTGGCAATCTCCCTATACAGGGGGTCTCTATTCATCTCTCTTTGATTGGGGAATTTTAAGGCCAAATCAGCTGCTGTTAAAAAATACAATGGCTGTTTTCGTTTCTGATTAAATAAAATCAGTTAAACATTTAATAATAAGCTAATATAAAATGAATTAAGTAAACAGAGACTTTGTCTCCCGGTATTTTTTAACAAAGCGAAAAGAAAGTTCTTTTAAATAAGACATTTTAAATGTATCGTTTTTAATCTGACGTAATTTTCACCAAGCTATTCTTTCTGTTTCTAATATTCACGTGAAATGCTTTTGTTAGAAATGAAATATTATTTCCGCTGTCCTAAGTAAAATATTTGAAAAGATCATCTCAAAATATCAAATAATTTTGAAAAAAATTACGAGCCGAGTGGTCAAAGCACCACGCTGCTAAACGCTTGCGAGCGTAGGAGATTGTGGGTTCGAATCCCGCTGTTTCCATTGCACACACTCTTTGTGTGGAACTCCCAGGATGTATTTCTCTTGTGTTTTAATATTTCCTAGTGCTATCTTGTCTCTGACTTATAAGCGGGCTCTCATGTCAAGCACACAAGATATATGTTTGTTGTTCAATAAATAAATAATAAAATAAAAGTCTCGCACAATTTCTAAATTTAAACTGTTTTGCAATATTATTTTTTGTTTATTTTACGTAATAACTGTAATGTGACGTAATATCTCCTATTTAAGATTTCTAACGCATGTAAATGAATTTCTTATTTTGAAATATCCTTTCTCTTTTAAAATTCACGTGTAAATATAGTTTTTCTGACATAATTTTTAATAAGTTCCTGCTTTTTATACGTAATAATTTAATTCTTATTTGAAAGGTTTTTTCTGTTTATAATAGTCACGTGTAAATAAATTTTTAATTTGAAGCAAACATTATTGTTTGCGCTGTTTATACAGTTGGCAACAGTTTATATTAATACCATTTTCTAAAATATTTAAAAAATATCTCTCGAAATGCTGAAAAGTTGAATTTAAAATAGAAATAAAACCTCAAAAAATGAGTCAAAATAAAATAATAAATACAGTCTGCACACCGGGAACTTCAAACGTATAAAATTCTCTAAAATTGATTAAATTTCCATCTATAGTTTTTGCTCCTATAAAACTTTTTTAATGGAACGATTTTGTCCAACTTTCGCATTAAATATTTCTTAAAATAATTCAGCGACTTGAAAACTGTCTGCATCAGCGTGTTTATCAAACATTTCTCTATTATACCACCGATTTTTATATTTTTGTATGCAATATTTTTCTTAATAATAACGAAGAAAGACCTCCGGTCACAAAAAATTCAAAACCGGCGGCGGTGGTGACAGCGGTAGTTACTTTTTTTTTTAAGAATAGAGAGATTAAACACAGTAAAGTAACAGAAAAAAAAAAACAAGAAAACAGACAGACATATTAATATACCATTTTTAAATCCTAATGAAACTGAAACAGGACATTCAGGAGAATGAGATATTACCTCAAAAAAATTAATAACAAGTAGGATATAGTACGTCAAACGTGGCAAATGAGGTTCGTTCGTTATAAATATTCAGATCTTGGTGCAACAGTTTTTGCACTCTTATACAAAAATACACGAATACAAAATGTTTTTCGATTATGTATATTAAATTCAGTAATACGGAAAGAATATTTTTCATTCTTAAATAGGACGTAATCACCATGGCAACCTAGAATCATAAACTATCATGGGATATCATATCATAAAGAAAACTTTTATTAATATCTTTTTAAGTTTTGATTCGATTTTCATAAAATATGAAATTACTCGACAGAATTCTGCAACAATAATTATATATATTAAATTTCAAACCATTCGGTTGGGTAGTTTTTGTGGTGTTAAATGCGGACAGGCGGGCAGACGACGATTATAGGGTGCTACGTATTTGTATTATTATGACCGCACCTAAAAACGTAAAGTAGTACTGCGTTTCTTAAACCTTTTCGGCGCGGTGTCCTTAAAAAGGACACCTAATTTTAATTCCAAAACTGAAAAACGGCACCAAGAATATTTAACTAAAATTTTCCTATTATAATGTACATGAAAATAAGCAAGTTCTTATTTTCTAATAAATTCGTTTATAAATTGCAGTGTCAGTCCAATATTTCGTCAGTTTATAAACAGAACTACTCCGCGCCGTTAAGGGTTAACACCGTACTCAGAATTTTTGACGATTTGTCATTTTTTTTTTTAGGAAAACTAAACGTTATAAAGTAACAACAGCAAGAGAAAAAAGATTCCAGAAAACAGACAGGCATACAGATATATTAATTTTAAATCCTAATGAAACTAAAACAGGACCTTCATCAGAATAAGACATTACCTACAATAAAATTAATAAAAACCAATAGATCCTTGCAACAGCTACAGCAACGTGGGCATACATAAAAAACATACAATCAAATTATATAACCACCTTCGTTGGATGTTGTTTAAAACTAGTCGGATGTGCCAATCTCAAAACTTCCTTCTATCTCATACATGTTAATACTTCAAAATTCGCTAAAACAGTGCCAAAATTAAATGCCCATCATGTGGATTCGAATGATGTTAAATTCCGTGCATTAGTTCTTGACATATGGCTATTGCTAAAATCGTGTAAATCCTGCAAAATGCAGCTTGGCAGCGCCATCTATTGGGTGATTTACACAAAAACCTAATAAGCAACAACTTATGTCTACGTCTCACGGAATCTGAAGTTTGATGAAAATACTTGCATTACTTTTTCAGTTAGAGCTATTGCGAAAATCGTGTAAAATCCAGCATAGTAGCTCCACCTATTCGGCGATCAGCAGAAAGACCTAATCAGCAACAACTTGTGCCAACTTCTAACTGAATCTGAAGTTAGGTAAAAACTCATGTATTAGTTCTTGAAATAGATCTGTCGAGGAAATCGGGAAAAATGCAACATAGCAGCGCCACCTGTTAGGCCATTTACAGCAAAATATAATCAGCAACAATATTTACCAAGGAATACCTTATTCTGAAGTTTGATGAAGATTTGTACATTAGTTCTTGAGATAGATCTATTTCGGAGATCGTGAAAATGTATCATAGCAGCGCCACCAGTTGGGCAATATAGATCAAAAACTAATCAGCGCAAATTTGTATCAGGAACTAACTAAATATATTTTTTTGTTAAATTCCCTGAATTAGCTCTTGAGATAGAACTCCCACAAAATTTGATTCACATACATACAGATAGATTGAGTCACAGACACACAAGCAGACATTTTGTAAAAATATGTTTTTCGTGATCACTGACCCCTAAAATGTATCAATCCGTCGAAAATCAGAAGTCGAAAATTTTCACGAATCCAGTACTTCCTTCTTGTAAAGACAGAAAAAAGTAAAAATGGGATATAGCACCATTCTTTTAATCATATCTTCAATTACGTATGTGCTTTATATAAGAGTTCAACATTTCTTTAGCTTGACTTTCTAGATATATATTTCTAGAGTATCTCTGAAAATTTGTCCCTTTTCTGTCTCCCGTGATGGATGAAAAGAGAGCATTGATTGAAAGCTCACAAACAAAATGAAAGTTAGAAAACATGTTTGATATTTTATTCCTGTTCTTGGCACGATTACTTCCAGATTCAAGCGTAAGAGTTGTCAAAATTGATGCTTTATCACTTTCTCGTTATTGTACCGGAAAAACAAAATTTTCCGATAAAAGGTTCGTATGTAAGTTTTATTTCCTTTGAGACTAGAGAAACGATCTAGCTTTCATATTTAAAAAATGTATTCTATACAATGAAACGATTTATAGTGAAGTTTATCCACTATGTGAGGTGATATTGAGATATAAATACAGTGGTGTAATAAAGTGAATGTATAAAACAGTAATCTCTAAGAATAACTATTTGATTTTTTTACAAATGCGCAATTATCATTTGAAAAGAAATTTAAGGTTAAATAATAATAATAATGAAACACATAATAAATATACTGGGCGATCCAAAAATCTCAAAAAGTAAATTTATTAATTTAAAATTATGCATAGTAGCACGATGCGTTTTTCATGTATAGGAAGACATGTATAGCGTCATTTTTAAGGTGCGTTCGTAATTATATAAATACATAGCACCTATAGTCATCGTGTTGTCCGTCCGTCTGTCCGCATATAATAGTACAAGGCCTATCCAACCGAATGATTTGAAATTTAATATATATAATCGTTGCAGAATTTTGTCGGGCCATTTCGAATTTTATGAAAATCGAATCTAAATATAAAAAGATATTAATAAAAGTTTTCTTCATTCTATTAAATCCTATCATACGTAATTAACTTAATGATATTCCATGACAGGTAATGATTGTAGGTTGACATGGTGATTACGTTTTATTTAAGATGGAGTCCTATTATTTCCGTATTACTGAATTATTCCGTATTATTATTCCGTATTACTATAAAGTATATATATATATATACTTAATATATATAATAGTACTAAATTTTTTATTAATTCATTTTTGCTTAAGAGTGTAATAGCTATTGCATCAAGATCTGAAAATTTATAAAACTGTTTGTAGTGCGAACGTACCCCATTTGCCACGTTTGACGTACAATTTCCGGCTTTTTATATATTAATGAAACTGAAACAGGACATTCAACAGAATGAGACATTACCTAAAATAAAATTAATAAAAACCAAAGGATTCTTGTTAAGAACTATTTATGGACATGCATAGAAAACATATAAACAAATTATGTAAACGCCTTCGTGGGATGTCATTTAAGAAAAATGTGATATAACGCCTTTCTTTTACTCATAACTTCAGTTACGTATGTACTTTATTTAGAGTTAAATATTTTTTAAGCTCGACTTTATGGATAAATGAGGTTACGTGGGGCAACTGGGGCATGATTTTACGATGTGACTCTGACAATTTTGACAATGCAACTTCGAAAGTCTAATATTCATTTGAATTAAAGTATGAACTTTTGTAAATGTGTTCAGTTAGGTTCCCTCTATGAGACAAAAATGTTCAAAATTATATTTTAATATCTGAAAATAAAAAAAATATATATGTTTCATCTTTCTATCCTCATGGGTCCAGTTGCCCCATAAAAATGGGGCAAGTGGACCAGGGGGGTGTACGTTCCACACGGGGTTTTTTTTAATTATTATTGGGTATCAGGCCCTGTTTGAAAAAATGTAAACAACTAAAAAAATTTTAAACCAGACACATCATGTACATTATAAATCAACTGAAGTGTGTTGTAAGGGAAATCTTTGCTGTCAATATGTCTAAAAAAAGCACTAAAAGGAAAAATATTAGATTTATTTATGCAAAAAACATAAAAATAAAGTAAGTACTTATGTACTTTAGTATAAGTAATAAGTATAAAATTTACATGGGTATTTTAAGGAAAACAATAACAAGATAAATCTATGAACAACCGGCTACGTAAGTATTTAAGTATATAATTCTCTTTTTTTATTTATCACAATGGAAGTTCGATATTTTCCATAAACCTGTGGAGAATGAAACCATATCTTTATATCGAACAGAACTATTTTTTATTCGTTTCGATAATTTTCTAATAATCTCGCATTGTCTTATGTACGCCTCTTCATCTGTATCGTAAAATTAATTTCAAACTATTGCTATCACACTTAAGAAATTTGGTTCGATACCCTCCAACATGTTTTTTAAAAATTATATTATGTAATTTTAATAAAGTATTATGTAATTTTTTTTCAAAAAAAAAAAAAAAGGAGAAATTTATTTTCCGTAGTAAGAGAAACTCAAAAAGATAGTTATAAGAGTGTTGAGGTAACTGGATCCCTTATGGTCCAGTTACCCCTGATACATGTCCCGGTTACCCTATTCGTGAAACATTTATGGTGTAACTGGGACACCTGCCTTACATTTGAAACATGAAGTAAATATGTATAGATAGCTAATAATATTAGTGTATTTATATCTCTGATATTTAAAAACAAAAGATTGTTTAATAAAAGTACTTACTCTATTTTAATAAAAAGCCGAGGAAGTTCAACCAAATGGACGTGGTTTTTTAAAAAAGAAATCAAAATTTTCGGCAACATATCACAGCACAGTGAGAGTTATGATTGAGTTGAAACGTTGTTTAAAGAAGTAGAGATGGGGGTGGAATGTTGACAAAAGCTAAAATCTAAAAAACATCAACGGTTTTTTACAAAATTACCCATGGCCCAGTTACCTCGTGGGTCCATCTACCCTAACTTACCTTACATATTTCTAGAGTACTTCTGAATTGGTCTCTGTTCATTCTACGGTGATGGATGGAAAGAGACCGTTCATTCAAAGCTCACAAAAAATTAAAATTAGAAAACATGTTTTATTTTTTATTCCTTTTTCATAACACGATTACTTCCAGATTAGAGCGTAAGAGTTGTCAAAATTGATTCTTTATCACTTTCTCGTTATTGTATCGGAAAAATAAACTATTCCGATAAAAGGTTCGTATGTAAGTTTTATTTCCTTTTTAGAGTAGAGAAACGCTCGAGCTTTTATATTTAAGAAATAAATTCTATACAAGGAATAGAAACGATATATAATGAAGTTTGTCCACTATGTGAGGCGATATTCAGATATAAATACAGTGATACAATATAGTGTATGTGTGAAATAGTAATTTCGAAGCATAACTATTTTTTTTTAATTCACACGCATCGTTTCAAAAGAAATTTAAGGCTAAATAGAGAAAAATAAATAAATAAACTGCGGGATCCAAAAGTCTCAAAAGAAATTAAGTTTATCAGTTTGAAATCATGCATAGAAGCATGATGCGGCTTTCACGTATAGGAAAACATGATATTTTTTTAAATAATGAATTGTTTATTATCAAAACAATCATACTTGTGATTGACAAGTGTCTATTTAGCAGTAGCTGGTGTTTATACCCACCACAGTTCACAGCCCAGAACTATACTGTATGCCATTAGTGATAATAGCTGTCAGACATGGCAAAAAACTCTACAGGCCATCAAAAAAATTGATCCTGTTATACATGTCACATGATGCAGGTACATGTTTTAACTTCGGGACCAATGGCTTGCTAAAAGTCGGTGAAAATTTATTCTGGCAAAAGTTTCATTTGTTATTGAAATATAACAAGGCTTGTTTATTTATGCAAAAAACATAATGCTTTTGCCTATACATTTCGAATTATTAATATTTATTTCTCTTGTGATTTTCATGTAATTTAAATTCAGGTTAATCCAAAAATCACAAGAGTAATACAAAATCCATAATTCTAAAATACTTAGAAGGACTTGTATTCTTATCACCAGATTTGCTGCATTTAATAACAACAGATAGCATTGTAGAGATCTCAAAGATATATTTAACCTTGCGCCTCCCAGATGGGTTATAATGGACCCTATGAAAAAAGAGACTGAAAATTCTGTAAATATTTGACATTTTCAACTATATGACTTTAATAAATATGTGACGTTTTCTCTAAAATATTAAAAAGTCACATAGTTGCAGGATTTTCCTTTTTTTTTAAAAAAAAAATCAGAAAAACTTTTTGAATGCATCCGTCCATTGGACCCGTCTGGTAAGAAGAGGGTTATTCTATCATGTGATAGGAAGCACAGTAAAAATCTTTTTCTGCACTCTGCAAAATATCCTGCCATCTCTAACAACTGTATAATAAATCTACCTGTGAAAATGAAGACTTGTAATAATAAATGTACTGTGAAGTATTTCACAATTTGATATAACAAACATAAAATTTACTTTTATCTGTATAATGATTATAAAACTTATAATTTTTTCACGCCAGTAAAAATGTCGACGTGCCATAAATTTGCGAACAGTCCAAAAGTAAAGTTTCTGAAAAACGAATCATGAAAATGATCTGTAATACAACATACCCATGTTTCATCAACGACGCTGAATCTTCTAATGTAAAGTTAATGTAACTCATAATTCATATATTTTTTATTATTTACTTATTAATAATTTTCATAATAAAAAATATTTTTGGTATACAAATAATTTCTAGATTACTCTTAAATCCGTTCAAACATTCTTATTAAAAAAGGAAAATTTCAAGCGTATGTTTTTCTGTTAAAATGCAAATTAAAGTTTGCCACGTACATTAAACACTAGCATCCTCAAACTTTCTGTAGATTTAAGAAGAAGTGCATAAACTGCATAGGGTACGTGGGGGTAAAGACACGCTCTTTTCATATATTTTGATTTTGAATGAACACGTTGGTCTAAATTCGTTTGATGGCTGAATAAAATGTTATATTAGAATCTCACTCAGTATCACCATCAGCCTAGATTCTGAAATATTGAAATTGCAATTTTTAAAAAACATTCTTCTGCGTGTCTTTGACCCATTCATTGGGGTAAAAACCCGAAATGAACGGGCACAACTCAGTTTTGTTTAATCGGCCAACTGAGAGTTTACAGAAATGCAATCGAGATAAACTGCACGACATTTATAAGCTGAAGAGTTTTCGTTCTTCACAGAGTTTTCGATTTGCAGACATTTGTAGTATTGTTAACTCAACAATCAAATATTTGTTTTTTAATCTTACATTAAAAATGAAAAAAATAAAAGTTACATAATTTTCTGTGGACGGGATGCAACTTTCTTCGCATGACGACTAGTATGATTGAAACTTAACTATCGACTACTGTTTAACATTGAAAAAACGGTGCATTCATGTTAAATCAGCCAGGGCGTGTTTTTTAACCGTGCATGTCTTTGCCCTCCACCTACCCTACATTTGAGCGTTGCTTTTATTAAAGGAAGCTAAATTATATACAATTTTTAACACATACACTATACCTATTTCAAAAGTTGTATTCATGTTCTAGAATAAGGAAGAATTCCTAGTGGAATGGTAACTTTCGCAGATCTCTGCAATATTGTGATAAGGGAAATTACTATGTGAGGTATGTTTTTTTTTTTTAAACGACAGTACATTATGACAACAACGCAGAAGAAAAATGAGCTTTTTTTATCATTAACCCCTTGTGATTCAACAATTCCGATTTGAAAATTATTCTCTCAGATGTTAGGATACAAAATTTTAAGTATGCAAAAAATAATCTGAAAAATTTAGAACATAAAAAAAAATATTGACTTAAAGGTTCTTCACATCTACAAAAAACAGGAAATCACATGGGGGTTAGTAGCCATATCTGGACCGCCGCTTTTAATGGACCATTTCCATTCTGCTGTTAATTACAGAAGGAGACGCCATCTACCTCTTAAATCCTACTCATATGAATGAGGTCATTTATGATTAGAAGAAGTACCCGCCTACTACGTGCCGTTTTCCGGCAATTAAAAAAAAAAAACTAAAGTTAGCTGCTTTGATGTGATTTTTTTATACTAAACGTAAGTGAATACTTTAAAGCTAAGGTAAGTTGTTATATTTTCATACACATATCTAAATTCATCTGTTTATTGGGCACATTTTTCAGGCGCATTTGTTTGATTTCGTTTTATTCTTAGTTTTGAGATTATCAATTTTAAAAAATGACGCAGTTGCCTTAATTGGGCAAATTTAAGTTCCTTAAATTGAACCAAATATACAATAATAAATTTGAAAAGTAAGTTATGAATTTCGAGGGCAGTACGCTTTTTACACATTTTTTTTTTATTTATAATGGATTACTGTCTCCATGCAAGTTTTTGAATATATATATTTTTTGTATATCTCTATCACTTTCTTTATACAGTTTAGAGCTGTATAAACATAAAAATAGTTTTACATGTTTGTGCAATAAATTTTGTTTGCAATTTCTTTTATCTTGTATGCATTTGTATTTATTTTCTTTGAAGTGTTTATTCCTACGTCATATTTGATTTACAGAGTTGAATTCAAATATTTTCCTCCTGGACGATATTTGCTGTTCCGTTGGGGGGGGGGGGAGACTTTTTACAGTTCTGGAGGGAGGGATTACACTTTTTTGCCTTAAAAGGCATGGAATCTCAAACCTTCCGTGGGGAGTGGTTATTTCAAGGCTCGGGGGAGGGGGGTCTGAATTCAACACTGTTTGAATATATAATGTTTTGTGTTTGATTAATCGTAGCGTATTTTTGTTCAATAGAGCATATCTTTTAAACACTTTTTTAATATAATGTTGAGAATGTTAAAAACAACACAGACAAACTGTCTGGAAGAAAAACTCCCGTGACAGCAAAAACTGTTACAGATATAGGGAAAGAAAAGGGGAGACTAAGTTCTGAAAAAATTGACCTGAAAGAAAGCTGGAGCTACAATTACCCCTAAAAAGCCAAAAACTCATTAGAAATGTTATCTCCCTTGCTAGATTCCGTTAAATAAAATTACAGAGGGAGCCAAAAAACAGTTGTGTTAACATCTTCGTCATATAAAGTAAACCTTGAAAAAAAAAAAACAGACAAAAATGAAGCTCTGACCACACAAAAGATATTGGAACATCAAGTTTTAAAAAATAGGCGTAATGCAATTGGAAAGAAAATGAAGGAAGGGAAGCAGTACAAACATCATGTAAAGAAAAGTTCTGTTTCAAAACAAATGTCTAATAATTCAGAATCTAAAAATAAAATCTAGACAGTGATGATTATTTTTGCCTAATTTGGAAGAAAAATAAAATAGCAGAAATGATTCAGTGTTCAGATTGCCAAATACGGTTCCATGTTGTGTGCGCTGGAATAAAAAATAAATAAATGAAATTCATGTGCAAGCTTTCTCCGTAGATGATAAGCACTCCTTACATGATATTCAAGTAACTGGTAATGAGTTCCAAAATTTCTATTCTTAATTTCTGAGAAGTTTAATTTATATTTTGAATACATTTTGATTTAAAACAATTACTCTTATTTTCAGATATTTGATTTCAATATATTTCATTGCTGTTATTTTGTTTGATTATTTCATTAATCGCAAACTTTGCTTTTAATAAAATTAGTTATATTCCCTAGTCATTAACCTCTTCGGACCTGGAGTATCCTATAGGATACACATCTTTACAATTTTTTTCCTGTATATAAATAATGATTAAGTAATGAAAATGGTGTTAATGGAATCTTAAAAAATGGCCAAACTAAAGCAAAATATCACTTTGTTTCTTATAGTGCTTTTTTCGGATATAAAATGGGATTTCAAAGTGACTTGCAGCAAAAATGAGGGAAATATACAAAAACGAAAAGTAAATTTTTTTTATACATTAAAATACCATATAGAGAGTCCATTAAAAATAAAAATTTATTAAATGCATAGTTATTTAATATTTTTCATTATTTTTTCCATGCAAAACAAAAGAAAATATCCTAACAAATTGTCAAAAAATGTACTTATAGAGTCCTATGTGTCATATATGATATATCAAATTTTATGTACAAAAAATAAATTAAATTTTTTTTTGCTTTTCAATTTTTCTTAGTTATCACTTTGCAAACATAAATTCATAACTGAAGTAAAACAATATATGAAAATAAACCCTGGGGTCTGAAGACGTTAAAACAACCTGATATTGTTTTGTCCAGTTTAGGAGACTGGGGGGGGGGGGGGTCCAACTTAGGCGACCAGTTGCTGAGTTTAGACCACTTTTGTCAAAATTTACAAATTAAAATAAAATTTAAGATTTTCAAAAATAAAATGAATTAAAGATTTCTTTAGTTAGAAGATGAATATATTGACCGCGTGTAGTGATGTTTTGCAGATATTACAAAAATTAAGTGAGTTACACCTGAAAATAAATGAAGTGGTCCAAATTCGGCTACACTCCCATAATTCTCATAAGTATTGTCAATTTTCTAATACAAAATTGTAAAGTTTACGAACTTACCTTTGTTTAAAAGCTACTTTTCGACGTCACTAGGTTTTTTAATTTGATAAAAAATACTAAGTTTATTTTAGAAATAACGATGTAAAATTTCTCAAATGATAAATTAATATGTCGCATATTAAATTAACTCAGTACTGCCGTCTGTTGAGAATTGAATGAACTTTTTAATATTAACTGGTGTTGTAAGATACCAACAATAAATTAAATCTTCTTTTAAAGCCCGCTGTATAAATAACATTGACTTTAGAGTATGTTGCAGATATTCAACGTGGTAATAAAAAGGATTGAGGTTGTTATCAAATCCAAAGGAGTTACTTTGTGACACAATTTTGAATTCATTTTGTTCGGAAACGATTGAATGTAGCAGGTCTTCTTATTTATTAACTATATGCTTGAATCACGTTTTCCTTTTTTTTTTTTTTAAAGCAGAATATTTCAGAAAATACTCTCAAAGTTGGCGTTTTCAACCAAATTTCTGTATCCAAAAGCGCAGGATAAACTGTAGTCATGACACAAAAATTGCACGATAAGTAATTCAATTATTAAAAATGAATAACAGCATTCAATTCAAATCACTTCAATAGTTAGAACTGCCAATTATCTGTATGTTTAAAAAAGAGTCAGAAACTTTCGCGTTGTTTAGCAGGGAATTTCAGAACCATCTTATCCAAGCAAAGAACACATTCTTTTGAAACATACTCCGAAATATTTAAGTGAATTTTTGCTTTGCTAACATTTTTTCAAAAACCTGATATTTTTCATTGAAGATGGTACATGGAATTTTTAAAGTATCCAACCAGAACAAAAACACACACCATGATATAAGGCTATTTAACTGACTTAAACATAGGATAGCTATGCATAAATCTATCGATCAGAAACTTACTGCTTTACTTATAAATTCAGAAATTCTTGGAGGGTTAAAAAACACATTTATATCCAATAAAGTTCTATTAGGTAAACAGGCAACCTAATATAAATGTTTCATTTCTTATAGATTTTATCAAACATCAAACTTCTAAAAATTATGATTAATAGCAAGAAGTGGATTAAAAAATTACCCGTCTATAATATAAAATTTTTAAAGCATTTTTTAATTACTTCTATATTACACCTAACAAATAAATGTTTGCCTGATAAATTTATGAACTTAGTGAAGGAAAAAATTGTAAAAAGATTGATCAAAATCATTGGTAAAAAGAAAAATTATAAAAAAACAAACAAACATGTAACAGCCATATTTGACATTTTCAAAATAAGTAATAATTTTTACATACTAATAAAAATATTCTTAATTTGACATTTAAAAAGTTCATATTTAAAACATTTGTTCTCTAAACAATTAGATTTTTAAAAGTAATTTGTTATCGTATCTATATTACATCCTTTAAATAATTACTTATATTAGGATATTAAGAACTATATGAAACATATGACATGACTTTTTGTATAAAGAACTACATAAGAATCATTTTTGGCATTTTCATATGAAGCAGATTTTCGCATAGTAATATGACATATGGTTTAGTTTGACATTTAAAATGAAGTTTAGTTTTTTATTTTCGATGTCATATTTTAGTCACCTAAAAATGAAGTCTAAGATCCTTTACTTCAGCTGCATTTTTTTACATTTAAAATTTCATTAAACGCTATCATTTCTAATTAAAAAATTTATAAAAACATTTAACAGCGCATATTTTTTTTCTCTTATAATATCTAATATTATTCTGTTAAATAAATAATAATTTAGTCATTTAAAAATAACATTTAACATACACTTTTTTAAGTGAAGTGTTTAAAGACTAAAAGTTATTTTTATTTTAACTCCTGGCGGAATATCAAGTCTTTATTTTTTGTAAACGTATTTAACAGCTTGCATGATCTGTTTTTTTATTTCATTTACAAATTCTCTTAATAATATTTTTGCTGTTGTAAGCTTTAAAAAATATATTAAACGAGCATTTTTATTTAAAAAAAAATATATTTATTATACACGTGGCATTTTGATATGATTTAACTATAAAGAATATTATTAAAAAAATTAATACTGAAACAAGAATATTTAATAATTTGAGAGAAATGTGTAAAGTTGAATAAAAATACTAAAAATAGATAATTTGCGATCTACTGTTTTTATACTTACATCTGTTGTTGTAATCAACGGTATTTTATATCTTTGATCAAAAATATGAAAACAATCAACGTTTTATCAGAAAAAAAAGTTCTTCTTTTAATAATTTATTTAAAAATGCATCATTGTTTCGTTTAAAAATTTGTATTCATAAATTTCGAAAACAAATTAAATGTGGATAAAACTGACTTTATTGTTTCAGTCGTCTTTTTTTTACAATGCACCAGTCTTTTATAATACACTGGTGTCCAAAATTAAGGACCAATCACAAAATGCTAATTTTCAAGTACGCGTATACTCAAAAGAAAATAATATAATTCGAATCATTGCTATCTCTACAGCACGGCTAGTCCATATAACATCTCATTCATGGTCACACGTGGTCACAAGTGTCACAGTCACTACGGTGAAGCAAAAAATAGGAAATTCCATACATCTCATTATCAGTCTCAAATGATCACTATATGTCACTCTACTGACATGTCACTGTGACACCTGCTTTGTAACGAGTCACCATGGGACTTTACAATGTGTTTACATAGTGACTCTCATGTGACTGTCATCTGCGAACTCAATTTCAAAGTCATCGTGAACGCTGCATTGTGATAAGTTACCAAATAATGTCACATTAAAATCACATGTTGACTTTCGCGTGACAGAGAGACTACTATGAAGTCACCATTGTGCTCTTTTGTGAAACGTCACCATGTGACTATAATGTGATGTTATTTGGTGACTTATCATAATGCAACGTTCATGATGACTTTGAAATTGAGTCTAAAAATGACAGTTACATGACAGTCACAATGTAACTACATTGGAAAGTCACATGGTGACTCGTCACAAAGCTGCGGTCACATTGACGTCTCAGTGGAGTCACTTATAGTGATCATTTGAGACTCATAAAGAGACGTATCGAATTTCCTATTTTTTGTTTCACCGTAGTGACTGTGACACTTGTGACCATGTGTGGCATGAATGAAATACTATATAATCTAACTATACTGTGGGGATTGTAATTATTGTAATTATATTATTTCCTTTTGAGTATTCGCTTACTTAAAAATTAGCATTTTGTGACTGGTCCTTAATTTTGGACACCAGTGTAAAATGATAATGATTCTTTGTTTGGGAACATAAAGTATGCCGTTAAAAAATAAAAACATTAAAAAATGTAAAAAGAATTTTCATTTCAAGAATTTATTATGTTTATCCTAGTTGATTTTTTATCAAAATTTTTCTAATTGATATTTTATGTATGCTAGAATATAGTTTGTTTGAGAATTGTTTTCGATATTATTTGTTCTTCTTCCCAGTAGATGTTAATACACATCATGTTTACATTGGATTTATAATTGAAATGTGTAATTCTAACCGGTTATAGTTATTTTTTATTATAAAAACACGAAGCAGTATTTAAACTAATTATGAAATATTAGACAGACTTCAATACATTTGCAAAGCAATTAAAATAAAATGTATATATATATATATATATATATATATATATATATATATATATATATATAATGGGATGATATAAACATAGCAAATAAAGCCTTTGTGCAAGAATATTTAAAAGCAGAAAACCAATGTTTAAAAATGCACAAATAATACATGAAAAGCAGCAAACAGCTGTTTAGAATCTACCAGAGAGATTCTTCTTCAGTTCAAGATAGGGCAAGGCACAGCGTGCTAGAAAAAGCAAGGCTCTGCTTTTTAAGGGGTCTCAGGAGTCTTACTTTTTACCTGGCGGTGCAATTTAGCAAGATGTCACATTTAATTTTTTTTTGTCAGTCTCTATTAAACATAAATGCATATAATTTTTAATACAGACAACCTAATATCTCTTCTTTTTAAAACAATTTTTTAATATTCTATATTGAAATTTTATTTTTTTTTTATGTTTAATTTTGATTAAAAAAAATTAAAAGTGTTTTTTGTCTTTCATACACTACGCGCAACATTTTTCACAAACTCATAAAGCAATTTGCATGAAACTTGGTAAATATCTTCATTTTAAGGTAAAGAATAAGTTATACTTCAAATTTAGTATTATAATTGCAGTGATTATTTAAAATTGGCAATTTTTCAATAAAAGAATGATTTCTTTCTAAATTTTATAATTTAAATTTAAGTTTCAAATAAAGTAAATGAATAAATTGCTTAAAAATGAGGTATACGTTCAAGGTACATTAGTTTTACATCATTATCAATATTTTAGGGGACTCTTCAACCAATAGTTTTGCTACAGTCTTGTGCGCAGTGCATGCAAGTCAAAAAACATTTTTTTTTTTTTAATCAAAATGAAACATAAGAAAAATATTGAAATAAAATTTCAATATAGAATATTGAAAAAATTACCTTAAACAAAAGATATATTTGGTTATCTATAGTAAAAATTTTATGCATTTATGTTTTATAGAGACTGAGAAAAAAAATTAAATGTGACATGTTGCTAAATTGCACCGCCATGTAAAAAGTAAGACTCCTGAGACCCCTTAATGGGATGATAGTTTTGTCTTTTACAGAAAGAACAGAAAAAGAAAGAGAAGAAAGAAAGTGAAGCTTTTCTTTAAGAAAAGAACTTCTCATTAGAACAAGCAACCTACCTACCCTTCCTCCTTTTAGATGCTGATTTTAATTCCTCAAAGTTTAGAAGACTTCGGAAAAAAGATTTGGAAGATTTTAGGAAGATTTGGAAGAGGCTATGATATGTATCAGATAATATGAAAAACTAAAACTGCCCTTTTCAGACATATTTGTAGAGACGAACTCAAGAAATAATTGAGACCATTTGATCTTAAGCTTTATGAAGTTAATGAGTACGTATATCTAAATCAGGGCTGTCCAACGCAGCGCCCATGGGCATCATCTCGCCCTTTAGACGTTTTCATCGAGCCCTTTCGAATGATATCTGTTACCTTGAATTTTTAAAATACAAATCCATTTTAAAATATGCCTCTTTAAAATCATTAGTGTTCCGCATAATTTTCTATTATATGCGTTAAATTTTAGGTTCCTTTCTCTACAAAATTTTTATAGGCCTCTCTCAGGAAAATGTAATGCTAAATTTCCTACGAATTAAGCTTCTTCTACAGTTATTTTTCCTGTCGTGCTCTGTATAGTAGTGGCCCATATGTTCCACATTGTGAGGTATATGTGCATATTATAAGGCGCTTCCATATGATTGCTCCATAGCCATGGTTGCCCGTATGACCTCCATTTTTATTCAAAAAATCCGAATTCATACTAGAAATTCCAAATAGTAATTTTTGATTTATTTAATGGCAAACAGTTTAAGCTTACTTAAAGTAAAAATTCTTCTTTCGGAATTTCCCGTATGATTTCGAAACTTCTAGAATAAAAGGGAGCCAAAACTGACAACTCTGCTTCCCACTAGAGTGAGGTAATGCTGTTTTATGTTTCCATGCATGTAAAAATGGCGTTTTTGAAATGTTTGCCCTAAATAAGATGCTGCCGCACTTACGGAAAGGTTGGACAGCCCTGGTCTAAAGCATGCTTATGATGAATTTCATAAGTATTTTCTATAGTATAAAATTGAGATTTTTACTGCTATTAAGTTCCTTGTAATTCAAAACAAGCAAGGTGAAAGGTTTGCTTATTATTATTCTTAACTACTTTGTGCAATAGAGGAATGCAATTAAGATAAATCTCAGGACTGAATGCTACGGGGAAAAATTAAGGAAGCTTTGAATGATAAAGTACCTCAAGAAACAGTAATAAAAGAAACTAGCAAGTAGAAGAAATCATTGTATGAAGTACTTTGAAGCACTTAGTACTACCTTAGTACTCGACGGTTGTTTGGTATTGAATTGATTAGTACATTCACTAAAAAGGACAGTGAGTGCAAAACTGCTGAGAAAAGTTAAACCAAACATCAGAAATGAATGAATAACTTTCTCTTGAATTCACTAAACTGTTTAAAAAAATCCAAATCTTCAAGATTCTCACAAAACATTTTTAAAAGTAAGAAGATGTAAATCATAAGTAATTTGAAAAAACTTGTATGACATGATAAAATGTCCCGCTTATGGAACAAAAGGACGAAATTGTGAAGGAAAAAGTCAATGGGAAAAAAGTGCAGAATTTAAAAATATAAAATGAGAAGTACAAATTCAAAAATGTAAATGCGTTTGAAGATGTTGATAGTCATAATATTATGAACATTGCAAGGATGAAATAAGTTGAGGAATTAGACATGAAGAAAGTTCAGTATTTCTACAAAAAATTACAGCAAATGAAAATTAAGTTGTTTACAAATTTAATTCTGGAACTCCAATCGAAATCAGAACTAATAAAATAGTATGAAAAGCTATCAGTCAGTAAAACAAAAACACTTATGTGCTTGATTATAGAAACAACTTAGTTCCGAATATACGTCAGTGTTATCTTAAATATCAAACTAGCAATTATAAAAATACTTACAAGTTTTTAGTTATAAGACTGGAGGTCTAGTTTCATTTCTAATACTAGGCCTTCAATCTTGAAAAGAACTGTGTCTGATCTAAAGCTGGCATTTTAATCAACGCAAATATTGTTGAAACTAAGTTCTCAGAAAAGTTTAGGATGTTGTTGTTTTTTTCTAGTTCAGAAAGACTTACTCGAACCTTGAAAATTCTGTATTCTTCAAGTTTAAACACCTAGCAAAATTTTTCTTGCTTTTCATAATAACTTGAAATAAGAGCTAATTAATATTGATAAAGCTGGAATTGAAAATCTAGCCGATTGCGCAACAACAAGGTAGTCGTTCATTCTCCAAAAAAAGCTGGTAGTTTGCTTCATCTAAGACTAGTAGATGAAGCAAAGATGAAGGAAATAAGGCTATTCAAAATCCTTATTACACTATTTCCACTGCTAATGCACGTATGACTATACTACAAGGTTATACGTTTTTACTATTCTTGATGCTATGAATCTTTTCTAGCAATTGTCAATAGATGACGAGTCTTCTCACTTAACAAATTTTAGCACTACATGGGGAAAATTCCGATCACTGATTTTGACGTTTCGTTTGATTTGCTCCCGTGAAGAATTTCAAAAGTCAACCGATGACATTCTCAAAGACGAAGAAAAAGTAACAACTATGAATTGATCAAGTATTACTGGGTCCATCTGCTGTTGAAGGACTTAATAATTTATTTCGTCGCACATCTATAAAATCCAGAATGGCCAATTTACAGTTTAACAATAAGAAAGCAGAACTCGCACAAACTTTATTAAATTAATGAAACGAAGGAACTTTTTCAACTAGATAATTCATCTTCAATGTTGCAGTAACATAGTTGAGGTCTTATTCCAAAAACAGCGAACAATGTCAAGGACGTGTGTAACATGGCTCGCCGTGCTAGTGCTCTTCCTACTGAGTTAGCCGTTCAAGATTCGAGTCATAGCCTTAATATGTTTCGTTTAGTTCGAATAAAACCTCAACTATGCTACTCAAACCTTGCAGATGATTTAATTAGTTGAATAAAATTCCTTCTCTTGAGCTAATTATATCGTATACAAGAGTCTACGTGTTATCATACACTTACATCCTATATATATAGATTTTATATATATACAGGATACCGAGCTATAATTATAGCTCATATTAATTGAACAAGTGCAGCCGTGTCGAACAAAGAACAGTAAATTAAGTCAGGCAAATATCGTCCGTGTAAATCAGAAGGAAGAGCATTGACTCTGGGAAAATACTGACAAAAAAAGCATTCTCTTATTTAAAAGATTATTAAATCTTATTGTTATATATAGGTAGGATGATTACATGTAAAATGTTAATTTATTGATGGGTTGAATAACTAGACGTTGAAATAACAACACATACACTTTAATACAATTCTATAAAGATAATTGTACACCACTTCGTTGATAGCTTCTTCAAATACGGTACATTTCTCCCTTAAAACCTATAACATACTTTCTTTCGGACAATCTGATTAGGCCTAATAGTGCCTTCCTTGGCATTTCACAAGTCGATGCTTCATGAACAATATAATTTTATAGACTAACTCTTTTCTAATTTTGAATATCTCCAAACCTTGATCTCGTGATCGTGAATTTTCATAACTCACATTTTCAAATCATGGATAGTAAAACAACCAGAGCGTCAGTTAATTTGCTGATCATGCTCGTTATAATGAAAGTAAAATATGTTTAAAATCAAATCCTATATATATATATATATATATATATATATATATATATGTGTGTGTGTGTGTGTGTGTATGAGTGTAGAGTGTTAATTAGTGCATCTTAAAAATATTAAATAAGTACAGTTAAAAAAATGTATAAGGCTAAAGAAAGCATTTTAATTTTAGGTACGACAAATTTAATTATTGCAAACAGAAAAAAAATAATATGGTTGATTGAAGGATTATAAAAAGTCTACATTAAAATTTTCTAATTCAAAGTAGTTTTCGAACTTTAATTAGAAAAATAAAGAAATCTAAAAGTTTTAAATGCTACTGCAAAAGACAAATATAATAATAAAACTACTTATAACAATATTTAAAAGGCAACACGTTTAAAAAATTTTGTATTTTTTTCATCGGGAAAAAAGGCGTACTGCCAATAAGATAGTAGGAGCAATGCTGATATATTTTAAAAGAGACTGATGGATGGACGGTTCATTGCATAAAACATCACTTTGGAATCAAAGACATAAATGAAAACGAATCAAATCGGAAAACAGAGGGAAGGAGAAGAACATTTAAATGATACATAAAGACACAAAAATAGAAAGAAGAATGTAAACAAAGAAATTTATGAATTAAATTAATAATAATATAAGGAAACAAAACACACCACTAAAAATAAATAAACAGTTATTACACAAAAAGAAAGTTATATAGAGGGAGAGAGGAATGAAAGGAAGTGTTAATATATACAAGTAAATTTCATTAATTTAAACGAACAGAAAAAAATAATATAAGAATCATATACTTAATTTAACTGAATAATAAAAATCAAATTTAATGTAAGAGCTAAAATTAAACCATAACAATCTTAATAATATAATCGCTTAACTAAAAAAAATAGTTTGCATACAATCAATAATTCAATAAAACATTTTCTAACTTTGTTTCAATGTCAGTGTGTTTCACCCAAATAAAAAAAAGTTTTAAAATCTGGTTATGAAATTTTGTGATTAACATTCAATGCTTAGTAAAATATTTAAATTTTTATTATTGGATATTTTTAACAAACTTTTGTTTAAATCCCATTTTTATTTTAAAATTAAAAGAAAATACTTAAACTTAAAGGATATTTTTTTTTCTTCTTTTATCTTAATACGTTAAGCTGAAGCCACCGAACACTACAACAGTGAAAACTGTTATTATAGTAATAAACTTTAAATATCCTTTAAAAAAATACAATGAATTTTTTATGAGAGTAAATTCGCTCTTTGAAAGCATGCAAGATTAGAGCTGAGTCAAAATACGTATTATATGTGAGACGAAATGAAATATTCTTTACTTATTATTTATTTCTTTAAATCATTAAAATTTGATTTAAATAATTATTATAAATACTTGCAGAATAAAAAACTATTTTAAAACAATATATTTCATGCCTTATAAGAAATTATCAAACGTGGAAGAAATGATGTCATATCGCTATTACATGAAACGTTTCTTTCATTCCAATTGATTCAAAAACTATTAATTTGTGCAAGATATTTTTAAATGTTTATGTAATTATTGTGTTTTAATGGACGATATTAGAATAAACAGCAGTAAAATTACTTAATTAAAACCTATATTATACCTTAATGACTTCATCTAAATGTTAAGTAAACTATATTTAATTCGAAAGCATTTAAGCGTTATCTGAAGCATTGAATAGATACCACCGTCAAGATTTAAGCACATTTTATTTAATGACTCAGGAGGTAAACACTTTAACTTGACAAAATTGCTATTAGATAAGAAATTAAGGAAGTGCGCTAACTAACGACTTTCATTTTAAACGAAACTTTAATTGGTATCTTAAAAACTAAAATCTGGAATTCTTGTCCTTATTTGTATGAAAAAAGAGTAAATTTTGTATTAGCTTGCATTATTTCACATATGTTTTAATTAATTTATATGTCCAACTTTCATTTTTTTAATAATAACTAATGAATTGATTTTTTAAATAAGATTTTACTCATACTAACAGATTTGTCCTTGTTAAAAATTTACAATTTTTGAAAATAAGAAATGAATGTAACAGATTTATGCTTATACAATGTTCAATTCTTTTTTGTTCTTTTTGTCTGAAAAATATGGTAATAAATATTTAAGGAAATGAAATCGTTTGTATGTTCCCAATCATTCATATTTTGTATTCCTTAGAAACCCCATTGGAAAGTTTTTAAAATTTTTGAAAATCCTATTTCTAGATAAATATTTCGTGCTTCAAACATATATAAAAATACACTTATATAGTAAAAAATACTCATAAATCTTTAAATATAACTTTTTAATTCATGTATATATTATGAAAATTATATTTGCGATCTTCATTAAAAACATATCCAATAAAACTTTCCGACCGAACATGTTTCTATAACCCTAGTTTAACTAAATTATAAAAATATTGCAATCATTCATTTTATTTAAATTTATTTTCTGTTTAACAGACATACATTAAGAATTTATTTCTTTTTAAAAAAAATAATAAAAAAATATACAAGAAATAAAATCTAATATTCCTTTTCAAAGTAGCCATATTAAAATAAATACTTTTTAAACACAACAAATAATAAATAAATAATAGGTAAAATATGATATTTATAATATTTTACTCACAGTTTCTTTATTAATTCAGCTAAATTTTAGTGATATTGCTCGCATTTTTTTCTTTGATGTAGCTAACTTTTAACTTCCTTGCATTGGTTAAAATAATAGGAAGATTCTGTCAATGGGAAGGGTGTCGATGAACATAAAGATTTCGATGAAAGTATACAGTTTAGACTTTTAGAGTCAGAATACGATGATGCAAATCATCGAGCAATAACAACAATAATCTCTCTAAAGATCCATTATAAAGATTCTACTAAAAACGATCACACCATAACGGAATTTAGGAATTCTGACCGGAACCACTTAAAGTTACGTGGGGCAACTGTGCCATGATTGTGCAGTGTGACTCTGGAGTTTCTTGCAATCCAGCTTCCAAAAAATAATATTCCTTTGAATATTCATTGTGTTCAATTAGGTTCACTTTATCCGAGAGAAATTTTCAAAATTACATTTTAATGTCTAAAATCCATATATGCAGCTCCAAGTCAAAAAATTAGAATCATTCGTTTCATTTTTATTTGGAATGTATTTAGCTTTATTTCAGCGTATTACAATTGAAAAAGAACAAGAGTTGATGTTTGATCTAATAATATTAATGGATTTATATGCCTAATTTTAAAAAAAGGATCTATTTTAATAAAAAAACCGAGGAAGTTCAACCAAAGTGGCATTGTTTGTAAAAAAAGAAACCTAAATTTTCGGCTACTTATCATAGAAAAGACATAGATATGTTTGAGTTAACACATGTTATTTTAAGAAGTAGAGATGGAGGTGCAATGCTGACATAAACTAAAACTTAAAAGACATTAACGGTTTTTATAAATTAGCCTATGGCCCAGTAATTTTTTGTGGGTTCAGTTACCTCAGCATACCTTATAATAATTTATTAGAAATTAGGATAAAAAATTTGCAGCCATCATAATTGCCGTCATTATTCGTATAACGTTCACAACCGTGATATTAATATAGCAAGTTTCCAGTCATCGTTATTTACTTATCACGGGCACCATAAGCATGTTCTTTTCCCATAATAGATGAAGAGAGTTATTCCTTACGGAAAACATCTTTATTAAATCAAAATAACATTATACAAGAAAAAAAGCATTAGCCACAATGATAAAAGAAAACTACGGCTTTTCATCGCTTATGCTTTTTGTAGCTATCTATCATAAATTGCACATTAAATGATGTTAAATGAGATCTTCTCTATTATTCTAGAGTATCACTTCCTAGTGAAAGTCGTGAGTTTTGAAAACAACTCCTGAAACACAAAATCTGAGATCATGACACATGTTTTCTCAAAAAGTAGCTGATGGCGAACTGACTTTTACGAAAATGCAGAAATGCTGAATCGCCAACGAAAATGGCGAACGAGCGGGAACCCTATTTTTAAGCGAGGAAGAAAAATGAAGCAAAACGGCCTTTTTACAAAAACGCATGACTCCGGCTTTTAGATTTAAAAAAAAAGAAAAAAAATACAGGTAAAAATAATTACATACATACCTGTTGCGATACCCCATTATGCACGCCGCGCCGGCCGTTGGAAAATCCTCGATTACACCAGAACCTGGACGCTTACGCACTCAGAGCAGAATTGAAAAAGAACTGGAGTAGAAAGACGCATGGCTATAATATCTGTGACCGGACATCCAGAACTAGAGCTTAAGAATTAGAAATATTTAAATTTTAAATTTGAATTACTTAAATATTTCTGTAAATATACAATGTGAATGTAAATGTGTAAGTGATGTGACAGTATTCAAATATTTAATCATGATAAGACTGAAAAGGGCATTTTTCTCCGACCAATTCAACGCCAGTTTCCTTTGAAATCGATAATGCTAATTGCACCATCATCAAGCAATGTTATTCATCGAAAACTTGAATTGGACACCAGCAGAAGTGCGCGCAGTAAAAATGTTTCAGAAATAGCGAAAACTAGAGTCAGTGAGGTAAATACCACACTCAGTGCCATGCCTCCACCCTTCCCCCGGTGGTTTTCTGAACTGCACGAGTGGTGAAAGCCCTTAGTGACTCCAACTAGGACTTTTGAGATCCTCCTCCAAATCGAAACTCAAGAAGGGAGGATTTTCGAAATTCCTAATAACATTTCCGCCTTGAGAAATCGTACGAATTCACCTGTCTTGAGAAATTATACACATTAACCCATTGCGCATGCCGTTGAAAACCCTCGATTACAATAGAACCTGAAAGCCTACGCACTCAGAGCAGAACTGAAAAAGAATTGGAGTAGAAAGAACGCATGTCTATAATGTATGTAGATTGACATGCAGAACAAGAACAATTCAGAAACTTTTAAATGTTAACTTTAAATTACTTAAATGTTTCTGTAAATATACAATGTGAATGTGTAAGTGATGTGACTATATTCAAATATTTAATCAAGATTTTCAATTATATTCTTTTTCTTCCAAAAACAACGTGAATTATACGTTATTTCAGTGTCAGTGACCGTTCCTTATTTTAATTATGCGATGATGATAGACCGCCATCCCGCGACTTTGGATTCAAGATACAAAGTAGGAGTATTTGATTTATTTAATTTGATGATTTGATGATCTTAGGTGATAAAGACACAGAACACAACCAGATAAAGATGCTTGATATATTATCTGAAGATATAAATGGAAACCTGTTTTCATTTGCAATTTATATGATGAGAAACATCGTTTATATTATTTCACCTACGTTAGTAAGAAAATTTCATATTTTAGATGACACAGAATGTGAAAGAACATTCTAAAAAAATATATTTGGTGTTCAGGAAGTAACACTAGATTAAAAGTTAATCTATAAAAGGAAAAGTACATTTTTACTTGCAAATTTATCTAAGTATATTCAACAAAGTTTCATGGTTTTTCTTTCTCATTTATGTAAAAAATATTTTTCGACCACCGATGTTTTATAAAGCGCCTAAAAGAATATATGATGTCTTCTGTTGAAGGATGGGGAAGTAAATATTTTATCTTGTGATATATATTTATTTTATAAAACTTATTTTATTTTTGTGTTTTCTTCGTATATACCTCAATATATATATGAAAAGAAGAAATATTTCAGAAATAATAATATTTATAGTGATATTTTTAAAGAAATGATACATAGAAATTATGACTCTCTTTTGTTTTTCTGTGTATTTTTTTAAAACTATTTTTTTTCATCGATAAAAATAAACCTAGATGGTAAAAGTAAGATTTACATTTAAACAATTGGCCATGGAAGATATTTTGAGATTTTGCTTTTTTTTTTTTTTTCTTCAACAAGTTTCATTAAGTAAATATCTCATTTTCTTTTCTTAATATTAGCGCTTTATTTGTGATATTATTCTCCATAAATACATATTTATTTTAAATACTTTATGTTTTTTTTCTGCGACATTAAAAAACAAGTATTGAGTTGATAATAAAGTTCATCCCATTTTTTGAACTGCATAAAAATAGGCAGAGACGTAGTATCATCATGCATCAGCTTCAAACTTGGAAGTGTTGATGTTTTTCGAAAGAGGGATTTCCTGAAGTATTTGAGAAGAAAATGTGTTTGTGCTTTTAAAAATTTATTAAGCATTAAAAATTGTACAAAATAAGAAGCATTTTGGACATAGTGTGATTTTACCTTTCTGAAAAGGCAAAAAGCTTTGCCAGCGTAAACAAATATATCCGCTATGCTTATGAAGGTAGCATTAATTGTTCCAGTTGGAACACGTGTTACGACTTGGAATGGTTAGCAAAACCCCTGAATATCGCATGAATTTACAGAGAAAAGCTTGGTTTACAAAATGTCTACTTGAATTTCTCTATCGAGTTGGTTTCTTTTCAAAGTAAATGGGTACTCTCGAAACCTTTAAAATATCTCTAAAATACGCATTCATTATTTCTGATCAAATGTAATGACACCATAGGTTACAAAAAATGTCCATTTAAGAAATAATTACTGTAGGAGACTGGTAATTTAGGTTCGTAAATATGGATCTAAAATTACTATACCTTTAAAATATCAATTTAAGTATCAAAAAACTAAATTCAAACAGTAACAAATCTAAGACCTTTAAACAAGTAAACGATCTACAAAACCTCGAATTTGTTCTATTGTAAAGGGTTTTAATTAAATAATTACGACAATTTCTTACTTTCCTGGCTTTACTTACTGCCTTCAGAGCCTTTTGCAAGCTCAGATGAAAATAACATTTATTTTATGAGGAAATAAACACCAATACTGCTATTTATTAGTTTTGTTCAAAGAAAAATATCTTAGGTATATAGAAGTAAAGTAAAACTGTAAAAATTGAAACAGTCTCGTTTTTATGAGGAAAAGAATAGAGGTCCACATTCGTGTACCTGACAATTAAAGGTACTGTAGTATGTGGCGGCAAATTTCCATTTTTATAGCTCATTCGATTCATCTCATCGAGTTTAGTAATTTTATATCTCGCATATCGGCTATTGAGTTTTTATAATAACAGGGGGCCGGTTCAAAGTTCAAAATTTCGTTTATTGAAAAACGATGCTTTCAAAGAAATAACTGCGATCTAGGTTTACTAACTGTTTTTACAGTGCTACACATTTCCTATAACTAATATAAAATTATATTATTGCTATTATTATAAGAAAATAAAGATGAAAATTATCTCACCCCTATAGACTACTGTTTTAAATCTTTGCACTCGTATGTCCAGTCTAACTAGACATAATCTTTCTTTGCAAAATTCGTTTTGGCATCAGTAATAAAGAGAAAAAATGCTTTATTTAATTAGAGCATTTTTGAAATTATGCACTTGAAGGAAACTTCTTTTAAAAATGTGGTGTCGACCTAATAAAATGTGTGTGAGAGACATCCGAGTCGAAGCGGTTAAAATTCAAGAAAGAAAACAGAGCTGTTTTGAATGCGTTGTCGAGTTCGCTGAAAAACCCTTTGCTCGTTGCGCGCGCTGTCAGAAGTATTTTTGTTTTACTCACTTCTTCTGAAAAAACAATGTGTCAATAATTGGCTATCATCAATGCAAGTCAGTATAAACACCATAAATAAATTTAAATCTTACTTATTTCTTTGACGCAACTGCTTTTCAATGAACGAAATTTTAGACTTTTACCCGGCCCCCTGTGATTATTAAAACTCAATAGCCAATATGTGAGGAAGAAAATTACTTCGAATCGAATGAGCTATAAAAATCGAAATTCGTTGCCACAGGCTATAACTTTACTTGTGAGGTGAAGAGGTTAAAGGTGGGTTTTGCATAACATTTTAAATCGCAAGTGTTCATGGTTTAAGCCTGGAGTTGACCCTTCAGCCCGCGAAATGTCAGTCTTCATCAGAAGATGTTTTTGCGATGCATTTATTGGATATGAAGGGAACAGTTCATATGATTCATTGCTTAAAAACCAGACTATTCATCTAAAGACATAATATTTAAAAATAAGTTTAATAAAGGAGACAATTAGGTAAATAGACCACATTAAGAGCACTGTTGAATTTTTTTATATGTTTTGGTGTATAGGGGATAATTGGGTAATCGCAGCCACGTATCTTTTAGACACTCCCAGTTGTAAGACGATTAACCCTCTCGCTGCGGAACCCGAGATTTCCTCGGGGATGCATTTTTCCGTCTAATTAACCCTTCTTGATTATTCCAACCAGTTATTTTTTATTGTAAATTTTGCCTTATTTAATCGGAAATAAATTTGACAAAAATTTTTGTTTTGAAAAACCGACGAAAGAATAAAAATTCTTAAATACACAATTTTTGAAGCTATTTTGATAAAACAATTACGCAGGTGAGAGGGTTAAGATCATGATTTTATTGTTTCATTATTTCCAGGTAAAATTAATTCACCTTTAAACGACATATATTTTTAAACCAAATATTAATTTGATATGAGTCGGAACGAAAAAAAAAAGGGTTGGCTGGAAATATCCTGCTATTTGGGTAATATCGTATGCACGTAAATGTCAAAAATATTAGGTAATAACCTAGAATATTGTTTTGAGTTTTCCCCACAAAAATAAAGAAAGGGAATGAAAATACAAATGATAATTATGTAAAATAAGACCAATAAACTGAATAATGTATTTATTCAACAACAACGGAACTAAACTCTGACATAAAAATAAATGGCATGAGTTGAAAAAACATATCAAACTGGACATATCGTCTATATCTAACGTAAGATACGATTGAGAAGTATGTTTTGACATGACAGTTTCAAGTTAACAAAAAACGGTCAACTACCTCTCTGTTCAACTATTACTATATGGAGTGATGTTGCTTCAAGCTCCCTTATGCTCAAAGAATGGTTTATCTTCAT
The DNA here is from genome assembly GCA_963932465.1 of Maratus speciosus. Lineage (NCBI taxonomy): Eukaryota > Metazoa > Arthropoda > Arachnida > Araneae > Salticidae > Maratus > Maratus speciosus. Next base: position 142,271,170 of record OZ010791.1, read on the forward strand.
CAATCTCTAAAACAAAAAATATCTTTCCATTTTAAAATCTTTATTGAATGAATGTTTTATATTATAAGCTTCGACATATTCATGTGCATGTTTGTAAAGGTGTGTAGGCATGACGCTACAGAATTGGTTTGAAAGAAGCATAATGTTCTGTACCAAATCCCTTTATTGTTTTTCATTGAATAAGGTTGCATTCTCTATCCCAGGTTTATCTGTCTTTCTTTCTTTGAACTTTCTGTAGGGAATTTTGAACTTGACGCTAACTGAATCCTTAGAGAAATGATGTAGGGAAACTTCAGCCATTCAGTGTCATTTCAGCTGATTCCCCCAAATGCGTGGCTGTCCTTTCCGCATCGTTTATTTATTTTTTTTTTTTTTCAAAAAAGCTTACCTGCCGCCCCACCACCTCAAAAGAAAATTTCCGAACTACCTACTTGTAGCTAAGTAAAATCGGGAGTAAAATCCTAAGAAAAACAATGAAAAATTAACTTAAATCGGGAGTAAAATCGTAAGAAAAACAATGAAAAATTAAATTAAATCGGGAGTAAAATCGTAAGAAAAACAATGAAAAATTAACTTAAATCGGGAGTAAAATCGTAAGAAAAACAATGAAAAATTAACTTATCTTAATAGGTGCAAAATGCAAAATAATTAATCAAAATGCTGATAATTCATTCAAGCGGAGGAAAGCATTTAAAAATAAACTTATTGCATAAACTTACTACTACCATACGCAGATAGCTTCCTGCGCACTGAAGGGAGGGCTTGATGATTGGCGTCTCACAAATTTACGCCGTATTTTCAAAACATATACAGCCGGCAATAACTTATGGCTGTGGCCCTTTCATCGTATACTCCCGCCCTTGCGTCCTCCATTTACCATTAATATAGATTACTTCATAAGATTTCAAATTATAAAAACTTTCCTTCCTTGAAAAACTTAAAAATTCGACTCGTTCAATTATTGAGTTGGACCTTAGATATTTTTTGAGTACAGAATTATGCAGTTACCAGAGAGATGAGGAAAGGTAAAGGTAATCAAATAGGAAGCTATGCATTATATCGATTAAATGGGTAAGTTTTAGTAAATAAAACTTTTATTCAAATTTTCGAGCCAAATGTTTGCATCAATATGTGAGTTTATATTTATGACGGTGTTTCTTTCTATTCTAAAAAAAAGTAACTTACGCTGTCACCGCCGCCGCCGGTTTTGAGTTTTTTGTGACCGGAGGTCTTTCTCCGTTAATATTAAGAAAAATACTCCATACAAAAATATGAAAATCGGCGGTATTATAGAGAAATGTTTGATAAACACGCTGATGCAGACAGTTTTCAAATCGAATAATTATTTTAAGATATATTTAATGCTAAATTTGGACAAAATCGTTCCATTAAAAAAGTTTTATAGGAGCAAAATCTATACAGGGGAATTAATTCATTTTTAGATCAAGATCATTTTATACGTTAGAATTTCCCGGTGTGCAGACTGCATTCACTTTTTTAATTTGACTCATTTTTTGAGATTTTATTTCTATTTTAAATTCAAATTTTCAGCTTTTCGAGAGATATTTTTTACTTATTTTAGAAAATGGTATTAATTTAAACTGTTGCCAACTGTATAAACAGCGCAAATAATAATGTTTGCTTCAAATTAAAAATTTATTTACACGTGACTATTATTAACAGAAAAATAACTTTCAAATTAGAATTAAATAATTACGTATGAAAAGCAGGAACTTATTGAAAATTACTTCAGAAAAACTATATTTACACGTAAATTTTAAATGAGAAAGGATATTGTAAAATAATATATCTATTAACATGCGTTAGAAGTCTTAAATAGGAGAAATTACGTCACATTTACGTCACATTGCACTTATTACGTAAAATGAACAAAAAGTAATATTGCAAAACAGTTTAAATTTAAAAATTTTGCGAGACATTAATTTGATATTTTGAGATTATATTAATTTTATTGAACGCGTTTAGACTGCTTTTGAGCGACTATTTAGTAATTTAATAAAAATAAAAAAGATTACAAGCTGAAAATGAAGTGTCATCAAGAAAAAATATGATTTGAAAGAGAAAAATCTGTGAAGTAGGAAATAAATGAATTAATTAAATGGTTTAGTTAAGATTCGTTAACCTTCTGTGTCGTTTCCGTCAAAGGAAGGCATTGGTATTTCTAAAATATATTTGCCTTTTGATGCAGATTTGCTTATTATATTAGCTTATTTTGAAATGTTTAAGTGATATTATTTAATCAAAGACGAAAATAGCCATTGTATCTTTTAACAGCAGCTGATTTTTTCTTAAAATTCCCCAACCGAAGAGAAATGAATAGAAACCCGTTTATAGGGAGATCGCCACTGTTTTATAAATTATAATTCAATCTTTCAAAATCTTTTTAAAGGGGACCAAATTAGCGTACTTTTAGCGCCTGTGGTGTCTGAACGGCGGTTCGTGAACGGAGCTCGTAGGGGGTTGAGCCCCCTAGTTGTAAATAAATTATAGTAAGTAAGTCTTCCTATTTTGGTTTTGCGTTTCTTTCAGACATTCAAATGTTGAATTGAATGAGCCGTAATATTGAAAACAAAAAACCTGATTAATCAGATTTAGTTTAAAGTTTCAGCTATAAAAGATAATTTAAAAGAAACTCACTTTGCATGCTTTTAACAATTGGATGCGCCCACTCCGGACAAACACTTATATTAGGGTGGAGCGAAATTTTTTTTTTTTTTTTTTTTTTTTTTTTTTATAAAAAACGGGTTGGTGCCAAAAGTTGCCTTTCTACTAGTTCATCAATTGCGTGCAATTTTACCGCTGAAAAAAATGGCTTGAGTCTGCGCTTTTATTCCAAAAGTCGAAATTTTGGATAAAATTTGACATTTTTTCAAAAAAATTTAAAATTTCCTATATGGATGGTTATTATTTAAATGTGTTATTTAAACATATATTATTATTAACTTAACATATTTGAACGATAAAACGATATCTTTATTTTGTATTACTGGAACAAAAATGACAACATGTGGTAAAAAAAAAGATGTTGGCACTCTGTTGTGTCATACAACTAATTAACTAACAGCTGTTACCTAGTTGCTTTCAAAACTACCCAGGAGGCACCACGTGGTGGTGGCTGCATTTCATGTCACAACAGTGCATAGCTCGACCATCCTACTATCTAAACACAATGTTTTTTTATACATTGAATTCTGATTTTTTATCAAAGGCTGGCATAAGTTTTCTATGTATCAACCTAGTCCATCTCTTCTTTGTATCCGCAGACGTTAGAAGATTCTGTTGTGAAACTCCTTCACGTATATTTCTACGGCTTGTGTATGATAAGGAAAGCAGAGTAAAGCAGTGGAATTAATTAATCTATTCAGCCGCCCATTATCTTTACCAAAATTGCATCCGGTTAATGCATAGTGATTGGGAGTTCTGATACTACAACATTTTACAACATTTAGGTATTTCATACTTGAGTATACTATCATTTACTCAACCTCTTGCATTTTTTAAATGCCGAGAAGCTTGCTGTTAAATGTGATGGCGATCGTCAGAGAGCATTGTAGTAAGAATCTGTTCTCGATGTGAAAAGCAACCATTGTCCTAAATAATTTTTTAGTACTTGTTTTATGCCATTTTCTGTGATGTTTAGCAGCCGAATAATTTCCCATAAAATGCTAGATCCTTTTTTTAGATGTGGATTACATTTTGTGTAAACCATCCTGCCGCATAGACTTGTATTACATACTTTGTGAGTGAACCAACAGACTTTGATGGTCAATCAGTGCCTATATAAAGGCGAAAACTTTTATTCGCCTTTGTGAGCAATATTGCGTAGGACAAGTTTCTTGGGTTCCTATTTTCTAGTCCTTCTGAGCAATATCTTGATGAAATAACTTTGCAAATGTCTAGCAGATATTTCTGGTCTGTGCTGAGTAACCTTTTCTCGATTTCAGGAAATAATGTTTCAAAATTGCTCTCTATGGCTTCAAAAATTGAAATTAGAAGTGGATGACACGTGGACAGAGATTTTCCTATCGGTCCGGTGAATCCCTGTGGGTTAGAATCTAATTTTTGCCAACGATTTTATATAATAAATGATGCAGAAGAAATTCACTGGACTTGGAGGTGGCATATGATCCATTGAAATGTTTTTTTCTAAACATGTCCCGCGCAGAATGGATGGCAACGACTAACAGAATTCTCCACTTTTAAATGAATACTCACTGCCCATCTGAGTCTCTACGTTAACTCAAAGAACTATGCAATCCAAGTTTGGCTCCAGGAGGGTTTACCATCAAATGCAATCCACATCTAAACAAGGGATCTAAAAACTCATGGGAAATTACTCGGCTACTAAACAACATACCAAACGGAATAAAACAAATACTAAAAAAAGTTATTTATGACAATGGTTGCTTTGAATACGCAGAGGAAATTTTGATTTCAATGATCACTCATAATAGTTGAAAGATGAGAGTGAATGGTGGCATACGCAAATCTGAAATATCGAAAATCAACTCTGAAGCGGATAATTATATATACCTGATTGGAAAATTGTTGTGGTAACAAAACCCCTAATCAATATGCATTTATCGGGTGCAATCTTGGTGAAGATAATAGACGGCTGAATACATTACATGAATATCATCCCCACTGCATTATATTGTTTGCCTTCTCTTACACAAGCAGTAGCAACAAACGTAAATCATTGTGTTCAGATGGTAGAGTGGTCGTGCTGGATGTCTTGGATAGTTTTGAAAGCAACTAGGTAAGACCTGTATTCTAAACAACAATTCGTTGAATGACATAACAAAGTGGCAACACAATTAAGGTAACCGGTTGGGGTAACCGGGCCATGATTTTACAATGTGACACTGGAGCTTCTGACACTTCAGCTTCAAAAAGCTAATTTTCATTTGAATTAAAGTCTGAACTTCTAGAAATGCTCAAAGTTAAATTTTAATATTTAAAAATATAAAAATATTCATATTTCATGTTTCTTTCCTCATGGGTCCAGTTGCCCCATAAAAATGGTGTAAGTGGACCAGGAGGGTATATGTTCCACACGCGTTTATTTTTTTCATGTGGGATATCAGGTCCTGTTTGAAAAAGAGTAAACAACTTAATAAATTATAAACCAGGCAGATCGTGTAAATTATATGTCAATAAAGAGGGAAACCTTTGCTGTCAATGTGTCTAAAAAAATACTAAAAGTGAAAATATTAGATTTATTTATACCAAAAACATAAACATTAAGTAAGTACTTATGTACTTCACTTTAGGTAATAAGTATAAAAGTCACATGGGTATTTTAAGGAAACAAATAGCAAAGTAAATCTATGAACAAACGGCTACATAAGCACTTAAGTACTTTATCTGTATCCAGGGGTCGCATTATATAGGGAAAATTTTATTGTTCCTACCAGAACCCTTAATGAGTTACCTTCATGTTCCTTTTATTTAACATATTCCAAAGAAAGGTGCGATGAAGATATTATCTTCAAAATAGTGGTAGGAATAATAAATGTTTCCCTAAAGAATGCGACACCTGTATCGTACAATTTCAAGGTTTGGCTATCTCGCTTTCAGTTGTTGAAAATGTTGAAATAATTTAATGACACCAGTATTTACAAGAGAATCTATTTGAAAAGAAGTAAACGTATATTTTCGCGTACTTAATAAAGGTGAAATGTTCATTATAAAATTCCGGTGCCAATGTGGCATTTAGGAATTAAAATTATAAGATGCCATAACGGCATCACCACCTTTAAAGCGGTCAAGAAATTTGGTTTTATATCACCAAATATGCTTTTTTAAAATTTTATTACGTAATTTTAATAAGGTATTCTATAATTTTCTTTATTGTAAGTAAACAACAATGGAGAAATTTACTTCCCGTTGTAAGAGAAACTCAAAAAAATTATTTATAACTATTGGGGTAACTGGATCCAGCATGGTCCATTTACCCCGGATACGTGTCCCAGTTACCCCATTCTTGAAATATTTATGGGGTAACTGGAACACCGGTCTTGCATTTGAAACATGAAGTAAATATGTACAGATACCTAATAATATTAGTGTATTCATATCCCTGATATTTAAAAACAAAAGATTGTTTAATAAAAGTACTTACAATATTTTAATAAAAAGCCGAGGAAATTCAACCAAATTGACGTTGTTTTTAAAAAAAGAAACGTAAATTTTCGACAACCTATCACAGCAAAGAGAGAGTTATGATAGAGTTGACACACGTTGTTTTAGGAAGTAGAGGTTAAGGGGCATTATTCACAAAAGCTAAAACTTAAAATACATCAACGATTTTTTATAAAATAGCCTATGGCCCAGTTACCTCGTGGGTCCAGTTACCCCAACTAACCTTATTTATCGAAAGTTGTCAGTTTTGCTCCAGTTATACAGAATAAAGGTATCATTTTATCGTTTAAATGTATTAAGTCATTAATAATGAAGGTTTAAATAACACTTTTAAATAATAACCCTCTTTATAGGTTTTTTTAATTTTTTAGAAAAAATGTCATATTTTACCTAAAATTTCGACTTTTGGACCAAAAGCGCAGATTCAAGCCATTTTTTTTTCAGCGGTAAAATTGCATGCAGTTGATGTACATGTATAAAGGCAACTATTGGCACCTACCCGTTTTTTATTTTTAAAAAATATTTTTTTCGCTTCCCCCTAAATTATATAGAGATGATCTAAAGAGATTAACAAGTTAAATGTTTTTTCCCTTAATTATTAAGTATCGTTTCCTGTCTTTCGCCTAGTTAATAAATGTTAAAACTAATAGAACAATAATTTTCTTACCTTTCCATAACACAGCAGCTACAAATTCCAGTCTCAGGATTTATCAGGTTTTGAAACTTTAAAGTATTATGTAATGAGTTGTTGATCCATTGATTTTTAGAAATCCAGGTACAACTATGCCATATACCAGATAGCATATCCTTTGGTGAAGCCCATAAAAGCCCATCAGCATTATCTCACTGTGTACCATACGACAGCTAATATTATTTTAGTTCTAAATGATAATAGACATTTATTATATAAGCAATATTAAGTATCTATCATATTTATATATATTATCACAGACAATTATTAACGTAGGTATCATCTACAAATTATTAATAATGTTTATTTAATATCATTCGTCTTAACTCGTGAAGCAATACGTCTTGAGAAAATTTATTTAGCTGTTTTGTGATAACGACAGACTGAATTATATACCAATGCAATGTAATCGTACACCACCACCAGATACACCGCATAACGGACACCAACAACACTAAAAATCATAAATCCTTATTTTCTGGTAGACATAGATGTAAAATAATCGAAAATGAAAGTATACGCATCACCTGTTAACCTCAACTGCAGTTATGATCCTATTTCACTACATTTAAGTACTTTTCTATTACTATTAATGATTTATCTTTTGACAGAATGAGATTGAAAGAAACTTGTATATTGTATAAATATACAAGTTGGTTTCTAATGCAAATTCTTACGAATTTTATCGAAAAAAATATAGTGAAATTATTGTATATTTTCCATTATTTAACAAAAACATGAATAATATTATCAAAACTTTAAACAGAGTTCTGTCGGGAATATTGTAATTCTAAATATTTTTTATTAATCAGTAAAACAAATAAAACATAAAAAGTTGGGAAGGTTTGTACTTTGTACCAATATATTAAGAAAGAGAAACAACTTATAAGGACACAAATATAAATATGCTTAAAAAGCATGCAGCTGTTTCGAAACCTCTAAAGTTTCATCATCAGTGCTTAAAAATCACATGTAAAATTAAAACTCTAGATAAAAAAGGGGAAGAGACAGAAAACCAGAAAGGCGTACCTTATATCTCTACTTTCAACGGCGAAATACGCCTGACAAGCAGCCGCGAAGTCGATCTCACGTACACACACAGGGAGACCAATCAAAATCGCCAATTGCTCCGGAAGAGTTCAATTGTGATATCAATTGTTCCGCTATTGCCAACTACTGTTGGTCCTACAACCATTATTTTAAACTTTCCGAAGCTTCAATAATACAGAAATGCTCGTCGATTTACGATCTTGACTTCTGGGAAGCTTATCACATAAGGAAAAATTCAAACAGTTTAGTTAATGATTTGTCCAGTATGTCGAATTTTTCAAAGATATGGTTTAGTTTTCTATAATTCGTTCTCCTTACGCTCCCCTTTTTTCCTCTCTGTTTGAACTCTTTCTTAGTAATTGGGCGATTTTGATTGGTCTCCCTGTGTGTGCGCGTGAGATCGACTACGCGCGCGGCTGTTTCTCAGCCGTATGTCGCATTTCGTCGTTGACAGTAGATCTGTAAGGTACACCTTTCTGGCATTCTCTTTCTGTCTCTCCCCTCCCTTTTACACTGAGTTTTAATTTTACCTTTGATTTGTAAGCACTGATGATGAAACCTTAGCGGTTTCGAAACAGCTGTATGCTTTTTATACATATTTATATTATTTTCCTTATACGTTGTTTCTCTTTCTTAAAACAAATAGAATTACGGATTTTAGATCGAAAACGAAACTTTATATACTAATATGATCTTTTCACAGTGAATAATTTAATCATTTTTAAATATCTGAAGACATTTGTTACATTTTGATTAAACTGAAAGAAAATTACATTTGGGAGATTAATTAGTTTCTTTATTTCATGCTTCAGATATTCTAAATGTCACGCTTGGAATTTCTTTTCTTTCCATAAAATTATGAAAGTATCCGTTTTGTACAAAATTAAGGTAAATTGAATTCCTCAAAAGTGAATGTTTAGGTTTCCATAATTTAAATTAAAATAATCATTCGTTTCCGACTTTAGCTTAAAATGTAAATGCGATAAGCGTAATATGTTATGTCATAAAAATTGTTAATAAATTATTTCCTATGATACACGAATATTTAAATCTGTTGTATTAATATATGTTTAAAAATATTTACATCCCTCGTTATAATACATTTTAAACATTGTATCTCATAAAAAAATTTCATTAAACAAAGTTAAAATTAAATTTATAATTTACGCCAGAATACGCCAAATGCAAATGCATTTCCTACCATTTTGTTTTTATTTCGTAAACATTCAAAGTGATTAACAAAAGTATAACTTATGATTTCACAGAAGACAAAATGCATTACTAACCAAAATTATAATTTCTAAGCATATTTTCATATAGCAGTAATCTAAGCTATATAGCAGTAGTAGTTGATTACAGTTATCACTTAAGCGACAAACTGCAAATTAGAAAATGACAACATCTTATGGTTCTTCTTTATTTAATGTTTTAACTTAAAAAAAATATTTTCCGAAATGAAAAACAACCATCCTTCCGGCAATTTTCGGAAGGAATATGTAACTTTCCTATTTCCTGTTTTTAAAACTTCTTTCAATTTTACTCAAACTCATGAAGCTGATTTCACTGATTTAATATGCAAAATATTATATAATTTATGTCGATTTGGTTTTGTCTTTTTTCTCTCATCCAGGAACACTGCTGTACGTTTTTGTGGCGGATATTATACAATAAACATCTCAGTTTTCATTGGGTAAAAATGCAACAAATTTTATATTTTAAGATATTAATTAAAATATATACGTATGTTGATCTGTTTCTTTTTATACCGAACAAACGGCAGTGTTGAACTTGTACATTTTTTTTTTGCACTGATGATCACTGTGACTACGACCAAAATTTCTTTCGAAATTTTTCGATGATTAATTGTTGCGAAAGGCAGCCGATGTATTTTTCACTGATAAAATACAGACATGTCATTAAATAAAACACAAAACAGATCTATCGACACTGGAAGTTTTCAAGTATCTTAAGAGCCTACACTAGTCACTCAAAAAGTCCCGGATGATAATGTTAATCCTATGGGGAAGTTATTTTCAAATATCTGGCTTAAATTTTGATATTTTCGAATGATTTTTTTTAACAGGATAGCGGACAACGATCTACATCCAAGCTAGTTTTTACTTTTTTGATTTTGGTTTCAGATTTAAAAAAAAATACTTTTACTTCCGGAACCGATTTGAACCGGTTCTGAAATTGAAACTACCCTAATATAAAAAAACTATAACCAAAATCGAAAAAGTAACAGCTAGCCCGGATGTAGATCGTACTCAGCTATCCTATGCAAAAAACATCATTCAAAAATATTAAAATCAAAGCGAGAAATTTGAAAATAACGCCCCCATAGACTTTATATTAGCGTTTTCCTTTTTTGCCGTAACTGAAGTGGGCTCTTCAGTTTCCTTTTTCAGAATACAACTGGACGACAAGTTGGCACATGTAGCATCACATTTCAACACCGAAATATCAGGTGATTAAGAGGAATTTGTCTGTATGCTCGTATTTAAGAAAAATTATCGCCGATGTGAGTTGATTCTAGTATAAAAGATGAAACAATCAAACATGAAATGTGTGCAGAAAGATGAATATATTTCACAATGGATACATCTCATGAAACTTACGAGTTATGGGAATACTTAGATATTGAGGATTAATGAAGAATTACAGACTTCTTTACAGTAGTCAGCTTGCTCACTCTATGGTAGTTTAGAGATTGAATTGACGTTGCCGGGATTATAACCAAGGATCTATTTTACAGTAGGCGAGAACCAGTGGGCGAGAACCAGTAGGCGAGCTTCCAGTAAAAGACCAAAACAGTTACTTTAAGCTAGTAAGTCACTTTATACTGCTTAATTGATATGAGGTCGCTACATACTCTATCCCCAGTAAGAAATTCATGATGATTAGCAATGCGCCTGCATGAGTGCTGCTGTCGTGTTTCCATGCGCATGTGCAATGCCGGTGTGAACGGCAGAATCTTTTGGGTGCTGGAGTTGATTCGTTTGGTCCTGCCGTCTGTTGGTAGAGGGAATATGATTTTTGTTGTCAAAGGGTGCGTGCTTTTGCGGGTAACCAATTTAAAGATTCAATTGGCGCTCACGGGATTAGTATCTCAAGAACAGTAGTAAGGAGCGTTAGCGTCGAGCAAAAGGCCAAGTCAGCTACTCTAGTCAAGTAAGTCGCTTTACTATCTTGTTCAAGCGAGATGAGATCGCTACAGTCGAGCCAAAATTTGAGGAATATTCAGAAGTAACTTTTATTCTCGTAAGTCAGCAACACGCATGAAAAGCTCAATGAAAATAGACCAACCTGATGCGCACGAAGAACAGCGTTATTTCTCCGAATTTCACTGCTCCGAATTTCGCTATTATTCTGAATTCAGCGAATGTCTTCTATACAAATATCTTCGTCAATTTTGATGTTATTGTCACTTTCCATATCGTCAGGTTCCAAAAACATTGCCAAAATTCAACTTCTGATAAATACATTCGTCGTGTCGCAATGTTTATTTTTAAAAAACTAAACCTGTGGCTATACTATCCATGAAGGATCTGGACCTATAGTGTCCAACCATATTTACTTGACACTGCACCCCGAGAGGTATACAGCATATGTCACAACCAGATTATTAGTCTAATGCGGGACCATCGATGTTTAGCTCCGAAACTAGCTTAGTAATCATTTTATCAATTCGGAAAGCGAAGAAAGATAGAGTGAACCTTCCAAAGCCAGGAGCTGAACTCTTGATCTGTAGAGTGGCAGTCGGATATGGTGACTAGGCCGCCACTGGGCTTCTCGCCGTGTTTACAATAAATTTTTAAAAAGATAGAAATACTGTTAGAAATGTCGTAATAAATGTTTAAAAAGACAATTAGTTACAGACATTATCGCTAGCATCACGAAAAAATTGCTTGTACAATTAGTCACGTATTATAAGTGCCACGTTCAATTCACATGCACAAAATTTACGTTTATACTAGCAACACGTAAAATTCACGTTTATCTTTTAGCCCCTTGACAGTCTTGGAAAAGGGCAAAGTTGTAATGTTGTTTTCTCTGAGCTTTGTTTTAAATGCTAAGAAAAGATTTTTTTTTTTTAACTTATGTAAAGAAACTTAATTGCTAATTTGTATCTAATCCTTGAAATTATTAATCATTGTTCAATGTATTAAAGATGCATTAAATCAATAGAATTATATTACTTTAAATAACATTTATATTACAGTGAAAACTGGAGCTTAGTGAACGTATTAACACGGGTTTATTAAGGAGGGGGCTAGAACAGCAACCGTGGAAATAAAACGTAGTAAATAAAGCAATACTATTTGGGAGGCAAATAACATTGTAATGACTCAACAACACTCATGCTCGAACAAGAACACCAGTGGAAGGGAAGGAATAGAAAGGAGAAGAACTATACGAAATACTAACATATGCTAGTTTTTTAAGGTTTATACAAATTCAAACTGGCATTAGCATGACTGTATAGATTCGAATTCAATATTTCATGCAATGTGCTTCATAATGTGCGAAATAAAAATTCATTGAAATTTACGTCATAATTTTTTAAGTATGTTTAAGATTTATAAAAGAAGATGTGTTTTCTTCAGAATATGATGTTATTTTTACTAGTGGGACCATTTCACCTTTGTAAAATTAGAATTAAATTTGTTAATTATTTTTGAATTACTGTTTATACGAACGCATCATATTCTATAAAGTGCTCTGAATGTTGAGTGTAATCAATGTATACATATATATATGTGTGTGTGTGTGTGTATGTGTGTATTATGTGTGTATATTATATTGTGGGTGACCCTTATTTTTCAACTTTCTAAAAGTTTCGCTTCTACCCCCCAATTTTGTTCCAATTAAGAAAAAAAACAATGTATGCAAATTTTTAGTTCAATTAGACAACTGCAAGGCGACCCACATCAACCATGAAATTTTGAAATTTTTGCCCGAAAAGTCATTTTTGCAGGTAAAATACTTTTAACTGATATGTAATTTTCTCTAAAATAATAAAAAACTGTCCAGACTTATTCATAGTATTTAAAAGGTTAAGTTATCATAAAGGTAAAGGAGAAAGCATTTGCAAAGTTGGGAGCAGAGCGCAGGTGTAGTAAAACACATGCACTCAACATCGGTGGTCGCTGTCATCCATATTTGTAAATAAAAATAATTTTATTTGTGATAACGTCTATATGCTTGTTTATTTTGTTGTGGCATTATTATATAAATGTTTCCGTATTGTCCTTGTAGCCCTGGCAATGTTAGAAAACCATGCTTATAACCTCTCCATTTTTATAATGCTATGTCCTTTGCATACATATTTTGTGGCCAAACATCATGTCGTTGATGACTGATTTAACATTTTCTTTTCTTTCACAGCTGTTTCTATAGCTGTAACTTCTCTTTTCTAGAAGCGGGAAATGGCATCATTGTCTTCAGTTAGTTCATCACACAATTGAAGAAAAGATTAATTAGCCACTCTTGTTGGCTACATTTCCAATCAAATCGTGGGTACCAAACTACCCTCGAATCGTCAAATGTTAAGTGTTTTTTTTTTCTACAATCTAAGAGTTGTAAATCTTACAACGAAAGAAGGCGCAACACTGGTGTTTCAATAGGTTTCAGTTTTTTAGCAAAAAGCTCGAATTCCTACTAGAAGATCTGTCCATTGAATTGATAAGTTACTCAAAAAAGAAAAAGTAAGAAAAATCTTGCGTCAAGCATAGATTATGAAACACTTTCCAACACTTCCTGAATGCTTTATCGAAACTTTGTTATTTAGGGAAATAAGGTATATAATAGAACTAAGTAACCAATTTAGAAAACGTATAAAACATTTGAAAAACTGATTTCGACAGTTACCATCCATAGCAAATATGTATTCAAATCCTTTTGAACAGCTCTGCATTTTATCTGTACGTTGATATATATGCTATATAATGGGGAAATTTAGTTTAGCAAGAAAACGAATAACAGGTTGAAATTTCTCTTTCAGCGATTTATACTAATAGATGGAAACATACTTATATACTTTTGTACAACCCTGTAGTCAACCTTTATTACACACCACGATTTAGCTAAAATTTAATTCAAAGTAAAACACTCTTAAAACTACTGGAATCACATTTCCAGAAATTATTATTTATAGACGGCCATGTATCCAATTCTTTGCGTGACCCTGTATATAATTTTATCTATGTTATACAAACACTTCTTAGTAAAAAAAATGCAGTTCAGCGTAAAAATGCATAACTCATTTAAAAACCAACTTTAAGCAATTTACAATCATACCCAATAACCACACTGCAAATAGAAGCGTCTTAAATTTAGACACATATGTGACTGAAAAAGAATTTTAGACACTTAAGTGTCTTAATCTGAAAATTAAGACACTATAGATGTCTTAATTTAAGATACATAAGCGTCTTACTATGACCATGGTGTAAACGAACTGAGAATAATGTCTAAAATATCCGCAAACGTCTTATTTTAAGACACTTCATTGCTTTAAACGTGTCTTAATTTTTTATTCTTCCGACGCAATAACCACCAGGGGGCACTAGCACTCCCAGTTGCGCATGCGTTTTAGATGTCTTCGTTCGAAGTGGTATACGTTGTAATTCAAACAAAGTTTGTTTTTATGTACGCGTGTATTTTAATTCGTTTTTTGCGAAATGTGAAGTACTGTGATTTTAATTCGTATTAACTTGGATTATGTATTTATTGAATACATACATCTGACGTGTGTGCTCGGCATCAAATGTCTCTTAGAAGCTGTCGTCGATACAAGGGCGGGATAGACACAGAACAGAAGAAGACGACGGTTGAAGAATACACCCGGAAATTCTACAAAGCGTGTGCAATGGGCTTAGTGTTAACTCGTATCAATTTATATCAATAATATTGTGTTATTCATCTTCGTCCTGTCGAAGCTGGCAAAAAAAAAGAAACTTTTGTCTGGCGGGTCCTGTTTTTAGGATGAAACATCTCATCCTTTAAATATGGCTAGTCGGATGTATTATGGATTACCTTTTAAACTGATGAAAGTCTTTCTCCCTCACTGTGGTTGTGGTAGTTTTTAAAATTTCAAATCGAGGAATATTTCTTACCTCCTGCAGCAACTCAAGTAAGTTTCTTTATAGTAGTAAAATTAGTGTATTTTATGATTTTATTTATTGTACTAAACAAAATCCTGCATGAAATTTAATTAGTTTTGAATCTGTTCGCAAAAAACCCCACTAATTCTAGAAGTATATATTTTTAAACTTATGACGTTCTTTTTTATTACGAATTATATATTCAATGTCAGTTCTTAGTTTCAATGGACAATTTTTATCTCGCAGTAAATGACGGCCACAAGGAAGTAAAGATAAAAAAAAACTTTGAAAGATGACCTAATGCTTTCTTACTTCCTGGCATAAAACCGCAGATTAAAAAAAGATAAATAAAGTAAATGAGACTCGTCTATTATATGAAGCTGCCTGTAAAAATATACATATGTATTTGATTTGCAATCAACTCTAATACTGATTTTTTTATTATTTTTAATAAAAAAGTAATTTGAAATTTATAATGGGAAAAAGTAAAAACCTCTAACTAGATTTCGTATTTAAAATTGTGGTAACTTTATTTATATGCACTTATACGAAAAATACAAAAATGACAGATGTTACTGTATATATTTAAGACGAAAGAAGTTTGGAAATCATAAGTTATTTTTTCCTCATGTTTTTATTATAGAATATGTACTTATTTGTTTTTATTGATAGTTGAATAGCTTTTGTGAGTACCCTCTGATCTACATAAAAACTTGCCCATGTGGAAATATAAATTTTTTAAAAACATAATTTTTAAATAAGTATTTTCATTTTTTTTGGGGGGGGGGGGGATTTTGCATAAATTTTTGTAAAGCTGATATCTTAAATCTTGCACTGATTATAATGAAAGTTTTGAACTTTTAGAGTAGGACAAGTTTAAAAACGCAAATATATTTAACAAAATACCAAAGTCATTTTTTCCCCAATGTTATTAAAGTAGAATATTTATTTATTTATTTTCATTATTCATAGTTAAATGGCTGTTGTGATTATCAAGTGATGTATATGTAAAATTGCCTATGTGGCAATATATATTTTTATATTTTCATTTTTTTTTGGGGGGGGGGGGGGGGATTTTTGCAATTTTCGTACATCTGATATTTTAAATCTTTTTCCACATTCAACCGAGTATAATAAATATTTTGAACTTTTAGAGTAGGACAAGATTATAAAATATATATATATATATTTATCTATGTACCTTAAAAGCCCTTAATAGCGAACACTTCGGGAACGCGGAATTTGTCCGATAATTGGAGATGTCTACTTTTTTGAGGTAAAAATATACAAATATGTATGTCTGCTGATTAAAAAAGTATTCGTTAAATAGAGGTGTTCGCTATTCGAGAATGTTCATTAACCTCCACAACGGATACTCCCGAATATCGGACATCTCAATTTAGACAACTATAATGCAGGGTTGCGTTTTTTGCAAAAGTACTTCTTGATTAAAGGAAGGGCAAACTGGGAAGTGCCCCGTCCCCCTACGACTGTAGTGCCCCCAAATTTGATGTGCAATATTTGTAAAGCTTATATTTTAAATCTGTTTCGAAATTGTACTGATTATAATCAATATTTTGAACTTTTAAAGTAAAATAAGGTTAAAAACAAAATAAATTTAAAAAAATCTAATATTTAGATAAATATTTTTTGTTTTTTAATCTTGTTCTACTCCTGAAGTTCAAGATATTGATTATAATCAGTACAATGTCGTAAAAGATTTAAATTATCAACGTAACGAAAATTGTATACCAAAACTGAGAGCACAAAAAAAATCAGGCTGTATTGGGGGGGGAGGGGGGGGGAGGGGCAGGACCACAGCCAAATATTTTTCCAGGATTCAACGTGGTCAAACATGGCTACGTATGATGCTTACAAAAAAAATGGATGCGATTCAGACGTTTGAAGTGTCTGAAATTCAGACGCAAAAAGTGTCTGAAAAAATTCAGACATTTTAAAATGTCTGAAAACTGAACACTCCATTTCAGACACTTAAGTGTCTGAATTTCAGACATTTTAATTTAGAGTGCATTACGAATTCCTTTGTGTAGCCATGTATATGAATTACAGCATTTATACACACCGTATACAAGGCATAAATATAGTGAAACATAAAAGCGCATAACATAATTAACTAGTCGAATGTACCAATCCCAAAACTTTCTACTATCTCATACATGTCAATAAATCAAAATTCGTTATCACTTTGCCAAAATTAAATGGCAATCTATGCTCATCATAAGGATTCTAAAAAGATGAAATTCCGTGCATTAGTTTTTGATGTATGACTATCGATAAAATAGTGTAAATCCAGCAAAATGCAGCATAGTAGCGCCACTTATAGGATGATTTACACCAGAATCTAATAATCACCAACTTATGTCAACGTCTAACTGAATGTGAAATTTGGGGAAAATTCGTGCATTAGTTCTTGAGATAGAGCTATTGCGCAAATCATGACAAATTCAGCATAGCAGCGCTACTTGTTGAGCGATTTGCACCAACACATAATCAGCAGCAATATTAATGAAGATATTATACTTGAATCTGAAGTTTGATGAAAATTCGTACATTAGTTCTTGAGATAGAGCTGTTGAGGATATCGTTCTAAATGCAGCACAGAAACGCCACATATTGGGTGATTTACACCAACACATAGTCAGCATAATTTCATATCAAGTGCTAATTAAATCCGAAGTTTGGTGAAAATGTGCGGGTTAGTTCTTGAGATTGAGCTACTGCGAAAATACTGTAAATACTGCAAAATGCAGCATATCAGCGCCACCTGTTGAGCGATTTACACCAAAACGTAAACAGCACCAACGCATATCAAGGAGTATCTGTATCTGAAGTTTTATAAAAATCCGTGCAGTAGTTCTTGAGATAGAGCTATTGTGAAATTCTACAAAATGCAGCATAGCAGCGCCACCTGCTGGGCGATTATACACCAAAAACTAATCAGCACCAATCTATATCAGGGACTACCAGAATATAAATTTTTATTAAATTCCGTAAATTAGTTCTTGAGATAGATCGCCTACAAAATTTGTGTCACATACAGACAGACGGACAGACAGACAGACAGACAGACAGACAGACTCACAGACTCATAGACAGACATTTTGTAAGAACATGTTTTTTGGAATCTCTGACACATAAAACGTGTAAATCCGTCAAAAAGCGGAAGTCGAAAATTTTCATGAATCCAATACTTTCCTCTTGTAAAGATAGAAGAAAGAAAAAATGCATTTCCAGCAATCATCGCCACCGTACAGTACTTCGGATAAAATATAATATCTGAAATCTTTTGTGTGTCCCTGTAAATGCTATGCACTTCGTTTTACACATGAAATAAGTTATAGTAAACCTCAGCGACGTATACCAATTTCATTATACATGAAATAATTTAACATAATTAAAATACGCCGGAAAAAATTCCCTCCAACCGTATATCATTATGAAACGGAATTCTTTTGTGTGGCCTGTAAATGAATAATATTTATTCTTTGCACCGCATATTCTACGGAATGCATATTTTAGTGCACTTGCTAAATGCATATCAATTTTACTATGTTTGAAAGCATGTAACATCATTAAAAATCATTTTAAACGATTTTTAGGTAGATTTCGTATGAAATACTACCTATTAGGATCGTTCCTATGTTGGAATTTCTGAAAAATTTTTGCCGATCTACACCGATCATGACTCCTAGAACCCAAAACCACCCTCAGTAAAAAACTTTATATATATATATATATATATATATATATATACATATATATATATATATATATATATATATATATATATATATATATATATATATATATATACATATATATATATATATATATATATATATATATATATATATATATATATATATATATATATATATATATATATATATATATCACATTCTTCTGGACACGATAACTTTCGTAATTCTGCACCAATCTCTTCCAAACTGATACATAAAATCAAAGGGCATAAAATCTCGGTCAAGTTCGTTAATGGGCAAAATCGGACCAAGGGGATGGAAATAGAGAGGGGTTTTGTGAAAACAGAAAACCCCCCATAACTTCTTAATTTTTGTACATATCAAATCAGTTTAAAGTTTTTATTACTTCTAAAAATAGGGCCAAAATTTTATGTATAACAGATTTTTGATAAAGTTAAAACTGGGCTCAAGGGGCGCAAAAAATAGGGTTTTTGGGAGAAAAAAATTCATACATTCGTCAATTCTCAAGATATCAATTCCAATTAATTTTATTGTAAATCTCCATAATATTATTTACAACTTTTATATTCTTAAGTTTTTGATAGGACCAATTCGTACTGTAAAAAAAAAAATTAAAAACGAAAACAAAAAGGGGGTTTGAAGAAATAAAAAATCCATAACTCCGTCAATTCAAAAGATATAAAATCCCCATGAATTTATCATATATCTTCTTAATATTGTCTACAATATCTATATAGACAAGTTATGGATAGGACCAATTCTTACAGCAAAAACAAATTAAAAATACATAGCGGTTGAAGAAAAAAATCATCTAAGTAAGGGTGTAGTCAAATCCAAAGTGCGTATTTTCTGACTCCTTTTACAATTCATTTTTGCTCTCAAAGGCTTCCAATTGGTACGTTTTCTTACTCAGAAACTATATAATGTACCATAAGGGTCGATGTTTTGATAGAGGCAGAATATATTTTTAAAAATGCTATTAAAGTGGGCGTTTTGAACCGAATTTCCCGAAGCGGATTGTGTTGAAAAAATCATTGCATTAAGAATGCACTCAAATCCAAACTGCTTATTTTCTGACTCATTTTTAAATTCATTTTTGCTCTCAAACGCAATTAATTGGTAGATTCGTTTATTCAGAAACTATATAATGTACCGCAATGATAGATTTTTTGATAGAGGCAGAATATATTTCAAAAAATTATGTCAAAGTGGACATTTTGAACGGAATTTCCCGAAGCAATTGTGTTATCACTTTCTTCTGGACACGATAACTTCCGCAATTCTGCACAAATCTCTTCCAAACTGATGCATAAAATCAAGGGACATAAAATCTCGGTCAAGTTCGTTAATGGTCAAAATCGGACAAAGGGGATGGAAATAGGGAGGGGTTTTGTGAAAACCGAAAAAATCCCATAACTTCTTAATTTTTGTACATATCAAACCAGTTTAAAGTTTTTATTACTTCTAAAAATAGCGCCAAAAATTCACGCATCACAGATTTTTGATAAAATTTAAAATAGGCTCAAGGGGCGCAAAAAGTATTGTTTTGGGGAGATAAAAATGCCTTACTTCGTCAATTCTCAAGATATCAATTCCAATTAATTTTATTATAAAACTCCTTAATATTATCTACAACTTTTAAATTCACAAGTTTTTGATAGGACCAATTCGTACCGCAAAAAAATTTAAAACGAAAATAAAAAGAGGGATTGAAGAAGTAAAAAATTCATAACTCCGTCAATTCAAAAGATATAAAATCAACATAAATTTATCATATATCTTCTTAATATTGTCTACAACATCTAGATAGACAAGTTTAGGATAGGACCAATTCTTACAGAAAAAACAAATTAAAACTACATAGCGGTTGAAAAAAGAAATCATCTAAGTAAGGGTGTATTCAAATCCAAACTGTCTATTTTCTTACTCATTTTTAAATCCATTTTTGCTCTCAAACGCATCCAATTGCTAGATTCTCTTATTCAGAAACTATATAATGTACAGTAATGATCGATTTTTTGATAGAGGTAGAATATATTTCAAAAAATGATGTCAAAGTGGGTTTTTTGAACAGAATTTCCCGAACCGATTGTGTTAGAAAAGAAAAATATTGCCCTACTGAGAAAATAATTGTTTATTAATCAAGTTTTAATTAATTGAAAGAAAAATAAAAACACAGGTCGCTTATAAATCTTTTCAAAAATCACGTCAGCATGTTTCATATATATATATATATTTTATTAAAAATTAATCTGAAAATGTGCCAGAAAATTTCGAGTTGTTGAGTATGGAAAAATATTTTTTTTAATATCACCTTAACATGATTCTGATAAAACCATCTTTTTTATAAAAAGGAAATAAAAACTCGTCAAAAGCAGACGGATAAAACTGTTAAAGTGGATTTATATCTAATAATGATTTAGTTTTTGTTGGTGAAATTAGTATACTTGACTTCGAAATCTACCTCTGCCTGTAGGCCGGGCCAGCAGGGATTTTTTCCCTTAGGTCGTAATGTAACGGAAAACTTTTGACTGTCCCTGTAAATGAACTAAACATGCTACAAACTTCATTTGCAATAGGGTTCGTGCTATGGTAGAGGTCACTAACATCCACAAATTTCAGAACGATCCGAGTATATTTACGGGAGTTAGAGCGCGTACAGACGGACAGACGGACAGACAAACCGAATGCATAAACACTTTTCAACTTTGTTGGAAAGTGTTAAAAAGAGAACTTTTTGTGGAAACGATGAGCTAGCTCTTTGACATAGCACATTTAGATGACTTGATAGAAATGAAATTTGAAGAGGATAAAAAGTTCTTAATGCTCCAGCGCCAAAAAGGAAGGCCGGGTTCTATGGTTGGTTCAGATAAAAAACTAAAACAAAAGGAAGAACGAGCACTGAAACGCACTGCAATGGAAACTCACAGGAAAAAAAGAACTTATGAAGAAATGGAAACAATTTTTTGTAATTATAAGTTTGCTTCATCAGTAACTGACGATTCAGAATCAAGCATCGAAATCAGTGGTGGTGACGATGATAGTAGAAATTCTTCTGTCATTCATCAAAAAATATCAGAAGCAGCGACAACAGCAGCATCATAAGAAATTTCAGCCACTCGAGATACATTGCAATTCTTTACTCCGAGTCTTTCTGAAGTTTTTTATAGAATAAAAATCAGTGACCGAAATTCGATTTACATATTATTGGCTGATGCAGAAGCTTTCGAGCGTGATACTGAAAACCTGGTAATAAATCGCACTTTTTTTCAACGCCTTGGAAAACAATTTAGATAGGAGAGACATACAGGAATACAGAAAAAAATTATCCTAAATGACTGTCAAGAATTGGTGTTGCACTGGGATGGAAAGCTGTTCTCAGCACTCACAGGAATTGAAAAGGTAGACAGACTCTCAATAATAACAACCTTTCAAGGCTAGGAGCAACTGTCGGGAGTCCCTGAAATCCCAACATGTTCAGGAGAAGAAAAAGCCATGGCTGTTTACCAAACAGCAGAGAAATAGGAAATAGCTGGCGAATTCAAGCACTTTGCTGTGATACGAAGCAAACAACACAGATCGAATAAATGATGCCTGCACAAATCTAAAAAAATTGTTCAATCGCGACCTGTTGCACTTCCCTTGCCGTCACCACATGTATGTGTTAGTTTTGAGGAGCTGTTTTGACTCGCTGATGGGTGCAACTTCTGGTCCATAGATGACAGTTTTCAAATGATTTAGTGAAATTTGGACGAAACAGAATATAAACGTTTACATGACTCGTAGCAGTGAAGTGCCTGATGATGTCTGCTCTACCCTTCTTAGATTTCTTGAATTCCACTATTCTACGCAGAAACAACAGCAAGATGATTGCCGAGAATTGTTGGAGTTAACAATGATCTTTCTTGGTGGCATTCCGAAGAATGGGATATCGTTTCGTATGCCAGGAGCTGTAAGTTATGCTAGGTGGATGTCAAAAGCAATTTATGGTTTTAAAATATGCATGTTTCACGATCAATTTCAGTTAACCCATAGGGAGAAGAGTTCTATAAGAAGTAAATGTATTTTTTCTTCCTAGAGTGTATGTTTGGGCCAGGTTTATGTGATCCGAAGCAATAAAAACACCTTATCATGATTTCCTATCCATGCGTCAACTAATAAACTATCAGGATATTCATCCAGAAATCAGTCAAGCTGCATCTAAAAAAATTTCCAAACATCTGTGGTACTTAGCTCCTTAAACTGTAGCTCTATCGATATTTCATGACAATGTTTCAATAGAGCTTAAGTCAAATATGGCTCAAGTTATTCTGGAAGCAGATAAAGGTGAAAGACCAGAAGAAGAAATTAAACCAAAAAGGTATATTATGAACCACAATGATTTTTCTTCCTTTTCAAATATCGAGTTTTCGTCTTTTGTAACTCCTGATACAAAACATTTCTTAACGACATTTTCTATCATCACCGAAATCCTCAACAAAGATCCTTCAACATGGAAGGCCGATCCTAGTTTAAAAAAATGGGCATGAAAAAATTGAGAAGACGTCTGTTGTGAATGATGAGTCAGAAAGAAGTGTCAAACTTATTCAGGATTACAATAACATTCTCACAAAAAATGAAACTGAGAAACAATTCGTTTTACAGATAGTTAGCAAAACCGTAAGAAATATCCAACTGCCACTAAAGCTTCTCTTTGGAAAAAATAATGTTCAATTTCTAGTTTTCACAGAACACTAAAAAGTGTTCACATTGTTCAGTGTGAACTGTAAGCATTGTTCGTATTATGTTTTTGATGCTATAGCAGCTATTGTTGGAAATAAAAATGTGTTTCTCTTATAGCGGTTGTGAGCTTTATTAAAAAATCCTAATATTTTCTAATTTTTCGACGATATTTTTGGAATTTTTCAAATTAAATTTTAGTAATTATGATTTAGAACGTTTTTAAACATCAGCTGGCGTGGGTTGATTGGATGTGTCTACATGAACTTCTGTTAGAAGAAAAGAATTGTCAGTATAGTGAAGAATATACCGTTTTTGAATGGAATTAATCGTTCAGTGTGCAATGTTACAACTTCAAGGCATTTGAGGGTCGCTTTAAAGCTTTTCGATTGAGCTAAAATTTTGCACAGTCTTTTTTTTTTGTTGATTGGAACAGGATCAGTCGGTGGGAGCAGGCAAATTTTTACTTTCAGAAAATTGCCTAATGCTAAGAGCCACCCTAGTGTATATATATGCATGTACGTATGTATATATTATATGAGAATGCATCAAATGCTCGCATATAATTTCATTAAAATATGTGAAAATATTTTCTCATTGAATAGTTATTCTGAAGAATTAAAGTGAGTGCTTTATTTATCTTTCCTACTCTACTTAAAAGTAACATTAATTTTAATTAAAAAGCATTTTTTTTTTTTTGTTATTTCTTTCTTTCTTTTGTAAAGAAGAGAATTTTAGTTAATCGAATTCCGTTTGAACTTTACGAGCTGGCTTTTTAATTGTTTTTTTTTTTTGTCTTAATTTAGAAGACAACATTAGTAGTAATAAAAAGTATTTGGTAGGTTTTTAATTATATTGTCAAATAAGAGTAACGTTCATTCTTTTACTAACTATTATAAAATATATTTTTTGTTATAAATTTTCAACGTATCAATTGCACAAATTTATTGCTATACAATTAATTACATGTATTTCCAGTATATTGCAAGATTAATGTATTATTAATCAGAATTCCTTTTGCTTGGATACACAATAACAACATCTACCCTATATATATATAATTCTAATGAAACGAATTTATGAAACGACTTTATGAAATGATTTTATGAAATGATTGATTAAAGGACTTAAGATATGGAACGTTTGGCGGTGAAAGTAACACAAATTATCCGCATTGATCCGCGAATGTCAAAAATGTTATTAGAATTATTAAATTAGAATTAGTTTTCAAGATTTGTCTTTTAATTTTAATGACATTTCAGTAATGATGGCACCAAAATTACTTCATTTTTGTGGGAAAAGGGAGAAAAGTGAAAATTTAGTAATTATTAGATTTCTTTATTTTTTCCGCTATTTACAAACTGAAATTTTAATTATCTTTTATTTCAATCGCAAGTGAAGAAAATATTGTGATTAAATTATGTTTTCCAGGGAAAATTGAAAAATAAATTCATTAAATAATAATAATAATGAATAAATAAATAATAATTTCTTATTTATTTTAATCAAATTTTAATCATTTCAATATTTTCTCAGATATTTCAGGGTTTTTTTTTTCATATTTTAGAAAAGGTTATTATTTTAAATTAGAAAAAGTTAGTATTTAATTGCCAGTTGTTGCAACAGCGAAAAGAATAACATTTCTTTACGATTAAAAATTTCTTTACACGTGACTATTACAAACAGAAAAAAACTTTAAAATTAGAATTAAATGATTGCGTGTTAAAAACAGGAAAATATCGAAAATTACATCAAAGAATTTTTATTTACACGTGAATATTATGAGATGCATTCGAAAAGAAAGAAAACTTTAAAATAATGAATTCATTAATATGTGTTAAAAGCAGTAAATAAGGAAATAAATACATATTTAAAATGGCCAAATAATATTGCCAATCAGTTTAAATTTAAAAATATATTTACACGAGACATTTATTTCATATTTCGAGAAGATCTTTTTAACTAAAGTTGATAATTCTAACACAGCGCACATAAGGATATTTTCTTTCTAATAACAAAAGTATTTCTACGTGAATATTAAAAAATAAAAGAAAAGTTTGTTCAAAATTACGTCAGATTAAAAAGATACATTTAAAATGTCTTATTTAAAACAATTTTCTTAAAATATAGCGTTGTTAAAAAATACCGGGAGGCAAAGACTCTGTTAACTTAGTTCATTTTATATTAGCTTTTTTTTAAATGTTTAACTGATATTATTTAATGAAACACGAAAAATAGATATCTTGACAACAGCTGATTCGGTTTTAAAATCCTTCTATAAAACAGCAATGAATGGTAACCCGGTTACAGGGAGATCGTTAATTATAATTCAAACTTCCATAATCTTTTAAAAGTTGATCAAATTAGCCTGTTTTTTGAGCCTGCGGTGTCTGAACGTGGGTTGGTATCTCGATTGAGGAAGAGTCACCCCCACCCCCCAGTGTTTTAAAAAACATCTTTTTATGTCTCACTATCTTATAATAATGTTCACTTTGATGTTTAGCTGTTAAGCTACTCATTATTAACCATTATTTTTGATCAATTAATTTATATTAGCCTATATGTTAAAGCACTCGATAAGGAACTGTTTAAGGAATATCTTTGAAACTCTAGGTAAAACCAAATTTATAATACATAACTCTTACGCTTTTTCTTACCATTAAAATTTAATATAAAATTCAACCATTTTTAATTATTGCAAAAAACATCCATTAAATTTTAGTGCTAACAAAAATTAATAAAAGCTGTCAGCTATGGTAAAATTGTAATGCAGTATTTTTCAAGCATTTTTACGGCATATTTAAAACAATGGTTAAATTTTCGAGGTGCACTAAGTAAACCCTTCGAAAGCCGCTAGAAAATTTTTAAACGACTTAAATTTACTCGGGACCATGCGACTGTCATAAATAGTTTTTCGCGTGGTAAATTAAAACAAAGGTTTGATGTTGAAATTAAATGTCATGGTTTGTGGTATTATTTATTACTTTTCTTTTCTTTTCATTTTTTAAATACATAATTGAGAGACATAAATTTTAAATATTTCAGTTTTAAATTAAAGTTATGTATTTTAAATAAAATGACTGAAAGTATTGTATTTTAAATGAAATTAATGAAATACGAAAGAATACGACTGGAACAATGCTTGGAGATTTATCACCTGCGCCCGGCTAACATAAAAAATACAAAGTTCTTGATTTTTGTATCAGAATTTTCCGACTTGGCAAAGGATTTAGCAAGTAAATTAAATTATGAATAAAAGTAGTATGATACAATGCTTAGCATACATTTAAGGGAGGTCAAATTGGTCGCCAAAAACGGCTAGTGCAAAAAATATCACTGTGAAATGTCCTAGTATATATACTAAAATGCTGAAACAGCTTAAATATTGGAGTTTACCAATATAAAAAAAATGGGCACCCAGCAAAAAATCAGCGGACCCAGGGATAATATTCTATCTTAGAAAAATTTATATCAACAATAATTACAAAAACATCTTCATGTGAAATCATATTTGACGTTCCAGGTCCGTAAGATTTGCATTCACTTAATCTTGAAAAATTAGTCCGTAATCAACCGAATTTTCTCTCTTTATTATTCTTATGTTCTTGTATATCATCGAAAAAAAAAAAATTAAAATGTACGTTTATTATTATGAAAATTGTCATTAAAATTTAAAGAAAACTATTTAAATGCTTGTCTTTGAGGATTTTCAACTGTTGATTTACTAGTAATATGTTATTAAAATGGTAAAAATAGAGGCACTTTCGTAAGCGTATTATAAATAAAGTGTGTATGAAAACAGCGTTTAACGTAAATATTTTCAATTCAAAATATTGAAAACGGATGTAACATAAGCGTGCCTAAATTGAAAATCTGTATATTAGATGGTTTTGTAACAATGTGCTTTCAAATTTGAAGCTTCTTATTATTGACTTGGAACGAAATACCAGTTACACATTTTGTTTAGAAAATACCTTCGGTTATCTAAAATCTTTTCATACTTATAAAGTGAGAAATGCGGTATATATAAGCACATGGTATAAATAAAATAATTCTGAAAAAGTAATACAAAATGAAAATTCAGTTTATACTTAAATCGCCCCACAATTCCCAAATTAGACAGACCGGTGATAACTTTTTAGGCTGGGGTGAAAGGTTCATACATTTAAAATACAGGATGTCCATAAAAAATATCTCAGTTATAAATTTTAATAGTACTGTAAGTGCTTCAGAGTGTTGTCTCAACGTCACAAATAAAGGGTAACCCAAACGGTTTTAGGTACGAACATAACCGAGTACTTCTCTCTTATTTACTCGCTTGCAGTGCCACATACACAAAATATCAAATCCTGAGCGTAAAGTGGTATTGTTCGTCTAAAGATTTAAAAGTTGTTAGAGACATGCAATTTTTTTCCCTTGGCGCTTTATAAAAGATCGAGTCTACGTTCAGCCGCTACCGAATGATTTGCCAGAGTTGAGACCCGGGATAACTCACTAATCGGCATAACCTCCAGATCCCGTGTTGCTAGTTTGTTAGAAAAGACAATATTATTTAACAATGCTTGAAAATGAATTAATTTTTAACAAGATGAAAGTATGTTTGCAATTTATGATATGGTAAAGAAATTATTTTCAAGTCTATAAGGGAATCGTTGAATGTTCTCTATTTATAAGTCTATAAAAGAGTTGTTAAAAGTTTTATTTACAAGTCTATGAGTAATTTGTTGAGATTTCTTTTTGTAAGACGAGAGCAAGTTGTAAAATTTTATGTACAGGTTACGACAGTTTTTGTTCGGGATCAGACTCCTCATAATAATTGATTGGACTTTGAAAAATAACTTGGTTATTCTCCATAATCATGACACATTCTATCATTTTGCAGTAGAGAGATGGAGTTTTTTTCACAGTATTGTACCATTGCTGCAGTTGCATAGTTCTGGATTTTCAGATATGGAATAAAGAGGTTAATGTGCATTCAGTTATGTAATGAATTGAGGTACCCAGTTTGCCACATGTGCAGAATTGAGTCGGGCGTTTATTAATTTTATGAAGATAAGTTAGAAAAGGTCCATGATTGGTTGCAACTATATAAAGATTTCTATGTGGTAATAATGCATTTAAATTTACTTTGGGCTGAAGTGCATATGTGTATCTCGCTACATTGCTGTAGCCCCAGTTCATTTGTCATTGGGTTAGAGCGTTTTGTTTTAAGACATTTTTAAGAAAGAAGGCTAGGAGTAGATAATATTTTTCCTGCACACTTTCTTGCGTTATTGCGTTTGAAAAGGTTATTGCATCCATTACTCCAGACTTGTTAACAGAAGCATGGGAAGAATTGGACTTTAAGTTGGATGTGTGTCGTATAACTAAAGGTGCACATATTGAACATTTGCAAGAAAAACTAGATTAGTTTACATTCAATTTGATGTATGATTTGTTGTAAATAGTCTAAATTAAATTGTTATAATATACCATTGAAACTGGTATTTTTTATGGGCGCCCTGTAGAAGAACGTATTAATTTTTCTTTTAAAGATGAGATTCTAGATGAATCTAGTATTTTCTTTAACAGAAAATCTCAATTAATA
Organism: Maratus speciosus; assembly: GCA_963932465.1. NCBI lineage: Eukaryota > Metazoa > Arthropoda > Arachnida > Araneae > Salticidae > Maratus > Maratus speciosus. The sequence continues at coordinate 142,300,231 of OZ010791.1, forward strand.
CGAATGTAACATTGAGAACGAAAACATTATTTCTATTGCTCTTTGTATTACTTGAAAATGTATTATTAAACTTAACCAAAAGATAAAAATAAATTATTGGGATTTTTAAATTTTAGCACCACGCCTAAGCCATCATGAGGGACAGTGATTGAATAGTTATCACTGAAAATTTGTCATTTTTCATTCTCCGATGATTGATGCAAATAGAGAATTGAATCAAAACTTACAATGCATTTAAAGTTAAAAAACAAGTAAAAAATTTACTCTTGTTCCTCACACGATTACTTCCAGATTTAAGCGTTCGAGTTGTCAAGATTGCTGCTTTATCACTTTCTCGTTATTGTACTGGAAAAATAAACTATTTCCGATAAAAGTTTCCTATGTCAATCTTTTTCCTATGAGAATAGGGAAACGCTTGAGCTTTTATAGTTTTTTTAAAATAAATTCTACACAAGGAATAAAAACGATTTATAGAGAAATTTATTTATTTCGTGAGGCAATATGCGGATATAAATATAGTCTATGTGTAAAACAATAATATCTAAGTTTATGTATGTTATTTTTTAGCAAATAAGCATGAATCGTTTGAAAAGAAATTTAAAGCTAAATTTAATATAAACAAAATTAAAATACCGGTGATCCAAAAGTCACAAAATAAATAAAATTTAACAGCTTGAATGAATACAGAATGGGACGAGCTGGTTTTGGGGAAAATGTATAGGTAGGCAGAGATTATTTTTTTTTAATAAAAAAAATTTTTTTAACTATTTTATTTAAACTATTTGATTATCTACCAAATACTCATGCATAGCTCTCATACATAGTTCTCATAGTATACTCATGTATAGTTTAAGAATAAATATAATGCTAAATGAAAAAAAAAGAATTAAAATATCGTCTCAAAGTAAAACGATTACATAAACAATGCTTATTTGCGTATGATATATCTATAGAATTCAGGGTGGTCTCAAATCCTTTCCCTGATTACAAAAAATTATTACGAAATAACCATTGAACGTAATACTGTTAAATTATTATTATGGAAAATTCATGTTCTGACATTTTTTTAGTCCATCAAACCACCTCTCTGGGGTAGCGTCGTTTTTGAGTTCCTTGATAACAAATTTCCTAGAAGATGAATCGGTTGGAATGGACCAACATTATGGCTTCATCGCTCACTCGATATTACTCCTTAGATTTTATTTGGAGGCGGTTGGTGGTACATAAAGAACAGAGTGCTTTCAACACCAGTAAACGATATTGAAACACCTATGGACACAATCACAGATGATGTGTCTACCGTGGCACCCCAAATGTTGGGGCGAGTTATGGAATTCCGCCTCGACATTCTTCGAGCTACCAGGAGTGCTCACGTCGATATTTACTGACGAAAGTACTTGTATTAAAAACTTAAGTAATATAACGTAATTGTCTTTACAATATATTGAGAGAAGCATATGCCTAATTATATTAGTTTTTATGCAATAAATTATTGTAATCAGGGAACGACTTTATGACCACCCTATACTTTGATACGATATCATCAGGTATTTTAATATACTGCTGATCAAAATGTTAAAAAAATTCGCTGACATCTCTAACCCGTATTAAACGAGATGGAAGCTAATTTACTGTGGAGTAGAGGCACATATCATTTGAGATGCTGTGAGGAAGAATGTAGGGTTTTCTGGACAATGCATCAATGTGAACTAAAGTCTCTCGCATTCATCGAAAGCAGAAAAAGCGTTTGAAGAACAACATAAAGGCTGGGATTGGGGTGCCTCGCTATCGTAAATCTTACGCTGGATCGTAGGATGGGCGTTCCTGCGACCTGTATTATTTTCGTATTGTCGTGCCTCACTGCAAGTCCTCCTGCAGTCAGCCAGTGAGGAGCCACAGGTAGATATGTTGTGTTTCCCGTGTGCATCACCTTACGCTTCATCTTTAGATAGCTTTCATGTTAGCGTAAGATCACGAGGAACTGCAATACGGTTTACACTTTGTATACAAAACCAGTAGATTAAATGAGGCACCGCAATCCCTGTCCAAATTCAAACACTGCTCGTGAAAATCGTCGACAAAAACATTTAACATTCCAAAGTAGGTGTACGTGCAGATAACCATGTGTCTGCGAAGGTGTTTTAGAAGCACAGCATTTTAAGGCTGAAGAAAAGAAAATTGAGAGGAAACTGTGACGGCCGCGCTGAAGACCAACTCCTTCATTTGTCTCCATTAATACTTTTAGTAACTGTATTCACGATGAAAGAAGGGCATAACAGCAGATGAGGGATGCTTTAAAAGTGGCTGTGCGTAAAGCTTAATATCAATAAATCATATCCCTCAGGAAAGTTTCACCGAATTTTTTAGCCTCGTTGTGTTTGCCTTTATTTAAAAAAAATTGCCCCTATTTTGTTAAATTTTAATTGTAAGTAAAATTTAAAACAACTTTTATAATTTAGAAATATTTTTTCAAACATAAAAAAAAATTGACTAATTGGTTGGTTTATGCAGTTTTGTAGTATAAAGGTGAATCAAAAGTGTGACAGAGGAAATAAACGTGGAGAATTTTTTGGAATTAAACTTGTAATTTTGAGCCTTTTTAAAATTTTGATTTAAAGAAACTAATATTCCGTAAGTTTATATTTACTGACATTCCTTTTAAGTGAAAATGGTATATTTCAGTCCACTATTCTCTATTTCCAAAATTTCATGCAGACAAAAAAATATATATGATCTGTATTTAAGTTATAATATATTTATTTAAAAGCGCAATTAAAAACAAACATGAACATCATACTAACCAATCATCAGAGTACGACGATCTAAGAAACTAATTTAAATCATTTATTAATGCTGTTAAAGAATTTTAATGGCATATAATTTTGAAATTTGTGCTAGTTTTAAAAAGTAATGATCCATATTAAAAAAAACATATATATTAAAAATGTTTTTTTTTTATTTTTTTTTAAATCTGATTAATTTTTTTCGATAAAGCTAAGAGCAATAACCATTTTAAGAGAATAAAAAAAGTTATCTGCAATATGATTAAACGTTTCAAACGATAATGGAATAGATCTAATTATTTCCGATTAAACAATCCTGCATTTTTTCCCTTCTAAATAAGCAAAAATATTTCAAATTTCTTAGGCTTGGAAAATTTCAAAATTCCTTTTCCAAAAACACCTTTCTTTCCTTAAGTTTAAACCAGGTTTTTTTTTCCGTCTGTCTCTTCCAAATCTATTAAGGGGTCACAGGACTCTTAAAATTGGAAAAAAATGAAAAAAAAGACCATTTTCAACATTTAATATCTTAAATTGTATTTGATTTTAAGACACAATTTTAACTGGAATAAAATATATAAGTATGTTCTTTCATTTCATGTATTTAAAAAATTATAAGATGCAGAATTAACATTTACAGGGGGCTCCAAACTGTTAGACATTTTTTGAGCAAAAAATCGGTATAATAGCTTACGCGCACGATTACAAAACAAGTGTTGCAACTAGAATGAAAATTTTGGTGCCTATTTATACTTCAGATTCTAATAATTACCCTGAACCTAAAAAAATTGGAATTTAATGCTTTTTTATATTTTTAATACAAAGTTGTATTTAGCTAATGCAAAATTAAGAAAATTTCAACAGCATAATCACCTAAAAAAATATTGTTTTGAACAATAAAAAGGAAATTTTAGGTTCAGTTTATACAGGAAAACATGAAACATGTTTTGAAAATTTCATGAAAAAATAGTCATAAGTTTTTGAGATATCGTGCGCGTTATGCCCAAAAACGTCATTTGGAGAAAAATGGCTTCAAAGTTTCCGAAACGACGCTACAGCTATTGAACGTGTATTAAAGTAAAAGCCATAACTTCAGTTCTAATAGGAATTTCAAGGAAACAATTATATCAAAATGTTCAGAAAATATAGGAGTTTAACATCTAAAAAAATTAAAATTTCGAAAATTTTAAAGCTTTAAGAGTCCTGAGACCCCTTAAATGAAATGTTAGGATTCAAATTTGAAAAGCCGTGAAAATTTGACAAACTGTCCACTATTTTGCAATTATTGTAAGTCATCACATGTAGTGACTATTCACCTTGCTACGAAGGGATTTTGCTATAATGTACAGTCGTGGAAAAAAAAAGTAAACACCCCCTACTAACTCCGCAACAAATTATCGTAGAAGAAAGTTAGTGGTACCGAACGATTGGAAGTAAATTCTACTTTTAAATGATGCATATAAAATTTGCTTAGGGTGCCATCTACATATTATAACGAACCATAACTTAATTTTTTTCAATAGCAATACCCAATTCTGACAGCATAAATGAACTCTACACCCTTCAATTAACCTAAAAGTAAATTTTTATGCAATTCGTACCATAAGTTTCCAAGAAATTAATTATTTTAAAACGAGCGTATTTTAAGCGCTGTATCCAAATTGAAGTTGGGTACTCGATTGCTAACCGAGAGAGCCCCCTTCTTGATCAAGGCACCTTAAGAAGTCAATGAAGCCTGTTAGTTAACAAGGCAGCAGAAGAAATTTCACAATATCTACTCACTTGCATCATAGACGGTCCCTTAAACCATCATTTTGCCGTTTTTTAAGCATAATTTGAAAACTATTTGGAATAAAAATGTGAAATTTTGGATTTTCATAAACCAGGACTTATTAAATCTAAATCCATCAAAAAAATTGTAGGTTGCAATTCATAATTTTTTCGAATATTAATTTCATAATTCATAATTCATATCATAAAATTATAAAAATTGCAAATTCAGCGTATTTATGTTTGGGCACATTAGTTTTATTGCTACACAAAAAATTAGCATATTAGGAGCATAATTTCAGGAGATATAAATAAAAATATGAAAATGTAATTTAACATTAGAAGCACTAAATTTTGAATGCTTATAATTCAAAAACTTATCATTCGAATGACTTGAAATTTGGTGTCTAGGCATAGTTTGAACCAAAGATTTTAAATATCTCGTTAAAATTGGGTATTGCCATTGAAAAAAAAGAGGTTTGGGTTCGTTTTAATATGTAGATGACCCCTAAGCAAATTTTATATGCATCATTTAAAAGTAGACTTTATTTCCAATCGGTCTGTACCAGTCACTTTCGTCTACGATAATTTGTTGAAGAGTTAGTAGGGGGTGTTTACTTTTTTTTTCCACGACTGTACAACTCCTAGTCAAAAAATTAGAATAATAGAAAAAAAAAAGAATTGTGAAACAAGTTTTTTTTTATGGCTAGCTTATACAAAAAGTAATATAGGATAAAATTTAATATTGTAAAAATCTGCAAAGTTTGAAGACTATTTTAGCATAAAAGTTAAATGAAATAATACAAAAGTTAAAATAATTATTCACACTTGGAAAAAATCAAAATATTAGAAAAACAATTTACCTGGTTCAAAATTGTATTAGAATAACTCTTTCTAAATAATACGTGTTTTAAAAAAGAAAACAAAATATCATTTAATATTTTGTAGCATCCCCTTAACAATTTATAACAGCGCGAATCCGCTTTGTCAAGCTAGCTACAAGTAGTTCAGAATATTTTCTGCCCAGACATGACCATGCCGACTTTACGCTGGAAGGAAGCCCATTATTTTAGCAATATTTTGTAGTCTTTTCTTCATTATCTCCCAAAAATTCTCTATTGGATCCCTGACTATCTCCGGCAAACTCCGGTGAATTTGCCGGCCAGGGAAATACGTTAATTGTGTATTGGCTAAGCCAACACCAAATTAATAACAAATTAGCCAACACCAAGGTTAATTTGGTGTTGGCTTGGTGGACACTGACCTGTGTGAAAGTGCTAAATCATGTTGGAAAATAAAATCGCCACCACACAAATCTTCCGACGATGGTATTACGAAATGCACAAGGATTTCTTGATAAAGCTCAGAATTAATCCTTTCTTTAACGATACATAGCTTTCCAGAATCATCCGCAGTCATGCAAGACCATAAATTTACACTCATTGCAAATGTCGCTGATCATTTCATGCAGTCCTTGTCATATGCTTCTTGCTTCTTTCGCCATACACGAACACCTTGATCACCATATGTTACTCGAAACACACTCTCATCTTTAAAAATATCTTTTTAAATCACCCAGCCCCATAAAGGCATTATTTTGCACCACTCTTTTCTCTCCATTTTCTGTTTAAAAGTCACGAGGGACTTTATCTTTGGTACACCAGATTGAAATCCAAGTTTATGGAGACGTCTTAGTATTGCAGATTTACTCAAATCATCACCGTGTTCTTTGCAATTTCGATTAAAATATCTTACACTTATAAAAAGATTTTTTAGCAATACTCTTTAGCTTTCTATCGTCTTTCTGAGTAGTTTTTGGCTTTCAGACGCTATTCAGATGCTTGTTTTCAAAATTCCCCACTTCAAAATACTACTTTATTGCTGCAACACTTGGTTGAGAACATTTTAAGTAACTGGCGATATATTGCTGATGATTACGACCTTCTTTATGCAAATTAATAATATGATGCTTTGTAAACTCCTTCATGTCGGAAGAAAGACCCATGTTTCACACAAAATTAACACAATGATGAGGCAAATCGTTTTTATAACTAAAGAAGAAACATGCAGAAGCTAACTTTATGCTTAATTTATGCAACCTCCTGAACCAATCAGGAAAATCCATAAGCATTCTAATTTTTTGAACCACCTATTTTAGTATTCTAATATTTTGAATAATGAAAATACTTCTACAAACATACAATATTGATTCAAAATTTAATCTTTTACAGTTTTAATTTTCTTTAATAACATGCAAATTTATTAAAACTCCAGCCATTGTTCTTTTTCAATTGTACTACACTGAAATAAAGCTAAATGCAATTCCAAATGCAAATGAAACGAAATATTCTAATTTTTTGACTTGAAGCTGTAGTTTATAGCGGAGCTGTTTAACACGGCACCCATGGGAAAGTATACACATATATTAAAAATTGATTACATATTTCACTCATTTTATAAAAAGTACAAATAATAATAAGATATGTAATGATAAACCGAAACACTTTTTGATGCGAAAACAATGCTTCAAATATTTGCATAGGCAAAAAATAAAATAATCTATAGGCGAAAAAAATGCCGATCGCGAAGTTGTTCCCAGCTAAGATAAAAGTACCAATTAATCAAATTTTAATGTTTTTACCCTTATAGACGCGATTAACTTTTCTGGTTCCTTCTATTACAAAATATTTTAATATAGGTTCCCTCTCAGAAAATTGCAGTTTTTTGATTGCATGCTCAGAAAATTGCATTTTTACATGAATATCCTGAGATGTTGGGGACTCCGTTATTGCGAGTTGTGTGTGTATTGCTATTAATCTTCAAAAAAATACTTTTCCATGCTCAACAACTCGAAATTTTCTGGCATAACTCCAGATTCATTTTTAATAGGAAAAACATGAAACTTGTTCACGTGATATTTGAAGAGATTTATAAGCGACCTGTGTTTTTAATTTTCGTTCAATTAATTAAAACTTGATATATAAACAATTATTTTCTCAGTAAGACAATATTTTTCGTTTCTAACACAATCGCTTCGGGAAATTCCGTTAAAAATGCCCACTTTGACATCATTTTTTGAAATATATTCTTCCTCTGTCAAAAAATCGATCATTACGGTACATTATATAGTTTCTGAATAAGCGAATCTACCAATTGGATGCGTTTGAGAGCAAAAATGAATTTAAAAATGTGTCAGAAAATAAGCAGTTTGGATTTGAATAATCCCTAAATACGACGATTTTTCAAACCCAATCCGCTTCGGGAAATTCGGTTCAAAAGGCCCACTTTGACAGCATGTTTTAAAATATATTCTGCCTCTATCAAAAAATTCACCATTACGGTACATTATATAGTTTCTGAGTAAGAAAAGGTACCAATTGAAAGCCTTTGAGAGTAAAAATGAATTGTAAAATGAGTCAGAAAATAAGCAGTTTGGATTTGAATACACCCTTACTAAGATGATTTTTTTCTTCAACTGCTATGTATTTTTAATTTGTTTTTGCTGTAAGAATTGGTCCTATCCTAAACTTGTCTATATAGATGTTGTAGACAATATTAAGAAGATATATGATAAATTCATGGGGATTTTATATCTTTTGAATTGACGGAGTTATGGATTTTTTTCTTCTTCAAACACGCTTTTAGGTAGATTTCGTATGAAATACTACCTATTGGCGTCGTTCCTATGTTGGAATTTCTAAAACATTTTTGCAGATCTACACCGATCATGACCCCTAGAGCCCAAAACCACCCTCAGTAAAAAACTTTATCTATCTATCTATCTATCTATCTATCTATCTATCTATCTATCTATCTATCTATGTATATATATCACTTTCTTCTGGACACGATAACTTCCACAATTCTGCACCAGTCTCTTCCAAACTGATGCATAAAATCAAGGGGCATAAAATCTAGGTCAAGTTCGTTAATGGGCAAAATCGAACCAAGGGGATGGAAATAGGGAGGGGTTTTGTGAAAACCGAAAACCCCCCATAACTTCTTAATTTTTGCACATATCAAATCAGTTTAAAGTTTTTATTACTTCTAAAAATAGAGCCAAAAATTTATGTATCACAGATTTTTGATAAAGTTAAAAATGGGCTCAAGGGGCGCAAAAAATAGGGTTTTGGGGAGAAAAAAATTCATAACTTCGTCAATTCTCAAGATATCAAATCCAATTAATTTTATCCTGAATCTCCTTAAAATTATCCACAACTTTTATATTCACAAGTTTTTGGTAGGACCAGTTCGTACCGCAAAAAATTAAAAAAGAAAACAAAAAGGGCGTTTGAAGAAGAAAAAATCCATAACTCCGTCAATTCAAAAGATATAAAATCCCCATGAATTTATCATATATCTTCTTAATATTGTCTACAACATCTATATAGACAAGTTTTGGATAGGACCAATTCTTACAGCAAAAACAAATTAAAAATGCATAGCGGTTGAAGAAAAAAATCATCTTAGTAAGAGTGTATTTAAATCCAAACTGCTTATTTTCTGAATCATTTTACAATTCATTTTTGCTCTCAAAGGCTTCCAATTGGTACCTTTTCTTACTCAGAAACTATATAATGTACCATAATGGTCGAGTGTTTGATAGAGGCAGAATATATTTCAAAAAATGCTGTTAAAGTAGGCATTTTGAACCGAATTTCCAGAAGCGGATTGTGTTGGAAAAATCATCGTATTAAGGGAGTATTCAAATCCAAACTGCTTATTTTCTGACTCATTTTTAAATTCATTTTTGCTCTCAAACGCATCCAATTGCTAGATTCGCTTATTCAGAAACTATATAATGTACCGTAATGATCGATTTTTTCATATAGGCAGAATATATTTCAAAAAATGATGTCTAAGTGGGCATTTTGAACGGAATTTCACGTGTGTTAGAAACGAAAAATATTGTCTTACTGAGAAAATAATTGTTTATATATCAAGTTTTAATTAATTGAACGAAAATTAAAAACACAGGTCGCTTATAAATCTCTTCAAAAATCACGTCAATAAGTTTCATATTTTTCCTATTAAAAATGAATCTGGAATTATGCCAGAAAATTTCGAGTTGTTGAGTATGGAAAAGTATTTTTTTGAATACCGCCCTAACATGATTCGGATAAAACCAGTTATTATATAAAAATGAAATAAAAACTCGTCAAAAGCTGCCAGATAAAATTGTTAAAGTGGGTTTATCTCTAATCATGATTTGTTTTTTGTTTGTGAAATTAGTATACTTAATTTCGGAATCTACCTCCGCCTGTAGGCCGGGTCGGCAGGGATTTTTTGTTTTCATTTTTATTTTTTTTTTGCGGTACGAATTGGTCCTATCAAAAACTTGTGAGTATAAAAGTTGTAGATAATGTTAAGGAGATTCATGATAAAATTAATTGGATTTTATATCTTGAGAATTGACGAAGTTATGAATTTTTTTCTCCCAAAAACCCTATTTTTTGCACCCCTTGAGCACATTTTTAACTTTATCAAAAATGTGTGATACATAAAGTTTTGGCGCTATTTTTAGAAGTAATAAAAACTTTAAACTGATTCGATATGTACAAAATTTAAGAAGTTGTGTGGTTTTTTTCGGTTTTCACAAAACCCCTCCCTATTTCCAACTCCTTGGTCCGATTTTGCCCATTAACGAACTTGACCGAGATTTTATGCCCCTTGATTTTATGTATCAGTTTGGAAGAGATTGGTGCAGAATTGTGGAAGTTATCGTGTCCAGAAGAAAGTGATACATATAGATAGATACATACATACATAGATAGATAGATAGGTACAAAAAATTTTTTACTGAGGGTGGTTTTGGACTCTAGAATCATGATCGGTGTAGATCTGCAAAACTTATTCAGAAATTCCAACATAGGAACGATGCCAATAGGTAGTATTTCATACGAAATCTACTTAAAAAAGAATATTTTAAGAACTCTGGCAATCAATGAAATCTGAAGGAAATAAGATAAGCATGTTATTTTGTTTCTACAATCGAGAGAAAAAACGCATTACTCCATCCTAATCTACACTGGCCTCCAAAAGTTAAGGTACAGGGACTGGATGCTTTCGATTGTACACGGTTTGTCAAATATCTACCAACATTATTGTCGAATTGTTCTTGAAGTTCTAGGGTGTAAAAAACATGTCTGATTTTATATTTCTCGGTGAAGATAAATCGAGGGGTACAATTAGGGGGCTAATAATAAATTTAACAATAAAATAATACTTGCGATTACCTATGTAACAGAAAAGGCTGGAAATGGTTTGTCACTGTGGTCCTGTTCAACGTTTGTATGCATTTCTGTAAGCATAGCACTCATATTCGTGAAGATGTTAACGTTTTTGTGAAAACTTCAAAAGTTTTTAATTTATAGCATACAGAGTTTTCAACCAAATTTAACACAACTTTCCAAAAACCTGACAAAGAAGAGTAGCAATAGTATACTGCAATTGAAACATGAATATATCGAATATTTGAAGAGATATGGGCACTTGTGTGAAATAATTTTTAACTGCGCATGCGTGTAAGATTTCAAAATTTTTATTTCATAATTTGGTAGCCAGCTATTTTGAGTAACGTCTGTAAAAGTCCAGTCAAATATTGAGAAAACTCAGAAAGATATAGTGAGTTGATTGAAAAGTTGTGGGAAAACCCTTATAATAAAGCTATTTTTAGAAAGCAACTCACTATATCGCTCCTATCTTTGTGAAATTTCTCGAAATTTGACTGGACATTTTTGATATGTTGCCCTAAATAGCTGACTGCCAAATTACGAAATGAAAAATTTTGAAATCTTCCACGCATCCGCAGTTAAAAATTATTTCATACATGTGCCCATATCTCATCAAATATTCAATATATTCATGTTTTAATTGCAGTATACTGTTGCTACTGTTCTTTGTCAGGTTTTTGGAAAGTTGTGTTAAATTTGGTTGAAAACTCTGTATGCTATAAACAAAAAACTTTTGAATTTTTCACAAACATCTTCAACAATATGAGTGCTATTCTTACACAAATGCATACAAACGTCGAACAGGACTCAAATAGTCATTTACCATAGTGACAAACCATTTCCAGCCTTTTCTGTTACATAGGTGATCGCAAATATTATTTTATTATTAAATTTATTATTCGCCACCTAATTGTACCCCTCGATAAATCTTCACCGATAAATGTAAAAGCACACATGTTCTTTACATCCTAGAAGTTCAAGAACAATTCGCCAATAATGTTGATAGATATTCGACAAACTGTGTACAATCGAAAGCATCCAGTCCCTGTACCTTAACTTTTGGAGGCCAGTGTATCACCAAATTATCGCAGCCATATTCAAAAAGTACCATCTGATTACTATCTGCTTTCAGATTATGAATGACATTTTAAAAATAAAACTCGTCTACAAATTAAAAATTATACCAATAATGGTAAAAACCACATCTGACACTATATCTGAGTGTAGATCAATCCCAGTCTTGAAAAGGTATACAGATTATGGTCTTTTCTTAAAACTTCTCAGAGTTTTAAAAGAAAATGCGTTCGGGATTTATGTATAAATTTAGAGAAATAAATATAAATCTATTCAGGGAAAAGCACGTGGAATATTGAATTACTGATCCATAAAATTTTATAAAAAATTTACAAAATAAACTCGTTCATAAACGAAATTTTTAGATTTTTTTTCCTTTTGAGGTTTGTTTTTATATGGATGCAGACGGTTTACTTATATTAGACCATTAAAAAATAAATCCTTTATATCTGGAAAAAAAAGATGAAAGAACCATCTATAAAAGAAAAATAGCGGTGTTTTAAGCAAAATTGATATTCTTTATGTAGTGTTAAAGTTAATGTAGGTCATTATTCATCATTTTTTTAAATATTAACTTAATAATTATTTTTATAATTAAAAATACGTTTCTGAATAATTGAATTCCTAGCTTATAGTTTCATACATTCAATCTATCTCATTAAAGAAGAAATATTTCATTCGGATGTTTGGAGGAAAGTTTGTAAGTTCAAATTTGTATCTTGGTAAGTATCTTGGTATTTAATTTTAGCATCCTCAAACTTTGAACAATTTCCAATTCTATGAAACTTTAATAAAAATTGACTAAAATATGCGTTTTTCTTCTCTGCTTTAATTACAGGAATTCAGATAAATTATCAAAGATGTGTGTCACAATTGTAAAAGGAATCTTTGTACAGTTTTAATGAGTAACGATTTATATTTTAAAAACTGTAGATATATAACATATTTAGAGAGAACGCACATCTACCAATTATATAGTACCTCTCGCATCACTCTACGATAATTTGGAAAACAAATAGTGTGGTTTGGTGTGTTTTACACAATTACTGTTAATGCTACTGCAAATCATAAATTTTTAATTGTAAGAAATTGGTTTTCTTTCTTTGCAATATCCAAGATTTTACTTTTCAAGAACGATGCGACATATCTACACGAATGCTTGTTTGTTTTATTCAAGTCATTTTCAAAGCTCTGAAATTCATATTCTGTAATATATTTTATAATATCATTCACCACAGACGGCATACATGGTCCTTAATGTACCATCGCAGTACAAATTCACACAGTATAATATCAGGTGATATAACTGACCAAAGTCAAGGACTGCTATTGTCCAGATTCAATCGTAAGGGAATTTGTTCTTTCCTTTCAAATAGAGAAAACTTTTCTATGATTTAAAACTCTTTTTACAAATGTGACTTGGTGTATAGGTATTACTTGTACAAACAGCCTAATTAAGTGTCAAGTTGTAAAAATAATTCTAAATAACAAGAAGCAGATTAAAAAAATTACTCTCTATAAAATTATTTCTTTTAAATCATTTCATAAACATCTCTATATTACAAACTTTAAATAAATGTTCTTATTGTAAAATTATGAATTTTATGAAAATAATGCCTTCACTTATAACAAAATAATTTATAAAAGAACCATGTAAGAAACTTTTTTTTTGAATTTTCAAACGAGCTAGACTTCCATATACTAATAAAAATATTCTTTAGTTTGACATTTTAAATGAAGTTTCATTTTTCTTTTTTTATGCCGAGGGATTTCAGTCTCTTCAAAATATCTAAGGCGATGTTTTTTAGCTTCGTTTTGCATAAATTTCTTTATTTTTAGATTTTGCTAAAAGTTATGTTTTTTCGTTGCATATATGACATTTTTTTTTTAAATTGTACAAAAAGATTTTAAAACATAATGCTTTAAACTCTAAACTTTTGTTTTAAAATATTCATTCTTTTTTTAAATAAATAATATTTACTTAATTAAAAGTGACATTTTATGTACTAGTATTTACGTGAAGTGTTTAAATAGTATTTTTTCCATTTTTATTTAAATATCCCGCCTAACTATCAAACCTTTATGTTTTGTAAAAAGTGTTAACAGCTTGATGTGATTTGTTTTCATTTCATTTACAAATTTTCTCCATAATTATTTTTGTTGTAAGCACTTAAAAATATATTAAACAGGTATTTTTATGAACAGTATTATTTTTTATCTGCGTGGTGATTTGAAGGACTTTAACTAAGAATAGTTTTGGGGGGGAAAAGATGAAATATGCTAATTCAATAATTTAAAAGACATATCCTTGTACATATAAAAAAAGTAACGATTTGGAACTGTGCCAAACGATTTGGAAATGGACCAATGAACATCTGCATAGTTACTGTCTCATTGGTTAAAGCTATCTGACTTTTCTTAGCGGGAATTGTATGTGGCGAAAACCATGAAAGTAGAGAATTTAGATAGGATGGACGGTAAAAGGGAATGCATTTTGATAGACTTATGTTTTGGGTTTTTTTTTTTTTTTTTTTTTTTTTTTTTTTTTTTTTTTTTCACTGGTAGATGGAAAAAGTGATTTTTAGAGAAAGAAGATAATTTCCATTAACTAATGAGAAAGGAGGGGGGATGGTCAGCTGCGTTTCGATAGACTTCTGCTAATTTTTATGAGGGAAGATATGTGGATTATTTAATTATTATTACAAGCCCGCTGGTTCTGTATGTACGTAACGCGATAACTCTTGATAGAAATATCTGATTTTCTTACTTTTTTTGTATGTTCATCCTGATAAGGCGTTTCCCTGATTAGATTTGGGGGTTCATTGGTTGAGTATAAAGGGGGGAACGGGGGCTAATACCTCACCCCCCCCTTAATTTAAATATATGTGTTTTTATATCCGATTTGCTTCATATTCGGTATAACGATTTATTCTGATACGGCGCTTCCCTGATGAGATTTGGAGTCTCATTGATCAAGTATAATGATGTGAAACAGGGGGGGGGGGGTGTAATCCCCCACCTTAATTTATTTTTCGAGGGGCATTATTCTTTGAAAAAAAAGTATAATATACAATTAGTGTGAATATCCTGTAAGCTCAATACCATCAGTTTAACTGCGCACTTTTCTTTTTATTTTAATGATTTTATATTTAATAATTCTTATAATTATAAAACTCTGTAAGCTCTAATGATTATTTGCTTGGAGAAAGGAAATAAAATTGTCAGGAGTTGGAAGGGGAGCGTGTTTTTACCAAGTGGTTACAAAAAATTGAATGCATAGAAAATAGGGGCAGCGAAGCGATCCAGAATGAAAACGCGAAACAATTACGGCTGGGGTTGGCTAGAAAATAGGGATTGCTTCGCGATATCGAACGGAATCGCGAAGCAATTACGAAAGGGGGGGGGGGTATCGTAGCGAGCAGGTGGAAAGACCCCCCCTTATTCTAATCTAAAAAAGTAAGAAGAATAAATATTTTATGTTCTAGTTTTACAGTTACAGTTGGTGTTACATCTTCCATTCTTCTGCACAAAAGGAAATTAGATGCAATTATCTTTTATTTTGTAATAGAACATTTATCTTATTCATCATTCATTCAGAATTATAAAGAAATTGAAAATAAAAAAATTGAAAAAAACTTTTAAAAACTACAATGCCATGAAATAAAATTTATCTGCAATGAAATTGTCAATTAATATTAAAAAATAATCTTATTTTCATATTTAATTTTACCCTCTTACGATGTTCAATAATATTTCTTTGTTTTAAGTTTTCTCTCATTTTGTCGTTTTAAAATTTATAATTACTGAAAAATTTCCTTTCAATTGATAAGATCTTTCACAGGAAAGCACATTTAAGAAAAACTTTGAGCTGTAATTTTCAAATGCAATGATTTCGTATTTAGATATTAAATTAGATATAAATGATACAGGGTGTATCCGGATTGGCCGTTCAAATTTGGTTGTGATATAGAGAATAGCAAAAGAAGACAATTTCACATAGGAAAGTATATGCGCAAGCGTCTTGTAGTAAGGTAAATTTTACCCTATAGGTGATAGAAAGGTAACATAACAAGTAAGTGAAAACACTTTTATTTATGCAATCGTTTGTACACTGCTCCTGTACGCGCTAGAAATTTCAATCATTTGCAACAATACATGTCTTACAACTTCGTTGCATGGGCAGCCCGACATTGTAAGAAATGCCTGGTATTTTCTAAGCGTTGCTATAAGCTCCAAATTACTGTCAACAAGAATATCGTATGCCATGTTTTTTATTTAACGCCAGACAAAGAAACCAATCGGAGATAAATCCAGTGATTGTGGGGCTAAGATACTGGCCCACGAACAATCCATTGAGCTCGAAATTTTCTGGTTAAGCAATCCCACACAGCTGTTGGTTAATGGCTGGAGACATGCTGGACCTGGATCCGCATTTGTCGGCGAATAACAGCAGGAATCTCGCTCAAAAAACTCGGTAATACAATTTCAAGAAATCTGAGGTATTTCACGCTATCTAAACTGAATGACAGTAAATATGGTCCTAGCAAAGAAACACCGATTATCACTGCCCACGCATTGACGAGAAAATGGCGTTGTGCATTTCTAACTCTCGTACCTTGCGGGTTGACAAATGTGCACAGTTTTGAATTGTGTGATTTGAAAATATCATCACACGTGAAAGACGTTTCATCGGGGAAAATGACACGAAATGAAAATTGGAATTAATGGCAGATTTCTGCAGGAACCATTGACAAAATTCCACACGTTTAGGATAGTCGTTTGCTTGAAGTAACTATACTCTTTGCAAATGAAAAGTATCGAAACGTCATTCAATCCTAAACGGAATGGCAGTAAATAACGTCTTGGCAATGAATCACTGATTATCAAAGCAGTATACAACGTAAGCGTACTATCTTAAATGGGAGAAATAACCGCAAGATTAAAGGAGAGGTCACACCAATTAAGGTCACACGCCACGTAGCGGACAGGGTTGAACTACAGGAATATACTGAACTGTTTTCTTCTTTATAGATAATCTATTAATTATCCATCTATGAATTAACTACGCAAGCTCAAACCTCGTGTTTTCATTTGTTTGTAGTATTTACATTCTCACAGCATATGATATTCTACTAATTTTTATTATTGATTATTTATTTTCTTTAATCTTGATTATTTAATTATTTAAAAAAAAACAGTTCTTTTTAGAGCTAATATTATTTGTTAAAATGGCAAAATGTTGGCCATCGAAGAGCTGTAGTTCTCGAAATTGTAAGAAAATTCTTTTCCCGGTAGAATTTATCTCTGTCCTTTTCCAAAGAGTAAACCAAGTTAGTTGCGTCTTTTTAATTTAATTTATAAAAAAAGATAAAATCTTATTTAATTATATAATAAAAATGTTGCTGATTTAAGTACATTTGATTTTAATTATGTTTTATTAATTTAATGAAAAATGACGCGTAAAAATTAGTAAGTAGTTAATATGTAATGATAGAATTTTGTAGTCTCCATATTTACGGAATTCCTGATGTGTTGAAGTTATAAAAAATTATATACACGGTTATAGTCTCGGTGAGAATACAACGGTTATGAATGTTTAGAATATGCATAGAATTTAATAATAAATAAAATATTCAATTTTAAGTCCTTTTCTTCGTTTATTGAGCGCCAACGATAAGTATCTAATATCATTTACATCGTATTGCACTCATGTTATTTAACTTACAAACATTTCATTCATTTAATTTAAAACTCATTTCATTTTATATTCGTAATCACTTTAATTTAAAATTGATGCATTAAATGTTGTACTATTAAACGAACAAGTATTGTTTAAATATTTTGCGAGTCTAGACAATAACTTCAATAATTTTCTAAAATCGCCAAATAAGATTTTTTTTCCCTTGAAACAAAGTCATACAGAGAATCTCTGTGAAAATTCTATCACTAATTTGAAATTGTTACTCACTCACAAAAGATGAATTTTGTTTACCAGATTTATTGCAGAATATTTTTGTTACAGCTTGTTTTGATTAAAATATGTGTATTTAAAAAAAGTCGAAATGTCTTTTTAGTTTAAGGGCAAATGACAATAATGTTTTCGTAACATTAGTGCTGTTTCTCCGAAATTAAAATGATATTGTCACTATTTTTTTTTTATGTACATAATTTTATCAAAACAACCCGTAATAAAACTATTTTGCAATAAATCTGGTAAACAATATTCATCTTCCGAAAGTGAGTAAAGATTCAGAATATATGCACAAGAGATGCGCAGATAGGAGATGTTCTGTTATATATGACGTACTACTAAAAACCCGCGTACTTGCATTATCAACCCTGTCCACCAGGTGGCGCTGTGTCATAATATGTATGCAGTTTTGTCGATTATCACAGTCCACGCATTGACTGAAAAACTACCTCTCGTACATTGCAGGTTGTCAGAAGTGCGCAGTTCTGAATTGTTGTGTAGAATTCTACCTTCACAAGTGTAAGACGTTTCATCGGTGAAAATGACACGAAATGAAAATTTGGATTAATGTAGTTTTCTGCAAGAACCACTGACAAAATTTCGAACTCTTATGTTAGTCGTCTGCTTGTAGAAACTGTACTCTTTGCGAATGAAAAAGATGGAAACATTCTTCTTTCAGTAGCTACCGCACTGTTGAGTGCGGAACACCAAACCGGCGAGCAGTCATGTTATTTTAAGTTTGTGGGTAATCGCGACATACATTTCTTTTGGAAAAAGAAATTGACTTTTTGAAATTTGGCTTTTTCTTCAAAAAAATTACTTAAATCGATTTTTTTATACATCAGTCACGCTTTTAAGGAAAACAGAAAATAAAAAATTATTTTCATATTTGTGGTACTTTCAATATTTACTAGAAAGTACTTAATATATGTTCACAATTATATGCTAAGAAATAAGCATTAACATTCGGTAAGCTAAATATATTTCTTTTAATTAATTTTATGAGTATTTAATCTAAAACTATTTTGAATAACTAAGCGCAAATTAAATAAACTCAGATGAAGATTTCTTTTATATATTGTTAAAAGACAAAAAATATATTTCTTACTTAACATATGTGTTATCGTAAATGCATTCAAATTTATCGAACTAATTATCGCACCATTATTATGGTATATACATTAATTTCCTTTATCGTTAACTACTGAAATACAGTCAATTTACAAAAGAAACTGTGTTTGGATGTTTATCTTATAAATGACATAGGAAATAACCATGCTTTAAAACACTTATCTTAAACTGTTATCATTTACTGAAATTATTGTGAAAATTACTGGCATTTCAATAAAGGCAATAATTGGAATGTTTACATTTTAAACTAAAGCGTTTGTAAAAGATTTAATTGAGATATTTTGTCCTCGATTTTTAAAAATAAAATAAAAGCGAATTTTGTGTAATACATTCCTGAATGAAAATTGTGCACTACAATAGACGAAAAAGAAATTATGTATTTTTTTTTTTTTTTTTTTTTTTTTTTTTTTGTAGTTAGCTATGATAAAAATACAGCAAAACCTCCTTAAAGCGACCACTTTCCGTTCCAAGAAAAATTGTTCGCTTCGAGAGGTGGTCTCTTAATGGAGGTCATTTATAAAAAAGATTTTAATTGATGAAAACAGGTAACAATTAATGTTACTAAAATTTATTTTTCACATTAGGAAAAAATATGATAATTTAAGTATCAAAACAAAAGTTAACTACATAAGTTAATTACTGCAAAGCTTAAAAAATGAATGCATTGACGTTTTCTTTGATTTTACGGTTTTATCTTTTTTAACTTTTATTTCCAAGTCCTTTCGAAGTTCAGTAAATAAATGAATTTTTTTTTTGGACGGGAACGAATAATGACGATTTTATTAATATATCTATTTCTTTGAGAGTTTCCTGACAGAATAGGGCAGGAGAGTTTATTAACCATCATTCTTCATTTGTCATTAGAGTTAAATTCATTGCCTAAAAAGGCACAAAGGGGTTTAAACACTTAAATATTATCGGAATAATAATAATTAAAAATTCTCAACTTAGTTTAGAAGTTTGATGAATAATGCGCTCTCTGGAATTATTTTTCTTATAAAACTTCTTCAAGCGAACAGAAAAATCATTTTCCTCAAAGAAATTCAGAGAGGTGGTCGCACCAGGAGGTTTCACTGTATAGCTAAATATTAAGCGAGGCTAAGTTATCCGATACACAGGGTGTCCACGTATAGCCTGACCGGCCTTTATTTTCGCAATTGTTGGTCCTAGATGCATACTCCCAATTACAAAAATGGTTTAAATAAGGTAAAGAATTATTTTTCAAGCGATTTGGGTCAAGAAAAACATATCTTAAAAAAATTGCGAAATTTAAATTTTTATGCGGTCCCCCGTTTCAATAAGTTATATTTTGTAAAGTTTTCATGTTACACTGACAAGTAAGACAAAAAAAAATCCCGTTATTCTGCGATTAAAATTGACCGAGGCTGCTTAAAGTTGGAGCATATTTTTTACTGCAAATTAGGGGGTCATACGCAAATTTAGAAGAAATATAATTTCGCCAGATATATAAAAAAATTGTTCGGAGTAAAATTAGCATTGCAATATAAATTTGAAGTCTCTAATAATTCTGACATATTAATGCAAAATATGCAATTTGTAATAAACATATAAGAAGGGGAAAAACAGAATTTTCGTTAAATAAAATAATGAAAATAACAGCCTCAATTCTTTACAAAATTAAACATATTTCAAAATATTATTAGATTGCACTAGCCTTCAAAAGTTGGGTTATGTCATGTTTTTTAGCTTTTGATAATTGATTCTTATGTATTCTGTACCACTGAATCCGAAATTGACCTTTATTTTTTACCATCATGTAAAGATTTTTTGCAAATCGTGAATATAAAAAAGAAAGAAAAAATAATGAACTTTAAAATAGATGTGATGCTTGTGTTTTTAGCTTTTGAAAATTGATTCTTATGTATTTTTCAGCGATGAATCCTAAAATGACCTTCATTTTAA
This sequence comes from Maratus speciosus, assembly GCA_963932465.1. Classification (NCBI taxonomy): domain Eukaryota; kingdom Metazoa; phylum Arthropoda; class Arachnida; order Araneae; family Salticidae; genus Maratus; species Maratus speciosus. The sequence continues at coordinate 142,321,113 of OZ010791.1, forward strand.
ACCATCACGTCAGGATTTTTCTCGAATCGCAAATTTCAAAGTTTAAAATCTCAAAGTTAAAATTGATCCCCCTCCCCTCCCAATCTCATTGGACCTCTGAGTTTTTTATCTGCAAGAAACCCAGTATAAACCAAAAAATTGAATAAATTTTTGAATTAAATAAAATTAAACTCAATAAAAAAGTCTTGCATCTATTTTACAGTATCGGATTTTATTTTTTAACCTTGAAATTTACGATTTGCGAAAAATCCTGAGATGATGGTTAAAAGTGAAGGTAGTTTTTTAATTCAGCGTCAAAAAATACATAAAATGTAATTATAAAATTTAAAAAAATACAACCATGGCAGGTTTATGTTATCTAAAACTCTTTCTTAAACTTGTTGACGCTAATCTATCCTAATTTGTGTGTGTTATCCTCTAATATAAGTATGTATAAGATGGTAAGCGTTGAAAATCATAATAATATTACATTGTCATCGGATTAAAGTCAGTATGTAAAATTTAACTTCGATCGGACATTTGAAAGTGAGTTAAAGTCCGAGTAAAAATTTTAAATTGTAAAGACGATCGTTGCAAGGTAAGCAAAACTTTGTGAACATAACATAATTTTTGTTAAAATAAATCATAGCCTCAAATCTTTACAAAGTAAAACATATGTTAAAATACAATTATTTTAACTAATATGAAACTTAACTAATAAAAGTTAAATCAATGGTAATAATTGTACGATTTCTTTTGAAAGCGCAGATACCATGAAATAAGTTTAAGTACTCTATATACGACCACTGAAAGCATGGCCGAAATCATCTATTTTGAGATGAAAAAAGTGGTATACGTCATGCATTTGAAAGTTTCATAACTCGGTCAATTTTAATGTTAGAAAAATGGGACTTTTTTGCCTTACTTCTTAGTGTCACAGTAGATTTTTACTAAATATCATTTTTAGGACCGGGAGGGGGCGCATAAAAATTTAAATTTCGTAATTTTTTAATAAATTGTTTTCTTGGCCAAAATCGGTTTAAAAATAATTCTTTACCTTATTTAAAACCTTTCTGTTATTGGAAGTATGCATCAAGGACCAACGTTTGCGAAAATAAATGTCGGTCAGGTTATACGTGGACACACTGTATATACAAAAAGATTAAAACGTGCTTTAAATTTTTACCTGCTGTCAATATGAAGGCATTGTAAATTTCAAAAGTGATCAAAGTAAATTATGAATTAACTAAATACGGACAGACGGTTTTTTTAGTTTTATCAATTTTTTTTAGGCTCGGAAAACTGCGAAATATCATAAAATTCAAAGTATCACAATTCCGTAAGTTTTGGTCGTAGAAATTGGCTTTTTTTCCTGTTTCTCTTGTCGGAGAAGGATATGTCTAAATATATCTAAATGCAACTTATAGGGCACTATAAAAATTTAAGATGTTTATTTTTTTTTTTTTTTGTGAAACGTTTTCATGAATAAACGTTATATTTTCATGCATGGCAATTCAGCTTAATTTACTGTTCATGAAAATTTGTTAGGTGCGCTATAGAAGTTTTCACTTCAATAAAGCAACTATTTTGGTTTTTCATATGTATATTTTTTAAATTTACTGAAATCAAAACTTATATCGGATAAGATAAAATGAAAAAATATTGCCAAAGTATTACTACTCAAGAATGTTGCAAATGCATCGTCGTATTTAAGAATGTGCTACTAATAAAAGATGTGTATCTTGAAATTTTACTTACTGTATTCTTGAAACCGGTTTTTAATGTTTCAATTTAGTTTAAAATGTGAGAACTTTTTTTTACGAAATTAATTGTAATTGTCATTCTGTAGTTTTAAGGTGTGAAGTAATCAGACTATTCAACAGAAATTTATAAAATAATTTGTTTTTCAGATCTATATTTATGTAAAATTGCATATTAAAACAAAATATTACCATTTTATTCACTGTTTAGTTTTGCGAAAATTATATACACAACTGTAAAAGTATTTTAGTACATTAAAATTTAAAAGTACATTTATTGTCGCAAACAAATATTTTCGTTAAATTTTAAACGAACAAACGTTTTTTGTTAAATTTAATCAATTTTTACAGTGTGTTTAATATTGCATTAAAGAAAGTGTTTCGGGAAAGGTATAACGAGTCGTTTTGTTTACATGTTTATAACTATGAAAATAAATTGCTTGTTATTAATAATATAATGGTTGCATTTTTCGTTGAAAATGAAATTTTACCCAAAGGCGTGAACGAATAAAACATTTTTTACAATAAAAAATTTACTTTAAAAAATATATCAACTAGGAAAGTTAATTTACGATTAGACTGTGAGTTATGATAAATGTGGCTAGCTGCTTTACTTAGAATTTGTTTTTTGTTTGATTTGGGGGCAAAACATATGTTGTTTTAATTTTGTAATTGTCTAACTGAGAGGGAAAGTGTTCAGGCCAGTGTTTGAACCAAGAGCATTTGGCAGTTCAGGAACTTTTGGCTTATGCTGCCAACGCTCTACTAAATGAGCTATCCTAGACAAATCTGGCGAATACAATTCACACAGTCACCATTTGATAATAACATCTGCTCTGTGTTCTGAAACAGCTCAATAAAATAAATCCAACGTAATGTAACTCCAAGTAAAGGTTGAATACGTAATTACACTTCATTAATTTAAACACGATATTCTAACTGCTAAATAAACCATATAAGTTGTAATTTTTCGACTGTATGTAAAAGTACCCACACCTATGTTTTTTTCTGTTGAGGGTTTTCAGATAACAGACAATATTTAATTATCAAAAGTTGTCTCTGTGAATTGTGTCAATCAGTTTTGTCCAACATAGATCAGTTCGTAGAACGTTGGTAATTTAAGCTGGAGGTTTCTGGTTCAAATTCTGGCTTTTACGCATTTTCAATTCGTTGAAAAATTACAACTAGTATGATTTATTTACCATCTAGAATGGTTGTGTTAAGACTGATAAAGTGTTTTATTAATGTTTGTTAAAGTTTCATTTGTGTGAAAACTCTAAATTTTTGAATGATTTAGCCGTGATTCATTAAAACAACTAACGTTACTCAAAAAAAAAAAATCTTCCACTCTTTTACTTTTCTGTTGTCTAATCTATTAGAACAGATTAATCTGTATTTCATACTATTAATATCTTTCACCTCACAATTTTCAAAGAAAAAACGTTTTAGTACTGTTTCAACTTTTTACCTAAAAAGTGTGAAAAGTGTGTTCCGAAAAATATACCTAAATTCATTAGATATTTTTAAAAATTAAAATTCAGGAAGTGTGGTATTTACCGCAGTTTAACGTTTATCCCTCACTTGTTTTAGTCTATTTTTGCCTTTGAAATAATTACAAATTTCTTTCAAAACAGAAAATGGTAATCAGATACATTTTTTTATTTAAACTATTTCTAAATATTAAGTAATATGAATAATATTTTTAAATAATTGTGGCAGCAATTTCTAACAAATAGCTGCCATAACTTATAAAATATCTAAATTGTTATGCATGTCAAAAAAAAAAAAAACTTTTCTTCAGTAAAATTCCGTATTTTATTTTCATTTTCAAGAAATTAATATGTAAATGACTATGTATTTATATATGCTGTTGCAGACATCATGAATTATTAAAACGTTTTTTTTTTCCAAATTAGTATTATATTTAAAATGCGGAAGGAGTAATGACTGCTTGAAACGAAATTATTTATTTACAATTTATTTACAAAAATGTGAAAACTTTCATAATCTTCAAAATAAAAATATTTGCCACCTTACACATGCAATTAGATTTCTAACCGTTATTCATTAAAATTAAAAAAAGCAACGATTAAAAGAATCCACCCACATTTTCTGAATGTGTCTTAATTAAAATAGAAATTTACATATTTTGCTTATGTATCTCAAGATAAGATCCTCAGGATTATGTTAAGAACTTAATGCAAGAAATGACTAATTTGCAATTGACTGTAATATTCTGTTATTACTTATTTTTAAATTAACTTTAACTGTGTAAATCTGTGCAGTAATTGCATGATTCAAATAAACGATTTTTATTCTAACTGCACTTTTCTCTTGAAAAAGGATACTTGAAGATAGGCTCGCAATTGCAAACAAAAATTAGGTTTATTTATACCTTGCCAGTCAAAAATGTAGCTTTTTGAAAAAAAAAAAAAAAAAAAAAAAAAAACATTAGTTAATGACAATACCAAGACATATTTCAATCGTCAATAACAGAAAAAGAAGAAAATGGAACACGATGATAAATAGGATAAAATTCTTCATATGACAACATTTTTCATTTTATCCAGATAAGTGCGTCCTATAAAGAAACTTCCCATAAATCGGCATGCGGCGGTGATTTGCCATGAAATGAAAACGACACACATTGTGCTTTTTGGCCTTTTATAAGACTCAAATCCTTATTCAACAGTTTTTACTGGTTGCAACTGTACAGTTACGACTATTTAATGACCCTAATATACGCATTTTACCTCAATTAGCAAATATTTTTAATTTAAGGGCCGTTAAAAAAGCCATCCGCCCTGAAAGGTTAAAAGGCTCTGTTAAAATTTTATTTTGGGTTTTCTCAATAAGATTTTGTGTCTGCAAGTGAAGCATATACAGCAGTCAAATTCACTTTTTGCGATAACACTGGATTTGGCCGTTTAAGATATTTAATATTATCAGTCATTTGTTTTCGATTTCTTTAACTGATGCATACCGCATTTTAGAAATTTTCTTGAGATATTTCTCTAGAACGGTTTTTGCTGATTTCATAACTTTTAGCTTACGCATTATCGATTTTGCAATTGATGTATGACGCATTTTATATATCATCTTGAAATATTTTTCTAGAACTTTTTTGTGTTGATTTCTGAACATTTAGCATACTTATTATATATTTTGCAACTTACGCATGACGCATTTCAGACATTTTCTTGAGATCATTTTCTAGAACAATTTTCTGTTGATTTCTTTACTTTTAGCTTATTCATTATTGATTTTGTAACTGATGCATCCCGCATTTTAGCAATATTCCTAAAATATTTCTCTAGAATCGTTTCATGTGGACTGTTATTCGTGACACATTCTGAAGGATGAATTCGCAAAATTTCACGCATCGTTCTTAGTCACCTGTATGAAGTGCTTGGCGCAATTTAATTCTGTATGGTTTAAAAAACAAACTTGGTCGCCAAACACACCAGGCACATGTTGCAGGAATGCTCGCCCTACCGGCACGGCGAGTGAATTTCAGTGGACTAAGTGCGAAACTGTGTCGAATGGGCGCTGCACATTTTCGTTTGACATGCGAGGACAGCCAGGGGATTTCACTTTACACAAACAACCCGTGTCTCGGAATTGTTTATAACATTGCCTAATACTCAGAGCAGTATAAAGTTCAACACCGGGATATTGTCGACGAAAATCATGCTGAACAGATTTTACAGACATACACTTCGCGAAACGAAGAACACAAAACACTCTCTGTCGTACAGTCGCCATCTTGCAAAACACTCAAGTGTCGGGCGAAGGAAGATCATTAGCGTTATCGGTAAACGGCTGCCTGAAACTCGAGATATTCCTCTTTCTACCTATACATTATTCGATTGAAACGGATTAAAAGTGAATAATTTTTTTAATCGGATGATTCTATTTGAAACACCCTGTATATAACTTTGATTTTTTTTTTCTAGAAAATGTCTCGCGCCTACAATTTAGCAATTTTAAATATAATACTAAAAATTGAGCATTTAAATAAAAATTCAATTTTAAATAAAAATTCAAAAATAAAAATTTCAAAATTATCAATTTTTATTATATTTCATTCAAATGATTTCAAAGAAAAACTTTAAAATTAAATGGCGTCTTAAATTTTCACGGTATTTATTTGTATTAAAAAATGAAGAGCAATTTTCTTTTGTTTACTTTTAAAACAAATCTAGAAAAAAAGATTTACCATCCAATTATTTTTAATGAACAATAATATATTTTCTATCAAATTAATTTTTAGATATACTTTAAAACTATAAGACGTATTTTTTAGGTTCCGTTAAATAACATGTCTTGAAATAGAAAATACTTTTCCGAGGGAATCGAGAGTTATTTCGCCTTGGGAACCAGAAAAATATACTTTAAAATGAGAATCTCTTTTTCGAGATAACAGAACAGATATACGGGAGTTCCTAAATAATGTATTTTCTTTTTGACCTAAACCTTCACCATAAATAAATGTATCGTTTTGAAATCTCAAATGATGTATCGAGACATTCGGGATATAAATAAATCGGCAAAAGAAACTTTTGAAATTGCGTAAGATTCTAAAATTAGTCCAAATAGGATAAAGTCATAAAAAATAAAAAACAAACGTTAAAATAAGAGAGAAATATCTTTTTAGAGGAAATAAAAATTTATTTTCTAGAAACGCGATTGCAGAAGAGATTTTCTAGGTCACACAGTTAGATAAAAAATTTCTTAAATTGGAAAACAAAATGAGATATTTAAAAGAAACAGATTGTAAAACGCACGAAAATATATCTAGCTATATTAATATTATAAAGAAGTAACGTTTGTGCGTTTGTTTGTTTGTAGGAGGAAATCTCTGAAACTACCAAAATGATTTGTAAATTAATGATTTCAAAATGCTGGTGACCATACCTGCTGCAACATAGGCTATATTTTATGTCAGTAGTACAACCACCAAGGGTTTGCAGGAGCAAAAAATTCTCTAAAATTTCGAGTTCTATGAAGTTGTTAGCGCAAGAAATTTGAAATTAGGTATGGCGATTACTTTTGAGATATAAATACTTGATATGAACAGTTTGTAAGAAATTCGAAATTTAAAATGTTCTAAAAACGTTCTAATTTACTATTTATTCGGAGCTGATAGGACCAGAAACTTGAAACTTGACATGGCTGTCACTTTAGAGACATAAATACTCTCACACAACAGTTTTTCGAAATTTCGAAATTAAAAAAGATACAGGAACAAAAAAGGTATAAAATTGCGATTTATGTAGTACAGTTGGTATTATAAGCCTAGAATCTAGCATGGTGTTTAGTTTTTAGATGTAAGTGCTCTCTCAAAACTGTCGTATTTTTTATACGAAATTTTAAATGCTGAAATGAACAAAAAAACGTTCTAAATGACAAAGGTTTTGGAATTGTTAGGTATAGAAATATATATAAAATAGCATTTAAAGACAAATGCTCGCCCAGATTTTTTTTTTTAATTTCGAAATTTAAAATGTTATGGGAGTAAGAACTTTCTGAAATTGCGATTTATGTTATATTGTTGAGGCTAAAATTTTAAATTGCGTGTGTTACTTATATATACTTTCTATTGACGGTATCTAAAAGATTAAAACATTAAAGGGGCGAAATGAGCCGTAAAAGTTTAGTGACTTAATGTCAACTGATTTATTTGGAATTGTTAGGCGTAGAAAATTAAAATATGGTATAGCTGTTACTTTACAGACGTAATTTCTCTCACAGAATAGTTTCCTAAAATTTAAAAGTTCAAAAAGACCCAAAAGCACAAAAGCTATAAAATTCCAATTTATGTGATACAGTTGGTATAGAAGGCTGAAATTCGGCATGGTGGTTACTTTTAAGATGTATATAGAGCATTCTCACAATCTTTTGACTTTTAGGAATAAAAATCTGGCGAAATTAAACTTGCTAAAATAACATTATAATATGATAGACGAACGCCTTAATGATTCAAAATGAAGAAAAAATGGTCAACAGCGAAATTTGTTTTATTTATTACTGATGTTTAAGTTTTAAGATGTTTAAGTTTACCATTTTAACATTTAAACTTTTTATTTTTTTCTAAGTTTTTACTTATAATGAATTTGCATAGTACCCACAGGCCATTCAAATATGAAATAATAACAATGTAGTATTTTTAGTACAAAAATTTTGGTATAACATATTACCTTAAAGGGCAGTTAATGAAGGGACGGTAAGGTAAAAAAAGTGAACGGCATAGGAAAAAAGGGACGATAATGGGGAAAAAAAGGACGGTAAGGATGGAACGGTAAGGAAAATTACCACCTATTTTCGGCAAATCATGTTAAGACTAAGTGGTAGCCACAATATTCATTGATTTCTAGAAACAGTTATTTACATTGAATTAAATAAAAAAAAATAATTTACCTGGAAAAGTACAGGAATAAACCTTGGGTACGGTAAGACTACCAATAAAGCCACGATGCTTGAAATTGATATTTAAATGCTGATTTAAATTCTGCAGTAAATTTCCTGTCAAAGAATTTGCCATTCTTTCTCTATCATACTTCTGCATAAGAAAAAAGTTTACAAAAATTCTGTGACTGCATCTAAAGTGATTTTCTGTAAAATTTAACAAGAGGGGCGGTAAGGAATCTAAAACACAGGTACATAGTTCAAAAAATAATATCAACCGCAAAAATGTGTGTAGGTTAATTTTTTGCTACATATTTATATAAAAACAACTGTCCCAGTTTCGGGAAAAAAATACGTCGAATTCTTTTATGTAAACATTTTATACAGACAGCTCCAAATTTAAAAATCAGTATCAGGGACATGGGACGGTATAGGACTTTCCTGGATATTTGGACCCCCAACATCGTCCAAAACTTATTTATCTCGTTAATATTGTTATGCGGTCATGTAATGGGGTGTTCCCCAGTATATGAAATTTAAAAAAAAGGGCAAAAGAATATGTACTAAAATAAAAATTATTATTCAGGGACTTAAAAGTCAAAAGATTGTGAGAATGCCCCATATAGTTGCAATGAACGGTTTCTAAAAAATGTGAAATTTAACGTAGTGAAATTACCGGAAAACGTTCTAAATTACCATTTATTTGAAATTCTTAAGGTTAGATACATAAAATTTGGCATCTTTGGTACTGTAGAGACGTAAATGCTCGCCCAGAACAGTTTTTTAAAAATTCGAAATTTAAAAGGGTGCAGGAGCAAAAACCGTTCTAAAATTGTGATTTATTTGATACAGTTGGTATAGAACAGCATTGGCAAGCCTTTTTATGGCTGCTAATTTCTTCGAAAAATACTTTACATGGCCTTGACGTGCCAACTAATAAACAAATCCAGTGGATTGAAAAATCATGAATAAAAATTGCTTAGTAAGATAAAAAATGTAAACGGGTGACATAGACTAGGTTATACTGTAATTATAGTTTAGAAGTTATTAAATATATATGTGTGATTAATTGTGTTGTTGCATTTTGGATGTAAAATAATTAATATTAGGTTCATAATTCAACAGTATGCTCAAACTGAACTGGATTTATCTTACAACTTCTCTTTATTTAATTTTTCGTATTATTCATTTCCGAAAGTAATGAGCTTATGGACATAGATAGAGGGGAAAATTATTAAAAGGGCAAAAGACGGATACTTGAAGTAGCTCTGAAATTAATTCCTAGGTTCTCTTAATTGCACTATAGATATTTTATTTTTACTAATACGGAAATTTACCGTATTTTGAAACGCAACTGAAAACAATTTAAATTCTTAAATTTCTAATTTATCAAATTTAGACAAAATCAGATGTTCACCTATCATCGTTCGTGACCACATGTTCGACTAAGTTCGTGTATTTTGTGCATATCTCTGTATATTGATTTACATCCACAAGCAACGTCGTGCCAAAATTATTCTTCCGCGTGCCACTTTTATCACGCATGCCATAGGTTCGACGCTCCTGGTATAGAATCTTGGAATATGGAATGTACATTTACGATGTTCGGTATGAAAGGTTTATAAAGAAATCGAAATGTAAAGGAGTGAAATGACACTGTACAACAGTGGTTTTGTCCTAGAACTAAAATTAGTGTATTCTAGATCAGTTTTTGGCACCAATTCCGAATATGCTTTCCGTTTATCTCTAGGTGGTCCAGATTTTGATAAATTTGCATATTTATATTTATGCAAATTTAAGCTTTTTTGTGCTATTTTATGCAAATTTTACATACAATATATGTCACATCAAATTACGTTTTCTAGATAATGACTACTTAACTATTTGCTTCAGATAAATGTCACGATTTGCATATTCTTAAGATTTATTTATCAGTTGTTAAGCCTAATTTGCATATTTTTCAATGGTGTAATGTTTACAATACTATCAACTTTAAAACAGTTGCCACAGAATTGACGTAATGTTTTTCTAGACTAGATTTTTATGCTGATTTCAAATCTGCAGTCTCTTTTCTTATGTCCTATCTAGTTTCTGAGTAAGATGAATTTCTACTTTGGCACGGCATTAACACAAGTTTGATATAAGATGCTTTTTAGGGGTGTGTAATTCATTGACAAGAAGGTGAACAGGGTCAGATTCATATCAGAGACATAAATAAAAATTTATATAATCGAATAAAAATAAGTAGTAGAATGTATCCTAACTAGTTGAAGTTTATCATACAAAGTTTCATAAAAAGCTATTTCTGGCTTTTTTGACCAAAAACTAAAATTTCACTTTTTTCAAAAACTAGACGTGATTGAAGAAAACAGATACAAGATTTGAAATCAGGTCAAAAAACTGGTTTAGAAACATATTAGCGTACATAGCGCACATAGCGTTATAGTTGAACGTCAAGAAACATTATTAGAAAAACATGAAAAATATGCAAATTAGGTACAATGTTTCACTGTCACATGTCAGTATAATCTCAGAAACAATGTTTTTGTGAAGTAAATTAGTTAGTAATCATAACATAAAACAAAAAACACTGTCTGATACTGCTTTATACCTGAAATTAGCAAATAATTGTATAAAATTCACTAAATTTGCATAAATTGAAATATGCAAATATCTCTCAAACTTGACGTGCTGAAGTAAATCTAAAACTAGATTCGGAATCAGCACAAACACCGCATAAAAAACAACTAATTTTTGTTTTAGGGCAGAGCAAAAGTTCAAATTTGTTGACCAGTGTGATTGAGAAATGTCCTAAAAACCTTATAATTTATGATTTATCTGAATTTGTTCGCAATAGACACTTGAAATTGCACGAACGTTACAGACGTAAATGTACCACAAAAAACAACTTTTAAAATTTTCGAAATTTTAAAGTGTGAAGGAACAAAAAACGTTGCAAAATTGCGGTTTCTGTGCTATAGTTTTTATAGAAGCTTGGGTAACTAGAAGGCAGGAATTTGATATGGTGGTTACCTTTATTATTCAAATGCTCACTAAAAATTGTTTCTAAAAAATCTGAAGTATGAGAGGAAAAATAAAATGAGCGGAAACCTTTAAAATAAATTTTAAATTACGATTTATTTGGAATTTATTTCAGACTTTAGAAGCCTCATACTCGACTAATTTAAGTTATGCCTGTCGCTGTTTTGAGACCATTTTCCTAATGTCGCGTGTTTCTTCAAAATTCATTTAACTAATATTGTGAAGTTATTTTTCAACTCACAGATTGCTTACTTGTGACTAGTCATCGGCTTTCAAATTTCAATTCAATAACCATACCACTATTAAACTATCGAATGCACGATCATCAAAAATTTTGTCGTATTACGTTACTCATGTTTTACAAAAACTAAATATATTTTTTTCAATTGGAAAAATATGCATCATAAAGACAAGAGATCCGGTAATATAGTCGTAGAATTCCACAATCGTTTATAGTAATTAATAGATAGTTATTAATAAATAATTAACGTGTGTATATTTTTTATTACTTTGGATTAATTTTTTAAGAATAAATCCCGTTTCAGTAGTGTCGGGGCTTTGATTTAAATTGCTGATCTCCGTTTCACTTATTTTTATAGTTTAATTTTATCTTTACTAGGGAGCTGTGAACCTACGACCTTCGCTCGCCATCCTCCCTTCAGACATCGCAGACTCTAAAAACACGAAATTTTGATATACTTTAAAAATATTAAGGAAGACTGAATTATAATTAAAGACTAGTGGCGATCTCATGTAATCGGGTTACCATTCATTTCGCATAGGCTGCTGAGTTTTAAAGCGTGATCAACGTTTGATGAGTTAGCTGACGACTGTTTTCGTCCTTGAGGGGCGATGGGATATATTATATACCAACTATTTTAAAAGAGATTCGCACCAGAAACTTTTAACTAAATATTATATTTTTAACTTTGTGAGCGAAATGTTCGAAAAATGCTTTTCCTTCGTTTAAAATAAAATTTTTCGATTATTCTGGTGAGAATTCAATATCACAGAAACATTATTGCTTGCCCCTCAAAGGGTTAAATAAATAAGATCAATTGGACATTTGAAAATCATCTTGTATAAAACGGCTAAGTAAACATTATTGCTGACTCCCGGAATTTTATAACTACGCTCTAAGAAAATCGTTTTAAATAAGACATTTTAAATATATCGTTTTAAATATTGCGTAATTTTCACCAAAATTTTGTAAGTACGTTTTTTAATTGAAAGGAAATATTATTAACGCCGTTTTACAATGTAAAATAACAAATGGCCAATATAAATAAAAATGACACTTTCGAAAAATCAAATAAATCCCCGTTGAAATACTCAAATTTTGAATACAAGTTTTAAAAACAACGTAAAAAAATCAGTGAATTAAAAAAATTAATTGGACACTGCACATTGCAAGCTTGTCAAGTATGTCCCTGAAAAATATTGTTAAACTGCTATGCATAGTTTCTATTAAAACTTTCCTATAAAACTTTTTTAACTGAACTATTTTTACATATTTCAACATTAAACAGCTTTTTAAATTATTTTTCGATTTAAAAACTGTCTACTTCAAAGTGTTTATCTACAATTTTTCTATAAAACTACCAATTTTCATATTATTATATGCTATCGTTTTCCTAATATTAGCCTAGAAAGACCACAAAAGTTCATTTACGGCGGTGACAGCGTTAGTAATTTTTTTTAGACTAGGGAGATTCCATTTTTTCAGAACTCTTCAATCGAGTCCCACATTTGGAGGCTTGCCGATTCACATAAAGCATAGGGTAGAAGGGGGTACATTGGGACACTTTTTAATTATTCACATATATACTGGGTGATCCAGAAGTTTTGAAATATTAATAATTAGAGAACTATGCACAATGGAAAGGCGCGGTTTTCACATATAAGCTCAGAAACGTACGGGATTTTTGTTTATAAGGAATTTTTTTAAATAAATAGTTAAAAAATTTAACAACAGATGGCGCTAATGTCCAACATCGTAAGTATGTGTACCATGAGTTATATAAACAGTTCAGTTATTGCACAATATCTTTCCTAAAATATCGCTCAGACTTTGCTTTTGTTCGTTTATGATCAAACGTTTTTTTGAAGGCTAAAAGAATTTGCATTTAAAAGGAATTTTGATACAAAATTTGATGTGTAACTGTTATGTTTAGACATGCTTTCTTTGCGTGACAGAGCTTTGTCGGTGAAGCTGTTTTACAAAAAGGATGAATCGACAAGTTTAGCTTTGCTTTCTTATCGTACAATGCGTGGAGTTAAAATGCCATGTTATCAAATGAACGTAAACTTCTTAAGGAATACATCTTATGCGCATGCTAAGTGGCTACATCAGTCCGTTCGTGCCATAAGTATACCGTTTCGTGCTGTAAATATTGTTTCATACATAGTGTGTTTAAATGTGCCATACACGCTGAATAATTTATTTCTATCTTCTTAAATTTATTGTACACTTCACTCAGTCTTTCTGGCCTTTAATAATATCTTAAAGATTAAAGATATCAACAGCCATTAATTTTTTTACTACTATTTCCGAAGATTAGTCAGTAATATATGCCTTATTTAATCGCTTTTAATGAGGGTTTCTTCTATTAAATAAGGTGAAGATTGTTATTCGGAAATAGAAATAAAAAAATATCGTTTATGAAATTAATCGCAGCAATTGGCAACTATGAGCCTATCAAAAATATTCAAATAAGTTAAAGTATTGCCTATTTATTGTAATCAATATTATAAAACAAAAACATGTCCCTTATTAACGATGACGTTATGTCGACAGTGGCAACAATCTGGGGAATTAATTACGATGTTATAGGACATTTATTAACTTCTAAACATTACACAATGCCATGATTCACCTCGATGTAATCGAAAAAAAAAATGTACTTTCAACTGCAACTTATTTGAAACCTGTATCTCAGTTTACTGACTTTTTATGTTTAAAAAAATTCTAACTATATATATTTTTTTTTAATTCAGTCTCTATCACGTGCATCTGGCTTGCGGAAGGTTACATCGTTTGCGCATAAAGCAATAAAAATGTGTTTTGGGCTAATATTTCGTAACGAAATTATCACTTTATTATAATATAATAAAATATAAGTAAAAACCAAATTTAAGATATATGTAATCGATCTCCGTGCTCATACACCCAAATAATCAGAATCAGATGATGATTTCTATAGCTGTTAGTCTCTGACATATGGCTAATACGAAGTATTATTTTCTGTTAAAATCAAAGCTTTATTTAAATACATAATTGATATTTTTTATTAAGAAAATGCTTTATAGAGTTGTCAGTGAGTAATAAAAAAGAATATATTAAATATAAAAAATCTGTTAAAGCTTTTAATGTGCAAAAAATTTGTTTTAACCTGTGTTCGGTACACTGGTCACAAAGTTCTGTTTTCCGGCACCCGGGGTTGGATCAAAGGTCTGATATTGTGAAAATTTAATCGCATAAAATTTCTACTGGAAAATCATCAAAAGTAAGCTAATACATGATAAAAATGATAAAAATACATCTAAAAAAGCATATAAATATCGGGTGATCCAGAAGTTCCGGGAGTTTTGAAATCTTAATAATTAGAAAAAAACATGCGGGGTTTTTGTTTATAATGAATTTTTTTTAATAAATAGTTAAAATTTTTAACAACAAATGGCGCTGCTGTACGACATCTATAGTATCTGCACCATGTGTTATACAAGCAGATGAGATCATTTCGCAATGTCTTTCCTAAGATATTGATCAGATTTTGTTTTAAGAATCGTTTGTGTTCAAACGCTTTTTCAAAGTTTAAAGAAATTGCATTTAAAAGGAATTTTGGTACAAAATTTGATGTGTAACTGCTATGTTTAATCATTTTTTCTTTGCGTAACAAAGCTCTTTTACAAAAAGAATGAATTGGCAAGTTTAGCTTTGCTTTGTTATCGTACAATGCGTGGAGTTAAAACTGGAAAAGGACCGAAATGCCATTACAAATCTAAAGAATTTAATAAAAATGTTTGAGGAATTGGTCTCGTTGAAAATTCGTCAAAGAAGCGGGAGATCCCAGATATATATTGCAGTCGTAATCGAGTTAAACACCACGTCAAAATTCAGTCCGCTGTATTATACCATAGCAGAACTATATTACCAAATTCAGGGACACCTATTGGCAAAAAGTGTAACTAAATAACTTTTGTTTTCATTAAAAAAACAAATCCCACATTTTTCTAAGCATTTCTGAGAAAACCGCATCTTTCTATTGTATATAGTTAACTAATTATTAACATTTCAAAACTCCCGGAACTTCTGGATCACCCGGTATATGCATTCTGATCTACCTGTTTCATCGGTTTCATCGGCGTCATTCTCAAGATCTATAACGATAAAAATGTTTCCACAAAAAGTTTTAAATAAAGCTGGTAAACAAAAATCACGAGATTATATGTATAATGTATATTATTTTCCAGTTTAATTTAAAAAAAAATATTGTGGAAATAGTTTTATCATTATAAATCTTGAGAATGTCGTCATCAGAGCGATGAAACTTGTAGGTTAGAATAAACGTACTTATATGCCTTTTAAATGTATTTTTATCATTGTTAGCATGTTTTTGCGTAGTTTTAATAATTTTAAGTGATTTTTATAAATCAATAATAAAATCATTAAAATTTAATCATCATATTTTTATAAAGTTTAAAAACACAGTGTAGTGGAAGAGATATGTTCCATGATTATACGAAATGTGATATTTTTTGCGGCACCCTTAAGGCAGGTCTTAACCCTTTTTCATATATGCTGACGAATGCAATTTCAGAAGAAATCGAACGTGACGAGTGTTGAAATCCAAGTCTCTAAGTCTCAGCAATATATTACTTTAGGGAAGATTTCAAACCTTAATGAAAAATATTCGCTAATCAATTACCGGAATAAAAGATGAAATAATTAATCTAACCGATTTTATTAAGAAAATAAGATTCAAATTAAAATACAAATGTTTGGATTATTTTTTACAAATGAAGTATTTTAGAAAACGAATAGTACATAGTTTTTGCTTAATTACAATTAATTCTAAATCTGACTCCTTCAAAAATATTTCATATTTAAAGAAAAGTTTAAAAAAATTTGACATCTAAGTTAATGGATAACGAAATGCTTGTTTCGTACTTGTGTTATTATTTTATACTATTTATTGTAATGATTATAGGGATAGGAATATCACAGTATTTGTTATATGGTATTCGACATTATGTTTCCTATGCGCCATTACCTTTTATAAAAAATTACGATTTTACCAATAAACTTACTATGGTATTCAATATTTTATTCAATAAGATAAAATGCTTTCTTTCATTATATTATGCATGTAAAACCCTAAAAGCAGCGGTTTTCAAGCGGTGTGACGGGAATATTGCTGTGCTGCGCGAAAATAAATTGGCAACTTATGGAAAATTTTATAGACACTTTAACTAACTTTATTCCATTTTCGATTAAAATTGCTTCACAAGTATATCCTTCTTAACTTAACAGTATTATTACACAGTGTTTTGTGTAAAAAATCAACTTTTTTTATGATACTTTCTTAAATTTGTTTATGCTTTACTAGCTCACTCATGGAAAAGACGCACACAATTTTATCCAGCTTATAGCAATATTAAATCCCATTGATAAAAGTCTGTCTGTCAGTTTCAATACATGACATCATTAGTTGAAATCCTACCTTAAGCTTGATTGATTCATTGGCTAACAAAAAGACATATGTCTGTCATTCTAAACTCTCGAACATTTGTTATATTCAAGTTATGAATCAAACAACGTTTCATTGCCGTTTCCAGATTATTTGAATATAACATTTCATAAAACATTAATAATTTATTAATTTGCATTACATTATAATTTTGTTTAAAATATCTGTCCATTGTTATGTGTTTGCGTATTACTAAAATAAAACATAGAATTACTAGACATAAAACCGCAAAAGTGTTTTTACAAAAGGTTTGCATAATTATGGCCATTATCATAGCATGTTTAATAAGACAGATTTTCATTTTATGTTTTTGTTTTTTTACTTTCCGACGTAATCAATGTAATTTTCATATCGTACGCGTAATTTTGACTGTGAGTAGAACGTGATTACATCAATTGATTTTCCAGAAAAATATTTATAAGAATAATCTTATCGTATTTCTCCTTCAGAAATGTATATTCTCTTTTTTTTAATTGTTTATAGTTACAATGCATTTGTTCAAAAACAGCCCTAGATATAAAAACACATGTAATAAATATATTTGGTAATTTTTCTTGGTGACTAGGAAGTACTTACTGACACAAGCAGCATTTTTCCAACAGCGCAAGTAAGATTTTACATATCAATCATTTTTTTGTAATTATAGTTGAAAAATTAAACATAAATAGTTATTAAAAGATTATTGAACAAATGGTAAAAAGGGAATCTAAAAACCAAAAGTAAAATAAGCAATATTAATAAATTTTATTTTTTAACTTCATGTATTGATATAATATAAACATTAAAAGATACATGTAATATCTTAAAAGGTAATAAAAACCTATAAATGTAGTACTCAATATAACCCTGAGATCTATCGAACGCACACGCGTTCATTTTCAAAGGGGAAAGATGACTGACTGGATTGGAAAACAAAACTGGATACGTTAAAACAAAACAAAATACTACGCACGCGCAAGCGAAGTTCAGTCCATTGCTCTAAAGAAGGGTGAAAAGTTCAAGTCATATTTTCAGGAGCTTCTGAAATACCGAGAATATTAAAGCAAATCGGCGGAATATTATAAGAAAGGACATCGTTACGAGCAATATCACTCCTAATAAAATTTCAATTGATTTACGGATTATTGAGCAGTAATTGTTAGATGTTGAAATGATTATTTTAGCTTTTTCGAAGTTTATCTTAATATTTAAATTTTCGTGATGTCATACAAATATTACTTTTTTAATGTTCTGTGCTGAATGGGATTATGCAAACTCCTGTTTTTTCATAATTTGATATTGGATCAATTTTACTGTGAATCAATTCTTTCAATTTTGTTGGAGGATTAGCCATTAAATAAATATTATACTCTAGTAATGCATATCTCAATCTCTCATAAAAATGTGATATATACTCAAATGTGCAATAAGTAAACTTGCTCAAACTTAATTCATTTTGCTGTCTTGGATGTTTCGCTTGATCAACTAATCTATTAAAGTATTGAGGAGGAAAAATATTTTCATTAGCAATTTGTTTAATTAAACTAATCATTTTTTCAAGGTACCCGTACAAACTTCGAAGGCACGTTTAATGTAAAACCCGTAGGCAGCAATTTTATATGAAAATGGTGAGTTACAATCAAAAGAAATAGTGTTGTTAGATATGCATCTTTTTCTATAAAAAGTTCGTTCCGATTTACTAAGATAATTGTTCTTTATTAATTTAATATCAAGTAAATGTAAAATACCCTTTTTCTCAATCTCTAACGTTATTTTTTTTTTTAATCGAACTCATTAAGTTTTAACAAAAAAAAAATCTAAAGACTCCAAATCACGATCCCAAATTATGACACTGACCCAATTTCAAATTATGAAAAAGCAGGAGTTTACATAATCCCATTCAGCACAGAACATCAAAAAAGTTTATTCTATACTAGCAAACCCCGCGGCTTTGCTCGCGTAATAGTTGAAATATGCCAAGTGATATCTGCTATTTTTTATTAGAAGAGCACTTTTTGGAATAATTCAAAAATTACAATTTAAGCCACAGTTTGACTAAACCTCATAATAAAACTGCAATAGACAGAAATGAGAAGTTAATTAATAAGAAGAACTAAAACTAATTCTAAATAAATGATAATTTAGAAAGTATTTTGAGACTTTTAATGCTCATTTCAGTATTCATTCGAACCTTTGAATGTTTTAGAAATCATCTTAACACATTTACATCTTAAAATTAACAATCATGTCAAATTCCAAGCTTCTTGTCTAACAGTCTACCACCTCTCTGGTGTTAGTGGCACCAACATAAAATGCCGAAACAGAGTTGAAATAGAATGTCTCGAAAAATATTGAAACAGAGACTGTCACCATTAATTTGCCAACATTAAACTTATCATCGGTTCGTATTTCCTAATATTCTATAGAAAACGGAATTTAAATTTTTTTAAAGGCTTTCTTGTTGTTCATGCCAACCAGGTGGTAGTGACACCGGAATTAAATATAGCCCGTATAGTTATCAGGGGCTACCACCTTCTATTCAACCAATAACTTCTGTAATCAGTTTATTATTTCCTGAAATTCCATAGAAATCGTAATTTAGGACTCTTTCAGAATGCTTTTCACTCCTTCCCTTCGTTCACCCCTTTTTAATTTCAAATTTATTTTCGACTGTTCTTAGAGGTCATGTATATTTTATAAGTAACTACCGTGCTATATTTAAAGTTTCTAGTCTCTTCAGTACCGCAGAAATCGCAATTTAGAAATTATTTGCTCCTGCAACCCTCTAGGGGTTGTGGCACCAACATAAAATATCCCTTATGTTTCAGCAGGTTCTATCACCATCGATTTGCAATCATTATGTTTGAAATCGGTTTCGTATTTCACAAAATTGCATAAAAATCGTAATTTAGAACGGTTATAGAACGCTTTTCGCTCACTTCATCCTTTTAAATTTGGAATTTGCTTTCGACAATACTTAAAAAGAATTTGCATCTTTGAAGTAATTACCATTCCAAATTTTAAATGTTAGACCCCCTCAGTAACACAAAAAACGAAATTTAGAACAGTTTATACTCCTGTAAACCCCAGCTGGTAGTGAAAACAATGTAAAATTAGGCTATGTTGAAGCGGGGACTACCGCCATCAATTTGAAACCATAAGTTCTGAAATCGGTTTATATTTCCTGAGATTGCTTAGAAATATCAAATGCAACCGCAAGGTGATAGTGACGCCGATATGAAATAGATCCTATATTAGAGCAAGGGCTCTCTTCATTAATTTACAACCATTACTTTTGAAATCGGTTGCGTACTTTCTGAGATTACGTAGAAATCGCCATATAGAACGTTTTTTAGAACGTTTTTCGTCCATTTTAACCCCGTTTAAATTTCGAATCTTAAAAGACATGTTCTTAGAGATCACTTATATCATATAAGTAACTACCATGCCTAATATCAAGTTGCTAGCCCCTGCAGTATCACAAAAACGCAATTTAGAACGCTTTTCGCTCCTGCACCTTCTTTGGAGTAGTGGCACTGACATAAAATAGGGCCTATGTTGTAGCGAGGGCTGTCGCCATCGTTTCCACACATTTTTTTTAATCGAATCGGTATATGCTGAGATTGTATAGAAATCGCGATGTAGAACGATTTTTAGAACGCTTTTCGCGCATTTTCACCCCTTTCGAATTTCGAATTTTTTAAGAAATGTTCTTAGAGATCATTTATATTTCATAAGTAACTATCTTGCCTAATTTCAAGTTGCTAGCCCCTGCAGTATCACAAAAAAAGCAAATAAGAACGCTTTTTGCTCTTGCACCCTCTTTGGGGTAGTGGCACTGACATAAAATATGGCCTATGTTGGAGCGAAGGTTGTCGCCATCGTTTCTACACCTTTTTTAAAAAATCGAATCGGTACATTCTGAGATTGCGTAGAAATCGCAATTTAGAACGATTTTCAGAACGCTTTGCGTGCATTTTCACCCCTTTTAAATTTAGAATTTTTAAAGAAACGTTCTTTGAGATTATTTATATCATATAAGTAACTACCATGCCTAATTTCAATTGCTAACCCATGCAGTATCATAAAAAACGCAATTTAGAACGTTTTTTGCTCCTGCACCCCCTTTTGAATAGTGGCACGGTCATACGATATAGCGTATGTTCTAAGTGGGACTAACACCATCATTTCGATACAATTACTTTTGAAATCGGTTCAGTAGTTCCAGAGCTTACCTCTTACAAATAACAAACAAACTTTACTTCTTTAAAATATTGGTATATATTGGTATGACATATCGAAAATTTAACGAAATGCTAAAAGAGAACTTATCTGATATCAAGTTTAACAAACCAAGTACAGCTTTATCCAGATTGCATCAAAAACAAAATATAAAGAAAAACTTCTAAAAAGCTAAAATAATAATTTCAACATCTAACCATTACTCTTCAATAATACGTGAATCCATTGAAATTTTACATAAAAGTGATACTGCTTGTAATGATGTCTTTATATATACATATATTCCTCCGATTTCCTTTAATATTATGGTTATTTCAAAATCTCCTGAATATATGACTTGATCATTTCTGTTTATAGAAAACAATGCATATCAAACAATACAATTTCTTTTGATTGTAACTCACCATTTTCATATAAAATTGCTGCCTACGGGTTTTACGTTAAACGTGTCTTCGAAATTTGTACGGATATATACCTAAAAAAAGTGATTAGTTTAATTAAACAAATTGCTAATGAGAATGTTTTCCCTCCTCAATACATTAATAGATTAGATGATCAAGCAAAACAGCCAAGACAGAAGAATGAATTAAGTTTGAGCAAGTTTACTTATTGCACATTTGAATAAATTTCACAACTTTATGAGAAAATGAGATATGCATTACTGACGTAAAATATTAATTTAATAGCTAATCCTGCAACAAAATTGAAAGAATTGATTCACAGTAAAATTGGTCCAATTCCAAATTATGAAAAAGCAGGAGTTTACATAATCCCATTCAGCATAGAACATCAAAAAAGTAATATTGGTATGACATCACGAAAATTTAAATATTAAGATAAACTCCGAAAAAGCTAAAATAATCATTTCAACATCTAACGATTACTCTTCAATAAATCCGTAAATAAAATTTGACTTAGGAGTGATATTGCTTGTAACGATGTCCTTTCTTTTAATATTACGCCGATTTGGTTTAATATTCCCGGTATTTCAGAAGCTCTTGAAGATATGACTTGAACTTTTCACCCTTCTTTAGAGCAATGGACTGAACTTCGCTTGCGCGTGCGTAGTATTTTGTTTTGTTTTAACGTATGTTTTCCAATCCAGTCAGTCATCTTTCCCCTTTGAAAATGATCGCGTGTGCGTTCGAAGGATCTCAGGGTTATATTAACTAATACCTTTATATAATTTTAACACCTTTTAAGAAATTATATGTATGTTTTAATGTTTATATTAATAACAAGGTGGAAAATGCTTCACCACACTAGTTTTAGTGCAGTATTTTGAGTCTATTGTGTTGATACATGTGTTACTAATATAATAATATAGTTATATAATATGCATGTGTTAATAATAACTACGTGTGCTAAAATTATAAACCATTTTTCAATCTTTAAAAACAAAAACAATGATAAGATTTTTGAGCAACTAATTTTTTGATCTGATCAATAAAAGGCATTAAAGTTAACCTAGCGGTAACGTGAATCTCAACTCTGAATAAAATAATGTAAAACATTTTTTATAAAGATTATAATATATTTTAATATTTGAAAATGCCATGAAATAAAACTTTTTTATTTTTTCAATCGTTAATAAAATACATTGTTTAATTTTAAAGCACTTGAAAGGCGTTCTAACAATATCTGTTTATTCATTCTTGATGTTGCATTACTTTTTTTATTCTAGTGATTTGAAACAAAAACATAGCAGTTAGCCTACGTCCATTTTATTCCAGAAATGTTTAATTCATTAAACATAATAGCATTAATTTAATTACTCATTATTCTTAGTACGAAATTGATTCTGAAATATATATATATATATTGTGTATATAATTAGATAGATTTAATTTTATATGTATAGTTTTTTATTTTCAATTTATTATTTTAATGGTTATTACTTTTATATTTATTACTTTCAATGCTAATTTTATTCATGCAGCAAAAAATGGGCTTCCGTTAAACACCTGCAAGCTTTTCACCAGAAAATTTTGTTCATTAAAATACATGAATAATAAAATATATTCTGTAGAAAGCAACTTTGGCGCATAACTTTTTTCGGAAAAAAAAGTCCTTCCGGCCAGTGCCGGGAGGAAGAGGTAGCTTTCATAATCCTTATTTTAAAAAAGCCAACTTATATCATGCAAACACACGAAGCTCAATTTAGTGGAAACCGAATATAGGAGATTCAATACTAATTTTTATCAATATAATGAATGAGAATTTCGCGAAATTAGTCAGCTTTATCCAAGCTGCTTTTCTTTAAAGTAACTTATATTTGGCTGCCAAATTCGGCAATTTCTTAAAGTGCCTGTCATTTTAAGACAACATGGTGGATGAGGCTAAGCAGTGAACTTGGTCGAGACCTTAGTAATTGCTGTGCACATGCTCACTCACATCGGAATCGGTTAATATATAAGAGTGCTGTCGCATGCAAAAAATCAGATTTTTCAAAATGTCACCCACAATAGAAATTGAAACTGCTATATCTGAGCCATTTTTTAAGGTAAAGACAAACAAAAAATGCTCCTGAATCCTCATATCAAGATCAAATACTTAAGAAAGAAACTTTTTTCAATTTCTAATTTTTTTGCACCTTACTTTAAATATATATATTTTTTTTTTAATTTAATGGCCGCCATTTTGAAACAAGATGGCTGATGAATCTGGCCAGCGAACTTGGTCGAGGTGTTGATGTATACTATCCACATGCCATCTTACATCGAAATAGGCGAATACGTGTGTTATCGCGTGACAAATACAAGATCGTTTCAAAATGTTAGCCATGCTAGAAATTCAAAATGCTATAAATCAACCATTTTTTAAGATATCAACAAAAGAACAAATTTTCAGAAACAAAAACTGCTCCGGAATCTTTGTATCAAGGCCAAACACATAAAAAAAATCTTTTTCATTTTCCAATTTTTTAATACCTCATTTTGAATTTTAAATTTAATTTTTTTTAAATGGCAACCCTTTTGAAACAAGATGGCGAATGAAGCTGGCCAACGAACTCGGTCGAGACATTGGTATGTACTATGTACAGACCAAGTTACATCCAAATAGGTTCATAAATACGCCTGTTATCGCGTGACAAAAATCAGGTCGTTTCAAAATGTCAGCCACAAGAGAAATTCAAAATGCTATTACTCAGCCATTTTTTTTAGATATAGACGAACGAAAAACTGTTCCGGAATCTTTGTATTAAAGTCAAACACATACAAAAAAAATCTTTTTCATTTTCCAATTTTTTGGTATGTCATTTAATTTTTTTTATTTTTTAATTTTTTTAAATGGCCGCTATTTTGAAACAAGATGGCGGATGAAGCTGGCCAACGAACTCGGTCGAGATATTTGTATGTACTATGTACACACCAAGGTACATCCAAGTCGGTTCATAAATACGCCTGTTATTACGTGAGAAAAATCAGGACGTTTCAAAATGTCAGCCACGCTAGAAATTCAAAATGCTATAACTCAGCCATTTCTTAAGATATAGACGAAACAAAAACTGCTCCCGAATCTTTTTATCAAGGTCAAACACATAAGAAGAAAATATTTTTTCAATTTTCAATTTTTGGTGCCACATTTCAAATTTAAATTTTTCTTAAAAATTTAAATGGCCGCCATTTTTAAACAAGATGGCGGGTGAAGCTGGCCAACGAACCCGGTCGAGACATTGGTATGTACTATGTATAAACGAAGTTACATCCAAATCGGTTCATAAATACGCCTTTTATCGCGTGACAAAATTCAGGACGTTTCAAAATGTCAGCCACGCTAGAAATTCAAAATGCTATAACTCAGCCATTTTTTAAGATATAGACGAAACAAAAACTGCTCCGAAATCTTTGTATAAAGGTCAAATACATAAGAAAAAAATATTTTTCCATTTTCAATTTTTTGGTACCACATTTCAAATTTTAAATATTTAAAAAAATTTTAAATGGCCGCCATTTTGAAACAAAATGGCGGATGAAGCTGGCCAACGAACTCGGTCGAGAGATTGGTATGTACTATGTACACACTGAATTACATCCAAATCGGTTCATAAATACGCCTTTTATCGCGTGACAAAATTCAGGACGTTTCAAAATGTCAGCCACGCTAGAAATTCAAAATGCTATAACTCAGCCATTTTTTAAGATATAGACGAAACAAAAACTGCTCCGGAATCTTTGTATAAAGGTCAAATACATAAGTAAAAAAAATATTTTTCCATTTTTAATTTTTTGGTACCACATTTCAAGTTTTAAATTTTTTTAAAAATTTTAAATGGCCGCCATTTTGAAACAAAGCGACGGATGAAGCTGGCCAACGAACTCGGTCGAGACATTGGTATGTACTATGTACACACCGAATTACATCGAAATCGGTTCATAATTACGGGAGTTACAGTGTGACATAGGTCAGATATATATATATATATATATATATATATATATATATATATATCAATTTTGAACGGAGGGTGGTTTCGGGGTCTGGGGGTCATGATCGATGAAAATATACCAAAATTTTTTGAAATCGCTTTCCTCCGAACGGCTGCAATAGGTAGCTTTTTTGTAAAGAAAGCTACCTAAAACATATATTCTTACAAAGTAAGTTTATGTATAATTTATGTTTTCACACGGCAAATACAAATCTTAATCTCCTACGTTGTCCTCTATATTTACTGACTGGTTTGGGAAAATGTTTGCGTAAGAAGAAATACTCTGTTGATAGAAATATCAAATGTCCTAAAGCAATTCATTATGACTGATGAAAAATATCTTTATCTTGATGAAAAACTGTCGCCAATCTGATAGATTACAAAAATTATTTTAAACAGTTTAGAAAAATCTATTAGTGTTCTTTTTGTTTTATTAGGAGTATACAAAATGCTTTTATTTTCATTGCCACTTGTAAATATACGCTTTTATATGCTGTGAAAATCATTGACTTATTTCTTATTTGATCTTTGTTAAAAACAGTATGCAATATCATATTTAGAAAAAAATGAGGATAAAAAATTTATTTTCCTTTTACACAAAATATTCCATGTGATATATTAATATTTGTTTATATTAAACTACATTTCTGATTTTAAAATGAGAAGTTTAAAAATTAAATTTTATCTAAATTTGTCTATACTTGATTTAATTTTAAAATAAAAAACATCATGTATTTAAATAAACATCTTAGAGCTTAACATAAATGTTTTATTTCCCAATTTTGAAACATATAATATATAGGGGAGAGTTGTAAAAAACCGGGTAGGCGGGTAAAACCGGGTAGCATCTGATTCTTCCTTAAATTGAACTTTTATATGTCGGCCATGCCGACCAATTCCATGTCGGAATTGCTTCTCGAAAATCATTACGGCATTTGTAGCTCAACGAAGCACTAGTGATGGGCGATTCTGGAAAATTCAGGAATCGATTAAAATCGACATCGTATAAAACTGAATCGATCACAATAAGAATCGATTCCCAAATTCTAGAATCGATACTTGAATCGATATTTCGATAGTCACAGATTCGCACAGATAAGCTCAAAAATATTAATTTCAAAACTTAGCGAATCAGCAGAGCCGTAGCGACCACCTCCCATACCTCACATTTAGAGGGTAGACAAAGTCAGGGGCCCAGTCGTAAGCTATTACAGACCTTTGAGTCAAATAATAAAGTTTTTAACTTTTAAATTATTAGTTTTAAGATGTAATTTTACTAATATTGTAATTTAGATTTTATTTAAATTTATTTTTTTAAGAAAGGTCTCGGCTAAATACAAGTTGGAAATTGCGCGTCAAACGTGGCAAATGTGGTGCGCTCGTACTATAACAGTGCACTTCATAAGTGCATATCAATTTCATTCTGTTCGAAAGTCTGTAACAGCCTTAAAATGCACTTGAAATAATTTTTTTCATTGGCCGTAATGTAACGGAAACCTTTTGACTGTCCCTGTAATTAAATCATTGTGATTTTCTTCCAGCCTGAATGAAAATTTAAATTTTCAGGGACATAATTCACGTTGCCATAAGAACCGATTTAGTATTCTTACAATTTGAGTTTAATAATGTAACTAGCAAAGTTTATTAAAGTTCTTTTATTTAAAAAAAAAAAAATCGTCGCTGCAAGACGTAAAAATTTAGTTTTCTCAGAAGAAATAAAAATCAATTAATTTTACTGTCTTAGAAGGATAGTGGACGCACATGTATATTGCTTGGAAATCTTTAACATTATAGCTAGTAACTAGCGGGTTCCGCCTAATATGAAATCTCGAAGCGAACGAACCGCGAACCGGGTTCCCGCTGCCTACAGCATCGTATAGATGTACCCCCCCCCACTTTGCCCACCGGGTCGGAAAAACGCGCTCACTCCACCCCCCCCCCCACCAATTTTTGACATTCATCATTTAAAAAATTTTTATTATGTGTTATAAACTATCTTAAAATTTAAAACAAATCGCCCTGTTATATTTTCTAATTTTGTTCTGCCCCTCCCCTCTATCCCCCCCCCGAAATGTGACGCGCCATTCTTTTTTATAATTTTTTATTATGTATTATAAACAATCTTAAAGCTTAAAACAGATCGCATTGTTAGATTTCCTAATTTTAACAAAATCGCGTTATGTTGATTCCAGATTCCACCACCAGGGTGCGCACTCTATTCCTAATAAAACTGTGAACGAAACTCCGTTAAACAACCTATCAGTAGATATATTACTCAAGAGTGTGGGAATCTTGATCAAAAATTTAAGCTATTTGCCGAAATTACTATTCGGAAATAGTGGTAACTAAACTTTTGACTTTTTTATATTTAATAAGTAGCATTTATCTCAGGACTCCGTCAAAAAACCCCACCTAAAACGGTAAGGAACGCTAAGTTTAAAAAAAAATTCTAGCGGCCTTCCCCTCCCCCCCCCCCCCCTCCTCCCGAAATTTTCGCACCATTCTTTTTTAAACTTTTTCTTATGTGTTATAAACTATCTTTAAAGTTTCGAACAGATCGCCTTTTTAGATTTTCTACTTTAAATGAAATCGCGATCTGTTAGTTCTATATTCCACCATCATACCATTCAAAACAAAAGTGTATCTAAACGAAACTCCTTTATACAACCTATCCGAAGATACACTAGTCTAGGGGGTGGTAGTCTTAAGCAAGAATTCAAGATATTTGTGAAATTACTATTCGAAAATAGAGGTATGAACACTTATAAAATTTTTGATATTGAAAAAGTAGTAATTATCTCAGCCCGCCGTCAAAGAACCGCACGCTAAACGGTAGAAAACGTTAATGCTGCTATAAAAAATCACGTGACTGCCTTTAAAAAAAAGCATTTAATAGAAATAAACCAATTAGTGAAATAATAATTAATATCTCAGCTTGTAATTAAGATAATATTTTTTCGAATTTCTGAAAGGAGAATTTTTTTTTTTTTCTTTTTTTTTTTTTTTTTTTTTTTTTTTTGCATCGCCCTGTCCAAGTTTCGAATTTTTACGCCCCTTACATTCTAAGATGTGGTCCCCTTTTAAAACAGTACAAGATTCTCGGGAATCACTTTGTTTAAATTGTTAAATATATTATTTGAAAAAAAAAAGGTTTTAAAGCATTTTAGCACGTATTTTCATACCTACACCCTTGAAAGAAATTAATAACATACAGGGGATCCTTTAGTTTCGGAAAGCTCCGAAATTTCATAAAATTCAAAGTATCATAAATCAGTAAGTTTGGTTGTAAACGACTGAATTTTTTATAATACAACTTACACAAACACTTTGACAAACTTACGGGTGAAAATACGGCTTAACTAACGAGAACCTTCAGTCACGTGGCTTTAAACCAAGAATGATAAGTTTAAAATGGAAAAGAGACGAAATTTGTTATTACCATTCATAAATAGTGCTCACCAAGAGCTGCAGATATAATATCAGTGTTTAGTTGGTAAACAAATGATTCGGGAAGAATGTCAAAAATGGTCCCATTGAAATTGGACCATAATTAAGAAAATTCGGATCGGGGGGGGGGGGGGGTGTATAGGTGACGAACTGAAAAAGTACAGCTTAATAAACTAGTAACCCAAATAACTTGGCTCCTAAACTAAAAATATTACAATTTAACCTAGAAAGAAAAAGGCTCTTATGCGAAATTTGACAGCAGTTCTGCCTTTAAAACAGTAAATCCGAAAGAATAAATATATATTCCTTTGAAATTACTGTCAAAAATATCGATACAAAAGTTGGAGCACGGTTGACCCTTACCAAAAAAAAGGAAGGCTAGCGACAGAAAATAAAAGATCACATTAAAAGCTTTCCAATGATATGTTATACGATATGGTTTGGAAGAAACAAAAAATATCCCCCCCCCCCCGAGGGAGCAGGTAAGCCCCAAACGGTCGGAGGGGCGACCTCAAAAGTATCTTTGGTCAAGGTTTCAAAATGTGGCTTTATAATAAAATAGAACAAGAATTGGACATTTTAAAAATTGCATGCAAATTTTTAACGGCCCTGTAAATTAAGATTAGCGAGGAAAGGGGGAGAGGGGGTTGGAGAGATTAGAAGAGACGAACTTGAAAAATACAATATAATAAACTAGTAACCTGAATAACTAGGCTTCTAAACAAAAGTATAACGATTTAGCATTGTGTTGAATTCAGGGGGTAGCCCGGGAGGACATCCCTCCCGGGACATTGAAATGTCCCTCCCGTAAGTTTTGAGATTTTATGCTTTTTAATGGACAAATGTGCACTCCCCCCCATTACGGAACTCTGAAATACCCCCCCCCCCACTCCCAATCCCGACCGGAGTCGCATAAATCCCTCCCTGAGAAAAATACCTGCATTCAACACTGATTTAACCTAGAAAGTAAAAAAAGGCTCTTATACAAAATTTTACAGCAATTCTGGCACTAAAACAGCAAAATTGGAAGAATTGATTCAACCCGAATCGTGGATGCGATTTGAATTGAAGTAAATCGAAGCATAACGATTCGACATTGCATCTAAAGCAGGGATGTAGTGGAGGGTATACGGTGGTACGCCGTATACCCTCTGGATTTTTTTAAGGGACACCGTATACCCTCTGATTCTGAAAAATCTATAGTATATACATTGTAGGGTACACCCTCTGCCTATAGAGCGTATACCCTCTGCTTAGAGCTTATGCCCTCTGATTTTTTTACGATTACACCTCTGATCTAAAGAATTGAAAGTAAATCAAAATATAACGATTCGACATTGCATCTAAAGAATTGAAGTAAATCAAAAAAGTAACGATTCTGAAGATCGCATCTGAAGATCGACATCGGCATCGAATCTGAACTGAATCGATTCACAGTTTCTGATCCAAGGGCAGAATCGATGCGTCATCTTTTCTTGCTTTCTCTTGTCTTCAGAAAAATAAAATGTTGTTTTCGTGAAAATTTTCGACTTCCGGTTTCTAAGGATTTATAGTGTTAGAACTTCTTGTCTGGAATACGATTTGACTATTTTTATAAATTTTTTGTCTGTCAGTCTGTCTATTTGTTTGTCTCTGACAAAAAAATTGTGAGCGGTCTATTTCAAGAACTAATGCATGGAATCTGTTGAAACTTTAGATTCAGTTAGACCTTCATATAAATTGGTGCTGATTACTGTTTGGTGAAAATCGCTCAACAGGTGGCGCTGCTATGCTGCATTTTTCATGATTTTCGCAAGAACTAATGCACGAATATTCACCAAACTTCAGATTCAGTTTGACGTTGACATAAGTTGTTGAGGATTAGGTTTTGATGTAAATCTACCGGCAGGTCGCGCTGCTATGCTGCATTTTTCCCGAGTTTCGCAATAGCTCTATCTCAAGAACTAATACACGGATTTTCATAAAACCACATTCAGTTAGACGTTGGCATAAATTGCTGCTTATTAGGTTTCGGTATAAATCGCCCAACAGGGGGCGTTGCTATGCTGATTTTATCAGCAGAGTTGAATTCAGACATTTTTCTCCGGGAGGGACAGTTCAGAGGGGGAGGGGATTGGACTTTTGTACATTTTAATGTACAAAAAGCATAAAATCTCAAACTTTCTGGGGGGCATTTGAATGTTGCGGGGGGGGGAGGAATGCTACCCTCCCGGGCCATCCCCTGAATTCAACACGTTTTTCAGGATTTAAATAATTTTAGGGATAATATCTCAAGAACTAATGAACGAAATTTCATCAATTTTTAATGTACAAAAACGTATTGAACTCAGGGGTGGCACGGGTGGGGTGACATTCTCCTCCCCTCGAAACACTCAAATGCCCCCCAGAAAGTTTGAGATTTTATGCTTTGTTGCGGGGGGAGGAATGTCATCCCCCGGGCCACCCCCTGAATTCAACACCTTTTTCAGGATTTAAACAATTTTAGGGATAATATCTCAAGAACTAATGAACGAAATTTCATCAAACTTAATATTCTGTTAGACAATCCCATAAGTTATCCATGATTAGGTTTTTGTGTAAATGATATAACAAATTGTGCTGCCATGCTGCTTTTATCAACAGTGTTGAATTCAGACATTTTTCTCCGGGGGGGGGGGGGGGGATTTCTATGGTTCTGGCGAGGAGCATTCTAGAGTTACGAGGGGGGAAAGATTGGACTTTCGTCCATTAAGCATAAAATCTCAAATCTCCCTAGGGGGCATTTCAATGTTCCGGGGGCGGGGGGTCCACCCGTACCAGCCCCTGAATTCAACACTGTTTTTCAGGGTTTACACAATGTTTGCGATAACATCTCAAGAAGTAATGAACGGAATTTCATCAAACTTAATATTCTGTTAGTCATTGACGTAAGTTGTTTTTTCTGAGTCTTTCGTGTTAATCATCTAATAGGCTGCGTTGCTATACTGCTTTTTTCATGATATTCATGATAGCCATATCTCAAAACTAATGCACGGAATTTAATCAAACTTCATATTCTGTTACACTGTCGTATAAATAGATCCTTATTAGGCTTGGGTGTATACTACCCAGCAGGTGTCGCTTTTATGCCCTTTGAACTGGGATTTTCCGTTGTGGACATCTAAGAGGGTGTGGGCCGAAATTCAATGATTTGTTAGGAAAATGGGATTCTTATATATATTTTTTAAATACACATATTTCAACGAACCTATACTTTTGGATCCTCATGATGGGTATAGGTTATTTAAATTTGACACTGTGATAGCGAATTTTGAAGTTTTAACATTTATGAGACAGAAGAAAGTTTTGGGATTGGACATGCAACTACTTGACCTTAAATTTTTAAAGGAAAATGATATGACCTTTAGAGACATCGATTAAAAAATTTATAGTATCGATTAAATCGAGTTGGCCATAGTATCGATTAAATCGATTAAAAAAATCGAAATCGCCCATCACTACGAAGCACTACTGTGTGCGGTTATTTTTTGTGTGAAGGATTGCGTTTGAATTTCTCTTAAAAAATTATTTTGTTTGTTTCTAGGTTTTACGCACATATTAACTGTTTGCCGGCATATTAAATATTGGTAAGTACTATATTTAATTGTTTGTTTTCCTGCTAGTATTTTAACAGTTTTACTGATCTTTTAATATAGGACTGAGAGTAGTGACGTCATGTTTAAAAATCTGTGTCAATTGGGGTAAAACCGGGTGCTTAAGAGTGGGTCAAAACCGGCTGTACCCGGTTTTGTCCTACACATATGGAATGATTTTTTTAGGATAGTTAATACTTTAACATGGATTTTAAAATTGCAATTTAATGCTGTTAAGTACTGTTAACCCTTTGATGTGTCATTCATGGCACCTCTAAACTTATCCTACAAACAAGAGATGAGGAAGTGGTTACTTCTAACACTGGGAGATCTGTAACAATTTACTAAATTAGAAAATTATTCAAAGCTGCATTTTTTAGAGCAGTAGTTACAAATACTCCAATTGCACGGTTTTTAGAAAACAGGGATTTTTCCTTACATCAACGACGTTTCCTTACACCTAAGTCTATGCAGCCATAGGTTGGCATAGCTGCAGCAATAAATATTTCTGAAATATCACAGGATAATGAAGCTCATCTTTCCACATCTAAAAGTGTCGACATCACACATCCAGCAGATGACAACATCCAGACTCTTCTATCGAGATCTGATATTGTATAGCTAGCAATCTGCATTTCCAATTTCAATTAAAATTTTATTACCCCTCCGCAGGAAAGCTTTAAGATTGAGAAAAGAGCTGGCAAAAGAAGGAGAAATTGTTATTTTTACTACTTCGCCCTATAAATTAGAGCTCGAAACAGATATTAAGGAAAAATAAGACAAACAGCCTGCTAAACGAAAAAGGGAGATTCTTAAAAAGAAATAAGAATCAACAGGAAAAGAAACCAAAAAAAGGTTGATGAGGCATCCTCAGAAGATGAAGAATATAATGAAACCTGAATGTTTTGCAATGACCTTTACTCCAATTCTAAATCCAAAGAAAATTGGATACAGTGTATGAAATGCCACGGATGAGCACATGAAGCATGTAGTTTGAAGGAGAATGTGATAATAAATTTGTTTGTGATGTTTGCAGTTAAAATAACTCTAAGACTTTCAGCGTAAAATAAGTAGGCATATACAATGCAGATAATTTTCTACAAATTTATTTTGACACATAGAACAAATGGAAGAACACGTGTGAAATTTCGTTTTGTTAAATATAACAAAAATGTATTTATTTACTATATAAACGATATTTTTAAAAAAGAAAATGAGTTCTCCAGGCGTTTTAAATTGATACCCGGTTTTACCCAACCAGTGGGATAAAACCGGATTTTTGCATATGTCTGAAAAAAGCTATATTTTTATATAATCAGTTACATTTTTTACTGAAAAGAGTATGTTTTAATATAGCCAAAGATTCATTTAATATTAAAAACTGTGTTTAGAGTTTGTTTTCTCATTTTGATTGCATTTGAGAACAATAAACATTTATGGTACCCGATTTTGCACCACCTTCCCCTATATAGTTATTTTTTATGGATAACTACATAGGAATAATATAGCTGCTTTTATTATAAGATTCTATCTATTATCTAAAAGAAAGTAGCTTCTACTTTATGGAATCATAATGTGTGAAATCGCTCTGTAAAAATAAAGATCTATCAAACGTTTATGCGTAGTGTGTAAATAAAGAAGCATTCAAACAATGTTTTTTGAACTTCATAGCTCAAAAAAGTGTTTTCTCTATAAGAGTTATAAACTAATACAATATTTGCTTTATTTTGCATTTTTTCATTCGGACTATCGAATTCAATACTTTGCCTTTTGGAACAGGGGGCGCTGCTAGGCTGCATTTATCATGATTTTCGCAATAGCTGTATCTCAAGGAGTAATGCATGAATTTTCATCAAACTTCAGATTCAGTTAGTCCCTGATAGAAATTGGTCCTGATTAGTTCTTGGGAGAAATCTACCGACAGGTGGCGCTTCCATGTAGATTTTTTTTTACGATTTCTGCAATAGTTCTGCCGCAAAAACTAATGCACGGACTTTCATCTAGATCACTCACATCTTTCACTTCAGATTCAGATGCAACTTGACATAAGTTGTTGCTGATTAGATTTTGGTATAGATCGCCTAACTGATGGCACTGTTATGCTTTATTTTCCAGGAAATATTATCATGTACAAGATATAAGAATGTTTTGGGATTGCCACTTCCGGCTTGTTTAATATGGAATATCTCTGAAACTAATTATAGAAACTTTTAGAGATTTCCAATATAGACGAATACTTTGTTCAAATTTTGTATATTCTCGTGTCAACGTTTCGTACTGTAAGTGTGTAAAAAAAGTTTGTTCTTTTATGGTAACAAAGATTCATTCAGCCAATTCCTTTAAAATAATGCTAAAGACGTAATTACAAATGGCTATTTCAGGTTGGTTGATTTATGACGGCCGATTATCTACACTTGGGATATAGGACCTAGGGGGGAGTGCCTTCGTGGGGGTCTTTCTAAGGGAACCTAACCCGTATTTACGCATGGAAATCCAAGGTTTCGAAGAAAACCACGAAAACTCCGAAACGGTTAGGCCGACGGGCGCGATTGGGAATGGCTATTTCAGATTTTCTCTGAAACAAACTGGTGTTACAAATGTAAGGCGCATTCGTTTTTTTTCTGCTGTACCATACATGTAGTAAATAATTAAAAGAACATTGACATTAATATATCTGATGTAACTTAATTTATCTTTCTATAAAAATAACAAAAAATCTTGCTTAATATACAGGGGGACTAAAAATAAACACCCAATTCCAAAATTCAATAATTCATTAACTATTATAAATATGAATATGAAATGATTGACATTTACATCTGGTGGCTCTGAAATTTCATATACTGTAATTAAAAGTAGTTCACATTTTCGCCAATAGATGTCGCTGCACCATCTCAAACATTAAAAATGCTCAAATAAATTTAAAAAATTCAATTTTCTTTTCACGTTTTAATCGATAAATAGAATACATTATAGAACTTGAGATAGTTTTATGCAGTTTTACATGCTAGTTTGAACATTATTGGAGTTTCAGATGGTGCAGCGACATATATTGCCGAATATATTAACTGCTGTAAAAATTACAGTATATAAAAATTAAAACCCAGATAAAAACGTCACTTTTATGATTTTCGAATTTTTTATCGTTGTAAACGGTGGCTATAAAAAATTTTCCTCGATATATGTATTCCTAGCAACCTTCAAAAGGAAATTTCAGATTTAGTTATTTTAAGGTATGGGCTCGAGATGGTGATGATTTGAAACAATAGATCTCTCACAATTACGGATGTAGTGAAAAAATCTCGAGATTTTTGAATGCCAACACCCTTTTTATGCGCAAATCCATCAGCGCATAGAAAAACTATAAATAGCATTGGAACTATACACGTATGACTAAAATTGCCGTGTAATAACGTGGCACTCAATCCTAATCAGTTGCTATGTATTGTAATTTTCAGCACTCTAAAACAAATTATTACATTTTTATTTTCACTGTGTGTAAACACATCTCAGAAACACAATGATTACATTTCCATTTTCACTATGTGTACACAAACACAACTCAATAATATATCTTAAAACAAATCTTATAACATTATTCAGTCCACAAGCGCAAAAAAAATTGGCTACTGAAAAGCATGTCTTGTAACAACTTCTTCATTCCTCGCAATGAATGGTCTTTTTTGCAAGTGTTTTACGCCGGCAATTTTTATCGTGCGTGCACAGAAAGAAATAAGACCTAAAACGGGTAGAAAATACCCGAATTGGGTAGAAAGATTTTTAGGTATAATGTTACCCAATTTGGGTCCATATGCCAGTTTTGGTTACCACTGCGTATCCATTTTGGGCACTGTTAAATGCCCAATTTGGGATAAAAAAGTTAAATCCTAAAAAGAGCATTTAACAGTGCCCAAACTGGATACACAGTGATAACCAAAACAGGCATATGGACCCAAATTGGGTCATATCATACCTAAGAATCTTTCTACCCAATTCGGGTATTTTTTACCCGTTTTAGGTCTTATGTTTTTCTGTGTGTATCATTCCAACGCCATTTATGGTTTTTCAATGCGCTAATGAATTTGCGCATAAAAAAATGGTTGTTGCCATTCGAAATTTTCGAATTTTTTTCATTGTAACCGTAACCGAGAGAGCTCTGTTGTCTTAAATCATCACGATCTTGAGCGCATAAATTGAAATACAGGGTGGTTATAATTAAACTCTCCCTATAAACAGCATGCTGTAGCGCAAAAGGGGTGAACGAAATGCAACGAAATTTGGTATATAGACTATAGATGAGATGCGCTCACGGAATTTCGGAAAAAAAAATTAGTTCCAGAATGTCCACCAGAGGGCGCCTTTGCTGAAAAAAACATTAAATTTAACACAATAAACGACCAAAACAGAATCCAAAAACAATATTAACATTTATTGACTATTTTCTGATCCGTTTTGGTCGTTTATTGTGTTAAATTTAATGTTTTTCCGGAAAAAGCGCCCCCTGGTTACCATTTTGGAACTATTTTTTTTTCTTCGAAGTTCCGTGAGTGCGTCCCATGTATAGTCTCTATACCAAATTTCGCTGCATTCCGTTCACCCGTTTGCGCTGTAAGGATGCTGTTTATAGGGGAAGTTTAATTATAACCACCCTGTATGTATATCTAAAATTTCTTTTCGATTGGTTTAGGGGGGTTTTTGGTTAGGGGTTCATATACCGAGGAAGTTTTTTTATGACCACCCTGTATTTCTGGTCGCCTTGTATGAAAAATTTGTCTTGCATTTAAAAAATACTAAACAGAAAACATTCATATTATAAAGGACTTATTTATTGGGTATATATATTACTGTTTCCGACTTCTTCTTATCTTATCTCATTTAATTTCCTAAACTGTCTGGCTTTAACAAAAATTTATTTCACTGCTCTAAACCTTACTAAAGTAATAAAATTACTCCTCTTCGAAAAGTAATATTGGAACTTTTAAGTGTGTGTTTAAGGATACTCTTTGGAAATTATTGGATCATAAAACCGTTTCTCACTAGAGGAAATTAACTATAAAACTTTTCCAATTTCCAATGCTCTTGAATTGTTTGATGTTTATTTTTGAGTGCAGCATGCAAATGGCCCTTGAGACATATTATTCAGATAATTATGTTTTAAAATATATAATAACAGAGAGAATATCTAATTCAATGGTTTTATGACTTATAACATATTTTATTCAAGTTGTGATTAGTTGTAATATCATAATAGAATTACAAAGATGCATTGTTATAGGATAATAGAATGTCTGATGTAAATAATACTGGCTAATGCAATGTGTTGAATTTCAACTGAATTTGAAATACATAACATTTTTAATAACACAATGTAACATCTAATTTTATTTCAAATTATAAAAAAAAAATGTTACTTGTATTACAAAAATGTGTACCTCAAAGATCAAACTGCCTATATATACGCCTTAAAGCGTTTTTCTACACAAACACTTTTTATAACGTTAAGTAATTTAAGTTTATATAATAGTTATAATCCTAAATTAATTTAATGACGATGTACTGCAGCATGGTGTAAAAATAGTCTTTTATAAAAACTATTTGGGCTATTATATACTGTAATTTTTAAGCAGTTAATATATTTGCAAATATGTGGCGCTACACCATCTGAAACTGCATTAATGCTCAAACTAGCATGCACAACTGCATAAAAATATCTCAAGTTGTATAATGTATTCTATTTATCGATTAAAACGCGAAAAGACAATTGATTTTTTAAATTTATTTGAACATTTTTAATGTTTCAGGCGGTGCAGCGGCATCTATTGACGAAAATTTGGCGACTAATAAAGGTTATATAGTGGTGGGGTGTGTTTTAAGATTTTGCATGTTATTTTGACGCCCTGACGGCAAATTTTCCTGTCACGGTTATTTCTTGCATTGATATTCTAATTATGTATCTATGGTTGTGTAGTTGGATTCGATAGATTTTTGAATACATCTCACATAAAGGTAATGTAGTTCTGGATTTTGAACGTCGATTTCTTCACTGTAAATTGCAAGCAGAGTTTTCTCTTTTTCTGCTTCAGATAGAATGTAATGGTTGCGAGTTTCGTCCGCATGGTAAGAAGTTCGATTTCGTGTTTACGAATAAATGATTGTAGGAATCCGAGGGCTTCCATCTTTATAGTGCTATTCCAGGGGCTATAATCATATTTTATTTTAAGTAAAAGTAACATTTTTAGAATATTTGAGAACGGATTGTGGAGCCATTTTTTGATTTAAGCTGAGTGATTTGAATTTATTAAGTCTTTTGGAAAAGAATTCCCTTTCTCATAATTTAGTAAATTTTACTAGATTAATCTTGATCGTCTTTACTTAAAACTTTCTATTCCACTGTTTAATTCCGGACTACTTTTTAAAATAAATTGTTGTTTGTTAAATTTGTTTCATAATCTCCTTTCAAGTAAACAACCCGCTAGGATATGTTACAGTACATACCAATACAAAAATTCTTCATAAAATTTATTTTTTAATGGCTACGACAAGTTGAAGAAAAAATTAAACGTGTAAAAAAATTTCAAATTTTTCGCAAAATGACACAAATATACATTTTATCCAAATCAAATTCGATTACACATTAAATTTATTCCTTATTATTTCCGTCTAATCTTAAATCATAAAATAAAATTTAGCGCATACTAACCACTTTAAATCGAAATAAATATCTGACTCGTTAGACACTAATCTCCTTAAATTTAATATCATATATTTTGAGTGCAGTGCAATGTGATATAAATTGTGCTTATTTTTTTTTATGAATCTGAAATGATTGTTTTCTGTCGAGATAACTTTCAATTTAATGACATCTTTTTTACAGAAAAATAAATCTTGTCCATAAATATTTTAAATGATCTGTCATGTAAAGTAGATTTGTAAAAACTTTTCTGACACAAGTAAAGCTCAAAATAAAATAAAATAATCGTACATTGAAAGAAAAATAGTAGCTTTTTTCTTTGTTTTTTTTTTTTCGATATAAACATTTAACTAAGAAATGTGTGACTTGTATAATCAAAAGGAAATTGTGAAAGTTAAACATATATTAAAATTCATGATTAAAATCTGTTAAAAAATGATTCTGCAAGCATTTTTTACAAATTTGAATCTTTAAGAATGTTTTATTTCATAATAGTTATAAAATTATATAACGGTTACGATTCCTATTTTAAAAATTTATATTTTATCCAGGAACGCTATCTTTACGTTGAATGTCTTTATATCTCCTACGTTATCAAACTACAGTCACCATTGTTGTTTGGAAGCTGACTTCGTTGAAATGTATTTTAAAAAAAACTAGTAGGTTCAGATTCTCATTTTTAATAGATTTTTCAGTAGTATAAAAATGGATTAGAAATTAAATGTTTATAAAATTACAACGAATATTTCTTAATTATTAAATCTAGTTTTTTAGTATTATTAAATTCAGTTTAGTTAGTCCCATATAAAGATTTTTATATGCCATTACGAGTTACTATTCTTAAAGTGGAGAAAATATTCAAATTCAAATTCAAAACGAAAAAGGATTTTTTTCCCTAAATATCTCGATTACTGATCCTTCAATTTTTACTTTCTGGGAAACTTATGAAGGAGTTTAGTTTTAATCTATCCAATCTTTTCACAAATCATTTATTGATACTCTAGATCTTATTAAATACCACACTGTTAAAAATTTTGCAGCATTCTGGCAGGTCATTCGACCGTTTATTGAAAAACGGTTTCATAACCATAATTAAACTACATTTTGACCATAAAATGGCCAATAATATGGTAAGAATAGTGTTAAAATTACGGTTGTGTAAACGTTTTCGGAAAAAACGGTCAAATGACCTGCCAGAATGCTGCAAAATTTTAACAGTGTAATTCATCCAGTCCGGAATTCCCGGGTTTTAGAGAAAAAAAATGTAAAAACTACTTTTTAAAAGTGAAAATTGTAATAGTTAGTTTACATATAATATATACTTTTTACATTACCCAATAACAACACAAAATGCATATTTGTATTTAACATATCAATTAGGTATTCATAAAAAAGATACTTTTACACTGTTAAAAATTTTGCAGCATTCTGGCGGGTCATTCCACCGTTTAAAAAAAACGGTTTCATACCCATAATTTAACTATATTCTGACCATAAAATGGCCAATAATATGGTCAGAATAGTGTTAAAATTACGGTTGCGTAACCGTTTTCGTAAAAACGGTCAAATGACCTGTCAGAATGCTGCAAATTATTAACAGTGTATATCAACCGCATGTCGGGAATTAATACCGTAAGAAATCTCCAAAGATTCCGTTACTTGCAGCAGTCTTTTGTATTCTGAGAATTTTACTGGTTTAAGCGCACTGTTCGGGTACATGCGTTAAATTTATGTTTCTTTTTTACAATTATTTTCTTATTTTATTTATTCATTGGAAAACTTTTAATTTCATTATGGAATATCAGTCAAAAACAAATGCTGAACTATTTATATCGTTTAGGTGGATGTGGAGTGGTTTTAATATTTTGTAATTCGGCTTCACGCGGTAAATGTAGATTAAAAAAAACAAACAAAAAAAAAAAAAACATGCTAAAAATTATTTTAAAAACCATAAAAAATTAGCAAAATTCAAATACATTTTTCAAATAAATTGCATGTGAAAGATACTTTTTTTCCATTCGACGGTGTAAAAATTGAAATTATACAAAGTTTAGAAGTTAAAAAAATGCAGTAAAATAGAAATTTACAGGCCAAAAGTTTCCACCGTCAATATGATGTCAGCATTACTCATCAACATGTTTTTGCTTTATTATATAGATTATTTAAGCCAAAGGAACAGCTCGAGAAAAACCGAACATTGCCTCTAACTTAATGAATTTTAAATTTTACACTTGTCTATCATTGAAACTTTATAAAAGACAACAATTTAAGTGGTTTGCTGGCAACTTGTCGAACATGTAAAACAATTATTCATTACCCTGTTACTTAAGTTAGATTCAATAATTGTATAAACATACACATACACCACGATATACATGATAACGATCGTAATGTTACGTTATTATGTCATTATAAGACAGTAAAAACGTACGTAACAGTAATGTAAGAAGTTACATAATATATGAATTCATTTTTAATACATTTTTAATACATTTTTAATTTTTGTTTCATTATGAAAAATTTCACTACATTGTAAAAAATATACACGTTTCTTTATTTAGAAAACTATAATATAACAGTAAACGAAAATATATCGCTCACCTGCTAGAAAAGTGACACATCTCTCAAAAATTCATTTTGCGTTTTATTCTACAAATAGGTCTATCATAGGTGTGTCATGCTACACAAAAAGTTTCATAAGTTATACGGAAAATCCCTTTATTACGCTGTATGTCCATTTGTGACCACAGAAGAGGAGTGGATTGTCTGGGAATGTAAAATTACCCAACCCTCCAAACCTTATCCTGCGTCTTCATTCTTAAGGGTTATATGCTTTTATGCATGTTTTTATTCCTGCATACAGAGCTAAGTGCTATAATTTCTTGTTAACAGTAAAATCATGCAAATTTTCTTTTGCCTCTCCTGTGAAATTTACTTTTGTCGAGATGTGTCACTTTTGTTGCGGGTGAGTGATATAATAACCTCTTCCGTGTTACCACAATTCTGAAAAGCGTTTTTATCTTTAGAAACCACAGAAGCCAATACATACTCGAGACTTAAAGAAGCATTTATAAATGCAAAATTCCTTTTGCTTCCACTGTTTTTCGGAAACTTTTCAGGGTAGTTTTTATAAGCTATTAATAAGTTTTCTCAACCTGGAATAGAAATTTTTAAACTGCTGTCAATTCTCATAAAAACATTTTCATATTCAACAAACATGTTTTAAAGACAAACGCAATAATTTAACAGTCTTAACAATAACATTAAAAGTAATATTGTTTTGTGCTCTTAGATGTGCAAATTCAACTACACAGCTTAAGATGGTTTAATAAAATCACGTCTCCATCCTAAAAGTCGTTAATCTGGTTTGAAAAAACTAAATAATTAACTATAAATGCTTCTTTTGAGGGATTTCAGGACTCTTAAAGCTTCGAAATTTTAATTTTTTAGATGTTAAACTCCTATCTTGTCTAAACATTTTGATGTAATTGTTTATTTGAAATTCATATTAGAACAGAAGTTATGGCTTTTAGAATTATACCCGCACAATATCTGAAGCTGCGTTTCCGAAACTTTGAAGTAATTTTTCTCCAAATGACGTTTTTGGGCATAACGCGGTACCTCAAAAACTTCTGAATATTTTTTTCATAAAATTTTCAAAACGTACGTTTTATGTTGATCTGTATAAACTTAACCCCAAAATTTCCTTTTTATTATTGAAAAACATACTTTTTTACGGGATTCTGTTGTTGAAATTTTCAAAACTTTGTATTAGCTAAATACAACTTTGTATTAAAAATATAAAAATACTTTAAATACAAATTTATTTACGTCCAGAGTAATTATTATAATCTGAACCTGAATTATAAGTAAACACCAAATTTTTTATTCTAGTTGCAATATTTATTTTCGAATTGTGCGCGTAAGCTGTTATACCAATTTTTTGCTCGTCAAATATCTGACAGTTTGGAGCACTCTGTAAATACTATTTCTGCGTCTTACAATTTTTTAAATACATAAAATGGAAGAACGTACTTATATCTTTCATCTCAATAAAAATTTTGTTTTAAAGTCATATGCATTTTAAGATATTAAATGTTGAAAATGGTCTATTTTTTTCTTTTTTTTTCCAATTTTAAGTGTCCTGAGACTTCTTAAGCGTTAACATATATTAGTTTCTGACGTTTCTGACTTTTCGACATCGTAGGTAACTAGAAAAAAGTTATTTTATATTTTCTAACCTGATTATAATCTATTTTCGTATGTTAAGAAACATTTGTCTTTTTTTCGCGTTGTACGTAACCGCAGATTAGCGTTCTCATATGCAGCATTATATGTGCATTTTTTATCATAAAATACCATTTAACTCCATGGGGACGAGAGACCGGTATACGCGCCGCGTAAGGTGCTCACGATCCGTGAATAATATCACCAGTAAAGTTTTATTGTATATTTTCCTTATTTAATCGAGCATTTTCCCGATTCAATTAGATTTTGAAAAACCAGTAATAAAAGATTTAAAATTCTGCAAAAAACACTCGTCACGAAAGGGTTAAACTATGCTTTAAAGCTATACCTTTGTTTATAAACGGCAAAGTGTCTAGTAACACATTAAGTTAAAAATTTAGAAACTGAATTTCTTTATATTTAAACAATATTTTAAACTATAATACATCCCCCTCGATTCTTTCAATTTCAACAACAAATACCATCTGAAAACAAAACCTTTAAAAATCTGAGGAATTTCATACTTTCTTATGGAATCAATACAACGAAATCAAATCCAAGTATTCAGTATCTTTGCATTACTTTTATTTTCCTTCTCTCTAACTCGAATTCAATTCTGGTAAATTTATAAATTGAAAAAATAC
Source organism: Maratus speciosus (assembly GCA_963932465.1). Classification (NCBI taxonomy): domain Eukaryota; kingdom Metazoa; phylum Arthropoda; class Arachnida; order Araneae; family Salticidae; genus Maratus; species Maratus speciosus. Next base: position 142,365,322 of record OZ010791.1, read on the forward strand.
TCACTAATATTCACTGTTGATTTTTTGATATAGAATATTATCTAATTTCAGTTGTGTTTTGTAAAATAAAAGTATTACTAAACAAAAATGGAATACCTATAAGACTTTTTCGACATGTACACGTAAAAAAAGACGTTTCTTATTCTGAAAAAATATAGCCATGAAGGAAAAGTGTTCTTTGTGATTAGAACCCTAGAAACTAATATATTTTGCTTATTAAAAGAATCATTTTTAAAATCAAAGTTTCCTCTGCTGCCATTCATTTTTGGAAATGCTTCTGAGTAGTTTTTATAGTGAATTAATCAGTCTTCTTAAACCGGAATATTAGTTTTTAGGATGCCAGTTATTCTCAATTAAACATTTTTTAGCTGCGTAGTTGAGTTAGTGCATGTAAGAGTAACAAAACAATATTTAGTTTTAATATTAATGATGTTAATGTATGATATTTATCTCTAAAACCTGCGCCTTTAACACGAAATGCTTACTTGAAAAGTGATAGCATCCTGAAAATCTACACTACTCAAAACAGTTAGGGGATCACATGGTTTTAACGACATTACGCAAATATTTACACCGATAAGCAACGTAAAATAAAACATTCGTAATTTAAAGTGTTGTAAAAAACAGATAAAGAGAACTTCACATGCAAATTAAAGTTTATGAAGTCAAAAACAAGAAAAAGAAGATAAGTGCAGAAATCGGGATTTTGCAGAAACTTCTGTTTCACTGTCTCAGTTGTAAAATTCAATTGCTCAGCTTGTGTTTTGAGAAAAGGTGGCTTGAAAATGTCACAACAACATAATTTACCGCAATCCATGACTTAGCATGTTATCGGGACAGTTGAATTTGGGGAAATACAACGAAGTGTAGTGGATGTTGTTGGAGTCGCAAGAAGTGTCCATGAAAGGCTGTGGAATCGATTCCAAGACACAAGGAATGGTAGCAGGGTTGAGATTTCCGCGTTTTTGCGCACCAGTATATTCTTAGAGAAAATGTTGTTCAATTAAATCGCAAAAATGTTCCGATTAAATGAAATATAATTTTCTCTAAAAAAATACTGGGGGGCAAAAACGCGGAAATCTCATCCCTATACGGTAGTCATCGACAAGTGCAAGGTCGAAAATGTGCTAACACAGAAACTGATGACCGATATATCCTGTTAGCAGCTCGCCGACACAGAATGGACAATGCTACTCAGCTGCAAACACAGTTTTTCTTGGACACAGGACGAAGGGTGTCCACCCAAACGGTCCCAAATAGGCTTCATCAGGGTAGTCTCTATGCACGTAAGCCAGTGGTCTGTATTCTGTTGATCTCAAGCAATTGAGCAGCCCAAAGAAGTTGGGGAACTGAACATCGAGTTTGGAGGCAACGTCGTAGGAGTCAAATTCTGTTTACAGACGAGTCCCGATTCAGTCGGGATGTGACATCTGATGTGTTTTGGCATGGAGAGGAAGAGGCACTCAAAATAATCCCACATTTGTTCTTGAAATACCACATTACAGACGAGGTGGGTTGATGCTATTGGCTGGAATCAGCATAGGTGGGCGTATACGGGCCTGCATATCATTCGGAATGGCACTTTGACGATCTGAAGTCATACAGACGAGATACTGAAACTTCATGTCGTATTTTATGTTGCAGAAATTAGTGATTTCTTTTTTTCCATGCATGATAATGCCAGACTTCATACAGTTCGTCTTGGGAAAACATGCTTGAAGCTAAAACAATACAGCGTATGGAATGACCAGCATGCTCTCCTGACCTAAATCCGATCGAGCATGTTTGGGACATACTCAGACGATGCATTGCTGCAAGACCGAGGCCTCCTTTTACTGTCCGGGACTTAGAGATTGCAATCCTTGAGCAGTGGAACAGTATTGCCCAAAGTCTTATCGATAACCTCATCGCATCCATGGAAAACAGGTGTGCAGCAGTATTAGTGTTCGAGGAGACCGCACGCCATATTAAAAATCTTGCATCATTTCTAAACAATACATTTTTTTTATCATTTACATGAAAACAAATTGTTGCCCTAAACCATCTTTTCAAAGAATAAAAGCTCCCTTACAATTTTTTTTGCGTCTTTTTTCTGTATTGCGCATTGATACACGTGTACTAACCATTTTATGCCCATACATGGTTGTCTTGCTCTGTTCTCTTCCCTTTTTTGCTTGCTCCCCTAATTTTTTTGAGCAGTGTATATTTGGTTTTGCGAAAACTGATTAATAGACTATAAAAGCTACTCGGAAAAAGCTACTCAAAAGTCAACGGCAGCAAAAGAAACTATTTTTTTTTTATTTTTTTATTTTTTTTTTGTAAATGTTTTTTAAATCTCAAAAATGTGTTGATTTATGGGGTTTCTAAAGAGAAAAACTTTTTTGGAATCGTTAGTTACTCGGAGGTTATTGTATATTTCCGTTCGTAGTCATTTTATATTTTACTAGATTTAGAAGCATATGCCTTGTTTACAGTGTAAGGATGCTTGTAATAGTTGTAATTTTGATTAGCTAAAAGTACATATGAACAACGCAGATTTAGAAAGATCTTTAAATCGCTGTAACTTGTTTATAAAGAGATATACGAGTTAATTATTTTCTCATTTTAAAGAAATATATTTCAGATTATATATAACACAAAAAATACTTCTTGTATACAAAACTTTATTTCGTGGGATTATTGATAATTTACTTATCTTTTTTTTAATGTTTTTGACTAAAGGTCACTTTAGATGCACAAATTTAGAAAGCATCGCAGCATCATCTTCAAATTTTACACGAAGGATAAAAATATACCATTTATTAATTAAGAAGAAGCTTTTTTAACTTTTCCTGAAAAGAAATGAATTTAAAAAATATGTATTGAACTATTCAGAAAAACTTTCAATATATTATGTAATATCTTCTGTAAAATTGTAGTTATTTTCATAATTTCAATAAACTTTAAAGAAACTAATTAGCTAAAAAGCCTGAAAATTTTCAGTTCTCTACTTCTAAATAGATTTTTCCCAAAGTACTTAAAAATTAAAAAAATGTATTGAATATGAAATGAGTAAAATAGAAAAAAAAACTTTTTATGCATATGCTTGGCAATGTTTATTTATGTATTTAAAAAGTTGTTTTAAAAGTGTATGAATTCTGAAACGATATAAATCATGTATTTTTAGAATTGTCCGAGTCTCCTTTATCTTTTAAACGCAAAACTGGTAAGTAATAAATTCGAAGCATTTTATGTCTCCTGTGCCCTTAACTTAATTAAAAGTAAAATAGAATACTATGATAAATCAAACTTAATGCATTTTCTGATAGCTCAAAGAAACCAATGTTAATGAATACAGCGTTTTAAAGTGCCATGTTTCTGATAATAAATTTCTTTAGTTGTGCGAATTTTGTCTTAAATAAAATAGCCATAGCATTCATGATTTTAAATTTGTCATTAAAAATAAAAAACACGAAGTTTATGTCCATAATTTTCAGGAGATATGTACATGCTATTCTACTATATTTAAATATTCCTAACTTCATAAAGTTAAATGATTCCAAATATTATATATTTAAAGCACAGACATATATATATATATATATTTATTTATTTATTTATTTATTTATTTATTTATATATATGTGTGCGTGTGTATATGTGTAATATCTTTTGGATTTTTAAATTATGTTAAATCTATTCCAAATTCTTTATCCCATTTAGTTAAATTTATTTCCTTTTAATTTACTATTTCCCATTGATTCTTTTGTACATTTTCTTATTCACAATTTGTCTTTTACGCACTCCAACATTTTTTTCCACCCTGAAATCATTCGATTTCAGAATATTCTTTTTCTTGATCATGAACTTATTTCGATGGACGCTTTGATGTATTCGCGCGCTTTTTGGGGACTCTCTCAGTCCGTGAAATTGTGTTCTGCTATTGGCTAAAGCCTCGCGCATTGCGGTTTTCTGTATTCCTACTGTCTAACTAATAAATAACTTGCACTGCGTCAGAATATAACTAAATGTGATTTGTTTTAGTCTGGTAAAGCCACTCCAACCTGTTTCGCCGTAGAATATTAAAATCTCTTACCTCTCCAAAAAACTTTGTATATGGTATTTTCGACTATTAATAAATTATTTTCTGTCAAACCAGACCTTTTATTGGGAAAATGCTAGTGGTTTTCATCTTCATTATCCCGACTGATCCTTTGGAAGACTGTATTGTGTCTATTGGAAGCTGGTGATTTAAATCTTACTGATAGAAACTTACTCCCAATTACAAAATGTATACAAATCAGATGTAGCTTTTATAATTGCCATCTATTTTGTGAGAAACTGCTTACATATTAAAATACAAAATGTTTACCATAAAGCAAAATATACTGGAATTATTACCGGGGCGAAAATCTGTTAAATTAATAAATCTGTTAAATAAATCTGTTAAATAAAGTTTGACATCTTCTCTGTCATGGCTCTCTAAGTTTTAGATAGACTGATACTTCTAGACAGGGCACAATGTTGACGTGAACTAGGAAGCGAAAGAATTGCTTAACACGTTCCCACCGGCCTGCATCACCAGTGGGTCACGCACGACTGTCCCATCAGGCGGCGTGCATCACCGGTGGGTCAAGCTTGATTGTGGCATCGGGCGACGTGCATCACGAGTGGGTCACACTCTACTTTTCCATAGAAGGCGTGTACTACAGGTGGGTCACACTCGACTGTGCTATAGACGGCGTGCACTACAGGTAGCTCACACTTGAATATTTAAAAATTCAGTAGTAAAAACAATTCATTATTATAAACTTAATACATTCACGACGGGAAACGAGAATTGTCGTTTTCATTCAAAATATATAATTGACTAATGGCGTGGCTTTTACGTTACAGAAATGCATTTACATCTTGTCCATATTTCTTTAGATTATCAGACATTTTATATTAAATTTGTACATATGTAGTGAATAAAATCATGCTTCTAAGTCATTTGCTTAATCCGTAGGAACATTCAAGCAATCCCAATCAACACTGTTTGTTATATTCGAGTTCAATTCAATAAATATGAGAGGAACGGGACATTACATTCAGTGTCTGAATAAGCAACACTACCGCGCCGCCAGATGAAGGGAAATATGAATTTTAGCGCCGTCTTACAGCGAAAAACATGAATATTGGTGCCGGCATGAACGTGTTAAGCTATTCAGCTTCTATTATATTTGTAAATTGAAACCGCGATGTTTATTTATTTCAGTTACAGTAAAAGAAGTTCAAAGAGAGGTTCAAAGAAGAAGTTCAAAGTTCCTGAATGTTCACTATATGCGAAGCAGACAGCATCCATTTTTGAATTCCTAAAAAAGTATATCCCTATCATCTGAATTTTACTGCTTAAAAAAATCCTACTGAAGCTCAATGAGTTTTTGAACATTTAAAAAAATATACTTCGTTTTTGAATAATTATATATTCTCAAAATTTGAAAACAATACAGCGATAACTTATCAAGATGCTGTATAAGCTGTTTATTTTCTCCGAAAAATTTTTATTGATAGTGAGGCCGATAAACCGATGTAAATGAATCCATGCAATTAGAATTTATGGCATTTATACTTCATTAAAATGAGTTCTTTATTAAAAGTTAGAAATTTTGAAGACGAGACCACAATAAGCATATAATGATCAAATCGTCGAAAGAAAAGATAGCAATTCTTTAGAATCAAAATATTTCGCAACATTTTTTGGCGAAATTTAATGTTTTCTATAACGGAGGAGTTATGGAGAGATAAAAAAATTATTTATCGCCTAATGCACTAAAGTTGAAGTTATAACTAAACATATATTGTATGATGAGTCAAGAATTTTATTTGAAAAAAGAATAAGTTTATTTTTATTTTTTATCTTAACTGTTTGCGATATTAAAAAATAATCACATGAATGTGCACAGAATGGAAGATGCTGTTTCTAATGCCAGTAATAGCTAAAATGTGACATAGTTATATTTTGACTAATATTTTATTTATGTTGATTAGAACTATTTTTTTTATCTGTATAAAGATGCCAAGTTGACAAAACCTTTCCGCGCACGTTAATTTGGAAAAATTTCCGTTTTTATGAATAATTATTTATCTATCTATCTATATTAATAAAAGAATGTTTCTGTCTGTATATTTGTCTGCTGTGTGTCTGTCTGTTTGCTTCTTTTTTGGCTATGTCTGGGGAAATATACCACACATAGAAATCTGAGAACGTAGATGGGGATAGACGATGACAGTGTCTAATGTACTTGAAATTCAGATTTTTCATATTTTGGTAATTAGCCAAGATATTATTAAAAGCTAATTAAAATCGCAAAAAAGGCGGTGCTGCCAATCATGTCTGTGACTATCTGAGATTTCTTTAGTTTTTGGAGCAGATGAAAGGAAAACGTACCATTTTTAATGCATTTTTAAACCGCAATTGCCAAGTTCCCCGTTTACTTACAAAGATAAAAAAGAAAGTTTTCGCCTGTAACTCAAGGTTCGTTTGGATATACTTTCATTCAAACAGGTAAAATTCGACTGTCGGTTACAGAAACGAACGGGTGTTTCTTTCCGCCGCTGGTGCACACTGCAGAAAGCATTGGAGACTCGAACTCTAGGTTCGTTTAGATAGATTTGCATTTGAAAGAGAAATGTCTTGCAAATTTGATGGCATATTTTGCCGGAGGCAGTGGATTCTTTCACACTAAATATCTCCTCGGAGAACAATGTCTGAATTCAATAATTCTTTAAGTATGTTTAACCATTGAATATGTAGAATGAGTCATTTTGACTCCTTGTCTAACTAAATAAAGAGGAAAGAATCTTCCAAAGCGGTGCGTTCTATCTTTAAAATACCTAGACTTTGTTCAAACAATCTACAAACACGTAGGACGAAAATTATCATTTTCAATGAGGTGCAAAAATGTCTACTAATATTTTCAATGAAGAGGATAAGAGGAATTGTAGGGTTAAGACTATTATCCATGTCCCATGCAATGGCGGGTTGGTGAGCTAGTACAGAAAAAAATTAAAATGTATATATATACACAGAAATACACATGTGATGATTTTTATGTTCGTACATTACGGCAGCCAAAAATGCAAGGATTATCATAACTACAGACTTAAATCTAAAACGTCTTTACTCTTTAAACAACATTTTACAGAACATATTTTAAAAATAAGGTACTTTTCGGTTAATCGGGCGCCAGTGTTATATATACATATATATGTATGTATACATGTATGCATATATACATATATATTTACATATATATATGTGTATATGTATACATATGTATATTTACATATATGTATGCATATAAATATGTATATATAACACTGGCGCCCGGCTAACCGAAAAGTACCAAAAATAATTCTTAGATATGCGGGAAGGGGCGAAAATATCACAAATAATAATACCCCAAAATGATTCTTTAATTTTAAAATAATTTATTCGTGCTCAACTGTAAAATATTAATGATGTAAGAAAAGGTTTAAAATTACTAAACTGTATAAATAAAACTTAAGAAATTTTCTTTCAACAAAAAAGGTGAAAATTAAAAAGAACTGAAAAAAATCGGGATAGATCTGCTCTGCAAGGTAAACTGCATATGTCTATGAAGGTTAGAGTTGCAGTAAAACTAGAGATCCTACCTACACAACTTCCAGGTTGTGTAATATTTAAATGGAGCTTCTGACTGTAAAATAGTCAATGAAACATCGTCTTCATTGTGAAAGACCTATCCAATGATACGCCCCTCAATAGGGTGCGTAATTTTTTTCGTCTCTACCGCTATTTTGTATTTTACGGCTGCCATTTTGAGTTTATAAAAACAAAACCTAGCCTATAACCATCGGACGGTTAAGATAAATCGTTAGAGACCTCATTCATTAAAATTCACCCAGCCGTTGGGATGTTTCGAGGGTATAAAGAAATCCACATACCCAGATCCGCGTGAAACACATAACTCTTTTTGGCAGTTGGGTAAAAAGTTATTTATTATTAATTTCATTTATTAATAATTCAGAATTTTTTTCCTGTCTTATATTGTTTCATGACATATCCGTGCATATTAACATAATTTATAAATATAAGTATTGAAAACTGACTCATGCCTTTTCTATTTTAATATTATTGAAGCAAATACTCAAAGACAAATGAAAATTATAAGTAAATAAAAAAAAGTTCAATTCTCAGTTTTTTTAATTTCATTTTAACTCCGTAATACTTTTCATCATACTTAAAAAGTTTTGAAGGTTTCGGTTTGAAATGCATCTGAAATACATGTTTTAATAGCAGTCAATAAATTCGGTTTGAAATTTAATTAGCATATGTTATTCAGGATTACTACGCAAGATTAGCATTAAAAATTAAGTGCCATTTATAATTCCTTTGCAAAGACACTCAAAATTATTCCGTTACATTATGGATAATGGAGAAAAATTGTTTGAACTGAAATAATCTTAATGATGTTACACTGTTTCAAACATTATGAAATTGATATCTATTTCTGAGGTGCACTGAAACACGCTTTCTCTGTAGTATTGAGTCAAAAATAATTACAGTAATAACAACCTGTATGATAATCACTTACAAACATATTAATCTAAATAATGCTATAAAATGGGATAAAATATCTTTATTTAGATTGACGAACGTTACATGGCACAAACAACGAAATTTTTAAAATCATTCATTATTCAAATGAATTTTAGAATGATTTTGAAAATATCGCCGTTTGTGCGATGAAACGTTTGTCAATCTAAATAGAGATATTTTATCACATTTTATAGCATTATTTAGCTTAATAATTACAGTGTTACAAAAGAGAAAGAAAGTTGTAAAGATTTTTCAACTGTGTTAGACGTTTCCAAATGAAATTAATTTTATCATACTATGTAGTATATATAAAATTTATGGATTATATACAAGGCTGAGCAAAAAATTCGACTCATTTTCCAACTTTGGATGATAATTGATGAAAATGGGTTTTTAACTGTGTGATATATTTTACACACTGTAAAAAAACCACTGTAAATTTGCCAGAACAAACTCGATCACAGTGAATGTGCTGTATCTTTCTTTGGTTTCCTGACTATATAAACATGGAAAATACAGCAGTTGCGTTAAATTGCCAGCACATTGTGCTGTTAATTTTACGCAACTACTGTATTTTCCATGTTTATATAGTCAGGAAACCAAAGAAAGATACATCACATTCACTGTGATCGAGTTTGTGCGCGAGATGAACAGTACTTACTTTGTACTGTAAAAATGTCATTTTTTTACAGTGCATATGTTTACTGCATATCTTCTTTCACCTTATTTAACGTCAAAGTTTCTTACTGTATTCTGTATATCTTGGAAATCATTTTATAAACCATGCTCGAAGCATGATTTTTCTTTTTTGTTATACTTATAGAAATGCTTGAAAATATACTTCATAAATTTGTGACAATGACAAACATTCGACACACTATGTAATTATGGCTTTAAAACAAGAAAATTTCGCGCAACAGAAATCTTATAAAATACATAAATGCATTTTTGAAAAAGAATAAAAAAAAGACCATTACATTAAGAATAACCGAAAATTTTAACACTGAATTTTTCAAAGTTAACTACTGAAATATATTCTTTTACCCAGTGTTCAAAGAAATATTGACTTGTTTTTCGTTAATGAACAGAAAAAATATTCACTAAAATTTTCAAAATAAAGAAAAGTAGAAAATAAACTTACTGTTTTTTATACTATTTGTTTAAGTTCGACGTAAATACATCTTAAATGTTTAAAGAAAATAAAACTTTTCAGCTTTTGAACTTGCATTATTTTCCTTTTAAAAACCTTTGTTTATTTTTACTTTTGTTCAATGAAAACATCTTGTATTCTGTTTAAAAACATTAAACATAATAAATTGGTTTAAAATAAAAAAGTCCTCACGGACATTTTATTTTAAAGGTTATTTTAAGCGTGCTAAATAGAGCATATATTTTGCTTTTGTAATATCCGTACAAGGGAATGTTAATATTTAAAAACAAACAAAATATTTCAGATAAGATTATAGGAGAAATATAATTCATTTCATTTTTTGATTCTCGATCTTTATCATAATTTACAATAGACACGTGAATAAGAATATTTCAGCTTTTTTCAATTTGTCCCATTGTTTTTTTATTTTTTATGAGGAAATTTTCATACAGTCCATGTCCAAAAGAGGAAAATTTTACGAATGATGGGCTGTTGTAAAATTGGACAATAATGTACAACTGATAATAGAAATTTTAGTTAATAGCCCATTGTTCAGAAAATAAGCTTTTTTCAGTGCGCCAGTTTCTGGTGTATAGTTACTTTTTACTAAGCAGCCATATAATGGTCAGTGTAAATTCCTCCATAGATAATACAAAATATACATCACTGGCACGTGAAAACTGACAAGAAAATATATGAAAGCTACTCAAAATTATTTTATTTAAATTAAGGAAAACTACTATTTGGAATTTGTTTTCTGAAAGGCAAATTATTTGACCTATTGCGGCAACACTTTTAATCACATATACTAAATTTCAATTGCCTATTGGCGACTAGTTATTTTCAGCTTTATGATATTGTATTATGGGATATACTTTATGTTCTTTGAATTTCCCTCCTCATAAAAAAAATTACAAATGAGCTATCTTACCCTTGCTACATCTTTCATGCCATACTTTATCTGTAAAACAAGTCACACTTTACACCAACATATTTCAAATTATTTTTTCTAAAGTTTCCTTTTTCTCATTTTTTCGTAGTTTGTAATTTTTTTATTATTTATTAAGTAATTTAAACTAAATTAAAATATAACTGTATACATGTATTTCAAAATTGTTTCGGTTAAACGAAAGTGTATCTTAAAAATAATAATAATAAATCATAAAATAAAGCTGTATTTAAGTTTATTGTTACCATTCACTACGGAGCATTAATGTATTATTATAGATTATTATTGCATTATTTATTCTCAAATTTGACTTCAGAGTAATAGTTTTAATTTATCTGTATTATACCGAATCTTCGACAACGAAGCATATCATTCTGAATCGGAATTGCCATTGTGTTAGAGTATCCAAATATCGAGGATGTTTAAAAATTCGACCAACAAATTCAGAAAGGTAATAGTACGCGTCAAGAGGATGAAAAATTGCCATAGAATATGGTGTGGCAAAGTATTTATTGAATCACAAGTACACAGTGTTTCATCCTAATTAAACTAGGATTGGAGGTAATACACTATATGCCAAAGGCCTATATACCAAAGGTGACCTGTCACTTGTGATTTTAGACAGTTGTTAAATATCTAGAAAAATACATGAGGAATTAACCTGAAACTGCAGGTGTCAAGTATAGTATAGATCATATATTTCCGCGAAGATTTTTTTTCCCGAAACCCCATAGGGGACCGTCAACAAATTGAAAAAGAACGAATATCTTTTGGATAACCCAGTAAAAACTAATTAGCAAAACCGTTCAAACACATTATTAATAAGTGGCTTATTGTAATATACTGTGTGTTCATTTTTATGAGGATAGCATGTATACTCGTAGAAAAATTCAGGATTGTATTAAACAGCCCCAAATTTCGCCAAGTTTTTTGCTTATAATTTGCAGAGTTCTTAATATAAAAAAAAGTTCTTTCAGAAAATATGACAAACAATATTGTACACAATACTTTGCGATCAGAATTAAACAATAATAAAAATTGGATGAAAGATGAGCAGGTTTACTAAAAAAGGTTTCACTGCGCATGCGCGAATTATATCAAAATATAATGTGCATAATGTATTAGCTAAGTATATAGAGCAACTTTTGTGAAAGTCTCAAAATCATATCTTGAAAATTCTGAAAATAATCGTCGATAGAATAAGCTCGAAATCCGTTCTTCCGAAAAACAAGCAAAAAAATCAGGGGTTGTATCAAATATCTGTTGATTGGTGCCAAGATAGCGTACGCAATATTGCACGTATATTTGGATAGAACACCTGAACCTGATCTTTTTGCTTGTTTTTCGGAACAACGGATTTCGATCTTATTCTGTCGACGATTATTTTCAGAATTTTCAAGCTATCATTTTGAGACTTTCACAAAAGTTGCTTTATATCCTTAGCTAATACATTATGCACATTATATTTTGATTGCGATCGCACATGCGGGGTGAAACATTTTTTAGTAAACCTGCTCATTTTTCGTCCAATCTTTATTATTTTTTAATTCTGATTGCAAAGTATTGTGTACAATATTGTTTGTCATATTTTCTGAAGAGAACTTTTTTTTTTCATATTAAGAACTCTGCAAATTATATGCAAAAAACTTGGCAAAATTTTGGGCTTTTTTATAAGAACCTTAATTTCTTTAAGAGTATACATGCTATCCTCATAAAAATAAACACGGTGTATTACAATAAGCCACTTATTAATAATCTCGTGTTTGAACGCTTTTGCTACATTAGTTTCTACATGGTTATCCAAAAGATATTCGTTCTTTTTCAATTTGTTGACGGTCCCCTATTGGGTTTCGGGAAAAAAATCTTCGCGGAAATATATGACCTATACTATACTGTTTACACACCTTCAGTTTCAGGTTAATTCCTCATGTGTTTTTCTATATATTTAACAAAACGTCTAAAATTGCAAGTGACCGGTCACCTTTGGCCGTATAGTGTAGTTGCGAGAAAAAAAATTGCAATGAAAATGCAATGATACGTACCTTGTTTTGTGTGAAATGTTATAACATCATGAAAAAATCTCGAAAAACATGTTTCTCAAGCAATCGATGATACCGTATAAACTGATAATCGCAGTCCAAAATATGAGGCGTCAAGTGCATACTGCTGGCGCATATCATGCAAACTTCTACCAATTTTGTTTGATGTTACCACATTTACAATATAATGTCTGCTAAATGTTTAACTGCAATATACTTCAGTTTTTTGAAAGTCATTACCGTTAACCCTAATTGAGTTAAGATGAAACACCCTGTATTTTTTATTAAATACGTGGTTTGCGACCCCATGTTCTATGGTAATTTTTCATCCTCTTGATCCTTACTATCACCCCTGTGAATTTGTCGGTCGAATTTCCAAACAACCTGTGTACATGAAAGCATTTAGTTCCACATGCCTGCAACAACGAAGTGAAGGGGTTAAAACTACTATTATTTTTAATTTTATGCAGATTTCTTTCATACGGTAGGCTCCTATATTTAATCACATATGCGGAATTATTTTCAAAACTTTCAGATACACATATTATATACCATTCTGTTTAATTAATTTAAGGCCGCCGTTTAACCGTTATTTCTTCTTTTCTTCTCCTTGTTTGTCAAAATTATATGCATTATAATATAGTTGAATTTTGCATAAATCGGTTTGTATTTTTTAACGATAGAATTTAACCCGATAATGTAGTTTTACTAATATTTTGTAATAAGGCTCAGTTATAATTAATTTATGAAACATATTACATTGATACACAAACTGAATTGTAATATTTCGAACAATTTTTTTTCACTCTAAATTTTCAGTTAGTTACCAGAAAATGTTGCCATAAAAATTGATATTCTTTATTAATAGCGATTCTATCTGATGTTAGATGATCACAAACCAAGAAACCGGTAATAACTCGAACGAACAAACAACTAATATCGCAAACAACAACTTGAATAAATAGTATTAGTAAGCCATTTATGAATAAAAACAATACTTTTCATTCGTACAATAATTAAATGTTAAAAAAAGGTTCCCATTTTTTTTTTTTTTTTTTTTTTTTTTTTTTTTTTTTTTTTTTTTAGAATTTCAGACAAGAATAAATAGGCTTTTTAATGTAAAATGTTTCTACATCTCTTATTTGTCTTTAAAAATTTAAATAAACCAACTGGAATAAATTTCCTAAATATAAGATCATAATAACGTTAATTTATGATTCGTCGTTGTAGAATAATAAAATAACGAAAATATAGAAATGAAAGACAATGCCTATTTTTATTTACTTAGAACCTATCGAGACGTCTGCAAGTTTCTTTATCTTAATTTTCATTAGCTTCTTACATTTTCATAACAAATATCTATCTTTTCTTTAGAGTTAATGGATACATTTTCCATTCGTTTTCCCCAAAATAGCATCAAATTACTCTTGCTCTATTCGTGTATGACTTTTTAGTATAGGGTAATTCCGGGATTTAAGCCGCATATTTTTTTTTGAATTTGTGTATAAAGTCCCATGGTGGGCATAAAATAAAAAAAGTCATGCTGTGCTATTTAATGTTAAATATACAACATGTGTACTGCGACAAAAAAGTTCAAAACAAATAATTAATATTTTTAAACAATTTCTTTCTAAAACATTACTATGCGGCTCGTCAACTGCACATTCAGGGTGAGACGCCACACTTGTTCGGTAGTTATGCCGCGCTTGTGATAAGAATGGAATGAAATTATAATTAAAAATAATTAAAAAAATATTCATATCTGGACTAAAATTAACGATGTACTAACCAAATGAAATCAAATGAGTACAATGAAACGTATTTGTGGATTCAAATTAATAATTGTTTGCCTATTTTCACAATTAAATTTATCGACTAATTTTTTTACATTAAATTTTAATTGTTATTTCAGGAACAACGTAACATCAATGTCTTAGAGAGGGAAAAGAATAAAAGTAAAATTGTGTTTACATAATTTATTTCTTAACCCTTTCGGAACCGGCGACTTTTACACAAATTTTATTCGATTGGCACCACTTTTTTAAAAGAAGTTACCTTTCTTTAAATAATCCTGAAAATGCTCTAATTAAAGAAAGCAAATATTGCTTTTATTTTTTACTGGTGCCAGAAACAAATTCTGCTTGCCCTTTTTGAAGGTGATTATATGCACCCATGGTCCCTAATGGGTTAATAGACCTGTTTTTTTTCGCCCACAATCTACACAAAAAGTGTCGAAAAAGGAATCTTTATGTAACTACATTTGACACATGATGAAACGAAGCCAATTACACTTCCTCTTTTTTGGAGTAGTTTTCTAAAAATTCCTTGCAAAGAACGTCTGCGTTACGCGTAATCCATTTTTCCATTATTATCATCTTGACTTCCATCTTTCTTGGCCTTCTTCCTTTTTATTTTTCCGTTTATCTCCTTTGATTTTAGTAAACTGGATAACATGCCTAACTTGGTTAGTCTGAGCGAAATGAAAAGGAAAAGTTAGCAACACTTAATCATACCGTACAAAAGAAACTGGGGCATGTGTACCGGAATTGCAGTGCGGCATGTATCCCATTTTGCATGGTATAGACGTCACACATCACACTTGCCTGCCATCACTAAGGAAAATGGCGTAACCATGCACACAATACTCTATACAAACGCTACACTTAGTTTTGACTACGAAATCATGCATCCATTTAGTAATTAGCGAATGAAAAGTATTTAAGAATAACGTGTTTGAAAGTTTGGACAGTGAAATCCAGCACTTACGTCAAATTAAGGATTGTACATCTACAAGTAAGCATCGAAATAGGATTCACGCTATACACTGGTTAAAATAATCTCATTGCGCACTTATACTGCGCGTTTGACGGCCATCTATCGATAATTACAAGACATATAAGGGGTGCGGCATTTATCCCGGATGCGACGACTCTCCCGGCGTTATCCTACAAGGAAACTTTTTTTTTTTTTTGCTTTAGTGTCCGTGCTTAAAGTATTTTCATTACAATATTACACATAAGAAATACTAGAACGAATTAAATGATATCGTATTCCATTTCTGCTCTTGAAGTATGAAGAATATGATTTTAAATATAAAAATAAAAATAAAAACCTACATAGGAAATATAAAAAAATTGTTGATATTTGAATAACAAATAATCCATAACTTCGCTTTATTCTTTAAGTTATTTAACTTAAAGAAAAAAAAACATTCGTTTTCGTTTTTGATTGACATTACATATCTAAAATATCGATTATGTTCAAATTTGAACTCATGTGCAGTTGTCGGTGATAATGAATTATTGAAATATTTTGAAGGCCATTGCACATCATGGGCAGAAGCAAATATTATTCAAGTTTTTGGTTGAAATCAAATATCAAATCAATCAATTTTGCTCAAATTTTGCAATCATGTTCATTGTCAATGATGATGAAGTATTCAAACATTTTGAAGGCTATTCATGATCATGGGCTTGATCAAGGAGCAAAAATTATTTACGTTTTTGATTGAAATCTAATACTAACGAAACATTTTACTGAAATGTTGCACCCATATTCGGTTTTAATGACAATGAAATATTAAAAAAATTTGAAAGCTGCTTCCTGATCAGGCTACAGCTAGGAAAAAATATTCATGTTGTTGGTTAAAATCAAATAGTTCACGTGTCGGTTTTCTTCAAATTTTGCACCCATGTTCATGACAAAGAAGTCTTCCCGATGAGCCGACGAAAAATGCAAGTCTTCACATGCAGGTTAGCAAGAAATAAGTTTTCCAATTCAAAGAGCTCTAGAATGCGGTCTATTGGTCCAAATGAGATAAAATTTGATGTACAGATAATTCAAATGACGCGCTTGACATTTATTATATAAAAACCTTTATTAGGAACATTCACTAATCGATAGCGCTGTAACACAAATAGTATTTATTTGCATCTATGAAAAATGTGACTTATCATTTTCGTTATAGTGCATGCCTACTAGCCATGTTCTTTATATAAATATAAGGCGAGCTCTGAACGAGCTTTAGTTACTTCTATGCATATCATGGCTACGTTACAGGAAAAAAACTCTTCTGGTTAAAGTGTTCTATAATAACCTGCAGAACTCCGTTAAAGCTGTAAAAGAATTTCAACGTATGAAGCAGATACGAAAATGTTGAAAGTCTCCATATGCCCTGTGCAAGATGATAAAGAAATTTGAAACAACTGGACAACTTGACATTCTTCCAGATAGAAGAAGTAAACAAATCCAGTCATCTGGTGTCGAAAATGTGGCTACTGCGGTCTTTAAAGCCAGATGTCTGTCGTCGAATTGTAGTGTGAGTGTGCCAGTTATTTCTAGGGTATCGCGTTTATTGGATATACCGTATTCCACTGTACGAAAACTCTTACAGCGGATTTTGCATTTTTATTCCTACAAAATGAAGCCTGTGCACCTGTTGCAGGACGGGGACTGAGAGGTTCGT
Organism: Maratus speciosus; assembly: GCA_963932465.1. Classification (NCBI taxonomy): domain Eukaryota; kingdom Metazoa; phylum Arthropoda; class Arachnida; order Araneae; family Salticidae; genus Maratus; species Maratus speciosus. Next base: position 142,382,526 of record OZ010791.1, read on the forward strand.
AAATCTTTTGCTTTTGAGTTTCTTTCTGGAATGGTGGTTGACGTCACTTGGCCATGGAAAATTTTGTGGACTGACCCACTTTGGGCTCAATGGGCAAATTAACACCCACAATTTTCGAATTTGTACAGCGGAGAAACCTAATATTATCCAAGAACAACAATTGCAACCTGAAGAAGTGGCAGTATGATGAGCTTTTACGGCTACTTTTATCATTGGAACGTATTTTCTAAAGAGATAACTGCAAATGGAATCTAAACCTGTTCAGGCACATGAAAACGGTATCGTGATATGCCGAAGGATTTTGCAATCCCACAAATTTAACAGCGTGTATACGTTCAGGTCATCATTTTCATGCAACATGGTTCACCTCCTTACATTGATCGTCGTGTAAAGCAATTGCTCAGACAACATTTCAGAGAAACACGCATGACTTTCTAAAACATGGCCACCTACTTCGCCGGATACCACACCGTGCGACGTTTGGTTGTGGAATTTCCTGAAGGATAATAATTACCGTAAAAGTCCAGCATCTGTAACTGATCTAAAGGACTGTATTCGCCGCCATGTTCTTGATATTCCGGCAGACTGCCTCCGGCCAACTGTGGAAATTATGGTTGTGCGATTATAGCATGTGCTCTAATCGCAGAAATGTTGAAAATGAAGGAGGACATGTTGAGCGGTTTTAATGCTACTTTATTTCTATTATTTAACATTAATAAAGCCTATTAAATGTTTTTATGTGTATTACAGCTTCACCTATTAGAGTATTATTGTGCTATTTTTTATTTCATAAATGTCAAGCGCATCATTTGAATTATCTGTAGTTTAAATTTTATCTCATTTGGACCAATAGAACGCATTCTAGAGCCCTCTGAATTTTAGAAATTATTCTTGCTAACCCTGTACCGCCGTCCTTCATTTCCGTTCTTTCTTTTACCATTCCCTTCTTTTAACGGCCGTTCTTCATCAGAGGCAAACGTTAGGAGCAAAAATCCTTTTGATTTGTTTTTAAATCAAATATCTGGAAAATCGGTTTATTGGTTTATTAACCGATTTTCCACATATTTATTCACATACGTATTAGTTCACTGTCGATGTCATCGGATATTTAAATAATTTCAAGACCGTGCTTTATAAAGCGCAAAATTATGTTTTACGTTTTTGAGCCAAAAACAAATACAGCAAACTCTGTCTAAGGCGGAATCAATCGAGACCAAGAAAATATTCCGCCTTAGATAAATTTTACCCTATGTCTATGGATTCGCAAAGACTTGAACATCTTCCCGAGTTAGACAGATTTCCGTGTTACACAGAGTCCGCGTTACAGAAAGTTTTATACGAGGAGTGGCTATTTAATAACAAGACTAATGCCTCTGCAGACGAACCGCGCATGCGCCGAATTCGTACGACCAATACTTGTGTAGCGCAAAGCCTCCTGTATCGGTTAACGTCTCTAAATTCTCCGTATTCCAATTAGTCTAGTTATGACCTTCATTTGTTCTGGACCCTGTTTTAGTGTTTTGTCGGGAAAGTGTTGAGTATATAAACAGAGCAAGGAATTCATGTGAAATTTATTTTTAAACTTCGAAAATCCGCTACTGAAACTCGCCATTTGTTAAGAGAAGTATACGACAATGAATGTTTATCACATGCGAGGATTTTGAGTGATTTAAGCATTTCCAAGATGACCAAGAAGACATTGATGTTCGCCCGGGTCACCCTTCTACGCCAACAATGAAGATAACTTTCGATCTTCATGGGATTGTGTACTTTCACTGGTTTCCTGAAGGTCAAACTATTAATCAAAATTACTAATTTGGGGTCCTTCCTCAAATCCGTGAAAAAGTACGACCCGAATTGTGGAAGAACAAGTCATGGGTTCTTCATTAAGACAACGCACTGGCTGACACTGCACTGTCTGTCAAGACGTTTCTAGCCAAGTATAACAGCCCAGTGTTGGATTATCCACCTTATTCGCCTGACCTAGCACTATGTGACTTTTATCTGTTCCCCAGCGTCAAATCTTTATTAAAAAGAACCAGATTTCAGATCGTTGAAGGTGTGAACGAAAAAGCGACACGCATCATGAAAGAACTCACAGAAGAAGACTTCCAGCACTGTTTCAAACAATGGAAATTTCGCGTGGAGTGTTGTAGGATAAAGGATGGGTGTATATTGAAGGGGATAATAACGAAATATGTATAAATTTAAAGTAAACTATTTTGAAGCATTAGTCACGTTATTTAATAGCCACACCTCGTATAATGGGTAATTTTGTTAGAAATTGCATTCAAATCCGTTTTTGAAGACGTTGAGTTAAATTTGGGTTAAAAATGTATTTATTAATTTATATTTCTTGTTACGTAATTAAGTAATTTAAAATTTATAAATATTTAAAGATTTTTAAATGAAAAGAAAATCCACTCCGATGTAGTTTATTATATGCAACAAGAAAAGAAAAAGAAAATTTCAATTAATTCGACAGTGGAATATTTAGTATGCCCAATTAATGAGTGATAAAAAGTTTTAAGCACCTGTACATACAAAAACCAAAATTTTCTAAGTGTCATATCAAAATAAATTTTAAGGTATTTATATTTTTATCCGAAGGGGATATAAGTACAAAATGGAAAGGGACATTGCAACAAGATGGATGAACTTGCAATTTCCGATTTTCTGGTTGTTGTTGTTTAGACAAATTATTCTTTGTCTTTGGCCATGGAAAGAGCCTGCTTCAACTCTTTGTAGGTCAAACTCGGTCCTTCGTGCATTTAGAGGCATTAGAACAGATTTAATTAGAAAGTGGTTTAAAAAGTAGCTGAAATACAGCTTATTATACAATAAGTGTCTTTCTGAATTTTCATGACATTTAACTCGGAACATTTATATAAATTGCCTTATTCTGTACGCTACCCAGCTACAGAAAAAGGAAGAACCGATCTTTTGAATATGTGCAGTAAAATAGGCTTCCCTATAAATGCTTATATCTCAACAAATATGCAATGTAGTTCTGAAACTTTTAGAATAACATTTCTTTTGTAAGTTGTTGTTTTAGAATTTCTTAAATTTGATTGAAAAAATAGCGCGCCGAGAAAGAAGCAGATGTACCTGCTATTATCACGAATATGCATATGAACTTTGCAAATAGCAAGAAAATGTATCTGTATAATTTACATGCGAGATCCAGTTTTTAATGATCCAGAATGGTCACAAATAGTAGACTTTTTTATTAATTTTGTTGTTCATTCATTATATACTCTAAAAACTGAATATTTGCGGGACTTCCGTGGCTAAGTGGTTAAGGCACATTTTCTCTAATAACTTGCGAGCGTAAAGGAAGGCGATGTATTCAACTCCTGTTGAATACATTGATAACTCTTTGTAGAGTACCCGGGTGTATTCCTTAGGGATTCTATTACCTTGTCACTATCCAGTTTTTATCCCCAAGAAGGCTTATAAGCGAGCATGGGTGTTAAGCAAACAAGTCTTTACGTATGTTCTTAAATAAATAACTGAGTTTACGCTTGAAATTATAGAGTTAAGCATTCTCTTTACGTGGTCGAACGTGAAGAACAATTTGTCATATATTACTTTCTTAGATATTGAAACATACTCTGCAATAAATGTTTATTCCCTTCGCCCCAGTTAGATTACCCAACGTTATGCAATGCATAAATTTTACAGTACTTTTATCAAATTATATATTCTGTATCATTATATTGATACAAATTTCCGGTGGAGGGGGCTAAATTCTATTTCGCTGAAAAATATAAGAAAAGATATCTCTATTTTTCTTTTCTAGCTTTCAGTTGCTTTAAAATTTTATTTGTTTTTATCATAAAACAACATAAAATCTTCAATATATACACTTGAGGCTTTTCATTGAACTATTTTTTTTCTAATTCGTTTAGGTTCTTCGAAATAGAAGTATATAAGTTTATCAAGTTAACCCAAAACACCATCTGCGCCTATGCATTAATTCGGTTTTAATGAAAATTCTTTTAAAGTATGCAAAATTTCAGTTTCTGTAAACACAATATTCTGAAAGTTATTCATGTTTTATTGAACCGAATTCTTTTGTGTAAACAATTCTTTGAAAATTCTTCTACAACTCGATACTTCGAAATGTTATTATTTTTAACAACAATACACATTTATATATTGAAAGATTCTTTGAAAAGAAACTGAAAGCAGATATATATTAAATTCCATGAAAATAGTTTGAATACATTTTTTTTCCCTAAAAAGTAAGAAAAGAGCTAGAAACATAGGTGTAATACTTTAAAATAATTTTAAATACTGTGTGCTGCAAAAGTTGAAAGTAAAATGCGGTAAAATAAAAAAAAATTCTAAAACTCGAAGAGACTAGCACAGAGGGTTAGACAGGTTTGCAGATTATTATTACCGTGTTAAGCATTTTGTGTGGCAGAAAATTATTAGTTCAAAATTTTGACCGTAGAGGGCGTTATTCCGTGTAATGCCAGACAGATGTAGCATGCATATAGCTTTCGCTGTACAAAAATAGTATCCCCCAAGAGATTTAAAACCACAAAGCTTCATAACTGAAATCACGGACTGAAAGGGCTTAGAGAATGATGTCATCATTGCAGATTTAACTGTCATCAATGAAAATGTGAGTTTATATTTTAAAATAATATCGTACGAAATAGCATTTTATTAAATGCTACGCCGCGCGCCGTTTGGATGATTTTTTTTGCATACATATCGCATTGGAATCATACATTTTTTCTGTCCCGCGCGCCAAATAAAACACGCATTCACATCTCTATAACTGAGTGATTCTACAATGATTGCGTTAAAGTTACGTCCTTTTTGTCTGATTGTCTTTTTATTGATTTATGATAGCCTACAGATAGATTTCCGTTATTATGATCATCCCATTTTTAGGATATTTTCTTTTTATTTATTTTACGTTGAAGTCCCCATATGGTTTAATCAGGTTAGTGATGGGCGATAACGAGATTTTTTTCTCGATTTTCTCGATTGTATGGACATCTCGATATTTTCGATTGTGTAAATTTTTTCTCGATGACTACAGTTTGCAAATTTCTTTTATAAATCATATATTATGTATTATATACGTCATACATTTATCAAGAATCGTCTGCGGGTGAACTGGAATGAGTCGATGTTAATAAAGACTAGGTGACTTCGACCGCTAGCGGGCCCCTCCTTTAATCGGGGCCCCTAATTTATAAGTAATCTTGTAATATGAAATCACGAACATGTTACCCGCTATATACGGCACTGATATATGATAGCAGGCGGGTGTGGTGTGCACGCACTACAAAATCTTGTAAAAAATATAATATCGAAACGAATGAACGTCGGACCAGATCTCTTGGGGGAGGGGTCAAAGCGAGCGGAGGGGCACAGCACCTGCATAATATGATTAAGTCGTTACAGGTCTTTAGGCCTTTCCAACCATATGTCACATGAGAAGTCTGAATCTGAATTTATAAAAATGCCCTCCCCGTGGGGGCAAAGGGGGGTGGAGGGGTGCGGGAGGTAGATAACATGAGTAAGTGGTCATAAGCCTTTCCAACAATATGTCACATGAGGGGTCTCGGGTAAATTTAGAAAAACACCCCCGTGAGGGAAAAGTGGGGGGGGCTGTCACCGGAGGTGCATTACATCAAGAAGTAGTCACAGACCTTTCCAACGATATCTCACATGTGGGGTCTTGGCTAAATTTGGAAAAGTGTCCCCGGAAGGGGGTGCAAAATGGGGGGATGGACACCGGAGGAGCATAGCATCAATAAGTAGTCACAAACCTTTCCAACGATATGTCACATGAGGGGTCTTGGTTAAATTTGGAAAAGTGTCCTGAAATTTCATATATTATAAATAATATTTAGCCGAGGGCTCCGTAAAAAAATCCGATCTAAAATGATAAAAGCGGAAATAACTACCCTCGCAGTGGGGGCCAAATTGGGGAGGGGAGGAAGAAAGTCCCATAATATGAAAGAGTCATCCGAGAGCTTACCGATGACATATCACATGACTGGTCCAAAAAAAGTTTGAAAATTGCTCCCCTTCTCTGCCCCCGTGGGGCCACTCTTTCGCCCCGGAATTCATACAGCCGCCACTTTAAAATTTTTATGTTCAATAAATAATAGTTACCGGAAGACTGCATAAAAAACCCACATCTAAAGTGATATTTAAATTTATTATAGAAATCGGCTACGGTTTTAAAAATTTGTTCGCCCCTTCCCCACCCCCCTTTGGGCGAAGAAAGGTTCATAGTATGAAAGAGTGGTCAAAGGGCTTTTCGATTATATGCCACAGGAAGGGTTTGGTAAAATTTTTAAAATTGCACCCCGCATGAGTCCACTCTCACGTCCTCCTCCCTCGAAATCACCCGACCCACCTTCCTCTTTGAAAATTTTATATTTAATACTAGGGGGCTCTTCCCCCTACGAGCTACGCTCGCCAACCCCCGTTCAGGCACTCCAAAATCCTAAAAGCACGCTAATTTGATCGGCTTTAAAAATATTGGATTAAAATTAAAAAAGAAAAAAAAAACGGTAGCGATCTCTCTGTAAACGGGTTTCCATTCGTTTTCCTTGGATTGGGGATTTTTAAGGCCAAATCTGCTGCTGTTAAGAGATACAATGGCTTTTTTCGTATTTAATTAAAAAAATTAGTTAAACTGGTATTTCTTAGTTATCCCGTCGACCAATTTCGCCAATATATATAAATCGCCAAACCACTCGCCAAATTATACACATTGACATAATTTTTATTCTAAATAACGAAAGAACAAATAAATTAGTAAAACATTATTAAAAATACAAATAAAACGTCGAATTAATGGTTTTATTGACCATTATTGGCATTTAATCTTGCAATTAATTAATTAATGGCAACCATTATTGGCATTTAATCTTACAATTTGGCGACAGTAATTTGGTCGACGGGATAACTAAAAAGTACCGTTAAACATTTGAAATAAGCTAATGTAAAATGAATTAAGTAAAGAGTGTCATTGTCTGCCGGTATTTTTTAACAGCGTTATAAGATAGTTCTTTTAAATAATTCATTTTAAATGTATCGTTTCAAATCTGACGTAATTTACACAAAAGTTTTATTTCTCTTATTAATATTCACGTGAAAATTCTTTTGTTGTTAGAAGGAAATATTATTTGCGCTGTCTTCGAATTCACGATTATAATTGAAAAGATTATCTCAAAATATCTCGCGAAAATATATTTTTCAATTTAAATTGTTTTGCTATTTTTTCTGCCATTTTAAATATGACGTAATTTCCTCAAATTACAAGTTTTAACGCATAATAATGATTTTTTTTTAATTTTAAGATTTCGTTTCTCTTTTTAAATTCAAGTGTAAACATGGTTCGGCACAGATGTCATTGGCGCAATTTTTTTTCTGACGCCAATTTCATATACGCAACGGTTACTTAACTGGTGCTTAAGTGTCGTTATTTTGCTTGATATGGTAACCCGGATGTTGTTGTTTATGCTATTGATGTTTTCGCCAAATTGGCGTCGGAAAAAAATTGCGTCAAATTGGTATATGACACCTGTGTCTATGGTTCTTATGACGTAATTTTCCTGCATTTAACATGTAACCATTTAAATCTAATTTTAAAGTTTTTTTTCTGTTTGTAATAGTCACGTGTAAATAAATTTTTAATTTGAAGTAAACATGATACTTGCACTGTTCATACAACTGGCAACAGTTTAAGTTAATAACATTTTCTAAAATTTGTAAAAAATATCTCTCGAAATGCTGAAAATTTGAATTTAAAATTGAAATAAAACCTCAAAAAATCAGTCAAATAAGAAAAATAAATACAATCTGCACACCGAGAACTTATAACGTATATAAAATGATCTAAAAATGATTAAATTCTCATGTATAGTTTTTGCTCCAATAAAACTTTTTTAAGGGAACGATTTTGTCGAACTTTAGCATTAAATATCTCTTAAAATAATTCTTCGATTTGAAAACTGTTTGCATCAGCGTGTTTATCAAACATTTCTCTATAATACCACCGATTTTCATATTTTTGTATGCAACCGTTTTTTTTAATATTAACGATGAAAGGCCATGCTTAAGCATTCAAATTGGATGTGGATCTACCCGGAATATCTACGCAGATGTTCATTGGTCCATTTCCAAATCAAAACTTTTTTTTATATATAGAAGGAAATAATTTTTATCGGAGGGTTCAAGGTATGTGACATCTTGGTAGGGCTAAAATAAGAGAAACTTTGAAAATTAGGGCTTCATTTCACAGCTCATTGTCATGCCTTTTTCTCTATTTCGTCCCTTGGTACTCTCAATAAATTTTCTTACTTTTCTTCTCTGCCGAGGACGAGAGAAATCCTCGAAAAGCTTCTCATAGCGAAATGTTGAAAAGCGCGAGAGAAATCCTCGAAAGGCTTTTCATTGGGAGATTTCGAAAAGGACGAGAGAAACCAGCGAGAGGCTTCCCATCGGGAAAGGTTGAAGAGGGTGAAAGAAACTCTCGAGAGACTTCCCATCCCGAAAGGTTTAAAACCGCGAGAGAACCAACCATCGAGCAGCTTCCCATCTGGAAGCGTCCAAATGCTGGAAAAATCATCGAGATGAGATTTGCCGAAATTCGAGATGGAAATGAAGCTTTCAGAGTCAAACTTACCGCATTTCTGGTTTAAGTCACAATTTCTGAAAGGAGTCCATCTGCTTATCCAATCTCTTTTTAGCTCACAGGCTATCTAAGCCTGAGAGCTAATGTACCTGTCGGTTCTGTGTGTATGCATGTGCGTAACGCGATAACTCTTGATTAAAATGTACGATTTGCTTCAATTTTTTTTATGTTCATTCTGATAAGGCGTTCCGCTGATTAGTTTTGACGGTTCATTGGTTAAGGATAAAGGGAGAGAAGGGGTGCTGGTCCCCCACTTCCTTAAATTAGATAAATAGGTTTTTCATGCAGAATTATTCGATTTGCTCCAAATGTCGTATACCGGTTTATTATGTTAAGGAGCTTCCCTGATTAAACTTGGAGGTTCATTAGTTAAGTATGAAGGGGGGAAAGGGGGGTAGACCCACTCCTTAATTTAGATAAATGGGTTTTTCATGCAGAATTATTCGATTTGCTCCAAATTTGGTATACCGGTTCATTATGTTAAGAAGTTGCTTTGATTAGATTTGGAGGTTTACGGGTTAAGTATAAAGGGGGAGAAGGTGGCTGGACCCCCCTTAATTTAGATAAATGGGCTTTTCATGCAGAATTATTCGATTTGCTCCAAATTTGGTATACCGGTTTATTATGTTGAGAAGCTTCCCTGATTAAACTTGGAAGTTCATTGGTTAAGGATAAAGGGGGAGAAGGGGGCTGGTCTCCCACTTAATTTAGATAAATGGGTTTTTCATGCAGAATTACTCGATTTGTTCCAAATTTGGTACACCGCTTTATTATGTTAAAAGCTTCCCTGATTAAACTTGGAGGTTCATTAGTTAAGTATAAAGGGGGACAAGGGGGGTAGACCCCTCCTTAATTTAGATAAATGGGTTTTTCATGCAGAGTTATTCGATTTGCTCCAAATTTGGGATACCGGTTTATTATGTTAAGAAGCTGCCTTGATTAGATTTGGAGGTTTATGGGTTAAGTATAAAGGGGAGGGGCTTGTCTCCCCCTTAATTTAGATAAAAGAGTTTTTCATGCAGGATTATTGGATTTGCTTCAAATTTAATATACCGATTTATTCCGATATGGCGCTTCCTTCATTAGATTTGGAGGTTATTTGGTTAAGTATACAAGGGCGAAAAGGGGGCAAGTCCCCTCCCCTTAATTTAGATAAATGGATTTTCATGGAGAATTATTCAATCTATTTTAATTTTTTTTTCTATGTTCGTTCTGATAAGGAGCTTTCCTGATTAGATTTGGAGGTTCATTAGTTAAGTATAAAAGGGTTAAAGGGGTTAGAGCACCCTTAATTTAGCGATATGTTTCTTTTTTTCATGCAGAATTATCTGATTTGCTTCAAATTTGATATACTGATTTATTATAGTTAAGGAGTTTCCCTGATTAGATTTCGAGGTTCATTGGTTAAGTATAAAAGGGGCAAACGGGGGATATTTCCCTTCATTTATTTTTTGAGGGACATTATTCTTTGAAATAAGAGTATAATATACAGTTAGTGTTAATAACCTGTGAGCTCAATGCCATCAGTTTAACTGGCACTTATCTTTTTATTGCTATTAACCGATGTGAGTTTTGAAGCATAGTGGTTTATGTATTCAGTTCTGTATAGCCCTAGTTTCAAATTTTGCTGTTAAATTTAGTGTCATTTTGCCCCGAATTTTCAATGTTTCTCTTATTTTAGCTCTGCCAAGCTGCCCCATACCTGGAGACTCAGATAAATACTATTTATTAAATATAAAAAGTTCAAAGAGGAAGGTGAGTGAATTCTGGGGGCGGGGGGGGGGGTAATTTTCAAACTTTTACCAAACCTCTCCTTGACATATCATCGGAAAGTCCTTTCACCACTCTTTCATATTATGAACCTTTCTACTCCCAGAGTTGAATTCCGGAAGGGGGTAGGAGGGAGCGGTGCAGGGGTGAATTTCTTTTTTTAATTGTAGAGATTTCTACACTAAATATCATTAAATGAGGTTTTTTAATAAAGCTCATCGATAAATATTATTTATTAAATAAAAAATTTTAAAAGTGGGGCTGCGTGATTTCCGGGTATATTCTGGGATAAAAGAGGGAACCCACGTGGGAGGGGTAGATTTCAAGCTTTTTTTGGAGCAGTCATTTGATATATCATCGGAAAGTTCTCGGTTATCATCGGAAAGTTACTCTTTCATATTATGAACCTTTCTTCTTCCCTCCCTAGTTTGGCGCCCCGAGAGAGGCACTTTTCGAACTTTTTTGAAATCGTAGCGTTTTTAAACAATTTAGATCGAATTTTTTTACGGAGCCCTACGATAAATAATTTTTAATATATGAAAATTTCAAAGAGAAGGATGGGCAGGGTATATTTCGGGGGGCCGGGGGGCACGATAATTGGAATCCTGGGAGTTGGGACTCTTTTCTATCTTTTGCTAACACCCCTCATGTGATATATCATTGGAAAGCTCTGTGACTAATATTTCATTTTATATATCGCCCGCCCCCCTCCCCTTACTTTGCCCCGCGCGGGGGCACGTTTCTAAATTTAGCCGACACCCCTCATGTGCCATATCGTTGGAAAGTCCTGTGACCACTTATTCATATTATGCACTTTCGTTGCCTCCCCCCTACTTTGCTCCCCGCGGGGGTTCGTTTAATGTATTCCAGTCGAAGACTTTCTAAAAATGGGGAAATTAAAGATCCAATCTCAAATGACGTAGAAAAATCAATAAAAAATTTTGATCCCTTTTATCATCCTTTAGTTCATATTTTTGCCACTAGGGGGGGTGCTTTTGATTCTTATTTCTTTGCCCATTTTGGTGCTAATTGCCGAAAAGTTCTATTTTTTATGCTTAAACTCCCCTTACCGATTCATAGCTACTCGCGTTTTTTCAGCTTTTTTCAACCAGGGGGCACCCTTACAAGACTTTTCCAGTCTCATGGCTCCTTTATAGCTTCCCTTTGGTTTGTTGTTTTTTTATTCCATCTGTTTTCAGTTACCCTATATTTAATAAAATCTGCCTTATATATATGTAAAAACAATGATTTCAATAATCGATTCTAGAACATCTCCTTTGTAGATTCTCGAAAGTAATCGATGACTGTATCGATTGTGTATTTTACGATAACAATTTTTTTCGATTGGTAAATTTTCGAGAATCGCCCATCACTAAGCCCTATCACTACTATGATATTGTCGGCCAGAATAATAGCTAAGTTTTCTAATAACTGTCTTTAGCTTTTCTCGTTATAATCGATTGTAAAACATCTCGATTGTAGATTCTAGGAATTAATCAATGGCTGTATCGATTGTGATTTTTTACGATGACGATTTTTCTCGATTGTCGAATTCTCGAGAATCGTCCATCACTAATTCAGGTTTTTCTGTTGGTATAGAATAAAATGTGTAATAAGTTTTAACTTTATTGACAGGTGGTGCTTAGAAGTAAGTAGCTGTCCTGATAGCTGTGTCGCAGCGTGATTTGGGGGTCTAAAGCGGGTTTTCCATTTTATGATTTTGATCTTTGTACGCGATATTTTAAATGGCAATCTTAGTATGGATATTCTTTAGATCTTGGACATATCGAGATGTAGGGAGTGTAGAGTTGGTGCCAGATGATATAGATGTTAGTCGAAGTTTGACTTGTTGAATGAGCAGCTTTATGGTATCAATGTGTGGTGGGCAGTTGCACGGGAGATTGATCGGTTGTTTGTTTTCTTAAATTGGGTTTAAAAAGAGACAAGGTCCACCTTTGGATATGCTACATAAAAAAATTAAGCATTTAAATATTAAAATAATTAACATAAAACAGTGATACATACACATGAATATAAAAATACACGCTAAAAGCGAACAAAATAAATACGGTGTAAATAGATAAATACACACGTTGAAATGCTAAGTTAGAGATTAAATCATAAAATTACAGGAAATATAAACATGAAAATAATGTAAGCTCCAACTTCAATTTTTCTCATTTGTATAAAAGTCAATCGCTATAAGACTCAGATTCCTCAATATTCTCCATACAGAGATGTAGCTGTTTGGAATTTTAAGATTAACCAACAGTGGGTAATTACACATTCTATTTTTTATCTTCTAGATTTTCACTGTGGAGAGACTTCAGATGAAGTTTTATCTGTATTTCTTCATGCACGTGACTTTTCTTTTCCTTTTTACTTTCTTCTATCTTTACAAGAAGAAAGTATTGGATTCATGAAAATTTTCGAATTCCGGTTTTCGACGGATTTACACGTTTTAGGTGTCAGAGATTCCAAAAAACATGTTTTTACAAAATGTCTGTCTGTGACTCTGTGAGTCTGTCTGTCTGTCTGTGTGTATGTGACACAAATTTTGTGGGCGCTCTATCTCAAGAACTAATGCACGGAATTTAATAAAAATTGATATTCAGTTAGTGCCTAATACAAATTGATGCTGATTAGGTTTTGGTGTAAATCGCTCAACAGGTGGCGCTGCAATGCTGCATTTTTCACGATTTTTGCAATAGCTCTATCTCAAGAACTAATGCACGGATTTTGATCAAACTTCAGATTTAGTTAGTCCTTGATATGAGTTGATGATGATTACGTTTTGTTGTAAATCGCCCAACATTTGGTGCTGTTATGATGAATTTTGCAGGATTTACACGATTTCCCCAATAGCTCTATTTTAAGAACTAACGCACGGATTTTCATCAAACTTCAGATTCAGTTAGTCCTTGATATGACTTGCTACTGATTAGGTGTTGGTGTAAATCGCCCAACAGGTGGCGCTTCTCTGCGGCCTTTTCCACGATTGCCTCAATAGCTCTATCAATAGAACTAATGGACCAATTTTCATCTAACTTCAGATTTAGTTGTATGTTGACACAAGTTGTTCTTAATTAGGTTTTGGTGTTAATCACCCAATAGGTGGCGCTGCTATGCAGAAATTTTCACGATTTTCGCTATTGCTCTATCTCAAAAACTAATGTACGGATTTTCTCCAAACTTCAGATTCAGTCAGACGTTGACATAAATTGTTGCTGATTAGGATTTGGTATAAATCACCCAATAGGTGGCGCTGCTAGGCAGCATTTTGCTGAATTTAGACGATTTCAGCGATAGTCATATCTCAAGAACTAATGCACGGAATTTCATATCGTTAGAATCCTCATGAGATGCATAGATTGCCATTTAATTTTGGCAGTGTGATAGCGAATTTTGAAGTATTAACATGTATGAGATAGAAGAAAGTTTTGGGATTGATACATCCGACTAGTTTAAGTTAGAAAACATTAGATTTTACAATTTCCGTGCAGATGGAACAGAAAATTGTTTTGGCTGATGTTTAGATTTATTGCGGCAGATTGTGAAGATGGTGATGGTAAATTATTCTAATATACATATTTAGAAAAATAATTGTATCTGGCGGGCGAAAATGGGATAAAAAATTGTTTAATTGCGGTACATTTTCTGTCTTGCAACAAACCTGCATTTCACGGCCTTTTTTTAAAGTACTAGATGTAATTGTGACATCAGTTGAAGGATAAGATAGAGTTTGTACGCTTATGAATCTTACTTATTTGAAGGTTGTTTGAAGCATACTACGCTATGAAACCTAAATAATTAAGGGTCTGGATTTTACATGTTTACATTCTTCAGAAGGAGAAATATATTAAGTAATTTTATCATCCTGACTATCTTTTGCCTTACACAGGTAACAGATCAAAACATGATGTTTTAACATGACCGTAACGTTTGCACTGACAACATCGCAAAAGATTAGAGATGTAAGGCCGAAAGCACAGCTAAGTTATTAATATGCATTCTTGTCTGCATGAAGAAGATGCCAAATTAGTGTATTGGTTTTCTTTACCTGCCAGAATCCACCTTTTTAGTGATACGGGTCGCGACTAGCATCCATGTGTTCAACTACATGAGTGTTTTTTAGTTTTCTGTTAAGTCGATATAGACAGGTTAATATATACTTATTGAGACTCGGCTTGGCTCCAAAGTTGAAACTGTAACTAGAATGAAAGAGATTGAAAATAATAGACAAGAAAAAATGGATTACGTAAACAGAAAGATTCCCGAGGAACTCGGGGTGCCAAAACGCGGGAGTCTGGTGAAAGACGAGAATTTTGTCCATGAACGACGCAAAACAAATCTAAACCTAGGTGTCTCCCCTAGTTTTAATATGAAATTCTTTTAATTTGTCATACACTGTAAAATATATATATATATAAATCTCTAGTTCTGCAACTGTAAAGTTTCATGCTTACTAAACTTTCATCTGTAACTGTACAAAAAAAAAGCTGATAATCCACAAAGCTAGTTTTTGTAAAGCTACAGAAATCTGTAACTTTACAAATGAATCTGCTAAAATTACAGTAATTTTACTAAAATTTTATCTGTAACCCTGGTTGCAGTTGCATGAAAAGTTCTAGGCATCCCAGTTTCCTGAAACATTCTTAGTAACCTTAGAGATTTTTTAATTTTCAGCACAAAAGTGTGTCTGTTACATGAATTTTTGTTATTGCCGTTACATAAAACGTTCTAGGAATCCCAATTTCCTAGAAAAACTTTAGTAATTTTACAGATTTTTTTACAGCGTAGTTTGACTATATTATAGTTTGAGAATTGTACTAAAAACAAATACTAATATAACACAAGAACGCATGCACATACATTTTAAAGAATTATAAAAGTTATTCTATAGAAATATAATGCTTTTTAAGGGGACCGTAGAGATTTATTTGAGCAAAAATCAACACAAAAATTGATTTTTTTTTTTTTTTTTTTTTTTTTTTTTTGCATATTATTATTTTCCAGTTTGTTCTGAGCCATTTGTCAAAAGCTGCATGCAAATGCGATTATTTTTCGCGAAGTTCAAGTGTTTGAATTATGTACACGAGCAATATTTTGACCCTTTAATATACTTTAAATAGGTTTTTCTCAAAAACTGATTTTTCAACGTTTTTAGATTTTTGAAATGCTGCATACACCTTATTTTTTATGAAAATTCATGAAATTGATAAGAAAGAAACTTGATATTGCTTGAAAGAAAATGTGTATGTATTGAATTTTAAAATATGACTTCATTAAGATAATTAAATTTGGTTTTTAACTTATTAAATGTCACAATTTTGGTGAAAATCGATATGGAGTTCAGAAAAAAAATCTCTAAAAAAAAATAGCTGTTCAAGGGATTAAAATACCATACACAAATTTGTTTGTAATAGAGTTATAAGTGATTAAAATGCAAAATTGTGGAAATTTACGAAAAAAAAACAAAATGCATGGAGCATTTTAAAATTTTGAATTTAAAAAAAATGTCGCAACTTTACAATGAGATTGGAAATTTCTTTTAAGGTGTTCTATATACTTATGACGAAATGTATATTTCCACAAATTGTCATATCTCTATGATGAAAATTATTTTGAAAATTTTTTTAACATCTATCATCCCCTTAAGGGGGTAGGATACCTTTGAACATGTCGAAAAAAGAAAAAAATACCACTAAGTTCTAAGCTTCAAAACTTATGTAATAAGTCAAAAATAAATATCAAACTTCATTTAAATATAAAGCTCACATTTATATTTATATTTAAAAATACATATATACTTATAAATTCATAAATAAATATTGAAATGATAAGTTTAAAAATATAATATGATGAGAGAGAAAAAATCTTGCGCGCATGATAAAATCTGAAAATATGCATATAAAAAGAAAATGTTGGTGAAAATAAGTACATAATACTGTTACACTCGTACTAAAAGCAGGATATTTGTAAAAAATATATTGACTAAATTAAAAAATTAACAAAAAATTAAAAATTTTCGCTTTTTTTTAATTATTTTCAAACTAAAAAACAAAAAATAAAATAAAATCTTACCTTTTTCTGGTTTTAAGTTGTAGATAAAACAGTAATAAATATGTGGTGAAAAGTTTTTTTCATTGCCATGCATAGTTTTTTAGTATCACTGCGCGCAGTATCAAAATTCATCGTTTTGAATAACCGCAATGCAAATTTTAATTAGACTTAATATTTAGTCTTAACAAAACAGCCATAATTAGTAAACTAATGGGAATTTTTTCCTGCGTTTTTTTTTTTTTTTTGCATAGAAATGATTACGGAATCAAATATGTATAAAAAAAATTTTCGAAAATTTTGCAGGTTTAAAGGTATCCTACCTTAAGAGTATTCAAAAACAAAATGATTTACAGTGAAAATGGAAATGAAGGTTATTAGATATGAGAGAAAACGGAGGAATGAAATAGTCAACGTATGTTTCTAATAATCTAATAATTGACTTTTAAAACCTTATTCAGTGTATTTGTTAAAAGATAAGGATTTATACAATGCTTCCTAAGTTTTTTTCTCTATCCTTTTTCACTCTGAAGGGCTTTGTTACAGATGATTAAACTATCATCCATCATATTCTTCCTTCAGAGATAAAACAACTTTCAAGCTTATGCTATCTTACTTTTTCTTTGCATTTTTCTGTTTTATGAAGGCGGTTTTGGCGGAATAAAAATTTCACGAATTTTTTAACCCATATTGTAAAAACCTTATGAAAGCATATGCAAACAATAATCTTTTAAGAATAACAGCAGATTTATTGTGCGCTACATGAATTATTAATATGAATAAAGTGTATTTCTCCCTTAAAGCGTTTTTATTCTTTTTACATAGCTGAAGAATAAACTACTTTATGTTTTTATTTTTTAATGCGAAATATTTTTCATTTTTCAAATTTTGTTCGATTAACAATTAATTTATGTTATTTATTCATGCCTAAATGTTTCATATTAAAAAAAAAATACTTTGTTTATTACAGAAGAACTCCTTTGTTATTTTACTAGGATGAATAGTAGCACAAAAATGCTGATTAAGAAACCATATTTTCGTTTAACAAACGTATAAAATATGTTGCCACACGAAGCACAATTATTTTTTCCATCATTAAATTTCATTCTTCTCAACTTTGTAATACTTCCCAGCTATTATCCGCTCTGAAATGCTAATTAACCATAAGAATTAAAATAAAGTTTCTTTTGCGTAAGATAAATTAATGTGGGGGAATAAAGATATTTCCAAAAAATAATTTAACATACTAAAATAATTTAAAAAGAAAACTTGCTTCTTCTTGAAACATGAATATTTTATTATTCAAAAAGCTTTTTTTCTGTCCATTTTTTGTATTTGTATATATATATATATATATATATATATATATATATATAATCATTAGACTTAAATAGTATTGATTTGCGAAAGCTTTGTCTTCCTATGTTTAATTTACGTGTTTTGTAGCGTACGACTCTAAAATAGTTTAACTATTTTTTAAATGTCAAATAATTTAAATCACATATAGATGATTCAAATTGATTATATAATGATTCATAAAAATGTGTTTTGATTTCCGTAATTTTAAATGATATTTTGTCAACGCTTAACATTCTTGGTGTTACTTATGTGTGTTTATAGTGATTTACTCTCGTCTTTTCACTGCCCAAGTGACCCTAACACTCTGTAATAGGCGTAATAATAGAATTAATAATGTATGTAAAGTTTTCTACACTGTTAAAAATTTGCAGCATTCTTGCAGGTCATTTGACCGTTTTTTCCGAAAACGTTTACACAACCATGAATTTAACACAATTCTGACCATATTATTGGCCATTTTATGGCCAGAATATAGTTAAATTATGGTTATGAAATCGTTTTTTCAAAAAACGGTCGAATGACCTGCCAGAATGCTGCAAAATTTTTAACAATGTAGGAGTCCGCCAAAACGCTTGTATGCTCAAGATTATTGGCGTAATAATAGAATCAATAATGTATATAAAGTTTTCTAGGGGTTCGCCAAAACGCTTGTATGCTTTGTGGAAAACGTTCTAAAAACATTCTAAATTACGATTTCAATGGAATTGTTAGGTATTGAAACTCGAAATTCGACATGGCTGTTATTTTTAAGACAAATTTTCTCACAGAAGAGATTTTAACGCAAATAAAAAATTTAAAAGTGCGAAATTTGCGAAAAGCGGTTTAAAAACGTGCTGAATTACGATTTATTTTAAATTGCTAAGAAAGATAACTTAAAATTTAACATGGCTGTTGCTTTTATGATGTAAACCTGCAGAATATGTTTTTAACAAAACCCACAGAACAGTTTTAAAAGCAAACATTCAAAGTTAAAAATGGTGAAATGAGCGAAAAGCGTTCTAAAATCTTACAAATTGCGATTTATATGAAATTGTTAAGGATAGTAACTTTAAATATGACATCGATGATATTTTGAAACGAAAAGGCACGCACATAACTTTTTTTTAAATTCGTTGCATCAAAAGGTACAGGTGAAAAAATGTTCTAAACATAATACGTTTGTGTTACTGAAAGACCTAGAAACTGGAAATTTCACATGGTCTTTAATTTTAAGATAAAAATGCTTTCGAAATATAGTTTCTAAAAAAATTAGAAACTTAAAAGGGTGAAATGAACAACAACAACAAAAAAAAATCTAAAAAATATCTAAATGACAATTTCTCTTTAATTTTACATAATATTTCTTTAATAATTAATTCCACATCTATTTCATACGCCAAATAATACCATTTAACATGTTTTAATAACTACGCGCAAAGCAGATGGTTTTGCTAGTTGTAATATATTAAAAACAACGATTGAGCGATTTGTCTCTATGTCGATTCGTCAACGAAATTATTAAAACAAATTTGGCGCAATTAAGACCAGAATATTCGTATCAACAAATCTGGTATTAATAATAAACAATATCTCATAAAACAATTTGGAAAGTGTGTGTAATAACTTTTGGCTTATTTTGATACACTGTTTAAGTTTACAATTATAAGTATCATTTGTTAACATTTATGTAGTATCTCGGAAACACACTAACTTGATTTATACTGCGAATGCAAAACATTGGCCTACTTAAGAAAACGTAGTGTTCTGATGTCCGCACTGTCAGAAAAATTCGTCTTTATACATTGAATTATTCGCCATTTTAAAACAAATAATTTCCGTACACCTAGGCAACATGCTTTTTCCGTAAATTCTTCGCGGAAATCTGAAAGAGATTGAAAATTCCGTTTATTTCTTGCAAGCATGCGTATTGGCTGTATTAATACCAATGTTCGAATTTATTTTTAAAATAAATATCCAAAAATTCATAAAATTAAAATATATTCTAAACTAATACGTTTAAAAAATATATAGTTGTTGAATCAAGTTAAAAAGGAAATGATTTTATTCAAAAAGGTAAACATTTCTTCTCAAATTTAATTCAAAATATATTATTTATATTTTACATCTAACAATCAAATTAAGTCTTATTAAAGATATATCTAATATGTAATAATTTTTACCCTTTATTATTCTGTAAGTGTTGAAACGCCAATCATTATTTCATGACGACGAAATCGTCCTTGAAATAAGTTTAAATTTCCGAGCTTTCTGAACAAGAAATTTAACAAGCCTTACCAATTCCCCCATTTGAAGAAACTCGTATCTTCATTATAAGCTTTCCCTCTACCAAGTTCTCACTGGCTGAGAGTTTAAGGTGCTCGATTTTAAACGCTCGATCTTAGGTTCAAAGCCAAGTGGATCCACGGAAGAAAGAAAGGCGTATTAAAAGAAAAAAAAACTTTTTTCAGATTACATAAATTTGCTACCTTAAGTCAAAAAAAAAAAAAAAAGAACGGGAATTTCTTCAATTTGATATTTACCGGTAGCAGTACCGCCAGAAATATTGCTACGAATTGAAGGAGACATTGTGTGTTTCATTTATTTCGGATTCAATACTTCTTTGTGTTTTTTTTTTTTTTTTTTTTTTTTTTTTTTTTTTTTTTTTTTTTTCATTCAGAAAACAGGAAAGAAAATATTTTTTCAGATATATACGTCCGTTAGTTTAAATACCAAAATATAGTTATTTTAAATTTTTGTATTCTAAATTCATTATTTAATACATTAATACATTAATTAAGTATATTTAATACATTAATGGATTTTTTTAAAATGTAACGTCATATTTTAAAAATTATTTTGATTTTCACAGATGTTATTGAATAAAACCAAACCAATTTCATTGTTTGATAATGATTTGAAGTCGTTAGATAAGCTCCAGAAATGTAAAGCGACTTTAAAGTAAAAGAAGTTGAAAATAAATTTACAAAATCAGAAGTAATTCCTCTCGACTTTACGAATACTCTTACATAATACTATACATTCAAATAAATAGTTATTATAATAAACGAGTGCGAACTTAGATGATAATTTAGAAAGATGAAATGTTTTAAGACGTGAAGAACGCCTCGTGTTTTAAAGAAAAGGTGCACTTTCATCTGGACTCCCAATAGGCTGGTCTATATATCAGTCCAAAAAACGAACAGCTGCCATAATAATATGCAATCCAACATTTTATCATCTTCAATCTCATCAACTAGATAATAGCGTTTTCATCAATCTAACAATAAATACGAGTACAATAGCACCTAAGAAAGAACAAGAGAATATCACATATATCAAGATCGGTTCACAGTACTCCAAACCATCAGGAGACCTTTCTAAAGACCTTCAAGATTGGACTGATGTAATCACAGACAGTTACAAACTTCTCCTTGGAGGGGATTTCAATGCTCATCTCCGAGACTGGGGATACTCCAGAAACAATGCATGGGGTGACCTGCTGCTAGACTATCTAACATTGAACGAACTCTCCATAATTAACGACCCAAATACAAATTATACCTACAGGCTAGACAAAAGAAAAGGAACTCCCGACCTCACGCTTTGTGGTTTACATACAAGAGAACTCATAAACTTCTGGAAGACAGATGAATCTCATGACTCTCTCAGCGACCATATTTATATTATCTTCCAACTTCACGTTTCTCCTCAAATGAAGCAAAATTATAGATATAAAACTAAATATACCAAATTCAAAAAATTTAACAATATTTTAAATAATTACTCGACTAATCTACAATCAGCATTAAAGGATATTGAATCCCCTACTAACTTAGACAAAAAGACGGATGATCTGCAGCAGGTCATCAATTTCACAATGGAGGCATCATTAAAAAAGAAAAAATTAAACTATGATATAAAACTGCATTGGTATAATGACAAATTAAGAATTCAAAGGAATAAATTGAACGCAAAATATAAAAGATACACCCGAAATCCAGACAACTAGCAATTCAGAAGTGATTTCAAAAAGGAGCGAGCAAATTATAAGTTGGCATTAAAGAGGCAAAATCCACTGCATAGAGAAATTTCTGTACCACTATACAATCGACATATGGTACAGCTTTTAAACTGATAAAACAAAAATATCTTAAAAATACAGACTTCATCTCAACAACCCTAGAAACCTCAAATACTACAGACACATTTCACAATATTGAAGAACAATTAATGTCTCACCATTTTCAATTGAATCGACCAATTCAACAAGATAATATCCACGAATTTATTAACGAGCAATCTCCAACCAATAATTTTTCAGCAGAAGATAGAATTTCATTTAGAGAATTAAAATTCTGTATCCATCAACAAAGCAACGGAAAAGCCCCGGATACGATAATATTGATGCTCGCCTGATCAAAAATCTACTCAAGACATTCCCATCCTTAATTATTGATCTATACAATAAATGTTTCGAATTACAACATTTTCCGACTCCATGGAAAAAAGGCCTAGTAATTTTCTTTAGAAAAAAGAACAAGGATCCTCAACAACTGAAAGCCTATCGCCCCATCACTTTACTGCCTATCTTGGGGAAAGTTCTGGTGAGACTCGTAAAGTTGAGAACAATGACTTATTTGGAATCGCGAAATTTTTTCCATCCAGCCCAATTCGGTTTTCGCGAAAAGAGAAGCACAACAGATGCACTCGACAACATTATTAAAAAAGTTGACGAATTATTATAACGTAAAAAATATTGTTCTTTGATATCTTTTGATATCGAATCAGCCTTCGATACCATCAACTGGTTTACTATATCCCAAATCATAGATAACACACCACTTCCTCGATATCTTAAAAACTTGCTAAAAAATTATATCTCTCAAAGATTCATAGCCCTACTCCACGGAACAATCTTAACGTGGTTTCGAACTTACAGAGGTTGTCCGCAGGGGTCATGTCTCGAACCCCTACTGTGGCTTTTGATTGCTGATTTCTTAATAAAACTTCTCCAGTTGCTGGCTGACGACTTTACGGTTTATGCAGATGACTTTGCAGTTCTTGCATATGGTGACACCAGGACACAACTTGAAGCAGATGCCAACAACAAAATTAAACAATTTTCAGATATTTGTGAACAACTTGGCCTAACAATCTCCCAAGCGAAGACCACAGCAATAATGTTTGGCCGCTTTTTACTAGAAAAACGCCACCCAATTTTCAAACTGCGGGGGCAAACCATATCAATAAAAAAGAACCTAACTTATTTAGGCCTTGTATTAGACTCAAAGCTCAATTTTAAAGATCATATTATCCATCTACGAACAAAAATACAACAATTTTGCACTGGTTTCGGCAAATTGCATTTTTTTAATAAGTGAATAAACCCCTCCATCTTGAAAACTTGGTATAATACGGTTACCCTTCGTCAACTTCTATATGCAGCAGTAATTTGGTTCCCTCGTCTAAACTGCCATGGTATCCGGAAGGTAAAATCGATACAAAGAATGGCACTGCTCGGCATTATCAAAATCTATCGCAGTATCTCAACTGACGCTCTGTGTGTCCTAACGGGTTGCTTACCTATTCAAATAATTTTGGCAAAAGAACTCTCTTACTACAATACTTTAAAAGGACGCAGAAATTACATCATCCAAGATACCTCATTAACCATAGATAATTTAATGACCAAGCTTCCTTCCTACAGTTTCCCAGATTATTACAAATTAAACAACTTGCAAGTTTTAGAAGATACCTTTTCGGACAATAACCAACTAAATCAAGATTTAACAATTTACACAGACGGCTCCGTCACAGATTCAGGCACTGCTGCAGCCTTCACGGTTGAAAAAGACAGCTCTTTTATCTTTGAAAACTCTTTTCGACTACATAATTTAAACTCGATCTACCAAGCAGAACTATACGCTATATGTCAAGCAATAGACTGGTTTCTAACATCATCTTACTCTTCACTACTTCTATTAACGGACAGCCACTCAGCAAAAGATGCCCTTAATCTAGCCTTCCCCCGTAATCAACTTATTCATCAGATATATGCTAAATTACTAGATTATCCACATAAAACAGTCTACATCAAATGGATCAAAGCACACGCCGGTACCAGAGGTAATGAAAGAGCCGACACCTTAGCAAAATCATCAACAACATCCACCACGTCACCAATCATCCGTTTAGTTTTTCCAGTCTCTGTGATCAAAAAAGCACTCAAGGATAAAATGTTATCAGACTGGCAACATTATTGGACTTCATCTGAAAAAGGCCGATTTACTTATAAAATCTTGAATAAAGTGGATTCTGATTTTATCTGCAAAAGTCATATTATTCCATATTATGTTAGTGGACACGGCAGTTTTCCCGCCTTTATTAATAAAATAGGGAAACGAGACTCTCCATCCTGCCCATGTGGCAAGGGGATAGGAGACCCGATCCATTACCTTTTCTCAAAATGTTCATTAATGTCACATACCTTTGACTTTAAAAGAAACAAAACTGTACGTTTCAACCTTAAAAGGACCCTATTTGATCCAACAAATTATGCCAAGTTAAGAGCCAACTATAATATTTTAAACAAATATTTTTCATTTATAAAAAAAGACTTTTAACGCTCATCTGTACGATGAACTTTTTACTCCAAGTCACTTAGTTTAAATATTTTACTTTATTTCATTACATTTTGTCATATTGTTTAATAATCATTTTGATTGTTTTGTCATTTTAATCAAGCTCTGTCATATTATCCTACTATTTATTGTTTACCTTAAATAATTCTCCTATCTTAAATTTTAAGTGTAAATACTCACTTTTTAAATGTTAAATTACTAAATAATGAGATGTAATTAAGTACCTGTATTAACTTTATTTTATAACATAATTTAACTATTCATCATCAACTATAACTGTAAAATTTCTCGGGTTTGCTCAATAGTGCAACCCATTGTGAATTACCTGTAATAATCTTGTAATTTTCATTAAGCAGGGTCTTCCAGCCTGCTGGAGCTTCCGGGCTTGTTCGCAAGTACTGGAGTCTCCCGGGGTGGTAGATATGTGTTTTCCCCTCGTGGACTAATCAGCTCCTATACCGAAAGGTTGGCTGTCCACGAGTGGGTGATTAGTGATTAGTGATAAAGCATGCACATTTTTGTAAAGAGGTAATTTTTAGTAATTTTTTTTTTATTCCGCCCAAGCTTAAATTCAGACCACAAATAAAAATAAAAAAAAAGAAAAAGGATTTTATGAAATATAAGCTATGTTCTGGTGAAACATTGTTCTTATATCTATATCAAATGATTGTGGGAAGTAGAAAAATTAAATTCATATGTGAGCGAAAATGCTTATTAGTTATCGTCACAAAATGGTTGAAAAGTGATTGAAAAAATGTATAGATACCAAACCCGTCGGTCGATATCTTCGAAAATGAATACGACACTAACCTGAAACACATTCAGCAAATGAGAGCTCAATCGAGAGCATACTTTGGACACTTTCTTGTTCATTCACACACTTGCATAGCAACGTCATCGAATAACCACTAAAAACGAGCTTTGAAGACCTAAAAACGTAAGGACATTCTAATATACACGCTAAATTCCACAGGGAATCATTGCAAAAATAGTTCCAAAGGATTCAGATTACATCAAAATTGAAAATTATACCAATATTTCCACAATAGAATTTTTACTACGATTTTAATTCTTTCGGTACACTGTATGTGTACGGAAAGTAAAAATCAGCCCGTAAATTTATCTAAAATTAGTTGAGCACATTCGTAGTACAATTAATGTGAAATGATTACGAAACAGAAAAACATGCTCGTATACACACACACAAGAAAATAACTATGATAAAAGGGATTTATAGATATATATATATATATATTAAGAATTTTTATGCAGCGATTAACATGCTATAAACAAGTTTCAAAGAGTTTTTTAAATTTTATGAACTACAGAATCAACTGAAACTATTTTAACCTTTTCAAAGACGCTGTAATGTTTATGAAACCACTTAATTTTTATCACCAAATTCCACAATGACACCAGAGTTTTGGAATATATATATACAGGGTGCAATATGTTATCTATCGCCGACCTTTAATTTCTTAACTGTTGGTCGTAGATATATAGTTCCAATTACAAAAACATTTCAAATCAAGTAAATATTCATGCTGTGGCATTATTTATAGTAAAAAATCAAGTTTATAAAAATTACGAAATCTAACTTTTTATACGGTCCCCCAGTCCCTATAATTATATTTAGTAAAATTTTACACATATCATAACACATATAACATAAAAAGTTTGACATCTGTACTACAAAAATTGACAGATTTATTAAATTTTAAATTTTGAGATTTTTGCACATGATTATGTCTTGCATTGAGGGATCAGTTAAAAGATGAATGAAAGTAATTCGAGATCAAAATCAGGATGCTATGTCCTTTTTATGGTGAAACCACCTTTAGCCGGTATCGCCAAATCGGGGTATCACCAAAGAGGGTTATTTCATCTAAAAATTTGAGCTGGCTTTTAGGGGTCGTATACAAAGCGAAGAATGAAATATTGAAATTAAACAGAAAAATAAATATCAATTTATTATAATAGCGAAAACGGTCTACTATAAAAATGAAAACATAAAACGCCGGAAACTACTAAATATACTGGTCAAAGTGCTGACAATGCGCAATGGAATGCGTGATAGTACAGAGTCCTGGACACGTTAGAGCATAGCAGGTGTACAAACTGTGCGACAATCAAGGATAATGCGCTGCTTCAGATAAACCATAGAAGTAGTCTCAGTCTCATAGACTTATGCCTTGATCTAATCCCAGAGGTAGAAGTCCATGGAAGCCAAGTCCGGTGAACGCGGTGGTCACTCTACCGAACCAGCAGATGCAGGTAACGATCGGCCGTTAAGGTCCCATCTTAGAAGATGGGTCCAACAATTTAGGTTCCCCATATACCGCACCGTGGAGGTTTCCAAGTTGCATCATCCTTTTGATTATCGCACAGTTTTCACACCTGCTATGCTCTAACGTGCCCAGGACACACTGCTATCACGCATTCAATTGTGCATTGCCACCAATAGAGAACACTTTGAGCAATATCTGTAGTAGATTCCAGCGTTTTATGTATTCATTTTTTATACTAGACCGTTTTCTGTATTATAATAAATTGATATTTATTTTTCTGTTTAATTTCAATATTTCATTCTTAGCTTTATATACGACCCCTAAAAATCAGCTAAACTTTTTAGATGAAATAACCCTCTTTGTGAAACCCCGATTTGGTGATACCGGCTAAAAGTGGTTTCGGCGTAAAAAAGGACATTGCACCCTGATTTTGATCTCGAATTACTTTAATTCATCTTTAAACTGATCCCTCAATGAAAGACAAAATCAAGTGCAAAAATCTCAAAATTTGAAATTTAATAACTCTGTCAATTTTTGCAGTACAGATGTCAAACGTTTTGTGTTATATGTGTTATGATATGTGTAAACATTTACTGGGGGACCGTATAAAAAGTTAGATTTCGTAATTTTTATAAAATTGATTTTTACTTTAAATAATGCCACAGCATGAATATTTACCTCATTTGAAACGTTTTTGTAATTGGAACTATATGTCTACGACCAAAGGTTGAGAAATTAAAGATCAGCGATTGATAACATATTGCACCCTGTATATTTGTCTATGATATATTTTAAAAATAGCTTTTAATTGTTTCAAAATAAATTTGTAAGTAGATTCTGGTATCATTCATACATTTCAACATTTTAGCAATGGAAGTGGGTTGCCCCACAAAGGGTTAATGTTACATGAAATTTGTTTTTTAAAAAATTAAAAAATATATTTTGAATTTTTTCTTAATGTTAATAATAGTTAGTGTTATTAACACATTAATAAATCTTTTACAAATATACATTAAAAAAATTAAATAATTTACACGTTTTAACTAATACTAAAAAGAAATCCACGTTAATAAGATATTTATTTGAAATAAGTATATTTAGACTGACGTATTTCACCCTGAAAATACTATTACTTTCAGAACGATTCTAAAGATTTAGAAATAAATTCAAAGGGATTTGATGATGAATAGTCGTCTATTACGTAAAAATAAATGTAGCCCAATGTGTCGCTTCTTGAAAGATTTATTGTGACCATTAACTCCCCTCAGGATATATTCTTTTTATTTTCCGTTAAATAGACAGACGACATTTTAACCTTTTATATTCTTGCAATCTATAAAAATTTGAAGTTTCTATAGTGTGGATTTTTTTCTAGAATAACGCATTTTACCTTTAATGTATCAAATTACGAAATGAAAGTTTTTTTAACCAATAATTTCAGAACATCTCAATACTCTTCGATGATTTAGTATTAGAAAAATCCCATCAAAATACCAAGGTAAAAATTTAATAAAGTACTTTAATAAATGTTACAGAAAATTGATATTAAAAACAATCATTATTTATTATAAAACACATATTATGTAATAACATTAGTAGAAAAAATAGAGTAATATTGCTTGTATTGAATTATCTAAGACAATATTGACATTAAATAACATTAAATCGAGATTAATATTGCTTTGTCATTGCAAATATTGTAATATCGTCATTTTCATTGCAAATATTGTAATAGCGACATTTCTTAGGGAATATTTCCCCTACAGAGACAATATTTCCCAATAATATTATTTCACTATATATATATATATATATATATACATATATATATATATATATATATATATATATATATATATATATATATATATATATATATATATATAATAAGCTTTGATAAAACAATGATTTATGTACTACTAAAGAATTCTTATTCTTAATATCCTTCAAAATATTTACACTTTTTATGCATTAATATTAACCGGTAAATAAACGTAAACTGATACAGCCCTGAAAAAAATATTAGCTAATATGAAAATAAAGATTATCTGTTTCTTATGATTATGTAGGAAGTTAAAAAGCCGAAAAGCAGCGTTTAAAAATGCACAAATAATACGTGAAAAGCAGTAATTTGTGCATTTTAAACGTTGGTTTTCTTCTTTTTAACCCATTTGTGCCTGAATTTTGGTTTTCTCAAATGTTTTGGTAAAATAACTTTAAAATATTGCAAAATGAACAGGAAAAATTACACTTAATTTTTTTTGTATTTATTTAATAAAATGTAAAAGAAAACTCCATATGAGTATTTCTAGTAGTATAATATGCATAATTATATGTTTTGTCTATATTTATATTTAAAAAGTTTTTAAATTTTTATGAATTACAAAAAAATACATATTTATTTATTTACGGAGACTAATAAAGTTATAACTATTATTAATAATAAAATAAGAATAATCGTATTGCTAACTTAAAAACAATTTATTTCATAAATATCTTAAAAAGGAGATTACGTAAATAATTGTCTCCTAAATGTCCAACAAAAATACGTGCCCATTTGTGCCTAGAACCCTATATTTTGGACGTTACAAAAATGCATAAAAACTAGGCTTGAACAATTTCGCAGTATAAAAAAATACGTATTTTAAAAAAGTCTACAAGCTAAGATTATGACTTGCGATTTTGGATCCTTCATAAAGAAAAATACAAATAAACTTACTTTTTACATTTCGCCATCTTGAAAAATAAAAAAATTATGAACACCGAAAAAAGCCTTAATTTAAACAAATAAATATCCGTCTTATGCTGTCATCTTTCGGCAATAGATAAAGACATTTATAAATAATTATTTCATACAATTTTCATGTTATAAAGGAGAAGAAAAATATACTTATTCATGAAAATTTGAAACGTCCCAAAAATGGGACGCTAGGCACAAATGGGTTAATATTCCTGCACCAAGGCTTTAATTGCTATTTTTATGTGGGAAGTGAAAGAAATCTAGGCGTATTTTAAAAATCTGGAAGTCCTTTTTCATAAAAAAAATTATACATGAAGGTTTTCTTTTAACCTAAAAGAAAATATAAATAAAATATTTCTTTACACTCTAAAAACGACAATTTTTGCAGTGATAAAATTGGTTAAATTTTTGAGTCATGGTCAATATAGTCATGCAGTTTTCTCGCTGGGTATGTCCTTGATTTAAATTGTTTCATTTTTTAATTTTGTTAATTGATGCGGATTATTGCGATTGTTATTATAATTGATGCGGATAATTATTGGTGTATAGTCGATAGGATACATAATGGAATTAAATTTTTAGCTTATTGCTGGATTCCATTACAGAAATCGACTATGTTTTTTGCTTATATATGCATTTTATGTACCCTTGAAAAGGTGAAATACTATATAAGCTTGTGGCTTCAATCATCCATTTAATCTATTGTTTGTTTATGATACGTCTTTTTGTGGTTCAACATCATTTAGCTGTTTAGTTGTATCTATTGTCTTTAATAGGATATTTTATCAAAATTTGGTGGTTTTTCATATGTTTACATGAATTTATCGTCCGCAATATGCTAGTGAATTAGTCATATTGTGCTTGATTCTGTATTACTAGTTAAAGGTTCCATCTTTATTTTGTATAATGTCAGTGTTATGAATTACAGCTGAATTTATTATTTAATTTTAGTAATAGGAAATCGATGATGATTTGCAATTATATAATGGTTATATATATATATATATACATACATAGGGAAAAACGCAGCAAAAAACATGATTTCTTCAACGTTTCGATTTTTATTAGTATTTTTATTTTCATTATATTGTAAAATCCATCCCTTATTTTATTAAGTACATTATAATGAGGATAAAAAAAACAATGGAGTGATTTGACAAATATTTGAAGGAGTTTTAGTGTTTTAAACACAGTAATGTATGAAAAAACAGCAAACTTTAAAATAATTTAAATTTTAAAAAATGATAAAATCTCAATTTTTACCCATAAAATGATTTTTTTCTTGTCAAAATCAGTTTTTCTAAGTATTACCTATATAATATGTGCATATAATAAATAAATGTGCATCAGTAAAAAATATTCTTCAAACTTTTTTCAAAGGGTACCTAGTCCCATGAAGTTATTTTTCGAATAAAATACCATTTCATACTAAATTGAGTAGGTTCTAAAGACTGTGTAATTGACTTTTTCTCGTAAGTTGTACCATTTTAAAAGTAGAAATACCAACTCTGTTGTTTTCATCTAGGTAGCGCTTTACGTAGTCTCACACTGTAAAAAAAAAAAAAAAAAAAAAAAAAAAAAAAAAAAAAAAAAAAAATGTAAAGTTACTAAAGTTTTTCTAGGAAACTGGGATTACTAGAACTTTTTATGTAACGGCAACTAGAAAAATTGCTGTAACAGACACTGTTACAGATATTTTTGTTGTTGCCATTACATAAAAAAATACTAGGAATCCCAGTTTCCTAGAAAAACCTTAGTA
Organism: Maratus speciosus; assembly: GCA_963932465.1. Taxonomy (NCBI): domain Eukaryota; kingdom Metazoa; phylum Arthropoda; class Arachnida; order Araneae; family Salticidae; genus Maratus; species Maratus speciosus. The sequence continues at coordinate 142,413,799 of OZ010791.1, forward strand.
GCTTTACAGATTTATTTTTTACAGTGCACTGCTTATTCACAGCTATTTTACTATATCCAGGCAACACATTTATGACTGTACCTGTAGATTTCTGAATTTAATAGAGATAGAATTGACTTTGGTGTGTACCCTATATGTATGGAGCGATATCAATTTGATAAACTGCGTATTTTTTAATAGAGAATTTGTGTATACTTTTATGTTTCACTAAATATATATTCACAGTAATGTTCAAAGATACAATTATTGTACTTTTTTTACATTTTTAATTATAAAAATAACTTTATTTTTTATTAGTTACATATGTTATAATTTTCTTGAACTGCTTAAATTTTATGTAATACTTAAAAATACCAATGAAAAATCACAATTCTTTATTTTGCAAAAAAAAAAAAAAAGTGATGTAAAAATAAAATCGAAAATATTATAGTCTAAAGATAACTTTTCGTAAAATCATTATGACATTTAACGGGTGATTTTTAGCTGATAACTTTGTATAATCATACACTTCAAGAAAAAGGGATTGATAGTATACACTGTAAAAAATAATCTGTAAAATTACTAAAATATTTCTGGGAAACTGGTGTTCTTATAACTATTTATGTAACGGCAACAACAAAAATCCATGCAACAGATACACTTTTGCGCAGTAAATTAAAAAATCTGTAAGATTACTAGGAATTTTTTAGGAAACTGGTATGCCTTGAAATTTTTATGTAACTGCAACCCGGGTTGCAGATAAAATTTTTGTAAGATTACTGTAATTTTAGTAGATTCTTTTGTAAAGCTACAGATTTCTGTAGCTTTGCAAAAACTAGTTTTGTAGATTTACATATTTTATTGTACAGAATACAAATAAAATTTTAGTAAATATACCGATTTCTGTAACTGTACATCTGTAAAATTATAGATTTTTTTATTTATTTATTTTTTTTACAGTGTAGAAATAGAAATCATTATTGGATTTGACAAACATTAAACAACAACTTTTATGATAATAAAACTATTCTAATCCCCAGGTAGCTCAGTACAAAAAATGATCGATAGTTTCCACAGCACAACCTTTCTCACTAGTGGAGTTTGGTAATGATGGTTCTGGAACGAAGAAACATGGGTTTAAACTTTTTAAACTGAAATTCTAAATCTAGCAAATGCATCATTTTTACAAAAAAAAAATTATACACACACATATAGGGAAGACTATTGAGGGTTGACCCACTTTTTACAAAATTATTTTTTATTTTTTAAATATTGAACGTAGAATAAAGTTTTATATATCATTTTATTCGATATACAATCAGTTATCAAAAGAAAATTACGACATAAGTGTAGCATATAAGAAATTTGAAAAATGATTGATTTTAATCATGAAAAATAATGGGTCAAGGCTCCCCACGTATGGGAGGGTTGACCCACTATATGGGAGGCTTGCCCCGCTTTGTTTTATATTGCAATATTTGTGAAGAAAAATAAAATCAGTTTAAAAAGGCAAAATAACTTTATACTACATGCTTTAATTATTATTTTAAAAAATATATTTTTTTAAATATGATTCCTAAACAAACCTGTTGAGACGCCATCGCAAGTCAGAGGAGAAAAATTTTGTTCAAACAGGATTTTGTCTAAGTAGGTATAATTGTATAGCAGGGAAAATGAAAATTTTAACATTTAAGGCAGTATTCTGTTAGAGAAACTTTCAGTTTTCATAGTGTTTCATTTCATTATGTTCGGATTTAGGAGCTACTGTCCCGCTTTTTTTTCGCCTTGTACTATTTTCTTGACACTCGACATGACAATGTCAACTATGTGACAACTCTAGATGTCACATAGCTTGGCTTCATCTCACTGTAGTCACCCTGGTGAAATTTGTCTACATACCTTCCTAAAGTTTTTCGATCGATGCAATGTTCTTTTGCAGCCGTATGAGTAATTAACTTATCATTAACATGATTTAAACCTTTAAAGGGCTATGTAATTTCAGTATTAAAATATTGAAATAAATGACTAACATCGGAATTTACGAACAAATTTATTTGGAAATAAGGAAAAGTCTATATTTCACATACATATTAAATGTAAAAGATTTTAGCAAAATTCTAGTGCCATTGTGACGTTTTGGAATTAAAATTAAGTGGTTTTATAAGCATACCTCTGCCACTGAAAGGGTTAAGACTGTTGCTTTTATCCTTTCTAGTTTTTCCCACTGTTTCTATTTACCTATTGTAAGTAATATTTAAATGGAAAAAAGTTCCTATCAACTTTTCCATTTTCTAGCATTTTTTCACATCTATCTTTGGTCAGTTTTAAACATTTTCTTTTCCATGACACCATTTTACTGTAGCTTTACCGAATAAATTTACATTATTATATATATATAACAATTAACGTTTCATTATGCACGGTCCAAATAAAAATATTACCAAAACCGCTCAATTAATGGAGCCTTTAGCATCTGGTCAACCCTCCCTCACATTGACTGGGTCAAGCGTCCCTAAAAAGACCTTTTCTAAAGAAGAGCACATTGTTATATTAAGCCTAACTTACTGTACAATATTTAGGCCTGGAATGAAAGCTCGATATTTCTGCATTACTTTAAACCTACTTACTTAAATTTATATGAAATAATTTACCTGAAAAAAGCTTACAAAATATTTCTAAAAAACACAACTTTTAAGTTGAAAACACCTCCCCATTGATTTTTTCCACACCTATTCCGATTATTTCTATGAAACGAAGAGTGTCGTTTGAGCATTCCAGTAGCTTTGGTTGACACCTATTGATAAAACTCTGAAATCCTTTTAAATATGAAAAATTATGGGTGGGTCAAGCCTCCCGTATGGTCAACCGTCCCTAGTCTCCCCTATATGTATAGTTTTCAAAAGAAATACTTGCAATTAATAATAATAATAATAATAAATGATTTTTTTTTGAAGTCACGTCTGTCAAAAACATGGGAATTATAAAAACATATTCATTGGTTGACAAGATAAGAACATGCATCTTGTAGTTTCACTCCACCTTTCAAGTCGATGGCTTAATTCCTAAATTTCTGATAATGCCTATTCAGAAAACGCCATTTTTGAAATAAAATACACTTAAACGTTTAAAAGGAGGTGACAATATTTAGGTAGATGACAGCCGAATTAACCGATTGTTAAAAACGTTTCGAAACACATATTTTTTTAGGTTAAAAAAAAAGTTTTTCTTTTTTTTTTTTACATCGGTATCTACTCTTAATATTACACTTTTTTTTTTTTTTTGTTGAATATAAAGTATTTTTAGGAAAATTCAGTACTAAAATTTTAAACTCATACTAAAAATGATACTTTTTTTTTAATTTTGTGTAGAAATTTTTTTATTGCATTAGGATATTGTTATAAATACATAAATATATTCAAACGATGCGTTTTTTATACTAATATTAAAAATACTCATATTTTATAGAAATTCTTGAAAAGCACAGCTATAAAGCAAAATAATAAAAAAATGCTTCGATCGCTGGCTGTATATGAACATGAGTGAGTTATTTTCTAATGAACATAAGAAAGCAAAGTTGGCCGAAAAATGTATCTGGTTTATAAAGATTGCAATGAATTTAAAAAATAACAAATTTTATCTCATGTGCAGTTAAAACTCTTTTTTTTTAAGTTAATGCAATTTATACTTATAAAAGTATAAACTCGTAACATCTGCCATGAAAACGCAATCCGATTCAAAGAAGTAAAACTTTTTTTTTATTTTTTTATCAAATTAATTTTTGCAGCATGAATCAGAACAAAACCAGTACATAAATAAGAGTTTTCAACTATTATACTTTTTTATATCTCATGAAAATACAACACATTACCGTTATTTTTCTGACAAAATTACCTTGTATTTAAAGACATTCTTCATTAACCATACTTTTCATCATTCTTAAAATTTTATTACGCAATAGTGAATTTTTATGTTTTAAAAAAACTAAAAGTAAAAAAAATAAATTATATAATGGATTGAAATAAACTATACTATGTAGTAGATGTTTGTGTAAAAAATGATAAAATACATACTTTATTTGAAATTTAATATTTCTTGCTATATGACCATAAAAAAATAATGCATTGTATTTCAGAATATTTTTCTTGGATGTGTGATTTTTTCCCACAGATGTTTCCATTCTAAAATTGAAATTTCTGTAATATATTTCGTCTTCAAACCGTAATATAAATCCAGCCGAACACAATGCTTTACAAGATATGTAAATGTAAAACAACACATATGGTTTAGAAATGGGTATTGATTTCTGTTTTACATATTATAAATTTTAAAAACAGGGCTACGTAACGTTCCCTTTATATTAAAAATTTTATGTAATTTGATTAAAATACGAATGTACATGATATCTAATGTATAATTATTAAATTATTCGACTGCAAAAATATTGAGGATTAGATAAAGTCCCGCCGAATATGATGAATAAAAATTAATTAATGTTGTTAAATAAAAAAAAAATCTGATTATTTTTAATTACTAATAGACCTCTCCCCGCTTCTCTAGTCGTTTTTTCCAAACGAACCTGAGATCTGGATATCTCTAACGGATATGGGGCCCAACTGCCTTCGGCGGCGTGCAACCTGGCGATCAAAGCCCGCTCCGGCCTCGAATCAAACGATTATTGTGAATTATTTTGATTTTTTTAGACGAAAACATTTGCAAGCGAAACTAGGGTTTGGGGCCTCTTTGCGTTTGGCGGCATAAACAAATCATTATTTTTATTTTAATCGTAACTTATCTTATCTCAAAAGTACGCAGTTGTCGAGTTAGATTAAATTCCTGTTTTCAGCATCGTCGTTCACGTTGCTATAGAAACCGATTTGCTTTCTTCTACCATTGCTTAATGAATTCGGGATGAACACTTATGAATGGAGGACAAACTTTACTATATGGGCTAAAAGTTCGAAACCAGATATTATTTACTATGTCGTGAACTCGCTGCAAAAAGTGAAAAAAAGCTAAATGCCACATAACGAATAAAATAAAAAGATCTAATGAAAAGATCCAAAAACTGCCTTGGATTTCGTTTACGAATATCAGATTACATTAATATCATATAATAAAACCAATTACAGTAGACGATTCAAGATTTATACAATCTCTTCATCAGTACAAATATAAATTGAAATCCGTAGTTGTTGTTTACACATATTCATGTTCAAAGTTATGAATTTAAAATATTAAATCACCAGGGAGTAAATGTCAGAGCAGGTTCACATATTCTAGTTGAATTTTGTGCTTCATTTCGGGAAGATTTCTGTTAGTTTGTAAACCAACCTTCTAGAAAAAATAAAATTCTTTTTTTTTTTTTTTTTTATTAATGCAGTTAGATTTAATTATTTTAATATTTTGAAATCTTATATTTGTTCGTTATCTATTGAATTATTAGCAAATTTCGATTATAAATAGACGAATGCGTAAGCGCATTATTGCTTTTCTAAGCGATGTTGCATGATCTTCCAGTTTCACCAATGTAAACAGAGAATAACAAGAGCTACTATAAGCTATACCTGTATTCTGTAGTGGAAGGGAGGCTTATTTTCAAAAAAAATATTCTTCATAGGATTCTGATATTTAAAGGCTGTACCAATATTAATTGATTAGAATAAATTAAATATTTTTTGCAATTTTTTTATAATATGGAATGCAGACTCCTTAGGACTCCTGTGGTTTAGGAGGATGATACGGATTAATTTCAAAAATCATAGTCGTCATATAGGGTATGAAAAATGAAATCAAGGTCAGCTTAAAATATAAATCACACATCTTATTCATATCTATAATCATGCTCGAATTCGAAACGTAAATAATATATCAAAGACATTTTAGTAAAATTATCTGGTCTGGAGAAAAAATAAACAAGAAGAAACTACAAATCAGTGTCAAATCAAAACTTAATGAGTATTGACGCCGAAATTCTTTTAACTAAACATTTAATTGAGAATAAAACTATTTACAGTTATATTATACATATTTACAAAACTATAAATCATAATACTGAGAGACGCAATTTTCCACTTTCATTTATTTTATGTTGACAATAAAGTCACATTTTCAATCATAACAAATCATCCTATACTAATTAAAAGTCTTCTTCATTGCTAGAATATTTTCTTGCTCTTTTAGCTACACGGTAAAAAAAAATCTGTAAAGTTACTAAAACTTTTCTAGGAAACTGGAATTCCTAGAACTTTTTATGTAACGCCAGCAACAAAAATTCATGTAACAGACACACTTTTGAGCCGAAAATCAAAAAATCTGTAAGCTTACTAAGAATATTTTAGGAAACTGGGATGCCTAGAACTTTTCAGGTAACTGCAACGAGGGTTACAGATAAAATTTTAGTAAGATTACTGTAATTTTAGCAGATTCATTTGCAAAGTTACAGATTTCTGTAGCTTTACAAAAACTACACTGTAAAAAAAAATCTGTAGTTCTACAGATGTAAAGTTACATGCTTACTAAACTTTCACCTGTAACTGTACGAAAAAAGCTGCAAATCTACAAAACTAGTTTTTGTAAAGCTACAAAAATCTGTAACTTTACAAATGAATCTGCTAAAATTTCAGTAATCGTACTAAACTTTTATTTGTAACCCTGGATGCAGTTACATGAAAAGTTCTCGGAATCCCAGTTTCCAAAAAAATTCTTAGTAACCTTACAGATTTTTTGATTTTCGGCGCAAAATTGCGTCTGTTACATGAAATTTTGTTGTTGCCGTTACATGAAAAGTTCTAGGAATCGCAGTTTCCTAGAAAAACTTTAGTACCTTCACAGATTTTTTTTTTACAGTGTAGTTTTGTAGATTTGCAGATTTTTTTGTGCAGTTACAGATAAAAGTTTAGTAAGCATGTAACTGGAATCATGGTTCATATAACAGCAATTTTATGCAAGACAGGATTTTCAAAATTAAAATTTAAGTATCGACCAGAAAACGTTTTCTCACGGTGTACTGACATTAAATTTTCTTGGCCGATAACGTTTGTTTTTCTATAAATCCTAATATCTAAAAAGGGTGTTCAAAGCCAGTTTCATTTCAATTGTACTTTCTAATTGAACATTCTACTTATTTTTATTTTAATTGGACATATAAAATTAGCTTTTTCCAAATTTTCAGTTAAATCTTCTTGTTTGGCAATAAAGAAAACGTCGTCGACATATTTTTTCCAAAAACAAATCTTTAGCAGTTAAAAAGTAAAATTATTTCACGTTCATGAAATGGCTTAACGATTTAGAAAATTCTTACTGAGATGGGAGACCTCACAGCTGTGCCGTTAATTTTTTATATATATAAAATGTATTTTCATACACAGGGTGATTCAAAAAAGATGGGAAAAAATTTGAGAGGTGATAGTACACAACCAAACAAACATTTTGTATCAAAGAATGCATGGTCAAAAACTAAACGTAAAAAAGTTAGAGGGCGCCAAAAGTTATGTTCTTATACGAGGCAAAAACAAACAATGAACGATTAAGTTAAGTTACGAAAACAAATTTAATGGCATTTGATTACAATAAGTGCTCAAAACATTGACCGGCAGCTGTTATGCACGCAGTACAACGGCGAAGAACAGATTGGAGAATTTTCTGAAACACACCAGGCACCACCGCGCTCGCCAGATCTTTCATGTCTCGATTTTTTTGTGGGGACAGCTAAAGGCTTTTGTGTATGAGACTCCCATTGTATCCGCAGAAGAACTTGTCGCCAAGCTTTCGGTTGCTGTAGGGGAAGTTCGCGATATGCCTGGTGTGTTTCAGAAAATTCGCCAATCTGTTCTTCGCCGTTGTACTGCGTGCATAACAGCTACCGGTCAATGTTTTGAGCACTTATTGTAATCAAAGGCCATTAAATTTGTTTTCGTAACTTAACTTAATCGTTCATTGTGTGTTTTTGCCTCGTATAAGAGCATAACTTTTTGCGCCCTCTAACTTTTTTACGTTTAGTTTTCGACCATGCATTCTTTGATACAAAATGTTTGTTTAGGTGTGTACTATCACCTCTTAAAAATTTTCCCATCTTTTTTGAATCACCCTGCGTAAAACAGTTATAACTTAAACAAAACGTACAAGCTCGATAATGTCCCGAATGTCTAAATTAGATTCAAAGTTGTAATTCGGCCATATTTTCGGAATAATTCCACCATCATAGTTAATTAGTATTGAAGTAAATGGAGATATAACGCCTAGTGCAACCATGACAAAATTCGACAAAAAATTGTAATTTCGAAGATCATCTTAAAATTAAATGATGTACTTTAAACTCTGAATAGACTCTTTGTGTAATGATTTCAATAAAAATGATAAATATCTTGTTACGTTGTAAAGAGGTGATCTCGTATAGTCGATCATCGGTAGAAAAGGAGTCAATGTCTTGTGTTGCATCTCATGTAAATTAATGACTTTTTTATATATTTAGTTTATGAATGTTTGTTACTGTTTTCCGCATCAAATGCCGTGCATACGTTTTGATATTCGTAAAAGCGTATGCATAATTTTTTTTCATTGTTTTTGCTTTATTATTTCTGTATCTTGCACTTACAACAATCATGTATTTAAGGACGGAAATTACAGACTATGATTACCGAAAATGTACGGGGAGCACGCGATCATCTAAAATTTAATAGTGATCCCAAAATAATCGAAAAATTATAATTTAGTTATACTATATATTACACTATATATATAGCGTAACTTGAGGTGAGAGGCCGTGTTGTACAAAAGGTATAGGCCGAATCATGTAGTTTTCATATGCGCAGGCACTGTAGGGAAACTCCGCTCAGTTGTAAGGAAGAGGGTCCCCTACTGTTATTTTAATTTCCGTTTGCGTTCTTAAAAAAAAAAATAAAAAAAAGTGGTTCTTTTTTATTGCTATTTCGTCAAAATACTTCTGGTAAGTGTCAGAAATCTTTTACGTAATTTCTTTATTTGCCTATATAAGTCTCAGTTTAAATACCAGAAAAATAAATCTGATTTTTTTTTTTAGAGTACTGGTATCTGGCCTTTCTGCAAAGCATAAATAATGGGCAGTTCCCTTTTCTTCAAGTCAGGGGGGCAAACCGGCGTCTTACCCAATACTTTGGGGTGAGTCGACGAAAATTTTTGGGGGTAAGATGCCGGTTATTTTCTGTTGTGGTCAAATGCCTGGTTGTTTATTTATTGTAAAAATTACTCTTGTATATTAACTAACTTGTCAACAATTTTAATCCGATAATTTAAATCAGTGATTAAATCGTGATTTTATTCAACTGATTAAAAAAAATCATTAGTTAAATTTATAAATCTTCTAAATTTTTAAAATGACAAAGAAATATTAAAATCTAAGGTGAACATAATTTGAAAGGTTTCTATATGTATTTTACCTTATAAATAAATTTTATTGGCCTTATAAATAATTGTTTAAATTATTAATATTAATCATTGTTAAAAATTTTATGTTAAATGCAGTTATAAATAATTTTAATTAAAGTAAATATCGGTAGTATATAATATAGCTTTAGAAAACTAGGGTATTTTGCCCCTTACAAGCTACGCTCCCTAACCTCCATCAAGACACCGCAGACTCAAAAAACACGCAAATTTGATCTGCTTTGAAAATATAACCGATTAAATTTCCTACCAAGATTCAGAAGAGGAGGATTTTTTAAAAGTGAACGAGAATCAGTGTTAAGAGTGTCTAGCAGAGTGCAATAAAACCTCTGAAAAATGTAACTGGATCAAATGCATTCAGTGAAACTTTTGGTTATATAAATGTTGCTCAAAGTGCCTAAAAAAAATGTGCGGTCTGTGGCAGATCTGAGTAAAAGAAGAAAGGATCATATGTAAAACACCAACAAAAAATCTGCACGCTAAAGCACTTTATCACAGTGGCTTTATTGTATTAAAACTTATTATAATGTTTAAAAATAGGCATACTTAAGAGTCATAATTCTTTAAATGTGAAGTACAACAAAACTTTTTCTTTTCAAATATTAGTTTGTCCTTTTATTAAATTGTCAACGTTTGTTACATTCGTATTTTTGTAATTTCCTAATATTAATAAGTTAACAACTTTAGTATGTCTAAACTATTAAACTTACTTTTACTCGTCCCATTATGTTTCCTATTGCTTCGCAAAAATTATTGTTTATATTGAAACTTCACAAGACATCTTACCCCTAGATATTTGGCTATCTTACCCATAGGTATGGGTAAGATGCCGAAATGCAAGTGTTTACAAAAAGAAAATTTTTGATGATTTATATAATATATGTAAAATGAAATAAGGTTTTAAATGATACATAAGTGTGCAAACTTCAACAAGAAATCAATGAATAACATATAAAACAACAGGCGATTTTTAAGATAATAAAGTCAAAAACTACGGCATCTTCACCCAATTTATCCTATATATTTTCAACCTATTTTTTTTTTTGGATGCTTGCCTGAAGCAAAAAGTAAATAAATAAATAAATAAATAAAATAAATAAATCTATAACTCTACACTACTTCGGAAGAGTTCTGTTATCTGTCAAAGGGATTTTAACGTGATCAATAGGTTGATATCCAGTGATTTACCATCCTGATGACCTGATTAGAGACAGGCCAGGTAACCAAACATACATCACCTACAAATGTAATATCTAGTGTCTCTATTAATTTTATACAAGGGACATTTTTAATAAGATGTTTTGACAAATCTGAATTTTGCAAAGTCCCTTTTCGGAAAAAAAAAAAAAAAAAATCAGCATAGACGAGTTTCTGCTTATGTGAAAGATAAAATCAGTCGCTAAATAAAAGTGGCTCCCGAAACGATTATGTGCTTCCCGTAACTTCAAATGTTAATAGGTCAAGGACAATCGAGGCACCAATGTTGACTCTACGACTAGTAAGAGACTACTTCAGTCAACTGAAATTACCCGCTCGGTAATTCTAATCCTATGAATTTTTTTTTAAATATCTCGTTTGCATTTAAGTATTTTTAAACAATTCTTTTTGTATTGGCTAACTGCGATTAATCTGTACAAAGGGCTTTTTTTACTTTTTTGATTTCGTTTACAGATATTTTAAATTAGGATACTTTTATTTTTGGAATCGGTTTCGAAAATGAAAGCATCCTCTTGAAATAAAACAGTAAACAACATCGAAAAAGTAAAAAATGGCAGATGTGAAGATCAATCTCAGCTATCTTATGCAAAAAATATCATTTAAAAATATTAAAATTCAAATGAGATATCATTAAAAATTTCTTCAATAGGATTACCATTAGCGAGCGAGTCTTTTAATGTGACTGAAATAGCCCCTTAAAATTATGCCAAATAGCTTCCAATTACTGAACTTGAAGAACAACCATTGTATTACAGAGGTATTTCAAAACTTTTGCCAATTCAGAGTATATGTTAAAATTAAAAACTAACTGCATAAAAATACTGCTAAATTTAAGAAACTAGCGATTAAAAAAACATCCTTAGAAGAAGAGATTTCGAGGACGTTTGATATTTATTCAGATGAATGTAATGAAACAAAATCAGAATATTCACAAAGTCATTCACACATAAATAAGTGAAATGTAAATAAACTGCAAATCATTCGCCGAAATGGTGTATGGACATTTAATACAGATTAAAACATTAAAAACACTAAAATATCTATTCTACGGTTTCAGCACACCTCCATAGCCTTCTTCGGGAATCTAAATGAACCAAGATGTCCGCTATGCTATTAGGACGGGCGGCGTTTTGGCATAGCTGACATCTTGGTTCATTTAGATTCCTGAAGAAGACCACGGAGGTATGCTGAAATCGTAGAATAGATATTTTAGTGTTTTTAATGTTTTAATCTGTTTTTAATACTCATACACCATTTTAGTAAATTATTTGTAGTTTATTTACATTTCACTTATTTATATTTCAATTACCTATGGTGTAATTGTCCAAAATTGTTTATTAGTCATTCACATATGTATAAAAATACTCTCAATAAGCATGTCAATTGTTGAGTCTTAGATCTATATCACAATAATGTTGAATGGAGGTGATTCTTAAGAATTAAAGTCCTTCTAACTAAGATATACAGAGTGTCTATAAATTATTGCAGGTGTTTGTTCTCCTCATAACCTTTGATTTAAGAACATGACGAAAAGTATTATTACATATCCGTAAAGTGCAACTCAAAAACAAAGTTGCATATGCGTAAAGTTTCGAATCAAAACGTTATTAATCAGATAACGATTATAATCAAATAATAATTAATAATAAAATTTTATGACATTTATCAAAAAGTAAATATTGAATTATTTACACGAAGTTAATTTATGCATGGCAGTCTTTCGTGTAAACATAGATTGCTTTCTCTTGTGCACTCGCCATTTTGAATTCTCAAGTCTAAGCTTTCCAAAATATGACGCCTCTATGGTTGCCGCATAAATTGGCAAATAATACTTAATTTCGTCTGTGTTATTAAAAAAGATTTTTAAACTGTACTTTACGAATATGTAATAATATTTTTTGTCATGTTCTTAAGTAAAGTGTATGATGCAAGGAAACCTCGAGTATAATTTATAGAACACACTACTATGACTCAATATATGACATTTAGATTAGGATTTCAATGCAACGTACACATTTTTAACTATTGATAATGTCATATTTGTGCTTCCATTTAAAAAGATATAGAGGGCAGCACTAAATAATTCTTGAGAAAAAATTTACCGATGTAAATAGAATAGTCTAGAATGTGTCTTGTGTAAGTGTAACTGATGCTCGTTTGTTTATGTGCATAATTAAAACATAATTATGTATCTCAAGGCTATCTCATCCTTGTGTAATGCGATTATTAATTAACTAATTAATTAAAAATAATAAATATAATATATATTTTTTAATCTTGGTTGTTTAGTTTATTTCATCACTCAATTTTCTGTTTTAATTACGATAGGCATCATATTTAAAGTATGTACAGAAACTCTGTTACTGAATGAAAACAATATATAAATTCCAATCGGTTAAGTATTTATATGCAAATTTATTATTATAAAGTGTTATTTTTCCATTTTAATTTTAAAACTCGCATCAGTTTGGTGATACAAAATCCTGATGTAAAAGTAATTAATTTTAATTACTGCAAAAAATGGTTAAAGGATTTTTTTCTTTGGATAATTAAAAATGACATTTATTTATAAAAATTGGAATTATTTGCAGCATCGAAATTCTTTCACAAATTGAGAAAAAATCTGAGAACATCTCATAATTTCAAAAGAAATAAATTCTTTCTTAAAAACAGTTATTTGATCCGGAATTCCCAAACGTACCATTAATTATAATTGTGTTGAAAAGGATCAGTAAAATATCTTTACATTTTTTTTTTATCGGAAAAGAAATAAAAATAATGCTTCAGAAAATCTTCAAAGTAGTTTTTCATTTCTTCAGTGAGTCAATTCTTAGCTAATTCTTAAATAAAGGAGAGCGATAAGTAAAAAATCCACAAAAACTTTTGAATATTATTTTATTTACTTAGGTCATTAATTTTATTTTCATAAAATGCTGATGTAATTTAAATAATTGAAAATATCTATAAAAGAAGGAAGCTGTAAAGAAAAAAAATACGCTTAATAGAAATGCATTTTTCGTATCGCACTTTGGTTCCATGTTCTTGGTTATTTTCATTATATACAGCTCTGAAAGAAATCGATCGCACTTTTCAGTAATTTAGATTATTTTCCATGAATATTTATATATATACGTAGGATTTGAATTTAAACATCTTTTATTTTCCTTATGACGTGCTTGATCATCAAATTATCTGACCCTCTGGTATTTTTTTTCCATGATTTGAAAGCATGAATTAGGAAAATTCACAATCACAAGCAAAAGGTCTGGAGGTTTTGAATATTAGAAAAGACTCAGACTATTAATTTTTATCATTCAAGAAGCATCGACATACGAAATGTCAATAAAGTCACTTTTAGGCCTAATTTGACAATTCAAAAGAAAGTGTATTAGGTTAACTTGAGGTGAGGTGCCGTGTTGTACAAGATGACGTATCACGTAGTTTTCATATTCGCAGGCAATGTAGGGAAACGCTGCTGAGTTGTAAGGAAGATGGTTCCCTAGTGATACTTTAATTTCCATTTGATTTCTTTTTTAAAATTTTTAAGAGGTACATTTTTATTGCTATATCTTAACACTTCTGGTAAATGTCCAAAATCTTTTACGCGACTTTTTTATTTGCCTATATAAGTCTTAGTTTAACACCAGAAAAATAAATCTTATGTTGTTAGAGAGTACTGGTACCTGGCCTTTCTGCAAAGCATAAATGGTGGCCATTTCCAGCATCTTCACTTCAGTGTGGGGGGGGGGGGGGGGGCACCGACGTCTTGCCCAATACTTTGGGGTGAGTCGACGAAAATTTTTGGGATGGATACCGGTTGTTTTCCCTTGGGGTAAGATGCCAGTTACGTTGCGGTCAAATGCCTGGTTGTTTCATCATTGTTTAAATTAGTCTTGGCTATTAACTAACTTGTCAACAATTTTAATCAGATAATGTAAATCAGGGATTAAATGGAGATTTTAATCAACTGGTTAAAAAAATTCATCGATTAAAATTATAAATTTTCTAAATTTTTAAAATGACACATAGAAATATTAAAATTTAAGCTGAACATAATTTGAAAGGTTTCTGTATAAAGAATAATTTTCATGATATTCAAGAAATTTCACGTTTTTCTTAATTTAAATCAAAGTTGGGAGAGCTTAGTTGTAGAATTCACGATTCATGTAAAATCACATTAAAATAATCAAGCGTATTTCACAACTGAAAGTGGCGCAGGTGTTGTTCAGTACAAATCCAAGTCAAGCACAGGGTGATTAAAAACTTTGTTAATTCTATATTTACACTTTTAAATATATACATTATATACAGCGAAACATTTGAATAATATTTTTTTAAATACATGTAAATATTCCACACTGGGAATCCGAGATATTAACTTATTAACATTTCAGCAATTAGTTTCTTCTATAAAGAAGCCAAGCATGATTTCATATTCGGAAATAAATTTTCCTTTTTAAAATCAAAGCATCATTTCTCCAAAAAAGACCATGACAAAAAACATACGCAGACTACCTGCTGCGTTCAAGATTCACATTCACAATAAAACTAAACTAAAAAAGGAACAAGAAAGAAAAAATGTTTTTCAATATTAATTCTCTATTCAGACCACGTGATCTGGCGCCTAAGCAGTCTGGCTGACTGCTCGAGACAGGAAGGGGTTTGCGAAATTTCACAAACCCCCCCCCCCCTCCCCGATGAACAAGAGTTCATCAAAAATGGGATTCAAAATAATTAAAGTAGGAAAAAAATATTCTAAAAGATCATTAGTTACAGTATACATAAATACAATACAAATCAAAATTTATACTTACATACTGGACTTGAAATAAAAACTAACTAAAACAATTTTAAAAATTTGCGAATAGGTTTCTGCTACTAAAAATAGAAAGAACAGTTTAAATCTATACAACTTTTTCTAGAATATTCAACACAAAAAAAATATTAAACGAAAAATTAGAAATATTATCAAACAAGAAACATTTTTTTTAAGTAAAAAAAAAATAAAAAGTTTTTTTTTTTTTTTTTTTTTTTTTTTTTTTTTTTTTTTAAGTCAATAAACAAAAGGGTTCAAGGTTTTTGTTAAAAAGTCAAATGTCAATGAGAGTTTTTGAGTCTCTAATAATATCAAAGTTTTTTTTTTCAGTTCTAAATTATGCAAAAAATTAATAGGTCTTTTAATGATGGAATTATTTGTCTTCAGTTAATAAGACCTTATTTTTTATATATATATATATCTGTTCACAAATACCCAACTTCCAGAAACTTCTGGGTAAGAGTTCATCATGTACAAGAACCACATCACCTGCTTTAACGTCAGAAGTCTTATTCTGGTCCGTGTAATGAGCAGATTGTAAATTGAGAAGGCACTCATTTTTCAAGCGCTTCCAAAAATGATTCAGAAGAGTCTCGCGCAAACGGAAGCGTTTCACTAAGGATTCCTTGGTTGCAGGTAAACAAACATATGCTTTAGAGTTGTTATAACTAGTTGACCAGGGTGAACGCTAAATTTCTCGGAGATTGCACGTTTGTTTAGGATTGATTTTATGCACTGTCTAGATTTTAAAATCCAAAACTTTTCACTAGTTTGTACTAATGTACTGGACACTCCTGAATAATAAAATTTTACAGGTGCATCTTTCACGATTAATTCAGTCATCTTTTGTTTTGCAGGGATCACAACGGGATGTTTTTCATAAAATGAGGCGTCAGACTTTTGTAACCGTCCTCGTACCAACAGCAAACCTTCATCTGACAATATAGGATTTAACTGTAGAAGATTCGATTCTTAAGGGATACTCTTGATACATTTCAAGGTTATAATAACTTCAGGGAAACTTTCTTCCTGAACTAGCTTACACCAAAAATTTTCAGCATGTAACATTTTCTTAGCTGATAATTCTGAAAAATCTCTTTTTTCTACCTTCAATTTTATATTAAAAATAAATCTAAATAGCCATGCAGTTACTCGATACAATTTCTTTAAGGAGCTATACTTTTCAAGATTAAAAATGGTAATTTCATCAGATTTATTTGTTTGAACAGCACAAGAAATTGTTGCTGGTTTTCGAGACTTTTCTTCAGAAACACCAGGTAATTGTGTTGCAGCAATTTTAACACTAGACCACTGATCTTCGGGCAAGGAAAGAAATTCAGGAACATACATATTAGGGTTAGCATCAGGGAAAATACGCAATTGGAGATGCTCCTTTTCCATGATCAGGTTGCTAAAATACTGCCAGGAAATTTTCAAGTGAGCGAGAGCCGGGATTTATGAAAGCCAATTTTGCCAATCATTTTCTAGTTCACCAGAAACAAAAGAGGCAATAAATCCGGCTGAATCAAAGAACGTAGTTGCAATTTTCAAAACATTGCGTTTAGTAGAAGAATCATTATTTAATTTTTCTAACAAGGGTCGTAATTCTAGTCCAAATTTATCTTCTGTATTGTTACAGATGAATCCTAAAATTTTCAAGGAAGTATTTGGGTGTTCGAAACTTGAAACAGGAATGTTTTCATCATCTAAAACATTAGAATTCAAGTTAGGGACATGATACAAACATTCGTTTAATGATAGAGAATCACCATGTTTGGAAGAAGCATCATAGACTATGCACATTTTTGTTGTAGTTTTGTCATCACAGATAACAGGTCTGGGTGGCATGTAATAGGAATTATTAGAATCTTTCTCGGTGCATAATTCTATTACACCCTCATTAAACTGCTCTAGCAAAATGGAGTTATATTCGTTAAATAAAGAATCGTTTTTCAAGAATTTATTTTCTAAAATAGAAAACCGCCTTTTTGCTACTTAAAGATTATTTCTAAGCAATTCGCGAGAATTTTTCCACAATAATTTTGTTTCATAACGCCCATTTACGAATTTTAAATTTTCTTTAAATTCTTTTATTACCTCATGATCGGTAATGTTCTTTTCATTGCTTTCAGCAATGCCAATTGCTTCAAGATCACAAAATGCTTTCAGCTGAGTATTTATATTTTCAACTGAAACACGCAAACAAGCTACTTCTTTTTTATTAGACTCTATCTGCCCTTGCCGTATGACCGAAAATAGTTTCTTCAACGTATAATTCTTTTGTCAATTTTCCCTCTATTCCCTTTAATATTTTCCACAAAAAGTCAGACCCTAGCAAAATATTTATTTCCTGTTCAAGACAATAATAAAGACTGATAATAAAGGTATTTCTTACCTTTTTTCCCGGGTTTCGGCACCAAAAAATAAAGAATAATCTTCATGATATTCAAGAAATTTCACGTTTTTCTTAATTTAAATCAAAGTTGCGAGAGCTTAGTTGTAGAATTCACGATTCATGTAAAATCACATTAAAATAATCAAGCGTATTTGACAACTGAAAGTGGCGCAGGTGTTGTTCAGTACAAATCCAAGTCAAGCACAAGATGATTAAAAACTTTGTTAATTCTATATTTACACTTTTAAATATATACATTATATACAGCGAAACATTTGAATAATATTTCTTTAAATACATGTAAATATTCCACACTGGGAATCCAAGATATTAACTTATTAACATTTCAGCAATTAGTTTCTTCTATAAAGAAGCCAAGCATGATTTCATATTCGGAAATAAATTTTCCTTTTTAAAATCAAAACATCATTTCTCCTAAAAAGACCATGACAAAATACATACGCAGACTACCTGCTGCGTTCAAGATTCACATTCACAATAAAACTAAACTAAAAAAGGAACAAGAAAGAAAAAATGTTTTTTAATATTAATTCTCTAGTCAGACCACGTGATCTGGCGCCTAAGCAGTCTGGCTGACTGCTCGAGACAGGAAGGGGCTTGCGAAATTTCACACTGTATGTAATCTACCTTATAAATAAACTTTACTGGCCTTATGAATAATTGTTTAATAACTATTAATTTTAATCATTGTTAAAAATGTGATGTTAAATGAAGTTATAAATAATTTTAATGAATGTAAATATTGGTAGTATATAATATAGTTTTAGATAACTAGGGGTTTCTGCCCAATACGAACTGCGCTCGCCAACCTCCATCCAGACACTGCATACTCTAAAAACAGGTTAAATTGACCTGCTTTGAAAAGGTTACGTAAATCATAATTAAATAACTAGTGGCGATCTCTATAATGAGGTTTCCATTCATTTCCTTTTGGCTGAGGAATTTTAAGACAGAATAAAATGCTGTGGAGACAGCTATCTACTACTTTCGTGATTGATTAAATAAGATCAACCGAAAAATTTAAAATTAGCTTGTATAAAATGGCTAAGTAAGCAATTTTATAAAGACGTTATAATAAATTTATTTTAAATTAGACATTTTAAATGTATCGTTTTAAATATGACGCAATTTTTACCAAAGTTTTGTTTCTCGTTTTACTATTCAAATAAAAATAATTTTAAAGGCCAATAAAAGCCAAACTAAATCGGTGTGACAATAGCAACTGCGAATTTCCAGATGCCTCAAGCCTTTCTAAAAAGGTATTAGATAAGAAGTCAAAGTGTAGAAACACAGAATTTTCAACTGACGATGATATGGATGATGATTGAATTCCCTCCCAAGATTCAAAAGACGAGGATTTTTTTTTTTTTTTTTTTGTGAATGAGAATGATTGTTCAGAGTGTCTAGCAGAGTGTAATAAAACCTCGGGAAATTGTGATGAGTTCAAGCGCATTCAGTGAAACTGTTCGTTATATAAAAGCTGCTCAAAGTTCCTAAACAAATGTGCAGTTTGTGGCAGACACGACATATTGCTAAAAAGAACAAAGGGACATATGAAAAATATTAACAAAAAAGTTTGACTCTAAAACACATAATCACAGTGGCTTTACCGTATTTAAACTGGTTATATCGTTTAAAAATAGGCATACTTAAGAGCCACAATTCTTTTAAATGTTAAGTAGAACATAATATATAATATAAATAATATACAAACAAATATATTAACATAACATAAATAATTATATAACAAATAAATATTAGATTATTCTTTTATTATATTGACAACGTTTGTTATATTCCTATTTTTGTTATTTTCTAATATAAAATAAGTTAACAACTTTAGTATGTATAAAATATTAAAATTACTTTTATTCGCCCCATTATGTTTTATACCGCTTCATAAAAATTATTGTTTACATTGAATCTCCATAAGGCATCTTACCCTTAGATAGTTGGCCATCTTACCCATACCAATGGTAAGATGCCAAAATGCAAGTGTTTACAAAAACAAAATTTTCTATGCTTTCTATAACATCTGGAAAATGAAATAAGTTTTTAAATCATACGTAAGAGTCTAAACTTTAACAAGTAATAAATGAATAACAAATATAAACAACAGGCTTTTTTTGAAACAATTAAGTCAAAAACTAAGGCATCTTCAACCAATCTACCCACATATGTTTTAAGTGATGAATATAATGTATTTGAAGAAGCTACTAACCAAACGTTGAAAAATTATCTTTGTGAAATTATATTAAAGTATATGTGATGTTATTTAAATGTTTAATCATTCAAGTAATCCAATAAATTAACTTTTTACGTTTATCTTCGACAAATTTATTTATATTTATTTGTTTAATTGCAAAATCTCAGAATTACCCTTTAACTTTTTTAATAACATTATTTCGTGCTTAAATCAATATTAAACTCACCGTATAAAGATACATTATTGTAATTCAAAGAAGTTATACGCTATATATCCAAAACTCACAGGTCTTGTTCGATTTCAGACGTTCTATCAAATATCTAAGGAAATACTTGACTAACTCGTTTACAGCTTTAGGAATATAAAAATGTTTCATATCATATTTTACGAAAAATATTTGATCACGAAGACAATTAGAAGACAAACAAAAATTATAAAAGAAAAATAATATTTGGAATGACCTTCTAAATTTAAATGCATAAAATTATTTGTTCCTGCGGCACTTATCTATATGGTTAAGGTAAGATATCTGCGTTCATTTCTGTAATAATTACACGATTATGCAATAAAATATAAAGTGTTTTTTTTTTTAAGTTTTTTTGTTTATAGTATATAGGCAAATTTAATGCCGGTTTCAGAAAATTTCACGAATTCTATGGAAACAACATAGTGCAATTAGAAATATATATATATTAAATATTAAGTGATATATGCGCACTTGTAGGATATAATCTTTAACTGTGCGTGCGGGAACTATACAAAGCATTTTTCTTCATCGTCTGGAAGCCAACTTCACAGAATACCCGATGTAAAATGACTAGTCAAATATCTCAAAAATGTATAAAGATATCGGCGAAATAATGAGCTGAGTTTCTGTTGCTTTCGAAAAGTGATAAGGAATTGTCTACCATTTGTCATAATGTTTTAAACTAACTTTCGTCAAAGGAATTTGAATTTAATGAATGTCAACGAGTAGTTTTGGATACCTCGATTTTCATAATTCTTCTTTTTTTTAATAGAATAGTCCAGTTCTGCTCGTTTTCGAGGAACTAAGGCATTAGCAAAGAATGAAAATTAAAAAAAAATTAATGACAAATTATGTGAAATCCATTATCATCCTGTTACTAAGAAACTAAAACTTTAATAAATAATGAAAATTAAAAAAATTAAAAAATTAAAAGGACAAATTCTGTGAAATCCCTTATCATCCAATAACTTTTAAAAAGAAACTCAAATTCAGCTTATTCTAGCGCCAATATATTTCTAAAATTTCTCGAAATTCCACTTGCCTTTTATTATGAGTTGTTCTATAGAGATTACTACCAAATCATAAAAAAATATTCTTGGTATAGTTCGCATATGCACAATTAAAACTTATTTCATACAAATTCTCATATGTGTCAAATATATAATATATTTAAATTCTAATTGCACTAAATAGATTCTATTGTGCTTTATCAAGTTTCATGAAAGAGCCGTTAAATTTGGTTGAAAACACTCCATGATATAAACAAAACATATGCGAAAATTTCTTGAATTTTTAAGTAAACATTTATACCTTCATTAATAAGGTGCTATTCTTACACAAATGAACACAGACACTGTGCAATATCCGCATAGTCTTGTTCTGCAGTTACAGATTTTTCAATCATTTTATTTTACAGGGTGGCCTCAAAAATTATTTTTGTTCATCAGTTTATTACTGGTCTCCTAATTGCCCTCATTTGCTCAAAAATATGAAGTCGAATATTTTCTTTATATTACCGAAATTATAGAAGAATCCATCCAGTACTTTTCTGTATATTCGTCAAAACGTGTAAAATCGAAAGTGCCCGGTGATTTTTGGTTGTTTCGCGTATTTTATATTTTAAACCACATAGGCGTTTTTTAAGCACACATTTCCATTCATCTTTGAAGAATTTACTAAAGAAAATCGAATAATATTTTAGATCGATTAAATCGAACTTTACAGTAGCAATGATAACCCAAACGAGAACTTTTTTTCTGCGTATGCTAAAACCACATTCACAAATTTGACAAGAAGGGAAGATTCATCCTATCAGACGGTATCGAAATTTCTACTGCGGTTAAAGTTTAAAAAGGCAATTTTGTCCAAAGCTCTACAATGTCCTCCTCCAAGAGCAAGAAAAGAAAGATAATTCAGAATATTTTCTGATGCAATGTATTCTTCAAACTTTAAACAATTTATCTAAACTTGATATTAATTTTACATTCAACACAGAAAGAAAATATGTTTTATGGGTGGTATTTTTCAGTTTTGCACCAAATTGTAGTATAATGTGGTTCATCTGGTCTTATGTTAAATTTTCCCTAATCAGGACAAGTAGAGTATTTCACTAAATGGGATTTAGTGCAACAGTGATTTTTCAAAGTTCTGTTGGTATTCACATTCATTTATAAAGGACATTATAGTCTTGATGGCAGTACTTAAAAGTTCACCGAAATACAGAAGATTTGTCGAATATAAAAAAGTTAAGATAATGTTTTTTTTTTTTTTTTCCCTTACATCAAACCTGGAGAATTAACTGTCCGCAACAGCGACAATGCAGGTCGTCACCACCATCGTTAGTACATCGGCGTACCGTTCTATTTTTGAAGATGCATGTCTAACATTAAGCAGATAACACACCTGTGACAGCGACCGAAAAGTCCGCATAAAATGAAAAAGGATTTTATTGTTGATATATATATATACATTCTGTGGGTTATTCATACTTTCTTATTTTACATACTGGTTTCCTATGTTCATATCTAGTTCATCTTTAGAATTTTACCAATTTGTTCATATATTTGTGATTTCAAATTTATTATATATATATATATATATAGTATATACATACATATATGTGTATATTATATACCTATAGGGGAGACCAGGGATAGTTGGCTACAGGGGTAAGTAGGCGCAGTCCTCATAAAGCGCCTGTTTGTGGATAGATTGCGCAACCAGTCACAGAGCACCTTTCTTATTGCTTTTTACAATCCTCATTGTAGTTTAGCAGCGTTACCTACGTGCAGTGGACATTTATTACGATTTTTCTGTTTTTGCACCCATAATTAATTTTTTGTTGCTTCAATCTTTTTCCATTTCTAATACGTATCTTAATAATTGCGATTTAACCTGTGCAATTTTTCTTAGTGTATGATTAACTGTATCTACCTCATACGTGATTTACTTGGATTATTTATGCTTAGAGGATTACGTGTCCTTTTTGTGAAGAAATTTATTATGGGGCTATTAGGCGCATTGAACACGGGGCAAGTTGGCTCGGTGTTTGGTGTGTGCTGTGGTAGCTTGAAAAACAGCAAACAACGAGAAACGTTGTTGCAATGTAAGATTTTGGGCACACGAGGCTTGCCCAAATGGAGACACTCGATTTTTTATTTGTGACAACTGTAACTCTGATGATGATATAGAGTAGGATAGAAGTTACTCAATGTTAATGTTTTATTCATTATTTTTATGTCTGTATAATTTAGAATTTACATTGTACGGCTATAATGCCTTTTTTTAAACTTACTTGCAATAATGAAATTGATTTCGCTTAACTGCGTGTCTTATTTTAGCTTCCTTTAAATTTTTATAAAGCGTGTGCCAACTTACCCCATAGGCATAGGCAACTTGTCCCGTGAAGGGGTAGGTTGGCGCACAATTTTCCTTTTACTTTAGGCTTCCGCTAAACATAAACTACAAAAGCTACGAACTCAAAACTCCGGGTATTTATAGCCAAATGCCCGTTCTTTAAAAGTGCAGTTAAAGTTTGTTAAAAAAAAAAATAAACAAAAAATTAATAAAAATCAATAACTAAAAACTGCGCCTACTAGCCCCGGTCTCCTCTATACATATATACACACAGTAGCCAAGTCATATTGTTGATATTACCAAATGTATAACAAATTTTGTAAGATTCGAAATGATCTCGAAATGTTTTATATTTTCAACTAAAGGTTATAAAATATGAAAACAATTTTGCATAAAACGTCTTTTGATTTCCCTTAAGAATATATTTTGAAAGATTTTGGAAAATCTAAAATTGTGGTTGCGTAACACCAAATGGTATATTTGCGAGACATATACATTCGAAGCCTTATGCTATTCTTCTTAAGCAGTCAAGCCGATTTCCTTCAAGAATATTGACATAAAGAAGGATATGTGTTACAGGAAATTAGAATGTTGAAAAATATAGAAATACTAGGGAGACCTGCCCCCTGCAAGCTACGCTTGCCAACCCCCGTTCAGACACCGCAGAATTTAATAACACGCTAATCTGATGGTTTTTAAAAATATTAGAGAAGATTGAATTATACTGAAAAAAGCTATGCCGATCTCCATGTAAACGGGTTTCCATTCAATTCCTTTTGATTGCAAAAATTTAAGGCCGAATCAGTTGCTGTTAAGACATCCAATGGCTGTTTTCGTTTTTGAATAAAGAGGATCAGTTAAACATTTGAAAAGAAGCTAAAATAGAATGAATTAAGTATACAGAGTCTTTGTCTCTGGGTATTTTAAAACAATCTCTGTAACAATAGCCTAAGTCATGTGACTTATCAACAGTTCCGGGCTAACCACTTCGCTTTTGTACTCTAGGTGCCATTTTGGTACGTTAATATTTGCCAGGCACAGGTGATAAGTCACCAAATGTTATTCTATCGCCATCATTTCATCTACATTATAACAGTTCAAGTCATCAACTGCCATAAACAAATACGGTCAGATCCCTTCGCCTTTCATATGAAAGTTTGGCAAAAATGTCATATATAACCCATATTCGCGCGATTGTTTTCCGACGCCATTTGGGGAAAGCATCAACAGAATAAACAACAACATCCGGCTTACCATATCAAGCAAACTAATGATACTTTGGCGCCAGTTAAGCAGCCGTTGCGTATATGACGTTGGCGTCAGAAAAAAATCGCGCCAATATGGGACCGTATATGACATCGTTGCCGATTTTTTTCCATTTTGATTAAAAAATCAAAAAAAAAATTCGAATAAAACTACGTAAAAGTTGCCATGGTCGCAAAAAATTCCTGGTTATATTACGCCAGCTGGGTGCAAATCTCGCCAATAGCTTTTTTTCAACTCGCCAGTTTTCATTTTTTTATTTTTCGAGTGGTAAATTAAAACATTGATTTGAAGTTGAAATTAAATGTCATGGTTTGTTGCATTATTTAATAGTTGGCCAGACGTCATATACGCAGGTTTGACACGCAGGTTTGACATGATTTTTTTTACGAAAATTTGGCGAAAACCTCGTTTTCGAATACCAGTTACATATGTATTTTTGGTACTACTTAGATATACCGTCGACCAAAATTCTATCGCCAAACTATAAGATTAAATGCCAATAATGGTTGATCGTAAATGTCACATTCACTTGACTTTAAGCAAGTTACACGTGTTTACGTCATCAAGTTATTTTTATTTCGACGTTTTATTTGTATATTTATTAATGTTATACTAATTTATTTGTTATTTCGTTATTTAAAATAAAAATTATGTCAATTTGTACAATTTGGCGAAATTTGTCGTCGGAATAACTAAGTAGTACCGTATATTTTAATTATTTTCTATTATTTTCAAAATGAAATAACAAAAAAAAATTTGATAACTATAGAACAAAATAATTTTTATAATTTTAAAAAAGAAATAAAAGTAAATAAACATTTATTATTAAATAAACAACAATAGCCGGGTTACCATGTCAATCAAAATAATGCCATTTTGGCGCCAATTACGCACCCCGTGCGTATATGACATATGTGCCTAATATTTTTCTTTTCGTTTTGTTTAAAAAAAAAAGAAGTGAAAGCCATCAATTTTAAACGTTTCAGTTTTAAATGAAAGTTTTGTATTTTAAATAAAATGAATGAAAGGATTATATTTTAAATGAAATTAATGAAATAAAAAATGCGATGGGTAAAATGTTTGGCGATTTATCACCTGCGTCTCGCTAAAATAAAAGTACCGAGTTCTTGATTTCTCTATCAGAATCTTTCAATTTAGCGAAAGATTGTTCAAGAAAATTGAATTATGAATAAAAGTAACATGATACATTTCTTAGCATACATTTAAGGGAGGCCAAACTGGTCGCCAAATTAGTTTAAAATAATAACATTTTCTAAAATATGAAAAAAAAAATCTGTTATGATTAAAATTTGAGCTGCCATCATTAGAAAAATGTATCTAAAATTAGAAAAAAAAATAACATTTCGAAAACTATTTCGAATTTAAAAAATCTAATACCAGTTTTGAGATCTGCGGATCAATACTGATTTTTGATGTTAATTTCATTGCAAAGTATTCCATATTGTAGGAGAAATCGCCGTGAAACATAATCAGTTGTTTAATCAGTCGTTTCAATGAATCGTTTCATAAATTCGTTTCATTTCAACCGTTTCATATATCCGTTTCATAAATTCGTTTCATTAGGATTTTATATATATAGGATAGATGTGAAAATTGGTGCCATTTTTCCTCGGTTAAACCTAAGTAGATATTTTTATTTGCCTTCATTTGTAAAAGTTGAGGTTAAATCGTAGAAAAGGTACAGAATCGATCATCGCATGGAAATATACAAAAAAACACTTAAAAAATATTGCAATATTTGTATAGACTGTTTGCATTTATTAATTAAAATCTCAGTCTTTTTTAAGGTCCTCTTTACAGTGGCTAGACGAATTTAAGAAACTCCATGCCTGTGTAATATTGAAATAACCGATTGTCTATACCATAACTATCAGACCAATATTTTGATTAATTAATTACTTTCCATTTATAAAGAATCTTTTTCACTAATCTGGTACATTTAATTTTTTATACTAATATTTCGGGTGTATTTTCAGTTTTCATTATCTAGTTAGAATACATTCTTATTGAAAAATAAAGTTTTTGCAATTAAATATAAATGTTAATAGTTGAAATCTTTGAAGCAGAGAAAAAGCTCTGATCCTCACATTAGAAGCACTTGTAAGTGCATGATCGATCTACATAATTTACTTATACGAAACCATGCTTGTTCAAATCATTTTCCTTTAACCGCGATAGCTTCTCCTTTACTAGACAAAAATCATTTATCTACATAATCATCCCGTGGGCTGTACCTAATTAAATTTTGATTTCTTTCTACTCAATAACATTTCCTAAAGGCACAAGATAATTTTATAAAACAATATATTTAACAGGATAACCAAGATGCATTCGAAACTGCTTAATTTATATGCATTATGAATTAAGCGTGCGTAGATGTAGATAGAAAACATTTTTGTGAAACTTCTGCGATGAAAATACTTAATATGGTTTCTATTTCCAGAAATTTTAGTCTGGAAATGATTAGACTAATTATTCTTTCAACAATAAAATTCCGAGAATTTTTTTTTAATTAAATGATAAGTTTAAAATAAAATAAAAAATTAAAAGCAACATCAAAATTCATTTTAAAAGATATAAATTTTTTTGAAGTCATGACCCTTTACTTTCTACAATCTACCTAATAAAATATAAATTCTGGTTCTTTACATTAGTCAACTGAACTACATAATTGACAGTATCTCAATCTCAGCGGAAACGTGCTCGAAAATAGAACTGAGGAACTAACATCCTATATTTTAACATTGAAGCGAGCAGTCCGCGTATGAATACAGTTTTACCAAAAATTTTTTTGCAGACGGTTTCGCTTTGAAGGAAAACTATGGCAAAACGAAGTTCTCATTAACGGAGGGGTCGCACTCAAAATGGGATGATACAATTTTAGCAGACGAAGGAACCGCCGAGTTACCCCCCCCCCCCCCCCTTGTATAATACAGCTCAGTGCTAAGTTGTCCACTTTCTGCCGCGACTGGGTTACATTTTTGATGCACACAAGCAAAGAAACTTACTATTTTCTTAACCGTCTTTTTTTAATAGTTTTCTTCATACTTTTTAATCACATTTGGTCTTTTCTACGCCTTTTTAATTGGTTATGAGTAATACTTAAAACATTTTTCATGTTTCTTATTCAGCTTGCATATTTTGTTTTTTAATAAAATATACTTAGACATTTGTGATGAAATTAAATGAAATCCTTAAATAAAATATAAATCAGTGGAAATTGTAGCAACTTCGCCAAATTTTAAAAATAAAATTGAATTAAATATATATATATATATACCATACTTCCCTATTAGAAAAAAATGATACTATTTCATACTTTTGCCTTACTAAGCTATAGATTTTAATTCATCGACATGCCGCTCCATAGAACACAATAGAAAGTTAGCGAAATGCTCTGTTGTGAACCTCGGTGATTATGCCTCGAGGCAAGTGAGATAGGGTGTCTGATGTTTTACGTATGCGTTTGTCATCCTTCGGATCTCTTGACTCATGTAATGCGCTTTGGGTGCAATTGCATTCGTGTTATTGCCGTACCTGCATCACAAAAAGAGCATTACTTGACTCAAGGTATCAAAAGAACGACTGACACCTAACGTGATGCGGCATTCTGTTTTTTATTTTATTTTTTTTTCATGCGCCTCGACTATACCTAGAATGGCAATAAGAATTTATTCTTCCTGTACCCATTACTTCACATCTGAGGATTAAAAACAAGCCGTATGCAAAACCACTCTTTCAAAACTTCAATTGCACTCATTCATCACTCATTTTTAGGGTTCCGTACTTAAAAAGTAAAAACGGAACCATTATAAGATCCCTCCTGTGTCTGTCCGTCTGTCTGTCTGTCTGTCTGCCTGTCTGTCACAGCCATTTTACTCGTAAACTATGGAACGTGGAAAGTTCAAATTCGGGGAAGTAATAAAGACCGTTGACCCACATATTTTTAGTTTAATAAACATTCATAAATATATTTAGTAAAAAAGTAGAGTGGCTAATTATGCTACTTGAAAAAAAAATCCTTTCTTTGTATATCTTGTGGGGTATCCTGTGAAAGCTTTTCTAATGCTGAACTCAAAAATACACTCCTTTTAATTTTAGGTATTATATTTTCAAAGATATTGTTGAAAATGTAGTGCAAAAATATGCTCCCCCCCCCATCTAATTCAGAATCTACTGAAACTAAAATTATGAAAAAAATAGAGGTAGTAGACGTTAATATAAACCTAGCCGGAAAATTATAGCGATTACCCTAGGTCACATAGTTTTTGAGTAATTAGCATTTTTTTTGTTATACACAAATTTCGATTTACGGGCATTCAGAAAAATTGTTGAGCATCGCTGAATATACCTATCGTTGCAGAAGAATAAAAGCATTGTTGATAATGATTTTTGAAAGAAAAAATCATCGGTAATTAACCGAGGTATTAACCCTTAAAGGTACTGTCAGTTTGGATATACACAAGGACAGGGGCGGCATACTCTATGCCTAGTTAACAACTTTTAATGATATATATGTGTACTGTAATGTCCAATAACAGTATAAAAGCAATAAATGTCAAATTGTTAAAAACATACTAATTTAAGTGGTCTCGGGACTCTAAAAAGTGGAAAAAATGAAAAAAGACCATTTTCAACATTTAATGTTTTAAAATGTATATGATTTTAAAACACAATTTTAATTGGGATGAAAGATATAAGTTCTTTCGTTTCATGTATTTAAAAAATTGCAAGATACAGAATTAGTATTTATAGGGGACTCGAAACTGTTAGACATTTGTCAAACAAAAAATTGGCATAACAGTTTACGCGCAGGATTTCAAAATAAATATTGCAAGTAGAATGAAAATTTTGGTGCTTACTTATACTTCAGATAGTAATAATTTCCCTGAGTTTAAATAAATTTGTATTTAAAGCATTTTTACATTTTTAATGCAATGTTGCATTTAGCTAATACAAAATTTTGAAAATTTCAACAGTAAAATCACCTAAAGAAATATTTTTTAAACATTAAAAAGGGAATTTTAGGTTCAGTTTATACAGACTAACATGAAAAATATGTTTTGAAAATTTCATGAAAAATATTGAGAAGTTTTTGAGGTATCCTCCGCGTTATGCCCAAAAAACGCGATTTGGAAAATAATGACTTTAAAGTTTCTGCTTCAGCTATTGAACGGGTATAATTCTAAAAGCCAAAACTTCTGTTCGAATGGGAATTTCAAGGAAAAAATTATATCAAAATATTCTGAAAAGATAGCAG
Organism: Maratus speciosus; assembly: GCA_963932465.1. NCBI lineage: Eukaryota > Metazoa > Arthropoda > Arachnida > Araneae > Salticidae > Maratus > Maratus speciosus. The sequence goes on from OZ010791.1 coordinate 142,444,005, forward strand.
TTTAAAAACTAAAAAAATAAAATTTCTTAAATTTTGAAGCTTTAAGAGTCCTGCGACCACTTAATCCTTTCCGGCCCGGAGTCATTTTATTTATAAACTCATGAAATAATGAACTGACACCAGAATTTATAAACGAATTTATTAGAAAATGCGAACTTGCTTATTTTCACGTACATGATAAAAGGAAAATTTTAATTAAATATTCTTGGTGCCGTATGTCTGTTTTGGAATTAAAATTAGGTGTTCGTTTTTTAAGGGCATCGCCCTCGAAAGATTTAATTAGAATGAATCGCATAAATACTGTGGGATTCGCGATAGTTTGCATTGATTGTATCTCTTAATACGCCTCGAGTGACTATAAAAGTTAATTAACATCTATCTGGGAAAATGCGGCACTGACCAAGGCGGCGTTGCAACTTTGAGACCTCAATTCGAAGCGCGCTTAGCACAATGCCAAATTTAAACTTTGAACAAAGGTTTTGTTTTAGCTGCACTGTAGAAATAAAGGTTATTACTACGCTGAATTTAGTTTCATGAAATGTCAAATGAAGCTTAACTATGCGCTGCTTTTATTGTCAATACCGAATATAGTTCGTTATAAACAGATTAGGATAATATTAAAAAAAGAGTTATACGGATAGCTATATTTGATATTATTTAGGTTCCATATCTCTTTGAACTTTCATGGTATACCCATTTACACTTTTCTAATATATACAGTTATACCCAACCCTACGTTGTATAGTTTTTTACAAAGTCTTAGTATTCTTTTAGCATCGTTTTGTTTTGTTTTTTTTTGTTTTTATAATACAATTACAAATTCATATATTTATTCTACGGAATCCTCTGAGCGCGAGTAATGCTCGCACTTGACCTTTTATTTTTAAATAATATGTCACGATTCATACATCTAGTGTACCTTTGTACATACCAAGTGGAGACATTGGTGCAGTAAATAGTATGTACTTTGATTGAAGTTTTTGTTTAAAGTATCAGAACCTTTATTACAGAACTTCGTGATACACATTTGGATTAATCGAATTTGACGAGAAAAATAAGTTATTAAGCATTAGATTTGCAAAAATGGCAAGCAGTTATTCACCAAAATCGTCTCAACCAATAAAATTTAATTTTTCATATATCGCCGTTTCGTTATGTGTAAATGCACTCAAGCCACCCTCTATTTATCTGTAATTTATTGCACAGAAAGTATCCCAGGACGTAATAAACATTTTCGCTTTAAACTATAAAGATATCCTGGTAGATTCTTCTCTGCATAAATTTCGAATGACTTGCGAAATTCGCAACGTTCATATTTTCTATCAACGTCATATTAACGTATGAGCGTTTATACATGGAAAAGTTTGAAATATTTTCCTTTCGTTTCGAATTTTTACCACTAAATCACCACTAGTTTGTCTGAATCTCGTGTTTAGTCATCTGGTTTTTATTGCTGTCTTACTTTGAATTTGTTCCTCTAGAATATTTGGCAATAAATTTGACAAGATTCTTAACATATTAGAAACTTTGAAAATATTCCTATATTTGCGGATTTTCAGTGTTTTTCAGATTCATTCTAATCTAAAACGAGAAATACAACCACATTTCGATATTTTTTAAAACAATGAAATTCTTCCTTTCGAACTTTGAAATATTTCTCAAATTGTACCAAATTCTTGAAAGACTTCTTAATACGAAAATGCTTTCGAAATATTCTAGAGAAATGGAGTAATTGGTTTAAATAATATCACATCATACTTTAAAAAACCTTGCTGTTAACATTACCATTGATTGCAGTTGTAAGCTTTAGGCATAATTATAGCGTGTAGAAGATATGATGTGGTAAACAGCTATTCGAGTAATACCTTGAAAAGTGCTAAAACAAACTTGGAATGGTACATGTTGGTAACAGTGGCATCTATTAGCTATTTTAAATGTAACTATATTATAAGCAATGAATAGATACAACGTTTCGGCCGATGAAGAACGTTTTAAATATAATACGTTTTATCTATTTATTCAAGCATTAAATCATTTTATAAAAATAACATGTACACTACATTTAAGACATACACGATCTTCATAAACATGAGCGGTCAGCTCCTAAAATGTCCTATTACGTTGATAGATGTTCTCGTTTGTTGTTAAAAGTACGAGTATCGTTGAAATATTGTCCACTGAGCTCTGAATGTATGTTCACTAAAGAACTTCCACATATATGAATAAACAAAATTGAAGAAAAACCAAGAAAGCGGGATACGGCACTAAAACAACAAAAAAGTTAATTGAAAGTAATGTCAAGATATAACGCGGTACAACCAACATAAAAGACACATAACTAAAGAATTCTATCCTGCTTATGAGTGGATGTTTTCTCAAAATAAAGAGAGATTTTATAAACCTGAGTGTATCTATTAACCTAAATCCCTGTCTGTTCAAATTAATAACAACAATTGAATAAAAGAAATCATTTACATACATTAGGATTATGTAAAATAAATTTAACTAATGGCGAAGGAAAAGAAGCTCATATCGCTCATCCGCAAGAAATGTATTACAACTCTCAAAAATTCAATTTGTGCATTATTGCCGAAATAAGTCTGATTAACTAATAAGTTCGTCTTGTACAGGAAAGTTTTGCGAGTGTAGTTACCAAAATAATTACTATATTACACTATGTGCTAATTTGCCAGCACAGAAGGGGGCAAATTGTGAGAAGGGATACATTTACTCAATCCTCCAAACCTATTCTGTGTTTTCATTCGTAAGTGTTTTACGTTTTTACGCTAACTTTTACAGATGGTTGTACAAGTAAATCTATAGCTTTTATTTTACTATAAAGACATACGAATCTTCTTTGTCCTCTCCTGTGAAATATGGTATTTTTGAGTTGTGTCACTTTTTTTAAGGTGAGTGATATATAGGTGTGATCAAATGAAAAATAGAAGATAGATTAAAAGAACATAAAAGATACATGAAGATCCATACAGCAAAAGGAAGACAGAACAATACATTTCCATTAACTATAGATTTGAACAACGACGTACAGTTATCAAATTACAATAACGATAATTATGTATTGCTAAAGGAAGTTGTATAGTTTGTTACTTTAAACTCAAATATATGATGTTACACTCCAAGATGGCGCTACCTTTTAAGCTCAGAGGGAAATATGGGAAAAACTTCAATGAAGCAGTTAGTGGCGACGACGATGTAAAAAATGCCCCAGAATGAAGGTGACAAAATATTTTTATGATATTTAACAACAATTATGAACTTTTAATAAGGTAATGGGCTATTTTAAAAGATGACATTTTCAGTTTATGAAGATATTTTTAGCTTTGAATGATATCTACATGATATTGTTTAAATGTTTTAATGTCTTAATAAATAGCTAAATCGACTGTGTACAACAATAACTAATGATGGTCCAGAGTGAACGTCACGAAAATATTTTTATGATTTTAACAACAATGGACTACATTCCAAATTTGGGTTCGAGGCTCAATTCAGTCACGGGGTACCGGTAATTTAGAAGTTCAAAGTGATAAGAAGGGAAGCTACTACTGCTTTAAACCATGAGCTGCTTCATTGGCTGGCGGGGATTTACATTACGTGTATGGAGTCTTTCCTTCTTTATGCTAGTAGATCTTTACCGTGAACACGTGATTGTGACGTTCACGGAATATCCTCTATTATGAACATTTAATAAGGTACTGGAGCATTTTAAAATCGAACTCTCCCAGTTTATGAAGATAATTTGAAATTTGAGTGATGTCTACATGCTATTTTAGAAAAGTTTTAATGCCTGAATCAATAGTGAAATCGAGTGAATCTGTATCTATTGAGAATGACATTATTATTGCTTATACACAAAATGTTTTAAATGCGATATGTCATCTTTCCGCTAACTTAGATAATGTTTTTCACTAACTTTAAAATTATAAAAAATAGTAATCATGGTTAAAAAAAAACCGTTTTGTTCGTGGTTGCAATACTCAAAGCAAGAACAGATTACTTTCCATATTTAAAGACCACAATTCTGAACCTCAGCTATCCAATGAAAAAAAATAAATAATTAAAAATACTGAAATGCAAACGAGATAATTTAAAAAAAAATCTATAGGATTAGCTATAGCAAGCTGGTGTTTTCGCGTGAGTGAAGTAGCGTCTTAAGATTGCTAGTCACTCACCTTCCAAATTCCCCTCCCTAATGTTAAGCCTCAGGGCGTTTGATGCATTCATATACTTAAAGAATCTACTCGGAAAATTAATATTTTAACACATTTTTCTGTGTACTCTTCTTAAAGGATGTCTCTTTATTTCTTAGTTTTCAAAATATTTCTGAAATACATTTTTAATTTTATATGAAGTGTTAAAGTCTTACCACAGTTCGTCAGCTTTCAACACATAAAATATTAAATTAAGCGTAGATTTTCGATAGATTTTGAGAACTAAGTATAAAGTAATCTTTTAAGAAGAGTTTAGAGAAAAACTATTAAAAACATTAATTTCCCTAGAAGATATAAATATACGAATGCATTCTACGCTCATAGACTTAGCATTAGCGAGTAGAATTTGGGATCTGGGTGAATAGCAACCTTAAGTTTGTAGGTCTTCTTTTAAATGTGACAGTATTGAAACTGTTTTATTTTCCTTCAAATAATGGGAAAAGGTATTAGAAATGGTGATATATTATGCTAATAATAATTTTATCACAATATTTATTTTAACTTAACTAAATTCATTATGTAATGATGGACTTTTGTATTCGATTTTTCACTAATTTACTGATATGCTAGAATTATAAAAATGGGCTAGAATTATTACAAAGGGTTTTTTTATTTTTTAAATTTGCAGCAACTTGAGTTACTTTTGCCTTTACAATTGTAAAATTGGAATTCTTGAACACATAGGTTAGAATTCTTACGAGTACATTCTCTTAGATTTATTTCGTTCACTGAACTTCATTAACTGAAATTAAAGCTTCCTTGCAGAATGTAAATCATTCCTTGTGTACAGTTGACTTAAAATGCCATGTTTTGTACTAAGTTTATGTAAGTTTTCAGTTTCCTTAGAAATTCGAATAGCTATAATATTTTGGCTATCAGCCTCTCCCATACCTGCATCTGGTTTTCTTATTCGAACGGTTTTCCCTACATTTGCACTTGTAATTTTTAATTTCGAAGCCGTAATATTTTTTCCGCTTGCTTATTTAGTAACTGTTTAGCAGTGCGTTGAGCTTCTTGAATATTTTTCGAGATTTAATCTAGTGAAAAAGAAGATTCTTCCTTGCTTTCTTCAAAACCTTCAATTTCAACATCATCGAAACTTTTGTTTCCTTTGCTATTTTAGAATTATGTTATTACTCTTCAATTTGGCCAACACTGTTATTACCATTTTTGTCTAAACCTGGAAAAATTGCCTCCAAGTCTTCGTTTAAATTATCCAGCTCCACGTCCATATTACCATCATTCATTGCACCTATATCCTCATCCTTGGTTGATATTACTGACAGAAGTTTGGTATCATTACCAGGCTTATTTCTTATACAACAAGATCCTCTTCACTTGCAATTCCTTACAAAATACCGACTGGAAAATAGATTATTAAACTTGCATTCGATTTATATCTAAATAAACCTTCATACGGACTGCGATCTATTCCAGAGTGACGTGCTCTATTTTTCGTAAATTGAATGAATTGCATTCCTTCACTTTGTTGTATTGTTAGTTTCAAGCAAAGTGGATAACATCTTTTCAATGTCTTGGTTTGCTATTTCAACAGAATTCTGCAATTGATTGTGTCTTGGTTTTCCATAAAGAAAGTTGAGTAGATTCCATATTCCACAAATTTTTCCAATAACTTTATTAGGAAATTTTCAGCCAAATGTCACTCTACAATATGCACGGTGCTCCATATATTTTGAACGCATCCATTAACAACTTCCTCGGCTCGTCTTGTTTTAAATCTCTTGAATAAATTTCGAACTCGCAACAAAATAACCTGAAACTGACACTGCTTGGAAAGCTAAACAATTAAATCTGGCAAAAAATAAATATTATAGTGAGCGTTCCGGAAGATGAGACTGCCTGCATCTAAAATAAACAATTAACTGTATATCGTCAAGTTATTGCCAAACAAATTTGCGCGCTTACAAAAGCCGTTATACAATTGTTCAATAGTGAGGCGAGGTCACGGAATAAATATACACATGTAATGCAAATCTCGGGCTAACTGGGTTGAAATTTATTAAATTGACCGAAATTGATTGGTAATTATTAATAAACCGGTTAATTTGATAAATTCTCTTAAATTAATCATATTAATCGGTTTATTTGGATATTATTAGGTAATTATTAATACTAGTAACCGGTTATTATTAATAATAACCGATTAATCATATTGACGGTAACATTTACATAAGTAGTAATAATTGTGAAGTCGTAGCACAAAAATGTAGTTAATGTAAACAATAATGCACCATTAAAATAGAGAAACTCCAATGAAACAGCTGTCTGATTAACTCATTAAAGCCGATTGGCAAGAAAACATGCCATGTAAGGCGTACAAAATTTTTAAATTTGAATACCAGTATTTTAGTTTGGAAATTTTCACATTATCTAATCTCAGATTTTGAGAGATTAAATAAATCAAAACTACAATGTGGGAAAAACCGGTGTCGAAGAATTAAAAAAAAATGTAAAAGAGGCTCGTCCTTAACCCCTTAACGCTCGAATTAAATTACGGTTTAAAAATTCAATTTGCGTATTGGCATCACTTTTATGAAAAAAGAAATATTTGCCTTAATGACAGGTAAAACGATACTAAAATATAGCCAATTTCACTGTTTTATAAAACTGGTGGGAATCAAACAATCTGAGTAAAAGATACATCTCATGAATATGAAAGGAGCGAGAATTAAAGGGTTAATGGGTTAATTTTGTAAATAATGAATCATCATTAAAATTGTTAAAACTCAATTAAAATTATGTAAAAGAGTTTAATATTTTAAAATTAATAATTAATACTAAGGATTACAAAAATATGGTAGTCGTAATTTTATGCATTTTTTAAAAATTTTGATGTCGAATTTAAAAGATAATTTTTAAATAATTAATTCATTTTTAAAGATACGCTAAATTTGCAAACGAAAATATGAGGTTTTATTTTTTATTTTAAAATATGAAAAATTATCAATGTGGATTATCTTGCAAATTTTTAGATTTTTTTCTTTAACTATTGAAAAAGAAATCCTAGGCGAAAAAAGAAGATAAAAATAAATCATTATTAAAAAACTGTTTTATTGCTTCAGCAAACTCATTTCCACTAATTTAAAATGCATTTCATGATTTTTTTAGAAAAGATTCAAGAAGTGAAACAATTAAAGAAAATAGAAAACTATTTTTCGCACTTATTCAGCAATTTCAGGATGTCATTGTACAAAGTAAGAATTTCAGAAATAGCTTTTTACTTCGAGGCTTGAATTTATTTAGTTTTATCTTTCTGTTTGTTTTTTGTGGTACTTTCGCTAACATCAGCAAATCTTTTTTTTTTTTTTTTTTTTTTTAATTGATTATTTAGTTCTTCAAAATTTTTTGCCAGTAGAAATGTGATTTAATATTTATGCAACTTCAAGTGCATCTAAAAATGTACTTTATGATAATTATAGTAAAGATTGTGCAAATTTTATTTTTGGAGATGTTTATAGCATTAAAAATTTCACTATAAATAGGCAATTTTTTAAATTTTTACCTAGATTGATCTTAATTGCACGCAATAAATTTACATACGCATTTTCATTGTTAATAATACTTAACAAGAAAAAAATTGCGGTCATAATAATTGAACAGTTTCACCGTATTTTAATATCATAAACATGAGTTAAACAATAAAATTACCAATCAATATTAAAAAAGAATAAGCAAAACGTTCTAAACATAATCTGTACTTTTTGTAACCACATTTATCTATTAGATGTAATATTATATCAATGTAATGTTTTCATCAGTGTTTATATCAATGTAATGGCTAAGGAAAATAAAATTTGATTTCTTATTCAATCTTTATAAGTTTTTATTTATTTTTTACAGAAATGTTTTTCTATATATTTAAAATTATTTTTTACATGATTTGTAATATATTATGCAATACCACATAAGTAGTGACTCATTATTGAATTAAAATCAGTAATTTGTTTAGTAAAGCGATTGTCATTAACCGTTTACCAGTGTCGATCGATTCTTGTTCGGGAAACTAAAAGGCGCAATGTTTACGATTATTCTAATAAGATATGATTTTTTCCAGTGTTTGATTCTCCAAGTTGAATTGAGCTTATTTTTCTTTGAAATACCATTTAAATATATATTCAAAGTTTTTATATTATTCTTTTTATATTTGGGATAGGTTGGCGTGGTCTTCCAACGCTGTTAAGGGATTAATGTGGTTTTAGAAAGTTGGTACTTTCGATTTCATTCCTAAATATGATATTTAAATTATCATTCTACACATGATGTAATGCGGATATAATAATTATTTATTAATCATTGGTTATATATTATATTTAAGATAATTTTGTTTTTTATTTTAAAATATAACTATATATTTTTCGTAATATTTATATATTGGGGTTGGCAACTAAGTGATTGCGGATTTTGTCAATAGATGGTAGCACATTTTTTTTTGTTTTTTTAACGTGTTCAAAACGCCTAATCTATATTATTTTCTTGTTGTTCAGACTTTCGCCTTTAGTTTAGCAAAAAAAATGTTTCGATTAGTTATTTAGTTTCATTTTTACCCCAGTTTAAAAATAGAAGAATAAGACGTGCATTTCAGACATATTTCCGAAAAGGCAAGAACGCATCGCGAGCACACAAGACGTTATGTGCCATATATGGGAATCACGCCTTGAAAGAAATGCATTGTCAAAATAAGTTTGTCAAAATTCATTCTGGTGATTTTTCACTGAAAAATGCGCAACGATCTGGCCGTCCAGTTGAAGTTCATGAGACCGATATCAAGGCCATTATTGATTCAGATTGACATAGCCGAACACTTGAAATTGCAGAGAAGCTCGTTGTATCGCATACATGCATTGAAAAAAAAAATTAAACATTTTGGCTGTGAAGAATCTTGATGTATGGATCCCTCATCAGCTTAAGAAAATTCATTTGACGCAACGGATTAGCATCTACGATTTGCTTCTGAAACGCAATGAAATTGCTCCATTTCTGAAACGACTGATAAGTGGCGACGAAAAATGGATAGTTTATCCACAAAATACATAAATTAGATAACTGGAAGAACTGAAGTAATCAAACGTACCAAATGTATGTTACGACCGTAGTTTCATAAGTGTGGCGAAAGCCTCATAGGAGACAATTTAATTTTTCATGGAGGCAATTCGAGAATAGTTATTAACCCATTATATATCAATGTTTTGTCTGTTCTGGAGGAGAAGTAAAGCTGAATTCCAGAAATTAAACTAATACATGAGAAAAAAAAATGGGATAGATGTGGAAAATGAAAATCTCGTACATAGAGAAACTTGTTATGGTGAGAAAGATAAAAGGCTAATTAAAATTCACAAAAAATATAAGTCGGCAATATTTGTGTGCATTCATAAATTCATCTTGTTGTCGGAAGATATTCTGTGTTTTTAATGCGATATTAAAACTGCATATAAAATGCATCAGTGCCAAACATAGGTAATTATTAATGTAAGCATGATTTCAAGACCTTTTATGAGTAAAATTGCAGACCGTATGATATTTTTGCTTCACATTCATGTAAGTTAGCAAAGAACAACACAGCTCCTCTTCACGTATAAGCAAAGATGCATAGCTTTGGTTTGTTACAGAATACATTATGTCAAATACATATCTATCAGAAACATTTTATTTATTTCTTATGTTAAATAAATATGACATGACTCATACATCCACAATTGAAGAGCTAAGTGGAAGAACATGTTAAGTAACATAAATTACATTTGACGAAATTTGATGTGAAAGTTTTTGTTGTCAATTTTAATGATTTATTTTCTGTTTGATACCATGTGTTTAAAATATTAACAGGCGTGGTACTGAACTCTATCAAATAAAGCTTATTCATATTTAATTTTTAAATATTAAAAAATATTAATATTATTGACATTATTAAATAACAAATTATTAAATATTAATGAATAATGTCTTAAATCTTCAAGGCTAAATAGAATTTTGGTATTTTAGCTTTACCATGTGATAGAATACCTGATAACGCCTTCGTACAAAAGATAAAATAATTTTTAAGAAAATGTAGCATAACGTGTTCTTCCACTCAACTCTTCAATTGTCATTCATTATATCATATATGCACTTTAGGACCATTCGTATAAACACAATTTTTTAAATAAAATATAAGTATAGATACATGTTACAGGAGGTTAAACTTTCAATAAACTACTGGTTAAAAATTTGACTAATCATAAGGCCCATGATGAATGACTTGAGGCTGCACTGTGAGTGTTTTCTCTCAGTTTGTATGCTTTCATTCTACTATCCATACCAATCCAATAGGCCAACTCTTCATTTCACTAATTCCTTTTCTCAATGAACCTAGTATATTCAGAAATTTACTCATATTTAAGGAAAAAGACATTATATTACTGAAATTATGATAAATGTACATACGGAACATATTCCAAGAGGACTGTTACATTTAACGATTGAAAATTATAAATACGGACCTCGTTATCCCGACACCCGTTTTTCACGTCACTCCGCTTATCACGTCATTATTTAAAAATCCCGATTTTCTGAATATTATTTTAATGTAAATAAACTCCGGATTTTATGTCGTTGAATAATTTTAAACTCCGTATATCCCGACGGTATAGGAAAATTGTCCATTTTTCATAATCCATCTTATAAGCTCGGAAATTAAGCGGTAAGAAATATCTTATCCAAACATTTCACAAAAGTGTCTAAAATATCCATTGAGATAAATGAGAAATTTTACTTCAATCCTTTATCCGGATAAATAAACCCACTATGAATAACACACTTAAGCTCCAAATAGACGTATCAATTTACTCGCGGTGTTTTTGTTCTGGTCAGATGAAGCTTTCTTATGGTTACACGGCGTTTTTCAACCGACTAAAAACGAAGCATTGCATTGCACTGAAATGATCAGAAATTATCAAACATCCATTTCTGAAACAACGAATATTGATTAAAATTCATTGTATAATATTCATAAAAGAATTGTAGGAAGCACATCTAGGGATAAGCAAACCTTAATTCATCAATTTTCATGTAACAATAAAAAGCAAGTCATCATAAATCTGATTTTTATTCTTTTCAATTTTGTTTTTGTGTTTATTTTGCTTAATAACAATGTTTATTGTTTAAAACTGCAACAACAGTTATGACTTTAAAATTGTCTTAAATTAATTAAAAATATAGTTTTTTATAAACATATTTTTCATATTTTTCTTTTACATAACTCCGGATACCGCGACACTCCGCTCATGACGACACATTTTTCTGGTCATTAGATTGTCGGTATAACGAGGTTCGACTGTAATATTATTCAAATAATAAAAATAAATAATAAATAATTTAAATAAATTTAAATTATAATAAAAATAAAAATTTATTTATAGAAATAAATTTTAAATGTATTTATTATTTTTCATCACTGTTAAACAAGATAAAAACAACTATAATAACATATTCAAATTATTAATAAAAATATTATGTACGACGTTCACGTGTGCGTACTTCAAGAATATCTCCTTTTTAGAAATGTCATAATATGTACAGACTAAAATAATTAGCACTCAGGTGCTGGAAATATATACACATATACAAACTCGCTTATACACATCTAAAAACACCTATACTTTCAATATTAAAGATTTTTATTCTGAAAATTTAATCAATCACGCAAAGGATTTAATAAATTCTGATTAATCCACAAAATAATCGCATACAATAATGGAAATTTGCTTTTTTCTCCATTATTAAAACCAAACTAATGACTAAACGAATCTTTTTTACGGAGATAATTTGCTCATCCTTGATCAAATTACTGAATCAGTACTAATCTCTGTTGGACTAATTGGAAGTCTTGAATCATATTTGTACAGGCAGGTGTTTTATTCGATAGATTTTACTGAGATCTCGATGATAATTACATACAGAATACATTCTCCCATATCCGCACAGCTCTGTGCCGGAGGCTTTGCGGTTATTAGAATTTTGTAGATTTTATATCACGTCTTAAAAAACTAACTTTAAGTAAATAGAATGTTTTCTATGAAATATGAGGACATTTTCACTTCTATTTATGGGGATGCTCTATCCTTCACTTGATGAAAGTTGATGAAAATAACAATTTCCAAGATTTTGCAGGAAAATATATTTACATCCATCATATGTTCTTCTGAAGTTACCTCAATATATGATAATTATAAATATGTGAACTAGTTTGATGTGCCAATCCAGAACTTTCTTCTATCTCATATAATTTAATATTTTAAAATGTTGTTACAAATGTCAATATTTTCTTTTTATTAGTTCAATACTATATCAACTTTGACTTTCGTCTTAAATTTCTGCTTCAGTCAATCGGAGTAAAAACGAGTTAATCTTCATCATGATATTTATCAAAATCAATAGTTTTTCGTTATTCTGTTGTATATCAACTGTTGCAAATCGTCGGTATATCAGGATCGGAAGTTCCCGTCGATTCACAAGCCGCCGGTGTGCAATAGAACAGCGAAAAATCAAGAAAATTACACAAAAATCGGTATTATAGTGCCCCTTTTTGGCGGAATATTTCCAATTTCACGTAGGACCTCTTGCCATGGCCAAAAACATGCACAAAAAATTTGGTTCAATTCTATGCATAACTTCATACAATTTTCGATGGTACAATATTCAAAATCGCACAAAAATCGCTATTACAGCACCCCCTTCAAGCGGATTTTTTCCAGATTAAGGGAGAACCTGCTTGCCATAACCAAAAACTTAAAAAAATGGTTAAATTCTATGCGTAACTTCATACACTTTTCGATGATACAATATTCAAAATCGCACAAAAATCGCTATTACAGTGCCCCCTTCCGGCGGATTTTTTCCAAGTTAAGGGAGGACCTGCTTGCCATGGTCAAAAATTTGGTTCAGTCCTATGCATAACTTCATACACTTTTTGATGGTACAATGGCGACATACGGATACACGGACACACAGACATTTCCAGGGAGGAACTTTTTGCCATGACAAAAACATACACAAAAAATTTGGTTCAATTCTATGCATAACTTCATACACTTTTCGATGGTACAATATTCAAAATCGCACAAAAATCGCTATTACAGCGCCTCTTCCGGCAGATTTTTTCCCAAATTAAGGGAGGACCTGCTTGCCATATCGAAAAACTTGAAAAAATGGTTAAATTGTATGCGTAACTTCATACTCTTTTCGTTGATAGAATATTCAAAATCGCACAAAAATCGCTATTACAATGCTCCCTTACGGCGGATTTTTTCCAAGTTAAGGGATGACCTGCTTGCCTTGGCCAAAAATTTGGTTCAATTCTATGCATAACTTCATACACTTTTTGATGGTACAGTGACGCATACGGACACACGGACAGACAGACATTTTCTATAAACATATTTTTTGGCTCATTTGACTCCTAAAACGTGTAAAACCGGTAGCCAAAAAAAATTTCGATTACAATACTTTCTTCTTTTGAAAGTAAAAAGAAAGTAAAAAGACCTTCTTACCGCATCGAATTTCCGTTAAATGATTCTGAGTTACAAAATTTAAATTAATTTTTCTCAGTTTATCTTTTTAATTAATTAGTTCATTAAAAATACTAAATCTTTAACATATATTTCTCAATTTGCTTCAATTTTTTTTTATTGATGTTCCTTGTGACATATTTTGAGAAACGATCCGATTTTAAATCCCATTTCTAATAATGTAAATAGCATATATATTTTTTATGTTAAGAGGAATATAGTTTTTTTTTCTTTTTTTGCTCTATTTTTACATGTGTCATGATATTTTATTTATTTTTCTCGTAAAATAATTACATTTTTGAAAATTGAATTGTTAAGTTAGTTATAGAGCACATTCCTAACAAACTTATGGAAAAAACTGTTGCAGAAAATTAAAAATTGAGGAGAAGTGTGGTTTTAAATATTGTTTTAATCTTTGTTTTTTTTAAATTTTACCACAAGAATGACATTTTTTCTTGATTAAATTATGTTACTTCATAAAACTATTTATAATATCTAGAAATGGTATTATAAGATACTTAAATAAAATAAAATTACGGTAGAACCTCGATTATCCGAAGTAATTGGGACCGACCCTCTTTCGGAAAATCGAAATTTTCGGATAATCGAAAATGCTTCAATTTTAAGATTAAGGAGAAATATATGCAATTTTTCTTATTATGGTAACAAGTGCTTAATAAAAACAAAACAATAGCAATATAGAAACAAGAATAAATTAAAGGTATATATAAATATTTTACAGACATACATACAATAAATACAATAAACCCAACTGGAGTGAAAAATTAGCCAGAGCCAGGAATCGAACCCGGGACTGTTGAATGCAGGCGTTATTTATGTGTGTATGTGTGTTTTAATATATATTGTAGTATGAGTGTTTTATTATAAGAATAAATTACCCGAATTTTAATTTTGAAATTAAGTACCTTTCATATGTATCACAAGGGATTGAAAAAATGTTTTGTTTGCCGCAGTTTGCTTTGAAGCTTTATCACGGAGTTTTTTAATATAATTAGTTCACCAATATCATAGTCTTTCTGCTGCCCCAGCCATGCCAAACCTTTTGCAAAGCATTCAAAGGATTGAGAATTGCTAATTTGTTCGTTTTCTTCGTTCCAATCCGCAGCTTACCGGAGATCAAGTTAAATTCAAAGGAACCCTAAGAAAAGGGATCGAAAATATTTATATGTACTCGAAGTTCGGAAAGGACCGCTTGCACACAAGGAATATGATTTTAAAAAAAGCTTTCAAAAGGGATTTTGCACACAAAGAATGTGATAATAAAAAAGAAAAAAAGCTTTCAAAATGGATTTCGGTTAACCGAGAGTTTCGGTTGAAAGAGTTTCGGATAAAAGAGGTTCTACTGTATTCAGATACCTCTCAAGAGAAAAAGAAGTGTTCAACTCCTACTACTGACAAAAGCTCTTGACGTTGATTATGCACCCGTGCGTTTGCTTACGGTTAAATCGCCTTAAAAATATAGTGTTTTCTAATTAAGTTGGTAAGTAAGAGCAAAGATTAACCCTCTATCGAGCAGTGGTAATATATTTACCACTTAATTTTGATTGAAACCTGATCAATTCGCACCGGAATTTTTAGTAAAACGTTTCGTTTTTATAAAGCATGTGATGAAAAACTTCTTTTTATTTTCAAATAAATTTGTTTGTAGATTCTGGTGGCAGTGAATCTTTTCAATATTTCAGCCACGGAATTGACTTGCTCGATAAATGGTTAAGAGCTTCTCGAAATTTATATTAAAAAATCTACAAAATATATATACATATAAATAACATTGTAATATTACCAAAATCAGTTAATAAATCTAACAGTTATTTCCCATTTGTGTATATGTATATATATATATATATATATATATATATCCAGGTACCCGCTAAAGTTCTGCCCGTCATCTGTTTTAGCATACTATATAGATTATACACAAAAATTTGTATATTAAATACAGGGCTGAACAAAAGAATTGGACTTTTCCGGCTATAGTTGTTAATTGCAGAAGTCTTGTTTTCAAATGTGTTATGCCTTTTCTAAGATGTTTAGATATTTTTCTTTACCTTATATATACCTTACAGATATTTTTCTTTACCTTGATATGCTCCTCCCGAGACCCTCCTCCCAAATTTATCCCCGGGAGGCATGAATGATGTCCGATAATTTCAGAAAAGTGCCCCCATGAGGGCAAATTCTGGGGGAGGGGGGAGGGAGTTGCATAGCATGAATAAGTGGTCACGGGCCTTTCCAACAATATGTCACTTGCGGGGGTGAGTAAAAGTTAGAAAAATGCCCCCTTTTGGATCTACTATCGCGCCTCCTGGAATACATCCTCACACCTCTCTTTGAAATATCGGTTGCACAAATGTGTTACTGTGCACACGGCGAATATATAGAAAAGAACTAATACAATGTAGCAATATCATAAATTTCACTCAATTATTTCTATGTGAGGATAAAAACTTACTGATTCATCCTCGTATTGCAATGGCATATCATAAATCCTGTGTTACACTGATATGTTTACATTTGTAATAATATAAGGAGAAAAATCCAATTCGAAGGATTCTTATTTATTCGACGTAGATTTCTTTGCTGAATTATAAATAGCAATAGGCCAGCTGGAGACGAAATCTCAGTGGATGAGCTTTTTAAGGTATAGCAGCTTCAACTATAATATGCATTAAGCATATGCAAAGCAAAATATGTTCACAAGCTTTTTTTTTTAATCTCGAATCTAAGAAACAAATCTGAATAAATATGTTAAAGTGCAAGTTTAAAAAAAAAGATTGCGTCACAATAAATATTCTGTACAAGTTTCATAAATTTTATCCTGTAATGGTACGATAACGTAAAGGTTTGTTTTTAATGTATAACTGTAAAATTCTACAACTGTTTTCCATTTTAAAAAAATTATTAACGAATAGTTGTAATTATTATCCATTTCCTATAACCTTAATTATTTATGCATTAAAATATTATATTTTTATAAATAGTAATTTTCTTTTTAATCAAAGTTTTTCCTTGAGGAAATTGAATTCTATCAAAAGCGCCCGTGTAATTTTCATACCCCTTACATTTGGAAGCTAAGAATTGGAGAAAATGTCAAAAAAGTGCAAGAATAATTACGGTTATACATTTATATAAATTTATTCTCTCAAAAATACCCTTATTACATTTTGCATTCCGATTCTCTTTTATTAAGGGTATTTTATGGAATTCAAATGGCGTTCAATTTCTCAATTTTCTCTTTTGCCTTTGAGGGAGAAATGTATAAATGGTCCTTTCGTTATTAGATTTCGCATCAGGCCCGACAAAGTCACAAACATCAATATTTTTCAACTGATTAAATTTGTAGGGAATCTATCTGACAAATTTTAGTTAAAAAGAAACGCTTATTGAATTTGTAGCATATGTTTAAAAGTCAACACAAATTTATGTTTTTATTTTTTTTTTTCAATTTTGGAACACTGTTATCTATGAATCAAAGAAAGTGGATAAATAATTAAAAAAAAATAGACCCATATAAGACATTTGTTTTTATTTTTTAACACTTTCCTACATAGTTGAAAAGTGTTTATGAATTCGACATGTCCGCCTGTCTTCCCTCTTACTCTCATCAGTATTCTCTGATTGTTTTGTAATTTTTGTATGTTATTGATTATTTTCCATGTTTATTTTCTATGTCATGTTCGGGATTGAAAATTAAGTGTGTAGCATATACCGTTTATTTACAGGGAAACGAAAAATAAATCCGTTACATTACAATTTGTGAGGAAAAATTCTTTGCGGTGCATTTTATTGGTATTACGAAACTTCAAACGTAACGATATTGATATGATCCACTCAGGTGGACAACAACATGCTTTGTAAGGAGTATGGAATAAGTATCATTTATAGTTCATTTACAAGGGCGCAGAAAAGAAGCCTATTACACTACGATCTATAAGGATAATTCGCTTGAAATGATTTTTAATGATGTTCGATACTCCAAACATAATCAAATAAAAAAGGATCCGTAAGGGGCACTACAACATCACTTATCGTTCATTTGCAACGACGCACAAAGCGTTACTCTGTTACAGGAGAGACTGTGATTGATAATTGTTGGACGGGTGCTTTCCGGTGTGATACGCCTTTTTTACGGTTTCGTTCGTCTGGAGAAACCCTATTCGTATGTCTGTCTGTCCGCCCGTCACAGAGCCCGTTCTCAGAAACTATATATATTGGAGACTTGAAATTTTGGATTCTTATAGCTGAGCATATCACATCAAACGACAAATCATAAAATTTTGAAAAAGTCTTATATTTTCCCCCTGTGGGTTCTAACTTTGTATTTTAAGTTTTTATTTCTAACTGAGCCCCTAATTAAGTTGAAAACTTGAAATTTTGGATTCTTACAGCTGAACACCTCACATCAAACGACTAATCATAAAATTTTGAAAAAGTCTTATATTTACTCCTCTGGGCTCTAACTTGTGTATTTTAAACAATTTTTCTAACTCAGCCCCTAATTAAGTTAGAGATGGGAAACTTTGCATATTTATATCAGAACACTTGCGATCGCACGAAAAATCATAAAATTTTCAAAAAGTCTTATATTATGTATCCTCCGGGCAATAACTTCTGTATTTTTAGCAATTTTTCTAATCTCCACCCTTTTCACCCGGGGTGCACTTTTCTAACTTTTGACGACACTCCTTTGACTACTCTTTCATATTATGCACCATAGCCATACATATTTTAGTTCCAATTTTTACCACCAGGGTTCGACTACCTATCTCGGGTGCTATGGGCCCGATCCCCTCGTCGAATATATCTACGGATAGTTTGTAAAACGGAGTTTCGTTCGATAGAGGATTGTGTAGAATAGAGTGCGCTCCCTGGTTGCGAAATGTGGAAGTAACAGATTTTGCAAAATGATAAAGTGTTTTGGAAGGAATATTAAACAAATCCCTCTCTGCGATCTGTGATCACACTTACCCACTTGTTTAAACTTAACTACTTTTTAATGTATTACGTGGTTCTATATAAAACCACGTATTATATATACCACATATTATATATAAGTTCTATATATCATGTATCGGGCTTCACGAAAAAAAAATTGCTGAAAATGAAATTTTACTGAGTTATGTTTTATTATTATTATTATTATTATTATTATTATTATTATTATTATTATTATTACTGCACATTTAGATATCTCATTTCACTGTATGAAAAAAAAATTCTTAATAATATTTTATATGCATTAAAGACGATCTGAAACATTGGTTTATTTAACAAATATTAATGTAATTGAATTACATCAATTATATCGATCTTTTAAAGATAGGTGATAGAGGCCTTTTGGTCCGAGCGAATATAAAGCGATTTTGTTGTGGACAACAAAAATATATTTTTTCTATTATGTTAATTTAAGTAACGCTGTTACATATCAATAATTACGAAGTATACTGTTTTCTTTAAATTTAACTCAAAATTACATTGATCAGCTAATAATAAAGCACAGTTCAGCAGCACATCTGTTAGGTTTCAGATGAAAAAAATGACCAATTGACATTTTCTTATTTAATAACTTCAAATAAAAAAAAATTACTTCATTTCTATTAAATAGAAATTAAGAGTAACTGTTGAGAACTAACTCTAATGTTCATCGCAAAAAAAAAGTAGCACTGAAGCGCCTGATTTTTAGTGATTAAAACGAAGATGAATCATCACCATTTTTAATAAACATCCTACATATTAAATTTGATGATACTTCATTCCATAGACGACGAGATAAACTACCATGGGTATCTGAAAAAACAAAACTGAGAAGCGTCATCTGTTGGACTGCAAACATCAAAACCTAAACAGCACTATACGTGCCTAGGTCTAACTGGATATGACGTTTAATGATATTATATAACATAGTTTCCGAGATATAACTAGCAAGTGAATCTGGGAAAAGTCAGCATAGCTGTGACCCCTGTAGGGTTTTTACGCCGAAATGGAACAGCTTGATATATGTTCAAAAGTCTAAATATGATGTTTAAAAAACTGACATCCCATAGATACCGAGATAGGGCTATCACGAAAATTGTGAAATACACCGCATAGATACAGCTCCCTTAATATTTACGTCATATGGAGACAAACAGACAGATAGACAGTTTCTTAAAATAGTCAAATCTTGCTCATGTTATCCTAAAATGTGTAAGGTTAGTTGGGGTAACTGGACCTACGAGGTAACTGGGCCATAGGCTATTTTATAAAAAACCGTTGATGTATTTTAAGTTTTAGCTTTTTAGAACAATGCCCCTAAACCTCTTCCTAAAACAAAGTGTATCAACTCAATCATATCTCTCTCTTTGCTGTGATAGGTTGTCCAAAATTTACGTTTCTTTTTTTAAAAAACAACGTCAATTTGGTTGAACTTCCTCGGCTTTTTATTAAAATACTGTAAGTACTTTTGTTAAACAATCTTTTTTTTTAAGATTAGGCATACAACAACATTAATATTATTAGTTATCTATACATATTTACTTCATGTTTCAAATGTAAGCCCGGTGTCACCCATAAATTTTTCAAGAATGAGGTAACTGGGACATGCATCCGGGGTAACTAGACCATGCTGGATCCAGTTACCCCAATAGTTATAAATAATCTTTTTGAGTTTCGCTTACAACGGGAAGTAAATTTCTCCATTGTTTTTTGCTCACAATAACGAAAATTATAGAATACCTTATTAAAATTACGTAATAAAATTTAAAAAAAGCATATTCTTTTACATAAGGGTTACATAAGGGTGGTATCAAACCAAATTTGTTGACCCCTTGAGAGGCAGCGATGCCGTTATGGCATCACTTAATTTTAATTCCTAATTGCCACATTGGCACCGGAATTTTATAATGAAAATTTCGCCTTTATTAAGTACGCGAAAATATACTTTTACTTGTTTTTTCTCTTGTAAATACTGGTGTCATTAAATTATTTCAACATTTTACGAATGCAAGTACCTTGCCCCTGAAAGCGAGATAGCCAAACCTTGAAATTGTACGATGATACAGATAAAGTGCTTAGATACTTACGTAGCCGTTTGTTCATAGCCATTTCGTGCTATTTTTTTCCTTAAAATACCCATGTGACTTTTATACTTATTACCTATACTAAAGTACATAAGTATTTACTTAATTTTTATGTTTTTGGTATAAATAAATCTTATATTTTCACTTTTAGTGCTTTTTTTAGACACATTCACAGCAAAGGTTACCCTTACAACGCTCTTTATTGATATATAATTTATATGATCTGCCTGGTTTAAATTTTTTTTAAGTTGCTTACACTTTTTCAAACAGGACCTGATATCCCATGCGAAAAAAAATTAACGCGTGTGGAACATAGACCCTCCTGGTCCATTTACGCCATTTTTATGGGGTAACTGGACCCATGAGGAAAGAAAGATAAAATATGCATATTTTTATATTTTTAAATATTAAAATGTAATTTAGAGCATTTCTGTCTGATAGAGGGAACCTAACTGAACACATTTACCGAAGTTCAGACTTTAATTCAAATGAACATTAGCTTTTTGAAGCTGAATTGTCAGAAGCTCCAGAGTCACATTGTAAAATCATGGCCCAGTTGCCCCAACTAACCTTAAATCCATCAAAAAACGGAAGTCGGAAATACAATTCGAAACGATAATAATTTTTACGTTTAGGTACGATTTCGTTATATTTAGGTTCTTATTTAAAAAGGTTTTACTGAAATATATACTGTAAAGGATAATTTTAGATTTTAATATTTACTTATTTTACCCTTCCAACACGCATTTGTTTTGTTTATTTTTCAATTCCAAATAAATGTCGGTTCAGGGTTGACTTTTGACGGCCAATTATCTACTCGAGAGATATTGGCCCAGGAGGGGAGTGCCCTTCGTGGGGGTCTTTCTAAGGGAACCTAACCCGTATTTACGGAGGGAAATCCATGGTTCGAAGAAAACCACGTAAACACCGAACGATTAGGCCGACGGGCACGACTGGGTTCGAACCCAGCACCTCCCGTCTACCAGATTCGTGGGCAAAACCTCTCGGCCACTGGTGGGGCCTAAATGTCGGTTCAGATTTATATTATTTATTCTGGTTATACTTTTAAAACAGATTGAAAACATTTAAAATAATTTTTTAGAAAGAAAACACTCATATTTATGATGTACTCAGGCGTTTAACCAAATAATACATCTCAAATCTGCGATACTACATTATCCTATACAGATGGAATTTTCCGAATTCGAGTTTAGAGTGAACTCTGGTTTTCTATAAACTCTATCTTATTTTATACGAATTATGAAACACGTTTGGCATTCGATTACTATATTTTCTATTTTGTAAGTAAAAATATCTCTCATGCATATTTTTCGCAGGAAGAAATAATGTTCAAAATGTACTGGATTTTACCGATAAGAAAAATGTCACTGATGCGAAGCATCTATATAAATACACATTTTTTTTCTACCATGTCAGGTTATTCCTTTTAAATTTTCCCTTGGCAAATCTCAAATTTAAAATCAGGGTCAAATCTTGAAGTTTCAACTTTTGATTTAAAATATTTAAATATGTTTTACAAGAAAAAATTTACTTATATTTATTTAAATTAGAATTTAACGAACTTTTTATGAAAAGGAGTGGATATTCTCCAAACTGTGTTGAATAATTATATGAATTCGATATTTAAAAAATTTAAATATAAAAAAAGTAGAATTTATTTGGAGACGAATTCATGTTTCTGTTTTATTCAATCATTCCATTTGAATTAATCCACAGTATGCCTAGTTCAATTTTATAAGTTGTTTTGCTCATATTTAGTGCTAATCCCTTATTTCGAAGATAAATATTTACGCTAATAAAACGGATTTGTTTTGAGTATGCAAATTTGCATTATTTTTAAATGAAAATAAGTCCATTAAATCAAATCGTGAATCTTTCGATAATTCAATTTATTTAATATTTGTGTAACTCAGTAAGTGAGGAATTAAGCTCAAATAATTGGCAACTAATGTAATTGTTTTTCTTTGCTGAGTATATGTGTTTCCTTTAATAATTGAAAGAAGGTTAAGTTTTTTAAGTCCAATTTCGGAAAAAAAGATGAAATAATTTATTATTGAATAATCCGGTGAATTACAAAAAATATTTTATCTATAATTTTTGTTTTCTTTATGCATACGCAAAATTAAATATATACACACATACACATTTGTGAAAATCGTTTATAGTCTTCAGAAATTTAATTCCAAATGTTTTACAAGCAGAATACCATGGTTAAATATGTCTCGTGGTTTCAACATAAAGGGTTTATATTTGAGCGAGACATGAATTTCTTTGCCCTCAAACACAATGTAAAAACAGATGAATTTAAAACCATAAAGATCAATGGTATCAATATCCATTTTCTCCGGACTTGCCGAGACAGTACAATACCGAATTTCCATTGCCTATGGCCAACTTCATCAACAAATGAATATTCCCTCGATTGCTTTTCCTTTTCAGATCCAATGATAGAGCAGTTAGAGTATTACGGAACTTGTCCGCAATCAAGAAGAGAGCGTAAATGAAATATGTATATTAATCACTGGTAAGTATGACATTCCATTTCTGAAAATAATATAACTTTTATAATTTTCGCGAAAACTCTTTTTTCTCGCTTTTTAATTTACTAGTTCAGTCATTTCTTTTTTTCTATGATGCTAGCTTTTTCTTCACTATTCTATGTTTTTTAACGTCATCGTGATATATGCATATATATGTGTAACATATAAGTATTATGCATTAAAAATTAAATCATTTGTGGCGTGATTTAAAATTTTTGTAAATGTTACCTGCTAAATAATATTAAAATACACACAAGTGTTATTTAGGATACAATTATATTCATTTAAACTTATGTTTGACTCGTATGTAAATAATCATATAAAAAAAGACGATACACGTATTTATCTGGTATTTTAAATTATTTTTATAATTGAAATACAACAAAATATAAAATTGCAATTTAATGGGGATTCTATATTAAGCACTCGAAAATTTTCTCTTAAAATTCGAAAATAATATAACTGAAATAAAAGTGCAAACTAAAAAAAAATTATAGATTTTTTTATAAATACAGAATATTCACATATTTATCATTATATTTATGTTATTCATTCATATAGTATATATTAACAGAAAAGCAGCTGAAAAATGGTCATTGCGAAGAAAATTATTTAAAAGTATATTATGGAAATTAATTATTTCTCCTATAACTGCTGAGCTAAAAAAACCCATCTCATTAGCTTTTTTATTTTGTGAAGAAAAAAAAGCTTCTGTAGAAAAATAGTGAATGTGCTTCGGTGCAAAAAATGGTCGCTTTTAATGTTTTTATCAACAAAACAGTCCAGTATATATGAACTTGCGTTTGTATTTACATGAGTAAGATAGAAATTATGCAACCATGGAATACGTTAAAGAAATATGCTAAGAAAACTGTTTTTGCAGATATTGAGAGACATAGCTAAAGAGGATAAATTCGGCCTTTCATTATCTGCTCATTTATTTTTAAAATCTCAAGTACTGGTAGCTAAAGAATTGGATTGTTCTGCAGAGAGCAATGAGTGAGTCACGAATTGCACAAGGAAACGTTGATAACTGAACAATGACGCGGTTCCTTAAATGAGACAGTGAAAAATACGGGGTGAACCAAAAGGTCTTCCCCTGATTATAATAATTCATTACAAATGAACCGTTTGTATAATAATGCAACTTGTTGTATTATTGGATAGGTCAGTTTTAGTGATTTTTAGTAGTTTTTAAATGAACATATCCGGAGCGGTGGATTGGAAGGGATGGTTCAACACCCTGCACTCCGCGCTCTCCAGATATTAATCCTCCTGATTTTTTCTGTTGGAGCTAAATCAAGGACAGAGTCTTTGCCACACCAATTGGTGACGTCGAAGAACTGAAGACTAGGATACAAGCTGCTGTGTGTACTGAAATAGAAGACATGTTAAAGAATACTTGGCTGAACTAGAATACCGCTTAGACATTCTCCTAGCTACCAGGGTTGCACAGTTGACATTTACTAAGGTGCGTGGTCTTATAAAAAAACTTTATAACAGTACTTACAATGAATCCAAACAAACGTATGTTTAACTGTAATATTTTGAGTACAGTAAATATTTATAATCTGGGCAAGACTCTTGGTTCATCCTGTATAACAGAAAATACACAAATCTGTTCTTCTTCTGCATTGAAATCGATATTCCAGAAACATAATAGGAAAAAAATAATTAAATTAAGAAATATCAGGTTTTAAAAGCACTTTCTCGTATAGTTTTGTAGATTATTCGATCTGACTTTTGGGCAGTTTAGATAACCCGAAATATTACATCAAAATGCCGTATTTCATGATATTCGGCAGTTACCGGTATAATTAACATCGTAACATAGGTTTATCCTATACTTATTATTTAGATAGAGAGTTCGCACAGTGGGTGCTAGAAATCTCACGGAAATCGCTTACGTCTGAATAGGATTCATGCCAAATTATAATAACCAAAAGTGCCATTTAAGAGAACTGAATAATTACTAGGGATCGACCAAAATAGCTTTTTGCAGACCGAAACCAGAACCGAATTTAGGAAAACTTCCTATTTTCGGGCGAAAACGAATATGTCCAAACAATTTCTTATATAATGAATACATACAATTTTAATTAATTCTTCAACTATTTTACAGCAGTGAAAATACGCTTGAAATTATTGAGTATTAAACACATGAATTATCACATTGCTAACTAAGCGTAAACTAACAGAGTGAAAAATGTCGAAGCCGGGAATCGAACCCGGACCCCTGAAATAACACTGCCAAGCTGGGCATCGTCCTGGTGGCTTAATGGTAGAGCACTGAGCGTTATTCCTGGGGTGCGGGTTGGATTTGGACATTTTTAACTCTGTTGGTTTACGTTTAGTTAGCAATGTGATAATTCACGTGTTTAATATTCAATGAATGCATACATAAATATACATAATTATTAAGTAATTATACTTGTCGTCCTTGAGTAATTATACTTGTCGGTGTTTTGGTCAAAGGCACATTAGCTCTCTGTGCCTTTGACCAAAACTTTTCATTTTCATATAAAATAAAATGTAATTAATTCATCAACGACACAATTTTTTTTCTAATTCTACGAATTTCTTCTAATTAAAAAAAAGTTTTAGGTCCGCGTATCTCAATTTATCTTTTATAATAATTTTTCTAAATGATCATCTGCTATACAAGAATTTTCTTAAAGAGTATTAGGAACACTTCTGTGGTTTAAAGCGAAAAAAATTTATTGCAGTTAAATCTGCATATTTTAATGAGTACGTGAAATGCACCTTCAAAATTTAGTCTTATAATTATTTCTTGCTTTATATTTTCCACTCATGTCTTGAGCCAGTCATGATTGATAATGATAAACAGTGGAAGTCCATATCAATAAATAGTGTCTCATTTGAGCCGATACAGCTCAAATCAATGAGTAATGTTGACAATTTTTGAAGGAAGAAACGACAATTTTGAAATACCGATAGTTTCTGCAAAGTTTCGGTCCGGTCAAATTTTTGTCAGCATTTTCGTCGAAAACGAATTTTCGGCGAAACTCAGATTTTGAGCCGAAAACGAAACCGAATTTTGGTCGATATCTAAATTTTTTAATTGTGTCAGTTCGATTTTACCTAACGATTTGTTTAACAGAGGAAATTACGGTGATATACTTCATATTAAGGAATTATTGATGAGATCAGAAATTACAATAAAAGTAGTAAACTTTGTATAGACACAAATGAAACGATCGCAGAAATGTGGTTTCAAAATTGCGCACGTTGTGCATGAGGATGAACATTTTACCTTTCATTCACATCTGACAGATTAAAACATTTATTTTTCTTCTGAAAAAAAAAAAAAACCCACAAATATTACGCATACATTTTTGAATGGGAAAGTGCTCATCCACTGAATCGGAAAGAAAACATCCATTATATACCGGATGAGCCAAAAGTTCGTTAAAACTTTAAAAACTCATAAAAGAGGAAGAAATTATGATAAAGGAGTGCGATTTGCAAGAAACGGCCCACAAGTTAGTCGGTTTTTTTTAGAAGCAAAAAAAAATTAGTTAAAAAATCACATGTAGATGGCTGACGAAAGGCAATGAACAGGACAACAATACGTTTGTATCATTCATAATTCATTTGTTCTTCCAATAACAAATGTTCAACATGATCTCTAGAACATTCGACGACACTATTGTTGTCATGTTCATCGTGGTTCGTGTCGTCAGCGCCCTCTACATGTGATTTTTTAACTATTTTTTCTTTTTGCTGCTAAAAAAATCCGACTAACTTGTGAGCCCTTTCTTGTAAACCGCACTCCTTTATCATAATTTTTTATGAGTTTTTAACGTTTTAACGAACTTTTGGCTCACCTGGTATATAAATTTCATGGCTTTTCAACCGATAATCAGTGAGTATTCTTGTATTAAACCTCAACAAGATAGTTAAATTTCGTAATTTTATAAACAAATTTACCAATATTACAGCATGGACGGATACGCAGTCAGGTGAAATAAAATTATCAGCATTTTGAAACTGCATTTGAAAGTGATAGCATTTGATAGTGATAGCATATGAAGTGCATTTGATAGTTAATTTTTATGATTTTATTCATTTATTTAAATCAATACTTAATTCTGTATTAACAAGTCAATTAATTAATACTTAATCCTATATTGGCTTTCCCATTAATCAATACTCGACTCTATTTTAACTACATGAAATTATTAACATTCACAAAACATTCAGTTGTATTATTCAAATATATATTAATGGTGTTCATTAATTTTTTAAACACTTCATGCAATTTGGTTTAAAAGAAAAATCAATAATATAATTTATATAAAAAAAGAATGAACAGGCGTAACGCATAGATTATTAAAAATTTCCATGGAAAAATTTTCTAGAAAAAAAAATCCGTCTTTTAGTGCTGTATAATAAATCCTCACATAAACATGCTTGTTCAAGCTCAGTAGAAAAGTGGTTATCCGATGCATTTTTAAAAATCGAAATGCATTTGTAGCGATCTCATCTCACATGATCAGTACAAAGCAAGTTAATAGCTTAGAGTAACTGGCTTTGCCGTTTGCTCGACGCTAACGTTCTCACCTCCTGATCATGAGATCCGTGATTCGCATCCCATCGCCGCCACTCTCTCCAAAGTGGTGACCCGGACAAACACACAAAAACAACCTTCAGCAACAATCACCTCATCTCATAACCAACAGATGGCAGTACTAAAAAAAATCATTACCCTGCACCAAAGCCTGTGAAACGCTCACAGCACAAAGCCTGTCCTCACATACATCACATATGCGTTCGACAGCATCATTTACGAGTGCATATCGCTCGTCAGACATCAGCAATACCTCTTTCTCACTGGGAATGGAGTGTGTAGCGATCTCATCTAGTCTGACTAGTAAATGAACAAGGGTTGGAGCATTTCTTGGCCTTTTTGCCAATTTTTTCGTGATACCAACATTACTTTCTGGAATCCTTTGAAATGCTACGATTCCTCCCAAAAGAACGTCGAAGAAAAGGGCTCCGTGACCTGCGTAATTCCAATTGTTTAATACGATCATTCAGTTTTTTAATTTCACATAAAATTTCTGAATTCGTATTTGATGGTACTGAAACAGCATTTATATTCCAAAATTCGGATAGCAACCTCGGCTGCTTTATGGTGAGATAGATGCTAAAATGTTCTGTACATATGACGGTAAATGCGAAATAAATAATTCCAACATCAATTCATCGGATACTTTGTGGGATTCAGCTATTCTTTGCATTACTCTTAAAAGATCACTCGGTTTACGATCTCCGAGCTGTTCACCAGATAACAATTTCCTTATTTTGGATTTTGAGGAATCACTTGTTCGTTTTATTAATTTAGTTTTTAAATCCTCATAAGGCGTATTATCGGACGGTTTGATAATTAAATCCCACACAACAGATGCGGCATCTGGAGGTACGTTAGCCGAAATATAATTGAATTTAGTTCGACTTTCTGTTATGGCCTTTGGATGCGCTAAATCAAATGAATGTTCACACATGGCGAACCAAAGACCAACATCATTAAAGTTAATTGGTGGAATACGAACTGCACTAATTTCTGACATTTTTACACAATAAAATGAAATATTACTCACTCATTACAAAGTTCTTTTAATGTGTTCCAGTACGGGTCACCAATCTGGCGCGTGTTCATGTATTTATATTGAATAGTCATTTTAATTCACACCACAACATTTAATACAACATTTCACAAGACGAACAAATAGAACATGAAAACTAATAAATATGAATATCAGATACCGTTTGTTGCCATGCGGCTGGTATAAATTCTCAGCTTTCAAAAATGACGATTCCTTCATCCATGGAGCGATTGTAAGATGCACGCGCATGAAACTAAATGTATTAGAGAAATTTAATTATTAGAGAAAGTAGAGAAATACTACACATTAATTACATTTCATACCACAAAAATTATGAAAATAGTATATTACAATACACATAAATTTTTAAATTCAGAAA
Organism: Maratus speciosus; assembly: GCA_963932465.1. NCBI lineage: Eukaryota > Metazoa > Arthropoda > Arachnida > Araneae > Salticidae > Maratus > Maratus speciosus. The sequence goes on from OZ010791.1 coordinate 142,473,449, forward strand.
TATCAAAGCTCAGTTGTTAAACTTACAAGTATGTAGTCATCTAATTTTAATACTGCGTAAAATACAAATTATTGATGAATTATTGCAGGCAATGCTTTAGGAAACCATTAACTGCCTGCCTGTCAAGAAATCTCTTTTATAGTGGAGTAATGATATTATTTCTCTATTTTTTGGGAAAGGGGAGGGCTTGTGACATCATAACAGGTAATGTTTCCCATTCTTGATAATTACGCTCCTGTAGACAACAGATATTTCAATTCTTAAAATGTCCAAATAATTCATTGGAATCAAATTTTGTCTCCAAAGAAAGTCAGCAAGATACTGACAAAAGCAGACTTCTTTACTGATCAGTATAGTATATTTTTCATCGAGAAATGCTTGTAAAACAATTTTTAAGCAATAATAATGCCTGTAAAGGAGAATCGTTTTTTTTATTTTTTGGAGAAAAAATATTTCATTCGTTTTTAAAAGCTATAACACCGTTGATGAACATTTGAATCTATAACTTCAAAGAAAGGATAACCCATTGATATTATTTCCTGCGGCTGTGTTTAATGATACGCAAAACTTTATAGGCTATTAAATACACAATATACAGTACACTTGAAACTCCCGTTAACCATTTAACGTGAAAATAATTATGTTTCTGTACTGTTAAATTCACACTGGAATTTTAGAAAACATTTATTTTGAAATAAGGAAATGTAATTTTTAAATATTTTTCCACGGAAGTTATAAAAGTAAAATTTCATTAAAAACCTCTGGTGCAAATCTTAATTAAAATTAGGTGGGATATAATGTATCCGAAGACCCCCTCAAGGGGTTAAGAAGTAAGTGCACAAAGATTAATATTTTATGCATCCTAATATTTATTGGAACTATTTATAAAGATTATGGAAAGCCTTTAAAATAACTGACATGCTTCAATAATCCATATAAAGATCGGTGGTTTGGAAACGCATAATGTCACTGAAATCTATTTCAGTCAAATATCGGCGATAAACAACAATTTATTGAAATTCATTTAAGTAGAACTACAAAATAATTATAAATAGTGCACACTTTATCCATAGGGGATATTATATAGGGAGTCCACTCTCAACGGTATCCAATGGCTAATTCCTAAAACGTTTGTCATAGACATATAGTTCCAATCACAAAAATGGTTTAATTAAGGTAAAGAAATATTTTAAAAGCGATTTGGGTCAATAAAAACAATTCTTAAAAAATTTGTATACGGTCCCCCGGTCCTATCACTGATATTTAGAAAAACATTTTCTATTATATGGACAAGTAAGACAAAAAAAAAGTCTCGTTCATATAACTGTAAAATTGGCTGAGTTATGAAACTTTAAAAATGCTTCACTTATACCACTTTTCTGCGTATGAACACTGATGAGTTCCGCCATGCTTTGAAGGGTCATATACCAAGTGCTTAAAGTATTCGAAGAACTTATTTCATGCATATCTGCGATTTGGAAAAAATCGTACGAGCATTGAGTTAACTTTTATTAAGTTTCAGATTGACTAAAATCATAGTATTTTAACATATGTTTTATTTTGTAAGGATTTGAAACTGTTTCTTTCATGGTTTTTTTTAACAAAAATTATGTTATTTTTTAGTTTTTAGTTTTAATTAACTTCAAAGATCGTATCTATGTTTTTCCAGTTCTTAATTTGTACTCGAAATTTAACTCACTTTCAAACATCCGATCGAGATTAAGTTTCACATACTGACGTAAATCCGATGACAAAGTGATATTATGATTTTCGCTGGTTACCATTTATAATTATTTTACAGGATAACACAAAAAAAATTAGGATAGATTACCGTCAAGAAGTTTAAGAACAAGTTTTAGATTAGATAACACAAGACTGCGATGGTTGTGTTTTTTAACTTTTGTGTATTTTTTAGCACTGAATTCGAAAGTTACCTTAATTTTTAACCACCATGTCAGGATTCTTAGCAAATCATAAATTGTCATAGTTAAAAAATAACAAAAATCAGATACTATAAAATAGAGCAGATGACTGTATATTTTAACTTTTGATAATTGATTTTTATGCATTTTTACAATGAATGTGAAAATGACCTTTATTTTTAATCATCACGTTAGAATTTTTTTGCAAATCGTAAATGTCAAAGTTAAAATATAGCGAAAGTCTGTTACTATAAAACACAAGTAATTTTTTTTTTTACTAATTTAATCTCATTTAATTCAATAATTTATTCAATTTTTTGGCTTATACTGGGATTCTTACAGCTAAACAGCTTAGGGGTCCGATGAAGTGGAGGAGGAGGTTCAATTTTAACTTTGAATATTTTAACATTCAAGTTTGCCATTTTCGAAAACTTCTGACGTGATAGTTAAAACTGAAGGTCATTTACGGATTCAGCGATAAAAAATACATAAAAATCAATAATCAAAAGTAAAAAACAATGGCATCTATTTTACAGTATCAAATTTTCGCTATTTTTTCTTTTTTTAACTTTAACATTTACGATTTGAAAATAATCTTTACGTGATGGTAAAAAATGAAGATCAGTTTCGGATTCAGCGGTACAGAATACATAAGAATCAATTATCAAAAGCTAAATCTGTTTATTTTCATCTTTATATTTAACAAAAGTCTGTTTTTTTTTCTTCTTATATATTTACTACAAATTATATATTTTGCATTAATACGTCAGAATGATGAAAGGTTTTTAATTTATATTGCAATGTTAAATTTACTCTCAACCATTTTTTAATATATCTGATGAAATTACATTTCTACTAAGTTTGTGAATGACCCCTGATTTGCAGCAAAAAATATGTTACAATTTTAAACAGTTATTACTAAGTCAAATTTAATCGTAGAATAAGGGGACTTTTTGTGTCTTGTCAGTGTAACAGAAAAATTTTACTATATATAACTTATAGGACCGGGGACCATATAACAATTTAAATTTCGTAATTTTTTAAGAAATGTTTTTAATAACCCAAATTGCTTTTAAAATATTTCTGTACCTCATTTAAAACATTTTTGTAATTGGAACTATATATCTATGACTAGCGGTTTAGGAATTAGCCATTGAACACCGTTGAGAGTGGACACCCTGTATAATGAACCACAATAACATACTATATCATTTCCGTTCTGTTTGAAATAACTTAATATAATTAACACTTTAGCTTCCATATGACCTCTGGCGGCGATCAAAAGTAATTTTCACTCATAAGCTGACATTTATTTCAGTAACAGCTTTGAACGCTGAACTAACGGCGGGACTTAGACAAACTATTTAAATCACAGTTGGCAGTCAATCAACCTGAATGGAATGATTTGGGCCACCTGCGGTACATCTATGTTATAGCACAAAAAGTACATGTGACAATCAGCATTCAGGTAGCAGTAAAGTGTTATATACACCTTGAATAATTTCAACATACAGATATTAGGATTTGAATTGTTCGCCGTGTTTCTGTAGAAAAACTGAAAAACTTCCGCACGCAGTTATTCAATAAGCAATATGCTGAAATTTTAATAACATTTAATAACATTTAATAATTTAAATGTCTTAACATGTTAATAACATATTTAAATTTCGTGACAATACAGGTATGTTACACTTGATTAATTTTAACACAATTATTCTAATTGGTAAATAAATCATATTAGATGTAAATTTCCAACTGGGTTCCACCAGACTCGTCCGGGATATCTCAGATGGTAGAGCACTGGCGGCTTCAGGCAGGAGATCCCTGGTTCAAATCCTGGTCCAGGCAATTTTAGCCCAGTTGAAAATTTACATCTAATACAGGTATATATTTACGAAAAAGAGAGTGTGTAGAGTTAAAATCATATAAATTTTTTGTATGCTGTAAAACTGTTAAAATACAAGTAAAATGGCAAATCACTGAAATATACATTTCTGTCTTTAATATTTTCGATCATAGAGCATGCAAAAATATATTTTTATTTTAAGGGGGTCCGGGACACAAAAATCTTCAAATTTTGGCAAAAACATTTTATTTCATAAAACAATTCTCTGTTTTTTCCAGCTTAAAATGACATTTAATTCATGTTTCTATCTGAATTAGATCAAAAAATATTATTTTTTTAGTTTTTATTTGCTTTCAAAATCTAGCTTTCAAGCAATGACTGTCATGGAAACGACATCTTGTAAAAATGCGTTTTTCTTCATGATAGGTTTTTTCACCATTTCTCATATTTAAATTCTTATAACTCGAGAATCGTTAAAGTTACAGGGTTCAAACTTGGAACATATCTTGTTCAATTGTTTTATTTTAATTTTGATTTAGCATATTGGAAAAAAAATATTTACTTTTGAAAATATGATTTTTGTTTAAAAAGTTGCACTACTTTTTGAAAATTTTTCGTTAAATATTTTTAATTTTTTTATAAATTAATATTTTTTTAAATGCTCAATCAATATTAAAATATATATATTTCTGTTTATTTAAATAAAAAAATTAAATTCTACAAATAATATTTCGAGTTATAACGCTTTTAAATTACCCCACTTTTAATTTTTATTTTTAAATTCTGAGATTTTATCATGTGATTTTGTTTACAAATGATAATGTTAACAATCACAAAAAATTCAGAATTTTAATTCAATAAATAGAAATTATTTTAAAATGTGTCCCGAACCTCCTTAAGTTTTATTTTAATTTACTTTTTATATAAACTTTTGCAAACTATATTATAGAGAAAAATATTCTCTAAAAGTTCTGTTTATTAATTTCGTTACGGAATAGAATTTCCTTATTTTAAAATATTTAGTGAAATCTGGTCGAACATGATTATTTAAAGAAAGGAGGAATAGTTTTTCTAAGGAAATAATCTTAAAAAAAAAAAAAAAAATTGTAAAGAAAATTTCTTTATTCATTTCATTCAATTTATTTCAGTTTTTGAAAAAATTGATTATAATATATGAAACATCCAATACGTGTTAAATTCCTTATTATATCCACCAAAACTTTGATAATAAAAAATATAAGAAGTATGTAATAAATTATCTTTTGTAAAACATGAGATATTTTTCTAATTTTTCGAATAAGAGGATTAAATAGAGTTCCTGCTGAATGTTATTTCTTGAGTAATTTATTTCGAATGTTACAAAAAAAATAGCGTATTTTAATAGTTCTAAATATTACAGATTATTTATCATAGATAAGGCTCTTCTAATTAATATGAAAAAAGTTATGCTGCACATAAAGATTTATTACCCAGATATTATTGAAAAGTAATCTTACTTCGAAATGTAATTCTCTGTTTAAAAAAAATATCAATCATCAAATCTTTTATCCAGTCTTATTGATCCAGTCCACAGGAGTGTCAAACATTCGTTATTTTTTAATGCAGTACACGACGAATCTCTCTGCGGTAAATTTTAAATAAAATTTTTAATAACTGCTGATGCTGTAAGTCACCTCAAGTAAGCGCATGTTGTTTTTCATCGCATGCGCTACATTTGCTTCCTAGTCTCCGCTGTCTCTTGCATAGATCTTAAATATTTGGAAGTCGAATGCCATAAACTCAGGAAGTCTAAAAAATGAAGCCTCTAATTTAAATTTCAATAGATTATTAAATATAAGAAATAGAATGTGTCACAAAAAATTGGAATGTGCTTTAATTTTTTACCTGTTGGAAAAAAGTAGGTATGTAAATTGCAAAAGTGTTTAAACAATAAAAAAATTAAATTTGTGTTGATGAAATGATCATATTACTAATTTCGAAAGAGTTATTTTTTTTAATATATATGTGGGACGAGAATCCTATTTATAGATCATAACTCACTTCTAAGACGAACACTGACATTTATTAAGACGAAGACAAAACAGAAATACAGATAGTAGTTCTTTTCACAATCAATATTTAGCTTAAAAGCAGCAAGCTTTGGCTTTATTTACATAACGTCGTTGAATAGATCCTAAGATTTTTATACTTCATTAAATCTGTTATTTAATATCATCGAAAAGAATTCTACTGTTCTTTATCACAACAGCCATCGTCGAAATCTTTCTGCGTTCTATTTATTTTTTCTGCATTTCCACTTCACGCAGCTTCGTTATCTTTTTAAACTCGAAGCGAAGGACAGCGTCGGGAACATTCAGTCTGAATGCAAGCGTTACTTGCGAAATTTCCCACATATATATACCATACTAGTGTGTCTTATACGTTATATTTCGAAAACATTTTCTCCGTGCTCGGACATATCAACTAGTAAAATTCCATACTTCTGCGATCAAAACTCACCAAATTATGATACTTTGAATTTTATAAAATTACAAAGCTTTTCAATACTGAAAACTGTCAGACGGTTTTTTAGTGCTGAAAACCTCCAAAATTTCATAAAAATTAAAGTTTTATAACTGTATGTGTTTCAGTTATAGAAGAATGGCATTTTTACTGTTGTAGTTGTCGTAGGAGGATTTTTTTTCTAAATATAACTTATATGACCAGGGACGTATAAAAATTGAAAAAGTTGAAATCTGAAAACTATTGATAGAACTATTCCGTAAATATAATCTTAATTCCTGCCTTATTTTAAACATTTTTTGTAGTTTATATTTCCTTCGTATCTCCAACTGGTAAAAAAAAAATTAACGATCTTTTTAATCTGTTTGGGAGCCCTGTATAAAAATAAAATAAGTACCATGCTTATCAGAAAAATAGTAAATATTGTAAACTTCAGTTTTAATAAATGTTAGACGTTTCGTCAATAGATTGTGAGGCACCGTCACAATTTATAAGAATGCTCTAATTTACTTCTAAATTTCCAAATACTATTTTAATTCTTGTTTCAAAAGCTAAATAGAATAAAGAGTCAAAATTTAAACACGTTTGGTGGAATTTTACACCACGATAGTTTGATTAAATTTACATTGTTAGACTGCGGAGCGCTGTTAAAGTACATGTAAATGGTTTTTTATATACAGCACACAAAATGTAAGATCTATCTCATAAAAATGTCACTTTTTTCGTCTTTATATTTTTAAATTATTTATTTACTTGATTTTAAAATTGCAACGTGTTTTTTTTTCTGACACATGTAGTCAATATTAAAGAAATAATACTGTTTACAAAACTACTGATAATGGTCAGATCGGTTAAGATTGTTGGCATCTGGCCTGAATACAAACTCAGATGATGTGGAACTTATTTTTAAGTAGAGTGTTATGCATAGTATATATAGTGGTACAGAAACAGTAAATTACTTCTGGTACACTAATCGTCTTGACGTCTTCAATAAACTAATGTGTGAGATCACTCAGTATTATTTTTTACAAGTTAACACTGTAGAAGACTAGTGCACGAAACATCATAATTTTTCATTAATTTATTTTTATTTAGTAAAGCATACATGCAAAAAAATATCAATTATGTATTTTTTGTTATGCTTTTCCGAGTGTTTCATCAAATAATTATAACTGAAATGAGCATATTGTAACAGTTTTAATAAATCAGTTTTTGTAAGAGTTACATATTAAAATGTTGGAACTATGAGTGAAAGGTTTAAAGGAAGAAAAAAAACCCACTTAGTTGACCAAGAGGTTGCTGCACAAACCATCACCTCATCGTTGCCGTCTGAAATTCCAGGATTAATTAAAACTCGATTCGCCTATTAAAATGAAACTGGTCTGCCAAGTCATATCTTGGTGCAAAACATCTGCAAACCCGATTTTAGAACTTGACTGGTATGTTTAGCATTGTGTTTTACTCCTCCGAGTTCTCTAGGTTTTCCTACCGTTGGGTGCGGAAAACACAATGATAAACTACCAATCATCCCTTAAAATCACGTCTTCAGATGGTTTCCATCAGGATGTGAATTGGCAGACCAGATGCATTTTAATATGCTAATCGAGTTCTATACAATCCTGTAACTTCAACCGTCAACTCGATGAGATGATGGTTTGTGCAGTTGCCTCCCTCTCTGCATGATTTGTAGAATATTTTATTCAATTTTTCGTTCTATGAAAACAAAATCAAACTATTGATACTTTATAAAATGCTTTTCTCTAATTTTACTGTTTATCTAAAAAAGCTTACTTTATTTATAAAACTAAACTCCTCGTTGTTTTTTATTAAATAATCAAAAATGGATCAAAGAATATTTCCGATTTTTTTCATTAATGAAGCTTTGTGTTCATTTGACAAACTTAAAAAAAATCGTTTAAGGGAATCCTCAGTTTAACTCCATGTTACGTTTATAAAAAAATAAAAGCGAAGGCGAAAAGATTTTTGTCGAATAAACTCTAATATTGTTAGAAGTACTAAAAAAGTTCCTAATTAATGGACTGTAAAGAAAAAAAAGTTTACAGCTTATATCAAAAAATGTTTGATTTAGTTTGTTCTATTTAAGTTAAGTAAAGAAAATGGTAGCTGTCCCGAAAGTTCAATAAAAAAGAAGGACCTTTTACTTTTTTAGAGTGATATATAAAATAAATGCGAAAATTGATAGACATAACGGTTCAAATAAAATTCGTCATTTGTTTTTTAAATTAATACATCCGTCATATAATAAAGATTAACAGTAAAAAACTAATCGAAAAAAAAATTTAAAAAGTAAATAAATTAGGATCATGAATTCTTTCAAATATAATATTTCATTTAAACATGGAAAGTAGAAAATGTTCTAAAATTTTGATAAATTGTATGGTATACAAAAATAAAGTAATTAATATCTTAAATTATATTTTTCTTTCAAATACAAATAAAGATGATCGAAAAAGAGCAGAAAAAAAGCTCAAATAATACTTTATTTTTTGTACATTATTCATCGTTGCATAAATAATTTTTCAGAATCGTTTAACTTTGTCACGTTTTCATCAAATTCATAATTACAAAATAATGACTATCAAAAACACCGGAATAACAGTGATTATTTTTAATTGTATGCGTCATAAAAAAATTGTTAAATTAGATAAGGAAGTGCAGATGTCGCCTTTCGGTAGTACGATAAATATTGTTTTTATTTTACTATGTGTATGTCATTAACTTATGGATTTCCTTTATCAAAATCAACTCTAATTCCATGTAATTATAATTCTAAAATGAACTAATGTTTTTAAAAGTTTTAAATTGTTTGTATGAAATGATTTCATATTTATTATTATATACTCCGAGGTTATTGCTAAATTAGGGGGAAAAAATGCTAAATTAGATATGGATGTGCAGAAGTCGTCTTTTCGTAGTATGATAAATCTCTTATCCGCATATATATATTTTTTTTTACTTTACTATGTTTGCGTTATAAGCGTATGGAATTCCTTTATCAAAATCGACTCTAACTGCATGTAAGTCTAAGTCTAATATGGATTGAGGAATTTAAGAGCCATTATTTTGAAATTCAGACAAAAAAGTGATATTTTGATGGTTGTATTTTATAATTGGCTTGTTTTTTTTATGTTGATGTAGCTCACATTTAATGAATATTGTGCAATTTTGAGGTCCTGAAAAATTTCCTGTTTCCTGTAGAAAATTCTTTTGCCATAAACTGTTAGTATAACATTGCATGCTTAGTAAAATTTACTTTGTTCCATGGGCATTGTTAATTTTCATTGTTATGTTGCCACCTAGTGCAATCAAAATGACGTTTTTGCCCGTTTTCTACATTTATTATCTTAGTTAAGCAGAAGTACCCCAAAATTTTTCTTATAGAATATGGGAGTTTTCTATTAGGACAAGCTAAGTAATATAGGACTTTACCGGGATATCGATGCTGTAAGCGGATATAATCTGTTAAATATTCAAAAGTTTCAAAATCTGCAACTTTTGAATTAGTCCTATCTCAAAACAGCATCACAGTTAAGTATAACAAAATATATCACCTGGTAGTTGAACATATGTACCAAAACATGGAAATGAAAAATAAGTGGGGTCTCATGCTATTTTCAGTAAAAAAAAAAAGACAAAAGTTACAAAAAGGCAGTGACAATAATCAATCGTTTTCCCTATAAGAAAATGATTTATCCCGTTTCTCTTTCCCTTTCCTATATTTTTCCCCTATGATGAAATGGAACATCCCTTTTCTCTTTCTCCTTGTAGGGGAAAATCCTGATTATTGTACTGTCTTTTTGTAACTTTTGTCCTTTTTTTCTTCTGAAAATAGCATGAGGCCCCACTTATTTTTCGTTTCCATATTTTTGTACATATGTTCAACTACTACCTGATATATTTTGTTTTATTCATCTGTGATACTGTTTTTAAATAGGACTAATTCAACTGTTGCAGATTTTGAAACTTTTGAATATTTATCAGATTATATCTGCTAACAGCATCGGCGTCCCGATAAAGTTCCATATTATTTAGTTTGTCCTAATAGTAAAATTTTAGATTATATAAGAAAAATTCGGGGGTACTGTTGCTTAACTAAGATAATAAGTGCAGAAAACTAACAAAAACGTCATTTTGATTGCATTTTGTGGTAACATAACAATGAAAATTAACAATGCCCATTGAACCAAGCAAATTTTACTAAGCATGTAGTGTTATACTAACAGTTTATGACAAAAGAATTTCTGGCTGTTGTCGCTTCCAAGGAATATAGGAATCCAAACATACTGGCATTTCAATTTTAATGAAAAATGGGATTCATGGTCTTGAACTTTGACATTTTCTACAGGATACAGGAAATGTTTTCAGAGCTTCAACATTTCACATTATTCATTAAATATTACCTATTTCAACATAAAAAAATTCAAGCAAACCAAAAAACACAACTATCGCACTTTGATTTTCAAAATAATGGCTCTTAAAATCTTAAAATTAGTTGTATGAGATGATTTCATATTGAGATTAAATATTCCATGGTTATTGCAAAAATTAGAAAAAAAAAATGTTAAAAGAGGATGTGAAAGTCGCCTTTCGGTAGCATGATAAATCTCTTACCCATAATTTGGTTTCTATTTTACGATGTTTCTGTTATAAGCGTATGAACTTCCTTTATCAAAATCAACTCTAATTCCATTTAAGTCTAATTCTAAAACGGACTGATGATATTAAAAACTTAAAATTGGTTGCATGAAATGATTTTATATTCATAAATAAATATTCCATGGTCTAAGAAAAAATAATACAATACAATTTCAATAGACGGTGTACCTGCTAAAATAGAAACCTGTGTAAAAGGTTTTTTCTCTTGTATTTTGAGAATCCGTCTTAGCAGGTTTTTCTATATTTTTTTATGTTGTACTAAAGCATAAAATAAAAAAGCCACATGTGCAGCATTTTTATTGCATTAATTTATACTTTTCCATATTACTTTTTCCTTATTCAATAATGAATAAATTTAATATTCTAAAAATAACATAAGAAGAAATAGTTAATTTGTTAAGTATACAAATTTTATACGAGAAGTTTGTACGATTCATGAAAGCACATTTTTTTTAAATTTATGAAACATTAAAATTTCATAGCAGCATGTAAATGATAATAGCTATAGAAGTTTTTCTTACAGGAAATTAATGTGTGGAGTTGGGAATTTCTTTATCACGCTCTATCATTTTAATTAAAAAAACATATAGCCGATAAATGACACTGCGCTGTCTCAAACAGTTATAGTGCTCAAATTAAAATATAAACATGGATCAACGTTCATTTAGATTTTAATCGTTACTTTGTTTAATTTTTGAAATGAAAAATAAGTCTGCATTTCGAAATTACAAGATAATTTTGATGTTGTACTTGTTTTGATGTTGTATTTTAACAATAATTTTCTTTAGTTGTTCAAATGTCAAACAAGGATTTGTGTTTTTAAAGTGATTATTTTGAGACATATTCGATAGCATAGGAGATATTTAGAATCACAGAAAGAAACGAAATTTCATTCATCTTTTAATCTTCATTCTGTTTATGTGTTGAAACGCCAAACAAGCATGAATTTTGCCAAACAAGTTTTATTTTCAAAGTGTAAGGATATTTTGAGATGCATTAGACAGTGCAGGTCATATTTAGGGCCACAGAACTAAACAAAAATTTTACAAAGATATATCTTGTTTTCACAATTTTTCGCTGTTTCTGCTTTTTAGAAGTAAGGTCGCTGGCAAAATTGTTAGCAAAATATCTCTGATGGGGGATGACAAATACAGCTATATCAGTTATGGGTGTTTAATCTTCAATTTTATTTTGTTAGAAGAAATCGTGCTATAAATTTGGGTAGAGTATCAAATGCGCCACAAATTTAGTTACTCTGATTTTTCCTATAAAAGTGCTAGTTACAGTTTATCTTACACAGAGACTTGTTGTGAGTTAAGAGAAGTTTCGTTATTGCATTTGCGTATAACTTATTTTACTTTTTAAAAACATTAGCTAATTCGGTTTCAGAAATGGCCCATAAATTTTCATAATGCATTTTTTTAGTTAAGATTTCTATACAAAATTACTTTTCCGTCTATAATTTTACCATTAGTTTCTTTCTTTTTTTAACCACAACACTTCATGGTAATGCGCTTAAATATTTTTTTACTCAGCTTTGCCACATTATAATAAAACATGAAATTATTATTTAAAATTACTTATAAATGATAGCATGTTTTTAAAAAAAAGAATGTATTTCCATTAAACATATAAATTCCTCGCATAAAATTTGCCTACATAAGAAATTGACTTTTTTATTTAAGTTATCTCAGAATATTAAATTTATTCAATAATAAAAAGAAACAACCAATAAAGTAAAGTTCAAATAAATACAATAAAAATAATACAAGGTTTGCTTTTTGTTTTTGTTTTTGCTTAGTGTAAAATAAAAAAATAAAGATAAATTTGCTAAAACGGATTCTCAAAGGACAACAGAAAAAAATTCGTTTTAAGCAGGTTGCTATTTTAGAAGGAACACTTTCTTTTGAAATTGTATTGTATAATTTTTGCTCCGACCACAAATTATTTAATGACAAATATGAAACCATTTCATACAACCAATATAAATAACCAATATGAAAAAATACAGAATAAAAGGGCGCAATAACTGTAGCATACAGGTGGCCTTTTTACTTTCTTGCTTTAATGCATAATAAAAATACAGAAAAACAGATTTACTAAAACAGAATTTCAAGGGGCAAGAGAAAAATTCTTTTAACACAAGTTACCGTTCTAGCATGTACAACTTTTATTCCAATCGTATTCTATTATTTTTGCTAATATCATGAATTATTTAATATCCAATATGAAACCATTTTATATAATGAATTAGCTGCTTAACCTGTTCTATGTGCGGGAGTTCATGAATTTAATTCTAAAACCAAAGTTAAAAATAACTATTCGATTTAGTAAAATATTTTCCTACTACTGTGCCTTTTTTTTTTTTTTTTTTTTTTACAAAATTTAATTTATCATGTTACTATAACAGCAGATGATAAAACGATATCTTTGAAATAAGGGAATAAATAGAATAAAAAGTTTTGCTGTTCTTTTTAAAAAAAAATGTGTTTCTTTATTTGTAAAAATTTGTAATAATTAAGCGCTATTAAATAATTTCTATTTATTTGCATGTGAGGTAAAAGAATTATCGTAATACCCGCTATAGCTTCTTAGTATTGCAGCGTGGCGTACGTAATATGTATATCTCTAATTATTTGCATGTGAGATGAGATAAAAGAATTATCGTAATACCAGCTACAGCTTTTTAGTATTGCAGCGTGGCGTACGGAATATGCAATGCGTCTTGCAATAAAAAAGTAATTGTTGTGGTAAGAATTTTATTGTGAATTTTTAATTGTTGACAGCTGCTATAAGGAAAAATGTTTAAATTTGATAGGAAATTGTTGAAAAATAAGTGGGTTTTTTTTTTATTAATTAAAAGTTAAGTATAAATTATTTCGATTCCGAATTGCTTTAGTTGCCTCGGCCGTGTTTTAATACACATATACATAACATTTCACAATTCTGGTTACCAAGCTGTGGATTTGTATAGCATTACAGACAGATAAATTTTCATTTTTAGATAGGCTAACTCTAGGATAGATGGTCATAGAGGAGAGATGGCCAGTCTAATTATTTCCAAAACTTTATCACAGACAGCAACATAAACTTTTTCGTAGGAAATAGTTTTTAGAGAGTGATTGGCGCCGATGGGATACGAACCAGGGATCTCGTGGTCAGGAGGCGAGAACGTTAGCGTCGAGCAAAAGGCCAAGCCAGTTACTCGCTTTATACTGATCATGTGAGATGAGATCGCTATACACTCCATCCCCAGTGAGAAAGACGCATTGCTGACGTCTGGCGAGCGATATGCACTCGTGAATGATGCTGTCGTATGCATGTGTGATGCGCAGTATGACAGGCTTTGTGCTGTGAGCGTTACACAGGCTTTGGATGCAGGGGATGATTATTTAGTGCTGCCATCTGTTGGTTATGAGATGAGATGATTGCTGCTGAAGGTTGTTTTTGCGTGTTTGTCCGGGTCACCACTTTAGAGAGAGAGTGGCGCCGGTGAGATTCGAACCAAGGATCTCGTGATCAGGAGGCGAGAACGTTTGCGTCTAGAAAAGGCCAAGCCAGTTACTCTAAGCTAGTAACTCGCTTTATACTGATCATGTGAGATGAGATCGCTATAAGTTCAACGAATTTATTCATTGCAATGTGCAGTTGTGTTTTTCGATTATAAAAAGTAAGTGTAAATTTAACATTTATTTAATTTAGTGGTTGAATATTTTTTTTGACTTACGTATCTGAATGTTTCGAAGTATGTTCGTTACATATTCTTTTTACTGTATAGGATTTTAAGACACGTATATAATCTAATCTTTACTTCTAAGACTAGAACAAAGACGTACAATGGCTATTGATACTTTAAATTGGACGACCATCGGTCCTTCAAATTCAGGAGAGATGGCCATACGAAATCGAGGAAAGATGGCTACCTTTAATCAATATTTCAAAATTATAGGGAGTGGGTATTTTAACTAAATATAATTAAATTTAAAATAGATATATAAAGTTTATGTTTATAATCCTATTAAATGATATAATTGTTTAAATTTTAACTTACATAAATATTTCAATAATAATAATAATATAATACGACTTAACGATGTATTTGTTTCAGAAAATACTGAACAATGTCAGAAACTTTCATCTCAGAAACTAAGAATGTTGATAATAAACTAAATTAACGCAATAAACCTAAAATTAACGCGAGAAAAAAAACACGACACTTCCAGCAGCGAAGAAAATGAAATACATTTACAATTATCAGATTCTACAGATTCCGAGTGAATAGAATTGAATAATGATCACTGTGTTGGTTGTGCAGAACAATATAATATCACACCCAAAAAGAATATTACGCTGAGTAAAAAGTTTTCCGTCAAAATTTTTTTGTTGTAAAATGCGAAATCATGCGAAATCATCGAAACTAATGAGGATAGTAATCTCCGTTTAAATCTACAATCGTCTGCCAACGTTTGGGTAACTTTTCAATTCCTTCTGAGAAAAATACGGGCGTGCGCGAGTCCAGAAAGAGATCAACCTCATTTATGACCTCCTCATTTGAATCGAAGATTGCGTAATAAAGATGCAGCTGCAGATGAGAAAACAGATAGAAATCTGAAGGGGCCATGTCGGGGCTATATGGTAGACGTTGCATTAAATCCCATTCTAGCTTGTAGAGCGTCCAACCGGTCGTGTGATCGGTAGTTATCTTCCTGAAAAAGAACCACCTTCCTTCTGAACTCGTTTCTTCGTTTTTCGCGAATGGCCTCGCGAACTTTGATTAGCATGTCGCTGTATATTGCACTGTTTATAATCATTCCGCTTTTCAGGTACTCTTTGTACAGAATTCCGCGACAATCCCACCAGATGCAGAGAAGCACCTTCTTGTCAGTTAGGGCACATTTTGCAACCGATCCTGCTGATTCCCCAGGTACTGACCACCCTTTTTTACGGCTTGTATTGTTGTAGTACACCCATCTTTTATCACAGGTCACAATTCTGTTCATAAAGTTCTCTTTTCTTTGATTTCTGAGCACAGCCAAACAGCAGTTTTTTCTCTTAAGCTTGTCTCCAGCAGTCAATTCGTGAGGCACCCAGCGGTTAAACTTAAACGTTAGATTTATGCGTTTCAGAGCGTTAACTATTGTTTTTTGGGAAACATTAATCTGTAACGCAATAGCTTGTGTTGAAACATTTCTGTCTTGATCGATGATTTGCTTTAGCTGCTCACAGTCAATTTCAATAGGGCGACCAGAACATGGTTCATCTTCAATGTCGAAATTTTCAGCTTTAAACTTCCGAAACCAAACTTTTACTGTACAGAGCTGCCAAGTCTCCGGTTTTTTGGATACCAGTATTTTAATACAGAAAACGTTCTTTTATTTAATTGGAACATTTGGGCGATTTAAAAGAAACAGATTTTCTCTAATTTAATTCTGGTGTGCAAAACGCCGGAGACTTGGCAGCTCTGACTGTATCATAACAAACAGTATTGATGCCTAAACTTTCACATACTTTTCTGTGGCATTCAGTCGCACTGAGTTTGTTACAGAACTCATAGTACATAATCGTTCTGAGCTGCCTACGTGATAGCTCCATTTTAAACATTTTTATGAAGCACAAGATAATAATTTTTTAACAAACAAATTACACAGTCATGTAGCTCCTATACTCTGTTTTCGAATCCAAGAACTGGTTGGTTGAAACACTAACAACCGCACAAATGACAGCTGTTGGCGCGAAGGTATCTCCCCTTGGCGGAAAACTTTTTACTCAACGTAATATCACAACCAAAAAGGATGTCTGCATACAATGCATTAGGTACTTGAAGCGGTTCCATGAAACTTATACAAATTATCAAGACCTTACCACATTTAAGATTTTATGAAAAGTGAAGTATTGAAATTATACTTCAAATTTTGTTTATTAGATTTTACTCACTCATTTTCCATCATATAACTGCTCTTTATAAATTGCAATAAGTTTTTCATGATTAACTATATGAAATGTGTTAATTTTTTGCTATTTAACTTCACTTTTTCTTTCTCGTATTGGATGGCCATCTCTCCTCGGCTTTAAGAAAAAATGGCCATTTGCTATTTTAATTTCAATTTTGTTTCCCACTTTTGGTTCTCAATATTTAGTTATTTTTTGTCCAAAATATGATGGGTATATGTACAGAAATTTTAAATATGCATAAATAGTTCTTGTATTTGCATTCTACGAACTTTTATTTCTATCTTTAAAAACTATGGCCATCTATCCTAGAGATTCCCTATAAAGAAGTACAGAGAAGTACGATAAATGTAGCACATGGGTGCCTTTTAACTTCTCGATTCATTGCATAATAAAAAAAAATACAGAAAAAAGGCCTTTTAAAACTGTATATGGACGAACAGGAGAAAAAAGTCCTTTTTGACAGGCTTCGATTTTAGCAAGCACAACGTCAAATGAAATTATAATAGGACCATGAAACATATGAGTTTAAAGGAGGTTTTTATAATATATTGATTCACTTTTGGCAAGTTCACCTGTGGAAGAAAAGTAGCAGCAGGAAGTCAAGTATACCTTACATCAACAAGAATGACAAACAACATTCAAGGAAGTCTAAGTTACTTATATTCATATGAAGTGACTTTCAGAATTGATAAACAAATAGAAAAATAAGATTGATTTAGATAAATACTAAGAAGAAGAGATGAGAAAACTGGTATGTTACGAAGGAGAAAACGAAATTTCAGTAGACTATAATTTAAATTTATTGTGGTGTATATGTAACATAGAAAAATATTTCAAAGCTTTCTAAAAATCAGAATCATGTGCAAAGAAGGACTTTAAAATCATGCATGCTTCTGAATATTTAAATATATGGTTGAGCAGATCCACAGTTTTCAAACGGTTACAAGAGAGTCATTTATTTCAATTAATTTTGTATTTATTGTAGACATATTTAAGCTTCTTCCAATATCTGTTTTACATTTAATATTCATAGTAGAATATAATCCATATTCATCAAATCCTTTATATATAAACATAGGTTTAAAATTTATCATTTTTAAAATCCCATTTCATTTCAGGAAGGATATATGTGTGTAAAAGAGTTTAGATTTTAAAATTTTCACTTTAAAAATTTTTAATAAATCTGAAGTTAGAAATGAACACACAAAAAAACACCTTTTAATTAAATCACAGGGACGTAACATTTGCGCTTTGAAGTCGGATTAAAGTAATCTAAATTTCTCTTCAAATAGAAACTTTAAGTTAATTCTGAAAAGAAAAGAAGCGATAAACTTTAGATATTTCAAGCATGAAACAAGGAACTTAATTAATTTTCTAAAATTAAGAATTTGTCTCAATAATTAAAATATTAAGTGAGTACTTGAAATACTTCAGTACTTTTAATCTAAGATAAATGAGCGTTTGAAAGAAAAAATATAAAATTAATAATTGTGTGTCATGACTTGAAAGGGCATTATAAATTTTAATCAAAAGATAAAGTTCCATTAGAGATGATTATACGTTAGTTTCTAATTTACTTACAAATCGAGTTTTCATTTTCCAAAGAACCATCAAAGAAATGAATGTTTTATTGAATTTATGGGTAGTTGAATGAGAATTATGTTGTAAATTTGTTTCCTAAATAATAATTGGAATTCCAAATAAAGATATCATAATTCACTTTGCAATTTTTGATACAGATTTAATTTGTAATTATTTTTTCTGGATCTTACAAATATCAATGATCTATTGGCATTTAAATATATATACTATCGTCTTATAAATAATGAATTTCATTATTTAAAGCTCTAGCCTACAGTTATTTGGTTATTTAATTTTTGTTTTGTTTTCAGAGACTTTCAAAAATTATTTTGAACTGTCATATACTTTTCAGTTACTTTTAGTATTTTTTGGAGGTATGTTTTTATATATACTTAACATAAAGGTAGCACACTCATCGATAAGTAGACCTAGTAGAACTTTTCCCTGTTAGATGACATTATATGTGCTACTTCAAGAAATTTATGAATTGATCATGAAGGTCTTATCTTGATAGTGGTATTTTTATAATCGTCGTTGGATAGCATAGGTTAGGAATTAATTTTGAATAGCTCGAATTTAAATTAGGGAAAAGAAATATGAATAATCTGACGAAAGAATATGACTTAACAGAATTCAATTCACGATTCGATTTTAAAACAAAAACTGTGATTTTAGTTAGAAGTTAGAATTAAATTTACATTTTCGTTACTTACCCCATTTTCCCAGAAATTCAGGCAGACACTTACAATAAAGGAGCCGCTGGATATATAACACGACACACCTTTATTATAATACAAAGAACTGATATAGCCGCAAGTATATTGTAGATTCTAGTTGAATACACTTATAAATGTTCGAATCCCGTTGAGCTGGTCAAATTAGTGACACCTTCGATTGAATTCTTGACTTGTCATTTAAAAACGACGAATTACATAGTAAATGAATATAGATGAATAAATTGTTTACTCCGCTTCGAATAATAAATATTAGACTCAAAGAATAATACACGCCATAGCATACTTCCTTTTCACCGTTCGAATTCCGAATGTTTGTTTTTTAAAGATTGTACCTGTAACGGCTGACGTCACGTTCTTACGTCAGTTGCTCGGTTGCCAAGGTAACCAGTTTTTTCCCTCGACAATCGTTCTGATCGTCCATAACCTCCGGGGGGCCGGCATGGACTTCAGGTAAAGCAGCAATCTGCTGAATCGGACGCTTGAATGTGCCTTCACCTGTACGGATAGTCACAACTCTGACAACACCATCAGCACCAGGATGGATGTTTTCGACCACGGCTAATTTCCAATGAGTTGGATGAATTGAAGATTCTTTTACCAAGACTAGTTGACCAATCTTGATAACATGATTGCCCTTTTTCCATTTATGCCTTAAGGACAATGTTTGGAGATAATCTTTAGTCCAGCGGTGCCAGAAATTATCTCGAATCTTGATACACTGTTGCCACCTGGAAGAGAGACTAATACATGGATTATTATGAGATGACATGTCAGGTAAAGCAAGTAATGGATCACCAATAAGGAAATGTCCTGGAGTTAAAACGGATAAGTCATTAGGGTCGGTTGATAAAGGAATAAGTGGACGAGAATTTATACATGCTTCAATAAGGCATAGGGTTGTGGATAGTTCCTCAAAAGTCATAAGAGTACCTTGGCATGCTTTGGTTAGATGACGTTTGGCTAGCTTTATGGAAGACTCCCATAATCCTCCAAAGTTTGGACCATAAGGAGGTATGAAATGCCAAATAATTTGGCGTTGTGCGCAAAAGTCTTGGACTTTTGATTCTTTGAGAATTAGGAACAGTTTTTTAAGATATGAGGCTGCACCAACGAATGTTTTACCGTTATCAGAATAAATGTCTGTTGGATGTCCTCGGCGTGATATGAAACGCTGTAAAGTGCATATAAAGGCTTCGGTGGTAAGTTCTGAAACTAATTCAATGTGTACTGCTTTGGTGCACATGCATATAAAAAGACAGATATAGGATTTAAAAATAGTTGACTTTCGTTTGTGTTGGCATTTTGTATTGATTGGTCCTGCAAAATCAATCCCTGTGCGCTGGAACGCTCTACAAGGATTAATTCGTGAAGAGGGCAAGTCACCCATGATTTGAGTAAGCGGTTGGGCAGATATTCGAATGCAACGGATACACTTTCTTAATTCTTTCTTAACTGTTGATCTGCCATCTGGAATCCAAAATTTTTGACGAATTAAGGAAAGAACTTGATCAGGACCCGCATGCAGACTATAGAGATGGAAGTACCTGATAATAGCTTCTGTTAAGGGATGGGTTTTAGGGATAAGCATTGGATGTTTGGAATCGAATGACATGGTGTTGTGTTTGCTGAGGCGTCCACCAACTCTCAAAATATTATCTGCGTCGAGAAAGATGTTTAAAGAAAGCAATTTACTGGATGTTGGTAGTGGTTTGTGTTGTTTAAGTAGATTAATTTCATCAGAAAAGGCTGACTGTTGTAAGCACTTGACGACAGTTTTACAAGCGTTGTTAAGTTCAACTGCATTTAATGGCCCTTTCCTTTTTAAATGGAATTTTGTGTTGTAGGCGAATCTTTGAATCCAAGCAACTACTCGGATTACTTTTGTATATGAAGAAAATCTGGTAAGAATGTCTATATCGTTGTCTAGTTGATTTATTAAACAAGAACTTTCGGTGGGTAAAGACTCAACTGCAAAGTTTGAAGTTGGAGATAGATCATCAACGAAAGGATTAGAAGACTTGTAGAGCCAAGTAGGCCCAGACCACCAACAGTCGCAATCTTTTAACTGATAGGGATATAGACCCCGTGTTGCACAATCGGCTGGATTATGTTTACCAGGAATATGATGCCAATGTTCAATTGAGGTCAAATCTCTGATTTTATTGGCACGGTGAAGCACGAATTGGTTGCCTTTGGTTGGAGGTTTCACAATCCAGCTTAATGTAATGGTCGAATCGGTCCACAAGAATGTTTTGTGGATAGCGTTAGGTAATGCATCTTGCACAACTTGAATAAGGTTTGCTAGCAAAAGAGCTGAAGATAACTCCAATCTTGGCAATGTTATTGCACTGGTGGGCGCTATTCTTGTTTTAGCAGCAACTAGCATTACCGTGACAGGATTAAAGGTTTTTATATAGACAACCGCAGCGTATGCACGTCTAGAGGCATCACAGAACCCATGGAGTTCGAAAGGTGATGATGTGCTGAAATTCATAAATCGTGGAATGTGCATAGAATAAAAAGCATTTATTTCAGAATAGAATCTATTCCACGTTTCTAGAATATCTGAGGGAAGAGGATCATCCCACTTCAAGTCTGCCTTCCACACTTCTTTCAATAACATTTTCAAAATAACAGTGGAAGGTGACAAAAGACCCAAAGGATCAAAAATGCCAGCGATTACGGATAATAATTGACTTTTAGTCTTTACTGTAGGTTTTTCTACAACTTGTACTCGCAGGAAATCTGTTTCCTGGTTCCACTCTAACCCTAGAAAACTTTGAGATGAATTCGGATTGAAAGAATGGGTTAAGTTATTTGCCTTTAAAGAATGTGGCAAACTATCATCTTTTGCTATACTGGCAGCGACAGGAAAATTAGTTTTTTCCTCATCACAAACTTGTTTATTTTGCCGAGTTGAATTGTGATACAGTTCTTTAGCTGCATCTGATTTAATAAACTCCTTAGCATGAGGAACAGACTCTGAATTGAAAAAATCAGTCAAGTTTACTGAATGGCAGACCACGGTCGTGGCCGGTTTAGACGAATAGGGTACTGGACCACTTAGAATATATCCCAGTTGAGTTGGGATTGCAACGGGTTCACCAGATTGTCCAAAAATGGGTGACCCTAATAACAGATGTGCAAAAACATCTGCTCCTAGCAGAATGTCGATTGACTTGGAGATATAAAACTCAGGATCCGCCAGCTGTAAGTTTGCCATGTGCGGCCATGAATGCCTTTCAAGCCTGAAGTTAGGGAGTGGGGTGGTAACCTGATTGACTACAAGGGCTTTTAAAGAATTGTAATTATTTTCAAAATATGGCGAGTAATTAAATTCAGTGAAATTTAGGCAGGTTTCAGCCGAAATGCCATTTATACCTACAAGCCTATGGTTCGTTCTGCCTACAGGCAAATTCAATCTTTCTACACAATTTTTTGAGATTAAAGAATTTTGAGAAGCGTTGTCAATAAGTGCTCTGCACTGAATAACATTACCTGTGCTAGATTTTACATTAATAAGAGCGGTAGATAATAGAACATTATAATTCTGCAAAGATGAATGACACTGCGCACTATTAGAAACAGAAATTTCTGGTGCATTATCATTAACAAACTCTCTATTAGTTTGACTAGTCGTATACACATGTAATAATGTATGATGCATTTGGGAACAATTTTTGCATTTAACATTAATTCTACACTGCCCTACTTGATGGTTTTGTCTAAGACAATTTTCACATAATTTGTTTAAATGAACGATTTTCCACCTCTCCTTCACTGGTTTTGAATTAAATAACGGACATTTGAATAACGCATGGCTTTCATTACATAATAGGCAGTTATTACCATTCCTAACAAACGCGCTGTTCATTACGTTGGTTTTGACTCGACTAGCATCTAGAGGCTTTTTTGCGAAATTGAATTTAGACTCTACTTGAGTGCATTTTGACTCCTCTACACTTCTAGCTTCCCGCTCAACAAATTTACGAAATAAATCCATATCCGGTATTTTATCATTGTCTAACAACAATTCCCATCTTTGTTTGAGAGGCTGATCTAATTTATTCAACATAAAATTTATTAACATTAAATCACTCAAAGCATTAGATTCTAATCCCAAAATTTTCAAATTCCGAATTGCTTCATTACTTGTATCTAGCAATTCTAACAAGGATTTTGAATTACTAGCTTTAATAATCTTTATCGAAAATATTTTATTTATTTGACTTAATGCCAACTGTCTTTTATTTTCATATCTTTGATTTAACAAATCCCAACACTGAACTAAATTTTCTGCTTTTAAAGAAAATCCTCGAATTAATTTTGCGGCATTTCCGCGAACAGATGAATGTAAATATTGTAATTTCTCAATATCAGATAACTTTTCATTCCCCAAAATCGTAGACTGAAATAATTCTTTAAACGAAATCCATTGTTCCGAATCGCCGTAAAAATGAGGAAGATCGAATTTGGGCAATTTAACTTGCGAATAATTCTGTTTATTTTGTGTTTCTACACGAATTTCCGTCGGAGAATCAACTGTGGTTTTCTCTTCTAAATCGACTAACAAATCACAAATAATTCCCTGATACTTCAAAAAAATATCCAAATTCTCATTATTTTCTTTCGGCGAAAGTTTATCAAATGCTTGCGCAAGAGTATTTTCATAAGAAGATATTTTCGATTTCAAAACTTTAATTTTTGCATGCTCATCTGAATTCGCATTTTGAATTTTATCCTTAATTACATCTATTTCCTTACAAATTCGCTCAAAATACAGCTCCTGTTTAGTTTGTTTAGTCATTTTTAATAATTACAAATAAACAATATAAGAAATGAATAACATAAAAATACGAAAATTACACAATCTCATACAAAATGCACCATAATATACAAAATATAAAAAAAAACAAGAATTGAATAAATAAACACAACCGTTTTTACTTTTTACTTTTTTTTTTTTTTTTTTTTTTTTTTTTACGTTACATCTAGCACAGATAAATTAATTGACAGCTACGACTTGAGAACAGATTCCATCGTAGCTCCGGCTCGGTACGGACCAAAATTTATGGATAGCATAGGTTAGGAATTAATTTTGAATAGCTCGAATTTAAATTAGGGAAAAGAAATATGAATAATCTGACGAAAGAATATGACTTAACAGAATTCAATTCACGATTCGATTTTAAAACAAAAACTGTGATTTTAGTTAGAAGTTAGAATTAAATTTACATTTTCGTTACTTACCCCATTTTCCCAGAAATTCAGGCAGACACTTACAATAAAGGAGCCGCTGGATATATAACACGACACACCTTTATTATAATACAAAGAACTGATATAGCCGCAAGTATATTGTAGATTCTAGTTGAATACACTTATAAATGTTCGAATCCCGTTGAGCTGGTCAAATTAGTGACACCTTCGATTGAATTCTTGACTTGTCATTTAAAAACGACGAATTACATAGTAAATGAATATAGATGAATAAATTGTTTACTCCGCTTCGAATAATAAATATTAGACTCAAAGAATAATACACGCCATAGCATACTTCCTTTTCACCGTTCGAATTCCGAATGTTTGTTTTTTAAAGATTGTACCTGTAACGGCTGACGTCACGTTCTTACGTCAGTTGCTCGGTTGCCAAGGTAACCAGTTTTTTCCCTCGACAATCGTTCTGATCGTCCAGTCGTGATGCTTCACGATTATTATTTTTGTGTGTAATTAGAGTGTCGAAATAAATACAATAAACTCCCGATTATCCGGTCTAATATAACGGAAGGGTAGGCCGGATGACAAAAATGCCGGATAGACCGGAGTTCTAAAAATATTTACTCCCTTCCTGCCCCCCCCCCCATCCCTCCGCCGCCATGATATTAAAAACACACGTTACTCCATTTAAAATAATTTTATGTATACAGTACAGACAGTTTCAAAATAAGCAACATAATAACGTAAAACGTAAGCCTAATTCGTAAAAAAAATTAAGTAAATCTTATTTTAATGTTTATTAATAAAGTATTGAACAAATATAAAAAGTTATGAATCAGATAAAATAATCTAAACTTACAGTTTTTAGTTTTTGAAAAAGTCCTTAATAGATGACTGCTTCTCCCTGTTAGACCTCTTCCGCGACGCAATGTCCCTCCATATAAGCAAGCAGATGATATCAGTCGGCGTCGTTTCCTTCTGCTGTCTAGTATACTGCACTGCTGCCTAAATGGTCTTGAACTCTTCCGAATGTTGGATGAGTTTTTTCCTGCCATCCTCCCCATCGTTTTTTTTTACCCGACTGAAAAGAAGGGTTGTGTGTTTCACGCGTATCTGTGTATGTGGATTTCTTTATACCCTCGAAATAGCCCAACGACTCGATGGATTTTAATGAATGAGGTCTCTATCAATACGTCATAACGGCCCGATGGTTATACGCTAGGTTTTGTTTTTATAAATTCAAAATGGTGGTAGGGACGAAAAAAAATGTACGCACCCTATTGAGTGGCATATCATTGGATAGGTCTCTCAAAATAAAGATATTTCATTGACTATTTTACAGTCAGAAGCTCCGTTTAAGTATTACACAACCTGGAAGTTGTGCAGGTAGGATCTCTAGCTTTATTGTAAATCTAACCGTCATAGACATCGATAGGCCTCATCAAAACAGTGTTTATAGATAGGAACTGACAATTAAACACAACTTAAAAGTCATCAATGCAAGTAAATAAAAAAATAGGTAAGTAATGTAAACAAGTAATATAAAAAAATATTTTAAGTCAATTCCTACTTAGGTCAGTAAGAGATTTTTTTTCTCCCATTCTTCTTTCTTCTTGAGTGGCGCTTAAAATGCCTTGATCAAGAAGAGGACTCTATCGGCTTTAAAATACCTTGATCAAGAAGAGGGCCCTCGCGATTATTGAAAATTAATTAATTAAATTAAATTAATTAATTAATATTTGAAAAAAACTGGATTAACATCAAGTGTCATCCACTACAAGTTAAAAAAAATTATTTGAGCTTGATTGGATGAATAATAAGTATTTTACTAACGATTGAAAATTTGAACAAGATATATATAGCGAGGGTGGGAGCTAATAGTAAGAATTGAAAAAAAAATAGTTTCACATTGATGAGAAATAATTAATTTCTTTGCCTTTTACGCAGTCGGGTTCTTTAATTTTTAAATTTAATTGTTTATTTCCGTTACTTTCCTTTGTGCGACCATTTCTACAAAATCGTTGTCAGTTAATTCATTAACTTCGTCGTTTGCCATCCATTCTGTAAAGTTCTATGCATTGACATCGTCAGCGCACGGTATATTTTTCAGAAACGAAAGAGGCGTATCTTTATCATCTTCTACTTCAGTTTCCCACACGAATTTAGGGTTCAAAAGAATGTTCCAAGACCTTGCAATTACTATGTTTGAAGTTTCTTCCCATCCTTCTGTCCTCTTATAACAACTAGCATGACAATCTTTTTCAGAGTGGTTATGTAGTCTTCATTATTATCAATCGCTGATATCAACGAACGAAGACGACGCTGTGGATACTTTTTCTTTATAATTTCAAGTACCCCCCTGGTTCTGATCCATCGACAGACAAATAGCCGTCACATTGGGAGGTAAAAATTCAGATGCCTCCATCTACGATTTCATCAATGGACAATGCTCACGAGTAATTTCCTACTGTTGAATAAGCTTAGCAAAATAGTCTTTGAAGAAAAGTATAGTCTATTTATCAGCAGATAAAGCCTCCCCACTTATGGTAATCTGACGAATACCGAATCGTTTTTTAAAGCGATCTAACCATCTTTCACTGGCAGTAAATTCTGAATCTTCCCCTTCTAATAGCTATGAAAATCGCAACGCTTTTTCCTGCAGTATCTTCCCAGTAACAGGTAAGCAATTTTCTCTCAAATGCTGATTCCACAGAAATAAAGCTTCCTCGAGTTCTTTATGTTTATCTTTCCGCTTGGTTTTTCTTTTTTTTCATTCACTTTCAGTGGCTTGGCAACATACTCCTTTTCACTTTCTGATCGATTTTATTTTCTAGTCATCCACAATGCATTTACCAACTCCTAACTCCGAAGCAATAGTTTTTGTCATTACCCAAGACTGCAGTCGATTTATAGCGCGTAGTTTCTCCTCCATAGTTAATAAAACCTTTTTTTTTCTTTCATCATCCCTTTCGTTAATCTTCAAAAAAAAAAAAAAAAAAAACACGAAGCACATCAAAAGACTGTACAAACGTAATCCGAAGTAGCGGCAAATAACGTCCGCACTTGTGAACATCCGAAGCACAACTCACGAAACAGATTATCAAGCCTTAACCCCCCCCCCCCGTCCTTTCCTGTCTGTCATTGCTCTGCTATTACATTCTGCAATCTCCTCTTGCTCCTTCCTGTCGTGAGTCAACACTTTCCAACGGACGTGAACCTGCCTGTCTCGGCCGCTTGGAACATTCATTTTTTTTTTACTAAGCCGGATAGTACGCAGTGCCGGATAGTCACGAGCCGGATAGTCGGGAGTTTACTGTAGATGTAACTATTTCTGCGGGTGAAATTTGACTGATAGAAAAGAGTAATTGCTTTTTGAAAATTCAAAATTGAATAGTGGGAAATATTTGGCTGAAATTGGAAGTTTATGACATAGCACAGTAAACTGTGTTTTTAGGCAGCGGATAAAAAACTGTTTACGTCTAATAAGCGTAGGATAACGGCGTCGAGTTAATTTGATGTCTGATCGAGATCACCCAAGGATTTCATGTCAATTTCTTAAAAATCTTCTTTCAACACAAGTTTACTTTTTTCGAAATATGCATATATGACGTTAAACGTCATGCAAATCACAACTGCTAATAAATGCACTCAAAAAGGTTCAACTCTGACTTTTGGAATGTTGGGAACCTTGGGTACAGACTTGGTACGGAGCTCTCCATGCATGCACTCTGTAGTTAAGAAAAATAAATAAATACTAAGTTAAACAACACTCAAATCACAAGTGCTTGTACATGCGTTCAAAAAGGCCCAACTATGAGTTTTGGAGCCCTCAGTACAGATTCACTACGGGACTCTCCATGCATGTACTCAGTAGTAAGGAGAAATAATTTTCATGCATGTATCTTTTATATAAGAAAAAGAGTAATTTTTAGCAAAAATTATGCATAAACTTAATCATCACCTGCAACTTATGAAAATATATTTCAGTTAGCATTTAAAAAAAAGTGTTATGTGTGTTTAATTTTAAAATAGCAGAATATCATACACGAGAGAATGGGTATACAGCATATACTTATAATAACAATGAAATCGCACTAAATAAATATTAAATCTCACATTTGGAAAACTTAAGATGCAAAGTATGGTTCATGATATTCACATCTTGCTATATTACAACATAAAATTATGTAAATAATGAAATTATTCTGCATTTTTAAAAAGAAAAGTTCCTCTTTACACGTTTAATTATTCGTCATGTTTAAAAAAATGATTTCCGTGCTCCTAGAAAACATGTATTTTTCCGTTCATTTATCCCGGAAGTCTAGAAAGGAGGTGGAAATTCCATTTATTACTTCCATGCATGCGTATTGGCTGTATAAATACCAAAGTTCGAATTTATTTTTTAAATGAATAACCGAAAATTCTAATTTGTTTAAAAACAAGAAAACAAAAATAATTCTTTCGAATTTAATAAAGCAGTTTATGAATGAGAATTCATATAAACTTATTCGCAATTTACTTTTAGAATATTAAAAAAAATTTCACATGTAAAATATATTCTAAGCAAATACATTTTAAAAATATATATTACTTCAATCAAGTTTGAAAATGTCGATTTTGTACAAAAAAGCAAACATTTCTTCTCGATTTTAATTCGAAATACGATATTCATATTTTACATTTAACAATCAAATTATGTCTATTTAAAAATATGTCTAATATGTAATAATTTTTATCCTCTATTATTCTATAAGTGTTACAACACCAACCATTATTTCATAACGACGAAATAACTTTGCAATTAAGTTTAAATTTCCCAGCTTTCTAAACCAGAAGTTTAACTAGCCTTACCAATCCTGCACTGGAAGATTAACCCATATTTTCATTTTAAATTCCTCCTTTACCAAGTGCCCGCTAGCAGAGTGGTTAACCCTTTATCTACTGACGGTACTTATAAGTACCATTAAAATAACTTGTTATAAAATTCGATTAATACATCGATTAGTTGTATACAATTTAGAATTAGTTATAGATACATTACTTTATCTTGTTCCAAAAGCATTATTGGTTACACAAAGCAAAAATATTTTTAAAAGGACGATTTATTTTGCCTTTGCATCTTTTCAGCATTCTTGGCGTTGAAGGAGGGGGGGGGGGATTTTTCAATTCGAAAATATTTCTATATTTCTATTGTAAGAAAAATATATCTGTACATTTCCTAATTCTACAAAATACTAAGAAAAATATTTAAAATAAAAGATTTCAGTGGGGTTATAAATATTGCACAAAATCCCAATAAATTCAAATTTAATTAATCCTTCTAAATCCTTCAATGCTTCTAAAATTTATTAAATGATTATGTAAATCTTCTAATGCAGATTAAACAATACACCAAAAATGCTTTAGACGATAAAATTTTCATGAATTCAAAATTCAGCACATAAAGGGTTAAGATGCTCGATTCGAAACGCGTGGTCCTAGGTTCGAAACCAAGTGGATCCACGGAAGAACGAGAGACGTACTTTTGAAAAAAACTCCTTTTTCTCAGATTGTCCTAGAATGGAAATTTCTTTAATTCTCGGATATGTACCGGTAGTAGTGCTGCCAGGAATATTTCCGTGAATTGAAGAAAGTACTTCTGAAAGTGTATTTCTATTTCATTTTAATATTATTATTAAAATATTTTATTTCCATTCGATTCACTTCACATCTTTTGAAAAAATAGAAAAACAACGGCATCAGAATAATAACTATTTTTTTTTACCCGACTGCCAAGAAGGGTTATATGTTTCAGGCGTATCTGGGTATGTGTATTTTTTTATACCCTCAAAACATCCCAACGGCTGGATGGATTTTAATGAATCAGGTTTTTGTCGATTCGTCTTAATTGTTCGATAGTTATAGGCTACATTTTGCTTTTATACATTCAAAATGGCGGCCGTAAAATACAAAATGGCGGTAGAGATGGAAACAATTTATTACGCACCCTATTGAGTGCATATCACTCGATAAGTCTTTCGAAATGAAAAAGATGTTTCATTGACTATTTTACAGTCAGAAGCTCCGTTTAAAAATTACACAATCTGGAAGTTGTGTAGGTAGGATCTCTAGCTTTACTTCAACTCTAACGTTCATAGACCTTTGTAGGCGTCATGAAAACAGTGTTTATAGATAGGAACTAACAATTAAACACAACTTAAAAGTCATCAATAGAAGTAAATAAACAAAATAGGTAAGTAATATAAAAATAGTTTCACATTGGTGAGAAATAATTAATTAGTTCGCTTTTTACGCAATCGGGTTTTTTGATTTTTTAAATTTAATTTTTACTTGTTATAAACATATGCCTTTTATTGCAAATATTATACGTATTTTAAAATTTAAAAAAATTGTATAACTTTAAATTAAATGTTTCTTTTTTGCACTTACTGAATTATGAATTCTTACTGAATAATGAATTCATGAAAATTTTATCTTCTAAATCATTTTTCGTGAATTGATTAAACTACATTAGAAGATTTACATAATCATTTAAAAATTTTATAGAAGGATTGAAGGATTTAGAAGCAGCAATTAAATTTGAATTTATAGGAATTTTGTGAAATATTTATAACTCAAATCAACCTCTTATTTTAAATATTTTTCTTAGTATTTCGTAGAATTAGGAAATGTACAAATATAATATTCTTACAATAAAAATATATAAATATTTTTAAAATTGAAAAATCCCCCCCCCCCCCCCTGCACCAATGCCAAGAAATCTGAAAAGATGCAACGTCAAAAGAAATCATCCTTTTAAAAAGCGTTTTGTTTTGTGTAACCAATAATGCTTTTGAAACAAGATAAAGTAATACATCTATAACACATTCAAACAGTAATACAACTAATCGATGTATTAAATGAATTTTGTAACAACTTATTTTAATAGTGCTTATAAGTACCGCCAGTAGATAAAGCGTTAAAGGATGAAGTTTTGCCGGCTATACCGAGTGGAGATTGGTTGTACTTTTTTCAATTCTTCTTTTAAAAGAAAACGTTCTTCAAATAACGGTGCTTTCTTGAAAGTAAATTTAAAAAAATGAAGCGGAAATTCTTTTCGAAGTTAAAACAGTCATTAATAACTGAATGTAAAATTGGTGCTTCTGAAAAGCAAAGAGAACTAACACTCTTTAATTCTAATGGAAATACACATATTTTATCAATAAGTATTTTTAACGAAATTAAACATTCATAAGCATCGGTATATCATTTTGCTATTTTTAACGCTTTTGGCGATGACAGCTTAATTAGCCGATAGTTCCGTCGTTGAAAACGAAAAAAAAACAGGGGATTTCTTAGGCTAAAGGGAAATATATATATATATATATATATATATATTAATTTTTATATCGCCATCCACTCTTAAAGTTTCATAGTTCGGTTTCGTTAAATACCAAGTTTTTTTACGAAAATACAGTACAAAAAGTAAAACTCATTCTTTTATTGCGTTAGGATATGTTAAAAATAATTAAATAATTTGAAACGATGCGTTTTTACCCGACTGCTAAGAAGGGTTGCGTTTTTCACGCAGTATGTGGATTCCTTTATACCCCCGAAACATCCCAACGGCTGGATGGATTTTAATGAATGAGCTCGCTATCGATTCGTCTTAACCGTTCGATGGTTATAGGCTAGGTTTTGTTTTTATACATTCAAAATGGCGGTAGATACGAAAATATTTTTTTACGTACCCTATTGAGTGGCATATCGTTGGATAGGTCTTTCAAAATAAAGACGATGTTTCATTGACTATTTTACAATCAGAAGCTCCGTTTAAATATTACACAAGCTGGAAGTTGTGTAGGTAGGATCTCTAGCTTTACTGCAACTCTAATCATCGTAGACATCTATAGGCCTCATCAAAATAGTGTTTATAGAGAGGATCTAACAATTAACCCTTTCCGGCGCGGAATAATTTTGTTTATAAACTGATGACATAAAGGATTGACACCAGAATTTATAAACGAAGTTATTAGAAAATAAGAACTTGCTTATTTTCACGTACATTATAAAAGGAAAATTTTAATTAAATATTCTTTGTGCCGTTTGTCAGTTTTGGAATTAAAATTAGGTGTCCTTTTTTAAGGACACCGCCCTCAAATGAGTTAAACACAACTTAAAAGACATTTATACAAGTAAATAAAAAAATAGGTAAGTAATATAAAAAATAGTTTCACATTGATGAGAATTAATTAATTAGTTCGCTTTTTACGGAGTCGAGTTTTTTATTTTTTAAATTTAATTTTTACTTTTTTATCCTAGCATTAAAAATACGGATCTTTTTCTAGAAATTCTTCAAAAGCGCAGCCCTGCAGTGAAACTTTAAAAAAAAATACTTCGATCGCTGGCTATATTGGCACATCAGGAAGTTATTTTCTAATGAACATAACACAGCAAATTATGCACATACATTTATTTATTTTATAGCGATTCAGTGTATTTTAAAAATAACAAGATTTCTCTCATGCTTAGTACAAACTCTTTTTTAAATTAATACAATTTGTTCTTATAACAGGGTTCGTACGCTTCAAGTATTTTCAAGCACCTTCTACCACGATTTTTGTAAGTAATATTTGCCTTATTTAATGAAAACAAATTCTGTCTTCAGATATAGCGACCAATACTCTGCGAAATTTCTGGTACTAAAACACTTAAAATCCAATGAAGCCCTTGATGCATACGAACCCTATGTAAAAGTATGAACTTTTAACATCTACCATGAAAACGCAATCTGATTCAAACAAGAGAATCTTTTTTTTTCCAAATTAATTTTTACAACTTGTATCAGAACAAATTAAAGACATAAATAAGTACTTTCATTTATTACACTTTCTTACATCTCATGAGAATACGAGACATAATTTTTTTTGTTTTTTAACAAAATTACCCTATATTTAAAGACATTCATTATTCATTGCATTTTTTATTCATTGTTAAACACACTTTTCATCATTCTTTTAAATTTATCATATAATAATGAATTTTCATCTTTGAAAAAAAAGTAAAAGTAAAACAGAAAAAAAATACATAATGTATTGAACAAAACTATATTTTGTAGTACACGTTTGTATACAAAATGTTAAAATGCATACTTCATTTGAAATTTAATATTTCTTGATATATGACTGTCGAAAAATAATGCGTTGTATTTCTGAATACTTTTCTTGGATGTGTGATTTTTCCGACAGATGTTTCCAATCTAAAATTGAAATTTCTGTAACACATTTCGTCTTCAAACCGTAATGTAAATCTGGAAGAATACGATGTTTTATAAGATATGGAAATGTAAAACAACAATATTGTTCAGAAACAGGAATTGATTTTAGGTTTACATATTAAAATTATTAAAAACAGAGCTACGCAACGTTCACTTTATATTAAAAATTTTACATAATTTGAGTAAAATATGAATGTACATGATATCTCATGAACATTAATTAAATTATCAGATTAAAAAATTAAAAGATTTGATAAAATTTCGACGAAGGTGGGGAATAAATGCAATTAAAGATGTTACATAAAGATATTCCTGATTATTTTTAATTACTACCTTCGATAGTCAGTTTTTCCAATAGAACCTTCGAATCAAATGACCCTGAGATCGCATTAAACCCAACTGCCTTCGGAGGCGTACACCCTGGTGGTCAATTCCCACTCCGGTCTAGAATCAAGTGATTATTGTGAATCATTGTGAATTTTTTTAGAAGAAAACATAGCGAAACTAGGGTTGGGGTCTCATTGCATTTGGCAGCGAACACAAATCATTATTTTTATAGTTATCGTAACTTATCTTATACCAAAGGTACACAACTATTGTAGATTAAATTCCTGTTTTCAGCATCGCCGTTCACGTTGCTATAGAAACCGATTTCGCATTCTTTTAATATTGCTTAACGAATTCGTGGTAAACTTTAATTAAATAAGGACAAAATTTACTGTATGGGCTCAAAGTTTAAAACCAGATTTCATTTACTAATGTCAAAAACTCTCCGCAAAAGCGGAAAAGGGCAAATGTTGCATAACGAATAAAATAAAAACTAATGACAAAATCCAAAAAGCTGTCTCGGTTTTCATTTATGAATATCGAAGATAACACAATCATAGGATAGAATAAAACCAATTAAAGTAGAGTATTTAAGCTTTATCCAAGCTCTTCATCAATAGTAATGTCAATCGAAAACGGAAGTAGAGTTTACACACATTTACGTTCAAAGTTATGAATTTAAAATATTAAATCACCAGGGAGTATATGACACGGTAGGTCCACATATTCTAATGCAATTGTATAAGCTTCATTTTGGGAAGATTTCTGTTAGTTTGTATTCCCAACCTTCGAGATAAATTCTATTTTTTAAATTAAAGCAGTTAGATTTAATTATGTTAATATTTTCAAAACATGGGATGTATTCGATATTTACTGAATGATTAACAATTTTCGATTGTACATTTCAGGATGCGTACGCGCTTTATTGCTCTTCAAAAAGATTTGGTATGACCGTACAGTTTCACCAATGTAAACTGAGTAACAGTCTTTACAAGAGCTACTGTAAACTAAATATACTTGCATTCTCTAGCGGAAAGGGATACTTATTTGCAAACCGTAATCTTCATAGTATTCTGATATTTAAATTCTGTGCCAATAGTAATTGATTTAACTAAATAAAAGATTTTTCTGCAATTTTTTATAATATGGAATGCAGACACAACTTGTAGGACTCCTGTGGTTTAGAAGGATGATATATATTACTCTTTAAAAAATACTTTTTAGTCATAGTATTGTGTTTTCCATTATATTTCAAATCAGTAAAGATTTTTTTTCCTTTTTCTAATTAGACCGGCAGCCGGTAGCAGAGACAATCACCTCATCGAGTTCACTGCTGAAATACCAAAATTTAAAAATCGATTCGCATACTAAAACGCAATCGGTCTGCCAAGTCATATCTTGGTGGAAAACACAGGAAAACCCTATTTTAGCAGTTGACTCGTAGGTTTACAATTGTATTTTCCTTATCCCAGTCCTCCATGTTATCATAACTTTGGGTGCAGGAAGATACAATGGTAAACCTACCAGTCAATTGTTAAAAGAGAGTTTTCAGATGTTTTCCACCAAGATATGACTTGGCAGACCGATTGCGTTTTAATATGCGAATCAAGATTTAACTAATCTTAGAATTTCATCCGTGAACTCGATAAGGTGATTGGTCGATTGAGGTGACTCCGAAGGCTCCCGGTCTAAACTGAAGGTCTTCGTCATTGCTAGAATATTTTCTTGCTCTTTTTTTAAGTTTCTAATAACAGCAATTTTATGGGAGATAGGATTTTCAGAATTAAAATTTCGTGCTTGCCAGAAAATATTGACTTACGGTATACCGATGTAAAAATTTCTTGACCGATAACGTTTTCTCTTTTTTTACTGCTAATATCTAAAAAGGGGTGCCCACAGTCAGTTTCACTTCAATTGTCAACTGTATTGCTATACATATAAAATTAGCTTTTTCCAAAATTTTAGTTAAATCTTCTTCTTTGGCAAAAATAAAAATGTCGTAAACATATCTTTTCCAAAAACAAATCTCGTAGTTAAAAAGTAAAATTAGTTCACTTTCATGAAATTGCTTTACGAATGCTGTGATGGGAGATCTCACAGCTGTGGCGTTATTTTTTTTTATAAAATATATTTGCATCAATAAAGTAGTTACAACTTAAACAAAAACGTGCAAGCTTGATAATGTCCATAATGCTTAAATTAGATTCCACGTTACAATTCGTCCACATTTCTGGAATAATTTCACCATCATAGATAATTAGTATCGAAGTAAATTGAGATATTACACCTAGTGGAGTCATAACATAATTCGGACAAAAATGTAAATTTTGAAAATCATCTTAAAATTGGTGGACAGATTTTAAACTATGAATAGACTCTTCAGTTAATGGTTTCTATAAATATGATAGGGGAGAGCAGCCAAATTTGGACCACTTCACACATTTTTACGTGGAACTCGCTTCATTTTTGACTTCATTTAATTGTTTTAAATCAAAATGTACTCAAAATATAAATGAAAGTTATTATTATTAAGTATTTAAGAATATAAATTATGGAACTAATTGCCAGTTACTTGATTATCATGTGTGAAGTGATGCAAGACTTACACTTGGATTACTTTTGTTCATTTTTGATTCCAACGCACACAACATGGAACAATATTTGGCAATCTAAACACAGAATCATGGCTGCTATTTTATTTTACTTGCAAATTAGGAAAAACAAATCACCACTCTCTTTATCTTTCTTTTTAGATTCTTAATCGTTAGACATTTTTTTTTTTTTTGCGACAGAAGTTTTCTTTACCTTATGTTTGTAGTTCTTCCTTTTCATCATTTTCTTTCCAATTGAAATACGTCTATTTTAAAAAACTTCATGTTTCAATTACTTTTGTACTTTAAGAGCTTTCTTTTTGTCATTTTTTATTATTTCCTTTCAAGGTTTACTTTATATGACGAAAATATCATCACAGCTTTTTTTTTTCTGGTTCCCTCTGTACTTTGACTTAACTGATTTTGGTAAGGGAGATAACAGATCTAATGATTCTTTGTCTTTATGGGTTGTTTTTGTAGCTGCTGACTTCCTGCGGGTCAATCTCTTCACAACTGACTCTTTCCTGTTCGTTTCCTATATTTTTGACAGTTTTTGCTGTAACTGATGTTTTTCTTGCTGACTGTTTATCTGTGTCTTTTTCATAATTTGTTTTACTCTTTTAGTTTTAGTAGGTTTTATATGATTATTGACTCTGACCCCGAAATCTCAGTCGAAGAATCAGCAAATCCATCTGCATTAAAAAAAGTGGACCCCCCAGAACTGTAAAACTGTAAAAAGTCTGCCCCTCCCCCCCCCCCCCCCCACGGAGCCGCAAATATCCTCTCGAAGAAAAATGTCTGAATTCAACACTGTAAATCAAAAAACTGTACTCCGCATAAAGTTATTATAAATAAAGAATTCAAAGAAAATAAATACAAATACATACAAAGTAAAATAAAATGCAAACCAATTTCATTGCATAAACATGTAAAAGATATTTTTTATGTTTATATAGGTCTAAACTGTATAAAGAAAGTGATCTCGATATACAAAAAAAATTAAATTAAAATATTCAAAACTTGCATAGCGATAGTAATCCATTATAAAATATTAACAAATAAAAAAATACTGTCCAAAGCGAAGTTCAGTACTTAATTTTCAAATTTATGATAGTATATCTTGTCCAATTTAAAACATAACAACTTACCATAGTTTTAAAGTACCCTCTTACGTTTAATAGGAAAGAATAAGATCAAAACATCTAATTTTAGATTTTGTAAAATTATCTGAAAACAGCACGTGAAAAGCGGGTGCTTTTTCTAATCATAAATGACGCCATTCTAATGAGTAGGTTTTAAGCGATAGATGGCGTCTCTTTCTGTAATTAATGGCAGATTTGCAGCGGTCCGTTTGAAGTAGCTGGCCAAATATGACTACTCTCCTCTAAAATCTTGATAAGTTGTAAAGAGATCATTTTATAAGTCGATGATTGGTCTTAAAGGGGTTTTGTGTATTTACAAGTGTAAATAAATGCCTTTTTCATATTTTTAGTTTATGAATGTTGTTACTGTTTTTTTCGCATTAAATTTCATGCGTACGTTTTAATATTCGTAAAAATGTATGCATGTTTTTAGGTGCGTTCATAATTATATAAATAAGTAGCACCTATAGTCGTCGTTCGATCCGCCTATCCGTCTGTCTGTCTGTGTGCCCGACCGTCCGTCCGCATATAACATAGCAAAAACTGCCACACCGAATGGTCTGAAATTTTTAATATATAATTGGTGCAAACTTTTGTCAAGTCATTTCATATTTTATGAAAATCGGATGTATAGTTTAATTTTAGGGACAGTCAAATGTTTTCCGTTATATTGCGCACAATGGAAAAAAATTATTTCCAGTGCATTTTAATGATGTTACAGCCTTTCGAACAGAATAGAATTGATATGCACTTATGAAGTGCACTAAAATATACATTCAGTATAATATGCGGTGCAAAAAATATTTATAAAATTAGTTATAGTACAAACGCACCTCATTTGTCACGTTTGACGTGCAATTTCCAACTTGTTTTTTATTATGATTGCATTTCTGTATCTTGAAATTGTTCTTGTCTGATTTGAGAAATAATGTTGTCAATTATAGCCGGTATTTACAAGTATGAATACCAAGAAACCTTTCAGAGATATGATGAATAGATTCCTACATGTACGAGATCGCACACTTACCACAATCATGGACAGAAATCGCAGCCTATGACTAAAGAACGTGCCCGTTGAACACGCGATTATCATCTAAAATTTAATAGGACTCCCAAAATAATTGAAAAGTTAGACTTTAGTTACAGACTTTACACTGTATAGATTTTAATATTTACACTATATGGATTTTAGTCATTAGAGTTTAGAATGTATATGTTTTTTTTCAATCTAATTTCTTTTAGGATGCTTGCCTGAAAAAAATAATCTATAACTCTACGCTACTTCGGAAGAGTTTTGTTATCTGTCATAATGACTTTAACATATCAATAAGTTGTTAACCGATGATTTACCATCCTGATGCTCTGGTTAGAGACCGAATAGGTAATCGAACATACAACATCTACAACTGTAATCTCTAGTCTCTGTGGTATTTTTATATAAGGCAATTTTTTTTAAAAGCAGTCTTGAGAAATGTGCCATGTCCGTTTTGATAATATTTTTTGCAGCTTTCATGTGTTTCTGCGTATGAAGAATTTAAAAAGCATTCAATGGAGGAAAGAGAGTCCCGAACAGATTTTGGGCTTCCCTAAACTTTAGGTATTAACCGGAATAACACGTTGAATGCCAAGTCTATTTTGTCTGTCGTTGCATTTGGGCCGCGAAATAAAATACCCGTTACATAATCTGTATGTGTCAGTCACCGATAATTGACGCGGCCTAAACGAAAAGTTCAGTGTTAGTCATTGGTGACTAACGTGCCCCTCAACGTGTTAAGGGAAATCGAAACTGCGCTGTTTAACAAATCTCTAACTAGTTGCAACAATCCCAAATAGCATTGTTTCCAATTACCGAGCTTGAAGAATAACCATTGTATTAGAGTGGAATTTCACGACATTTGCCGATTCAGACAGAGTATATGTTGAAACTAAAAACCAATTGCATAAATATTTTGCTTAAATTTATGGGACTGGCGGTAAAAAAACAGCCATGGAAGAAGAGATTTTGAGGCTATTTGATATTTATTCAGATTAATTTAAGGAAACCAAACCTGAATATTCAAAAAAAATATTCACATATTTATAATAATACTCTCAATAATTATGTCAATGTGTTGAGTCTTAGATCTATATCACAATAAGCTAAGCACTATAAGTTGAGCGGAGATGATTTTTAAGAATTAAAATCGTTCTGACTAAGATATACAAGGTGTCTGCAAATTATTTCCGGTGTCTCTTTATCTCATAACTTTTGATTTAACACTAGAAACGCTGGCAATTTCACTCAAGTTTTATAAAAAAGTATTTCAGTCCAGACTTTCTATTTTAAACTTTTTAACTTATGCAATGTAAAAAAAACCACTGTAGATTTGTCAGAACAAACTCGATCACAGTGAATGTGCTGTATCTTTCTTTGGTTTCCTGACTATATTAACATGGAGAATACAGTAGTTGCGTAAAATTAATAGCACAATGTGCTGGCAATTTGAACGCACTTTTTTACAGCACAAACTGCTGACGTCCAAATTACCAGCACATTGTGCTGTTAATTTTACGCAACTACTGTATTTTCCATGTTAATATAGTCAGGAAACCAAAGAAAGATACAGCACATTCACTGTGATCGAGTTTGTGCGCGAGATGAACAGTACTTTGTACTGTAAAAATGTCGTTTTTTTACAGTGTGTAATTAGCCTATTTTCGTGCTGCATATATTTAATTTATCTTATGAAGAAATTTCTAGTTCAAATCGACTATTTTCAATTTGACAAGAGTCAAAGTGGCGCACAGTGTAACGCACAGTATCACGAAGCACAGTGTAAGATTTTGAAAATCTAGCTTGAAAAAAGTCAAAAATCGACTTGCAGTATTTTCACTTTTAGACATTTAAGTTCTTATAACTAACACATTGGAGAAAAAAAATACAGAAGGATAATAGCCTTACTCCACAATCACATCATCAAAAATCATGTCAAAAACCAAGTTTTCTTTTAACCTTTTTAGAATGGTGATTGCTGTTGGTGTAATTGCGATTGACATTTATGGCTGAAAACATAATTATTTTGTATTTTTTATGGTTGTATGGAATCTTTACAACAATATAGATTCTTTGTATTTTACAGCTAGGATAGTTATTTAGCAGTGTTATTTTTTAAAAATAAATTTTAATGTAAATATAAAACATATTTGTAAATTTAATAGCATATGACATTATTTAAAAAGCTGTCAAAAATTTTGTACGCATTGGTACATTGTAACATTTTTTTTTTTTATTATGGAGGCATATAGATGTTTCAGTTGCAACTATTTGCAACTCTTCAATATAAGTAATTTTTTTCAGGCATGGGAGTGTTAATTTCGAAAAGAGAATTGTGTGAGATTTTGTAAAATGATGTTACTGAACATGAATAATTCCCTATGAATTCTAAAAATATCCCGATAGACTATGTATTACACAAACACAATATTCAACACTGGTCATCTGTTATGTTAGACCAGATTAAGTGGTTAATCCGTTCATTTATAATTGACACAGTAATCAAAGATGGAGAAACTTCCATCGCTTAGAGAATGTTTTTTGGAGTAAAATAGGTGGTGGTTAGATTCGAATATTAAAATTAAAAATATTTACAGTACAGAAGTAATAATGACTATCCGAAAAAGTTGGAAGACCAAAGAAATTTTTTTGTTTAAATGGACCGAAATCAAAACAAAAAGGTGATTTTGCTATTCCCGGAACATGAATTAGCACATGCCACGTGTGAAAAACCCAGATAGTGTGGGTGAAAGCATGCTGCGTTAAAGGAAATATCTGAAAGTCCTAAAAAAGAAAAGCCATTTAAAAAAAAGTTCTAAAAGCCGGATGTGCGCCATATAAAAAAGAGCTGTAATGAAGTAAATAAAAATTTTATAATGGCTAAATCCATACCCGTCATCTACTTCTTAGTCTAGACCCACAAAAATTCAATTCATCATGGAAACTGATCAGTCAATAACAGACGAATTTGAAATAGCCATAAGTTAAATCTTTACATATCTTGCCCTAATTATAGTAGAATTTAATGCTCAGGTGTATGACAGAACACAAATTTGAAAAAAAAACAGTTCTAGATAGCACAATGCGCAGCATTCTATCTTCAAATAAAGCAAATTAAAAATACAATGTCTGTAATGGAAAATCCAAGGTGATGAATAACTTGAAAATTATTGCATGATATACGAGTAATGCGCACTACATGCACAATTAAGATTTGAGGATTACCTTTTATATATTAGTTATAGATTTTATGTAAAGCAGTGCCGAAAACATGAAGAAAAATGAAGTATCCCAAAAAGATAAAAATATAATTGAAAGATTTAGATCAGAAAGAGAATTATTATTAGAAACTCCAAAAACAAAGACAACGTAATAATAATGGAGGAAATCAAAAATAAGAAAGGATGCTGCTGTGGGCGCTAGCGTAACAGATGTTGATCAAGCTCTTATTCAGCGATTTTGTATAATTTTACATGATATGCGGATAAGAGATAAATATATCTGTCTTCCAACATTGCTAATCATGGCATTGAAACCTCAATAAAATTATAGAGTGGCCGAAAATCCCCCTGAAGTTTTAACATTTATACGGTCACCGAATATATAAATAATAAAAGAACAGCAAACAACGAAAAATGACAGTGATGCACTTTATGATTAGCATTGAAGTAGTTATGGCAGTATGCAATAAATTAATTACTATTTTTTTAAAGAAATCTATCTCTTCTTGTTAAAAATAAATATCTACTAGATTTTTAAAAATATACATTGAATATAATAACACTATGCTAATACAAACGTACGAAAATGAGAAAACACGCTTTTGTTATGATTATGATGATGGAATAACAATGATGTAAATTGTACAATACAATGGCTAAAAATGTATTTTTTCATAACGCCGAACCATTTTATCTCTAGTAAGATCAATTTTTATACTTTAATATCGATAATTTTCATAAATTGAATTTTGACCCACCAGATTTGCTAAATCTTACACTGTGCGGCGCGGCGGTTCTAGTGTTAATAACCCGAAAGGAAATAGTATTAGATATTAGTAACGTACAAATCAAAAAGGTTTTTTAATAACACAAACAAAGTTACGTATGCGTAAAGTTGCAACTCAAAACATTATAAATCAAATAACGACTGTAACCAAACAATAATTAATAATAAAATGTATCAAAAAATTAATAATGAATTTTTTACAGAAAGTTAGATACTTTATACACTGCAGTCCTACGTGTAAACGTACATTGCTTTCTGTTGTACATTCGTCATTTTGAATCCTCAAGTCTAAGTTTTCCAAAATACGACACTGCAAGGGTTCTCACATAAAATGGCAGAGAATACTTAATTTTGTTTGTATTATAAAAAAACTTTTTGAGTTATACTTTAAGAATATGTAACAATATTTTTTGCCACGTTCTTAAATTAAAATGTATGAGGCAAGGAAATACCGACTGTAAATTATGCAATACACTACTATGTGTTCTATATATGAGATTTAGAATACATAGATACATACATTTTTTAACTATTGAGAATATTTTGAAATCTTGGTTGTTCAGTTTATTCCATCACCCAATTTTCTGTTTTAATTATGTTAGAAATCAAGTTTAAATTATGTACATAAATTCTGTTACTGAATGAAAACAACGTTTAAATTCCAATAGGTTATGTATTTGAATATAACTTTATTGTTATAAAGTGTATTTATTTTATAGTTTTAGTTTTTAAACTCCGCATCAGTTTGGTGATACAAAATCGTAATGCAAATGTAATTAATTTTAATTATTGCAAAAAAAAAAAAGGCTAAAAGGCTTTTTTTTCTTTGGATAATTAAAAATGGCATTTATTTATA
The DNA here is from genome assembly GCA_963932465.1 of Maratus speciosus. NCBI lineage: Eukaryota > Metazoa > Arthropoda > Arachnida > Araneae > Salticidae > Maratus > Maratus speciosus. The sequence goes on from OZ010791.1 coordinate 142,517,096, forward strand.
AAAATTGAAATTACTTGCAACGTCGAAATTCGTTCACAAATTCAGAAAAAAAATTGAGAACATCTCATAATTTCAAAAGAAATAAATTCTTTCTTAAAAACAGTTATTTGATCCGGAATTCCCAGACGTACCATTAATTATAATTGTGTTGAAAAGGATCGGGAAAATATCTTTACATTTTTTTTATCGGAAAAGAAATAAAAATAATGGTTAATAAAATCTTCAACGTAATTTTTCATTTCTTCAGTGAATCAATTCTTATCTCATTCTTAAATAAATGAGAGCGATAAGTAAAAAATTCACAAAAACTTTTGAATATTATTTTATTTACTTAGGTCATTAATTTTATTTTCATAAAATGCTGATGTAATTTAAATAATTGAAAATATCAATAAAAGAAGAAAGATGAAAAAAAAAAACACTTAATAGAAATGCATTTTTCTTATCGCAATTTGGTTCCATGTTCTCGGTTATTTTCCTTATATAAAAGTCTGAAAGAAATAGATGGCAATTTCCATTATTATGTTTGTTTTTTTTATAAATATATATTTAACTGAAAAATCTGAGATTACGTATTTTTTAAAAACGCTATTTCGTGCTTAAATTATTATTATACTCTGCATATAAAGATAAATTGTTGTAATTTAAAGAAGTTATACACTATGTGGCCAAACATCAACGGACACTTTCAATTTTAGATGTTTTATCGAATGTGTAAAGAAATACTTGGCTAATTCTTTTAGAGCTTTGGGAATATAAACATGTTTGATCTCATATTTTACGAAGAATATTTGAACGATCACGAAGCCAATTAGGGACAAACAACAATTTGAAGAGAAAAATAATATTTGGGACCACCTTGTACATTTAAATGCACAAAATTACCTGTTGCTGCGGCACTTGACTACATGGATAACGTCCAACATTTGTGTTAATTTATGGAATAATAGCGTGTACATTCATGCGGTTTTATGCGCATGAATAACGATTTATTATAACGGTTTAATGCGTGCTTTTTGTTTAGAGCGTATAGGGTTTTCAACACACATTTAACGCCAGTTTAAGAAAATTTAAGAAATTCTGGTAGAAATAACGTAGTACAATTAAAATTATATATATTATAAATATTTATAAAGATAAATTATTCTAGTTTAAAGAAGTTATACACTATACCTTCATTAATATAGGTGCTATTCTTACATAAATGAACATAGGCGCAGTGTATTATCCACATAGTTTTGTGCTGCAACTACAGATTTTTCAACCATTTTATTTTACAGGATGATCCCAAATACTATTTTTGTTCTTCAGTTTGTTATTGGTACCTTTATTTCCTTTATGATCAAACTTTTGCTCAGAAATACGAAGTCGAATATATATATATTTTTTTTAATTTACGTAATTACAGAAGAATTCATCAAGTATTTTTCTAGCTATTCGACAAAACGTGTAAAATCAAAAGTGTCTGTTGAGTTTTAGTTATTCAGTTTATTTTATATTTTCAACCAAATTGAAGTATTTGAAGCGCCCATTTCCATTCATTTTCAAAGCATTTATTAAAGAAAATAGAATAATGTTTTAGATTGAATAAATAGAACATTACAGTAACAATGACAAACCGAACAAGAAGATACATCCTCTCACACGGTACTGGAATTTCTACTGCTGTTAAAGTTTAAAAAGGAAATTTTGTCCAAAGCTGTACAATGTTTTCCTCCAATAACAATAAAAAAAAGACAATTCTGAGTATATTCCGATGCAATATATCCTTTAAACAATCTATCTCATCTTGATCTTAATTTTAAATTCAATAGATAAGGAAAGTCTGTCTTACCGCTGCTATTTTTTAGTTTTGCACCAAATTGTGGTATTATGTGGTTAATCTGATCTTATGTTTCCGCAGTCTTAATTTGCCATAATATGTTCCTAGAAAAATAAAATATGTGAGTAAATTGGATTTAGTGAAAGATTTTTTTTTTTTATTTATTCTGATGGTATTCACATTCACTTATTATAGTCATGATGACAACACTTGAAAGTGGACCGAATTACATAAAATTAATCAAATATAAAATAAGAAGAAAATACGAGATATAAGTTTTAAACTAGGCGAAAAATGTTCGGACTAGGATCCAAACCATTCAGATCTCTTGGCTGAAGCCGACAATGCTCTGCCATCTGAGCCACATTGTTCACCCAATTGAAAATTTACATCTCATATGACTTAAGGTGTGTCCCAACGAAATAAAGCCACCGTAATTGTGTGCCGTAACTGGACACTAAAGAAACAATTAAGAACAAAACAAATATACAATTCTACTTTAAAGTTTTAGCCCCGTGGTCAGAGGGTTGAACTCAGAATTAATTAGGGGAAAACTGGAAATCGTTTTAATCCCTTCATATTAGATCTAAAATGAATATTCTATGTTTTCCCTTTCGTACTAAATGAGCGTTAGGAAATAGGTACGCATTTACATTCGAAAAAGACTTTTTTCTTTAATATTTTTAACAATATCTGAAATTGCGACCTCAATTTTGAACAAAAATATTAATCTGAGTATTCATTTTATTCAGAATTTTAAGCTCTAAAAATTCTGTATTGGCAATATTTTGATATAGTTATTTGTTAATTAATAATATCTTCCGATATAAATTTGGGGGATGAATTAGAGAAAATTAAACGTATTGCTAGTGATAATGGATATCAGATAAAATTAATTAACAAATTGATTCAGAGCTCCTTTAATACTTCTAAAAATAAAAATAAAACTATTAATGAAGTCACTATGAAAAGGGTTGTAGCAAATTATTTCCCAGGTTTCTTTGAACATATAAAAAATCATTTAAGAAATTTTGGCTTATGTTTGATCGCGAAGCCGCCTCCGAAATTAAAGATGCTTTTAAATAATAAAATTGATCCGATTAATAGAGATGACCTCTCAGGACTTTATATGATACCATTCATTAAGGAGAGAGGAATCAAAAATCGTTATATAGGTATAACACAACGAAAATTCAATATCAGATGTAAAGAACATATAGCGGACATAAAATACAATAGAGGTAATACTGCTTTATCCCGGCTAAATCAAATAGAGAACATTAACATACTTTTTAACGAGAGTAAAATCATCTACATGTCTAATTTTTATTTACAATTATTCATAAGTCCATTGAAATTTATTTAAGAGGTTCAGGAGTTTGTAACGATACTTTATCCTTTCGTATCCCGAATTTATGGGTTGAATGGTTAGATAAATTACGGCATCGCGACATAGAGAGAACACGACCTATCGCGAAAATATAGGGCGCGTTACATGATTACTTGTTTATGTTCGATTATTTTTTCCTTTTTCCTTTTTTCATTATGCATTTGTAATTTTTTATTATACATTCTGACGACGTCTCAGAAAATGAGTTGAAACATGTAAATAAAATGTTTTTAATTTACTTTTAATGTGTTTTTATAAGGTCTTTTAAGCAAATAAATATTTTAATATTATGATATGTGACCTTAATATTCAACAAAAGTATTAAGTGTAGGTACTCATTTTATTCAGAATTCTAGGCTCTACAACATTTGTATCGACAATGTTTTTGAAAAAATTAGTGATTTCTAGACAGTGTTATGGTATTTAAAAAAAAGTTTTTTTACTATAAATCAATATAATTCCTAACGCTCACCTAGTACGAGGGGGAAAACGTAGAATATTCATTCTAGACCTAAACTGAAGGGGTTAAAACAATTTCCAGCTTTCCCCTAATTATTTTCGAATTCAACTCCCTAACCACTGGGCTGTAAAGGGTTATATTAATTATATTTATGGGAACCTAGGTAAATTAACTCAATAATAATAAGTAAAGAAGTTTGTGTGTCGACGATGTTCTGAAGAGACAGTTGCACGTAGAGATATAAAATTTGGAGAAAAGGTCCGTCTATATATGAAGTTTTGCAACTTGAAGCCCGATATTCGATTTTTTTTTATTAGATTTTTTTTAATTTATTTTTTATGCGCTTTGTAGCGCTTCTTTAAGTTTCGAGGCGATTTTTCCACATTAGTGAAAAGAATACGGTTTCTTTCTTTTAACCCAATATAGTAAATTTTGTTCTCTTTTCAAAAAAGTTTATTCGGAATTCGTACTGCGATTTTTGAATTTTAGGCGATTTTTTTATGCGATTATTGAACAGCATTTAATACATCTTCATACCTATAAGAGGGTTACCGTAGGCGGGACACAGTTCTGACGCCGAATGCCACCAAGTCGCCAAATTTGTCGCCAACTTGGCGACCAAAATTAGTCGCCAAAAGTTCCGCCAACTTGGTGATATCTCTAATATTTCGCCAAATTCCCATAAACTTCCATTGTAAACCAATAGGGATTACTTGCTTACAGAAAATGAACAAATTGACCTATTTTATTGCAACAAAAACTAATATTAACTTAAGGGGTCATATTAATTATATTTAAGGGAATGCACGTAAATTAAATTATGAATAAGAGTAACATGATGCAATGCTTAGCATGCTTTCCCAAACATAAATTTTAAGAGAGCCCGCAAGTCAAAGGAATTAGATTGGAAACTTTTATCCAATTACAGTAAATTTTGACTTTCGTGATTTTTGAACTTTTTGTGATTTTTAATTCGATTTCTGCGTTTCTTCGCGATCTGCTGCAATTTTTTGACATTCCATTTTTGGCCTATAATACTAAAGTAATTTCTGCCCTCATTTCAATAAAATTTATTCGAATTTCGTATAGCAATTTTCGAGAATTTTGTATGTGATTTTTAGTGTATTTTAGCGATTTCCTACCATTTTCCCACATTAGTGAAAGGAATCAACTTTCAATCTTCGAACACAATATATAATTTTTTTTCTCTTTTAGATATTTGTGGAGCAATTTAAAATTTTTTCGCGATATCTTATTGTGATTTTCAGAGCTTTTACGCAGTTCGAGCTGCTTTTTGACGTACCCAGGCAACGCCGGGCAAGTTAGCTAGTTTTAAATAACGAAAGAACAAATAAAATAGTATAACATCTATTATAATATGGAAAGAAGTTTGTGTGTGAGTGAATGTGTCAACGGTGTTCTGAAGAGACCACTGCACGTAGAGCTACAAAATTTGGGAAAAAGGTACGTCTATATATGAAGTTTTGCACCTCGTTGCCCGATTTTCGATTTTTGATTAGATTTTTTTTATTTAATATTTTATGCGATTTTTAGCACTTTTTTAAGTTTCGTGGCGATTTTTCCACATTAGTGAAAAGAATATGGTTTCTTTCTTTTAACCCAATATAGTAAATTTTGTTCTCTTTTCAAAAAAGTTTATTCGGAATTTGTACTGCGATTTTTGAAATTTAGCGATTTTTTTATGTGATTATTGAACAGCATTTAATACATCTTCATACCTATAAGAGGGTTACCGTAGGCGGGACACAGTTCTGTCGCCGAATGCCGCCAAGTTTGTCGCCAACTTGGCGGCCAATATTAGTCGCCAAAAGTTCGCCAACTTGGCGATATCTCTAATATTTCGTCAAATTCCCATAAACTTCCATTGTAAACCAATAGGGATTACTTGCTTACAGAAAATGAACAAATTGACATATTTTATTGCAATAAAAACTAATATTAACTTAAGGGGTTATATTAATTATATTTAAGGGAATGCACGTAAATTAAATTATGAATAAGAGTAACATGATGCAATGCTTAGCATGCTTTCCCAAACATAAATTTTAAGAGAGCGCGCAAGTCAAAGGAATTAGATTGGAAACTTTTATCCAATTACAGTAAATTTTGACTTTCGTGATTTTTGAACTTTTTGTGATTTTTAATTCGATTTCTGCGTTTCTTCGCGATCTGCTGCAATTTTTTGACATTCCATTTTTGGCCTATAATACTAAAGTAATTTCTGCCCTCATTTCAATAAAATTTATTTGAATTTCGTATAGCAATTTTCGAATTTTTCGGGAATTTTGTATGTGATTTTTAGTGTATTTTAGCGATTTCCTACCATTTTCCCACATTAGTGAAAGGAATCAACTTTCAATCTTCGAACACAATATATAAATTTTTTTCTCTTTTCGATATTTGTGGAACAATTTAAAATTTTTTCGCGATATCTTATTGTGATTTTCAGAGCTTTTACGCAGTTCGAGCTGCTTTTTGACGTACCCAGGCAACGCCGGGCAAGTTAGCTAGTTTTAAATAACGAAAGAACAAATAAAATAGTATAACATCTATTATAATATGGAAAGAAGTTTGTGTGTGAGTGAGTGTGTCAACGGTGTTCTGAAGAGACCACTGCACGTAGAGCTACAAAATTTGGGAAAAAGGTACGTCTATATATGAAGTTTTGCACCTCGTTGCCCGATTTTCGATTTTTGATTAGATTTTTTTTCTTTAATATTTTATGCGATTTTTAGCACTTTTTTAAGTTTTGTGGCGATTTTTCCACATTAGTGAAAAGAATATGGTTTCTTTCTTTTAACCCAATATAGTAAATTTTGTTCTCTTTTCAAAAAAGTTTATTCGGAATTTGTACTGCGATTTTTGAAATTTAGCGATTTTTTTATGTGATTATTGAACAGCATTTAATACATCTTCATACCTATAAGAGGGTTACCGTAGGCGGGACACAGTTCTGTCGCCGAATGCCGCCAAGTTTGTCGCCAACTTGGCGGCCAATATTAGTCGCCAAAAGTTCCGCCAACTTGGCGATATCTCTAATATTTCGTCAAATTCCCATAAACTTCCATTGTAAACCAATAGGGATTACTTGCTTACAGAAAATGAACAAATTGACATATTTTATTGCAATAAAAACTAATATTAACTTAAGGGGTTATATTAATTATATTTAAGGGAATGCACGTAAATTAAATTATGAATAAAAGTAACATGATGCAATGCTTAGCATGCTTTCCCAAACATAAATTTTAAGAGAGCCCGCAAGTCAAAGGAATTAGATTGGAAACTTTTATCCAATTACAGTAAATTTTGCACTTTTTGTGATTTTTAATTCGATTTCTGCGTTTCTTCGCGGTCTGCTGCAATTTTTTGACATTCCATTTTTGGCCTATAATACTAAAGTAATTTCTGCCCTCATTTCTATAAAGTTTATTCGAATTTCGTATAGCAATTTTCGAATTTTTCGGGAATATTGTATGTGATTTTTAGTGTATTTCCTACCATTTTCCAACATTAGTGAAAGGGATCAACTTTCAATCTTCGAACACAATATATAAATTTTTTTCTCTTTTCGAAATTTGTGCAGCAATTTAAAATTTTTTCGCGATATCTTATTGTGATTTTCAGAGCTTTTACGCAGTTCGAGCTGCTTTTTGACGTACCCGGGCAACGCCGGGCAAGTTAGCTAGTGTTAAATAACGAAAGAACAAATAAAATAGTATAACATCTATTATAATATGGAAAGAAGTTTGTGTGTGAATGAGTGTGTCGACGGTGTTCTGAAGAGATCACTGCACGTACAGTTACAAAATTTGGGGAAAAGGTACGTCTATATATGAAGTTTTGCACCTCGAAACCCGATTTTCAATTTTTGATTAGATTTTTTTTATGCGATTTTTATGCGATTTTTAGCAATTTTTAAATTTTGTGGCGATTTTTCCATATAAGTGAGAAGAATATGGTTTCTTTCTTTTAACCCAATATAGTAAATTTTGTTCTCTTTTCAAAAAAGTTTATTCGGAATTTGTACTGCGATTTTTGAAATTTAGCGATTTTTTTATGTGATTATTGAACAGCATTTAATACATCTTCATACCTATAAGAGGGTTACCGTAGGCGGGACACAGTTCTGTCGCCGAATGCCGCCAAGTTTGTCGCCAACCTGGCGGCAAATATTAGTCGCCAAAAGTTCCGCCAACTTGGCGATATCTCTAATATTTCGTCAAATTCCCATAAACTTCCATTGTAAACCAATAGGGATTACTTGCTTACAGAAAATGAACAAATTGACATATTTTATTGCAATAAAAACTAATATTAACTTAAGGGGTTATATTAATTATATTTAAGGGAATGCACGTAAATTAAATTATGAATAAAAGTAACATGATGCAATGCTTAGCATGCTTTCCCAAACATAAATTTTAAGAGAGCCCGCAAGTCAAAGGAATTAGATTGGAAACTTTTATCCAATTACAGTAAATTTTGAACTTTTTGTGATTTTTAATTCGATTTCTGCGTTTCTTCGCGGTCTGCTGCAATTTTTTGACATTCCATTTTTGGCCTATAATACTAAAGTAATTTCTGCCCTCATTTCTATAAAGTTTATTCGAATTTCGTATAGCAATTTTCGAATTTTTCGGGAATATTGTATGTGATTTTTAGTGTATTTCCTACCATTTTCCCACATTAGTGAAAGGGATCAACTTTCAATCTTCGAACACAATATATAAATTTTTTTCTCTTTTCGAAATTTGTGCAGCAATTAAAAAATTTTTCGCGATATCTTATTGTGATTTTCAGAGCTTTTACGCAGTTCGAGCTGCTTTTTGACGTACCCGGGCAACGCCGGGCAAGTTAGCTAGTGTTAAATAACGAAAGAACAAATAAAATAGTATAACATCTATTATAATATGGAAAGTAGTTTGTGTGTGAATGAGTGTGTCGACGGTGTTCTGAAGAGATCACTGCACGTACAGTTACAAAATTTGGGGAAAAGGTACGTCTATATATGAAGTTTTGCACCTCGAAGCCCGATTTTCAATTTTTGATTAGATTTTTTTTTTTTTTTTTTTATGCGATTTTTAGCACTTTTTTAAGTTTTGTGGCGATTTTTCCATATAAGTGAGAAGAATATGGTTTCTTTCTTTTAACCCAATATAGTAAATTTTGTTCTCTTTTCAAAAAAGTTTATTCGGAATTCGTGCAGCGATTTTTGAATTTTTAGCGAATTTTTTATGCAATTATTGAACAGCATTCAATGCATTTCCATACCTATAAGGAGGTAACCGTAGGGGGGATCCAGTTCTGTCGCCAAATAACGCCAAGTTTGTCGACATCTTGGCGATATATCACCAAATTTGGCGACCAAAATTAGTTGCCAAAAGTGACGCCAACTTGGCGCTTTCTCTTATATTTCGCCAAATTCCTATTGACTTCCACTGTAAAACAATAGTGTTTACTTGCTTACAGAAAATCAACAAATTAATATATTTTAATGCAACAAAAACTGATATTAACTTAAAGGATTATATTAATTATATTTAAGGGAGCCCAAGTAAATTAATTACGATTAAAAGTAACATGATATAATGCTTAGCATGATTTCCAAAACAAATTTTAAGAGAGCACATATGTCAAAGGAATTAGATTTGAAACTTTTATCCAATTATAATAAATTTTGACTTTCGTGATTTTTGAACTTTTTGTGGTTTTAATGCGATTTTCATGTTTCTTCGCGATCTGCTGCAATTTTTGGACATTCCATTTTTGACGTAAAGTACATTCTGCCCTCATTTCAATAAAGTTTATTCGAATTTCGTATAGCAATTTTCGAATTTTTCTGGAATTTTGTGTGTGATTTTTAGTGTATTTTAGTGATTTGCTACTATTTTTCCACATTAGTGAAAGGAATCAACTTGCAATCTTCGAACACAATATATAATTTTTTTTCTCTTTTCAAAATAAGCGATTTTAAAAAATTTCGCGATATCTTATTGTGATTTTCAGATCTTTTTCGTAATTCCTGCTGTTTTTTGACGTACCCGGGCAACGCCGGGCAAATTCGCTAGTTAATAAATATACAAATAAAACGTCGAAATAAAAATCACTTGATGACGTAAACATATGTATCTTGCTTAAAGTCAAGTGAGTGTGACATTTACGATCAACCATTATTGGCATTTAATCTTATAGTTTGGTGATAGATTTTTGGGCACAGATGTGATGGCGCAAAATTTTTCAAAGCCAATTTGGCGAAAACATCTACTCTACAGCATATACAACCACATCCGGGTTACCATATCAAGCAAAACAACGACACTTTGGCGCCAGTTAAGTACCCGTTGCGTAAATGACATTCGGGTCAGTAAAAAATCGCACCGTATATGACAACTGTGTCGATTTTTGGTCGACGGGATAACTAAGTAGTACCAAAAACACATATGTAACTGGTATTCAAAAACGAGGTTTTCGACAAATTTTAGTAAAAAAAAACACGCCAAACCCGGTGCGTATATGACATCTGACCAAATTTTATATAATGCAACAAACCATGACATTTAATTTCAACTTCAAAGCAATGTTTTAATTTACCACTCGAAAAAAAAATGAAGAAGAAGCTATTGGCGAGATTTGCACCCGGCTAGCGTAACAGTACCAAGAATTCTTTGAGACCATGGCAACTTTTATGTAGTTTTATTCGAAAAAAAATTGATTTTTAATCAAAATGGGAAACTTTCAGCACAGATGTTATATACGGCCCCATATTGGCGTGATTTTTTTCTGACGCCAATGTCATATACGCAACGGGTACTTACCTGGCGCCAAAGTATCGTTATTTTGCTTGATATGATAAGCCGGATGTTGTTGTTTATGCTGTTGATGTTTTCCCCAAATTGGCGTTGGAAAAAAATCACGCCAATATGGGCCCGTATATGATATCTGTGCCAAACTTTCAGATGAAAAGCCAATGGACCGTATTTATTTATGGCAGTTACATGACTTGGACTATTATAATACAGATGAAATGATGGCGATAGAATAATATTTGGCGACTTATCACCTGTGACTGGCTAACATTAAAGTACCAAAATAGCACCTGGTATATAAAAAGCGAAGTGGTCTGCCCGGAACTGTTGATGATAGTCATATGATTTAGGCTATTTTATGAAAATTGTTTTAAAATACTGGGAGACAAAGACTCTGTACACTTAATTCCTTTTATTTTAGCTTCTTTTCATATATTTAACTCATCCTCTTTAATCAAACACGAAAACAAGCATTGAGTGTCTTAACAGCAACTGATTCGGCCTAAAATTTTTGCAATCAAAGGGAATTGAATGGAAATCCGTTTACAGGGAGATGTGACAGCTTTTTTCAGAATAATTTAATCTTCTCTAATATTTTTAAAACTGGTCAGATTAGCGTGTTTTTAGATTCTGCGATGTCTGAACGGGGGGTTGGCGAGTGTAGCTGGCAGGGGCGGAGCCCCCTAGTTTCATATATTATCGCTTTCACTTTTTTACTGAAAATATTCATTCTAGAAAAACGGAAAATTCCACATAAAAACATATTTCTTGTCATGTAATTATCAACTTTTCAAAATTAGATTTATTCTTTTGATAAGATTCATTGCGAATACTTGTCGCTTTGATAGTTATTGCCTTGCATTAGAAACTTTGATAGCTGCAATTTTCTAAAACATTCCCTGAAATAGAAATTTCTTTCAACGTTATACGGAAATTGATGAATTCCCAAATGTCGCAATCTTTGAAAACTTTTAATTCTGCATCGCTGCTGTCAGAGAACTAATCGTGATTTAATGTGAATAGGAAGCATATATTATTAGATTTTCTAAATTAGTAATAGCTGTACGCAGATATAGATGGATCTATATCATTTTAAAAATTTAGATTTTGATAACTGAAATTCTATGAAATATATCGAGAGTACCCTATATAGTGTGTTCTCAAAAATACGGCATCAAAGTCATCTCCATCCCCTTTTTTTCACACTTCCAACTTACGGAAGAAAGAAAAATAGGAATTTTTCTAAAATAAAATCTTTGAGATCGAAAGCGATGGATTAGCGGACAGCAAGATCACTAACACTGTGCTTAAATGAACCGTGGATAACGATCGTTGTCACAGAAAAAATGCATAAATTTGACAGGAAAATTGATATTTGCATTAGAGAAACAGACTGTATTTCCAAAATTGATATCGTTCACTTGTATAAAATACAAAAAAAAAAAAAAAAAAAAAAAAAAAAAAAAAAAGTTAAATAACGGCTGAAAAAAATAAAGCAAATAAAACTGACATCGGTGTTTCATAAATTATATAAGAAGCAGTGACTTCAGTTCTTATTAGATTTTATTTTTTGGAACACTAGGGGGGTTTTGTCCTCCTGCTCGCTACGCTCTCGAACCCCCCGTGTAATCGCTTCGCGATTCCGTTCGGTATCGTGGAGCAATCCCTATTTTCTAGCCAACCCCAGACGTAATTGTTTCGCGTTTCCATTCTGGATTGCTTCGCGATCCCTTATTTTCTAAGCATTCATTTTTTAGATTCCAAACGCAGATGAGCCCCCCCTCTCTTACCCTTTCTTATTATTTAATGGAAATTAACGTCTTTCTGTAAAAATCACTTTTGCTATCAACCCCTAAAAAATAACCCAATAAACATAAGTCTTTCGAAATGCAAAAGATTCTTCCCTTTCCCTGCCCATCCTATCTAAATTCTCTATTATCATGGTTTTCGCCAAGCACAATTCCCGCTGAGAAAAGACAGAAAGCTCTGATCAGTCAGATGCGTGTCGTGGTATCTACGAAGATTTTCATTGGTCCATTTCCAAATCGTAACTTTATATATATATGTAGAAGGATAGAAAATGTCATTTAAAGTAAGTTTTTTTAAATATTTAATTTGATCTTTTTATTGCTTAAATATCTCATGGCTATGAATTAAATTATGAATGACGGCCTTATTAACAATATCGGACGAACTCTTAATAATCTTTCCTAAATCCGAAAATTTCCTAAATCCGGCTTAGTCTCACGCTCAACGTTGCCAGATTTTCGAGATTATATTGAATACGCTTGTTGAGAAAAAGTTCTAAAATCAAGATTGTCGAAAGTAAAAATTAAGAATCTTAATACTTTTACTATTATTTTTAATACAATCATGCTTGGTAGTGCTATCACACGAACTGATTAATTCTAACAGAGCGAAAAAATGCTCAAGCCGGGAATCGAATCCAAATCTTTGGCTTAATCAATTCGTATAATCTTAAGGCTTGTTACATGTAGAAATGTAAGGGGAAAAGCTTAGACATTCCAATAACGTGTTGAAATTTTCAGATCTGAAATCACAAATGATTTATTTTAGCAGAGCGAAGAAACGTAGCTTATAAATAAATCAGAATAATATAAATTTACATTAATGGAATACTTAAATTGTAGATTGTTTGGTCGCAAATTTCGTTTTTACGACAGAATCTACAACTGCACTTAAATTACCAAATCCATTTTTAGAATAATTGAGTCACATTGTTGATATTAACGAAGGTATAACAAATTTAGTAAAATCCCCGAAATGATGACAACAGATTTTGTATTTTCTACTAAAGATTTTAAAATGGCAAACTAATTTTATATACAACGTCATTTGATTTCTCTTAAGAAGCATAATTTTTAAACGATTTCGGAAAATATAAAAGTTTTGTTAACGCAAAGTAGTGTATTTATGATACGTCCACAATGGGAGCGTTCTACTACATTCCTTAAGCAATCAAACTGATTTTTCTTATGTATATTGACGTTACGAAGGATATCTGTTATATGCAATTGGAAAAATAAACATAAAGAATGTCCAAAAATATAGAGTTATGTTAAATTTCATACAATTTTTTTGCTGTTAAACCAAAGTAGATAGTTTTATTTGCATTAATTTGTAACCTTTGAGGTTAAATCACGGAAAGGAACAAAATAGAACATCGCGTGGAAATTATAAAAAAAAAATCACATTATTATTGTGTAACGTTCGCATAGACTGTTCGCGTGTGTTAATTACAATCTCACCCATTTTTAAGACCTTCTTTATAATGGCTAGATGAATTTAGGAAACTCCATGGCTCTTTAATACTGAAATAGTCGATAATGTATATTTTACCATAACCAATAATTTAATAAATCAATTATTTATTTCCCATTTATAAAGTATCTTTTCCACTAATCTGGTACATTTAATTTTTCATACTAACATTTCGTGTATATTTTCAGATTTATTACCTAAACTAGTTATCTAGTTAGAATACATTCTTGTTGAAAAATAAAGTTTCTGTAACTAAATATAAATCTTAACAGCTAAACTCTCTGAAACAGGGAAGAAGCTCTGATCCTCACATTAGAAACATTTGTAAATGCATGATCGATCTACTTTATTTGCTTATAGGAAATCATACTTGTTCAATTCATTTTCCTTTAATTGCGATACTTTCTCCTTTACTAGAGATAAATTATTTATCTATATAATCATCCCGTCGGCTATGTCTAATTAAATTTTTATTTCTTTCTACTCGATAACATTTCCTAAAGGCACAAGATAATTTTATAAAGCAATATATTTAACAGGATAACCAAGATGCATTCGAAGTTACCGAATTTATATGCATCATAAATTAAGTGCGCTTGGATGTAAAACATATTTGTGAAACGTATGTGATGAAAATACTTAAAACTCTATTTGTAGAAATTTTAGTTTGGAAATGTATACATAACACTAATTACTCTTTTAACGATAAAATTTCGAGAAGAAATATTAAATGAGAACTGAAGGACAAGTTTCTAATAAAATAACTAAAGAAATCAAAGTTATATAAGGATAAAAATATTTTATTGAAGTCGTGCCCCTTTTGCTTCTTATAAACTATTTAATAAGATATAAATTCTGATTCTTTATATTAGTCAACTGAACTGTATAGAAGAACTAAATGATAGCTAAAACACTGAGATCTTATTTAAAACGGAGTTTTAACAGCTCTGTTATAAGTGCGTCTTGCTACACAAACAGTTTCATAAGTGTACCTATGCGGAAAATCACTTTATTACGCAAGCAGTCATAATGGGGACTCATAATCACGAGGAGTCATAATCACGTAGTGAGAAAAAAATTTCTCTTATTGACCTAAGTAGAAATTTACTTAATTTTTTTTATGTTACTTGTTTTTTCAATTGCAATTAAACAATTTGACATCAAGAACAGAGTCCTCCATTAAGGGTGTTCTCAAATACAAAAGGGCAACTTTCTGACATAAGTTTTAATTTATTTTTGTTCTAAAATGCAGGAAACTAACTGGTGTTGTTGTTCAGAAACTATATAATGGAGCTGTTTTTTCCATTTTTTTTTGCAAACCCAATAGATCTTTCAGAAAATAGGGTCGAACTGGGCGTTTTGAACCGAATTTCCACGCGAAGGAAGAAGAGACTCAAGAGCGGGCGAAAAACGTGTTTGTCACGTGATCAAAATTCCTTATAATTCAATAGGTAATTGATTGATCAAAAAATGGAAAAAACAGTTCAATTCCAAATCGCTTCCATGGCCAGGTTTTCCAATTTTATAAATTTCCGTTAAAAAATAAATTTGTAAATGTTTCAAAACGTTTTGCGCTTGTTGAGCAAAGCAGTTAAGAACAGCCTTAAGATTAATTTGCTTCCCACTGTACTGATAACAATGTTAAACTAACGTTCTTAAGTGGTCTCAGGATTCTTAAAATTGGAAAAAATGGGAAAAAAAGACCATTTTCAACATTTAATATCTTAAAGTTTATGTATAAAATATCTTAATTAAATATCTTAAAGTATATGAGTTTAAAACACAATTTTTATTGAGATGAAAGATATAAGTATGTTATTTTATTTCACATATTTAAAAAATTGCAAGATGCATAATTACCATTTATAGGGGACTCGAAATTGTCCGAAATTTGTCGAGCAGAAAATCGGTGTAACAGCTTACACGTAGGATTACAAAATAAATTTACAAACTGGAACGAAATTTTTTGTGACTAATTATATTTCAGATTGAAATAATTACTCTGCATCTAAATAAATTTGCATTTAAAGCATATTTATATATTTATAACACAAAGTTGTATTTAGTTAATACAAAATTTTGAAATTTTCAACAGTATAATGACCAAAAAAATGTTTCTTTGAACAATAAAAAGGAAAGATTTGGTTTATACAGACTAACACGAAACATATGTTTTGAAACTTTCATGAAAAAATCTTTGAGAAATTTTTTAGATATCCTTCGTGTTATGCCCAAAAAATTCATTTGTAGAAAAATGACTTCAAAATTTCGGAAACGCCGCTTCAGTTATTGAGTGGGTACAATTCTAAAATTGAAATTGTAACAACATTATATTTGTACATTTCCTAATTCTACAAAATACCAAAAAAATATTTATATAACACATTTGAGTGGAGTTGTAAATATTGCACGAAATTCCTATAAATTCAAATTTAATTAATTGAGTTTAATTGGCAAATCCTTCTAAAATTTATTAAATGCTTGTATAAATTGCCTAATGTAGTTTAAAAAATTCACGAAAAAGGCTTTAGAAGATGAAATTTTCATGAATTCATAATTTTGGACATAAAGAGTTAAATACTGGGAGTAGAAAATAAAATAAAAATAAAATAAAGAGCGTACATTTGAAAAAGAACAAAATACGCTTTCATAATTTTAATAAAACTGGAAATTTCTTTCTCGGTAGAAATCTTTCAAATATTCAAAATACTCTATATATTCCTAATGGCATTATTAATATGATATCATACCTACCAAACTCTTCGGGGTTTGTTTGTTTGTTTAGCAAATAAACATATTCTGAACCAATAATTTTACTCAAGAATAGATATTATGAAATCACTGCTTAAAGACAAGAAACATTTTGTTATAGAAATTTTCTGGCTTCAAACATGATATTCGGCTTGGGAGAAAAGAATCTCTTAGCTGCAATACGTATATATCCGTCATGTTCACTTAAATAGTGAATTATGAAATCGTATCATAAAAATGTAGTAAATGTAAAAAATAATGCATTGTTGAAATACAGAAACTGTAATGAGATCGATGTCTGTTTCATTTTGTAAAAATAATCATTCATCATAAAAAGTGCTAAAACTCAAATAGAATTATGTAAAAGAGTTAATTATTTTAAAATTATGAATTAATATTAACGATTACACAATGAGGATCGAAATTTTATGCATATTTTAACTTTGATGTGGCATTTATTCTAGTAAAGATAAATTCTAAATAATTTATTCATTTTTAAAGATAAGCTAAATTTGCAAAAGAAAAATTGAGGTTTTATATTCATTTTAAAATACGAAAAATTATTAATCTGGATTATAGAGTTTTCCTTTCTCTTTTGAAAAAAAAAATCACTGGTGAAAAAGAAGATAAAAAATAAATCATTATATAAAAACTGTTTTATTGCTTCAACAAACTAATTTCCACTAATGTAAAATGTATTTCATGATTTAAAAAAAAAAAAAAAGATTCAAGAAGTGAAACAATTAAAGAAAATAGAAAACTATTTTTCGCACTTATTCAGCAATTTCAACGTGTCATTGTACAAAGTAAGAATTTCAGAAATAGTTCTTTACTTCGAGGCTAGTATTTGTTTGATCTGTCTATTTGTTTTGTTTTTTTTGTGTGTGTGTGTCATTTTCTCTAACATCAGCAAATCTTTTTTCAAATACTTTATTCAGTTTTAGCTCTTGAACTTTTTGTCAAGTAGAAATGTGATTTAATATTTATGCAATTTCATATGCATCTAAAAACGTACTTTATGTAATTTCTATAAAGATTGTGCAGCTTTTGTTTTTGGAGATGATTACAGCATTAAAAATTTCACTATAAATAGGGAAATTTTAAAATTTTTACCTAGATTGTTCTTAATTGTACGCAATAAATTTACATGCGCATTTTTGTTGTTAATAATACATAACAAGAATAAATTTGCGGTCATAATAATTGAACAGTTTCAACGTATTTTCATGACATAAACAGAAGTTTAACAATAAAATTACCATCAATATTAAAAACGAATATACGAAACATTCTAAATATAGTCTGTGTACTTTTGTAACCACATGTATCTACTAAATGTAATATTATATCAATGTAATGTTTTAGGCTAATAAAAATAAAATTTGATTTCTTATTCGATCGTTATAAGTTTTTATTTTTTTTTTTTTTACACTGAAATAAATATTTTTCTATATATTTAAAAAATATATTTTACACGATTCGTAATATATTATACAATATCACATAAGCAGTGACTCATTATTGAAATAAAATCAGTAATTTTTTTCATAAAGTGATTGTCATTAACCATTTACTAGTGTCGATCCTAGTTCGGGAAAATGAAATGAATAATGTTTGTGAATATTCGAATGAAATTTGATTTCGATTCTGATTTTCAATTTTCGATTCTGCACGATGATTTCAGTTTGTTCTTCGATCAAATACCATATAATTATATAAGTCACAGTTTTTATATTATAATATCCGGGACAGGTTGGACTGATCTTCTTACGCTGTTAAGAAGTTAATGTGGTTTTAGAAATTTCGTACATTTTGATTTCATTGCTAAGAATGACATTTAAATTATGATGCTACACAGGATATAATTTTTATATGATAATTGTTTAGTAATCGTTTGTTATTCATTGTATTTATGGAAATTTAGTAATTTAGTCTTATCTTTTTAAATATAACGATTTAATTTTTGTAATATAATACCTTTTCAATATCACAAAAATTAGAAATATTTTAAATAAATCGTTAAAAGACAATGTAAATTGTATCCTCGTGCTTGTATCTACATATACTGCATAAATATGTTTTTCAGAGCAATTAAAAAATTCGAACATCACAAAACACTTAAATTAGATAATTGAAATAACTGAAGTAATCAAACGTATGAAATGTGTGTTAATGTCGTGGTTTCCAAAGTGTGTAGTTTTAAAATTTGATTTTTCAGGGAGGCAATTCGAGAGTATTTTTAGCCACATTATAAGTCAATATTTTGTCTGTTGCGGCAGAAAAGGAAAGCTGAACTTTAAAAACTAAAGTAATACCTGAGAATAAACAATTAAATTTAAAAAATCAAAAAAACCCGAAGAGAGAACGTAAAGAACGAACTAATTAATTATTTCTCATCAATGTGTAACTATTTTTTTTCAATTCCTACTATTAGCTCACACTTTCGCTATACATATCTTGTTCAAATTTTCAATCGTTAATAAAATACGTATTATTCATCCAATCAAGCTCAAATATTTTTTTTAATTTGTAGTCGATGACACTTGTGTTAATCCAGTTTTTTTCAAATATTAATTCATTAATTAAATTAAATTAATTAATTTTCAATAATCGAGAGAGCCCCCTTCTTAATCAAGGTATTTTAAGACCGAGAGAACCCTCTTCTTGATCAAGGCAATTTAAGCGCCACTCAAGAGGGAAGAAGAATGGGAGGTAAAAATTATCTTATTGATCTAAGTATTAATTGACTTAATTTTTTTTATTATTATATTACTTGTTTATATTACTTACCTAATTTTTTATTTACTTGTAAAGTATTTATTGACTTTTAAGTTGTGCTTAATTGTTAGTTCCTATCTATGAACGCTGTTTTGATGAGGTCTATAGATGTCTATGATGGTTAGAGTTGCAGTAAAGTTAGTGATCCTACATACACAACTTCCAGGTTGTATAATATTTTAACGGAGCTTCTGACTGTAAAATAGTCAATGAAACATCGTCTTCATTTTGAAAACGTATCCAATGATATGCCACTCAATAGGGTACGTAATTGTTTTCGTCTCTACCGCCATTTTGTATTTTACGGCCGCCATTTTGAATTTATAAAAACAAAACCTAGCCTATAGCTATCGAGCCGTAAGACAAATTGATAGAGACCTCATTCAGTAAAATCCATCCAGCCGTTGGGGTGTTTCGAGGATATGAAGAAATCCACATACACAGATACGCGTGAAACACATAACCCTTCTTTTCAGTCGGGTAAAAAGAAACATATGGGGAAAGAAAATTTCGTATGTAGAGAAAAATATTACGGCGAGAAAGATGAACGCGTACTTAAAATCGGCAAAGATTTGAAGTCAATAATATTTGAGTGCATTCATAAAGTCATCTTATTGGCTAAAATTTTTCTACGTTTTTAATGAGATATTAAAATGAATTATAAAATACATCGGTGCCAAACATAGGTAATTCATAATGTGAACATTTTTTCAAAAATATTTATGAGCAAAACCGTATCAGATGTTTGTTTCACATTCATGTAAGTTAGCAAAGAATAGCACAGATCCTCTTCATGTAAAGCAAAGGAGTATAGATGCTTTTTGTTATAGAATTATGTCAAATACATATTTATAACAAAAATTTCATTTATTTCTTAGGTTAAAAATTTGTGACATCCCTGATGCTTCTACAACTGTCCTTCATTGTATATGTACTTTAGGCTCCATCCATTTAAATAAAAAAACTTTTTAAATAACATTTAAATATATATACATATTACAGAGGGTAAAGCATTCAGAAAGCAACTGGTTAAAAATTTGATTAATCATAGCGATATTCAAATATGTTCTGTACTGCTCGCCTATCATTTGCGGAACCGGGAGTGTCCGGACCCTAAACGGCTCCGCCATCTCCTAGCAGGGAGAGACGATCGTGCCAGGACCCCAAGTTCGACCTGTGGGGCCGATTTATTGCCCCAGTAAATAAGCCCATCAAACCAGACTTCATAGAAACTGTCAATGTTATTGTGAGAATCCAGACACATGGACTCCCGACGTAATTCTTTAAATTGGTGGAACGAAGATAATTGTTTCGATACACCACCTGCCCCTGTCATCTAAAAGCCTGGAAAAACAGAACTAACGTATTTGCGTACACAATATCATACAATTCAATAAAATAAATAAATATATAAAATATTATGTAAAACAATAGGAATAATTCTACAAAATACGCATAAAACTACAATTAATGTTCTATAAAAATCGTTCGAAATGTAGGCTGGTGTTTCCGCTCAACAGATAGATAAGATTATTATGGGCCCAAAATAAGCTAATAAATGTAACAGTTACTGCTGTTTGTGTATAATAAATGAGAATTGACGTCTATAGAAGGGTTATCTGTATGCAAGGTGTCCACCAAAATTAACTTGAGAACATCCGCAACTTTATTGATTAACATGATGTCTATTAGAATAAAGTGGTTATGTACTAATCGATAAGACCATTTACAGCGCCACCGAACTGAGAATGTTTGGGTTATCGCTATCTCGAAACCGGTTGATTATACGTGAAAAAAAAGTCAATTACATAGTTGTAGAACGTCATTGATTTAGTATAAAATGACATCTTACATGCAAAACTAACTGTATTAGAAGTCTTAAAACATAATAATTTATATCCAAACACCAACTTAAATAAGCTACTAATTGCATTCAAAAGTCTAACATTATAAAGTAGACACGCATTTACTAATAATACTAACGCATATAAACAAGTACAATTTACTTTAATAAGACAATCAAGCTTATTATTCTTGATATGTTTAACCATGAATTCTTCCACCGACTACCATGAATTCTTCATGTGTTGAGACGGCCGCCACTCTAAGCATGCATAACTTAATTTTCTTATTTAAAAAATCTTTGCTTACATGAGTTAGTTTTATTATTAAATGTGCGTCTGCCGTGTACTTCTGCTGAAATAAATACTGTGTGTAAGACTTGACTGCATACGAGAAATTTCTGTTTCATGCCTTATAATAAAGTTAATTTTCATGTAGTGTTAAACACCCAGTAAGTGACGCCTCAAAGATTATTTCTTGTTCAAATCACTATTACAAAATTTTAAATCCATATTTTACTTCTTTTTCTTTTTCAAAGGATAGTAGAGATACATTAAGGAATTACTGTTCACAAAATTCTCAAAAATTAAACATTGCATTGTTAAAAATCTTTTTTAACAAAAATATGGACAATAACTCCAATAACTGACACCAACACCATTTTAGAAAATCAATATGACGCAAAGTAAACCAGTGTATGACACTTTTCTTGCAAAGATTTAAAAAAAAAAATTCTTTAATATTTCAAGTAATTTATTCTTTAAAAACACGTTAATCTTTACAATAAAAACAAAATACTTAAACCTTATTTCTATATGATATCATACTACAGATGCATGTGTCACTTTTTTCATGTTTTAAATTGTTATTAGTTGATGCAGATATCCAATAGCTGACATTTATTAACCAGTAACTGACAAATGGTGTCAGGCTCTTTCCGAAAAACTTAAATATTAATGGTGTCGCCTGAAAGATAAATTAAATTTATTATTAAACTTTTTTATACAGTTCAAATTGATTGCAACTTTCATTAACATTATCAATACTTAACACTCACCTCAGTCGGAGACTGGTCAAATTAAATTACTGGAACCAATAACTGACCTCTCCCCTAGCCCCCGATTAATCTAAATTAAATAACTGTAAACTAAAAAATCACGGTCCTATTCTATCTAAGGTATCTTTTAACAAATTTCTCTTAAAGTAAAACTTTAAGAAAAAGTTTAGGATGCTGCATTACAAATAGATTTTAAAAAAGCATTATCTTAATTTTAGAAATAAGACGGATGACTTAAAATGGTACTTTTTGTGTTCTCAGAAATTTCTTCCTCATTGAGTAAGTTCTTGGCCGATTGGTGATTAAATTGACTACGAAATAAAAGAAGTGTCTAAGTTACCACTAGATGACACTACTTTGCAGAATATTACAAGAAAATACTTATTTGAGTTAGATTTTTGCTGAAGTGTCAAATACTGGTTAGTTTTCAATAGCTGGGGTTTTCACCCTAAGATATAATTTTACACTAAATCGAGGAAGCTCTACAACTTTGTAATTAACGTCTCCGTTGTATCTCGTACTGTTTTTTTTATTTAGGAATGCCAACTTCGCAGTTTATTGCTATGTGTAACTATAAGCGAATTCATCGCCTAGCGCATAGCCACTTTACTAATCTTAGACACTAAGTTCGTGACTATAGCTATAAAAGTTCTGAAATTAATGGAGGTGGAAGGACAATCAGTGGGCACCCTGTATATATAGAAAGACATATAGTGACTGGAGTAGGGTAAGTGCGTACATCTTTAATTCTGGGGCAAGTGCATTGTACAAGTGATAAATAATTGAAAAGAAGCGTATATAGATGTTATGTGGGGGACAATTTCATTAAAAAGTAACAACTGGTCAGTGTGTCAGCTACTGGCTGCATTGTAAAAATTTTTCATTTGCCTAAATATCCCTGTAAGTTTTTAAAAGTTCAGATTAAGGAATGAACACATGCAGTCCATGACCAAATGTAATTCCGTGTTAATATTTTAATGAAAAAATGTTTGTTTTTTTACTTTTTTCTGATTTCTTTCTTTGTGGGAGAAAAATCTTCTGAACTACCTGACCGATTTAAAAAACAAAAAATGTTGCCAAAACGATTAAGTAATCTCTAGTCCAGGCTATGTTATAAAATTTACTCGGTCGTTTCAGCAATAATGGTTGTATAATGGGCTAATAGTCATACAGACTTATATAGGAACTGGTATAACCGTGAATATATAAAGAAATATTCTACTGTTAACCGAAAAACAACAGATTAAATTTCCTGCACTAAAAAAATTTCCCAGTCCCTGATGATTTTTTCTTTCTAAATTGCTATATTATTACATTCTTATACTTCTATTACAGAATGCTATATCACTTGGCATTTATAAATGTTCCAAAAAATATATTAGTTGTTTTACTTGTATGAAGATTTTTTTCAGTAATTCAAAATAAAGGAGGGGGTGGTAGGAGTGTTTTCCTTAACTTGAAATTTGTTTGTAGAAGAAAGCGGAAAAAATTACCCGTTATCGTATTTATTTACGTAATTTTTGGATGACGAATACATTTTTTTTAAATTAATAAATGCTATTTAGTATTAATCTTGCAGCATGTGCCTTGAAAATAAACATTCTTTTAACACTTTCGAACATAACTGAAATGTGTTTATGAATTCAGTTTGTCTGTCCGTCTGTCCGAACTCTCGTCAATACACTCAGATTGCACTGAATTTTTTTGTATGTTATTGACCTTTAGCTATTCGATCGCTATGACGATTGCTATTGAAAATGAAGTATGTAGCATTTATAGCTCATTTACAAGGACTGTCAAAAGTATTCCGTTACATTACGGTCAATTGGAAAAAATCGTTTCCGAATCATTTTAAAGATGTTAGACCCTTTAAAACATATTGAAATTTATATGCATTTTTAGCATTGATATAGTTTATATGCATTAAGGTGCAAAACATTCGTTCTACATTTACAGGGCCACACAAAGGAATCCTGTTGCATAAGATCAACGTTGTAAACCTGTTTGCTGCAAGTTTAGTTCTTCTGCACTATTTCAAATATAACGAAATTGATAAACATTACTGGGGTTTACTACAAGATACTTGTTGTATAACATAATGTGCATAATAATTGTCAATCATTTGCAGAGATACACCAAAGATTCTGATACAGAAATGTATCTGAAGTAGTTTCTAATAGCGATAATTGCTGAATGAGCGATTTTATTTATGATATGCATGTTTAAGTGCAACTAAATGTTTGCTTATTGCGTGGTCTGTATAAATCATATAAATAATATACAGGGCCACATAAAAGAATTTGTAAACATAGCCGAGTATCAATGTGAATGGCTTAAAGGCAACTTTTAATTGAGTTATGCACTTTAAAGTTGAACTATATTTAGTATACTAAGAGATGTTTGCATAATATAAATAAAATCATACACAGTGCCATTTAAAGAACTGGATACATGGTCTTCTAAGGATGATAATGACTGAAAGCGTGATTTCAGTTGTTTTAACCATGTTTTAGCCTGAATCAAATAAATTTTCGCTTAATATGTGGCGGAAAGTATTCAGGGCTATACAAAAGAATTCAAGTATATTTCCGTAAATAGAAATTGCTGAAGGTGAATTTTCAACCTATTATGCATTTTCCTACTAAAGTATGTTTCAGTATGTAAAATACACACAGAACTCTAGATTAAATACAAGACTGCAAAAAATAATTGGAATTTCTCGGCTATGGTTGGTAATTGCTGAAATCCTGCTTTCAAATGTGTTACGGCTTTCCTAAAATGTTTAGATTTTTTTTACATTGTAAAAATCTGAAGTTTTGTTAAAAATTTCTGAAAGTATCGGAAAGTGTTTCATAATCTATGCTGTATGTATGATTATTTTTCTTGTTTAATATTTCAGTTTGCGTGTTAAAAAAATCGCTGTCTTTCCCTCGATTTTTTTCTTTTTTGTTTCTGTAGAGCTGTATACAGGTGGAACTGTAATGCAATATCATAAATCCCGTGTCAGCCTGATATGTTCACATTTGTAATGTTTAAGAAGAAAAATCAAATTCACAGGATTTTTCTACATTCAAAGTAGATTTCTTGGTTGAATTATAAATAGCAAGACAGCATCTAGAAACGAAATCGTAGTTGATGAGTTTTTATTGGATCCCCGCTTTAACTATAATATGCAATAAACATAAGCAAAACAAATGTACACAAGCTTTGTTTTTATCTCGAATCTAAGAAAAGTATCTGACTAAAATATATTAAAATGTTGTTTAAAAAACAAAGATTTTGACACAATAGATATTTATATACAAGTTTCATAAATTAAACTCTGTACTGGTTAGATAACGTAGAGGTTTTATTTTTAATATATTACTGTAAAAGGCCAATATATTTTCCATTATCAAAAGTTATTAACAAGTAGTTGAAACTATTTACCATTTCTTTGAATCTTAATTATTTATACATTAAAATATAACACTCTTATAAATAGTAATTTCCTTTTTAATTCAAGTTTTTCTGTGAGAAAATTGAATTCTATCAGAAGCACTCTAGTAACTTTCGAACCCTTTATATTTTGGCAGCTAATAAATGTGGAAAAAGAGCCGGAAAATGCACGAATAAATACAGTAATACGTTTTATATAAACTTATTCTCTCAAAAATACCTTTATTACATTTTGCATTTCGATTCACTTTTATTAAAGGTATTTTATGGAATTCAAATGGTGGTGAATCCAGCAATTTTCTTTTTTGCCTTCGAGGGAGGAATCTATAAACGGTGCTTTCGATTATTAGATTTTTCATCAGGCCAGGCAAAGTCACAAGCATCAATATTTTCCAACTGATTAAATTTGTAAGGAATCTATCTGACAAATTTTGCTTTAAAGGTAATATTTATTAAATTTGTAACATATGGTTTACATTAATTTCATTCATTGCATTTATTATCAACGCACATTTATTTTATTTTAAATATTTTTTTTTACTTTCTTCAGTCTTTAGAAAAAGAAAGAATTGGATTCGTAAAAATTTTCTAATTCTTGATTACGACGGATTTACACGTTTTAGGGCTCAGAGACCTCTAAAAACATGTTTTTACAAAATGCCTGTCTGTGAGTCTATCTGTCTGTCTGTCCGTCTGTCTGTGTATCTGTATGTGACACAAATTTTGTGGGCGCTCTCAAAAACTAATGAACGGAATTTAATAAAACTTCAGATTCAGTTAGTCTCTGATATAAATTAGTGTTGATTACTTTTTGGTGTAAATCTCCTAACAGGTGGCGCTGCTATGCTGCATTTTTACGATTTCCGCAATAGCTATATCTTAAAAACGTATGCACGGATTTCCATGAAACCTCAAATTCAATTAGTCTATTATATAGTTTGTTTCTGATTACTTTTTGGTGTAGACTTCCCAACAGGTGGCGCTGCTATGCTGCATTATTCCTGGTTGTCTCAATATCTCTATCACAAGAACTAATGTACGAATTTTCATCAAATTTCAGATTCAGTTAGTTCCTGATATAAATTGGTCCTGATTAGTATTTGATGTAAATCGTTGAACAGGTAGCGCTGTTATACAGATATTTTTATGATTTCCGCAGCCCTATCTCAAAAACTAATGCACGGATTTTCATCAAACTGCAGGTTCAGTTAGAAGTTGACGTAAGTTGTTGCTGATTAGATATTGGTGTAAATCACCTAACCAGTGGTGCTGATATGCTGCATTTTTCAGGGAGTATTAACATGTATGAGATAGAAGAAAGTTCTGAGATTGCCACAACTGACTAGTTTTATTTTGGAACATTGATATCTCCGAAGTAAAGAAGGTGTATAGATAAACATTCATGTTTGACAGTTTCAGTCATGTTTGATAGTTTATTTTGTTTTCTTTTTAATTCCAATATAGTTGAAAAGTGTTTATGGATTCAACTTGTACATCTGTCTGCACTCTAACGCGTGTAAATATTGCATGATTGCCATGTAATTTTATACATTATTGAGGTTTGCTATAGAAGGTTCTATATTGAGAAGAAGTGTATAGCATTTGTAATTTTTTTACAGTGAGACACAAAAGTTTTATATTACATTTTGACTTACGGGAAAATTTGTTTGCGGTGCATTTTATTGGTGTGACAATATATCAAATATAACGAGATTCATAGGAATCACTGAAGTGGACTAAAACATGCTTTTTATAGGAATATAGAATAATTACCATTTACAGTTTGTTTATAGGAACGCCCCAAAAAAATTCCATTACACTATGATCTGTATAGAAAAATCTCTTTCGGTGCATGCATTTTAGTGATTTTATGATACTTCAAACATAATAAAATGAAAAAGGATTCCTAAGGTCCAACAATAGTTTTTTATAGATTATGGAGTGCGTCTTTAGTAGCAAAATGTCATCAACCTTTGTATGGCCTCTCCTCGAAATCCGATACAGTGATGAACGACCTATTATCGGATTTTCATCGGAGAAGGATGAATTCTCCCCAGAAATTGCTCAGAAATGTCTCATCACGCCAGTTCCATTCGATGATAGACATCCGATGAATTTTAGAAATTGATATAATGAAACCCGAGGAGTATAGTTTTATGACGATGATTTTTAGATGAGTAACCAAGCAAATTTTGATAAGAAAATAATGAATTATTGGTTGGTTGGTTGTGATGTAAATTAAAGCAATTTCACAAACTTTGTGCCTTTTCTCACTATATTAAATATATATGCATTAATATTTCGGAAATTTCAAAGGCGTCACTGGAAATTACTATTAATAGCCTTAATAAAATTTAATTTATAATATGTTTGAAAAAAAAAAACATTATTTATCGTTAATTTACAGAGATGCGTAAAAGGTTATACTGTTACAGGACTATGATCGATAAATTTTGGAAGTGGATTTTCCGGTGTGTTAGGCATCATTGAACTCGTCTATTTTTAAGTGTATTATATTCTGTTCAAAAAATTCAACAGATCATATACAGTGCTGCCCGAAATAATTATCATACACCACACGCATGGACAGAAATTGCTGAAAATGAAGTGAGTTTTAGTGGGTTATTTTTTTATTATTATTACTAATACTTTACATTTAGATATCTCATTTTAAATTATGAAAAAATGAAATTTCTTAATAATATTTTACTACTATTGAAAAAGTGTTTTATAATCTACGTATGATGCATAATTTTTCATTCTTGTATTTATAAGATGCTTTGATTATTTAAATATAACTTAGAATCTATATTTACTATCTCTCTGAGTGACTTTGTTTGAATATAGTTTAAATGTATTATACAAAATCTGAAACATTGGTTTATTTAACATATATTAATGCATTTAAATTATATCAATTATATCGATCATTTTTAATATTATTAGATGATAGAGGAATCTCGGGGAACACTTCTTATAAAGCGAGTACGTTGTTCACAATACAAAACTTTCTTCCTCCTTTTTATAATATATTAATTTAAATAATGCTGTGCGATGCCAGCATTTACGAAGCATAGTGTTTCTCTTAAAATTTATCTCGGAATTACAGTGATTAGTCAATAAAATAACACAGATCAGTACACTGTTAAAAATCTTCTTATTTTTCTGTATAGTCACTCAACCGGTTTTATAGAATATCTCCATTTTCACAAATGAGAATGCTCCATAATATAGTCAAGTAATCGTTTTCTATAAAAGCGTCTGGAGTGACTATGCCGCAAAAGCTACAGATTTTTAACAGCGTAGTACCCCTGTTTGATTTCAAATAAAACAAGAAAGAAAAAAATCATGCGCCCAGCATAGATTATGGAACACTTTCCAACACATTCAGAATAATGTAACAAAACTGCACCGCTTAAAATATTAAGTTTAATTCAGCCATATGGAAACGCATAACACATTTCAAAACCCAATTACAGCTGTTCCCACCTACTATCGGGAAATTATCCGAATTTTTTCAGCAGCTCTGTATATGATATATAGAGATGTATGTATTAACTAAATGCAAGCCAAAATTTAGTTCACTTAAGAAATACATATACTTCAGTTGAAAATTCCTTTTCAGCAATTTCCTCTAATAAAGAGAAAGGTACGTGAATACTTTTTTGCAGCCCTGTATATGAGGTATTGAATTTATATATAGCTAGTAACATGAAAAACATTAAGTAAATTTAAAAGCGCATACCTAATTTTAAAGCGTAGACTGCAGCAGTTATTATTCAAAGACTGTACTGTAATCGATTTATTTTGTGTGTCACGGTAAATGAATATAAAAATGTTATGAATGCCCTCTTATAACGTGATCGTAGTGAAATTCAGTGATTTATATCAGTTTCAATATATTTGAAATAGCGTAATGTCATTAAAATACTCTGCTACCGATTTTTCCCTATGTACTTTAATGTAATTAAATACATTTGAGTGCACCTGTAAATGAACTATTAATCCTACATACTTCATATACAATACCAAACATGCTTTGGTGACTCTAAGTGACATTTATCAATTGCATGAAAATTTGAGTATATTTGCAGAAGTTAGAGCGTAGACAGACGGACAGACAAACCAAATGCATAAACACTTTTCAACTTTGTTGGAAAGTGTTAAAAAAGGATCAACACATTTTTTATTTATTTAATAACTTCAAATAAAAAATTTAGTTCATTTCTACCCAATGGAAACTGAGATACAGCTATAACGTTCAGCGCAAAAAAGTAGCACTGCAACGCCCCCATTTGAATGGTTAAAAAGAAATTGAACCATCGTCATTTTTAATAAACATCCTACATATTAAATCTGATGACATTTCACCCCATAGATACCGATATAAGCTACCATGGATATCGTAAAGAACACAGCTGAGAAACGCCATCTTTTGTGCTATAAACATCAAAACGTAAATGGCACTATATGTGCCTAGGTGTGACTGAATATGACGTCTGTTGATGTACCATAGCAACCAGCATATCAGCGACTCCTGATGGGTGTTTTACACCGAAATGTAATAACTTGATATATGTGCATAAATCTAAATGCATGTGATGTTGGATGAACGTCCATCCAATAGATGTCGAGATATAGCTAGCATGAAAATCAGGAAATACACAGTATGGCAGCGCCATCTTTAAGCAGTATACATTTAAACCTAATCAACAACAGCGAATGTCGAAATCAAACAGAATATGAACTTTGATTAAATTACGTGCATTCACTGTAAAAAAAAAACGGACTAAAAAACGGAAATACTACTGGCAATCTAGACGCCAGTACTATTTCCGTTTTTTTACGGAATTTTTACCCATAAATTACAGAAAATTTTCCGTTTTTCTGATTAAAAACGGAAAATTTTCTGTAATTTATGGGTAAAAATTCCGTAAAAAAACGGAAATAGTACAGGCGTCTAGATTGCCAGTAGTATTTCCGTTTTTTTTTTTACAGTGTTGGTTCTTCAGAAAGAGAACCTACAAAATGTATGTCACATGCACACTAACAGACAGACAGTTTCTAAAAATGATCAAATCGTGTAAAATCCCAAAAATGTGTAAATTCATCAAAAAAGGAAAGTCGGAACGCTTAGGATATGATTTTGTTCTATGTAGGTTCTGATTTAAAAAAAAATTATTGAAATATACATGGTAAAGTATATTTATAGTTTTTAATGTTTAATTATTTTACTCTACCAACACTCATTTAATTTCTTTATTTTTCAATTCCAAATAAATGTCTTTTCAGATTAGATAGGCTTTACTTCATTATTTACTTTGGGTAAACTTTTAATAAAGATCGCAAACACTGAAAGTAATTTTTGAGAAAGAAAAATCTCATATTTCTGCATGTACTCAGGCGTTTCACCAAATATTACATATCAAATCTGCTAATACCACTTTATCTAATTCTGACGGAATTTTCCGTATTCTAGTTTATAGTGAACTATGAATTCTATCTTATTTTATACGAATTATGAAACACGTTTGGCATTCGATTACTATATTTCCTATTTTGTAAGTAAAAATATCTTTCATGCATATTTTTCGCAGGAAGAAATAATGTTCAAAATGTACTGGATTTTACTGATAAGAAAAATGTCACTGATGCGAAGCATATATATAAATACGCATTTATTTTTCCTATCATGTCAGGTTATTCCTTTTATATTTTGTCTTGGAAAAACTCAAATTTAAAATTAAACTCAAATCTTGAAGTTCCAACTTTTCATTTAAAATATTTAAAAATGTTACATGAAAAATTGTACTTATTTTTATTTAAATTACAATTTACAAACTTTTTATGAAGATACGGATTTTCTCAAACACCAACGGGGCATTCTCACAATCTTTTCACTTTTGAAAAAAGAAATCTGACAAAATTAAACTTGCTAAAATAACATTTTAATCTGATGGACGAATGCCTTAATGTTTCAAAATAAAGAAAAAATGGTCAGCAGCGCAAAATTTTTTTATTTAACTGAGGTTTAAATTAAACTTGCGAGTTTAATTTTCCTTACCATTTTACACACTCAGAAATGAATACGCAGATTTCACGAAATTTTCTTTGTTTTTGACGAAACGGTTTCCTGGAATATGCTCCGAGCGAATATTTCGTCAAATTGATGAAATTACTTTCTTCACTTGTTTGACGATATAAATTTCCTCAAAAGTTTCGTCAAAAAAGGGCTGGTGGCGCCATCTATTGAACAGTTTGAAAGCTCCTCTAACAAGGGAATTAAAAAATCACTTCTCGTTTTCCCGGCGTGATTTGAACCCGCGGGCTTTGGTGTGGGAGACACTTGCTCTACCGATCAGGCTATTGGGGACTTGTCTAAATGTGCTTTTAGAATGATGTAATGAAAGCTGCCGCGTGATTATATTTTTATAAGATAGATTGTAATTTTATCGGTGCTGAAAGTTTTAGGAAGGCTAATTTATTATTATGTTTTTCTCATGGTCAATGAATAATTACAATATGGCTTGATTAAATCATTTATTAGTGAAATTTTCTTTGCTCAATGAATGGTTAGAATATGGTCTGGTTAATTTGTTGCACACAAATAACGAACTGTGAAGTGCATATTGCGTGAGATTTTATAACTTTGAATAGGTGGATAAGATTTTAACACTTTACTGTTTATAAAAGGGAGAAAAATCAATTATGTTTATTTTTAATCTGATTGAAAACAGAATATACTTCTTAAATAAATTTTAAAAAAAGATATCCCGGATCTTTGAAATTTTATTGAATAAATTTTCTTTTTGGATGTTTTTGAACACAGGAAATATATTCTTTTCGAATTAAAACATAACGAACAACAACATAAGTAATAATAATAATAATAATAAGCATTCCTAAAAATTTTAACAGCTAAAAAAATAACTTATGAAGAAACAATAACTACCTATATTTTAATATTTTCTGAAAAGCACTAAAAAGTGCTGTTTTAAAAATAAATTATTACGGGACTAATACAAACAAGCAAATATCTGCTTGCTAAAATCGCAGGATTTGAGGAGGTACAGCAACGGTTTCCTTAAAATGCATTGAGTCTGACCGTGATTGAGGAAAAACTTTCGTCAAATATCTGAGAGTTTACCTTTCCTTAAAAGTCACGTGATGGTGATAGGAAATGATCGTCAAAAACGACGAAATACAGCTTGAGGATTGCTAAATCGTCAAAAGTGAGAATTCTATTTCTGAGAGTGTACCCTTATAACTTTTTATTTTCTTCTAAATTTTTACTTATAATGAATTTGCATAGTACCCACAGGATATTCAAATAAGAAATAATAACAATGTAGTACTTTTAATACAGAATTTTTGTATAACATTGTCTTAAAGGAGTGTTAAAGAAGGGACGGTAAGGTAAAAAAGGGGATGGTATTGGAAAAAAGGGACGAAATAGTAAAAAAAGGGACGGTAAGGATGGAACGGTAAGGAAAATTACCACCTATTTTTTTGGAAAATCATGTTAAGACTAAGTGATAGCCACAATGTTCATTGATTTTTAGAAACAGATGTTAACATTGGATTAAATTAATTTTTTTTTTAAGTTACCTCGAAAAGCGCAGGAATAAACCTTGGGGACGGTGAGACTACCAATAAAGCCACGATGCTTGAAATTGATATTTAAATTCTACAGTAAATTTCTTGCCAAATAATTTTAGACATTATTTCTTTTAGCATACATCTGCATCAGAAAAAAATTGAAAAAAACTCTGTGGCTGCGTCTGAAGTGATTTTCTGTATAATTTTAGAAGAGGGACGGTAAGGAATCTAAAATCCAGAGATTTAAAAAATAATAACAACCCTAAAAATGTGTGCAGGTTAATTTTTAGCTGCATATTTATATAAAACAATAGTTCCAGTTTCAGAAAAAAATTGCATCGAATTATTTTTATTGAAACAATCTTATCCAGACAGCTCCAAACTTAAAAATTTGCATCAGGGACACGGGACGGTATAGAAGTTTTCCAGGTGTTTGGAGCCCCAACATCGTCCAAAACTTATTTATCACGTTAATATTGTTGTGCAATCATGAAATGGGATGTTCCCCAGTATATGAGATAAAAAAAACACAAAAAAGTGTATTAAAATAAAAATTATTATTCAGGGACATGAAAGTCAAAAGATTGTGAGAATGCCCCCAACATAAACATCTACGTTGGAACAGGGACTGTCACGATCAATTTCCCAACATTAATTTTTGAATTGGTTTGGTGTTTTCTAATATTCCATAGAATACATAATTTAGAAAGTTTTTAAAAGGCTTTTTGCTCAATTTACCTCTTTAAATTTAGAATAACTTAGAAGTTGTTTTTCGAGAGCATTTACATCTTATACGTATGTGTCGTACCAAATTTTAAATTTCTATCTCTAACTATTCAATACAAATCGTTAATTAGAACATATATAAAATGCTTTTCGTTTATTTCCCCCTTTTATATTTAGAATTTATTTTTAAACTGTTTTTAGAGTATTTACAAATTGTGACTACCATGCTGAATTTCAAGTTTCCATCTTAAAAGTTCCATAAAAATATAAATTTAGATAATTTTTAGAAAGCTTTTAGCTCATTTCACCATTTTAAATGTGGAATGTTTTATAAACAGTTAGTTCAAAAAGAGTATTTACATTTTATAAATAACTACTATGCCAGATTTCATGTTTCGAGCCCCTTCAATATCACAAAAATTGCTATTTTAGATTTTTTTTTTTTTACTCCATCACCCTCCGTCCCCGTTTGGAAGTGGCACCGACGTACAGTGTAACATGTTGGAGCAGAGACTGTCACCATAAATTTCCCATCATTACTTTTGAAATCGGTTTGTTATTTCCTGATTTCGAGAGAAGTCTTAATTTTGAAAGTTTTTACAACGCTTTTCGCCCATTTCACCCTTTTAAATTTCGAAATTTTTAGTAACTGTTCGTATTCATTTATATCTAATGAATAATTTCAATTTTCTATCTTTATCAATTGCATATAAAACATAATTTAGAACATTTTAAAAACGCTTTTCACGCATTTCCATCAATTTTAAATTTCGATTTTTTTTATTTCTCTTAAAGAGCATTTATAAGTTATAAGTATTGACAGTGGCCTGACATAAAATGTAGCCTATGTTGGAGCAGGGACTGTCACCCTCAATTTGCAACCACTATTTTTGAAATAGGTTTTGGTATTTTCTGAGATTTCACAGAAATCCTAAATTAGAACATTTTTAGAACGCTTTTATCTCATTTCTCAATTTTAGATCTCGATTTTTTTTAGAAGCTGTTTTAAGAGAGCATTTGTATCATATAAATATCTCCCACGCAAAATTTCAAGTTTCTATCCCTAACAATTGCCTAGATATCATAATTTAAATCATGTTTAGAATACTCTTCGTGTACTTTTACCACTTTTAAAATTTGAATCTTTTTGTAAACGTTCTTGCAGAGGATTTATATCTTATAAGTATCTTTCATGCCACATTTCAAGCTGCCAATCCCTTTAATTTAAAAAATATTGCAATTTAGAATGTTTGTTGCTCTTGCGACCGCAGGTGGTAGTGGTACTTACATAAAATATAACCTGTGTAGGAGCAGAGACTATCACCATCGATTCGCAACCATTACTTTTTTAATTGGTTTAGTATTTCCTGAGATTGCAAAAAATCGTAATTTAGAATGATTTTGGAACGCTTTTTGCGATCTTCACACCTTTTAAATTTCGTTTTTTTTTATTGTTCTTAGTGGCCATTAATATCTTATAAGTAACTACCATGCCAAATTTCAAGATTCTAGCCTTTTCCGTATCACTGTAATCGCATTTAGAACATTTTTTGCTCGTACAATCCTCTGCTGGTAATGTCAACGACATAAGATATAGCCTATGTTTGAGCATGGACTACCACCATCAATTCGCAACCATTACTTTTGAAACCTGGTCGGCATTTAAAATGATTCAATAGAAAACGTAATTTAGAACGTTTTT
The DNA here is from genome assembly GCA_963932465.1 of Maratus speciosus. NCBI lineage: Eukaryota > Metazoa > Arthropoda > Arachnida > Araneae > Salticidae > Maratus > Maratus speciosus. The sequence goes on from OZ010791.1 coordinate 142,552,773, forward strand.
AGAACGCTTTTTGCGCCTTTACACCCCTTTTAATTTCCGAATTTTATTTGGACTATTCTTAAGGAGCATTTGCATCTTATAAATAATAACCATGCCAAAATTTCAAGTTGGTAGCCCCTGCAGTATCACAAAAATTGGAATTTAGAACGTTTTTTGCTCCTGTAACACCCAGGTGGTAGTAACACCAACATAAAATAGAGCCTTTGTTGGAGCAAGGACCTTCACCATCAATTTTTAACCATTACTTTTGTAATCGGTTCGGTGTTTCATGAGATTGCCTAGAAATCACAATTTAGAACGGTTTTTTGATCGCTTTTCGTGTATTTTGACCCCTTTTAAGTTTCGATTTTCTTAGGAAATGTCCGAAGAGATCATTTATATCCGATAAGTAACTACCATGCAAATTGCATGCTTCTAGAACTTTCAATAATACAAAAATCGTATTTTTAGAACCATTTTCTGCTCCTGCACCCCCTTTTGCGTAGTTGCACTGACAAAAAATATAGCCTGAACAATAAATATAACCATCATTTTGCACCATTACTTTTGAAATCGGATCAGTAGTTCCAGAGATTACACCCCCCCCCCCCCCTACAAATAAACAAATACACAAATATACAAACTTTACTTTATAATATTAGTACAGATACATATGTAGATATGCTGGGTGTTTCATAAAAGATGGGCATCTAACAAACTTAAAGAGTTAATAGTGCCATCCAAACAAACAATGTTCATCAAAAAATGCATGTTCAGAAATAAACCGCAAAGGTGCTGGCGCATCAGAAAACTCTGTCCATGCAAACTTTAAAGCTTTATTCGTGTTGCGAGTTCCTGTGCAAATGTGATATTGGGAAGAAGAAGAGTGCCTATGCAAAATTTCACCTCGATTAATACATAGAAGCCTCTGATACGAGTGTGCAACAGTCAATCGCAATAGGAACGGAAATGTTGCTCTTCACTAATAATTGGCTGATATGCATTTTATCGATATTTTATGATTGGCTAGGAAATGGCTGATATGCATTTTATCTACGGAGCTGCAAATGGAAATGGCTCAGAGGCTCAACGGATGTATGGCGAGCGGTTTCACAGCAGGAAGTTGCCCGACAGTAAAACATTTGAGCGCTTGCACCCACAGTTATGTGAGACGAGATCCTTTCTCGCTTCTCGGTTAGATGCAGATCGTGCAACGACGGACGGAATGTTAATTGTTGAAGAAGCCATCCTGGATATGGTGACTGATAAATCAAGTACAAGTACACGAGCAGTGGCTAGGCAATTACATGTATCACACTCCACGACATGGCGAGTACTGAAGGATAACCGTTTGCATCCTTACCATGATCAACGAGTCCAGGAACAGACACAAAGGGATTATCGTATTCGTGTGGATTTTGACGTTGGTTTTTGCAGCAGAGTGCATTAAATCCAAATTTTGGGGTAACTGTGCTTTTTACGGATGAATGTCCTTTCCCACATAAAAATGCATTTAACACACACAATCAACGTGTATGGGTGGATGTAAATCCACATACTACTTATTCACATACTCATCAGCAACGCTTTTCTATAAATGTTTGAGCAGGAATAATCGGAGACCATCTACTCGGACCTTATCTCTTCTAGAACGCCTTGACGGGGGAAAATATTTCAGTTTTCTGCAACAGGTGATGCCATACATGTTGAACGCCGTTCCTTCACACATCCGACGTGCAATGTAGTTCCAGCAAGATGGACCACCAGCCTATTATGTACCAGACGTGAGAAACTTTCTGGATATAACATTTCCCAACCGAGGAATTTGGCGAGATAGTCCTGTAGCTTGGCCACCGTGCTCGCCAAGTCTTTCATGTCTCGATTTATTTTGTGGGAACAGCTGAAGGCTCTTATGTATGAGATCCCTATTGAATCTGTAGAAGACCTCGTCGCCAGACTTTCGGCCGCTGCAGGGGAAGTACACGATATGCCTGTTGTTTTTTCCGAAAGTTCGTCAAAACTTTCTTTGCCGTTGTATCGTATGCATAGACACTTTTAATCATTGATTTGAACACTTATTGTAATCACATGTCATTCAACTTGCTTTTGTCACTTAATCGTTCTTTGTGTGTTTTTTCCTCGTATAACACCATCACCTTCGGTGCGCTCTAGCACCTTTGCGTTTTATTACCGACCATGCATGCTTTGATGAAAGTTGTTTGTTTGGATGTGTACTATCACCTCTTAAAGTTTTGTCCATCTTTAATGAAACACCCTGTAAATGTATATATATATATATATATACGAGGGCATTTCGAAAAGTAAAGATACAATGGCTCGCATTCCTTAAAAAAACATTTATTTAGAAAACGTAAGTTACATCTTATTAACTGGATTATTTATTTTTTTTCGACATAATCACCCCCGTTATCCAAACATTTGTTAAGTCAGGGCACAAGCTTTTGTATCCCACAGTCATAGAAGGTTTCCGCCTGTTGTCGGAACCACATTTCAACTGCATCTTTGATCTCATGATCGTCGTGGAATGATTTTCCTCCAAGATGTGACTTCAGGTAACAGGAGACGTCTATTCGCACGAATTGCTTCCTCCGTTCTCTGAAGAAGGGCATCAGAGATTACAGATGGCCGACCTGTTCTTTGTTCGTCATTAACATCAGTCTTACCTTCAGAGAAATGACGACACCATTTCGTTACATTTTGTCGATTCATAAGGTTCCCATAAACAGAAACAATTTCTTTGTGAATATCCACTGGTCGCTGACCTCTTGCATGAAGAAAACGTATGTGGGAGCGCACTTCGCATTTGGCGGGATTCTGAATTGGCGGAACCATTTTAAACACGACCTACTCCAACCAGAATAAACGTTGAAATGCCGAACGACCGCGAGGAGAAAGCTAACGGTTCAAGGTTAACACCTGTGTTGCCAACCTGCTTGCCAAAACTTTTCTTTTCCTCCAGAGTACGGTGTATCTTTACTTTTCGAAATGCCCTCGTATATATATATATATATATATATATATATATATATTATATATATATAATGCTATTACGATGTATTTTTTCTCAATCACATTTTATTAATGCTTATTGTGTTACTGAAGGATGTTTCTGATAAAAGTTGCTTGCGTCTTCAGAACTCTAATTCGAGACAAGCAGTAATTCCATGGGCAAAGATGTCAAGTGGCTTCAACGTAAAAGGTTTAAAATTGTGCGAGGCTAGAATTCATTTCGCTTTAAATACGATACAAAGACAGATGAATTTATATCCGTGAATATCAATAGTATAAATATCCTATTTCTCTTGATTTCCCGAGACTGTATAATACCGAGCTTCCATTGTCTGTGGGCAAAAATGGAGACTTGATGAACCTCATGCGAAAATGAATACTCCCTCGATTGATCATATTCCCTCGATTGATTTTCAGATCCAGTGATAGAGGAATTAGAGATCAAGCATTTTGGAACTTGTTCAAATCACGAAGGAAGCGCAAATGACCCTCACACACACATTAATCACTGGGTAAGAATGAGTTTCTTTCCCTGAAAATAATATAACTTTTATCATTTCCATGAGTACACTGTAAAAAAAAACCACTGTAAATTTGCCAGAACAAACTCGATCACAGTGAATGTGCTGTATCTTTCTTTGGTTTCCTGGCTATATTAACATGGAAAATACAGTAGTTGCATAAAATTAACAGCACAATATGCTGGCAACTTGGACGAAAAACAGGACAGCACAAACTGCTGGCGTCCAAATTGCCAGCACATTGTGCTGTTAATTTTACGCAACTACTGTATTTTGCATGTTAATAGAGTCAGGAAACCAAAGAAAGATACAGCACATTCACTGTTATCGAGTTTGTGCGCGAGATGAATAGTACTTTGTACTGTAAAAAATGTCGTTTTTTTTTTTACAGTGTACGCTATTTTCTCGCTTTTTGCTTCACTAGTTCAGTTATTTTTGTACAAGAGTTTAGCATTTTCCTGCCTATTCTATGACCTATAACGTCATCATGATATATATATATATATATATATGAAATACTATTCTAAGTACATATGAACCATGCCGAAAAAACCCACTGAAATATCGACGAATAAACAACTTGCAGTCGTAATTTGAAGGTCACAGAGGAAGGCCATATCGTAAAAACATTGGGAATTTTTTCGTAAATGTAAAAGAAGCTGCATTTATCCTCAAATAATTTATAAGACTTCTCATATCGGCAAGCAATTACACCGGTTAGCCAGTTTTACCCTTAGTTGGGCCGTGTTGCGTCTTAGGAATAGAATTAGGATGTTAATAATGTCAGCACTCTTTATTAACAGCGGAGCAAGAAAAATATAAATAATTTAGACGCGGGAATTACTTGCAAGGAATGCTGGACATTTAATAATAATTTTATTAAAAATAAAAATGATATTAAGAAACAATTCGAAAGAAATAAAAATTTAATGTATCAAAATAACAAGGAATAACATATATTAAGGGATTTTACAAAGAAGTGTCACTTTTAACAGATTAAGGTTTTTAAAATAAGAAATAAAACAATTTGCTGATTAAAGGCATGGGATTAAAATATAATTGACATTTAAGTTAATTTAAAAGACAGGGGGAAATGTAGGTATTGTAAGAATTTCGAATAATTTAATTAAGGTAGAAATGGCGAAAAAATATTGCATATATATATATATTATATATAGCTTTTGTGGCTGGATTTTCAATTTTTGTAAATGTTACCAACTAAAAAGCATACTTTTACAGACTAAAATTTAGTTGAGACACAATTAAACACACAATACTGTTGAAACTCATTTTAAGAATAAACTGCCGTAAGAGAAATACTTGTATGTATCCTAATATTTATTAAAACTATTTATAAAGACATGGAAAGCATTTAAAATCTATAACATGCTTCAATGATACATATAAAGATCGGTGGGTTAAAATGCATAATATCACTTAAATCTATTGCAAACAAGTATCACCGATAAACAAGAAAGTTTAAGTATCCCTACAAAATAATTACAAATAGTACACACTTTATACATAGGGAATATTATGTAATGAACCACAATAACATACTATATCAATTCCGTTCTGTTTGAAATAATTTAAGATAATTAGCACTTTAGATGCCAAATAACCTCTGGCGATCAAATGTACTTTTCACTGATAAGCTGACATTTATCTCAGTAACAGCTTTAACGCTGAACTAACGGTGGGATTTAAAATCCAGAAAATTTAAATGACACCTGGCAGTCAATCAACCTGGAAGGAATTATATAAAAGGACCACCGGCGGCGGTACATTGATGTTATGGCAAAAAAGTACATGTGGCCACCAGTGTTCAAGTCGCAGTTAAAGTGTTAAATAAATCTCAAATAATTTCGACATACGGATAATTTGATTTGAGTTATTCGTCGTGTTTCTGTAGAAGACGTGAAAACGTTTCGCACATTGTTTTCAAAAAGCAATATGCTGCAATCTTAATAACATAATAATTTAATAATTTAAATATCTTAATAAGTTAATATGTTAATAACACATTTAAATTACGTGACAATACAAGTATACATTTAAGAAAGGGAGAGTGCGTGTTGTACGTGAGCAGTACACTTTTTCTATGTTGGAACACTATTAAAATATGGGTAAAACGGTATATCACTGAAATATACACTTTGATCATAAAGCATACATAAGTAAATTTCTATTTTAAGTTTCTTTTTAATTTACTTTTTTATGTGAACTCTTGCAATATATATTACAGAGAAAAATATTCTCTAAAAGTTCTGCTTTATTAATTTCGTTACGCAATAGCATTTCCTTATTTAAAAATATTTAATTAAGTCTGGTTCGACATAATTATTTAAAGAAAGGAGGAATAGTTTTTCTAAGGAAATATTCTTTTCGAAAACAATTTTGGAACGAAAAGTTCTTTATTCATTTCATCCAATTTATTTCAGTTTTGAAAAAAATTATTATAATATATGAAACACCCAATACGTGTTAAATTCCTTATTATATCCCCCAAAGCTTTGAGAATAAAAAATATAAGAAGTATGTAATAAATTATCTTTTGTAAAACATGATATTTTTGTAATTTTTCAAATAAAATGATTAAATATAGTCTCTGCTAAATGTTATTCTAGAATTTATTTTAGAATGCTATAAAAAATAGCGTGCTTTAATAGTTCTAAGAATCACAGATACTTTATCATAGATAAAGCTTTTCTAATTAATATAAAAGATGTTTTGCATCACATAAAGATTTATTACCCGGATATTATTGAAAAGTAATTTTTCATTCTATTTTTATTTTGAAATGTAATTCTCTGTTTAAAAAAACAGCAATCATCATATCATTCATCCAGTCGACATGGGTATCAAGCATACTTTATTTTGTAATCCAGTATACGAAGAATTTCTCTTTGGAAAATTGTAAATAAAATTTTGAAAAAATGCTTTTCCTATAAATTATCCTTAAGGAATGCGCAGGTTGTTTTCAATCTCATGCACTAAATTTGCTTACTAGCTTCCGCTGCCTCTTGTATAGATCTTACATATTTGAATGTGGAATGTCCTAAACTCAAGAAGTCTAAAAAAGAACGACTCTAATTTTAATTTCTATAGTTTATTAAGTATAAGAAATACGAGGTGTCACAAAAAATTGGAACTTGCTCTAATATTTTACATATTGGAAAGCATAGGAAATGTAAATTGCAAAAGTGTTTAAAAAACAAAGAAATTAAGATCATGTTGATGAAATGATCATGTGACTAATTTTGAAAGAGTTATGTTTTTTTAATTTTTATCCTATACTCATATCTTATAAGTTATATTTCTAAAAACATTTCTTCGTGCTCGGACGTGTAAAACAATAAAAATTCCGTTCTTCTATGACCAAAACTCACCAAGTTATGATACTTTAAATTTTATGAAATTTTGGAGCTTTTCAGCACTAAAAACTGTCAGTCAATTTTTTAGTGCTGGAAATCTCCAAAATTTTATAAACTTTAAAGTGAATGTAATTGGGTGCATTTCAGTTATAAAAGAATGACATTTTAGTGTTGTACTTGTCGTAGGATGAAGAAACATGTTAAAAATTTAACTTATAGGACCAGGGACGTATAAAAATTTAAAAAGTTTAAGTCTTTGAAAATTATTGGTAAAACTATTTCGTAAATGTACTCTGAATTCCCTCCTTATTTTAAACAAGTGTACTATTAAAGCACTTTTAGATGTTTGGGAATCCCTATGGTAAAATTGAAATAATTTCCATAGTTAGCAGGAAGTTCGTAAATTTTATAAACGGCAGTTTTAAAAATCGTTCGAAGTTCCGTCATTAGATGGCCAGGCAACCCCACAATTTATAACAATGCTCAAATTAACTTTAAAATTTCAAAATTCATTTTTAATTTGCGTTTCAGAAGCTAAATAGAATAAAGAGTCAAAATTTAAACACGCTTTGTGCAATTTTACACAATAGTTTAATTAAACTTAATTTTTAGTCTGCGGAGCGCTGTTAAAGTAAATGTTAACGGTTTTTTTTAATACAACATACAAAATTTAACAGCTACTTGATAAAAATGTCACTTTTTTCATCTTTATATTCTTTATAGTTACTTATTTACTGGATTTTACATTTACAATGTGCTTTTTCTGACACAAGTAGTTCGCAGTAAAGAAATATACTGTTTACATGACTATAGATATGGTCAGTACGTAAAAATAAGATAACTGAGAACTGCCTTGAATATAAACTGAGATAACGTGCAACTTAGTTTCAAGTAGAGTGTTATAGTATACATAGTAGTGCAGGGATAGTAAAATTCCTTTGAGTACACTAATATTCTTCGAGCCTTCAATAAAATAATGTATGAGATTAATCCGTATTATTTTTTACAAATTAACACTGTAGAACTACAAACTAGAGTAAAAAACCTCATAATCGTTCGTTGATTTATATATTTCTATTTAAAAAAAACACTTATACAAAAAATAACAATTATATATTTTTTATTCTATTTGTTTTTTAAGTTTTAACAACTAATTATAATCGAAACGAACATATTGTAACAATTTTAAGAAGTACGTTTTTGTAAAAGTTGCACATTAAAATTTTGTGTTTTTGAGTGAAATGCTTAACTATACAGGACGGAAAAAAATCACCTCAGAATATTTTAAAGCATTTTTCGTTCTATGAAAAGAAAATCAAACTATTAATACTTTATAAAATGTTTTTTCTCTAATTTTACTGTTTCTCTAAAAAAGCTTATTTTATTTACAAAAATAAACTTTATTTCAATGTTCGTTATTTCTTATTAAATAATCAAAAATGGATCAAAGAATACTTCCGATTTTTTTAAATTAATGAAGCTTTATGTTCATTCTACAAACTTAAAAAAATTGTTAAAGGGAATCCTCAGTTTAATATGCATTCATTCACTCAAAGTTACGTTTATAAAACATAAAAGTAAAGACGAAAAGATTTTTGTGGAATAAACTCTAATATTGTTAGAAGTATAAAAAAAAATTCCAAATTAATGGACTATAAACATTTAAAAAAAAAAAGTTTACAGCTTATATCAAAAAATGTTTGATTTAGTTTGTTCTATTTAAGTTAAGTAAAGAAAATGATAGCTGTACCGAAAGTTCAATAAAAAATAAAGATCTTTCACTTTTTTAGAGTGTCTATATAAAATAATTTCAAAAATTCATAGGCATAATGGTGCAAATAAAATTCGCTATTCGTTTTTTAAATTACTGTATCCATCAAATAGCAAAGAGTAATAGAAAAGAATAATCAAAACAATTTTAAAAGTAAGTAAATGATGAATTCTTTCAAAAATAGTATTTCATTTAAATATGGAAATCAAAAATGTTCTAAAATGTTGATATATTTTATGGTATATAAAGGTAAAATAATTAATTTCTTAAATGATATTTTTTTCAAATACAAATAAAGATGATCGCAAACGAGCAAAAAAAGAAAGCTCAAATAATACTTTATTTTTACTCCATTCATCCTTGCATGGATAATATTTCAGAAGCGTTTAACATAGTACATTTTCAATAAATTCATAATTACAAAATAATGGCTAGCAAACAAAGTAGAAACACCGGAATAGAGGCGATAATTTTTAATGATATTCGCCATAATAAAAACGCTAAATAAGATGATGAAGTGCAGAAGTCGCCTTTTGGTAGCATGACAAATGTCTCACACATAATTTCGTTTTGAAAAGTGTTTATGACTTCGGTTTGTCTGGCCGTCGCTCAGTGGAGTATTTGGTGGATTTAGCCGGCCAAAAATATTTCTTAATGAAAAATTGGACTAAAGTTTATTATTGATTAGTTTATCTTATTACTGTCACTTTTTAGTAGTTTTCCTTGAAAAATACATTATATATATATATATATATATATATATATATACAGGGTATATGGAAAACATTGTAATATGTGGAAATGACTTTAATGAAACAGAATATTAGTGAATATATTGTATTCTATCCGTCAACCTAAATGTATTTTTTAATATACAGTGAAACCTCCCTGTGTGACCACCTCTATTAAGCGACCACCTGAACGACCATTTTCTCATGGAACGAAATGCATTCCTATAGGCTCAATACTAATGTTACATCCATTCAGAGACCACCCCAATTGAACTCCCTCCATGAGCGACCAATTTCTTTGAAGAAAATTAAACAAATTTCGTTTTTTCCTGGTCACTTTTAACACTTTGAGCTCTGATGGGTGCATTTTGTCCCACTTAATTTTAATCTTCAAATGTCACAGTGGCACCGGAATATTCAACCAAATTTATTTGAAAATAGGTCAAACCATTTTTTCGTGTATATTATAAGCCGAATCTTTTGTTTATAAAATACTGGTGCCAATGTGACATTTGGACATTTTAAAGAATTCACCCCAGAGCTCAAAGGGTTAAAAGGTTTTATTAGAAAAATAATTCCTGCGAGCGCATTGTTCATCAATCTTCTAAACTAAGTTTAGAATTTTTTTTATACCTTTAACTATTAAGCATTTAAACCCCTTTGTTCCTTTTTATGTTCCTTGTAACCAATATGAATTTTTTTTTCAAGAAAGAATGCTTATTCCTACTTGATTCATGCCATATCTTTTCTGAAATTCAGGCTTGATATATTTTTTAAAATCATTTTTTATTTATAGCTTTTGGTTTTCTGAATATATTTTTTTTTTTCGTTAACAAGATAATCCTTGAGAAATTCTAGTTTTTTATCGAAATCAGATAATTCTGGTTATCCATAAGGATTAAGAGCTCTTGTCCTGACATAATTTTAACTCCAGATGGACCTGAAATAATTTTGTACAGAAAATAATAAGAGCAATTAATTTTAAAGATATTTAGCTTTTAGAATTTTATTAAAAAATGCTCATATATAGAAATACATAAGTTTGTGTAACAAATCCATCCTGAGATCCTGACAGTTTTTTTTTAAGTTATGATGCATTTAAACTAATGCATCAGATATGCAGCTGATGTATTTAAACTAAAAAGCATTAACTAGAATCATCGGAAAGCATAAAAAATTCCTTATACACTATACAAATTTAAAAAATAAAAATTTGATGCTTGATCTTACATTTTAAAAAGCATATATAAACATATGATATGAAATATAAACATATTTACTTGGCTCTTTTGAGATCTAGAAATGATTGATATAAGTAAGAGTTTAAAACAAAAAACTGACTTAAATAAGTAGTCGCATAATCGAAGTTGAATGTACGGCAGATCAAACTATTTCTACAAATAACTATTAACTGTCAAGTCATAAAATCGAAGTTGAACAAAATATTGATCATAAATATAAATTTTAATTATTTTATGTCATAGATGATACTTTCTGACAATATTTGCAATTTATCTTTCCTAAAATATTTTTTTTTAATTTATTTTAATGAAAATGAAACATTTATCATTTAAGGAAACACAACGTGCTTGAAATAAAGTATTCCAGATTACCGATTATTCGTAGATAGTGTTTTCAACGTTATTAATTAAATATCTATATGTTACTTAAAGTATAAAAAAATCATTTGGACTCATCGGGAAGTGTAACGAATATTTTATAGAATATTGAAATTAAAAACACAAATTTCAAACATGTTCGATAGATTTTTTGCCTGTTTATAAAATCTTCTAAATAAATAAACATAAACATATTCATGTGGAATATATAAATATATTTACCTGTACTTTCACAATCCATAATTAAATACCAGATGTATTTACGAAGCAGCATTTATAAGATCTAAACTAAAACAGCGCAACATTTTCATTATATCATTTTTAAATTTAGAACATAAAAAAATAACATAGATCTTCAGAAACAGGCGCAGACAATATCTAAAAAAATTATGGGTCAGATATGTAAATTGGTACTTTTTTATGTCCGCAGACGGTACATTCTGACAGTAATTTAAATTTATCTATCGTAGAATACTTTTCAAATCGAAAGGGAAATGCAAAAATTGTCATTTACAGGAACATACAGTTGTGTGTTTGAATGAAATTCTTCTAAAACCGCAGTTTTTCGCAGCTACAATTTTCAAAATTATTAACTACATATCTTGAACTGTCATTTAGATTAAAAAAGATCCCCCCGATCAACCCCGATGTATAACAAATGTTTTATAGAATATTGAAATTAACAACAGAAATTTCAAAAATATACGGCACATTTTATGTCGCTTTATCATATGTGTTAAATTAACAAATATAAATATATTCATGTGAAACGTAAACATATATACATGGGCTTTCAGAATCCAGAACTATATTGTATAAGCAAAAGTTTATGGGGAAAAAATCACAGTGAAATAAACAGGCACAAAATGGAACTTTAAAGTACAAATAAAAAACTTACTGCTACAAACAAGTTTGACCTTCTCTGGTACCAATTTCCTCGCACAAGAGAAAAAAAATTATAAATGTACAGTGAATCCCCATCTGTTTATCTTCATAATTAGCTACATTTTTCTCTCCTCAACTGCGTTTCGAAAAATTGACTTTTAGCCGGCTAAATTGGAGAAATACCCCACTGTGCGTCGGTCCGTCTGTCCGCGCTCCAGCTCTAACTTTCGTAAATTTACTCGGATTGTCTGAAATCTTTGGATGTTATTGACGTTTACCATAGCACGTTCCCTATTTCAAATGAAATTTGTAGCATGTTTAGTTCGTTTACAGGGACAGTCAAAAGTTTTCCGTTACATTACGGCCTATTGGAAAAAATCGTTTAAAATGATTTTTAATTATGTTACACTTTTTCAAACATAATAAAAATTTATATGCATTCATATAGAATACTAAAATATGCATTCTGTAGAATATGCGGTTCAAAGAATAGTTAATATTCATTTTCAGGATCACACAGAGGAATCCCGATACAAAATGATATGATGGGGGGGGGGGGGGGATTACTTGCGACGTATTTTAATTATGTTAAATTATTTCATATCTAATGAAATTGATATACGTCGCTCAGGTTTACTATAGCTTATTTCATGTATAATACGAAGTGCATAACATTTACACGGACACACAAAAGATTTCATATACTACATTGTATCCGAAGTATTGTGCAGTAGCAATGATTGTTGGAAATGCATTTTTGATTATGATATGCGCTTCTATGCTTCATTATATTTATGCATAGTATATGGCATGCATAAATGCTATAATTCATATACAAGGCTACACAAAAGAATTCGTAATAGTTACTGTTTATGAGCGCAAATTGCTTAAAGGTGGCTTTTAAATGAGTTATGCATTTTTACGATGAACTGCATTTAGTTTTCTAAGAAATGTTTCTAGAATATAGATAAAATTATACACAGGGTCACGCAAAGAATTGTATAAATGGTCGTCTATAAAGGATAATTTCTGGAAATGTGATTTCAGTAGTTTTAAAAGTGTTTTAGTTTGAAATAAATTTTAGCTAAATAGTGGCGTGCAATAAATGTAGTAGAGTTGTACAAAAGTATTCAAGTATGTTTCCATCTATTAGTATAAATTGCTGAATGAGATATTACACCCTGTTATGCATTTTCTTGCTAAACTAAATTTTCCCATTATATAGTATATATATATTAACCTACAGATCAAATACAGGGTTGTTCAAATGAATTGAAATAACTATTTGGCTATGGAAGCTAACTGCTGAAATCAGTTTTTCAAATATTTTATGCGTTTTCTAAAATGTTTATTTAGTTATCTTATTTTCCTTATTTTCCTAAATAACGAAATTTTGTTAAAGCATTCAGGAAGTGTTGGAAAGTGTTTCATAATCTATGCTTGATGCATGATTTTTCTTTCTTATTTACTGTGTTTATGATCTAAGCGTATCGACTTCTTTTATCAAAATCAACTATAATTCCATACACAGGATATTCTAAAATAGACTGATGATTTTGAAAACTTAATATTGGTTGTTTGAATTGGTTTCATATTAAATATTTCCAGTACAAAGTACACTACAGTTCAATAGATGGTGTACATGCTAAACTCGAAACATGTGTAAAAGGATTTGTTTGGCATTTACCTTGAGAATCTTACTTAAAAATTTGTTGGGCAATTTCGTAAGTTAAGAACTTCCTAAATATTAAATGGAATTAAATAGTTGAAAGTCAGACTAGTAGTAATGCTGTCGAAGTTTATTTATAGATGGAGTTAGGCGTCATACCTGACGCTATCGCTTAGAGAGCGGTAACCATTCTTGTTCCCATTAAAGTAAATATCTTGCCGCCATTAAAGTAACTCGACAAAAAAATGGCTATCTAATGATTCATAGGCCTTCACTTGTTTGTAACATTAATTTGGATACTTAAAATTAAATATATTTTATAATAGCTCCATGTTTTAACAGAAAATATTCGTTTATATTTTTTCAAAATAGCACGTAATTTAATTACATTTTTTTCGGTTGTTATGAAAAAATGGCAACAAAAAGATATAATTGCTATTTTTCAACTACTTTCCCTTTACTTTCACATAAATGGAGTACTTGAGTTGCCAACATTAAACAAATGGTGCTAAAAACTACAAAAAAATTAATATTTCAAAAATAAATGGAGATACAGTTTTCAAACAAATTGCATTTAAAAGTACTTCTTTCCAATACGACGGTATAAAAATTGAAATTGAAATTGAACGAGGGTTAGAAATAAAAAAAATTGCATTAATACATCAGTTTTGTGTATTGCTGGCTTTCTGTAAGGTCACATTATTTTTTGGAGACGACACAAAATAAGCTGGGAGAAAGAAATAGCATATCGTACCCAGGGCTAAAAAAGCCACCCGTCTGGTATTTTTATTGTATTTCTTTGTTCTTTTCCATATTGGCTGTTCCTTGTTCATTAATGAATAAATTTAATAGTCTAAAAGAACCTAAGTAAAAAAAAAATTAATTTGTTAAGCATAAACATTTTCTGCGAGGAATTTATATATCCATGAAAGAACATTCTTTTATTGCCTATGAAACATTAAAATTCTATAACAAGTAAATGGTGACAGCTATGGAACTTATTCTTGAATAAGATTAATTTGTTGAGTTGGAAATTTCTTTATTACGCTCCATTGTTTTAATTAATAATTTAACCGATAAATGGCACTGCACTATCTCAAACATTTATAATGTTCAAACTAATATACAACCAAAGCTCACTAATCTTTTAACCTTTATTCTGTTTAGCTGTTGAAACATGAAAAAAAAATTCCGTTTTTAAATGGCGAGGTATTTTGATATATATCACACATGGCAAGTGATATTTAGAATCACACAAAGAAAACAGATTTCACTTATATTTTAATCTTCATTCTGTTTAGCTGTTGAAACGACTACAAAAATAATTTGAGTTTTAGAAGTGCGATGTTATTTTGAGATATATTAGACTGCAGTGATTTTTAGAACCACAGAGAAAACAAAATTTCTCATATTTTAACCCTCGTCTTTTTAGAGTTTCGTTCATCTGAAGAAACCCTATTCGTCTCGCTCCTCTGTCTGTCTGTCCGTCTGTCTGTCCGTCACAGAGCCCGTTCTCAGAAACTATACATGTTAGAGACTTGAAATTTTGCATACTTATAGATGAACACCACACATCAAACAACAAATCATAAAATTTTGAAAAAGTTGGTAATTAACCTAATTACGGGCTAATTAAATTATAAAAATAACCAGTCAACCTTTTGAATGCAGGTGCGAACACACGTTATCGAAATCCTCCTCAGTTTCTCCTAAGGGTTGCCAGTAAATTCGGCGGATGCTCCGTCAAATCAGTCGGTGCAGGGTTACCAAGGAGTAATTTAAGCAATAACTGAAGTGGACCTTTAAAAAGCAAAATCGGATCTGCCGAAGTATCGGTCGTACAAATTCGTAACAGGTGTAGAAATACGCGGAAAAAATTCTACTTTATTTTGGTATAAATTTCAAATTTCTGCGTAGAATAGAACGCAAAAAATCCACTAAAAATCGATCGATAAAAATTTAATTTCTGTGTTTGGAAAGACAATGAAAACAGATTTCCATTCACCGGAAGGCAGCTGTCGTCGTCTCTCAGACATATCGGCGCTGGAGAAATTTAAGGGGAGGAAAGTCTAATACGAAATTTAAACTTTTTAAATATTAAATTTTTCGATTAAATTTTTTGACATCCGGAGTGGAAATTTCTCGCAGATTTCATACATACCCGGTTCGAAGAGATAGCTTCATTACGAGCTGAGATATTAATTATTATTTTATTAATTCCTTTTATTTCCATCAAATGCCAGATTAAGATGGATACACGTGCTTTTTTAACGGAGATTTCATTTAAATTAGGAAATCTAACAATTTGCGTGGGGTGTTTCGACGGCGCTCTATGAGATAAGTATTAATAACTCAATATGAAAAAGTTTATAGGTTTATAAGTGTTCATCCCACTATTTCCGAATAGCAATTTCAGGAAATATCTTAAATTATTGGTTAAGACCGCCACTCGATGTGTTCGAAACTTTAAGATACTGTAAAACCTTCGACTAACAGGTGGAAGTGGTAGCGTGGAACATCAGTCAAGCGGAGGCCCAAGTAATAATTAAATCAAACAGTTTATTTAAATGCATAAGATAAATTAATATTTCTTGATTAATTACTTGTATTTACAACTACATTATATTTTTGGGTACTTTCAGCTGATGACAATGTTCATTAAAGGCTTAATGTTCAGTGTATAAGATTAGCATTCAAATTCTATTAGATTCTTTCTCGATACAAATCCAAAATCCTGTCACGATAGTCTCGTAAGAAACAGCTGCTTCTGTTTTCTGGTGTATATCAGTCCGTTGTCAACTTCTCAAATATCTCGCGGTTTCCACTGGAGAAATCTTACCCTGCCCGAAACGGCAGATTCTTCTATCCCTTCGGATCTATCCGAAAACTCAACTCCCAACTCAGAGAGCAGCTCTCTCCTTGGGATTCAAAAACACATCTCCCCCTTTTCTCTGTTCGTTCAAATTCACCTTCCTAAAACAAAGCCTATCTGTCGACCCACTCAGAGCCTAGGTTGAATGATATCACTAACAAACTTCGATATCATTGGCCAAGAGAGACCCTCTCTGCTAGCGTGAGAAAATTTTCCATCTAGTTTCATTTTTAAATTGTCCTGGGAAAATATCGGCAAGCTTGTTACTTAAAAGGAATTCCATAACTCCTATTCTTTTCACGCCATTCTCCTTTTCAGTCAACCTTTAAGATTGGTTTAGATGGATTGATTCTTTTTATCATTTCCTGCAGAACCTTGAGACTTAGAAATATTTTGAGCTGGTATGCTTATACATTGCTCTTCCTATCTAGAGTTCTATTTGAAAATATATGGGACTTTTTTGTGAATCCCATTGGATTCTTCACAATACTTTATAACACATAAGAAAAAGTGTAAAAAAGAATGGAGTGTGATATTTCGAGGAGTGGAGGGGGGTGGGGCTAGATTTATTTATTAAATCTTAGCGTTTGATATCGCAGAAAATGTTTTAAATTCTTGGTTAAGACCGCACCGCCACCCTCCAGACCATGTATCTACGGAGAGATTGCGCAAAGGAGTTTCGTTCAGATATGCTTTTGTTAAGAATAGAGTGCGCTCCCTGGTGGTGGAATGCGGAACTAACGTAACGCGATTTTGTTAGAATTAGGAAATATAACAAGGCGATCAGTTTGCAACTTTAAGATACTTCATGACACATAATAAAAAGCTTATAAAATAATGGTGCATGCAATTTCCTGTTAAGGGAGGGCGGGGGAGGGGCGCTGGATTTTTTTTTTAAATAGCGTTTACGACCTTTTTAGATGTCGTTTTTTGAGGACTATGATATATTCAGACAGGTGCTGCTTATGAAATTTAAAAATGTCAAAACTTTAGTTACCACTATTTCCGAATAGTACTTTCAGTAACTTTCTTAATTTCTCGCTTAAGGCCGCCACCAACTCGAGTAACACATCCACTGATAGGTTGTTTAACAGAGTTTCGATCTGATACACTTTTGTTATGAATAGTGTGCGCTTCCTGGTGGTGGAATTTGCAACTAACATAACGCAATTTTGTTAAAATTATGAAATCTAACAAGTCGATCTGCTGGAAACTTTGACATAGTTCATAACACATAATAAAAGGCTTATAAAAGAATGTTCCGTGCAATTTCCTGGGGCGCTTACCTATCTCGGGTGCTATAGACCCGATCGCCTCGGCTAATATACCAACGGATAGGTTGTAAAACGGAGTTTCCTTTGGATAGCGGTTGTGTAGAATAGAATGCGCCCCCTGGTTGCGAAATGTGGAACTAACAGATTTCGCAAAAGGATAAAATGTTTTAAAGGAATATTAAACGAAACCCTCTGTGCGATCTGTGATCACACTTACCCACTTGTTTAACTGATGAAGAGCCAAAACATTGTTTCCGTTTTGAAAGTGGATGGTTATTTATAGATGCGTGAGACAGTTCAGGTGATATATAGAATCACAGAGAAAACAAAATTACACTCATATTTTAACCCTTGTCTTATTTATATGTTGAAACGCAAAAAAATATTTTCCGTTTTGAAAGAGGAAGGTTATTTTGAGATGCGTGAGACCGTGTAGGTGATATATAGAACCACATAAAAAAACAAATTGCACTTATATTTTAAACTTTATTCTGTTTAGCTGATGAAACGACGACAAAAATAATTTGAGTTTTAAAAGTGCGATGTTATTTTGAGATATATTAGACAGTGCAGGTGATTTTTAGGACCACAGAGAAAACAAAATTTCACTAATATTTTAACCCTCGTCTTCTTTAACTGGTGAAGTGCCAAAAAATTGTTTCCGTTTTGAAAGTGGAAGGTTATTTTGAGATGCGTGAGACAGTGCAGGTGATATATAGAACCACAGAAAGGAACGAGATTTTACTCATATTTTAACCTTCATTTTGTTTAGCAGTTCAAACGCCAAACAAGGGTTAGCGGTTTTTTTATGAAAGGACATTTTGTATTAGTCAGTGCAGGTGATATTCAAGAATCACAAAAAGAAACAAAAATTTTCAAAGACATCTCTTGTTTTCACAATTTTTACATGTTTCTGCCTTTTAGAAGTGAGGACTCTGGCAAAATTTTTGGCAGACGTTCTTTAATGAGGGATGAAAAATTCACTTTATCAGTTATGGGTGTTTTGACTTAATTTAATTTTTTTTTTTTACGAGATTTCATGTTAAAAATTTGGTTAGAATATAAAGTGCTCCAAAATTTTAATAACTCTGATTTTCCCCATAAAAAATCTAGTTACGGTTTGTTTTACAAAGAGCCTTGTTGTGAGCTTAGAGAGGTTTCGTTATTTCCTTTGCGTAGAAACATTTTACTTGTTTAAAACATTAGCTATTTTGATATTCAGAAATGACATATAAATTTTCATAATGCATTTTTTTAGTTAGGATTTCTATACAAAATGAGTTTTCCATCTTTAATTTTACACCTACGTTTCTTTCTTTTTTTTAACCAGAACACTTGATGGCAATACGTATAAATATATTTTTTTCATAATTTTGCCATATTATAATAAAACATGTAATTATTTAAAATTGCTTACAAATGAGAGTATGTTTCATAAAAAAAGAATGTATTCTCATGAATCCTATAAATTCCTCTCATAATATGTGCTTGTGCATACATAAGAAATTGACGTATTTAGTTAGATGATTTCAGAATATTAAATTTATACAACAATGAAAAAGGAACAACCAATGTAGTAAAGTACAAATAAATACAATAAAAGTAATACACAGGTTTGCTAGTTTTAATTTTTGCTTTGTTGCAAAATAAAAAATATGGGAAAATTTGCTAAAATGTGTTCTCAAAGGAACAAATTCAAGGAAAAAATCATTTTAAGCATGTTTCCTTTTTAGAAGGTACACTTTCTTTAGAAATTGTTCTGAATTATTTTCGCTTAGACCATGATATATTTAATGACAAATATGAAACCATTTCAGACAACCTATATAAATAACCAATATTAAGAACTTAAAAAAAAGAGTACAATAATTTCAGCACACAGGTGGCTTTTTTACTTCTTTCTTCGCTACATAATATAAAATACGGAAAAATAAAACACATAAAACGGAATCTCAAAGAGCAAGTGAAAAATTAATTTTACACAGTTACGGTTTTAGCCTATACACCTTCTACTGAAATCGTATTGTATTATTTTTGCTAAGACCATGAATTATTTAATAACCAATGTGAAACCATTTTATATAACCAATATGAAACCATTTTATGTAAGCAATATAAAATATTTTTATATACCCAATGTGAAGAACTACAAAGAAACAATAAACGTAGCCGGCAGGTGGCTTTTTAACTTCTTGATTCAAAGCATAATAAAAAATACTCAAAAATTAACCTGATAAAACGGAATCTCAAGGGACAAGGGAAAAACTCATTTTAAATAGATTAGCATCTTATCCTATACACCTTCTGCTGAAACCGTATAGTTTTACTTTTGCTAAGACCATAAATTATTCAATAAACAATATGAAACAATTTTGTATAACCAATATGAAAACATTTTGTATAACCAATATGAAAACATTTTGTATAACCAATATGAAAACATTTTGTATAACCAATATGAAACCTTTTTATATAACCAATGTGAAGAAATCCAAATAAGTACAATAAATGCAGCACACAAGGGTCTTTATAACTTCGTCATTCAATGCATAATAAAAATTACAGAAAAATAAACATTGTAAAACTGGATATCAAGGAATAATCCAGACAGCACAAACACGTCCTAAAAACATCCAAAACATGTCATATTTAGGACAAGCTGATATCTTGAGGACCGATGAAATAGTATTGTCGACAGTTATGGTTGTTATTACATGTAAAAATTGCAAGCGACAAAAATCGCCTGCGACTCGTCAGATTTCCTGAAACTTGCGTATTATCTACCTGAAACTTACGTATTATCCAAGCATTTCATTGGCTGTTCGGGAAAAGGCTTTTCCATCGTCAGATTTCCAAGCATTTGATTGGCTGTTAGTGGCGTCTCGCTTCGTTTCAGGCGTCAAAGACGTTCCGACAGAAAAAATTTCTTGCTTTCGAAGCGACTCCACTGGAGCTAAGGATACATGGAGCCGCCTGGAATTTGAAGTGACTTTGACCCCTCGTGTAATAGCACTTTTACAGGACAATCCCGGGTTTCGAAATGTCACACCTGTCAACATCCTCTGGATGGCTTAAAGATTTATGCCTTCAATTTGTATTTTTTGAAGTTCATTGGACATACATATGAAAATGCATGGATGTATTGCCACTGAAACATTATTTAATAAATTGTATATTCTAAGATATCTTCATTTATTAGATGGATGTTTTTAAATAAAGGTTTATTGAATAACCTTTCTTTTTAAAAAATACTCCATCTAACAAATGAATACATCATAGGCTATAAAATTTATTAAATAAAAAATGCTTTCAGTGACAATATATCTATGAACATGAGTATTTTAAAAATGCAAATTTAAGGCGGCAATATAAATTTATATTCTGTATAAGAAGAGTCAAGGAATCGAACTGCGCATGTGCATCCATTTTGAATACAACTGGCACAGGGGACTGTCGGTTCTTCAATATTTTCCGGATTTTCACTGCAAAGTTTTACAGGATATGACAACTAGAGGACCAACCTTTAGGATCTATGTAGAGCGTCCGGAGGACTGTTGTGGTGGTCTGGTAAGAGAAAAAAATCCATTTTTGACAATTTCGGTTTTAGCACGCACACAGTCCATTGAAGTTGTATTGTATTTTTTACGGTAGGGGCATGAAACATACCTGTTTAAAGAAGGTTTGCATTACATATTTATTCAGTTTTGCAGGTTTTCCTCTTAAAGAAAAATAAAGAAATGAACTCAAGTATTCATTGCACAAACAAGAATGTTAAACAACAGTCAAGACAGTCTTACTCACTTATATTCTTAAGGGATGACTAAATATTTCAGATTTCATAAGCAAATAGAAAAACAAACAGCATTGATTTAGGCAAACAATAAGAAAACTGTTATGTTACAAAGTAGGAACCTGAACTTCAGTAGATTATACTCTCAAAAAATTGCGGTCTATTTCTAACATAGTCCAATATTTCAAAGCTTCCCAAAAATCAGAGTCATGTGTAGAGAAGAACTATAAAATCATGAATGCTTCTTAATATTTAGATATATGTTTGTGCAGTTCCAACAGCCTTAAATTGGATAAAATATAATTATTTTGTAATTATTTTAGCCCTATTTCTTGCAATATTAGTTATACATTGAATGTTAATAACAGCATTCATTTCTTATGCATGCCTTCATTTATATACAAACGTAGGTTTATATTTTATCATTTTAAAAATCCTATCTCATTTGAGAAAGGATATATGTGTGTAAATTGTTTTTTTAGATTTTAAAATTTTCATCTTAAATTTTTTTATTAAATCTGAAGTAAGAAATGAACACACAAAAAATCTACTTTTAATTAAATCACAGGAATTTAACATCTGCGCTTTGAAGTCGGATTAAAGAAATCTAAATTTCTCTTCAAATGGAAACTTTTTAAGTTACTTTTAAAAAGCAAAGAAGCGATAAACTTTAGATATTTCAAGCATGAAACAAGGAACTTAATTAATTTTCTAAAATTAAAGATTTTGTATCAATAATTAAAATATTAAGTGAGTACTTGAAATACTTCAGTATTTTTAACCTAAGATTAATTAGTATTTGGAAAATATATATATAAAATTAATAATTGTGTGACATGACTTGAAAGGACATTATAAATTTTAATCATAAGATAAAATTCAATTAGAGATGATTATAAGTTTGTTTCAAACTTGCTTACAAATCCAGTTTTAATTTTCCAAAGAACCATCAAAGAAATGAATGTTTTATTATAGTAGTAGGGTTTATAGGTAGTTGAAGAAAAATTATATTTCAAATTTGTGTCCTAATGATAAATGGAATTCCAAATAAAGTATTAGACTAGATATCAAAATTCACTTTACAATTTTGGATACAGATTTTTTTTGTAATTATTTTTTCTAGATCTTATAGATACTAATGGTATATTG
This sequence comes from Maratus speciosus, assembly GCA_963932465.1. Lineage (NCBI taxonomy): Eukaryota > Metazoa > Arthropoda > Arachnida > Araneae > Salticidae > Maratus > Maratus speciosus. The sequence goes on from OZ010791.1 coordinate 142,575,437, forward strand.
GTATCTAAATATCTGTACTATCGTTTTATAAATAATTATTTTCCTTATTTAAAGTTTTAGTCTAAATTTATTTGGTTATTTAATATTTGTTTCGTGTTGTTTTGTTTTCACGGACATTCAAAAAGTATTTTGAACTGCCCTGTACCTTTAACTTACTTTTAGTATTTTTAAAGAAGTATTTTTTATAGAGAGCAACCCGGAGCAGAACGGGGTACCAAGTTGGAAATATGTTTTAAAAATACAAAAGGATTAATTAAGATTGCTGCAAAAAATAAGTTTACTCTATATTTATTTAGTTTTAAGGGACTATAAAGGTTTAACTACAGTTTTCACTGATTGTGGCGTTTTCTTAAGCCTGTTCAGAAACTTCACACACTAGGACATCCTCATTATCTTCGCTATCTATTGCCGCAAAGGAATTGTGTGCCAAATCTATGACCAATGCAATTTCTTACATCCAACTAATAAGCTAAGCTACGCAAGTCTTTCATTGTTAGACCGAATAACCTAGCTTCCATAGTCTTTATTTAATTAACGTGCTAAAGTTCCTGCTCTTCCGTAAAGACGTTTTTAATATTTCCAGCCACTTTATCAATCTTGTAGTGAGGGTTTTTGTTTGTGTTTTTAACATATTTTCCAGAGTAGACTGGCGAACATCAAATTGCTCTCGAAGCCTTCAAATAGCCACATTGGCCAGAAATAGCCACTTCGACAATGTTGTTCATTGCCTCAGTAGACCATGGTTGCCTATTTTTTTCTTATTGTCTCGGAACTATCTGAAATCGAAAGAAAAAAATAGGGGCGTACAAAACCGTCTATCAGTTAAAAACTTTTTGTGGCAGAATGGGGTACTTCCTCATTCCACACCACCCGTTCCGCCTCAGGGACACGATTTAGGTTAGGGAGGTAAGGTCACTCGAGAAAGATGCGTAAATAAACGTTTAATTACACGCAACTAAAGGCAATTAAACGTACTTCAAGAGTGTACTAATTACAGTTTTAATGCAAACAAATATGTATACATCACCTTGGTTACAAAATCATCAGAATTTACAATACAGGAGCAAAAAATCACACAATGAAAACTTCACACACCAACGCTTGAAAAAACTAGACTAACATGGCTGCTGAAGTGGAACGGTAGCAGGATGCTTTAGTTTTACTTATTGCCGCTCCGTGACAGAACCTCTTTCATATCGAAAAGTGTCGAACTTCACTCCGCCCCTGTACTCCGTTGTGCCCCGTGTTCCTCTACTTAACAAAAGGTAGCACACTCATTTATAAGTGGAACTAGTAAACATTTTCCGCGTTAAATGACGTTATATATGCTAGTTCAAGAAATTTATGAATAGATCGTGAAGGGCTTATCGTGACAGTGGCGTTTGTAATCATTGTGATGCTTTAAAATTATTATTTTTGCTTGTACTAAGAGCGTCGAAATAAATAGATGTGACCGTGTCTGCGGGTGTAATTCGACGACAGAAAAGAGTAACAGATTTTTTGGGAATTCAAAGGTGAATAGAGTAAAACAATTAGCTGAATTTGCAAATTTATCACATAGCGCAGTAAATCGTGTTTTCAGGCAGCGGAAAGAAAAACAGTCCACATCTAATAAGCGTGGGATAACCGCTATATAATTAATTTGGCTGCTGATCGTAATTACCCAGAGATGTCACATCATGTTCTTACAAATTAATTTTTTAAAAAAGTGCAGTTGCTGGGAAACATTGATGCATAGAACACCTATTCCATTATCAAACGCCCGTGGCATCATGCGTGATGGCGTAATACACGGTTATTATAAATCAATCATCGGGTTTCGATACGTTACTACGTGCGAACTAGGAAACGTATATGTTTCCATGATAAATCAAACGAGAGGGTGTTAACTACAGTTTTGCGCTGTGTATGTGTCCTGCGCGTGTGGTTGCCATGGTTGCTGCGCGCACGTCATATTCAAAATGGCGACTGGACAGCAAAAAGCGTTTTGTGTACTAGAATTTTCAAAGTGTGAATTGCTTATAACAGCTAACAGAGCATTCCGGAAGACATACAAATGCAAATTATTCTGCTCTGGTATCGACAGTTCAAACAAACCGGTTGTTTATGTAAAGGCAAAAGTTCGGCCTACCAAGCGTTACTGAAGAAACAGGGAACCGAGTTGGAGAGAGTTCCATCCGTAGTCCCAAGAAATCAACAAATCGCGCTACCCGCGAACTCTCCATTCCACAGCCAACTGTGTGGAAAATTTCTGCTGTCCAGTCGCCATTTTGAATATGACTTTCGCGCAGCAACCATGGCAAGCACACACACATGACACGTACGCAGCGCAAAGCTGTAGTTAATGGCCTCTCGTTTGAGTTGTCATGGAAACATATACGTTTCTCAGTTAGCACGTAGTAACGTATCAAAACCCGATGATTCATTTGAAGTAACCCTGTAGTTTCAAATTGTCGTGTACATCAAACACGCATTTTCCAATCATTGCAACGGTGTATTGAAGCTGTTATTCACTCAAAAGTTTAAATATGCAAATACAAGTTTATTCTTTTCGAAACATGTACATAAGAAGTTAAACGTCATGCAAATCACAACTGCTAATAAATTTACTAAAAAATGCCCAACTATGACTTTTGAGAATTTTGGGTACAGACTTGGTACGGTCTTCCTCATGCATGTACTCTTGACTAAGAAGAAATAATTTTCCTGCATGTATATTGTATAAGCGCAAAAGGGTTTTTTGAGTAAAACTTAGCCATAAACTAAATTATCACCTACAGCTTATGAAAATATATTTCAGTAATCATTCTTTTAAAAAAAATGTGATGAGCGTTTAATTTTAAAATAACAGAATGTTAGATTTATATATGGGAGAATGTGTGCACAGCATGTATTTATCATAAGAATGAAATTACTGTAAATAGATTTTGAATCTCACATTTGGTAAACTTAAGAAGTTTAATATGGTTCATGATATTCACATCTGGCTATAATACAACATAAAATTATGCAAATAATGAAAGCATTCTGCATTTTGCAAAACAAAATTTTTAGATTCCCTCCCCACCCCCTCAATTTTTGTGGCCTTTGGGACTATGCCGATGCCTTAATCTGAACCCTGACTTAAAACAAAAATTGGGATGTAAATTAAAGAAACACGTTGATGAGACCCGTATCTTGATTTAAAGTAAGGAGGCGAAATATGGAATGTTTCAAATGTTATTTCGTGAGAACTATGTTCAAGATATGATAAAGTCATAAGGTGCATCTGTGATGTTCTGTGGTTTTTCCAAGTTCTTTGAATTGGTTTCATTGTGAAAATCATTATGACATTGAACGATCCCGGATACCGATAATTTCTGTATAAACAAGTACTTTGACCTCTTTTCTGATAATCCATTTAAATATAAGAAAAAAATATTAGAAAGCCGAAGATGATAACTGTTTAGTGTACCGGGCAAAAATTCTCACTTATTTTTCTGATCACCCCTTCATTCAAAAATCTATTCAAGCCCTATTTAGAAGGATAAACATCTTCTTAGACTGCTAAAATATAGTACTTCTTTGTATTGCAGGACTTTTGGGAGAAATATCTAGAAGCATTCTCAAGTTGAACTCTTTTTAAAAAGGGGATTAAAATGTTGTAAGGAATGCCTCTGTATTGAAGGGAATTCTGTCGAAAATGAGTGCAGAACAATTACAGGGACATTATTGTTGGGCTTTTTTTTTGTCAATCACGGGGAAATGACCATTGTTCGCTTTTATCTCTCATGTGATTACTTAAAAGACTTGCCCATTCGCCGATTATCTGCGATTTTTTTAACGACCTCGTGTATAAGTCAATCCCCCATTTTCAACTCCCAAATTTTGTCTAAAGTTCTTCGACTTATATACGAGTGTATACGGTACTACATTTCAAATTAAAAGCACTTTCTTTTTTTATATATTTCTGCTTCAATTTAGTAGTATTATTAAAATATTTTATTTCTTTTCCACTCCTTTCGCATCTTTTGAAAAAAAAATAGAAGAACAACACATTAGAACAATAACTATTTTTTTTTTTATCTTTTTTGCTTTTTATAAACATATGCATTTTATTACAAATATACTTATTTAAAAAAATAATGTATGGCTTCAAAGTAAATGTTTCTTTTTCGCACATTAAAGAATGAAGTGCTGCCGATTATATCTAATGGAGATTGATTGTATTTTTTTTCAATTCTTCTTTTAAAAGAAAACTTTCTTCAAATAACGATGCTTTCTTCAAAGTAAATTTAAAAAATGAAGCGAAAATTTCTTTTTGAAGTTAAAACAGTCGTTATTAACTGAACGTAAAATTGGTGCTTCTGCAAAGTAAAGAGAACTCTCTTCATTTTTAGTGCAAATGCACATATTTTATCAATAAGTATTTTTAACGATATTGAACTTTCACAAGCACCGATATATCATTTTGGTATTTTAAATGCTTATGAAAACCTTTTCCTCTCCAAAATCACTTATTTATCTTTTTAATAAGAGATAATTATCTAGATAGATTATCTTTTTAATAATTTTTAATAAGAATGAAATTATTTATTAACAAATTAATTATGTATTATGATAAATATATGAAATATATTATATAGTTATGTATATATTATGTATATAGAATATAAGAAAACTTTAAAAGTACAAAATATACCAGTTATGATTCATGTAAAAAGGAAAACAGGAAAGTGAGAAATTATGTTGCATTACATGCCATAGTTTTGTTCTAATTGAGTGATGCATATAAAAATGCGTCAAATACTAATCTTTTTGTTCGTTGCCCCGGGAAACACTGAAAACATATAAAATTCAATGAGTTATAACTCAGTAAGTTTTGATCTCAAAAGAGTGAGATTTTTTAATATTACTGCGTCAAGAAAGACAACATTATATGCTAAAGAAAAAGAATGCTGTATAAAAAAGTAACTTTCTAAAAAATGCAAAATCTATAAGATGCAACTGATATGTATATTGTTTTTAATGTTAAAATATGTTCCTATCATCAGCGGTTAAAGAGATAATCGCCATTACGTATGCACTGAATCACTTGATATAAAGGATAAGTGTAAACAATTGTCATGAGTAAAAATGGCAATTCAGGGTTGTTGTTGTGATTGTGTTTATGACGGCCAATTATCAACACGAGGGATATAGGCCCTAAGGAGGGGGGTGCCCTTCCTGGGGGTCTTTCTAAAGGAAACTAACCCGTATTAACTCTTGGAAATCCAAAGTTTGAAGAAAACCACGAAAACTCCGAACGATTAGGCTGACGGGCGCGATTGGGTTCGAACCCAGCACCTCCTGTCTACCAGCTTCGAAAGCAGAACCTCTCGGCCACTGGTGGGGCCAATGGCAATTCAGTGTAAACAACCATAGAGAGAAAGCTTTAAAAATAATATCGGAATATGTTCAATTGTTAATCTGCATTCATTAGGGCACATCATGTGACTGTCTTTGACCGTAGTCAGTTAGAGTCAAAATGATTGCTAACATATGATTGAGATTCATTATATACAACACTTGGGAAAAAACACTTTGACCACAAAACATAGGGATGTTCATTTGTTTTACTTGCGTACTTTGTAAATGTTTTGTGAAATCGTACTTGACAACATGCAATCCACAGGCAAGTAAATATAAGATATTCAGTCTCAGAGATCAGACTTAATGTATCTACAGTAGGGTGGAACTAAAAAACGAAGTTTCGAATTTTATATTCTAATAGTGATTATTTTTTTCCTTTTTAACTCCATAAAAAGAAAATATTTCTCTTTTAATTTTAAAATGATATTTTCCGGTTCCTCAAAGCGCCTGATTTTCCATAAAAAACGAAAAAAAGTCAATAATTGCATGAAAAGTTTTTTAAGCTTATTGTTAAATTTATATTTTGCAAAATTAAATTAATTAAGTGTTAATGTCCTGTAATAAAGAGAATAATTTAGTTTGAGTGAAAAGTTAGCGCCACTTTATTTGACTTTTGTAGAAGCCAGCGTCGTGGGCGTCGGCTTTCATTGTCTCTGATTTATTTGGCTGCGACACATAACAAGTTAGTCCGATTTAACGGGTGTTAACAGTTTCTTTAATTATTTTTCGATAAACACTCGGTGTCAAAAGTGACAAAGTCTGTTAACGTACCTAAATCTAGATAATTGTTGAAGTGTCCTGTATTTCGTGAACCAAAACAATTAACATTAGACTGTCATTTTTGACGAACATATGAAGAAGTTATGAAACATTATTTTTGGGTTCAATTTAACTTAAAATCTGACAGCTGGAATCTGGTACACACTATTTCTAAAATATCTAAAGCTGTTGATGATACAATTAAAAGTGTATTGCTGAGACCTTCAATTCCAACGGTTTCTGATACACAAATCATAAAAAATGATTAGAGACTAGTGCGAGAAATGTCAAAATTTGAAGAAAAATATTAAGATTAGAAAGAATAATCCCACATCCAATATAAAATTGCAAAATGTTAGGTAATCCTGTAAAAAACATTTCTTTGTGTAAAAGCACTAAATATTATCGTGTATCAGAACAAGAACGTCATTTTCTCAAAGACCAAAGAGAGATGGGGTGACGACAATAGGATGAATAGATATAAAAACTACAAAAAATGTGTAGCAAGACTGGAAATGGAAATATCAAGGAAAAAAGTTATTTTAAAACAAAAAAATGATGTTTTGATTGAATGATCGTCAAGTGTAAAAAACAGTACAGTTCGGAAGGAAATAGTTCAATCGGTTGTTTTTCTAAACCTGAATTTGATAATCAATACAGTGAAAGAACCGGAGTATTAGACAGAACAGCAAATATTATTACAAATGGCACCTTAGAAGATATGGGTATTTCTGATGATAATAAAGAAAAGGTAACTGAAAGAAGGACTTGAAGATGACAAAGAGAAAAGAAAAGGAAGAATTTGAAAGAACAGGAAAGACGAAATGAGTTAATTTTAGAAGGTTAGTATTTTTATGGCAGAAAGGATAACGCTATGATAACTGAATCAGAGGGAAAAAAGTATAAAGAATCATTAAAGCCGAATATCTGGTCTCAGTTCAAAAACCAGGAAAAAAATATATTGGTCATATTTCATTGACATCTTCCTCTTATATTAATATAGCCACTGCAATTTTGGTGTATTTTCAAAATAATAATACAGACTTTTTAAGTTTGAGAGTTATTAGGTGAAACAGAAACGCCTTTAATGCAGGATGCAAATCTGGAGTTGTTAAAACATCGGAAGCAATACCCTAAAAACTTTATAATGGATAATTTGATTATTACATGCAAATGAACTTTTTTCTTAGATACTTATTTCAACATCTTGCTGAAAAACTACGGGTACAAAAGGATTTTCTGAACCAGTAGGAAAGCGACTTGAAAAAATGCGAACATATTGTAATTATAGACTATAAAATCATTGATCCTATCTTGACGGTCTGATCGGATGAAGAACTTAAAAAAAGTACAAACAGGGGATACAGAATTTTAGATTTTCCTTGTCATACTCAAACAGTGGAAACGTGTGTCAAAATTGTCCCGCGAGCTGCGTCAACCGTCTTTAAATATTAAGCAAAAGACGGCTTAATCTTGGGAAAGTTGAATTCCCACAATGTAATGACAAAGTTTGCCTAAAAAGACAGTAGGTTGAATATCCAATTTAATTAATTCATAGCAAAAGGGAGGTAAGGAGGGTGGAAGTCTATATTTAACCACCTCCTCGTGGTGACTTCTGGATAGTATTTGCTAAATAAAAGTAGATATGAGCTAACAGCTACGTTGTTTACTTTCAGTTACTTTATACTGAAATTTCAGAACTTTGACCTCCTTGAGGAACCGGAAAACAACTTAATTTAAAAAAACATTTTAAGCCAAAAGTTTAGACATCCAAAAAGGAAAAAAGTTTTCACTATTACACATTAAAATAAAAAAGTTTTTTTTTACCCTATACTTAAGTTCCACCCTAATCTACAGTCCCTGAAAAAAATCACCACTCCTTATTAACTCTGCTGTAGATCATCTAAAAATGTAACCATCAATTAGGAATAACATCTAAAATGTTATACTTAGATTTTGCTTAAGGGTGTCTCCATATCGAAATTGCAACAGAATTTAAAATTTTCTATGATAATACTTAATTTTTATATCATATTTGGATTCTGTGGTACACCATACCTTCGGATTCTAAAAGGGAAATCATTCTCTCAAATATTTTAGAAAGCATATAGTTGTGAAGTTTGGATCTCCAGAAGTTAAATTCATTTTTAAATGAATTTGTTTTTTTAAGAAGCTTCTGCTTATAATCATTATGTATGTGAATATGCATGTATGTATGTCCTCAATATACTCAAAAATCACGAAACAGATTTAAATATAGATTTTACACTACAGTTGTATTACACTAGGGAAAGTTTCAAGCCACATGGATTCATCGTATCGGTATATATTTTTTTTCAGGGATACGACAAATATTTTAATATATAATTGTCTATTGCGTTTCAAACTGGAACGATGAGGAGCAAATTACCTATATAAATGTGAGTGTGGTAGCATACGAGAATTGTCCCCTAAGGCACTCACTCATCTCCTCAGTTTGATTGGTCGGAAAAATTTTCACAAAATCGTGAGCGATAAGCAATTGGAGTGTCTTTAGTTATAAGAGAGCGTTGATATACGATCTTCAAAACTTGTTTAATTTTGAGGATTTGTAAGAAATCGTGATCGATGAGCACTTATAGTGTCTTTATACGTAAGATAGTGGCGGCATACGAGCAATAAAATTTCATTTCAGAGATGATTTTAACAACAAACTGCATTATCGCCAAGTTATCATTTTTTGAATTGACTCATTCGTTTAATTGAATTTATCCAGGGAAGTATTGACAAGTTCATGAAGATCATACGCAATAGTTTGGACAAAAAGTCCCAATTTGATCATGAGCTATTTTGCTCGTATATCCATCACTAACTAATAGATAAAGCTTCATGACTAACAACACAGAATTGAATGACGTATTTGTGGATCGGCCGAAGTGTACGTATTTTAAACATTATACAACATTAACCCCTTAACCTACAATGACGGGAATAGCCCGCGTACGATGATCGAGCCAAATGTAAATTCTTCTTACCACTAAAATTTCACAGTAAATATAGTTTAATTTAATCGTCGAAATTCCATGATTAAACAAGGCAAAAATCTCTATTAAATTTTAGTGGTAGCTATGGATTTGCCAAACCGTGGAGCTGTTAAAAGTAAATCGTAGGTTAAGGGGTTAATTTTATAATTTATTGGGATAAATGTTATCAATGATAGTTTTTTTTAACATGGTGCATAAATGTGCTGGAGCCTTTTAAAAGAATAATTTTAAAGCATGCTCTAAAGTAGCAACATTTATTTTTTCAGATGATAAAAAATTAAAAAAGAAAGCGATTATTGCTACACATCGGATGGACCAATAGACAACTGCAGATGTCTCTGTAATTTCTAGTCTTAATGCCTTCTTTCACTTATTATCGATGGTGTTTAATCGGATGTCCTTAATGCGTAGAAGTTGAGTAATGAGTAAGCGAGGTGAAATTTGATATATCAAATTCCGGAACATTTGAATTGGTATGTTAAAAATACAGAGCGTAAGGGAGGGGAAAAAAGACAATAGCCATACCTTTTTTCCTTTGTTCAAATTAAATTGTCAAAAATGAAAACATAATTTTAATAGAATAATATCTTTAAAAAAACACCGAAAAAATTAAAAATAACGAAAGAAAAGCTATAACAGGGCTCCCAAATGGTCCGCCAACTGAATACCAGTGTTATTTTAGAAACATTTTCTTTTTAGATTTTTCTTGCAAACCGCCCCGGAATGACCTTTGAAAGTTAATTCTAGCGCAAACCTACTATAAAATTTTCTGTTAAAATTTATTGGTATTCAGTTGGCGGACCATTTGGGAGCCCTGCTATAATACATAATTTAAAATCTCTGATTCGACAGCCAAATTCAACAAACAATGGCGTTGCAGAAAGTCGACAAATCAAAAAACCGGAAATTCGAGAAGCTGAAGAAGATTGAGATAACAAGAAAGCGGATGTTTCAGAAAACTATTTAAGGAAATCTCACTGTCGGATTCGACGTGCAACTTCAGCAGCCAATACGGTTGCAGAAGAGAGGCGAGTCAAATTCTGAAGATTTTAATGCAACAGAAAAAAGGAAAATGGGATAGAAAACTCAAAAATATGTCTAAATTTTAAAAGAAGTGGATTAATTGTTGTAACGCCTATACAATTGTAAACATAGTGAATATTTGGTTATTTATCACATGGGTCGAGCTTATTAAAAAAACGTGTTAAAATTAAGTAATGTATTAATTTCTAATTAGATTCTTAAAATAATGTCATCGGAAACGCACCTTTATAATTTTAACATATCAGGAAGTCAGTTAAAAGTCGGTTACTAAATTCAAGTTTTACAAGCAAAAACCGATTTGGTTAAATAAAAGTGTATAAAAATATCAAGCTTTAATTCAATTTTCCATAAAAATATATTATAGAATTTCAAAAAATTCCCCTTGCAACAAAATATAAGTTCCAATTGAGAATTCAAATAAAAAGATATTCAAATGTATTCGAAAATGATGTAATTCATTGCCTTTAGAGATATTCAAATAGAATGACAGTGAATAAAATTTCGAATAGAACAGAATAAAACAAAAAGAAACAGAAATCTAAAATTATATTTGCGGTTTTTTACTCAAGAAAATAAAGATAATTTCTATATTTAGGAAGCAAATATTTTTATATACCAAATATACATGCAAAACATTTTCCTACTTAACCCTTTAAGCGTCCTAACCGTGTTTCCCCGTCACGTAACTTTTAGAATCAAAGAATGATTTAATACAAAATCGATATTAAAGCTAATTTTTTGAAGTGAATAATGTAAAAAAATATGTAAGGTTATTAAAAAAGAATTCTCAAACCAATACTTTTCATAACTAATATTTTATGAATTGTTAAACATTAATGTAATCATAATGACAAATAATGAAATTAAATGCATTTATAATATCTACAATTTTATAAGAAAAAAGGAAATGTGTATCTTTCGGAAATATCGTTTATCTATATCTATATTATAAAGAACAAACACGCCCGTGTTTAACGCTGACGAATTTTGACTTTGTGAACAGCAGACGTTTAAATTTCTTTCTTACTGCAATTTTTTTAACTTCTAACCGTCGCACAATTTCTATTTTTACACCAGCGAATAAGAAAAATAATTAACTTTCAAATTCAATTTATTTCAAAACTGTATCACAATTTGTTCGAAAACTGTTTCACAGTTTGCTCATTTGTTTAGTTTTTTTTAAAGTATTTTTCAAGCATGAATGTTTAAAAAATCCATCTCTATCACGAACAGACGGTTATGAAAGAAAAATTCGTTTTTACTTAAATTAACATGAATAATTCAGCTGTTGTTTTCGGATTATATTCTGTAACAAAATCAAAACTTCACCAATAAACAAATTAATAAAATATAAATAAACACAAATTTCAGATATGTAATTGAATATTGACATTGTAAAATGTTGCTAAATTTTTTTTTGTTGTTGTTCTCTACTTTTCAAAAAATGTAAAATAAAGGAATAAACGTGAAACTTTTCGGAAATTTCTAGATATAATATTGGTCGACATCACTCAATATTGGACAATGTTAGTAAAAGTATTCTGCTTTCTCCGTTGCAAGCCACGCTTTATATCGGGTTATGCTGGACCAATATTGCTGTGCCACATGTGATATGGGAGTGGTTATTCGTCACAATATCAGCTTTGTTAGGAATAAATATTTTTGAAAAACAAATTATTGACCGAGAGGATTTTAGACATACAAGGCTTGTTGATAGTATAGTAAAAAGTGTATAGGTAAGACTGTCCCAAAATGACATACTTAGGTAAAATGACAAACCTTATGTTACCTAATATTGCCGCTAAAAGACAGCACTCAACCATGCACATTTATATTGTAGAATCGGTCAGCAACGATAAGCATTTAATAGCGAAAGTTTTAAGTTTCCATTTTGCGTTATTTACAAAGAAATTGTCTACACCTTCGTCAGAAATTTATTGGGACTATTTGTTTGGTGCTAATTCACGTTTGTTTCATTTCAGTGATTACATATCTGAAGAATGAGGTTAGGACATATTTCTTTCTAGATTATTTTCTGTATATGCAAAAATTTATAAATGCATGTAATGTCGAATACTGCCTTTGTATATGGAATATGGTGATTGTAGGTAAAATTACATGCCAGTTTGATAAATGGAATCTATACCATGAATTCAGACATCTCTCCAGAGTATGTTTTCTGTGTTTCAGTTGCGACAGAAAGTCCACTGGGAAATAAGGAAAGCAACGATATCAACTCAATTTCTCTAGATAACAGCCTATCTCGACCTAATACATCAATTTTCACAGTTTCAACGTCACCTCGTCCAACACCACTGTCGAAAACATATGTTTTTGATACTCGAAAATGTATGTATCTTTTCAACAAGCAATATCTTTAAGTTCATCATCTTCATTTATCAGACCACTCTAAGTGCCTCCGCTTCATTGTGCATCTCATGTTAGATCATCCTAAAAAAGAAAGCATGAAGGTGCACTAATCTGGCCAGCAGTCCTAATATTGTCGACATGAAGGCAAAAGCTGCTAAGAAACATAATTCACAATCAAGATGTGCAGCTCTGTAGGCTAAAAAGAAAATTCTCTTTGTTAGATCTAATGATGAAGACATAGACATGGATCTCTCTGAAGTTGATGATGACGAAGCAGGTCTTTATTGCAATGATTTATTCAGTCACTCAAAACCGAAAAAAAATTAGATAAAATGTGTTACATGTTGAAAGTGTTCACATAGTGAATGTACCTGTGTTTCTTGCAAAAAATGTCGGCTAAGATGTGTTATTATCCCACCCTCCGCGATGTTGAGTATTTGGCGATTTTTATCGCTCTGTCAACCCCGGCGTTTGGCGTCTAGTAACTTATTATGGCAACCCCCTTTTTTACGACGCGAGAGCGTGAACATTCATTTCACTGCCGGGTGTCGCTGCTGACGTTTGGTTGACTCTTGTACCAGATACTCTTTGATATCGTGTTCTATGGCTGTCTTTTTATTTTTATGTTAAATTTATTGGATGTATTTCATTGACTATAGTTTCTGTAGTCCGTTTAAACGCTCTTGCTGAAGTAATTAAGAAATATGAGGAAATTTTGACATGAAAGGGGGGTTTGTTTATAGCGTGTCAATGTGTATTAAGCCTATTTTGGAAAATGACGGTGGTGTTATATTTTGTGCTGTAGGTTTCAAGAAAGCAGATGTCTGTTAAGGTATGTTGATAATTTTATGTATATTTTGTTGCTTTAAGAGTTTTTTACATTTTGAGATTGCTACAAAACGAGAACTACTGAATTTTGAGAATGCTATGTCGCGAAAAATGCTGAATTCGGCGATGTTTTTTTTCGGAAAATGAGCGCGAAGCGCTCATACAACTATTGCTGATTGCCACTTTAGCGAGTCTCGTTTTTTAGGTATATTTTGCTGTTTTAAGAGTTTTTTACATTTTGAAATTGCTACAAGACGAGAACTGCTGAATTTTGAGAATGCTATATTGCGAGAAATGCTGAATTCGGCGATGTTTTTTTTCCGTTAAATGTGCGCGAAGCACTCATACAAGGATTACTGATTGCCAGTTTAGCGAATTTTGTTTATTATTTACATTTTATTTTCGTTGAGCCAAACATGCGTATAAACGGGTGCTTGGCGACATTTACTACTTGGCGGAAAAGGGGTTTTCTCGCCAAAAAAAATCCAAGATGGCGGAGGGTGGGATAATAACACATCTGTTCCAAAATGTCTTTGTGATGTAGGCAAGTACAATTAATAACAGCATATGGATGTGTCATTTTAGCACACTACTGTAGATAAAATGACTTAGTGCAGCAGTTTATATAAATTGTTATTATGACGCCACGACTTTATTTGTTACTTTTTAAAATACACCATTGTATTCTGCATACTTTTGAAAGTTGTTTTCTAAAAAATAAAGGCCATGATAAAACATTTGTATGAATAAAAGCATTTTTTTCCTTAGGGTATATCATTTTAGGATAATTTCCCCTAATCTTGACCGCTAGTGACGCAACATTTTGGTCCAATTAAACAGACCTGCAATTTATAAATCTTCTAAATTTGTAAAACCTATATTTGGTACACTATTAAAGAGGTCATCTTAAAGAGGTGGACAGCATACAACGGTGATCAACTTAAAAAGTTTTACCACGTGAGACTTGTCATGATCGCTTTTAGACTATTCTTGATAATTAGTAGTGTTTTCCAATTACACATAAATTGAAGTTTGATTACTGCTCACATAAAGAAAAGTTTGGACAAGCGTCGTCAAGCTCTAAGCGATTCTTGAAGAATATAGAGCAGTAAGTAGAATCTGATTCTAAAAAAAATAAACATAAGAAAATGTTTAATAATATATTACATAATGTTATATAATGTAAATGTGGCTCTTGTAGATCTGTATTTGCTTGCAATTTCGGACAAAACATTTACAACAATATGACGTATGAGAAAAGAAAAAGATTGGTCGTTACAAGTGAAAAAAATCTCCGTTTTTCTACAACATATTTCTAAAAATCTACAACAACATTTAAATGAATACATTTGAACATATATTGGTTTATAAACTGTTATTGCTACAAAAGCTTCGTATTTTGATAATTTTAAATTATTTTGATCAGAAATCATTAAAAAAAAAAGACCAACAAAATGGTTATTTTATTGAACAATCTGAACGAACTTCTAAACATGAATTTAAAATATAAGCTCTGATTACTATAATGAAGTCTTAGAGACAAAACTATTGTCCAGTCTAAAACTATTGATGTCCAAACTATTGATACAGTCGCATAATAGAAGTATCCTGGTTCGTAAACTATTTAAAAGGAAATAGTTATTCAAGCCTCTAGCAAGCATACTTATTTCTTTCGATATGTTTTGTAGTAAATACACTATTGTTCAAAATATTACATAGCACCGCAGTGGGCGACAACAGAAAAGCAAGTTTTTGCGCTGATTGAGACAAATACATATGAAAAATGCCAAGTATACATAAGTTTAGAGAAACAAAATTTGGACGAAACAATGATCATATGTGACGGGAAAGTATAAGGAGCGCCCATTTGAAAAGTAGACATAGAGACGTTATCAAAGTTGCCAAATTGGATTTTATTTGATTTTGGCTTCGCGCAGGTTTAGTAGCGCATTGGACAAACTTGCGTATTTTGGAAAGAAATTGTGTGTGTGTAACATACGGCTGAAACATAGGGTAAATAGAATGGAAACATCCAGAGTGGAGCAGTGAAGCGTAGTGTGTTTCTTGGTAGCTGAAAGAGCAACAAACGAAGACATTTTTCGCCGAATGAAGCATGTTTATGGTGAACATTGTTTAGACCGTACAATTCTGAACATCTGGTGCAAGAGTTTTAGACAGGGTAGACAGACAGTCAAGGTTGCCCAGAGTTCACGCTGCTATCACAGATGCATGCATCGCCGCTGTCAATGAGATGGTTAAAAATGACAAACGAGTGACGCCCCGTGAAATTTCGGAATAAACGAGGTTGAGTAAAGGGACAGAGTTTTAAGTAGGCACTCTGAAGACAATGATTTACTTCGGACGACGAAGTGAAGGATAGGGTATGAACATTTTTCCGAGATCAGCCCCAAGATTTCTATGCAGGATTATCGACCTAGTGATATGGTGGGGCAAATGCCTCAACAAATACAGTTATTATTTTTAGAGCTGTAATAAAATACTTATCTCTACACTCTGTGTCTTTTCATTTGGCCACACCTTATATACATCACTGTTAAACCTCTACACTTTGAGAATATGAAATGTAAGAAAAACCCTTTGTAAGCTGAAACACTTTCCGAGTTTGTGAAAATGAACTAGACAAAATATAGTCTATCAAGATAACCACTGATAACTGCCATATAAGCTTTATTTTTTTTGGCTACCCTTAGTAACATAGAAGGAAAAAATGATTCCTTTTATATTTTTACTTATGGCGCATACATTATCAGGAATAACTTTAACTGGGAATCCAAAGACCTGCGATAATAAATATGGAACGTTATAAGGCCTACCGTAAAGAATTATTTAACTAGAAAAGGAAGAAAATTAACTTTTTAAAAAATCTAAAAGAATTTAACACTGTAACATTAAGTATGCTAATGTACGATTAATTTTTATACGAGAAAGCTGTAACTATTTTAACAATATATTAGAAACTTCATCACATATTTTTCTAAAATAGTTAGTTTTCTCCTATTAAAATTAATAGTACGAGAGTATACTTAATTTTATAGTGTTAAATTCTTTTATAATTTTATGTGGCGATACATAATTCGAGAATAATTTTAACTAATTATGCAAAGATTAAATGACTGCGATAATAAACGTGGAATGATATAAGGCTTGCAATAAAGAATTAATTTAACTTATAGAAAATGGGTATTTCTTTTTTTAAATCTAAAAGAATCTACAGCATTAAGTATACTAACATACGACTAATTTTTATACGATAAAACTGTAAATATTTTAATGATGTATGAGAAACTTCATCACAATTACCTGTAATGCAACACGAGAGATATTGACATTAATACCTACTTTGCTTGTTTACAGGCTAAATTTTAACCTTCAATCTAAATTTTAACCTTCAGTTGATATTTTAACTATGGAAATTATAACAGTAATATAATAATGCTATTACTTAAAAGTAGTTACTGGGATTAATTCATTTAGAAATTTTAAACAAGAAACATATTTTGAATGCTTTTTTAATTAGAAATTTTAACGCTGGAGTATATAAAGAAAAGTACTCCTTCTTGCTGTCGATACTTTTATATTCATCTTAAGAAAACGGCTGCGTAAAAATGTAACATTTAAGTTATGCTCAAATATTAACTCTCTTTCTTTCAAATTTGACTTGAATACACTTCTGAAAAAAGATCGAGATAAATTATGAAATAAAGTAAATAGAAGCTCGAAAGAAAATATATAGAAATAAAACTTTTCAGATTCGGTTGCAAAATTATCTTGCGGAAGATTTATTTTACTTTTACTTTCATTCTCTTTAGAATATATTTAATCCGCAAGATGATGAAATAGGTAAAAGGGTAAAAGGGCTCATTTAACCAAGTTTCAATTAAGTTTTCCACTATTGAGTTAAGCAAAAGTAAAACGGTTTTCTATTTTTTTTTAACTTCATAAATAGCAATTTTAATCAGTTCAAATTTTGAAGGCAAAAATCAGAATTATTAGGCATAATATAATAGATGTGTAAAATTAAATATGATAATATGTATAATATTAGAGAAAGTAGAATAAAACCGTATGGTTGGACGAAAACTGGATATCTCAGTTTGAATCAGCTTGAGCAACCCTCTAGCTTAATTGTTAACATACTTAGATCAGTCAAGAAGGAGAAGAAGAAGAAGACATTATGCTATCTCCATACTTGTAAGCATGAACAATACATTTAAAGTTATTGAAACTTTTTTTCATATTATTGCGAATAGCATATTTAAAAGGATGTATTTATCACAATGAAACGTTTGCTAGCATAGGAGAAATTTTATGACTTCTTTAGTGACCTTCGTTGATACCCTGCATAAGATAAAAAAGGAATAATATTGGAATGTTGTAAAACAAAAATGGAAAAGTTCTCAAGTAATGTTTGAAAAAAAAAACAGTAGTCAAAAATACACGGACTAGAGGGTGATTTTTATAAAGTTAAAAAAGAAGTGAACTAATTTCACCAATATCTCAAATTATAATGAACATAATTATCATATTATCTTTAACCCTAGAACTACCGGAAATTTTACTCAAGTTTTATAAAAACATTCTACACCAGAATTTTTACTTAAAACTATTTAATTTGTTTATTTAACTTATTATTGTCTGATTTATACATTTAGTTTGTTTTGAAGAAATTTCTGGTTTGAATAAATATTTTGAATGTACATGTCGGGTCCAATGGACCCGTCTGGTAGACGGAAGGTTAAATATAAAATCATTAGATTTATAATGGAAGTATTATTAGGTTAGCTCTTTACTTAAAGTTGCAAATTAAAATATATTTTTCTTTTTTAAACGAAAGTCTAAACTTTTTCATATCCTCTAAGACTAACATATCCATGCGGTTTCACCCTACCTGTGTGATAAGGCCGGAAGAATCAGCTTATTTATTAATATTTTAATACTAAAAAAAGCGATGAAGTTGTACAGTTAAAATTATATTATGGTACAAGGATAAGTGCAGAGTATGTACATGAAATTACTGAGTTGAAGAATCATTCATGAGTGTTTTTCTCATATTATGAACCTTGTCCTTTGAGTGAAGATGGTTCAGCTAAGTTTTTATACCAGAATGTATCTGCTTCGCCCGTTTCACGTTGATTTTTGCGAAGAAGATAGAAGTGAAGAAAAATATCAGTAGTTCTTCATCTAACTCCGACCAGTGGACCACATTGGTCGGCCAGTGGATCATCCGTCTTTTTAATGCGCAGCGAGCAGTACATTAGAACCTCCTTTATCCGAAACTCTCGGTTAACCAAAACTCATTTTTAAAACATTCGTTTTTAAAGCTTTTTTTTTTTTTTTTTTTTTACTATCACATTCCTCGTGTGCAAAATTCATTTTGAAAGCATTTTTTTAAGCTATTATATTATATTTTATTCCTCGTGTGGAAGCGATCCTTTGCGATCTACTGGTACATATAAATATTTTCGATCCCCTTTCTTAGGGTTCCTTTGAATTTAACTTCAGCTCCCGCAAGTTGCGGAGTGGAACGAAGAAAACGAACAAATTAGCAATTCTGAAGCTTTTGAAGGTTTTGCAAAATGTTTGGCATGGCTAGATCAGCAGAAAGACTGTCATACTGCTGAATTAATAATATTAAAAAACTCCGAGATAGAGCTTCAAAGCCAAGACAACCGAAACTGTGACAAACAAAACATTTTTTCAAACCCTTGTGATACGTGTAAAAGGTACTTAATTTCAAAATTAAAATTCAGGTAATTTCAGCCAATGCATTTAATAACTGCGTGTATTTTTAAATTAAAAAAATGCTTTTGAATTATCCTCAATCAGTCCTTCAAAAAACGACTAAAAATAAAACATGGGGTTTTACCTAACTTTCACCTAAATATGTTTGTACTTATACATTCCTTCTGAAATTAACCAATCGTTAAAGCTGAATTCTATGACCCATACTTCTAAAATTCTGGCGAAAAGGAAAGTAGACCAAGTTGATAAAAAATCGAAAAGCACATCACGTGCATGATAATCGCTTAACCCTTAAAAGCATAATGATGGATATCTGCTTCACTTTTTATTTCACTTTTAATAAAAATATTTAAGTTCTTAGCAACTACTGTATTTACATAGAAATACATGGTGTTTCACTACCAGACCAACAAACTTGCTGGGGGTGTAGTGGGCACAGGGATGACTCGGAATCACATAGCAATGCAGGGTCGGAAATGCAAGCCTAACACATAAGTGGGGTTGTTAGGGGCTGAATCACAGTGATGGAAAGTTGACATTTAAAGACCATAAGCTTAAAATAAGTCATGTTTTTTTTAATAATGAAGTTGTCCGATGTTTTGTAATGTGTAAATGAAACATTCGTAACCTGGAATCTCGGATGTTTTGAAATATGCCGGGCGTGTTCCAGATGTTTGCGGTAGCAACTAAGATGCGCCATTTCAAAGCGCCCCTACTACCTCAAGCGTACAAAACCATAGATGGTAAAAACAAGGCACGTAAAACACGAAACTTCGGGGAACTTGATTATCAGGAAAGTCATAACATATTTTAAGCTTGTGATCTTTAAATGCCATTTTTCTAGCATTATGATTAAACCCCTAACATGCTACTAAACAAAGTTAAAAATCTATCTTAAAATTCCTGGCGTTGAATCATTAATAAAAGAATAAAAAACACAATTCTAAAAGAATAATTCATGCATTTAAAGATTAAGAGTAATATGTTCGAAAATTCTCTATTAATAACAGATAATTAACTGACAGTTCTAGGAATTTTAAATACAAATTCAATAAAAATATTTAAATATCTAAACGAACTCGATGCAACACAAACTGATTTGGTATTATCCCGTTTGCACATCTTTATCCGAGATATCCTCGTGAAACGTGAAAGAAAATTAGAATATGAAAACTTTTCAATCTGACAATGATATAAATCTTTAAGTTAAAATTCTTTTATTCTGCTGTCTTCTAATAGATGGCGACATTGCATTCTCCATAGTTAAACTGTTTTTATTTTAGGCAGTTTTTATCAGATAGATGGTGCCACTGCATATTTCCTTTATTACTATTTTTTAAAATGTTAAATGATAGGAAACATAACGAACTTTTTAAATGCAAGACTGTCTGGCTTTGTTCTTTTAAAGCAATATAAAACACTTTTCTGGCAATGGTCACAGATGATGACTGGAAAGTTGACTATTTTAATTTTTTAATGTTTATTCTGTTTTTAATTTATTTTATATACACCATTCGGTAATTTTGTGATTTTTATTTTTGCGTTAATTTTATACTTTTCATGATGTAAATGTCCAGCACTTTTATTAAAATTTTATGTTTGAATTTTAAGTTAAAATTTATGAGTTATGCCTGTTTTTATTCGTTTCCCACTGTTCCAATTATGTTTATTATAAAGTAAAAATTGCAGTCGCAGTTCATTATTTCCTGGAATTTGAGCCATTGCTCTCGTTTAAATTGATATGCACAAATGCACATGCAAGGTCAATGACTATCAGATAAATGTGTGGAGGACGGCGTAGGAGAAAACATTTCTTCATTCCGAATGGCAGCTGGCCAGAGCCGTTGTCATAGCAGCGCAGACGAAAATGTTTATATTGCGTTTTGGGTGTTCGAATATGATCCGTGTCAGAATCGGCGTTTTGTTAATGTTCTACGAATAAAAGTAGTAAAGTGTTTTAAAGTGAGTGATTATTTTAAATGAGCAACACACCACAATGGTGACCCGGACGTGGTATTGTGGTGTGTTGCTCATTTAAAATAATCACTCACTTTAAAACACTTTACTACTTTTATTCGTAGAACATTGACAAAACGCCGATTCTGACACGGATCATATTCGAACACCCAAAACGCAATGTAAACATTTTCGTCTGCGCTGCTATGACAACGGCTCTGGCCAGCTGCCATTCGGAACGAAGAAATGTTTTCTACTACGCCGTCCACCACAAATGAAATATTGTGATGTTTATTTATTTATTTTTAGAATTTCGACTGATTTCTTCGATTGATCAGCTACTGTGAAAATGGCAATTAAAGAAACTATTTAATTATAATTTTTTTGCTATTTAATTTCAGCAGGTTTCATTTTGCCCATTATAGGACATTCATTATGGGCAGTGATGGTACAGTGTAGCACCAAAGAATGAATTGAAATCTCTAAATTTTAATAGTATCCTTCGTCTTACTTCAGGATAGAATTTCTGAGACTTTTGAAGGCAAAAAATACTATAAAAATTTAGTGGTGATAATCGCCAAACTGCTGCGCTACTGTTCCATCACTGTAAGGGCTGTAGCAATTATGTTAGTTTACTTCTAAAACTTAAAAGGAATGAAATGTAATAAAAACCCTGAAGCACCACCTTATATGATCAACTACTGGTTCGGTCACTCTATGTTTCTTCTTGTAGAAACATATTTATGCATAAAAAAAGCATTCATCAAGTGAAATAAAAACAAGTTGGAAATTGCACGTCAAACGTGGCAAGGGTGATCATGGGGTGCGTTCGTACTTTAACTAGTTTTATAAATATTTTTTGCACCGAATATTGTACTGAATGCATATTTTAGTGCATTCAGTACAATAAAATTGAATTTGCAAAAAAATATGATATAACCTTTTCTGAGTTACAAACAATTGCATAAATCGTTTTTCTAATCTTTAAAAACCTCAGATACAAATACATTTTCGATACTTAAAAAAGTTATTGAAAAAAATTCTTTTGCTACCAGTAATTAGTGGAAATGAGTCCGAGTACCTTTTATAGTAGCTTTATGTTTCATTAGTTTTATCAAATCGGGATATCGTTCTTCAGGAGGCTAATAATTCTTAAAAAAGGAATTCTTGCGAAGCTCCGGATGAGCTCCTCATAATTTGAACTTAAAGAAATACTAGAAAAACTTAATAACTTTTTTAAAAATTATTTAACTGTTAAAAGAATTGAATTAATATGCAATTTTTCACAGTTCTATTTTTTATTTACATCATAAATATGAGAAAGCTTCAAGAAATCTCTGGATTATGTTTCATCTTCTAATTAATAAAATATAAATACAAGTTCATTTTCAGCCTCCAAGTATTAGTGTCTCTTTGGCTATTTGCTCGTAACTTATGAATTATAAAAGGTGAACCAAAAAATTTTTTTCTTATCTGAATTTATTCTTTTTCAAAACCATTATATTATAAATAAAAAACGCAGGGTCTGTACCATTCACGCCTTTTACATATCTGCTAGCTGTTTGTAAATACTCTTCAACAAAACACCATACTATTCAAGGTGAAAAAGGTGGAAAATTTATAATTTACTTGCAAGTTTGAACTAACTGTAGACCTGCATTTATCAAAAAATAATCAAACTAGATATAATGGATTTCAAAATAGAGTAGTCTCGAACACTGAAAAAAAATAGTTAGAAAAAGATTTTTCAACATGATTAAAAATTTTAAATTATAAAGAAATTTTACTTTACCCTTTTCTCAAGCAAATAAAGTAAAATGGACCCTGAAAGAACCGCAGAATGCTATATTCTAAGAGTATGCAAATCATAATTTAATTAGATTAATTAAATAAAAATATTTTTTCTTTAATTTTAATTTAATTGCTTAAAGATCAAGACTGGTGAACCCAAAATTCAACAGAAAAAACGTGACTAACCCATATTATTCAATGAAAAGCTGAAAAAAAATTCACTAAGCAGTAATTATATTAGAAAGACCAACTTTTTAAATTTTTAATGTAATCAGTTATAATTTTAAAGATAATACATTACTTAATTTTTTTAAATAAGTATCTTTAAATACAGTTCTAAGACCTAGCATTCCATTATATGTATATAATTAATGACCATTTTAATAATATATTATCAGTGTTTCTATATTTTTATTCAAATATTTGTATTAACATTTTTTCCAATTATTTACTTTCGAATTTTTCGTTATTTATTTATGATAAGAGGTGGAATAATAATGAATGTTTAATTACGGTTTTTTGTTTCTTCATATTCAATTTCTTTCACAATAACTTATTTTTTCATTTCTTTCTTGAGAAATAAATTAAACATTAGAAGAAAAAATTCTTTTTTTATAATGCAAACAACTGTTTTTGTTTATTTTTAAAGTCAATACATCAGGTGAAATTTTCCTGCATAGCCTGCAACTATAATCAGATGAAGAAAGAATATCCTGTTTCAAAAGAAAATATTCCCTATAAAAAAGAAAACTTTAAGAGATACGTGGGATTATAAATATGACTAAACAAGCTAATATAACAAGAAGTCCTCTTCTTTCATAATATATTTTTCGTCTCGTTCTTAAAGTTTTCCTAAAATAAACACATGTGCACATATAATAACTTTAAAAAAGATGGAAGACTAGCATTTTTTGAAAGAAACGTAATTGAAACATGTAGAATGATGGTTTTCAATATTTTTTTTCCTTTAACTTTATTTTGAAGTGTGCGTTGCGTTGCAGCAGTAAAAAAGATTAACGAGCAAACCTTCTTTGAAAAATAAATATGTTTGTTTGTTTTGTAAAAAAATAACTATTTATTTAAAAGCATGCGTTAATTAGAAAAATGTTTAACCTTTTTAATTATGTCACTGAATTCTTGGAAATGTAATAGTTTATTATTTAGCATAAAAAAATACTTTTAATTTAGTTTGCAGTTTTTTATTATGTCATTTTTAATAATAAAATAATAGATTAATTTTTGGGGGTAAATATGCAAATATCTTTAATAATGTATAAATATTTATTTTTAACATATTAATGTGGAATTATTAAATAATAAAATAACTTCACTACAAGATGCTTGAATTCACTGCGTTGGATTCAAAGGCATCACGAAAAAACAATGAGTAATAAACACAAAGTACGTTTAAAAATCAGCGATAGATAGATGAAACTCTAACACAATGTCCAAATGGCCATATATATATTTACAATAATATAATAGAGAAGCATTTTATATTATCTTCTCAAATAACAGCTAGTCAGCCATGGCAAGACTTTTCTTAAAACCATTTTAATCTTGTTCTAATCATAACATCATCTCCATCCAGCACTAGCTCATGCATTTTACAACTCTAGAGTTAAGATATTTCATGTTCTCTTCACATTAATATCTACACACTACTTCATACGAAATATTTTTATGGCCATATTTCAATTTTTCTCTCTCTGTTTCAGTCGTGACAAACCAGTTAAAAGTAGCCGTTAGATAGATTTTCTCTGCTCCAAAAACTGTTCACTTATTTTAATTCTTCCTAAGCGTTAGACTAGAATAAGATTCATTTCTTTGTTGAATAATAAATGCATAATTTATTTGAGCACAATCTTGTTTCAAAGTATTTCAAAATAAATGACTTGTTTTGCTTCAATATTCGTGTCTTTCATTAACATTAATATTAAAGTTCTAGATGTATAAAGAAAGCAACAGAAAAATTTAAATTATAAGAAATTCGACTAACTTTCCCTCCAAGGATGCTTATGTTTTCACAATTTAAAGTACATTTTTTAATATATACGATTATACTTTTTTCTGTTACGGTTCCTATGTCTTATCAATACACACACTTTTAGCCTATCCGTAAGATTGATTATAACTTATTAAGACTCTTAAATCAATCAACCTTAATCGTCACTAATCGGTATTATCACAGATGTTTCAGATGAATTAACTAAGCTATTGAATAAGGAAGCTGAGAAATGACGAATTGTACATGGGTCATTCTTCAGTAACGTGAAAATTTCGAAACTCAATTCATTATTATTTTTTAACCGGCTTCCAACGAAGCATGTTTGTATCACGTAGGATATAAACATACGAAGGAATTTGATTAACCTGCATATATTATTAACCTGGAGTCCAAGCATAGTTGTTGACCTCATTTTTATTATTTTTATTTTTATTTTTATTATTATTATTATTTTTTTTTTTTGGGGGGGGGGGGGGGAGATTCTTCTTCATAAACATTGACCAACTGTCACGAATTTTGAGTGTGGTATTCAGGTAAATAATAATACTTTACGTTTTAAAATAATCGTTGAATCGTGCATAGTTTTTTACAGGAACGCATTAAACTTTTTATTATATCATCGTCTACTGTGCATAGAAATGAGCTATAATGACAACAATGGGATTTAAAGTATATTACTCATTTTAAGTAATATGTATTAGTATAAAATACAATTAATAAGAAATAAATATTTCTTAAATATTTATTTTAATAAAAAAATATTTTCTGATGATAATTTCTTATAATTTAACACTCTCCTTTTCAGTATTATCATAGAAAGAAAAATAAAGTATGCGAAATATGTAACTGAAAGAAAAATGAGTTCAATACATTATTAACAAACAAAACTAGTGATGAATACCTTTTACTCACAAGTTTTCAATCACGGTTAAAACTCAACAGTATTTCATTTCTCATATATTTTAACTGATTGATATATTTTACCAATTTTTTTACATATTCCAACTTATGTAATGCAAATTACTCTATTATAATGCAGTAAATACTTGTTTTATGCATACTTTTTCATAAGTAATATATAGAACCTCATGTATATAAATCCCACACATTGTACCCCTACACACCTCCTGAGACCCAAGCAAAATATAATGCATATATTTGTTTTAATATGAGTTTTTTCAACAAATATGCATCAAAAATGATGTTTTTAAAGAAATTTATAAATTTCGATTTTTTAAATTTTGTTTTACAGCACATCCATCTAAATAGATGTTCAAGCCATAACTCGCTTTAAAATAATTTTAAAAATGCTAAAAGTATGGAAAAGAATAAAATTTATTATAAAAAACATAAGACAAGTATTAACATCTGCTATTAAAATTGCAGAAAAAAAAATAGTTTAAACAAATTATTCCCTCATATTTGCTTAAATGAGGGAATAACTATATAAGTGAGGGAACTATAGAACTTGCCAAAATAATTTTAAAAGTTTTATTTTAGTGTTTCAAAGCACTAACCAACTAAATGTATGCATTTTAGTACAAAATTTCATTCTTGATTTTAATCTGTTTAGATAATTTAGATCATGTCCTATTTAGATCAAGACTTTGAGACATTCTTTTCAATTATAAAAGAAAAATGTGGAGCAATTAAAATATTTCATGTTACTCCAGAAGAAATGGAGATTTCTTAAAAAACGTTTGTTAAGGATTCCAATTATGAAGCCTTCAAAGGAACTCAAAAGGTGCATCAAGTTATTTTCAGGAAAGACAAACCTAAACTAACTTTTAGAAGTTTGAGCTGCTTCGACTGCAACCAAGAGGATTGCAGTCACTACCACCTTGGGGGAAGGATATTAAAGGTGTAGAAACAAGGCCAGTACATTTACAGATGCCCAAACTTCCCATTTACTAAACAAATTGAAAAAAGGTAAGATTCCAAAAAGTATTTATCTAATAATAAGAATTTGTATATTATTACACATAATACAGTAGTATATATTTTAAATTATCTGTAAGAGATTGTATGCTACTGCTGTATGAAGATGAAGAATATCCTGGAGAAGTTATAGCACAGATAAATGAAAAACTTCAAATCAGTGCAATGCATCCCAGCAAAATCCCAGGGAAATACAAATGACCAGCACCAGAATCAGACATTCATATTTATCATATTTCTGATATTATAAAAAAATTGTGCCACCAGTGCCCTATGGTAGAAGGAATACCTCGTTTACATTTCGCTGTTTACATTAACTAAATTAATTTATCCTACTTTTATGATTAATTTATGTGTACTGTTAATTTTACAATTATTTCGTATTAACCTAGAAATTGAAAAATATTAGATTTGCGTGTATAAACTATAAATTATAATAAAAGAAGCGTATTGCCACATACATGTATTTTCAAAAGAATTTCCTCATATGCAAAGTATCATTCCTTCACTTTACTGTCATTTCCTCACCTTTATAAAAAATTAAATTCCCCATAAATTGTAAAATTTTCAAAACATTCGCTGCTGATGTATTTTCTATGTTCATTTAGCATTAGAACAAACATTTATGTAACAATTTTCAAAAAAGTAAGTAATTCATATTTTCACTTCAGCGCTTCTCAAATTTGCCTCTTTACGAAGAATCACTCATATACACTATATTGCCATTAATGACCGGCAACTTTCAATTTTAGACATTTTGTCAAATATTTAGAAATATATTTAACAGATTCTTCTGGAATTTCAGAATTGAAAAGAACAGGAATTACCTCATATTTAACAATGTCGATTTGATAAGGGGGACAATTAGGGACCAACAAAAAATCAAAGAAAAAAAATAATACTTGGGACCACCCTGTAAAATAAAATGCACGAAATGATCTACCGCTACCGAATATAAATAAACAGGCATTATACAATTTGTGTATTATTTTGTTTAAGAATAGCACGTATATTAATAAAAATATAGCGATTTATTTAAAAAATTAAAAAATTCTTGCATGTTTTTTGCTTATAACATGAAGGGTTTTCAACCAAATTTAACGCCGATTTCAGAAAAATTGACAAAATATAGTAGAAACAATATAGTGCAATTGGAATATAAATATATTAAATATTTTAGGAAATATGAGCAGTTGTATGAAATATATTTTATCTGCGCATGCGCGAACGATAACAAGGATCATTTTACATAATTTAATAGTCAACTCTGTGGAGCAACTTATTAAAAAAAATCTAGTCAAATATCGTAAAAATTCAGAAAGATATCGGCATTAAAGTGAGCAAATTTTTAGTTGTTCTTTAAAAGCAGCTGAATGATAAGGGATTTTACACAAATTGTCATTTTTTATTAACTGACTTTCATAAAAAAGTTAGTATTTAGTAAGTATCAACGAGTAGATTTGGAAAAAATGCTTCGATTTTGATACTTCTTTTAATCATGGTATAGGCTCGTTCTGGTGGTTATCCAAGAAGAACTAAAGCATCAATAAAAAACGAAAATTTAAAAAAATTAAAAATTTAAAAATGACAATTTGTGAAAAATCCCTTATCATTCAGCTGCTTTTAGAGAACTACTAAAAATTTGCTCAGTCTAACGCCGATATCTTTCTGAATTTTTACGATATTTGACTAGATTTTTTTTAATACGTTGCTCCATAGAGTTGACTATTAAATTATGTAAAATAATTCTTGTTATCGTTCGCGCATGCGCAGATAAAAATTATTTCATACAACTGCTCATGTTTCCTAAAATATTTAATATATTTATATTCCAATTGCACTATATTGTTTCTACTATATTTTGTCAATTTTTCTGAATCCGGCGTTAAATTTGGTTGAAAACCCCCCTGCATGTTATAAGCAAAAAACATGCAAGAATTTTAAAATTTTTTTAAATAAATTGCTATATCTCTATTAATATACGTGGTATTCTTACACAAAAGAATACACATATTTCACAATGTCTGTTTATTTATATTCGTTAGCGGTAGACCATTTCGTGCATTTTATTTTACAGAGTGATCCCAAATATTATTTTTTTCTTTGATTTTTTTTGGCCCCCTAATTGCCCCCCCTTATCAAATCGACATTGCTAAATATGAGGTCATACCTGTTAGTTTCAATCCTGAAGTTCCAGAAGAATCTGTCAAGTATACTTCTAAATATTCGACAAAATGTCTAAAATTGAAAGTTGCCGGTCATTAATGGCAATATTGTATATATATATATATATATATATATATACAGTGGATTCTCGATAAGTCGAATTCACTTAAGTCGAATATTCGTTTAAGTCGAAGTTTACACGAAGTCCCTGCCCCTTTATTACAATCCAATATTAAACTTTCTCATTCTGTCGATGTCCACATCTTTTAAGTCGATATTTTTCCAATAGATAAAAAACAGTAATTCGACTAATTTCTTCATTTTTCAGCCACAGCTCAAAAATACTGACACTTTCTGTTAGATAAAACTTTTCTGCATTCCTTCGCCGGCTTTGAAGGGCGCTATTTTTACTTCCTACATCGGTCAGTATGGAGCCTCTGCGAGTTTTGAATTTCAACTGAAATCGCCCCATCCCATTCATTTCTCTTTTACGCATTCCGTTTTCTGAACAGGTATTCTTTGGAAACAGAGAAGGTAGATAAGTGAATTCTAATTGGTCAAATTTCCCACGCTTTTATGCAAGGATGTTTTTTCGATTCTATTGAGATTTCATTGAAGTTCATTACATTAATGTTGAGTCTTGTCATTTTAGTGTTTATTGCTTTCACATCGTGATACGGTTTCAGCTGAGTCTTTCAAAATGTCGAAGCGGAAATTACATTACAAATTCTTACTTTAGAACAAAAAACACACTTGATAAAAGATATTGACGACAATCCTAATTTGAAGAAAAAAGATATAGCCCTGAAATAGGGTATCCCTCCCAGCACGCTATCTACCATACTGAAAGATAAAGAAGGCATTTTCAAAAGACATAGATAAAGTGTCAACCCAAAGTTCAAAGGGATGAAGACGTGTACCTTCCGAGAAATAGAAACAGCTCTCGTAAAATGGTTTACATATTACAGGACACAGAAGAGAGTAATTCCTTTAAGTGGTACGATGTTACGTGAGAAAGCTTTAGATTTCGCAAAATTATTGAATGTCGAAAGCTTCACTGCAAGCACGGGGTGGCTTGAAAAGTTAAAATCCAAACGGAACATCGTGTTTCGGACATTAGACGGTGAAGCAAAATATGTGTTTGATGCACTGTGTCATGAATGGAAGACAGTTTCATTATCCAAACTTCATGTAGGTTATAGTGCGAACGACGTTTTCAATATGGATAAAATGGGATTTTTTTTACAAATGTCTTCCTAACAGGACGATGATTATTAAGGGGGAACCATAGTAAAGAACGTTTAACTGTCCTTGTCGGAGAAAATTCTTCTGGAATAGAAAAATTACATTTACTGGTCATCGGTAAATACAAAAATCCTCGCTGTTTCAAATATTAAAAGTCACTTCCCGTACAGTACAGATCTAATCACAAAGCTTGGATGACGCTAATACTGTTCGAGGAATACATCATAAATTTGGATGTAGTGCTTCATGCAAAAAAGTGTAAAGTGTTTATCTTCGTCGACCAGTGTACAGCTCAAAGTCAACTTTTGAACATGAAATCTATCAAATTAGAATTTCTCTATTCTAACACAATTTCTAAGCTACAACCAGCAGACCTGGGAATAAATAGTTTAAAGCATTCCTACAGAAAACGTCTAGTGTGGAAGATAATCGAGGATGACGAAAATGGAATAAATCAAAAGTGATGTGTTAGAAGAAATTAGACTAATTTCGAGTGCCTGGAACAACGATATGAAACAAATCAATATCAAAAATTGCTTCAGTAGATGTGGCTTCTTTGCAAGCAATGCGGACTCATGTGTTTGAATGAAAATCTACAAGATCAAGTTATTTCTGAAGATGACGACACTGAGTTTTTTAATGTTGGCGAAAAATTGCAGTTTGTGGAGAACTTAGTGATTCAGATATAGTTGAAGCAATAAAAAAGGTAGAGAACGATCCTAAATCTGAAGAAGATGACGAGGAAGTAAACTGCGTTTCACCACCAAATAATCAAGAAGCACATGCGGCAATGACGACACTTCATCAATATCTCGAAAGTAGAGACGGTGTGGACGATAATCTTTTCCTTTGTTTACAAAATGTAAGCTACTTTCTAACTAGTGTAAGACAAAAAAGTTCCTTCAAGCAGTCATCATTAACAAGATTTTTTCATAAAATTTGAGTTGGTAAGCACCTTATATTGTGTACTATTAAATTGTATTTTTCTTTAGTGATCATTTTGCAAGACTCCGTTATTACAGTATTATTTTACGATATAATTGGATCCGATAACAGTAATAAGGTAATGGAAGAGACCTTTGTCAATAGAAATTATTAAATAATATGTAATTTCCTGATTTTGATCCTGTCATATTTGAGAAAAAATAGGCAAAGTTTAATTTGTACAGTCTTCCACTTAATTCATTTATTATTGAAGTAACATCTCCACTCACTTCAAAATTTTGAATTTGAGCTCTGTGCACTCTATAAAATGATACTCATATTATTAAAATGTTGAAATACTTCCAATGCTTTGTACCTTAATTCAAACATTAGAAAATTACAGTGCTATAGATACTCTAACAAAAAGGATTTCGAAAAATTATATAACACCAATTTAATATTTTAAAAAATTCTTTTTAATTTATTTTAATAAATAATTTATCAAAAAAAACTTTTTTTAAAATTTTATTTGCGGAAAAAGAAAAACAATGGATAACAGAAAATGTTTAACTTTATTCATGCCTGAAACTGTTAAGCAAAGTTTATTTGTATACATTATTATTTCAGAAAAAAATATGTTATAATACTTTGATTTTTCTTTAATGCAGAAACCCGATTTGCGCAGTGTGAAATAAGTAATTAAAAAAAAGATTTTTCGCGCTAAATTTTGAATTTGAACTAAATGCATTACCAGATATTTACCGAGCACGTTAACAATTTGAATGCATTATTATATACTGTCTCCACAAAAGGTTTAAATTTCTACGAAATTTTAATATCATATTGAACTTGAGAACAATATTTTTTCCTTCCAAAGTGGTTATTCTATCACACATAACTTTTCTAAACTTACAAAAATAAAGACATATATTTTTTTACAAGGATGTAAGTATCTTTACATAAGAATACGTCACCAAGCAGAATTTTCGATAAATATTTACTTGTGTGTTTTTCAAAGAAATGTTAATATAAATTCAGTGTTGCCACAGAATAATCGTGTTGTATGAAAGACTAAGGCTGGGATTACAGTGCCTCACTTAAGATCAACTTAGAGACTTACGATATAAACAAAACATAAACGGCATTACGCGATCTTGCGACAGCTTGGAAGCAGCCGTAAGATTAAGCGCAAGTGGATGCGCACGCAACCACAACAAATGTAACTACGGCCTCTGATTGGCTGACTGCAGGAGGACTTACGCCGACGCAGGAGGACTTACGCTGAGGCACCGTAATACCATGTTACGATCGATTGTAGGAACGCCCATCCTACAATCGAGCGTATGATTTAAGATAGCGAAGCACCGTAATCCCAGCCTAAAATGCATGCAGCTCTGTTAATACAATAAAATAGAAAACAGAATTCTCTAAAAGATAAGTATTAAGCTTTAAAATAGTAATATCCAAACTTAAATTGTAAAGTGTAGCGAGAGAAATAAAAAATATCAGATCTGAAACACAATATTTTAAATAAGGTTATTTTTATTTTTCTAAGTAAAAAGTATCATGAAAACAGGTACACGCGAAAAAAAGATATAAAAAAGATGGTACCTTATCATCTGCAATATTTACCAAATATTACATGCCTGGTAAAGTTTTCACATATGTTAAAATACAAGGTTCATCCAGAAATTACGTAATTTTTCTTTCGGCCATAAACTAAACAGAAAAAAAACACTCTTATATAGAAATAACGTTTGGAAAAGTTGCAAGATTATTGAAGATTAATATTTTTCTAAATATTCAACATAACAATAGTATGAGCTAAAATGAACTGTAATGCCTTTACTTTACGCAATAAAGGTAAGCTAAACTTCTTTTGATGACGTTGATAAACAGTTATTCAAAGCTGTGCATATGAAGACTTAACATTTCATTTCCAGGTTTTGAGCATCGAGTTGGGAAATTTCGCTATTGTGCGGCTTTATTTCAACAAATCAGGAAATGTAATCTACCACATGTTCTAGTATCTCCCTAAATCTCCCAGGAATATCCAGTAATCTTTCTAATTTCAAATGAAAATCAAATTTCAAAGTAATTGCTTAAGGCGCGCAAAGGCCAACATAGTGAAAAAGATTCCATGCGGGGACTCGAACCCGGGCCATCAGGTCAGTGGCTCACGATAAATATTCCATCTTGTGCTGCGTTTGTAGCCTTGCCAACATATGATAGTGAGAAATGTTCCAGGCTGGGTATCGTTCCGTGTGGTTTAGTCGGTAGAACGCCAGTGCGGTATACTGATGGCCCGAGTTCGAGTCCCGGCATGGAATTTTTTCACTATGTTGGTCCTTTGCGCCTCTTAAGCAATTACTTTGAAATTTGATTTTCACTTGAAATATTGTATGCAAGGCGAATGTTTGTCTCTGGAATAATTTCGATGTATTAATCTATCTAATACACGTTCTGAAATCTGTTCGAGGAGTTGAACACTTACTTTTAGGCAATTTTATTTAAACATAATAATAATTTAAACATAAAGTAATATTTTATATTGTAACATACACATAAATCAATAACACAATGCTGATTTTCATTATTCTATTTTAATGAAATTGAAAACGGGTTGCAGCATGAATATCATATTCGAACTTCGATTTCGGATGCGAATTTAGTTAAAATTAGGTAACTGAAATCGGTTTTGTATTTATTAAAATAATATTTTTAGCATCAGAAGAAAAATGCATCGTTGTGCTTAAGCGTTTCTCAATTTCGTCCATGTTTGTATATGCTTATTTATTTATTTAAATATATATATTCATAAAGATATAATGAATACAAACTCTATCATGTATTTTATTCCCTATTTTAAGAATATGTTGATCACGTTTTCTCTGAGTAAATTTCTGATTTCGAAATACCACTTGAAAGATTTTCAAAAGTGACAGATTTTATATTTATAGATGCAGTTTTGAATATAGATTCTATTTTTGATAAAAGCGCAATATTCTATGAATACATTTGACCATATTCCAGATTCAAATATTCTTTATTCATGTCGTGTATGAAAAACAAATGGTGATATTTATTTATTTATTTCTGTTTTAAATGTATAAGAAGAACTTTAAAAATCGCGCGTTGAACCCATCATTTGTTTATTTATCTGTGCTTCATGAAGAAATAGAGCCAAATTTAATTTTTTGTGCTTTTAAAGTGTATTGTCTTATGTACACTTTCAAATATAAAACGCATGTAAGTATTTTACAGATTCATTTGTTATTAGTCCGAAATTATGACTGTAAGTATACACTGAGTGGCCAAAATATTAGGAACACTCTGCAACGTAGTATCGCGTCTCGCCTGGCTTTTATGACACGAGATCTTCGTAAGATACATTTTAAGATACTTTCCGTATAACATAAGATATCCTTTGCAACTATCCTGAGTTTAATTCCGCTATAATTTGTGGTGCCTATCGCTACACACAATGTATGTCAATTGCATAGCACCTCTATCATTCACAAGCAATATCAATTTACAATTACATTTTTCTCATGAAGTTGTTTGGCGTAGCTAACTTTCTTTGAATACCAGAGACATTGTATCATGAGAAAAGACAAAAAGGTTTATGGTTTCAAATACAGTGAAACGTACCTTTCCCTGAATCATGCTGCATTCAGATAACTCAAATCTCTTATTTTTGCCATGAATATCAAACTGTGAAATTCTCTCATGATTCTAAGCTGTAGAAAGAATCTTGTAGAAAATTCAGTTGCTTCTATACCACTTTTTTGTTGTTGGAAATTGTTTTCAGAATACATTGAAACTATGAAAAAGTTACACTTATTTTATATATATATTATTTTCTTTTAAGGGCACATGGAACATCTCGACAAGCAAAATGAAGCAGTCTTTGTGAAATATTTAACATCATGTATTTTACTTAAAAATAGAGAGAGAAATGAAATTTTCTTTTTACTGTAAATATACACATTAATAGCCCATATATGAATCAAAAGAAAGTAATTTCATGCATAAATTAGTTTTCATGAACCAATTATTTTTTTACATATCTCTATGAAACTTTTTGAACAATATATCTCGGTACACTTTTCTAAAAAACTGTTAAATATATCATGTTAAAATTTTTTGTGGTACCAGAAAATATACTATTTGAGAATAATAAGAGACAATTTTCATTTTGGCTTATAATAAATACAATTTAAAATATTTTGCTAAATTTTTTTGAAAATCCTAAAAATTTTAATAATATATTTTTCATTATTTAAAAAAAATCATTCAAACCTATAATGTTAGATATTTTAAAATAAACAAGTTAGTTACACAATTTTGGATGGTTTAAACTGTTTACCTAAAATACAATTTTAGAAAAATTTACCAAAGCATAAAAAAAATCATTTAGAGTAAAATGCAAAAAACTATATACACACTCACAGTGCATACAATATATTATTTTAAAACCTTCCAGTACCATAATTTTTTAGGTCCATAATCATTTAGCACCATAATCTTTTAAGCTCTATTTTTTAAGCCGATAATTAAAAATTCAAAAATGTGAACCATTTTGTGTTCCATGTGCCGTTAATTTAAAACACTTTCCCAAAATTGCAGAAATAAACGCGTACATACATAAAGCTTTATGAGTGTTCTCTATGAGTAATGTTATGAGTAACTCTTGAATTTTGAAATATGCACCATGGACAAAATAACTAGAAGAGCAGGATATTCAAATAAAATAATAAAAAACTTAATTATTAATCTTTATGAGTGCTCTCATCATAACTCTTGAATTTTGACATATGTACCATGGACAAAATAACTAGAAGAGCAGGATATTCAAATAAAATAATAAAAAACTTAATTATTAATCTTTATGAGTGCTCTCATCATAACTCTTGAATTTTGACATATGTACCATGGACAAAATAACTAGAAGAGCAGGATATTCAAATAAAATAATAAAAAACTTAATTATTAATTTTTATGAGTGCTCTCATCATAACTCTTGAATTTTGACATATGTACCATGGAAAAAATAACTAGAAGAGCAGGATATTCAAATAAAATAATAAAAAACTTAATTATTAATCTTTATGAGTGCTCTCATCATAATTCTTGAATTGTGACATGTGTACCATGGACAAAATAACTAGAAGAGCAGGATATTCAAATAAAATAATAAAAAACTTAATTATTAATCTTTATGAGTGCTCTCATCATAACTCTTGAATTTTGACATATGTACCATGGACAAAATAACTACAAGAGCAGGATATTCAAATAAAATAATAAAAAACTTAATTATTAATCTTTATGAGTGCTCTCATCATAACTCTTGACTTTTGACATATGTACCATGGACAAAATAACTAGAAGAGCAGGATATTCAAATAAAATAATAAAAAACTTAATTATTAATCTTTATGAGTGCTCTCATCATAACTCTTGAATTTTGAAATATGTACCATTGACAAAATAACTAGAAGAGTAGGATATTCAAATAAAAAAATAAAAAACTTAATTATTAAGCTTTATGAGTGTTCCCATCATAACTCTTGAAATGTGAAATATGTACCACGGACAAAATAGCTAGAAGAGCAGAATATTCAAATAAAATAATAAAAAACATAATTATTAATCTTTATGAGTGTTCTCATCATAACTCTTGAAATTTGAAATATGCACCATGGACAAAATAACTAGAAGAGCAGAATATTCAAATAAAATAATAAAAAACTTAATTATTAATTTTTATGAGTGTTCTCATCATAACTCTTGCATTTTTAAATATGTACCACGGACAAATTAACTAGAAGAGCAGGATATTCAAATAAAAAAATAAAAAAACATAATTATTAATCTTTATGAGTGTTCTCATCATAACTCTTGAATTTTGAAATATGTACCATGAACAAAATAACTAGAAGAGCAGAATATTCAAATAAAATAATAAAAAAAACTTAATTATTAATCTTTATGAGTGCTCTCATCATAATTCTTGAATTTTGAAATATGCACCATGGACAAAATAACTAGAAGAGCACAATATTCAATTAAAATAATAAAAAACTTAATTATTAAGCTTTATGAGTGTTTCCATCATAACTCTTGAAATTTAAATATGTACCATGGACAAAATAACTAGAAGAGCAGAATATTCAAGTAAAATAATAAAAAACTTAATTATTAATCTTTATGAGTGTTCTCATCACAACTCTTGAAATTTGAAATATGCACCACGGACAAAATAACTAGAAGATCAGGATATTCAAATAAAATAATAAAAATCATAATTATTAATCTTTATGAGTGTTCTCATCATAACTCTTGAAATTTGAAATATGCACCACGGACAAAATAACTAGAAGAGCAGGATATTCAAATAAAAAAATAAAAACTTAATTATTAATCTTTATGAGTGTTCTCATCATAACTCTTGAATTTTGAAATGTGTACCATGAACAAAATAACTAGAAGAGCGGAACATTCAAATAAAATAATAAAAAATTTAATTATTAAGCTTTATGAGTGTTCTAATCATAACTCTTGAAATTTGAAATATGTACCATGGACAAAATAACTAGAAGAGCAGGATATTCGAACAAAATAATAAATAAACGGTCAAGTGCGAGCATTACTCGCGCACAGAGGGTTCCGAACAATAAATATATGAATTTGTAATTGTATTATAAAAAAAAAAGTTGCTAAAAGAATACTAAGACTTTGTAAAAAACTATAGAACGAAGGGTTGGGTATAACTGTATATATTAGAAAAGTGTAAATGGGTATACCATGAAAGTTCAAAGAGATATGGAACCTAAATAATATCAAATATAGCTATTCGTATAACTCTTTTTTAATATTATCCTAATCTGTTCATGATGAGCTTATTTCGGTACTGACAATAAAAGCTGTGCATAGTTAAACCTCATTTGGCATTTCATGAAACTAAATTCAGCGTAGTAATAACCTTTATTTCTACAGTGTAGCTAAAACAAAACCTTTGTGCAAAGTTTAAATTTGGCATTGTGCTAAGCGTGCTTCGAATTGAGGTCTCAAAGTTGCAACGCCGCCTTGGTCAGTGCCGCGTTTTTCCAGATAGGTGTTTAATTAACTTTTAAAGTCACTCGAAGCGTATTGAGAGATACAATCAATGCAAACTATCGCGAATCCCACAGTATTTATGCGACTCATTCTAATTAAATCTTTCGAGGGCAATGCCCTTAAAAAACGGACACCTAATTTTAATTCCAAAACAGACAAACGGCACCAAAAATATTTAATTAAAATTTTCCTTTCATCATGCACGTGAAAATAAGCAAGTTCGCATTTTCAAATAAATTTTTTTATAAATTCTGGTGTCATTTCATTATTTTATAAGTTTATAAATAGAATTACTCCGTGCCGGAAAGGATTAAGTGGTTGTAGGACTCTTAAAGCTTCAAAATTTAAGAAATTTTAATTTTTTTAGATGTTAAACTCCAATCTTTTCTGAATATTTTGATGTAACTGTTTCCTTGAAATTCCCATTAGAACAGAAGTTTTGGCTTTTAGAATTATACCCGCTCAATAGCTGAAGCGGCGTTTCCGAAACATTAAAGTCATTATTTTCCAAATGGCGTTTCTTGGGCATAACGCGCAGGATACCTCAAAAACTTCTGAATATTTTTTCATGAAATTTTCAAAACATATATTTCATGTTAGTCTGTATACACTGAACCTATAATTGCCTTTTTATTGTTCAAAAAAATATTTTTTTAGGTGATTTTACTGTTGAAATTTTCAAAATTTTGTATTAGCTAAATGCAACATTGCATTAAAAATATAAAAATGCTTTAAATACAAATTTATTTAAGTTCAGGGAAATTATTACAATCTGAAGTATAAGTAAGCACCAAAATTTTCATTCTAGTTGCAATATTTATTTTGTAATCCTGCGCGTAAACTGTTATACCAATTTTTTGTTCGACAAATGTCTAACAGTTTTGAGCCCCCTATAAATACTAATTCTGTTTCTTGCAATTTTTTAAATACATGAAACGAAAGAACATACTCATATCTTTCATCCCAATTAAAATTTTGTTTTAAAATCGTATACATTTTAAGACATTAAATGTTGAAAGTGGTCTTTTTTTTCATTTTTTCGACTTTTTAAAGTCCCGAGACCCCTTAAATTAGTATGTTTTTAACAATTTGACGTTTATTTCTTTTATACTGCTACTGGACATTACATTACACATATATATCATTAAAAGTTGTTAACTAGGCATAGAGTACGCCGCCCCTGTCCTTGTGTATGTCCTAAATGAGGGAAACCTTTAAGGGTTAATATCTCGGCTAATTAGCGATGATTTTTTTTTTCGAAAATCATTATCAAGAATGCTTTTATTCTTCTGCAACGATAGGTATATTTAGCGATGCTCAACAATTTTTCTGAATGCTCGTAAATCAAAATTTGTGTATAACAGAAAAATGCTAATTACTCAAAAACTATATGACCTAGGGTAATCGCTATAATTTTCCGACAAGGTTTACATTAACGTCTACTACCTCTAATTTTTTCATAATTTTAGTTTCAGTAGATTCGGAATTAGATGGGGGGGAACATATTTTTGCGCTACATTTTCAACAATATCTTTGAAAATATAATACCGAAAATTAAAAGGAATGTATTTTTGAGTTCAGCGTTACAAAAGCTTTCACAGGATACCCCACATGATATACAAAGAAAATATTTTTTTTCAAGTAGCATAATTAGCCCCTCTACTTTTTTACTAAATATATTTATGAATGTTTATTAATCTGAAAATATGTGGGTTAATGGTCTTTATTACTTCCCCGAATTTGAACTTTCCACGATCCATAGTTTACGAGTAAAATGGCTGTGACAGACAGACAGACGGACAGACAAAGAAGTGATCTTATAATGGTTCCGTTTTTACTTTTTAAGTACGGAACCCTAAAAACCTAATTATTAAGCTTTATGAGCGTCCTAATCATAACTCTTGAAATTTGAAATATGTACCATGGACAAAATAACTAGAAGAGCAGAATATTCAAATAAAATAATACAAAATTTAATTATTAAAGCTTTCGATAGGTATAATACAACTCTAACCAGCTCAGAAAGTGTTAAAATTTACCTATTCCGTATTTTGTATGAGCGGTGTTTCACTAAAAGTAATAAAAATACTTTAAAAACTTGAACTAAATCTTCCAATTATTCGAAGTATTCTATTTTCCAAATAATCCGGTCAAATGTTAAAAAAAAAAAAATTAACCATTACAAACAAAAAGAATTTATAGAATTAATTTTATCCATAAGGAAGTTAATAAATGATTCTATATAAGTATGAATAAAGGAAACATAGCTGACAGGTTGGTTGGTTGGTTGTATGAGGTTTTATGGCGCAAAATCCCTTAAGGGACATGCTGCGCCAAAAAGTGATATCTGACAGGAGTAAAACAGGAAAAAAAATTCAAGTTCAAGAACTTTAATTACGCATTATTTAGAGAAACGATCGAAATTACCAGAAAGTTCGAATGTTTGTAACGATATATTACATTCGAAATTCATTACGGATGGCAATACTTATTGCATTTGAAGTAGAAATAGCGGGATAATTCCACTGAGCGTTTGTGTAGCAGCATAATTGAATATGCCTAGAAACAAAGAAGTGAAAATATATTTTGTATCCAAATAATTTTTTATTCTCATCATTTATTTATGTTTTGTCAAGTTAACCCTTTATGTATTGGATTATGAATTCATGAAAAATTTATCTTCTAAAGCATTTTTTGTGAATTTTTCAGACTGCATTAGAAGATTTATATAATCGCTTAATAAATTTTAAACGGATTTTAGAAGGATCGAAGGATTTAGAAGGATAAATTAAATTTGAATTTACAGGGATTTTGTGCAATATTTATAACCCCACCCAAATCTTTGATTTTAAATATTTTTCTTAGTATTTTGTGAATTAGGAAATGTACAAATATAATGTTCTTACAATAGAAATATAGAAATATTTCTGAATTCAAAAACCCCCCACCCATGCCAAGAAAGCTGAACAGATTCAAAGGCACAGAAATCATCCTTTAAAAATACTTTTGTTTTGTGTAACCAATAATGCTTTTGGAACAAGATAAAGTAAAGCACCTATAACTCATCCTAAACTGTATTCCTACTAATCGATGCATTAAATTAGTTTTAAACAAGTTATTTTAATGGTACTTATAAGTAGTACCGTCAGTAGATAAAGGGTTAATAGAATTTTCTGATGCTGGTGTCTGCCATTTCAGAAGCAGTTTTTACTTTGCTTTTGTACATAAGTGATCGATGTCTGTGAAATTATTTGTAAATGAAACTTATTGTCTAGAACGAATCAGTAAGTCACAATGTATATATACATTTTAAATAACTGTTAATTATTTTATTAAAATTTCAAATGAACATCTTAATGATTCTCTAACATTTTTTTGCTTTGCTAAGTGGTTCATAAAAATTAAAAATTTTACAAAAATAAAACAACAAAAAAGACTTTCGCAAAATTCTTTTATTTTTATGCATATTTGAAATATTTATCCACTTGTCATGAAATCGAGTGTTTTTTTTCTTTTTAAGTGTGTTTTTAATTATATAAATAAGTAGCACCTATAGTCGTCGTATAGTCCGTCCGTCTGTCCGCATATAACTGCACAAAAACTACCCAACCGAATGATTCAAAATTTAATATATATCGTTGTAGAATTTTGTCGAGTCATTTCAAATTTTATAACCAAAACTTAAAAAGATATTAATAAAAGTTTTCTTTATTCTATTAAATCATATCATACATAATTAATTCAATGTTATCCCATGTTATCCCATGATTCTAGATTTCCATGGTTATCATGTCCTATTTATGATGGAGTCATGCTATTTCCGTATTACTGAATTTAATATGTATAATCGTAATAAGTTTTGTAATCATGCATTTTTGCATAAGAGTGCAACAGATATTGCACCAAGATCTGAATATTTATAAAACTAATTGTAGTACGAACGCACCTCATTTGCCACGTTTGACGTATAATTTACGACTTGTTAGATTATTGATATTGCTCGGTATAGAATGTTATTCAGTAAAAGGTACAAATGATAACTTTCAATTCATTGCTTATTTTTTAAAGTAATTTTAAGACCAATATCAGACGGGCGTCTTTTTTGCTGCTTTTTTGCTTAAGTATTATCCATTCACATTGCTATAGCATAAGACGCCCGTCTGACATTGGTGTAAGTACGCAGAAATGCTCGGTAGAAAAAAAATAACACAAGTTTCACAGTTTTATTATTGTAATAATAACATTTTGTCTGAGTGTATACTTATTATTGCAGCTTTTTAAGATCGCCTAGAAAACGTCCAAAAAACATGTAATTACAGAATAGTTATCATTGATAAACGTTCAGTGAGGATAAATGATATTTTTTCTTTCTTACATTAGCTATTTAACGTTTCATCTTGGCACAAATTTACTTTCATATTAACTTTACTTTAATTTAATACTTATATTTTGCACTTAAATATAACTGCAATCATAAAAATAATATTTTAGATGAAAAATTATCTAAAAAGTTATTTTCTAGAACAAAATTTTGATCAGAAAATAATTTTACTTCACCTGCAGTTAAAAACAGACACAAAAATATTCCATTTAGTTAAACAGCAGTAACATAAGTTTTGATTTTTGAAGTCGAAATAAAGCAATCTAAATTTCTCTTGAAACAGAAACTTTAAAGTAACTTTGAAAAGAAAAGAAGCGGTGAATTTTAGAAATCTCGAATATGAAACAAGGAAATTCATTAATTTTCAGAAATTAAGATTTTGGCTCAGTAATTAAAATGTTAAGTGAGTATTCTAGTATTTAAGTACTCTTAATGTAAGATTAATAATTGATTGGAAATAAAAATGTATAATTAATAATTGTATGACAAAGGCTGAACGTACAGAATAAATTTTCATCAAAAGATAAAATTCAATTAAAGAGAATAATAAATTAATTTCTGACTCGCTTGCAAAAATCTAATTTCATTTTCAAACGAACCGTCGAGAAAAAACATTATGCTATTGAACATAATTGGTAATGCAACAAAATTATATGTTAATGTTGTTTCTATTGCGCTAAATGGAATTGTAAATAAATTGTTAGACTAGATACCATGTCAGACCAACCATTTGGTCAGGACATCTGGAGTATTATTTGACGATAGAATTGCACGATAGAATAAACCACACACTGTAAAAAAAAAAAAAAAAAAAAAAAAAAAAAAAAAAAAAAAAAAAAAAGGACTAAAATACGGAAATTGTACTGGAAATCGAGACTATTTGTGTATTTTAATGGAAAATTTTCCCGGTAAATTCCAGAAAAACGGCAGTACTATTTCCGTATTTCAACGGAAATTTTTCCCCGTAAATTCCAGAAAAACGGAAATTTTTCTGTAACTTACGGGAAAAAATTTCCGTTAAAATACGGAAATAGTACTA
This sequence comes from Maratus speciosus, assembly GCA_963932465.1. NCBI lineage: Eukaryota > Metazoa > Arthropoda > Arachnida > Araneae > Salticidae > Maratus > Maratus speciosus. The sequence continues at coordinate 142,619,185 of OZ010791.1, forward strand.
GCGTATCATAGGGTTTAATAGAATGAAGAAAACTTTTAATAATATCTTTTTAAGATTTGATTTACTTAAAAAAAATTAAATGACTCGACAATGTTCTGTAACGATAATTTATGTTAAATTTCAAACAATTTGTTTGAGTAGATTTTGCGTTTTTATATGCGGACAGACGGACAGACAGACGGACGGACCAGGTGGACGGACCAGACGATGACGGTAGGTGCTACGCATTCGAATTTCGAAATATGATAATGCGTGAAAATTCTCGAATTTCGTGTATGTAAATTTCATAGTGAGTATTATTTAAAAATAAATGAAGCGAACATTACAAATTATGTTAAATAAAATATTAGACACATAATTAACCACTACTTTATTCAAAATTAAATAAAAATGACTCTTTAAATTCTAAAAATATCTGTTTACTCATACATTCTCAAGTTTTCTTAAATAATTATATCGCTGTATCAATTGCTTTATGTTTATTCAAAAAAAAAGTTAGAAGAACTCATTATAAACCATAGCTACTTTTTTTCTAATTTGTTACATTCTTCCAAGCGTATGCATTTGATTATCAAAATACTTATCTAAAAATACAATATTCGGTTTCAAAGTTATTCCATCTTTTCTATGCACTAAAGAATGAAATGTTGTCGATTATATTTAATGAAGATTGATTGTACTTATTTGAATTTATCTTTTAGAGAAAACTTCTTTCAAATAGGAACGTTTTATTGAAAGTGAATTTTTTAAAAATGAAGCGGAAATTACTTGCTGAATAAAACAGCCATTATAAGCTTGGTGTAAAAATGATGCGTGTGGAAAATTAAAAGAATATTTTTCATTTTTAGTGAATTATGGATATATTTTATTAATAAATACTTTTAGTTTCATTATGCTTTCAAAAAAGGAGATATGATACATCATTCTGATATTTGAAATAACTTATACATACATGTTTTTCGTTTGAGAAAAGTGTTTATGTATTTTTTGAAAAGATAATTATTCATTAGACAATTATTTATATATTATTCAAAAAATTTTGTAAGCTTTAAGAAAACAAAAATGATTCTAATATAATTAATGTAAAATAACGCAATTAAATGATAACTGAATTTTAAATAGATACTGTAGAGAGAAATAAAAAGGAAATTTTTAACAATTTTATAATGTTATTATTTTATTATTTCTGTGTTTTGTGGCTTTGAAGAAGTATATTCCTTGTGCTAATAAAGAAACTTTGAAAAATATGTTTTCTTTTTAATTTGGTATATTTATCATAATAACTCTGACATAGAATTTAAAATATTTGTTTAAGTGTAAAATGAAAAATAAAATTAAAACCACGGCTTAACAAGAGACTCTCATAGTTTCAATATTCCTTAGTTTTACATCCAAAAAAGCTTAAATATACGCTAGTAAATGCGCATTGGAATTTTGAGCTATATTGTTTATGCCTGAATATTCAGCCTGATAAAATCGTTATTATTTGATCATACAATTTTTATAAAATATTTTTTTATACGAATTGAAAATTTCCAACTGAGCTAAAAAATACTCAGGCCGTGAATAGAACCCAGGTCATTGGCTTACAGGGCCAATGCTTTACCGTTTAAGCTAACTGGGGCGACAACTGGTGAGCATATTTCGTTCAGATAACCTTATTGGTAAAAACATCTGGTCTGTCAAGTAGACAGCTCATTGCAATCAGTTTGATTGTGATAAAATATTAGTATTTTTTTTTTCATGTTGCAAAATGACTCTACGCAAAATGACAGTTCCATTTTTAATTTTACAGCTTCTTTCGTTGACTCTGCCGTAGTCTTTATTCGCATTTAGTATTCATAACTATTTTGACAACTTTTAGGTGGTTGAATAAACCATGAAATTTCATAAAACTATTTTTCACAAATTTAATTTTAGATATAGATGGGATTCGATTCTGTAAACTGCACAAGAACATTTCAAATCCACTAAAACGTTTTCAAGAATCAGGCATGTTCCTGGTATAAACTGCGTAGAAAAATAACATTGACGTATTTTTATGGTATTTCATATATTAAATTTACTCCTATATTAAATTTACTAAACACGGAAAAGAACAAAAAAAAAAAAAAATACAATAAAATTAGCGCATAGGTGGATTTTTTTAATACTTGCTTCAATAAAAAAACGAAAAATACTACTTAAAAAAATCAAAGCATATTCACTGCAGAAACCTGCGTTCAAGCTATTCTGGAGCATTTGTACACGTTTAAGGGGACTCTTCACTCACTTTAAAACACCCGCTCCGTAATGTTAAACCAATTGTTTTCGAATTTATCGTTTAAATTTGAATATTTTTAAACATGTTTTTTCTTTTTTTTTTTTTTTTTTTTTTTTTTTTTTTTTTTTTTTTGTATAGGATAGTTGAGGTTGATCTTTAATATGACTATTTTTTACTTTTTTGATTTCTGTTGCAGATTTTTTTTTTTTTTTGACAGGTACTTTCAGTTTCGAAACCGGTTCCGAAACTGAAAGTACTAATTTCACAAAAACTAAATCAAGATTACAGAAAACCCAGTTTGACAATTTTATCTGGCCTCTTTTGAGAAGTTTTTAATTTTATTTTCCTGGCTTTATTCCCTGGCTTTCATTAATTTTATTCTCCTGTAAGAGATGGTTTTAATTTTTTCTTTAACACTTTTTTTTGTTCTGTAAGTGTTGCTCATATAAAAAACTTGTCAGTATAAAAGTTGTAGATAATATTAAGAAGATTTATAATCAGTTTAAGCAGATTTCATATCTTGTGAATTGACGAAGTTATGAATTTTTTTTCTTCTTCAACCCCCCTTTTAGGTAGGCTTCGTAAGAAATTCTATCAATTACATTCTCCCCTATGTTGGAATTTCTGAAATTTTTTTGTAGATTTGCGCCAATCATGACCCCTAGAACTTAAAGCCACCCCCAGTTAAAAACGTTACACACACATACATATATATATAAATAAACTTTTATCGACACGATAACTTCCATAATTCTGTACAAATCTCTTCCAAACTGATACATAAAATCAAAGGAAGAAAATCTCGGTCAGAAAAACGCATAACTTCTTAATTATAATATTTATAAAATCAGTTTAAAGTTATTATTGCTTCTAGAAAAAGGGCCAAAAATTTATGTATCACAGAGTTTTGGTAAAATTAAAAATGGTCTCAAGTGGAAAAGATAGGGTTTTAGGAAGAAAAAAAATCACAACTTCCTCACTTCTTACCATAGTAAATCTAATTAAATATATTATAAATCTTTTTCATATTATCTATAACTTTTATATTGACGATTTTTTGATAGGACCAAACCTTATTGCAAAAAAATAAATAAATGAGTAAAAACAAAAACAAAAAAAGGGGGGGGGGGTGAAGGAGAAAAAAATTCATAACTTCGTCAATTCACAAGGTATCGAATCCCCTTTAATTTATTAAAAATCTTCTTAATACTATCTACTTACGCTATTAAATTGACGTTATGTTGACGTTTATATTGACGTTTTTGATAGGACCAATTCTTACAGTATGCAATCGGTCTGCGAAGTCATATCTTGGTGGAAAACACATGAAAACCCGATTTTAGCGGCTGACTCGTAGATTCACCATTGTGTTTTCCTGCTCCCAGTTCTCCATGTGTTGATACATTTTGGGGCAGGAAAACACAATGGTAAACCTACGAGTCAGCCACTAAAGTCGGGTTTTCAGGTGTTTTCCACCAAGATATGACTTGGCAGACCGGTTGCGTTTTAATATGCGAATCAAGATTTAATTAATCCTAGAATATCATTCGTGAACTCGATGAGGTTATTGTCTGTGCTGCCGGCTCCCTGTCTATAACCCTAGCGAATGTTGAGGAATTACCGTACTCGAGTTTTGCCTTTATATATAACATTAATAGTTTATAATATTAAAAATATTGTTTTACTTGAAAATGTACGTATGTCAATGTCAATGGATTTCAGAATATATATATTTATATATATATATACATATATATCTGAATTTGCTGAACTAACTTTCACTTAAACTGAAGTTAAAAATAAAAAAAAAACTTGTTTTAATTAAACCACAGGAACGCACCTTTGATCTTTGAAGTTGAATTAAAGTAATCTAAATTTCACTTTAAAATGGAAACTTTAACGTAACTTTAAAAAGAAAAGAAGAGGCAAACTTTAGATATCTCGAGCATGAAACAAGGAACTTAATTAGTTTTCTGAAATTAAGACTTTCTCTCAGTAATTAAAATGCTAGGTGAGTATGCGAGTATCTTGAGTACTCTTAACTTAAGATTAATAAGTAATTGGTAATTAAAAAATATAATTAATAATTGTATTACAAGGTCTGGAAGAACAGTACCAATTTTCATCAAAAGATAAAGAATTATTAACTAAGATTATAAATTAATTTCTGATTTGTTTGCAAATCCGATTTTTATTTTCCAACTAATCACCTTTAAAAAAAATCATGTTATTGAATATAACTAAGTAACACAATTATTTTATAATTTTGTTTCCTACGTGGTGAATGGAATTGTAAATAAATTTTCATACTAGATATCATTACTTAATAATGAATATGTGTTATTAATTACTTCTGCTAGTATTTTTCCGTAATCTACAGATATAATTTCTTTACACAATATTAGCGACATATAAATCTGATTTTACTTTTTATTTTTACTTAAGAAAAGCTAGTATTTTTTATTATTTATTTTTTACCCATTAAAATAATACATTTCAACCTTCTGATATCTTAAAAGTATTTCCAAACATTCTTTAAAATGCTTTATATGCGATACATTAATATAAACTACTTAAAATTACAGTCGTCTAACTCACATTTTCTGAAATGTCGAAAAAAGGTGGATTTATAAGAAAGTTCTGGTGTATTATAAAGCGATAAGATATTTTCTGTTTTTGTCTACGGACAATTTTAAAAATTTGTGTCTTATAATATTCCTTCTTTTTATGTTTTAAAACATTCTTATACCTCCCAACCAATAGTTGTCAAAAAACCAACAGTTTTCAAAATTAGTGGCTTACATCGTCATATCCTTAACCCTTTAAAACTTGACCAACACACTTGTGTAGTCATCCTAAAGAAAAAGGAAAAAACATGTTCCTCTTTTTATGCTATGAAAAAAAATTTCCCCTCTTTGTGCTATGAAAAAACTTTTTCCTCTTTTTGTGCTATGAAAAAACATTCTCCTCTTTTTGTGCTATGAAAAAACATTCTCCTCTTTTTGTGCTATGAAAAAACTTTTTCCTCTTTTTGTGCTATGAAAAAACCTTTTCCTCCTTTTGTGCCATGAAAAAACATTTTCCTCTTTTTGTGCTATTAAAAGTCAAGCCTGCATACACAGAATTGCTTGGATACTCCCTTGGCATAACCTGACATCAGTTATATTTTTAAATATTTTTTTAATCAAATATTTTCCTGTTAATTAAGAAAAAACACCAAAACTTTTCATTTCTAACAAAAATCTCCCGGTCTTAAAGGTTAAAAATCCTTATATATCAGATCAGGAATTCCAAACAGTGTCTAACAGCTCATAGTGCACTTCCCGTGGACTCAAAACAAGAAAGCAAAACTATGCGTTAAGCATAGATTATTATATACTGTTACAAAACTTTTGATAAGGTGAAAGCTGATGTCTATGTAAACAATTTGGAAAACTCTTAACGCATTTGAAACGCCCAATTTAAACAATTATCGCCTATAGGCGTTAAAAATATCCAAATTTTTTATGGAACCCTGAATATGATCTATAAAATTTGTACACACCAAGTAATATGCAAAACATCAGTTAAATTTCAAAACATATACGCAATTGAAAACGCACAAGCATAATTATTGCTCATACACATTGTTGTAACAATCTTTTTTGTGTGTCCTTGTAAATATGTAAATTAACGATAGATGCTATGCATACCATGTTCCACAGTAAGAATCTTATAGTGCATCTGAGTGATGTAAATCAATTTCAATATTTTTAGAATATTGTAACATCATTAAAATACACTGCATACTATTTGTCCCCATAACGTAACGGAATTACTTTAGAGGTCCAACTAAACAAACTAAATGTCCACAATTCACTTTGAAAACCGAAAATGCCAAGGTAAATCCGAATAACAAATATTAACTACATGGAAATCCGAGTACATTCATGGGAATTAGATAACGACCAGACATGCGACAGACAGATAGACAAACCGAATTGATAAACACTTTTTAACTATGTAATTTAATACTATGTAATTAACTATGTAATTAACACTTTTTAACTATGGAAAGTGTTAAAAGCTAAATTAATTAAATATTTCAAATCAGAATCACAGCAAAAGAGTATAAACTAAAACATCTTCTTAAAACATCATCAAGAACGTTTAAATGCACTAGGCTTTTCGAAAGATCTAAGTCTTTCTTCGTGGGGTGCGAAGAAGACGTGCTTCTACTGTGAAAGCAGCAGCAAGACTGAAATGAGAGCTAAGGCGCATCTCCCACTAAGGCGACACATAAGACATGTCGCTTGAATTCGCTGGAAAAATTGGTTTAAAACAGGTTTGAAATAACTTCGTTCTTTGTTTGGACCGGTTTATGCGCTACATGTTTCGGCTTCATGTCGCTTGTCGTCTCAGTGTGGGATGCCCGTAAGAGAAAGGAAACAAGCTGAAGAAACAACCAATAAGAAAGTAGAAATCAGCAGGCAGTAGGAATATAGGAATCAACAGCCAATAGGAAAGCAGAATAAAAAAATGTACTTTGAATTAAGCGCCTTCTCTAACAGATGAGGCTTGGTCATTCTATTACCTCAAAATTATTCAAGTACAAGAGCAAGTCGGACAGACAACGAAAGAAAGCACATGTTCGACTATTATCTAGAGAATCCGAGGTAACGAAACGGTATGAAAGTAATCCGTTTATCCGTTCATCATCTCCAATTTATTTCTTTTAATTTTTCTGGTGTACTCGCTGGATGGCATCGCTGCAGTTTTCTAATTGTTTAATGGGTCAAAACTAAACAATAGGCTCTCAAACAAGTCGTTTTCGTTTCTAGACATTTAAATCGCTTCAACATCATACTTTATTCTGAATACGAATGAAGAAGCATTTTGAAACTTATATATGTTTTTATCATTATATTTATTTGTACAAGTTCATATAAAGGTTCTCGTTTTGTGTACCGTTTAGTAATTTTATGTGTTTTTAATAATATATTCTTATTAATACTATTTCATGTGTTTGTAAATTTCCCAACTCTATAACTCCCCTTCTATCGGTTTGTAACAGTACTTTCTTGACAATTAATGGTAGTACTGGAAATCGGCTTTCTAGATGTTTTTTGGGTCGCTGAATCCGAATTTGTAACTTCCCACCAAAATTTCCCCCGGCAACACCCCCAAATTTTGGTAAAAAGCCCCCCAAAAAGGGATTTATTAAAAAATTTATTAAAAAAAAGTAGCTAGAAATTCAGAAAGTAGACAAAATTTGCAACAAATTAGATATATTACATTATGATTTAGGATGAAGGGGAAGGGGGGATCTGCCTCGGAACATGCGCCGCAGTGCTGCGTGGACTAAGTTGTGCAATTCCACTTAACCACTCACACGTTTATATTAGCTCTCCCATCTTCCCACCGAACTTTCTCTATAAGGTTTACTTTAAGTTTTTTGGGTCGCTGAATCCGAATTTTTAACTTACCCCCAAAATTCCCCCCCCGAACCCCCCCCCCCTGACCCCCCCCCCCCCCCAAGTAGTTGTTTTTAACTTAAATTTCTTATTGTTTTGGGGGAAAAGCATTACGAAATTCAGAAACTAGACAAAATTTGACACAAATAGGATATATGACATTATGACGTAGGATAAACGGGGAGAGAGGGGGCTGCTTTGGAACATTCCCCGCGCGCTTTTCTCAAAAACCAAATTTTTTCAAAAAATCAATTTTTTGGGGGGTTGCCGGGTGAAATTTTGGTGGGAAGTTACAAATTCGGATTCAGCGACCCAAAAAACATAAAGTGATTCGAAATCCAGAACTAGTATTAATTTTGCCAGATAAAATCCCCAATTGCCTGAACTTCATAATTTAGTGCACGTAGAGCCGCAGTGCATGTTCAGAGGCAGCCCTCACATTCCTCGTTCATCCTAATTCATAATGTCATTTATCCTATTTGTTGCAAATTTTGTCTAGTTTCTGAATTTTGTAATGCTTTTCCCCTACACAATAAGAAATTTTGGTTAAAAACAACTATTTGGGGGGGTTTCGGGGGGGAAATATTTGGGGGAAAGGTGAAAATTCGGATTCAGTGACCCAAAAATCTTAAAGTAAACCTTATAGAGAAAGTTTGGAGGAGAGATGGGAGGGCTAATATAAACATGTGAGTGGTTAAGTGGAATTGCGCAACTTAGTTTACGCAGCACCGCCCGCATGTTCCGAGGCAGATCACCCTTCCCCTTCATCCTAAGTCATAATGTCATCTATCTAATTTGTTGGAAATTTTGTCTACTTTCTGAATTTCTAGATACTTTTTCGCTAAAATAATAAAAAAATTGATTTTTTGAATAAAAACCTTTTTTTGTAGGCTTTTTACCAAAATTTGGGGAGGTTGCCGGGGGAAATTTTGGTGAGAAGTTATAAATTCGGATTCAGCGACCCAAAAAAATCTAGAAACCCGATTTCCAGTACTACCATTAATTTTGCTAGGTAAAATTCCCTATTGCCTGGACTAATTCCATACGCTGTATTGTTTCAGCTTTAAGTATGTTTTCCAACAGACGAACTGTATACTGCCTGGTATTATCATGCATGGTAAAAAAAGAATCACCAATTGCTTCAGCGTAAAATACGACATGAAGTCTCAGTATCTAGTCTGTATAAATCAACCCACTTCGTCTGTTATGTGATCTTTCACAAAGGAATGCGGGATTATTTCGAGTGTCCCTTTCCCTTCGTATCAAAACACGTCGAATGTCACATCCAGACTGAATTCGGACTCTTCTGTGGTAGCACATAGCCGGCTTTGCCCTGGTCAACATCTAACATTTCCTGTGTTTTGGAATCGATTCCACAGCTTTGCATTGACACTTCCTGTGACACCAACAGCGTCCGCTACACTTCGTTGTGTTGTCCCGGATTCAACTGTCTCGATAATATGCCAAGTCATGGATTCCAGTAAAACACGCTGTTGTAACATTCTCAAGTCACCTTTTCTCCAAACACAAGCTGATCAATTGAATTTTACAACTGAGACAGTGAAACAGGCATTTCTGCTAAATCTTGATTTCTGCAATTATTTCTTTTTTTCTAGTTTTTGGCGTTATAAACTTTTGTTTGCATGTGACGTTTTTTTCATCTGTTTTCTACTACGCTTTAAATTATGAATGTTTATTTTTATCTTACTTATTGCTGTAAGTATTTGCGTAATTTTGTTAAAATCACGTGCTTCCCTAATTGTTTTTAGCAGTGTATTTAAAAATGAGAGATGGGAACTGTTATATGAAACCACATATATTTTTCTTAAATTATTCATTTCCTTTAAATTTCAGTTAAAACAAACTTTTAATTACTTATTTATTTTATCTTAAATTTTATTTCGCTTCTCGTTCTAACTTTTCTACATATAAAAAAACAATAACAAAAGATATTTAACATATGTCATTATCACTAAAACGGCTCTCACATAGATATAATTCATTTGTATGCTTATTCACAATCACTAGATATCAAAGAAAGTAAACGGACAAAGAATAAAGATTGACTTTGTATTCGGTCAGCATTTTAATCTCCCTCCATTTAAAGTTCGTTAGATATATCTCATTTGTCGGCTTAACATTTTGAGTTTAACGTAATCGTTAAATCAGAAACATTCCCAGTACATGAGATCTGTTTTGTCTTTCACACTATGTTCCCAAAACTGTGCTCCTAACGTACGAATTGGCGTTCGAATTCCTTCTGGCCTACTTTTTAGAACTGCTGTTCTGGTTGCCCTGCCAAGAAATTGAAAATTCTCCTAATTGTCTAAAGGATAACAGATATTTTTTTTTTCTCGTATGATATCATTCATTTTCATGTGTTCTTTTTTCTGCCATCTGTGTGATGCCAATCTGTGTATTACAGAACCAGAATGTGGTGTATAATGATTAAATACTGTCTATAGCACAATCTCGCTTCAGAGGCCGGTCATGTAAACTCAAATTACTTTGAAATGATCTCAGGCACTATTCCTATTCCTTTCAGATTGGACTGTTTAGTTTTGCATCTTTACACCCAATAAACTAATATCGTATCGTAAACTAATATCGATCAATTTTAGCGCATTTCTATCTGATAATTATTACAGCCTACATCCTTTTATGTACTCCAGCGAATTCATTAAACATAAATCGAACATGGTCCTGACTATCGATTTACAAATTTTTTAAAGTATTGATCTCCGCTATAAGAACATTTAAAATTATATTACGTAAAATATAAAAAGTACTATTTATTGTTACTGTATTTCAAATTAAATAAAAGTGACACTTCAAACTGTAAAAAATATTTATTTGCATTTATTTTCGCTTCATTTTAAAAATACTCTTAAAATGTTTTATTTCTGTCTCATTTGCTTTATGTTTGTTGAAGAAAAAAGCTAAAGAAATTCATTAAAATAATAGCTATATATATATATATATATATATTATTTGTTACACTCTTCCAAGTGTATGCATTTGATAATAAAAGTACTTATTTAAAATATATATATATATATATATATTTGGTTTCAAAATATCTGTTTCTTTTTTGTCCATTAAAGATTGAAGTGTTGCCAATTATATTTAATGGAGATTGATTGTACTTATTTGAATTCTACTTTTAAAAGAAAACTTCTTTCAAATGGAGACGTTTTACACAACACCGACTTGAAAAATGAAGCGGAAATTACTTTCCTGAATAAAACAGTCATTATAAACCGGGTGTAAAAAGGATGCTTCTGAAAAATCAAGCATGCTTTTTTTTTCATTTCTAGTGAATATGTGTATACTTTATTAATAAATACTTTTAACTGTATTGAAATTTCACAGAAATGAGACACAATATATTATTGTGAAATTTGAAAAGGTGTTTGAATATTTATTTTTTGCTTAAGAAATATATTTATTTATCATTTGAAAACGAAATTATTCATAAAAAAATATTTATTTATTAATTAAAAAATTATTTATTTATTATTCATAGATTATGAAAGCATTGTGATATCTAGATAGAATATAGATAAATTACGGTTATGTAACTGTTTCTTGTTAAAACAGTCGTATGACTGGACAGTTTGCTACTACACACTGTTAAACATTTTGCAGCATTCTGGCAGGTCATTTGACCGTTTTTTGAAAAAACGGTTTCATAACCATAATTTAATTATATTCTGACCATAAAAGGGTCAATAATATGGTCAGAATAGTGTTAAATTACGGTTGTGTAACCGTTTTCGGAAAAAACGCTCAAATGACCTGCCAGAATGCTGCAAATTTTTAACAGTGCACTGTTAAAAATTTTGATGCATTCTGGCAGGTCATTCGACCGTTTTTTTGAAAAAAAAAACGGTTTCATAACCATAATTTAACTATATTCTGACCATAAAATGGCCAATAATATGGTCAGAATAGTGTTAACATTACGGTTGTGTAACCGTTTTCGGAAAAAACTGTCAAATGACCTGCCAGAATGCTGCAAATTTTCAACAGTGTACAGTGTACTGAGTGTTGTCGTATATCACACACTGAATAGACAGAAAAGTAAATATATTTTCTACTATTTATAGCAAAACATTATACTACACTGTTTAAAAATCTTCAGAAAACTGTCCAGTCATTCAACCGTTTCATGAAAGCCTTAAGATATCTAAACTGTTAAAAATTTGCAGCATTCTGGCAGGTCATTTGACCGTTTTTTTCCGAAAAGGGTTACACAACCGTAATTTTACCACTATTCTGACCATATTACTGGCCATTTTATGATAAGGATATAGTTCAATTATGGTTATGAAACCGTTTTTTCAAAAAATGGTCAAATGACCTGCCAGAATGCTGCAAAATTTTTAACAGTGTAGATAAAATAGAGATAAATTACACTGTTAAAAATTTTGCAGCATTCTGGCAGGTCATTCGACCATTTTTTGAAAAAACGGTTTCATAACCATAATTTAACTATATTCTGACCATAAAATGGCCATATATATACTCTGACCATATATATACTCTGGCCATATATATATTCTGACACTACTCTGACCATAATATGATCAAAGTAGTGTTAAAATTACGGTTGTGTAACCGTTTTTGGAAAAAACGGTCAAATGACCTGCCACAATGCTGCAAATTTTTAACAGTGTGCGATTATGTAACTGTTTCTTGTTAAAAGATTCGTGTGACTGGACAGTTTGCTACAAAGTTTTAACAGTGTACTGCCTGTTGTCGAATATCAGACACTGAATAGACAGAATAGTAAATATTTTTTCTGTTAATATTTATAGCAAAACATTATACTAGACTATTTAAAATCTTCAGAAAATTGTTCAGTCATTCAACCGTTTCATGAAAGCCTAAAGATATCTAGATAGAATAGAAATAAATTACGGTTATAGAACTGTTTCTTGTTAAAACGGTCGTATGACTGGACAGTTTGCTACAAAGTTTTAACAGCGTAGTGTGTGTTGCCGAATATCAGACAATAAGTAGGCAGAATAGTAATTTTTTTTGTTAATAGTTATAGAAAAACATTATACAACACTGTTTAAAATCTTCAGAAAATTGTCTACTCATTCAACCGTTACATGAAATCCTTAAGATATCTAGATAGAACAGAGATAAATTACGGTTATGTAATTGTTTCTTGTTAAAACGGACGTATGACTGGACAGTTTGCTACAAAGTTTTAACAGTGTAGTGTGTGTTATCGCATATCAGGCACTAAGTAGGCAGAATAGTAATTTTTTTTGTTAATATTTATAGCAAAGCATTAGACTACTTTGTTAAAATCTTCAGAAAATTGTCCAGTCATTCAATCGTTACATGAAAGCCTTAAGATATCTAGATAGAATAGAGATAAATTACGGTTATGTAATTGTTTCTTGTTAAAACGGTCGTATGACTGGACAGTTTGCTACAAAGTTTTAACAGTGTAGTGTGTGTTATCGCATATCAGGCACTAAGTAGGCAGAATAGTAATTTTTTTTGTTAATATTTATAGCAAAGCATTAGACTACACTGTTAAAATCTTTAGAAAATTGTCCAGTCATTCAACCGGTTCATGAAAGCCTTAAGATAACTAGATAGAACAAAGATAAATTAAGGTTATGTAGTTGTTTCTTGTTAAAACGGTCGTATGACTGGACAGTTTGCTACAAAGTTTTAACAGTGTACTGTGTGTTATCGCATATCAGGCACTAATTAGGCAGAATAGTAATTTTTTTATGTTAATATTTATAGCAAAGCATTAGACTACACTGTTAAAATCTTCAGAAAATTGTCCAGTCATTCAATCGTTACATGAAAGCCTTAAGATATCTAGATAGAAAAGAGATAAATTACGGTTATGTAATTGTTTCTTGTTAAAACGGTCGAATGACTGGACAGTTTGCTACAAAGTTTTAACAGTGTAGTGTGTGTTATCGCATATCAGGCACTAAGTAGGCAGAATAGTAATTTTTTCTGTTAATACTTATAGCAAAGCATTAGACTACACTGTTAAAATCTTCAGAAAATTGTCCAGTCATTCAATCGTTACATGAAAGCCTTAAGATATCTAGATAGAATAGAGATAAATTACGGTTATGTAATTGTTTCTTGTTAAAACGGACGTATGACTGGACAGTTTGCTACAAAGTTTTAACAGTGTAGTGTGTGTTATCGCATATCAGGCACTAAGTAGGCAGAATAGTAATTTGTTTTGTTAATATTTATAGCAAAGCATTAGACTACACTGTTAAAATCTTTAGAAAATTGTCCAGTCATTCAACCGTTTCATGAAAGCCTTAAGATATCTAGATAGAATAGAGATAAATTACGATGATATAATTGTTTCTTGTTAAAACGGTCGTATGACTGGACAGTTTGCTACAAAGTTTTAACAGTGTAGTGTGTGTTGTCGAATATCAGACACTAAGTAGGCAGAATAGTAAATTCTTTTTGTTAATAGTTATAGCAAAACATTATGCAACACTGTTTAAAATCTTCAGAAAATTGTCCAGTCATCAACCGTTTCATGAAAGCTTTAAGATATCTATATAGAATAGAGATAAATTACGATGATGTAACTGTTTTTTGTTAAAATAGTCGTATGACTTGACAGTTTGCTACAAAGTTTTAACAGTGTACTGTGTGTTGTCGAATATCAGACACTAAGTACGCAGAATAGTAAAATTATTTTGTTAATATTTATAGCAAACCATTATACTACACTTTTTAAAATCTTCAGAAAATTGTTCAGTCATTCAACCGTTTCATGAAAGCCTAAAGATGTCTAGATAGAATAGAAATAAATTACGGTTATAGAACTGTTTCTTGTTTAAACGGTCGTATGACTGGACAGTTTGCTACAATGTTTTAACAGCGTAGTGTGTGTTGCCGAATATCAGACAATAAGTAGGCAGAATAGTAATTTTTTTTGTTAATAGTTATAGAAAAACATTATACAACACTGTTTAAAATCTTCAGAAAATTGTCCAGTCATTCAACCGTTACATGAAATCCTTAAGATATCTAGATAGAACAGAGATAAATTACGGTTATGTAATTGTTTCTTGTTAAAACGGACGTATGACTGGACAGTTTGCTACAAAGTTTTAACAGTGTAGTGTGTGTTATCGCATATCAGGCACTAAGTAGGCAGAGTAGTAATTTTTTTTGTTAATATTTATAGCAAAACATTATACAACACTATTTAAAATCTTCAGAAAATTGTCCAGTCATTCAACCGTTTCATGAAAGCCTTAAGGTATCTAGATAGAAAAGAGATAAATTACGGTTATGTAATTGTTTCTTGTTAAAACGGTCGTATGACTGGACAGTTTGCTACAAAGTTTTAACAGTGTAGTGTGTGTTATCGCATATCAGGCACTAAGTAGGCAGAATAGTAATTTTTTTTGTTAATATTTATAGCAAAGCATTAGACTACACTGTTAAAATCTTCAGAAAATTGTCCAGTCATTCAACCGTTTCATGAAAGCCTTAAGATATCTAGATAGAATAGAGATAAACTACGATGATATAATTGTTTCTTGTTAAAACGGTCGTATGACTGGACAGTTTGCTACAAAGTTTTAACAGTGTAGTGTGTGTTGTCGAATATGAGACAATAAGTAGGCAGAATAGTAAATTCTTTTTGTTAATAGTTATAGCAAAACATTATACAACACTGTTTAAAATCTTCAGAAAATTGTCCAGTCATCAACCGTTTCATGAAAGCTTTAAGATATCTAGATAGAATAGAGATAAATTACGATGATGTACCTGTTTTTTGTTAAAATAGTCGTATGACTTGACAGTTTGCTACAAAGTTTTAACAGTGTACTGTGTGATGTCGAATATCAGACACTAAGTACGCAGAATAGTAAAATTATTTTGTTAATATCTATAGCAAACCATTATACTAGACTATTTAAAATCTTCAGAAAATTGTTCAGTCATTCAACCGTTTCATGAAAGCCTAAAGATGTCTAGATAGAATAGAAATAAATTACGGTTATAGAACTGTTTCTTGTTAAAACGGTCGTATGACTGGACAGTTTGCTACAAAGTTTTAACAGCGTAGTGTGTGTTGCCGAATATCAGACAATAAGTAGGCAGAATAGTAATTTTTTTTGTTAATAGTTATAGAAAAACATTATACAACACTGTTTAAAATCTTCAGAAAATTGTCCAGTCATTCAACCGTTACATGAAATCCTTAAGATATCTAGATAGAACAGAGATAAATTACGGTTATGTAATTGTTTCTTGTTAAAACGGACGTATGACTGGACAGTTTGCTACAAAGTTTTAACAGTGTAGTGTGTGTTATCGCATATCAGGCACTAAGTAGGCAGAGTAGTAATTTTTTTTGTTAATATTTATAGCAAAACATTATACAACACTATTTAAAATCTTCAGAAAATTGTCCAGTCATTCAACCGTTTCATGAAAGCCTTAAGGTATCTAGATAGAATAGAGATAAATTACGATGATGTAATTGTTTCTTGTTAAAACGGTCGTATGACTGGACAGTTTGCTACAAAGTTTTAACAGTGTAGTGTATGTTGTCGAATATCAGACACTAAGTAGGCAGAATAGTAAATTCTTTTTGTTAATAGTTATAGCAAAACATTATACAACACTGTTTAAAATCTTCAGAAAATTGTCCAGTCATCAACCGTTTCATGAAAGCTTTAAGATATCTATATAGAATAGAGATAAATTACGATGATGTAACTGTTTTTTGTTAAAATAGTCGTATGACTTGACAGTTTGCTACAAAGTTTTAACAGTGTACTGTGTGTTGTCGAATATCAGACACTAAGTACGCAGAATAGTAAAATTATTTTGTTAATATTTATAGCAAACCATTATACTACACTTTTTAAAATCTTCAGAAAATTGTCCAGTCATTCAACCGTTTCATGAAAGCCTAAAGATGTCTAGATAGAATAGAAATAAATTACGGTTATAGAACTGTTTCTTGTTAAAACGGTCGTATGACTGGACAGTTTGCTACAAAGTTTTAACAGCGTAGTGTGTGTTGCCGAATATCAGACACTAAGTAGGCAGAATAGTAATTTTTTTTTGTTAATAGTTATAGAAAAACATTATACAACACTGTTTAAAATCTTCAGAAAATTGTCCAGTCATTCAACCGTTACATGAAATCCTTAAGATAGCTAGATAGAACAGAGATAAATTACGGTTATGTAATTGTTTCTTGTTAAAACGGACGTATGACTGGACAGTTTGCTACAAAGTTTTAACAGTGTAGTGTGTGTTATCGCATATCAGGCACTAAGTAGGCAGAATAGTAATTTGTTTTGTTAATATTTATAGCAAAGCATTAGACTACACTGTTAAAATCTTCAGAAAATTGTCCAGTCATTCAATCGTTACATGAAAGCCTTAAGATATCTAGATAGAATAGAGATAAATTACGGTTATGTAATTGTTTCTTGTTAAAACGGACGTATGACTGGACAGTTTGCTACAAAGTTTTAACAGTGTAGTGTGTGTTATCGCATATCAGGCACTAAGTAGGCAGAATAGTAATTTTTTTTTGTTAATATTTCTAGCAAAGCATTAGACTACACTGTTAAAATCTTCAGAAAATTGTCCAGTCATTCAACCGTTTCATGAAAGCCTTAAGATATCTAGATAGAATAGAGAAAAATTACGATGATGTAATTGTTTCTTGTTAAAACGGTCGTATGACTGGACAGTTTGCTACAAAGTTTTAACAGTGTAGTGTGTGTTGTCGAATATCAGACATTAAGTAGGCAGAATAGTAAATTCTTTTTGTTAATAGTTATAGCAAAACATTATACAACACTGTTTAAAATCTTCAGAAAATTGTCCAGTCATCAACCGTTTCATGAAAGCTTTAAGATATCTAGATAGAATAGAGATACATTACGAAGATGTAACTGTTTTTTGTTAAAATAGTCGTATGACTGGACAGTTTGCTACAAAGTTTTAACAGTGTAGTGTGTGTTATCGCATATCAGGCACTAAGTAGGCAGAATAGTAATTTGTTTTGTTAATATTTATAGCAAAGCATTAGACTACACTGTTAAAATCTTCAGAAAATTGTCCAGTCATTCAATCGTTACATGAAAGCCTTAAGATATCTAGATAGAATAGAGATACATTACGAAGATGTAACTGTTTTTTGTTAAAATAGTCGTATGACTGGACAGTTTGCTACAAAGTTTTAACAGTGTACTGTGTGTTGTCGAATATCAGACACTAAGTAGGCAGAATAGTAAAATTATTGTGTTAATATTTATAGCAAACCATTATACTACACTATTTAAAATCTTCAGAAAATTGTCCAGTCATTCAATCGTTACATGAAAGCCTTAAGATATCTAGATAGAATAGAGATACATTACGAAGATGTAACTGTTTTTTGTTAAAATAGTCGTATGACTGGACAGTTTGCTACAAAGTTTTAACAGCGTATTGTGTGTTGCCGAATATCAGACACTAAGTAGGCAGAATAGTAATTTTTTTTTGTTAATAGTTATAGAAAAACATTATTCAACACTGTTTAAAATCTTCAGAAAATTGTCCAGTCATTCAACCGTTACATGAAATCCTTACGATAACTAGATAGAACAAAGATAAATTACGGTTATGTAGTTGTTTCTTGTTAAAACGGTCGTATGACTGGACAGTTTGCTACAAAGTTTTAACAGTGTAGTGTGTGTTATCGCATATCAGGCACTAAGTAGGCAGAATAGTAATTTTTTTATGTTAATATTTATAGCAAAGCATTAGACTACACTGTTAAAATCTTCAGAAAATTGTCCAGTCATTCAATCGTTACATGAAAGCCTTATGATATCTAGATAGAAAAGAGATAAATTACGGTTATGTAATTGTTTCTTGTTAAAACGGTCGTATGACTGGACAGTTTGCTACAAAGTTTTAACAGTGTAGTGTGTGTTATCGCATATCAGGCACTAAGTAGGCAGAATAGTAATTTTTTTTGTTAATATTTATAGCAAAGCATTAGACTACACTGTTAAAATCTTCAGAAAATTGTCCAGTCATTCAACCGTTTCATGAAAGCCTTAAGATATCTAGATAGAATAGAGATAAACTACGATGATATAATTGTTTCTTGTTAAAACGGTCGTATGACTGGACAGTTTGCTACAAAGTTTTAACAGTGTAGTGTGTGTTGTCGAATATGAGACACTAAGTAGGCAGAATAGTAAATTCTTTTTGTTAATAGTTATAGCAAAACATTATACAACACTGTTTAAAATCTTCAGAAAATTGTCCAGTCATCAACCGTTTCATGAAAGCTTTAAGATATCTAGATAGAATAGAGATAAATTACGATGATGTAACTGTTTTTTGTTAAAATAGTCGTATGACTTGACAGTTTGCTACAAAGTTTTAACAGTGTACTGTGTGATGTCGAATATCAGACACTAAGTACGCAGAATAGTAAAATTATTTTGTTAATATCTATAGCAAACCATTATACTAGACTATTTAAAATCTTCAGAAAATTGTTCAGTCATTCAACCGTTTCATGAAAGCCTAAAGATATCTAGATAGAATAGAAATAAATTACGGTTATAGAACTGTTTCTTGTTAAAACGGTCGTACGACTGGACAGTTTGCTACAAAGTTTTAACAGCGTAGTGTGTGTTGCCGAATATCAGACAATAAGTAGGCAGAATAGTAATTTTTTTTGTTAATAGTTATAGAAAAACATTATACAACACTGTTTAAAATCTTCAGAAAATTGTCCAGTCATTCAACCGTTACATGAAATCCTTAAGATATCTAGATAGAACAGAGATAAATTACGGTTATGTAATTGTTTCTTGTTAAAACGGACGTATGACTGGACAGTTTGCTACAAAGTTTTAACAGTGTAGTGTGTGTTATCGCATATCAGGCACTAAGTAGGCAGAATAGTAATTTTTTTTGTTAATATTTATAGCAAAGCATTAGACTACACTGTTAAAATCTTTAGAAAATTGTCCAGTCATTCAACCGTTTCATGAAAGCCTTAACATAACTAGATAGAACAAAGATAAATTACGGTTATGTAGTTGTTTCTTGTTAAAACGGTCGTATGACTGGACAGTTTGCTACAAAGTTTTAACAGTGTAGTGTGTGTTATCGCATATCAGGCACTAAGTAGACAGAATAGTAATTTTTTTATGTTAATATTTATAGCAAAGCATTAGACTACACTGTTAAAATCTTCAGAAAATTGTCCAGTCATTCAACCGTTTCATGAAAGCCTTAAGATATCTAGATAGAAAAGAGATAAATTACGGTTATGTAATTGTTTCTTGTTAAAACGGTCGTATGACTGGACAGTTTGCTACAAAGTTTTAACAGTGTAGTGTGTGTTATCGCATATCAGGCACTAAGTAGGCAGAATAGTAATTTTTTTGTTAATATTTATAGCAAAGCATTAGACTACACTGTTAAAATCTTCAGAAAATTGTCCAGTCATTCAACCGTTTCATGAAAGCCTTAAGATAGCTAGATAGAATTGAGATAAATTACGATGATATAATTGTTTCTTGTTAAAACGGTCGTATGACTGGACAGTTTGCTACAAAGTTTTAACAGTGTAGTGTGTGTTGTCGAATATCAGACACTAAGTAGGCAGAATAGTAAATTCTTTTTGTTAATAGTTATAGCAAAACATTATACAACACTGTTTAAAATCTTCAGAAAATTGTCCAGTCATCAACCGTTTCATGAAAGCTTTAAGATATCTAGATAGAATAGAGATAAATTACGATGATGTAACTGTTTTTTGTTAAAATAGTCGTATGACTCGACAGTTTGCTACAAAGTTTTAACAGTGTACTGTGTGATGTCGAATATCAGACACTAAGTACGCAGAATAGTAAAATTATTTTGTTAATATTTATAGCAAACCATTATACTAGACTATTTAAAATCTTCAGAAAATTGTTCAGTCATTCAACCGTTTCATGAAAGCTTAAAGATATCTAGATAGAATAGAAATAAATTACGGTTATAGAACTGTTTCTTGTTAAAACGGTCGTATGACTGGACAGTTTGCTACAAAGTTTTAACAGCGTAGTGTGTGTTGCCGAATATCAGACAATAAGTAGGTAGAATAGTAATTTTTTTTGTTAATAGTTATAGAAAAACATTATACAACACTGTTTAAAATCTTCAGAAAATTGTCCAGTCATTCAACCGTTACATGAAATCCTTAAGATATCTAGATAGAACAGACATAAATTACGGTTATGTAATTGTTTCTTGTTAAAACGGACGTATGACTGGAGAGTTTGCTACAAAGTTTTAACAGTGTAGTGTGTGTTATCGCATATCAGGCACTAAGTAGGCAGAATAGTAATTTTTTTGTTAATATTTATAGCAAAGCATTAGACTACACTGTTAAAATCTTTAGAAAATTGTCCAGTAATTCAACCGTTTCATGAAAGCCTTAAGATAACTAGATAGAACAAAGATAAATCACGGTTATGTAGTTGTTTCTTGTTAAAACGGTCGTATGACTGGACAGTTTGCTACAAAGTTTTAACAGTGTAGTGTGTGTTATCGCATATCAGGCACTAAGTAGGCAGAATAGTAATTTTTTTGTGTTAATATTTATAGCAAAGCATTAGACTACACTGTTAAAATCTTCAGAAAATTGTCCAGTCATTCAATCGTTACATGAAAGCCTTAAGATATCTAGATAGAAAAGAGATAAATTACGGTTATGTAATTGTTTCTTGTTAAAACGGTCGTATGACTGGACAGTTTGCTACAAAGTTTTAACAGTGTAGTGTGTGTTATCGCATATCAGGCACTAAGTAGGCAGAATAGTAATTTTTTTTGTTAATATTTATAGCAAAGCATTAGACTACACTGTTAAAATCTTCAGAAAATTGTCCAGTCATTCAACCGTTTCATGAAAGCCTTAAGATATCTAGATAGAATAGAGATAAATTACGATGATATAATTGTTTCTTGTTAAAACGGTCGTATGACTGGACAGTTTGCTACAAAGTTTTAACAGTGTAGTGTGTGTTGTCGAATATCAGACACTAAATAGGCAGAATAGTAAATTCTTTTTGTTAATAGTTATAGCAAAACATTATACAACACTGTTTAAAATCTTCAGAAAATTGTCCAGTCATCAACCGTTTCATGAAAGCTTTAAGATATCTAGATAGAATAGAGATAAATTACGATGATGTAACTGTTTCTTGTTAAAATAGTCGTATGACTTGACAGTTTGCTACAAAGTTTTAACAGTGTACTGTGTGATGTCGAATATCAGACACTAAGTACGCAGAATAGTAAAATTATTTTGTTAATATTTATAGCAAACCATTATACTAGACTATTTAAAATCTTCAGAAAATTGTTCAGTCATTCAACCGTTTCATGAAAGCCTAAAGATATCTAGATAGAATAGAAATAAATTACGGTTATAGAACTGTTTCTTGTTAAAACGGTCGTATGACTGGACAGTTTGCTACAAAGTTTTAACAGCGTAGTGTGTGTTGCCGAATATCAGACAATAAGTAGCAGAATAGTAATTTTTTTTGTTAATAGTTATAGAAAAACATTATACAACACTGTTTAAAATCTTCAGAAAATTGTCCAGTCATTCAACCGTTACATGAAATCCTTAAGATATCTAGATAGAACAGAGATAAATTACGGTTATGTAATTGTTTCTTGTTAAAACGGACGTATGACTGGACAGTTTGCTACAAAGTTTTAACAGTGTAGTGTGTGTTATCGCATATCAGGCACTAAGTAGGCAGAATAGTAATTTTTTTTGTTAATATTTATAGCAAAGCATTAGACTACACTGTTAAAATCTTCAGAAAATTGTCCAGTCATTCAATCGTTACATGAAAGCCTTAAGATATCTAGATAGAATAGATATAAATTACGGTTATGTAATTGTTTCTTGTTAAAACGGACGTATGACTGGACAGTTTGCTACAAAGTTTTAACAGTGTAGTGTGTGTTATCGCATATCAGGCACTAAGTAGGCAGAATAGTAATTTTTTTTGTTAATATTTATAGCAAAGCATTAGACTACACTGTTAAAATCTTTAGAAAATTGTCCAGTCATTCAACCGTTTCATGAAAGCCTTAAGATATCTAGATAGAACAGAGATAAATTACGATGATGTAATTGTTTCTTGTTAAAACGGTCGTATGACTGGACAGTTTGCTATAAAGTTTTAACAGTGCAGTGTGTGTTGTCGAATGTCAGGCACTAAGTAGGCAGAATAGTAAATTCTTTTTGTTAATAGTTATAGCAAAACATTATACAACACTGTTTAAAATCTTCAGAAAATTGTCCAGTCATCAACCGTTTCATGAAAGCTTTAAGATATCTAGATAGAATAGAGATGAATTACGATGATGTAACTGTTTTTGGTTAATTATAGTCGTATGACTGGACAGTTTGCTACAAAGTTTTAACAGTGTACTGTGTGTTGTCGAATATCAGACACTCAGTAGGCAGAATAGTAAAATTATTTTGTTAATATTTATAGCAAACCATTATACTACACTATTTAAAATCTTCAGAAAATTGTCCAGTCATCAACCGTTTCATGAAAGCTTTAAGATATCTAGATAGAATAGAGATGAATTACGATGATGTAACTGTTTTTTGTTAAAATAGTCGTATGACTGGACAGTTTGCTACAAAGTTTTAACAGTGTACTGTGTGTTGTCGAATATCAGACACTAAGTAGGCAGAATAGTAAATTTATTTTGTTAATATTTATAGCAAACCGTTATACTACACTATTTAAAATCTTCAGAAAATTGTTCAGTCATTCAACCGTTTCATGAAAGCCTAAAGATATCTAGATAGAATAGAAATAAATTACGGTTATAGAACTGTTTCTTGTTAAAACGGTCGTATGACTGGACAGTTTGCTACAAAGTTTTAACAGCGTATTGTGTGTTGCCGAATATCAGACACTAAGTACGCAGAATAGTAAAATTATTTTGTTAATATTTATAGCAAACCATTACACTAGACTATTTAAAATCTTCAGAAAATTGTTCAGTCATTCAACCGTTTCATGAAAGCCTAAAGATATCTAGATAGAATAGAAATAAATTACGGTTATAGAACTGTTTCTTGTTAAAACGGTCGTATGACTGGACAGTTTGCTACAAAGTTTTAACAGCGTAGTGTGTGTTGCCGAATATCAGACACTAAGTAGGCAGAATAGTAATTTTTTTTTGTTAATAGTTATAGAAAAACATTATACAACACTGTTTAAAATCTTCAGAAAATTGTCCAGTCATTCATCCGTTACATGAAATCCTTAAGATATCTAGATAGAACAGAGATAAATTACGGTTATGTAATTGTTTCTTGTTAAAACGGATGTATGATTGGACAGTTTGCTACAAAGTTTTAACAGTGTAGTGTGTGTTATCGCATATCAGGCACTAAGTAGGCAGAATAGTAATTTTTTTTGTTAATATTTATAGCAAAGCATTAGACTACACTGTTAAAATCTTCAGAAAATTGTCCAGTCATTCAATCGTTACATGAAAGCCTTAAGATATCTAGATAGTATAGAGATAAATTACGGTTATGTAATTGTTTCTTGTTAAAACGGACGTATGACTGGACAGTTTGCTACAAAGTTTTAACAGTGTAGTGTGTGTTATCGCATATCAGGCACTAAGTAGGCAGAATAGTAATTTTTTTTGTTAATATTTATAGCAAAGCATTAGACTACACTGTTAAAATCTTCAGAAAATTGTCCAGTCATTCAACCGTTTCATGAAAGCCTTAAGATATCTAGATAGAATAGAGATAAATTACGATGATGTAATTGTTTCTTGTTAAAACGGTCGTATGACTGGACAGTTTGCTACAAAGTTTTAACAGTGTAGTGTGTGTTGTCGAATATCAGGCACTAAGTAGGCAGAATAGTAAATTCTTTTTGTTAATAGTTATAGCAAAACATTATACAACACTGTTTAAAATCTTCAGAAAATTGTCCAGTCATCAACCGTTTCATGAAAGCTTTAAGATATCTAGATAGAATAGAGATAAATTACGATGATGTAACTGTTTTTTGTTAAAATAGTCGTATGACTGGACAGTTTGCTACAAGGTTTTAACAGTGTACTGTGTGTTGTCGAATATCAGACACTAAGTACGCAGAATAGTAAAATTATTTTGTTAATATTTATAGCAAACCATTATACTACACTATTTAAAATCTTCAGAAAATTGTTCAGTCATTCAACCGTTTCATGAAAGCCTAAAGATATCTAGATAGAATAGAAATAAATTACGGTTATAGAACTGTTTCTTGTTAAAACGGTCGTAAGACTGGACAGTTTGCTACAAAGTTTTAACAGCGTAGTGTGTGTTGCCGAATATCAGACACTAAGTAGGCAGAATAGTAATTTTTTTTTGTTAATAGTTATAGAAAAACATTATACAACACTGTTTAAAATCTTCAGAAAATTGTCCAGTCATTCAACCGTTACATGAAATCCTTAAGATATCTAGATAGAACAGAGATAAATTACGGTTATGTAGTTGTTTCTTGTTAAAACGGTCGTATGACTGGACAGTTTGCTACAAAGTTTTAACAGTGTAGTGTGTGTTGTCGAATATCAGACACTAAGTAGCCAGAATAGTATTTTTTTTCTTTTTGTTAATATTTATAGCAAAACTTTATACTACACTGTTAAAATCTTCAGAATATTGTCGAGTCATTCAACCGTTTCATGAAAGCCTTAAGATATCTAGATAGAATAGAGATAAATTACGATGATATAACTGTTTCTTGTTAAAATAGTCGTATGACTGGACAGTTTGCTACAAAGTTTTAAGAGTGTACTGTGTGTTGTCAAATATCAGACACTGAATAGACAGAATAGTAAATATTTTTTTCTGTTAATAATTATAGCAAAACATTATACTACACTGTTTAAAATCTTCAGAAAATTGCCCAGTCCTTCAACCGTTTCATGAAAGCCTTAAGATATCTAGAAAGAAGGGATATAAATTACGGTTATGTAATTGTTTCATGTTAAAACGGTCGTATGACTGGACAGTTTGCTACAAAATTTTAACAGTTTAGTGTGTGTTGTCGAATATCAGACGCTAAGTAGACAGAATAGTAAATATTTATTGTTAATATTTATTGCAAAACCTTATATTACACTGTTAAAATCTTCAGCAGCTTGTCCAGTCATTCAATCATTTTTAGAAAAAGCGGCTACATCGTCATTTATCTCTATTCTGCCCAATGAGAAATTTTCATAAAATTGTCAATTAAAGGCTATTTCCAAAAGCGGTTAAATGACTGAAAAAAATTGCTGAAAATTTTTAACACACTATTAAATGTCTTCAGCAAATAGTACAGTCATTCAAACGTTTTTATAATAAACGGCTACATAATCGTCAGTTATCTCTATTCTGCCCAATGAAAACGCTTCGTAATATTGTCTATTAAACGTTATTTGCAAAAATGTTTAAATGACTGGTCAAATTGCAGAAAATTTTTAACACACATTTAAAAATCTCCAGCAAACTGTCCAATCATTCGGCCTTTTCTTAAACATAACGGTTATTTGACCATTCTATTAAGGTTATAGACAATATTATTGAATTTATTAGGCTTAGAATAAAGTTAAATTACAGTTATTTAACCGTTTTCTAAAAAAAAAAACGGTGGAATGACTGGACAGTTAGCTGCAAATTTTTTAAAGTGCAGTGTATCTGTTAAGTTTATAACTTAATGTGAGATGTTCAATCCACAAAAGGGAACATAAAGATATCAAAATTATTCCTTATTTAATTAAATTAATTTGTGACAAATAACTAATAAATATGAAGTCTCTAGAGAAACGTAAAAATATTTTTAAGCTTTAATGCTTTTTGGCATAAACATATATCATGGAATTTTCGAAATTGAGAGAAACGCTGTGTATAATAAATATAGGTCAAAATTTAGGATTCAAGCCAAAAGGTATTCAAAGCCATTTCGAAAGTAAAATAAGTCATAGCCTTTAGCGATGTTGCAGTAGAATGACAGTGAATAAGATTTCGGTTGGAATACCCAAAATATTTGAAAAGGACAAAAAAAAAAATAATAAATTCTAAGTTAAATATGGCGTTTTTCATTGAAAAATATATACATATTTCAGATTTTAAGGAAGCAAATACTTTTTATCAGGCAAATATATATGAAAATCCCATACTAAAATGACTTAAGGCATAGAAATATTCCTGAACGTGCGATTTATATTCATCACCTAATCAATAAAAAAAATATTATAATTGTAAATTCAATAGAATAAAAACAATATAACAAAAAGTAGGAAAAACTCAGAATTTAAATCTTTGGGAATTTAGTTTTAAATAAAACAACGCCTTATATACCGGAGCATATATTACGGAAATTTAATTCAAGATAAACTATTTGCTTGTTGGGATTTTCCATTGTACAAAACAGGTTTTTGAATCTCCATGTATTTTTTTTTCTTTTAACCTTTCAATACATAGTAATATCGTCTCAGGTTGTTTTAAAAATAACACTGAAATAATTGTGTATATAATAAATTTATCGTTTTAACCTATATAAACTTCATATGAACTTAAATAATGTATGTGAACTATAACAGTAGATGGAAGGACCTACTTTTTGTCAAATATGCAATTGAAGAGATCAGATGATAAAAGTGGTATACAATCATCATTTTGAGAAAACACATTTTGAACCACTATTATCAATTAAAATTACAATTTTTTATTGTCAAATGCCTCCTATATCAATTAAAATCTCTGTGAGTATTAGGTATTTTCAAATAGTAAATTAACAGACCGTGGAGGACTATTGATTAACTCAAGGGTTTTTTTTTCACACGTCACATTTAAATTACAATTACACACCACCTTTTACCTCTTCAATTGAAAAATCCCCAAATTTGTTTCTGTTCTAAGTGAAAAAAGATTTTCTCAAAGAATTTTTGCGCGTGTAAATAAACAAGAACATGATAAAAAACGTTTTTTTTTTTTTTTTTTTTTTTTTTTTTTTTTTTTTTTTATAAAAGATTTTATTAAATTAAACAATGTTCTTACTAATCCATTTTAAGTATATGTAAAATCTATTTTTAGCTCAAAATATAATTTTAACCAATTAAAAGTAGTAATTTGAAACAAAGTCATGCATCAGTTCAGAATCATATACAGAGAGACAGAGTTTTTTTTTTAAAGTTAAGATCTAAATATGATCGACTGGAGAAAATTTAGATATTTTACATATAAATCCACTTATTTGGTATGTCTTGCATAGTTAATTTAGTGATCTACGTGAACAGACAGATGAAAACATTAACTTTAAAATAATATCAGTATTCGACTTTCTATATACCACACCTAGCAAGAGCTAAATTTTTACGTGCTCTCCACCATATCGAGTAATCTGATATATTAGTCAAGCATGTCAAATTTTTTGAGCTCCGAGGGCCAAATTACCGACCTTACGCCACATTACAAAACAAGCACATTTATTGTTTTGAAATCGCGCAGAATGAAATTTATGCGTACAAAATACAACTTTGTTAAAAAAAGAAAGAAAGAAAGAAAGAAACATGAAAAATATGAAAGCTGCTACAGGAAAATTTTAAATGAAATGTTTTTTAAGTAACAGACATCAATTTTAATCGACTAATTTTTAATATTCTGCAAAATTAAAAACAGCGAGGATGTCGTATAAAAATATGCTACCGAATATATGTACAAATGCGGTTGTATAAAAAAAAGTAAGCACATATCTGACATTTAAAAATTTAAATTGCAAACAAAATATTTAAATAAAATTATGTGTATACCCCTGATCTTTCCGTTTTCTGTCAAAATTGCTTCTTTGGTCCCTTGAAAAACGCCTATCTTTTGCATTAAAAAACCCCTCTTAATACGCGAACCCGCTTAAGACGCGAAATTTTGTCAGTCCCTTGGCAATAAAAACGTACGTTTAATACACGAATGAGTTTGGCTTGAAACAGAGGAGGTTTTAGAGGGAATAATGTCCCAAGCACTACATACGGCTAAACTAGAAATGTTTTTTTCTGTCCAAATTTATTACATCCATGCATATCTTTATTAAAATTATCAGTTTTGAACTTCTCCTTTCTTAAAGGAGAAATCTTTCCCGGCACTGATTACTATTTATAGTCAAACAGACCAGAAAGAGAGAAGACAAAATTTTACTGCTAACGATGTGACACCAACCACATTCTAACTTGGAACAGTGCCGCTTCGTTGTTTGGTTGGTGCTGTGATTAAGAAGGAAGAAGATTGTTTGTCTCTCTCGGTAGAATTTGATCTACGATATCTACGTGTGATTTTAAAACTTTAATTCAGTCTTTACGATGGCAAAAGGAGCAAAACATATTAAAAGAAAGGCTGTCTCTCTCACTGAGGAGTTACAAATTATAAAAGGCATATGGAGAAAATATTCCAAATATTCTCCAAAGAAAAAGGCATACGGAATCAACCAACTTTAAGGAATTTGTTGAAGATTAGGGATGTCATCGTTAACCAACCAACGTGGAGAAAGCCGTCCACGAGTGGTTTGTTCATGGAGCGCTCTACGAATATTCCAATAAGCGGCATGCTAATCTAAGAAAAATCTTCTGATGTTGCAGCAAAAATGGGATTGTTAGATTTACATGCCTAAAATGAATGAATGCATCAATTTAAAGCTCGCATCGGAATAAAATTCAAGAAAGTGTGTGATGTATCAGCAGCTGTCAACAATGAAGACGTCGATTGTTGGAAAATAAATGTGCTGTCTTAGCTTGTAAAAAAAATACTTAAGCTGTGATATTTACAACGTGGACGAATTTGTGCGTTTTTACAAAATGACATCCAACAAAACAACGATTATAAAAGGAGAAACATGTCCTGGGAGTAAATTAAGCAAAGAAAGTCTTACTCTTCTTCTCGATGCCAAATCTCATGTATCAAACAAGTTAAAGCTCCTGGTCATAGGGAAATCACGCAACCTGCGATGCTTTAAAAACGACAAAATTATTCTTTGCCTGTACGGAAGTCAGCGCAGAGTTTGGACGATGGGCACCCTTTTTTAACATGCGTTCGTAATTTTCACCGGCGCAGGGAAAAAGAATCACGCCATGTGTTATTGCTTGTGGACACAACTGCCCTGTGCATCCGAAAAATAACGAAGGCCTGAGGAATGTCCAAATTGATTTTTTACCGCCAAATGCGAACAGTGTCACACAGCCATTGAACCAAGGAATCATTAACAGTGCCAAGGTAAATTACAAAAGACTCACATATTACGACGATACCTTCACCAAATGAAACACAGCATCAACTATTCCTGCCAAAAGTGTCGCCTTATTACAGTCCTCGACGTTCACATGCTTACTGTAGCATGGGAGAGTATCACACCAACGACGATTAAAAATTGTTCTCGAAAAAGGGGTTTTGGAAGTAGTGAGAACATCAATTGTAAAGTGCTGAACTCGCAACCGGATGTTGAAGAACACTGGCTTGGTGAACAAGAAACTGCAAGGGAAGATTTTGTCCATTTAGACACGTTCATTAATACCGACAAATATCTAGTAACCTCCGAGCCCAGAAGTCTGGATGACATCGTGACTGGTAAACCGCATGAGGAGAAAGAAAAAAATGTACCTGCGCCCCCTGCCCCATTTCCATTCTTCAAAGTTACGGAGGGGTTTGGTTTTCTTATACAGTATGCATCGTCATTGGAACAAGGGCCCTCAACGATTGGTCTTTACCATCACCTGAATAGCACTGAAAACATAATGTTGATGCCGCGGCCGCATGTCGCTTTGCCAAAAAGAAAAAAATTGTCATTTTTTACTTTATCCACTTTTTACTTTTGATTTCTTATATCGAAATATTAGTGTTATCGACACTGTTCTCTACAGCTAACAAGGATTTTAATTTTGTTAACATTAATTTAGGTTTACATGGTACACAAATTTTTATGTTCGTCCTGTTCAATTTTATGTGACATATATAATAAATGCAATTTTGAAAAGACTTACAGGATTTTTACTTAAGACAATAACTGTTATTTAAATTTCCAGATATCAAACGTTCCTGCTTAATAAACGCATAAGCTATAAAAACAGATAAAATGTCTTTTTATGTTTTAAAAACGCTAAAAAATCTCATAAAGGTTATTCTATGGACCACTGGTCAAAATTCGTGAACTTCGGTTAATACGCGAACCCATTTAATACGCGAAATTTGATCGATCCCTTGATTCGCGTATTAACGGGGTTCGACTGTATTTACAACAGATATTGAAGTTACAGATTTGTTTTCATTATCGAAATTTCTGGCTGTTTCCTGAATCTTTCTATCAATGATACTTATATAATTCAGTTTATGTTATTTTCAAACTTTTTTAGCTGCTCATGACATCATTTCTTAAGCATCACAGTGAATGGTTTCAACTTGTGTATCATTGAATGTAATAGTTTTTTTCTTCCTTTAAGTAGATGCATTTACTTTAATGGTGTTCATGAAAAGGTTTTTTTTAATGAAGTATCAGGTTTACATGTAACAATTTGTCTTTCCAAATTTTTTCTAGACATT
Organism: Maratus speciosus; assembly: GCA_963932465.1. Lineage (NCBI taxonomy): Eukaryota > Metazoa > Arthropoda > Arachnida > Araneae > Salticidae > Maratus > Maratus speciosus. The sequence continues at coordinate 142,650,566 of OZ010791.1, forward strand.
CGGAACTTTTTAGATATTTTTGCATACGTTCTTAGTAAACTCCAACCGACTACCGAACCAATCCAACTTCATTAAGTAATTGATCAACTGGAAAAAAATTCATATGTTTACAAAACACTTATGAGAGTACCATGAGACAAGTTTGAGTTCTTAGACTTATTTTTTTTTTCACTTTACAACAGAAAAATTCAATAGACATTTCTGACACACAACTAAATACATACATCATTTTGCAACATTAATACATTATCGATATTTAAATATCTGAATAGACAAAATAAACTCAAATTGTCTCTGCATCCTGTACATCAAATACAATTGAAAAGGTATCAACAATATTTCCGCTTTACATGCATATGGTTCAATCTGAAAATTACTTCTACCTTTCAATCCGATTAAAGTAAAAATACACTATCCTTAAAAATGTAGTTAAGGAGATTAACTGTGTTAGGAACTTTCAAGAGGAAAACTATTTTTAAATTATTCTTCCATTATAAAACTTAGCGATGAAATATGTGAAGAAAATTGCTCTTTCTTTGTTTTCTCCGCATTTATTTTCATTTTAGCAAAACCGTTGCGTGAAATATAAAACATTACAGAGATGCTGAAATATTAACTAGTTCTTTTGACAGTTGACTTGAAAACACTTGAAAAATAAACAAGATAAATTATGTACGAAAATAAGTAGAACTTTAGAGTAAACCTTTGTCGAATTAAAAATGTTAGTTTTGAAAGTATTTTTCGAAAGAATTACCTTATTTTTTACTTTCGCTGTCATGAGAAAGCATATAAGTGCGTATGAAGTTCATTTTTTAACACTTTTTCATTATAGTTGAAAAGCGTTTATGAATTGGGTTTGTCTGTCTGTCTGTCCGTGCTTTAACTCACTCTCTGAGTATACTCGCACTCTAAATGTAGTCGGATTGCTATGCAGTTGACATATGTTAATGAGGCTCATTATAGCATAAGATTGCCCAGGGTTCGTACGTGTTTTTGAACTTCCAGACTAAGAAATTCCTTGATACCAGTATTTTCTTATAGAAAACTACTGCTTAAATTTTGGAGAAATTTCGTCCCTTTAAATTAGATTTATTTTTCTATAAAAAGATACTGATATTTCGCCTTGAAAATAATGGTCCCGTGCGAATCCTTTGTCTATAAAATTTTATACAACAAAACGTAAATAGTTTTATGTTTAAAAAAGTCCTTCCGGCCAGTGCCGGGAGGAAGAGGTAGCTTTCATAATCCTTATTTTAAAAAAGCCAAATTATATCATTCAAACACACGAAGCTCAATTTAGTGGAAACCGAATATAGGAGATTCAATACTAATTTTTATCAATATAATGAATGAGAATTTCGCGAAATTAGTGAGCTTTATCCAAGCTGCTTTTCTTTAAAGTAACATATATTTGGCTGCCAATTTCGGCAATTTCTTAAAGTGCCTGTCATTTTAAGACAACATGGTGGATGAGGCTAAGTAGTGAACTTGGTCGAGACCTTAGTAATTGCTGTGCACATGCTCACTCACATCGGAATCGGTTAATATATAGGAGTGCTGTCGCATGCAAAAAATCAGATTTTTCAAAATGTCACCCACAATAGAAATTGAAACTGCTATATCTGAGCCATTTTTTAAGGTAAAGACAAACAAAAAATGCTCCTGAATCCTTATATCAAGCTCAAATGCTTAAGAAAGAAACCTTTTTCAATTTCTAATTTTTTTGCACCTCACTTTAAATATATATATATTTTTTTATTTAATGGTCGCCATTTTGAAACAAGATGGCTGATGAATCTGGCCAGCGAACTTGGTCGAGGTGTTATGTATACTATCCACATGCCTTCTTACATCGAAATAGGCGAATACGTGTGTTATCGCGTGACAAATACAAGATCGTTTCAAAATGTTAACCATGCTAGAAATTCAAAGTGCTATAAATCAACCATTTTTTAAGATATAAACAAAAGAACAAATTTTCAGAAACAAAAACTGCTCCGGAATCTTTGTATCAAGGCCAAATACATAAAAAAATCTTTTTCATTTTCCAATTGTTTAATACCTCATTTTGAATTTTAAATTTAATTTTTTTTAAATGGCAACCCTTTTGAAACAAGATGGCGAATGAAGCTGGCCAACGAACTCGGTCGAGACATTGGTATGTACTATGTACAGACCAAGTTACATCCAAATAGGTTCATAATTACGCCTGTTATCGAGTGACAAAAATCAGGTCGTTTTAAAATGTCAGCCACAAGAGAAATTCAAAATGCTATTACTCAGCCATTTTTTTTAGATATAGACGAAAGAAAAACTGTTCCGGAATCTTTGTATTAAGGTCAAACACATACAAAAAAAATCTTTTTCACTTTCCAATTTTTTGGTATCTCATTTAAATTTTTTTATTTTTTATTTTTTTTAATGGCCGCCATTTTGAAACAAGATGGCGGATGAAGCCGGCCAACGAACTCGGTCGAGATATTTGTATGTACTATGTACACACCAAGGTACATCCAAGTCGGCAGGGCCGAAACCAGGGGGGGCCAGGGGGGGCACGTGCCCCGGGCGCCGGTTTAACAGAAGGTGAAGGGGCGCCAAAATGAAGATTTTGCTTGACGTTTGATACAAGAATGTATATATACACACGAAATTTGTATAAAAATGTCTCGCAGCTGAAAAATTTAAAGGAAAATTGAACCAAATGGATTAAACTTCACAAATAGATAAAAAGGTTCATCTACAATACAAAATTGCAAATGAATAAGAAAGAAGGCTTTTTTTATCCCCCCATTCCAAAAGTATCATGTCTGTACCTTTGCTTTCTATCTTTTAAATCACTTCCTGTGAGGGAGAATCTCTACCATTTTTCAAGGTCAATCTCTATTGTGGGACACTGACCACAACGGATAACTACAAAGTGCGAGGCGACCCCAGTCTGACTTTTCTATTAGATAAAATAATTCAATGAAAGCTGTTTGTTTATTTTCCACTGAACAGCGTTGAGCTTTCTTTCTTTTTTTGTTTTTTTTTTCGTCTTGCCATGGGCGATGACCGCCCGGGACAATAAAATCAAACGAGAGAGGGAATGAACAAAGTAAAATTCTTAGTAAAACCTTTTATTTTTTATTGTAGCATTTGTAGTGGTACAGTAAAATTTTGGACGGGGAGTCATGGCTAGTAAAGCAAAGCCGCCCCCTCTTTAGCGCCCAAAAAGGTTTTTTTTTTCTCGTCTCTCTGCCATTTCTAGGCCTTTTTCCACCCTGCAGTGGCGTATCTAGACTCATCATTTCGGAGGGGGCTAAGTTATAGTAAAAGTTTCTAAGAGGGAGTCACAAAAATCGGGAAAAATTCCGCTTTAAACATTTTTTATCATAGCAGGTAACGCACCTATTACACAATAAACCTTCTAAGATGAAAAAATACAAACGCACAGCAATAGATATCGACCTCATTTAGTCAATACAAAAAAAAAAAAAAAAAAGATTAAAATGCAATTCGGTTCTTTTTTATTCCGTTTTCAAGATTTTAATGAACCAATATTTGACAAAGCTGATTACGTAGTTCAGTTTTATATATTTTAAATTTAAAAAGTCCTTCCGGCCAGTGCCGGGAGGAAGAGGTAGCTTTCATATTCCTTATTTTAAAAAAGCCAACTTATATCATTCAAACACACGAAGCTCAATTTAGTGGAAACCGAATATAGGAGATTCAATACTAAATCACTATGAATGAGAATTTCGCGAAAGTAGTCAGCTTTATCCAAGCTGCTTTTATTTAAAGTAACTTATATTTGGTTGCCATATTCGGCGATTTCTTAAAGTGCCTGCCATTTTAAGACAACATGGTGGATGAGGCTAACCAGTGAACTTGGTCGAGACCTTAGTAATTGCTGTGCATATGCTCACTCACATCGGAATCGATTGATATATACGAGTGCTGTCGCAGGCAAAATGTCAGATTTTTCAAAATGTCACCCACATTAGAAATTCAAACTGCTATATCTGAGCCATTTTCTAAGATAAAGACAAAACAAAAAATGCCCCTGAATCCTTATATCAAGGTCAAATACTTAAGAAAGAAACCTTTTTCAATTTCTAATTTTTTTGCACCTCACTTTAAATATAATTTTTTTAATTTAATGGCCCCCATTTTGAAACAAGATGGCGGATGAAGCTGGCCAGCTTACTTGGTAGAGATATTGATGTATACTATCCACATGCCTTCTTACATGGAAATAGGCGAATACGTGTGTTATCGCGTGACAAATACAAGATCGTTTCAAAATGTTAGCCATACTAGAAATTCAAAGTGCTATAATTCAACCATTTATTAAGATATAAACAAAAGAACAAATTTTCAGAAACAAAATCTGCTCCGGAATCTTTGTATCAAGGCCAAACACATAAAAAAATCTTTTTCATTTTCCAATTTTTTAATAACTCATTTAAAATTTTAAATTTAATTTTTTTTTAAATATAGCAACCCTTTTGAAACAAGATGGCGAATGAAGCTGGCCAACCAATTCGGTCGAGACATTGGTATGTACTATGTACAGACCAAGTTACATCACAATCGGTTCATAAATACGCCTGTTATCGCGTGACAAAAATCAGGTTGTTTTAAAATGTCAGCCACAATAGAAATTCAAAATGCTATAACTCAGCCATTTTTTTAGATATAGACAAAACAAAAACTGTTCCAGAATCTTTGTATGAAGATCAAACACATACAAAAAAATCTTTTTCATTTTCCAATTTTTTGGTATCTCATTTTAAATTTAAAGTTTTTTTAAATTTTTTAAATGGCCGCCATTTTGAAACAAGACGGCGGATGAAGCTGGACAACGAACTCGGTAGAGACATTGGTATGTACTATGTACACACCAAGGTACATCCAAATCTGTTCATAAATACGCCCATTATCACGTGACAAATATCAGGACGTTTCAAAATGTCAGCCACACTAGAAATTCAAAATGCTATAACTCAGCCATTTTTTAAGATATAGACGAAACAAAAACTGCTCCGGAATCTTTTTATCAAGGTCAAACACATAAGAAAAAAATATTTTTTCAATTTTCAATTTTTTGGTACCACATTTCAAATTTAAATTTTTCTTAAAAATTTAAATGGCCGCCATTTTTAAACAAAATGGCGGATGAAGCTGGCCAACGAACTCGGTCGAGACATTAGTATGTACTATGTATAAACGAAGTTATATCCAAATGGGTTCATAAATACGCCTTTTATCGCGTGACAAAATTCAGGACGTTTCAAAATGTCAGCCACGCTAGAAATTCAAAATGCTATAACTCAGCCATTTTTTAAGATATAGACGAAACAAAAACTGCTCCGGAATCTTTGTATAAAGGTCAAATACATAAGAAAAAAATATTTTTCCATTTTTAATTTTTTGGTACCACATTTCAAGTTTAAAATTTTTTTTAAAATTTTAAATGGCCGCCATTTTGAAACAAAACGTCCGATGAAGCTGGCCAACGAACTCGGTCGAGACATTGGTATGTACTATGTACATACCGAATTACATCGAAATCGGTTCATAATTACGGGAGTTACAGTGTGACATAGGTCAGATATATATATATATATATCAATTTTGAACGGAGGGTGGTTTCGGGGTCTGGGGGTCATGATCGATGAAAATATACCAAAATTTTTTGAAATCGCTTTCCTCCGAACGGCTGCAATAGGTAGCTTTTTTGTAAAGAAAGCTACCTAAAATAAGTTGTCTATTAGATACTTAGCAAAACTCTTTTTGTAAATTTACTTTGTAGTGGAGAGGGGGGTGGGGGCGCCAAAATCCATGCTTGCCCCGGGCGCCAAAAAGGCTAGTTTCGACCCTGCAAGTCGGTTCATAAATACGCCTGTTATTACGTGAGAAAAATCAGGACGTTTCAAAATGTCAGCCACGCTAGAAATTCAAAATGCTGTAACTCAGCCATTTCTTAAGATATAGACGAAACAAAAACTGCTCCCGAATCTTTTTATCAAGGTCAAACACATAAAAAGAAAATATTTTTTCAATTTTTAATTTTTTGGTACAACATTTCAAATTTAAATTTTTCTTAAAAATTTAAATGGCCACCATTTTTAAACAAGATGGCGGATGAAGCTGACCAACGAACCCGGTCGAGAGATTGGTATGTACTATGTACACACTGAATTACATCCAAATCGGTTCATAAATACGCTTTTTATTGCGTGACAAAATTCAGGACGTTTCAAAATGTCAGCCACGCTAGAAATTCAAAATGCTATAACTCAGCCATTTTTTAAGATATAGACGAAACAAAAACTGCTCCGGAATCTTTGTATAAAGGTCAAATACATAAGAAAAAAATATTTTTCCATTTTTAATTTTTTGGTACCACATTTCAAGTTTTAAATTTTTAAAAATATTTTAAATGGCTGCCATTTTGAAACAAAACGGCGGATGAAGCCGGCCAACGAACTCGGTCGAGAGATTGGTATTTACTATGTACACACTGAATTACATCCAAATCGGTTCATAAATACGCCTTTTATCGCGTGACAAAATTCAGGACGTTTCAAAATGTCAGCCACGCTAGAAATTCAAAATGCTATAACTCATCCATTTTTTAAGATATAGACGAAACAAAAACTGCTCCGGAATCTTTGTATAAAGGTCAAATACATAAGAAAAAAATATTTTTCCATTTTTAATTTTTTGGTACCACATTTCAAGTTTTAATTTTTTTTTTAAATTTTAAATGGCCGCCATTTTGAAACAAAACGGCGAATGAAGCTGGCCAACGAACTCGATCGAGACATTGGTATGTACTATGTATACACCGAATTACATCGAAATCGGTTCATAATTACGGGAGTTACAGTGTGACATATGTCAGATATATATATATATATATATATATATATATATTGATATATATATATATATATATATATATATATATATATATATATATATATATATATATATATTGATATATATATATATATATATATATATACATATATATATATATATATATATATACATATATATATATATATATATATATACATACATATATATATATATATATATATATATCAATTTTGAACGGAGGGTGGTTTCGGGGTCTGGGGGTCATGATCGATGAAAATATACCAAAATTTTTTGAAATCGCTTTCCTCCGAACGGCTGCAATAGGTAGCTTTTTTGTAAAGAAAGCTACCTAAAACAAGTGATAATAAAGTGGAGCCTGCACTGTAAAAACTTTATGTAACGTTACTCCATAAAATCGGCAACAACGTGCTGCCTCCAATTTTAAGGTGTTTAACTTATGGTGTAATTTAAACTTATATAACTGGTGTAATATTACACATTAGTGTAGCGTAATACCAGTTATATCGGTTAAATTATTCAATAAAATAGAGGCAGCAAGACTGCCACCAATTTTATGGAGTAACGTTACATACAGTTTTTGCAGTGTGGGAATAAGCAAAATGTTAAATGTTAACATACTTTTGTGGTATATAATAATTAACCTAAAAATGTTACGCAAAAAAAAATAATTTGTAAACATAACTCATATTTAACTGGTGTGAAGATCAAGAGCGTGACGAAAGAGTTTGAACAACGCATGTCATTTCATAGATAATATATAATCTGAAAGAAAATAGAGTGGCTCCACTCTATTTTCCGAACACTTTATAGAATGCTATGCAATCATACACCAGGAACACAAAACTAATAAAAATGTGTAACGTAATACACGCAATTTATTTTACTAAAATGCCTCAATTATGGAGGTAATCTTTCACAAGAGATTTATAGAATACTTTGCATTCAGACACAAGGAACACAAAACAGAAAAATATGTAACGTAATATCTGCAATTTATTCTACTAAAGAGCTTCAATTATGGAGCTAATCTTCCACAAGATATTTATAGAATACTTTGCATTCAGACACCAGGAACGCAAAACTGAACAAATATGTTATGTAAAACATGCAGTTTATTCTACTAAAATTCTCCAGTTATGGAGCTAATCTTCCACAAGAGATTTATAGAATGCTTTGCATTCAGACACCAGGAATACAAAACTGAAAAAATATGTAACCAGTTGCACAAATTAAAAAAAAATAAATATGTAACGTAATATATTCAATTTATACTACTAAAATGCTTCAGTTATGGAGCTAATCTTCTACAAGAGATTTCACAACAGCTTTATAAAGTACTTTGAATTTAGACACCAGGAACACAAAACTGAAAAAAATATTCAATGTAATATACGCAATTTATTCTACTAAAATGCTTTAGTTATGGATCTTTTCTTCGACAAGAGATTTACAGAATATTTGCATTCAGACACCAGGAACACAAAACTAAAAAAGTATGTAGTACTTATTATATGCAATTTATTCTACTAAAATGCTTCAATTATAGAGATTATCTTCTGCAACAGATTTCACAGTCAAAGTTGGCGTCAAACATGAGTAATCCTGGCAAAATTTAGTTTCAAGTGTATGAAAATGTTAACTCTTGTTTCACCAAAAAGGAATCATCTTATTATGTATCAGCATATTTTGCAAAAGTATTTTGTTTGATTGTTTTAAATGTAGATTATTTTTCATTCTTCCACAAAATTAATACATAAGTTTCGATACGCTTTTATTCTTAAAATCTTTGTCCTTACAAAAAGAAGTAAAATATTCTTCTTTAATAATATTTTCGTCTTCCTATGTTCTTTCTCTTATTTTGACTATTAAATTTTACATGTAACGCTATATTTTTCATATAAAAAAGATACACTAAAAGCGACATTTTCAAAACTGAGTAGAAAATACTCAAATCTGAGTATGTCGCAGAGTCAAAATGGCTCCGAATCAAAATTGCTTAAGTCTGAAACATCTATATACTAATTTCTGAAAACATTCACGCACTTGAGAATAAAACATCATGTTCTCATACTTGAGTATGTCCGTCCATGCTTTAAGAAATGAGTATATGCATATTTCAAATTTGAGTAATTTTGATTCGGAGTCATCTTGACTGTGAGACATACTCAGATTTGAGTATTTTTTGCTTAGTTTTGAAAATGTCGTTTTCAGAGTGTATAGCGTATGGTCTCTGAAAGTATACCCTCTGTTTTTTTACGACTACAGCACTGCTTCTGGAATGGGTTTTATATTTCTTGCAAATCCTGTAAATAGAAAAATAATATATTATATAATATATTTTATAGCATATATTATCTATTTTATAGCATATTTTATAACGAATTCTCTTTTTAGCCATTTCCAACATTGATGAAAAGTGTTTATGACTCAGGATTTGTGTGTCCGTCTGCCCGTGTTCTAATTCTCGTAAAGCACAATCGCTGTTCAAAATGAAGTGCGTACATTTAGAGTTCTTTTACATGGGCAGTCAAAATTATTCCCCTACAATAAAGTCAATGGACAAAAATCGCTTCAAGTGCAGCTTTAATGATGTTACACTATTTCAAACATAATGAAATTGTTATACATTTCTGAGGTGCACTAAAACATGCTTTCTGTAGCATATAGGTTACAAAGCATTTATTATTCATACAGAACAATCCCATTACATAATGGTATCTATGGGGGAAAATCGTTTGCAGTGTATTTAAATGATGTTACACTATTACAAACATAATGAAATTTACGTGATTTACTGAGATGCATTACAAGTCGATTTTATTACAATAATTCGATTACATTACAGACATTACACAAATTACATTACATACATAAGTGATAATTGCTCGCTTTCAACTTTGGTTTGCGTTTTCAAGTTTAACTAAATTTTCGCAAAGCACGTAGTATTGATAAATTTAATGATCATATACAGGACTGCACAAAAGAATTCGAGTACATTTCCGCTTATTGACGGAAATTATTCAAGGTGAATTTTTAACTCTATGACGCGTTTGTTAACTAAACGGAATTTTCGCATACGATGTAGCATATTAGCATATATACAAAATTATAGATCATATACAGGGCTGCACAAAACAATTCAGATATTTTTTTAGACTATAGGTGTTAATTGCTCAAATTGATTTTTCAAATGTATTACGCGTTTTTCAAACGTCATATTTCAACTTATTAAACGGCAGCATTTTGTTCTAGTATTCCGAATACTTTGGAAAGCGTTTCATAATATCTGCTTGGCGCATGATTTTTTTTTTTTTTTTTTTTGTATTTATTAACACTTTCCAGCATAGTTGAGAAGTGTTTATGCCCGATATGCTATTACTTCCACCCAGCAAATAAAGTGTCGTCTCCAAAAAATAACGTTCCGTTATATAAGCCAGCCGTAAAACAAAGCAGATGTATCATTGTGCTGTTAAACACTCTACTGCTCTTTTTTCTAAGCATTGCACATTTTCGAATTTTATACCGTCGTATTGGGAGAAAAAAGCTCTTTCAAATCCAATTTGTTTGAAAACTTCATCTCAATTCATTTTTGGGATATTAATTTGTTTGTAGTTTATAAAGAATTTTTTTTAATGTTAGCAACTGAAGTATGCTCCATTTCTGTAGACAATAAAGGAAAAAATATTTGGAAAATAGTAATTATATCTTTTTGTTGCCATTTTCCCATATCAACTGAAAAAAAATTTAATTAAAATGCGTGCTATTTTGAAAAAATATATATAATTGAATGATTTCTGATAAAACATGGAGCAATTATAAACTATATTTAATTTTAAGTATCTGTATTAATATTATAAACAAATGAAGGCACATGAATCATTGGATAACCGAGTTTTTTGTCGAGTTTCTTGAATGACATCTCTTTTTTTTTTGGGGGGGGGGGTTGAGGATTTGTGTATTATTTAGTGATGGTGACATCATATGCATACTTTACTGTACATGTTGTTTAAGACTAGATCGTAAATAAGGAGTTCTTCCTCCGGATGTGAATGACGTCATTCTGTATAAAATAAAAGCGTGTGTTTTAAGTTGTAAAACTGAAATGTGTTTTGTTATATCTATATTTATATTTATATACATATATATTCAGTTTTCTTCGGGAGTGACACTAAATTCTGAAAAAGCAGAATTCCTGTGTTCTAGTATTCGGATTCTTTGTCTTTCTGTCTGTTCTTTTTCTAACTCCCGTAAATAAACTCGGAATGACATGTATTTTTTTTTATGAAGTTCTATACAGAATGATAGGGATAGTGTTACACCATTTCAAACATACAGAAATTGTTGTACGTCTCTGAGGCGTTCTTAAATATGCGTTTCTGTGGCAAATACATTTTAATGATGTTAGGGTCAATATCTGAAAACCGGACAATTTCATTCCAAAATGTTAATTTTCTTTAAATTAACGTACTAACCAGGGCTGCCGAGTCGGTGAGAAAATGGACGACTCCGACTCCGGGAATTTTAACAGATCCGACTCCAACTCCGACCCTTTTGCTCAAAAATGGGCCTGACTTCGACACCGCAGCCCTGCTTGTAAAATGACCGACTCCAACTCCAGAAATTTTAACAGATCCGACTCCGTTCAAAAATGGGCCTGACTCTGATTCCGACTCCACGACTCCGACTCCGCAATCCTGGTACTAACTATCACATACAATTATATACTCTGATACATGTTTTGTCATTTCAGCGCTGTAGTGTTTTGAGATCAGGGATGTATATTTTATGCGTATGATAAACTTTTGTGGAAGAAAGTGTCTGTTGACATCATAATCAGTGTCTAATAAATGGGACTGGTGATGTTTTTGTCTTAACAGCTGCACAGCCATTCTGTTCAATCATTTTGCACACATGTAAATTATTAAATATGCCATATGACATTTTTATGTTACATAAATAAAGTTACAATAAGCTTTTTTTTATATAAATAAAAAGTTAAATATGGGGACTTGAATTATGCTATAAAAAATACTCATCCCTATTCAGAACAAAAACTAAATATTTCGAAATATGAAACAAAGAGGAGAACAACTTACCTTCATCCATGGTGGCTAGTTGAATTTTATTTGCTGTTGCAATGGAAACAATTCTGTTAGCGCCACCTAGTATCTGTTAACCTAAATGTGTGTTTAGAGGGGCTGAGATGATGGTCAACCTCAGGGACAAATATATTTACTACAATATTTTACTATACAATCTACACTAATAAAGGATAATTATATTTTCCTATACTGTACATATATAGGTATAAATATATAATAGCAAAAGTTAATAATATTTATGGGTATTTTTACAGCATACATTTAATATTGGAGATTTGTACCTGGGGACAGGGACTGAATTGATGATTTCGTTTGTTTAAAGCTTAAAATTAATTATTTATACATCATTATATGACCATTTGTCATTGACATTTGTTATAACAAATGTTGCAATACATTACATTTTCCAGTTTTTGGTTTTAGTATAATTAATGAAATATTATTGTCAGCGGACGCAAACTGTCCAATTTTCAAATATTGACCCGTTACATCATTTCAAACATAATGAAATCGTTATGCATTTCTGAGGCGCACTAAAACATGCTTTCTTAGAATATAGGATACAAAGAATTGGCACACACACAAAATAATTCCATTAGATAATGGTATGTACGGAGAAAACTTGTTTGCAGTGTATTTAAATGATGTTACACTATTGCAAATGTAATGAAATTTATATGAAATATTGAGGTGAACTATAAGTTACTCGGTAAAAAGTATGGTATGCAATGCATTTACAATTCGTTTACAGGGCCACACAAAAGAATTCGGTTACGTTATCATATATAGGGAGAAATCGTTTGTGGTGCATGTTATTTTCATTCCTTATTAAGAAATCTCATTTCAATCTATGAAAAAGTATAATTTTTTAGTAATATTCTGTTAGTGTGGGAAATTGTTTCATAATTTTGACTGATGCATTATTTTCCGTTCTTATATCTTATGTAAGTTCTTTTACAGTACTTTTTTTTTTCCTTTTTCGTTTCTCAAAAAATAAATTACACCTTCCTGAAATAAATTTCTTCTGTCATTTATACAACTTTATTTATTTATTTTAAAAGTCAGTACACCATGTGAAATTTTCCAGCATAGCCTGGTACTGTAATCATATGAATAAACAATATTCTTTAACAAAAGAAAATATTTCTTGTAAAAAAACCCAACTTTAAGAGATAGGTGGCTTTATAAATTTGACTAAACAAGCTAATATAAAACGAACTCTACGTCTTTCATCATACGTTTTTATTTTTGTTCTTAAACCTGTCTTAAACTAAACATATGTGCATATAAAATAACTTTAGAAAAGATGGGAAGTTTGCATTTTTTTGAAAGAAAAGTGATTAAAAAATGTAAAAAGATGGTTTTCGACAATTTTGGGGTTTTTGAATTTATTTTGAATTAGTAGCTTTAACAGGAAAAAAGATTAATGAGCAAATATTCTTTGATAAAAATATGTTTGGGATATTTGTAAAACGAAAAACTTTTGGGGCACTCAAAAGTATTCCATTACATTATAGTATATGGGGAATAACTCCCGTAAATATGCTCGGATTTTCATGAAATTGATAAAGGTTATTTAGGATCACCAAAGCATGTTTGGTATTGTATATGAAGCATGTAGGATTAATCATTCATTTACAGGGGTACTCAAAAGTATTCATTACATTATGGTATATGGGGAAAAATCGTTTGCAGAGTATTTTAATGACATTATGCTATTTCAAATGTATTGAAACTGATATAAAACACTGAATTTCACTATGATCACGTTAGAAAAGGACATTCATAGCATTTTTTATTCATTTACAGGGACGCACAAAAGAAATCGATTACAGTACAGTACTGTCAAACAAGCTCTCGACAAAAAATGGTGAAAACACTTGAAAATGTCTTGAAATCAAAGGAGAGCTCCACTTTCGAATAGGTAAACAGGCTAGAGAGAAAATGAAAACTGATAAAATTAAAGCCTCAGATGAACTTACTGCTGCACATTCGTCTTGCAAAAAGCACTACCATTTCTAAGCTTTCAACGTACAATGTACATAGCTTATTGTAAACGCAATTTATATGTTTATAACCATGGGGTGCATTCCGTTAATAATAATGTGCGTTTGGGGTGAAATAGATGAGATAGAGGGAGGAAGAGGTTCTCATGACCTTTCTAGCATTGTTGCAAGACACCAGCAGAAAGTTGCAACTCGATTGAAGTAGCAACTATCAAGAAACAGCACATGGATGTTCCTTGAGACTGGAAGGAATCTATTATGAATGCAAAGAGGAAATATCCTAAATTTGATGTCATTGAAGATAACAATTCCGACTTTCTTTCTACTACAGCTTTGGAACAAAGTATCACAAACAGAAAGAAGGATGCCACGGGAACTTGTTTTAGTTGGGTGGATATTGGATGGCGGAGAGTTGTGAGAGGTTCCCTTTTAAAGTTACTGTTGAAAGAAACCCTCAATGTGGATCAACCTTCTCGCAAAGTAAATTTGGAAAATCAGGCTCGTGGGCGCAAGTTACTTTCTTTGTCACATGTCAGTCAAGATGAGTTGTACGTGGGCCGTAGAAAAATTACTTTAGACAAAAAAAAAAAGATATGATGGATCTTCTGCCATACATTCAGCCAATTCATCACGTTTACTTCAAGAATCTTCGATCAGAGGTCAATACTAAGTTCCAAGCTACTTCCTCTAGAGTACATCATGAGTCTTTGACGATGGTGATAGTATTGTGCACAGTGAATGATTTACGATCACTGGTAATATCTTTAACTCTTTGAGTAAAAAATAGAATAAGTAAATATAAATCAAGAGTTTTTGTAATCATAATAAACAATTCTTTATTTACACGGGGAAATTTCAAAGCCATACTGGACCAAGTCTTTATTTTTTTTTTAACGTATAAATTTTCAATAAAATTATTAATTTGTCATTTGTGAAAGTAGCGCGCTATAAAAATGGTACTTTAAATTGAATATAACCACATATAATTCTTATAAATCACGTGGCCTGAATTAATTATTTTTTAAGAACTTTAAAGCGTTATTGTTCACAATAAAGAAAAATGGACTAGGTCTACTATTGTTGTGAGCCCCTCATTTGAAGTACATATGAGGCGTTCAAAAGATAATCCGACTAACTCCATTTTAAATGGCGTTTTTTTAAACAAAGGAACATTGAAAATTTTCTATATATTTATACAGTGATAGAAAGTTACCCTTGATTAAATGAAAATTAATATTCAATCAAAATATCCCAAGAGAAAATATTATATAGATACAATATTTTTATAGTTACAATAAATTTAACTGTTTATACTGAACCTTTTCATTTGAAGGAGTTAATCGATTTATGCACTGAAAGTCTCACATATCTATATTATGCAGGACAAACAAAGTTAGTATAAACTCTGACGACTAATCATTTCCTTTTTGTCTTTCATGAAAAAGCAGTGCAAACAAAATTAGCTTTAAAAAAATCAAGTTAATAATGCTCAATGTGTATACCAACTGCAGCAATGTGCACATGCAACTCGCATTCATACACATACATAGTGGGCCTATTATGCAGGCTTAACTAGATTTTTTTATTAACATAAATTTTACCTTGTCAATTTTAAAAGACTTTCTACATCTGACATATAATAGGGTACTTCTACAAGCGATTCGTTTATGTATTTAAGCAGGTGATTGATTATCAATAAATTAACATTGCAGAACTACTAATAAAGTTATTTTTATATGTAAGACTATATGTAAATTTCATGATAGATGCTTTTTTATGTGACATTATTTTGATATCCCCTACAGTGTTCGATATTCGGATGATAACTTCCAAATTGTACCAAATAGGGTACTGCTGTCACTTGCATACGCTAGCACATCGTCGTTTTACTACACTGTCAGAAACATTCATCTTTATGCAGTAAATTATTCGCCATATTTAAAGAAATAATATGTGAACTCCTGGAAAACATGCTTTTTCCGTTAATTCTTCCCAAAAGTCTGAAAAAGAGGGGGAAATTCCGTGTATTCCTTGCACGCATGCGCATTGGCTGTAATAATACCAAAATTCGAATTTATTTTTAAAATGAAAAACCAAAAATTCAATAAATTAAAATTTCTAAATAAAGACACGATCTTGCTTAATCGTACACAAAATACGAACTGTAAAGTTAAAAGTTAATTTCTACGTTTCGAGCTGTTTCTACAGCCGTCTTCAGGAAAATATGATGGTAAAAAGGCTCAAATTTCAGAGACGAAAGCTTCCCGTGCAAGAGATACTTAGTCGAAACTTGACCAATGATTTGAATACAAAAATGTAATGTTGCCATCTAGTGAAAATAAATAATTATTAATGAACTGAGATCAGATGAATCTGATCTGAACTGATTGAGACTGAGATCAGTTGAACTGAGATCAGTTCATTATTAATTATTTATTTTCACTGGATGGCAACACTACATTTTTGTATTCAAATCGTTGGTCAAGTTTCCACTAATTAGCTCTTGAACAGGAAGCATTCGTCTCTGAACATTGAGCCTTTTTACCATCATATTATTCTGAAGACGGCTGTAGAAACAGCTCGAAACGTAGAAATTAACTGTTAACTTATTAAAGTTCGTCTTTTGTGTACCTTTAAGCAAGATTGTGTCTTTATTTATTATATTTGATGGTGCAATGGTCCGGTATGTGTAATTAAAATTCCTAATTTACTTAAAAACAAACAAACAAAAATAATGCTTTCGAATTTAATAAAATAGCAATTTTCTCATTCATTTAAAATTATTCGCAATTTATTTTTTAGAGCATTAAAAAATATTCGCGTGTAAAACATATTCTAAATCATCCAGCGGAGGCGGTGCCGCCCCCGCAGTGGGCGTTGAAGCCTTCCAGGGAGGCGGTAGAGGGTTCAGAGGAAAATGGGGGCGTTAAGACAGTCAAGGGGGTTAGCCGTGATGTACCTAATTTAGGAAAGGTGTATAATTTATTTAATTTTATTTTAGGAAAGGTATCTAATTTCGATGTCTAATTTAAGAAATTAATATAATAATACTAGCTGACCCGTCCTCCCTCCCGACGTTTCATGGGCACTTGATAAAAACCTTAAATATATCTTTAAATGGAAATGTATAAAAACTAACATAGGGTTAGAGGCCCCTAATCGATTTTTTTTTTTTTTTAATGGATGTAAAAAAATCGCCGAACGCTTAAAACCGCGAAGGACAAAATTTTATTTTAGCGGGCTAAAACATTGTAACCGAAATTCATTGACGAATGTCAAAACATCTCTGCAGAACTATAAAAATTGCTATAAATCGCATTAAAAATCGTTAAATATTAAAAAATAACAGAGTGCAAAATTTGCAATATTAGGCACTAAGAACTAAAAGTAAAATTTAGAAATGGATACCAAGAGTCCTGACTTCAAAAATCAATACCAGCTCTCTAATCTGGATTTTGGGCAAGAATACAGAAATTTTTAATTGCTTCTCCTTCATCTTTTCTGTCTGAGCGAGGGTTCAGTGTAGTAGCTAATTTATTGTCTAGGAAAAGTAATAGACTGCACATTACTGAACTAGGCAATTTACGATTGAGATTAACGAAAATTGGATCCCGAGATTAACAAATTGTTACAACTCCACCAGTTTCATCCATTTCATTCATTTTTTTAAATTTCTTATTCATTTTTAAATTTTTAATAAACAGTTTTTACTACATCTGATGTCCGTTTTAAGTAATTTCTACTATGGGAGATTCTTAAGATACAGACAGATAAAATAGGTACAGATAATATCCAACAATATTTTAATATTTGGTATAATTAATTGTTATGGAAAAGAGGTCGTTGATTTTTTTTTTTTTTTTTTTTTTTTTTTTTTTTTTTTTTTTTTTTTTTTTTGTAAAGGGGGCGGTGGTCCTGAAAAGATTGGGAACCTATGTTCTAAACTAACACATTTAAATATATATATATCAGTTCAATCAAGTAAAAAAAAATGATTTTATTCACAAAAGCAAACATTTCTTCTCGAATTTAATTAAAAGTATATTATTCATATTTTACATCTAACAATCAAATTATGTCTTATTAAAAATATGTCTAATATGTAATAATTTTTATCCTCTATTGTCTATAAGTGTTAAAGCATCAACCATTATTTCATAACGATTTCATACACATTGGGATCCACGGAAGAACAAGAGACATATTTTTTAAAAAACTCCTTTTTTTCAGATTACTGAATTTTTCTGTCCTAGAACGGAAAACAAATCACGGAAATTTATTCAATTCTCGGATATATATCGGTAGCAGAGCTGCAAGGAATATTTCCGCGAATTGAAGAAATAATTTCTGGGAGTGTATAGATAAAAACTTGTTCCCCAATTCCAGTGTTATCCCTTCAGAAGTTATTTAAGTGTATCCAGGCCTTTACTCTGAACCTTGTATATTTTAAATAATTACTTCTCCTACCAAAATAGAAATGATGTAATTTTAAACTTTAAATTTTAATTTCTCGTTTTTCTCCTTACATATGTGTAGATATTTGGATGTAACAAATATAAAATTCGACTCATCTCTTTTATCAGAATTTTCCTTTCATAATATGAAAAGAATATTGGTCACGTTTCTCTGATAAAAATCCTGATTTCAGAACAGCACTTGGAAGATGTTCAAGAGTGTCACATTTTATGTTGTAAAAGATGCATTTTTGAATGGATATTCTATTTGTGATAAAAGTTGTCATATACTATGAATACTTTTGACACATTTCTAACTTATAATATTCTTTATTTCTGAACCCCAAGTATAAAAAGAAATAGTCCTTTTATTATTATTCTGTGCTTTCAAAATGTTAGGGAAATTTTAGCAAATCTCTTCAATCTAAATTAAATCTTTAATCCATCATCTACTTAGAAAATTATCGGTGAATACAATTTTAGTCCTTTGGATTTTAAAAGGGTACTATTTTGTTCAAACGTTTAAATTTAAATTTAAATAAATAAGACATTTTATTAATTTATTAATCAAACGGCCAAAAATATGCGTTGAAGAAATCTATTATGTCGAATTTTCCATGAATACAAAAAAATATTTTATTTTTTTCAAAAAGCAGAATAATTTATTTAATGGATCACAGTTGCGAAACAGAAGTAAAACTCGCCTGCACAACCGGGTGGTGCAGCTAATACTCTTTCACTTCAAACACTTCATAAATACAATTTATTTAAAGTTTCAGTCGTCATATAGAATGAAATATTAGCTATCTATACTTGATTCTATTCAGTGGTGTAGACGTAAAAAACCAGAGGGTATACGATATTGGTAGAGGATGTACACGAGAGAGTATAAGCTACAGCTACTGAGGGTATATGGAATTATCCAGAAGGTATATGGCGCATACCATCGTATACTCTTCACTACATCCCTGATTCTATTCATTTCTACATAATAATTTTCTTTTTTCATAATTTACAAAAATGTGATAAATTGAAAATAAATTTTTCCCAGAAAATTGAAATTATTTTAATTACTGAGATGTTTTTCATGTTTCTGGTATAAAGATAAAGTAAGGCAACCTCTTTTACCAAATATAGTAGTGTGAAATATCTCAAATCTTACCATGATGCTTATGATATTTTCTAGATTGTCGAAAGTTCTGAAACTTTTAATCTATTATGTTGAATCGAATTCGTTTAAAAAAGAGTCAGCTACATTTAAGTGGAACAAACTAAATTAATTATATTTCGTGGCTTAATAAGCAAATATATTTAAAAATATAAAACCGGTTTCCCAAGGAATAAGACCCTAGAATTTTCCGCATAGCTGAAAATTATGCCATTAATTTTAAGTCCTATGTATATTATAAGCTGAAACGCCGTCAAGTAATGAGAGGAAAGTAATGTGGGAATGTCTAAATATACATATATTTGCATGCGTAAATACATGATCTTGATCTGACAAATGTATTAACAATATTTTAACTTAATCGGAATAATTTGAAACATCCTATTAGGAAATTTTATCATCCATAATTTAACATTTAAGTCAGTTATTCAGATGAACCATTTTTTTTCAGTGACTGGTAAATTTTTTAAATTGTCTGCATTCCCATAGAAAAGCATTATAACTTAAAAGAAAATGTTCTATATTTTCCGAACAACTAAACTAAATTAAACCAAAAACTAAATCCAAGTACCTCACCAACATACCTACTAAATATCAAGCAAATCTGACCCAGTTATTGCGGAACAGAACACAAGACTTTTCGTATCTCCAAAGTGAACCTCAACTGACATTTCAGCAAAAGCTTAATTTTTATGTAAAAGCCAATATTCCGCAATATTT
Organism: Maratus speciosus; assembly: GCA_963932465.1. Lineage (NCBI taxonomy): Eukaryota > Metazoa > Arthropoda > Arachnida > Araneae > Salticidae > Maratus > Maratus speciosus. Next base: position 142,670,907 of record OZ010791.1, read on the forward strand.
GGCGAACATTATGTTGGCTCAATTTACAAGGCGAATTTTTTTTTAACGAATGTAATGGTTCGGAAGCTGCTTTTTAAATGAGTATATTTCACAATTTTTTTTTTTATTAAAACGCCTTTAACACTTTCGCTGCGTAATTTTTTTTTATCAAAATAGGTTCAAAAATTGCGCTAAATCAGGCTAAATCAGGGCTGTCACTGGAGACTATTTTTATGTTCTCGTACCACTATTTTAAGAAGATCAATTTTGTAGTATATTTGTCTTGTAGATGTTGTTAAAATCTATATGGAATTTTTTGTATTTAAGTGGTCCAAGTTGAATTTAAAAATAGCCACCAGTGGAAAAAAATGAATCCCCGAGGAATTCTCCGGTTGCGCAAATTTTGCTACTTTTACATTGCCCGAGAAAATCTCGGGTGGCGCAGGGAGAGAGTTAATAAGATATTTCATTTATGGTTAAATAACAAAAGAAAATTAAGATAACCTTCAGACACTCAACTTTCAATCTGAATCATTAAGATTCTATTTTATTTGTCTTCTATTTTTATGCATATCGTATTAAACATACAGAATATCGTCTGCACATTATTCAGAGAATATACAAAAAAAAATCTGAGATTAATAAATTTATCGAAGGAATTGATTCCATACTAGAACTAATTAAAACAACATTAATATTTCAAACACATTAACATATATGTGGAATCTGAGGAAGTTCCATTTGTTGTTGGTTAGTAGAAAATGTCCAAATAATTCCATCGCTTTCTTACTGACTCAGATCTATATTTTACAGTTATTCATTCTTATACTAACACTCGAATGAATGTATTTGTAAAAAATAAATATAGTTGCAGAAATGTTTTTTCTTTTCCAAAAACTTTTCCAACATGGTTGAAAAGTGTTATTGAATTCGGTTTGTCTGTCCGTCTGTCTGTCCACGCTCTGACTCGCGCAAATATACTCGGATTTTCATGCATTTGATATATGTTAATGATGTTTAACATGGCATGTTTAGTATTGAATATGAAGTATATAGAATTAATCATTCATTTACAGGGGTATTCAAAAGAATTCCGTTACATTACGGTCAATGAGGAAAAAATCGTTTGCAGTCTGTTTTAATGACATTAAGCTATTCGAAATGTATTGAACTTGCTATAAATCACTGAATTTCGCTGCAAGATGATTACTATAGAATAGGGCATTCATAGCATTTCTCGTTCATTTACAGGAACACACAAAAGAAATCGGTTTTAGTACTGTCTTCGAGCCATAATTGCTGGAAGTACATTTTCAAATTTGGTATGCGCTTTTAAATTTAACTAATCCTTTACATGTTACTCATCCTGTATAAATTCTATACCTCATATACGAGGCTACACAACATAATCCACGTACCATTGTCCTTGCGTTCAGCAGAATTAACCAAAGTGACCGATGTAACGGGTTATTTGATGTCCCGGTAAGTAACCGGTGTTCAACCGATCGACAAACCCACTGGACGCATTGGGACGCACCGGTTATCTACATGATGTGGCGCCATCTGTATTACGCCGTCCTAATTATTGTTTTGTTGTTCATTTTCCTGCTTTCAGCATTGTTTTCTATGTATTTTGTGTCTTATAATAGCGTGTTTATTATTATTTTTCTGCTTTATTATTCATATACTATATATATATATATATATATATATTTGGCTTGTTCAACTATTTTACAAAGTGATGACGAGTTGTAGTGCGTATGGTTACGCTTATAGACAGGAAAAGAGAGATAATAAAAGATGTTTAAATTGCTTCGAAATCTTAAACTGCGTGATCTGTGGACAAATATTTAAACGAAGAGACTTGAACCAATTCATGCCTCAAGAATTTGTGATAAACATTTTCAAACTGGTAAGAATTCTTCATTTTCCTCTAATATAACAAATCGCATAAATTTTACTTTAATTCCTTATCTAGAAGTACTGATTTAATTATCGTATATTTATTTATTTCTTAGGATATTAAATGCTTTTCTCGGCTTAGATGCGGTATATTCCCAGATGACCGCCATCTTGAATGTTTTGGGATTTCTTGGCGATTTTAAGTTGGTGATCGTTATCGATATGTGTAACCCCGTGTGACGTGTGTGTTCTGGCGTGTCGTGTTCTGGCAAACCCCGAGAAGCTCATTTTCGCTTAGGATTTTGTAGATGTTTTTTGATATCGTGTTGTATTGTTCTGTCTTTTTATTTTTATGTTAAATTTATTGAATGTATTTGATTGACTATTGTTTCTGTGGGCCGTTTAAACGCTCTTGCTGAAGTAATTATGAAATATGAGGAAATTTTGATGAAAAAAGGAAGTTTGTTTACAGTGCGTCAATGTGTATTCATAAGCCTATTTTGGAAAATGACGGTGATGTTATGGCAGGTATTTCGTGCTGGAGCTTTCAAGAAAGCAGATGTTTGTTAAGGTATGTTGATAATTGTATGTATATTTTGCTGCCTTACGAGATTTTACATTTTGAGATTGCTACAAAGCGAGAACTGCTGAATTTTGAGAATGCTACACAGCGAGAACTGCTGAACCCAGTGATATTTTTTTCGGTTAATGAGCGCGGAGCGCTGCTGATTGCCACTTTAGCGAGTTTCGTGTTTTATGTATATTTTGTTGCGTTACGAGTTTTGTACATTTTGAGATTGCTACAAAGCGAGAACTGCTGAATTTTGAGATTGCTACAGAGTGAGAACTGCTGAATCCAGTCATGTTTTTTTTTCAGTTAATGAGCGCGGAGCGCTCATACAACGATTACTGATTGCCACTTTAGCGAATTTTGTTTATTATTTGCATTTTATTTTCGTTAAGCCAAACATGCGTATAAACCCGTTGCTTGGCGGCATTTACTACTTGGCGGAAAAGGGGTTTTCACGCCAAGAAAAATTCCAAGATGGCGGCCCTGGGAATTTATATCATCTGTTCCCTTTTCTCCTTGTAAGATTTTTATTTTAAACATGACATCTACAAATATTTCATTTAAGTCGATCGTCTTGTTTCTATTCACATTATTAGAACAGTAAAAGAATTTAAAATACTTAAGGAGTGTTTATTTAGTTTTAAAATAACTTAAGCTATCAATTCAGAATTCTGGCAAAAAACAAGCTACATTTTCACAGATTACCTTGTCATACAACATGTCAGAATGGTGTATATAAATTTTTAATCGTTTTTATGTTAAACCATTAATCTCTACTCTAGAGCTGGTGATTCACCATTTTACCCACCTCTAGCGAACGGATTTTCTGACGAGACAAGTGAATTTTTAGGCAGTCTTTGAAAAAATATAAAAGATATTCGAAATCTTTATTTTTTTTCCTAGTTTGCCATTTTTGCTTAATTCAAGTTCAGCATAGTTGATAGACATTGCTGATAGGCATATGTGTTCACCTATGCTGGGCTTTATTTCCTCTCATGTTTGCCGCAGTGTCATCGACATTTAAGAGTGATTGGTGCTAAGCTGGGTATCATCCTCGTAGCTTAATGGTGGGGAATTCATGCGCTATTCCAGGGATCCGGGTTAGATTTTGACTTCGACATTTTTCACTTTGTTGGTTTACGCTTAGTTAGCAGTGTGAAAAAAGTTTCACGTATTTAATATTCGAAAAAGTTTTTATTAAAGTAAATATCGCATGAAAATATCCTATTTAAAAATCTTCCAGACTATCTCTGAATGATGAAAAACCAGTGACTAATATCGGCTTACGAATTAACATTTTTACAACTGAGTGAAAACGTGTCCAGCACGGGAGTCGAAACCAAGACCTTTTGTCATAAATTGCTAACGCTCTGCAAATTGAGCCAACGCTCTACCTGTCGTTCCAGGTAGCCCAACAGGGTGAGTGTTGGAAATTTAAGCCAAAAGTCTTGGATTCGTCTCCCCATCTGGACCCTTTTTCACAGAGTTTCGAAAATGTTCCATTCGTTTAATATCTTTACCAATCAGTATGATTCAGTTAAAAATAGTAAAAATATATCTACGTATCCATTGTTCAATGGAGTTCCATTATCAGCCGCATTTTTTCTGATCAGCTGTCTACATGGTAGATCAGGTGCTATTGCCGAAAAGATTGTCTTGAAGGAATATGTTGGTCGGTTATCGGTCCTGTTAGCAGAATATGCAGAGTATTGGCAATTTAAACCAAAAGATCTTGAATTCGAATCCAGGCTTGAACACTTTTCACTCAGTTGGCAAAATATCAATTCGTATGATATCTTTATAAATTAGTAAGGTTGCGTAAGAAATAATAAAAGTAATATAGTCTTTGCTCCTTCAATTGTACAAATCCTTATATTCTTTAAATAATGCAGGATATTTACAAATCGTTTAATTAAACTTTCAAATCTCTTTTTGGCAACATCATAATTATTAGGAAGATCAAGATTATCATATTTCGTAGGTAATTTAACTTCATGTCTGTTTCATGTTTCTAATTTAATGGAATTTTTAAATTGTTCCAATATTTTTTTATCACACAAATCTTTATTTGTATAATCTTTCTGAATCCCCAATCCTTCTACAGTACAATTTTTTTCAAGTTGAACTGATGTCTTATCATCTTTGTTATCCCAAATAGATATGTACATAGCACCCACTAAATTGTTTACATTAACTTCTTCTGAGAATTTACCATGGAATCTCCAACCTAATTTAGTTTCATTCAGAACAAGAGTTGGTGAAATGCGTTTTATATTTCCCTATCATAATTGATCAATAGTAATCACTATACCAATCAATAAATCTATTTTCCTGTAACTATCATTTAATTCATCCGAAACATCTGATAAATCTATACGCATTTTTAAAATTATTTTATCTAAATCAGAACTTGGGACGAGTATTATCTCAAGAGTTTTTCTCCTCCGTTTTTAACGCTTCCAGACATATTATATTGTCAGAATTTTTTTCTTTTTAGAAAGTCTTTACTCTATTATGATTATCAGCAATAGGTTTTTCTCCAGCAAATGTGTGAATTTTTAATGATTCATGTTCAATTACCTCTAAATTGAAACGATTTGACAAATTCTTGCCGATAAATGTGCGCTGCGAGGCGCTGTCTAACAATATAGGAAAATTAATATTTTGGTTTTTCCCAATCATTATTCCTTTTATCGTTTGAAAATAAATATATTCATCTGAAACAAAGGGATTCAAAGAAACATTAATATTTGGGTTTTTCACTATCATTATTCCTTTTAACATTTGAATATAAATATATTAATCTGTCTTACAACAAAGTGATTTCAGTAAAACTATATCTACAGTATGCTGCAGTATATTCTGTTGAGCTTTCTACATGGCAAACCAGATGCTACTGCCAAAAAGATTGTCTAGGTGAATGTGCCGGTCGGCTGTCTGTCCTTGTTAGCTCAATAAGCAGAGTATTGGCAATTTAAGCCAAAAGATCTTGAATTCGAATCCCGGCCACAGCACTTTTTCTCTCAGTTGGCAAAATGTCAATTCGTATATCTTTACCATTTATCATGATTGGATAAGAAATACTGAAAGTAATATAGTCTTAGCTTCTACAACTATACAAATCTTTACAGTCGTTTGTATATACATAAAATATTACTAAAATTACAGCTGTTTTTTATGTAGGCTGCGAGTTTTTTTTTTCAGTTTTTTCGCCATAATATTGAATTTATTGACAATAACTTTGCCAATTATTTTTTTTCTTTTAGAAACAAAAGTCCATTCGTTTGTAAACATCATTAACGTGCTTGAGTAATATGAAAAAGATTGGAAGAAAATCGGTTAGCCTGGGACATTTTAACCATTATTTTCAGGTAAGATTTAAAAACTGCATAAAATGTGTTAAAACATCATTGGATAGAAACCACACTCGGCCTTGTTTTAAGGTTAATCCAGATAGTTCATCAAAGGAAAATTAAAATCAAACACTGGTTTCTCTATTAGCCCCAGATATGCTTTTTTCAGGCAGCAATTACGGTGTTGTCCCTAACAAATAATGTTACGTTACATAAGCCAGCCGTAAAACGAAGTAAATATGCATCATTATAGTTAAATATTAATAATCTCTACTGCAAATTTTTTAACTTCTAAGCATCGCACATTTAAAATTTTTACACCTTCGTATAGGAAAAAAAAGTACTTTTAAACGCAATTTGTTTGAAATCTGCATCTCAGTTTATTTTTGAGATATGAATATTTTTGTAGTTTTTAATCCGATTTCTGTAATGACAACTGAAGTACTCCATTTCTGTAGAAAGCAAAGTGAAAATAGTTAAAAAATAGTAGATTACTATATCTTTTCGTTGCCATTTTCTCATAACAATCTCTCTATTCTAAAAAACGTAACACTGTCACCGCCGCCGCCGGTTTTGAATTTTTTGTGACCGGAGATATTTCTTCGTTAATATTAAGAAAAATATTGCATACGAAGATATGAAAATCGGCGGTATTATACATAAATGTTTGATAAACACGCTGATGGAGACAGTTTTCAAATCGAAGAATTATTTTAAGAGATATATAATGTTAAAGTTGGCCAAAATCGTTCCGTTAAAAAAGTTTTATAGGAGCAAAAACTACACATAGGAATTTAATCATTTTTAGATCATTTTATACATTATAAGTTCCCGGTGTGCAGACTGCCTTTATTTGCTTAATTTGACCTATTTTTTGAGGTTTTATTTCTATTTTAAATTCAAATTTTCGGCATTTAAAGAGATATTTTTTACAACTTTTAGAAAAGGATATTATTTTAAATTGTTGCCAAATTTAAAAACAGCGCAAAGAATAATAAAAATTTTTTTACACGTGACAATTATAAACAGAAAAAAAACTTTCAAATAAGAATTAAATGATTACTTATTAAAAGCAGGAAAATATTGATAATTAAAAATTGATAATTACAGTATTAATAAAAATTGCCAAACCATAATATTACTAAACAGTTTAAATTTAAAAATATACTTGCACAATACATTTATTTCATACTTTGAGATAATCTAACTAATCTATATAAATATATACACTGTAAAAAAAAATCTGTTGTTCTACAGATGTAAAGTTACATGCTTACTAAACTTTCATTTGTAACTGTACAAAAAAATCTGCAAATCTACAAAACTAGTTTTTGTAAAGCTACAGAAATCTGTAACTCTACAAATGAATCTGCTAAAATTACAGTAATCTTATTAAAATTTTATCTGTAACCTGGGTTGCAGTTACATGAAAAATTCTAGGCATCCCAGTTTCCTAAAAAATTTCTAGTAACCTTACAGATTTTTTGATTTTCGGCGCAAAAGTGCGTCTGTTACAGGAATTTTTGTTGTTGCCGTTACATAAAAAGTTTTAGGAATCCCAGTTTCCTTGAAAAACTTTAGTAACTTTACAGATTTTTTTTTTTACAGTGTATATATATATATATATATATATATATATATATATATATATATATATATTGCGCTATCGTATCAATGAAACGCATCTCATTGGTTATTGAACAGCATTTAATGCATCACCATACTTATAAGGGGGGACCCTGTTCTGTCACCAAATACCGAAAAGGTTGTCGCTAACTTGGCGATGTCTCAAATATTTCGCCAAATTCCCGTAGACTTCCATTATAAACCAATAGTGTTTACTTGCTTATAGAAAATCAACATGTTGAGGTATTTTGAACCAATGAAGATGTTATTGAAGCGGCTACAAGAGTCGCATTGCTCTCGTATTGAGAATTCGAAAACAGCGCAAATAATATTCCTTTCTAACAACTAAAGTATTTTCACGTCAATATTAAAAAGGGAAAGAAAACTTTGGTGAAAATTACGTCAGATTTAAAACGATACATTTAAGCTATACATTTTAAAGCCGAGAGAATTAGCGTGCTTTTAGAGTTTGCGGTGTCTGAACTGGGGTTGGCGAGCGTAGCTCGTAGGGGCCAGAGCCCCCTAGTTGACAAAAAAAATTGTAATTAAAATACGTGCTATTTTGAAAAAATATAAAGGAATGATTTTTGATAAAACATAGAATTATTATAAACTATATTTAATTTTCTGTTTCCATATTAATGTTACAAATAAATGAAGGCATATGAATCATTAAATACCCGATTTTTTTTGTCGAGTTCTTGAATGACGACATCGCTTTTTGCTGGGTTTGTGCGTTACTGCATGATAGTGACGTCATATGGATATTTTCTATAGATGTTGTTTAAGATTGGACCGTAAATGTGGAATTCTTTAGCTGATGCAAATGACGTCATTTTATAAAATTTAAAAGCGCGTATTTTAAGTCTTATGAGTGAAACTGAAATATGTTTTGTACAACTATATATATTTACATACATTGTTTTTTCGTCGGGGGCGACACTAAATTCTGAAAAAGCTGAATTTCCTGTTTTCTAGTGTTTTTTTATTTAATTGAAATATCTTAATATTTTGTTCATTTTCAAAGCCCATCATATTCTTAAATGCTTTCGAACACGTAATATATAATTTTCATTAATCTTCATCAGGATTTTTTTTAAATAACATTTTTCTCTTTTTTTATTTTCAAAAAAAAAAAAAATAGACGTACATTTTTTATCATGCCTTTTTTTTTATCATCGTACGATAAAAAATTATGCCAAGATATTGAAAATTATAATGTATTTAATGCTTCATTTTTCAAGAAGAATTTAATTAATGTAACTTATTCTTCAGCGTTTAACTCTTTTTACAAAGTTGTTTAAATTCGATGGAAAAATATTTTTAGTAAAGAAAATAAAATATTTTAGTAATTATGCTTCAAAAAAAAATAATAATAAGCTTAATCATACAGATAACTAAAAATTTTAAACATATTCATTTCAGAAGAAAGATAAAGAAATCCATCTTTTACATAATTTCTTAAAGGGGGTTGTATTTTCTACATATTTTTCTCATCGCTTTACCTTAATTAGAGGAATATTTAGATGTTAAACATATTCTGTTTTTTTCTTCTTCCTTTACAATTAGTTTTCTTTTTTTACTTTTTATCCAATTTTTTTTTTCACTTTAGTAATAAATAAAGTTTTCAACGTGTTATTATTTTATAAGTACTACAAAATATTTTATTTTATGAACTTTCTTACAGTTAAAATTTGATTTAATTTTAATAAACATTTTAAAGCTTGGAGTTTTTATGCATTTTTAAACAAAGGAAACAGTTTTTAAGGTTGGACTATTTTAACTATTATTTTATAAAATAAGTTTCAGAAACTTCCTAAGGCAATATTATATCAGATTGTTTTTCAATTGGTTTAATTTTTTATTATTTAATGAGAAAACTTCAGTTTTAATAACCGCGTGTTTTAAGAGCTCTTTACGTGAAAAAAATTCTGGAAATATACATAGAAATATTTATTTTTATTTATTTATTTACATAAAATTTGGATAATCTAAAGTAGTAAAGACGGGCATTTTTGTGTTTGTGCGTTTATGTGTCTGTCCACAGTTTTCTAGACCGCTGAGGGCAAAAGTTCACGATTTGCAACGAATGTAAAATAAGAAAAAAATGTCTCTAATTATGCACCTTAAAGGCTGTTTTCCGATATTGTAATTTGTTTTTTTTTTAATTAATTAATTAATTGAAATCTGCTTCTTCAATTTATTTGCCGTTTATGATCAAATTCGATAGATAATACAACATACAAATTCACAAAATAATTCACGAAGAGTGAACCATTTTTTTCCCTTAAACGTGAATTTATTTTTTTTACTCTTTTATTTAAAACAAAATAAAGTTTAAAAATTATATAAAGAATCGCAATTTATCACTTTTATTCCTTTAAAGCTTACATGTATATCATGCAGATAAGGAGAGTGTATTTTCCCTCAAACATCTTTTACCATCTGTATCGTATCTTGTAATCCAATTGTTTATTTCTGTAGGCGTCAAACTGACATTTCTTTGGGGAGAATTATGCTTGGCCGCAGTGTTGCCAGAGTACTACTTTTTTTTAAATTTAGATTTCTTGATTGGCGCCACTTTTTTGTAATAGTCAAATTCGCCTTGTTTAATGATGTATTAATGAAGGCGAATTTTACAAGGGGAATTTTACCATTTCAGAAAAGTGGTTGCCAATCAAGAAAACTGAATTAAAAAAAAGTAGCCCACTGGCAACATTGCTTGACCGAAAGATATTTCGAATTTTTGCTCAAAATCTTTCTAATTTAAAACCATTAAGAAATTTAACTTTATAATTTATTTAAAATTATTATTAATTAATTATTATCATTAAATTTAAGCTATTTATTACTAAATCACTAAAAATCAACATTTAAATACACAATAGATAAATTAAGCAATGTGAACATAACCATACGTATACGTTTCGAGAGTGCTAGGACTCACATCATCAGTGTATAAAATCAATGTATAAAATCAATATTTCCCCCCAACTAAAACCAATTTGAAAACATAAATGTTAGTAAACACAGCACCGAAATACCATCAAGTTCCAGCAACAAATCCACTTAGAAAGTTGAGATGTAAGGTGCACTAGATAAATCACTAACCAAGGAGATTTTTATTCTATGAATATGAACAGCTTCAGAAAAAGTCTAATAATAAAGTCTCTAAGAAATGTATTACTCCTCTGGATTTAGACTTTTTTGAAGCCGTTCATATTCATAGAAATAAAAACTCCTTGGTTAATGATTTGTCTGTGTACCTTACATCTCAACTTTCTGGGTGGATTTGTTGTGTCACGATGCTTCACTGCCGCTTTGATTTCATTGGTTGCTGGAACTAAATGGTCTTTTGGTGTTGTGTTTACTGACATTTGGGTTTTCGTCTTACATGTGTGGTTGGGGGGAAATACTGCTTTTATACATTGATTTTATACACTGATGATGGGAGTTCTTGCACTCTCGAAACGTATACGAATGGTTATCTTCACATTGCTTAATTTATTTATTTTGTTGATTTTTAGTTATAAATAGTTATAAACGTTGATTTTTAGTGATTTAGTTTTCGAAACAATTTTCTATTCACTATTTATTACAACTTATTAAATTTAAACAATATGTGTGTATGTTAAAGGTATTCTTTGTGTTATTAATTATTATCTATTAACAATTACAACTATTGTTAAATTTAAGATTAAAATTTACGATAAAACGTTTCTTTCGTTGCCACTGAATTTTTAAATGTTTTCCTATAGTTTTTTAAGTGTATTAATTAGCTTTTTCAATCTGGAATATATGTATTTCGGATGCTATCAGCCCTCAAGCAAGCATTTCTATGTTCAACAAATATGCTTTACAGAAAAACACGATAAAGTAACAATAACGTTAAAATTAATATTATTTTCTCATTGTTGCAAATATCCACTCAATGCACCACCACCCACTCAGCTTAAAATGTTTACTTGAAAATTGATAGCAACCAAAAAACTATATTCTGGGTTGGAAAAACTGATTAATGAATCATAAAAAATACTCGGAAACGTTTCCGAATATCAGTGACAGCAAGAATACTTTGATTTTATGAATGCTTCTTTAAAACACGAAAATATGTTGTTTTCTAAAGTTTAAATGATAATAGATTTTTTTTCAGTGATACTTTATACTTTATCTATTTTATTTTATTTTCCCGAAAAGTTAAGCTTAAAAATTATCCTAATCTGTGCACTGTAAAAAAAGACGGACGGATGTTTCTTACGGGGACCGTGGACATTTATTTGAGCAAAAACGGACCCCAAAATGGACATTTCTTTTTATGTGTATTACTATTCTCTAATTTGTACTACATCATTCGTGAAAAACCGCATGCAGACTCGATTATGTTACGCAAAGTTACAAGTGTTTTAATTTTGTTCACAAACAATTTTTTAACCTTTTAATGTACTTTACATCTGTTTTTCTCAATACTGATGTTTCAGCTTTTTTGTTTTTTAATTTTTGAAATGCTCCTTGCTGCTTAATTTTTGATCAAAATTCATCAAACTAATAAGGAAGAATCCCGATATTGCTTAAAAAGGAACTGTGTATAATTTTTAAAATTCGACTTCATTAAGGCAGTTGAATTTGATTTTTAACATATTATCAGGCAGAATTTTATTGAAAATCGATATGGAATTCAGGAAAATATCTCTAAAAAATTAACTATTTAAGGGATTAAAAAATCGAAACACAGATTTGTTTGTAATAGAGTTTTACGTGATTAAAATCCAAAATCGAGAAACTATTAAAACTAGTTGGATGTGCCAATCCCAAAACTTTCTTCTATCTTATGCATCTTAATATTTCAAAAACTAGTTACACATGTTAATACTTCAATATTATTAGTTCATACCTATACCAACTTTGATTTTCATCTTAAATTCCTGCTTCAGTCAATTAAATGAACTAAAAACGAGTTAATCTATATCATGATATTTGTTCAAGTTAATAGTTTTTCCTTATTCTGTTGTTATCAGATGTTTGCAAATAGCCGGCTTAGCAGGAAGTGAGTTCCCGCCTTTGCTCGAGCCGCCGATGGACAATAGAACTACGAAAAATCAAGAAAAGTATACAAAAATCGCTATCACAGAGCCCCTTTACAGCGCGATATTTCCAAATTCAAGGAGGACCTGTTGGCCAAAGCCAAAAACATGCACAAAATATTTGGTTTAATTGTATGCATAATTTTATACACTTTTCGATTGTACAATAAAGAAAATGGTACAGACATCGTAATTATAGCGCCCCCTTCCAGCGGAATTTTTCCAAATTCAGGGAGGACCTTCATGCTATGACCAAAAAGAAACACAAAAAATTTGGCTCAATTCTATGCATAACTTCATACACTTTTCGATGGTACAATATGCAAAATCGCTATTACAGCGCCCCCTAGCGGGGAATTTTTTCCAAATTCAGGGAGGACCTGCTTGTCATAGCCATAAACTTAAAATAAAAATTTGGTTCAATTCTATGCGTAACTTCATACACTTTTGGATGGTACAATATTCCAAATCGCACAAAAATCGCTGTTACAGCGCCCCCTACCGGCGAATTTTTTTCAAATTCAGGGAGGACCTACCTGCCATATCCAAAAACTTAAAATAAAAATTTGGTTCAATTCTATGCATAACTTTATATACTTTTGGATGGTACAATATTAAAAATCGCACAAAAATCGTTATTACAGCGCCCCCTACCGGCGATTTTTTTTCAAATTCAGGGAGGACCTACCTGCCATATCCAAAAACATAAAATACAAATTTGGTTCAGTTCTATACATAACTTCATATACTTTTGGATGGTACAATATTCAAAATCGCACAAAAATAGCTATTACAGCGCCCCCTACCGGCGAATTATTTCCAAATTCAGGGAGCATCTGATTGCCATAGCCAAAAACTTAAAATAAAAATTTGGTTCAATTCTATGCATAACTTCATACACTTTTTGATGGTACAATGGCGACAGACAGACGGACACACGGACAGACAGACATTTTCTATAAACATGTTTTTTGGGATCTCCGACCCCTAAAACATGTAAATCCGTCGAAAACCAGAAGGCGAAAAAAATTTCGATTACAATACTTTCTTCTATTAAAGATAGAAGAAAGTAAAAATTAAGACGCGAGGAGCATTTTAAAAATTTTTAAAAAATTTTTTTTTTTTTTTAATATCTTAAAATTATAATAAGATTGGAAGTTTCTTTCAAAGCATTCTATGTACTTATGGTGAAATATACATTAGCACAAAATATCCAATCTCTATTATGAAAATTAAAAGAAATTTTTTAAGGGGGTAGGATACCTTTAAACCTTTAAAATTTTCGATTTTTTTTAATACACATTTTGATTCCGTAATCATTTCTGGATAATATGCAAAAAACCGCATTAAAAAATTCCCGTTACTTTACCAATTATGGCAATGTTATTAAGACATAAACTTTGCGTTGCGTTTATTCAAAACGATGAATTTTGATACTGCGCGCAGTGTTACTAAAAAACTATGCATGGCAATCAAAAGAAATTTTTACCACATATTCATTTCTGTATCATCTACGACTTAAAACCAGAAAAAGGTAAGATTTTATTTTTTTCTGTTTTTGTACTTCGAAAATATTTTTTAAAATGTGAAAATTTTTAATTTTTTGTTATTTTTTTAATTTAGTCAATATTTTTTACAAATATTCTGGTTTTAGTATAAAGGTAACACTATTATGTATTTATATTCAGCAAAATTTCCTCTTTATATGCATACTTTCAGATTTTATCATGCGCCCAGGATTTTATTTTTTATTATCATATATTTTTTAAATTATCATTTCAATATTTATTTAGGAATTTACAAATATAAATATATTTTATTTAATATAAACTTAAATATGAGCTTTATATTTAAAGGAAGTTTGATTTTTATTTTTGACTTATTACACAAGTTTTGAAGCTTAGAACATAGTGATGTTTTTTACTTTTTTGACGTTTTCAAAGGTATCCTACCCCCTTAAACCTCCACCGTCCCGTTAACGAACAAAAGTGTATTATAATCAAGAACGAAAATGTACTATAATCAAGAACTAAAATTTACAATCACCTCTTCCGAGTCACCGAAGAATCCGGAAAGCGTTCCTTTACTTTTAAAAACGCCAGAAAAATATTTATTTTCGAAATTTAAAGAAGAATTTATAAAAATAAATTTTTATAAGCTATCCTTCATTTTTCGGAAACGTTTCCAAGCAGATTTTACAGTACAATAATCAGTTTTCTCAAATCAGAATATCACTTTTTTGGGGTGCTATCAATTCTCAGGTAAATATTTTGATATTCAGAAAAAAGTGTTTAAAAGACAAACACACTAAATTTACAGCATTAACATTAATATACAAAATAACATTATTTTGTTACAATTATATACACAAATTCAGTCATGCAGCTGAAAATGTTTATTTAAGAATTGACAGAATTCGAAAAACCGATTTTCCGGGTACAGAGAGCTGATTAATGCATTGTAAAAGCTTCTGGGAAACGTTTCCGAAACTTATGGACTGCCAATAAAAATTTATTTTTATAATTTTAATTAATTTTTCAACTACTTTTCAGCAGTGAAATTACGCTTGAAATTATTGAATACCAAAGACGTGAATTATCACTTTGCTAACTAAGCGTAAACCGACAGAGTAAAAAATGTATAAGCCAAAAATCGAACACGGATCCTTGGAATAGTGCTCCAGTGCTCTACCATTAAGCCACGAGGACGATGCCCAGCTTGGCATCTCTCACTCACAAAAGTCGGTAAGACTGCTACCGCAGCTACAAGATGGAGGAGTCTTCATGAGCACACAATCTTGCGGCGTAAAATGAGACGCAAATGATCCCAGCATCGGTGATGCTCACCGATGCTGTTAATCACCGATGCTGGGTTCATTTGCGTCTCATGTTATGCCGCAAGATTGTGTGCTCATGAAGAATTATCCATCTTGTAGCTGCGGTAGCAGTCTTACCGACTTTTGTGATTGAGAAGTGCCAAACTGGACATCGTACTCGTGGCTTAATGGTAGAGCACTGGAGCGCTATTCCAGGGTTCCGGGTTCGATTCCCGGCTTGGACATTTTTTACGCTGTTGATTTACGCTTAGTTAGCAAAGTGATAATTCGCGTTATTTTTATAAATTCTTCATTAATCCCTTAAGGATCACTTAGTATTTGGAAAAACCATCAAAAAGTACCTATTATTTTTATTACAAAAATTGAATAATTATAAGGTTTCTAAATAAAATACCCTTTTTTTAAGGCGAAAAAAAAATATTTCATAGAACAAATTCACATTTGTAGAAAAGCCATCATGCGAGATTTCTATGTCTTAATGGTTTTTTTTTTTTTTTTTTTTTTTTTTTTTTTTTTTTTTTGGTTTTTTACACCATACAAATTAATGTTATTAAGATTTTTCTTTTTCACATCTTAGATCTTTATTTTTCATCATCACACAAATTTTTACAAATAATATTTGAAATAATATATATAAATTAAATTTTAATTGTTAACAGGGATGAGATTTCCGACTCTTTGCATACTAGTATAATCTTAGAGAATATGTTGTTCTGTTAAATCGCAAAAATGTTCCGATTTAATAAAATAACATTTTCTCTAAGATTATACAGGTATGTAAAAAGTCGAAAATCTCATCCCTGTATTAATCATTTTTTTTTAGTGTGATATATTTCGAAACATGCAATACAAAGTTCAACATCACAATCAGTGCCAAAAACGAAACCTGTACGCAAACGGTATTATTCAAAGACTTCGCACAAAAATGCCAGTTAATTTTTTCTGGTTTCAGAAGTTTATTCCTGCAATTGAATCTCCAGCCCGAAAATATGACGGGAACGAGAAATAACAAACGACACCTCAGCCTGTGATATTGACGAGAGCGAGAATTAAGGGGTTAAATTTCAAAAATAAATTATTTTCTGAGGTTTCTAAAGATAAAGAATCACTTTCCGGAATATTGGGTGACTCGGAAGAGGTTATTATGTATTTCCGTTCGTGTTTATGGTACATTTTCATACCTTAAGAAACATCCGTCTATTTTTACAAAGTGATATCATAATTAGAAAATTCCTTTTTTAGGTACTGTATATTAAACAAATTTAAATATTGCCAAATAAATCGCTTGTATTGCCAATTTTTAATTTTATAGCGGTAGAAATACAATGACTTGCCTTTGCAAAGAAGAAGAAAATAATTAGTTATTCATGAAATTCGATGAATTTGCAATTCATTAACTGATTTCCTTTGCTAGCAAAATTTCTATGCTCATTAATTGCCGTTATATTTTAGTACAACATCAAAAGTTAATCAAGGCTATAAAGCATCGTGTTTTACATGCAAACAGTCTTAAAAAGATTATTTATCTAATTCATTTTGTTTGGAAGGAAATTTAACTTACAAATCACAAAAGGCACTTTCAGTTGTACTGTGGGATATTTACATTTAAAATTTTATCGCAGATTCAAAAGAGGATCTAATGGCAGAGCAATTAATCGATTTTTATCTATATATGAGTTTGTGACTTCTCCTTTTCGGGATCATAAAAAATAATAAGCGAAAGCTACGAATATTATATGCAATAAAATAAACACATGAAACATGAATTTTTTATTATTATTATTTAAGGGGCACTCTTAAAGCTTTAAAATTTTCGAAATTTTAATTTTTTCAGATGTTAAATGTCTATCTTTTCTGAACATTTTGACATAATTTTTCCTTGAAATTCCCATTAGAACAGAAGTTATGGCTTTTAGAATTATACCCGCTCAATAACTGAAGCTCCGTTTCCGAAACTTTGAAGTTGTTTTTCACCAAATGACGTTTTTGGGCATAACGCGCAGGATATCTCAATAACGTCTGGATATATTTTCATAAAATTTTCAAAACTTATGTTTCATGTTAGTCTGTATAAACTAAACCTAAAATTTCCTGTTTATTGTTCAAAGAAACATTTTTTTGGTGATTATATTGGTGAAATTTTCTAAATTTTGTATTAGCTCAATGCAACTTTGTATTAAAAATACAAAAATACTTTAAATACAAATTTATTTAGGTTCTGGGTAATTATTATAATCTGAAGTATAAATAGGCACCAAAATGTTCATTCTAGTTACAAAATTTATTTTGTAATTCTGCGCGTAATCTGTTATGCCGATTTTCTGCTCGTCAAATGTCTGACAGTTTGGAACCCCCTGTAAATGCTAATTCTGCATCTTGCAATTTTTCAAATATTTGAAATGAAAGAACATATATATTTCATTTCCAAGTAAAATTTTGTCTTAAAATCAAATGCATTTTAAGATATTAAATGTTAAAAATGTTCTCTTTTTTACCCGACTGCCAATGGTTATGCGTTTCACGCGTATGTGGGTATTCGGATTTCTTTATACCCTCGAAACATCCCAAATTGATGGATTTTAATGAATGAGGTCTCTATCGATTCGTCTTAACCGTAGGATGGTTATAGGCTAGGTGTTGTTTTTACAAATTCAAAATGATGGCCGTAAAATACAAAATTACTGTAGAAACGAAGAAAAATGTACGCACCCTATTGAGTGGCATATCATTGAATAGGTCTTTCAAAATGAAGACGATGTTTCATTGATTATTTTACAGTCAGAAGCTCCGTTTAAATATTACACAACCTGGAAGTTGTGTAGGTACGATCTGTAGCTTTACTGCAACTCTAACCTTCACATACAGCTATAGACCTCATCAAAACAGTGTTTCTAGATAGGAACTAACAATTAAACACAACTTAAAAGTCATCAACACAAGTAAATAAAAAAAATTGGTAAGTAATATAAAAAATAGTTTCACATTGAGGAGAAATAATTAATTAGTTCGCTTTTTACGCAGTCGGGTTTTTTGATTTTTTAAATTTAATTTTTACTTGTTTCATTTTTTGTCCTGAGACCCCTTAACAGTTTGATAAAATAATATGGAAAAGATTTATTCCTAAGAAATCAATTTAACACAGCTTTTTTTAATTTTTTAGGGTTCCGTACTTAAAAAGTAAAATCAGAATCATTATCAGTTCACTCGTGTGTCTGTGTGTCTATCCGCTTTTCACAACCGTTCTTTTCGCAAACTATGGAACTTCGAAAGTTAAAATTTGGCAGAAGCAGGTGTTGGAGCTTATAGGACAAATTGAATTGTTCTTACAGGTATCTGTTATCAATAATCTTCAAGAGGCATTTTCATAGGATATGCAATAGAAATATGTCATGAATATTATTGATAAAAGGTACTGGTAAGAACAATAAAATTTCTCCTATATGCTCCGACCCCTGCAGAAGTAATAATGAATATTGACCCACATATTTTTAGATTATAAACCATTCTCAAATATATATAGGGAAAGTGTAGGGTGGGTCTAAAATTTAAGTATTTTGTATCAAATAATGTGGTCATCAGATTCAAACTTGACAATTCCTTTTGCGTTTCGTGGCTCTACGTACATTATTTGATAATCATCATCTGCTAATTCCGTAAATAATACCATGAAGCTTTAAATAATCATATTTTACTCACCGTAACCACATTGAAATCTTCCAGTTTTTGATACTGAAAAGAATAAATCTTTGTCTTCATTATCAATATGATCAATATTATCTTCTAATGTATTCTTATTTACTTAATGAAACGCAAATTCTTTGTACGAATCATGCTATCAGCATACTTTGTAGTAGATAGTGGCATTCTTTATGTTTAACAAATTATATTTGTTTTTATAGTACAATAGTTTTTTTTTCAAAGTAACAAAATGTGTTATTACTATTTTATTCATGAAATTTCCTCATATGATACACGTAGTATGCTTACTTTTGTTTTTAAATGAACAATTTTGACAAAGTCAGCAGTATTCCTTACAACTGCTTTTTTAGGACGAACTTCCTTTTGCACATTTCGTTATACAACAGAACAAATTAAGACTACAGCATCTTTACCAGGAGCTTTTGAAAGCATATGTGCAACTAAATCAATTTAGAAAGAAGACCGGTTTATTCCCGGCATATTAGCAAAGTTATATATATTTGTTTTCTTAAACTGGAAAGCACAACCATGTAAAAAAAGAAAAATTGATACAATTTTGGAAAATACATACCCTCTGTTGAAATTTTTCAATGAAAGCATTTACAGAAAATTAGTTATGAGTTAACTTGTCTTTATAAATAGCATAAGATTTTACTTTGTTGCATCATTCTAAATAAGAACTCCAAATACAGGCGCTTGTGGATTTGACCTGTAATGCAGAATTTCATACCGAAATTTCGTCTTGGCATAAAAATGTATAGTTTTCCAAAAAATCTACTTACATGACGATAATCCAGTGTACAAGTTTGAATTAATGTGTGCCACAGAAATGGATTTAGTTTCTTTCGAAAATTCTGTAAACTATCCGAAATGGTTTCTTCAATTGTTACTTTTTTATAACGCTTATCAAAATTTTTTTATTGACAATAACTTATAAGAAGTTCTATATTATGGGTTTCAGTTTCAAATAACTATTCGAGATTATCTTCCCAAACTAGACATTCTCAATTGATACATTCTAATTATGATGTATCACAGCAGAAAAAGTAATGAAATCCTTCACAAGAATGTTTAGCCCTTTATCTACTGACGGTAATTATAAGTACCATTCACTTTAAACTTTCATCCCGTAATGAATATTACTAATATTCTAATAATACTTTGCAAAAACGCTCTTTTAACTCCACTTTATCCGGATACATGGCAGCAGTAGTTCTAGGTTTGTTGTTTTAGCGAGGAAGGAGTGTATCTTTGAAACAGTCGATGTGTTTTGTGCCGACATTTTGTACAGATTGTCACGCTCGTCTTTTTATTGCAGCAAACACAGTAAAGAATATAAGATAAGTGTTGGATTTTTTTTATGTGTTCATTATGTACTAAGAATATAATTTGTTTAGTAGCTATTTTAGGTGGATGGTGTATGCATTTGATTTGACAGTTGAATCACTCGGCAGTACTTATAAGTACCGTCAAAACACTAGGTATTGGAGAAAAACTTCTTGTTTTCTTTTCGTCTGTGTAGTTATCCATCGTTTTCCTCTGCTTTAAAATGTAAATACTGACAGGTAGTGTAGTAATAATTTTCCTAGTATTTGTTTTCTGTTTCATTATTATTTTTCATAGGAAATCGAAAAAGTAGTGGCACCGGCTCTTTTTTGCTGTGCTGGAAATGGCATATGTAAATCCATATGTTGAATATGTGGAGATGCGAGAGAACATATTGTCACTTGAACATAGACGTCGCATAACTAAAGGACTGCTAACACGATCGAAACAAAAAAAAATAGTTTTTATAACCCTTTCAGGGGCAAAGCATTTTCAATGCTAAAGTGTTGAAATAAGTGATTGGCACCGGAATTTGCCAAAAAATTTATTGCTAAATATGAAAAAGGCTATATTTCACATACTTATCAAATCGAAAATATTTTACCACAAGTCTGGTGCCATTTGAAATATCTTGTGGGTTTTCTGTTACGATATTTTAGTCATAGTGTACTGACGGTACTTTAAAGTACCACTTTAATTAATTACCTCTTATGAATTAAATTTCTCACGGGTTATAATTTTTTTTATGTTTATCCTTTAATTTTCATTGTAGTAACTGAAAAAAAAATTACATGAAAAAAATTGCAGTAGATCATAATGCAGTAGATAAAGCGTTAATGCAGGAAATACACAAGTTACTGCCTTATGAATCGCTTGAATGTTTTCATGACAACGACAAATGCAGATATTCTGTGGAATAATTAACTGATAATAAAAATAAATCTATTCATTAAAAAGAACATAGGAATAAAGATAATTTATCATGCTTAAAATTTACGAAATATTCTTAATTAGGGCTAAAACTATTTCAAGAACTATTGTAATAACGGCGAAAACAACTAAACTTTAAGCATTGCATTTGTTTTGGTTGTAACGCAGTTTTATACCAAACTATGGACAAAAGTGTTATATGTTACTCTTGTGATACAGACATTAGTTACTCTTCTGACAACAACCCAGATCCTATTCCATGTATAACATAAAAAAATATAGGACTTGTTGTAAAGAAGGAATGCGTCGGTGGAACGCTTTTCGAATGCCCTGTAAGTCAGATAATCTGATGGAAAAATGAACATGGGTAATCTATATCTTTTTACCACTTTAATCATGATTCCACATTTACGTATTATAACTAAAGTTTTGAATACCTTAATCCAACTCAGAGAACATGAAATTCATCTAATAATATCTAAAATATTATATATGAGAATTTAGATGTATAACGTTATAATTTATAAAACTTAAAATAAAATACATCTTTGAACTAAAAAATAAATCTTTACATTTTATTCATAAAATTTAAATCGGAGTAATCTGAAATAACTTACGCTAGAGGTTATAGTTGATCAGTAAATACAATAGAATGCGGAATGGTTTAATTTTGTTTTCTTTTTTTTATCTATAAAAGTATAACTAGCATCAACTACTAAAATGTAAAAAATTTCTATGCCAAACATTTTTCACGAAACAAATTGTAGTATTCAGTGTGTGAACATGAATAAAACATAAATAACAAACACAAAGAAAAACAACACCACTTCAGTGCATAGTAATTTTTTATTCGTAATAACACATTTGTTGAAAGAGCTAACTTTCTCTACTCTGTATAAGGTATCTACTAAAAAACAACTTTTCAAAAGTAAAAAAAAAGCCAAGCAAAAAAAAAAAAAAAAATTAGAGAAATTTGTGTAAAATATGGAAAGATGGCCGCCAAGCCCATCATGCATAATTAAAAAAAATTAATTTTCAGAAACACGTTATGATGTATTTAGTAAAGGAGAAAAGGCTTTCTATCAACGCATACTTAGGTACTCGACTTACATATGGTAAATTTTTAATAAAAAATGTTAAATAAGTACCATAATATTAGCTTGGAAATTTGATATCACACTATTTTTTAGCCACAACTTTCCCCTTTTTTCTTTTTTTTTTTTTTTTTTTTGCTTGGCTTTTTTTTTACTTTTGAAAAGTTGTTTTTTAGTAGATATCAGTTCTTTTTTTTAAACAGATTATATATAATTGAAATAATTCTACTCGCTAAAATTAGTCCTTGTATAGCCTTTATAAGTAGGGAACAAACACAATAGTATACACTTTGTTTACCTATCATTCATTTTTTAGAGTAATTAATAATTTAAAAGTAAGGAAAGTCAATTTCTTCTTTCAAAGTATCAGTCTTTCTCAATTTATATCGCCTTAAAATTTTCTATGAAGGATGAAAATTTAGTAAAAATCAAATAGAGTCAAAATAAAATATATATTTACAGTTAGTCTGTCAGTTAATTGTTTGTTCTAACTTTTTTTTGCTGACGGTTTTGCAAAATAAATTTATCTTTACAAATACCTACGGAAATCCGAGAATGAAGCCCCGCAGGCATCTAAAGAATCGAAGACCTGTCTAAAGAAGTAAATCTAGCAATTCTAGACATGATGATGAAACATTTTTGATAAAAAAAAAATCTAAAAATTTAAAGATATAAACTGTACATATAACTTCATCTTCATTTAGATCGTGTTA
The DNA here is from genome assembly GCA_963932465.1 of Maratus speciosus. Classification (NCBI taxonomy): domain Eukaryota; kingdom Metazoa; phylum Arthropoda; class Arachnida; order Araneae; family Salticidae; genus Maratus; species Maratus speciosus. The sequence continues at coordinate 142,694,017 of OZ010791.1, forward strand.
TAGAGAAGAAAGAATAAATATGTAATTTTACTCAAGTCTGTTTATCCATACCTATTTGCATAAATGTGAGAATATAATTTCGTATAAAAATTCCCGTAAATTGATTATATTTAATAGTCTATTATTAAAGCCGCATAAACATTAGGATAAAATTTTTTGGCAGTTAAAAATTGCCTGAAATCTATAGTCTTATCGTTCGTCAAATTTGTTATATGTTTTTTTTAATACCCAGACACCTTTCCTAAACTCTGACCAAAGATCACAGAAATACTGAAATTATCCAAATACTTATACCTTTCTATCGTATTTCTTTTTTTGAGTGGGGGGAGGGGTGAGGAAGGGCGCTTAAGAACTTCGTTTTGTTCTTAGAATTCTGAATTAATCATTGAAAAGATCTGCCTACGTAAGTCTTGTTGCAGAATTTTCATTAGGTAAGAGTTGCATCAACTTATACATCATGTGAATATATTAAATTACTTTTGTAAAATACTAGATGGGAGCCATTGATATTTTCAGAGCATTTGCCTACATTTTAAACTTAAATTATTTACAACTATTCATTAATTTTCTATACGAATTAAAGAAGTCGTTGTTTCCATGGCAAATGTACCTTTCACTATTGCTTGTTTGTTTGTTTGTTTTATTGAACACATATATATCAGATCACGTGAGGATCACGGCGGGATTTGAACCCGCCCCCACCAACGTTCTCAAGCGATTAGCGGCGTGGTGTCTTATCCACTCAGCCACGGTGGGCCACTATTGCTTTATCTAATACCCAGATACTCAAATTTAATCAGCTGCGCTTAGAATCATGCTCATAACAGAGTACATTTATATGTAAGAGTGGTGACACATATGCACAAGTCGTGTATTCATATTCAAGTTTTTGTCCAAAGTACAGTAACTCAGTTTTCATTAATAGACGTGGAAGATTTCGATTAAACTAACCAAAAAAGTTTAAAAACATTGGCTTTCTGATTTGATTTTATTCAAAATCGTCTTAACCAACCAAAGTTAATGTCCGGGATCCAGAGTGTTTACTGCAAACATAAAAAAAGTTTTCAAAAATGCAGGCTTCTGATTGATCAATCTCATCGCGCTAATAGCGTGAAATCTATCTTGATCCCGGTCTATTCAACGTCCTTTAAATATTCGAGAAAGCCTTGACAAGTCAGGAAAATATCACACAAAGCAGGCAAAACAAAGAAGAAAAATCATTCATTGGCTCGTTCATATCCACGAGCCAATGAATGATTTTGTTCCTTTGCTTTGCCTGCTTTGTGTGATGTTTTTGTGACGCGTGTCAAGACTTTCTCAAATATTTAAGGGGCGTTTGTTTATTTCACCACCATGAAGCTATGAAAGGAGAGGAGCAGACATGTCAATCTTCCCGTGTGAAAAACTACATAAAGAAAACGAGTTCTTTCCCCCTCTTCTGGCCTTTTCTCTCTTGATTTTGACCGATAGCAGCCCATTTAGCAGTCTCCATAGCAAGATGTAGCTATATATGGCGGACGCAAGGGGGAGGGTGTTAGCGTGACCAATGACATAATAGGCCAGTTTATGACGTTTAAAAGTCACACGGAGTTGGATCATCTTTACACGATGATTAGTACAAAGCGGTGCGACGATTTTTTTTGTGTCCAGTAACGTGTACAGATAATCAACTCCACACTTAGGAACAGCTTCAAATGACGTCATTTACTTCGAGGCAAACGAAAAAGGACAGGCTACCGCGGCGCTACAGCGTCTAGAATATATAGTGTGGAAATCCAATGAGTCGATCACAGCGATATCTCCAGGATATTTCCCAAAACTCCAAGACAATTTGGTCTAGACGCTGTAACATTTTTTTAAACGTTTTATTAACTTACATTTGACCTGTGTGCTTGGCGTCAAACCCGCTGTAATAATACGATGTTTACTTTGAAATTTGAAAATATATAGCAGATGTCGCTGCGATAATCTCCCTGGATTTCAGCGTCAGTGCACATTTAAGGAATACACTTTTTAGCGGTTCTTGGATAGCAAATTTCCACATTATGTATTCTAGACGCTAGCAGTGCATTACACATGTCTCTTTCTTCTTTAAAAAATATCCTGCAGATGTCGATGCAAATGACTGTTTGGAATTTAACATCGTTGTACATTTAAGGGATTCAATACTTTCGCGCTTTTTTAAGTATTGCTGGGATAGTCGATTTCTACAACATATAATCTAGACGCTATAACGGAGCTATAGTTTCTAGAAGATATAGTTTAAAAATCGGCTTATTAAAAAAGTGCTAAAAATTGTATCCCATAAACGTTGAACGAGGCTGAACGACGAATGTCGATTACAGCGACATATGGTAATTCCAAAATAACTATTTCAAAAGAAAATGTTTCGCTCAGAGAAGATCTAGAAAATGTTGCTCCTATCGACATTTGTCATTCAGTATTTTTCAATATTTATGGGATTCAATTTTTAGCACTTTTTAAAGAATTACTGGAATAGCCGGTTTCCACACTGTGACCGTGATCTAGGTAGATTTTTCTGTGTTATCGTAACGAGATTGACCAATCAGAAGCCAGAATTTTTGCTAACTTTGCACTGTTTGCAAAATTGTACCTGGATACCGGCCTATATTTCTAGACGCTATAACTGAGCTCAGGAATAGTACAGAAAGCAAACTCTGTATTTTGATACATTAAGGCCGGGATCTAATTAGGAACAAGTGTGTCTCTATAACGAAGTAGCGACATACGGCCAATAAATGTTTATTGGTAAAAGTGATAAAAACAAATCGTTAAAGTTCTTTACGAGCATGCCATTATCGCCAGGTTAATGCATGCTGAATTATTTCCCTAGTCTAATAGAGATCGTCCATGCGCGTATCTTCTAATGGAGGATATTCCAAATATGGGTTCGAGGCTGAAAAAGTCACGTGGTACCGGTAATTTACCCAAAGAATTTCTAACTGATAGAAGGGAAACAGGAAACTACACTGTTAAAAATATCGTGAAAAATTACCTCGGTTCTTACAGGTTCTCTATTTTCTGACCAATGAGAACGCTACATAAACGCCTATGAAGCGTTCTCATTGGTCAGAATACAGATAGCCTTTAAAAACAGAGGTAATTTTTCGCGATATTTTTAACAGTGTACAACTGCTTTCTCCCATGAACTGTTTCCTTGGCTAGCGGGGATTTACATTACATAGACGGAGCCTTCCCTTCTTTACGCTAGACGTTCTTGCCTTGACCATGTGATCATAACGTAGATTGAATATCCTCTATTCAAGAAAGCGGATTGCCGTACTTTCGACAAAAGCTTGAAATGAGCATGTCTCCTGTGCATATATTACCACTCTTATGTATAAAGGCTCTCTGTTATGGTGTTGTTTCTGATACAGCGCCTAGAATACCTAGTGTGGAAATATGCTATCCAAACAGTTCTAAAAATTTGTATCCCTTAAATGTGCGACGATACTGCTAAAATTTCAAGTGTCGATCGCAGCGACATCTGTGGGATTTTCGTATTACTATTGTTACATTGTATAGACTAGCAATTTCTTGCAGTTGTAGAAAATATCCTGCAGATGCCGCTGCGATCTGCATATTACAGCAGTATCATTGCACATTTAAGGGATACAATATTTTAGCGCTTTTTTAAGTATTACAGGGTTAGCCGATTTCAACACTATATATTCTAGGCGCTATAGTTTCTGAGCGCTGTTGGTTAAATTTCGATATTCGTGTTTTAGAGTGAGCAATAGAGAAAAGTACTAAAACTATTGAAACAACAACTTCTTTAATATTGAAATGTATAGCAAAGGAGTTCAGAATCAATGCCTTAAATAGTTTCGAATACGCACTGTTGTTATGACATCAATACCCTTCCTGGATGTGGAAATGCAAAATTGTGTTCAACATAATTGGCCGCAATCTAGATAGATTTTTCGCTGTTAGCGAAACGAGATTCATTAATCAGAAGCTTGCACTTTTGCGAACTTTTCGCTGTTTGCAGCAATGCAGGCTATTGATTGGTGAATCTCGTTTCGCTAACAGCGAAAAATCCATCTGGATCCCAGCCTAAATTTCTGTAAACATTGCACTTCATCCATGGCACTAAGAAAATGACTCAAAACTTTTATGACATAGGTCGGGATCCAGAAGCAGCAAAAATTCTCAAACATTCTGGCTTCTGATTGGACAAACTCATTTCGCTAACAGCGAAAAATCTATCTGGATCTCGGCCATAGTTTTCTTCGATGAAATCAATGCAAAAGGATAATATAAAAAATTTTAAAAGACTTCTAAAATGATTTGGCGGGTTTATCGCTGTTTGGCATAATTTATAAACTTTAAAATTAATTAACAGTTTTTCGCTAATTAAGAATAGAAAATTTGTGTTTTTAAAGCTGAATTTTACAAAAGCACGTAGATTGAGTAAATATCTGCCCAAAAATGCAATCCTTACTTTTTTATGTCCATTATTTAAGTCTCTACCTTGATTGAACCATAAATTGTGACGAAGAAAATAAATCGATCATTTTCAGTATCTCGACGTTATTTTAAAAAATCTATATCTCTGTTTATAATTAATTTATGAGGATGCATTTGGTCTCAAATTGAAGATATTTTCCATTAGGTCCTTTTGGTTTTGGTTTTATTTTTCTGCAATGATTGGTTCTTTTGATATGGGAAATTTTACGCTGGCATGTTTGGTTGATTTTACATGGAGAAGTTGTCATCAGTATAATAAGCAGTTACGGTGTCTTGCGTTTTATTCTTGGCGTTTGTTTGTTTGGCGAGGTTAGCATTTTTTCTTTCAGCTTGGCTTGGCAGAACGACCGTCCTGCTTGATTTGAAGAGTTTAATTTAAGGGGCTACTTCAGTTACGCGAAAACACCCATTCGCTAATATTAATACCGGGGACAATTTTTTAAAAATATCTCGTTTGCTTTTTATTTATTTATTTACTTTTATTGCATTTGATAGTTGAAGTTGATCTCTACGAAGGTCGTTTTTTTTACTTTTCCGATTTTGTTTGGAAGATTATCTTTTTATGGGGATACTTTTACTTTCGAAATTGGTTGCGTAAGTCATAATATCCTAATGAAAAAAAAATATCCCCTTAAACAAAACCGAGAGAGCTAAAAACGAGAGATCCGCTTAAGCTATCTAATGCAAAAAATATCATTTAAACCTGTTGAAATTCAAACGAGATATTTAAACAAATTCTCCCATAGGATTAAAATTAGCGAGTGGCATTTTCGCGTGAGTAAAGTAGTCACTTAAGCTATATTAAATGGTTTGAAATATAAATCAAATATCTATTTCGAAAAACAAAAAATGATACTAAATTGTCATCATTCTTCATAGCTATAGGGAATTAATGATTGTTGAATTCTCGGATATTTAGCAGTTATAATAAATCTTAGACCACATGTCACTTTCAGCCACATTTGTTCTCTCCTGACAGACAGCAATTCATCTTCACACCTTTTTGATTCCTATTTCTAGTAGGCAAAGCTTCAGACAATAAAGAAAAGCAATAAATTTTCTTGAGTAGAAGAATATGAGCCTTAATAATTATCCTTTTTAATTTTTTAACGGTTATAAAAGTTCATTAACTTTATTTAAAATATGAAGCAGGTGTTTCAGGATGGCCTGTTTTTAAAATACCATAAAAAATATTTGTTTTTAACTGATTTAATTGAAGATTAGTGCTATTTTTTGTTAATTACTCTTATATATATGTGTGTGTGTGTATCGTAACCAACAACAAAAATCATAAAGTCTAGAGCAAAACTGTTGCAGTAAGTTTTTTTTTAAGTCCAAAGTCATCTAATTAGAATTTTAATAAAGAATTTTTTTGCAAACGGACTTTAGCTCCTTTCTATATAGGTTTCCAAATATGATGTATGTAAAAAATCAAAAATGCTGTGGCAACCAAAATAATAATAATAATCTATATATTTAAAAGGGAAGGCTGTGTTGTGGATTTCTCCTGTATTCAAATACCAAAGCATTCCCTTTTATTGATGTATTTACTTATCATTATTATTATTATTATTATTATTGAAATCATAGTTACCAAGAAATTAAAGCAAGACACGAAGTTTCTAATTTTACATACGTTCAAAGAATATGAGATTATCTTGAAAAGTAAATCAATGTTACAACAGGAACCCACTATACTTCAATGATATCTTGACACGCCTTATTACAGTGCTTCAATAAATTTAGAGCTAGAGGAATCGAAATCGTAAATACAAGAAGATTGGATGTCAAAACCCCATGAAGCAGCTAAGATTATCGTAAAGTATCCTTTATCCGTTTCGTTAGAAAAGGCGCTTTAATATATATTTCAAAATGATATGTAAAAAATCATTTTTGTCTATTCTAAACTTTAATAAGTTTACTTACATTTCTATATGTAAAAATATGTTTATTCATCAATTTCCTTTCTTTCTTTTTAATTACTATTTTAAAACTATACGCAATCTGACTTTTGGGCACCAACACCGAAGTAGACATTTTTGCAAGCTGCATTAAATAGAACAGTAAATACCATTATCCTAAAAGAATAAAGCTTCGGCGGGATGACTATCTTTTTCTCATCTTACTGATTAGATGGAGTGTTTTAATGGAAAGCTTTTATAAATGCATCAGCATTACTTTCTTATCCGAGAGTGCAACGGTAATGCACTGGGATTTTAGTAAAGTTAATGCAATGCGTCTGACAGAAAAAAAAAAACAGAAAAGAAAAAATAGTGAAATATATACTTAGGTAGATAGCGAATAAGATGTTGTATTCTTCCTTAATGTATATTAGGAATCTAATCCAATAGCGCATTCAACATAATGCATTTATATTGCTAAACAAGTAATATTAGTCTCCAGCGTGAAATATCTGTTAAAAATATTGATACTTCATAATTACCTATCTTTCAACACAGGAGAAATTAATTTTTAAATGCAACTTATTCCTTCAAACTTGGAATTTACCTGCTCATTATTTTCAGCTAATTTTAATAATTCATTGTCCTTTTCATAAACCTGTTGGTAAAAAATGGTTAAAAGAAAATTAGAATGGTAAGATAATCAACTAAGTGCGAGCAAGACGGCAAAACTAAAACAATTCGGAAATTATACGTGAAACGGAGCAAGTGCGTTCGTACTATAACTAGTTTTATAAATATTCAGATCTTGGCGGAATAGCTTTTGCACTCTTATGTAAAAATGCATGAATACAAAATTTATTACGATTAAATATAATAATAAACTTTATAATATACTTATAACTACTTAAAAGGTGACTCAAACATATAAAAATAGTATTTAATGCAACCCTGAGATCCTATCGAACACACACGCATTCATTTTCAAAGGGAAAAAGATGACTGATTGAATAGAAATACATTTTAAAAACAAAATCAAAAATAGTGCGAATGCGCAAGTGGAGTTCAGTCCATTTCTCTGCAGAGGGATGAAAAGATCAATTCATATTATCAGAAGGTCTTGAAATATTTAGGATATTGTACCAAATCTCGGGAATATTATAGAAAGGACAACGTTACAAACATTATCACTTCTAAATAAAATTTCAATGGATTCACGGATTATTAGAGAGTAATGGTTAGACGTTGAAATGATCATTTTAGCTTTTTCGCATTTTATCTTAATATTTTCTTTTTGGTGCAATCTGTATAAAGCTGTACTTGGTTTGTTAAACTTGATATCAGAAATGTGCTCTTTCAATCTTTCCTGAAATTTTCGAGATATCATACCAATATAAAATAAATTCTTATGTTGTTCTGTGCTGAATGGGATGATGTAAACTCCTGCTTTTTCATAATCGGGAATAAAATCAATTTTACTGTGAATCAATTCTTTTAATTTTGTTGGAGGTTTAGCTATTAAGTATGAATCCATTGAAGTCCTTAGAAGTGATAATGTTTGTAACGATATCCTTTCCTATAATATTCCCTCAATTTGGTACAATATCCTAAATATTTCAAGACCTCCTGATAATTCAAGACCTCTGCTTGCGCATGCGCACTATTTTTGCTTTTGTTTTCAAAATGTATTTCTATTCAATCAGTCATCTTTTTCCCTTTGAAAATGAACGCATGTGTGTTCGAAAGATCTCAGGGTTGCATTAAATAATATTTTTATATGTTTGAGTCACCTTTTAAGTAGTTATAAGTATATTATGAAGTTTATTAATAACAAGGTGAAACTTTCCTTCACGACACTAGTGTTTAGTACCGTGTTTTGACTCTATTAAATATATAAAATTCATTAATACGATAATAATATAACTGCATCATTACTCGGACGTCATCACCATGGCAACCTAGAATCAATACCTATCAGGGGATATCATTGAATTAATTACGTATGATAAGATTTAATGGAATTAAGAAAACTTATTAATATCTTTTTAAATTTTGATTCGATTTTCATAAAATTTGAAAAGAAACAAAATTCTGCAACGATTATATAATATTAAATTTCAAACCATTCATTTGGGTAGTTTTTGCGCTGTTATATGCCGACAGACGGACAGATAGACGGCAGGACCAGACGACGTCTGTAGGTTCTATGTATTTATATAATTACGAAGGCACCTAAAATCTTATTTTAATATATATTTCAAAAGGATATGTCAGTAATGATTTTTTCTATTCTAAACATTAATATGGTTAATTAAAATTAAAAATCTGTTTACTAAAAAGGTGCATAAAATTTATTAAAATATTCCGTTACAAAATGAACAGGTCTTTAAAAAGTTAAAAACCATGTTAAAATCATACGAAACAGAAAAGATAATTCCCGAGATATTTCGATCGCAAACGCGATCATTTTCAAGGGATGGTTTCACTGAAATGTCGCATTCCTATTTATATACCAGTCGGGGAAAAAGGCAGGGCTGCGGAGTCGACAGGGGGGAGGATGGACGACTGCGACTCCAGGAATTTTAACAGATACGACTCCGACTCCAACTCTGACTCTTTCGCTCAAAAATGGGCCTGACTCCGGCTCCGGGAATTTTAACAGATCCGACTCCGACTCTTTCGCTTAAAAATGGGTCTGACTCCGACTCCGACAACGCAGCCTTGGAAAAAGGATCAGTGCGACATTTCAGTGAAACTATCACTTGAAAATGATCGCGTTTGCGATCGAAAGATCTCGGGAATTATCTTTTATGTTTCATATAATTTTAACGTCAATGGTTTTTAAGTTTTTAAAGACCAGTTCATTTTGTAACGGAATATTTTAAGATAATTTTATGCACCTTTATAGTAAAGAGATTTTTAATTTTAGTTATTTTAACGCAAGGTGAATGTGTCATTCGACTCTAAGCTCGTTCTGAGCTTGAACTTTTTCAATTAATTTATTTACTAAATTTTCTATATGTAAAACATATGTTTATTCATCAACTATATTTCTTTCTTCTTCTTCTTCTTCTTTTCCTTTTTTTTTTAACTTTGCGCAATCTGACTTTTGGACTCCAACACCGAAGTAGACATTTTTGCAGCTGCATTAAATAGGACAGTAAATGCCATTATCTTAAAAGAATGAAGCTTCGGCGGGATGACTATGTTTTTCTCATCTTACTGATTAGATGGAGTACTTTAATGGAAAGCTTTTATAAATGCATCAGCATTACTTTCTTATCCGAGAGTGCAATGGTAATGCACCGGGATTTTAGTAAAGTTAATGCAATACGTCTGCCAGGAAAAGAAAAAGAAAAGAAAAAAGAGTGCAATATATACTTAGGTAGATAGATAATCAAATGTTGCATTCTTCCATAATGTGTATTAGGAATCTAATTCGATTGCACGTTCACCATAATACATTTATATTGCGAAACAGACAATACTATTCTATAGCATAAAGTATGTGTTAAAAAATATTTATCACTTAATAATAAATATTTAATGCTGATACTTCATAATTATCCAGCTTTCAATACAGGAGAAATTAACTTTTAAATGCACCTTATTTCTTAAAACTTAGAATTTACCTGCTCATTTGTTTCAGTTAATTTTAAAAATTCGCTCTCTTTTCATAATATAAAATTGGTAAATATATATATATATAAAAGAAAATTGGAATGGAGAGATAATCAACTAAATGACAGCAAGACGGCAAAAGTTAAAAAATAAATTTAAAAAAAAGTCCCCAATTAAACCGATGGCATTGAGCTCTCATGCTATTCACACTAATTGTATATTAGGGGATAGTAGCCGAATTCGGACCACTTCACTTATTTTCAGGTATAACTCACTTAATTTTTGGAATATCTGCAAAAGATCATTACACAGGGTTAATCTATTCATCTACTAACTAAATAAATATTTAGATCAATTTCTTTTTGAAAATCTTAAATGTTATTTTAATTTGAAAAATTTATCAAAAGTGATCCAAATTCAGCAACTAGTACCCTAAATTGGACCCCTAGTCTCCTAAATTGGACCGAATAATGTCAGGTTGTTTTAATGACTAGGGAATGTAACTAATTTTATTAAAAGCAAAATTTGCGATTAATGAAACAATCAAACAAAATAAAGGCAATGAAATATAATGAAATCAAATATCTGAAAATAAGAGTAATTGTTTTAAATCAAAATGTATTCAAAATATAAATCAAAGTTCTCAGTAATTAAGAATAGAAATTATGGAACTAATTGTCAGTTACTTCAATATCATGTAAGGAGTGATGCAAAGTTTATACATGAATTTTGTTTATTGTTTTTGTTTTCCAGCGCACACAACATGGAACCGTATATGGCAATCTGAATACTGAATCATTTCTTCTATTTTATTTTTCTTACAAATTAGGCAAAACCAATCATCATTGTCTAGTCTTTTCTTTTTAGATTCTGAAATATCAGACATTTTTTTTTTTTTTTTTTTTTTTTTTTTTTTTTGCAACAGAAGTTTTCTTTACATTATGTTTATAGTTCTCCTCTTCCATCATTTTCTTGCTAATTGCATTACACATATTATTTAAAACTCGATATTCCAATTGCTTTTGTGCTGTGAAAGCTTCCTTTTTCTCTCTTTTTTTTTATTTCAAGGTTTAGTTTATATGGCGATGATGTTACCACAACTGTTTGTTGGCTCCCTCTGTACTTTGATTTAACTGAATTTAGCAAGGGAAATAATATTTCTAATGATTTTTTTGCTTTGGGAGAGGATTTGTAGCAGCAGCCTTGTTTCAGGTCAATTTCTTCACAACTTACTGTCCGATTTTTGTTTCCTATATCTTTAACAGCTTTTGCTGTCACCGGTGTTTTTCTTCCAGACAGTTTGTCTATGTCTTTTTCAACATTCTCATCAAGGTTTGAGATTTTATGCGTTTTAATGGCAAAAAAGTATAATTCCACCCTTCAGAACTGTAAAAAGTCTTCCATAACAAATATCTTCCAAGAGAAAAATGTTTGAATTCAACTCTGTAAATCAAATATTCCGTGTAGGAATAATGAATTCAAACAAAATAAATACAATTTCATACAAGATAAAAGACATTGCAAACAATATTTATTGCTTAGACATGTAAAAAATATTTTTATGTTTATACAGGCCTAAACTGTATAAAAAAAATTAATTCAGATAAACAAAATAAAAAAAAACTTGCATGGAGATAGCAATCCATTATAAAATATAAAAAAAATAGTGTATAAAGCGTACCGTCCTCGAAATTCATTACTTACTTTTCAAATTTATGATCGCATACCTGGTCCAATTTAAGCAACTTAAATTGGCCCAATTACGGCAACTGCGCCATTTTTTAAAACAGTTAATTTCAAGACTAAGGACAAAAACGAAATCAAACAAATCCGCGTGAAAAATATGCGCAATAAACAGATGAATTCATATATGTATATGAAAACATAACAACTTACCTTAGTTTTAAAATATTCACTTACGTTTAGTAGGAAAAAATTAGATCAAAACAGCTAACTTTATGTTTTTTTAAATTGTCTAAAAACAGCACGTGGTAGTCGGCTACTTCTTCTAATCATGAGTGACGTCATTCCGATGAGTATGATTTCAGCCATAGATGGAGTCTCTTCATGTAATTAACGGTAGAATGGCAACGGTCCAATTAAAGCGGCGGTCCAAATATGGCTACTCTCCCTTATACTCTTATTTAAAAAGATAATGCCCTTTGAAAAATAAATTAAGGGGGGAATAACCCCCTAGTTTTCCCTCTTTATACTTAATCAGTGAGCCTCCAAATATCATCAGGGAAGCGGCTTATCGAAATAAACCGGTATACCAAATTTGAAGCAAATCGCATAGAAAACCCATTTATCTAAATTAAAGGGAGCATTACCACCCCCCCCCCCCTTTACACTTAAACAAAGAATCTTCAAATCTAATCAGGGAAGCGCCTTATCAGAATTAAAACGGTATACCGAATTTGAAGAAAATCTGATAATTTTGCATGAAAAACCCATTTATCTAAGTTAATGGGGGGGATTATCCCCTTACCCCATTTATACTTAACCAAAGAACCCTCAAAGCATCTTATCAGAGAATGGATTATCTTAGCATGGAAGCATCTTATCAGAATGAACCTAGAAAAAAAATTGAAGCAAATCGGATATATCTATCAAGAGTTATCGCGTTACTTATATACGTACGTACGTACGTACATACATACATACAGTGAGCAAAAAAAATATTTGCAAGTAGACGATTTTTGCATAAGTAACCATAGAAAGCAAATTTGATACTATTCTCTTAATTATTCATTTATTTAAATAAGAAGAAAATAAAAATAACTACTCATTTTCCTTAAACAGTAATATTACACATTTTAAAAAATAAATTAATATTTTCTCATACCTAAAAAGTATTTGCACAAGAAGCATTGACTGTTAAAAAAGGCATTAAATGTGAACATTATACAAATGTTTAGGATATCAGTCCCGCAGTACATTAGCCCCGCACTTTAAAGTCACGTAATATATTAACTGGAGCAGGGATTCTGGGGTGTTTTTGCTCTAATGGCGCCGAAAACGTGTAAACTGTCTGTTGCTACCCGTGAGAAGATTATATTTCTTCACAATTCTGGATTAAGTTACCGAGGAATAGGTAAAAAATTAAATCTAAACTTTTCTAGTGTTCGTTATGTAATTAAGAAGAAACAAGAAACTAGTTCGACAATAAATAAACCGCGAACTGGGCGTCCAAGAAAGCTGAATACCAGGCAAAGGAGAGCCATCATAAAAGAATCTTCAAAAAACCCTTTTCTAAGAGCTCGAGAATTGGCTGTTGATGTCTCTTCAACGTCGGGAACAATAATTACACCACAATCAATTAGAAATATTCTTCATGATGCAAATATTCGAGGAAGAGCCCATCGAAAAAAAACATTTATTAGTGAAACAAATAGGGTGAAAAGACTTTAATTTGCAAAAGCTTATGTCAGTAAACCACTAGAGTTTTGGAAATCTGTTATTTTTTCCGATGAAAGCAAGTTCACTATTTGACTGCCTAAGGGGAACTGCTCAGACGTGGAGACCACGTCTGTAGAGCATAGGTGTTCCCCCCAGACACCTTTATTAAGGTCTTAAAAAAGTTACATCAATGAGTCTGTAGACTCAAGTCGCCGGAAAATAAAACGCGAGCAATGGGCGACTTATAGAAGGATAACAAAAAGTAGAATATTACAGATTATGGTCGTGGACTAGATCGCCAAAAACGCGGCAAGGGGCGATAGTATGTCCAACGCGACAACTGTTTAAGGTAAGAGAAAATCGAATTAATTGTTTGATAGATCCTTTAAAAAGCTAAATATTTGTTTTAATTTTAAACGTAGTGCTGGACGGGATAAAATATTACTTAGCCAATTTTTAGGTATGGATAAGGGGCGCCGAATATGCCAGCGTGAGGTAAGTGGACAAGTGTAGTAGTAGTGTGAGGCACTTGCTAAATCGCCACATTCGCATATAGAAGAGCTTGAGCAATGGAATTTATACAGGTACTCTCTAAATGGGCCATGTCCTGTAAGGAATGCGGTAACGGCAGGAGAGAGGGGAGGAAGCTCTAAGGAGACCTTTGGAAAGCAAGTTCAATATTTTTGGCTCAGATGGTAAGAAAACTGTATGGCGAAAGCCAAATACTTCTCATCAAATTAAAAACTTGAAACCAACTGTAAAACATGGCGGTGGTCATGTAATGATTTGGGGATGCATATCTTTTAACGGAGTTGGCAAAATGACCTTTATTGAAGGCAGTATGAATGCTAAACAATATATTAATATATTGTGAGATCATTTATCTAATAGTGCTCTGAAATTAGGAATTCCTAATTCATATTATTTCCAACAGGATAACGATCCAAAACACACTGCATATATTACGAGCTTATGGTTGCTTTATAATGTAAAAAATCAATTGAAAACGCCACCACAATCATCAGACCTCAATCCGATTGAAAATTTATGGCATATTTTGGATGTGAAAATAAGGAAAAAGAAAATTTCTAACAAATCAGAACTTAAGCAAGCTCTTAGAGAAGAATGATTACAAATCAGCAGTGAAACATGTCACAAATTAATAGAATCAATGCATAGACGATTACAAGCTGTAATTGAAGTAAAGGGCATGCATACTAAATATTAGCACTGTTTTTAACTTATAAATAATTCCTCTAGTTCTATTTTTATTGCTAGTGTGCAAATATTTTTTTGGCAGTACAAATGCTACTTTTTTATGTTTTCCTATTTTAAATATAATTATTAAGTCAGATATTAAATATGTTTTTTTTTTTTTTTTTTTTGTAAAAGTGTTGGTATTTTTAATTCTTAGTTGCTTTTTATTTATTTATACATATGCTACAACAAATTTACCTGGTGTGCAAATACTTTTTTTTGCTCACTGTACATACATACAGAGCCAGCCGACACATTAGCTCTCAGGTTTTGATATCCTGTGAGCTAAAAAGCCATTTATCGGCAGTTGGCAAGTGTTTGTATAAATCAGGATCATCTAAGACTTTTTTAAGGTCATTAAAATTGTTAAAATCCATGTATTTATAATTTTGTATTCAAAAAACCATTCATGATTTCATAAACCTACCGTAACTTTGTGGTGAATGATGGTATCAGCCGACTGTGTCATTCGATTCAGAATTAAATTAATATACAATCAGTATCGGTTATATGGTCACTCATGCGGTCCTGAAAAATATGACCTCATAAGCGGGATGACCTTATATGCGGTGTAAGCAGGAATTTTATTTTAGACAATAAAATATTATTAATAAGTTAGTTATATTAGTACAATAATGTACAAAGAAGCTATGAACATATAATTTATAAAACAAGAGGTATAAACAAGAATTGCTTTACACTTAAAATTTCGAATTGATGAGTGTACTCGTAAAAATAATCGATTATGCAGGTTTTTTTGTTTTTTAACGTAGTTGTTAAAACTACTTTTTCTTATTCACGAACAGTTTTAAAATGTTCCTCTGTGCCTTTGGGATTGGTAAAAAAATATCTAAATGCATTTAGTGCTTTGAGAACTTCTGCTCGCGTTGTTGGTTCAGCTTCGCATTCACTGTCATTATCATCGTTTCCATCAGTGTTTTTATTTAAAATTTCTGAAACTATTTCCAGTATAGAAGCTTCACCATAGACCTTACCGATGTCACGTCCGCTGCGAATATCTAGAAGAAAAACACCAATAGGCATGAAGGCTTTCCCTTCGTCCAATAACCAGTCTTTTTCGTAAGGTACATACCCGCAAAGGCGTGACTGTTCCATTTGTAGCGATCTCATTGTTAACAACAGTTATAGGTCTTTTCGTCATGTATTGTGCAAACGGCACTCCATAGTTCTTCTGCAACTTCAACTAGGGACACATAATCACCATCATCATTGTTGTTGCCTTCGAATGATAATTCTACACATTCTGGAAGCCAAAGATGTCAAAAATAATTTTTAATGGTCTTCTTTGATACCACATTCCAACTCTTGTCTACGTAACACATGGCATCTAACACAGTCACGTGAAACTTCTTTTTTAGATCAATGGCAGCAAGGGCGCCTTTTAGAAGCAGCTTTCGATAATTTATCTTAGTATTTTTCATAATCCCTTGATCTAATTGTTGTGCCATACTGGTTCAGTTTGGAGGCAAGAAAACATGTTAAATCGGATTTAAATTGGGAATCATGCAATGGGCGGTACAGTTGTCTGTGATTATAACCACTTGTCTGTGCAAATTTTATCGAAACGTAGAATTTCTTTTTCCCAAATGATTAATGTCATTCAGGCCTTTCGGTTTGCATCATAAGATGCATACAAAGATTTGCAATTTTTTAAAAAACGAGGCTTGCGAAATTTACCAATAACTAATGGAGTCAATTTCCCTGAAACATCCATCTATATTCGATGCTAATAAAACGGCCAATCTTTCTTTTTACCTTCCCACCACTTCATTTTTCGTTCTTAAAATAAGACTGTTATCTGGCTAAAAATTAAAAAAAAACATCCCAAGTTTATCAAAATTAAAAACATCACAAGGTGGAGATTATCTAGGAAGAGAAACGTATTGAGAATGTCACTTAACAAGTTAACAGATATTCCTTCGATTCTTTGGTAGTAACATTTGTTTTTTCTAGTTATGCAGTAATTTTCAGAGGTTTTTCTTTTACAATAATCCATGTATTGGAACATTCTGCAACCTCGCACATTTTATCCAAGTGAAAAGACCTTTCTCAACATTCTCAACTGTTGAAACATGTTCTCGCTTTCTCTTTTGGTGGATCACATCTTCTGATTAACAAGATTTGAACCCTAAGATGTTATTCAGTATCGCTGTCTCTATTCCATCAGTTTTCGCGACACATTCGATTTGTCAAAGTTTTCTACCATTTTTTTTCGTCAAATTTTTCGTTTTGCTGACATCTTGTATTCACAAATGTAAATTAGCAAATGAACTAAGGCTTTACACGCAGCGACGAGTAATGAAAAATACAAAAAACTAAAAATGCGTGATTTAACTTTTCTCTGCATGGAGGCAGGGTTGGCAAAAGGCTACTTCTTTAAAAATCAGATTTCTTAATTGGCACAACTTTTTTGAAATCCTAAAATTCCCCTTGTTTCCGCCTTAATTAATATGGCATTAAATAAGGTGAATTTTACAATTTCAAAAAAGTGATACCAATCAAGAAATCTGATTTAAAAAAAAAAGTAGCGCATTGGTAACACTGCATGGAGGATAATTTTCATTCGGTCGCAAGGGGTGATGGCATATTTTCCAAGAATCGGTATCTAATGCAACAGTTGAGGGAAAAATCTCCAGAGCTTTGGAAACTCTTACCGATAGGAAAGAGTTTCTCTTATAGGCTGCAGCGGGAAGAGGAGATCCCCTCCCCTCCTCCCCGAGTATCGATGCACATCTAGTCACGTGGTATGCAATGTTATCGCGATCCCTAAGGTTCCGTTTAAAAAGCAAAAGTTCTCCCTCTTATTCCTAAGCTATAAAAATGTCAAGTGGCCTTTCTTTACTATACGGAAGTTCGTACTTGTGGATTTTAGCAAAAGCACGGGAGATTCAACGATGGGAAAAGGCGAAGATTAACTGGAAGGAAAGAAGTTTTCCTTCAGGATGACCATCCACTTCTTTCTAAAGCTATAAAAATGAAAAGCACCGCGTGACCAATACAAAGAGGCTGACAATGAAAAATACTTGAATGTGAATGATACGTCTATTCGGCACTTTATACCCTAAAAAAGGGAAGGAAAAAGCATAAAATTATAAGATATTTTACAATAAAAAGGGAGATAAAAGATGAACATATGACCATATACCCGGTAGTAACCATTGGAAACTGACCATATAGGCGGTGTATTTTAACACGTAATACCTATTCAGTCTGTCCGGACTTACAAAAAGTGACCTTATAAGCGGGTGACCATGTATCCGGTACTACTGTAATAAACTATACCCAACTTAGCCTATTAAAAAAAAAAGTGGAATTCTCTCCCCTTATATTAAAATACTCTTCTTTTCCCCCAGAAACACGTTAAAACAATTTTTTTGGGGGGGGACTCATCGGATCTTCATTTCTTGTACTAAAAGAAAATTCTTCCGAAATTTTCATGAGTGATCATCACTTGCTTCTGCAAAAACCCATTTTATCTGTACTAAAGTATGATTTTCGACTTTGCATTCATAAAACCTGCCTAACTTTGCAAAACATGATGTTGCGGATAGTGTTATTCGGCTCAGGAAAAAAAATATAGGGGAGACCGGGGCTAGTAGGCGCAGTTTTTAGTTATTGATTTTTATTACTTTTTTGTTTAAGTTTTTTATGAAACTTTAACTGTTCTTTTAAAGAACAGGTATTGGGCTATAAATACCCGGAGTTTTGAGTTTGTAGCGTTTGTAGCTTATGTTTAGCGGAAGCCTAAATTGTAAGGAAAGTTGTGCGCCAACATACCCCGTCACGGGGCAAGTTGCCTATACTTGTGGGGTAAGTTGGCACACGCTTTATAAAAATTTAAATGAAACTCAAATAAGACACGCAATTAAGAGAAATCAATTTCATTATTACCAGTAAGTTTAATCAAAGGCGAAATCGCCGTACAATGTAAATTTTAACTTATACAGACATAAAAATAATGAATAAAATATTAACACTGAGTAACTTCTATCCTACTCGATATCCTCATCAGAGTTACAGTTGTCACAAATAAAAAATCGAGTGTTTCCGTTTAGGCAAGCCTCGTGTACCCAAAATTTTACATTGCAAACAATTATCTCGGTGTTTGCTGTTTTTCAAGCTAAAAGTGCACATCAAACACCGAGCCAACTTGCCCCGTGTTCAATACGCCTACTAGCCCCATAATAAATTTCTTCACAAAAGGGAGACGTAACCATCTAAACATAAATAATCCAAGTAAATCTCATATGGGGTAGGTACAGTTAATCATACACTAAGAAAAACTGCACAAGTTAAATCGCAATTATTAAGATAAGTATTAGAAATTAGAAAAAGAATGAAGCAACAAAAATTTACTTATGATTGCAAAAAATAGAAAAATCGTTATAAATGTCCACTGCACGTAGGTAACGCTTCAAAACTACAATGAGTATTGTAAAAAGCAATAAGAAAGGTACTCTGTGACTGGTTTCTCAATCTATTCACAAACAGGCGATTTACGAGGACTGCGCCTACTCACCTCTGTATCTGTAGCAGCCCCGGTCTCCCCTATAATAAACGATACCCTAATTGGGCAACTTAAAAACTTTCAAATTTCTCCACCTCCCTGAGCGAAAAATGCCCCCCCCCCCGTTTTGCACACAAAAACGTGGTAAAACAAATTCATTTTTGGGATACTGATCGGATCTTTATTTCTAATACCAAAACGAAGTTCTTCCCAAATTTTGGTGAATTGCCATCAATTTTCGTATATTACTCAATATTTGGTCTATTTTACTTGTACTACACAGGGACATATTTACAATAAGAAGGCGAATTTCGAAATAAAAAAAGCTGACCTAAGAAGTTCTTGTAATAATCAATAATTTTATTACAATATTTTGAGAAAATTATATTTTTTATGTTGTAAATATCGCTATAAAGAAATGTCTTCAATTTGAAAACCGAGAATAAACAGAATCAGGCTTTAAAGGTATATATAAATATTATACAGACATACAAACAATAAAAACAATAAACCCAACTGGAGTGAAAAATTAGCCAGAGCCAGGAATCTAACCCGGGACCACAGTATACAAGACTGCTGCTCTAACCACTGAGCTACTCCGGCCGATGCCTGAGTCTGCAATTTCTCACTAATAAACCATGTTGGGGAAGTCACCAGCCCTCTATACGACAGCCTTGGATTTTTCACTCCAGTTGGGTTTATTGTATTTATTGTTTGTATGTCTGTATAATATTTATATATACCTTTAACTGATGAATGCAGGCGTTATTTATGTGTGTATGTGTGTTTTAATATATATTGTAGTATGAGTGTTTTATTAGAATCAGGCGTTGTTTGTACTTTAGAGAGTGACCTTCTGCGAACACTGCGGTGATATTGGTACCATGCTGTTGCAACAAGTTCTAAATAAAATTAGTGGTGTAGTAATCAAATCGTTGTGAATTGTTAGATGAGACAGAGGAAGCGAACCGGTGAAAGTTACCATCGGGTAAGAATAAAAATCGTTGGGAAACAAGTTGCTGGAATATTAAATGCAACAAATCAAACAAGTTTCCATCTCCATCAATTCGAAATTGTGTAGATGTTTAAGATAATGCGTACGAATCGTCATTGTTGCCGGCCTTGATTTTGTGGCATGAATCGACATTTCTGCTGCTAGTATTTACAAATAACTAATTTATTCTCATATATTTATTTGTATACAGTTTTATTCAATTTCATCGTTGCCGAATTCCTTTTCGTTTCGTATTTGCCTAGATTTGGTGGCTCGCGAAAAATATTCCATCTTGTGCTGAGGTTGCAGCTTTGCCAACAGATAAGAGTGAGAAGCGCTAGGCTTGATATTATCCAGATAGTTAAGTGGTAAAGCATTAACGCGTAAAGTCGATGACCCTGGTTCAATTCAGGTCTTGGACACTTTTCAGTCTGTTGGCTGTATAGTCCAAACATTAAGTTCTCAAAAAGGACAAATAAAAGAAAGTTTTGATATTTGGTGCCTTTATGTTTTTAGGGTCGCTGAACACGAATCTGAGGTTTGTCAACAAACTTTTTTCCGGGAAACACGCTTTTTTGCAAAAAAAGTGTAAAAGTGTAAAAAAAGACTTTTCTTTGTTTTTACAAAATAATTCCAAAGCTATGCATTTTACATAAAAGTTGACAGTGCATAAATTAAAGAGGATAAAATTTCCCACATTTAATGCATTAATGTTTTTTTCTCTGATCAATGGTTTAGCAGTACAAGTGCCGCAAAAATGGGTGCGAAAATCAAACAATTCTGAAAAAACAAGAATTACGGCGCTATATGTCAATTTAACATGAAAACTAACCATTTTACGTAAACATTGACTATTTATGATACTAAAGATTATATGATTGACTACATTTTACAATGAAGTTGCTGATAATAAATACGACGACTCATTATGAATCATTATTTAATTATAAATAATTATGTATATTAGTATGTACCTTTACTTAAAAAGCAAAAAATCGTATTTCCGCTCTCTTTTACTTGAAGGTCTCTGTTTTTCACAGATATCTGCAACATAGAAAATAGACGTATAAAATTATTGTGTGTTTTTATTACTACCAATATTATAAAATAAATGTTTTCTTAATAATAAGTATTTGATACCTTGTGGCATGACTTTTCCATTGGACTCACGGGTTCATTGGATGGGAAATCCATTTCCAGCTCAGTTTCGAGGTCTAGCTCATCCCCCTCATTTTGACATACCCCTGTGATGTTGTTGCAATTTCCCCTCGCAGTTGAGGTACATGTTGGAGCAAAAAAGCCCTGCCTTCTTGCACCTACAATTTCGTTGGCAGTTCTTTTGGCACTTGCAGGATACAAGCTTCAACAAAGCAAGGGGGGAAGGGATGGTATAGTGAGCACAGGCTCAAGAACAGTATTCCATCCCCACCCTTCTGCATTTTTTCAATCCCCAGCGATTGCTGAACCTCGTGATATACTCCTAAAGAGTGCTGTTGTGCTGCAGCTGCAGATGGTGGTGAAGCAGCAATGTTCGAATTGTATCTAAAGGCTGACTTCTTGGGCGAAATAGACCTTAGGCGGTTTAGAGAAGGCACATTTGTCCCATTATAACAACACAGTGAAACAAGGAAACGTTCCCCAGCAGCTGCAATCATCTCCTGTGTAGCGTTCGAATCATTGAATACTTTAATAACGTCGGCAAGATGTGGATTCTTGACGAGAGTTTTGAAGAACTTCATTTTCCCTTGCATAAACAGTGCTGACGTTGTATCGCAATCGCTAATAGCATGTAGTAAGAGGATTTTTTCGGAAACAGTTGAACTCACAGCATTAGTTGGAGAAAATGTCACAGGAAAAATGGCGTCCTTCACTGAGTTTTAAAAAGAAAACGTTTTCATACCTGCAGAGACCTAACAAAATGACCAAAAGATCTACATCCTGCCCTAGTGCAATTACTGCCTCATTTGATGGGGTCAAGGACGAAGCTGTGTTCATAATCAAGGTGTTTGCGTCTTCTTTTCCTTGCTTGTGTGTAATATTTGCTGATAAAAACGTGTCAACCATCATAGATGTTAACCGACCTTTGTTTTTTGGGTTAACAAGAAACTTTTCTTTGGAAAGTGCTGGTATAATTGATTCGTCAAACCATATATCTTGAAGCATGTTTTCTTGATCGTCTCATACACTCGGCAGTTTTTGTACAACCTAGTAGCCATCAGGGTAGCCATCAAAGTCAAGTATTGCCTGTGGTTGCTATTTCGACTGCACATACTGAACATATTTGTCGCATATTGAAGAAAAAGACTTATTCTTAGCCAAAGAACTCTATATAATAAAAACCCTCCATCAATGACGAATTGAACTTTGCCGCTGAACAGCTTGTTTTTAAGGGGTTTGAATCCCTTGTAGACAGTAGATTTGTGTCCTCTTCTTAAGCCTTGTCAAATAGGGACAAGGAATAAAGGCTTAGAAAAACTCCTCAAGGTCTTCATCCGAATGCTTTGCAATCAACATTCGTTGGAACAAAGTTGTGGGATTACCAGGAACAAACTCGTTGTCTACTTGTATTAGACTGGTCATTACAGCAAGATGTTTTACCCTGTCGCGCCGTTTAAATTTAACGGTTCCAAAGTCACCACCACCTACTCTGTTGATGTCTTTAATGCCTGATTCCCAAGACTTATGCAAATAATCCCTCCATCAGCCAAAACACCAGTTCTTATTGGATATTTATTATTACTAGTAGTATGTAATACCAAATGAAGATTTTGATCACAGGTATGCTCATTTTTATTTATTTTTTAGTTATGAAGGAAATAATGAACCTCAGATCCATAAAATGTATTTAATCCTATAATCTTTAATATTGTTAATGGTCAAAGTTTGCGTAAAATGGTTAATTTTCGTGTTTCATCGACGTACAGGGCCATAATTTGCGTTTTTTCAGAGTTTTTTGCTTTTAACATCCATTTTTGCGGCACTGTCATGGCTAAATCATTGATCACAGAAAAAACTTTTAATGCATAAAATGTAGAACATTTTATACTTTAATTTGTGTATTTCCGACTTTTACATAAAATGCATAGTTTTGGAGTTATTTTGAAAAAGCAAAGAAAATTCTGGGTTTTTACACATTTTTTATTTTAAAAAACAACGTCTTTTCCGGGAAAAATGTTGTTGGTAAACCTCAAATTCGTCTTCAGTGACCCAAAAAACATAAAGGCACCAAGTATCAAAACTACACCAAAACTTTCCTTTATTTTCTACCAAAGGACTGGACTTGTACCCATTTTAAGCAATTAAAAAAATTGAAAAAATAATTTATTCATTTAAGTAATTAGCAGTTATTCATCTGTTCATATTAGATTATTCATTTAAATTAAATCAATCCAAAATATTTTAAATGTATCTTTAACAAAGTTATTAATTCAGAATTTATTGAAAATTTTGTGGCAATAAATGAAATGTTACCTAGTTAATATATGCGTTGAATAAATATATAAATCTATTATTTTTACAATATCTTATCCCTCATCAAAAATTTCATTTATACTTCTTGGCAAATATTTTTTATAAAGTGCGGATGACAAAATTAAGTTTAATTCTCTGCATGTTTGTTATCTTTTAATATAGTGAAACTAGGGGGCTCGGCCCCATACGAGCTACGCTCGCCAACCCCCGTCCAGACACCGCAGGCTCTAAATGCACGCTAATTTGATGGGCTTTAAAAAGATTTCGAAAGATTGAATTATAATTAAAAAACAGTGGCGATCTCCCTATAAACGAATTTCTATTCATTTCTCTTTGATTGGGGAATTTTAACGCCAAATCCGCTGCGGTACTACTTGATTATCCCGTCGACCAATTTCGCCAAATTATATAAATCGCCAAACCACTCGCCAAATTATACAAATTGACATAATTTTTATTTTAAATAACGAAAGAACAAATAAATTCGCACAACATTAATAAAAATACAAATAAAACGTCGAAATAAAAATAACTTGATGACGTAGACACGTGTAACAACATTTCAAAATAAGCTAATATAAAAGGAATTAAGTAAACAGTCTTTGTCTCCTGGTATTTTTTAACAAAGCGAAAAGAAAGTTCTTTTAAATGAGACATTTTAAATTAATCGTTTTTAATGTGACGTAATTTTTACCAAGCTATTCTTTCTCTTTTAAATAATCGCATGAAAGTACTTTTGTAATATTATTTGCGGTTTCCTAACAAAAAATAGTTGAAAATATCCTCTCAAAATATTAAATAAATCTCTAGCGCAATTTCTAAATTTAAACTTTTTTGCAATATTATTTTGTGTTCATTTTATGTAATAACTATAATGTGACGTAAATATGACGTAATTTCTCCTAAGACTTCTAACGCATGTTAATGAATTTATTATTTTACAATATCCTTTCTCTTTTAAAATTCACGTGTGTACTTTTTATGACGTAATTTTTAAAAAGTCCCTGCTTTTTATACATAATTATTTAATTCTAATTTGAAAGTTTTTTTCCTGTTTATAATAGTCACGTGTAAATAAATTTTTAATTTGAAGCAAACATTATTGCTTGCGCTTTTTATGCAGTTGGCAACAGTTTAAATTAGTACAATTTTCTGAAATCTGTAAAAAATATCTCTAGAAATGCTGAAAATTTGAATTTAAAATAGAAATAAAACCTGAAAAAATGAGTCAGAATAAAAAAATTAATGCAATCTGCACTCCGGCAAATTCTAACGCATAAAATGATCTAAAAATTATTAAATTCCGATGTATAGTTTTTGCTTCTATAAAACTTTTTTAGTGGAACGATTTTGTCCAACTTTAGCATTAAATATCTCTTAAAATAATTCTTCGATTTGAAAACTGTCTGCATCAGCGTGTTTATCAAACATTTCTGTATAAAACCACTGATTTTCATATTTTCGTATGCATTATTTTTCTCAATATTAACGAAGAAAGACCTCCGGTCACAAAAAATTCAAAACCGGCGGCGGCGGCGGCGGCGGCGGTGACAGCGGTAGTTACTTTTTTTAGAATAGAGAGATAGATGTATGGACAAATAAGCCATATTTTAAATGATACCGTAATATACATTTTCATAATAAAATATTATTTTGTAATTTATAAATTTATATGTTAAATACAAGTATTTGCACAAATACCTTTAGCAATTCGACACATAAACTGTCTACTGCTTAATATTCATTTCATCGGTCAAACGTCGTTATTAAACCCTAAATAGTCTCAGGAGACAAATAGAGCAATATGAAACAGATAAATATAAAGCAACGATAACGCTAAGCCGCTAAAATTATATGAAATTAACATGGCTGTCGTCGTAATTTGGTATAATTTCATTCAATGTTTCATTGCATTTTAAAGGTATACGATGACCAGTAAATTGCGTCTTTGGGTTCTTGATGCGTTAAGAAAGATGATTAAACATTGAAAAATAGACCAAATAAGATCGAAAATGCGCATAAAAAATTAAATTAAGATATCTTTGTAGTTATAATATCTGAATAATGAGCAAGAGGTTAAGTAATAATAATAATAATAATTTTTAACATTTTCAAATAAATAAAAAGTTTTTATCACTTTGGCTTGTCTGTGTTCGTCTGTCTGTCTGATCATCGTCCGTGCTCTAACTTGCGTAAATACAATCGAAATATCATTCGATTGATATATGTTATTGAGGTTGACTATCTCATGATTGAAAATTAAAATAAAATGTTTCGCCTTTATAGTAAGTTTACAGGAGCACTCAAAAGAATTCTATTGCATGATCGAAAAATTGTACGTTAAAAAATCGTTTGCACTGTATTCTAATATTCTTACGCTGTTTCAAATGTACTGAAATTGATATACATCACTGATACACGCGACAGCACAGCCAATCACCTCATCATGTTCACGGCTGAAATTCCAGAATTAGTTAAAACTCGATTCGCACATTAAAACGCAATCGGTCTGCCAAGTCATATCTTGGTGGAAAACATCTGAAAACCCGATTTTAGCACTGACTCAATACCACCATTGTCTTTTCCTGCACCCAAAGGTACGAAAACATGGAGGACAGGGATCATGAAAACATAATGGCAAACCTACGAGTCAACCACTAAAGTCGTATTTTCAAGTGTTTTCCACCAAGATATGACTTCGCAACTGATTGCGTTTTAATATGCGAATCGAGTTTTAACTAATTCTGGAATTTCAGCCGTGAACTCGACGAGGGGATTATCTGTGCCGCCGCTTACTGGTCTTCTGCCTCCCTGTACCATAAGATGCTTATTATAGAATATGGTGTGCATATAATTTATCTTTCGTGTATAAGAACACACAAAATAATTTGGTTGCAGTACTCTCTATGAGCAATAATTGCTGGAAGTACCGTTTTCAGCTGTGGTAAGTTTTTTTAAAAGTAACATATTAGATGTAAATTTCCAACTGGGCAAAAAGTGTCCGGACCAGGATTCGAACCAGGGATCTTCTGGCTGAAGTCGCCAGTGCTGTACCATCTGAGCTATCCCAGACGAATCTGGTGGAACTTTTTCACCCAGCTAACATTAATGATTGTATCATCTGGTCTGAAACCTGGTTCAGCTCAACAGAATAAATCTCAGGTCACATTCTGTTCTACAATTATTACAATCTTTCACCTTATTAATCAGGGCGTTTTTGTTATAGTATTCTGAATCTGTTGGAAAGTGTTTCATAATATACGCTTGATGTATGTTTTTTCTTTCTTGTTATGATTAGCGTTAAGTCATCTAACGTCATTGTATTACAAAAACAGTAATAAAAAATGAAAAATAACTATTTATTTATTTTTATTTCCATTCATTTTTTCTCAACATATCCGTTTCAATTCATTCTTAAAGAAAAGCACATTATCGTCCGTTTTCAAACCATTTATTCTGTACTTTAAGGATTTTCTGTACCTTTTTAACGCCACGAAAACCAACAAAAGTATTCGTAGTTTGAATTAGTATATCTCCAAAAAAATTTTATGTATAAACATGAAATTTTGACTACTAATTAAGCAGATTGGGCTTTTTAATGTACTACCACTAGAAACTTACAAGACGCTTACAAAATACGTGTACTGTAGAAATTAACTTTTTTTTTTTTACTCTGTCGGTCATTGCGAGCGTATCTGGAGAAATATACATGGATTGCTATGAAATTTTATATAAAATAAGCACATGTGTATTTTTAAAATGATATTCTCTTAGGTCAAAATAGTTTCAGTAACCATGTAAATAAAATATTTTTCTAAAAAAAAAATCAAACTTTTGCAAATAAATACAATCATAACTAAAAAACTTATCACTGTAAATAATTATTTATCTTAAATAGCTATTCGTATTACTAGAAGATAGTATAATATAGAAATCTTATACATAAATTTAGAAAATAGAGAAAGAAAATTGGAAAACATTTCAAATAGCTGATATGTGATTTATGCAGATGTTGCGTTTGATGAAATAAAATTCTAACGACACAAAAAATAATTCTAAAAGTTTAATCCGCATACAATATGTTTTAAAGAGGCTAAATAGGTAACAACATATTATTGTTAATATTTTTCAAAAATATTTTTCAAAATACAATAATATGTAGAATTTACATTTCTTGTAGAAAAGATTTTAATATAATAATTATCCCCTTTATTTAACTCTTAACACAATTTAAGAAACAATTGACGAAACTCTCTTTTTTCGTAGAAAATCAATGCTTTTTTAAGTTGATTAGTTCATTTGTATTAGATGGAAACCATTTTCTGCATCACTGATTTCCCCAGAAGAGAAAAGAAGCATTGAAATTGTAGAAAGAAGCATTAATGCACGGCTTCTTTTCTAAGATAAAAGAAACTGTCACGTAAGAAGATTATTTGACGCTGAAAGACTTTGTTTTCTTTCGATATACTTGCTTCTACTGTGTTCATTAATTTTCTTCCTCTACAAGAAAAGCACAAAAAATATTGTGATAAATGAACTATTTTGAGTGTATCAGAATAAAATTATTACATTCATATGCATAACTAAATTATACGCAGATTTTTTTATGATGGTTAATTAACTACTTCATAATTATAAAAGAAGAAAGAGTTTCAGAAAATATAAAATTATATACCGGAAAAAATGTCGAATTTATCAGGAAATGTGTCATAAATACAAATGTTTGAATAAACAAAAGCACATAAATTGAAAATACGCATTAAAAGTGCAAAAGACATAAAAATTAAAATGTGGCAAAAAAGACAAATTCAATTAAAAATTTAAGTTTGATCACAAAAACCATCTTAATCATTTGAGTGCACCTCTTGTTATGTGCCAAAACTGTGGGAAGCGCGATAGGCGCTCCTCTTGTTTTATGTTAAAATTGCGAAGACGGTGATAGCGCTCCTATTTGTTGTCTCAGTTTGATGTGCATTAGGGTGGTCACAAGCAACATGGGGGAAATTTTTTTTTTAACGTTTTCTTCGGGGGGACCCTCCTAAAAGTTGCCAATTAGTTAGAAAATGAGATTGGCAAAGTTTCAGCTCAAATAAATAATATTAACCCGTGCCTCATCGAGGTTGAATTCTTGAAAATTTGCAATTTTTGGCAAAAAATTGTCGTTTTTCTTTCCTTACGTGAAAAATATTTGTCTTAGAAACCTGATTCTTGTTTTATTTCATAGAAACTGTTGTTGCCTTGAACTTTTACGCTCATGAAAACTTATATTTTATGAACATTTAGTATTTTTCAGGACATCTAGTGAACCATACCCTCAAACTCTGCATTTTTGAAACATAGGTAAAAAATGACAAATTAAAAATTTTATTACTTTTGATAATTTTTTTTGTATCATTTTTATTAATAGGCAAAAATAAGTGAACAATTTTTGTAACTTTAAAAATATTTCACAAATTATAATTGATTATTAGTTATCTAGTTCTGTGTCTAGTAAGAAAGAGCTTCTCGATTTGTGTTGCAGTTGAACCTCTGAATTTCTCTTTTTATTACAAGGCTGTTTTTGTTATCTGTTATGGTTATCTATTTTTAGAATTGACGAAACGTTCCGTAAAACCCCTTCCCCCTCTTGATATGATGGTAGAAATGTAAGATTTTTTAAATTGGCCACATGTCTCATCAAGTCATCGACAGTAAGCAGCTAAGTAATTGTCAAGTTTTATGTATTTTATTTTATAATATTCGCAAAATGAACTGAACGCCAGAGAAGCTGCTAGACTTAGAATACATCCACTAGCTAACCACAGACATGGACTCTGCAAATAACTGTTTCGTAAACAAAAAACTGAGCTTATCAAAAACAGATTTTAAAATTCCCATTTAGAGAGAACTGTTGTTCACTGGGGTGGAAAACTGCTTCACCATTTTTTGAATAAAGAAAATGTAGAGTGGATAAAATTTTAATTAGTTGTGGGGATGAAGAACAGTTACTACGAGTTCCTCAACTTGAAAATAGTATTGGAACAATTCAGGCGAAAGCTGTATTTTCAGCAGTTGAAGAGTGGGAGGAAGTTGGTAAAATCCAGTCAATATTTTTGATACAACTGCAGTAAACACAGGTCGCCTCAGAGTTAACCTGCATTTTTCTATAGCAATTGTTAAAGGAAAAGTCTTCTGTATTTACCATGCCGCCAACATAATTTAGAAAGCTGTTCTTGATTCTAAAATGGGCATAATCACTGCCCCTCAGCCAGATATTTAAAAAAAACAATTCTGATTGGGTGGTCTAAATTAAACCGGAGTAAGTATACAAACGTTACTGAAGATGAAATACTAGGTATAAATAGTTAATTCAGAAGAAATTTCAAATTTTCTTACAGGAACTCTTAAAAATTAACAGCTCAGGGATGATTATAAAGAGTTTATCCAACTTTATTAAATTTTTATAGAACTCCTTCCTGCAAAAGACTTTTTTTCAAAGCACCTGGTACTTTTAATCATGTCAGATGGATGGAGGCACAGGCCATTCATTCTCTTAAAATATATTGTTTCAGGGATCATCTTTCAATAACAAATTTAGAAAAAGAAGGTATCAGAGATCTTTTCTTATTTTTAATCAATATTTAAGCAAAAGCGTGCTTCAATACTTCCACTGCCACTTTAGCCCCCAATTCAAGACCTGCAAATAATAAAATCACTTGTTCACTATAGAAAATTTGATAAATAGGTTACAGACAAAGCACTTGCTAAAATGACAAACCGCCTTTGGTATCTTAACTCGGATCAAGTTGCATTTTCATTTTTAGATAATACTTTGGTAAAAAGAAAGTCAACATAAGCCACCTTATCTAAACCATTACCACTTCAATCCTTTCCGGCGCACTGTCCCACGCCGGGACCATCTAATTTTAATTCCAAACTTACAAACGGCATGAAGAATATTTTAATAAAATTTTGCTTTTACAATGAAAGGTTAAAGCAATGTGATTTTAATTTCTAAAAATGTCGTTTGTAAATTCCGGGGTAGACCATCATTTCATCCTTTTACGAACAGAATTTTTCTGTGCCGGAAAGGGTTAACGTGACAGCTGTAAGGGAAAATAATTTATTTTCTTTGTTATGCCTCCTTTCTTGTAACACAACTTTAATAATAAAATGCAATTGAGCATTATTTGCTCTCATTTCTATACTTCCTTTGCCCTCCCTTTTTTTAAAAAATTATTTCAGTTTAAAATTCGATTTTTTTCCTTTTCTTTGGAATTTTTTAAAAATCAAACACTTTATTGGACTTCACAAAACCAAAAAAAGAAAAACAAAAGGTGGAAAGCAGATGAAATGGAATGTTACAATTTTTTTTTTCGCGTTTTCATAAAAAGTCAATTTTTATGATTCAGGTGAAGTCTGGTCCTGAAAAATGCGCATATTTTTAAATCTATACATTTTTAGAAAAAAATGGTGTGTGGTTCTTCAAAGCAAAACTTTTTTTTATAAAATGAGACCTGTATTATGTTCCTAGGTTTAATTGTATTCATTTCATGAAGGAAAAACAGCATTTTTTGCGAAAAATCACGTTTTTTTTAAACTTAAACCTCAATGAGGCACGGGTTAATATAATCCAAATGAGCTGAAACTTAGCCAATCTCATTTTCTAGTCAATTGGCAACTTTTTGGGGGGTCTCCCCGAAAAAATTCGAAAATTGATTTCTTGTGACCACCCTAATGTGCATATAAGCTGGTTGTGCTAGCGAAGCGTACGATTTCTGTGTATATCGTCGGCTTACAAGTAAAAGCGACTAAAGTGAAAAGAGTATTTTTGCAGAATTTGATTTTTTTTATTTTACAACCCTCATATGTATGTATATATCGGTAGAGTATTCTCTGAAAATATGTAGCCTGGAACTGACTCAGAATTGAATAGTGATCAGAAAGTGCATAACAGTGTCTATGAAAATGAGTTAGGAGATCAAACCTAATTTGCTCCGTTTGTAAAAGAGGGCTTTACGCGTTTTGTGCAGCAAACCATAATCGCAAAGAAAATTTTTTAATTACAATTTTCCGAATGCTTTCAAAGAAATAAATCAAAGAAAATTAATTGGACAAACCCTATTTTAATGTGTTTTGTTAACACAATATTTGTGATCTAATTAGTTAACTACGTTTATTATTATATATATATACACTGTAAAAAAAAATCTTAAAAGAACAGAAAAAAATCTTCGAATTCCGACAGCAAAAATTACGTTAACAGAATTCTTATGTCACTCCAACCTCATATCGCTTATTTTCATGTGAAACAACAAAAAATTCTTTTTTCTTTGCCTTTAGTTCTCATTGCGACAGATTAAACTGTTATATAGCAGAATAAACGCTTTGAGCGAAAGGTCACCCCCTCTGACGTCTAGAAGGTCATTCGGAATGACCAATAAAAATTGGTTATCGTACACCCCACGCTAATCGCTTCTCTTGAAATACTTGTTGCGTCTTCGTCTTGTCTCTTGTGTACTGTTTAAAATGGCAGAAGTTCAAAAAAGCTCGTTCATCAATTGGAAAAGAATAATATATACAGAGTTTTTTAAAGAAAATCACCCTCAATATCACCATTGGACCGACACACACATTCGACATCAGAACAACATTAAACGGAGTAGTTTTCATATTAGAAAACAAACATAACAAGGTACGTTTTCATCCTTCTTTTAAATATCTAACAATGTTTTTCCAAAACGTAACAATATGTATGAAAAAAATTTCCAATTTGCTAAAAATCTTAATTAAGCAATACTATTTATTATTATTATTA
The DNA here is from genome assembly GCA_963932465.1 of Maratus speciosus. Lineage (NCBI taxonomy): Eukaryota > Metazoa > Arthropoda > Arachnida > Araneae > Salticidae > Maratus > Maratus speciosus. The sequence goes on from OZ010791.1 coordinate 142,726,476, forward strand.
TTATTATTATTTTATAATATATGATTTACTTAAATTATATTAGTATTGTTTTATACTTCATTATTTTATTTATGCACATTAGTAACTTAGTTGATCTAAATTCTGTTAATACCTGGAGATTATTTTTTGATCAGTTGTTTATTTTAAGTTAAATTCATAATCTTAAGTTTATGATTAGTACAAATCTTGAATTTTTACATAGCTGTAGAATGATTACTTATTATATTTAACTTTTTTTATGACTAAGAGTTTAATTTTACTTCGTATGTATTAGTTTTAGAAATTTTGATTGAGATTTTGAATTAATTTTGTCATCAATTGACATACGTGATTAGTTTTGGAGTGATAGTTTTAATAATAAACACGAAATAGCTGCATTAATTATTATAGTTATAGATAACTGATATTTTCCTTTAACATTAACCAGAATAATATTTATTAGATCTGGCGCTTTTCATATATTTTTATTGTTTAAATTTATCACATTTCCTACTATTTATTATGTTGTTTAAAATGGAGTGATCGATATTTTGATTAATCGTTCCATATGTTGATTCTGAAGAAATGCTTTTTCTTTAGTACAGTCTTACAGTTAACTGTGGTGGTTAAGTTAAAATTTGTAAATTTTATTCACTCCATTTAATGAAATAAATTTTGAGCTACAACTGTGTGAATTATTTTGAAAATAATTCCTATTTAAGCTTTAACCATTCATTTTATAGAATCAGCAAGTTTAATTTTGTTTAACATTTTAATTTAAATTATATTGTAATATTTTTTTCTTATTTAGTTGATGATCATTTACTATATACGGAAAAACATTGTAAACTGTTAAGAAGGATGAAAACTCATTTTATCACTTTAGCTGAAATGAAATATTTTTTTTATGGTGATATTTATATAGATATAAATCACATTCAATACATTTATTTATTTTATTAATAAATATTTTTATGGGGGAGGGAGGAGTTACCTTATATCGTATATATATATTTTTTTATTATTCCGGGGGGGGGGGGGGATGAGGAGTTTAAGATATCTTCTTTCACTTATTCCAGTCTTTGATGTACTTAATTCACAAATCTATATAAATTCAACTGTTTAAATATTTTATTTCGAATAAGCTATTTAAATTACTTTTGTAAATGTTTGGAGGAGAAATTCCTATAAATATTTATTATCATTAATATAAACAAATCGATCGGTAAATAGAAATTTTTCGTGTACCTAACCTATAATACGCGATTCTTCTGTTAAATAGAACCCCCACCCCCTCGCCAACAGGAATCGACCTACAGATTTGACTGTTGGGAAAAGCGTCAATTGTCAACACGAAGTGCCTGTATGACTACATATTTCTGTCGTCTGATAACGCATTCTTTCGTTAACAGATATTTTCTGAAAACAGATATATTCTGGCAAATTTTTGCTGCCAGAAATTTTCTGTTGTTTTACAAAAATATTTTTAACAGTGTATATATATATTAAATAATTAGCCGTAATTGTAAAAAGGTGAAACATTGTAGATAATTGAGCAAATAGGTGTATTCGTTCATCGTTTATGCCGATATGAATAAGAGCAGCAATAGCACCTTGACAATCGATGAAAATTGTCATTCGTATTATTTTTTGTACATTGATACAAGTAAGTAAACGAAGGGCAACACTTTCACCGTTCCGTTTAGTAGATTAATATTAGCAGTCATCATCATATGCTCCACACTTAAGATTTTTGCAGTCGAGTGGCAGATGGTCAGAACAATGGAGGTTTCTACTAGTAATTTCTCCGGGATAGAAGAACGAAGCATTTTATTGTTACAGAATTTTATTAAACAACATGGATAACCAGTTCTCACTAGAATATTGGGCAGTGCCATAGATAATTTCAGTGAGTTATCACTTTATATTCTCGACATCCATCGATCGTTACTCTCGAAGAAATACTAGATTCAATCAATTGGGGGAGGTAAATCTTTTAGAAACTTCATAGCGTCAGTTAGGTGGAAGTATTACAAACAGAAACTCGAACAAATTCTGCCGGAGTATCGCGTGAAGCCGCTTTTTAATCAACGAACGTAGTAATACAAATATGACGTAGCTCTGAACCAATTAAGAATTAAGGATAACACGCCATTATACGTCATTGGAAAGAGGACTGACAGATGAGCGGATGCATTTGATGGTAAAAAAGAACTCAAGACGGGAAATGAAATCTACTCAACGTGGGAAATGAAATTCTCGGAATAAAATAAAATGGCTTCTAAAAAGAACATTCGAAAACACAGAAATGATCGGAGATCATGGTAGAATTTAATAATAATTAAAAGGTTAATATTTAAGTAATTTGGGTAAGCTAGATATTAAATTAAGGGGCATTTAATTGAATTAACGATAGAGATTATTTAAGAATAAGGATTTCGTGAATATAGAGTAGTAAATTACAATAGAACAGGGAAATCGCGAAGGAAGATCTAATAATGTAACATTTATACCCAAACAAATTCATATTTTGTCATATATCCACAAGATTTGTTCCGCACTCAAACGGTTAAGCAAGTGTCGAGAGTAGTCTAAGAGGAAGTATATAAATATAAATATAAAAATATAAATATAAATAAAGATATGGAAAGATATTTAAGATAGGATTAAAAATGAGATATTAAATAAAATTTAAAAAGCAAATACAGTAATTCCATAAAAAATAAATACACTAATTTTTTTAAATGTTCAATTGTTTAAAACAGTCAAAGTAAAAGCGGAAAAGAACAGGTTTACAGGGCACTTTTCAGTGATAGTCATACAATATATTTTTGTTAGAAGTAACAGAATAGATGCAAAAGTAAAAAAAGTATAATAATTTAATTGTTTTATTTTTTATATAAAATTAAAAAATAAGCAGTTTAAATGTAAGTTAACCATATAACTAAGAAAACAAATTAAGAAATGAAAATCAGATATTATTTTCAATCAATGGTGAATTAGGCGGCCTTTTTCTATTGCAGGGGCTGGACACATCGTAATCTGGTAGTTTACCAATAATCTCACTATGAATAAATATTATAGATATTTTTGCAAAAAAAATCTAGGATGTGTGTTCATCCATTAAATAAAACAGCAGATATTTAAGCCACGTCTAATGTTGATGTTATTGAGGTATTTGCACAAATTTCTGGTGCTTCTTAAAATTTTTTATGAATTTTAGACAGGCTTTCAATACTAGATTTGCTCGAAAGAATTGCTTAAATATCCGTTCATACAATTATCCCCTGCCGATTTTTTTTGTAAACTTTTCTTTTCGATTTGAACCTATTACTTTATGTTGTCAACTTGAGAGAAGTCTCCATGAAAACCATGCAAAGTTCAAAGAATAATAACTTGCAATTTCTCTAGACATTTTCATAATTAGAACCTTTTTTCTGTGTTCTTTTATTGAAATACATGCATTTTTTTCTTGTAACAAGATAAAACATGTATATCTTGCACCTCTACTTTAGCCATTAAAGAAACATGAAAAAAGGAGAAAATGTTAAATACAGTTTAGTTCAAAAATTATTCATAATTTATCTTATATTATTTTTCAGAGGATAAAACTTGACAATATGTTTCATGAACTTAATCTGGAAAATTTGATAAAATTTATTAAGTCATATTTGGTTTAAAAATAGTTTGTACATAATGCTCTGTTATTTTTTACCTTCCCCCACACTTTTTATTTAGAAAAACTGAAAAAGACAAAGGTGTATTCCAAAAGACTGTTCCGATCATACCTTAAGTTATTGTTATTATTATTATTCACTGTCAGTTTTGTCCGTAAAAGTAACGTAAAGCTTTTATCATTTAGTTAGAAATGTTTAAGATTGTTTCTTAAATGTTTACTAACCATTAAAAAATAAATTTTTGTTACATAGTTCTCTAATAAAGAGAAACAAACATAAACACTTTGAAGTTAATCCACACGATACCCGCTGTAGTAATTGATCAATTAACGTTATTTAAGGTTTCTAAAATAACGTTTATCTCGTTTTTTAACATTTTTCTAAAATATCGTTTAATTAACGTATTTCTCGTCTCCTCTGCTCACTTAAAATCATGTTTAACCAATAATTTTCTTCATTGTTTAAGGCTGAATAAAACTATGTATAGAACTATAAACTATGTATAGAACTATAAACTATGTATAGAGAAGGAAAATTGAAAATCTTTAAAGGCAGTCTCTAAATGCTTTATGTAGAAATGTGTTTGCTCAAATAAAGCTTCTAATAGCAGCAAAAAGGATTCTACAAGTGTATCTTACATACCTCTAATGACATTTTCAATAACAGTACAGTCGTGTAAAAAAAAAAGTAAACACCCCTTTCTAACTCATCAACAAATTATCGTAGAAGAAAGTTACTGGTACCGAACGATTGGAAATAAAGTCTACTTTTAAATATGCGCATAAAATTTTCTTTGGAGGGGTGGGGGATCTGCAAATTAAAACGAACTCAAACTTCATTTTTTTCAATGGCAATGCCCAATTTTAACAAGATATTTCAAATATTATGTTTAAACTATTCGTAAACTCCAAATTTCAAGTCATTTGAATCATAAGTTTTTGAATTATAAACATTCAAAATTTAGTGCATCTAATGTTAAATTACATTTTCATATTTTTATTAATATCTCCTGAAATTATACACCTAATGCGCTAATTTTTTGTGTAGCAATAATACTAAAATACCCAAATAAAATACGTTTAATTTGGATTTTTTATAATTTTATGATATGAATTATGAATTTAAAGAGTAATATTCGAAAACATTATGAATTGCAACTTGCACTTTTTTTGATGGATTTAGATTTATTAAGTCAGGAAATCCAAAATTTCACATTTTTTCTCAAATTATGCTCAAAAAAACTCAAAATGATGGTTTTAGGGGCCGTCTATGATAGAAGTGACTAGATATTTTGAAATTTCTTATGCTATCCTTTAATCTAGCAGTCTTCAATGACAGCTTGAGTAGTGCTTTAGATGCCTTGATCAAGAAGTGGGCTCTCTCGGTCAACAATCGAGTACCGAACTTCAATTTGGATACAGCCCCTAAAATACGCTCGTTTTAAAATAATTAATTTCTCGGAAACTCATCGTACGATTTGCATAAAAATTTGTTTTGGAGCTAATTGAAGGGTGTTGAGTTCATTTATGCTGTCAGAATTCTGTACAGCTATTAAAAAAAAAACAATTTATGGTTCGTTTTAATATGTATATTGCCCTCTAAGCAAATTTTATATATGTCATTTAAAAGTAGACTTTATTTTACAATCGTGTGGTACCAGTAACTTTCGTCTACGATAATTTTTTGCAGAGTTAGTAAGGGGTGTTTACTTTTTTTTCCACGACTGTACATATTTTCTTAACACTAGAAATGATATTTATTTATTTATTTATTTTAAAAACTGAGCATATTCGGTTACCTTTCCTTTCTAAAATATATATTATCTCTCTATTCTAAAAAAAAGTAACTACCGCTGTCACCGCCGCCGCCGCCGCCGGTTTTGAATTTTTTGTGACCGGGGGTCTTTCTTCGTTAATGTTAAGAAAAATAATGCATACAAAAATATGAAAATCGGTAGTATTATACAGAAATGTTTGATAAACACGCTGATGCAAACAGTTTTCAGATCGAAGAATTATTTTAAGAGATATTTAATGCTAAAGTTGGACAAAATCGTTCCACTAAAAAAGTTTTATAGGAGCAAAAACTGTTCATAGGAATTTAATCATTTTTAGATCATTTTATGCGTTAGAATTAGCCGGAGTGCAGATTGCATTAATTTTTTTATTTTGACTAATTTTTTGAGGTTTTATTTCTATTTTAAATTCAGATTTTCAGCATTTCTAGAGATATTTTTAACAGATTTTAGAAAGTGATATTAATTTAAACTGTTGCCAACTGTATAAACAGCGGAAGCAATAATGTTTGCTTCAAAAAAAAAATATTTATACGTGTAAATAAATTAAAAATTTATTTACACGTGACTATTATAAACAGAAAAAAACATTTGGAATTAGAATTAAATAATTATGTACAAAAAGCAGGAACTTATTAAAAATTATGTCATAAAAACTATAATTACACGTGAATTTTAAGAGAGAAAGGAATTTGTAAAGCAATAAATTTATTAACATGCGTTAGAAGGCTTAAATAGAAGAAATTACGTCATATTTACGTCACATTACAGTTATTACATAAAATGAACACAAAATAATATTGCAAAACGGTTTAAATTTAGAAATTGCGCTAGACATTTATTTGATATTTTAAGAGGATACTTTTCAACTATTTTTGTTAAGAAAGCGCAAATAATATTTAATTTCTAACACAAGAATTTTCACGTGAATATTAAAAAGAGAAAGAATAGTTTGGTCAAAATTACGTCAGATTAAAAACGATTAATTTAAAATGTCTCGTTTAAAAGAACTTTCTTTTCACTTTGTTAAAAAATACCAGGAGACAAAGACTCTGTTTACTTAATTCCTTTTATATTAGCTTATTTTGAAATGTTGTTACACGTGTCTACGTCATCAAGTTATTTTTATTTCGACGTTTTATTTGTATTTTTATTAATGTTGTACTAATTTATTTGTTTTTTTGTTATTTAAAATAAAAATTATGTCAATTTGTATAATTTGGCGAGTGGTTTGGCGATTTATATAATTTGGCGAAATGGGTCGACGGGATAATCAAGTAGTACCACAACGGATTTGGCGTTAAAATTCCCCAATCAAAGAGAAATGAATAGAAATATGCTTATAGAGAGATCGCCAGTGTTTTTTAAATTATAATTCATTCTTTCGAAATCTTTTTAAAGCCTATCAAATTAGCGTGCATTTAGAGTCTACGCTGTCTGGACGGGGGTTGGCGAGCGTAGCTCGTAGGGGGCCGAGCCCCCTAGTTTTAATAAATTAATCCATTTACCTTTTTTAGATAAATAAAAAAAATAATCTACTAAGCACTTTTTTCAATCAATTATTTGATATTAAATACAATACAAGCAATTGGATTATTCTTAATGACGGAATGCATGCCTTCAAATATCCTTCTAATAAAATATAAAATGTTTTAAATAGCTATACACGTACTTTAAATAACAGCACATGTTTATTAACATATTTAAAATGATTTTTTGAAATAGAACGTTAATTGACATTGCTCTTATCAAATAACCTTTTAAATAACATACATTATGTTTTTGTTTGTTTGTTTTGTTTGCTTGTTTTTTTTTCTTCTTTTTTTTGGGGGGGGGGAGCTAATACAAATAATGATTGACAAAACTAATTCTCTTTCTTTGGCAAGAATCAATGCTATTTAGTTGATTACTCCATTTACATCGAATGAAAATAATTTTCTGCATCCATGATTTCAAGAAAGGATGGAAGAAGCAGTGAAGTTGTAGAAAGTAGCATTTACGCACGGCCTCTTTCCTAAGATAAAGGAAACTATCACGTAAGAAGATTATTTGAAGCTGAAAGGTTTTGTTTTCTTTCGATTTTCTTGCTTTTAGTTTTTTCATTAATTTACTTTGTCTGAGTGAAAAACACAAAAACTTTTGTGATAAATGAACTACACCTGAGAATATCAGAATAAACTCACTAAGTCCTCTTACATAACTAAATTAGATGGAGTTATTTTTATATCTTATCTGAATAAAGCAACTGAATAATTCGTAAAGAAGAGTTTCAGTAAAAAAACGTTCCAATTAGAAAATGGTAAATTAAGCTGTAACAGGAAATCTGTCACATAAAAAAATTGTTTGATAAATGAGTAATATACAGTTAGAAAATAACTATTGAAAACGAAAAGCATATAAAAACATACACTATAAGAATGCTTATGAACATTGCCTGAAAAATAATGAGCAGCTAGTCCCCAAACATTTGTTCTAAATATCAAACTCTTCTAGAAATCTCTCTATTCTAAAAAAAAGTAACTTACGCTGTCACCGCCGCCGCCAGTGTTGAATTTTTTGTGACCGGAGGTTTTTCTCCGTTAATATTAAGAAAAATATTGCATACAAAAATATGAAAAACAGCGGTATTATAGAGAAATGTTTAATAAACACGCTGATGCAGACAGTTTTCAAATCGAAGAATTATTTTAAGAGATATTTAATGCTAAAGTTGGAAAAATCGTTCCATTAAAAAAGTTTTATAGGAGCAAAAACTATACATGGGAATTAATTCATTTTTAGATCGATTTATAAGATAGAATTTGCTGGTGTGCAGACTGCTTTTATTTTTTTAATTTGTCTCATTTTTTGAGGTTTTATTTCTATTGTTAAATTCAAATTTTCAGCATTTCGAGAGATATTTTTTACTTATTTTAGAAAATGGTATTAATTTAAACTGTTGCCAACTGTATAAACAGCGCAAACAATAATGTTTGCTTCAAATGAAAAATTTATTTACACATGACTTTTATAAACAGAAAAAAAATCAAATTAGAATTAAATAATTACGTATAAAAAGCAGGAACTTATTGAAAATTATTTCATAAAAACTATATTTACACGTGAATTTTAAAAGAGAAAGGATATTGTAAAATAATAAATTATTAAAATGCGTTAAAAGTCTTAAATAGGAGAAATTACGTCACATTACACTTATTACGTAAAATGAACAAAAAATAATATTGCAAAACAGTTTAAATTTAAAAATTGCAAGAGGCATTTATTTTATATTTTGAGATGACTATTTCAACTATTTTTGTTAGGACAGCGCAAATAATAGTTCATTTCTAACAAACGTATTTTCACGTGAATATTATAAAGAGAAAGAAAAGTTTGGTGAAAATTACGTCAGATTAAAAACTATACATTTAAAATGTCTTATTTAAAAGATCTTTCTTTTCACTTTGTTAAAAAATACCGGGAGACAAAGACTCTGTTTACTTAATTCATTTTATATTAGCTTATTTTGAAATGTTTAACTGATTTTATTTAATCAGAGACGAAAACAGCCATTGTATCTTTTAACAGCAGCTGATTTTTCCTTAAAATTCCCCAATCAAAGGAAAAATGAATAGAAACCCATTTATAGGGAGATCGCCACTGTTTTTTAAATTATAATTCAATCTTCCAAAATCTTTTTAAGTCGATCAAATTAGCGTGCTTTTAGAGACTGCGGTGTCTGAACGGGCGTTGGCGACTGTAGCTCGTAGGGGACCGAACCCCCTAGTAATATACTATGGTGCAAATTTTAAATTGGCATACATGGGTTTTGGAATAAAAAACCAGTTTTTTCGAGAAAGTTTGATTTTTTTTTTTTTTTTTTTTTTTTGGGGGGGGGGGGGGTCGATCCAGCTGCCCATTATTTTCACAACTAGAGTTTTTATAGTGTAAATCTCAAAAAACATACAAGCAGAGACGTTATTGTTAAACTCATACTTAGCACTGTTCCTTCTCCTTATTTCCCCTGCTTTCGCGAATCCCTAGGATTAAGACTCAAACTTTTAATATTCTTTAGAATTTTGAATATGTAATATATAATTTTATAGAATTATACATACTAATAATTTTACTACAAATTTTTTCAAACAATGATATAATGAGAATTATGTTCACAGTGGGAAAGATAATTTTATATTAACTAGATGTGGTACATAAATAAGGCTGGCTCCGGAGAGAGAATTGAATTCAGTGACAAGCGATATTAATTTAAAAGCAAAGTGAAACCAGTGATAATTGCGCTTTTTTGATGTTATCACATTCCTGGAGTTCCAGAATAATTCATCTAATATCTTTGTAGACATTCCACAAAATGTCTAAGATGAAAGTCTGGTGAATTTTGGATAGAAAATATTTATGCGTATTAATGAAAATTTGCGAGCAACAAAAATGTTAGTTGGTAACGATGAAATTTTTAAGAACCTTAATATATTTTTTAAATATTACTTATCTATAAACTATATATAAAAATAACTTCAAAACATCAAAGTACTCATTTATTTATATAAGTGATAAACATAAATTTTAAAACGGCAAAATATTTTTATTTATTTGCAATTCTACATGTTTCATTGCATCAGTCGGCAAAATTCTCAAGAAAATAAAATGATAAAAATAATTACTAGTTTTCTCTATTACTAGTTTTTCAATTTAAATTTTTGAGAAAATATTTTTCTCATTTTATTTTCTTGAAAATCTTGCCGTCTGATGCAATGAAATATGTCGAAATGTAAATAAATAAAGGTATTTTGTCGTTTTAAAATTTATGTTTATCACTTATAGAAATTAATGAGTACTTTGATATTACTTATCTAACAATAAAATTGCATATACTGTATGAAAACTAGTAGTAACTGTAAGAAAATCTTAATTATTCAAATAATTTTCAATACTCTATTAAATAAATTTATTAAAACATTTTAGTATTAAGATCGTTTCAACAATGAAACTTTTTAGTACATATTTTATAGATTCGAGGGAAGCGTGACCGTAAGAACTAATTAAAAGAATTTTCTTCAGAAACAATGTCCAATTACGGTAATATAAAATTCACAGGTTTAAATAATACTAAAATGTCGGAATTTCCGAATACACTTGGCGATGGAAGCCTACCACATGGAGGGCAACATCGACAGCCACCACTATAACAATCTTCTGACTGTCTTTATTTGATTATACAGATTCTTTACTTGTCTTGCAGGTAGAAATTTTCAAACGAATCTCTGACAGATTCAGAGACAGGCATTGTCCTTAAATTTCGAATAAAAAAAAAGTTGTTGGCCAGACCAAGCAACAAAGCATTTTTACTTTAACGGTCCATAAATGCTTCTAGTTCATTCAAAGGAAATTTGAAGACTCAAATGTAACATCTAAATCAAACATTTTTCATAAAACTTTCAGATCTAAACTTTTTTGCACGATTACCTTATTTACGACAAACGAAGCATGGCGTAGCAATTCGTTAACCCGTTTGTGCCTGAATTTTTGTTTTCTCAAATTTGTTGATAAATTCACTTTAAAAGGTTGCAAAATGAACTGAAAAATACTAGAAAAAATTACGCAAAAAATATTTGTATTTATTTGATTAAATGTAAACATACTAAATATGGGAATATGCATAATATTTGTAATAACATAATATGCATAATTAAATGTTTTGTCTAAATTTATATAAAATAAGCTTCTAAATTGTATATTATATACTATAATTAGTATTTTTATGTACGACTAAAACAATATATTTATTTCTTTACAGAGACTAATAACACTATAAATATTAGTAATAATAAACTAAGAATAATTGTATTTGAGGCTTAAAAATAATTTGTTTCTTAATCATCTTGAAAAGGTCTTCACATAAATAACTGTCCCCTAAATGGCTAATAAAAATATGTATCTATTTGTGTCTAGCGCCCGTACGTTACAAAAATGCATAAAAATTAAGCTTGAACATATAATTTAACAATTTTAAAAAATATGTATTTCAAAGAAGTCTATAAGCTAAGATTATGACTTATTTATTTGAATCCTTGGTAGAAAAAACAAAAATAAAGTTACTTTTTACTTTTCGCCATCTTGAAAAATGAAAATCTATAAACTCCGAAAAATGACTTCATTTAAACAAATAAATATCCATCTTATGCTGTCGTCTTTCGGAAACAGGTGAAGATATTTATAGTTAATTATTTTATATAATTTTCATGTTATAAATAAGAAGAAAATTATAGAAAATCATTAAATTTCGAAGCGTCATAAAAATGGGACGCTAGGCATACATGGGTTAAAGATCGTGAAGAAATCATGCTTTGCGATAAACATATTCTAAACATTATTGACAACATTTTGAATGAAGCATTTTTGAGCAATCAGAAATAAGTAGGTATTATTACATACTTACTCTCAGAGTAACACATAAAACAGAAACACACTGAATCGTCTAAGAAAATAATTTGCTTGATGCATGAATCACATAAATGGTATTATTAAATTTACTGAAATATTGAAACTACAAATGTTGAATAGGTAAAAAATTGTAAATTACCTAAAATAAAATTTAAGATGCTTGTTTTTTTTATATTCAGTAAGTTCCAGAATAATTTAACAAAAACATTTTCTCTCCTGTAGGAATTAATTTTGAAAATACTAAAGAATACATAATTTTTAACGAAATACTGCAAATAAAATTATTTCCTTACATGTGAAAATAATAAATATGTATAATTTTAAATAACACTCAAGTAATTGCACAGAAAATATGAAAATTTGAAAATTTAGTTTAGTATATTATGTATTTTAGTTGTATTTGCTAAAAAAAATCTAGTTATTCCGATTAAAATTTAAAACAAACGATCTTTATATTGTTTTTAATACTTTCCTTTTAATATCAAGTGTTCTGGTGTTTTAAATCAGGTAAAGTGTTTTACTTAAAAGAAATAATTATAAAATGCAAAAAAAAAAGCAACTCTTGTCACTTCGTTTGTTTGAATGAATTCCTGACTATTCAAGGTTTTGTTGCAACGCCCCATAAACGACACCCACCGTGCATTTTACTTTAGTACTACCCCATGACTTCAAATTTCAGTGATTGTATATCTTAAACCCGATTTTGTATGAATTTATATTTTTAAATAAAATATTGATATTTAGTGGTGAAAGCGCTGATGAGAATACATTTTCTTGTTTTTTCACTTAGGGTCGTGTCTGTGATTAAAAAAAGTAATTCTTGTTGCAAAACGTATTGAAATTTCTATCGGTTATAAATATAATGATTTTGTTGCAGCCCGTGTTGAAATTTCGAGAAAAAATATAAATATCATGTTGTAAAAGGAATATGTTTTCTTCTTGCTTTTTTTATACGTCCAGTGCTGTCACATAAATAAAAAATACTACTTGTCGTCCGAAATCTTTGAAATTTTAATCATATAAATATGACTGTATCCAAACTATCTTTAAAATTTCTTGAAAACATATTAGAATTTAGCAGTAAAAACATGAGCCGAATCTCGTCGAAACAGCCTGTTTTTTTAGGTTTTCATCGAAAGTTTCTCAGATTTTACTTTGTTTAACGAACATTAATTGGATATTAAAACCCTTTAACAGGCTGGCCCGGATTTTTCCGTTTCTAGAAATCATGTTAAAATGGCGGAAAACAAACTATTTTAAACAAAATTTTATTTTGAACCGTATATAGAAAGAAGTGATATTAAAGATATTATAGCATAAAACTGCGATTAATAAATATATATTTTTTGGAATTTACAGGCATTCTCATAAAAATATAGGAAAACCCTCGGGTGGTGAAAAAAAGTTGTTTTGATGAAATCCGGTTAAAGATGCTGTAAAGAGATTGTGTCAGAATATCAACGTTTAGTTACTTTTAGCGTAAAAGAAGATCGCCTTCGGGATGGGCAAAGTAACATACAGTCGCAATTTTTTCGAAAGGGGTAAAATTATCATTTTGAAAAATAATTGCACCTTCGAATAGGGGAAATTTTCAGCTTTAAATAGATATTTTTTGTCAATCGGTACCTCAGAAATCGAGCCCAAAGAGTAGCGTCACTGAAAGTCCGAAAAAGTCAATCACGAAAACGAAACATTCTAAAAAAATTACAAAGGGTTAACAACCATTTTTTCTTTCGTACTGATTGTGGCATTTAAGACATAAAAGTACGAAATTTAAGAATATGTCTCCCTTTTTTCCATTTCCTAAACGTTTCAGTCGGTGTGCGTTAAAATGTTCTGCCATAAAAAACAGCTTCTTGTCCTTCTTTTCTACGCGCTCATGAAAGCAGGAACTGAGCATGCGCGGCCCCGCTTACCGATTTTTAAAAAAAAATACGTTTTCGATGTGTTTTCAATTAATATCTAGGCAAATTAGCAAAACATTAAAAATCTGAATCTCGGGTACATGAGGATCTGCCTTGGAGCAACCTCATACAAATTTTCAATCCTCTTCGCGCGGTAAATTTTTTTATCCATCGCCAATACACACACACGGACACACAGACAGCGCGATCTTTTCTTCTATTAGTACAGATAATTGAAAGACTTCAACCTAACATTCATTCAATAGATGCATTTTGTTTACATAAGTAAGTAATGTTAATTTTTGAGATTTATTTCACGGTTAGGAATAATCTATTAACCAGCAATAACACCAGCCTTTCGCAATCAAATAAATATGCTGTTTTACGACTCCTGTCATTTATATTCATTTCATTAGTTTACAAGAACGCCACTTAGATAAAAAAGTCATTAAAGTTTCCATTAACATTATATTTTTCAAAAACCATTAAAGTAATATAATTACAGATTTAATGACTCAGAAAACTCGATCACAAGGAAAAGAAGTCTTAGCCTCATTCCCACAAATTACTTTTATAAGAGCTTCAAGTTATGTTTCAGAAAAGAAAAAAAAAATAGCCAGTATATATTTTTTCTTGCATTCTGTCGAATCTACACTATTTACCAGATCATTGAACTGGAAGATGTTTTTGAAAGTGGTGCTTCTAATGTAAGCAAAGTATTATCCTCAAAATAATACACGTTTTAGGAAGATGATTTATCCAGTGTTGTATTTTACTGAAACTATCACTTTACTGAAACTGCCTGTTTACAGAATAAGCTTTTCCGAAGAGGGGTCGAAAAAAAGACTTACAAGGATAATAAAAAATATTTATTAAACATAGACAGAAAATACAAAAGGAAATTAAGAGTGATACTTCTCGATCGCTTTTCCACTTAATCACTAAACATATTTAGGCATTTATCTAAACGCAGGATCAAGGGGCCGTGCATATAAAACGTTATCAAGTTTTTGGTAATTTTGGATCCCCTACTCCCTTTACGATATCATGCATTATCATTCCTCGACCCCCCCCCCCCCCCCACCCTATTTATAACGTTATTAATGTCTAATAATTCGTTTTGTTTTTACTTTATTTTCCTTTTAATAAGCTTTCAATGATATACAATTATTATTCGCATATTTTACTGATTTAAATGAAGAGAAGTCAATAAAATATTACTATTATACATGAAATAACTTGATAGTAAATAATACTTTAAGGAAATACTTATTATTTAGAAATATAGCTTTTTGTTGCGTAATGCATTCAACAATAATATTGTCTTCTTGCTCTTGCCTCCTTGACGTGGAGGGAATAAGCAGAACTTATTATCAACAAAACTGGTGACCAAAAGTTTTCACATTTTTTTACTAGTAAACATAACAAGTATCACTTCAAACCTGGTCTCTCTAACAAAGAATAATATCCACAAATCGCAGAAAAATAGGAATGCTGAACGTTGGTATAATCCGCATCTTGGAATATTTTATAATTATTTAATGGCTTTAATAACAAACTAAGAAAAAAGTTCGTAGACTATTTTAATCTTTAAAAAAAGTTAGCAAAAATGAAAATTTTGGTTGGATCAAAAATGATAATGATATCAAAAAAGATCCCTCTCTCCCTAGAAATATCATACGATATCAAATGCCAGACGTTCCTGCCCGTTGAGCCAGTTCTCGGCAGCTGTTTTAATCACTGATTGAAAATAGTCTTGTTCCAGATAAGTATTCTTTCAATTTCGGAATAAAAGAAATAGTCATTGGCTGTAAAATCTAGGGTGCATGGGGGCGGTTCCAGACTTCCCACTCGAACTTTTGCAACAATTTTTGAGTTTAGCGAGCAGTACTGGGCAGGGCATTGTCATGCAGGAGTATGACGCCATCATTGAACAGGCCAGGGCGTTTGCGTCGGTTGATTTCCCGTAACCGTGTCTAAGTGTCAAAAGCGAGACCACTTTTTTAAACGTCTTGATATTTCAATCGCTCAAACGTTTCTGCGAACTTACACTATCTACCCGGACAGCCACCGTCAGAGAACTATCTGTATCCACTCTAGGGGAAAATTATCCCTCAACAATAATACTTTTAAAATGCTTCTGCTTGTAACATTTTTTTTTTTTTTATCAACCCTCCTACTTTAGATGTTACATTCAAATTAGGATGAAAATATTTGATTCTTCACTACTTCAAACATAAAAACACTTTTATATTACAGAAAAATCCTTATTTAAAACTATTATGGTTTATCATCTGGAAAATAAAATGAGAATTAGAGAAAAAAATAATACCAGATAAATTTAAAAAAATAGGATTTGCAATCATTTCATAAAAATCTTTGTAAAAATAATTAGAATTACTAAAGCAGAATGGTAGAGAAGTAACTTTTTTCGTTCATCGACCATGCCACATGACATTATTCTTTCAGCTGAAATGGTAACATTTTTCTGTTTAGTTTTTCCTTAAATAATTTTCAAATCGAAATTTCAATGAAAAATAGGATTTCCTGGTCAACAAACAAATCTGACCGAATTTTGTTCGATTACAGCGTCATCTTAGGCGAAACGAATAAAATGTTTAATACAAAAGTTACGTATTATTCCGTATAATCCGAATCCGGAATAAAAACATGGGCGTCCTCATTCACGATTTCAAAGTTGGATACCCTCTGACACCCAGGGGGTTGGAGTGAGGGGTCAACTTCAGTATAACAGAATAGCTTTTTTGAAAGTATTTAGCATGTATTTTTCCGTTTTTCAATCCAGTGTGCATTTCTTGAGTTATTCAACCGTTTCGAGACTTTTCGAATACCCTGTATATGCACATGTATATATATATATATATATATATATATATACATATATATAGAGAGAGAGTGTGCAGGTATCTGCCAAACTACTTTTTAAAATAAATATTTTTGTTCCATGAAATGTTTTATTTTAACATGCTGATGATCTGGACACTAACAGTCTTGAAGTACCTAAAACAGGTATTTTTGCTGTTGTCAAGGTACAAGGCAAGTGCTGACTGTTTTCGGCACTACGTAGTCAACAATTTTTGTTTTACAAAATGGCTACCATTATCATGTACATTTTTTTATGATAGTATCCAATAGTTACAGATTCTGAGAAACGACGGACGATGCCTTCATATACATGGATGAAGTTCAGCTTCTTGTATCTAAACTGATCCAAAATATTTCTGCTGTACAATACGTTTCGAAGATAACTTGATAAATTTCAAAATTTAATAATTGTTTTATGAATTTTTTAATGGTTGCCTACGTTTGTTTAATTTAATAACCTTATTATTATTTTTTTTAACTTGCTGAAAATTAGTAATAAAAAAAAACTCCGAAAATTACCTTTTTTGTATTACCATTTTTGAATAGGATTCGGGAATACATTTTATTTTGACTTTATATTAATTTAAATCCTGCATATTGTGTGTCCATATCTTCTGTTTAAAATAATAAAACGTTTACTTTTTTAAAGTAAAAACATTCAATCATTCGTTTAAGTTGGAATGGAGTAAAACCTCGCAGTGTGGGAAGGTAGAAAGGCAAAATGCAGTCAAAATACATCACTATTGGTCGGGATTTTCCCTATCACTGGGGATTTTTACCATAACTAATGACGAAAATCCTGCAGAGCAATGTTTTTAAGAGATTGCAATTTCGTGTGAAATTACATTTTGACAAAATCTAGGTTGATGGCAGTATACGTTTAACTGAGTTTCGAATATAACATTTTAATCAGCTATCAAACAAATTTAAACCAATGCTTAAATTTGTTTGTATTTGTTTGTTTGTATCAATGTTTTGTCTTGTTTTGAAATTTTTATACTTTAATTTTAACTGCTAGTACTTTTTAACAGCAAACATGATATATAGTTTTCTGTCATTTGAATGTTATTTATTGCACTGATGAGAGGCTAAAATTTAGCTTGAAACGTTTGCTTTTTAATTGTATTAAATGTGTTTATGTAATTTTTACTTGTATGTCTGATGAATTGTAATATATTTTTTATTTTTAAACCGTATATTAGACGTTAAACTATGATTATTTATTTTAATATAAATATTAAACCAATATGTTTATTCAAAATCAAAATTTATGGAATGTGCGAGTCTTTATCCCCACCTATCCTAATATTTAATTTTCCTGAGACTGACGTCTTTTGATTTTCCTGACGTCTCTTTTATAATGAATAGAATTATCTTTAAGTTTTTTTTTAATTAAATGTTTTAGGTTATAGATACCTAAGTCGGGTTTTAGTAATACTTCTATGTATATTTTATAATTCCTATAATACGTGTTATTTTTGTCATAAGAAAAAAATAATTTTACAAATATTAATAAATGAACATAACATTATGCCATGAAGGAAACGGGATAATCTTTGTAGTATTTATTAGAATTCCCAGGCGAATTACCGTTGTAAATTTAGTTGCAAATTTCGTTAGATAAAATTTCAAAATAAAAGGTTTTCATACTGAGTAAATTCGACGAAATCCCAAATCAAGTAAATTAAGGAAGTTACCTTATCCAGATTGTTTGCATGTGAAAGAAAATGTTTTACAGCCATTATTAACATTACTTTTGGTGTTTTATTAAAAGAGAACGGCAGTTAAAGCTCAGAAAGATTTACTTAATGGCGGAAGTCTTTTAATGAATTGCAAATTTATCGAATTTCATGAATCACTAATTACGGTTTCTTCTTTGCAATGCGAGAACTTCTAACATTAAAAAACATTAGCTTTTAAAGTTAGAAAATTAAGAATTAACATTGTTTCATGCAAATATTTTGTTGCGTTCGAAATGGTTAGTATATAATAATGCCAAACGAATTCTCTATCTATGATATCGGAACTTGAAAGAATCTTCTAGTTTAAGGTTTTGTTAAATCCAAAATGTATATACACTGCCCTCCAAATGTAAAAGTACAGCCAGTTTTTGTGTCCAATTTGCTAAAAAATGAAAATAAAAACATGAAATTTAAAAAGAAAATGCATCGTAAATAATTATTTATAAAAAATTACGTCACTAACATCAAGCTTGATTTATAAATAAAAAATTATATTATTTATAAAAGTCTAAATAAAGACCAACAGCGATAGTTTTTCTAAATAACTAAAATATGCACAAGAAATGAATTTTTTAAGTGTTTATTATTTCATATTCATTTATCGGAAATTTAGCCAAAAGATTCAAATATATAGTCATATGTGCAATTACATATAATCCAGGGTCTAGTTGTTATTTTTTTATCTACCTTTCAAGTCGTTATTAAAGCTGCGTATGTAAATTTTGTTATCCTGTATATTATTTCTGGTACCAGTTCCGAATCAATTAATTTAAAATGTGAATTTTGGTTATTTCAAGCATTATAAATCCAGCGTGACTATTATAAATTATTGCATAAAAATCATACATTAAAAAAATAATAATGTTACTCTATCTTTTAAGATACTTGCTTTGTTCAAGTACTGGCGGTTTGTAATATGCAAATTCAAACTGTATTTAAATGATTGTTTCGGAAACTTTTTTTAATAACTTTTTCGTTATCTTCTAAGCCAATAATATATTTCATGTAATGATCCTCCTCCATGCAATTCCGCATTTTGGAAAAGTTTCAAACTACATTTTAGTATCATGTAACAGATTTTAATGTTTTCATGCTGGAAAAGAAGAAATGTCAGATTTTGCTTTCTGTAATTCTATCTATGGGCTATATCAATCTCCAATTTCTAATACAATGTTTAATAAAAGAAAAACATTTTCTATAACCACCTTCAGTATAACAGTGCATGAAATATCTGTAATACTAGGAAGACTCATTTAAACCTCTTAATTATACGTCGTGTACATGAACGTATTTTCACTCACCAATGTTGGATAACTGCAATCGTGTACAATTTATCAGTTATGTGTCTGTAAGTGAAAAAGTGTCACATTACAGAAATGAGCCAAATTGTGTGAGGCATGCATGAATGTAACTCCGCCAAATGCCGGACTCTAGCCTTCAATTAAAAGGAAGGAGGAATTTTTTATTTACAATAGAACCTCGTTTATCCGAAACACTCAGTTAAACGAAATCCAATTTTAATGATTCTTTTTTTTTTTTTTTTTTTGCGAAATCCATTTTGAAAGTTTTTTTTTTTTTAACTATCATATTCCTTATGTGCAAGCGGTCCTTTCCCAACTAAGGGTACATATAAATATTTTTGATCCCCTTTCTTAGAGTTCCTATCGATTAACTTGAGCTCTCGTAATCTGCGGTGTTGAACGTTTGTTTGTTTGTTTGTGTTTGTGACGGCCAATTATCAACACTAGGTATATAGGCCCAAAGAAGGAGGAGTGCCCTTCGTGGGGGTCTTTCTAAGGGAACCTAACTCATATTAACGCTTGGAAAACCAAGGTTCGAAGAAAACCACGAAAACTCCGAACGATTAGGCCGATGGGCGCGATTGGGAACGAACCCAGCACCTCCCGTCTACCAGCTTCGAGAGCAGAACCTCTCGGCCACTGGTGGGGAGCGGTGTTGAACGAAGAAAGCGAAAAAAAATTAGCAATTCTGAAGCTTTTCATAGTTTTGCAAAAAGTTTGGTATGGCTGGAGCAGCAAAAAGACTGTGAAACTGGTGAACAAATAATATTAAAAAACCCCGTGATAGAGTCTCAAAGCAAAAACAATCGAAACTGCTACAAACAAAACATTTTCGAAATCCTTGTGATCTATGTAAAAGGCACTTAATTTCAAAATTAAAATTCAGGTAATTTATACTTGTTTCTATTTTGCTACTGCTTTATTTTTATTAAGCACTTGTTACTATAATAAGAAAATTTGGATATATTTCTCCTTAAGATGATTCTTCACGCACTTGAAAACACACGCTCCGTAATGTTAATCCTATGGGCAGGTTATTTTCGAATTTCTTGTTTCAATTTGAATATTTTTAAACATTTTTTTTTTTTTTTTTTTTTTTTAAATAGGAGAGCTGAGGTCAATCTTTAATATGACTCTTTTTTACTTTTTCGATTTTGGTTGAAGATTTTTTTTAAAGGTACTTTCCCTTTCGGAACCGGTTTCGAAACTGAAAGTACCCTTTAAAAAAAAAATCTGCAACCAAAATCGAAAAAGTAAAAAAAATTCATATTAAAGATTGAGCTCAGCTATCCTATGTAAAAAAAATCGTTTAAAAATATTTAAATTGAAACGAGAAATTCGAAAATAACCTGCCCATAGGA
Source organism: Maratus speciosus (assembly GCA_963932465.1). Classification (NCBI taxonomy): domain Eukaryota; kingdom Metazoa; phylum Arthropoda; class Arachnida; order Araneae; family Salticidae; genus Maratus; species Maratus speciosus. Next base: position 142,747,559 of record OZ010791.1, read on the forward strand.
TTAACATTAAGGAGCGTGTGTTTTCAAGTGCGTGAAGAATTCCCTGAATCTTAAAATTGAAGCATTCTCGATTACCAAAAAATTTCGATTTTACGAAAGACGGTCGGCCCCAATTACTTCGGATAATCGAGGTTCTACTGTATATTAATTACTCTGTAAGAAATTCTAACATTTTAAAGTGGTTGCGGACATTTTTCTATGGCACCATCAAGTTCTTTGTCATCACGTTTTGACGGGTTCCATCTAGATTTCTTTTAAAAGGGATAAATTATTCTTAATAAAAAATTTATAGTACAATTTTAGAATCCCATCCGCACATTTGGTCATATACAATATGGATGTTAGATTCGTAAAGATCTATACTTTTGGTGTAATATGAAGTGTGATAAACATCGAGCGTCTATGAAACCCTGATAATTGTTTTGATTATTATGGAAGAAATGAATCTGTATTTAACAGAAGAGATGATAAATTTGAAGAGGAAATGCAAATTCTTCAAACGTAAGAAGAACGGTGTAGTCAGAACTCTCCACAATCCCCAAGAGAACTGAAACTTATTTTCACTTGTTAGCTCACAGGCTATCAAAGCCTGAGAGCTAATGTGCCCGCCGGTTCTGTATGTATGTAAGTAGGTACGTATGTATGTAAGTACGTACGTAACGCGATAACTGTTGATAGAAATATCCGATTTGCTTCAATTTTTTTCTAGGTTCATTCTGATAAGGCGCTTCCCTGATTAGTTTTGGGGGTTCGTTGGTTAGGCGGGTAACGGGGCATAATCGACCCTTTAGTTTAGATAAATGGTTTTTTCAAGCAGAATTATTCGATTTACTCCAAATTTGCTCTAGCCCCACCAGTGGCTGAGAGGTTCTTCTCTCGAAGCTGGTAGACGTTGGGTTGGGTTCAATCCCAATCGCGCCCGTCGGCCTAATAGTTCGGAGTTTTCGTGGTTTTCTTCGAGCCATGGATTTCCATGCGTAAATACGGGTTAGGTTCCCTTAGAAAGACCCCCACGAAGGGCACTCTCCCCTCGGGCCTATGTCCCTAGTGTAGATAATCGGCCGTCAAAAATCAACCAACCAACCAACCAAATTTGCTATACCGGTTTATTGTGATAAGGAGCTTCCCTGATTAGATTTGGAGGCTCATTAGTTACGTATAAAGGAGGGAAAAGGGTTAGTCCCCCTCCCTCCTTAATTTAGGTAAATATTTTTTTCATGCAGAATAATAATTTGATTTGCTCCAAATTTGGTATACTGGTCTATTACGTTAAGGAGCTGCCTTGATTAGATTTGGAGGTTTATTGGTTAAGTATTTAGCCCCCCCCCCCTTAATTTAGATAAAAGGGGCTTTTCATGTAGAATTATTCGATTTGCTTCAAACTTGGTATACCGGTTTATTATGTTAAAGAGCTGCCTTAATTACATTTAGAAGCTTATTGGTTAAGTATAAAGAGGGGAGGACGTGGGCTAGTCACCCTCTTAATTTAGATAAATGGGTTTTTCATGCAGAATTATTCGATTTGCTTCAAATTTGATATACCGGTTTATTTCGATATGACGCTTCCTTCATTAGATTTGGAGGTTCAATGTTTAAGCATAAAAGGAGGAAAGGGGGGCAAGTCCCCTCCCCTTAATTTAAATAAATGGGTTTTCATGCAGGATTATCAAATTTACTTTAATTTTTTTATAGGTTCATTCTGATAAGGGGCTTTCCTGATTAGATTTGAAGGTTCATTGGTTAAACATAAAGGGGGAAATGGGGGATCTAATACCACCTTAATTTAGCGAAATGGTATTTCTATGCAGAATTATCTGACTTTCTTCAAATTTGGTATACAGATTTATTCTGATAAGGCGCGTCCCTGATTAGATTTGGAGGTTCATTGGTTAAGTATAAAGGTTGGAAACGGGGGCTAATCTCCCTTCATTTATTTTTTGAGGGGAATTATTCTTTGAAATAACAGTATAATATACAATTAGCGTGAATAGCCTGTGAGCTTAATGCCATCAGTTTAACAGGGCACTTTTCTTTTTATTTTATTTCATTTTACAGTTCCAGTGTGACATTCAGAGTCTGAGATAAATTAGTGAATGTCGATGTCAACAGATTGTCAGGATAGCCGAACAATGTTAGATAAATGAGCAATATCAAAATGCAACATGTCAACTCAATGGAGTATAAATATTCACGGGCCATGTTAGATTAACGGGCTTCTTCATAGAAAAGGATTTTTTCATGCAAGGATTATGTTGCCTATTTTTGTTTAATGAAATAAGCGAAAGTGTTTTCTGTCATATTAAGGGTGAAAAATCGTCACATAGCCATTTTTAATTGTGCTGGCCCACTTTTCAAGTATCTGACGTCTATTCTTTTACGTTTTTTATGTCTTATTAGCCCCCGGTGTGATATTTCTTTCTCCCAGCAAATAAAGAGTCGTCTCCAAAAAATAACGTTCCGTTGTATAAGCCAGCCGTAAAACAAAGCAGATGCATCACTGTACTGTTAAACAATCTACTGCAATTTTTTTAACGTCTAAGCATCGCACATTTTCAATTTTTATACCGTCGTATTGGTAAAAAGAAAGTACTTTTTAATGCAATTTGTTTGAAAACTGCATCTCAATTTATTTTTGAGATATTAATTTTTTTGTAGTTTTTAGAGCAATTTGTTTCATTTTATCAAGTCAAGTACTCCATTTCTGTAGAAAGTAAAGAAAGATAGTTGGAAAATAGTAATTATATCTTTTTGTTGCCATTTTCCCATGACAACTAAAAAAATGTAATTAAAATACGTACTATTTTGAAAAAAACATTAAATGAATGATTTCTCATAAAATATGGAGCTATTAAAAACTATATTTAATTTAATTACCCATATTACAAACAAATGAAGGCATATGAATAATTAAATAGCCGATTTTTTGTCGAGTTTCTTGAATGATATCTGTTTTTTTTCTTATTTTTTTTCGCATTTGTGTATTATTTAGCGATAGTGACGTCCTCTGCGTACTTTAGGTTAGATATTGTTTAAGACTGGATCGTAAATGAAGAATTCTTCAACGGATGCCTATGACGTCATTCTATATAAATAAAAGCGTGTGTTTTAAGTTTTAAAACTAAAATATGTTTTGTACTATCTATATTTATATACACACATTTTTTTTCAACGGTGGCGACACTAAATTGTGAAAAAGCAGAATTCCTGTTTTCTAGTTAAATGTTTGTTCCCGTACTCAGATAAAATGTAATCGATATTATAGTTAAAGTTGCTGTACTATTTACCCAAATCCCACATGCAAAATGATACATACATAGTATATAAAAGACTCAATAATAAAAAACTTTTAAAACCTAACTTTTAACTATGTTACAGTTTAATCCCATACATACGAATATAGAGCATAAAACTTTATAAAATATATTCTTGAGGTGAAAGCGGCTTATCTCCAACAAGATATTCAGGATGTTATCAACTTCACGAAAATTCTTCTTCTAACTTTATACTTTCCTTCTGCAAAATGTTATAAAGTTGAACTATTATTTTCTAATCTGTTTAGTACTTTGTATGTGTAATAGGTTTACTACGTACATATCGATATCTTTCTAACATTTTTAGACACAACTTCCTTTTCAAGTATCTTATATCTTTGAGGAAAGGGGATTAAGTTGAGAATTCTTTTTTCATAGAAATAGATACTGACTAAGAACAGCTTCTAAAAACTATTGTATCAAATAAACCATATGATCAAAATCCGTTTTGCGTGTTTAATGGGCACTATAATGTTCCAAAATGTATAGAAATCAAGTGCTTATAATAAATTATTTATTTTATTTCTGTAAATTTGCAAGAAAAGTCTATAATTTTGATAAACAGAAAGTTGTTAAGAATTTTCTTTTTAATTTTCATGGTATAACCATCTAAAGATACGTAATTAATTTAATTAATTTCAATTTTAGCAAATTTAATTAAATATAATTTAATTTAATTTAAAATTTCGCGTACTGATAAAATATATCAACACTGGAGGACTTGTGCGAGCCTTTTGCATTGGAATGTTTAACATTATATGCTGATACATTTTTCATTACATTTTAATTAACAGCAGTTTTAAATTTTAAAAAACGTAATTTAGCTAAATATGAATACACTGTGTAAAACGCCTGTTCATAAACTTTCGTATGCTATCTCATTTATTGTTGTGCTTTTTGGATGGACATATTAAAAGGGATGTTGACATTAGGAAAAATATATACGATCTTCTCTCTTTATTAAAATCTGTCTATCTTTCAAAGAAATGAATTTCACAGTTGATCGTCATCTTTATAATCTATAATATTTATTACATTTAATTTAAACGGAGAAGCATAAAAAATCAAACACTGAACACAAACTTAAAGTTTGTTCAATTTTTTTATCACCGATTTCTATAATTAAAGCTTCAAACTCTCTGTGATATTTTAGTAAAACGTATGAGAGTGATAGAAGTCGATATTTTTGGACACTCAAAGACTTGTTGTGTGTTCGCCCATTTTGGTTTATTCTCATATGAATCCTTCTTTATTTATGAAACATTATAATATTATATAATTGTTTTTGGGGGTCATTTTTATGTCATTTTGGGGTCATAGTTTTACATTTCGTATTAAAATCGTACATGTTAGAATACGCTGGTGACAAGTGACCTCAACTATCTAATCAAGAAGTATTTTGAGTTTCATACTCAAATTGAGTTTCTTACTCATCTTAGAATGTATTGAAAACGAACAACTAATATATGAAAATCTTAAAAAAAAGGGATATTTTTATTCTTAAATCTAAATGTACAGTTAGAGTCAAAAGTTTCTAGAAAGTATTTTATTTCTAAAACGGAAAATAAAATAAAATATTGGTCTACCTCAACAAAGAGAGGATGCTGAATTGAAGGTACAGTCTAAATCACAACACGCATTTCCATTTGATTTAATAACTTTTGAATTTAATTACTCCTAAACCATTACAGATATAGCCGATCTGATTGGAGCAATCATTTTCTGATAACATAAGGGTGTCATTTACTGTGCTGTCTACTCGAGTCAGAAAAACTTGAGCTTCATCCAATAGGGCATATTTCAAGACAGCGGCTATACTCTGTACATAGTCTAAAACACAGACCCTTTTACTTTTCCTTCAGTGAGGTAGTATGAAATTTCTTTTTCTGTTTCTGGAATAAAAGGGTGTCCAAAGATTTTTAATTTACCTTTTATTGCCATATAGCGGGGCATTACTCTAATAAAGGAAATAAAATGTTTACATTTCCAGACTGCTAAACTTATTTAAAACATGTATTAAAAATAATCTGTTTTACAATAAATATGTTAGAAACAATTTTATCCTGCAAAATTTCAGTTGGATTAATATAAAAAGAACCATCCTTTAAGAAAAGCTTTTGCACAATTGTAGTTGGTGTTATTTAGTAGTTGATGTTCTCGCTTTCTTCTACAATAAGAAGTTTGAAGCCAAAGTACGGTACCTCGCGGACTAATTGTTCTAATTGTAATGTTTCTTTTTCGCTTGACAGTACAAAAGTGAATCACATTACTTTCGAAAACAGGTTCTATATCAATGTGAGCAAAACGTGGACGATGCCTATTAAGATGGTCGTATTCTGAATACGTGCAACATGTGCAGGTAAGAAAAAAAATAATTTTTACTTTATTTAATCGCAGATAAATAAAGATAATCATTGGTCTTAATTGTTGTAAGGGTGCTATTTTAATGGCGAAAGTTTGCACATATTGCGCATGTACAGAATACATCTCAACCTTCAGCAGCACTTCCATACCACTTATTATGTTCATACGAAGCGTAAAACAATAATTCATAGAATATTAAAGCTTATAGTATAGCGTATTTTAAATAATATCTTAAGAGCTTACAAATGCTTGCACACGACATTCAGAAACAAGCGCCCCATTTGTGTTATCTGTGGCTTTAATTTCGTTCAAATAGGATCATTGAAATGTAGTAAACAGTCACCGAAAGTGGATAACTTACTTGTTACTAACCCTGTGTTTTACCTTTTTCAGAGAAAAGTAATTCTAACGGTTGTAGCTTTCAAAGTGGGTGAAAAAAGTCCGGGCCAGGGTTCGAACAAGGGATCTCTTGGCAGAAGCCGCCAATGCTCTACCAACTGAGCCATCCCAGAGGAATCAGAAAAACTAATTCACCCAACTAACCTTTAACGATCAAAGCATTTGGTCTATATCTGAATGAGCTCAACAGAAGAAATCGAAGGTTATTTTTGAAACTGCAGTAAACGCTGCATACGTAAAATTTACAACTTTTATTATTTATTTACCATTTGAATAATTGCGTTAAAAAGTAATCAAAAGTAATTGTTAAATGTTGTCAATTGTATTAAAAGTGTTGTTAAATGTTGAAAGGCTGTACGATTAATTGGAAAATGAAGTTGGTAAATGCCCGAAATATGCTCCTTAACACTTGTACTTCGGGATTTTACAGGATCATTTAGTTAAATGATAGAATTTATCGATTCCTTTCGGTAAAAAGCCGAAATGATTAATAAGCTTAGTATAAGATCCAGGAAGTGGGTGCTTAACATACCACATTTCCTTCCGCTGATATATGCATATTTATTTATTTTTATTTAAATACTGTGTGAGTTGATTAATAAATTAAGAGAGCGACAACAGAAGCGAAATCACATTTAAATCAGCTGACAATAATGTAATTTTTTTTCTCGGGAAGTACTCACGCGATTTCAGTATATACTTAATGAATTTCGGAAGTAGGTAAACTATAAGTTGATCGTTCGTCAAAAAATAAACTTAAAAGATAGAATAGTTGCACAAACTTGAAAACAAAAAAAATATAGTTATTTATATTTATGTTATTTTTTTTAATATAGCTGTTGCATATATTTTTAACCGAAAGATCAATTTACAGTTTATCTACCGCTTATACCATTTGTAGGGTCAGAACCCATCCTCCCGCTGGCGTTGCCGACAGAGGTCGTGCTCGGCAGCACCTTTTGCTATGGAGGACGCTGTTAGGAAAAAAAGAGGGCAGAAGGGACAGGACGAGAGCCGAGTAAGGGTCTCTCTCTTGTAGTTCCATGTTATGGTTGATGCACCAAATATGTACATGTAACCTTTATTGTTCGTGTGATGTCTATTCATTAAATAAAATGTCAGTGTTTCATTTAACAAAAGAATAGTGGTTGTGAGGTCCTACATACAACACACGGCATCCTTCTACACCATTAAAAGATCATTGAAATCATTTAAATAGTTCTCGGCAATGAGTTGCATCAATGTGAGATTCTTACATGTAATTTTGCAGCTGTTGCTCACCCCTTAAAATAACTTTATTTTAATTTGCCTTTTTTTATCGAACTTAAACAAAGCCTATAAAATTATTAAATGTAACTTTATATAACCTTGAATTTTGTAATCGGTAAATCTTTGCATTTACCGATGTGGTTCGGTAAATGCTCGCAGTTACCAGTAAAAGCTTTTACAGTAACAGATATACATTAAAAAACGTACATACGATTTGTATGACCTTCTTCGGTGGAAATCGGGCGACTAAATTTGCCATATGTGTGCCAGAATATTTTGCTGCAATATGCTGGATGTTTCATTGGTTAGGTATGCCCTGTATCTTAAAATTCCTTTTTCTATGCATGGTCACAGCAAAATTGGGAGTAATCATGGATATTTTCACAATAACAAATATTAGCATTCGAGCTGCCCGCACATTGTGATTTTCTCCAACCAATTTCGCTATGACTTTCATTTTTAAGAACGCAATTTATAAATTCTTTAAAACAAATTGCAGCGATTTTTCAAGTAAAACTAAAAAATCAAATAGCTTTTCTAATTTCTATTCCCTATTAAATAACAATTATTTTTTTTTCTGAAAGATGTTGTTTTTATAACTTTATAACTACAATACTTTCTTATAGAAAATTATTCAAAATGAGTTAAAGCAAATAAAAAGGATAACTTTTTGTACTATTTTAAAGAAAGGAATATCATGTGTTCAGTTATCATTTCAGCAAAGTACATTAGAACAGTGAAGGCGCATGCATTTTTTAAGTATCATGAAAGCTATATACTTCTGAAATAAAAATTTATTAGCGTCGTTATATATCCAAAACATTATTTGATTTTTTCTTTTATATACTGAACTTTAAGTAATTTAACTTTAACACTCATAAAAAAAAAAGATATTAGCATTTCTGAAATTCTTTTCTTATTTCAAATGCCTACTAAATATTTTATTTTCAAAAATTATATATGATCTGAAAAAAAAATTGTTTTTATATTATTTGTCTGTTTAAACAGAAAACGATTGAAGTATTTTTAACTAAAAACAGTTTGCATTCGTTATCATTTAAGAGGAATAAACAAGAAAATAACATGAGATATCAACGTTTCAAAATAATGTGAAATTTTTATATCTTTTTACCTGTATTCAAAATATTATTAGTGTTAACCGTCACTATCTAAAGAAAATACACATGACATTAGGGTAGAGTAAAAAAACGAAAGTTGAAATTTTGATTTCGGATGGCAGTCAAAAGTTATACTTTAGAGCCTACAATATACATGCAAAATTTCATAAATTTTGAAAAACTCCTTCATGGCTCTACCAGGATCTTTATATTTTCATTGTTTTACACAAAAGGTTCTTACAATAAATCGCACATTTGTAGTGTTTGTTGGTATTTCGTTTGGCATTTTTATATTTAAAATGTTTAGTGTAACTTCCTTCATCATTGCTAAACCTGAAGTCTTTATTTTGAAATCTTCGAAACGTTTTATTGAGTTTTATAAATTATTTTTTCTCATTTTCAATGTCAAAATGAATCAAGACTCAAGAAGTTTCAAGACTACATCAATAGAAAATTTCAGATGGATTACAGCGAACAACTATAAGTGAAGAACATGTATCTCTGATTTAAGAGCCAAATTCGCTGAATCTGGGACATATTACATCCTCTTCTGCATCAAGAAAGTATATTGAAGAAAGCATTTTAAAATATAGCAATGGAAATAACTTAAACCTCGACAAATTTAAGGCTATAGGCCGTAACGGAACAGCTGTAAGCACTGCGAGAAAGAATGGTGCTATTAGATTTTTTAAAGCAAAGAATAGTCTTCCCTTGCAGTGTTCAATATTCCAGCTTCACGCAAACGGAATTGTCATTGCCTCATTTATTTTCTGAACTTCTATGGGCAATCTATTGATCCACGAACGTTTTTCTTACTCTATTGGAAAATCGTTCGTTCAATGTGAACAACAGCCAATTGTGGAATTAAAAAAAACCTCTCTCCAAGAAATTAACTCTGGAGAGTTAACTACTGACCAAAATTATTTTTACGACATGTGTCTAACAGATTTATCTAGCCAATGTTCCTTATATCTGGTAAATCTTAATCCAGGAAAAATGTCTCACACTAGATGGTTGACAACTGTCAATTTACTACTTAGACTGTACAGTGGAAGTCAGAATCCTTCCCAAAATCTAAAGATTACTCTGATTTTGTAATGAAAATATGTCTTCCTACGTGGTTTTACATAAAGAAAATTCATCCTGCAAAAGTGGGTCTGAAAATGTTTTTAAAATAATTAAGATGTCTCATTATTTAAAGAACATTGTCGATTCCATTATTCAACGAAATGTAAATTTCAGTCATTCATAAAACATTTTGCTAGGAACGATAACTGAGGAAAGAAACCATATTAGAGAACTTTAATTCAGAAGAATATTGGAGGCAAGGAAAATGGAATGTTAAAAAATAAAGCAGCTTCATATTCCAAGATTAAACTTCAGTGCTGCATGCCACATTGACATTACTGACTGGCAAAAATGTAAAATAACATCACGCCCAAATCTTAAAAGCGTATAAACAGTGAAGCTGGAAGTTCTCATAAATAGATCGGATTCTTCTTTTGGATTAACCAAGTTTCCGTGTCATATTCAAGCAGTTGAAAGATACGTGAAATTAGTTACTGAAGCATACTTAGTAGTTGTAGTAGTCGAAGTAAGAAGCAGATATATACGAGCAAAAATCAAATCCCGAAAGACAGTCGTTTTACAGTACATCGAAGATATTATTTTTATTGTATTCCTATATATTTAGAAAGCTGTCTTTCTTATATATTCAGAGAACCATCTCTTATGTATATTAAAAAGAAATAAAAGTGACCTATATATCTAATTATTGGGATTTTTCTTTCTCTTCTTTGCAAATAACTCACAATTTAGTGTAACCTTTACCGTTTAAATTGTTAAAACATCACAACACATGAATTGATCTCAAGTAGTACATTAATCAGTCATATTTTATGGGTTATTTTACTGAATTTAGACAAATTCTGTAAAAATTAATAATTTAAATAATTTAGACTACATAGTGTAATTTTGGTTTTTCACTTATCAAGTGCATAATCTTTAAGAGCTGGTAGAGCCTTAAAGAAGAATTCGAAATGAAATGAAATTTTAACCTAATATGCAATGTGCCAAAAAACAAATAGACATATCCGAAGAAAAAATTCCAAAGAAAATTTTTATGGTCAAATGCAGCGAACAAAAAAGATTATACCAGGAATATTGAGCTTTTACAAACCATTAAAAATTCCAAGTCCTTCGCTATAATTCAGCAAGATAAATAGACTTATTCAGAACAAAAATGGGCATTTTTCATTTATAAAATTAAAAAAAATTAACTAAAAGCGCTTTAAACTAAAAGTAGAAGGGTCATTTCCAATAAATGCATACAATTCAGAAAAACATTTTAAAAAAATTACTTTTAAATTTCACATTAAAAAGGAAATAAGTGATAATGTATAAGTTAGATGTGTCTGTAAATATAATTAATTAAGCACTTTAGCTTTTGGTATAATTTTTATACACTATACCAGTAACATGGTAACAGACTTGACATTCACAGCAAAATATCTTCCAAAACCTACATGCTAATTGTTAACACTAAGAAACAAAACAAAATCTTTAATATATTAACTAGATAATAATATTCAAGCAAAAGAAAGTACTAAACTTATATTTTTAGCATAAAAAATTAGGTAACAGACTTGACATTGAATAAAAATACTCACCTTTATAAAAAATTCTTTGCTCCACTACACTGTTGTTTTACAACTGCAAAAGAAAATGGCTACAAGTAAATATTTAACTAGTATAAGCGTTTTTATTGCTAATGTGCTGCCATCTCTTGGTGAAATTGTCAACCTTTATTTCATGAAATTGTAGCTTGGTAACAGACTTGACAAAATATGAGGGACAAAATGTTTTGTAGACTTTCTTTAAATTTTTTTTTTTTTATTTTTTTTTTGCTAATGTCAGAAATTTAAATAATGATGACTTATCTCATTAAATGTCCCAATTACTTTCCTTTTAAAGTAAAAAATGAAGTGAAAAAATATTACAGAATTATAAAATACAGAAGAGGGACAGCTATTTTTTTCTTCTACTAGATGCAAAAATCTGCATCTTTAGGAAAAAAATATGAAAGTGATTATTTTTATGTTTTAGAAATATGTTGTGTAGTGTAATTAAATAAATATAATATTTATAGTCAGTTTTAAATAATATATTATGAGTACAATTTTTTTTTTACTGTGGGACAGCATATGTATGCATATTTTGAAAATGACCCAGAATCCTCATTTAACTATATTGAAGAAAAAAAAGCCAGCTATAATACAGACATTTCAATATCAAAAACAAAATTTAGGATAAAGTTTTTTTAATTACTATATATGACACGAATTTCTTTGAAATACTTTCAGTGTGACGTCAAGCGGACTTAATATGAATCGGTTGGTATGTTTTATTTCTTATTTCTTTTGTATACTAAAACTATATGTTATAGCCATAGGTTACACCAAATTGTTTTAATACTTTAGAAGCTGTAATGTTTTTTACAATTTATAATAAATAGAAAATGAAATATAGCAACCTTTTGTTATAGCCAGTTCTTTGTCTTTTCAAACATGACTTCATGACTGACGTCACTTCTGTAAACGTCTAGAAAACGACATTATTATCAAGCAATCATTCTAGATTTAGTTTTTAAAAATTATAATTCAAAGTTCCTTCTAAAATAAGGCCATACGAAATAGAATTTTGCAACATGCTATCCCATTTTAGTGGAATTGTTTGTATTTTTTTCGCGTATTGTCAGGGATCTAGGGCATTTTTCTGTTGTACGAACCAAAGAAATCTTGCATTTTCATTTATAAAGCTGTGTAATTTTACTAAGATAGCGTTAAAAAGATGGCATTGATTATAATCGTTTATTTATATTGACTTGGTTCATGCATGTAAAGATGGAATTTTGTAATCAATTTTTCACTCACGTGATATACTAGAACTATCTAGTAGGATGTGCCAATCCCAAAACTTTCTTCTATCTAATGCATATTAATAGTTTAAAATTCGCTGTCACAGTGCCAAAAATTAAATGGCAATCTGTACGCATGATCAGGATTCTAAAAGTATGAAATTCCGTGCATTAGTTCTTTAGATATTACTATTACTAAAATCGTGTAAATTCTGCAAAAGACAGCATATTAGCGCCACCTGTAAGATGATTTACACTAAAACCTAATCAGCAATAACTTATGTCAACGTCTAACACAGTCTGAATTTTGATGAAAATCCGTGCATACATGAAAATTCGTGCATTAGTTCTTTAGATAGAGAGCTATTGCGGGAATCGTGAAAAATGCAGCATAGCAACACCACATGTTGGGCGATTAGCACCAATATTTATGAAAGTATACCTGAATCTGAAGTTTGATGAGAATTCGTGCTTTACCTAGTCCTTGAGATAGAGCTATTGCAGAAATCGTGAAAAAGGCAGCATAGCCAGTGGCGTAGCCAAAGGGAGTTCCAGGGGGTCCGGACCCCCCACCCCCACCCCGAACGAAAAACTGGTTTACTGAATCATGGATACAACAGTAAAAACGGCTAAGACAGTATCACAAAGAATCTATGAAAAATTCCGCTTTAGACAGATGTTCGTATTAGAAGGTATAATTCAACGGTATGTCTTTCGCCGGGATTATGAACTTTTTCGTTTTAGACAGGTTTTTGTTATAAACACTTTCCGTTTTCACAGTATGCATTAAAACTGCTAAAACGTACTCACTTCCCAACCTTTTTTCTTTTATGTACCCCTTTCTTAGGCTTCTCAGTTCGCAGTACCACCATTTCACATAAGCACGGGCCCCTTCCCTCCCCCTTCCATTCAACGGGATAACGTAAACATGCTTTTAGGTAGCTTTCATTACAAAAAGCTACCTATTGCAGCCGTTCGGAGGAAAGTGATTTCTAAAAATTTTGGTATATTTTCATCGATCATAACCCCCAGACCCCGAAACCACCCTCCGTTTAAAATTCATATATATATATATATATATATATATATCTGACATTTGTCATACTGTAACTCTCGAATTTATGAACCGATTTGGATGTAATTCGGTATGTACATAGTACATACCAATGTCTCGACCGAGTTCGTTGGCCAGCTTCATCCGCCATTTTATTTCAAAATGGCGGCCATTTAAAAAATTTAAAAAAATGTTAAATTTGAAATGTGGTACCAAAAAATTGGAAATGGAAATATATTTTTTTCTTATGTATTTGACCTTTATACAAAGATTCCGGAGCAGTTTTTGTTTCGTCTATATCTTAAAAAATGGCTGAGTTATAGCATTTTGAATTTCTAGCGTGGCTGACATTTTGAAACGTCTTGAATTTTGTCACGCGATAAAAGGCGTATTTATGAACCGATTTCAATGTAACTTCGTTTGTACATAGTACATACCAATGTCTCGACCAAGTTCGTTGTCCAGCTTCATTCGCCATCTTGTTTAAAAATGGCAGCCATTTAAATTTTTAAGAAAAATTTAAATTTGAAATGTGGTACCAAAAAATTGAAAATTGGAAAAATATTTTTTTCTTGACCCCTTTTCTCTATTTTTTTTACCTTGATACAAAGATTTGGGAGCAGTTTTTGTTTCGTCTATATCTTAAAAAATGGCTGAGTTATAGCCTTTTGAATTTCTAGCGTGGCTGACATTTTGAAAGTCCTGATAGTTGTCACGTGATAACAGGCGCATTTATGAACCGATTTGGATATACCTTGGTGTGTACATAGTACATACAAATATCTCGACCGAGTTCGTTGGCCAGCTTCATCCGCCATCTTGTTTCAAAATGGCGGCCATTTAAACAAATTTAAAAAATTTAAAATTTAAAATGAGATACCGAAAAATTGGAAAATGAAAAAGATTTTTTCGTAAGTGTTTGACCTTAATACAAAGATTCCGAAGCAGATTTTGATTCTGAAAATTTGTTTTTTTGTTTATATCTTAAAAAATGGTTGAATTATAGCACTTTGAATTTCTAGTATGTCTAACATTTTGAAACGATCTTGTATTTGTCACGCGATAACACACGTATTCGCCTATTTCCATGTAAGAAGGCATGTGGATAGTATACATCAACATCTCAGCCAAATATAAGTTACTTTAAATAAGAGCAGCTTGGATAAAGATGACTAATTTCGCGAAATTCTCATTCATAATGATTTAGTATTGATAAAAATTAGTATTGAATCTCCTATATTCGGTTTCCACTAAATTGAGCTTCGTGTGTTTGAATAATATAAGTTGGCTTTTTTAAAATAAGGAATTTGAAAGCTACCTCTTCCTCCCGGCACTGGCCGGAAGGACTTTTTTTCAGTAGTAATCTTCTTATCACAACCATATAATAAATCGATGCAAATTACATTGACATTTCAAACATTTTTGTGACCTTTTTTAACCATTTTTGAGAATTCCGCCATTACCGATATTATTTTCAAGTACCCCAGCAGACCCGCCACGTACCCTAAGGGGTTCGCGTATTTTAGGTTGGAAACCGCTGTTATAGTACACCTCTAAAGTGCATAAATGTATTACAGTAAAATATGTGAAGATGTCCTATCTCAAAGGGAAACAATTCAAGATTCTACGAAAACAACACTATATATTCATGCTTGCTAACGTTCGAAACCTATCAGAATTTAAATTTGTTTAATTGTGATTCATGCTTGACAGGTTTTCTGTAAACACGGGGTCATCTCGTAAACGAAAGCCTTTTAATATTCCGAGATGGAAGGATAACTATGGAAGCATACCTGTTACTTGTTTACACAAATTTACTGTAACTACATTACACGCAAAATTTCTTTATGGACTTCAATGAGACCACCTGTTGCCAACACTTATGGGAAAAGACGAGTTTACGAGCGCAATAATTGCACATTGGTTGAGTTTCGGGACCCCTATCTTTGTTCACTTTATAACATAAAATATTAACAATTACTTTAAATCTGCTGCCTGCAATTAATAAAAGTAACTTTATTTTTGGACTGGTTATTTGTTACCACTTTCAAAATACACTGGCAAGAAAAATTAAAGGAACAACCTTAAAAATGAGCTTTGTGTTAATTCTATTTAGGGAACTTCGACAAAAGGTGATCGGATGGTAACTCAATGTCAACGTTATATCACAGTCCAAGGGGATTATCCTTCACTTCAGAAAAATAGGCAAATTTTTCAGCCTCAGGCCGTTCTTTTGGTCCACGTGTGAAAATGAGTGCACGTGGATAATTTGAAGTCTAATTTCAAGGATTGTACGAATAATTAGATAAATTTTTCGCTTGTATTAGGTGCAGTGTTGAATTCTGGGGGTGGCCCGGAGAGTAGAATCCCCCCCCCCCCCCGGAGCAAAGAGATGTCCCAATGGAAGATTTAAAATTTTGTGTTTTCAATGGTCAAAAAGTAAAATTTTCCCACAGGAACTCTATAATGCCCCCTCCCCAGAGCCACAGAACCCCCCCTCCCCCCGCGGAAAAGTGTCTGTATTCAACACTGAGTAAGTGGAATATGTCATCCAGAAGACATTTCACCGATTTTGAGAAACTGTGTGCGATAGAGAGAATAGAAGCAGGACAGACACTCTCAGGTTGTCTGTAAAGACTTAAAATAGCCAAAAGTGTCATGTCAAAAATCTGAAAATGGGTTATAGGCACTAGTATGATGAGAACAGATAACCAGGTCAAGGTAAAAAACGTGCCACAATAGGCTCTCAGGGCCGTTATTTGCCAAAGACTTCTAAAAGAAATAGGCAATTGGTGTCAGTTCAGATAGCAAGGGAGTTTGCTGCAGCAACAGGAACTCGACTATCCTGGTTTACTGTGAGTGACAGGCTACATAAAAAAGGGCTGCATGCAAGGTAACCCATGATTTGTATTCCACTAACTCCGGTAGCGAAATGCACCCAGTTAAAATGGTGCAGAGATCATCATCATTGGAATGCCAAGGACTGGAGCCAAGTTCTCTTTACCGATGAATCCTAATTTTATTTAGAGAGTTACTACAGACGTGTTACTATATGGAGGGGAAAAATCACACACAATAAGGATGCAAACATCCGTAGAAAGAATCGATACAAAGGTTGTGAGAACATGGTAGGTATGGACGGGCATCATTTTGAACGGCTGCAATGAGCAATACATTTTTACCAGTGCAACTGTGAATGCTGAAATATACAAATACGAGGTTCTTGATCCTCATGTCAAGTTGTTTAAGGGTGTAATCAGAAGATTTGTGATTTTATGCTTATTAATGGTTTAGAAGACTTCAAAGTGTCCCTTGCAGAGCTCCCTAAATCCCACCCAGAAAAAAAATGTCTGGATTCAACATTACCTTTGACTCCAATTTCTATTTCTGAAAGCCCACTTTAACATTGTTTCAAGAAATTTCCTGGTGGTAATAAAAGTTTTGTGTATGAAGTTCTTGAGTGACATCTTGTGTTTAACTATGAGAAATCGAAATCATAAATTGAAGCTAATCTACGTACCAAAGTCCGAAGTTTACTGCTGAACTTGAAGAACGTTTTAAAACTGTTTCAAAACCTCTAAAATAAATTGGTTGGGAAGTACAATAACAGAAACCACCCTCATTTTTTACATATCCTAATACTTCCAAAAAAGTGCTAATCCATCACAAATAAACTTATTACAAAAATGTAACTTTCTTAAAGATGACCAGATATCGGAAGCAACTATTAGATCGAATATTGTATAAAAAATGGCAAGACATGAAACATAGAAAGCCAAAAGAATTATGGTTGAATTAGACAATCGTAACAAAACTACTTTTTCCAGCGTGAACTATATTGATGTGTGTGTTTCGTACATTACTAGTTTCTGTAGCTGAAAATGCAAGATCTTTTTCTTAAAGTTAAACCCTTATATCAAAAACTCCATTGGGGAATTAACAGCTCACGTGATCGACACTTATGTGACATCATTATCCTGCATTTTTACAGCACAAATTCTTAATTCAATAGCATGAAATTAAACATGGAAATTGCTGCTTTAAACTTAACCGCTTGATCCTAACTTTATTGTAGGCAAATGTTATGTAATATGAAACTTAATTAAATTTAACTCTTCAGTATGTGCTCAGTTTTTTACATCATAGTGAAACTTTTTCACTGGTAAATATTAATCTAACTTCAATATAATTAGTTGCAGTTATAGAGATTGGTCTTATATGTTTTATCCATGATTTTTTTAAATTAAGAAATTAAATAAGGATATACCTAAATTGTTAAAGTTACTCGAAATAATTCTATTATACATACACAGTCAATCCTGTCAAGACATGATTGCAAGGGATTGGTAAAAAGTTCCATTTTAGACAGACTTCCATTTAAAGAAGTGTAATTAATTATACTTCTAAGATACACTACCTCAATAAGATCTATTGTTCGTTTCGCTGGGATCCTGAAACTCTTCCCTTTGAGGCAGGATTCCGTTATAGAGGTTTCACTATGTTTCCCTAAAGAGTGATGGAAATCCCCTTTCTGACAGGTTTTAAGTAAATTTAATTGTTGCGCAATTCCTATTAAGATCATGTAACACTTCCGTTAAAGAGAAGATTCTGTTATAGATAAATACTATTTTGACAAGTTTCATTCTATTCATATGGCATAAATAAGTATATGTAAATACACAAAATTTATAAAAAAGGAACCTTCTTACAACGGAATTCTGTCTTAAAGAGAAATGTTCCATAGTGTTATCAAAAAGAATACTATACAAATACACCTAATAACACAAAACCCTGTGTAAAACGCAATTCTTACCAATATTTGCGATTTCATCTTGACAGGTTTTACTATATATATATATATATATATATATATATAACCTGAAGAAAAAATTCTGGACCCCTCCCGAAACGAAATCCTGGCTACGCCACTGAGCATAGCAGTGTCACCTGTTGGGCGATTTACACAAAAACGTAATCAGCACCAATTCATATCAAGGACTAATTGAATCTGAAGTTTTATGAAAATCCGTGCATTAATTCTTGAAATAGAACTATTGTGAAAATCATGAAAAAGGGCGCAATTTCTAAGGTAAACATTGATTGCTTATAAAACAGATTTTTTAAAACTATTTTCAAATTTATACTTATTTCTGTTTGTCTTTTTAACGATTTATGTGTGTAAATGCACAAAATTATTGTGATCGCCATATTTTAAAGATATTGCATTTTTATTTATTTTACCCGGAAGGTTCCCACTGCTAACAGAGAAAAACCTAGGTGCTTCTGCTAGTTAACAATGCAAATTGATATTTATTCTTATATTTATTAAACTTTAAATATATTAACTGTGTTACTCATAAATCTCGATATTTAAAATTTTATTTTCTACTATGACTGTCGAATCGCTTAAAAATAGGAAAAAGCGATAAAAGAAAATCTCTAAAATTTTCTTTTGCCTCAAGGAATTCGATAACTCTTTTCTGTAGATCAATATTAAAATGGTGCCATTTCTAATGGTACCATGCTGGGTATTGTGACCTTATTCTGAATGTAAATGAATATAAAGATTGCATTTTTCCGCCGCTGAATAGCGACTATACCTAATATTGACAGCATAAAAGTGCATCATTCATCACGAAGTTTCAGTCAGCTTTTTGTATGTATTTTCATACAGTTTTCAAATTTTCAAAACGAAAATACTGTGATAGAGAAATAACTATAAAAATGTTAATTTTTAACAGAGGACTATCTGAATTGTTATTTAGTGCAGCAAGCTTATGCAGTTTTGAAAACCTTTATGAGATATTTTTTATGAGTAAAATAACTGAAGTACTTGTCTTTGAATTGTTTTTATGTATTAATAGAATTAGAAGTAGTATTTCATATGAGCGAATTTTGAAATCGTCGTTAATATCAGAGATTTTTTTTTAAATAACAATTAAATTTCAAATATTGCATATTTTTTTTAAAAAAGATTAGATTATGTACTAAAAAACTACCATCCCAACATTTTCGCACACACAAAATAACAATTTTGTATGGAATTTTTATAAAATATTGATCTTGTACTATAATACGAGCAAAACTTGTGTGCGCATGTGTGTATGGAAATTGTATCTTTAAAACGGCTCTAATGATTTTGACTAAATCTTGTATTTTACCATTTTCGGGCACGAGAAAACCATTGGGCTAGGTCACTTGTTCGAGAAAATTCGATTAGTGGGTCATTTTGGGTCATAATGCGTTAGGGTCAGGGTCAAACTAATTATATCTAAAAATCGGCTCAAACAATTTTAATTAAATTTTATATCCAACCGTTTTGGGGCATGAGAAGACTATTGGGCTTGGTCACATGATCGAGAAATTTCGATTAGTGGCTCATATTTGGGTCACTATGGGTCAAGCCCATTTTATCTAAAAAACGGCTCTAACGATTTTCCCTAAATTTTGTATTATATCGTTTTGGAATCCGGGAAGACCATTGGGCTAAGTCACATATTCGAGAAAAATCGATTAGTGGGTCATTTTTGGCTCACTGTGGGTTAAGCTATTTTTATCTAGAAAACGGCTCTAACGATTTTGACGAAATTTAGAATTTTACCATTTTGGGCACAAGAATACATTGGGCTAGGCCGCATGTTCAAGAACATTCGATTAGTGGTCATTTGGGGTCACAATCAGTCAGGATCAATCTAATTTTATCTAAAAAACGACTCACACTATTTTAATAAAATTTTGTATTCTACCGTTTCAGAGCACGAAACGATCACTGGGCTAGGTCACATGTTCGAGAGATTTTGCTTAGTGGGTCATTTTTGGGTGACTACGGGTCAAGCTAATTTTGTCTACAAAACAGCTCCAAAGATTTTGATTAAATTTTGTATTCTATCGTTTTTGGGATCAAGAAGACAATTGAATTCGGTCGCATATTCGAGATAATTCGATTAGTGGGTCATTTTGGGTCATAATGGGTCAGGGTCAAGTTAATTTTATCAAAAAAATGGCTGAAATGATTTTAACTAAATTTTATATCCAACTGTTTTTGGTTATGATGACTGTTGGGCTAGGTCACAACTTCGAGAAATTTCGATTAGTGGGTCATATTTGGGTCACTGCTGATCAAGCTAATTTTATCTAACAAACGGCTCTAACAATTTTGACTAAATTTTGTATTCTATCGTTTTCCGGCTCAAGAAGAGCATTGGGCTAGGTCGTATATTCAAGAGCATTCCATTAGTGAGTCATTTTGGGTCACAATGAGTCACGGTTAAGCTAATTGTATCTAAAAAACGTCTCAAACAATTTTGACAAAATTTTGTATTATGCCGTTTCCAGGTAAAAGACCATTGAGCTAAGTTATATGTTTGAGAAATTTCGATTAGTGGGTCCTTTTTACGTCACTTCGGTTCAAGCTAATTTTAGCTAGAAGATAGCTCTAACGATTTTGATTAAAGTTTGTATTCTATCGTTTTGGGGCTCGAGAAGACAAAAACATCTGTGTCACAAGTTCGACAAAATTAGATTAGTGGGTCATTTTGGAATAACTGCGGGTCAAGATAATTTTATCTATAAAAGGGCTTAAATGATTTTGACTAAATTTTGTATCCTACCGTTTTTGATTACCAGACCATTGAGCTAAGTCACGTGTTCCAGCAGATTTGATTAGTGCGTCATCTTGGGTCACTATGGGTCAGAGTTACGAAACCGCAAAGTTGGCAAAATATTGCCAACATTTGGCTGAAAAATCGACTTTCAAGATTATGAATGCCAACACAAATACTCTGCGCCAAATGCAAGAATGTCACAATATTTATAACGTCAATATATTGTCAATATATTTTCGTCTAAATATTTTTGATGAAAAAATAAGCATTCAGAATGTGCTCGAGATACATCCTTAAACCAATCAGAGTTGAGCTAAAAACGCACTTTGGATTGATGTTCTTTCGTTGTAAATGTGTAAATAGTGTAATATTTAGAAGCATGTACTACGTACTTTTCATATTGATTGTTTTCGTAAGTAATACTGTCATAATATAACATGCTTTATAGCAATAATACGGAGAGAATGATACAGGGAAAATATTCTATCGAGTTGAACATAAAGCTAATTTTGACCGAGCCATGCTCGGTCATCCCCGCTTCTATAAATTTATCAAACGAAAGTGCCATGATAAAGGATCAACCACAAAATGCTGCATTTTATCAATTAAAATATAATCCAAATCCAATTTTGTAATTAAATTTGTAATTCAGTTAGAGTAATTTATAAAAGTTTTATTACACTTGGTGACTAGTTGATTGACTAATAAGATTTTTTTAAAATGAATTTCTAGTCAATTTATTTACTATATTAAAATTTTCATATTAATGATGTATGATATAAAAATACTTTTTCTGCCCGGTCCTATAAAGAGTCTGGGACAAATGACAAAAGACCAAACATTCAAATAAGTTGCAATGGAAATTAGTCTTCTCCTGTTTTTCTCGACTTCAATTGCAAACAGAAACAAATAGAATTTTCGTTCAAAGAAACAGGTCTAGAAGCTGTGACAGATTATAGAATCTTTGATGCCTTCTCCTGTAAACTTACGCTTTTTCTCATCTTGTTATTTTTTGACGATAGTCACTGAAGCTATTCCAATATTAATTTAATTGTTTTTGGCGATAACTAAACTAAAATTTGACCGTTCAGAAAAAATATAATTTAAAAATGCAATATTTACGGAATTTTACTAACATAAATATTTTCTTTTAAATAAGGATAAAAGCTACTAATCAACAACTGCTTTTCAAAGAAAAAGAAATCTATCAAAAAGTAGCTAAATTCAGCAGTGTTGCCAGTTTGGGAGTTTCCTCCTAGATTTAGAGAAAAAATTTATAGCTAGAAGTATTTTAGAATCTAAAATATTTTAGTGGTATTTAGCGGGAATAAATTTCATTCTCGTAAAAATCCTGTAATATTTTAATATTTATTTGAATTTATTAATTTTCTTCTTAAAAATAAAGATATATTTTTTTTATATTTGTCATTTTACCTGTTAGAGATAGAAAATTAATCATCATACATAAGAAAATATACCCAATAGCTCTGATTTTTTTATTTACAAGTTTTGTGTTAAAATACACGCATAATTATGGATCAAACATCGTGTCAGAATCTTGTAAATCCGTCTCAAAAGATAAAGTACGCACTAAAATATGATAATAAAACTGAAATAAGAAATTTGAATGAATTTGAGATTTAATACGGAAACTTTCATCGAAATGGACTATAATTAAATCATTGCATTTGCTACAAAAAAAAACTTTATATTATGTATGTATGTATGTATGTATGTATGTATGTATGTATGTAGTTATGTATACGTATATACACGTAAATACGATTTTTTTCTTCTGTTGTTTAAATTTTTTTCTTCTGTGTCTCAAAATTTACGCAAATATTTAAAATTTCCGCATTGATTGACTCTAATTCCGTTTTCCCAGAGTAGTATAAAATCTGATATGTAATTCCCATTAGTTATTTAAAGCTGTGAATGCGGCGGGATTCACCAAATTGGAAACTTTAAGCTTTTTTAATTGAGAGAATGTTGAAATCGGAAAATTGTCCTGTTATCGAAAGTACCAGCCAAAAATAACAATCGTTTTTAAAACTAAGATGCGGACGTCCATGTGTAATTTGAGTTTTTATGCTAACCGGCAAATTGGAAGATTGATATCAAAATAAAATACGTGCATAAGAAAATATATTACACGTATCAGGAAATGAAAAACATTTATCTTTCAATCTCTTTCTATCAATATCTTTAGTATTTAATATCGTATAGCACAAATAATTATGTATGTATTTTATAAGTATATTAGAAAGATTTATTTTAACATATCAAAAAACTTTTCTTTTCTGAACAAAAATGACCATGGCTTCCCTCGTTGTTATTCATATAAATAGATAAATTGATATAATAATTTTTATATTGAGCTACTTAGTTAAAATGTTAGTATTTCTAACATCATTAATTAAATAAAAGATTAAAAATTTTTTAGCATATCTGCATCCAATTAAAGCTTAAAAAAGATTAATAAAAAATAAATTTCTGTTTTTCAAACGTACAGTGAAACTTCCATTTAACGAAATCTCATCGTTATTCCTAAAAACTTGGTTATGAAGAAAATTCGTTAAATAGAAATCAGCTCAAATTTATGAAATTTCTATAATAAAATACACATGCATAAAATGAAAAATACACATAAAATGTAAAAATAACAAAAATGTACTTAATTCGGGCAGTAACTTTTTTTTATGCAATGTAGACATATGAAAAAAATTTAATTCGAATAATGCTACAATCCCCTTTTTATTGTATCGAAGGCTTTTAGCATTTGTTCTTTTGAATAGAAATTATTAAATAAATAAATAATTTCATTTTCATACTGAAATAAATTCATATACCCATCGCAACAGCAACCTCTCCATTTGAATGTTGCACACTCACAAAAGTTCGTTATATAGAATATATTTTTCGTAATACAGTAGACTCCCTCAAATCCGCACAGCTTAGGACCAGAGGTTGTGCGGATTTTAGAATTTTGCGGATTTCTGGTCATTGATTTGTTTACATTTTTGAAACATTAATTTGATTGTAGGGAAATTATAATGAATGCTTACAATAAAGTGAAACATTAAAATAAGTAAAATATAAAAATAATTTATTAGTTTAAACGTAAGCAATTATTAAAATAATTATGTAAAATAAAAATTTAGAAAAATATTAAATTATTAGAGATGAAATCGATTCAATTCGATTCCAATGGTGCCATCTAGTGGTAAAGCGATTGTAGGATCAATACGTCAGTATTCGTTCTTAGCTCTTTTAACTTTAGTAACTTTTTTCATTGTTATTTAGAGTCTTGAATGCTTTTCTTATACTGCTTTGTATGTTTAGAAATAAATTTGACTATAATTAAAAAAAATAAAAATCTGCGAACAATAATTTAAAAATAGCGTTCCAAAACGTGGATTTTTCCATTTCAAACCCTGAAATTTTTGATATAGATATGCTAATTTATATCAAAATCAAAAGTAATGTAAATTTATTTAGCAATAAATCAGCTGTAATAGCCAAAAGAGAATGATTAACAAAAAATTTAGTAAAAAAAAAAAAAAACATCGCGGTAGTCGCTGATTTCGGCGCCATCTTGAATTTTGTTCCTGCAACTTAACTGTAGATTTCATTGTTTACATCTGAAAAAATACACGGATTTTAGGCGTTAGCGGATTTTAGGGTCGCGGATTTAAGGGAGTCTACTGTACTGAGATTAATTTACATCTTAATCGTGTTCAGAGTTAAGGTTCAGCAGAAAATTTCGTTAAGTAGAAAATTTCGTTAAATGGTCACTTCTTTAACTGTAAGTTCAACTGTGTTTCTAAATTTAATTTTCAAACCTGTTCCAAAAACAATATATATATATATACATATATATACACACTAAAGAGTATACGTAAAGAGTACTCAACCCCCCTCCTGTTGTGTCCAATTCCTGTGTTCCTGGCACCAAAGAAACCGGCGTCTCCTATGAGAAGGCGTTAATGGTACATACCGTACTGGTCGTAGTGTGTATAGACCATCTTTGTGCAGCCTCTTAGCCACAGTAAAACGTGATATCCGACGTCCAGTAGTCTGCTCCATCTGCCTTGCGATTTATCCAGCTGTCTGCCGTCTGTTTCTTTTCGCCTGTAGGACAATATAACGGTCTTCTGCTGTTGTTGTTGTTCATGGGCGACCATTGTTGTATACTCGGACAGCTGTTCCCGTCATTTGAAATGCACTCGAGTCTTGTCAAACAATAATGTGAGCGATCCCGAACTCTTCTGCCACACTTGTCACATTTTGCCCTTCTTCCAACCTCCCAATGATGCGATCTCGTGTAAGGTCATCCAGATGACATCTCCTGGATTGCTCTTGGCCATATCACATAGTAGTAGCAAAAAACCCTTCGTTGAAATCCCTGTACACCGTGCAATAGATTTCACCGAATTGCTGAACATCCACCGCCTCTGTGCTTTATCCCCTTAGGACATCCTCCTTTTACGTCATATGTCATATATGTGCATGTCCTACCGCATTTGTTTCAGGTCTATCTTCTGATTGGTCTTTCATTTCGTACTGATGCTTTTTTCGGCTTTTATGCTAATTTATCTGCTCCGTCCTTAATTTTTGCTCACTAGCGTATATATATATATATATGTATGTAGGTATGTATGTATATTCATTAAAGAAAAAAAATTTTTTTTTTAATTTGGCTCTTTAAATAAATATATCCGAAGTAAACTGAATATAAAGCCAAAATTGTCTAATTGAATTACAAAAAAATGTAAAAAAAAAGGAAAAGTTATCGAATACAGCACCTCCGGGAGTTTCTCTAAATAATTTCATTTAAGATTAAAAGAAACAAAAAAATAAAAAACTATGAAAGAATACCTTTGTGCAAGCATACGTAAAAATATGTAACTTTACTTCATTCAAGATAAATTAAATTTAAAATTTATTTTCCATCAAGAAGTAAAAGGTTTTTAACTACTTATAAATTTTAAGCACTGAAAGTTTTATTTATTTTCAAGCAAAAATGCATTTGAATGCATAATTGGAAAAGGTAAAAGAATTCTATAAAATTAAAAAACTATATTCGGCTCTAGAAATTTCTTTCATTAGCGTAAAGCGATGGCAAAAAACAAAGTTTATAAAACACAAAAACGAAATTAATTGAATAAAATTAAATCTCGACGTTTCTTTTTATAAATAAATATTTTTTAACTTATTTTTTCTTGCGTTCAAACAAAAATTTGAAGCTATAATTATCGAAATATTTTATTTCCACATTTACTACTTTAGAATGTATTTACATCGTCAGAAAATTATTTCACACGTAAATTTCAATGGCTCTATTTGGAACAATAGAATATATTAATAAACACAGTGGTTCCCAAACTTTTTGACTGCCGGAGCACTTTTTACAATGACTTTCCATGGCGGAGCCCCTGAAGCCTACTATACCCTGTGTTACAAGGTAACTTTTTTAGGTGCATTGCTACTGGGTTCAGGAAGAGGGAATGAATAGTAATCTAAACAACTGTGCAATGTCACAGAAATAAAATTATATTATGAAACTGTTACTGTAATACTGAATTTATTTTCAATTGTCATCAATGCAGATGGAATTGTCAAAAATTTACAAACCTACAGTTAAAAAACCTCCAAAACGCAAGAAATCGCAACATTTGCTTCACAATAAATTTTACAATATTAGAATGACGAACAGTAACGCATAAACGCTTAATGTGATTGGATTGTTTTGCAGAAATGTCTGAATTCAGGTGCAATAGATAGTAATTGCAGGCGAATGTTTGATGCTGCATTTAAAAGACTTCTGTATTTCGATTTGGTTTTAAAGTAAGATTTTTAACACTAGTATATACATATACCAGGAATTGTACTTAAGTTTTATAAAAATATTTGAGAGCCAATAATTTTTATTTAAATCTTGTTAACTCTTTTATATAACTTATTTCTGTTTGATTTATATTTATATATTTTATGAAAAATGTCTGGTTCAAATCGAAATCTTTTCATTTGATACCACCAAATAACCGGTTGTTGTTGGTATATTTAGTGTAATTTGCTATGAGATGTCAAATCAAGGAGGACCTCAGTGTTTCACTGAGTTTAAACTGGATATTTGTTTTTGATAACGCTGAATACACTTAGAGTCATCCAAAGCCTTTTCTATTCAGCTGTTGAAAAATGTTGTTAAAAAGAGTTTTTCAAAGGTGTAGAATGCCCCTGAATATTTATTTATTTGTATACTTTATTTTCTCCGGTGTTATTTGTATTACTTTTTAACAAGAGAGACGTAATCGATATCGATATCGTTGTCTGACTCAGAATCCGACCAATACACGTTTCAACTTAAAAGAAAAGTTTGGTAAATGAATCGGAAATTGTGACAGCTTTTCATTGCAATGATAGATACATTTATTTCATTTTGCTACACATATCGGAAGAGTATCCAATTAAAATTCACAATCTTCATTAGTTAAAAGTTTTGACAGTTTAGTGTTAGGGTTCTTCTAATAGCACCTCTGCAGTTGCAACAATCGTGTAAGCGCTCTTCACTGACGTGACCGTCTTACTTCGGTATTTAATTAGAAGGGACGGATGCCGGCATCCAATAACTTCATACATAAGCTTAAAAAGTTTGTTTTTAAGAGTTCGTGATTTTATATAGTTTATTATTTTAATGGCAGCATTTACCCTTTTCATAAGTTTAGAAGACATTTTCTCGGGGATAGCGAGTATCTATACAGAACGCAATAGATGGTACTACGGTGCTTTATCATCTCTTTAATTTTTGAAAAAGTATTGTGACCCATCATTACTTTCGCATCATCAGTGTATTCATGTTCGTATGTGTTTTCCTTTGTATTGAACAAAAAATATTTCGTTCCTTAGTGCGTTGGTTTGTAGTGATCTACAAAAAATATGATTCTGATAGCTTTGTGAAACCTCTTTCAGGCTGGCGTTAGTAAGGCACTTAATATTAATCAAGTTAATGTTCTCAAACACCGTAATAATCGAAAAGCCAAGTTAAGTTCCGGGTGCCTGTTCAAAAAAGGTCAGTTAAGACTCTTAACTTCTCTGGTCTGAACGGAATATTAGTATATGTAACTGAAAAAAATTAACAAAACTGCTAATCCAGTGACGTCAGTAGGTTCATTCATTTTTAGTGCAAACATTGTACATCTGAAGATGCTGTTAAGTATTCTTTTACGTCATCTGTTATAGAGTTAAGGTAAAAAAATGATGTATTTCAGAAGGAAATGTTGACACTAAATTAAAAAGTTTTTCATAGAGCATATTCATGACAATATCAATTTTACGAAGTTTATTAAGAGTCTTTTCAAATATATGATCTTCACAAACTCAAGCGACTCGTTAAAATATCAGGTAAGCGCTATGATGTCATAAGTGCCGAGTTAACGGGAACGACGGGCCTAAAAAGGCAAACTTCTATCACTAATTATAGAACATTATTTTTGTCCTAATTAATCACAGTAATTAAACAGGAGAAAAAGAAAAAATTAAATTAGTTGTAGAAGTATATATTATTGCATATTTCGCACCCGTGAAGTCTGCTGCTCTGTCCAGGACATTTCATATTTGTTTTAAGAAGTGTTGTGATATTTTCTTTTTTTGAAGCATGCATACATTACTTTGCCCTTCATATTGAAAAAAAATCAGGCTGTTTATGTTTCAAATCAGACGGATTTCTTTCGGAATGATGACGTAGTTGAGCATGAAACGTGGAGTCATTGGATAACACTTCACCTCAAATCACACTGAGAGGAGGAGTTGGGAAATTGAAATATCCAAATTTCCTTATAAAATACAGTTACTGGCTTTCTTACAGTAAATGTACGTTTGTTTTTCCATCTATCAAATTTTTTGATCGGAAAACGTAAAAATAGAGCGTAAATTAATATTTGTACCGGAATTTTAACGAAAGTAAAATTTAGTTAATTAAAAGAGTTCAGATTGCTGAAGATGCATTATCATCAATGTATAAATACTTTTGTAAACAAAAGAATATGTTCGCATTTTTGAAAAAAAAAAAAACTTGTTTTAAATGGTTTGATTTCGTTCGAACTTTCATTATTTTGCTAAAGCGCTACGGAGCCCCTGGAAAGTTCACGGGTACAGTTTGGGAACCTCTGAATAAACATATCATTAATAGATAATTTGATTGCAAATAAATAGAAATAAAACAAGACGGTCATTCTGTCACTTAAAGCTTTAAAAAACTTAAGCCCGCCAAATCAACAAACGCCAAGATGCAAAAATCAGATTACTTACTGCTTACGTACAGTAGGTAAGTTCATGGTTTAAAAACCAAATATGCCAGCGTAAAACAGCAAATATCAAAGGAAGCAAGAATCGCAGAAAAATAACAAGAAAAGTAGACGAATGTAATAAAGAACTTATTTACTTTTAGGTAATTTTTTTAGAATTGAATTGTAAACAGAGAAATGGAATTTTTTAAAATATCTGTGCAGATATTGAAAATAAACTTTTTACTTTCTTCGTCAGTTCAATTTTTAAAACAACATAAACAAATAATTGACAGAAAAAAGTAAAGGTTGAATTTTTAGGCAGGTAATTACTGAATCCATGTGTTTTTATAAAGTTATTTTCAAAAAACGGATGTTTCTGTCTTTAATTAGCAAATAGCTGTTAATTAACTCTAAATCTAATAAAATGCGACAAAATAACTATAAAACTACAAAACGATAGTGTACAATTTTTTACAGAGTATTAATGAATAATTCATAAGAAAATTCATCTTATTCGTAGATTTCTCAGTAAATCATTCGAATGATTTAACATTCAGAAGACTTGTTTCGGAATTTACATTAGCTCAGAGTTGCATCGACAATACTTTCACATCATGTGAATAATCATCACATCATGTTAAATCTATTAAACCTTTTTGTAAAATAATAGGTAAGTATTTTTAATATTGCTAGGCCATTTGTATACAATTTTAAAATTGAGAGTTATTTTACTATTACCCACGAGATTTCTAATACGAATTAAAAATTTATGAGGATCAGGTTGTGCACAAATAATTTCATAAAAAATAATGCAGATTGGAT
Organism: Maratus speciosus; assembly: GCA_963932465.1. NCBI lineage: Eukaryota > Metazoa > Arthropoda > Arachnida > Araneae > Salticidae > Maratus > Maratus speciosus. The sequence continues at coordinate 142,777,701 of OZ010791.1, forward strand.
TTTACATGTTTATTGTTTGACTGAGAATGTATACTATTTTAAAACTGGGAGTAATTTGCCCTTATCGACAAGATTTCTAATACGAATTAAAGATTCATAAGGATCAGATTGTGGACTTATAATTTCATGAAATATTGCAGGTCGAATTTTACATGTTCGATTGTTTGAGTGTGAATGTATTCTGTTGTAAAATTGAGAGTAATATCAAAGAGATTTGTAATCCGAATTAAAGATTTATAAGGATCAGATTGTACACATATAATTAAATGAAATATTACACATTGGATTTTACATGTTTGATTGTGTGAGTGAGACGTAATACTTTTGGATACATTTTTCGTGTAAAATGATTGGTAAGCATTTTTACTATTTATATACAGGGTGTCCGGTCTCAACGGTGTCCAATGGCTAATTCCTAAACGGTTAGTCATAGACATATAGTTCCAATTACAAAAATGTTTTAAATCAGGTAAAGAAATATTTTAAAAGCGATTTGGGTCAATAAAAACATTTCTTAAAAAATTACGAAATTTGAATTTTTATACGGTCCCCGGTCCTATAAGTTATATTTAGTGAAATTTTCCTTTTACACTGACAAGCAATACAAAAAAAGTCCCGTTATTCTACGATTAAAATTGACCGAGTAATAGCTGTTTAAAGTTGGAGCATATTTTTTGCTGCAAATTGGGGGTCATTCACAAATTTAGTCGAAATATAATTTCGTCAGGTATAAAAAATGTTTGGGAGTAAAATTAACATTGCAATATAAATTTGAAATCTTTAATCATTCTGGCATATTAATGGAAAATATACAATTTGTAATAAACATTTAAGAAGAAAGAAAAAACAGAATTTTTGTTAAATAAAATGATTCTAAATTAACAGCCTCAATTCTTTACAAAATGATACGTATTTTAAAATATTATTAGATTGCACAAGCCTGCAAAAGTTGAGTTATGTCATGTTTTTTAGCTTTTCATAATTGATTCTTATATATTCTGTACCGCTGAATCCGAAATTGACTTTCATTTTTAACTATAATATCAGGATTTTTCGCAAATTGTAAATTTCAAAGTTAAGAAGTTCAATGTTAAAATTGAATTTCCTCCCCCATCTCATCGGACCACTCAGCTGTTTAGCTGTAAGAATCCCAGGATAAGCAAAAATATCAAATAATTTTTTTAATAAAATAAAATAAAATAAAAAATGTTTTACATATGTTTTATAGTATGAGATTTTCACTATATTTTAACTTACACATTTGCGATTTGCAAAAAAATTCTAACGTGATGGTTAAAAATTAAGGTCATTTTCAGATTCAGTGTTAAAAAGTGCGTAAAAATCAATTATCAAAAGTTAAAAAACACAACCATCTCCTCTACTTTATAGTATTCGATTTTTGTTATTCTTTAAATTTGAAAATTTATGATTTGCGAAATATCCTGACATGATGGTTAAAAATTAAGGTAATTTTCAAATTCAGTGCTAAAAGATACATAAAAGTTAAAAAGCCCAACAATCGCAGTCTTGTATTATCTTATCCAAAACTTTTTCTTAAATTCCTTGGCAGAAATCTATCCGAAATTTTTTGTGTTATCCTGTAAAATAAGTATAAATGGTAACCACCGAAAATCTTAATAATATTAGATTGTTATCGGATTTGCGCCAGTATGTAAAATGCAATCTCGATCGGATATTTAAAAGTGGGTTAAAGTTCGAATACAAATTTTGAACTGGAAAAACATACATACGATTGTTGAAGTAACATAAAAACTTATAAAAAAAACATAATTTTTGTTAAAAGAAATCATAAGAGAAACAGTCTCAAATCCTGACAAAATAAAAGATATATTATTTTAGCCAATTTGAGACTTAATCATAATACTTGTAGGATTTTTTTTTAAAGCGCAGATACACATGGAGTAAGATCTTCGAATACTTTAAACACTTGGTATATGATCCCTCAAAGCCAAGCCGAACTCATTTGTTTTCAGAGTAGAAAAGTGGCGTAAGTCATGCGTTTTTAAAGTTTCATAACTCGCTCAATTTTAGCGTTATATGAATGGGACTTTTTTTGTCTTACTTGTCAGTGTAATAGGAAAAAATTACTAAATATAACTTATAGGACCGGGGGACCATATAAAAATTTAAATTTCGTAATTTTTTAAGAAATGCTTTTATTGACCCAGATCGCTTTTAAAATGTTTCTTTACCTGATTTAAAATATTTTTCTAATTGGAACTATATGTCTATGACTAACGGTTTAGGATTTAGCCATTGGACACCGTTGAGACCGGACACCCTGTGTAATACAATTTATATTTACATGATGTGTTTCGAGCATGTAATATTTTCGTATATGAATATCGGTAAGTAATTCAAAGTACTTAAATAGATTTTTATCAGTGTACCACGACTAGATTTTACTACAAGATATATATTATTCAAGATACCACGTCATTGTTTTCATTTCCATCATAAAATACAATATTGCCATTAAACTATGTTTTCGTAATTTTGCGTATTTGTGTTCTATTATTGCGTGTTTGTGTGCTATGTTTAGTTACACTTTTAAAAGAATTCCAAAAGATTATGATATATGAGTAAAAATGTTAACGATCAATCAGTGGTGTATACTACAACATGTTTTCTATGGATTATGAAGTGAGTATCATTTATCGTTCATTTACAAAGAAACACAAAATAATTTTGTTACGTGACTGACTAGAATCGATAATTGCTGGAAGTACATTCTTACACACATAAAAATCAACAGCAGAACCTCATTATTTTGAAGTGGTAATGAATAATTAAATGTTTTGAATGAAAAATAATATTCTGTACTTAACTGCATAGCCAAATATCGGCAGAAATTTTACACACTTTTATTCAGATTTGGGTAGATTTGTAATCTCAATTACCTGCGATGTAATTACAAATTAATTGGCATGTAATTTATTATAGTTACACACATTCATACGCTGAAATTTCGTCAAATAATGGCATGGTGGTGGTTCCGACTACTACTGCAAGAATTTTTTACGGCATGTAATTAAAACTGTAATTAGTTACAGTTAATTAAATTGTAATTACATTACAGAAAATTGAAATTACAAATTTGCCCAACTCTGCTATTATTTAACTTTGTATGTAGTCTGTCTGTCAGGGTGAAATGTTAAAATCGATCTTTCAAATAATGTGACCAAACGTTTTCGTAATAGGAGGACATGCTTGAATTTCAGAAACGTACACTGTAAAAAAAAATAATGCCAGTTTTCCGGTAGGAATCGGAAAAATAGTTGCCCTTATCGTACCAGAATAATTTCCAACCCAGCTCGGAATAAAATCCGTAAAATACCGTTTTACTGACTATTTCCTTATTTTTACGGATTTTATTCCGAGCTGGGTCGGAAATTATTCCGGTACGATAAGAGCAACTATTTTTCCGATTCCAAACGGAAAACTGGCATTATTTTTTTTACAGTGTACTTCATACAGTTTCCGTACTTTTTCAATTAAAACACTTATTACATTACACGAAAATGATAAATTTTTGGGGAAAAAAGAATAAAAAGCTTAAATTGTTATAAATATTTTAATTATGCAAATTATTTATGTTATATTTCTTATTGCAAAAGTTCACATACACTGTAAAAAAAACACGACCAATTTTCCTAGGAATCGGAAAAATAGTTGCCCTTATCGTACCGGAATAATTTCCGACCCAGCTCGGAATATAATCCGTAAAAATAAGGAAATAGTTAGTAAAATCCGTAAAATCTGAATAAAATCCGTAAAATGTCGTTTTATTGACTATTTCCTTTTTTTTACGGATTTTATTTCGAGCTGGGTCGGAAAATTTTCCGGTACGATAAGGGCAACTATTTTTCCGATTCCTACAGGAAAACTGGTCGGATTTTTTTTACAGTGTATAGAAGATATTCAAACAGATATACAATTTCTTATATCATTGTTTAAGTCCAAATAAACTTTACACGAGATCACAAAAATTTTTAAAATGGAAAATTGTAGCATCTTTGCGAAAGGTATTGCGAACTTGCATTACAATGTATACATATTATATTGTTCAATTTCATAAACTCATTTCCTTGTAAAGGCTAAAAAGTATTTACTTAAAACAATAAAGACCTAAATTAAAATTTACATTTAAAAATTTTCTTCGTAAAACAAATGTTAGTTTTGAGCTAAATAATCTTGAAAGGCTTAGTTTTCCGTGTTTTGTTTCCAAATAACATTATAAAATATGAATTCAATGATCTTCAATAACATATCTTTCAAGAAAAAAGAAACTTTATTTCATTTTTTTGCCAAATCTTAAATCATACAAATTATCAAAACTTTCGAAAACTGAAGAAAGAGGAAGAAATATTTTATAAAGGAAAAAAATAGAAGAATAAAAGAAATTTTTTACAAGCTTCATACTTAATAATAAAGAAACTCATTAAGTTCAAATGTGTCTTTTCCGTTTATATTATACTATCAAATACAGTTACTAATGAATACGATAAAGTAAATGACAAAACAGCAATGAAAAACAAAAACTAATATAATATGTAGAAAGGAATGTTAAATTCTGAGTCATTAATTCTCAAACATTTTATTACTGAATAAAAAATTCTTATAATATTCAATTTCTAGTATAAGAGTACATTCTTTTCTATTAAACTTTGCTTTATGCAGATGATGAAAAACTTGAGAAATGTATAAAATTAGGTTTTGCTTAATAATGTACGGGTAGCTTTTTTTTTTCGCTGAAAAAGTTGAATTTAATTTTATATTTGACATGGATAACTTAATTCATTAGCATAAAACTGATTTTTTGAGTTTGTGAATAAATTGTCTGTGAATATATTATAATACTCTTAAATTTCTGGCAAATTCTCGTGATAAAATTTACGTGTACATGGCGGTGTTTTTGAAAGATAATTTTTGAGTTTTGACAAAATAAGCATTTTTTTAAGGTATCTTTTCTTTGCCATGTTATTTTTTAAAATTTGAAACAACACTTTTGTCCTACATTCAATCGGTTTTGACCTACAATGTAAAAGAAAATTCAGCTAAAATACGGAAATTGTAAAACTTGCAATCGAGACGCCAGTACTTTTTCCGTATTTTAACGGATTTTTTCCCGTAAGTTTTGTGAAAAAACGGAATTTTGTCTTGAATTTACGGGAAAAAATCCGTTAAAATACATAAATAGTACTAGCGTCTCGATTGCCAGTACAATTTCCCTATTTTAACGAATTTTTTTTACAGTGTATTCATTCCTGTAAATGATTTTGAGATTGTAAAAGCACCCAACCCAAAACTTTTAGATATATCTCAAACAAAGTATATGGGGAAGGAATATTGTCTTCTAAATCACTCACTTATGCAAAACCAAGACACCGTTTTAAACATAAATACTTGATTTCAATCATTTAAAACCTTGATTTTCAAACTCACCAACAAATTTTGATTTTTGTGACTATATGTATTGAAGATATGTTCTGAAAAAGAATAGAAAATATTTACTCGTTTATCTAAGAAAATACTGATATTAACATTTTTGTGTATATTTTGGTATTACGAACTTGATGGTTTTGAAAAACTAGTGTTTTATTTTGATGATTCTACGCTACCTGAAACTTTTTTATTATTGTTATCAGAAATGTTATTTTTAAAGAAAACAACATGTAAATATTCAGCACGAAGTATAAAGTCAGTGGGTCATGTCGCTTTTCGTCAAATTTTACAGAAATTATAATTATGTCTGTTGCAAAAAAAATTTAAAAAAATCTTCATTATTGTTACAGTTATGAACAAAAATCAGATTTTAGCTTGTACACTGTGAAAAAAACTGTAATTCTACAGTTGTAAAGTGACAGAAATCTGTACGCTTTATAAATTTTATCTGTACACTGTGGAAAAAGAGATGTACATCTACAAAACTATTTTTTGTAAAACTACAGAAATCTGTAGCTTTAGGAAAGAATCTACTAAAATTTCAGTAAACTTACTAAAATTTTACCTGTAACCCGGATTGCAGTTACTTAAAAAGTTCTAGGCATCTCGGTTTCTTAAAACATTCTTAGTACCTTAAAGATTTTTTGATTTACAGTGCAAAAGGTGTATTTGTCACAGGAATTTTTGTTGTTGCCATTAAGCAAAAAGTGCCAAAAAGTGTTAGGAATCCCAGTTTCTTAGAAAAATTTTAGTAACTTTACAGATTATTTTTACAGTGTAGTAATATACCATCTATTTTTAGCTGAATAACTGAATTGAGATACAGTGGCCTCTCCCTTATGCGCCTCTCAGTTATACGCGCCTCTCAGTTATACGCGAATTTCGTAAGTTCTCTCCACGAGGAATAGAAAAATAATGCTATAGATCTCTCATTTATAAGCGCCACTTTGAATTGTCGCTCTCAGTTATATGCGGAAATAACAGCTCAATTCACAAATTCTTAGTTAAGTACGAAACATTTTTTTTATCTATAAAGAATTTTTTGCAAGTGTCAAGATCAAAAGATTGTTCCACAAAGCGTCTGACAGAGTGGAGAGGGTGTTACAATTCGATTTTTCACCATTCCCCTCAGTCTTAATGGTTCCTTCTTTTCCTTCTCCTTCTCTTTTATTTTTATCAAACCACGTGCGCGTTCCTTTCCCTCCTTGCCTTTAAGGTAGCATCTGCGGTTTTTTACAGTAAAAATGACCAAAAGAAAGTTGAGAATTTCGTCTAAAATGGAACTTTTATAAACAGCACAAAATTATTCTAAATTGCCACAAATAATTTTAGTTCGAATATTCGATTTGCCAGAATAAATGTTCAGAGGGATTTTAAAGAACAAGGACTCGTTCAAAAAAGTAAACAGTGAATATTCTACAGAAGCGCAGAAACGATCAAGAATTCAGAATGGAAAATTTGAGATTTTAGAAACCACTTTAATTCAGTGCTTCAGAGAAATGAGAGCTTCTAACTTACCCATTAGCGGTGAGTTATTCAAATCAAATTCCATTTTTAATTCACTTTGCCATTAAAAATGGAAATCGAAAAATTTTCTGCTTCTTGGAGATGGATAGAAAAACTTAAGAAAACACACGGTTTAACAAATCATTGTCTGAGTGGTGAAATGCAACCATTTCAGATTCAACTGTTAATGAATGGATCGCAGACCTACTAAATTTAATTCAAAACTTTGAGGTTTAAACCACAGTGTTTAAAAAATGTGAATTAATTTCCGTGTTCTTATGCAGTAGCAACAAAGCCTGGGTGACATCGAAAATTTTTAGACTTTTTCAAGGAATTTTATAAAAAGATGGCTAAAAAAAAAAGGAAAAGTTCTGCTGTTTATGAATCTGTGCCCCGAGTACACGAGTTATATTTTCCCTGCTCTATCAGACTCCAGCCATTAGAGTTCGGTATAATAAGGTCAGTTAAAGCGTAATATAAGAAAGATTTGGTGTGAAGGATGTTCATATCACTAGAGCAAAAAAAGGAATTCAAGAAAATTTGGATTCCAGATGCTATGCATATGTTGGCTTACTCTTGAAATAACGTAACAGCCACAACAATTTCTAACTGCTTTAGAAACGCGGGTTTTCTTCATTCAAATGATGCTGAAGTTATTCCATTACAGGAAAAGGAAAACAACAGTAATAATTTTAACATAGACGAAGAAGAATGGAACAGCATAAGCCAAGATTCTCTTTCTTTTCAAGACATCGTCAATATTGGTGAAAACTTAACATCAAAGGCAGTAAGAGGTATTGAAACTGTTTTTGATGACGTCACAGCTGAAAAAGAAGGAGAAGGTGATGATAATGGTGAAACTAATGCTATGATTGTCCCATCTTATGCTATTGCTTTAAGAGCCCTGGACACTTTGAGATGTTACGTTTAAAATGCTAATGTAGCATCAAATAAAATGATGCACTTTAATGCATTAAAAAAGGTCGTTGTACAAACGCGGTCTAAGCAAAAACGAGCTAGGACTGTCTGTGATTATTTTAATATAAGTGTATATTTCTCTATGTAAGATGAGATTTTACGTTTATTGTACTTTTTTAAACTAAATTTTATATTGAAAGTGTAAGGATATATATATATATTTAAATACACTATACTAATATTACACCCCTTTTATTTTATAAAATGTTATTAATCATCATTCTTATATTTCAAAATGATTTTCTTTCCCTTAATGTGTATAATATGTATAAATAATATTTAAATACAACATCCTCTCAGTTATACGCGGCTCTCACTTATGCGCGGTTTTAAACCAATCCCTTCAAACGCGTATAAGTGAGAGGTGACTATACTGCTTTCCTAAATCAGAAATTGTTTGTCTTGAAGTGCGTATTATCATACGTGAAAATATTTAATAATTTAAAAACATCTATATATAAATATTTCTATAGACTGCATACATTATTGCATATACGCATCGTTGAATTTTATAATTTTCTGTCTTTGAAATAGATCCATAAGTATATCCTGAAAATATTAAGGACGTGACACAAAATACGACATTTGCATTAAAATAACTTAAAAATTTGTTTCTAGAAATAAAAATTAACTTTGAACTAAATATTCTTGTAAAACCTTTTTTTTTTTCAAACTTTATCACCAAATGACATGGATAAAGATGTTGATTCATCTTTAATGGAAGTTCTTTGAAACAATTTCCACTTCATATTTTTCATAAAATAATGTATCAAAATAATAATAATGAAATATTCCGGAAATAGAAAAAATGAAGAAATGTTTTCTTAGTAAAAATAAATGAAGATGGACAAAAAAAAATTGCATTCAAGTAAATATATTTTCCTTCATTCTTAATAATAAAGAAATTCATCATTCATTTTTTTCGTTATGCTTCAATATCAAAAATATATTTGTAATAAAGACTTTGAATGGCAAAAGAATGTTACAAAAGAAGTAATCGCATAATAGGCGGACGTAGACTTAAATTCTCTGTTATTAATTCCCTGACATTTTATAACTGAATAATATAACTGGGATAAATATTCTAATATTCAACTTAATAAATGCGTGTGCTATTATTTTTTCGGCGGAAAAGATTGAATTTAATTTTACAGTTAACATGGTTAATATATTTCAGCAGCAAGAAGATTCTTTAGCCTATGTATGTAATTTCTATACATTCTGGGTGATTCAAAAGTCACAAAAGAAATAAAAAATATACTAGAACACAGGAATTCTTCTTTTTCAGAATTTAGTGTCGCCTCCGATGAATATATATTACCATTATATAATTACAAATCATCATCGATTTCCTATTACTAAAATTAAATAATAAATTCAGCTACAATTTATAACACTGACATTATACAAAATAAAGATGGAACCTTTAACTAGTAATATAGAATCAAGCACAATATCACTAATTCACTAGCACATTGCGGACGATAAATCCATATAAACATATGAAAAACCACCAAATTTTGATAAAATATCCTATTAAAGACAAAAGATACAAATAACCAGCTAAATAACGTTGAACCACAAAAAGACGTATCATAAACAAACAATAGATTAAATGGATGAATGAAGCCGGAAGCTTTTATAGTATTTCACTTTTTCAAAGGTACATAAAATACATATATAAGCAAAAAACATAGTCGATTTCTGTAATGGAATCCAGCAATAAGCTAAGAATTGAATTCCATTATGTACCCTATCGACTATACACCAATAATTATAAATCCACCATGCCAAATAAATTGAATTAAGAAAAATTATTAATCAATTCAATATCCGCATCAATGAACAACATCAAAAAATGAAACAATTTAAATCAAAGACATACCCAGCGAGAGAACTGCATGACCATATTGACAATGACTCAAAAATTTAACCAATTTTATCACAGCAAAAATCCCGCCCAATAGCAGGCACAGTCAAAAACGAAGCCCCGCGGATGCCGCTTAATATATTCACATTCTGAAATATAGCAATTATAATTACTAAATTTAGTCCATATAATAATTAGTATTACTTGAAATTTTAATGATCCTGGTTTAAATTGTAACTAAAAATACATTAAGAAGTATTTGTTTAAAATTAAACAATAAATAATTAAGAGACATTATCTAATATCATAGATGATGGCAACAATATTATATTAGAACTAAATAAATAATTATTTAATGCTGACATCTAGCGTTACTACAAAGAATTAAAAATGAAGAATGTCTGTATATGAATAAATCCGCGTCAAAATCAGTAGTTCTATTATATAGTGCTGCCATCTATTGTATATTACCAAATATAACAGTACAAAAATCGTAGAAAAAATGCTTATTTAAAATATTGCTAATGTCTGAACCTATAAAATTACTTTAAGACGGCACAACAAGATCATTCTAATACAGCACCACTGAATATAGCTAATAACCATTTAACATCTTTAATATAATATGTTATAATTATTTTTTTATGTTTTATTATTTACGTAAAATTAAGTAAATTAATAATAATTTCAAATAAGTTACTATAATAATAATTTAAAAGTTTGTTCATACTGATCACTTAATAATTAACGTTTAATATAATTAACGTTTCTTTGCTGTTTGGGGGGTATATATATATATAAACGTAAAGTATAGTAATCACCAACAAAAAACAAATTATATTCATGTTAAATGCGCCTAAAGCTGCAGTAAAACACATAAATTCAATATAAACCAGTAAAAAATTATATTTAGCCTGAACTAGCGCGCATCCTTCACAAAACAAGAAGAATATAACTGTTTATAAAAATTAAAATTTCAACAAAAACTAGGAAAAAACAGGCTGCGGCCGGCATATTCACAATACCTACTCGGTTCGCATTCGACACTGGTATTTCTCACTACATTTTTCTAGTATAAAATGTTGAATATTTTAAATCACTTAAGTTTTGTTATTATCTTCGTATATTAATAAAATTATCCTAATCCTAATAATATTATAAATGTGGAATTGTGAATATTTTTGGCTAAAGTCAGAATCAAAAACGTTAACTATGTTTTCATGTATTCATTATCCGTTATATTGATTTTTTTCCAATGTTTAAAATTTCCCTTAACTTAATAAAATTTAAATATTTTATTTGCTTGTAATACATAAAATAAAAGTTTTAAAAATAAAACCTACTTTCAATCAAATGTAGGAATAGAATATTATCTTGGATATTGTGGCATATTGTGGCATTTCAATGAAAAAAATATGAAAATTGATTTGACATTAAAGTAATAATAGGTACAACAATGTTAACCTTATTAAAAAATGCACCTGATATGAAAATGCACTAGCGATTGTGTTTTTGGATTTTTTATAACCACTATTTCATTCCAATAGTAATATACTCCTTATAAATTGCGAGATTAAAGAATGCAACAATTACTATTTGGAAATAGCAATAAAAAAAATTCAAAAACACAATTGCACAGAAAACCAGTATTAGTTTAATATTTGCGTTCATCGCTAATAGTGTTCCCAATTTAGCGGAATTCTGAATTCGAAATCTCTACCAGTCATTTTAAACAGTATTTTCTCTTTATTTGATCGCCGAAAATGTACTATTATAAAAAGCGAAAAGTAGTATTAAACATTTCTGATATATATTTTCATTATAAAAATATGTTTAATTTTAAGCACCGATCCCTATCACTGATACTTGAACTATAATACCAATAATGGTAAAATATTGGATTTACATTGGAAATATTTGTAATAAAATGTCAATACGTTAAATAGTAACTATCTCCAGCAAAATGTCAATATTGCGAAAATATTTACTTTATGTTGGAAATATTAATAGTGAAATTCCAAAACATTTCTTGCCAATTTACAATTTGCACATATTTGAGCAATACTGAAAAAATATATTTTGCAATTTTACTATCGATATTTCCATTATAAAGTAAATATTTTTGCAGTTTGCTAGTAACTTTTATTTTATGTATTTCAAACAAATAAAAGGAGTAAATTTTATTAAATTAAGTGAAAATTTTAGATATTGGAATAAAATTAATGTAATGCATAATGAACACAAATGTACCTAGTTATCCATTTTGACGCTGACTTCAGCCAAATTTTTGAACACGTTCACATTTATAATATTAGAAGAACTAGGATACTATCATTATTACATAGAGATAATAGCAAAACTAAGTGTTTCAAAATATTCAATATTTCATACCAGAAAACTATACTGGGAAATAATAGTGTCGAATCTGAACCGAGTAGGTATTGTGAACATGCCTGCGCCCTCATCGGCAGTGGATTCAAAAGCAGCCGAGCATTCAAAACAATGTGTATAAAATATGTATTAGTGGCATTGGGTTTCGGCCAGAACAGTGAGTAGCAAAATCAAATGTTAAACATTCGATGGCTATACATCACATGTTCCCCCACTGGACCCTACGCCACATTATTAAATGAATGCCTCACCTGGAATATGTTCGTTGAAAAAAACCACACTTAACCAACTCAGCCACGTTGCCACAATCAAAAATATAAAACAAACTAAACAAGGCAGAATCCAACGTCCAACCAACCAATCCATATTCATTCCAGGTGCCATTCGACACAGCATATCATCATAAAACCGTCCTTGAACAGGCTTTAGGAAATATGGGTCATTCACTGACGTCGAAAAGCAATCGATCAATAATGAAGAAAATCTGCAAAATTAGAATATTTTTTATAAAATTTAAAGGAATATTGTTTTTTTAATATAGATCACTTTTAAAATGAAATAATTCCTTTTTAAACAGATGTTTATCTGTACAAATTCTAAAAAATCGAAATATTTGACTAATCTCTACTACTATTAATGTCCGTAAACGTCTGTCTGTATGTTGGTAACACTCGTCCGTGTCGCCGGAACTACTTTTCTCACAGGCGACGCAGAGGGTTTTATTATATGTCGATTCGGGCCGCCATTTTCCAAGAAAAACGGACTTTATGGTTTCGAGAAAATCCGGCCGTAATTACGGACGTCATTAGCTAATTAACAACTCATAATCGATGGAAAATCCTTTCAAAATTGAATCTGAGACTCGACATCATTAAATTTCCCACGCACCCCCTCAACATACACCTTAAAATAAAGGTAAATTAAATTCCGAACTGAATAACATACAAGCCTAGACATACGAGGCACGACCATAAAGTTATGACCGTTTTTATTGAACTTTTTAATTTAAGCTAATACACCCCCCCACACACACACACACACACATAATACACCTTAAATTAAAGGTATTAAAATTTCCGAACTGAAAATCATGTTAACTAAGCTTTACGAGGTCTTTCCAGAAAGTTATGGCCAAAAAAATCAAATTTTTGCAAACATTTTTTTTCAAAAGACAATAACTCGGTGATTTTTGCTCCTATAAGTAGGAAGTTCCGCCTCAGAGAGAGTTCTCATCAAACTGTTGGGCATCACGAGCCCAGTTTTTCCCCATCTTTCTCTTCCCCCCTCCCCCTCTCAGCGTGCTCATAACGGGTTAACTTTTGCAACTTCTTCTGGTTTCGCATTGTTAGATTTCTAATTTTAACTATATCGTGAATTCTTGCTTAAGACCGCAACCACCTCGAGTAACATATCTACTGATAGGTTGTTTAACGGACTTTCCTTCCGCTCCAGTTTTGTTATGAATAGTGTGCGCTCCCTCGTGGTAGAATGTGGAACTAACATAACGCGATTTTGTTAAATTCAGGAAATATAACAAGGCGATCTGCTTGAAACTTTAAGATAGTTCATAACACGTTGATATACATACTACTTACTAAATATAAAAATGTCAAAAGTTTAGTCACCACTATTTCTGAATAGTAATTTCTGCAAACATCTTAAATTCTTGCTTAAGACCGCCACCACCTTGAGTAACATATCTACTGGTAGGTGATTTACCTGACTTTCCTTCCGAGACAAATTTGTTATAAATAGAGTGCGCTCCCTGGTGGTGGAATGTTGAACTAACAGAATTTTTTGTTAAGACCGCCACCTTCCCGACACATTTATCTATGGAAATGTTGCGTGAAGGCGTTTCGTTCAGATATGTATTTGTTAAGAATACAGTGCGCTCCCTGGTGGTGGAATCCGGAACTAACATAACGCGATTTTGTTAAAATTAAGCAATCTAAGAAGGCGATCTGTTTAACATATCTACTGATAGGTTGTTTAACGGACTTTCCTTCCGAGACAGTTTTTTTATGAATAGAGTGCGCTTCCTGGTGGTGGAATGTGGAACTAACAGAATTTTTTGTTAAGACCGCCACCTTCCCGACACATTTATCTATGGAAATGTTGCGTGAAGGCGTTTCGTTCAGATATGTATTTGTTAAGAATACAGTGCGCTCCCTGGTGGTGGAAACCGGAAATAACATAACGCGATTTTGTTAAAATTAAGCACTCTAACAAGGCGATCTGTTTAACATATCTACTGATAGGTTATTTAACGGACTTTCCTTCCGATACAGTTTTGCTATGAATAGAGTGCGCTCCCTGGTGGTAGAATGTGGAACTAACATAGCTCGATTTTGTTAAAATTAGCAGCGAGGACCGAAATCGCCCACTCGTGGACAGCCTACCATGAGGTATAGGGACAATAAGTCCACGAGGGGAAAAAGGGGCTGCCAGGCAGCGCAAGCAGGGTGGCGCACATTTATTACAACATAAAAAGCATGTTACAAATACTGCCTTATTATTGAAGGCAGTGCGGACACATATGTATAAATAAATATTGAAATATTTACAGATTAAATAGAATGTAAAAAAAAAAAAGGATTAAGGTTTAGCTATAGTCTTAGAAATAAACGAAAAATGTTTGTTTAAAATGTCGTAATTTTCTAGAAGTCTCTGGAAGTTGCCTGCGTTGAAAAGAGTGTTATTCAAATTTTCTCTCAATGTTTTGTTTCTGTCAAAATGGAAATGATGTTTCATTATGTAGCAGTTTCCAAAGATATAGTGTGTAGCGTTTCCAATACTCTTTCTGCATAAACAAAGTGGTGAGTCTCTTTTTTTAATTTTATGTAGAAATGATGGGAAACTTCCATGACCAGTGATATAGTTAGGTAACGTAGGGCGATCACAGATGAACTGTATGTCAACTTTATTAATTATACTGTAAGTATCGCGACCCTTTGTCGACTGAGTCCATGAGAGTTGCCATTCATCCAGAGTTTTTTGCCTAAATATATACTTGAATTTGGATTGTGGAAGAAGCAATTCCTGGCAATCGTTGTATTGGTTGTTATCTGTAACCGCCTTCGCCAGAGAATCGGCTCTTTCGTTTCCCGGGATACCTATGTGAGATTTAATCCATGAGATATAGAACTTTTTGTTAGGGAAATGTAGTAAAAGATTGTAGATATTATAAATTATATAATTGCGTGGAAATGCAATTTGAAGGGCGTCATAGGATGAAATTCTTATCCTTACAGACAGCCAATCATAATGTAAGGATAAGAATTTCATGATGAGAAGAGTTAATGGACCATTCCATTGCTTTGTAAATTGCGAATAATTCAGCTTGGTAGATCGAGTTATCTACATGAAGTTTAACTTCATAATCATATACGAATAAGTTTTTAAGACAGACTGTAAATGCACATGCTGCTCCGTCGTTCATGACAGAACCATCGGTATATATGGATGGGTCATAGATTTGGAGTAATTTTTCGTATTTTTCCTCCAAAAAGAAGAGGTTGTTTATCTTGTAATATTGAGAAAAGTCGAAGGTGTTTAGTTTTGACATAATGTGGTTGCTGTTAATGATTTTGCCATTATGGTTATATGATCTTCTTCCTTTAATTAGTTCGTAATAATGATAATCGTTCTTGAGCAAAATATCGATTGGGGGAGAACCAGTAAGGACACAGAGAGCGTCAGAGGAAGTACTTCGATAGGTCTTGATAATGCTTAAGAGAGCTGTACGTTGTACTGACTTTAATTTTCTTATCCCATGCGAGTTGAGGCTTGGAAACCAAATTTCATAAGCGTAGCTAATTTGTTTTAATATGACGGTGTTGTACCAAAATTTCAGTATACTTGAAGATATTCCTCCTTTATGAGATTTTAGGCTTTTGAATCCGTTTAAAAATTGAGTTACCTTTGTTTTAGTATGAGTTAGATGCTCTTGAAAATTAAATTTTGTATCTAGTATAACGCCAAGATAGGGAATAGTATTTTCAAACTTGATAGTTTTGTTATTCAATTTGAAAATTGGTCGACGTCTGTTAAGAAGAAAGCGGCCAAAAAGCATGGCCTTTGTTTTAGTTTCCGATATTGTAAGGTTGAAATTCCTGCATAAAGTTGAAAAAATTTCGATGCGTCTATTAGCAACTTGCTCCAACTCAGGTCTGGAGTCTCCCGCAACCTTAATTACGAAATCGTCAGCATAAACTATCATGTCTGATTCTATTTTGTAGAACTCTTTTATAATAAAATCTGCAATTAGCAACCAAAGAAGGGGACCTAAGCATGAGCCCTGAGGGCACCCTTTAACTGAAATGAACCATTCTACAACGCTTCCTTCTTTTAAACCAATATATCGATTGGAGATGTAATTTTTTAGTAAATGTTTTAGATATAGAGGGAGAGGAGAATTATCGATTATTTGGGAGATAGTATTCCAATCTATCGAATCAAACGCTCCCTCTATATCGAAGGAAAGAATACCACAGTATTTCTTATTTTCTAATGTATTTGTGATAGAGGATTTCAGTTCATTTAAGGCATCTATTGTGCTTCTTGATTCGCGAAATCCAAATTGCATTTCATGGAGAAAGGAAATATCTTCTAAAAATGTCATTGCACGCATCTTGATTAATCGTTCAAGGACTTTTCCCAGCATAGGGAGAAGGACTATCGGTCGGTAAGATTTTAATTGCCGAGGATCTTTATTCTTCTTTCGAAAATAAATGACAATGCCCTTCTTCCATTAGCAGCGAGGACCCGGTTCGAGGTTCGTTCGAGCGAGATTGCCTTTTTTACAAGATTGTGCAGTCGTGCGCAGCAGGCCTGCTATACGGTGCCGTAGGCAGCGGGAACCCGGTTCGACATTCATTCGAGCGCGATAGACTTTTTAAAAAGAGTTTGCAGTGCGTGCACAGCACGTCTGCTATAAGGTGCCGTAGGCAGCGAGGACCAGGTTCAACTTTCGTTATAGCGAAAGGCTTTTTTTAAATTGTTTGCAGTGCGTGCGCTGCACGCCTGCAATACGGTGCCGAAGCCATCGGGAACCCGGTTCGACTTTTGTTCGAGCGCGATACGCTTTTTTAAAGAGTTTGCAGTGCGTGCGCAGCACGCCTGCTATACGGTGCCGTAGGCAGTGGGGACCCGGTTGGATTTTTGTTCAAGCGAGATTGCCTTTCTTACAAGATTTTGCCGTGCGTACGCAGCACGCCTGCTACACGGTGCCGTAGGCAGCGGGGACCCGGTTCGATTTTCGTTCACTCGAGGTTCGTTCGCAGGCGAGTTACGTTCTTTCGAGATTTTATAAAAAAAGGAGGGGCCCGCTAGCGGGCGAAGCCAGCTAGTAATGATATTAATGTATATACGTTTGTAAATATTGGAGGACCAGTGAACAAGCTGATTAACATTAAATTGAAAACTATTATGTTTATTGTAGATTGAAATATGTACTTTGTTACCTATTAAAATTATTTTTAAATCAAGGTAATCAGCCTCCAAACTATTCTCATTTGTTTTCTTTAGTGTCAGATTATCAGGATTAATTTCTGGAGAAATTTCATTAAAATCACTATTGAAGTTTTACACCATCAGATCGTCTATGTACTTAGAAGCGAGGAATTGGACATCAGCTTTATTAATACTGTACTGAAACTCATAAAAAATTTTAAAATAAGTTAGCAGCTGTAGATGAGTAGCTAGTACCCATACCGATTCCATTGATTTGTAAGTATATTTTAGATCCTATATAAACATTATTGTTGTAAAGACAAAACCGACATAATTTATTAAACAGGTTAGAGTTGAAATCCGTAACATCTAAAATCAATTCCGCTGTCTTTAAAAGTGCCTCCTTTAAACTATTAATAGGAATAGTAGTAAATAAATTTTCAAAATCATAAAATTGGATAGAATGAATGCTATTGCTTTTTAATTTTTCAGCAATCTCGAAACTATTGGAAATAATTCAGAAACAATTACTGTCTTTATACTTGTATTTTAACATGTTCAAAACTTTTTTAAGTAAATCTACAAATTTTCTATTAAAATTATTGCCTATACTATTAACATTACTACAAATAAATCTATATTTAGTAGGTACTTTATGAAATTTAGGAGTAAAAGAAATAGAAATGGAAATGACAGATTTTTACTTCGTGGGAAAGGAATCTTTGTTTGCTTACAAAAGACCAAATGCTTATTAATAAGTGTTTGCACGTCAGATTTACATATTCTGTAAGTTATACTATTATTTAACTCTGCATTGAGCATTTCAGCATAAAAAATTTTTCATATGACTACAAAATTACGAGAGCAGCTTTATCTACTTGACAGAAAACCAACATCTGTTATTTGTCACAGAGGACAGAAATCTTCAGCAGATTATAATATAATGCTCATAATAAACCCAATTTATCGAAATATATCAAATAGGCGGGAAATTGTCCAATATGTCAGAATATAATCGTCACAGCATAGAACGTTCTTTCCTATCAAGTGTGCACGTCATTGCCACCTACCGGGTAGCCTTGAATTCCCACTTCGTATATTGGCCAAGGCTTCCCGGCCAGTTCGCGAATTGGCCGGCCAAAACCCGAAGTACGCTGTTCATTTCACATATTTCGGGTTTTGGCCAGGAATCTCGGCCAGTTCCCGAACTGGCCAAGCTCCGGGTTTTGGCCGTAGCATATACATTGTTTTGAATGCTCGGCTGCTTTTGAAAAAAAAAAATATATATATATATAGATAGATAGATAGATAGGTAATACAAAATATATCTTAGTTTTAAGATTTAATATACACGCTTTTATTTTATATAAATTGGCGTCATTCTCATCCGCTGAAGAATTCTGCATTTACGATCCAGTCTTAAACAACATCTACATAAAAGTATGCATATGACATCACTATAGCTGAATAATACATAAACCCAGCAAAAAGCGATGTCGTCATTCAAGAAACTCGACAAAAGAATCGGTTATCTAATGATTCATACACCTTTATTTGTTTGTAACATTAATATGAATACTTAAAATTAAATATTGTTTATAATAGAGCCATGTTTTATCAGAAATTATTTATTTATATATTTTTAAAATAGCATGTATTTTAATTACAATTTTTTTTCAGTTGTTATGAGAAAATGGCAACAAATAGATATAATAATCTACTATTTTCCTACTATTTCCCCTCTACTTCCTACAGAAATGGAATACGTCAGTTGCCACATTACAGAAATGGCGTTAAAACTACAAAAATTTTAATATTTCAAACATAAATTGAGATGCAGTTTTGAAACAAGTTGCACCTAAAAGTACTTCTTTTTTCTTATACGATGGTGTAAAAATTGATAATGTGTAATGCTTAGAAGTTTAAAAAATTGCAATAGAGATTATCAGTATTTAACCGTACAATGATACATCTGTTTTGTTTTACGGCAGGCTTATGTAACGGAACGTTATGCTATTTGTTAAAGAAACAGCATATCAGTAGCTAATAAGTCGAAATATAATATAGACATTACCACCATGCAGTTTTCATAGAAATACATAAAATACATAGTACAATACTATCTAATCTATGAAATACATAGAAATTCTATGTATGTCATAGAAATACATAGAAATATATTTATTTTAAAGAAAAAACAATATTGGCAAAATAGCTACATTTATCAAAAACTATTTGGCTGTAGTGATCACGAAGGTTCTTCTCCTCGCTATTTAAGCCATCATGTGACAGATATTTCTGAAGAAATATTTTTCAGGTAATTGTACGTTTGACAACTATTTTCTCTAATAGCGACTGCCAACTTTTATCAAGTTTTGTAACTAATACAACACTAATAGCTCGGTGTGAATTGTGACGCGTTGTACAAACTATTACCACTAAAAAAACTGCTTATTGATATCAAATATAATTATCCTAGCAATAAAATTTTCGATATAAAAAAAATCCCAAATTGCAGAAAAATGCTGTGTATAGATTATAGATTCACCACTAAAAAGTATCTTATTTAGTCTTGAATATTTATATGCAGTAAACAATCACCATATGAATAAATGAAATGGTAGGTAATAATATAATAATAATAGTAGTACAGGACTATAATCGAGGCATCCTTAGGCTGCGTTTAGAAAGGCAAAGTGCTACCTCATTCTAAAGTTATAAAAACTTTCTTCTCCAACCGCATTTGCAGTTCTTAGCGCAAGGACGGGTGAATCAACAATATATTCAACTACTAAAGCGATGAGATCGGGCATCGAGGAAAACTTTCAATCCTTCAGGATGTCCAAAAGTTTCCTTTCAATGATATTAAAGATGAAAAACACCAGGTGAATAGAACAGAGAGACAACTAGTAGCAGGATACGTCAATATGAACCTTAAAGGTTCAATCAGATTACTTTTTTCTTCGTCGGTACGTTTGATGTAGTAAGGTGCTCCCTTTGATGTTCTAAGACTTTCGTAGGATGTCTAAAGGTCAGAGATCAATAGTGGACGTGGTTGAGAAATTCATCTCCGCATCTTTTTAGTATGAGACTCCCTTTTCTTTTGTTAATGACCACAGATCGCTTGGAAAAGAAAGGCCACTTTAAAGATTTGTTACTTTTTGTTGGGTAAAGTATATAAATTAATCTTTACTGAGCTCTCGTCTTGTTCCTACTCTCTCTTCTCTGACGAAAAGATGCCCCGAGCACGACCTCTGTTGGCAACACCAGGGAAAGGAATAGTTTCTGTCCCTACACATGTTTTTCTGTACATTTCAGAGAAAAGCATATCAATCCATTTTATATACTTCTCGAATTGTCGAATTTTTATTTCTAATTTCCTAATATAAGTGTATCGCAGAGATCATTTTTCAAAATGATGGTACGAAAAAACCACAAAGTTGTCCACCGAGATGTATATGTCTTGACCCGTAGTCAAAGCTCTTTGTAGGGTGTTGGAAGAAATTTTTATCGCGGATAATTTCGATCAAGATTTATAACAGATTTTTTTAACATAATTTTACCTTTATGACTTTGGTGGGGAAAAAAACTTTGATGGAAAATTACATTTTAGATCGGCATTTTACAATATTTTAAATTTCTGAGAAAGCTCTATTTTCCTTCACTGAAAATTATAATACGTGCGGAATTTATATGCCTATCCATTAAAGGAATTTATACAATAAACATTTTTAAAGAGAATCTTATCTGTTTATTAATTTTTCATGTGGAAAATTGAATTTAATTTCATTCTTAACATGGATAACTTTTTTCATTGGCATGAAACTGAATGTTGAAAACGTGAATAAATTGCCTATGGATGTATTATAATATTTTAAATTTCAATAAAATGATCTCAAATTACAATTCTTTTTCAAGGGTAAATATATATTTTCAGGGATGTACATTGACCAGACACAGTAAAAAATATAATTTATTAATTTTAATTGAATATTGTTCAGTTTTAATTTTAATTTAATTTTAATAAATCGTTTTAATTTATTAAATTTAATACCTTGGTTATAGCCAATGTCTCTGGAAAAAAGATTCAGTTGTTTAAATTAAATAATGTCGTTAAAGTCTTAAATAAAATTATTATTGTAATTTAGAGTAAGGTCAAAACAACTAGTTTGAGTCAAATCGATTATGTATTTTAGCAGTCATTTTATAAGCTTGATTCAAAAAATAATTTTCAAAATAACATTTTTAAAAATGTGTTGATTTATCTTCACCAACCTCCGCCATCGAAAGTTTTTTAAATAAAATACAAATTCCATTTAACTTCATTTTTTCATTAAACTGTAAATGAAAGAAATAATCAAAAGTTTCAAAAATGAAAACAAGGAAGAAAATATCAGAAAAATGTATAGAAAGTGTATACAAATTTAATTCGAGTATTTTATTTCTTTTTAATAATGTGAAACTCATCAACTCTAAATTTATTTTTTCTCGTTTTTCTACAATATCAAAAACACAGTTATTAAATGAAGAGGATAAGTAAATGGGCAAAAGAGTGATGTAAAACAAAGAATAATATAATAAGTTGAAAGAATCTTGAATTCCGTGTCATTTATTCTCATACTTTTTATTAATAAATAAAAGAAACGGAATACAATCTTCTAATATTGAATTTTAGTTATTCGATCTTTTTCGTAGTTTGATTCCTATCGTTCTTTCATATGACGAGAAATTTCAATTTTTTAAAATGCATCCATTTGGGTTCTTTTGTAACAAAATACGAATGGGTTTTTTTTATGTTTTTTTTTTTTTTCTTCGCACGAATACTTCAATTTTACACTTGCCATGGATAACATATTTCATTAGCATAAATTGAATTTTTCGAATTTGTGAATAAATTGAAAATCTACTACGATATTAACTTTACGTGAAATAACTTGTCTTTCTACCTTTCATTAAAAATAAATGTTTTTCCTCTTGCTATATTTTTGTTTCAAAATAGTATTTTAAATCACTTTTTCGGAAAACTTCGGTTAATTTTTTAGCATTAATTCGTTATACTTATTTATTTATTTATCTATACTTGAATAACTATTTAATAATATTTAATATAAAATTGTATGAAAAACTTTTTGTTTTGTGATAGATGATTGAACTTTCTATAATTTATCTTCATAGACCTTTACCTTTAAAATACATTTTATTTTATATCTCAATAAAACAGAAAATCACAAAAAAGCGCAAATTCCTCCAAAAAAAAAAAAAAAATGATCTCACGGGGAAAAATACTTAATTGAAGCAAAAAAGTTTTATTTTATTTTTTAATTTCATAATAAAGAAAACAATTAATCATAAATCCGTTTTTTTAAAAAATATTATAGTACTAAATTGAGTTTGTTTCGAATAAAGACAATAACTTGAATGACGGGCAAGAGGGGCAGTTTGTGATTGGAGAAATGTTGACTGCTGCGATTAGTCCCGCTTTACTCTAAATGTTGATGACCACTACATGCATCTGTGGAGGCAGAAAAGTCAGTGGCCCAGTCTTGCATTTGTTACTATGCCGCACGCTGTCATAACACATCGTGTAACAGTCTTTGGAGCGATGTGCTGGGACAGTCGATTACATTTAATTACGATGCAAGTTACTTTTATGGCCCGCTAGTACGCTGAGGGTATTTTGCAGCCACAGGTATTGCCTATACTATCAAGTCATTCAGGTAGCATTTATCAGCAAGACATATACTGCGCTCGGACACGTACTGCGCGACTCTCTCAACGTCTGCGACGATATAATGTCCTTCTTTGGTCTGTCAGGTAATCAGATCTCTGGCCAATACATCCTGTTTGGGACATGTTGGGAGGTAGATTTCTGCTGTCTCGGAATACCGCCGAATTAGGTGATCAATTGCTATATTATATATTTATATATTTACTATAATGTACTTATAGCAGAATCCAAAGCAGAGGGACATCGTTAATCGTCCATGCCCCACCGACGATCCGCAAAGGGTGGCTTTAAAATCTACTCAAAGTGGCATTCTTTTTGCTACTACTAGGCAATAAAATGTTTTGTTGTTGTTGTTGTTCTGAGTTTTTAATCATTTGTTCATCTGTACTATGCACATGCCGAGTTTCATGGTCGTGGCTCAATTTTTTCTGGGTGCATATATTCTTTTACAATAAAGTGTATCTTTCATCAACTAAATCTGCAAAATTTGGTTGAATTTAGTAAGTTATAATTAGTTTAAAATAGATTGTACATGCTGGTCAGTTATTTTTTGCCTTTTCTTATTTAGTAAAATTTTTGCGAAATGAGAAGAATCCACCAGATTGCGCTAAGTTCGCGTTTATGTTTTAAATGTAAACAGTTTGTGTCATGTATTCGTCATGAATAAGAAAGTGTACCGTCTCCCTTGTAAATATTGTTTGCCAGCTAAAAATGCTTCTGAATGAACTTGAAGCTATGTAGAACAATAACTAGGAAGAAATTAGGTGAGATCAACGATTTTTTAACTTTTTTTATTATTTTTATGAATAAGAAAGTAAATTCTGAAAATTCGATTGTGATTAAAAGCTGAAAATGACGAAGATCCATTATAAAAGCCCCTTCCGAGAATACCTTAAATTATTATTTTTATTTACTGCCAGTTTTTGTCCGTAAAATTAACATAAATCTATTATAACTTATCATTATGCTAGTAATATTTAAGTTCGTTTCTTACTTTTTCTAAGCAAAAATAATAATCTTTTGT
This sequence comes from Maratus speciosus, assembly GCA_963932465.1. Taxonomy (NCBI): domain Eukaryota; kingdom Metazoa; phylum Arthropoda; class Arachnida; order Araneae; family Salticidae; genus Maratus; species Maratus speciosus. The sequence goes on from OZ010791.1 coordinate 142,802,115, forward strand.
TCCGCTTGTTTCTCAAATAGAAAGAAAAAATATAAATATTTAGAAGTTAACATGTAAAATACGTGCACTAGTAATTGATCAATTAACTTTATTTTGTATTTCTAAACCCTCTGTCGTCTGCCCTGATTACCAAAAATCATATTTAATGAATAATTTTCTTCACTGTTTGATGCTTAATGAAACTGCGTATAGCAAATGTTTTACACGTTGACTCGTACCAACCACTCATTTTTGATTATTTTTTTTTAAATGCGTCAAATTTTGTTAGTAATTTACCACTGCACACTAACATTTCATTAACTGTTAAGCAGTAGTTGATTATATGTCTAAATTACATTGTAACTACAACACTGCAAGGAGAGAAATAAATACCCCCAAAATATTACCCTATTATTTCATCAACTTCAGATGGAGTTCCTCAATATCTTGATATATAAAAATAATACATAACTTCCATGAAAATTATATCCAAATGACATTTTAACTTAAAAAAGTTAAAAGATTAGAAACAGTTAGTATTATATTTTGACATACATTACTTTAAAAAAGAGAATTTCGAAACTAAAGAGAGAAAATTAAAATTTTTAAAAGCTGTTTCTAATTGCTTTATGTTGAAATTACGTTTATTGAAATAAAGCTTCTAAGAACACAAAAAGAAATTCTAAATGCATATATTAGATATAAAGTTATTTAAAACATCTGTAGGGGCATTTTAAAAAAATACTATACATTGTTAACTTATAAAAAATAATTTTTATTTATTTATTAGCTGACTCGTCCGGCATTGCCCGATGGTGTTGATGGTGTCATTTATGACGCCTGATTATCTATACGAGAGATATAGACCCGAGGAAAAGTGCCCTCCGTGGTGGTCTTTCTAAGGGAACCTAACCCGCATTTACGCATAGAAATCCAAGGTTCGAAGAAAACCACGGACAACTCCGAATGATTAAAGCGATGGGCGCAACTGGGTTCGAACACAGCACCTCCCATCTACCAGCTTCGAAAGCAGAACCTCTTGGCCACTGGTGTGGCCCGGACCCGTAATAAAAACCTTAAATGAAGCTTAAATTTGTATGAAATTACAAGGGGGATTTACTTTGCTTCATAAAATATTTCTTTTATAAAACTTACTCCGTTTATATTTTTTCTTTATAAAAATAAAGAACAATAGACTGAACTGCTCTTTTTTTACGAAATCAATGCTGTTTCAATTATTTGATATGAAATACAGTATGAACAATTGTTAAATTCTTTATATCGGAGCGCGTTTATTCAAATATGTTTCTAACAAAATATGGAATGCTTTAAAACAGCCATACATGTATTTTTAATAACAGTACATGTTTATATATTAAAAAAGATATTTTTAAATAAAAAGTTGGTTGACCATTGATTATATTCTGTTAAATAATATATATTCCTTTTTTCTTTTTTCTTTTTTTGTTGTTGTTGTTGTTGTTGTTGTTTTCGTTTTATTATTGCTTAAAAAATACAAATAATGAAGAATCAATCGCCAAAACTAATTCCTTTTTTTGCAGAAATCAATGCTATTTAGTTGATTACTCCATTTATATCGAATGAAAATAATTTTCTGCTTCCTAGATTTCAAGAGAGGATAAAAGAAGCAGTGAAATTGTAGAAAGAAGCATTAACGCACGGCCTCTTTCCTAAGATAAAGGAAACTATCGCGTAAGAAGATTATTTGACGCTGAAAGGTTTTGTTTTCTTTCGATATACTTGCTTTTAGTGTGTTCATTAATTGACTTTGAGTGAAAAACACAAAAACTTTTGCGATAAATAAACTATACTTGAGTGTATCAGAATGAAATTAGTAAATTCGCTAACATAATTAAATTACATGCAGTTTTTTATATACTGGGTTGATAAATCAATTGAATAATTAGTAAAGAAGAACAATGAGTCACATGAAGCAAATGCAAAAATAAAAAATGTTAAATTAAGCTGTAACAAGTAGTCTGTCACATTAAAATTTATTTGAATAATTACTAATATAGAATTATGAAATGCATAAGAAATCCCGAAGCACATAAAAGTTATACACTGTAAAATTCTATGAACACTCCCTGAAAAAAAATGAGAAAGTTCACAAACATTTCTAAGGATATTTTTTAATAACTTCTTGTAAGATCTATTACTATACTATGGTTCAAAGTTTAATCAGGAATACAAAACCAGGTATTCGTAATACAAAACCAGAATTTTCAAGAAAATTGAATTCCAATGAGTCCCAGAAAAAATGTACCAATTAAAAAATATTAAATTAAGATGTAACAGGAAGTCTATCACATAAAACATTGTTTGAATAATTACTAATATTAGACTTGTAAAATACATAAGGAAAAACACATAGAAGTCATACCCTATAAGAAAGTCTATGAACGTTCCCTCTGATATAATAATCAGCTAGTTCTTAAAAATTTCTGAGACTGTTTCTTGTTAATATCAGAAATTTCTTGGAAAATATGTGGTGCAAATTTTAAAAGGGAATGCTTCGGAATAGAAAACCAGAGTTTTCAAGAAAATTGTTTTTCGGCATCTAGCTGCCCATTATTTCCCAGGAATATATCTGGATTTCTTATAGCGTAAATACGATAAAAAAAATACACACAAAGTAGCGGTTGTTATACTCTTGCGTAGCACGAGACCCTTTTCCTTATTTCTCCTTCTTTCGCTGGTACCCAGCATTAAGGCTTAAACTATTGATATTCTTTTGAATTTTGAATATGGAAAATATATTCTAAATAAAAATATATACACTAATTATTCTAATACAAAAATTCCTCATAGAATAATATGAGGAAAATTACATCCAACAATTGGAACAGCTGCATATCAACGGGAAAGTTCATTTACTGCACTATTGACAGATTAACCCTGCCGATGATTTTGGCAAATATTTTTGCTGAGATTTCGACTTCCATTTTTATCGCTAACCACGTTAAGAAATTTCGAGAAACGGTAAAACTCTGCGATAAAAATTAGCGAAATATTAAGAAAAGGCTCAAAAGGTAAATGACGCTATCATCCAGAGATTCTATATAAGTAATACTAGCTCCGGAGAGAGAACTGAAAGCAGTGACACACTATTCTAATATGAAAGAAAAGTGTGACATGTGATATGTATTTGTCCTTTTCTGATTTTATCAAATTCCTGGAGTTCCTGAACAATTCGTCAAGTATTTTCTAGACATTTAAGAAAACGTCTAAAAACGAAAATCTGGTGACTTTCAGCCAGAAAAAATATACATCCGCATTAATAAAATTTTGAAAATTTTATGAGAAACAAAAATTTTGTTGGTAACAATGAAAATTTTAAAATCTTAATATATTTTTTAAATATTATTTATCTAACAATAACATTGCATGTAATATAAGAAAATTTCAAGTAACTACGAGGGAATCTTAATTATTCAAATAATTTCCAATATTCTGTTAAAGAAATTCATGAAAATGTTCTACTCTTAATATCCTTTCAATAGTGAAACTTTAGTACAACATTATATGGATACGAGATAATTGTGACCATTAGCCCTAATTCAGAAATTTCTCTTCAAAAATTATTTCCATTTCTGGTATTACAAAATTCAAAGCTGTCGCCAAATGACGTTTGTGGTTGTGTGCTAGAAAATAGAATACTGACTGTTCTAATAATAGAATGCTGAATTATATTTATTCAAATCATTTGTCACATTTCGATTCGTTTTTATGTTACCAACAGACATTTTAAAATTATCTTTTTCATCAAATGTAATCAACATTACGTATCGGAATTTCCAAACAGACTTAGTAGCAGGGTTTTCCACATGAGGGCAACATCGACATCTAGCACTGTACTAAACCTCTGACACCTGCTTTGCTTGTTTTTCAGGATGAAAATTACATACGCACTTCTGATAAATTTAGAGATACGGTATTGCCGTACAATTTTAATTAAAAACATTTGATGGCGAGGCCAAGTAACAAAGCATTTGTATTTTAATAATTCCATAAGTGATTCTATTTCATTCAAAAGAGATTGCAAACTCAAGTGTGACAGCTGAATCAAACATTTTTATTGAACGTTCAGAGCTAAACTGTTTTACACAGTTGCTTTATTAATAACACACGATGCATGACATACTAACTCATGGCAGACCCCGAAGAAATCATGAGAACTTTGTGATAAGCGTATTCTAATCATTATTGGTAACATTTTGAATAAAAAAGTTTTGAATAAGCAATCAGAAGTAAGAATTAATACATAAATACTTGCACAGTAATAAATAAAACAGAAATATACCGAATCGTGTGAGAAAATTATTGCTGTTCATTTATACAAATATGTCACTTCGTTTTGAAATGGGAGAACCAATAGTTATTAGAGTTGAAAGTAGAAGTGACAGTCCCTTGGATTGAACTTAAGTAGAGAAGAATATATATCAATTGCAGTTCCATTTGTTTTATTACATCTCTTTTTTCTCATACATCACTTTCATTTTTAAATGTGTAGCTGAACAGTGTGATTTTATTTAAAATAAATAAGTATATGTAAATTTAAACAAATAATATTTTAAATAACACACAATTAATTAAACAGAAAATACGTAACTTCGAAAATTTAGATTGCTGTATCATGTATTTTAGTTGTATTTGGATAAAAAATCTATTTATTCTGATTAAAATTTAAAATGAGCGATTTTTATATTGTTTTTAATACTTCCCTTTAAATATCAAGTCTTGTGTTTTAAATCGGGTAAATTGTTTTACTAAATATATATATACACAGCGGAAACAACGCTTATCACACTGTTCGTTTCGCTTAATACCTGCCTATTCAATATTTAATTTATTTACGGGTTAGGAATAACCTACTGGTTCGTAGTAACATTGAACATGCTGTACATGTTAATTAAATACTAGCTTTTCACAATGAAATAAAGTTGTGTTTTACAACTTTTTTCACTTATAGGGGAGAGTAGCCATATTTGGACCGCCGCTTTAATTGGACCGTTGCCATTCTGCCGTTAATTACAGGAAGAGACTCCATCTACCGCTGAAATCCTACTCATCAGAATGACGTCACTCATGATTAGAAGAAGCAACCGCTTACCACGTGCTGTTTTCAGCAATTTAAAAAAACCTAAAGTTAGCTGTTTTGATCTAATTTTTTTCCTACTAAACGTAAGTAAATATTTTAAAACTAAAGTAAGTTGTTATGTTTTTATATACATATATGAATTCGTCTGTTTATTGCTCATATTTTTCACGCGGATTTGTTTGATTTCATTTTTGTTCTTAGTCTTGAAATTAACTGTTTTAAAAAATGGCGCAGTTGCCGTAATTGGGCCAATTTTAGTTGCTTAAATTGGACCAGATATGCGATCATAAATTTGAAAAGTAAGTAATAAATGTCGAGGACGGTACGATTTGTAGACTATTTTTTTAATATTTTATAATGGAATACTATCTCCATGCAAGTTTTTTTTTTTATATCTGGATTAATTTTTTTATACAGTTTAGGCCTATATAAACATAAAAATATGTTTACATGTCTATGCAATAAATTTTGTTTGCAATGTCTTTTATCTTGTATGTAATTGTATTTATTTCTTTGAATTCTTTATTCCTACGGCATATTTGATTTACAAAGTTGAATTCAAACATTTTCTTCCTGCAGGATATTTGTGATGGAAAACTTTTTACAGTTCTGGAGGGTGAAATTATACGTTTTTGCTATTAAAACGCATAAAATCTCAAACCTTGTTGAAAATGTTGAAAAAGACATAGACAAACTGTCTGGAAGAAAAACACCCGTGACAGCAAAAGCTGTTAAAGATATAGGAGTCAAAAAGCAGACACTAAGTTGGGAAAAAATTGACCTGCAATAAGGCTGCAGCTACAAATACTCCCCAAAAGCAAAAAAAATCATTAGAAATGTTATTTCCCTTGCTAAATTCAGTTAATTCAAAGTACAGAGGGAAAAAAACAGTTGTATTAGCATCATCGCCATATAAATTAAACCTTGAAATGAAAAAAAAAAAAGACAAAAAGGAAGCTTTCACAGCACAAAAGCAATTGGAACATTGAGTTTTAAAAAATAGGCGTTATGCAATTAGCAAGAAAATGATGGAAGAGAAGAGCTACAAACATAATGTAAAGAAAATTTCTGTTGCAAAAAAAAAGTCTGATAATTCAGAATCTAAAAAGAAAAATCTACACAGTGATGATTGGTTTTGCCTAATTTGTAAGAAAAATAAAATAGCAAAAATGACTCAGTGTTAAGATTGCCATATACGGTTCCATGTTGTGTGCGCTGGAAAACAAAAACAATAAACAAAATTCATGTATAAGCTTTGCATCACTCCTTACATGATATTCAAGTAACTGACAATTAGTTCCATAATTTCTATTCTTAATTTCTGATAACTTTGATTTATATTTTGAATACATTTTGATTTAAAACATTACTCTTATTTTCAGATATTTGATTTCATTATATTTCATTAAAGTTATTTTGTTTCATTGTTTCATTAATCGCAAACTTTGGTTTTAATAAATTTAGTTACATTCCGTAGTCATTAAAAGAACCTGATATTATGTGGTCCAATTTAGGAGACTGGGGGTCCAACTTATGCGACAAGTTGCTGAATTTGGACCACTTTTGACAAATTTTTCAAATTAAAATAAAATTTCAGATTTTCACAAAGAAATTGATCTAAATATTTATTTAGTTAGTAGATGAATAGATTGACCCTGTGTAATGATTTTTTTTTTGATAGATATTCCAAAAATTAAGTGAGTTACACCTGAAAATAAGTGAAATTGTCCAAATTCGGCTACTCTCCGCTATGCATTTACTAGTAAAACAAACACAAAAATGCCACACAATTATTGCTTTTTTATCCTTTTACAATTGAGGATATCCAAATAATTACATAGATATAAAAATAAGTAAATAATAGGTGGGAAGAATCATACACATTTCGACGAAGTGAAACGCAGACACCTAAAAAAAGAAGTTTGTGATTCCTATGTATCGCTAGATGTTAGGCTGTTCAGCACTGCTTTGTTTATTCACCGATAATATTTTAACTTTCGGTGTTGCTTAGTTAAATATTTAGAAAATAAATATATATGGTCCAAATTCGGCTACTCTCCCCTATGCATTTCACTAGTTTACGAGAACATGACTTAGATAACAAGTAAAAATTAAATATAAAAAATCAAGAAACCCGACTGCGTAAAAAGCGAACTAATTAATTATTTCTCATCAATGTTAAACTATTTTTTACATAACTTACCTATTTTTATTACTTATATTGATGACTTTTAAGTTGTGTTTAATTGTTAGTTCCTATCAATAAACACTGTTTTGATGAAGCCTACAGCTGTCTATGATGGTTAGAGTTGCAGTAAATCGAGAGACCCTACCTACACAACTTTTTGGTTGTTTAATATTTAAACGGAGCTTCTGACTGTAAAATAGTCAATGAAACACCGTCTTCATTTTGAAAGACCTATCCAATGATATGACCCTCAATGGGGTGCGTAAAATTGTTTTCTCGTGTCTACGGCCATTTTGTATTTTACAGCCACCATTTTGAATTTATAAAAAAAAACCTAGCCTATAACCATCAAACGGTTAAGACGAATCGATAGAGACCTCATTCATTAAAATCCATCCAGCCGTTGGGATGTTTAGAGGGTATAAAGAAATCCATATACCCAGATACGCGTGAAACACATAACCCTTCTTGGCAGTCGGGTAAAAAGTCATTGAATTTTCCATTAATTTTATATTTTTCTTAAATCATTAAATTTATATAACTATAGATTTAATGACTCAAAAAATTCAATAACAAAGAAAATAAATGTTGGCCTCGTTCCCACAAATTACTTTTTATATAAGCTTCAATTTATGTTTCAGAAAAAAAAAAAAGAAATGTTGCTGGTATATATTTTTTCTTGCATTCTATTGGGGCTATACTATTTACCAGATCATTGAACTGAGGATGTTTTTGAAATTGAAGCTTATAATGTAAGCAAACTATTATCCGGAAAATAATGCAAGTTTTAGAAAAATTATTTATCGGGTGCTGTATTTTACTGAAAATATCTTAACGTGTTTACAATAAGTCTAAGCCTATTGATAGTTTACTAAATAAATTTATAATTTGTATATGGTACGTTTGATTTAGTGTGGAAATGTTTTATTCTCAACTGATTGAAAAATAAAAACCCTCTTATATGTGAAAAAATTAAAAGTTATTGCGCCTTAGCATCATTGAAAAATAACATGTGATTTTTTTTTCTTTTTTTTTTCAAATAGCATGAGAGATATCAGAAAAAAATTAAAAAAAATCTGATTCACTATCATTCAAGAAAGAACTTTAGAAAATGCGGTAACAAAATCTATCCATGAGGAAATATATATACACGTTATTTCATAAAAGATGGCCAAAACTTTAAGAGGTAATAGTACTCATCCAAACAAAGAACTTTCATGAAAAAATGCATGGTCAGAAATAAAACGCAAATGTGCTAGAGAGCACCAAAGGTGGTGGTGTTGTTATATCTCCATTTTATTCAGAAAATCGATTGGTTTATTGTTGACGGCCGATTATCTACACTAGGGATAAAGGCCCGAGGGAGGAGTGCCCTTCATGGGGGTCTTTCTAAGGGAACCTAACCCGTATTTACGCATGGAAATCTTTGCCTCGAAGAAAACCACGAAAACTCCGAACGGTTAGGCCGACGGGCGCGATTGGGATCGAACCCAGCACCTCCCGTCTACCAGCTTCAAGAGCAGAACCTCTCAGCCACTGGTGGGGCTCAGAAAATCGGAATTCTAGAAATCAAAAATAGTATTTTTTGCTTTATTTAATGACAGAAATTTTATGATTACATATAGTAGCGATTCTTTTTTTTTTAATTTTCCGGTATGAATGCGAAATTTCGAAATAAAAATCGAGACCAAACTGGAAATCCTCTTATACAAGGCAACAACACATAAAGAATGATTAAGTGGCAAAAACAAGGTGGAAAACCGCTCTATGTACAATCGTTGAGCCTTTGAGCCATTTTCCTTTGTAGATAAAATGCAAATCAGTCTTTTTCCTATTAGTGAAGGGCAGCATCTTTCTACACGTTCCTACTGCGATTGACGGTTGTACAGTCAGATCAGCGGCTGTTATGTATTAATCGAGAAGAAATTTTTCATAAGCGTTCTTCTTCTTCCCCATATCACATTTGCATGCTATTAGTGTCGTTCTTCTCCCGATAACTTGCAACAGGAATGGAGCTTTTATGTTTGCATCGACCAAATTTCCAAATGCGCCATAACATTTGCGTTTTATTTCCGACTACAAATGAAACTGGCTCAGAGACTCAACGATTTTACGGACAGCGGTTTCCAACCTTACTTTTGCCTCTTAATCGATCTTACTGTGTTTTTGCCTCGCATAAGAGGGTTTCCAGTTTGTTCTCCATTTTTATCTCGAAATTTCAGATTCATACCAGAAAATTTAAAAAAAAGAATCTGTACTATATGTAATCACAAAATTTCTGTCTTCTAATAAAGCAAAAAATACTATTTTTAATTTCCGGTAAGAATTCCCATTTTCTGAATAAAATGGAGGTATAACAACAACATCACCTTTGGTGCCCTCTAGCACATTTGCTTTTGATTTCCGACCATGCATTCTTTGATGAAAGTTGTTTGTTTGGATGTGTACTATCACCTCTTAAAGCTTTGCCCATCTTTTATGAAACACCCTGAGTGTATATATATATAGGTTTGACCCAAAGTCATCTGGAACATTTTAAAATTTGATGAAAAAGGAAATAATTCGAATAAATATGCGGTTTGGACTAAGAGTTTTTTTTTTTTTTAATCAAAAGTTGTTTTTTAATAAATTAAAAGGGTTATAAATAATTACGAAATTCCAAAAATTCCAATACCTGCAAAGTGGCAAAAAATATTTTAAATTGCAAAATAAGCAGCCATAGATGATTTGTATTTGTACAAATCCATTGCCCTATTTCAGTGTGTGTTCCCTATCCAAAAACGATTTTTCGGCAAACCACACCTGTCGTACTTGAATTTTTATTGAATTTTAAAATGTGTCGAGGATCGTATGTACGCCTTGTAAATTATTTCTGTTGAAAAGATTTTATATGTCAGAATTTAGCATTATTTTTATGCATAATATTTAATTACCCTGAGATACTCCTATTTTAATATGAATAAAATGATCTTATCATCATTTTTTAGGTACGTTCGTAATTATGTAAATATATAGCACCTATAGTCATCGTCTAGTCCTCCCGTCTGTCTCTTCCGCATATAACAGCGCAAAAACTACCCAACCGAATAGTTCGAAATTTAATATAATCGTTGAAGAATTTTTTCGAGTCATTTCAAATTTTATGAAGATCGAATAAAAATTTAAAAAGATATTTAAAAAAGTTTCCTTCATTCTATTAATTCCTATCATGCGTAATTAACTGAATGGTATCCAATGATGGGTAATGATTCTTGTTTGCCATGGTGATTACGTACTATTTAATATGAAGTCTTATTATTTCCGTATTACTGAATTTATTATATATAATCGTAATAAATTTTGTATTCAGACATTTTTGCAAGAGTGTGCAACAGGTATTGCACCAAGATCTGAATATTTATAAAACTAGTTTTAAATATAGTACAAACGTACCTCATTTGCCCCGTTCGACGTACAATTTCCAACTTGTTTTTATTATTATTATTATTAATTGTATTGTTTATAGGTAGAAAAGGTGGGGTTTACTTATATTTCCTTTATGAATTTTATATTTCATAGAATAACTGTTATTTTTACACTAAGAATAAATTTTATTTTTAAACATTTAATAATCTAACCATAAGACTATTCAACAATTGAAGCAGGATAACATTAATACTGAATATTAGAATTCTCAGACGAATTATCGTTGTAACTTTAAGTGTAAATTTTGCTAAATAAAACTTCAAAATAAAACGTTTCCGTACTGAATAAATTCAACGAAATCCCGAATCGAGTAAATTAGGAAAATTACCTAATCCAGATTATTTGCATGTGAAAGAAAATGTTTTGCATCCTTTATTAACATTACTTTTGATGTTTTATTAAAAGATAACGGCAGTTAAGGCTCAGAAAGGTTTACTTAATGACGGAAGTCATTTAATGAATTGCAAATTCATCGAATTTCATGAATCACTAATTACGGTTTTGTCTTTGCAATGCGAGAACTGTTAACGTTAGAAAAGTTAGCTTTTAATGTTACAAAATTAAGCATTAACATCGTTTCCCTGCAAATATTTTGTTAAGCGATGTTCGAAATGGTTAGCATTCAAGAAATCTAAACGAATTTCACACCTCCGATATCGGAACATGAAAAAACCTTCTACTTTAAGGATTTGATAAATATAAAATGTACATTGCCCTCCAAAAGTAAAGGTTCTATCTGTTTTTGTGTCCAATTAGTTAACAAAAGAACATAAAAACATGAAATTTGAAAAAGAAAATGCGTATTAAACAACTATTCGGAACATTTTAAATCAGTAGCATCAAGCATTATTTATAAAAGAAATAATTATATATTTTTAAAAAGTGTAAACCAAGTGCAACTAAGATTGTTTTACAAAACAACCAAACTATACACAAGAAAGAAAATTTCTAAGTATTTATGTTTTCATATACATTTTTGAAAAATTAGCAGATATGTAGTATAGTCAGATGTGCAATTGCATTATAATCCGTACTCGTTTTTTTTTTCTATCTTTCCAAATTGCCATTAAAACTACGTATGTAATTATTCCTCAGATTCAGTTAACCCTTTATGTACTGAATTAAGAATTCATGAAAATTTCATCTTCTAAAGCATTTTACGTAAATTTTTGAAACTGCATTAGAAGATTTACATGATCATTTAATAAATTTTTGAAAGATTTTAGAAAGGTTGAAGTATTTAGAAGGGTTAATTAAATTTGAATTTATAGGGAATTTATGCGATATTTATAAACCCACACAAATCTTTTATTAGTAATATTTTTCTTCGTATTTTGTAGAATTAGTACATGTACAAATGTAATGTTCGTACAATAGAAATACACAAATATTTCCGAATTTAAATCCCCCCCCCCAACGCCCGCCAAGAAAGCTGAAAAGATACAAAGACAAAAAAAAATCATCCTTTTAAATATATTTTTGTTTTGTGTAACCAATAATGCTTTTGGATCAAGATAAAGTAATGCATCTATAACTCATTCTAAATTGTATTACTACTAATCGATGTATTTAATGAATTTTATAACAAGTTATTTTAATGGTACTTATAAGTACCGTCAGTAGACAAAGGGTTAATTTTAAAACGTAAATTTTTGATATTTCAAACATTAGAAATCCAATGTTACGGCTATGAATTATTGCATAAAAAATATAGAAAAAAAATTGTAATCTATCGTTTAAGAAAATTTCTTTGTTCAAGTACTGGCACTTTCTACTATGCAAATTAAAAGTATATTTATTTTTTATATCCTTTTTCTTATTCTGTATTTTCTAAGTCATTAGTACTTTTAATATAATGATCGTCCTCCATGATATTTCTTATTTTGAAAAGTTACAGACATACCTTTCTTTATTTTTTTATTTTATTTTAAGCTATGAGGTGTTCGCTACGGCTTTTGCCGGCATGACCTCAAATGTTCACAAAATGGCGTTATTTCCTTGGAACAAACTTCCTCCACATACCTTTCTTTTAGGTACTTTTCATTACAAAATGTTACCTACTGCTGCCATTCGGAAAAAACAATTCCAGAAAATTTTAATATATTTTTCCTGACCATGACCCCCAAACCCCAAAACCGCCCTGCGTCCAAATGTTTATTTATATAAATACATATACAGGGTGTTTAATAAAAGATGGATAAAGCTTTAAGAGGTGATAGTGCACATCCAAACAAACAACTTTCATTAAAGAATGCATGGTCGGAAATAAAACGCAAAGTTGCCGGTGCATTCGGAAACTTGGACCAGTGTTGCTAGTGGAATTGCTGCCAGTAAACTTTGAAGCGTATGTTGGTTTCTGAGGTTTTTGATTAGTTCTTTGCCTATATGTTTCAAAGATAAAAGATAGTCGGTAAGTATGTTGCATTGAATTTTCATAACTCTGCAATTTTTTGCAGTGTATAACATTATAATAACTTTTCATATTTTCTTTCTAAAGAGCTAAGTTATGCTTAATGAAAAAATGAACAATACAATTTTAGAACACCATCCATACATATGGTAATATAGAATACGTATGTTGAATTCATAAGGATCTATACTTTTGGTTAATATCAAGCATAGAGATTTTAGGCCCTATTAATAGTTTTGATTATTATGGAAGAAGTGAAATTGTACTTAACAGAAGTGATAAATTTAAAGAGTAAGAGGAAATTCTTCAAACTTAAGAAGAACAATGCAGAATCAGACTCCCTTCAGTCTCCAACATAGCTGACACTTATATTCTCTTGTATTTTTTCCTTTTCTTTTTTCTTTGCAGGTAAAGTGTGACATCCAAATTCTATCAGATGAAATAGTGACTGTCGAGGTCAACATATTGTCAGGAAATAGTGTGAGAAAAAGTAGCAACGTCTAAATTCAACATCTCAGCTGAATGGATTATAAGGATTCACAAAGGCATGATAGATTCACGGACCACGATGATGGGGGATATCATTATTAGAACAGTTTTCGTTGGAAGTGTTATGTTTTCATACAAAGTTTAAGTAGCTTGCTATTTTTGTTTAATTTGAGATGTAAAAAAATTTTCCTTCATATTAAGGTTAAAAATCGTCATACGGTCATATTTGGTTGTGCTGACTCGCTATCCCAGTGCCTATTCAAGACGGACGCTCAGGCCGCGCGCGAGCTCAAGAGACATGAGCAAGTGGGCCTTTATCGTGGTTGCAATAAATGTTCAGTGTGTTAAGATTCAGATTATGGACTTGACTAATTATGGCGCAAATTATAAAGGAGAAGGTGCAAAAACGGACATAGCTGTAAATATGGACACCCCTCCCGAAGTAGCCATGGGAGGTGCAGAAGACTGACGGCCAGGATTGTACATGATGCCACTTTCTGACATAAGCTAATAGAGAGAAGTTGGGACCATTTTTTCAAATAGTGTGAATGCAACATGCGTTATTGTGCAAATTGGTGTTTGTTCGTCACTGAACATTTTTGACAGGTATCTGAAATCGTTTTCCTGTCATGTCCTTATATTTAGTTTAAAATAATTTCAGAGGGATATCGGGAAAGCGAAGATCCTAAGCTACTTTTAAAAAACACGCCTTTAATCATGCACGTCTTTAGGTTACTTGTGAAAGTGGCCATCTTTCTTAGTTGGGGTTGGTGTGAATATGGGCACCCTTTCTTGGTGTAAATAGGGGACCTCTCTTTTCCGAATTATCTTGATATACAAGTACATTAAACTCTAGCTATGCTAATTGTTGAGGCTTCTGAAACCCCGCAATGTTCTCCATCAACTTTAAATGTAGTTTCTTCGGTCGATACATCTCCTGTCCCCAACATGAAGAAGAGAACCACTACTCGTGGACGCAAAGCAGCAAGGTTCAGCATCATCACTGGATCACGATGCAAGGATCAGTCGACCAAGTCGCTTGACAAAAGTGCTCTCAAAAAGATATCCTCGAGTCTTCCCGGAGTAAGAAACCGATCAGGGGTCAGGGGTGGGAAGACTAAAAAAGATCGACCCACGAAACGATACGATTTATCCTCGGACTCATAAGTGCCCCTCATCTTGTGGACATTGATGATGATATCAACTTGGTTATCAACGATGGGAATAAACCAGTCTCGAGCGATGCAACTTGCATCTTTTGTGATAGAAAGTTCTGCGAAGACACTCTCAGAGAAGTGTGGGTTAAATAATGTGTTATGTGCCAAATGTAGGCACACTTAGATCGCGCCGGGCTGAAAGAGCCAGTTATGTTTTCGATTTCTAAAAATAATTTTTTTTTCTGTAATAAATAAATTCTCTACAATTTTGTATTGTTTTATCCTGTTTTAAAACATTTTAAACTAGTTTTTGTAACCTTTTTTGGAGAGGTTACATATTATCACACCATTTTTTCTGTTGCTTTTTTCAAAACTTTTTGTAAATCTCCGCTTTTGAATTGAAAACATTGATATTAATCCTTATTTTCTATCCTCTCATTTAGTAAACTTGTTATAGTTGTTGGTGAAGGCCAAAAAACTAAAAACTTTTTTAATGAAAGTCGCTTTAAGTCGAAAACAAAAGAGAGTGCCCATATTTACACCTTTTCCGGTAATGATAATCTGTTGCATATCAAAGGTGAACTTCATGGCTGAATGATTAGAGCATTGAACTTGAGACAGACGGATATGGGTTCGAATCCTGCGCGCCTCAAATTGCATTTATAATTTTTTATGTTATTGGTTGCTTTATATTTTTCATGATAAATAAAATATTTTTGGTAAAGATAAATTTTTATATTAATAACACAAAAACACGTGTATTTCTATTATTAAAATAAAATATTTAAATACGAGAAAAGGAGATATTTCACAAAGAAAAGGTTACATTAGAACGCCTTTTAATAGTCAAAGTTTCGTTTCAAAGTTATATTATATAATATATAATGTGCGAAAATATGTGTTTGAATTGCACGAAAATAAGTGTGCGAAAATATGTGCGCAGAATAATTTATCTTTTTTTTTTTTTTTTTTTTTTTTTTGAGTGCTTTAAGAGTGAATTTTTATTAAGACTAGGATGCAAATCATATTTTACGTTCTTAAAATTAACAGGAAAATATTATAAAAATAAAATGTAGTAGATGTACATTATTTTAACTAAAAATATCTGCACAAAAAATGGGGTTTGCCGTATAGTTTTGTAGTGACTAAAATTTGATTCGAATGATTATAAATTTTCTACTTAAAATATAAGTATTTTGCTTATACATGTTTTTGTGTGCCATGTTTCTTGAGTTTTATGATGTATTTTGGTCTGTTATCCACACGCTATTAAAATGTGCAATCGTAAAAAAGGAAATATATATATTAACCCTTCACTACACGATTTTTTCTATTTTTATGAAAAAGTTATTTGAAATCTATATATCGGTCTAATAATATCAAAAATAGTAACAAAAATTAATCTTCAAATTTTCAGCTAAAATTTGATATTTTATGGCGTGTATGTATGTGTATGTATGTACACAATTAGGGTTTCAAAATATTGTATTGCTATATTTTACAACTAAATGAGCTTAAATTAATTAATTTTATCTGCTTAACACTCTACAACTTTTTTTATATTAATATTTTTAAGTATACAGTAAAAATAATGAAAGTAAATTTTACCTTAATAGCCTGATCGAATTTTTTTTTTGTTTCCGAAGTACAAATTCTAATTTTTTGTTAAATGCAGCAATCTGACATGGACAAATAAGTGCCATTCCATTCTTTGGACTTTTCTTGATCAGGTATAGAGATCATATTGGCCAAATTCATGACACATAATAAGAAATACAATATTTTTAAGTATGTGCCAGTTGTGGCACGTCGTGCAGTGAAAGGTTAGAACCTTCTCTGAAAATTTGTGTAACTAATAGTGCAAATTTCATTAAAATCCTTCCAGTTTAGAAAATCATAAATAAATCTTCTAATATGTTGACATCACGTTTTGGCTTATTAACAGCCTTCTACTTATCACGAAAAATATAAGGCAACTGATAAAGGATTTTCAAATAAATAAAAAGAAAATTGTTAAGAAGTTGAAAATTTTTAGATCTCCAATTGAACTGTTAAATTGTATCAATCAACCTACCAAACTAAGCATAACCAAGTAAAACATAAACGCAAAAAGCCCAATAACGTGATCAAATAGCCGAGAAAAAAAGTTCTGGGTCGCGCGCGAAAAGCCCGGTCGAAATATTTGTAGGTTTAGAACGACGATCGGGCTGAAGTAGGTCACGTAATGACGACGATACGAAGATTTTTGAACCGAGGAGCCTGGGACGTTCTTTTCACGAATATCTTACATTTTACATGAGTGACCATGGGCGTTTATGCCTGTAACGCAAACCGTGTTTTGGAAGGATAAAGAGATGTAGTCGTTGATTTTCCCTGTCTTGAACCATAAAAATATGAATTAATTAAATTACTTTAAAATTCCTTTCTTGGATAAGACCTATTCTAACACAAAAAATCCTTAGCGCGCGCGCGTCCTGATGTATCTTATGTTTATTCTTTTATAATTTTTATGCCTTATTAAATATTTTTTCTCATATTGAGATCAATTGTAACCAATATTGTGGTTAAGTCATTGTACTATTAACTTAAATCCCATATATATGTATTTAAAATGATACATATATATATATAAAAGCTCCATAATATTTGACTTTAAAAATCTAACTTTTAACTATGTTGCAGTTTAATCCCATACATGCGAATATATAGCATAAAACTTTGAGGTGAAAGCGGCTTATCTGCAACAAGATATTCAGGATGTTATCAACTTCAAGAAAATTCTTCTTCTAACTTTATACTTTCCTTCTACAAAATATTATAAAGTTGAACTATTATTTTCTAATCTGTTTAGTACTTTGTATGTGTAATAGGTTTACTACATATCGATATCTCTGCTCTAAAGTTTTCAGACTCAACTTCCTTTTCAAGTATTTTACATCTTTGAAGAAAGAGGATTAAGTTTAAAATTCTTTTTTCAATGAAATAGATACTGACTAAGAACAGCTTCTAAAAATATGGCATCACATTTTAAGCAACATAATCAAAATCCATTTTGTGCATGAACCGGGCGCTATATGTGTTCCAAAATATATAATAATGAAATGCTTATAATAAATTCCCTATTTTATCCCTGTAGGTTTCCAAAAAAATTCTATTATGAAATTATTATCTATTATTATCCATGAAACAATTGAGAATTTTTTTTTGAATTTTCATGGTATTAACATCTGAAAATTCGTAAGAAAATTCATAAATTTAAATTTTTTCAAACTGAATTGCATACAATTTAATTTAATTTCAATTTCAGCAAACTGATAAAATATATCAACACCAGTAATCCCGTGCGAGGTTTTTGCATTGTAATCTTTGACATTATTTGCCGATACGTTTTTCATTAGATTTTAATTAACTTCAATTTTAAATAAAACAACGTATTTTAGCAAAATATCTGTACAGGCATCCCCCGACTTACGTATTACGCGACTTACGCAAATTCGCAGTTACGTAACAAATCTCGAAAATTACATTTATGAACATACGAGCGCGTTTGATACACATACTTTTGATAATTATTTTATAAATAAAATGTGCAAATAAAAACCACAGCCTTAATATAGTTTTATGTATAAGACAGAGTTATATTTTTATTGGGATATACAATAAAATCATTAACAAATCAAATCTTCAACCTTCAATATCGAGAGTGGTAGAAGTTGTTAGAGAACAGCATTTCTCTTTACAACCATTCATCTCAAGCGCTGACTCTCCCACTACGGAACTAAATTAGCTGTTACAAATGTGAATTCATTTTTGATTTCGTGTACTATAATTAATATTGTCATAATAGCTTAATCTTTATTGTTAGTTGTTCATATTCCTCTAATTCATAATAAATATTATGGTTATCAAGGATTATTTTATTTTGTGAGAGCTATTTATTTGTCTTGCCATCAGAAATTTATGTAGAAGAGGTAATTTATTTCTCTTTAATTATTTGTTATTTTTATAGTCGTTTGATGTAGATTCAAAATTGCTATAAATCAGTTCATCAATGTTTACACGTGATCACAAAAATATTAAAAAGGAAAAATTGTAGCATCTATAGGAAAGGTATTACGAAATTGCATTACAATGTATACATATTATATTGTTCAATTTCGTAAACTCATTTCTTTGTAAACGGATAAATATTATTTACTTAAGACATTACAGACATACTAAATTTAAAATTTACATTTAAAAATTTTCTTCGTAAAACAAAAGTTAGTTTTGAGCTAAATAATCTTGAAAGGCTTTTTTCCGTATTTTATTTCCAGATAACATTATTAAATATGAATTCAATGATCTTCAATAACATACCTTTCAAGAAAAAAAAAACTTCATTTCATTTTTTTTTTTTTTTTTTTTTTTTTTTTTGCCAAATCTTAAATCATACAAATTATCAAAGCTTTCGAAAACTGAAGAAAGATGAAGAAATATTTTATAAAGGAAAAACATAAAAGAATAAAAGAAAATTTTTACAAGCTTCATACTTAATAATAAAGAAACTCATCAAGTTCAAATGTGTCTTTTCCATTTACATTAAACTATCATATACAGTTCCTAATGAAGACGATAAAGTAAATGAAAAACTATTAACGAAAAACAACAACTAATATAATATGTAGAAAGGAATGTTAAATTCAGCATCATTAATTCTAAAACGTTTTATTAGTGAATAAAAAAATTCTTCTAATATTCAATTTATATTATACGAGTACATTCTTTCTTATTAAACTTTGCTCTATGCAGATGATGAGAAACTTGAGATATGTATCAAAATATGTTTTGCTTAATAATATACGCGTGGCTTTTTTTTCTCTAAAAAAGTTGAATTTAATTTTACTTTTGACATGGATAACTTATTTCATTAGCTTAAAACTCATTTTTTGAGTTTGTGAATAAATTGTCTGTGAGTCTATTATAATATTTTAAAATTCAGGTAAATTCTTATGATGAAATTTACATGTACATGGTGAGGTTTTTGGGAGATAAATTTTGAGTTTTGGCAAAAAAAGCTTTTTTTTTTTAAGCTATTTTTTCGTTGTCATGTTTTTAGATGTTTTTTCTTTGTCTATTTTTTCTTTATCATATTTTAAAAATTTGAAAGAACATTTTTGTCCTACATGCAATCGTGTTCGATCTGTTTATTCCTTTAAATGATTTTGTGATTGTAAAAATACATAGGCCGAAACTTTTAATTATAACTCAAACAAAGTATACGGGGAAGAAATATTATCTTCTAAAGCATTCTCTTACGTAAAACCAAGACACCGTTTTAAACATAAATATCTGATTTCAATCATGTAAAAGCTTGATTTTTAAACTAACCAACAAAGTTTGAATTTTGTGACTATGTGTATTGAAGATATTTGTTGAAAGATAATAGAAAATATTTACTTGTTTATCTAAGAAAATACTGATATTAATATTTATGAATATTTGCGAACCTCATGGTGTAAAAAAAACTAGCGTTTTATTTTGATGATTCTGTGCTATCTGAAACTTTTTTATTATTGTTGATGTCATTTTTAAAGAATACCAAATATAAATATTCACCACGAAGTATAAAGTCAGTGGGTCATGTCGCTTTTCGCAAAATTTCATACAAATTAAAATTATGTCTGTTGGAAAACAATCGTTGCAAAATCTTGATTATTGTTATTGTAATGAACAAAAAACAGATTTCAGCTTGTACACTGTAAAACAAATTTGTAATTTTCAGATATAAAACGATAGAAATCTATGTGCTTACTAAAATTTTATCTGTAAACTGTGCAAAAAAAAGATATACATCTAAAAACTATTTTTTGTAAAGCCACAGAAACCTGTAACATTTTAGTAGACATACATTTATTAACATAGTAAATATACATTTATTTATTTTTTTTTTTTACTGTGTAGTGATATACCATCTATTTTTTGGCTGAATATCTGAATTGAGATACTGGTTTCCTAAATCAAATTTTTTTCAGTCTTGAAGCGTGTTTTTTCATCTCTGAAAATATTTAAATATTTAGAAACATCTATATATAAATTTTTATATAGACTGTATACATTATTGCATATACGCATCGTTGAATTTTATTTTTCTTTCTTTGAAATAGATCAATAAGTATCTCCTGAAAATATTAAGAGCGTCACACACAATGCGTTATTTGCATTAAAATAATTTAAAAATTTGTTTCAAGAAATACAAATTAACATTGAACTGAATATTCTTGTAAAACCTTTTTTTTTCATACTTTATCACCAAATGACATTTATAAAGATGTGGATTCATCTTTAATAGAAGTTCTTTAAAGCTATTTCCACTTCATATTTTTCATAAAATAATGTATCAAAATAATTATAATCAAAGATTCCAGAAATAGGAAAAATGAAGAAATGTTTTCTTAGAAAAAAATAATAAAGATGAACAAAAAAATGCATTCAAGTAAATATTTTTTTCTTTATTCTTAATAATGATGAAATTCATCATTCATTTTTTTTTCGTTATGCCTCAATATCAAAGATCTTTTATTCTAATAAAGACTTTAAATGAGAAAAGAATGTTGCAAGAAACAATAACATAATAAGAAGACGTAGCTTTAAATTCTGTGTTATTAACCCTCTGACATTTTATAACTGAATAATATAACTGGAATAACTTTTTTAATATTAATAAAATGCATGTGCTATTGTTTTTTCGGTGGAAAAGGTTTAATTTAATTTTCCTGTAAACATGGTTAATATATTTCAGCAGCAAGGAGCTTCTTTAACTTACGAATAAAATTTCTTTGCACAGAGTGATTCAAAAGTCACAAAAGAAATTAAAAATATACTATATATATCGGGTATATATAGTATATCGGGTATAGTATATCCCGATATACTATAAAAATAGTATATCGGGAGCTAAGAAGTTGAACTATAATATAGATATTTGCACGATACAGTTTTCATATAAATACATAGAGATATATTTAATTTTTATAAAGAAAAAAAATAATTGTAGAATAGCTACATGTATCAAAAACTACTTGCACTGTACATGATTGTTGATCACGAAGGTTCTGCCCCTCGCTATTCAAGCCATCATGTGACAGATATTGCAGAAGAAATATTTTTCAGGTAATTGTACGTTTGACAGCTATTTTTACTAATAGCATTTCCCAACTTGTAATTAAGTTTTGAACCTAATACAACACTAATAGCTCGGAGTGAATTGTGACCCGTTGTACAAACTGCTACCACTAAAAAAATACTGCTTATCGATGACAAATGCAATTATTCTAGCAAAAACTTTTCGATATAAAAAAAAAAAAAAAAATCCCAAGTTGCAAAAAGATATTTTGAGTCGCAAAAAGATAAGTTGCAAACAGTATAGATTGTATATTCTCCACTAAAAATGTGTCTTATCAATCTTGAATATTTATACATAGTATAAGTACCATACGAATAAATGAAATGATAGGTGATAATATAATAATAATAAGGGTACAGGACTATAATCGAGGCACCCTTAGGCTGCGTTTAGAAAGGAAAAGTGCTACCTCATTCTAAAGCAACAAAAACTTTTTTGTTCCACCCCATTTGAGGATTTTAGCAAAAGGACGAGAGAATCAACAATGGAATCAACAATGAAAAAGAGATAAGAAGATGAGATCGAACATGAAGAAATTTTTTCTCTCCTGCAGGATGTCCAGCAGTTTCCTTATAAAAACATTGAAGATAAAAAAAAACACCATGTGAACAGAACAGAGAGACCACTAGTAACGTCAATCTGGACCTTAAAGGTTCAATCATACTACTTTTCTATTCGTCGGTAGGTTTGATGTGGTAAGGCACTTTCATTGATGTTTTAAGAGTTTTGTAGGATGTCTAGAGGTCAGCGACCACCAGCGGACGTCATTGAAAAATTCATCTCCGCATCTTTCTTTTGATGAGATTCCCTTTTCTTTTGTTAATGACCACAGGACGCTAAGAAAAGAAAGGCCACTTGAAAGATTTATTACTTTTTGTTGGGTAGAGTACATAAGTTCATCTTTACTCGGCTAGCGTCTTATTCCATCTCTCCCTTCTCTGACGAAAATATGCCTCCGAGCACGACCTTTGTTGGCAACACCAGGGAAAGGAAAAGTTTCGGACCCTATACATGTTTTTCTGTACATTTCACAGCAAAGCGTATCGGCTCATTTTCTATATTTCTCGAATTATCGAATTTTTATTTCTTAACCCTTTGACAATTTACAAATAATTAGAATTGTGATATATAATTTTATTACAACTTAAATATAGTATAACTAAATAAAAATAATTTATATAACATATAAATTATTATTTAATCAATTTTTAGCTTGATTTAATATAAAATAACATTAATGATTGCTTAAAAATATATGCATAAAGTTTTTGATGCTTTTCGAGAGTTTCCGTCGGGTTTTTGACATGACATTTCGAAACCCACTTTTTATGTCAAAAACCCAACACAGTCTGCAACCCTATTCAAACTATATATGTGCCCTTGATCCTTACTGCTCTCTTTGATATACCTTTTCTGTTAATTTCCTTGCAAAATATGTCAATCAACTGGAAGAAAAAAATATGAATTTCATCAATCGGGAGAGGGAATAAAAATAATTAAATCAGCTGATTATGGCTGAGGAAGAGGGGGATCTGAAATTTGTTACAAGAGGGGGGGGGGGGGGATTTTGTCAATCGAACACAAGGGAGAAAAAATGAAATTTTCAGATCGAATTGTTGTAAAAAAATATAAAAATATCCATCTGCCCATTCATCGTTAAAAAATGCGCACAATTTTCAGTTGCATTCTGTGAATTTCACCAGTAAGTCACAGGGACAAATTCATAAAATTTTACATGTTGTCATTTGTGAAAAGAAAAGAAAAATTGCAAAATTCACTGAATGGTCACAGGAAAATATCGTGAAATTCTTCGACTGTTTCCAGGAATATATCGCTAAATTCGCCAGTCAATCAGAAAAATATTATAAAATTCTACTGATAAAAGGGAACTCTAAATAAATCATCTCAAATTATGCTTTATTAATAGGACAAGAGTGCCATTTTGGAAAGCAATTCACCCCTATTTTATTAAATCCCCGCCCGGTAGCCCTTTTTTAGGTAGCTTTCTTTACAAAAAAGCTACCGATTGCAGCCGTTCGGAGGAAAGCGATTTCAAAAAATTTTGGTATATTTTCATCGATCATGACCCCCAGGCCCCGAAACCACCCTCCGTTCAAAATTGATATATATATATATATATATATATCTGACCTATGTCACACTGTAACTCCCGTAATTATGAACCGATTTCGTTGTAATTCGGTGTGTACATAGTAAATACCAATGTCTCGACCGAGTTCGTTGGCCAGCTTCATCCGCCGTTTTGTTTCAAAATGGCGGCCATTTAAAATTTTTAAAAATTTTTTAAACTTGAAATGTGGTACCAAAAAATTAAAAATGAAAAAATATTTTTTTCTTATGTATTTGACCTTTATACAAAGATTCCGGAGCAGTTTTTGTTTCGTCTATATCTTAAAAAATGGCTGAGTTATAGCATTTTGAATTTCTAGCGTGGCTGACATTTTGAAACGTCCTGAATTTTGTCACGCGATAAAAGGCGTATTTATGAACCGATTTGGATGTAATTCAGTGTGTACATAGTACAGACCAATCTCTCGACCGAGTTCGTTGACCAGCTTCATCCGCCATTTTGTTTCAAAATGGCGGCCATTTAAAATTTTTTTTAAAAATTAAAATTTGAAATGTGGTACCAAAAAATTGAAAATGGAAAAATATTTTTTCTTATGTATTTGACCTTTATACAAAGATTTCGGAGCAGTTTTTGTTTTGTCTATATCTTAAAAAATGGCTGAGTTATAGCATTTTGAATTTCTAGCGTGGCTGACATTTTGAAACGTCCTGAATTTTGTCACGCGATAAAAGGCGTATTTATGAACCGATTTGGATGTAATTCAGTGTGTACATAGTACAGACCAATGTCTCGACCGGGTTCGTTGGCCAGCTTCATCCGCCATCTTGTTTAAAAATGGTGGCCATTTAAATTTTTAAGAAAAATTTAAATTTGAAATGTGGTACCAAATAATTAAAAATTGAAAAAATATTTTCTTCTTATGTGTTTGACCTTGATAAAAAGATTCGGGAGCAGTTTTTGTTTCGTCCATATCTTAAGAAATGGCTGAGTTATAGCATTTTGAATTTCTAGCGTGGCTGACATTTTGAAACGTCCTGATTTTTCTCACGTAATAACAGGCGTATTTATGAACCGACTTGGATGTACCTTGGTGTGTACATAGTACATACAAATATCTCGACCGAGTTCGTTGGCCGGCTTCATCCGCCATCTTGTTTCAAAATGGCGGCCATTTAAAAAAATAAAAAAATAAAAAAATTTAAATGAGATACCAAAAAATTGGAAAGTGAAAAAGATTTTTTTTGTATGTGTTTGACCTTAATACAAAGATTTCGGAACAGTTTTTCTTTCGTCTATATCTAAAAAAAATGGCTGAGTAATAGCATTTTGAATTTCTCTTGTGGCTGACATTTTAAAACGACCTGATTTTTGTCACGCGATAACAGGCGTATTTATGAACCTATTTGGATGTAACTTGGTCTGTACATAGTACATACCAATGTCTCGACCGAGTTCGTTGGCCAGCTTCATTCGCCATCTTGTTTCAAAAGGGTTGCCATTTAAAAAAAATTAAATTTAAAATTCAAAATGAGGTATTCAACAATTGGAAAATGAAAAAGATTTTTTTATGTGTTTGGCCTTGATACAAAGATTCCGGAGAGTTTTTGTTTCTGAAAATTTGTTCTTTTGTTTATATCTTAAAAAATGGTTGATTTATAGCACTTTGAATTTCTAGCATGGCTAACATTTTGAAACGATCTTGTATTTGTCACGCGATAACACACGTATTCGCCTATTTCGATGTAAGAAGGCATGTGGATAGTATACATCAACACCTCGACCAAGTTCGCTGGCCAGATTCATCAGCCATCTTGTTTCAAAATGGCGACCATTAAATTAAAATATATATATATATTTAAAGTAAGGTGCAAAAAAATTAGAAATTGAAAAAGGTTTCTTTCTTAAGTATTTGACCTTGATATAAGGATTCAGGAGCATTTTTTGTTTTTCTTTACCTTAAAAATTGGCTCAGATATAGCAGTTTCAATTTCTATTGTGGGTGACATTTTGAAAAATCTGATTTTTTGCATGCGACAGCACTCCTACATATTAACCGATTCCGATGTGAGTGAGAATGAGCACAGCAATTACTAAGGTCTCGACCAAGTTCACTGCTTAGCCTCATCCACCATGTTGTCTTAGAATGACAGGCACTTTAAGAAATTGCCGAATTTGGCAGCCAAATATATGTTACTTTAAAGAAAAGCAGCTTGGATAAAGCTGACTAATTTCGCGAAATTCTCATTCATTATATTGATAAAAATTAGTATTGAATCTCCTATATTCGGTTTCCACTAAATTGAGCTTCGTGTGTTTGAATGATATAATTTGGCTTTTTTTAAATAAGGATTATGAAAGCTACCTCTTCCTCCCGGCACTGGCCGGAAGGACTTTTCCATATTAGAATTAGTCCAGGCAATAGAGACCGTATAGGGGCTCTACCTAGCAAAATTCATGGTAGTTCTGAAAAGGGGCTTACTATATGTTTTTTGGGTCGCTGAATCCGAATTTTTAACTTCCCACCAAAATTTCCCCCGACAACCCCCCCCCCAAAAAAAGTGTTTTTATTGAAAATATCAATTTTTTTATTGTTTTAGGGAAAAATTATCTAGAAATTCAGAAAGCAGACAAAATTTTCAACAAACATGATATATGACATTATGACGTAGGATGAATGGGGAGGGGGATCTGCCTCAGAGCATGCGCCGCAGTGCTGCGTGGACTAAATTGCGCAATTCTACTTATCGTTTACATTCGCCCTCTCATCTTCCCTCCGAACTTTCCCTATAAACTTTACTTAAAGCTGTTTAGGTCGCCGAATCCGAATTTTTAACTTCCCCAAAAATATTTGTTTCTAAATTAAATTTTTGTTGTTTTAGTGGAAAAGAATGTAGAAATTCAGAAAGTAGACAAAATTTGCAACAAATAGGATATATGACATTATCACGTAGGATGAACAGGTGGGGGAGGGCTGCCTCAGAACATGCACTGCGGCGCTACGTGCACTATGTTATTCAATTTCAGCCAATAGGGGATTTTACCTGGCAAAATTAATGCTGGTTCTGGATTTCGACTCACTTTATGTTTTTTCGGTCGCTGAATCCGAATTTGTAACTTCCCACCAAAATTTCACACGGCAACCCCCCCCCCACCCCCCCCCCATCCTTCAAAAAAATTTTTATTTTTTGAAAAAATTTGGTTTTTGAGAACAGCGCGCCGGGAATGTTCCGAGGCAGCCCCCCATCTCCCCGTTTATCTTAAGTGATATGTCATATCTCCCATTTGTTGCAGATTTTGTCTTCTTTCTGAATTTCTCCCTACTTTTCCCATAAAACAATAAAAAATTAATTTAAAAACAACTATATGGCGGGGTTGCAGGGGAGGGGGTTAAAGGGTATCTTATCTGTTTATTATTTATTCATGTGAAAAATTGAATTTAATTTCATTCTTAACATGGATAACTTATTTTATTAGCCTGAAACTGAATTTTGGAAAGGTGAATAAATTGCCTAAGGATATCTTATAATATTTTAAATTTCAGAAAAATGATCTCAAATTTTAATTCGTTTTCAAAGGTAAATATATATTTTCAGGGCTGCACATCGACCAGACACAATACAGACACAGTAAACATTATAATTTATTAATTTTAATTGGATATTGTTCAGTTTTAATTTTAATTTTAATTTAATAATTCATTTTAATTTATTAAATTTGATGCCCTGGTTATAGCCAATGTCTCAGGAAGAGAGATTTGGTTGTTTAAATTAAATATGTTGTTAAAGTCTTAAATAAAATTATTATTGTAATTTAGAGTAAGATCAAAACAAGTAGCTTTAGTGAAATCGGTTGTGTATTTTAATAACCATTTTGCAAACTTGATTCAATTGATAATTTTCAAATAAATTTATTTACAATGTTTGATTTATCTTCACCCACCCTTCGCCGCTGAAAGTTTTTTAAATAAAATACAAATTCCATTTCATTTCATTTTTTCATTAAACTGTAAATCACAGAAATAATCAAAAGTTTCAAAAATGAAAGCAAAGAGGACAATATCAGAAAAATATATAGAAAGTGTACACAAATTTTATTCAAGCATTTTCTTTCTTCTTAATAATGTGGAAACTCATCAACTCTAAACTTATTTTTTCTCGTTACTCTACAATATCAAAAACAAAGTTATTAAATGAAGATGATAAAGTAAATGGGCAAAAGAGCGATGTAAAACAAAGAATAATATAATACGTTGAAAGAATCTTAAATTCCGAATCATTTATTCTCATACTTTTGATTAATGAATAAAAGAAACGGAATATAATCTGCTAATATAAAATTTTAGTTATTCGATCTTTTTCTTAGTTTGATCCTGGCGTTCATTCATATGACGAGAAATTTGAATTTTTAAAAATACACCCATTTGAATTCTTTTGAAATGAAATACGAATGGTTTTTTTATGGTTTTTTTCTCCGCACGAAAACTTCAATTTTACACTTGACATGGATAACATATTTCATTAGCATAAATTGATTTATTCGAATTTGTGAATAAATTGAAACTCTGCTACCATATTTTAATTTTACGTGAGATAACTTGTCTCTCCACCTTTCATTAAAAATAAATGTTTTTCCTCTTGCTGTATTTTTCGAAAAACTTCGTATCACTTTTTCTTAAAATTTCGGTGATTTTTTTTAGCAATAATTCTTTATACTTCTTTATTTATTTATCTATACTTGAATAACTATTTAATTATTTTAATATAAAATTGCATGGCAAACTTTTTGTTTTGTGGTAGATGATTGAACTTTCTTTAATTTATCTTCCTAAACCTTTCCTTCAAAATACATTTTTTTTTATATCTCATTAAAATAGAAAATCACAAAAAATCGCAGATTCCTCAAAATAAAATGATGTAACGGGAAAAAATACTTAATTGAAGCAAAGAAGTTTATTTTATTTTTTAATTTAATAATAATTTTTTTAATATTATAGTACTAAATTGAGTTTGTTTCGAATAAAAACAATAACTTGAATGACGGGCAAGCTGGCCAGTGTGTGATGACTGCAGCGATAATTACTCTAAATGCTGATGACCACTATATACTAAATGCTGATGATCACTACATACATGTGTGGAGGCAGAAAAGTCAGAGGTCCAATCCTGCATTTGTTACTAAGCGGCGCGCTGTCAAAACACCTCGTGTAACAGTCTTTGGAGCGATCTACGGGGACAGCCGATTACATTTAATTATGATGCAAATTACTTTTATGGCTCTCTGGTACGCTGAGGATATTTTGCAGTCACGGGTATTGCCTATACTATCCAGTCATTCGGGTACCATTTATCAGCAAGACACCACTCGGACACATACTGCGCGATTCTCTCAACATCTGCAACAATATAATGTCCTTCTTTGGTCTGCCAGGTAACCAGATCTCTGAACAATACATCATGTTTGGAACATGTTGGGAGGTAGATTTTAGTCGTCCAAGAATACTGCCAAATTAGCTGATCAATTGCTATATAATTATTATAATATACTTATGGCAGAATCCACCGCAGAGGGACATCGTTAATCGTCCATGCCCCATCGAGTATCGGCAAAGAGTGGTTTTAAAACCTACTTAATTGGCATTCTTTTTCCTGCTACTAGTCAATAAAATGTTTTGTTGTTGTTGTTGTTGTTGCTGCTACTGTTTTGAATTTTTAATCATTTGTTCATCTATAGTATTAGTCCAGGCAATACAGACCGTATAGGGGCTCTATTTAGCAAAATTCATGGTAGTTCTGGAAAAAGGCTTACTATGTGTTTTTGGGTCGCTGAATCCGAATTTTTAACTTCCCACCAAAATTTTCCCCGGCAACCCCCCCCCCCCCAAATATTGGTAAAATGCCCCCAAAAAAAGGTTTTTATTAAAAAAATGATTTTTTTTTATTGTTTTAGGGGAAAAGTATCTAGAAATTCAGAAAGTAGACAAAATTTGCAACAAATTAGATATATGACAGTATGACTTAGGATGAAGGGGAAGGGGGAATCTGCCTCGGTACATGCGCGCGGTGCTGCGTGAACTAAGTTGCGCAATTCCATTTAACCACTCACACGTTTACATTCGGCCTCCCATCTCCCCTCCGACTATAAGGTTTACTTTAAGTTTTTTGGGTCGCTGAATCCGAATTTTTAACTTCCCCCCAAAATCCCCCCCTCGAACCCCCCCCCCCAAATAGTTGTTTTTAACTTAAATTTAATATTGTTTTAGGGAAAAGCATTACGAAATTCAGAAACTAGACAAAATTTGCAAAAAATAGGATATATGACATTATGACGTAGTATGAACTTGGAAAGGGAGGGCTGCCTTTGAACATGCACTGCGGCGCTACGTGCACTAAGTTATGAAGTCCAGGCAATAGGGGATTTTACCTGGAAAAATTAATACTAGTTCTGGATTTCGACTTACTTTATGTTTTTGGGGTCGCTGAATCCGAATTTTTAACTTCGCACCAAAATTTCATCCGGCAACCTCCCAAAAAATTGATTTTTTGAAAAAATTTGGTTTTTGAGAAAAGC
Organism: Maratus speciosus; assembly: GCA_963932465.1. Taxonomy (NCBI): domain Eukaryota; kingdom Metazoa; phylum Arthropoda; class Arachnida; order Araneae; family Salticidae; genus Maratus; species Maratus speciosus. The sequence continues at coordinate 142,832,749 of OZ010791.1, forward strand.
GTGCAAGGAATGTTCCGAGGCAGCCCCCTCTCTCCCCGTTTATCCTGCGTCATAATGTCATATATCCTATTTGTTGCAAATTTTGTCTAGTTTCTGAATTTCGTAATGCTTTTCCCCTAAAACTATATGAAATTTAAGTTAATAACAACAATTTTGGGGAGTTTTCGGGGGGGGGGGGATTTTTTGGGATAAGTTAAAAATTCGGATTCAGCGACCCAAAAAACTTAAAGTAAACCTTATAAAGAAAGTTCGGAGGGGAGATTGGAGGGCGAATGTAAACGTGTGAGCGGTGAAGTGGAATTGCGCAACTTAGTCCACGCAGCACCGCGCGCATGTTCCGAGGCAGATTCCCCTTCCCCTTCATCCTAAGTCATAATGTCATATATCTAATTCGTTGCAAATTTTGTCTACTTTCTGAATTTCTAGATATTTTTCCCCTAAAACAATGAAAAAATTGATTTTTTTAATAAAAACCTTTTTTGGGGGCTTTTTACCAAAATTTGGGGGGGTTGCCGGGGGAAATTTCGGTGGGAAGTTACAAATTCTGATTCAGCGACCCAAAAAACATAAAGTAAGCCGATTTCCAGAACTACCATTAATTTTGCTAAGTAAAATTTCGTATTGCCTGGACTATATGCACATGCCGAGTTTAATGGTCGTGGCTCAATTTTTACTGGCTACATATATTTTTTTGCAATAAAGTGTATCTTTCATCAACTAAATTTGCAAAATTTTTTATTGAATTTAGTAAGTTATGATTAGTTTAAAATAGATTGTACATACTGGTCAGTTATTTTTTGCATTTTCTTATTTAGTAAAATTGTTGCGAAATGAGAAGAAACCACCAGATCGCGCTAAGTTCGCGTTTATGTTTTAAAAGTAAACAGTTTGTGTCATGTATTCGTCATGAATGTGTACCGTCTCCCTTGTAAATATTGTTTGTCAGTTAAAGATGCTTCCGAATGATCTTGAAGCTATGTAGAAGGAATTAGGTGAGATGAACGATTTTTTAACTTCTTTTATTATTTTTATGATTAAGAAAGTAAATTCTGAAAATTCGATTGTTATTAAAAGCTGAAAATAACAAAGATCCATTACTAAAGTCCCTTCCACGACTACCGTAAATTATTTTTTTTATTTACTGCTAGTTTTGGTCCGTAAAATTAACATAAATCTATTATAACTTATCATTTAGCTAGAAATATTTAAGTTCGTTTCTTAAACGTTTACTAAGCAAAAATAATTTTTTGTTCCGCTTGTTTCTCTAATAGAAAGAAACTAATATAAATACTTAGAAGTTAACATATAAAATACCTGCACTAGTAATTGAACTTATTTTGTATTTCTAAACCCCCTGTTGTCTGCACTTATCAGCGAAAATCATGTTTATCGAATAATTTTCTTCACTGTTTTAAGCTGAATAAAACTGCGTATAGAAAATGTTTTCACGTTGACTCGTACCAACAACTCATTTTTGCTTATTTTTTTAAATAAATCAAATTTATTAGTAGTTTACCACTGGACACTAACAATTCATTAACTGTTAAGCAGTAGTTGATTATATGTCTAAATTCCATTATAAATACAACACTGCAAGGAGAGAAATAAATACCCCAAAACTTCATGGATACTATTATTTCATCAACTTCAGATGAAGTTCATCTATATCTTGATGTATAAAAATAATAGAATACATGAAAATTAATGAAAATTAATATTCAAATGACATTTTAACTTCAAAAAATTAAAATATTAGAAACAGTTAGTATTATATTTCGACATACATTACTTTAAAAAAGAGAATTTCGAAACTAAGGAGAGAAAATAAAAAAAAAATTAAAAGCTGTTTCTAATTGCTTTATGTAGAAATTGCGTTTATTGAACTAAAGCTTCTCAGAACAAAAAACAATTCTAAAAGCGTATCTTAGATATAAAGATATTTAAAACATCTGTAGTGGCATTTTAAAAAATAGTATATATTGTTAACCTATTAATAATATTTTTTACTATTTATTAGCTGACTTGTCCGGCGTTGCCCAGTGGTGGTGGTGGTGTCATTTATAACGGCCGATTATCTACACGAGGGATATAGGCTCGATGGGGAGTGCTCTCCGTGGGGGTCTTTCAAAGAGAACCTAACCCGTATTTATGCATGAAAATCCAAGGTTCGAAGAAAATCAAGGAAAACTCCGAATGATTAAACCGATGGCGCAATTGGGTTCAAACACAGCTCCTCCCGTCTACCAACTTCGAGAGCAGAACCTCTCGGCCACTGGTCTGGCCCGGACCCATAATAAAAACCTTAAATGAACCTTAAATTTGTATAAATTACATGGGGAATTCACTTTGCTTCATAAAATATTTTTTTTATATAAAACTTAATCCGTTAATATATTTTCTTTATAAAAATAAAAGAACACTCGACTAAACTAAGCTCTTTTTTTACGAAATCAATGCTGTTTCAATTATTTGATATGAAATACAGTATGAACAATTGTTAAATTCTTTATGTCGGAGCGCATTTATTCAACTATGCTTTTATCAAAATATAAAATGCTTTAAAACAGCCGTACAAGTATTTTTAATAACAGTACATGTTTATATATTAAAAAAGATATTTTTAAATAAAAAGTTGGTTGACCATTGATTATATTCTGTTAAATAATATATATTCCGTTTTTTGTTTTTGTTTTTCTTATTGTTGTTTTTTCGTTTAATTATTGCTTAAAAAATACAAATAATGAAGAAACAATCGCCTAAACTAATTTTTTTTCGAGAAATCAATGCTATTTAGTTGATTACTCCATTCATATCGAATGAAAATAATTTTCTGCTTCCTCGATTTCAAGAGAGGACAAAAGAAGCAATGAATTTGTAGAAAGAAGCATTAACGCACGGCCTCTTTCCTAAGATAAAGGAAACTATCACGTAAGAAAATTATTTGACGCTGAAAGGTTTTGTTTTCTTTCGATATACTTGCCTTTACTATGTTCATTAATTTACTTTGTCTGAGTGAAAAACACAAAAACTTTTGTGATAAATGATTTATACTTGAGTGTATCAGAATGAAATTAGTAAATTCTCTAACATAATTAAATTAGATGCAGTTTTTTTATATACTGGGTTGATAAAGCAACTGAACAATTAGTAAAGAAAAACAATGAGTCACATGAAGCAAATGTAACAATAAAACATGTTAAATTAAACTATAACAAGAAGTCTGTCACATTAAAATTTTTTGAATAATTACTTTAAATTATAAAATGCATAAGAAAACCCGATGCACATAAAAGTTATACACTATAAAAAAAAAATCTATGAACACTCCCTGAAAAAAATGAGAAAGTTCACAAACATTTTAAAGGGCATTTTTTAATAACTTCTAGTAAGATCTATTAATATACTATGGTACAAAGTTTAATCAGGAATGTTTCGGAATTAAAAAAACCAGAATTTTCAAGAAAATTGAGTCCCACTATGTCCCAGAGAAACTGTACCAATTAAAAAATTTTAAATTGAGCTGTAACAGGAAGTCTGTCACTTAAAAAATTGTTTGAATTATTACTAATATTAGAATTGCAATATACATAAGGAAAAACACATAAAAGTCATACACTATAAGAAAGTCTATGAACGTTCCCTCTGATATAATAATCAGCTAGTTCTCAAACATTTCTAAGACTGTTTCTTGTTAATATCAGAAAGTTCGTGGAATATCTGTGGTGCAAATTTTAATCGGGAATATTTCGGAATAGAAAACCAGAGTTTTCAAGAAATTTTTTATCGGCATCTAGCTGCCTATTATTTCACAAGAATACATCTGGATTTCTTATAGCGCAAATACGGTAAAAAATACACACAAAGGAGAGGTTATTAAACTCTTACTTAGCACGACCCCCTTTTCTTATTTTTCCTTCTTTCGCGAATAACCAGCATTAAGGTTTAAACTATTGATGTTCTTTAGAATTTTGAATATGGAAAATATATTCTAATAGAAATATATACACTAATTATACTACTACAAAAATTCCTCAAACAATAACATGAGAAAAATTACCTCCAATAGTTTGAAGGAACAACTTCATATTAACGGAAAAGTCCATTTACTGCACTATTGACAGATTAACATTACCGATGATTTTGGAATTTTTTTTTTTTTTTTTTTTTTTGCTGAGATTTTGACTTCCATTTTTATCGCTAACCACATTAAGAAATTTCGAGAAACGGAAAAACTCCGCGATAAATGTTAGCGAAATATTAAGAAAATGATCAAAAGTCAAATTACGCTATCATCGAGAGATGCTATATAAGTAACACTGACTCCGGAGAAGGAACTGAAAGCAGTGACACACTATATTAATATGAAAGCAAAGTGTGACCTGTGATATGTATTTGTGTTTTTCTGGTTTTATCAAATTCCTGGAGCTCTTGAACAATTCGTCAGGTATATATCAAGACATTTGGCAAAACGTCTAAAAACTAAAATCTGGTGAATTTCGGCAAGAAAGTGTACATGCGCATTAATGAAATTTTGAAAATTTTATAAGAAACAAAAATTTTAGTTGGTAACAATGAAAATTTTAAAATTCTTAATATATTTTTAAAATATTATTTATCTAACAAAATCATTTATGTAATATAAAGAAATTTGAAGTACCTATGAGAGAATATTAATTATTAAAATAATTTCTAATATTCTATTTAAAAAATTCATGAAAATGTTCTACTCTTAAGATGGTTCCATAGTAAAACTTTAGTACAACATTATATGGATTCGAAAGAATTGTGACCATAAGTACTAATTAAAAAAATTCTCTTCAGAAATTATTTCCAATTCTAGTATTACAAAATTTCAAAATTATCGTCAAATGTTGTTTGTGGTTGTGCATTAGAAAATAGAATACTGACTGTTCCAATAATAGAATTCCGAATTATATTTATTCAAAGCATTTGTCACATTTCCGTTCATGTTTATGTTAACAACAGACTCCGACATTTTACAATTATTTTTTCATCAAATGTAATCGCCACCATCGACATCTACCACCGTTGTAATCCTCTGACAGTTTTGCTTGTCTTGCAGGATGAAAAGTACATACGTACCTCTGATAAATTTAGAGATACGGTAATGTCCTTAAATTTTGAATAAAAAATATTTGAGGCAAAACCAAGTAACAAAGCAGTTGTATTTTAATAATTCCATAGATGATTCTAGTACATTCAAAGGAGATTTGCCTACTCAAATGTCAAAAAATGTCTGAATCAAACATTTTTATTAAACGTTCAGAGATAAACTTTTCCACACGATTTCTTTATTAATGACGCACGACGCATGACATAGTAACTCATGGAAGATCCCGAAAAATTTATGAGTGGTTTATGATAAGCCTATTTTATTATACAAATTTCATGAATTTAAGTTGATTTCTTTTTAACAAAATTTCATCATAACGAAGCGTTTAGGTGTAACAATGGGACTTCTTTAAATGGAAGTTTCACTATATGTAAATTTAAAGAGTTAATATTTTAAATAACACGCAATCAATTAAACAAAAATGCGTAACTTTGATAGATTAGTTTAGTATATCATGTAGTTTAGCTGTATTTGACTAATAAAAAATCCATTTATTCTGATTAAAATTCAATAACCTTTATACTGTTTTTAATACTTCTCTTTAAATATCAAGTGTTCTTGTGTTTTATATCGGGAAAAATGTTTTACTTAATATATATATACAATGTAAAAAGCAATGCTTAGCATATTGTTCATTTCATTCAATGCCTGCCTATTCAATATTTAATTTATTTCGCGTGATAGGAATAATCTGCTGATCCCCAATAGCAGGGAGCACCTTGTACATGTTAATTAAACACTTGCTTTTCACAATAAAATAAAGTTGTGTTTTACAACTTTTTCCACTTATAAGCATTTCATTAGTTTACGAAAACTTCACTTAGATAAAAAGACATTGAAGTTTCCATCAATTTTATATTTTCCTTAAATCATTAAACTTATATAACTATAGATTTAATGACTCAATAAACTCAAAGACAAAGAAAATAAATGTTGCCCTCATCCCACAAATTACTTTTATATAAGCTTCAATTTATGTTTAAGAAAAAATGTAGCTGATATATATTTTCTCTTACATTCTGTTGGGACTATACTATTTACCAGATCACTGAACTGGACGATGTTTTTGAAAGTAAAGCGTCTAATGTAAGCAAACTATTATCCGGAAAATAATGCAAGTTTTAGAAAAAAATGATTTGTCGGGTGTTGTATTTTACTGAAAATATCTTTACGTGTTTACAATAAATCTAAGCCTATTGATAGTTTATATAATAAAATTAAAATTTTTATGGTACAATTGATTTATTGTGGAAATATTTTATTCTCAACTGATTCAAATATAAAACCACTCTTATATGTGTAAAAATAATCTTATTTAAAGTTATTACGCCTTAATATCATTGAAAAATAACATGAGAAATATTTTTTTAACGACATGTAAGATATCAGAAACATTAAAAAAAAATCTGATTCACTATCATTCAAGAAAGAACTTTAGAAAAAGCGGTAACAAAATCCATCCATGAGGATTTATATATGGGGCATTATCATAATCTTTTGACTTTTAAGCCCCTAAATAATAATTTTTATTTTAGAACATATTCTTCTGGGGGTTTTTTATTTCATACACTGGGGAACATCCCATTGTACGACTGTATAACAATAGTAACGAGATTAATAAGTTTTGGACGATATTGGCGGTCCAAATATTACTATACCGTCTCCTGTCCCAGATGCTGATTTTTAAGTTAGGAGCTGTCAGTATAAAATTATTTCAATAAAAGTAATTCGATGTAATTTTTTTCCGAAACTGAGACAATTGTTTTATATAAATATGTAGCCAAAAATTAACCTGAACACATTTTTACGGTTGATATTATTTTTTTAAATTCTGTCGCTGGGTTTTAGATTCCTTACCGTCCCTCTTGCTAAAATTATACAGAAAATCACTTCAGATGCAGCCGCAGAATTTTTTTCAACTTTTTTCTCATGCAGAAGTATGCTAGAGAAAGAATAGCTTAAATTCTTTTACAGGAAATTTACTTTAGAATTTAAATCAGCATTTAAATATTAATTTCGAGCATCGTGTTTTTATTGGTAGTCTTACCGTCCTCAATGTTTATTCCAGCACTTTTCAAGGTAGATTAATTTTTCTTTAATTTAATCCAATGCAAATGTTTCTAAAAATGAATTAACATTGTGACATTCACTTAGCCTTAATATGATTTGCCTAAAAATAAGTGGTAATTTTCGTTACCGTCCCATCCTTACCATCCTTTAAGACAATGTTATACCAAAATTTTGTACAAAAAATTTATTATTTCTTATTTGAATGTCCTGTGAGAACTATAAAAATTTAGGAAACAGTAAAAAGTTATAGTGGTAAAATGGTAAGGGAAATTAAACTCGCAAGTTTAACTTAAACCTCAGTTAAATAAGAAATTTTTAGCTGCTGACTACTTTTTCTTTATTTTGAATCAGTAAGGCATTGGTCTATAAGTTTAAAATGTTATTTTAGCAAGTTTAATTTCACCAGATTTTTATTCCTGAGAGTCAAAAGATTGTGAGAATTCCCCATATATATAAATATAGGGTTGGCCTAAAAATCCTCTGGCACATTTTAAAATTTAATAAAAAATCAAATAATTGGTGTGAATTTGCAGTTTGGACGAAAAGTTTTTTTTTTATCAAAAGTTGTTTTTTAAGAAATTAAGAAGATTATAAGTAATTAAGAAATTCCAAAATTTCCGATACATGTTTTACTTACAAAGTGGCAAAAAATAATTTAAATTGCAAAATAATCTGCCATAGATGGTGTGTGTTTGTGCAATCCTACCATATTTCAATGTGTATTCTTTGTCCAAAAACGATTTTTTGGTAAACCACACTGTCGTACTTGAATTTTTATTGAATTTTAAAATGTGTCGAGGATCTTAGGTACTCGTTGTAAATTATTTCTGTTGAAAAGGTTTTATATGTCAGAATTTAGCATTATTTTTATGCATAATATTTAATTGTCCTGAGATGCTCTTATTTTAATATGAATAGAATGATCTTATCATCATTTTTTAGGTGCGTTCGTAATTATATAAACTACATAACACATATGTAGTGTACTACATAGCACCTATAGTCATCGATTAGTCCATACGTCTGTCTGTCCGCATATAATAGCGCAAAAACTATCCAACCGAATCGTTTGGAATTTAATATAATCGCTGCAGAATTTTGTCGAGTCACTTCAAATTTTATTAAATTCCTATGAAACTCTCATTCTGTTAAATCTTATCATACGTAATGAATTCAATGATATCCAATAATAATTAATGATACTAGGTTGCCGTGGTGATTACGTATTATTTAAGATGGAGTCTTATTATACCCGTATTACTAAATCTAATATATATGATCGTAATAAATTTTGTATGCATGCATTTTTGCATAAGTGTGCAACAGCTATTGCACCACGATCTGAATATTTATAAAACTTCTCAGAGTAAGAACACACCTCATTTGCCACGTTCGACGTACAGTTTCCGACTTGTTTTTGTTTTATTATTATTATTATTAATTGCATTGCTTATAGGTACGTAAGGTGGGGTTTACTTATATTTATTTTATGATTTTTATAATTCATAGAACAACTGTTACTTTTACACTAAGAATAAATTTTATTTTAAAACATTTAATGATATAAACGTAAGATTATTCAACAAAGGAAACAGGATAACATTAATACTGAATATTAGAATTCTCAGGCGAATTATTGTTGTAACCTTATGTGAAAAGTTTGTTAAATAAAACTTCAAAATAAAAGGTTTCCGTACTGAATAAATTCAACGAAATCCCAAATCGAGTAAATTAAGAAAATTACCTAATCCAGATTATTTGCATGTAAAAGAAAATGTTTTGCATCCTTTATTAACATTACTTTTGATGTTTTATTAAAAGAGAACGGCAGTTAAATCTCAGAAAGGTTTAGTTAATGACGGAAAGCATTTAAAGAATTGCAAATTCATAGAATTACATGAATCACTAATTACGATTCTGTCTTTGCGATGCGAGAACCTATAACGTTAGAAAAGTTAGCTTTTAAATGTTAGAAAATTAAGCATTAACATCGTTTGCCTGCAAATACTTTGTTAAGTGGTGTTCGAATTGGTTAACATTCATGAAATCGTACGTCCGATATCAGAAGTTGAAAAAACCTGCTACATTAAGATTTTGATAAATAAAATGTATATACATTGCCCATCAATAATAAAGGTTCAATCTGTTTTTGTGTCCAAATGAACATAAAAAAATGAAATTTGAAAAAAAAAAAAATGCGTGTTAAACAAATATTCGGAACATTTTACAGCAGTAGCATCAAGCATTATTTATAAAAGAAATAATTATATGGTTTTAAAAAGTCTAAACCAAGTGCAACATTTTACAGCAGTAGCATCAAGCATTATTTATAAAAGAAATAATTATATATTTTTAAAAATTCTAAACCAAGTGCAACATTTTACAGCAGTAGCATCAAGCATTATTTATAAAAGAAATAATTATATATTTTTAAAAAGTGTAAACTAAGTGCAACTAAGATTGTTTTACAAAACAACCAAACTATACACAAGAAAGAAAATTTCTAAGTATTTATGGTTTCATATACATTTTCGAAAAATTAGCAGATATGTAGTACAGTCAGATGTGCAATTGCATTACAATCCGTACTCGTTTTTTTTCTATCTTTCCAAATTGCCATTAAAACTACATATGTAATTATTCCTCAGATTCATTAACCCTGTATGTACTAAATTATGAATTCATGAAAATTTCATCTTCTAAAGCATTTTTCGTGAATTTTTGAAACTGCATTAGATTTACATGATCATTTAATAAAATTTAGAAGGATTTTAGAAGTATTGAACGATTTAGAAGGGTTAATTAAATTTGAATTTATAGAGAATTTGTACAATATTTATAATCTCACACAAATCTTTTATTAGTAATATTTTTCTTCGTATTTTGTAGAATTAGTACATGTACAAATGTAATGTTCGTACAATAGAAATATACAAATATTTCCGAATTGAAATCACTCCCCCAACGCCAAGAAAGCTGAAAAGATAGAAAGACAAAAAAAAATCATCCTTTTAAAAATATTTTTGTTTTCTGTAACCAATAATGCTTTTGGATCAAGATAAAGTAATGCATCTATAACTCATTTTAAATCGTATTATTACTAATCGATGTACTAAATGAATTTTATAACAAGTTACTTCAATGGTACTTATAAGTACCGTCAGTAGATAAAGGGTTAATTTTAAAACGTAATTTTTTTATATTTCAAACATTAGAAATCCAATGTTACGGCTGTGAATTATTGCATTAAAAACATAGAAAAAAATGTTATCTATCGCGTAAGAAAATTTCTTTGTTTAAGTACTGGCACTTTCTACTATGCAAATTAAAACTATATTTATTTTTCATATCCTTTTTTTTTTACGCTTTATTTTAAATTTTCTCTTATATTTTCTTTATATTTTCTAAGTCAGTAATACTTTTTAATGTAATGATAATCCTTCATGAGAATTCACATTTTGAAAAGTTTCAAAGATACCTTACTTTTAGGTAGCTTTCATTACAAAAAGTAAAAAGTTACCTACTGCTGCCATTCGGAAAAAGCAATTCCAGAAAATTAAGCAATTCCATGACCACCAGACCCCAAAACCGCCCTGCGTCCAAATGCTTATTTATATAAATACATATACAAGATGCTTAATAAAAGATGGGCAAAACTTGAAGAGACTATAGAGACATGAGCATGTGGGTCTTTATCGTGGTTGTAACAAATGTTCAGTGTGTTAAGATTCAGATCATGGACTTGATAAATTATGGCGCAACTTATAAAGGAGAAGGTGTAAAAACGGGCATATGTGTAAATATTGGCACCCCACCCGAAGTGGCGATGGGAGGTGCACAAGACTAGCGGCCAGGATTGTACATGATGCCACTTGCTGACATAAACTAACAGATAGAAGTTGGGACCATTTTTTCAAATAGTGTGAATGCAACATGAGTTATTGTGCAAATTGGTGTTTGTTCGTTAACTGCAAATTTTTGACAGGTATCTGAAATCGTTTTCTTGTCATGTCCTTATATTTAGTTTAAAAGAATTTCAGAGTGATATCGGGAAAGCGAAGATCCTAAGCTGCTTTAAAAAAACACGCCTTTTAATCATGCACGTCTTTAGGTTACTTGTGAAAGTGGTTATCTTTGTTAGTTGGGGTTGGTGGGAATATGGGCACCCTTTGTTGGTGTAAATAGGGGCCCCTCTCTTTTTCTAATTATATTGATATACAAGCACATTAAACTCTAGCTATGCTAGTTGATGAGGCTGCTGAAACCCCGCAATGTTCTCCGTTAACTTTAAATGTACTTTCTTCGGTCGATATATCTCCTGTCCCCAACATGAAGAAGAGAACCACTACTCGAGGACGCAAAGCAGCAAGGTTCAGTATCATCACTGGATCACGATGCAACGATCAGTCGACCAAGTCGCTTGACAAAAGTGCTCTCAAAAAGATATCCTCGAGTCTTCCCGGAGTAAGAAACCGATCAGGGGGTCAGGGTTGGGAAGACTAAAGGCCTTTAAAAAACATCGACCCACGAAACGATACGATTTATCCTCGGACTCATCAGTGCCCTCATCTTGTGGACAATGATGATGATATCAACCTGGTTATCAACGATGGGAATAAACCAGTCTCGAGCGATGCAACTTGCATCTTTTGTAATAGAAATCTCTGCGAAGACACTCGCAGAGAAGTGTGGGTTAAATAATGTGTTATGTGCCAAATGTAGGCACACATAGATTGCGTCGGGCTGAAAGAGCCAGTTATGTTTTCGATTTCTAATTTTTTTTTCCTGAAATAAATAAATTCTCTACCATTTTGTATTCTTTTATCCTGTTTTAAAACATTTTAAACAACTTTTTGTAACCTTTTTTAGAGAGGGCCCATATTTGCATCCCATTTTTTCTGGTGCTTTTTTCAAAACTTTTTGTAAATCTTCGCTTTTGAATTGAAACAATTGATATTAATCATTGTTTTGCATCATCTCATTTAGTAAACTTGTTATAGTTATCCATGAAGGCCAAAAATGTAAAAACTTTTTTAATGAAAGTCGCTTTAAGTCAAAAACAAAAGAGGGTGCACATATTTACACCTTTTCCTCTAATGATAATCTGTTGCATATCAAAGGTAAACTTCATGGCTGAATGGTTAGAAAATTGAACTTCAGGCTGAAGGATATGGGTTTGAATCCTATGCGCCTCAAGTTGCATTTATAAATTTTTATTTTATTGGTTACTTTATATTTTTCATGATAAATAAAATATTTTTGATAAAGATAAATTTTTATATTAATAACACAGAAACACGTGTATTTCTATTATTAAAATAAAATATTTAAAGACGAGAAAAGGAGATATTTCACGAAGAAAAAGTTACATTAGAACGCTTTATAATAGTCAAAGTTTCGTTTCAATGTCATATTACATATACACACACACACACACACATATATATATATACACATAATGTGTGAAAATATGTGTTTGCGCGTAGAATAATTTATCTGTTTTTTTTTCTTCCTTTTTCTTCGACTGCTTTAAGAGTGAATTTTTATTAAGACTAGGATGCAAATCATATTTTACGTTATTAAAATTAACATGGAAAATGTTATAAAAATAAAATGTAATAGATGTACATTATTTTAACTAAAAGTATCTGCACAATAAATGGGGTTTTCCGTATAGTTTTGTAGTGACTAAAATATGATTCGAATAATTATAAATTTTCTACTGAAAATATAAGTACGTATTTTGATTGTACATGATTTTGTGTGCCATGTTTCTCGAGTTTTATGATGTATTTTGGTCTGTTATCCACACGCTTTTAAAATGTGCAATCATAAAAAAGGAAATATATATATTAAAATCTTCTCTGAAACTTTGTGTAACTAATAGTGCGAATTTCATTAAAATCCATCCAGTTTAGAAAATTATAAATAAATATTCTAGTATGTTGACATCACGTTTTGGCTTATTAACAGCCTTACGAAAAATATAAAGGAACTGATAAAGCATTTTCAAATAAATAAAAAGAAAATTGTTAAGAAGTTGAAAAATTTTAGGTCTCCAATTGAACTGTTAAACTGTATCACTCAACCTACCAAACTAAGTATAACCAAGTAAAACATAAACGCAAAAAGCCCAATAACATGATCAAATAGCCGAGAAAAAAATGTCTGGGTCATGCGCGCAAAGCCCGGTCGAAATATTTGTAGGTTTAGAATGATGATGGGGCTGAAGTAGGTCACGTAATGACGACGATACGAAGATTTTTGAGCCGAGGAGCCTGGGACGTTCTATTCACGAATATCTTACATTTTACATGAGTGACCTTGGGCATCTATGCCTGTAACGAAAACCGTGTTTTGGAAGGATAAAGAGATGTAATCGTTGATTTTTCCTGTCTTGAACCATAAAAATATGAATTAATTAAATTACTTTAAAATTCCTTTCTTGGATAAGACCTATTCTAACACAAAAAATCCTTAGCGCGCGCGCGTCCTGATCTATCTTATGTTTATTCTTTTATAATTTTCATGCCTTATTAAATATTTTTCTCATATTGAGATCAATTGTAACCAGTATTGTGGTTAAGTCATTGTACTATTCACTTAAATCCCATATATATGTATTTAAAATGATACATACATATATAAAAGCTCCATAATATTTGACTTTAAAAATCTAACTTATAACTATGTTACAGTTTAATCCCATACATATGATTATACAGCATAAAACTTTATAAAAGATATATCTTGAGGTGAAAGCGGCTTATCTGTAACAAGACATTCAGGATGTTATCAACTTCAAGAAAATTCTTCTTCTAACTTTCTACTTTCCTTTTGCAAAATATTATAAAGTTGAACTATTATTTTTTAATCTGTTTAGTACTTTGTGTGTGTAATAGTTTTACTACATATCGATATCTCTGCTCTAAAGTTTTCAGACTCAACTTCCTTTTCAAGTATCTTACATCTTTGAAGAAAGATGATTAAGTTGAAATTCTTTTTTCAATGAAATAGATACTGACTAAGAACAGCTTCTAAAAATATGGTATCACATTTTAAGCCATATATTAATAAAAATCCGTTTTGTGCATGAACCGGGCGCGCTATATGTGTTCCAAAATATATAATAATCAAATGCTTGTAATAAATTCCCTATTTTATCTCTATAGGTTTCCAAAAAAAATTCTATAATTTTGATAACAATGAAACGATTAAGCATTGTTTTTTAATTTTCATGGTATTACCATCTAAAAATTCATAAGTAAATTCATAAATTTAAATTTTTTTAAACTGAATTGCATACAATTTAATTTAATTTCAGTTTTAGCAAACTAATAAAATATATCAACACCAGTAATCCCGTGCGAGTTTTTTGCATTGTAATCTTTGACATTATTTGCCGATACGTTTTTCATTAGATTTTAATTAACTGCAATTTTAAATAAAACAACGTATTTTAGCAAAATATAAGTACAGGCATTCCCCGACTTACGTATTACGCGACTTACGCAAATTCGCAGTTACGTAACAAATCTCGAGAATTACATTTATGAACATACGAGCGCGTTTGATACACATACTTTTGATAATTATTTTATAAATAAAATGTGCAAATAAAAACCACAGCCTTAATATAGTTTTAGGTATAAGACAGAGTTATATTTTTATTGGGATATACAATCAAATCATTAACAAACGAAATCTTCAACCTTCAATATCGGGAGTGGTAGAAGTTGTTAGAGAACAGAATTTCTCTTTACAACCATTCATCTCAAGCGCTGACTCTCCCACTACAGAACTAAATTAGCTGTTACAAATGTGAATTCATTTTTGATTTCGTGTACTATAAGTAATATTGTCATAATAGCTTAATATTTATTGTTAGTTGTTCATATTCATCTAATTCATAATAAATATTATGGTTATCAAGGTTTATTTTATTTTGTGAGAGCTATTTATTTGTCTTGCCATCAGAAATTTATGTAGAAGAGGTAATTTATTTCTCTTTAATTATTTCTTATTTTTATAGTCGTTTGATGTAGATTCAAAATTGTTATAAATCAGTTCATCAATGTTAAATTTATAAATACCGTATTCCACAAGATATTTTTTATCTGAAAAGTGTTTTTTCAGTTTGTTTTTATATTTTCCATACTTTTATATTTTAAATCGGAGTACATACAGCTGCATGATGTGTTATATATAAATAATACTGTATAAATCATATATTTTTCAGTTTCTTGCGAAATTTTACCAAAATAATTTACAAATTCGAATTACATAAAAGTCAAGTTGCGTAAAGTTTACGGAACGCATTACTTACGTAAGTCGGGGGATACCTGTACATGCTATATCAAAAGTCTGTTCAAAAGCTCTTCGTATGCACTGTAATAAAACCACTGTAAATTTGCCTGCACAACTCGATCACAGTTGAATGTACTGTATCATTGTTTGGTTTCCTGACTATTTAAACATGAAAAATACAGTAGTTGCGTAAAATTATCAGTACAATGTACTGGCAATTTTGGATGCATTTGGACCACAGCACAAACTACTGCGTCCAAATTGCCAGTACATTGTGCTGTTAATTTTACGCAACTACTGTATTTTCCATGTTTAAATAGTCAGGAAACCAAAGAAAGATACAGTAAATTCAACTGTCATCGAGTTTGTGCGCGAGATGAACAGTACTTTGTACTGTAAAAATGTCGGTTTTTTTTTTTTTTTTTTTTTTTACAGTGTGATACCTTGTTCTTAGTTGTGGGTTTTGCATGTTCAGAATAATTATCTCTGTTTAAATCTGTATATCTTTCAAAGAAATGTCTTTCAAAGATGATAGTCATCTTTGTATTTTATAATATTTATAACATCTAATTTAATCAGAGAAGCATAAAAAAGAAAACCATGAACTTAAACACAGACGTTCAAGTTCTTCATCACGGATTTCCGTGATCAAAGCTTACTTGCCATTGTAATTTGAAGGAAATGCATGAGTGTGATGGCAGTCGAGTTGTTGTGTGTTCGACCATGTTTGTTTTATTCTTATATGTATTCTTCTTTATATCTGAAACTGTATTATATGAGGCTATTAGAAAGTTCTAAGCATTTCATCTTAAAGACATATTTTTTTGTTTCGAAATATAATAAAAACATACATTTTAAAATGCATTGGTGACAATCAACTTTAACCTTGTCATCCTAAAGATATGTTTTATCAGTAAAGAAATAAATAGAATGCTAAATTCATCTTTAAAAGTTAAACATAAAATTACAACACTATGTGCAAAATATTTAAAAGATGACAAAAATATTTAAAAAGATGTTAAATTACTTTTATACTTCTTAGTACTTTTAGCTATAAACACAGCCTTCGTCAGACAATACAAAAATACTGTTATTAACGTCTTATTTTTCAAATTTCACATAGGTGTATATGTTTTATGTTAAGTACTTAATCAAAAGTGTTTGCTTCAGATTGAATCGAAGACAAAGAAGCAATAAGTATAAGAAAATCTTAAAAAAAGGTGTTTTATTAAATGTACAGAGTGAGCCAAAAGTCTTTGGAAACCATTTTTTTCGAAAACTGTAAAGAAAAGAAAATATCTAACCACCTCAACAAAGAAGTGATACTGAATTAAAGGTATCGTCTAACTCGCAACATGCATTTCCAGTTGCTTTAATAGCGTTTGGCTTTAATTACCCCTGTATTTCCAAATAGTAGCGTACTACTCTAAAAAGGGAAATAAAATGTTTACTTCGCCATAATTAACTGCTAGACTTATAGAAAAAAAACGTGTATTTAAAAAATAATCCATCTCATAATAAAAATGTCAGAAATTCTTTTATTCCGCAAATTTTCACCTGGATGAATCTGAAAAGATCCAATGTTTAAAAAAAGATTTTTGCACAAGTTAGTAGCAGATGTTCTCGATTTCTTCTACAATAATAAGTTTGAAGCCGAAGTTCAGTTCCTCACGGGCTAATTGTTGTAATCGCGATGGTTCTTTTTCGCTTAAAAATATAAAACTGAGTGACATTCTTTCCGAAAATAGTTCCCATATCAATATAAGCAAATCTTCGACGAAGTCTAGTAGGAGGGACATATTGTAAACATGTGCCAGTAAAAAAGAATGGTAATTTATGTTTTATTTAATAGCAGATAAATAAGGTTAAAATTACTGTTATTTAATGATGGAAGTTTTCACATATTGCATGCGTTCAGAATACACTCCTTCAATAGCACTTCCTGCTACTTGTTATCAGGACTTAATTTCTAACAAAGTACCGGAGCTGTAGTTTCATGTAGAAAAAATAAACGTAGTGTATTACCCGGTCCCTTCTATCCGCATATTTAAATTGGATACATTATTTGCAAAATTTAAAGCAAATTCATCTTCAGCAATATATACATATATATATATTGACTATATATCTATGCATTTATATATAATAAGATCTAATAATAACAGAGTAAAAACATTAAAATTAGGAATGAGAAATTTTGAGAAAATCCTGCTCACCAAGGATTTCTTTGTATCAAATAGAAAAACAATGCTCACTAAAAAGTAAAGAAGTTATGTAGCTGTGCGCCTGTGAGCTTCGACGCAAATTAAACACTGCGTGGAGCTAAAAAAGTGAACAAAAAGCAACGAGTAAAAATGGCAAATAAAGCTGCGATTAATTGTAGAATTCCTTGTCACCGTTCGGAAACTATTGACAGAAAATCATAGGGTCTACACTTGCGAGCGCTAGACAGAAGTATGATTGTTCATGTGCGACACGCTAAGACACATATGTAAGCTTCTAAATTTAAAAAAAAGTGCAAGCATTGGAAACGGAAGGAAGAGGTAAAGGTAATTTAGACCGGAACCGCTGTTCTTCTGGGCTCTGGAGCGCAGCATTTAGGAGTACGGTGAGTTCTGACTAATCATTAAATATTTACCAAAACCAAAACCAAAGAGCTGAGCTCCGGTGAGCTCCGACGCAAATTAAACACTGCTTGTTATGAACATACTGAGTTTAAAACAATAATTTATACATTATTAAAGTACATTGTGCAGCATATTGCAAATAATATCTTAAGAGCTAAGACATATGCCAGCATATGACATTCACAAACGACTACGCCATTTGTATTATTTGTAACTTTTTCTCGCCTTATTCGGAACAGTGTAGTAAACAGTCATCGGAAATGAGTAACTTACTTCTAACTAACCCTGTGTTTTACTCTTTCCAGGGAAAAGTAATTTTGTTGTTAACATGTTGAAAGGATTTACGATTGATTTGAAAATGAATTAATGCATTACTTTGTGTACTTTATAAAAGCAAAATTTTATTCAAAAATTCTTGTGCAATTGGGGTTAAAGTTAAGTGATACATATAATATACCATCGCCATACAATTGTATAAAGTTATTTAAATTTACAGTTTTTATAATAAAAGACCTCCCTTAATTTATTGCGTTACTTCTGTCAATAACTAATAAAGCGAATATCGTAGTTTGCAAATTGCGGTCTGAGAATATTTTCAAAAAGAATAGTAAGTATCCCTGGATTATAAGGTAACATATTTAGTCTGATGTATATAATTAAAAATATTAAATGGTACGGATAAAATTAATAGAAAATATTAAGATGTAATACACTGGCCTCCAAAAGTTAAGGTACAGGGATTGGATGCTTTCGATTGCACACGTTTTGTCTAATATCTACAAAAATTATTGGCGAATTGTTCTTGAACTTCTGGGATGAAATGAACATGTTTGATTTCATATTTCTTGGTGAAGATTTAGTCGGGAGGACCATTAGGGGGCTAATAATTAATTTGATAATAAAATGATATTTGCGATCACCTATGTAACAGAAATGCTGGAAATGTTTTGTCGCTGTGTTAAATGACTATTTGGGTCTTGTTCAACGTCTGTGTGTATTTGTGTAAGCATAGCGCTCATATTCGTGAAGATGTTATTGTGTCTGTGAAAAATTCAAAATTTTTTTGCTTATAGCATACAGAGTTTTCAACCAAATTTAACACAACTTTCCGAAAACTTGCCAAAGAATAGTAGCAACAGTATACTGCAATTAAAACACGAATATATTGAATATTTGATGAGATATGAGCATTTTTATGAGATAATTTTTAACTGCGCATGCACGAAGATTTCAAAATTTTTATTTCATAATTTGGTAGTCAGTATTTTGGGGCAACTTCTATAAAAAGTCCAGTCAAATGTTGTGAAAACTTAGAAAGATATAGTGAGCTGATTGAAAAGTTGTGGAAAATCCCTTATGATAAAGCTATTTTTAGGAAGCAACTCACTATATCGACCCTATCTTTGTGAATTTTCGCGATAGTTGACTGGACTTTTTATATAAGTTGCCCCAAAATACTGACTACCAAATTATGAAATAAAAATTTTTGAAATCTTCGCGCATTCGCAGTTAAAAATTATCTCATAAAAATGCCCATATCTCATCAAATATTCAATATAGTCATGTTTTAATTGCAGTATACTGTTTCTACTATTCTTTGGCAAGTTTTCGGAAAGTTGTGTTAAATTTGGTTGAAAACTCTGTATGCTATAAGCAAAAAACTTTTGAATTTTAACAGACAGAATAACATCTTCACGAATATGAATGCTATGCTTACACAAATGCACACAAACGTTTAACAAGACCCAAATAGTCATTTAACAGAGTGACAAACCATTTCCAGCATTTTCTGTTACATAGGTGATCGCAAATATTATTTTATTATTAAATTTATTATTAGCCCCCTAATTGTCCTCCCGACTAAATCTTCACCGAGAAATATGAAATCAATCATGTCCTTTTCATCCCAGAATTTCAAGAACAATTCGCCAATAATTCTGGTAGATATTCGACAAAACGTGTGCAATCGAAAACATCCAGTCCCTGTACCTTAACTTTCGGAGGCCAGTGTATAAATTCGGGCCATGTGGGCATTGCAAGCGTGTGTGTAAGCATCTCTTAGAAATTTTTCCCTTGGTGAATGCTTGTTTCTGGCACATGATTTAATCTCCAGCACCTGTGACAGATGTATGTTTGGATGACGTTGTACAGATTCGTCTCGTCTGATGACTGCTGCGGCGTGAGTATGAATCATACGTCTTCTGTTACCTATCTCTCCTTTATTAATTCTGTATCATCTTCTTTGGATCTTTCTTTCTGTATCATCTTCTTCTGTATCACTTCTTTGGAAAAGACCGATAGATGCGATAATGAAATCTGCGACCCCAAAGAGATTTTAATTTATAATTCTCCCCATGAAATTTCGAATACGGAAAATTCCAATCTACAATTTTCTTGGTCGAAAAAAAGATGCTAGTTAGCTTAACGCTCTTAAATGGGCATCAAACTTAAATCGTCCTAGAAAAAACGGAAAATATTTCCATTAAGGACTCTGCTGATGATTACCTTAAAATTGTTAAAAACTCAAAAAAGAAAGTTCTCAAAATTCTGATTCATCTAAACTTGCTGCTGCTTCAAATTCTCCCGAAAATTCTGATGTGGAATCAGAAAACGGAGAAATCAGTGATAAAAAGCCTGAAGGCAAGACAACCACGCCCATCATGATTATGGGAATATCTAATATCATTGGCTTCACTAGGGACTTGTCAAAAAGTGGCGAGTTTCAAACCAAAATTTCTGGTTATCTTAAAATCCTCCCAAATGCGCACAAAAAAATGCGCATTATTGAGCATCTTAAACAAAATAAAATCCAATTTTATGTCATTCCTGACAGAGAAATCCCCATCAAAGTCATAATTAGAGGTCTCCCAACTTCAACTCACATAGAAGAACTAAAAGAATCTCTGACCCTTAAAGGTTTTACTATCATCAAAATATCGCAAATAAAAAGCCGCAGAGAAGGGAAAAGCTAATCCCCCTCTTCCTTATAGAATGCCCTAAAAATAAAACTTCGAATGAAATTTACAATCTAAAATCTCTATTCCAAATTCGTATAAATATCGAAACATTCAGAGTCGCCAAAAAGGCAATTCAATGCCATCGCTGTCAAAAATTCCTTCATATCGCAGCTAACTGTAACATGGAACCTTGCTGTGTAACTTGCAGCAGAGACCATCTTTCCCTCCAATGTCCCAGCAAAAAAATCTCTTGAGCTAACTAGACCGCCCCCCAAATGCAGCAACTGTTATTTTTTCACGCTCCAAGTTACAAGGGATGTAAGAACTTCCCTCTTAAACCACAATTCAAAAAGTTATATGCCGAAGCTACCTCTAATGCCAAAGGCAAAAACGATGAACGGCCAAAATTTCAAAAATACTAAAGAAAAATCTAAAATAAACGCAAAAGCTTACCCCCCCCCCCCACTAATCATCTTTACGAATTTAACGAATTCATCAATGAAATTCTTACAATTATTGATATTATACAGAAAATAAAAAATGAACTCGAAATTACCCATCTCTCAGAAGTTACCGAAAAAGTCAGCAGTGTCCTGAAAAAGATTTCTGCCAAAAGAGATATATTTTCAAAATTGTTAATTTTCAGTCAGATGTTATCAAAACCTAACAATACTAACAAGGAAATCGTTAATTAAGCTTATTCTTTGTTATTTACAGAAAAAATTGCAAAAACTTCTCAACTTGCTATTTAATGTATGGTTCCTGAAAAGGGCTTTTTTTTTTTTTAAGATCTTGGTTCATTAACGGCTAACCTTTACTATCTGGCTGAATTAGTGCGTTACCTATATTTCCTTCTTTTTATTTTTTAGTCCAAATTCAAATTCTCCCTTCTTTTTCATTAAATTTTTTTACCGTCTGCCTCTCATTCATTTTCACTTTTCTCTAAGATCTTGAGCGGGCGAGGCTTCCATGTCTCGTCCAGTCAAATCTCTCCTGCTTTTTAGTAACTTTACTTTTTCTCTCAAACGCAAATTTTTCTCTGCAATAAGGCTTTTTTGACAGTACGAACTCATGCTTTTTAGACACGCCATTATACGACTGTGCATAAAGCAGATCTGCTACTAAGAGACCCCTTAAACATTTGACTGTTTCGTACAAGCATTTCACTAAGATTTAAATTTCGATTACATAACAGTTATTTAGGTATTCTGATAAAATGGCTAAAAATCACAAAATAATAAAACAAAATCCCTAATTCCTAGAAGTAAGCAGTGTCATAATTTTGTATACTGCAATTAGGACTTATACTCGAATTCCGTGAAAATCGGCCCCTTTCTACGAAAGAAACAAGAAAAAAAAATGCAATTTAACAAATTACAACGACCGTTTGGAAAATGATTTTTTCAACGACTAAAATTTAAGACAAAAAATCGCATCATACATTACGTACGCCATGGATTACATTTTTCGGTACTGTAAATTTTTAAACCTCTACGGAGCTGGTCATTCATTACGTACGCCATGGATTAAACATTAATATTCCTGGACCAATTTTAAATGAAATTTCATTCTTAAAATTCTAAACATCCCACAATATTACTTTTTACACCATCGTATAGAAAAAAAAAATGTACTTTTAAATGCAATTTGTTTGAAAGCTGTATCTCAATTTGTTTCTGAGTTATTAATTTTTTTTTGTAGTTTTTATTACTTTTTTGTCATAGTGGCAACAGAAGTATCCATCTCTGTTGAAAGTAAAGGGAAAATACAGATTACTGTATAGACCAATCAGAAAATGAATAAAATGCGGATTTAACCAATAAAACGCTTCAGATATGTTTTTGATTTCCTACCCTGACAGAGGACAATAACCATTTTTCCAAATGGCTAAAAAAAGATTACAAATATATTTTCAGATCTTAATTAAATTGAAACGTAACTTCTAGCAGAACAAGATATTTTCAACAGCAACAAAAATGTATGAAAAAGCATCCGTTCAAGATATATGGAGGAAGACACATTTGAAAAAAAAAAACCAACATAAAAATGATTTGTATAATCTTCTTCGATCGAAATCGGGCGACAAATTTTGTCATGTGCGTGTCAGAATTTTTTGTTGTAAATAACAGAAAAATATACCTGGTGTATGATTGGGTAGATATATAACTAGTCAGCGAAATGTCCGGTATGTTCAAATTATATTTCTTTATATTTTTACAGCAAAAGTGGGCGTAATCATGATAATTTTCATAAAAACAAATGCTAGCACTCAGATTGGTCGCACATTTTGCTGCGATTTTCTCAAACAATTTCAGTACGATTTTTCTTTCTAAGAGTGCAATTTATTAATTTGTAATTATTTTACTTTGCAATGATTTTTCATGTAAAACGGAAAAGAGAAATAATTTTTATAATTTCATCTCCAATTTCTATTCTCTTTAAATAACAATTAAAATTTTTCATTTTCTGTAGTTTGTTGCTTTTATAACAACCGTGTTATAGAAAATTATTCATAATGCGTTAAAGCGAAATAAATAATAACTTTTGTGCTATTTTAAAGAAAAGAACAATAGGCGTTCTATTACCATTTCAGCAAAACACATAGGAGTATTCAATACACATGCATGCTTCAAATATCATAAAAACTATGTGCCTCTGAATCAAAATTTTACTAGCGTTGTTAATTACTCAAAAAATTACACTTGCTTTAGACTATACACACTTTTATTTATTCTTTTAAAAACTGAGCTTTAAATTATTTAATCTTATGGTTCATTAATTTGAAAAAAAATAATAACCTTCTGAAACTCTTTTTGAATTTAAATTTCTTACAAAATATTTTTTTTAATTATATTTTCTAAAAATTTTGTTTTTATATCATTCGTCTTTTTAAGCCGAAAATGTTTGAATAATTTTACAGAAGAATGTTTTGTATTCGTTACCTTTTCAGCGCAATAAACAAGAAAGTATTATGAAATATCAATGTCTCGAATAATGGGAAAATTTGGTAAGTTTTTACCTGTATTGAAAATATGATTAGTGTTGTGCTTAACTATCTAAGAAATTTATGCGTGACATTAACTATACAAATTCATTTTTATTCTTATATGCATCAAATTTTCAATATATTTGTAGTATGATTCATAAATCTGAATATCTAAAATTTATTTTACTACTTTGAATAGTCGAATCGCACAAAAATGAAAAAAGTGATAAAAAATAATCTCTAAAATTTTCTTTTGCCTCAAGGATTTTTATAACTCTTTTCTGCAGATCAATATTGAAATGAGTTTCAGAATGGCTCTGTGCTGGGTATTGTGACCTTATTTTGAATATAAATTATTACGAAGATAGCATCTTTCCACCACTGAATAGCGACTATACCTAATATTGACAGCTGAATCATTCATCACCAAGTCTGAATCAGAGATTTTATGCACTTTCATAAAGTTTTCAAATTATTAAAACAAAAATACTGTGATAGAAAAATTACTATAAAAAGATTCATTTTTAACAGAAGGTTATTTTAATTGTTATTTAATAAGAATCAGACTGAGAAATTTTTTATGGGTAAAATAACTAAAATATTTGCTTTGATTTTTTTTTCTGAAATAATAGATTCACAAATAGTATTTTAAATGAGCTAATGTTAAAATTGACGGTAATATTAGAGGTCTTTTTGAAATGGGTACTTAAATTTTGATCTTTTCGTATATTTAAGAAAAAGATTAGATTATTTACTAAGACAGGAATTCAAGTATTTTCGCACACACAGCATACAGTTTCATATGCATTGTTTATGAAATATTATTACAAATTTACCAAAATAAAAATTTCATCATCAAGAACCAGCTACAAAATGCTTACTACTGTTAATAAAAAATAAGCTAAATACAATTTTCTAATTAAACTTGTAATGCAGTTAGAGTAATTTATTAAATTTATGTTACAATTTGATATTTGTTGATTGACTAAAATGAATTTTGTAAAATGAATTAACGAGTAAATAGTTAGCCACAGTATTTGCTGTATTAAAAATTCATATTTGCAATGCACGATATAAGAATAATTTATCTGTCCGGCTCTATAAGCGGTCGAGGACAGTTGATCAAATGACCAAAACTTCAAATAAAGTTACAATGCAAACGAGTTTTCTCCTACTTGTCTCGAGTTGAAATACAAATGAAAATAAATCGAATTCTCCGTCAAGCAAAGAGACGTAGAAGCTTCTCCACAAGTTGGAATCTTTGATACCTTCTTCGTAAAAACCTGCAGTTATTTTCTATTCTTGTTTTTTTCCCCCCTCGGAAGTTACTGAAGCGATTTCAATATTAATTTAATTGTTTTTTGCGATAACTAATCTATTATCTAATCATCCAGAAAGTAATGTACATTAAAAATGCAATATTTACGCAATTCTGTGAACATTATTATGAAGGTTTTTTCTTAAATAATGATAAAAATTAATAATTAACAACTGATTTTCAAAGAACAAGAAACCTATAAAAATGCATCTAATTACAGCAATGTGTCAGCTTTAAGGTTTCCCCTCCTAGATTTAATAAGAAAAGTTCAGTCTATGGAATGGGTTGTGGTGGTAGTGGGGGGGGGGGGGGGGGGGGGATCAGGAAATAAATTTTTTAGGAGTGGTATTTAGTTGGAAAGAAATTCCATTTTTGTATAAATTCAATAAAATTTTCTTCACATTTATTTGACTTTATTAAGTTTTATCTCTAAAAAAAAATTATTTTTATACTTGACATTTTATCTTAGTATATTGTTTTCGAGGGATGGGAAATTACACATTTTACATAGGAAAATATACTCAATACCGATTATTATTTATTTATTACATAACAACGGTCGCGTACCCAATCTTATATGAATAATACTGGTGACGTTCCTGATTTCGGGCTGGGTTTAGCTGGATTTAGGTAATTTGAATTGGTTTCCAGGAGGAAAACTTTAGAAGAGGTTTGCGATACTGAATTACAGTAACGAAAATATAGAAAAGGTATGTATTCCTCCACTTTTTTGCATTGGATAGCCGAGGTCAATCTCTAAATGGCTCCTTTTCTACTTTTTCGATTTTAGTTGCAGATATTTTGATAAAGTTACTTTCACTTTCGAAACCGGTTCCGAAAATGACAGTGTCATTCTAAAAAAGATCTACAACCAAAATCGAAAAAGTAAAAAAGTAGCGATGTAGAAATGGACCTCAGCTATCCAATGCAAAAAAATTATTTAAAAATGTCGAAATGCAAGCGAGATATTAGAAAATAATCTCTCAATAGGTTTAGCATTAGCTCGTGAGCGTCTTCGCCTGGATGGTGAAGGAGTCTTAAATCTATGAGCGATTGATGCATTCTTATATTTAAAATATCTCCTCGGGAAGTTAATATTTTTTATTTCTGTTTTCTGTGTGCTCTTCTTAACCATTTATGTCTCAAATTATGAATTCATGAAAATTTCATCTTCTAAAGCATTTTTCGTGATTTTTTAAAAACACATTGGAAGATTAAAACTATCATTTAATATATTTTAGAAAGAATTTGCCAATTAAAATAAATTAATTAAATTTGAATTTATAGGGATTTTGTGCAATATTTATAACTCCAGCAAAATATTTTATTTAGTAATGGTTAATAATTTTAAACATAAATATTAGCTGATTTATATATATATATATATATATATATATATTTCGAAATTGTACCAATCCTCTTACATTTGCGTTTTTGAAAGGGAGATATATAAGAAATTTTTTTTTAAGAAAAGCTACTGAACTCTAATTCTTTCTCTTATGTGACAGCTTAAGTTAGCTTTTCTGCTTACTATAACATAAAAAATAAAATTGTAAATAATGTTTTATGTCAATGGTTTTGTATTAAAAAGCTGGTTAATTTTTTGAAATAAATTTAATTTTCAAATTTGGCGGGAAATATGACTGATGATTTCGAAACAGATATATTTAAATTAATGTTTTGAAAGGAAAATAAAATAATGGTTAGTTCATATTCTCTGAAATATAACATTCATGTACTTGCGCACTCATTTTGTATATAATTTTACTTGCGTTTTTATGAAATATAGAGAAAATTATACAAAGAATAATAGTATAAATTAAAATTGTTACCTATGCCATTCTGCGAAGGTTTATTTACAAACACATTTACTTTTAAAGCATTCTGTTTTACAGAATGTACAGGTGGGTGACAAAATAATACGAACACCCATGAAAAAGGCATGGTCCATTTCAAAGAAGTAGAACGCGCATGTCACTTTGCACTCAGTTCTGCCATCTAGTGGTTATGAAAGGTAAAGTATCAGTCACTCAACATCAGTCATAGGTTTTGCATGCGCTTACCATACGCTCTGGAAAACTCAATAATGACTGACCTGTCAGAGTTTGAAAAAGGAATGATTTTGTAATCCCGCGCGCTGGTTGCTCCGTGTCGGAAACAGCCAATTATTTGCTGCTAGCAAGGAGTACTGTGTCAGCCGTTACGTTACAAGTTTTAAAATACAAGCTATGGTAAATCTCTAGGCCAATTAATTGAAACTTTATGCTTTCTCATAATTATTTTACATTTATATTTTATTTTTTATTATTAGAATAAAATAAACGGATTTAAGCAAAAACTATTTGTAATTATACTTTTGGATTACAACAAGTTTTAATCTTCTCAAAAATATATTTCAGCATGAAGTTTTTTTTTTTTTTTTTTTTTTTTTAATACGAGCTATATCAGTCAAATATAATTCAAAAATTATGCTTCAGTCGTGATTATCTTACATTTACAATGATATAATATTTATTATTATTTAGAGTAAAATCAAGAAATTATTTATACAAAAAGTATTTGTAATTACATTTTTGGATTAGTACAATAAGTTTTAATCTTCTCCAATGTATTATTTAGGATTATTATTATTATTATTATTTTGAATACAAGCTTTAAAAGACAAGCTCTATCAGCCAAATAATTGGAAAATTAAGTTTCACTCATAATTATGTTACATTATATAGTATAACATTATATATTATACATTATGTAAATATATAATTATGTGACACATTATTATATATTTTTTATTGTTTAGATCAAAATCAAGGGATTATTTAAGCAAAAATTATTTGTAATTGCACTTTTGGATTAGTGCAATGAGTTTTAATCTCAAAAATATATTTTAGCATAAAGATTTTTTTTTTTTTAATATAAGTTTTAAAATACAAGCTGTATTAGCCAAATAGTTGAAAAACTATGCTTCACCCACAATTAATTTACATTTAATTTAAGGTAAAACTATTTCTAGTAATGAACCTAACAAAACTGAATAATAATAATAATAACAATAGTACAATGCGAATATACATTTAACAAAAATTAGGCCTATCTATCCTCATTTACAAGAGATGCATATATAAACGCCATCTTAAACCGACACAAGTAATGCTTTCCGGCTGCTGATGGCAGTCGGGATGAATTACGACGAAGCAACCCTGGTGAATGGGAAATAATTCCAACACGTTAGGGGCAGAATTTGAAAATATCACTTCGTCGGCGCACTACGAGAAAGTAACCCGTTCCGAGAAGGGCAGAATCAGGACACGGGAGTGATGTTTCTCTTGCTTGATCTTCCTTGACTCATCTGCATGGGTAGATGACAGTGATTTGGGAGGTCAGGGGCAGGTGCTTCCTGGCAAAACCTAGGAAAAGGGATTTAAGTCAGTGTCAAATCCTCTTTCGAACGCAGGCACTCGTTATGGTGGGTCCCGTTTTAGCAACTGAAAAGGAAGAAATTATGGGGAATCTTAGGGAAAATCTTTCAGATACTCATAACAAACTTTGAGGGGTACCCATTTTGTTGCTACTAAATAGAACTCATCTTTTCCTGAAAGAGGTTCGAAATGATTAATTACACTTTTGACACCTGCAGAACTTCCAATTGACCATCAGGCAGCCTGTTACCCTCAACAGCGCAACCGCGGGGACGAAGAAATGGGAAACTGATTTCCTTGTTCCATGGTTTTAGAAAAAATTTCAATAAAGATGGAGTGATTTCGGGTTTGACTTTTCAAATCATTTGTAGTCAGAGACTCGAAATAGGGATTAAGGGTCCTGTCCCTGCCGGCGAAGACACTCACGAGCTAATGCTAATCCTATGGGGAGGGATTTTTCTAATATCTCGTTTGCATTTCGACATTTTTAAATAATTTTTTTTGCATTGGATAGCCGAGATCCTTCTCTATAGCGCACCTTGGTTACTTTTTCGATTTTGGTTGCAGATATTTTTTAGAATGACACTTTCATTTTCAGAACCGGTTTTGAAAATGAAAGTAACTTTATTAAAAATATCTGCAACCAAAATCAGAAAAGTAACCAAGGTGCACTGTAGAGACGGACCTCGGCTATCCAATGCAAAAAAAAATTATTTAAAAATGTCGAAATGCAAATGAGATATTAGAAAAATCCCTCCCCATAGGATTAGCATTAGCTCGTGAGTGTCTTCGCCGGCAGGGACAGGACCCTTATGTTGTCATTTCGTGCTTAAACCGTTCAGTGAGGGGAGTGCCAATCCTGCTCAGTGTCCGAGATCCGCCCTCTTAATGGGATTCTTCAGTTACTTGAAAACATCCGCTCCATAATGTTAAACCAATGGTGAGGTTGTCTTCGAATTTCTCGTTTAAATTTAATTTTTTTTTTTTTTTTTTTTTTTTTTGCATAGGATAGCTGAGCTCAATTTTTAATATGACTTTATATTACTTTTTTGATTTTGGTTACAGATTTTTTTTAAAAGGTACTTTCAGTTTCGAAAGGGCTTTGGAAAGTGAAAGTACCTTTATTAAAAAAATCTGCAATCAAACTCGAAAGAGTGAAAAAAAAATTATATTAAAGATTAAGCTCAGCTATCCTATGAAAAAAAAAATTGTTTAAAAATATTAAAATTTAAACGAGAAATTCGAAAACAACCTCCTCATTGGTTTAACTTTAGGGAGCGGGTGTTTTCAAGTGAGTGAAGAATACCCTTAAGTGTGGAAGGTGAAGGGATCAGAGCCACCCCTCCCTCCCCGCCGGGACAAGATGTCACCACATCGGATTTTTCTAGTGCGTTTCACATTCGAGCACATTCACTTACTGTGTGTCAAAATAGAGAAGTTTCCAAACCTTCTCTGCTTCTCGACTCGGATAGTTGAGTGTTAAAGATGACAGTAAGCATAGTGCGCTATGACGAGACTCTGCTGTGTCTTGTTAGTCTATACAGGAGTAGTCCGAAGCCGTCGTTGCGACATACTATGGGTGCAGTGACCGCATACAGCTCTGCCTTGAGTGTAACGAAAATTAGGGTCATTTTCTGATAATCCTTCAAGGATGTATCAGTTTTGAAGTGCAGTCTTTGGTTGCCATCCTTATAATCAACAATTGACGATTGGCGCCTGGTTCTTTGCCAGCTTCCTCGACGCTGTGTCTTCTGTTAGATATCGGGTTCTTCCATCTGGTTGAATTTACTGCCGTTTCGGCTGAATTCGCTTTAGGTTATATTGCCGATTCGGGGTCTTCCGATCCTGGTATGATTTCCTTTATCATTAACGTTTCCTAAATCATTAACGTTTATGTGTGATTTTAAATATATGTTTAGTTGAGAATAATCTTTTACAGAGTATTATAACGATATGTCCTTTAGAATCTTCGGATTAAAATTATTAACTTTTTACACTTTTTAATTTTAAATTAGTTTTCAGTATCTAATATCCTATCGAAAAAATATTTATGACCGTATTTGATAAATGCATTAGAAAGATTTCTTTTAACAAATCAAAAAAATTGACTTTCTGAACAAAAAAAACCAGTCTGTCCTAGTTATTCTTGATATAAATAATTAAACTGATTTAATTGTAATCATGTTGAGCAACTGGGGATTTAAAAGTTAATAGTTCATGCACAATTAATTTTATATAATATTTAAAATTTTTAGCACGTCTGACACAATTATAGCTTAAAAACGATAATTAACAAAAATAATAACTTATTTGTAAATTTCAAAAGTAATTCTTTCTCAAAAATAATAAAGTTTCACATTACACATTAAATATATAATATAATATATAATTTTAAAGAAGAACTCTTTTAAATCTATTTTTTTTTATGTATCCGAAGCAAACTGAATGTAAAGCTAAGGTTGTCTAATTAAATTGCTAAAAAAATATATTAAAGAGAAGAAAAAGTTTTCGAATACAGCGCCTCCGGGAGTTTCTCAAAATTATTTTATTTAAGGTTAAAAGAAACAAAAAATTAAAAAGTCTGTGAAAAAATGCCTGTTTTCAGCAATGCATAAAAATATGTATTTTTCCTTGTTTCTTCAAGATAAATTAAGATTTATATTTTTTTTCTTCAAGGAGTAAAATGTTTTTAAGTAGTTATAAATTTTAAGCACTAAAAGTTTTATTTATTTTCAAACAAAAATATAGCTGAATGCATAATTGAAAAGGTAAAAGAATTCTGCAAAATAAGAAAAAAATATTTGACTCTAGAAATGTCTTTGATTAGAGTAAAGCGACGGAAGAAAACAAAATTTAAAAATATTAATTAAATAAAAATTTCATTTCGATATTTCTTTGCATAAATGGATTTTTTTAACTTATTTTCTCTTACTTTAAAAAACAAAAAATATTTAAAACTATAATTGTAGCAACATTTCATTTCCACATTTGCTACTTTAGAATGTATTTACATCCTCAGAAAATTATGTCAATCGTAAATTTAAATGGATTCGTAAATGAAATTGAGTGTGAAATAATAGAATATACTAACGGTATTTTTGTTGGAAAAAAATAAATTGTCAAACATATTCAATAGCATAAAAATATCATTAATCACTCTAACCTTATAAACACACAAATAACTGATAATTTGATTTAAATAAATAGGAATCAAACAAGGCGGTCATTCTGCCCCACCGAACTTTTAAAAATACTGAGACAAAGAAACGCCAAGATGCAAATATACTGCTTACTTACAGTAGGTAACATCTCGATGCTTTTTTCGACCAAATATGCCAGCATAAAATATCAGATATCAAAGTAACCAAGCATCGCAGAAAAATAAAACGAAAAGTAGACAAATATAATGAAGTTCTTTAATTTGGGACCAAGCCAATGTTTATGTGTGTAGCTATTATAAAAAAAACTTTTTGCCTTCTTCGTCAGTTCAATTTTAAAAACAACATACACACTTAAATAATGGACAGAAAACAAAAAAGATTGAATTTTTAGCCTTTCTATGTTTGGGTATATTAGTATTATTGCTACAAAGAATTAGCACATTAGGAGCATAATTTCAGGAGATATAAATAAAAATATGAAAATGTAATTTAACATTAGAAGCATTAAATTTTGATTGTTTAAAATTCAAACACTTATCATTCAAATTACTTGAAATTTGGTGTCTAGGCATAGTCCGAACCAAAGATTTGAAATATCTCGTTAAAATTGGGTATTGCCATTGAAAAAAATGAAGTTTGGATTCGTTTTAATGTGTAGATGGTCCCCTAAGCAAATTTTATATACGTCATTTTAAAGTAGACTTTATTTCCAATCGTTCGGTAACAATAACTTTCGTCTATGATAATTTGTTGAGGAGTTAGTAGCGGGTGTTTACTTTTTTTTCCACGACTGTACTTAAAATCAAATCTAGCTTAGAGCTATTTTCGACCAAACATGCCAGCATAAAATATCAGATATCAAAGTAACCAAGCATCGCAGAAAAATAAAACGCAAAGTAGACAAATATAATGAAGAAGTTGTTTAATTTGGGACCAAGCCAATCTTTATAAGTGAATTGTAAACAGAAATATAGAGCTTTAAAAAATGTGTGTAGCTATTGTAAAAAAACTTTTTGCCTTCTTCGTCAGTTCAATTTTAAAAACAACATACACACTTAAATAATGGACAGAAAATAATAAAGATTGAATTTTTAGCCTTTCTCCTTTTCTTTTCGCCTTTGACTTCAGGTGTGTCTCTCTCGCTCACTATGTTTTAGCCTTTAATTTTTAATTTTGCATTGATGATGGAGCTTTAGAAGCCCCTAAACAACTGCATGCGCCTTTTGAACGCATTCATTTGTGCTGTCTAACGTTGAACATTATTTCTTAATTTATTGGCACATAGTACAATCCTCCCTCCTTTTATGTACTTCTTTTGCTTTTCGATGTTTGTGATTCTTTGTCAAAGTTTAGGATATGTGCGTGGATAATAAAAGAAAAACAATAAACGAATCTGACGAACAATGAGACTCGAAGTATCGGGATATTTTCTGCAGGAAACGTTAGTGCAATTAATATAAATGTCTTTAATAATACCTCATTGAAGACAGTCAATTTAGGGGTATTTTTATATGAAAAAATATTCTTATATTTATAAAAACGAATATGTATAAACTTAATGGAATAAATCAGAGAAAAAAAATGAAAATTAAATATTTTTCATCTTTGTGCTATGCAACCATAGGTGAACAAAGATGATAGCTTTATAGATAGTTTATTTCTTTCAATTTTTAGATTTTTTTTAAATTTTAAAATACACTTTTCTTCCCTAGTATTTTAGATAACATATTATGGATAAAATTGGTTGATCCACCTACCTTTAAATTGATAGTTGATTCTCTAGATGCTTGGAGTACTTAATTCTTAGATTAGTTGTGGTTGTTTACAATAGCAAAAGGTTGCATGAAAAAAAAGTTACCATCGAAGAAGCAACTAACAGACCAAGCACACATATTTATTTTATTTCGATCCCATGAGTTTTTACTCAATTTATATCCATCATTAAAGTTTAATACCATATAAAATTGCTTATCTTTTAAAAGAAGAAATTTATCCTCACTGCTTTTAAATGTTTAGGCTAATGTCAGACGGACGTCTTTTTGCACGCTTTTTTCTTTAAGTAATATCCCTACACAATGCTAGCGGCATTGTGTAGGGATAATACGTAAGGGAAAAAACGTGCAAAGGGACGTCCGTCTGACATTAGTCTTAATTACTCTATCGAATGAATGATATATAGGGTGTTGCCAAATTCGACCGTCAAATTCAGTGGGTTGATAGTAGACATCAAAAGGATGAAAAATTGCCAAAGAACGTGGGGTCGCAAATCACTTGTTTAGTCACAAATACAGGGTATTTCATGCTAACTGAAATTAGGTTGGCGGTAATAATTTTGAGAGAAATAAGAACATTGTAATGAAAATGCAACGATATGTGCCTTGTTTTGTATGAAATGTCATAACATCACGAAAAGTTCAGGAAAAACAGGGAGCTCAAGTAATCGATGATATCGTATGAACTGGAAATCCGAGTCCAAAATGGAGAGCGTCAAGTGCATATTGCTTGCACGTATAATAGAAACTGCTGCCACTTTTTGGTGTTATCCTGTTTACAACAAAAGTAAGCATGTCTATTCAATGTTTCACTATAATATACTTCAGTTTTCTGAAAGTTATTACAGTTAGTCAAAGTTGGGTTAGGGTAAGAAAACCCTGTATTTTTGATTAAATGGGTGGTTTGCAACCTCATGTTCTATTGTAATTTTCATCCTCTTGATGCCTACTATCATCCCTCTGAATTTGTCGGTTGAATTTGGCAACACCCTCTATAAACATGTCGTGTTTGCCTCTGCTAAAAAAAAGCTCTGGGAAAGCTTAGGGGTCATCCATATATGATGTATTTTCTCTTTTTCAATATTTTTGACCCCCTCCCCTCCTTTGTCACAAAGTGTCACACTTCACCATACCCCCTCCCCCCCGCCTCTTGTCACATGTCAGGCTATATTACATAAACATATACTTGCAGTTCAAAAACAAAGATCATATTTCAAATTTTATTTTGAAAGTTATAACTATGTGTTTTAATGACATTTGTGAGCATAATAATAAAAATGATTCGTGTACTGATTTTGCATGAAATAAGATTAAAATTTACTACAAAAAAACATAATTAATATACAATTGTAATACAATATTAATATGAAAGAACAATTAAAAATAGTAGTATTTTGGAATTTGAAATGGAATTTAATATATTTGGCTTTAAATCTTATTTTTACTGTATGAACACAAAATACTTTAATTTCAAAATAACTTTAAAATTTAATATGCTGATTTTTAATGCTTTTATTTTAACCAAACTGTGTGATGTCACACTCCTTTTTACCTCCTCCCACCCCCTTGTCACAAACTGTCACAATTTCATGAACCCCCTCCCCTCCCCCCTCCAAGCGTGACATCATGTGTGGATGGCCCCTTATGTTAATTTCAATTGGTAGATTATTTAAATTATAAAAAAAGTTTGAAAAAAAGAACGATATCTACAAAAAAAAAAAACTTTTAAAAAGTAAAAAAAATGGAAGATATATAGAAAACTGGTTGAAAGATGTATCTAAAAAATCATGTGACATCAGATTTCCGAGCTTATATTCCGGTTGTTATTATACATTTTCCATTTACAAAGTTACCATATGAAGGTCAAGTTCCAACGCATATGTTGCAAGGAATCCTATTATTCTATACTAAATGCATGACGACGTGTTTGTGAAGTCACAATTTTTTTCTGTCTTTGAGATTCTCAGGAATGTAGAATGGATTCTTCTTCGAATGAATTGTTTATTTATAGAGACTCTTAATCCTTTCAGGGGCAAGGCAATTCTATTAGTAAAATACCGAAATTAATGAATGACACCTGAATTTAAAAACAAATTTATTTGAAAATAAGTAAAAGCTTTTCTTCACGTGCTGAATAAAACGAAAATTTTCAAACCAAAATTCTGGTGTCAATGTCACATTTAAATTAAAATTAGGTGGTCCAAAAATGAACCACCGTCCTTGAAGGGGTTAAAAGAATTCCAGTATATTATGATCTATCGGTAAATATCGCTTGCGGTGCATTTCAATGACGTTATGATATTTTAAACGAAGTTAAATTTAAAACGATAACACAGGTGTACAACAACAGGTTTTCCATACATTATGAAATGCGCATCATTTATCCTTCACTTACAAAGAAACACAAAAAAAATTTCGTTGCTGGACTGACTTTGGTCAATAATTGCTGGAAGTAAGCTCCCAACATTTCTTTGTTACTATTTCGGGGCCGCACTTTACACTTATTGTATTTTATGAAGACGATACATCTATGGGGCAAAAACAATAAAATAATTAAATTGTGATAAATATTTTAATTATGCATGATTTTGAAAAAAAGTCCCATTATAAAAATTCATTACCCACGATTAAAAACTTATTCTTTTTTATGTTCTATTTCTTGTTGAAAAAGTTAAGACATGGAAACATTCAAACTGATATGCAATTTTTAGAGTTCCGTACTTAAAAAGTAAAAACGGAACCATTAAAAGATCACTCGGGTGTCAGTCTGTCACAGCCGTTTTACCCGAAAAATATGGAACTTGGAAATTTCAAATTGGTGAAGTAATAAAGGATATTGACAATTGAGAAATAAATTTAGGAAAACGGTAGAGGGTCTAACTAAGTTACTCAAAAATATGTTCTTTGTATATCGTGTGTGTGGGGGGGGGAGGGGGGGGGGGGTATCGTGCGAAAGCTTTCGTAACGCAGAACTCAAAAATACATTTCTTTTAATTTCAGGTATCTTTTCAGAGATATCGTCGAAAATGTAATGCAAAAATATTTTCTCCCCACCCCATTATTTCCGAATATATTGAGAGTAAAATTATGAAAAAATTACGGGTATTAGAAGTTAATATAAACTTTGCAGAAAAATTATAGCGATTACCTTAGATCATATAGTTTTTGAGAAAATCACATTTTTCCGTCACACACAAATTTCGATTTGCGGGCGTTCAGTAAAAGAGTTGAGAAGCGCTTGAGGTACAGTCGTGGAAAAAAAAAAAGTAAACACCACCTACGAACACCTCAACAAATTATCGTAGAAGAAAGTTACTGGTACCGAACGATTGAAAATAAAGTCTACTTTTAAATGATGTATATAAAATTTGCTTAAGGGGCCATCTATATATTAAAACGAACCATAACTTTGTTTTTTCAATAACAGTACACAATTCTGACAGCATAAATGAACTCTACACACTTCAATTAGTCCAAAAACAAATTTTTATGCAATTCGTACCATAAGTTTCCGAGAAATTAATTATTTTAAAACGAGCGTATTTTAAGGGCTGTATCCAAACTGAAGTTCAGTACTTGATTGTTAACCGAGAGAGCTCCCTTCTTGATCAAGGCACTTTAAGCAGTCAATTAAACCTGTTAGATTACAGGATAGGATAAGAAATTTCAAAATATTTGGCCACTTCTATCATAGACGGCCCCTTAAACCATCATTTTGCCGTTTTTTAAGCATAATTTGAAAACTACTTGGAAAAAAAAAATGTGAAATTTTGGATATCCATAAAACAAGACTTAATAAATCTGAATCCATCAAAAAAACTGTAGGTTGCAATTCATAATTTTTTTAAATATTAATTTCATAATTCATATCAAAAAATTATAAAAATTGCAAATTCAACGTATTTATGTTTGGGTATATTAGTATTAATCGCTACACAAAAAATTAAAACATTAGGATCATAATTTCAGAAGTTATAAATAAAAATATGAAAATGTAATTTAACATTAGAAGCACTAAATTTTGAATGCTTATAATTCAAAAACGTATCATTCAAATGACTGGAAATATGGTGTCTAGGCATAGTTTGAACCAAATATTTGAAATATCTCGTTAAAATTGTGTATTGCCATTGAAAAAAAATGAAGTTTGGATTCGTTTTAATATGTAGATGGCCCCTTAAGCAAATTTTATATACGTCATTTAAAAGTAGACTTTATTTCTAATCGTTAGGTACCAGTAACTTTCGTCTACGATAATTTGTTGAGGAGTTAGTAGGGGGTGTTTACTTTTTTTTTTCCACGACTGTACCGTATTTCGCAGAAGTATAAAAGGATTGTTGTAGTTATTTTCGAAAACAATTAGCCGAGAAATTAACTCTTAAAGACACGGACTGTTTGGACATACATAAAGACACGGCAGCAAACTTTATGCGCAATCGGATTTTAAAGCTTCGATAACTTTGAATGATATATTTGTGCAATCCAATGTATGTACCATAGGCTTTTAATCGCCAGATAGTAACATTTAATGATATATCAGGTTGTAACGAAAGTTTTCCGCCAAAAAAAGTTCTTAATAAAGTTAGAAAAAAAACATGAAAGCAGTACCTTTAGTGAGGGTAGTAATCACCATCCGAATCTATGATTTTCTGCCAAGGTTTTGCTAGTTTTTCAAAGCCTTCCGCCCAGAAACTTGGGGGCCGCGGGTCCAAAAACAGATCAACCTCATTTCGGGCGTCCTGTGCAGAATTAAACATAGCACCAGCAAGATGTAGCTTCAAGTGTGAAAAAAGGTAATAGTCCGAAGAAATGATCTCGGGGCTATATGGTGGGTGTGGCGAAAGATCCCATTCGAGTCCATACAGAGTCCAGCCCTTGAATGCAGACACACGTGATCTTGACGAAACATTATTTTCTTGCGCCGGAACTCATTTTGACATTTTATCTTGATAGCAGCGTCAACACGGATTAGCATCTTGCTGTACACCTTACTGTCCATGGTTTTACTTTTTTCCAGATACTCTTTGTGGATAATACCACGGCAATACCACCAGATACAAAGCATTATCTTTTTGTTAGTCAAACTGCGCTTTGCGGCGCTGCCGACGGGCTCACCGGGCGTAGAGCAACCCCTTTTTTGGCTTGTGTTGTTGAAGAGAATCCACTCTTCGTCAAAAGTCACGAAACGGTCCAGAATTTTGTCCTTGCGTTGATATTCGAGCAGATTAGTGCAGGCTTGAACACGTCTGCACTTATCTGCTTGAGTCAGCTCATGCGGCACCCAGCGATTGAACTTGTACGTCAAGTATATGCAATGCATAGCGCGGCTAATGGACATAGCACTAACGTCTAACTGCTTAGCTAGCTCTTGAGTGGTTGAATACTGATATTCTTCCACAAGTTCTCGCAGGCGAGCCTCATCAACATCTGTAGGCCGGCCAGACCGCTCTGCTTTCTTGAATGTCACAGTCCTTGTTTTTGAACTTTTGGTACCAAAACTTCACAGTGTCATATGATTCAACAGTAGTGCCTAAAGCTGTACACATGATTCGATGACATTCTGTAGCAGACTTTTTGCAACAGAACTGGAAGTAAATGCTGGTTCTAATCTGGTAGCGTGATAGTTCCATTTCAGACACCGTGTATTTAATGATAACAATATTTTTTTACAAATTTCACAACACAGAAGACAGAGACGCCTTTCATTACCATATAAAGCAAGTCTCTTTCTTTCAAATGCCAAAAGTTGTTTGACAAAATATGAGCAAATATGACAACGAGAACTATTTGAAAAGACGATATTAGCTGTGGCGGGAAACTTTCGTTACAACCTAATATTTGCGTAATGCAATGCCCAGTAGCAGTATAAAAGCATTGAACGTCAAACTGTTAAAAAACAGACAAATTTAATTAGAATTAATCACATAATTAAAGTCGGATTCGCGACTAGTTTGCATTGAGGGACTCTTTCAATACACCACCCGTGTCTTTAAAGGATTTAAAAGTCGATCTAGAAAAACGCGGCAGGGACCAAGGCGGCGTTGAAATTTTGCGATCACCTTCCGAAGCAAGCTTAGCACAATGTCAAGTTTAAACTTTGAGCAAGGGTTTTATTTCAGGTACACTGTAAAACGAAAAGATTACTACAATGCTGAAATTGGGTTTATGAAATGCCAAATGAAGTTTAAGTATGCACTACTTTTATTGATAGCACCGAATAAACCCTTTGGACTCCGGCGTCTCTTACACAAATTTTATTCGGTCGGCACCACTTTTTTAAAAGAAGTTTCCTGCAAGTACACAATTTCAAAAATGCTCTGATTAAATAAGGCATATTTTATTTTCCTTTATTACTAGTGCCAGAAACAAATTTTGCAAAGAAAGATGATGTCGCCACAGCGGTGACAACGGAGTGCAAAGGTTTAAGTTCATCATAAATAGATCAGGATAAGATTTTTAAAAAAAAGAGCCATACAGAATAGCAATACTTGGTACTATTTAGGCTTCATATATCTCTGAACTTCCATGGTATATCCATTTATACTTTTCTAGTATATACAGCTTTACCGAACCCTACGTGGTATAGTTTTTTTTTACAAATTCTTATTATTCTTTTAACAACGATTTTTTTTAATGATACAGTTAATAATTAATATACTTATTGTACTACGGAGCACTCAGTGCGCGAGTATTATTCGTGCTTGGCCGTTTATTTATATCATTGTTTAAGTCAAAATAAATTTTACACAAAATCACTAAAGAAAAAAAGGAAATCATAGTTATTTTTACGAAATGCATTGCGAACTTACATTACAACGTATACATATATTGTTGAATTTTTAGACGGCTAAAAAATATTTTCTTAAAATATTAAAATATATTAAATGTAAAATTTGCATCGCAATAATTTAAAAATTTGCTTCTGAAAATAAAAGTTAATTTTCAGCTAATTAATGCTGAAATATTTACTTTTTTCCGCGTTTCATTACCAAATAATACTATTAAATATGTAAAGAGTTGAAAAGCTTGGTTAAATAATATGTTACGGTACATTTTCTCAAAAATTGTTTATTTCATGGTTGAAAGCATTATGAGATATTATATCCAATGGTAAAACTAAAATAATAAAATTCTACTTAGTATTGAAGATATGAGACAGTAGCTTTTAATATTTAATATTTTTGTATTTAATAAATGAAATGGTGAAAGTAATTTCTAATACTTAACCCTCTCGCTACGCAACCCGCGATATACTCGGGCATGAATTTTAATTTCTAATTAATACTATTTGGTTAATACCACCAGTTATTTTACAGCGAAAACTTTATCTGATTTAATCAGGACATTTTCCCCGATTACGAAAGCCAAAAATTTCTGCTTTAAAAGCACCGGTGATAAAAGATTAAAAATTCTGTGAAAGACGCTCATCGCGAAAAATTACTTACGCAACGAGAGGTTTAATAACTAAATGTTAATATTCGTTTCTAGGACAGTTTAATATCACCTATTAATATTCAAACATATGCTACTAAGAAGGAATTAAATAAATAACTAAATTACAACAAAAAACTTTCACTTCATTTTTTCTCGAATTCTAACTTTTGTTGTATAACATTTTCTTCCACTCAGTCAGATATTCAATTACCTTCAATAACATATCTTTCCAGAAATTTCATTTCATTTTTTT
This sequence comes from Maratus speciosus, assembly GCA_963932465.1. Classification (NCBI taxonomy): domain Eukaryota; kingdom Metazoa; phylum Arthropoda; class Arachnida; order Araneae; family Salticidae; genus Maratus; species Maratus speciosus. The sequence continues at coordinate 142,874,187 of OZ010791.1, forward strand.
ACCAAACCATAAATCATACAAACTATCGAAGCTTTCGAAAACCGAAGAAAGAGGAAGGAATATTTTATAATGAAAAAAATATGTAGAAGAATAAAATAAAATTTTTACAAATGAGTATTTTCTTCATTCTTAATAGTAAAGTAACTCAACAAGCTCAAATGTGTTTTTTTTCCTTTTACATTATACTATCAAATGTAGTTACTAATGAAGATGATAAAGTAGATAGCCAAATAGTAATGAAAAACAAAGACTAATATAATATGTAGAAAAGAATGTTAAATTCTGAGACATTAATTCTCAAACATGTTATTAGTGAATAAAGAAATTCTTCTAATATTCAATTTGTATTATACATTCTTTTTCAGTACACGTAACTATATTCTGATGATAAGAAAATTGGGAAACGTATTAAATAAAGTTTTGCTTTAGTACTATATCCTTGACTTTTTTTTGCAAAAAAAAAGTTGAATTTAATTATACTTTTGACATAGATAACTTATTTCATTAGCATAAAACTGATTTTTGAGTTTGTGAATAAATTGTATGTGCATCTATTATAATATTTAAAATTTCCTGCAATTTTCCATGCAGAAATTTGCATGTACATTGCGGTGTTGTTCGAAGATAAATTTTCAGTTTTGGGAAAATAAGCATCTTTTTTTTGTAAAGACCATGATATTCATGTAGTTATTTTTCTAAGTTGTACTATTTTTAAGAATTTCAAAGAACACTTTTATACTATACTCCATTGATTTTTATTTATTTATTGCTTTTAAAGGATTTTGAAATTAGAAAAATACATATTCCGAAACTCTTAAATATATTTCGGATACATTTCTTAAAATAAAGTGTAGCAGAAAGGACGCAGTTATGCAAAACCTAGACTCGGTTTTGAATATAAATATTTGATTCAATCGGATAAAAGCTTGATTTTCAAACGTGCCAACAAATTTTTATTTTTGTAACAAGTATTCAAGATCGAACCCGAAAATCGAAGATCGAAATCTGTGATGTTATTTTTAAAGTAGACCACATATAAATATATAAATATTCATCACGAAGCATAAAGTCCGTGGGTCATGCCGCTTTTCGTATATGCAGCCAAATTTCATAAAATAAAAATTGTGTCTGCTGATTTTTTTTTTTTTTTTTTTTTTTTTTGTAGAAAATCCTGTTAATTGTAAAAATTATGAACAAAAATCAGATTTCAGCTTGTAGTGATATACCATCTATTTTTAACTGAATATCCGAATTGAGATACTGGTTTCCTAATTCAAAAATTGTTTGTCTTGAAGCATGTATTTTCACCCCTGAAAATATTTATTTATTTAGAAACATCCATATATAAATTTTTGTACAGACTGTATACATTATTTGACATACGTATCGTTGAATTTTATAATTATCTTTCTTTGAAATATATTAATAAGTATTTTCTAAAAACACTAAGGATATGGCTCAAAACGCGATATTTGCATTAAAAGAATTTAAAAGTTTGTTTCACGAAAGAAAAGTTAGCTTGAACTCAATGTTCTTGTAAAACTTATAGAAGATATTTTCTGAAAAGAAATAGTAAATATTTAGCCGCAATTCTAAGCAAATACCGGTATTAATATATTTCTGTGTGTGTGGCGGTGTTGCTTGAATACAAATTTATAGATGTTGTAAAACTAGCATTTTATTTTGATGATTCAATTCTAGATGAAACTTTTTTTTATTATTGTCGCTGATGTTATTTTAAAGAAGAAGGTGCATATATACTTAGCACAGATTATAAAAGGTAATGTGGTCATGCTACTTTTCGTATATATCGTCAAACGTCATAGAAATTGAAGTTGTGTTTGTTGAAACAAATCGTTAATAAATCTTGATTATTGTTAAAGTTATGAACAAAACTCAGAATTCATCTTGTAGCCATGTACTCTGAATTTTTGGCTGAATATCTGAATTGAGATACTAGTTTCTTAAATCAAAATTGTTTCTCCTGAAGCGTCTATTATGACCCCTGAAAATATTTTCCATTCATTTAGAAACATCCATATAAACATTTTTGTATATGTTATATACATTTTTGCATGTACAGTCGTGGAAAAAAAAGTAAACGCCGCCTACTAACTCCTCAACAAAGTACCGAAGACGAAAGTTACTGGTACCGAACGATTGGAAATAAAGTCTATTTTTAAATGACATACATAAAATTTGCTTAGGGGGAAAACTACATATTAAAGCGAACCCAAACTTCATTCTTTTTCAATGGCAATACCCAATTTTAACAAGATATTTCAAATCTTTGGTTCGAACTATGCCTAAACACCAAACTTCAAGTCATTTGAATGATACATTTTTGAATTATAAACGTTCAAAATTTAGTGCTTCTGACGTTAAGGGGGTCCGGGACACATTTTCAAAATTTTTTTATTTATTGGGTTAAAATTTTGAATTTTTTTATGATGGTTAACCATATCATTTGTAAACAAAATCGCATGATAAAACTTCTCATAATTTAAAAAAAATTAAATTTTAAATTTTGTTAAAAAAGTGGGGTAGTTTAAAATCGTTATAACTCGAAATATTATTTATAGAACTTCAATTTTTTTTTCATTTAAATAAACAGAAATATATAAATTTTAATTTAGAGACAGCATTTTAAAAAATATTAATTTTTAAAAAAATTAAAAATATTTAACGAAAAAATTACAAAAAAAAGTGGTGCAACTTTTAAAAAAATAAATCATATTTTCAAAAGTAAATATTTTTTTTTTAATATGCTGGCTCAAAAGTAAAGTAAAATAATTGAAAAAGATATGTTCCGAGTTTCAACCCTGTATCTTTAACGGTTCTCGAGTTATAAGAATTTAAATATGAGAAATGGTGAAAAAAACCTATCATGAAGAAAAACGCAATTTCACAAGAACTCGTTTCCTTGACAACCATAGCTTGAAAGGCAGATTTTGAAAACAAACCAAAACGAAAAAATTAATATTTCCTGTTCTAATTAAAATAGAAACATGATTTAAACATCATTTTAAGCAGAAAACGGCAGAGAAATTTTTAATCCAATAAAACAAAACTTGAAAATTTGAAGATTTTTGTGTCCCGGACCCCCTTAAATTACATTTTTATATTTTCATTAACATCTCCTGAAATTATACTCCTAATGTGCTAATTTTTTGCGCAACAATAACACTAAAATACCCAAACATAAATACGTTGAATTTGAAATTTTTATAATTTTATGATGTGAATTTTGAATTATGAAATTAATATTCGAAAAAAACTATGAATTGCAACTTATAATTTTTTTCATGTATTTAGATTTATTAAGTCCTGCTTTATGGAAATCCAAAATTTCACATTTTTCTTCCAAGTAGTTTTCAAATTATGCTTTAAAAACGACAAAATGGTGGTTTAAGGTGCTGTCTATGATAGAAGCGACTACATATGTTGAAATTTCTTAGGCTATCCCGAACCTAGCAGTCTTTAATGACTGCTTGAGTGGCGCTTAAGATGCCTTGATCAAGAAGGGGACTCTCTCGGTCAACAATCGAGTACCGAACTACAATTGGGATACAGTCCCTAAAATATGCTTGTTTTAAAATAATTAATTTCTCGGAAACTTATCGTACGAACTGTATAAAAATATGTTTTTAGGCTAATTGAAGGGAGTAGAGTTCATTTATTCTGTCAGAATTGCGTACTGCTATTGAGAAAAACAAAGTCATGGTTCGTTTTATTATGTAGATGGCCCTCTAAGCAAATTTTATATACATCATTTAAAAGTAGACTTTATTACTAATTGTGTGGTACCAGTAACTTTCTTCTACGATAATGTTTTGCAGAGTTAGTAAGGGTTGTTTACTTTTTTTTCCCTACACGTCCTAGAATATTATAATTTCTTTTCTTTGAGCATATTGATAAGTTATCTTCTGTAAATACTACGGATGTGACACAAAGTGCGATATTTGTCTTAAAATAAGTTAACTAATGATTACTTTTTACACTTTTCATTAGAAAATAGGATTATTAAATACGTATTCAATCATCTTCTGTAACAATTTTTTTAATAAAAAAGAAACTTTATTTAATTTTTTTCCCAACCAAAAATCACACAAACTATCAAAGCTTTCGAAAATCGAAAAAAGAGGAAGACATTTTTTATAAGGGGAAAAATGCATAGCAGAAAGAAAAAAAATTGTACAATTGAGTGTTTTTTCATTCTTAATAATAAAGAAACTCATCTAGTTCAAATGTAATTTTCTTTCTTTTTACCTTTTTCACATTATGCAATCAAATACAGTAACTAATGAAGACGATAAAGTAAATGACCAAATATAAATAAAAATAAAGACCAATATAAAATATAGAAAAGAATGTTAAACTCTCAGTTACTAATTCTCAAACATTTTATTAATGCATAAAAAAATTCTTCTTATATTCAATTTATATTATACATTCTTTTCCATTAAACTTTACTGTATCCAGATCATGAGAAATTTGAGAAATGCGTTAAATTAGGTTTTGCTTAATAATATACGAGTTACATTATTTTTTCCGTAGAAAAAGGTGAATTTAATTATACTTTTGACATAGATAACTTATTTCATTAGCATAAAACTGATTTTTTGAGTCATTAGATAAATTGTCTGTGAATCCATAAAATATTTAAAATTTCTGGCAAATTTCCATATGGAAATTTACATGTACATTGCGATATTGTTCGAAGATGAATTTTGAGTTTGAGGATAACAAGCATTTTTTTTTTTTTTTTTTTTTTTTTTAAACATGAAATTCATGAAGCTGTTTTTTCTACGTCGTACTATTTTTAAGAATTTCAAAGAACACTTTTAAACTATATTCAATTGATTTTTATTTATTTATTGCTTTTAAATGATTTCGAAATTGAAATAATGCATATTCCGAAACTCTTAAATATATTTCGGATACATTTCTCAAAATAAATTGTAACAGAAAGGAAAACCATCTGCGGAAGCACGCAGTTACGCAAAACCTAGACTCGGTTTTAAATATAAATATTTGATTTCAATCGAATAAAAACTTGATTTCCAAACGTGCCAACAAATTGTTATTTTTGTAACTATATGTATTCAAGATATTTACTGAAAAGAAATAGAAAATATTTACCAGCAAATCGAAGCAAATGCCGGTATTAATATTTCTGTGTGTTTGGCGGTGTTACTTGAATACGAAATTTATGGTACAAAACTTCTGCTATATTTTGATGATTCTATGCTACCTGAAACGTTTTTAGCTCACAGGCTATCAAAGCCTGAGAGCTAATGTGCCCGCCCGTTCTGTATGTATGTATGTATGTATGTATGTATGTACGTACGTACGTATGTACGTAACGCGATAACTCTTTATAGAAACATCCGATTTGCTTCAAAATTATTTTCTAGGTTCACTGTGATAAGGCGCTTCCCTGATTAGTTTTTGGAGTTCATTGGATAAGGATAAAGGGGGAAAAACGGGGTTAGCCCACACCCCACTTTCTTAATTCAGATAAATGGGTTTTTCATGCAGAATGATTCGATTTGCTCCGAATTCGATATACTGGTTTATTATGTTAAGGAACTTCCCTGATTAGTTTTGGGAGTTCATTGGTTAAGGATAAAAGGGGAAAAACGGGGTGAGTCCATCCCCCTTAATTCAGATAAATGTGTTTTTCATGCAGAATGATTCGATTTGCTCCGAATTTGGTATAGCGGTTTATTATGTTAAGGAACTTCCCTGATTAGTTTTGGGGGTTCATTGGTTAAGGGTAAAGGGGGGAAAACGGGGTTAGTCCACCCCCCTTGATTCAGATAAATGGGTTTTTCATGCAGAATGATTCGATTTGCTCCGAATTTGGTATAGCGGTTTATTATGTTAAGGAACTTCCCTGATTAGTTTTGGGGGTTCATTGGTTAAGGGTAAAGGGGTAAAACGGGGTTAGTCCACCCCCCTTAATTCAGATAAATGGGTTTTTCATGAAGAATCATTCGATTTGCTCCGAATTTGGTATACCGGTTTATTATGTTAAGGAACTTCCCTGATTAGTTTTGGGGGTTCATTGGTTAAGGATAAAGGGGGAAAAGGGGGGTTAGTCCACCCCCTTAATTCAGATAAATGGGTTTTTCATGCAGAATCATTCGATTTGCTCCGAATTTGGTATACCGGTTTATTATGTTAAGGAACTTCCCTGATTAGTTTTGGGGGTTCATTGGTTAAGGATAAAGGGAGGAAAACAGGGTTAGTCCACCCCCCTTAATTCAGATAAATGTGTTTTTCATGCAGAATGATTCGATTTGCTCCGAATTTTGTATACCGGTTTATTATGTTAAGGAACTTCCCTGATTAGTTTTGGGGTTCATTGGTTAAGGGTAAAGGGGGAAAAGGGAGGTTAGCCCGCCCCTCTTAATTTAGATAAATGGGTTTTTCATGCAGAATGATTCGATTTGCTCCAAATTTGGTATACCGGTTTATTATGATAAGGAGCTTCCCTGATTAGATTTGGAGGTTCACTGGTTAAGTATAAAGGGGGAAACGGGGGCTAATTCCCCTTCACTTATTTTTTGAATGGCATTATTCTTTAAAATAAGAGTATAATATACAATTAGTGTGAATAGTCTGTGAGCTCAATGCCATCAGTTTAGCTGGGCACTTTTCTTTTTTATTATTATCATTATCCGTGATGTCATTTTTAAACAAGACCACATGTAAATATTCATCACGAAGTATAAAGTCAGTGGGTCATGCCGCTTTTCGTATATGCAGAAAAATTTCATAAAATAAAAATTGTGTCTGTTGAAAAAAAAATTTTAAAAATCTGTTGTAATATTGTAAAAGTTATGAACAAAAATCTGATTTCAGCTGATAGTGATATAGCATACATTTTTAATTGAATAGCTGAATTGAGATGCTGGTTTCCTAATACAAAAATTGTTTGTCTTGAAGCATATATTTTTACACCTGAAAATATTTATTAATTTAAAAACATCTATATATAAATTTTTGTATAGACTGTATATATTGTTTGATATACGCATCGCTGAATTTTATAATTATCTTTCTTTGAAATATATTGATAAATATTTTCTGAAAACACTGAAGACATTGCTCAAAACGCGATATTTGCATTAAAATAATTTAAAAGTTTGTTTCGTGAAATATAAGTTAGCTTTGAACTCAATGTTCTTGTAGAACGTATTCAAGATATTTGCTAAAAAGAAATAGAATATATTTACCTGCAATTCTAAGCAAATACCGGTATTAATACTTTGTGCGTATGGCGGTGTTACTTGAATACAAATTCATGGACGTTGTAAAACTAGCATTTTATTTTGCTAGATGAAACTTCTTTTCATTATTGTCTGTGATGTTATTTTAAAAGAAGAATGTGCATGTATATTTAGCACAGATTATAAAAGGTAATGTAGCCATGTTACTTTTCGTATATATCGTCAAACGCCATAGAAATTGAAGTTGTGTTTGTTGAAACAAATCGTTATCTTGATTATTGTTAAAGTTATGAACAAAATTCAGAGTTCATCTTGTAGTCATGTACCCTGTATTTATAGCTGAATATCTGAATTGAGATACTAGTTTCTTAATTAAAACATCGTTTGTCCTGAAGCGTCTATTATGACCTCTGAAAATGTTTTCCAATCATTTAGAAACATCCGTATAAACATTTCTGTATGTACTATATACATTTTTGTATGTACACGTTTTTAAATATTATAATTTCCTTTCTTTGAGTAGGTTGATAAGTGGTCATCTGTAAACCTTTACGGATGTGACACAAAATGCGATATTTGTCTTAAAATAACTTAACTAATGATTACTTTTTTACATTTTTCATTAGAAAATAGGATTATTAAATATGTATTCAATCATCTTCTATAGCAATTTTTTCAATAAAAAAAGAGACATTATTCCCTTTTTTCCCAACTGAAAATTACACAAACTACCAAAGTCTGAAAATCGAAAGAAGAGGAAGAAATTTTTTATACGGGGGAAAAGGAAAGCAGAAAGAAGATATTTTGTACAATTGAGTATTTTCTTCATTCTTAATAATAAAGAAAATCATCTAGTTCAAATTTGTTGTTGTTTCTTTTTACTTTTTTCACATTATACAATCAAATACAATAACTAATGAAGACGATAAAGTAAATGACCAAATATTAATAAAAACAAAGACTAATATAAAATATAGAAAAGAATATTAAATTCTGAGTTATTAATTCTCAAAAAATTTTTAGTGAATAAAGAAATTCTTCTAATATTCAATTTATATTATACATTTTTTTCCGTTAAACTTTACTGTATATCGATGATGAGAAATTTGAAAAACGCATTAAATAGGTTTTGCTTTATAATATACGCGTGATATTTTTTTCCGGAGAAAAAGGTGAATTTGATTTTACTTTTGACATAGATAACATATTTCATTAGCATAAAACTGATTTTTCGAAATTGTGGATAAAATTGTCTGTGAATCTATTATAATACTTAAAATTTCTGGCAAATTTCCATATTGAAATTTACATGTACACTGTGGTGTTGTTCGAAGAAAAAATTTGAGTTTTAGCAAACAAAGCATTTTTTTCTTATGACCACGATATTCGTGAAGCTATTTTTTTCTACAGTCGTGAGAAAAAAAAATAAACACTCCCTGCTAACTCTGCAACAAATTAATGTAGAAGAAATTTACTGGTACCAAACGATTGGAAATAAAGCCTTCTTTTGAATGATGTATATAAAATTTGCTTAGTGTGGGCATCTACATATCAAAATGAACCAAAACTATGTTTTTTTTCAATAGAAATACTTAAGTTTGGCACCATACAGGAATTCTTCTACACCTATCAATTAGCCTAAATCCAAATTTTCCTGACGTTCGCACGATTAATTTCAGATGAATCAATTATTTTAAAATCATCTTATTTTAGGGGCTGTATCCAAATTGAAGTTCGGTACTCGATCGTTGAAATGCTATAGAGTGACTATGTCACTTCTACTAATGTATTATTTTTTGCTAATATGAATTTCGCTGTATTAATGTGCTTCGACTATTGCCAACCAAAATGTTTCAATAAAATGAGTAAAAAATATTTTTTACAAATTATGCTTCTCTGCACACCATAGATGGCCCCTTAAACCATCATTTTGACGTTTTTTAATCATAATTCGAAACCTATAGGGAAGAAAAATCTGAAATTGGGAAATCTCATATAGCAGGACATAATAAATATCATTCTGTCATAAAAATGGTAGGTTGTAATTCATATTTCTTTAATATTAATTAAATAATTTGAATATTAATTCATATTATAAAAATTTTTAAATTGTAAATTCAATGTTTTTAATGTTTGGGAATTTTAGTGTTATAACCACACAAAAAATTATAAAGTAAATTATAAAATTATAAAAAATTATAAAATATCATAAAATTATAAAAAATTGCAAATTCAGCGTATTTATGTTTGGGTATATTAGTATTATTGCTTACACAAAAAATTAGCACATTAGGGTTATAATTTCAGGAAGTATTAACAAAAATATAAAAATGTAATTTAACATTAGAAGCTCTAAATTTTGAATGTTTATAATTCATAAACTTATCATCCAAATGACTTGAAATCTCGTTTCTAGGCATAGTTTGAACCGATGATTTAAAATATATTGTCAAAATTGAGGGTTGTCATTGAAAAAAAAGAAAATTTGGTCTGGTTTTAATTTGTAGATGGCCCCATAATCAAATTTATATGCATCATTTAAAAGTAGACTTTATTTCCAATCGTTTGGCACCAGTAACTTTCTTCTATTATAATTAGTTGCTGAGTTAGTGGGTGGTATTTTCTTTTTTTTTCTCCGACTGTACGTCCAGTGTTGCCAGATTGGGGGCTTTTTTAAATCAGATTCTTTGACTGTCACCACTTTTTAAAAATTATATAATTCGCCTTATTTTTCTGAATTTTAAATCTATTTTTAAATAGACCGAATATTTCTATTTCAAAAAAGTGGTGACAATGAACAATCTGGGGACAAAAATGTCCCCAATCTGGTAACACTGTGTACGTCGAACTATTTTTAAGAATTTCTAAGAACACTTGTATGCAACATTTAATCGATTTTGATCTATTTATTTCTTTTAAATGATTTTGTGATTGAAAAAATATACATTCCGAAACATTTAAATATATTTCAGATGCATTTCTCAAATAAAATGTAGCAGTAACGAAAACTATCTGCAAAAGCACGCAGTTATGCGAAACCCAGACTCCGTTTTGAACATAAATATTTGATTTCAATAGAATAAAAGCTTTATTTTCAAACGTGCCAACAAATTTTCATTTTTGTAACTATGTGTGTTCAAGATATTTTTTGAAAAGAAATTGAAAAAGTTTACCCGCAACTCTAAGCAAATACCGGTATTACCGTAATTTCCGGTGTATAGCCCGCGAATCAAATAATCGTGTTTCGACCCAGAATTTTTTAAAAATAAAATACAACTTTTTAGATCACGGTAAATATTGGTCTTCAAATACTGAATAAAATTTCTGGTTCCAAACTCAATTGTTTGATCTGCGGGCTATACACCCGAAATTACGGTAATATTTCTATGTGTATGGCGGTGTTACTTAAATACAAACTTCACGGTTAATGTAAAACTAGCATTTTATTTTGATGATTCAATGCTAGATTACACCTTTTTTATTATTTTCTCTGATGTTATTTTAAAGAAGAATATATATAAATATTTAGCACGGATTATTAAAGGTAGTGTGTATGGAGACGTTTGATCCGTCATGCAACGATGGTTCAGGGTTCGATCGTATTGCAAGATTAAGAAAAAAAAACTCAACATTATAGGTGACAGAAATGAAGTCAATATTTATTCATTTCAAATGAAACACACAGTTCGTAAAAGACAGCATACTTGGAGATATGTAGATATATATAGCTATACATGGTGAAGTACTACACATCGTCAAAAAGAAACAAGAATAATCCAGCGGCCCTGTTATCGGGACCTTACAGCACAGGGGGAGAAAGCCAACTGAACTTTTTGCGTAATGAATCACATGACTTGGCGTAGTACATTATCGCCAATTTACAAAGTTTTTGACGCCAGAATAAAATAGACAAAGCATTGGCGGGAGGTTCAGCAGAATATAATGTCGCAGCCCCCCTTCAGCACTCACTCACGGGATGTAAAGCAACCCTACTTTATTTCATGAGTAAGAGCGACATCAAGTCTGGGTTTGTTTAGTTTAACACCAACAAATTAGCTTAAATGTGATTGTCAAATCTTAACGAATGTATGGAAAATGCAGAGAAAAATCATTTGTGCTAAGATAAATGAAATATATTTGAAACCGCAATTCCCATAAAAAAAACCTTTTTGTTATTATTTCTTTTTAACCGTCAAATTCCAGTTGCAATTAAGAATAACTTATTTACAACGCAGATAAAATAAGATAACAGAAATTGCAATGTTAAAAAGACAGCTGCACTTACATTTATGTGTCTTTATTTCATTACTTTTAAACAAGGACCGTTAAGAAATAGAAATTAAATATGCGAGAATGGAATTTTGAATAAGTAGAAAATGAAATCGTAAATCTTTGTATTTGAACGTGTTGAATTAACTTCGTTGCGAAGAGAGAAAAAAATTCATGTAGATAGATTTACGTATTTTAAAAAAAAATTAATTAATGATTTCACTTGTTCAAAGTAGATTTCGAGTAACGGGGGGCTGGAAATTGATATGTGCAGAGAAGCTGCCACAGTGTGGTCATATCACTTTTTCGTATATGTCGTCGAATATCATAGAAATTGAAGTTATGTCTGTTGTTAAAATAAATCGTTAATAAATCTTGTTTATTATTAAAGTTATGAACAAAATCCAGAGTTCATCTTGTAGTGATGTACCCTGTATTTTTCACTGAATATTTGAATTGAGATATTAGTTTCCTAATTCAAAATTGTTTGTATTTAACCGTGTAGGAAGCGTGACACAAGAAAATGTTTTCCATTATCTGAAAACGGGCAATTTCACTCCAGAATTTTTATTTTTTTTAATTAATGTACGAACTTCCAAATACAATTATATACTATGATTACATGTTTTGTCATTTGAATGCTGTAGTGTTTTGAGATCAAGGATGTATATTTTGTGCGTAGGATAAACTTTTATGGAAGAAAGTGTCTGTTAACACCATAATCAGTGTCTAATAATTGGGACTGAGATGATGGGGACTGAGGTGATGTTTTTGTCTTAAAAGCTGCACAGCCATTTTATTGAATCATTTTGAACACATGTAAATGATTAAATATGCCATGTGACATTTGGATGTTACATAAATAAAGTTGCAATAATTTTTGTTTTATATAAATAAAAATTTAAATATGGGGACATGAATGATACTATAAAAAAATCCTTATCCCTTTTCAGAACAAAAACTAAATATTTCTAAAAATGAAACAAAGAGAAGAACAAATTACCTTCATCCATGGTGGATAATTGAACGGTAGTAGCTGTTGCAATGGAAATAATTCTGCCAGCACCACGTAGTATCTGTTAACCTAAATGTATGTTTAGAGGGACTGAGATGATGGTCAACCTCAGGGACAAATATATTTACTACAGTATTTTACTATACAATCTATGCTAGTAAAGGAGCATTATATTTTTCCATACTGTATACATATAGGTACAAATATATAATACCAAAATTAAAAATATTTATAAAAAATTTTCAGCATACATTTAATATTGAATATTTGTACCTGGGGACAGGGATTGAAATGATGATTTCGTTTGTTTAAAACTTAAAATTAATTATTTATACATCATCATACATCCATTTATCATTGGTAATTGTTATAACAAATGTTATAATATATTACATTTTTCAGTTTTTGGTTTTAGTATAATTAATGGAATATTATTGGCAGTGGACGCAAATTGTCCATTTTTCAGATATTAACCCATATCACTATATACATTGATGAATGTATACATCGTCGAATATTACAATTTTCTTTGAGTAGGTTGATAAGTTATTTTATGTAAATATTAAGGACGTGAAAAAAATGCGATATTTGTCTTAAAATAACATGAAACAAACGTTACCTTTCAACAGAATATTTTTGTAAAGCTTATTTTCTTCCAAACTTCATTATTAAATGACATTTGTAAGGATGTTGATCCATCTTTGCAGAAAGGTCTTTAAAACTATTTCCCCTTCTTTTTTTCCTATTACAGTAAAATAGAAAATAATAATCAAAGATTCCAAAAATGAGAAAAAAGAAAAAAAAAATTCTCAGAAAAAAGGGACGACGATGGACAAAAAAAAATGCGTTGAAATAAATATTTTTTTTTTTCGTTCTTAATAATGAAGAAATTCAGCATTTATTTGTTTCGTTACATTTCAATATCAAAGATTTTTTTCTAATAAAGACTTCAAATGACAAAAGAATGTTACAAAATAAGTGATAACATAATATCCAGACGTAGTCTTAAATTCTGTGTTATTAATTCTCCGACATTTTATAACGGAATAAAATAACTGGAATAAATTTTCTGATGTTGAAGTTTATAAAATCCGTATGCTATTTTTTTTATTATTATTTGTTTTTTCGGGAAAGGTTGAATTTACTTTTACTGTTAATATGTTTAATATATTTCAGCAGCAAGAAGGTTTATTTAGCTCATGTTTGAAATAGCTATACATACTGGGGGATTCTAAAGTTACAAAAGAAATAATAAGTTGAAATTTGCACTTCAAACGTGGCAAATGAGGTGTGTTCCTACTATAACTAATTTTATAAATATTTTTTGCACCGCATCTTGTACTGTATGTATATTTTATTGCACTTCAAAAGTGCATATCAATTTCAATCTGTTCGAAATGCTGTAACATTATTAAAATGCACTTGAAATAATCTTTTCCCATTGGCCATAATGTAACGGAAAACTTTTGACTGTCCCAGTAATTAAACTATACATCCTATTTTCATAAAATTTGAAATGATTCGACAAAATTTTGCAACAATTGATATTTAATATTTCAGACTATTCGGTTGGGTAGTTTTTGCTTTGTTACATGCGGACGAACAGACAGACCGACAGACAGACGGACCGAACAACGATTATAGGGGCTACGCATTTACATAATTACGAACGCACCTCAAAACTCAATAATTTGAAATATAATATATACAATTTTCACATAAACACATAGAAACATATTTTCTTTTTAGGAGTAAAAAGTAGTAGCAGAATAGATTTATCAAAAACAATTAGCACTGTAGTGGTCTCAAAGCTTCTGCCCCTCGCTATTCACGCCATCATGTGACAGATATTACAGAAGAAATTAATTTCGGTTAATTATTACGTCTCACTAATACCACCTGCCTCCTTATAATCAATTTGTAAAAAAAATACAGCACTAGAAGCTCGGTGTGAATTGTGATGCATTGTACAAACTGCTGCAACTAACAAACCACTACTTGTTGGCAGAAAATGTAATTATCCTAGCAAAAAAAAAATCGACATAAAAAAAAATCGCAGTTATAGAATGATACAGTGTATAGATTTTCGAGTCACATAAAAAAAAAATCTGGTACAATCTTGAATATTTATTTATAAACAAGCACCATTCGAATAGATGAAATGTTAAATAACAATATAATTCTCTCCCTTCTCTCGTGCAAGAGTCCTCCACAGAAAAAGATGCCTCCGAGTCCAAGCATAATCTCTGTCAGCAACACCAGAGGAAGTACAGTGTGACTTCAAAAATCCGCATTCAGAAATCAGGGAACTTCAAAAATCCGACATCAAAACCACCTTTCCCTTCCTTATTCTTTTACTCTTTCATGTTATGGGAGAAGAAAAATAGCAATTGTTTATGAATTAGAAACATCAAGATCGAATGTAAAAATGCAAACAAATATTTGACTTTTTTTTTTCATTTGTCAGATGCGATTATTTTCTGAACAAATTTTCTCGGAGCTCCACCGTTGCTTAGCAACGGCGGCGGACACTAGTATACAAGTTAAATTAAATAATAAAGCTTTGCATAAATCACCATCAAAATATAAAAACACACAGGACGTGTTTCGAGCTAGAAAATTAACAGGTCGTCATCATCTACTGTAAACACGTGTCCATTAGAGGACAAGGTCACAAATGAATTACACGAGAAGAAATAATGTCATATTTTATTAGATTTTTTTTTCTGTAACATAGAAAATATCAATTAAAGTAAGTTTTTTATATTATTTAATTTTCTCTTTTTCTTACTTAATTATTACTTAATAATGAAATAAATTACAGAAAAGGCACCAATAAGAATATAGTACTACTTTTAATATTCCTAGTTAATACTTTTGATATTCCTTCAAAAATCCGGAATTTTCAAACGTCCGGCATAGCCATGGTCCCGATGATGCCGGATTTTTGAAGTTATACTGTAATAGTTTCTGATCTTATACATGGTTTTCTGTACATTTTAGAGAAAACTATATCCAGACATTGTCTATACTTCACGAATTATTGAATTTTTTTTTCTTAATCCTTTAATTACGGCCAGGTCTGTATGCTTCTATTTAATATGAAAGGGTATTAGAGGGCAGTTATCATTTCCATTATGGAGTAGGCACCCATGGGTTCCGAACTTGCAATCATCAGATGTTAATTTTTTTAAGTTGAAAGAAAACTGGGCAAATTGATGTGACTTATAATATACTAAAGTACAATATTATATGTCTATTTTAATTCCCGCAAAATATTTGGTATAAAATTATAAATTATGTTATGTTGAAAATTAGTGTAAATCATGTATGAGTAGTATCTCAATCTCAATAATACTGCCAAACTGTAATTAACTTTTCATAAACTATTTTATTTAAAAACGAGATCGAAAAATCTGTTTTATTCTATTAATTTTTTTGAATTATTTAATAGTGGTTGCTTTGCTAATAAATCAGCGCTTCCATTGCCCTCTATATGCCTTTGTATCTTTTTAACTAAGATATTATTACTTTAAGATTTTATTTATTAAATATTTTAATAATAATAACATTGTGATACATTTTTACTTTGGTTTAAAATTTGTAATTGCTAAAAACGATCTGAAGAAAATGCAACAACTCGAAAACAGCCAGTTTATTATTGTAATTTACAGTAAAATCAAAATAAGTACCTTCTGTCGAATCGGTTGTGTAGTCCTTAAATTGATGTAGTGAATTGTTATTGTTTAAAATTACAATCGTCTTACAAGGTTGATTCGAAATATAATTATGAATAATGTGTTGATTTATTTTCACCCCCCCCCCCCCTCCGCTAATGACAGTTTTTGAATAAAATAAAAAAATTTATTTCATTTCATTTTTTCAACAAACTGAAAATCACAGAAATATTCGAAAGTTCTAAAAATAAAAACAAAGGAAAATATCAGAAAAATATATAGAAAGTTAATACAAATTTAATACGAATATTTTCTTTCTTCTTAATAATGTGAAAACTCATCAATTCTAAATTTATTTATTTTTTCCTCGTTACTCTACAATATCAAAAACGAAGTTATTAAATGAAGATGATAAAGTAAATGAACAAAAGAGTGATGTAAAAGAAAGAATAATATAATAAGGAGAAAGAATCTTAAATTCGGAGTCATTTATTATCATACATTTTATTAATGAATAATACAAAGGGAATACAATCTTCTAATATTGAATTTTAGTTATTCAATCTTTTTATTAAAGTTTGGTTCATAGCATTCTTTCATATGACGAGATTTTTTTTAATGCATTAATTTAGATTCTTTTGTAATAAAATACAAATGCATTTTTTTTTTCGTATGAAAACTTAAATTTTACTCTTGAAATGGGGCCCACATTTCTTTAGAATAAAACGTATTTTTTAAGTTTGTGAATAAATTGAAAATCTGTTGAGATATTTTAACTTTCCTTGAAATGACTTTCCTTTTTTACTATTTATAAAAAGTTAAATGTTTTTTTTCACCTTGCTATATTTTTGTTTTATATAGTTTTAAATCATTTTTTCGTAAAACTTCGGTAAAAATTTTTAACACAAGTTCGCGTAATTTATATGTACCGATTGTCCCAAAAATGATTGATGGATTTTAAAATTCAATTACTTGCAAACGGAGACAGATATTTAAAAAATTCTTGCAGTAGGGTTATGTATGATGTCAGGAGTTTTTGTACTGTGATTCTTGATTTTAGTTCGAATTTCAAGCAATAGATGGCGTTGAGAGCAGTAGGCGCTCATTCCAGAGACGATTTTTGGTACTTCAGGATCCATTCAATACATTTTAATCTACTTTTTCTTCATGGAAGAAGAGAGAGGCCGAAAAATCGAGCCTGTTTTTTAGCGGTTATTGCTTGCAGCGCCATCTATCGATTCTATTTGTAACTAAAACTGAGAATCGCAGCATAAAAACTCCTGACATCTTACATAACACTCCTGTAAAAATTTTTTAATATCTGTCACCGTTTGCAAGTTATGGAATTTTAAAATTCATCAGTCATTTTTGGTACACACGGTATATACAGTCGAACAACTATTTAATATTATTTAATGTAAATTTCTATTGCAATCTGTATGTTTTATGATATTAAAGATTGAACTTTCTGTGGTTTATCTTTATGGAACATTCCTTCAAAATGCATTTTATTTTATTTCTTAATAGAACAGAGCATCACAAAAAAGTCATAGATTCCTCAAAATAAAAGACAAAAAATCTATATGAAAAAAAAAAATGTATGAAAGAAAGAAAAATAGTTAATACAAGTAAAGGCGTTTTCTTTTTTCTTTTCTGTTTTTTTCTCTTTTTTTTTTTTTTTCTTATTAATAAAGGAAATAATCAAATCTAAATTCGGAGATTTTTTTAAGGTGCGTTCATTTTTATATAAATACGTAGCACCTACAGTCGTCGTTCCGTCCGTTTGTCTGTCTGTCCGTCTGTCCGCATATAATAGAGCAAAAACTACTCAACCGAATCGTCTGAAATTTTACATATATGATTTTTGTAAAATTTTGTCGATTCATTTCAAATTTTTGAAAATCGGATGTATAGCTTAATTACAGGGGCAGTAAAAAAAATTTCGCTACATTATGGCCAATGAGAAAAATTATTTTTAATGCATTTTAAAGGTGTTACAGCTTTTCGAACAGAATGAAATTGATATGCGCCTATGAAGTGCACTAAAATATACATTCAGTACAATATGCGGTGCAAAAAATATTTATAAAACTAGTTAAAGTACGAACGCACCTCATTTGCCACGTTTGACGGGGAATTTCATACTTGTTCTCTTTATATTTTGATATTAAAATAAACGGTCAAATGCGAGTATTACTCGCGCACAGAGGGTCCCGTACAATAAATATATTAATTAGTAAATGTATTATACAAAAAACTCGCTGTTAAAAAACAATAAGACTTTGTAAAAAACTATACAATGTAGGGTTTGGTATAGCTGTATATACTAGAAAAGTATAAATGGATATACCATTAAAGAGCAAAGAGATATAAAGCCTAAATAGTGTCAAATATTGCTATTCCGCAAAACTGTTTTTTTTTTATCTTATCCTAATCCAGTGGTTCCCAAACTTTTTTTGGGCGTGCCCCACCTAAGCATCTCTAAAATCATGATTCCCCCCCCCCCCTCCCTTCTATATCATATAAATATTGTCACATAAAAAATAAACTTCCATTTTCCCGGATGGATCCGAAAATAGCATTAACTTTGATAAGTGATTTCACATTTTTTAATTTATCAAAATATATTTTTTTTAATTAGAAAAATGATTTTAACCTAACTCCATGAATGCAATGATGCCGTGGATCTTCGCATTTACATCTACAAAAGTTATTGTTTTTTGGCAACTTACCTCAAATTTAAAAGGGATAAATAGTCTACTTTTTTTATTTTCGTAAAATTTCTTGAAATCTCTATCACATTTGTACTACATCTGACAGAATTTATACATTTTATAATAGATTTTAGTACTTCATTAAGAATAAGTGATATTTGTTTATCGCCGAGACTGTGTGGATAACATAATTCACAAGTAACATTTCCGGATTCGCGCTTTTATCCATTTTAAGTTACTATTTTCCTTTCCTCTTCCTCTCATAACATACTTCTTTGATAGCGGGCTTTTTTCCCTCATTGTTATTAGTTGGCCACCATGTTTTCTCCAATTTTAGATTTTAAAATGCATATGTCATGAATGTCATATTCTGTATGTGGCCTGCAGAAGAGCATATAAGAAGTTTACTTTCAATCCTTTCCTTCCGTGATGCGCACGGGGTTTTGTTAATTTCATAAATGTATCACCGCATTTAGATCATTCAAAACATTTTTTTAGATTAAACATGCCCGAATAGTCGTCCAAATAGTCAGTTTTAGATATACCCTACAAAATTTCGTATGTAAAATTCCCCTCGTGGGGCATATTACACTATAAATAGATGTACAAGTTTTTTTTTTTTTTTTTTTTTAAATAAATAGTAAAAAAAGGGGGGGGGTGTAATTTGCTAAAATAATATTAAAACCAGAAAAATTAAAATGATTTTTTAATATATAAAAGGTGTCAAATTATCCAAAAAAATTCACATAATTATTTCGGTGTCAGTGTATTTTTGAACTTTTAAATGGGATCATTTCGAAAATCAATTTTTATTCAGTTATTTTTAAATTTTTTTATCTATTATTTCTATTTTTAGACTAAGAAACTACTTTCACTAGAAAAAAAAATGACAGAAAATTTGTTAATAAGAAATCTGAAATTGCCCCCCTGAAAAGTCATATTACACCCCCTGTGGGGCGTACTCTCCACGTTGGGAACCACTGTATCTAATCTGTTTATGATGAACTTAATTCTGTGCTGATAATAAAAGTAGTGCATATTTAAACTTCATTTGGCATCTCATAAAACCATATTCAGTGTAGTAATAATCTTTTATATTTACAGTGTATCTGAAACAAAACCCTTGTTCAAGTTTTAACTTGGCATTTTCCTATGCGCGCTTCGAAAGAAGGTCGCAAAGTTGCAACGCCACGTTGGTATGTGACGCTTTTTTTCAGATAGGTTTTTATTTAACCTGTAAATACACGAGTGGCGTATTGAGAGAGCCACTTGTGAATCTAATAGTAATTACGTGATTAATTCTAATTAACTTAATCGGTTTTTAACGGTTTGACGTTTATTGCTTTTATATTGCTACTGGGCATTGCATGACACAAATATATCAGTGAACGTTTTTATCTAGGCTTTAAAAGCATAGGGTACACCACCCGTGTCTTTATGTATGTCCAAACCATCCGTGTCCTTAAGGGTTAATAACTCGGCTAATTATCGACGATTTTTTTCGAAAATCATTATAAACAATGCTTTTATACTTCTGCGGCGATAGGTAACTCCAGCGCTCCTCAACGCCTTTGCTGAAAGCCCGAAAATCGAAATTTGTGTGTAACGGAAAAATGCGATTTTCTCAAAAACTATGTGACCTAAGATAATCACTATAGTTTTCCTGCAAGGTTTAAATTAACTACTACTATCCCTAATTTTTTCATAATTTTAGTTTCAGTAGATTCGGAAATACAGGGGGTGGGAGGCATATATTTGCGCTACATTTTAAACGATATCTCTGAAAATATAATATATAAAATTACAATAAATGTATTTTTGAGTTCGGCGTTAACTTAATTATCCTCTCTACATTTCTGCTAAATATATTTGTAAATGGTTAATAATCTAAAAATATGCGGGTCAATAGCCTTTATTACTTCCGTCAATTTGAACGTTTCGCGTTCCATTTTTTTTTTTTAAGTAAAAATTGCTGTGACAGACAGACAGGAGAGATCTTATAATGGTCTCTTTTTTACTTTTTAAGTATGGAACCCTAAAAAATACATTAGACCGATATTAGTCCGTTTTTGATAAAGGTAGCAAATTAAATGACGAAATACGAATGTAAAATGAAGACTAGCGTAATTATGAAGAAATAAATTGTAGAAATCCTTTATTCTCAGACATTAGAAACACAATTGTTTAGTAATGAATTTTAATTACGCATTCTATTTTTTATTAAAGTTTATTTTACTCATATGATGAAAGTATAAATAGATAACCATCCCGTAGCTAAGCTTGCGGTGTATAGCTAAAGTGCGAGTAGGAGAGACTACACAGTGCAATTGTACACACTGTTTTACATTTGATAGGCAGCCTTTGATGTTATTTGTAACATTTTAGCAACTGTACATCCCTTTTTGCATGTTTAATTTTAGAGTCAGCCTGGTTGCAAATTACAACATTACTATTAAATCAAGTTGAGATTCACAATTAGAACTACAAATTTAAATCTACACATATGTATTTGCATAGCCCTGTCTGATAAAAGTTTTCTATGTAACATATATAAGATGCAACTAATAAACAAATATAAGATGAACAGAAAATCAAATATTATTATTAATCAACATAAAAATAAACAATACCAATTAAAAATTAATGAAAAATTTCTAAAATGCATTAAATGAGACAATCTTAATAAAATATATTTTATTTTCTAAGTCACCTGGCAATCAATGGTTTTAAATTTAAAATATATAATCTTTTCAGAATTTTGCTGAGTCATTTAAAATTTTGTGAAAATCGAATCAAAACTTAAAAAGATATAAGTATTCTTCATTATGTTAAATCCTATCATACGTAATTCACTAATATCACATGATAGGAAACTTTTTATAGGTATTCTAGGTTGCATTGGTGATTATTCTATTAAATTCTATCATAAGTAATTAATTCAATGCTATCCCATGACAGGTAATGATTCTAGGTTGTCATGGTGGTTACGTCCTATTTAAAATGAAGTCATTATTTCCGTATTATTGAATTTAGTATATATAATTGTAATAAATTTTATATTCAGGCATTTTTGCATAAGTGTGCAACAGCTATTGCACCAAGATCTAAATATTTCTTTAACTAGTTATAATTCGAACGTACCTCATTTGCCAAATTTGACGTACAATTTATGACTTGTTTTAATTTCTAACCATCGTTCAATTTCAATTTTTCCACAATTGAATAGAAAGAAAAATGTACTTTCAAATGCAATTTGTTTGAATCTGTGATTTTATCTGTTTGAATTTGTGAGATTTTATGAATTTTAGAATAATTTTCAAGCACGAATATTTTTAAATCTACGTGCAATCGAATTCCTGAATAAAAATTAATTTGCACTTAACCCCTTGGGGACGAGCGACACGTATACGTGCCGCATGAAGCGCTCAGAATCCTTGTTTTTCCTCACCAGTAAAATTTTACTGTAAAATTTGCCTTATTTAATCAGCGCATTTTCTCGATTCAAGAAGACACAAATTTCTGTTTTTAAAAAACGGTGACAAAAGATTAAAAATTTAGTAAAAGGCTCCCGTCCCGAAGGGGTTAAGGGAGATCATTTTTCTTTTGAATCAAAATTTTCGATTTTTTTTAATTTTGCATTTTTTTGCTTCCCTAAAATTGTTTCGTGATATTTAAATTCCTTACAGTATTTTTTGTTCTTTGAATCTAACACCACTCGTTGAACGCAGTGCGGTTGTACAATTTTAAACTTTTTTTCTCGAAACCCTCTATTTCAAACTGTCTCGAGAACTATTGGACCATTTTTTTTCAGTTTCTGTTTAAAAGAAAACTCATCGTTTTTAATGGAGCTTATAGCACCGAAAAGTGTAATTTCCATTGATTAATTTTTTTTAAAGCTCGCAAAACCTAAAACAAGTCGGCAATTGTACATCAAACTATTCAAATGAGTTTCGTACTATAACTAGTTTTATAAATATTCCGATGTTGGTGCGATAGCTGTTGCACTCTTATGAAAAAATGCATGAATACAAAATTTATTACGATTATATATATTAAATTCAGTGAAACGGAAATAATATGATTCCACCTTAAATCTGACGTCATCACCATGGCAACCTAGAATCATTAGCTATCATGGTATATCATTGAATGAGTTACTTATGATAGGATTTAATAGAATGAAGAAAATTTTTATTAATATCTTTTTGAGTTTCGATTCGATTTTCATAAAATTTGAAATGACTCGACAAAATTCTGAAACGATTATATATGATAATTTCAAACTTTTCGGTTGGATAGTTTTTGCGCTGTTATATGCGGACACACGGACAGACCAGCCGACGACTATAGGCGTTACATATTTATTTAATTACGAACGCACACAAAACAAAGCCGAAAAAGTAACCTTTTCTGTTCAAATGACCTCCATTTTCTCAAAAATAAACTTTTAAAAATAAATGTTGGTACACGTTTGCAGAGAATTTAATGTCCTTTCATGATATAGTTGCCAAAAATTTTTTTAGTTGCTTGTGGCCAGAGAAAAATGGTCGCCCGATTGGAAGTCTATGGCGCACATCTGCAGACACGCAAGACATGATATTCATTATTATAAAATGCCAATAAAATGGATGCAAATAGTCATGAGGAGATATCTCTTTTCTTCACTCTCAAAAATAATTTACTTAAAAATGAGAACTTCCATGTACTCGTATTTTTTTTAAGTACAATTGTTTCAAAAAGAAGTACATTGTTAAAAATAATCTACTTAAAAATGAGCATTTCTATGTACTCATATTTTTTAAGTACAATTGCTTCAAAAAGGAGCATTAATCTACTTAAAAATGAAAACTTGTTTGTACTTGATTTTTTTAAGTACAATTAATTCAGAAACAAGTACATGATATTTTGAAGTTGCGTATACTTATACTTGATTTATAAATGTATGCAGAAATGATTACATATATTTTGTATTTTAAACTCTTAATATTCATGTTTAAATCCTATGTGCTCAAAAATATGAGTTTTCTGATAAACCCTTTTCTTATACCGAATTGACAGTAGGGATTTCCAAGCTTTTATTTAAAGATATGTCTATCTTTGTTATAATTTTTAATTTATAATTCACACTTTTCAAATTTATTTACAATTTCATTAGAAATGTTAAAGAAGAAAATTTAGTTTAAAAATTGTTTCATTAGAAATTAGAATATTTAAGAAAGGGAAAATTCATCTCTGCTGTTACCGATCTTCCGTCGTTAATTCATAAAAGGTGTCATTTGGAAGCAGCTGGTAACTGCTCTTATAGCGCAGTCAGTACAATACTGATATCCCACTTGGAGGACGCGGGTTCAAGTTGCGGGGCGGTTTCTACACAAAATTTCAAGAATTAAAATAGTAAATTCGTTGTTCTTTACTCCAAAAATTGTAGTTCTTCGCAATTAAAAATGGTGATTTCTCGCTTCTCTATAATTTCGCTTTTTTTTTTCTTATAGTGTATGTGTGTTTCTATACATACTTATTTTCGAGTCCCTGTATGTACTCAAAAAAATGAGTACATGCGTTTCTCAAATTTAAGAGTTAAGTACTCGGAGCTATTTTAAAATAGGGAAGTGTTCAATAATTAGTACAATTTACTTATTTTTAAGAATAGTGTTTTAACCGTGTTTCTACCCCCCCCCCCAAAAAAAAATAATAACAATCATGTAAATTTTAGTCCAAAGTAGTAGAACTTACCCACAAAACAATGTAAACAACTACAGGGCGCTGACCCCTACAAACTTACTCTCGCCAATTCCCGTTGAGACACAGATTTAATTATAATTTTAAAACTAGCGGTAACCCCTGTAAACGTGTTTTTATTCATTTCCCTTTGATCGGGGAATTTTAACGCAGAATCAGCTGCTGTTAAAACAACTGATCGTTGTTTTCGTGTTTGGTTAAATATCTGCTAAACATATGAAAATAAGCTAATATAAAATGAACTAAATAAACAGAGTCTTTGACTCCCGGTATTTTTCAACGACGCTATAAAAAGATGGTCTTAAATAAGACATTTTAAATGTATTGTTTTAAATCTGACGTAACGTTCGCCAAAGTTTTCTTTCTCTTTTTAATATTTACTTAAGATTACTTTTGTTATTTTAAAGGAAATATTATTATTAGTACTGTCTTAGAATTTGCAACAATAGTTAAAAAGATCATCTCTAAATAGGGAATCAACATCTTGTGTAAAGTATTTTTAAATTTAAGCTGTTTAGCAACAGAGCCTGTCTTACTTCAAGTTGGATCCGGATTTTCTTTATTAACTTTACTAATAATGTAGATGTTTGGATGAAATTTTCAACTGACTAAATTGACATCATGTGCAAAGTTATAACATTTTATAAAGTACTGGAAGTGAGCTTTATGTCAGTCATTCAAACAGTAAATTAAGTCTGTTGAAAATATCGTTACAATATCTTCATAATTGGTAAAGTTATGAACGAATATTGAATTGGGCTTAGAGCAAGATACCCAGCTTTTTAAACTGAATACCGGTAACCGGGGCTACTTTGGTCCATCCCATAAAAAAGGGTTTTATTATTTGTATTAAACAAACAATACAAGATAATTTGCAGTTTTTGCCCTTGAAAAATATTTTATGCCCTACTATAGGGTATTCGAATAGTTTGGAGGTAATTAAAAATTTTTTAGGGGCAACACTGGATGTGTTTGTAAACAACTGTTTTCGTGTTTATTTTTACCTCTCCAAACTTTCTATAGTGAAACAATCTGGATAGAAGCTACAAATAAGGCAAGTGTCAAAATATTACCTTTAGTAACCTGTAACCCATGTGTGATCATAGTTTTTCCTTTAACTTTTTATTTTGACAGAAAATGGTTACGTTTTCATAAAACTAACATGAAAGCTAGTATTTCGGGGCTACTTTGTGCCAGGCCTTTTTTAGTCCGAAGATAGCCCCAATTACTTAGAAATGCCTTTTGTACAACCAAATTTCTTAAAACATGTTTTAAGTAACATTTTTTTCAAATGTTACTGTAGCAAAATGTTACATTAATTGTTTTTGTTCCAGTTGCTGAAGATAACATGACGAAAACTGTTTCTCGTTTCTTTAATATTAACAGTTGGTTTATTATGTTTAAATGTTTAAAAGAAAAAAAAAAAACATTTGTTTATCGAGTTTGCAGTGTTAATTTATTAGCAAATGCTCTTCCAAGGGGGTTTCAATAAAAAATGTATTCATTTACATATGAAATGTATTTATTTTATATAAAACTATGTGAATGGACCAAAGAAGGCCCCAGCAGGGGCTACTTTGTTCCAAAACTTTAAAAATAGTTTAAAAATAAAATAATAATAAATTTCCTCTTTAAAACCATACAGTTTGCTTCATTGTTCATGTTAATTGTTTACAACTCCATTTCGACGTTGAAAAATCATATATAATATTTTTTAATAATGGAAATGCGAATGGAACCAGGAAAAAGTGGCCCAAAGTAGCCCCGGTTGACGGAACGTATGTTGCGACCGTGCTTTTCTATATATAAATTATTCATATTGATAGAAACTATCACTTATCTCATTTTTTAAAGCAATTTATGATCACCCTGTATACGACGGCAATACTCTAACACATATGTTACTGTCTGTCAAAGCTAAAATTATATTTCGAAGATTATATGCAACACAAATATCTTTCTTGTAGGCTTATTTTTAAGGATTTGAAAAAATATCGACATTTCCCTTTTCCCAACCCTTATCCTCGATTCAATCGACTTTGATCTTCGTATTCCTTATAAATGACTTTGAGATCGGAAAAGTACATATCCGGGGGATTTTAAATGGAATCTTGGATATGTTTTCGAAAGCAAAATGCGGTAGGGAAGAATAATTTATTATATTTTTTTCAAACGACTATTACCTTACTTCGATATCTCTTTTCAAACTTGTAGGCCTTTCCAAATTCTGGTCACGTAGAAAGTAAAATTAAACGTTCTATACACAGGAAACATTTTCTTTCTTTCTTTAGTATAAATAACAGGAATTTTTTTAATCGCAAACCCAATATATATTTGTGCGTTTTCTTTCTTTATTTATTTACGATAGTACAACATTCATTGGTAAAATTGCGTTAGACTCGGGTCCTGATAAAGAATTCTTGGAAACAGGGACATAAAGTCAACGCTATTTTCGAATATTAATTTTCGCTATATCTATAAAACAAATTCTGCATTTAAATAAGACAGCTATTGCTAGTCTAATGCAGTGGTACTCTCTGATTGGGACAGCTACCGCGCGTACCCCTGTGATATTCAGGCTCTTTTCAAACTTATGATAAATTATATTCATAAATAATATGTATACGTTAAAATCACATAAACTTGCTCAATGGTACGCATAAACAAAAACTTTTATATGAACATGTACAAATAAAATTAATAATAAAGCATTATCGACGTTTAGAACTGATTCTGCTGTCATCTTCAGGATAAATATGAAATCGTTAAAATTTTAGAAATGAAAGCTTCCTGTCGAATCTTGATCAATTATACGAATATATGATTCATTATGGCATTGATTCACTCATTATTATGATTCATATAATTCATCAAGACTCGACAGGAAGCTTTCATCTCTAAAATTTTAAACATTTCATATTTATCCTGAAGATGACCTAAAAATCAGTTCGAAACGTCGATAATGCTTTATCATTAATTTTATTTGTACACGTTCATATAAAAGTTCTTGTTTATGTGTGCCATTGAACAAGTTTATCTGTTTTTAACGTATAAATCTTATTTATTATATTTTATAGCGCAATTGTCCTACATATGTTAAAATATATTCAATGATGAAAAAAAAACTAATTTTTTCTTCTTTTTGTGGGGAGACAGGAGAATTATTCTTTTCGTTAATTTAAAAAAAAATCTGTATTACAAAAACATTACAGGACACTCAGGAATGTGAAAGTACCACAATTTAAATCTATATATATAAAATTTTAATTAAATCGGATTTTTTTCAAATATGTTGATTATGTTTTTATCAATTAACGTGAAATGAATTGAAATTTTGAACGAGAATTAATATTAAGCATCATTTAATTACATCATAACATACTTTTCTTGTAATTAAATACTAATAATGTTCTTTTAAAGTCATATTTTACATGCCAATTCATAAGTTCATATTGTAGAAAAAAAGACATTTACCCCGATCATGGGCATAGAGCGAAGAAAATTTACAAGAAGATTGTCCTTTGAACGCATTAAAGGTCTTCCTTATCTGCAGATTTTATTTACGGATTAGCAGTAAGAAAGAGACAAAATCTATGTTTTAAAAGAAAAATTGAAAGTATTTATGAATTTTAGCCTCTCTGGTGCGTAAACAAGTTAATGCCAATAAAATGGTTTTTTTATTCATTCATTTATTAGTTATTTGGAAAATAATAAATTTTATTCTAATTTTCTTTATAAATATACACATCTATTCATCAAGATAGTGAGGGGTGCATCTGTGTGTTGCATGAATGTAAAACCGCTTAGATAAAAAAACAGTAAAATTATTATTCTAAAATTATTAAAATAAATTCATTTTTTTTTTCTCTCTTTCTGCATAATCTTTTTTATATCGCGCATAGTAATGCGTATTCATTACTAAATGTTGTATATTTCTGTGAGTTGCGGTTCAAGTTCAAAGAAAAGTATGTACTTGTCCTTATGCATAGAATTTTAGTCCAAAATTCTAATCTATTTTTAGCCTATTGTAACCAAACGTTTTTGTTAGTTTTTGTATTTTACACATTAAACCCATTGTTAGTTTTTGTATTTTACACATTTTAGGTTTTATTTTAAAATTTCTAATTTTCATTTACGAATAATGTTAACTCAGATTTGGCTTTTAAACTAAAATCGAAAAAACTATTTCGGTATTTGATGCATCATCGATAAAATTTACGAGAAAAAGACATGATCCTTGGAAACTTTTGAAATATATGCATCCACAGATAACTCAGAAATGTGTGTCAGAATATCATCTATGCAAGATGAACATTTACCAATATATCATTTCAAAGCTATCGGCATGATACTTAGTATAAAATTCTTCTTTAAAATTCGATACTTATGGAAACTAGTCTGAATGAGCAATACGATTTAAATCGAATTCAAATCGAAAATGCAATTTCGGTATTTGATGCATCTTCGATAAAATATACGAGAAAAAGACACGCTCTTTGAAACATTTAAAAGCACATTCATCTAGTGATAACTCAGAATTGTCGGTAATAATATCATCTATGCAAGATGAACATTTACCAGTGCATCTTCTTAAAGCTGTTGGCATAATACTTAAAAATAAAATAAAATTCGAATTTTTTGAAAATTAATCTGAATGACCAATAGGATTTTAATCGAATTTTATAATCGAATTCAAATCGAAAAACAATTTCGGTATTTAATGCATTATCGGTAAAATGTACGAGAAAAAGACACGCTCTTTGGAAAATTTAAATAAAAACATGTTTCCACAAATAACTCAGAATTGTCCCTCAGAATATCCTCTGTGAAAGGTGAACATTTACCAATACATCCTCTTAAAATTGTTGCCATGATATTTAAGTATAAAATGCTTCTTCAAAATTCGATTTTTTTACACAGTTCTGAATGACCAATACTTAAGTCCCAGAGAATATATTAAAATGCCCTTATATTCTAACTCAGTAAGGACTGCACCTTCTTATACTTTAAACGAAAAGAAAATTCATTTTATAGATATTAAGGACTCATTAAGAGGAAAAATGCGATTATTTTATGTAAGAAATGATATTTGACGAAAACGCAACGTTAGTACAAATAAACTACGTTTTTGCCATATGAAAATCTTTGAAGCATTTACTATATAGCGGCACATTACATTTACTACACTACGCATAGTTATAGTTTGACTGCTACAATATCTGTATCTTGAGTGGCTGAATTTTATTTCATTATTTGTACATCTATGAACATTATCCGAAATTTATCAATAAAAATTTTGAAAGCCTTCCGTACTTTTTCAATCATATTTCTAATTTTTTACATCTGGAATCTATTAACAACTTTTTTTTTTACTTAAAAATAAAAGTCATATGTACCATATGCGAGAGTAAATTTGTTGAAAAAAATATTCATAATAAAATATAAAAAAATCACAAACATAATGCTGCGAAAACGCAACGTGAGTCTTTAACTCTTTATCTACTGGCGGTACTTATAAGTATCATTAAAATAACTTGTTATAAAATTCATTTAATGCATCGATTAGTAATAATACAGTTTAGAATGAGTTATAGATGCGTTACTTTATCTTGTTCCAAAAGCATTATTAGTTACACAAAACAAAAATATTCTTAAAAGCATGATTTCTTTTGCCTTTGCTGTTTTCAGCTTTCTTGGCGTTGGGAGGGAGGGGGGCTGGATTTTTACGTTTGGAAATATTTCTAAATTTCTGTTGTAAGAACATTATATTTGTACATTTCCTAATTCTACAAAATAGTAAGAAAAATGTTTAAAATAAAAGATTTGAGTGGGGATATAAATAGTGCACAAAATCACTATAAATTAAAATTTAATGAATCATTCTAAATCCTTCAATCCTTCTAAAATTTATGAAATGATTATGTAAATCTTCTAATGTATTTTCAAAAATTAGCGAAAAATGCTTTAGAAGGTAAAATTTCCATGAATCCATAATTCAGTTCATAAAGAGTTAATGTGTTAAAAAATTTCTGAACTTGTTTCAAACTCTGTAGATTCAAGCAAATCATAATAGAAATGCGGATATTTAGAAAACTTCAAAATGCTACAAAATTTTCGACTCAATTAAACTTTTATATTTCGATTTTTTAAAACTGTTCTTAGTGAGCATTCTGTGATAAAAAGGTAATCCTACGTGTCAAATTTCCAATTTCTAATCCCGCTTATTTCAAAGAAATCATGAAATTACGACGTTCTCTATTCATTTTATAAATTTTCAAATTTTGTAAGCCAATCACAGAAAGATTTTGCTTTTCAAAATAACCCCATACAAATTTTCAAGCTTTGAAAGGTAATAGGAGACATCATACCGTAGAAAACAGAATTTTAGACATTTCATTCCTTTTAATCTATATTTAAAACAAAAATCGATCTTAGAGAGCAATGTACTTTCAAAAAATAACCTCCAAGACAAATTTTAAACTATTTCAAAAAAGGCTTTTCGTTTGTTTGTTTATACCATATTTCTTTATTTAAAATGCTAATATATATTAAAAGTAAAATAACAAATTTTTTATAAGCATTGAATGTTTATCTTAACAACAAAGAAAAAAAATATGCGTCAAGCACAGATTATGAAGCACTTTCCAAAGCATTCAGAATAATTTAACAACCCTTTAACGTTCATCGTTGCAATATGATGTCTAATTGAATCATTTGGAAATGCATAACACATTTGAAGACCCAATTCCTGCAATTCCCATCTATAGTCGGAAAATTATCCGAATTCTTTGAACAGCCCTGTATATGATGTATAGATTTGTATCTATAAACTACATACATGCAAAAATATAGTTCAGTTAGGAAATACATACCGCAGTTGAAAAATTCCCCTTTAGCCACTTCTGCTAATAAGGAGAATGGTAGGTGAAATCTTTTGTGCAGCCCCGTATACAAGATATAGAATTTATACATAACAAAAAACATGCAAAAGATTTGTTAAATTTAAAAGCGCATACCGAAATTAAAAAAGCACTTTCAGAAATTATTGCTCAAAGATAGTACTGCAGTCAATTTCTTTTGTGTGTTCCCTGTAAATGAACGATAAATGTTATGAACGCGCTTTTGTATACTAATCATGTTGTAGGGGAATTCAGTCATTTATATCAATTTAAATACATTTAAATAGCGTAATGTCATAAAATTCTTTGCAAACGATTTTTCTCATTGACCATAAAGTAACGGAATTATTTTGAGTGCCCCTGTAAATGAAATATTAATGCTACACACTTCATACTCAATACAGAACCTGCTTTTAGTAAACATCATTAACATCTATCAATTGCATGAAAATCTGAGTATATTTACGCAAATTAGAGTGTAGACAACAGACAGGCAGACAGACAAACCGAATGCATAAACACTTTTTAACGATGTTGGAAAGTGTTAAAAACGACATCTGAATTCATGACTGCAATTCATGTAGGTCCAAACAATTTCCGCTACAATAAGTGTAATTGACGTGGGCCAAAAATATTAAAAAATTACCTTTTTTATTAAACTTGATAGAAAGGATGAGCTAGTGAATTATTTTTTTTTTTTTTTTTACCCGACTATGTGTTTCACGCGTATCTGTGTATGTGGATTTCTTTATACCCTCAAAACATCCCAACGCCTGGATGGATTTTAATGAATGAGGTCTCTATCAATTCGTCTTAACAGCCCGATGGTTATACGCTAGGTTTTGTTTTTATAAATTCAAAATGGCGGTAGAGACGAAAAAAATTACGCACCCTATTGAGTGGCATATCATTGGATGGGTCTCGCAAAATGAAGACGATGTTTCATTGACTATTTTACAGTCAAAAGCTCCGTTAAAACATTATATAACCTGGAAGTTGTGTATGTAGGATCTCTATCTTTACTGCATCTCTAACCATCCTAGACATCTATAGACCTCATCAAAACAGTGTTTATAGATTGAAAGTCATCAATACAAGTAAATAAAAAAAAATAGGTAAGTAATATAAACAAGTAATATAAAAAAAATATTTTAAGTCAATTCCTACTTAGGTCAATAAGAGAATTTTTTTTTTCCTCCCATTCTTCTTTCCTGTAGAGTGGCGCTTAAAATGCCTTGATCAAGAAGAAGGCTCTCTCGGTCTTAAAATACCTTGATCAAGAAGAGGGCTCCTCGATTATTGAAAATTAATTAATTTAATTTAATTAATGAGTTAATATTTAAAAAAAAAAAACTGGATTAACATCAAGTGTCACCCACTGCTAGTTTAAAAAAATTATTTGAGCTTGATTGGATGAATAAGTATTTTATTAACGATTGAAAATTTGAACAAGATATATATAGCGAGAGTGTGAACTAATAGTAGGAATTTAAAAAAAAAAATAGTTTCACATTGATGAGAAATAATTAATTAGTTCATTTTTCACGCAGTCGAGTTTTTTGATTTTTTAAATTTAATTGTTTATTTTAAATTATGTTTGCCTCTTTTTAGATTTGGCAACTGCAAATGAAAACAAATAACGCTATTTAGACTAGCTATTAAGGATTTCTAAATATCATAATAATTTAAACAGTGTGATGTTATTAATTGAGTAAAAAGTAATTAAAAAATATATTATTTTATATATACATTTTATATGTATGTTGTACTTTTAGTTTTTAAAATATTACATTGTTGCAGTTTCACAGCTAATTGGGATATTGGCGAGAGTCGGTTGGCGCATAATAAACCCCGTTGTTTTGTCACTCGGAAACAGTTGTAATCATAAACAAAAGTTGTTGATTTATCGCATGCGACCAACTCACGTAAAAATGCCTTAAAATTAATTTATAAATTCATAATTAAATTCCAAATCTATTAAAATGTTGTACTGTCATAGAAACATACCTCTGAACATAATATTTATAATTCTAACATCTCAGAAACTGAGTGAAAAATCTATTACAAAATTCAATCTTTACATATAGTCCGGTAGGCAGCTTCCCCAAACCATCATCTCATCGACTTGATGGTTGAAATTCTAGGATTAGTTAATGTAGGAAATTTGTGATCGAAAAACACTCGATAGCAAAAACGCGCCCACTCATGAGTAAACCTAAACAAGAAAATACCTTCCAAGTGGCTTTATGCTGCTCGTACAAAAATAGAGGTAAGTAAAAGTCGCTTACATCTTATTTCGTGTCGGCTCGGGACACATCAGCGTCAGTATACAGTATGACCAGGGATCGGTCACAGTCGCTCTTTCATCGATTTATCCTTATTTGCTATGTAAACAATATATTTATTATTTGAATGGATAGAAGAGCAATACATATTATCCATGTCTATAAAATGATATATTATTAGCTGGTGTTTTTATGGAAAAAGGAAAGAGTCCATTTTCAGAGAAGATTAGATATACGCATATTAAAACACTAGTTACAGAGCACTTAAAAAGGACTACGTTGGCAATTACATAGCGAAGAAGGGGGAATACAGAAGTGGGCGAAAACATATGCCACGAAATAAAAATATAAAATTATAAAAAGTGTGTGGTTAAGTTCTATAACACGCGTCTGTTTCGGAAATTGCTTCTGAATGGTGCAATAGCCGTCATCAACAGATGGAAGAAAGATTAACTGCAAAATAGTTCGTTAAAAAGTTTTGAGTTCACTAATTGGATTCTTTGCTCATTTAATTAGGTTTTGTTGCCGTAGCGCATCTGGGTAATTAATTTCAAAAGTTAAAACTCGATTCGCATATTAAAATATAATTGGTTTGCCAAGTCATATCATGGTGGGAAACACCTGCAAACCCGATTTTAATGGTTGTCTGGTAGGATTACCATTGTGTTTACCTGCACCAAAACGTATGAAAATGTGGAGGAATGGGAGCGGTAAAATACAATTGTCAACCCCTAAAATCGGATTTGCAGGTATTTTCCATCAAGATATAACTTGGCAGACCGATTGCATTTTAATATGTTAATCGAGTTTCTGTCTAATCCTGTAGTTTCAGTCGCCAACTCGATGAGGTTGTCACCTGTGCTGCCGCCTCCTGGTGTAATGCGAAAACCTAATTAATTTTAATAAAAGAATGCAAAAAAAGACAACTATTGAAATACAAGCATGTGCTTGTTCAAAATAATCTCCATAATCAATTTTTTATATAAAAAAGTTAAAACTTTTTTTTTTATAATTTGATTTATTCAAAAAATATTGTACTGATTTTAAGAGGGAATAAATACACGCCAAACAAATTTTATTTAGAAAACTAAGGAGGAAATCCATTAATGCAGTAAAAAATACAGGGTCTTTCACTCAGTCTCGGCTTTTTGTTCGTACCTTTAACAATGTTGAGAGATTGCCTTTTCTTTGAGTGAAAATATAAAGGTATCATAAGAAATTTTAGAAGGGGCTGCACCTATACAATATTATCACTTTAGGAGGGAGGGAATGTCTGACACTTAATATCGTAAGATATCTCTAGAGCAGTGGTTCCCAACGTGGGGCGTACGCTCCACCAGGAAGACAATTTGACATTTTAGGGGGACAATCCCAAATTTGTCACTCAAATTTGCTTTGGTAAAATTATGTTGTGCACTAAAAATAAAAATAAAAATTACATGCAAATTTAAAAAAACAAAGTAAAAAATATAATTTTTCTTTTAAATTAACAAAAGTTTCAAAATAGTAAAACCAGAATAATTTTATGAAGACCCATTAATGAAATTTTGTCAACTTCCTCCCTTCCTGATCTTTTTTTTTTTTTTTTTCATTATTTAAAATATTTATAATTTTTCCGCTTACTAAGGTTGTTTTTAAATTTTTTGCAACATTTTCAATTATTTATTAAATTAGTCTTATTTTTGTTCGCTCTGTGTGCGATACCTCACATGAAGGAAGTTTCACACACGAAACTAGTTAAGAGTGCATCTAAATCTAATCTGATTGCTTTGAACACATTTAACCTAAAAAATATTTGAACTATCTAAACCAGGTACTATAAACTTTATAAAATTTATAGATCTTAGCAATAGAAAATCAAATATATAAATAGTAAATATCTACGGCTCTAGTGTAGGCCTCTTACATAGTAATAAATATACACCATCACATATACATTTTAAATTTTAAAATCATATAATTCAGTTAATATATAATTTAATATAAAATAATCATATAATTTAGTTAATAAATATTACAAAGTGCGGGGGTGTAGGGGGGGGGGGCATCGTGATTTTACAGATGCTTCGGTGTTAGGTGGCTAAAAAAAGATTGGGAAACACTGCTCTAGGGGAAGGGGGGATTTGTCTTTTGATATCATTATCATTTTCGATCCAACCAAAGTTTTATTTTTTGGTAATTTTTTCGTTTTGCCAATACAATATTTTTTTTTTTTTACTCTGTTATCTGTTTTTATAAAAATACAAAGTTATTAGCAAAACCATTAAATGATTATAAAATCATTTCATTCCAAAATATTCAATATCCCAACGTTCGTTATTGTAATTCTTCTGCCACATAGTATATAATTCGTTGTTAGAAAAACCAGGTTCGAAATGATACTTGTTATTTTTTTTCTAGTAAAACAGGGGAAGAATATTGTCCACCTGTTTTGTTTATAAGAAGTTCTGCTTACCCCCTTGCAGGGAGCATGTGCAAGAAGGCAATATTGATATTGAATGCATTTTATAATGAAGAACTAATATTAAATACTCTTACTTACTTACTAAGATCCGATACTCAGTTCCAACGACATTTCAGTACCAAACATAGACTAAATACGGTCTTAATGGTGGTTCTATTCTATATTTAGTCCTGAAATGTTGTTGGACCTTTGTATCTGATCTTGTTTCTATGAACCATGAAACACGCTGCGCTTTCTCATCTGAAGTAGTCATTTTGGGGAAATATGACGTCACCTCTTCACCAGTTCAC
Source organism: Maratus speciosus (assembly GCA_963932465.1). NCBI lineage: Eukaryota > Metazoa > Arthropoda > Arachnida > Araneae > Salticidae > Maratus > Maratus speciosus. Next base: position 142,910,777 of record OZ010791.1, read on the forward strand.
ATGTTTATATTCAGTGTACATGAAAAACAAAGCAAACAAAACTTTCAGAGATCCTTTTTTAAATGAAGAAAGCAGAACTGAGATATCTTGTTACATTCTTTAGTTATTTTGATTTGAAGCTGTAAAGATAATTTGTAGACACGCTGTATAATAGTGGCATATATTTGTGACAAGTGAGCTTCATTTCAGTTGCTTTCTAATAACAACTGAATATTTTCCCTCTTATTCAATTTTTTGATGTACTTCTAAATGCACTCGTAACAGAATCTTCACTGGAAAGTGAGTGCTCAAATATGTTTTTTATATGGTCTGAGTTTAAGAAAATCCCATTAAATATTTTTTTAGCTGCTCGAAGAAAATATCTAAAAATTGAAAGTATCCTCGTCTGTTTATTTATGTCGTATATATGAGTGTTAGTTAAGAATTGTGTATTAATTTATCTTAAAGGCACTGTTATTATAAAGAATTTATTTTACTTGCAATTTATAAATGTCTCTTTAAAATTGGTGACATAAAACAATTTTTTTGTTGTTGTTGTTAAAAGTCATGAATTTGCGTAACCGTACCACAACAATTTTAAAAATTATATTTGAACCTTCCAGTTTAACTGAGTACTAATGAGGGGTATTCCAAGAAACACTTTCAAAAGTGATAACGAAGTACAGATAAAATTTGGAACTGTCAATTCAGTCTGACTCTGCTCCTTAACACCCTTGTCATGCAACCAACTCTTTACTTAGAAAATATAAACTTTGAAGATAAAATATTGGATTTTCTGACAACACTGACTCAGAATAAAACAGTTTTCTCGCTTAATTCCTCTTTAACAAACTAAATAAGGGATTTCTGATAATGCCTCTTCATGTGTGGCAATTAGTCTCTTTGTGATCAAGTAAAAGTAAAGCTCGTGCTCGCCACTTTGACATTCTAAAGTGAGAAAAGTAATTAAACTGACTTTCAAATACTTAATTTTAGCGTTTAGAGCAGCTACAATGATTAGTTATGTTAGAAGAAAACTCTTCAAATGTAGAGTGGTAAGTGGATTTTGCACATGATTAATTAAAAATTCATTTGAAAACATCGGAATTCTAACTTTTTGGAAGTGGCGTGCTAGTATATTTAACGCAGACTGACAGATATTTCGGTAAGCAAATATATTATGTCAGGCAAAAGTTAATACATTACTGAATAATCTGGTTTAAAATAAATTCTACGATAATTTCATTCCTACAACTAATACGTAAGCTTCTAAAACAGAGCCAAATGCATTAATAAAGCATTTAAAAACATAAATTACACTAAAATATTGCTCTAAATACGGTAAAGCAAAAAAATATTTTCATTGAAATTTCCAGAATTTTTACCAAAATAAGAAGGTTTCCTTTTAAAAGGCCATAATTATTTTGCTATTGATTTCCAACAAAGCATTTTATACAAAGTAGTAAATTTTTACCTCACTTTATGTACTTTTACCTTAATGAAATAAAAACTATTCTCAAGCGTTTTACTATCAAACTCAAAATATATTTTATTCATATCTTGCGTAAAATATGCCTCTAATAACTTCCAATTTATATAAATATTTTTCAAATAAAATTTTTGATAAAATCTTTACTACACGTACACATGCAATATTTTTGTTTGTTCATATTCTAACGCAAAGCTGCCACTGGCGATTTTTTTTTTTTTTTTTTTTTGGTATTTTACTTACAACTAGTACTTCTAAAAATAATAATCAACCACAAATATTAGTACAAATCAACCACGATAGCTGTTCTTTTGAAATTGTGGTAGACAAAATAATGAAACAAATATCCGCCAAGTTAGTTACTGTCATGTAATTTTCTTATATAGTTATTCATGTATATGTCTTTTAATGTATTTTGCTTACAACTACTTCTAAAAAATAATAATCAACCACAAATATTAGTACAAATCAACCACGAAGACTATTCTTTTGAAATTGTGGTAGACAAAATTATAAAATAAATATCCGCCAAGTGGAACCCTGCAATGGTCGTTTTCTTATTATTGTGCTTTATATAGTTATTGTCATGTAATTTTCTTATATAGTTATTCATGTATATGTCTTTTAATGTATTTTGGGAAATAGAGCCTTCATAATAAATATCATAATTGGCATTTAAATTAAATTTATCGACTTTTTTGAAATACATGTATTTTTTTAGTTGAATAACATTGATTTCTACGGAAGAAAATTGCATTTCCATTCAAATGTTGAAAAATTTCACTAAATATAATGACTTTGCCATTAACTTCCAGTGCTTCTCAAATTCCCTGTTCATTAACACGAAATTTTCTGGCACATTTTCCGGCTCGTTTTTAAATGTAAAACCATAAAATTGGCAGTCTTGACTATTTAAGATAGTAGATGTAAATTTCCAACTGGGCGAAAAATGTCCGGACCAGGATTCGAACGCGAGACCTCCTGGCTGGAGCCGCCAGTGCTCTGCCATCTGAGCTATTCCGGACGACTCTGGTCGAACTTTTTCACCCAGCTAACCTTGACCAGAGTTCGACCAGAAAGTTCGACCAGAATCGTCCGGGATAGCTCAGATGGCAAAGCACTGGCGGCTTCAGCCAGGAGGTCCCGGATTCGAATCCTGGTCCGGACATTTTTCGACCAGTTGGAAATTTACATCTAATATGATTTGTTTACCAATTAGAATAATTGTGTTAAAATTAATCTAGTGTATTTAAGATAGTATTTGGAAAACTATAGCGTTATCCATTATTTGATAAATAAATTAGTTATTGTGTTATAAGGCAAACGCACAACTAGTGGGCCACTAGTGGGCAAATATAAATATATATATATATATATATATATATATAATAAGGATGAAATCTAAAATATATGAACAAATGGTAAACTTCTAAAGATGAACAAGATATGAACATAGGAAACTAGTATGTAAAATAAGAAACTATGAATAACCCGCCGAATCATCACAAGTGCTTGTTGGTTAATTCATAGTGAAGATGCGTTATTTCATCCAATTTTGTCGGCATTAAGCCTAAAATGTCAAAATTTAGCACCTAATAGTGCATCATAAAAGAAAAGAAAAGAAAATACCAAAAGATCTAAAGAAAGATACGCCTCACACAGGATATTAAAAATTGTAAGAGCACAATACCTCAATTACGTCCAAGGATCCAGAACATCATAAAGTTGAATCACAATGTTAAAACTTATGAGGATGCGAATAGATTTAGGACTATTGGAACATGTGGGCAGAAGTTACTGAGAACGAGAACATTGCAGTCAGCTGGTGTGAAAAAGGAAAACTATATTGTGATTAGATTTAAAAAATAAAAAATGTTTGGTGCTGCCATCTACCCCCATAAAACAGAAATGAAATTAATTGAAGAAATTAAGAAATGATTACGAGTAACATTTATTTATAAAAAGGCTAAATTTGACAAATACAAGAGGTTTAAAACGAATAGTAAGAGAGAGTGAGAATAGTTTTAGAGCGGGAGGGACAACAAACAAACATTTATGTAGTTAACTAAATGATTAAAGCTAAAGTAGATACGCTTTGATTTCAAGTGAATAGAATAGCAATAATGGTACTTAATCAACAAGATGAAAACAAATTGAAGACTATTATATATACACTGCTCAAAAAAATTAGGGGAGCAAGCAAAAAAGTGACGGGCAAGAGAACCATGTATGGGCATAAAATGCATAGTACACGTGTATCAACGCACAATACAGAAAAAAAGACGCAAAAATATTTGTAAGGGAGCTTTTATTCTTTGAAAAGATAGAAAGAACATGAAAAGATGGTTTAGGGCAGCAATATGGTTGCAGGTAAATGATTTTAAAAAAAAGTATTGTTTAGAAATGATGCAAGACTTTTAATATGGCGTGTGGCCTCCTCGAACAGCTAAGACTGCTGCATACCTGTTTTCCTTGGATGCGATGAGGTTATCGATAAGAGTTTGGGGAATACTGTTCCACTGCTCAAGAATTGCAATCTCCAAGTTCCGGACAGTAAAAAGAGGCCTTGGTCTCGAAGCAATGCGTCGTCTGAGTATGTCCAAAACATGCTCGATCGGATTTAGGTCAGGAGAGCATGCTGGTCATTCCATACGTTGTATTGTTTTAGCTTCAAGCATGTTTTCCACAAGGAGAACTGTATGAGGTTTGGCATTATCATGCATGGATAAAAAGAAATCACTAATTGCTGCAACAAGTAATACGACATGAGGTCTCAGTATCTCGTCTGTATAACTTCGGACCGTCAAAATGCCATTCCGAATTATATGCAGGCCCGTACGTCCACCTATGCTGATTCCAGCCCATAGCATCAACACACCTCGTCTGTAATGTGATCGTTCACGAACGAATGTGGGATTATTTTAGTGTCTTTTTCTCTCCATGCCATAACACATCACATCCAGACTGAATCGGGACTCGTCTGTAAACACAATTTGACTCCAACAACGTTGCCTCTGAACTCGATGTTCAACTGCCTACCTTCTTTGAGCCGCGCAGTTGCTTGAGGTCAACGGAATGCAGACCATTGGCTTACGTGCATTGAGACCACCCTGATGAAGCCTATTTCGGACTGTTTGGCTGGACACCCTTCGTCCTGTGGCCAAGAACAACTGTGTTTGCAGCAGAGTAGCACTGCCTGTTCCGTCTCGACGAGCTGTTAACAGGATATATCGGTCATCAGTTTCTATGGTAGCATATGGCCGACCTTGCCCTTGTCGATGTCTACCATTCCATGTGTCTTGGAATCGATTCCAGAGCTTTGCATTGACATTTCTTGCGACCCCAACAGCGTCCGCTACACTTCGTTGTGTTTCCCCAGATTCAGCTGTCCCGATAACACGCCAAGCCATGGATTTTGTTAAATCACATTGTTGTAGCATTTTCAAGTCACCTTTACTCAAACCACAAGCTGAGCAATTGAATTTTACAACTGGGACAGTGAAACGTTTCTGCAAAATCCTGATTTCTACATTTATCTCTTTTTTCTACTTTTTGATGTCATAAATTTTAATTTTCATGTGAAGTCTTTTTTATCTGTTTTCTACTGCGCTTTAAATTATGGATGTTTTATTTTACGTTACTTATCGTTGTAAATATTTGCGTAATTTAGTTTAAACCATGTGCTCCCCTAATTGTTTTGAGCAGTGTATATTAGCCTAGTCCTAACCTTCATGTATCAGAATTAACATTCGAAGCTTCGAAAAAGAATGAAAAATAAAACATTTTACTTTCTTCTATGCTCCAGTAGTGGGCCTATTAAATTTCTAATGCATGAATCTTTCGGTTTTTCCAAAGAATCATTTACAATGTAATAGAGTATATCAACAGTAGTTTAATTTAAATGAAACATAAAATTAAAGAAACGATTATTTAAATCAAAACTTATCTCTTCATGAAATCTCTAAGGATTTGCCAAAAAAATCTGTTTTTGAAGATACTCTGGAAAATAAACAAATGTACCAGCAGGAAAAAACAGTTATTCCAAACAGTTTATGAAAAGTTTACATTTAAGGGTATAAGTCAATCAGGTTTCTCGTAGTCGTTTTTCAGAAATACATTTTGGGCATTAAAAATTATTGGCCCACTACTGGTACGTGGCCCACTATAGGTGAATTTACTTTAAGGGGGTCCGGGACACAAAAATCTCCAAATTTTCTAAAAAAAAAAAAAAAAAAATTATTACATTAACAATTTCTCTGTTTTTTTTTTTTTTTTTTTTTTTTTTTTTTTTTGCTTACAATGACGCGTAAATCATGTTTCTATCTTAATTAGAACAGGAAATATTAATTTTTTTTGGTTTGGATTATTTTCAAAATCTAGCTTTCAAGCAATGGTTTTCACGGAAACGACTTCTTGTGAAAACGCGTTTTTCTTCATCATGGCTTTTTTCACCATTTCTCGTATTTAAATTGTTATAAGTCAAGAACCGTTAAAGGTAAATGGTTCAAACATGGAACATATCTTTTTCAATTGTTTTACTTCAATTTAGATTCAGAAAATTAGAAAAAAAATATTTACTTTTGAAAATATAATTTTTTTTAAAGAAGTTACGTCATTTTTTTTTAAATTTTTACTTTAAATATTTTTATTTTTTTTTAAATTTAATATTTAAAAAATGTTGAATCAAAATTGAAACTTATACATTTTTGTTTATTTAAATGACAAAAAATTGAAATTATACAAATAATATTTCGAATTATAACGATTTTAAATTACCTCAGTTCTTTAATGAATTTTAAATTAAAAAATTTTTTTTTTAATATGTGAGAAGTTTTATCATGTGATTTTGTTTACGAGTAACATAATTAGGCATCATAAAAAAATTCAAAATTTTAACTCAATAAATCAAAATTATTTTAAATTGTGTCCCGGACCCCCTTAAACGATTCTTGTCAAGTGAGACAAGCATTTCCTCTTTCTTGCTCTGCCGGTTCGGGAATTCGGTTCAAAACACCCACTTTGACAATGTTTTCTGAAAGGCCTTCTACCATTACCAAACAAGGGAAAACGCAATTCAATTACATAGTTTCTGAATAAGAACACCAGCCAATTTCATGTGTTTCCGAACAAAAATGAATTCAGAAATCTGACAGAAAACAGCTTCTTTGGATTTTAAAACAGCCTGAAATGAAAATCATATTAAGGTAGTATCATTTTGCCTTATTTTACATGTTTTTAAACTAACCATCTAATGCCTTATGGTAGCATTTCTGCTACCATCCATGTTTCAAATTTACAGGATTTTTTTATTCAGATATTCCGAATTCATACCGGAAATTTAAGATAGAAATCTTTGATTTATTTTGTAACAGACATTCCGACATTAGATAAAGCGAAATTTTTTATTTAGATTTTCTGGTATGTATTCGGATTCTCGGCATTACGGAATCTTTAGAACGCATTCTACAGTGGCCATTAGAGGGTTAAAGGAAATAATAGTGATTCATACAATTTTGTATCTGATTGAAAAATATTTTATTTTTACCTATTACTAATATTGAAAGCCCTAACAAAGTCTTTTTAACCCTTTAGTGCGCAGCTTTGCATATATGCAAATAACAGTGTTTTGAATTTAATAGATTTTTTTATTCACATATACCTAATTCACACCAGAAAATTTAAATAGCAATATTTGCTTTAATTAATAACAGACATTCCGAATTTAAATAAAGGGAAATTAACCATTGAAACTGTTTAGTGTGAAGTCAGATTCTCTGAACTGCATAATTTCTAGAACGGGTTCTATCATGGGAATTAAAGGGTTCAAGGTTAAATTTTATAAAATAAATAATTATATAAAATAAGGTATTTGGAGACATACTTATTAAAATATTTACTAATTTGTAATATTTTAGCGTAAAACAGTCAGCCACACGACAGTAGTTTTTACTTATATTCCAGATGTGCAAAAGAAGAAAAGATTGGCGGATTATATGAAAAATGTATCTTTGATTTTTTTTTTCATTATTTTTCCTGTGTAATAAACCTTTCATAGAATCATATATAATTTTATCGAAGCAGAATAAAATATCACGCAATTAAGGGTTAAGTAAATTAATTCCTAATGAACTGCAAATTTAACTACTATCCAAGTAACATTTTAAATAAACAGATTCAATGCGAAATATTTATTTTTGTTCACATTCTGAAAGCCCTTTTCTCATTATTGTGACTTCCATCTTCGCCGCCACGTCTTTTTATCATATAATTAACCACGTAAAAGGCTTTTAATATATTTTCGGAAATAACCGTTTCATAAGGCATTTAAAATAAATTTATCAACCATTTTAAAATACTTTCATTTCGTGTAATTAAGTCATTGCTTTTTGCGTAAGATAAAACTCCTTTTCTTTTAAAATCTTCAGAAATGTCATTAAAAATAATAATGCTTTGTTTTAAAATGAAATAATTATTTTGCTATCAGTTTTCCTGAAAACATATTATGTTATAAAGTAGCATACTTTTAATTTAAGGAAATAATAACAATTTCTGAAAATTGCATTTAACTCTAAAAATAATTTATTCATATCTTAAGTAAAATATTTCCCAAGGAAATAAATTTAAGTATTATTTAAATAACATTTGCAATTTAAAAAAAAATGGGTATATAATATTTATATTTGAATACATTCTAATGACCGTTTCCGCAGTATTATGCCTTTTACCCTTTACTGTCATATGTTTTTTTTCCTATCTTCTTCTGTGTAAAAACAGTTTAATACCTTTTGGAAAATGAAGGTTTACATAAGGTATTAAATATACATTTATGAACCATTTTAAAATACCTAATTCTTAACTATCAATTCGGATTAATATCTTAATTATCAAATTTTCTTGTAATTAGATCACTGTTTTTTACTTCTCATTTTCACTAATTTCTCATAAATTATCCATTATAAAGTAGACTTTTAAAGTTTTAACAATGTGGTTACATTATTAAATGTCTCCTGGTTTGTAAATCAGAATCTTGCTTAAGGAAAATCGAATATCCTTCTTTATATTAACATGAGTTACAAGAATTGAATTCTTTGTTTCTGGAATAAAAAATAATATATCATTTTGGAAAATATAAAATGGAAAATAAAAAAAATATAAAAAAATCGCTTCCAATGATTTAAATAAAAAACTAGTTGGATGTGCCAATCCCAAAACTTTCTTCTATCTTATACATCTTAATATTTCAAAACCTAGTTACACATGTTAATACTTCAATATTATTAGTTCAATACTATACCAACTTTGATTTTCATCTTAAATTTCTGCTCAAGTCAATTAAACGGACTAAAAACGAGTTAATCTATATCATGATATTTGTTAAAATTATTAATTTTTCCTTATTCTGTTGTTATCAGCTGTTTGCGAATAGCCGGCATAGCAGGAAGCGAGTTCCCGCCGCTGCATGAGCCGCCGATGCACAATAGAACTACGAAAAATCAAGAAAAGTATACAAAAATCGCTAGCACAGAGCCCCTTTACCGCGCAATATTTCCAAATTCAAGGAGAACCTGTTGGCCAAAGCCAAAAACAAGCACAAACATTTTGGTTCAATTGTATGCATAATTTTATACGCTGTTCGATGGTACAATAATGAAAATGGCACAGAGATCGGAATTATAGCGCTCCCTTCTTTCGGAATTTTTTCAAGTTCAGGGAGGACTTGTTTGCCATAGCCAGAAACATGCACAAAAAATTTGGTTCAATTATATGGATAACTTCATGCACTTTTCGATGGTACAATAATGAAAATGGTACAGACATCGCAATTATAGTGCCCCCTTCCGGCAGAATTTTTCCAAATTCAGGGAGGACCTTCGTGACATGACCAAAAATAAACACATAAAATTTGGTTCAATTCTATGCATAACTTCATACACTTTTCGGCGGTACAATATTCAAAATGGCACAATAATTGTACAAAAATCGCTATTACAGCGCCCTCTACGAGCGATTTTTTTACAAATTAAGGGAGGACCTCCTTGCCATAGCCAAGAACTTAAATTTTTTTTTGGTTCAATTCTATGCATAACTTCATACACTTTTCGATGGTGCAATATTCAAAATCGCACAAAAATCGCTATTACAGTGCCCCCTAACGGCGAATTTTTTGCAAATTCATGGAGGACCTGCTTGCCATACCCAAAAACTTAAAATAAAAATTTGGTTTAATTATATGCATAACTTCATACACTTTTGGACGGTACAATATTCAAAATCGCACAAAAATCGCTATTACAGTGCCCCCTACCAGCGAATTTTTTCCAAATTCAGGGAGGACCTGCTTGCCATAGCCAAAAACTTAAAATAAAAATTTGGTTTAATTCTATGCATAACTTCATACACTTTTGGACGATACAATATTCAAAATCGCACAAAAATCGCTATTACAGTGCCCCCTACCAGCGAATTTTTTCCAAATTCAGGGAGGACCTGCTTGCCATAGCCAAAAACTTAAAATAAAAATTTGGTTCAATTCTATGCATAACTTCATACACTTTTCGATGGTACAATATTCAAAATCGCACAAAAAACGCATTTACAGCGCCCCTACCGGCGATTTTTTTCCAAATTCAGGGAGGACCTGCTTTTCATATACAAAAACTTAAACTAAAAATTTGGTTCAATTCTATGCATAACTCCATACACTTTTGGATGGTACAATATTCAAAATCGCACAAAAATTGTTATATCAGCGCCCCCTACCGGCGATTTTTTTCCAAATTCCGGGAGGACCTGCTTGCCATAGCCTAAAACTTATAATAAAATTTTGGTTTAATTTTATACATAACTTCATACACTTTTTGATGGTACAATGGCGACAGACAGACGAACAGACGGACAGACGGACACACAGACAGACAGACATTTTCTATAAACATGTTTTTTGGAATCTCTGACCCTTAAAACATGCAAATCCGTCGAAAACCGGAAGTCGAAAAAATTTCGATTACAATACTTTCTTCTATTGAAGATAGAAGAAAGTAAAAATTGATCATTTTCATATTTTGAGTATCTATATTATAAAGGACAAACATATCTGTGCGTAACGCATACGTCATTTTGCGAATGGCAACACTTTGAAATTTGAAATGAAATTTTGGTTTTGCAATTTTCTCTACTGCAAATTTTTAAACTTCTAAACAAAGCACATTTTAAATTTTTACACCGTCGTATAAGGAAAAAAATGCTCTTTTAAATGCAATTCGTTTGAAAGCTGTATCTCAAATAATTTTTGAGATATTAATTTTTTTGCAGTTTTTATTACCATTTTTCTTATCGTGGCAACAAAAGTCCCTCATTTCTATTGAAAGTCATTGAAAGTAAACGGAAAATAGTTGAAAATAGGAGATACTGAATCATGTTGTTGCCATTTTCTCATAAAACCTGAAAAAATAGTTGAAAATAAAATATGGGCTATGTCAAGAATATTGTCTGTTATTCCGTGATAATGATGTCATATGCACACTTTTCTATAGACGAAGTTTAAGATTGCGTTGTAAAAGTAGATTGCTTTAGCGGATGCAAATGACGTCATTTTATAAAAAAGCGTGTATTTTAATTCTTAAACCTGAATTATGTTTTCTAGAAGTGCGTCATTTTCACAGCCCAGCAGCTTTGAAATTCTTCACAGGTGAAAATGCTTCATTTTTGAAAATAATGTAATCGAAAGCACACACTGATAAACGCAATGTTTTACAAAAATGTAGAGTGTCTTTATAAAAGAGAGGTGACATGCAAATAATAGCGATTTATATTACAGAAATTGATGATTCTCGCCTGGATGGATTTGCTTCGCCGAGTTAGACAAGCAAGCAAATAATTCGTGGTTGTCGAAAATTCTCTCGAATAATAAAATTTTAATGCTATTCTTTAGGACATTCTACTATAATTTTATCAAAATAACATAAATTGCTTAATTTAATTTTTCCTAATTTTATATAACCTATATATTTAAAACACAAGTGTGTTTTTTAGTCATCTGCCCTGATCTTTCTGCTGAACCAATTTTACAAATATATATTTTTTTAAACCTCTTCCTTTGTAGATGTGGTCGCACTATCTGTTTTTTTTTAAATATCCCTACTTTTATATCTTAATTTTAAAAGCATTTTATGAAATTTCTTCAAAATGATGAAAATTAGATACTTTCATTGCTGCAGTCAAGAGAGAAATAATGAGGTATTTTAAACTTTATTCATGCTATTTTCTGATAAAAATTCAAAATTGTTGTATAGGGTTTAGTGGCGCAAAATCCCATTAGGAGCAGAATATTATATTAGGGGCATAATAACGGAAAATGACATACTGCTTTTGAAAACACGCATTTTTCCTGATACATTTTTCTATGGTGATTTTCCTTCTGCATGTGTACTGATACTAAGTTTCAGACACTAGGCGAAATGCTTATTTAAGTGAAAATGAAGTCATATTTAAAAGAAAACTATCATTTTGCTAGACAGAACTAAGCCTTTTAACACAAATGCGTCTAAAAACCATAAATTACGGAAATTTTTACTTTCCAAAATTGAGATTAGAATCTCAAATAAAGAGTGCGTCTGTTCACATAAAAGATGTTGCTGGCAATCTTGATTTCAAGTTTTGAGTTAAAATGATTTTTAAATGATCAAACAAAATACAGTTTTTTCAAAAATGATGAATATGGATATGAGAAGTGCGTATGCAAATTTTGAAAAGGTGAAAATTGCTGTTTTCATTCCAGAAATCCAAGCATAACAGCCTCAATTGATAACTACATCCTAATAACTGATCTTTATTATATTTTACTGATTATGTATATATATTATAAAGAACAAACGTATCTGTTCGTAACGCTGACGTCAGTTTGCGAATGGCAATACTTCAAGATCAAATTTCGGTCTTGAAATTCTCGCTACTGCATTTTTTCAATCTTCTGACCATCATACATTTTCAATTTTTGTCGCATAGGGAAATAAATGTACTTTCAAATGCAATTTGTTTAAAAACTGTATTCATTGACTGATGTATATTATATTTTCTAAAATAATTTTTAAGCATGATTTTTTTTAAAGTTTATCTTATCACGTGGCGGTTTCAATACATAAAATAATAAACATTTTACACAAAAAGCAACAAACATTTTTCAGCATTTGTTTCTGACTATTTTTGCATAATGAAATTAATACTTCCTTTATAAGCAAATAAAATAATAATATAAAAAAACCCCACTAAACTAACATATTTGTGAAAGACATATTAACGAAATTAATACTTCTTTTATAAAGAAATAAAAGAATAATATTGAAAAAACACAAATCTAACTTATTTGTAATCGTACAATTTAAAGTTTTAGATCACCAAAAAGGATTTCTTTTTCAAATGGAATTTGTTTGCAAAGTTCATCTCAGTTTACTGATTGTCTATGGTTTTAAAAACAATTTTAAAGCATGGAAATTTTTAATTTATCTATATCGCGCGGAGCTCGATTACGAAAGATTAATCCGTTTGCCCTTAAAACAAAATAAAGAGTTCATCATTTTCTTACGGCTAATTTCCATTAAAAAAAACTTCCCTATGAATAAATAAATAAAATAACATAAATAAAACACAAATTTACCAGACATGTATAAGCTCTGAAATTATGAGAATATAAAAGGATGCCATAAGTAGTAAAATCTTGGCAAATAACTCTTAGCATGCGGCTAATAAGAAAATATCGCTTTTGATAAATTTCAAAAATGTATTTGATTGTGTAATTCGTATTTTCCATATGAAAAATGCTTTTTCAAATGGAATTTGTTTGCAAAGTTCATCTCAGTTTACTGATTGTCTATGGTTTTAAAAACAATTTTAAAGCATGGAAATTTTTAATTTATCTATATCGCGCGGAGCTCGATTACGAAAGATTAATCCGTTTGCCCTTAAAACAAAATAAAGAGTTCATCATTTTCTTACGGCTAATTTCCATTAAAAAAAACTTCCCTATGAATAAATAAATAAAATAACATAAATAAAACACAAATTTACCAGACATGTATAAGCTCTGAAATTATGAGAATATAAAAGGATGCCATAAGTAGTAAAATCTTGGCAAATAACTCTTAGCATGCGGCTAATAAGAAAATATCGCTTTTGATAAATTTCAAAAATGTATTTGATTGTGTAATTCGTATTTTCCATATGAAAAATGCTTTTTCAATGTAAGTGGTCAATCTAAAAAATTTATTGCATATAAAAAAAATTGTTAGTTTTCAATTTAAAAAAAAATGTTTTCACTTATATTCTTTAACCCGGGAAGCCCGGGTACGATCCCCTAGTATATTTAATGTACTAGATTTAAAATTATCTTTGGTGAAAGCAGTAACATAAATGATCGAAAATTAGTAAAAAATGAGATATAACTGATATGTTTGGGGATGCTATTTTCTGCGTAATGCATTCCAAGAAATGATTTTTGAGAAAATGAACTAAAAAGACGCCCTTCGCTTGTGCTGTATTATCTTTCGTCTAAAACGTATAAAAAGTACAAGCAGCAAATTTTAGTGTGACTGACAAGTTTTCGTTCGTTCCCCTATGACTGTAAGAAAATGTTTCTGTTATTTCAAAATATTTCCTTCGCTTGTCTGGAGAATTTCTTGAAATTTACGTGTGATTTCCGTTTCTGTACAAAAAAGGTAATAGGAAACACAATTACCGGAGGACACCTTTCATTTGATGAAAACACTGTTTTTGATTGGAGAATCTTAGGTAGTATTTACATTAGATTGGTGAAATTTCTTTAATATTTAAGAAAATGGACAAATCAATTTGATCTTTTAGGGGGGCAATTCCAAATTTCTTACTCACTCATTTGCTACCAGTTACTTTTGTCGTTTTGGGGGAAAAGTAATGTTGTAGACTAAAAATAAATGAAATGCAAGCAAAATTTAAGAAATCAGTTTATTTTATTGATTTTTTAAAATATTCCTTATCGAAATTTTAAAATGGATTTAAAACCAGAATAATTATGCAAATAATTTTTTCAAATATTTTGATATTTATAAAACCATTAAAACATTATAATTTTTCTGGTGCTGAATTTTAAAATTTTTCGTAATGTTTTCGATTATTTATTAAATGAGTTTTTTACTTCTATTCACAAAGACAATTAATGATATTAGAAAAGGGAAAATAGTAGAGAATGTGTTATGCGGAATAATGGCTAATTGAATTTGATAAGGATGATAATCTTAAAATACTTGTTATATATTCTGCTATCGATAGAAAGAAAAGTCAGTATCCAAAGATTTTCAACCAACTCTTAATAAGTTACAAGAATGCATTATAAAATGTATGAATTTATAAGTTTTAACGTTAAATGTAAGTGTATTTTTAAGATATTTTAAAAGATAAAAATGCAGACCGTATAACACTTTCCTTTATCACTGAGTTAAGTTTGAAAAGTACAACAAATCTCGTTTTGGCATATAGGCAAAAATGTATAATCTCATTGCATTTTTAAAATTATGTTAAAAACACATTTGTGGTAGAAGATTAACCTCTTTGATAAGTTAAAAAATGTGAAATGAATAGTTATTGTTAAGGCACTATTACACTCCCACCGTGTGCGAATAGAGTTCACTTTTTAAATAATAAGAGACATACTTGACAGATGACGGGGTGTTGGGGGGGGGGGTGACATAGTGAGTTCATAGATGCTTTGGTGGAGCGTGGCCGATAAAAAGTTGGAAACCACGGCTCTAATTCAACATTTTTTTTGTCCTTATTATTTTGCCTCCCCTCGGGCCTACATCCCTCCAGTAAATAATCGACCGTCAAAAATCAACCCAACCCAACCCTTGTATATTGACGAAATTGTTATGTCTGACTTGTGTAATTATTTCTCTGTATAAAATAAAGGATTATTCCAAGCGACAGCCATTGTAACTATAGGCCCCAAAGCAATTTCCACTTCGGTGAACTTCAATGTCAATTGCAAAGTGATTGTCCATGAAATTACCCGCTAACTCCACAGAGACAAATTTTCCCTTTCTAAAACATTCTTTATTTTTAATAAAACAACTTTTAAACCAAATTTTCTTATTTAATATTTCTAATAAAATTGTAAAATGATTTTTAAAGCGTGTTTCTTGAGTTACAGGATAAAGACGAAAGATAAAAAATAATACAGATCAAAATATCTTTAAATAAAGACATAGAAATTTCTACAGTGGATTTAATATAAGAAAAGGGAAATGTCTGTAAAATGATGATGAAGAAACTCATTCGAATACGTTTAACCGAGAACTAGTGTAAATTTACAGAGATTCTGTGTTTTCACAGAAAATTTTTAAGAGTGCATAAAAATTATTTGGCGATTTATCCCCCTCGGTCGGCTAAAGGAAAAAGCCCTTACACTTAAATTATTAAATTAATTAATTAAGTCCTTAAATATTAAGAATTTTAAGAATATTAAAATGCTCCATTGTCATCAAAAACATATTTGTGTACAAAATCGATTTAAAAAATCGATCTTTACATACAAAATCAAAGTTCAGTTAAATAAAAAAAATGCAAATGTACGTTTATAAAATATTCATTACTTTAAATGCAAATATTGGAAAACTAAAACAATTATAATCACGTATTGTTGTACTACACATTATACACGTATAGTATTTATAAATGTTGAAAATCATCAATGTAGAACATGAGACAGGTTTATCCAATAAAATAGGCATGGGATATAACAAAGCTAGCACTTTCTTTTGTAAACCTTGAAATAATGGAATCTACTACTGCGGCATTTTCCTGGGAATTTAGAAGAACCTTGATGGATATCCTATTTGATCCCGTATCACCCACAAAATCGTCCTTGAGCTTGAAATAGGAAAAGTAGATATCAAAGATTTCTAAATGTAATCTAGGATATGTTCTTTAAAAAAAAAGAAAAGAAAATCTTAGTTTCTTTTATTTTCTTCATTTCCTACATTTCCATTCCTTGATTTACGTTACTTCTACAAAAAGAAGAAAATTGAATATTTTATTTATAGGCAAAATTCAGTTGTTCTACCTTTCGTTATGATAAAAGATTGTTTTATGTATGTTTGCATAAAACACGCTTGTTTCCTATTTTATTTATTAATTCCAACTTTTATATTTATTTATTATACAATATTTATTATTTTTTATTATCTAAAATCCTTTTCTGTTTTTTTTTCATTGTATTAGGTAAAGTTCAGTGTAATTACATTGCTCTATTGCGCTTTTTGTCTATCTTAATATTAAAATAACACTACAAAAAATAGATAACTATTTTTTTGCATAAATCAGACTATTTATATCATCAGCAACGTCTATCGTACGAAAAGGAAAATTATGAATCTTTGCAATCTTACCAAAATGGTCTTTCGAAACATTATAAAATTTATTTTTCATTCTAGAACCTCTAATGTAAAACAAATAATGGCATAATTTACTTAATGTTTGCAGTTAGAGTAAAACCCAGGTTTTTTTTTCTGGATTGAATATTTCAGGGAAAATTAAAGGAAAATTCCAAAAACATAAGCTTTTATAACAGAAATATGCATTTGCTAACTCTTCCGTTTTTAACGAGCGACTCCCGTTCAAATAAACATATTTGGGGCGGTAACTTTATTTAATGAATGAAATCAAGTAAATTACAAATGACTACCGCATAGAAAGAAGGGCAAAATATTCCACAAATATATTCCTAGACATCGCCTAGACCTTTGACAAAGTCTGGCTCGAGATCTTCGTTTACAAATTCATTCGGCTAAATATCTCGTCCGGACTCACACACTACATAACTCTTACCTGAGCAATTGTACTGTTTACGTCCGCATTGATAATACCTTATCTACTCTTCAATTTATCATTTAAGGCATGCCTCGGAGTTGGGTTCTTAGGCCAACGCTTTTCAACTTATTTTTTAACGATATGCCTCGTATAGTGTTAACTTATCATGCTTGATATACGCACGATATCACTATACCTCTGCACACCATCCTTGGTTTTTATAAAAAAAAAACTTGCAAAGACAACTAGACATGATATGCACTGGTGCAATCTTCTGCGCGTTAAAATTAATGATCCCAAAACCGCTGGCATTTATTTCTCTATAATTTTCTCTTACCTCAATAGAGTAACCCTGATCCACCTAATATCTTCGAGTTATCCTTAATAAAAGACATACTTTCAGAAAACATATTCTTAACATAAGAGGTAAGGTCGCCTCGGAGCTTCTAAATCTCTTGAACCTCTCCTTAAAAATCCTGCTCTCTCTATTTGCAATGAAACTCTAATATATAAAGTATGTATTCTCTCTATCATGGCTTATGACTCCCCGATCTGGGTTTTTATATGCAAATTTAGTACAGAAAACCTGTCTAAAATTCATAATAGAAATTTAAGAACCATCCTAAATGGTTGCAGATACTGCCTTAATACCACCACCAGAAGAGAATTAAATATTTGCTCTTTTATAAAACGGATAAAAAAAACTTGCTAATTTTTTTTACAAAAATATCTATAAAATCCCATATGAGATTATTGCTGAACAGCAGTGTCGATACCACCGACCTCAGCAATAGGAAGAGACCAAGTTGTTCAACATTCAAAAACTAGATAACACCCGATTTTCTTTATGTTTTTTTAATATACAGTTATGTTAAATTTCTTATATATATAAAGAAATATGGAAAATTATTATATTTTCTCTTCACTTTTATATCCATACTGTTACTTCTAATAATATAAAAATGCATGGTTAAAATTGAAAAGTCTTGACCTTTTCCTCCTTAATAAAAACTGTTTTGAACAATTGGACATTTTATAATTTTACTTTTTTCCTTTCTTTAATGTAATTACTGTAAATGGGTTTTTAAATAATATTATAATTTTCATAGTTAATCCTATCCTATCCTTAACTGTTATTATTATTCTCACTTTTAAGTACGTTTGACTGCAGTTAGACTTTTTCTCTCTTATAGCTCTCTAAGTTTTTGAAATACAACTACTTCCAGACAGGACATAGACTTGGTATCAACTTGGAGGCCCAAGATTTCCCTAAACTTCTCAACAGTTCAAAGAGATAATCTGCCGGTTAAATCTCATGGAAACAAAAGATGCTAGCACAATTGTGTTTAACTTCAGTGAAACAATAAGTTATAAATATACAGTAAAATAATGAGTAATAAATATACAGTAAGATAATGAGAAATCATGCATTTATGCCATTGGGAACTTTTAGTATAAAATAATACTGTCGTCCACATAAAATTCCAACGTTTCACTGCACAAAGAATGAAATTCACTTCGCCGGTATTCGAATCGTTGCGCAGAAAAATTAAACATATTGACTACCTTTTTTTCCTATTTGTTGATAATTTATTATTTAAAGAAGATCATTGCCGTGGCTAATTTTTTTTTAACTAAAAATATTTTTTAATCATAAAATTGAGTTAATAAATGAAATTGAAGAATGTCACATAGAAACAAGAAATATTTTGTTAAAAAAATATTTTGATGTCACTAAAACCTTTTCGCTCTTATTATTCGACATAACACTGCGGATTATTAAAATAACTTTGGTTGGAACTGTTTGAAGACCCCAAATTTAAATTTTAAAATATATATCATTTAAACTATACTTGTCAAAAGTTAAAATATACCAGTATTTTTTTTTAATTCATTTTTTAATTCATTCTTTTCCCGTCACTCACATCACGTGGAATGTAAGTTTTACAATTAATAATGTTAATTTTACATACTATTTTTGCGTAATTTATTTAACTAATAGCGAAACTTCCATCAAAATCGGTTCAGTAAAACTTTTTTTTAAAGTTAATCTTTCATAATCGGGTGCGCCTGAATTTAGAACTTCCTGCTATAGCTCTATAATTAAGAAATTTTGAACAATATGTTATACACTAATACCTTTCCCTACCAATCACCTGACTGACAGTGAAAGTCCAGTAAAAATTGTTAAGTAGAACGTGAGTTATAAGCGATTAGAATGAAATTCCCATTTGCATTTTGTATATGGAGCTGTGAATATATAAAAGAGAACGAATATTTTTCGCTCTGTTGGAATAAGCTTCAACTGTGCTATTCCATCCTTGAATATGATTTAATCCAGTTGGAAAAATATTCCTTCTCTTCATTATGACATAATTACATGGTATACAGGGGTTTCCGTGTTAAAACACACTTTTATCATGTAGATGCTATAATTATAGCTCGGATGAATGAAACTAGCGCTGCAGTTCGCAGCCATGTCCAAAAAATAACAGTGAATTATGTCAGCAGGTATCGTCCGGATAGCTTAACAGGTAAAGGATTGGCACGGCACGCCATGTATCCAGGTGGTTCGATTCCTGGTCTGGATATTTTTCGCTTTGTTGGAATAAACTTCAACTGTGCTACCCCATCTTTGAATATGATATGTGTTATGTTTACTCAAAAAAAATTCAGAAGAATGTTATCCCCCTCTCGTTGAAAAGAAGTTCCCGTGCACGGGACAAGTACAAGTGAAAAATATCACTATTTAATGCATTATTGAACAAAAAATTGTTATAAAATACTTTTAGTTAGTAAATGTTTCTTTAAAGTGTTATTTGATATAAAGTTTTTTCATGCATAATAAAGATATTTTATTGTCTTCTTGTTTTCATTTAACTCATTAAAGCATACGAATAATAAATGTATAACTGTATCAGTATATTATTGAAAACGCATAAAAGAAAAAGAAAGAAAAAAATGTAAAAATAACAAGAATTTTTAGACGCTAGCAACGATATCATCAGGAGGAGGGGGGGGGGGGGGGGTCCGATGAGTGATAACATATGGCAGGGACGGCGAACCTGTGGCAAGCGTGCCATAAGTGGCATGCTGCAGATTATTTTTGACACGGCATAGATTCAGGTTCTCCATCAAAATATAGTATAATTTAACAAAATTCCTTAATTAATCTAGATATTGTCTTTGCTTATCTGAATTCGACTAGTTCGGCTGTTTGTCATTGTGATGCAGATTGAGGAAACTGAACTATAACTTAATGTATCCCAATCTAGCTTCATATTGGGTCACAAAATTTGAAGAATAAGAGAGAATTAAGAGATTATCACAAAAGAAAGATTAAAAGGCATTATAAGCAAAAAGGCTGATTGTAAAATTATAACAACTTCGAATTCAATTTCAGACACTAAAGCTGTTGATTGTGGCCCTTACTATTTTGAAATATTCTTCTGCGAGACATTCTTTTCGTAAATAAATAACGTAAAATGTTCAGGTAAAAACATCTTGTCAAATGAGTCCTGTTCAACTTGCATTCTCTGTGTACGAAGGTGATATAAATTATTTGGCATCGAGGATGAGACGACAGATATAATATTTTTAAAATAAATTTTTAATATCATCAAATGTTACTCATATTTTTTAATGCTAAAAACAAAATTTTAAGCAATAATGATTCATTGTTATTTGATTCATTAATTTTTTTATTGTTGGCACGTAGATGTACAAAAGTTAGCCGTCCCTGACATATGATATCATAAGGGTTGGGAAGGGGTCCAAATTGGCCACAAAAGTTGATAACATTATATATGTGTACAGCCCATACGTATTTAGTATCCAATATCGAACTATCACCACCAAATTTATGAAAATAATATCGAATTTTAAAGGGGAAATTTAAAGGAAGAGGGAAAGAACACTCAGATACGCGTCTTGAATTAATTTTGTCAAAAATAAAATAAATTTCTTTTATATTCCTTAGAAAAAATACAGAAACAAAAATTGTTTTAGAGAATTAATTTCTTCTTTATAACGAATTTAGGTAAAACCTGCAACTGTCTCTTTAATTTAACTCTCCGCATCACTATCATTTAGGTCGCAGTCTCCTCAGAAAAGATACGACTTCGAAAATAAATTCTCTGATTTTCTGAGAAATAATTGGCTGGAGTGAAACGGTTTTCCCATTTAATTTCTGTTTAATAAATTAAAAGAGAAAATTTCCGGTACAACCACGTAAGCTTGATAATTAAACTCATTGTGTTTCTTCGGAAATCAAATAACAATCTTGTCAGCTCGATGTTCTAAAAGTTGAAAAGCTGTTAATCTGACTTTTAGATCTTAAATTTTAACAGTTTGAGACTAAGTTGATTAGTAAAGTTAAAAGACATGCAGTTTCTGTATCCAAAATAATGAACAACAGAGTTGTATAACACATATAATTACCAATTTCTTTAAGTAATAATGTTTGTTCTGAAGAATAGAATAATAAATCAAATTAAAATTTTAATCTACCAATAAGACAACAGGAAAGAGAAAATGAAAAATGAAATTCTGACTGTTATCTCACAATAATATTAATAAAGTATATTTAAAGTGGTATTATTTTTAAGATAAATAATTTAAAATTTTTCTTTGATAAAGCAATACTAATTATACAGAAGTAACATTTCTTTGTCTAATCTCTGAATCCATCAAGTCGATTCCAAAAATAATGGTGGTAAAATGCTGGTGACCATCTCTGCCCTAACACAAGAAATATTTTATGTCGGTAAAACAACACCCAACAGGATGCGGAAGCAAAACACGTTCTAAAATTGCGACTTCTGTGATATTGCGGAGGCTAGAAACATGACATTAAGTTTGGTGATTACTTTTAAGTTGTAAATACTCGCTATGGGCGGTTACTAAAAAGTTTGAATCAAGCAAAAAACGCTCTAGAAACATTCTGAATTACAATTATTAGAAACTTTAAATTTGACATGGCTGTTACTTCTAAGGCGTAACTACTCGCTACAGAACACTTTCTCAAAAATTGGAAATAAAAGTGTATAGGAACAAAAAACATTCTAAAATTGCTATTTCAGTTATACTGCTGGGGCTAAAAACTTGGAATTTTACATGATAGTTACTTTTAAGATGTAAATGGGTTTCTAAAATGTTCAATACTTACAAGTGTGAAAAGAACGGAAAACATTCCAAAAAGGTTCTAAATTATTATCTACGAGGAGGATCGAAAAAGAAATTTACAAACAGCAGCATTTGAAAAGTAATTATTTCGGGGGGAATATTTTTCCCCAGATTGGAGACAGATGGCGGTAGCTGTCTTACAGTAGTTGTGCGAGTAAGTAGTGTAAGTTCGCAGACGCGTCAGAGCTATTGAAATGGTCTCGATAGTCCCACTTTGACAAAGTTACGTGAAGACATCCGATGCAAATGCCCTTACATGTTGGGTGAGGGTATCATTCTCCTTCATGATAATTACAAGTTCCATACTACTCACCAACTGAAGAATTGCTGTAAAATTTCAAATGGGAACTCTGGAACAACCAACAATGCAGTCTAGATATGGCATCCAGTAACGATCTACTTTTTTCCGAAATTGAGTGAACACTTATCTGAAGCAATGTTCTCTTCAAACAATGATGTTAAAAAAGTTGCCGAGAAATGAATCACTGGACAGGGACGTGAATTTTATCAAGTCGAGGTCAAAAAGTTGGTCCTGCGTTCAGATAAATGCGCAAATAGATTTAATGGTTATGTGGAAAAGTAATCGACAAATATGCTTCTTAATTCCCTTTTGTACTTCCTGTCTACTGTTAATAAATAATTCTAACTACCTTTTGTAACCTTTTTTTTAATCCATCGTCTTATTTGCAGTGGTTAGGGCTAGAAACTTGAAATACTGGTACCTACAAGTAGCTAATATTTTGTATTGTCAATTACATTACGGGATGATATTTTTTCCAAGGAAAATTATAACAATGAAACATATATTTGAATTCAGCACAAAATTCTGTATGCTATGTAAACAGTTTTATAAAACTGTTATTCAGGCCTATATTTTAGAAGAAATTAACAAATTTGGTTTCATTAAGAAAACCAAAATAAAATAAAACTTTAATCATATTGTATTCATGAGTATTATTATTGTAAAATATACGTTTGTATTTACCAAATTGCGTTACAATTTTAATAAAACATTTTTTTTAATTGTTAGAATAAAATATGTATCAAAGATACTTGAGAGAAACACATTTTTTTCAGATAAAATAATAAGTATAACAAATTGCAGATGAAATCTGCAATTGTCTCATACACTGAACTCCGCAATTCACAATTGTTTAGCTCATAGTTTATTCAAAGAATATAAAACTTTCAAAATAAATTTTCTGATTTTCTGACCTATAATTGGTTACAGTATAACGATTTTCACAATTTCTTTTTGAAAAATTAAAAGAGAAAATTCCCGATGCAGCTAAGTGAGTTTGATAATTAATCCCATTATATTTTTTCAGAAATCAAATTAAAATATTGTTAGTTTGTCAAGTTTGTCATTTTGTAAAAGTTAAAAAGCTGTTAAGGGGATGTTCTACTTCTTTGGCACACATTCGCGTGATTTTTTTTTCGTTGGTTATAAAGATAAAAGATAATACCTTCGGACATTTGGCATTATATTTGTTGACATTTTTCTTATGTATTTGATGTTTTGTGCGTAAAAAATTTAATAATATGCCTTGTGCAGCAGGGTGTAGCTGAAAGTGCGCATCGTGAGCTTCCAATAGGGCTACCGTTTTTATCCGGTTGCGAGCATCTGAAACAAATTGGATTTCCAGATTTTGAAACGAAATTAAATTCTTTGGAGTTTTACGAACATTTTGTTATAAAAGTTTATTTTTGACAATATAGCCGTCATTTGAACAAAAATGTCTTTTTTTTTTTTTTTTTTTTTTTTTTTTTTTTTAGCGAGATGCAAAAGATAATTATTCAATGAAAACTATACTTTTTAATGGTACAAGCTCCAGCAAAAACGAATACTTTTCTTTTAAAGAAAGAAATAAGGAAATTTGTCAAACAGTTCTCGACAAAAATTGTCGATTAGTTTCAAAAACAGGATTTCGAAAAAAACAAGTTTCAAGTTTTACTTCAGCATTACGTTCTACACGCAAAAACAGATTATAAAGAATTGGAATATCACAAAATAGTCTTTAGAGCAAGAATCTACACACTTGTGACAGGCAAAAAAGGAAAAACTTTAAATAATCGAAAATTTTGATCCAAAGAAGTAGAAACTTCCTGAAATCTGACTTTTAGATTCTAATGTTTAACGATATGAAACACTAAGTTGATTTGTAAGGTTACAGAGTCTTGTGTACTTAAAAATGAAAATTAGAGCTCTGTAACATGGCTAACAAAAAACTAGATGAAAATCCATCAAATTTATCGGTTAAAAAAAAATAATTTAGTATGTCAATAAAAAAAAATAACATTTATTCTATTTACTAGCTGTCCCGCCCGTCGTTGCCCGGGCCCGTAATAATATTCTTAAATGAATCTGAAATTTTTATCGCAGGTCCGTACAGGGAGGAGGGGGGGGAGGAGACGATAATACAAATTACCAGGGCCCGACTCTTGTTCAGTTTCAAAGTTGTGTAAAATCACAGGTTAAGGTATTTAATTTTTATATGCCTCATGCTTTAAACATTTTGATTTCAAATTAATTGATGAATCCAATTAAAATTTAATTATACTTTCAATAATTTAATTTTTTATTTAAAATCTTTAGATGGAAAAGCAATTACAAATACAACATAAACTGTAATACTGAAAAAGAAATAAAAAAATTGTAAGCAAACATTACTATATAGATTTTCTTTTAAAGTACCATCCAGCAAATTTATTTTCTAATAGATTAAAACGGGTTCATAACGGAATCCCTCAGTAAACGAAAAAAAAGTTCCATCCCCCTCCCCCCCCCCCACAAAAGAAAATGCTATTATGCTTTGTTCAATTTAAATAACCCGCATAAAACGTAATTTATCACTGTTCGTTTTCGTTTCCGTCTAAGCAGATTTTATTGCTTCTTACTTCTGGTGGTATCTTCCCGTAATAATATTCTCAAATGAACCTGAAATTTGTATCGCAGGTCCGTACAGAGGGGGGGGGGGGGGAGAGAGACCGTGCAAATTACCAAGGAAGAATTTTGTCACAAAAAATCTTTTATCAAATCGGGAGTTCCTGACATAACTACTTTAACGTCATGACAACATTTTGTAAACTTCTTGCTGCTGTTTAATTAGCATTTCCAATGCAGTGCTTTTCAGAAATTGCACGTTTCACTCAAAGTTCCACAGTTATGCCCCGGAACGTTTAAATCAGATTTGGATTTCAGAAGCAACGTGTGCATGCTACGGTTATTAAGCTTAATTTGCCGATCGCTTATACTCTCTGTTTGACGGCGTTCTCGATCCAATATATTTCGATTTTCTCTTCTTAATTCCGCTTCTTCTTGAATTTCAAGCACTTTTACGGGAATTTCAATTGATATTTTGAAGCTCCATAACTGCAGCGAAAGAGCGAAACGTAATTCTCTGACGTAAATAAGCGATCGGGGATCGCCCTGAATCCTGCCAAAGGACTTTTACACAATAACCAATGAGATGCGTTTCTCGGTCGTTGCCAGTAAACAATACCAAATAATCGCGATTTCTGTGCCACGTACATTAGCGTAATATACATATAGATTTTTGCCTTAAATGTTAATAGTTATACCTATTTTTATAAGCTTTTATTTAACTTAATTTATCCCATGTACGTAAAGATGGGTTTTTGTAATTAATTTTTCATCCACTTCTTGATATGCCAGAGTTCTAGAAAGTATGTGCAGTTAGTGTTACTCTGTGACACATTTTGATGTTTTAATCCCACCAGCCGGTCTGTTATATAACTAACCGAAAACTGACTATTGATAAATGTTGACATATCCTTCTGCTACATAACGATGTATTACACCAATCTTAATCTTTAATATTAACTGAGCCATATCGGTTTAAAGATTTCACAAAGTTGCCCCATCGGGTGGAGTTACTTTGTGACAGATGTGTTTTTGCCTTTAAATGCAAGAGAAAGAATTCGGGAATTATTTATTCGCCGAAAAATATGTTGTAAACAATTTAAATTGGGAAAATTATATTTGAAAGTCACTGATTTGTCTCATTGATCTACCCCTTCTTCGCTGCAAAGAATCGAATAGCGTTTTGCAGTTTCCTTAAATGCATCACATTTTTAATCATAATGACACTTTCATAATAATTCATACACATATTATCTCTTAAAATATAGCAGATCCTCTTTAATTTGATATTTCGAATTTTACAATTAAAAAATAGCATGTTGGAATTTTTTTGGAAGTCATACAAAACAATAAAACTGCACAATATAATGACTATTAACTAATAAGAAGAAAGGGTTACAAGGCAAACGATGAAATTACATAAAATGAAGAAACATTTAACAAGAAATATAATTATGTTTTAGGAAATAACCGCCTACAAAATATACCAAATTAAAAAACGTTGAATTATAATTTTTGTTTTCCAATCGAGCCAAAAATAGATAAATCTCGAAAATTGGTTTTAGCAAAATCCTTAACACCCTGCCACTCACATTTTTTCCTTACACCCGTGCCCTTGTCGAGGATTAAATGTTTCCGGAATAAAATCTCTCTCTTCTGTCGATGAGAAAAAAATTCTGAGAATGTGCCGTATCCCATCTGAAACGTATTCAAAACTTTATCGAATGCGAAAAAATAAGAGAAGACTTTAATACCTTTCTGGAAGATTGTGCCTCTCTTTTTGTTCTTTTCCTTTCCATGCCAAATGTCTCCACTTTGCTGTCGATATATGCAGTAGCCACGTCGCTTCCTCTGTCTTTATGGACATCAGTAGCACTTATGCTTCAACTTTTACGTTCAACTTTTTGCGTCTTTAGTGCCCCGACTTTTTGTTATTTCTCGATTCTTGTTTAACTCTTACAAGAACACTTTTCCCATGTGTTCCGGCATCGATCCTAAGTTTTCTTCGAGGACTGCTTTTGGAAGCCGTTGCAAAACTTTTTTTTTTTAGTGGATAGATTCCGATCACCCGAAATTCCAACTTCAGATTGTTATTGATATGAGCTCTTTTAGAAGACGCGGAAATTCGTCCACTGGTACGTTTGTGCATCTACTACCAGAGGTAATTTTTTCCAACTTGACAACTCTCCACTTCATTGAGATTTTAAAGAACGGAAAAGGCCACATCAAACGGCTGCAAGAGATAAGTCGATGTAGGAGGAAATGCGAGACAAGATTAATGTCATTTTCCTCACAAAGACGTTACAATTCTAGACATATATGAGAGCTTAACTTGTCCCCACTGATTGCCTTAGTATTATCTTGCGTTCTCATAATGTTTCACGTCTATTTTGACACTGAAAAATATATATATATATTTAATTTTTATTTTTAAACGGTAACCTTGTGGGGGTATACTACGAGAGAGTGGATGTGTCACAGAGTATGCGTGCCCTGCCCCATCAAATGTCTATAGTTTGATTACGCTGCTGTAACTTTTAGAAATATCACTGGTCAAAGATTATATTATTCCATATTCTAACTGACACAACAACTATAAAGAATATTTACCTGCGTTAGGTGATTCTCATACGCTTTAGGCTTCAGCACACAAAGTTTCCGGGTTTCGAGACAACAACGCAGGAGTAGGTTACAACCAGTTTACGTCGGCCAGAGAGAACAAGCGAGGTGTTAGAGCTTTGGGCAATGGTCGTTAGGTGATGTGGCACACCATACTAGGAGGTGGCACTGCTGTTTGCTTTTCTGCAATAGCGTATGGAGAATTCGAAATACGAAAACTAGACCAGGTGTCATAAAGTAAACAGTCACAAAGTAACGATAGTTTAAATATTGCCTTTTTCCTTTTCTGTTGAAATATCTTAGAAAGAAACTGAGCAAAAATTATTTTTTTAATCTATTTCCACGTAACTCAATAATAAGTATCTGTTTGTTACGATAATCTAACATTTGAAGTAATATAAAATGCTTTTTTTCAATTTGCATATCTTAAAAAGAAACTAGAAAAAAAACCTTTTTTTAATAAATTCATTACAGTGATTTTTATTAAGCTTAAGCAAATGTGGTGATTTTTTCATAATATAATAAATGTTTTCCCCGCTGAATTCACTTTTTTTAACGGATATGTTTTTGGAACAGTATTAATTGCAGTTAAAGTCATCAGGAAACTGCATTTTACCTTAAAGAAAAAATTAGCTCCCATCCGACTCTAACTGCCGTTTGGATCTAGTCGAGTCGGGTTTGACCTTGTTTGTTGTCAATGTTGCGCTTGGTGCTCAGAGCGGATTGACTCTAATTGTTTTGGATTCAATCGATGTCAGGTTGAGTTGTTATGCTTAGGGTTGGTTTCTGGTTCGAAAGAAAGTCTAGAATATTCTTTCAGGTGAATAAAATATATACTTAAATATGAATAAGTCTTTACATATTTATTTTTCTACATAAAGGATAGAATTTATATCAGATTTATCGTTGTGGATTACTTTTTCATAATTGTGTATTAAATAATTTTTCTTTTATGTCGGGTTTCGGATTGGATTCAGGTTGACGTATTAAATGTTGACTTTAAACCGATCAAAGAACAGATGTCCGCACTGCATTTCAAAAATACCCGCTGGCTCGGCCTACAGGCACAGGTAGATTTCGAAGTTAAGTACTAATTTCAGTAACAAAAACGAAATCAAGTTAGAGATAAACCTAGTTTGACAATTTTATCTGCCCACTTTTGAAGAGTTTTTAATTTCATTTATCTGTAAGAATTGGTTTTATCAGAATCATGTTAATACAATAATTTTTTCTTTAACCCCTATTTTCGTTTTTAATTTTTTTTCTGTAAGAGTTGGTCCTACCAAAACTTGTCAATATAAAAGTTATAGATAATATTAAGAAGATTTGTAATAAATCTAAGCGAATCTGATATCTTATGACTTTACGAAGTTATGCATTTTTTTTCTTCTTCAATATATCAATTATCCCCCCCCCCCCTCCCTTTTTTTTCTTGCTGCAAGAGTTTGGTTCTATCAAAAACTTGTCAATATAAAAGTTGTAGATAAGATTAAGGAAATTTATAATAAATTTAAGTGTATTTCATATTTTGTGAATTGACAAAATTATGAATTTTTTTCTTTTTAAAACCCTATTTTTTTTTCGCCCCTTAAGCCCATTTTTAATGTTATCAAATATCTGTCATACATGAAATTTTGGCCCTTTTCGTTGAAATAATAATAACTTTAAACCGATTTTATATGTATGTTTGACGTGTATCATAATTAAGATGTTATGGGGTTTTTTCTGTTTTCACAAAAACCCTCCCTATTTCCACCCCTTTGATCCGATTTTGCCCATTAACGAACTTGACCCAGATTTTTTGCCCTTGATTTTATGTATCATTTTGGAAAAGATTTTTGCAAAATTATGGAAGTTATCGTGTCCATAAAAAGTGATATACAGGGTGCAATATGTTATCTATCGCCGACCTTTAATTTCTCGACCGTTGGTCGTAGACATATAATTCCAATTTCAAAAACGTTTCAAATAAAGTAAATAATCATGCTGTGGCATTATTTAAAGTAAAAAATCAATTTTATAAAAATTACGAAATCTAACTTTTTATACGGTCCCCCAGTCCCTATAGTTATATTTAGTAAAAGTTTACACATATCATAACACATATAACGCAAAAAGTTTGACATCTGTACTACAAAAATTGACAGAGTTATCAAATTTCAAATTTTGAGATTTTTGCACATGATTTTGTCTTTCACTGAGGGATCAGTTAAAAGATGAATGAAAGTAATTGGAGATCAAAATCAGGGTACTGTGTCCTTTTTTTGGCGAAACCACCTTTAGCCAGTATCACCAAATCGGGGTATCACCAAAGAGGGTTGTTTCATCTGAAAATTTCAGCTGACTTTTAAGGGTCGTATACAAAGCGAAGAATGAAATATCGAAATTAAACAGAAAAATAAATATCAATTTATTATAATATCGAAAATGGTCTACTATAAAAAATGAATACATAAAACGCCGGAAACTACTAGAGATACTGCTCAAAGTGTTCTCCATTGGTGGTAATGCACAATGGAATGCGTGATAGTACTGAGTCCTGGACACATTAGAGCATAGCAGGTGTGCAAACTGTGCGACAATTAAGGATGATGCGCTGCTTCAGATAAACCATTGAAGTAGTCTCAGTCACATAGACTTATGCCTTGATGTAATCCCAGAGGTAGAAGTCCATGGGAGTCAAGTCCGGTGAACGCGGTGACCACTTTAACGGACCACCATATCCAAGGATCTGTTGACCGAATTCGGTGGTCAGATACGCCCGGACGTTTGATGTTTTCTAAGAAGATGGCCCCATCATGTTGAAACCACACCCAGCATGCATGATGGAGAGCAACTCCTGATAGCAGTCACGTACCTTGTTTTGTAGTAGATGCAGGTAACGATCGCCCGTTAAGGTCCCATCGTAGAAAATGTGTCCAACAATCTAGGTTCCCCATATACCGCACCACACGTGTCGTACTGTCCGGTCGACCTGGAGGTTTCCAGGTCGCATCATCCTTTTGATTGTCGCACAGTTTGCACACCTGCTATGCTCTAACGTGTGCAGGACGCAGTCCTGCACACGTCAAGTATTCAATTGTGCATTGCCACCAATGGAGAACACTTTGAGCAGTATTTCTAGTAGATTCCGGCATTTTATGTATTCATTTTTATACTAGACCGTTTTCTGATATTATAATAAATTGATAATTATTTTTCTGTTTAATTTCAATATTTCATTTGCTTTGTATACGACCCCTAAAAGTCAGCTCAAATTTTTAGATGAAATAACCCTCTTTGGTGATACCGGCTAAAGGTGGTTTCGCCGTAAAAAGGACATAGCACCCTGATTTTGATCTCGAATTACTTTAATTCATCTTTTAACTGATCCCTCAGTGAAAGACAAAATCATGTGCAAAAATCTCAAAATTTGAAATTTAATAACTCTGTCAATTTTTGTAGTACAGATGTCAAACTTTTTGTGTTATATGTGTTATGATATGTGTAAACTTTTACTAAATATAACTATAGGGACTGGGGGACCGTATAAAATGTTAGATTTCGTAATTTTTATAAAATTGATTTTTTACTTTAAATAATGTTACAGCATGATTATTTACTTCATTTGAAACATTTTTGCAATTGGAGCTATATGACTATGATCAACAAAAAAAAATTTCAGAAATTCTAACATAGGGGATTATGTCATAGGTAGTATTTCGTACGAAATCTACCTAAAAACTGCGAGGTGTTATGCCGCTTCCTTTCGGAAAGAAATCAAATTAATGTATTTGACAAGCATTAAAATTTGATAAAATATACTTATGCATCTCATCTTGTACAACAAGCTCAAAAAATTTTCAAGCAAAAATAAATTACATAGGCAGTAAATATGGATCCTAAATTATATTAACCCTTTGTGACTCAACAACGCCGATTTGAAAAATATTTACTCATATGTTATAAAACACCCTTTTAAGAAATGTAAAAAATAATTTTAAAAACTTTAGAGCATAAAAATAATAAATTATTTATTAAATAGTACTTTTTTCTCATCTGCAATAAACAGAAAATTATACACTTTCCACAATTGTTGTCAATCGTCTAATACAAAATTGTAAAGCATACGAAATTCCCTTTGTAAAAAATCTATTTTGGACGTCTCCAGCCTTTTTAGTTTTACAAGATTGAAGAAGTTCATTTTAGGAATAACGATGGTAACTTCTCAAATGATATGATGATTTTGAGATATAAAAATTAACTCAGTATCGCCGTCTGTTGAAAATTCAAGGAACAATTTATATTAACTTCTGTGTTAGAAGATAACAGCAATAAATAAACTCATCTTTTAAAGCTCACTGTATATGTAGCATTGACTTTTCGGTATGTTGCAGATATGCAATGCGGTGATACAAAGGGTTAAAATGACTTAAGCTTTTTAGAAAAGAGAATATGTTTTACTCTATTCAGGGACACAAAAATCAATGTTTATCTATCAACGTGCTTTACGTTTCTCCTAATACTAGCAAAGACGTTACATTAATTCCACTAAAACCGTAACATATTACCCTCGGATACAATAAGCATATTGCTAATGCATTTCCAAATGCTTTCCATTAGAACACTTAATCTAATAAGTAAGATGTGAACATAAAAATAATTCCATTGAATCTTCATTACGTTTGATGATCATTTCTGTTATTTGCTGAGTTATTGAATCTAGCTTCAAAGATGTCCAATTCTATAATAGACTGTAAAAGTCAGAATTCATTTAATTTTAAATGAATGTAAGTAAATGAAAAAAAAATCAGAATTTCCTGACACTAAAAGTGGAAAAACATTTTTATAGAATCAGAAAACTTCAAAAATTAATAAAATTCAATGTCTCATAATTCGGTAAGTTTTGGTCAGAGAAAGATTAATTTTTTTATTGTTTTACTTCTTCAAAAATAGAGAAAGTTTCCTAAAGATAACTAAATGGACCTAAATATAGTAACAAAAATTTAAATTTCGTAATTTTTGCGAAATATTACTATTTTGAAGACCATAGTTTTTGATACGATGAATACTAATTGTAATATTTTTACTGGTAGAACTATACTTCTCAAACTAAATGTTTATAAATGATCTATTGATGAACTTCAAAAAGCAACATTGTATATACCTACGAATAATCTTATTCATATTTAGAAAAAGCAACTTTATTTTCTTATATATCATATAAAAACATACATTTCAGTAAGTTTTGTTAGAGTAATTCAGAAGTACTTATATTGTACTATTATTTCGATTACTTTTAGGTGGAAATTTTTTTCTTATAAATATATTTTATTTATATTACTAGCTGTTACCCGTGACGTCGTTCACGTAACATAAAAAGAAGAAATGAATTAATTAAGCAAAGCATTTCCCTTCCGATAATCAAAAATATATATAATAAACCAATTGTTTATCGCATTTTATAAGAGACAATCTATATATATATATATATTTTACGCTATCGTACGTGGCATATAAATCGCAATTATTTGTTAATTGTTTAATGGCAACGTCCAAATGAAATGCATCTCATTGGTTATTGAACAGCATTTAATGCATCTCTATACCTATAAGGGGGGTGGGTATCTGTAGGGGACCGTATTCTGCCACCAAAAGTGACGCGAACTTGGCGATATCTCTAATAATTCGCAAAATTCCCATAGACTTCGATTGTAAACCAATAGGAATTGGTTACAGAAAATCAACAAATTGAGATATTTTAATGCAACAAAACTAATATTAGCTTAAGGGATTATATTAATTATATTTAACCCTCTCGCTGCGTATTTTTTTTTCATCAAAATAGTTTCAAAAATCATGCATTTTTTTTATTACGTATTTCAAATCTATATATAGCTTAGAGTTTAAATATGTAAACATTTTTTGTAAAAGAGTTCAAGATCTTAAATGGGATATGATATTAGAAATTAGGCGAAATCAGGACTGTCAATGGAGACTATTTTTATAGTCTCGCACCATTATTGTAAGAAAATCAATTTTGCAGTATATTTCTCTTGTAGATGCTGTTAAAGTCTATATGAAATTTTTTGTATTTGAAAAATGGTCCGAGTTGAAATAAAAAATAGTCGCCAGGTGAAAAAAATGAATCCCCGAGGAAATCTTGGATTGCGCAAATTTTGCTACTTTTACGTTGCCCGAGGAAATCTCGGGTTGCGCAGCGAGAGGGTTAAGGGAGTCCAAGTAAATTAAATTATGAATAAAAGTAACAGGATACAATGCTTAGCATGCTTTCCTAAACATAAAATTTAAGGGAGACCAAACTGGTCGTCAAGGGGGGATAGTATGAGTAATTTAAGGTATTTCTTTATTATAAGGTCATTGACATAACTTAGGTTTATACACTGAACAAGGATGTCTGTTTATATCATGAAGTAATAAGAAAATGACAAATATGTCATATACACACCGGGGTACCTAATTGTCGCCAACATAGATTATTTTGCTTGACATGGTAGCCCACCTATTGTTGTTTATTTATTAATAAATAGTTTATTTACTTTAATTTTCTTTTAAAATTATATAAATTGCTTTGTTCTACAGTTCTTAATGAAACTTTTTTTTATTTATTGTTATTTCCTTTTTTAAGTAATAGAACATAATTTAAAAATATACATGTAACTGGTATTCGAAAACGATGTTTTCTCCAAATTGGTATCAAAAACAGATCGCGCCAAACCAAGTGCGTATATGGCATCTGTGCCAAGAAAATTATCGGATGATACTGTTTTATATGTTTTACAATCATACTTGTCATCAAAAGTGGGCGAAGAATTGGTCATATGGAATATTATTAAGTCTTTACTACACAAAAAAAAAACCTGTTTACAACAATGTATTTACTTTTGCACTTAATTCCTTTCTCTAAAAATGGCAAATTGATTACGAACCCGATTACAGAACATAACCTTTTTATCTAGTTAATTTTTTACTTTTTAAGAATGAAAATACATATAAAAAATAAAGAGTACAATAGTATTTTTTAAATTTTCCTTTTATTAATGAAATGAATAAACATCGATAACTGTGTAAATACCTAAATTAGGAAAATATAATCATTAAGGTGTATAGTAATTATTAAAATTCGCATTTTTCACTGAAGAAAATTCCTAGCTTTTCTTTATTCTCGGAAGATTTGCCTACTAGAAATAAAAGTTAAAAGAGGTGTGAAGATGAATTGCTGTCTGTCAGGTAAGAACAAATGTGGTCGAAAGTGACATATGACCAAACTGTTAAATCCCTTGAATTCACTACTCGTTTATTTCCCATAGCTAAGATGAATTATGACAATTCAAACACATTTTTTTCACTCTTAAACAGCCGCTTTATCCATTTTTTTAAATCATTTAATAAGGTCTGTGTTAAACTCTTCAAATAGCATATTGTCTGTCATATATTAAAAAGAAGTAGAATGTTTTTCGAAAAAAGATAGCAGATCCTTTTTTTTTTCAGAAGTTTTTTAGTATAAAAGAACTGGGTAATATAAATTTGCAACCAATAATAGTTGTCAATCCCATATTAATTGCATATTAAATGCAATTCTTGATATAACATTTATCCATTTATCTTGCAATGCTTTTCCTGAAATACTAATACAATGTCGTATTTCACGTTCGCAAATGCTTAAGTCAAGTCAACTTTTTAGAAACTGCTTTATCAGTGATAAATGACGCACAATTTCGCTTTATCTTTTCTTTAATGAAATATCTGGCATCTTAATTTGATTGTTATATTCGAAATTTTTATTACTATATAATGATATTAAATCATGGCTAAAATAGGAAGAGCTCAGATGAAAAAGGTGGTAAGTGACACAATCATCCTTTTGAGAAAATGATCTGTAACGTTCTAAATATGTATTAGCGTTTATTATCAAATTCATCTTTTTAGTTGCTTTCGTAATTATACAAATACGCACCTATCAGTACCTATAGCACCTATCAGCACCTATAGTCGTCATTCGGTCCGTCTGTCTGTCCGTCCGCATATAACAGAGCAAAAACTACTCAACCAAATGGTCTGAAATTTTAAATGTATAATTGCTGCAAAATTTTGTCGAGTCATTTCAAATTTTATGAAAATAAGATGTATAGTTTAATTACACGGACTGTCAAAATTTTTCCGTTACATTACGACAAATGAGAAATAAAAATATTTCAAGTGCATTTTAGTGATGTTACAGCCTTTCGAACAGAATAAAATAGATATGCACTTAAGAAGTGCCCTAAAATATACGTTCAGTACGATATGTGGTGCAAAAAATATTTATAAAACAAGTTACAGTACGAACATACCTCATTTGACATGTTTCAGGTGCAATTTCCAACTTCTTAAAATCTTTGTGAGTACCAGGTTTTTAAAAATAGTAATTTAACAGACTGTAGAGGACTATTGATTATATTCAAGCATATGATAAACTTTTTTTTGTCAAATACCACCATTACCGTCTGGGCTTTTCATGTATTTAAAAATAGTGCACAAGATGCCTTCACAAGGTTTAAATGGTTTTACTTTTTCAACAGCTGAAAATAAGTAGGCAAAGTAGAATACAAAAATTTTCAAAATAAAGTAGGAAATACAAGTTTAAGAAAATACTTCTCTCGTTAATTTTAAAAAAGTTACACTTTATAAATTTTTTACGTCAGTTACAATATTTTCCTTTTGCTCCAATAAGATCCTTACAAAAAAATGCATGCCGCTATATTTAAGATTAATTGAAAAACAGTAAAGGAAAAAAAACTGGCTTGTACAGCTTTTTTATGCTATTTAAACTGCTACTTTGGCAGTAAAAATTGCAACCATTCAAATTGATGACGGCGTGTTTCAAATCCAAAATATACTACCTAGTGCTCAAAAACTGCATCACAAATATATCTAAATGAATCATTAGATTCAGAGATCGTATAAAGACAGATGATTTTTAGATGTAAAAACACGCTTCAAAAACAGCAATTCACAAAGTATTCTTAATGTGTTTTCTCCCATTTCCCATACATAGCAGAGCTCTTCTGTGAGTTGTAATTTTCCGACTTAGTGGGAAAAGGTTCAGGCCAGGATTTGTATCAGGGATATTTGGCTTAAGCTGCAGAAGGGGCTATACATATATAACGTTATCAACTTTTTGGTAATTTTGGAACCCCTCCTCCCCTTACGATATCATACGTTATCATTCCTCGCCCCCCCCCTACCCCCCCCCCTCCGCCCAAATAATATCGTTATCCTAATAATATCGTTATATGCCAATCGTTAAGGTATTCCCTATTTTAGAATTAAATAATTTTTTAATCTCTAAAAGATTTTAATCATAGCTTTATATTGTCTAAAAATGGATAACAGACTAAAAAAATATTGCAGACTATTTTTATGTAAAGAACAATTTACAAATAAAAAGAAAAAATATTGATGTAAAAAACAAATTACAAATAAAAGTAGAACATGTTGGTTGGATAAAAAACGATAATGATATAAAAAGAGAAATCCGCCCCTATCCCTAGAGATATCTTAAGATATCATGTGCCACATCCCCCTCCCCCCTAAAGTGATAACGTTATGTATGCACAGCCTCAGAATTATCCTGGCCTAATCTGGCGGACACGTTTCACACAAATAAACTTTTAATTTGAGCATCTGGTTTGTTACCTGAAACAACTCAACAGAATAAATCGCAGGGAATGGAACTCTAGGTAAACTCTGGGTACGTAATTACATTTGATTAATTTAAACACAATTATTCAAATTGGTAAATAAATCAAATGAGTTATAACTTTCGATCTGAATGAAAGAGTGTCCATGTCAGGATTTGCACCAGGGACCTGTGACTTAAGCTACCTAATTTTAAAAAATATGGATTACATATCAAGATCAAATTAATCCAATCCATGCAATTAACACTTTTTAAGAATATGGACTAAATATTCCACTTGAATTAGTTCTTCAGATTGGATTTTCTATATCTAAAAAGATAAATTATTATAAGGCACTTGAAACTACACTCCAAACATTGTGCTGAAATTGTTTCCACAAAAAGCAGAAGTTTTGTTTGAAAGATTGAGCGCATACATAGCCTGCATCATTCTACAGTTTATGCTGCCACATTCGGCTTAAGCGTTTACTGCACAGCTTTGCATATATGCAAACATTTTTTTTTTATTTAATAGATTTTTTTTTATTTGGATATACCTAATTCAAAGCAGAAAATTAAAATATCAATATCTGTTTTGATTAATAACAGACATTCCGTATTTAAATAAAGCGAAATTAACCATTGAAACTTTCTGGTGTAAAGTCAGATTCTCTGGACTACGTAATTTCTAGAACGTATTCTATCATGGGAATTATAGGGTTAAAGATTTAGTTTTATAAAATAAATAATTATATAAAATAAGGCATTTGGAGACATACTTATTAAAATATTTACTCATTTGAAATATTTTAGCGTAAAACAGCCACACGACAGTAGTTTTTACTTGTATTGTACATGTGCAACAGAAGAAAAGATTGACGTATTATATGAAAAATGTATCTCTGATTTTTTTTCATTATTTTTCCCGTGTAATAAACCTTCCAGAGAATCATATATAATTTTTTCGCAACAAAATAAAAAATCGCACATTTAAGGGTTAAATCAGGGGACACTGTGCCACAAATGTCTAATTTTTAACCTATAAATTTTAATAGTATTCTTCACCTTATTATATCTTTTAAAAAATCTCTCATTAAATAAGATGAGGAATACTATTAAATTTTAGTGGTACAATCGGCCATTTGTTGTGCAGCTCTTACATCTCTGACTTAAATTAAACATCAATAAATTCCGTCTGCAGTCCTCCGTTTGCCCATTCAAAATATTGTATCTTTTTTTTTTAAAAAAACCACATTTACTATACTATAAAAGTATCGCTCAAACCAGTCGTTTTATTGATAGACTAGATTAAATAAACATTTCCGCACCAGAAATTGTGTATGAGAAAATGCAAATAAATTAAAAAGTTACATGCAAGTAAATACTATTTCTTGTGAAATATATTTACTTGCGATAATATTAACCGCAGTCCTATGGAGAAGTAACCAAAGCAGTAAGATTTGTTTTGTACATGTAACCGAATATAATCTATTCGATCGCTCTCCCGGAAAAGAGACTTTACTGGCTGAGATAAGGGATTCAAATCCTTAATATTATACTAATGTCCCTTAAATATCACTTACTGGTACTGCGTGAAAAAGATGATATGGGAGTGCGAACTAATAAAAAGACTCCATTCTGAAAACATATTTTTATAAATAACAATTAGAGAGAACACGTTTTGGCTACCGACGTGTGCGGAATATCTTGGTGGGAGCAAGTACGAGTAATACTAATTCATATACACCCAAACCTCGTTAACACGAACACGCTTAACGCGAATTGCTTTTAGCACGAACTATTTTCGATTGCCCCATCCAATTATATGTAATGTATAATTGTTTGTTTTGTTCGGTTTCTTTTTTTGTTCGAATAACACGAACAAAAAAAGCTTCCCCCTGAGTGTTCGTGTTAACGAGGTTCGACTGTATTTCGTTAGTGTGAAAATTACACTTGTTCCATTTGGTGATAAGTTTAAATTCTTTTTTATTAAATTTTTTTTATTAAATTATTTTTATTAACTTCTTTTTTATTCTTTTTTTATTTTTATCTTTATTTATAATTTTAATTTTTGCAAGTTAGTGCATTTGTCAATCCAAAACCGAGTTGATTTTTTTTTTCATGTTTAGCTTGGGAAGTACTAAAACTTTCCGTTCTTCTGTTTCACAATGCAAATCTTAAAACATAATGAATCACGCAGTTAGAAATTCTTTGGGACCTAAACTTTCATGTTAGTGAAGCATGTCTCATATGCATTCACGGTGTATCTGTTACTTTGTTATCAAGATCATCAGTTTAAATACTTTATAACTAAAATTAAAAATCTGTTTACTAAAAAGGTGCATACATTTTTTTTAAATATTCCGTTACAAAATGAACTGGTCTTTAAAAACTTAAAAACCACTGATATTAAAAATCCTATGAAACAGAAAAGATGATTCCCGAGATCTTTCGATCGCAAACGCGATCATTTTCAAGGGATAGTTTCACTGAAATGTCGCATTCATTGTGCTATTTATATACCAGTCTGGGAAAAAGGATCAGTCTATTATTTGTTTAGGGTGTCTATGAAGTTGTTTCGTTCCGATGCTGAAGAATTAGATATTTTTAAAATATTAAACCAAATCTGAGGTATGTCATAGGACAAAACATTGTTACATACACTATTTCCTTTACTTAATATCTCCAATGATTCCCTAATTCTCAAAGTATAATAATCCGATGTAGCTATAATAACTTTTGCGTTCTCGAAATCTGTTTTTAAATTTTGGCGTTGATTCAATCATGAAAGTGCTGTAGATGGTCGGTTAAACTTGATATCTCTCATGTGCTCACCCAATCTTTCTTTAAATTTTCGAGTGATCATACCTATGTATAACTCATTTTATAAATGGGATAGTATACAAACCTGGAATTTCCTTATTAGGTACAAGATCGATTTTTCTTTGTATTAAAGCTTTTAGTTTTGTCAGAGATTTGTTTATTAAAACTAATATCAAATTTCCTAACTAATAACCGTACCTAAAAGGGAAATTGCAGGTGTCTATTCTATCCCCTTTAAAACGTAAAAACAAAATGAGTTAAGCTACATAGGTATGACCGCTCGAAAATTTAAAGAGAGATTGGGGGAGCACAAGAGAGGTATCAAGTTTAATCGACGATCTACGGCACTTTCAAGTTAAATCAACGCCAAAATTTAAAAATAGTTTTCAAGAACGCAAAAGTTATTATACCTACATCAGATTATTATACTTTGAGAATTAAGGAATCATTGGAGATTTTAAGTGAAGGAAATAGCGTATATAACGATGTTTTGTTCTATGACATACCTCACATTTGGTTTAATATTTTAAAAATATCTAACACTTCAGCATCGGAACGAAACAACTTCATAGACACCCCCAACAAATAATAGACAGATCCTTTTTCCCAGACTACTACAGACACAGCACAGTGAATGCGACAATTCAGTGAAACTATCCCTTGAAAATGATCGCGTTAGCGATCGAAAGATCTCAGAAATCATCTTTTCTTTTTCATAGGATTTTCACATCAATGGTTTTTAAGTATTAAAAGACCAATTCATTTTGGAACGGGATATTTTAATAAATATTTATGCGCATTTTTAGTAAACCGATTTTTAAATTTTAGTTATTTTAACCCAAGGTGAATGTGTCATTCCACTCTGAGCTCGTTCTGAGTTTTATGTTCAGTTAAATACTTTATGTTTTTAAATGTTAATCAAATAATTCCCCTTTATCTTATCTGTTTTCTTTTTAGGCACACAAAAATTGAGAAAATCAAATCGATAGCAAGTTTCTCGATTCCTAAAATTTTATAATATACCGTAAAAGTATTTTATTGTTTTAATGACATATTCTTACCTATTCTACCTCCAGAAAATATCATTAACTCAGAAAACTTCTTAAAGTTTCATGAATTTTGCAAAAGTTTTTAAATATTTCAAGCGAAAGTCTCAAAAGATACTTTATGTATTGAATCGAAAGTCCGTCAAAAACATTTAGTGTCGTTTTCCTGATGCTATAACATTAAATTAATATTTAGGCAGCAAAAATATATTCTTGCATCGCCTGCACCACGTTAATGAAAACTGACCGTTATCGTCTCTTCTCTCTGAAACAAATACATAATCATTCCTCATTTATGCAAAACGGGTCATTCCATGTCAGTTCAGGCAGGCATGTAACCCACCATCACAGATTTTGATGAAACTGCGTGTGTTTGTTCCTTTTATTAAGATATGATTCCCAGTATTTTTTTTTTACTTCTTGGTCAAATAGTTTCTGAGAAAAAAATTGTCAAAATTTTGAAAAACTGCCATCAGTTGGCATTCTTGACTGCTCGATTTTCAAATGTAGCATGACATAAATATGATCATATTTCAATATCTATTCTACAAATCATCTTCAAATAATTTATGCATAACATATATGGTACGTATTTTATGAAACAAAATACTGTTACGCTTATATAACATTTTAAGTGTGTCTAAAAAAATGTTTAATCTTTGAAGTCGTGATTTTTTTATGAAAAATAATGCATTAACTAAAATAGCATTATTAACAAAAGGCGGTATTTTTATTAAATTTATTTTTTGTGGGGGATATACTTAAAGGTGTCCTTTACCTGATTCTGAAATAAAAGTAGTGGGATTTTGGGTGTTTTTAGTAGTATTTCATATTTAAAAATATTTTGAGGCGTATTTCAAATCAAATCAAGCAGAGTCATTCCATGTCAGTTCGCCTAAGAAATTTAATTCACTGTCACAAATTTCAATGAAACTGGGTATGTTTATAGCTCATTTTAAGACAGGATCAAGAAAATTAAAGGTGATTACAAGTAAAATATTTTTTAAGAAAAAAAAAATATCTAAATTTTGAAATTTTTTAAAATGTTTTTAATGACAGATCTATATTCAAAGACTGCATAAAAAAAAGTCATTTCAATATAAAATCACTAAATAAGTTTCAAATAATGTATATGTGACAAATAATGTAGGCAGATTATTATTTATTGTTGTTTGTCATGTTTAAATGCTAAGAGTGTGTTTAATCTTGTGAATTCTTAAAATCAAGAATTTTGTGAAAAATAATGTGTTAATCAAAAATTTATTATTAACCGAAGGCAGGCTGTTATTACTTTTTTTAATTGTACGTAAAAATATCTTTTCAATAGTTATAAAATAAAAATAGTGAAAATAGTGAAAATATGAGCAATTTTAACAAAATTTTCATAAAATGTGAATGTTTAATGATAAATATTGAAGCTTTTCATGCTAAGATGTACTAAAAGGACTACGATATCGTGTATTTCTACTCTTGCTTAAATATAATACATACAATAATAAAATAACAAATATTATTTACAGCAATAAAAATTAAATTAAATAGTACCGGTTCCTTTACCAACACTACATTGCTCAACAGCCGACTTAAAATCAACAGCCCACTCTTATTGAAAAATACTTTCAACTGTTCAAATAATAAATAAACTGCATTTAAACATTTTAATATCAACTTATTATCTTAAGACGATAATAATAACTAAACAACATGATGAATTTATAAATCAGCTTTTAATTGAAAAGTCATGAAATGGTCCCTTTAAATATTGTTGTTCATCGAGTCAATCAAAACAAATTATATAAAAAAATAGTGAGCCTAATATTCTGACTGCAATGACACTTCTAACAAAACTAATTAATTTATTACCATCTGAAATCAAACCCGAAAGATCAAAAAGAAAAAAAAATCATATGTAGTGTGAATGTGACATACTCAGTGGTTGTTGAGGTAGGAATGTCTTTGTGACATTTTCACCTGTACTTCAATAAAATATAAACATGTAAGCTTTTTTCATTCATCCAAATTAAGTAAAACAATTATAAAGTTTTGTTGCCATTACACCAGATGTTAAATTTTTCATTACATACTATTAGATAAGTTCTTTACTTTTAGACATTATTGACATAATATCATAAAATTTACTATATGTATTTTCTATAAAATCACTAAACAATATATATATGCTTTATTAAACATAAATGAATAATTTTTAAATAATTTGTTTGAGAACAGGGATATATATACACACATATATATGTTGAAAATCC
Organism: Maratus speciosus; assembly: GCA_963932465.1. Classification (NCBI taxonomy): domain Eukaryota; kingdom Metazoa; phylum Arthropoda; class Arachnida; order Araneae; family Salticidae; genus Maratus; species Maratus speciosus. Next base: position 142,954,560 of record OZ010791.1, read on the forward strand.
ATCTTTCAGCAATATTGTGATGAAATAAATCAAATTGTAGTAATTTCCGGTGTATAGCCCGCGGATTAAACAATCGTGTTTCGACCCAGAAATTTTTAAAAATAAAATGTAACTTTTTAGATCACAGTAAATATTGGTCTTCAAATACTGAAGAAAATTTCTGGGTCCAAACTGAATTGTTTGATCTGCGGGCTATACACCCGAAATTACGGTACATATTATTAGAAACTGAATAAAGTTACAAAAGTGCAACTCATTAAGTTTTAAATATTTTTTTAGATATAGTTATTTGAAAGATATAAATATAATGGATTATGCATTTTTTGCATATATTTAAAGCACAATACGTCAAAATTTTCTTCAAAAGAGTGAAATTTGGTATTTTTTTTCAATATTAGCAGCTCAATGCTAAATTTTCAATATTAACAGCCAAATATGAGTTTAAAGATTAGGACTGTCATTTTGAAAATTTCTATTGGGCGGTGAGGAGCTAGTGATTTTTCTCTTTTTTGGAAAGGGATAATTGCTCTTCGCCCTAGAAGTTTTACTAAAAAACAATATTGTTTATTTTTTTCCTTAAGAAACGAACATAAAAGATAATTTGAAAAATAAAATAAATGTATAAATAAAAATATTTCCAGGGATGATACATTGAATAGGTTTTACATTTGAAAATATTGATAATTTTAAATATGATTTAAATACTACTAAAACCAACCAAAATCCCACTATTTTTATTTCAGATCCAGTTATAATGTAGTATTATGTACAATTTAAAATTAAAAAATTAGTCATAGAAACTCCGCCTCTGATTGATAAAGATTTTTTAATAATTTCATTATTTTTGTAAAATATTTTTTATTTCAAAGATTATACAATTTTTTAGACACATTTAAATATTTTTTAACATTACAGCAATATTTTTTTCATAATCTACATACTTTATTTACCTTGCTTAAATTATTCGAAGAAGATTTCTTTATTAGTTATTGAAATATGATTTTATATATAAAATGAGGCCTTTGAAAATTGAACAATCATTAATCGCAACTCGTGGCATTTTTCCAAAATTTTGATAATTTTTTCTCATATGTTCACTATTTTTATTTTAGAACCATTTAAAAGATATTTTTACGTACAATTAAAAAAAAGCAATAACACCCTGCCTTCGGTTAATATTAAATTTTTGATTAACACATTATTTTTGACAAAATTCTTGATTTTAGAAATTCATAAGATAAAAGACACTCTTAGTGTTTAAACATGATAAAAAACAAGAAATAATAATCAGCCTACATTATTTGTCACATATACATTATTTGAAACCTATTTAGTGATTTTATATTGAAATGACTTTTTTTTTTAAAGCAGTCTTTGAATATCGAACTGTCATTAAAAAAAATGTAAAACAATTTTTCAAAATTTTGATATTTTTTATCTTACAAAAATATTTTACTTAGGATCAAGAAAATTAAAGGTGATTACGTCTTAAAATAAGCTATAAACAAACCCAATTTCATTGAAATTTGTGACAGTGATTAAATGGCTTAGGGGAACTGACATGGAATGACTCTGCTTGATTTGATATGAAATGCACCTCAAAATATTTTTAAATAGGAAAAACTACCAAAAACACCCAAAATCCCACTATTTTTATTTCAGAATCAGGTAAAGGACACCTTTAAGTATATCTCCCATAAAAAATAAATTTAATAAAAATACCGCCTTTTGTTGATAATGCTTTTTTTGTTAATGCATTATTTTTCATAAAAAATTCACGACTTCAAAGTTTAAATATTTTTTTAGACACACTTAAAATGTTATAAGCGTAACAATATATTTTTTTCATAAGCTGCGTACCCTAAATATTGTGCATAAATTATTTGAAGATGATTTGTAGAGTAGATATTGAAATATGATTATATATATGACATGCTACATTTGAAAACCGAGCTATCAAGAATGCCAACTGACGGCAGTTTTTCAAAATTTTGACAATTTTTTTCTCAGAAACTATTTCACCAAGGAGCAAAAAAATTACTGGTGATCATATCTTAATAGTAAGAGCAAACACACGCAGTTTCATTAAAATCTGTGATGGTGGGTTACATATTGATATTTTACTGCCTGATTTGATGTGGAATGCCCCAAACGTTACTTAAGCATTCCAGAATAAATTTTATGGCATAATTTTATGACATTTTCTGCGTCTAAGTAACAGAAGTCTAATAAAAATGTATCAAAAGTATTTTGAATGCTTCAAAAAACTAACTACTCTTCAAATTAAACTCTGGATATAGTTATGTTTATTATTAAGTGTATATAATTGGACTTGTTTGTGTATTTATATCATATATTAGGAGTAAACCGTGTATTAACTGATTTTATTAGATTGCTTTTAAATGAATATTAGTTTAATTGCATTTTTAAATTATCATGCTTAACATTAAAATATAATTATCCATAATTATTTCATTGAAGAGAGAAATTTAATTTCCTACATTGATTAGCACGATTAAAAGGCCCTAATGATTATAGTATCAGTAGATAGTCATAATTACATACCTCATTACCAGGTAAATGTATTTTTATATCCTCGAAATTTTAAAACATTAATTGTTTTTCGCAAATTCTATAGTAATACACGTAAAAGTGATTCTATTCGTGATTCTGTAGAGAAGAAATTGATTTTTTTATGTACAAAAACAGACGCAATGATAATTTTCAAACCGGAGATTCTCAAATTGTAGTAGAGCTCTTTTTTATTGAATTTTCTTTCGAAAAAGTTCCTTTTCGGCCGATTTTTTTGTAACAAGTAATAACAACAGTGGATTGAATAGTATAAATATGTTGTAAAAGTAATAAAGAAGTAATAGGAAATATAATATAAAAACTAAAACTTTCAGTTTGTGAAGCATGATTCATAGGCATTCGCACTGTATGTGTTATTTTGCTATCAGGTTTATGAGTTTAAATGCTTTATGTTTTTAATTGTTAGTCTAATGTCAGACGAACGTCTATCTGTACGCTCTTTGTTTCAACATGCACAGAAACACCTGCTAGGGAAGGTGTAGGAAAGCTGTAGGAAGGAAAAAAGCGTGCAAATAGACGTTTGTCTGACTTTAGACTTATTCAAAAAATTAACCTTCATTTTATCTACTTTCTTTTTAAACAAACAAAATTTGAGAAAATCAAATTGATAACAAGTCGCTCGATTCCTAAAATTTTATAAATTATCGTAAAAATATTTTATTGTTTTAATGAAATATCCATACATATTCTACCTCTCGAAAATATCATATACTCAGAAAACTATTTAAACTGCCTTATATTTTGCAAAAATTTTTAAATATTTCAAGCCGGAAGTCTGAAAAGACACTTTATGTATTGACTGGAAAGACCGTCAGAAATATTTAGCATTTTTTTCTTGATGCTATAAAATTAAATGAATATTTATGCAGCAAAAATATATTCTGGCATCGACTGCTCCACGTTAATGATAACGGACCATTATCGTCTCTTTTCTGTGAAACAAATATATAATCATTCCTCGTTTATGCAAAACATCACTTCACTATTCCAGAATAAATTTTATGGCGTAATTTTATGACGTGTTCTGCGTCTAAGTAATAAAAGTCCAATAAAAATTTATAAAAATATTTTGAATTACTTTTCAAATTAAACTCTGGATATAGTTATGTTTATTATTAAGTGTATATAATTGGACTTGCTTATGTATTTATATCATATATTAGAAGTAAACCGTGTATTAACTGATTTTATTATATTGCTTTTAAATGAATTTTTGTTTAATTGCATTATTAAATTACCATGCTTCCTTTTAAAATATCATTAGCCATAATTATTTCATTGAAGAGAGAAATTTAATTTCATACATTGATTAGTACGATTAAAAAGCGCTGCTCTGATGATTATAGTGTCAGTAGATAGTCTATAAATACATACCTCATTCAGGTAAATGTATATTTATATCCTCGAAATTTTAAAACTTCAATTGGTTTGTGTTTGTTTATTGTTGTTGTCTTTTTTTTCTCAAATTCAATAGTAATACACATAAATGTGATTCTATTCGTGATTCTTTAGTAAAGAAATTAATTTTTTTATGAACAAAAATAGGTACAATGATAATTTTCAAACCGCTGATTCTCAAATTCTAGTAGGACTCTTTTTTATTGAATTTTCTTTCGAAAGAGTTCGCTCTTTGGGGGGATTTTTTGTAACAAGTAATAACAAAACAGTAGATTGAATAGTGTAAGTATGTTGCTAAATGTAATAAAGAAGTAATAGGAAATATGAAATAAAAACTGAAATTTTCATGTTAGTGAAGCAGGATTCATATGCATTGGCATTGGCATTGAATCTGTTATCTTGCTATCGGGTTTATGATTTTAAAGGCTTTATGTATTTAACTGTTAATCAAAATATTCCCCCTTCATATTATCTACTTTCTTTTTAGACAAACAAAAATCGAGAAAATCAAATTGATAACAATTCTCTCGATTCCTAAAATTTTATAAAATACCGTAAATGTATTTCATTGTTTTAATGACATATCCATACCTATTCTAGCTCCCGAAAGTATCATCAACTCAGAAAACTACTTAAAATTTTATGAATTTTGCAAAAATTTTTAAATATTTCAAGCCGAAAAACTGAAAAGATACTTTATGTATTGACTGGAAAGTCTATCAGAAACGTTTAGTATTGCTTTCCTGATGCTATAAAATTAAATGAATATTTATGCAGCAAAAATATATTCTGGAATCAACTGCTCCACGCTAATGATAACGGACAGTTATCGTCTCCTCTCTCTGAAACAAATATATAATCATTCCTCATTAATGCAAAACATTACTTCTCTATTCTAGAATAAATTTTATGGCTTAATTTTATGGCATTTTCTGCGAATAAGTAATAGAAGTCTAATAAAAATTTATCAAAAGTATTTTGAAGTACTTACTCTTCAAATTAAACTCTGGGTACAGTTATGTTTATTATTAAGTGAATATTTTTGGCTTGTTTGTGTTTTTATAGCATATACTGGGATTATACCGTGTATTAACTGATTTAATTTGATTGCTTTTAAATGAATTTTATTTTAATTGCATTTTTAAATTATCATGCTTCCAGTTAAAATATAATTAGCCAAAATTATGTCATTAAAGAGAGAAATTTAATTTTATACATTGTTTAGTACGATTCAAAAGCCCTTCTCTAATGATTATAGTATCCGTAGATAGTCTGTAAATATACATACCTCATTACCAGGTAAATGTATTTTTATATCCTCGAAATTTTTAAACTTAAATTTGAATTTTTTTTTTCATTTTTTTTTCTCAAATTCAGTAGTAATACTCGTAAATGTGATTCAAATCGTGATTCTTTAGCGAAGAAATTAATTTTTTTATGAACAAAAATAGGCGCAACGATCATTTTCAAACCGGTGATTCTCAAATTGTAGTAAAGATCTTTTTTATTGAATTTTCGTTCGAAAAGGTTTGCTTTTTGCGGGGTATATTTTGTAACAAGTAATAACAACAGTGGATGCAATAGTGTAAGTATGTTGTAAAAGTAATAAAGAAGTAGTAGGAAATATGAAATATTAAATAAAAACTAAAACTTTCATGTTAGTGAAGCGTGATTCATTATGCATTCGCATTGTATCTGTTATTTTGCTATCAGGTTTATGAGTTTAAATGCTTTATGTTTTTAACTGTTAATCAAAAAATTCCCCCTTCATTTTATCTACTTTCTTCTTAGACAAATAAAAATTGAGAAAATCTAATTGATAACAAATCTCTCGATTCCTAAAATTTTATAAAATACTGTAAAAATATTTCAATGTTTTAATGACATATTCATGCATATTCTACCTCCAGAAAATATCATCACTTCAGAAAACTACTTAAAGTTTCATGAATTTTGCAAAAGTTTTTGAAAATTTCAAGCCGAAAGTCGGAAAAGATACTTTATGTATACAGGGTGTATCTAAACTCTTGGGCAAAACTTTAAGGGTTGATAGTACACATCAAGACAAACAGTATTAAATAGGAAATTAATGGTCTCAAACGTCTTCCGAAAGAGATAGGGGGACTTTAAAGTTTAGGGTCCAAAATTTCAAATAATAGTTTTAGTGAAAACCGCAAACGAACCGACCAATTTTCCGTTTTTTATAATCATTTGAAATTTTAACTCCTGAACACAGTTCAGTTTGTACTACTTAACCACACCCAACGATTCAGATTTTGAGCTCAAAATTTAAGTTTAAGTCTAAGCTTTTGAAAGTATGTAATGAGATACAAAAGATAACGGTAAAAAATATTGTTGGTTACTCCAAAGTCTAAAGCGCCCTCTATCGGTATTTTTTAAACTGTATCTTTAAAATTTATTTTCAAGAAAATACTGACATAAAGAATAGTTTTTGTAAAAACCGCAAACGAATCGACCAATTTTTCCGTTTTTTATAATCATTTGAAATTTTGGACCCTAAACTTTAAAGGCGCCTATCGCCTTCGGAAGACGTTTGGGACCCTTAATTTCCTATTTAATATTGTTTGTCTTCATGTGTACTATCACACCTTAAAGTTTTGCCCAAGAGTTTAGATACACCCTGTAGGCTGGAAACCCGTCAGAAACATTTAGTGTGGCTTTTCAGATGCTATAAAATTAAATGAATATTTATGCAGCAAAAATATATTCTGGCATCGACTGCTCCACGTTAATGATAACGGACCATTATCGTCTCCTCTCTCTGAAACAAATATATAATCATTCCTCATTTATGCAAAACATCACTTCACTATTCCAGAATAAATTTTATTGCGCAATTTTATGACATTTTCTGCGTTTAAGTAACCGAAGTCTAATAAAAATGTATCAAATGTATTTTGAATTACTCTTCAAATTAAACTCTGGATACGGTTATGTTTATTATTAAGTGAATATATTTGGCTTGTTTGTGTATTTATATCATATATTAGGAGTAAACCGTATAATTACTGATTTTATTAGATTGCTTTTAAATGAATTTTAGTTTAATTGCATTTTTAAATTATCATGCTTAACATTAAAATATAATTAGCCATAATTATTTCATTGAAGAGAGAAATTTAATTTCATACATTGATTAGCACGATTCAAAAGCCCTGCTCAAATGATTATAGTATCAGTAGATAGTCATAATTACATACCTCATTACCAGGTAAATGTATTTTTATATCCTCGAAATTTTACTCAAATTCTATAGTAATACACGTAAAAGTGATTCTATTCATGATTCGTTAGTGAAGAAATCGATTTTTTTTTAACAAAAATAGACGCAATGATAATTTTCAAACCGGAGATTCTCAAATTGTAGTAGAGATCTTTTTTATTGAATTTTCTTTCAAAAAAGTTCCCTCTTTCGGCCGATTTTTTTTGTAACAAGTAATAACAACAGTGGATTGAATAGTGTAAATATGTTGTAAAAGTAATAAAGAAGTAATAGGAAATATAAAATAAAAACTAAAACATTCAGTTTGTTAAGCATGATTCATGTGCATTCGCACTGTATCTGTTATTTTGCTATCCGGTTTATGAGTTTAAATGCTTTATGTTTTTAATTGTTAGTCTAATGTCAGACGATCGTCTATCTGTACGCTCTTTGTTTTAACATGCACAGAAACACATGCTAGGGAAGGTGTAGGAAAGCTGTAGGAAGGAAAAAAGCGTGCAAATAGACGTTTGTCTGACTTTAGCCTTAATCAAAAAATTAACCTTCATTTTATCTACTTTCTTTTTAAATAAACAAAATTTGAGAAAACCAAATTGATAACAAGTCGCTAGATTCCTAAAATTTTATAAATTATCGTAAAAATATTTATTGTTTTAATGAAATATCTATACATATTCTACCTCCAAAAAATATCATCAACTCAGAAAACTATTTAATCTCTCATAAATTTTGCAAAAATTTTTAAATATATAAGCCGAAAGTCTGAAAACACACTTTATGTATTGACAAGAAAGTGCGTCAGAAATATTTAGCATTATTTTCCTGATGCTAGAAAATTAAATGAATATTTATGCAGCAAAAATATATTCTGGCATCGACTGCTTCACGTTAATGATAACGGAACATTATCGTCTCTTTTCTGTGAAACAAGTATATAATCATTCCTCGTATATGCAAAACGTCAGTCACTTCACAATTCCAGAATAAATTTTATGGCGTAATTTTATGACATGTTCTGAGTCTAAGTAATAAAAGTCTAATAAAAATTTATCAAAAGTATTTTGAATTACTTTTCAAATTAAACACTGGATATAGTTATGTTTATTATTAAGTGTATATAATTGGACTTGTTTATGTATTCATATCATATATTAGGTGTAAACCGTGTATTAACTGATTTTATTAGATGCTTTTAATTGAATTTTAGTTTAGTTGCATTTTTAAATTACCATGCTTCCTGTAGCCATTATTATTTCATTGAAGAGAGAAATTTAATTTCATACATTGATTAGTACGATTAAAAAGCCCTGTTCTAATGATTATAGTATCAGTAGATAATCTGTAAATACATACGTCATTACCAGGTAAATGTATATTTATATCCTCGAAATTTTAAAACCTCAATTTGTTTTTGTTTGTTTATCGTTGTTGTTTTATTTTCTCAAATTCAATAGTAATATACATAAATGTGATTCTATTCGTGATTCTTTAGTGAAGAAATTAATTTTTTTATGAACAAAAATAGGTACAATGATAATTTTCAAACCGTTGATTCTCAAATTCTAGTAAAGCTCTATTTTATTAAATTGTCTTTCGAAAGAGTTCGTTCTTTGGGGGGATTTTTTGTAACAAGTAATAACAACAGTGGATGCAATAGTGTAAGTATGTTGTAAAAGTAATAAAGAAGTAGTAGGAAATATGAAATAAAAACTTAAACTTTCATTTTAGTGAAGCGTGATTCATATGCATTAGCATTGAATCTGTTATCTTGCTATCGGGTTTATGATTTTAAATGCTTTATGTATTTAACTGTTAATCAAAATATTCCCCCTTCATATTATCTACTTTCTGTCTAGACAAACAAAAATCGAGAAAATCAAATTGATAAAAATTTTCTCGATTCCTAAAATTTTATAAAATACCGTAAATGTATTTCATTGTTTTAATGACATATCCATACCTATTCTACCTCCCGAAAGTATCATCAACTCAGAAAACTACTTAAAATTTTATGAATTTTGCAAAACTTTTTAAATATTTCAAGCCGAAAGTCTGAAAAGATACTTTATGTATTGACTGGAAAGTCCATCAGAAACATTTAGTATTGCTTTCCTGATGCTATAAAATTAAATGAATATTTATGCAGCAAAAATATATTCTGGAATCAACTGCTCCACGCTAATGATAACGGACCGTTATCGTCTCCTCTCACTGAAACAAATATATAATCATTCCTCATTGATGCAAAACATTACTTCACTATTCTAGAATAAATTTTATGGCTTCATTTTATGGCATTTTCTGCGAATGAGTAATAGAAGTCTAATAAAAATTTATCAAAAGTATTTTGAAGTACTTACTCTTCAAATTAAACTCTGGATACAGTTATGTTTATTATTAAGTGAATATTTTTGGCTTGTTTGTGTATTTATAGCATATATTGGGATTATACCGTGTGTTAACTGATTTAATTTGATTGTTTTTAAATGAATTTTATTTTAATTGCACTTTTAAATTATCATGCTTCCCGTTAAAATATAATTAGCCAAAATTATGTCATTAAAGAGAGAAATTTAATTTCATACATTGATTAGTACAATTCAAAAGCCCTTCTCTAATGATTATAGTATCCGTAGATAGTCTATAAATATACATACCTCATTACCAGGTAAATGTATTTTTATATCCTTGAAAACTTAAATTTTACTTTCTCATTTTTTTTCTCAAATTCAATAGTAATTCACGTAAATGTGATTCAATTTGTGATTCTTTACCGAAGAAATTATTTTTTATGAACTAAAATAGGCGCAATAATCATTTTCAAACCGGTGGTTCTCAAATTGCAGTAGAGCTCTTTTTTATTGAATTTTCGTTCGAAAAGGTTTGCATTTTGGGGGGTATATTTTGTAACAAGTAATAACAACAGTGGATGCAATAGTGTAAGTATGTTGTAAAAGTAATAAAGAAATAGTAGGAAATATGAAATATTAAATAAAAACTAAAACTTTCATGTTAGTGAAGCGTGATTCATATGCATTCGCATTGTATCTGTTATTTTGCTATCAGGTTTATGAGTTTAAATGCTTTATGTTTTTAACTGTTAATCAAAAAATTCCCCATTCATTTTATCTAATTTCTTCTTAGACAAACAAAAATGGAGAAAATCTAATTGATAACAAGTCTCTCAATTCCTAAAATTTTATAAAATACTGTAAAAATATTTCAATGTTTTAATGACATATTCATATGTATTCTACCTCCAGAAAATATCATCAATTCAGAAAACTACTTAAAGTTTCATGAATTTTGCAAAAGTTTTTGAAAATTTCAAGCCGAAAGTCGGAAAAGATACTTTATGTATTGACTGGAAGCCCGTCAGAAACATTTAGCGTCGCTTTCCTCATGCTATAAAATTAAATGGATATTTATGCAGCGAAAATATATTCTTGCATGGGCTGCTCCGCGTTAATGATAACGGACCATTATCGTCTCCGCTCTCTGAAACAAATATATAATCATTCCTCGTTTATGCAAAACGTTACTTCACTATTCCAGAATAAATTTTATTGCGTAATTTTATGACATTTTCTGCGTCTAAGTAATAGAAGTCTAATAAAAATGCATCAAATGTATTTTGAATTACTTTTCAAATTAAACTCTCGATACAGTTATGTTTATTATTAAGTGAATATATTTGGCTTGTTAGTGTATTTATATCATATATTAGGATTAAACCGTGTATTAACTGATTTTATTAGATTGCTTTTAAATGAATTTTAGTTTAATTGCAATTTTAAATTATCATGCTTCCAGTTAAAATATAATTAGCCAAAATTATGTCATTAAAGAGAGAAATTAAAATTTCATACATTGATTAGTACAATTAAAAAATCCTGTCCTTTTGATTATAGTATCCGTGTATAGTGTATAAATACTTACCTCATTACCAAGTAAGTATAATTTTATATCCTCGAAATTTAAAAAATGAAATTGGATTTTTTCATTTTTTTCTCAAATTCAATAGTAATACACGTAGATGGGATTCTATTCCTGCTTCTTTAGCAAAGAAATTATTTTTTTTATGAACAAAATCAGGCGCAATGAACATTTCCAAACCGGTGATTCTTAAAAAATAGTAGAGCTCTCTTTTATTGAATTTTCTTTCGAAAAAGTTTGCTTTTTTTTGGGGGGGGGGGGGGGATTTTTTTAAACAAGTAATAACAGAAGTGGATGCAATAGTGTATGTATGTTGGAGGTTGGAAAAGTTATAAAAAAGTAGTAGGAAATATGAAATAAAAACTAAAACTTTCATGTTAGTGAAGCGTGATTCATATGAATTCGCATTGTATCTGTTATTTTGCTATCAGGTTTATGAGTTTAAATGCTTTATGTTTTTAACTGGTAGTCAAAAAATTCCCCCTTCATTTTATCTACTTTCTTTTTAGATAAACTAAAATTGAGAAAATCTAATTGATAACAAGTCTCTCGATTCCTAAAAATTATAAAATACCGTAAAAATATTTCAATATTTTAATGATATATTCATACCTGTTCTACCTCCAGAAAATATCATCAATTCAGAAAACTTCTTTAAGTTTCATGAATTTTGCAAAAGTTTTTAAATATTTCAAGCGAAAGTCTCAAAAGATACTTTATGTATTGAATCGAAAGTCCGTCAAAAACATTTAGTGTCGCTTTCCTCATGCTATAACATTAAATTAATATTTATGCAGCGAAAATATATTCTTGCATGGGCTGCTCCGCATTAATGATAACGGACCATTATCGTCTCCGCTCTCTGAAACAAATATATAATCATTCTTCGTTTATGCAAAACGTTACTTCACTATTCCAGAATAAATTTTATTGCGTAATTTTATGACATTTTCTGCGTCTAAGTAATAGAAGTCTAATAAAAATGCATCAAATGTATTTTGAATTACTTTTCAAATTAAACTCTCGATACAGTTATGTTTATTATTAAGTGAATATATTTGGCTTGTTAGTGTATTTATATCATATATTAGGATTAAACCGTGTATTAACTGATTTTATTAGATTGCTTTTAAATGAATTTTAGTTTAATTGCAATTTTAAATTATCATGCTTCCAGTTAAAATATAATTAGCCAAAATTATGTCATTAAAGAGAGAAATTAAAATTTCATACATTGATTAGTACAATTAAAAAATCCTGTCCTTTTGATTATAGTATCCGTGTATAGTGTATAAATACTTACCTCATTACCAAGTAAATGTAATTTTATATCCTCGAAATTTAAAAAATGAAATTGGATTTTTTAATTTTTTTTCTCAAATTCAATAGTAATACACGTAGATGGGATTCTATTCCTGCTTCTTTAGCAAAGAAATTATTTTGTTTATGAACAAAATCAGGCGCAATGAACATTTCCAAACCGGTGATTCTTAAAAAATAGTAGAGCTCTCTTTTATTGAATTTTCTTTCGAAAAAGTTTGCTTTTTTTTTTGGGGGGGGGGGTATTTTTTTAAACAAGTAATAACAGAAGTGGATGCAATAGTGTATGTATGTTGGAAGTTGGAAAAGTAATAAAAAAGTAGTAGGAAATATGAAATAAAAACTAAAACTTTCATGTTATTGAAGCGTGATTCATATGAATTCGCATTGTATCTGTTATTTTGCTATCAGGTTTATGAGTTTAAATGCTTTATGTTTTTAACTGGTAGTCAAAAAATTCCCCATTCATTTTATCTACTTTCTTTTTAGATAAACTAAAATTGAGAAAATCTAATTGATAACAAGTCTCTCGATTCCTAAAAATTATAAAATACCGTAAAAATATTTCAATATTTTAATGATATATTCATACCTGTTCTGCCTCCAGAAAATATCATCAACTCAGAAAACTACTTTAAGTTTCATGAATTTTGCGAAAGTTTTTGAAAATTTCAAGCCGAAAGTCGGAAAAGATACTTTATGTATTGACTGGAAGCCCTGTCAGAAACATTTAGCGTCGCTTTTCAGATGCTATAAAATTAAATGAATATTTATGCAGCAAAAATATATTCTGGCATCGACTGCTACACGTTAATGATAACGGACCATTATCGTCTCCTCTCTCTGAAACAAATATATAATCATTTCGCGTTTATGCAAACATTACTTGACTGTTCCAGAATAAATTTTCTGGCGTAATTTTGTGACATTTTCTACGTCTAAGTAATAGAAGTCTAATAAAATGTATCAAAAGTATTTTGAAGTAATCTTCAAATTAAACTCTGGATATAGTTATGTTTATTATTAAGTGTATATAATTGGACTTTTTGTTTATTTATTATATCATACATTAGATGTAAACCGTGTTTTAACTGATTTTATTAGATTGCTTTTAAATGAATTTTAGCTTAATTGTATTTTTAAATTATCATGCTTCCCATTAAAATATAATTGTTCATAATTATTTCATTGAAGAGAGAAATTTAATTTCATACATTAATTAGTACGATTAAAAAGACCTGCTCTAATGATTATAGTGTCAGTAGATAGTCTATAAATACATACCTCTTTACCAGGTAAATGTATTTTTATATCATCCAGATTTTAGAGCTTTAGTTTGTTTTTTTGTTTTGTTTTTTCCTTTTTTTCTCAAATTCAGTAGTAATATACGTAAATGTGATTCTATTCATGATACTTTAGTGAAGAAATTATTATTTTTTTTTTACAAACAAAAATAGGCGCAATGATCATTTTCTAACCGGTAATTTCAACTTGTAGGAAAACTCTTTTTCATTGAATTTTCTTTTGAAAAGTTTGCTTTTTGGAGGTTTTTTAAGTAACAAGTATTAAAAATAGTGAATAGAATAAGTAACAAAAATCTATTAGAAAAGTAATAACGAATTAATAGGAAATATGAAATATAAGATTTTTCTTTGAAACTTATTTCTCGTGCATTTCAAGTATTGATTTTAAATTTTGGAAATATATTCTTTTGAATACGGAAAGAGATGTGAGAATTTGTTAAAATTTGTATAAATAGAATTTAATGTGACTAGAATAATAGTGAATTGGAATGAAATGGTAGTATTTTTTAAGGAATTAATTATTTTTCGAACACATGGAATTGGCATATGAAGGATTTCAGAGCTTATTAGAGTTCAGTGGTTGGTACCTCCTTATTACAGGGAAATGCATGAGATTTTTTTTTAATAACAGAACAGATTCCGGATGTCCCAAAAATGACTGATGGATTTTAAAATTCAATAACTTGCAAACGGTGACATATATTAAAATTTTTTTCCAGGATAGTTATTTAAGATGTCAGGAGTTTTCATGCTGCGATTCCCAATTTTTGTTACAAATAGCAGTGATAGCTGGCGCTGCAAGCAATAGGTGCTAAATCCGGGCTCGATTTTTCGGCCTCTCTCTTCTTCCATGCGAAAAAAGGAGATTAAAATGTTTAGAATGGATCCCGAAGTACGAAAAATCGGGTCTGGAATTTGCACCTATTTCTCGCAGCGCCATCTGTTGTTTGAAATTCGAACTAAAATCAAGAATCACAGTTTAAAAAAAATCCTGACATCATACATAAACCTCCTACAACATTTTTTTTAATATCTGTCACCGTTTGCAAGTTATTGAATTTTAAAATCCATCAGTAATTTTTGGGACACCCGGTATGTAGATATTAATGTAGGTCAAGCACTTATAATAAACACGTGAAATTTGAAATAAAAGTACGTTTTGCCATGTGGGACCCCCGAGAATATTTTAGCAAAGCGTTATAAGTAAGCGAACAAACTTAATGCTGGAATCAGGCGTAAATTAACACAGTTGCGCCACCTTGTGGACGGAGTGATAATTCACATACACGGGCTTTTAGTGTGGCGCGTATTTTCTAAATCTTCAGTCACACATGGAAATTGTGCCGTTTTGTTTGCCACATTTACTGCAAAATTATGGCGTAGCGAGAGGAGCATCCAGACGTACTTGACACCACGAAGTTTTCTTCGCCATATCAGGGGAACTTCAGTTATTAATCAAGGTGAAAAAAACTTTACAATTTTAGTGGTGTCAGTAAGAAAACAGTTAGGTATCTACCTGTAGTTCACACTCCATCCGCTACGTGGCGCATGACCTTGATTGATGTGACCTCGCTTTTAATCTTGCGGTTACTTCTCCCATTTAAGATAGGACGCTTACTTATATCGCTTTGATATTTTAGCGTTGCATTTCAAATATTAAAATAAAAAATAAAATAGTTTTTGTGGTATCGGAAAAGATTTTCAATCACCTTTTTAGGACAAGTCACTTCGTTAGACAAACAATGAAAGAAAACTAGAGAACAGGAATTCTGCTTTTTCAGAATTTAGTGTCACCCCCGGCATTATGGACTGGTGGCTTCTATTATTATGAAACAGCCATTATAAATGAAGTGTTAGGTGAAGATGAAAGAGCAACCGTAAAAAGTTAGAACTCTGATTTTCTGGTCAGAATGGGGGGGGGGGGGGCATTTTTTTATAATTATTATTATGGCCATTTTTTCCCCATTCTGACCAGAAAATCAGAGTTCTAAATTTTTACGGCTGCTCTTTCATCTTCACCTAACGCTTCATTTATAATGGCTGTTTCAGAATAATAGAAGCCATCAGTCCATCAGAAGAAAATAACTCGGTTAAGCGGGACTCTACTGCAGTACAAAACATATTTCAGTTTTAAGATTTAAAGCACACGTTTTAGTTTATGTAAAATGACGTCATTCGCAACTGCTTAAGAATTCCACATTTACGATCTACTCTTAAACATCTACAGTAAAGCATGCGTAGCACATCACTGTCGCGAAATAATGCACAAATGCAGCAAAAAGATGCCGTCATTGAAGAAAATCGACAAAGAAAACGACTGATGATGATCTAATGATTCATAGATACTTAAAATTAAATATAGTTTATAATAGCTCCATTGTTTTAACAGAAATCATTCGTTTATACATTTTTTTAAAATAGCACGTATTTTAATTACATTTTCTTTCGGTTGTTATGAGAAAATGGCAACAAAATATATAATTACTATTTTAGAACTATTTTTCCTTTACTTTCTACAGAAATGGAGTACTTCCGTTGCCAATATTAAGCAAATGGCTCTAAAAACTACAAAAAAATTAATATTTCAAAAATAAATGGAGATACAGTTTTCAAACAAAATGCATTTAAAAAAACTTTTTTTTTCCAATACGACAGTATAAAAATCGAAAATGTACGATGCTTAGAAGTTTAAAAAATTGCTATAGAGCATTTAATCGTACTGCTTTGTTTTACGGCTGGCTTCTGTAAGGTAAAGTTATTTTTTGGAATACACAAAATAAGCTGGGAGAAAGAAATAGCATACCGTACCGGGGGGTAAAAAAAAGAAGAAAAAGAAAAACGCATTCGGTACACATACTGTTTCCTACGTGAACACAAATCTTATCGAAGTTAATTTTCCCGTAAAAAGCTAGAAGATAGTACCTCTTTATAACTCCCGATAGCCTATGGGTCTTTCTCAGATAAAGGGAAATTTTGTATGATATATAAATAAGCTTTAGTTATTTTGTAATAATTAAACTAATTTTGATATTTTGTTACAATTAAACTTCCTTAAAATGTTTTGTTAAGATTTTTAAAAAAATACGATATCTAAGTTTTTATAAATACAAATTTTTTTTTTAAATTTTGTTGTATAAAATAGATGCATTTCACTTTATCATAATGGAAATTCTCTTATCTTTATTTAATAAATGTATTTATTCACTTTTTAGGGTTCCGTACTTAAAAAGTGAAAACGGAACCATTATAAGACCACTCCTGTGTCTGTCTGTCTGTCGCAGACCTTTTACACACAAACTGTGCAACGTGGAAAGTTCAAATTGGGGAAAGTAATATAGACTGTTGACCCACATATTTACAGATTAATATATATTCATACATATATTTAAGAAAAATGTAGAGGGGCTTATTAAGTTACTTGAAAAAAATCTTTTCTTTGTATATCGTGTGGGGTATCATGTGAAAGCTGTTGTAACGCTGAAATCAAAAATATATTTCATTTAATTTTAGGTATTATATTTTCAAAGTTATGGTGGAAAATGTAGTGAAAAAATATGCCCCCCCCCCCACCATCTAATTCCTAATCTATTGAAATTAAAATTATCAAAAAATTAGAGGTAGTAGACATTAATTTAAACCTTACAGGAAAATTATAGCGATTACCCTAGGTCACATAGTTTTTGAGAAAATCGCATTTTTCCGTTACACTCAAATTTCAATTTACGGGCTTTAGCAACAGTGTTGAGCAGAGCTGGAGGTACCTATCATAGCAGAAGTATAAAAGCATTGTTGATCGTGAATTTTGGAAAAAATCGACGGTAATTAGCCGAGATATTAACCCTTAAAGACACGGACGGTTTGGACATACATAATGATAAGGGCGGCGTACTCTATGCTCCATCGGATTTTAAAGCCTAGATAACAAATTTTAAAGATATATTTATGTAATGCAATGCCCAGTAGCAGTATAAAAGCAATAAACGTCAAATTGTTAAAAACAGACTAATTTAATAAGAATTAATCACATAAATACTATGGGATTCGCGACTAGTTTCCATTGAGTGACTCTCTCAATACACCTACTATGTCTTTAAAAGTTAACTAAAAACCTTTATGGAATAACAAATATACGGAATAGCTATATTTGCTATTATTTAGGTTCCATATATCTTTGAACTTTCATGGTATATCCATTTATACTTTTTTTAGTATACAGGGTGCAAAGGAAAGTCCCTTTAACCTGAAAATATTTGTGAACAGACAGAGCTACAGCTATGCAAGTGAGGTAACGGTATAGTAAAGCAACTACGCCCGATTTAATGAAAACGACAGCAGCGCCCCCTAGTAGCGAAATTTGTAAGATTGCCACTGCAAATCGAAAACGAAAAGAAATAGAGCAAAATTTCCAGTTAGAAAGTTTTAGAGCATCAATTAATTAATAGAATACGACATCTGGTTTACATGGATAAGATAAATCTTTGTCTGTTTACCCAAAAATGTCCGAAATCGATGCACTCCATTTTGTGTAAACGTTTGAAAGGAATAGTCAGAAGCATGAAGTGTGAAAGTGCAAATTAGTGGTTTTCTGTTTTCTGAGAATTTCCTTTGAATATTCTGGTGTCAGTCAATTATTACGAACAGAATTTTTCTGGCCCTGAAAGGATTATTCTAAAGATTTAAATGCATTGGAAATTAAATCTTTACCGACAGTACAGCACAGTACAACGTCACAATATGCAATTGTGCACTGCTACATTTCCGGAATGTGAATAGGCAAATTAGAATCGTCGCTCATCGTCTCGGATATTTTTGAGTATGCAGGCGATGATTTATCTTATTCGTGTGAACCAAATGTCGTTTCGTACTAATTAATTGATGCTCTAAATCTTTCTAATTGAAAAATTTGCTCTACCTCTTTTTGTTCAATGGCTATCTTCCAAATTTCGCCACTAGCGGTGCTGTTGTCATTTGCATTAGGTCGCGCGTAGTCGCTTTACTGTACCGTTACCTCACTCGTATAGCTGTAGCTCTCTCCGTTTGCGAGTATTTTCAGGTTAAAGGGACTTTCCTTTGCACCCTGTATACTATGCAGCTATACCCAACTCTACATTGTATAGTTTTTACAAAATCTTATTATTCTTTTAGCAACGGTATTTTTTTAATAATATACTTACTAATTCATATGTTATTTTACTGAACCTACTGTTCGAGAGTAATACTCGCACCTGACCGTTTATTTTAAATCATATTAGTGGTACGCTAGATTTAAAACTATATGTATTGTTGTCTATGAAATCCGAAATATTGACCGCTGCTCTTGAGGACCGAAAGGAAAATTGCAAAAAAAAATGTTTTACATACTTCTTCTATTGCTATCGGTGCCAACATCTCTTAATTATTCCTTATTCTGATCAAAAACAAACATGTTTAAAACCGAAAAGTGTACATAAGAAAATGTGTCTTTTTTCTTCAAGGTACTAATTAGATTTCATTTTTAAATTTTTGATTAAATAAAATTTTTGGTTGAATACATGTTTGTTTTGTATCAAGCTTCGAAGCTGGCATCTGTACTATTACTAAATAGGGTAACAATGATTCTCGTAGTTATTTGTAGTAGCAAAATTAAATATTTCATGTAAATAGAATTAAAACGTTTTTGATGGATCAAATGAAAATTTAAATTCTGAAATTCCGAAGTGTCTATATACAACCCAGTTTGCTCGCATTTTGCAATCTATGCACGTGTTCATTTTCTTCCTATGCTATATAGTTGACTTTTGAATGATCCGCGAGACCTTTAGAATTTATTTGCCCTGAAACATGAAAAGTTGAAAAGATCTTGTTAAAACGATATAAGGAAAACAACATTTAAATTGTTTTATTGATTCAAATTGAGCATATCTTTAATTTTTCTATATTCACTTACTAATCATGAGATTCCTTCTCTGCCTACATTGATATGGAAAGTTTTATTACTTATAAAAACATAATCCTTCTTGACAATACGTAGTCGGGTATAAAATATGTTTGTAAACATCTGTTTAATAATTAAATACTATAAGTGTGTGCAAAAATATATGCAAATATATAAATACTAAATAATTTTCATATTTCTTACACCCCAAAGAAAACTTTTTTGAAAAGTAAAGAACTTTATTTCATTTATCATTTATAAATAGATCATTAAAAAGTTAATAATTTTAGTAAGTAAAAAAGATCAGTTTGCTTGTTTTTAAACTTTACTTTTGCAATTTTTAAGTAGTGATATTTTATTTGTAATTCATTTAAAATTATTCTATATTACAAAGTACATATCTGTATAAAATCAAGGTGAACTAAGGTAAAAAGCATTAAGATTGCTTTCAAAGGTTAAAGTTAAAAGTATTAAGATTATTTTCAAAGCGAATATTAAAAATATTGCTGTTGAATCACAAAAATTTCATTATCTCTCATAACTACTGTAGCAAATTTACACATTATAAATAAACGAATTACAATATTTTAAATAATTTTCAACTGTGTCTATAACTCACATTCATTCATTTTTGCATGTTCATTCATTAATGTTTGTATCTTTAATATTTTTACATTTTTTTAATTGATTATAAGTTTTTAGATTAATTCCAATATTTCCACTTTTAGTGTAAAAGTTCTTTTAAACATTCATTAAGGTGTTTTTATGTTTAAATAATTAAATCCGACTGCAAAATCATTTTCCTAAAGCTGTTCCTTGCATTAAATGTCATTTTTTTCGCATTATTATTTTTTCACCAACGAATTGAGGGGAAGGCAGAATATTTTAAAGGGCATGTTATTCAAATTCAACAAAAAAGGTAAAAAGAGTTTGCAAAGCATTTTTAAATTGGAAAAATCATTATACGTTGCATAATTATTGGGAAAAATTTTCGACGTGACATTATTCATTCTTTTTTTAAATGTCATTTCATACCTAGATTTTTTTCTCAAAATTAATTACCGTCAGTTATCATAAATTAAAAGCTTTACAGGATTTTAGCGATAGATAAATTTTTTGTCGCTAATTTATGCTGTGAAAAATTTCATCTTTGAGAAACTTAAACTAAAACCCATAACATTTATGGAATTATATTCATTTGCATATGCCGATACTATTGATTCAATTTTTCTAATTCATTTATTATTTTATTTACTTAGATTGTGACATGTTTTTAAAGTAAATTGAAGAAATATTAAATTATACTCATGCTAAAAAAATCAACAACTGACGAATAATTGGACATTAAACCAAAACTATTTAATTTATATGATTGAAATATAAAACACGGAATATGATAAATTAAATCCATCACATGGCAAAAGTTTAACCAAGTAAGCAAAATACTATTTAGATAGTGACTACTAAATTTTAGCAGTCAAATTGTGTATTGAAGATATTCCCAGGGAACATGTTTCGGACATTGTGCATGATACCCTCTAGTTAAAATGCATGTTACAGAACTACGATTCGTGCTAAAAATGATAATGCCGATTCTTTTTAGGGAAGAAAGTTACTACAAAAATGGATTCCCTAGCTCTCTCTGGAGTTGGAGATATTTGAAGAAACGCTGATCGGCAATCCACTTTCTGAAGACTTTCCATGCATACTCGCGTAGAATTTGTCTTTATCGTCAATTTGAACTTACCCCAGCAAAAAGTACCTGTAATGCTATGTATCTGGAACAAAAGGAAAAGGAAAGGGGGGGGCGCATTTTTATTGAACTGTTATTCAAAAACCTGTTAAGTCTCTCTCATAAAATTTATAATTTAACTTTATATTACAAAGATGTTTATTATCCTACACTGTAAAAATTTCGAACGTTTAGTATTCTAACAGGAACGTTTCCGATACTATCGGATATGTGAGAGCTATTTTCGTTTTCTGAAACATCCAGAAACCTTTATGAATGTTTGGGTTTTCTTTCCGCGGTATAGCGAAATCGCCTCTTTTCTCGCTAACGCATGCGCACTCCAAGTATTTCTTCCATGGGCTGAAACTGGAAGTGCCGAAAGTCTATATCAACTCGTCTGTATGACTCACTTAGCTCCACAATAATACGTTAACTCCCTATTCTGATACCTTGAATCGAGCGATCCGCCCATGGATACACTGCCAAAGATTTTCCTAGGGATTTTTTTGGCAATACATAGATTTCCTCCAATAGAGTAGTATGGGGAGGAGGATTTTTTGAATGGATTTTCGTTTAAAAATTTGACGAAGTTGCTACAATTTTCACTGATATATATTTTATTCAAAAACTATATATTTTATTTAAATTCATTGCAAATTTTTAGTTTGATATTAGTTAAAAATGAAATTTTAGGTAAGCTCAACGAAAAAAAAAGGAAATTTGTAAAGTATTGGTCATAAAAATATCAAAAAGATGTGAAAAGACCAAAATTAATTTTAAAAAAATGTGCAGAAAAGTTTGAAAAAATGAGTCGAATATTAAAATAAGTGCAGGACTCATTACTTGCGCGTATGTAAAGTATGATGCGGTCGCGGCAGAAAGTGGATAGGCGAGTTGGCTCTCCGTACTATTGTGGAGATCAGTGGTATGAGTACGGCGGTACGAGCTTATGTGTAGCACGTGCATTTCAATTCGCTTCTATTTAGAAAAAAATATTATAATATTTTTTATATTTTGTGGGTATTATTTTTTACATTTTGTGGACATTATTTTATTGTGTTTTAAAATTATACAAGGAATGTTAACACTGGATATTATCAATGTACTTAAAGCTTTGGAAATTCATCATTATTGAAGACGGAACGATCACAACTTTGGGTAAGTGTTTTTTTTTTATCATCTACAGTATTACTTTTACTTACTATTCTTTATTATTACTTACCTCTTTATTACCTTTCTTTGTTACAATACACGGAAAGAAATTAATAATCTATTTATATTTTTATATATCACACCTAGTTTCTGTTTCTATGTGTGCATGTAAATAAGGTAATATAGTTAAACATGATGATAATACTGATTCCGGTATCGTATTCTCCTTTTCACAGCGTGTTCTTAATAAATTATTAAATGCTTTACAACTTAAACGAAAATTTATGTATTATATTTTTTTCAAACAAGCTGAAGGTTCGTTGACATTTTGCTTCTTTAATATTGATTACATTTTTGTAAAAAAAATACAGTATTGTGAGTAAAAATAAACAGTAAACTATTCTTTCAATTATAGGATTTATTTTTATAAATCATTATAGTTAATAAAATTGATTCATTTGTTTTGCTGTTTCCTAAAAAACTTTCAAAAATTCGAAATAGCGTTTATATGTCAGTAACAATACACAACATACAAATATCAATAATTCAACTATATGTATATTTTTAATGTAATAATATTTTACCTCTAATTATACATTTCAGTGTATTTTTGTTATATATAAATTAAGTTACGATGTACTACGCATTATAAATGTATCGGATAATGTTAAACGTATTCTGTTAAACTAATTTTTTTTTATTTATCTTTTTTCTCTTCAAATTTTTATATAGAAAATTAAAAAGAATAATTTTAAGTTAATTAACTTGTTCAGTACTCAGGTCCAGATATGTAAACTCCCCCCCCCCCTTCCCCACACGCACACACTTTTTTTTTCAATGCTTCGAAAAAATTAACTATTGCATTTTTTGCGATTTGAATTTCAATTGTTCATCTAAATGTTCTTGCTTGAAAAGAAAAATGTTTTCTTCTGATTTTGCAAGGCTGAATTGTGAAAAAAAGAAAAAAAGACTATCGTTGTTATTTAATTTATGCAGTTTACAATAAGCAAATTTTAAAATCTCTAGATTATTAACCACCAGCTTGTTTTATGAAAATATAGGGCACAAAATTTCTTGTTTTAAGTTATTAAGGCATTTTAATTTATTAAGATTATGCTGTGAAAAGGATAATACGATATTGACTCATCATTAACACCAATTACAATCATATCTTATTTACATGCACAAATAATAACAAGATGTTATGTATTAAAATGTATGTGCAATAAAGGAAGGCTAATAAAGAACTAAAATAATAAGTAAAAATAAGGGTATAAATGATGTAAAAAAACCACTTTTCGAAATAATTTATCATTTCATTTTCAATACAGCTCAGGAACTTTAATGTTGCCTTTTAATCCGCATGGTTAAAAAATTATCACTGCAAGGTGTTAAAACACAATAAATTTTATCTACATTATGAAAAAGATATAATAATATTGATTTTTTTTCAGAATAGAATCAAGCAGATATAAAAAAAAAAAGAAACTCAGAAAAAAAATGATTCATAAACCAACTTCCATTTTTTTCCTTCATAAAATTTCATTTAATAAAACTGGCTTCTTCACAAAATTCATTTTCCTAAACTAATCCCCTTTCACAAAATAATCTTCAATAAATGAAAGTTAAAATAGTAGTGCTAAATTCCCCTAGAGTAAATAATTAAAATTCATATAAAAAAGCACAAATAACTGTACTGAAACTACTTGCAGGTGCATTACATATAATATAAAATTATTTAAAATATATTAGCAATATCTTAAAAATACATTAAAAACCATTAAAAAACTTTTTAATGCATTTTTTAAATATTTCTAATGTATTTTAAATAATTTTATATTATAACTATGCCCCTGCAAGTAATTTTAGTACTGTTATTTGTGCTTTTTTATATGAATTTTCAAATAACCCTACACTGTAAAAAAAATCCGTCAATATACGCAAAATTTTCCGTAAAATTTTACGGTATAGTTTAATTTTTCTAAGAAAACAGTACAATTTCCATAATTCCCATTTTGAGATTATAAATCCGTTTAAATTTAGTAATTTTCCCCGATATTTTACGGAGTATTGCTGTATTGCTTTCAAAACAGTACAAGTTCTGCAAATGATGTTTTGAAATAGTTGCTTTTGTATGGAAAGCAAAGTAAATAATTGTTGTATCTTGTCTTACCGTGATACTTTTTTCGAAATCCCATTATTGGCTAAATATGGCTCTGAATTGAAAATATATTCAATGATTTTCCAATAATGACTAAATAGTATGTTTTACATGAGTTTTGAAGTAAAACCGATAAAAATTATGGCGCCATCTATAATACATATATGTATTTTTAAACAACTCGCTATAATATATATATTTATATATATATATATAAAGCTAACGTATTTTTTAAGATATTTAAAAAAATGAAATCTTATTAATACCTTTTTAAGTTTGAGACCATTAAAAAGGACAGTTACAGTTTATTTTTCATTATGATTTTAAAATAACGTTTGACTTATTTATAGCAAGCTGTTAATATTTTTTTAAGTTTCTGTTAGGATGTTTTAAAAGGAAAAAATCCATTTT
Organism: Maratus speciosus; assembly: GCA_963932465.1. Taxonomy (NCBI): domain Eukaryota; kingdom Metazoa; phylum Arthropoda; class Arachnida; order Araneae; family Salticidae; genus Maratus; species Maratus speciosus. The sequence continues at coordinate 142,979,724 of OZ010791.1, forward strand.
TAATTTTAATATTTTCTAATCTATTCATTTTAACAGATTCGCCCATAACATTTAAAACATATCTGAAATATAATAATGAAATTATTATAAAATTGACGTTTATCTACGTTTAATAAGCAATATAGGAAATTTATTTAAATATCATGTTGTAATTATCTTTATTTGAGTTTACAGTAGATCATCAGACAAATAATTTTGAAAAATTGAAAAAAAATATATTCATATCCTTGCAAAACTAAATAAATAAATAAATAAAAATAATATTAAAATAAAATTTTAAAAATCTTGCAGAAAAGAAGCGGTCATTACTCTTAATACATTCTTTCATACCTGTAATATTTTAAAGAGTAAAATTTATCTTTTATAAAGCATGAAATTAAAAAGCTAAATATTCAAAGTTATAGGGGGGAAATGTGTAAAATATTCAGAATTGTATGCTCAATTAAAAAATGTTATCTCTACGAAAATACCTTTCTTGTTTAACATGTTAGCCTTTGCTTTATAAAAGACATCTGAATTAAGTAACAATATTCGAACACGTTGTTTGTAAAGCCGTGGCGTAATCGTTAAGGGCACTAATCGGGAATAGGACAGTTCCCGGGTTCGAATCCCGTCAGGGTAGGTGTTGTTGATTTAGTGTTGTTTGAATTTTCTGACCTTGTTGTAAACGTGTCCTTAAAGAACGAAGTGTCAAATTCAAAAATATGTAAGTTTCTGCTTGAAAAATCATTATATTTTGTATTTGAGAAGGAAATTTTTAAATACGGAATTTTTTCTGGAATTTACAGAAAAAATTTTCCGTTAAAATACGGAAATAGTAGTGGAGTCTCGAATGCCAGTATTTTAACGATATTTTTTTTTTTAGAGTGTAGTTTTCAGAAAGGATTCATATATATTCAGGAACCTTTCCGATTCGTAATGAAAGGTCTCCTATGTATTCAGAAATTTTTCATTACGAATCGCAAAGGTTACATATTATAGTCGAAATATGTTTCTGCTCCAATCAGAAACCTTTCCATTAGTATCGTGCAGCAGAGGGCTCCGTTACTTTCAGAAACGTTTCTGAAAATTTTTTTATAGTTTTTAGAATTTTTTAGTAAGTCCTTTTTTGAGATATTAATTAGTGAAAATTGCCAAAAACAGACTTAATACAGTTTTTGATGAGCTGTACAAGAAAAGGAAAAGGTTTTCAGGACTAAAATTTGTAAAAATGTGTAGTTCTATAAGAGATCTGTGCAAGAAAAAAAACATTTAAGGTGGGTCTGATCGCTTTCAAAAAAATAATAATAATAATAATAATGACGGCAGCGAAATGTGGTGTTTGACCTTTTATTTCTCTAGTTTTAAGCATGTTTTTGGCCTAGATCTTTAAGTCTAATGAAAATTTTATAATTACATAAAATGTCGATAATTTTATGATGAACAGTTTGGTTTTTGATTCATCTTGATTGGTATAAAAATAAAACAGCTGCAGCATTATCCGTAACAAACGTTTTTCGCAACAAAAATGATTGTGTAGCTTGTTAAAAATGGCCACCCCCAGAAAACTATGTGATCAAATAACATTTAATCATGTTTTTAAACTCAGAAAACTATCGATAAAACTTGGTTAAAAGATTATGAAAATTAAAAATGTCGAGCGACACCGCGGGGTGATTTGAAATGGATTGACCTGTTAGTCATTGTGCACACGCAGATACACAAACATCTATGTTTTTTTAATTAAACACTAATTTTAAAACAGTCAAACTAAAACTTCGACCCAAAAGCTAGTAATAACTAATAAGCCTTATTTTCATATGTTGCTCATTATGCTATATGATCTAATAAGCTTGAATTTGTAGTCAATCTAAAATTTTAACCTTTTATGCAGTAAACTGTATAAATAACGTTATACAAGGCTAAATAAATACTAAAAATAAAGATGTATGCCTTTGCGTCTGTGTGTACGTGTGCGTATGCGAAAGTTAGGGAAATATATCGTACATGTAGGTCTGTAAATTTAGTTCTGTATTAGGAAGATAAGCTTGAATGCGACTAGCTCTCAGATTTTCAAATTTTAAATGGATTTTTTGTAACGTTGTATTGAACGGAAAAGTACGCGTATTTCCCAAATTTCCCAGTTTCGTCGGCTATTTGAGCCACTCATAAAATCAATCCAAATTAAATATTTCAGCCCGAGATAGTGAAATTTGCTCTCTTTTCAATAAGGTACTTGAAATTCATACAGCGATTTTTAAATTTTTAGCATTTTTTTTTTATGTTTCCAATTCCACAAAAATGAGGATTTTGTTTTTTTATCATCTAGCATTTTTTTTTTTTTTTTTGACATCAAATGTTATGTTTATATCCCCATATGGAAAAAACCCTCGGGAATCATTTAAAAAAAATTAGAAAGTATAAACATTCTAATTGTATACGAACTTTTAGAGAGATTAAAAAAATGTGAATTGGGCAGAAATTAGTATTTATTATTTTTTTTTTTTTTTTACAGTTAACAGAATGTATATTCATTAAACCTAAAAGCACTAAAAGGACATGGGTCAATAAAGCTATTAAAGGGAGAGAGTACATATTATAAGAGTCCCCTGCGGCATTCACGTAAATTTTAAAGTACATCATAGAATTATTAATTCACAATAAGCAAATAAAATTATTTAAAGTACGCGAAGTATGTATTTTAGAGCTAAGAAATTACATGTAATTCTTTTTTAATTCTTTTCCGTCTTCTCTTGTTTCTTTTATTTTTATTTTGTTAAAATAAAAGGCTCTTTTGGTTTTTTCTTGTTTTATTCTTTTATATTTCTTTATTTGTTATTATTATTTATATTCATATATATTTTAATTTACTTCTTTTACTTTATTTTAATTTTGTTTATTTCTTTTATTTCCATTTTTCCCTATCAATTTCTCTTCTATCATTTTGGCAACACTTTCGTCTTCTGCATGAGCTCCTTTTAGCTAGCGCCATCTGTTGCATTCTTTGCAAGCTCTTCTCTCTACCTTGGAGTTCATTTTTGACCTTGTCCCCTTACGAACACGTATTTGCTTTAGCTGATGACGAGCTGTTAATATTTTTAGCTCGAAACGCGTCCTATGTATTGTTTTTATTTTATGGTGATTTTTTACAAAGTTTTATTATTTTTATTATAATATATATTTTTCTTTAATTGTTACTTTTATTTTGCCATTGTAACGGGCCACTTCATAGTTTAATCGACAGTAGTTCTTTTATTTTTTTTTTCTTTTATAGTAACTCAAATTTGTCTCGGTCCATACTATTTACCGTTTCGTTAAACAGAATAATGACTTTTATAGATCGATGAGTGTTTGTGTGTGTAGCCGACATTACTTTCGTCGGTTGCCATGTGGTATGAAGAGTGATGCATGAAAACTCGATATCAGATTAAACAAGCGAAGTTTTTTGGAAGTTATTACAAAACTTTTCGAGGAAAACTATAAATACTGAAAGGTTCTCTTGCTTTGATTATTGAAAGATACTTTCATTTATATCCCAGTAAGCAATAGACTGTAAAACAAATTCCACAAAGAAATTAAAACCAATTTGAATATTTACAATTACATTGAAATAAGAAGCGGAGTATACAAAAATAAATACAGGAATTGTTTTTGCACTTGCATGATAAATTAAAGTTGCTTTAACAACTTTTGAATAACTGATTCTACATATATTTTGTTCTAAAGTTGGAATTTGATTAATTAAGAGCTTTTAAGTGATATTTAATATTAATTTGTTTAGATATAAATATCATATTTGTTTAAAATATTCCCTTTATGAAAGATTATTAAACTAATATTGAAGATAAATGTTTAAGTATTACATAAGTAAATTTATTACTATCGCCAGAATATAGTTCATAGACGTATAATTTACCCAGAATATATTTTGACATTCTGAATAAATTATAATTTAGAAACGTAACATAAACATCGATAAGATGATGTTTCTGCTTTTCATATATCGCGCGAAATTTAATTACTTGAACAAAATAAATTATTCTCTTTTATTATAATAGATCCCTCTTACTGAAATTCCTGAGATTTCTTTAATAAACGTATAACGCATAGGGTAAGGTGCCTTATTATCGTCCCCCAGTCACTTTTAGGCCCTTAGAAGTTGTAATTTTCAGTGAAAATCTACCAAATTTTGATTTTAGATAGACTAACTACCCACGCACATAGAAACACAGGTAAATATCGCACAAGAAATTTTAATAATGCGAAAAATTGTTTTTTCAAAAGTATTTAAAAAATAAAAAGGAAAAAAATGGTCCCAATTTCGTCCCCCCAAAAATCCAATACGCAGAGGTTTAACTTATAACTAAATCAAAATTTATTTCTAAATGAGTAATTTAATTTACATTAAAGTAAGGCACAAATAAATGGGATAATTATCAGTGGAACAATAACATAACGAAACATTAGCCATCCAAATATTAGGGAAAAAATTGGAAAAAATGTCATGAAAAAGCATTCCTAATTTCATTCCCGGGACGAAAATAAGAACTGCCAAGGGGACGGAATTGAGACCAAGCTACTTCGCAACATGAGGGAGCTTCAGTTCCCGTAAGATGAACTGAGCGACCTAAAACTCACTGTATGCTACTTTCAACATCTTATCAACGTAAATTACATGCAATGAATAAGAAATAAATACTAACAGCACAGTAAATAACGTTCTACAAACGACGTAATAAGAACTCAGGTCTTCTACAAATAGGAAATTCGCCGTCTTTAATTTATGTATGTGTCTTGGCGAACGAAATTTTCAATGCTGACCCCTTTTACCTTCCGTCCCCTGTGCCTCGTGTCATAAGTGGTGCCACTTTCGCAGAAGCGGAGACGTTAAAAGGAACGAAATATAGACACTTTACCCTACTCTTGATAAGAGATTTCATGTAAATCTACTGAATATTCTCTTTCAATATTGTATACAATATTGATTAACTCATTTGAATCATTAGCGCGTGTATGAGTGCATTTCTCGAATTTCTTTCAGCAATTCAGAAATTCCGATTTCATAGCAGAAATTCTGAGTAGTAATTTTTACTTTATTTAAGGACAAACGTTTAATGGTTACATAAGGTAAAAAAAAAAGTTCTTCTTTCGGAATTTCTGGTGTGAATTCGGAATTTCTGAAATGCAAGCATATATGCGCTAAAGATGCAGATAAGTTAAAAAAGTATTACAGTGACATTTGGAGTCTCATTAAATGTAACATAAGATATTTTTTACCACTATTTTATCAGCAAATTTTTCTGGCATAATCTTGAACAAAATTTCCATATATCTTCTTTTGTTTACTGTTTTGTGTCCATAAATATCCGTCATGACTTTTTCTTCAAAATCCTAGAATGATGTACACCACAATTATCTTGAAACCCTGTTTCAAAAATTCAACCTACAATCCAAGCCGAACTACAAAGCTACAATACCTTAAAAGTATTTTTTTTTTTTTTTAGCCTTTCTTGATTCACTCTTTAAAGAAAGATTTTTGCATGAGATGCAAAAGACTTTAAAATGTAACATAAAAACAATAAACAGATAAATAAAATAAAAATTAGACGGACATCGTCATAGGAAAGTTGCCAGCAGTGCGCTATTCTTTCGGAGTCTAACCCAAGACAGATAAGCACTTGAACTAGAAAATTTATTTAATAAATTTTGTCTTGTTTCTGTGTAGTAATTATTTGATTTAATTTATTAAATACATTTTCTGGTTTAAAACATTTATTTGACATGGGTCAGTCTCCGAAAGAATATCGCAACTTATAGGTATGTGAAAAAATATGAAATACATAAAACTTCAGAAAAGTAACAACTAGTTTCAAATTATAAAGTTTAATGCTTAAACTAAAAATTAAATTAATTCATGTTTAAAATATCGAAAGTTATATATACTTTTTAAAGGCAATTCAATCAGATTTTAGATGTTGTCATCAAATTTCACCAAATAATTTAAAAATGATATCGAAAATTTTCAGATAAAATATAATGCATCGAGTAATGTTAATGCTTCTAGAAATGTGAAAATATGCGATTAACTTTATTAATGAAGAATTGCTACTGAAAATTTTATGTTTCATACTTATTCGATAATTTTATTTCCAGACAACAAACTAGCTTAAAGTTTCCCTAGCCGTAAGCAAAGCTTAAATAATAAGTTCAATTATATTTAAATAATTAATTCCTAAACACAAAGTACAAAACATAATGCTCTATATTTAAAAATTTCGTTATATTATTCAGCAGTAGGGAGCATTTTATCTCGTTCTTATGACGTCATAAAACTTATCTAAAACGCGCTTCATGATTCCCAAACATCTGGGTTTTTTTAAGTCGTAAAACACGCTCTGAAACAGACTTTTTTTAAGAAACGAAAACAAATAAATATCACTTATTAAATACATGTTTCTCTTCTAGTGCCTCATACGGGAAATATCACCTACGTTGAAAATATTGATCGATGCGCGTACGGGTGAAATGAATTTTACAAGAGATTTTCAGGATAGTTCTTATCCTGATAGTAATGAAGATGGCAATTCCATCGTCGCTAGTGTACTTATCTCTTTCATATATCATATGGTTTGAAAAACTGCATCTTTTATCACTAGGAACTTCTTTTTACTTTCTTTTATATGCTTAAAAGTAATTATTGGAATCGCTAAAACTTTATATATTTGTTTTCTGATGGATTTACATGTTTTGTATGTCTTGAACATGATTTTATCATTTTTGGAAAATGTCTGCTTGTTAGTCTCTGCATGACATAACTTTTGCGACTGCTCTAAATCAACAAAAAATGCACAGAATGTGCACTCGTGTGTGTGTCGGATTCGGATGCATACCGGATAACATTTCATAGAACTTCATAAAACTGAAGATTTCCTTGCACCTTGATATAAATAGAATAAATTAGGTTTTGGTGTATATCGCCCGACATGTCGTACTATTATGCTGTGATTTGAATGATCTCTGTCATAGCTGTATAGCCGCATTTATGGCATGGAACTTCATCAAATTTCATATTCAGTTAGACTTGACATAAGTAGATACTTATTAGATTCCTATGTATATAACGGGTGCCGCTGCTATATTGCACTTCTCATGACTTTCATGATAGCTATACCTCAGCATCAGTCGTGGAATTTCATCAAACTTGGTATTGAATTTAAACCTTGACATAAGTTGTTAATGATTGGGTTTACGTGCACCTTGCTCAACAGGTGGCGCTGCTGTGCTGTATTTTTATATTTTTATATAAGTATAAACGATTTTAAACTCCTGGTACTGGTTTTAAAAACACTTCTGCAATGTCGGAATATATTTAATAAACCCACAAAAAAGGAATATAGCTTACAGTTTTTGAGTTATGCAAAAGACAAAACTTCTTTTTACTTTTTTCTCTATATATATAATAGAAGAAAGTATTGTAATGGAAATTATTTTCGACTTCCAGTTTTCGACGGATTCACACGTTTTAGGAATCAGAGATATCGGAAAACATATTTTTTACAAAATGTCGCTCTGTCGGTGTCCTCTTTGTATCACTGAAACGTATATTAAGCTATACATAGAACTGAACCAAATTTCATATATATGTTTTTTGCTATGGCCAGCAGGTCCCAGTTGAATTTGGGGATATTCCGCCAGAAGAGGACGTTGTAGTAGCAATTTTTGTGCCATTTTCATTTTCGTATCATTGGAAAGTTATGTATACGAAGTTATGGATAGAACTGAACCATACTTCATATATATATATATATATCATTTCGACTATGGATGTCAGGTTGCAGTTAAAAATTGGGGATATTTCTCGGAAGGTGGTAATGTGATAGCGATTTCTGGGACGGGATAGCGATAGACTAGATAGCTGATGTGCTATTGTGTACCAGCTGCTCAGAACGGGACGACCCGTAGGAAAGGAATGATGATATACGATTCGACTAACCAGAGAAGATGGGAAAAAATCATTTTGAATCGCCTAAATTTCCAAACTCGCTTTAAATTTTGACTTCGAATAGGTTTAATTTTGAGTATTAGTATGTGTATGAAATGGAAAAGATTTTTTGGATTGGCACATCGGACTAGTTCTTTTTTTTTTTTTTTTTACGAACTGAGAAAACTGGACGCTATGCTCTTAAGTGTCACACTTAAGAGCATACCGTGTGTCCCAGTTTCAATGGTATATTATAACAGTTTAACAGCAAATCATACATTAAGCAAAATGTAAACTAACCTAGTTTTATCTACAAATTTTCAATATGTGCACCTTTAGTTATACGGCACAAACCCAACCTAAAGTCGAATTCTTCCTACACTTCGATTAACAAGTCTTTAGTAATGGAACCAACAGCCTCTTCAATTCTGTGTCTCAACTCTGGCATGTCCTTAGGTAGCGGCGGAACGTAGACAGGATCTTTTATAAAGCAACAAAGGAAAAAAATTGCATGGCTCTAATGGCCTTTAAATCTTCAGCCCTGAAATACCGCTTTACGCTCAAGAATCGCCATTTTGCATATGTGGCACTGCAAGTGAGTCAATAACAAAAAAGTACTTGCACATGCGCTATCTAAAACCGTTTGAGTTACTCTTTATTTATGACCTTGAACCAACAGTCTACAACGCTTGCAGTTGATACTATTAATATTTATAAATGGAACATTCCTTTATGAACACCCTGTATTAGTCTTTTATCAAAATATATTTCATTTTGAAAGCTTATTCTTATCCTTTTTATTCAACTCACGCAGAAATTTTGACAGTCATAAAATGCGTAAATATTTCTTAATAAACAAAAGCTGCATTTAATGATCTACATAAGGGTCAATATCTGAAAATTGGACAATTTACGTCCACTGCTAATAATATACCATTAATTATACTAAAACCAAAAACTGAAAAATGTAATGTATTGTAACATTTGTTATAACAATTACCAATGATAAATGGACATATGATGATGCATAAATAATTATTTTTTTGTTTTAAACAAACGAAATCATCATTTCAGTCCTTGTCCCCAGGTACAAATATCCAATATTAAATGTATGCTGTAAAAATTTTTATAAATATTTTTAACTTTTCCTATTAAATATTTATACCTATATATATAAAGTATGGGAAAATATAATGCTCCTTTACTCGTATAGATTGTATAGTAAAATACTGTTAAATATATTTGTCCCTGAGGTTGACCATCATCTCAGTCCCTCTAACCACACATTTAGGTTAACAGATACTAGGTGGCGCTGGCAGAATTATTTCCATTGCAACAGCAACTATAGTTCAACTATCCACCATGGATGAAGGTAAGTTGTTCTTCTCATTGCTTCATTTTTTAGAAATATTTAGTTTTTGTTCTGAAAAGGGATAAGTATTTTTTTATAGCATCATACATGTCCCCATATTTAATTTTTTATCTATAAAAAAAAAGCTTATTGCAACTTTATTTATGTAACATACAAATGTCACATGGAATATTTAATCATTTACATGTGTTCAAAATGATTCAATAAAATGGCTGTGCAGCTTTAAAGACAAAAACATCACCTCAGTCCCCATCATCTCAGTCCCAATTATTAGACACTGATTATGGTGTTAACAGACACTTTCTTCCATAAAAGTTTAACCTACGCACAAAATATACATCCTTGATCTCAAAACACTACAGCATTCAAATGACAAAACATGTAATCATAGTATATAATTGTATTTGGAAGTTCGTACATTAATTCAAAAAAATAAAAATTCTGGAGTGAAATTGCCCGTTTTCAGATATTGAATCATAATTTTCTTCGACTGCTTTATAATAAATTTAAAAACTAAATACGATTTTTATGTGTCACTTTACATTTATTGTGTATATTGTTAAAGTATTATTATTTCTATACCACTTTAACTTTTGAATTCTGAGCAATAATAAAACTAGGGAAAAAGAACTATTTGTTTTAAAAGTTAGAAATGAAAGAAAAAAAGATAGAGTAAAGCCTTTCAGCTTTAAATTTAGAGCCACATAAAAATTTAGTGCTTACGAATGTCTAAGTTTTTAAAGAAAATTGGAACAAAAGATAAAGTCCTTCTAAAATAAAACTTAGCTTTTAAAAACTTTGGCGAAAACGATTTTTTTTTTTTAGATCTAGCTTCAAGTTTTACAGTTTTAGGAAAAATTGCCACTCTAAAAATCCCAACTTTCTAAAATTTTAAAATATAATAAAGATATATTTTTGCACCATAGAATACTTATCCTTTATTATACTTTATGAAATACTTTTCTAATAGTTACGTAAAAAAGGTAATCGTTTAAAATTTTCAGGGAATTAAATTTGTTGATATACAAAATTTAAATTTTTATACAGCCCTGTACAAAAAATTTCCCAGTCAATAAAATGTGTTCCATACACTAACAAGATCATGTACAAAATTTCAGCATTTTACCGTAGAAAGTCGCAGAGAAATGTTTAAACAATGTTGATGAGGGGTTAAAATCATAACTTTGCACTCAAGAAAACAATGCAATCGTTGCTTTCAATCGTAACTTGTGTACGACCCCTAAAACGTGATCATCCGACATGATTTTTCACCTTTGTGAACTCATATCGCCGGTACCATGTCAAACTATCCAATGTGAAAACAGTGGGCTACTTTTTTTTAATTCAGATTTCTTGATTGGCACCACTTTTCTGAAATGGTAAAATTTCCTTCGTTTTCGGCTTAATTAATATGTCATTAAATAAGGTTAAATAAGGCAAATTTCACTATTTAAAAAAAGTGGTGATGATGAAGAAATCTGAATTTTTAAAAAGTAGCCCACTGTTTTCACATTGGATAGTTTGACATGGTACCGACGATATCCGGGCATCGAAAAGTGTTTTAAGTTAAGCATTTATGTATTTTCATATCTCTGCGACTTTTTATGATAAAATGCGGAAATTTTGTACCTGATCTTATTAGTGTATGGGGCATATTTTAGTGATTGGGAAATTTTTTATACGGGGGCCGTATAAAAATTTAAATTTTATATTTCTTCAAATTTAATCTCCTGAAAATTTTAATCGCTTTTATAGAATTATGTACCTTTTTGCGTACCTTTGTAATTTATAATGCATGTCTATAATCAATATTTAAGGCTGTTCTTAACTGCTCTGCTCAACAAGCGTAAAACGTTTTGACACATTTACAAATTCATTTTTTAACGGAAAGGTATAAAATTGAAAAGCCTGGCCATGGAAGCGATTTGGAATTGAACTGTTTTTTTTTTTTTTTTCATTTTTTGATCAATCAATTACCTATTGAGTTATAAGACATTTCGATCACGTGACAAGCGCGTTTTTCGCCCGCTCTTGAGTGCTTTTTCTTCTTTCGTGCGGAAATTCGGTTCAAACGCCCACTTTGACAACATTTTCTGAAAGATCTATTGCGTTTTCACAAAAATGGAAAAAACAGCTCAATTACATATTTTCTGAACAACAACACCGGCTACTTTCATGCATTTTCGAACAAAAATAAATTAAAACTTATGTCAGAAAGTTGCTCTTTTCGATTTGAGAACAGCCTTAAGGAATAAAAGCTGAGGTCAATGTTTTTGGGACGCCCTGTGTATTCAGAAACAATTACATGACGAAAAGATAAGGAATTTACGTCTCCTTTTAAAAAGGATTGTACCATATGTTCCAGCAAAGAAGGGAGATCAAAGGAGGGTCTGTGTTCCTTCCTGGATTTTAAAATGTGATTACAACATTTCTTTATATTTGATAATTTAAACAAAAATGTTCCAAAGTCACTTAAAATAATAGAGCTGCGAATAAGGAGGAAAAGACAGATAGCGTGGTGTCTACAGATAGCGAGGCTAACGAAAAAGACAGGCTACCGCGGTGCATTCCACATACATTTTTTTTACAAACCACTAGAGTGACGTGATGCTCTTTTCGTATACCTGCATTGGTGCATTCGATCATCACATGACTCCAGCGGTCTGTAAAAAAAGATACGCGTACAGCACCGCGGTAGCCTTTCTTTTTCGTTAGCCTCGTACAGGTAGAGAGTGAAGTAACAGTATATTGTCACAATATTGCGGTCGTTGTTTTTTGCATCGCCTGGTTACAGGAACTGGTCAATGCCGGTCAAGCTTTCACCAGCAAAAAATATAGAGGCTTTTGCCTGATTTATGTCAAAATATCTTCGTAAACAACGCATATAAAAAAGGTAAAATTTTATATTCAAATTTAATGGTGGAAGTTGATTTAAGCATCAAATGTAACAGCTCTAAATTTATTTAAAAGTTTTTTAACTACTTATTAATTTAGACTAATCACCGACATTCAAAGTTGCGTAATTTTCGCAAATCATGTGAGATGCGACTAGTTCCTGCCTCTTTGTGTACTAGGTACCAGAAAAATTACTAGAATAACATAATAGATAAAACATTACATCATGTGCTGCTACTGAAAGGCAGGAAGTAAAATCAAAAAGTCAGTAACTAAAGCGTTTCTATCTTAAAGCGTACGCGCTACATGTAAATTTTGTTCGCATATATGAGGGACACTTTCTTCACCTGCGGCGAGTTGCCCAAAATAGGTTCATAAAAAAAAACAGCTACTAATAATTGAGATGATAAAGATGGTGACACAATATTGAGAAAATGAGCTGTAAAGTTCAAAATATCTGCACAGTGCATTCAAACAGTTCCAGGACTCCCGCGCGTAAAATAACGCAGATGTTACTATCTCAGCGAAACCGGCGGGATGACCTATCAACGACCTTAGTCCATGCATACCAAGTGGTTGTATTCATTTCTGTGAACTTCCGGCTTGGTAGAGTTCATTTCCGTAAAACGTGTGTGTGCGTCATTGTCATCGAAAAATAAAGAAACAGCGAACGAACATCAAATTTTGTTTAAAATTGGAAAAATAAGCCACATAAACGTACGAAATGATTAAATCTGCGTATGGTGACGATGCTATGAATCTTCACAAGTATTTGAGCGGGTTTCGAGGTTTCAAGTTAGAAAAGAGTCGACCGAAGACGATGAGAGATCAGGGCGCCCATGTTCAAGTCGAAATGAGGTAGATGTTCAGCATGTGCAAATTTGGTGACCACAGACCGCCCACTGTGATTGGTGCATTCCACAAAGTCGTGTTGCATCGTTTTTTTTTTTAAATGAATGCGGTGTGTGACGCCCGATTTGCTGACAGTGGTAATGGGTGCCTCTTGCACGGCAACGCACAAGCTCACTAAGCCCATCCTTATGCAGCAAATTTTGGCGAGAAGGCAGGTTGTGTGCATCAACCACCCACCCTACTCACCAGATCTGTCTACCCCGTACTACTTTTTATAGTTGAAATTGAAGATGAAGGGACAGCGGTAAGTGTCTATAGATGACATTGAAGCGGCTGTGACATCAGAACTCAGTAGTGTTGGAGTTGAGGGGTTCCAGAAGGCGTTTATTGACTTGTACATGTACATTCGTTCGAACCGTTGTATGGAATTAGGAGGAGACTACGTAGAAGCTTCATATCAAATGCAAGTATTTTTATCTCTGTGTTATATGCTCTGTGCGCGATCAGTCCTGGAACTTTTTGAATGCACTGTATATTAGGCAGATCCCACACTGAGCAGACAAGCAGACAAAAACGTAAGACAGGCGACACGTTGTAGCGTTCAAACCGGTTTCTTCTTTATTATCAGGGTGAAATGTCTCTTGACTAAGGCGCATCCCACACTAAGGCGACACATAAGACATGTCGCTTGAATTCGCTGGAAAAACTGGTTTAAAACAGGTTTGAAACAACTTCGTTCTTTGTTTCGACCGGTTTTTGCGCTACATGTTGCGGCTACATGTCGCTTGTCGTCTCAGTGTGGGATGCGCCTTACGCTTTTCTGTCGCTTGTCTGTTCAGTGTGTGATCTGCCTTAGCGTTTATTGACAAATGCCTCCTTTATCAACTAAAATCTCTGTAAGTATTACTTTTTCTTTGAAATACTAATTTAACTGAAGGTAGAGGACCATGGATTATCTTCAATCAAATGTTTAACTTATTTTATTTTGTCACATACCGCCGTTACCATCTGAGCTTTTCAATTCATAGGTTTCATTATCCATAGTTTACGTAAAGTTACAGTAGAACCCTTTCTTACCGTCCACTCATACCACTGATTTTACAGAAGCGTAGGTTTTCAAGTTACCGATCTTTGTCCTGATTAATATTTTCTCTTCGCGATAATTTTCCTTTTCCAGCATGCAAAAACTGAATCCATCATAAGAGCGCGCTATTTTCACTTCGCTAAATTTTTTCAATTGATCCGCACAAGATAAATATATAATGGCTTTGTCAGTAATTTAAGCGGTGCATTTAAAAATTTGCCGGCTTTGTCAGTTCCGGTGTTTTAGAAGAAATACTCCGGAATAATTAAAAAATAATATAAATTATTTTTTAACTGTAAAAACCATTATGCTTCGTAAATTATTGGGAAAACATTTTTGAAACATAATTTAACAAAAAAAAAAGTTATTTCTTTCGTGAAATGATTTCTTCTAAAGTAATTAAAGAAAGTTCATGATGTTTAAAAATATTTCTGATCTTTAATGATATATTGATTATTTTTTAGAACACCATTAAGATGAAATAAAAATACTTTCAAGAAGAACTATTTTTTAAAGTAAGATATATGTTATAAGTAGAAAAAAACTGGAAGTTTTGTTTCTCAAACATTTTTCTTTTGTGTTTTAAATGCATGCGGATAACTTAACTTTTGCAAAATAATTTTGTTATGTCTTGTAATACATTAATCATTTTAAAGAATGATATTAAAAAGTATTTTTTTAATTCAAAAGAATTACTTCCGCATAAATAAATTCATAAAATAATGAAGGACATGACTTACAGAACAGAAGGAAAATATAATTAGCTATTTGCCAGTTTGATAATGATTCTGTTGGGGCATATATGAGACATTCTAAAAGGTTGAAAAATGTGGCAGTTTTTTTATTCAGAAATTCCGAAGTTCTACCAGAAAGTTTGAATAATCCTTTTTGTTTTATAAATGTTAGAAAATCCGTGAATTAAATTTAAAGAAATACTATTCAAAATTTTCTGGTTTGAATGAGGATTTCTGATAAAAAATTCATCAGATTTGGTAACACTGATTCTAAATGCCTGCGCGACACAGTATAAAAACTAAAACTTCATATCGGTACAAGATTGGTTTCTTCTAGAAAGAAGTCCTATATTTTATAATCAATAGTGCAAAGGTATCCATACATTTTTATAGAAAATTCTCAAAATATAGATTTTTAGCACTTGTGCTGTTTTTATTTGTAACTAGCTAACGTATCCGGCGTTGACAGAGATTTTACAAATGTTTGTTTTAAGAAATAAATTCCAAAATTTAACTCCGTACGGACTAATACTTGTCTACATATTTTTTTTTTTTTTTACCTTCAGTACATGAATCTTTTGCAAATATGCTTTTTTCTATAATTTATCGAAAGCGTCAAAAAAATTTTTATTTATACCAGTATTTAAAAAAATATTTCCTAAACATAAAAAATATAGTCTTGATACTTGATTTTAAAAAACTGAAAGAGAAATGAAAGTTCATGGTTTATGTATGAAAGCCCATTCATGACATCGCTTTCTCTTGGAAAAGCCATGCATTAATCATATATTCGTTTTAAATATTATGTCACATTCATCTGCTTTCTGTACTTATTAATATTAATGCTCCTTGAATTAATTAAAAATATTTGGAAATGTTCGTTTTATTTCAAATGAGACGTCATATTCATCTGCTTTTTGTACTTACTCATATTCATACTTTTTGTATTATTGGCAAATATTCGAATATGCCAGTTATACTTCTTGTATCGTGTCCTATTCGTTTTCTTTTAAAATCTTTTAATGACATCATATTCACCTGCTTTCTGTACTTACTCATATTTATATTTATTGTATTATTGTCAAATATTTGAAAATGTTCATAATACTTCCAAAATTATGTCATATTCAGTTTTTTTTCTTTTAATGACGTCATATTCACCTGCTTTCTTTACTTACTCATACTGATACTCCTTGCACGATTGTCAAATTTTTGAAAAGTCCATTATACTTCCAATATGACGTCATGTTCATCTTCATTTTAATTCTTTTAATGATGTTATATTCACTTGCTTTCAGAACTTATGGTGTTATTACACAAGGACTCAAAGACACTTGGAATCCCAGGCGTCTAGCGATAACAGCCGCCTCACGGCCCGTCTTTTCCAAGCATTTCATTGGCTGTTCCGGAAAAGGCTTTTCTGTTATCAGATTTCCAAGCATTTGATTGGCTGTTACTGGCGACTCGCCTCGTTTCGGGCGTCAAAGATGCTCCCACAGAAAAAAGACGCTCGCGCTCCAAGCGATTCCTCTGGAGCCATAGGAATACATGGAGACGCCCGGAATCTGAAGCGTCTTTGACCCCTCGTGTAATAACACCATTACTCGTATTCATAGTCTTTATATTATTGTAAAATGTTTGAAAATGTCCATAATACTTCCAAAATTACGTCATATTCAGTTTTTTTCTTTTAATGACGTCATATTCACCTGCTTTCTTTACTTACTCATACTGATACTCCTTGCACGATTGTCAAATTTTTGGAAAAATCCATTAGGGGCATCCCAGACTAAGGAGACACATAAGACATATCGCTTGAATTCGCTAGAAAAACTGGTTTAAAACAGGTTTTCTTTGTTTCGACCGGTTTTTGCGCTACATGTTGCTGCTACATGTCGCTTGTCGCTTTAGTGTGGGATGCCCCTTATACTTCCAATATGACGTCATATTCATCTTCATTTTAGTTCTTTTAATGATGTTATATTCACTTGCTTTCGGAAATTACTCGTATTCATAGTCGTTATATTATTGTCAAATGTTGGAAAATATACTTGTTGTGTTCCAATGTAAATAAATCTCTTAACTAAAATGAATCCCTTAAAAGTTAAGTATTAAAATATCTATAAGCTATTAAAACTGCACTCAATAACATTTCTTATTGTTAAAGCGAATATATTTCTAGCTTAAATTCAATGATAGAAGAGCCATATATTTCACATTACTTTATTTTTATAAACTTTTCTCTAGAACAAAACAAAACCAACTGTTGCCAGATATTGAAACAATGCAATTACAACCGGTTAAATAATTATGCAGGTGACTGATACATGGATGAAAGATAAAGTTAGTCATTACGTAACATACTCCCACCTTGAGTTGTGGGGAATGCACAACTCAACAATTTAAAATTACAAGTTAAATCTTTTCGGTACCTTAACTGTGTCAAAGAAATGTTGCTTTGCTGCTTCTTTCATACAAATCACGTGAAACAGGAGACATGCCAGATCTTTGTGAATATGGATCTCTCAAAGATGATGAATAGGGATCCGCATGTTTATCTCTCATGAGCGCAATAGATGGACTACGACGATCATAAGGTGAAGGGTATGGTCTCATGCGAGACGACATTGAACTGTAGCCACGGTCATAAAAATCTCGACTTCCAAAAGGTGGACTGTCATATCTTCGGCCGTAGCCATTAGCATACCCATCACCACCACGGGGTCCACCATAACCACCACGTCCTCTGCTTGAACCTCCTCTAGCTCGTCCTTGTGATCCTGGCTCATGATGAAGCTTGCTTTTTGAAGGCTCAACACTCAAAGAAGATCTTCTGAAGTAATAATTATTCAGAGCTTTTAAGGGATCCTGGGCTTCTTCAGTTTTGATTAACTTTTCAGGAACTTTTGGACATACTAGAGTTTCATGTTTTTTTCTGCATAAAACGCATTTTACTTTTGCTCTACAATTTCGGGCTAGATGGTTTAATTTTAAACACACGAAACAAGTTCCCTTCTTTTGCATTATGTCTTTCTTAACATCATACGACATTGACATTGCCTTGAAACATTTTTCCGATGCATGTCGTTTGTCACAAAAAATACACAGTTTTTGTTTAAAATTATTCTTATTTCTAGTATATTTTCTCTTATCAATGTTTAATAAATCTGATACAGTAGATATTTGAGATTCTTCGAATTCATGATTATTGCGTGCAGCTTTGTATCGAAAAATTTTGTCAAAACTCTTACTTGCCAAAGAAATTCTTTCTTCTACTTCAACTTCGTCATGCAGAAATTCTATTAAATTATCTAGATCAGTTTTTGAGCCAATTAAAACACCATTATTTAAATCTGTATCATGATTTTTATCTAGTTCAGATTCCACATCATTACATCTATTTGACGATCTTCTGTGAGATGTTCTATATCTTTCCCATGCTCTAAGAATATCATCTGGAAGAGACGATTCAACAAGCGGATATAACATCGCAGCATATTTGTCTCTAATAACTCCAAGAGTTTCTAATGATCGTAATTTCGATTCTAATGAATCATATAATCGTCGCAAAGAATTGTGTTTTCCTGGATTTTGCTTCTGCAGTACAAGGCCTAACAAATCTCTAACATAATATTCTATCAAAAGTTCTTTTCGTCCAAAACGAGATTTAAGTTGACTTACAGCTTTGGCATAACTATTACCACCAGGCGGAAAACTTCTAATCAATTCTTCTGCCACACTGCCTTTTTCCATGGCTTGTGATAAATACGCAAATTTGTCATGAAAATCTAGGCTAGTATCTTGATCAATTTTTTGAAATTGACCCCAGAATTGCAACCAATTTTTAATTTCACCATTAAAAGTAGGTAATTGTATCTTCGGATAATGAAGCAATACATTCTTATTAATTACCGAAATATCAGATTTCAAATCTTCATTTTTTACAACCAAAAGTTCGTTTAATTTCTGTTGTAATACACGCCAACGATCGATGTAAACCTCTGATTCATCGATATCTTTGTCTATTGTTTCTTCGTTAGCTTCTTCACTATAAAATATATCTCTGATTCTATATTCTACAGCTACCATAAGTTTCGCTTTCCCTTCTATCATTGTCAATTTCATAATTTTATCAGCAGTCGATAAATTATTTTCACTTGCATCAAATTCGTTACACGCTTTAGTGAAAATTCTACGATGCTGTCGTCTAGCTGCTTTCAACGCATCCATATTATTCAACATCAACAATAATAATTCTCACTTGAGCAGTTCAAATAAAATTCTACTTACAGATTCCAGTCTTGTCAGCGGACTCCATATGTTGTGTTCCAATGTAAATAAATCTCTTAACTAAAATGAATCCCTTAAAAGTTAAGTATTAAAATATCTATAAGCTATTAAAACTGCACTCAATAACATTTCTTATTGTTAAAGCGAATATATTTCTAGCTTAAATTCAATGATAGAAGAGCCATATATTTCACATTACTTTATTTTTATAAACTTTTCTCTAGAACAAAACAAAACCAACTGTTGCCAGATATTGAAACAATGCAATTACAACCGGTTAAATAATTATGCAGGTGACTGATACATGGATGAAAGATAAAGTTAGTCATTACGTAACAATACTTCCAATATGGTGTCATATTCATCTTCTTTTTATTTCAGTCATTTTTCACGTGTAAATCTTTCTATTGAAAATTAATTCTTTGGAAAGAATGTTGTAGTGAGTTTTGCATTTTGGCAACTGCTATAACGAAAAATAGTTAAATTGTATAGGAATGGCTGTTAGATTGTTGGCTTTTTATTAATTAAAAATTAACTATAATTACTTCGATTACTGATTATTTTATTTGCCTCGGATGTGTTTTAATACGCCTGCATATAAAGTTTCACAGTTCTCGATTCTAAACTGTGGATTTCTATAGAATTCAGACTTATAGACAAATTTTCATTTTTATATATTAGTTTAATTAGAGTGAAACTATTTGCATTAGTTTCTTTTATAAAATCCTTTTATCTAAGGCTAAAAAGAGCTACATAAGTGTTTTAACCCACTGAAATGCGGTGATATATTATTTAGACCACTTAATTTCAATCTCCCAATGCCATAACTGCTCCAGAATGTTTTAATATATTTTTTTTTCCTTTTATAATGCTTGTCAAGGAAAACTTTCCTTTATAGTTTAATTTAAAATAAATTTGATTTTAAATTTTCGTATCATTCAATCTGTTCAGCAATTTAACAACAAACGTATTAAAATATTTTTAACACAACTATCATTAAAAATTTTTTTTTTTGCTAATTATAAAACCCCTTATAAACATATTGAGATTTTTTTTTTTTTTTTTTTTTTTTTTTTTTTTTTTTTTTAAGATAAAGAAAACTCTGAATTGAAATTTAAAATGCTTATGTAGTAAAAGTAAATATGTAAAAATAAATTGAATGTTTTTTTTTTTCGTTTAACAATGTCAATGAAACTATCATATGTATTAAAACGCAGAATTTAAGTACATTAAAATCGACCCATTTGCGCATGCGTCAACTCTTTTTCGAACCAATTTAATTCAATTTAGAATGAATATGAATTCAATTTAGAGGAAAATAAAACGGTTTAAAGCAGCAGTTTAAAGCTCTAAATTTTTGTAGAGTACGAAGATTCGAGCCTAACAACCGACAAAATGGTTTCATAATATTTTTGACGATAATTCATTTCAATAATTACATATTTCAATAAGAGGACAAGTTATATGATTTTTATTTTGTTATTATTATTATATGAATGGTTTATAATTAAATGAAATGTAACACTCAACAATATTTTCAAAAAATAATAATAATTTTATACTTAAAATATTTAAGCTAAAATATTTTGCATGTAATTATAAATGAAATAAATTGAGCTAATCTACAATTTTTGTTATATTTTCTGACCATTATCAAGAATATATATATATATGTGTGTGTATACGTCAGAAAGAAAAGTTTGCCATTCTTTTCTGTAAAAAATAAAAAATAGAATAGAAAGAAACAAAAATATCCATATAACAACTATAAAAGAAATTAATTAATCCATGATTTAATATTTTAAAAATGCATAAAAATGTAAAATAAAATTCAAATAATAAAAAAAATATTTTATAAATCGTTAGCTGTATCAAGTTTCAAATGTAGGCTTTTAGAGAATAAGACTGATAAAAATAAAATTCATGCAGCTTTTAATGGTCGTGTAGTTAAAAAAATAAAATAAAATAAATAAATAAATATTGTTATTTAAAAAAAATATGTCCATAGCAAGTAAAAATGAATGCTCTACCCAACATTTTTAATTTTAATTAAATTTCTGATAAAAAGCAAGCATAATTGGTTGTAATATATAAAATTAAAATGATTTCACTTCATTGAATAATTTAAACTGACAGCACCATCTATCGCCAAGAAATAGGAATCAGTTATGCAATGTAGAAATTTGTTACGATTTCAGTAATTAATGCAAAAGCATTTAATTAAAAATTCAAGATTTTTTTCTAATGAAACATTCGTTTACCGTCAAATCTTGGCGGGTTATATCTAGTTTCTTTTAAGTAGAAATTTACAAAGATTTCCAAAATATCGATATTTCTCTTATAATAAGTTACCCCGTCTACCATATCCGTACCTTCAAAATGTGAAAAGGAAAAAAAATGTATTTTGAAAATAACGTTTTATATTTTTAACCGCTTAACCTGCGATTTATGTTTCAACAGCCTGGATCCGACGGCAAATCGGTCCTAAGTTGTACCAAACGCGCATGACTTACGGAATGTAAATATACAGTCGAACATCCCTTTAACGAAGTCCCTATTTAAAGAAGTTTTCTACTTAACGAAATTTTCTGCTGAACCTTAACTTTGAACACCATAACATACAAATTAATCTCCATATTACGGAAAATATATTCTATATAACGAAGTTTATTCGACTTTCGTGCGTGTACAACATTCAAACGGAGAGGTTGCTGTTACGATGAATGTACGAATTTATTTCAGCGCATTTTATGAAAATGAAATTTTTTATTATTTAATTTCATGTTATTTAATTTGCATTCAAAAAAAGAAATGTTAAAAGCCTTCGATACTATAAGAAGGGGATTCCAGTTTCAAGACAATGTTATAGATGAATTATTCGCGTATTTACAAAAAGGTGAAAATTTTTATGAACAGTGTATTTTTTATAAGAAACCTGTACAAAGTAATATTACAGACTTTTTGAAAGTTATGGAATTGAAATGCTGAGAAAAAAGAGAAAAGTTACACTACGCTTCAGTTTTTGTTTACTTCTCTTATATTATGTTTTTTTTTTAGACATTATTCTAATTACATTTTTTTCATATGTCTACATTGCACAAAAAAGTTACTGCCCGAATTAAAATACATTTTTCCAATATTTCCATTTTATGTCCATTTTATGTCCATTTTATGTTCATTTTATGTTCATTTTATGCATGTGTATTTCATTATGTTAATTTCATGAATTTAAGTTGATTTCTGTTTAACGAATTTTCTTCATAACGAAGTGTATAAGTGTAACGATGAGACTTCGTTAAGTGGAAGATTCACTGTATATGTAAGATACAACTGGTTTAATTTTGTGGAATATTTGATAAGTAATTACAGCCTGATGTAATAATTGTGGTAGATATACCACAAGAGGTTTATTAGTAATCCGGTTAGCCTTTGTTGTTGCACCACGGGCCATGCCCGTGATATTTGCGTTTGGCTCGATCACTATACAAGGGCCAAGCCCGTAAAAATTACATTTGGCCCGATCAATGTACTACGGGCCAGACCCGTGATAATTAGTTTTGACCCGAATACAAGACCACGTGTCTCACACGTAGTTGTGCAGGTTAAGGAGATAACATATTTTTCAACTGAATTTTTCGTTCGTAAATTTAATGGAATTTCATTGTATTTATAGTATCGAAAAATAAATAATGATAGCAATACATATATAATAAAACTCTCATCACATTTAGGACTATAACAGCTGAATGTAAAACATATAATACTAAAACTACAAACTTCTAAATCAGATGTACATACAAAGGACTAAAATTGATAACAGACATTGTGTAAAATTATTGTAGAATGATGGTATCTGAAGCTTTAGACTGACTGTCACTAGGTATTACGCCTCGGGGAGAACATGACAAAGTTCCCTCAGGTACCGAACAATGGGATGGTAAAATTCAGTAATCACTTGCATGGTAATCCGAGTATATTTACTCGAGTTAGAGCACGGACAGACAGCAGGTAGAAAAACAGACGACAGACAGGCAGGCAAACCGAATTCGTAAATACTTTTCAACTAAGTTGATAATATTAGTAAAAAACATGCCACTAAGTAACGCACATATCATATCGACAAGGACAACGATCTGAGCAAGTAATTTTGCTTTTTTGCAGATTTATTAACTTCTAAACATCTCACGATTAAATTTTTACTATAACTAGTATTTGTCATTTTTTTTTTACTTTGAATGTTAAAAACATGTACTTTTAATTCTATAATAAAATATTTAATTTTAAAAATGTACTTTCAGTTTGGTTGTAAACTGTGTCTTAATTTACTTCTATGGTTTTAAAAATACTTTTAAAGTATTTAAATGATTTTTGTATCCGTCTCTATCGTGTCCAGCTAGGTTACAGAAGGTTAACTCATTTGTACGTAGAACAATATATAAATTGTTGAGAATTTGCTGCCTGTTAACATTCTACAACGAAATTTAAAATTTCGCCAAAATAAATAAATAAATCACAAGTTCAACAGATATGAAATCAAACTAGGCGTTTAAACACTGAAATAATCAGAATCAAAAAAACTTCTGCAAACAGTGAAATCTTTTTGCGATGTCTTTGTCTGTTAACTCCTCGCATTGAACTAATACGAAGGTGTCATTTTTAATACTTTTTTAAAATGTTATTATTTGAAAGAATAATTGATCCTTTTCATATAAAAATGCTTTTTGATGCAGTTAGTGACAAATCTAAAAAATATATACTAAATGAAAAAATATATATATTAGAGTTTTCAGTTAAAGATGCTCTTCATATATGTTCCGTACACCGTGTAGTAGGTTCTATCCACTGCTATCATTAATTAAAAATTTGTCTATAAAGTAAATATCTATAAATAACTTCAAGCAATGATTTCAACAAAATTATTTTAATGTAAAGGGAAAATTTGAGTCATTAAAGAATTTTGATTATTTATTAAAAAGCAATGTATAATTACAGGGTTGCCACGCTTCAGAGAATTTTCCAGTCAAAATATCAGTATTTTTTTATAGAAAAATATATCTTGATTAACCGCACGAAATTTCATTTTATTTAAAGCGCGATTCTCTGTAAGGAAGTACAGGTGCCGAAGAATTTTCTGATCAGGAAATTCCCTGTAGCGTGGCAACCCTGAATTAACACTTATTGGACGCTAGCTTTTTATACATGATTTTATTTTTATATTCTACTCGCACCACTATATTAAAAAAAAATTA
Organism: Maratus speciosus; assembly: GCA_963932465.1. Lineage (NCBI taxonomy): Eukaryota > Metazoa > Arthropoda > Arachnida > Araneae > Salticidae > Maratus > Maratus speciosus. Next base: position 143,004,160 of record OZ010791.1, read on the forward strand.
GTAAATTTTTCTTACACATGTTGTTAAAATATAATTAAATGTATTTCTTTAAAAAAAAGTGGTACCAACTGAATAGGATGGTGAAATCATTTGAGATTTCTTTGGCTATTAACTCCTGGCATTCTACTAATACGTTGCCATTTTTAGTAACTTTTAAAATGTTACTATTTGAATGTATAAGTGATCATTTTCATACAAAAATGCTTTTTGATGCTGTTAGTGGCAAATCTAGAAATATATATACTATATGAAAAAAAAATCTATTAGAGTTTTCAATTAAAAATTATTTTCATGTATGTTCAGTACACTGTGTAGCGGGCTCTGTAACACGGAGAGGGCGAGTTCTATCCTCTGCTATGATTAATTTAAAATTTGTCTATAAAATAAATATCTGTGAATAACTTCAAGCAATGATTTCAACAAAATTATTTCAATGTAAAGTTAAAATTAAGATTTGAGTCGTTAAAGAATTATAATTATTTATTAAAAAGCAATGTAAAATTAACCCTTATCGGACGCTAGCTTTTTATATGGGATTCTATTTTTATATTCTATTCTCGCCGCTATATTTTAAATTTTTTTAATATATTTTGTACAATATTTTTAATTTTCTTTTAATTTTGTAGTGCATTTTGTTTAACATATTGTCAAAGTACAAGTAAAAGTGTTTCTTTAAAAAAAAAAAGTGGTGCCAATCGAATAGAAGTAGTGTAAGAGATGTTGGTTCCAATGTCACGTGGGAAGTGACATAGGACTGATAAGGGTTAATAATAAATTGCTAACAAAAAAGTTAATTCACGTAATAATATTCAATTACTATTCAATTAATTTCTGTCTAACACACTAAAATGCTTTTATTAACATAACGAATGTATAAATGAAATATATTATTGTGAAAACCATTTATTTTACATTCGTTCATCCATTATAGCTCTCTAATAGATAAACACAATTTATTTAATAAAAATAATGATTCCCGTTAGATCTATGGGTTTCTGCTGCTACTTTCGTGAGATAGCCAAAGGGACGAAGAGTGATGTATTGAAACTCAATATCAAAAGTCTCACAGACGTCATTATAAAACTTATCTCAAAAATCAGAAATACCGAAGATTTCTCTTTCTTTAATTATTATTATAAAGTACTTTCGTTTGTTTCTGGCTGAGAAAACTGAATCAGGCTTTTTAGAAACTACGTAACTCACAAATTCAAAACTTTTTCAGGAATCGTTAATCTGAATTTTATTTATAAAATTAAAGTGTCAGAAATTACAAGTTGCTGTTTCAATAAATCCATTTTAATGTGAAATTAAAATTTAAGCCATTAAAGAGTTTTTAAAGAATTTGAAGTATTAATTAAAAATTCATATCCAATTAGTTATCGATTATTAATTAACACTTTCAGGCCTGGTGTACTATTAATAGTACATGCCTTTTCATCGAGTATTATTTTGTCTTAACAATTACTTTTGTTACTATAGTATATGGCTATGCATTTCTTATTATGACTTCGTTTTAGTTTTGGCATTTAGTAATAAGAATAATAATAAAAGTTTGCCTAATTCTCTTTGCACTGTTGGCGATTCCTTTATTACCTGATTGCCAAGAAGGGTTATGTGTTTCAAGCGTATCTGGGTATGTGGATTTCTTTATACCCTCGAAACATCCCAACGGCTGGATGGATTTTGATTAATGAAGTTTCTATCGATTTGTCTTAACCGTCCGATGGTTAAAGGTTAGGTTTTGTTTTTAGAAATTCAAAATGGCGGCCGTAAAATACAAAATGGCGAAAAACAAATTTACGCACCCTATTGAGTGGCATATCATTGGATAGGTCTTTGAAAATGAGGATGATGTTTCACTGACTATTTTACAGTCAGAAGCTCCGTTTAAATATTACACAACCTGGAAGTTGTGTAGGTAGTATCTCTAGCTTTACTGCAATTCTAACCATCATAGACATCTATAGCCCTCATCAAAACAGTGTTTATAGATAGGAACTAACAATTAAACACAACTTAAAAGTCATCCATACAAGGAAATAAAAAAAATAGATAAGTAATAAAAAAAATAGTTTTACATTGATGAGAAATAATTAATTATTTCGCTTTTTCGCAGTCGAATTTTTAGATTTTTTAAATTCAATTTTTACTTGTTTTATACATATATTTCACTCTTTAAATTTAAAATATAGGTTACTTTTTTGGACGAATCATGTGTGATAAAAAGCAAAAAACATTAGAAAGTTGTAATATCTGTTGAACCATGTTGTAATACGATAATTTCCAAACGTCTCCAAAAACTCTTCCTTAACCTATTATTACATAAATATGAATTGAACAGTACACAAAATAAGTACATTCGTTAGATTTCAGGCAATGAGATATTCTTTAAACTTCACTAAATCTATTTGGATAGCTACGATTAACATTATTGAAGTAAAAGTAATTGTGTTCTTAAAATTGAAAAAAAATCGGACCCGAAAGGGTTAAAAAGTTATATTGAATTAATCAACAATTACTCATTAAAATATACATAAAGCACAAATAATTGTACAAAAGTTACTTTCAAGTGCATAAATATAATATAAAGATATTTAAAATAGAAATTTAAAATATCTTAAAATATACTGTAAAACAAAATCTGTAGTCGTCCTACAGATGTAAAGTCACATGCTTACTGAATTTTAATCTGTAACTGTACAAAAAAAAAAAAAAGCTGCAAAGTTATAAAACTAGTTTTTGTAAAATTACAGAATTCTGTAACTTTACAAATGAATCTGCTAAAATTACAGTAATCTTAGAAAAATTTTATCTGTAACCCTGGTTGCATTTACATGAAAAGTTCTAGGCATCCCAGTTTCCTAAAAAATTCTTAGTAACCTTACAGATTTTTTTATTTTCGGCGCAAAAGTGTGTCTGTTACATGAATTTTTGTTGTTGCCGTTGCATAAAATGTTCTAGGAATCCCAGTTTCCAAGAAAAACTTTAGTAACTTTACAGATTTTTTTTTACAGTGTACATCAGAAAAACCTAGGACGTTTTCAACCATTACAAGGCCGTCTTCAGTAGGATTTAAATGCTGTTATTTATTTTTTTTTTTTTCTTTGCGCTTATTCGAGAATTGTCCAGAAGAAAACATTGTAATTTAAATTTAAGTGTTGTACGTCAGATCAGATGCCAGATAAGTTTGTTCAAATTTTCAACTAAACGAGCTTCATCTATTATGCAGCAAATATCTCCATACACCGTGGATATCATATGGCAATGCATCGTTACAAGCTGTATATTTATTAGCAATTATTTCAATTGATTCTCTTATGATGGCTTCCTGGTCATTATTTGTACGAAAGATAATTTTTGATTTATTAACATCTACTTTTATAGGTTGAGTTTGAGCTAATCTCGATAATGCAGTATGGGGTCTATTTAATCTGAGATCTGCTTCAAACTCTTTAATTCTATCACGAAATTTTCTCATCGTCATACCGACATAAATAAAATATTTACTATCTTTTTAGAAAAGCATAATGTATACCCGATCTATTGATTGCTTAGACAGGAATTCATTTATTCAACAATTACTCATTAAGAAATTATATTAAATTAATAATATTCACTTACTATTCAATTAATTTTGACCTAACTCTAAAGTTCTCTATTAGTATAAGTTATAAAATTTACAAGTCAAATAAAGAATGAGAATATTCTTTCATTTTATAATTTCTCATCAGCTGCAGTTCTCTAATGTACAAATTTACCATTTATTTAATAAAAATAATGATTTTTGGTAGATCGATGAGTTTCTGCGGCCGACATTACTTTCATCAGTGGCCCTGAGGGATGAAGAGTGATATATGGAAACTCGATAACAGAGAGCCGGCAAAGTCTCAGAAGTTGTTAGAAAAGGTGACCAGAAAACTAGAAGTAGAGGAAAGTTTTCTTGCTTTGATTATTATTGTAATATCCTCTCTTATATTTTCTGGTTGATTTTGGTAATCAATACCGCAATGAAATTAAAATCCCATTCATTATTTTAAACGCTGCTAAATCAAATACATAAGAATAAATTCTGTTTTCGTAGTTTTTCTGTTTGTTTGAATAATGTTTTGTATTTGTTAAACTGCATCATCAATCTTTGCATCTTACACTTTCAACTAAGTTATTTTAATATTAAATTATAACTTCAGTCACTAAAGGATCTTTAAATAATTTCGATTATTAATTAAGATTTTATAACGGTTTGATTAATGCCAAAATAAGTTTATTAAAACCAGAGGATCGAACCCGCAACTCCGGGTTATAGAACACGTTACCCGCTGTATAGAAAGGTAGAAACAATTTTTTATTGAACACTTTAATAGATTATATATATATTTATATATTTTAGGTTATTCACTAACATGATCAAAAATCCTTAATTGTATGAACTGTATCAATTATGTATTTGAATACATAATTGATGATTTTTATTAAAAGCGAAAATTTATTAAAATTTATTAAAAGTGATGCTTTCGTATCAGCCGAATACCAGAGGTTAATTGCCAAAGATTTCGCTACTTACAGCAGATTTTTTAAGTCTGATTACTGAGGAGTTTATGCACTTAGCTCAATTACATATATGTCACATTTTTGTTTCATATATATTATTTTATTTATTATTTATTTATTTATTATTTAAAAGTGCATATATTAAGACAGACTTGAACACAATTAATACAATAACCCAACAGGAATGCAAAATTAGCCGGTGGACATCCTAGCTCGGTAATTTCTCACTAACAAACTAAGTTGCGGAAAGTTGCTGAGCTAGGAAGTCTGTCAGGGTTGGCTTAGAGTTTAAAGCAACAGCACGGTAAGCTGTTGAGTCCTGGCTCCAACTAACTTTTCCCTCCTGTTGGGCAATTGTATTAATTGTGTTCGAGTCTGTCTTAATATATGTACATTTAATAAAAAATGAATTCAGACGTTGACGTTAATTTATGTGTGTTTTAATATTTATTACTTATTTATTGACAAAGTGTTAATTTCTTATTAAATATTACCCGGAAATAAACGCGAAACTATTTATAGTGTTAAAGTGCTAACAGATTAATCTTCTGTAATCGAGCTGCAGGCGATATAGAAAGGTTTTTTTTTTTTTAATGCATGCTTGAAAATTTATTTAAAACCATTTCTAAAACCGTAAATTGAGATAGAGTTTTCAAAGAAGTTGTATTTGAAAGTATATTTTTTCCTCAATTATGCGATGCTTAGAAGTAATTAAATTTGCGAAATGAAGTAAATGAATTGCTCAGATCCTTGCCCCGTGTCAATATAACGTCAGCGTTACTTACGGACATGGTTTTGCTTAATAGCATAGATGTTTTGTTTAAAATTGAAGATACGTATCTAAATCTTTTAAAGTAATTTTATTATAAGCATTTTTAGGACAGCATTTCCTAAATCTTTAATTCAGTTAAAACATATGTTATCATCATATGTTTTATGCCTCAAGTAACAATTTATGCTGAAAAATTGTCATTTTCAAATTTATAATTTCTCACACAAAATAATGAATTATCTTTTCAATGTTGTTAAATTGATTCAATAGCGTTAAAATGCGTATTTGTTGATAAAATGCTTCAACACGTATTAATCAGCTAATTCAATAAAACTGCTCTTCTGTAAAATTGAAATTTAATTCATTAAATCATTTTCAAATAACTTTTACGTAGAATTTAAGAAAATTATACGTGATTGAGTTGTGCCAAGTTATTTAATTTATTAAAGGGTTTTTTTTTATCAAAAACAGGATATAGGTATTAAAATATTTTAAAATAAATTTAGTATTTGTTAAGAAAGTAGCTCTTATATCTGCAATTAGAAATTAGGGTATCAGCAACGTTGGATTCAAGTACTAATAGTAATTCGTGTGCAGAATGATTTGCAATCTAGCAGGCTGATCGATCTGCCAAGCTAAGCTTTAAATAAACGACTAAACCTGCCAACACAAACAAACGCCAACTTACTGGATATTTACAGGCAACAACTTCCTCATACTAAATCGGCCAAACATACTGGCAGAAAATATCACATATCAAGAAACTAAACATCTCAGAAAAGTTAAACACAAAGGTAGAATAATCTAATGAAGTAGTTCTTTAATTGTATATCAAACATTACGTTGTAAGTTAATTATAAACAGAAATGCAGAATATTTTTAAATTTTTGAAGATATTGAAAATCAACTGTTTTGCTTTCTTTCGTCAGTTCAGTTTCAAGGTACCATAAGAGACTTAAATAATGAACAGAAAAAAGTAAGGATTGAATTTTTACAGATGCAATTACTTAACGTGTTTTTATAAAGTTCAGTTGCAAACAATTCAAATTTCTATCCTTAATTAATCAAACACTCTAACAAAGTAATTCAGATTACGGAAATGTATTAACAGCAGTGCACCATGACTAGATGTAAATTTAATTGATTGTAAATTGAGAAATTATATCTCATGCGAGCAAATAATTTGTCAATTAATAACCAACATATTATATAAGGAAAACAACTATGATGTTATCTCTTATTCAGTGGGGGATCGGCGAACAGATCGGTTAACGAATACTTTCGCGAGAGATTTTTATGTTCGGTTATCGAACACTTTCGCGAGAGATTTTTATATTCGGATAACGAACACCTAACAAAACAAAGTCAAGAAGAAGTTATGCTGTGCTTCAGATTTTCCGAGCTGTATTTAATTGTGTAGATTGTCGGCTTAGAGACCATTTTAACAGTTGTATACGTATGGCCTAATTATTCAATGGGCTACCGGGAGTTCGGACCCTACATTTTAGGCCCGGCAAATTAGAATGAACAGATAGGAAATATTAATTTTTATATTTTGTGTCCCTTTTAAAGAAATATATTTAATTGCAAATTAATTATTTTAATTGAAACTTAGTTCACAAATTATTAACAGGCTCTAAGCTCCACTTGAGCTTTATCGGGCCCTGCAGTAAACAGAATATTTTAGAGAAATAACGAGTTTTTAAAAGGTCAAAGTGACAAATTGGTGTGATTTGATGCTGTAGTCAATGAATGTAATACTAAAAGTGTTTACAAAGTGGATGTCATTTATTTTTTTTAAATATGACACGACACGGACAAAGCCATGAAAATACGATCTGTCCATATTAAATAAGGAACGTATATTAATATTAACCCTATTATAAAGAGAAGATTTATATTATTTTTTATAGATTAATTAGCTTTTCTGAACGAATTATTTAAATCCCATACAAATCAATATAAAATCTATGAACGAACAATTCGGTTAGCGAACACTGTTTTGGAATGAATTAAGTTCGCTAACCGATCACCCACTGTATTAACTTTGAGTATATAAAATGTGACATTCTTCTCTCTGTTCTTTTATAATTGAAGCTCTATTAAAAAGACTCCATTAGCGCTTTCAATATTAGTTAGAAATTTTTAAGTGAAGGTTTTCTACCACATTATTAATTTATATATGGTGGTTGGTTGTAGAGTGAGTTTATGAGGCAAAACATAGAAAAACAATACAAGTGACATATCAGTAATAAACAGTGATAGGGATATTAACGACCAAACTCAACCACTAGATCTAAAGTTACGAAATATGGAGAATATTTTTTCTTCTTCTTCTTGTAATGCAGATATTCACTAAAGAAGTATTTTGCTGAATTCTGTGTTTTCGTTATCACCTTGAAGTGTGGTGGGATGTTTTTATAGTAGCACTTAATTTTAATTAAAATTTGTACCTGCATTCGACAACCCTAAACAAAATTTTAATTTTATAACTTTGGCAAAAAGAAGCTGTATGATTGCATTTCTTTATTTTTCATTTTTAACTGTTTTCGAAAATTCTTGTAGGAATTAAACATTATAGGATTGCATACATGTACAGTCGTGGAAAAAAAAAAGTAAACACCCCCTACTAACTCCTCAACAAATCATCGTAGATAAAAGTTACTGGTACCGAACGATTGGAAATAAAGTCTACTTTTAAATAATGTATATAAAATTTTCTTAGGGGATCATCTACATATTAAAACGAACCCAAACTTCATTTTTTTCAATGGCAATACCCAATTATAATGAGATATTTCAAATCTTCGGTTCAAACTATGCCTAGATACCAAATTTCAAGTCATTTGAATGATAAGTTTTTGAATTATAAACATTCAAAATTTAGTACTTCTAATGTTAAATTACATTTTCATATTTTTATTTATATCTCCTGAAATTATGCTCCTAATGTGCTAATTTTTTTTTGTACCAATAATACTAATATACCCAAACATAAATACGCTGAATTTGCAATTTTTATAATTTTTTATATGAATTATGCATTATGAAATTAATATTCGAAAAAATTATGAATTGCAACCTACAATTTTTCTGATGGATTTAGATTTATTAAGTCCTGCTTTATGGAAAACCCAAAATTTCACATTTTTCTTCCAAGTAGTTTTCAAATTATACTTAAAAAACGGCAAAATGATGGTTTAAGGGGTCGTCTTTGATGGAAGCGAGTAGGCATTTTGAAATTTATTCTGCTGTACTGTAATCTAACAAGCTTCATTGACTCTTTGAGTGGCGCTTAAGGTGCCTTGATCAAGAAAGAGGCTCTCTCGTTTAACAATCGAGAACGGAACTTCAATTTGGATACAGCCCTTAAAATACGCTCGTTTTAAAATAATTAATTTCTCGGAAACTTATAGTACGACTTGCATAAAAATTCGTTTTTAGGCTAATTGAAGGGTGTAGAGTTCATTTATGCTGTCAGAATTGTGTACTGCCATTGAAAAAAACAAAGTTTGGGTTCGTTTTAATATGTAGATGGCCCCCTAAGCAAATTTTATATACATCCTTTAAAAGTAGACTTTATTTCCAATCGTTCGGTACCAGTAACTTTCTTCTACGATAATTTGTTGAAGAGTTAGTAGGGGGTGTTTACTTTTTTTTTTTTCCACGACTGTACATATGAATTTTATAGCTATGCTTAAGGCATGTTGGCGAGGGTTGGCGAGCATCATTGAGCAAGAAGCAGAGCACCCTAGTTATGAATACAAATTTCATTCAAATCGAAGTCATTTATTTTTTAAGTCCCCAGAGATGCTTGCCGATTTTACACATTATCAAGTAGAATTAAAAATGTGTTTCTTAATATAATGCTAGAATGTCATTAAAAAAATATTATAATCCTAATTATTTCCCTTTTTAACTTTTTATACTAACAATGGAGTCAATAATTGTCACCATTATAGAAAAATTCATTTTTTTATAATTAAAAATAAATTACATGTAAATAATTTTGGAAAAACCTATCTACAAATGAACAGATTTCTGTTAAAATAGCTAAAATTGGTTCATTAGACGACGCAGGCAAGATGTCGAAAGAAATCAGCTTGTATTTAAAATACATAATTTATTTAATTTTGGTTTTATTATGCTCATACAATACACTATATTGCCATTAATGACCGGCAACTTTCAATTTTAGACATTTTGTCGAATATTTAGAAATGCAATTGACAGATTCTTCTGAAATTCCAGGATTGAAAAGAACAGATATGACCTCATATTTAGCAATGTCGATTTGATAAAAGGGGCAATTAGTGGGCCAACAAAAAATCAAAGAGAAAAAACAATACTTGGGATCACCCTGTAAAATAAAATGCACGAAATGATCTACCGCTACCGAATATAAATAAACAGATATTGTGCAATATATGCATTCTTTTGTGTAAGAATAGCACGTATATTGATAGAGATATAGCGATTTATTTAAAAAAATTAAAACATTCTTGCATGTTTTTTGCTTATAACATGCAGGGTTTTCAACCAAATTTAATTCCGGATTCAAAAAAATTGACAAAATATAGTAGAAACTATATAGTGCAATTGGAATATAAATAAATTAAATATTTTAGGAAATATGAGCAGTTTTATGAAATTATTTTTATCTGCGCATGCGCGAACGATAATAAGGATAATTTTACATAATTTAATAGTCAACTCTATGGAGTAACTTATTAAAAAAATCTAGTCAAATATCGTAAAAATTCAGAAAGATATCGGCGTTAGAGTGAGCAAATTTTTAGTTGTTCTCTAAAAGCAGCTGAATGATAAGGGATTTTCCACAAATTGTCATTTTTAATTTTTTTTTTTTTAATTTTTATTGATGCTTTAGTTCTTCTTGGATAACCACCAGAACGAGCCTACACCATGATCAAAAGAAGTATCAAAATCGAAGCATTTTTTCCAAATCTACTCGTTGATGCTCACTAAATACTAACTTTTTCCTAAAAACCCCTTAATAAAAAATGACAATTTGTGTAAAATCCCTTATCATTCAGCTGCCTTTAGAGAACAACTAAAAATTTGCTCACTTTAGCGCCGATATCTTTCTGAATTTTTACGATATCTGACTAGATTTTTTTTAATAAGTCGCCCCATAGAGTTGACTATTAAATTATATAAAATGATCCTTGTTATCGTTCACGCATGCGCAGATAAAAATTATTTCATACAATTGATGATACTTTTTTAAATATTTAATATATTTATATTGCAATTACATAATATTGTTTCTACTATATTTTGTCAATTTTTCTGAAACCGGCGTTAAATTTGGTTGAAAACCCTGCATGTTATAAGCAAAAAACAGGCAAGATTTTTTTTTATTTTTTTTAAATAAATCGCTATATCTCTATTAATATACGTGCTATTCTTACACAAAAGAATGCATATATTGCACAATATCTGTTTATTTATATTCGGTAGCGGTAGATCATTTCGTGCATTTTATTTTACAGGGTGATCCAAAGTATTATTTTTTTCTTTGATTTTTTTGTTGGCTTCCTAATTGCCCCCCTTAACAAATCGACATTGCTAAATATGAAGTCATACCTGTTCTTTTTAATCCTGAAATTCCAGAAGTTTCTGTGAAGTATATTTATAAATATACGACAAAATGTCTATAATTAAAAGTTGCCGGTCATTAATGGCAATATAGTGTATATTGGCATGTTATTTTTGCATACTACTATCATTGAATTGTACTTTGCTAGCATAAAGAAAATGTTTGAGGGAAATGATAACTTTCATCCACAACAACAGAAAAGTAGGCAAATATTAGCATCGTTCTTAATTATATTTAATTATTTTAAGAAAATACAATGAAAACTTTCTTTTATCACCGTAACAATACAGATTTACTAAACTGAAAAAAAATCCTTTAATGTTATATTTGTTTCATAAGCTGAAATTCGTTACTGTACAAAATTATTTATTTAGGCACAATACTGAGTTTTCGTAGATCGATGAGATTTCTGTGGTCGACATTATTTTCGGTATTTGCCCTGCGGGATGAAGAGTGATGTATGGAAACTCGATATCAGAGAGAAATCAAAGTATGTATCTCGGAAATTATTAAAGAAGTTCTCTGGAAAATCAGAAATATTGGCAAATTCTCATGATTTGGATGCTGTAATCTCCAAATGTAAAAGCAATGCCTCAAAGAAATTACAACTATTTTATTTACATAATATTTAGATGGAATTCGAAATAGTCAGAAATAAATTGCATCTCAAAAATTGTATACGCAAATTATTTGTAACATCTTTGATATATCTATAAGAATATTTCAATAACTTTTAGCAAAACAGTCACAAACTTTTTACTGTTTAGATAAAATTTCAATAGCATAAGAGTTTTATATATAGTGAGAGAGGAAGAGAATACATCTTTATAAAACGAACCTATCAGGAAATCTCAGTATAATAAGAATTATAAACATATTTTAAAGATGGAAGATGCCAAATAAAAAAAAAAAATGACGTAAAAAAGGATTTAGTCACAAATTGGAATAGAAAAGGATTATAGAAATCAAATGATGCTGAAAAATGAAAAACAAAGGGTTTAATCCTCAATAAGTAAAAACATCCACTTGTCGAAAAAACATTATTTCACATAATACACATTAAAAAATAATCTCACTGGTCTATCACTGCCATTATAATGCAGAATCTCTCTATCTCTCTATCTCTCTATTCTAAAAAAAAAAGTAACTAACGCTGTCACCGCCGCCGCCGGTTTTGAATTTTGTGTGACCTGGGGTCTTTCTTCATTAATATTAAGAAACCTACTGCATACAAACATACGAAAATCGGTGGTATTACAGAGAAATGTTTGATAAATATGCTGATGCAGACAGTTTTCAAATCGAAGAATTATTTCAATAGATATTTAATGTTAAAGTTGGTCAAAATCATTCCATTAAAAAAGTTTTATAGGAGCAAAAACTATACATAGGAATTTAATAATTTTTAGATCATTTTACACATTAGAAGTTCCCGGTGTGCAGACTGCATTTATTCTTTTAATTTGACTCATTTTTTGAGGGTTTATTTCCGTTTTAAATTCAAATTTTCAGCATTTCCAGACATATTTTTTACATATTTTAGAAAAGATTATTATTTTAAATTGTTGCCAAAATTGTAAAAACTAAGAAATAAATGATTACGTGTTAAAAGCAGGAAAATATTAAAAATTAAGTCATTAAAATTGTTTATACACACGACTATTTAGAAAGAAAAATATGTGTGAAACAATTATTTATTTAATATGTGTTAAAAGCAGTAAATGCGGGTGGAATTACGTCCTATTTCAAATAGCCAAATAGCCAAACAGTATAAATTAAAATATATATAAACACGTACACGTGAGATTTATTTCATATTTCGAGATAATCTTTTAACTACAGCGCAAATAATAGTATTTCCTTTCTAACAATTGAAACATTTTCAGGTGAATATTACAAAAAGAAAAGTTTGGTTAAAATTACGTCAGATTTAAAAGGTGTGAATTAAAATCATTTTCTTATAGCTGTATTTAAAAATACCTGGAAGCAAAGACTCTATTGACTCAGTTCATTTTACATTAGCTAATTTTCAAACGTTTAACTACTCTTATTTAATCAAACATGAAAACAACAATTCACAGCAGCTTTTTTGGCCTTAAAATCCTTCATTAAAAGAGAAATAAATGGAAACCCGTTAACAGGGATATCGCCACTGTTTTTTTTTTTTTTAATTATAATTTAATCTTCCGTAATCTTTTTTAAGCCGATCAAATTAATGAATTTTTATAATAAAAAAAAAATTGTGCTCACAGCCATTCATAACATTTTAAGGAGTCCAAATCTATGCATCTAACATTTGTACTAGAATTGCAGATAAGAAACGAAACGAACACACCAGATGTTTAATGACTACGGTTACAATTACGATTGAGTACAAACAGATAAGTTATTTATGAATTTCTGAAGTTAATAATCAATAAATTATTACTAATTAAAACTAGGTGAAATAAAAAAGGAAAATTAAATATGATTGTGTATATTTAACTTTAGGGCTATTAACCTTTTGAAAAAATATTACATTTCGATGTTTTAGGACGGTTGACCAATTGCAGAAATATATTGCAAAAGAAAATTATGCTAAAATACAATGCTGCCTTAACGAATCTCTAAACGAATACACATATTAATTTAATTTAATTTAATAATTATGATATAATTATTTAAAATTTTTAAATATTAATAATAAATTTCAATTCTAATGTTTAATGACAATGTTATACCAAATTAGTCAACGAATTTATTTTTAATAATTAATAATATTAATTACTATGTATGAATTTATATACAAATAATAATAAGTATCTTACATCTTTAACTTATACTCATTTATTCGAAATAATTAGCGATTTTTTTCTATATTATATTTATGATTAAATTATATAATTTTTAACTTGTATTTAAGCTTCATAAATAATTTTAATAAAAGAAAGTTTGATATTTTTTTAGCTTTTTATATGTATATTTATATTTAAATCCCATTGTAATATAACGGATAAGTCATCAGAATAATAAACTTAATAACAACAGAATTTTTCATAATGAATCATATTGAAAACAAAAACAACATAGAAATGACCACAGCTGTTTTATGATTAATTGAATCAAATCATTTCTTCCAAGTAATTAACGATTTTTTGATAGACGTATATTATTATTAACGTATGTTAACGTTTTATTACATTATATATTATATTATATTAGGGAGATTAACATTAGAATTAACGAATACACATATTAATTTAATTTAATATAATAATTATGAGTTAATTATTTATAATTTTTAAACATTAATAATAAATTTTAATTCTATATTTAATGACAACGTTATACCAAATTATTCAACGAATTTATTTTTAACTTTTAATAATGTTAATTACCATGTATAAATTTATATACAAATAACAATAAATATCTTACATCTTTAACTTATACTCATTTCTTCCAAATAATTAACGACTTTTCTATGTTATAATTATGATTAAATTACATAATTTTTTAGTTGTATTTAAGTTTCATAAATAATTTCAATAAAAGAAAGTTTGATATTTTTTTTAGTTTGTTATATGTTTATTTATATTTAAATCCCATTGTAATATAAATGATAACTCGTGAGAACAAGTTATTTAAAATCAAGAGAATTTTTTTTTTTTTTTTTTTTTTTTGTAATGAATCATATTGTAAAAGAAATAACATTCAATGACCACAGTTTTTTCATGATTAATTGACTAAATTAATATCACAAATCGTGATTATTTTAAATAAATATATATAGACTAGTATATAATCCCCTTGAAAAATGATGGAATGTTGATTTGCCTTTCATTTTCGTAAGACTTCATACAAATAAACAGCATGAAGATTTTATTATTGAAAGGTTTGTACTGTAGAAAAGTACATTTTTTTAAATGACAAATGGTTTCTACAAATACAAATTATGAGAATGTATTTTTTACTCGATATTCTATTTTTGAAATAGTTCAACGATTAATAACAGGCTCCGATTCTAATATTTAGAATTGAGAGATGAAAAATTAGTGAAAGTTACGTTATGTTGGTACAATCATAGCAATTTTCCTCCTTAGTTTTATTAATGTAAAAATTCATTTCAAGCTAAGCATAACATCACAGGCGCAAAATGTTCAAACATACTTTATATATGTACTTTTATTGTTAACTACATTGCACTCAAATATAAATATATTTTTTATTTTGTAATGAAATAAATTAACTAATAAAGTCATGATGCATAAACATAAAATGAAACCAATCAACAATATTCTTTTGATGTCGCAATAAATATTAATTTTTATTCGGTTATAAAAATTAAGTACACGTGCATAAATTCGTTTACCGAAAATAACTTTCAAAGGAAAAAAAGTCCAAAAAGCCACGTGTCTGAATATTTTTCATTATTTCTCTTTTATCTGAGTAAGTAATCCAATTGCCACCCTTTTGAAGCCATTTCATAAATAACTTTTTAAATTAAAATTAAGATATAAAAATGGAAATGTTTTTAAAAATAGCTACAGTCACGTCTACAAATGAACAGTTTTCATTAAAAAAAAATAATTAGTAAAATCCGTTCAGTAGAAAGTTCAAGGCAGAGGGGAAAAAAACAGCCTTCTATTTTAACCCTTTATCTACTGACGGTATTTATAAGTACCATTAAAATAACTTATTATATAATTTATTCAATACATGGATTAGTAGTAATACAGTTTAGAATGAGTTAGAGGTGCATTACTTTATCTTGTTCCAAAACCATTATTGGTTACACAAAACAAAAAAAAAAAATTTAAAGGATGATTTCTTTTGACTTTGCATCTTTTCAGCCTTCTTGGCGTTGGGGGGGGGGGGGGGGGAGGGGGTTCAAAACTGAAATATTTCCATATTTCTATTGTAAGAACATTATATTTGTACATTTCCTAATTTTACAAAATGCTAAGAAAAATTTTTAAAATAAAAGATTTGAGTGGCGTTATAAATATTGCATAAAATCTCTATAAATTCAAATTTAATTTATCCTTCTAAAACCTTCTAAAATTTATTAAATTATTATGTAAATCTTCTAATGTAGTTTCAAAAATTCACGAAAAATGCTTTAGAAGATAAATTTTTTATGAATTCATAATTCAGTACATAAAGGGTTAAACATATAGATGGCACGCTTCGCACAGGAATGGTTACCTACACTTTCCTACACTTGGATTTTATATAAGTAGATAAATATATGTAATAAGCCATACAAACTACGAACCCAACCTCTACTAATATTTATATATTTTTGTATAAAGACACCAAATAATACAATTGAACTAACCATTATATTATATTTTACATGACAATCAATAATATAAATGAATTAATTATTGAGCTTAATCATGTAGTTGCGATATCCATACGATTAGCTTATGATTACTGATAAAATTAATGTTTTTTATTTTTATCCTTATCTGTTAATAAATATTTTAAATAAATGCATCATAATATAAGTATGATGCAAGATAAAGTTCAATAATATTCTAAATAATCTATCAGAAATATAATCTTTTGAATTTAATTGAAATTTGTATTCTTTAAAAAGTAAACACATAGTTGTACGTAAAGCTTTGATATCTATATTGTTAAAAAGATCAAGTTAAATCAAACATATTCTGCGCACTACCTCTTTTCTAATTTATTTATAAGCTGGAAAATGTTTTTCTAAGCAGTGTTGATTCTTATTTTTAATCGTTACATTGTACATCTGACTGAGAATATTCAGCAATAAATTATTTGCAGTATTATTATATGCATTACAACCAATAGTTACAATGCGAAATTTTATCGGATTTTTATAAAATTTTAGTATGATAACAAGATATGTTTAATTAAGGTATTTATATTTTTTAAGTTTTAATAATTTATGATAATTTGATAACTTTCTGTTGTTAATTTCAATTTTTTAACGATGTTTTGTTTAAAATATTGCTAGTGTTACTAGCCTTTTTGAAGTAAATGCTTGTAGTATTCTTTGCAAATAACAGTGCGATTTTTTACGTTATTTATCTACATAAGTGATAATAAATTTATTTTTCAGATTCTTGATGTGCTTGTTTATGCTTTTAAGATCTACAATTTTAATACATTATTTATATTTAATGGTTAATTTTTTAAGTGATTTTCGCCTGTAAATTTCCATTCGTTAAAAAAACTCAATTAGTTTATTATAATCTATTGTAATTTTTATAGATAAATAAGTCTAAATCTTGAATAAACTGCAGTAGTATCGTTTTAACATTATTCTTAAACGGGAATCAAAATTTGTTATCATAATGCATCAGTTTTTTAGGGTTCCATACTTGAAAAGTAAAAACAGAACCATTCTAAGATCACTCCTATGTCTGTCTGTACGTCTGTCACAGCCAGTTTACTCGTAAACTATGGAACGTGGAAAGTTCAAATTGCGGGAAGTAATAAAGACTTTTGATCCACATATTTACCGATTATTAAACATTCACAAATATATTTAGGAAAAATGTAGAGGGGCTAATTAAGTTACTTGGGAAAAAATCTTTTCTTTATACACTGCCCAAAAAAATTAGAGGAGCACATGGTTTTAACAAAATTACGCAAATATTTACACCGATAAGTAACGTAAAATAAAACATCCAAAATTTAAAGCATGGTAGAAAACAGATAAAAAACTTCACATGCAAAATAAAGTTTATGACATCAAAAACTAGAAAAAGGAGATAAGTGCAGAAATCGGGATTTTGCAGAAACGTCTGTTTCACTGTCTCAGTTGTAAAATTGAATGGCTCAGCTTGTGTTTTGAGAAAAGGTGACTTGAAAATGTTACAACAATGGGATTTAGTGGAATCCATGGCTTGGCATGTTATCAGAACAGTTGAATCTGGGCGAACACAACGAAGTGTGTTCCTCGAAGAGTGTTCCAGCGAAGTGATTCAACTGTTCCGATAACATGCCAAGCCATTCCACTAAATCACATTGTTGTAACATTTTCAAGTCACCTTTTCTCAAAACACAAGCTGAGCCATTCAATTTTACAACTGAGACAGTGAAACAGAATTTTCTGCAAAATCCCGATTTCTGCACTTATCTCAACACAACGAAGTGTGTTCCCCTAGATTGACAAAAGCAAGGTCGACCATGTGCTAAAACAGAAACTGATGCCGTTATATCCTGTTAACAACACGTCGAGACGGGACGGACAATGCTACTCTGCTGCAAACACAGTTGTTCTTGGCCACAGGACAAAGGGTGTCCACCCAAACAGTCCGAAATAGGCTTCATCAGGTGGTCTCTATGCACGTAAGCCAATGGTCTGTATTCCGTTGATCTCAAAAAACTGTGCGGCCCAAAGAAGGTGGGCAACAGAACATCGAGTTTGGAGTCAAATTCTGTTTATAGACAAGTCCCGATTCAGTCTGGATGTACCATCTGATGTGTCTTGGCATGGAGAGAAATAGACACTCAAAATAATCCCCCATTCGTTCGTGAAAGATCACATTACAGACGAGGTGGGTTGATGCTATGGGCTGGAATCAGCATAGGTGGACGTACGGACCTGCATATCATTCGGAATGACACTTTGACGGTCCGACGTTATACAGACGGGATACTGAGACCTCATGTCGTATTTTATGATGCAGCGATTAGTGATTTCTTCTTTTTCCATGCATGATAATGCCAGATCTCATGCAGCTCGTCTTGTGGAAAACATGCCTGAAGCTGAAACATGACAAGCATGCTCTCCTGACCTAAATCCGATTGAGCATGTTTGGGACATACTCAGATGATGCATTGCTGAGATACAAAGTCCTCCTCTTACTGTCCGGTACTTGGATATTGCAATTCTTGAGCAGTGGAACAGTATTCTCCAAATCCTTATTTATAACCTCATCGCATCCATGGAAAACACGTGTGCAGCACAGTCTCAGCTGTTTGAGGAGACCACATGCCATATTAAAAATCTTGCATCATTTCTAAACAATGCTTTTTTTATCATTTACATGTAACCAGTTGTTGCCCTAAACCATCTTTTCATGTTCTTTCCATCTTTTCAAAGATTAAAAGCTGCCTTACAATTTTTTTTTGCATAATTTTTTCTGTATTGCGCATTGTACTACCCATTTTATGCCCATACATGACCGTCTTGCACTGTTCTCTTAACTTTTTTGCTTGCTCCCCTAATTTTTTTGAGCAGTTCATATAATGTGGGGTATAGCGTGAAAGCTTTCGTAACGCTGAACTCAAACATACATTTTTTTCAATTTTAGGTATTATATGTTCAAAAATATCGTTGAAAATGCAGTGAATAATATGTCCCCCCCCCCCCCCTCTATTTCCGAAATTACTGAAACTAAAATTCTGAAAAAAAATTAGAGGTAGTAGATGTTAATTTAAACCTTGCAGGAAAATTATAGCAATTACTCGAGTTCACATAGTTTTTGAGAAAAACACATTTTTCCGTTACACACAAATTCCGATTTGATGGCATTCAGCAAAGGTGTTGAGAAGCGCTGGAGGTACCTATCGTAGAAGAAGTACAAAAGCATTGTTGATAATTATTTTCGAACAAAAATCGTCGTTAATTAGCAGAGAAATTAACCCTTAAAGACTCGGACGGTTTGGACATACATAATGACAGGGCGGCGTACTGTATGTACCATCGGCTTTTAAAGCCCAGATAAAAACTTTTAATGATACATTTGTGTAATGAAATGCCCAGTAGCAGTATAAAAGCAATAACTTCAAATTGTTAAAAGCAGACTAATTTAATTAGAATAAATCACATAAATACTATGGGATTCGCGACTAGTTTGCATTGATTGGATCTCTCAATACGACTCCCTTGTCTTTAAAAGTTAATTAAATACCTATCTGGAAAACGCAGCACGGACCAAGGCACCGTTGCAACTTTGCGACCTCCTTTTGAAGCGCGCTTAGCACAATGCCAGGTTTAAACTTTGAACAAGGATTTTGTTTTAGCTGCACTGTAAAAAGAAAAGGTTATTACTACGCTGAATTTAGTTTTATGAAATATCAAATGATGTTTAAATATGCACTACTTTTATTGTCTGTACCGAATTAAGTTCATATTGAAGAGATCAAGATTAAAAAAAGAGTTGTACAAAATAGCAATATTTGATATTATGCAGGCTTCATATCTCTTTTAACTTTTATAGTATACCCATTCATACTTTTCTAGTATATACAGCTATATCCAACTCTACGTTGTATAGATTTTTACAAAGTCTTATTATTCTTTTAGCAACGATTTTTTTAATAATACAGTTAATAATTCATATATTTATTATAAGGAACCCTCTGATAGCGAGTAATATTCGCACTTGACCGTTTATTTTATTTTTATTTTGTTCTGTAATATTGAGATTACCGGTAATAATGTGTCTACGTGTGGAATTTATTTATCTTTTATACTGTGAGTCATTACAATAACAAGGGAAATTACTTTAATAGTTTAAACGTTTTTCAGAAGAATTTAAATTAATCTTTTTACGCCCTAAAGTAAGATTATATTTATAAGTTTTGTAAATATTAACATTTTTTATTGTAATTGCATTACTTTTGTCATTTATGGCATGTTGTAAATTTATATTATTTTTAATAGCATTAAAGAAATTAAAAACTAGTTATTTTTGTATTTAAGTTAGTGAAAAGTCTTTCATTAAATATGTTAGCTCTACAATGAAGAACATAATCTTAAGTGTTTCAAAAATTTGCTGAATATTGAGGCTTTTTAAATATGTTGAAATATAGATTAAGATATTTCTTTTTAAACTGAAAATATTTTTTTTCTAATTACTAACCAGTTATAATCTTTATTATATTGCCCTTCAAATTCAATTATTTATTTCTTTATTTCAATATTATTAATATATATATTTTTTCCTCTAATGAGATGTTGTTGTTGTTGTTTTGGCGGGGGGGGGGGGGGGAGGGGGTTATTTAAACCTGGAAAGTATAGTTATTATTATTATTTAAATCTGAATAAATGGCATGTGGTTTCTTGTAAACTAACTGGCTTAGTCCATAATGATAATTTTTAAAATATATATTTAGATTCTTTAAAAAAAATCGTTTATTTATGAATTTTTTTTATATTTATTGCTTTAATAGCAATATTTTTAAAATCATGTTTTTTAAAATGAGCATATTCAATATATGAATCCTCTGATATTTAGAGTTTTTATATTTATAAATATTAAATTGATGTCGGTTTAGATGTATGTGTAAATGATTGATATATATATATTTATATGTATATATTATTAGTGTTTATATATATATAGAGAGAGAGAGCGAGCGAGAAAGAGAAAGATAAATAGATAGATAGATAGATACATACATACATACATAGATGGATACATATAAGTGTGTGCGTTTTAACTTTTATGCTATTAGCAACAGAACAGCTATTATTATTGTTTGTTAAAAAATCACTGCAAAAATGACTCTCTAATTATAAAGGATTCCTCAGTTTAATTGTATTAAATGTAGTAATATTTAATTGAATCGACATTTTGGAAGATTCCGCAATAAAGAGGCAGTTATAGCCATTAATTTTATAATTAGGAAAATAGTTGTTGTATGCATTGTGTGTACAGTATGTATTTCAAATTTTATTGGCAGTATGTTGCGAATATTACTTTGTATTATAAGATATATGTATGTATAAATCAAAGGGAATCCTGCTACCCAGTTTAGGCACGGTCTTTCTCACCAGTTTTACCGAATAGTTTTCATCGCCTTATTTTAATCATAAAAACCTCCTAGAAAACTTATTAGAATAAATTATTAGAAATTGCTGGTGGGAAAGAGTATATCCAGTTTGAAAACGGTGATTCGCCCCTTTTCACACGGGGCCCCACCAGTGGCCGAGAGGTTCTGCTCTCGAAGCTGGTAGACGGGAGGTGCTGGGTTCGATTCCAATCGCGCCCGTCGGCCTAATCGTTCGGAGTTTTCGTGGTTTTCTTCGAGCCGTGGATCTTCCATGCGTTAATACGGATTAGGTTCCCTTAGAAAGACCCCCACGGAGGGCACTCCCCCCGGGCCTATATCCCTCGTGTAGATAATTGGCCGTCAAAAAATCAACCCAACCCTTTTCATACGTGGTATATATATATATGTATATATGGGGCATTCTGACAACCTTTTGACTTTCGGGAATAAAAATCTGGTGAAATTAAACTTGCTAAAATAACATTTTAATCTGATAGACGAATTGCTATAGCTTTAATGATTCAAAATAAAGAAAAAATGGTCAGCAGCAAAAATTTTTTTATTTAACTGAGGTTTAAGTTAAACTTGCGAGTTCAATTTTCGTTACCATTTTACCCTATAACTTTTTATTTTCTTCTAAATTTTTACTTATAATGAATTTGCATAGTACCAACAGGACATTCAAATAAGAAATAATAAAAATGTAGTACTTTTAATACAGAATTTTTGTATAACATTGTCTTAAAGGGGTGTTTAAGAAGGAACGGTAAGGTAAAAAAGGGGGACGGTATAAGAAAAAGGGGACGAAATGGGGAAAAAGGGACGGTAAGGATGGAACGTTAGGAAAATTACCACCTATTTTTAGGAAAATCATGTTAAGACTAATAGTCTCTGAGCTAGCAACGTTTTTGTCACCTGATTTTATCGAGGCTCATTTTTCTATATGTTCTTCCGATTTATGGTGTAGTACGTATGCGGGCGGCCTGGCAGTCAGGAGACGTTACGTTTACCTGCGGGAGAAGGGGTTATGCAAGTAAAAAAACTTTAAAATTACGTCATTTTATCAAGGCTCATTTTTCTATATGTTCTTCCGTTTTACGGTGCAGTACGTTTGCGGGTGGTCTGGCTGAAGGGAGATGTTGCGTTTACCTGCAGGAGAAGGGTTTATGCAGGTGAAAAATCATCAAAATTAAGTCGTTTTAGCATGATTTTTTGTTTATAAAATCTGTTTCTACAAACCATTTGTGATATTAATCCATTATTGCCAGATGTTGCCAATGTTACTAAGACCCTGCCAGATCCACATTTATAGGTAACATATTACTCTTTGACTATCAGACAACCTATAAATAATTTGCAAGACATAATTTCGGTTGTAAAGTTAATGCCAGACGGCTTTAAATATGGCAACGAAAGGGCCTGTTTCAAGAGTGTTTTATAGTTTAAAAATTATAAGTCATCTTTACGTCATTTTATCAAGCTTAAAAATAACAAGGTATTACTCTTTGGCTAGTAGGCAACTTATAATTAATTTGCCAGACACAAATTCGGTTGCAAAGTTAATGCCAGACGGCTTTAAATATGGCAACGAAAGTGCCTGTTTCAAGAGTGGATTATAGCTTTAAAATTATAATTCATCTTTACGTCATTTTATCAAGCTTAAAAATAACAAGATATTACTCTTTGACTAGCAGACAACCCACGATTAATTTGCCAGGCACCAATTCGGTTGCAAAGTTAATGCCAAACGGCTTTAAATATGGCAACGAAAGTGCCTGTTTCAAGAGTGGACTATAGTTTTAAAATTATAAGTCATCTTTACGTCATTTTATCAAGCTTAAAAGTTACAAGATATTACTTTGTGGCTAGCAGACGGCCTATAATTAATTTGCCAGCCACAAATTCGATTGAAAAGTTAATGCCAGACGGCTTTAAATATGGCAACGAAAGTGCCTGTTTCAAGAGTGTTTTATAGTTTAAAAATTATAAGTCATCTTTACATCATTTTATCAAGCTTAAAAGTTACAAGATATTACTCTGTGGCTAGCAGACGACCTATAATTAATTTGCCATACACAAATTCGGTTGCAAAGTTAATGCCAGATGGCTTTAAATATGGCAACGAAAGTGCCTGTTTCAAGAAATGGCATCTTTTGTAGGGTTTTGGCTTCATTTAATGACAGTCAACCCTTAATTTTTACAATAGCAACAATCGTTTCTTTGTAAATATATATATGTATATAGTGTTTGTCGAAAAAAATGTTTAATTTTGCGTAATTAATGTAAATTTATGTAATTGTAATTTTTAAGCTATAATTTTTAAACTATAAAACACTTTTGAAACAGGGACTTTCGTTGCTATATTTAAAGCCGTCTGGCATTAACTTTGCAACCGAATTTGTGTCTGGCAAATTAATTATAATTTGTATGCTAGCCAAAGAGTAATATCTTGAAATTTCTAAGCTTGATAAAATGACGTAAAGATGACTTATAATTATTAAACTATAATCCACTCTTGAAACAGGCACTTTCGTTGCCATATTTAAAGCCGTCTGGCATTAACTTTGCAACCGAATTTGTGTCTCGCAATTTAATTATAGGTTGTCTGCTAGCCTAAGAGCTAGCCTAAGCTGTTACCGATAAATGTGGATCTGGTAGGGTCTTAGCGACATTGGTAACGTCTGGCAATAATGGATTAATATCACAAATAGTTAGTAGAAACAAATGTTATAAACAAAAATCATGCTAAAATGACATAATTTTGAAGTTTTTGACCTGCATAACCCCTTCTTCCGCAGGTAAATGCAACGTCTTCCTACTGCCATACCGCCCGTAAACGTACTACACCATAAAACAGAAGAACATATAGAAAAATGAGCCTTGATAAAATGACGTAATTTTGAAGTTTTTTTTACCTGCATAGCCCCTTTTCCCGAAGGTAAACGCAACGTCTCCCGACTGCCAGACCACCTGCAAACGTACTACACCATAAAACGGAAGAACATATAGAAAATTGAGCCTTGATAAAATGACGTAATTTTTAAGTTTTTTGACCTGCATAGCCCCTTCTCCCGAAGGTAAACGAAACGTCTCCCGACTGCCAGACCGCCTGCAAACGTACTACACCATAAAACGGAAGAACATATAGAAAAATGAGCCTTGATAAAATGAGGTAATTTTGAAGTTTTTTGACCTGCATAACCCCTTCTTCCGCAGTTAAACGCAACGTAAACGGAAGAACATATAGAAAAATGAGCCTTGATAAAATGACGTAATTTTGAAGTTTTTTGACTTGCATAACCGCTTCTCCCGCAGGTAAACGCAACATCTCCCGAGTGCCAGACCGCCCGCAAATGTACTACACCTTAAAACGGAAGAGCATATAGGAAAATGAGCCTTGATAAAATGACGTGTTTTTTGACGTTGCTAGCTGTTAGACTATAAGTAATAGCCACAAAGTTCATTGATTTTTAGAAATAGTTGTTAACATTGGATTCATTTTTTTTATTATTATTTACTTCGAAAAGTGCAGGAATAAACCTTGGGGACGGTAAGACTACCAATAAAGCCACGATCTTGAAATTGATATTTAAATGCTGATTTAAATTCTGCAGTAAATTTCCTCTCAAAGAATTTTAGACATTATTTCCCTAGCATACTTCTGCATGAGAAAAAATTTGAAAAAAATTCTGTGGCCTCATCTGAAGTGATTTTCTGCATAAGTTTAGCAAGAGGGACGGTAAGGATGAAAAACCCAGGGACAGAGTTCAAAAAATAATATCAACCGTAAAAATGTCTGCAGGTTCTGTGGCTGCATCTGAAGTGATTTTCTGCATAAGTTTAGCAAGAGAGACGGTAAGGATGAAAAACCCGGGGACAGAGTTCAAAAAATAATATCAACCATAAAAATGTGTGCAGGTTAATATTTTGCTACATATTTATATAAAACAATTATCCCAGTTTCGGAAAAAAATTACATCAAATTACTTTTATTGAAATAATTTTATACAGATACCTCCAAACTTAAAAATCAGCATCAGGGACACGGAACGGTATAGGAGTTTTCCTGGTATTTGGACCCCCAACATCGTCCAAAGCTTATTTATACCGTTAATATTGTTATGCAATCATGCAATGGGATGTTCCCCAGTATATGAAATAAAAAAAACACAAAAAAATGTATTAAAATAAAAAATTTTATTCAGGGACATAAAAGTCAAAAGATTGTGAGAATGCCCCATTATATATGTACCTGGCGGCCACAATTAAAGTGCGCGAGTCTGAAAGAATCTATAAGCTAAACTATTTGAAACATTTTAAAAAGATTTGGTATTTATTCTGCTAAGAGCAGTGATTCCCAACCTTTTATTGCCCACGCCCCACCAAAGCTTCTATAAAATCACCATGCCCCCCCACCCACCCATACACACACGCACGCACTCACTCTGTAAATTATAGCTCTTATTTAAAAAGTAGACTCTATTCACACGGTGGAAGCGTAATAGAATCTTAACAATAACTATTCGTTTCACATTTTTTAACTTATCAAAAGTGACAAAAAGAGTTTTGCTACACTTTTCCAACTTCCCTCAATGTTAAAGAAAAATGTTATACGGTCTGCATTTTTATCTTCACAAAATATCTTGATACATTTAGCATTAAAACTGATAACATTCACGTGTTTTATAATCCTTTTTTTATTTTACATATTATGAGTCGGTGGAAAAACTTTTGACATATGGATAACACAATACACATTAATAATGTCCGTTATGTTAATAATGTTTTAATAATGTCCCTAAAATAAAAATTATTTACATTTTATGAGACCCTCAACTTAAAACAGGAATAAAATATCAATAACTTTTGGTGAAATCCTTTAAAAAATATATCTTTATATTATATACTTAACATTCCAAACAGAGAAATCACTTTATTTCTTATGTAATAGAGTTAATTTATTTGGAATAAATAATGTTAATCGATAAATAACATTTTTTAAAAATGTGCTTAACTAAATTTTATGGATTGCTTATATCATATTCAAGAATTATCTAAATAAAAATATAGGTAAAGCATCCTGAAATGCAATAAATGTTGAATGATTCCTAAAATAAAAATTATTTACATTTTATAAGGCTCTCAACTTAAAAGAGGAATAAAATATCCATCATTTATTTATAACGCTATTCCCTGATTTACAACGTTTTTATACGCATCATAAACTTTCAAAACAGAATAAGAATTGAAATTGAAATTCACATAGCCATTGAAAAAAAGATGATGATTCGGAATCATGTTTCAATTTTATCTCTTGTAAGTAAAGCATATAAATTTTAAATGATTAATTTGATAGAAAATGAGTTTAAATTTTTCAATTCGATGAAATTCCATTTAAACTATCAATAAATCCTTTTTAAATTTCGTTCTAAATTTCTGATTCGGTTAAAGATAGCTTATGCGTTGCTAACATCTCTTGTATGCTTTAAAAATCATTTATTAGGCAATAAATCTGTTTTAATCTCTGTAGCCTTGAGAAACGATTATGCATCATTATGCATCTCCTGATCTTTAAAATCTCATCTACTGAAGATAAAGTAATAGAATTTCAAAAAGAACGTACTGCCATCTAGTGAGGAAAAGACAACAAATCTGGAGTGGATTATTAAATATACATTAAAACTCCATCAATTTATTCAAAGGATTAAATAATTTAAAATAAAAATTAAAAAGTTAAATTTTGTGCTTGCTCATAAAATAATAAGCCTAGCTTTTAATCATACTTGATATGAAATATTCAAATAAATAAGCAAATGATATCAACCTTTGAAAGTATGAAATAATAATAATAATAATAATAATAATAATATCTGGCGAGCTGTCTTTTGTTGGATCAATAAATTTGAAAAACTCACCGCATTGATCATTAGCAGTTGTTTGCCGATTTTTTTTTCTCAAATTTTCAATAAAATATTGCAAAATACTGTTTAATCCTTTAGAGGGCAAGTAGTTGTGTTTCTGTAATGTTGGATTCACACCGGAATTTTTTTTTATTTTATTTGAAAAGTCTGAAATGCAATTTTTAAATTTATTTTTTAGCAAAATTATAAAAGTAAAATTTAATTAAAATGTTCTGGTGTAAATCTTTATTAAAATTAAGTGGTATAAAATATACCACACCGCCCCTCAAAGAGTTTTAAAAAAAAAATAGTAGAAAAACAACTAAAATCATTTTGTCAAAATGTAATGTCCTGATACAATCAATATTTTCACTTAAAAAGATTCGGTTAATGAGACGCAATAATTGGCATAAAATTTACATATTGGCGCAAATAGGTACATAAAAACACTCAAATATACATATTTAAAGAAATATATATAAGCATATTAAATACTATTATATGTAAATCTTGTTTCTTTAATTTTGTCTGTCATACATGATTGAATTAGATCAGAAATTAAAATTCTTTTACACAAATTGATAATAAGAAAACAATTGCCAGCAAACTAATGACTTAATTATTTCATAATTATACCATCTTTTTGAATCAAGAAGGGGGAATTGCTTATTTTAAAAGATACATATTCTTTTTTTTTAATTAGTAAAAAAGAATATATCATAAAAATAACCTTTGATGGGCTTAAAACAGAATGTTCTTAATGTTTACTGTACATGTAAGGAATCTATTAAAATTTGAAATCAACAAAACTTTTAAGATTGTCTTCTAAATTCGATTTAGTAAAAAGAAAATACCTCCTCTTATTAAAAAAAGTTGAAAATTGCACCTCAAACGTGGCAAATGACGTGCGTTCGTACTATAACTAGTTTTGTAAATATTTTTTGCACCGCATATTGTACTGAATGTATATTTTAGTGCACTTCATAAGTGCATATTAATTTCATTCTGTTCGAAAGGCTGTAACATCATTAAAATGCACTTGAAATAATTTTATCCCATTGGCTGTAATGTAACGGAAAACTTTTGACTATCCCTGTAATTAAACTATACATCCGATCTTCAAAAAATTTAAAATGACTCGACAAAATTTTACAACAACTATATATTTAAAATTTCAGAGCATTCGGTTGAGTATTTTTTGCTCTTTTATATGCGGACGGACAGACAAACCGACGGACCGAACGACGACTATAGGTGTGCTACGTATTTATATAATTACGAAAGCACCTAAAAAAGGTTACAAATTCATAGTCAAACAAAATAGAATAATAATAATAAAATAATGTTTTAAATATTAAAAAAATAATAATTAAAACCACTTCCTTAGCTTGTTATTCTTGGATAAAAATTTTCCTTTAGATCTGTTTTTCATAAATTTAAAGAAAAACTTATTAAAAACAAGAGATCATAGTACATTAATCCGTTAAATTATTAAAGTGTACTACACATATATATGTGCTTAATTTTTAACATTAAAAATATAAATTATTAAAAATATAATTAAAAAATAATTTTATAGATGGATTTTATTTTTTGATAGCTTTATCCATTTTGTTAGCCTTTTTGTTGAATTCGAAGTTTTTGACAATATATGTATTTATTTATTACGCTTCAAAAATATTTGTTTTTCAACGTTTACTTCTTACAGTGACCAACCACTAAGTAACTAAAAGTTTTTTACGACAAAAAGATGCAGTAGATTCTGGTTATTTGGCATACCGGCTCAATTGGGGAGCCATTTAAATTGGGCAAAATATCAAAAACAAAATTTTAAAATGTCATTAACTTTACTTACGATAATTGAGTTATCTTCTTTATCGTGACAAATTGTGGTAATACGAATGTGTCCCAATTAGCCAGAAATTGATATCGGATGATAGATGCAAGAATCTACTGTAATTTTAAACTACCGCGCATATTTTTTGAATCATTAAAAATGGGTTTCTGAATATTGCATTCAAATGACACTAAGACATTTAATGTTGATACAAGCTGGTGTGATATAATAAGGTCAAAAGAACTTCTTTAAAACATAATAAAGATAAAGAAATGTGCAAGCCCTTCAAAAACTATGGTCTTTTGAAAGGCTCTGCGCATTTCCAAATTTTCATGGCGTTTTGAAGATGTTACTTGAACCTTAACAAATAGGAAATCGTGCTTTTTACGTACTTATAATTTTCTGGAATTTTCAAATAGCACTTTTCTGTCGGTAAAAATGACAAAGAGGGTCTCGCGAGGATCATGTGAAAAAAAAATTCTTTGTGTCACTTTTATATAATTATAGAAAATCGGGGTTCTGTTACAGAATATCGATGAAAATTCTAACAGGTCCTTTACATTTAATACATTTTTTTAGATTGCCCACTAACAACAACAAAAAGCATTTTTATGAGGAAAATATTAATAAGGTATTCAAATAGAGTTTTCAAATTTATTAACAGCTATACTTTCATATTAGCTGCATGCCAATAGTTAAAAGTCCAAGAAAACCTCCCAAGATTTTGCTACTTTCAGCTGCCTTGTTTATTCTGATAATTTTAATGGTTTAAGCGCTTAATTCGGTTACATGTCTGTTATATTTGTGTTCTATTTATATTATTATATTAATTTATTGGTGGAATTTTAGTTTCGCTATGGATTATTATCCGAAAACAAATGTTGAACTATTTATATTTCTTTTAAGTGGAAACGATTTAATCTTTCGTAATCGGGCCGCACGCGATAGAGCTAGATTTTTTTTTTTATTATTATTCATACTGAAAAATCATTTTTTAAATAATAGAAGACCATTAAACTGAGATACAGTTTTTAAATAAATTGCATTTGAACGAACTTTTTTTAAGGTATAAAAGTGAAACTGCGCGATGTTCAGGAGTTTAGAAATTTGAAGTAAAAGTGCAATTTATTGGTCAGGTGTCGCTGTTAATATGACGTCGCAGTTGCTCACGGACATGTTTTTGCTTTATAATATAGATACACATAACCTAATGAAAATCCCATATTACAAGATTTTCATAAATCATTTTCAAAGTGAATCACTAAAATCATTTCTGAATCAAAATTTATATGGGTGAATATCACAAAATGCGAGATTTTGAAAACAGAAATTTTGAAAATTAAAATCGCTTTAAAGCTTTTGACTTTATTTTTAAACTGTTGGCTGAACAGCTGAATAAAGGAATTTATGTGTAAAATTGTTAAAGTTTGAAGAGCTTAAGTTCATTTTTATTTGATTATAATTATATGTCATTTACTTGGCATATGTATGCCAGGATAATGACAATTTCATTCAAAAACGTTTGCACATTCTTTTTTTTTTTTTTTTTTTTTTTTTTTTTACTTTTAGATCTAACATTTTAATTTTGTTTAAAAGAACATTGTTGGAAATCTGGACAAAGTCTTGTCCCCCAAAATTTTTCGTGTGGTTCGTTCGCAAGTTATATGGTTCCGAACCGGTTTTTATTTTTTCCATTTCGGTCGTAAAGGCACTCTCTTTTAACTGTAACTTTATACATATTTTTATTCCAGTTTGATGTACTGAGTAAGTATATCTTGTGTGAAACAACTCCATGGAAAGTGTAGTGGTGTGAGGTAATGTAATGGAAGGACGATGGAACCGGAGTTTAAACTTACTCTTTGCTACAGTTATAGTATGTCAAGTTAACAAAGTTCCCAGCAAAAGCTGGAGGTGTGTATGTATATATTTTTATTATTTAAGTTTTAAAATTCAAGCTGAATTTAATAAATGAACTGTTATTTTCAAATGAACTGTTTCATCGATGTTATTTATACTTAACGCCACACCAAATAACCTTAAAACCTGCGTATTTATAACTCTGCTCTAATTATAACAAACATGTTTCCTCTATAGTACCTCAAATTCAATGTAATGTTCAGTATTATTTGTAATTTACAGAAGCCAGGAAAAGGACATAATAAAAGTCCACTCAATTTTTACAAAGCCTTTAAACACATTATTTTCAAAGAAATATCTAAACGATCTTGCTGGTAACAATGATTTTACTACTTCTGATTTAAACTATGTCAAGAACAAGAAGAATTACTCTGAAGCGTCATCTTTATACCTCATAAAGAACTGAAATGAGCAGGCCAGGAAAATGACATTCATTTTCAGTGACAATCATATTTTAATTATGGAAAATAATTTATAAAATACAGAGCTTGTTACCTTCCTCCTATATGTGTTATATTATAAGGTATAATTATTAATTAGAAATTTAAAAAAACTAGAAAAAGATATTTGTACAGTATAGCAGGAAGCCTTTTTCTTTATGCACATCACTGTGTGACATACAAGGAAAATGACAATCTGAAATTTTAAGTATTTTAATTACTTTATTTTTGTGTTATTATGAATATAATATCTCTTCAAAATACTTCTAAGAAGGTTTTTTATTAGAATGTAAAAAAGAAAATTGCATTATATAACATTAAATAGAAATTTTATTGTGCGGACTGCAATTTTCGTATTTTGTGATATTGTCCCATATAACTGAATGTTTCATCTAGCCATAGACCTTCACCTACTTATAATTCGCTTATCTTGCATCATATTGTAACCAAATATTTGTTCAACTATTTTCTTACCAAACAAATTACATAACTGAATTTCATCTGCTCGCGTGGTCTTTATATTTTAAGAAAATAAATTTCAATCATTGCAACAACCTTAGAAAGAAATAGCTTCAAAACATGTCATTCCATTAAGAGCAAAACTGATGTTTTCATAATAAAAAAGAAAAAAACACATGTTTACAACAAATTTATAAGTCATGAACAAACAGAACTGAGAAAATATTTATTAACTATCACTTGAAAGTAAAATCAAACTGGGTTTCTAATCCAATGAGGAAAAACAAGAATTACTGGGTTTGGGAAATAAGTTTTATACATGAAATTGAATTCAATAAAAGTCCATATGTTCTTGTTTGAGCAGTTGTATTTTTTTTTGCTTTCCGTTTACATTTTTTTATGAATTTGTTCTTATAAATAAATTTTAATGATATTTCTTTCATTTTGTTTGAGAAAAAGTTTAACAGTTGACTTTTAAAGGAACGATTAAGTATAAACATCGGGGCACTCACCAAAACTTTTAAATATAAATTCAGCTTAAGCGTCTTTTGGCTAGCTTTCAATACAGAAAGTAAAAAAATTAATTATTCCATAATTTCACCGATCATGAGCCCTAGACCCCAAAACCACCCTTCGTTCAAATGTTGTCTTATATATTTATTTTATAAAAATATGAGATAATTATTGCAAATACAGTCTCTAAAAGCAGCTCTTAAAAAATGAAGTACAGCATAATCAAACAATACATGAATTTGAATTAAGTTAAATTTTAGAAGCAGATGTATAGGGTTGTAAACAATTTTTGAAAAAAGTTTTAAATAACATAGAAACAGCATATCAGTATCACAAGCTAAATGATCTGCCTCTACTCCTCAGTGGGCGGAAAGGCGTTTTAAGCTCCACCCCTTATTTTAAAAGTAAACAAAAGTACTATCAGCAGGTTTCGTATGGCGAGATATCCTTACATTAAACACAAACTACACAGCTGGCCATTAAAATTGCAACACCATGAAAGAAAGAAAATATAAAAAAGATATTTTTTGTACATAAACAGTATGGCATGAAAACAAAATTATTAGATTTGTAAGCAGTTTGGGTATTTACAGGGGTGCGAAAATAGTAGACACAGCTACCCCGTGGCAGCTAAAACGGCACTTACCCGATTAGGCATGGAGTCGAACTGGGCTTGGATGAAAGAAACTGGCAACTCATTCCATGCTGCTTCAAGCCACACTTCATTAACTGTCTTAGGTGGAGAGGGGTGACGGGCCAATCTCTCAGCAGTCCATGACCAGATGTTTTCAATGAGTGACAGATCTGGAGACCGTGCAGGCCAGGGCAGCAATCGAATATCCTGTGTATCGAGGAAGGTCAGAACATGACATGCAACACGTGGTCTTGCATTATCTTGTTGGAAGGTGGCGTTCGGCAGACCTCGAAGACAGGACACAACCACTGGACATAAGATGTCAGAAATGTACCGATCTGCGATCAAATTACCGTCGATCCAAACTAGAGATGTACGTGTCGTATACCCAATGGTTGCCCTAACCATCACTCTAGGTGCAGGGCCCCTATGCCGATATCGAATGCAAACAGGCGACGAGCGTTCCCCTCGGAGCCTCCAGACACGTATATGGCCATCCGTGATGTGGTTGCACGGTTTTGCAGGGGCGACCTCACAATATATCTGTCCTCTCGGGCGATAGTCATGGGAGGTCTTTGAGATCCTGCATGCCGTTCAGTATAACCCTCAGCAACCCACTGATTCCATATTCGAATGACAGCGGTTGGAATTCGACAAGTGCTACGGGCGAGGTCACGGAACGATAATCCACACTTTCAATAGGCAATGATTCTGCCTCTATCGAATTCCGACACCTGCTGTTAAGCATTTCTTTTTATTATTCGAGGCATAACACGATATTCTGAGCAAACGCCGACCTTACAAAGAGCTTTCCGAATGAGAAATCCTCTACGCAACTTTTCTTTTATGCAGTGCTTCAGATGTCGTTTCTCCCGCCTGCGTCGCGTCGTCTAAATGCGCTGAAATACTAATCATTTGCATATTCCAACCTCTTCTTCCTTTCACGGGATTTTGACGTTCGTCAGATCATTCCTTCCTAGTGTTGCAATTTTTATGGCTAGCAGTGTAATAACAAATATTTTTTAGCTATAATTAAAGGCCAAAATTACTATAAAACAAAATAAAAGTTGCTTTATAATAGTTTTGGCCTTTAATTCTAGTTTTAAAAAATATTTGAAATTAGTTTGTGTTTAATGTAAGGATATTTCGCCTTACGAAACCTGCCGATAGTACTTTTGTTTACTTTTAACATAAGGAGTGGAGTTTAAAACGCCTTTCCACTGCAGAGGAGTAAAGGCAGATCATTTAGCTTGTGATACTGATATGTTGTTTTTATGTTATTTTCAAATGTTTTTCATAAATTTTTTAGAACTCTTATACACATGCTTCTAAAATTGAATTCAAATTCATGTATTGTTTGACTAATTATATAAATATATATAATTTTTGTCATTTTTTAACATTCGCATTTATGAACTGATTTGAATGAAACTCAGTATTTGTAGAAGGCATACGAAGGTTTCGACTAAGTTTGTTAGTTATCTTCATCCGCTGTCTTGTTTCAAAAAATACGGTCTAATATAAAAAAAAGAAATTTTTTAAACTCAAAAAATATTTTATCTAATTAGAAATTTAAAAAAATATTCCGTTTAGTGTTTAGCCTTGATACGAAGATTCCGGAGTATTTTTGTTTTGTCTCTAGCTTAAAAAATAATTGATATATAGCAGTTTGAAATTCTAGTGTGGCTGACGTTTTGAAACAACCTGAATTTTTTCATCCAGTAACACTCCTATAACCAATTTGGATGTGACTAAGCAAGTGTACATGATAAACTAAGGTCTCGACCAAGTTCATTGGTCAGCTTCATCCTCCATCTCGTTTCAAAATGGCGGCCGTCTGAAGAAGGAAATAAAAAAATTCCATGTGTTCAAGATATACAAAGTTCTCAACAGAGTTCGAAAACCAGCTTCATTCCCCATCTTGTTTCGAAATGGCGGTCTAAAGAAGAAAATTCGAAAAAGTTCAAATTCGAAAATATGTACAAAATAATTAGAAATTCAAAGCGTTTTTTCGTTTAAGCATTCGATCAAAATACAAGCTTTCCGGAGCATTTCTTCCTGTTTGCCTTTATCTTAAAAAATGGCTGAGATATTGCAGTTTGAAAACAAAAATAGGTCGCTGTAAATGAAGCCAACTTGGCAAAACCTAATTTTTTTAATTCCCATACTATTTCAATAGTAACGAAAACTGCGAATCTTTTATAACCGAGTTGGATGCAGTTTAGCTTTGGGTGTTTGAGTAAAATTAGCTAAATTCATAAAAACAAGAAATAGGGAAGCTACATTTTCCTCCCGGCACTGGGTTCTTTCTAGGGCTTTTTTCTAGAAAAAATGTTCAAAACCATTAAGAATGTGATTAATTTTAAATTAAAAAAAACAGGTTTACTGTTTAATTTTGTAACGAGAAATGAATTCAATAATTATACATTTGTTATTAAAGGGGAAAATATTTTGTTAATCCATTTAATTCTGAAACTTTTTTTGAAAAATGCCTCCACTACTTCATGAAACTATAGGATACAAAATGGCACAATATGAATAGAAACCCAATCGTACATATTATTCTGTTGTCAACATCACTTTTTCTTAACTAATATTTAGTGTACAACAATGGATGATGTAACATTGGATAGACTTTTTTGCCCAATCTGACATTGCATATTGAATTTTCTTTATAAGGCTTTATTTTAAATGTCACTCAAGCTAAAAAAAGGTAATAGACCGAGGCTAACGAGAAAGACAGGCTACCGTGGTGGGTCCAATTCTTCATTTTTTACAGACCGCTGGAGTCACGTGATGCTCTTTTCGCACACCTTCATTGATGCATTCGAGCATCACGTGACTCCAGCGGTCTGTAAAAAAAGAAGAATCGGACCCACCGCGGTAACCTGTCTTTCTTGTTAGCCTCGGTAATAGACATTATGACGTACGATATGTATCCATACCAACAATAGTACCGCCTGATATACATTTTTTAACAAACAAACCTAAGCTACATAAAACACATATTACCTAACCTACATAAACGCGTATCAGAAGATTCCTTTTACATTTCCCAGAATGTTCTCGAATGTTCTACACAGCTGCTTTCGCAATTCAGTCAACACTGGAAAAGCCTAGAAGGTTGCAGACTGCCTTCCAAGAATCGAAAACATTCACTGTTATACCCTTGTCCGTACTTTTTAACGTCTTCGTAACACTAGGTAAGTTATGTTCTCACAAACTTCAACCATGCTCATACTTTTAGGTTAAGTATTGATAATAATGTTATGCTTTTGTTCTTAGGCAGTTTTAGGTCAAGTATCTATATTATTTCTGATGGCAGCATCCCTTTTTCTATATACATACAAAAAGCACAATGATCACGGAGGTATCATTCGAAGTGTTTTGCAAAAGGCTTTTGATATAATACATTCACATTTCGTTAAAACACATTGTTTGATTAGAAACTGCAAATAATTAAACATTAATGAAAAAGTATCAGCAAAACATCTTAAATATTGCAGTGTGAAAGACTCGCATGGCTCTACTGGTATTCAGATAATATTGAAACTCTATCCCAAACTGTTTAGTAAATATTTTGCTCATTGTTCTTAAAGGATCAGGTACCCTTTAAAGCGTACAAAAATCGATTTCTTTTAAAATAGCTTATAATTAAATATTATTCTTTAGGAACATTTAAAAACAAAACCCATACAAGAATTCGCATTAGAAGAGAAGTTCTGTCTAAAACACTTTGAGTTTTGGCGATATAATCTTTAAAGTCAAATCTTAAATCTCAGTTGCTGGCCAATAAAAACCAATATTATATATTTGCATAGTTCAAATTCCTCTTATAAAACTTTTTCTTGCGGAACTCATTCAGTATCATAAAGATGGAAGTCTATAGAAAATCGGAATTGATAAGTTTTTCCTATCAATTCCCTATCAATTAAGACAGTTAAGAATGTCTGCGACAAACATTTCACATTTATTATGTTCGTAGAATGTTAAAAATCTATCTTTACACCTTTCCAAATGTACGCCAGAGTATCATTTTAAAATTCATTAAAATAAATTACACTATACAATTATATGTCAAAACATATGTATCTTCCATGTAAAGCTGAAAATAAGCACGCTCCAATCGCCATTAGTCGAATAAACTTTGAAATATGTGGCGATTAAGAAAATTTATTCAACCGGCCAAATATTTTTTTTCTCTTGTCAATTGATTTCGTTTCAACTTAGCTAACTTCCTAAGAGGAAAGAATGTTCACATTTTCAAATTATATACAAATTATTATCTAACTCTGTTATCGTTAAATAGACGTAATAAAGAGAAGTCGTTAAAATGATTGTTTATTTATATGTAGTTGTTTCTAAAGAAAAGAAAACAGAAAGATTCTAAATCCACAGAAATAAAACTCACAATTTTGTACACTTGAATTATTAACGGCCATAATATTTCTTAAAGAATAAAGGTGGTTCAAAAAAATGAGCTTTTGTGATTATTTTGAAAATTTTATTGGTAATTTCGTTGTATTATTAGATTTAAATAAAATAAATTTAAGAAACTTTTATATATCGCTTTTTACTTTTTAAATGCTACTACTTTTGAACATTTTGCCTATTAATGAAAATATTCAAACTGGCCAGTGGACAGGTCAGAACTGGCGACTAAAAAAATCCATTTATTGGCCAGTGTCTACTAATCAAAATGTCTTACTTTTAGATTTACTTCATGAATATTTTGTTTTTTACATTGATTATACTGTTTGTGCTAGAAATTTTCCAACAACAAGAAAGAGCCTTTAGTAAGGTTACTAAAAAGATTAACGCTTTATTTTGATATCAAAATAATAATATGAAAAGTATATTTTATCACCAAACACAACTATCCAAGTGTTCACAATCTACATTGCTTCATTCAGTAAGCTTCACTAGTGATTGCATAAATTTAATGATAAATTTATAAAACTGTATGCATTATCAAGAACGAAAAATCGTGTTATCTGGTATAGATTATGATATACTATCCAACACTAACAGAAAATTATTTTAAAAAAATTCCTTTTTTCGTACAAGAGAAAAGTATATTATTTAGTAGTATAAAAGTATATTTATTTATTTTATTATTATACATTAATTATAAAGTATTAGTATTTTCTAAGATTTTGGTATCAAAATAAAACGTTTATTTCTTTAGCAATCTTACAATGATTTTCTTGTTGTGGTAGAATTTCTGGAACGAACAGTACAATCAATATAAAATTCAAACTATATCATAACTGTAACTATACAAAACTGCAAATACTTAAACAAGCTATTTAAAAAGCACATGACTCAGTAAAAATCCATTTTCAGCAATTGCTGTCCATATCCAGTAATGTATGATTATAGATTTATATGTAAATGATTTATAGAACTTATACACACCATATAATACACTGAAAATTAGATAAGTTTTAAAAATGCCACAGCAAAAAAACGCACTTCCAGCAATTATTGATCACAGTTAGTCCTGCAACGGAATTCTTTTGCGCGTCTCTGAAAAGGAACGATAAATGCTAAACACTCCGTTAGCTATAGAAAACATGTTGTAGTGCACTTAGGAGATCTTTTTTAAATTCAGTATGTTTGAAGTATGGTAACATCATTAAAATGCATTGAAAACCTTTTTTTTTTCATACATCATAATGTAACGGAAATTTTTTTGTGTGTGTTCCTGTAAATGAACTATAAATGGTACACACCATTTTCAATAAAATATGATGTTACATTCTGATAAAATTTACTTAAAAAGGTGCTAAAAATACATAACAGGTTTTCACAACATGAAAACCGTCAAAGATCTTAAAAACACCCGAGCGCTTTCAACTGCACTGCAACAGTTGTCATCAGGGGAAAATCAGAGGAGTGAAAGTTCATGGAAAATTCTCTGCTTAAGTATCAGTGGATGAGTCTATTTCAAAGGAAGGGAGGAGGGGGGGGGGGGGGTAAAACTGAAAATGATTATGTTTCAAAATCGCTAGAAATATCTAGTATGCTATACCAGATCTTAGATATGTTGTAGGATAAAGTATCGTTGCAAGTATTCTTCCTTTGAGTTAAAATTTCTATTGATTCTCTGATTATTGATGTGTAGTAATTTGAAGTATGGGCTATGACTCTTGCTTTACTGAAATCAATGTGAATATCTTGTTTTTGGTTTAATCTGGATAGAGCAGTAGAGGGTTTGTTATACTTTATGTCTGTAATATGTTCTTTTCGTCTGTCTTTAAATTTCCTAGTGGTCATTCCTATGTATTTGAGTTCTTTCTGATTAAATTTGTTTGTGAAAGGTATTACATATATGCCAGAAGTTTCATCGTTAGGGATTGGGTCAATTTTCCGGTGTACAAGATCTTTTAATTTAGCAGATGGTTTTGCGATTATGTATATATTATATTTCTTTAATGCATAACTAATCCTTTCAAATAACTTAGGTATATAATTAAAACTATAAAACTTGAGATTATTTTTAATGCTATTTCTGGTTGATTCTCTATGCTGAATATCAAAGATTAATTTATTGATACATTGGGGGGGAAAACCATTTTCTATTGCAATCTTCTTGATGGTGAGTATAGATTGCAATAGAAAATGGTTTTCCCCCCCAATGTATCAATAAATTAATCTTTGATATTCAGCATAGAGAATCAACCAGAAATAGCATTAAAAATAATCTCAAGTTTTATAGTTTTAATTATATACCTAAGTTATTTGAAAGGATTAGTTATGCATTAAAGAAATATAATATATACATAATCGCAAAACCATCTGCTAAATTAAAAGATCTTGTACACCGGAAAATTGACCCAATCCCTAACGATGAAACTTCTGGCATATATGTAATACCTTTCACAAACAAATTTAATCAGAAAGAACTCAAATACATAGGAATGACCACTAGGAAATTTAAAGACAGACGAAAAGAACATATTACAGACATAAAGTATAACAAACCCTCTACTGCTCTATTCAGATTAAACCAAAAACAAGATATTCACATTGATTTCAGTAAAGCAAGAGTCATAGCCCATACTTCAAATTACTACACATCAATAATCAGAGAATCAATAGAAATTTTAACTCAAAGGAAGAATACTTGCAACGATACTTTATCCTACAACATATCTAAGATCTGGTATAGCATACTAGATATTTCTAGCGATTTTGATTCCTTTGAAATAGACTCATCCACTGATACTTAAGCAGAGAATTTTCCATGAACTTTCACTCCTCTGATTTTCCCCTGATGACAACTGTTGCAGTGCAGTTGAAAGCGCTCGGGTGTTTTTAAGATCTTTGACGGTTTTCATGTTGTGAAAACCTGTTATGTATTTTTAGCACCTTTTTAAGTAAATTTTATCAGAATGTAACATCATATTTTATATGTTTTTCAAGGTGAATTTGACGTTCAACAATTATAGTTTGAACTATATTTTATACCTCTAAGATATATATACATTTTAACGTCTGAATTCAAAATATTTAAATAGGAAACAGTAGACAGACTTTAATACAATTACTAAAAACATACAAAACAATTAAAATGAGATAAAATCATATAAAATTATACACTATAAAATAAACGTTTCGCTATACACCGCATAGCCTCATCAGTATTCGAATCAACTTACAACAAAACAACGTGCATACACCGGACCCAGTCAAAGTTAAAGTCAATGATTTAAGAAAACAAAATATTCATTCGGAACAGGACTTGATTCATTCAGGGTTAATGGATGCAATTTAGTAAACCATCCCTCCATAAAAATTCTATAATAATAGTCTATGCAATTACTTTTCAAAATTGAAGAATCTGTGAAGGAGGGGGTGTGATCCTTGTCAAGTGCATGTTGCACTAACCTGGAATTTAATTTACCTTTTTTAAATGCACCGATGTGCTCTTTAAGACGAATTTCCATGGATCTGCCGGTTTCACCTATGTAAACATTATCACAATCCTTGCAGGGAATCTTGTACACAACGCCGCTCAATTTTTCTTTTTCATATTTGAACTTGTGGCTATTCAGGAAGGAACTTAATTTATTTAATGGTTTATAAGAAACACCTATGTTAAATGATTTCAAAACTGAAGAAATTTTTTCAGAAACATTAGTATAATATGGTAAACACACGAAATAATTTGGTTTAACCTGTTGAAAAGGAGGGGGAGTTGAATTAACCAAATCTAGAGTATTCTTGAAAACTTTTCTAACGAGATTTTTTGGGAAGCCGTTATTCCTTAAATCTTCATAAATTTTATTTCTTTCAGTTTCGAAAGCTTCAATGCTGCTGCAATATTTTATAGCTCTATATGTTAAACTTTTAATAATAGAAATCTTATGACTGAGTGGGCAAACAGAATTAAAATTGGTGTACTGACCTGTAGATGTCGGTTTTCTATAGACAGAAGTAGAAATTTGCTGTGAATTATCATTCTCTGTTCTTTGGATGAGGATGTCCAGAAACGGTAACACTCCATTAGACTCGCGTTCGATGGTAAACTTTAAAGGTACAGCAATCAAATTCGCAGTAGAGAGGATGTCATCCAAATCACAATCTTTAGCTATTATGTAAACATCGTCCAGGTATCTACGCCAGAAAATTAAACGTTGATCGAGTGCATTAATAATATTTATTTCAATTAACTGCAACACTATTTCAGCAACTACCACAGAAAGAGGTGAGCCCATAGCGGTTCCCGACACCTGTTTATAAAAGGAATCATTGAAAATAAAACAAGTTGAAGTTAAACAAAATCTCAATAAATCTATAATATCACTAGCATTTAATTCTGTATCAGGAACAGTCTCAGGCCAAATTTTTTCAACGGTATCACAAATCATTTCAATAGGTATAGAAGTAAATAATGACACGACATCTAATGACGCCATAACACAGTCATTTGGGAATTCAAGATTTCTCAAATCCTCCAAAAACTTGAAGGCTGAATTTACACTATAAACTGAATGGACTGTGAGGGGTTTTAATAACTTAGCCAAGTAACTCGAAAGACAATAGAGGGGGGATTTTGAAAAATCTATGATAGGGCGCAACGGGATATTCGGTTTATGAAGCTTTGGTAAACCATAAAATCTCGAAACTAAACCGGTAGAGCATTTCAATTTTTGAGCAACAACTGTTGGGATTTTTTTAAGTTTTTCATATTTCGAGATAATTAAGTTCATGTTACGTTGGATTGATTGTGTATTATCCTTCTTTAAAATAGCATAGGTATTCGGATCATTAAGAAGTTCTTTAGCTTTTGAGTCATACATATCCTTATCCATAATTACTGTAATTCTACCTTTATCTGCTTTAGTAATAACTAAAGAGTTATCCGAACCCAAACTTTTCAAAATATTTAAATTATGACTCGTGGTTTGAGTTGCAGAACAATTCGAACTTAATATGCATTTAGAAATATCAGTACGCACTTTATGCTTAAACGAGGAATCGATTCTTGCAATAACATTTTCAGCAGAAGCCAATAAATCAGGAATATTTACATTTGTACCCAACGAGAAATTCAAGCCCTTACTCAAAAGTTCAGTTTCTTGATTGGACAAAGTTCTTGAAGATAAATTCACCAGCCACTTGTTTGCATTCATACTGTGTAGTGTAGGCTTAGGTGCCTGTTTTGTAAATAAAGCATTAAATTTGATAGAGTATTTATTTTCCAAAAACTGTTTAAGTTTCAAATTACTGGACTTCAATAAAGCCAAAATATGTAAACAATCACTATTATCCAAAATGCTAAATAAATTCTGTAAGTGGAAATGTAGAAAACGACGATACGAACGCAACATTTATTTAGCATCATTTATTTACAAGAATTTATTTAGCATTTTGGATAATAGTGATTGTTTACATATTTTGGCTTTATTGAAGTCCAGTAATTTGAAACTTAAACAGTTTTTGGAAAATAAATACTCTATCAAATTTAATGCTTTATTTACAAAACAGGCACCTAAGCCTACACTACACAGTATGAATGCAAACAAGTGGCTGGTGAATTTATCTTCAAGAACTTTGTCCAATCAAGAAACTGAACTTTTGAGTAAGGGCTTGAATTTCTCGTTGGGTACAAATGTAAATAT
The DNA here is from genome assembly GCA_963932465.1 of Maratus speciosus. Taxonomy (NCBI): domain Eukaryota; kingdom Metazoa; phylum Arthropoda; class Arachnida; order Araneae; family Salticidae; genus Maratus; species Maratus speciosus. The sequence goes on from OZ010791.1 coordinate 143,047,679, forward strand.
TCCTGATTTATTGGCTTCTGCTGAAAATGTTATTGCAAGAATCGATTCCTCGTTTAAGCATAAAGTGCGTACTGATATTTCTAAATGCATATTAAGTTCGAATTGTTCTGCAACTCAAACCACGAGTCATAATTTAAATATTTTGAAAAGTTTGGGTTCGGATAACTCTTTAGTTATTACTAAAGCAGATAAAGGTAGAATTACAGTAATTATGGATAAGGATATGTATGACTCAAAAGCTAAAGAACTTCTTAATGATCCGAATACCTATGCTATTTTAAAGAAGGATAATACACAATCAATCCAACGTAACATGAACTTAATTATCTCGAAATATGAAAAACTTAAAAAAATCCCAACAGTTGTTGCTCAAAAATTGAAATGCTCTACCGGTTTAGTTTCGAGATTTTATGGTTTACCAAAGCTTCATAAACCGAATATCCCGTTGCGCCCTATCATAGATTTTTCAAAATCCCCCCTCTATTGTCTTTCGAGTTACTTGGCTAAGTTATTAAAACCCCTCACAGTCCATTCAGTTTATAGTGTAAATTCAGCCTTCAAGTTTTTGGAGGATTTGAGAAATCTTGAATTCCCAAATGACTGTGTTATGGCGTCATTAGATGTCGTGTCATTATTTACTTCTATACCTATTGAAATGATTTGTGATACCGTTGAAAAAATTTGGCCTGAGACTGTTCCTGATACAGAATTAAATGCTAGTGATATTATAGATTTATTGAGATTTTGTTTAACTTCAACTTGTTTTATTTTCAATGATTCCTTTTATAAACAGGTGTCGGGAACCGCTATGGGCTCACCTCTTTCTGTGGTAGTTGCTGAAATAGTGTTGCAGTTAATTGAAATAAATATTATTAATGCACTCGATCAACGTTTAATTTTCTGGCGTAGATACCTGGACGATGTTTACATAATAGCTAAAGATTGTGATTTGGATGACATCCTCTCTACTGCGAATTTGATTGCTGTACCTTTAAAGTTTACCATCGAACGCGAGTCTAATGGAGTGTTACCGTTTCTGGACATCCTCATCCAAAGAACAGAGAATGATAATTCACAGCAAATTTCTACTTCTGTCTATAGAAAACCGACATCTACAGGTCAGTACACCAATTTTAATTCTGTTTGCCCACTCAGTCATAAGATTTCTATTATTAAAAGTTTAACATATAGAGCTATAAAATATTGCAGCAGCATTGAAGCTTTCGAAACTGAAAGAAATAAAATTTATGAAGATTTAAGGAATAACGGCTTCCCAAAAAATCTCGTTAGAAAAGTTTTCAAGAATACTCTAGATTTGGTTAATTCAACTCCCCCTCCTTTTCAACAGGTTAAACCAAATTATTTCGTGTGTTTACCATATTATACTAATGTTTCTGAAAAAATTTCTTCAGTTTTGAAATCATTTAACATAGGTGTTTCTTATAAACCATTAAATAAATTAAGTTCCTTCCTGAATAGCCACAAGTTCAAATATGAAAAAGAAAAATTGAGCGGCGTTGTGTACAAGATTCCCTGCAAGGATTGTGATAATGTTTACATAGGTGAAACCGGCAGATCCATGGAAATTCGTCTTAAAGAGCACATCGGTGCATTTAAAAAAGGTAAATTAAATTCCAGGTTAGTGCAACATGCACTTGACAAGGATCACACCCCCTCCTTCACAGATTCTTCAATTTTGAAAAGTAATTGCATAGACTATTATTATAGAATTTTTATGGAGGGATGGTTTACTAAATTGCATCCATTAACCCTGAATGAATCAAGTCCTGTTCCGAATGAATATTTTGTTTTCTTAAATCATTGACTTTAACTTTGACTGGGTCCGGTGTATGCACGTTGTTTTGTTGTAAGTTGATTCGAATACTGATGAGGCTATGCGGTGTATAGCGAAACGTTTATTTTATAGTGTATAATTTTATATGATTTTATCTCATTTTAATTGTTTTGTATGTTTTTAGTAATTGTATTAAAGTCTGTCTACTGTTTCCTATTTATATATTTTATACCATTTTCAATACTACGAGTAAACACTCTATAGTATTTTTCCATAACATATAAAAACTACATAGCAATCCGAGTAAATTTACGAGAATTAGAGTAGTAACAGACAGACAAACCGAATTCATAAACACTTTTTAACTACGTTGGGAAGTGTCAAAAAATAGATTAAAACAATAAATGAATGTTATCCTTTCTATTTTAGTTCATTCATTAAATTTTTAATTTTATGGGGAAAAAAGAACGAGTGGTTTCTTAAAATATTTTGAAATTTTTTTTAAAAAAGGCTTTATTTTATTTTTTATTTTTAAATTTTAAAGAATCGTGGATCTCCGACGCTCAAAAAAATCAGTTTTCTAAAACTTTAAAAGCTAAACAATACGTTTAACTATTAATTTACAGCACATTTCTGCATTTTATCACTTCTCATTAAAAAACGAAAAAGCATATAGTTTATTACTTTTTGACACATTTCTGCATTTTATCCCCTAAAAATCTAGTTTCAGTGATTCAGAAAAGTGTTGAAAGTTTCATAAATTTTGCAACAGTTTTAAATATTTCTAGTGATACATCAGTTAAAAAAAAAGACTTTACATATTGAATAAAGTTTTCCTGGAAAATTTAATGATGCATTTCCGTTGCCATGAAATTTAAATAAATATTCGTGCAGCAGTTATATTTGGCTTCAGCTATTTCTCTTTTGAGATAAATGAAATTTTTATTATTACTGTCTGAAACAAACTCTTGCTATACATGTAATAACCACTGCCTAGTTCATGCAAAGCATTGCTTTTCTCATTCGAGAGAAAATTTTATTTTATGGCGCGGATAACATATTCTCTAAGTAATCGAAGCGTCGGAACAATAAACTGAAATGTGTGCAAATATTATTTTGGTTAAATTCAGAAAAGTATTACATACATATTTAAGCCAGTAAATATGTTTGTCTCATTAAAACTTTATTGAATATTCTGTGCAATCCTGCGTTTAATGTGATAAATGACTCGTAGGAAAATATTTAAAGCTATTTCCAACCGGATTACATTTTTTTTAAATTATGAATCTTAAAACCCAGTCATAATCTATAACGAACAGTCGTGGAAAGAAAAGTAAACACCCCCTACTAACTCCTCAACAAATTATCGTAGAAAAAGTTACTGGTACCGAACGATTGGAAATAAAGTCTACTTTTAAATTATGTACATAAAATCTGCTTAGGGGGGCATTTATGTATTAAAACGAACCCAAACTTCATTTTTTTTCAATAGCAATACCCAATTTTAACAAGATATTTCAAATTTTCGGTTCAAACTATGTTTAGTCACCAAATTTCAAGTCATTTGAACGATAAGTTTTTGGATTATAAACATTCAACGTTTAGCTCTCCTAATATTAAATTACATTTTCATATTTTCATTAATATCTCCTGAAATTATACTCCTAATGTTCTAATTTTTTTGTGTAGCAATAATACTAAAATACCCAAACATAAACACGTTGAATTTGCAATTTTTATAATTTTATGATATGAATTATGAATTTTGAAATTAATATTCGAAAAAATTATAAATGGTAACGTACAATTTTTTTGATGGATTTAGATATATTCCTGCTTTATGGAAATCCGAAATTTCACATTTTTCTTCCAAGTAGTTTTCAAATTAAGCTTAAAAAACGACAAAATGATGGTTTAAGGGACCGTCTGTGATAGAAGTGACTAGATATTTTGAAATTTCTTATTCTATTCTGTAATCTAGCAGTCTCCAATGACTGCTTGAGTGGAGCTTAAGATGCCTTGATCAAGAACGGGTCTCTCTCAGTCAACAATCGAGTACCGAACCTCAATTTGGATACGACCCCTAAAATACGCTTGTTTCAAAATAATTACTTTCTCGGAAACTTATCGTACTAGGCTAATTGAAGGGCGTAGAGTTCATTTATGCTGTCAGAATTGTGTACTGCTATTGAAAAAAACAAATTTATGGTTCGTTTTAATATGTAGATGGCCTCCTAAGCGAATTTTATATACATCATTTAAAAGTAGACTTTATTACCAATCGTGTGGTATCAGTAACTTTCTTCTACGATAATTTTTTGCAGGGTTAGTAAGGTGTGTTTACTTTTTTTTTTTTTTCCACGACTGTACATTTCAAAGCAATGTATTTCCCATCTATGACATTTTAAATCAGAAAAATTAAATATTACATTTAATCCGTTTTTCATTGACGGTACTTTTATGGATCAGTGAAAAAAGTCTAATACAAAATTTATTTAATCTGTCTATTAGTAAAAGTATATTTTTCTAACACTGTTCGATCAAATTTAGAAAGCACAATGATATAGGCGAAGCTAAATATTTTTTAAAGTGGTAACTTTTTCAACCATTTATAGAGATGTAGCTTTTGTTTCACTAAAAAATGTTATATAACAAATTTGGAGTTGCAAAAACACTTTCATTTACTGAGAGGATCACAAAAAATTTATTTACATTGTTTTTATAGGAATTCTGAGATTTCCATAAAAGTATTTACTGTTAATTAATGTAATTATTCTTGTAAATATTTTACAAAAAGAGTTAAAACCACCTATTTATTTAATCTGTCTATTAGTAAAAGTATATTTTTCTTACAATGTTCGATCAAATTTAGAAAGCACAATGATATAGGCGAAGCTAAATATTTTTTAAAGTGGTAACTTTTTCAACCATTTACAGAGATGTGGCTTTTGTTTCACTAAAAAATGTTATATAACAAAATTCGAGTTGCAAAAACACTTTCATTTACTGAGAGGATCACAAAAAATTTATTTACATTGTTTTTATAGGAATTCTGAGATTTCCATAAAAGTATTTACTGTTAATTAATGTAATTATTCTTGTAAATATTTTACAAAAAGAGTTAAAACCACCTATTTATTTAATCTGTCTATTAGTAAAAGTATTTTTTTCTTACACTGTTCGATCAAATTTAGAAAGCACAATGATGTAGGCGAAGCTAAATATTTTTTAAAGTGGTAACTTTTTCAACCATTTACAGAGATGTAGCTTTTGTTTCACTAAAAAATGTTATATAACAAATTTGGAGTTGCAAAAACACTCTCATTTACTGAGAGGATCACAAAAAATTTATTTACATTGTTTTTATAGGAATTCTGAGATTTCCATAAAAGTATTTACTGTTAATTAATGTAATTATTCTTGTAAATATTTTACAAAAATAGTTAAAACCACCTATTTATTTAATCTGTCTATTAGTAAAAGTATTTTTTTCTTACACTGTTCGATCAAATTTAGAAAGCACAATAATATAGGCGAAGCTAAATATTTTTTAAAGTGGTAACTTTTTCAACCATTTACAGAGATGTAGCTTTTGTTTCACTAAAAAATGTTATATAACAAATTAGGAGCTGCAAAAATATTTTCATTTACAGAGAGGATCACAAAACATTTACTTACATTGTTTTAAAAAAAATTGTGAGATTTCCATAAGAGTATTTATTGTTAATTAATGTAATTATTCTTGTAAATATTTTACAAAAAGAGTTAAAACCACCTATTTATTTAATCTGTCTATTAGTAAAAGTATATTTTTCTTACACTGTTCGATCAAATTTAGAAAGCACAGTGAGAGAGGCGAAGCTAAATATTTTTTTTAAGTGATAATTTTTTCAACCATTTACAGAGATGTAGATTTTGTTTCACTAAAAAATGTTATATAACAAATTAGGAGCTGCAAAAATATTTTCATTTACAGAGAGGATCACAAAACATTTACTTACATTGTTTTAAAAAAAATTGTGAGATTTCCATAAGAGTATTTATTGTTAATTAATGTAATTATTCTTGTAAATATTTTACAAAAAAGAGTATTTATTTTTAATCAAAGTAACTATTCTTGTAAATATTTTACAAAAGGAGTTAAAACCACCTATTTATTTAATCTGTCTATTGGTAAAAGTATATTTTTCTTACACTGTTCGATCAAATTTAGAAAGCACAATGATATAGGCGAAGCTAAATATTTTTTAAAGTGGTAACTTTTTCAACCATTTACAGAGATGTAGCTTTTGTTTCACTAAAAAATGTTATATAACAAATTTGGAGTTGCAAAAACACTTTCATTTACTGAGAGGATCACAAAAAATTTATTTACATTGTTTTTATAGGAATTCTGAGATTTCCATAAAAGTATTTATTGTTAATTAATGTAATTATTCTTGTAAATATTTTACAAAAAGAGTTAAAACCACCTATTTATTTAATCTATCTATTAGTACACTGTAAATTAAAATGTCTGAAATTCAAACACTTAAGTGTCTGAAACGGAGTGTTCAGTTTTCAGACATTTTAAAATGTCTGAATTTTTTCAGACACTTCAAACGTCTTAATAGCATCCATTTTTTTTGTAAGCATCATACGTAGCCATGTTTGACCACGTTGAATCCTGGAAAAATATTTGGCTGGGGTCCTGCCCCCCCCCCCCCCCCCTACAACCTGATTTTTCTGGTGCTCCCAATTTTGGTACGCAATTTTTGTTAAGCTGATAATTTAAATCTTTTACGACATTTTACTGATTATAATCAATATTTTGAACTTCAGGAGTAGAACAAGATTAAAACAAAAAATATTTATCTAAATATTAGATTTTTTTAATTTGTTTTATTTTTAATCTTATTTTACTTTAAAAGTTCAAAATATTGATTATAATCAGTGGAATTTCGAAACAGATTTAAAATATAAATTTTACAAATATTGCACATCAAATTTGTGGGCACTAAAATCGTAGGGGGGCGGGGCACGGCCCAGTATGCCCATTCTTTAATCAAGAAGTTCTTTTGCAAAAAATGCAACCCTGCATTATTGTTATCTTAATTGAGATGTCCGGTATTCGGGAGTATCCGTTGTGGAGGTTAATGGACATTCCCCAATAGCTATTCTGAAACATCTATTTAGCGAATACTTTTTTAATCCGCATGGCATACATATTTGTATATTTTTACCTCACAAAAGCAGACATCTCCGATTATCGGACAAATTCAGCGGCAAGGGCTATTGAGGGCTTTTAAAGTACATGGATAAATATATATATTTCTTATAATCTTGTCCTACTCTACTTCATATAATTTAAAAATAGATTTTTTACAAATTTATATTGCCACATAGGCAATTTTACATATATATCAGATGATAATCACAACAGCTATTTAACTATGAATAAATAAATAAATATTCTACTTTACCCTTTGCACTCGAGGGCTCCGGAGCGGAGCCATTTAAAATTTGTCTTCAAACTCGAGGGCTCCGCTACGGAGACAATGCAAATAATTTTGTGATACCTGTCTAGAAAAGCCAAGATTACATGGTATCACAAAATTATTTGCATTGTCTCCGTAGCGGAGACCTCGAGTTTGAAGACAAATTTTAAATGGCTCCGCTCCGGAGTCCTCGAGTGCAAAGGGTTAATATTGAGGAAAAAATTACTTCGGTATTTTGTTTATTTATATTTTGTGTTTTTTAATCTTGTCCTACTCTAAAAGTTCAAAACTTTCATTATAATCAGTGCAAGATTTAAGGTATCAACTTTACGAAAATTTCATACAAAATCCCCCCCCCTCCTCCCCGAAAAAAAAATAAAAATCCTTATCATTTAAAAATTAGATTTTTTAAAAATTTATATTGCCACATGGGCTTATTGTTATCATTCCTATGAGGTACTAAACAAGACATCTTTAAAGCAAAATAAAGCCAAAAAAAAAAAAAAAGTTAGCACATGATATCACTATGATACAAACTTGCGATGCTTATCAGTAAAGTCTAATTGGAAAATGACCTTCGAATCCACGCATGCAGCGAAATCTAAATAAACAAATGATTTCCTTTTTCCTGACTGTCTTACTTCTATGTTTCCAAATCAAAAGTTTTCACACATTAAAAGATTTAATAGCTTTAGAAATATATCTAAGAAATACTTGAGATAAACATTCATTTTCAATTATATATAAATTTCATGAAAATCAATTGATTTTTTTTCCAAAAGCGAAAGTTTATAAATATATTTTTTTAATTTCAGCTGAATATTGTTCAATGGAAAAAAAAAATGCAATCCCGAAAATCCCGGAATTTTCCAGTAAAAATTCCGGGATTTTCGGGGTTAAAATTAAAGCGGGATCCCGGGATCTCAATCCGGGATTATAATCCCTAGCTAGGAAGTAAGAAAACTTTAGGAGATCTTTCAAAGTTTTTTTTTCTATTTCCTTGCGGTCGAGTATGAGATAAGCATTAGCCATTGAAATTGAAACTAAGAACTGCCATATTGAAAACAAAACAAAACAAGAGAATGAACTTAACTTTTAAATATGTCTGTTTTTTAGTGATGATGATAGATACTTTAAATTTGAGAAAAAAGATGAGAATAAATAATACATAATTTGTAATAAAAGACAACGTCATAAATTTAAAAATATATACTTCTAGAATTAGTGTTTTTTTTTTTTTTTTTTTTTGCAAAAAGATTCAAAACTAATTAAATTTCATGTAAGATTTTGTTTAGTACAATAAATAAAATCATAAAAGACAATAATTTTAGTACGATAAAGAAATTATAACACTTACTTCAATCGCTGTTTGCAAGAGGTAAGAAATATTCCTTGATTTGAAATTTTAAAAACTACCACAACCACAGTGAGGGAGAAAGACTTTCATCAGTTTAAAAGGTAATGCCATAATACATCCGACTAGCCATATTTAAAGAATGAGATGTTTCATCCTAAAAACAGGACCCGCCAGACAAAAGTTTCTTTTTTTGCCAGCTTCGACAGGACGAAGATGAATAACACAATATTATTGATATAAATTGATACGAGTTAACACTAAGCCCATTGCACACGCTTTGTAGAATTTCCGGGTGTAATCTTCAACCGTCGTCTACTTCTGTTCTGTGTCTATCCCGCCCTTGTATCGACGACAGCTTATAAGAGACATTTGATGTCGAGCACACACGTCAGATGTATGTATTCAATAAATAAATAATCCAAGTTAATACGAATTAAAATCACAGTACTTCACATTTCGCAAAAAACGAATTAAAATACACGCGTACATAAAAACAAACTTTGTTTGAATTACAACGTATACCACTTCGAACGAAGACATCTAAAACGCATGCGCAACTGGGAGTGCTTGTGCCCCCTGGTGGTTATTGCGTCGGAAGAATCAAAACGTCTTAAATTAAGACACGTTTAAAGCAATGAAGTGTCTTAAAATAAGACGTTTGCGGATATTTTAGACATTATTCTCAGTTCGTTTACACCATGGTCATAGTAAGACACTTATGTATCTTAAATTAAGACATCTATAATGTCTGAATTTTCAGATTAAGACACTTAAGTGTCTAAAATTCTTTTTCCGTCACATATGTGTCTAAATTTAAGACGCTTCTATTTGCAGTGTAAAAGCATATTTTTCTTACACTGTTCGATCAAATTTAGAAAGCACAGTGAGATAGGCGAAGCTAAATATTTTTTTTAAGTGATAATTTTTTCAACCATTTACAGATATGTAGATTTTGTCTTACTAAGAAATGTTATACAACAAATTCGGAGCTTCAAAAGTATTTTCATTTACAAAGAGGATCACAAAACATTTATTTATATTATTTTTAAAAGAATTGTGAGATTTCCATAAGAGTATTTATTGTTAATTAATGTAATTATTCTTGGAAATATTTTACAAAAAGAATTAAAACTACCTATTTATTGAATCCGTTTTAATGAAATAATTTGTCTACATTTCATATTATTATTATTTAAAAATTTCAGTATATTTTCAGATATTAAAGAAGATAATTATTGAGGTGGAGCGATTTCTTGATCTATACTTTCGTAAACAAAGGGTTAAACAGATTCCAGTCGTCACTCTCACAACGTTGCTCTGAAGCAAAATGTATGTTTAGTATAAATGTTAAAGTAAAAAATGTTTTTTTTTTTAACACTCTTTTATAAGCATTCAACGTTCATCTTGAAAATCACGTCTATATTTTTTACAGTATTTCATGTTTTTTCCCCAAATTTTTCGGGAGGGGCTGGTCATTCAGCCTCCGATTTTCCCTCACAAATGTAAAGTCTATGGGCATTTGATGCATTCGTATATTTAAAATATCTCCTCGGGAAATTAATATTTTTAACTTCTATTTTTTGTGTACGCTTCCTAAAAGATGTCTCTTTTTTTCTTATTTCTCAAAATATTTCTAAAGTTGTAAGGAACCAGTAACTTTGGTACAGAGGCTCTCTAGTGGTTTGAAGGTGAACATGGTGTAAGGCGTAAATCTAGCATAGAGGCACTCTAATTGTTCGCGGGGAATTATTAATTAGTAGTTCGCTGTTCCGCGAGTTAGCGGTAACCGTATGCAAATTTATTTGCTCAGTCTGCCAGAGTACAAATAGGGAAGCGAAATTATGTTAAGTGGTTAGTTGTTACTTAGATGGTTAGTCAGTGCAGTTAGACGTTGGAGAGAGTGTGAGTTGGCGTAAATAGTTTTGGTGTGGAGAAATGGGCATGTACGGCTGGAGCTTAGCCTGGGAACAAGAACAGCTTTAGAATGAGATGAAATCTAGACGTGGAATTGAAATGAAACCCGCTGTCGCAGATCAAGCACGCTCCGGAGAAATGAAGTTACGTGAGTTAACTTTTAAGCTTTATATTTAATTAAGATTGTTTTATTGCTATCACGGAGTGAGGACGAACTTTATTAGATCTTGTCTGCCAACCCTTTGCCCGTTTTTGAATAAAATATCTATATTTAAAGCTTATAAGACTTCTCATGAACTCCCACCACTATAAGTACGCCACAAAGTATAGACTTAATTTTAAGATATTATTAGAAAAATATTAAGATGTTATATTGTCATTGGAAACACACCTTTTTACATAATTCGTGTAACTCTAACAATAAAACAGTACGTTTAAAACTGATTGCTAAATTTCATCTTTACATACGAAAACCAGGAATCATGGAAATTCAGTTCTCAAAAATATCAGAGTTTTAAATATTTAAATAACCGGTCAAGGGCGAGTATTACTCACGTACAGAAAGTTCCATACAATAAATATATGAATTAGTAACTGGCCATTGCATTACACAAATATATCATTAAAAGTTGTTATCTAGCCTATGGGGCATAGAGTACGCCGCACGTGTCTTTATGTATGTCCAAACCATCCGTGTTTTTAAGGGTTAATATCTCGGCCAATTACCTACATTTTTTTCGAAAATCATTATCAACAATCAGTTTATACTTAAGCAAACATAGGTACCTTCAGCAGCCCTCAACTTCTTTGCTGAACGCTCACAAATTGCAATTTGTGTGTAACGGGAAAATGCGATTTTCTCAAAAACTATGTGACCTAGAGTAATTGCTTAGTTTTCCTGCAAGGTTTAAATGAACTTCTACTACTTCTAATTTTTTCATAACTTTAGCTTCGGTAGATTCGGAAGTAGATGGGAGGTGGGGGGGGGCATATTTTTGTATTACATTTTCACCGATATTTCTGAAAATATAATATCTAAAATTCAAACAAATATATTTTTAAAGTTTTTGTGAAAGCCTTCACTTCACACAATACCTCACACGATAGAAAAGATTTTTTTTTTTTCAGGTAACTTAATTAGCCCCTTTACATTTTTCCGAAATATGTTTGTGAATGGTTAATAATTTAGGTGGTTAATAACAAATAGGTGGTTAATAATAAATAGGTGAATTAGTAGCCTTTATTACTTCTCCCCAAATTTTAACTTTCCACATTCCAAAGTTTACTAGTAAAATGACTGTGACAGACGAACAGACATGCACAGGGGTGATCTTATAATGGTTCCGTTTTTACTTTTTAAGTACGGAGCCCTAAAAACGAAAAAATAATGTTTTATTACTTTGACAAATTTCTGCATTTTTTCTACCTAAAAAAAACCGTTTTAATGATTCAGAAAACTGTTTAAAGTTTCATAAATTTTGCAACAGTTTTAAAAATTTCTTCTTACACATCAGATAAAAAAAAACTTTACATATTGGAATAAAGTTTTACAGAAACATTTAATGATGCATTTTCGTTGTCATGAAATTTAAATAAATATTTATTCAGCAGTTATATTCTGGCTTCAGCTACTTCTCTTTTGTGATAAATGAAAATTTTATGATCACTGTCTGAAACAAACTCTTACTATACCCGTAATAACCACTGCCTCGTTCATGCAAATCGTTGCTTTTCTCATTCGAGAGTCAGTTTTATTTTATGACACGGATAACACATCGAAGCATCGGAGAAATAAATTGAAATGTGTGCAAATATTCTTTTGGTTAAATTCAGAAAACTGTGACATGTATATTTAATCCAGTAAATGTGTTTGTCTCATTTATAAAAATTATATTGAATATTCTATGCAATGCTGCGTTTACTGTGATAAATGACTTGTAAGACAATAGTCTAAAGCTATTTCCAACAGGATTATGTTTTTTAAAATTATGAAGCTTAAATCCGAGTCATAATCATTAACGTACTTTCAAAGCAATGCATTTTCCGTGTCAGACATTTTAAATCAAAAAATTAAATATTACATTTAAACAAAATCTTCTCTTCACTGTCACCACGTTGCTCTGGCGCAAAATGTATGTTTGTTATGGATAATATTTTCTTTTGAATGGCTTTTAAATTGTAATAATATTTCTTGGTTTTTCCGCAGTCGCATCATGATTAAAGATCATATTGTAATTCATTTTATTAAGCTATTAAAAGCTAATTTTAATCCGAGAAAATTTTCGGAAGAACGCCAGACAGATTTTCTTTATTCAAAAACAAGTAATGCTACTGTCGCTGCCGTAATTGAATTTCTTGTGGCCTTTTCCATTTCTCAACTCAATAAAGAAAAACTGTTACATATAAAACAAGAAACTAGTAATTTTATAGAGAAATCTGTGATCAACACTTTGAAGCAGATAGTTTTTGAATCGAAGAATTATTTTAAACTCTGTTTAATGTTGAAATCTGTTAAAATAGTTCGGTTAAAAAAGTATTATACATTGTAAAAAAAATCTGTAAAGTTAGTAAATTTTTTCTTGGAAACTGGAATTCCTAGATCTTTTTATGTAGCGGCAACAACAAAAATTCATATAACCGATACACATTTACACCGTAAATGAAAAAATATATAAGGTTACTAAGAATTGTTTTGGAAGCTGGGATACCTAGAACTTTTTATGTAACTGAAACCCGTGTTACAGATAAAATTTTAGTAAGATTACTGTAATTTTAGTAGATTCTTTCGTAAAGCTATAGATTTCTGTAGATTTACAAAAACTATTTTTGTAGATTTACATCTTTTTTTTGTATACTGTACAGATAAAATTTTATTAAGCATACAGATTTCTGTAACTTTACATTCGTAGAATTACATATTTTTTTTACAGTGTAGAATCAAAAACTATGCATAGCAATTTAATCATCTTTTGAAAGCAGATACTTGACTGAATTGTGGTATGCAGTGTCCAATATTTTTTTTTCAATTCATTTAACTTTTTAAGTTTTTCTCCAATTTTTATTCAAAATTGCATTATTGCATTGTCTGAATAGAAATTTAATTCCTAGTTTGAAATAGCCTTTTTTACCTACTGCTGCCAAATTTTAAAAACCCTAAATAATAAAATTTACAAAAAAATATCAAATAAAAAATATATTTACACATGAATCTTAAATAAGAAAGAAATCTATAAAATAATTAAACTATTAGGCATGAAAAGCATTTAATGGTGAAAATTACATCATATTTAAAATGATATATATAAAATGAAATTAATTTCTTATAGCGTTTTCAATCATTGTACACTGTTAAAAAATCAGTAGCTTTTACTGCATAGTCACTCCATCGCTTTTATAGAAAATGATTACTTGACGATATTATGGAGTATTCTCATTGGTCAGAATAGAGATATTCTATAAAAGGAGTGACGATACAGCAAAAGTTGCAGATTTTTAACAGTGTATCAATATATATTTACACATGAATTTTGAAAAAGAAAGAAAAGTTTCAAATTATTAAATTATTACGCACGAAATTAAAGGTAATTATTTAAAGGTGAAAATTACGTCATATTTAAAATGATATATTTCAAGTGTCATATTTAAAACGATTTCAATAGCATAAAGAAAACTTTTCTTTTAAACATTATAAAAGACTGGTAGGCAGCGACACTTTTTAATTAACTATATTATAAAAGCTGATTTTCAAATACGTAATTGAGCTTTCTTAACCAATCTCGAAAACAGTCGTCAGATGTCACGACAACGATGGGTGCGGTTTTGGAAACCGAAAATTCTCCCAGTGAAAGGGAAATGAACGGCATTCCGATTACAGAAAATTACAACTGGTCATGATAATACAATTTAATTTCCGTAATCGGATAACCTTTTTTAAAACAGAGTAAATTAGCATTGTTTTAGAGCCTGCGGGGTCTAGGCGCGAGTTCGCGAGCTTATTTCGTAGGGACAGAACCTCCTAGTATGCAAAATGCAATCAAATGCAATCGATGTTTTCTTACACGATCCCGATGATTTATTCGCTTACCATAATAACGGCCCTTCAATGATAACGACAGATTCCAAAAGCTCTGAATAAAGATTCATTCACTCAATCGTATTTTATAGTCAGTACAACGATCAATTGAATCAACCCTTCTATTTAGAATTATTATTATTATCATTTGTTCGCAATTGTTTGGATGAAAGAAAATTTTGAAAATGTTTCAGACAGCGTCTTTCATAAAAAAGGAAAAATTCTTTATCTTTAGTAGAACAACGATTTTTTCTGTTTGAGTAAAAAATATTGCAAAGCCTTATTAACCCTTTCCGGCGCAGTGGTCCCACTGCGTTACCACCTAATTTTAAAATTTACAAAAAGATTAAATCCAAATTTACAAGCGGCACCAAGAATATTTTAATAAAATTTTAGTTTTGAAATGAAAGTTTAAAACAACAGTTTTTAGGTGCGTTCGTAATTATATAAATACGTAGCACCTATAGTCGTCGTTCAGTCCGTCCGTCTGTCCGTCCGTCTGTCCGTCTGTCCGTCCGTCTGTCCGTCCGTCCGTCCGTCTGTCCGCATGTAACAGAGCAAAAACTACCCAACCGAATGGTCTGAAATTTCAAATATATGATTGTTGCAAAATTTTGTCGAGCCATTTCAAATTTTATGAAAATCGGATGTATAGTTTAATTACAGGGACAGTCAAAAGTTTTTCTTTACATTACGGCCAATGGGAAAAATTATTGCAAGTGCATTTTAATGATATTACAGCCTTCCGAATGATCTGAAATTTTAAAGGTATAACTGTTGCAAAATTTTGTCGAGCCCTTTCAAATTTTAGGAAAATCGGATGTATAGTTTAATTACAGAGACAGTCAAAAGTTTTTCCTTACATTACGGCCAATGGGAAAAATTATTGCAAGTGCATTTTAATGATATTAGAGCCTTCCGAATGATCTGAAATTTTAAAGCTATAACTGTTGCAAAATTTTGTAGAGCCCTTTCAAATTTTAGGAAAATCGGATGCATAGTTTAATTACAGGGACAGTCAAAAATTTTTCTTTACATTACGGCCAATGGAAAAAATGATTGCAAGTGGATTTTAATGATATTAGAGCCTTCCGAATGATCTGAAATTTCAAAGATATAACTGTTGCAAAATTTTGTCGAGCCCTTTCAAATTTTAGAAAAATCGGGTGTATAGTTTAATTACAGGGACAGTCAAAAGTTTTTCTTTACATTACGGCCAATGGGAAAAATTATTGCAAGTGGATTTTAATGATATTAGAGCCTTCCGAATGATCTGAAATTTTAAAGATATAACTGTTGCAAAATTTTGTCGAGCCCATTCAAATTTTAGGAAAATCGGATGCATAGTTTAATTACAGGGACAGTCAAAACTTTTTCTTTACATTACGGCCAATGGGAAAAATTATTGCAAGTGCATTTTAATGATATTACAGCCTTCCGAATGGTCTGAAATTTTAAAGATATAATTGTTGCAAAATTGTGTTGAGCTATTTCAAATTTTAGGAAAATCGGATGTATAGTTTAATTACAGGGACAGTCAAAAGTGTTCCGTTACATTACGGGGAATGGGAAAAAAATATTGGAAGTGCATTTTAATGATGTATCAGACTATGCGCTTTATGAAGTTCAAAAAATTATACATTCAGTACAATATGGGGTGGAAAAAATAATTATAAAACTAGTTACAGTACGAACGCACCTCATTTGCCACGTTTGACGAGCAATTTCCAACTTGTTAATTTCTAAGAAGTTCGGTTATAAATTCTGGTGTCAGTCAATCATTTCACCGCTTTACGAACAGAATTTGTTTGTGCCGGAAAGGGTTAAGGATCATCCATTTACTACGTCATGGAACTTTCATATATTTTTTTACCCCTCTTTCTGTGTACATCACGAGTTATCACACTTGAATGGTATCCCCTCTGTTTTGAAGTTTCATCCCTTGCAAGTATTAATTTAGAACTAACATTGTGCAAAACTAAGTCTATGAACGATCAATTATCTACTGCTATGAATACTCTAAAAACGTTAAGATCTTGTGTGTGTTTACTTCAAGCTGTTGCAGTTCATGGTAAAAAATATATATATATGCCTAGTAGGAGAGACCTGGAGCTAATGGAACAAGTGGATTTTCTCGTGAAAAAAATCAGTTAAATGTTTACGTTTTTGTCAGTAGACAGTAATAGCAGCATTAGACAAACACGTGTATTGAACTTTTTTTTCCATTAGCTGGCTGCAAAGAAAAAAAGAAAGCATTCGTGAGCCTTACAGTAAGGAATTTTTTGTTTGTTTGTTTGTTTGCTAAATAATAATTTTGATAAAGTAGTAATTATGTTTTTAACGGTACTGCATGTGATTATGAAGCTTTTACTCGATGGTATTCATTTGCAATACATCTTTTGTGTTGTTAATAAATAGTTTATTTATAATAAGCCTAAATGCAATTCCAAATAGTAAGGGGTTAAGTGGAACATGTCACATTGGAGGACACCAAAGTGATTATATGTAAACATTGCATCTAAAATTTATCATAAATTATACGTTTTGTGTACAAAAAACTTAATGTACTGTAGCCATCTCATCTCTAAAGTTGCAAAAAACCCGCAGTTTTTGGGAGACGAGAATAAACCCGGGAATTTTGGGGAATAAACCCGGAATTTTGGGGAATATTGGAAATTTTGAAGGAGTTTTGAAGCTAAACTTTTTTATTTAAAATTTCATTTTTAAGAAATGTCAAATACTATTCTGAAAAGTTTAAGGTAGTTTTTCTTTATAAATTCACAAATCTTATGATTTCGCGCTCTAAGTTTTTATAATTTATTAAAACTCGTTAATTTTACGACAATAGCGACTGTGAATTAGTGAGGATTTGAATGTTTCTTTAGAAATTAAAATTGTTTAATTTATGTTAGCTGCCATATCTTCTATTCAGACGTATTCTATATTAATATATGGGGCGACTCTTATATTCTAGCAAATTGGTATTTTTTGATTGATTTCTTTTAATTTTATAAATTTTTTGTGTTGTTCTTTAGATTTGCTTATTCAGAAAACAGGCAAAAGGAATCTATCATCTGCCTTTATCACATTTTACTTACGACGATTAAAATATAAAATTACTTACGATATCTTAAATTCTCTTATTTAATATTTCTGAAACTTCAGCATGTATATCGTTAGTGAAAACATGAATACATTAAAATGATTCTCAGTTTTTATTACTAAAATAGGTGCTAAAAATACAATTAACAGGTTTTAATGTTTTAAAACCTGTTAATTGTATTTTTAGCACCTATTTTAGTAATAAAAACTGAGAATCATTTTAATGTATTCATGTTTTAACTTAAAGTATTAAGGTGAATGTGTCGTTTCTCTTACATATAGTTTTCTATATATATTTAATTATATCGTTAGTTCTCAGGCAAATTGTGCTATTTTTCTATATTTATGTTATTTATATTGTTAACATTTGTAAAAAAAAAATTGTTCACATCGACAAAAATTAAGATCGTTAAAAAATAATTACAAATAATACATTAAAAATTTCCATGCCTAAGACTTTCTGAAAACTCCCGGGAATTTTAAAAATTTCCTTCCCAAAAAACCCGGTTTATTCCCGGGAATAAACCGGATTTTTCCCACCCTTTGCAACTCTACTCATCTCACTTGATCAGTATAAAGCGAGTTACTAGCTTAGAGTAACTGGCTTAACCTTTTGCTCGACGCTAACGTTCTCGCCTCCTGATCATGAGATCCCTGGTTCAAATCCTATCGGCGACAGTTCACGCACTCCTCAGTACCTTACGTTTTTATATGTGTTAAAATTAATACCATTTTACCAAATTAACTTTCGATAAAAGCATGACAAGATAATAAAGACCTCAATCATTGTCCTTTAGTAAGTTTACAAAAACAACAACAAAAAAACTTTAATTTTTAAAGTAAGTTCTTGTTCATTGAATTTACACTAGGACTGTTATAACACTTGAATTCGCCTATTTAGGAAACATTTATGTTTAATTTATGTGTCCAGTTAGGACCCCGTCAAGTCCAATCAGACCCCGGGGTCAGAGTCTAGTGGTACAAAGTTTCATTTCAGTAATTAAGGCGGTTCCTTTTTCGATAATTAAGCCTGATTAATTTTTTTTACCTTTTAATATGAAGTTTAAAGGGACTGTCAAAAGGGTCTGTCAAAAAATAATCAGGAGATTTTCTAAATTACACTTCTGCAGCAAACTGCACTAGAAATTTAAAACATGTCCCATCAGCTCCTAGTCTGCGCTAGTACCTGAATTGAAATGCATTTTTTTAATGAACTTTATAATTCTGCATTCAAATAACAATGGGGTTTCGAGCTGTACCTCCATGTGAAATGCAGGCGGCGCTTGTGTCGCTCGATTATAAGATGAAACCTAGGTTAAAACGGGAACAAAAACAAAACAACGTAGAATTCGCCGAACCACATGCAAAAGCAATAGAATATTTTCTTCGATGTTATAAGTATTGTTAATTCAGAATTCTATGTTGTATTCTCGTCTTTTTATGTCAATAAATGTGAATGTTCGTGTTTAACACGTTCGCTGCCAAAGCTGAGATACTGCATCTGTTCATACAAGCCAAGATCCTATCTGCAATTTAGTACTTTTAAATTATTTTCTGTTTTATTATTTAACCCCTTCGGGACGGGAGCCTTTTACGAAATTGTTAATCTTTTGTCACCGTTTTTTAAAAACAGAAATTTGTGTTTTCTTGAATCGCGAAAATGCGCTGATTAAATAAGGCAAATTTTACAGTAAAATTTTACTGGTGAGGAAAAACAAGGATTCTGAGCGCTTCATGCGGCACGTATACGTGTCGCTCGTCCCCAAGGGGTTAAATACTATATATATGACGAATTACTTTTAGCAGCATATAAATTCACACGAGTAGGCTCGTTATTGGCATATGAAATATTGCAGATATCTTCTATGGCAGTGCTCGTAATCGGTGAATTAGATAAGAAGATCAATAGCGAGTTATCTCGTAGCTGAAAAGGAAACCCAGTTTGCTAACTACTAATATTCTAGTAGATTGCAGCGAATGTGTTAATCGAGTGTTATCTCTATTGTAGAGCCTTTTCAGACATAATGACTGCCTAATAGTTTTCATATTTTATATGTGTCATCGCAGCGTGATAGTCCATACCTTACCTGTATCACACTGTGTCACAGTCCGTGGTCGCCTTACCCACCACTTCTCGATGTGTGATGCAGTTACTGGATGCACCCTTATTGACATCTATACTTCCTCTGTGGACAACTGATTTTCTGTGTCCAGTATTATTGCAACAGGTAATTGACATTCAAATGCTTTTATGGGCATTGAATACTCGGAAAAACTTATGTTTGACCATAGAAAATTAAATCTTTGTTAAAACTTCAGATCTGTAGGTTGAATGACTAATTATTATATATGTTTTGTTTGTGCGTTTATTGTGCCTTTTCCTCATTCACTTGCAAATTGCATTCTTCAGATTTATGAGCGTGCTTATATAAAAAACAAACAAAGATGTCCTCTGAGTATGTCTATAGAAAACAAATATTGTCTAAGCATAATAAATGTTTCTGTTTTTTATTATTGAACAAATATCATTTATATATTACAGCTTTGGAAATTTCAATTTCCTCTGTTTTTATTTGTCAAATATCTTGTGATATCGAAATCTACATGCAATCCTTTTAAAAATTATTGATGTAATTTTCAAAAGTACAACCATTTACAGCTACCATCACATTAAAATAATCCCCTTTTCTGTGAAACAAATGGGGTCGTTATAAAAATATTTGACTGTATCTTTGCGACTAACATCGATAAAGCTATCAATAATGAATAAAACGATTTAGTGGAAATCAACAAGAACAACCAGTGGCGCAGCCAAGGGTGGGGTTTGGGGGTTAAAACACCCCCCAGAGCTAAGTAAAATTACTATAATTGACGTTTATATGAATCAAAACCAAAGTTAATATATAAACTTTTTGGCTTTTTTATGAATCCGCCGATTTGTTAAATCAAATTCTATTCAACAAAGGGATTCATTTAAATAGCGAAAATTCTACTTAAAATTGTGAAAGCGCATGCATTGCATGCAGCCATTACATGCAATGGTTAAGTAAAAAATGGTTATTTGGACTAAGTCTTTTTTCGAGACGTCTTATGCTAAAAGAATGGAAAAGAAGCAGATTTCCTGCCACACAGACGCTTTGAGTTCAAGTATTATATAGTGTGCCGTTTCTGAATTCCACTTCTGTCTTTGTTCCATATTCGAAACAATAATAGACCATCGAATTCCAAAGAAAACATAAAACACACACTTTATAGATCTCTCTCTGTTTCAAACGCCCTGTTTTACGCTTTTTGCTCTCAGTTATATCTAAGACCAAGATTTGTGTACCCAGGTAAAAATCTTTGTAAAAATAAGAATTAAGTACTTTTAAGTTATAAAAAGTTGTTTTTGATTACGATTGAACAAATTATCGCAATCAAGTGTTTCTTTCGAACCATTTGTTCCGCAGGGGCTCTGTGATCAAATTTAAAGAATATATTTCATTAGTTGGTAATATATAGCAACGAGTAATAGTGCTTGCTGTCGGGGAAGCATTACCACCCGTGCCTCGTAGGAAAGAAGCATTGATTGTAATTTCATTGACTTATAGTATAGATACATGCCTGTTAAGTATGGATTTTGAAAGGAGAGAGGTTAAATGTAAGACATTTTGTTAGAATTTATAAAAATACTATCTATAATTATACAAAATTTCATGCGACTCATGCATTAATTTTAATTAATAAGCAATAAATTAGTTATACATCGATTTACACTTATTTCATTTTAAAGAATGCTACCTGCATTTCATCAAAATTATACCAACTGAACTGTCGGGCGTTGCCCGGGCCCACGATAATTACCTCAATTTTGCATGATTTTATATCTTTAAACCTATTTTATATTTTTATATGGAATTTTCGCTAAAAAATTTTGATTATTGTAGGTAAGAGCATTTTTAATAAGACATTTTCTTGGTTTTTGGGTTTTTTTTCCCGTAGAGTTGTTTTATAGTTTAAAAAAAATAGTCCTTGTTGTCTGAATTCTATAAAATCTTCATCCGTTATAAATATAACGGGTTTACAGACCGTGGAAAAACATTGATATCTAGTTGTAAAAGAAATTTGTTCTCCTCTCGTTTCTTTTTTCTGCTTTGCGTCGGATTAAAAAAATAACAACAATAAAAACAAATCTTACTGTCTGAATTCTCTTGCTCTATTTTATTTGATTGTAAATGTTTAACTGTATCCAATCCTTCTTTAAAATTTTGTGAAAATTTTTTTGCATATTTAATAGTGAAAACATGAGCCAAAGCTGAGCAAACCCACGCCGAAACACCTATCTTTTTAGCATTTTCATCGAAAAATTTTCAGATTTTTTAAAATACTTTTATTCATCAGAGCATTTCGAAATTTTTGTAGGCGTTGTAAATTTGGTCTTCCGAGATGCTCTTAAAAGATTGTGTCTAAATACAGACATTTACTTACTTTTAGCTTAGAAAAAAGATCGTCTTCGAAAGGCGCGAAGTGACGTGCGGTTCTGAATAAATTGTAATTTAGAATGCTTTCAGCTCATTTCACATCTTTAAATCTCTAATTTTTAATAAACTGTTTATACCCAGAATCTGCATCTTAAGAGTAATAATCTCTATACTAAATTTCTAGTTTATAATGCTAAGATCTTCAACAAAATCATAATTTAGAACGCTTTTAGGACGTTTTCCGCTCATTTCATCCTTTTAAATTTCGCAATTTTTAAAAATCGTTCTAAGGGAGCATTTACTACATGAAAGTAATCGTCGTACCAAATTCCAAGCTTCTATGTCAACTATCACATAAATCGCAATTTTAGAATGTTTCTTATTCTTGCATTCTTTTAAATTTCGAATTAAAAAAAAATTCTGGGCGAATATTTACGTCTCTTAAGTAATGTAAAATTTCAAGTTTCATGTAAAATTTCAAGTTTCCATGTAAAATTTCAAGTTTCTAGCCCTAACAGTTCTAAGTATATTATGATTTAGAACATTTTTTAGAGCGTTTTCCGCTCATTTCACTCTTTTAAATTCCGAATTTTTTAAAAACTGTTTTGAGCGAGTATTTATACTATAAAAGTAACCCCCATGTTGAAAACCAATCATTCATAACCAACTGTATCGCACAAATTGCGATTTTAGAACGTTTTTTGCTCTTGCATCCTTTTAAACTTCGAATTTTTGGAAAACTGTTCTTGGTGATAATTTACGTTTCTAGAGTAACAGCCGCGCCAAATTTCAGGTATCTAGCCCTAAAAATTCCCAATAAATCATAATTTAGATCGTTTTCTGCTCATTTCATTCTTTTAAATTGAATTTTTTTAGAAACCGTTCTTGAGCATCCCAAAAGTTACCACCATGCCAGATTCTAACCTTCTATACCAACTGTATCATACAAATCGCAATTTTAGAGCGTTTTTTGCTCTTGCACCCTTTTAAATTTCGAATTAAAAAAAAACTGTTCTGGGCAAGTATTTAAGTCTCTAAATTAACAACCATGCCAAATTTCATATTTCTAGCCCTAACTGTAACAAATAAATCGTAATTTAGAACGTTTCCTGTTCCTTTCCCTCTTCTAAATTTTTAATTTTTTAGAAACCATTCTTAGTGAGCATTTATATCTTAAAAGAAACCACTAGACAAAATTTCAAATTTCTAGAACCAACAATATCCCAGAAAGCAATTTTAGAACTTTCTTGTTCCTACACCGCTTTGGAAGTTGTTGTACCGATGTAAAATATAGCCTATGTTGGAGCGGAGATGGTCACCAGCATTTTGCCAACATTATTACGGTTGCACTCCACACTTAAAAAGTAAAACGTAACTATTATGAGATCATTCGTGTGTGTTATTTTGCTGGCGCTCAGCGTTGAAGTTAAGGGCGCTCGATGTACCAAAGAAAGATGATGTCGCCGCAACGGCGACAACGGAGTGCAAAGGGTTAAAGTTAAGAACAAGAATTCGGGATTGTCTTGGAATGAAACCCTGTGTACTTTTGATTGGACAAGTACATTGGAACTCTATTATTTTCTATGCAAAAATTATTTGCTGGATTGTGCTCTTCCATCTCTTAAAGTTTGCCTCATCATTTTTAAACACTTTTAATAAATCTAACTTAGTTTTGTGTTAATTCATTAGGGCATTTTATGTTTTCTAACTCTAAGATTATAAACGCAACGCTGTTTAAATGAAATATAGCCAACGTAACTGCGGAAAAAAGCGTTATGATTTGGTCAATTAAAAAGATCGATTACATTAAACGGTGATTCATATAACCGGCGAACACCTTTATCTGAAACTCAAAACCCCCCCTAGAGCCGAATTCTGGCTGCGCCACTGAGAACAACATTAAAAATTGGAAGATTTCAATTTCACAGAGAAAACAAATTAAAATAAAGCATTAAAAAGCACATTTTAAGGATTTTAAAATATCTATTAGAAAAAAAGACATTTATAAAAATTATTAAAAATCTGGGAGCTTTTAAAGTACTTTCTTTAAATATTCAAAATTAAAGTCTATAAAAAAAACAGCTGCAAGAGTTAAAAACTCGAAAGAAATAAAGTGAAAAAAGCAAAAAAATAAAGTGAAGTAAGCGCATTTGAAAACATTTTTTTAATTTTTTTTACAACACTTAGCAATATTAGATTCTAAATAGCTATTAAAAACATTTAGAAACTTTACAAAATGCTTTCGAAACATTTACAGAACTTTTTTTTTTCTTCTAAAGTCATGTTTTTATGTTGCTTTTTTTCTAAGTTAATCTAAATAAACGCCGTTTTAAATATTTTCCTTAATGAATGTTGATCGCCTCTGTAATAATCAGTAGACGTTGTTTACAATTTTTTACATTAGAGAACACGCTAACTTTTTTTTCCCCATATGATGTAAAATCTGTTTTTTACGATCTCTTTCCACAAAATCAAAGAACTAAACAGAATGAGTGACTGTTTGGAAAACATTCATTCGATTATTTAAGTAATTACAGAAAAAGAGACAAAAATATATAGGGTGTAGATAAGAGAATGTCCCAGTTATAAATTTTAATACAGTCGCCGCTCGTTATAACGACCTACCATTATAGTGACTGTTCCATTATAACGACCTATGCAATATGTCCCGAAATATATCTCCCTTTATATGTTATTTTTAAATCCAATATAACGTCCGGCCAGCAGCTTATTTCCCAATACAGCGACCAAACTGACCATTCCTCCAGATTTTTTATCCCAAAAAAGATTACCATTTCCTTTGCTCACCGCGCGTTTATGCCTATTGTAAAATGTCTTAAAATGACACTTTAAAGCATTTTTTACTTACGTCTAACTTAGATGGAAAATTTTGTTTAAAGAAAATATCAAATGCAAAAAAAAATAAGCAATTTTTGTAGAAAATAAATGCTAATTCATAAGTAACTATTTTGTGTGTGTGTGTGTGTGTGATTTAAAATTTACTTTAAATTTTATTTTAGAAATATGTAATGATTTTCTTAACCCCTTAACGCTCGAACTAAATTACGGTTTAAAAATTCAAATTGCTTATTGGCACCACTTTTATGAAAAAGATATATTCACCTTATTTAATGACAGGTAAAGCGATACTAAAATATAGCCAATTTCACTATTTTATAAAACTGGTGGGAATCAAACAATCTGAGTATAAGACACAGCCCGTGAATATGACGGGAGCGAGAATTAAGGGGTTAAATTGATTTTTATAATTATTCATTGTCAATGTTTATTTGATACGAAAGTAAACAGAATTTAGTAATAATGTTGTATTATAAAATTTCGTTTGAAATCTTAATTTTCATGCACATGATTAGAGTTCTTTTTCTTTACTTTCGTTATGGCGACTTTCCATTATAACGACTCTCATCTTTGGCACGCGAGTGGTCGTTATAACGAGCGTCGACTGTACTATCAACTGTAAGCGTTCTAGAGTGTTGGTTCAAGGTCACAAATAAAATGTAAATGGAACAGTTTTAGATAAGCGAATGCGCGAGTACTACATTGTTATTGACTCACTTGCAGTGCCACATACGCAAAATGGTGATTTTTGATCGTAAAACATTGTTGCTGGGCTGGAGATTTAAAAGCCGTTAGAGCCATGCGTTTATTTTTCCTTTGAGGCTTTATAGAAGGTCGTGTCTACGTTCCGCCGCTACCTAATGATTTGACAGAGTTGAAACACAAAACTGAAGAGGCTGTTGCTTCCATTACTCCGGACTTGTTAACCAAAGTGTGGGAAGAATTGGACTTTAAATTGGATGTTTGCCGTATAACTGAAGGTGCACATATTGAACAGTTGTAGAAAAAAACTAGGTTAATTTACCTTCAATTTGATGTGTGATTTGTCATTAAACTGTTATAATATATCATTGAAACTGGGACATTTTTTTATGACACCCTGTATTCGTCCCTCATCAAAATTGCATTGTTTTATAGTCAGTAAAGAGAGAACATCCGTAACTTTTAATCCCCAAATTGTCACAGAAAAACTCAAGACACAGCGTGGTTCAGAGCTATATGTTAAAAAGATAAAGGCGGTAGAGAGGACCTAAATAAGCAGATTTCTCATAGGAATGTGGGTGCAGAAATTCAGCGTTGAGGCAGTAGAAGGCGCTGTTAAGTTCTATGCATGATATGAAAGCGCTTCGCTAGCTTGAATCGTCATTCTCTCACGGATTTCGAACAACATGGATCGTTACACCAATGCGGAGCTTGCCGACATGCATTTTATGTATGGGGCTAAGCAAGAAAATGGTTCACATGCAGCGCATGTCCAACAGCTCTTGAGCTTGTCGAATGACTATCCTCGACTGTGCGTAAAACTCCTTGTTCCGCTGTAGGAATTCTGCAATATATTACAGTGCCCTTATCACGCCTCAAAGTATAAAACGATCCAATCGCGCACGACTCCCAATGAAAACGCTCAAATGTCCGGGAATCCGGCAGAATCCAACCCGGGAATCTTTCAATCTAAACTCTTTGAGCAGTCAATCCATTTCCTTGCGCAATCCCATACATGAAATGCATGGTTACACATTGGTGTAATAATCCATGTTGCTCGAAATTCGTGAGGGAAGTGACGATTCCCGCCAACGAAGAGCATTCATCCGCCACATTCAGCTGAGCGCTCTACTGTCTCAACACTACATTTCCGCACCCACATTCCTATACGAAATCTGCTTATTTTTAGGGGACCTAAATAAGCAGATTTGGTCCACCTACCTTTACATTTTTGACATATAGCTCTGACCCACCCTGTATAACGAGCTTTTGAGAACTGGGTCTTGTGTAATAATACGTTTTATTGAAAAAAAAAAGAAAAAATTCTATCTGTACGATGTTTTCTTTTTATATACTTGTTGTGAACAAAATATTTGGCAACGTATTATTAAATATGTACAATGTATTTTGAAACGCAGATCTTTGACTATATAAAACACTTTCTGCAGCGCGGTATTAAGCAATTCATAAAAGAAAATATTAAAATAGGATCCCTATTATTGATAAAGGAAGAAAATCTGTCACCATGCAAGTGGTCTTTTGCCCGGATCATGGAAATAATTCCCGGAAAGGGTGAAAAGGAAAGAGAAGTCAAGCTAAAAACTGCCTCTAATACTTTTTTTATGAACCATTTCTAAAATAGTTTTATTGCCCATTGTGGACAGTTAAAAATGATATGTAATTGATATTTATGTAGTATTGTATTTTTTGATAAATAAACTGGACATTTACACCATGAAAAATTTACAATATTAACGGGACAAAAAATAAATCATAAGTTTACTAAATGGTGTATCCAGTGACGTTTCGATCATCATCTATGACCATGATCTATGACCACTATGATTGGTATTACTTATAACGTGGAAATAAAATATTTTCACTTTAATATTGTTTTATTTTTTTTTTTGTTTTATTTTAAAGTCAAGTCATTATAGTACTAATTTTGTTACTGTATATTAATTATTACATTGCAGTTTCATTTGTAATATTAACTAATTATCTATTGTGTTATATTTAAAATACTTGCAGAAATTTTTCATATTTCATAGTTTGTAAAAAACGACATCAAGCTGTTGGTTTAGACGTTGCGAATCACGTGGAGTGCGCAGATGTAGCTATGCAAAGCCCGCGCTGAACACCGCCCCCTGAATACTAGACCTGAGCGCTGAACCAAAAATGGCGGCTGCCGAAGGCGGATTTTTTTCAGCGTGTGCACAGTCCCTTAAATATTTCTACCAATAATTTATTGAAGTTTTTTCCGCTACATTTTTCTGAGAATAAACAAGGTAGAGAAATCTTTTATAAAATACTGGTGTCTACATTTAAGGGACCGTACCTATGCTAAAACAAATCCGCCTTCGGCAGCCGCCATTTTTGTGTCATTTTTGTGTGAGCGCTCAGGCCTAGTATTCAGGGGGCGGTGCGCTGAAGCTCAGAGACGCTTGAGATTTTGTTGAAGAAGCAGCTGAATTACTCTCGGCCTGGGAACGGAAATGTAGTTCTCATGAAATATTATAGACTCTTATAATTAATTTTATGTTCATCAGTGTGACTTAGTGACATTAGTGTTGTGTTTGTTGTGGTTGTACTATAATAAATCAAGAAAATTAGAATATTTTTTTCGAAATATAAGCACACACCACCTCGACCCCTTGAATTACTAAAATTCTCTTTTCACGATTTATTCTACCGGATCATTTCTTGAAATATTAAACAAGATCGTATTGGATACATCGAATTTTATTTCTCATCAGATAACACCTTTTCTCTGATTTTTGTACTTATGAGGTACGGCCCACCGAAATCTACATAAATCAGAGAAAATTAGTTTATTCAAAAGTTTATTTGGCAATATCCATATGCATATCTACAAAAGTCATTCATCAAGATATAGCCTCTAAATGATAAGTATATATCCGCTATTCCATTCATCGAGGTGGTTAAAAGATTCTGTGCTAGAAGAAACAATGCTGTAGATATACTAACTTTTGATAATATCATTAACTGTAATGGTACATCAAAAGAATTAAATAATTTTAAGAAATTATTCAAAACTCCTAACAATGAATTATCATTTTTTTCTGAGGCGTTTATGTCCTCCAAACATCATTTATACAGAGCAGTAGCTAACAACAAAATCACTGTAGAGGACTTCGAAACTCTTGTAATTCAAATCGTAAAGATTCTAAATTCATGTCTTTTATTTCCACTTTCAAAGGACATGAATGTATTTGGTGCTTACTCCAGGCCATTTTTTGATTGGCCATCTCATAAAGGGAATTAGCACAAGTAATGTTATTAATAATATTGAAAAACTCTTTCTCGTTCAAAAGACATTATTTTGGGGATTTATTAGCATTACCTATATTCTAGGAACCTGCAAATATCCTTCGCCTAGATACTAGAGATTATCCTTCGTGCTTGAGTTTGTATACATATATCCGGCTGTATCCGTCGTATATTTGATTGTATGTGTTAATGTTAATTCAGCGCTTGTACAGTTATGAAAAAATGGCTTTCCAATATTTACTCTGCCACAAGTCATCGAATAACAAAGTGACGTACGAACCGATTTTTAATAACATCTACTGATTAATTCTGCAGTTAAATTATACATTGGGAGTCATCTAAATATTTAAGTTGTAACAAACTTTGAAATAAATTTTCATTAGTAATATCTAATTTCGAAGGCATATTTAGATTTTTTCCGTAAATTATATCTTCCGATACCAAACATGTGAAATTCTGAAGATGTAAAGTTTTGAACTCCTTATGTTAAGTTCTTTTTTTATGCTTGCGAAGGAGGTTGCAATGCCGGTAATTTTTTAAGCATAATTAAAAACTACTTGGAGGAATCAGCTGTAATTTTGAATTCGCGTAGTTGAAACTTTTAGATGTTGATTTCCATTTCAAATGATTTATAGGTTTCAAAGCTTCATGTTATTTTTTTTTCAAGTATTATTTTCTAATAACTCATATTTTAAAATTGTTATTCGATTTTTTAAAAAAATGCGGATTTTAACCTCTAATTTTTTTTGATAATTTAAAACCACTTTGTGTATCCTCCGTTCTTGATTTAAAAAGCAAATATCATTTATTTAATAAAAACAAAGTTTCTAATTCATATACGTAAAGCTTTATTTCAGATATTTACTTGAAATGTCATATACTAAATAAGCATGGCGTTATAAAACAAAACATTGTGTATTTTTACTCTCCGTAGATGTATCCACTGTAATGAAGTTTAAGTTTCCGGGTTCTTGAGTGCACAAAAAAACTCCAATTAATGATTTTACTGGAAAAAATGGAATCTTATTTAAAAATATTTAAGTTACGGTGATTCATACAGTGCAATGGGAAAACAGTAAAGTGGGAAAGATAAAATGAGAAAGAGAGCCCATAACAGACAATGCACCTGAGGCGCTATGCATAATTACATTCTTTAGAGATGGTGGTCAGCAGAGAAGGGCCAGTTATGCCAGAAGTCATATATCTTGGCTGTATACAATATCGGCAATTTACAAACTTTCTTGCAGACTGCACAAAGCCGAACAAAGCATTTTGCGCGATGAATTGTAAGAATTTATCTGGTAACATTACCAGACGCGTGACGCTTGGCCTTCCAGAAAAAACGTTTTCATAATCACTTAAACGGCGACAGAAAGACTGGATATGTTTACATTAAATCTAAATGATTGCTACATATTATTGCACATAACAAAGAACAAAGCATCTGTTCCTAAAATTAGTCATAACTCAAGCTAACATACATGAGATGATTTCAAAGATCGTAATCACATCAAATCAAGGTTATTTTTGAAATGTTTTTTCAACGGTTAAATTTTATGAGCAATTAAAGAATGACTTATGTATGACGTTGCGGAAGCGGATGAAATTAAATGAAAACGTAATGTTACAAACAGTTGCATTATACATTTTTTTATTATCTTTCTGAACTAGGAGTGGTAACGGAAAGAAAAAAGTAACTGAATTAAAGACGTTAGTGAAAGGGGGGGGGGGGGGACATCTAGATAAAATACTGTATGGTTTTAAGAAATGAAATAAAATTACATATTTCAGTTTAATGAGGGGGGGGGGAGAAAAACATCGTTTAAAAGCAAAAATTTTGGTTTAAATTAATTTTGAAGAAAAACTGATATGTACAGAGAAAAATCTGTCACATATTTCACCGGGACAGCCGAAGAAAGCTGTGACGGGTACGTACAGCTTTATACCTAGCAATGAGCTTTGTCCAACTTCGCACGTAAAAAATATGCAACACATTAGAAAGGTAAAAAATTTTTAAGTCTGCATCAAAAAATAAAAACTGTGAAGCTGTATCTCTAACATTTTGATGAAAGAACCATTTCCAGTAATATTTATACAGGGTGCATAGGAAAGTCCCTTTAACCTGAAAATACTTGCAAACGGAGAGAGCTACAGCTATGTAAGTGAGGTAACATTATAGTAAAGCGACTACTCCCGACATAATGCAATCGACAGCAGCGCCCCTGGTGGCGAAATTTGGAAGATAGCCATTGCAAATCATAAACGAAAAGAGATAGAGCAAAATTTCCAATTAGAAAGTTTTAGAGCATCAATTGATTAGTACGAAACGACATTTGGTTTACACGGATGCGATAAATTGTCGCCGGTATACCAAAAATGTCCCTAAACGATGTACCCCATTTTGTGTATACGTTTGAAAGGAATAGCCAGAAGTATGAAGAAATGGGCACAATGTATTGTATAAATACGTACTTACGTCAATACATTTTGATAACATCACACAAAAAAGCAATAAAGACAAACTGTCTCACAGTGATAAAATGTTAATGTTCAGTATGTTCGAAAAGTTCGCCATTGATCACGATACACGTTTGTATTCGTGAGATTAATTCTGCATGCACATTTTTCAGCATGGAAGGTGTCACACTATTGCAAGCATCTTCAATACGACGACGTAGGTCCAGCGGACTTGTAGGTGGAGTTGCATGAACCTGATCTTTTATGTAACCCCACAGGAAGAAATCCAATGGAGTGAGGTCCGGCGATCGTGGAGACCATTCAACACTACCACCATAACCGATAATTTGTTGTCCAAAACAATCTTTGAGAAAACTTCGCACTGCAGCTGGCTGGTGTGCAGGGCGCCGTCATGTTGGAACCACAAGTCCCGTAATGCGGAATGGGGAATATCATCTACAAAGTCAGGTATGATATTCTGTAATAGTTGGAGGTACCTCTGTCCGTTTAATGTACCTTCGTAGAACACAGGTCCCAGTAAGCGATCCTTCCAAATACCGCACCATACGTTAATGGACCAGCGCACTTGGTGCCTGGATGGTAGTCCCCACGAGGGATTTACCAGCGCCCAGTAGTGGGCATTGTGTCGGTTTGGTACTCCCGTACGTTGAAACTGTGCCTCATCCGACCAATGAATGTTGGACAAAAAATCTGAGTTACCTTCAACATTAATAAACGCCCAGTTGCACCAATCAAATCGACGCTCATTATCCCGTGGCAACAGTACTTGCAGCAGAGTGATACGATAGGGATGTGCATGTTGATCACGCACTATTTGCCATACTCGGCCCAGTGTTAAGCCACGAGCCATACTGATATCTCTTGTACTGCTGTGTGGATGGATTAGTGCATATGCCAAAATACTCTCTGGCGCAATACGCATACCTGCACTCACTGGTCTGCCAGAACGCGGACGTCTCCTAGTGCTTCCTGTCTCTCTGAGACGTTGCACTACATTTGCGATGGTAACTGCACTTGGATGTGGCCCAGCTGGAAAACGAAAGGCATACTCCCGTGCAGCGCATGCGCCGCATTTCGTTGGCGTTCGCCGTAAATAAGTACCATCTCGCAAAATTCGAAATCAGTGAAGTTCGCCATTCTCATACACTTCCAAAATTCTAACTTCAAACTACAATAAAAGATTATTTTTAATACACTGATAAATCAGGGTTCGTACGGGTACCGTTATTTTCAAGGCAAAGGGTCAGTATTTTCTTATAAAAAATAAATCAAGTTCAAACGCGCGAAACTTAGCCTTATTTCAGGAGAGATTACCTATAGCTAAATACTGGTATTGAAGAATTTTCTGGTTTGGCAATTCCAGGAACCGCACGAACCCTGGAAATGTACATTTTGTAGGATCTCATTCATTTAGGATCATTCAGAATTCCAGTCACTTTATCACTTTAAAAAAAGAACACGTATTTTCAACTCGTCGATAGGCA
Source organism: Maratus speciosus (assembly GCA_963932465.1). Classification (NCBI taxonomy): domain Eukaryota; kingdom Metazoa; phylum Arthropoda; class Arachnida; order Araneae; family Salticidae; genus Maratus; species Maratus speciosus. Next base: position 143,080,670 of record OZ010791.1, read on the forward strand.
ATCTTTAAGATTGTCACAACACAGAAAATAAAAGCGCTTGCTAATTCGGATTAAAATTAGCGTTTGCCATCAATAAGCTTATGCTATGAGATTAGGCTATTTGTATTAGGCGAGTGCCAACACCTTTTAACACATTAAAGCCGGTTAGCAAGAAAACTTGCCATGTCAGGTGAACAAAACATTTTAATTTGAATACCAGTATTTTAGTTTGGAGATTTTCAAATTATCTAATCTCAAATTTTGAGCGATTTAATGTAACAAAATTACAATGTGGAAAAAACTGGTGTCGAATAATTAAAAGAAGTGTAAAAGATGCTCTTCTTTAATGGGTTAAACTAAAATTTTAAATGCATTGGAAATTAAAATATTACAGACTTTACAGTACCATACAATTTCACAATCTGCGATTGCGCACTGCTAAATTCCGAAATGTGAATTTGCAGAGTAGAATCATCGCGTATCGATTTCGGACATTTTTGGGTATACCGGCGACAATTTATCTTATCCGTGTAAACCAAATGTCGTTTCGTACTAATTAATTGATGCTCTAAAACTTTCCAATTGGAAATTTTGCTCTATCTCTTTTCGTTTTCGATTTGCTATGGCTATCTTCCAAATTTCGCCACCAGGGACGCTGCTGTCCATTGCATTATGTCGGGAATAGTCGCTTTACTATACCGTTACCTCAATTACATATCTGTAGCTCTCTCCGTTCGCAAGTATTTTCAGGTTAAAGGGACTTTCCTATGCACCCTGTATAGCACAGTATGAAGGGAATACAAAACACATTTGCTTGTAATCAAACTTATTATCAAAAAAAAAATTTCATGACTGAGCTATCTTGATATTAACAATAATATATGAATTAAATATTCCACAAAAACATATGCCACTTTTGATGAAGAATTGGGATCCCTTTTTCTGTTTGTGGCTGTATTTGTGGCGCTGATTCGTGGTACTGGTACCAGTTTTCTTTTTTTTTTTGTCATGATTCAAAAGAGAAGTACAGTCGCGCCCCGATTTAACGAATCGCGATTTAACGAATTCCTTGATTTAGCGAATTTTTTTATGGTCCCGACGAAAATGTAACAAAAATACTTCGATTTAACGAATAATTTTCGGTGTCAAAAAAATGAAAAATTGAAGAAATTTTCTAATATTTATTATAAATTTTTAATGTTCCTGATTGTTAATTTTCTAAATTTGTATCTTGTGATGCAGAAATTGCACGAAATGCACATTACACCGAGGTTATTAATATCAGTAGTAGTGGATTGGATGAAGAAGATGAAATAGAAATGAAGCATGTGAAGTTCAAAAAAGCAGTTAGTAGTTTAGATACTTTGAAACGGTAGTTGATGGCTCATGATGTTGATACCACTGTTTTCACAGCTTCAGAAAAAAATCGATAAAGAAGTTTGGAATACAAAATCGAAACAAAGCAAAGAAACATCTATAAAAGATTTTTTAAAATTTATCAATAAAATTTGAATAAATGAGATTTTTTTCATAATTACAATGCTTTTGATCTATAGTAGTATATAAACAAGTAAAAATTAAATTTTAAAAAATCAAAAAACCCGACTGCGTAAAAAGCGAACTAATTATTTCTCATCAATGTGAAATTATTTTTTATATTCCTTACCTATTTTTTTTTATTTACTAGTATTGATGACTTTTAAGTTGTCTTTAATTGTTAGTTCCTATCTATAAACACTGTTTTGATGAGGCCTATAGATGTTTATGAAGGTTAGAGTTGCAGTAAAGCTAGAGATCCTACCTACGCAACTTTCAGGTTGTGTAGTATTTAAACGGAGCTTCTGACTGTAAAATAGTCGTAAAATAGTCAATGAAACATCGTCTTCATTTTGAAAGACCTATCCAATGATACGCCACATAATATAGTGCGTAATTTTTGTTTCGTCTCTACGACCATTTTGTATTTTACGGCCACCATTCTGAATGTATAAAAACAAAATCTAGCCTATAATCATCGGACGATTAAGACGAATCGATAGAGACCTCATTCATTAAAATCCATTCAGCCGTAGGGATGTTTCGAGGGTATAAAGAAATCCACATACCCAGATACGCGTGAAACACATAACCCTTCTTGGCAGTCGAGTAAAAAAATAATAAATTTTTTATACAGCGTATTTTCTTAAAGCAACAAATGTTTAACATCATATTAAGGTAAATGAGCATTGTTCTTCTTATTTATTGCCCTTTTTTAACTTGTTCTGTTGTATAAAAACAGTCCTTCGATTATCCCGATTTAACGAACAAAGTTGCTAGTCCCGAACGATTCGTTAAATCGGGCTTCGACTGTATTCACATTAAATTCATTTATAACTTCTCACAATGTGATCTTACACAGATCATAATTTCATACAATGCAAGCAAATGAAAATAAAAACACCTCTAACAATTTTTGTAACTAGAGAAAAGTTTATATATAGAAGGTAAAAACTTAAATATATTATATTGGACAAAAGGGTACTGATATAGGGGGAGAAATGTGCATAACGCAGTGGACTACCAAAAAAAGGTGCCTAAAGCACGCTCATAAAAAATGTAGCCGTAATTCTTGTAAGTGTACAAGTATTATGGCTTCGGTTTAGAACTTCAGCCCTAGAGGAAGAGGGAATAAAAAGGAAAACTCATATTGCGCACAACATGAGTCTCCTCGCTCCTTAGTAGTTCACAGTGATCTGCGAAAGGAGCGCATTTCAATATCTCATTAAAAAATCTTTTGTAAGTAGCATGAATTGGCAAACCAATTCAAGTAAAAGGTGTATCTCATCACAGTATAGCGTGAACATTAGAGCAACAATTTTGAACGGTTCACGACTTCTGAGGGTCTAATTTAAAAAATTTAAAAAAATTGCGATATATCTCATATATCAAATTGCAAAAAGACAGTCCATGAGTGGCGAGAGACAAATTGTCATTATCAGGTAAAGGCGACAACTGCATTCTTTCAAAAAGTAAACTATTATTTAACATTTTTGAGAAATTTTTGAAAGACCTCTTAAGTTTAAGTGTAGTGAATAAAATTAAAAACTGTTGTGTTCAAAACACTGCCTCAAATCAAGTAAGTGTAGAGCTTTTAGAGTAATATGCATTTCTTTAAAGTCAACTCCTACCAAGTATATTAAAAATACAAACAAACTGTATATTATTTCGTGTAGTGTACCAAGAGACCTTACTTGATATGCCACTTTCAAGAAAGACGTATATACTAAAAGTGTAAAATACAAAAAAAAATTGCGAAACGTTGAAAATTAATTGCTGCAAAATGAATATGTCGTTTAAAGATGTTATGTGAAGGATAATTTCATGTAACTCTAAAATCTTTGTAATTAAACAAAGTGATGGTGTCATTAGTAACATATGACATTACTCAAACTGAACAATTAAAAATGTTAAAACTTAGAGGCTGAAAAAAATATAGTGTAAAGCGAAAACCTGACGTAGAGTGTAGAAGTAAAAAAAAACAAAGGTACGTGTGTACAAACACAAAACTCCAAACTCTTTCTTATGAATGAGATTTCGAGTACATAATTAATGAATTAACATTATTAGATTATGTAATGATAAAGGGTTTTGCCTGACACAATGAACTAAGGGTATAAACATATGAAAAAAGTGTGAAAGTTTTAAATTATATCAATGAACAAAATGTGACAAACTCATGAACAATGTATGCTAATAATCTTAATGAACAAAGTGTAATCTCACATGAATAAAATTGTGTAAGTATTCTCATGAACTAATGTGTAACAAGAACAACTCACATGAACAAAATTGTGTAATTATACTCATGAACTAATGTGTAACTAAATAACTGATCTACTTGTAATTCCACATGAACCAATTGTGCATATATCCAAAACTTACGTGAAGCACATGAACTACTGTTGTCAAAAAGTAAAAAAAAGTACCGTCACTTTTAAAATTAAATGTTAAGTGAAAAAATAACAGAAGATATTATTAAATTATATTGTGAAAATGTAAATTTCAAAACCAAAACAAAATGTAGTGGTGAAGTGTGATGTTTCCAACACATGTAAATACCAAGTTACAAAAGTAGAAAAGCATCCAAAATCGTTTAAGTGTAACTGGTAAAAAAAACTGTATATACAGTTTTTGTGTGTACACTTTCTATTACCAAAACCTTTACAAGTGAGAAAAATCTGACGACCCGCATCAGTGTATTTTCACTCTACCATACTATCTTTTAATCAACCGATAATTCCTGCAGCAAATAACCGAATGAGAAAAAAAATACCAAACAGTACACACCTAATTTTCAAATAAGAGAAAAAAACTACCATTTAACTTTAAAGCTAAATGTTAAATGTGAAATAAATTATCACCAATGCCATATGGTGAAGCATTAAGATGTACATAAGTGTCTAACAAAGTAAAATGTTTAAAAAAAAGGTTGTTCTTTTTTTTTAGAATCCTGCAATCCTTCACAATGCCATCTATACAAGATGCAACAAGAAAAATATATTACCGTGTTAAGAGCTTTTCTTTTTTTTTTTCCAGTGAAACAAATTAAGTGTGTTCAATGAACCAAATTGCAGCTGTCTGAGGTTACTCGTTCATCTTCTATAAATTTCTTTACAGTAGGACATCTATGTGAAAAACCTGTATGGAAAACGTCAAAATATATGTTGTTTACCTCTTTACATCTAATGCAATTAATGCATTTTGGTTTGAACACTGAGGATTTTTATGTGATAAGGCACATACGGGGCATCTAATTTTATCTGTGCATGATTTTGCCTGATGAAGACGGCTTTGACAAATAAAACATCTTTTTACTAAAACACATCTTTTTACAGGTTAACCTGTAGACTGGATTTTGATTTCCCCATGATTAATTAACATTTTAGTTATCTTTGGGATAATTAAAAACATCCAATGGAATAAATTAACATATTTCATCTTATATTTTTGTTGAAATTGAATAGAAGGTGTGGATATACCAATCAAGTCAGAAATTGCCAAAAGAATATTAGGGATATTAAAATTTTCTGGCAACTGACAAATAATAACTGAAATAGGTTTCAAATCATGCTTAAAAGGGGAAGAGAAGTCACTATTTTTAGGAGAAGAGGTAACTTCTGTAGTATTTTTATTCTGTTGTGGGCATTTCAGATCAGAAACTATATTTGACTTATGTTGTAAAGATTTTGCAGTCAGACTGTTGTTTTCACAAATGTCTGTTAGTGTTGTTTCATTCAGCTTAGGTGATAATATTTTGCTGTATGCTTCCAATGCGCTTTGATTTTGAGAACGAGTCTCATTAATTTCAACTGCATGTTTATCCTTTAATGTGAGTGCTTGCAATCGTTCCAAAATTTTTTGTGTTTACAATTTGTAAATTTTTGTTCCTAATTTGAAACCTAACATAATCATCTTTTACTACCTGAAAAAAAATCGCTCGATATTCGAAATTCCCACAGAAATTTCTTATGAACAGATGATATATTTTCAACTAAAGTGTCATTGTTTCCAAGACCAATTTGTTCCTGTAGTAGAGGGTTGAGTTGGGTTGATTTTTTGACGGCCAATTATCTACACGAGGGATATAGGCCCGGGGGGGTGCCCTCCGTGGGGGTCTTTCTAAGGGAACCTAATCCGTATTAACGCATGGAAGATCCACGGCTCGAAGAAAACCACGAAAACTCCGAACGATTAGGCCGACGGGCGCGATTGGGATCGAGCCCAGCACCTCCCGTCTACCAGCTTCGAGAGCAGAACCTTTCGGCCACTGGTGGGGCCCTGTAGTAGAGGGAATTCTATGTTTACATTTTCGCCAAATCTCTTAAGCGCTTCCTCAAACATGTAAGGTAAGGAACATTTTAACTCAGCCATAAACAATTTCAAGTCTGGATGGTTATCTGTCTGTGACATTTTCAAAATTGTTAAAAAAAAACTGTAGACGAAGAAAAATTAAAAAGTATAAAAGATAGCACAATAAAATTCACACACTGTATTTGAGGATAGAAAGAAAGAAAAAAGAAAAAAAAAATTCTAACCAAATATTTTATACTGAGTGAGCAGATGGGGGGAAAAATGCGTGGAGTTCTTAAAATGTTAATTCTGTATATTTTAAAAGTAAACACTATATTAAATATTCATACAGTAAGAAAAATTTTAAACCCTCAGATATTATACAGAAATCAGCAAAAATTCGTTACAAAATCTTCCAATACTATGCCATACAAAAATGATAATCAATTGGAAATACTGAGCAAAAGTAAATAAAAAAAGTTTCAAATAATTGCTGAGATAAAATTTCACAAGGCTCTTTTGGAAACTGCGACAAGGACTGCCAACATGCCTATCCTACCCTAAACAAATATTAACTAAATGCAATTTTGTTTTATGCATGAAAAATATTAAACCATATAAATATCAACATTAAATAAATATGCACTGAAATGCTGAAATTAAAAACCTACCTTTCAAAATAAAGCAAGAAAAGAGAAGACAATAACTATAAGTGCCAAATAAAAACATTAAAATATAATCTTTCAATTTAGCAAATCCTCTCTATTCATGCTAACAAATCAAACTAATCAGAAAAAATAAGCAGACATCTTTTTTTTTTTTACCAAACAGCATGAAAAGGGAAATATCTAAATCATAACATATACAGAGAACAAAAAAGCAAAATAATAACAAATCATTTACTGTATTTATTACAATTAAAGTTTAAAAGTTAAAATTAAATTTCCCCGTTCATTCTTTTGAAGTGAATGTTATTTACTTTTATTTTTAAATTATATTGTATCTGTGGAAGATTTTTTTTATCTAGCAATCGCCGAATTTACTGTTATGATTGCTGGCGAATTTTCAGTTACAATTTCTGCGGGTTTTTTTTTTTTTTTTTTTTTTTTTTTTTTTTTACTTTTATACTGTATGCAGAGATTTCCATAGGATCTTCTTTTGTTTTGTTTTTTTAAACCAACTACTTTCCTTTTTTTTTATCACTGCGATTCAACTGAATTCACACAATGATGAAAAACAAAATCTTTCACAGGGCACTCAAACAGTTGTTGAAGGTCCACCACAGAAGCAGAAACTGAATATTTGAAATAAATGTATTGTCTGCATATTTCTACTTTACCCGAAGAAGAAATAAAATGTACCTTTTTTTGCAAAGTTCACACTATTTCTTTTAAATCTTTGCTATATCACTGAACTTAGGTAAATTGAAATATTTCTCTTGATGAATCACACACCAGTTACAATATGCCAGCTCGGACATATAAAAAAATATGCGCGTCAGAACTGCACAACTGTAACCTCTTCTTTAAAAAAAAAAATGTGTAGTATTATTTCACGTACAGTACTAACACACTCTGTACGTAAAACAGTTCTTTTTTTTTAACAAACTAAAAACAAAAAACACGAAGCACCTTTTGAGGACACACGCGTACGAATCACAACACAAGGAGATAAGAGCACTAGGCCAAAAAGCACTGGCGAAAAACCGTTGAGCACACACACAATACTACCCCCTTAAGTCAAAGCCGCACTCAGGTTTTGAAGAATAATCATACTACCAGTTGACATCTGAGAGGAGCCGAATAATGCAGAATCATCTGGGGGGAGATGATGATGCTAGACCCAGCAGGTACGAAAAACTGCTACTCCGACAGCGATGAGCGAGACAGCGATGAGCGAGAGCAACAACCGGACCGACATCAGAGAGGGAAGGCACACGTCCAGGCACATGGCAGCGTCGATATTCATCCATCCCGGAATTAGGAAGCCGACACATATCTTAGATGAGGAAAGTCCACGAAATTTTGATACCCAAGTATAAGATGGGTTAAGTGGAATGATATTAAGAGGGGGAGTCTCTCTTTCCCTTTGTGCATTTTTTTAAATACAAGTTGGAGAAAAAATAGGCAGATGCGCCAAATATTATGTAATGATGTATAAGTTTCCGGGTTCTTAAGTGCACAAAAAAACTCCAACTAATGATTTTACTGAAAAAAATGGAATTTTATTTAAAAACATTTAAGTTACGGTGATTCATACAGTGCAATGGGAAAACAGTACAGTGGGAAAGATAAAATGGGAAAGAGAGCCCATAAGAGACAATGCGCCTGAGGCGCTATACTTAATTACATCCTTTAGAGATGGTGGTCAGCAGAGAAGTGCCAGTTTCGCTAGAAGTCATATATCTTGGCGGTATACAATATCGCCCATTTACAAACTTTCTTTCAGACTGCACAAAGCCGAACAAAGCATTTGGCGCGATGAATTGTAAGAATTTATCTGGTAACATTACCAGACGCGTGACGCCTGGGCTGCCAGAAAAAACGTTTTCATGATCACTTAAACGGCGACTGGAAGACTGGATATGTTTACATTAAATCTAAATTATTGCTACATATTATTGCACACAACAAAGAAGAAGGCATCTGTTCCTAAAATTAGTCATAACTCAAGCTAACGTACAGTCGTGGGAAAAAAAGTAAACACCCCCCCCCCCCCCCCACACACACACACACACACTAACTCCGCAACAAATTATTGTGGAAGAAAGTTACTGGTACCGAACGATTGGAAGTAAAGTCTACTTTTAAAGGATGTATATAAAATTTGCTTAGGGGGCCATCTACATATTAAAACGAACCATAACTTCATTTTTTTCAATGGCAATACCCAATTCTGATAGCTTAAATGAACTCTACACCCTTCAATTAGCCTAAAAACAAATTTTTATGCAATTCGTACCACAAGTTTCCGAGAAATTAATTATTTTAAAACGAGCGTATTTTAAGGGCTGTATCCAAATTGAAGTTGGTGCTCGATTGCTATCCGAGAGAGTCCCCTTCTTGATCAAGGCACCTTAAGCAGTCAATTAAGCCTTGTAGATAACAAGGCAGCAGAAGAAATTTCAAAATATCTACTCACTTCTATCATAGACGGCCCCTTAAACCATCATCTTGCCGCTTTTTAAGCATAATTTGAAAACGATTTGGAAGAAAAATGTGAAATTTTGGATTTTCATAAAGCAGGACTTAATAAATCGAAATCCATCAAAAAAATTGTAGGTTGCAATTCATAATTTTTTCGAATATTAATTTCTTAATTCATAATTCATATCCTAAAACTATAAAAATTGAAAATTCAGCGTATTTATGTTTGGGCGCATTATTTTTATTGCTACACAAAAAATTAGCGGATTAGGAGCATAATTTAAGGAGATATAAATAAAAATATGAAAATGTAATTTAATATTAGAAGCACTAAATTTTGAACGTTTATAATTCAAAAACTTATCATTCAAATGACTTGAAATTTGGTGTGTATGCATAGTTTGAACCGAAGATTTGAAATATCTCGTTAAAATTAGGTATTGCCATTGAAAAAAATCAGGTTTGGGTTCGTTTTAATATGTAGATGGCCCACTAAGCAAATTTTATATACATCATTTAAAAGTAGACTTTATTTCAATTCGTTCGGTACCAGTAACTTCCATTTACGATAATTTGTTGAAGAGTTAGTAGGGGGTGTTTACTTTTTTTTCCCACGACTGTACATGAGATGATTTCAAAGATCGTAATCACATCAAATCAAGGTTATTTTTTAAATGTTTTCTCAACGGTTAAATTTTATGAGCAATTAAAGAATGACTTATGTATGGACGTGGGTGAAAGCGGATGAAATTAAGGAAAACGGAATGTTACAAACAGTTGCATTATACATTTTTTTATTATCTTTCTGAACTAGGGGTGGTAAGGGAAAAAAAGTAACTGAATTAAAGACGTTAGTGAAAAGGAGGGGGGGTGGGACATTTAGATAAAATACTGTATGGTTTTAAGAAATGAAATAAAATTACATATTTCAGTTTAACGGGGTAAGGGGGAGAAAAAAAATCGTCTAAAAGCAAAAAGTTAAGTTTAAATTAATTTTGAAGAAAAACTGATATGTACAGAGAAAATCTGTCACATCCACCTTAATAATGTTGTTAAGGAAGTTACCATCTAAATCAGCCGTACTTAACCTGCGAGGCGCATGTGGTCCCGTGACGTTTTATGTACGAGACACACAATCATTAATCCATATTTATAAAATTAATGGAGATTAAATAAAAGATATTTAAGACCTTCACTGTTGTTTTATATATTTTCATGGAAAGACAAAATCTGTTCTGTTATTTATAACTAATTTAAAATGATGTTAAAACATCCTACATTCCGTTTGCTTAGTCAAAGGTTCATTTTACATGTAATCCTGACTGTGGTGTATATATTTCTTAATCTTGAACACCAATCAAACATTGTACGAAATTGGTTAAATTTGCATCACATATTTCAGCATTTAAGAAAATAACAAAAAGTTTTTGTATTGAGCAGAAGACTGATTTATTAAAGAAAATCTGTTTTTGTTTCTTTAGAACTTTAAATTCTGCACCAATATTACTACGCTTTGTACTTATTATATAGCTAATACTATAATTTATTAGGGTATGCCGAGAAAAAGTGGCACCTAAAACTTTTTACACCGTTATTTCCAAGCAACAAACATCGTGGCCTATTTCTACAGCATTTGCAATAGAAATCTACCGCAAAATATTTTGTTTGAAAATAGTGGTGTTAAAATGTTTGGTAACAATTCTTCCGCGACAAATGTTCAACCCTACTAATAATATTAACTTTATTACAATCCTTTGTTACACTACTTTAGTTATGTAACAATTTTAATTACACTTTTTTCACATTATTATATAAATCAATCTCGTCTAACGTCACAAACATATGTTTCCTGCCCATGAGAAAAAAAAGGTTGAGTACAGCTAAATCATATAAAATAAACCAAAAAACTGTAATAGATTTTTTACATTTAGTACATTTTTATTAGATTACCACCAACTAATCAAAATTTTGTACTTTCGTATTAGCAGCATGCCGGTGGTTGATCGCGAAAGATTTCACTATTTATATAAACCTTTTTGATGTGAAGTGTTTCGTTCATCTGACGAAACCCTATTCGTCTCACTCCTCTGTCTGTCTGTCTGACTGTCACAGAGCCCGTTCTCAGAAACTATATATATTGGAGACTTGAAATTTTGGATACTTATAGCTGAACACCTCTCATCAGACGACAAATCATAAAATTTTGAAAAAGTTTTATATTTACTCGTCTTGGCTCTAACTTGTGTATTTCAAGCTTTTTTTTTCTAACTGAGCCCCTAATTAAGTTGAAGACTTGAAATTTTGAATACTTATAGCTGAACACTTGCGATCACACGACAAATCATAAAAATTTCAAAAAGTCTTATATTTACCCCTCCGGTCTCTAACTTGTGTATTTTAAGCAATTCTTCTAACCTCCACCCCTTTCCCCGGGGGGGGGGGGGGGGGGGCTTTTCGAACTTTTGCCGACACCCCTTTGACCACTCTTTCATATTATGCACTATAGCCTTACATATTTTAGTTCCACTTTTTACCGCCAGGGAGCGCCTAACTATCACGGGTCTTATGGGCCCGATCCCCTCGACTAATATATCTACGGAAGTTTGTAAAACGGAGTTTTATTCGGATAGAGGTTTGTTTAGAGTAGAGCGCTCCCCCTGATTGCAAAATGTGGAACTAACATGTTTTGCAAAAGGATAAAGTGTTTTGAAAGGAATATTAAATGAAACCATCTGTGCGATCTTGATCACATTTACCCACTTGTTATTATTTCAGAGCATAAATGCGCAGTTCGAACAAATATGTATTAAATGTATGTTTTATTTATTTTGTTATTTGTGAAGTTTTGACGGCAGATAGACAAACTGACTTTATAAACGCTTTACGACTAAGCTGAATAGTGTTAACAAAAGGAAGCTAAATTTTATTAGAAAATTGCTTAGCGGGAAAGATACTTTCGTTGAAATAATATGATAGTTTAACATAAAAGGTAATGAGATACAAAATTCACGCAAATATTCTAATTAAATTATATCCCATGTTCAATTAATTCCTCATGCAGGGGGCACCAAAAGTCTTGACCTGATTATAATAATTCATTACAAATTAACCGTTTGTATAATAATGTAACTTGTTGTATGATTGGATAGGTCAGGTTTAGTAGTTTTTTGTGCTATAGAACGAAACATTTCCTGATCGGTGCATTGGAAGGGATGGACCAACACTCCGGCCTCCGCGCTCTCCGGATATTAATCCTCTCGATTTTTTCTTGGGGGGCTATATCAAGAGACATTCACATCAATTGTTGACGTCGAAGCACTGAAGACTAGGATACAAGCTGTTGTGTGTACTGTAACAGAAGACATGTTAAAGAACACTTGTCGGGAACTAGAATACCGCTTAGACGTTCTTCAAGCTACCAAGGGGCACATACTCTTTACTGAGGAACGTGGCCTTATAAAAAAAATGTATAACAGAACTTACAATGTATCCAAACAAACATATGTCTAATTATAATAGTTTGAGATCAATAATTTTTTTATAATCAGAGCAACACTTTTAATTCACCCTACTAATATAATGTTTTTTGTTAATTATAAATTGACATATTAAATTATTATTTAATTGTTTTACTAGTGTTAGGAATTCATTAAATAAAGCAATAATTTCGATTTAATCTCCCTTGACATTTTTTTAATTACTGAATAAACAATTTTCTTTTTGCCTTCGTAAAAAAGCGCAGAAAAAAAATTAATGTATTAGATGTAATTAGATAAAATTTGATTAAAAAATCGAAGGAAACTTTGTTTCTCTTGACACTGTAGGGGAATTTTAAATTGAATATTTTTCAAAATTGAATTTAAATTTCCAAGCTGAACAAAGCAATTAGCATATTTGAGAATTCATTTTCCAAACATATTAAACTGAAAGCCATTCAATATGCAATAAATTTGTAAACATTTTGAAAAATCTTTGATATTGAAGTAATTGGGATTTTTGAAAGCGAGTTGTGGGAAAACTAAAATACTCAAGGTGGCGAATTTTTTTAGCAGAAAAAAAATAGTTCAATATATTGTTCTCAAAATTGCGTTTCAGGCATTTTCAAAGTGATAAATTCCATTAAAAATAGAGTGTGTGCGTGGGGTACTCAGAAAACTTTATTCACTCATTCACTAATTATTATATTTACTCGTTAGCAAAACAAACTTTTTAAACCCATGAGAAAACTGTTAGTTGAAGAAAACAGTCTATGGTTGAATAAAAACCTTTTTACAAATAACACCTTTAACCTTCAAAGACAGGACGCACTTTGGGACGAAAGTTGTGTTTATGCGGACATGGATGGCTGCCACAGGCGACTATTTATTAATTCTGTTTCGTACCACTTTTTCAAAACAAAAATCTTTTACATACGTTTTGCCAAAATGTACAAGAGAAACATACTACAAAATTTATATTTAAAAAATAGTGGTGCGAATAGAATATAAAAATAGTCGTCAGTGGCAGCCCTGTGTATGTAGAACTCGACGTCGAAATAACTTGATATTTGGTAACTTTGTTGCTAAAAGTGGTGGGTGCGAATCTGATGTCAAAATTTGGAAACTTCTATGACAAAATGAAGAAAATCAAGAATATTATAATTAAACCAAGGATTTTCAAAATTCGATTCTAAAATCAAATTCGAAAATGTTAAGGATGTCTAAACATGACTGCGGGCCTACAGAATCCGGGCGGATCGCAGCGGATGTGATTATGAGTATAATGAATTTCTCTCATCCAATAACTAAGGTAAAAGGGAACAAAGCTTTTTGGAATAAATCGTAACCTTTTTTCACTCGCTGTCTTTATAAAAATTACATTTAAAAAAACGTATTTGTATAAACAAAAGATATAAAAAGCTACAAAAAACACGTTTTAGCACTAAATTAAATTTGAATAACTTAGATTTTAAAAAAATTTGAAAACGTTTTGAAAGAGAAATATCAACTACCAGCTCCAAATAAACAATTTGGCAAAACCTCAAAATTATGCAAAATTCCATGAAATGGACAGATTTATTGAAGTTGAATATGTTATTTATGTGCCGTTTACTGATTTCGTGTAAACATCGGAATGTATAAAACACATTAATAGAGTATTTTTGAGTCATAAATTCTATTAAAAATTTTGATCAATGCCGCGGATTTTGGTCATTTAGTCCCATTGCGAGACGGCTTGCGACTGACATAAAGTCATAGACGGCGCACTCTATGCACCATTGACTTTTAAAGCCTGAATAATAACTTTTAATGATATCCTTGTTTACTATATTTCACAGTAGTAATTTAAAAGTAATAAACATCAAACGGTTAAAAAAAACACTAACCTAATTAGAATTAATATAATACGGGCGGTTTGTAGTAACATAAAAGCAGGGGCGGCGTACTCTATGCACCAATTTCTTTTAAAGTCTAATTATGAACTATTGATGCTAAAGAAGAATAGCGTCTAATGTCCAGTAATAGCAAAAGTAATAGACCTCACATTTGTAGGAAAAAAAATTATTAAGAAATAAAATTGAATAAATTGCTCAAATACACGGGTGATTTATTCCGTAGGCCAATAGCGACTTATCAATAAAAATATCCCAGAAGCAAAAAAATGGAGAACACTTGCACTTTAAACACTGGTTGAAGATTGGCGGGTCTTTGGAAAGTGGGTAAAAGAAGCATAAATGGTATTCACGTAATTATTTTGCAATTTGCGACTGTTCTTTCATTAAGAGATATGCCGTTCGTGTCTCTAAAGGTTAAAAGGGCAGTTCTAGAAGCAAGGTATTATGGCAAGGGTATATATTAAATGATATGTATCATAAGGGTATATATTATATGTTTAGTATTCAGAGAAAAAAGACACCTGTTCCGGAAATTTTTATAAAAACAATTTTAAACGTTTGTATGGTCCTTGATTTATACACCAGTATTTTCCAAAAGTTTTCTTTAACTTATTTAATCTCACAAAAACAAAGGGGAAAAAGCTTAAAAAAATTATTGGTATTAAAGTTCAAGGGACCGTACAAACGCTGAAAAAAATTCGCCTGCAACGGCGGCCATTTTCAGGTCAGCGCTCAGGCGTAGTATCAAGGGGCGGTGATTTCTCTACAGTGCAGCCCAAGTGTGTATCAATTACGTATTTAATCTTCATCACAAGCGCATGCGTGTGGTATTCTTTTCTATAGTTTGTTTTGGGAACACGATATCTCTGTTTTGACTGATTATGAAGTTACGAACGTGCGTTCTTCGCTCTGTCTGAAGTATTACAACCTTTCTATTTTATCTCATGAGGAAACGCTGGTCCTTTCTTCCGATTTAAGTTTATATTATGTTTTCACATTAGCAGTTTTTCTTTTCCCTTTGGTATGATGTCAGTGTTATGTTTATTAATTTATTATTTGAAAAGTTTTTATCGTTGTTTTGCCTACAAAATTGATTCTACCTGTGTCATCTTAATGTTATGAACCTAAATAACAACTAGTTATCTTGCTGTTGAATTTGAACTTCAAAAAATCATTCCAGCTCCTCTTTACATAAGCTTCTGTGTTCTTCAAAACATTCTTATAAGTGTCAAGTGGTTAAATAATTTCCACAATTCATCTTTCGTTCAGCTAACCAGTAAAGTTTCCATTTAACATTTCTACGACTAGAATAGTCAATTCTGCTTCTATAGCTAATTAGCATCTTGTTGTATGGTCTTAATCTTAGCCGAACGCTTGAAACAATTTCGATAGTTTTTTTGCCAGGGGTGGTATATTTCGTATATGTAAAAATTTAAAATGGGACTGCTTTTATGACTGGCTCAAAAGATCGACAGCTAACTTCAACAATTGGGAAAATACTCAAAATTATGCTTTCAATATGCTTTCAAATTCAATATAAAATAATAGAAAAATATCTAATCGAAAAAACAAAAATCCTGAGAGTATGGTGCAATGGGACCTGTAGTCGTCTATACGATGCCAAATTTACAGACCTCAAAATGCGATAGATTTTCCTAGCGCTAACAAACAGTTACGTCCGTCGGATTTTCATTATTATAGATTTATTATAATAACTTGTTATCGTGGTAATCCTTGGAAATTTTATTGGCATGTTAAAATAGCATATTTGCTGTCTGTCTACTTTAGAATTTAGCCAATTTATCCTGGAAATAAATCAATCGTCCCAAAGTTTGGATAAGTACCTACTTTCAGAGGCGTCGCGATGGGGGGGAACCTCCCCCCCCCCCCCCCCCAATGTTCGTGAACTTGGGAAATTTGAGCTAGAGTTGGGAAATTATAGATTTTTGAAACACTTTTTATTTTAAAAAATAAATAATAAATAAAGTTTTAAAAAAAATTTATTGTTTTGCTGACTACTTTTCTGAGTTCTGTAATAGTAAAATAGTTAAACTTTCAAAAGAAATACAAAAAAGCAGCCAGACTCAATTTCTCATTATATTTCTCTGTGCTACGAAAATATCATACATCTACCAGACCTGGATTTATCTACTGTAGTCCATCAACAGTATCTCTAATACATTTCCTCCAAAACTTTGTTCCTTTCTCAAAAATCTAAAAATATGAGGCTATTTTCATATGAAGTACGATTATGACTCTCGTACACAATTGAAGACAAAAATGTTCATTAAATGAAGCAATAATTATAATTTTTATGTTTTTAGTTTCAGAATTTTTCTTTAGAAAGAATTTTTTTTTTCCGTATAAGTATCATTATGATTAAACACATATTGAACACATCATTTTAGTTGGAAAATAGAGTAATTTGTTTCCCGTTGGGAAAATTTTGAACTCTCCCCTCCGAAAAAAATTTTGTAGCTATGGCCCTGCCTACTTTGCCAAATAGCAAAACGTTCTTATTCGAAGTTCGGGATTAAATTATGAAGTTAAAATTGAATTTTTTTTAAAAAGGGAACGAAAGCTTTTTTCGTGATATATTTAATATTGATAATTAATTATTAATTAATTAACTAAGAATTGATAAGTCATTATTAATTAAATAAAGCTTTCTCTGTTAATTGTTTAAATACTTAAGAATTCAAAACAAATTAATAAAATAATCCCAGTTAATTGCTATTTTTATGTTCGTTGATCGTAATATCAGAATAAATTAAATTTGTGTTTACTGTAAAATTTAACTCAACTAAATTTATACTTCTTTGTTAAATTATTTAAAAATAGAATTCAAATAAAATACTTTTTCCCTTAAATGAACCTTTTGTGATTGTAAAAACATTTTTTTCATGCGCACAAAATTTTTCATCTTCTTGAATAGAAAAATGTTATTAATAAGAAAAGAAAAAATTAAACAATGCATAAAATTGAAAACAAAAATAAATAAACACAGCAACGTCATCTAATTCTAGATTAATCATAATTTTGGCAAATATTCTACATAAACTATGAAACAAAGGCGTCACATACAGATGCTTTCATTCATGGTCATTATTATGAATAAATAAACTAAGTTTCTCTAAAAATGATAATCCCTTTACGTGATTAATTAGCTGCCTCTAATAAAAATTTATAAAAAGCAACAACACTATCCTTCCTGTTACTTTTGTGCCTACAAAAAATCTTTAGATGGATAATAATAATAAAATAAACAGAAAAAAAAAATTATGCGTCAGCGTTATTCCCAAAATATGTCATAATGATGGGATTTTTTTCCCTTTTTCATTCACATTCTTCATTCACTGTTGGTGTTGCTGTTTATGAATTTGAAAAGAAGGTGGTGAGTTTTTTATTATTAATTACACTAAGAAAAAAAAGGAAGTATAAAAACTCATGTAACTTGAATGATTATACAGCTAAAAACGTTCAACTTGCACAAGATCTTTATTTAGTCATGCTGACGTTGTATCCATATATCCATTGATTAGTACCATTATAGCATGCACAATATTGCACGTACTACTGTATTTTGATACAGCCCCTCATCTTTTTGCTTCCTTTTTGGAATAACGGATTTAGAGCTTATGCTCTAAATGATAATTTTCAGTCTTTTCAAACTATATTTTTGAGATCTTCACAAAAGTTGCTCTATACATTTAGCTAACACATTATGAAAATTATATTTTGTTTGCATTCGGGCATGCGCAGTGAATCATTATTTAGTAAAACTGTTCATTTTTTATACAATTTTTATTATTTTTTCATTGTGATTGCAGGGTATTATGTACAAGTTATTTTTCATATTTTCTGAAAAGAACTTTTTTTATATTAAGAACTCTACAAATTATAAGCAAAAAACTTGGCAAAATTTGAGGCTCTTTTTATAAAAACATTAATTTCTCTACGAATACACATGCTATTCTCATAAAAATGAACACAATTTATTACAATAAGGCACCTAATCATAATCTACAGTTTGAACGCTTTTGCTACATTAGTTTTTACAGGGTTGTTCAAAAGATATTCGTTCTTTTTCAGTTTGAAGACGGTCCCCTATGGTGTTTCGGGAAAAAAATCTCCACGGAAATATATGACCTATACTATTCTGCTTCAAACCTGGAGTTTCAGGTTAATCCATTATGTATTTTTCTAGATATTTAAGAAAACGTCAAAAATCGCAAGTGGCCGGTCATCTCAGGCCATATAGTGTATGTTCGAGATGCAAAACATTCTATTTCCGCAACAAAAATAAATAAATAAACTAGTAAATCTTCAGATCAGCTCAAGTCACTGTCTTTTAATCTCTCGCGTTGTATAATATTAAATATCCTACAATCCAAAACTTATTTTTTTAATTACATAAATAATTCTAAGCATATAAAATTCTTGGAAAATTTCAGAAAATAGAAGCTTTATACTACACACGGTGTTATGCAATGATACTCTGAAATTCTGACGAAATACAATTCTGGAAATTTTATAGATAAAAAAGTCATTTTTTTCAGGTGGACTCTGCCCTCCTGGAACCCGTAGTCTCATTAAATTTAAATTAGTAATTTCCTATTTATTATGCAAATGATTATAGTATACCTTTGATTTCTTTCTATACTAGAATTTTATTAAGATAAGCAACAATTTGGACAAGGATTTTATATTATCTTAATATCCAAATAGCAATATTTACTTACTCGGAGTAAAAGAAAGTTTACTTTAAATTACCCTACCTAAGTCTGACATGGAAATCATTTTTAACTTGAAAAAAAAATCATTTTAAAGCTTTAGATGTGCAATTTTCGCCCAGAGGCGCTATCAGCGTAAAAAGACTAATGAGAATTTTTTTATATATATATATATATATATATGTATGTATTTCATAATATATGTATGATAATGGCGGAAGTTTTTCAGAAGATTTGTGGGGAAATTCGTGGTAAGTGAACTTAAAATGCGATCGAAAAATTAGTTGAAGACGCAGTTATACACATAGAGATACATGAAGCAGGATAAGTTAAATAAACGTAATAGAAAATAGCTCTTCCAACAACAATTGGCGATAAAGTGTATTGCATCTATATTGTTCTGTATTGTTCTGTAAAAGAACTATAAATGTTACGTTCTATATTTTCAATGGAGAAAGGGGCACAGTAAGCCGTAGTAACATATACAAATTTTGTAGAGTTTCAAATAACATAATGACACTAAAATGCATTTTGAGTAATTATCATGCAAAGACGGTAATGTAATCGAATTTTTTGTTTGATCCTTTATACTAACTATAAATGTTATATGCATCCTTTACAAGGAAAAATATTCTGTGGGTGACTGTAACAGCATGCTAAAATTCCTTTACCATCCAAGTTCTCCAAACCCCGCATTTTGCATATATTCGCATCATAAAATCATTACATATATTCGTATTCTTTTTTTGCAGCCTTTTGAACTTACTATAAATGAATACACCCTCTTCAAGAAAAAACATCTCGTAGGTGACTGTAGCAAAATACTAAAATTACATTACTATCAGCTTTCTAAAAATCTTGCATTTAACATATATTCGTTTAATCAGTCTTTTTATTCGTTTAATCAGTCTTTTTATTTGTTTAATCAGTCGTTTCCCAAAACCGTTTCATTAGAATTTTATATATGGGCGTTGAGAACCAGAGTCGACCAACTTCGCCAGCTGCGGCTTTAGGAGAAACGCTTTGTAATATTTGGAACAAATTTTTATCAACTCTTTAAGCCAGTTTTTAAACTGGCCAAAGCTTCTTCAGGAAGCATATCGTGAGTTATCTGGAAGTGCCAGAGTGACCAATTCACTTGATCCACTTTTGCACAGGCAGTTTGATATACAAGATACGTTGGACCATCTATAAAATTGGCTATATCGCGTGAATAATTTCGAAATTAATAAAATTCATTATGCAATAAACAGAAGCCGTGGCATACAATGCTTCAACACTTCAACTTATTTTACACAAAAATGTGACACAGTCCACTCTGGTTCTCAACTCCCCAATATATAGTGTAGATATAACGTTAAATTATAAACTTAGAAACTTAGTTTGTAAAAATTAATAAGAAAGACCTGAAAAAAATAGATGCCAAGGTATTACCAATTTATCACATGCACCCTATGTATTACTTTATTCACACACCTGTACTTGATTATATGTGCACGTATTTTTTCCAAAAAGCTCTCCTGCAAGTCAACATTCCTAACTTTTGATCAGGTGTGCCTTAAACAAATTGAAAAGACGTTTGGAAAGTGCAACAGCCAGAAATTCTTAAAATGTGCCGTGCACTACGAGCCTCTATGTTCTATACCAGTGGTTCCCAAACTTTTTTTAGAATGAAGTTCTATGACGGAGAACCTTAAGCCTATCATACGATATGTTACAAGGTAATGGTTTTTAAATGCATTGCTACAAAGCACAGAAGAGGGAATGGATAGTAATCTAAATAATTGTGCATTGTCTCAAGAATAAAATTTTTAAACTTTTACTTTAATACTCAATTTATTTTCAATTACCATCAATTCAGATGGTACAGTCAAAAGTTTCCACTCTTAAAAATCCCTCAAAATTTAAGAAATCGTAACTTTTTTCCCTACAATAAATTTTATTTTGTTAGTTTGACGAAAAATAACGGATAAATGCTTTATGTGAAATATATGATTGAACGATTTTGCACAAATATCTTAACTCACAATCGCTGATAAATGTAGGCGAATGTCTGATTCTGCAATCAAAAGTCTTCTTCATTTTGGTGTCAGTGTAAGCAAAAAAAGTGCTTCCCAGGTACACTATATGGCCAGAGGTGACCGGTCATTTGCGAATTTAGACGTTTTGTTAAATATCTAGAAAAATCCATGAGGAATTAATCTGAAACACCATGTGTGTAAACATTATGTATTTTCGTTCCTTTTCAGCAAGAGTATCGATATCGTTTTTCCCTCACAATCAAACGAATAGACGTTTCATCTTAAAATAAAACTGTAACATATTATTCAGAATCCGGGGTGGAAACTATCTTATGTTACAAAATAAAACTGGATAACTTATCATCGACTAATAAGTTTTAATATTTACATCGTATTTACATGTTACTATTTACAAAAATAACTCAGTTAATTTAAAATACGGCATAGCTCAAATGCCTTGTCGGCAACAACTTTGTAAACATTCTTCTCTTTCGTAAAGTCTAATTTACTCAGCTTGTCAGTTCTTTTGAAAGAAAAAAAAAGTAAAGGAGAGAAAAAATGATGGAGTGTGTATTGTTCGAGCGTTACAAAACGCATTTGGCAAATGCATCGCAGACTGTGACACATTTTCATTGCAGTGATAGGTTCATTTAATTCATTTTGCTAAACATATCGGTCCAAATACTCAAGTTTTGCATCCAGTCGTCTTTATTTAAAAGCTTTACGAGTTGAGCGTTATGTTTCATCTAATATTATCGTTGCACGCAATTTCAGCACACGTGTAAACGCTCTTCCTCCCTATAATCATCTTACTTCAGCATGCTGTAGAAGGAGTGGGCACTGGCTTCCAATAAGTTTACACATAAGTTTAAAAAATTTGCTTTTTAGAGACCATGGTTTTGTACAGTTTATTATTTTAATGGCACCATTTAACACTTTCATAAGTTCAGAAGACGTTTTCTCGGGAGGTAGCGTGCATCTGTAAAGAGCGCAATATACGCTGTTATAATGCTTTACCTTATCTTTTATTTTTACAATGACTACAGCATTGCGAATCATCATTGCTTTCGCATTATCAGTGCGTACGTGTGCACAGTAGTTTTACAAAGGTACCTCATTTGAAAAATATTTCGTCCTGTAGTGTGTTGGTTTGAAGCTGCCTTCAAACAACATCATCCTAGTAGCTTTGTATGTATATGTAACGAAAAAATACTAATAAAACAGCCTATCAGGTGACGTCAGTGGATTTAACCATTTGTAGTGTGAAGCTAGTACATCTGAAGTGGATGTTATTTCTTTTGCATCACTATACATATCGTTGATTTTTCAAGAAAATGGTGTTATTTGTAAAAGGAATATTGGATACTAAATTAATAATTTTTTCGCCGGGCAAATTCCTGAAAATTTCGATTTTACAAAATTTATTAAGAGTCTAGGAATTATAATAGCTTCACGAACTCAAGCTACTCGTTAAATTATCAGGTAGAAAGTAGGACATTTTAGTATTTTTTTTTTAACAAATGGAGTGATAGTTTTTTAAGCATATATTTCGTTCCTCTTCATATTGAAAAATCAGGCAATTTATCTTTCAAGTCAGGATAAATATCTTCGAAATGGTGATCCAGTCGAGCATGAAACATGGAGTTATTGGTTAATACTTAACCACAAATTACATTGAAAGCAACTGAAAAATTCAAATTGGCAAATTTTAGTTCAGGATGCAATTTCTCGCTTTCTTACATTAAATAAGCATTTTATTTCTCCATTTATCAAATTTAGTGAATGGAAAACATAAAAATAGGGTAGAAGTAGAAATTAATTTTTGCACTTGAAATTTTTTTACCGAAAATAAAAAATAGTTTATTAAAAAAAGACTAGTTAATTGAAAGTGATTATCAGTGTATAAATATTTTTGTAGTAGGTAAATCTGTTCACATTTTTGAAAGAAAAATCTCCTGCTTAAAATATGTTGATTTCGTTCAAATTTTCGTTATGTTACTAAATCTCGGTAGAGCCCCTGGCGAGTGCACTCCTTTAGGGTTCCGTGGAGGACAGGTTGAGAACCTCTGCTCTATACACTTTCATTCTAACAGGATTATCGCAGTGAATGGATACGAACGAAGGTCACTAACAATATTTAAATGTATTGTTTTCCCCACCAAAACTCTCCCTCGCGATAACCCGCGTTTTGTGTGCCATTTTAACAAATATTTGTAACATAAACGGAGGTGTATTTCCTGCAACCCAAATTCAGTATTAGCTCCTGAATAATATATTTTTGGGGGTAGTTTCTTTAGCATTTTTTACTCCCAAACTGAAGATTTTTCCACTCTGATAGTACTTTTATTAAAATCTATTATTGACAGTTCTTACCTTATAGTTAGTATATCATATTAATTTTTTAATAAGTAACTATGAGGAAGGCCATTTGTATGAAGGTACGGGTTTTATTTTTTTATGTAGAATCATTAAAATATTTTTAAAACATGCGACAAGATGTATATCATTAAGGGGAAATTTCGAAATGTATATTATCACACATGCTGACTCCTTTTCCTCAGAAAACCTGCTTTTGCAGGAAATTAAAGTGTAAATTTATTTGAAAAGCATTGTTTCCTGCAACTTACATTTGAATGGTATATTTGGTATATTGGTATATGAATGGTATATTTTTTAATGTACTTGCATCGGTATTTTTAATCACCATCTGGAGATCTTTCCAACGCTATCACTTTAATCAAAATATCGCGATTGACAGTTCTTGCATTTACCTAGATAATCGTTAACACAATTAAATTGGTATTTTTAGCCATCATCTTAAAATTCTTTCGACGCTATCACTTTAATCAAAATATCACGACTGACAGTTTTTGTACTTACCTAGTTAGTCATTTAAACGATTTTTTTAAAATAGATGAAATGTCAGATCCTGCAAAAACTTTTAATACACCTTACTTGGTATCTAAATAATTAACCATTAAATAATTAACCCTTAACCCTTCAATTCCTACTCCTACATAGCATCTACCAGCGCATTTTTCATTTTTAACTCTTTCCAACAAAGATGAAAAGTGTTTACAGTCCAAGCGACGACTGCAAAAAAAAACCTAACTCGTTTATTAAGAGCTGAAAAATTAAAAAAAAAATAGTATTTATCATTGCAAAGGAAATGTGGAAAGGTTGCCTAGTCAAAGCGGGTACAGAGGAAAAAGAGATAAGCCCCTACCGGTGTGAATTTCCATCTCTTACTTAGTTCACTAACCTTTAACTGATGTCACAGAAATTGTCACATAACTAATGTGAAGCGGTCTGTGAGACCGCTC
Organism: Maratus speciosus; assembly: GCA_963932465.1. Taxonomy (NCBI): domain Eukaryota; kingdom Metazoa; phylum Arthropoda; class Arachnida; order Araneae; family Salticidae; genus Maratus; species Maratus speciosus. The sequence goes on from OZ010791.1 coordinate 143,105,075, forward strand.
CATTCAAGGATGAATAAAAGGCACGATTAACTCATAGGAGGGTGTTTTTGTACTAAACTTTTTGTACAGGACAGTTATAATTAAAATTCTCCTATTCAAAAGTCTCTTATGATAGTACTAAAGTTCCAAACGGAGCAAAATTTCAGTAGTGTTTGTAGTTAAACTGAAACTTGCAAGTTAAACTAGAAAAAGCCACGGTCTGAGAGACCGGAAACATCAGTTAAAGGTTAATTAAATGATTAAATCAGCGCTAAAATGAAGATCTTATCATTTTCCATTACAAAACATAGGATTGCCAGCTAAAATCTGGGAGCGACCAGTGGCGACCCACTAAAAATTAGGGCTATTTTGGCGGCACTTACGTCGTTCATTAATTAAAATATGGAAACAATGCTAAAATGTAGAGCTTACTGATCTCTGTTGAAACATATCGGTTTGTCTAGTCAAATCGCTGTGCATGTGCAACTAGTGGCAACCCTCCAAAATTAGAGCGTATTTTTGGCACCTATGTAGTTCATTAATTAAAATCTAAAACCATTTCTAACTACTGCAACTAGTGACAACACTCCAAAATTTAGATCAAATTTTGGTCGCTTTTTTAGTTCATAAAAGAAATGATGAAAATAGATGAAGATCTTACAATTCTCTGTTAAAAAAAATATAAGGTTACCTATTGAAACCTAGGTACTAATAATGGCAAATCTCCAAAATTTAGGGATATTTTTACACATTTTTGAGAGTTGTCATTTGTTGTACCCTTATTTTAGCAGGCAACCGTACACTGTAAAAAAAATCTGTCGAATTGACCGGAAAAACTGCCAATTTTGGCGGCAGCGGAAAACCGTTTAATTTACAGAAAATATCTGTAATTTTTCATTAAAACAGTTTTTTCTGTCAAAAATATAGTTTTTTCTGTAAAAATTACAAAATCCCCTCTTTTTTACAGAGAAAAACTGTTTTTCTTTAAACAGTTTTCTTCTTTAAAACAGTTTTTTTCTATAAAAAATACAATTTTTTCTGTAAAAAGTTACAGATTTTTTTACACATTCGGTTTTGAATAAAGTTATTGTAAGATGTTCGTTTTAGCCCTGGTTTCGTCTTTTAATTAATAAACTAAGCAAATGACCAAAAATTGACCTAAATTTTTCACTATCGAGAGACACATACATCTTTCAGAGAATTTTATTTTAAACACGCAAAATCAATTTAAACTTCATTCTTAACTTTATTTCGTTTTTCTATTTACTAATTCATCTTTCGATTTCCCTTTTAATTTTAAGTTCATTACTTTTCATTAATCTAGGTTAAGTGTACTTACATAAGTTTATTGAATTGATTCTTTGTTTAGATAATTCAAACTCAGCAGTAAATAATTCTTTTGAAAGATTTCTCGGATAATAAATGTCCTGTTTTACATTATTATTTTCCAATGAATAAAAAGGAAAAGATAGTTATGTAGATCATGTTATTCAGGTTCTTCATATTAAAAAATAAAGTTTTAATGCATTTAAATTGTAAAATCGTTGTATCTTGTAAAGTAAAGAAAAACTACATTTTTGAGATGTCATTATTCAAAAAAGAAAAGCTGCTTCTTATGTGAATGTTTTTGATGAAAGTAATTAACCAAAGTTCACAACATTTTTTTTTCTTTTTTTTTACGGAACATGATGATATCCATTTCTTCTAAAATTTATTAAAATTGGATTTTATAAAAATTTTATTTTCAAAAACTTCCTTTTTGTTGCTGCAATGTTATGACAATTTGTTTGTTTGAATATACAGGGTAAGTCAAAATGAATATAGCTATTACAAACAGCTATAACTATTTAATGGAAAAGAATTTATAAATAAGATTAACGCAGAATGTAGACGGAAATTCAAAATTTCTTTACGTAAGACGCAGGTGCAGTGAAGCGGAAGCCTACGCATGCGCGATTTGAAACTTTGCAACGACAAGAAACCTGTTCTTTGCGGCCGTCTCATTAGTAAAATGACCAATTATGACGGTAAAAATGGCCACTTTTTTTCTATGGGGTTATGGGAAAGACAGAGTGCCTCCCATGCCCAAAACAATTGAAGAACTGAAAGTACTCATTTGTAATGCGCTTGCGTCGGTGACTGAACAAATACTTCAGAATGTATTGCGTGAAATGGACTGCCACCTAGATGTTGTCCTTGTGACCAAGGGAAGTCACATAGAACATCTATGACGTATGTATACAAAATTTTGAGGTGCCGTTTACATTCTGTGTTAATCCTATCAATAAATTCTTTCCCATTAAATAGTTATAGTGCTATACTAATCACTATATTCATCTTGACTTACCCGGTATTTCTGAGTATTACACTTTATAGTTGAGGGAAGGTGAACCTATATCACGTGGCAGAATATTTTTGGCGTGGCAGGCATTGATTGCTAAATAACTGCCGCGAGGGTTTAACCCTTTATCTACTGACGGTACTTATAAGTATAATTAAAATAACTTGTTATAAAATTCATTTAATACATCGATTAGTAGTAATACAGTTTAGAATGAGTTATAGATGCATTACTTTATCGTGTCCCAAAAGTATTATGGGTTACACAAAACAAAAATATTTTTAAAAGGATGATTTATTTTGCCATTAGTCTCGAGACACCGTATACTAGACGTCCAACTTACTTTTTATCAATAATACTTGTGATGTTGAGATTTTTAACAGATCTTCCCAGGAGCGAAAAGCGCCACAACTAAGAATGTCTTTCAAGTGTAACTGTGTTTGGATTAAACTAGAACTTCATATTCATGAAACTTCTATATTGTATGTTTCATTAGAAAGTGTTTTTATACTTTTTAACTTTTTCATATTTTTCTACTCGTATAATATATGGATGTACAATCGAGAAAAAAACTCCCCATCCCATACTGTTTTACACTGAGAAAAATGACACTTTCAAATCTGAGTAAATGTATGTTTTCATTTTGTTTTGAAACTTTTTGTTTCAAATAGGACGACCCAATGCTTTCAATTCTGAAATACCATAAATACTCAGTTTCAAACGAAATTACTTTTCATTCGTTAAACGTAGTAAATTTTACCAGGGTAGTTGAATTTATTTATATTATATCATTTGTTATGATTTCGAACGAAACGCTCTTTTCAGAAATAATTTATAACATGAAATGTCGCGAACTACATTTTTATCGTGTTCGCGGAAGAACACTTAAAAGCCGTCGTAATATAATTGCGAAAGCATAAATTTTATTTTTCAACCTTCGAAATCGAAGAATGGATGAATTCGTAAAAAAAAAAGACTTCGCCTGAGATCTGACAATCATCAACAATATAAAAATACAAAAATCATGTATAATCGTGAATAAACATCACAAATAAAGCGTTATCTGCTCGTATTTGAGTATGTCCAAGTTTTCAGAAATGAATACATACATGTTTCAAACTTGAATAACTTTGTTTCGGAGCCATTTTGACTATGCGGCATACTCAGATTTGAGTATTTTTTACTCAGTTTTGAAAATGTCGTTTTTAGTGTGTAAGCTCTTGTTTATTGTAGAAGAAAAAGATAAGTATTAATCTACTGGGAATAATGTCATCTTTTTTAATAGGATTTTTCTTTTCCATAAGGATGATAAACAATAAGGAATACTTAAACTTTAAGCATTAAAAAACTTTACTAATATGATTTTTTTAATCGTAAGGTCCCACTTTTAATATTTTATTTGAGTTTCTTGGTTCATATCCACCGGGGAAAGCATATATTTTGCACATTTGTTTTTTAGTCTTCATGAATATAGAAAAATTAACTAGGATTAAATGCACAGAACAATGTGTATTTTGAAATTGACACACCAGGCGTGTATTTAGTAATTTACACGCCACTTTCCACATATAGACAAAGCGTTTTTGTATCATCTGTATACCTGTTTTAACGTGTAAATTTACGCATTTATTTTTTACAGAAGAGAGGAGATCTTCTACTGTTTTAAAATCCATATTTCACAAAATCATATCGTCGGTAATGTGTTTTTGGAATTCTTTAAATATAGAATCGGGTAAAAGTTAATGAAATCTTTTATTTGTATAAATAAAGGAATTCATTAAAACTTAAATAAAAATTAATTTTCTTTAAAATTTTCTTAGTTTAAAAGATATTTTAATCAAAATAAAAAGTTTATTTAATACAGGGAATTTAATTCATGAGCGGGATAATTCGAAAATATCTATGAAAACAAAATGTAACCAAATAAATTTATTTTTTATAAACATTTCCGATATTCAATGGGTCAATTATCATGTGACATGAATAAAACATCACTTGTTAATTAATTTATAAACTGATTTTTCTCATTTAGATTTAAATTGAGTTACACATATTAAAAATTCATTAAAAGAAGTTAAAATTTAAATTTAATCTCCCTCGACATTTTTTAAAAATTCAAAATGTTGATTCAACACTGTAATAGTTTTTACTTGTAGAAAACGCAAAAAATGAACTAATAAATTTAATTATATGAGATTTGATTAAAAGTTCGCAAATATAATGTCACTCTCGTGAGATTCTACAGTAATTATAAAAGGATTTCTTTTTCCAAATTCAAATGTAAATTTTCAAGTTGAACAAAGAAACTTTTATGTTTGAAAATACATTTTGAAAACATATTTGAAAACCATTTAGTTGCAGTACAAGATAATAAAGCAACCGTAATCTATATGGAATCCTGAACGGATGTTGCATAGCCACCTGTGCTTCGGGCTAAGAAAATAATAAATTGCAATTTTCTGCCATTGGGGAAAACGAAGTTTACGAGATATAAAGGAAATCGATGCCTTCTAATATTCAGAAAATATAACTCTAAACTCAATAAAATTCGAAATGCTGCCTTTCAATAGTTTCAAAATTTTTAAAGCAAAAAATATGGAGCGTGAAATTTTAATTTATTACTTTTCTTTATTTTGAATTGATGCACGAGATTCCTGCCTGGTGATTTCCTTTATGGCAGTTTGTATCCTAATTTATTTATTCAATTATTCAAATAACCCACTCTGAAGGGAGTGTCTTGTCAGCATTTTTTAACATTTAAGTTTTATTGATGTTCACATTCATTGTGAAGAAGTAATGCCTATTAACACTAACGTTTTTTAAAAATAAACATATTTGTATCCTAATTTAATTTATTCAATTATTCAAATAATCTACACTGTAGGGAGACCCTTGTCAGCATTTTTTAGTATTTAAGTTTTATTAATTTTCACATTCATTGTAAAGAAGTAATGCCTATGGGGTGATTTGATTCTCCATGCAGCGGTAACTCAGGGGTTCGATGATATTGTAAGATAAAAAATAAAACTCCAACATTATAGGTGAAAGAAAGTGCATTCAATGTTTATTCATTTTCCAAAGAAAACAGACAATTCGTAAAAAGAGCATCAGATATGAAGATATGCAGAAATATAATTATCCATGGCAAAGTGCTCCGTAACGTCAACAGAAAAAAATAACAGCGGCCCTTTATCAGACCTTCCAGCCCAGAGGTCGGGAGCCAACTCTACTTTTTTTGTGTACTGAATCACATGACTTGGCGTATCACATTAACGCCAATTTACAAAGTTTTTGACGCCGGAATTACAGAGACAAAGCATTGGCGGCAGGTTTACAGAAAAATAATGTGCAGCCCCCCTTTCAGCACACCCACAGGATGTAAAGCAACCCTACATATTTCATGAATAAGAGCGACATGAAGTCTGGTTTTGTTTACTTTAACAACAGATTGTGCTTAAATGTGATTGTGAAATCTTTAACGAATGTATGTAAAATGTAGAAGGCATATGTGCTAAGATAAATGAAATATAATTTGAAACCGCAATTCCCATAAAATACTTTTTTATTTTTTTCTTTATTTCTTTTTACCCGTAAAATTCTAATAGTAATTAAGAGTGAGTTATTTAAAACGCAGATAAAATATGATAAAAGAAAATGAACGTTAAAAAATGCAGATGCACTTAGGTTTATATCAGTGGCGTGGCGTCCGGTCATCGCTGGATGCGGCGATGACCAAGCAATATTTTAAAACTCTTAATAAGCTTTTAAAACTCTACGATCCAGTTTTAGCAGAAAATTTGGAGTTCATGTATAAGTGAAGGTAAGATTTAAAGTTTCTTTTTTGAACATTCAACCATTGAATTTTAGAGTTAATAATTTTTCACCACAAACTTAAATAATTGCGATGACCACCGAAAATTTTCACGCCACGCCACTGGTTTATATGTCCTTGATTACTTTTAAATACAGACCGTTAAAATAAATATGCGAGAATGGGAATTTTGAGTAAGTGAAAAAAAATGAAATTATAAATCTTTGTACGTGTTGAGTTAAGTTCGTTGTGAAAAGCAGAGAGAAAGAAATATGTACATATATATATATATATATATATATGAAGGTAGAACTACGTATTGTTGTAATTTAATGAATTTACTTGTTCAAAGTAGATTTTCAGAAACGGGGGGGGGGCGGAAACCGATATGTTGCAGAAAAAGCTGCCACAATGCCTATTAACACTAACTTTTTTCTTTTTTAAGTAAACATATTCGTATCCTAATTTATTTATTCAATTATTCAAATAATCCACTGAGAAAGAAGACTGCTGTCAGTATTTTTTAACATTTAAGTTTTATTAATTTTCACGTTCATTGTGAAGACGTAATGCCTATCAACACTAAAAATTTTTAAAAGTAAACATTTTCGTTCATAAATTCGCTGTTCAATTCATAAATTGTCGCTTTGTAACTGACCCATTTGTTCCTATAATTATTTTTTAGCGCTTTAAACACACAAGCATTTCCTTACTCATCTATTATTAATGCATAGAACTTGGCATTAATTTTCAAAATATAGATATAATGATTTTTCACCACATCATCGTCTTAAAAACAGCGATTTCGAAATATATCGGACAGAAAGTATCGATTCTTCCATACATCGAAATATTCCCATTGTTACTTAAGGTATTAACCATTTGCGGTAGAAATACTCCTTTAGAAGCAGGTATCTCTTACACGAATTTATTCGGTTGGCACAGCTTTTTTTTTTTTTTTTTTTTTTTTTTTTCTTAACCATTTGGGAAAATAGTTGTTGTCCTCTGTCAGGGTAGGAAATCAAAAACATATCTGAATCGTTTTATTGGTTGAATCCGCCTTTTACTCGTTTTCTGATGGGTCTATACAGTAATCTGTATATTCCCTTTACTTTCAACAGAGATGGATACTTCTGTTACCACTGTGACAAAAAAGTAATAAAAACTACAAAAAAAAATTAATAACTCAGAAACAAATTGAGATACAGCTTTCAAACAAATTGCATTTAAAAGTACATTTTTTTTCTCTATACGACGGTGTAAAAAGTAATATTGTGGGATGTTTAGAAGTTTAAGAATGAAATTTCATTTAAAATTGGTCGTCAGATTTCTTGGAAATCTTGGAAATCTGATTTGAAATGGATTTCTTGGAAATCTGACGATGGAAAAGCCTTTTCCCGAATAGCCAATGAAATGCTTGGATAATACGTAAGTTTCAGGTGGATAATACGTAAGTTTCAGGAAATCTGACGAGTCGCAGGCGATTTTTATCGCTTGCAATTTTTACGTGTAATAACACTATTAATGTTTAATTCATGGCGTACGTAATGTATGATCAATTCCGTGCGATTTTTTATGTCTTAATATTTAGTCTTTGAAAAAATCATTTTTTTTTTTTTTTTTTTTTAAGAAACACTGTTACTTGTACGTTGACAACATGTGCAATAAAGGGTGATTTATTTCTGTTTATGTTGAATTATGTTTCATAATACATACTTGCAGAAGATTTTTGAAACACATCCATACGAATGTATCGAACCCATTTTATTAGCAGGTCCATTTGATGTTGAGAGCTAGGGCTCAATAGCTTCTAGTGGATACATATTAGATTTTTTAATATTGGTATTTTTTGGTTTAAAATGTTTTTAACACCTGTTTTATTAATTTTGGTAAAATATCTTCTAACTTTTAGGAGTCATTACCCGGCTGCCAAGAAGGGTTATGTGTTTCACACGTATCTGGGTATGTGGATTTCTTTATACCCTCGAAACATCCCAACGGCTGGATGGATTTTAATGAATGAAGTCTCAATCGATTCGTCTTAACCGTTCGATGGTTATAGGCCAGGTTTTGTTTTTATAAATTCAAAATAGTGGCCGTAAAATACAAAATGGTAGTAGACACGAAAGAAAATTTTTACGCACCATATTGAGTGGCATATCATTGAACAGATCTTTCAAAATGACGACGATGTTTCATTGACTACTTTACAGTCAGAAGCTCCGTTTAAATATTACACAACCTGGAAGTTGCGTAGGTAGGATCTCTAGCTTTACTGCAACTCTAACCATCATAGACATCTATAGGCTTCATCAAAACAGTGTTTATAGATTGGAACTAACAATTAAACACAACTTCAAAGTCATCAATACAAGTAAATAAAAAAAATAGGTGAATAATATAAAAAATAGCTTAACATTGATGAGAAATAATTAATTAGTTCACATTTTACGCAGTCGGGTTTTTTGATTTTTTAAATTAAATTTTTACTTGTTTTACTTTTATAAACTTACTTGTTCAATTGTAATTTAAAAAAAAATCATTTAACAAAGAAAACTACCACATTAACACATTCGTAAAAGACATAACAATTATCAAATCAAATAAGATTCAAAAACAAATAAATAGGAAACACAAAACACGCGTAAGTATCTTTGACACTTTTGCGAACGGAAACGTCATTTTGAGACAATGGGATACGGTAAGGGATGGTCATTCGCCTTGGTTTCTTATTTCGCTAATTGTGTTTGGGTCATTCTCACGAAAAAGTACAAAATAGCAAAAAAAAAGGTATTTTGTAATATTGTGTAAAAAATCTTTAAAATTGCATGGGTGTTTTTTTTATGCTTAATAAATAACCTTATATTAGTGGCCAAGTTGTCTATTTTATTTTTCACAAGTTTTTGATTTTTTTTAAATTCTTACATAGACACAGACATTTTCATTTGGAAAATTTAAATGCAGACATAATTGTGTAATTATTGGGCATAATTGGTATACATTCTGTTTTTTTTTTATTAAACTGTTACAAATCATTCACACAGAAAAGGAAAATTTCGTTAACAAACACTGTTTTAAACTTTTAAATTTAGATAATCTAATTTTCTAAAATACAGTGAGCATCAGGAATTCATTACCTGTCAATTTTCTTTTTGTATTTGAGACCTGCTTAGCACACAATATTTGACTAGCAGGGATAGCCGAGCTACGCTCGGTCAAAATTACTCGAGTGTTCAATTCGATATTGTATTCTCACTGTATCATTCTTGCTGTTAGGATACAATTGGCATGACCTTGACTTATAGGGACACAAAATGACCCACTAACCGAATTTTTTCGAACATGCGACTGAACCAATTCTCTTCTCGAACCTCAAAACGATAGAATACAAAATTTAGTCAAAATCGTTAAATTCCTTTTATAGATAACATTAGCTTCACCCATGGTAACCCAAAAGGGACTCACTAATCTAAATTTACCGAACGTGTGACTTATCCCAATGATCTTCTCGTGCTGGGAAACGTAAAAAAATTTTGTCAAAATCATTAGAACCGTTTTTTTTATGTAATTAGCTTAGCACACAGTGACCCAAAAATGATCCACTAGTCGATTTTTCTCGAACATGTGACTTAGCCCAATAGTCATCTAGCCTAATTAGCCCAATAGACCCAAAGCGGTATATTACAAAATTTTGTCAAAATGTTTTGATCCTTTTTTTTAGATTCAATTAGCTTGACACCTGCCCCATTGTGACCCAAAATGACCCACTAATCGAATTTTCTTGAGCATGCGAGCTAGCCTAATGGTATTCTCGTGCCCGAAAATGATAGAAAACAAATTTCGTCAAAATCGTTAGAGCCGTTTTCTAGATAATCTTAGCTTGACTCACAGTGACCCAAAAATGATCCACTAATAGAATGTTATTTAACATGTGACTTAGCCCAATCGTCTTCTCATGCTCAGAAACGGTATAATACAAAATTTTGTCAAAATGTTTTGATCCCTTTTTTAAAAAAATACAATTAGCTTGAACCAAAGCAGTGACCCAAAAATGACCCATTAATCGAATTTTCTCGAACATGTGACATAGCCAAATGGTCTTCGAATGCTCAGAAACGGCATAATACAAGATCTTGTCAAAATGTTTTGAGCCGTTTTTTAGATACAATTAGCTTGACCACAGTAATCCAAAAATGACCCTCTAATCGAATTTTCTAGAACATGTGGCTTAGCCCAATCGTGTTCCCATGCCCAGAAACGGTATAATACAAAATTTTGTCAAAACCGTTTCCGTCGTTTTTAGATGCAATTAGCTTGACCCACAGTGACCCAAAAATGACCCACAAATCAAATTTTCTCGAACATGTGACTTAGCCCAATGGTCTTCTCATACCCAGAAGTTGTATATTACAAAATTTTGTCGAAATGTTTTGAGGCTTTTTTAGATTCAATTAGCTTGATACCTGACCCATTATGACCCAAAATGACCGACAAAGCGAATTTTCTCGAACATGTGACTTAGCCCAATCGTCTTTTCATGCCCAGAAACGGTATAACATTAAATTTTGCCGAAATCGTTTGCGTCGTTTTAGCGATACAATTAGCTTGACCCACAGTGACCAAAAAATGACCCACAAATCGAATTTTCTCGAACATGTGACTTAGCTCAATGGCCTTCTCATGCCCAGAAACGGTATCAAACAAAATTTCGTCAAAATCGTTGGAGCCATTTTCTAGATAATCTTAGCTTGACTCATAGTGACCCAAAAATGATCCACTAATCGAATTTTATTTAACATGTGACTTAGCCCAATGGTCTTCTCATGCTCAGAAACGGTATAATACAAAATTTTGTCAAAATGTTTTGAGCCGTTTTTTTATAGATACAATTAGCTTGACCCACAGCAGTGACCCAAAAATGACTCATTAATCGAATTTACTCGAACATGCGACTTAGCCCCATGGTCTTCTAATGTTCAGAAACGGTATAATACAAGATTTTGTCAAAATGTTTTGAGCCACTTTTTAGATACAATTAGCTTAACCCACAGTAACCCAAAAATGCGCACAAATCGAATTTTCTAGAACATGTGGCTTAGCCCAATTGTTTTCTCATGCCCAGAAACGGTGTTAAACAAAATTTTGTCAAAATCGTTTGATTCGTTTTTAGGTACAATTAGCTTGACCCACAGTGACGCAAAATGATACACTAATCGATTTTTCTAGAACATATGACTTAGCTCAATGGTCATCTCATGCCCAAAAATGGTATATTACAAAAGTTTGTCAAAATGTTTTTAGGCTTTTTTAGATTCAATTAGCTTGATACCCGACCCATTATGACCCAAAAGGACCCACAAATCGAATTTTCGCGAACATGTGACTTAGCCCAATCGTCTTTCCATGCTCAGAAACGGTATAAAAGAATATTTTGTCAAAATCGTTTGCGTCGTTTTAGCGATACAATTAGCTTGACCGAAAAATGACCCACAAATCGAATTTTCTCGAACATGTGACTTAGCTCAATGGTCTTCTCATACCCAGAAACGGTATCAAACAAAATTTTGTTAAAATCGTTTGGTTCGGTTTAAGATAAAATTAGCTTGACCTACAGTGAACCAAAATGACACACTAATCGATTTTTCTAGAACACGTGATGTAGCTCAATGGTCATCTCATGCCCAGAAGTGGTATATTACAAACTTTTGCCAAAATATCTTGCGGCTTTTCTAGATTTAATTAACTTGATACCCGACCTATTATGACCCAAAATGACCCACAAATCGAATTTTCTCGAACATGTGACTTAGCCCAATCGTCTTCCCATTCCCAGAAACGGTATAACACAAAATTTTGTCAAAATCGTTTGCGTCGTTTTTTAGATACAATTAGCTTGACCCACAGTGACCCAAAAATGACCCACAAATCGAATTTTCTCCAACATGTGACTTAGCCCAATAGTCTATTCATGCCCAGAATCGGCATAGTACAAAATTTTGTCAAAATCGTTTGATTCGTCTTTAGATACAATTACCTTGACCCACAGTGACCAAAAATGACACACTAATCGATTTTTCTCGATCGTGTTGCCTAGCCCAATGGGCACCTCATGCCCAGGAGCGGTATATTACAAAAATTTGTCAAAATGTTTTGAGGCTTTTTTTAGATTCAATTAGCCTGACACCTGACCCATTGCGACCCAAAATAACCCACTAATCATCGAATTTTCTTGAACATGCGACTTAGCCCAATGGTATTCTCATGCCATAAACGGTAGAAAACAAAATTTCGTCAAAATCGTTAGAGCCGTTATTTAGATTATCTTAGCTTGACCCACAGTAACCCAAAAATGACCCACTAATCGAATTTTCTCTAACATGTGACTTAGCCCATTGGTCATCTCATAATTCAAGTGGGTAGGAAATCCTAAATCGGTAGATTACAAAATTTAGTCAAAATCGTTAGAGACGTTTTTTTCGATAAAATTGGCTTGACCCGAAGTGACCCAAAAATGACCCACTAATCGAAATTTCTCGAACATGTGGCCTAGCCCAATGGTTTTCTCGTGGCCGAAACCGGTTGGATATCAAATTTAGTCAAAATCGATTGAGCCGTTTTTTAGATATCATTAGCTTGATCCTGACCCATTATGATCCAAAATGACCAACTAATCGAATTTTCTAGAACACGCGACTTAGCCCAGTAGTCTTCTCGTGCCCAAAAATGGCAAAATACAAAATTTCGTGAAAATCGTTACAGCCGTTTTAAAGATAAAATTTACATACACACATACACACACAATTTTTGCTCGTATTATAGTCCTGGTAATAAAAAAGAAAAGTGCCCAGCTAAGCTGATGGCATTGAGCTCACAGGCTATTCACAAATTGTATATTATACTCTTATTTTAAAGAATAATGCCCCTCAAAAAAATAAGTGAAGGGGGATCCCCATTTATATTTAACCAATGAACCTCCAAATCTAATCAGGGAAGCTCGAAAACGCAATAAACCGGTATACCAAATTTGGAGCAAATTGAATAATCCTGCAAAAAAGTTATTTATCTAAATTAAAGGGGGGTGGACTAGCCCCCCTTTTCCCCCTTTATCCTTAACCAATGAACCCCCAAAATTAATCAGGGAAGCTCCTTAACATAATAAACCAGTATACCAAATCCGTAGCAAATCGAATAATTCTGCATGAAAAACCCATTTATCTGAATTAAAGGGTGGTAGACTAACCTCCTTTTCCCCCTTTATCCTTAACAAATGAACTCCTAAAATTAATCAGGGAAGCTCCTTAACATAATAAACTAGTATACCAAATTCGGAGCAAATCGAATAATTCTTCATGAAAAACCCATTTATCTGAATTAAGAGGGGTGGACTAACACCCCTTTTCCCCCTTTATCCGTAACCAATGATATCCAAAAACTAATCAGAGAAGTTCCTCAACATAATAAACCGGCATACCAAATTCGGAGCAAATCGAATAATTCTACATGAAAAACCCATTTATCTGAGTTAAGAGGGGTGGACTAACCCCCATTTTTCCCCTTTATCCGTAACCAATGAACATCCAAAACTAATCAGGGAAATTCCTTAACATAATAAACCGGTATACCAAATTCGGAGCAAATCAAATAATTCTACATAAAAAACCCATTTATCTGAATTAAAGGGTGGTGGACTAACCCCCTTTCCCCCTTTATCCTTAACCAATGAACCCCAAAACTAATCAGGGAAGCGCCTTATCAGAATGAACCAAGAAAAAAAAATTTAAACAAATTCATTAACTAAAAATTTCGAAGAAAATAAAAAGTTTTAATGTTAAAATGGTAAGGAAAATTAAACTAGCAAAGTTTAATTTTCCATAACATAAGTTTAACATAAACCTCAGTTAAATAAAAAAAATTTCGCTGGTGACCATTTTTTCTTTATTTTGAATCATTAAGGCTTTAGTCTATCAGATTAAAATGTTATTTTAGCAAGTTTAATTTCGCCAGATTTTTTTTCCCAAAAGTCAAAAGATTGTGAGAATGCCCCGTATCTAAAAAACAAAAATGCTTTCCTTCTCCCAAACTATCTAACGATGATTTGGCATGTATTGTCGTCTATGGCACTTTTTTTTCAGTGTCGATGGAAGGAGACTATTTTGGCTAGGAACAAAGTTTAAAAATTAATTCCGTATTAAAAATAAAGCCATTTTATAGCCTCCGGTACGCAATTTCTTTCTCCCACCTGTTAATGTGTCGTCTCCAAAAAATAACTTCGCGTTGTATAAGCCAGCTTTAAAACAAAGTAGATGCATCATTGTACTGTGAAATACTCTACTGAAATTTTTTTAACTTCTAAGCATCGCACATTTTCAATTTTTATACCGTCGTATTCGGGGGAAAAAAGTACTTTTAAATGCAATTTGTTTTAAAACTGTATCTCCATTTAGTTTTGAAATATTATTATTATTATTTTCTTTTTTGTAGTTTTTAGAGCTATTTGCTTAATATTGGCAACGGAAGAACTCAATTTCTGTAGAAAGTAAAGGAAAAATAGTTCTAAAATTGTAATTATATATTTTTGTTGCTATTTTCTCATAACAACCGAAAGAAAATGTAATTAAATACGTGCTATTTTGAAAAGATATAAAGGAATGATTTCTCATAAAACAAGGAGATAGTATAAACTAAATTTAATATTACAAACAAATGAAGGCATATGAATTATGAGATAGCTGTTTTTTTTGTTGTTGTTGTTGTTGTTTTTTGTCCAGTTTCTTGAATGACGAAATCTCGTTTTTTTTTTTTATTATCATTATTTGTGTATTATTCAGCGATAGTCACGTCCTATGCATATTTTACTGTAGATGTTGTTTAAGACTGGATCGTAAATGAGGAATTCTTCAGCGGATGCGGTTGACGTCATTTTATATAAAATAAAAGCGCGTGTTTAAAGTCTTAAAACTGAACTATCTATATTTATATACATATATATATATTTTTTTTTCATCGCGGGCGACACTAAATTCTGAAAAAGCAGAATTCCTGTTTTCAAGTTTTAATATTAAGTTAGAACTTAACTAAAAACTTTTAATTAGTAATTATTGAAAAAAGTCGTAAAATATTTAAATTGTTTAATAATCTGAACTCTCTTGTAAAAAATATTCGTTGATTGCAAGTACAGTTTCTCGTACTTTTTACGGAATTTCTTTCTCCGATGATATGATCGGAGCGAATGTGTTAAAAAATAGTGAATATAGATTTAAGAATATACTTGACAAAATAATATCGTCTAATAATAGCAAAAGTCTAATTAATTTGTCATTTTCTCTTAGGTTTCAGGATTTTTTTCTATTTTCTACACACTGAAAAGAATTTCCTAATTTTGGCAATAAAATTTCCGGATTTTTACTTTTTTTTTTTTGCAATAGTATAAATAACTTTCACATGTTTAGTGAAAATAAAAATTCTATCTCTCAGATATTCTCAAATCCATATTTTTTACACAATCACGAAATCTTTTTCATGAGAAAAAAATATATATCCATAAAAATACGAAATCGTACTTGCAATCAATAGAATTTTCTTTTACAATGAATATTCAATATCTTAACTCTTATATCTAAAATAATTAGAGTTTTGAATTAGTGATAATGTTATTAATTAATAGCTTGAACGATTGATTATTATCATAAATATTTTACTAATTATTGATGATCCTATTATTCACTTTATTTGAAAATGACTATTTGAGTCTCTTCTATAATTTCTGAATCATTACGTCACTGATTCTGATATTTTTAACCGACTTTAAAAAAAAGCAGAGGTTCTCAATTTGACGAGGGTGCTTAAATTTGAAACGGCATTATTTAAGTTAACCCTTTAACTCGTGACTTTTTTATTTTGTTCAGAAAACATTATATTTGAGTTTATTTTTGTTAATTACAGGGCTCCCCAATGGTCCGCCAACTGAATACCAATAAATTTTAACAGAAAATTTTATTGTAGGTTTGCGCTAGAATTAATTTTCAAAGATGGTTCCGAGGCGGTTTGTAAGAAAAATCTAAAAACAAAATTTTTCTAAAAAATTATTGGGACTCAGTTGGCGGACCATTTGGGAGCCCTGTAATTATGCACTAGAAAAATTGAGGGGGGGGGGGGGAATTATTTATGTTTCTGTTAGACATAATGTCATAATACCACTCCTGAGTTACATAACAGAAATTACTCAAAAAATCATAAATTTAAATTATATACTTACTTTAAGGGGGCCGGGATACATTTTAAAATAATTTTTATTTATTGAGTTAAAATTTTGAATTTTTTTTGCGATGGTTAACTATATCATTATGTGCTAGTTAACTATAACCACATGATAAAACTTCTCATAATTTTTTTAATTAAAATTTTAACAATTATTAAAAAAGTGGGGTATTTTAAAATCGTTATAACGTTTGTAAAATTTAAATTTTCTTTCTTTTAAATAAACAGAAATATATAAGTTTTAATTTTGATTCAGCATTTTTTAAAACATTAATTTAAAAAAAATTAAAAATATTTAAAATAAAAATTACAAAAAAAAAGAAGATGTAACCTTTTTTTTTTTTAATATAATATTTTCAAAAGTAAAATTTTTTTTTTCAAATTTGCTAAATCGAAATTAAAGTAAAACAATTGAAAAAGACATGTTCCAAGTTTAAACCATTTATCTTTAACGGTTCCTGACTTATAACAATTTAAATACGATAAATGGTGAAAAAAACCATCATGAAGAAAAACGCATTTTTACAAGAAGTCTTTTCCATGACAACCATCGCTTGAAAGCAAGATTTTGAAAACAAACTAAAACTAGAAAAATAATATTTCTTGTTCTAATTAAGACAGAAACATGATTTAAACGTCCTTTTAAGCAGAAAAAAAAACAGCAAAAAATTTTTAATGCAAACAAAAAATTTTCAACAAAAAAATTTTAATGCAATGAATTTTCTTTGGAAAATTTGAAGATTTTTGTGTCCTAGACCCCCCTTAAAGTGTTTACACTGTACAATAACAACTATTCAACGATATAATAATTTTTATAATGCTTTCAATAATTTGCAGAATAAATAATTACTACCTCATAAAGATAAATAAAAATGCCAGTAAAGCACATTACAAGGAGTATCAATAAAAGATGTTATAACCTTCTTAGGATAACAAATCAAAACAAAAACAGACTTCAGGACCTCAAATGCATGTTATCATGCTTAAGTAACACATAACAGTTCATCAAAAGACCAATAGAAAACACCAAACGGCAAAAAAATATCATGTAGCTCCTGAGTTACACTATTCATTTAAGGGTTAAAGAACCTGTGTTAGGCTGAATTTCATGTGCTTCAGTGACCACGTGGACAGTGTTAGCCTCAATGGTATTTGTAATATCAATATTAACCGACTTCAAAAAAAGGAGAAGGTTCTTAAGTGAAATCTTTTTTTATTATTATTAAGGACAGTGTTAGCCTCAATGTTATTTGTAATATCATTATTAACCGACTTCAAAAAAAGGATAAAGTTCTTAAGTGAAATCCTTTTTTTTATTATTATTGAGGACAGTGTTAGCCTCAATGTTATTTGTAATATCATTATTAACCGACATCAAAAAAGGATAAAGTTCTTAAGTGAAATCTTTTTTTATTATTATTGAGGACAGTGTTAGCCTCAATGTTATTTGTAATATCATTATTAACCGACTTCAAAAAAGGGATAAAGTATATAAATGAAATCTTTTTTTTTATTATTATTGAGGACAGTATTAGCCTCAATGTTATTTGTAATATCATTATTAACCGACTTCAAAAAAAGGAGAAAGTTCTTAGGTGATTTTTTTTTATGACAGTGTTAGCCTCAGTGTTATTTGTAATAGCCGTATTAACCGACTTGAAAAAAAGAGGAGGTTCTCAGGTGAAATCTCCTTTTTTCATTATAAAATTATTAACTTTAATTAATAACAGTGTAGCAAACGACCTCCTAAGCACACAACGAATACAATATGAATATTCAGAGCTTTTAAAAACATTTATTAAGAAGTTATTAAATATGTAATATTTTCAAATTATTGCTGAGCTGAAAAAAAAAGAAGATAAAAGAAAACCCAGTCTAAGCATAAATTCATATTCGAGCAACTTTATTTTAAACACATAAAATTAATTTATGTTCCATTCATATCTTTGACTAACTTATTTTTTTTACGCTCAAATTAATTTTTCGATTTCACTTTTAATTTTAACCTCATCACTTTTCGCGAATTAGGTTAAGTGTACTTTTGAAAATTTATTGAATTGAGTCTATATTTAGATAACCCAAACTCAGCTGAAAATAATTCTTTTAAGACATTTTCAGCATATAAAAGCTTTTTTTTTTTTTTTTTTTTTTTTTTTTTTTTTTTTTTTTTTACATTTTAATATTTATCGACGTTCGAAAAGAAAAATGAACATTTTATACATCATGTTATTCAAACTCATTAAATTAAAAAAAAGCTTAAAATGTTCTTAAATTTTAAAATCGTTATTTGTACACTTATCCAAAAAAATATTTCTGATGTGTCATTATTCATAGAAAAAGAACTAGTTCTTATGTGCATACTTTTCAGAAAAGTAATTAACCAAAGTTCACGAGATTTTAAATAACGGAAGCTTGATGATAAATCGATTTCTTCTGGAATTTATTAAATCGGAATAAAAAATTGTCTTCAGGTTATTAATTTTTTAATGGAATGTTGCGCAAAAAATTACATATTTTAACATATTTCTGTTCGTTTTGTTTGCTATTTTTTCTGGTTTCAGTAAGATAAATCTTTTTTTATGAAAATGCATTACAAAACATTTTTAGGAAGAATAAGAATGTAATAATTATAAACGTAAATTAAAAACACATGCTTTCATTTAAATTCACAAAAAGGTAGAAATGTGGATTAATTGATTTAAATGGGAATTTCTCCAAATTAGCCAGCTATCGCCAAGTTGGCTTCATACATCACAACTTACTTCTGTCGCCAAATTTGGCGATATTTCGACAAATTGGTCAAATTTTGGCGTTATTGTGGTAACCCTGCCATTAATACTTTTCAACGAATACTCATTATTGAAGCTGATACTGATTTCTTCATAGGAAATTAAACTATAATTGAATAACCATTAAGTTTAAGTAGTGTTAGTTTAACTTTAAGTGGTGTTTTTGTGATATTTTACGAAAACGGAGAGTGCTTGGGGGAAGGCTCCCCCTTTTACATCCTTTGGGGTAAAATTTTAAAAAATTCCGAAACATTATTTATTAATTTAGTTTTGCCTATTAGGCATGTCAAGTTACAAGATTTTATTTCCATTGGTTTATGAGATATGGAGAATTTTTTTTACTATTATTTGCCCCCGTCGGCCCCACCCTTAGGGACCGAATTTTAAAAAATCAATGTCCAATTCATGAATTGCCCTCAGAAATACATATACATTGCAAATTTCAAAACTCTGTGTCAACAGAAAGAAGAAAAATTAGTAACAGGATTTCACTGCCACATACAAACAGAATTGTAAGTTAAAAGAAAGCATATAAAAATAACTATTTTTTTAGAGGAATCAATATGTCATAAATACAAATACTATTCAGGACAACAAATATCTCAGTTCTTAGGTAATAATACTTTTTTGGATCATTCGAGTTGTTTCAAGTATTTTTCTATGCGTTTAGTTCAAATATGCTAAGTTTTCTGTCGATGCTAAAGTATATGCTAAGTTAAATATGCTAAGTTTCTTCAAATAAATGAAGATGAAAATCCAGGAAAATCTCACAGATCTAGTAGGTTCTGAATTTTGTTTGAGTAACAATCTAAACAAGCTTCACCACTAGGCTGTGCCATAAAATAAAATTTATTAATTTGTTTGGCCTTTCATTTCTGCTACAAAATAAAAACCTACAATTGATTTAATTGCGAAATATTAAATTAAATTGGTTGCAATCAAATTTAGTTGAAAAATGCAATTAATCTTTAATTGTAATTATATTTTTTATCAAATTAGTTGATTGAAAATTTAATTGATTGATTTCTAGCACTGGATTCAACTCTACCGCCGCAAGCGAGTACCTACACCCTATAGACAATTTTTAGAACTTCACATTCCTGCAAGATCTTCCGAACTGAGTACTGCTATTTCCGAATAATTTATTTATTGACATTAGTTTGCGGTTTTATAAGACCAAGATTACTATCCAGAAATAGTAGTACCCTAAAATTGCAACTATGACAATAGTTTTAAGTTATTGCGAAGATGAGTTATTATGAATTTGTACTCAGCTATGAATAATTACTACAAAATAAAAACCTACAATTGATTTAATTGCAAAATATT
This sequence comes from Maratus speciosus, assembly GCA_963932465.1. Classification (NCBI taxonomy): domain Eukaryota; kingdom Metazoa; phylum Arthropoda; class Arachnida; order Araneae; family Salticidae; genus Maratus; species Maratus speciosus. Next base: position 143,125,581 of record OZ010791.1, read on the forward strand.
AAATTAAATTGGTTGCAATCACATTTAGTTGAAAATGCAATTAATCTTTAATCGTAATTACATTTTTTATCAATTAATTAGTTGATTGAAAATTTAATTGATTGTTTCCTACACTGTTAAAAATATCGTGAAAAATTACCTCTGTTTATAAAGGCTATCTATTTTCTGACCAATGAGAACGCTACATAAATGCTTACGGGTCGTTCTCATTGGTCAGAAAATAGATCGCCTTTAAAAACAGAGGTAATTTTTCACGATATTTTTAACAGTGTAGTACTGGATTCAACTCTACCGCCGCAAGCGAGTACCTACATCTTATAGACAAATTTTAGAACTTTACATTCCTGCAAGATCTTCCGAACTGAGTACTGCTATTTCCGAATAATTTACTTATTGACATTAGTTTGCAGTTTTATAAGACCAAGATTACTATCCGGAAATAGTAGTACCCGAAAATCGCAACTATGACAATATAGTTTTAAGTTATTGCGAAGTTAAGTTATTAAGAATTTGTACTCAGCTGGGTTTCCAGTTTGGTCTCTACTTTCAATTTAAAAAACTTCGAATTCACATCAGAAATTCTGAAAGAAGAATTTTTACTTTAGGTAATCACGAAACGTCTATCATTAAATAAGGAAAAAAATACTATACAGAAATTCTGGTGTGAATGTAAAATTTCAGAATTTTAAAAAGGCCAAATCTGGCAACCCTGGTACTCAGACAAAGAAGTCTTTCCAGTTTAAACAAAGCAAACTGCTACGGAAAGAATTACTTTTGCAAAAGAACATTACAGTTTTCCAAGGGGTTAAAAGTTGTTTGAAAACAGCTATCATTGGATTCGTCTTACCTAATTATAATATTGTGCAATTAAATAAAGCAGAAATTATTATTCGGAAATAGTGCCGCTCCAAAATAAGGTAAACTCATATACGTTGTTTAATTTTTTTTTTTTTAAATATCACTACGATTGATTCTGAAAAAAGATTTCTAATTAAACATTTCATACTTCATTTTTATTGTTTTTATTGTTTACTTCCTTTGATGTGGTCAGATCTCCAGATATCGGGTTCAAATCCCCCACACACGAGGGAGGTTTAAACCATTTTCAAAAAATAAACATAGAACTTTTATTTAATCTTCTAAAAAAAAACCTGTAGCAAAGTAAACCATGTTTTATTTACATATAGATCCCATTTTTCTATATTGATTATAAAAAATATATAAAATCAGTTTTATAAAAAGGGAATCGATTGTCCTTGTCTCTCCTTAAATTGCTTCCACCTTTAGACCATAATGTATCTGAATATGGTGGTATGACTTTGTGAAAGGTCTTCGACTGGGACAGGGAATCCGCGTGCCAGAAGGACAATTTGCACAACTTTTCCTGGATAGATTGCCTTATTTAATCTTAGATTTTCTTATGTTAAATAAATTGAAGAATATTTTCCCGAAAAAGTAGTAAAAATTGGCCTTCTGTCACACATGTTCGCCATCCCTGATTTATAAGTTCTATGCATATCATTTTAAATGGGTAAAGTAGTATAATGATCTTTAATACCATACTATAGCTAAAAATCACCTACATAGCTAAACATTTTATCTACATAGCTAAAAATCACCGGACATTTTTAATTTTACTATTTTGTCGAATATCCAGAGAAGTGACGAATCCATCTGGAATTTCAGGAATATAAAGAACCTGTTAGACTTCATATTTATATATATATATATATATATATATATATATACAGTCCTCAGCAAAAGTTTAGACATTGATTTTTAACCTTTAAATACAAAATATGAACACTTGGGTTATACAAATGGCTGTACTTTTTTTTTAACCCCTTGAGGGGCGCCGTTTGCAGTCTGCAAACGGTTAATTTTAATGTCGAAATAAACGAATGGGACCAGAAATTTTTTAGTACACTTTTGATCTCATAATATACGTGGAAAAAATCTTTTGAGTATTTCGAAATAAATTTGTTCTTAAATTGCGGTGTGAATTAAATATTTGAACATTTTTAGAGCAGAAATGCCTTGCCCCTGAAAGGGTTAATATATTTTAAAGGTTTTAGGACATAAATAACGTTTTTATTGTAGGATATTACTTAATTTAACTGAAAAAAGTGAAATTTGCACATTGCAAAAATTTAGACACTTTTGTGATTTTTAGGCAACTGTTCACGGAAAAACGCAAATTTCAAATTTATGACGTCACATGACGTATTTAAGTGCACCTCGCGATAGTATCGGTTAGTGAAGATGCCGCGAGCTAGAAATTTTCAGTCAGATGAAGTAATTAAAGCATGGAAGCTGAAATCGAAAGGGAAGACTGTTGCAGAAATTTCAGCTACTTTGAACCGTCCAAAGAAGTATATCTACAAAGTACTGTCTATTGGTGACTCTTTCAAAGCAAAACATAAATCTGGAAGGCCTCGTATGGCCAGAAAACGAGATTATAGAAGGATCCATAAGCTGGTATCTAGACAAATGATGACTGCTAATCGCATTAAAAGTGAGTCAGAGCTTTCTGTGTCAACGGATACTTTCGTAGATGAATTATAAAAAGATGTACAGTAGCTTACATCAAAATGATAAAACAACCAGCCTTGAATTCTCACAACAAATTGACCCCTTTCCGTCGCGGAGTAATTTTGTTTATAAAACTGATGAAATGACTGAAACCAGAATTTATAAACGAATTTATTAGAAAATACGAACTTCTTATTTTCACGTACATTAAAAAGTAAAATTATAATTAAATCTTCTTGGTGCCGTCTGTCAGTTTTAGAATTAAAATTAGGTGTCATTTTTAAGGACACCGCCCTCGATAGAGTTAATGATTTGGGCCTCACTTTGTTTTAATTCTCAAGTATCTCTGGAGTTTCTCAATGGTCACCAAGCAGCGTAAGTCTACATACATACATTGGAAAACAATTTACAGCCATTTGGGGAACTTTTAGCCCTTCCAAAGTATGTATTTGAGCAAGATAATGCGTCTATTCATGTTGCATACAAATCAAAAAATTAGTTTGACTCTCAAAATATTACTGTTCTCGACTGGACCGCGTGTAGCCCTGATCTGAACCCAATCGAAAATTTTTGTGGCATCATATCTCATACGGTTTATGCAATTTTTTGACAATACTCCTCTGTAAATAAACTTCGATCTGCTGTTGAACGTGTTTAGTACGAAATAGACTCCCAAGTGATGCAGGATTTAGTTTCTTCGATGGAAACGCACATTTTTGCATTAATATCAGACAATGTAGGTGCAGTTCGATTTTAATTTATGGATATTTTCCTGTTAACAGACAAATTGTCTATACTTTTGCCACAATATTAATTTTTTTTGTCATTATATATTATGTAAAATGTATAAATTAAAATTTATTGTGTGTGTATGAAAGATAAGTCCCCAGTAATATATGACAGTTGAGTTACAACAATTCGTTACATACTTCTCAGTACAGAAGCATAATCGATCATTGTCAAAACTTTTGCTGAGCACTGTATGTGTATAGGGCAGAAACAGTGTTGGCAAGTTTCACAAAAAAATTTTAAGTAAAAATAGGGCAATAAATCACAAAATTTAGACGATTTGGAACAGCTTGCGAAATGACATCCCCATTCTCACAACTTTTGCCAATGATCAGAGAGCCATTTTTATATCCTATTTGATTTGATGCCGCGACAAGCATAGAATGGTGAATTCGATAACTGTTCCATGGGATAAAAAGAAAGCAACTTCGATCACTTACAAACCTTTAGAATCGAGTTTTATTTTTCTAATTAAAACTTTCCGCCTTGGCGGTCACAAATGTGTTCCTTACTTTTAAAATGCTTTAACCCGTAACTGGAGACGGGAGCCAGAATGACTCCGCGTTGTTCTTTGGCTCTGATTATTGTTTTTTTGTCCTTAAATAAAATCATTCCTCAGTACCGACAAGTAGTTCTTTTATCATTATATATTTTCCAGAATATATTGAATTTATAAAAAAAATTCAATGCTGTTTACAAAAGACAAAAAAGGAAAATAACATTATATCTCTGAACGCGTAAGAAAATTCATGTCTCCAGTTACGGGTTAAACTATAGGGGAGGTAGGAGAGGTTTGATACACTTTTTTTTGCTAATTTTTTACAACCCTTAGAAAGCTATTTTTAAACAAATTTTTCGTGTTTTCTTATAAAGTGACCTTCTATTCATTTATTAAAAATATTGTGAATTTAAAAAATAGTCATTCAAAAAATATATCCTAATTATTTTGAATGGTTACTACTGTATCAAATCTCCCCATTACTGGGGAGGATTGATACACTAGCAAGGGAGGTTTGATACATTGTTATGTAAATTGAAAAAAAAAATGCAGACAATTCAATTTATGCGTCATATAATTTTTTATGATAAATCTTGAAATATTTAAGTAAAATTTGAAACGAAATGACATTGACATATTTTTGTTTCAGAAATGTTTTTTACAAAAATATTTAAACTATTGGTATTATTTAAAAAATCCTATTAACACACTTTTTAGAAAATAAATAATGAAAAAAAAACCCTAGAGATCTAGCTGCAAGGGAAAATGAAGTGAACATTGCTGATTTGCAAACAATTTACCATAAATTTAGCACATTTAAGATTCCTTTAACCCTTTCAGGGTAAAGCATTTTCAATGCTAAAGTGTTGAATAAATGAATGGCACCGGAATTACCCATTAATTTAATTAGAAATAAGAAAAGGGATATATTTTATTTTCATACTAAATGGAAAATATTCTACCAAAATGCTGGTGCCAATGTGGCGTTTGGGAATTAAAATTAAGTGGTTTCATAAACATACCACCACCCCTGAAAAGGTTAAAAAAAACTAACTCTATCATTTTGATAAGTAAAATCGGGTAGATTTAACGTTTTTTCAATTTGCCCTTCATAAATTATAGAAACATTTTCCCTTTCAGGTTATTTCAATTTTTCCCTTCTACATGACGAGCAAAGCGAACTAACCATCTATCATCGTACTGCTCTTCTATGTAACCTATATAATGTCTATGAATAGTCTCTTTGTTCTTCCTTACCAATTTTAGTAGCTCTTGCTGTAAAACAATAATGAATATTAAAGTCCTATATTAGTTTGCAAACTTAAAAAAACTATTAAATTTCAAATATACAAGTGTATCATTTCTCCCCAGTACTAATGTATCATATCTCCCTATCATGCCTTATTGGATTTTCAATCACTTTGTACAAATGCAGTTGCAAAATGGTAATCTACTTTCTATTAAAACTATCGTAACAATGTACTTTATAAATAAAAAAAAATTACAAGATATTATCTTCACAATAATAATAGTTATGAAAGAAAATCAGTCAATGAAAAAATTTACCCTGACATTCCAAAAACGTTCAAAATTAAAAGAAAAGAAAAGTTGTCAATTCTTCACTGATTAGCCCAGCTAATGGTGGCTTCAGCATATAAAAGAAGCCTTCACATGTGTTAGAATGGCTTTTAATGCCATTTGTTGAGAAAGATTGTTAATGTATCAACCATCCCTACGTATCAAACCTCCCCTCTACCTCCCCTAAATAACGCCCTGCAGATACGTAAAAACCTCATAATCACATATGTACATTCTATGTTTTGACTTTTTAGTGGACAAGTAGCGCTATGTAGCTTTGAAATAGTAAAAAAACAAAAAAAGTTGACAAAAGTTTAAATTTTTTTGGACTTTAAGAAAACAGTCAGGCCGAAAGGGTTTAAACTTAAATTAGGGGCTACTTTTCCGAATGAATAATTTGTGATAAACAATAAAAAATACTAGTATATTTTTATGTCTGTTAAATCCTGTTGTAATACGACATTTTCCAAACGTTTTCAAAAATTCTTCCTTCGGCTATTGTCATATGCAAAGAATGCGAAACAACTACATTCGTTAGGTATCAGAAACTAACATATTCGTTAAATTTCAGTAAAACCTAACTTCTGTGATTTGGTTAGTTACTTTTAATTTTATTAGCGTAAAAGGGATTTTTATCCCAAACTGAAAAACAATTCAGGGCCGAAAGGGTTAATTGAAAACATTAAAAAATCTGTCTTATATGCAGATTTTATTTACGCAATTGAGGGACCAAATGTATCTTTTAAAATAAAAACAAAAAAGAAACACTTATTGAAACCTCTCTTGTGTGTCGAATTCGACATCTGTAAGAATCTCAAAATTCTAAAATTTTAAAATTCAAAATAATCTCTCTACGAAATATTTACCGACGCTCACTTTTGAAACAAGAAAATTTATCAAAATGTATAGGTAAGTTTTATACGTCGGGTATAAAAAATAAAGGATTAATAATTTAGATTTCTATTTTAATGAACAAGAAAAAAAAAAAGGCGGATTCGTTGAATAATTTAAAATACAATTCCCGGCATTTTTTTTTTTTTTTTTTTTTTTTTTTTTGATTTATGTAAACAAATAGGCTAGTCGTATGTCCTTGCTTCGTATTGACTCGTTTTTTCTTTATGTTTTTTATAGTTATTATACATTTTTATGTTTCTTATTGAATTTTATACAACATATTTTATACAAAATATCTTTGTAAAGAAATGAGTGCGCGTCATTCTACAAATATATCTAAAAATAGGAATAAAATCTGACAAATCGTAAGTACGCGTTGTGCTCGAATTTAGCAACGCAAAAACCCGGCCAAATATGCAAAAAATTAACATTTGTTCAACAACTGTAAAACACAAACTGGTGCATCGTTCTATGTCTGTTCCAGGAGCATGATTTGCCGAGGAGGTTTCTTTACGAGAAGACATGCTTTATTGTTATGTTTCAACTTATATATGTTTAGGTACGTATTATGTTTAAATGTATATTTTTGTGACTTCATGAATTGTTGAACTCAATAGCTTTATTTTTAATATAATAAAAAATATTAAAAATGTGTTCTTTTTAAGCCTTTTTAGCTCTAATTTAGTTATATTGATTTAAATATATAGCTTTTTAAAGATGTGCCGGAGTTTGCCGGACCATTTTTGAAGTGTAGTCGTATAGCATATAGTTTTGAAGGCCAATTAAAAAAAAATATATATCTTCCGCATATCGTTTCTATTTTTAAATGCAAATTGTTTTGGTAATCTATTAATAACACGCAAAAACTAGAATATATATACTTTAACTCAACTTTAAATACTCAACTTCAGATACTCAACTTTAAACACCCAACTTTTGCTAAATACTAAATGCAAATAATATATCTATTAATACATTCGTTTATATAAATATTTAAAAGTTTACACATAGTATAATTAACCACATTAAATTAAACGTTACTTGTAAGTAAAACAACTCAATCGAATATTATTTTCCTCTTATAAACAGTAAAAAGTTAAGTCAACTTTTTGCTTTATTTTTTATGCGTACTTTTATGTGCATTAGTTAAGTGTACAGTAAAACCTCCTTAAAGCGACCACCTTCCGTTCCAACAAAAATTGGTATCGTCAAGAGGTGGTAATGATAATCATGTTTAAATCTAGATTTTAATTGTTGAAAAAAGGGTAACAATTAAAGTTATTAAAATTTATTTTTCACATAGGAAAAAATATAAAAATTTAAGTATCAAAATAAAAGTTAATTACATAAGTTAATTACTGCAGAGTTTTAAAAACGAATACATGGACGTTTGCTTTGATTTTATGGTTTTATCTTTTATAACTTATATTTCCAAGTCCTTTCAAAGTTCAGTAAATAAATGCATTTTTTTTTTTTTTTTTTTTTTTTTTTGGACGGGAACAAATAATGACGATTCCATTAATTTATCCATTTCTTTGAGAGTTTCCTGACAGAGTAGGGCAGGGGAGTTTATTGACCGTCATTCTTAATTTGTCATCAGAGTTAAATTCATTGCCTAAAAAAGCCACAAAGGGGTTTAAACACTTAAAAGTTAACGGAATAAAAAAAAAATCTAAACTTAGTTTAAAAATTTGATGAATAATGCGCTCTCCCGAATTATTTTTCTAATAAAACCTTCTTCAAGCGACCAGGAAAAAATGGAATTGTTTCATTTTCTTCAAAGAAATGGGTCGCTCATGGAGGGAGTTCAGCTAAGATGGTCTCTGAATGGAGGTAAAATTAGTATTAAGCCTTCGTTCTATGAAAAAATGGTCGTTCAGGTAGTTAGTCGCTTAAATGAGGTGATCGCACAAGAGGGGTTTCACTGTATTTGCTAATAGCAAGCCAACAGCAATGATTTTAACTGTAAAACAAATAAAAAACAACTTTGACCGGGATTTTGCTTTAAATACTACACTGTGCGACCGGGTCAAATTTCCACCATAACAAGTAAACATCCACCACTAATTTTAAAAAGTTATTTCTCCTGAATAAATCACAGTGATAACTTAGGACAAAAACTTTTTTAAATTAGCGGTTTAAGTACTCCTGATTGCGTCTTTTGAGCGCGTGAAGTCGGCGCCTTTATACGCAGAATATAGTGCATTTTACCATTTCAACAATAACAAGTAGGAAATTGTACGTCAAACGTGGCAAATGAGGTGCGTTCGTGCTATAACTAGTTTTATAAATATTCAGATCTTTCTGCAATAGTTGTTGCACACTTATGCAAAAATGCATGAATACAAAATTTATTACGATTCTATATATTATATTTAGTAATACGATAGGACTCCATCTTAAATAGTAGGGTAAAGTTCCCATATTTCGTCCCCTCTCCTAATTTCGTCCCCCCTTAACTTCTCCGCTTCTGCGAAAGTAGCGCCACTTATGACGCAAGGCACAGGGGACGGAAGGTAAAAGGGGTCAGTGTTGAAAGTTTCGTTCGCCAAGCCACATACATAAATTAAAGGCAGCGAATTTCCTATTTTTAGAAGACCTGAGTTCTTATTACGTCGTTTGTAGAACGTTATTTACTGTACTGTAAGTATTTATTTCTTATTCATTGCATATATTTTACGTTGGTAAGATGCTGACAGTAGCACACAGTGAGTTTTAGGACGCTCAGTTCATCTTACGGGAACTGAAGCTCCGTCAAATTGGGAAGTAGCGTGGTCCGAATTTCGCCCCATTTCCAGTTCTTATTTTCGCCCCGGGGACGAAATTAGGAATGCTTTTTCATGATATTTTTTTTCAATTTTTTCCCTCATGTTTGGATGGCTATTGATGGTTTGATGGTTTCGTTATGTTATTCTTCCACTGATAATTGGAACATTTCTTTGTGCCTTACTTTAATGTAAATTAAATTACCTACTCATTTATAAATAAATTTTGATTTAGTTATAAGCTAAGCCTCGGCGTATTGAATTTTTTGGAGGGATGAACTTGGGACCATTTTTTTTCTTTTGCATTTTTTAGATACTTTTGAAAAAACAATTTTTCGCATTGATAAAAATTTTTTGTACGACATTTGCCTATGTTTCTATATGCGCGGGTAGTTAGTCTATGTAAAATCCAAATTTGGTAGATTTTCTCTGAAAATTACAAATTCCAAGGGTCTAAAAGTGACTGGGGGACAATAATACGGCACCTTACCATACATAATCACCATGGCAACCTAGAATCATCACCTATCATGGGATATTATTGAATTAATTACGTATGATAGGATTTAATAGAATGAAGAAAACTGTTTTAATATATTTTAAAGTTTTCATTCGATTTCAATAAAATTTGAAATGACTAGACAAAATTCTGCAACGATTATATATATTAAATTTCAAAAAATTCGGTTGGGTAGTTTTTGCGCTTTTAGATGTGGACAGAAGGACAGACAGACAGACAAACGGGCGGACCAGACGACGACTAAATGTGCTACGTATTTATATAATTACGAAAGCATCTAAAAAGAAATCTTTTCTCGATACCACTAAAAGCTATTTAAAGTTTCATAAATTTTAGAATATTACATAAAGTAAAAAATCTATGAATACTGGAATACATTTTACTAGAAGTATTTAATAATGCCTATCCGCCGTTATAAAATTTAAATGAATATTTATTATACAGACTTCAGATATTTCTGTTAAGATAAATGAACACAGTATGATTATAACTTCAGAAGGAAAAGCGTGCTTTCCATGTAATATCAACCGTCACATGTAATCAAAATATTGTTTTATCATTCCACAGTGAATTTTATTTTGACACATATATCATATTCCCTGTGCAAATAATTGAAGCCTTGGAGTCATAAAACGAACTGCGTTCAAATATTCTTTGGATTAAATTCGGAAAACTGCTACAGGAACATTTGAGTCAGTAAATATGTTTACCTCATTTACAATAATGATTATTCGAGGTAAAACTGAGTTTGTGTATGAAAACAGCATAAGACAGTCTTCAGTGCAATTACTTTTATTCAACATGTAGAGCTTTAGTAACCTTAGTCAAGGTTAATAACATATTCTTCAATGTATTGTGAAATTCGAATATTATGTTTAAAATCAAAATATCGCATGGTGATTAAAATATTAAAGATTGCTTTACATAAAATTGTAATTTCGTTTTTTTATATCAATTTCTAAAGTGTCATAGAAAAGTTTTTAGTATCACTCTTAGCTAATTTCTATCATACAAGCAAAAGCCGCGGCTTTGCTCGCGTAAAAACTGAAGTATACCAAGTGACATATGTGTTCCTATTTATATATTATAGTACTATTGATAATTCAAAAATTACTAATTAAGCCACAGTTTGACTAAATTTCATCATTACGCTCTATTAGGCGAAAGTGGGATTTAAATTAATGAGCAGAGATAAAACTAATTCTAAAAAAATGATAATTTAGAATGTATTTTGAAGGTTTCACTCTCTTTTCATTTTTCATATGAAGTTTTGAATTTTTTAATATACATCTTAAAAGTAGCCATGCCATATTCCAGGCTTCTAGTCTAATAGTCTACCATCCTCCTGGGGGTGGTGGCAGCATCATAAAATATAGCCTATGTTGGAGCAGGGACTGTCACCATCAATTTGCCAACATTACTTTTGGTTTGGTATTTCCTGAGATTCCGTAGAAATAGTAAATTAGAAAGTTTTCCGATTACTTTTCGGGCATTTTCACCCCTTTTGAATTTCGAATTTTATTTCCACTGTTCTTAGACAGCATTAACAATTTTTAGTAATTACCATGCCAAATTTCAAGTTATTAGTTAGTCCCTTCAGTATCACAAAAATCGCAATTTAGGACGTTTTTTGTTCTTGTAACCCCCAGGTGGGTGTGGCAACGACAAAACATATAGCCTGTGTTGGAACAGGGACGTCACCATCAATTTGCCATCATTATTTTTTAAATCGGTTCTGTAGCTCCGAATTTTTAAAAAACTTTCTCACTGAAGTTTCTTGAAGGACGTACAGTAATACAACTGTCCGCTTCCAGTTTTACAGGAAAAATCGGCTAACCTTGCATAGTCCCTACAATTCTCGAGTTATTGATTTCAAATATCCTTTTCCTTTTAACAGTGCAACAAGACATACAAAAGGATAGGTTAATATGGCCCAAAGTGTCCAGATTTAAAGGGGAAAAAGCAAATAACAATTTCTTCCGTGTCTCCCCCCCTTTCCATGGCTCAGTTGTAAATTTTAGAAAGGGGCAGTAATTGAAATATCCTTAACCAAATTACATCACTTCTCTCATTTATTCTTTCAAAACACAAGACATTCCTTTGCATTTTCTTGCGTGGGGCGTGGGATCTGTTTGAAGGTTCAAATTTTGTCTGTTAAAACTGATAACTTACTTTATTTTGACAGACAGTTGCAGTGTAGAAATATTATCGCTGAGACAGAATAGTATTTAACAAAAAAAGAAAAGATTTCCTTCGTAGATCTATCCTACTTTCTGACGAAAATCACATAGAAGGGAAAAGTTGTTTTGCTCATATTAGTCGTCATCCTCATTTTTTAGTTCGTAAAGAGCGTGAAAATATTAAGGGGGGGGGGGTTGCTTTTTCTGATTGAAAATATAGACTTTTTTTTCTCTCTCCCATAGTCTGTAAATTATTCCTGTAAAACGATTTGGCCGAGTCCAAAGTCTTTTCGCAGTTATTAATGTTTTAGCGCATCGCGTCCGTAGGCTTACATTGTTTTGGATCACTATAAACGCATTTTACGCAAAATGACTTTTTTCAAACTGGTCTGGATCAGAATACAAAAATTATGAAACAGATCTCGATAATTTTTTTTTTGTTATTAAAGGTAATATAATTTATTAGAGCTTATGCTACTTTTAGCCATTTTAATAACAAACAAATATTTTTAGAAGAAAGCTAAAGGGTGAAAATATGCGTTAGAAATAGACCTTTTCTTCAAATGGCTTGAAACTCTAAGCAGTATTAACTACTTTCATAATCTTTAAGGGAAATTGATTGCAAACGACTCTGGCGATCGATCGGATCCCGCCGGATAAGAAATGCACAAGAAGTGCACGGGCGCATGCTAGGACATCTACTGACCCAACTCGAGCCACATCATCAATTTTTTATTAGAACCTTTGAAATGTTCCTTAAATGATAATAAATATCATGCAAAAAAAAACCGCAGCTAAAATCTTTATACCTATTCCTGGAAAAATACCGTAAAACACTCTTTTTTCGACCTTCTAGAGCCAAATCCCCCTTACTATAATTTAAATTATGAAAGAATTTTAATGTGCAACTTGCTAGTTTAACCCTTTATGTACTGAGTTATGAATTAATGAAAATTTTATCTTCTAAAGCATTTTTCTTGAATTGTTTAACTACGATAGAAGATTTACATAATCATTTAATAAATTTTAGAATTATTTTAGAAGGATTGAAGGATTTAGAAGGATTAATTAAATTTGAATTTATAGGGAATTTGTGTAATATTTATAACCTCACTCAAATCTTAAATATTTTTCTTAGTATTTTGTAGAATTAGGAAATGTACAAATATAATGTTCTTACAATGAAAATAGAGAGATATTTCCGAATTGAAAAATCCCCCCCACCCCCTAACACCCAGAAAGCTGGAGAGATGCAAAGGCAAAAGAAATCATCCTTTTAAAAATATTTCTGTTTTGTGTAACCAATAATGCTTTTGGAACAAGATAAAGTAATGTATCTATAACTCATTCTAAACTGTATTACAACTAATCGACGTATTAAATGAATTTTATAACAAGTTATTTTATTGGTACTTATAAGTACCGTCAGTAGATAAAGGGTTAAACCGTGCTCCAGTTTTAGCCGTGCTTGCATTAGGCAAGTTCGATTGTCATTTAGCTTTAAGATTCCTTTATTTGCAAAACTTCGACATATATGGGACATTCTTACAATCTTTTGACTTTCGGAAATAAAAATCTGGTGAAATTAAACGTGCTAAAATAACATTTTAATCTGATAGACGAATGCCTTAATGTTTCAAAATAAAGAAAAAATGGACAGCAGCGAAAATTTTTTAAGGAGGTTTAAGTTAAACTTGCCAGTTTAATTTCCCTTACCATTTTACCACTATACACTGTAAAAAAAAACGGACTAAAAAACGGAAATACTACTGGCAATCTAGACGCCAGTACTATTTCCGTTTTTTTACGTGCATTTTTACCCATAAATTACAGAAAATTTTCCGTTTTTAATCAGAAAAACGGAAAATTTACTGTAATTTATGAGTAAAAATTCCCGTAAAAAACGGAAATAGTACTGGCGTCTAGATTGCCAGTAGTATTTCCGTTTTTTAGTCCGTTTTTTTTTTTTTTTTTTTTTTTTTTTTTTTTACAGTGTAACTTTCTATTTTCTTCTAAATTTTTACTTATAATGAATTTGCATAGTACCCACAGGACATTAAAATAAGAAATAATAACAATGTAGTATTTTTAGTACAAAATTTTGGCATAACATTGTCTTAAAGAGGTGTTAAAGAAGGGACAGAAGGAAAAAAGGGGGGATGGTATAGGAAAAAAAGGTGCGGTAATGGAAATAAAAAAGAGATGGTTAGGATGGGACGGTAAGGAAAATTATCACTTTTTTTAGGCAAATCATGTTAAGACTAAGTGATAGCCACAATGTTTATTGATTTTCAGAAACAGTTATTTACATTGGATTAAATTTAAAAAAAGAAAATTCATTTACTTCGAAAAGTGCAGGAATAAGCATTGGGGACGGTAAGACTACCAATAAAGCCACGATGCTTGAAATTGATATTTAAGTGCTGATTTTAATTCTGCAGTAAATTTCCTGTCAAAGAATTTTAGACATTCTTTCTCTAGCATACTTTTGCATGAGAAAAAACTTGAAAAAAATCTGTGGCTGCATCTGAAGTGATTTTCTGTATAAGTTTAGCAAGAGGCGTGATAAGGAATCTAAAAGGGACAGATTTCAAAAAATAATATCAACCGTAAAAATGTGTGCAGGTTAATTTTTTGCTATGTATTTATATATAACAATTGTCCCAGTTTGGGAAAAAAATTACATCGAATTACTTTTATTGAAACAATTTTATACAGACAGCTCCAAACTTAAAAATCAGCATCAGTTACACGGGACGGTATAGGAGTTTTCCTGGTATTTGGACCCCCAACATCGTTCAAAACTTATTTATGTCGTTAATATTGTTATGCAATCACGCAATGAGATGTTCCCAGTATATGAAATAAAAAAAAACCCGCAAGAATATGTAGTAAAATAAAAATTATTATTCAGGGACTTAAAAGTCAAAAGATTGTGAGAATGCCCCATATAAGTGTCCACAATTCTAAAATTTTAAGATTCGAAAAGTGTAATATTTAATACTGCTAGGAAATAATTATGCATTTTACTAATTCAACAACAAACAGAAACTTTTTCCAATAACGCGAAATGCAATTTAAAATTTAATTTTTGTTTTCAAATTTTGCTTCAAATTAAAAAAAAAAAAGAATCTCTACGTATTGGAGTAAATTTTATTAGAAATATTTAATAATCCATATCCCGTGCTATAAAATTTAAATGAATATTTATGCGGTACATTTATTCAAACTTCAGCTATTTTTCTTATAAGATAAATGAACGCTTCATGATTATTTTCGGGTGGAAAGGTATACTATGCATCTGATACCCACTGCCTCATACATCCAAAATATTGCTTTATCATTCCAGAATAAATTTTATTTCGTTTCAAATAGCATATTCCCTATGTAAGTAATTGAAGCCTTGGAGCAATAAACCGAACTGCGTGCAAATATTCTTTCGATTAAATTCAGAAATCTGTTACATGAACATTTGAGTCAGTAAATATGTTTGGCCAATTTATAATAATGAATATTCGCCGTAAAACCTAGCTTTGTACAATAAATGCTTTACATGAAAAGAGCACGAAATTGTTTCCAGCCCAATTACTTTTCTTTTAAGTATGAAGCTTAAATCTTCAGAGTTAATAACAGATTCTAAAGTGCATTGTGAAATTTTTAGATTATGTTTTAAATCAAAATGCTTTATATTGATTTTAAAATATTGAATTCTGCTTTACTTAATTGTAATTTCAGTTCAATATATTAACTTTTAGAGTTCATAAAAACGTTTTATTTATGTTACACTTATTCGGTATATAAGGCGCATAAAAATTATTAAAAATATTAATTTTTGAAACTTTCAACTTGCAAGTCAATTGCCTGAAAATCCGAGTATATTTACGGGAGTTAGAGCGTGGACAGACAAACCGAATTCATGAATATTTTTTAACTTTGTTACAAAGTCTTAAAAATTAAGGACTTGTAGATCATTCACTTGTTTAAAGCACTTCAATTTTCTATTGCGTGAATTAAGGTTATTGAAAATTAAATTGATATTTTAAGGAACTGGTAATTTTAGATCCATATTTGTTAATCTAAATTACCAGTCCCCATTACTAGCCCGCTCCAGTCACGGCAAAAAAGCATTTGATTTTAATATTTTTGAATGACTTGTTTTGCAAAGCATAGCTGAGGACGATTTACAACCGGGCTAGTTTTTACTTTTTCGATTTTGGTTACAGTTTTTTATTACTATTATTGGGATAGTTTCAATTTCAGAACCTGTTCCAACCGGTTCCAAAAGTTAAGGTATAAAAAAAAAATCTGAAACTAAAATCAAACTAGTCGGATGTATCAATTCCAAAACTTTCTTCTATCTCATACATGCTAGTACTTCAAAATTCACTATCACAGTGCCAACATTAAATGGCAATCTATGCTCATCATGAGGATTCTAAGAAGATGAAATTCCATGCATTAGATCTTCAGATATAACTATCATTTATATCGTGTAAATTCAGCAAAATTCAGCATAGCAGCGCCACCTATTGGGTGATTTATACCAGAACCTAATCAGCAACAACATATGTCAACGTCTAACTGAATATAAAGTTTGGGGAAAATCCTTTCATTAGTTTTTGAGATAAGAGCTATTGCGAAAATCGTTAAAAATCCAGCACAGCAGCGCCACCTATTGGGCAATTCACATTAAAACCTAATTAACAACAACTTGTGTCAACGTCTAACTGAATCTGAAGGTAGAAGAAAATTCGTTCATTAGTTCTTGAGATTGAGCTATTGAAGAAATCGTAGAAAATGCCGCACAGTAGCGCCACCTATTGGGCGATTTACACCAACTCGTAATAAGCATCAATCCATATCAAGGACTAACTGAATCTGAAGTTTGATGAGAATGTGTGCATCAGTTCTTGAGATAGAGCTATTGCGGAAATCGTGTAAATCCTGCAAAATACAGCATAGCAGCGCCATTTGTTGGGTGATCTACACCAAAACGTAAATAGCACCAACTCACATCAAGGACTAACTGAATCTGAAGTTTGATGAAAATCCGTGCATTAGCTCTTTAGATAGAGCAATTGCGGAAATCGTGAAAAATGCAGCATAGCAGCGCCACCTGTTGGACGATTTACACCAAAAAATAATCGGCACCAATTTATATCAGGGATTACCTGAAAGTAAATTTTTATTTAATTCCGTGAATTAGTTCTCGAGATAGAGTGCCCACAAAATTTGTGTCACATACAGACAGACAGAGTCACATACTCACAGATACACGGACTCACAGACAGACATTTTGTAAAAACATGTTTTTTGGGATCTCTGACCTCTAAAACGTGCAAATCCGTCGAAAACCCGAAGTTAAAAATACTTTCACGAATCCAATACTTTCTTCTTTTAAAGATAGAAGAAAGTAAAAAGTAAAAACTAGCCTGGATGTAAATCATCCTCAGCTGTCCTAATAAAAAAAATCCTCCAAAAATATTAAAATCAAAGCGAGAAATTTGAAAATAACGCCCCTATAGACTTTACATTAGCATTCGAGTTTATCCGCGTGACTAGTGTGGGCTCTTAAGGCTGTTCTCAAATCCAAAGGGTCAACTTTCTGACATAAGTTTTAATTCCTTTTTATTCGGAAACTAGAAGGTGTTGTTATTCAGAAACTATGTCATCGAAATGTTTTTTTTCCGTTTTCTTGTAAACGCAATAGATCTTTCAGAAAATACTATCAAAGTTGGCATTTTGAACCGAAGTTCCGAACGAAAGAAGAAAATCCAGTCAATAAGGGGAGAAAAATGCCATGTCACGTGATCAAAATCGCTTATAACTCAATAGCTAATTTATTGATTAAAAAATGAAAAAAACAGTTCGATTCCAAATCGCTTCCATGGTCAGGCTTTCCAATTTTATATCTTTCCGTTCAAAAATGAATTTGTAAATGTGTCAAAACGTTTTGCGCTTGTTGAGCAGAGCAGTTGAGAACAGCCTTAAGTATCGATTTCAGAAAAGGGCTTTTTCTGTCATCTATGGTGTCATTTTGTTTGTGCAAAAGCAATGACTGTGCATTTATAGTATTAGTTTGAGTTCAGGTCTCAAGAGTTTAAATATTATACTTTTTGATCTATTTTTTTTTTTAATATATGGCAACAGGAAACAAAACATTATTTAATTCTTAAATTATTATTAATTAAATTATTAGTAATTAAAAATTATTATTCCCTTTATTCCTTTTTTTATATTTACTTCATTTGTTATTGTTTAAAATATTTAATTGTTGCATTTTCACAACTAGTTGGCATCTTTTAGCAAGCATAGCTTGTCACATGATGAACCCCATTGTTTATGCAACTCTATTTAATCGTTTATCATTAAGTTCTAAAAATATTAAAATGTTGCATTTTCACAGTCAGTTGGCATTTTTTAGCAATCTTGGTTTGTCACATAATTAACTCCATTGTTTTTAAAACTCTATTTATTCATTTAATAATTGAGTTCTAAAAATAGTAAAATGTTGCATCTTCACAGATTGTTGACATCTGTTAGCAAGCATGGTTTATCACATAATTAACTCTGTTGTTTTTAAAACTTTATTTATTCATTTATAATTAAGTTCAAAAAATATTAAAATATTGCATTTTCACAGATTGTTGACATCTGTTAGCAAGCATGGATTATCACATAATTAACTCCATTGTTTTTGCAACTCTATTTATTCATTTATAATTAAGTTCTAAAGATATTAAAATATTGCATCTTCACAGATTGGTGACATCTGTTAGTTAGCAGGATTTATCACATAATTAACTCCATTGTTTTTGAAACTCTGAATTGTACAATGTTGCATCTTCGTAGCCAGTTGGTATCTTTTAGCAAGCATGGTTTGTCACGTCATTAACTCCATTGTTTTTGAAACTCTATTTATTCATTTATAACTAAGTTTTAAAAAGATTAAAATGTTGTATTGTCATCGTAAATACACTTGCGAACATAATTTTATAATTCTAGTATATCAGGAAGTGAGTGAAAACTCGACTGAGCTGTAAGATAACAAATTCATGAATCAAGTTAAGTTAAATAAAAGAGTGCAAAAACAAACAAAATAACGAATAAGTATAAAAGTAAAAATATTTTTTTAAACACACTTTTTGTAAACATTCAATGATAATGTTGAAAACCGCGCCTATTTATTTTCTTTTCTTCAGTTCCATTTTAAGTGTATTACTTTTTTTTTATATTACACTTTTCATTTTTTATTTATAATTTATTTTCAACGTTTCACCCTTTAAAATATTTCACTGATGCAGTTTCGCAGACATTTGGTAGATTTTGTAGAGTGTTTATTGACGCATCGTTAAATCTATTGTTGTTTCAACTCTCATACAAAATGTACGAGTTACAGAGAATATATATCAATTTATCACCTGTGGCGGGCTAACGCAAAAATATCTTAGAATCCATGTACTAATTTATAATTCAGTTCCAAAAATATTAAAATATTGTATTGTCATCGGAAGCGCACTTGTGAATGTAATTTTTATATTTCTAGGTTACCAGAAGCGGGCTAAAAGTCGATTACAATATTCCATGTTTATTTACAAAAACCAGGTTATGTCTCTAGCGATCTTATCTCACTTGAACAGTATAAAGCGAGTTACTATCTTAGAACAACTGGCTTGGCCTTTTGCTCGACGCTAACTTTCTCGAGAGTTGTTCATGAGGACCCTGGTTCCAAAACTCGGCAGCGCCAAACCAGTCTCTAAATTGGTAACCCGGACAATCAAATAACATTCAATAACAGCAATCATCTTCTATAAATACCAACAGATGGCAGCACCAAACAAATCATCTAATGTAAAAACGCCTTTCTTCATTATTCATATGAACATTTTCTATTAATTTCAACTATTTCATCCATTTAACCTCCACTGTAACTGATTATTAATGTCATACAGTTACGGAGTTACAGCCTATTCAATGCGCCATTTCAGTATTTTATCCATTTACGTGAAAAATTAAATAACAAAACTAAAATTAGGTTCTAGTGATCTCATCTCACTTGAACAGTATAAAGCGAGTTAGTAGCTTAGAGTAACTGGCTTGACCCTTCGTACGATGCTATCTTCCTCGCCTACTGTTCATGAGATCTCTGGTTGAACTCCCATTGCCGCCAATTCCCTCTCTATTCTTTGGTAAGCTGAACAAACACAAAACCTTCAACAACAATCATCTCATCTCATAACCAACAGATGGCAGCACCAAATAAATATCGCCAGCAAGTAAAGCCTCTGAAATGTTTCCAGCGCAAAGCCTGTTATCCCGCGTATCATCAGGTCCCGAATTATGCAGGGGCATACGGGGCAGCTGCCCCGGGCCCCCATGAGAGTAGTCAGGATTTTCATTAAAAGGTGCCAAAAGTGACCAAAATTCATATTTTCTAACATTTAGGAAGGGATTGCGGTCCTTCTTCCCCTCTCTGCTTCCAGTACCCTCTCCACCCATGCAAAAAACAAACTATATCATTATAAAACTAATCATTAATATTTTATAATGACAACTTAGTATTCTATTGTTTTCAAAAGAAATTCCTTATTAACGTTTTCCTCGTAACATGACGAGTAAAAACCATTTATTATGACCAATTTGGGGAATTTTGTTTTAGACATCTTATAACGTATGTAGATAAGCAAAGTAAAAGTTTGCAAAGAAATACTCGTATCAACCAATCTGTCATTTTTTTTTTCAACTATTATCCTACTAGTACTTTTCTGAAAAGTTGTGACCATCTTTTTGTGACACTCTGTATACAGATGTGAGCAATACCGGGTACAAAATTTATGCATATAATACAATATGTATGAAATTAAGTACTAGCCACTTTTATATTATTAAATATATATATAAATAGATAGATAGATAGAGGGGGGGGCGAAATGATTCTTGCCCCACCCCCATACCCTAAGTAGGGCCCTGAGCATCATACATGCCTACGGCAGCGTCACTCAAGAGTGCATATCATTTGTCTGATGTCAACAAGACGTCTTCCTCACTGGGGATGGATGGAGGATGTAACGATCTCATCTCACCTGGCTTAGAGTAGCTCTAGCTGGCTTGTGCTTTCGTTCGATCTTATAGTTCTTTAGGCCTACTGTTCATGAGATCTCTGTTTCAACTCCCACCGTCGCCAATTCACTCTCTTTTCAAGGTTAACTTTGGCTCTGAATAGCTTATATGACTATGTATGTAGTACAGACGCAAATCTATAGATAAATTTTAATAGATAATAAAGCTGCACAAATATTCCGAATCTTTTTCAGGCTATAGATGAAAATTAGATAAATAGAAAACATAAAATAAAATAAAAATAAAAATAAAATAGAAAAAAATACGATATCGGTAATCAACAAATATTTTAAACAAAGAATTAGAAGAATGATCCAAATAATTAGATCATTCTTCTAATTCTTTATTTAAAATATTTGTTAATTATCGATATCGTATTTTTATCATGTTTATCCTAGAAGAGTTGTGGGATTTCTATACGTGTTATTTTAGTATTCATAAATCTTTAACAAACAACAACATAATCTTATTGTAAAACAGATAAACATCTTTCTTTCGGAGGAAATTAGTTCTTAAAATAATTGAATTAATGTTTTCCCCGCAGTCATTCTTTATGCTTAGTTATTTGTTTCTTTGGAAACAAAAAGATTTCATGTCATAAAAATAATTATTTTTGGTTTATTTTTGTCATGAGAACAAAAAATATCGATCGTTAAAAGAATGATATACTTTTATTGAGGAAAGAACCCGTACTGCAATTATACGGATTATCTAAAGAGGCATTAAGATTGGTCTATGTTTTGTCAAAAGAAAAATGGTTTTTATATGGAAGTTTTCTATTTTTAATCCGATTTCCAACGAAGGTCCCAAGACACTTAAAGCTTCAAAATTTTCGAAATTTTATTTTTTAACCATTTGGAAAAATGGTTATTGTCCTCGTCAGGGTAGGAAATCAAAAACATATCTGAAGCTTTTTATTAGTTGAATCCGCATTTTATTCGTTTTCTGATTGGTCTATACAGTAATCTATATTTTCCCTTTACTTTAAACAGGGATGGATACTTCTGTTGCCACTATGACAAAAAGTAATAAAAACTACAAAAAAAAAATTAATAACTCAGAAACAAATTGAGATACAGCTTTCAAACAAATTGGATTTATAAGTACATTTTTTTCTCTATACGACGATGTAAAAAGTAATATTGTGGAATGTTTAGAAGTTTAAGAATGAAATTTCATTTCAAATTGATCCAGGAATATTAATGTTTAATCCATGGCGTACGTAATATATGAGCAGCTCCATAGAAGTTTAAAAATTTACAGTACCGAAAAATGTAATCCGTGTGATCTTACATGGATCATACATTAATCTCTGGCGTACGTAATGTATGATCAACTCCGTGCGATTTTTTTAAGTCTATGACATTTTTGGGCATAACGCGCAGGATATCTCAAAAACTTCTGAATATATTTTCATGAAATTTTCATGGCATATTGTTCATGTTAATCTGTATAAATCGAACCTAAAGTTTCCTTTTTAATGTTCAAAAAAATATTTTTTAGGTGATTATACTGTTGAAATTTTCAAAATTTTATATTAGCTAAATACAACTCGGTATTAAAAATATAAAAATGCTTTAAATACAAATTTATTTAGGTTCAGGGTAATTATTACAATCTGAAGTATAAGTAGGCACCAAAATGTTTCTTCTAGTTGCAAAATTTATTTTATAATCTTGCGCATAAGCTATTATACGAATATTCTGCTTGTCAAATGTCTGACAGTTTAAAGCCTCCTATAAATGCTAATTCAGCATCATGCAATTTTTTAATTACAGGAAATGAAAGAACATACTGATATCTTTCATCTCAACAAAAATTGTGTTTTGAAATCATATACATTTTAAGATATTAAATGTTGAAAATGGTCTTTTTATTTCTTTTCCTTTTTTTTTCAATTTTAAGAGTCTCCGGAGCCCTTAAACAACTCCTTTGTACGTTTTTGTTGTTTTTACACTCTTTTTAGCCTCCGATATGCTATTTCTTTCAGGCAACAATTAAAATGTCGTCCCAAAAAATAACGTTACGTTACATAAGCTAGCCATAAAATGAAGCAGATGTATCATTGCACAGTTAAATACTGATAATCTCTACTACAATTTTTTTAACTTCTAAGCATCGCATATTTTCAATTTTTACACCTTCGTATAGGAAAAAAAACACTTTTAACTGCAATTTGTTTGAAAACTGCATTTAAATTTATTTTTGAGATATTACTTTTTAACACCATTTCTGTAATGGTGGCCACTGAAGTACTCCATTTCCGTAGAAAGTAAAGAAAAAATAGTTTGAATATAGCTATATCTTTTTGTTGCCATTTTCTCATAACAACTGAAAACAAATTGTACTTAAAATACATGCTATTTTGGAAAAATATAAATGAATGATTTCTGATGAAACATATAACAAAATTCTGGTGCAATTGTGAAATCTGAGAATTAAAATTAAGTGGTTTCATAAACGTACCATCGCCCCTGAAAGGATTAAAACCCATTTTCAGTAATTATTGTTAATGTGCGATAATGTATGCGAATTTTTGTTCAAAGTCTTCTATATTTTCCGTAGATTTTTATACATACCATATGATAAAACTAAAATTTAATTCGGCTGGAAAGAAGATAAGAAGTTGCATAAAAGGAAAGAAGTTGCTGGAAAGAAGTTGCATAAAAGAACAAAAGACATTTATCTGGCAATTAGTAATCGCAGACGGTTCAATAATCAGCAATAAAAGTATTCAATACTTTTAATGCAGTCCTGTGTATGAATTTATATTTTACTCACACCACATAACAAAGTATAAAAAAATCATCTCAATTAGAAAACCAGTAACACACCTGTAAACGCACTTTCAGCAAATCCCACCCATACCACCTAATTAATTCGAATACTTCCAGGTTTCTCTGTATACGTTCTAACAATATACATCATATAACATACTGGGATAAAGTTAAACACATAATACACTTGAAAACACATTTCTTGTTATTATTGCTCAGGGTTGCCACTTGCTAGACCGTGCCTTTTTCCCGTAACTTGTTTCGTTTTTTAACGTTTTTAGGTGCGTTCGTAGTTATATAAATACGTAGCACCTATAGTCGTCGTTCAGTCCGTCTGTCTGTCCGCATATAACAGAGCAAAAACTACACAACGGAATGGTCTGAAAATTTAGATATATAATTGTTGCAAAATTTTGTCGAGTCATTTCAAATTTTATGAAAATCGGATGTATGGTTTAATTACATGGACAGTCAAAAGTTTTCCGTTACATTACGGCCAATGGGAAAAAATTATTGCGAGTGCATTTTAATGATGTTACAGCCTTTCGAACAGAATGAAATTGATATGCACTTATGAAGAACACTAAAATATACATTCAGTACAATATGCGGTGTAAAAAATATTTATAAAACTAGTTATAGTACGAACGCACCTCATTTGCCACGTTTGATGAGCAATTTCCAACTTGTTTAGATATATCGTACGGTGTACGTTTAAATTTGTCCCGTACGACGATTTCTTCCGTTTTTCTACCACATCTTACTTTTGATAATTTCAAGAATTATTTTTCTTTTCAATTTGCTTAAAAATTTCGCCTTTCGCCGAAAAAAAAAGTTAACACATATGCGCATCAAATGTAAAAACAGTGTATTTCCGATCAGTACGACAAAAATCTTGAGAGAGGGGTGTAATATTAATTGAGCATGCTCGAACTCTTGGAGCTAGCTGTTCGCCACAATATGCATAATTGTAGCTTAGATCGTCTGAACTTGACATTATTATATATTAAAAGTATATATTTTATAAAATTATTAATTTAGTACACCTGTATCTTAAGTTTTAATATATATTTTTATTATTTATTATCACCCTTTATGCTTAAACAAAAATAATTATTTTTGTAGGGTGTTCATTGCTAAAGTTTTCATGATTATCATTGAATTTTCGAATGTTTAGATTCATTTTTGTTCTTGCATTGCAATTGTTAAACAGTGTTGATAGAATAATTTAATTCAGATGCAGATGAAAAATAATGATTAAATCGATTTATTAATACCTCTTTTTTAAACAAATTTGTTACCGAAAACAATACTGGCTCAATCAACAGAGTTTAGTGTGTTAGAAAAAATGATGGTTACACGATAAAACCAAAACTAACTAGTGTCAATCAAACTTCTCCGGTTTTTTTGTGAGATAAATCTGGCAATCCTAAGTTCATAGACGTTTCTTAATTTTTTTGTGCGACCTTGTAAAAGAACCTGAAATGTTAGAGGCTGTGCATATATAACGTTATTATTTTAGGAGGGAGTGGGGGGTCTGGCACATGATATCGTAAGATATATCTAGGGGGAGGGGGGTTTCTCTTTTGATATCGTTATCATTTTTTATCCAACCAAAATCTTCTCTTTTAATTTGTAACTTGTTCTTTACATCAAAATAGTCTGTTATATGTTTATAGTCTGTTATTTATTTTTATGGAAATACAAAGTTACTATTAAAATCCTTAAATGATTATAAAATTATTTAATTCCAAAATATGGAATTCCCAAACGTTTGGCTTTCCTAATCTTCTGTCATGTGTGTGAATATATATCTGCTATTCAAGAAACCATCTGCGAAGTATGTTTGAAATGATACTTATGTTTTCAGATAAATAAATGAGAAAGTATGTTGTCCATCTCTTTTGTTGATAAGAAGTTCTGTCTGCCCCCCCCCCCCCCCCCAAAAAAAAAAAAGAAAAAACACGTACGGGGTCAAGTGCAACAAGACATCATTACTGTTGAATGCATTATGTAAAAAAAGCTATTATTAAATACTTTTAAATAGTAACTATTTCTTTTAGATGTTATTTCATATAAAGCTATTTCTCATACAAAGTGATATTTTATTAGTTTGTCTACATATGAATCAATAAAGTATGCGGAAAATGAATGTATAACAATATCTGTATATGTCTCCAAACAAAATAAAAATATTCTAAAAATGAAAAATTGATTTTTAGACATTGATAATGATATCATTACCGGGAGGGGGGGAGCGTTCGAGGTATGATAACGTATGAGATCGTAAGCGGGGGAGAAGGTCCAAAATTACCAAAAAGATGATAACTTTATATAAGGACAGCCCCTTACCTGTTCTATTTAACCTGTGTAAGATGTTATCGTACATTTCAATAACGCATATAAATCTCACAAAGCGTACTTCAAACAATAGCTGTCTACAGAAAATATTGCAATCGAATTATTTTGCGCGACCCTGTAAATGAACAATAAATTCTACGCACACCAGTCTGTATAGGAAACATTTTGTAGTGTGAGTTAAGATGCAATATTTATTTCGTAAGGCTTGAAATAGTGTAACATCATTAAAATACGTTTCAGACAATTATTTTCGTCTGTAGGTCATAATGCATGCGAATTTTTTCGAGTTCCCTGTAAACAAACTTTAACTGCAACACACTTCATTTCAGTAGTATGCATGCCATAGTAAACCTCAATAGCATATATCAATTAGGCAGAAAATGAAGTGTATTTTACGAAATTTAGAGTGCTGACTGACGGACGAACCAAAATCATAAAGGTTTTTCAGATATGTTTGAAAGTATTAATAAGGCCTTAATTGAGCTGTTTAAAGTACAGTAGAACCTCTTTTATCCGAAACTCTTTTAACCGAAACTCTTGGTAAACCAAAATCAATTTTTAAAGCTTTTTTTTTATTTTTTTTTACTATCACATACCTCGTGTGCAAAATCTCCATTTTCAATTTAAACTATCATATTCCTTGTGTGCAAGCGGTCCTTTCCGAACCACGAAATATTTTCGATTCCCTTTCTTAGAATTCATTTGAATTTAACTTGCCATAAGCTGCGGAGTGGAACGAACAAAACGAACAGATTAGCAATTTTGAAGCTTTTGAATGTTTTGCAAAAGGTTTTGCTTAGCTGGAGCAGCAGTAAGCCTGATATTGGTGAACTAATAATATTTAAAATCTTCGTGATAGAGCTTCAAAGCAAAGGCAATCGAAACTGCGACAAACAAAATGTTGTTTCAAACCCTTGTGAAAAATGTAAAAAGTACTTAATTTTAAAATTAAAATTCAGGCAATTTATTCTTGTTTCTATTTTGCTATTGCTTTATCTTTATTAAGCACTTGTTACCATAATAAGAAATAGCGCATATATTTCTCCTTAATCTTAAAAGTGAAGCATTCTCGATTATCCGAAAATTTCAATTTTCCGAAAGATGGTTGGTCCCAACTACTTCGGATAATCGAGATTCTACTGTATTTATAATTTAAGAGGGTCCGGAACACAGTTTAAAATAATTTTTATTTATTGAGTTAAATTTCTGAATTTTTTTGTGATAGTTAACCTTATCATGTGTAACGATAATCACATGATAAAAATTCTCATAATTTTTTTTTAAATTTAAGTTTAAAATTTATTAAAAAAAGTGGGGTAATTTAAAATCCTTATAACTCGAAATATTATTTATAGAATTTCAATTTTTTTTTTTCATTTAAATAAACAGAAGTATATAAGTTTTAATTTTGATACGGTATTTTTAAAATATTAATTTATAAAAAAAAATTAAAAATATTTAACGAAAAAATTTTTAAAAAATGTGGTGCAACTTTAAAAAAAAAAAAAAAAAATCATATTTTCAAAAGTAAGTATTTTTTTTTTCAAATATGCTGAATCAAAATTAAAGTAAAACATTTGAAAAAGATATGTTCCAAGTTTGAACCCTTTATCTTTAACGGTTCTTGAGTTATAAGAATTTAAATACGAGAAATGGTGAAAAAAACCTATCAAGAAGAAAAACACATTTCTACAAGAAGTCGTTTCCGTAACAGCCATTGCTTGAAAGCTAGATTTTGAAAAGAAACCAAAACGAAAAAAATAATAATTTTTGTTCTAATTCAGATAGGAACATGATTTAAATGTCATTTTAAGCAGGAAAAAAACAGAAATTTTTAATGAAATAAAATGTTTTTGCGAAATTTGAAAATTTCTGTGTCCCGGACCCCCCCCCCCCCTAATAGTTTTAATTATTTTCTTTTAAATAATGATACCTATTAATGGAGCTTCCCAGTATTATTACTCATTATTAGTACTCATTATTAGTATAATTTATCTTGGCGATTCTTATAAGCGAACTTTACTGTAATATGATAAAGGGTAAGTAGAATGTTATACATTTGTAATAGAATTTTTCACCTTATTTAATAGCAGAAAACTATGATAAATTGGGCTATTACTAAGGGTAATTACAAACAAGGCCTGATTATCCAAAAGGCACATGAAATACGTGCTTCTCTTTTAAAATTTAAGAGGGTCCCCAAAATCACTGCGAAATGGGTCCTCTAATTCCCATTTTCTTTCTTTTTTTTCATTACATTTTTTATTTCTTTGGATGGGGAAGTTTGCCTAGTACAAAAGCAAATCCGAACATTACTTCAGAAAAATTATTTAACCGAAAAAAAAATGAATGTGATCAGGATGATGTTAATTAATCGTATAGTATCCTGCTGTGTTGGTTAGAAACCAGCCGGGGAATTAAGCATACAGCTCCATGTACGAAATATAAGTAAAGTATGTACAAGGAACATAAAAAAGTTGTTTAATGAAATATATATGAACTCGGTTAACCCACTCTGGGTATAATATTAGTACCACTGATGAGTTTCTCTTAAACAGGACTTTATTATCTTCTTTATTGACAAGACTCTTAAAGCTTCAAAATTTTTGAAATTTTAATTTTTTTAGATGTTAAACTTCTGTCTTTTCTGAACATTTTGATATAATTGTTTCCTTGAAATTTTCATTAGAACAGAAGTTATGGCTTTTAGAATTATACCCGCTCATTAGCTGAAGCGACGTTTCCGAATCTTTGAAGTCATTTTTCTCCAAATGACGCTTGTGGACATAACGCGCAGGATATCTCAAAAATTTCTGAATATTTTTTCATGAAATTTTCAAAACATATGTTTCATGTTAGTCTGTTTAAACGGAACCTAAAATTTCCTTTTTATTGCTCAAAAAATATTTTTTAGGTGATTATACTGTTGAAATTTTCAAAATTTTGTATTAGCTCAATACAACTTTCTATTAAAAATATAAAAATGCTTTAAACACAAATTTATTTAGGTTCAGGGTAATTATTGTAATTTGAAGTATAAGTAGTCACCAAATTTTTTATTCTTGTTGCAATATTTATTTTCTAATCGTGCGCGTAAGTTGTTATACCAATTTTCCGCTCGTCAGATGTCTGACAGTTTGGACCCCCCCCCCCTCCTATAAATGCTAATTCTGCATCTTGCATTTTTTTAAATGCATAAAATTAAATAACATACTTAGATCTTTCATCCCTATTAAAATTGTGTTTTAAAACCATGTACATTTTAAGATATTACATGTTGAAAATGGTCGGGGTTTTTTTTTCTCTTTTTTTTTTTCAATTTTAAGAGTCTTGGGACCCCTTAAGGAAACTTTTGCCGAATGAAAAGGGGCACCAAAATGATGTCGTGCATCCCCTATATTCAAAGGTTAATCGGGCCCTGATTAAAATTTCTGCGATTTAATCGTTTGTGACTCAACGACTTCGATTTGAAAAATATTTACTAGCACATCATTATAAGTATGTAAATATAAAGTGTTTCCACGTATAACCTGACCGACCTTTATTTTCGCAACCGTTGATCCTAGATACATACTTCCAATTACAAAAATGGTCAAAATTAGGTGCAGGGTTAAGATAAAAGAAGTTTGAAGTGAAAAAAACAATTTAGTGAAGAATTACAGAATCTAAATTTTTATACGGTCCCGGTCATGTAAGTTATATTTAGTAATTTTTTCCTGTTACACTGACAAGTAAGGCAAAAAAAGTCCCGTTATTCTACGATTAAAATTGACCGAGTAATAGCTGTTTAAGGTGGAGTATATTTTTTGCTGCATATTAGGGTTCATTCACAAATTTAGTAGAAATATAATTTCGTCAGATATATTAAAGAAATGGTTGAGAGTAAAATTAGCATTGCAATATAAATTTGAAATCTTTAATCATTCTGACGTATTACTGCAAAATGTACAATTTGTACTGAACATTATAAGAGGATAAAAATAAGAGATTTTTGTTTAAATAAAAGGATGAAAAACAATAGCCTCAATTCTTTACAAAATGATACATATTTTTAAATGCTGTTAGATTACACTGTCTTTAAAATTTTGGGTTGTGGCATGTTTTTTAGCTTTTGAAAATTGTTTCTTATGTATTTTTTAGCACTGAATCCGAAAATGACCTTCATTTTAAACCATCGCGTCAGGAATTTTCTCAAATTGCAAATTTCAAAGTTAAAAAGCTAAAAGTTAAAATTGATCCACCCTCCCCTCCCAACCTCATCGGACCCCTGAGCTGTTTAGCTGAAAGAAACCCAGTATAAACTAAAAAATCTAATAAATTATTGAATTAAATAAAATTTAACTGAATAAAAAAGTCTTACATCTATTTTATAGTATCAGATTTTTCGCTATTTGTTAACCTTGAAATTTAGGATTTGCGAAAAATCTTGACATGATGGTTAAAAGTGAAGGTAATTTTTTGATTCAGCGTTAAACAATACATAAAATGTAATTATAAAAGTTAAAAAACAAAACCATCGCAGGTTTATGTTATCTCATCTAAAACAGTTTCTTAGACTTCTTGACGGTAATCTATCCGAATTTTTTTGTGTTATCCTCCAATATAAGTATGTATAAGACGAAGACGGTAAGAGTCGAAAATCATAATAATATTACATTGTCATTGGATTTAAGTCAGTATGTAAAATTTAACTTCGATCGAACATTTGAAAGTAAGTTAAAGTTAAATTTTAAACTGGAAAGAAGATCATTGCAAGTTAAATAAAACCTTATGAAAATAACGTAATTTTAGTTAAAAGAAATCATAGCCTCAAATCCTTACAAAATAAAACGCATGTTAAACTACAATTATTTTAACTAATCTTAACTAATAAAATTTAACTCAATCGTAATAATTGTACGATTTCTTTCAAAGCGCAGATACCTTGAAATAGGTTTAAGTACTTTATGCACGACCCTGAAAGCTTGGACGAAATCATCTGTTTTGATATGCAAAAAAGTGGTATAAGTCATGCATTTCAAAGTTTCATAACTCGATCAATTTTAACGTTAGATGAATGAGACTGTTTTTGTCTTACTTGTTAATGTCACAGTAAATATTTAGTAAATATCACTTATAGGACCGGGCGACCATATAAAAATTTAAATTTCGTAATTTTTTAATAAATGTTTTTCTTGACCCAAATCGCTTTAAAAATAATTCTTTCCCTTATTTAAACCATTTTTGTAATTGGAAGTATGCATCTAGGACTAACGGTTGCGAAAATAAAGGTCGGTCAGGTTATACGTGGACACACTGTATATATATGTATAACTTTAAAATAAAAAAAGTTACTGAGTAAAAGTACTTTTTCACAGCTACAATAAACAGATAATTACATTCTCATAAATATTGCCAATTTTATAATACAAAATTACAAAGTATAAGAAATTATCTTTATAAAAAATCTATTTTTGGACGCCTAAAACCTTTTTAATTTTACAGAATTTACGAAGTTCATTTTAGGGTCATCCCACGTAAAATGAGCAAAATATTTTAAAAAGTCGTGGCCACATAGTGACCGATTTTAATAAAATTTGATACACAGGTTCAATTCATATTAAAATAGAGCACTGCAAAATATCTTCACAAAAAATAAATTATTTTAGCAGTTTTGGACATTTAAAAAACTTGTGATAAAGAATGACATGTGTGCAATCGTCCAAAGTTGCAAGTTTGAAGTTCTGTATCTTGAAAACTATTTAACAGAAATCAATTTTTTTTATAATATTGTAACCTCTGAAAAATTATCTTCCTATTTATTGAGTAATAATATTATGGTAACACCATGATTAATCTTTAATTGGTTGTAAAAATTGAAAATTTGTGAATTTTGAGAAAATTAGAAACGTTATAAAAGTCAAAGGAATTCAAAAACATCTGTGAAATTGATGCCTGATGTAGTATTACATATGAAAATCAAATTCCCCAAATTCAAAAGTTGCCACTTATTTCCTTCATCTTAAAAAAAACTTAGAATCTTTAAAAAATTACAAAATCATAAATTTTCCTCTTATGTATGAGCAGGAATATAAATAAAGGAATGATCCGACATTAACAATATTGTACAGACATAAAGATCAATAAGTCCATGATATGTTCAAAAAAATTCAAGATTGCCTTTTGATTCCTAAGATAGCAAAAATGGGTTCAAAAAAGTAATATCTGTTACATTCCATGAGCTTTACCACTTTGAATTCAAACTCGTTTCTTAAACTATTGGACGATTTCAAGGTGAAAGAAATGAGTGCTGCCATCTATTTTTTGAATCTGGATTTAGGATTAATATGTAATTTTTTGTCTAAATGAATCATTTTTTTTCTACTTTAATTAAAAATATTCTTGAGGTATTTATAAACTGAAAGCAAAAATACAAGTTTCTATATTTAAAATATACACATTTATCTATAATATCAAATATTTTAAATATTTTTGAAAAGCTTCCCTTCACTTTCAAAGAAGTAATAGAAATATTGCATTTTTCCCTCAACATTTTTTACTATTTATTTTTTTTCTCATTAAGCAATAAAAAGGCAAGAATGAAATTTACAATATTTAAAATATATACTTTTAGCTATAACGTCAAGTAGTTTTTAAGTTGTCTGAGCTGTCCTTCATGTTTAAATGAACAATTGAAATATTACATTTTCCCATCAAAAATTTTCAAAAATAATTTTTTTTTCAAATTACGGAATAAAAATACAATTACTACCTTACGCCAATCTGCTACTTATTATTCACTCCTAATTATAAATAATTTTTAATATAGTCTTTCCATTCCTAAGGCTAATAATCAAAATTGAAATTTTTAGCATGCAGAAAATACCTCGATTTTGCATTCACTTTTAATGTAAATTTTAATACTTAAATAAACAATCCTGAAATCTATTATTTTACATTTACTCATAAATAAATATGATCTACTTATAGACTGATTTTCATTAAAATCTATGACATGTCTGCCACAGCTGATTTGCTCATTTTGTATGGAATGACCCTTTAGCAATAATGATGCAAAACTGCTCTAATGATGAATAAAACTTTGACATGAAAATTTAACCCAGAATTGCAGTCTGTTGAGAATTCTCAGGAATATTTATATTAAGTGCTGTGTTGGGAGATAGCAGCAATCAATAAAATTGTCTTTTAAAGCCCGCTGCATAAGTAGCATTGATTTTTGCGTATGTTGCAGTTTGAAGATATGCAGTGCGCTGATACAAAGGGTTAAATATTAAATAGAAAACTTCCAACTTGAAATAGTAATACCAAACTTCTAGGAAGTTCCAAGGATTACATACACACACCTTTTCGATAATTTAATGCAATGCATTTAATTCATGAAAAGATAAACACAGTGACATCTATGACTGAAATCAAAATAAACTCAATAAAACGCGTCCGATATTCAGTGGTTCTGTTTGTTCATGAATAAAACATTGTTTGTTAATTTATACATGAATTTCCTAATTTGCATTTAAATTGTGTTACAGCTGTCAGAATCTCATAAACATCTCAGTTAAACCAGCAATTAATATAGCAATCTAACTTTTAATTTAATATATTTATTTTAAGTTTCATCGAAAGCGTATTAAATTCATCTAGATAAAAAGTTCAAAAATAAATTCATTCATTGTTAGAGGAATTAATCCTTTGTTTTCTAATTTAATTCTAATTCTTAATCTATGTTCAAAATTTGATATAAATTTATAAAGCTGTATTTATATATTCGAAAATAAAAATATTTCTCATCCTACTTGTAAGGCAATTAATATGCAATGAATTTTAAAATAAAACTGCTATAATAAGTATAGCCTCTAGAAAGAGTATTACATACCCACAAAAATCTCGCGCTCAGAAAATATACTTACAAAAAATTTATGATTATGAGATCTAAAGTAAAGTATTGCCATCTAGTGACTTAAAATGTAGTTTAAGAATCGATCATTTAAGGAAAGTCAAAATTGCGTTTTTAAAAAGTGACAAACAACTAAATATGAAAAAAATAAACGATTACGTTTCATATTTTATTCATTAATTTCGGTTTTTCCGTTTGCTTTGTGTGAGGAAATACCTGCCGGTAGTTTTATTTTAGGTTAAAATAAAGGAGTTTATTTTTTTTCTTTTTTGCTAAACTTGAGAGTCTTTCCTTTATATACTAAAATCATTAAACTGATTATTTGTTTTGCTGCGAAAGGAAATTCTTTTCAGCAACTTTTCTAATCCTAGCTATAAAAATTTATTAATTATGTGAATTACTATGAAAAGGGATACGCCTGTCAACAAGATTTTTTTTTATGCTACAGCTAGTTGAAAGTTTTTAGTTAATGAATTGGTCCCTCTGAATTTAAAGTGGTACAGTAGACTCCCTCAAATCCGCACAGCTTGGGACCAGAGGTTGTGCAGATTTTAGAATTTTCGGATTTCTGGTCATTGCTTTGTTTACATTTTTTAAACAGTGATTTGAATGTAATAATGCAATCAAAATTGTAATGAATCCTTACAATATAGTAAAATATTAAAATAATTAAGTAAAATGATAAACTAAAAGTATAAAAGTAAGATAATTTTTAAAATGATTAAATTATTAAAAGTAAAGGCCAAGTAAATAGTTAATAATGTATAATTAAAAATGCATAATAAACATTTTCCTTGATGGATACATTTTCCTTGAATTATTCAATGAAACTTTCCTCATAAAGGTAACCTATTAATTCACATTAAAATCATAAAGTAAGGAAGTTTTATTTCTAGTTTAGCCAGTCTTAATAACCAAAAAAGCTTGATTAATACATAAATATATTTGGTAAAAAGATTGTTATTACCAGTGATATCAGCAATATCTTGATTTTTTTACACAAATAAATTTATACTTCCTTCGTGGAAAACCATGAATTCAGTCATATTATTGAGAATTACAGATTAAAATACATACGGAATGATATAAAACTAAAAAATTCTCTAATTTTGCCGCTACATCTGAACTGAAAGTTTCATTGTTTACATCTCTGATGATGTGTGGATTTTAGGCGTTTGCGGATTTTAGGGTTACCGGATATGAAATAATGCACACATATTAGGACTCCAGTAAGAAATTCTAACATGGAAAGCATGGAAAGATAACTGGCATCAGTCATAATTCAAAAAAATTCAACCAGAAATATTAAACTTTATTTCATATTTAGTGTTGTAAGTGTTTTATTATTTTATTATTTTTTTTAAATACTGGATTTTGTTGATGGCCTTTAGATTTAAGCTTAAATAGAAATGTTTGTGAGAATCGACCTAAATTAAGCCAATTGTTAAAGATATATAGCACATATAAAGAAGTATCCTAACTTATATAAGACTGCCATCTGCTGATTCCTCCATGTACTACATACTATACATAATTTAAACAGTGCTTATCGAAGAAAAAAATGTTAAAGAAAGTAAAAAGTCCTTGCATCCCGTCTGTTTTCGTAAACAGTATTTGAATTATAATAATTATAAACATTTCTCATCTGAATATATAAGAATGGATCAAATGAAAACGGAAGAGTCGTTGTGATTTCATTTATTTTGTATGAGTGTGCCACCAACTATGTGCAGGATTAAAGCGGGACATAAGAAGGCAACCCGTACTAAAGAAATGTAATTCCGCTGAAGCACGTAATATCTACTGGCGGTCAGCCAATAGTATCGTCAGTTGTTATTCATCTCAGTCACAATCAGTTGTTATTCATCTTCATCTGCAGAATCTTTGCGAGTAAAGAAGAGCAACGTGATGTTAATGTTATTCCTTTTTTTAGTGGCAGAAGAAGTTGGAGTTTACGGAGTGCATCGGCGAATGAAGGCAGTGTACGGAGAACATGTGCTGTCATTAAATCGTGTGCAGGACTAGCGCAAGCGCCTTTCTTCGGGGGATGGGAGTCTGTAAATAATGGCACGCGTATCTGATCAAGGTCATCTCATCATCACGTCGTCACATCATTGTCTCGTTGCCGCATCATCATCTCGTCGTCACATCTCTGGTCCGCTGAAAAAGGCATTGAAGGGTCACCGATTTTACTCGAATAGCGAAGTCATTAATGTTCATTGCAAGGCTAACGAAAAAGACAAGCTACCACACTACCTTTCGCGCTCGCGCTACACCACTAGAGTCACGTGATGCTTCTTTCTTGCACCTGCATTTGTGCATTGGAGCATTACGTGACTCAAACGGTCTAAAAAAAGAGACACGTGTTCGTGTTGCACACCGCTGCAGCCTGTCAATGCATTTCAGAGGAGGAGGCATCTTGTAAAGTCAAGGGAATTCAACATGGTGGCTGCAATTCAAAATGACGTCATTTTCTGGAATTCTTATAATTTTCTTACTATTCATCGAATAAAAATGTATTTGATGTACATTTTTATGCTTTTTAGGTTGAAAATGTCATTTGTAACACTTTTCAACATTGTTGAAAGTATTTAGGAATTCAGTTTATGTGGCCGTCTGTCTGTCCGTGCTCTAACTCACGTAAATATAGTTTGATCGCCATGAAATTTATATATGTTATTGGTAGGGATGGGCATTATTTAACGTATTAGGATAAATAACAATGTTATTATTTTACAGTTTATTATTCAGTAATATATTATCAGAAAGTCCCTGTTAAATTTGGAACGCATTATCAGCAAAGTAATTTTAAAAAAAAAGATTTTTTTTTTTTTTTTTTTAGAAGTACATATTTAAATGATAATAAAAATAAAATGTCCGAAATTTGTTTTCTACATTAATAAAAAAAAAAAAAAACCTGAAAACTCAAAGCTAAAATGATTAATCTTAAATAATCAAAATTTAGCCAAAAAGAAGCCAGACAAAAATATATCTTTCCAAGTGTTATTTAAATTGCTCTAAGTACTTTCATTGTCTTGGGAATGAAGGCTAGAGAAACCACAGACCTTGCCGGCTAAAAAGCATATCTTACAAGCAACCAATCACCGCAGACTTCCCATTTTCTTCTGAGTCTTATTTCCTTTTATACACGCAAAGGGTAAATGGAGTTCTCATATAAACATGTCAAATGATTATTTTTAAGCTTAGAATAAATATAGATAATAGAAGTTCTTTGTAATTTTTTATCTGCTCGACTTTTCTGCGGTTAATTTAACTTTTGTTTCTTTTGAAACATTTTAGTACAACAGCGTTTTAAATTAAAAATAACACTGATGATTATATAAAACTGAAAGGATAATATTGTTTCAGTGAACGACATTATCGCGCTGAAGACAATCTTTGGCCAGCATAGGCATGGGTTGACAGGAGGCGGTTTCTTTGAATTTGAGTATTTAAAAGGGATATCTCTATGTACTCCTGAAGTTTGTGAAGGTGAAGGTTGGGGGGGGGGGGGATTCTGGTGCTAGACTTTTTGTTTGTTGGTCAATTGTTTATTATTATTATTTTGTCATTGTTGCGTTTTTAGAAGATGAGAGCTGGAAAACATTTTTTATTTTACTGAAAAAAAAAAGAAAGAAAATAGCATTGTATAATTTGTGAGGGCACTTAATTTTAATACAATTGTAATTAATTTTAGAAACGTATTTGTACGTACGAAATTTGTTTGGATGAATTGCATTTGATTAAAAGTGTATAAATAATATTTTCGTGTTCTTTTGGGATTAGCATTGAATATGCTTTAATAGATATGGTTGCAATGAAGTCAATATTCAAGTCAAGGCTGCAATGAAGTGAAGATCAAATTTATCTCTTTTACAATACGTGTTGTTAAAATTGTGTTTGTTTTTATGTAGGGCATTTCTTTTTATCGTTTACAAAAGGTTAATTTCTAAACCGTTAGTTTTACGGGCTTAGTTCCAATTGTAAAAATGTTTCAAATTTTGTTCTAGATCATATAAAAATCAATTTACGTTAAAATACTTACTTTTTGAATAGTTAAGAAATTGCAAATTTTATACAATGCCTGATCCTATAAGTTTTATTTAGAAAAAAATCCCCCCATATTATAACAAGTAAAACAGCAAAAATTTGTTCTTCTATAGGCAAACCGTACTGGGTTATGATACTTAGAATTTTATGAATTTTCAACGTTTAAGTCACCATAAATGGAAAGAGTATTGTTAGTGTCCAAAAACGCTGAAAATGCACGAAATTCAAAGTATTATACCTAGGTAAGTTTTTGTCTTGCAAAAATTAAGTTTTTAATCACAGATTTTGATTCATCTCAATAGAAAACAGCATTTATAATTGCGTCAAAAATTATTTCAAACATTTGTTTGAAGGGTCTTCTAATTAGAATATCCGTCGACCGCATACACGGCGATTAGTTATATGTTATAAAAATAACAGATTGTTGGAACCTGTTACCTGTACAAGTGTGGAACGATGTAACCTGTTAACCAAAAGTAACTATATTTCCCATCTCTAGTTATTGGTAATTCATTATGGCATATATATTATTGAAAATGAAGTGTGAAACAGTTATAGTTCCTTTACAGAGACATTCA
This sequence comes from Maratus speciosus, assembly GCA_963932465.1. Taxonomy (NCBI): domain Eukaryota; kingdom Metazoa; phylum Arthropoda; class Arachnida; order Araneae; family Salticidae; genus Maratus; species Maratus speciosus. Next base: position 143,164,118 of record OZ010791.1, read on the forward strand.
GCAGAATTCCGTTACATTACGACCTATGGGGAAAACTCCTATGCGATGGTTTCTAATGTTTCACAATATCAAACACACCGGAATTTATATAAATCGCTAAAGCACACAGCAAGATGCTTACTGTAGAATATGGTATGAATAGCATTCATTGTTTATTTACAGAGACATTCAAAAGAATTTCATTCACGGTCAAAATGGAGTGATCTCTGTTGGAAAATCGTTTGCGGAGTATTTGAACCATGTTACATTATTTCAAACATATTAAAATGGATGCATATCTGTGAGGTGTTATCCAATATACTTATTATACAATATTGTGTGCATAGCATTCGTCAGTGTCGTATATAGGGACACAAAAAATAATTCTGTTACATTACTCTCTATGAACAATAATTGTTGGAAGTGTGTTTTACGTCGTGGTATACGTTTTCAATGATTTTTTCTGCTTATTATTTAGTGTATATAAATTCTATAGATCTTATACAATACTGCATAAAGCATATGAAGTACATTTCCATTTATGGATTGCCATTGCTGAAAGGGGATATTCAACTGTGCAATGCGTTTCTGAATTGAAATAAATTGCAGCATACTATAATTGCTCAAGCAGAAAAATACCATGCAAAATGTCTAGAACTAGCAGGATTATGCAAAAATCTCAAAGTAATGAAATGTCAGAAGAAAGCAGTAGTGTTGAAATATGTCATGGTGTGTTTTTGCAGAATTGGATAAAGTATGAAATATTTAAATTACATTCAAACAGTTTTTAAAATTTGTTTCCTGACAAAAATTTAAAAGTGCGATTAACTCAGCTTATAGGAATAGATGAGCAATTATGTATGCCTGATGTACACAGATCATGTTTACAACAGAGGAGTTTTGCAAACTTGCTATACTTGCCGGCTTAGACACTATATGACCAAAGGTCACCGATCACTTGCGATTTTAGACGTTTTGTTAAATATCTAAAGCAATACAAGAGGAATTAACCTGAAACTACAGGTGTGTAAACAATATGGTATATGTCATACATTTCCATGAAGATTTTTTCCTGAAACCCCATAGGGGACCATCAACAAATTAAAAAAGAACGAATATATTTTGGATAACCCTGTAAAAACTTGTGTAGCAAAAGCGTTCAAATTCGAGATTATTAATAAGTGGCTTATTGTAATATACTGTGTTTATTTTCATGAGTATAGCATGTATACTCGTAGAAAGATTAAGGTTTTTATAAAAACAGTCCCAAATTTCGCCAAGTTTTTTGCTTATAATTTGCAGAGTTCTTAATATAAAAAAAGGTTCTTTTCAGAAAATATGACAAACAACATTGTACATAATACTCTGTAATCAGAATTAAAAAATAATAAAAATTGGATGAAAAATGAGCAGGTTTACTAAAAACTGTTTAACTGCGCATGCGCGAATGCAATCAAAATATAATGTGCATAATGTATTAGTTAGTATATAGAGCAACTTTTGTAAACGTCTGAAAATCATGGCTTGAAAATTCTGAAAATTATCGTCCATAGTATAAGCTGGAAATCTGTTGTTCCCAAAAGGAAGCAAAAAGATGAGGGGTTGTATCCAAATACGTACGTGCAATATTGTGTACGCTATCTTGGCTCTAATCAAGAGATATTCCAGGAGTCCCTTCCTAAGCAAGGTTAATTTATCTACCGTTTTCAGTGCCAGAAAAAGTCGAAAATTCATAAAATTTAGATTATAATAAATCGGTAAGTTTTGGTGATAGTAGAACGGCATTTTTAATGTTTTACTTGATACAGCAAAGAGAAAGGTTTTCTAACAACAGGGTCATCAAAAACGGTTGAACACATTTCAAAATCACCACCATGCATCGCTTTTGCGCATCGTCTGAAAGTCATGACAGTTACACCTCCTAACAAATCTTCGAGAATTGACGAGAACTTCGCAAAGAAAATTATTGGGTTTACTCAATTACTTTCGGAGTTATGATTTTTTTTTAATAAACCAAACTTATTTTATGATTATACTTTTTATGGTTTCTGTTTGTTTGATCATAGATCTTAATCTAACACTTATGCATACTTATACTAAATAAAGACAAGTTAAAGAAATCATGGGGAGTATTTTGTTGTAGTAGTAACAAACAAGTGAAGAATTTTAAAAATAGACAAGAATTCAAACTATGTTGTTGCAAAATTGCATTAGTAATTTATTCATTCTTAGATACCAAAGGGGGTTTTGTTTCCAAGTCTTCGAGACGTTGTTAACGGCTCATTATCCAAAAAAGCAAGAAAAACAAAATTTGAAGGTGCTCCTTCTAGAACGATTTGGAGGCCTTGGATAACGAAATTCAATGAACTTTTTGTTTGTATAGTTTATTAACGCCATCCAATATTTTACAGCAGCAAGCGATGATTCTGATAGGTTTCCCAGAATGTAAGGAGTGTAAGCGTTTGCTAGCCAGAAAGTTCCAGGTAAACTCTGGTTTTTACGAGGCCACCAGGAAGCTCTAATCATTTGAACTTGTGTTTCAATCCAGAATGTGGCATCCCCTAAAACTACAGGATTCTCAGTCGTGAACTGCAAATTTTCTCGAATATTTTCAGCGTACTCGAAACATGAATCCATCAGCCAGTAAAGTTTTTCCGCTTCAGCTTTCTCTGTATCCAAGACCATCTGTTTAGCAATCTCTTTTTTCTTTCTGGAATCATTACGGCAAGAAATGACGTTTCTAATTCTTCTATCTAAACTTCTTAGGCTTTCCATTTTTAGACTCAAAAAGATCTCAAATCAAATTCAGGTATATCAATATCGTTTAAAATCAATAAACTTTTCAAAATTAAGATATGAACTCAAATTATGAATAGTTTTACAGAGAGTTTTTGTAACGACACTTCAACAAAGCAGCTTCGTCAAAAAAGAAGGAAGGAGGATTACACACAGTGCAGCATTCATATTTACAACAATGGATGAGCAACAACAATGTAATAATGAATAAAGAGTTTTTAAGTACTTACAATTTTTAATAGTTATAATAACAACACATACATAATACAATTTTCAACAATGTTTAAAAATGAATACATTACTCACTATTGTTTACTTTCTCGTACTGGAAAACTCAACCACGAGGTGTGTGTACACAGCCATAAAGCTATCTGTCAAAGACAACTAATAGAATAATGCGTCAAAAACATTTTTGATTAAAAAGTTCAGATACAACAATACGATTTCTAAGTTTAAATATTGATGAGTATGAAGCATTCTCACAAAATTTTAACTTTCAGGAATAAATATCTGGTGAAATTTAACTTAGTAAAACAGTATTTTAAACTTATAGACAAATACCCTAATGATTCAAAATAAATAAAAAATGGTCAGCAGCGACGATTTCTTTATTTAACTGGGGTTTAACTTAAATTTGCATGTTTAATTTTCCTTACTGTCCTCTTGACATTTTACCTATCTAACTTTTTATTTTCTTCTAAATTTTTACTTATAATGAATTTGCATCCCAACTGCAGCAATTCTCATCACAAGTCAAAAAAAATCTGAAGTTTTCTGCAGCCATTATATGAACTATAGATTTGTCATTTAATACATAGTATGCTAATATTTAGTTCAATTCGGAAAAGCATTGCACAGTTGAAAATTGCTCTTCAGCAATGCCCACCAGTAAATGGAAATATACTTCTGATGTTTTATGCAGCATTGTATAAAATCTATATAATTTATGTACACTAAGTAATAGACATAGAGTAATGTGGCTGAATTATTTTGTGTATCCCTGTATATGAACGACGAATGACTCGACAAAAAAATCCATCCAACCGTAACCCGATTTGTGCAAGATAAAGTAATATCCGTCTAAACGTAACCTCACCAGAACCTGAAAATTCCATTTAAACCAACCCGAAACCCGAAAAAAATCCAACGAACCGTAACCCGATACGAGAAAGACAAAACAATTTCCGTCGACACGGACCGGCTAGAACCTGGAAATTCCAATTGAAGCCCTAAACCCGACAAATTTCAACCAGAACCCGAAATCCTTCGACCCAAATACTAACTGAAAGGAAATTAAAACACTCTTTAATGCAATTATGAAAAATATTCTACAATTACATTACAAATACTGTTTTTTCTTTTATTTTTAAAAATCGGTATGTTATATGCTAAGTATGAATTAAATCTGCAAGTGAGGCAGATTTTTAAGGTTTTCCGAGAATTATACGCAGAGTAGATGGTTACTAATAAAAATTATTATGAAAAATATATATGAAAATTTTTATATTAATTAAATTTGCAGGTATGGCAGATTTTTAGTTTTTTCCATAGAATTACGCAGAGAAGATAATTTGCTAATAATGATTATGAAATATATATATGAATTTTTTTTATATTAATTAAATCTGCAGATGAGTCAGATTTGTATTGATTTCGTAGCACTGAGCAGGGAAGATGAGTTGATAATGAAAATAATTATAAAAATGTATATGAAAATTTCTGCAACAATGAAGTCTGCAGATAAGGCAGATTTTGAATGTTTTTCCAGCATTACGGAGAGAAGATAGGTTGCTCATGAAAACAATTAGAAAAAAATATAAGAACATTTCTGTAATAATGAAATTTGCACATGAGGCGGTTTTTTAGTTTTTTTTTCTCAGAATTACGCAAAGAAAATAAGTTGCTAATGAAAATTATTATAAAAAACATATGCGATTTTTTTTATATTATTTAAATGCAGATGAGCCAAATTTTTATTGATTTCCCAGCATTGCGCTGAAAAGATGGGTTGCTAACGAAAATAATTATAAAAATGTGCATGAAAATTTCAACAACAATAACATCTGCAAGGTGAGGTAGATTTTTTTTTCACCATTACGGAGAGGTCGATTGCTAATGAAAATAATTAGAAAAATATATAAGAACATTTCTGCAATAATGAAATCTGCAGAAGAGGCAGATTTTTAAAGTTTTCCCAGCATTATGCAGAGAAGACTGGTATCTATCGAAAATTAGAAAATATATTTCAGGAACTTTATACAATAATGACATTTGCAGATGAGGCAGATTTTTTTTTTTTACCTTTATGTACTAGAAAAGTGGGTTGATGAATCAAAATGATATAAAAATAAGTAAGAGAAGTGCTGTAATAACAATGACATCTGCAGATGAAGATTTTTAATATTGTTCCAAGAGTCGATTGGTTGCTGAATAAATTAGATTTAAAAAAAAGAGAAAGAAAAGAAAACTGTTATTATTGGCAGATTTGATTTATGCGACTGGTTGATAATTAATAAACACTTTTTTGTATTGGCAAAAAATTATCCCCCCACCCCACCCCTCTGTAAACATATAAAAAAATGTGCAGTGAAGACAACGACTAAGAATCTAAGTATAACTTCAAAGGGGTTGACTTCAAATGGAATTTTCAGATCTGTCGAGTTGCGACGGAAATTATTTTGTCTTGCACAGATCGGGTTATTGTTGGATGGAATTTTATTTTTGGGGGGTTCGGTTCGGGTTTAAGATAGACTTCAATTGAAATTTTCTGGTTCTGGTCGATGCGTGTTGACTGAAGTTATTTTGTCTTTTTTCGGACCGGGATACGGTTTTCTTTCGGGTTCGAATTCAGTTTCGGGTTGACTCCAAATAGAGCTTTCAGATTCTGGTCGTGTTGCATTTTGACGGAAATTATTTTGTCTTGCATAGATCGGGTTACGGTTGGATGAAATTTTCTTTTGTGTCGTGTTCGGATCGGTTTTAGGGTAGACTTCAATTGGAATTTCCAGGTTCTGGTCGGTGCGTGTCGACGGAAATTATTTTGCCTTTCTCGGATCGAGTTACAGTTCGATGGATTTTTTTCGGGTTCGGATCGGGTTTCGAGTTGACTTTCAGGTTCAGGTCGGTGCTTGTCGAAGGAAATTATTTTTTTCTTTTTCGAATCGGGTTACTGTTTGGTGGAATATTTTTCAGCGTTTGGATCGGGTTTCATGTTGAATTCAAATGGGATTTTCAGGTTCTGGTTGGGTTGCGTTTGGCCGAAAATATTTTATCTTGCAAAGATCGGGTTACGGTTGGATAGAATTTTCTTTTTTGTCTGGTTCGGATCGGGTTTAGGGTAGACTTCAAATGGAATTTTTCAGGTTGTGATCAGTGCGTGTAGACGGAAATTATTTTGTCTTTCTCGGATCGAGTTACGGTTCAATGGATTTTTTTTCGCATTTAGATCGGCTTTCGGGTTGAGTTCAGATGGAATTTTCAGGTTCTAGCCGGGTTGTCTTTCGATAGAAATTATTTTGTCTTGCTCGGATCGGGTTATGGTTCTACGGAATTGAAGCAAGTGGTTAGTTTCCAATTAGCCTAACGCAATCTAGGATCTTTGCAATGAGCTGAAAAATTTTAGGCTGTTTGAGAAATGAATTTGCCTTATGCCAATCAGCCTAACGTTCTTTAAGTTCTTTGCAATAAGCCTGAAAAACATCAGGCTGTTTGCAAAAACGGAGATGATTCTCCAACTAGCTCGGCTCTTTGCAAAGAGCCGAATTTCTCAATTAGCTTACGACATATACACATGTAGAACAAAACATAACTAAATATATCAAATATGTGCATTTAATTTAATCACAAAATTCTTTTAATTTGGGTATAAATTAAGTATAATATAAATTTTAAACTATGTACAGTTCAGAATATAAATTTGGCAAGATGCACGTTTTAAAAAAAAATATGCATAAAAGCTAAGCAATCACGGTAGTGGAGAATATTAGGAAAACAATATTTCTTATTTTCATTTTGTCCTACAAGAGTACATTATTTAAAAATTTGAGAATATCTGAGTATTATTATTTTGCACAATAAAAATCGAAATACAATTCAAGCACATGTTTTTGAAGAACGCAGAAGAAAAATTATCTTTAAAAAAATCGGTACTTTTCGGTTAGCCGGGCGCCAGTGTTATATATATACATATATATATATATATATATATATATATATATATACATTTATATATATTGTATATATACACACACACATATATACGTATACATATAGCTTAAATAGACATATATATGTATATGTATATATAGATATACATACATTTGTATATATAACACTGGCGAACGGCTAACCAAAAAGTACCAAAAAATCTTATCGCAGGCTATAACAAGAGTAATTCTTTTCCGAAAATTTAAAGCATTGGGTTCCGAAATTTCGGACATAAAAAATTATCACGAATCTCGACAAGTAGTCGCCGAAAAAATCAATCTCGTCAATTGTTAACAGAAAAAATCGCCAATTTCGTCAAAGGATCTAGAAATAAAAGCGAATTTCGTGAAAGAATCGCGAAAAACTCCGCACATTTCGTCAAAGAATCGCAAAAACGCGAATTTCATTAAAGAATTTCGAAAAACCGGAATTTCGTCAGAGGATCGCAGAAAAAAATGCGAATTTCATCCAATAATGCCGAAAAAACCTCGTAGATTTCATCAAATGATCATAAAAAAACACACTGATTTCATCAAAGGACCGGTAAAAACGCTAATTTTGTCAAAGGATCGCAAAAACAATGCGAATTTCGAAACAATGCGAAAGACTGCAGAAAAAAACGAGAATTTTGTCAAAGAACCTTAAAAACCTCCCACAAATTTCGTCAAATGATCGCGAAAAAAATGGGCGATATTCCCGTTTTTTCTCCGACCGGTTGACGAAATTCAATTCTTTCGATTGTTGATATTTGCGGGTTTTTTCGAGACGGAATGGTGGACTCTGCCTCTTTTTTTCCCCTTAGACCGATTAATAAAATTGGCGTTTTTTTCTATCGACCGATTGACAAGAATCGTGTTTTTTTTTTCTTCTATCGACCGATTGACGAAAATCGTGTTTTTTCTGCCGATCGATTGACGAAAATCACGGTTTATTTCATGACAGATTGACGAAATTTGAGGTTTTATTTCGTAAACGATTGATGAAATTCATGGTTTTATTTGGCAAGCGATCGACGAAATTTGCCGGATTTTTCCAAGGCGGTTTTACAAAGTTAATGACCGATCGAGGAAATTCCCGATTTCTTTTCATGACCCATTGACGAATAAATAAATAAATAATAATTCGGGGAATTCTGATAATTCGTAGAAGAATCGCATGCCGATATCTAGTGTCTACCTGTAAGAACATATCTGAATAATCCCAGAGCTAAAAATTTAATGATGGGGCCCAAATATATTCTTTTCTCGACTCAAATTTTTCTGCGTCGCAAGTTAACTGTGGTATACCACTACTGTCGAATTAATTCGCGGCGCACATCAAACGTCATTTTTTTTTCATCCAGTGGTGTAGTCGAGGGGGGACGCGGGGGGACGGCGTCCCTCCCTTTTTTATTTTATCTCGAGCATCCCTTTACTTTATATTTTCAAGGAGACGCTAAAGACGCGGGAGGACGCAGACTTTCCAAACTTATTATTATTTTTTTTTTTAACACATCAATAAATTAACAATTTTTTGAAATAAGGTATCGATTTTTAATACTTTTCAACAAAGTTAAAACGTGTTTACTGTGCTGATTTGCCTATTCACATTTTTACATCCATAAGTTTGCTTGATTGCGGCAAAACTTTATGTATATTTTTTAGGTTCAATCTAATATATCACTATTATAAATTATGTGTATATAGAATGAGTATTTCGTTTAATCAAAAACAAAAAGAGAGTTCTTTCATATTGCGCTTTTTTTGGCGGAACTTGTTTGAAATAGACATTAATGAATTTATAATAGTTTAAATGTAACGAAAATGACATATGATATTGAAATTCGTTACAACATGTTCCCTACAGGAAGTAGTATTTATCGTTCGTTTACAGGGACATTAAAAAATATTTCCAAACACCATGATCTATTAACGGTAATCGTTTTAAATGCATGGAAAACTGTGGAAACGGTACTATGGAAAGTGGTAGGTGAAACATTTACAAAACTTTTACAAGACCACTCATTAAAAATCCATCAAATTGCCAGATTACATTATCAGAGCTCCCAACACATTTTAGCCCCCCAAAAGTGGGAAAGGGGACCATATTTATTAAAAAGCGGGACTTCAGGGGGACCATTTATATTAAAAAAGGGGACTAAAAAGGGCCATTCTTCTAAAAATACTGTACATAGTTTTTCTAAATATGCAAGCAAATTTTTTAAAAGTACCCCAGAAAATATGTTAATCGGTTAACTGTATAAAGATTGTCATTAAGCAATGTACACAGCTTTATTTAAATATAGTTAAATATCCTAATGGAAAAATATAGAAAAGTATTCAAAATTCGGCACTCACCTTCATAATTGTCCTTAAGAGGCTGCTTCAGTCAAATGAAAAGACACATTCGCTAATGCTAATCCTATGGAAGAAATTTATAAAGATATCTCGGTCGCATTTCAATATTTTTAAATAATTTCTTTTGCATTGAATGGTTGAGATCGATTTGTATGCAGGCCGTTTTTTACTTTTTCGATTTTGACTGCAGATATTTTTTATGAGGATGCTTTTACTTTCGAAATCGGTTCCGAAAATGAAAGTGTTCTCATAAGAAATACCTGTAAACAAAATCGAAAAGTAAACAACGGCCTTTGTACAGATCAATCTCAACTATTCAATGCAAAAGAAATTATTTAAAAATATTGAAATGCGACCGAGATGCCTTTATAAATTTCTTCCATAGGATTAGCATTAGCGAACGAGTCTTTTCCTTAACAGAGCTCTCGCTTCGAGTCCATATAAAAGCAGAAGTATTCAATGTAACTAATTTAAACTTTCTGATATTTTTAAGGTATGTTTGTAGCCTTATAAAATTATAAAATGAAGCACTTCAATGTAATAAAACAAAAAATATAGCAAAATTTATATAACACAATTTTCGGGAAAAATTTTAGGTGTCATATCACCATCCGTAAGATATCTTAACGTTAAATTTAAAAAAGAACCTAATTTTTGCTTTACAATGATCAGGAAACTTTACTCTATAGAATGAATTAAGGATATAACTATCACTCAAAGGAAACCTTAAAAAACCTCTCAAAATTGAAAATGTACAAAACCCTAAAAATACAACTTTTTTTTCATTACAAATACTCAAAATATTAAACTATCTAAAATATATTTATTCATTCTATAGATAATGATGTTATATGCATGCAAAAAAATTTTTAAGTCATTCCATCAAATATTTTTTTTATTATTATTATTCTTACGGATAGTCAAAAATCAAGTTTCGAGGAAACGCGACTTAAAGTTGCAATTAAATGGGTGCGGCTTTGTAACGATTGTTACATGCCGCACTCCGTTAAAAAACTCCGTTAAAAATGCAAATATTTTTATGCTGTTTTTTGCAATGTGTTCAGAATCAATTAAATAATCAAAATAGATACTAAAAGATTTTTTAGAAATTTTCAACTCCTGAGCCCCCTAGAAGCATGAATTTCTAATTCCAATTGTTGAATATTAAAATTAAAAATTAGACTAACATACATATTGTTAATTATTAACCTTATGGCAATATTATGGTCATTGTTAATTATTAACCTTAGCCTTTTTTTTACTGGGATATTTTTAACATTGATAAAATTAATTCGGTTTCAAATTTTTAGCCCATTGTTGTAAATTTTGTCCTCTTTTAAACTTTTCACTACTTTAGAATTTGTACAGCGATTTCTTTTTGTGAATTTTTTATGGGAATTTCAGCTTTTTTTCGTGTTTCGTTTCAATCTTATGACATTCGAAAAAATAATTCGATTTCAAGTTCTTAGCCCTAATGTAACAGAAGTTGTCCTTTTGTGAGTGCATCCTCAGATTTGAATTTTTAGCAGAGTTTTTTTCTGTCCATGGCGATTTTGACATTTGTGAAAGAATTCCGGTACGATGTTTTAAACCATTATCTATTGACGGTACTTATAAGTACCATTAAAATAACTTGTTATAAAATTAATTTAATACATCGATCAGTTGTAATGCAGTTTAGAATGAGTTATAGATACATTACTTTATCTTGTTCCAAAGGCCTTATGGGTTACACAAAACAAAAACATTTTTAAAAGGATGATTTCTTTTGCCTTTGCATCTTTTCAGCTTTCTTGGCGTTGGGGGGGGGGGGGGGGTTGATTTTTCAATTCGGAAATATTTCTATATTTCTATTGCAAGAACATTATATTTGTACATTTACTAATTCTACAAAATACGAAGAAAAAGATTTAAAATAAAAGATTTGACTGGGGTTATAAATTTTGCACAAAATCCCTATAAATTCAAATTTAATTAATCCTTCTAAATTCTTCAATCCTTCTAAAATTTATTAAATGATTATGTAAATCTTCTAATGTAGTTTAAACAATTCATGAAAAATGCTTCAGAAGATAAAATTTTCATGAGTTCATAATTCAGTACATAAGGGGTTAACCTACTATAGTAAATTTTGTCTTCTGTGATTTTTTGAATTTTTAGCATTTTTTATGCATTTCACGGTGATTTTTCCACATAAAAAAAAATCTTGTTTAAATTTTTAGTCCATTATAGTAAGTGTTGTCCTCTTTTCAATAAAGTTTATTCGGAATTCACACAGCGATTTTTGAATCTTTCGCATTTTTTTAATGCGATTTTTAGTTCTGCGACAATTTTTTGACATTCGTAAAAGGAATCCGGTCCCTATCTTTTAGTGCAATTTAATATATTTTATCCCCTTTTCAATAATTTTTTTTTTCCGAATTCGTACCGCATTTTTTTTTTTTTTTTTTTTTTTTTTTTTGTTAATTTTTTATACAATTTTTGAATTTTTTGTGTTTTGCGGCCAATTTTTGCATTCGGTTTCAATCTTCTGTTAGTTTAACGTAGTAAATTTTGTCCCCTTCGCTTTTTGAATTTTTAATGACTTTTAATGCGATTTTCAATGAGTTTAACGTTTTCCTGCATTCCGTGGCGATTTTTTGACATTTGTAAAAGAATTCCGGTCACACTGCTTTAGCCCACTATAGTAAATTTTATCTCCTACGATTTTTGAACTTTTAACGATTTTTAGAGTTTTTTGCGTTTTGCGACGATTTTTCCGCATTGTTAAATTTTTTGGCATTTTCTTTTTTTTTTTTTTCAGTAACCAAAAAGTGTCGAAGTGGAGTTTTTCCAAAGGGGAGTTTATTCTAAAAGGGGATTTGGTAGGGGGAAGGGGAAGAGGACCATTTGGGAGCTCTGCATTTTTATGTGTTTAATTTTATGTATATTTTTTATATTATGCTGAATAAAACATTAATTACCTGAGTTGTAAATGATATTTCTATACAAAGTCACAAAAAAAAAATCAAAGAATATTATTGCCATATATTGCCGGATATTTCTTGAAATGCGTTTTGCAGATGGTTTAAATTTTAGAGTGTTATGTGATGCGCATATGATAATGAACTTCTATATCTCACTTTTCTATCACTTTATTCCTATTTAGACATATTTCTCAAAATAATTCCAATGACTATATTACCATTTATAGGCAGTTATTGCTTGATGACTGAACAGAATTTCATTTTTGATAAAAATGCTACACGATGCTTTTCCCTCACGCATTATTGCTCTAAAATTAATTTCACAAACATTTGCGACTAATTAATATATTGGCCGATATGCAGGATGTACCATAAAAATTGATACGCATTTTAATTTTTACCTGTTGTAGATAAATAGGGAATGTAAAATATAAAAATGTTTAAAATAAGATAATACAATAATCTTAAAATATTATTGGCAATGAAATTATCTTCTCGTTAATTAAAAAAAAAAATGCGTTCAATTTACAAAAAAAATTATACAACTCAAACAATTACAATTCAAAATTTGTCCGTTAGAAAAATTTTGTTTTTACTACAACTAAATCATTAAAAAAGTACTTACCTGTACTTTTAAAATAAATTAAAAAATGAAAAAAGAAAGCTGACTTATACAACTTTTTCAAACCATTTGAATATTATTTCACCAGTGAAAATTGGAAGTGTATGCATAATGGTGATAGCATTTTCAGAACAAAATTAAATATTAACAAGTATAAAAAGAAGAAGAAAATGCATTGCAAGAATATTTAAATAAAAAGCTACATGGGCTGTGATCATGTAAAGAGACAATGCAGTTTTATAACTTAGAAACATAATTTAATAAAATAATAACTGGCTAAGCATTATCTAAGTATTTTCCGTCAGCTCCAGTACATAACGGAACTCTTCTAAAAACACATTTTCTTTGTCACTAACATTGTTGAGGCCATCGATTATCTTTTATTTAAGGTCAACTGCATATGCTTATTACGGTCCGCTACCTCCTTAGAGGAGGAATTACGGAGGTTATATTAGAAGTCTTTATGGTTACGTAATCAGTACACCTTTCATTTCGGCTTAGAATAGACTGTGTGATATTGCTATTGCAAAGCCTCCCTTCCTGCTGGTGGGCCAATTTCACTATCTACAAAATACAAATACAAAAATCGTTGACGCTAAATCTGTTTGCAAAACAGTAGCGCTGCCTTCTAGACTATCATGTTTTGATTCATCTGCATTTCCAATTTTAGCGTGTTTCTAGTAGAAATGGAGTGCAAAGATTACAAAAATAAAATTTTTACCTAGCAGCTATCGTTAATGTGAGAATAGTGTATGTGCGGTTCGCGACAAATTTTTCTCAGAAAATGCGACCCAAAGAAAATCATACGGTTGAACACACCTGCCAAGTTTGTCCTGTCTTGTTTTTTTAAGTAGCTTGTATTGTCCTTAAAACTGAGTAAGTGCCAGTACTTGAAATATGCAGATTCAACGAAAATTTGTAAAAGAAGAAAAAGGAGAAAAAGAAAATAAATAACTATCCGTAAGATCTTATTACGTTCAAAAACAAACAAAAATGTAATAAAAATAATCTGAATCGAGAGTTTTGCAGAATTACAGTTGATTAGATAGATAAAAATTAAGTAACACGTTTCATGAATTACATTCATTGTTTTATAACCTTAAAAGAACGGAATAATAATGCTCGAGATGATTAAACTGACGTAGTGAAATAAACGCGTGTTTCTATTCATTAAAACATTTTACTAAGATTGCTGAAAAACGACATCATTTTAATGAACTGCTCATCACGCTTGAAATTGTTTTTATTTATTCTCATTGTTGTCTCTGTTTTCGTTTGAAATTTAATTTTCTGCACTGGCAACAAAACCAAAACATATGTAAAATATATCTTAATACTCAAAATTTGACGATCAAACAATTAAGCATTGTTGTAGCGTTATAAACGCAAAAAATTATAGCGCATTTTTTTTAAACAAACAATTAAACATTATTATGTAACAATGTTTAATTGTTTGAATCATCATCGCTTGCAGCAATAAATTTAATAAAGAATAGAATTAGGTTTCAAATTCAGTTCCAAAAATGTTTTCAGGTTTAAATGTTGAATTATTAATTGCTCTTGAAAAAATGGATATTAATCGTTGTATGTCTCTTTCTTCTTATTTTACTGATGGATTCACTGAAGCCAAAAGACACCAAGTCTGGATTCAGTGCCCATATGTGAATTTCTATTTGGGAGTAGCTTCCTCTTTGGATGGCGGACAAGCCACATGGAAACGCCCGACTCCAGTGCGAGGAGGGACGGAAGAAGCGGATGAAGATCCTAAGCGGTCTTGGTGGAAAAAATCCAAGGTAACTTGGTAGCGAAAGGCCTTGACCTTTTGCTGCTGTTGCTACGAAGCCGAATTCTAATACAGTATAATCTAAAGATTGCAATCATTATCTTATATCAAAGTTTGCAATTTTTTTTCAACCGTATTTAGCAATTGATTTTAATTCATTTGAGCTATGAATTTTTAAATGTATCTTTGAAAATCTTAAAATCTAAATCTTTTATGTATCCTTTTATAAATCTTCTGAATGAATCAAGCAAAAACACTTTTCTCAGGTTAATAATTTTTAATTCGGCTTCGTAGCATATTTTTCTTATTTATTTTATATTAATGTAATTTACATTTATTATCTTGGGATTTAATTTATATATATGTTTTATTATTTGATCGGCCTTTTTTTGTAAATATCTAAATCTTTTTTTACAGTTTTAAAATATGCCTTTTTAAGTTAATTCATTTGGCCATTGTGCATACATATAAATTATTTTTCTTTGTATAAATGTAGTCTATTAAGTATATAAACTCAAGAAACAAAACAAAACAAAAATAGCCAATTTTTTTTCAGCCCATTTCATCACTAAACCCATCAATTCATCATTTCAAAGTTTAAAAAAAAAAAAAAAAAATTAAGCGAGCATATAAGTCCTGAAAGTAAAAGTCCCATGTTTTAAGTTTCTTGAGAAATCGTGATGAAACTGAAATTTTAGAATGCTCTTTCTGCATTTCACACCGTTATTTCATTTAAACATTAGAAGTAACCTTGTTTCTAATTTTAAGTTTATATCTCCAGTTTTACTACAGAAATCATGATGAAACGTAATTTTTGGAAATGTTCTGTAAAAGGATATTTATCTATTTCCCCTCTTTAAAATTCATATTTTAAAAAAATTAGATTTGGGCCAACATCTGAGTATTCTTTGGGCCAATAAAAAGCATTGTTTATCTATTATTTTCGGCCTTGGTCGCATTTTTTGATAATTTTTCTCACCAAAACAGTACTTATTTGTTACTTTGGGCCGAGAAAGGGTTTTAAAATTGTCTAGATGCAAAAAAAAGAGTGACGAATTACTCCAAAATTAGAGTTTGGACAGTTTCAAATTGTTTCAGCATATTAAATAGTCTATTCATCATGTATAACATATACTTGCAAAATTTGAGCTCAGTTGAAAACACCGTTTCGTTATGATGTTCAAACACGCACATATTGACTCATGGTAGTGCACATACATAGAGAATTGTTGTAAAAATAGGCAAAATGGATTCAGCGGACTTCGAAAAGTAACGATGCACCAAAATTTCATAGTCTTATTTTTCCTTGTCATTTTTACAATAAATTCCTTACACTATTGCGGACCATAAAGTAAAAATGCAACAATTCTCAATATTCTCAGTGGAAAACAGATATTCTATAACTATTTACAAAATAAATAACCCAAAACAAATTCTGATAAAAATGTCGTTGCTTGAATTAGTGATACTGAATTACGAATTCCATTCGAAAAATTTTCAGACATGAAATAAGGTTTTAAATTTTTGAATTCTATATAATATCTTCTATTTGATGTCCAACAGCTAAAACAACTTTAATTAAAGTAATTTAAATTTACATTTTTAATTTGAAAATAAAAATTTAATATTTCAATTATTTTTTACTGCAATTGAAAATGAAGAGCAAGATTCAAAATAAAGTTTGTCCTATGGATGATACAGACAATAATGTTCGAAACTATGAGCGTCCCCCCCCCCCCCACATTTTTTTCCAGGACTACACCACTTCCTCGGACATTGCAGTTTTTTAGAAGGAAACAATAAATTTACGATTCCGCGGAAATGTGGCGTGCATGTTTAATCATATTTTTTAATTACGGGCAGTAAGAAAAAAAGAAAAGTGGTAAATATCGTTGGGTTATGGAGGAGACATAATCCAGTGATTGATAAGAAAAAAAATAATGATCCGAAATCCATTTGGCAAAAAAGGGGCATCCCTATTAGTAGAATGGCGACTTAGATGTCGAAAGTCAGTCGCCAAAGAAAAAAAAATAGTCGACTGGCAGCCGTGAATTTGCACCTATAGTTTATTCCCGTCCCTCAAAAACTATGGGTTTTTTGCAACTGTAATTTTATAGAAATTGTTCAAACTTGAAAATTTTCAAAACTAACGCAACTTTTACAAGATATTTGGATTCTTCGGTAAATTATACTTTTAGATACCAAACTGCAAAATCGTTCAGTCAAAGTATTTTAGGAATTATGCAGGATTGAAGTTCTAAACGGGAAAACATTCGGTCAAGTAGTTTAGAAATGAAATTTTGAAGATAGGATTAGTTTATATAGGACTGAAATTTGGAAGAATTAAAATTAAATTCATTTTAATCATTGCAAAACACATTGCAAAGTGGGTAGTTTTTTAACCCTTTAGTGCGCAGCTTTGCATATATGCAAACATATATTGCATATATGTTTTGAATTTAATAGATTTTTTTAAATCGTATATTCCTAATTCACACCAGAAAATTAAAATAGCAATATCTGCTTTAATTAATAACAGACATTTCGTATTTAAATAAAGCGAAATTAACCACTGAAACTTTTTGATGCAAAGTCAGATTCTCTGAACTACGTATTTTCTAGAACGTATTCTATCATGGGAATTAAAGGGTTAAAGGTTAATTTTACAAAATAAATAATTATATAAAATAAGGTATTTGGAGACATACTTCTTAAAATGTTTGCTAATTTGAAATATTATAGGGTAAAACTTTCACACGACAGTAGTTTTTACTTGTATTACAGATGTGCAACAGAAGAAAAGATTGCCGTATTATATGAAAAATGCATCTCTGATTTTTTTCATTATTTTTTCTGTGTAATAAACCTTTCAGAGAATCATATATATATTTTTCGAAACAAAATAAAAAATCGCGCCTTTAAGGGTTAAGCATTTTTATAACGGGATTTGCTTTTTTGAAGCTTCTAGAAATGGATCTCTGTTACAAAAATTAATATGTTACAATTAATTTAATTAATAATAATAATAAAAAATGATTAAATTAATTTTTAACAAAAATAAAATTGTAGCCTATCCTCTATTAACAGCGATTGATTTCTAGAAGCTTCAAATGTACGAATAAAAAACTACAGCTAATTCCGCCAACTGCGTTATTTAGCTGTGCTGGATAAACTACCCGCATTGCAATCTGCTTTGCAACTTAAAAAAAAAAACTAGTATGCTGCGGCCATCACAAAACTTTCTTCTATATAAATCACGTCAATTAAATCATTTAAATAATACAAGAAATTACATCAATTTAGAACCAATTCGTATCAAAGTATATCTCAATTTGAAATTTGATGAAAATTCGTACATTAGTTCTTGAGATAGAGATATAGCGGAAATTTTGAAATGTGGCATCAGCGCCACCTGCAGAGCGATTTAACCAAAACATAAACAGCTCTAATTGATATGAAGGTATACCTGAATCTGAAGTTTGATGAAAATTCGCGCATTAGTTACTGAGATAGAGTTATAGTGGAAATTCTGAAAAAGGCAGCATAGCAGCGCCACCTGTTGAGCGATTTGCACCAAAACATAAACAGCAATAATTCATATCAAGGTATACCTGAATCTGAAGTTTGTTGAAAATCCAAGTCTTAATTCTCGAGATAGGGCTATTGCGGAAATCACAAAAAATGCAGCATAGCAGCATCACCTGTTGAGCGATTTACACCAAAATGTATTAAACGTCAATTCCTGTCAAGGACTAACTGAATCTGAAGTTTGATGAAAATCTATGCATTAGTTCTGGAGATTGAGCTCTAGTGGAAATCGTGAAAAATGCTGCATAGCAGTCACCTGTAGAGCGATTTACACCAAAAACTAATCAGCACCAATTTATATCAGGGACTAACTGAATAATTATTTTTATTAAATTCCGTTCATTAGTTCTTGAGATAGAGCGCCCACAAAATTGTGTCACACACAGACAGACAGATGTTTTGTAAAAACATATTGTTCGGGTTCTCTGACGCCTAAAACGTGTAAATCCGTCGAAAACCGGAATTCGAAAATTTTCATGAATCCAATACTTTCTTCTTGTAAAGACAGAAGAAAGTAATAATTTAGCATAGGTGTTCTAAGCTTTAAACCTGAACTATTCTAACTCTAAACTACCTCATCGAATGAGTTCCTGTTTGGTAACATTTGCAAAAAGAAAAGACAAATATGATGTTACAATTTAGTGTTAGCATTGGAAACTTTAAAGTTTGAGACAATTTCGATTTCTAGACTACTTCGTAACCAATATTTATGTATTGCATCCATTAGTAGACCTTACGAGTAATAGATTACTATCAGTCACTGCGGCAGAGTTATTACAGGAAATCTTTTTGCTAAGATGTATATGTTCCTGCGACCGCCATCTTGGACTTCTCGGCGATGTTTTGTTGGCGTTTATTGAAAGACAACAATGAAGAAAAATAATCATTTTAAGTTCACAGCAACAATCATTCAACAGCACAGTTTTTGAGTACACGTATTTCTTTGTTGGTCCGAATTAACAATGCTATTGTCTTATAACAATGTGTTCAACAATATTCCAATAACCTTGCTATTGTTAAAAAATGCAACCAAATTTTTCTGAAATAATAATTTTCTCTCCCAAAAAATAGCTCCATTTATGTACATAAAAATATAAGTCATAAGATCTTTATAATAAAACATATTGCACGCTAAGTAATATTATATAATTTACACTATGAAAATACTCAAAAGACTGCGTGGATTTTTTTTCAACGAAGAATGCAAGTTTCATTTTAATTAATATAATTTTCTAAAGCAGGGATGACAGGGATGACCGCCCCGGGAACCCAGCTTTCGCTTTAGAGTATAAGTGCAATACCGGGGGGGGGGGGGGGGGGCGGGGGGGCCTCAAATCCACTGCATATGGTAAGATACATTAACAATGAGTAGTCTTTACAATATTTTAAAGCAGTTAATAACATACAGAAAAATGAATTCAGTTTTCTGTTTTTGACTCTGAAACTCACAAGAAGTGTCATCAGTATATACATTGACAGCAATTGTACTATGTTGATTATTACACTTATTTTTAAAGAATGAAAAGGTCAGGGAAGGGCACAGATGTCATATACGCACCACGTTGTCGCGATTTTTTTTTAATGCCAATTTGGCGAAAACCTCGTTTTCGAATACCAGTTACATATATATATATTTAAAAAGGGAATACAGTAGACTCCCTCAAATCCGCACAGCTTGGGACCAGAGGTTGTGCGGATTTTAGAATTTTGCGGATTTCTGGTCATTGATTTGTTTACATTTTTGAAAAATTAATTTGATTGGTAGTTAAGCTAGGGAAATTATAATGAATGCTTACAATAAAGTGAAACATTAAAATAAGTGAAACATTAAAATTTGTCTATAATTTAAAAAAATAAATTCCGCGAACAATAATTTTAAAATAGCGTTCCGATACGTGGATTTTCCCATTTCGAACCCTGGAATTTTTTATATAGATATGCTAATTTATATCAAAATCAAAAGTAATATAATTTATTTAGTAATAAATCAGCTGTAATAGCCAAAAGAGAATGATTAACAAAAAATTTAGTAAAAAAAACATTGCGATAGTTGCTGATTTCGGCGTCATCTTGAATTTTGTTCCTGCAACTTAACTATAGATTTCATTGTTTACATCTGAAAAAATACCCGGATTTTAGGCGTTCGCGGATTTAAGGAAGTCTATTGTAACAGTAAATGAAAAAAGGTTTAATTAGTAGCTATAGAACAAAACAATTTACATAATTTTAACAAAGATAATAAAAGTAAATAAACAATTTATTAATAAATAAACAACAACATCCGGGTTACCATATCAAGCAAAACAACGACATTGTGGCGAATGTTAAGTACCCCGGTGCGTATATGACATTGGCGTCAGAAATAAATCGCACCAACGGGGTTCGTATGTGACATCTGTGACTATTCTTCTATAAATTAGTAACTTTAAGTAGTGTACCATTGCATAATCTTTTAGATGGAACTAAATTTTTGAGTAACGTTATTATGTCTCCCTGCTTAATTTACGTTTCATTCAAAGACCCACAGTTATGCTCCAGAACGTTTAAATCAGTAATTTGGATTTCAGAAGTAACGCGTTTGTGCATGCGACCGTTATTAAGAATATTTTGGCAATCGGTTATGCTCTGTCTTTGACGGCGTTCTTGATCCAATCTATTTCAATTTTCTCTTCTTAATTCGGCTTCTTATTCGACGAGATCTTTTACTGATATTTCTAATGATATATTGAAGGTGCATAATTGCAGCGAAAGAGCGAAATTTAAATAAACCCGATTTACCTCGGCTTAAATCCTGTCAAGGACTTTTACACAATAGCCAATGAGATACGTTTAATTTGGGAGTTGCTATTAAACAATTAACAAATAATTGCGATTTCTGTGCTACGTACGATAGCGTAATATATATAGATAGATAGATAGATATCAGGGGTTTAATAATTTGCCTAATCGTTGAATATAATAAGCTGAAATTTTCTGCCCTTTACACATAACTAAAATGTACAGTTATGGGAAAAAAAGAAAACACCCACTACTGTTACTAATTAAAATTGAAAAAAATCACAGGAACCAAATGATTGGAAAAAAGTCTACATTTAAATGATGTATATTAAATTTGCTTAGAGGGCCATCTACAAATCAAAATCAGACCAAACTTCACTATTTTCAATGCAAATACCCTATTTCAACAATATATTTTAAATCTTCCGATTCTATTTTTTAACATAAATTCACTAGCTCGCGCTTTCTATAAAAAAAAGGCAAATTTTCAATGCCAACAACCAATCTTGACAATATATTTTAAATGTTTGATTCAAACTATACCGAAAAATGCAATTTCAAGTCATTTGGCAGATGAGCTTAGGATCCTGAAGTCTGCCGTGTCTGGAGAACGATATTCAACAAGTCTCGGGACCGCCATTGCACCTAATTTGGAAATCACCTGTTCGGCGAGTCTGGGGACAGCTATTCCACCGGGTCAGGGAATCGCCAGTGAGGCGAGTCTGGGGATCACCAGTCCGACAAATCTGGGTTTCTGTAGTCCGGCCAGTCTGGGTTTCTCTAGTCTGGCAAGTCTGGGTTTCTCTAGTCTGGCAAGTCTGGATATTTCTAGTCCTACAAGTCGGGGATTCTCTAGTCCGGTGAGTCTGGAGATCGCCATTCTACCAAGTTAGGAATCTTCCAGTCCGCCGAGTCTTTTATCCTCCAGTCTGCCGTGTCTGGTATCCTCCAGTCTGCCGAGTCTGGTATACTCCAGTACGTCGCGTCTGGGATCCTCCAGTCCGTCACGTCTGGGATTCTCCAGACCACCGAGTCTGCGATTCTGCAGCACGCCACGTCTGGGATCCGTAAGTCTTCCGTGTCTGGACACCGATATTCAACAAGTCTCAGGACCGTCATTGTACCGAATTTGGAAATCACATGTTCGGCGAGACTGGGGACAGCTATACCATCGAGTCTGGGAATCGCCAGTCAGGCGAGTCTGGGGATCTCCAGTCCGACGAATCTGGGTTTCTGTAGCCCGGCCAGTCTAGGTTTCTCTAGTCTGGCAAGTCTGGGATTCTCTAGTCCGGCAAATCTGGGTTTCTCTAGTTCGGCAAGTCTGGGTTACTCTATTCCGGCAAGTCTGGGTTTCTCTAGTCCGGCAAGTCTGGGTTTCTCTAGTCCGGCAAGTCTGGGTTTCTCTAGTCCAGTGAGTCTGGAGATCGCCATTCTACCAAGTTTGGGATCTTCAATTCCGCCGAGTCTGGTATCCTCCAGTCTGCCGAGTCTGGTATCCTCCAGTCTGTCGAGTCTCGTATCCTCCAGTCTGCCGAGTCTGGTATCCTCCAGTCTGTCGAGTCTGGTATCCTCCAATCTGTCGAGTCTGGTATCATCCAGTCTGCCGAGTCTGGTATCCTCCAATCTGCTGATTCTGGTATCCCCCAGTCTGTCGAGTCTGGTATCCTCCAGTCTGTCGACTCTGGTATCCCCCAGTCTGTCGCGTCTGGGATCCTCCAGTCTGCCGAGTCTGGTATCCTCCAGTCCGTCGCGTCTGGGATCCTCCAGTCCACCGAGTGTGCGATTCTGCAGTACGTCACATCTTTGATCCTGCAGTCTGCCGTGACTGGACACCGATATTCAACAAGTCTCGGGACCGCCATTGCACCGAATTTGGAAATGAACTGTTCGGCGTGTCTGGGGACAGCTATTCCACCGAGTCTGGGGATCACCAGTCCGACGAATCTGTGATTCTCTAGTCCGGCAAGTCTGGGATTCTCCAGTCCGGAGAGTCTGGTTTTCTCTCGTCCGGCTAGTCTGGGTTTCTGTAGTCCGGCAAGTCTGGGTATCTCTAGTCCGGCAAATCTGGGTTTCTCTAGTCCGGCAAGTCTGGGTTTCTCTATTCCGGCAAGTCTGGGTTTCTCTAGTCCGGCAAGTCTAGGTTTCTCTAGTTCGGCAAGTCTGGGTTTCTCTAGTCCGGCAAGTCTGGGTTTCTCTAGTCCGGCAAGTCTGGGTTTCTCTAGTCCGGTGAGTCTGGAGATCGCCATATTACCAAGTTTGGGATCTTCCATTCCGCAGAGTCTTCCATTCCGCCAGTCTGCCGAGTCTGTTATCCTCCAGTCTGCCGAGTCTGGTATCCTCCAGTCTGTCGAGTCTGGTATCCTACAGTCTGTCGAGTCTTGTATCCTCCAGTCTGCCGAGTCTGGTATCCTTTAGTCTGCCGAGTCTGGTATCCTCCAGTCTGTCGAGTCTGGTATCCTCCAGTCTGTCGAGTCTGGTATCCTCCAGTCTGTCGAGTCTGGTATCCTCCAGTCTGCCGAGTCTGGTATCCTCCAGTCTGCCGAGTCTGGTATCCTCCAATCCGTCGCGTCTGGAATCCTCCAGTCCACCGTGTCTGCGATTCTGCAGCACGCCACGTCTGGGTTCCTGAAGTCTGCCGTGTCTGGAGACCGATATTCAACAAGTCTCGGGACTGCACCGAATTTAGAAATCACCTGTTTGACGAGTCTGGGAACAGCTATAACACCGAGTCTGGGAATCGCCTTTCAGGCGAGTCTGGGGACAGCTATACCACCGAGTCTGGGAATCGCCATTCAGGCGAGTCTGGGTATCACCAGTCCGACGAATCTGGGTTTCTGTAGTCCGGTCAGTCTGGGTTTCTGTAGTCTGGCAAGTCTGGGTTTCTCTAGTCCGGCAAGTCTGGGTTTCTCTAGTCCGGCAAGTCTGGGTTTCTCTAGTCCGACAAGTCTGGGTTTCTCTAGTCCGACAAATCTGGGTTTCTCTAGTTCGGCATGTCTGGGTTTCTCTAGTTCGGCATGTCTGGGTTTCTCTAGTCCGGCAAGTCTGGGTTTCTCTAGTCCGGCAAGTCTGTGTTTCTCTAGTCCGGTGAGTCTGGAGATCGCCATTCTACCAAGTTTGGGATCTTCCATTCCGCCGAGTCTGGTATCCTCCAGTCTGCCGAGTCTGGTATCCTCCAGTCTGCCGAGTCTGGTACCCTCCAGTCTGCCGAGTCTGGTATCCTCCAGTCTGTCGAGTCTGGTATCCTCCAGTCTGCCGAGTCTGGTATCCTCCAGTCTGCCGATTCTGGTATCCCCCAGTCTGTCGAGTCTGGTAACCTCCAGTCTACCGAGTCTGGTATCCTCATGTCTGCCGAGTCTCGTATCCTCTAGTCCGTCGCGTCTGGGATCCTCCAGTCCACCGAGTCTGCGATTCTGCAGTACGCCACATCTCTGATCCTGCAGTCTGCCGTGACTGGACACCGATATTCAACAAGTCTCGGGACCGCCATTGCACCGAATTTGGAAATGAACTGTTCGGCGTGTCTGGGGACAGCTATTCCACCGAGTCTGGGGATCACCAGTCCGACGAATCTGGGTTTCTGTAGTCCGACCAGTCTGGGTTTCTCTAGTCTGGCAAGTCTGGGTTTTTTTAGGCCGGCAAGTCTGTGTTTCTCTAGTCCGGCAAGTCTGGGATTCTCCAGTCCAGCAAGTCTGGTTTTCTCTCGTCCGGCTAGTCTGGGTTTCTCTAGTCCGGCAAGTCTGGTTTTCTCTAGTCCGGCAAGTCTGGGTTTCTCTAGTCCGGCAAGTCTGGGTTTCTCTAGTCCGGCATGTCTGGGTTTCTCTAGTCCGGCATGTCTGGGTTTCTCTAGTCCGGCATGTCTGGGTTTCTCTAGTCCGGTGAGTCTGGAGATCGCCATTCTACCAACTTTGGGATCTTCCATTCCGCCGAGTCTGGTATCCTCCAGTCTGCCGAGTCTGGTATCCTCCAGTCTGCCGAGTCTGGTATCCTCCAGTCTGTCGAGTCTGGTATCCTCCAGTCTGTCGAGTCTGGTATCCTCCAGTCTGTCGAGTCTAGTATCCTCCAGTCTGCCGAGTCTGGTATCCTACAGTCTGTCGAGTCTAGTATCCTCCAGTCTGCCGAGTCTGGTATCCTTTAGTCTGCCGAGTCTGGTATCCTCCAGTCTGCCGAGTCTGGTATCCTCCAGTCTGCCGAGTCTGGTATCCTCCAGTCTGTCGAGTCTGGTATCCTCCAGTCTGTCGAGTCTGGTATCCTCCAGTCTGCCGAGTCTGGAATCCTCCAGTCTGTCGAGTCTGGTTCCTCCAATCTGTCGAGTCTGGTATCCTCCAGTCTACCGAGTCTGGTATCCTCCAGTCTGCTGATTCTGGTATCCCCCAGTCTGTCGAGTCTGGTATCCTCCAGTCTGTCGAGTCTGGTATCCCCCAGTCTGTCGCGTCTGGGATCCTCCAGTCTGCCGAGTCTGGTATCCTCCAGTCCGTCGCGTCTGGGATCCTCCAGTCCACCGAGTGTGCGATTCTGCAGTACGTCACATCATTGATCCTGCAGTCTGCCGTGACTGGACACCGATATTCAACAAGTCTCGGGACCGCCATTGCACCGAATTTGGAAATGAACTGTTCGGCGTGTCTGGGGACAGCTATTCCACCGAGTCTGGGGATCACCAGTCCGACGAATCTGTGTTTCTCTAGTCCGGCAAGTCTGGGATTCTCCAGTCCGGCAAGTCTGGTTTTCTCTCGTCCGGCTAGCCTGGGTTTCTGTAGTCCGGTAAGTCTGGGTATCTCTAGTCCGGCAAATCTGGGGTTCTCTAGTCCGGCATGTCTGGGTTTCTCTATTCCGGCAAGTCTGGGTTTCTCTAGTCCTACAAGTCTGGGTTTCTCTAGTCCGGTGAGTCTGGAGATCGCCATTCTACCAAGTTTGGGATCTTCCATTCCGCCGAGTCTGGTATCCTCCAGTCTGCCGAGTCTGGTATCCTCCAGTCTGCCGAGTCTGGTATCCTCCAGTCTGTCAAGTCTAGTATCCTCCAGTCTGTCGAGTCTGGTATCCTCCAGTCTGCCAAGTCTGGTATCCTACAGTCTGTCGAGTCTAGTATTCTCCAGTCTGCCGAGTCTGGTATCCTCCAGTCTGTCGAGTCTAGTATCCTCCAGTCTGCCGAGTCTGGTATCCTACAGTCTGTCGAGTCTAGTATCCTCCAGTCTGCCGAGTCTGGTATCCTTTAGTCTGCCGAGTCTGGTATCCTCCAGTCTGTCGAGTCTGGTATCCTCCAGTCTGGCGAGTCTGGTATCCTCCAGTCTGCCAAGTCTGGTATCCTCCAGTCTGCCGAGTCTGGTATCCTCCAGTCTGTCGCGTCTGGAATCCTCTAGTCCACCGTGTCTGCGATTCTGCAGCACGCCACGTCTGGGTTCCTGAAGTCTGCCGTGTCTGGAGACCGATATTCAACAAGTCTCGGGACCGCCACTGCACCGAATTTAGAAATCACCTGTTTGACGAGTCTGGGGACAGCTATACCACCGAGTCTGGGAATCGCCATTCAGGCGAGTCTGGGGATCACCAGTCCGACGATTCTGGGTTTCTGTAGTCCGGTCAGTCTGGGTTTCTGTAGTCTGGCAAGTCTGGGTTTCTCTAGTCCGGCAAGTCTGGGTTTCTCTAGTCCGGCAAGTCTGTGTTTCTCTAGTCCGGCAAGTCTGGGTTTCTCTAGTTCGGCATGTCTGGGTTTTTCTAGTCCGGCAAGTCTGGGTTTCTCTAGTCCGGCAAGTCTGGGTTTCTCTAGTCCGGCAAGTCTGGGTTTCTCTAGTCCGGCAAGTCTGGGTTTCTCTAGTCCGGCATGTCTGGGTTTCTCTAGTCCGGCAAGTCTGGGTTTCTCTAGCCCGGTGAGTCTGGAGATCGCCATTCTACCAAGTTTGGGATCTTCCATTCCGCCGAGTCTGGTATCCTCCAGTCTGCCGAGTCTGGTATCCTCCAGTCTGCCGAGTCTGGTATCCTCCAGTCTGCCGAGTCTGGTATCCTCCAGTCTGCCGAGTCTGGTATCCTCCAGTCTGTCGAGTCTGGTATCCTCCAGTCTGCCGAGTCTGGTATCCTCCAGTCTGCAGATTCTGGTATCCCCCAGTCTGCCGAGTCTCGTATCCTCCAGTCCGTCGCGTCTGGGATCCTCCAGTCCACCGACTCTGCGATTCTGCAGTACGCCACATCTTTGATCCTGCAGTCTGCCATGACTGAACACCGATATTCAACAAGTCTCGGGACCGCCATTGCACCGAATTTGGAAATGAACTGTTCGGCGTGTCTGGGGACAGCTATTCCACCGAGTCTGGGGATCACCAGTCCAACGAATCTGGGTTTCTGTAGTCCGACCAGTCTGGGTTTCTCTAGTCCGGCAAGTCTGGGTTTCTCTAGTCCGGCATGTCTGGGTTTCTCTAGTCCGGCAAGTCTGGGTTTCTCTAGTCCGGTGAGTCTGGAGATCACCATTCTACCAAGTTTGGGATCTTCCATTCCGCCGAGTCTGGTATCCTCCAGTCTGCCGAGTCTGGTATCCTCCAGTCTGTCGAGTCTGGTATCCTACAGTCTGTCGAGTCTAGTATCCTCCAGTCTGCCGAGTCTGGTATCCTACATTCTGTCGAGTCTAGTATCCTCCAGTCTGCCGAGTCTGATATCCTTTAGTCTGCCGAGTCTAGTATCCTCCAGTCTGTCGAGTCTGGTATCCTCCAGTCTGGCGAGTCTGGTATCCTCCAGTCTGCCGAGTCTGGTATCCTCCAGTCTGCCGAGTCTGGTATCCTCCAGTCCGTCGCGTCTGGAATCCTCCAGTCCACCGTGTCTGCGATTCTGCAGCACGATACGTCCGGGTTCCTGGAGTCTGCCGTGTCTGGAGACCAATATTCAACAAGTCTCGGGACCGCCACTGCACCGAATTTAGAAATCACCTTTTTGACGAGTCTGGGGACAGCTATACCACCGAGTCTGGGAATCGCCATTCAGGCGAGTCTGGGGATCACCAGTCCGACGAATCTGGGTTTCTGTAGTCCGGTCAGTCTGGGTTTCTGTAGTCTGGCAAGTCTGGGTTTCTCTAGTCCGGCAAGTCTGGGTTTCTCTAGTCCGGCAAGTCTGGGTTTCTCTAGTCCGACAAGTCTGGGTTTCTCTAGTTCGGCATGTCTGGGTTTCTCTAGTTCGGCATGTCTGGGTTTCTCTAGTCCGGCAAGTCTGGGTTTCTCTAGTCCGGCAAGTCTGTGTTTCTCTAGTCCGGTGAGTCTGGAGATCGCCATTCTACCAAGTTTGGGATCTTCCATTCCGCCGAGTCTGGTATCCTCCAGTCTGCCGAGTCTGGTATCCTCCAGTCTGCCGAGTCTGGTACCCTCCAGTCTGCCGAGTCTGGTATCCTCCAGTCTGTCGAGTCTGGTATCCTCCAGTCTGCCGAGTCTGGTATCCTCCAGTCTGCCGATTCTGGTATCCCCCAGTCTGTCGAGTCTGGTAACCTCCAGTCTACCGAGTCTGGTATCCTCATGTCTGCCGAGTCTCGTATCCTCCAGTCCGTCGCGTCTGGGATCCTCCAGTCCACCGAGTCTGCGATTCTGCAGTACGCCACATCTCTGATCCTGCAGTCTGCCGTGACTGGACACCGATATTCAACAAGTCTCGGGACCGCCATTGCACCGAATTTGGAAATGAACTGTTCGGCGTGTCTGGGGACAGCTATTCCACCGTGTCTGGGGATCACCAGTCCGACGAATCTGGGTTTCTGTAGTCCGACCAGTCTGGGTTTCTCTAGTCTGGCAAGTCTGGGTTTTTTTAGGCCGGCAAGTCTGTGTTTCTCTAGTCCGGCAAGTCTGGGATTCTCCAGTCCGGCAAGTCTGGTTTTCTCTCGTCCGGCTAGTCTGGGTTTCTCTAGTCTGGCAAGTCTGGGTTTCTCTAGTCCGGCAAGTCTGGGTTTCTCTGGTCCGGCAAGTCTGGGTTTCTCTAGTCCGGCATGTCTGGGTTTCTCTAGTCCGGCATGTTTGGGTTTCTCTAGTCCGGCAAGTCTGGGTTTCTCTAGTCCGGTGAGTCTGCAGATCGCCATTCTACCAAGTTTGGGATCTTCCATTCCGCCGAGTCTTGTATCCTCCAGTCTGCCGAGTCTGGTATCCTCCAGTCTGCCGAGTCTGGTATCCTCCAGTCTGTCGAGTCTGGTATCCTCCAGTCTGTCGAGTCTGGTATCCTCCAGTCTGTCGAGTCTAGTATCCTCCAGTCTGCCGAGTCTGGTATCCTACAGTCTGTCGAGTCTAGTATCCTCCAGTCTGCCGAGTCTGGTATCCTTTAGTCTGCCGAGTCTGGTATCCTCCAGTCTGTCGAGTCTGGTATCCTCCAGTCTGCCGAGTCTGGTATCCTCCAGTCTGTCGAGTCTGGTATCCTCCAGTCTGTCGAGTCTGGTATCCTCCAGTCTGCTGATTCTGATATCCCCCAGTCTGTCGAGTCTGGTATCCTCCAGTCTGTCGAGTCTGGTATCCCCCAGTCTGTCGCGTCTGGGATCCTCCAGTCTGCCGAGTCTGGTATCCTCCAGTCCGTCGCGTCTGGGATCCTCCAGTCCACCGAGTGTGCGATTCTGCAGTACGTCACATCTTTGATCCTGCAGTCTGCCGTGACTGGACACCGATATTCAACAAGTCTCGGGACCGCCATTGCACCGAATTTGGAAATGAACTGTTCGGCGTGTCTGGGGACAGCTATTCCACCGAGTCTGGGGATCACCAGTCCGACGAATCTGTGTTTCTCTAGTCCGGCAAGTCTGGGATTCTCCAGTCCGGCAAGTCTGGTTTTCTCTCGTCCGGCTAGTCTGGGTTTCTGTAGTCCGGTAAGTCTGGGTATCTCTAGTCCGGCAAATCTGGGGTTCTCTAGTCCGGCATGTCTGGGTTTCTCTATTCCGGCAAGTCTGGGTTTCTCTAGTCCGGCAAGTCTGGGTTTCTCTAGTCCGGTGAGTCTGGAGATCGCCATTCTACCAAGTTTGGGATCTTCCATTCCGCCGAGTCTGGTATCCTCCAGTCTGCCGAGTCTGGTATCCTCCACTCTGCCGAGTCTGGTATCCTCCAGTCTGTCGAGTCTGGTATCCTCCAGTCTGTCGAGTCTGGTATCCTCCAGTCTGCCAAGTCTGGTATCCTACAGTCTGTCGAGTCTAGTATCCTCCAGTCTGCCGAGTCTGGTATCCTACAGTCTGTCGAGTCTAGTATCCTCCAGTCTGCCGAGTCTGGTATCCTACAGTCTGTCGAGTCTAGTATCCTCCAGTCTGCCGAGTCTGGTATCCTTTAGTCTGCCGAGTCTGGTATCCTCCAGTCTGTCGAGTCTGGTATCCTCCAGTCTGGCGAGTCTGGTATCCTCCAGTCTGCCAAGTCTGGTATCCTCCAGTCTGCCGAGTCTGGTATCCTCCAGTCCGTCGCGTCTGGAATCCTCTAGTCCACCGTGTCTGCGATTCTGCAGCACGCCACGTCTGTGTTCCTGAAGTCTGCCGTGTCTGGAGACCGATATTCAACAAGTCTCGGGACCGCCACTGCACCGAATTTAGAAATCACCTGTTTGACGAGTCTGGGGACAGCTATACCACCGAGTCTGGGAATCGCCATTCAGGCGAGTCTGGGGATCACCAGTCCGACGAATCTGGGTTTCTGTAGTCCGGTCAGTCTGGGTTTCTGTAGTCTGGCAAGTCTGGGTTTCTCTAGTCCGGCAAGTCTGGGTTTCTCTAGTCCGGCAAGTCTGTGTTTCTCTAGTCCGACAAGTCTGGGTTTCTCTAGTTCGGCATGTCTGGGTTTTTCTAGTCCGGCAAGTCTGGGTTTCTCTAGTCCGGCAAGTCTGGGTTTCTCTAGTCCGGCAAGTCTGGGTTTCTCTAGTCCGGCAAGTCTGGGTTTCTCTAGTCCGGCATGTCTGGGTTTCTCTAGTCCGGCAAGTCTGGGTTTCTCTAGTCCGGTGAGTCTGGAGATCGCCATTCTACCAAGTTTGGGATCTTCCATTCCGCCGAGTCTGGTATCCTCCAGTCTGCCGAGTCTGGTATCCTCCAGTCTGCCGAGTCTGGTATCCTCCAGTCTGCCGAGTCTGATATCCTCCAGTCTGCCGAGTCTGGTATCCTCCAGTCTGTCGAGTCTGGTATCCTCCAGTCTGCCGAGTCTGGTATCCTCCAGTCTGCCGATTCTGGTATCCCCCAGTCTGTCGAGTCTGGTAACCTCCAGTCTACCGAGTCTGGTATCCTCCAGTCTGCCGAGTCTCGTATCCTCCAGTCCGTCGCGTCTGGGATCCTCCAGTCCACCGAGTCTGCGATTCTGCAGTACGCCACATCTTTGATCCTGCAGTCTGCCATGACTGGACACCGATATTCAACAAGTCTCGGGACCGCCATTGCACCGAATTTGGAAATGAACTGTTCGGCGTGTCTGGGGACAGCTATTCCACCGAGTCTGGGGATCACCAGTCCAACGAATCTGGGTTTCTGTAGTCCGACCAGTCTGGGTTTCTCTAGTCTGGCAAGTCTGGGTATTTTAGGCCGGCAAGTCTGTGTTTCTCTAGTCCGGCAAGTCTGGGATTCTCCAGTCCGGCAAGTCTGGTTTTCTCTCGTCCGGCTAGTCTGGGTTTCTCTAGTCCGGCAAGTCTGGGTTTCTCTAGTCCGGCAAGTCTGGGTTTCTCTAGTCCGGCAAGTCTGGGTTTCTCTAGTCCGGCATGTCGGGGTTTCTCTAGTCCGGCAAGTCTGGGTTTCTCTAGTCCGGTGAGTCTGGAGATCACCATTCTACCAAGTTTGGGATCTTCCATTCCGCCGAGTCTGGTATCCTCCAGTCTGCCGAGTCTGGTATCCTCCAGTCTGTCGAGTCTGGTATCCTCCAGTCTGTCGAGTCTGGTATCCTCCAGTCTGCCGAGTCTGGTATCCTACAGTCTGTCGAGTCTGGTATCCTCCAGTCTGCCGAGTCTGGTATCCTACAGTCTGTCGAGTCTAGTATCCTCCAGTCTGCCGAGTCTGGTATCCTACAGTCTGTCGAGTCTAGTATCCTCCAGTCTGCCGAGTCTGATATCCTTTAGTCTGCCGAGTCTGGTATCCTCCAGTCTGTCGAGTCTGGTATCCTCCAGTCTGGCGAGTCTGGTATCCTCCAGTCTGCCGAGTCTGGTATCCTCCAGTCTGCCGATTCTGGTATCCTCCAGTCCGTCGCGTCTGGAATCCTCCAGTCCACCGTGTCTGCGATTCTGCAGCACGCCACGTCTGGGTTCCTGAAGTCTGCCGTGTCTGGAGACCGATATTCAACAAGTCTCGGGACCGCCACTGCACCGAATTTAGAAATCACCTGTTTGACGAGTCTGGGGACAGCTATACCACCGAGTCTGGGAATCGCCATTCAGGCGAGTCTGGGGATCACCAGTCCGACGAATCTGGGTTTCTGTAGTCCGGTCAGTCTGGGTTTCTGTAGTCTGGCAAGTCTGGGTTTCTCTAGTCCGGCAAGTCTGGGTTTCTCTAGTCCGGCAAGTCTGGGTTTCTCTAGTCCGACAAGTCTGGGTTTCTCTAGTTCGGCATGTCTGGGTTTCTCTAGTTCGGCATGTCTGGGTTTCTCTAGTCCGGCAAGTCTGGGTTTCTGTAGTCCGGCAAGTCTGGGTTTCTCTAGTCCGGCAAGTCTGGGTTTCTCTAGTCCGGCAAGTCTGGGTTTCTCTAGTCCGGTGAGTCTGGAGATCGCCATTCTACCAAGTTTGGGATCTTCCATTCCGCCGAGTCTGGTATCCTCCAGTCTGCCGAGTCTGGTGTCCTCCAGTCTGCCGAGTCTGGTATGTTCCAGTCTGCCGAGTCTGGTATCCTCCAGTCTGTCGAGTCTGGTATCCTCCAGTCTGCCGAGTCTGGTATCCTCCAGTCTGCCGATTCTGGTATCCCCCAGTCTGTCGAGTCTGGTAACCTCCAGTCTACCGAGACTGGTATCCTCCAGTCTGCCGAGTCTCGTATCCTCCAGTCCGTCGCATCTGGGATCCTCCAGTCCACCGAGGCTGCGATTCTGCAGTACGCCACATCTTTGATCCTGCAGTCTGCCGTGACTGGACACCGATATTCAACAAGTCTCGGGACCGCCATTGCACCGAATTTGGAAATGAACTGTTCGGCGTGTCTGGGGACAGCTATTCCACCGAGTCTGGGGATCACCAGTCCGACGAATCTGGGTTTCTGTAGTCCGACCAGTCTGGGTGTCTCTAGTCTGGCAAGTCTGGGTTTTTTTAGGCCGGCAAGTCTGTGTTTCTCTAGTCCGGCAAGTCTGGGATTCTCCAGTCCGGCAAGTCTGGTTTTCTCTCGTCCGGCTAGTCTGGTTTTCTCTAGTCCGGCAAGTCTGGGTTTCTCTAGTCCGGCAAGTCTGCGTTTCTCTAGTCCGGCAAGTCTGGGTTTCTCTAGTCCGGCATGTCTGGGTTTCTCTAGTCCGGCAAGTCTGGGTTTCTCTAGTCCGGTGAGTCTGGAGA
This sequence comes from Maratus speciosus, assembly GCA_963932465.1. Taxonomy (NCBI): domain Eukaryota; kingdom Metazoa; phylum Arthropoda; class Arachnida; order Araneae; family Salticidae; genus Maratus; species Maratus speciosus. The sequence continues at coordinate 143,197,592 of OZ010791.1, forward strand.
TCGCCATTCTACCAAGTTTGGGATCTTCCATTCCGCCGAGTCTGGTATCCTCCAGTCTGCCGAGTCTGGTATCCTCCAGTCTGCCGAGTCTGGTATCCTCCAGTCTGTCCAGTCTGGTATCCTCCAGTCTGTCGAGTCTGGTATCCTCCAGTCTGCCGAGTCTGGTATCCTACAGTCTGTCGAGTCTAGTATCCTCCAGTCTGCCGAGTCTGGTATCCTACAGTCTGTCGAGTCTAGTATCCTCCAGTCTGCCGAGTCTGGTATCCTACAGTCTGTCGAGTCTAGTATCCTCCAGTCTGCCGAGTCTGCTATCCTTTAGTCTGTCGAGTCTGGTATCCTCCAGTCTGGCGAGTCTGGTATCCTCCAGTCTGCCGAGTCTGGTATCCTCCAGTCCGCCGAGTCTGGTATCCTCCAGTCCGTCGCGTCTGGAATCCTCTAGTCCACCGTGTCTGCGATTCTGCAGCACGCCACGTCTGGGTTCCTGAAGTCTGCCGTGTCTGGAGACCGATATTCAACAAGTCTCGGGACCGCCACTGCACCGAATTTAGAAATCACCTGTTTGACGAGTCTCGGGACAGCTATACCACCGAGTCTGGGAATCGCCATTCAGGCGAGTCTGGGGATCACCAGTCCGACGAATCTGGGTTTCTGTAGTCCGGTCAGTCTGGGTTTCTGTAGTCTGGCAAGTCTGGGTTTCTCTAGTGCGGCAAGTCTGGGTTTCTCTAGTCCGGCAAGTCTGTGTTTCTCTAGTCCGACAAGTCTAAGTTTCTCTAGTTCGGCATGTCTGGGTTTTTCTAGTCCGGCAAGTCTGGGTTTCTCTAGTCCGGCAAGTCTGGGTTTCTCTAGTCCGGCAAGTCTGGGTTTCTCCAGTCCGGCAAGTCTGGGTTTCTCTAGTCCGGCATGTCTGGGTTTCTCTAGTCCGGCAAGTCTGGGTTTCTCTAGTCCGGTGAGTCTGGAGATCGCCATTCTACCAAGTTTGGGATCTTCCATTCCGCCGAGTCTGGTATCCTCCAGTCTGCCGAGTCTGGTATCCTCCAGTCTGCCGAGTCTGGTATCCTCCAGTCTGTCGAGTCTGGTATCCTCCAGTCTGCCGAGACTGGTATCCTCCAGTCTGCCGATTCTGGTATCCCCCAGTCTGTCGAGTCTGGTAACCTCCAGTCTACCGAGTCTGGTATTCTCCAGTCTGCCGAGTCTCGTATCCTCCAGTCCGTCGCGTCTGGGATCCTCCAGTCCACCGAGTCTGCGATTCTGCAGTACGCCACATCTTTGATCCTGCAGTCTGCCGTGACTGGACACCGATATTCAACAAATCTCGGGACCGCCATTGCACCGAATTTGGAAATGAACTGTTCGGCGTGTCTGGGGACAGCTATTCCACAGAGTCTGGGGATCACCAGTCCGACGAATCTGGGTTTCTGTAGTCCGACCAGTCTGGGTGTCTCTAGTCTGGCAAGTCTGGGTTTTTTTAGGCCGGCAAGTCTGTGTTTCTCTAGTCCGGCAAGTCTGGGATTCTCCAGTCCGGCAAGTCTGGTTTTCTCTCGTCCGGCTAGTCTGGGTTTCTCTAGTCCGACAAGTCTAGGTTTCTCTAGTTCGGCATGTCTGGGTTTTTCTAGTCCGGCAAGTCTGGGTTTCTCTAGTCCGGCAAGTCTGGGTTTCTGTAGTCCGGTCAGTCTGGGTTTCTGTAGTCTGGCAAGTCTGTGTTTCTCTAGTCCGGCAAGTCTGGGATTCTCCAGTCCGGCAAGTCTGGTTTTCTCTCGTCCGGCTAGTCTGGTTTTCTCTAGTCCGGCAAGTCTGGGTTTCTCTAGTCCGGCAAGTCTGCGTTTCTCTAGTCCGGCAAGTCTGGGTTTCTCTAGTCCGGCATGTCTGGGTTTCTCTAGTCCGGCAAGTCTGGGTTTCTCTAGTCCGGTGAGTCTGGAGATCGCCATTCTACCAAGTTTGGGATCTTCCATTCCGCCGAGTCTGGTATCCTCCAGTCTGCCGAGTCTGGTATCCTCCAGTCTGCCGAGTCTGGTATCCTCCAGTCTGTCCAGTCTGGTATCCTCCAGTCTGTCGAGTCTGGTATCCTCCAGTCTGCCGAGTCTGGTATCCTACAGTCTGTCGAGTCTAGTATCCTCCAGTCTGCCGAGTCTGGTATCCTACAGTCTGTCGAGTCTACTATCCTCCAGTCTGCCGAGTCTTGTATCCTACAGTCTGTCGAGTCTAGTATCCTCCAGTCTGCCGAGTCTGCTATCCTCCAGTCTGCCGATTCTGGTATCCCCCAGTCTGTCGAGTCTGGTAACCTCCAGTCTACCGAGACTGGTATCCTCCAGTCTGCCGAGTCTCGTATCCTCCAGTCCGTCGCATCTGGGATCCTCCAGTCCACCGAGGCTGCGATTCTGCAGTACGCCACATCTTTGATCCTGCAGTCTGCCGTGACTGGACACCGATATTCAACAAGTCTCGGGACCGCCATTGCACCGAATTTGGAAATGAACTGTTCGGCGTGTCTGGGGACAGCTATTCCACCGAGTCTGGGGATCACCAGTCCGACGAATCTGGGTTTCTGTAGTCCGACCAGTCTGGGTGTCTCTAGTCTGGCAAGTCTGGGTTTTTTTAGGCCGGCAAGTCTGTGTTTCTCTAGTCCGGCAAGTCTGGGATTCTCCAGTCCGGCAAGTCTGGTTTTCTCTCGTCCGGCTAGTCTGGTTTTCTCTAGTCCGGCAAGTCTGGGTTTCTCTAGTCCGGCAAGTCTGCGTTTCTCTAGTCCGGCAAGTCTGGGTTTCTCTAGTCCGGCATGTCTGGGTTTCTCTAGTCCGGCAAGTCTGGGTTTCTCTAGTCCGGTGAGTCTGGAGATCGCCATTCTACCAAGTTTGGGATCTTCCATTCCGCCGAGTCTGGTATCCTCCAGTCTGCCGAGTCTGGCATCCTCCAGTCTGCCGAGTCTGGTATCCTCCAGTCTGTCCAGTCTGGTATCCTCCAGTCTGTCGAGTCTGGTATCCTCCAGTCTGCCGAGTCTGGTATCCTACAGTCTGTCGAGTCTAGTATCCTCCAGTCTGCCGAGTCTGGTATCCTACAGTCTGTCGAGTCTAGTATCCTCCAGTCTGCCGAGTCTGGTATCCTACAGTCTGTCGAGTCTAGTATCCTCCAGTCTGCCGAGTCTGCTATCCTTTAGTCTGTCGAGTCTGGTATCCTCCAGTCTGGCGAGTCTGGTATCCTCCAGTCTGCCGAGTCTGGTATCCTCCAGTCCGCCGAGTCTGGTATCCTCCAGTCCGTCGCGTCTGGAATCCTCTAGTCCACCGTGTCTGCGATTCTGCAGCACGCCACGTCTGGGTTCCTGAAGTCTGCCGTGTCTGGAGACCGATATTCAACAAGTCTCGGGACCGCCACTGCAACGAATTTAGAAATCACCTGTTTGACGAGTCTCGGGACAGCTATACCACCGAGTCCGGGAATCGCCATTCAGGCGAGTCTGGGGATCACCAGTCCGACGAATCTGGGTTTCTGTAGTCCGGTCAGTCTGGGTTTCTGTAGTCTGGCAAGTCTGGGTTTCTCTAGTGCGGCAAGTCTGGGTTTCTCTAGTCCGGCAAGTCTGTGTTTCTCTAGTCCGACAAGTCTAAGTTTCTCTAGTTCGGCATGTCTGGGTTTTTCTAGTCCGGCAAGTCTGGGTTTCTCTAGTCCGGCAAGTCTGGGTTTCTCTAGTCCGGCAAGTCTGGGTTTCTCCAGTCCGGCAAGTCTGGGTTTCTCTAGTCCGGCATGTCTGGGTTTCTCTAGTCCGGCAAGTCTGGGTTTCTCTAGTCCGGTGAGTCTGGAGATCGCCATTCTACCAAGTTTGGGATCTTCCATTCCGCCTAGTCTGGTATCCTCCAGTCTGCCGAGTCTGGTATCCTCCAGTCTGCCGAGTCTGGTATCCTCCAGTCTGTCGAGTCTGGTATCCTCCAGTCTGCCGAGACTGGTATCCTCCAGTCTGCCGATTCTGGTATCCCCCAGTCTGTCGAGTCTGGTAACCTCCAGTCTACCGAGTCTGGTATTCTCCAGTCTGCCGAGTCTCGTATCCTCCAGTCCGTCGCGTCTGGGATCCTCCAGTCCACCGAGTCTGCGATTCTGCAGTACGCCACATCTTTGATCCTGCAGTCTGCCGTGACTGGACACCGATATTCAACAAATCTCGGGACCGCCATTGCACCGAATTTGGAAATGAACTGTTCGGCGTGTCTGGGGACAGCTATTCCACCGAGTCTGGGGATCACCAGTCCGACGAATCTGGGTTTCTGTAGTCCGACCAGTCTGGGTGTCTCTAGTCTGGCAAGTCTGGGTTTTTTAGGCCGGCAAGTCTGTGTTTCTCTAGTCCGGCAAGTCTGGGATTCTCCAGTCCGGCAAGTCTGGTTTTCTCTCGTCCGGCTAGTCTGGGTTTCTCTAGTCCGACAAGTCTAGGTTTCTCTAGTTCGGCATGTCTGGGTTTTTCTAGTCCGGCAAGTCTGGGTTTCTCTAGTCCGGCAAGTCTGGGTTTCTGTAGTCCGGTCAGTCTGGGTTTCTGTAGTCTGGCAAGTCTGTGTTTCTCTAGTCCGGCAAGTCTGGGATTCTCCAGTCCGGCAAGTCTGGTTTTCTCTCGTCCGGCTAGTCTGGTTTTCTCTAGTCCGGCAAGTCTGGGTTTCTCTAGTCCGGCAAGTCTGCGTTTCTCTAGTCCGGCAAGTCTGGGTTTCTCTAGTCCGGCATGTCTGGGTTTCTCTAGTCCGGCAAGTCTGGGTTTCTCTAGTCCGGTGAGTCTGGAGATCGCCATTCTACCAAGTTTGGGATCTTCCATTCCGCCGAGTCTGGTATCCTCCAGTCTGCCGAGTCTGGTATCTTCCAGTCTGCCGAGTCTGGTATCCTCCAGTCTGTCCAGTCTGGTATCCTCCAGTCTGTCGAGTCTGGTATCCTCCAGTCTGCCGAGTCTGGTATCCTATAGTCTGTCGAGTCTAGTATCCTCCAGTCTGCCGAGTCTGGTATCCTACAGTCTGTCGAGTCTAGTATCCTCCAGTCTGCCGAGTCTTGTATCCTACAGTCTGTCGAGTCTAGTATCCTCCAGTCTGCCGAGTCTGCTATCCTTTAGTCTGTCTAGTCTGGTATCCTCCAGTCTGGCGAGTCTGGTATCCTCCAGTCTGCCGAGTCTGGTATCCTCCAGTCCGCCGAGTCTGGTATCCTCCAGTCCGTCGCGTCTGGAATCCTCTAGTCCACCGTGTCTGCGATTCTGCAGCACGCCACGTCTGGGTTCCTGAAATCTGCCGTGTCTGGAGACCGATATTCAACAAGTCTCGGGACCGCCACTGCACCGAATTTAGAAATCACCTGTTTGACGAGTCTCGGGACAGCTATACCACCGAGTCTGGGAATCGCCATTCAGGCGAGTCTGGGGATCACCAGTCCGACGAATCTGGGTTTCTGTAGTCCGGTCAGTCTGGGTTTCTGTAGTCTGGCAAGTCTGGGTTTCTCTAGTCCGGCAAGTCTGGGTTTCTCTAGTCCGGCAAGTCTGTGTTTCTCTAGTCCGACAAGTCTAAGTTTCTCTAGTTCGGCATGTCTGGGTTTTTCTAGTCCGGCAAGTCTGGGTTTCTCTAGTCCGGCAAGTCTGGGTTTCTCTAGTCCGGCAAGTCTGGGTTTCTCTAGTCCGGCAAGTCTGGGTTTCTCTAGTCCGGCATGTCTGGGTTTCTCTAGTCCGGCAAGTCTGGGTTTCTCTAGTCCGGTGAGTCTGGAGATCGCCATTCTACCAAGTTTGGGATCTTCCATTCCGCCGAGTCTGGTATCCTCCAGTCTGCCGAGTCTGGTATCCTCCAGTCTGCCGAGTCTGGTATCCTCCAGTCTGTCGAGTCTGGTATCCTCCAGTCTGCCGAGACTGGTATCCTCCAGTCTGCCGATTCTGGTATCCCCCAGTCTGTCGAGTCTGGTAACCTCCAGTCTACCGAGTCTGGTATTCTCCAGTCTGCCTAGTCTCGTATCCTCCAGTCCGTCGCGTCTGGGATCCTCCAGTCCACCGAGTCTGCGATTCTGCAGTACGCCACATCTTTGAACCTGCAGTCTGCCGTGACTGGACACCGATATTCAACAAATCTCGGGACCGCCATTGCACCGAATTTGGAAATGAACTGTTCGGCGTGTCTGGGGACAGCTATTCCACCGAGTCTGGGGATCACCAGTCCGACGAATCTGGGTTTCTGTATTCCGACCAGTCTGGGTGTCTCTAGTCTGGCAAGTCTGGGTTTTTTTAGGCCGGCAAGTCTGTGTTTCTCTAGTCCGGCAAGTCTGGGATTCTCCAGTCCGGCAAGTCTGGTTTTCTCTCGTCCGGCTAGTCTGGGTTTCTCTAGTCCGACAAGTCTAGGTTTCTCTAGTTCGGCATGTCTGGGTTTTTCTAGTCCGGCAAGTCTGGGTTTCTCTAGTCCGGCAAGTCTGGGTTTCTGTAGTCCGGTCAGTCTGGGTTTCTGTAGTCTGGCAAGTCTGGGTTTCTCTAGTCCGGCAAGTCTGGGTTTCTCTAGTCCGGCAAGTCTGTGTTTCTCTAGTCCGACAAGTCTATGTTTCTCTAGTTCGGCATGTCTGGGTTTTTCTAGTCCGGCAAGTCTGGGTTTCTCTAGTCCGGCAAGTCTGGGTTTCTGTAGTCCGGCAAGTCAGGGTTTCTCTAGTCCGGCAAGTCTGGGTTTCTCTAGTCCGGCATGTCTGGGTTTCTCTAGTCCGGCAAGTCTGGGTTTCTCTAGTCCGGTGAGTCTGGAGATCGCCATTCTACCAAGTTTGGGATCTTCCATTCCGCCGAGTCTGGTATCCTCCAGTCTGCCGAGTCTGGTATCCTCCAGTCTGCCGAGTCTGGTATCCTCCAGTCTGCCGAGTCTGGTATCCTCCAGTCTGTCGAGTCTGGTATCCTCCAGTCTGCCGAGTCTGGTATCCTCCAGTCTGCCGATTCTGGTATCCCCCAGTCTGTCGAGTCTGGTAACCTCCAGTCTACCGAGTCTGGTATCCTCCAGTCTGCCGAGTCTCGTATCCTCCAGTCCGTCGCATCTGGGATCCTCCAGTCCACCGAGGCTGCGATTCTGCAGTACGCCACATCTTTGATCCTGCAGTCTGCCGTGACTGGACACCGATATTCAACAAGTCTCGGGACCGCCATTGCACCGAATTTGGAAATGAACTGTTCGGCGTGTCTGGGGACAGCTATTCCACCGAGTCTGGGGATCACCAGTCCGACGAATCTGGGTTTCTGTAGTCCGACCAGTCTGGGTGTCTCTAGTCTGGCAAGTCTGGGTTTTTTTAGGCCGGCAAGTCTGTGTTTCTCTAGTCCGGCAAGTCTGGGATTCTCCAGTCCGCAAGTCTGGTTTTCTCTCGTCCGGCTAGTCTGGTTTTCTCTAGTCCGGCAAGTCTGGGTTTCTCTAGTCCGGCAAGTCTGCGTTTCTCTAGTCCGGCAAGTCTGGGTTTCTCTAGTCCGGCATGTCTGGGTTTCTCTAGTCCGGCAAGTCTGGGTTTCTCTAGTCCGGTGAGTCTGGAGATCGCCATTCTACAAAGTTTGGGATCTTCCATTCCGCCGAGTCTGGTATCCTCCAGTCTGCCGAGTCTGGTATCCTCCAGTCTGCCGAGTCTGGTATCCTCCAGTCTGTCCAGTCTGGTATCCTCCAGTCTGTCGAGTCTGGTATCCTCCAGTCTGCCGAGTCTGGTATCCTACAGTCTGTCGAGTCTAGTATCCTCCAGTCTGCCGAGTCTGGTATCCTACAGTCTGTCGAGTCTAGTATCCTCCAGTCTGCCGAGTCTGGTATCCTACAGTCTGTCGAGTCTAGTATCCTCCAGTCTGCCGAGTCTGCTATCCTTTAGTCTGTCGAGTCTGGTATCCTCCAGTCTGGCGAGTCTGGTATCCTCCAGTCTGCCGAGTCTGGTATCCTCCAGTCCGCCGAGTCTGGTATCCTCCAGTCCGTCGCGTCTGGAATCCTCTAGTCCACCGTGTCTGCGATTCTGCAGCACGCCACGTCTGGGTTCCTGAAGTCTGCCGTGTCTGGAGACCGATATTCAACAAGTCTCGGGACCGCCACTGCACCGAATTTAGAAATCACCTGTTTGACGAGTCTGGGGACAGCTATACCACCGAGTCTGGGAATCGCCATTCAGGCGAGTCTGGGGATCACCAGCCCGACGAATCTGGGTTTCTGTAGTCCGGTCAGTCTGGGTTTCTGTAGTCTGGCAAGTCTGGGTTTCTCTAGTCCGGCAAGTCTGGGTTTCTCTAGTCCGGCAAGTCTGTGTTTCTCTAGTCCGACAAGTCTGGGTTTCTCTAGTTCGGCATGTCTGGGTTTTTCTAGTCCGGCAAGTCTGGCTTTCTCTAGTCCGGCAAGTCTGGGTTTCTCTAGTCCGGCAAGTCTGGGTTTCTCTAGTCCGGCAAGTCTGGGTTTCTCTAGTCCGGCATGTCTGGGTTTCTCTAGTCCGGCAAGTCTGGGTTTCTCTAGTCCGGTGAGTCTGGAGATCGCCATTCTACCAAGTTTGGGATCTTCCATTCCGCCGAGTCTGGTATCCTCCAGTATGCCGAGTCTGGTATCCTCCAGTCTGCCGAGTCTGGTATCCTCCAGTCTGTCGAGTCTTTTATCCTCCAGTCTGCCGAGACTGGTATCCTCCAGTCTGCCGATTCTGGTATCCCCCAGTCTGTCGAGTCTGGTAACCTCCAGTCTACCGAGTCTGGTATTCTCCAGTCTGCCGAGTCTCGTATCCTCCAGTCCGTCGCGTCTGGGATCCTCCAGTCCACCGAGTCTGCGATTCTGCAGTACTCCACATCTTTGATCCTGCAGTCTGCCGTGACTGGACACCGATATTCAACAAATCTCGGGACCGCCATTGCACCGAATTTGGAAATGAACTGTTCGGCGTGTCTGGGGACAGCTATTCCACCGAGTCTGGGGATCACCAGTCCGACGAATCTGGGTTTCTGTAGTCCGACCAGTCTGGGTGTCTCTAGTCTGGCAAGTCTGGGTTTTTTTAGGCCGGCAAGTCTGTGTTTCTCTAGTCCGGCAAGTCTGGGATTCTCCAGTCCGGCAAGTCTGGTTTTCTCTCGTCCGGCTAGTCTGGGTTTCTCTAGTCCGGTGAGTCTGGAGATCGCCATTCTACCAAGTTTGGGATCTTCCATTCCGCCGAGTCTGGTATCCTCCAGTCTGCCGAGTCTGGTATCCTCCAGTCTGCCGAGTCTGGTATCCTCCAGTCTGTCGAGTCTGGTATCCTCCAGTCTGTCGAGTCTGGTATCCTCCAGTCTGCCGAGTCTGGTATCCTACAGTCTGTCGAGTCTGGTATCCTCCAGTCTGCCGAGTCTTGTATCCTACAGTCTGTCGAGTCTACTATCCTCCATTCTGCCGAGTCTGGTATCCTACAGTCTGTCGAGTCTAGTATCCTCCAGTCTGCGAGTCTGGTATCCTTTAGTCTGCCGAGTCTGGTATCCTCCAGTCTGTCGAGTCTGGTATCCTCCAGTCTGGCGAGTCTGGTATCCTCCAGTCTGCCGAGTCTGGTATCCTCCAGTCTGCCGAGTCTGGTATCCTCCAGTCAGTCGCGTCTGGAATCCTCCAGTCCACCGTGTCTGCGATTCTGCAGCACGCCACGTCTGGGTTCCTGAAGTCTGCCGTGTCTGGAGACCGATATTCAACAAGTCTCGGGACCGCCACTGCACCGAATTTAGAAATCACCTGTTTGACGAGTCTGGGGACAGCTATACCACCGAGTCTGGGAATCGCCATTCAGGCGAGTCTGGGGATCACCAGTCCGACGAATCTGGGTTTCTGTAGTCCGACCAGTCTGGGTGTCTCTAGTCTGGCAAGTCTGGGTTTTTTTAGGCCGGCAAGTCTGTGTTTCTCTAGTCCGGCAAGTCTGGGATTCTCCAGTCCGGCAAGTCTGGTTTTCTCTCGTCCGGCTAGTCTGTGTTTCTCTAGTCCGGCAAGTCTGGGTTTCTCTAGTCCGGCATGTCTGGGTTTCTCTAGTCCGGCAAGTCTGGGTTTCTCTAGTCCGGTGAGTCTGGAGATCGCCATTCTACCAAGTTTGGGATCTTCCATTCCGCCGAGTCTGGTATCCTTCAGTCTGCCGAGTCTGGTATCCTCCAGTCTGCCGAGTCTGGTATCCTCCAGTCTGTCGAGTCTGGTATCCTCCAGTCTGTCGAGTCTGGTATCCTCCAGTCTGCCGAGTCTGGTATCCTACAGTCTGTCGAGTCTAGTATCCTCCAGTCTGCCGAGTCTGGTATCCTACAGTCTGTCGAGTCTCGTATCCTCCAGTCTGCCGAGTCTGGTATCCTTTAGTCTGCCGAGTCTTGTATCCTCCAGTCTGTCGAGTCTGGTATCCTCCAGTCTGGCGAGTCTGGTATCCTCCAGTCTGCCGAGTCTGGTATCCTCCAGTCCGTCGCGTCTGGAATCCTCTAGTCCACCGTGTCTGCGATTCTGCAGCACGCCACGTCTGGGTTCCTGAAGTCTGCCGTGTCTGGAGACCGATATTCAACAAGTCTCGGGACCGCCACTGCACCGAATTTAGAAATCACCTGTTTGACGAGTCTGGGGACAGCTATACCACCGAGTCTGGGAATCGCCATTCAGGCGAGTCTGGGGATCACCAGTCCGACGAATCTGGGTTTCTGTAGTCCGGTCAGTCTGGGTTTCTGTAGTCTGGCAAGTCTGGGTTTCTCTAGTCCGGCAAGTCTGGGTTTCTCTAGTCCGACAAGTCTGGGTTTCTCTAGTTCGGCATGTCTGGGTTTTTCTAGTCCGGCAAGTCTGGGTTTCTCTAGTCCGGCAAGTCTGGGTTTCTCTAGTCCGGCAAGTCTGGGTTTCTCTAGTCCGGCAAGTCTGGGTTTCTCTAGTCCGGCATGTCTGGGTTTCTCTACTCCGGCAAGTCTGGGTTTCTCTAGTCCGGTGAGTCTGGAGATCGCCATTCTACCAAGTTTGGGATCTTCCATTCCGCCGAGTCTGGTATCCTCCAGTCTGCCGAGTCTGGTATCCTCCAGTCTGCCGAGTCTGGTATCCTCCAGTCTGTCGAGTCTGGTATCCTCCAGTCTGTCGAGTCTGGTATCCTCCAGTCTGCCGAGTCTGGTATCCTACAGTCTGTCGAGTCTGGTATCCTCCAGTCTGCCGAGTCTTGTATCCTACAGTCTGTCGAATCTACTATCCTCCATTCTGCCGAGTCTGGTATCCTACAGTCTGTCGAGTCTAGTATCCTCCAGTCTGCGAGTCTGGTATCCTTTAGTCTGCCGAGTCTGGTATCCTCCAGTCTGGCGAGTCTGGTATCCTCCAGTCTGGCGAGTCTGGTATCCTCCAGTCTGCCGAGTCTGGTATCCTCCAGTCTGCCGAGTCTGGTATCCTCCAGTCCGTCGCGTCTGGAATCCTCCAGTCCACCGTGTCTGCGATTCTGCAGCACGCCACGTCTGGGTTCCTGAAGTCTGCCGTGTCTGGAGACCGATATTCAACAAGTCTCGGGACCGCCACTGCACCGAATTTAGAAATCACCTGTTTGACGAGTCTGGGGACAGCTATACCACCGAGTCTGGGAATCGCCATTCAGGCGAGTCTGGGGATCACCAGTCCGACGAATCTGGGTTTCTGTAGTCCGACCAGTCTGGGTGTCTCTAGTCTGGCAAGTCTGGGTTTTTTTAGGCCGGCAAGTCTGTGTTTCTCTAGTCCGGCAAGTCTGGGATTCTCCAGTCCGGCAAGTCTGGTTTTCTCTCGTCCGGCTAGTCTGTGTTTCTCTAGTCCGGCAAGTCTGGGTGTCTCTAGTCCGGCATGTCTGGGTTTCTCTAGTCCGGCAAGTCTGGGTTTCTCTAGTCCGGTGAGTCTGGAGATCGCCATTCTACCAAGTTTGGGATCTTCCATTCCGCCGAGTCTGGTATCCTTCAGTCTGCCGAGTCTGGTATCCTCCAGTCTGCCGAGTCTGGTATCCTCCAGTCTGTCGAGTCTGGTATCCTCCAGTCTGTCGAGTCTGGTATCCTCCAGTCTGCCGAGTCTGGTATCCTACAGTCTGTCGAGTCTAGTATCCTCCAGTCTGCCGAGTCTGGTATCCTACAGTCTGTCGAGTCTCGTATCCTCCAGTCTGCCGAGTCTGGTATCCTTTAGTCTGCCGAGTCTTGTATCCTCCAGTCTGTCGAGTCTGGTATCCTCCAGTCTGGCGAATCTGGTATCCTCCAGTCTGCCGAGTCTGGTATCCTCCAGTCCGTCGCGTCTGGAATCCTCTAGTCCACCGTGTCTGCGATTCTGCAGCACGCCACGTCTGGGTTCCTGAAGTCTGCCGTGTCTGGAGACCGATATTCAACAAGTCTCGGGACCGCCACTGCACCGAATTTAGAAATCACCTGTTTGACGAGTCTGGGGACAGCTATACCACCGAGTCTGGGAATCGCCATTCAGGCGAGTCTGGGGATCACCAGTCCGACGAATCTGGGTTTCTGTAGTCCGGTCAGTCTGGGTTTCTGTAGTCTGGCAAGTCTGGGTTTCTCTAGTCCGGCAAGTCTGGGTTTCTCTAGTCCGGCAAGTCTGTGTTTCTCTAGTCCGACAAGTCTGGGTTTCTCTAGTTCGGCATGTCTGGGTTTTTCTAGTCCGGCAAGTCTGGGTTTCTCTAGTCCGGCAAGTCTGGGTTTCTCTAGTCCGGCAAGTCTGGGTTTCTCTAGTCCGGCAAGTCTGGGTTTCTCTAGTCCGGCATGTCTGGGTTTCTCTAGTCCGGCAAGTCTGGGTTTCTCTAGTCCGGTGAGTCTGGAGATCGCCATTCTACCAAGTTTGGGATCTTCCATTCCGCCGAGTCTGGTATCCTCCAGTCTGCCGAGTCTGGTATCCTCCAGTCTGCCGAGTCTGGTATCCTCCAGTCTGTCGAGTCTGGTATCCTCCAGTCTGTCGAGTCTGGTATCCTCCAGTCTGCCGAGTCTGGTATCCTACAGTCTGTCAAGTCTGGTATCCTCCAGTCTGCCGAGTCTGGTATCCTACAGTCTGTCGAGTCTACTATCCTCCAGTCTGCCGAGTCTGGTATCCGACAGTCTGTCGAGTCTAGTATCCTCCAGTCTGCCGAGTCTGGTATCCTTTAGTCTGCCGAGTCTGGTATCCTCCAGTCTGTCGAGTCTGGTATCCTCCAGTCTGGCGAGTCTGGTATCCTCCAGTCTGCCGAGTCTGGTATCCTCCAGTCTACCGAGTCTGGTATCCTCCAGTCCGTCGCGTCTGGAATCCTCTAGTCCACCGTGTCTGCGATTCTGCAGCACGCCACGTCTGGGTTCCTGAAGTCTGCCGTGTCTGGAGACCGATATTCAACAGTCTCGGGACCGCCACTGCACCGAATTTAGAAATCACCTGTTTGACGAGTCTGGGGACAGCTATACCACCGAGTCTGGGAATCGCCATTCAGGCGAGTCTGGGGATCACCAGTCCGACGAATCTGGGTTTCTGTAGTCCGGTCAGTCTGGGTTTCTGTAGTCTGGCAAGTCTGGGTTTCTCTAGTCCGGCAAGTCTGGGATTCTCTAGTCCGGCAAGTCTGGGTTTCTCTAGTCCGACAAGTCTGGGTTTCTCTAGTTCGGCATGTCTGGGTTTCTCTAGTGCGGCATGTCTGGGTTTCTCTAGTCCGGCAAGTCTGGGTTTCTCTAGTCCGGCAAGTCTGGGTTTCTCTAGTCCGGCAAGTCTGGGTTTCTCTAGTCCGGCATGTCTGGGTTTCTCTAGTCCGGAAAGTCTGGGTTTCTCTAGTCCGGTGAGTCTGGAGATCGCCATTCTACCAAGTTTGGGATCTTCCATTCCGCCGAGTCTGGTATCCTCCAGTCTGCCGAGTCTGGTATCCTCCAGTCTGTCGAGTCTGGTATCCTCCAGTCTGCCGAGTCTGGTATCCTCCAGTCTGCCGATTCTGGTATCCCCCAGTCTGTCGAGTCTGGAACCTCCAGTCTACCGAGTCTGGTATCCTCCAGTCCGTCGCATCTGGGATCCTCCAGTCCACCGAGGCTGCGATTCTGCAGTACGCCACATCTTTGATCCTGCAGTCTGCCGTGACTGGACACCGATATTCAACAAGTCTCGGGACAGCCATTGCACCGAATTTGGAAATGAACTGTTCGGCGTGTCTGGGGACAGCTATTCCACCGAGTCTGGGGATCACCAGTCCGACGAATCTGGGTTTCTGTAGTCCGACCAGTCTGGGTGTCTCTAGTCTGGCAAGTCTGGGTTTTTTTAGGCCGGCAAGTCTGTGTTTCTCTAGTCCGGCAAGTCTGGGATTCTCCAGTCCGGCAAGTCTGGTTTTCTCTCGTCCGGCTAGTGTGGGTTTCTCTAGTCCGGCAAGTCTGGGTTTCTCTAGTCCGGCAAGTCTGTGTTTCTCTAGTCCGACAAGTCTGGGTTTCTCTCTTTCGGCATGTCTGGGTTTCTCTAGTCCGGCAAGTCTGGGTTTCTCTAGTCCGGCAAGTCTGGGTTTCTCTAGTCCGGCAAGTCTGGGTTTCTCTAGTCCGGCAAGTCTGGGTTTCTCTAGTCCGGCATGTCTGGGTTTCTCTAGTCCGGCAAGTCTGGGTTTCTCTAGTCCGGTGAGTCTGGAGATCGCCATTCTACCAAGTTTGGGATCTTCCATTCCGCCGAGTCTGGTATCCTCCAGTCTGCCGAGTCTGGTATCCTCCAGTCTGCCGAGTTTGGTATCCTCCAGTCTGTCGAGTCTGGTATCCTCCAGTCTGCCGAGACTGGTATCCTCCAGTCTGCCGATTCTGGTATCCCCCAGTCTGTCGAGTCTCGTAACCTCCAGTCTACCGAGTCTGGTATTCTCCAGTCTGCCGAGTCTCGTATCCTCCAGTCCGTCGCGTCTGGGATCCTCCAGTCCACCGAGTCTGCGATTCTGCAGTACGCCACATCTTTGATCCTGCAGTCTGCCGTGACTGGACACCGATATTCAACAAATCTCGGGACCGCCATTGCACCGAATTTGGAAATGAACTGTTCGGCGTGTCTGGGGACAGCTATTCCACCGAGTCTGGGGATCACCAGTCCGACGAATCTGGGTTTCTCTAGTCCGACCAGTCTGGGTTTCTCTAGTCCGGCAAGTCTGGGTTTCTCTAGTCCGGCATGTCTGGGTTTCTCTAGTCCGGCAAGTCTGGGTTTCTCTAGTCCGGTGAGTCCGGAGATCGCCATTCTACCAAGTTTGGGATCTTCCATTCCGCCGAGTCTGGTATCCTCCAGTCTGCCGAGTCTGGTATCCTCCAGTCTGCCGAGTCTGGTATCCTCCAGTCTGTCCAGTCTGGTATCCTCCAGTCTGTCGAGTCTGGTATCCTCCAGTCTGCCGAGTCTGGTATCCTACAGTCTGTCGAGTCTAGTATCCTCCAGTCTGCCGAGTCTGGTATCCTACAATCTGTCGAGTCTAGTATCCTCCAGTCTGCCGAGTCTGGTATCCTTTAGTCTGCCGAGTCTGGTATCCTTTAGTCTGCCGAGTCTGGTATCCTCCAGTCTGTCGAGTCTGGTATCCACCAGTCTGGCGAGTCTGGTATCCTCCAGTCTGCCGAGTCTGGTATCCTCCAGTCCGTCGCGTCTGGAATCCTCTAGTCCACCGTGTCTGCGATTCTGCAGCACGCCACGTCTGGGTTCCTGAAGTCTGCCGTGTCTGGAGACCGATATTCAACAAGTCTCGGGACCGCCACTGCACCGAATTTAGAAATCACCTGTTTGACGAGTCTGGGGACAGCTATACCACCGAGTCTGGGAATCGCCATTCAGGCGAGTCTGGGGATCACCAGTCCGACGAATCTGGGTTTCTGTAGTCCGGTCAGTCTGGGTTTCTGTAGTCTGGCAAGTCTGGGTTTCTCTAGTCCGGCAAGTCTGGGTTTCTCTAGTCCGGCAAGTCTGTGTTTTTCTAGTCCGACAAGTCTGGGTTTCTCTAGTTCGGCATGTCTGGGTTTTTCTAGTCCGGCAAGTCTGGGTTTCTCTAGTCCGGCAAGTCTGGGTTTCTCTAGTCCGGCAAGTCTGGGTTTCTCTAGTCCGGCAAGTCTGGGTTTCTCTAGTCCGGCATGTCTGGGTTTCTCTAGTCCGGCAAGTCTGGGTTTCTCTAGTCCGGTGAGTCTGGAGATCGCCATTCTACCAAGTTTGGGATCTTCCATTCCGCCGAGTCTGGTATCCTCCAGTCTTCCGAGTCTGGTATCCTCCAGTCTGCCGAGTCTGGTATCCTCCAGTCTGTCGAGTCTGGTATCCTCCAGTCTGTCGAGTCTGGTATCCTCCAGTCTGCCGAGTCTGGTATCCTACAGTCTGTCGAGTCTGGTATCCTCCAGTCTGCCGAGACTTGTATCCTACAGTCTGTCGAGTCTACTATCCTCCATTCTGCCGAGTCTGGTATTCTACAGTCTGTCGAGTCTAGTATCCTCCAGTCTGCGAGTCTGGTATCCTTTAGTCTGCCGAGTCTGGTATCCTCCAGTCTGTCGAGTCTGGTATCCTCCAGTCTGGCGAGTCTGGTATCCTCCAGTCTGCCAAGTCTGGTATCCTCCAGTCTGCCGAGTCTGGTATCCTCCAGTCCGTCGCGTCTGGAATCCTCCAGTCCACCGTGTCTGCGATTCTGCAGCACGCCACGTCTGGGTTCCTGAAGTCTGCCGTGTCTGGAGACCGATATTCAACAAGTCTCGGACCGCCACTGCACCGAATTTAGAAATCACCTGTTTGACGAGTCTGGGGACAGCTATACCACCGAGTCTGGGAATCGCCATTCAGGCGAGTCTGGGGATCACCAGTCCGACGAATCTGGGTTTCTGTAGTCCGACCAGTCTGGGTGTCTCTAGTCTGGCAAGTCTGGGTTTTTTAAGGCCGGCAAGTCTGTGTTTCTCTAGTCCGGCAAGTCTGGGATTCTCCAGTCCACCGAGTCTGCGATTCTGCAGTACGCCACATCTTTGATCCTGCAGTCTGCCGTGACTGGACACCGATATTCAACAAATCTCGGGACCGCCATTGCACCGAATTTGGAAATGAACTGTTCGGCGTGTCTGGGGACAGCTATTCCACCGAGTCTGGGGATCACCAGTCCGACGAATCTGGGTTTCTCTAGTCCGACCAGTCTGGGTTTCTCTAGTCCGGCAAGTCTGGGTTTCTCTAGTCCGGCATGTCTGGGTTTCTCTAGTCCGGTGAGTCTGGGTTTCTCTAGTCCGGTGAGTCCGGAGATCGCCATTCTACCAAGTTTGGGATCTTCCATTCCGCCGAGTCTGGTATCCTCCAGTCTGCCGAGTCTGGTATCCTCCAGTCTGCCGAGTCTGGTATCCTCCAGTCTGTCCAGTCTGGTATCCTCCAGTCTGTCGAGTCTGGTATCCTCCAGTCTGCCGAGTCTGGTATCCTACAGTCTGTCGAGTCTAGTATTCTCTGTTCGGCGTGTCTGGGGACAGCTATTCCACCGAGTCTGGGGATCACCAGTCCGACGAATCTGGGTTTCTCTAGTCCGACCAGTATGGGTGTCTCTAGTCTGGCAAGTCTGGGTTTTTTTAGGCCGGCAAGTCTGTGTTTCTCTAGTCCGGCAAGTCTGGGATTCTCCAGTCCGGCAAGTCTGGTTTTCTCTCGTCCGGCTAGTCTGGGTTTCTCTAGTCCGGCAAGTCTGGGTTTCTCTAGTCCGGCAAGTCTGGGTTTCTCAAGTCCGGCAAGTCTGGGTTTCTCTAGTCCGGCATGTCTGGGTTTCTCTAGTCCGGCAAGTCTGGGTTTCTCTAGTCCGGTGAGTCTGGAGATCGCCATTCTACCAAGTTTGGGATCTTCCATTCCGCCGAGTCTGGTATCCTCCAGTCTGCCGAGTCTGGTATCCTCCAGTCTGCCGAGTCTGGTATCCTCCAGTCTGTCGAGTCTGGTATCCTCCAGTCTGCCGAGTCTGGTATCCTCCAGTCTGCCGAGTCTGGTATCCTACAGTCTGTCGAGTCTAGTATCCTCCAGTCTGCCGAGTCTGGTATCATACAGTCTGTCGAGTCTAGTATCCTCCAGTCTGCCGAGTCTGGTATCCTACAGTCTGTCGAGTCTAGTATCCTCCAGTCTGCCGAGTCTGGTATCCTTTAGTCTGCCGAGTCTGGTATCCTCCAGTCTGTCGAGTCTGGTATCCCCCAGTCTGGCGAGTCTGGTATCCTCCAGTCTGCCGAGTCTGGTATCCTCCAGTCTGCCGAGTCTGGTATCCTCCAGTCCGTCGCGTCTGGAATCCTCCAGTCCACCGTGTCTGCGATTCTGCAGCACGCCACGTCTGGGTTCCTGAAGTCTGCCGTGTCTGGAGACCGATATTCAACAAGTCTCGGGACCGCCACTGCACCGAATTTAGAAATCACCTGTTTGACGAGTCTGGGGACAGCTATACCACCGAGTCTGGGAATCGCCATTCAGGCGAGTCTGGGGATCACCAGTCCGACGAATCTGGGTTTCTGTAGTCCGGTCAGTCTGGGTTTCTGTAGTCTGGAAAGTCTGGGTTTCTCTAGTCCGGCAAGTCTGGGTTTCTCTAGTCCGGCAAGTCTGGGTTTCTCTAGTCCGACAAGTCTGGGTTTCTCTAGTTCGGCATGTCTGGGTTTCTCTAGTGCGGCATGTCTGGGTTTCTCTAGTCCGGCAAGTCTGGGTTTCTCTAGTCCGGCAAGTCTGGGTTTCTCTAGTCCGGTGAGTCTGGAGATCGCCATTCTACCAAGTTTGGGATCTTCCATTCCGCCGAGTCTGGTATCCTCCAGTCTGCCGAGTCTGGTGTCCTCCAGTCTGCCGAGTCTGGTATCCTCCAGTCTGCCGAGTCTGGTATCCTCCAGTCTGCCGAGTCTGGTATCCTCCAGTCTGTCGAGTCTGGTATCCTCCAGTCTGCCGAGTCTGGTATCCTCCAGTCTGCCGATTCTGGTATCCCCCAGTCTGTCGAGTCTGGTAACCTCCAGTCTACCGAGTCTGGTATCCTCCAGTCTGCCGAGTCTCGTATCCTCCAGTCCGTCGCATCTGGGATCCTCCAGTCCACCGAGGCTGCGATTCTGCAGTACGCCACATCTTTGATCCTGCAGTCTGCCGTGACTGGACACCGATATTCAACAAGTCTCGGGACCGCCATTGCACCGAATTTGGAAATGAACTGTTCGGCGTGTCTGGGGACAGCTATTCCACCGAGTCTGGGGATCACCAGTCCGACGAATCTGGGTTTCTGTAGTCCGACCAGTCTGGGTGTCTCTAGTCTGGCAAGTCTGGGTTTTTTTAGGCCGGCAAGTCTGTGTTTCTCTAGTCCGGCAAGTCTGGGATTCTCCAGTCCGGCAAGTCTGGTTTTCTCTCGTCCGGCTAGTCTGGGTTTCTCTAGTCCGGCAAGTCTGGGTTTCTCTAGTCCGGCAAGTCTGGGTTTCTCTAGTCCAGCAAGTCTGGATTTCTCTAGTCCGGCATGTCTGGGTTTCTCTAGTCCGGCAAGTCTGGGTTTCTCTAGACCGGTGAGTCTGGAGATCGCCATTCTACAAAGTTTGGGATCTTCCATTCCGCCGAGTCTGGTATCCTCCAGTCTGCCGAGTCTGGTATCCTCCAGTCTGCCGAGTCTGGTATCCTCCAGTCTGTCCAGTCTGGTATCCTCCAGTCTGTCGAGTCTGGTATCCTCCAGTCTGCCGAGTCTGGTATCCTACCGTCTGTCGAGTCTAGTATCCTCCAGTCTGCCGAGTCTGGTATCCTACAGTCTGTCGAGTCTAGTATCCTCCAGTCTGCCGAGTCTGGTATCCTACAGTCTGTCGAGTCTAGTATCCTCCAGTCTGCCGAGTCTGGTATCCTTTAGTCTGCCGAGTCTGGTATCCTCCAGTCTGTCGAGTCTGGTATCCTCCAGTCTGGCGAGTCTGGTATCCTCCAGTCTGCCGAGTCTGGTATCCTCCAGTCTGCCGAGTCTGGTATCCTCCAGTCCATCGCGTCTGGAATCCTCTAGTCCACCGTGTCTGCGATTCTGCAGCACGCCACGTCTGGGTTCCTGAAGTCTGCCGTGTCTGGAGACCGATATTCAACAAGTCTCGGGACCGCCACTGCACCGAATTTAGAAATCACCTGTTTGACGAGTCTGGGGACAGCTATACCACCGTGTCTGGGAATCGCCATTCAGGCGAGTCTGGGGATCACCAGTCCGACGAATCTGGGTTTCTGTAGTCCGGTCAGTCTGGGTTTCTGTAGTCTGGCAAGTCTGGGTTTCTCTAGTCCGGCAAGTCTGGGTTTCTCTAGTCCGGCAAGTCTGTGTTTCTCTAGTCCGACAAGTCTGGGTTTCTCTAGTTCGGCATGTCTGGGTTTTTCTAGTCCGGCAAGTCTGTGTTTCTCTAGTCCGACAAGTCTGGGTTTCTCTAGTCCGGCAAGTCTGGGTTTCTCTAGTCCGGCAAGTCTGGGTTTCTCTAGTCCGGCATGTCTGGGTTTCTCTAGTCCGGCAAGTCTGGGTTTCTCTAGTCCGGTGAGTCTGGAGATCGCCATTCTACAGAGTTTGGGATCTTCCATTCCGCCGAGTCTGGTATCCTCCAGTCTGCCGAGTCTGGTATCCTCCAGTCTGCCGAGTCTGGTATCCTCCAGTCTGTCGAGTCTGGTATCCTCCAGTCTGCCGAGAATGGTATCCTCCAGTCTGCCGATTCTGGTATCCCCCAGTCTGTCGAGTCTGGTAACCTCCAGTCTACCGAGTCTGGTATTCTCCAGTCTGCCGAGTCTCGTATCCTTCAGTCCGTCGCGTCTGGGATCCTCCAGTCCACCGAGTCTGCGATTCTGCAATACGCCACATCTTTGATCCTGCAGTCTGCCGTGACTGGACACCGATATTCAACAATTCTCGGGACCGCCATTGCACCGAATTTGGAAATGAACTGTTCGGCGTGTCTGGGGACAGCTATTCCACCGAGTCTGGGGATCACCAGTCCGACGAATCTGGGTTTCTGTAGTCCGACCAGTCTGGGTGTCTCTAGTCTGGCAAGTCTGGGTTTTTTTAGGCCGGCAAGTCTGTGTTTCTCTAGTCCGGCAAGTCTGGGATTCTCCAGTCCGGCAAGTCTGGTTTTCTCTCGTCCGGCTAGTCTGGGTTTCTCTAGTCCGGCAAGTCTGGGTTTCTCTAGTCCGGCAAGTCTGGGTTTCTCTAGTCCGGCATGTCTGGGTTTCTCTAGTCCGGCAAGTCTGGGTTTCTCTAGTCCGGTGAGTCTGGAGATCGCCATTCTACCAAGTTTGGGATCTTCCATTCCGCCGAGTCTGGTATCCTCCAGTCTGCCGAGTCTGGTATCCTCCAGTCTGTCGAGTCTGGTATCCTCCAGTCTGTCGAGTCTGGTATCCTCCAGTCTGCCGAGTCTGGTATCCTACAGTCTGTCGAGTCTCGTATCCTCCAGTCTGCCGAGTCTGGTATCCTACAGTCTGTCGAGTCTAGTATCCTCCAGTCTGCCGAGTCTGGTATCCTTTAGTCTGCCGAGTCTGGTATCCTCCAGTCTGTCGAGTCTGGTATCCTCCAGTCTGGCGAGTCTGGTATCCTCCAGTCTGCCGAGTCTGGTATCCTCCAGTCCGTCGCGTCTGGAATCCTCTAGTCCACCGTGTCTGCGATCCTGCAGCACGCCACGTCTGGGTTCCTGAAGTCTGCCGTGTCTGGAGACCGATATTCAACAAGTCTCGGGACCGCCACTGCACGGAATTTAGAAATCACCTGTTTGACGAGTCTGGGGACAGCTATACCACCGAGTCTGGGAATCGCCATTCAGGCGAGTCTGGGGATCACCAGTCCGACGAATCTGGGTTTCTGTAGTCCGGTCAGTCTGGGTTTCTGTAGTCTGGCAAGTCTGGGTTTCTCTAGTCCGGCAAGTCTGGGTTTCTCTAGTCCGGCAAGTCTGTGTTTCTCTAGTCCGACAAGTCTGGGTTTCTCTAGTTCGGCATGTCTGTGTTTGTCTAGTCCGGCAAGTCTGGGTTTCTCTAGTCCGGCAAGTCTGGGTTTCTCTAGTCCGGCAAGTCTGGGTTTCTCTAGTCCGGCAAGTCTGGGTTTCTCTAGTCCGGCATGTCTGGGTTTCTCTAGTCCGGCAAGTCTGGGTTTCTCTAGTCCGGTGAGTCTGGAGATCGCCATTCTACCAAGTTTGGGATCTTCCATTCCGCCGAGTCTGGTATCCTCCAGTCTGCCGAGTCTGGTATCCTCCAGTCTGCCGAGTCTGGTATCCTCCAGTCTGTCGAGTCTGGTATCCTCCAGTCTGCCGAGACTGGTATCCTCCAGTCATCCGATTCTGGTATCCCCCAGTCTGTCGAGTCTGGTAACCTCCAGTCTACCGAGTCTGGTATTCTCCAGTCTGCCGAGTCTCGTATCATCCAGTCCGTCGCGTCTGGGATCCTCCAGTCCACCGAGTCTGCGATTCTGCAGTACGCCACATCTTTGATCCTGCAGTCTGCCGTGACTGGACACCGATATTCAACAAATCTCGGGACCGCCATTGCACCGAATTTGGAAATGAACTGTTCGGCGTGTCTGGGGACAGCTATTCCACCGAGTCTGGGGATCACCAGTCCGACGAATCTGAGTTTCTGTAGTCCGACCAGTCTGGGTGTCTCTAGTCTGGCAAGTCTGTGTTTTTTTAGGCCGGCAAGTCTGTGTTTCTCTAGTCCGGCAAGTCTGGGATTCTCCAGTCCGGCAAGTCTGGTTTTCTCTTGTCCGGCTAGTCTGGGTTTCTCTAGTCCGGCAAGTCTGGGTTTCTCTAGTCCGGCAAGTCTGGGTTTCTCTAGTCCGGCAAGTCTGGGTTTCTCTAGTCCGGCATGTCTGGGTTTCTCTAGTCCGGCAAGTCTGGGTTTCTCTAGTCCGGTGAGTCTGGAGATCGCCATTCTACCAAGTTTGGGATATTCCATTCCGCCGAGTCTGGTATCCTCCAGTCTGCCGAGTCTGGTATCCTCCAGTCTGCCGAGTCTGGTATCCTCCAGTCTGTCGAGTCTGGTATCCTCCAGTCTGTCGAGTCTGGTATCCTCCAGTCTGCCGAGTCTGGTATCCTCCAGTCTGCCGATTCTGGTATCCCCCAGTCTGTCGAGTCTGGTAACCTCCAGTCTACCGAGTCTGGTATCCTCCAGTCTGCCGATTCTGGTATCCCCCAGTCTGTCGAGTCTGGTAACCTCCAGTCTACCGTGTCTCGTATCCTCCAGTCCGTCGCGTCTGGGATCCTCCAGTCCACCGAGTCTGCGATTCTGCAGTACGCCACATCTTTGATCCTGCAGTCTGCCGTGACTGGACACCGATATTCAACAAATCTCGGGACCGCCATTGCACCGAATTCGGAAATGAACTGTTCGGCGTGTCTGGGGACAGCTATTCCACCGAGTCTGGGGATCACCAGTCCGACGAATCTGGGTTTCTGTAGTCCGATCAGTCTGGGTGTCTCTAGTCTGGCAAGTCTGGGTTTTTTTAGGCCGGCAAGTCTGTGTTTCTCTAGTCCGGCAAGTCTGGGATTCTCCAGTCCGGCAAGTCTGGTTTTCTCTCGTCCGGCTAGTCTGGGTTTCTCTAGTCCGGCAAGTCTGGGTTTCTCTAGTCCGGCAAGTCTGGGTTTCTCTAGTCCGGCAAGTCTGGGTTTCTCTAGTCCGGCATGTCTGGGTTTCTCTAGTCCGGCAAGTCTGGGTTTCTCTAGTCCGGTGAATCTGGAGATCGCCATTCTACCAAGTTTGGGATCTTCCATTCCGCCGAGTCTGGTATCCTCCAGTCTGCCGAGTCTGGTATCCTCCAGTCTGCCGAGTCTGGTATCCTCCAGGCTGTCGAGTCTGGTATCCTCCAGTCTGTCGAGTCTGGTATCCTCCAGTCTTCCGAGTCTGGTATCCTACAGTCTGTCGAGTCTAGTATCCTCCAGTCTGCCGAGTCTGGTATCCTACAGTCTGTCGAGTCTAGTATTCTCCAGTCTGCCGAGTCTGGTATCCTACAGTCTGTCGAGTCTAGTATCCTCCAGTCTGCCGAGTCTGGTATCCTTTAGTCTGCCGAGTCTGGTATCCTCCAGTCTGTCGAGTCTGGTATCCTCCAGTCTCGCGAGTCTGGTATCCTCCAGTCTGCCGAGTCTGGTATCCTCCAGTCTGCCGAGTCTGGTATCCTCCAGTCCGTCGCGTCTGGAATCCTCTAGTCCACCGTGTCTGCGATTCTGCAGCACGCCACGTCTGGGTTCCTGAAGTCTGCCGTGTCTGGAGACCGATATTCAACAAGTCTCGGGACCGCCACTGCACCGAATTTAGAAATCACCTGTTTGACGAGTCTGGGGACAGCTACACCACCGAGTCTGGGAATCGCCATTCAGGCGAGTCTGGGATCACCAGTCCGACGAATCTGGGTTTCTGTAGTCCGGTCAGTCTGGGTTTCTGTAGTCTGGCAAGTCTGGGTTTCTCTAGTCCGGCAAGTCTGTGTTTCTCTAGTCCGGCAAGTCTGTGTTTCTCTAGTCCGACAAGTCTGGGTTTCTCTAGTTCGGCTTGTCTGGGTTTTTCTAGTCCGGCAAGTCTGGGTTTCTCTAGTCCGGCAAGTCTGGGTTTCTCTAGTCCGGTAAGTCTGGGTTTCTCTAGTCCGGCAAGTCTGGGTTTCTCTAGTCCGGCATGTCTGGGTTTCTCTAGTCCGGTGAGTCTGGAGATCGCCATTCTACCAAGTTTGGGATCTTCCATTCCGCCGAGTCTGGTATCCTCCAGTCTGCCGAGTCTGGTATCCTCCAGTCTGCCGAGTCTGGTATCCTCCAGTCTGTCGAGTCTGGTATCCTCCAGTCTGCCGAGACTGGTATCCTCCAGTCTGCCGATTCTGGTATCCCCCAGTCTGTCGAGTCTGGTAACCTCCAGTCTACCGAGTCTGGTATTCTCCAGTCTGCCGAGTCTCGTATCCTCCAGTCCGTCGCGTCTGGGATCCTCCAGTCCACCGAGTCTGCGATTCTGCAGTACGCCACATCTTAGATCCTGCAGTCTGCCGTGCCTGGACACCGATATTCAACAAATCTCGGGACCGCCATTGCACCGAATTTGGAAATGAACTGTTCGGCGTGTCTGGGGACAGCTATTCCACCGAGTCTGGGGATCACCAGTCCGACGAATCTGGGTTTCTGTAGTCCGACCAGTCTGGGTTTCTCTAGTCTGGCAAGTCTGGGTTTTTTTAGGCCGGCAAGTCTGTGTTTCTCTTGTCCGGCAAGTCTGGGATTCTCCAGTCCGGCAAGTCTGGGTTTCTCTAGTCCGGCAAATCTGGGTTTCTGTAGTCCGGCAAGTCTGGGTTTCTCTAGTCCGGCATGTCTGGGTTTCTCTAGTCCGAAAAGTCTGGGTTTCTCTAGTCCGGTGAGTCTGGAGATCGCCATTCTACCAAGTTTGGGATCTTCCATTCCGCCGAGTCTGGTATCCTCCAGTCTGCCGAGTCTGGTATCCTCCAGTCTGCCGAGTCTGGTATCCTCCAGTCTGTCGAGTCTGGTATCCTCCAGTCTGCCGAGACTGGTATCCTCCAGTCTGCCGATTCTGGTATCCCCCAGTCTGTCGCGTCTGGAATCCTCTAGTCCACCGTGTCTGCGATTCTGCAGCACGCCACGTCTGGGTTCCTGAAGTCTGCCATGTCTGGAGACCGATATTCAACAAGTCTCGGGACCGCCACTGCACCGAATTTAGAAATCACCTGTTTGACGAGTCTGGGGACAGCTATACCACCGAGTCTGGGAATCGCCATTCAGGCGAGTCTGGGGATCACCAGTCCGACGAATCTGGGTTTCTGTAGTCCGGTCAGTCTGGGTTTCTGTAGTCTGGCAAGTCTGGGTTTCTCTAGTCCGGCAAGTCTGGGTTTCTCTAGTCCGGCAAGTCTGGGTTTCTCTAGTCCGACAAGTCTGGGTTTCTCTAGTTCGGCATGTCTGGGTTTCTCTAGTTCGGCATGTCTGGGTTTCTCTAGTCCGGCAAGTCTGGGTTTCTCTAGTCCGGCAAGTCTGGGTTTCTCTAGTCCGGCAAGTCTGGGTTTCTCTAGTCCGGCATGTCTGGGTTTCTCTAGTCCGGCAAGTCTGGGTTTCTCTAGTCCGGTGAGTCTGGAGATCGCCATTCTACCAAGTTTGGGATCTTCCATTCCGCCGAGTCTGGTATCCTCCAGTCTGCCGAGTCTGGTATCCTCCAGTCTACCGAGTCTGGTATCCTCCAGTCTGCCGATTCTGGTATCCCCCAGTCTGTCGAGTCTGGTAACCTCCAGTCTACCGAGTCTCGTATCCTCCAGTCCGTCGCGTCTGGGATCCTCCAGTCCACCGAGTCTGCGATTCTGCAGTACGCCACATCTTTGATCCTGCAGTCTGCCGTGACTAGACACCGATATTCAACAAATCTCGGGACCGCCATTGCACCGAATTCGGAAATGAACTGTTCGGCGTGTCTGGGGACAGCTATTCCACCGAGTCTGGGGATCACCAGTCCGACGAATCTGGGTTTCTGTAGTCCGACCAGTCTGGGTGTCTCTAGTCTGGCAAGTCTGGGTTTTTTTAGGCCGGCAAGTCTGTGTTTCTCTAGTCCGGCAAGTCTGGGATTCTCCAGTCCGGCAAGTCTGGTTTTCTCTCGTCCGGCTAGTCTGGGTTTCTCTAGTCCGGTGAGTCTGGGTTTCTCTAGTCCGGCAAGTCTGGGTTTCTCTAGTCCGGCAAGTCTGGGTTTCTCTAGTCCGGCATGTCTGGGTTTCTCTAGTCCGGCAAGTCTGGGTTTCTCTAGTCCGGTGAATCTGGAGATCGCCATTCTACCAAGTTTGGGATCTTCCATTCCGCCGAGTCTGGTATCCTCCAGTCTGCCGAGTCTGGTATCCTCCAGTCTGCCGAGTCTGGTATCCTCCAGGCTGTCGAGTCTGGTATCCTCCAGTCTGTCGAGTCTGGTATCCTCCAGTCTGCCGAGTCTGGTATCCTACAGTCTGTCGAGTCTAGTATCCTCCAGTCTGCCGAGTCTGGTATCCTACAGTCTGTCGAGTCTAGTATCCTCCAGTCTGCCGAGTCTGGTATCCTACAGTCTGTCGAGTCTAGTATCCTCCAGTCTGCCGAGTCTGGTATCCTTTAGTCTGCCGAGTCTGGTATCCTCCAGTCTGTCGAGTCTGGTATCCTCCAGTCTCGCGAGTCTGGTATCCTCCAGTCTGCCGAGTCTGGTATCCTCCAGTCTGCCGAGTCTGGTATCCTCCAGTCCGTCGCGTCTGGAATCCTCTAGTCCACCGTGTCTGCGATTCTGCAGCACGCCACGTCTGGGTTCCTGAAGTCTGCCGTGTCTGGAGACCGATATTCAACAAGTCTCGGGACCGCCACTGCACCGAATTTAGAAATCACCTGTTTGACGAGTCTGGGGACAGCTACACCACCGAGTCTGGGAATCGCCATTCAGGCGAGTCTGGGATCACCAGTCCGACGAATCTGGGTTTCTGTAGTCCGGTCAGTCTGGGTTTCTGTAGTCTGGCAAGTCTGGGTTTCTCTAGTCCGGCAAGTCTGTGTTTCTCTAGTCCGGCAAGTCTGTGTTTCTCTAGTCCGACAAGTCTGGGTTTCTCTAGTTCGGCATGTCTGGGTTTTTCTAGTCCGGCAAGTCTGGGTTTCTCTAGTCCGGCAAGTCTGGGTTTCTCTAGTCCGGTAAGTCTGGGTTTCTCTAGTCCGGCAAGTCTGGGTTTCTCTAGTCCGGCAAGTCTGGGTTTCTCTAGTCCGGCAAGTCTGGGTTTCTCTAGTCCGGCATGTCTGGGTTTCTCTAGTCCGGCAAGTCTGGGTTTCTCTAGTCCGGTGAGTCTGGAGATCGCCATTCTACCAAGTTTGGGATCTTCCATTCCGCCGAGTCTGGTATCCTCCAGTCTGCCGAGTCTGGTATCCTCCAGTCTGCCGAGTCTGGTATCCTCCAGTCTGTCGAGTCTGGTATCCTCCAGTCTGTCGAGTCTGGTATCCTCCAGTCTGCCGAGTCTGGTATCCTCCAGTCTGCCGATTCTGGTATCCCCCAGTCTGTCGAGTCTGGTAACCTCCAGTCTACCGAGTCTGGTATCCTCCAGTCTGCCGATTCTGGTATCCCCCAGTCTGTCGAGTCTGGTAACCTCCAGTCTACCGTGTCTCGTATCCTCCAGTCCGTCGCGTCTGGGATCCTCCAGTCCACCGAGTCTGCGATTCTGCAGTACGCCACATCTTTGATCCTGCAGTCTGCCGTGACTGGACACCGATATTCAACAAATCTCGGGACCGCCATTGCACCGAATTCGGAAATGAACTGTTCGGCGTGTCTGGGGACAGCTATTCCACCGAGTCTGGGGATCACCAGTCCGACGAATCTGGGTTTCTGTAGTCCGATCAGTCTGGGTGTCTCTAGTCTGGCAAGTCTGGGTTTTTTTAGGCCGGCAAGTCTGTGTTTCTCTAGTCCGGCAAGTCTGGGATTCTCCAGTCCGGCAAGTCTGGTTTTCTCTCGTCCGGCTAGTCTGGGTTTCTCTAGTCCGGCAAGTCTGGGTTTCTCTAGTCCGGCAAGTCTGGGTTTCTCTAGTCCGGCATGTCTGGGTTTCTCTAGTCCGGCAAGTCTGGGTTTCTCTAGTCCGGTGAATCTGGAGATCGCCATTCTACCAAGTTTGGGATCTTCCATTCCGCCGAGTCTGGTATCCTCCAGTCTGCCGAGTCTGGTATCCTCCAGTCTGCCGAGTCTGGTATCCTCCAGGCTGTCGAGTCTGGTATCCTCCAGTCTGTCGAGTCTGGTATCCTCCAGTCTTCCGAGTCTGGTATCCTACAGTCTGTCGAGTCTAGTATCCTCCAGTCTGCCGAGTCTGGTATCCTACAGTCTGTCGAGTCTAGTATTCTCCAGTCTGCCGAGTCTGGTATCCTACAGTCTGTCGAGTCTAGTATCCTCCAGTCTGCCGAGTCTGGTATCCTTTAGTCTGCCGAGTCGGGTATCCTCCAGTCTGTCGAGTCTGGTATCCTCCAGTCTCGCGAGTCTGGTATCCTCCAGTCTGCCGAGTCTGGTATCCTCCAGTCTGCCGAGTCTGGTATCCTCCAGTCCGTCGCGTCTGGAATCCTCTAGTCCACCGTGTCTGCGATTCTGCAGCACGCCACGTCTGGGTTCCTGAAGTCTGCCGTGTCTGGAGACCGATATTCAACAAGTCTCGGGACCGCCACTGCACCGAATTTAGAAATCACCTGTTTGACGAGTCTGGGGACAGCTACACCACCGAGTCTGGGAATCGCCATTCAGGCGAGTCTGGGATCACCAGTCCGACGAATCTGGGTTTCTGTAGTCCGGTCAGTCTGGGTTTCTGTAGTCTGGCAAGTCTGGGTTTCTCTAGTCCGGCAAGTCTGTGTTTCTCTAGTCCGGCAAGTCTGTGTTTCTCTAGTCCGACAAGTCTGGGTTTCTCTAGTTCGGCTTGTCTGGGTTTTTCTAGTCCGGCAAGTCTGGGTTTCTCTAGTCCGGCAAGTCTGGGTTTCTCTAGTCCGGTAAGTCTGGGTTTCTCTAGTCCGGCAAGTCTGGGTTTCTCTAGTCCGGCATGTCTGGGTTTCTCTAGTCCGGTGAGTCTGGAGATCGCCATTCTACCAAGTTTGGGATCTTCCATTCCGCCGAGTCTGGTATCCTCCAGTCTGCCGAGTCTGGTATCCTCCAGTCTGCCGAGTCTGGTATCCTCCAGTCTGTCGAGTCTGGTATCCTCCAGTCTGCCGAGACTGGTATCCTCCAGTCTGCCGATTCTGGTATCCCCCAGTCTGTCGAGTCTGGTAACCTCCAGTCTACCGAGTCTGGTATTCTCCAGTCTGCCGAGTCTCGTATCCTCCAGTCCGTCGCGTCTGGGATCCTCCAGTCCACCGAGTCTGCGATTCTGCAGTACGCCACATCTTAGATCCTGCAGTCTGCCGTGCCTGGACACCGATATTCAACAAATCTCGGGACCGCCATTGCACCGAATTTGGAAATGAACTGTTCGGCGTGTCTGGGGACAGCTATTCCACCGAGTCTGGGGATCACCAGTCCGACGAATCTGGGTTTCTGTAGTCCGACCAGTCTGGGTTTCTCTAGTCTGGCAAGTCTGGGTTTTTTTAGGCCGGCAAGTCTGTGTTTCTCTTGTCCGGCAAGTCTGGGATTCTCCAGTCCGGCAAGTCTGGGTTTCTCTAGTCCGGCAAATCTGGGTTTCTGTAGTCCGGCAAGTCTGGGTTTCTCTAGTCCGGCATGTCTGGGTTTCTCTAGTCCGAAAAGTCTGGGTTTCTCTAGTCCGGTGAGTCTGGAGATCGCCATTCTACCAAGTTTGGGATCTTCCATTCCGCCGAGTCTGGTATCCTCCAGTCTGCCGAGTCTGGTATCCTCCAGTCTGCCGAGTCTGGTATCCTCCAGTCTGTCGAGTCTGGTATCCTCCAGTCTGCCGAGACTGGTATCCTCCAGTCTGCCGATTCTGGTATCCCCCAGTCTGTCGCGTCTGGAATCCTCTAGTCCACCGTGTCTGCGATTCTGCAGCACGCCACGTCTGGGTTCCTGAAGTCTGCCATGTCTGGAGACCGATATTCAACAAGTCTCGGGACCGCCACTGCACCGAATTTAGAAATCACCTGTTTGACGAGTCTGGGGACAGCTATACCACCGAGTCTGGGAATCGCCATTCAGGCGAGTCTGGGGATCACCAGTCCGACGAATCTGGGTTTCTGTAGTCCGGTCAGTCTGGGTTTCTGTAGTCTGGCAAGTCTGGGTTTCTCTAGTCCGGCAAGTCTGGGTTTCTCTAGTCCGGCAAGTCTGGGTTTCTCTAGTCCGACAAGTCTGGGTTTCTCTAGTTCGGCATGTCTGGGTTTCTCTAGTTCGGCATGTCTGGGTTTCTCTAGTCCGGCAAGTCTGGGTTTCTCTAGTCCGGCAAGTCTGGGTTTCTCTAGTCCGGCAAGTCTGGGTTTCTCTAGTCCGGCATGTCTGGGTTTCTCTAGTCCGGCAAGTCTGGGTTTCTCTAGTCCGGTGAGTCTGGAGATCGCCATTCTACCAAGTTTGGGATCTTCCATTCCGCCGAGTCTGGTATCCTCCAGTCTGCCGAGTCTGGTATCCTCCAGTCTACCGAGTCTGGTATCCTCCAGTCTGCCGATTCTGGTATCCCCCAGTCTGTCGAGTCTGGTAACCTCCAGTCTACCGAGTCTCGTATCCTCCAGTCCGTCGCGTCTGGGATCCTCCAGTCCACCGAGTCTGCGATTCTGCAGTACGCCACATCTTTGATCCTGCAGTCTGCCGTGACTAGACACCGATATTCAAAAAATCTCGGGACCGCCATTGCACCGAATTCGGAAATGAACTGTTCGGCGTGTCTGGGGACAGCTATTCCACCGAGTCTGGGGATCACCAGTCCGACGAATCTGGGTTTCTGTAGTCCGACCAGTCTGGGTGTCTCTAGTCTGGCAAGTCTGGGTTTTTTTAGGCCGGCAAGTCTGTGTTTCTCTAGTCCGGCAAGTCTGGGATTCTCCAGTCCGGCAAGTCTGGTTTTCTCTCGTCCGGCTAGTCTGGGTTTCTCTAGTCCGGTGAGTCTGGGTTTCTCTAGTCCGGCAAGTCTGGGTTTCTCTAGTCCGGCAAGTCTGGGTTTCTCTAGTCCGGCATGTCTGGGTTTCTCTAGTCCGGCAAGTCTGGGTTTCTCTAGTCCGGTGAATCTGGAGATCGCCATTCTACCAAGTTTGGGATCTTCCATTCCGCCGAGTCTGGTATCCTCCAGTCTGCCGAGTCTGGTATCCTCCAGTCTGCCGAGTCTGGTATCCTCCAGGCTGTCGAGTCTGGTATCCTCCAGTCTGTCGAGTCTGGTATCCTCCAGTCTGCCGAGTCTGGTATCCTACAGTCTGTCGAGTCTAGTATCCTCCAGTCTGCCGAGTCTGGTATCCTACAGTCTGTCGAGTCTAGTATCCTCCAGTCTGCCGAGTCTGGTATCCTACAGTCTGTCGAGTCTAGTATCCTCCAGTCTGCCGAGTCTGGTATCCTTTAGTCTGCCGAGTCTGGTATCCTCCAGTCTGTCGAGTCTGGTATCCTCCAGTCTCGCGAGTCTGGTATCCTCCAGTCTGCCGAGTCTGGTATCCTCCAGTCTGCCGAGTCTGGTATCCTCCAGTCCGTCGCGTCTGGAATCCTCTAGTCCACCGTGTCTGCGATTCTGCAGCACGCCACGTCTGGGTTCCTGAAGTCTGCCGTGTCTGGAGACCGATATTCAACAAGTCTCGGGACCGCCACTGCACCGAATTTAGAAATCACCTGTTTGACGAGTCTGGGGACAGCTACACCACCGAGTCTGGGAATCGCCATTCAGGCGAGTCTGGGATCACCAGTCCGACGAATCTGGGTTTCTGTAGTCCGGTCAGTCTGGGTTTCTGTAGTCTGGCAAGTCTGGGTTTCTCTAGTCCGGCAAGTCTGTGTTTCTCTAGTCCGGCAAGTCTGTGTTTCTCTAGTCCGACAAGTCTGGGTTTCTCTAGTTCGGCATGTCTGGGTTTTTCTAGTCCGGCAAGTCTGGGTTTCTCTAGTCCGGCAAGTCTGGGTTTCTCTAGTCCGGTAAGTCTGGGTTTCTCTAGTCCGGCAAGTCTGGGTTTCTCTAGTCCGGCATGTCTGGGTTTCTCTAGTCCGGCATGTCTGGGTTTCTCTAGTCCGGTGAGTCTGGAGATCGCCATTCTACCAAGTTTGGGATCTTCCATTCCGCCGAGTCTGGTATCCTCCAGTCTGCCGAGTCTGGTATCCTCCAGTCTGCCGAGTCTGGTATCCTCCAGTCTGTCGAGTCTGGTATCCTCCAGTCTGCCGAGACTGGTATCCTCCAGTCTGCCGATTCTGGTATCCCCCAGTCTGTCGAGTCTGGTAACCTCCAGTCTACCGAGTCTGGTATTCTCCAGTCTGCCGAGTCTCGTATCCTCCAGTCCGTCGCGTCTGGGATCCTCCAGTCCACCGAGTCTGCGATTCTGCAGTACGCCACATCTTTGATCCTGCAGTCTGCCGTGCCTGGACACCGATATTCAACAAATCTCGGGACCGCCATTGCACCGAATTTGGAAATGAACTGTTCGGCGTGTCTGGGGACAGCTATTCCACCGAGTCTGGGGATCACCAGTCCGACGAATCTCGGTTTCTGTAGTCCGACCAGTCTGGGTTTCTCTAGTCTGGCAAGTCTGGGTTTTTTTAGGCCGGCAAGTCTGTGTTTCTCTTGTCCGGCAAGTCTGGGATTCTCCAGTCCGGCAAGTCTGGGTTTCTCTAGTCCGGCAAATCTGGGTTTCTGTAGTCCGGCAAGTCTGGGTTTCTCTAGTCCGGCATGTCTGGGTTTCTCTAGTCCGAAAATTCTGGGTTTCTCTAGTCCGGTGAGTCTGGAGATCGCCATTCTACCAAGTTTGGGATCTTCCATTCCGCCGAGTCTGGTATCCTCCAGTCTGCCGAGTCTGGTATCCTCCAGTCTGCCGAGTCTGGTATCCTCCAGTCTGTCGAGTCTGGTATCCTCCAGTCTGCCGAGACTGGTATCCTCCAGTCTGCCGATTCTGGTATCCCCCAGTCTGTCGAGTCTGGTAACCTCCAGTCTACCGTGTCTCGTATCCTCCAGTCCGTCGCGTCTGGGATCCTCCAGTCCACCGAGTCTGCGATTCTGCAGTACGCCACATCTTTGATCCTGCAGTCTGCCGTGACTGGACACCGATATTCAACAAATCTCGGGACCGCCATTGCACCGAATTCGGAAATGAACTGTTCGGCGTGTCTGGGGACAGCTATTCCACCGAGTCTGGGGATCACCAGTCCGACGAATCTGGGTTTCTGTAGTCCGATCAGTCTGGGTGTCTCTAGTCTGGCAAGTCTGGGTTTTTTTAGGCCGGCAAGTCTGTGTTTCTCTAGTCCGGCAAGTCTGGGATTCTCCAGTCCGGCAAGTCTGGTTTTCTCTCGTCCGGCTAGTCTGGGTTTCTCTAGTCCGGCAAGTCTGGGTTTCTCTAGTCCGGCAAGTCTGGGTTTCTCTAGTCCGGCATGTCTGGGTTTCTCTAGTCCGGCAAGTCTGGGTTTCTCTAGTCCGGTGAATCTGGAGATCGCCATTCTACCAAGTTTGGGATCTTCCATTCCGCCGAGTCTGGTATCCTCCAGTCTGCCGAGTCTGGTATCCTCCAGTCTGCCGAGTCTGGTATCCTCCAGGCTGTCGAGTCTGGTATCCTCCAGTCTGTCGAGTCTGGTATCCTCCAGTCTTCCGAGTCTGGTATCCTACAGTCTGTCGAGTCTAGTATCCTCCAGTCTGCCGAGTCTGGTATCCTACAGTCTGTCGAGTCTAGTATTCTCCAGTCTGCCGAGTCTGGTATCCTACAGTCTGTCGAGTCTAGTATCCTCCAGTCTGCCGAGTCTGGTATCCTTTAGTCTGCCGAGTCGGGTATCCTCCAGTCTGTCGAGTCTGGTATCCTCCAGTCTCGCGAGTCTGGTATCCTCCAGTCTGCCGAGTCTGGTATCCTCCAGTCTGCCGAGTCTGGTATCCTCCAGTCCGTCGCGTCTGGAATCCTCTAGTCCACCGTGTCTGCGATTCTGCAGCACGCCACGTCTGGGTTCCTGAAGTCTGCCGTGTCTGGAGACCGATATTCAACAAGTCTCGGGACCGCCACTGCACCGAATTTAGAAATCACCTGTTTGACGAGTCTGGGGACAGCTACACCACCGAGTCTGGGAATCGCCATTCAGGCGAGTCTGGGATCACCAGTCCGACGAATCTGGGTTTCTGTAGTCCGGTCAGTCTGGGTTTCTGTAGTCTGGCAAGTCTGGGTTTCTCTAGTCCGGCAAGTCTGTGTTTCTCTAGTCCGGCAAGTCTGTGTTTCTCTAGTCCGACAAGTCTGGGTTTCTCTAGTTCGGCTTGTCTGGGTTTTTCTAGTCCGGCAAGTCTGGGTTTCTCTAGTCCGGCAAGTCTGGGTTTCTCTAGTCCGGTAAGTCTGGGTTTCTCTAGTCCGGCAAGTCTGGGTTTCTCTAGTCCGGCATGTCTGGGTTTCTCTAGTCCGGTGAGTCTGGAGATCGCCATTCTACCAAGTTTGGGATCTTCCATTCCGCCGAGTCTGGTATCCTCCAGTCTGCCGAGTCTGGTATCCTCCAGTCTGCCGAGTCTGGTATCCTCCAGTCTGTCGAGTCTGGTATCCTCCAGTCTGCCGAGACTGGTATCCTCCAGTCTGCCGATTCTGGTATCCCCCAGTCTGTCGAGTCTGGTAACCTCCAGTCTACCGAGTCTGGTATTCTCCAGTCTGCCGAGTCTCGTATCCTCCAGTCCGTCGCGTCTGGGATCCTCCAGTCCACCGAGTCTGCGATTCTGCAGTACGCCACATCTTAGATCCTGCAGTCTGCCGTGCCTGGACACCGATATTCAACAAATCTCGGGACCGCCATTGCACCGAATTTGGAAATGAACTGTTCGGCGTGTCTGGGGACAGCTATTCCACCGAGTCTGGGGATCACCAGTCCGACGAATCTGGGTTTCTGTAGTCCGACCAGTCTGGGTTTCTCTAGTCTGGCAAGTCTGGGTTTTTTTAGGCCGGCAAGTCTGTGTTTCTCTTGTCCGGCAAGTCTGGGATTCTCCAGTCCGGCAAGTCTGGGTTTCTCTAGTCCGGCAAATCTGGGTTTCTGTAGTCCGGCAAGTCTGGGTTTCTCTAGTCCGGCATGTCTGGGTTTCTCTAGTCCGAAAAGTCTGGGTTTCTCTAGTCCGGTGAGTCTGGAGATCGCCATTCTACCAAGTTTGGGATCTTCCATTCCGCCGAGTCTGGTATCCTCCAGTCTGCCGAGTCTGGTATCCTCCAGTCTGCCGAGTCTGGTATCCTCCAGTCTGTCGAGTCTGGTATCCTCCAGTCTGCCGAGACTGGTATCCTCCAGTCTGCCGATTCTGGTATCCCCCAGTCTGTCGCGTCTGGAATCCTCTAGTCCACCGTGTCTGCGATTCTGCAGCACGCCACGTCTGGGTTCCTGAAGTCTGCCATGTCTGGAGACCGATATTCAACAAGTCTCGGGACCGCCTTTGCACCGAATTTAGAAATCACCTGTTTGACGAGTCTGGGGACAGCTATACCACCGAGTCTGGGAATCGCCATTCAGGCGAGTCTGGGGATCACCCGTCCGACGAATCTGGGTTTCTGTAGTCCGGTCAGTCTGGGTTTCTGTAGTCTGGCAAGTCTGGGTTTCTCTAGTCCGGCAAGTCTGGGTTTCTCTAGTCCGGCAAGTCTGGGTTTCTCTAGTCCGACAAGTCTGGGTTTCTCTAGTTCGGCATGTCTGGGTTTCTCTAGTTCGGCATGTCTGGGTTTCTCTAGTCCGGCAAGTCTGGGTTTCTCTAGTCCGGCAAGTCTGGGTTTCTCTAGTCCGGCAAGTCTGGGTTTCTCTAGTCCGGCATGTCTGGGTTTCTCTAGTCCGGCAAGTCTGGGTTTCTCTAGTCCGGTGAGTCTGGAGATCGCCATTCTACCAAGTTTGGGATCTTCCATTCCGCCGAGTCTGGTATCCTCCAGTCTGCCGAGTCTGGTATCCTCCAGTCTACCGAGTCTGGTATCCTCCAGTCTGCCGATTCTGGTATCCCCCAGTCTGTCGAGTCTGGTAACCTCCAGTCTACCGAGTCTCGTATCCTCCAGTCCGTCGCGTCTGGGATCCTCCAGTCCACCGAGTCTGCGATTCTGCAGTACGCCACATCTTTGATCCTGCAGTCTGCCGTGACTAGACACCGATATTCAACAAATCTCGGGACCGCCATTGCACCGAATTCGGAAATGAACTGTTCGGCGTGTCTGGGGACAGCTATTCCACCGAGTCTGGGGATCACCAGTCCGACGAATCTGGGTTTCTGTAGTCCGACCAGTCTG
This sequence comes from Maratus speciosus, assembly GCA_963932465.1. NCBI lineage: Eukaryota > Metazoa > Arthropoda > Arachnida > Araneae > Salticidae > Maratus > Maratus speciosus. Next base: position 143,234,106 of record OZ010791.1, read on the forward strand.
GGTGTCTCTAGTCTGGCAAGTCTGGGTTTTTTTAGGCCGGCAAGTCTGTGTTTCTCTAGTCCGGCAAGTCTGGGATTCTCCAGTCCGGCAAGTCTGGTTTTCTCTCGTCCGGCTAGTCTGGGTTTCTCTAGTCCGGTGAGTCTGGGTTTCTCTAGTCCGGCAAGTCTGGGTTTCTCTAGTCCGGCAAGTCTGGGTTTCTCTAGTCCGGCAAGTCTGGGTTTCTCTAGTCCGGCATGTCTGGGTTTCTCTAGTCCGGCAAATCTGGAGATCGCCATTCTACCAAGTTTGGGATCTTCCATTCCGCCGAGTCTGGTATCCTCCAGTCTGCCGAGTCTGGTATCCTCCAGTCTGCCGAGTCTGGTATCCTCCAGGCTGTCGAGTCTGGTATCCTCCAGTCTGTCGAGTCTGGTATCCTCCAGTCTGCCGAGTCTGGTATCCTACAGTCTGTCGAGTCTAGTATCCTCCAGTCTGCCGAGTCTGGTATCCTACAGTCTGTCGAGTCTAGTATCCTCCAGTCTGCCGAGTCTGGTATCCTACAGTCTGTCGAGTCTAGTATCCTCCAGTCTGCCGAGTCTGGTATCCTTTAGTCTGCCGAGTCTGGTATCCTCCAGTCTGTCGAGTCTGGTATCCTCCAGTCTCGCGAGTCTGGTATCCTCCAGTCTGCCGAGTCTGGTATCCTCCAGTCTGCCGAGTCTGGTATCCTCCAGTCCGTCGCGTCTGGAATCCTCTAGTCCACCGTGTCTGCGATTCTGCAGCACGCCACGTCTGGGTTCCTGAAGTCTGCCGTGTCTGGAGACCGATATTCAACAAGTCTCGGGACCGCCACTGCACCGAATTTAGAAATCACCTGTTTGACGAGTCTGGGGACAGCTACACCACCGAGTCTGGGAATCGCCATTCAGGCGAGTCTGGGATCACCAGTCCGACGAATCTGGGTTTCTGTAGTCCGGTCAGTCTGGGTTTCTGTAGTCTGGCAAGTCTGGGTTTCTCTAGTCCGGCAAGTCTGTGTTTCTCTAGTCCGGCAAGTCTGTGTTTCTCTAGTCCGACAAGTCTGGGTTTCTCTAGTTCGGCATGTCTGGGTTTTTCTAGTCCGGCAAGTCTGGGTTTCTCTAGTCCGGCAAGTCTGGGTTTCTCTAGTCCGGTAAGTCTGGGTTTCTCTAGTCCGGCAAGTCTGGGTTTCTCTAGTCCGGCATGTCTGGGTTTCTCTAGTCCGGCATGTCTGGGTTTCTCTAGTCCGGTGAGTCTGGAGATCGCCATTCTACCAAGTTTGGGATCTTCCATTCCGCCGAGTCTGGTATCCTCCAGTCTGCCGAGTCTGGTATCCTCCAGTCTGCCGAGTCTGGTATCCTCCAGTCTGTCGAGTCTGGTATCCTCCAGTCTGCCGAGACTGGTATCCTCCAGTCTGCCGATTCTGGTATCCCCCAGTCTGTCGAGTCTGGTAACCTCCAGTCTACCGAGTCTGGTATTCTCCAGTCTGCCGAGTCTCGTATCCTCCAGTCCGTCGCGTCTGGGATCCTCCAGTCCACCGAGTCTGCGATTCTGCAGTACGCCACATCTTTGATCCTGCAGTCTGCCGTGCCTGGACACCGATATTCAACAAATCTCGGGACCGCCATTGCACCGAATTTGGAAATGAACTGTTCGGCGTGTCTGGGGACAGCTATTCCACCGAGTCTGGGGATCACCAGTCCGACGAATCTCGGTTTCTGTAGTCCGACCAGTCTGGGTTTCTCTAGTCTGGCAAGTCTGGGTTTTTTTAGGCCGGCAAGTCTGTGTTTCTCTTGTCCGGCAAGTCTGGGATTCTCCAGTCCGGCAAGTCTGGGTTTCTCTAGTCCGGCAAATCTGGGTTTCTGTAGTCCGGCAAGTCTGGGTTTCTCTAGTCCGGCATGTCTGGGTTTCTCTAGTCCGAAACTTCTGGGTTTCTCTAGTCCGGTGAGTCTGGAGATCGCCATTCTACCAAGTTTGGGATCTTCCATTCCGCCGAGTCTGGTATCCTCCAGTCTGCCGAGTCTGGTATCCTCCAGTCTGCCGAGTCTGGTATCCTCCAGTCTGTCGAGTCTGGTATCCTCCAGTCTGCCGAGACTGGTATCCTCCAGTCTGCCGATTCTGGTATCCCCCAGTCTGTCGCGTCTGGAATCCTCTAGTCCACCGTGTCTGCGATTCTGCAGCACGCCACGTCTGGGTTCCTGAAGTCTGCCATGTCTGGAGACCGATATTCAACAAGTCTCGGGACCGCCACTGCACCGAATTTAGAAATCACCTGTTTGACGAGTCTGGGGACAGCTATACCACCGAGTCTGGGAATCGCCATTCAGGCGAGTCTGGGGATCACCAGTCCGACGAATCTGGGTTTCTGTAGTCCGGTCAGTCTGGGTTTCTGTAGTCTGGCAAGTCTGGGTTTCTCTAGTCCGGCAAGTCTGGGTTTCTCTAGTCCGGCAAGTCTGGGTTTCTCTAGTCCGACAAGTCTGGGTTTCTCTAGTTCGGCATGTCTGGGTTTCTCTAGTTCGGCATGTCTGGGTTTCTCTAGTCCGGCAAGTCTGGGTTTCTCTAGTCCGGCAAGTCTGGGTTTCTCTAGTCCGGCAAGTCTGGGTTTCTCTAGTCCGGCATGTCTGGGTTTCTCTAGTCCGGCAAGTCTGGGTTTCTCTAGTCCGGTGAGTCTGGAGATCGCCATTCTACCAAGTTTGGGATCTTCCGATCCGCCGAGTCTGGTATCCTCCAGTCTGCCGAGTCTGGTATCCTCCAGTCTACCGAGTCTGGTATCCTCCAGTCTGCCGATTCTGGTATCCCCCAGTCTGTCGAGTCTGGTAACCTCCAGTCTACCGAGTCTCGTATCCTCCAGTCCGTCGCGTCTGGGATCCTCCAGTCCACCGAGTCTGCGATTCTGCAGTACGCCACATCTTTGATCCTGCAGTCTGCCGTGACTGGACACCGATATTCAACAAATCTCGGGACCGCCATTGCACCGAATTCGGAAATGAACTGTTCGGCGTGTCTGGGGACAGCTATTCCACCGAGTCTGGGGATCACCAGTCCGACGAATCTGGGTTTCTGTAGTCCGACCAGTCTGGGTGTCTCTAGTCTGGCAAGTCTGGGTTTTTTTAGGCCGGCAAGTCTGTGTTTCTCTAGTCCGGCAAGTCTGGGATTCTCCAGTCCGGCAAGTCTGGTTTTCTCTCGTCCGGCTAGTCTGGGTTTCTCTAGTCCGGTGAGTCTGGGTTTCTCTAGTCCGGCAAGTCTGGGTTTCTCTAGTCCGGCAAGTCTGGGTTTCTCTAGTCCGGCATGTCTGGGTTTCTCTAGTCCGGCAAGTCTGGGTTTCTCTAGTCCGGTGAATCTGGAGATCGCCATTCTACCAAGTTTGGGATCTTCCATTCCGCCGAGTCTGGTATCCTCCAGTCTGCCGAGTCTGGTATCCTCCAGTCTGCCGAGTCTGGTATCCTCCAGGCTGTCGAGTCTGGTATCCTCCAGTCTGTCGAGTCTGGTATCCTCCAGTCTGCCGAGTCTGGTATCCTACAGTCTGTCGAGTCTAGTATCCTCCAGTCTGCCGAGTCTGGTATCCTACAGTCTGTCGAGTCTAGTATCCTCCAGTCTGCCGAGTCTGGTATCCTACAGTCTGTCGAGTCTAGTATCCTCCAGTCTGCCGAGTCTGGTATCCTTTAGTCTGCCGAGTCTGGTATCCTCCAGTCTGTCGAGTCTGGTATCCTCCAGTCTCGCGAGTCTGGTATCCTCCAGTCTGCCGAGTCTGGTATCCTGCAGTCTGCCGAGTCTGGTATCCTCCAGTCCGTCGCGTCTGGAATCCTCTAGTCCACCGTGTCTGCGATTCTGCAGCACGCCACGTCTGGGTTCCTGAAGTCTGCCGTGTCTGGAGACCGATATTCAACAAGTCTCGGGACCGCCACTGCACCGAATTTAGAAATCACCTGTTTGACGAGTCTGGGGACAGCTACACCACCGAGTCTGGGAATCGCCATTCAGGCGAGTCTGGGATCACCAGTCCGACGAATCTGGGTTTCTGTAGTCCGGTCAGTCTGGGTTTCTGTAGTCTGGCAAGTCTGGGTTTCTCTAGTCCGGCAAGTCTGTGTTTCTCTAGTCCGGCAAGTCTGTGTTTCTCTAGTCCGACAAGTCTGGGTTTCTCTAGTTCGGCATGTCTGGGTTTTTCTAGTCCGGCAAGTCTGGGTTTCTCTAGTCCGGCAAGTCTGGGTTTCTCTAGTCCGGTAAGTCTGGGTTTCTCTAGTCCGGCAAGTCTGGGTTTCTCTAGTCCGGCATGTCTGGGTTTCTCTAGTCCGGCATGTCTGGGTTTCTCTAGTCCGGTGAGTCTGGAGATCGCCATTCTACCAAGTTTGGGATCTTCCATTCCGCCGAGTCTGGTATCCTCCAGTCTGCCGAGTCTGGTATCCTCCAGTCTGCCGAGTCTGGTATCCTCCAGTCTGTCGAGTCTGGTATCCTCCAGTCTGCCGAGACTGGTATCCTCCAGTCTGCCGATTCTGGTATCCCCCAGTCTGTCGAGTCTGGTAACCTCCAGTCTACCGAGTCTGGTATTCTCCAGTCTGCCGAGTCTCGTATCCTCCAGTCCGTCGCGTCTGGGATCCTCCAGTCCACCGAGTCTGCGATTCTGCAGTACGCCACATCTTTGATCCTGCAGTCTGCCGTGCCTGGACACCGATATTCAACAAATCTCGGGACCGCCATTGCACCGAATTTGGAAATGAACTGTTCGGCGTGTCTGGGGACAGCTATTCCACCGAGTCTGGGGATCACCAGTCCGACGAATCTGGGTTTCTGTAGTCCGACCAGTCTGGGTTTCTCTAGTCTGGCAAGTCTGGGTTTTTTTAGGCCGGCAAGTCTGTGTTTCTCTTGTCCGGCAAGTCTGGGATTCTCCAGTCCGGCAAGTCTGGGTTTCTCTAGTCCGGCAAATCTGGGTTTCTGTAGTCCGGCAAGTCTGGGTTTCTCTAGTCCGGCATGTCTGGGTTTCTCTAGTCCGAAAAGTCTGGGTTTCTCTAGTCCGGTGAGTCTGGAGATCGCCATTCTACCAAGTTTGGGATCTTCCATTCCGCCGAGTCTGGTATCCTCCAGTCTGCCGAGTCTGGTATCCTCCAGTCTGCCGAGTCTGGTATCCTCCAGTCTGTCGAGTCTGGTATCCTCCAGTCTGCCGAGACTGGTATCCTCCAGTCTGCCGATTCTGGTATCCCCCAGTCTGTCGCGTCTGGAATCCTCTAGTCCACCGTGTCTGCGATTCTGCAGCACGCCACGTCTGGGTTCCTGAAGTCTGCCATGTCTGGAGACCGATATTCAACAAGTCTCGGGACCGCCACTGCACCGAATTTAGAAATCACCTGTTTGACGAGTCTGGGGACAGCTATACCACCGAGTCTGGGAATCGCCATTCAGGCGAGTCTGGGGATCACCAGTCCGACGAATCTGGGTTTCTGTAGTCCGGTCAGTCTGGGTTTCTGTAGTCTGGCAAGTCTGGGTTTCTCTATTCCGGCAAGTCTGGGTTTCTCTAGTCCGGCAAGTCTGGGTTTCTCTAGTCCGACAAGTCTGGGTTTCTCTAGTTCGGCATGTCTGGGTTTCTCTAGTTCGGCATGTCTGGGTTTCTCTAGTCCGGCAAGTCTGGGTTTCTCCAGTCCGGCAAGTCTGGGTTTCTCTAGTCCGGCAAGTCTGGGTTTCTCTAGTCCGGCATGTCTGGGTTTCTCTAGTCCGGCAAGTCTGGGTTTCTCTAGTCCGGTGAGTCTGGAGATCGCCATTCTACCAAGTTTGGGATCTTCCATTCCGCCGAGTCTGGTATCCTCCAGTCTGCCGAGTCTGGTATCCTCCAGTCTGCCGAGTCTGGTATCCTCCAGTCTGCCGAGTCTGGTATCCTCCAGTCTGTCGAGTCTGGTATCCTCCAGTCTGCCGAGTCTGGTATCCTCCAGTCTGCCGATTCTGGTATCCCCCAGTCTGTCGAGTCTGGTAACCTCCAGTCTACCGAGTCTGGTATCCTCCAGTCTGCCGAGTCTCGTATCCTCCAGTTCGTCGCATCTGGGATCCTCCAGTCCACCGAGGCTGCGATTCTGCAGTACGCCACATCTTTGATCCTGCAGTCTGCCGTGACTGGACACCGATATTCAACAAGTCTCGGGACCGCCATTGCACCGAATTTGGAAATGAACTGTTCGATGAGTCTGGGGACAGCTATTCCACCGAGTCTCGGGATCACCAGTCCGACGAATCTGGGTTTCTGTAGTCCGGCAAGTCTGGGTTTCTCTAGTCCGGCAAGTCTGGGTTTCTCTAGTCCGGCATGTCTGGGTTTCTCTAGTCCGGCAAGTCTGGGTTTTTCTAGTCCGGTGAATCTGGAGATCGCCATTCTACCAAGTTTGGGATCTTCCATTCCGCCGAGTCTGGTATCCTCCAGTCTGCCGAGTCTGGTATCCTCCAGGCTGTCGAGACTGGTATCCTCCAGTCTGTCGAGTCTGGTATCCTCCAGTCTGCCGAGTCTGGTATCCTACAGTCTGTCGAGTCTAGTATCCTCCAGTCTGCCGAGTCTGGTATCCTACAGTCTGTCGAGTCTAGTATCCTCCAGTCTGCCGAGTCTGGTATCCTACAGTCTGTCGAGTCTAGTATCCTCCAGTCTGCCGAGTCTGATATCCTTTAGTCTGCCGAGTCTGGTATCCTCCAGTCTGTCGAGTCTGGTATCCTCCAGTCTGGCGAGTCTGGTATCCTCCAGTCTGCCGAGTCTGGTATCCTCCAGTCTGCCGAGTCTGGTATCCTCCAGTCCGTCGCGTCTGGAATCCTCTAGTCCACCGTGTCTGCGATTCTGCAGCACGCCACGTCTGGGTTACTGAAGTCTGCCGTGTCTGGAGACCGATATTCAACAAGTCTCGGGACCGCCACTGCACCGAATTTAGAAATCACCTGTTTGACGGGTCTGGGGACAGCTATACCACCGAGTCTGGGAATCGCCATTCAGGCGAGTCTGGGATCACCAGTCCGACGAATCTGGGTTTCTGTAGTCCGGTCAGTCTGGGTTTCTGTAGTCTGGCAAGTCTGGGTTTCTCTAGTCCGGCAAGTATGTGTTTCTCTAGTCCGGCAAGTCTGTGTTTCTCTAGTCCGACAAGTCTGGGTTTCTCTAGTTCGGCATGTCTGGGTTTTTCTAGTCCGGCAAGTCTGGGTTTCTCTAGTCCGGCAAGTCTGGGTTTCTCTAGTCCGGCATGTCTGGGTTTCTCTAGTCCGGCAAGTCTGGGTTTCTCTAGTCCGGTGAGTCTGGAGATCGCCATTCTACCAAGTTTGGGACTTCCATTCCGCCGAGTCTGGTATCCTCCAGTCTGCCGAGTCTGGTATCCTCCAGTCTGCCGAGTCTGGTATCCTCCAGTCTGCCGAGTCTGGTATCCTCCAGTCTGTCGAGTCTGGTATCCTCCAGTCTGCCGAGTCTGGTATCCTCCAGTCTGCCGATTCTGGTATCCCCCAGTCTGTCGAGTCTGGTAACCTCCAGTCTACCGAGTCTGGTATCCTCCAGTCTGCCGAGTCTCGTATCCTCCAGTCCGTCGCGTCTGGGATCCTCCAGCCCACCGAGTCTGCGATTCTGCAGTACGCCACATCTTTGATCCTGCAGTCTGCCATGACTGGACACCGATATTCAACAAGTCTCGGGACCGCCATTGCACCGAATTTGGAAGTGAACTGTTCGGCGTGTCTGGGGACAGCTATTCCACCGAGTCTGGGGATCACCAGTCCAACGAATCTGGGTTTCTGTAGTCCGACCATTCTGGGTTTCTCTAGTCTGGCAAGTCTGGGTTTTTTTAGGCCGGCAAGTCTGTGTTTCTCTAGTCCGGCAAGTCTGGGATTCTCCAGTCCGGCAAGTCTGGTTTTCTCTCGTCCGGCTAGTCTGGGTTTCTCTAGTCCGGCAAGTCTGGGTTTCTCTAGTCCGGCAAGTCTGGGTTTCTCTAGTCCGGCAAGTCTGGGTTTCTCTAGTCCGGCATGTCTGGGTTTCTCTAGTCCGGCAAGTCTGGGTTTCTCTAGTCCGGTGAGTCTGGAGATCGCCATTCTACCAAGTTTGGGATCTTCCATTCCGCCGAGTCTGGTATCCTCCAGTCTGCCGAGTCTGTTATCCTCCAGTCTGTCGAGTCTGGTATCCTCCAGTCTGTCGAGTCTGGTATCCTCCAGTCTGCCGAGTCTGGTATCCTACAGTCTGTCGAGTCTGGTATCCTCCAGTCTGCCGAGTCTGGTATCCTACAGTCTGTCGAGTCTAGTATCCTCCAGTCTGCCGAGTCTGGTATCCTCTAGTCCACCGTGTCTGCGATTCTGCAGCACGCCACGTCTGGGTTCCTGAAGTCTGCCGTGTCTGGAGACCGATATTCAACAAGTCTCGGGACCGCCACTGCACCGAATTTAGAAATCACCTGTTTGACGAGTCTGGGGACAGCTATACCACCGAGTCTGGAGATCGCCATTCTACCAAGTTTGGGATCTTCCATTCCGCCGAGTCTGGTATCCTCCAGTCTGCCGAGTCTGGTATCCTCCAGTCTGTCGAGTCTGGTATCCTCCAGTCTGCCGAGTCTGGTATCCTACAGTCTGTCGAGTCTAGTATCCTCCAGTCTGCCGAGTCTGGTATCCTACAGTCTGTCGAGTCTGGTATCCTCCAGTCTGCCGAGTCTGGTATCCTCCAGTCCGTCGCGTCTGGAATCCTCTAGTCCACCGTGTCTGCGATTCTGCAGCACGCCACGTCTGGGTTCCTGAAGTCTGCCGTGTCTGGAGACCGATATTCAACAAGTCTCGGGACCGCCACTGCACCGAATTTAGAAATCACCTGTTTGACGAGTCTGGGGACAGCTACACCACCGAGTCTGGGAATCGCCATTCAGGCGAGTCTGGGATCACCAGTCCGACGAATCTGGGTTTCTGTAGTCCGGTCAGTCTGGGTTTCTGTAGTCTGGCAAGTCTGGGTTTCTCTAGTCCGCCAAGTCTGTGTTTCTCTAGTCCGGCAAGTCTGTGTTTCTCTAGTCCGACAAGTCTGGGTTTCTCTAGTTCGGCATGTCTGGGTTTTTCTAGTCCGGCAAGTCTGGGTTTCTCTAGTCCGGCAAGTCTGGGTTTCTCTAGTCCGGTAAGTCTGGGTTTCTCTAGTCCGGCAAGTCTGGGTTTCTCTAGTCCGGCATGTCTGGGTTTCTCTAGTCCGGCATGTCTGGGTTTCTCTAGTCCGGTGAGTCTGGAGATCGCCATTCTACCAAGTTTGGGATCTTCCATTCCGCCGAGTCTGGTATCCTCCAGTCTGCCGAGTCTGGTATCCTCCAGTCTGCCGAGTCTGGTATCCTCCAGTCTGTCGAGTCTGGTATCCTCCAGTCTGCCGAGACTGGTATCCTCCAGTCTGCCGATTCTGGTATCCCCCAGTCTGTCGAGTCTGGTAACCTCCAGTCTACCGAGTCTGGTATTCTCCAGTCTGCCGAGTCTCGTATCCTCCAGTCCGTCGCGTCTGGGATCCTCCAGTCCACCGAGTCTGCGATTCTGCAGTACGCCACATCTTTGATCCTGCAGTCTGCCGTGCCTGGACACCGATATTCAACAAATCTCGGGACCGCCATTGCACCGAATTTGGAAATGAACTGTTCGGCGTGTCTGGGGACAGCTATTCCACCGAGTCTGGGGATCACCAGTCCGACGAATCTGGGTTTCTGTAGTCCGACCAGTCTGGGTTTCTCTAGTCTGGCAAGTCTGGGTTTTTTTAGGCCGGCAAGTCTGTGTTTCTCTTGTCCGGCAAGTCTGGGATTCTCCAGTCCGGCAAGTCTGGTTTTCTCTCGTCCGGCTAGTCTGGGTTTCTCTAGTCCGGCAAGTCTGGGTTTCTCTAGTCCGGCAAATCTGGGTTTCTGTAGTCCGGCAAGTCTGGGTTTCTCTAGTCCGGCATGTCTGGGTTTCTCTAGTCCGAAAAGTCTGGGTTTCTCTAGTCCGGTGAGTCTGGAGATCGCCATTCTACCAAGTTTGGGATCTTCCATTCCGCCGAGTCTGGTATCCTCCAGTCTGCCGAGTCTGGTATCCTCCAGTCTGCCGAGTCTGGTATCCTCCAGTCTGTCGAGTCTGGTATCCTCCAGTCTGCCGAGACTGGTATCCTCCATTCTGCCGATTCTGGTATCCCCCAGTCTGTCGCGTCTGGAATCCTCTAGTCCACCGTGTCTGCGATTCTGCAGCACGCCACGTCTGGGTTCCTGAAGTCTGCCGTGTCTGGAGACCGATATTCAACAAGTCTCGGGACCGCCACTGCACCGAATTTAGAAATCACCTGTTTGACGAGTCTGGGGACAGCTATACCACCGAGTCTGGGAATCGCCATTCAGGCGAGTCTGGGGATCACCAGTCCGACGAATCTGGGTTTCTGTAGTCCGGTCAGTCTGGGTTTCTGTAGTCTGGCAAGTCTGGGTTTCTCTAGTCCGGCAAGTCTGGGTTTCTCTAGTCCGGCAAGTCTGGGTTTCTCTAGTCCGACAAGTCTGGGTTTCTCTAGTTCGGCATGTCTGGGTTTCTCTAGTTCGGCATGTCTGGGTTTCTCTAGTCCGGCAAGTCTGGGTTTCTCTAGTCCGGCAAGTCTGGGTTTCTCTAGTCCGGCAAGTCTGGGTTTCTCTAGTTCGGCATGTCTGGGTTTTTCTAGTCCGACAAGTCTGGGTTTCTCTAGTCCGGCAAGTCTGGGTTTCTCTAGTCCGGTAAGTCTGGGTTTCTCTAGTCCGGCAAGTCTGGGTTTCTCTAGTCCGGCATGTCTGGGTTTCTCTAGTCCGGCAAGTCTGGGTTTCTCTAGTCCGGTGAGTCTGGAGATCGCCATTCTACCAAGTTTGGGATCTTCCATTCCGCCGAGTCTGGTATCCTCCAGTCTGCCGAGTCTGGTATCCTCCAGTCTGCCGAGTCTGGTATCCTCCAGTCTGTCGAGTCTGGTATCCTCCAGTCTGCCGAGTCTGGTATCCTCCAGTCTGCCGATTCTGGTATCCCCCAGTCTGTCGAGTCTGGTAACCTCCAGTCTACCGAGTCTGGTATCCTCCAGTCTGCCGAGTCTCGTATCCTCCAGTCCGTCGCGTCTGGGATCCTCCAGTCCACCGAGTCTGCGATTCTGCAGTACGCCACATCTTTGAGCCTGCAGTCTGCCATGACTGGACACCGATATGCAACAAGTCTCGGGACCGCCATTGCACCGAATTTGGAAATGAACTGTTCGGCGTGTCTGGGGACAGCTATTCCACCGAGTCTGGGGATCACCAGTCCAACGAATCTGGGTTTCTGTAGTCCGACCATTCTGGGTTTCTCTAGTCTGGCAAGTCTGGGTTTTTTTAGGCCGGCAAGTCTGTGTTTCTCTAGTCCGGCAAGTCTGGGATTCTCCAGTCCGGCAAGTCTGGTTTTCTCTCGTCCGGCTAGTCTGGGTTTCTCTAGTCCGGCAAGTCTGGGTTTCTCTAGTCCGGCAAGTCTGGGTTTCTCTAGTCCGGCAAGTCTGGGTTTCTCTAGTCCGGCATGTCTGGGTTTCTCTAGTCCGGCAAGTCTGGGTTTCTCTAGTCCGGTGAGTCTGGAGATCGCCATTCTACCAAGTTTGGGATCTTCCATTCCGCCGAGTCTGGTATCCTCCAGTCTGCCGAGTCTGTTATCCTCCAGTCTGTCGAGTCTGGTATCCTCCAGTCTGTCGAGTCTGGTATCCTCCAGTCTGCCGAGTCTGGTATCCTACAGTCTGTCGAGTCTGGTATCCTCCAGTCTGCCGAGTCTGGTATCCTACAGTCTGTCGAGTCTAGTATCCTCCAGTCTGCCGAGTCTGGTATCCTCTAGTCCACCGTGTCTGCGATTCTGCAGCACGCCACGTCTGGGTTCCTGAAGTCTGCCGTGTCTGGAGACCGATATTCAACAAGTCTCGGGACCGCCACTGCACCGAATTTAGAAATCACCTGTTTGACGAGTCTGGGGACAGCTATACCACCGAGTCTGGAGATCGCCATTCTACCAAGTTTGGGATCTTCCATTCCGCCGAGTCTGGTATCCTCCAGTCTGCCGAGTCTGGTATCCTCCAGTCTGTCGAGTCTGGTATCCTCCAGTCTGCCGAGTCTGGTATCCTACAGTCTGTCGAGTCTAGTATCCTCCAGTCTGCCGAGTCTGGTATCCTACAGTCTGTCGAGTCTGGTATCCTCCAGTCTGCCGAGTCTGGTATCCTCCAGTCCGTCGCGTCTGGAATCCTCTAGTCCACCGTGTCTGCGATTCTGCAGCACGCCACGTCTGGGTTCCTGAAGTCTGCCGTGTCTGGAGACCGATATTCAACAAGTCTCGGGACCGCCACTGCACCGAATTTAGAAATCACCTGTTTGACGAGTCTGGGGACAGCTACACCACCGAGTCTGGGAATCGCCATTCAGGCGAGTCTGGGATCACCAGTCCGACGAATCTGGGTTTCTGTAGTCCGGTCAGTCTGGGTTTCTGTAGTCTGGCAAGTCTGGGTTTCTCTAGTCCGCCAAGTCTGTGTTTCTCTAGTCCGGCAAGTCTGTGTTTCTCTAGTCCGACAAGTCTGGGTTTCTCTAGTTCGGCATGTCTGGGTTTTTCTAGTCCGGCAAGTCTGGGTTTCTCTAGTCCGGCAAGTCTGGGTTTCTCTAGTCCGGTAAGTCTGGGTTTCTCTAGTCCGGCAAGTCTGGGTTTCTCTAGTCCGGCATGTCTGGGTTTCTCTAGTCCGGCATGTCTGGGTTTCTCTAGTCCGGTGAGTCTGGAGATCGCCATTCTACCAAGTTTGGGATCTTCCATTCCGCCGAGTCTGGTATCCTCCAGTCTGCCGAGTCTGGTATCCTCCAGTCTGCCGAGTCTGGTATCCTCCAGTCTGTCGAGTCTGGTATCCTCCAGTCTGCCGAGACTGGTATCCTCCAGTCTGCCGATTCTGGTATCCCCCAGTCTGTCGAGTCTGGTAACCTCCAGTCTACCGAGTCTGGTATTCTCCAGTCTGCCGAGTCTCGTATCCTCCAGTCCGTCGCGTCTGGGATCCTCCAGTCCACCGAGTCTGCGATTCTGCAGTACGCCACATCTTTGATCCTGCAGTCTGCCGTGCCTGGACACCGATATTCAACAAATCTCGGGACCGCCATTGCACCGAATTTGGAAATGAACTGTTCGGCGTGTCTGGGGACAGCTATTCCACCGAGTCTGGGGATCACCAGTCCGACGAATCTGGGTTTCTGTAGTCCGACCAGTCTGGGTTTCTCTAGTCTGGCAAGTCTGGGTTTTTTTAGGCCGGCAAGTCTGTGTTTCTCTTGTCCGGCAAGTCTGGGATTCTCCAGTCCGGCAAGTCTGGTTTTCTCTCGTCCGGCTAGTCTGGGTTTCTCTAGTCCGGCAAGTCTGGGTTTCTCTAGTCCGGCAAATCTGGGTTTCTGTAGTCCGGCAAGTCTGGATTTCTCTAGTCCGGCATGTCTGGGTTTCTCTAGTCCGAAAAGTCTGGGTTTCTCTAGTCCGGTGAGTCTGGAGATCGCCATTCTACCAAGTTTGGGATCTTCCATTCCGCCGAGTCTGGTATCCTCCAGTCTGCCGAGTCTGGTATCCTCCAGTCTGCCGAGTCTGGTATCCTCCAGTCTGTCGAGTCTGGTATCCTCCAGTCTGCCGAGACTGGTATCCTCCATTCTGCCGATTCTGGTATCCCCCAGTCTGTCGCGTCTGGAATCCTCTAGTCCACCGTGTCTGCGATTCTGCAGCACGCCACGTCTGGGTTCCTGAAGTCTGCCGTGTCTGGAGACCGATATTCAACAAGTCTCGGGACCGCCACTGCACCGAATTTAGAAATCACCTGTTTGACGAGTCTGGGGACAGCTATACCACCGAGTCTGGGAATCGCCATTCAGGCGAGTCTGGGGATCACCAGTCCGACGAATCTGGGTTTCTGTAGTCCGGTCAGTCTGGGTTTCTGTAGTCTGGCAAGTCTGGGTTTCTCTAGTCCGGCAAGTCTGGGTTTCTCTAGTCCGGCAAGTCTGGGTTTCTCTAGTCCGACAAGTCTGGGTTTCTCTAGTTCGGCATGTCTGGGTTTCTCTAGTTCGGCATGTCTGGGTTTCTCTAGTCCGGCAAGTCTGGGTTTCTCTAGTCCGGCAAGTCTGGGTTTCTCTAGTCCGGCAAGTCTGGGTTTCTCTAGTTCGGCATGTCTGGGTTTTTCTAGTCCGACAAGTCTGGGTTTCTCTAGTCCGGCAAGTCTGGGTTTCTCTAGTCCGGTAAGTCTGGGTTTCTCTAGTCCGGCAAGTCTGGGTTTCTCTAGTCCGGCATGTCTGGGTTTCTCTAGTCCGGCAAGTCTGGGTTTCTCTAGTCCGGTGAGTCTGGAGATCGCCATTCTACCAAGTTTGGGATCTTCCATTCCGCCGAGTCTGGTATCCTCCAGTCTGCCGAGTCTGGTATCCTCCAGTCTGCCGAGTCTGGTATCCTCCAGTCTGTCGAGTCTGGTATCCTCCAGTCTGCCGAGTCTGGTATCCTCCAGTCTGCCGATTCTGGTATCCCCCAGTCTGTCGAGTCTGGTAACCTCCAGTCTACCGAGTCTGGTATCCTCCAGTCTGCCGAGTCTCGTATCCTCCAGTCCGTCGCGTCTGGGATCCTCCAGTCCACCGAGTCTGCGATTCTGCAGTACGCCACATCTTTGAGCCTGCAGTCTGCCATGACTGGACACCGATATGCAACAAGTCTCGGGACCGCCATTGCACCGAATTTGGAAATGAACTGTTCGGCGTGTCTGGGGACAGCTATTCCACCGAGTCTGGGGATCACCAGTCCAACGAATCTGGGTTTCTGTAGTCCGACCATTCTGGGTTTCTCTAGTCTGGCAAGTCTGGGTTTTTTTAGGCCGGCAAGTCTGTGTTTCTCTAGTCCGGCAAGTCTGGGATTCTCCAGTCCGGCAAGTCTGGTTTTCTCTCGTCCGGCTAGTCTGGGTTTCTCTAGTCCGGCAAGTCTGGGTTTCTCTAGTCCGGCAAGTCTGGGTTTCTCTAGTCCGGCAAGTCTGGGTTTCTCTAGTCCGGCATGTCTGGGTTTCTCTAGTCCGGCAAGTCTGGGTTTCTCTAGTCCGGTGAGTCTGGAGATCGCCATTCTACCAAGTTTGGGATCTTCCATTCCGCCGAGTCTGGTATCCTCCAGTCTGCCGAGTCTGTTATCCTCCAGTCTGTCGAGTCTGGTATCCTCCAGTCTGTCGAGTCTGGTATCCTCCAGTCTGCCGAGTCTGGTATCCTACAGTCTGTCGAGTCTGGTATCCTCCAGTCTGCCGAGTCTGGTATCCTACAGTCTGTCGAGTCTAGTATCCTCCAGTCTGCCGAGTCTGGTATCCTCTAGTCCACCGTGTCTGCGATTCTGCAGCACGCCACGTCTGGGTTCCTGAAGTCTGCCGTGTCTGGAGACCGATATTCAACAAGTCTCGGGACCGCCACTGCACCGAATTTAGAAATCACCTGTTTGACGAGTCTGGGGACAGCTATACCACCGAGTCTGGAGATCGCCATTCTACCAAGTTTGGGATCTTCCATTCCGCCGAGTCTGGTATCCTCCAGTCTGCCGAGTCTGGTATCCTCCAGTCTGTCGAGTCTGGTATCCTCCAGTCTGCCGAGTCTGGTATCCTACAGTCTGTCGAGTCTAGTATCCTCCAGTCTGCCGAGTCTGGTATCCTACAGTCTGTCGAGTCTGGTATCCTCCAGTCTGCCGAGTCTGGTATCCTCCAGTCCGTCGCGTCTGGAATCCTCTAGTCCACCGTGTCTGCGATTCTGCAGCACGCCACGTCTGGGTTCCTGAAGTCTGCCGTGTCTGGAGACCGATATTCAACAAGTCTCGGGACCGCCACTGCACCGAATTTAGAAATCACCTGTTTGACGAGTCTGGGGACAGCTACACCACCGAGTCTGGGAATCGCCATTCAGGCGAGTCTGGGATCACCAGTCCGACGAATCTGGGTTTCTGTAGTCCGGTCAGTCTGGGTTTCTGTAGTCTGGCAAGTCTGGGTTTCTCTAGTCCGCCAAGTCTGTGTTTCTCTAGTCCGGCAAGTCTGTGTTTCTCTAGTCCGACAAGTCTGGGTTTCTCTAGTTCGGCATGTCTGGGTTTTTCTAGTCCGGCAAGTCTGGGTTTCTCTAGTCCGGCAAGTCTGGGTTTCTCTAGTCCGGTAAGTCTGGGTTTCTCTAGTCCGGCAAGTCTGGGTTTCTCTAGTCCGGCATGTCTGGGTTTCTCTAGTCCGGCATGTCTGGGTTTCTCTAGTCCGGTGAGTCTGGAGATCGCCATTCTACCAAGTTTGGGATCTTCCATTCCGCCGAGTCTGGTATCCTCCAGTCTGCCGAGTCTGGTATCCTCCAGTGTGCCGAGTCTGGTATCCTCCAGTCTGTCGAGTCTGGTATCCTCCAGTCTGCCGAGACTGGTATCCTCCAGTCTGCCGATTCTGGTATCCCCCAGTCTGTCGAGTCTGGTAACCTCCAGTCTACCGAGTCTGGTATTCTCCAGTCTGCCGAGTCTCGTATCCTCCAGTCCGTCGCGTCTGGGATCCTCCAGTCCACCGAGTCTGCGATTCTGCAGTACGCCACATCTTTGATCCTGCAGTCTGCCGTGCCTGGACACCGATATTCAACAAATCTCGGGACCGCCATTGCACCGAATTTGGAAATGAACTGTTCGGCGTGTCTGGGGACAGCTATTCCACCGAGTCTGGGGATCACCAGTCCGACGAATCTGGGTTTCTGTAGTCCGACCAGTCTGGGTTTCTCTAGTCTGGCAAGTCTGGGTTTTTTTAGGCCGGCAAGTCTGTGTTTCTCTTGTCCGGCAAGTCTGGGATTCTCCAGTCCGGCAAGTCTGGTTTTCTCTCGTCCGGCTAGTCTGGGTTTCTCTAGTCCGGCAAGTCTGGGTTTCTCTAGTCCGGCAAATCTGGGTTTCTGTAGTCCGGCAAGTCTGGGTTTCTCTAGTCCGGCATGTCTGGGTTTCTCTAGTCCGAAAAGTCTGGGTTTCTCTAGTCCGGTGAGTCTGGAGATCGCCATTCTACCAAGTTTGGGATCTTCCATTCCGCCGAGTCTGGTATCCTCCAGTCTGCCGAGTCTGGTATCCTCCAGTCTGCCGAGTCTGGTATCCTCCAGTCTGTCGAGTCTGGTATCCTCCAGTCTGCCGAGACTGGTATCCTCCATTCTGCCGATTCTGGTATCCCCCAGTCTGTCGCGTCTGGAATCCTCTAGTCCACCGTGTCTGCGATTCTGCAGCACGCCACGTCTGGGTTCCTGAAGTCTGCCGTGTCTGGAGACCGATATTCAACAAGTCTCGGGACCGCCACTGCACCGAATTTAGAAATCACCTGTTTGACGAGTCTGGGGACAGCTATACCACCGAGTCTGGGAATCGCCATTCAGGCGAGTCTGGGGATCACCAGTCCGACGAATCTGGGTTTCTGTAGTCCGGTCAGTCTGGGTTTCTGTAGTCTGGCAAGTCTGGGTTTCTCTAGTCCGGCAAGTCTGGGTTTCTCTAGTCCGGCAAGTCTGGGTTTCTCTAGTCCGACAAGTCTGGGTTTCTCTAGTTCGGCATGTCTGGGTTTCTCTAGTTCGGCATGTCTGGGTTTCTCTAGTCCGGCAAGTCTGGGTTTCTCTAGTCCGGCAAGTCTGGGTTTCTCTAGTCCGGCAAGTCTGGGTTTCTCTAGTTCGGCATGTCTGGGTTTTTCTAGTCCGACAAGTCTGGGTTTCTCTAGTCCGGCAAGTCTGGGTTTCTCTAGTCCGGTAAGTCTGGGTTTCTCTAGTCCGGCAAGTCTGGGTTTCTCTAGTCCGGCATGTCTGGGTTTCTCTAGTCCGGCAAGTCTGGGTTTCTCTAGTCCGGTGAGTCTGGAGATCGCCATTCTACCAAGTTTGGGATCTTCCATTCCGCCGAGTCTGGTATCCTCCAGTCTGCCGAGTCTGGTATCCTCCAGTCTGCCGAGTCTGGTATCCTCCAGTCTGTCGAGTCTGGTATCCTCCAGTCTGCCGAGTCTGGTATCCTCCAGTCTGCCGATTCTGGTATCCCCCAGTCTGTCGAGTCTGGTAACCTCCAGTCTACCGAGTCTGGTATCCTCCAGTCTGCCGAGTCTCGTATCCTCCAGTCCGTCGCGTCTGGGATCCTCCAGTCCACCGAGTCTGCGATTCTGCAGTACGCCACATCTTTGATCCTGCAGTCTGCCATGACTGGACACCGATATGCAACAAGTCTCGGGACCGCCATTGCACCGAATTTGGAAATGAACTGTTCGGCGTGTCTGGGGACAGCTATTCCACCGATTCTGGGGATCACCAGTCCAACGAATCTGGGTTTCTGTAGTCCGACCAGACTGGGTTTCTCTAGTCTGGCATGTCTGGGTTTTTTTAGGCCGGCAAGTCTGTGTTTCTCTAGTCCGGCAAGTCTGGGATTCTCCAGTCCGGCAAGTCTGGTTTTCTCTCGTCCGGATAGTCTGGGTTTCTCTAGTCCGGCAAGTCTGGGTTTCTCTAGTCCGGCAAGTCTGGGTTTCTCTAGTCCGGCAAGTCTGGGTTTCTCTAGTCCGGCATGTCTGGGTTTCTCTAGTCCGGCAAGTCTGGGTTTCTCTAGTCCGGTGAGTCTGGAGATCGCCATTCTACCAAGTTTGGGATCTTCCATTCCGCCGAGTCTGGTATCCTCCAGTCTGCCGAGTCTGGTATCCTCCAGTCTGTCGAGTCTGGTATCCTCCAGTCTGTCGAGTCTGGTATCCTCCAGCTGCCGAGTCTGGTATCCTACAGTCTGTCGAGTCTGGTATCCTCCAGTCTGCCGAGTCTGGTATCCTACAGTCTGTCGAGTCTAGTATCCTCCAGTCTGCCGAGTCTGGTATCCTCTAGTCCACCGTGTCTGCGATTCTGCAGCACGCCACGTCTGGGTTCCTGAAGTCTGCCGTGTCTGGAGACCGATATTCAACAAGTCTCGGGACCGCCACTGCACCGAATTTAGAAATCACCTGTTTGACGAGTCTGGGGACAGCTATACCACCGAGTCTCGAGATCGCCATTCTTCCAAGTTTGGGATCTTCCATTCCGCCGAGTCTGGTATCCTCCAGTCTGCCGAGTCTGGTATCCTCCAGTCTGTCGAGTCTGGTATCCTCCAGTCTGTCGAGTCTGGTATCCTCCAGTCTGCCGAGTCTGGTATCCTACAGTCTGTCGAGTCTGGTATCCTCCAGTCTGCCGAGTCTGGTATCCTACAGTCTGTCGAGTCTAGTATCCTCCAGTCTGCCGAGTCTGGTATCCTACAGTCTGTCGAGTCTAGTATCCTCCAGTCTGCCGAGTCTGGTATCCTTTAGTCTGCCGAGTCTGGTATCCTCCAGTCTGTCGAGTCTGGTGTCCTCCAGTCTGGCGAGTCTGGTATCCTCCAGTCTGCCGAGTCTGGTATCCTCCAGTCTGCCGAGTCTGGTATCCTCCAGTCCGTCGCGTCTGGAATCCTCTAGTCCACCGTGTCTGCGATTCTGCAGCACGCCACGTCTGGGTTCCTGAAGTCTGCCGTGTCTGGAGACCGATATTCAACAAGTCTCGGGACCGCCACTGCACCGAATTTAGAAATCACCTGTTTGACGAGTCTGGGGACAGCTATACCACCGAGTCTGGGAATCGCCATTCAGGCGAGTCTGGGGATCACCAGTCCGACGAATCTGGGTTTCTGTAGTCCGGTCAGTCTGGGTTTCTGTAGTGTGGCAAGTCTGGGTTTCTCTAGTCCGGCAAGTCTGGGTTTCTCTAGTCCGGCAAGTCTGGGTTTCTCTAGTCCGACAAGTCTGGGTTTCTCTAGTTCGGCATGTCTGGGTTTCTCTAGTTCGGCATGTCTGGGTTTCTCTAGTCCGGCAAGTCTGGGTTTCTCTAGTCCGGCAAGTCTGGGTTTCTCTAGTCCGGCAAGTCTGGGTTTCTCTAGTTCGGCATGTCTGGGTTTTTCTAGTCCGGCAAGTCTGGGTTTCTCTAGTCCGGCAAGTCTGGGTTTCTCTAGTCCGGTAAGTCTGGGTTTCTCTAGTCCGGCAAGTCTGGGTTTCTCTAGTCCGGCATGTCTGGGTTTCTCTAGTCGGCAAGTCTGGGTTTCTCTAGTCCGGTGAGTCTGGAGATCGCCATTCTACCAAGTTTGGGATCTTCCATTCCGCCGAGTCTGGTATCCTCCAGTCTGCCGAGTCTGGTATCCTCCAGTCTGCCGAGTCTGGTATCCTCCAGTCTGTCGAGTCTGGTATCCTCCAGTCTGCCGAGTCTGGTATCCTCCAGTCTGCCGATTCTGGTATCCCCCAGTCTGTCGAGTCTGGTAACCTCCAGTCTACCGAGTCTGGTATCCTCCAGTCTGCCGAGTCTCGTATCCTCCAGTCCGTCGCGTCTGGGATCCTCCAGTCCACCGAGTCTGCGATTCTGCAGTACGCCACATCTTTGATCCTGCAGTCTGCCATGACTGGACACCGATATTCAACAAGTCTCGGGACCGCCATTGCACCGAATTTGGAAATGAACTGTTCGGCGTGTCTGGGGACAGCTATTCCACCGAGTCTGGGGATCACCAGTCCAACGAATCTGGGTTTCTGTAGTCCGACCAGTCTGGGTTTCTCTAGTCTGGCATGTCTGGGTTTTTTTAGGCCGGCAAGTCTGTGTTTCTCTAGTCCGGCAAGTCTGGGATTCTCCAGTCCGGCAAGTCTGGTTTTCTCTCGTCCGGCTAGTCTGGGTTTCTCTAGTCCGGCAAGTCTGGGTTTCTCTAGTCCGGCAAGTCTGGGTTTCTCTAGTCCGGCAAGTCTGGGTTTCTCTAGTCCGGCATGTCTGGGTTTCTCTAGTCCGGCAAGTCTGGGTTTCTCTAGTCCGGTGAGTCTGGAGATCGCCATTCTACCAAGTTTGGGATCTTCCATTCCGCCGAGTCTGGTATCCTCCAGTCTGCCGAGTCTGGTATCCTCCAGTCTGTCGAGTCTGGTATCCTCCAGTCTGTCGAGTCTGGTATCCTCCAGTCTACCGAGTCTGGTATCCTACAGTCTGTCGAGTCTGGTATCCTCCAGTCTGCCGAGTCTGGTATCCTACAGTCTGTCGAGTCTAGTATCCTCCAGTCTGCCGAGTCTGGTATCCTCTAGTCCACCGTGTCTGCGATTCTGCAGCACGCCACGTCTGGGTTCCTGAAGTCTGCCGTGTCTGGAGACCGATATTCAACAAGTCTCGGGACCGCCACTGCACCGAATTTAGAAATCACCTGTTTGACGAGTCTGGGGACAGCTATACCACCGAGTCTGGAGATCGCCATTCTTCCAAGTTTGGGATCTTCCATTCCGCCGAGTCTGGTATCCTCCAGTCTGCCGAGTCTGGTATCCTCCAGTCTGTCGAGTCTGGTATCCTCCAGTCTGTCGAGTCTGATATCCTCCAGTCTGCCGAGTCTGGTATCCTACAGTCTGTCGAGTCTAGTATCCTCCAGTCTGCCGAGTCTGGTATCCTACAGTCTGTCGAGTCTAGTATCCTCCAGTCTGCCGAGTCTGGTATCCTTTAGTCTGCCGAGTCTGGTATCCTCCAGTCTGTCGAGTCTGGTGTCCTCCAGTCTGGCGACTCTGGTATCCTCCAGTCTGCCGAGTCTGGTATCCTCCAGTCTGCCGAGTCTGGTATCCTCCAGTCCGTCGCGTCTGGAATCCTCTAGTCCACCGTGTCTGCGATTCTGCAGCACGCCACGTCTGGGTTCCTGAAGTCTGCCGTGTCTGGAGACCGATATTCAACAAGTCTCGGGACCGCCACTGCACCGAATTTAGAAATCACCTGTTTGACGTGTCTGGGGACAGCTATACCACCGAGTCTGGGAATCGCCATTCAGGCGAGTCTGGGGAACACCAGTCCGACGAATCTGGGTTTCTGTAGTCCGGTCAGTCTGGGTTTCTGTAGTCTGGCAAGTCTGGGTTTCTCTAGTCCGGCAAGTCTGGGTTTCTCTAGTCCGGCAAGTCTGGGTTTCTCTAGTCCGGCAAGTCTGTGTTTCTCTAGTCCGAAGAGTCTGGGTTTCTCTAGTTCGGCATGTCTGGGTTTTTCTAGTCCGGCAAGTCTGGGTTTCTCTAGTCCGGCAAGTCTGGGTTTCTCTAGTCCGGTAAGTCTGGGTTTCTCTAGTCCGGCAAGTCTGGGTTTCTCTAGTCCGGCATGTCTGGGTTTCTCTAGTCCGGCAAGTCTGGGTTTCTCTAGTCCGGTGAGTCTGGAGATCGCCATTCTACCAAGTTTGGGATCTTCCATTCCGCCGAGTCTGGTATCCTCCAGTCTGCCGAGTCTGGTATCCTCCAGTCTGCCGAGTCTGGTATCCTCCAGTCTGTCGAGTCTGGTATCCTCCAGTCTGCCGATTCTGGTATCCCCCAGTCTGTCGAGTCTGGTAACCTCCAGTCTACCGAGTCTGGTATTCTCCAGTCTGCCGAGCCTCGTATCCTCCAGTCCGTCGCGTCTGGGATCCTCCAGTCCACCGAGTCTGCGATTCTGCAATACGCCACATCTTTGATCCTGCAGTCTGCCGTGCCTGGACACCGATATTCAACAAATCTCGGGACCGCCATTGCACCGAATTTGGAAATGAACTGTTCGGCGTGTCTGGGGACAGCTATTCCACCGAGTCTGGGGATCACCAGTCCGACGAATCTGGGTTTCTGTAGTCCGACCAGTCTGGGTTTCTCTAGTCCGGCAAGTCTGGGTTTCTGTAGTCCGGCAAGTCTGGGTTTCTCTAGTCCGGCATGTCTGGGTTTCTCTAGTCCGAAAATTCTGCGTTTCTCTAGTCCGGTGAGTCTGGAGATCGCCATTCTACCAAGTTTGGGATCTTCCATTCCGCCGAGTCTGGTATCCTCCAGTCTGTCGAGTCTAGTATCCTCCAGTCTGCCGAGTCTGGTATCCTACAGTCTGTCGAGTCTAGTATCCTCCAGTCTGCCGAGTCTGGTATCCTCCAGTCTTTCGAGTCTGGTATCCTCCAGTCTGTCGAGTCTGGTATCCTCCAGTCTGCCGAGTCTGGTATCCTCCAGTCTGCAGTCTGGTATCCTCCAGTCCGTCGCGTCTGGAATCCTCCAGCCCACCGTGTCTGCGATTCTGCAGCACGCCACGTCGGAGTTCCTGAAGTCTGCCGTGTCTGGAGACCGATATTCAACAAGTCTCGGGACCGCCACTGCACCGAATTTAGAAATCACCTGTTTGACGAGTCTGGGGACAGCTATACCACCGAGTCTGGGAATCTCCATTCAGGCGAGTCTGGGGATCACCAGTCCGACGAATCTGGGTTTCTGTAGTCCGGTCAGTCTGGGTTTCTGTAAACTGGCAAGTCTGGGTTTCTCTAGTCCGGCAAGTCTGGGTTTCTCTATTCCGGCAAGTCTGGGTTTCTCTAGTCCGACAAGTCTGGGTTTCTCTAGTGCGGCATGTCTGGGTTTCTCTAGTTCGGCATGTCTGGGTTTCTCTAGTCTGGCAAGTCTGGGTTTCTCTACTCCGGCAAGTCTGGGTTTCTCTAGTCCGGCAAGTCTGGGTTTCTCTAGTCCGGCAAGTCTGGGTTTCTCTAGTCCGGCATGTCTGGGTTTCTCTAGTCCGGCAAGTCTGGGTTTCTCTAGTCCGGTGAGTCTGGAGATCGCCATTCTACCAAGTTTGGGATCTTCCATTCCGCCGAGTCTGGTATCCTCCAGTCTGCCGAGTCTGGTATCCTCCAGTCTGTCGAGTCTGGTATCCTCCAGTCTGTCGAGTCTGGTATCCTCCAGTCTGCCGAGTCTGGTATCCTACAGTCTGTCGAGTCTAGTATCCTCCAGTCTGCCGAGTCTGGTATCCTACAGTCTGTCGAGTCTAGTATCATCCAGTCTGCCGAGTCTGGTATCCTTTAGTCTGCCGAGTCTGGTATCCTCCAGTCTGTCGAGTCTGGTATCCTCCAGTCTGCCGAGTCTGGTATCCTCCAGTCTGCCGAGTCTGGTATCCTCCAGTCTGCCGAGTCTGGTATCCTCCAGTCCGTCGCGTCTGGAATCCTCCAGTCCACCGTGTCTGCGATTCTGCAGCACGCCACGTCTGGGTTACTGAAGTCTGCCGTGTCTGGAGACCGATATTCAACAAGTCTCGGGACCGCCACTGCACCGAATTTAGAAATCACCTGTTTGACGAGACTGGGGACAGCTATACCACCGAGTCTGGGAATCGCCATTCAGGCGAGTCTGGGAATCGCCATTCCGGCGAGTCTGGGGATCACCAGTCCGACGAATCTGGGTTTCTGTAGTCCGGTCAGTCTGGGTTTCTGTAGTCTGGGTTTCTCTAGTCCGGCAAGTCTGGGTTTCTCTAGTCCGACAAGTCTGGGTTTCTGTAGTTCGGCATGTCTGGGTTTCTCTAGTTCGGCATGTCTGGGTTTCTCTAGTCCGTCAAGTCTGGGTTTCTCTAGTCCGGCAAGTCTGGGTTTCTCTAGTCCGGCATGTCTGGGTTTCTCTAGTCCGGCAAGTCTGGGTTTCTCTAGTCCGGTGAGTCTGGAGATCGCCATTCTACCAAGTGTGGGATCTTCCATTCCGCCGAGTCTGGTATCCTCCAGTCTGCCGAGTCTAGTATCCTCCAGTCTGCCGAGTCTGGTATCCTCCAGTCTGCCGAGTCTGGTATCCTCCAGTCTGTCGAGTCTGGTATCCTCCAGTCTGCCGAGTCTGGTATCCTCCAGTCTGCCGATTCTGGTATCCCCCAGTCTGTCGAGTCTGGTAACCTCCAGTCTACCGAGTCTGGTATCCTCCAGTCTGCCGAGTCTCGTATCCTCCAGTCCGTCGCGTCTGGGATCCTCCAGTCCACCGAGTCTGCGATTCTGCAGTACGCCACATCTTTGATCCTGCAGTCTGCCGTGATTGGACACCGATAATCAACAAGTCTCGGGACCGCCATTGCACCGAATTTTGAAATGAACTGTTCGGCGTGTCTGGGGACAGCTATTCCACCGAGTCTGGGGATCACCAGTCCGACGAATCTGGGTTTCTGTAGTCCGACCAGTCTGGGTTTCTCTAGTCTGGCAAGTCTGGGTTTTTTTAGGCCGGCAAGTCTGTGTTTCTCTAGTCCGGCAAGTCTGGGATTCTCCAGTCCGGCAAGTCTGGTTTTCTCTCGTCCGGCTAGTCTGGGTTTCTCTAGTCCGGCAAGTCTGGGTTTCTCTAGTCCGTCAAGTCTGGGTTTCTCTATTCCGGCAAGTTTGGGTTTCTCTAGTCCGGCATGTCTGGGTTTCTCTAGTCCGGCAAGTCTGGGTTTCTCTAGTCCGGTGAGTCTGGAGATCGCCATTCTACCAAGTTTGGGATCTTGCATTCCGCCGAGTCTGGTATCCTCCAGTCTGCCGAGTCTGGTATCCTCCAGTCTGTCGAGTCTGGTATCCTGCAGTCTTTCGAGTCTGGTATCCTCCAGTCTGCCGAGTCTGGTATCCTACAGTCTGTCGAGTCTAGTATCCTCCAGTCTGCCGAGTCTGGTATCCTACAGTCTGTCGAGTCTAGTATCCTCCAGTCTGCCGAGTCTGGTATCCTTTAGTCTGCCGAGTCTGGTATCCTCCAGTCTGTCCAGTCTGGTATCCTCCAGTCTGGCGAGTCTGGTATCCTCCAGTCTGCCGAGTCTGGTATCCTCCAGTCTGCCGAGCCTGGTATCCTCCAGTCCGTCGCGTCTGGAATCCTCCAGTCCACCGTGTCTGCGATTCTGCAGCACGCTACGTCTGGGTTCCTGAAGTCTGCCGTGTCTGGAGACCGATATTCAACAAGTCTCGGGACCGCCACTGCACCGAATTTAGAAATCACCTGTTTGACGAGTCTGGGGACAGCTATACCACCGATTCTGGGAATCGCCATTCAGTCGAGTCTGGGGATCACCAGTCCGACGAATCTGGGTTTCTGTAGTCCGGTCAGTCTGGGTTTCTGTAGTCTGGCAAGTCTGGGTTTCTCTAGTCCGGCAAGTCTGGGTTTCTCTAGTCCGGCAAGTCTGGGTTTCTCTAGTCCGACAAGTCTGCGTTTCTCTAGTTCGGCATGTCTGGGTTTCTCTAGTTCGGCATGTCTGGGTTTCTCTAGTCCGGCAAGTCTGGTTTTCTCTAGTCCGGCAAGTCTGGGTTTCTCTAGTCCGGCAAGTCTGGGTTTCTCTAGTCCGGCATGTCTGGGTTTCTCTAGTCCGGCAAGTCTGGGTTTCTCTAGTCCGGTGAGTCTGGAGATCGCCATTCTACCAAGTTTGGGATCTTCCATTCCGCCGAGTCTGGTATCCTCCAGTCTGCCGAATCTGGTATCCTCCAGTCTGCCGATTCTGGTATCCCCCACTCTGTCGAGTCTGGTAACCTCCAGTCTACCGAGTCTGGTATCCTCCAGTCTGCCGAGTCTCGTATCCTCCAGTCCGTCGCGTCTGGGATCCTCCAGTCCACCGAGTCTGCGATTCTGCAGTACGCCACATCTTTGATCCTGCAGTCTGCCGTGACTGGACACCGATATTCAACAAGTCTCGGGACCGCCATTGCACCGAATTTGGAAATGAACTGTTCGGCGTGTCTGGGGACAGCTATTCCACCGAGTCTGGGGATCACCAGTCCGACGAATCTGGGTTTCTGTAGTCCGACCAGTCTGGGTTTCTCTAGTCTGGCAAGTCTGGGTTTTTTTAGGCCGGCAAGTCTGTGTTTCTCTAGTCCGGCAAGTCTGGGTTTCTCTAGTCCGGCAAGTCTGGGTTTCTCTAGTCCGGCAAGTCTGGGTTTCTCTAGTCCGGCAAGTCTGGGTTTCTCTAGTCCGGCAAGTCTGGGTTTCTCTAGTCCGGTGAGTCTGGAGATCGCCATTCTACCAAGGTTGGGATCTTCCATTCCGCCGAGTCTGGTATCCTCCAGTCTGCCGAGTCTGGTATCCTCCAATCTGTCGAGTCTGGTATCCTCCAGTCTGCCGAGTCTGGTATCCTCCAGTCTGTCGAGTCTGGTATCCTCCAGTCTGCCGAGTCTGGTATCCTCCAGTCTGCCGATTCTGGTATCCCCCAGTCTGTCGAGTCTGGTAACCTCCAGTCTACCGAGTCTGGTATCCTCCAGTCTGCCGAGTCTCGTATCCTCCAGTCCGTCGCGTCTGGGATCCTCCAGTCCACCGAGCCTGAGATTCTGCAGTACGCCACATCTTTGATCCTGCAGTCTGCCGTGACTGGACACCGATATTCAACAAGTCTCGGGACCGCCATTGCACCGAATTTGGAAATGAACTGTTCGGCGTGTCTGGGGACAGCTATTCCACCGAGTCTGGGGATCGCCAGTCCGATGAATCTGGGTTTCTGTAGTCCGACCAGTCTTGGTTTCTCTAGTCTGGCAAGTCTGGGTTTTTTTAGGCCGGCAAGTCTGTGTTTCTCTAGTCCGGCAAGTCTGGGATTCTCCAGTCCGGCAAGTCTGGTTTTCTCTCGTCCGGCTAGTCTGGGTTTCTCTAGTCCGGCAAGTCTGGGTTTCTCTAGTCCGGCAAGTCTGGGTTTCTCTAGTCCGGCAAGTCTGGGTTTCTCTAGTCCGGCATGTCTGGGTTTCTCTAGTCCGGCAAGTCTGGGTTTCTCTACTCCGGTGAGTCTGGAGATCGCCATTCTACCAAGTTTGGGATCTTCCATTCCGCCGAGTCTGGTATCCTCCAGTCTGCCGAGTCTGGTATCCTCCGGTCTGCCGAGTCTGGTATCCTCCAGTCTGTCGAGTCTGGTATCTTCCAGTCTGTCGAGTCTGGTATCCTCCAGTCTTCCGATTCTGGTATCCTCCAGTCTGCCGATTCTGGTATCCCCCAGTCTGTCGAGTCTGGTAACCTCCAGTCTACCGAGTCTGGTATCCTCCAGTCAGCCGAGTCTGGTATCCTCCAGTCCGTCGCGTCTGGGATCCTCCAGTCTGCCGAGTCTGGTATCCTCCAGTCTGTCGAGTCTGGTATCTTCCAGTCTGTCGAGTCTGGTATCCTCCAGTCTTCCGAGTCTGGTATCCTCCAGTCTGCCGATTCCTGTATCCCCCATTCTGTCGAGTCTGGTATCCCCCAGTCTGTCGAGTCTGGTATCCTCCAGTCAGCCGATTCTGGTATCCTCCAGTCTCCCGAGTCTCGTATCCTCCAGTCCGTCGCGCCTGGGATCCTCCAGTCCTCCGAGTCTGCGATTCTGCAGTACGCCACAGCTTTGATCCTTCAGTCTGCCGTGACTGGACACCGATATTCAACAAGTCTCGGGACCGCCATTGCACCGAATTTGGAAATGAACTGTTCGGCGTGTCTGGGGACAGCTATTCCACCGAGTCTGGGGATCACCAGTCCGACGAATCTGGGTTTCTGTAGTCCGACCAGTCTGGGTTTCTCTAGTCTGGCAAGTCTGGGTTTTTTTATGCCGGCAAGTCTGTGTTTCTCTAGTCCGGCAAGCCTGGGATTCTCCAGTCCGGCAAGTCTGGTTTTCTCTCGTCCGGCTAGTCTGGTTTTCTCTAGTCCGGCATGTCTGGGTATCTCTAGTCCGGCAAGTCTGGGTTTCTCTAGTCCGGAGAGTCTGCGTTTCTCTAGTCCGGCAAGTCTGGGTTTCTCTAGTCCGTCATGTCTGGGTTTCTCTAGTCCGGCAAGTCTGGGTATTTTTAGTCCTGCAAGTCTGGTTTTCTCTAGTCCGGTGAGTCTGGAGATCGCCATTCTACCAAGTTTGGGATCTTCCATTTCGCCGAATCTGTTATCCTCCAGTCTGCCGAGTCTGTTATCCTCCAGTCTGCCGAGTCTGGTATCCTCTAGTCTGTCGAGTCTGGCATCCTCCAGTCTGCCGAGTCTGGTATCCT
The DNA here is from genome assembly GCA_963932465.1 of Maratus speciosus. Taxonomy (NCBI): domain Eukaryota; kingdom Metazoa; phylum Arthropoda; class Arachnida; order Araneae; family Salticidae; genus Maratus; species Maratus speciosus. Next base: position 143,262,687 of record OZ010791.1, read on the forward strand.
ACAATCTGTCGAGTCTAGTATCCTCCAGTCTGCCGAGTCTGGTATCCTTTAGTCTGCCGAGTCTGGTATCCTCCAGTCTGTCGAGTTTGGTATCCTCCAGTCTGTCGAGTCTGGTATCCTGCAGTCTGCTGAGTCTGGTATCCTCCAGTCCGTCGCGTCTGGAATCCTCCAGTCCACCGAGTCTGCAATTCTGCAGCACGCCACGTCTGGGTTCCTGAAGTCTGCCGTGTCTGGAGACCGATATTCAACAAGTCTCGGGACCGCCATTGCACCGAATTTAGAAATCACCTGTTCGACGAGTCTGGGGACAGCTATCCCACCGAGTCTGGGAATCGCCATTCAGGCGAGTCTGGGGATCACCAGTCCGACGAATCTGGGTTTCTGTAGTCCGGTCAGTCTGGGTTTCTCTAGTCTGGCAATTCTGGGTTTCTCTAGTCCTGCAAATCTGGGTTTCTCTAGTCCGGCAAGTCTGGGTTTCTCTAGTCCGGCAAATCTGGGTTTCTCTAGTCCGGCAAGTCTGGGTTTCTCTAGTCCGGCAAGTCTGGGTTTCTCTAGTCCGGTGAGTTCTGAGATCGCCATATTACCAAGTTTGGGATCTTCCATTCCGCAGAGTCTTCCATTCCGCCAGTCTGCCGAGTCTGTTATCCTCCAGTCTGCCGAGTCTGGTATCCTCTAGTCTGTCGAGTCTGGTATCCTCCAGTCTGCCGAGTCTGGTATCCTACAGTCTGTCGAGTCTAGTATCCTCCAGTCTGCCGAGTCTGGTATCCTTTAGTCTGCCGATTCTGGTATCCTCCAGTCTGTCGAGTCTGGTATCTTCCAGTCTGTCGAGTCTGGTATCCCCCAGTCTGCCGAGTCTGGTATCCTCCAGTCTGCCGAGTCTGGTATCCTCCAGTCCGTCGCGTCTGGAATCCTCCAGTCCACCGTGTCTGCGATTCTGCAGCACGTCACGTCTGGGTTCCTGAAGTCTGCCGTGTCTGGAGACCGATATTCAACAAGTCTCGGGACCGCCACTGCACCGAATATAGAAATCACCTGTTTGACGAGTCTGGGGACAGCTATACCCGTAAGGCATGGTGACGTCACGGCGACGTCGTTGTGAAGTCACGCTGTGATTTTGTGACCGTCGATGTGACGTCATAGTGACTAGAATGCGAGGTCGTTATGGCCGTTTTAGAGGTCGTTTGTGACGTCACACTGTGAACATTCTGTGAAGTCACGGTGTGACTAATTTGTGAAAAGTGTGTCATTTGTGTCTAATTTGTCATTAACTTTGTGGCGAACCTGTGACGAATGTGACAATGTTTTGAAGTCACATTGTGACCAATTTGTGAAATATGTGTCATTTGTGACGAATTTGTCATAAACACTGTGATAATTTCAAATGAAAAACAAATTTCAAATTAATTGCTTAAAAGACGCAAAGGCCAACATAGTGAAAAAGATTCCATGCTGGGACTCGAACCCGGGCCATCAGTATAGCGCACTGACATTCTCCCGACTAAACCACATGGAACGATACCCAGCCTGGAAAATTTCTCACTATTATATGTTGGCAAGGCTACAAAAGCAGCACAAAATGGGATATTTATCGTGAGCCACCGACATGGGGCAAACACGAAACTTAATTAAATCCAGCATCGATTGAAACTATATTAATATTTGGACATTTTTCCAGAGAGAACCATTCGCCTAGCATACAATATTTCAAATGAAAATGTAATTTCAAATTACATGCTTAAAAGGCAGTTTTAATTTGAAATTTGATTTTCATTTTAAATATTGCATTCAAGGCGAAGGTTTCTCTTTGGAAAAATTTCCAAGTACTAATGTAGTTTCAATCGAATCTGGATTTAATTAAGTTTCGTGTTTGCCACATGTCGGTGGCTCACGATAAATATCCCTTCTCGTGCTGCTTTTGTAGCCTTGCCAACATGTAATAGTGAGAAATTTTCCAGGCTGGGTATCGTTCCATGGGGTTTAGTCGGGAGAATGTCAGTGCACTATACTGATGGCCCGGGTTCGAGTCCCGGCATGGAATCTTTTTCACTATGTTAGCCTTTGCACCTTTTAAGCAATTAATTTAAAATTTGATTTTCATTTGAAATATTGTATGCAAGCCGAATGTTTCTCTCTGGAAAATTTTCCAAGTTTCAATACTGTGATGGTTCTTGTCATAAGCACTGTGATGTATTTTAAAATGCACAATTTTGAAATAAAGTTTTGTTTGAAATGTAAAATCTTATATTTTTACCATACTTTTTAGCAAAATATCGCTATTTTGGAGTCCTGTTCTTCTAAAATATTTAAAATTTTTCCACTTAAAAGACAATGCTTATCAACTGACATCTTTTTTTTTTATTAAATTCCAAGCTTGATCTTGAGTACAAGCTCGATATTAAGAATGTGTAAGATTTTAATGTGTTATGATTAGTCATTGCTTTATTAAATACGACATTATAAGCCATATTTATTTAAATTTTTTATTCCCGTGTATATTGTATTTTGTGAATATGACCTAAATAGATTTTGTATGTTTTATAGGAAAAGACTGATCTGCGAAAAAGAAAAAAAACAAGTAAGAAAAATCATGCGTTAAGCATAGATTATAAAACACTTTCCAACGCTTCCTGAATACTTTAACAAGACATCGTAATTTAGGGAAATAACGTAAATAAGATAACTAAGTAAACATTTTAGAAAACGCATAAAACATTTGAAAAAATGATTTAAGCAGTTACCGTCCATAGCCAAATATGTTTTCTAATTCGTTTGAACAGTCCTGTATTTGATCTGTAGGTTTATATATATACTATATAATGGGGAAATTTAGTTTAGCAATTGAAACATAACAGGTTGAAATTCTCTTTCAGCAATTTATACTAATAAATGGAAAGATACTTAAATACTTTTGTACAATCCTGTAGTTTACCTAGAACTTTAATTACACGCCACTATTTAGTTAAAATTTAATTCAAACTAAAACACTTTTAAAACTGCTGAAATCACATTTTCAGAAATTATGATTTACAGACGGCCATGTATCCAATTCTTTACGTGACCCTGTATATCATTTTATCTATATTCTACAAACATTTCTTAGCAAATTAAATGCATTTCAGCGTAAAAAAGAACAACTCATTTAAAAGCCACCTTTAAACAATTTGCGCGCATATGCAGTAACCCTTACGAGTACTTTTGTGTAGCCCTGTATACGAATTGTAGCATTTATATACACCATATACTGTGCATAAATATAGTGAATCATAAAAGCGCATATCATAATTAAAAATGCATTCCCAGCAATCATCGCTAATGAACAGTACTTCGGATACAATATAGTATTGAAATATTTTGTATGTCCCTGTAAATGCTATATGCACTTCGTATTATACATGAAATAATTTATAGTATGTAAACTTCAGCGACGTATATAAATTTCATTATATATGAAATAGATTAACAAAATTAAAGTACGCCATAAACAATTCCCTCCACACCTATATCATTATGTATTGGAATTCCTTTTTTAGCCCTGTAAATGAACAATAACTATTCTATGCATCGCATATTCAGCAGAATGCATATTTAAATGCGCTTCATAAATGCATATCAATTTTATTCTGTTTGAAAGCGTGTAAAATCATTAAAAATCCTTTGAAACGATTTTTTTCCATAGGCCGTAATGTAACGGAATACTTTTGACTGTCCCTGTAAATGAACTAAACATGCTACAAACTTCATTAGAAATAAGGAACGTGTTATGGTAAACGTCAATATCTAAATGTTTCAGGGAAATCCGAGTTTAGTTACGAGAGTTAGAGCGCGGACAGACAGCCATACAGAAAAACGGACAGGCAAACCGAAGTTAAAGACTGTTAATCTGTTTAAAAAAATATTTATTCCTATATTATGTAAATAAATATGACCTTAAAAAAATATATATATACTAAAGTAGTTTAATTTATAAACTTCCTATTAGACACGAAAAACTTTTTATTTCAATGTTTAAATATCATATTTTACTTTTAGTGCTAATAATTACGTATATCATAAACTTAGAAAATAATTTTATAATAGACGAAAATTTAATAACCGCTTCAGAATGTCCATAATTAAATGTTAGATTAAAATCACAAACAAAAAAAAAATGCTTATATACAATTAAAAAAAATAAATATACCAATTTGAAAAACACTAAAAATAATAATTAGTATTTATAATTGTACTATTAAACAACAATAAATTACAATAGATGAATTAAATGTATTATTAGATTTAACAATATCTCAAAAATCTTTGCATATGTTATAAGAAATTTCTATTATTTTATAATTTTGGCAAATGCTAAATCTGAAAACCATTGGTATGAAGATTTATGATTTTAAATAATAATTTAAAATATTATTAGCACCAAAAGAAAAATCTTTGAAAAGTTTCACTAGTGTAATACGTAAAAATACATTTTCCCAATATAATGCTAATTTCTAATCTGAAATAGTTTCGAAATATCATAATAATAGAAAATCATATTTAACTCCAAAATAATAATGTCTATAACTAATATAAGTGTTAGTAATCAGGAAACACAAAACAGTAAGAAGCCGAAAAAAATTCCAAATCATTTTCTCAACATATTTTCAATCTCAAGTAACAGCAAATTAATCTTTGAATTAATTCCACTCTGAATGCAGTTATGAATCAGTCTCTGCGCAGCTGTTTTTTTTTCTTTTCTGTTTAAGTGATCGCAGATTAAGATATTTTTCAACGCAGCATCGAATAGGAAAATGTTTCTGAAAACAATTGCAGAACAGTCCCTTACTAATATAACATAAAACTATTTAAGTCATCATAATATACAAAACAGGGATAAAACATTTAAATTAAATAAGACTTACATTTACGTCCCATTTATAATATCCGTGTATTTGTAATATTTTAAAATGGCGGGCTTCTTTCTCTTATTTTATAAAAAAGTGTTGTAGACTTCGTGATGTTCTAAACAGAGTAAACTTCCGGCATCTTCTCTTCTGTGCGCAGACGATTTTGATTTTCAGCAGATGTTCTTTTTTATCGTTATTTGTTTTTGAATACAAAAGATTTCGAACTCAGATGCGCAATAATTTTATGAGACTGTCTTTAATTAAAATTTTCTTTTTGGAGAATTTTCCAATGTATTTTATCTTTTCTTTTTATCGGTTCCAAACAATTTAAGTTACAATGGATTGTAAAGGTTCTTTTTTGTAAATAATAATAATAATAATGATAATAATGATAATAATAATTAGAGTTTATTAGATAAAACTTTGTTTAAATTTTTAAAATGAGTAAATATCAATTTAATGGTAATAATGAACCCCCACCCCCCTTTTCTTAAAGTAAAATTTGTTTCACACGTAATAAATACAAAATATCGCTCACCCGCAAGAAAAGTGACACATCTCGACAAAAGTAAATTTCACAGGGGAGGCAAAAGATAATGTGCATGATTTTACTGTAACATGAAATTATAGCACTTAACTCTGCATACAAGAATTAAAAAGTGCATAAAAGCGTACAGCACATAAGAATGAAAACTTAGGATGTGGTTTGGAGGGTTGGATAATTTTACCTCATTACATAATCCACCCCTCTTCTTTGGTTACAAATGGACATATAGCATAATAACGTGATTTTTCATGTAGCTAAACTTATGAAACTGTTTGTGTAGCAAGACGCACCTATGACAAATCTTTTAGTGGAATAAAACGCAAAATGAATTTCTGTGAGATGTGTCACTTTTCTTGCGGGTGAGCGATATGTTCTTAATAAATAAAAAAGGATTATCGAGGATAAAATAAAAGAATTCTTTGTCAATCTGACAATCTTTTCATATTAATTTTCTGTAAAATAAAACAATTTGTAAAATAACTTTTTTTAAAGTCATATCTGTAAAATACAAATTTGAAATACGAATAATTAATTATTATCATGCGTTTTGCATAAATTTTGTATATTTTTTTTTATTTTCGGAAAATGTTAATTTATTTGAAAAGCCTGAAAGAAGTAGAATTTTTTCAAAAATAGTTACTTAAAATAGTTAAATAGTTGTCAGGAAAAAAAACTCTCTCAAGAAAAAAACTCCGACTAAACTCTGAAGACTCTTTCTACGTACTCATTAAAAGCTGCAGACTTAACTGTAATAGAAAATTTTTAGTTTAAAACCACAGAAGTGTTTCGAATACCACTGGTTGGCAAAAAAAAATAAAATAGTTTCCTCTCTGCAAACTAAATACTGTACAGATTTAATACTCATAATTCTAAATATGTTATCCAAATTGCTTTAATGCTTGTATCGTGCACTTTATATATTATGTCCCCCCCCCCCCTTCGTGACAGAATTTACCATTTGCTATCCACTAATATATTTTCATTCCTCATGCCGCTGTAACTCGGGACTGTTTAAAATACTGTTTAAAATATTTCTCTTCATTTTCAAAGATTTTAAAAGTTAATATTTTTTTCACATTGTGACTTACAATATGGTGGGGTTTTTTTTTTTTTTTTTGTTTTTTTTTTTTTTTTTGTCACATATATGACGTGATGTACGTTAAATGCAATGACATAACAATGACGTCTCAATTTTTTTTTAATTGATAGAAAAATATAATTTTACAGTAAATAACATGTTTTAAAGAATTTTTGTAATTTTTTAAAGTTTTCTAAGAAGTTCACATCTCAGTCACAACGTGACATCACTGAGTGGTGGCATTTTGCTCACAGATGTGAGGTGACCACAGTGACTTACAGTGACGTCACAATGACGTCATCGTGACCATGCATGCTATGAGGGTACCACCGAGTCTGGGAATCGCCAGTCCGACGAATCTGGGTTTCTCTAGTCCGGCAAATCTGGGTTTCTCTAGTCCGGCAAGTCTGGGTTTCTCTAGTCCGACAAGTCTGGGTTTCTCTAGTTCGGCATGTCTGGGTTTCTCTAGTTCGGCATGTCTGGGTTTCTCTAGTCCGGCAAGTCTGGGTTTCTCTAGTCCGGCAAGTCTGGGTTTCTCTAGTCCGGCAAGTCTGGGTTTCTCTAGTCCGGCAAGTCTGGGTTTCTCTAGTCCGGCAAGTCTGGGTTTCTCTAGTTCGGCATGTCTGGGTTTCTCTAGTCCGGCAAGTCTGGGTTTCTCTAGTCCGGTGAGTCTGGAGATCGCCATTCTATCAAGTTTGGGATCTTCCATTCCGCCGAGTCTGGTATCCTCCAGTCTGCCGAGTCTGGTATCATCCAGTCTGCCGAGTCTTTTATCCTCCAGTCTGCCGAGTCTGGTATCCTCCAGTCTGCCGAGTCTGGTATCCTCCAGTCTGCCGAGTCTGGTATCCTCCAGTCTGCCGAGTCTGGTATCCTCCAGTCTGTCGAGTCTGGTATCCTCCAGTCTGCCGAGTCTGGTATCCTCCAGTCTGCCGATTCTGGTACCCCCAGTCTGTCGAGTCTGGTAACCTCCAGTCTACCGAGTCCGGTATCCTCCAGTCCGTCGCGTCTGGGATCCTCCAGTCCACCGAGTCTGCGATTCTGCAGTACGCCAAATCTTTGATCCTGCAGTCTGCCGTGACTGGACACCGATATTCAACAAGTCTCGGGACCGCCATTGCACCGAATTTGGAAATGAACTGTTCGGCGTGTCTGGGGACAGCTATTCCACCGAGTCTGGGGATCACCAGTCCGACGAATCTGGGTTTCTGTAGTCCGACCAGTCTGGGTTTCTCTAGTCTGGCAAGTCTGGGTTTTTTTAGGCCGGCAAGTCTGTGTTTCTCTAGTCCGGCAAGTCTGGGATTCTCCAGTCCGGCAAGTCTGGTTTTCTCTCGTCCGGCTAGTCTGGGTTTCTCTAGTCCGGCAAGTCTGGGTATCTCTAGTCCGGCATTTCTGGGTTTCTCTAGTCCTGCAAGTCTGGGTCTCTCTAGTCCGGCAAGTCTGGGTTTCTCTAGTCCGGCAAGTCTGGGTATTTCTAGTCCTGCAAGTCTGGGTTTGTCTAGTCCGGTGAGTCTGGAGATCGCCATTCTACCAAGTTTGGGATCTTCCATTCCGCCGAGTCTGGTATCCTCCAGTCTGCCGAGTCTGTTATCCTCCAGTCTGCCGAGTCTGGTATCCTTTAGTCTGCCGAGTCTGGTATCCTCCAGTCTGTCGAGTTTGGTATCCTCCAGTCTGTCGAGTCTGGTATCCTCCAGCCTGCCGAGTCTGGTATCCTCCAGTCCGTCGCGTCTGGAATCCTCCAGTCCACCGAGTCTGCGATTCTGCAGCACGCCACGTCTGGGTTCCTGAAGTCTGCCGTGTCTGGAGACCGATATTCAACAAGTCTCGGGACCGCCATTGCACCGAATTTAGAAATCACCTGTTCGACGAGTCTGGGGACAGCTATACCACCGAGTCTGGGAATCGCCATTCAGGCGAGTCTGGGGATCACCAGTCCGGCGAATCTGGGTTTCTGTAGTCCGGTCAGTCTGGGTTTCTCTTGTCTGGCAATTCTGGGTTTCTCTAGTCCGGCAAATCTGGGTTTCTCTAGTCCTTCAAGTCTGGGTTTCTCTAGTCCGGCAAGTCTGGGTTTCTCTAGTCCGGCAAGTCTGGGTTTCTCTATTTCGGCAAGTCTGGGTTTCTCTAGTCCGGCAAGTCTGGGTTTCTCTAGTCCGGCAAGTCTGGGTTTCTCTAGTCCGGAAATCTGGGTTTCTCTAGTCCGACAAGTCTGGGTTGCTCTAGTTCGGCATGTCTGGATTTCTCTATTCCGGCAAGTCTGGGTTTCTCTAGTCTGGCAAGTCTGGCTTTATCTAGTCCGGCAAGTCTGTGTTTATCTAGTCCGGCAATTCTGGTTTTCTCTAGTCCGGCATGTCTGGGTTTCTCTAGTCCGGCAAGTCTGGGTTTCTCTAGTCCGGTGAGTCTGGAGATCGCCATTCTACCAAGTTTGGGTTCTTCCATTCCGCCGAGTCTGGTATCCTCCAGTCTGCCGAGTCTCATATCCTCCAGTCTGCCGAGTCTGGTATCCTCCAGTCTGCCGAGTCTGGTATCCTCCAGTCTGTCGAGTCTGGTATCCTCCAGTCTGCCGTGTCTGGTATCCTCCAGTCTGCCGATTCTGGTATCCCCCAGTCTGTCGAGTCTGGTATCCTCCAGTCTGTCGAGTCTGGTAACCTCCAGTCTACCGAGTCTGGTATCCTCCATTCAGCCGAGTCTGGTATCCTCCAGTCCGTCGCGTCTGGGATCCTCCAGTCTGCCGAGTCTCGTATCCTCCAGTCCGTCGCGTCTGGGATCCTCCAGTCCACCGAGTCTGCGATTCTGCAGTACGCCACATCTTTGATCCTGCAGTCTGCCGTGACTGGACACTGATATTCAACAAGTCTCGGGACCGCCATTGCACCGAGTTTGGAAATGAACTGTTCGGCGTGTCTGGGGACAGCTATTCCACCGAGTCTGGGGATCACCAGTCCGACGAATCTGGGTTTCTGTAGTCCGGCCAGTCTGGGTTTCTGTAGTCTGACAAGTCTGGATTTTTTTAGGCCGGCAAGTCTGTGTTTCTCTAGTCCGGCAAGTCTGGGATTCTCCAGTCCGGCAAGTCTGGTTTTCTCTCGTCCGGCTAGAGGGGATTTCTCTAGTCCGGCAAGTCTGGGTATCTCTAGTCCGGCAAGTCTGTGTTTCTCTAGTCCGGCAAGTCTGGGTTTCTCTAGTCCGGCAAGTCTGGGTTTCTCTAGTCCGGCAAGTCTGGGTTTCTCTAGTCCGGCAAGTCTGGGTATTTCTAGTCCTGCAAGTCTGGGTTTCTCTACTCCGGTGAGTCTGGAGATCGCCATTCTACCAAGTTTGGGATCTTCCATTCCGCCGAGTCTGGTATCCTCCAGTCTGCCGAGTCTGTTATCCTCCAGTCTGCCGAGTCTGGTATCCTCTAGTCTGTCGAGCCTGGTATCCTCCAGTCTGCCGAGTCTGGTATCCTACAGTCTGTCGAGTCAGTGATCCTCCAGTCTGCCGAGTCTGGTATCCTCCAGTCTGTCGAATTTGGTATCCTCCAGTCATTCGAGTCTGGTATCCTCCAGTCTGCCGTGTCTGGAATCCTCCAGTCCACCGAGTCTGCGATTCTGCAGTACGCCACATCTTTGATCCTGCAGTCTGCCGTGACTGGACGCCGATATTGAACAAGTCTCGGGACCGCCATTGCACCGAATTCGGAAATGAACTGTTCGATGAGTCTGGGGACAGCTATACCACCGAGTCTGGGAATCGCAATTCAGGCGAGTCTGGGGATCACCAGTCTGACGAATCTGGGTTTCTGTAGTCCGGTCAGTCTGGGTTTCTCTAGTCTGGCAATTCTGGGTTTCTCTAGTCCGGCAAATCTGGGTTTCTCTAGTCCGGCAAGTCTGGGTTTCTCTAGTCCGGCAAGTCTGGGTTTCTCTAGTCCGGCAAGTTTGGGTTTCTCTAGTCCTGCAAGTCCGGTGAGTCTGGAGATCGCCATTCTACCAAGTTTGGGATCTTCCATTCCGCCGAGTCTGGTATCCTCCAGTCTGCCGATTCTGTTATCCTCCAGTCAGCCGAGTCTGGTATCCTCTAGTCTGTCGAGGCTGGTATCCTCCAGTCTACCGAGTCTGGTATCCTGCAGTCTGTCGAGTCTAGTATCCTCCAGTCTGCCGAGTCTGGTATCCTCCAGTCTGTCGAGTCTGGTATCCTCCAGTCTGTCGAGTCTGGTATCCTCCAGTCTGCCGAAACTGGTATCCTCCAGTCCGTCGCGTCTGGAATCAATTGTACAATATTCAATTGTACATATTTTCAATTCGATTGTTATGAACTTATTTCTTACATGAAACAGTGCTCCTTGAATTTTGAAATTTAATTGACTAAATTCTCTTTTTAAAAAGCACGGATTTTTTTTTGTTTTTGTATAATTGAAATAATTAAAAACTAAGAGAATGAACAGCTAAGAATTTTATGATGGGGGAGTGGAGGGGAAGTGCTTTTTCCCAAAAATCCTTCACGGAAATTAATTTTCAGTTTTTTAAATATTTATGTGTTAAAATTTTATCTAAATTGAGGGGGGGGGGGCGCTTTTTCCCAATAAATCCTTTATAGAAATTAATTTTCAGTTTTTTTTAGATTTATGTGTTTAGATTTTATCTGAAACGGGTGGACGAAGGCAGTATTGAATTTTCGTTGCAGTGGTTCGAAAAAGGAAATCTACCGCCCCTGGATTTTGAAATATAACAAAATAATATTTTTTCTCTGATTTTAATAAACATAGCAAATTTAATCTTTTCGAGAAATTTAACAGAATTAAATATTAAGAGAAAGTGCAGCGGGGAATTTTCTTCCAATTCGGGAGGAAGGGGAGGGGGCTTTTCCCCTTTAAGTATACCATGGAAATTATTTGATAATTTTTTTAAGTTTATGTGTTAAAAAATTATCTCAAACGTGTTCAAGGGGCAGTATTTAATTCAGGTGGCGGTGATACAGCCCTCCCCCCCCCCTCCCAGCTTTTGATATTTAATAAACAAAATTTTATTTTCCTCCCATTTTTAAAGATATACAAAATTTATAATTTACAGGTAACCTAAAATAATTTAACAGTAATAGGAAGATCAGCTTTAAATTTTCTGTTGGGGGGGGGGGGGGGTTACTCTTCTATATCCACTTGGGTAATTAATTTTTAGTTCTGTTTCTTTTAATATTTAGATGTTAAAAACTAATCTCAAATGGGTGATTTAAGACAGTATTGAATTCAGGAAAGGGCTAGCCCTGATATTAGATTTTAATGAACAAAATTTTCTTTTTCTACACTTTTTAAAGTTATACTGCGTTTTTTTCGAGTAAGTTAGAATATTTAAATTCTAAGAAACAGAAGAAAAAATTCTTTTATAGGCAGCGGGGGGGGGGGGGGGGGTGAGGTATCCTCTTGAAGACTCTCATAGAAGTTAAATCCCTCATAGAATTTAACCCACCCCCATAGAAATTAATTTAAAAAATAGAAGTTATACTTTACATCTTGAAAAATTGCAATGTACAGTGAAACCTCCATAACACAAACTCCGGAATATTCCTTTAAGGGAAGAGGGCTTAGGTGATCCATTAAGCCTCCCTCGGATTTGAAATGTAACTATTTTTTTTCTCCGATTCTGAAAAACAAATTGAAATTTAATCTTTTCTCTTAGCTTATAATAAAAGAGAAACTAAGAATTTTCTGTTTGGGGGGGGGGGGGGGCGGAGGTGAAAGAGAGCTATTGTCTCTCCCTGGATTTGAAAAATTAATTTAATTTATAATTAAAATTTCCTTTTCTTCTATTTTCAAAAAACATAGTCAAATTTATACTTTCGCGTAACTAAAACAAAACAAAAATAAATAAATTAATTAAAAAATAATAATAAACATTTGATGCTGCCAAGCAATAGCAAGCACACAAGTCTTCATTTAAGTACCTACCTCATCATTACTGGGAAGAGACTTGTGTAGCAAATTAGCATATCTTACTGGCACATAGTACGTTATGCTGTTTTCTATCAAAGCAGGTTGCATAGCATATTATACTGGCAAGCATAAAAAAGCATATAATAGCATGTAAAGGTTCCTACCTCTCCATGCTTTGACAGAAGCTTAAATAGCAAATAAGCACATAAAATGCTCGTACATAGCTTGTCATGCTATTTCTTCCTGAGCTGGCTGTATAGCATATTATGCGGCAAGCATAAAAAACATATAATAGCACGTTAAGGTACCTACCTCTACATGCTTTGAAAAAGCTTAAACAACAAACAAGCATAAAATGCTTGTACATAGCTTGTCATGCTATTTTTCCCTAAGCTGGCTGCATAGCATATTATGCTGGCAAGCATAAAAAATCATATAATAGCACGGTAAGGTACCTACCACACCATGCTTTGGAAGAAGCTTAAACAACAAATAAGCATAAAATGCTCGTACATAGCTTGTCATGCTATTTTTCCCTAAGCTGGCTGCATAGCATATTATTCTGGCAAGCATAAAAAATCATATAATAGCACGGTAAGGTACCTACCACACCATGCTTTGGAAGAAGCTTAAACAACAAACAAGCATAAAATGCTTGTACATAGCTTGTCATGCTATTTTTCCCTAAGCTGGCTGCATAGCATATTATGCTGGCAAGCATAAAAAATCATATAATAGCACGGTAAGGTACCTACCACACCATGCTTTGGAAGAAGCTTAAACCGCAAACAAGCATAAAATGCTTGTATATAACTTGTCATGCTATTACTGTGTAAGCTAGCTATATAGCATGTGATGCTGGCTAGCATTGTAAAGCATATACTAGCATAAAAATCTAGCAGACAAAGCAATACATAGCAAAAACCAGTCTGCCGAGTCTGGTATCCTCCAGTCCGTCGCGTCTGGGATCCTCCAGTCCACCGAGTCTGCGATCCTGAAGTCTGCCGTGTCTGGAGACAGATATTCAACAAGTCTCGGGACCGCCATTGCACCGAATTTGGAAATCTGCTGTTCGGCGAGTCTGCGGACAGCTTTCCATCGAGTCTGGGAATCGCCAGTCAGGCGAGCCTGTGGATCACCAGTCCGACGAATCTGGGTTTCTATAGTCCGGCCAGTCTGGGTTTCTCTAGTCTGGCATGTCTAGGTTTCTATAGTCCGTGTCTGGGGACCGCCATTCTGACGAATCTGGGGATCACCATTCTGCTGAGTTTAAGATCTTCCAGTCCGCCAAGTCTGGTATCCTCCAGTCCGAAGAGTCTGTGTTCCTCCAATCCGTTGCGTCTGGGATCCTCCTGTCCATCGACTCTGGGATCCTGCAGCAGCAGCACGTCACGTCTGGGATCCTGAAGTGTGCTGTGTCTGGAGACCGACATTCCGACGAATCTGGGTTTGTCTAGTCTGGCATGTCTGGCTTTCTCTAGTCCGGCGAGTCCGGGTTTCTCTAGTCCGGCGAGTCTGGGTGTCTCTTGTCCGGCGAGTCTGGGTTCTTCTACTCCGGCGAGTCCGGTTTTTTCTATTCCGGCAAGTCTGGGTTTCTCTAGTCCGGCAAGTCTGGGTTTCTCTAGTCCGGGAAGTCTGGGTTCTTCTTGTCCGGCAAGTCTGGTTTCCTCTAGTCCGGTAATTCTGGGTTCCTCTTCTCCGACAAGTCTGGGTTTCTCTAGTCCGGCAAGTCTGGGCTCCTCTAGTCCGTCAAGTCTGGGTTTCTCTAGTCCGGCAAGTCTGGTTTCCTCTAGTCTGGCAAGGCCTGGTTTCTCTATCCCGGTGAGTCTGGGGACCACCATTCCAGTGTATCTGGGGACCGCCATTCTGACGAGTCTGGGGATCGCCATTCTGCTGAGTTTAGGATCTTCCATTTCCACATAGTTCGTAATATAACGGAATTTTCACAGTTTCACACTTAATTTTCAATAATATACATGCCATAATGAATATTAATAATATATATAAATTTCATGGCTATCCTACCATATTTACGCGAGTTAGAGTACGGACAGACAGACGGCCACACAAACTGAATTCATAAATAGTTTTCAACAATGATGGAAAGTCTTACAAATGTCATTTTCAACCTACAAAGCATAAAAAGTTACATCAAAAACATTTTTATACGACGAATAGTAAGAAAATTGGAAGAATTCCAGAAAATAACGTCATTTTGAATTACAGCTACCATTTTGAATTCCTGCGACTTTACAGCATGCCTCCCCCTCTGAAATGGATTATATTAATATAAAGTACATACTGACCAATCGGTATATTCTTATCACGATTTGCAGTTTTCTACCAATTTTGGTCGTGTAATACTCGGACTAGTGGGACAAGCACTTGTGTAGCTTTGGAGATTACATTTTAAATAAACTATGACGTTCCAACCTGTAACTGCTGCTTCTTTTTCTTTTGACCCACCCTAATAAAATGCCTAGAGTAAAATATTTAGCATGAAGTAAAAATAATGTGGGAGAGCAGCACTTTTCTCAATCTGATGCTCAGAGTGGTATTTTATGAAATCGCGAGTGTTCTTAAGAAGTGTTCCAATTTGGGGTTATAAAATAATTTTAAAATTACATACTAGTGAGAGAATTAGAGTTTCGATTTTTCGCGTTTTTTTTTTTTTTTTTTTTAGCTGTAGAGTAATTCTGTTCGTAAAATGGTGAAATAATTGATTCACTTCTGAATTTAAAAACGAATTTATTAGAAAGTAAAAACTTGTTGGAACAATGGAACAATGTAATTTGCTTTATAGACTACCTACTTGCGTGGCAACTTTACATGCAGTGGAGAGGTGATCGTGTTGCAAGGGCATTAGGGAGCCTTAAAAAATAATGTTTAAACGTGGCTGGTAGCTACGAAATTAAAATTACTTAAAAAGTAATGAGAAGAGTAACAAAAAAATTAAAAAGTACATAAGTACTTAAGTATAACATAATAAGTGGGAGAGAAAAAACAAAAAGAGAAAAAGAAAATATAAAATAAAAAGGACAATTCCATTAGTTCCAAAAAGGAAAGGACAGGCGAAAAAGCTACCGGCGGGGTGGGGGTACCCCATAAAAAAAAGACTCTTTTCAGAGACCATACATAAGTTAAGCTGATAAAAACGCTATATTTATAGCAGAAAAACAAGATATAATAATTTTTTAAGACTATAAACAGGACAGAACAAATAGAAAGGTTAAGTATAAAAGAAGGTGAGAGAACCTAAGTCTTCATCATTAAGCAAAAGCGAGTATTTAGGGCGTTTTCTATTAGTGGGGTCGGATACCTCGTAGTCGGGTAGTTCCGCAACTATTTGGTTAGGAAGATTGTAAACAAACTTATAAAAATTTTTAGAAAGTTGATGAATACGCTTTTTTAAAGAGGTAGTTTTTAGATCCCTGCGGATTGTTGTATTACGAAGGTAATGGTGACCATTACGGATATAATGAAGATTTTTGTTGTGGGCACGGTATAGATATTTCATACTAGTTTTGCATGCGAATCCCCAGATCGGACAAGCATAGGTTAGAACAGATCTAATGCAAGCATTATATAAAATAAGTTTATTCTGAATAGAGAGTGTGTTACTTTTTAGAAGAGGAGAGATGCCTTGGGAGATACCAGCAACTTTGCCACGTACGTTAATAAAATGCTTTTTCCAAGTCAATCTTCTATCAAGTGTAACCCCCAGATACTTAGTGTGTTTAGTCCAGGGAATAGTAGTATTGTTAACGGTAATACGATTGGGAAAAGTTAATTTCCTAGAAAAGTAGGCAGCAGCTGTTTTCTGCTCGTTGAGCTGAACGCGCCATCGAGTACAACACCTCAGGAATTAGTCAATGTGTTTTTGTAGTATTTTGTATAAAGTGAATGGATGGTGTGCAGAGGCGTACATTGCCGTGTCGTCCGCGTACAGGGCAAGATAAGTCCTCAGTGTTCTTGGGATATCGTTAAAAAATATGTTAAATAATGTAGGGCTGAGGACCGACCCTTGCAATATACCAGAGAGAATACGGTAGAGAGTGAAAAGTATTTTATTAATACGGACACAAAAAGGTGCGGTCTCTGAGGTAAGAATGTATGAGAAAAATTAGTCTAGCATTAATACCAAGCTTAATTAATTTGTAAATAAGGCCAATATGCCAGACCTTATCAAAAGTCTTAGCGACATCTAGAAAGACAGCCGCAGCTGGTGTTTTCGTGTTGAATTTTTCACTAAGGAATTCCACAACACGAAGAAGTTGATGTAATGTAGAATGTTTAGCTCTGAAGCCAAATTGCTCAGGAATGAGAATGTTTTGTTCGTCTAGAATGTCATGTAGCTGGGACCTAATGACTCGCTCAACAACTTTGCTAATAGAGGGTAAAAGAGAGATGGGACGATAGTTAGTTGGGTCTTGAAGGTTACAATGAGGTTTAGGAATAGGTGCGATAATAGAAGTCTTCCAAGGTTTAGGAAAGTAGTGAAAATGTAAGATAGCATTGGTAAGTTTAGTAAGATAAATTTTGCAGTTGCAAGGAAGATTTTTAAGAGCATAATTAGATATATTGTCGTATCCGGGAGCTTTTCTATTTTTCAGATTTTTAATGATATTAGAAATTACAATTGATTGAATTTCCGGGATTGGGTCCGTGGGAGGGGTAGCTAAGAAATTTTGAACAGTTTCATTAACTTCAAAATAATGATTAGGGCTAGCAAGGTAAGGATTAGGGGAAACTGCTCAGCATAGGACCTGGCAAGAATTTCAGCCTTGTCTTTATCCGTGTATGCCGTGGTGTTAAAGGCAGTTAAGGGAGGAATGATTGTATAATTATTATTGAGTTTTTTCTTAATTTTTCAGAGAGAGTTATCTTCAGGCGAGCGAGAACTAAGAAAGTTGCTCCAGCTTTTTTTTTGCTTTTCTTTAGAAATTAAGTTTTTAATTTTATTGTTAAGCCGATTAACTATGGGCTTTATGGTAGGATCTCTTGAATTTTGATACAGCCGTCGGATGTCGTTACGTTGCTTACACATGTTATGAATATAGTTAGGCAGGGTAAAAGAATTGTCATGTTTAGTGTAATGATAGGTAGCTTGTTTTTGAGCATTAGTAATTAGATTTTGAAAATTATCAACAGCATTGTCAATATCATCAGTGTTAGTGATATTAGGGAAAGTCAGGTCAGAATTAGAGAGAATATTTTTGAATTTACTCCAATCCACAGCCACCGAGGGGGGAAGAGGGGGGTCAACAAAATTAATTTCAAAATTAACAGGAAGGTGATCAGAACTTAGGTCATTGATAACTGTAGAAGTAATAGGAAAAGCCAAGTTTTTTGAAATAGCAAAGTCAGTTATGGAGGGACGTGCTCTACCATGCCCATTATGTGTAGAAGTGTTAGGTGCGTGTAAGCTTAGTTCTAGGTGAGTGATTAGGTTGTGTAGTGAACTGCCACGACGAGTGGTTGAATGACAGTTCTATCGCCGGTTATGCGCATTATAATCACCTGCGATGAAACAGTGCATTTTTTGTGAGAAAAGTTGTGTAAGGTCGTTGACTGGGAATAAACGTGAGTGTCTAGCGTATAAAGAAACAAAGTTAATATTAATATGTGGCAATTGTACAACAATTCCCGTATAGTCAAGACCTGTGTATGTAGTTTGTTGGATAGGGTAGTGTGGAATGTGGTGTTTGATGTAAATGGCAGTTCCGCCCTGATTGGATCCAGGACGGAGGGGGGGGGGGGTGTATGGTAAAGGATATAGCCAGAAATTTTAATGCTTTTACTAGGATTATGCACCTCTTGAAGAAAAATGTTATGTATGTTAGGATGGTTAAAAACAAAAGAACGAAGTTCGTCAATTTTGTTATTTAAAGTAGAGCAATTCCAGGATAACACAATAAGAGATTTTAGATGAAGACTAGACATGGTTGGGGGGGGGGGGGGAGAAATCGTTAGCTAACTTGTCGAACTCTTGAATTATAATAATCATTTTTTCCATGGGATTGGTATGTTTTTTTGTTAGAGTAGAAATATTTTTGATACATTTTAAGAATTTGGATATTTGCAATATTTCCTTAATATCTTGGACGGTACTAATTATATCCTGTATATCATTATTGTAACTGGGAGGAATTTTATCTGATTTGGATAAAAAAACTTGTTTCTCTAAACATTTATTATAAAAGTAAAATTTTATTAAAATATTCTTGGTGCCATTTGGCAGTTTAGAATTAAAATTACGCGGTCACTTCGTATGACCACCGCCCTTAAAATTGAAAGCCTAGTGGCTATAATATTAAGATCGCAGTCGTGTATTCACGGGGGGGGGGGGGAATCCAGACCCCATTCCGAAACAAATATAAATAAGAAAAATCATGCGTCATTTTTAGCTTATGAAATGTTTTGGAATACTTCTAGAATACTGTAACGAAATTTTAGTAATTAATAAAGTAAAAGTAGTTACCTAAATAAACAATTTAGAAAACTCATAACACAACTGAACACTCAGTTTCAGCAGTTAAAGCCCACAGTTGATAATGTTCTTTATTCAAATTCTTTTGAGCAGCCGTGTATATGATATAGATTTGTTATATTTCACATGGTAACTTATACTTTACCTATCAATAAAGGACTTTTACAGTTTCATTTAAAGCAGCCTATAAATATGTATAATGACGCCAATCACAGCTGTAAAATCAAAAGAAAATACAACCAGTATATCCAAGCATCGTCAAATTCAAATTAAAGACAAATGAACATTTTATGGCTGCTTTCTGGAACAAATATGTAACCAATGCCTTCTTTACTTAAAATGTCACTGTATTGTTTGGAAACAGATTTTATTACATGGATAATATATTTCCTTGTAAATAATTGAAACCTTCGACCAATGAATTAAAATTGCGTACTAGTGTTCTTTATATTTAAATACGAAATACTTATACATAAATTTGAAAATGTCATAAGGAATGTCGTCCATTAACAAACCTTGCTTTATTATTGTTATAAAATAGCATTTGTATTAGTAATGCTCCATAAGACGCGTTTTAGAATCGCATTGTGTTACGTTAATGTTTTATACAATATTTTTATATATTTATATTTTCTTTAAAATTTTACTTGAATTTAAAAGCATGGTCAACTACTGTTTGTTTTTTATGATTCCTTTAATATATGGGGAAATTTATACTTTAATTTTTAAATTACATACTAAAACTTGAAATAAAATTCATTCAGCTTTTCCATTTCATTCATCTTTTTGGCAATATTAAACCTGGAGATTGAACAAGGATTCCCTGGTTGCAGAACATATCGACCCGTTATATAGAACATAAATGAAAACCATTTTTTTGTTGTAAACTCTAATAGATTATTTACATTTAATATATTTTTTTAGATTGCCCACTAACAACATCAAAAAGAATTTTTATATGAGAAATATTCATTATGTAATCAAATAAAGTTTTAAAATTTACTGAAAGCGATACTTTCGAAGATATCGCTATATTGTTTGGGCCCCCCAGGGGGATACCTTCTTTAGGTATTCACGGGCTTCGCAACCCCGGGTTCCTGAGCGATCTTTCTTTTTTCCTTTTCCTCTTTTCTCTTGTCTTTCTTTCCTCTTTGTTTCACTCTCATTGTGGTTTCCTCTTCGGAGGTGAGGGCAATTCTGTATGAGCCGATATCATCCTGTATATCGACTCATGGAGAATTGTAAACCACCCACGTGTTTGCCGTACGTGGCGACCCGTGTCCCTGGAAAGGGGGATCCTGGCAGTTGAGGGAAACCAACACGCTGCTTTGGCCCCTGCTTCAGGTAGACGGGAGGTGCATATTGGTCCCGTATGCATCAATCGGCTGGTCAGCTGACTTGTCACTGGCTTGGGATCAAGCGAGCGAGCACTTACTAGCCATCTCGTTAAGGGTGGAGACTGGCATAGGAGTGTCTTGTGACCGTATGGGCCCCGGTTAGCACTGGTGCACGAATGTGCATCCCCTTGTTGGGCTCGGTGGTGGGTGGTGCGACCGGGGTCTGAATTGTTTTTTTTATTTCAATATGGATGCAAAAACTTTACTTCCTTTAAATCCTCTCCCATGTGGAGAGAATGCAAACCAAAACAAATTGTGTGATGATAAAGATGATGATATTGCCTCAAATACCAATTCATGTACTGAAAGATTCTTTGTTATCAAAAGACAAGAAGGCAGTTTTGATAAGACCTCTCCCTTTTTGATCCACAAATCTCTCCAAGGACTGATGGGTGAACCTAAGACAATAAAAAAAATAAGATCTGGTGAACTTCTTATTGAAGTAATCAATAGCAAACAAGCCACAAACTTAATGAAATGTACACATTTTGCAAATATCCCCATCTCTGTAAGCCCGCATAGAACACTCAATACATCTCGTGGAGTTATTTCTGAACCCGACCTCTTGCATGTTACAGAATCAGAAATAGTAGATAATTTGAAAGAACAAAATGTTATTGCAGCCAGACGAATAAAATTCTTCCGCCGAGACGAACAAATACCAGCAAATCAAGTACAAATACCCACCAAGCACATTATACTCACGTTTAACTCACCCAACTTACCCAAGTCAATAAAAGCAGGATATCTATCATGTTCTGTTAGACCGTACATCCCAAATCCTCTACGCTGCTTTCAATGTCAACGTTTTGGGCATTCCAAAACAAATTGCCGTGGTAAAATCACATGTGGCCGGTGCAGTACAGTTGGCCATGAAAGTACTGACTGTAAGGCACCGCCTCATTGCGTAAATTGTAAAAAAGAACACCCATCCTATTCTAAATCCTGTGAACAATGGAAAATGGAAAAAGAAATACAGACAATACGCACAAAAGAAAATATGTCGTACCCTGAAGCAAGGAAAATAGTTGAATCCAGGGCACCTAAAGTCGGTCTTTCATATGCTGCTGCCTTAACTAAAACTGTGAATAAAACTTATCAAAGTATTGGAACCCAAACAGATTTCCCTACTGAAAATAATTTCCAACCAAAACAAAATGCAATTAACCCGTCTAATAATACTGGTAAGGTAAATAGTTCAACACAATCTGTTCTTCCTAAGCCACCGAAATCAGTTTCTTCTAAGCCATCGAATAGTGTTCCTCCTAAATCACCGCAACCAGAAACTGTCTCTTCTAATTCAGCACAACCTAATTTTTCGAAACTTCCACTCCATAAAAGAGGCTCTCAAAATATCACTAAACCAACACCTTTAAAACCGGGCCATAGAACTGATGCAGAAAAACATAAACTACCAATAGTTAAATCCAGTGTCTCATCTGATAATACTACCAAAAAGAAAAAAAGTAAAACTTCCCAAAATCAAACCCATACAAAACATGATAAAATGGAAGAGGATGATGCTTTAGCTCTTCACCCAGAACCGGATGAAAACTTTAACGATGGGGATAGTATGTCCACTGTCTCCGAGTAATATAACGCAGTTAATTGTATATAAGAAAAAAAATGACTAATATTATTTCGTGGAACTGCCGTGGATATCATAATAAACATGACGAGATCCGTAATATTCTCTCTGACCATAATCCATTATGTTTAGCACTTCAGGAAACCCATTTAAAACCCAATGACAATGCAAAATTACGTAATTTTGCTAGCTACCGTAAAGATTTTACTGGAAATGAAAGGGCCACTGGTGGAGTGGCTCTTTTCATCCTTCGCAATTTACCCCATACTCATATTAATTTAAACACAAACTTACAAGCTGTTGCAGTCCGTGTACATATAAAACAACTCATAACAATATGTACAATTTATTTACCTCCTAACCAAACTATTCAGTCATCACATCTTGATAATCTCCTTCTCCAACTCCCTGCTCCATATGTCATTGTTGGAGATTTTAATGCACACAGCCAACTCTGGGGCAACCGTGATTCTAATCTACGTGGTGATACTATTGAAAAACTTATATCTGACAACGGCCTATGTCTGCTCAATAATGGTGATCACACTTATTTTCACGAGCCGACTCGTACTTTCCATGCAATAGATCTTGCAATTTGCTCACCATATCTTTATCCTTTCTGGAACTTCTGGGTCTCAAGTGACCTACATGGCAGTGACCACTTTCCCACTTTTATTACACTGACTACTCCTGTTACGGATTGTAATAACTATACAAAACATTACATATATGACAGAGCCAACTGGCCATCTTTTACATCACTGGCAAACATCACCACTAACATGATTGCGGGGAATATTGACAATGCACTTGATAATATAACTCAATGTATTATCAATGCTGCTGATTCCAGCATTCCAAAAACGTCATCTAACCATAAAAACAGAAAACCATGGTGGAGTAGCGATTGCCAAAGCGCAAAGAAAAAACAACAGAGGGCTTGGGGTCTCTTTCGGAGATACCCAAATAATAATAACTATATAGCATTTAAAAAAGCAAAGGCAGAAGCTAGACGAGTGCGACGCAAAAGCCAACGGGAGTCCTGGATTAATTATGTATCAAGCATAAACTCCAATACTTCAAGCAAAGAACTCTGGGTAAAAGTAAAAAAATGTATGGGCCTTTACTCTGAAAATCATGTTTCTATTTTAAAACATAACGGTCACACCATCACTTCTCCTAAGAACATTGCTGAGACAATAGGTAGTACCCTAGCATCTATTTCTAAATCAGACGCATATCCGGAGCCTTTTTTATCTTACAAAAGACAGACTGAAATGACCAGAATTAATTTTAATAGTCATAACTCATTTTCATACAATCAGCCATTTATTATTTCAGAGCTTTTAAATTGTTTACAAGACAGTCACTTATCTGCTCCAGGTCATGATGGCATCACTTACATCATGCTCAAACATCTCTCACATACTTCACTTAACAATCTGCTTTCTTTTTATAACAGGATTTGGACAGAACAGCTTTTTCCCAATGCTTGGTGCAGGGCTATCGTTATTCCTTTTCCTAAGCCAGGAAAAGATGCTACCAATCCAAATAATTACAGGCCAATCGCACTTACTAGCAGTCTTTGCAAATTGCTTGAAAAAATGGTCAACTGCCGCCTTGTACATGTTTTAGAAACCAACAATTGCCTTGCCGCTTTTCAAAGTGGATTTCGACGTGGTAGGTCTACTATCGATAATTTGATTCATTTGGAAGATCACATCCGGACAGCCTTTTTAACACGCAACCATTTGGTGTCCATATTTTTTGATATGGCGAAAGCTTATGACAGAACCTGGCGTTATGGAATCCTTCGCGACCTTTTTAACTTGCTCTTTCGTGGGAACCTTCCAATTTTTATCAAAAACTTCCTCACAATTCGACTTTTTCAAGTTCGGATTGGTGGAATTTTATCTAGTTTTTATGAACAAGAAGAGGGTGTACCTCAGGGCAGTGTCCTGAGTGTCACCCTCTTTGCAATAAAAATAAATAACATCCTGAATCAACTACCCCCTTCTGTGAAGGGAGATTTATACGTTGATGACTTCAGAATTATGTGTATGGGACAAGACATGCGTTTTATTGAGAGACAACTGCAAATTGCAATCAAAAATATTCTTAACTGGACAAATAAAAATGGTTTTATTATTTCCTATGACAAAACTTCCTGTGTGCATTTCTGTAGATGTAGGGGTCTGCATCCAGATCCCGAAATCTTTATTGGCTCTTCTCAAATCCCTGTTGTAGACAACGTTCGTTATTTAGGAGTTTATTTTGATAACAAACTGACTTTTTTACCACATGTTTTACAACTAAGGACAAAATGTGAAAAATCACTTAATTTACTTAAAGTGCTTTCAAATACTTCATGGGGAGCAGACCGTACATCTCTCCTCAAAATTTATCGTTCTGTAATCCGTTCAAAAATTGACTATGCCTGCCAGGTCTACGGTTCAGCACGTAATTCTGTTCTTAATAAACTTGACACTGTGCACCATAGTGCACTTCGTGTTTGCTCTGGTGCATTTCGTACATCACCAGTTTTAAGCTTGTATGTAGATTGTAATGAACCGTCACTCTATCAGATTCGTGAAAAACTCTCATTGATTCTGTATTACCGTCTCCTTTCGCATCATGGTCATCCACTTCATTCCCACTTGTTAAATACTGACAATGCCATGCTTTATCAGCATCGCCCATCTTGCATCCCATCTTTTGGTTTAAGAATAAGAAACTTTATTGACAATAGCCCTCTGAGTAATATCGAGGTGAGCTCATGTCATCCACATGTGCTACCTCCTTGGAAACCTCTTAATATTACTTCTCTCCACCCTTTTAAAGGATATGATAAAAATAATTTGGCTCCAATTATTTCCCAACAACTATTTGCTGCACATAGATCAAATTTCAATAGTTACACTGACATTTATACAGACGGTTCCAAAATGGGAGATATTGTTGGTTGCGGTGTTTTTTGTGAAAACACTTGTCTCAGCTACCGGCTGCATTCGTCTACTTCTGTGTTTACAGCTGAACTGATCGCGATAGAGAGAGCCATGTTGCACATTTCTCATCACCATAACACATCCTTCATCATTTATACTGACTCAAATAGTTCTATTGACGCAATAAAATCTTTTAAAAAACATCCTTTTGTCTCATCCATCTTAGATTTTTATAATAAATTGACAAGACGCGGCTATAATATTTTATTTTGCTGGGTACCTGGACACATGGGTATTCCTGGTAATGAGAAAGCAGATGAGGCGGCAAAACGTGCTCTTAATCCATTACACCATAAAGTTCCTTTCTCAGACGTTAAACTACTTATAAAACACTTTATTCAGAATAATTGGCAAGAGAGTTGGGATTTAGAAAACAATAATAAACTGCATCGTATTAAACCAACAATCATAACCTGGCTTCCGATTTATCCAAGAAAATCTGATGTTATTCTGACTCGTCTGAGAATTGGACATTCAAGAATTACCCATAAACATCTATTACTTCGGGAGGATGCACCCATGTGTCCACATTGTCATTTTGATAACCTGACCGTCCATCATGTTTTATCTGACTGTCCGGGCCTCCGGCACTTATATAGATTTTATTTTAGCACATCATCACCAATCTTGACAAACCTCATTGGGGAAACACCTCATAAGGCACTCTTTACTTTTTTAAAACACATTGGTTTTTATTTTGAGATATAGTTTTTTTAAGGTCTTCATGTGTGGGACTTTCTTATCGACATCTGGATGGAGGGCCCATCCAGATAACTTGTTTACTTGGTTTTACTGGATTTCTTTTTTACATTGATTTCTATTCTTGTTTAACGACTACATCTGGATGGGTTCCCCCCTCCAGATGGCTTCTCTATTTCAACTCATATTTTTTTTTCTCGGTGTCATTTGTTTACTCACTTCATTTTTTTTTCGCCTTTGTTTGGCGCAGCATGTCCCGTTGGGGATTTTGCGCCATAAAACCCAATGCAACCAACCATATTGTTTGGGTTATTTGGTTACATAAGTAATATAGTTCCAGTCTTGTTTGAAATCAGAAAGCTGGAGTTAGCTATTGGCTCCATGAGGCTTAACAAAACACCAGAGCACGGCGGATTCAGCATGGAAATCATTGGAGAGGTTTTTCGGAATCACCCACAGTGGTTTCTGTCCTTGTACAATCATTGTACAGTCTCCAGTTTCCTCAGAGCTGGAAGCGTACAGTTGCTGTAGTTCGTAGTAGCCATAGTACAGTCGATGCGCTTAGCTATGTGGAGGGGTATATTTCCAGGCCAAAGAGGGTCAGTCAGTATACCAATTTGATAACCTTTGATATCAAAAAAGCTGTCAATAGTGCCAGTCGGACAGACCTGCTTCGTCTCCTGGCGGAATATAGTAATCCTTTGGACCTCCTAGATCTGATGGATTTTTTTCGGTGGAATAGATCAGTCGTTTTGAACGCTGATGAATATTTCTTTAATGTCGGGGTTCCGGAGGGGTCGTGCCTTGGACCGACCCTCTAGCTAGTTCGGATAAATAGCTTACTGAAACGGCAAGGTATTGACGAGGTTTGGACCGTTTTAGAGTTTGCTGATGACATATTTATTCTGGCACGTAGTCTGGCTGTCTATAGACTCGGAGATATTGCCCGACGGTTCCTCGCCGATATCGACGTTCGGAAAGTTGAATGTGGCTTGGGATTCAGCTATGACAAGTGCCTGTACACAATCATTCCGCTTAAGAGAAAGATGTAGAACGCGCCTTCTTTCGTAGTCTGGATGGACGACCATAAGATGAAGTTTTCCAAACAGCACCTAGATGTAGCCTTTGACTGGAGCTACAGTTGGAGGCCTCACTTGGACCTCATCTAAGAGATGGCTACCAAAGTCTAGTACTAGTAACAAGGTGAGAATTATAGGTGCAGCTACTTGAGAAGTTAAGCTTGACGATCGTTAGGCAGTCTACTCGGAGGTATCCAAGTGTATAGTCTTGTTTGCGACTCCTATTTGGTACTCGAATAAAGTTGCTCTAAGCAGAAGACTCAGGGCATTCAGCGAAGTATTTTGCTGTGCATCACCAAATGCTACAGCACGGTGTTAAACTGCTATGCTGAATATCTTGTCCGGAATTTTGCCTCTGGGCCTCCGTGCTTAGCTCGAAAGCGACATCGGGGTCCTCACTCGATGGTGAGAGAGCGTTGAAGGAACCAATCTCAGGCCAAATTTGGTAACGATTTGAAAAACGTACCTTGTCTGACGATCTCTGGAGAATGCCGTGCACCATATACGCATTATACGGACGTATCTAAGCTCAAGGAAGGAAAAGTGATGCTCGCTTTCCTTCTTGTTACCAGGAATGGTATCGTCGAGGAAAGTTAGTTCCGGCATGCCTATAGAGCGACCGTTTATACCGCCAAGGTTCATGCTATCAAAGAGACATTCGCGGATGCTCTGCGGAAAGGTCCCGGTGAACTCGATATCTTCTCGGATTCGAGATCGTCTTCAAGCGCTTTGCTCTCTTGTGCTAGAATTAGAAGAGTTTAAGTTTGAAGATGATAAACCTATTTGAGAAACCTTAATTTATATCTTCATAAAAAGTCATGCGATTGATTTTTTATTAATTTATTAAAGAAATACACAAAATAGACCCAAACATATTACAGACTTTTTTCTCTATTCAAAAACATTTTTTTTAATTATGAAAACTATTAATAAATTCATTTTTAAAATTATGAATTATAACAGAGTAACATTAGTTTTTGCATACAACAAACCACAATCGTTAAAAGCATCGATATGTAAGTTTATAGAACATTTGGATAATTAGTTTTCGGGATACAAGGAAATTTTGTTTTTCTATAATTTAAAGAAACAGTCTTCTTTTATCAAATGAGTCACATAAAAAAAATCGTAGGAACCTACCAGAAACACTTTCTAGGATTTTTTTTAATGTAATGTAAGTTTAATTTAAATTCCTCTATAATTTTACTGGTTGCCAAGTGAGTGTTTTCGGTATTTTTTCTTGTAAGATCTTCATTTTATTTTCCAAAATGTATTGCTAAATTCCTAACAATTTTTGTTTTATAACTGTATTAAAATTAAAAAAAATCATATAAACTATATCCCTTTCCTGGCTGGCAAGGAATTCAAATAGGGTGTCAAAAATGGATGTTACCATTTGAAAAATCAACGTTTGTGCATTTTTTAATATGTAGACAATCTCCAAAGCAAAATTTACGAATAGAATTTGATAGTAGATATTATTCTCAGCTAAATGATATACCTACGTCTTTTTTGTACAGTCATTTGCCGAATAATTGGTATGGGGAGAGTGGGGGTTAGATTTTTCCATGATTCTTCTAAGGTATCTATTGACAAAAAAATAAAATAAAAAAGCCCTACTCTTGATATCAGGCATCTACTACAAGCTAATCTATTTCAACTTGCTGGAACTTTTTGATATTACATGATTCGTTTTAGAAAATTGCATCACATTGTGTAGATTTGATAGAACTTTAAACATGTTCGGGAAATATAGCGAACTCTTCTATCTAGACTCAGAGATAAGCCATTTTCATGCTTGCAATGAGAATGTGTTAAACCTTTCAAGCCACATACAACACAACAAGTAAAATTGACGTCAGTTCGTTAAAATTTTTGCGTCCTCTGAAAATCCAAGGTCTGTGCTATTTTCCCTGGCCCAGTCCGACCCTCGATCTTGGTTTCATAAAAAAAACTCATGAAAAGCCAGGATGTCATTTTACAAGAAGGAATTAAGCTGGAAATTTCAACTTGTTTAGCTTTATAAGCAAAAGATAGTGCTTGCACCAACAGATTAAAGAGAAAGAATAGAGATGAAGTATAGTGTCTGGGCGTGACGCCGAAAATGTAACCCTAAAATCCGTTGCATTCGGCCCAAGCATAACCATGGGCTGTGACGCGCCTGTCAATGCCTATTTCTTTGCTTTTGCTTTTACAATTGCAAATTGTTATTCCTTATCCGCGTGTTGACCTTAAATGTGATCAAAATGTCGATTAAAAATGAGAATATGCTCAGTTATAGATAGGATGCAGTACCCGTTCCTGTTCCATGTGCTTGTCTTGCTTGGGCCGAGTGAAGGCATTTAAATTTGAGCTATAACTGCCTTCATATTACAAACTGTTTTTATGGCATACTGCATCTCAAACTATCTCTCTACTCCGTGGGTTGCACCGCTTGATTAATCAATTAATTAAATATTAATTATTTCAAAAATAAAATATTTCCGAGTCAAACTTTTTCAGAAATCGTGTTAATAAAACAATATACTTCGCAAAAGAGAACATCTATATTTCTATTTTCAAGCATGTTTATTATTTCTCAATAAACATTTCAACTGGTAACAAAACATTTGAGAAAAAATGTTCTAACTTTTTTTATTTTATTTTTTTTTTTTAACAAAAGAAATAAAATATTTCTTCCATTTTCTAGTTAATTTTACGAGCTTGTGAAAGATTTTTTTCACTTAATGAAAACTGATTTTTTTTTCTTCAGATATCAATATTTTTGCCCAGTGGCAGATTAAAAAATATATATATATATGATCCGAAATCTTTAAAAGTAATTTGTTCTTGCTGAAGCATAGAAATTAATGTGATGGATGATTGTTGGAAAATTGAGTAATTGAATCTTCCGAATTAATAGACTTTCTCGAAGAAAAAAATGTATTTGTTTCTTAATATTACTGATTTACTATTTGTTGAAGATTTATTATGAATGTAAGTAGCTTTTGGTTCAAATTACATCTCCAATTATAGAAGTGGAGGGGGGGGATAGAAGCTTTAATGATGAAAATTTACAATTTAGTTTTTTTTTCCTTTTAAAGTTATGTATTTAAATATTTTAAAGGTCAAATTTCGACCCAAAATTTCTTACTTTTAAATTGGGTAGATCATTCTATTTAGCTTAACGGGCCAGATTCCATATCAATTCAAAGTCGATTAGTAGTTGAAATATTATATTAAGTCCACTCTCGTTAATTCGAAGTCGAAGAAACCGAAAACATTTTTTGAGTTAACAGAAGTTCGAAAAGAAAACAACTTTCCATGCTGCCACTAAAAGAGAAAGTACTTATGTAGCATTAGAAAAAGATACCATTATCATGTTTCCAATTATCTTAAGCATATTTTTATATCAGTAAAAGAAAGAAGTTTTTCCGTGTGTGTGTGTGTCTGTCAGTCGTGGCTATTGAAATCTATCGCACGTAAAGGTCTGTAAATTTGGATAAGGATAGACGAAGACAGATTTGAATTCAGCTGAATCTCAGATTATTCATTTATTTTTTTAATAATAAGCCAAGATATTAACTAAAAACTCTCATGAAATGCCAATAAACGAGATTCAATTTTCGGCAATTTGCCTGTGTCTCTTCCGCGCAAGTCGGGAGAATCGGAAGTTTTTTCAGCACAGGCGAGTTTGTATATATATATGTAGATTTGTAGGTATGTTCGAGTTTTTTAGCATTTTGAAGTAGCAATCACCTGATCAACTGTGAAATCACGAAAAAAAGTAAGTAAAATCTACTTTTTCACGGTACTTTTGCGATCTGAACAGTATCTTAAAAATAATAATATTTACAATTTATTATTTTTTTTTTCAGTTTAAAGCTTCTATCCTTTTTTAGCACCGGTGGAAATACAAAACATATATGCACGTACAAAATTCTTTTCTATTGACAATGGTACCTTTCATTAAAAATATACATATATGAACATTTTTCTGCAATTCGTTATTGAATAAAAAAATTCACGTATTTCTCAGATTTTCCAAATTCACTGGAGTTTTTTAGCCGCCCATAAAAGCAATCCAAATTCAATATTTTTTCCTGATATGGGAACGTCCATTCGTTACTCTTGTGATAATTAGAGCAAATTTCCATATATAATTCCAATTATTTTACTACAAAATATAAGTAAGATAAAAATTGATATAACCAGCTAAATACCACTGTGTTCCACACACAAACATATATCTAATTTATAACAAAAAAAAATTACCTATGTATATATTAAATAACTCTTGTGACACTCTGGTCACAAGAGTAACAAAATTTTGATTGATTATATAGACAAGGGAAATGCTTTTTGTTACAAATTAGATATATATTAAATGAATGGAGCACAATAGTATTTTACTGGTTATATCACTTTTTATCTTAATTATATTTTATAGTAAAATAATTGCAAGTATTTGTAAAAAACCGCACGAATGGTCACAAGAGTAACAGTGGACGTTCCCATATAGTAAATTTTGTCCGCTTTTCAATAAAATTTATTCGGAATTCGTACAGCGATTTTTGAATTTTTCACAATTTTCTTTTGATAAAAGTCTCTATTTGGTCAAAAATGAGAAATTTCTTTTTCTCATCTGCTGTCTATTTAATACCTTATTTATCTAATCTTATATTTTATACACATGTATGAAACAGGCTTTTGGGAATCTATGAAAATCAATTGAAAGTTATTAATAATTTGAATTTATATGAATTTTTTAAACAAAATTTCCGACGACCAAATGAGTTCCAAATCCTTCATAAGTGCAAAATACAAGTGTCTTTACAGCAGTCGATATTTTCAAGATTAGTTTTCTTTTTCTTTTTTTTTTTTTTTTTTTTTTCTTTTTCGTGATGATATTTTAAATTGTTTATTTTTATAAAGTTACATTACTGATTGAACACAGTCTAGTATAGTAAGACAATATTACTGAAATATAGCCATTAAAAAATTTATTTTATCTTACTCTAAAATGTTAATTTAACTAACGCAGTTATACACCAACAGTTATGAATATGAAGTAGAGTGCATTTCTTTAACATGGAGTTACTTTGATGCAACATTAAAATATTCTATTGAAATGGAGAATAAAGTAATAAAAATTACCTCGCTCTAATGAAAATTTTAAAGTAATTCTTGATTGCATTAAAGGATGTAAACATTTGAGAAGTATAAAAATAATCCATTGCGTTGAATTAATTGAATTCAGTTTTTTAATCCTTTTAGGGGCAAGTAATTGTGTTTCTGTAATGTCGAATTAACACAGGAATCTTTTAAAAAAATTATCGCAAAATAAGTAAAAGCAATTTCACGACTTTTTCCCACTAAAGTTAGAAAAGTAAAATTTAATAAATATTTTCTGGTGCAGATCTTCATTAATCGTAGCCCCCCCAAGGGTTTAAAGAAATTAAATAGGTTAGAATTTTATGCTAAAAGGATGCAACGTGCTTTTAATTTTATTTTATAAGTAAAAATTTAAATTAATGAGAATATTGTTAATATAAAAGATCTAATTTTTCAGAACAAAACATATAAATAAATTGCTGCACTAGCATAATTTAAATTTATTTAAATTGTTAAGTCACTTTTATTTGCGATAGAGATGCAAGTGATCTTTTTCACCACATCGTTATCTAATTCGATGACACACTCCAAAATTTGGTCTGTTATATTAGATTTATAATTGATAATATCGGCGAACAACCGGAAGCATTGTTGAACTCTCCCACGTTGTCGGTTGTAGAATGTTATCTTTCTCTTCGTCAGTGTCACTAAATATTTCTGGAGCTCTCAATGAAAGATGTAGCAGCAAAAGCGCTTTTAAAACGTCATTTACAAAACGAATGTCTTTAGATTCTATCCGACTAATTGTAATAAACTTGTACACGTTATCGGGTGAGTAGTACGCTTTAAGTGACGCCCTTAACATTAATTTCAAATAGAAAATGAGGAGGCAAACGATATTGTCATCATTAACCGGATATACGTGTTAAGTGGAGACTCATTAACGAGAGTTCATTGTATATATATATATCATTATATAGCTTTTTATAATGCAATACTTGTTATCATAATAACGTCCAAAATACTGAAACAATTCGAATATAATTGATACAGATCTTGAGAGTATCTTGCATGGATACATTAAATAATTATATAGCATGTGAAAACAAAACAATAAATTTCTGTCCAACATACACTTTATTCCGAGATTTTAAACATAGATATAAAAATTAAAGATCACAAAAATTAAAATTATACTCACGTTTCGGTTTATCTTTAAAACCATTCTCAGGAGTTAATTTTCTTAAATACAAAACGGCAAAAAATTATTTACATGTTACATTATTGAAATTATATTCAAATTATTAATTATATAGCAGTATGTAGTCTTTTTACAATATACATACAGCAAAACGTGCAAAACGTCATCATAATAGCGTACGAAACACCGTACCAATTCGAAAATAATAAGACAGTGTATTTATTTTGCAAGTATATCGGATGAGTTGTTAATCAATCATTTAGCTCTTACACTGCGTTTATAAGAACACAGAAAAGCAAAACATGCTAAACTTGACATCATGATAACGAAAATAAATAGCTAATTCGAATCTAATTGGTACAGAGTATCGATTTTGATACTATATTGAATGAGTTTGTTAATTAAGTAGTTCTGGTGGTTCGCCTACAGAAACACACAAAGAAAATCATGTAAAACTTTTGATCACAATAATGTTCCAAATACTGAACCAATTCGAATCTAATTGGGACGATATGTTGATCTTGGATACATCGGAGGAGTTCGTTAAGCAAATATGTAGCTCTTATAGTTCGTTCACAGGGACCGCAAAAGCAAAACGTACGAAACTTGTCATCAGGGTAACATTCGAAGTACTGAATTAAGTGGAACCAAATTGGAAGAGTGTATTGATTTTGATCGTGCTCTACTCATATCTTGGATAAGTTTGTTAATGAAGTATGCAGCTTTTATATACAGTAGAACTTTCCTTTAACGAAGATTTCTACTTAACGAAAGTTTCTGCTGAACGCCACCATTTGAACACCATTAACATGAAAATTAAACTGCATATTACGAAAAATATATTCTATATAACGAAGTTTATTCCACTTTCGTACGTGCACAACATTCAGACGGAGAGGATGCTGTTGCGATGGATGTTTGTATTTATCTCAGCGGAATGTATGAAAATGAAATTATTTATTTATTTAATCATTTCCATTCAAGAGAGTAAATACTAAAAGCCTTCGGTACAATACAATAACAAGAGGATTCTAGTTTCACGAAAATGATACAGATGAATTGCTTGGATACTTACAAAAGTGCGAAAACTTTTATGAACAGTGTAAGAAACCTTATATAAAGTAATATTACAGACTTTCTAAGTTAAAGATTTGGAATACTGAGAAAAAAAAAAGACAAAAGGTATGCTACGCTTCATTTTTTGTTTACCTCTCTTTATTATGTGTGTTTGTTTGTTTTTAGACATTATCCTAATTAAATTTTTCTCGTATGTCTACAACGCATAAAAAAAAAATTCACTGCCCGAATTAAAATACCTTTTCCCAATATTTCCATTTTATGTGTATTTTTCATTTTATGCATGTATATTTTATTAGGGTAACTCCGGTAGAGTCGCCGCATACGGGATAGATGCCGCACCCCTTGTATTTCTCGTAATTATCGATAGATGGTCGTCAAATGCACAGTATAGGTGCGCAATGAGATTATTTTAACCAGTGTATAGCGTGAATGCTATTTTGATGTTTACTTGTAGAAGTACAATCCTTAATTTGACGTAAGTGCATGATTTCACTGTCTAAACTACGTTATGTTTAAATACTTTTTATACACTAATTACTAAATGTATGCATGATTTTGAAGTCAAAACTAAGTGTAGCGTTTGTATAGAGTACTGTGTGTATGGTTACGCCATTCCCATTAGCGATGGCAGGTAACCATGATGGCCAACATTTGCACCAGGAAAAATGGGATACATGCCGCACTGCTACTCCGGTATACATGCCGCAGTTTCTTTTGTAAGGGAAGATTAAGTTTATTAACTTTTCCTTTTCTTTTTGCGCAGACTAACCATGTTAGGCATGTTATCACGTTTACTAAAATTAAAGGAGAAAAAGGGGGAAATAAAAAGTAAGAAGGACAAGAAAGATGCAAGTCAAGATGACAATAATGAAAAAAATTGGATTACACGTAGCGCAGGCGTTCTTTGCAAACTACTCCAAAAAAGAGGAAGTGTAATTGGCTTCGTTGCATCATGTGTTTAAATGTAGTTACATAAAGACTGTATTTTTTCGATACTTTTTCTGTAGATTGTAGTCGAAAAAACAGGTCTCTTAACCCATTTGGGACCATAGGTGCATATAAGCACCTTCATAAAGAGCTTACAAAATTTGTTTCTTTCACCAGTGAAAAAGAAAAGTAATATTTGCTTTGTTTAATTACAGTATTTTCATGGTTATTTAAGTAAAGGTGACTTCTTTTTAAAAAGTGGTACCAACGGAATAAAATTTGTGTAAAAGCCACCGATCCCGAAAGGGTTAACAAATAAATTACGTAAACACAATTTTACTTTTTTTTTCTTTTCCCTTTCTAATACATTGATGTTACTCTGTTGCTGAAATAACAATTAAAATTTAATGTAAAAAAAAAAGTCGATAATTTTAATAGTGAAAGTAGGCAACAATTATTAATTTGAATCTACTAATACGTTTCATTGTACTCATTCAGCTTCATTTTGTTATTACATCGTTAATTATAGTCCAGATATGAATATTTTTTTGAATATTTTTATTTATAACTTCATTCTGTTCTTATTACAAGCGCGGCATAACTACTGCACAAGTGCGACGTCTCAGCCTGACGCGCGGCAGTGTAATGTTTTGGAAAATTTTGTTAAAAAATATTAATAATTTGTTTTGAATATTTTTGTCGCAGTACACGCGTTGTGTATTTAACATTAAATAGCACAGCATATATATATATATATATATATATTTTTTTAATGTCCACCATGGGACTTTATACACAAATTCAAAAAAATGTGCGGCATAAATCCCGGAATTACCCTATACAAATTTCATGAAATTGAGATGATTTCTATTTAACGAATTTTCTTCATAACGAAGTGTTTAAGTGTAACGATGAGACTTCGTTAAATGGAAGTTTCACTATAATTCGTTTATAGGAGAAACAAAACTTTTGATAGCATTTATTGAGTGGTTTGGGTTCGAACCTCGTTTAAACGTAGGAAACATGTTATAGCTTATGCGCAATTTTTAAACTATTATTTAACAAATGTTTAACATTTTTGATAAAATTGTCACATATCCAATCAATTTCATTTTGTAAGCCAAATTAAAAAATTCCCTGCACTTGCCAAAATAGCGAGCTTAGAGCAAGTCAGGTGAATTTGTTTAATTTGTATTAAATCTAATGTATAAACTACACTGTTATGACCCAAACTCGAAAATTATATTCAAAGCCAATCCAAAGCCGACAAAAAAAATTCGTAAACCCGAACCAAAAATGAAAGAAAATCAATTAATATTTTAATACAATTAATGAAAAACAGTTGTATCTGCAATATCAATTTTATCTTTTATTTTGAAAAATGAACATATTATTGTTTAATTGATTGTTTAATGTACCTCAATTCAGTGAAAACGCAGTTCTTTTCGATTTAGGTAAGAATGAAAATCGCATTTATACCTCTTTGACTTATTTCGATCTAACTATCAAAGTGTTCGAAAAGGCCTGTCATCTATCCAACCCAATAGTTAAGACACAATAAACTAATCATTAAAATTACATTAAATAATCCACTTCATGCTGCGCTTATTCTAGGAATAAATTTAATATTAGAGTTAGTATATACAGGGTGTTTTCCTTTTTTAATTGACTCTATTGAGAGCCATCTGTAAGCCGTTGTAATAACCGGAATGGCACTAAACTTGGAAAGGATTCTAATAACGCCATGGGAAACTAGTATGTTGTGGCCATCACAAAACTTTCTTCTATATATATCACGTCAATTAAATCATTTAAATAGTACAAGGAATAACGATTTAGCACCAATTCATATCAAAGTATATCTGACTTTGAAGTTGTATGAAAATTCGCGCATTAGTTCTTGAAATAGAGCTATAGCGGAAATTCTGAAAAAATGTAGCATAGCAGCGCCACCTGTTGAGCGATTTACACCAAAAGTAAACAGCACTAAACGATATCAAGGTATACCTGAATCTGAAGTTTGTTGAAAATCCAAGCATTAGTTCTTGAGAAAAAGCTATTGTGGAAATCGCAAAAAATACAGCATAGCAGCGCCACCTGTTGAGCGATTTACACCAAAAATTAAACAGCACTAATTAATACATCAATTCATGTCAAGGACTAACTAAATCTGAAGTTTGATGAAAATCCGTGCAATAGTTCTTGAGATACACCTCTTGTGGAAATCGGGAAAAATGCAGCACAGCAGCGCCACCTGTTGGGCGATTTGCACCAAAAATTAAGCAGCACTAATTTATATCAGGGACTAACTGAATCTGAAGTTTGATGAAAATTCGTGCATTTTTTCTTGA
Source organism: Maratus speciosus (assembly GCA_963932465.1). Lineage (NCBI taxonomy): Eukaryota > Metazoa > Arthropoda > Arachnida > Araneae > Salticidae > Maratus > Maratus speciosus. The sequence continues at coordinate 143,299,996 of OZ010791.1, forward strand.
GTTAGAGCTATTGCGATAATCATGAACAATGCAGCATACCAGCGCCACCTGTTGGGCGATTTTCACAAAAAAGTAATCAGCACCAAACTATATCCTGGACTAACTGAATCTGAAGTTTTATGAAAATCCGTGCAGTAGTTCTTGAGATACAGCTATTGCAGAAATCGTTAAAAATGCCGCATAGCAGCGTCACCTGTTGGGCGATTTTCACCAAAAACTAATCAGTTCCAGTTTATATCAAGGTCTAACTAAATATGAAGTTTTGTGAAATTTCGTCCATTAGTTCTTGAGATAGAGCGCCCACAAAATTTGTGTCACATACAGACAGACAGACGGACGGACGGACGGACAGACAGACAGACAGACAGACAGACTCACAGACAGACATTTTGTAAAAACATGTTTTTTGGAATCTCTGACTCATAAAACGTGTAAATCCGTCGAAAACTGGAATTCGAAAATTTTCATGAAACCAATACTTTCTTCTTGTAAAGATAGAAGAAAGTAAAAAGATTCCCAGGAAAACAAAATTAGTTCAGAACACCGCCGATAGGGTAGAATATGGCGCTGTTATAAGTTACGCAGCCGAGAATGGGCATAAAACGCGGGTAGCAAATGAAAATGCAAATTTGAGCATAAAACACGGATAACAAATGAAAATGCAAATTTATACCTATGTATGCGACAACAGTGCCAATAATTTAAGCAATAAACGTTTGGAAAAAGCTCCGAGAAACATTTCCAGGTCTGGTTGAATATGAATCTCACGTTACCGGAGCGTACATTTTCATTTGTTGCCCGTGCTTTACGCTCATTCTCGGCTGCGTAGTCTACAACAATGCCATATTTCCTCCCAGCGGCAGTGTTCTGAACTGATTTTGTTTTCGTGAAATCTTTGTTCCCATGGCGTCATTAGACCCCTTACCAAGTTTAGTGCCAGTCCGGTTATAAGAATGAGCTAAAGATGGATCTGAAAAGCGTCAGTTTTTTTTTTAAACACCCTGTATATAGTATTATACAAACTTAACAATACTTAATGATTAGAAATACGGGGCAATTTTTCATTAACAGAATGTTACCCGTGTTTTGGTATGTATCCGTGTTTTGTTTGGGTGTTTTGGTTGGATAAAAGGTTATTAAAAACGCATCTTACACAACGAAAATTTACAGGTACGCTACCAAGAAAGAAAAAACATGCACGTATTAAAGTCAAAAGTACTTAAAAGAGCAAGAGCTAAGGCTAACTAAGATATTTCAAGTTAGAAGATGAGTGCAGATGTCCTTTGCGGTTTTAATGTTCATTTTTTACTGAGATCATTATGCCTAATACTAGTCCAGGCAATAGAGACCGTATAGGGACAAAATTAATGGAAGTTCTGGAAATAGGCTTACTTTATGTTTTTTGGGTCGCTAAATCCGAATTTGTAACTTCCCACCAAAATTTCCCCCGGCAACCCCCCCCCCAAATTTTGGTAAAATGCCCCCCAAAAAAGGTTTTTATTAAAAAAGTCAATTTTTTTTGTTGTTTTAGAGGATAAGTATCTAGAAATTCAGAAAGTAGACAAAATTTGCAACAAATTACATATATGACATTATGACTTAGGATGAAAGGGAAGGGAGGATCTGCCTCGGAACATGCGCCGCGCCGCGGTGCTGCGTGGACTAAGTTGCGCAATTCCACTTAACCTCTCACACGTTTTTATTCGCCCTCCCATCTCCCCTCCGAACTTTCTCTATAAGGTTTACTTTAAGTTTTTTGGGTCGCTGAATCCGAATTTTTAACTTATCCACAAAATTCCCCCCCCCCCCGAAAACCCCCCAAAATAGTTGTTTTCAACTTAAATTTCTTATTGTGTTAGGGGAAAAGCATTCCGAAATTCAAAAACTAGACAAAATTTGCAACAAATAGGATATATGACATTATGACGTAGGATAAACGGGGAGAGAGGGGGCTGCCTCGGAACATTCCCCGCGATCTTTTCTCAAAAACCAAATTTTTTTAAAAAATCAATTTTTAAGGGGTTTCGGGGGGCTAAATTTTGGGGGTAAGTTAAAAATTCGGATTCAGCGACCCAAAAAACTTAAAGTAAACCTTATAGAGAAAGTTCGGAGGGGAGATGGAAGGGCGAATGTAAACGTGTGAGTGGTTAAGTTGAATTGCGCAAATTAGTCCACGCAGCACCGCGGCGCATGTTCTGAGGCAGATCCCCCCTCCCCCTTCATCCTAAGTCATAATGTCATATATCTAATTTGTTGCAAATTTTGTTTACTTTCTGAATTTCTAGATATTTTTTTCCTAAAACAATAAAAAAATTGATTTTTTTAATAAAAACCTTTTTGGGGGGTATTTTACCAAAATTTGGGGGGTTGCCGGGGGAAATTTTGGTGGGAAGTTACAAATTCGGATTCAGCGACCCAAAAAACATAAAGTAAGCCTATTTCCAGAACTTCCATTAATTTTGCCTGGTAAAATCCCCTATTGCTTGGACTATACATATTATACTAGTGTATTAAATATTAGTTATTAAAATAGCAATATGATTAAATAAAGGCAGCACTGGTATATAAGGCACGTGAATATAAGTATTTTTATTTACGCAACATAAACAAGGATGTCCACAATCGCAACATTCTGAAAACTATTTACATCCACGGGAAAAAAAAGATCCTTCAAATGGCTGGTTCATGAATACTTATCTGTTAATTTTGGTGCTGCCACCTACATACTTTTAATTGAAATACAAACACTACACCTACACACGCTTATTAATATTCAAAACTGTAGTTTTCTTTCATCTGAAAAACTATTCTTGACTTTTTTTAAAAATCGGGCCAACCCGAACTCAATCTGCGATAATAAAAAAAAAAAAAAAAAAAAAATTAGCGCTGATCCGGCGTTTTGAGGCGTGATACGGCGGAAGGAATATATTTTTATTCAGATTGCTCGATTGTTACCACTTGTCCCAAATAGTAATACTCACCTTATTTAATCTATCATTAAATAAGGGGAATATTATTATTTCAAAAGAGTGGCAGAAATGGAGCAATGTAAATTTTGAAAAACGCTCAACTGGTAACACTGATCTGTGATTAATGTTCAATAAATTAAGCTTCACGAATGACTTTTAAATACACAATGATTAAAATCTAAATAATTACTGTATATAGGGGAGAATGGGGATGAAAGGGACATTTTGTCTTTATAAGCTTATAAAATAATGACATGAAAAGATATAACTTTCAAATTTGCGCCTAATTCTCGTCTAAAACCTTCGCTTTGATAATAATAAAACCTCTTATCCTCAAGTACAATAATTAAAAATATATGCGCATTTTTATAAATTGGGAGAAATGTCCCTTTTAACCCCATTGTAGGGGATAAAACGGACACTGTGCGGTGTTGAAAGAGACACACATAAATAAAACACTTTTATGAGCATTTTTTCATTTTATTTGCGATTACATTATTCAAAAATGAAAGATAACTATACACAAATAAAAATAAAATATATTGCAACATCTGATGAAATAAAAACAAGAAAATAATATGTTTAGGCCTACTTGATATAAAACAACTTTAAATCAATCAAAATTTTTAAAAAAGATTTAGCTCCAGCTGTCGCACCACCAGTTACGGGTTTAGGTAACTTCACCATAATATCATTGATATCCACGTCATACATGACAGTAGTATCAGTAAATACAAAATGTTTTTATTCTGTTTTTTTCTGAAAAAAATGTACTTTTTATTCATTAAGAGTGCTTTTCTGGAGTTTGTGTCTACAGTGCGACAGGAATATCACCATAATTATTCGATTATACAGTAGACGCTCGATTTTACGAACCTCATTTTTACGAACTATTCGTTTTCATGAACTGAAGTACAGGTCCCGACCAGCATCCCATTGAACTAACGTTACTCCCATTTACGAACTTTCGATTTTACGAACACATTATATGAGTCCCATCGGGTTCGTAAAATCGATCGTCTACTGTATTTCGTAAATTTTATTGCCTTAATATTTATATTGATTTCATAATTATCAAATAAGAGAAGCGCATGATCAGTTTTAGAACAACTAGAATATTTAGCTAATGCACAATTGCTTTTAAAAACTTCTACTGTGATTGATCAACTTTGATGAGCAAGCCCAAGTTTTTTGGGATGGGGCATCTCCGAGCATGAATTCCTTGAAATTCTTCCTTAGGAAAACGAATACTGTTGAACAGAGTTACCTGATGCAGAAACAAAACACAAAAGTGTGACAAGTTTACCATTTTGAGCTGATGTTATGTGAGAAAATTGTTTTTCCCTACGTTTTGCTACTATATTAGGTGATTTGTGCTCTGTTATTAAGCCTGTTTTATCACAGTTATATATTATGCTCTGTGTAAATTTATAGCGATCCATGACTAACTAACGGTTTTTAAAAAATATCAACATTAGCCATGTTGAAACTTGTACTTCTTGTTAAACTAATGGCTATAGGTTTCTTAAGAGAAAGTAATGAATTTCGTTGCATAAAATCTTGAAACCAATCAATTCCAGCTTTCTTCTTTGTTTGCCAAGATAGGGACATATTTGGAAATTTCAAAGCAATTGAATACTCATATGCACAGTTGTCAAACCGTAGTTGATATTAGATACTTCGAGCAAATATGAAGCTAACTTTTTTTATTGAGCTTGACTAAAGGAAGCTTGATAGGAACAACCTGGGGGATTGAAAGGGATATGTCCCTTTCAACCCCATACCCAATTAGCGAAATTGAAAATGTATTCATGTATGAGAGTATTTTAGCTAACAAAATATACTGATATTCACATAAAGTGCATACTTTACAGTGCTAAATAACATAAATATTATAATGCTAAACACAATATTACTTTTTTAGAGAAAAAAAGAAAAGCAACATCAAAATTTACTTTTTTATATCAAAAAAAGGTTTTGCTTTCATCACCTACAACGCTACAATCGTTGATGTTAGTTGTAAGGATTATTAACACAGAACAAGTACCGTCATCGATTGAGCAAATGTTGAAACTTTGTACATTTTATTTTCTTCCTGAAATTTTGAGTATCCCTTTCATCCCTTCTCCCTTTCATCCCCAGTCTCCACTTCGATATTTCTGAATTGTCTTCTTCGCACAATCTTTTCTGCGTTCAGATAAGGTAAAAATAACTTTACGGAAATACTGGTATTTAAATGAACTTCCTCTCAGAGAAAGGGGGCAGGAGTTGACTTTTATGTGAGTGTGTATTTGCGGTAATAATATTCAGACGTCATCACTTAACCGCTTCCCTTACCAATTTTTTGGAAAGAAAAAACTGCAAAAAATCATTATATTTTTTTATTCCATTTTAAATATAAGGAAATGAAACAAAACATAATACACAGGTTTTAAGTTGAATTTTTTACAGGTGTTAAAGCATTTAGTTTCATCATCAGTTTACTATTCCGACTGGCGACTATTTTTTAATTTTTACTCGCACCACTTTTTCAAAACAAAACTCTTTCACATATACCTTGACAACCTGTGCAATATAAATGCAGATTCCCAAAATTTCTAAGGAGCCAGTGGCTCCTAAACCTCTAAAATCCAGTCGCCACTTTGGCTTCTAACCAAAATCTAGTGGCCACATTGTGAAACAAACTCATAAAACAATGGTGTTTATATGGAAAAAAACTTAACAAAAAAAAACTAAGGAATTCAAAATGAAAAACAGTTTAATTAATAAATACGCATGCACAACAAAACACAGACTAATTACAACAAATGTGTATATTTAATTTAATCCTAAAATTCTTGAAACTTTGATATTAAAAAAGTATAATATAAACCTGGAAAAATCAGAAGATAAAGTTGGATAAGATGCAATTGAATAACAAAAAATGTATAAGTTAAGCAGTCATGATAATGGGAAATATTAAGAAAACTTTATTTCTTATTTTTATTTTGTCATATAAAAGTATACATATAAAAAGATTTAGGAATGTGTAAGATTATTTTGCACTATAAAAATCTCGCACTTGCAGAAAACATTTACAAAGCAAGAATATACCTCGCGTTAAGTATTTTTTCGTGCCAGTTTCTTTTTCTGTTTGTTCTTTTTTCTTCAGAGTTCGGAATCTTCTATCCTCGCGACTCCACGATCCAAAGCCCTTAAATAATATCCATCGCATCGAGAATTTTGGACTGTCTCGTTAGCAGATCTGCAATAAAGGAGTATTTATTTCAACTCTGGATTTCAGACGAAACCTTCGAAGAAATGCTCACTTTCGCTGGTGACCAAAGGAGAAGCTTTACCATTAGCGCGCTCATGTGCCGAGCTTCGCAGCTGCTAAGCTTTGTAGTGGAGCGGACATGCGCAGAATTACATTCGAACATAATGTTCGGCAAGAAAGCAGTACATCACAGGGGAAGCGTTCACGACGGTAACTTGTGTTCGCAAAAATTCCCTGACTTCTTATCAAGGTCATACTGGATCTCGACCAGTGAAAAGAGCAAGTGCTTTTCTATTTGCAAAAGAAAAAAATATATATAAATTCCGCGACGGGGATTGGGAACACTGGAAATTGATCTCTGCAACTAAGACACTAAAAGTTAGTCGCCACAATAAAAAATTTAGTTGGCGACCGTAAATCTGCACCTATACTGTGCAACAGAAATATTCTACAAAATTTATTTTTTAGAAAGAAATAGTGGTGCGAATACAATACAAAAATAGTAGCCAGTGACAGCCGTGTATGCCCGAGTTTACTCGGGATAAAAATTAATTGTAATGTATATGAACCGCCGCAATAACTCGAGATAAGCAGGGGTGCGTTTAAACAAAAATTTATTAATGAGATAGTGAGTGTGCCATGCCGTTAATTAATTCGAAAAATGAAAAGAATTTTCTGCATAAGCAAAAATACATCATCGAATAACTTTATTTTAAACACATAAAATTAACTTAAGCCTCATTCTTAATTTTGATTAATTTATTTTTTCTCTAGGCAAATTAGTTTCCTGATTTAACTTTTAATTCAGTATTTATCACTTTTCATGGTAAGTACACTTTCAAAAAATTATTGAATTGATTCCATATTTAGATAATTCGAACTCAGCTGAAAATAATTATTTTAAAAGATTCTCATATAAGTGTCAGCGCATTTTTTTTAAGCTTAATATTTTTTAATAGAAGAGTATGTTAACCTAAAAAACCTATATATTACATACAAAACGTTATTCAATCTCATGAAATGAAAAAAAAAAGTAAAAATGCTTTCAAGTTATGAAAAATATTATGTCTTGTAAATCAATGAAAACCATTTCTAGGGTGTCATTATTCATAAAAACTTTCTTCGAAATATTTTGTCCAAAATTAATTGAACAAAGTTCGCAAGATTTTTGAACAAATGAAAGATTAATGATGAATTTGTTTGTTCTGAAATTTATTAAAATGGAATTATAAGAAACCATCTTCAATAAATTATTATTTTTTTTATGAAACATTGTGAAGTAACTAGAATATATTTCTTTCATCTACACTTATTTCTGTTCGACATCGTGAATTAAACTTTATTTGCTATTTTTAAAGCTTCATTAATTATTCTTTCTACATATATATTTTTTTTAACAAAGAATGTTCAACATCGAGGAGGAAAAGTCATGAAGTTATTAAAGAAAAACGAAGATATATATGCATGTTACATTATTAGATTTAATTCCGCGATTTCCTTATCTTATTCTAAATTACTGCTTTATATTCACTAAATCCTTATTCTTAAATAATCTCTATCGTTAATTCTGTTAAATTCCTTTTAATTTAATGTCTCACTTGTCTAAATTACTTAAATATTACGCTTTTAGTATTCTTAAATTAAATGCTCCATTCCCGCTCTCTTTCCTTTTAGAATGTTCTTTTACCAACTATTTTATTTTCCCGTGCATATTCCGGGGTTATCCTTTTTACCTTCAAATTCATCCACTCGCTCTGTCAGCACTATTTCCATGGCATGGTATTCTTAATTATTAATTGGTTGAGAGCGCGGCCTACGTCATATTTGTATTCCTACACTTGACGCACAAAAAGCCGATGCTCGCTGTGTTTCAGCAGATTTTAGTCGTATTTCCATTTTTCATACCACCCCCTGGTCACCGTCCACGTATTCGATTATCTACAACTTTGTTCATCCCTAAATTACTACTATGAAGCGATGGCTAATATTCTTCGTGGAAACTGCGCCGCCGAAAGATGTTTAAATAAAATGATGAGCTGACTTTACGTTTTGTCTCAATTATTTCTGGGGAATCTTTCACGGAAAAATATATTCCATGGCCTTCACTCGTCGACGGATACAACTTCCAAATCCTCATATAACGTCAATGTCGTAGTCTTTAACACGACAGGATTCCAGTCTTCGTTATATGCATAATTAATTATTTCTGTAATAATATTTAACCCTTTAATCCCCATGGCAAAATACGTTCTAGAAATTATGTAATTCAGAGAACCTAAATCTTCACCAGAAAATTTTAATGATAAAATTCGCTTTGTTTAAATACGGAATGTCTGTTATTAAATAAAGCAAATATTGCTATTTAATTTTCTGGTATGAATTTGGAATATCCGAATTAAAAAGTCTACTAAATTCGAAATACTATTGTTTGCATATATTCAAACATGCGCATTAAAGGGTTAAACCCACCCATATTTCCAATCTGAAACTTAGTGATGAATTTAAGAAGTAAAAAAAAAAAAAAAAAAAAATCACAGCAAATAACATTTTCTTTCTTTTACATGATACAAACCTTGGCTCAAAGTTTCCGATCAATGTTGTCAAGATTATCATTTTTGCATTTCGTAACGTATATTTTGCGTATTTATGAGCATAAGAACGTTTTGAAATATGCAAAATAAAATAACGCGTATTAAAACATGAATGGTAAATAAATTCAATATAATAATCATATCATGTATATATTATACTACAGGCGATAAAATTTCCACATGAAAAAAAAATAATCGATCAAAGCGGTCGTTGGAAAATAGCAATCGATCTCAGAGATAACAAGTTTGAAATATACATATTGAAGACTGATACGAGTGTGTGTGCATGTGTATAATATCTTTTAAACAAGCGACCAAGACCACTTTATCATAATAATATCATAATTATTATGATAAGGTGTCTTGGAAGAAACCTTCCATCCACACAGCACTCTTGGTTACAGTGATGCCTCAGAGACATCGTAACTTGTTATTTTTATCACATCTCAGTGTGATGTAAATAGAACACCTCTGAGATGACAAGGCAGGCTGTCACTGAGATGCATCTCCCGCGACATACTGGAAGACACAGGCTGCTGTTTTCGCCCATGTGCAATTACCTTTAAGTTGTTCGCGCATGCGCGAGCTTAATGACGTCGCAGCGAATTTGTAGGTGAAAGGTGTGCGTTAGGGTGGAACTTAAGTATAGGGTAAAAAAAAACTTTTTTGTTTTAATGTGTAATAGTGAAAACTTTTTTCCTTTTTGGATGTCTAAACTTTTGGCTGAAAAGATTTTTTTAAATTAAGTTGTTTTCCGGTTCCTCAAGGATGTCAAAGTTTTGAAATTTCAGTATAAAGTAACTAAAAGTAACCAACGTAGCTGTTAGCTCATATCTACTTTTATTTAGCAAATTCTATCCAGAAGTCCCCACGAGGAGGTGGTTAAATGCCGACTTCCACCTTCCTTACCTCGCTTTGTTATGGAGTAATTCATTTGGATATTCAACCTACTGTCTTTTTAGGCAAAATTTGTCATTACATTGTGGGAATTCAACTTTCCCAAGATTATGCCATCTTTTGCTTAATATTTAAAGACGGTTGACGCAGCTCGCAGGACAATTTTGACACACATTTCCACTGTTTGAGTAGGACAAGGAAAATCTAAAATCCAGGAGTATCCCCTATTTGTACTTCTTTTAAGTTCTTCATCCGATCAGTCCGTCAAGATAGGATCAATGTTTTTATAGTCTATAATTTCAATATGTTCGCATTTTTTCAAGTCGCTTTCCTACTGGTCCAGAAAATCCTTTTGTACCTGTAGTTTTTCCAGCAAGATGTTGAAATAAGTATCTAAGAAAAAAGTTCATTTGCATGTAATAATCAAATTATTCATTATAAAGATTTTAGGGTATTGCTTCCGATGTTTTATCAACTCCAGATTTGCATCCTGCACTAAAGGCGTTTCTGTTTCACCCAATAACTTTCAAACTTGAAATGTTTGTATTATTATTTTGAAAATACACCAAAATTGCAGTGGCTGTATTAATATAAGAAGAAGATATCAATGAAATATGACCAATATATTTTTATCCTGTTTTTTGAACTAAAACCAGGTGTTCGCCTTTAATGATTCTTAGTTATACTTTTTTCCCTCTGCTTCAGTTATCATAGTGTTATCCTTTCTGCCATCAAAATACTAACCTTCTAAAATTAACTCATTTCGTCTTTCCTGTTCTTTCAAATTCTTTCTTTTATTTTCTCTTTGTCATCTTCAAGTCCTTCTTTCAGTTACCTTTTCTTTATTATCATCAGAAATACCCATATCTTCTAAGGTGCCATTTGCAATAATATTTGCACAGTTCTGTCTAATACTCCGGTTCTTTCACCTTTTTGATTATCATATTCAGGTTTAGAAAAACAATCGATTGAACTATTTCCTTCCGAACTATTTTTTACACTTGACGATCATTCAATCAAAACATCATATTTTTTTGGTTTAAAATAACCTTTTTCCTTGATATTTCCTTTTCCAGTCTTGCTACACATTTTTTGTAGTTTTTATATCTATTGATCCTATTGCGATCACCCTATCTCTCTTTGGTCTTTGAGAAAGTGACGTTCTTGTCCTGATACACACTAATATTTAGTGCTTTTACACAAAGAAATGTTTTTTGCAGGGTTACCTAACATTTTGCAATTTTATATTGGATGTGGAATTATTCTTTCTAATCCTAATATTTTTCTTCAAATTTTGACATTTCTCACGCTAGTCTCTAATCATTTTTTATGATTTGTGTATCAGAAACCGTTGGAATTAAAGGTCTCAGCAATACACTTTTAATTGTATCACCAATAGCTTTAGATATTTTAGAAATAGTTTGTACCAGATTCCAGCTGTTAGATTTTAAGTTAAATTGAACCCAAAAATAATGTTTTATAACATCTTCATATGTTCGTCAAAGATGACAGTCTAATGTTAATTGTTTTGGTTCACGAAATACAGGACACTTCAACAATTATCCGGATTTAGGTACGTTAACAGACTTTGTCACTTTTGACACCGAATGCTTATTGAAAAATAATTAAAGAAACTGTTAACACACGTTAAATCGGACTAACTTGTTATGTCGCCGCCAAATAAATCAGGGACAATGAAAGCCGACGCCCACGACGCTGGCTTCTACAAAAGTCAAATAAAGTGGGGCTAACTTTTCTAAGGCACTCAAACTAAATTATTCTCTTTATTTCAGGACATTAACACTTAATTTAATTTCGCAAAATATAAATTTAACAATAAGCTTAAAAAACTTTTCATGCAATTAATAGCTTTTTTTCGTTTTTTAGGGAAAATCAGGCGCTTTGAGGAACCGGAAAATATCATTTTAAAATTAAAAGAAAAATATTTTCTTTTTATGGAGTTAAAAAGGAAAAAAATAATCGCTATTAGAATATAAAATTCGAAACTTCGTTTTTTAGTTCCACCCTAGTGTGCGTGTACCATGTGGTTGCTCCGTATTTAGATTTATTATTAAATTGTGTGTTATTTTTATTTCTAGTTAAGTGATGACCAGTTTTAAAAGTTTTTAACTAAAAGTATGGTAGTTCTTGAAGACTACTACTAAGTGTGTATTTGATTATGATGAAATATATCAGACATGCTGACTGTATATTACCTCACTCATATTTGAAGTGCATTACTGTATTCATCCATCTTCACACCGAGAGCTATTATAAAACCAATAATAACTTTAGAATCACACAAGAAAACTTTGATGTCACTTGTCATTTCATAACAAGCATATTAAAAACTTTATACTTAAATACAGTATATATATTTATTTTCTGTTACATTAATTATCTATGGTATTTGTAGGTACTTGAGTAAAATTTCAGTTTGTTGTTTATTTTATATATATATATATATATTATTTAGAATACATTTTAATGAAATAAAAACGTAATTAAAGAATCCTTTACTACACTTTCTCATATAAAAGATTTATATTAAAAAATCCATCTGTAATATTAGAGATTCGTGTAATATAAAAAAAGGCGGGGGCGGGGATAATCAAAAAGCTTCATTTACAAAAGTTAAAAAATCATGAAAGGTAAGTGTTATAATTTATTAAACTGTATTATCCTGTTAGCATGTATTTATAGATTTTACACTTTCTAAAAATGTGTAAATGTTCTTATATCGTTATACAAAACTAAATCTGCAGTTTTATTTACTGTATATCAAACAAGTGAGTTGCGGTTTTATATATCTTTTTTTTTTTAACGAGTAAAAAACAAAATCCGGAAAAAAAAAAAGCAAGACAATGTGCATTTCGAACCCTCTCCGAAGGGATACTCCAAAGCACTCTGCGGAAAACTTATCGCAGGGCATGATGGGAGAAAACTATTTGGCAGCCGCTATAATTAGGGACTATCGTCTAGTGCTGCCATCTAGCTGTATAATCTTTAAAAATTTGTTACATCCTCCTCCTCTGGTTCCTTAGACGTCTCGGAAAGGGATCAGCAATATTTTTCTTAGGCCTACCACGTTTTCTGAGGGGAATAACTGGTTGGCCGGTAACATGTTACAAAGTTTTAGGGCAGATGTATGGTAAGTTCTTAAGGAAACTTCAGGAGCTGCTAAACTGGCAACTTCATAGGAAGTAGGTGAGCGCTGTGTGAGCACTGCATAGAGTCCGTCACGTCAAGGACTGAATTTGGCGGTTCTTTTCTGACCAGCCTTGCTAACGGGATGAGTTCTACCCATACATGGTCACCAGGAGAATACTGGGGTCCTTCTCTCCGGCTTTTGTCGGCATACTGTTTTCTTTTGTCTTGGTGTTGTTCGACCAAGTCTTTCACTTGCTTAGTGAAGTTAGCAAATTTCTTTAATTAAGGGTTTATCTCAATGAAGACAGTATCCATTTCACAGGAGGATGGGGCGGCTTCTCCCCCTGGCTGAAAGATAGTTTCATGCCTTTTCAGCACGTAATTTAATTGCGACTTCGGTGCAGAACATTCAAAAGGCTTTGGAACAAGATCTACAAAACCATATTTTATATGAGGCATATCGCCGAAATACCAACGTTTGTTCTTAACGTCTGTACTACAAGAAATATTTCTATTTACATTATGGCTGAACATATTTACAAAGTTACGAACGACAGAAGAAATCCGCGTAGGAAACATTGATTCGCAAACATTTCATCACTTCCCGCCTCTCATAAAAACTCCGGGGAAAAAAAGCAAGACACCGTGCATTTCGCACCCTCTCCGAAGCGATACTCCAAAGCACTCTGCGGAAAACTTATCGCAGGGCATGATGGGAGAAAACTATTTGGCAGCCGCTATAATTAGGGACTATCGTCTAGTGCTGCCATCTAGCGGTATAATCTTTAAATATTTGTTGCAGTTATACAAAGCTTAATCTGCAGTTTTATTTACTGTATATCAAAGAAGTGAATTGTGTGTTATATTTTAAAAAAATAAGTAAAAGAACAAAATTTACATTATCCAAAATAGAATACTAAATTAAAGTATAAAACATCGGTAATATAATCCCTGTAAACAAAACACTTAGTCAGTGTTCAAGTTGAATGCACCTTAGTGGTTTTATGCCCTTTTGGATGTAAAAAATAATAATTTGGGGTGTCTATATTATAAAGGACAAACATATCTGTGCGTAACGCATACGTCATTTTGCGAATGGCAACACTTTGAAATTTGAAATAAAATTTTGGTTTTGCAATTTTCTCTACTGTAAATTTTTAAACTTCTAAACATCGCACATTTTAAATTTTTACACCGTCGTATAAGGAAAAAAATGCTCTTTTAAATGCAATTTGTTTGAAAGTTGTATCTCAATTTATTTTTGATATATTAATTTTTTTGTAGTTTTTAATACCATTTTTCTTATCGTGGCAACAAAAGTACCTCATTTCTATTGAAAGTCATTGAAAGTAAACGGAAAATAGGAGATACTGTATCTTTTTGTTGCCATTTTCTCATAAAACCTGAAAAAAAGTTGAAATTAAAATATGGGCTATGTCAAGAATATTTCCTGTTATTCCGTGATAGTGACGTCATATGCACACTTTTCTATAGACGAAATTTAAGAGTGTATTGTAAAAGTGGATTGCTTTAGCGGATGCAAATGACGTCATTTTATAAAAAAGCGTGTATTTTAATTCCTAAACCTGAATTATGTTTTGTAGAAGTGCGTCATTTTCACAGTCCAGCTGCTTTGAAATTCTTCACAGGTGAAAATGCTTCACTTTTGAAAATAATGTAATCGAAATCCCACACTGATAAAATGCAATGTTTTACAAAAATTTAGAGTGTCTTTATAAAAGAGAGGTGACATGCAAATAATACCGATTTATATTATAGAAATTGATGATTCTCTCCTGGATGGATTTGCTTCGCCGAGTTAGACAAGCAAACAAATAATTCGTGGTTTAAAATAATATCGTGTTCCTGAAGTTTTTGTCGAAAATTCTCTCGAATAATAAAATTTTAATGCTATTCTTTAGGACATTCTACTATGATTTTTGTTTCGGCGTAAATGCCCTCAAATTTATTTGTTTATAATTTAACTCTGTTTATCTTTCATATTGTGAAACATAATTATAAAACTGATTTCTTTTGACAGAAAAAATCTAATCTGTTTATCTAAATTGTTTATAACCCTGAATCAATATTTATGAGTAACATTATGATTTCAAGGTCATGTAATATAGATTTATTTACTTTATAATAATTTTGAATTGATGGTGATTTATTAGTTTTATAATTACTTGGATGTCATTTAAATGAATATTATAGCTATTTAGAAGATTTATAACTGCATATTGTAATTTTTATTTTGATGTTTATTTTATATAATATGTATCATTTTTAAAATGGTCAGTCTTGACTCTGTAACCAAGCAGAGAACATGTAACAAGTCCTGACTCTGTAATCAGAGATGCCAATTGTTAAATCATGGCTCTGTTTAATACAGAGTGTATAATGGAAGTCCTGACTCTGCAACTAAGCAGAGAACATTTTTTTTTGTATTGGCTCTGTTAAATACGGAGAATTACTATTATGGAACAATTATTAACTTCTAATGATGAATAGAATTTACATACTATTTCAGTTTTATTTAATAAACTATTTAATCTAATTGCTCTCCCATCTCACTTGGATTTTGAAAATTTATTTGTCAGATGAATTTCGGCGCCACCATTTATTTTTGGTGCCGAGTAACCCGCGAAACATTTTTTGGAAAGAATAGTGAGCTATTGTGAAAGAGATTTGTGATTAACAACTGTGATTTATCTTTCAACATGTGATTAGTGTGTGATTTATCTTTCAACCTGTGATTAGTGTGGAATTATTATTGTGCCACACTGTTAAAAATCTGGGGCATTTGCTGCATCGTCACTCCATCGCTTTTCTAGGAAACTGTAACTTGACTATATTATGGGGCATTCACATTGGTCAGAACAGAAACATTCTATAAAAGTGATGGAGTGAGTATGCAGCAATTGCTGCATATTTTTAACAGTGCATTTGGATTACGGCATGCCATCTACATTATCTGGAATTAGCAGGTAAGAAAATATTTTTTTTCATTTTCTATGAATGGTTAATGTTTTAAAATAAGAATTACTCTTTATTTAAAATGGAAAATCTTGAAAAGCTGAAAGCAAAACGTTCTGTTGAACGAACGAGTTTCACGAAATTAATTACAAAATTAGAAACATTATTAAATGATGACATTGATAATACGAAAACCGATGAATTATTAGAGCTTCAAGAAATATTCCTCTTAAAAGAAACGGCTTTTCAAAGTTTGAATCGTGATATTGAAGCTCAAATATCCGACTTAAAAGAATATGAAAAGGACATTGCTAATAGTGAAAAGTACACTGACCAATTGATCAGTGCTAAATTTAAAATTAAAAATAGATTAAGAAAATGTAAAAAGGATAATGTTTCTATGATAGCAACTAGTCGTGTAAATTCATTGAATGGTTCTGCTAGTGGAACAGAAACGAGTTCTGCCATGAAATTGCCTAAATTAAATGTTCCAAAATTTTCTGGTGAAATCGAAGAATGGGTCGAATTTTTTAACTGTTTTGAAACATCGATACACCAGAATAAATCACTATCTAAGATAGAAAAATTCGCTTATCTAAAATCCTTGTTATGTAATCGGGCCTATAATGTGGTAGAAGGGTTTCCTTTGACAGAACAAAATTATGATACTTGTATTGATTTATTAAAGGACCGTTTTGGTAAGGTTGATGTTATTATTAATAAACACATGACTAATTTATTAAATATGGAACCAGTTAAAAATTGTTCAAATTTAAATGCATTAAGAAGATTGCATGACATGTGCGAAGTTAATATTAGAAGTTTAAGAAATTTGGGGGTAACATCCAGTTCTTATGGACAATTGCTAAATCCTATTTTGCTAAAGCTATTGCCCCATGAATTAGTGATTGAATATCATAGAAAACGTGATACTAGCAAAGAGTCAGATGTAACCGATCTAATTGCCTTTCTGAAATGTGAAATAGAATGTAGAGAAAAGGCTTTGTCAATGACAAGTTCTAAAAATGATGCATCCTCTTCTTTTGTACATAAAAATAAAACTGAATTTCGTGAAAAGAAAACATCAAATAAATATCAACATGCTAATACCTTAAATGCCACTATTAAAGTTTTTTGTGTATTTTGCAAAGGTAATGATCATTTATCTTCCGAGTGTAAAAATTTAGCTGATGATAAGAAAAGATTAATGTTACGTAAGGAGGGTAGATGTTACAAATGCTTTTTGAAATCGCATTTATCTTCGCAATGCCGCATAAAATTAAAGCCATGTCTAAATTGTAAAAGCACTGAACATAACAAATTATTTTGCTTTAAGAAAAGTTTGAAACCAGAAATTAATGAAAATCAAAATCAAACAGTTGTATCTAATTCTCATTGTAATTTTAGAAATTCTAAGCATGCTGTTTTATTGCAAACATGTTGTGTAACTGCTCAAGGTAATTCTAAATCAAAGGTAGTTCGATTATTACTTGATTCTGCAAGCGAAAAAAGCTTCATAACAAAAGCATTAGCTCGTGAATTAAATTTGCCTGTTTTAAGAAAAGAACATTTAACTGTATTCGCTTTTGGCATGGATCAAGGTCGCGAAGAAGAATATGATGTTTTTAAAATTAAATTGCGAAGTAAAATGAATTATCATCGTTTTATAGATGTTGAGGTGTTAGCTACCGATTTGATAAGTGCAACAACATTGAAGGTTCCCAATTCTGACCCTCTAGTTATAAAATACATTGAAAGTAAAAGATGGAGGTTAGCCGACCCTACGCCCGAGGAATCCGAAGTACAAATTTTACTTGGAGCTGATTATTTCTGGAATGTTCAGAGAGGTGTCGTTGAAGAAATTAATGACCATTTATATGTAGCTAATACACTTTTTGGGTACACAATAGTGGGAAAAATAAACTCTAAAGGTAACGAAACAGTTAATGCTCATCTTGTATCTGTTAATGAAATAGAAAATTTTGATTTGCAAAAGTTTTGGAAACTAGAGTCTTTGGGTATTTGTGATAGTAAAAATAAATTATTTTCACAAAAGGATTTAGATGCTCTTGATTTATTTAATGATAATTTAAATTTTGTAAATGGAAGATATGAAACTAAACTTTTGTGGAAAGTAAATAAAAATGAATTGGAATCCAATTTTGATGTAGCTAAACATAGACTTTGGGGATTAAAATCAAAATTGTGCAAAAATGAATGGTTACTTAAGGAATATGAGAAAATATTAAATGAACAATGTGGTTTGGGTATAATTGAAGAATGTGAGTTTAATAAAGATGAAATAAACACGTATTACATGCCTCACAGACCAGTAATAAGGGAAGATAAATCGACAACTAAAGTAAGAATTGTTTTTGATGCGTCATCCAAAGATAAGGGGGCAAAATCGTTAAACGAGTGCTTATTTCCTGGGCCCAATTTAAATCCTAACATATTGGACATTATTTTAAAATTCCGTCTCCACAAAATTGCTTTCTCGGCAGATATAGAAAAAGCATTCTTGCAAATCCAGATACAAGAAGAAGATAGAAATTTTTTGAGGTTTCTGTGGTTTGACAATATCACTAGTAACAATCCCATTTTGAAGGTTTTTCGCATGACCCGTGTAACTTTTGGTGTAACAACTTCACCCTTTTTCCTTTCTGCAACCATCAAACATCACATTGAGGGGTATAAAGATTTGTTTGGAAAAATAGTTAATATGCTGGATACTTCCTTATACGTTGATGACCTGTTTCATGGAGCTGATTCAGTAAACGAAGCTTTTGTTTTATCAAACGGTGCAGAGAAGATATTGAGTGAGGCCAATATGAAACTCAGAAAATTTAAAACCAATTCTTCCGATTTAAAATTTTTATGGAAGGAACATGGAATAAACTTTGAGGAAGACACTCTTGAACAAAATCTTTCGAAGGTATTGGGAATTATATGGATAACAGAAAGTGATACCTTGAAAATAGACATACAACCACTTTTGGTAGAATTTGACCATAAAATTATTACCAAACGTATTGTTTTTCAAACTGTGGCAAAAATTTATGATCCTATTGGACTCATTTCCCCTTTCATGATAAGAATTAAATTTTTAATGCAAGAACTCTGGGAACATGGAATTGACTGGGATTCTACATTACCAGATTCTTTAAGTGGAAAATTCCGAAAATGGCATAATGAAATAAAAGACTTGGTAAATTTTGAAATTCTTAGAAAATATTTTGTAACTATCCCAAAATTAAATCCTGAAACCGCTCAACTTTTCATATTTTCTGATGCTAGTTTAAAGGGGTATGGGTCAGTGGCTTATCTACGTGATTCTTCTTCTTGTGAAACTTCATTTGTAATAGCAAAGTCGAGAGTAGCGCCTCTCAAGAAAATTACATTGCCGCGCCTCGAACTTCTTGGAGCACTTACGGCTGCAAGATTAGCGAATTACTTAAAGGAAATATTTAAAATTGTGAATGAAAATATATTTTGTCTAAGTGACTCCCAAATTACCTTGCACTGGATTAAAGGAAGTGCTAACAACTGGAAGCCCTTTGTGGCAAACCGCGTACGCGAAATTCAGGAACTTGTTGCTCCTGTACAATGGAAATTTTGTAAAGGAAAGGAAAATCCTGCAGATGTTCTCTCTCGTGGTTGCTCTGCATCTGAATTGATTAATAACGAGGTATGGTTACATGGTCCTAGCTGGCTGAAGGAAGAATCGTTACCAGTATTTCCCCCTGAAACTCAACCTAATCTACCTGATGAAGAGGTCTTGCAAGAACAACGTAAAACGCTTGTTTGCTCCATATCCCAAAATATTCCAGAATTTGAGCTTTTATTTAAATTTTCATCCTGGACTAAATTAAAACGAATTACGGCTTGGTGCCTCAGATTCATCAAAAATAGTACATGCCCATCTGAACGAGTCTATGGTTTTTTGACTGTTCCAGAACTTGAAAGGGCAACAAATGCTATTGTGAAATTAATTCAAAACCATGAATTCGGAGACGAACTGAAAATTCTAAAATCCAGAAAGATCCTAAATTCTAAAAGCAAACTCCTTCCTTTACATCCATTTCTTGACGAAAATAATATTCTTCGTGTTGGAGGTAGGCTAAAAAATGCAAACTTGTCTGAATATCAAAAACATCAAATCATTCTCCCTAAAAGGCATCATGTTACAGACTTGATAATAAAGTATTTTCATGAGAAACATCTTCATAGCGGGACTCAATTGACAATTTCAGCAATTCGACAAAAATTTTGGATAATTAATGCTAAAGAAGCTGTGAAAAGAGAAATAAGGAAATGTATGAAATGTTTCCGAAATTCATCACACCTTTCATCTCAGTTGATGGGAAATCTGCCATCAGCACGCGTGACACAAGCTCGAGTATTTTCAAGAGTAGGAGTCGACTTAGCCGGCCCCTTTTTGATCAAACCTCGTAAGGGACGTGGTGTGAAACCCTTTAAACATTATGTTTGTCTGTATGTTTGTTTCGTAACAAAAGCTATCCATCTTGAATTAGTCACTGATCTTACAACTGAAACCTTTCTAGCCTCATTGAAAAGATTCGTGGCTCGACGTGGAAAACCTCCAGAAATATTTTCCGACAGAGGTACAAATTTTGTAGGGGCAGACCGCGAAATAAAGAGAATGATGTCTCAAATTGCTTCTGATGAAAAATTGCACAAGTATCTTACTGACGAAATGATAGTATGGGAATTCAACCCACCTTCCGCCCCTCACTTTGGAGGCCTTTGGGAAGCGGGAATAAAACAAATGAAAAATCATTTGAAGAGAACAATTGGTGATCAGATTTTAACTTATGAAGAATTTTTTACCTTAATTGCACAAATTGAGTCATGCTTAAATTCAAGACCGCTTGTCGCTGAGTCTTCTGATCCAAATGACTTTACGGCTCTGACGCCAGGACATTTTATTATAGGAGCACCCTTGACCTCCTTACCTGAGCCTGATATCTCCTCTACCTATGTAACTCCTTTGGAACGTTGGAAATTGCTACAAAAGATTTTCCAAAGTTTTTGGAAAAGGTGGTCGTCAGACTATCTCTCACAATTGCAGCAACGTACAAAGTGGTTTAGAAGCAACCCGAACTTAAAAATCAATGACTTGGTGTTGATAAAGGAAGAAAACCAGCCCCCATTAAGGTGGAAATTGGGCAGAATAATTGAACTATTTCCTGGTGATGATAATATTGTTCGTGTTGTCAAATTAAAGACTTCTACTGGTGAACTGAAACGCCCTATCGTAAAATTGTCTCCTCTACCGATGGACATTTAATATAATAGAATTTTACTTTATTTTAACTAACTTTATTATTATTATTTTTTTCTATGTCTAATTTTTGTAACTTTCTGAACTATTTTGTATATTAATGTCTTTTTCTATTTTTAGTTGTTCCAGAAACTGTTTTTTTTTAGAAGTAGTAGGATTTAATTGCATTTCATTTTAGTTATACTTGACATTTAAGGTAATATTTTAATTTTGTATTTAATATTTGATTTAGTATGTGATAGTGGAAATTTGGTAAGTTATAATTGTTTGATGAACTTCGTTCATGGAGGCGGAGGATGTTTCGGCGTAAATGCCCTCAAATTTATTTGTTTATAATTTAACTCTGTTTATCTTTCATATTGTGAAACATAATTATAAAACTGATTTCTTTTGACAGAAAAAATCTAATCTGTTTATCTAAATTGTTTATAACCCTGAATCAATATTTATGAGTAACATTATGATTTCAAGGTCATGTAATATAGATTTATTTACTTTATAATAATTTTGAATTGATGGTGATTTATTAGTTTTATAATTACTTGGATGTCATTTAAATGAATATTATAGCTATTTAGAAGATTTATAACTGCATATTGTAATTTTTATTTTGATGTTTATTTTATATAATATGTATCATTTTTAAAATGGTCAGTCTTGACTCTGTAACCAAGCAGAGAACATGTAACAAGTCCTGACTCTGTAATCAGAGATGCCAATTGTTAAATCATGGCTCTGTTTAATACAGAGTGTATAATGGAAGTCCTGACTCTGCAACTAAGCAGAGAACATTTTTTTTTTGTATTGGCTCTGTTAAATACGGAGAATTACTATTATGGAACAATTATTAACTTCTAATGATGAATAGAATTTACATACTATTTCAGTTTTATTTAATAAACTATTTAATCTAATTGCTCTCCCATCTCACTTGGATTTTGAAAATTTATTTGTCAGATGAATTTCGGCGCCACCAATTTTATCAAAATAACATAATTTGCTTAATTTAATTTTTCCTAATTTTATATAATCTATATATTTAAAACACAAGTGTGTTTTTAGTCATCTGCCCTGATATTTCTGCTGAACCAATTTTACTAATATTTTTTTTAAACTGAAAGCTCTTTCTTTGTAGATGTGATCGCACTATCTGTTTGGTTTTTTTTTAAATATTCCCACTTTTATATTTTAATTTTAAAAGTATTTTATGAAATTTCTTCAAAATGATGAAAATTAGATAGCTTTCATTATTGCAGACAAGAGAGAAATAATGAGGTATTTTTAATTTTATTCATGCTATTTTCTGATAAATATTCAAAATTGTTGATAAAAATTATTCTATAGGATTTAGTGGCGCAAAATCCCATTAGGGGCACAATAACGGAAAATGACATACTGCTTCTGAAAACACGCATTTTTCCTCATAAATTTTCTATATTGTTTTTCCTTATGCATTTGTACTAATACTAAGTTTCAGCCACTAGGCGAAACGCTTATTTAAGTGAAAATTAAGTCATATTTAAAAGAAAACGATCATTCTGTTAGATAAAACTAAACATTTTAATACAAATGCGTCTAAAAAACATAAATTACGGAAATTTTTACTCTCCGGAATTGAGATTAGAATCTCAAGTAAAGAGTGCGTCTGTTCACATAAAAGATGTTGCAGACAATCGTGATTTCAAGTTTTGAGTTAAAATGATTTTTAAATGATCAACCAAAATACAATTTTTTTAAAAATGATGAATATGGATATGAGAAGTGCGTATGAAAATTTTGAGAAGGTGAAAATTGCTGCTTTCATTCCGGAAATCCAAGCATAAGAGCCTCAATTGATAACCACATCCTAATAACTGATCTTTATTATATTTTACTGATTAAGTATCTATATTATAAAGAACAAACGTATCTGTGCGTAACGCTGACGTCATTTTGCGAATGGTAACATTTCACGATCAAATTTCGGTCTTGAAATTTTCGCTACTGCAATTTTTTAAACTTCTGACCATCGTACATTTTCAATTTTCGTCGCATAGGGGAAAAAATTACTTTCAAATGCAATTTGTTTAAAAACTGTATTCATTGACTAATGCATATTTTCTAAAATAATTTTTAAGCATGATTTTTTTTTTTAAGTTTATCTTATCACGTGCCGGTTTCAATACATAATAATAATAAACATTTTGCACATAAAACAACAATCATTTTTTAGCAGTTGTTTCTGACTATTTTTGCATAACGAAATTAATACTTCCTTTATAAACAAATAAAGGAATAATATTAAAAAACCCACCAATCTAACATATTGGTGAAAGGCAAATTAACGAAATTAATACTTCTTTTATAAACAAATAAAGTAATAATATTGAAAAAACACAAATCTAACATATTTGTAGTTTGAATTGCAATTTAAATTTTTAGATAACCAAACAGGATTTTTTTTTTCAAATGGAATTTTTTTTTGCAAAGTTTACCTCAGTTTACTGACTGTCTATGGTTTTAAAAACAATTTTAAAGCACGAAATATTTTTTAATTTATCTATATCGTGCGGAGCTCGATTACGAAAGATTAATCCGTTTGCCCTTAAAACAACATAAAGAGTTCATCATTTTCTTACGGCTAATATCCATTTTAAAAAAACTTCCCTATGAATAAATAAATAAAATAATATAAATAAAACACAAATTTACCAGACATGTATAAGCTCTGAAATTATCAGAATATAAAAGTATGCCGTAAGTAGCAAGATCTTGGTAAAATAGCTCTTAGCATGCGGCTAATAAGAAAATAT
Organism: Maratus speciosus; assembly: GCA_963932465.1. Lineage (NCBI taxonomy): Eukaryota > Metazoa > Arthropoda > Arachnida > Araneae > Salticidae > Maratus > Maratus speciosus. The sequence continues at coordinate 143,323,932 of OZ010791.1, forward strand.
CGCTTTTGATAAACTTTAAAAATTTATTTGATTGTATGATTCGTATTTTCTATATGAAAAATGCTTTTTTAATGTAAGTGGTCAATCTAAAATATTTATTGCATATAAATAATTATTAATTTTCAATTTAAAAAAATGTTTTCACCTATATTCTTTAACCCGGGAAGCCCGGGTACGATCCCCTAGTTTATATAATGTAAAAATGAGTCATCCATTCAAAAATAACCATATAACGTTTATCATTAGTTCCTTTTTTAAAAGACTATTTAATTTTCTTTCCTTAAAAGTGCATTGCTTTTTATAGGTTTGATGATTCAAGTAAAATTAATGTTCGAAGAATTCAGTACAATTACTCTGTCTTTTGCTAAAAGCCGAGAGTGCATCATACGTTGAAACTTTCAACTCTGTGCGCGGAGGAGGAAGGGGGAGTGAGATCTGTTTTCATAGTGGAATTGTAGCATAATTTAATGCAACATCTTCTTAAAATTTAAATTTCAGCCATATTAACTTTTCATTCATTTAATAAATTTCTAGCTCTAAATATGTTTCTTTTTCTTCAAAAATAGCAGAAAGTTGGCGTGCATATTAAAAGTAAATTTTTACGTTTTGAAAATAATTTGACATAAAACGATTTTAGTTTGTCTCTGAAGGAAGAAGGTTTTGAGCCGATATTTTAAATAAATGTAATAAATTTTTATATTAATAAATGATTTAAAATATACCATACCATTTATTAATCTCGCGTATTTTGATGCAGTGTTCTGATGTTTAAATACCATGAAAATTAGCAACGTTTTGGATACTCTTACTTTTTTTTCTTTTTTCATTCACTGTTTTTTACATAATTTTATCAAATTCTGATGTTGGATTTAAAAAGGTTTTTACTAAGTACGCATTACCAATAAATTATTTCGCCATGTAGTCACCAACTGTTATTATTTTTAACACTTTCCGACAAAGCTGAAAAATGTTTATGACTTCGGTTTGTCTGTCCGTCTGTTCGCGCTCTAACTCCCATAAATATACTCGGATCGTTCTGAAAATTTTGGATATTAGTGACCTCTACCATAGCAAGAACCCTATTTCAAATGAAGTTTGTAGCATGTTTAGTTCATTTACAGGGACAGTCAAAAGTTTTCTGTTACATTACGGCCTATGGGAAAAAATTGCTTAAAATGATTTTTAATGATGTTACATACTTTCAAACATAATAAAATTTATATACATTTATCAAGTGCACTAAAATGTGCATTATGTAGAATATACGATGCAAATAATAGTTATAATTCATTTACAGGGCTACACAAAAGAATTCCGTTACATAATGCTATAAGGGTGGAGGGAATTGATTGCGGCGTATTTTAATTATGTTAAATTATTTCATGTATAATGAAATTGATATACGTCTCTGAGGTTTACTATAACTTATTTCATGTATAATACGAAGTGCATAGCATTTACAGACACACACGGAAGATTTCAGATACTATATTGTAATATTGTATCCAAAGTACTGTACAGTAGCGATGATTGCTGGAAATATTTGTAATTATGTTACGTGCTTTTATGTTTCACTATATTTATGCATAGCATATGGTGTGTATAAATGCTGTAATACACATACAGGGCTTCACAAAATAATTCGTAATGGTTACTGGGTATAATCGCAAAATGCTTATTTTTTTTTTTTTTTTTTTTTTTTTTTGAATGAGTTATGCATTTTTACGCTGAACCGCATTAAGTTTACTAAGAAATGTTTGTAGAACATAGATAAAACTATATACAGGGTCACGCAAAGAATTGGATACATGGCCGTCTATAAATGATCATTTCTGGAAATGTGATTTCAGTAGTTTTAAGAGTGTTTTACTTTGAATTAAACTTTAGCTAAACAGTGGCGTATAATAAAAGGTACTAGGTCAACTACAGGATTGTTTAAAAGTACTATACAAGTATGTTTCCATCTGTTAGTATAAATTGCTGAAAGAGAAATTTCAACCTGTTATGCGTTTTCTTGCTAAACTAAATTTCCCCCATTATATGGTATATATATCAACCTGCAGTTCAAATGCAGGTCTGTTCAAAAAAATTGAAATACATATTTGCTATGGACGGTAATTGCTAAAATCAGTTTTTCAAATGTTTTATGTGTTTTCTAAAATGTTTACTTAGTTCTCTTATATACCTTATTTCCCTAAATAACGAAGTTTTGTTAAAGCGTTCAGGAAGTGTTGGAAAGTGTTTCATAATCTATGCTTAACGCATGATTTTTCTTACTTGTTTAATCCTTTGCAATGAATCTGATTGAAGCCTTTTGTGAAACTGATTTTTATATAATAACAGTTAATAATGAATTGAATTTGTTTTGCTGTTATTTGATTGAATTGATATAATACGAATATTAAAATTTATCCTTTTCTGCTTTAATATATATATATATTTATTTATTTAAATATACCCTTTAGCTAAAAAAATAATACATATATCTATATTCGATTTTCTTTAGCTAAAGGATGTAGTTAAATTTTTTATTTATTTATTTACTGTGAATCTGTTTTTTTTTTTTTTTTTTTTTTTTTTTTTTATCGTTGGTGTTTCTGTGTGTGGAAGGGGTGTGTGGTAATGTAATTATAAGTGTCTCCGGGTATTTATCTTTTTTATTTGCGTCAAAAATATTGAATTTTTTTGTTTTGATGAAGATTAATTATCAAATTTCCTATTAAATGTAATTAAATATAGGTGGTGTTGATGTGTATGTGTGTGTGTTGGGGAGGAGGGGGGTATTATGATTTTTACCAAACTCTTTTCTTTGAATATGTAAATTGTTATTATAAAGATAATAAAATTGTATTAGTCATTAATATTTTTGCGCAAGAAGTACTGATGAAAATATTGCGATCATTATGCATGTGTCAGGCTTTATCATTTAAAAATTCTGAGTATAAAATCAGCAGGCATACATTCATTTAAAAAATGGTTAGTATAATAAGGTTTTTGCTGTTGTTGTTTATTTATATTTTTATTCGTAAATTTATTTTTCATTAATGAAAAAGTTAATTCTAAAATAATTAATTTAAACACCTCATTAGGGATCGTAAAACTGTTAAAAGTTACGAAATATTTAACATCGGCATCAGGAATAATAAATGTATAATTATTTACTAGAAACATATTGTTTTATCCAAATGATAACGTTCTTTAATTCTAATAGAGCACATATTAATTTATAATCACTGAAGATAATTATCAAACTTTGCAAATTGGAAATAATCAAAAAATTTCCATAGTAATTAACACAGATTACTTGTAAATAATTGGAATAAAATAATTATTATAAATAATGAAATTATAGCTGTATTAGAGGACTAAATTTGTGTATAATATGAAAAAATATTCTTCAATATAATTTTTATGATTCAGAGAACCAAATTTTGAAACTTATTTCGCTGAATTACTTTAGTCTAGATATGTGGAGTTTTATGATTAATCAAGTATTTATTGATTTATAAATTATGTCATAGTACAACAGATTGCCAAATTTAACCCTTTTCACTCTGTGGAAAGAGGGGGATATGATTTAGTATATTGCTTAATAACACATAAAATCGAAACATCATATTAAAAAAAATTCAAAAGTTAAGTTTTTGAAAATTAGTGGTTGGATTATTTCGTCAACAAAATCTTAATCCCTACCTCATTTTGAATACTTTTATTACTTACATTGCCTACGCATCTCAACATGTAAAAAATTAAATTGAACTTAAATATTTTTGGGACATCCGGTAAATGTGTGGATCTTAAAATATAGTCGCAGTAAGTTTTCTTATTAATACTACAGAAATTAATATATAAATTTTGATTTTAAAAATAATCTTAGAAATATTGTAATGTATAAAAATTTCTATTTTATGGCGATCTTCTGTTAATCACCATTAACAATCGATTTTCCTCAAATGTAAAATGCTTGCATTCATAAATATGAGGTTTTTAAATAATTGAGTTTGAACCAATAAAATTCATAGCCTGGAATATTGAAACATACATATGATGTAAAACAATCAGCTCAGAAGCATTTAATGAAAAAACGTTGTCTATAATTTCTGCTTAAAGTGGTTGAAAAAAAATTGTAAATAAACCTCGAATAAACACTAATACATCTCTTCGTCTCATACTACAGTCGGACCTCTATTTAACGAAGTCGCTAAATCCCGGAAAAAAGTTCGTTGTATGGAAAATTCGTTAAATAGAGATTCACCTTTTAAAATACTTTAAACTACATAAAACAGATTTTAAATTCATAAACATTAAACATTTTTACTAAAAGTAATTAATCACATTTTTAAAAAATAAATTTTATCGATTTATTTTATTTATTTTACCCACCAATATCCATCATCCATTCATTTTTTCTATGTGTTTAAATCTTTGAAATCTACAAGGAAAACAAAACATTGTCCGGGAATACACTGTATTTTCTTTTTAAAGTAAATAGTTTTACATTAAAATTAACGAATTTTAATGACTTTATCGTATTTATTCTTATTATAACAAATAATTTTAACCATACATTAACATATGCGTCCTTAAATTTAGTTTCTGAAAACTCTGTTAATTTTGTATGAGTTTTTTCTTTTAAAAAGTGCTTTTTCTCATAATACGTCTCGCATCTTTGCAATGCACTAAAAACCCATTCATGCGTATTTTCTTCTACATATATTCCGCGTCGAATTGTTTCAAATGATTATAGCATTTTATCATACGAAGTTTTGTTAATTCCTGCATCATGATCCTTTCCAACATCATCATATTCGTCTTCATCGCAATTCATTGCTGTATTGTTTTTATTTTTCACACTATCGAAAATATCCAATTCGAATAGTGTTTCCGAGGTTTAAATTTCAGAATTAAGTGAAGTACAACCATCAATCAGTACATCATGGTTAATTACTTCTTTTATTCCCATCTGTTTCCACATTACTTTAAGTTACTCTAAGGCTGCGTACAGACACGTGTTTTGCCTCCTTCTCCAGTTTTCGTGAAAAATCTTTTATTCTGAAGGGGTCTGCGGTTTATTAACATAAGAATGAGGGGAATCAACAATGGGTCAGGAGATAAGGAGCTCAACCCTACTTGAAGGAAAAGTTCATCTTTTGCAGGACATCAGTTCCTTTCCTGCCAAAGTCATTAAAAATCAAAAACACCGCGTGGCCACAACAAACGATGCCGACACTGATAACAGTTAGACGGATGGTGCATTCGCAGCCGAATTATCGTCTTCGTCCTCCGTAACCGAATTCTCACTGCTGACAAAGAAGGTGCCTGGTAAAACCAGTTCAAGGCCATTGAACATCATAAAATGTGTTTAAAGAAAGGATAAGTTTGAAATGTCCAGAAATATTTTGAGAAATGGGGAGAAAAAAAAATTAGATCACAAGAAAAAGTTCGTTAAATAGAGAATGCACTTCGCTATTTGGAGGTTATTTTACGTAGAAATTCGCAAAATGTTCTTGGTTCCAAGGAAAAATTCGCAAAATAGAGAAATTCGCAAAATAGAGGTTCGTTAAATAGAGGTCCGACTGTATTACATACTTGTCAACCTCCCGCTTTTTTTTTAAATGAAGAAACATACTTTCAACCAGAAAATTTATTAAGTTAAATGTTTCTTGCTTCCACGTGGTAGTTATTCGAAATCTACATGTTTCATCTATTAAATAAAATTTCTGATTTGAAGTATGTTTTGTTGATTTTAAAAAAGCGGGAGGTTGGCAAGTATGCTATTATGTAATGGTATTGTTCATCATAAATCATGTATTGTATTAGTTTTCGTTTTTAAAAAAACGTCAGGAGAAAATTATTAATAATGTACTAGCATGGAATTGGCAATTTAAGAGATTTAAGCGCTCGAATGCGCCATCTGGTGAAGGAAAGCTAAAACTTCTCCCTTCAGGAAAATCCCATGCAATCACATTTAGTTACGTGTATTTGTAATTTGTTCAGAATGATTATTTTTTTGCACAATTTCAGATTCCATGTGATATTTGTGCTCTGCGTTATATGACAAATTAAAATGTATCCTAATTTGAATATCTAAAGCTTTCAAACGCATTTACAATAGAGAATGATTTCAATGGCACTTTATCATTAGTTAAAACGACATTAAAGGAACAAATTTTCTGCACCGACGGCTGCGATCAGCGCGTCTATAGGCCGTTTTAAGTCCCCATTTTATCTTTACAGTAACTTCTAATATCACACATGTAATTTTAAAAGAGATTTTAAATTATAAATTTTACTATGCAAACAAAATTTCAATAATTTAGGTACTCAAGTTCATGTAAACTGATTTTGGAAAATTTTGATAAAGATTTAGAGTAGGATGGTAAATTCTTGGAATAAAGTAGGATAAAAAAGCCTTTTAGATTGTTTATACTTATAAAGAATACAGCACTGCGTTAAGCAATTTTTCAATTAATTTTTATCCATGGTTCACATTTATTCTGGATGTCTCATATAACATAGAAATCTCTTAACCCATTCGGGACCTTGGGTGCATATATGCACCTTCAAATAGAGCATACAGAATTTGTTTCTGGCACCACTAAAAAAGAAAAGTGGTATTTGCTTTCTTTAATTAGAGCATTTTTGTGATTATTTAAGTAAAGATAACTTTTTTTAAGAAAGTGGTGCCAACCTAACAAAATTTGCGTAAAAACCGTCGGTCCCGAAGGGGTTAACCCTTTCAAGGGCGGTGGTCATATGGCGTGACCATCTAATTTTAATTCCAAAACTAACAAACGGCACCAAGAATATTTTAATAAAATTTCGGTTTTCTAACGAAAGTATAGAAAAGCAGGTTTTTATTTTCTGAAAAATTCGTTTGTAAATTCTGGTGTCAGTCAATTATTTCATCCTTTTACGAACAGATTTTTTCTGCCCCTGAAAGGGTTATGAAAATTGTCACAATCGTAATACAATAAAAGAATTAGATTTCTGTATCATTAAATGATGCAAGATTTAGGAATAAAGAAATATTTAAGGTTTACTTTGGATATCTTCAGTTAAGAGCGACCCTGAAGGATAAAAATCAATTATTTTTTTAATTAAAGCCAAATACAGCAACTAAAGTGACGTAAGGCAGGAGTGGTGAGTCTATATGTCAATAGATCGATTTTCACCTCTATTTCTGATTAGTATTCTCCCCCTTATTTAATGATAGAAATTCTGTTATTAAATAAGTTGTGTTAGGAGAAAGAAGGGTAATACTAAGTCCAGGTTGCTATTCAGGAATAGTGGCGATAATCAGCATGTGCTTTTGCCAATATTGTATGCCATCAGTGTCTGAGGGGGAAGGAGAGGGCTCAAACTGTATCTTTATTCTGGACTCTCACATACGAATGATCGGTATGCATATCATAACTCATACAATTCATCGTCTCATACTGTTATACAGTCATACTCCTCATCATAATTTTCATTATGAGGTTTCATTATAAAAAAATGTGTTAGGAAAAATTCGGGAAATATTTACTAGCATAAAATATTATCTATACAGTATTTTTTTTTTTTTTTTAACTGGCTATCAATTATAAACTTTACTATTCAAACACATTTCGAATAATTTATATACTCATAATACAGATGACAAAGTCCATGAAAACTGATTTTCTGAAATTTAGACAAAGTTTAGGATGACAAAATCTTGCAATAAAATACAGAATAGTAAAGCCACTTAGACTGTTTGCACTTATAAAGAATACAGTACTACATTAAGCAATTTTTCAATAAATTTTCGTCCACGGATCAGATGTATTCTGGATTTTTCATATATCGTAGAGATCTCTTTAAAAAGTTATCACAATCGGAATACAATAAAAGAATTGCATTTCTGTGTAATTAAAGAATGCAAGACTTTATTAAATGCAAGAAAATTTAGGAATCGGAGAAGAAATTTTTGACATTTTCTTAGGGCAAGCTTGTGTTAAGTGCAGTCCTGAAGGGTTAAAACCAAATATGTATTTTTAATTAGAGCAAAATACAACAACTAAAGTGTCATAGTACAGGGGTGGTAAGCCTGCATGCCAGTAGGTTGATTGTCACGACTATTTTCGAATAATAATATTTAAAGACAGAAATTCTGTTATTAAAAATATGAAAATTGTTATTAGGAAGCAGTGGTGACAATTTTCATGTGGGTTTGCCAATATCGTATGACACTCCTGTCTTAAGGGCCTAATCCAACTGAATCGTTATCCTGGGCTCTCCCATATGGATGATTGACCTGCATACCGTACCCATGCATACCCATACTTTTTGCCTTAAACTGTTATATAATCATACATCATGAATTTCTTCATGAATACTTTAGTAGCATGGTATTTTACTTATACAATATTTTTTAAAACTATTATCGATTGTAAATTTTTGTATGCAAACACAATTCCAATAATTTAAATACCCAGAATATAAAGTGATAAACTGACGTAAAAAATGATTTTTAGATACTTAGAGTAGGATAAAATATTTGCGATAAAGTAGGGTAGTAAAGTCATTTAGACAGTTAGGAAGAAAACAGTACTGAGTTAAGCATTTTTTTTAGAGTTTGATCACGTGCACTCTGTATGTTGACTCATTTATCATAAATATCTCTTCAGAAAGTTATTAAAAAACACAAATTTCCTATACATTACTAAAAAATTAGAGGATGCAAGAAGATTTAGGATTCGAGAAAGAATTTTTTTACATTTACTAGGACTATATTTCTATTATTTTTCCAGTTCAGGATGCCCCGAATTGAAAAATAATAAAATATGAAACTCAGTTATTTCGTGACACATTTAAAGGGCACTGTGGCAGCCACAGACACACACTTGTAAGAGGGGCCCTGGACGATAATGGACTGTACTCATGTGACTTCTGCCGCGGGTAAACAAGAAAAACACCAACTGGCGTAAAGAACATTTTAACACTGCTCCCTCTTCGTCTAATAAGCAGTCTTTTTCGGGAGGGGGGGGGGGGGATTCCCCCGCAGAGGCGTGGCTGTTGTCATTCATGGGTAAAGTCCATTTGTTTTAGTTACAGCAAAATGCAGCAACAAAAAGTCATAGGGTGAATCTGCATGCAGGCAACCCGATTATCACCACTATTTCCGAATAGGAATCTTTGCCTTATTTAAAGACAGAAATTTATTGCTATTCAAAGTTAGTGTAGACAATTGGACGATGCACTGTATCCGGTTTACATGCTATAGTACATACATTACAGTACACTAACAGAGCAAGATCGCATAAATGTCACAATACGATATCTCATAGATGCTTTATGCAATGCACTGTAGACTTTACAGAGCGAGATCGCATAGATGTCACAATGAGATATAGGGGAGATGGGGGCACATGTGAACAGTTCGCATAAATATAGCTTTTTCTCAAAACTGGATTAATTTCTATAAACAAAAACTACTTAATATAGTAAACAGAACTTTCTTTTACACATAGTAATTTTTTAAAAATCATCTGTATAGTTATTCGTACATTTTTTAATAGTTTTATAAATTCAAAAAATTGTTCACATGTGCCCCATCAGCGGGGTAGTTGTGAACACAAGGAAAAATATCCTTTAACATGCTTTTTATTCTGTTATTCATTTGTCATCGTAATCATTAGTTATATTACCTTTTAAATTCACCATAAAGAAAAAAAAATACATACATTTCTCTAGTTTCTAGGTAGTATGTTTAAACAAAATATTATAAAATGAAAATAAGTAGATTTGGGTGGGTGAGGCTTAGATGATTCATTAAGTATTGTTGCAATAAAATAAAAAAAATAAAAAAGCAATTTTAAAAGAGAAATTAAAACTTTTAAATTTTGCTTAATGGTTTTTGTTTGGGGGAAATTTTAGGGAGGGGGCATTTACATACTATTTATCGGAAATCTGCCAAAATACGAAAGATTCTCACTCCTGTATTTGCCTTATTTACTTGTAATTTATAGATAAAGAAGGGTTTTTTAATGATTAAAAAAAATCCCGACTATAACCCCCCCCCCCTAACTAGGGTTAAGTTTGCATTTTGATAGATAGTATATATCTCTGCGTATACTCAACAATAGGTAAATTTCAATCAGTTGAAGCATTGAAGCTTACCTTCTGATCCGCCAATTCACCTTCAGCAACGCCCACATTCTTCTCAGCTACCAATCACAAATGCTCTCGCACGGTTGATTTATGCTATCATTTGTAACTACTCCGAGGCTAAAGAAAGAAACAGGCTGGCGCTGTACGTTACACGAGTCTTTTTTTCAGACCGCTTAAGTCACGGGATGCTCAAATACACGAATTCATGTACATAAAAAAGAGCATCATTTGATTCTAGCGTTCTAAAACGAAATGTAGCGTGCCTCGATATGAGAGTGGCGACATACGATGCTCAGACTGCGTTTAGATAGAATTGTTTGTCCAATTTATGGCAAACTTAGGCATTTTCAATTCCAGAACCTGCCGATATTTATTAAGTATTAACCGAGACATAAATAGTTAACACAAATGCAACTTAAACCTATTTATTATATGACATTACCAGCCAGAAACATAGCTATCAAACAGTGACAACCAAGTATATTTACATATTTGATTCGTGCGGCCTGCTGCCATTCCGGTAGCATAAAAGTGTGTTACAATACATAACATTCCTCCCCCCCTATGTAACGTAGTATTTTAGCCAGGTTGGGGATGTTTAGCTCTGACTAGCCTCGATGGAAGGACCGCTGGGCATGCAACATCGGGCAACGTTCCAACCCCTGCGGGTGCAGTCCCAATTAAACTGTCCATCTTCCTAGGTTCTGAAACCACGTCCTTTGTCGACAGAACTGGATCCTGGTTGCCTCCTGCTGGCTCAGAGTTCTCGCTGTCTCCTACTGATTCTGACATCAACGATGAAAGTGTTGGGACATTAGATGGATATGTTGAAGAACTGTCAGAGTCTGTCATATGTTGAGGACTGCCCAGGCGTCGTCTTAGTTGGTCAATGTGTTTTTTCCACACAAGACCCTTATCCGTTAAAACCTCATACATTGTGGGGCTAATTACTTCTATTATTGTAGCTGGTACCCATTTGTCGTGAGGGTGGAATCCTCGAGCATATACTAAGTCTAGAGGTGCAAACATCCGGAATCTTGAATTAGACAGATCCTTAGGATTAGGCTCTGAAAAATCTGGAGGGGTCCTGTCCAGGCAAGTTTTCAAACGGCGGCGGTTCATAAGCAGCTCTGCTGGAGAAACATTGGTAGCAAAATTGGGCGTAGCATGTTGTGCTAATAAGAATGATGCAAGTCTAGTATTCCAATTCTCCGAAACAATTCTTCAAAGTGCATCTTTTGTTGTCTGCACCATCCGTTTTGCTTGTCCGTTCGATGAAGGATGTCCAGGAACTGTGAATGTATGATGGATTCCGTTTCTCATAAGGAATCGTTCAAATTCAGACGATGTGAAGCCAGGTCCGTTATCTGAGACTATAGTGTCAGGAATACCATGTGAGCCAAAAAGCTTCGTCAAAGCTTCAATAGCACAAGGTGAGTCTGTTGACGATACCTTAATAACCTCTAGTCATTTTGAGTATGCATCAACGACAATGAGGAAAAGGGATCCATGAAAAGGCCCAGCATGATCGATGTGGAGTCTTGACCATGGTTTTTTAATGCATTCCCATGTTCCCAGTGTCTTAGGAGGTGCATGTCGTGTTTGTTGACAAATGTTGCACCTATTTACTGTGTCTTCAATTTGACTATCCATCTTTGGCCCCCACATGTAACTTCTTGCAAGGCCCTTTGTACGTACGATGTCTTGATGTGAGCTGTGGACAGTGGCCAATAGGTGTTCTTGAGCGTAGGTGTTTTAACCTTATTAAAAGCTTCATCGTGATTTTTCTTCCATTTCCACACTGCTCCCTTGTCTAGCAAGCGATGAAGAGGGTCTGCCACTGTTGCTTTATCTTGTAAAAACACATGATAAAAGTTTAGTAGACCCAAAAATGCTTGGAGTTCTTCTCTCTTTGTTGGCGTAGGGGCTTCTTGAATAGCTTTTACTTTGTCCTTTGTGGGTTTAATACCTCTCTCGTTGATTTCATAACCTAAGAATTCAAGTTTTGGAGTTCCAATAATACATTTATTTTTGTTTAAGCGTAACCCAGCTTTAGAGAATCGATCAAGAACTTCACGAAATCGCTTGGCTACTTCTTCTTCTGTAGAACCTTTGATCAAGACATCATCACAGTATGGAAACACACCTGGTATGTTTGCGAGCAATGTCTCAATGAACCGTTGGAATATTCCAGGAGCTGTTGAAATACCAAATTGGAGGCGATTGCACTTAAATGCACCCCGATGAGTCACAATTGTTTGTGCCATGGCAGAAGATTCATCCACGACTAATTGCAGATATGCTTGGGATAAGTCAAGCTTTATGAAATGTCGGCCTCCTGTTAATTCTGCAAGTATTTGATTTACTGCCGGTACTGGATATGGATGGGTGCCTAAAGCCTTGTTGACCGTACATTTATAGTCATCACATAACCTAATATCTCCATTATATTTCATGACAGGAACTACAGGAGTTGCCCAATCAGAGTAACTAACTGGTTCCAGAACTCCCTGGTCTTGTAATCGTTGCAATTCCTGCTCAATCTTGGGTTTTAGAGCAAATGGTACATTCCTAGCTTTCAGCTGAATTGGACGAACTGAGGGATCCTAATGTAACTTGATAGGTGTACCTGTAAACATTCCCAGTTCTTCCTTGAAAACATCAGAGAATTCACTCAGGACATCATCCAAAGTAGAATGCTGTATGCTATGAATGCCTATTACCTTTATTCCCAATGGTTCGAACTAATTTAGACCTAAAGTCCTTGACGTTTCTTTTTAGCAATCAGAAGTGGAAGTTCCCGTTCGTATGAAGCATATTTAACTCTAACTTGGCACCAACCCAAGTTTTCTACTGGTTGTTTATTGTAGTCTTTGACAACGAAAGCAAACTTTTACAACAGTGGAACGCTGTGAGGATATAACCGGTCAAAAGTACCTTTGTCAATGATGGATATTTTAGCTCCTGAATCTACTTCCATAACGCATGGTGTACCGTTGATCAGGACGGTTGTTTTCATGTTTGGTGTTTTCACACTGTTGAGGCACCCATTTTTCAAATGGACGGTGTCTAAACTCTCTGTGTCGAAGGAATCAGAGTCACTATTTTGTAAATTCTGCTCATGTACTGTTTTTCTAGAGAAATTTGATTTGTTCTGACAGACTCTTTGTATGTGGCCCTTCTTTTTGCAGGCATGGCATTCAACATCTTTAAATTTGCACTGCGCTCTTGGATGGTTGCGTCCACAACTAGCACAATTTTCTTTCTGAGATTGCCTTTGATACGATTTTGTCTCTTGCCAAGAGGCATAACTGAAACAGTTCCAGATCCTCTAATCTCTTTTACATGAGAATTGACCATTTCTGCTGCCAAGGCCTTATCTAGTGCTTGAACAAACGTTAACGATGAATCGGCGAGTAAACGACGTTGGAGAGCTTCATCTCTCATACCGCACACCAACCTATCTCGGAGCATGACATCTAACGACGCACCGAAATTACAGCGCTCGGATAGCTTCCGTAATTCTGAAATGAATGTACTTACACTTTCTCCCGACTGTTGATTCCTACGATAAAATAAAAATCGCTGGAAGATCTCGGAAGGTTTCGGGGAGAAATGTGCTTTAACAAGTTTTATTAGCTCGTCATAAGGCTTAGTAGTAGGGCTTGCTGGGGACACGAGAGAACGGATCGTCGCGTACATCTTCGCCCTGCACACACTCAAAAATATGGCCCGTTTTTTCGTTGGTTCGGTGATATTGTTTGCTTCTAAAAAGCATTCCAAGCGTTCATGGTAAGCATCCCATGTTGACGGTTCCGATACGTCGAAAGGCTCCAAGCTACCGAAAGCAGCCATTTTCTTCACAAAACGATGTTGAGAAAAAAAAAAAGGTTCTTTATTAGAAATTAGCAGAATGTAGATATTACTCACAGTTCTGAAACGTCGGTAAGCGTTGCCGCAGTTAGGCCTAAAACATAAGCATAAGCTTCGATCTTCAGCAATTCTCGCAGTTATCTGAATACTTTTACCTCGTCGCCAATTATTAAGTATTAACCGAGACTTAAATAGTTAACACAAATGCAACTTAAACCTATTATGACATTACTAGCCAGAAACATAGCTATCAAACAGTGACAACCAAGTATATTTACATATTTAATTCGTGCGGCCTGCTGCCATTCCGGTAGAATAAAAGTGTGTTACAATACATAACAATACTTGTCTAGGCTATTTGGAGTTAGACCGCGACCAACGACATACAAGACCAGCTCATAACATTTAAACGTCACACGAGTGGATGATCTTTACACGTGATTGGTACAAATTGCCTCGCCCGTCGTTTTGAGCAAATCGCCATATAAAGATGATGATTTTGATGTACTCTGTGTGACGTTTTAAAAGTTATGAACTGGCCTAGTATGCCATTGGTCGCTGTTAGACATAGACTAACCAAGAGGATTGGCGATCCTCTTTTGTCCAGAATCGTCTTAGTCTCAACCAATCAAATATACATTATACCCCATATGTCGCCTCTCTCATAGTGACCCTAGCGGAGAGTATTGTAGCAGCCCGTTTTTTTTTTCGTTAGCTTAGCAACTAATTTCACAACTTCTATAACTGTAGCTGACGCATATCAACCTTGTTTCCCAAAATAACCGCCATATTGGGCCCCAGTTTAGCCTTAAGCCGCGAACCCACATGTGGAAAAATACGACGGAATTCGACAGCGGAACGGCAAATTGACCCCATATTTGCCGCGTACAAATGCGAAAATGCAGCGGAATTGTAGTTAAAACATGTTTTAACTTTTTCCGTCTTCCGCGACGGCATCTGTAGAAATCAAACATGCGCAGTAGTTAACGCGGAAGCGCCAGCGAAAAACGCAAGTCGGAAATTTGGCGTAGCGGAAAATTTGGCGCTGCAGATTTCCGTCGTATTTTTCCGCATGTGGGTTCCCGGCTTTAGTCTACCACCAGAGCTAGAGTTGCCGTATTTAAAAAACCCTCTCGCTCTCTCCCATTGACTAACGCTAACCGGCTTCACCTTGATCTTTGGTCTCCGGCCCATAAATAGCAAATAAAGTCACTGATCGACCATTGGAGGTCAAACAACCGGTGGAGGGAAATTGTGATTTGCAGCTGGGAAGATTATGGGTTATGGGCGCGGTTGAATGTGAAATGGGCAGTTATGATTGGCGGATGAAACGTCATCAGCTGATTCATAAATCAACCATTGCATTGCAGGTT
The DNA here is from genome assembly GCA_963932465.1 of Maratus speciosus. NCBI lineage: Eukaryota > Metazoa > Arthropoda > Arachnida > Araneae > Salticidae > Maratus > Maratus speciosus. The sequence continues at coordinate 143,339,312 of OZ010791.1, forward strand.
AGTCGTGATTGGTAGCTGAGAGGATTGTGGGCGTGGCTGGAAGTCAACCAGAAAGTCGCCGTTGGCGGCTGAAAAGTATTTTTTCACAAAGTGTGAAAAATACAGCAAGATAAAAGCTTTTTTTCGTTATTATCTTCTGAGAAATTCAGAAATACATCAAAAATATAAAGCTATATATCAAATTTACAAAACTTTCTTTCCATTTTTTCGAAAGTGAACGATTTTTCCCTGGCGTACCAGCAGCCCATCGTTTTCTCAACTTGTTTGGAAGTATTTTTGTATCAAAACAACGTGAATGCACATGCCGTTCTCGTATAAACAAAACATTAAATATGGCAAAATTGCATGGAGAGACGGATTTAGAATTTATCGAAACTAAACTTAAGGAGATTTTAAATAATCCTGAATTTTTTTATAAGTAAGTTGTTTTGAGTATTTAAATTTCTTCATTTTAATCTGTTTATATAGTTCTAATTAGTGGCTGTTTTATTATTTTTCAGACCTCAGCATGAAAATACAAGTAGCATCAAGCACTTAAGTCAGAAGTCTTACAGTTCTGCTGCCTGTGATGAACTTTTCAAAGGCAGGTCGAAGGCTTTGTCAAAATTACTTATAGATGGTTTTGATGAGGAACAAATATGGCATCAGAGTGATCTCTTGAATAAAGCTGCTTCATCAAATCTTACAGATTTTGTTAATAGTTTTGACTCAAAAGATCTTTTACCGGTTCTGTCTGCCAATTCATTGTCTCAATCAATTTTAAGTAAATTAGAAAAGCCTTCCTCGGATGACCAAGAAGGCAAATCTGTAGATGAGAATGCTGCCGCTTTCAGTAGTCAGGAATCAAGTGCTGAAGAAGACTATGCTTTTGACGATGACTCTGATTCAGCCACTGAATTCGACGCAAAACCGGAGAGAGATCAGTTACCTCAGAAAAAAAGAAAATGCGCTTCTGATGCTGATTTAGATTCTGATTCGTCTACTGGGTTTGATCCAACACTCAAAAACAAGCATTCATCCCAGAAAAATTCAAAATATGAACTTAATGAATCTGATTTGTATGCTGATTTCAATACAGAACGGGAGCAAGATGAGTTACCCCATGAAAAAAGAAAACGTGCATATGATGTTGATGAACATTCTGATTCATCTACTGGGTTTGATGAAAAAACAAAAAAGAAGCATTTACCCCAGAAGAAATCAGAATTTACATCTATTGTTGACGACCAGTTTTTTAAATTATCCAAGCTTGAAAACTTTTTGAGAATAGAAGATCTTAAAGATGAAAGAGGTGATGAACCTGTATCAGATGATGACATAGATTTATTTCAAGATATACCATCTGACGATTTGGATGATGGTGGTGAAGATGAAGAATCAGAGGATGAAGAAAATAAGAATAAAAAGGTCTATTTTTATGTTTTATTATTTTTTTCCTTTGTTTCATATGGTTATAAAATAGTCAGCATCATACTAGCTAAAAGCAGGCGGCAGGATTAAACAGAAAATTAGAGTTTAACTAACTCTAATTACAACTAACAATTATTGCTTATTATAAATTTTATATGCAAAATATATTTAGTATATTTTTTTTTTTTTTTTTTTAAACGAAAACATAAATAAGACAATTTAGTAATTAAGCAGTTTAAAAGTACATAATTTTTTTTTAATTAACATAAATTGTTTCCCGCTTCTCTCTGTACATTGCCTCACCAGTGATGTAAATGAACACAGATTCACTAGAGATGTCATAAATTCAACTGACAATTGAGTGTATGGTCACAAATAGTTAAAAACAGCGTTGGGTGTTTGACTCTGATTGTAACTGAACTAGCATCACTGAGTGGTGATTTTGCAGAAACCATGCCTCCAGGTAAATGTGACTAGTCCTTATTCTTGGGTAATTTGGTAGGGTGCAGCACTCGGCGGCACTTTTTAATTATTTTATGCCCACTAAGGCACTTTTTAAATATTTTATGTGCCCAACAATCTTTACTGTTCTTTTTGTCTTGCCATTTCCTCATAAAATACATCAATCTCTCATAGGAAAAAAATCGTGAATTTCATCATATGTTTGAGGGAGGAATATGAAATTCACCTATCAGACACAGGAAAAAGATTGCAAAATTCGTTGATTGGTTGCAAGGAAAAGTCTAAAAAGTTATTAGTCTGTCGCGGAAAAAAAAAACATTGATTTTTTTTCAGTTGCACAAGGAAGGAGAGTGGGAAGAAAAAACTAGTGGCTCTTGTAAACTTTGTAATTTGATTTAATGATTTTCATGGCTGATTGTGTTCCAGTTAAATATACTAAAATTCTGTTTTTTTTTTTTTTTTTTTCTTGTTTTTTTTTTTTTTTTTTTTTTTTTTTCATTTTCAATACTGGAATTCCTGTTTTTACAGAGTTGCCTCATGGAAAACAGTTTGAGAAATTCATAAATCGGTTGAGGAGAGATGTGCATAATTCAGGGCAAAGATGTATTATATACCAAATGGGTTAAAAAAATGCAAGATTTTTTCCGATAGGTTTCTAGCCAGTAGCAGAAAATTCAAGATGGGAGACAGGCGTCACAGATTTTCTTTTCTCTTTTGCAGATTACTTTCCCATTATCTTTATTTCACTTTCTGTTATTTTTACTTTCTGACTCAGACAAGAAAAAACCTGGAACTGGATTTGACTTGGTCCTGTAGCCAGAGCAACTGGTCAGTCCTATTTTAGAGAAGTCTGGCATTTTCTTTTCTCCCGTTTAATGGGTCATTCCAAGAATTGACGTAACCTTTTCTGCCCTCCCCCTCTCACGGACGAAGTTCCTTCCCTACAAGTTTTCGAATCTCTGAAAGCAGAAAATCTACTCATGATTTTTCTTGTCTGAGCCAGACTGTCGCTTTTTATTACTTAATATAAAACTTAAGATTATTATTAATAAAAACAAATAAAATGCATAAAGTTGTCACAGGTAAGTGATTGTTTGATTAGCTAACCCTTCAATTGTAGAATATTTCACCTGTAGATTTTTTTCTGCTTCAGAAGTATCTGTAGCAGACACTTTGAGAATTTTCTGCTACTGGGGGTTTCTAAAATATGGTATGGATATTAATTGATTGACAGTATTCTGCAGAAAATTTAGAGGAACATGTGTGTAAGTCATGTATAATTTGAGAACAGATTCTGTTATACCATCTTGAAGTATATTCATTATTCTTTAAATCCTCAAAAATCTTTTTCTTTTTGATCTCGAAAAGCTCTTCGTTACTGAGATAGCTAAAGGCTCAAATTAATGTAAATTTTTTTTTAAAATTTGTTTTTTTAAACTGTCTGTATTTATGTATTTGTTTTTAGTTAATTATGAACAGACGTAATATCTTTCTTCACTTTAAAAGTTCATTTTTTTACTTATTTGAAAAAAATAACATAGAAAAATTACCATAATTTTAATTTTATATCTGCTAAGTTACATTTTTTCTTTTTTAGTCAGCAAGAGATTTCATGTATGATGACTTCTTTGATGATCCAGAGTCAGAATTAGAGAATGAAAATAACAGTGTTTTGAATGATAAAGATGGAAGCTTCATGACAGAAAAGGAGTATGTATATAAATTTATTAAATGTATGAAAAATCTCATTTATGTACATTTTCCTTGTTTTTATAATTACTACTGAACAGCTAAAAATATTAATTCAAAAATACTTTTATAATTTTGCAGGGTTGGCACAGTTTTAACCATGCTTTGGTTTGTGGGGTTTTTTTTTTTTAGAAAAAATTAATATAATCATTTCTTTTTATGTATAATTTAAGTGTTATAAATAATTTCTACTTTTAATACTTTATTTTAGCAGTAAATGTTACATTAGCGAGTCTAGGTCATGTTTGTATGTGAAGGATAAAACTTAGTATGTGTTGAAGAACATATCTATTGCTCTAAAGATAAAACTTTAAGCATGTGAATTTATCAAAGGTAAAATAGATTAAAAATATCCAATATTTAGGATTTTAAATATTTTTATTTTAAAAATTGCAGATTATTTAAAGTAATTAATAACGTAACAAGATGATTATTAAGATTTGGATCAAGCTGTAAAAGAAAATTTTCTTGATTGGGGAAATTATCCTTTAAGAATTAAAATCAACGTATGAAGTTGAATAAGAGGGCATTCAAAAATTGGGTGCTAGTTATAGCATTTTAATAATAGCATTTTTTTCTGTTATTTGCTAAATCTAATGATAAAAAATGTTGACTTGGAATTGTCACTCAAAAAACAAAATGACGACAAGTATTTGAAATTTATTTCTTGAATATTATATTCAAAATAAAGAATAAGAAAAAAAGAAAGAATATAATATTCATAAAACTACATCAAATATTTATTTATTATTAGTAATCAAATGATTGTTTATGAAGACTTTCTAGGTGTCAATGTTTCACCGTGTAGAGAAGTTTTTTCGGCACAGATGTCATATTCGCCCCATATTGGTGCAATTTTTTTTCGGTTGCCAATTTGGCGAAAACATCAACAGCATAAACAACATAATCCGGGTTACCACATCAAGCAAAATAACGGCACTTTGGCGGCAGTTAAGTACCCGTTGCATATATGACATTGGTGTCAGAAAAAAATCGCGCCAATATGGGGCGAATATGACATCTGTGCCGTTTTTTCTTTGAACTTAAGACATAGCTGTTACTACTAATAATATTTAAATTATAAATTATTTTATTTTTTTTTTCATAACTGATTGTAACTGATTATAATCATAATGCATTCATGTTTTTCCAATTTTTATCAAAAATTGTCGTATTTTTCATTCATTCATGGATTGCACATCTTGTTTTTTAAGACTTTGTTGGTGAAAACATTTCAAATAAATATGATGCATTTTTTGTACCATTCCATTATACCAACACCATGCCAAAATATATGCTAATGCACCATTTATTTCAGTCCTGACCATACAACCATACAAAGGTTTTTCACTGCAAACCATGCCAAACATTGGGACTCACTATTTATTAAGCATGCATATTTTTTTTTATTATTGTTTAATGTCAACTGAGCAAAGTAATTTGATTTGCTATTGTTCAAAATAATTCTTTTTTTCCCCCCCAAGATGCCAGCTATGAACATTTCACAGTAGGTCACAAATATAATTTTTTTCACCCTAACTCTGGGTGCCATACGCAATCTATTGAGAGATTGTAAGGTATCACAAAATGGCATAATAAAAGACACTGCAGCACTGATTAAATTGTATTATATTTATTTATTTATTTATTATTATTTAAACTGTGTATTTATATTGATATAATAAAATAATACGTGAAAGTCTGAAATTTTATATTTTTTAAATGATCATTTTTGCACAAACACAAAAAAAAAAAAACATTTCAGATGTTTCATTTGATGCCAACTATTATGCTTGGCAACAATAGTATTAGTATAAGGGAAAAGTAGTCTGTTTTCTTAATTCAGCCAGTTAAATTCTTTTTGATCAAATGACAGAATTTCTCAGCATTTCCCAAACTTTTTTGTCTCTTGACATGGTTCATTGTCTTATCTCTCCTTTACGGCACACTAAAATCTCTTACTCCCTATTTTTTATAGGTAAAATAAATGTATTGATAAGTTAAAACTAACTAAAAATGCCACATAAAATATCTAAAAATAAAAAGTCATTTATTTGTACAAAAACATAAAACGAGTGATGTAAACAAATTATTTTGAAGTTGAAGTGTTATGATGCTTTTTGTTAACAATATCCTTTATGTTTACAGAAAAACTTGATGATTAATTCTGAAGTCTGGGTCCACTTTCAGTTGGTTTCTATATTTGTTTATTATGCAGTCTGGTGCCGGGTCATGGATAGGCATTTGGAAATTGCTGGAATAAATATTTAGTCAAAAATTTCAATAGAATCCTTTTAAAAACATATTGAATAATCATTCATTGCTAATTGATTGACATACATCAATCTAATTTCATCTTAAGGCTGTTCTCAAATCCAGAGGATCTACTTTTAGACACATTTTTCAATTCATTTTTGTTCGGAAACTCATGAAATTGGCAGGTGTTGTTATTAGAAACTATGTAGTCAAAAGACGTTTTCCCTTTTTTGGTCACCGCAAAAGGTCGTTCCAAAAATATTGTCAAAGTTGATGTTTTGAAATGAATTTCCAGATGTGAAAGGAACAGAAAAGAGAAAAACTGGTCGTAACATGATCAAAATTGCTTATAACTCAATAATTAATGTATTTATCAAAAAAGGAAAATTCATTTCAATTCAAAATCACTTTAGTATATTATCCAAATTGCTTTAATTATCACCTGCCAATTTTATGCCTTTACAATTAAAAATGAGTCAGAAAATGTATCAGAGAGTTTTGCTTTGTTGAGCATTGAACTTGTGAGCCCTTAAGTGTGTCTTTTCTTTAATTATTCATTGAAATCTCTTTTTTGTTACTCAAATGTCTTAAGTATACTATATTTAATTGCATTTAAGTACATATTTCAAATTCTAGCCATTCTTTTGATGAGAATGAATCTTATGATGAAATGGAAACTGTTGAAAAAGTAGAAGATCTACAGAATAAAATACCAGAAAATTCAGTGAACAGGACAGAAGATAGAAAAACTAAGTTTGAATTAGAACAAGAAAAGGTTAGTGTTTGACACCATGATATAATTTTTTAATGAAACTAATCCAAATACTTTCCATCCACATTTAAAGACTTACTCTGATAAAGATAACTTTATTTCGTATAAATAACAATGTTTGAAAAGTAAGTGGAGTATCTTATTTAATAAATCTTAATTGCAATGCAATATAAAATATAGTAAATATTTTGAAATATGCACATTCTCGCGATTAAGAAATCTCATATCCTCCTACCTACAACCCGTATGTTACTGATAAAGCTGTTAAATTCTATAGTCCAAAATTCTCTTAATCTCTCCTAATGTTTTATTCGCCAATCTACTGCAAAATCTCTAAAATCCTTTTATGTTTTGTTTTCAGAGTTTTTTCTTTCAAATCTATAGACAAAATTAAATTATTGTCTCTTTAAAATCTCATTTCTGTGGACAGCCAATGTGGTATCTGTGAGAATACTTCTCACAGTATTTAAATTTGGTTTAATTTTATTCCCTTTCGGCCTTTTTTTTGCATCAATGTCTATTTAAACTCAATCTTTACGCCGCGATGTTGACGCTTTTATCCCTCACCGTAAAGCAAGTTCATTTTTCACCGCTGATATTCATATCTGCATTGGGAGCGGATCGGCAGCTTGCGCATGCGCACTCCGCTATTTTAGGAGCACATTTCTGGAGCTCTCGTATCGATGGAGACAGCTTGCATTATGACGACGTCATTGAAATTATGCTCCGCCCTCTTTTGACGCCGATCGCTGACAGGAGAATCGTTTTGTTTCGTTTTCCAATCAGTGAAACTTTTTTTAATTCTGCAGCTTGTAATTCGATTTTCATTAATTTCCCGTAAATGTTAATTTAGCTAATCAATTTAAATTCTGCCTTTTAATTACTTTGTCAAGCCCGTATTCATCATTTAAAAACTAAAACTACGTTAAAAGTCTACATCTTTTTCAGACAACATCAAACCAAATTCTGAATTGAAAATTAACGAGTTTTAGTTTTTAAATGATGAATACGGGGTTGACAAAGTAATTAAAAGGCAGAATTTAAATTGATTAGCTAAATTAACATTTACGGGAAATTAATGAAAATCGAATTACAAGCTGCAGAATTAAAAAAAGTTTCACTGATTGGAAAACGAAACAAAACGATTCTCCTGTCAGCGATCGGCGTCAAAAGAGGGCGGAGCATAATTTCAATGACGTCGTCATAATGCAAGCTGTCTCCATCGATACGAGAGCTCCAGAAATGTGCTCCTAAAATAGCGGAGTGCGCATGCGCAAGCTGCCGATCTGCTCCCAACGCAGATATGAATATCGGCGGTGAAAAATGAACTTGCTTTACGGTGAGGGATAAAAGCGTCAACATCGCAGCGTAAAGATTGAGTTTAAATAGACATTGATGCAAAAAAAAGGCCGAAAGGGAATAAAATTAAACCAAATTTAAATACTGTGAGAAGTATTCTCACAGTATCTATTACATGCCTTGTCTTGGTTATATTGACCAAACTAGGAGAAGATCAACCGCTTGACTGCCCAGACAAATGCTGCGTAAAATCATATCAGTAATCAACGACCATTATGTACACTAGAGATCTGCATGGGCTCAGACTAATTTTCACTCATGGAACTCAGGTCGGGCCTGATCTACACTCTTTTTGGGCTGGCCCGGGCCATACTTTTTTCTGAAGGCCTGGGCTAGGCCTAACTTATTTTTTCTGTACAGAGCCAGGACTGGTTTCATTCCTATTCTTCACGGCCCAAAATTTTCAGTCCTAATTTTCACCCAGTCCATATGAAAGTCATTGTCTCAGTGTTGCTTGGTCCATTCAAAGGTCAATAAAATAAAGCCTGGCTCAAAAATTTTTGCAAAAATTGCATATATTTTTAAATCGCCGTTATTCTACACTTAAACATTAAAATTTATTCTTTTTTAAAGAACAGTAGATTTCTGCGCTTATTAAAATATAGCTAAATTAAAATATAGTAAAACGTGTGAAAAAGTACCTGCCTATAACAGAACACTGTTTTAAACTGACAAACGTGTTCATTCATGCATAATTAATATACTAATACATAAGAAAAGAATATATAATAGGGTGGTTCAGCCGTCTGTGTAAAAAAATAAACTTTCACTTATATACCAGGCCACCCCTCAATTTTTTTAGACTTGCGTATAGTAATATTCTGGTGGAATTTGAACTTCATATTTCAACTGTAAGAGGGTGCTCAACGCCCACTAACTTCATAAGTTAGTGCATTCCATTCTAATTTTTCTATATATTTATTTTTTTTAAAAAAATAAAGACCTCCAAAATTAATTCTTAGAAAAGAATAAAACAATATAGAAGTAAAAAATAGAAATGTAATCATATTTGGTCTTTAATAATACAAAATAGTGTCTAAAACTGATTTTTTCATTGTTTCTGATGGAATGTATTTTCTGTTTGCTTCTAAGACCTGCAGCAAGAATTGCTTTTCATCTTCATCATTTGTTATGATTTTATTGAAACCTCCATTAACCCCTCGTTCTGCACTGTCATTCACTACTTGTAAATTTTGAACCCATTCCTTTCCTTTGGGATAGTCATCATTATCATTTCATTTTTTGGGAGAAAGCATAATTCATTCCTTATATTCATACGAGGTAAGGGTTCTGTTGTTGTTCTTGTTGCAAAGTCTGACAGTCATACACCATCTTCTTTAAAAATCTCAAGTTCTCATCTTACATGACACTTCTTAAGAGCTTGCATAGCTGTAAATCGCCCTACAATAATTTGTTTTCTTCCATTTAAATTCTGTCAGAAAAGAGCGAAAGTCTTATGAAATCATCAGAACACTCAGACATGTGATGTCCCATCACTTTTCCAGCAGAAAGTGCAATCTCTTAGTCTGTTGATAGATAATTTTCAAGATCTTTAACTGTGTTGGAATAAATTCATCGTCTAAAGGCTCAGAGTTTTCCCTTACACTATTTAGACAAATATTGGATGAACAGGTAGCTGAAGGTAAAGAGGCTCTAATGCTTCATTCTTCTTTTATTCTCTGAAGAGAACGTTCATACTTTTTTCGGTAACTCTTTATCTTTTAAATCCATATACATTTTACAATTAGTTCTTTGATCGTGAAGAAAATTAGAATCTTCTTTAATTATTATTTTCATAACACCTTCATCCTTCATGACCAATATCAAAGAAAAGAGTCCAAGATATCTAACCACTCCTTATCGTTGGGTTTTAGAAAAAACCTTTGTTTTTCTTTAACAAAAGCCAATGAGAATGAATGTTTTCTAATTTTTTAATTATGCATGTGTTTCTTTTGTTTTGTAGGAATTTCAGATTTCTGTTTTTTTTGCATTAATTCTTTAACTGATAAAGAACACGCTAAAGGATTTGTCTTGTCATAGTTAGTTGTTTCAATCTAGTCAATTGATCTACTGATCTTAGGCCAATCAGAAAAATTTCATTACTAAAGCAAGTTAAAACTGGAGCGATTGCAAATTTTTAGCTTTGAAATTTCTTTAAACAGAAAAGAATGGCTATTTTTCATAAAATTAAAGTTGTTGATTAATGCACAAATTTTGTGATTATTTTATTTCATATTAGGCTTAGTGTTTGTCTTATTAACTGAACATGAATAATGTTAGCATCCCATAACAGTAGATTAATATTTAATATAAGTAGTGTAACCTAAATATAATTCTTGATACTTACTTAAAAGTGGAAACTCTTGCAATAAATAATTAAATGTATTTTAAATATTATTTTCATTTGTCACTTTTCACTTAGGAATAGCCATGAGCTAAATGTAAACAACTTCAGACAGATGTTTGCTGCTGGAATGCAGAATTTGAAAACCTATAAGATAATTATTTGAAATAAAAATTATCATGAAAAATTAAATGTTTCATTGACAAATTGTTTTCAATTGGTTGTAAAAAAAGTTGGTAGAATTCTTGTTTTGGTTTAGTGTTGTCTGTAACTTCATCATGTCAATAATTCTCAGAAATGTTGCTACATATAAAAAAACATTTCAGAAATATTTAAATACAAATATATGTAACAAACTAAATTTCTTTTTAAAACTTCTGACAAAAATTAAATATTTCTGAAGTATAAAATATTGTTGCATTTCCTATGCTTCTGCTAATGTTAAATTGTGGGGTCATTGAGCACCCTCTTAGAATTTGAGTAAGAAGCTAAAAATTTACTGGTATTATACTATTGATGAGTCTAAAAAAATTAGGGGGTGGCCTGGACTCTAGCTCAAAAAAAGTTTTTTTGAACCACCCTAATATATAATACATTTACACTCGCTAAGAAGGAAACTTGTCTATAACACATTTTTTTTTTTTTTTTTCTATTCAATTCCATCTTAGAAGATTTTACTGTATAGCATTTTTCAGATTTTTAACACTTGAATACATGGAATATGGATTAACAATATTAATGATAGCTGAAACATTTACATACAAGAAATAGAGATTCATTAAAAAAATTAATATTGCAGCCTGCAGCTTCTATAAAAATGAAGATTATAAACATGAAAAAAAAAGTTAAGATAAATATTTTTTTGTCATAATTCCTTGTAGAGACAAATTTTTAACCAAACCGATGTAAAAATCAATGTTTTGTTGAAATTCACCCGGGTCGGACTTGGGCCGAGATTTTAACTTTTTTCTGGGCTGGGCTCGGGCCAAACTTTTAAGTTTTTTACCGGACCGGGCCAATATTTTTTTCCTATGGGCCAGGCAGAACTTTTAATTTTTGTATTGGGCTGGGACGAATTTATTTTTCTGTGAGTCAGGCCAGGGTCACGCCTGGAAATTTCGGCCCGTGCAGACCTCTAATGTACACCCCGCATGTCATTCACTACACACTAATGGTTGCATATTTGAACCTGATTGGTCTGTGATATGCAACTGATATAACAGGGTACTGGTTGAAGGTGAGAGTAATAACCTTGATTCTACTACAAGGACGCTGCTAGAGGGGGAATTTAAGCCTGGGGGTTAAGGGTGCACTGTCAATATGTTTAGTTTCTAATAAGAATTTTTCATTTTCTACTGCTGGACTTCTTTTCATTCTTTTTATTTTTATAAAACTAATATTCTCTCTTTTTGTATTTCTTTTTCACGCTGAGTTTTCAGAAAGCTTATTTCATTTAAAAAAAAATTCCAAATATTATTTTAATAATCATTCGGTCTTGCCAATGCTTCTTGGAAACTTATCTCATAATTTTCATTTTGTTTTCTTGCTTGCACATTCTTGTATTAAAAAAATAATAATAATTCTTTATCTTTCTATTTAATTAATTTCTCGTTTTTTAATCCTTTTTACTTCTTTTTATCTCCTCCCTCCCTACTGTTTTAGTTTTTCTTTTCATCTTGTACACTTTCACTCCTTTTCCCACCCTTCACAGCAGTAGAATTCATATAAAAAAGTCACTGGAACCAAGGACCAGTAAGCAATAGAATTTTCTGGTCCGCAGTAATCATCACTGGCCTGCTACATAAAGTTCTATTAAGTCCCTTTAACCCTTTGTGTGACCCCCCTCCCCCTCCTAGAATATAAATCAAACTTCCTTTGCAGTTATCCAAAATTTTCATCATAATAAAATGTAAAATTATAATCTGCTAAAAATTAAACAGTACATAAAGAAAAACTATAAAATTATTAATTAAATATTTCATTTCAGATTATCTACTGACTAAAATTTAATGCAATTTTTTAAAATTTATTTTTTTAAATAAAGTACAATTATGCGATTTGTGTTTGATTGCAGTTTTCTCAGAAACGGGAAAGTTTATGTTTACCTGTCAGAGAGGAGGGAAAGTTAATGGTCCTGTGGACCCTTAAATTTTTCAAATTAGTGGTTCGATTGAATTTTTGGTGGTCTCGGACCAGCAGACCACCAAGGATTTCGAACGCTGTTTCATTTAGTGGTTCATCTGATTATTCTTCGTCTGTACCTTTACCTGTATCTTTCTACTTACTTCTGTCATTTGCATATTTGTCTTCAAACAATGCTCTCAGCTGATGAAGGAACAGGTTTAAATTCTGTTCTAAAACAAATGTCATGCTAATTTATATTTATCTGTTTTTTTACAAAGTTTTGTATTTCATTTATTACATTAAATCAGGGCTCGAGAAATCCCAGGCATCAGATTGCAATGATAACTGTAAATAAAGGCTTAGCATCTAGCTTTATTTATTTTTTTAAAACTTTTATGTTTAAATGTGATGTTATTATGCCATATGTATATTACTAGACAGAATTCTGATTTTTATGTTCTTTGAATAATTTAAAACAAATTAAAATATTATTTTTTAATTGACCCAATTTACTTTGAAGCCTAAATATATTTAATTTTGATCAATTACGAGTGTTGACAATTTAAATACCTTTTGTATTATGTTTATAATAAGCAGGTATCAAGTGAGTTACAAAAGCATCCAATATAGACAGATTTCCATATTTAACCAAAGTTACTTTGCTTCGCATTGCATTAGTGTTACTTGTATCAAGCGTCTCTTCTAAAAATAGTTTAATTTATTCCAGGGTTTGTGGATTTAAAAATCAGAATCGCTTCAGAATTTTGTTTTTGAATCTGACATTGTAAATAAGGTGTCTTCTTTGGATTATATTTGTAGAAAACACTATTTAATATGAAAAATGATGCTCTCAGTAAAGAAGTTGAAAGAGCAATATCTTAAATTTTTACAGTTGCTGTTGAAAGAGTATTTTCCACCTTTGGATTAATTCAGCCAGCACTTCAAAATGAAAAATCATCTGAGTTTGTGATTTTGTTTAAAAGACTAAATAAAAATGAAAAATAGCTTTTGAAATAACAATTGTAATTTCTTCATTGATATTGGTATTTGATTTTTTCTCTTCTTTTTTTTACTTTAAAAATTCACCTAGAATGTTTAGAGTGGTGAAAAAGATAACTTTGTTGATGTTTAGCACATTTTCCCCCCTCAAATAAATAAATTCATAATTATTTCTGTTTAGTTTTGTGGTTATACTAGTACACTAGTGCTCAAAAAACTGATTTGATAAATATTGTATAAATAAATACATAAGAAGAACTTGTTCTGTTACAGATCAACTTAAAATGCCTGTTGAAGATTTTTAATGGTTTCAGATGTAAAAATTTCCTTTTTAATATTTCTTGACAGGGTTTTATCTGTCTTTGCAAAGTGTAAGAGTTTTGTTGACAATATATATATATATATATATATATGTATATATAGAAAAAATATCGTGATTTTATGTATTTAATACATAGTTTATCATATGTAAATACTAATAAGGAAATGTAAACTTTATCATTAATCATTGTAAATGTAATCATAACTTAAATAATATCATTTGCAACTTTTAGTTAGTAGATATTTAAAAAAACAAAAAAAAAACTGATATTTTTAATTTTTTTCAAGAAAAATAATAATAATGATAAAGTAACATTTTAGAGACAGATATACATTACTTAAGTGGATATCTTATAATTTTTTTAAAAATTTATACTGCCCTAGCCCTTTGTTATGTTGTGCTTTTATCTTGTTTCTCAGCATGCACAAGTTCCGAGTGATCTTTTATAGTAAAATACCTTCAACAAGGAAAAACCTGCTCAACAACAGACTCCTAATTGACTTAGATTTTGTTCAAAAATCAGTTAAAACAGGATAAGAAAAATAAATTATAGGAAAAGTATTGTAATCATTTGAGAGATTAAATCCCTGTTGGTGTAAAGGAGATCGCAAATAGATTTTTTACTTAGAAAATTTGGTTCTTAAAAAGTGGGGAATGATTGTACTTAGTGCCAATATATTAAGAAAGAGTAACAACATATAAAGACTAGGGATTGACCGAATCAGCAATTTTGCCGAATACCGAAGCTTCGGTCAAAGTGTACACCGAATATTCGGTATTCGGCAACCGAATACTTAAAAATTTTTAATGTGCATTTTTTCATATATTAGCTTTTTTAATAAACTTTAATTAAAATTAAATTCTTAGTAATTTAATTCAGTTACATTTTTATTCTTAAATCTAATTACACCAAAAAAATTTAATGACTACTTTCCACTCACAATTTCATTAACCCATCACTTATTTTTTATTATTTTATCACTAGCCAATACCCAAAATAACCTATGAAAGTATTAAACTATACAGGCTATTATTAAGGGTAAGAATTGTTAGAAAAACTAAAGTTCATTCAAATAAAAAGAAACAATGTTGTCATTAAGCTGATTTACTGATTGTCTAATTATAAACGTATTGAATAGGAATGTTCCCAAATACAAAAGGTATATCAATTTATACATTTAACTATTATCTGTCAAATTATTGATACATATTTATATTTTGATTAATAATTTAACATTGTGGTGATGAAGATAACAAATTTGAGCAATTTTAATGGTTATAAAAGATATAGGATAGGCACAGGGGTATACTTATTATAACAAATTTGAGCAATTTTAATGGTTATAAAAGCTATAGGATAGGCATAGGGGTATACTTATTTGATGCGTTTTCTTTAATATACACCTTAGATATGCAGAGATGAAATCTCACGTACTTATTTGAGGTGTATGTTAAAGAAAATACACATTAAATAAATTTAAATTAAGAAAACTAAAGTATAAATAATTAAAATTAAATTATAAGAGAAAGATGCCCACCTTCCTTACTTTTTTTTTTCTAATCGTAGATAGTTGTTTTGATTTCATCCCTATGTAGGCTGTTTTAGGAAAGAAAAGGGTTTTTTTTTTTTTTTTTTTTATTAAAAATGTCCTTTGGCTTGTTTTTTGTAGTGCAATTGAACTCTGAACTCATGCACATAATATTGAAACTCATCGTTTAGCCTATTCTACTTCTAATTAAAAAAGAATTCTTCTACTTCTAAGAAAATACTTACCCGCAATTATTCGGCCGAATACTTTTAAGTATTCGGCCGAAGCCGAATCACCGAATACCGAATCGACTATTCGGTATTCGGTCAATCCCTAATAAAGACACAAATATAAATATGTTTAAAAAGCATACAGCTGTTTCAAAACCTCTATCGAGCGCCAGAGAGCTAGAAAGCCAGACAGGGAGCTGAAAGGTATACCTGTCTGGCTCTCTTTCTCTCTCTCCCCCCCCCCCTTTTTTTTTTTTTTTTTTACTCAGAGTTTTAATTTTACTTTTTATTTTTAAGTACTGATGATGAAACCTTACAGGTTTCAAAAAGCTGTGTGCTTTTTAAACATATTTATATTTGTGTCTTTATATGCTGCTACTCTTTCTTAATTTGGTTCTTGTTTACTTTCCTATTAACCATTTACTCAGAGTTTTAATTTTACTTTTTATTTTTAAGTACTGATGATGAAACCTTACAGGTTTCAAAAAGCTGTGTGCTTTTTAAACATATTTATATTTGTGTCTTTATATGCTGCTACTCTTTCTTAATTTGGTTCTTGTTTACTTTCCTATTAACCATTTACTCAGAGTTTTAATTTTACTTTTTATTTTTAAGTACTGATGATGAAACCTTACAGGTTTCAAAAAGCTGTGTGCTTTTTAAACATATTTATATTTGTGTCTTTATATGCTGCTACTCTTTCTTAATTTGGTTCTTGTTTACTTTCCTATTAACCATTTACGGTTAACAAACTCTGTCACCAAATAATGTGATTTGGCATGTTGCTGCGTTCTTAGTTGTTTATTGGGCCACTGCATGTCATACGCAATGTACAGTCGTGGAAAAAAAAAAAGTAAATACCCCCTACTAACTCCTCAACAAATTATTGTAGACGAAAGTTACTGATACCGAACGATTGGAAATAAAGTCTACTTTTAAATGATGTATATAAAATTTGCTTAGGGACCATCTGCATATTAAAACAAATTCAAACTTTATTTTTTCAAAGGCAATACCCAATTTTAACCAGATATTTCAAATCTTCGGTTAAAACTATGCCTAGACACCCAATTTCAAGTCATTTGAATGATAAGTTTTTGAATTATAAACATTCAAAATTTAGTGCTCCTAATGTTAAATTACATTTTCATATTTTCATTTATATCTCCTGAAATTAGGCTCCTAATGTGCTAATTTTTTGTTTAGCGATAATACTAATATACCCAAACATAAATACGTTGAATTTGCAATTTTTATAATTTTATGATATGAATTATGAAATATGAAATTAATATTTGAAAAAATTATGAATTGCAACCTACAGTTTTTTTTTTTGATGGATATAATTTTATTAAGTCCTGCTTTATGGAAATCCAAAATTTCACAATTTTCTTCCAAGTAATTTCAAATTATGCTTAAAAAACGGCAAAAGGATGTTTTAAGGGGCCGTCTGTGATAGAAGTGACTAGATATTTTGAAATTTCTTCTGCTGTCGTGTAATCTAGCAGTCTTCATTGACTGCTTGAGTGGTGCTTAAGGTGCCTTGATCAAGAAGGGGGCTTTCTCGGTTAACAATCGAGTACGGAACTTCAATTTGGATACAGCCCTTAAAATACGCTCGTTTTAAAATAATTAATTTCTCGGAAACTTATGGTGCGAATTGCATAAAAATTTGTTTTTAGGCTAACTGAAGGGTGTAGAGTTCATTTATGCTGTCAGAATTGTGTACTACTATTGAAAAAAACAAAGTTATGGTTCGTTTTAATAAGTAGATGGCCCCCTGAGCAAATTTTATATACATCATTTAAAAGAAGACTTTATTTCCAATTGTTCGGTACCAGTAACTTTCTTCTACGATAATTTGTTAAGGAGTTAGTGGGGGGTCTTTACTTTTTTTTTTCCACAACTGTACATCAGTCACATACTACGTCAGTCTATTTAAAAAAAGAACATTGTTTAACGTCTTCAAAATTGCATTTGCAACTACACTAAGGCATGCAAAGAAATTAAGAAAATTAGATGGAAAAAGAACATCATATTGTGTCTGGAACTTGTTCTGAATAAATAAAGAGCAGTCTGTTCCTCCAACTGTCCATCATTATCTGACTTAAATTAAATCATTTTATGATTTTGTTTAATATCCACAGTTCTATCTGAAACCTTAAAAAGGAAAGGAAAAGCATAGATTATGAAACACTTTCCAACACATTCAGAATACTGTAACAAAGCGTCACCGTTTAATAAGGTGAAATATGATGTCTAAGTTTAGAAAATGCATAACACATTTGAAAACGCAAGTCCACATATTCTATAGTAAGCATTTTGTAGTGCACCTAAGTGATGTACATTAATTTTATAGTATATTGGCTTGAAAGTAATGTGGGTAACGTAATGAAGTCAGCCGCAGCTATAATACATGACAAAGATTTAATAATAATCAAAGCAAATATACTATGATACTAAGTTTCTCTGTTAATAGTAAAATAGAAATTACCTTGCCCCTTTTATGCCAGCTGAGGTATATCTGAAAGTCAATTCTTGGACTGTCAGGGGAATTCTATATCTCGGTTGTTTTATCTAATAACTCCAAGCTAATGCCAAAATTATGACCGATCTTTCTCTTTAACGATATTAGCGTGAGAACTAAAACTTTGAAAAAATTTTGGGCAATTCCTCTTGTATACTATGCTCATAATATGCTTGTATACTCTGCTGAAAATTCAGCATTTTTGGAGAAATTTCATAATTTCTATATGTTTCAAGTAGTGTAACATCATTAAAATACACTGCAAACAATTTTTCCCTATAAACCATAACGTAAGGGAACTCCTGAAAACAAACTATAAATGCTACACACTTCACTTCCAGCCCCAAACATGCTATGACAAACCTTAATAACTCATATCAATTAAAAGGCAATCGTCATATAATTACACAAGTTAGAGCACAGACAGGTGGCCAAACAAACCAAATTCATAATCACTTTTCAACTATGTTGGAAAGTGTTAAAAACTAGCTTATCAAAAATTAATTTGGTTTACATGAAACATCTTATGAAAAAGTTTGACATCACACTTATCCAATATTGAGGATAAGTCATTAGAGGTCTACATGAGCTTGGGCTTAGCCCGTAACCTGGCCTGGCCGGCAGAATTAGTACAATTTTTTCAACAAGCCGACAAACAAAATAAACGGGCCGGGGCAGCAAAAAAATTGAATGGGCTTGCAGGGCTGGGCCAATAAAAAAAAATTTAGTGGGCCTACTGGCCCAATTAATATAAAAATTTAAGTGAAGCCGATAAAATATTAACCATCTTCAATGAATATGACTTTCGCAAGAAGAAGTATAAATGGGAGTCACGAGCCAATGTGGTCATCATAGAGATCAGTTTCATGATGTCTGATCCTGGGTTAAATTTTTTTCAGCAGACTCTTGCTGGACCGAGATCAGGCTTGCATTTTTTTTCCCTACATAGTCGTTCCGGGATGGAAAAGGTCTTAATCATTCTCAGGATGTGTAGGGCAGGCATTATGTTTTGTTAAAGTATTAAGACCAATAATGATTTTCTGTTAACAGTATTTTTGGAACAGTTACATGGTACCTTAAGGTGGTTCTCAAATTCACTGCTCAACAATGCAAAACTTTCCAACACATTTTCTAACTTATTTTTAACTGTAAAGACATAAAATTGAAAGGCCTGACTATTGAAGAGTTTTAGAATCGAATAGCATTTTCCATTTTTGATATATTACTTACAGACATATAAGAGATTCTTGTCACATGACTGTGTGTTTTTATCCTTTCCCCTGCTATTGCTTCAGGAAATTCGATTCAAAACGCTTACTTTGGCAGTATTTTCTCAAAGATATATTGCTTTTATATTTAAAAATAACAATAAAAATAACTAAAAAATTAGCCATTAACTTAGTTTCTGAATAAGAATAACTGCCAATCTTATTTTTTTTCAGAAAAGAAATAAATTCTGAAATGTGTCAGAATGTAGCTCCTTTGAATTTGAGTAAAGCCTTAAAAAATGGCTGAGAAATATTTTTACAAATCTACTTTTGATTAAATAGCTTCAAAAGTTATCATGTTTTTACCCCTTTATTCTAAACTACATTAATTTTTTAATGAATTTTTGTTTGAATTTTGAAACATCTCAGACTGTAAGTATTCATTAATGTTACTATTGTGTGTTTTCTGTTTTCCAAATACATAGTAATCTAAAATATACTGTAAAATGTTCTCATAAATACATATGTAGTA
Organism: Maratus speciosus; assembly: GCA_963932465.1. Taxonomy (NCBI): domain Eukaryota; kingdom Metazoa; phylum Arthropoda; class Arachnida; order Araneae; family Salticidae; genus Maratus; species Maratus speciosus. Next base: position 143,359,135 of record OZ010791.1, read on the forward strand.
TTCCTTAAAAGAATCTTAATTGTATGTCGAGAAAAAACAGAATTGTTTGTAGAAGTTGAGTTGGCACGGGCCGAACTTTTAATTTTTACGCCGCGTCGGCCCTGGGTTTTGAAATTCTGCCCGTGCAGACCTCTATAACTCATACTGTTTGATGAAATATTATTTTTTTTTTGTGTGTGTGTGTGTTTTTAGGTGCGCTCATAATTATATAAATACGTAGCACCTATAGTCGTTGTTCAGCCCGTCTGTCTGTAACAGAGCAAAAACTACCCAACCGAATGGTCTGAAATCTTAAATATATAATTGTTGCAAAATTTTGTTGAGTCATTTCAAATTTTATGAAAATCGGATGGATAGTTTAATTACAGGGACAGTCAAAAGTTTTCCTTTATATTAAGGCCAATCGGAAAAAAATTATTGCAAATGCATTTTAATGATGTTACAGCCTTTCGAACAGAATGAAATGGGTATGCCCTTATCAAGTGCACTAAATTATACGTTCAGTACAATATGCAGTGCAAAAAATATTAATAAAACTAGTTATAGTACGAATGCACCTCATTTGCCACATTTGATGAGCAATTTTCAACTTGTTTATAGTTGATGTTAAAGTAAAGTAAACAAGTACCAAAAATTCTCAAATTTAAGTGGCAATTATCTGCTACAAGAAACTGATTTTTTTAAATTACTTACATATATTAAATTTAAAGTAAGAAATTCTTTAATAATAATATTTGGCTGACACGAAAGAAGGAGTTACATCATTTCTCCTCCTCCTCCCCCCCCCTTTCCCCTCCAGGAAAAACCATCATTTTTTTTCTGCAGGTGAGGAAAAGGAAATTCTGCTAAACTTGCAATAAAACTCATTTTATTTATTTATTTTTAAACCACTGTAAATTAAACCTCCTTTTATAGCAGAATAAAGATAATCCAAAATTTCATTAATTATATTTTTTATTCATAATAAAGTACTTAAAATTGAATTTTTGCATGCATATTTATGTTGTTTTTAGACAATCAAGACAATCCAAGAATATGAGAAAAGTATGCTTCAGCCATTACCTTGGCATTTAACTGGTGAAGTTGCTGCTGACAAAAGGCCTGTTAATAGTTTACTCAAGCAAGAAACTGAATTTGATAGCAATACAAAACAAGGTACTTTATGGTTCCTATACAAGATTATCTTTTGTGCAAAGCCTAAACACATATAAATTCTGTGTATTATTTTCCTTTTAAAATTAGGCAATATGTTGTTTCTACTCTTTTTGTATTTTCAAGCCTTGAAGTTTAATAAAATGTGGTTTGCATTTTTTTTTTTAATAAAATTTTAACGAACTAAATTAAGTTAAACCATGATATTTCAAATTTAAAGAAGGCTGGGGAGGGGGGGTGGGGGATATTAAAAATATACCGTTTTATTCATATTTTTAATATATATAAATTCTGACAATTTTATTTTCCTTTTAAAATTAGGCAATATATGTTGTTTCTCCTCTTTTTGTGTTTTCAAGTCTTGAAGTTTAATAAAATGTGGCCTGCAATTTTTTTTTCTTTTAATAAAATATTAACTAACTAAATTAAGTTAAACCATGATATATCAAGCTTAAAGAAGGCTTGGGGGGGGGAGGGGGTATTAAAAATATAGCTTTTTATTCATATTTTTAATCTATATAAATTCTAACTATTTTTTTCCTTTTAAAATTAGGCAATATATATTGTTTCTCCTCTTTTTGTGTTTTCAAGCCTTGAAGTTTAATAAAATGTGGCCTGCAATTTTTTTTTTTTTTTTTTAATAAAATATTAACTAACTAAATTAAGTTAAACCATGATATATCAAGCTTAAAAAAGGCTTTGGGGGGGGGGGGGGGGGGTATTAAAAATATAGTGTTTTATTCATAAATTCTGACTATTTTTTTTTTCCTTTTAAAATTAGGCAATATATATTGTTTCTCCTCTTTTTGTGTTTTCAAGCCTTGAAGTTTAATAAAATGTGGTTTGCATTTTTTTTTTAATAAAATTTTAACGAACTAAATTAAGTTAAACCATGATATTTCAAATTTAAAGAAGGCTGGGGAGGGGGGGTGGGGGATATTAAAAATATACCGTTTTATTCATATTTTTAATATATATAAATTCTGACAATTTTATTTTCCTTTTAAAATTAGGCAATATATGTTGTTTCTCCTCTTTTTGTGTTTTCAAGTCTTGAAGTTTAATAAAATGTGGCCTGCAATTTTTTTTTCTTTTAATAAAATATTAACTAACTAAATTAAGTTAAACCATGATATATCAAGCTTAAAGAAGGCTTGGGGGGGGGAGGGGGTATTAAAAATATAGCTTTTTATTCATATTTTTAATCTATATAAATTCTAACTATTTTTTTCCTTTTAAAATTAGGCAATATATATTGTTTCTCCTCTTTTTGTGTTTTCAAGCCTTGAAGTTTAATAAAATGTGGCCTGCAATTTTTTTTTTTTTTTTAATAAAATATTAACTAACTAAATTAAGTTAAACCATGATATATCAAGCTTAAAAAAGGCTTTGGGGGGGGGGGGGGGGGGTATTAAAAATATAGTGTTTTATTCATAAATTCTGACTATTTTTTTTTCCTTTTAAAATTAGGCAATATACCGGGTGTCCCAAAAAGGACTGACTGATTTTAAAATTCAATAACTTGCAAACGGTGACAGATATTTAAAAAATTCTTGCAGGAGGGTTGTGCATAAGGTCAAAAGTTTTATTACAGTGATTTTCGATTTTAGTTCGAATTACAAACAATAGATGGCGCTGTAAGCAATAGTCGCTAAATACAGGCTCGATTTCTAGTCCTTTCTCTTGTTCCATGCTGAAAAAGGAGATGGAAATGTATTATCCGGGCCACGAAGTACCAAAAATCGAGCCTGAATTCAGCGTCTATTGATCGCAGCGCCATCTATTGTTTGTAATTCGAACTAAAATTGAAAAACACTGTAATAAAACTTTTGACCTTATGCATAACCCTCCTGCAAGAATTTTTTAAATATCTGTCACCGTTTGCAAGTTATTGAATTTTAAAATCAGTCAGTCCTTTTTGGGACACCCGGTATATTGTTTCTCCTCTTTTTGTGTTTTCAAGCCTTGAAGTTTAATAAAATGTGGCCTGCAACTTTTTTTTCTTTTAATAAAATATTAACTAACTAAATTAAGTTAAACCATGATATCTCAAATTTAAAGAAGGCTTGGGGGGGGGGGGGGTCTAAAAAATATAGCATTTTATTCATATTTTTAACGATGTTGGCATTTAAAAAAAAATTATAAAGTATTTATGAGAATGCATTTATCTCAAGAATAGAAGATCAATAAAATCTAATTATTTTTTGTGCTAATTAATGCATTTTGCTTTTTGTTTTCTCCATTTTAACTTCATTTACTGTTACAAAATGTAACATAGCTTTAAATGTTCCATCTGTTATACCAACCTAGATTCAACATACCTGCATTAAATTTTCATTGCTGATTTTAAATGTTCATTGCTGATTGTGCTTCTTTGTTCATAAATTTTAATGCTGGCTAACATTTTCAATTTCTTCTTCATTTTCCTTTCCTTATAATGCACCTGAAGCTCTGTTACTTTGGATATAATTTCTGAATCCCCCCAATCACCACGTACTGTGATATTATTGCTAGCAATAAAATATTCAAATATTTTAGTTTATTAGATTGAGTGATTTCACAAGTTTTCCCAATATGTTTATGACATGAAATGTTTTCCCATACATAGTCATTTGTACTATGGTTGATTTGTTTCACTGTTCTTGACAAACCCTGCTACTTTTTTTAATCAATTCAATATTGTTAAGGAGTTACATCATACCATACTCTATTAGCCCTCCTGATTGATTCTAAAACTTCAGTATTTGGTTTCTTTCCCTCATCAATTTCTGATGACTTTTTTAATAACTTGTTTCATTTTAAACTTTCTGTAATAGCTTGGTCCAATGATTATAATTTTGAAGTTGTATTTGGACGTAAAAACTTTGCTTCACATATTTGTTTCTTGGAACAGTATTGTGGCCTTTGCAGTTGTCAATAAAATGCACATTATAAGATGTTAGACAGATGAAATAATCTTTGACAAGCATTAGAACAACAGTCTAATCAATGCAGGTACTTAAGGAGTACTTACAGTGAGTCACAAACTCTGTTAAACCTCCATAGAAAGTGAAAAAATATAATGTTAAAATTTACTAAAAAATGCACAATCCAAAAGAAAATATCAGAATTTGAGACAGGTGGAGCATTTGATTATTACAGAGTTTGGGAGCACCAGGGTTAAATATAGCCCCAAATAGCGCTTTGTTTATCTTATTATTAGTAGTTCATCATCACTTTATTTAAGACTAAAATGGTCAATTGGAGGCGAAAAAGATAAGCATCTTGGAGTACCAGTAGGTCCAGAATAAATTCACTGGAAAAAGTCATTGAAAACTTTTTTTTTTAAAAAAGCTCAATTTGAAAGCCTAAAACCACATAATTAGAAAATGAGTGAGAAGTCTAGATTTGAGTACTTTTCCACTGTAATATTTGTGCTGCAATGAAGTTCATTTCTACTGATATGTATATGAGTGCAGTTCCATCAAGCTAATGTGCAACAACCAATGACTTTGTTTGAATTAGAGCCATTCCCACCATGCAATATCTGTGTTTAGGGTATGGAAATGATAAAGCGAAAAAGTCAAGGAGAGAAATCTATTCACATCTATGTGGAAGGGGAACTAGCTAGAAAAAGCATTGGATGATTAATAGAAAGAAAAGTCTAATAATTTTTCTATCATAAGAGTTAGTAGTGCATTTACTTTTTTTATTTAACTTTTCAAGAGCGTTTTGAGAGATTTTTTTCTGTGATAGTATAATTTCTTATCTTAGATTCAGATGAGATTTATAAGTTAAAAAATTGTTTTCAGTAGTTTTTTTCTAATTACTATGTGAATATGCATTCCTATCCTAAAGTATTTTTATTTTCACTTTTTTAAAATGCTTTGCATATGAGGCATTCCAAAATTAATGGGGACCTTTTGTTAAGTTGTTACTAAATAATAAGATTTAAGTCAATATTACTAATATTTATCCTGTTACGTTAAAGGGACCTTCTATATTAGGAGGCGCAAAAAAAAAAAAAAAAAAAAAGAAAGCACTTTTTTATGATTTTTTTGTAAGAAGACTGCATGATGGATCTTTTTGAAATTTTAACAGTTTATTGTACATATCTTAAGGTATACACAAGAATTTTTTTTATTAGATTTTGTTGCTTCTACTCTAAGTTATAAACAAATATGTTCAACCACATTTTTTGACACGGTGGGCAAGATTTAAAAAAAGCTATTCAATGAATCATCTTGATTTTTTTTTTTTAAATTAAAGCTTATTTAATTGCCTTTAATATGAATTAAAGCTTTTACTAAAATAATAATAATGAAAAAGTTATTAACAAATAAGAATGAATTTTTTTAACATTTTTTTTTAAATTATTAATCGGCCATTACATAACTTTTTTTAAATAAATTTATGGGTTCCTTTAATTTAACTAGAAGCTATACTCACGAAGTTTGTGAAAAAAAAAAAATTATTTTTGTTTTTCAGATAATTCTACAAGGCGCTATCATGCCCACCGTCCAGACAAAATTTTCTAAAGCAGTTGATCATATTTGTTTATAATTTAGAGTAGAAGCAACAAAATCTAATTAAAAAATTCTTGTGTATACCTTAAGATATGACAATAAACTGTCAAATTTCAAAAAGATCCATCATGTAGTTTTCTTACAAAAAAATCATAAAAAGTGCTTTTTTTTTTTTTTTTTGTCTCATAATGTAAAAGGTCCCCTTAAATAACACTAAAATCTACCGTATTATTAATTTAGCATTGTTTAGATACAAGATCTCTCTTTTAGATATTTGTCTATAAAAAGTGAAATGTGTATAATTATTCTAAAGTAATCAGGGTTCGTTGATATATATCAATCGATATATATCAATCGATATATATCTTGATATATATCATGATATATATCCGATATTTATTTTGAAAATATCAAGATTTTTGATATTTTCGATATTTTCATATTACTTTGATATTTATTTTCAAAATATCAAGATGTGTGCTATTTTCAATATTTTTCTATATTTGATATTTATTTTCAAAATATCACTGTGCAAGATATTTTTGATATTTTCAGTCGAAACAAATGCAAATGAAATTTCTAACTGTTGTTGACTGTGTTGTTCAGTAAATAATGAATTTTTGTCTCTGATATTGACTTTTTTTAGCTGAAGAAGAAAACAAATATCTTTTCCAAGCTTTATGTTTGAATTTTTTACTTTTAACTGTGGATTATGAGGGACATAATTAAGTCAGAACAGACACTGAATAATAAACTGTCTAATTTAAATACTCAGTTATATATATATATACAGCTTCATTAGAAAAGAATATGTTCTGGCATTTAGTTTTGTTTAAACTGTACAGCATGTTAGGGAATAAAGAAATGTTAAAAATTTTCAGTTAAAACAATATTATGTATTTAAAATTTTGTTTTATGAATTTGATTTCTTGATAGTTGATACTGAATCCCACAGCTTTTTTTTTTTTTTTTTTTTTTTTTTTATGTAAGTGCATAAATCAAATTGTTTCGGTTTTCAAATAGTTAATCTTCAATTTTGTTCTAAATTTCTGATTTCTTGATAGTTAATACTGAATCGTATAGTTTTTTAATGTAAGTGCATAAATCAAATTGTTTCAGTTTTCAGTTAGTTCATCTTCAATTTTATTAAGTAAAAAAAAAGTGTGTTTAGTATATTTTTTAAGTTTTCATGTTAAGTGCAATATGTTTTAGTTTCTAATGTAATATTATGCTTGAAAATATTTATTATCAGCAAAGTTGACTATTTTGAAAATATCGGATATATATCGAAAATATCAGATATATATCAAAATATCGGATATTTTTGATATTTTCGAAAATATCATGATATTTACGAACTCTGAAAGTAATTAATAATCCCAAAATTCTTTCTCTTTATTAATCAGTTTTTAAACAATTACATAACTTATTTTGATATATATTTGTAGGTGTAATTTATTATTGCTTATTTTAAACTGTTTTGTAATTATTATTATTTATTTATTTTTTATTTTTATTTTTTGAAGAACTGCTTGCTGATAAAGATTTGACAGAAAAGATTGAAGAAATCACTATTATGGCAATCAGAAATAAGGTAGAATATGTTTTAACAATGTTTGTTATTTAAAATTCATATTTTTAATTCAATTTTTATAAATATTGAATTAATTGTAAATTAATATAAATATAAATAATTTAATACAGATTTTATAACTATAAATGTTGCTAATTCATATTGATCACGCTGTTTACACTTTAAATGTGTTTATTACAAGATGACACAAGACAGGCTGAACTTAACTCTTTCAAGACCAAAGCGCCTGAAACACCCGGTCATTCAAAATACTGAAATCACCTGGACTATTTCAACCCCTCTTTTGTCCCCAGAGCTTCTGTCAAGAGGCGCGTTGTGGGATGTGTCTGCAGGATTATCTTCTCTTTGTTAACTTGATTTCAGAAAAAGGATTTTTTTTAGGAACCAGATAAGGGAAAATGAAGTGTGTTTATGCTGTTTAAAAAGTATTTCGGCTTAGTTTCTTATTGAAATGAAATTTCCATTTTTTAGGTAGATTTCATAAGAAACATCAGGGGTCGATGCAGATTTTTATTCTTAGGGCCCATTTTGTGAAAAGTAGAAGTTATTTTTGTGAATTTTATTATATTTTTGTGAAAAATAACATTTTGTAACGAAAGTTGAAATCCAGTTACTAAAATTCGAACCAAGAATTTATGAACAAAAACATTCTTTAAATACCTTTGCTAAAGTTTTTGTTTTTCGTGAGGTGGTTTTATTTACAAATTACACATTTTAAAACAGTTTTTATGAAAAAGAATGTTACGTAGAGGGTCTATTTTACTAAAAAGAATTTTGTTAAGGGGCCTGTTTTATTTTTGTGAAGGGGCCCATTTTATTAAATTTATTTTTGTGAAGGGGCCCATTTTATTAAATTTATTTTTGTGAAGGGGCCCAAAATTTTGCCTGGATCGACCCCTGATACCTATTACATTCTCCCCCAAATATTTCAATAAAATGAGTAAAATATTTTTTTTCAAATGATCAATGATGTTTTTCCGCACATCATAGACGACCTCTTAAACCGTAATTGTACCATTTTTTAATGATAATTCGACAATTACTTGAAAGAAAAATTTGAATTTCAGAATTTGCATAAAGCAGGACATAATAAATATAAATCTATCAAAAAAATCAAATGTTGCAAATCATATTTTTTTCACATATTGATTTCATAATTCATATTACTATTATTTTTTTAATTATAAATTGAATGCATTTATGTTTGGAATTTTCAGTTTTATAAGCACAAACAAAATTATCTCATTAAAGTTATAATTTCAGTAGATATTAATAAAAAAATGAAAATGTAATTTAACATGAGAAGCTCTAAATTTTGAATGTTTATAATTCAAAGACTTATCATTCAAATGACTAGAAATTTCGTTTCTAGGCATAGTTTGAACTGAGTATTTAGAATATAGTGTCAAAATTGGGTGTTGCTATTGAAAAAAAAACAAAGCTTGATTGGATTTTGATTTGTAGATGCCCCCCTAAGCAAATTTTATATACATCATTTTAGTGATGCAACGAATAGTGGTTTGGCCGAATAACCGAATACCGAATATTCGGCCGCCGAATAATGAACTTATTTTTACCTAAAAACAAAATATAGTATGCATTATATGCACAATTCTTGTATATTTCACAATTAAAATGTATTATTTTCTTAAAAAAAATTATTTATATACAAATTTTTAATTTTTTAAAGCATTATTTTACTCTGAAAAAATATTCGGCCTAAAAATTGCCTTATATATCAGCCGCCCCCCCCCCCCCCCTCCAAAAAAAAAATATTCTTAGCAAAAGTTCCTCATCAGGTATTGTCTAGTTATATTTTAATAAATATTATGTGTGTTGTTGTTGTTACATTTTAAAATAATGACAAAATTTGAAAAGTACTAGGAAATATAAGTTTCAACTTTCAGATGAAATAAAATAAAAAATAAGAAATCTTAATATCTTAAGAAAAACCACTGATAGAAAGGATGAAAGGAATATCCTCTAAAATGGTGGAAAGAAATCATTGTAGACTTTATAAAGCTCACAATTAACAAAAACATTTTTATCATTTATTATTATCATTATTTTTTTTTTCTTTGCTGTCAGCAGATAGCACTAGAGTTCTTTATAGGTATAATTCAAAATATTATTGAAAGAAATATTTTTTTATGTAACACGAGATAAATGTTAAACTTCCCATTATGATAAAAAAAAATTGAATTTGCTTGTACAACTGTATTAAAACAATTTTGAATAAATTAATTTTAAATTTAACAGATTATGTTAGCTTATTACAAGCAGATACTTTTTGTACTTACTGATACAGCATAAAATTTTAACATGATTCCTAAATTAGCCTCTTATATAAAAATGGGTAGTAAAACCCATTCGAGGTATGAAAGTTAATGAAAAAACATGGGTTAGTTAATTTCAAATAAAATTTTCATTATACATGATGAATATAAATTGTCAAATTAAAAAGTTATACTGTGTAAATATAAAAACATTTATTGCAGTATTATTCGGCCAAGGCCGAATAATGGACTTGATATTCGGCCGAAGCCGAATATTCGGCAGACAGGCCGAATGGGCCGAATATTCATTGCATCTCTAATTTGAAGAAATAAAAAAAACAAATTGCCACATCGAGATCATTAATTTCTGAAGTCATCCCAATAGTTACAGCATTAAAATCATATTTATTTAAATCTGGAGTTTTTTTTTTGGTGTACGCACCATGAAAGGCACTCTTCTACAAAATTTGGAGAAGCTTTTTGCAACAATTCAAGACAATGAACACTATTCCATTGCAACGGTTTTGGACCCCAGATTTAAAGTGTTTTTTTTTTTTTTCAACAAAGATGAAGCAAATGATGTAGGAGTAAAGTCCAAATTAACTGCTTTAGTAAGACTAAGAAAGGCTAGTATGAAACCAGTAACAAAATGTGAACAAAATATTTCCAACATAACCATTCCATCTTCACAAGTTCCAAATTCTTTGTGGGCAGGCTTTAATGAAATTGCAAGCCAATCACTGAGTGAAGCTCTATAGAAAGTTCCTTTCAATGTGAAGAGGTAAAAGAAATTAGTAATTTTCTTTCCCAGCCACTACTAGAAAGACAACAGTGTCATTTGGAGTGGTGGGCGAAAAATTCAGAAGACTTTCCAAACCTTTCACAATTAGCTAAAAAGTAGCTTTCTGCACCAGGAAATACCATATATAGTGAGAGATTATTTTCAGAAGCAGGTAGCATTTATGGAAAAAAAAAAGAAATAGACTATTACCTGAAAAGCTGAATTATTATTTCTGCATCACAATCTACGTTTATTGAAAACATTTTAACTGTTTTTTAAGGCAAATATAAAGAGTACAATGTTATTCTTGAAAAAAATATGTAAAACGTAAATGCATACTAATTAAAAGAATTTAGTACTTATATTTCTTTCATTATTTAATAAGACATAGTAACACATTTAAAAATATCACTTAAATTATATTTAACTTTTAAGCATATTTAACTTTTAAAAAACCCTTAAGTATTGCAGAGAATAGATTAATTTAAAAAAACTTTATAAAATACTTATAACTATTACTTAAAAGGTGACAAACATATAAAAAATATTATTTAACGCAACCCTGAGATCTATGAAATAGGTTTATGACACCTTTTAAGTAGTGGTGTACCGAGTAGTGCTTTGACCGAGTACCGAGTACTCGGCCACTGACTACTCGGCCGAGTACCGAATACCGAGTACTGAGTAGTTGGGTAATAAGGAAACAAAACACTGATGTGCACATAATGTGATCTTAGGTGTACATATGTGTGTACATATATATAATATACATATATAGTATATATAAACTAATTAAATTTGAAATTTTTTTGTGCACCTTTTAAAGACAATTTTTGACAATTCAAAACAGTAGCAAAAAAAAGAGAATTGACACATAACAAGTACAATTATTAACCAATATAAAATTAAAACATTCTTCACCCCTCTAATTTATCCCGATACCTGAAATCTGTCTATCAAAAATATAAATGTTTATTGGTTACTGTAACAATTCATTGAATAATGCAAAACATTTCATATTTATTTTGTAACTGTACCTTATTTTCTTTTGATTAAAAATAAATGAGAAAAATACAAAGAGAGGTACAAAAAGCGATACAGGATTTCTTAACAGAAGACTTATGTAAAACTGACACTCCATTTGCATGGTAGGGGGGGAGACTTTTCCGATTATGTGCAACCTTGCAAAAAAAATCTTATGTGCACCTTCAACCACTGTTTATTCTGAACGTATATTTTCAAAGGTAGGCCAAATTTATAGTAGTAAAAGAAATGTCCTATCTACTGATATTGTAGAACGTTTGGTTGGTGTTTTTGCACCATTATTTGAAGTATAATAAATTTAATTATTAATTTTTTTTTATTACATTTATTGTATTTTCAGTTTCTTTATCCAAAATAATAGTCTTTTCTGTTTTCCTATATATTTAAAAAGAACTTATTTTCTTTGTATAAATGTGAAACTAAATTTTAATCTGGAATTATTTTATGATGGTTTTTGTTCTTAACATTTCCTATATTTTGTAGACATATTGTTAAATACCGAGTAAATAGTTTTATGAATTATTGCATATATTATACATTGATATTTGAATAACTTTTTACAGATTAGTTTTAAATTCATATCATATGCTTAAAAAATGAAATTCTTACAACTACTCGGTATTGGCCGAGTACTCGGCCAAAATTTCGCCAAGTACCGAGTACTCGGTAAATTGGCCGAGTACCGAGTATTTACTGAGTACTCGGTACGGCTCTACTTTTAAGTAGTTATAACTATTTTCGTATGTTATAAAGTTTATTAATAACAAGGTGAAAATTTCCTTCACAACACTAGTGTTTAATACAGTGTTTTGACTCTATTAATTATTTTAAATTTAACAGATTATGTTAGCTTATTACAGATATTTTTTGTACTTACTGATACAGCATAAAATTTTTTTAACATAATTCCTAAATTAGCCTCTTATATTAAAATGGGTAGATAAAACCCATTCGAGGTATGAAAGTTAATGGAAAAAAAGTGTTTGTTAATTTCAAATAAATTTTCATTATACATGATCAATATAAATTGTCAAATAAAAAAGTTATACTATGTAAATATAAAAACATTTATCACAGTATTAGTATTCGGCCAAGGCCGAATAATGGACTTGATATTCGGCCGAAGCCGAATATTCGGCAGACAGGCCGAATGGGCCGAATATTCGGCTTCAGCCGAATATTCGTTGCATCTCTACATCATTTAAAAGTACGCATTATTTCAAATAGATTGGTACCAGTAACTTTCTTCTATAATAATTATTTGCAGAGTTAGTAGGAGGTGTTTACCTTTTTTACACGACTGTACTTCTAATGCTTTATTATCCAATTTTGCGTCAAATTTAATATTTAATTTTTGCTACTGACATGTATAATTGATCTTTTAAAATGTCTACTTCAAAAGAACTAAATATCCATGTTATTACTGGTGTAAAATATATTGCAGGCTAATATTAATACTTTTCGGTTGTAAAAGATGTATTTTTCCTCCAAGACTGATTAAACAAAATTTACAAATTTTCAATGCTTTCAATTAACAATATCTTTGAAAGCTTTTACCTTTCCGTAATAGAAAAGACTGTGCTTTTTCCCATAAAGTTTCCTTGACGCCCTATGCAATAGTACACAAAATATATCTAATAATAATAAAAACCATTATGGTGTACCTAAATAAAAGTATAATGTATCTTTAGTTAGTTACATGAGGATTAAATTAATTATACCATATCAATTCAACTAAAATATTATAATTAATCTGAAATTACATTCATCAAATACGTAAAGGGATATAGGAAAACCCTTTTTTCCCCCCCTTTCAATAATCCAGGCGTTTATTTCTTTTCCTGGATAAAAGATCCTTTCCTCTCTCTGAAGTAGCGTGCAAAATAAAAATTAAAAGAATCATTCTGATGCAATTGCAAAAAATGTACACATATACCGTTATACCGGATTTCCGTAGGTGAGATTTTTGAGATCATACTGTTCACACACACAAGAGAAAAAATTCTATTTATTTCGTAAACATTTTAATGCAAATATCTGAAATTTTCAGGAACATGGGAATGGAAATATATTTAAGAATATGTTATAAAGTTTCTGTTTTTCCTTTTTTTAGCAACGAAAATAAATTTAAGAGCTCTGATTAGTGCTTATTTCATGATTGGAATGTATGGCTGTTTAGTATTTCAAAACTTTATTTAACAGGATTTCCACAGCAATAGCTTTTAAATATTGATCTCCATGCTGTAATTCCTCCAAAATACTGATTCGACTCATTATTATTTTATTTCATTACAATATTTTTTACTCTTCTGTGTAAATGATTAGAAAGAGACGACACCTTGATCATAAGAAATATCTGAACTATTTTAAATGTCAATATTTTAAAATATTTATGAGCAGTTATGCACGCGCCAGATCTATGGTTAACAGTAACCACTTTTAATATGTTAAATAATAATAATAAAAGTAATAATAATATATGTTGCAGGATTACAGAAAAAAAATGTCTGTACAGAGAAAAAACGGAATTGTTATTCCTTTATTTTTATAAGATGTTTATTAATATTCGATTTATATCAAATGAGAAATATCTCAGAAAATTATTTTTCATTCACATACCTATAGGAGGCTATCTGTCTAATACCTAAGTTAACACTGGTTTTTTATTTGCTCTGTTTAATTCATCTTTCAAAATGCTAAAAGAAAATATTTTTTTTATAACTTCAATTTTTGAGACAATTCACGAGGTTTTAAATTTATTTCAATAGTGATTGCATTTCTCGGTCTGATAAATTGAGACATTTTTTAAATGCATTGCTGCATTGACAGCACCATTTCAACATTTCTAATGTCATGCTATACTATTAATGTTAAAAAGTGGTTATATGTCAAAATATTTAGAAAACCATAAAATTTAAGTCTCCCTCAATACAAAGCGGTACTAATAAGTTTTACATTCATATCGTAAAGGTATTTCCATTTATCTGGATAGCTTGGAACAATAGATGTTTACATTTTTGTTCTAAAGGTCTCTCGTTAATTTTGTCCCTTGCAAAAAGGTAATATTCAGTCAGAATTCTTCCCTTATTCCCCACACAGGAGAAAACAGTAATCCTTTTCTACATTCTTTTCCTTCCACTCCTAAAATCAATGTCTTCTAAGTTGACATTTCTCCTAAGAAAGGGGGTATGAAATTTTTCAGTTATATTTCGGGCGTTTTGGTTCTTTGAAGGACCTGTATAATTGCAGCCTCGGTAATGAAAGAGTTAAAAAACATGCATCAGGATGGCCTAGGAAGATGTCCTCTATGATTCCAACACATATTTTTATATATTAGATACCATCTGTATATTTAGTGTTTGTGTGTACGTAGGTAAGAAATCATATTTAATTTAAAAAAAAATTCTAATGTATGCTATTTTAGTTTTCATCTGTTATTTTGCAAGTTATGTTTTTTATTAAAGGGCTGACAGTTTGCTAATTACAATATGAAAGTTTCCTGCTTTCGAGATGAAACAGGCCGTTTGTCTTGTCTTCGGAGGGAGGCGTTGTATGAGGAAATGGAAATTTCCTTTGACAAATTTACTAAAAGTAGAAGTATCAATTACAGGAATTAATTTATAAATAATGTTTTTACATGGCCATGATTTTAATACTGTATCTGAGTAAAGTAGATGATTAAATGAATTAAGTAGACATTTATTCTGAGATACAGTGAAACCCTGATATTTATCGTTATTCATGGAAACATACAAAATTAAGCCTATATGCTGGTAATGTTAAAATGGTAAAGATAAAAAAAAATGAGCATAAAATCAAGATTAATTTAGGTAACATACCATTTGTTTCCCCATTTACAATGGCTTAGACATCAGTTTTCTAAATTATACCGTAAAGAAATTGTTTATTCTACTTTGCATCCTGTTTTTAGCTATTACATCACAAATTGCATTCTCAATATGTATGAGTTTTTTAAAGCTTTTCTCTTGGCCTTTACTGTATGAAAGGAACGATTTGACTATTTTTCAAAGCTTGAATGGATTCTGATGCAGAGGAAATTCCATGTTCTTCATCATCTTCATCCTTATCTGAACTAACCGATTCTGAATCTACCAAATCACTTAGAATCAGACTCTCTGATGTCACAACATTTGAAATGCAAGCTAAATAATCCTCATTATCTATATCTGAGCAAGGAAAGAACTCGCTCATTTCATTAGAATCTCCATTTTCTATTCTCTTGCACTCAGATTCATCACTTCTGTTCTCTAGGTATCTAACAACCTTTTACAAAAGGAAAAAAAAAAAAAAAAAGAAAAAGAAAAAAAAATATTGACATACATTTCCTCCTAACTCTCTTCCATGCTGAAGAAATCATATGAAGAGCTTCTAGAATGATTATTGATTATTTTCCTGCCTCCAGATTCTATATTAAGAATAGTTTTTTTCAAAGTTTGATTTCTGTATTTACTCTGTACTATCATATGATCTCCAAATCACAAAGCTGAAATTTGCTTGTACAATTGGCAGGGGAAAATTCCTTTTGCACATTTTGCAAGTTAATGTACAACATGTGCTGTACATTGATTAACAAACAAAATAAACTTGCATTTTTGTAAGCACATTTTTCTCTCTAATTTGTGGAGGAAAAAATTTGAAAATTCTTGTCATGCAAGATTTTTTGTTTGGATTATATTCAGTCGAAAATTTCTTTAAATTCTTGAAACACCTAGGTTTTATGGATTTTCCAACAACTAATGGTGTTATATTTTTACTTCTCTCTGAATCTGTTCATAGCAAAAAACAGCCAATAGCAGCTTAGATAGTTTTCCACCATGGCAATTTTTACCCTTTATTGCAAAAGTTTTATCAGGGAAAAGCTATATAAGAATCTTGTCTTGCCAGCTTTGAAAATGTCTTTATTAGTATAGTCACTTGTATCAAAAAGGACAATGTGTTCTCCATCCACTCTTGGATAGTCTCAGAGTAAACTCCAGCAAACTCTCCATAAATGGACTTGGATAAATTGTACCTCTTTTTAAAGTGATCTATGCAGGCATTTGAAATTGTGAATCCTAGTATTCCTGGCTTAGAGGCAATTTCTATTGCTTTCTCTTTCAAACGATGCCCTTCATAGAAATGTTTTTTGCACAAACTTCATTAAACCATTGACAAAAGAAATTTTTCAATTCCTCAAATGTTGGCCTTTTTTTTAAAAGCCAGTTTTTCCACCTTTTCCAAATTTTGCTCCATTAAATTTGCTTGCTTTAAAATTGTTTACAAAGTTGATTATGGTATTCCAATTAAGCAAAATCAGCTTTATTGCCATCATAATCTTTGTCTTTCCTGTGATTTCTGCTTTATCCAGCTAAGGAAATCACTTTTTTCTTACTACATATTTTTACCATCTAAAGCTAACAAAAAAATTTTCACGAATGCTATCAACTCTGTTCTACTACAGAAAGCATAATTCAATCAGATAAAAGGGTATTAGTCAGAAGGATTTTTTGAATCTGCATGGATGGAAGCACCTGCAGTTGGTAAGAAAGGGGAGATTCCAAATTTGCACATATTGATAAGTTCTTTTTCTTCTTCTTCTTCTTTTTTTCCCCTCCATCACATTTTCTGACTATCTTAGGAAAATTTCACTGAATTTTTCCTGCTGAAAAAAATGTTAGATACAGGAAATATTTTTAAATTATAACATTAAATCTGGTATTTTTTAACATTACAAGTATAGGATATTAATGAAATTAAAACTAATGGAAAATGACATGTGGGAAATTGTTGTTAAATATGGGTTATGTCAAATCAGGGTTTCCCTGCATTTTATCTCACTTCTGGATATATTTTACCATTTGTGTAGACAATTGTTTGAAAGTCCTCTTTCTAGTCACATTAACGTTTTTTTTTTTTTTTTTTTTTTTCCAAAGAAATCTAATAGTTAAAACTTTATTCTTAGTTTTATTTTTTAATGAAATAATTGCCCCCCTCCCCCCCCCCAAAAAAAAAGATTAATATTACATTTTTAATTATTTTTTCGGGTAAATTTGAAAAAGTCAAATTTTTGCTACAATTTTTTAAGTGCTGCTCCTTTTTAAATTTATTGCTTTCATTTTTTTATATGTTTGGTATGTAATTAGTAATGTCAGTAATAATATAGTCAACAAATTTCAAAATCAGATTTTGTTTAATGGCATTATTATTATTAGAAAAATATATTTAAATTATAGCTATATGTAATACAGAAGAAAAAACTATAAGTAACCATACATTTTTAAAAGATAGTTTTTGAAATTGATTCCTTAAATCTCCTGTATATGATATAGTGTTCAACAATTCTAATATTTTTTAATAGTCTTATTTAGTCACATACTATCTTTGATTAAATAAGGGAAAGATTATTATTCAAAAATGCAGTAGAAACTCGATTATCCGAAGTAATTGGGACTGACCATCTTTCGGAAAATCGAAATTTTTGGATAATCGAGAATGCTTTAATTTTAAGATTAAGGAGAAAATATATGCAATATTTCTTAGTATGATAACAAGTGCTTAATAAAAATAAAGCAATAGCAGAATAGAAACAAGAATAAATTGCCTGAATTTTAATTTAAAAATTAAGTATATTTTACGTATATCACAAAGGTTTGAAAGGATGTTTTGTTTGTTGCAGTTTCGATTGCCTTTGCTTTGAAGCTCTATCACGGGGTTTTTTAATATTATTAGTTCACCAGTATCACAGTCTTTCTGCTGCTCCAGCCATGCCAAATTTTATGCAAAACATACAAAAGCTCCAGAATTGCTAATTTGTTCATTTTCTGCATTCTACTGTGCAGTTTATGGGAGCTCAAGTTAAATTCAAAGGAACTCTAAGAAAGGGGATCGAAAATACTTATATGTACTCGTAGTTCGGAAAGGACCGCTTGCACACAAGAAATATAATTAAAAACAAAAAAGCTTTCAAAAGGGATTTTGCACACAAGGAAATGTTATAGTAAAAAATAAAACAAAAGCTTTAAAAATGGATTTCGGTTAACCGAAAGTTTCAGTTAAAGAGGTTCTACTGTGCTGGTATTGTAGTAAAAGGTAACCATCTCTACACATGGTGTATTATTTAATATAATAATTGCACATAATTCTAAATAATATCAACACATTCTTAATTTTCTTTACCGTCATGCAGCATTGTATAACAAAAACCTCTGCCCAGTATATTTTGTTTATATATCCAAACTTCTTAGAAGCTGACAAAAATTTAATTTTTGTTTTTCAGAAACTCGGAATGTTTGATTCATTACATTCTTTCCTTTCACTTTTCTGAAGCAAGAGCTTTAATTGTAGGAAAGAATACATTATAGCTTGTTACTAAGTGCAAGATGATTTTAGGAGGGAGGGTTTAGGTGGAAAAAAGGATGTTTATAGATCCAATTGATGTAAAATCTATTGAAAATTTCCTATTTCAATATTCATTAATAGAAATAAATCATTAATAAACTTAATATCATTATAAAGCATATCATTTGCCTTTGTTTGTTTTATTTTTATTTTTTTTTTCATAATTTACATGTCTTAACTTTGGAGCATTATTTTAGTTTACTGTTAGTTTCTTGAATTTCATCCACTGTCCTGAAAGGAAACTAGTTTTTTTTTTTTTTTTTTTTTTTTTTTTTTTCTGAAGAAACCCAACACACTGCATTAAATGTTTGTCTAGTAATCTATCAATCTCTTGCTTGATTTCTCTCACAGTATGTGTTGATCAAGTCAGTCACCCTAAGTGAAGTAAACATAAAAATTATCATTGACTATGTCTGAATCATCTCCTGATGCAAATAAGTTGATTAAAAAATATTTGTGTTGTAGATTATAAATAGTTTGAATTGCAAATGTATGCATTTAAAGAAATATTTATAGTGTATTGAAGTAAATTTATTATTTGTAATTTGCTGCTTAAGATGTTTGTGACCTACAAGTAAAATTATCGATTTGGGTAATATTTTTTTTTATCTTATTTGTGTTTTCCCAAGTGATAAACATCCATTATCAGGGATGATAATCTTCTATGTTTCAGTTGAATTTCTACTTTTTAAAATTTTATCTGAGTTTTCACTTCCCCTTTTTTTTGCCCTCTTCTAAAACCAACAATTTGAAGTATTTTGAAACCTTTGATTTTTTAACTTTTTTTCTGCACTAGTTTTTACTTTGTAGTTAGTAGCAAAAAATATCATTAGTTATGTAAATTATCTTCCTTCCCTGAAAATTTCTACTTTTCTCCTTTCTCCTCAGCATATAAAATTAAAAACCTTTAAAACAAAACTCCTTAAAAAGAGAAAAAAGCTCTTTATTTGTTATTGTAATTTAACAATATATAAATAATCAAAATATAGCCATCTCCTCAAAACTTCTGCTTCCCCCTCTTCTCCCCTCTTAGAACACAAAGCTTAAATTTATTTTAATTCTTCAAATAGCAAAAATTCTATTATATTTGCTTTCTGTAGTAAGAATTAAGAATAAATATGATCAATCATCTAAATTACCTTCTCCTCTGAAAATTCAACTTTGCCTCCCCCCTCTGCACACAAAATTTAAAATCTTTAAAAAACAACACCTTAAACAGAAAAAAAACTACTTTATTTGTTACTGTATAGTAACAATAAATAAATAATCCTCTTACACCCCCCCCCCCCCCCCCATAAAAAAAAACAACAAAAAAAAAACCGTCTGCTTCCATCCCCTCTTAGATTACAAAGCTTAATATTTTTTAAATTCTTCAAATAGCAAAAATTCCTATTCTATTTGTTTTTCTGTAGTAAGAATAAATATTATCAATCATCTAAATTACCTTCTCTTTTGAAATTCCAACTTTACCTTCCACCCACTCCCTTGCACACAAAGTTTAAGTTCTATAAAATTTTGTTTAAATTTCTGTGATATTTTCTATTTTGTTGTAACAATAATACATAATCAACCGAATTCCTCTCTGAAATTTCCATCCCCCCTCCCCCTCTTTAAAAAGAAGGCATTTTTGTGGGCATGGAGAAGTGGGAGAGTAACAATTTTCCCCTCTTTTTTGCCATTTGCTGTTCTTACCTCTGATTATTTATTGTTCACATTTTGAGAAAATTTGAAATAATATAATATAAATATTTTAGTCCTGTTCTTGTATTAATCTTCATATTTGTGTTTCTTCCATAGGCATTTTTTGATGTTGAAAGAAAATACAAGCCAACTGAAGATATTATAAATTATAAAAAAGAAGTTGCTCTTGAACAAACAAAAAGTAAAAAGAGTCTAGCTGAGGTGTATGAAGAAGATTATTTGAAAAAGCAATATGTAAGTTGAATTATTTTTGTATAATTATATTTAATCCTCCCCTTAATACTATGTTTTTCTTTTTCAATATATTTTTGTTCTTTAAAAAATTCTAAACTGTGTCATAAAAATCATAATTGTGTCAATTATTTATTTTAATTTATTCATATTTAATTGTTACTCTTAAAAATCAAGCATAGTTTGCTTCAGAGATGGTCTTCATCTAATATATAAAAATGAAAATTTGTCTGTCTGTCTGCAATTCTATACAAATCCACAGTTTGGAAGCCAGAATTGTGAAATATTACGTACATGTGTATTAAAACACGGCCGAGGCAACTAAAGTAATCTGGAATTGAAATAATTTATAGTTTATTTTTAATTAATAAAAAACCACCAATTTAACAGCAATTTCCTATTAAATTTAAACATTTCTCGTAATATCTATAGCCATTGTAACAATTAAAAATCCACAGTAAAATTCTTACCACAACAATTACTTTTCTATTGCAAGATTTCCACATGAAAAATGAAAATGAAATAAATAGTTTGATTAATTTTTTTAAAAAGGGAATGTTATGCCATAACTTTTCTATTGCAGGATTTCCACATGAAAAATGAAAATCAAATAAGTAGTTTGATGAATTTTAAAAAAAGTGAATATTATTTCCTATTGGAGATATGATGGACATAAGCAAGTGAATATAAAACATATTAAAAAATGATAAAAACCTGATTATGGAAATATTCGCATATTTTAACATTTTGAGGTTTTCTGAATTTCTTTTTGCCATTTTAAAATCTATTCCATGTACTACATATGTGTGTGTATGCGTGTATATTAGAATTTCTACAAAACCCGAGCCATCATTATAGCGCATTGACGTTCTACCGACTAAACCACATGGAACGATACCCAGCCTGGAATTTCTCACTATTACAGGTTGGCAAGGCTATAAAGGCAGCACAGGATGGAATATTTTCCATGAGCCACCGACATGGGGCAAACACAAACTGTGAATTAAATCCAGCATCGATTGAATCTATATTAATATTTGGAATTTTTTTTTTTTTTTTTCAGAGAGAAACATTTGCTTTGCATATAATATTTCAAATGAAAATATTGTATTCAATTGAAAATATTTTATGAATATAGATTTTTTTTTTTTTTCAGAGAGAAACATTTGCCTTCCTTACAATATTTCAAATGAAAATATTGTATGAATATAGATTCAATCAATGCTGGATTTAATGAGGAGTCTGTGTTTGCCCCATGTCAGTGGCTCACAGAAAATATTCCATCTTGTGCTGCGTTTTGTAGCCTTGCCAACCTGTAATAGTGAGAAATTCCAAGCTGGGTATCGTTCCGTGGTTTAGTCGGTAGAATCGTCAGTGTGCTATACTGATGGCCTGGGTTCGAGTCCTGGCATGGAATCTTTTTTACTAGGTTGGCCTTTTAAGTAATTGGTTTGAAATTTGATTTTCATTTGAAATATTGTATGCAAGGTGAATGTTTCTCTCTGGAAAAATTTCCAAATATTAATATGTTTTATCTAGACCAGCATTTCTTAATTTTTTTCTTACTGCGGACCCCTGTTTATATTTCTTTTGTCTTTGTGGGTTCCTAAAAATTTAAGGCTGAAATTACTGATAATTGTTAAACATTGAATATAAGATATATAAACTAGCAAGGATTTATGTAAACTAATAATACCTAAGGTATGCAGCAGGCCAGGGAATTTGTTTGAATTTGGAAAATTTTAATGCAACTTTTGAAATTGACTTCTCATAGCACGATTTCATTGAAGAGAAAGAGACATCTTTTAGAAATTTTACAATGGAAAAGATTATACTTTATGCTTATCATCTGTAACCAATGTTGATATTTTTCAAAATAAATAAAACTATTTTTGTTAACAACTTTATTTTCTTTTTATGCTAATCAAGTAAAATATAAAATTTAATTATACAATAGATTAATTTACTTTTCTGTATTTGTATATTTAAAAGGATAAACACATGACTTGGAAAAGTCAGCTAAATGGAAAAAACTTGAAATTTTGGCCACACTAATGCTGAATTTTTAGTATTCTTAATGTTTTCTTTCTTTTTAATCACAAAAGTTTTGTTATTTTAAAGTAAAAATAAAGTTAAAAAGGTGAGATTTGCTGACTACCAGGCCCTTATTATCGCATGGGCAAACCAGGACTTTGCCCAGGGGCCCCCTAATCCATATATGAATTTATAAACTATTTATTTTTTGTTCCCTAATTCCAACTCTGATAATTTTCAAATGCAAAATACAAATTCCATCTTTAAAAGATTCTAGTAGACTTTCTGAAAAACAAATTTCATTTTGAATACACTGAGCAAAATGCTTTCGCAAAGCTAACCTCAACCACTATTAAATAAGAAATAATATTTGGATTTTAATAGATTGTATCAGCAATGAACTTAAATCATGTCTAAATTTTAGTGGTTGAAAATAATCAGTTCTAACTGTCATGAGATAAATTTTCTCCCGTATTCAAAGTTTTTTTTTTTTTTTTTTTTTTACTTTGAGTTAAATATAAAAAACAAATCCAGAATTGCCATCTTTTTAGATTAATTGAAAAAGCAGTTTCTACTTGTGAAATAGAATGTATTTGATTTGATATTATGTTGTGTGTAGTACAACTTAAAAAGATGTAAAAGAATGTATCGTGATTAACTCATATTTACATGTTAGAGTATTTAACACATCTTCCATTATTAAATTCATCTTAAAGTAACACAACAAGTTCTTTTTCGCCCAATCCAAAGTTGCGGGTGTGACATTTACACAAACTAAATTAGCCATCAGCTAAAATATTTTTGAGCAATGGTTTCAATTTTTATGGATTTCAATGTGGCCACTTACACATACATTAATCCAAATTTTCAAGTTATTTGGTATTTTATTTATTTAAAAAAAAAATAATTCTCACCTGTTGCAGGTGTGACATAAAAAGGACATGCATTTTCATCTTTCAGTACAAAAACTTAAAACTCTGTGAATTATAACAACAGGATGAAATGTTTTTTTTTTTATGTTAGACAGTAATACTTAAATAATTATTCTATGGAAAAATTAAATTACTTACTCAATTCTTGCTTCTGTAGGAAATATTTAAAGCTTTTGTTGTGGGCGTGACACCCTGTTGCGGGTGTGACTTGTATGGGCAATAAATTAATGACATACACAAATATTTACAAAGCAGGGTTTTTTTAATTAACCAATTAATGAACAATACAATTATAATATCAAGCAAAAAAAAAAAAAATCAAATAAATTTCATTTCTAATCTTGAATTTATAATTTCTGCTGGTGGCAGCTTTTTTTATAATAATGTTCTGTTTCTCCCAGGATACATCTGGCTGATTTGGCCAAGCATACACATTTTCTGAATTTTTTTTTTTTAGATACTCTATTTCTATATCATCACCACCCATTTGTCTTATTTGCACAACCAAGTTTTCGCTGTTTTTTTTTTTTTTTTAATGTGGAGAATAAAACTACTTCTACAAAATCTCCAACTTCACTTTTATTATTAACCCCTTCGGGACGGGAGCCTTTTACGAAATTTTTAATCGTTTGTCACCGTTTTTTAAAAACAGAAATTTGTGTCTTCTTGTATCGAGAAAATGCGCTGATTAAATAAGGCAAATTTTACAGTAAAATTTTACTGGTGAGGAAAAACAAGGATTCTGAGCGGTTCATGCGGCACGTATACGTGCCGCTCGTCCCCAAGGGGTTAATGGATATTATATCCTTATCCAGTGCTGTAGTAATATCATAGTAACATAACCTCATAGTAACATTTTCCATTATGAATCAAAATTTAACTGAAATAACAAAAATAAATCCATATATTGCTTACTGACACATCTATCCTAGAAGTTTCCATAAAGAACGATAATGAGAGGTGTTTTCTGTGCTCTGTGATTTATTGCAAGCTGTCTCGTCTGTTAATCTTCTTCCTGATAGCAACCAAGATTTCACATATGGTTCAGGAGAAAATTCATTTAAGAGGGGTACTACACGGCTTATGAATATAAGTGAACTGGCTCATGCTATGAGGAGTGAATTTCTCGCATCGGTCATGATGTTATTCATACAGCGGAATGCTCTTTGGCATTCAGATGTTGAAATGGGTATAGTTTTCACAATCTGGAGAAAAGGATTTAGCTCTAGGCTCATTTCCAGGCTAGTATCATTTTGCTTGAAAAAAAAAAAAAAGGTGTGTGCTCATATGCAATTTTATTTTTTTCAGTAACAAACTAAATATTTCTGGGAATGGCATTTCCACCCAACTACAGCACTGTCTTTATCAATGTGGCAGCAAACAAATTCTCTTTTGTGCATTTTCTGTAATTATTGCTATATTTCTTTAGGTGGAAGTGTATGTTTTCCTCATATGCTAATTTTTTCACTACAGCGAGTCTTTTCCTTGGACTTAAGGAAGATTTTGTTTAGCTTTACCAAGAGTTTGTGCTCTTCGGTAACTTCCAATAGACTCTTCTACTCTTATAGCTGGAGATGGTGTGGCACTGTTTGTTGAAGATTTCTTCTTCTCTTTACACTTTCTTTTGCTGCTTCTTTCAATCTGCTTTTGTCGCTGAAATTGTTTTTCTTTCTCGGCTGCTGATGTGGGTTTTTTTTAAGTTTCTTCTTCTTTTCACTCCTTGCTTTGTCGCTTTCCTTTTGTTTATGTAGATATTCTGCGTATTTCAGGTGGTTTTCCTTAATATTTTTTCGATGATTTCGTGACCTTTCTGTACTATTCATTCTTCTGCAAAAGAGAAGAAATTAATGTATCAATTGAATAAATATAGCACTTCAAGTCCAAAAATACATGTTTAACAAATTGCCAATATTTATTATTGAAATTCTTTGAAATTTTTAATCTTGTATGTTAAATTTTGGTTCATTTCAAAATGACTATCTACATTTTCTGCTAACTTAATAAACATTTTAATTCATAACAGTTTCAATTATTCTTATTTAATTTGAATTAAAATCGAAAAAAAAATCTTCTTGTAATATATTATTTATTTTTAAAAATGAAAAAAAAAAAAAAGGTAGATGCTACTGAATAACAAAATCATACATACATACATATTAAAAAAAAAAAAAAAAAAAAGCTAAAATATTGTTTTAGAATTTTTTTTTTCATAAAAATCTTGCCTTTTAAATTATTTTCTTTTTCATATATCATTTACAAAAATATTATTTTCCTGTAGAAGCAACAATTTATCAATCCAAACTGAATAAATATAAATCAATTGCACACAATGTCACATGCTCAAATGATGCTAATTTTGATGATGTGAACTGAGGTTCACACAACTAAATCAAAGGGTATAATAGTTAATGCTGTGATCTACATGTTTTCCAGTACATTATTCTTACATAAATTTACATATAATTTGTTTAGATTGCATTTGTGTTCAATTTTAAAAGATGTTGCGGGTGTGACTTTAATTAAATGTCACGCCCGCAACAGGAACATGTCACGCCCGCACCGCTTAATAACTATAATTAAAATATTAATTACATTTTTTTGTGTCTGTAATTCAAAGTACCATAATAAACTATTTTTGAATATAAAGTTTCATAACTTACAGTCTAAGAAATTTTTCTGTGGAGATATAAATGTAACTTTTTGTTGCGGGTGTGACACAATAATTAAGAGTAATTAAATATGCTTACCTCTTGTAACGAAGATTAGTGAACACTTCTCTGCAAGCAAAAGCTCTCAATAATAGATGTCAGATTATATACATTACCAACTGAGCGAAAAAATGCCCAGGCTGGGAATCGAACCCAGATCCTTGGCTTACAAGGCCAATGCTTTTCTGTTTAAGCTAACTGGGCCGACAACCAGCCAGCATATTTCGCTCAGAAAAACCTTATTGGTAATAACATCTGGTCTGTCATGTAGACAGCTCAACAGAATAAACCGCAGGTAAAGGAACTCCATATAAACGATGGATATGTAGATGAACTAATATTTTAACACAATCAAACTGATTGGTAAAGTTATCATATGAATTGAATATTTCCAACTGAGCGAAAAAATGCCCAGGCTGGGAATCGAACCCAGATCCTTGGCTTACAAGGCCAATGCTTTTCCGTTTAAGCTAACTGGGCCGACAACCAGCCAGCATATTTCGCTCAGAAAAACCTTATTGGTAATAACATCTGGTCTGTCATGTAGACAGCTCAACAGAATAAACCGCAGGTAAAGGAACTCCATATAAACGATGGATACGTAGATGAACTAATATTTTAACACAATCAAACTGATTGGTAAAGTTATCATACGAATTGAATATTTCCAACTGAGCGAAAAAATGCCCAGGCTGGGAATCGAACCCAGATCCTTGGCTTACAAAGCCAATGCTTTTCCGTTTAAGCTAACTGGGCCGACAACCAGCCAGCATATTTCGCTCAGAAAAACCTTATTGGTAATAACATCTGGTCTGTCATGTAGACAGCTCAACAGAATAAACCGCAGGTAAAGGAACTCCATATAAACGATGGATACGTAGATGAACTAATATTTTAACACAATCAAACTGATTGGTAAAGTTATCATACGAATTGAATATTTCCAACTGAGCGAAAAAATGCCCAGGCTGGGAATCGAACCCAGATCCTTGGCTTACAAGGCCAATGCTTTTCCGTTTAAGCTAACTGGGCCAACAACCAGCCAGCATATTTCGCTCAGAAAAACCTTATTGGTAATAACATCTGGTCTGTCATGTAGACAGCTCAACAGAATAAACCGCAGGTAAAGGAACTCCATATAAACGATGGATACATAGATGAACTAATATTTTAACACAATCAAACTGATTGGTAAAGTTATCATACGAATTAAATATTTCCAACTGAGCGAAAAAATGCCCAGGCTGGGAATCGAACCCAGATCCTTGGCTTACAAGGCCAATGCTTTTCCATTTAAGCTAACTGGGCCGACAACCAGCCAGCATATTTCGCTCAGAAAAACCTTATTGGTAATAACATCTGGTCTTTTTCTGAGCGAAATATGCTGGCTGGTTGTCGGCCCAGTTAGCTTAAACGGAAAAGCATTGGCCTTGTAAGCCAAGGATCTGGGTTCGATTCCCAGCCTGGGCATTTTTTCGCTCAGTTGGAAATATTCAATTCATATGATAACTTTACCAATCAGTTTGATTGTGTTAAAATATTAGTTCATCTACATATCCATCGTTTATATGGAGTTCCTTTACCTGCGGTTTATTCTGTTGAGCTGTCTACATGACAGACCAGATGTTATTACCAATAAGGTTTTTCTGAGCGAAATATGCTGGCTGGTTGTCGGCCCAGTTAGCTTAAACGGAAAAGCATTGGCCTTGTAAGCCAAGGATCTGGGTTCGATTCCCAGCCTGGGCATTTTTTCGCTCAGTTGGAAATATTCAATTCGTATGATAACTTTACCAATCAGTTTGATTGTGTTAAAATATTAGTTTATATGCATTAGTTTGGAGATTTTCAGAATATTTGTTCAGCTGTACGAGGCCATGAAATGTAAAGATTTTTGGTGCAGTCTATTTCACACAGTCATAGTGTCACTTTATTAATTAAAATAAGTATGTTAATGACAAAACTTTTATTCTTTTTCAATAAAATAGGAAATAGTACACTTTTAACAGTTAATGTGCAAAATTTCAATCATATTTAAGGAAATTTAAATTTTCATCCTCATGTCCACTTTTTTGTGGATTGGGCGTTTTAAGAGTTTTGTTCTGTACTATGAAAAAAAAACTTTTTATTAATTCACATACTTAATTAAGAATTTTCTTCTATTTAAAATCCAAGGTGCGAAAATATTGTTTATGTATTAAAAATATGAATGACCACCAGCTCTATTTGAATAATGTTGCAACGATTCAAATGGGGACCCCAGTTAATCATGATCTGGACCTGCTGACCACAGTTTAAGAACAGCTGATGTAGACCAAAGCTATTTAACTTGTGGCCGAAAATAAATGTATTTTTCTGATATTTTCAAAAATTTGCCTCTAACATTATGTTCATGTTTGGAAGTATTAGTTAATAAGAATGCTATGTTTACACCTGTGAATGTTAATAAATCTCCTGCAATATCTAGAGTTATTGGCATACACCATGGTTGATTTTTTAAAGTAGTCAATGTGAATAAGATTGCCTCCAAAATGGAAAAATGGTAGCAGAAAAGAAATGGCAGTAGTTACTCTTTTATCTTTATTTTGATGTTCGTTTTTTTTAACCTACATGTGTTTTAAATATTAAATGTTTCCTTCTTTCATCACAATATGTTAAATCTTTTTTATTCAAATAAATCTCCTACAATCCTCAAACTTTGGAAGTTGATTTGATCTGATGCGTACCTTACACATTTATGAAAAACATGTTTTCTATAGATTAAGCTAAGTAATGCTATAAAAAGGGAGAAAATATCTTTATTTAGATTGATGAATGTTTCATCTCACAAACAGTGACATTTTCAAAATCATTCATTCTAATTCATTTGTAATCATTCATGAATGATTTTGAAAATGTCGCCGTTTGTGCGATGAAACGTTTGTCAATCTAAAAGATATTTTATCACTTTTTATAGCATTAATTAACCTAATCTGTTTATAAGTGATTATTATACATGTTGTTATGTTTTCTATACTCAAACAGGGTTTGTACGCCTCAGAGAAAACTCAAAGGATTAGTTTCAGGCTTATAATCTCAGGGGGAAATCCAAAACATACCTAAAACCTAGTAAAATGATCAGTGTCTCTGAGAAATGATGGCGATCTCTGCTATTTGCATGCTTTGTGATATCATAAGGAAATTTGTTGATATATGGTCAAATTTTGTGCCAAAAATAAGTCTTGAATAACAGTGTCAATTTGGCGATAGCATGTATTAAATTTGGCAAAAATTCTGTTTAAAACCTGTATTATAGTTGACCCCTTTTATTCACACATTGATGCTTCTATAACTGAATAATTTGTAATGGGCAAATAGAACATTTTTCAGTGTTTTTTAATTTTAAATTTAAATTAATGCAAATACCTTTTTTTTTTTACTCAAAAGTCAGAATTTAACAAACAATGGGAAAATCTGCTGAAAGTAACCGACTCCTTACGTGTGAATTTGGTTTATAAAATAGTGACAAAAAAAAAAAAAAGAATGATAAATTTGAATATGAGTATTTGCATTCAACACATACTATCTCTGTTTATTAACCCGTTGAGGGGTGATTTTAATTATGATTTATGCCAAAAACTTTTAATTAAATTTTACTTTTTTAACTTTGATGGAAAAAAGTTGAAAAATTGCTTTTCCTTATTTTGAAATTAATTTTTTTTTGAAAATTCCTGTGTGAATTCAACATTACAGAAACACAATTGCTTGCCCCTGTAAGGGTTAAACACTAGATTCTGAGTTCAATATATAAAGAAAAAGAACTTACCATTACTTTAGATTCCAAATATTTTGTGGTTTAGAAAATATTCCAGTGGGAACTTTGTACCATTTTTTGCTCTCTGTTTCAATGTGGGGGAGGGGGGCACAAGGGATATGAGGTGCAGAATCTCTTAGTGTATTTATAATTGTTAATAATATCTTAATCAACTTGTATAGACTTCTGTGTATTTGTTTGCTCATTTATTTTTATTAAATATATATATATATTTTGTTATATAGAAACAAAATGCAGAAGAAGAAGAGGATCCTAAACATAAAGAAATAAAAAAACTCATGGATTCCTTACTTCCATCTTTGCATTCTCTTTTTAGTCACATACCTAAACCAGTAAGTTTCTTTAATTCATGTGAACTTGCCCTAAACTTTTGTTTTGATAACATGCTTATTATTTTATTTTTTTTATAAACCTTCTATCAGACACATTTTAAATCATTATACAATGCAGTTAGACTAATTACAGTCAAACTAATTTCTTACATGAATAGAAAAGTTGATTTTTAATGTAATGAAACAGAATAATTTTAAAATGCTCATCTCATTCAAATATTGAATTTTTGACTATAAAAATAGATTTGGTAAATATAAAATAGATCATGAATGAGCAGGGATGGGGAAATGCATCACCACTGGCGACTGAATTTTCTGACATTGCAAGTGAATTTTTAGGTAGTCTTTGAAAACTGCAAACTATATAGATAAGCAAAAACTCTTTATTAAGTAGTAGCTACATTTTTCAACTCTCCTAATTACTGCAATGTAAATATGGTACTAAGTTCTATTTCATATTAAACTTTCATCTCTTGTTTATATTTCTTAATTTTACAGGGAGAAAAGATGAAAATGCATTATAGTAATAGCAACCAACTATTTTTGAGTTGCGTAAATTTTGTCAGAAAAATTTTCAACTATACGTTGCATTTTACTGGCTGGTGAAATAAATCCTTGGCTGGTAAGATTTATTAGAAATTGCCCACCCCTGTGAAGAAGTATTAATGTAAGAGTTTCACTATAATATTGCTTCTTGAATAGTAAGAAGGATGTAACAAATGTTTGACCTTTATTCTCTATATGGCCCTTTTACCAAATTCTTTGTATGTGTAGCTGAATCCATTTGATTTTTAGCCAAATACTTGCGATATTTAGCTGAGTAGATTCAGGTGTTGTTTTTTTCTCTCTCTCTTGTTTTCTTTGCTATGCTTTTCTCAAATCCAAACTTAATACTTTCTGTATATTTGCTACTTCCTTCACACAGTCATTTTAGTGATTAAATGCACAGAATTTACAAGTATTCCAATTTATGTACGGAGAAGTCAAATAGCATTTCTCTGTTCTCTTTAAAGACTAAAAATATTTTAGAAAATGGTATCAATGTTGAAGATTTTGGCAGATTTAAAAAACTCAACTGTTGGGAACAATTTATTATAGATGTAAGATATTTATAGTAAAAGGAGAAATTCTGTCCAATTCATGAATAAGCTTGAAGTCACCATAGTCATCCGGTGTCTTAAAGCTTCAATCCTTCTGAACCTGCTTGGGAGTACCTCTTTCCCAAGAGCCTTGAAGGAGTGGATGGCGAATCCACCTGTTCTGCACGTAATGTCAGTCAAGAGTCAAATATTAATATCTGCAAATAAGCAATTGGATATTAAATTTGCAAATATCATGCACATATAAAAATGACTTTGTTAATGTGCCCAAGAAGGTTTGCATTGTTAAGCAGTATTATTATTTTTTTTTTTCAAGAACATCCTTGAATGTATTTAATTCAAAATATTGCAGAATAAAAATTCAGTATATTAATAGCATGTATAAGTACTCTCTTAACACTAATTAAATTTTAAATTCTATATTAGTTTCAGTCATATTGTTAGGTTGTTTAAGTTCGAAATAAGTGCAAATAATAATTTTTATGTGAATAAAAATATTTTTCTTGTTTCTTGTTTTCATTGTGTATTTTAAAGCAGCATTCTATCTTTAATTAATAAAAATGCATAATATACAGTATAACTTCAAAAATCCAGTATCATCGGCACAGAGACTATGCCGGATTTTTGAAAATTCCAGATTTTTCAAGGAATATTAAAAGTATTAATTAGGAATATCAAAAGTAGTACACTATTCTTAATGGTGCTTTTAGCCAAAATTTAATTCAATATAAGTGATAATTATGTAAGAGAAAGAGAATTAAATATTAAAAATAAAGTTACTTTACATGCACACATACTGCATATTTTCTATGTTGCAGAAAAAAAAATCTAATAAAGAGTGAAATTGTTTCTTTTGTAATTTCGGAAACATTGATGTCAACTTTAACTTTTTTGGCTATTTTTTAACAAGATTTTTTTTTTCTTTGTGTTTTATACAAATGAAAAATGTCAGTTTCGGAAATGCAGTCTTATTTCTCTAAAGCATATATTAATTTTCCAGTCAAATTTATGCGTTTTGCTAGTGACACCTTTTCTTTGGCCGGTTGTTCATTTTTGTCTTCTCAGTTGCTACTAGCACTATCGGCGGTTCTATTTAGTACAGCGTCAGCGATCTCACTGTTCGTTAAATTTTTCATTCTTGATGCATTTTCTTTGAAGCTTAGCCAATTATTTATATCGATTTTTTCGATGCTTAGTGCATTTTAAGATTTTGCGTGTTCAATCAGCTGATAAATTTTGGTCTTTTCACAGGAAATGTGAAAGTCTGAAATCCTTCCTAATCATTGATGTTGCCGATGCCGAAAATTAGTATATGTTCAGAAAATAATCGCTTCTGACAAATGAAAAAAAACAGTCAAATATTCTTTTTTTTGCATTTTTAATTTCGATCTTGAAGTTTTTAATTCATAAAGAATTGCTGTTTTTCTTCTCCCATAACTTGAAAGTGTAAAAGAATAAACAATTAAATTAAAAACAGGGTTCGCACAGACTCCTTAGACTCCTTGGAAACTACTTAGAAATGAAAACACTCCCAAGTAGTACTTAGAACTACTTAGATAAGCAAAACACTCCTTAGAAACTCCTTAAATTGTATTGCGGCTTTGGACGCAAGCGATATTGCTGCCAAGGAAAAAAAATCGTGATTGTAAAACGCACGGTAAATCCTTTATGCACATCATTGATTGGTTAGGATAATCTTATAGCAGGGCTCCCACTAGTTCAATTATTAGGTCCGTAAAGCCTGTTTTTCAAACTGATCTTTACTTTAAATTTTATCGATGTTTGGCATTTAGCCAAGAATCTCGGAAAAGCGCGTTTTTCGCAAATATGTCCAAAAAAATACCGTCAAATTCTGTCAATCGATCGCGGAAAAAATTCCTAAATTTGGTCAAAGGATCATGAAAAAACGCGAATTTTTCCAACAGATCTCGGGAAAAATCTAATTTCTTCAAAAGATCGCGAAAAAGACGCGAATTTCTTTAAAGACAGAGAAAAAACGCAAAATTACTCAAAGAATCACGAAAAAAACGAGAATTTCATTAAAAGATCAAGAAGAAAAAGCGGATTTCCTCAAAAAACCACAAAAAATGTGAATTTCCTAGAAAAATCGCGAAAAACACGCAAATTTCGGCAAGGGATCACAAAAACACGCGAATTTCGTCAGAGGATCAGGAAAAACACGCGGTTTCCATCAAAAGATCACGAATAAAGCATCAATTTCGTCAACCGATAGAAATAAAATACGAATTCCATTAAAAGATCGCGAAAAAACATGAATTTCCCCCAGAAGATCGCGAAAAAATGTGAATTTCACCCAGAAGATCGCGAAAAAACGTGAATTTCACCCAGAAGATCGCGAAAAAACGCGAAATTCACCCAGAAGATCGCGAAAAACACGCGAATTTCCTCGAAAGATCCCTAACAACACGAGAATTTCTTCAATGGATCGTGAAAAACATGCCAATTTCTTCAAAAGATCGCAAAAAAACCCACCAGTTTCGTCAAACGATCGAAATAAAACGCGAATTCCATTAAAAGAAACGCGAATTTCCCCCCAAAAATCTCGAAAGAAACACGAATTTACTCATAAGATAGCGAAAAACACGCAAATTTCGTCAAAGAATCGCAAAACATGCGGTTTCCATAAAAAGATCGCAAGGAAAACGGCAGTTTCGTCAAACGATCGAAATAAAATGCGAATTCCATTAAAAGATCGCGAAAAATCGTGAATTTCTCCCAGAAGATTGCAAAAAATCACGAATTTCTCCCAGAAGATTGCAAAAAATCACGAATTTCTCCCAGAAGATTGCAAAAAATCACGAATTTCTCCCAGAAGATTGCAAAAAATCACGAATTTCTCCCAGAAGATTGCAAAAAATCGCGAATTTCTCCCAGAAGATCGCAAAAAATCGCGAATTTCTCCGAGAAGATCGCGAAAAACGCAAATTTCTCCCAGAAGATCGCAAATTTCCTCAAAGGATCGCAAAAAACAGGCAAATTTCGTCAAAGGATCGCGAAACACATGCGGTTTCCATCAAAAGATCCCGAAAAAGAAAAGTTTCGTCAAATGATCGAAATAAAACGTGAATTACATTAAAAGATCGCGAAAAAACACGAATTTCCCCCAGAAGATCGCGAAAAAAACGCGAATTTACTCAAAAGATCGTGTAAAACACTCGAATTTCGTCAAAAGATTGCTAACCACGCGTATTTCGTCAAAATTTCACCTTCAAAGAAATTGATTACCGCTGTTCTAAAAGAATAAATTCAAAACTTGTTACATTTTTAACCTTTAAAAATTTTTTTTCAGATGTATCATGTATGTGAGATACATAATAAGTGTTTGGGGTTTGACTAATCTCTGTTTATATGACCATTGGTCGCTGCATAAAAAAGTTGATTGTCTATTTTGTATTTAAACTTACGAAATCAGTAAGCAATATTTTGTGAATACTGTGCAATTCCAGCACTAACAATTAGATTCTAATAGAGTAAAATTTGTTTTTGTCTCCAAATTGGGCATTAAAAATTGGAGTATGCATACCACATAACGATGCAGCACATAAAAGCAATAACAACAACAAAAAATGACAAATCCTTGAAAATTTTTGGACTCCTTGGATGTTTTCGGTACTCCTTGGATTTTTTCTTCCCAACTCTGTATGAACCCTGTAAAAAAATCAAAAAACCTGACTGAGTAAAAAGCGAACTAATTAATTATTTCTCATCAATGTGAAATTATTTTTTTTTCCAATTCCTACTATTAGCTCACACTCTCGCTATATATATCTTATTCAAATTTTCAGTCATTAATAAAATACTTATTATTCATCCAATCAGACTCAAATAAATTTTTTTTAACTTGTAGTGGATGACACTTGATGTTAATCATGTTTTTTTCAAATATTAATTCATTAATTAAATTAATTCATTTTCAATAATCGAAAGAGCCTCTTCTTGATCAAGGTATTTTAAGACCGAGAGAGCCTTCTTCTTGATCAAGGCATTTTAAGCGCCACTCAAGAGATAAGAAGAATGGGAGAAAAAAAAAATTCTCTTATTGGCCTAAATGGGAATTGACTTAAAATATTTTTTTATATTACTTACCTATCTTTTTATTTACTTGTATTGATGACTTTTAAGTTGTGTTTAATTGTTAGTTCCTATCTATAAACACTGTTTTGATGAGGTCTATAGATGTCTATGATGGTTATGGTTGCAGTAAAGCTAGAGATCCTACATACATAACTTCCAGGTTGTATAATATTTTAATGGAGCTTCTGACTGTAAAATAGTCAATGAAACATCGTCTTCATTTTGAAAGACCTATCCAATGATATGCCACTCAATAGAGTGTGTAAAAAATTTGTTTCGTCTCTACCGCCATTTTGTATTTTACGGCCGCCATTTTGAATTTATAAAAACAAAACCTAGCCTATAACCATCGGACCGTTAAGACAAATTGATAGAGACCTCATTCGTTAAAATCCATCCAGCCGTTGGGATGTTTCGAGGGTATAAAGAAATCCACATACACAGATACACGTGAAACACATAACCCTTCTTTTCACTCTGGTAAAAAGGAAGGGAAATATGGTTCTGATGCCGGATTTTTGAAGTTACTGCGTATGCTAAATTTTATATTTTAAATTCTAAGTGAATTTGTTACTCACAAACTCCTTGCAACAAAATTTATCTATCTCACCAAGGTTTTTTTAGGAGGTATTTCACTGATTAGAGTAAGGATTATGAGGGCCACAGTAAGATTGAATGTTAGAAAGGATAAAAGTTAGGCAAGATGGGTGAAATGAAGAATATTCTTTATATTGTGATGGTTGTAACATACCACCCTGACTTGCAGAAAATCAATTTGATATGTCTGAGCATAAAAAGAATAAAATGCAAATTCTTAACTTTTTGCAATGAAGTAAGTTTTTTTTAAATAAAATAAATTTAAAAAGTACATTCAACTGTGATAATAATGAGTTCCTATTTAAGCTAAAATGTATATGAATTACATGTAGCTACAGATAAAATTATGCTATTTGTAATTTAGATTTAGTAAAAGTCTTGTTTTATTAATTAGCGTCAATCTATTTCAAATATTAAATTAAAAAAAAATACATCAAGCTGTTAAATTTTTTAATCATACAAATACTATAAGATCAGTTTTTTAAGTTACTATTTGGCTTAAAATTTGCCTGAATATTCAGTATTAAAAAAAATCACTATTTGTTACATCACTAATAAGAGTTATGATATTTAGTTTTAAACACTTTTTAATGGCTGAATTAGGGGTAAAAAAATATTTTTATTTATTTACAAAGATAATATTTCCGAGAAAGAAAGAAAAAAGAATGTGCAATTTTTTATTAAATGGTAATGGGTGGAGGAACTCAACTTTATGATTCCTACTAATCAGAATTTCTTTTAGGACAGTATGTTTTTAATTTGTGAACAGAGATGATATAGCTCCTTTCATATAAATTAATACAACTAAAAACATCAATTTTTTATAATTTTAAAACATAATGTCTATATTAGTGGGAAATTTAGTTTATTGGCATATTTAAGTAATATCTTTATATGATATTAGTATATTTCATTTTTCAAACATCTAAGAATGTCTAGTTCTTTTTATATTTGTACTAGGGGGGCGCTGCTTCCTGTCCCTTTTGATATCAAAATTCTTTCCTGTCAAAGAGTGAAAATGCTCTAAACACTTTTTTATATGTAGAACTCATGCTGTATGTGACCATATCAATTTATATAAATTTTGTTTCCATCTGCACTCAAAAAAATCCTGTTTTAAA
This sequence comes from Maratus speciosus, assembly GCA_963932465.1. Lineage (NCBI taxonomy): Eukaryota > Metazoa > Arthropoda > Arachnida > Araneae > Salticidae > Maratus > Maratus speciosus. Next base: position 143,396,547 of record OZ010791.1, read on the forward strand.
ACATTTAAAAAATGTTAAACACTAAATTAAATACTCTACCCCTAATTTTTTTATGTATATGATGTATAAGGGAAGAACATATAGTTCTTAAGTTAATACAAAAAAAATGTGATACTTTTTCTAATGAAATAATTAGTGGTGTACCGAGTGGTACTTTGGCCGAGTACCGAGTAGTTGTGTGATAAGGAAAAAAACCTCTGATTTGGACATAATGTGAGCTTAGGTGTACATATATGTATACCTGTGTCATGTGTACATATATATAATATACATATATAGTATATATATACTAAATAAACTAATAAAATTTTGAAATTTATTTGTGCACCTTTTAAAGACAATTTTTGACAATTCAAAACAGTAGCAAAAAAAAAGGAAAAATTCATACATAACAAGTACAATTGTTAACCAATATAAAATTAAAACATTCTTCAACCCTCCAATTTATTCCGATATCTGAAATCTGTCTATCAAAAATAAAAATGTTTATTGGTTACTGTAACAATTCATAGAATAATGCATAGTTGCCAACTTGTACGGATTGGCCGTACGATGTACGGATTTTGTTCTGAGTGTACGGTTGTATGGATGAACAGTATGATTGTACGGTTTTGCGTGCAGAAAAAACAATCGCGGAAAAACGCGAATTTCATCAAAGATCGCGTAAAAAACACTAATTTCTTCAAAGGATCGCGAAAAAAACATAATTTCTTCAAAGGATCGCACACAAAACACCAATTTCGTCGAAGGATCGTGAAAAAAAGGGAATTTCGTCAAAGATCCCGGGGAAAAAACACCAATTTCGTTAAGGGATTGTGAAAAGTACGCGAATTTCGTCAAAAATCGTGGGGATAAAAAACAAATTTCATCAAAGTTCGCGGGAAAAAACGCGAATTTCGTTAAAAGATTGGGAAAAAACTCTTATTTTGTCAATGAATCGCAAAAAAAACGCGAATATTGTCAAAGATCGCAGGAAAAAACACGAATTTTATCAAAGATATTTGAAAAAAAAAAAAGCTAATTTTGTCAATGGATCGCGAAAGAAACGCGCATTTCGTTAAAAATCGTGCAGAAAAACACTATTTTTGTCGAAGGATCGTGAAAAGAACGTGAATTTTGTCAAAAATCGCCGGAAAAACACGAACTTCGGCAATGGATCGTGAAAAGAACGCGAATTTCGTCAAAGATCGAGGAGAAAAAACACTAATTTAGTCAAAGCATCGTGAAAAGAACGCGAATTTCGTCAAAGGATCGTGAAAAGAACGCGAATTTTGTCAAAGTTCTCGGGAAAAAACTCGAATTTCGTCAGAAAACTCGTAAAAACGCTAATTTCGCCAAAGGATCGCGAAAAAAACGCGTATATCGTCAAAGATCGCGAGAAATAACTCTTAATTTCGTCAAAGATCGCGGGAAATAACGTGAATTTTGTCAAAGATCGCGTAAAAAAACCCGCGAATTTTGTCAAAGATCGCGTAAAAAAACCCGCGAATTTTGTCAAGGATCGCGTAAAAAATACCGCGAATTTTGTCAAAGATCGCGCAAAAAACGCTAATTTCGTCAAAAGATCGCGAGGAAATGCGTATATCGTCAAAGATCGCAGAAAAAACGCTAATTTTCTTTAAGGATCGCGAAAAAACCGCGAATTTTGCCAAAAGATTGCGTAAAAAACGCAAATTTCGTGAAAAGATCGCGAAAAAAACCGCAAATTTGGTCAAAAGATCGCGGAAAAAAACAGTTATTTCGTCAAAGGATCGCGAAAAAAACGCGAATTATTCAAAGGATCATGGCAAAAACGCGAATTTCGTCAAAGGCCCTTGAAAAAACTCATAAGTCGCACGTGCAGGGTGCTCCCTCCCCTTCCTCCCCAATCCGTTTGCTGTAACCTTTCAGAAAATTTGCTGTGAATTTCAGATTTTTTTTTTTTTTACTTAGAATTTCCCATGCAAAAATATTTTCTTATGAAATCTTACGTTTTTATATTGGGGGGGGAAAAAAAGACTACACATGAATATAGCATAGAAAATGTCATGAAATATTACTTTTTTCATTGCATGTGCATATGTTATGTATTTTTAAGCACGTAAGAATACGTCATAAAAATTGTAAGGATTTCAAAATTAACATGTTGGCAGGTATGATAATGCAAAACATTTCATATTTATTTTGTAACTGTACATTATTTTCTTTTGATTAAAAATAAAGAGAAAAATACAAAGAGCGGTACAAAAAGTGTACAGGCTTTCTTAACCAAAGACTTATGTAAAACTGACACTCCATTTGCATGGTGGGGGAAAAAAAACTTATCTTATTATGTGTAACCTTGCAAAAAAATTCTTATGTGCACCTTCAACCACTGTTTATTCTGAACATATATTTTCGGAGGCAGGCCAAATTTATAGTAGTAAAAGAAATGCCCTGTCTACTGATAATGTAGAACGTTTGGTGTTTTTGCACCATAATTTGAAATATAATAAATTTAATTATTAATTTTTTTTATTACATTTATTGTATTTTCAGTTTCTTTATCCAAAATAATAGTCTTTTCTGTTTTCCTATATACTTAAAAAGAACTTATTTTTATTTGTATAAATGTGAAACTAAATTTTAATCTGGAATTATTTTATGAGGGTTTTTGTTCTTAACTTTTTCTATATTTTGTAGACATATTGTTAAATACCAAGTAAATAGTTTTATAAATTATTGCATATATTATACATTGATATTCGAATAACTTTTTACAGATCAATTTTAAATTCATATGCTTAAAAAATGAAATTCTTACAACTACTTGCTATTGGCCGAGTACTCGGCTGAAATTTCACCGAGTACTGAGTACTCGGCAAATTGGCCAAGTACTGAGTATTTACCGAGTACTCAGTACGGCTCTAGAAATAATATGTCTCATTTTGAATGAATTAGTCAATACTTTCCAGTCTTACTCCATTCATTTTACTGTGTTACTTCTTAATCAAATAAATCTCAACAATGTATTGAAACCTCATTTTTTAAAAATTGCCTGTTTTATCAAATATTTCTTAAATAATTTATATTACACATAATTGATCATGAATTTTGAATATTATGAGTAAGTTGAAGCATCCATCTAGTTAAGAACACTAATTGTCTTCATTAGAGAAAGTGGCTGCATTCTTTTCATTATCAAATGACAATTATCTTTAAATATGAAAAATATAATAGTAACTTGTAATTTAATACTACTCTAATTAAATATGCTGAGATTTCATGTTTTTTAATAGTTACAGAGTTTGCCCCAGGCAGTTTTAGGAGGGCACTGCACCCTGCCTGCCCTTTGATTTAAAAAATAGCACCTTCCTTGTCCCTTAGTTAAAAAAATTGTGCCCTTATTGCCTTTTGTACTGAAAAAAATTCTTACATGAGAAAAGTGACTCGTGTCTGAAAAAGGAGTGCCGTGACTTTTAAATATTAAAATTGCCTTTAAAAATCAAAAAAATGCCTTTAAAAATTAAAAAGTGCCCTTGGAAATCTAAAAAGTGCAATTACAAATCTAAAAAATGGTCTATACTGATCTATAAAAATATTTTCTATAATTAGAACTATTGAAGTGATCATAATGTTTTACTGTGTTAGATCATAGTATTTAATCTGATGCTTTTCCAAGAAATTTCCAGTGTTATTATAAACATTATTCAAAGAGGAACATACTGAAGTTTGTTCAACAAAACTTTCAAATTAAATTTCAACCTGAGTTTATTAAGTTTCATTACAGAATAATGAACAAATAAGGTTTATGTTGCTCATATGCATGTTCTTTGAATCTTTTTACACTATACACCATATAACCACAATTTTCTAGACACTATTCATGTGTAACGGAAAAACCTTTAACCTTTTCATCTGTTTTTCATACTTTTAAGATCAATTTTGGTTCTTGTATATGAAATATTGCATCTAAAAGGCTATCTCAATATTTTAAATTGTGTTATTGATTAAGTTGCATTATTAATTGTGTTGAGAAATATAAGCAGCCAAACACCAGGGGTCGATCCAGGCAAAATTTTGGGGCCTATTTAGGGCCCTTTCACAAAATCTATTTATTAAAATGGGCCCCTTCACAAAAATAAATTTAATAAAATGGACCCCTTCACAAAAATAAATTTAATAAAATGGGCCCTTTCACAAAAATGAACTTAATAAAACAGGCCCCTTCACAAAATTCCTTTTAATAAAATAGGCCCCTTTCGTAACACCTTTTTCATAAAAACTGTTTTAAAATGTGTAATTTGGTTCACGAAAAGCAAAAACTTTAGCAAGGGTATTTAAAGAAGTTTTTGTTAATAAATTCTTGATTCGAATTTGAGTAACTGGATTTCAACTTTCATTACAAAATGTTATTTTTCACAAAAATATTATAAAATTCACAAAAATAACTTTTACTTTTCACAAAATGTTCCCCAAGAATAAAAACCTGCATCGATCCCTGAACACAGAATATCTTTTAATGAATTTAATTTATGCTAAAAATGTTTTTTAAATCTTTAAATTTAAAAAGAGAACATCACCTTTTCATAAACGTATAAACACATAAAAACTTTCTTTTACTCAAGTAAGATGCCACATAAAATACATATATAAACAAATAAACAACTTGACATGTTTACATTTCATCAGAGATAAAAACCGTTATCATAAAAATCATCATTGATCTTTTGATCAATGATCATTTTAATGATAATAGTTTTTATCTCTAATGAAACCGACACATTATTCTGTGTGACAACTTACTTAAGTAAAAGAAAGTTTTTATATGTTTATATAATTTAATTTGTTTTGTCAAAGGTTTTCATTACTGTTTTTATCAACAAGTTTGCAATCATATTGCAATGCTCAGTATTTTAAAATTTAGTATGTAATATATAACAAAACAATATGCTTTGCATTTACATATAGTGTGTGTTATAATGAAACAGCAACTCTGGTAATGATATTCAACTGGAAAGGAATAAAAATTTTAAATGTTATTATAGTTTTATAAGATAATATATTTTTATTTTCTTCCTAATGAATTGAGCCTCAGAATACTTTTAATATTTTATTTTCAAAATTGTTGGCGTCAATACATATTTTCTGTTTTTTACTTCTTTTGCTAGGCAATACCTGAAATTAAGATAGTTAGCAATCTGCCTGCCATTACTGTTGAAGAAGTTGCTCCAACTAACGTTAGTGATGCCACACTTTTAGCTCCTGAAGAAGTAAAAGTAAGTAACTTTCCTGTTTCTCTACCTATTTTCTTTCTTCTCTGTTATATGCTGGGTGGTTTCTAAAAATACAAATTGTGGTATATTGCTATATTAATTTTTTTTTTTTTTTTTTTTTTTTTTTAGTTTATTCTCCTATTCCGGGTTTAATTTGTACCGGAGCCCGGCTCCGGTACTTCTCTGTTTTTAGTAAATATTTAAATATTGGTCGGAATTCACTGGAGCTCATAAATAAAAGGCTCTGGAGCCCAGTGCAATAGTGCTTCCAAAAAAACCGAAGCCCAAATTACCTTTTCCTGTCCTTTCCATCTCCAAGCTTTTGCATTCTTTACCAAAACACTTATATGTGATGCAATGTGTCGCACACGTAGGAGATGGAGATAAAATAGGCTCAATTTTTATATCAGTTTCTGGGCTTGGATTTACTTGAGTTCAATCTGTATTACAATTAAAATTTTATTTATTCATGTATAGAAAAGAAAACTTTTCTTCCTTTAAAATTACATATTCTATTCTCTTTCAAATCATTTTAATGATATTTAATGATTGATACAGCGTCACTCAAGAATTTGCTTTCAGTTCGATTTTCTTTTGTGATAGTAGGATAATTTTTTATTGGCTGGGTTTATTTTAATTTTATTTAGATATCTAACCTGAAAAGAATATTTTCTGTTTTAGCCAACAAGCTTCAGCTTGAGGTTTTATTTGTTTGAGGTTTTTTGTCTTCTATTGCATACGAGTATAAAAATCACATTAGTGATTTTTCTATTTATTTTGTATCAAAGCTGGTTTTATTTAAAGTGATTTATATTTTGTCGCCAAATTTGACAATATCTCTGTCGAGACCTTAGTAATTCCTGTGCACATGCTAACTCACATCGGAATCTGTTGATATTTATGAGTGCTGTTGCAGGCAAAATCAGATTTTTTAAATTGTCACCCACATTAGAAATTCAAAGCGCTATACCAGGGGTGATTGTGTTAATATACCTGAATTCAGGTATTTATTTAATTTTCAGTACCGGAATTCAGGTTTTTCTGATAGTTAAATTCATAAAATAAGACTTGTGGATATGATTACTAAACACAATTAAAATTAATATATTTCTAAATGAGAGGATTGGACCTTTTTGCAATAAATTATGTGTTTTCTTTCCATACAAAAACTTTTTCTCTTAAAACTTTAGATATTTTTCCATTAATTCACAATCACCTATAACTAGATATAGAAGAAACAAAAGATGCTCCGAAATCTTTGTATCAAAGTCAAACAAAAAAGAAGAAAATCTTTTTCAATTTCTAATTTTTTAGTACCTCATTTTAAATTTTTAAATGGCCGCCATTTTGAAACAACATAGCGTATGAAGTTGGCCAATGAACTCGGCCGAGACATTATTATGTACTATGTACACACCAAGTTATATCCAAATCAGTTCATAAATAGGAGAGTTACAGTGTGACAAAGATCAGATATATATATAACATTTGAACGGAGGGTGGTTTCAGGGTCTGGGGGGTCACGTTCGGTGAAAATATACCAAAATTTTTCAGAATTGCTTTCCTCCGAATGGCTGCAATAGGTAGCTTTTTGTAATGAAAGCTACCTAATAGAATTTTTTGTTTGTGTTTTTTCTAATGAGAAAGTTTGGACATTATGCACTTTACACTGACTTAAAAACTTTTAATTGAATGAATCAAATGCAGCTTTGGTTCATTCCATTCCTAGATGAGAGTGGGAGATAATCTATTGTAAAAGGAAATAACTATTCGACTTAAAGAACTACTCCTGGGTACTCTAGGTTCAGACCAATTCTCTTTGCTCCTTATCAGTCACTATTGTTACAGTGACAAAGGACTCATCCTCTCTTCACGTTCCATCACACTTCTTTGACTAAAACATGTCTGAAGATGAAACAAAGGTGATCAAACTGTTTACAGTCATTCAGTCCTAAACATGACCTAAATAGCATGACCTAAATTTAAATAGCAAAGAAAAACTTTTTCAAGACAGGAAATACAATAGTAATCCAAAAGATGAAGTAAGTGTGTTTTGAAAGTAAAACTCAAAGGGGAAAAAAAAAACTTTTTAAGCGAGGAAGAGTTTCAAACTAAACTTTTTAAACAAATTATTTTATTGTAAGAATAGGAAAAAAACTTGGAATCAATAACAAGTTTTACTGTATGTAATAAATCAGATTTTAGAATATGTGTGTTAAATTTTTTTAAATAGTAATAATTTCCCATTGTTTTGATTTACCTTTTACATGTAGGTTTTAAACAACTGAAACAAAAGTCGTATTAAAAAAAAAAACTATTGAATATTTTTAATGATACAGATTTAAAGTGAAATATACGTAATCTGATAGTATCCTACTATTTTTAGTGTTTGTATTTAAATATCAAATTCAGTGTTGTCAAGGATGAGCTGAATACATCATTTACACACACACACAAAAAATAAATAAATAAAATGTTGAAGGTATCCATGAGAAAAATTTTGCTGAATCCCTTAGGATGTACATTTTTCTTTCTTTAGAAAAAAAAAAGGAATAAAAGTTTTGGTAACTAATCAAAAGGAACTTTAACATGTTTCATATTAATATATTGTCTTATTTTTAAAAAGATCTTGTTTTGTATAAAAGGACTCAAGTTTAATAAATCTGTGGAACCCAAAATTAAAAGTCTTGCAATATCACTGAAATCCATTTTTTAATTTTACTACTATCATATCTATATCATTCATTTATAATCATAAAAAATCAATAGATAAAATAAATGAAAAATAATTTGTTTTGTTGTTAATGTGTTTGATAATTTCAAGGATTTTTTTTATTTGTGAAAAATGTAACTTTATATTATTTTAATATGTATGCATATTTATAGTATCATTTTTCTCTTAAATAGAAAAAGACTGGTGTTATTCAAGGCAAGACAGAACGTACTGATACAGATAGAAAACGTGAACGAAGAAAGAAGAAAATCCATCAAAGGCTGAAAGAGAAAAAGAAATTACAAAAATTAGAATCTCAAAAAGAAACCCCTTCCTCTAAAGCAACTAAGTTAGAAAAACTAGATGCTTTGAAGAAGATCAAGCAGCATAAAAATACAAAAATAGCAGCTGTAAGTATTTGTCATTTATCCATTCATTTAAGCATAAGATTAAAATATTATATTTATTCTTTCATAAAAACTCAAAATGATTATTACTTCTAATTAACTTTTTTGTTAAAAATTGTCTTCTGTCATTTGTACTAGGGATGCAATGCATATTCGGTTTGGCTGAATATCAAAGTATTCAGTCAAATAGTTACTATTCACCTGGCATATTCAGTATTCGGTTTACTTGTGTGTCAAATATTCGATATTTGTTCAAAATCACTAGTTTGCACAGGATGCTGTATAATTCAGGAATGATTGATGTACTACTGGGTGTACCCCGGATTTCTAGGTTTTTCTGTTGACCCTTCCATGTTTATAAGACGGTTGTAGTGAAAAAAGATATTCAAAAACTTAAAAATCAAAACTGAAAAAGTCCTCTAAAAAATGCAAAAAAATCACCCAATATTAGCAGCAATAAGCATTTTAGTTATAAGCAGAAACTGATCTGAGTAAAACTGGAAAACCCTGCTCCCGGCATTAATTAGAGACATAGGTGTATTTTCTATACACAGCACAGAAACCGATCTTTTTAAACGCGTTATTTCAGGTCCTGCACACTTGTGGTACAAAAAAGAGCTAAAATTTTATAATTTCGATGTTAATTCATATGCGAAAAATCGGATGTAAAGAAAGAAAAAAGGCAAAATTTTATAACTTTTGCATTAAAAAATCAGAAGCTTTACTGTTTTCACATTATTTCATATCCCTCAAATTCTAAAAAAAAAAATAAAAAAATTTCCATGTTTGCATTATTTAAGGTCCTGTGTACTCTGAAAATAATGTAAACAGTTTTACATTCTCCACATTTGAAACTACTTATCTGAAAAATCAAGGACCATAAATTCTTATTAATGGGTATTTTTAGGGTTTCGTTCATCTGACGAAACCCTATTCGTCTCGATCCTCTGTCTGTCTGTCCGTCCGTCACAGAGCCCGTTCTCAGAAACTATACATGTTGGAGACTTGAAATTTTGCATACTTATAGATGAACACCACACATCAAACAACAAATCATAAAATTTTGAAAAAGTTGGTAATTAACCTAATTACGGGCTAATTAAATTCTAAAATTAACCAATCAACCTTTTGAATGCAGGTGCGAACACACGTTATCGAAATCCTCCTCAGTTTCTCCTAAGGGTTGTCAGTAAATTCGGCGGATGCTCCGTCAAATCAGCCGGTGCAGGATTACCACGGAGTAATTTAAGCAATAACTGAAGTGGGCCTTTAAAAAGCAAAATCGGATCTGCCGAAGTATCGTTCATACAAATTCATAACAGGTGTAGAAATACGCGGAAAAAATTCTACTTTATTTTGGTATAAATTTCAAATTTCTGCGTAGGATAGAACGCAAAAAATCCACTAAAAATCGATCGATAAAAATTTAATTTCTGTGTTTGGAAAGACAATGAAAACAGATTTCCATTCACCGGAAGGCAGCTGTCGTCGTCTCTCAGACATATCGGTGCGGGAGAAATTTAAGGGGACGAAAGTCTAATACGAAATTTAAACTTTTTAAATATTAAATTTTTCGATTAAATTTTTTGACATCCGGGCTGGAAATTTCTCGCAGATTTCATACATACCCGGTTCGAAGAGATAGCTTCATTACGAGCTGAGATATTTTATTAATTCCTTTTATTTCCATCAAATGCCAGATTAAGATGGAGGCACATGCTTTTTTAATGGAGATTTCATTTAAAGTAGGAAATCTAACAATTTGCGTGGGGTGTTTCGACGGCGCTCTATGAGATAAGTATTAATAATTCAATATGAAAAAGTTTATAGGTTTAGAAGTGTTCATCCCACTATTTCTGAATAGCAATTTCAGGAAATATCTTAAATTATTGGTTAAGACCGCCACTCGATGTGTTCGAAACTTTAAGATACTTTATAACACATAAGAAAAAGTGTAAAAAAGAATGGAGTGTGATATTTCAAGGAGTGGAGGGGGAGGGGAGGGGGGCTAGATTTATTTATTAAATCTTAGCGTTTGTTATCGCAGAAAATGTTTTAAATTCTTGGTTAAGACTGCACCGCCACCCTCTCAACCATGTATCTACGGAGAGATTGTGCAAAGGAGTTTCGTTCAGATATGCTTTTGTTAAGACTAGAGTGCGCTCCCTGGTGATGGAATGCGGAACTAACGTAATGCCATTTTGTTAGAATTAGGAAAAAACAAGGCGATCCATTTGCAACTTTAAGATACTTCATGACACATAATAAAAAGCTTATAAAATAATGGTGCATGCAATTTCCTGTTAAGGGAATGCGGGGGAGGGGCGCTGGATTTCTTTTTTAAAAATTAGCGTTTACGACCTTTTTAGATGTCGTTTTTGGAGGACTATGATATATTCAGACACGTGCTGCTTATGAAATTTAAAAATGTCAAAATTTTAGTTACCACTATTTCTGAATAGTACTTTCAGCAAATTTCTTAATTTCTCGCTTAAGGCCGCCACCAACTCGAGTAACACATCCACTGATAGGTTGTTTAACAGAGTTTCTATCTGATACACTTTTGTTATGAATAGTGTGCGCTCCCTGGTGGTGGAATTTGCAACTAACATAACGCAATTTTGTTAAAATTATGAAATCTAACAAGTCGATCTGCTGGAAACTTTGACATAGTTCATAACACATAATAAAAGGCTTATAAAAGAACGTTCCATGCAATTTCTTGGGGCGCCTACCTATCTCGGGTGCTATAGACTCGATCCCCTCGACTAATATGCCTACGGATAGGTTGTAAAACGGAGTTTCCTTTGGATAGAGGTTTGTGTAGAATAGAATGTGCCCCCTGGTTGCAAAATGTGGAACTAACAGATTTTGCAAAAGGATAAAGTGTTTTAAAGGAATATTAAACGAAACCCTCTGTGCGATCTGTGATCACACTTACCCACTTGTTTCATTTCTCTGTGAACCTAACAACTGATCTTAATATAATAAAATTCAAAGGAAGTCAGGTTTATTACTGTGTTGATTTTGATTAGATATGGAAATGGTCCATATATGTTCATCAATGCAATTATTTTGTTTTATTTAATATATGAGTGACTTGTAAACAAAGTAACATGCTTTTTCGTGTGTGCTATTTTTAAATGAATTTTTCTTTTTAACAAAAGATAAATTTCTTTTTAATAATTAGCCTGTACATTTAGACACCAGTACCTCAATACATATTTACTCAAACTTCTCATAGCTTTTAATTAATGCAGACATAAAAATTATTAAGGTATATTGATGTTGTGTAAGATTTAATAACTGTTCAGCATAAATGATTCTACAAAGTACAAATTTTTTAATTAATTTCGTACCTATTACATTTTCAAAGAGAATGTTTCCTCTCATGTGCATATATAAAATGATTAACAAGTAAGGCCTCCTTAAAACACATACTCAGAATATTTTGAAAAAAAAAAAAACAAAAAAAAAAACATCATGTATGTTATAAAGAATCAGGCAAATTTAGCTGTGGAGTTTCACTAGAAAATCTGTAAAAAAAAATATATATATATATACTTTTGAATATTTGGTGCAAAAATACGCGATTTGGGTAACACTTTTTTCTCGCCAAGTGCAAGCAGTTTAAATGCACAGTGCCTAATGATTTCATTAAACTATCTAATAGTTTATTCAGAGTTTCCCCCCATGCTTAAACTAGTTGTTGGGGACTAGTCGATGGGTAATACTTGCCCATCATGGAATTGCATAATATAAATTATGAAAATAAAACATGTGTAAACTATTTATAAAATTCATTGCAATTCCAAAATACAATTTAAACGTATATTTAAATATTTTTAATACATAGTTAGTAATGCTCTATTTCTGAATTGAGGGTACTACTCAGGGTTTGTTGATATATATCAATAGATATATATCTTGATATATATCTGATATTTATTTTCAAAATATCAAGATTTTTGATATTTTCTATATTTTCATTTTCATACATTTGATATTTATTTTTTAAATGTCGTATTTCTTGATATTTTCATATATCTGATATTTATTTTCAAAATATTTTCAGTCAAAAGAAGTGCAAATGAATTCTTCAACTGTTATTAAAAATTAGCCTATCTGTAAATAAATAACTAAAAAGAATAGCTCCCAAAATATTCCCTACACTTTAAAAAATAGTTTTGGACTGTACCTGCAGCTTTCCCATTACCATCATAAGAAATGTGTCTTTGAACAATACCTCCCTACCCTGTCTCAATTCTTTATATAGACTGCACCTTCTAGAATGAGATAAAGGGGTTAATTGGTGATTGGATTTTAGCAAAAAAATCTCATATAAGCTTTATGTTTGAAACTGAATATTTAAATGTTAAACCAAAAAATTTGGTGGGATAATATTAAATTAGAACAGCCCATGAAAGATAATTTAACTTATCAGTTGTTTACAGATTCTCCTTCAATAGATGCATTAGAATCTTTTCTAATTTTGATTTACTTCAGTCTAAATTGTGTAGTAGGTTAGGGAATAAAAAAGCAGACAAACTTACATTCATGTTCAAATTCTTCAACAGAAAAAATAAACTTTATTTTGTATTTCAGAATTTGTTGTGTAATTTTATTTATTTTTTAAACTGAATCCTGCATTCTGTGTTTTGATGAGTGAAAAAGCAACTTTTGCAGAAGATTATTTGTTTTTTCAATTATTTGATCATAAATTTTGTAAGAAAAATATAAAAAAAGACATTTAGAATATTGTTTTATTATGTTTTCATGTTAAATGTAATGTGTTTTAGATTCTAATTTATATTAAGTCTAAAAATCTTTATAATCAGTAGTAAGCTGGCAATTTTAAAAATATCGGATATATATCGAAAATATCGGATATATATCGAAAATATCGGATATATATCAAATTATCGGATATTTTTGATATTTTCGAAAATATCACAATATTTACGAACCCTGGTACTACTTGATTATCCCATCGACCAATTTTGATAAATTATATAAATTGCCAAACTACTCACAAAATTATACAAACTAGGCGCCATTGGCGACCAGTTTGGTCTTCCTTAAAATTTATGTTTGGGAAAGAAATGCTAAGCATTGTATCATGTCACTTTTATTCATAATTTAATTTGCTTGGACTCCCTTAAATATAATTAATATAATCCCTTAAGCTAATATTGGTTTTTATTGCATTAAAATATCTCAGTTTGTTGATTTTCTGTAAGCAAGTAACCCCTATTGGTTTACAATGGAAGTTTATTGGGATTCGGCAAAATATTAGCGATATCAGCAAGCTGGCGTCACTTTTGGTGACTAATTTTGGTTGCCAAATTTGGCAATATATCGCCACGTTGATGACAGACTTGGTGGCATTTGGCGACGGGACAGATATATAGATTGACGTAATTCTTATTTTAAATAACGAAAGAACAAGTAAATTAGTAAAAGATTAATAAAAATACAAATAAAATGTCGAATTAAAAAGCACTTGATGATGCAACAAACACGAGTAGCGTGTTTAATGTCAAGTGAATGTGACATTTACGATAGGCCATTATTGGTATTTAATCTTATAGTTTGGCAATAGTTTTTGGGTCGAAGAGGTAATCGAGCAGTATCGAACTGCATAAAAGAAACATCCTTATAACTCTAAAAATTATAATCATATTAAGAGGCTACTTCAGTCAAATTAAAAGACGCATTCGCTAATGCTAATCCTATGGAAGAAATTTATAAAGATATCTCGGTTGCATTTCAATATTTTTAAATGATTTCTTTTGCATTGAATAGTTGAGATCGATCTGTATGCAGGCCGTTTTTTACTTTTTCGATTTTGATTGCAGATATTTTTTATGGGGATGCTTTTACTTTCGAAACCGGTTCCGAAAATGAAAGTGTCCTCATAAGAAATACCTGTAAACAAAATCGAAAAAGCAAAAAACGGCCTTTGTACAGATCGATCTCAACTATTCAATGCAAAAGAAATCCTTTAAAAATATTGAAATGCAACTGAGATATCTTTATAAATTTTTTCCATAGAATTAACATTGGCGAACAGGTCTTTTCGTTTGACTGAAGTAGCCTCTTAACTAACAGTTTACTGCATCAGATTGAGCATCTCATTTCCAATTAAAATATACCTTTGAATTGAAATTTGAATGAAATACAGGGTCTTGAAAAGTCGAAGAGTGTGAAAAATATGATTACAAATATCTCCACAACTAATTATCCAATCAACTTCATTTTTTATGCAAAATTTATGGTTTTTTATAGTCTTTTATATTCGCTCCTTCAAATAAACAATTTCAAAAAATTTTGCATACCTTTTATCAGAACAAATATTTCAAGAGTCCGAAAAAAATAGTTCCGTATAATCGAGGTTACTGATATTCAATAGGCTTCTTCCCATTATTATTTCTAAATACACACCAAATTTCAAATCTCTATCTCAATTTGTTCGGGAGGTAGAGTGTTTACAGACACACACACACGGACGGCAAAATTTTTTTTCTTCTAAAAATATGCTTTTTGGAATCTCCAGTGTCTGAAACATGTAAATCCGTCAAAAAATTTTTTATTCAATTTTTAAAACGATTACAAGATTTAACCTATACTACATATGTACATATGATATGATGGGTAAGTAAAAAAGGCAGTGTACTGTTTGTTGGAAAAGGGCATATTTTGGATTCTTAAGGACAATTTTTTTTCATTTTTAAAAGTATTCTTTGGATTTTTAAAACCACTTTTAATATTTAATAGTCAGGGAACTCTTTTCAAAACAGTAATGAGTCAATTTTTACTATGCAAGTAATTTTTTTAATACACAAAAGAGTAAAGACACTTTTTTTTTTTCAACTGGAAGCAAGAAGGGTGCTATTTTTTAAACCTAAGGGCAGGCAGCGCCCTCCTGAAACTCTCTGCAGAAAATTCTGTTTTATTATTATTTCTATAAGCTTATATAATATATATAAGTTGCTTGTTGCTGCAGTTATTTAACTTTACATGGTTTCACCAGCTGAAATTTTTTTACATGTATGTTAAAAGTAACCACCTGATTAAGAATTCTGTCGTTATAAATTTTGATATTGAATAAGTCGTCATTTCCATGGCAACAATACTCTTGTCTATTTTCTTAAACTAACTATATCAAACCTGAATTTTTAGTTCTCAGAATAAGACCTTAATTTTGAGCTTGAAAAAGTTTTAATCAATTTAAATTTTGTTCTAAACTGCATAATATTAATATGATGATTAAATTTCATTATATATACATATAAATGTAAATGAGAAAACTCTAGTCATAAAGTGTATTTATTTAAGTTAAACTTACTTAACACGTTCACGCCGGCACGGTGGATCACACTCGACTTTCTCAGAGCTGCCAAGTCTCCGGCTTTTTGGATACCAGTATTTTAATACAGAAAAGGTTGTTTTATTTAATTAGAACAATTGGGCGATTTAAAGGAACAACATTTTCTCTAAAATAACAGTGGTGGGAAAAAAGCCAGAGACTTGACAACTCTGGGGCAGTCAAGTGTGACTCACCGCGCCGTCGTGAACGTGTTAACAGGGTGATCACAGACCTGGAAAACAGGGAAATGTCAGGGAATTTAAGATTTCCGGAAATATCAGGGAAAAATCAGGGAATTCTGCTTAAAATCAGGGAAAAATGTGTTGTCATTTTTCTTTTTCTGTAATAGTGTGAACGGTCTTTCATTATGCATTTTCCATTCGAAGTGCGGCTACTTCTCAATTTAAGTTGGAGCGGTGAAGGAGAAAGCGCTTTTATCTGATTGGTACTGATGTCATGAAGCCACTTCTTCGGCTATGGGCAACTCAGTTGCTGCCCCGCCTCAGCCCGCTCCCGCTGTCTTGCAATGCCTTGTTTATCTTGTATTGAAAATGTGATTGCGTCGCTAAATGGTATTACTTTTTTATTGTGACTTTGCACCTGAATATGGAATAATCATTTTTCAATAACTGTTCATGCACTTATACACCTCAACGTTACAAAACGAAATCGCGTCTGCATACCGCATGTTATTTTGGATCGGACTGCACTCGCAATCGAATGTGCAGACGGTCATATTTTCTCTTACTTGGATTCGGATAGAAACACTAGTTATTTATGGCGATGTAGTTTCAAGTTGATTGGCTTAATAATCCAGAGTTTAAGGATTGGATTAGAGAAGTGCCTAATGATGTGTATAGAGCAAAATGCATAAAATGCCACTATTCATTTATGCTAAGTAATATGGGTCGGAGAGCACTTACGAGTCATGCAAACGGAGCTGAGCATAAAAAAAGGATGAAAGCTGCATCACAGCCAAATATAATAAATTCATTGCTTTCCAAAAAAATCGCAAATGAGGAGAGTTTGAAAGTAAAAAAACCAAAAACTGACCCTACTACTGCAAATACATCGCTTTGTTCTGAGCCAACAACTTCGAGTTCCTCATCTGATAACAAATTAGCTGTTGCATCTGAAACTTTACAGAAATTTTCCATTAATGACCAAGTAACAAATGCAGAAATTCTTTGGTTTATTCAAATAATGACACACAAATCCATGCAATCAGCAAGTAAAGATGTGATGCTTTTTAGAGCTATGTTTTCCGATAGCGAAGTAGCACAAAAAAATGCAATTGCAAAGAACAAAGATTGCATATTCCATCCTTTATGGTATAGTCCCTTATTTAAAAGATAGTTCATTATAACAAAATTGGCTCAATGTATTATACCACTGGATTTGACGAATCGTTGAATAAAGTTTCTCAAAAGACCCAAATGGATGTGAATATCAGATTTTAGAATAAAGATGATTCTGGGGCAAGTACAAAATTATTCACTTCTTCATTTTTGGGTCGTGCCACTTCTGACAACATAAGAGAAGCTTTTAAGGAAGCTCTCTCTCCTCTAAATATGAAATCCATTTTACAAATTTCAATGGATGGCCCAAATGTGAACCATTCATTTTTTAAAGATTTGAAAGTAAACATAGTTCAGAGATTTTAAATATTGGTACCTGTGGTCTCCATATAATGCATGGTGCCTTTAAAGCTGCCATGCGATCAACAAATTGGTCTGTTGTAGGGTTTTTGAGAGTGTTATTTAATTTATTTAAGGATGTGCCTGCATGTCGTGCTATTTATACTGAATTATCCGAATCAAAATGCTTTCCTAAGAAATTTTATGCCGTACACTGGCTGGAAAATGGTGACATTGCTCAGTGAGCAATATATCAGGGAAAAGTAAAATATATCAGGGAAATTGAAAATTATATTTCTGTGGTCACCCTGGTTAAACTAGTTCAGTTTGAAGAGAAGAAACAATTTTTCCTTAAAGAATATTTATCATAAAACAGGGTGCGTAGTGGGTGCTTACATTCAGAAAAAGTTTGTAAGGTGCTTATTTTCGGTGCCTGTCAAAATTCGCAGAAAAATTGTGAATTTGAAATAAATATCACAATGTCGAAATATCGTGGAAATAGATAATTTCGTCTATTGGTGGCTGAAAAAAAAACAAGAATTTTGCAATCGGTTGTGCAAGAAAATTGCGAATTTCGTCAAAAGATCGCTGGAAAAAAATCATGACTTTTGTTAAAAGATCAGAATTTCATCAGTAAGTCCCTGAAAATAATAATCACGAATTTGGTTAAACGCCATTTGCATCAAAGGATCTCGAAAAAAAGCTGATTTTGTCAAATAATTGCCGAAAAATGCGAATTCCTTCAAAAGAATTGCAAAAAAAAATGCAAATATCTTCAAAAGAATCGTGGAAAAAAAATGCAAATTTCTTCAAAGGATCGTGAAAAAAATGCAAATTTCGTCAAAAGATCGCAAAAAAAAAACAAATTTTGTCAAAAGATCGCGAAAAAAGACAAAAATTTCATCAAAAGATTGCGAAAAAAACTCACATTTTGTCAAAAGATTGTAAAAAAACTCAAATTTCATCAAAAGATGAACCAAAAAACCGCGAATTTCACAAAGGCCCGCGGGAAACATGCATAGTTAGTGCCAGGAATGAATCCTTCCCCCCCCTCTGCTGTAACCTTTCAGAAAATTTGTTGTGAATTTTAGAATTTTTTTAATACTCAGAATCACCTCTAGATCGATCAAAACAATTAGCGAAATTTGTCAAACAATCGTGAAAAATGTCGAGAATTTAGTCAAACATTGATCTCTGCAATCGGTCACAAGAAATTACTTAATTTAAAATATGGCTCTTATACCATTTAAATACAGCAGATGATCTGATAAGGTTCCAGTAGTAAATCTCCACCTTAAAGAATTGGCATGCTACTGTTTATCATGCTGAAAGGTTGGCAGATCTGAATATTCTCGAATAAAAAAATGATTGTGCTGAGTTTTTTCTTCAATATTGAATAGATAATGATGCGTTTGTTGCACATAAATGGGTGCTTATTTTTCCTTAAAAATATGCTTACAGGTGCTTATTTTTAAAACTAAAATGTTGCTACTCACCCTGTAAAAGCATATATATTTTTTAATTTCACCGTGTCAAGAAGCAACAATAAATAGCCAAAAGAAAAAAAAAAAGACTTTCATTATTTTTTATCTATATCAAGGTTCCAGAAGAAATTTTTTTTAATATACATATCTATCCTCATGACAGGAATGTTCTGTTTTTTTTTTTCCCTCCAAGTTTTTCTGAAAGAAAAAAAAAAAAAAAGCTATAGGATTTAGTATCAACTATCAAGAAATCAGAAATTTATAAACAAAATTTTAAATACAAAATATTGTTTTAATTGAAAATTTTTAACATAAATGTAAGCTTATCGTATTTTTTATTCCCCAACATGATATACAGTTTAAACTGAACTAAATCAATATCAGAACAGATTCTTTTCTAATGAAGCAGTATACTGAGTATTTAAATTAGACAGTTTATCTTTCAATGCCTGTTCTGAATTAATAATGTCTCTCAATCTACAGTTAAAAGTAAAAAATTCAACATGAAGCTTGGAAAAGATATTTGTTTTCTACTTTGGCTAAAAAAAAGTCACTATCAGAGACAAAAATTCTTTATTTTCAGAACAACACAGTCAATAACAGTTGGAAATTTCATTTGCACTTGTTTTGACTGAAAATAAGAGTAATACTGAAAATATCCAAAATATCTTGCACAGTGATAGTTTGAAAATAAATATCAAATATAGAAAAATATTACACATCTTGATATTTTGAAAATAAATATCGAAGTAATATGAAAATATCAGAAATCTTGATATTTTGAATATAAATATTGGATATATATATATTATGATATATATCAAGATATATATCGATTGATATATATCAACGAACCCTGCTTATAATTTCTCTTATAGGTCATTACTAAGTTGCTATTTTAAATTACTAATTAATAAATTAAGAGTACTTTAGAATCCTGTAAGTGCTTCCTTTTATAAAAATATTTGAATCTGTAGGATTAATTAATAAAAAAAACCATTTCATAGTTCTTTTTCTTTCATATTGTTCCAATCTTCAGCTGATATACATTTTCCTAAAATTGTTTATTTTTGATTACACATACTTTATTAATCAAAAAGTGACAAAACGAAGTATATTGATTGAGAGAAATTTTTTTATATGTGGTTTATATTCAGTTCAATGAAAGTTCTTTATCACTATTCTTTTCGTATCCCTAAAAATTCTATGAATCTAGATTTTTTTTAAAGTACATTTTTATTGTGAAATTGATCTTTTGAATACATTTTTCCTTTTATATGCAATAAAGATTTTCATTCCTCATCAAAATTTTGTTACTGATATTAATGAATAAAATTATTATAAATAATGATTTTCTATTAAATAATTTCTTATAAATCTGTTACAGGTTGATGAAGGTGGAAAAATAAAATCTTCTAAAGACTTCTTCTCTCGACTACAAGATACTGTGGATACAAAAAATAAAACCAAAATTTTTCGCAAAAAAGTAAAAAAATAACAATTGTACATAACCTTTAGAAATGTAAATAAATTAAATATTTATGTATTTCCAGTTATTGTAACTTCTTATTATAAGCTTTTCCTTCATCTACAATTTTCATTACAAAAACATATTGCTAGATATTTTTACGTTGTTTATTCAGCTTCTTATGTGCTTTTCTGAAATTATTTAGTACAACCTATTGAAAAGCATGTGAGTTTTAAAGTATAAAAAGGAATGCATAAATTTGATGGATTTATACAGTTTAGGGGGCCAGAGACCCCCCCAAAACATGTTTTTACAAAATGTCTGCCTGTCGTTGTGTCCTCGTTGTATCATCGAAAAGTGTATGAAGTTATGCATAGAATTGAACTAAATTTCATATATATGTTTTTGGCTGTGGCAAGCAGTCCCACTAGAATTTGGAAATATTCCACTGGAAGGGAGCTCTGTAATAGCGCTTTTTGTGCCATTTTCATTGTATCGTCAAAAAGTATATGAAGTTATGCATAGAATTGAACTAAATTTCATATGTATTGGGAGTACAAATTAATTCGGTCCGTTTTCAATAGATGGCTCTGGCTGATTTGTTTACTGAATAATGATAGATGTTTTTGGCATTGTTAGAAAGGTTTGACCTTTGTCAACCATATTCAGTCAACGAAGCTTCGAGTTTTATACAACAAAATTGGTTTTCTGAGCATTCAATATGTCGAGTTTTGTGCTAAATAAACAACATTTGCAGGAAGTTTTGATTTTCTTTTTTAATTGGAAGAAAAGTGCCGCTGAAGCGCATCGATCGCTTGTCGAAGTATATGGTGAATCTGCGCCATCTGATAAATCATGTAGAGAGTGGTTTCGACGCTTCAAAAATGGTGATTTTAGTGTCGAAGACAAGGAGCGCCCGGGCCAGCCGAAAAAGTTCGAAGACGCCGAATTGGAGGAATTGCTCGATCAAGATCCGTGCCAAATGCAACAAGAGCTTGCAGGATCGTTGGGAGTCACTCAGCAAGCAATTTCCGTGCGCTTAAAAAACATGGGAATGGTTCAAAAGCAAGGAAATTGGGTCCCATACAAGTTTAAACCGCGCGACGTTGAAAAGCGATTTTTCATCAGTGGACTGCTGCTCGAACGACAACAAAGGAAAGGTTTTTTGCATCGAGTTGTTACCGGAGACGAAAAGTGGATACACTACGATAACCCCAAGAAGAGAAAATACTATGCTCGGCCTGGTGAATCATTGCCATCGACGTCAACGCCAAAGTCAAATATTCATGGTCTGAAGGTAATGCTGTGCGTTTGGTGGGATCAGACTGGGATAGTGTACTATGAGCTGCTAAAACCTGGCGAAACAGTTACTGGCCAACGCTACCGACTGCAATTAATGCGTTTGAGCCGAGCATTGCGTGAAAAACGGCCAGAAACCATCGAAGCTCGGCCCCATGTGGCAATTGTCGTTAAAAATTACTTAGAAACGTTGAAATGGGAGGTCCTACCCCACCCGCCATATTCGCCAGACATTGCTCCTTCTGATTATTGGTTGTTCCGACGGATGCATCATGATTTGGCTGGACACCGCTTCACTTCTTCCGAAGAAATTCAAGAATGGCTCGATTCATGGTTTGCGTCCAGAGAGGACTCATTTTTCAGAGATGGAATCCGAAAATTGCCAGAAAGGTGGACAAAGGTTGTGGCTGCCGATGGACAATACTTTGAATAACATATTTTTTCATTTTGATAATAAATAAAATGTTTTTTTAACGAAAAAAAAAACCGGACCGAATTAATTTGTACTCCCAATATGTTTTTGGCTGTGGCAAGCAGTCCCACTTGAATTTGGAAATATTCCACTGGAAGGGAGCACTGTGATGTCAATTTTTGTGCCATTTTCATCATTGTATCGTCAAAAAGTGTATGAAGTTACACATAGAATTGGACCAAATTTCATATATTTGTTTTTAGATATGGCCAGCAGATCCTACTTGAATTTGGGGATATTCCCCAAGAAGGAGGCACTGTGATGGCAATTTTTGTTTTCTCGATTTTACATCTTTCTGTTCTACATCAGCAGCTCATGCAGTGGTAGGAACTTCACATCCTATTAAGGCAGCAATTCGCAAGCAGCCGATGTGCAACAGAATAACAAGAAATATCAATTTGATTAAATATTAGCATATCACCGCCGTCAAAAATGAAGAAATGTTGATCTGTGTTTCATTTTCATAAGCCTCCATACAAAAAAAAGCATAAAGATTTTATTATTGAAAGATTTGTATGCTAGAAAGTACATATTAAAAATGACAAATGATTTCTGCAAATAACAAATGATGAGGATATTTTGTTTATGCAATATTCAATTTCTGAAATGTTCAACAATCAATAAGGACTACTATTTTAAACTTTAGAATTAAAAAAGGAAAAGCCAGTGAAAATTACATCATGTTGACACAGTCATATCAATTTTTTTCCTTAGTTTTATTAATGAAAAAATATATTTGAAGATAAGCATAACGAAACGGTGCAAGCTTTTCAAACCTACTTTGTATACGTACTTTTGTGCTTAACCACAGTGTATTCAAATAAAAAAATATTTTTTTAAAACTGTAATGAAAAAAACTAATAAAATCATAAGGCATGAAGATAAAATAAACCCAATAGACAACATTCTCCAGATGCAGCAATAAACATGAATTTTTTTTCTCTTATAAAAATGAAGTACATGTGCATAATTTTTTTTTACCAAAAATAACTTGCAAATGAAAAAAATATGTCCGAAAGTCACATGTCTGAATTTTTTTTTTTTTTTTTTTTTTTTGTTTCTCTTTTATCTGAAACAATGGAAGTAATCCAATTGCCACCATTTTGAAAAATTTCATAAAAAAACTTTTAAAATTAAAATATAGAAATGTGAATATTTTAAAAAATAGCTAATATGGGTACATCTACAAATGAACAGATTTCATTAAAAAAAATAATTACCAAAATTGGCTCAGTAGAAAACTCGGTGCAGATTACTAAAAAAATAGCCTTGTGTTTTAAATATATAGATGGCACGGAATGGTTACCTATTCTTTCCTACACTTGAATTTTATATAAGTAGTTCGTGATCGAGATTAATTTTTTTTTACTCCGATTAATTGACTGAAGCAGAAATTTAAAATGAAAATCCAAGTTGGTATAATACTAATAATATTGAAGTATTAACATGTGTAACTACTTTTTTAAATATTAACCCTGGAATCACAAGGCTGGGGTCACCAGTAACTCCAGAAGGGAATTGATGTGTTTGGGGTCATGGGTGACCCCATTTTCTTATCATTATGCTCCTTTGTAATTTGCACCTGTCATTGAGAGAGCTCCTTCGTAATTTTAATTTCTTTGTAATTTGATTTGTGTGATTATTAATACTACTTAATAATCACACAACTTTGTACCTGTCATTGAGAGAGTTCCTTCGTAATTTTAATTTCCTTGTGATTTGAATTGTCTGATTATTAAGTAGTATTAATAATAACACAAAGTAATTTTTACTTTATTTAATGACAGACATTACATGATTAAAGAAAATGAAGGTAACTATTTAAAAATTCTGGTAGATACATCGAATAAAAAACTCACTAAATTGGCATTTGGCAACACTACTTCCCAGAACACAATCTCATTTTGAAAGAGCTTGCATGACATATACAGTGTCACATCCTAGAATTATGCTTTTTTTTTTTTGTGAGGGGGGGGGGGGGGATATATTTTAGTACAGGTTTATACCATGAAACTAGGAAAATGGATCTCTTTGGTAAATCTATAGTTTAAAGACTTGTGTCAATTTTCTTTCAAAATACTCGAACCAGGCTTGGGCTACTCTTTTTTTCTGCATATTTGGGCCAGGACGGGAGTTCATTTTATCAGTGCCATGTTAGAGCAACATTTCTTTTTTTTTTTTTTTGGTGTGTGTGTGTGTGTGTGGGGGGGGGTAAAGCAGTAATATTGTACAATTATTTTAAAAAAAGAGAGAGAGAACATCCCCATTCTTAATTGGCAAATTTGCAGCAAAGATGTGAAAGGTTTGATTGACAATTGTATCTACTTTTCGAATTTGAAATATTGAAATTTATTCAAATTACTGTAAAAAAATTATGGAATTTCCTTAAAGTGGATTTGTTTTACATTAAAAATTTCTATATAATTTTTCGGATAGCTAATTTAATGTTTCCAATCTATTTACTTGTAAAGTATTAATTTTATTTTTCTAAATTTATGAATAAACCCCTAACCACATTTTTTTTTTTTTTTTTTTTTTTTTTATAAATCCATAAAGATTTTAGAAAAAGTAAATATAAACAATACTTTTTTCCTTGGCTAGCAAAATTTTTATTCATATTCGGAAAGTAGATAAAGTTTCGTGTCGAAAGGTACCTCTGGCATCTCTCTGCGACAATTTGTAGATTTAAAAAGTATGGGGGTGCTCTCTCTTTCATTTTTTGATGAGAGTATATTTGAAAACGAAATCTTTAAAAATTCGTCTTGGCTTAATAAATTAAAGAGAAGTATTTCTAAAGATTTATTTTTTCTGTTAGAACTTCAAAATTATGACTTTTTAATCATCCTTTTCTTTCTTCTAAATTATTTAATTTTAATGAATATATAATAGCTTGCGGACTCTGATGCTATACTTTAAAATGTTTGCTTAGGTATAGTTTGCTTTAGGTTAAATAGGTATCCAATATTCATTGAAAGAATTTTATTTGTTAGATAATACTGGCTAAGAAAATTGGAAAATTTTGTTGAAATTGAATCGAGTCACTCCTGATTTTAATATTCTTTGCTTGGATCAGGCCAGGACTGAGCTTTTGGCTTTTACAGGACAGCTTTCTCTGGCACGCGCAGGATGTGGGTTGGAAAATTTGCGCCCATGCAAACCTTTAGTATGTTTACATAGCATTTGTGAGCAGGCGATAAACCGAGGATAGCTGAGGAGGTATGATGGGACAGCTATAAAATAAAGTATGATAGTCTAGTTTTGGCTATATATGCAGTCTAACAAAGATTGCTGATTGATAATGTCTGTGTCACAATATCAAATTCCAGTATCTTCATCACTGGAAGGAAAATTCAGGATTTTCAGTGAAGATGACATTAAAAAAAATCATCAGTTTAATTTATTTATATTTTGAAGTAAATGAATATTTTATCAATGTTATAATCAATATATTACCCTCTAAAAATATTTTCATATTACCAATTTACATTCATCTTGTTAAAAAGAAGGAAGTGAACTTGTCTCATCACTCCTCACTACCTTCTTCCCTTTCAGCTGTCCCATACCTCCCTCTTAGTGGGGAAGTATGGGACACATTTTGAAACTT
This sequence comes from Maratus speciosus, assembly GCA_963932465.1. Classification (NCBI taxonomy): domain Eukaryota; kingdom Metazoa; phylum Arthropoda; class Arachnida; order Araneae; family Salticidae; genus Maratus; species Maratus speciosus. Next base: position 143,422,234 of record OZ010791.1, read on the forward strand.
AAAATTTCTTTAATTATAAAATCGTTTCTGCATATTATGTTTTTATACTGTTCAAGGACATTAGAAAGTGTTTTGTTTTGTATTTTATAAAGTGAAATTTTTGTAAAAAGTGTTATTCCATTCCTCCCCACTCTCTCCTGCAGCAGAAAAAATGTGAATGCTCTTACATTTGTAAAAATTTCCAAAATCATAAATTTCATTTTTTTCAGCCAAATCGTTCCTTTAAATGTTCATTGTAGCAATGTTCTTACAGTTACTGTCTAATGTGTTTTTACATAATTCATATAATTAATCAAGGAAACAATTTTTTTTAATTAAACTATTACAGAGGTGATTGTGCTCCAGGTGTAGCCCGGATTTCCGGGTTTTTCGGTCGATCCTTCCGGGTTTATGAGATCGTTACATTTAGTGGAAAATTCGGACATTAAGAAATATCGCGAATTTCGACAAATGGTCGCCGAAAAAAATCAATTCTTCAATCGTTCGCTGAAAAAAAATGACAATTTTGTCAAAGGATTGCAGGAAAAAAAGTGAATTTCATCAAAGAATCTCGAAATAAACACAAATTTTGTCAAAGGATCGCGATAAAACTAAGATTTTCGTCAAAACATCGTGGGGAGAAACGCGATTTTCGTCAAAAGATCGCAAGAAAACCTGATATATCGTCAAAGAAACGCGGAAAAATGGATATCATCAAAGGATCACGTAAAAAAACAGTAATTTCTTTAAAGAATCGCAGAAAAAACGCGAATTTCGTCAAAAGACTGTTGAAAAAACACATAATTAGAACCAGGAAGGATTTTCCCCATCCCGGAACCGCAGGGAAAATGTGATTTTCGTCAAAAGTTTGCAGTGCGAAACGCGATTTTCGTCAAAGGATCGCGGGAAAGACGGAAATATCGCCAAAGGATCCCTGGAAAAACGCAAACTTCGTTAAAGGATCGCAGGTCTAAAAGTTATTTCTTGCATATTCCTTAGGTCTTGATAGGAGGATTCCAGAACATTTTTTGGTTTCTCCTCTATCTCAAAAAACATGGCTGGGATATAGAAATTTGAAATTCTAGGGTGGCTGCCTTTTTGAAAAAGATTTTTTTTTTTTAATAATCTGGTGTAATTTATGAGTATAATCGAATATGGTGTCTTGCGTATTTATTTTCATTGTTGTAATCATTGTTGCTACTCCTATATACGCTTAAAACTATATAGTTATTTTCACTAACATTCCGCTAAGTTTTCTAAATTCCCATTGAAATTTAGTATTGACGAAAACTAGAAATCTTCTATAATCGCATCCCACCCATTTTAGTTTCGTGTGTTTGCATAAAATTAGCTGAATTCTTAAAAACAAGGAAGAGAGAAGTTGCCTTTTCCTCAAGGTACAAGCCAGAAGGAACTTTTTTTTGTCTTGAGGAAAAATAATGCGGTTATATTTTTTATTTAGGGAGATGGGGGACACAGATTTTCTTCCTGCCCCGGGTGCCGTAAAATGCAGCTACGCCACTGTTTGTAACCGGTTAGCAAGAATATGTTTGCCGAAGCTAAACAACCTATTCATCAACCTCATCCTTCCAATAATCCACAAGAGTATTTACATTAACTTCCAGAAAAGAATTTGAAAAACTAGTCAAAACAGACAGGCATGTATTTCCTTGTAGTGAATGGCAGCTATTCTCTGTAGTTTAAACATGACAGCTTGAAATCTGGAAAAAATGTATTTTGAAAATACAAAATACTTTGTAAAACCATCAGAAAATACATTACAAAAATACTTTGATCTTATCGGTTTAAAATACAAATGTATTTCAAATACATCTATTTTCGATACTGCTTAACTCTGCTTATCACATATACCCCAATTACAAAAGATTAACTCATTTGATCAAAGATTTAATAAAGTCACCCAGAGTAATTACTGGTCACTGAGTTTCTGGGATAATTCTTAGTCATGTTCACTTTCATTAACAATATAACAATTTATCAAACTGTAAAATATCTGAAAGATACTTCAGGTTCCCAGCAACATGGAAAGTCAGGGAATTTTAAAGCAGTCATTCAAAGTCAGGGAAATTTAAAAATATATAGGAAAAGTCAGAGAATTTACAAATATTTTCTAAATAGTCTGAGGGGGAAAAAATGATGTGAAATTCATCAAATGCCCTTGGAGGGGGGAGGGGGGGGGATCGCAAAAATTTGTCAAAAAAAAAAAAAAAAAAAAAGAAATTTGAAGAGCTATCGCCAAAAAAAATCGCTGATTTTGTCAAAGGGTTGCAGAAATAAATAGTGAATATCATTATAAGCTCGATTTGTCATGAAATTTTTTGAGATTTAGTCAGGGAAATTGCCAGACATGTTTTGCTGGGAACCCTGTACTTTGAACCCTTTTCTTTGCAGTGTATGCCTTAATTATTCATCTAGTTGAAATTTTATAAGATTTTTTTTTTTTCAAAACTACCACTCAAATTTCTGCAAAACTACATTGACCTTGATTTTTGCACATTTTACAAAGATCATTCTTAAAGCTTTAATTATTTGATTTTTATTTTATTTCAACTATACATACCACAGTTTTTAAAAATGATTATAAAATTTTCCTCTGCTATATTATAAACTTTTATATGAGCAAGCCAAACTAAGCCCATATTTGTGGGATAATTCCTGGTCAGTGCTTAATAATATAATTTTACAATATTTATACCTGTATTTTATTTATTATAACTGTGCACTCTAAAAACTATATTGTCTTACAACATTTTTTTAACCATAACTGTAAAGTAGCATCCTTAACAGTAACACACTATATGGCTGAACATGTGAACAATTAAGTAGAAATACTATTGCATTGCAAAATGCCAAAATCAAGTTTCCTTCAGACAGTTTTAGTAGGGTGCTGCACCCTGACTGCCCTTAGGTTTACAAAATTGCCTCTCTTTTAAAAAATTAGCATTCTTGTTGCCCCCAGTTGAATAAAATGCCTTTATTCCTTTGTTTATTAAAAAATTTACATGTGTAGTAAAAATTGACTCATCGCTGTGTTTAAAAGAGTGCCCTGTCAATTAAATTTTTAGAATGCCTTTAAAATTTTTTAAAATGCCCTTAAAAATCCAAAATATGCCCTTTGGAATCCAAAAGTGCCCTTTTTTAAACCTGGGGGAAACTCTGCCAAAAGAGGTGCTTAAAAATATACATAATGTAATAGAGAAACATAAATATTATGTTTTGTATTACTGTAAAGATTCATTTTATACTGGGAACATCACAAGAATACAGGGTAGTAAATAAAGTTTATGTAGAATTTCTTGAAAAAGGAGCCAGAAACTTCCGTTGGACTAACAAGGAGAGGGTCCGAGGTTGGTCTCACCGAATGCGATGAACATTTGTGTTTCGATAGAGTATAGTTAGTATATAAATATATGACCGCCATAAAGCGCAACCCCCAGGGGGTCTTGAGAAAATAAGTTGCAAAGTTTAAGCCACGGTTTATAATCGGATAAATTTCCTGCTTTTGCAAGTGGCTCCGTGGCATAGCGGCAGCATGCTGGATTTGAGATTTTTCTACCCGGGTTCAAACCCGGCTCTGACTTGTTTTTCAGAACGAAAAATTTTATCAATCATTTTCGAACCGCAAATGAAAGAATATTTATAATAATTGAAATTTACAAAATATGAATAAAATGTATGTTTTGTAGCATATAAGTGCTTTTTTAAGTACGAAATTTTGCATGTTTAAATATAGAATGAAAAGAAGAAAAAAAAAATGCATATTGATATGTCTATAGACCAGAAATTTTTTGTTATTTAAAATTATTTACAGTTATTTTAATAAATATCTACAATTTTTAACAGAGAAATAAATTAAAATAAGTGAACAAATATATTATTTTCAGTTTCTTTCCTCATTCAAATATTTCATAAAATATGCTTTTATATTTTTAATATGATTTTTTAAAGTCTGGAATTCTTTATTTTTTATTAGAATAAGTGTGTACGTAGTAATTTCTTTCGGAAATCTTTTATATATATATATATATATATATATAAATCAGTTTAATTATATAAATACAATTTTAGGTGCGAATCTTTGCATGTTTATATATATAATGAAAAGTAAATGTAAAATAAATAAATAATAATAATAACAAATTTAAAAAAAAGTCAATTGGAACTTTTATAGATCATAAAATTAAGCTAGTTTTAAAATTTATTTACTGTTATTTACATAAATAAGCTACTGCTTTTCACAGTGAAATAAATGTGTCGTTTTTTACCGGCTAGCTTTTTAACTTTTGAATTTTTTAAATCTTGGATTCTTATGATTATTGTTAGAAATGTCTTTGTGCTTAAAAATAAGTTCTAAAAAGATATTGAACTGCTGAAAATAGTTATTACGTAGGTAATAATAACAAAACCAAAAATCCGAAATAAAAAAGTCATATTTAGATTTTAAAAAAGTATATTAAAAAAATCATGAAATATTCGAAATACTTTCATATAGAAACAAAATTAAAGTAATATACTTATTCACGCATTTATATCATGTGTTTTAATTTATTTCTTTGTGAAAAATAGTAGATTATTCATTGAAATAATTTTAAATAACAACAAAAAATTTCTGTTCTATGAACATATAAATATGCGGGGTTTTTTTCATTATATATTTAAACATGCAAAATTTCGTAGTTAAAAAAGCACTTATATGCTACAAAACATACATTTAATTAATATTTTTCGTAAATTTCAATTATTATACATATTATTTCCATTGTGGTTCGAAAATGATTGATAAAAATTTTTGTTCTGAAAAACAAGCTCGAGCCGGGTTTGAACCCAGGTAGAAAAAACTCAAATCCAGCATGGTGCCGCTACGCCATGGCGCCGTTTGCCAAACAAGGAAATTTATCCGATTATAAACTGTAGCTTAAATTTTGCGCCTGATTTTTTCAAGACCCCCTGGGGGTTGCGCTTTATGGTGGTTATATATTTATATACTAACTATACTCTATCGAAACACAAATGTTCATCGCATTCGGTGAGACCAACCTCGGACCCTCTCCTTGTAAGTGAGGTAGAATTGAAAACACAAACATTCAGTATATATTTTATGGACCAATAAATTTGCAAGGTATTAACCCATTCACAATGGATAAAGAACCAATAAATAGTACTGCTTATAAATGTAACAAAAAATTGTTTGGCTAATTAATGCTTTATAAAATGTGCAGGAGTCTTTTGCACATCAAATAAATTTGTATTTATAGCGAAACCATAGTCTATATATTATTTTTCCACAATTATGAGATGAAAAAAACTTTTACAAGATTGATTCTACTTAATTTTAATACCCAGTCTTATAGGTGAAAACTGGGAAATTGAGTTAGTAGCCAGTGGCTGGTAGACTCAGTTTCATTAGTGGCCACTTTTTAAAGTTAATGGCCACTATAATGTTTCAAACTTTCTTGACATCTAGATAAACTATAATCGTTGTATATATACATATTTTTCTATAAATCAGAGTTTTATACCAGACAACTATTCACAATAAGAATAGGGAAGCAGTCGAAATTCAAGAAAATTGCTTTAAAATTGCAATGTCCTTAACCCTTTCATGTCGGATTTTTATTCTTCAGTTTTGATAATAAAATTACTTTTATTTTAATAAGGCTAATCGTAGTTATCTGAATAGATTTACTGAAGTTTAAAGATTATCTCATTGTCTGAATTCTAACGAATGAACTTATTTTGTGTACTATTCAATTCATATGATAATAGGAAGGAAGTTTTGGAGACGTTTGGAAAATATCATTACAACAGAGTTTAACAGATATTACAACTTTCTAATGTTTTTTTGTGTTTTATCACACATGATTTGTTCAGAAAAGTAACCTATACTATTTTAAATTTAAAGAGTGATATATATTTATAAAATAAAGGAATCGCCAACGGTGCAAAGAGAATTAAGCAAACTTTTATTGTTATTACTAAATGTCCAAACATAAATGAAATCATAATAAGAGAGGCATAGCCATATACTATCATTACCATATGTAGATAGTAGCAAAAGTAATTGTTAAGTCAAAACAATACTCGATGAAAAGACATGTACTATTAACAGTACTCCAAACCCGAAAGGGTTAAAATGCACTTGCAATTTTAAATGTGAAAGAAAAGGAAAAGGCAGTGAAAGAAAAGGAATAAATTATTTGAAACGCATGTGGAATCAAAGCTGATGAATATATTTTGCAGAATAAAACTGTAAAAAAAATAATCCAACTGAAGAGCAAGCACTTGGCGAAAAAATGAAATATTGAAAATGCAGCTAAATCATTGAAATCTACTTGCATCCGGTAGGAAAAAAAAATAACCAGTTTGCTAATTAGATGTAATCAAAGTAGAGATGCATATTTTCATGAAAAAAGTTGTATTTCAGTTGGCGATCGATAACAGATTTTTTAATCGCCATTTGGCGAGTGGCGACTATAGTGGCGATCGATGGCCGATTTTTTAATCGCCACTTTTACAACTTTAATCGCCACGTGGCGAGTGGCGACCGCTAATTTACACCTATACCAGTCTTAAAATAATTAACTTTACTACCAAGCCCGTGCGAAAAGGGGGTCATACCGGGTGCATAAATTCAGGGGGCATCAAATGTTTAGTACCAAACTTTTTTTTTTTTTTAATATCTATACTAATAAAAGAACAAATCGCTCTATTTGTGTGTGTGTCTGCGATGACTAGCAAAATCTACGGCACGTACAAGGCTCAAAATTTTTGTGAGGAAAGTCAATGTACCTGAGCCTCAGATTTTTAAAATTCTAATTATTAGCTGAGTAATTAATTAACAATCGTAACTCACTCTCATCAAGAGGAAAAATTGAAAAAGTATTTCTTTCTTCAAAACCACAAGCTGACTAGAATTGGACCCCAGTTGAAGCTAGTGGTTTGCAGGAGGAAAAAGGATAGATTTGAATCAGGATTCGCCGGATTACTATATTGCAAAGTATACTGGGAGATTTTAAGGGCATTATATATTTTTTAATAGTGCTTTTATCGAGTTGAAATTAACACACCTATGAGTATTTTTCAACAACAAATCGAAATATTCTATGAAATACAACAGCAATTAGCGAATATAAATTAATTAACAATCTTAATTTTTCGAGTGTTTTTTATCTGGCAGCTGTTTGATAAATCATTTGAGCATAGACTTCTCAATGACAAGAGACCATGTATGTACCATTTTCGCTGGCAACGAGATGCGTTTTTCCAGCAGAATTGAAAATTATTTCAAAATAACAGGTAGCTAAGCAGACTTAGAGGCAATTTTGCAGCTCTATAGAATTTTTTTTAATACTGCATTTATTGAGTTGAATTTAACACATCTATGAACAAAATGTAATGCTGAATCCATAAATCTAATTATAAAAATCGATAAATAGCTTTTTATTTTATTAAAAAATCGATTTTTAAAAGGAAAAATAAATTTTTTGACAACGGGTCTACCTGTATAAAGAAACGTTTGTATTTGTCAGACTAGTGTAAATGGGGAGGGAACTACTTTTGATTAAATATCCCAGTTAGTCTACATGACAGATATTATTATGATAAAGACTAGCATATGCAGCAGATATAAAATCTTACAAATTTAAGGTTTGTTTAAGAATATTATTATATGCCTGGGCAGGTCAGCTAGTATATATATAATTAAAATGAAATCACAAATGTATAAACAAGTTGGTAATATTCTATAGATGAACATTGGAAATCAGAAATGTTGTATCAGGAGAAATGTTTTCTGAAAGTACGCACATTTTTCGTTTAAAAGTTATTGCACCATCCCTTATCCAACGTGTTAAAACAAATTTCTGACTAAGGGCTTCTTCCATTTTAGAAATTGTTTTAGGTCTTTGTCTTACAAGGAGAGGGCCAACCTTGTTAATCACAGATTTTGATTATTTTAATATATGTTGTAGGGTAGACACCCCTTAATATCAGGTTCAACGGATTTTATCCAATGCTCCTTAGTTCTTGAAAAACCAGGGGGTCTAATATTAGTACACAACTTAAATACTTACTTAGCAACCAAAATGACAGGTTAGTCGTAGCTCAGTTGGCATGGCGTTTGCCGGCTGATCCGAAGGCCCGGGTTCGATACCTGAATGCGCTACATTTATTTTTCTCATTTTTTGTTTTATAAATATAGTTGTAATTAAAATTTAATAATTTCAATTAAAAATTTTAACACCATACATTAATTATAATGTTAGCAAACTTAAATTTATCATTTCTTATTTGTAAACTATTATTTCTCATCCATTAAAGAGGTTTAAAAAGAAATTGGATCTATTATTGAATGATAAAAATTCCAAAATCGTGACAAATTCTGTTGTGGTGCCATCTAGTTATGATAAAAAAAAGGAATATTCAAATAAAATAAAAGCAGAAAAATGATAAAGGGGAAAGCAAAATAATTGAAAGCGCAAACATACTTATTACAAATTTAAAAATCTTTAATATGCAAAAAATTGGTTGTAATTTAATTCTGATGCTAATTTTTAATATGATTATGCTTGTTACTTTAAAAACAGAATAATAGTATTATCGCAGCATTGACTTCCTTTGTTAAAGCAATGCGTAAATGATGTTTCTTTAAAATCACGAATTGACACAATTGCTCAATATCATTGCATCGATAAAGAATATATGAAATACATTTTAAAAGTGATTTTTTAAAAGAAAATAACAGTTTTATGATGTTTTATTACAACTATTTAGTTAAAAGTAAAAAATTAAATAGGTTAAAATTATAATTGATATACAATATTAAAAATTTTAATTGACAGTGAGATTATTAAGTTATACTTACAAGTAAATTTATAAAACAAAAAATGAGAAAAACAAATGCAGCGCATTCAGGTATTAAACCCGGGCCCGCGAATCAGCCGGTATACACCATACCAACTGAGCTACGACTGACCTATCATTGTGTTTGCAAAGTAAGTATTTAAGTTGTGTACTAATATTAGACCCCCCGGTTTCTCAAGAACTAAGGAGCATTGGATAAAATCCGTTGAACCTGACACTAAGGGGCCTCTACCCTACAACATATATTAAAATAATCAAAATCTGTGATTAACAAGGTTGGCCCTCTCCTTGTTAGTCTCTTTTGTTAAACTTCCATTGTCAGGGAGGGGACGCTAAATTGAAACTTTGCCCCTGGTGCAGTTTTCTTTTTGCATGGTTCTGTTTACTACATACTTTATTTACATCTAAAAGGATGCTGACTGATAGTTACCCTAGAAGTGACCAAGAATTACCGCAATTCCGGAGTAATTCCTGGTCAGTTAAAAATTATAATTATTTATTTCAATTATAAATATAAGTGCATATATATTTAAGTAAGCATTTTATTATACAATGTGTCCACGTATAACATGTCCAACCTTTATTTTCACAACCGTTGGTCCTAAATGCATACATCTAATCACAAAAATGGTTTAAATAAGGTAAAGAATTATTTTTAAAGCGATTTGGGTCAAGAAAAACATTTATTTAAAAATTACGAAATTTAAATTTTTATATGGCCCCCCGGTCCTATGAGTGATATTTAGTAAAAATTTACTGTGACACTAACAAGTAAGACAAAAAAAAGTCCCATTCATCTAACATTAAAATTGACAGAGTTATGAAAGTTTGAAATGCATGACTTATACTTACTTTTTTGCATCTCAAAACAGATGATTTCGGCCATGCGTTCAGGGGTCGTATATAAAGTACTTAACTTATTTCAAGATATCTGCGCTTTGAAAGAAATCGTACAACTATTACAATTGAGTTAACTTTCAAATTAGTTAAAATAATTGAATTTTAACATGTTTTATTTTGCAAGGATTTGAGGCCATGATTTCTTTTAGCAAAAATTATGTTATTTTCATAATTTTTTTTTATTTAACTTTCAACAATCGTCTTTTTAAAATTTATACTCAAACTTTAACTCACTTTCAAACGTCCGATCGAAGTTAAATTTTACATACTGACTTAAATTCGATGACAATGTAATATTATTATGATTTTCGACGCTTACCATCTTATACAAAAAATTCAGATAGATTACCGTCAACAAGTTTAAGAAAAAGTTTTAGATTTGATAACATGAACCTGCGATGGTTGTGTTTTTTAACTTTTATAATTACATTTTATGTAATTTTTAACACTGAATAAAAAAATTACCTTCACTTTTAACCATCATGTCAGGATTTTTCGCTAATCGTAAATTTCAAAGTTGAAAAATATCGAAAAATCTGATATTATAAAATAGATGTAAGACTTTTTTATTCAATTTAATTTTATTTAATTCAATAATTTATTCAATTTTTTGGCTTATACTGGGTTTCTTACAGCTAAAAAGCTCGAGGATCCGATGAGATTGGGAGGGGAGGGGGGATCAATTTTAACTTTGAAATTTGCGGTTTGAGAAAAATCTGACGATGGTTTAAAATGAAGGTAATTTTCGGATTCAGCACTAAAAAATATTTAAGAATCAATTTTCAAAAGCTAAAAAACATGGCACAATCCAAAATTTGAAATTTTTTGTTTTTCATCCTTTTATTTAACAAAAATTCTGTTACTTTTATTCTCTTATATGTTCAGTACAAATTTTATTTTTTGCAGTAATATGTCAGAATGATTAAAGATTTCAAATTTATATTGCAATACTAATTTTACTCTTAACCATTCCTTTAATATATCTGACGAAATTATATTTCTAATAAATTTGTGAATAACCCCTAATTTGCAGCAAAAAATATGCTCCAACTTTAAACAGCTATTACTTGGTCAATTTTAATCGTATAATAATGGGACTGTTTTTTGCCTTACTTGTCAGTGTAACTGGAAAATTTTACTAAATATAACTTATAGGACAGGGGGACCATATAAAAATTTAGATTCTGTAATTCTTCACTAAATTGTTTTTTTGCTTCAAACTTTTTTTTTTATCTTAACTCTGCACCTAATTTTGACCACTTTTGTAATTGGAAGTATGCATCTAGGAACAATGATTGCAAAAATAAAGGTCGGTCAGGTTATACGTGGACTCCCTGTAGTATAGCCATCAGAGGATGTTTATTCCATACCAATTGAGAACAATAATAATAATTAGATGTTGTTGATTTTGTACCAGGAATTACTCCGGGTGACTGTAAATAGTTTAACATTTGTTTTCTAGCTAATATTCCATAATAATGAAATTAAAACTACATCAATAAATAAAATAAAATAAAAAAATTTAACACATATCTAAAGAATCACAGGGTTAAGTACTGAAACAATCGAATGATAAAAGGCCACCATAAATAGCAAAACCTTTGACGATTTCTTTGGTTATTAACACGTCATGTGGCTAATATGAAAGTGTCACTTTTAATAAATTTTAAAACTACTTGAATACATAATTTATTTTTCTATATAAAAATGCTTTTTATTATTGTTAGTGAGCTATATAAAAAAATATATATTACATATAAAAATTCTATTAATAATATTTTTCAACAAACAATATGTTCTGTGACCCGAGTTGTATCCCCTAGTGTTTCTAAAATGAGTCATTATAAAGGTTGCTGAAAAAATTACTCATATTAAATCAAAAAGACTAATTGACATTGTACTTAATTACAGAAGATTAACTCTTCAGATGAGACCTGATAAACCTTTTGAGGATGAGTGTTTTAAGTATTGATTCCTTCTTAAAAAACACAAATGTACCTTAAAATCTCATGAGCATTTTTTTTCTTACAGTATGATAATCTTGTGATATCTTGAAGTTGAAACGCAATTAACAATAACTCTGGAGGGAAAAAAACACTCAATAGATTTTAAGATCATTATGATTTTTTAAGAAGGGATGTCTTCTGTCCAAATATCACTTGTCCTGAAAAGTTTAAGTAAAACATGATTTTCTTGTACTATTATCATTGTATAATAATAATATGTATGTGATAGTTTTGAAGAAACTTCAATAAACATGAGTGAATTTTCTTATTTAGCTTATCCTTAAATATTTTGTTCATATGTCATACTTGATGGCGTTTCAGCTAGTTATAACATTTTTCTTCGATATTAATTGGTTATTATATATTTATTTTTTATTTGTTGTGTCCTGATACGCATTCATAAAAATCAATTTGTTATAAGGTTTATTTATTCAGCACATTATTTTACAATTCTTTATAAACAGCATATTAGCATACAATAGGTTCTTTTTCGACAGATTTCTTGGCTTTATGTTTCTGAAGTTTATCATAGTTCAACTGTTCATTAAAGCATAAATGGCCCATAATAAATATAGCGCTAAAACCAGCTGTTATTTGAGTAATTTTTGGAATTATGTAAATTATGCTGCTGTGAACCATCCTGAAAGAAAAAAAATAGAAATTTGTTAATAATTTTTAAAAGGGTAATTCTATTACAGTAGACTCCCTTAATTCCGCGACCCTAAAATTCGCGAATGCCTAAAATCCGCGTATTTTTTCAGATGTAAACAATGAAATTTACAGTTAAGTTGCAGGAACAAAATTCAAGATGGTGCCGAAATCAGGGACTATCGCAATGTCTTTTTTACTAAATTTTTTGTTAATCATTCTCTTTTGGTTATTACAGCTGATTTATTACTAAATAAATTTACTTTACTTTTGATTTTGATATAAATTAGCATATCTATATGATGACGTATCGATCTTACGATCGCTTTACCACTAGATGGTAGCATAGGACTTTTGGAATCGAATTAATTGGTAATATAATATTTTTCTAAATTTTTATTTTCCATAATTATTTTAATAATTACTTACGTTTAAACTAATAAATTATGTTAATATTTAACTTATTTTAATGTTTCACTTTATTGTAAGCCTTCATTATGATTTCCCTTGCTTAACTACCAATCAAATTAACGTTTCAAAAATGTAAACAAATCAATGGCCAAAAATCCGCAAAATTCTAAAATCCGCACAACCTCTGGTCCCAAGCTGTGCGGATTTGAGGGAGTCTACTGTATTACAGTAGTTTTCCATTTATTCTTTAATGTATTCTTAGTACATATAAGAAGCAATCTTCTGAAAACCTACAAAAGACCAACCAGGTTTAAACCCCATACGAAACTTTAAATACAGCATGAAACTTTTGTTGATGCAAAATGAGAGAAATGCAGTGGTTAAAGACTTACTAAGTGCTTTATATAAAAATTCCCTTAATGTGAAAACCCAATGAAACTTACAACCTCCATATATTATTTTAAGTATATGTTATTAATACAACAATACATAAAATGATTATAACTCACCAGTAAACAAATACACGACTAAACCCAGAATAAGCATTCAGAAAAGTACTAACAGAGGCGTCGCGATGGGGGGGGGGGGGGTCTATATATGTGAACTTGGGAAATTTGAGCTTAGAGTTGGGAAATTATAGATTTTTGAAACACTTTCTTTTTTTTTTTAAATAAAAAGTTAAAAAAAAAAAAAAAAGAATTTTTTATTATTTTGCCGACTACCTTTCTGAGTTCTGTAATAGTAAAATAGTTAAACTTTCAAAAGAAATACAAAAAGCAGCCAGACTCAATTTCTCATTATGTTTCTCTGTGCTACGAAAATATCATACATCTACCAGACCCGAATTTCTCTTCTGTTGTCCATCAACAGTGTCTCTAATACATTTCCACCAAAACTTTGTTCCTTTCTCAAAAATCTAAAAATATGAGGCTATTTTCATATGAAGTACGATTATGATTCGTACACAATTGAAGACAAAAACTTTCATTAAATGAACCAATAATTATAATTTTTGTTTTTAATTTCAGCATTTTTCTTTGGAAAGAATTTTTTTTTTTTTTTTTTTTTTTTTTTTGTGTGTGTGTGTATGAGTATCATTATCATTAAACACACATTGAACATATCGTTTTAGTTGGAAAATAGAGCAATTTGTTTCACGTTGGGAAATTTTTTAATTATAAGTTGGGAAAATTCATTTTGAATTCTCGCCCCCAAAAAACATTTTGTAGCTACGCCCATGAGTACTGAAGAATCTTTTGTTCAATGTAACTAACATATATTTTCCCAAATGTTTAAAGATCAAAATAACAATAAAAGTACTGATTTATAGCTGGTCATATTATAAACCTAAGTTCTTTTAAACTCTATAACAGAAATTCCTTATATGCTGACATGTTCAGAGAAAAAAATGGACAAAGTATCAAGATAACAAATTATTCATTTACTTTAAATCGGGAAATGTAATGAAATTTTTAGCTAAGGCAAATTTAATGCTTTGTAGAGAAAAACTAATTTTCTGGCTTTACCCGAAACTGTTGCGATTTCTGTAAAATGGAGCCATATGGGATCCTTTTTCCTACCTGCCATCTTTAAGTTTAAAAAAAAATTGCAATTTGCCCTGTACTATACCAAGTTTTGCTATCTACAGTTCAGTGTGTAATAGTAACTTTAAGCAAAGAGCTTTTAGTAGTTGACTGAAGTTCTTTGCTTCAAGTGTGCTTGAAAAACAGTTTTGCAACTAACACCAGTTGCTCAAAAGAAGGACATTTTTCTGTGTAATGCATTTATTCTGGGATACACTGTTATCTGATCCCCTTATATCTCCACATCTCGAGTGAGTATCTACAAAGAAAAGCAAGCAGAGGATTTACACCTTTATCGTAACTAGTTAAAAGTCTAAGTTAAGTTGTAACTTAATATTTGTTTTAATGACTTTATTTTTACTAAGGAATTAACTTATAAACTTTGTCCCTAGTCAAAATAGTCTCCCTTTGTGGACACTGAAAATAAATAAATAAAAAGTGCCATAGATGACAATATATGCCAAATCATTGAAATTATTAAATATTTTCCCCTTTATTAGTTCCATTTGGAGTTTGGCAAAGTTTCCGTGGTCATCATAAATAAGATATAAAAAAAAAGTTAATTTGTAATTATTATACAAATTTTTAGACAGCTTTAACACTGCATTTTACAAAAAGAAATGCAACATTTTAGCAACCTGAAAACCAAAGTACAGTAAACTTTGTCTAAGGCTGAATCAATCGGGACCGAGAAAATTTTCCGTAGTAGACAATATTCCGCCTTAGACAAATTCTACTCTATGTCTATGGATTCGCAGGGACTTGAAAATCTTTCCGAGTTAGACAGATTTCCGTCTTACACCGAATTCGCCTTAGAGAGTTTACTGCAGTTAATAATTCAAAGCTTAATTTTTGTCTCTTCTGTGGACTTGGTATATCCATTGGTTACACTAATATTGCCAAGTTTATTGCTCATTTATCAAACATTGTATCAGGGTTGGCACGGTTTAAACCAAGTGGTTTTAACCATGGTTTAAACCACGGTTTAAACCAATTGGTTTTTTTGTCAAAAAAACCATTTGGTTTTTTTTAAGAAAAAATCTAATATAATATTTTCTCTTTTTTGTAATTTAATTGTTTTAAATTATTGATAGAAGTAATTTCTACTTTTAACACTTCATCTCAGCAGTCAACTTGAAACATAATGAGCCTAGGTCAAGTTTCTATGCATGTAGAATGAAAATTAGCATGTGCTGATGAACATATCTGGTACCCTAAAGATTTTCCTTAAAACATGTGAAATTAGAAAAGCTAAAATAGATAAATAATATTCAATATTTAACATAAAATATTTTCATTTAAAAAATGCAGATTATTTACAGCAGTTAATAACAAAATACAATGATCTTTAAGATTTTGGTTAGGTTGTAAAAGAAAATTTTCTGGATTGGGAAAGATTATCCTTAAAGAATCTAAAAGAGTAACTTAAGATATCAAATTGAATAACACAGCTTGCAAAAATTGAGTGCTAGTTATAGCATTTCCATAATACCAATCAATCTTTTCTGTTAGTTGCTGAATCTAATGGCCAAAAATGTTGACTTGGACACTTGGAGTTATCACTGAGAAAACAAAATAACCAGAAGTATTTGGACATTAAAAAAATAATAATAACAACCATAGAACAATATATTATATTCATGAAACTGCATCAAATGTTTATTGATTGATTATTATATTATTAATCAAAGGATTCTTCATATGATTTTCAAGGTATCAATGTTTCACTGTGTAGAGCAGTTTACTTTGAACATAAGACATAGCTGTTACTAATAATGTTTAAATTAGAAATGATTTCAATTTTCTATATAATTGACTGTAATTATTTAATTTAAATATTTTCAAAAGTTATATTACTTATATAATATCCGAAAATGTTTATTTTATGAACAGATATGCATCTGTATGCAATAGGAAATTATATTTTAAAAAACCCGGTTTAAACCAAAAAAACCTGGTTTAAACCAAATAAACCGTTTTTTTTGGTTTTTTACAAAAAAACCCGGTTTTTTTCCAACCCTGCATTGTATGCAATATAAGATGGTCGCAAACACAAAGAGAAGTTTGAAAAGTAATGAAATCCTGATATGCATTGTTTTTCAGAAAATTATATTTCATAAATTCAAAAGTTTAAAACAATTTTTTTTAACCAATTTTACCTTTTTTGTGAGAAGGACCTTTAACAGTTTAATTATAAAAAATAAATGTGTACCAACTATGCCTAATAATTATTCAATTATGTCTTCAATGTCCCTTCTCTGTGGGCATGTCAGGTTATATATTAGGTTAAGGTTATTTATTAAGCATTAATGCAATGTTTAAGATTTTTTAACATATTTTTATAAAATAGATTTTATGCCCCTTTTCATAAGGATGACCTACATGATTTATCAAGCTACACACAACACTGAAGCATTTTCCATTTGCGTGGAAAAAGTTGCATTATAATAAAAATTTAAAAAAAAAAAAAAAAAAGTTTATTATTTTTTTTCACCACTCCACTCCATTCAAACTGCATTTTCAATTTATCTGCATTATCCAAAGCTTTGGGGAAAAAAAAAAAAAAAAAAAATCACGGCAGTGAGTGGCTCATTAAATTTGAATGGAATAAAGGATAAAAGTATTCACTGGATCATATAGAATTGTAGAATTTTCTTTATATTTTAATGGAAATATTAACTAATCATCCTGACTAATAGAAAATGAGTTTGACACATCTAAGTGTAAAAGGATACATATAATCAAACTGCATATTTAAAAAAAAAGTTACTACATGATATTCAGCATAAAATGTAGTTGAATATTCAGTATTCAAATTAAAATGTGGCTGAATATTCAGTATTCGACCTAAAATGTGGCTGAATATTCAGTATTCGACCTAAAATGTGGCTGAATATTCAGTATTCGACCTAAAATGTCGCTTAATATTCAGTATCCAGCCAAACCCCTATTTGTTACACTGATAATCACTAGAATGTAGAATGATTTTTTTTTAAACATATAAATTTTACATGTTGACTAAGTGACAGTCCCAAATTTTTTTCTGAGGGTTACAATTTTTAACCCTTTGTATCACCGTGTTGCATATCTGTAACATACCCAAAAGTCAATGTCACTTATACAGAGGGATTTAAAAGAATTTATTTATTGCTGCTACCTTCCACTGCAGCAGTTAACATAAACCGTTTACAGAATTCTTAACATATGGCAATACTGAGATAATTTTTCACTTAAACAGTTTCACATCATTATTGCTAAAATAAACATCATAAATTTTGTCAAATTAAAAAAGCTGGAGGCATCTAAAAGTATATTTTTTACAAAGGTAAGCTCGTATACTTTACAATTCTTTTATTAGAAAATTGATGAAATATGTGATTTTCTGTTTATTGCAGATGTGAAAAAAGTACCTTTTAGTCAATAATTTATTTTTATGTTCTACATTTTAAAAATTATTTTTTACATACTGGATATTACACAAATAAAACACTTTTATTTCACAGAAACTTACACACAAAAAAATGTAAAATAATAGAAATCGACCAAAGATATAAACAAGCGCAGAAAAGTTTTAGTCGTGCTACCATCTATCAGTTACTAAAGAAAGTAGTGAACTAATTTATTTTATATTTCATGCAAGGCAATGTATGACATAAAATATGGCCTGGTTCTTTATCTATCGAAAATGAGGATGAAGATAAAGATTTTTCAGTTAACCTTACCACAAGCTAAAGCATCTGAACTCTGTTGAATCATGCAAAAAATTTCAACCCAGGTTCACAAGTTTTTAAAGGAGAAGAAATTGTTGAATGGAAGAATAATAAAGATGAAAGTCTTAAAATGATGTTGCAGATGAAGAAATTATTTCTTCAATAATGAACCCACCAGAAGATAGTGAAACTGAGTCTGACAATGACAGAATTTTTTGAAGTAGGTTTGTTTTTAGGTGAAAATTTTGAAGCTCTTTGAACGGCAGAGTTGTATAGATCAACAGGAAATAATATTTACAGAATTTAAAAGAAACTTCAACAAGCAGAAAGGGAAGTTTTCAACCAAAGGTCTATAAGAAATGGGAACAGATGTGTTATTATCCCACCCTCCGCCATCTTGGATTTTTTTTGGCGAGAAAACCCCTTTTCCGCCAAGTAGTAAATGTCGCCAAGCACCCGTTTATACGCATGTTTGGCTCAACGAAAATAAAATGTAAATAATAAACAAAATTCGCTAAACTGGCAAATCAGTAATCCTTGTATGAGCGCTTCGCGCACATTTAACGGAAAAAAAACATCGCCGAATTCAGCATTTCTCGCAATATAGCATTCTCAAAATTCAGCAGTTCTCGTCTTGTAGCAATCTCAAAATGTAAAAAACTCTTAAAACAACAAAATATACCTACAAAACGAGACTCGCTAAAGTGGCAATCAGCAATAGTTATATGAGTGCTTCGCGCTCATTTTCCGAAAAAAAAAAACATCGCCGAATTCAGCATTTTTCGCAATATAGCATTCTCAAAATTCAGTGGTTCTTGTTTTGTAGCAATCTCAAAATGTAAAAAACTCTTAAAGCAACAAAATATACATAAAATTATCAACATACCTTAACAGACATCTGCTTTCTTGAAACCTACAGCACAAAATATAACACCGCCGTCATTTTCCAAAATAGGCTTAATACGCATTGACACGCTATAAACAAACCCCCCTTTCATGTCAAAATTTCCTCATATTTCTTAATTACTTCAGCAAGAGCGTTTAAATGGACTACAGAAACTATAGTCAATGAAATACATCCAATAAATTTAACATAAAAATAAAAAGACAGCCATAGAACACGATATCAAAGAGTATCTGGTACAAGAGTCAACCAACCGTCAGCAACGACACCCGGCAGTGAAATGAATGTTCACGCTCTCGCGTCGTAAAAAAGGGGGTTGCCATAATAAGTTACTAGACGCCAAATGCCGGGGTTGCCACAGCGATAAAAATCGCCAAATACTCAACATCGCGGAGGGTGGGATAATAACACATCTTAGCCAAAAAAAAAAACCCATTTAATCCAGAATCTACAAAACTCTAAAATAGTGTTTATAGTTTATAAAACAGTGTTATTGTTGACACTTTTAATCAAACCAATCAGGAAGCAGAAAATATTGTTTCAAAGTTTCACTGTTTTTCTGTGAAAAATGAAGAGGCTAAGAGCTGGCTTCGTTTAATTAAGTTATATATTATTTATTTATTTGCAAAATTTGAATGTTTTTGTTTGAGTAGCAATAGAAAACTTAGAATTTTATATACTAACGGTCATTTACAAAATTTCATTTATTTTTAAGGTTTTAAGAGGGGGTATCCATTACTGGGATGGTTAATTAGTCATTTTCCAGTAATGGACACCCCATGTAAACATTGCTAAAAATGCAATTTCAGTAATGTTTATAGTGCATAAAATACTTTGACTGCAAACCTAAATAATCAAATTTAATTTTTAAATTATACTTACCAAAATGTAATAACACCAAAACTTTTATAAATAGCTGCTTTGAAGTTATTTTATGTGGATTAATAAAATTTCAATATTTTATTTTATTTATTTTTTTATGTAGATGTACCTTGCATATTTTATAATCTGGCAATCAAACCAGCCAGGAAGCAAAAAATATTGTTTAAGAGCACAGTCAAAGAGGGGCTCATAGGGCTTAATCCCTCTCCATTTAAATAAAAACAATTAAGTTATAGAAGTTATTAAAAATCTATTTTCTGTCTTAAATGTTTCCTTATTCATCTCTGACAAAAAAAAAAAAAAAAAAAAAAAAAAAAAAAAAATGTAATATTAATGAAAGTTATAGGTAATATTCATGACACTAGTGAATCTGCAGATCAGTGGCCTCAAACATCAGTTCTACAGTTTTATTTTGAAATTATTTTATTTAATATTTAAATATTGAACTCACAATATCATTTCTTTCATATTTGTAATATTAATTATTATAAATGATATATCAAGTAGTCTCTGGAGGATTAATTGTTAAAAATAGTGAGACAAAACTGAACACTAATATTCCAAAACTTTTTTTTATTATTATTGCTTTTAAAATCCCCTACTGTTTCAATAATTTGATAGCTGTAATTGCCCGATATTTAGTATTTTAAACTATCCATCTAAAATAATTAAAACATCGATCTTCTGATAATTACAATTGATGCAAACAGTAAATGATTATCACAAATATTTTATTAATTACTGGTATCCTAGTTGTTAAATTTATTTGAAAATAACTATTTTGTTTCATTAGTATGTATTCATTAAATTCTGGTTCTAAATACTAGTGATGCAACAAATAGTGGTTTGGCCGAATAACCGAATACCGAATATTCGGCCAAGTTACAGCCGAATATTCGGCCTATTCGGCCGCCGAATAATGAACTTATTTTTGCCTAAAAACAAAATATAGTATGCACTATGTGCACAATTCTTGTATATTTCACAATTAAAATGCATTGTTTTCTTTTAAAAAATTATTTATATACATTTTTTAATTTTTTAAAGCATTATTTTACTTTGAAAAAAATATTCGGCTATATTCGGCCTAAAAATTGCCCCAATAATATAATTCAGCCCCCACCGCAAAAAAAATTCTTAGCGAAAGTTCCTCATCAGGTACTGCCTAGTTACATTTTAATAGATATTATGTGTTTGTTGTTACATTTTAAAATAATGACAAAATTTTAAAAGTACTAGGAAACATAAGTTTCAGCTTTCAGATAAAATAAAAAATAAGAAATCTTAATATCTTAAGAAAAACCACTGATAGAAAGGGTGAAAAGAATATCCTCTAAAATGCTGGAAAGAAATCATTGTAGACTTTGTAAAGCTCACAATTAACAAAATTATTTTTCATCTTTATTATTTTTTTTTCTTTGCTGTCAGCAGTGAAGCCTCTATAGAAAGTGCCCCTCAATGTGAAGAAGGAAAAGAAATTAGTAATTTTCGTTCACAGCTACTACTAGAAAGACAACAGTGTCCTTTGGAGTGGTGGGCGAAAAATTCAGAAGACTTTCCAAACCTTTCACAATTAGCCGAAAAGTACCTTTCTGCACCATATATAGTAAGAGATTATTTTCAAAAGCAGGTAACATTTACGGAAAAAAAAAAAAATAGACAATCACCTGAGAATGCTGAATTATTATTTCTCCGTCACAATCTACGTTTATTGAAAACATTTTAACTGTTTTTTAAGGCAAATATAAACATTACAATGCTATTCTTGAAAAAAATATCTAAAACAGGGTTGGAAAAAAACCGGGTTTTTTTGTAAAAAACCAAAAAAACCGGTTTATTTGGTTTAAACCAGGTTTTTTTAAATATAATTTCCTATTGCATACAGATGCATATCTGGTGATAAAATAAACATTTTTGGATATTATATAAGTAATATAACTTTTGAAAATATTTAAATTAAATAATTACAGTCAATTATATAGAAAATTGAAATCATTTCTAATTTAAACATTATTAGTAACAGCTATGTCTTATGTTCAAAGTACACTAGTAAACTGTTCTACACAGTGAAACATTGATACCTTGAAAATCGTATAAAGAATCCTTTGATTAATAATATAATAATCAATCAATAAACATTTGATGCAGTTTCATGAATATAATATATTATTCTGTGGTTGTTTTTATTATTTTTTTAATATCCAAATACTTCTGGTTATTTTGTTTTCTGAGTGATAACTCCAAGTGTCCAAGGCAACATTTTTGGCCATTAGATTCAGCAACTAACAGAAAAGATTGATTGGTATTATTGAAATGCTATAACTAGCACTCAATTTTTGCAAGCTGTGTTATTCAATTTAATATCTTAAGTTACTCTTTTAAATTCTTTAAGGATAATCTTCCCCAATCCCAATCCAGAAAATTTTCTTTTACAATTTCTTAACCAAAATCTTAAAGATCATTGTATTTTGTTATTAACTACTGTAAATAATCTGCATTTTTTAAATGAAAATATTTTATGCTAAATATTGAATATTATTTATCTATTTTATCTTTTCTAATTTCACATGTTTTAAGAAAAATCTTTAGGGTGCCAGATATGTTCATCAGCACATGCTAATTTTCATTCTACATGCATAGAAACATGACCTAGGCTCATTATGTCTCATGTTGACTGCTGAGATGAAGTATTAAAAGTAGAAATTACTTCTATCTATAATTTAAAACAATTAAATTACAAAAAAAAAATATTATATTAGATTTTTTCTAAAAAAACCAAATGGTTTTTTTTTGACAAAAAAACCAATTGGTTTAAACCATGGTTAAAACCACTTGGTTTAAACCGTGCCAACCCTGATCTAAAACGTAAAAGCATATGCATACTAATTAAAAGAATTTAGTATTTACATTTCTTTCATTATTTAATAAGAAATAGTAATACACTTAAAAAAATCACTTAAATTATATTTAACTTTTAAGCGTATTCTACTAAAAAAAAACCCCTTAAGTATTGCAACATATGACTGAAATATCTTATACATCTATATCTAATCAATCATATATTTATGTTCTTTATAGGCATAATTCAAAATATTATTGAAAGAAATATAGTTTTATGTAACAAGGGATAAATGTTAAACTTCCCATTATGACAAAAAAAAAAAAAAAAATTGAATTAGCTTGTATAGCTTGTATTAAAACAATTTTGAATAGATTTAATGTTAGCTTATTACAGATACTTTTTGTACTTACTGATACCGCATAAAATTTTTTTAACATGATTCCTAAATTAGCCTCTTATATAAAAATGAGTAGATAAAATCCATTCGCAGTATGAAAGTTAATGAAAAAAAAAGTGTTAGTGAATTTCAAATAAAACTTTCATTATACACGATGAATATAAATTGTCAAATTAAAAAGTTATACTGTGTAAATATAAAAACATTTATTACAGTATTATTCGGCCAAGGCCGAATAATGGACTTGATATTCGTCCGAAGCCGAATATTCGGCAGACAGGCCGAATATTCGTTGCATCTCTACTAAATACAATCATAAAAACAATTATATATATTGCTTTATATGGGGTGTCCATTACTGGGCCAGAAGGTGTCCATTACTGGGCTAGAGGGTGTCCATTATTGGGCTTTTGATATATTTCTGTTATTTAAAATTAAATTTTGATTCATATTGGGAAATGAGACTATAAGAATGGTTAAATATTGTTGATAGGTTAATATAATATTGAAAAAACTGGAATATAATAATTATAACTATTAATAAAAAAATAATTTTGAAAGAAATTCCTTAAAGGTGTCCATTACTGGCACATCTACCCTACTTTATTTTCCTTATGGGGTACTTACCACAAAACAATCGAGGACGATTTACCATTTTTAGCCGAATAAAGGGAAAGTATACCACTTTTTTTTCTAGAATTTCCATTCTTAACTTTGTCTAATAGAAAGTGTTAGTCTCATTAAAAGCTATCATTCAAATTTAATATTTGTTATTGCTGTAAAAAGAAATTATGTGAATAATAAATTGAATAACACAAGAAACACAATTTTGGCAAAAAACTTCAACGACATATATTTAGATGCAAAAGTTGAGAGAAAATTACATCGTATAAGATGGTACCATGAGAAATAAAAATATATACAGCAGAACAGTTGAGAACTATATCATGTCTAGAAAGAAAATAACTGAATAATGAAATCCCTTTTCCTATTAATAATATTTTCTGAAAATACAAACGAAAAAAAAAACAACATTATAAATTCTGGTGGTAACTTTTTTTTTTACTTAAATTTTATATTTGAAGTAATCCATTAATTTACCTGAAAATATTTACGAAACAATCCTGAAATATGTGTGGAAATTTACAACTATAATCATGTATAAATGATCAATTAAGAGACTGCATGGAGGAGAATATTTTACTTGGCAATAAACATCGCAATAATCAAGAATCAAGGCGTCAAGTCAAAACAAAGTTATATTGGTTGGCTGGTTAGTTAGTTAGTTAGTGGCTAAACGACTGCAATAACTGTTGAGATTTTTTTGTAATGTCTGGACAAATTATGCAGATATATTTTCACTGTTTATGTCAAATTTAAATTATATTAATATTTTATGTTTTTCCTCAGCATTTCTTAGCCATTTCTCGAGCCATTTCTGCATCTGCCATGACATGTATGTGTAGTGTAGAAACCGACTAACAAATGTGCGCGAATTTCAATAATTTCTAAATATCTTTTAAAATTTACTGATTTCTATTCATAATTAACTTTTCATTCTATTTACTATGTAAATTTTCGAGCATATAAAAAACATATACATTTTGGTGACAATTTAAACGTGAGGTGTATGTTTGGTTATGTCTAAATGAGAGAAAAAAAGGCAGATTCCCAGAAAAAAAATTGTACAGTAACTTATTCGTTCTTGCTATGTCATATCTTGTAATTCAAATTGGTCATTGTGGAAATAGACTTGGTCAGAATTTCTTTACAACATTATCAGATATTACATCTAAGAAGAAGACTGCTAAAAACTATGAATTTTTAGATAAATCAGATTCAAGGTATTCTTTGAATTGTATAATCTTTAGGAGCTACATTTTATTTTCTACTACAGTTTTATAATAAATTTTCTGTTATTGTATTGCTCTATTACTAGGATTTTGTATAGGCATTTCGTTAAACTGAGAAATACATGTGTAGTATATATTAAAGAGTAGATGTGCCAGTGGACACAAGGAATTTCCCTTCAGATTATTTTTTTATTAATAGTTATAATCATTATACTCCAGTTTTTTCAATATTATTTTAATCTATCAACAATATTTAACCATTCTTTGTCTTATTTCCCAATATGAATCAAAATTTAATTTTAAATAACAGAAATATATCAGAACACCCAAAAGCCCAGTAATGGACACCCTCTGGGCCGTAATGGACACTCCTCTGTTCCAGTAATGGAAACCCCACAAAAAGTAATAGGTATAATTGTTTTTAATACTGTATTTAGAACCAGAATTTAATAAAGGCACACTAATGAAACAAAATAGTTATTTTCAAATAAATTTAACAATTAGGATATAAATAATTAATTAAATATTTTCAAAAATTACTCAGTGTTTAAATTAATTATTGTGATTATCACAAAATCAATATTTTAAAATAGATATTATTTTAGATAGACGATTTAAAATACTAAATGTCTGGTAATCACAACTATCAAATTATTGAAACAGTATACATTGAGGGGTTTTGAAAAAAAAAAAAAGTTTTGGAATATTAGTGCTCAGATTCGTGTATTTCCCACTATTTTGTATTTTTAACAGTTAAAATCCATGAAATTACTTGATATATTACTTGTAATAATTAGTATTACAAATATGAAAGAAATGATACTGCTTGTTGAATGTTTAAAATAACTTCAACAT
This sequence comes from Maratus speciosus, assembly GCA_963932465.1. NCBI lineage: Eukaryota > Metazoa > Arthropoda > Arachnida > Araneae > Salticidae > Maratus > Maratus speciosus. The sequence continues at coordinate 143,448,087 of OZ010791.1, forward strand.
AAAACTGCAGAATTGACATTTGAGGCCACTGATCTGCAGATTTACTAGTATCATTTCTACTATAAGTTTTATTAATATTACATTTTTTTGTTGTTGTTGTTAGAGATGAATAAGCAAACATTTAAGATAGAAAATAATAGATTTTTAACAACTTCTCAAACTTAAAATGTTTTTATTTAAATGGGAAGGGGAATGAGCCCTATGAGCCCCTCTTTTCCCCATGCCCATAAACAATATTCTTTACTTCCTGATTTGTTTTACTGATTGCCAGATTTTAAAATATGCAAGGCAAAGTTGTAAAAAATATAGGGATGCACCGGATATTGATTTTGCCTGATATCGGATACCGGATATCCGAAGCTCCTTCGTCTACCGGATTCGGATATCCGGCCGGATATCCGATCGGATATCTGGCCCTAGATATGTTTTTAGTAATATATTGAATTATTTCTCTATATAATGTCATTTCAAAACAATAAATTACAAACATGTTTCACACATCATTGAAACATTTTAAAAGTATTGAAATATAATTTACAAAAACTATATCTCTTTGAGTATCATGGCTTGAATTCAAGTTTTCCCAAGAGGGGAGTTTCGTACCCAAAATTTATAAATGCAGGGGAGTTGAACTGTTAGAAAGGGAAAAAAAATATTGACACCCCGTTATTTTTTATGTGCTACTTAAAGAATTACATTTATACAGACATGACAAAATACCATTGAAACAATTTAAATTAACAACTCAAGATAATTATTCAAAATTGTTATTTTATTAAAACAAAGGAACAGAATCAAGCTTTATATATACCATGTCTATTTTTCAATTTTCACCCAATGTTATGGGCAATTAACAATCGGGTTGCTAAATGAATTTCTTAATTTAGATTTTATTCCATTTTGCATACTTTAGCCTCTTTCAGAAGTCACACTTTTGTCAAACAGTACAGAGCGATTTTATAACTTTAGAAATTATCGGAAACACATGGTTATGCTCTCTTAAAAATTTTTAGAAAACTTTGTAAAATCTGATGTGCATTAATTTTTAACTTACATGAATAATGCACATCTGTGATGGTATGTTACTTCTGAACAAATTTTTTTATTATATCCTTAATGGAATTATAGTCAAAACTGTAATCACTGGTATTTTCGTTAATTGAACTATGTTCTACGCATTGGAATCTACGCTATGAAATCCATATCCAAAGTTTGAAAAGGGAATAGTCAATTGATTTCTTTTATTACACGAGAAAAGGTTGATTTCAAAAAGTCATGTCCTAATTTCTGTTAATTGCGAGAAACAACTAGTTTGTTGTTTCTAATTATGTTTTTTTTGAGTTCATCAAAGTTATTTTTTTCATGTGCATCACAAGTGTAATCTCATTTTGTTTAGTGCTGACTATTGGCCAATTTGATAGAGCTTAGTCTCCAGTGGCCGTTGCTGCCCTTTTAGTTATTTCCTATTTTGGGCAGACAGGTAAAACATCGCAAAATACGTAAAGCGGTTATAGAAAAAACATTGCTGATTTCGTCAATCATGGTGAAAATAAATAAAATAATTTGTCGATTGGTTGCGAGAAAAAAACTGAAGTTCATGGGAAATCGACAGTGGGAAAATATCACAATATTCGTCAATCGATCATGGAAAACTATCGTGAAATTTACCAGTCCGTTACGTGAAATTCCTCAGCTGGTCGCAGAAAAAAAATGCAAAATTTTTCAATCGGATGCAGAAAAACAATCGTTACTTTCATCAGTATGTCACAAGAACAAACAGGGAAATTTGCCAATCGGTCACAGAATAAAATTTCTAAATTTGTCAATTGATTGCGAAAAAAAAATTATGAAATTCACCAATCTGTCTCCAGAAAAAAATAAAGAAATTCGTACAGTCGGTCGCGGAGAAAAATCGCAAATTTTTTTTGTCAGATGCAGAAAAACAAACATGAATTTTGTCAATTTGTTGTAAGAAGAAACTGTGAAATCTGCCAATTGATAGTGGAAAATATCACGAAGTTTGTCAGCCGGTCCTGAGACTTCATCGTCGTTTTACAAAGAAACATTTTAGGAAAATGATTTTTTTGGAAATGATTTTTTTGGCCCCCAATATTCTTTAGGGCACGAATCCTACCATCCCATCTCGAAATTCAAGACATGTATCTGCCATTCAAGCCATGTAATGTATATTAATAATGTTGTATAAAAAATGTTATTTAAACATTAAAATATTCTGTTTATTTGTACAATGAAATGCTGATAATTGCTACTGGATTGGGATATGGGATTGAGTATATTCATAATTGCTAATAATCAATTTGTACAATGAAATGCTGATAATTTGTGTAACAAATTTTAACCAATTAAATATGCCTATAATTGTAGAGTATTTTCACAAAGAAATACATACATTCTTTTTATAATTTAAACATAAAATATCTACTAATATACCCATGATTAAAGAGTTATTTTCTCCAAATGAAGGTTTAGTTGATGCCTTTTTTCTGTTTTAATTATTTAATAGTGTTTTGCTTTGAATCACATTTAGTTTTATTTTAAGTTAAATTACTGTGACATTTATAAGTAAAAAGAAAATTACTTTTAATTTTAAATATTTTATTTATAATAAGGTTAAAAACAGACTCGCATAAAACCAAAAACTTTCTACTCACATAAATATTGGGTCAAAAACTTTCTGCAAATTTAATGTTTAATAAAATGACGTGTTATATTACTTTGACTGTATGAATTTTAAATAGTAGTTTTAAAATAATTACCGTTTAATTTAAAAATTAATTAATATTAATTACAGAATAATTATGTTGGCTAAAAAAATAATAAAACTAAAAATCCATGATATGAAGGGGTGAATTCTTATCAGTTATTTTGCCAATGCATTTAGAAACAGCCCAATTCTTAATATTGTGACCTCTTCTCACAAAATGCAATAATGGACATTGCTTCTGAAACAACGGAATCACATTTTGTAAGGAGAGGTCCATTCTTAGGTATCATCATTAAAGAGACCGATGAGTTTTTATTGCAGCCCTTTGACGAAATTCTCACTTTTTTCCGAGATCATTTGGCGAAATTTCCGTTTTTCCGCGATATTTTGACGACATTTGAATTTTCTTGACAAAATTCGCATTTTTTTAGAGATCTTTTGACAAAATGCGCTTTTTTTCTCCTATCCTTAGACGAAATTTGCATTTTTTCGCGATCTTTTGACGAAATTCAAGCTTTTTTCACGGCGTTTTGACGAAATTTGCAATCCTTTGATGAAATTAGTTTTTTCCGCGGTTCTTTGCCGAAATTTTCATTTTTTTCATGATCTTTTGACAAAATTCGTGCTTTTTCCGCTATGCTTTTACGAAATTAGTTTTTTTCCTGCGCTTTTACACAAAATTTCCTTTTTTCTGCGATTCTTTGATGAAATTCGCTTTTTTTCGCAATCCTTTGACGATATTCGTGTTTTTTCTGTGGCCTTTTGAGAAAATTCATTTTTTTCGCGATCCCTTGACTAAATGCGTGTTTTTTCCGCGGCCCTTTTACCAAATTTGTGTTTCTTTCGCGATCCTTTAACGAAATTAGTTTTTTTCCGCGATTCTTTTATGAAATTTGCGGGATTTTTTTCACGATCCTTTGACAAAATTCGCGCTTTTTCCGCTATGTTTTACGAAATTCATTTCTTTCCTGCACTTCTTTGACATAATTTGCGTTTTTTCTGGTATTCTTTGACAAGAAAATTTTTTTTGTCCACGATTATTCTTTAAAGAAATTAGCGTTTTTCCGCGGTCCTTTAACGAAATTTTCATTTTTTCCGTGATGCTTTGACAAAATTGGGTATTTTTTCTGCTAACGATTGACGGAATTGGTTTATTTTCGGCGATCATTTGTTGAAATCCGCAATATATTTCAGTGATTTTTTTTGTGTCTGAATTTTCGGACTGATGGGCGATTTTTTTTAAATTTTCGGAACCGAATGCGTTAAATTTTCGGAAATTTCGGAACAGAATCATCCCTATCAAATAATAAATAAATCGTACATAAAATTGGAGAACATTTTTAATTTTTCGGTATTTAAAAAAAAATACAAGAACAAAAACTACTTTTCTTTTCTAAGAAATTTTCCGCAAAGTTCCGAATTTTCCGTAAAATTTTCCGCGCACGGCGTGCGGGAGTGCGTCTATATTATACAACTCTGGTTACAAATATAACTAATTGGATGTGCCAATCCCAAAACTTTGTTCTATCTCATACGTCTTAATATTTCTAAAAGTAATTTTAAATGTTAATACTTCGATATTATTAGTTCAATATTATACCAACTTTGATTTTGATCTAAGATTTCTGCTCGTCAATTAATCAAAATAAGAATAAGTTAATCTCAATCATGATATTTATTAAAATCAATAATTTTTTTTCGTTATTCTGTTGTCCATCAGCTGATTGTGAATAGACAGCTTAGCAGGATGCGAAGTTCCCATGACTTCACAAGCCACCAATATACAGTACAAAAACTGCAAAAAATTGAGAAAATTTTACAAAAAACGCTGTCACAGTGACACCTTCTGGCGGAATATTTCCAAATTCAAGGAAAAACTGATGGCCATAGCCAAAAATATACACAAAAAATTGGTACAATTCTATGCTTAGTTTCATACACTTTTCGATGGTAAAATAATGGAAATAACACAAAAATCCTTATTATAGCGCCCTCTTCCAGCAGACTATTTTCAAATTCAAGGAGGACCAGTTGGCCATAGCCAAAAACATACCCCTAAAAATTGGTTCAATTCTATGCATAACTTCATACAATTTTCGATGGTACATACAAGAATGAAAATAGCACAAAAATCACTGTTACAGCGCACCCTTCTGGTGGAATATTTCTAATTTAAAGGAAAACCTGCTGGACATAGCCAAAAACATACACAAAAAATTTTGTTCGATTATATGGATAACTTATTACATATTTAACAGACACTTTTCGACAGTACAATAATGAAAATGGCACAAAAATCGCAATTACAGCAGCACTCCTTTCTGACAGAATGCTTCCATATTGAAGAAGGACCTGCTGGCCACAGCCAAAAACATACACAAAAATTTGGTTCAATTCTATGCATAACTTCATACACTTTTTGATGGTATGATGACAGACAAACAGACATTTTGTATAAGCATGTTTTGGGATATCTGACCCCTAAAACGTCTAAGCCCACCGAAAACCAGAAGTCGAAAAAAATCTCAGTTACAATACTTTCTTCTATTGAAGATAGAAGAAAGTAAAAATAGGCCTGTTTAATTGTTAAACTTAAAAGAGAGAAAGAAAATTAATAAAGTCATACTTTAATAAACAACTTCAGATTTTGTTTCACATTCTGAAAGTAAAGGTACAATTTTCTAAAAGACGTAAACATAAATTCTTAAATTTATTATAGAGAGTTCAAATACCAATGTTAGGAAAGCTGGTAATTCTTTTAACTTTTGGGAATTACCTTTTACTCATAAATAGTGGACTTACTTTCATATTTTGCATTATAAACAAAAGTCGTTCGGCATTGTTTGGGTCAAACGATTTCACTTATCCTTATATATTTGCTCTGTTACGCATTGCCGGATATCCGGCAGAGAAATCGGATATCCGGTGATTGTGATTCGGATATCCGACGGTATTTCGGATATTGAAAAATCAGCCGGATGTGCCGGATATCGGATATTTGCCGGATATCCGTTGCATCCCTAAAAAAATATTCATTTTATTAAAAAATATAAAATTTTATTAACTATGCAAAATTAATTAAAAACAGCTGTTTAATACAAATTTTGGTGTTATTACATTCTGGTCAGTGTAGTTTAAAAATTAAAATTTGATTACTTAGGTTTTCAGTTAAGTCAAAAGATTTCATGCACTATAAACATTACTGAAATTGCATTTTTAACAATGTCTACATAGGGTGTCCATTACTGGAAATTGACCAATTAAGCGTCCCAATAATGGACACGGGTCTTAAAACCTCAAAAATAAATTAAATTTTGTAAATGGCCATTAGTATTAGTGTTGACTCTAGAAAAAAAGGGCCGGCAGGCAGGAATTTTTCAAAAAGGGCACACTGGTACCTTGTTTAGAAACGATCAATTCAATTTCGTGATCCCCCTCCCCCCAATCCATCAACTGACAAATTTCATGATTTTTTGGCACTCTATTGACGAATTTCACTTTTTTTTTTACAACCGACTGAAAAATTTCGCTATTTTTTCTCATGATTGAATGCTGAATTTAACGATTTTTCCTCTCTACCAGTTGATGAATTTCACAATGCAGTCGAACCTCGTCAATACACGAATCAAAGGACGGATCAAAATTTACGTACCGAACCGTACCCTCACTAGTGTTCACGCAAAGAGTGAAGAGTTTCCGGGAAAATTGCGTCAGATAAAAATAAATTTGAATGTGATACAATTCCCGATTAGTTCATATTGCATGCTCGAAATTCTCGTTATCATATCGCTAAGAATGAAACCTGGCAGAAAAATATGCACTTGCTTTTGTGCAAATGCTGGTAGGATATAGATTATAAAAAAGAGCAATTGGATGCTGTCAAACTCTCTTAAAGGCCATGGGCGCATGGGAAGTGTTAAAAAGGGCTGCCGGGTGCATAAAAGAAATAAAATGGGCCACCAGGCACTGCGCCCTGCTAAAACGGCTTAGAGTCAACACTAAGTATATAAAATTCAAAGTTTTCTATTGCTACTCTAACAAAAACATTAAAACATGCAAGAGGAGTTATGAAAAAAAATAATTAAAGTTAAATTTTTATTGGTTATTTTTTATGAACCAAAAACATTAAAGGGTGTCCATTACTGGCACATCTACCCTATTATCTATTTTTATGAATATTTTTAATTATTAATTAGTCATCAGTGGCTTAAATATTTATTAAAAAATAGAATTTCTTACTAGCATCCAGACCCAGAGTCAGGGGTGCCATTTCAGAAATTTCTTGGGGGGGGGAGGGGGGCAAAGATTTTTTTTGAGGGAAGTTATATAGCTAAGGGTAGGATCCGGGCATCTACCCCATCCCCCCCCCGAACGGGAAACGTAAACTGAATCATGCTTGCAAAAACAGTAAAACTTTGAATACGGAAACTCAAGAACCAAAGAAATATTTCATTTTAAACAGGTTTCCGTCTTAGCAGATAAAATTTCAATGTCTTGAATATGCAAAAAATTTCTTTTTACTCCTATTTTCTTTTTTTTCCCTATTATAGGTTCCATTTTTACAGGTATCCTCGAAGACTCTTAAACCATCCACTCTGTAGTATAGCTCTGAAAAGAGATGTATTATAGTAAAACTTGTGAAAACGAAGCTCCTCTGTAACGGAATTCTTTCTCAAAGGGGAAAAAAAATCAAATTTCGATGAAAAAACATCATAGAATTATACTTGCTAAGACAAAGACCTGCCTAAAATGGAACTTTTTTCTTGTCCCTTTCGACTTCTTTTTTTCAGGTTTTACTACAAGGGCGCCATTTCAAGTTTCCTGTCGAAGGACAAGGGAAAATTTTCTTTGTGGAATGTCAAATGATTGTACAAACAAAAATCTCGAATTTTGTGAAAGGATTGCAAAAAAAATCACGAATTTCGTCAAAAGATTGCACAAAAAATCCTGAAAATTTAGTCAAACAATCGAGGGGAATTTCGTCAAACGATCAGGAAATAAGATACAAAATTTCGTGTAACTATCGCACAAAAAATTATAAATATTATTAGCCAGTGGAAGAAAATAATATTCATGAATTTCAACAAATGATCCTGAAAAAGAATCTCGAATTTTGTCAAAAGATCGCAGAAACAAATATGGAATTTCGTCAGTTGGTCACAGAAACATATTGCGAATTTCGACAAATGGTCGCAAGGAAAAAAAACAATTTCGATAACGGTTGCAGAAAAAACCCATGAAGTTTGTGAAATGGTGACGGAAAAAATCGCAAATTTCGTCAGATGATTGTGCAAAAAGAATCGTGAAGTTCAATCAGTCATGAGATGATCAGCCCATGAACGTCATGAATAGGTCACGAAATTTGCAACTTTTGTGATCTATAGCGATAAGAAAATTTTCATTAGTGATTTTCTGCAAGTAAAAGGTAAGGTAAAGTGTTAATTGTTTCGGATTGCGTTTTCAGTATTTTGAGGTGGGTTCCTGTTAATACTATTTTTCAAAGAAATCCGGACTATTTTTCAGATAAAAAAGCTACATATTTGAACATTAATGAATTCTATATCTATATCCTCATTTTCCTACATTAAAGGTAAAGTGGAAATTAAAAAAGGATTAATGGAAAATTAAAGATATAATTGTAGACTTCTTTTACAATAATTGTATTAAAATATGAATAAATTTTCTTTCATTTCAGGTCGGGTTGCCTTTCAATGGAAATCTTTTTAGCGGTTTTCGTATTTACATGAAGTTACAGTCCTGCGTCAGGATAGGTTGACGTATTTTCTTCGTTGTGAGTGAGGTGCACTTTAAGTTTTTTGGATTGTGCTTTATCTTTTTCGGTCGGAGTCGGATGACCTGGTTTTTAACAAGGAAGTCCTGAATATTTTTCAAATGAAAAACTATAGATTTGACTATTAATGGTGGCTCATAATAACCCATGTGTAATGTGTTCATTTTTGTACATAAGTGATAAAATCATAGACTACTTTATTATAAAAGTTAAAATATGGAAAAATGGAGTAATTTTCTTTTACTTTGGTATTTGGTGGAAGTCTGTCGGTTTTTGGGTTGAAGAAATTGCTTTGTTAGGTGCATGCAAGCTCCATTCCTAGGCGTTGAAGAACTTTGAGAATTTACCATATGAAATATGATTTAATAAAGCAAGTACTTAAATAATTTGATAACATTGCAATGATTGCAGTAAATATAATGTGACACACACTAATTATCCGCAAAAAATAAAATTCGGATATTTAAGAACTTGAATTATACTCGCCCCTTCACCCCCCCCCCCCCCCCCAAAAAAAAAAAAAAAGAAAAGAAAGAAAGAAAGAAAAACTATCTTAAAGAACTCTACTCCTGAATTTCTAGCGATGAGGGTACTAAGTTTCCTATGATCAAGTTTTACACAGCTGAGAAGCAATTGATATAAGAAAATGTCTCTCATGTATTTTTTAAATTAGCCAAAGTACGATATATGTCTCACCTTAAGAAAGTTCAAATAGGAAAACTTTTTTAATAATTGTTAATTTCTTTGCATAAAGCATTTATTTAATGTATATATTTTTATTGCAATCAAATCTGATAAATTATTTTAGGGTTTGAGCAATTTTTTAATTTTTGCTTGAGTGTGACAATTGATGGTTGATAAATTTTCTGAAAAATCAAATTCCTTAAGGGGAGCTATTGCCCCCCTCAAATGGCACCCCTGCCCAGAGTAATTTCTCTTTAAAATAATATGTCACTTTTTTTCCAGTGAAGTTTTTTGTAATAAAAGTAAAGAGTATTCTTAATTTTTCTGATTTTAGTGTTATTCCATTACAAAAATAGCAACAATAAATAAATATTTATATTTACTTTTCTTCAAACTGGTAAAAATATTTTAAAAGTTATACAGTTAAACCTTCATAAGGGACACTACCAAATGTCAGACACCTCTATTTCAATGGATACTTTTTAAATTCTCACTCCTAAATCTATATATTTGTATGCTTTTATAGAATTTTGGCCACATAAGAAGGAAAATGATCTCTTTCATGAGATATTCTCTCAAATCTAGCTGTTTTAAGAACTAATGAACAATATTGGTGGTGTGATACACAGAGTGGATTAGAAATCCTAGATATACTATACAGTTTTAATGGTTGAAAGATGAAAAAGTGAAGTGCTTTTGTAGATGGAAATCATTCTGCACTGTTTTATTCCTTTTTCTAAATAAATAATAAAAAAAAAACCCTAAAATTTCAAAAGTGTCAAAAAGGAAAAATTAAGCCCATTTATCCCTCATATAAAACTGGCAGTGTGACGACAGTGGGAAAAAAAAGCTGAACTTTCATATATGTGTGTCTTCAAAGGGGCAGGAGAAGGTGAAAAATGTTTATTTTTCTGTAACTTCTTAAGTATTAAAAAGAGTCATTTCCAATGTATTACCAAATTTAACCATCATAATTTCACTTTATAAACAATAACTACAAATCATGAAAATATGCATGATTAAATTTTCAAAGTTTGTTTCTGGTTTTTATGCATTTTCACAAGTTTTGAAAATATATCTGATGCAAATATTAATGATTTTTAAAAAAGCATTCTTTATATGGAATTTTTACTTCTAAAAAGTCTAATAACAGGAAAAGGGCGGCAAGAAAATCTTCAAAGGGTGCCGCGTTGAACAGCTTTGCTTTAGAGGACCCAAATATTCCCTCTGCAGATTGTCTGTTATAATGTAACAGAATCATTCTGAGTGCCCCTGTAAACAACTGTAGTATATGCTACATACTTCATTTTGGATAGCAAGCATGCTATAATCAGACTTGTATAAAATCAAAAACTTTCCGCGCATGCAAATATTGGATCAAAAACTTTCTGCAAATTAAATTAATGTTTAATAAAATAATGTGTTACATTATTTTGGCGTGATTTTCGTGATCTTTGGGTGGAATTCACTTGTTTTTCGTTTCTTTTGTAGAAATTTACAGGGGTTTTTTTTCTATCTTTTGACCGCGTTTTGTTCGTTTTTTCACGAAACTAGCGATCCTTTGAGAAAATTCGTTTTTTTTTCGCGATCTTTTGACGGAATTCGTGTATTTTTTGCTATCTTTCAACGAAATTTGCGTGTTTTTTCCAGTATTTTGACGAAAGTTGCTGTTTGTTTCATGACCTTTTGATAAAATTCACGTTTTTTTCGTGATTTTTTGACAGCGTTTTGTTTGTTTTTGACGAAATTCCTACTTTTTTCGTGATCATTTGACTAACATAGCGTGTTTTTCGCGATATTTTGATAAAATTCGCAAGTTTTTCGATTTTGACAAAATCCACGTGCTTTTTGCGATCTTTTATGGCTTGTTTTTCGCGATATTTTGATAAAATTCGCAAGTTTTTCGATTTTGACAAAATCCACGTGCTTTTTGCTATCTTTTGATCGCGGTTTTTTCATTTTTTGACGAAATTATCTTTTTTCTTTCAGGATCCTTTAAAAAAATTCGTGTTTTTTTCCGCGGTCCTTTGACGAAAGTGGTGATTTTTTTCTGCTAATGATTGACGAAATTGTTTTTTTTCGGCGACCATTTGTTGAAATTCTCAATACTTTTTAAGTGATTATTTTTTATGCCTGAATTTTCGGGCTGATGGCCGATTTTTTTTAAATTTTCGGAACCGAATGCCTTAAATTTTCAGAAAATTCGGAACAGAGCTACCCCTGGCAAACAATAAATAAATCATACATAAAATTGGGAAACATTTCTAATATTTAGGTATTTTTTTAAAAAAAAGTTACAAAAACAAAAATTACGTTTTTTTTTTTTTCTGTTTTTCCCCCCCAAAAAAATTCTGCAAAGTTCTGAATTTTGTGGAAAACTTTCCGCGCACGGTGTGCGTCTATATTATGCAACTCTGGCTATAATAAACCTCAACAACATACAGGCAAAGTTCTTTAATCCCCAAAGGTTGTCCAGATTATAGAGTATTGCGGATTGTTGAGTATTGGGTGATTATGAGTCATTTTTTTAGCGTAGCATTAGATAAATATGAAATCAAATAATTTAATATGCTATCTAATAAAATACAATTTTTCAAGTTTTTTTATTAAGGAAATTATGTATTTAAAGAGTAATACATTGATAATTTGATATATTTATTATCAAAATAAAATTTTTCTTTTGCGATCAATAGCTGAATTCGCGTTTTTTTTTCCACGATCATTTCAACATTTTTTCAACGATCGTGTAACGAAATTCGAGGGTTTTTTTTTTTTTTTTGGCATGATTGATTGTTGAAATGCGCAATTTTTTGCCACGACCATTTGTTGAAGTTCTCGATATTTTTCAGCATCAGATTGACAAAATTCACTATGTGTATTTGCGATTTTTTTACGATCGTTTCACGAAATTAGCGATTTTTTCCACGATTATTGTCGAAATTTGTGCCTTTTTTCACGAGTGATTGACGAAATTCGTGATTGTTTTGCAATTGTTTCCCGAAATTAGCGATTTTTTGCAATTGTTTCACAAAATTAGTGATTTTTTCCACCATTGTTATCGAATTTCACGTTTTCTGAGATTGATTGACTAAATTCGCGATTTTTTACCACAACAATTTCTCGAAGTTTGCAATATTTTTCAGCAACAAATTGGCAAAATTTGCGATATTTACTTTTTTTAAGCAACGCGGGTTATAGAAAATTGTGGATAATGGGTGCGCAGATTATCGATCCTTGACTGTATTTTACTTATGGAAATCCGAATATAATTACAAAAGTTAGTGTGCTGGTAGACAGCAGACAAACACACTTTTCAACTATGTTAGAAATTGATACTTGGAAATTTTTCAAGAGAGAAACATTCGCCTACAATTTGATTTTTATTTACATACAAATTGCATACAATATCTAGTAACACAATTCCTGGAATAATTTTTCATGAGCTTTTTTCACTAGGTTGGTCTTTGTGCCTTTTAAGCAATTAATTTGAAATTTGATTTTCATTTGAAATATTGTATGCAAGGCGAATGTTTCTCTCTGGAAAAATTTCCAAGTATCAATATACTTTCAATCGATGCAAGATTTAATTAAGTTTTGTGTTTGCCCCATGTTGGTGGCTCATGGAAAATTATTCCATCTTGTGCTGCGTTTGTAGCCTTGCTAACCTGTAATAGTGGGAAGTTCCAGGCTGGGTATCATTCCATGGGGTTTAGTCGGTAGAATGTCAGTGCGCTATACTGATGACCCAGGTTTGAGACCCGGCATGGAATCTTTTTCACTAGGTTGGCCTTTGTGCCTTTTAAGCAATTAATTTGAAATTCGATTTTCATTTGAATTGAAATATGTTGGAAATGTTAAAAATACTAATGTTAATTATAATAACAATAATATATGTTTTTCTATTAATAGAAATTCAAAGATGAAATAAATATGACATTTTTATTTTTACATTTTCTTTTGAATAATTATTAATATATTTCTTTTATTTAGGTTTTTTTCATATAGTGAAAATGAAGATAAAAAATACTCTCATGCAATTTTACTGGATAGAAACCCACCGGTATGCACATAATATGTTGTTTATAGTGATTTTGAAAACTTTTCTTCAAATAAATGTGTATTTAATTTATAAATTAGGAGATGAACTTTTTTGTTTTATCACAATTTGTTTTCTAGAATCTTGAAAATTTGAAATAAAAATATATTCTACATAGTGGCTGAATACAACTGGTATTTAGATACTTTCTTTAAAATGATGTACTATAATTTATTGAAAAAGTACTCCAGCATTTGAATTTAAAAGTAAAAAAATTTTTGAGTATGGCATTTACAAAGGCCTTTACATAATTTTTGAGAGATATCTAACTTTGCAATGATTTTCAAATCAATAATAATAATAATTAAATCATAATTTTTACAGAAAATTACAATTAAATAATTATTTAAATTCAAGGGTAATTAAAATATATTTTTTAAATCATGTGTTTATGTTGATCAGCAAATTAAATACAATGACAGAAATTGTTATTTATTAAACAAGTTGTTCCCAAACTTAGACTACTATGGCATTAAATCGAAGTTCATATTTTCTCTCATACCATCAGGTAACAGAGATAATGCTAGCATTTAAAATTGCATGATTATGTGGTGATACCTCGACTAACAAACAATTCCTTCCTGAATTATCTTCATTAACTGAAACTGATTTCTCCTCTAGTTAAAATCCTATTATGTGTGCGGTATTTAGATAGGTTTCAGTGTTTCTTCCATAAATTATGATAATCATTCATTTTTTATAAAAGTGTATTTTATTTTTATGCTATTTATCTGATTCTTGTCTTTTTTTTTTTTTTTTTTTTTTTAACTAGTTAATCTGTTTTTAACCCCCTAAGTACCTATTCCATATTTTGTCAGTTCTCAAAAATAACTTGATTTAGCTACAGAGGAAAATGGCATTTTTAATTGAATTTTGTTTTAATAAATATAATAGGTGAACCACTATATGGATTTTATTTAAATTTCAAATTATGAAAGAAAATTTATGTTAACCTGAATTTTATAAGATTTTTTTTTTTTTTTTTTTAAAGCAGAAAATCCTCCAGATAAAAAGTTGAAAACATTTTAAAATTTAAATTTTAAAGTTTGGTATTGCACTGTATATTCAGTTGCTGTTTTTTTTATTGCTTATTCGACATTAAAAAAGTACATAATATCCATGTCAAAAATATATACTGTGAATAATTTTAAATATTTAAAAGACTGAAATTGATCTGTATTGATAACATATACTGTTATCTTCATAATTACATACATATATCTTATGGCTATCTATCGTACATTCTCATATACATTTTGCCTCAAACATCTTACAATGTAAACTTTAATTCATTTGTATTTATAACTTTATACATTTGCTTCATATTTACGTAATTTCCTAGAGATAGGAGAAATAGTTACTTTCTGTTAATGATTCTATTATTCTGCAGTAGCTTGGTAATAGATTCTAATAACTATTATTTTTTTAACTCATTTCTAGACATTATTGTAGACATATGTAGAAAGGTGCATCGCCAGTGCCATACCATTTATAACTCTGTCATACAACCTTTCTATTGTGTATTCCATTTTTAGAATGTAGCATAATACACTCTATTTTCTAAAAAATAAAAGGTACTACTTGGTCGACCAAAAATCTATCGCCAAACTATAAGATTAAATGCCAGTAATGGTTGATCGTAAATGTCACATTCACTTGACTTTAAGCAAGTTACACGTGTTTACGTCATCAAGTAATTTTTATTTCGATGTTTTATTTGTATTTTTATTAATGTTATACTAATTTATTTGTTCTTTCGTTATTTAAAATAAAAATTACATCAATTTGTATAATTTGGCGATTTATATAATTTGGTGAAATTGGTCAACGGGATAACTAAGTAGTACCACATAAAATAATAATAATAATCACTATTTATTACTTCTTTGTTTTCTGATTTTTCAAGATGCTCATAACATGAGCTCTATACTTTTTTTCAAAAAGTGCTCCATTAACGAGCCTTTCTTACTTTGTTAACATACTCAATATCTAATAAGTCATCCTGACTGTAGCCTTTTTCTAAAAGTATAACTGAGTCTGAAAAAGGTTAAACATTTGTACATATATGATGCATAGGTGTAACCAGGGGTCCCCCCCCCCCCCCCCCGCTTGCGCAGACTCAAGCACAATTATTTTTTTTAAAAAAAAGAAGAAGAAGTGATAGCAGAATTCAATTAGTTTAGTTCAGAAAACTAACAGCCTAAGTTTTGAAATGTGATAAAGAAAAGAAACCTGCGTTCTTTTTTTTTTTTTTTTTTTTTTTTTTTTTTTTTTGAAGAAAATTATGTTATCTTTTTTTAAACTAGAATATTTATAAGAATCTGTATTAGTCATAGTAAGTCAAAAAGGTGGCTTTATAATCCCACTTTGAAGTCTTTTTTTTGTGGGAGATTTTTTTTTAACACCGTTCTTTCCATTGCACGTTTTTGCAATTTCATCAGAAATTAACGCAAGTTCTTGACGAGGATAGAAACTATTTGTCTCTTTGCTTTCGTAGTTTAAAATCTAGAAAGAAACAAAAAAAATTGAAAGGGATGCAGATGCGAAACGATAATTCCAAAATGCGATTAGCCGGGGGGAAAGGGGGTGGTACACAAACACTACCTCCTTTGAAAATGAAAAATAATAGCACAAAAAATTTAAATTAATCTGGAGGTTGGTTGTTTGGTTGAATTTCGTGTTTCGCGGCCATTTTCTGACATTCGTAAAAGAAACATGGTTCGAGTCTTTCAAGTCAATATAGTAATTTTTTTCCTCTGAAAATTTTTATACTATTTTTAGAGTTTCTTCTCGTTTCACAGTGTTCTTTTGAAAGTAGGAAAAGGAACCCGGTTTCAATCTTTTAGCCATGTGCAGTAAATTTTGACCAAATTCGCGATTTTATTCTGCGGTCATTTCATATTTACAATTTTTTCCCAAAATCGTTTGACCAAATTCACGTCTTTCTACGCGATTTTTTGTTGAAATCTGTACTTTTCACCTCTAACCTTTGACAAAATTCGTGTTTTTTTACCGCGATCCTTTGACAAAATTCCTTTTTTACCGCGATATTTTGACGAAATTGTCATTTCTTTAGCACGATCCATCGATGACATTCGCGTTTTCTTTCCTCGATCTTTTGACAAAATTCGCTTTTTCTTTTCGTAATCATTTGACGAAATTCCCGCTTTCTTCCTGCGATCCTTTGACAAAATTCTCATTTTCACCGAGATCCTTTGACGAAATTCTTGTTTTTACAGTGATCCTTTGACGAAATTTATTTTCTGTGTGCGACCGATTGGCGAAACTGTTTTTTTTTTACAGGGAGATCATTTGTCGAAATTCGCGGTAGTTTTGTGCGACCCATCGGGGAAATTCTCGATATCTTTCCGTACCAATTAACAAAATTCTCTACTCTTTTCTGCGAAATTTTGATGCAATTTGCGAAGTTTTTTCGTCAATCGTTTATCGAAATTTGTAATTTTTTTGCACAATCTTTTGACGAAATTGGCGATTACTTTCTGCATTCCTTTATCGAAATTCCCGATATTTTTCCTCGATCGTTTGAAGAAATTCTCAAATTTTTCCGGGACCGATTCAGGAATTGATTTTGAGAAATTCCATAAAAGAAATAAAAATCGCGGACTTCAAATTTTTTTTTAAATACTCACTGAAGAATCACAGGTCTGTGATTAAATTTGGAGGGGGAAATACTGCACAGCATTTTTTATTATGCGGGACTTTCCTTTTGTGTGCACAAATCGCAGGATCCCGCACGTTATTTCAAACCCTGTCCCTCAAAGAAAACTTCACTACTACTGGAGTTTCGTTGGTTGTTTTTTTTTTTTTTTTAATGAACATAGAATTAAACAAATCTAGGATTTAGGGAAGGGGGGGGGGGGGGACTGCCTTCGACAACATACTCCCGAGCAAGCTACGACTTCTTCTGTCTCGAAACAAGCTAATCTTGAATTTTTGTGTTTTTTATTTTGAGCAAAATTAAATTTTCAGCTTTCTTATAAGAAGTGATTTGACATTATTCTAATTCGAATTTAATCACGACAATTGCAAAAATTACCGGAGAGTTTTTTCTGTTTAAAAAAAAAAGCCAAAAAATCGCCTAAAAGCACGAAAACCCTCGCTAAAAATCACGTTAAATATTTAGAAAAGATTTAAAAACCACAGGGAGCGAAAATTAACTAATTGGGTAAAAGATTTAAACCGGATTCCTTTTAGGAATTTCGGGGAAAAAAATCACCGCGAAATGCGATAAAAACTCTCTAAAAATAACATTAAAATTTTTTTAAAAATTGAAAAATCGCTGTAAGAATCTCGAAAATACTTTATTGAAAAGAAGACAAAGTTTACTGGATAAAATATTGAAATCGGATTCTTTTTTTACTAATTTGAAAAAATTGCAGTAAAATGCGAAAAAATTAGCATAAAAAATTAATTGAAAAATTACAGAAATTGTCTTCAATATGCATGAGTTCAGGCATGCAGGTCCTATCAAAAGGCTGTGAGGCCTGAGTTTTAAACATTTATTTGTGATTTTTTTTTTTCTTTTCAAAAAGTATAATGCTTTTTTTGTGTGTTTTTGCTTATAAAATTTTTTTTTTTTTTTTTTTTTTAGAGTTCAGCACGCGTGCATACACATACACAGAGACAGACAAGCACCTATCTGTATTATTACAGTTGCTTCATGATAGTATAATTTTTATTCATCTTGATAAAATTTAGTGTATATTATCATGAGCTACTCTACCTAATATATTCGACACATTCTTAGGTAAAAACATGAATTACCGTAATTTCCGGCCTATAATCCGCAGTTCGAACAATTATGTTCGGACCCAGAAATCTTGTTTCATAGAACGTAACTTGTTCAATCGCGATAAATATTTAACTTCAATAATGAAATAAAATTTATGGGTCGAAACATGATTGTTTGATTCGCGGATTATAGGCTGGAAATTACGGTATTAATGAATATTATAATTATTTATCTACCCTATATATATATAAAATCCTAATGAATCGAATTGAAACAAATTTATGTAACGATTCTATGAAATGACTGATTAAACAACTGATTACGTTTCACAGCGATTTCTCCTAAAATATGGAATACTTTGCGATGAAATTAACACCAAAAATCCGTATTGATCCACAGATCTCAAAACTGGTTTTAGAATTTTAAAATTAGAATTAGTTTTCGAAATATTAATTTTTTTCTAATTTTAAATACTTTTTTTCTAATGATGGCAACTCAAATTTTAATCATAACAGATATTTTTTTTTCATATTTTAGAAAAGGTTATTTTAAATTAATTTGGCGAAGAGTTTGGCCTTCCTTAAATGTATGCTAAGAAATGCATCATGTTACTTTTATTCAGAATTCAATTTGTATTTCATTATCATTTTATTTAATACAAAACTTTCATTTAAAATTGAAACCTTTAAAATAAATGGCTTTTACTTCATTCTTTTTTTTAAACGAAACGAAAAGAAAAATATTAGACACAGATGCCATATACGCAACGGGGTACCTAATTGGCGCCAAAATGGCGTTATTTTGCCTGACGTGGTAACCCGGCTATTGTTGCTTATTTATTAATAAATGTTTATTTTAATTTATTTTCTTTTTATTTACAAAAAATGTTATAAATTGTTTTCTTCTATAATTATTAATTTTTTTTTATTTATTGTTATTTCATTTTAAAAATAACAGAAAATAATTTAAAAATACATATGTAACAGGTATTTGAAAACGAGGTTTTCGCCAAATTGTCGAAAAAAATATCATGCCAAACCCGGTGCATATGTGACAATGCAACAAATCATGAGATTTAATTTCCATTTCAAAGCAACGTTTTAATGTTATTACTTCTCCCGTCAACCAATTTCGCCAAATTATATAAATAGTCAAATTATACAAATTGACATATTTTTTTATTCTAAATTACAAAAGAACAAATAAATTAGTATAACATTAATAAAAATACAAATAAAACGTCGAAATAAAAATCATTTGATGGAGTGAACATGTATAACTTACTTAAAGTCAAGTGAATGTGACATTTACGATCAACCATTATTGGCATTTAAACTTATAGTTTGGCGACAGATTTTTGGTTGATGGGATAACCAAGTAGCACCGTTTTAATTTACCACTCGAAAAATAAAAAAAATGCTAACTGGCGAGTTAAAAAAAGCTATTGGCGAGATTTTCACCCGGCTAACATAAAAGTACCAGGAATTATTTGTGATCATGGCAACTTTTATGTAGTTTTATTCGAAAAAACACTTTTGATTCTTTAATCAAAATGGAAACCTTTCTTATGAAAAGCGAAGGAATCAGCCCGTTGTTTATGGCAGTTACATGACTTGGACTATTATAATATAAACGAAATAATGGGGATAGAATAATATTCGGCGACTTATCACGCCTGTGGCTGGCTAACATTAAATTATCAAAATGGCCGCTTGGAATATAAAAAGCGAAGGGATCCGCCTGGAGCTGTTGATGATAGTCACATGACTTAGGCTATTATTATAGAGATTGTTTTCAATTTTAAAAACAGTGCAAAGATTAATATTTCCTAACGATTAAAAATTTGTTTTCACGTGACTATTAAAAACAGAAAAAAAAAAACTTTAAAATTAGTATTAAATGAGTACATGTTAAAGGCAGGAAAATATTGAAAATTATGTCCTGAAAATTGTATTTACATGTGAATATTAAAAGGGAAAGGAAACTTTAAAATAATAAATACATTAATATGCGTTTAACCCTTTCACGGACAAGGCACTTCTATTCATAAAATCTTGAAATCAGTGAATGGCACCAGAATTTACAAACAAATTTCGAAATACAAAAATGCTTTTGTTCACTTACTTAATAAAAGGGAAATTTTCATCCCAATATTCTGATGCTAATGTGGCATTTAAGAATTAAAATTAAATGGTCCAAAAATGAACCACCGCCCTTGAAGGGGTTAAAGCAGCAAATTTCAGTAATTGTATTATGTCAATCGTTTTATAACGCTGTTAAAAAATACCGAGAGACAAAGACTCTGTTTACTTAATTCATTTTATTTTAGCTTCTTTTCAAATGTTTAACTGATCTTCTTTAACCAAACACGAAAAAACCATTGGATGTCTTAACAGCAACTGATTCTGTTGGCAAAAAGCCACCTCTACTCTGCACAGCAGGTTACGCGCACTAGTACTTAGATAAATAAATAGATATCATTCTGGCCATTAAAACACAATTAATATAATAATATAGGTAATTGTTTACCTTTATCTTTCTTCAGCAGCAATATTCCTCATGCTTCGGCTTGGCGCACATTTTTAACTTCAGTGGGTAATCCATTTATTACGAAGCTAAAGTGTTGTTAAAAAAAGGTGTTGGTTAAATGTATTATATTATTTATATTTAATCCACACTTGAGACTTGATCACTTTCGTTATAGAGAATTATATTAAAATTTTGACTTTACATTTTAAATTAATGCATTACATACAGCTGCCTTTTGCAGCAACAAAATTAAATATTACATGTTTCTCTTTTGAGATAAATTGTGCAACTAACTTAATAATAAAAAGAGTTTTTTTTGAGTCAGAGTTTTTTTGATGATGTCAGACAGCTGCAGCATTCGTGGGTTGATATAAAACAAATTTCGCGAACATATTTCACATATTAATATCATTGTTTATCTTGAGTAGGATGATTTAGCAATAATCGGAAAGTTTGTTTATTGTAGAATGATTTATTATTACTTAATGTATTTATTTATGTGTTCAAATGTTTGTATTCTTGAATTGCTTCCTGTTTTGAAATCAGTTAATGATATCTAAGATGATTATGAATTGATTTACTGCTACTAAATTAGTTCAAGTATTTTAAAGTGTTATGCCCTTGAAAGTTATTGCTTGTATAATGTTTCTAAAGTAGTTTACTGTTCATATCTGAGAGGGTTATAAATCCATCACCCTTCCTTAACCATCTCAGATGCATCCGGTAATAGTTGCATGGATTCACGATGTTTCAGGAATTGAGGCTTGGCCAGTGGTTTGGTCAGCGCGTCTGCTGTCATGTCTTGTGTTGGGCAGTAACGAAGATCCAGTATTCCATCTTCTTTCATCTCTTTTATTGCGTGATAACGCACATCAATGTGTTTTGTGCGTTTTGAAAATTTTTCGTTCTCCACCATCTTGATGACGCTCTGGTTGTCTTCATACAGTATTACTGGTAAATTTTGTTTCAAGTCCAGTTCTGCTAATAATTTCCTCAGCCAGGCAATTTCCTGTCCTGCACTAGCTGCAGCTACAAATTCAGCTTCTACCGATAAATAGGCAATGCAATTTTGCCTTTTCGTGTACCATTGGATGGGACTGTTTCCCAACATGAATAGGTTTCCAGTAGTTGATTTTCTGGTTCGTGTGTCCCCCGCCCAGTCGGAGTCAGGAAAACCGATGAGTTGTGGATTGTGACTTATGTTTAAGGTGAGGTTTAACGATTTTGTAGTGTTCAGGTAACTTATTATGCGTTTCACACAGTTCCAGTCTTTTAGGCGCGGATTTTCACATCTTCTGCTGAGTATGTTAATAGCGGCTGATATGTCTGGACGCGTAGTGGTTCCTATATATAACAACGATCCTATCGCTTGTCTGAATTTCGTATTGTTGGGTAATAAATTTTCTTCGTCTTCTAATTTGTGAAAACCGGCATCCATAGGAGTGCTTACAGGTTTTGCGTTTTCTAAATTAAATTTTCTTGCGAGCTCTTCTATTTTTAGTCTTTGATTCAGTTTATACCCGTTTTCTGATTTCTTTATTTCCATGCCTAAATAGTGAGCTACTTCCGCAAGGTCCTTTAATGCAAATTCTTCCTTTAAAGATTTTATTATGTCTTCAATCGTTTCGTTTTCACCACCTATCAAAATGTCGTCAACATACACTATTACATAAGTTGAAGTTTTGTTTTCTTTTCGTGTATATAGACATGAGTCCACGGTGCTTTGTTGAAAGTTTAAATTTTTTAAAGATTGTGCGATTTTTTTATTCCAAGTTCTGGCTGCCTGTTGTAGTCCGTAGATCGATTTTTTTAGTTTACACACTTTGTTTTCTGAGTTTTTCTCAATGTACCCCTCTGGTTGTTTCATATAAATTTCGTCTTCTAACTCACCGTAGAGAAAGGCTGTGTCGATATCTACGTGTCGCACGTTCAACTGCTTATGTGCGGCTACTGTCAAAAATGTTCTCACAGTTGTTTGTGACACTACTGGGGCGAAAGTCTCGTCATAGTTTTCCCCATGTTTTTGGCTAAACCCTTTGGCTACTAAACGTGCTTTGTACTTTTGAGTGTTTCCGTAACTGTCTAATTTCTTTTTGAATATCCATTTGCAACCTATAACCTTTTTGTTAGGTGGAGGATCCACTAATTCCCATGTGTTGTGTTGTCTCAGCGAATTGATTTCCGCTTGTGTGGCTTTAAGCCAATTTTCCTTTTCTTTGGGATTATTTATTTCCAATATTTCATTCCAACTAGTGGGTTCTGTCATATCATCATTTTTTACATAACAGGCATATCTGTCTGGTGGTACCCCCCTGTTCGATCTTTCAGATCTTCTTGGTTCATTGGTCGGTTATTTGGATGTGGTTGGTTCTTCAGCTGTGTTATTTATCTCTGTTTCAATGTAATGTTTGTCGTCATATGAGTTTTTTGTCTCTTTATTTTCTTTTAGGTTAATTTTGCTATTTTCTATGAATTTCACTGTTCTGCCAATTACAATTTTATTTTCTTTAGTGTATACGCGATATCCTTTTGAGTTGTTATCGTATCCTACAAAAATCCCTTCCTGAGCCCTGTCGTCCAATTTTCCTCGATGTTGTTTATTCACGTATACGTAAGCTTTGCATCCGAATGTTCGCAAATAGTGTAAATTTGGTTTGCGATTAAACCATAGCTCAAATGGGGTTTTATTTGTCGATCTTGTTGGTAAGCGATTCTGTAAATGATTCGCAGTGTTAATTGCTTCTCCCCAAAATCTTTGTGGCAGATCTGCTTCTCTGAGTAGGCTTCTAGTCATGTCTAATAGCGACCTGTTTTTTCTCTCCGCAATGCCATTTTGGCTCGGACAATACGGCACGGTTAATTGATGTTTAATGCCCCTTTTCCTTAGGTAATCCTCTATCCCACTATTTATGTACTCTCCCCCGTTATCCGATCTTATTGCTTTCGGATATATCCCGAACTGGTTTCGAACCATAGCTATATAGTCGATTAGTTTATCCTGTACTTCATCTTTATGTTTTAATAAGTATATTACAGTAAATCTAGAGTAGTCGTCAATGAAAGTTACAAACATTGTTTTACCACCTATTGTGGGGGTTCCTATCGCTGTGCATACGTCCGTGTGCACTAGATCGAGTACTCTACCTGTTTTGTTTCTAGACACTGTTTTGGGATAGGGAGCATCGCTTGTTTTTGTTTGTATGCATGTTTCGCATGTTGTTCCATGATTGCAATTATTTAGTTTTATGCCATAGGCTAAATCATCTTTAACCATTTCCTTTATGGAATTATAATTTCTATGCCCTAGGCGTTTGTGCCAAAGTTCCAGGCAGTCTTTACTTTTGCATTCATATGCCATATTTACTATATTCCTATCAGCATTTTCTAATAATTCAACTTCGTATAGGTTATTTTTCATTTTTGCCTCCAAGTAGATTTTCCCATTTCGGGACAGCGTGCATCGATCTTTATCAAAAAATAATTTATACCCATTCTTTGTGGCTTTACTTACTGAAATTAAATTAGATTCTAACTCCGGTACATACAACACTTCTTTCAACGTAATTTTATTCATACCTCCATCGGATGTTTTCGTCGTGAATGTAGTTTCTCCTGTACCTAGCGAATTTAGAGTTTTGCCGTTGGCAATTATGACCGTTGTTTTTTCGGTGTCATTTATTTTAGTAAACTCATTTTTATTGTTTAGGATATGTGAAGATGAACCAGAATCAATAATCCAGGTTTGTTTTCCTGCTTTGTCTATTAGAAAGGCTGCGTCGCTGCCTTGATCTGGTTTTATTTCCGTTCTATAATTTCTCTTTTCTACTGATTCGCGGTCAGTGTTTCCTATCTGGTTATCAGATTGTTGATAGCACAACGATGATGAGTAATGTTTGTTTTTGTATGTTTGTTGTTGTTTTTGTGTATTTGGGTGATTGTTTCGATTTTTCAAATGCCAACATTCTCTGTACGTGTGATTTCTCAATTTGCAGTACGTGCACTGTTTATCTTTTTTAAAGTTATCATTAGGAAATCTTTTCTGCGTTTTAAACGCTTTTGTTGAATTTTCGCCCTGGTCTGTGTTTTCGACCCTTCTATTGTACTCATCTGTTAATTTACTTCTAATAAATTGTGGTGTAAGCTCGTCTTCATTTCGTGATTCAAGTGCAGTGATCAAAGTATTATAACTAGGGGGTAGCGAACACAGCAATAAAGCTGAAAGATGGGAGTCGCTAATTGTTTCCCCGATCGCTGAGAGTTTGTCTTTTAGTTCTAGAATGTATGTTATATGTTTGATTAAGTTTCCGTTTTCTTGGAGCTTGGCTCCATAAAGCTTTCTTAACAAAAATAATTTACTAGAGAGGTTCGCCCGTTCGTGTATCGTTTTAAGTGCGTTCCATGTGTCTTTGGCTGTGTTAAGCCCTTTTACATGGACGATTTGTGAATCTTCAATTGATAGATTTATTATCGCTCTGGCTTTCTTGTCCTTTTTCTCCCAATCGGTCGTGATTGGCGTGGGAGTATCTTCGCTAATTACGTTGAACAAGTCTTCTCTAATCAGTAACATCTCAGTTTTAAATTTCCAATTTCCGTAGTTACTCTCGTTTAGTTTTTCTACTAACTGTATCTCCCGTGATGCGGCCATTTCTCTAGTTATTTAAGTTTTACTTATGTGAGGAATTGCTGTTTTTATTTTATTCTATATAAAACTTCTTATTATATATCTAGTTTTTTTTTTTTTTTTAAATTGTTTAACATTTCATATATATCAACAAAAAAATGCACAATATTTATTTCATCATCAACTAACTATATTTTCAATAATTTTCAATTTCTTTTTAATGTGCACACATGTATGGCCAGTAGTTTTTTTTTTTTTTTTTTTTTTTTTTTTTTTCACATATTATTTACCTACTAAATACAGACCTTTTCGGTCTCATAATCAAAATTGTTGGCAAAAAGCCACCTCTACTCTGCACAGCAGGTTACGCGCACTAGTACTTAGATAAATAAATAGATATCATTCTGGCCATTAAAACACAATTAATATAATAATATAGGTAATTACTTACCTTTATCTTTCTTCAGCAGCAATATTCCTCATGCTTCGGCTTGGCGCACATTTTTAACTTCAGTGGGTAATCCATTTATTACGAAGCTAAAGTGTTGTTAAAAAAGGTGTTAGTTAAATGTATTATATTATTTATATTTAATCCACACTTGAGACTTGATCACTTTCGTTATAGAGAATTATATTAAAATTTTGACTTTACATTTTAAATTAATGCGTTACATACAGCTGCCTTTTGCAGCAACAAAATTAAATATTACATGTTTCTCTTTTGAGATAAATTGGGCAACTAACTTAATAATAAAAAGAGTTTTTTTTGAGTCAGAGTTTTTTTGATGACGTCAGACAGCTGCAGCATTCGTGGGTTGATATAAAACAAATTTCGCGAACATATTTCACATATTAATATCATTGTTTATCTTGAGTAGGATGATTTAGCAATAATCGGAAAGTTTGTTTATTGTAGAATGATTTATTATTACTTAATGTATTTATTTATGTGTTCAAATGTTTGTATTCTTGAATTGCTTCCTGTTTTGAAATCAGTTAATGATATCTAAGATGATTATGAATTGATTTACTGCTACTAAATTAGTTCAAGTATTTTAAAGTGTTATGTCCTTGAAAGTTATTGCTTGTATAATGTTTCTAAAGTAGTTTACTGTTCATATCTGAGAGGGTTATAAATCCATCAGATTCTACCTTAAATTTTTGCAATCAAAGGGAATTGAATGGAAACCCGTTTACAGGGAGATCGTTACAGGTTTTTTCAGTATAATTCAATCTTCTCTAATCTTTTTAAAACCGGTCAGATTAGTGCACTTTTAGATTCTACAGTGTCTGAACGGGGGTTGGCGAGCGTAGCTTGCAGGGGGCATAGCCCCCTAGTAATATTATAATAATTATTTACATAGACTTTCCTCCAAAATGTCTTCAGTCCCTCCAGTGATCCCTAAGAAGTCATGGAGTCACATTCTGAAAAACTTTCATACGTGTGTACTGGTGTACTGCATGTATTATCTGAGATTTATTATCCTGCAAAATTTCATCGACAAGACTTTGATTGAGATAATTTTAGATCTCATGCAGTGTTCCCCTGTGCATATAGAAGTTTCCAGCATGATTAAAAGCCTTTTTTAATCTTTATAAGAAGTTAGGGTGCAAAAAAGTTTTACACTTGTGACCACATTTTGTCACTGTCTTATGTCACTGAGGAAAGGACATTTACATATCTTTTTTACCATTAGATTTAGTTTTGATGTTTTAAACCCCTTCTCATCCCTCCTCACGCAAATAAAAATCGCGTTTGAGCCCTTTTTAAAAGAAATACCACACAATTATACCTTCTAAGATGAAAACTTGTCTAAAACGGAAATTCGACCGGTTTCATGAAATTCTGTTTTAGCAGGTTTTACTATATAAGATATTGTTTGTATCCAATAAGTTCAGGTTAAAAAGTCTGGGCACCCCCCACCCCACCCCCCATTCAAAAGGCTGGTTACGCCTATGTGATGACGACAGGGTGGTTTTTATGCTGGAAAGATGATTCACCGTTACGCTGAAAAACATAGCTAAAACCTAAGTACTGCATAGACATCAAACAAACTTCATGTATTTAAAGTGAAAAATTGTTTATTGAAAGTTTCAAAACTACACTTAAAACATTTTCATAACACAAAAAAATTTAAACAATTAAAAACTTGAATTATAAATCTCCCACCTCCAAATTAAAAAAATACTCCTAAAATTAAGATTAAAGGGGGAAATACCTCCTAATTTAAATCCTGTTTCAAACCCTGTTATGGGTGCTTTTTTAACTTTTAAATTCATAATTTTTAAAGGCAGGGCTCTCTTTTTCAAGACACAACAGACTTTTTCGATTTATGCTGCTTTTTTGGATGAGGAGCAAGAAGGGTGTTACTTTTTGAATCAAAGGGCAGGCATGATGCATCACCCTCCGGAAACTGCCTGGGAGAAATTCTACAAGTTTCCCTTGATTAGCATGTTAATTAATCTCATGGTATTGCCAAACTAATCAAAACATACATTGAATGGGGAAAAACTGCTATAGATCCATAGCCAACTTTCTCAAAAACCCGATCTTAATATAATAAAATCAGGGTTCGCAAAGCTGGGCCCAGTTCGAAAAAATCCAGTGGGTTTTTTCAGAATGGGCCCACTTGAAAAAGCCCACTGAAAAACCCATAATGTGGGTTTTTTCAATTTTCAGAAATATTTAAAATTTTAAACAACATATACATTAATAAATGTAAGTCGTTTCAGTTAATTTTGAAAAAAAAAAAAAAATATATATATATATATATAAGCCATTACATAAACACCTGAGGTAAAATAAAGTGTATTTTAGCACACTGAAATACTTTACTAACATAGAACATAGTAGGCAACATGCATAGTACATAATTATAGATAAAGGCATATCATAACAATTTCTATGTATAAAAAATTCAAATGAATTATATTCATGAAAATAAAAGATATTTATTTTTACTTTCTTCTATCTTTACAAGAAGAAAGTGTTTGATTTGTGAAAAATTTTGACTTCCAGTTTACGACGGATTTATATGTTTTAAAAAGGTCCTGAATATGATTTGATGGTTTTTAGAAAACATCTGTATGTGACAAAAATTTTGTGGGTGCTCTATCTCAAGAACTAATGCACAAAATTTCATAAAACTTTAGATTCAGTTAGACCTTGATGTAAACTGATGCTGATTAATTTTTGATGTACATTGCCCAAAAGGTGCTGCTGCTATGCTGCATTTATCTCAATTTTTGAAATAACTTTATCTCATGAACTAATGCACAGATTTTCATCAAACTTCAGATTCAGTTACAAGTTAAATTGTTGCTTATCAAGTTCTGGTGTATATCACACAACAGGTAGTGCTATTATGCTGCATTTTTTTCATGATTTCAGCAATAACTCTTATCTCAAGACTAATGTACGGAATTGAATAAAAATTTAGATTCATTTAGACCTTGATATAAACTAGTGCTGATTAGTTTTTGGTGAATATCACCCAACAGTGGCTCTGTTGTGCTGCATTTTGTATGATTTCCACAATATCTCAAGAATTAATGCATGGATTTTCATCAAACTTCAGATTCGGTTAAATGTTGACGTAAGCTGTTACTGATTAGGTTAATTGCACTGCAAGTAGTGTTGGTATTCTGAATTTTTGTTGATTTTGATTTTTGCAAAATGTATATCTCAAAAACTAATGCATGTAATTTAATCAAACTTAATATTCTGTTTCATTTTCATGTAAATAGATCCTTATTAGACTTGGATGTAAACTGAACAACAGGTGTTGATTTTATACTGTTTGGATTGAAAATTTTGGTTGTGGACATCTAAGAGGAGGGGTGGGGGGGTCCAAAATTCAATGATTTATTTGAAACAATGTGATACTTACATCGCCTTGTTAAATGCATCCAATTCAACGAACCTATATTTTACAATCCTCGTGATGAGCATTGATGTGGTACTGTGATAGCGAATTTTGAATTATTAACATGTATAAGATAGAGGAAAGTTTTGGGATTGGCACATCCAACTAGTTTATTCCTTTTTTTCTTCCTAATTATCTATTTTAAATATTAATATTATGTTCATTATTTGATTTTAAAGCAAATTAACAATTTTATATCTTCTATTATATTTAAAACTAATTTGTGAGAAACACTGACACTTAATTGATTTAAATTCGTATAATTTATAACTTGTAAAATAGCATTACAATTATATTGTATATAAGGGAACAATGCATTTTTTTTATGTATATGTTTATGTGTACCTGTATATATAATATATAAATAATATAGTAATACAATAATGTAATAACGCATATATTGTACTTTTGAAAAAACCCGATTTTCCCTGGGGAAAATTGGGTTTTTCATGAAAAAACCCATGTGGGTTGGGTTTTTTAAAAAAAAACCCGGGTTTTTGCGAACCCTGAATAAAATGCAGTGTGGTGATTCCAGTACAAACTGATCCATCTTACCAGCCAGCGATAAGATCGAGCTATATTGGACTTCATTTCGATTTGAGATGTGTATGAGAAAACTTATCTGCTTAAATAAAAATCTTTTTTATCTCATATCATCTCTGTTCTGCATATTTTTCTATAACATGTTCAAAACTAACAAAATTCCAATGATTTGCGCAATTGACAATCCATTTCAGAAATTTTGTTTAATTTTGCTAATGTAAGAAAACAGTTATGTTGACTCTAGGAAGATAACATGAAAAAATCAAACATTCTTGTTCTCCTCGCCTAGATGAACAGACAGACAGACAGACACACGAGTGATGTTATAATGGTTTCAGAGAGTGTCTAAACAAGGTTTTCCACACTAATTGAAAATACACTAAGTAAGGGAAACCTGTATAACCACATTAATACAAACTATCACCAAGTCATAAACGCTTCCAATATTTTCGATTTTCACAAGATTTTTTAATTTTACTTCTCTCATTCATACATACTGGCCCAATTACAATAACAAAAGCTATTGTGATAGTACATCAAATACTTTTGATTAAAAAAGAAAATGAATAATAAATAAAATGAGAAGCACCTAATTGAAATTAGACAGAAAAAATACTTAAAATAGAAATAATAAGCATTGCTTAAAAGCAAAAGATTTTGAAGTATACCACTATAATTTTTAAAGGACTTATATAAAATATTTAAAAAAAGCATCCTCTAAAAACAGCCCTAATGCATCTTTTGTTTCATAGATACGGAAACTGCCTGGGGGAAATTCTACAATTTTCCCTTGATTAGCATGTTAATTAATGCCATGGTAATGCCACACTAATCAAAACATACATTGAATGGGGAAAAACTGCAATAGATCCATAGCCAAAACTATGTTCTATTTTCAAAGAAACATGGTTTGACTTAGATGAGTGATTATCTGTGTGTTAATCAAATGACTCGACAGAAAAAACTTTTAATGTTTTATATTCAGTTTAGTATTTCCTTTATTTATTTAGAAATATATATCTTTGAATTTTTTTTAATACACTTTTCCTTGAAATTTTTAAATTTCAAATTCAGAGTTTTAAACATTTATTTGTGATTTTTTTTTTATTTTCAAAAAGTATAATACTTTTTTTGTGTGTTTTTGCTTATAAAATTTTTTTTTAAGTAACACTTATGTCGAGATTGACTTTGGATGGTGCAAGTGTACAGAATTCATGGTCAAATGTTGCTCTCAAGTTTCATTGTGTATTGAAATATTATTCTATTTTTTAGGATAATTAAAAACCTTAGAGACAAACATTCTTTTTTGGATCCTAATATAGTTTACAAGTGACTAACACAAAAATGAACTCTTTCCAGTAACAGCAAAAAGAAAATATTCAAATCTAATCATTTGTTCAGAGTTATGCATGAATATATATTTAAAACATATATTATGAGATTGGATAACCTTCTTATTTTTAAGTTTGTATATGTATTAAAAAAAACCTTCTGATACCTGTGTATGTTTAAAAACATACTTTTTCTTAAAACCCTTTTTTTCATCACACAGGGATCACAAAATATACAAGTTCATAATGAAACTCTTGCATCCCCCCTGGCTCTTCCAAAAGCAAATCCAAAACTGACTTACTGTACTAGGGTGTTGAGAGGCTACTTCACTCACACGAAAACACCCGTTTGCTAATGTTAATCCTCTGGAAGAAATTTTTTAAGGTAACTTGTTTGCATTTCAATATTTTTAAACAATTTTTTTTGCATTGGTTAGCTGAGATCAATCTGTATAAAGGCTATTTTTTACTTTTTTGATTTTTTTTTTTTTTTACAGTTTTTTTTATTGGAATACTTTTACTTTCCAAATGGGTTTCGAAAGTGAAAGTATTCTCACTTAAAAAAACTGCAAAGAAGATCGAGAAAGTAAAATACGGCCTTTGAACAGATCAATCTCAGCTAGCAAATGCAAAAAAAAATTGTTTAAAAATATTGAAATGCAAACAAGCTATTTAAAAAAAAAAATTTGCCATAGGATTAACATTAGCAAACATGAGTTTTCGCTTGGTTGAAATAGACCCTTAAAGTAAAAACTTCAAATTTATTCTCCAACTCCTCATGCACCTTCATTATCAAATATTATACTATTGGAATCCAAAGATTTATTTGATTTCACACCCCTTACTGTGGCTGGGCATTTCAGCATTTCTATTTTAGTTTTTCTTTTTAGATTCCCGATGTGCTAATACTTTCGGGCAGCAATTAAAATGTCATCTCTAAAAAACGTCATTCCATTATATAAGCCAGCCATAAAACAAAGCAGTATTATTGTACAGTTTAATATGGATAATCTCTACTGCAATTTTTTTAATTTCTAAGCACTGCATATTTTCAATTTTTATATCATTGTTTGTATAAGGCAAAAAAAAGTACTTTCAAATGCAATTTGTCTGAAAATTGCATCTCAATTTATTTTTGAGACATTAATTTTTTTGTAGTTTTTAGCACCATTTTCTTAATGTTGGCAACTGAAGTACTCCATTTCTGTAGAAAGTAAAGGAGAAATAATTGGAAAATGGTAGATTATTATATCTTTTTGTTGCTATTTTACCATGACAAATGAAAAAAAAATTTAATTAAAATACGTGCTATTTAAAAAAAAAAAAAAAAAAAAAAAAAAAGAATGATTTCTGATAAAACATAGAGCTATTATAAACTATATTTTATTTTAAGTATCTTTATTTAATGTTACAAACAAATGAAGGCATATGAATCATTAGATAGCTGATTTTTTTTCTTGAGTTTCTTGAATGACGACAATGTTTTTTGCTGGGTTTGTGTATTATTCTGTGACAATGATGTCATATGCATACTTTTCTGTAGATGTTGTTTAAGACTGGATCATAAATGTGGAATTCTTCAGTGGATGCGAGTGACGTCATTTTATATAAAATAAAAGTGTGTGTTTTAAGTCTTAAAACTGAAATATGTTTTGTACTATTTATATTTATATACATATATATATATATATATATATATATATATATATATATATTCAGTAGTCTCTCTGTTTAACGTCGCTCTACTTAACGACGATCTCTACTTAAGGACGATTTTTTGCGGTCCCGGCTCCTTTAAGTAAAAAAAATCTCTTTTTAAAGATGAAATGTTTTCTATTTAACGACGATTTTGCCATATTTTTGAGGTATATTTCGTATATTCCAGGACTTACAAATGTGTCAATTCATTTTTTACTGCTAATTGCACAGGTAAGTTACAGCCATTAGACCTGGGAATCATTTGTAAGTGTAAAAGCATATTTCCAAAAATTCTTAATTAGGAAATTATTAAACAATTTTGCTGGCAAAAATGAAATTAAAAAATTTGTAATTTTGGGAGTCATGCACATGATTACATCAGTCTCGAAAGAAGTTTCTCCTTGCACAATTGAAAACTGCTTTTGGGCATCTGGAATTGGCATTCAAGAACAAATGGATATAATAGATGCACAACTCGACACAGAAGATAAAACCACCGAAGAATGGAAAAGTCTTGTTGGTGATGAAGATGTTTCAGTAAAAGATTCTATCGATTGTGACGAAGACATTTTAACGACCAACCTCAGAAATTTAGATCAAATTTATAAAGACATCGCAAATAAAAATTCAACTTCAGATGCAGAAGATGATGATGATGATGCTGATGATACAGAAAACGAGACACTACTTGCTTCTTAATCAGATTCTAATTCTGGTCTGGATATTCTTCGCCACATTGTTTCATTAAATATGGAAGATGACTCATTCAACCTTTTTGAGAAGCTTGAAACAAGGGTACTAAAAATTAGACCACCATTGAAACAATCTACACTTTTTGATTTTTTAAAAATTTAATTTGTTTAATTAAATGTATTATAAATATTTTTATTGTACTATAAGTAACATTGTATGCAGTATAATTAAAGCAATTTGTATTTGTGCAATAGAAATATGAATTATTAGATTCGTTATCCGTATCAATAAAATGATAAGAAAGAAAGAAAACATAAAATAAATTTAAATAAATAAATAAAACAGTTCTAAACATGCCAATATATTGAAAAATGTATTGACAGTCTTAAGCCTGTAAAGTGTGAAGGGAATGTTTTTCAAATATTACTTTTCCACAAATTCTGTTTAAGGGCGATCTCTAGTTAAGGACGATTTTTCGAAGTTCCTTGAAAGTCGGTAAACAGAGAGCCAACTGTATATATATTTTTTTTTCATCAGGGGTGACACTAAATTCTGAAAAAGCAAAATTCTTGTTTTCTAGTCTTTTCTTTCTTTTTCTTTTTTTTTTTTTTACTTATGAAAATTCAAATTATGTAAAATGAAAGTCTTTCTTTAATAATCCTAATTACAGAGTTCTTCTGTACTAGTTATTACTTAATTAATAGGGATTTGACCCTTAAATTTGCTTTATTTTATCTCTATTTTATTTATTTTACTTAGAATATTTAATTTTTTGATAATAGCTATTTGTTTTGTTTATACTAATGGTAATTATATTTTAATGTTTCTACAGTTAAAAAATCACATATGATAATGCCCTCTTAGTTGTCCACCGGTTTCAGTTTTATGACATACAATTGATTCTATTAGTGTTGAATAATTGGAAATTTACTGTACAATTAAATTGTAAACATTTATTTGAATATTTACCCAGTAAATATTCCAAATCATTAGAATATTGTAATCAGTATTTATGAAATATCTTAATTTAGTGTAAGTATAACCATTTTACTTTAATTATATGTTATACATAACAATAATTATAATTGAATTAATGTATTGTATTTTTTTCTGTTAGAGTAAAATCTTTTGTGCATATTATTTTTATATTTTTATTTGTTTGTTAAATTTGTATTTAATATTTTAGGTCATTCAGGATTTAGCAAAGCCATCTAAGGGTTCCTGGTGTTACAAATCTGATTATTGCAAGCTTATTAAACCAGAACCACTATATAGCTGGCCTTTGGGATATAAAGTTCATGGGCCTTCATTTAAAGAATTTATTCTAGAAACTGTTAGAAGAGAGGTTGAATGTTATGATCAGTTCTATGGGTTCCTCCTATTTGGATCAGTTTCTGGATTTATCAGCAGTGGTATTGTTTCATACATAACTGAATTAATTCGTAATGAGTTTCCCACTGTATCTTTGGCCAACATAGTAAGTTTTTTCATTTTATTTTGCTTAATTTATATACGACTATCTCTCACATAAAAAACTTCAGATGAATATAGTGTTATGCGAGATAAGAAACTTATGCTTCAGTGACTATATTGCAGTTTAAAGTTATTGGTATATTTATTTTATCTCAGCATTCAGAAAGCTTAGTGACCTAATTTGATGACAGTTGTAGCATTCAAAAATCTCGAATATTTATTAAATTGTGACATCTCTTTGTGAAAGTGATGATACAGAAATTTGTTTAAATATCATGTTTCTGTGACATTTATTTATTATTTCTCAAACATAATTTCACATGTAATAATATTTAATATATGATATTTTATGTATAATAATAATTATACATAATATTGCATGGATTACTCTCCTAGAAACATACAAAATGTCACAAAATATTTATTAAGAAAATAATTGCAATTGGAAATCTGTAATAAAGAAAATGTGTAATATAATCATCGAATACATGCAATTAATCAAATACAGTAAAACCTGTGCCTATGGAATCAATAGGAATTAAAAAAAAAAAATCATATCATATTTACAGGTTTTCCTTTAGCAAGTATATTTGTATGGTATTCTTCGTGTTGGGGCTATGAAATTTTTCCATTATAGATAGGTTCTGTTTTCACAAATTTTACTGTAATAAAATCAGGGTTGGCATGGTTTTAATCATGGTTTAAACCACAGTTTAAACTAATTGTTTTTTTAGAACAAATATAATATAACATTTTCTCTTTTTTGTAATTTAAGTGTTTTAAATTATTGACAGAAGTAATTTCTACTTATAACACTTCATCTCAGCAGTCAACATGAGACATAATGAGTCTAGGTCATGTTTCCATGCATGTAGAATAAAAATTAGCATTTGCTGATGAACATGTCTGGCACCCTAAAGATTTACCTTAAAACATGTGAAATTAGAAAAGATAAAATAGATAAATAATATTCAATATTTAGCAGAAAATATTTTAATTAGGGATACACCGAATATTCAGTATTGATTCGGTATTCGGCCATGTTACCGAGTATTCGGTTTGGCCGAATATCGAAATATTCAGCCGAACTGAATACTTAAAACAAAACTTTTAAAATATAATTTTTAAAACCTTGCACAATTTCTACTATTAACTGTCAACTTATAAAGATATTCAGAATAATTAGAAACAGAATCATATTTAAATAAAAGAGAATGTTTTTACATTGTTTATTTGCTGTTTATTAATAAAAGAGAATGTTTTTACATTGTTTATTTGCTGTTTGTTAAGTTTAAGAAAATTAATCAATCACAAAGATTTTCATAGGAATTAATTATGTACAAATGCAAGTTCCTGAACATTGTCCAGTAAATAATCTGTTTCTTGCTAAGTTTTTAAGAACGACATTTACAATATCTGAAAATGATCACCCACTCCGGACACCGATCTACGATGCATTTAAAAACTTCCTTGCTTAATCAAAGGGAGTAGAACAGTTGTTCTTGCTGAGTTGTTACCATATAAAATTTGAACAGATTGTATTATTTATTTACTTTTATGTTAGTCTTTTCCTGACAAACAAATAATATATGATCCTGTACAATTTTTTCTTTGATTTAAAATGTTTGTTTTAGAATTTAAAAAAATTTTATTCATTTGTTTTAATTCACAGAAGAAGTCATGAAATTTAAAATTTTAGTAATTAAAAAAGTTTTATAACTATTCTCTTCTTAAATAACTCAGAGCAGATTTTTTTCAGCATAAAGTTTAATTGAAAAAAGCTCTTTCTTATCAAAATGAAAGTTGCTGTTTTAAATATTATGTAAAACTGTTTTAAAATTTAACATTTTAATGCCTTTAAACTTTGAAATATAAAAGTATTCGACAAGCCAAATATTCGGTATTCGGCGGAATCGTTACTAAATGATAAATTTTTAAATGAAGTTATATAATATCCAACAATGTTTATTTTATCAACAGATATACATCTGTATGCAATAGGAAGTGATATTTAAAAAAAAAAAAAAAACGGTTTAAACCAAATAAACTGTATTTTTAATTTTTTTTTACAGTTTTTTGCCAACCCTGAATAAAATACAGGCTTTCTTCTATTAGTTTGGTTAATAAATCCTGCTATATTGCCACACCAATCAAACTTACATTGAATAAGAGAAACTACAATAAATCCACCAACAATTTCCTCGAAAATCCAATTTACATACAATTAAATAATGTATTATGATATTGTTTTTTATGTATTATTGTTAGAAAGTACATATTACGGCTTTATTTGAAAAATTTTTAAAGTTATCTAATTTTCACGACCTTCCACTGACATAAACATATAAGCTAATTTAATAAATAACGATCAAAACACATTAAAAAGTAAATTTTAATTCTGCATTACTACAATTCTTTGGGCTACTTATGTTATCCTACTTATCATTAGGTTAGTTTGTAAAAATTTACATAATTTGATTTTAAACTTGTAAAATTTGATTACTTCAAATGTATATACATTTGGACTTACTTAAGTAAAAATGTATCAATGGCCAATTGCATATTTTTCTTCTCTTTGGCATACATTTTGCAGTGACATGAATTTTGATTTTCTGAACTTCAGTGCACTTGCATACTTCTACCTATATCTATCATATGCTGTTTGAGGAAATCTAATTTTTGAAAAGCTTCTTCAATTTATTTTTGATATTTCTTTTTTCAGCATTTTTTTCCCAAATTTTATTTTAAAAAATTCAACATCATCTCATGCTGTTTGTGCATTAATTGAAATTTCCCTGCACAAATCAAGAAAGCATCTAAAACAGTTTTACCTTACCCCACTAACTGAAGCAGAACTAAGCGAAGAAAACTTATATATTAAGTTTTCATAAAAATATCGTATATACTACTGAGTATGAAAAATCAGGCTCATGGGCTGTGTATAATATGCCAACAATAACGTGACCAATGAGAAATGCAAATGAAAATGCCTTTACTTATGAATTAAAGTGGTACTATTACTAACAACTAGTTTATTTTATTTTTGTATTTAGTTTTAAAAAATGCATTTCCTACAACATATGTGTCTGTTAGTCACTTTCCTTCCCTCTAGCTTTACAAACTCTTTCAAGATCATCAGAAAAGTTAATGTTCATGGACTATAATAGCTCTAGTTTGTAAACTCTTTTAGTGTATAAAGTTTATTTAAATACATGTTTTTTGACATGAATAATTTATTTTAAATTTCACTGCTTTTTAAAACTCGCCAATGTGTATATCCTAACACAGCTTTTTTAGTTCCCATGCATGTTCTCCCATGTTTCCTTGTACTGGTGTGTTTTTTCTTTACAATTTCATTTTTTAATTCTCCCTGCATTATTTTACCACAGACTGTCCTCTCTCAATATCTGAATGACTGTGTCTCGCAATATGTGTTTGCAGTAAATAACAATTAAATCCTTTGGTAATTGTATTCCTTATATCCTTAACATTAAGACACGGATTTTTCTCCAAAATTCTTGGTAACAGCAATCATTAGTCAGTGGTTCACAGAAAGATATGCCCATTATTTGCATTTATCTTTTATTAATAACAGAACAAAAGTAGCTTAAGATGTAATAACAGATATCACATGTGATACTACTTAAATAAGCTTCTTATATATATATATATATATATATATATATATATATATATATATATATATATATATATATATATATATATATATATATATAATGATTTATAATTTTGTTATATTTAAAGTGTCTTTCATATTAGTAAAATGAAAGTTTTCTTATCATTATTCTACAAAAATATTTATGGTTTTAAAAAATTCTATTATTGCCGAAAACCATGAGTGTAGTTGTCCATGAAATGCAGGAGGTTGGCAACCACTTTCAGTCTGGTCAGCCTTCAGTGGAGCTTTAACTTTATACATTTTTATTTTGATCAAATTTTATTTAACATCCAAAATTTTACAATTGAAAATTTCATTTTATTATTTTTATTTATTCTGTATGTAAGATTCTCTGTGGTTTCAGTTAACACATTGACTGCTACGGCACACAAATATATGTGCTAACAATATTTCCCTGGGCATCATACCACATGAATAGGTGTGCCATCAGTATTTTCATTGAAAAATTTTTGCTATGAAATGGGACTGTTGAAAATTTATTACCCTGTATTTAAAAAAAGAACTTCCTGGCCCACATGGCATGTTTATCGATTTTAGTTAGCCATTCAATATGTAAAAATAATTAAAATTTGAGGTTTTTTAATTAAAAATGTATAAAATTAACAAACAGTGCCATGATTAGCCATTGTCAACTTAATTAATAAACACTTTGTAAATAGAAGTGTAACAATACAACGTTAAAAACACCAAAAATTTTTAATTTTAAGCATACCGGTTTTGGTAGCATATAGCCTTCCTCAATGCTAAGGATAGCGGAAATTTGCTCACATATATAGAAGAGATGGGGATTCAAGTTAAAGGTTTATTGACCAATAGGAACACAGAAGATTGCAGGTAACAGCCAATAGGAAAATAGATGGGAAATGGAACTGAAGTAGTGAGGGGGGGGGAAATGACTTTAATGACTTTGTAAATGTCTGACAAAAAAATATTTTGATGCTGTCTGTGGCAGTCAACATGCTAATCTTACTTTTGCTTTTGGTTTAATTGAAAAAGAGAAAAGAAAAAAAAAGATTTTGTACAGTGAAGCTTTAAGACTGCATATTCTTATATTTTTAAGATAAAAAGTATCTTTCTTTTTCAGGGAGTCTCCGCACCTATTCTGAACTCTTATCCCATTTGTTTCATATTCTTTATATGTTGGAATCATACTATATTTCAGTAATCCATGAATATATTTACAAGATATAAATATAGTTTATTTTTCCTAGACATATATTTTAGTCCTACGTTTTCATTTTTCCCCCCAAAAAAGAAAAACTATGGAGTTTGTTTGGGATTAAAAACTGAGCTCCAGTATAATAATTATTTTGGTGGGAAAAACATACCAAATTCACCCAAAGTATGCACCTGTTTGCTAATAAGATAATAAAAGTTTCATGTTATTGCATCAAAAGGATGTAATTTTATCATTTTTTCCAGATATGCTATAGTTTCCGTCCAAAAATTTACTTTAGAAGTCTAGGCACATGATACGGAAGGAGGATTTAGGATTTTTCTGGTCTCAATTGCATTCACAATAACCTTAAATTTCAGACCTTGCCACTTCATTATATTGTCACCGGCGTCTTTATATATAACATAAAAATTGTTGGGCATTCTATTTTATGTTAAAATTTCTGAAACATTAAGCAATGCTTTGTGTATACTGTCTGATTTTAATAATATATGTTAGCTTTTAACAGAATAAAATCAATACGATTTTTTTTTTTTTTTTTTTTTTCTTCCCCCAAATGAGACTTTAAAAACCAGAGTGTGTGTATTTCATGAGTACACAGCATACATAAAAAATACAGTATTTTATTTTTGTGATTTTTTTAGTACTTTCTTTCCAACATAATTGATCTCCAAAATTGGTATGTGGTATGCGTAGCATTTGTCATTCATTTGCAGGTGCACACAAAAGATTTCTGATACATTTTGGTCTATGGGCAGTAAATATTTAATGCCCATTTTAATGACATTGTATGATTTCAAACATTTTGAAGTTATTAAAAAATACCACATGTTCTTTGTAGAAAATTGTATATTGCATTTCTGCTTTTTTTTATTGGGGCACACAGAAAAAATTCAGGTATATTATGGTCTATGAGCAGTAATTATTTATAATATGTTTTTATAGTATTTCAAATATAAAATTTATATGTGTTATCAGAATAAACTACCAGATACTTTTGATAACAAATGGTATGTGTAGCATTTAGCATTCATTTACATGGACTCTATTAAAAATTATGAATACATTCCATCTGTGGTCAGTTATTTCTTGAGTACATTTTCAAGTTGCAATAAATTTTGGTATATTATATGATGTGTGT
This sequence comes from Maratus speciosus, assembly GCA_963932465.1. Classification (NCBI taxonomy): domain Eukaryota; kingdom Metazoa; phylum Arthropoda; class Arachnida; order Araneae; family Salticidae; genus Maratus; species Maratus speciosus. The sequence continues at coordinate 143,488,968 of OZ010791.1, forward strand.
ATGATCTGTATGAGGTCTATAAGAATTGTTCAAAATAATTCAAATGCATTAACGTCTATGAGAAGTTATTGATTAAAAGAAATTTTAATGATAGCATATGGTTTGAAACTAAACAAAATCACTAAAAACACCTCTCTACTCACATGCTATTGTTGCTGTAAAGGTGTATTGTGGTTATGAATAATGAATTTAACATTTTAGTCAGCATAACGGCTTAACTATTTTCTGGGTGACTTTAATGACAAAATTTTATATCAAACACTTTTTTGGAATATCTCAAGAATAGTCCAAGTAATCTGTGCTGACTATAAGGTTTGATGTTTTCAACAAAATAAGCAGGAACTAATATGTTTATTTTACACATTTCCTTTCACAAATGCAAGGATGAAGATTTTTTATATTAGACATTAAGGATCAACTAAAACAGGTTTTTAAGACCGAAACAGAAACCGAATTTTGGTAATCTCCCTATTTTTGACAGAAAACGGTAATGTACAAAAGTTTTTAAAAGTAATTATTCATGTAATTATACGTGTGGCCCAAGTTGGCTCTCTGTGCCTCTGACCAAAACTTTTTCATATAAAATAAAATGTAATGAATTCATCTACGACGCAGAATGATTTTCTAATTATACGAATTTCATCTCATTACAAATTGTTTTAGGTATACATATCTCAGTGTATCTTTTATAATGATTTTTCTATATGATCATCTGTTATACTAGAACTTTCTCAAAGAGTATTCGAATCACTTCTGCTGTTTCAAAGTAAAGATTTTTTATTACTGTCAAGTCTGCAGTTTTTAATGAGCATGTGAAAAATATCTTCAAAGTTAAGTCATATATGCATTGCTTGCTTTATAATTTGCACTCGCCTCTTGAGTCAGCCATGACTGATAATTATAAACAGTGAAGTTCATAGCAATAAATAAAGGGTTTCTCATTTGAGCCGATACAGCTCAAATCAATGGCTAATGTTGGAAATTTCCGAAGGATAAAATGAGATTTTTGATATACAGATTGTTTTGGCTGAGTGTCGGTCCGGCTGAACTTTTGGCAACATTTTCAGTGAAACTCAGATTTTGGGCCGAAAACGAAACTGAATTTTTGGTCGATCTCTATTAGAAATACATGTCCAAATGTTACTTTTTCCCTTATTTCCTGTAATTTTTATAGTATCAAAGTTTACATCTATCTCCTTTCATTATAAATATCAGACTACTGATGGCAACACATTTTTTGTGCAAATTCTTTATTTTAATTCAATGATTTTCTTTCTTTTAACTGAATGAAAAATAGCTCAAAAATATTTATGTTTATATAATTAGAGAAATGCATAGCTTTCTAAAATATTTTTTTCATTACACTTAGTAGTGAAATTTGATTATAAATTACTGTTATTTATTTTAGAGTGTTTGGCCTTACCAAGGAAGCATGGGATGTTCTGAAATGTATAATGCAGTTCTAAATCTTTCTACTTTACAAAATTTCTCAGATGCTGTATTTTTCCTTGAAAATGATAATCTTATGAAACTATGCATGCAAAAAATGGGTATGGAAGAACCTTGCGAACCAGAGTATAATTTAGTTGCAAGTTATCAACTAGCTAATCTCTTATTGCCAGTTGACAACAATTTTTCTACTTTAAGTAAGTTTGTTTTTTCTGACTTTTCTATTCATTTAAGGTTGGCTTATTTTGTGTAGTTTTATACCCAGTATATCTTGAAACCAAAGATGTTTTTTTTTTCTTTTTTTTTTTAAATAGTTACTTATTAATTGGTCCAGAAAAGAAAGTTGTGGATTTTCTTCCTACTTCAAAGAATTTTATTCTACAAATTGTCTTTTTTCACTCATTCTTTTAATCACTATTGTTTTTCAAATTTTACATAAATGGAATCCAAAAATGAGATAAGTTTCAAAATCGATCCTTATATCAAAGACTTATAACTTTAAAGGTCTTAATTTTTATGAATTCTGAAAATGCATTTAGTGCAATTTTATCATTTTATTTAAAATGTATACATGTCTAACATTTTTTTCTCATTTTTTTAATGTATTAAAAGTGATTTTAAATTGATAACTTGTAATTATTTTGAAATTTAAAATGGTTAATATTTTATTGAAAACTTCTTGTCTTGAGATTAATCAGATATTCTGCATTGTAAGAAAAATAGTACCTTATATTTATTCCAGAATTTGGCTAAATAAATCAATGAATAAAAAGCATTGTCAACATACTATTTTTAAAGTCTGAACTCTGAAAGTTATTTTTTGTTTAATTTTACATATTTTAACATTCTTAATTTTGACAGCATATGCTGAATTTTATTATATTAATGATTTTATATTGAATTGTAAAAAATCATCCTGTGGTTTTATTGGTATTTTTAAATCTAGTTTTATGCTTTTATTCTGATCCATGTTTTAAAACTACATAATTCAAACTGACAAACTCAGTTTAATGTTATCTGAATGATAACCTTCTAGCAATGCTCTTGGTGTTCCTTCAAATCTTGCTTTTAGTTTTTTTTGTTGTTGTTGTTTTAAATTAAAATCTTTTTAAAAGATCCATTTCGAATATAAACTCATAAAAACTTTCTTTTACTTAAGTAAGGTGTCACACAAAATACATATATAAACAAATAAACAACTTGACATGTTTTGATTTCATTAGAAATGAAACCGTTATACATAAAAATTCATCCTCAATCAAGACAAATGACACCGAGCAATGAAATATGTACAACATATGAAACACATACCCCGCCCCTTATTGTCATCCATGAAAAGAGATAAAAATGATGATTTTAGGTTGTTTACTTATGTCTTGATAACAGCATACTTGTTATTGTTATGGGCATAATTGTGTCCCTCTTACTGAAAGATTGGATAGCTCTGTCCTATACTACTGTAAAAATACTAGAACTCTAGCTATATTCACCATCTTGTTTGCCATAACATGTTCTCCTTTAAGATTTTGCAACCCTGCATTTAATTTTTCTTAAAAAATTTTTTTAAATCTATTTTGAAATTTCCTTTTAAGTAATCAGTGCTTTTATGCTTTTTTATTAGAGATAAACATTTTGTCTCCTCCCCTCTAATTTTTTTTCAGATAATTCTCCCTACCCTCTGAAAATGTAATGCTTAATTTATTGTGATTTATATATATTTTTTACTGAGATTCATTTTCACATGGGGTCTATGGTGCTTTATAGCTAATACTGTGAAATGTATGCATATCATGTAGATTTATAGGCATCTCGGTATCTAATATAATATATATAACCAATAACTTATTTTAGGGAGTAATATTGTTGCATGTTTCTGGTCATGGGAATATTGACCCCTTTCATTGTTTGCCATCAGCTGAGGTGTGTCCCTCTTACTGAAAGATTGGATAGCTCTGTCCTATAGTATTGTAAAAATACTAGAACTCTAGCTATATTCACCATCTTGTTTACCATAACATGTTCTCCTTTAAGATTTTGCAAGCAAGGAAACCCAGTATTCTATTCATATATGCATTACCCTCTTTCGTCTTTACCAGAATTTTATGTAACAGTAAAATATCCTTTCTGTGTAGTATAGTAATTAATTTAATATATTTAACATTTCATAAAGTTTTTTTTTTTTCGATTTTCAAGATAATTTGTATGTCTCTCAAATGTTTTTTTATTGCATGTGCTATTTTTAAGTACAATAAAGTATATATTCTGTCAGGTAGATCTGGACATCTGAAGTTTAAAAATACATCATAATCACTATATTAACCACTTTTCTTTAAATTTATTCTTAGTAATTATTACATGAAATAGGTCCCTCTTTGAACAAAGAACTCAATTAATAGTTTTAGTTGTTATAAGATGAAAAAGAAACAGGAATTTTTTTAACAATTAAAAATGACTTCAAGTTATTGTTTCTTAACATATGACTTACTTCCAGTTGTACAAACATATTCATGTAAAAAAAGGCAGGCATGTTTTTGAAGCTTTATTATTTATTATATTTTATTTAATTATTAGGTGAAAGTTGATATATTTTAGCAAGAGAGTTTTGGCACAACAGAGCATTTTTTGTGACACCCCTTTATTGTTATCCACATCATTTTAATTCATATTGCTCGTAGCATTTTTCATATTTGATGATTATGTAAAGTAGGGGTGCAAGAATACGCAGAATGATTATCCCATCCCAAAACAGTTTTGAGTTTAGCAACAATTGTAAACGATGTAATGACATTAGTTTATGGGGAAAAAAATTCTGTACATTTTGGTGAAATTTTTAAAGATTTAGAAGAGCAAAAGGTGATTTGGGCCTTCTCGTCATAATATTAAGGATTTTTGAAAATAGGATCCCAATAAAGATTACAAAGGTACTTTACTTTTTTTTTTTTGGATTGGGGTATTATTTGACTATCTGTCACCTAAGTGATTTGTAATTGCTTATGAATAGATGGCATTGCTGACGTTTCAAAGTTATTTTGTGATAATAGTGCAAGAGTGCACAATGCCGAAGTGTGCAAGAGTGTGCATGCACTTGCACTGTTGTCCAAAATATCTGTTATCTATTTTACTTGTCACTTATAGCTATAAAATGTGTTTTAAATACTTAGTTTGGCTTAATAGCTTTTCTTATTGTAATTCAACTGTATCTATAGTAGTATCTATATAATATGTCAGTAGAACCCACAGAACACTGAAAATGAGCAAGAAAGAGAATTGCTTTCTGTAGAAAATATTTAAAAAAAGGCTAAGAAAAAGGTAAAGAAAAGGCAAACACTCACTGTGAAATAAACCCAACTTCAGTTTTGCAATGTATAGCTTCAACTTCAACAACTTCATATTATGTCAAGTTAATAGAGCTGTCACCATATCCACAGTCATCTGTGCTGTGATCCTATAGTAAGAGGAACAGAAGATCTGAAATTTTAAGAAGTTCACCACACAAAAGGATTAAAAAATAATATTGAAAGTTTTCCTTATAAGTTGATTAAGGCAATTTTGTTTTGTTGTTGTTGTTAGCTTAATAATCTATGATTATAAACAATGTATAACATTATCCTTTAAATCTCTTCATTTAGAGTTATTTAATGAAATAGCTGAAGTGCATACTCCTTCACCACCTTACCCTATTAATATTTTTGTGATGTTTTTGTAAAAAAAAACCTGTTGCTAAACAGTGGTATTTAATGGCAATAATACAAAAGTGTGATGTCACATTTGAATTATGCAATGTATGTATTCTATATATATTCTGTATATATTAGCATGCAATGTATGTATTTCATTTTTATTTACTTTGTGAATAAGTCATTTAATTTTTCTAATGTAGGTTATAAGTTAACTGCTATTTCTCTGTTTTCCCTCGCATTTTGAAAAAAAAGATGTGGGATCGTCCATCTACAGAACTTAATGCGATCCATTTTGAAGATTTTGTGGTTTTGCTACAAAAAAAAAAAAAAAAATAAAGAAAGAAAAAAGAAAAAAGTGCATTAATAGGCATGATATGAGACTCTGTCTGCAAACAGTTAAGCAATGGTGATGTAATTTTAAAAACTGTGATAAGCTAATACCAAATAAAAAAAATAATGTAGCTTTTTGGTTCCAAAAGCATTTGTAATTGTATAAAACTTTATTTATATATGGTCAGATGAATTGACGTTGGTCAAATGGATAAAAAACAGATGGATTTAAGCAAGAGTACACCGATTAGGGTTGTAAAAAACACGGGTTAAAAAAAAAACAGCCCAGGCAGGTACCCAGTCAGCTACCCACTGCAACTCTTATGGTTGTAAAAAAAAAAGGGGGGGGTTAAAAAAAAAAAAAAACACTGATTGATTAGAATAGTAAGTTTGTTCTTCTAACCTTCTAGAAAAATATTCTGGAAAAATCTGAGCCCTAAAAAGATTGTAGAAATAGATGGCAGTGTTTTTATTAAGCAAAATATAAATAAATAAATAAATTTAAAAAAAAATCAATAAAGTATTTTTAACATTTTCAGCAGAGTACCTTCCCAACAATAGTTCTTATTCGGGATACATGGAGGAGGCATTCAGCCATAGATATTGGTCGAAAATCATGAACATGTAATGACTGTGATGAATGGCTGTGCTTTTTTGCCATTAAATTTCATTGTTTTGTGACAGTTATTTTTTTTATAGAAAGTGGCCAACAAAATAATAGACAAATATTTAAAAAAAAATTATACATCATAATTATTCTTAAAATGTAAAATATTACTGTTTTTCTTAACAACATATTTAAATTTTATGACTGTAAGCCAAATTTTATGAAAGTTAGTCTAGACAAAATAATGAGACATGTAGACATACATTCATTTTTCATATCACGATGAAATTTATATGGGATCACCATCAAAGTGAGCTTTTTCTAACAACAACAACAAAAAAAGAATTATAAACATAGAGATATCTGTTCAAATATTATGTGTAAACATACTTTAAAAAAATGTATGTTTACAAATTCTATAGCCTCTTTTTTTTAAGTCAGTTAAAAAGAAAAACTATTTGTAATACACTAATTTATGAGCCACAAAGAGTATAGGATTGCTTGTATTAAAAAAAAGGTAAAATTGCTGCCATAAGATGTTATTTGTAGGCAGTAAGTGTAAAGTGAAAGCAGAATTTGGCAAATTTGTAATCTCAATTATCCGCATTAAAATTACAAGTTAATTGCATGTAATTGATTATATAGTTAGGCACATTCAAATGCAGGGATTTCGCACACATAATGGAATGGGGGCAGTTCCGACTACAGTGTTGCAAGAATTTTTTGCAGCATATAATTTTAGCTATAACTAATTACACACAATTAAACTTTAATTACATTGAAGATATTGCAATTATGAATTTACCCAACTCTGGATGAAAGATAAGTTAAGTTAAAAAAATGTATTAATTTTTTTTTCTCTCCTCCCAGACATTTAAAATGAATTTTTAAATATTTTCATTGTATTGTCAAAGAAAGCAATACATAAAATATTTAATCAGATAATCAGTAAATATATTATTTTCAAACAAATAAGAATTATTGGAACTAATAAAAAAATAAATTATTTATAGTTTTTATTATCTCTATAATTACTTAATTTCTAATTATAATTTTATTAAATGAAGCATTAAAATTTAGATTTTACTTCTTAATGTAACCTAATTAGAGGTTTGATTGTTTTGGAAACCACCCATTCTTGCATTTCGGTAGGCTTCCAATGCCTGAATGCGGACGAATATAAAAATAAACTAGAAAACAGAAATTCTGCTTTTTCAGAATTTACTGTCGCCCCTGATGAAATATATATATATATATATATATATATATATATATATACATATATATACATATATATATATATATATAGTACAAAACATATTTCAATTTTAAGACTTAGAGCACATGCTTTTATTTTATGTAAAATGACGTCATTCGCATCCACTTAAGAATTTCACATTTAGGATCCACTTTTAAACATCTACAGAAGGTAGGCATAGGACGTCACTATCGCGAAATAATACACAAATACAGCAAAAAGTCATTAAAAAACTCGTCATTAAAAAAACTCGACAAAAAAATAATGGCTATCTAATGATTCATAGGCCTTCATTCATTTGTAACATTAATATAGATACTTAAAATTAAATATAGTTTATAATAGATCCATGTTTTAACAGAAATCATTCGTTTATATTTTTCCAAAATAGCACATATTTTAATTAGATTTTCTTTCGGTTGTTATGAGAAAATGACAACAAAAATATATAATTACTATTTTACAACTATTTTTCTTTTACTTTCTACAGAAATGGAGTACTTCCGTTGCCAATATTAAGTAAATGGCTCTAAAAACTACAAAAGAATTAACATTTCAAAAATAAATAGAGATGCAGTTTTCAAACAAATTGCATTTAAAAGTACATTTTTTTCCCAATACGACGGTATAAAAATTGAAAATGTGCGATGCTTAGAAGTTAAAAAAAATTGCTATAAAGTATTTAATCGTACAATGATACATCTGCTTTGTTTTATGGCTGGCTTCTGTAATGTAACATTATTTTTTGGAGACGACACAAAATAAGCTGGGAGAAAGAAACAGCATACGGGGGGCTAATAAATAAATAAATCAAAATTTTAATTTTAAAAAAAGATATATTTATTTTTAAATGTTTTTGCATTCCTAGCCAACTGAATAGCACTAGAATTTACCAGGAATGATGGAGGTGGTTCAATTTGTGTCCCCAGTATCTGAAATTACAGTAAGTTTCTAACTACAGTAAAATCTATGAAAACAGAATCTATCTTTGACAGAATCCTTTATTAAACAGGTGATTTTTTACAAATTTGTGGTTACCAAGGGCCAGAGGGTAATTAATTTTTTTTTTTTTATGTCGATTAAAGAATTACCTATCAACAGCCATCTTTCCCATCCTTTAAAAGTTTTCAAAAATATTTGCACCCCCAAAATGTACTTAAATTTTTTCAACATATTGTTTCAGAGGTTTTGTAATCATTTCTCCCTCTTGTCCTAAAGCATTTTAAGATCAATAAACTACATACTTTACTGACCTTTCATTCTGATACTGCTCACTTGGACAAAGGACACAGTAAAATTTTTCTGCTTGCCATTAATGGTTCCATTCTTGCAGATAGCAGTCTGTTATTTAGCACATTACCCTATTTATGTAAGTTATCTGATTTTACATTAACCCATTCGTGCTTGAATTTATGTTTTCTCAAATTTGTTCGTAAAATCACTTTAAAATGTTGCAAAATGAACTGAAAAAATACTAAAAAACTTATGCTAAAATTTTTTTGTATTTATTCGACAAAATATGAACGTACTAAATATCAGAATATGTATAATGTTTGTAATAGTATAATATGCATAATTATATGTTTTGTCTAAATTTATGTAAAGTAAACTTTTAATTGTATATTATGTACCATAATTAATATTTTTTTGAAGTACTAAAAAAATATATTAAATTATTTCTAGAGACTAATAACATTATAAGTACAGTCGAACCTCTATTTAACGAAGTCACTAAATCCCGAAAAAAAGTTTGTTATATGGAAAATTCGTTAAATAGAGATTCACCTTTTAAAACACTTTAAACTACATAAAACAGATTTTAAATTCATGAACACTAAATATTTTTACTAAAAGTAATTAATCACATTTTTCTGATAAATTATATTGATTTGTTTTATTTATTTTACCCACTAATATTCATAATCAATTCATTTTTTTCTATGTGTTTAAATCTTTGAAATCTGCAAGGAAAACAAAACATTGTCCGGGAATACACTGTATTTTCTATTAGTAAATAGTTTTACATTAAAATTAACGAATTTTAATGACCTTATCGTATTTATTATTATCATAACAAATAATTTTAACCATACATTAACATATGCATCTTTAAATTTAGTTTCTGAAAACCTCTGTTAATTTTGTCTGAGTTTTTTCTTTTAAAAAGTACTTTCTCTCAAAATACGTCTCGCATCTTTGCAATGCACCAAAACCCCCTTCATGCATATTTTCTTCTAACTATAATCTGCGTCGGATTGTTTCAAATGATTTTAGCATTTCATCATATGAAGTTTTGTTAATTCCTGCATCATGATCATTTCCATCATCATCATATTCGTCTTCATCGCAATTCATTGCTGTATTGTTTTCATTTTTCACACTGTCGAAACTATCCAATTCGGATAGTGTTTCCAAGGTCTCAATTTCCGAATTAAGTGAAATACAATCATCAATCAGCCTTCAGCACATCATGGTTAATTCTTTTTTTCTCATCTGTATCCACATTTTTTTAAGTTACTCTAGGGATTATCGTCTTCGTCCTTTGTACTACCGAATTCTCACTGCTGACAAAGAAGGTGCCTGGTAAAACCAGTTCAAGGCCATTGAACATCATAAAATATGTTTAAAGAAAGAATAAGTTTGAAATGTCCAGAAATATTTTGAGAAATGGGGAGGAAAAAAAATTAGATCACTAGAAAAAGTTCGTTAAATAGAGAATGCACTTTGCTATTTGGAGGTTATTTTACGAAGAAATTCGCAAAATGTTCTTGGTTCCAAGGAAAAGTTCGCAAAATAGAGGTTCGTTAAATAGAGGTCCGACTGTATTAGTAATAATAAACTAAGAATAATCGTATAAGGCTTAAAAACAATTTATTTCATAATCAGATTGAAAAGGACTGTACATAAATAACTGTCCCCTAAATGGGTAATAAAGATATGTACCCATTCGTGCCTTGCTCTTTATATTTTGTACGTTACAAAAATGCATAAAAAATAAGCTTGAACACATAATTTCACAATTAAAAAAAATATGTACTTAAAAGAAGGCTACAAGCTAAGATTATGACATTTATTTGGATCCTTGATAGAAAAAACACAAATAAACTTACTTTTTTCATTTCACCATCTTGAAAAATGAAAAATTTATAAACTCCGAAAAAAGCCTTCATTTAGGCAAATAAATATCCATCTTATGCTGCCATCTCTCGGTAACAGATAAAAACATTTATAGATAATTATTTCATATAATTTTAATGTTATAAAGTAGAAAATTATACAAATTTATTAACATTCGAAGCGTCTAAAAAATGAAATGCTAGGCATAAATGGGTTAATGATATTAATAGAATTTTTTTAAGCCTTTTATTTACAGCTTTTAACTTAAAAGAAAAGGTTACTGGTCTAAAGATGGGAATGCTTAGAAATAAACTTTGGAAAATTTAGGAAAAAAACATCTCCCCCCCCCCCCCCCCCCCCAAATGCATTATTTTCCAATTTTTCTTAATTGAAATTTCACTTATAAAATGATGTATTCTAAATTTTATATTAGCTACATTCTGACGTTTTTTCTTTACATTTTTTTTTTCATGTTCAGTATCCAACATGAAAAACATGAACATAGGAAATATGATCTGTAAGCAGGAATCTGTCTAGAGAGAACTTTAAAGGACCCTTCAGAATGTTTTTCACCCTAAAACATAGAACACTTCACAAAATTCTTTGTCTTAAAATAAGATAGATAAGAAATTTTTTCAATCTTCAAACTGAATTCTTCACAAATGTTATGATTTTAAAATAAAAGAACTTGTAACATAACAGCTGAAATCACCAATAAGCCTGTTATCTGGCTGTATACTTGTATATGTATGAAGGATATTATTAGAAAATGTCTAAATAGGAGCCTAAATATAACTATAATATTTTATTCACAAAATTCTGGTTATATTTTTCATAGGTATACACAAATGTTCACAATTTCACAAAAATAGAATCATGTGAAAAAATTAAAAAAGACCTCTGGTAAGATTATTAATTATATACAACTTTTCTTGTTAAAAAGGAAAATTCATGTGCAAAATTATTTTGATAATATCAGTTAATGGAAATGGTAAAGTTGAAAATTTAATATAAAATTTTAAACATGCATTTATTTTGTTGGCATAGCTGCAATTTTCCATTTAATCAGTTGGTAATCACTAGAAATATTTAACTATTATTAGAAAAAAAATCTTTTTTAATAACATGCAGTTGTAATTATTTACTCTTTTCTTAAATATTTTACAATTACTACATTTAAGTATTCTTGTCTTTAAATATAGATTTTTAGACTTTTTTTTTCTTTTTTTACACTCTTCTATTTAATTCAACTTAGTTTTTGTAGGTAAAGACATAATTTTGTAATAAAATTTTCACTAACTTTCTTATATGCTAGAATTAAAAAAATGATATTCACAGATGTGTTTCAGATGACAATACAACATTTTAGTATTTGGAAAAGATGGGGAAAAACTGGGGAGAGGAGGTTCTCCACTTTAAAATTTTCTGAAATTTTACATCTCTAATTTCATTTTTTCAACATATTGTTTCAAAGACATTGTAATCATTTTTCCCTCTGCCCCGAAAACATTTTGAGGTCAATGTACTACAATCTTTACTGACCTTTCACCCCTACACTGGCCACTTGAATAAAGGACCGAATAAAAATTTTCTGCTTGCCAATAACGATTCTGTTCTTGCCAATAGCAATATATTATGTATCATGTTACCATATTTATGTAAGTTATTTAATTTTACTTTAATAATATTAATAGATTTTTTTTAAAGTCTTTTCTAAAATTTCACAGTTTTTCCCTTTATGTAATAATGTCACACATGCAATTCTCAGCACTTTTTAAAATGGAAATAGAACTTGTTTTTTTTTTCCTTGTTGGCTATGATATTGTAAGGTGTAGTATATGATATGTTTGATGATTTGCCTTGCAAACATAAGCTTAGCTAAGATGAAGCAAATGGGGCCCTAGAACATTCCCCCCTTCCCAAGTTCTCAAGTATGAAACATTTGAACCCTATTTTGTATGTAAATAATTTATTTTAAAAAATATACAGTTATAATGTATATTATATCAATAAACCTTTGGTTTCTGTGTAATCAACGTCAATTTCTTGTTATGTAGTCACATACGAAAATGTTTGAAAGTTTTCACTTAATAATTCATATTATTTTAGGAAGTTTCTGTATGATCCATAATTGTATTCAGTTTTTAATTTTCTAAAAATATTTTGTTACCTTCATGTGTAAGAAATTTCAGTGTATTATGTTATGTGTCTGTAATTTTGATATCTGTTTTGTTTTAGATGACATGCTGTCTCTTCTTGTTCCTCATCCTCAGTTCAAATTCATTAACTTGCAGTCGGTACCTCAGCAGCCTTTCTCTTCTTTACCCTTTTGTTCATATGATTGGTCTACACTCTTCCGTAGTCTTCGTAGGATGCTTTTATATAGTACCAGTGTTGATGAAAGTAAGATACTAATTTTATTTATGTTTTTAGCATTCTGCAAAAAGCATTAAAAAATAGATTTCTGTCAAATTGTTTATGGGTTATAATTCACAGTTTAAAAAGCATTACTTTTAGATTTGAATTTATTTGAAAGTGTATTAATATTTTTTAATGGGAAATATCATTACTGTATAAATGAATAGCTTAAATATCTTAACAAAATAATGAGGCTGCTATTTATAGATTTTAAGAAATGAATCATTTTTTTTCTGTGATTATATAATCCCTCAAACTGCAGTGCTGATATTGATATATATATATATATATATTTATGTATGTATTATTCAAAAACTTGGTGAGCTAAAATTTTGTAGATACATTTTAGAAGCTTTAAAAAATAGATTTCTGCCAAATTGTTTATGGGTTATAATTCAGTTTTTTATCACAGTTTAAAAAGCACTACTTTTAGATTTGAATTTATTTGAAAGTGTATTAATATTTTTTAATGGGAAATACCATTACTGTATAAATGAATAGCTTAAATATCTTAACAAAATAATGAGGCTGCTATTTATAGATTTTAAGAAATGAATCGTTTTTTTTTCTGTTATTATATAATCCCTCAAACTGCAGTGCTGATATTGATATATATATATTTTTTTTAATGTATGCATTATTCAAAAACTTGGTGAGCTAAAATTTTGTAGATACATTTTAGAAGCTTTAAAAAATAGATTTCTGTCAAATTGTTTATGGGTTATAATTCAGTTTTTTATCACAGTTTAAAAAGCATTACTTTTAGATTTGAATTTATTTGAAAGTGTATTAATATTTTTTAATGGGAAATATCATTACTGTATAAATGAATAGCTTAAATATCTTAACAAAATAATGAGGCTGCTATTTTTAGATTTTAAGAAATGAATCATTTTTTTCTGTGATTATATAATCCCTCAAACTGCAGTGCTGATACTGATATATATATATATATATATATATATATATATATATATTTATGTATATATTATTCAAAAACTTGGTGAGCTAAAATTTTGTAGATACATTTTAGAAGCTTTAAAAAATAGATTTCTGTCAAATTGTTTATGGGCTATAATTCAGTTTAAAAAGCATTACTTTTAGATTTGAATTTATTTGAAAGTGCATTAATATTTTTTAATGGGAAATATCATTACTGTATAAATGAATAGCTTAAATATCTTAACAAAATAATGAGGCTGCTATTTATAGATTTCATTTCTGTCAAATTGTTTATGGGTTATAATTCACAGTTTTTTATCTTATTTTCTTATCTGCATAAAAATTTTAAAAATCACATAATTATGTTTGGATGTTTAATACTATACTAATACAAAAGAAAAAATACTTTCAAAAAATAATTATTATGGGAGATATGAATGAATATATTGAAAATTAGTACATGTATGTATAATTTACCATCTATATACCAATTTCAGGTATTATTTCATACTTAAAAGACAATTTTAATCACTGTAATATATACAGGTCTGTTTCTATAACATATATTTGATGTAACATTTAAAACAATATATTAGACGCCACATTTAAAAAACATATTAAAAAGTTCATCACAATAACATTTTTGTTCCTACTGGAATTTCCTCAGTTGGTTGACTGAAAATCATTCGTTTCTGTGTTTATCTTGATTAGAGTTCAGCCGAATACCTCCTTTGCCCTTTTTTTCTTTCATTTTTTACCTCTTTAAGTATCTTCGTCCATCGAGAGTCAGTAAATGTATATTTAGTATCGTTAAAAGTTTTGTTTTTGAAGTATGAATTTCTATAGCTTCACATAGTAGGGCATTATGCATATTTTCGTAGTTCGCAATTTTCTCAATCTGTAAAGTTTCTATCTGTAGGGGGATTAAAGGGTTCTTTTTTGCTAGAGCTTTAGTTTCTTTATTCAATTTTAGGTCTCTGATATGCTCTTTCTTCCTTTCATCAATTTTCATTTTAGTCATTCCTATGTAATTTATTTTTCTTTTTTTCTGTTTGTACAACTGATTTTATAAATACCTGCAGTTTGAGTTTTTTCAGAATTTTCTGTTTCATTTCTTATTGCTTTATGTGTGTGTGTGTGTGTGTGTGTGTAGGGGGGTTTATTGGAACATGTTTACCTAGTTTCTTAAACTCTCTTTTAATTTTTAATGCTATCCTATTCATATATGGAATGGGGGGGGGGATATCCGAAATTTTCTTGTGCTGGTTGGATCCAGTCTATTCTTTCAGTTGCTCTTCGAATAAGTTTATTTAGAGTTTTCTTGGGGTGTCCTGCATTTAAACGTATGTTTTCAATGTTTTTCAATTCTTCTTTTAACGATTCTGCTGTTGAACAGACATATAGGTCTCTATTGATGTAGGAGTTTCGGGCTGCTAATCTGTACGGTAATGGAGTGTTGTCTTTGTGTGAGGTTATATTTAGCTTTGCTGTTGGTTTTCTATATACAGTAGTGTTTATTTTATTAAATTTATGAGTTACTTTTACGTTTAAATATTCGATTGAATGGTTTGTCCCCTTCCATAGTAAATTAGATGTTCTTATCATATGAGTTAACTTTATTGAGAAAGTTTTCTAGGTTAATGTGCTCAGCTGTTATAATGAATATATCGTCTACAAACCTAAGCCATAGGCAGATTTCTGTTTTATATTCATTTATAATAATTTCTTCGAGGTCTCTGAATTTCCATTCAACTACTACATTGGATATTGGTGATCCCATGGGGATACCTTTGTTTTTTTATATATATAATGTTATTAAATTTGAAATAGCTTTCATTAAGGATAAGATTTGTTGCACTTTGTACAGTTGTATTTATATTTGGCTCTGTGTATAAATACAATTCTATAAACTGCAGTAAATCTTATCCTTAATCCCTTGGGGGCAAACGACTGGTATTCGTGCTGTGTAAGGTGCTCAGAATCAGTGATTATTCTCACCAGTAAATTTTTATTGTAAATTTTGCCTTATTTAATCCGAGCATTTTCCCGATTCAATGAGGCAAAAATTTCTGTTTTAAAAGATTAAAAATTCTGTAAAAGATGCTCGTCCCAAAGGGGTTAATGAAAGCTATTTCAAATTTAATAACAAAATATATAAAAAAAAACAAAGGTATCCCCATGGGATCACCAATATCCAATGTAGTAGTTGAATGGAAATTCAGAAACCTCGAAGAAATTATTATAAATGAATATAAAACAGAAATCTGCCTATGGCTTAGGTATGTAGACGATATATTCATTATAACAGCTAAGCACATTAACCTAGAAAACTTTCTCAATAAAGTTAACTCATGTGATAAGAACACCCAATTTACTATAGAAGAGGAAACAAACCATTCAAATGAATATTTAGACATAAAAAAAGGGGGTCGGCTGATCTCTAATCAAGATGAATACAGAAACGAATGATTTTCAGTCAACCAAATGAAGAAGTTACAGTAGGAACGAAAATGTTATTGTAGTGAACTTTTTAATATTGTTAAATGTGGCATCTAATATATATTTTTTAATGTTACTGCAAATATATTTTATGGAAACAGACCTGTATATATTACAGTGATTAAAACTGTCTTTCAAGTATGAGATAATGCCTGAAATTGGTATATAAACAGTAAATTATAAATACAGGCATTACAATCTCAAATGTCGATAACTACATTTTTATATATGTATGTATAATTCTTAATAATATGTTGTATGTATAATTTCTTAATAAAATATGGCATGTATAATTTCTAAAATTCATCAACAAATGGCTACAAATTTATAACCTGAATAAAATTACCTTAAATATGGTGTCAAATTTCTGGGTTAGCACTAAAAATTTTTTTGTTTTTATTTCAACATGGAGGTGGCTTTCTAAACATTCTTTATTCATGCTTGGTAAAAAATGTTTAGTAGACAAAATGCCCAGTTCTGTGGGACGTTTTGTGTCAGTCTGTGATAATTTGGTGATAAAATTAGATAGTGTGTTCAGTTTTTGCTTTTGATTGACTGTACATACGAGATACGATCCAAAAGTTCGGGGACAAGGTGTAAAAAAACGTACCTTGAATAGTTCACAGCACCGAAGCACATCCACATTCAAAGTAGTCACCTTGGGCAACAATACACTTCTGCCAGTGTTTATATAACTTTTGGAAGCACTGCTGGAAGCCATTTTACGCAACCCCCCGTAAGGCCTCTTGGGATCATCTTATCTGATGATACAAAACAGCATCCCTGTAAATGTTTTTTCATTGATGGGAACAGGTAAAAGTCACAGGGGGCTAAGTCCAGTGAAAAAGAGGGATGTGGAAACACATCAGTGCGAGTTTTGGTGAGGAACTATTTTACCAATTGGGATCGATGTCCTGGTGCGTTGTCATGTAGAAGGTACCAGCCGCTACTCTGCCAGAACTGAGCCCGTTTACGATGAATGGATTGCCTCAAACGAGATAAAATGCATAAATAATGTTCCTTGTTAACTGTTCGGCCTTCGGAAATAAATTCTGAATGCACAATTCCTTAAGAATTAAAAAATACCTCCATCATTACTTTCCCTTTACTCCAATCCTGCCGCCATGGAAGATTCAACGTACACTTTTCTTAGCATTTCCAAAGTCTCCATTGGTGTTTTACCTAAGCGTTGACAGAATTTAATGTTGCAGCGCTGTTCAAGAAAAGCCATCTTTCTTACATCGCAGAGCACAGGTAACTAACTTCGGAAGATAATAGCTGTGCATGCGATTCGGTCACATGACATGGGCTAAACCAACCTTGGCAGTTAGGGGAGGGTTGGGATAATCCATTTCAAGTGGTTTAACTTTAGGTACTTGCTTTCATCATCAGGAATGGCCGCAGTCCCCGAATTTTTTATTCGTACCTCGCATATTTTTAATACTACAAGTATCATGTAATTTTTAAGGGGAGGTTTATTGTTTTTGGTAAAAAAGAAGCATGTTTTTAGGAGTTAGTTTCTTGAACTAAGATTAAAGTTATTAATTCAGGAATTCTGTGGACTATATTTATTTTTGAAATTTGAACTAGATTTATGAATATTTTCAATCAGAAATATTTGAAATTTTTCTTCATATGACCGAGATAATGTCCACGTGTTTTCAAACTGGGTGGTCACTTTTTTACTGAACTACTTGGTTAACCATCTTTTATTTATTTATTTTATTATTATTATGAAAAAGGATACTTTTTGCTGGAGTTTATACCAACAATATATATCACCTTTACTATTTAACTATTTTTTATAGTGTACTAAACTTAAAAATAAATCCTAAAAAGTGGGACTTTTTTTCATTTGTTCACCATTTTGTCAATTATGAACTTTTTATATTAAATGTTAGTATAAGCTCCAGTGAAGATCATAATTTTATTGAATCTATGTTGAAAAATAATTTTAGATGACTGAGTTGTGACTGCCTGATTAGAGGTGCACAGTATGCACTTTGACATACTCTCCATCATTTAAAGCAAAATTTCAAATATTTCTGATTGAAAATATTCATAGAACTTTTATAAATTTCAATAAATATAGTACAAGAACTCCCGAGTTGGTTTCTTTATCCTACTTCAAGAATTAATTATCTTAAAACATATTTGATTTTATTATACAGAGGGAGGGACAAAGATATTAAACCTCTCCTTCAGTAATGTAAAAATATTTCATTCTTATTATTTATCACTATCAATTTTTGTATTTCAGTTTCTTATCAAGCCAACACTGTTTTGCCCAATACTTCATTGCCAGCAACTTTAACAAACTTATTACTTTTAAGAGGTAGAGGCTGTGAATCAGCTGACATTAATTATTTACATAAACCCCAATTTCCTTATGCATCATGGGTTCCAAAATCTTCTAGAATGAATATTTGGACGCATTCAAGCCCATATTTCTCTTGTGATAGGACTGCATTACTTGCTAATAATGGACAACTTTCTGTGAAATGTGTGGATAAATTGACTGAAAATGTTTGGAAAAGTTTTGCAGTCAAAGCTTGCTTTAAACATCTTGAAAAACATGGACTGACTGAGGAAGAGTTCTTTTTATCTTTAATGGAAGTTCAACAGATTGTCTCTAGTTATAAGTCTTTAAAAGCATAAGATTAAGAATTAATTTCAATGACGCTCTTTTGTGTACAGGTGGATCATAAAAACTCAACAAATTTTTTTCTTAATAATTTTAAGGTTAAGCTAATGCATTTATTTTTAGAAAACTTACGTTAAAATAAAATACTAAATATCCAAATCATTTAAAAATGTAGATGGGGATAAAAAAATTTTTTGTTTGGTAATTGGGTGCTAATTTTGGAAGTTTTTCACTTGACTTCTATTTTTTAAAAATTGCTAAAAACAATAATAAAAAAATCATCCATGTTATTTTGAAGCTTTTAATTAAAGAGTTTTATTAACAGGCAATAAGTAGTTTTTTGTTGCTGTTGTTGTTTTTTTATTGTGCTACATACATTTTTTTTTTAAGTTGACAAAAGTTAGCAAAAATGCCTCCATTACCATTAACTGTCAAGTGATGTCTTTATT
Organism: Maratus speciosus; assembly: GCA_963932465.1. Taxonomy (NCBI): domain Eukaryota; kingdom Metazoa; phylum Arthropoda; class Arachnida; order Araneae; family Salticidae; genus Maratus; species Maratus speciosus. The sequence continues at coordinate 143,508,361 of OZ010791.1, forward strand.
GAAATGAGTTATTATTTGTGCAGTTAACTGCAATGTGAAATTTGTGAAAAAACATTTCCAAGGCGCCCAATATCACACAGCAATATTGGTAGCTAAGTTCAAGATCAGTGGAAATTCAGCGGGTACTTACATTGAAAGTGTAGAAATAGCAAATATTAAGGAAGTGTTAAAATAGCATTAAGTATTAAATGTTTAGGAAAACATTTGGAAAGTAGAAAAAGTATATAGAATCAGAATCATCTAAGTCATAGCTGTCACAAGAACTTCAAATTTCCAGCATCCTATTTCATGTAACAACTACACGAAAACATCAAAAACCCATTATTTCTAAGATATAAAATGCATATTATTTTATTCATTTTTATGTTTATATATACAGTAGAACCTCTTTTATCCAAAACTCTTTTAACCGAAACTCTCGGTTAACCGAAATCCATTTTTAAAGCTTTTTTTTTTTCCTGCTATCACATTCATTGTGTGAAAAATCTATTTTGAAAGCTTTTTTTTTTTTTTTTTAGTTATCATATTCCTTGTGTGCAAGTGGTCCTTTCAGAACTCTGAGCACATATAAATATTTTCGATCCCCTTTTTTAGAGCTCCTTTGAATTTAACTTAAGCTCCTGTGGGCTGCGAAGTGGAACAAAAAAAACGAACAAATTAGCAATTCTGAAAGTTATGAATGTTTTGCAAAGGGTTTGGCATGGGTAGAGCAGCAAAAAGACTGTGATACTAGTGAATTAATAATATTAAAAAACTCCTTGATAGAGCTTCAAAGCAAAGGCAACCGAAACTACGACAAATAAAACATTTTTTCAAACACCTTGAGATATATGTAAAAGGTACTTAATTTCAAAATTAAAATTCAGGTAATTTATTCCTGTTTCCATTTTGCTATTGCTTTATTTTGATTAAGCCTGTGTTACCTACCTGTTACCATAAGAAATATTGCATATCAGGGGCGCGCCAGCAGTATCCAGCGCCTGTGTGCAGAACTTCAGTTGACGCCCTATACCCCCCTCCCCCCCCCCCCCCCCACTTCGAAAATAAACTTTAAAAAAATTCTATGAGTATCTATAAATGCATAGCTGCCATCCTTTTGGAGTTTTACCTCAGATCAAATAAAGTTTTTTGAACCAGACAATTATTTAATAAAAATGTGTCTTGTTTCTATAGGGTTCGCATTTTATTTAACTTATCTAATAAAATTTCTGGTTTCAAACATGTTTAAAATACTTGAAAAATAAGGAAGGTTTGCAGCTATTTAAGTAAAATTCGAAACACAGTAAAGCCTGTTAAAATAAAACCTGTCTGTATCAGAATCCTGCATTAAACGGTAAAATTTCATTATCCCTGAGAAAATAATACAATACAATAACAATAGATTGCATCCATACTAATAAAAGAAAGTTCTTTGGCATCTCTAATTTGCATATCTATATTAATAAAAGAAAGACATTTGTCTTTACTATGCATGTGTCGGCTATGGCTAAGAAAATCTACCGGACATACAGGTCTAAAAATTTGGGATAGATGGTGGCAGATCCAAATGCACCCGGAGCTGAGATTTTCCTTTTTTATAATTAGCCGAAATATTAATTAAAAGCCATAATGATGATCGCAAAATGGCGACCTTTTTTTCTTCAAGGCAATCTTACCTGTGGATTTCTTCAGACGTAAGCGGTCCTTCACACTGACGGAAGCGTGGCGTTCGATTTTTACTTCATTTTGAAATTGTGATGGCCGGGCTCCTGTAGCGTTAGAAAAAAAAAAAAGAAAAGAAAAAATATCGTCTTATCTTTCCGATTCCAACGGCATCTGTTGTTCCTATTTAAAAAAAAAAAAAACTTTTTATTTAGCCGCCATTCGCGTCAGTTTTTAAGTTTTTTCGTTTTTCTTAAGCTTCAAAATTTTGAAAAGAAATCACCTGCTAATACATTCTCGGTATTTTTCCGAACCTAACAATATCTCTGGTGTGAAAAAAAATTAATATTTGCTACTTCAAAAAAAAAAAAAAAATCTTGAAGTCATTTCATGGATTCGTCAGAAGTTTTTTTTTTTTTTTTTTTTCTCATAGTGCAAGTTTTCCCAAGATATCGTTTCCCGTCTCAAAAATATGCGCTTTGGATATCATTTCGTGTTTTTTAAAAGTGAGGGGATGGTGCGCATGTATTATTTATGTTTCATCAAGAATTTTCATGAGAATTGAAAGTTTTAAGTATCTAAATGCCAGAAATTAAATACAAATTCGAGTTTAATTTCAAAAATCAACCAGAGCATGGATGTCACCCCGGTGTACGCTGCAGAAGGCAGTGGGGCCCTCAACTCGAGTTTCGTGTGGATGGATTTTTATTTAAAAATGACAAATTATACAAATCCGAGGCTGTACCCTGCCGAAAACAGTGTTTCTGACAATAGTAAGTTCGTTTGGAAAGATTTTCGTTAAAAAATATAAAATCTAAACAAACCGGACTATGCGTTGCACGTCCAGTGTATGCTGCTGATGCTGAAGACATTGCTCCCCCCTCCCCATCGCTATGTTCGTTTGAAAAAATTTTTGTTTAAAAATACAAAATCATCCAACATTTGATTTTAGGTGTATTTAAAGTTATTACATAATGGTCATTTGCCCGTGCAATGGCGGTCGGGTCGATTAGAAGGACATAGTACGAGAATTTAAAAGTCTTTTTTCATAAATCTATATTTTTTCCGTTCATATTACAGCGATGTAGCTCCTAACTTATTTATGGCTAAATTGAATTTTTTGTCATTTTAGTTTCTGTAGCGCGTACATGCAATGCTAATAAAGGTTCATATTTAAATACTTTCCATTTTATGTTCTGAATTAAAATGAACAAGTCTGTTAGAATCATAACCAGTTATTTATCCAGTATGAGATTAAACACAATTGTACGCAGGGGGTGCAGGGAATGGCCGTCTCTCCCAATCTTTGAAAGACTAAGAATTGTTGGTTTTTTATGGCCAATTTTAGCCTACTTTCACCATCCCCTCCCCTTTATCAAAAATTCTGTTTCCGCCATGATGATAGGCACAGAGAACAAAATAGTACCGATAAAAAGTATTTGTTGATCTCGGAGGTCTGTGGTTCTAAAAAACACACAATTTTTGTCCAATACATAACAGTTTTCACAGAAGTGATCATTTGTAGGGGCGCTAAAAAAAGATATTGCTTCGGCCGCCGAAAGTTGGTCTTATGAGTGCAAAAATTACAGTGTTAAATCTACGACACGGAATGATAAAACCTTCAGAAACGGCTGATGCTTCATTTTGCCAATTAAAATTTGTCCCATAGCTGATGCCAGTCTCTTCAATTTAAAATCTCTACATTGAACAACACACTCATACCTGTTCTAGTTTTACATTGTTTCTCTATTCAGGGTAGAGATCTGCACGGGCCCTTACCCGGCCCGGAAAAATGAAGGCAAACTTTCAAACGAGTCGGTCTGAATCGGCTGAATAAAGACCAATTTTTTAACAGCCGGGCAGATAAAAAAAAAAAAAGTAATACATGGGCTAGGCCGACAAAAAATAAACAGACTGGCCGGGTCGATGAAAAAATTAAGCGGGCCGACCTGCCCGATAGGAAAATTTAAATGAAGCCGATAAAATATGAATTATTTTCGATGGATATGACTATGAATAAGTATAGTCAGGGACCCGGAGCTGGAGCCCGGAGCCGGAGCGTTCCGAAGCTGTGTTTTTCCTGGAGCTGGAGCTCTAAATTTTCCCCAGCTCCAGGGCTCCTTTAGTTTTTAATATTCTTTTAAATCTTTTTTTTTTTTTCAGTCTTTTAAATTTCTAGGCTTAAAATATTTTAATTACATCAGTATTCAGTATTTTAATTATATCATTTTTTAGGTTATTATTATTATTATTAGGGAAGGAAAACTTCTCAAAAAATGGCAACACTACTTTACTTCTACTTTCTACTTGAACTAAGTGACAACACTATTTGAAAACAAATATGGCCGCCTGTTGTTTACATGTGTAGTCGTACAATTTTGGCTGTTTGAAAAGTGTAGAAGAAATTTAAGATTTTTGTGTTTAAAATTCTACCAAACTTTCTATTTTAAAAGCAAAAGCTAAAAGATGTCATATTTTCTGAACAAGCATTTCAAGTTTGATGAGAAGAAAAATGCATTTTGTCAGATCTTTAATGAAGATAGAAAGTATTTGTGAGCAAAAAATTAAACGTGTAAATTAAAATCTGCAACTTAAAAGCGTGAAGTCGGAGCCGAGTTGGAGACGGAGCTGGAGCATTTTCTCTAGGAGCGGAGCTGGAGCATCAAAAATTGTTCGGCTCCGGGTGACTGAGTATAGTAGTGTTGCACGAGCCAATGCATAGTTTGACAACATCATTAAAGCCAATAATATAGCCAGCGTAGAGATCGGCATCGGACAGTTAACATTGTGTCTGAGACCGAGCTTAATTTTTTCAGCAAATTCGTGCTGGGCCGGTGTCAGGCTTACGTTTTTTTCTGCAGCCGGGCCGGAACTGGTCTTAATTGTTCCCAGGAAATGCTGGGCAGGCAATATGTTTTGTAAAAATAGTAATAGCTTTAATGAACTTCTGTTAACGGAATAATTGTAAATATAGTTTAATAAATTACGGAGAAATATTTTCAAAAATCTACTTTTCATTATGCAGCTTCAAAGGCTATGATGCTTTTAACTCTCTTTTTTCTCTTTTATTCCTAACTACATACATTTTTTTTAATGAATCTTTATTTGAATGTTGAAATGAAAAGTGTAAGAGTAAAAATAATCATTAATGTTGCTATTTTGTACTTTCTGTCGTGGGAACACATTGCAAACTAAAATATATCATTTCTTCATAACTAATATTTATATGCAGTATTCTTTGAAAAGGATTTTAATTGTAAGAAATCGGAATTTTTTTGTAGAAGTTGAGTCGAGTTGGGCCTGGCCTGATTTAATTGATTTTTGAATGGGCTGGGCATGTTTTCCCTGATTTTTGTACAGGTCAGGACCGGGCCTGGAAATTACGGTCCGTGTAGACCTCTAATTCAGGGCTGCCCAACGTGCCTCCCGTGGACACCATGGTGGCACCCTTTGAAGGTTTTCTTGGTGCCCATTCCTATTAAAAGTTATTTTTTTAAATTAAAAATTCATTTTGAAGTAGGCCTTCTTTAAAATTAATAATATTTGAATGGGGCTCTTTTAATTGTTGTCATTGGCCGTTATTTAATGTTATTAATAATTATTTAGTGATTAAGGTTTCTGGCCCTTCACCTATAAAACCTTTCTTTGATATGAGTTAGCCGTCTGCAAAATGTAATTTTAAATTTATTATGATTTACATTATTTCTTCAAATTATTTTTAGTCGTAAGGAACTTATGGCTATAACCATGAGATGTATGTGCATCATATAAGATGCTTGTAAAGCATGCCTACCAATATTTATGACCTGATTGCCGCAGAGGAAACTTTTACCAGTATTTCCGAATGGTAATTTTTATCTTATTTATGACAAATTCTGCAGTAAGGAGAAGATTGCTATTTTAAAATAAAAAACAGGTAGAATTTATCCCCTATACTATGTAATAAAACTGTACTATTCTCTGCCACTACTAGAATGAGATTATTGTGCTGCATGTTTCCAGTCATGTGAATTATGGTGCCTTTCTTTTTTTGCAGCTGCATAAGGTGCGCCTCTGTTTATTGAAAGTTTGCACAAGTCTACGTCTAAATCACTTATTAGGAGACTGAGAAATAGAATAAAGCGAAATTAATTCAGATGTCAAGAAAATATATTTTTTGTTTAATTAAATTACGGATTTATTTTAAAGTATTTGCTCCTCAACTAAAATCTTTGGCACCTGTAGTACTTCGGCGCCTGTGTGCGCCGCACACTTTGCACACTGTGTCGGCGCGCCCCTGTTGCATATATTTGTCCTTAATCTTAAAATTGAAGCATTCTCGATTATCCGAAAATTTTCATTTTCCGGAAGATGGTGGGTCCCAATTACTTCGGATAATCAAGGTTCTACTGTAATTTGCACACTTTGAATTTAATTTAAAAGTAAATTTTGTAAATGTAAATAAATTAGTTCAAAGTTATAGTAGATTTCCAATTGCCAGACATTCATAGGACCAGGGATATGTCAGAAAATAAAATTAAGTGGATAATCAGGATGACATTTTCATATGCATTTTCTAACTGTACAAATTTTATTTTAAAATATAAATAAAATACTATAAATAAAAACAGGAAAATTACATACTTTTCTGTAATTACATACTTTTTCATTTTTGTCATAAGTAAAAAAAAAACAATTTCAGGAGTAAAAAATCAATAATACAATTTTATTTTCTATTTAATTGTGATTTGTTTGCAGCAAGATTTTGGATCATACAATAATAAAAGTTTTTGAATTTCTGCTGTTTTCTGGTTTTAAAACTACTCTCTACTACAACAACATATATTCTGTAAAATATAAAAGGCTTATTATTTTATCTGTTGTAACTTGCATTGCTTTTTGGCTCTTCAGTCTTGGATCTCTATCAGATTGAGTTGTTCTTGCATTTAAGGTTGTTCTTAACTACTCTGCTCAACAAGCGTAAAACGTTTTGACACATTTATAAATTCATTTTTTAATGGAAAGGTATAAAATTGGAAAGCCTGGCCATGAAATCGATTTGGAATTCAACTGTGTTTACAACTTGTGTCAACAAGGAAAAATACGTTTTTCACCTTTTCTTGAGGGATTATTCTACTTTCGCATGGAAATTCGGTTCAAAAGGCCTATTTTGACACTATTTTCTGAAAAATCTATTACGTTTGCAAAAAAATGGAAAAAACAGCTCGATTACATAGTTTCTGAACAACAACAACTGCTAGTTTCATGCATTTCCCAATAAAAATAAATTAAAATTTATGTTATAAAGTTGCCCTTTTGGATTTGAGAACACCATTAAAATACTTAGAACAATTTTCTCATCACTCAGTTTTAGCGTATTTAATGCTTTGTATGACAAGTTATACAGGGTGATTCATAAATATCGAAACAATAGGCTATTTCTTTAAATATTGCCCCTAGACCCATACTTCCAATTGCAAAGTTTCATAAAAAAAGATGCAAAATTTAATGACATAAGTTGCGATTCCATAGGGGGTCTATTTGAAAAAATATGAAAATTAAACTTTTATACGGCCCCCGTAGTGTAAAAATTCCAATCAGGAAAACTTTCCTTATCCATTCCAGAATTAAACACAAAAAATTGCATCTTCATATCTGAAAAACTCGCAGAGTTATGGCCGTTTAAATAATTCATCTGGTTTTAAGGGATTAGACACAAATTGAAATGCGTGCAATCGAAGAAACAATGTTACTTTAAGAGTTCTAGGAAACATGTAAAAAGTATATTTGTTGAGAGAATTTTGATTTTTTTTTTTTTGTTAATGTTGTGTTTTGGTGATGGTTAACTATATAATTTGCAAACAAAATCACATCCTAATATTTCTTATAAAGTTTTAAAAAAATTTAAATGTTTAGTATTTTTTTAAGCATATTTAATTTAAAATCTTTAACTCGAAACATTATTCTTCGGATTTCAAATTTTTTCCATTTAATTAAAGAGGAAAGTATAGTTTTAGTTTTGTTTCAGGAATTTTTTTAATTTTAATTTAAAAAATTTTAAAAATCATATTTTCAAAAGTAAATTTTTTTTCAAATTTGCCGAAACGAAATTAATGTAAAATAATCAAAAAAGACATGTTCCAAGTTTGCACCTTTTTAATTTACCAATAAATAGTAAAGCCAATCAATGTTTATTGGCTCCTAATAAAATGTTTAAATGCATTTTTTAAAAATGCACGTGAAAAAGTAACTTCTTTCTGTAGCTTAAACTTCCGATTCAGTTTAACTTTTGTCGTTTCCACCACCTTTTTGTACTACTTAAATGTCCATAAATGAATCTTAAATGTATAATTTAAGATACAATGCTTTTTCAATAATTTGCTTATACAATGCTTTTTCTAACATGCCGATTAAGAGTTTTTCATAATTTTAGCCTTTACAAATTCAGGCTTTTTATCGTCCCGGTGAGGCCGATAAAAATGTCTGCATTCTGGGCCGGGCCAGACCCGAGTTTAGCGACTTTTTTCTGAAGACTCGGTCAGGCCGGGCCTAACGTATTTTTTCATACCGAACCGGGTGTTGGTGTGATTTATGATAGCCAATTATCTATACAAGGGATGTGGGCCCGAAGGGGAGGGGGGGCGAGTGCCTTCCGTGGAGGTCTTCCTAAGGGAACCTAACCCGTATTTATGCAAGGTTCGGAGAAAACCACTGAAAACTCCGAACGATTGGGCCGAAGGGCGCGATTGAATTCGAACCCAGCATGAGAGCAGAACCTCTCGGTCACTGGTTATACCGAACCGGGACTGGCTTCCTTATTCCTAGGTCTCCCCTGGGCGAAATTTTCAGTCCCGGTCCCGAGACAACCCGTATTAGAATCCTTATCTCTGACTGAGCTAATCCGTGCAAAAATAACTAAAATTTGGCTCTGCCCAAAAACTTTTACAACAAATTCATATATTTTTAAATGGTCATTATTTTACAATAAAATTTTAAAATTCATATTTATAAAGGATAGTAGATTTTAAGGCAAAAAAAATTAAAATACAGTAAAACTAGTGAAAAAAATCTGCCTATGACAGAATCCTTTCTTAAATGGAAAAATCTGTTGATTCATGGAAAATGAATATAATAATACCTGAAAAAAAATAGACTACATTTACAACTCATAAGAAGGGAACTTGTTTAATAACGCTTTTTTTTTCTTTCCTATGCGATTCCGTCTTAAAAGATTTTACTTTATAGCATTTTTCATTGTCTCCAACACATGTAATATGTATTAACGATATTAAAGGCGAAGGGAATCATTTAAATATAAATATAAATTCATTAATAAAACAAATAATCACAGCTTTTGGCGCTTCTTTAAAAATAATAATTATAATCATGAAAAAAGAAAAGATATAATAAGTATTTTTGGTCAGAACTCCTCCATACGAAACAACTTTTAACCATATCGATGTAACAAACTATGTAGAAATCATACGAGCTGAGCTCTTTTCCAGGCAGGGCCGAACTTTTTCCCTATGGGTCGGTTCGGGGCCGGACCTAGATATTTCGGCCCGTTCAGACCTTTAGTTAGACCACCATCATACTTTGAAAACAGGTTTAACGTAAAATCTATACGCTGCCTATTTTATGTCCAAAGGAGAGGCACTGTCTTAGATCGACTTTTAATAATGTACAATTTGTGGCTGATCCCTATCTTGCATTCAAAATTAGTCAAAAACTCGTCGCTCAGAGGCATGGATAAATGGTGTAAGTCACGAATTTTGGGTTTTTATATATCTGCGAATTTTGAAGATATCGAGATGAAATTTTTTGTATTTAATTCAGGAATGGATAAGGAAAAGTTTCCTAATTGGGAATTTTACTCTACGGGGGCCTTATAAAAATTTAATTTTTGTATTTTCTCATATAGACCTCCCATGGAGTTGAAACTTATCTCATCAAATTTTGCACCTTTTTTTATTAAACTTTGCAATTGGAAGTATGTGCCTAGGGGCAATATTTAAGGAGATAGTCTATTGTTTCGATATTTATGAATCACCCTCTTTTTAAAGAATAATAAACTTCTGTAATTTTGAATTACAGACATAAACATCATTAGAACATGGTGTATAATTGGAAGTCTACTGTATTAAAAATAAAAAAGTCCTGAGTTCATTATGTCCCACCTTGTATGTACGTTACTTTAAGCTGTTTAAAAAAATCTTTTTTGTTTGTTTTCTCTGAGACTTGAAAATTTCTCATATTTATTATTATTTTCAAGTGTAAGTTAATTTCAAGTATTCAAAAATTTGCTACAATTGTTTATTTTAAAGTAATAAAATTAAAAATACCAAAACTTTTTTTTTATTCACTTCTCCTCTAAACTTTTATTTTCATAATTTTTATGCATATATATAATTAAAGTGAAATCACATTTGTGAATATATATATATATATATTATTATTATTATTATTATTATTTTATGTGATATTTATAGCCTTTTTATATAATATATTTGTTATTTTATATATTTAATATTTACTATACTGGAATAAAATCTGAATAAAACCAATAAGTTGCAATGATTTTTTATCGTGAGTTGTACAATTTTTAGTGTAAACGAGCTGCATAAAAAAAATGTCATGGGGTTTTAATTTCTGTTTCTGTTTATTGTTTTTTATTTTCAATGCAAAACTTAAAATATTTTTAATGTTTATTTGACGATCTCGCTATGTATATATGTGTGTGTGAGTGAACACAATAGTGCCCAAACTATGCTTTTGATTGAGCCCCCATTTGACAAATTTGTTGCAGGCCACTGTTGCAAGAACACTATATATTTTCAAAGAAATTGGCCAAAGGTTTTGATATCTAAACCTATTTTCCACCATTCTGTGAGGATAACTGATAAATATTTTTTTCTTATGTCTCATTTTTATTGCTTCGTTTATGTCAATACAAGAACTAATCAATACAACAACCAAATCACATTTCACCAGAATGTGGCTAATTTAGTAAAATAATTTTGTTATTATTTTTTTTTTAATTTCACTAAAATATTTTTAATTGCTTTTGTACGAAAAAAAAAAAGATTTTATTAAATAAAAATGCATAGAAATTTATGTATTAATTTTGTTGAAGAAGAAAGGAAATATATCTACACTTTAAAATATACTAAAATACTTTTTGAGTGAAAAAAGGTCTGTAATTCTCATACTCTTGAAACTAATTGTTGCTGAGATTGCTGATGTTGGACAGCTGTGAATCTAATTATGAAAGATTAGCCTTAACTGCCAACCTTCCACTAATCTTCCGTAATGTCTGGATTAATTTGACCCAAGTTAACCACTTTCTCGAACCAGAATATTTTTTTCATGAATGCTTATTTATTTAATTCCAGGTTTCTACGTAGAACATATTTCATTTTATTTCTATAAAAAATTTCTAGTTCAAAACGTATTAAACCAGGGTTAAACTAACGCAAGTATTACGGAAGATTAGTTTGTGATTGGCACCAATGGATTTAGTTCTATAATTGAAGTATTTTAGTAGAATAAATTCCATGCTTTGTGTTACATATGTTTTCAGTTACGTTTGGATTGCTTGGTATCTGAATGCAAAATATTCTGTAAAGTTTTCAGAACATCAAGTGAAGTCATTCCAGACTTTTTTTTTTTTTATATGTAACTATTTAAAAAAAGTAAATTAGACTGCATGCCTAAAACAGCAATAGTATGCACAAAGATGTAGGGAAATTGCGATTTGTTGATTGTTGATGATTAAATTTTAATGGCACTTAATAACTAATTTAATGTTGCTAATCATTCACCTTTTAATAAAAAAATTTGTAATAGATGTGACCTTTTTAGGCTTTCATTCTTCTTACGAAACCCTTATAGTTTCGCTTCTTTGGCTGTCCGTCTATCTGTCACAGGCTCGTACTCGAAAACTATTTAAGTTCCAGGCTTGAATTTTTTTTTTTTTTTTTACATAGAGCTGAATACCCCTGATCTTGCCAAAATCTTAAAATTTTGAAAAAGTTCTGCTATTTTAATTAAATAAATTAATGTAATGGCTTTCCATCCTTTTTGTGATTTCAAAACACAATCTTAATTTCAACCATCTTTTCGTAAGCTCTGTAGTCCTGTGGTAGAGTATGTTATTTCTAACCGAAAGGACCTGCGTTCGAACTGTGTCAGCGAAAGTTGAAATTTTAAATTTTTTACATATAATTGTCCGATGAATTTAATTAAAAGAAATTTCATATTTTTTAGCCATTTTAGAAGTTTATTTTGTATTTTTATTTTTATTTTTTTGCAGAATTTAACATATCATAATTTTATGACCCCTTTTTTAACTTTATAAATATTTAAGTTATTTTACAAAAAATATAAATTATATTTTACAACTAATTAAAAAAAATCGTATATAATTAATTGGTATTTGATGGTAATCAAATATACATTTTAGTTTTTTAAATAAATTACTTGTATAATAAATTTATTTTGTTTTATTTTCTAAACTATTTTTACCTATATACTTATTTTTTTTGTATGTTTCTCAAATAGCTATAATACAGTTGGACCTCTATTTAACGAAGTCGCTAAATCCTGAAAAAAAGTTCGTTATGTGGAAAATTCGTTAAATAGAGATCAACCTTTTTAAATACTTTAAACTAAACAAAACAGATTTTTAATTCATAAACACTAAACATTATTAAAAACTTAACTAATCACACTTTTTTTTGTAAATCATAATTTTTTTTTTATTATTATTCATTTTATCAAAATAGACCACCAAAAAGAAATCTGTAAGGACAACAATAATTTTAAAAAATATTGTCTGGAAATACACTGTATTTTCAGTTTTAAGAAAATATTTACATTAGAATTAATGAATTTTAATGACATTATCGTATTTATTATAACAAGTAATTTTAAGCATTGTATTACTACATGCGTCCTTAAATTTAATTACTGAAACTTATTTACTACAGAACAGCCCTTTTGAGTGTGAAAGGGGGATATTGAGAGTTTGCATTTCCTAGATGAAATGCAAAAAGAATAACAGGGATTTTACTTCTCTCGTTGAGTTAGGCACCTGGTAAAACTAATTCAAGGTTATTGAGCCTTATAAAATGTGTAAAAGAAAGAATAAGTTTGAAGTGTCCAGAAATATTTTGAGAAATAGGGAGAAAAAAAATTACATCAGAAGAAAAAGTTCATTAAATAGAGAATACACTTCGCTATTTGGAGGTTATTTTACGAAGAAATTCGCAAAATGTTCTTGGTTCCGAGGAAAAGTTCGCAAAGTAGAGAAATTCGCAAAATAGAGATTCGTTAAATAGAGGTCCGACTGTACTTTTAAAAGGGTAATATTCAAACTATTTTTAGTTGTTAATGAAAAAAAAGTGTTTAAAATGTGATTTTGGAGTATATTTAGGTGTTATTTCAAAATAAAATAATTTTGACATTTTTTTTGGTGCTGCTATCTGTTTGGAAAACGTGTAACATATAGGAAATGTTATATCTAAAGAGAGGTTGGTTTGTTTGTGTTATCGATTATATGTTTATAATCATATATTAATCGTAGATGTCAAAATTCCCTCCCTTTTATATGCACATACAAAACACACAACGATAAATGAGACATCAAACAAAAGATTATTATTGAAGAGGTTTTTGACATAGTACACTCACATTTTGTTAAAACCCATTGTTTGATTAAACATTGCAGTTAATTAAAAATTAATGAAAAAATGTACCAGCAAATAATCTAAAAGATTGTAGTGCAAAAACTTTGCATGGGTCTTTGCATGGGTCTACTGGTTTATTCTCTTTTTTTAATTATTATTTATATTCCATTTATTATTGCCTTTATGCTTGCAAGAAGAAAGAATATTTTCTTCAAAGAATATATATTTCTTCTTCCCCCTACCCCCATGCACATTTTTCTAAGAATGGATGTGCTATTATTCTCTTAAAATAGCATATTTTAAATACTTCTTTTTGAAAAGCTAAATATTAAGCATTTTGAAACTCCGTGCAAACATTTCATTGCATGAATAACTAAAAAAGTAACAATGAATAAATGCTACAAATGCTTCGCTATAGAATTAAAAAAAAGAATTTATCGAATGTTATTTTTGCTTTGATTAAAAACAAGCAAATGACCATTCCCATATATGGGTAAATAAAATAATTTCTTAGGGTATGTGCATTTTTCATTTTTTGATTAATAATTAATTTGTATGCATGTATATGTTAATAGTTTCAAATTTTGTTTTGGTGAGTTTCATTTTCACTTTTATTTTTGTCAAAAATTGAAAAAAGACTGAAATTTGGTTTCTGTTCGGTTTTGGCCTGAAAAACGTACTTTAGTTTATCTCTAGTATAAAACATTCTCTATCAAACGTATGTCAGTAAAAATCTTGTTAATACATTATTTTAATCCAACTTGGATTATAAGTTAGATGTTACATTAATGATATGTTAAAAATTATTAAAATAAAAATTCCAAAAATGTCTTTCCTTATCACAATATGTGCCACTTAAATGAATATTTCTGAATCAAAAATTTTTTTAATTAATGGTATACAGTTGACTCCCTCAAATCTGCACAGCTTGGGAACAGGGGTTATGCAGATTTTAGAATTTTGCAGATTTCTGGTCATTGCTTTGTTTACATTGATTTTTAAACAGTAATTTGAATGCAATAATGCAATCAAAATTATAATGAATGCTTACAATATAGTAAAATATTAAAGTAAAATAAGAAAAATTAAGAAATTTTAATAAATGATTAAAATATTAAAAGTAAAGGTCAAGTAAATAATTAATGTATATAATTAAATATGCATAATAAAGATGAGATACATTTTTTTGATTGATTGACATTTACAATGAAACTTGCCCTATAAACGTACTCTACTAATTCACATCGAAACCATAAAATAAGGAAGTTTTATTTCAGGTTTAGCCGGACTTAATAACCAAACAAACTTGATTAATACATAAATCTATTTGGTAAAAGATTGTGATTACCAGTAATATCAGCAATACCTGAAATTTTTTCGGAAATAAATTTATACTTCCTTCATGAAAAAGCATGAATTCAGTAATATTGATGAGAATTTCATATCAAAATACATACGGAATTGATATAAAAATAAAAAAGTCTAATTTTGTCCCTACATCTGAACTGAAAGTTTCATTGTTTACATATGCGATGATGTGTGGATTTTAGGCGTTCGTTGATTTTAGAGTTGCAGATTTGAGGGAGTCTACTGTATTACCATAAACAGAAAAATCTCATTCTGATTTTTATTATTTAATACATGAAAGTGTCTGATTCTATATTAATGCTTCATATAAGCAGCTGTATGTTGCACTTTACAGGCTCACCCATATAGGGCAGCCTATCAGGTGTGAGCTTACTTTCTTGCTAATAAGAAAATCCACAATTTGTAATAAAGCTTACTAACTTAATACTAATAAATCTTATTTGCATATAAAAAAATAAAATGCTGAGCACTAGTGACTTTCATGGGTAGATACTTTTTAAAATTTACACAAAAACAAATCAATAATATTCCCATATGCAGGGTTCGCACAGACTCCTTAGACTCCTTGGAAACTCCTTAGAAATGAAAACATTTCCAAGTAGTACTTAGAACTACTTAGATAAGCAAACCACTACTTAGAAACTCCTTATATTCTATTGCGGCTTCGGACGCAAGCGATATTGCTGCCGAGGGGAAAAAAATCGCGATTGAAAAATTCACGGTAAATCCTTTATGCACGTCATTTATCTGAAGCACAACATTGATTGGGTAGGGTAGGGTAATCTTAATAGCAGGGCTTTTTCAATTATTAGGTCCGTAAAGTCCGTTTTTCGACACTTTTAGCTGACCTTTATTTTAAATTTTATCGATGTTTGGCATTTAGCCAAGAATCTCGGAAAAATCGCGTTTTCCGCAAATATGTTCCAAAAAAATACCGTCAAATTTCGTCATTCGATCGCGGGAAAAATTCGTAAATTTTGTCAAAGGATCGTGAAAAAACGTGAATTTCTCCTACAGATCGCAGGAAAACTCGGATTTCTTAAAAAGACACGAATTTCTTAAAAGACAGCGAAAAAACGCGAATTTACTCAAAAGGATCACGAAAAAACGCTAATTTCGTTAAAGATCGAGAAAAAAAGCAGATTTCCTCTAAAAATCGCATAAAACGCGAATTTCCTCAAAAGATCGCGAAAAACACGCGAATTTCCTCAAAAGATCGCTAAAAACACGCGAATTTCCTCAAAGGATCGCGAAAAACACGCAAATTTTGTCAAAGGATCGCGAAAAACACGCAAATTTTGTCAAAGGATCGCGAAAAACATGCAAATTTCGTCAAAGGATCGCGTAAAACACGCAAACTTCGTCAAAGGATCGCGAAAGTGCGGTTTCCATCAAAAGATAGCGAAAAAACGTCAGATTCTTTAAACAATCAAAATAAAACGCGAACTCCATTAAAAGATCGCGAAAAAAGCGAATTTTGCCAGAAAGTCGCGAAAAAAATGGAATTTCTCCCAGAAAATCGCGGGAAAAAAAACGCGAATTTCATCATAAGATCGCGGAAAAAATGCGAATTTGTCAAAATTTCACCTTTAAAGAAAGCGATTACCGCTGTTCTAAAAGAATAAATTCAAAACTTGTTTATATTTTTTTCTTGTATAGCATTTAGCATTCTTTTTTTTTTTTTTGCCTTTTAAAATTTTCTTTAAGATGTATCATGCATGTGATATACATAAGTGTTTAGGGTTTGACTAATCTCTATTTATATGACCTAGGGGTGATTTTAGTCAGAATGTTCCGAAAATGTAAGGCATTCATTTCCGAAAAATTTTTAAAAATCGGTCACCAATCCGAAAATTCGGACATTCAGTCGCCGAAAAAAATAAATTTTGTCAATCGTTTTCAGAAAAATATCCAATTTCGTCAAAGGATCGCGAGGAAAACTCCAATTTCGTCAAAGGATCGCGGGGAAAACGCCAATTTCGTCAAAGGATTGCGGGAAAACGCCAATTTCGTCAAAGGTCCGCGGGAAAAACGCCAATTTCGTCAAAATATTGCGAAAAAATGAAAATTTCGTCAAATAATCGGAAAACCCCCGCAAATTTCGTCAAAAGATCGCGGAAAACCCCCGCAAATTTCGTCAAAAGATCGCGAAAAACCCCACAAATTTCGTCAAAATATCGCGAAAAAACCCACAAATTTCGTCAAAATATCGCGCAAAAACCCACAGATTTCATCAAAAACTCGCGAAAAAACCCAGATTTCGTAAAAATATCGCGCAAAAACCCACAGATTTCATCAAAAAAGCGCGAAAAAACCCACAGATTTCGTCAAAAGATCGCGAAGAAACCCATAGATGTCGTTGAAAGATCGCGAAATAACCCACAAGTTTCGTCAAAAGAGCGTGTATAAACTCACAAATTTCGTCAAAAGATCGCGAAATTTCGTTAAAGAGCCAAGGAGAAAACGCATAGCTAGTGTCGGGAGTAGATTTCACCCTCCCCCTCCCTCTCTGGTGTAACTTTTCAGAAGATTTGCTGTGAATTTCAGAATTTTTTTTTTACTCAGATCACCCTGTGACATGACCATTGGTCACTGCATAAAAAAGTAGATTGTCAATTTTGTATTTAAACTTACGAAATCAATAAGCAATATATTGTGAATACTGTGCAATTTCGGTACTAACAATTATATTCTAATAGAGTAAAATTTGTTTTTGAAATGTTTTTCTCTCCAAATTGGGCATTAAAAATTGGAGTGTGCATACCACATAACGATGCAGCACATAAAAGCAACAACAAAAAGTGGCAAATCCTTAAAATTTTTTGGACTCCTTGGATTTTTCTGGTACTCCTTAGATTTTTTCTTCTCAACTCTGTATGAACCCTGCTGTAAATGTTTGGCATGTTACAATATTGATAGATATTATTTATGAATTTCTTTGCACATACACATGAAAATGCTTGCTGCCCCTGCTCTAACATTTATTAGGAGAAATCTAAGACAACTTAGCTAAAATTTCTATTTAGAGAGATGTTTTAATATGAGACAGATTCTGCAGTAAGATATGAGCAATATCTTAAAATTTTCACTGTGTGGGAAGTCAAACATTTCATATCCATGTGACAATAATTGCTTAGTAACTCGTAATATTTTCAAAGGAACAGTATTCCAGTGCTCATTTTTTTTCTTTGTTTGTTATAGTACATGTTTATCATTTCTGCTTTAAAAATTTTATTGCATTTCCAAAATTAAAATCGCTATTCTCAAAACTTCAGGCCTCACCTGACCCCACCTTTTTCTTTTTTTTTTTTTTTGCCATGCATGTGATTCATGCCTAAATCTGGCCTTGTATGCTTGTTATATAACCTTTTTTGTAATAGCATATACCCTATGAAACATTCAGAAAAAAATCGAATATCTGATTTGTCAAGAGTGGTCCAATTATTTGAGTTCTAGAATCTAACTCTGTACACCAACTCATATTAATATATACATGTATTTCGGAAACATTCTCTTTTATTTTTTCCTCTTTCATTGTAAAAAAAAAAAAAAAAAATATATTGAATTAGATTTCTGTATTGTCTTGATCCTTTGCTTTTTTCAAATAGCACTCTTGAACACATAGTGATTTTTATAAATTTTATTTTATTGACAAAGATTCACATTGATTTTTGTAAATTCAGAATACTGAATGCAATGAGATCAAAAATTCATTATATTTGTTTTCATATAAAATCTTCTTTCCATTTTTTTTTTCTTTTTTTCAGGATAATCCATGAATTACATTTGATTGTATCACCATAATAAAGCGAAAAGAAATGTAGATGAAAAAATAATTATAAATAGTCCATAACAGTGCTGATTTTATATAGACAAGTTTTTTTTAAGTTATATCCTTCAGTAACAAGCTTAAGAAAAATAAATAAGAAAAATATGTAACATCTATCCATTCTCAGCCAATGCTAGAGTTCAAGGAAAATAACTTATAAATAGAGCGTGTATTTTGTCCTATGTATGAGGAACACAGTTACGAAAGACAGTATAAGGAACGAGTCAGCCACAGTTCGTGAACACTTTGATATTGTGTTGGTTGAATCTTGCTCACTTTCTTCTATGTCTGGTGCTTGTTCGTGATGACTTGGACACCCAAACCAGTACTGATTGATATTGTTGAATTTATTCTTTTTCACTTTCATGAAGAGATCGTTGAATTGCCAAAACCTCCTTCCTTTAAAGAAGTATGTGTGGCCTAAACAGAAACAAAATTAAAAATATTAAAGTAAATGTTATACAGCTCAAGATTAGAAGAAAAAATATATATTGTAATATACACAAAAATTGTTTGTTTTGTTTTTAACCTTTAATGATCATATTATTATGCTACATCAAATTATTGGACATTATTAATAATCAAGTAATAGTAAAATAATAGTGCATTTGATTAGATATGATGGTTTTCAAAATCTAGACTTTGTAGTATAGATCTATATTTTGGTGTATAGATTTTGAACACTACAAATTATTTATTCGTAGTATTCAAAATAAGCCAACTTTTCGTTTTTTTCTCCTCCCAAATTAATGTCCATGATTAGCTTTTGATTTGAGCTCCTCCTGGTTATAACACTTCTTGAAAAGTATGTTATTAAAACCAGGAGGTTCTACCCAGGTTACAGAATAGAATGCCCTGTATACAGATCATAGGTGAAAATTATTTTTAATTAAATATTCTATTTTTTTTATATTTTTTTTGTAGATTAGGGGCGCATTTGCTGCATCAAAAAGCATTCCTATATGAAAGATATCATTTAAACAATTAATGAAGTTTTGGAATTTAATAAACATTACACATTCATCTATTTTTCCCTTTTACAAAAAAGAAAGAAACAAAGAAATTATTTGACTCTGTGAGGCTGAAGAAGCATCTCTTGCCAAGTATGGCAGACCATTGTGGCAATGCTGCCACTTTCTGCTAACTTTTACATATTTATTTGCATTATCATACTGCAAATGTAACTTTACATTATTGTAACAAACAAATATTATTATTGAGATAGATTTAAAAATGCTACGTTTGAAAATTATTAAAAAAATCACTGAATTGAATTATAGTTTTCAAATAAATTTTATTTGAAAATGCAATTTATTTTCGACACAATTTTATTATGACATCAGCATTAGGGATGGACATATTTTTGCTTTGTAATATAGATTTATTGTTTAATATTATTAAAAAAAAAAAAAACATGTAGTGGGAAAGAACAATCATCGTATTTTCCTGTCTATAAGTCAACTCTATTTACTCTATTTTATTTAAATTCACTTGATTCATATATGTAAAAATGGAATTGTTTAATCTATTTTTTCCCTCGCTTCCGGATATGCTACAATTATCAGAGATATGTACACATGTGTGTTTCATATAACAATACAACATTTTAATATTTTTAGAACTTAATTATAGATTAATAAATTTGTGTTTTAATTATATTTTATTTATTTATTTATCGGGAAATTTTAATTTCATTACGGAATATTTGTCAAAAACAATGCTGAACTATTTATATCGTTCGAAAGGGGTTAAGCTTTCGTAATTATGCTGCTCGCGATAGAGATAGATTTTTTTAATTTATTATTATTATTTTTTTTTAAATATGCATTAAAGTCATTTTCAAAACCTTAAAATATCAGTAAATTAACTTAGTTTTCATACAAATTGCATTTGAAAAAATATTTTTTTTTCTCTATTCGACAGTGTTTCAAATTATATCTAATTTTTTATTTACTAAAAGTGGTATTACTTTAGTATTAGCTGCGTGCTAGCGGTTAACAATCAAAGAAATTGCCAAAGATTTCACTATTTATAGCAATTTTTTTAGTTCTGATTATTTCAGATTTAAATACGTAGTTCGATTACGCACCTGTTAAATTTGTGTTTTATTTATTTATTTATGTTTTAGTGAAATTTTAATTTTGATATGAAATAACATCGGAAAACAAGGCCTGAATTATTTACATTGTTTTAAGTGCAAACGTCTTAATCAGCTGCAATCGGTTTAATTTAATCGGTAGATAAAATAAATGTATAACTAAAATCATGTTTGTTTGTTTTTTAACCATAAAAAAATGAGTTAATGGCGATACAGTATTCAAAGAAAATGCCTTTGAAAGTACATTTTCTTCCCATTTGGCGGTGTAAAATTTGAAAATGCGCGGTGTTCAGAAGTTAAAAAAATTGCAATAAAGGCGAAATTTAATCGTCAGGTGTTTCCAACGTCAAAAGTACGTTAGCCGTTACTCACAAACATGTTTATCCATTATAATATAGATTACTAAATTAAAGAAAAAGTTGTTCATTTTAGAATAAACTTCATAACGTGTTTAATTTCTGTAAAAAATCGAATTCAGTTTAGTAAATGCAAGGGGTTACTTTACGCCATTTAATTGTTTACATCGTTCTTCTTCATCGTACTTCAGTTAATATGGACCCCACCCCCCCAAAAAAAGGCTCCCTTAAAAGTCCGCACTAACGGGAGTGCACTTGTTTTACTATATCGAGAAAGGAGATTTGAAACATGGTAGAAATGTTACAGTTTAAAAAATTGAATGTCCGTAAAGTTTTTTCTTTTGGTTCTTGTAATTTTTTAAGCAAATTGTTATATTTGAATTTCTAATAATAGCTATGTGCTACTTTGTGCAAGCTTACCATCAGTATACTGTAAGGCGGCATCAATGTGAGTAGGAACACCTCTCCATAAACCCATATCTCTAGGATAATCGAGTTCCACTCTGCCTTCTGCTTCATCATACCTCCAATATTGAGTTCCAGAAAAGAAATAAGTTTTTCCATTGTAGCCCCAGACCATGGCCGCATCAATTTTTTTAAGATCTGGTGGCAGGCCAAGATCAGTGAGGGGTCTTGGGTATCCACGCTCCTTCTTGACGCCGTTAAATACCCAATATTGAGCACCTACAAAAATTAAATTTATACACATGTAATTATAGTCAAACTTTTTTCTTCTTTCTTAAAAATAATATTTTTATGGGTATGAGAACATGAGAATCTTTCGTCTTAACTCTTAAATGCATAGTGTAACTTCTTTTCTTTTTTGCTATGCATGCCTCTGTGTATTGTGTTTTGATAAGACCGCTGCGCACAGAGCTACATGATTTGGCAGGAAGGTATATCTGAAGTTGTAATATACCTGTAAGTCTGAAATTATGCCAATTTTTGGATTTTCGATTAGATTTTTTGTTTTATAATTTAATTTTTTATGAGATTTTTAGTATTTTACGGCGTTTCTTTTGTGTATTCCTGCAAATGAACGATAAATGCTATGCATACTCTATTCTATAGTAAGCTGGGTTGCCAGATTGTTTTTTTTTTTCCGAAAATTTGCTTTCATACCAGAAATTACCTGTTATGTTCCTTTCATTATTTACTGATAAACATTTCGTGATTACATAAAGTAACAATTCTTCTTTCAGAATGCACGGTGTGAGTTCGCAATTTTTTTAATTTAGAAAAAGACCAAACTGGCAATCCTGATAATAAGCATCTTGTAGTGCACTTCATTGATGTATATCCGTTTCAATACATTTGAACTAGTGTAGCATCACTAAAATACACTGCAAACGATTTTTTCCCATTGACCATTATTCTGCGGAATACTTTTGTGTGTTCCTGTAAATGAATGGTAAATGCTTTGCACTTTATACTCTATAGAAAGTATATTTTTGTGCACCTCAGAAATGCATATCAATTTCATCATGTTTGATGTAATATAACATCATTAAAATGCACTAACAATGGCAAGTGCCGCAACATTATGCAATTCCCATTTTTTAACCTACGAAACAGATAAAAGTTTTAACAAAAATATGTTAAAATATTAAAATACTCAATTATTGCTATAAGTGATAAACATAAATTAAAAAAAAAAGGCAAAATACCTTTATTTATTTTAAAGGATTCTTCACAAAATTTTACATTTTAAAACAGGACCCTTCACAAAATTTTGCATTTCAAAACAGGATACTTCACAAAACTTTTCACTTTAAAACAGGATTCTGCACAAAATTCTATGGTCTTAAAAATATGCCTTTCGCAAAATTATTCTATCTCGAAACTGAACCTTTCAAAAATTTATCATTTAAAAGTAAAATCTGACCTGTCACTTTTACATATATAAAGAAAATATACGTATTTTACATGTGTATATCTTATTAAAAGTGTATAAACAAGAACCTGGACATAACAGTCATTTCAAATTCACAAAATTATGACTAGACTTTTCACAAATGTAAAAATCTGTTCTCTATTTCACAAAAATAGGACCCTGGAAAAAAGTCTGGACAGACCCCTGAAAACCTAAAAAGACTATTATCCCTTGAAAATGTGATATTCAAGAAATGGACCGGGTGGAACCCCATTCATAGTAGGCTTTACTTCTGATAGCATTTATACATTTTATAATTTATTTTAATTCCTCATTAAAAACAGTGGAAAGTTTCTTGGCAATAAAATCCCTCTGTGAATAACACGATGCACAAGAAGTATTTCAGGATTCTCATCTTTATTAATTTCAAAGAAGCCACTTTTCATTCCCATCATAATCTGTGTCAGGTAGCTTTCCCTTCTCCTTCATCATCAATCGATCGCTATTTACTGTATATTCCTATTCTAAATTATAACATGAAAATTTATATACTTTGTATAATGCTCGAAATAGAACCATTTTCCGGATTTATTAATTTTCTAATGTTGCTAATAGTTATTTTAGAAATTTTAAAATTAAATGTGTTCAAGACAGTGAATTTTAGTTATACCTTTATTAATATTTTCTTTGGTAAAAGTTTCATGTGAAAAATTGTAGGATGAATAGAAACACAAGGCTCGTTCAATAAATAATGCACAATGTTACAGATTAGCAGTTTGAAGTAATGACCTGCGAAAGAATGGGTGTGGGGTGTAGTGTTCATTTTGTGGCACAATTATGTTGCCGAAGATGAGCTAAAATTAATGTGACCAAATTTTATAACGGGACTCAAATCTGAAGCATCATATCTTTCAAATTTAATAACTGTTTAAGCATTTTTTGCGCAAAGAATTTATCAATATTTATTTATAACATTATTAGCTTTATGTTTCTGTCCCCAAATTAACAGGGACGTTAGGTCAATGCAGTTAAAATATCAACTAATAGATAACATTTATTGGAGATCGTAGAATTTTCCACTTGTTGTTGTGACAGTTAGCAAAAAAAAACTTATCATAAAACTTTTTTGTTTCGGGTTTGAAATTAGTTTATATTTAAATGCTACTTACCAGAAAAAAATACTATTTTGGTATCTATAGGTCTTTCATACACTGCATCCACGTGCTGCAGCTCCTCATCATCCCATAACCGGTTGATCTCGACCGGATAATCTTTTTTCATTAGACCTTGATTTTCAAATCTCCAAAAGTACTGAAAATAATAGTGAATGTTTTATAATTATGTAAGTAAATTTAAAATATTATATTAATATTTAATCACTCGCATTTAGACCGGTGTATATTTTACGACGCATTTAAGAAATTATAGTATTAACTGCAGGTGCAAAAAATATATAAAAATATCTTTTTTTCTATTCCGCATAATAAGTAGAGAACACAACTCTGGTTCGAAAGCAATGTTCAATGTATAGTTATTACACATTAAATTTGAGTAGATGGGGCTTAAGATACAGTGTCTAGAATTTTCTAGGCGCTGACTATATTTAAGATGTAGTGCCTAGAATAAGTAATATGGCAATCGTTTTCGTTTGTCCCTATAATGCTAAAAAAACTGCTCTGATTTTTTAATGTCGCTACGATTGACGTTTTTCTTCACATCGTAATTGCACAAGAACTGGATTGAAGAACCCATATATTAGCTAACAATAAAATAATTTGCAAAAAAAAAAAAAAAAACAGCCTTATTCACATTTATTTTTTCGATACTTTTCTACTATTAGTTCACACTCTCCCTATATTTATTTATATATTTTGTTCAAAATTTCAATCGTTAATAAAATACTTATTATCCATCCTATCAAGTTGAAATAAATTTTTTTTTAACTTGTACTGGATGACAATTGATGTCAATACAGATTTTTCAAATATTAATTGATTAATTGAATTTTAAATAATTAATTTTCGTTTAATATGGGAGACAAAACGGCCATTGGTTATTGAACAGCATTTAATGCATCTTCATATCTATAAGGGGGGTTACCATAGGGGGGACCCTGTTCTGTCACCAAATACCGCCAAATTTGGCGACCAAATGAGTTGCCAAAAGTGATGCCAACTTGGCGATATCTCTAATATTTCGCCAAATCCCCATAGACTTCCATTGTAAACATACTTGCTTATAGAAAATCAACAAATTGAGATATTTTAAGGCAACAAAAACTAATATTAGCTTAATAGTCCAGGGGAAATGTACATTTTACCTTGCAAAAGGTCGGGTAAAAGATTTTTTTTTTCTAAATTGTTTATAATGATGCGAACATGGAAAAACCAAATTTTCTAACAAAATTTCTTAAGGCTAATTTCTGTGGCCGAAAAACAACAAAATTTTGGGACATTTTTTCATTTTTTGGAAATATCTCGAAACTCGTTGCCGTAGCATATTATTTGTCAGTTACAATATTAAAGAGAATAAAATTCTCTATAACTTTCATATTTACAACTTTTTTATACACTCAATAGCAAGCGCAGTACGCTATTTCAAAAATGGGACAATTTTTTCAATTTTCTTAAAAATCGGGAAAAGCGTAGTTTTGCCGCGATTATTCAAATGTTCCCCGCAGATTTAATTGTGTATGTCGACTCCTAAAAATTGGTAGCAGTAAATTATCTATTATTTGCATACTCCCGTCTTTATTTTTATCTCAACAGACATTTTATATGCAATAAATTTATATAATTTTAAAAGTAGGGCAGCGTGTAGATGAATGAGACAATTTCATATTTAGACAGTAATTTTAAGTGTATACAATGTTAACTTCAAAGCATTGTTTAAAAGAATTTTTCAATATATAGTAACTTATTGGTATGATAGTTTCAATTAAAAAATATTTCTTGCTTAATTTTAATAAATTTTATAATGCATACATATTTTTCCAGGTATCAATGGAATAGGTGGGTCATTTTCAAAATCTGTCCATGTTTTGGAATAATAAAATCAAATTTTTAGAAATAATCAGAAAGTTTTAATTGTTTGTAAATAATTACCTTACCTCATAAACATTAATATACAAGCATCAGCAGAGACCAAATTACTAATTTAACATTTTAAAACTAATTTTTAAATTTTAATGCACTTGGTATAATGACATAAGTGAACATGGTAATGACAAATTAAGCAAACTATTTTTATTTTACCCCGGGCATAAATGGCACCCAATATATCTTCTGGCCCATGCAATGATTTTCTATTTCTCATATAATGAAAGCAGATTAATAAATAAAAGTTCATTTAATTATCAATTAGAACTGGGTACGGTAACGTCTTACAAAAGAATACTCACCACAACATTCAAAGTCTTTGCTTGTTTTATTGAAACTATAAAACTATTTACTCTATTCAACTAAACCTGATAACAAGTTGACTTTTAAGGAGTACTTTTGCCTTGATAAAAAGGCATGTGCTGTTCTTTAAAAAAATCCGGAGGAACTTTTTGTCAAAAGCATGGCAATGACACTCTTTCTTGGGACACGGTTTAAAAAAATTATTAAGAATTATAGATAAGTTTAATTAATAAAAATAAATATTTTTTTAATTAGTAGTATCTTAATAAATAAAAATGCATAAAAAAATTATAACCATATGTTTTAAATAGAACTTTGTCACATCTTTACCCAATAACTTACTTGTTGGGACAACCTAAGGTAATGATATTTTGATTACAAAAGAATATATTTCTTATTTTAAAATTTTTCATAAATAATAATGTATTTGTAAATTATCATTAAAAACATGATAGTTAAAATGCAATAATTAAAATTATGATATTTAACTATTTTTCTGTGCAAATGTGAAAGGACAGTAAAACATGACTTTTTTTTTAAATCACCCAGGTTTGAAAATTTGCGAAAAACATATTTTATTCCCCACTACAATGGTATATTTTATTTACCAATTATTGATAACATATGTTTTAATGTTTTACTGTTTTAAAGATAGCAAACATTGAATTGTATTTCCATATAAAAGGGGGGGGGGGGGATTCAAAAGATAAATATCTTTTATGAAAGAAATACTTTTACCTCATAAAATAGCTACAATAAAAATGACACCAGATTTTTTCACTAACTAATGTTATGCATTTATATCTTGTAAAATTTATAAATTCTGTTAATAAAATATTTGAGATCACTAGTTTTATAAAAAAATATTTAAAATATTAGTTTTAAAATATATTGTCAATTTTTTTCCACTTATATCGATAAATATATCAAGAGATTATATCATTTTAGCATGCAAAAATATGTAAAAATTAAGATTATCTATTAACTGCTTTAAAGCTCAAACAGAATACTTTAAATTTCATAACTAATTCCAAAGAGTTTTCCAAAAATGAAAGTGTCCGAATATATTTAAAAAAAAAAAAAAAAAGCAACCAAACCCGAAAAAGTACAAAATCACAGCATTAGATATTGATCTCAGGTATCCCATGAAAAAAAAAATTATTTAAAAGTAACAAAATGCAAGCGAGATATTTGTCAAGAACGCTCCCATAGGTTTAATGTTACCTTGCGAATGTCTTCCTATGACTAATTTAGTCCTATAATTCATATAACTATGACTTTAAACGCCTCAATACAACAACTACCGTAAAATCTCTGAAAATGAAATCTGTATATACGGAATTCGGTCTTTAAAGAAAAGTATATATTTTTTCAGGAGAAAGAATATGAACAATTATACCTGCTAAGATGGAAACCTGTTTAAAGCGGAATATATTTCGGTTCCTTTCGGTACGGTTTTCAAGGTTTTAATGAATCAATATTTGGCAAAGCGGATTACGCAGTTCAGCATTACGTATTTAATGCTTACACACTTAAAATTTTCAAAATCTGGCTATTAGAGATTTATTAAAATTCCCGTGGTAAATTTTCTTTTTAAAAGAGGGGGGGGGGGGAGGAGGCGCCAAAATCCATGTTTGGCACGGGTGCAAAAAAGGCTAGTTTTAGCCCTGAAACACATAATTTACTGCTACTAATATACAGAAGTTGACATACACGATGAAATCTGTGGGAAACATTTGAATAATCGGGGCAGAACTGAGTTTTTCACGGTTTTTAAGAAAATTTAAAAAATTGTCCAATTTTTGAAATAGCGTACTGCGCTTGCTATTGAGTGTATAAAAAAGGTTGTAAATATGAAAGTTGTAGAGAATTTTATCTTCTTTAATATTATAATTGACAGAAAACATGCCACGGCAACGGGTTTCGAGATATTTAAAAATAACCAAAAAAGGTCCCAAAATTTTCTTGTTTTTTGGCCACAGAAAATTTAGCCTTAAGAAATTTTGTTAGAAAACTTGGTTTTTCCATGTTGGCATCATTATAAACAATTCAGAAAAATAAAATCTTTTACCTGACCTTTTGCAAGGTAACCCCCTTTTTTTGGTACATTTCCCCTGGACTATAAGGGATAATATTAAATTTTTCTTTGATGACCTAAGTAGGAATTGACTTTAAAAACAAAAATTTTATATTACTTGTTTAGTTTATTATATTTTAACAATGGATAAAACGAATAACCTTGCTATGTGTATTTTTAGAATATCTTCTTTGCAGTGCTGAATCTACTGTAGATGCAGTAGAGTACAATACTCTACTGTGCACTATAGAGTACTATACAGTAGGGTATTCTGTTAAATTCAGCAAAAAAATTTCACTCTTGAAAAATTCACCTTTAGAAATCCGTTGATTTTTTACTTTCTTCTACCTTTACAAGAAGAAAGTATTGGATTCGTGAAAATTTTCGACTTTCGGTTTTCGACGGATTTACACGTTTTAAGGGTCAGAGATTCCGAAAAACATGTTTTTACAAAATGTCTGTCTGTGAGTTTGTCTGTCTGTATGTGACACAAATTTTGTGGGCACTCTATCTCAAGAACTAATGCACGGAATTTAATAAAAATTTATATTCAATTAGTCCCTGATATAAATTGGTGCTGATTAGATTTTGGTGTAAATCGCTCAACAGGTGGTGCTGCTATGCAACATTTTCCACAATATCTCTAGAAATTCCAGAACTAATGCACGGATTTTCATCAAACTGCAGATTCAGTTAGTCCTTGACATGAGTTGATGTTTTATAGATTTTGGTGTAAATTGCTCAACAAGTGGCGCTGCTATGTTGCACTTTTTGCGATTTCCGCAATAGCTCTATCTCAAGAACTTATGCTTGGATTTTCAACAAACTTCAGATTCAGGTAGGACCTTGACATGAATTAGGGCTGTTTATGTGTTGGTGCAAATCGCTCAACAGGTGGCGCTGCTATGCTGCATTTTTCCGTATTTCCGCTATAGCTCTATCTCTAGAACTAATGCACGAATTTTCATAAAACTTCAAATTCAGATATAATTTGATATGAATTGATGCTAAATTGATGTAATTTCTTGTACTATTTAAAGGATTTAATTGACATGATTTATATAGAAGAAAGTTTTGTGATGACCACAACATACTAGTTTGTTGTTGTTGTGGGTTTTTTTGTTTTCCCAAACTTTATCTCTTTTCATAATAACACTAACACATACTATTTAAAATCCTTTATGGCTTAAAATGGCAGGCCATATAAACATATTTATTTAGTATTTATTCATTCATATGTTACTAGACATTTCAATGTGAACACTTGCTAAGTAGTATTTAGATCGAGTAAATGAATATACAATACTTATTCAAATTCAGATGATACATTCATCAAATTTTTACATTACATTTTACATTAACTATTGTTAAATAAAGAAGATTTTCAATATGATCCACTTTATATTTAATGTATCATATTTCCTGTGTATTATACTCTTTTATCTAACTTAACTTGGTTCGTATATGTAAAGAGATAATTTTGTAATCGATTTCCTTCACTTCTTGGTGTGCTATAATTATAAAAATTATGTAAGTTGGTGATAATACAGCACTTTAAAATTTTTAGAATTTAATTATAAATTAATTGTAAGGCATTTTTGTTTGTCGGACGCAGGTTATAAATCGCTAAATATTCTTTATGGTTACAACTGTATACAAATTACAACAACAATGGAGTTAATTATGTGCAAAACCATGCTGCCTAAAATAGGCCAACTAGCTGCGAAACTGCGTCAATGAAATGTTTTTAAAAAGAAAGTATAGAAAATAAAATACAAATGAAAAAAGAGTGTAATACATTTTTTAAACAATACGTTTTTATCAGTTAATAGTATAACATTAATTAAATAAGGATTATACATTTGAAAAAAAAATAGAAATCCTGTACATTTAGTTTAAATAACGCTTTTTTCCTTTCCTGTTGCCAAGAAAGAAACAGAGTAAAGATTATAATTTTATAAATATAAATTCACTAGTTCGCGTTTCCAATCAATGCGGTGAGTTTTCCGTAATTGGGGCCTACGCCAAATTAAAGTACTGTATAACGGAAATGTTTTTGGAACCACTTGAATTGCAGCCCTGAAATTAGGCGTGATTTTTATGATAAACAGTGAAATAATAAAATTACAAAAGAGTGTTTAAAAAAAAAAACTATTTTCACTTTTATACTTATCGTTTTAATTTCTACTTATATGCATAAATATGACAATTAGGAAAGAAATAATTACAGTTTTTGGATTTGAAAATAGAATTTTTATTCAGAAGGCAAATATTCTAAGGCATTAAAACATTGAAAAAAAAAAGTTTACAAGAGTTTTATAAGAGTATTAAATTCAATACATTTAATTCTTATTATTTCTTTTTTACACACATATAATTATCGTTATTTTAACTCTATTCATTAACAATCTATATTTGTTCTAATTATACGTGGCAGAAATTTAAATAAATAAAATGAAATAGAACATGGTCTATAATCTGCGAAAGTCTCAAATCCATACAAACCTTGGAAACAAGGGATGGGGATTAATGGTCTTCTACTCTTAAATTTCCTTCCAAGGATTCTAGCTGTAACCTATTTTTGTTTTTAACAGTCTTCAAAAGCGCTTGTAATTGCTTATGTAAAGCGCTTGTTATCGCTTGTAATTGCGTTCTTGCTTTTAACAGTCAGCAGAAATTTTCAATCCATGCAAATGTGACTTTGAGAATTAAATTTATATGACTATTTTATTAAAACATTTGGAAATTCACTCTCAAATCAACAGATAATAATTAAACTAATGATTTTTAACATATATCCAGCACACCTTAGGTTTTTCTGATTGTTTTGTCTGAAAATGTTTCCCCCTTCTCATATTTTACTAGCTTCACTGTTTTATTTAAAATTATTTATTTGTTTTTCCCTTCTTTCTTGCAATATATTTCCTTTACTCTTTTGCCTAGGCGACCGCCTAGACTTGCTTAAAAACAGTCCTGTCTGATTCGGTCCATAGTTTGAAAAAGCACAGATTTAGATTTTGAAAAGGCGATGTTACGCATTCTTTATCCGTAATTTATTAGGGTTCCGTACTTAAAACGTAAAAACGGAACCATTATAAGATCACTCCTGTGTCTTTCTGCCCGTCAATCACAGCCACTTTACTTGTAAACTATGGAACGTGGAAAGTTCAAATTGGCTGAAGTAATAAAGGCTATTGACTCATATATTTATAAGTTATTAACCATTTACAAATATATTTAGGAACTAGTATGTTGTGGCCATCACAAAACTTTCTTCTATATAAATCACGTCAATTAAATCATTTAAATAGTACAAGAAATTACAGCAAATTAGCACCAATTCATATCAAAGTATAGCTGAATTTGAAGTTTGATGAAAATTTGTGCATAAGTTCTTGAGATAGAGCTAAAGCGGAAATTCTGAAAAATGTGGCATATCAGGGCAACGGTTGAGCGATTTACACCAAAACATAAACAGCACTAATTTATATTAAGGTATACCTGAATCTGAAGTTTGATGAAAATCTAATTAATTAGTTCTTGAGATAGAGCTAAAGCGGAAATTCTGAAAAATGCAGCATAGCAGCGCCACCTGTTGAGCGATTTGCACCAAAACATAAACAGCACTAATTCATATCCAGGTATATCTGAATCTAAATTTTTTTGAAATTCCAAGCATTAGTTCTTGAGATAGAGCTATAGCGGAAATCGCAAAAAATGCAGCATAGCAGCGCCACCTGTTGAGCGGTTTATACCAAAATGTATAAAACGTCAATTCATGTCAAGGACTAACTGAATCCGTAGTTTGATGAAAATCCGTGCATTAGTTCTGGAGATTGAGCTATTGTGGAAATCGTGAAAAATTGTACATAGCAGCGCCACCTGTTGAGCTATTTACACCAAAACCTAATGAGCACCAATTTATATCAGGGAATAACTTAATATTAATTTTTATTAAATTCCGTGCATTAGTTCTTGAGATAGAGCGCCCACAAAATTTGTGTTACATACAGGCAGACAAAAAGATTCAGAGACAGGCATTTTGTAAAAACATGTTTTTCGGAATCTCTGACCCCTGAAACGTGTAAATCCGTCGAAAACCAAAAGTCGAAAATTTTCATGAATCCAATACTTTCTTCTTGTAAAGACAGAAGAAAGTAAAAATGTAGAGGTGCTAATTAAGTTACTTGAAAAAAAAAAAGATATTTTTTTTATAAATTGTGCGGTATGTCGTGTGAAAGGTTTTGTAACGCTGAACTCAAAAATACGTTTGTTTTTATATTAGGTATTATATTTTCAGAGATATCGTCTAACATGTAATGCAAAAATATGTCCCTCCCCCTTATATTTTCGAATACTGAAACTAAAATTATAAAAAAAAAAAAAAATAGGGGTAGTGGAAGCTAATTTAAACCTTGCAGGAAAACTATAGCGATTACCCTATAGGTCACATATAGTTTTTGGGAAAATCACATTGTTCCGTCACACACAAATTTCTATTTGCGGGCATTCATAAAAAAAAGTGGAGGAGCGCTGAAGGTACCTATAGTCGCAGAAGTATAGAAGGATAGTTGATTATGATTTTCGAAAAAAAAAATTCGGAGGCGAGATATGAATCCGACACGGTCGGTTTGGACATACAAGACACGGGCGGCGGACTCTATGCACCATCGGCTTTTAAAACTTAGATAACAACTTTTAATGACATATTTGTGTAATACAATGTCCAGTAGTAGTATAAAAGAAATAAACGTCAAACTGCCAAAAACAGGCTAATTTAATTGGAATTAATCACATAATTTCTATGAAATTCGCAATTAGTTTGCATTGAGTGGCAAATACAATGGCTCTCAATACGCCACCCGTGTCTTTAAAGGTTATTTAAAAACCTATCTTGGAAAAACGCGGCACGGACCAGGGCGGCGTTGCAACTTTGCGACCTCCTTTTGAAGCGCGCTTGGCATAATGCCAAGTTTAAACTTTGAACAAGGGTTTTGTTTTAGGTACACTATAAAAGGAAAAGATTATTACTACCCTGAATTTGGGTTTATGAAATGTCAAATGAAGTTTAAATTGCACTACTCTTATTGTCAGCACTGAATTAAATTGATCTTAAGCAGATTAGTATAAGATTGGAAAAAGAGTTATACGGTATAGCAATATTTGATGCTATTTATGCTTCATTTCTTTTTTTAACTTTAATGGTATATCCATTTATACTTATCTAGTATATACAGCCCAGTGGCGTGGCGTAAAAATTTTTGGTGGTCATCGCAATTATTTAAGTTTGTGGTGAAAAATTATTAACTCTAAAATTCAATGGTTGAATGTTCAAAAAAGAAACTTTAAATCTTACCTTCACTTATACATGAACTCCAAATGTTCTGCTAAAACTGGATCGTAGAGTTTTAAAAGCTTATTAAGAGTTTTAAAATACTGCTTGGTCATCGCCGCATCCAGCGATGACCGGACGCCACGCCACTGATACAGCCATACCCAACCCTACGTTGTATAGTTTTTACAAAGTCTTATTATTCATTTAGCAACGATTTTTATTTATTTATTTATTGCAATAATGCAGCTACTAATTAATATATTTATTGTATGGAAACCCCAGTGTGCGCGAGTAATACTCGCATTTGACCGTTTATTTTTTAATAATTCAACTGGGAAATTAGTAAACAGACAAATAAACTGACTTAAACAAGTTCACAAAACCATTTAACTTTGCATAAAGCACCAAAATCTTTATTTCTGAAATTTCAATAAGTTAATTACATTAAAAAAAATTCTACCTTCATTTTTAATCTGAAGCCTCAAATAATTCACATTCATAAACGCATCAATCAAAAAATATTTAAAAGTTAGAAAATACAATGTATGAATAGAAAAGATTGAGCTTTAAGATTGCATTCGCATAAAGTCATCGGCACCGCCAAGGAATGGCCATTGTCCCCACCGGCCGCGTCCAGCGATGACCGGACGCCACGCCACTGATACAGCCATACCCAACCCTACGTTGTATAGTTTTTACAAAGTCTTATTATTCATTTAGCAACGATTTTTATTTATTTATTTATTGCAATAATGCAGCTACTAATTAATATATTTATTGTATGGAAACCCCAGTGTGCGCGAGTAATACTCGCATTTGACCGTTTATTTTTTAATAATTCAACTGGGAAATTAGTAAACAGACAAATAAACTGACTTAAACAAGTTCACAAAACCATTTAACTTTGCATAAAGCACCAAAATCTTTATTTCTGAAATTTCAATAAGTTAATTACATTAAAAAAAATTCTACCTTCATTTTTAATCTGAAGCCTCAAATAATTCACATTCATAAACGCATCAATCAAAAAATATTTAAAAGTTAGAAAATACAATGTATGAATATAAAGATTGAGCTTTAAGATTGCATTCGCATAAAGTCATCGGCACCGCCAAGGAATGGCCATTGTCCCCACCGGCCGCATCCAGCGATGACCGGACGCCACGCCACTGATACAGCCATACCCAACCCTACGTTGTATAGTTTTTACAAAGTCTTATTATTCATTTAGCAACGATTTTTATTTATTTATTTATTGCAATAATGCAGCTACTAATTAATATATTTATTGTATGGAAACCCCAGTGTGCGCGAGTAATACTCGCATTTGACCGTTTATTTTTTAATAATTCAACTGGGAAATTAGTAAACAGACAAATAAACTGACTTAAACAAGTTCACAAAACCATTTAACTTTGCATAAAGCACCAAAATCTTTATTTCTGAAATTTCAATAAGTTAATTACATTAAAAAAAATTCTACCTTCATTTTTAATCTGAAGCCTCAAATAATTCACATTCATAAACGCATCAATCAAAAAATATTTAAAAGTTAGAAAATACAATGTATGAATAGAAAAGATTGAGCTTTAAGATTGCATTCGCATAAAGTCATCGGCACCGCCAAGGAATGGCCATTGTCCCCACCGTAAATTTTCAAAATTAAACAATTTATTTTTCTCTGGTGATTAAAAAATAAAAATAAAAATTATTTTTCTCAACTGATTTGAAATAATTAAACATCAATTAAAAAAGAACTAACAAATTTTCGGCTCTATTCTATCTGAATCCCCAGTGGAGGACGATATTTAGTTACCTTTATCTTTTTACGTTCACGTATTTAAAAAATATCTTAAATGGGAGATTCAGGGCAGCACAGCAGCCTGGCAAAAAAAAAAAGAAAAAACAACAACAAAAAAAAAAAAAAACTGGAAAATTCTTCGAATACTTTATTTTGAGAGAAAAATAAGAGCATATTTAAAAAAAAAAAAAAAAAAGTGTTTAAAATATTTCGTTGTTGCTGTTGCCTACTCAGTTAGGACTGTTCTCAAATCCAAGAGGGCAACTTTATGACATAAGCTTTAATTTATTTTAGTTCGGAAATGCATGAAACTAGCAGGTGTTGTTGTATTCAGAAACCATGTAATCGAGCTGTTTTTTCCATTTTTTTGCAAACACAATAGATCTTTCAGAAAATAGTGTCAAAGTGAGCGTTTTGAAGCAAATTTCCGCGCGAAAGTAGAACAACCACTCAAGAATGGGCGAAAAACATGTTTGTCACGTGATCAAAATCGCTTATACCTCAATTGGTAATTTATCTATCTAAAAATGGAAAAACAGTTCGATTCCAAATCGCTTCCATGGTCAGGCTTTCTAAATTTTATATCTTTCCATAAAAAAATGTATTTGTAAATGTGTCAAAACGTTTTGCGCTTGTTGAGCAGAGCAGTTGAGAACAGCCTTGGTATATTTTGGCGAGAGGAATTTTACGCATAGTTAACTTTGTTATTTTTGTAACACACAAACAGTTATAACAATAAAGATTATTGGACTATTTCACACTGCGGCCGGCTAAAAACAAAATGTCTTAAAAATAATTTATTAATTTATAATTAAGTTCTAAAAATATTAAAATGTTATATTGTCATCGGAAACACAAACGTGCATATAATCTTTATAATTCTAGCATATCAGAAAGTGAGTGAAAAATCTATAAAAAGTGTGAAAAAAAAAAGTGAGATGGTTACTTTTGTATTTCTTATTTGCTGCATTTCTGTATTATTGCTTTCTGCATTGATATGTTTAAAAGTTATATTGCACCGGGGTTTTGGTTTTAAAAAATGAATTATTGAAAATTTATATTCTTCATTTTAAAACAACATGCATATGCTAGGGACTCACATACGTTTGAAAATCTTTCCCTCCCCTGGTTTTGTTCTGCCGGCGCCCATGTATAAAAATAAAATATGAGCTGGCTGATTTTCAAATTTTGCCCACCTAGACAAAACATAAAAACATATTCCGTTTTAATCTGAAATTTAAATAACCATGAAGTGCATGGCATCGTTTTCAGGAAACAGAAAACTCTCTTGTTTGGAATTGTTCTTGGGTGAGTCATTTTTTAAATAATTTGGCCTTACTCTTCTAGTCTGGCCTTGTTTTGACGACACGTACCTGTACAGTACTAACAAATAGCATGACAATTCCGTTCTGAATAGAATGTGATGTCAGATAAAGGTGAGTGACTTATATTGACGTGATAAAAAGCTACTCGCAGTTGTAATGTTAAATGAAAGTAGCAGGTTATATATTAATTATTCTCGTGAATTTCAGAAAAAAGAGAACTAAATAATTTTTAGCAATATCATTATTTTGAGTAAAAAAATGCACGACTTCTAACCCTTTGAGGGGCAAACAATAATGTCTCTGTAATATTGAATTCTCGCCGGAATAATCGAAAAATTGTATTTTAAAATAAGGAAAAGCAATTTTTCAACTCCCCCCTCCCTCACCCACCCAAAAAAGTTTAAAATATAAAATTTAGTTAAAAGTTTCTGGTGAGAATCTTGGATAAATTAGGTGGGATATATTATATCCCACCGACCCTCAAGGGGTTAACTGTTTTTAAAATAGAACAGATTCTTAATTTTACTGCTAAATATGTATTACATATTTTTTTAATGTCGTATATGCAATAATGAATGCATAATGTGTTCATGTTGAAAGATTTCACATCGATCATGAAATTGGACGGTACTGCGTTACTGGAAATACTGTAAAGACGAAAATACAAAATACTGTATGTTGTTTGTACAATGAAGTCAGTGCATTCGCGAACCCGCGTATTTCTGGAGGTAAAGAAAATATCATTGTAGTTCTCGCGACAAAATATGCTTTTTTTAAAAGTAGAATCTTTGGAAAATATTTAAATTTCATTGGTTAGCATTCAGTTTTAAGGAAAAGGTTATAAAGTGCTAGGTGCTGTATAATGAATAACTTTTAATTGAGAATAATCATTAGCAGTAATGAATTCAGGATGTGGCCCGGGGAAGGGAGGGGGGCACAAAAATACCCTCCTACCAGAAGATTTTGAGAATCAGTGACTAAACCGCCGAACTAAAAATCCCCTCTTCCCCGGAACTTCATAATGCCCCCCCCCCCCCCTTTGTTGCAGCACCTCTCTCACCCCCGGAAAAAAATATCTGAAATTTCAATACTGATCATTGGAGACGTTCGTTGGAAAACATTAATTCAATTTAGAACAATGAGTGCTCAATTTCTGCCCATAACTGTGCAATATAACTGAACACTGAACAATGCCAGCCATCAACTGTTCTTTGAGCTTGACTGTGATTAAAATTTTTTTCTAACGGAAAAGTTTTTATGAAAAGCCTTAGAGAGAGCAGCATATCTGTAACAGTGTTGAATTCTGACATTTTTCTCTTGGAGGGATTTCTACAGCTTAAGGAAGATAGGGAAAGAGGGGGGGGGGGGTGATAGATCTGCACTTTCAGACTATTAATAAATAGAAAATCTGAAAACTTCTGTTCTAGTACTAACTGTGATTCGAAAGATGTGAATATTGAATTGTACTTAACTGAAATCTCATTAATAATTTTTAAATGATAGTTATAATTTTTTTATCTATAAAACTGTATGTCTGTAAATAGTACTATGTGTTATTTATAGAATTTAAAAAGAATATACGCAGGTTGCCCCAAAAGGATAGAAATTTGCTTTGATTTTTTTAGCTGTTGAAGATACGTAGTCCCAAGCCGTCCCTTCTCGCTCTTCGGTGCCCATTTTTTGTGTAATTTCCCTTTTTAATTTGTTCGGTTTCAATTTTTGATTTTTTTTTGTCTTTTCAACCTGGCTTCCGCAAGAGTCTCGACTAAAGGGACGCAGGCAGGGACGTTGGACGGACACGCGGAACGCCGCGCTCAGCGAATTCTGCGGCGGTGCAGCTCGACATAAATAAATTGACTAGGTAAATGGCTAACATGTCCAAAATAAGGTAAGAATTAAAATTATGTTGCTGAAAAGAATCCTGCCATTAAATTTCAAAAAGCCACACTTTATTATTATTTTTTTATGGTCCTATAAGTTATTTTAAAAAATCTATATGCTTCGACAAATAAAACAGTAAAAATTTCATGCTACTACAACCAAAACTCACCGAGTTGTAAAACGTTGAATTTTAAGAAATTTCGGATCTTTCCGGCACTAAAAACGGACAGACACAGACAACTTTTTAGTGCCAGAAAGCTTCGAATTTTCATCAAATTCAATGTATCATAACTCACAGAGTTTTGGTTTTAGAATAATAGGATTTTGACTGTTTTACTTGTCGAAGCACAGAGAACATTTATTGACAGAGATCATATACAAATTTAAAAAGAGTAACTTTTTGCAAATTAGTGACAAGACTATTTCATCCACATAATCTTAATTCCTACCTTATTTTGATGGCTTTAACCTTTGCAATTCACATTGCCTACGTATCTCCAACAGTTAAAAAATTAAAACGTTTCTTTTTTTTTTTTTTTTTTTTTTTTTTTTGAGGACACCCTGTATAGTTATTATTAAAATGTTCTTCGCGATTTGATTCTATAAATTCTCATCTTTGGAATTCCATTTTTTTCTCATTAAAAGAGAAATCTTACTAAGTTTCTTTGAAATTACAATGTAGTGCTTAGGATTGTAATACGACTCTCTGATGTCATTAGTGAATGTGCCAGAACGTCACATTTCTAAAATTATAGCACTCGTCTTGTCAAAATTTATAAATTCTTGTTCTGTAAGTGAATTTTTTCTGATTTCAAGAAAAGGCAACGTTATTCGTCCTACATTAAATACTATAATTTAAATCATTTGTGTACTTGAAGATTTATCATTCTGTGTTTGTGGAGCAAACATTCAAACCGTGTTTTCTCACAAAAAAATAAAAAATGAGTTATTGTTATTTTTATGAACTCTGTGTTAAATTGCACAGAAATAAATGGTATTTTTTACTAAAAAAAATTTTTCTCCGATTATAAATCAATTTTAAAACTTGACGTTTCAATCAAAGAGTGTTTCCTCCAAAGCCTGCATTCAATCAAGCAGTGATTTCTCCAGTCTACCAATCACAGTTGTCACTTAATGTGTACTTTCGAAACCTACCATACATATCACAATTGAAACGGATTGTTTTAGAAAAAAATAAGAGAACTGTTAAAGTTAAAGGCTTCCAGAATTATAGATTTCAAGATCTAAATGAAGAATATGATGTAAATCTTCTTAAAAAGGGAGTTACTGTTGCCTTGTTCAAAGGGTTGTTTTAGAATATCTTCCTCTTAGCCACACCATACCAGTTGAAAAGAACAAAGATGTTAAAAAACTTTTGAAGGTAATGTATAGTGAACAGTGGCAAAATCAACCTGATGATATATTCAAATGATACAACCACATTATCCATGATTGTTAAGCCTGCAATAAAGAAGAGGGATATGTGTATAACTGTCTAGATGAAGATATTGGTTTTAAAATTTGAAGTGGATTTCTGGCAAACGAGTATTTATTTAGTAAATATTTAATGAATACTACTAGGTACCATAATCTGTCATTTTATTTTAACAATAATCAACTGAAATTCGGTATTTATTCAAATAAAATAATGCTATTGTATTATTTGTGAGTTAGAACTTATTTCATTCAAAAAGCGTTTTATCCACTTGTCAAACAATCAAAACATGTTTCCTCCTCTGAATTCGGTCAAAACGTGATTTCTCCAAATATTAAATGCATTTTATTAATTTGTTTTATGTTTAATATCTTAGGTATGCTTGCAATTCTTTCTAATAAACAGTAATAAAAATACACAATAAAAATAAGAATTAAATACAAGTTATTTTCTTATTTATCAGTTTTTTGTGTTTTTTGAAAATTTGTATCTGAAGGAGAAAGCATGGTTTGCATGTTTGCTCCACGTTTATAATGTGAGTATTCATAAACATATACAATTTGCACAAAACCTCTAAACGTTTTATGAAGCTTTTTACAAATTTTTATTTAACTTGCCTTGTCTGTCCGTTCGGCTCAAATCCAATTTCAACAGACTTCCTGCGCTACAATTGACGTAATTTTTGGTAGTGTGACGTATTTCCTGTGACAATACAATATTCTGTTAAAAAAAAAAAAAAAAAAAATTACCTTTTCTACCTTTTAGGCCGTTGCAAAACTCTCTCTTGCAAAAACATTTATCCAATAAAGGTACGCAAATGTCCTGACGTACGTGATGTGATCGCGTAAATGTCATTGATTGCTTCAGAAAGAATCTGATTTTCTTCGATTGAACCGTGCGTGGCATGGTTAGAAAATGCGTCCTTTTTCAGATCCGCGCAGGAAATAAATGGATGTGGGTTGGATCCTCAGGAGAACGTTGACCGATCTTTTTCTTGTCAAGAAACTCGATTTAAAATTGTACATCCATTTTATATTTTTAAAAAACAAATTGATAAAAAAATCACTCGCAATCTATATATATCGTAAAACGCTGCGATATTATCCACGCTATCGTACGTGGCACAGAAATCGCGATTATTTGTTAATTGTTTAATGGCAACGCCCGAATGAAACGCATCTCATTGGTTATTGAACAGCATTTAATGCATCGCCATACCTTTAAGGGGGGATACCATAGGATCACCCAACCGGAGCACCCACCAAATTTGGCATAGGTTCAACGCTCCGGCGGAAAACGGCGTTACCATAGGGGGGAAACTTGTTCTGTCACCAAATGCCGTCAAGTTTGTCGCCAACCTGGCGATATATCGCCAAATTTGATGACCAAATTAGTCGCCAAAAGGGACCCCAACTTGGCGATATCTCTAATATTTCGCCAAATTCCCATAGACTTCCATTGTAAACCAATAGAGTTTACTTGCTTTCAGAAAATCAACAAATTGAGATATTTTAATGTAACAAAAACTAATATTAGCTTAAGGGATTATATTAATTATATTTATGGGAGTCCAAGTAAATTAAATTATCAATAAAAGTAACATGATACAATGTTTAGAATGCTTTCCCAAACATAAATTCTAAGGTAGACCGAACTTGTCGCCAAGGGCGGATAGTTTAATTTATTTCTTTTAAAAAAGGCACTTATATCCATCAATTGTCCTTCAACATCTTTTCTCTTTTCAGTACAGTAAAAGCTTGTCTTTAAAACATATTTTTTTATTAATAATTTATTATTATCACATAAACATATATAAAATGCACATGGTATTAACCCGGGGAGAACGCGCTCATACACAGGGTATGAATGGTTTTTACTTTGTCACCAATAAAAACAAATAATAATCGTCACCTTATTTAATCAGAGAGAATTTTGCGATAAAAGAAGTTGAAGATTACTTAAAAGATAGTGATGATAATTGTAAAAACCGGGTCTATCAGGCCCGGCGTGCGTCCTTCCGGGTTAAAACAAGTCATTACTTTTGATGAATGAAATAAAGCGTTAAAAATCGCATTACCTTTCCTTTGAATATAAAAAGTTGACTACGGATCACAGATATAGCATCGAACGTGGTGTTGCACTTGGATGGCTTTCCAGGCTCAAGGTGGATGGATGGCTTTGTAGGCCTGGGCGACTGCGGCCTTGTTGGGGCGTATGTCCCACGACCAGTATAAGGCCTGTATGTATGTTGAGTGGTCACGACCGGCCTGCGAGTCGTTTTAGGAATGTATGGAGAAAGTGGAGCAAAACGAGTGGGATTCCTCGCACCTGGATGAAAAATGCATGTGTATCAGATTTTTTAAAATTTATTTCGAATTAGTACAAGAAAAATTGATCATTATTATGTCTTTGGTATCAAATTTTAAAATCATTGTTCGCAGCCGATATTTTCAAAAGAGCCAACTTATGGATGAATATAAATGATCCGGTCATTTTAAAAAGGGGTCAATTCCTATGCTATTGCATAGGAGATAGCAATGAGGTTAGCAAGGGGAGGGTAAGGCAAAAGGGTATCAATAAGGTTATGCAATAGCATAGGAGTTGACAAGTGTTGCCAGGTGTACGGCGTAAATCAGGGCCCTAAATGCTCTGGACACCGCTAATTTCTTACAGTTTATTTCACCATCTTTAATAGCAGATAATTCTACCATTAAATAAGGCGAAGAAAATTACTTTAAAATGCTGGTGTCCAGAGAATTTGGAGCCCCGATTTACGCGGGAAACGTGGCAACACTAGGGTTGATCCCTTTTCAAAATGACCGATTCAAATATTTTTAGACAATATGAATTAGAAACTAAACCATATTGCCCTTAGCATGAAAACTTAATACAATGTTCTAAATGACTTTTTTTTACTTATACGTAAGAAAATTGAAGATCGACTAATTGAAAACAGATACAATTTGTTTTTTTAGATTCGCAAAAAACAAATTTATAGGATTTAGTATCAAGTACCAAGAACATTTTATATTCTACACAGTCAAATCTTAAATGGAAAGTAATTTGTTTTTATAGAAAAATTTGAACACAACTGTAAGCTTGTCTGCTTTTTCATTCTCTAACCTGTTGTGCATGAACTAAACCATAATTTTATAAAAGTTTCTTTCTAATGAAGCTAAAAATAAATAAATTAAACATTTTATGGCAACGGCTGTTCTAAGTAAATATTGTGCCATACATATAGTTATCGGTTCTACATTTAAAAATTCAGTTTCAAATGCAAAGTTTGGAAAATATTTTATTTTTTGCTAAAAAAGTCATTGCGAGAGCAAAAGTTCTTCATCTACTCAATGACACAATCAACAGTTAAAAAATTCATTTACACTTGCTTTGGCTGAAAATATCAAAAATATTATACACAATGGTACTTTGAAAATAAATAACAAATATATGAAAGTATCGAAAATATCAAACATCATATAACATTTTGAAAATAAATATAGGATATTATGTTATACCTATGCCAAGATTATATCCACTAGCATATCGTCGCCTCAGAGCAACAGTTAGTACATCTAGTAATAATCGAAAATGAGATGTTTGACTTACTGCTATGAAAAACTCTGTCTGCCTCTAGTGGAACAGTAGGGAATTTTTATAACACACATCTGAGATATAGTATTAAACATAATTTTGTGTTTCAGAAGGTGTTCCACTTGATGCAAACACTGTTATTCATAGCAGTAAGTCAGACATCTCATTTTTTATTATTACTAGATGTCCTACTGTTGCTCTGAAGCGATGATATATCACCTAATCATATAACATTTTGAAAATAAATATAGGATATTATGTTATACCTATGTCAAGATTATGTCCATTGACATATCGTCGCCTCAGAGCAACAGTTAGTACATCTAGTAATAATCGAAAATGAGATGTCTGAGTTACTGCTATATGAAAAACTGTGTCTGCCTCTAGTAGAACAGTAGGGAATTTTTACAAAACACATCTGAGATATAGTATTAAACATAACTTTGTATTTCAAAAGTTGTTCCACTAGATGCAAACACTGTTATTCATAGCAGTAAGTCAGACATCTCATTTTTTATTATTACTAGATGTCCTGCTGTTGCTCTGAAGCGATCATATATCATCTAATCATATAACATTTTGGAAAATAAATATAGGATATTATGTTATACCTATGTCAAGATTATGTCCATTGAGATATCGTCGCCTCAGAGCAACAGTTAGTACATCTAGTAATAATCGAAAATGAGATGTTTGACTTACTGCTATATGAAAAACTGTGTCTGCCTCTTGTAGAACAGTAGGGAATTTTTACAAAACACATCTGAGATATAGTATTAAACATAACTTTGTATTTCAAAAGTTGTTCCACTAGATGCAAACACTGTTATTCATAGCAGTAAGTCAGACATCTCATTTTTTATTATTACTAGATGTCCTGCT
This sequence comes from Maratus speciosus, assembly GCA_963932465.1. Taxonomy (NCBI): domain Eukaryota; kingdom Metazoa; phylum Arthropoda; class Arachnida; order Araneae; family Salticidae; genus Maratus; species Maratus speciosus. The sequence continues at coordinate 143,552,923 of OZ010791.1, forward strand.
GTTGCTCTGAAGCGATCATATATCATATAATCATATAACATTTTGAAAATAAATATAGGATATTATGTTATACCTATGTCAAGATTATGTCCATTGAGATACCATCGCCTCAGAGCAACAGTTAGTACATCTAGTAATAATCCAAAATGAGATGTCTGAGTTACTGCTATATGAAAAACTGTGTCTGCCTCTAGTAGAACAGTAGGGAATTTTTATAAAACACATCTGAGATATAGTATTAAACATAACTTTGTGTTTCAAAAGTTGTTCCACTAGATGCAAACACAGTTTTTCATAGCAATAAGTCAGACATCTCATTTTTTATTATTACTAGATGTCCTGCTGTTGCTCTGAAGCGATCATATATCATCTAATCATATAACATTTTGAAAATAAATATAGGATATTATGTTATACCTATGTCAAGATTATGTCCATTGAGATATCGTCGCCTCAGAGCAACAGTTAGTACATCTAGTAATAATCGAAAATGAGATGTCTGAGTTACTGCTATATGAAAAACTGTGTCTGCCTCTAGTAGAACAGTAGGGAATTTTTATAAAACACATCTGAGATATAGTATTAAACATAACTTTGTGTTTCAAAAGTTGTTCCACTAGATGCACACACAGTTTTTCATAGCAATAAGTCAGACATATCATTTTTACTATTACTAGATGTCCTACTGTTGCTCTGAGGCGACGATATATGATCGAACCCTGATTGTTCGTGTCAAATTTATTAAAAGCTAAACCTAAAATTTTTACACTAATATGTAAAGTTTCCCTTGTTGATTTAAAATATATAAGCGTAAATTTGAATAAAATTTAATCCGTAGTCAAAACCCAACTCTTTAAGGTTATTCTCACGCTATTTTCAGGCACTTTTGTTCGCACACGCGCGAAATTGGCAGGTGCTCTTAATTAGAAACTGTAATCGAACAGTTTTTTCCCGCTTTCGGTGTACGTAGAGGATCTATCATAAAATACTGTGAAAGTTATCATTTTGAAGCGAATTTTCGGATGTGACAGTTCTGGAAAGGAAAAAAATGTCGTCATGACATAACACTCGCTAATAACTCAGCATGTAACTCAAAGCCTCATAATTCTTATCTAAAAATGAAAAAAAAAATTAAAAGAGAAGAAAGAAAGAAACTGTTCGATTACAAATCACTTCAATAATGATGCCTGAAAGTGTCATGCTTTTAAGTTTAAAAATGACTCAGAGAAATTGTCAGAAAGTTTCGCATTGTTGAGCAGAGAAAATTGTGTTATTGGGAATCTCCCTTAAAGAAGTGAAGCTCTTATTACTTGTTGCTTAAAACACAATTTCTGAGTCTGAATCTTTCCAGTAATCCAAGATAACAAATTTTACAAGGAAGTTATTAGCACGTTGAATATCTTTATATGGGAGTTATCGCGATATTTGAGAGGAACGTGGTTGTTAATCACGTTAACTGACAATGAGTCAGTCTCAATAGCGGTCCTAAAATTGAAACTTATGGTGTAAAACATAGCAATTGTCATTTTTTTTTTTTTACTTTCTTCTATCTTCAATAGAAGAAAGTATTGTAATCGAAATTTTTTTCGACTTCCGGTTTTCGACGGATTTACACGTTATAGGGGGCAGAGATCCCAAAAAACATGTTTATAGAAAATGTCTGTCTGTGCGTGTGTCTGTCCGTCTGTCTGTCGCCATTGTGCCATCAAAAAGTGTATGAAGTTATGCATAGAATTGAACCAAATTTTTATTTTAAGTTTTTGGCTATGGCAAGCAGGTCCCTCTCTGAATTTGGAAAAAATTCGCCGGTAGGGGACGCTGTAATAGCGATTTTTGTGCGATTTTGAATATTGTACCATCGAAAAGTGTATGAAGTTATGCATAGAATTGAACCAAAAATTTTTTTAAGTTCTTGGCTATGGCAAGGAGGTCCTCCCTTAATTTGTAAAAAAATCGCCGGTAGGGGGCGATGTAATAGCGATTTTTCTTCGATTTTTGTGCCATTTTGAATATTGTACCATCGAAAAGTGTATGAAGTTATGCATAGAATTGAACCAAATTTTTTGTGTTTGTTTTTGGTCATGGCACGAAGGTCCTCCTTGAATTTGGAAAAATTCTGCCGGTAGGGAGCGCTATAATTGCGATGTCTGTACCATTTTCATTATTGTACCATCGAAAAGTGTATAAATTTATGCATAGAACTGAACCAAATTTTTTGTGTATGCTTCTGGCTGTGGCAAGCAAGTCCTCCCTGAACTTGAAAAAAATTCGCCAGAATTGGACGCTATAATTGCGATCTCCGTGCCATTTTCATTATTGTACCATCGAACAGTGTATAAAATTATGCATACAATTGAACCAAAATTTTTGTGCATGTTTTTGGCTTTGGCCAACAGGTCCTCCTTGAATTTGGAAATATTGCGCGGTAAAGGAGCTCTGTGATAGCGATTTTTGTATACTTTTCTTGATTTTTCGTAGTTCTATTGTGCATCGACGGCTCGTGCAACGGCGAGAACTCGCTTCCTGCTAAGCCGGCTATTCACAAACACCTGATAACAACAGAATAAGGAAAAATTAATAATTTTAATAAATATCATGATATAGATTAACTCGTTTTTAGTCCGTTTAATTGACTGGAGCAGAAATTTAAGATCAAAATAAAAGTTGGTATAGTATTGAACTAATAATATTGAAGTATTAACATGTGTAACTAGGTTTTGAAATATTAAGATGTATAAGATAGAAGAAAGTTTTGGAATTGGCACATCCAACTAGTTTTTTCAGATTTTCAAGCAAAATTTCTGTAAATACAACCTGAAAGCCTTTTAAAAGCACAAGGTTTATTCATTACTGAATAGATGACATCATAATCAAAGGTAATTCAATAAATCCAATAAAATAAAATGTATCAGACAAAAAATGTCAGTAGTTAATTGGATGCAATTAATTCAAGGTTCAAACTTAACAAATCAGCTGTTCTACAAAAAGCAAGCATAATGGTTCTGTTTGTAGATTTTTTTGAAAACTTGAATAATCTCGAAACTTGCATTTTGTTATTACCTTGTTTAAAATCTGAGCCCTTCAATTATGAAATTTGAAGGACAGGTACTTTTTGTAACGTAGGTAACCCACAAAAAGGATTTTGAGGAATATTTTCTTTAAGAAAAAGCTAATTTAAAAATAAAAAACATTTATTCATATTAGGCATACTGGCGTAGAAACAAAGTCTGCCAATAAGGCTTTTCTTTCTTTTTTTTTTTTTCTTACTTTAAGCTATTGTACAGTTAAATATTGAATTTGTAAGGCAAAATAAACTAGTGTATGGTAATTTTATTTTAGTTTTGATACTTTTAACGGTGAGACTCGAATCGTATTAGTTTTTGATTAGCCAATAAAAAGAATTTACAATGAGAAAATCGGAACTTGGATAGAAAAGGTTAAGCAGCATTATTAAAAGACTTCAAAGAGTATAGTAATGGCATCAACAATAACAAAAAGCACACACTTTTATCAATATTGTTTAACCATTAAAAAACCGCATTTGTCGTTAGACTATTCACTCTAATATGATTTCTATCCTTACCATATAACATTTGTATGCCAATGGTGTCATCATGAGGCAACTGAAAGTTGTCTTTGATCGTCTGATAAAAGGGGTTCATTAGAGCCCCTGTCACAGACGAGTGTGATAGACCTAAAGAATGACCAAACTCATGCGCAGCAACTGCAAACAGCCGAACGCCTGTAAAGCAAAGAAAATCAGTGTATGAGTGTCAGTGTATTTTTAAATAAGAAACAAATACATTTATTTAAATAAATGCAACAATTAAATAATCTCTCAAGTACATATAATAGACCTTTCTTCCTTTCTTAACAAATTACTCATCAAAGCTTTATAAAGTTAATTTTAAAACATCCATTATAAAGATTCATGATAAGACCATTTATTGTAGTGTAGTAACAGCATTTATTTAATTGCGATTATTTCAAAGCAACCCCAGATTGAGAATTCATGTGGAACGCGGGAAGTTTTTCTTTTCTTTTTAAGTATCCCGTGTTCTTGAGTGTGCATAGTGGAAACTATAGCTAGTTCCCTAATAGTGATATGGAGATATGATCTATTTGTACGTTCAATTCATCATTATTAGTCTGTTTCAATCTAACATTTTTCAGTTCTTTTTCGCAATTAATTTTTTTTATATTTCAAACTTTTCAAAGTATCGAGTTTAAGGGGACATACGACCCTTAAAATCTTTAAAAAATCGATTTTTTTTTTTTTAAATTCATTTGACAGCTAACGTTTTTCTGAACAATTTGCCACAAACCGCATCAAAATATTCGTAAAATTGCGCTCGTTATAGTAAAAAATTTAAATTAGCCTTGGTCTGTTTCAAGCGAAACATTTGTGTTTAAATTGATTTTTCTCAAAATCGATATTTTTTTTACTTGCGCGCAAGATAACTTCAAATGTATCTCTCTATTCTAAAAAAAAGTAACTAACGCTGTCACTGCCACCGCCGTCGGTTTTGCATTTTTTGTAACCGGGGGTTTTTCTTCGTTAATATTAAGAAAAATATTGCATACAAAAATATGAAAATCGGTGGTATTATAGAGAATTGTTTGATAAACACGCTGATGCAGACAGTTTTCAAATCGAAGAATTATTTTAAGAGATATTTAATGTTAAAGTTGGTCAAAATCCTTCAATTAAAAAAGTTTTATAGGAGTAAAAACTATACATAGGAATTTAATCATTTTTAGATCATTTTATACATTAGAATTTCCCGGTGTGCAGACTGCATTTATTTTTTTTTAATTTGACTCATCTTTTGAGGTTTTATTTCTATTTTAAATTCAAACTTTCAGCATTTCGAGAGATATTTTTTACAACTTTTAGAAAAGGGTATTATTTTAAATGGTTGCCAAATTTAAAATAAGGGCAAAGAATAATATTTCCTTCAAATTAAAAATTCATTTACACGTGACTTATTATAAACAGAAAAAACTGTCAAATGAGAATTAAATGATCAGGAAAATATTGATAATTTCGTCATAAAAACTATATTTACACGTGAATTTTAAAGGCGAAAAAAAATTGTAAAATAATAAAGTCCTTAATATGCGTTAAAAATCACAAATGGAGCAAAATTACGTCATATTTAAAATTACCAAACAGTTTAAAAATATATTTGCGCGAGACATTTATTTCATATTTTGAGATAATCTTTTAAAACTATTGTTGAGAATTCTAAGACAGCGCAAATAATATGTCCTTCCTAACATCAAAAGTATTTTCACGTGAATATTAAAAAGAGAAGGAAAACGTTGGTGAAAATTACGTCAGATTCAAACCGATACATCTAAAATGCCTTATTTTAAAAAGCTTTCTTAAGCGCTGTTAAAAAAATACCGGGAGACAAAGACTCTGTTTACTTAATTCAGTTTATATTAGCTTATTTTCACATGTTTCACTGATCTGATTTAATCAAAGACGAAAACAACCTCTTAACATGGAGATCGCCACAGTTTTTTTTAATTATATTTCACTCTTCCGAAATTTTTTTAAAGCCGATCAAATTAGCATGCTATTCGAGTTTGCGGCGTCTGAAGGGGGGTTAGCAAGCGTAGCTCGTAGGGGGCAGAGCCCCCTAGCTAAAGGTAATAATTCGAAACTTTATGTTTATCTTCACTAGATCTTTTCTTCAAATTGAACTAAAATCTAAGAAATTTAACAAAAAATATTGAATGTATGGGTATTCGAGTGACAAAAATTATCAAAATTTTCATATTTTTATTTTGAAAATCAAAAAACTTTAGAAATCTTTTGTTTATTCATTAGATTTTGTACATTTTATTTTTGTGATATTCTTAAACTTATATTAAAAATTTCAAAGTTCTAGAGGGTATAGATTTTTTAAACCATGCGCGCAAGCTATATACAATATCATTAATTTTTAAAAAGCATGCATTATAGAATAATTATTATCAATTAATTATACAGCGTTTAATGCAAATTATATATTATATTGCATGGAGAACATATTATAGTATTAACAACAACAACAAAAACCGAGGTGATTAGTGCAAAAATGAGTGCATGGGGCCACTTTAAGTATTTGTCGCCGAAATCAAATTTTTCATCTGTTTAAAGGGTTGTATGTCCCTTAACACTTATTTATAGCATCTAAGTATAGAGTCTTCTGAATTACTTTTGCAGTGTTTCCGTGAAGTCAAAATTGAAAAAAGACTTTTTCGGTTTCATGTAAGCATTCCGTTTTCTTAGAATGAAATTATGTAAGTGTTATTGTACCTTTTTTATTATCTCAAAATTAATAAAAATTTAACTATATTCAAATTACTCTGTGGGTAGAAGTGTTTGGGAATAATGTGTTTTAAGGAATAAATGTGTGTTTTATATTCTAGGTTTACTTAAATTATTTTCCCATTTCTCTATAGGTAAATTTAGGTATGTTAAGAAATAAAAAAGACATTTTAAAGGTTTATTAATGAAAATTTGTTAGGCCTAAATATAGGTTAAGCAGCATATTCTAAATGCTGCAGCATACACTAATAAGCCCTTCTGGACATTTTATAGAGCTTTATAGAGATCATTCCGATCACGCGACTGTTTATATATATATATATATATATATACGTGTGAGGCATATCTGGAAATAAAGAAGAACAACTAGATTAGATTAAGTTTTGAAATTAGACCGTATACCCAATTTACCTTAAATTTGAAATATTAAAATTATGTACCCAGCATTGTCATTTAGCATTAAACTTTTAAGTCAAATTATATTAAACAAATGTAAATTTGCAGATACCATAATTGGAAAGGTTTTGTAATAAAATGCTTTTTAAGTTGATGTTTTTGTTCAGAGACTTGTAAAGTAATAATACCAGTTAAACTATTTTTCTACAGAGTACTAAATTTTTTTCGCCCTAAAACCTGACATGGAGATATCTCTCTATTCTAAAAAAAAGTAACTACCGCTGTCACCGCCGCCGCCGCCGCCGCCGGTTTTGAATTTTTTGTGACCGGAGGTCTTTCTTCGTTAATATTAAGAAAAATAATGCATACAAAAATATGAAAATCGGTAGTATTATACAGAAATGTTTGATAAACACGCTGATGCAGACAGTTTTCAGATCGAAGAATTATTTTAAGAGATATTTAATGCTAAAGTTGGACAAAATCGTTCCACTAAAAAAGTTTTATAGGAGCAAAAACTGTTCATAGGAATTTAATCATTTTTAGATCATTTTATGCGTTAGAATTTGCCGGAGTGCAGATTGCATTAATTTTTTTATTTTGACTCATTTTTTGAGGTTTTATTTCTATTTTAAATTCAGATTTTCAGCATTTCTAGAGATATTTTTAACAGATTTTAGAAAGTGATATTAATTTAAACTGTTGCCAACTGTATAATCAGCGGAAGCAATAATGTTTGCTTCAAAAAAAAAAAAAAAAAAATATTTATACGTGTAAATAAATTAAAATTTATTTACACGTGACTATTATAAACAGAAAAAAACATTTGGAATTAGAATTAAATAATTATGTACAAAAAGCAGGAACTTATTAAAAATTATGTCATAAAAACTATAATTACACGTGAATTTTAAGAGAGAAAGGAATTTGTAAAGCAATAAATTTATTAACATGCGTTAGAAGTCCTAAATAGGAGAAATTACGTCATATTTACGTCACATTACAGTTATTACATAAAATGGACACAAAATAATATTGCAAAACGGTTTAAATTTAGAAATTGCGCTAGACATTTATTTGATATTTTAAGAGGATACTTTTCAACTATTTTTGTTAGGAAAGCGCAAATAATATTTAATTTCTAACACAAGCATTTTCACGTAAATATTAAAAAGAGAAAGAATAATTTTGTCAAAATTACGTCAGATTAAAAACGATTCATTTAAAATGTCTCATTTAAAAGAACTTTCTTTTCACTTTGTTAAAAAATACCAGGAGACAAAGACTCTGTTTACTTAATTCGTTTTATATTAGCTTATTTTGAAATGTTGTTACACGTGTCTACGTCTTCAAGTTATTTTTATTTCGACGTTTTATTTGTATTTTTATTAATGTTGTACTAATTTATTTGTTTTTTCGTTATTTAAAATAAAAATTATGTCAATTTGTATAATTTGGCGAGTGGTTTGGCGATTTATATAACTTGGCGAAATGGGTCGACGGGATAATCAAGTAGTATCGCAACGGATTTGGCGTTAAAATTCTCCAATCAAAGAGAAATGAATAGAAATACGCTTATAGAGAGATCGCCACTGGTTTTTAAATTATAATTCAATCTTTCGAAATCTTTTTAAAGCCGATCAAAATAGCGTGCATTTAGAGTCTACGGTGTCTGGACGGGGGTTGGCGAGCGTAGCTCGTAGGGGGCCGAGCCCCCTAGTTTTATAAATTAAATAATGCTAAAGGAATAATGTTAGGTTTTATGAAATAAAAATGCAATTTATACTCAAATTACACTCACTGTGCTCAAATTATCCCTATATGGGATATAGCTAATATGTGTTTTATAATATTCCATCATTTATTTGAGAATTAAAAATCGAAATGAGAATCTCTCTATTCTAAAAAAAAGTAACTACCGTTGTCACCGCCGCCGCCGGTTTTGAATTTTTTGTGACCGGAGGTCTTTCTTCGTTAATATTAAGAAAAATAATGCATACAAAAATATGAAAATCGGTAGTATTATACAGAAATGTTCGATAAACACGCTGATGCAGACAGTTTTCAAATCGAAGAATTATTTTAAGAGATATTTAATGCTAAAGTTGGACAAAATCGTTCCACTAAAAAAGTTTTATAGGAGCAAAAACTATTCATAGGAACTTAATCATTTTTAGATCATTTTATACGTTTGAAGTTCCCGGTGTGCAGATTGTATTTCTTTTTTTAATTTGACTAATTTTTCGAGGTTTTATTTCTATTTTAAATTCAAATTTTCAGCATTTCGAGAGATATTTTTTACAGATTTTAGAAAGTGATATTAATTTAAACTGTTGCCAACTGTATAAACAGCGGAAACAATAATGTTTGCTTAAAAAAAAAATATATATTTATACGTGTAATAAATTAAAAATTTATTTACACGTGACTATTATAAACAGAAAAAAACATTTGGGATTAGAATTAAATAATTATGTACAAAAAGCAGGAACTTATTAAAAATTACGTCATAAAAACTATAATTACACGTGAATTTTAAGAGAGAAAGGAATTTGTAAAATAAATTTATTAACATGCGTTAGAAGTCTTAAATAGGAGAAATTACGTCATATTTACGTCACATTACAGTTATTACATAAAATGAACACAAAATAATATTGCAAAACGGTTTAAATTTAAAAATTGCGCTAGACATTTATTTGATATTTTGAGAGGATACTTTTCAACTATTTTTCTTAGGAAAGCGCAAATAATATTTTATTTCTAACACAAGTATATTCACGTGAATATTAAAAAGAGAAAGAATAGTTTGGTCAAAATTACGTCAGATTAAAAACGATTAATTCAAAATGTCTCATTTAAAAGAACTTTCTTTTCGCTTTGTTAAAAAATACCGGGAGACAAAGATTATGTTTACTTAATTCCTTTTATATTAGCTTATTTTGAAATGTTGTTACACGTGTCTACGTCATCAAGTTATTTTTATTTCGACGTTTTATTTGTATTTTTATTAATGTTGTACTAATTTATTTGTTCTTTCGTTATTTAAAATAAAAATTATGTCAATTTGTATAATTTGGCGAGTGGTTTGGCGATTTATGTAATTTGGCTTAATTAGTCGACGGGATAATCAAGTAGTACCGCAGCGGATTTGGCGTTAAAATTTCCCCAATCAAAGAGAAATGAATAGAAATCCGTTTATAGGGAGATCGCCACTGTTTTTTAAATTATATTTCAATCTTTCGAAATCTTTTTAAAGCCGATCACATTAGCGTGCATTTAGAGTATGCGGTGTCTGGACGGGGGTTGGCGAGCGTAGCTCGTAGGGGGCCGAGCCCCCTAGTTTAATAAAAAGAATTAAAATGGCATAAATCAAGATACTGATAATTGTAACAATTATGATTTCAATATATATTTAGCGTACTTCCATGAATTTAAATTTCAGTAAGTTAAAATTTTATTTTATTTTCCTTATTTACTTAATGCATTTCATATTTTACAATATTTCATCATTATCTATTAAATAAAATTTGAAATTCGAACTTAATAGAAAGAAGTGAAATGGTATACTATCAAGAAAATAACAATTTAAAAATATATTATTTCAGAATCTATTTAGTGTACTTCCATGAAATTGAATTTCAGTAATTTCTTTCCAGTGAACCTAACACATAATTCCCGAATATGATAATTGATGTTAATGGTTTTATTTTTTTATGCAAAAATGGCGAAAACTTTCTGTTTTAAGCCCTTAACAACAATTCTTTTTTATATGCCTTCTTTATCCTATCATATTTCCATTTTTTTCCGCTTAATATCTTGACTTTCTATATTTTTTTTCAACCATTGTACGAGAAGAAGAATGTTTATTATTTTACCGAACTGAGACCGAATCCAAACAGATAAAGTTGAACACATAGAGCTTCACAGATGGAAAACGAGTTCTTTTATGGCACCAAGAGTGTTGATTCAGAGAAAGTTTTCTCAGCTGTGAGCAGAAAGATTTTGAGAATGATATTGGTCGCACCAGTTTGTCCTTCCATATTGTTAATTTGCCAAATGATCAAATAGATAAATGCACTACATCGATTTATTCGTCATCTGGGCGTCAATGGATATGATTGTACTTGCATATTGCTTATATTGCAATCTTCTACTATATAAGGTATGCCACCTATAATCTAAGCTCGTTTTACGTAGCTTGAAGGGGGGAGGGGGGAGGAAGAAGAAGCAGAAATGACCAGATTAAAATTAACATATCTGTTTCAAGACTTCATAAATGGAAATCATCAATTTCAAAAAAGTAAGAAAATAGCAGAAGCAGTACACGTGCTTACTGTAAAAACAATCTTTTGCTTCAAACACATATCCTGCTGCATATACTATTTACCTGAATGAGGCACGCGTTACGTTATTATTCTATATATGTTTACATATGCCAGGGTATGGCCCAGAATATAAGAGCCTCAATAAACAAAACGATTTGGACAAATAAGTATTGCTAGTATCTTATAAATCACATAGATGCCGTTAAATATTTGACCTCACCAAGACATAATTTATAAGCCTTTAGGTGAAACGCAATGGTACACAGAAAGAAAAGTTGTTTTACAATTGTGCATAGTCCAAGCTACACTATTATTGTTATTTTTTTCTTTTAAAAAAATCGTTTTATTTTTTTACTGGCAAAGAATTATTGAAGTTCTGAATTAAATAACTAGTAAAGTATTAGAAATAGTCAAATGCTAACTGTATTTGATTATGTTTCATTCGATTTACATGCCTCGTGTTCATCATCGCGTAAAAAAATTCCGTATTTTTGAGCCCCTATTTGAATATTTTCTCGCATGAAGCATTTTAAAAGGAAAGAGATAAATTCATCCGAAAATAAAAAACATCCCAAGAAGCTTACAATTAAATCTTGACATTTCAAAATCATCCCCCGCATTTTTATCAAATTCTCACTATGAGAAGAAATTTAAAGTAGCTGTTGGTGACATCTTTATGTATACCATAAGTCTTATCCGAATCCGTCTTTCTTCTTTCCTTGACTATTTCTAATAAGTATGCTGACTAATTCAATAAGGAAAACCAAATAAAAGTAAGGTAAGCTGGGGTAACTGGACCCACGGGGTAACTGAGCCATAGGCTATTTTATAAAAAACCGCTGATGTCTTTTAAATTTCAGCTTTTGTCAACATTGCACTCCCATCTCTACTTCTTAAAACAACGTGTGTCAACTCAATCATAACTGTGTCTTTCCTGTGATAAGTTGCCGAATTTTTTTTTTTTTTTTCAAACAACTGCGATTTATTTGAACTTCCTCAGCTTTTTATTAAAATACGGTAAGTCCTTTAATTAAACAATCTTTTTTTTTCTTATAAGATTAGTCATATAAATACATTAATATTATTAGGTATTTATGCATATTTACTTCATGTTTCAAATGTAAGGCCAGTGTTTCAGTTACCCCATAAATTTTTCAAGAATGGGGTAACTGGGACATGTGTCAGGGGTAACTGGACCATGTGGGATCCAGTTTCCCCAACTGTTATAATTAATTTTTTAGATTTTCTCTTACTACGAGTAATTCATTTCTCCATTGTTCTTTTGCTTGCAATAAAGAAGAATTATGTAATACATTATTGAAATTACATAATAAAATTTTTAAAAAGCATGTTGGCGGGTATCAAACCAAATTTATTAAGTGAGATAGCTTTATCTGTATCGAAATTTTACGATACAGATGAAGAGTCGTACATAAGACAAAGTGATATTATTAGAAAATTATCGAAACCAATAAAAAACAGTAAAAAATCGATATAAAAACATGGTTGCATTCTCCACAGATTTATTGGATTTATCGAACTTTCATTGAGGGGAATAGAAAAGAGAATGAGATACTTAAGTACTTACGTACCCGTTTGTTCATAGATTTATCTTGTTTATTTTTTTCCTAAAATACCCATGTAATTTCTATACTTATTACCTATACTAAAGTACATAAGTACTTACTTAATTCCTATGTGTTTTGTATAAATAAATCTAATAATTTTACATTTGGTGCTTTTTTTTAGAAACCTTGACAGTAAAGGTTTCCCTTACAACGTTCTTTAGTTGATATATAATTTACATGATCTGCCTGGTTTAAATTTTCTTATTTATACTTTTTCAAACAGCACCTGATACCCCATAACAATAATAATAATAATAATAATAATAATAAAAAAAAAAAAAAAAAACGCGTGTGGAACACAGATCTACCTGGTCCAGTTGCCCCATAAAAATGGGGAAACTGGACCTATGAAGAAAGAAAAATGAAATAAATATTTTTTCCTTATTTTCAAACATTAAAATGTAATTTTGAAAATTTTTATCTGATAGAGTGAACCTAACTGAACACATTTACAATGGTTCAGACTTTAATTCAAATAAACATTAGCTTTTGGAAGCTGAATCGCCAGAATCTCCAGAGTCACATTGTAAAATCATGGCCCAGTTGCCCCACGTAACCTTACATTTTTTTATGAAGGACAAATTTAAATCAGAAATGAGTGATTTTTATTACATGCTATAGGTATACCAAGATAATGTAATGAATTGCTTGAAAATTTGTATTGCTCGGATACTTGAATTTTTCAGATAAATACCTAAGCTGTTGCGTTTTAGGACTTCTTAATAAATTTTGATACATTAAAATAAAATTATTTTACTTTACTAGATTTCGAGATCAGCTATACAAACACTAATACACAGTTCCTACAAACCTACTCCATAAAAAATACGGTTTACAATGCTGTTATACGAACAGCTAAAAATAACCAAAGAAATTATTTAGATTTTATTTTAAATTCTTGATTGTGGGATTTCAATAAGCTGTGCCAAAATTAAGAAAAGCTTTTTTTTTTTTCAAAAAATATCTTACCCATAGATAAGATAAATTAGATTGTATTTTCAGCATCATTTATAAATTTTGTGAACGAATTTTACCGATTTCAGAATTCTTTGTCTTTTAAAACTAGAATATTTTATCGTTTTCAAAATAGGCTTCTTTTTCCTATTATCATTTACACATTGAAGATTAGAAACGGTTCTCCAGGATTCTATTTTCAGTCACTCTAAAAATCTCAATTCTCTTCTGAATGCTTTAGAATATAAGTAATATAAATTATTAAAATATTTTCATTTATCCAAATACAGAAAAATCTTTCTGCAACTACAGGCATCCCTCGACTTACGTAAATTCGCACTTACGTAAGAAATTTCGAAAATTACATGTATGAATATACTAGAGCGTTTGATACGCATTTGCATACTTTTGATAATTGTTTTATAAATAAAATATAGGGATAAAAGCCACAACAATAATATAGTTTTATATATTAGATTATAGTTATATTTTTATTGGGATGTACAATCAAATCTTTAACAAAATAAACACAAATCTGATTAAAATGAGCCAAAAAAAACTCTGTTTAACCGTTACAATTTTGTTAGCTGAATTCAAACCATACCGAAACGGAATTTTAAAGTTTCGGTGAAGAGGAACGAGTGTATTTTTTCTTCCAGCTTCAGAGCTGTTCGTTTCATGTAGATTCAAAATTGATATAAATAAATTCATCAATGTTAAATTTATAAATCCCATATTCCACAAGATACTTTTTATTTGAAAAGTGTTCTTTCAGTTTGTTTTTATACTTTTTCATACTATTATAGTTTATATCCAAGTAAATACTGCTGCATGCTACTTTATTTATATAATAATACTGTGTAAATAATGTATATATTATATATATATAATAAATATTGCAGTTTCTGACGAAATTTTACCTAAGGAATTTACAAATTCGACTTGCGCAAAAGTTTACGAAACTCATTACTTACGTAAGTCGGGGGATGCCTGTATACGACAATTTTAAATACCTTTATTATATTCCTTGAAAAAAGTCATTGTATTTTAACGGACACGTACAAGAACAAGACAAGTTTTATGAATAACTAAAATTAATAAGTTTCACATACCCTGCCTGTGGAATCCCATGTTATCCTATGGGAAAAGTACGTATCCTTCTCGTTCCTTCAAATCTCGAAATTTCAACAATATTTTTTTTTTCCAGACCATACATAGGAAGATTCTTTATCCATCTGTAAGCTTAAAATATTTTAAAGATAATTATGAGTAGTTTAAAATTTGTGTTTAAGTTTCAAAACATTCAGAAAAGTATGAAAAGTACTTTTTCCTCGTTTGTAACTTTGGCCTGGAAAAAGATATACACATTTGGATCTTACAGATGGATAAAGAACCTTCTTATATACTTGCTGAAAAAAAAATTGTTGAAATTTCCAAATTTGAATGAATAATAATAAGTATTTTTTCCCATCGGATAACATGAGATTCCACTATTTTTCTTCCTCACCAGATAAGTCCTTTTAACAGACATGTATAAGGATAGCCAAATAAAAGTATACCTTTTATGAAAAACAAATTTAAATCAAAAACGAGTGATTTCCATTACATGCTATAGTTATACCGAGATAATGTAATGAATTGCATGGATACTTGAGTTTTTTAAATAATTATAAGACAAAATTTATAAATAATTAAAATTAATAAGCTTCACATGCCCTGTATATTTCTCTACAAGCGTGGGAAAGGGTATGAAATAAAACATTATCAATTCTTAATTTACTCTTTTTTTATCGGGTTTAGGAATATACAGTGAAATTTGATGATGCAATCAAACAAATAATTTGAAACTGATGTGATATTGCAATATAAGAAATTTTTTATTTCTAAATATTTACATTTTATTTTCAGCTGTTATTAAATTAACAAAATTATTGAATTAAAACTTTGGCATTTATTTTTCTACATTAATTCAGCGTTAAAACAGTTTTTTTAGACTATTAGTTTTTAAGTTAGTAGTAAATATAATTAAGTTGTTTAATTAAAATAGTTAAGTTTTTTTATAAATAACTTTTTTTTATCGGGTTTAGGAATATACAGTGAAATTTGATGATGCAATCAAACAACTAATTTGAAACTGATGCGATATTGCAATATAAGAAATTTTTTAGCTCTAAATATTTAGATTTCATTTTCCGCTGTTATTAAATTAACAAAATTATTTAATTAAAACTTTGGCATTTGTTGTTCTACATTAATTCAGCGTTAAAATATATTTGGAAAAAAACATTTAAGCAATGCCCGAATAATTCCGGTCTTTTACTAATGACAAGGTCATTCGAATTACACAAACTGTGGTGAAAGAGCCTAAACAATGACAATATCACAAAAAGTGTAATTTTCGATTGACCTTACATCAGTGAGGAAAATAAATATTCGAAAGAAAAGCAAAATAAAGGAAAACAATGTTCTTTTAAAGACAACAACGGTAGAAGTTCAACAAGGAAGGCTTAAAAATTTTCAAATTATTTGTTTTAATTTTTATGCTTATCCATTTATTTTTTTAAATAAATATTTCTATGACTTGTGTGGACCCATTCTTAGAGATTTCAACACGATTGTTGTAATCAACATTTTAAGCTTAACTTTCCCATTAATTTTCAGCCATTGTCACTTTTAAAATATGCCGTGTAATTCAGTTAAAATTATCGTAACTCTCCTTGTTGACCATGATTTTCACCGAAAAAAAAGAAGAATAGAAACTCGTTTATGTTTTTAGAAAACAATTTTCAGACTGACAATAGAATAATTCAAGGGCATTTTCATGAATTTAATTCATATTTATTTGTGTTTTCGAATTGAGAACAATCACAAATAGTGTCAACAAGCTCTGTAAATTTCGCTCCATTATCATAGAAGTTACGTAAGGACACATTTTGCAGCTATTGAATTTCCGAAAAAGAGAGAAAGAAAAAAAAAAAAGAAAGAAACGAAACGAAAATGAAGCGTTTAACAAAGAAGCTCGGCTAAGACATTAATACCATTTGTGTCTACAAATTCATATAACATCATCAAGCGTACTACTTCCTGAATAGGGGCCTCCTTAATACAAGAGGGATAAGATGCGAACTGTCGAAAAGGCCACGAAGTAAGAGGGAAAAAGAGGAAATAATAAAATAACACACCAACCTCTCGGAGCAGACAAGATAAACTCTGTTTATAAAAAGCTATCCAACTGTCCCAAAGACGAGGCGCTGATGACGGTAGTCAGACGTACAGCAGAACTAGATAGTTTTATTCAGAGAATAACCAGGACTAGTTTTTTCTTCTTTTTCTCCAAAGAGAATGATTTATTTTCCTAAGGTTTTTGAGTTTTCAAAGATTTTGAATCGCGAAGGAAATACTATGCAATCTCTGTTTACCTTATTTTAAAATCTTTACAAAATACTATAAATATAAATTTAAAACTATTTTAAAGAACATTTAACCCCTTGAAGGGCACCGGTATATTATATATACCAGTTAATTTTAATTCCCAAATGCCACATTGGCGCCAAAATTTAGGAATTAAATTTTGCTTTATACGCAAAGAAAAGCTTTTACTTAGTTTCATATAAATCTATTCATAAATACCGGTGTCATTCCATCATTTTAAGTTTTTAGCAACAGAAGTACTTGCTTTGTACGCGAAGAAAAGCTTTTACTTAGTTTCATATAAATCTATTCATAAATACCGGTGTCATTCCATCATTTTAAATTTTTAGCAACAAAAGTACTTTGCCCCTGAAAGGGCTAATAAAGAAGGGAAAAACAGAAGTTACTCTTTCTTTTGGCTTATACATAAAAGATAGCAAAATACATCATCTGTTTATAAACTATATAAGATCAAAAAGTGAAAAACTAATTGTGTTTAAAATAAGACAGATTTAAATTCAGAGTTACATAATTTAAAGGATTATTTTAAAATCTTTATACGATAATAATTGTAAATATTATGAATGTTTTAAATCCTTGTTATCCTTATTATTTTTCCCTTTGGCTTATAGCTAAAAAAATAGCAAAATAGATCATCTGTTTATGAATTATATAAGATGGTAAAAAGATGAAAATCTGTAATTGTATTTAAAATAACACAAATTTTAATTCAGAGATAAATAATTTTATAAAAAATTAATTGGTTGGATAGCTTTTTATAAAGAAATTTATAATAAACAATTAAATTTAAAAAATCAAAAAACCCGACTGCGTAAAAAGCGAACTAATTAATTATTTCTCATCAATGTGAAACAATTTTTTTTTTTCAATTCCTACTATTAGCTCGCACTTTCGCTATATATACATCTTGTTCAAATTTTCAATCGTTAATAAAATACTTATTATTCATCCAATCAAGCCCAAATAAATTTTTTTAAACTTGTAGTGAATGACACTTGATGTTAATCCAGTTTTTTTTCAAATATTAATTCATTAATTAAATTAAATTAATTAATTTTCAATAATCGAGAGAACATCTTTCTTGATCAAGGTATTTTAAGACCGAGAGAGCCCTCTTCTTGATCAAGGCATTTTAAGCACCACTCAAAAGGAAAGAAGAATGGGAGAAAAAAAAATTCTCTTATTGACCTAAGTAGGAATTGGCTTAAAATATATGTATTTTTTATATTACTTGTTTATATTGCTTACCTATTTTTTTTATTTACTTGTATTGATGACTTTTAAGTTGTGTTTAACTGTTAGTTCCTATCTATAAACACTGTTTTTACGAGGTCTATAGATGTATATGATGGTTAGAGTTGCAGTAAAGCTAGAGATCCACAATACATACACGACTTCCAGGTTGTATAATATTTTAACGGAGCTTCTGACTGTAAAATAGTCAATGGAACATCGTCTTCATTTTAAAAGGCCTATCCAATGATATGCCACTCAATAGGGTGCGTAAATGTTTTTTTTTCGTCTCTACCGCCATTTTGTATTTTACGGGCGCCATTTTGAATTTATAAAAACAAAACCTAGCCTATAACCATTGTGCCGTTAAGACGAATTGATAGAGACCTCATTCATTAAAATCCATCCAGCCGTTGGGATGTTTCGAGGGTATAAAGAAATCCACATACACAGACACGCGTGAAACACATAACCCTTCTTTTCAGTCGGGTAAAAAGGTATTCAACTGTCCCAAAGACGAGGCACTGATGACGGTAGTCAGACGTACAACAGAACTTGATAGTTTTATTCAGAGAATAACCAGGACTCGTTTTTTTCTTTTTCTCCAACGAGAATTATTTATTTTCCTAAGCTTTTTGAGTTTTCAAAGATTTTGAACATGAAGGAAATGTTATACAATCTCTGTTTACCTTATTTTAAAATCTTTACAAAATAATATAAGTGTAAATTTAAAACTGTTTTAAAGAACATATAATAAGGAAGGAAAAAATAGAAGTTATTTTTTTCTTTTAACTTATACATAATTTGAGCAAAATACATCATCTGTTTATAAGCTATGTAAGATCAAATTTTGGTCAAAAAGTGAAAAACTAATTGTATTTAAAATAAGACAGATGGTAATTCAGAGATAAATAATGTAAAGGATTATTTTAAAATATTTACAAGATAATAAATGTAAATATTATAAATGTTTTAAATCCTTTTTATCCTTCCCTTTGGCTTTGCTAAAAAAATAGCAGAGTAGATCATCTGTTTATGAATTGTATAAGATCAAACTATGGTAAGAAGATGAAAATCTGTAATTGTATTTAAAATAACACAAATTTTAATTCAGAGATAAATAATTTTATAAAAAATTAATTGGTTGGATAGCTTTTTTATAAAGAAATTTATAATAAACAATTAAATTTAAAAAATCAAAAAACCCGACTGCGTAAAAAGCGAACTAATTAATTATTTCTCATCAATGTGAAACAATTTTTTTTTTTTCAATTCCTACTATTAGCTCGCACTTTCGCTATATATATATCTTGTTCAAATTTTCAATCGTTAATAAAATACTTATTATTCATCCAATCAAGCCCAAATAAATTTTTTTAAACTTGTAGTGAATGACACTTGATGTTAATCCAGTTTATTTTTCAAATATTAATTCATTAATTAAATTAAATTAATTAATTTTCAATAATCGAGAGAACATCTTTCTTGATCAAGGTATTTTAAGACCGAGAGAGCCCTCTTCTTGATCAAGGCATTTTAAGCACCACTCAAAAGGAAAGAAGAATGGGAGAAAAAAAAATTCTCTTATTGACCTAAGTAGGAATTGGCTTAAAATATATGTATTTTTTATATTACTTGTTTATATTGCTTACCTATTTTTTTTATTTACTTGTATTGATGACTTTTAAGTTGTGTTTAACTGTTAGTTCCTATCTATAAACACTGTTTTTACGAGGTCTATAGATGTATATGATGGTTAGAGTTGCAGTAAAGCTAGAGATCCACAATACATACACAACTTCCAGGTTGTATAATATTTTAACGGAGCTTCTGACTGTAAAATAGTCAATGGAACATCGTCTTCATTTTAAAAGGCCTATCCAACGATATGCCGCTCAATAGGGTGCGTAAATGTTTTTTTTTTCGTCTCTACCGCCATTTTGTATTTTACGGGCGCCATTTTGAATTTATAAAAACAAAACCTAGCCTATAACCATTGTGCCGTTAAGACGAATTGATAGAGACCTCATTCATTAAAATCCATCCAGCCGTCGGGATGTTTCGAGGGTATAAAGAAATCCACATACACAGACACGCGTGAAACACATAACCCTTCTTTTCAGTCGGGTAAAAAGGTATTCAACTGTCCCAAAGACGAGGCACTGATGACGGTAGTCAGACGTACAACAGAACTTGATAGTTTTATTCAGAGAATAACCAGGACTCGTTTTTTTCTTTTTCTCCAACGAGAATTATTTATTTTCCTAAGCTTTTTGAGTTTTCAAAGATTTTGAACATGAAGGAAATGTTATACAATCTCTGTTTACCTTATTTTAAAATCTTTACAAAATAATATAAGTGTAAATTTAAAACTGTTTTAAAGACGTACAACAGAACTAGATAGTTTTATTCAGAGAATAACCAGGACGTTTTTTTCTTTTTCTCCAACGAGAATTATTTATTTTCCTAAGCTTTTTGAGTTTTCAAAGATTTTGAACATGAAGGAAATGTTATACAATCTCTGTTTACCTTATTTTAAAATCTTTACAAAATAATATAAGTGTAAATTTAAAACTGTTTTAAAGACGTACAACAGAACTAGATAGTTTTATTCAGAGAATAACCAGGACGTTTTTTTATTTTTCTCCAACGAGAATTATTTATTTTCCTAAGCTTTTTGAGTTTTCAAAGATTTTGAACATGAAGGAAATGTTATACAATCTCTGTTTACCTTATTTTAAAATCTTTACAAAATAATATAATTGTAAATTTAAAACTGTTTTAAAGACGTACAACAGAACTAGATAGTTTTATTCAGAGAATAACCAGGACGTTTTTTTATTTTTCTCCAACGAGAATTATTTATTTTCCTAAGCTTTTTGAGTTTTCAAAGATTTTGAACATGAAGGAAATGTTATACAATCTCTGTTTACCTTATTTTAAAATCTTTACAAAATAATATAAGTGTAAATTTAAAACTGTTTTAAAGACGTACAACAGAACTAGATAGTTTTATTCAGAGAATAACCAGGACGTTTTTTTATTTTTCTCCAACGAGAATTATTTATTTTCCTAAGCTTTTTGAGTTTTCAAAGATTTTGAACATGAAGGAAATGTTATACAATCTCTGTTTACCTTATTTTAAAATCTTTACAAAATAATATAAGTGTAAATTTAAAACTGTTTTAAAGACGTACAACAGAACTAGATAGTTTTATTCAGAGAATAACCAGGACTCGTTTTTTTATTTTTCTCCAACGAGAATTATTTATTTTCCTAAGCTTTTTGAGTTTTCAAAGATTTTGAACATGAAGGAAATGTTATACAATCTCTGTTTACCTTATTTTAAAATCTTTACAAAATAATATAAGTGTAAATTTAAAACTGTTTTAAAGACGTACAACAGAACTAGATAGTTTTATTCAGAGAATAACCAGGACTCGTTTTTTTATTTTTCTCCAACGAGAATTATTTATTTTCCTAAGCTTTTTGAGTTTTCAAAGATTTTGAACATGAAGGAAATGTTATACAATCTCTGTTTACCTTATTTTAAAATCTTTACAAAATAATATAAGTGTAAATTTAAAACTGTTTTAAAGACGTACAACAGAACTAGATAGTTTTATTCAGAGAATAACCAGGACTCGTTTTTTTTCTTTTTCTCCAACGAAAATTATTTATTTTCCTAAGTTTTTTGAGTTTTCAAAGATTTTGAACATGAAGGAAATGTCATACAATCTCTGTTTACCTTATTTTAAAATCTTTACAAAATAATATAAGTGTAAATTTAAAACTGTTTTAAAGAACATATAATAAGGAAGGAAAAAATAGAAGTTATTTTTTTCTTTTGACTTATACATAATAGATAGCAAAATACATCATCTGTTTATAAACTATATAAGATCAAATTTTGGTCAAAAAGTGAAAAACTAATTGTATTTAAAATAAGACAGATGGTAATTCAGAGATAAATAATGTAAAGGATTATTTTAAAATCTTTACAAGATAATAAATGTAAATATTATAAATGTTTTAAATCCTTTTTATCCTTCCCTTTGGCTTAGCTAAAAAAATAGCAGAGTAGATCATCTGTTTATGAATTGTATAAGATCAAACTATGGTAAGAAGATGAAAATCTGTAATTGTATTTAAAATAACACAAATTTTAATTCAGAGATAAATAATTTTATAAAAAATTAATTGGTTGGATAGCTTTTTTATAAAATAATTTATAAAAACGTATCCAACTGTCCCAAAGACGAGGCGATGATGACGGTAGTCAGGCGTACAGCAGAACTAGATAGTTTTATACAGAGAATAACCAGGACTAGTTTTTTCTTTTTCTCCAACAAGAATTATTTATTTTTCTAAGATTTTTGAGTTTTCGAAGATTTTGAATCATGAAGGAAATGTTATACAATCTTTGTTTACGTTATTTTAAAATCTTTATAACATAATGATGTTAACATTTAGTAACAAAGGGAAAAATAGAAGTTATTCTTTCTTTTGGCTTAAACATGAAAGATGGCAGAGTACAGTCGTGGAAAAAAAAGTAAACACCCCTACTAACTCCTCAACAAATTATCGTAGACGAAAGTTACAGGTACCGAACGATTGGAAATAAAGTCTACTTTTAAATGGTGTGTATAAAATTTGCTTAGGTGGCCATATACATATTAAAACTAATCCAAACTTCATTTTTTTCAATGGCAGTACCCAAATTTAACGAGATATTTCAAATCTTCGGTTCAAAATATACCTAGAAACCAAATTTCAAGTCATTCGAATGATAAGTTTTTGAATTATAGACATTCAAAATTTAGTACTTCTAATGTTAAATTACATTTTCATATTTTTATTTATATCTTCTGAAATTATGCTCCTAATGAGCTAATTTTTTGTGTAGCAATAATACTAATATACCCAAAGATAAATACGTTGAATTTGTAATTTTTAAAATTTTATGATATGAATTATGAATTATGAAATTAATATTCGAAAAAATTATGAATTGCAACATACAATTCTTTTGATGGATTTAGATTTATTAAGTCCTGCTTTATGGAAATCCAAAATTTCACATTTTTCTGCCAAGTAGTTTTCAAATTATGCTTAAAACACGGCAAAATGAGGGTTTAAGGGGCCATCTATGATAGAAGTGAGTAAATTTTTGAATTTTATTCTGCTATCCTGTAATCAAACAGGTTTCATTGACGCTTAAACGTGCCTTGATCAAGAAGGCGGCTCTCTCGGTTAACAATCGAGTTCGGAACTTCAATTTGGATACAGCCCTTAAAATACGCTCGTTTTAAAATAATTAATTTCTCGGAAACTTACGGCCACGAATTGCCTAAAAATTTGTTTATAGGCTAATTGAAAGGTGTAGAGTTCATTTATGCTGTCAGAATTGTGTACTGCTATTGAAAAAAACAAAGTTATGGTTCGTTTTAATATGTAGATAGCCCCTTAAACAAATTTTATATACATCATTTAAAAGTAGACTTTATTTCCAATCTTTCGGTACCAGTAACTTTCTTCTACGATAATTTGTTGAGAAGTTAGTAGGGGGTGTTTACTTTTTTTTTCCACGACTGTACATCATCTGTTTATGAACTACAAGGTGGCCATAATTAAACTTGCAGTACTCAGAGTGTTCTGTAGCGCGATCTAATTGAGAGAATGACGCCAAATTTTGTAAGAGGATTAAACAAGACCGGGGACGAAGGATTCCGCGAACAAAAATAGTTTTAAAAGTCACCGCTAGGGGAATATGTGTCGCTGTGTAACAGAAAAGAGAGTTTTAAAAAATATGGAATCAATACTGAACTAAAATTACCTTTTATTTAGCACATTTAACTATTTTAGTATCGTTTTTGCATTTTTTAAAACTATCTTTTCTGTTACACAGCGCCACATATTCCCCTAGCGGTCACTTTTGGAACAAATTTTATTTTCGCGGAATCCTTCGTCCCCCGTCTTGTTTAATCTTCTTACAAAATTTGGCGTCATTCTCTCAATTAGATAGCGCTACAGAACACTCTCTGAGTACTGTCAGTTTAATTATGGCCACCTTGTATATAAGATCAAATTATGGTCAAAAAGTGAAAAACTGTAATTGTATTCAAAATAAGACAGATTTAAATTTAGAGTTAAATAATGTAAAGGATTATTTTCCTAAGGTCCCTACAATTTATTTTTCTAAGGTCTTTGAGTTTTCAAAGATTTTGAATCACGAAGGAAATGTTATACAATCTCTGTTTACCTTATTTTAAAATTTTACAACATAATATAAATGCAAATTTAAAACTGTTTTAAAGAACATTTAATAAGGAAGGGAAAAATAGAGGTTACTTTTTCTTTTGGCTTATACATAAAAGATAGCAAAATACATCATCTGTTTATAAACTATATAAAATAATTATGGTCAAAAAGTGAAAAACTAATTGTGTTTAAAATAAGACAGGTGGTAATTCAGAGATAAATAATGTAAAGGATTATTTTAAAATCTTTACAAGATAATAAATGTAAATATTATAAATGTTTTAAATCCTTTTTATCCTTCTTTTTGGCTTATAGCTAAAAAAATAACAGAGTAGATCATTTGTTTATGAATAGTATAAGATCAAACTATGGTAAGAAGATGAAAATCTGTAATTGTATTTAAAATAACACAAATTTTAATTCAGAGATAAATAATTTAACGGATTATTCACAAATGTTGGTTAGTACAATTAATATTTCCTTTTAAAATAGAAATTTATATCATGTTACGGTCTATAAACCAGCTATGTCGCAACATACTATTTCTTATGTATTTTTCTACCACTATTTCCAAACAATAATATTCGTGGCTGATTATTCTATTGCGCATATTATAGCGTGAAGATTATTGCTTTTAAATAATGGTAGCGTAATATATAAACAAATATAGAACGCTGCTATAGTATCTAGTAGCAATTTCTTCTCTTAGATCCTTACCATCGACTCCAGGAGATGGTTGATCATCCACCCAGGGTTCTTCGGCGTCAAAATGTGCGTCACCACCTATACCCTCTCCGGGAAAGAAGGCATGTGCCAGCACAACCCCTCGTCCATCGAAGGCATAGCCATCTCCATGTTGTCCACGCTCGAACGACACAATGATATCTGCCTCGTGGCTGCTCACTTCCCTGAAGTTCAGCTGAGAGACAGAACTCCAGACGTCGAAGGCTTTCTTCAGTTCAAGGCGTACACTACCACTGTGCAATCCCGCCGGATACTGCTTGACTCTGCAAAATTGAACATGCAATGTAAGATTTTGATAAAAGCGGTAAAAACACTTTTAGCTCTTTCAAATAACACACATACATAAAAGATACAGTGAAATTCTAGTTTCCCGGATTAATGGGATCTGAACGTATATGAAAAAATCTGGAATGTTGGGCCAATCGTCAAAAGAAGGTTATTTTGTGAGATAATTTTTTTTTCTAAAATCTGTTTTGTATAATAAAAAAGACAAGCAAATGACTAATCGTCCAAAGTAGGTTATTTTATGAAATATTTTTTTTCTTCTGAAATCAGTTTTGTTTAATAAAAAAAGGCAAGTAAAAGCTATCCAGTTTACATTAGGTTTACTGTTTTATAAAATCATTTTTATTGTAAACAAACAAACAAACAAATAATATTGTACTTAGTACATACATTTAGATATACTAATTGAACATGTACAGTCGGCAAAAAGAAAGAGGAAGAAAAAGAAAACGCTATGTATTTTAATCTCCAATATTGTCATAGTATAAAAACTGGAAATCACCTTGGAAATTTGGCTGAAAATTATGACTTCTTTCAACTTTTGTTATAATAATAAACATAGGACGTGGTCTTCAAAGACAAATTGTTCCAAATTCCAAAAATTTCAATACAAACATTTAATTTTGACATAATACTTGGCTTTTTGGTTAATTTTACCTTAGGATACCAAATGGGAAGTTATTCAGTGAAGTCGGTTAGGAATTATGAAAGTTTAAAGTTTGGAACTCCTAATTATTAAATTCATTTGTAGTTGTTGCAAAAGAGATTGCAATGCGGAGGGTTTTTTTAAGCATAACCCAAAAACTACTTGACGTAATGAACTGCAATTATGGATTCTCATGTTTGCATCTTTTAAAAATCAATTTCTGTTAAAAACTTTATACTAGATTAAAATTGAAATTTCTTTTAAAAATTAGTTAAAAATTATATATATATTTTTTTTTGACAGAAATCGATTTTTAGAAGCTTCAAATATGCCAATACAAAATTACAGTTCATTCCGATAAGTAGTGTTTGAGTGATCCTTAAAAAAGGCACTGCAATCTGTTTTGCAAAGATTACAGATGAATTTAACATTAGGAGGTCCAAATTCTAAACCTTCATATTATCTAAATTACGTGACCAGGTGACTGGCCAGTTGTAGTATCCTGGCGTAAAATTTACTGAAAAAGCCAGATACGATGTCAAAATTAGATGTTCGTACTGCAAATTTCGGAGATTGGTACAGTCATAAAGATACCCCCCCCCCCCCTAAGCTTTGCTTTTACAAGACGAATTGAAATAGACAAATTCCAGTCAAATGGCTGCTTCCATTTTTTTTTTCCTGTGACAATTTGTGAATTAAAATGTATAGGTTGCTCTTTTTCTTCTTTTTGGCCGCCTGTGCAACAAATCTTGATTGTTTTGTCGTAGACCATAAATACAGACTTTTAAAATTATCCGCATAAGATGCTTCAGAATTTGCATTTAAATATAAATTTGAAAGTTAGATTAAATAAGAATTTTAATGAAATTATACTTGTATGAACTAACCCATAAAATTACATTCATTGAAATGCAATGCGCATTTCAATAAGGCTCTTTTCCCTTGAATGCAGTTTTTTATTCCTTTATATCGATCCGGTACTCTAT
This sequence comes from Maratus speciosus, assembly GCA_963932465.1. Classification (NCBI taxonomy): domain Eukaryota; kingdom Metazoa; phylum Arthropoda; class Arachnida; order Araneae; family Salticidae; genus Maratus; species Maratus speciosus. The sequence goes on from OZ010791.1 coordinate 143,580,138, forward strand.
GAACTTTATGGTATACTACAGTTCCATAAAAATCCAAAGATCGGAGACTATCTTAAAGAAATTTCTGACACATTTGCCTTGTGTCAAATGTAACACTACCACAAAAAGTGGTGCATGTCCGCGTCCAAACGGCATTGAATTAATCGCTCCATACATCAGAATGTGGTTGATATTGTATATCGCTCATCCGCAAGAAAAGTGTACTGTAAAAAAAATATATATGTAAGATTATCTCATAAAATTGGTGGCAGCATGTTACCAGTCAATTTTATTAATTAATTTAACTTATATAATGGTGTAGTTCAAACTGATTGTAACTGGTGTAATGTTACAAATTAGTGCAACGTGACACCAATACCAGTTATATCGGTTAAATTACTCAATAAAAGGGAGGCAGCAAGGCCGCCACCAATTTTATGGTGTAACTTTACATAATTTTTTTGCAGTGTGACACAAGTCGCAAAAATTCATTTTGAATTTTATTCCACTAGTAGGTCTGTCATGCGTCTTACTACAACAAAAATTTCATGTGTAGCTATCCGAAAAATCCCTTTATTACTCTATATGTCCATTCATGACTACATAAGAGGCGGGGGGGGGGGGGTGGATTGTGTAGGAAGGTAAAATTACTCAACCCTCAAAACCTCATCTACATCTTCATTCTTAAAGGTTTTACGATTTAGTGCACGTTTTCACTGCTGCATGTAGAGGTTAGTGCTATAATGTCATGTTATACAGTAGACGATCGATTTTACGAACCTCTTTTTTACGAACTGAAGTACTGTCCCGACCAGCATCCCATTGAACTAATGTTACTCCCATTTCGAACTTTCGATTTTACGAACACATTACATGAGTCCCATCGGGTTCGTAAAATCGAGAGTCTACTGTAGTAAAAACAAGCGGATCTTAATTTTGCCTCTCCTGTGAAATTTACTTTTGTAGAGATGTGTCACTTTTCTTAGGGGTGAGCCAAGGCTAACGAGAAAGACAGGCTACCGCGGTGCATTCCACGTGTCTTTTTTTACAGACCGCTGGAGTCACGTGATATTCGAATGCACCAATGAAGGTGTGCGAAAAGAGCATCACGTCACTCTAGCGGTCTGTAAAAAAAGACATGTTGGATGCATCGCGGTAGCCTGTCTTTTTCGTTAGCCTCGGGGGTGAGCGATATGATGTCACTGATAGAGATGCAGTGGCAGTTCTAGTACTTTTCGCGATGTCATTATATTTCGCACAAAGCAAATAAGTCTGTTGAATATTTTGTTAACACTGAATATACTAGAAACCGATTATTTGACTGGTACCAAATGAAAATATTTTGATTCAAACCAGAATTTTTTTTATAAAATAAATAAAATATAATTCAAAAGTTAAAATATGATGTTAAATAGTTTTATATAAAATTGTGGCGTAAAATATTTTCATGAAACTTCAGTAAAATTTCTGGTATGGGTATTGATAAAATTATCTTTATTATTGTTAAAATTCTGTAGAAAATCTGCTTCTGAGAAAATATTTTGTCATTTCCCCCCAAAATTTCACTTTAAAATTAAATAATAGTAATAATAATATAATTTTTTTAACGAAAAAGAATAGTTTGCTAGATATCTATATCCAGTTTAAATTTTTAAATCGTTGTTTGCTCCAGAACCGTTATCAAATAGAAGTAAGTGCCCTGAGTCGAAAACTACGAGTCATTTTCTTGTTCTGAGATTCCTGGTGATCAGATTTATTTAATTTATTTTTTTTTATAGAATTTGTTGTTTGAAGTTTGACTAAGTGATTTCAGTGTGGCGACAAGGTATCCTTTTTCTGCCCCCCCCCCCCCTCCACCGTCCACAAAAAAACTAACTATAAAAGCTATTAGCGTCCCTGATTTTTGTGTATATGATAGATTAAGTTGTACAGATAACGAAATTAACAATCAGTTCACGCATCAGCAAGGGATGTTGCCATACCAACACCGTATACTCAGCTGCAATATGAAATGAATGGCAATCTTATCACTGATGATGACTCCGAGTCGGACTGACATCTGACATCAGTAATCGAATTGTCATCCATTTTACATTGCAGTACGCTGTAGCAACATCCCCCATTGCTGCGGCAGCTGGCCGGCAGTTTCGTTATCTGTTCCGCCTATCATATATACCAAAATTAACAAAGCTAAAATCGGTTATAAAAATGTGACGCTGCCTCCTGCACTACTGAGGATGCTGCACCGGCATGCCTCCTTAAAATGAATATAAGAGAGAATGGGTGGAACAAAACTCATTTTAGAGTAATTTAAAGTAAAAATCAACTTATTCACGAATTGTGAATTAACCCACATACCATGCAATACTGATGATCTCTTTGCTGAAAGTACAATCTAATTAACAGTTCTAAATTTCAACGGATCGCCAGAAATTGGAGGAGTGATCTTTCAGAGAATTGATGGGCTATTTTCAGAAGATAAGAATCAAGTAGATTCTATGAACTAGGTAATTACAGCTGAAGTTCACGAGGAAAGTTTCAAAACCAAAATTAAATTTTCACCTTCAACTTTCAGACTAAATCATTGTTTTCAGATGCTGTAAAAGGATGTCTGACATAGCTGCTGGCATGAAAATGATTACCTTCATGTTTTTGATGAGGTACAGATGAAATAAATAATACGCTAGACATATTTATTTATTTAATTACTTAAAAAAGAAATGAACTATACTGAAACGCAGAACGAAAGCTATATTCCTGTTAACACTATGCCGTCCGGTGACACCACAGTGGTGACGTGCGCAAACTAGCGGTCAACGGCCGGTGACACCACAGTGATGTCGTGCGCAAATTAGCTGCCAACGGCCGGCGACAACACAGTGGTGTCGTGAGCACAATTTTCGCTCAGTGGTCGGCGACAGCACTTTAGGATCTCCGGGTCCAAACATATTTCCCAAGGATACGCAGAACATCGAGGATATCACAGGATTATATATTGGGAACGATATATTTGAATATATTTGCAATGAAACCAACAAGTATCACAGTCAAAATTGCGATAAAAGGAAACAGAATAAAAAAATGCCAAATTTTTTAATGTTACGGCACTCGAACTGAGAAAATGGTTTGGACTTGCTATCCTTATGGGTATTGTAAAAAAAACAAGCATAGATGATTATTGGTCAACGAATCCGTTGATAGACGCACCGATATTTCGCAAAACGATGCCCCGCAACCGATTCAGACAAATATTATCATTTTTACATTTTTCTGACAACAACAATAAACCGAATAATGCCGACCGGCTTTTCGAAATGCAATTCATAATTGATCACCTTACCAAAAAGTTTAAAGAAAATTTTACTAATTCGGATGATGTGTGATTCGATTACGGGATACATTTCTTCATTCAAGATATATTCCGGTGACAAGTCAAGTGATCCGTATTAGCACTGCCGGAGCCAAGCGAATAAATATTTACGAATCGTGCGGACGGCAAAGTGTTAAATATGGAGAATAAAGGAACTGATAAAAATAAAACGATTTAAAAAAACACATCTTAAATTTATAGTGTATTACGTTTCTAATTTCTAACGAAACGTTTGATTTTAAGTGTTCTTAAATGTCAGAATTTTTACAACAGTAATTGCAAAAAAGTATATATATATGCAATATATCGCGACGTCCCGGACCTGTAGAGGCATCGCGGCCTGTTCACTTTCTCGGCTGGGGACCATACAGCCGGCTTTTCATAGGTAAGGACGACTTGGGGGTGACATCTCTTGTGGTATAAATAATTTGGACTCGGGAACATCTTGCTGTATCGAACTCATTTATTTAGCCGTTCCATCTTACAGTCCGATTCGCGAGTCCGACCGGACGTCCCGGGAGCCGCTTACATTGATGATTTTACGAGTTACTACATGGGCATGGGTTTAGCAGGCATCTCAGATCTGCAAAATCTTCCTTTTTTCGAGCGCGCGTTAACTAATATCTTGGGGTTGTCATATTTTCCAGCAGAGGACACAGTCGTAAAACTGAGAGGAACATTTTTTTAATTGGTTGATTAGCTTTTGATTGATTGTCCGGGCTCAGATGCCAGAGCTGGGCTAAGTTCACCCGGGGATGAGCTCATCACACATGGCTACAAAATTTGCAACTCAGCTACTTTTACTCCTAAAGATAGTCGAAAATGATATATGAAAGTACTAATAAGATGTATTGCTGGGAAACAAAGTTACAAGGAGTAAAACTGGTTTTAGAATGAGATTTAAAGTTAGGAGAAAGAAACTTCGGATTTTAATTTAAATTTTTGAAATTTAATTTGAATTTTGAATTTTAAAAGGGTTTTAATCGTTTCATTTATATATAAATCATTGGATCATTAAATTTCCCTTCGAAATCTTTGTCAGCATATTAAATAATATTCATCATAGATCTACAAAACCCAACTACTAACAACATCCAAATTAAAAGAAAACTACAAAAGGTCGAGAAAAACAAAACATATATACTAATTTTAATTGCTAAAAGGTGTAAATTAAAAGTTTAAAGCAATAAAAATGGGTTTATTCAGTTGTTTACATGTTTCGACTCTAGCCGAGTTATTTAATCTTATACTGTGATACGAGCAAAAATTGTGTGTATGTGTGTATGTAAATTTTATCTTGAAAACGGCTCTAACGATTTTGATTAAATTTTGCACCCTACCGTTTTCGGTCACGAAAAGACAATTGGGATGGGTCACGTGTTCGAGAAAATTAGATTAGTGGGATACTTTGGGTCATAATGGGTCAGGGTAAAGCTAATTATATCTAAAGAACGACTCAATCGATTTTGACTAAATTTTGTATCTAACCATTTTCGGGTACGAGAAGACTATTGGGCTAGATCACATGTTCGAGAAATTTCGATTTGTGGGTCATTTTTGGGTCACTGTGGGTCAAGCTATTTTTATCTAAAAAACGGCTCTAACGATTTTCACTAAACTCTATATTCTAAAGTTTTAGATTACGAGAAGACCATTGGGCTAAGTCGCATGTTCGAGAAAATTCAGTTAGTGGGTCATTTTTGGGTCACCGTGGGTCAAGCTAAGTTTATCTAGATAACGGCTCTAACGATTTTGACGAAATTTTGTAATTTATCATTTTCGGGAACGAAAAAACCATTGGGATGGGTCACGTCTTCGAGAAAATTCGATTAGTGGGTCATTATGGGTCAGAGTCAAGCTAATTATATCTGAAAAATGGTTCAAGACATTTTCACAAAATTTTGTAATATACCGTTTCTGGGCATGAGATGACCATTGGGCTAAGTCACATGTTCGAGAAAATTCAATTAGTGGGTCATTTTGGGTCACAATGGGTCAAGGTCAAGCTAATTGAATCTAAAAAATGCTCAAAAAAATTTGACCAAATTTTGTATTATACCGTCAGGGCATGAGAAGAGAATTGGGCTAAGTCACATGTTCGAGAAAATTCGATTAGTGGGTTATTTTGGGTCACAATGGGTCAGGGTCAAGTTAATTATATCTAGAGAACGGCTCAACCGATTTTGACGAAATTTTGTATTTTACCATTTTCGGGCATGATAAGACCATTGGGCTAGGTCACGTGTTCGAGAAAATTAGGTTAGTGGGTCATTTAGGTCGTAATGGGTCAAGTTCAAGCTAATTATGTCTAAAAAACGGCTCAATCGATTTTGACCAAATTTCACATCGAACCGTTTTTCGACACGAAGAAACTATTGGGCTAGGTCACATGTTCGAAAAACTTCGATTAGTGGGTCATTTTTGGGTCACTATGGGTCAAGCCAATTTTATCTAAAAAACGGCTCTAACGATTTTCCCTAAACTCAATCGATTTTGACTAAATTTTGTATCTAATCATTTTCGGGCACGAAAAAACCATTATGAGGAGTAACGTGTTCAAGAAAATTCGATTAGTGGTTCATTTTTGGGTCACCGTGGGTGTAGCTAAGTTTATCTAGATAACGGCACTACGATTTGACGAAATTCTGTAATCTATCGTTTTCAGGCACGAAAAGACCATTGGGATGGGTCACGTGTTCGAGAAATTTCGATTAGTGGGTCATTATGGGTCAGGGTCAAGCTAATTATAACTAAAAAAACGGCTCAAGACATTTTCACAAAATTTTTTAATATACGGCCGTTTCTGGTCATGAGAGGACCATCGGCCTAAGTCACATGTTCGAGAAAATTCAATTAGTGGGTCATTTTGGGTCACAATGGGCCAGGGTCAAGATAATTGAATCTAAAAACATGCTCAAAACATTTTGACTAAATTTTATATTACGTATACCGTTTCTAAGCATGAGAGGAGAATTGGGCTAAATCACATGCTCGAGAAAATTCGATTAGTGGGTCATTTTGGGTCACAATAGGTCCGGGTCCAGCTAATTGTATCTACAAAACGGCTTAAACGATTTTGACTAAATTTTGTATTCTATCGTTTTCGGGCTCGAGAACATCATTGGGCTAGGTCGCATGTTCAAGAAAAATAGATTAGTGGGTCATTTTGTATCACAATGGATCAGGGTCAAGCTAATTGTATTTAAAAAGCGGTTCAAAACTTTTTGACAAAATTTTGTATAATACCGTTTCCAGGCATGATAAGACCATTTAGGCAAGGTCGCATGTTCAATAAAATTCAATCAGTGGGTCATTTTGAGTCCTAAATAGATCAGAATCAAGCTAACTGTATCTAAAAAAAGGCTCAAATGATTTTGACCAAACTTTGTATTACACCGTTTCTGGACAAGATAAAATCATTGGGCTGGGTCGCATGCTCAAGAAAATTCTATTAGTGGGTCCTTTTGGTGATAATGGGTGAGGGTCAAGCTAACTGTATCTCAAAAAGGTTCAAACGATTTTGACAATTTTTTTTATTATACCGTTTCACAGTACAAAAAGACCATTGGAATAGGGCACGTGTTCAGTAAATTTCGGTTAGTGCGTCATTTTTGAATCAACGCGGGCCAAGCTTATTTTATCTAGAAAACGACTAACGATTTGCACTAAATTTTGTATTCCATCGTTTTCAGGCTCGAGAAGAGCATTGTGTTAGGGTCGAATCGAAAAAATTCGATTAGTGGGTCATTTTGGTCACTATGGCTCAGGGTCAAGCTAATTGCATCTAAAACAGCAAGAATGATTCAGTGGGAATAATATATCGAGATAAACACAAAGCTAATTTTGACCGAGCTTAGCTCGGTCATTCCTGCTAGTAAATAAATAAATAAATACAAATGTTCTAAAATTGCAAAAATACAACTTTATACTATTCAATATTTTCCAAGATGTTTTGAGAAATTAAATTACAGTCTTAAGCGTTTCATTACCTGCTTAGTAACCAAACCACCTCCGAAATTAAGGAACATTATTTGCACTAAAATTTACCCAATTAATTTTGAGAATTATTCAGGAATACATAAAATATCATTTATTAGAGTAGACAGATCAAAGAATTATTATATTGGAATGACTAGCATGAAATTCAAGTATAGAAAAAAGGAGCAAGTAGCTGATATTAAAATTAATAGAAAAACCACATCCCTAGCAAGATTATGTCAAGAAGAAACCATCAAAATAAAATTCAATGAAAATAAATAATTTTTCCCTCCATTCATTATCAGAGAAACCACAGAGAATGTTACCGAAAAAATTCAATATGTAATAGAGATGCAACGAATATTCGGCCCATTCGGCCTGTCTGCCGAATATTCGGCTTCGGCCGAATATCAAGTCTGTTATTCGGCCTTGGCCGAATAATACTGTAATAAATGTTTTTATATTTACACAGTGTAACTTTTTAATTTGACAATTTATATTCATCATATATAATGAAAATTTTATTTGAAATTAACTAAAACTTTTTTTTCCATTAACTTTCATACTCCGAATGGGTTTTACATACCCATTTTTATATAAGAGGCTAATTTAGGAGTCATGTTAAAAAAAATTTATGCTGTATCAGTAAGTACAAAAAGTATCTGTAATAAGCTAACATAATCTGTTAAATTTAAAATTAATCTATTCAAAATTGTTTTAAAACAGCTGTACAAGCTAATTCAAAAATTTTTTTTATCATAATGGGAAGTTTAACATTTAACCCTTGTTACATAAAAAAATATTTCTTTCAATAATATTTTGAATTATACCTATAAAGAACATAAATATATGATTGATTAGATATAGATGTAATATATGTATAAGATATTTAAGTCGTATATGTTGCAATACTTAAGGGTTTTTTTTTTTTTTTTTTTTTAGTAAAATACGCTTAAAAGTTAAATATAATTTAAATGATTTTTTTTAAGTCTGTTACTATTTCTTATTAAATAATGAAAGAAATGTAAATACTAAATTCTTTTAATTAGTATGCATTTATGTTTTAGATATATTTTTTTTTCAAGAATAGCATTGTAATGCCTTAAAAAACAGTTAAAATGCTTTCAATAAACGTAGATTGTGATGCAGAAATAATAATAATTCAGCATTATCAGGTGATAGTCTCTTTTTTTTTCCGTAAATGTTACCTGCTTCTGAAAATAAGCTCTCACTATATAATATATGGTACTTCCTGGTGCAGAAAGGTACTTTTTGGCTAATTGTGAAAGGTTTGGAAAGTCTTCCGAATTTTTCGCCCACCACTCCAAAGGACACTGTTGTCTTTCTAGTAGTGGCTGGGAAAGAAAATTACTAATTTCTTTTACTTCTTCACATTGAGGGGCACTTTCTATAGAGGCTTCACTGCTGACAACAAAGAAAAAAATAATAATAAAGATAAATAAAAATTTTGTTAATTGTGAGCTTTATAAAGTCTACAATGATTTCTTTCCACCATTTTAGAGGATATTCCTTTCACCCTTTCTATCAGTGGTTTTTCTTACGATATTAAGATTTCTTATTTTTTATTTTATTTCATCTGAAAGCTGAAACTTGTGTTTCCTAGTACTTTTAAAATTTTGTCATTATTTTAAAATGTAACAACAACACACATAATATCTATTAAAATGTAACTAGACAGTAACTGATGAGGAACTTTTGCTAAGAATTTTTTCGGGTGTCTGAATTATATTATTAAGGCAACTTTTAGGCCGAACATAGCCGAATATTTTTTCAGAGTAAAATAATGCTTTAAAAAATTAAAAATTTGTATGTAAATAATTTTTTAAAAGAAAACAATACATTTTAATTGTGAAATATACAATAATTGTGCATATAGTGCATACTATATTTTGTTTTTAGGCAAAAATAAGTTCATTATTCGGCGGCCGAATAAGCCGAATATTCGGCTGTAACTTGGCCGAATATTCGGTATTCGGTTATTCGGCCAAACCACTATTCGTTGCATCACTAATATGTAACGATGGAGCATCATTTAACTTACCAAAAATATGACTCGAGTTGCTCAATGGTTACGAAAATAAAAATAGATATCCATGTAAAATTAAAAATAACGTGCATAATATGAAACATCGAATGATGGCGTTTCATAGACCGTGCAATTTTAGAATATTTTTATTTCTTTGCTTTGAAAATGACTCGGGTAGAGTCGAAACATGTAAACAGTTGAAGAAATATATTTTTACTTATCTAAAGATTTAATTTACACCTTTTAGCAATTAAAATTAGTATATTATTACAAGGTGTTAATTTGTCGTATATTAACAAAACAGATATTGATTGCTAATGTTATTTCAATAATGAAAAGCTCTTTGATAAATTGATTTTCAACTCAGTTTAATTCTTTCAAGAGGCAGCTTATTAAAGATTGAGAAAGCCTTCTTCAAGGATAAATATGTGATATACATTTGTAAAGTTATTCTGGTTCAATTACGTTCATTCAAAAGGTAATGACCATGCTGTTATAGTTTTAGAACAAAATAGATTCTTGCTTTAATACGTTCACGCCGGCGCGGTGGGTCACACTGGACTGTCTCAGACCTGGCAAGTCTCTGGCCTTTTGGATACTAGTATTTTAATACAGAAAATGTTGTTTTATTTAATTAGAACAATTGGGCGATTTAAAGAAACAACATTTTCTCTAAAATAACGGTGGTGTGCAAAAAGCCGGAGACTTGGCAACTCTGAGACAGTTGAGTGTGACCCAACGCACCGCGTGAACGTGTTAAATCTGTTTCGTTTAATATAAACTTTTACTGCTTTATGTAATGATTCACTACTTTACACCAAATAAAGTAGTCAGTTCTAGATCTAGATACTCTTTAAGAGGAAAAGGTATTTGACAGAAAAAAATAATGTAGCATGGAAACAATTTTTGAAGTCGTTTGGATAGTTTTAGAATCACCGTGGTTTCAGAAAGTTTTCAAATCTCCCTCCTTTTAAATTTCATATATATTTTTAAGACAGTTTTTAATGAGCATTTATATCTTAAGAGGAACCAACGTCACTTTCAAATTTCTAGTCCCAGCAATTAAAAAAAAAACTAATTTTAGAAAGTTTTCTCTCTTGCAACCCCTGCAGGGCTTAATTTGCGCCGGAGCCCACCGGAGCTCGGCTCCGGTACTTCTCTGTTTTAAGTAAATATTTAAATATCGGTCGGAATTCACCGGAGCTCATAAATACAGGGCTCCGGAGCCCAGTGTAATAGCGATTCCGAAAAACCGAGACCTAAATTACTCTTTCCTTTCCCTCTGATCTCCAAGTTTCTGCATTCTTTTCTATCAAAACGCTTATGTAGTGTATCGCCCACGTAGGGGATGGAGAGGAAACAGCGCGTAAGATTTTCTGAACATATTTTTTATAAATGTTTTTGCTTGTCGTTCATTCATTATCTGCATATATGCATAGCTGCGAACAATTTTTTTTTTTTTTTTTTTTTTTTGTGTGTGTGTGTGAACACTATTTCCGAATCATAATCTTTACCTTATTAAATTGCAGGATTCTGCGATTAATTAACATTGAAATTAGGCAAAGGTTTCTATTCGAAGGAGTGCGGAGCTAAAAAGTGGAATAGTTAATAGTTAAATATATGCAGGCAGATATATTCAAAATTCTTATTTTGATAAAGAAAAAAAAGATGCTTTAAATTTTGCAAATGAGGCATGAAATATAAATATGCGGATCGGAGTGATGGCATGGCGGGGAGGGGGGGGGGGGAAGGGGGGGGGGGCACGCTACGGTTTTAGTACTGCAGAATATTAGGGCTCCGGTACTTCTTTTCTTAGAAATTAAGTCCTGCCTGAGAGGAAAAGATCACGAAATAAAAAGTAGTCTATGTTTAAGCAGAGACAGCCATCTTTAAAATACTGAAATATTTTTTGAAATCGAGTTAATAGTTTTAGAGTCATCATGATTTTAGAACGTTTTCAACTCATATCACACTTCTAAATTAAAAAATTTTTGGAAAACTGTTCTTAAAGAGCATTTTATATTTTTAAAATTACCAACATGTCAACTTTGAAGTTTCTAGCTCCAACAATTTATTAAAAAGCTTAAATTTCAGAAAGTTTTTTTTCTCCTGCACCCTCTCTGAAGCAAGGTCACGAGATAAAAAGTAGGCTATGTTTAAGCACAGACAAGTCACATGTTGAGCCTATAAGTATTTAAACCTTAACCCGCGAGGACGGGCGCCACGAAAAGTAACACGAGAACGGGCATGGGGTGTCAGCACACCCCAAACATATTAAACGGCATAAGTACGAAAAATACTTCAGAATTCTGTCTGTTAGTGAAATTCATGATAATTACACTCTTTCTCGTGAAAAATGACAACTGAAATGTTAAATTATAGTTAATTTTAAAAATTAATAAACAATAAATTAAAAGCACTCAACGACAGTAGACGAATATTTTCGAGCGTGGGGTGTCAAAACACCCCGCGCCCGTCCTGCCGGGTTAAGTTACTAACATCTCAATTTTGAAGTTTCTAGCAGTCTAAGTTTCAAAAGAATAGTTTCAGAGAAGAAGAGTTGTTTCAGAACATTTTCCGCTCTTGCATTACAGTATTACCGAGAAATAAAGTAGCCTCGTAGCAGAGATTGTCATCATCCTTTTGTCATTTTTTTAAAATTTATATATATATATATATATATATATATATATATATAAATTCCAGAGGTAGATCCAGAGATTGCCTCTTACAAACAAACAAATGTTTCTTCTTTATAGTACAGTTGATGCTGCATAATGTCATCACGGTTATTGTTATCAATCGCTCAGTGTTATCTAGATCAAGCAGGGCCAGCCATCTATATTCAATTCTACACTAAAATGAATCGCTTTGTGTGATCAATTTTTCGTTTGATGCTATCGTTTTTTCAGCAACCAATTTACTTAAAGTGAGCAATTGAAAGCGAAGTTTTGTTATAAAGACCACTCAAAGCATGACTTCTAAGAAAGAAGGAATGTAGCTGTGTCTGGATGAAGCTTCGTTAGATAAGACCTGGATGGCGGTCGACAACCACATTTCTGTAGCAGGGAAAATGACAGAAAGTGAACATATTAAACATTGGCGAAAACTTCGTGGAAGAAACACACAATGATGGCGACCAAGACGACGGGATAAAAAAATTATTGAAAAATCACCGGCAAATGTGGAAATGAGGATCGCTTTAAATTTTTTGAAACGGGAGTATACAACACCTGTCGGACAATTTTTAAATTGCACGAGTACGAACAATTCATTAATTATCCTTTAACAAAGAATTTTAAGCAAAAATAACCTACTTTTTATCCATAATTGTTCCTACTTTTTTTTTTTTTTTTTTTTTTTTTAATAGGTTATCATTTTATCAACTGTAATTTATTATTTTCTGAGATATTATTAATTATATATTAGATTACTGAGACATTATAGATTATTATTAAGTAAAATTTCCTATAGCATTAATAACTTTCACATATTTATACTTTATCATACAGATGTAATAAGGGATTAAAGCAGGGAAGCAGATTATTTTCAATATTATTTTCTTATCTTATTTTCTATATTTTAGTTCTGAAAGAGAATTCAAATCAGATATCGTGGGTATTTCCTATCTGAAATATTTTATCAATCTTTTTGTAAAAGGGAAATTTTAAAATTTTATCTGTATGTATGAATCTAATGCATAAAAAAGATTCCAGTTTTTTATACAGAGTTAGCCTAAATGATTTAAAAGACTCTTTATTTACACGTATACGACGTACAATGACGGATAATACATGGAAAGATGCATACACTCACCAAGTTTCTGGTACATACTACAAATGTTCAATGTGTACTCCCTTAGTCACCGGGTACCCATGGAAGAGACTCAAGGGTGAAAGGTTCCATTCTCCCATTGGTTGAGAAGAAACAAGAATCCCGTGATTTACTTCTCAAGGTTACAAGACCTGATTATTGAGCAGTGGTAGATATTTCTTCCTAACAAATCAGAGGGCACATCTCATTTCACCACCAAAACAAATCGCCAAGTGTCACGTGAGATTATTTCAAGTATTATGTTGCAATCATATTAAATTTTGTTTGCGACATGTAAGGAATTTAAATTTATTTTTCATATAAAGTGATTCACGGAAAACAATGATATGGTATTTTTAAAAATATCTTTTTTTCCCTGCAAAAAATTGATAGAACTGACTTTCTTTTAAGAAAGTAATCAATTTAAATATTTTAGACTTATTATTTTTAAATTACACATTACACATTATTCCTTTTGTATATACAGGTGTATGTAAATTAGACTTAAAAAACATATCCCATATTTTAAAAGTATAAAATTGATATTTATGCGAAAAGTAAAATTAATAGTTTTTAATTTATAGCTTTGCATCAGGAGGAGAGAAGCTTAGGGGATTAGACGCCCCCCCCCCCCCCCCGAAATAATATCCTGGCTACGCAACTGCATTTAATTACCTATGTGTTTTGACTGTAGTTATCTGTGCAAAGAACAGTAAACTCAAGCACTCCCCCTCCCCTTCCTTGATAGCTGATGTGTTTTAAAAAAATAATAAATATATAAAAAACAATTAATAAAAGTACTCAGTCAAATTGTATGCATTTTTTTTTTTCATGGCAGTTTGTATGCGTAAATATAAATAATTAAATGGCCAAACTAGTATTCAAATAATCAAAATTGTCAGAAAGGGATTTAGATCATCTAAATTCTACTTTGCCCTTATAGTAATTTGCAATATTAATATCTATTTATTATTGCTGCAAAATAACAAATAGGGCAAAAAAAAAAAAAAAAAATCTAAAAATAAAGTGTTTCATAGATAGTGAATGAAAAAGGTCAAGCTAAAATAAATCATAGCTCACACTTGTAGTGAAATATAATGAAAAAATAAATTAAATAATAATGACAGATTTTTTTTTTTTTTTTTTTTTTTTTTTTTTTTTCCACACACCCAAAAGAAGAAAAAAAAGTTGGAACCCAAAACAATAATATCTGAGCAATAACTACCAAAAACTATAAGAAGTTTTTATAATGTATTTTGTCGCATTAAATATTTCTAGTTAATGATTACTTGGACTTATAGCTTTAATTTAGTTTTCAAATATTTAGGGTGGTAATAGTGAAGGGGAAATTTATAATAATTTTTTAATAAAAATAATTTATGTTTTTGACTGAGTTTTCAAATAATATATATATAATATATATATTGTTTTGAAAAGTAGTTTATTAGAATTTTTTAATAATAACAATTAAAATTTTTTTAGGAAATTTTAATAAAAAGTATTTAACAATTAACAATTACAAATTGGTTTAAATAATTAATTACTTGCTAAGTAAATAATATTATTAATATGAATTCATAAATTAATAAAATTTTACTTTCAAATAAAATAAACTGAATATAGTTATGTATTCAGATATATTGTTAAATAATATAAGATAAAAATAAAAATATTTATATAAGTGTAAGAAATAACATTATATTTTCAAAAATATTCATTTTAAGAAATTGAAATAAATAGCTTATAAGTAATATGAGTTTAAAAATTAATTTCATTAACATTATTTTATACGTAATAAAAAATTACAAAGCATTTGATAATAAATGAATAAAGTTTTTCTGTATGAAAAATACTAATTAATTTTAAAAGAAAACTTTGAAAAATTAATTTTGCTAATTTAATATTTATCTGATACTAAAGTTATAAGGGAAAAAAATAATGTATGTAAGTTTAGGAGATATTATTATTTAATTACAATAAATGTTCACTTTAATTCATAAAAAAAATAGCTTATATGAATTTTGAAATTTATTTAAAACTAAATTTTATTTTATAAAAATAAAATTTCAGTTTTATTTAAAACTAAATTTTATTTTATTTAATAACAATTAAAACTTAATTTAATCAAAATTTTATTTAATTATTTAATTGACAATTAAAAAAATTGTTGGAAATGAACGGATAATAAAAGTCGATAAATCTTTATTAACCAACTTAATAAAAATCGAAACAAAACACAAATAAAAAATATAGAAGTAACCGAGAGAATAGAACCCGCGCACTTGAGCTTGCTAGACAAGCGCGTTAACCACTAGACAAGTTCGTCCACAGAAATCTCTCACCAAAATAGCATGAATTAACTAGGTACGATATTTCTCAAAGTGCTTGCATTTCATCGCCAAATCATACACGAGAAGCAAGCCAAGACCGGTTTCTGATCAACCAATGAGAGAATGGAACCTTTCACTCTTGAGTCGCTTCCGGTACCCATCCCAACGGTAATCCAGTTCCGTCCATAAGTTCAAAAGCATGTTTCTGCCAATGTCCGTCACAGCAGCAGTGATGCGTTCCTGCACACGAGACACGATGTAGGCTTTTAAACTTGGCGATTGTATTTAGCTTGCCATGTATCACCCGTCTTTTTAGGTCATATACCTCTCATACCTTTTGAAACTCGATAAATCATTTAGGCTAACCATGTCCTTTAAATCATTTTAAATATATATCTTTTTTCTTTTGAAAAAAGTTTGATTTTAGAAAAAAAAAACTATACGGAAAGAAATTTTTTTAAAATGTGAAAGAAGGAAAATATCTTAAAGCCTTTTTAAGGTATATTTCAACTCCATAAGTTTTCCATAAAAACTGCCAGAAGATCTAGAGCAGTGGTTCCCAACCTTTTACTGGCCATGCCCCACCAAATCATCTGAAAAGTCACTATGGTCCCCCTCTGCTAATGTGTAAATTATGTCTTATATTAATTAAAAAGTTAACTCTTATCTCACGGCGGAAGCGTAATAGAACCTTAATAATAACTATTCATTACGCATTTTTTAACTGATCAAAAATGTGATCTTCTGTCACGAATGTGTTTTTAACATAATTTTATAAATGCAATGAGGTTATACATCTTCGCCCACCAGTGTTTTGTTGTAGTTCACCAGTTTATCTCAATGTTAAAGAAAAGTGTTATAATGCCTGCACCTGCATTTTTATCTTCACAAAATATTTTAAAAAGATACATTTAACGTTAAAATTCATAAATTCAAACTTATTAAAAGTTGGTGGAAAAACTTTGGACACTAAGTTTTCTTTCTATGGATACAAAACAATACACAAGAAGCATTTTAAGATTCTCATCTTTATCAAATTTAAGCAGCCATTATCCCCATCACAACATATTATCTCTGTTTCTCCCTTCCAAATATCATTGTTTTCCACGTATTATCCGATTTTAAAATTTAAAATGTATATGCGATCATGCAAATTTATTTATTGTGTAGAATGCCTGCATTAGAGCCATAGATATTTATTATCTACCCATTTCATTTTCTAATGATATTTAAGATTTATAATTTTTATGAAGTTTATCGTACCTCGTTCAGATATTTCATATATTTTTTAGGCTAAATATCAAATCATTCAAATTTACATATACTTTTAACTAGTTTCACATTTAAAAGATTTTTTGTGGGACATATAGCAGAACGAATAGAACTAGAAAACTCGTAAATGAAAAAAGGAAAGTGTTACGAAAAATTGTAAAATTGTCTACCAGAAAAATTATAGCAAGTTTTAATACTAGAAAAATAATGTTGAACTATTTAAAAAGATTATTCATATAATTATTCTGGTGTCAATATCTATTTTAAACTTTTGATAGGGAACATTTTAAAAATTCAATAAAATAATTGACTTTTTAAAATTTTGCTTGTACACTATTTATTTTTGGTCTTCAACATTACTTAAAAAAAATACAGACAAAAGAAACTCATAGTGAGTAACAAATTTGGAATTGCCCCCCCCCTCCCGGTGGGGCGTACTCCCCACGTTGGGAACCACTGACCTAGAGTACATTTTCTAAGTTAACTTAATATAGGTTACATTACCTATTACGTTAAAGTTTATATTGCAAAACCTTCATTCATTAAAGTTAATTGGTACTTCAATAGAATAGTGATTAAGACAAGGTAAATTCTTGTTCTGTTAAAACATTTTCAACTCGAGTTAGAATCTTCATATGGAAAATACAAACGATTAATATAAAATAAAAAATATTTTAAACACGTTTAATTTCCCTATTTTCCAACAGAGTGAGCTATAAAAATAAATGAAAGTTGCGCTGAAACTGTCTTACTTATTTTTAATTTGAGTACGACTGCCATAAAGAGTGTAAAACAAGCATACAAAATAATAATAATAATAATAATAATAATAATAATAATAATAATAATAATAATAATAAATAAATTATTTATTACTAGGGGGCGTTATCAGCGTTAAAAGGCTACTTCACTCACGCGAAAACACCCGTTCGCTAATGTTAATCCTATGGAAGAAATTTTTAAAGCTATCTCGTTTGCATTTCAGTATTTTTAAACGATTTTTTTTTCATTGGCTAACTGAGATCAATTTGTACAAAAACTGTTTTTCACTTTTTAGATTTTGTTTACAGTTTCTTTTTTATACTTCCGGAACCGGTTTCGAAAGTCAAAGTATTCTCATTAAAGAAAACCTGCAAAGAAAATCGAAAAAATAAAAAAAAAAGCCTTTGTACAGATTGACTTCACCTATTCAATGCATAAATAAATATATTACTCCAAACGAGATATCTTAAAAAATTTCTTCCATAGGATTAAAATTAGGGAACGGATGTTTTCCCGTCAGTGAAGTAGCCCCAAGGCTCCTGTCCCTGCCGGCGAAGGCACTCACGAACTAATACTAATCCTATGGGGAGGGATTTTTCTAATATCTCGTTTGCATTTCGACATTTTTAATTAAATTTTTTTTTTCATTGGATAGCCGAGATCCGTCTCTACATCGCACCTTTTTTACTTTTTCGATTTTGGTTGTAGACATTTTTTAGAATGACACTTTCATTTTCAGAACCGGTTTTGAAAGTGAAAGTAACTTTATAAAAAATATTTGCGACCAAAATCGAAAAAGTAAAACAGGTGCGATGTAGAGACGGTCCACGGCTATCCAATGCAAAAAAAAATATATATATATTTAAAATGTCAAAATACAAACGAGATATTAGAAAAATCCCTCATAGGATTAGCATTAGCTCGTGAGTGTCTTCGCCGGCAAGGGCCTTGAGGAACGGTAAGATGAAACACACCAAATTATTATTATTTCGTAGATTATGAACATTATTTCAATAACTAAGCAAACACTCGAAGGCTGAACAACGCTGCTTTGTTTGAAGGGGATAAAGATGATTTTAGCAGATGATAGGTAGTAGCTCTTTGAATTTGATTTTCTGAATTATTTTTAAGTAATGCATTTCATCATTCGTTATAACTGAATGAATATATAACTTGATGTTGCAGAAGCACAGGAAGAAGAGTGACTTTCTTAGTTTATTATGAAGAGAAGAACGTGGAGGAAATTGATTTAGAATTGAATCAAAAGCATGTGCTGTAACTTTTACATAACTCTCAACCTTCCGTGTGTTTTTTTTTTTAAGTCAACTAAACAAAATTTGAAGGCGAAAAAAAAATGTAATAAATGTTTTTTTTTCTATGCGGTTATTTTTAAATTTCTTTTATTTAATAAAATTTCTGGTCTTATGTTGGATACAAATAAATAAATAATTACGGAAGGATGGCAGCTATGCTTTTAGAATCTTTTGCTTTTTATTTCATAAAGATAACAGTAAGTTGAACGTACAACCGTTTTTGTTTAATAAATAATATATGAAAGGCCAATTTTGTTTTAATCATTGCCCCCTCAATCCTTTTATTGTCTGTATACATGAATTGTTATTGTATAATTAGCTTCACTTTTACCATATACACATTAACTGCGCATTTGTTCCGACAACATTATCTTTTTTATCTTATTGGTAAACTATATCATGAAAAATGAAAAGAATGTCTAGAGCACATTATACAATAAGTAATCCACCCAAAATATTTATGAATACGTTTGCTT
The DNA here is from genome assembly GCA_963932465.1 of Maratus speciosus. Taxonomy (NCBI): domain Eukaryota; kingdom Metazoa; phylum Arthropoda; class Arachnida; order Araneae; family Salticidae; genus Maratus; species Maratus speciosus. Next base: position 143,599,478 of record OZ010791.1, read on the forward strand.
TAGTATGCTTTAGTAATAGTTAATGCTCTGCGTGTCTCTCTATAGATAGAACTGCGGGGAAATGATTAATAATTGCACGCAAAGTTATGGTAAAGCGGAAGGATTTTACATCAAATTTATAGCAGTAGCCTTGAATAAGCACGCAATGTGCAAAACCCATTTGAATATACCTAAGTTTAACACTAAATCGACTATAGCGATAATTTTGACCGTTAAATAATTTGTAATAAAAATGGTGTGAACTATTTTTATAAAACTTGAGTAAAACCGATTTAAAGGTGACTTTTCAAATATTCTACAAAATAAATCCTATGTTGTCCCATTTACTGACATAAAATAATCGAAAGCTCTTTAAACAAAAATAGATAGATATACCTCTATCAAGACAAAAACATTTACCTTGTACTTATCACTAGTTATGAACATTATTATATGCTGCATTTTTTTTTGTTTGTTTGTTTGTTACTCTTTTCCACATTGTCAAAAAATATACAAAAAAGCAGAGATTCTTGATAAATTTACACTAGTTTTCCATTAAAAACATTCAATCAAGATTCTCGAGCATTGTTCCCGCATTTTTTATTGATTGGTATGGAAAAAATCACCGAATTGTACCAGAAATTTTGTTCGGCAGGAGATGTAACTTAATTCATAAGAAATTGCAGCTATAGCGCAGCAGTTTTCGATTCATTGCTATATTTTTGTAGCAAATAATTTCTTGCATTTTCCCCCCCCGAAAAATCGCTAATTTCTGTGCACCGTGCCGTCGCCCCTTCATGAAACTCTTACATACAGTGATTTATAATTTGCTATAGCATGAACAACAAAACACAACCGTCTCCTGTTTTTATGCATATAATTTGCATTTATCATGCATTATCATTATCATTATCATTATCATTTATTATGCATTTATCATGCATTACAGGGTTTTGAGTATTTTTATAGATGTAAATATGAGAATCTTCGGAAAATTTGCAGAATAGTTTCTCTGTTTTGTAATAGAAATTCAGTTTTCAGTTCTCTGTAAATTTAAGTAAGATTTAACATTGTTGAACAGCAAGACATTAATTTCAAATTTGATTTTGAACTGAAAGAAGCTATGCCCTTTTCTGAAAGTTTTTAGTACAGTGATTGACTATTAGATATGTTTATCAAATACTATATGCATCCATAAAAATGTCACAATCTATGGATTTAATATAAAAATTCTTACATTTTAACAAAATATGCTCAAATATATGATAAACATCCACATTCTTTTTGATAAAAGCTTACCAACATTTATGAGTGAAAAATCACACAGAAGAATTCAAAATACGCCCGAAGTTGAATTACTGTATGGACAAACTTACACCTCTAGTTTGGAAAAACAATCATCGCCTTATTTAAACGTATAATTTCTGTCATAAGTATGGCGCAAATGACAATTCGAAAATACTGGTGAAAGTTTCCCACTGCAGTATAATTAGACTAACACTCCCTGAGGCAGCGCCTTTTAGTTATATAAATGCGAACATATTCGTGCTTGGTCAACAATGTGTTAAGGCAAATGATTGCAGTAGTTTCTCTGTAATTTTACGGAAGTTTTCTTAATAGTGCAACGTTATAAGTGAAAGGCTATATTCAATTACAAGTAGTATGCGTGCTGTACCCTGTAAAAAAAAACGGACTAAAACACAGAAATACTACTGGCAATCGGACGCCAGTGCTATTTCCGTATTTTAACGGAAGTTTTCCCTCGTAAATGCCAAAAAAACCCCGGAAAATTTTCTGTAATTTACCGGGAAAAAGTTCCGTTAAAACACAGAAATAGTACTGGATTGCCAGTAGTATTTCCGTATTTCAGCCCGGTTTTTTTTTTTTTTTTTTTTTTTTTTTTTAACAGTGTATATTCAATTACAAACATTTTGGCAGTTATTATCTAGAATTACTAGGAGTCCGGTCTCAGAAGGATATGTAGCCATGTTCAGTTCTCAGTATGCGATCGAAAGCAAAACGTCTTCTTTAATCAGACACTGAGAAAAAAATTCATATTCAGAAAAATTTCGTTTTGACCATATATTTGTAACGTTCATTTTTGAGAGGACTTTTACGGTATGGTTTCAGCTGAATATTGTGATTTTTTTTCTTTTTTTTTTCTGTGTTTGTGTGTGTGTGTGGAGAATATGAAGAATTGAGCCGATTGAGACGGCCAAACAATGAACACGATTATTCGTCGTAGTTTTTGTTTAATCTCAAACAATGAAACAAAATGATTAGTTCTTCTATTCTAAAAGCAGTTAAAATACGTAGCTGTTTAAAAAACTAAATTTGTCCTTAGTGAAATGCCATCAATTAAAAGTACAATCAAAATTTTCAATAAAGAATTTTGTTACTAAAGGCTACAGAGAAAAGCGAGGTATCAATATTTCGAAAAATTCCTACGTTTTTCACTAGGGTAATGCGTGACGATTAATTGTCAAAAAGATCGAGTTGATTGATTAAAATGTAGAGAATTTTAGTGTCCATTAATTTTTTAAATGTTGTTCAGACACTTTCGATATAGATGATGATGAAATGAATAATGGCTAATGCAACATGATTTTTACGTGCATAAAGAGTATTTTCAGTGTTTTTATTTAGATACCAAAGTGCTGTTTCAACCCAGAAAAATTTAAGGCACATGTCACCTAAAAGATATAATCATGAAGGAGCAATAAAAATGATATTTCTTTCATTTTTCCTTATGGTTATTTTTACGGAGAAATAGCTTTAAATTGCACTAACATTAGTGATATCAATTATAAAAAACAGATTACTGACTATACAACAATAAAAAACCAGTTGGCATGTACAATATTATTTTTCTGAAAAGTAATACTGTAGCGTAAAAAATCGAAATGATATGCAAATTTCAAAAATAAAATTAAAAAGTAACTCTTTTTTAATTCAATTTTTAAAAAATTCGTAATTAAAACATCAAAGTGCATTAATAACTGAAGAATTATACATGAATTTTTAAACGACTTCAAAAAAGGGGGGAAGTTATCAATTCGACCCGTGTGTATTTTTTGGTCATGTTAACGCATAACTTTCGTAAATGTGCACCGATTTAGATATTTTTTTTTTGTTCGTTTGAAAGTGTAATACACCCTAGTGATCCCATTAGAATTTCGTCAAAATTTGATGATTACAGCGAATTTGTTTTTATAAAAACCTTAAAATTCAAAGCTTTAACACAAAGTGAGATAGGCATAACTCCCGTAAAAAATGCACCGATTTTTATATATTTATTTTCTTTGAAAGGGTAGAAGGACTTGGTGGTCCCATGCGAATTTTGCCAATATCTGATAATTATTACAAATTTGTTTTTATAAAAACTTTAAAATTCAAAGCTTTAACAAAAAGTGAGATTGGCATAGCTCCCGTAAAAATGCACCGATTTTTTATATATTTATTTTCTTTGAAAGAGTAAAAGGCCACATGTGAATTCCGCCAATATCTGATGATTAGTACAAGTTTGTTTTTATAAAAACTTCCAAAATATAAAGACTTTATTTAAGGTGAGGTTTCGATACCAACCGACATCGGAAGTAGGTGTCGAAAAGCTGAAAATCCATCAGTAGAGTACCCTCATATATCAAAGCACAAATGCCTGTATTTTTACAAGAAATGAATTTACAAACTTATGATTTAATTTACGAATATATACATATAAAAAGTAATCATAACTTTTCAAAGTCGGTGCCAAATAACCCTAATTACTTATCATCAATCAACTGATTTTCTGAAGAAATAAAATATTTTTTCAAACTTTGTATCATATTTTCCATCCTCACTTTATTCATGGTACTTGGTACAATATATTCACAATTCTTACTATACTTAAGATAGTTTACGATAAGGTAGGATACGATTTCAAAAAGTAATTGATTACTTTTTACATTATACGTAAATTAAATCACAAGTCTGTAAATTAATCTGTTGTAAAAAGGGTTCTCGAGAAAATCCTTACTTGCTGGGTATCAAATAGTACATATTAAATTTATTGTTTTTATGACGACACTTGATATCGGATATGTGGTTATTGGATATCATTTTGTCATTAGAGAATTAAAAATATATATTTAATTCTTTTTAGTGTTTTTTTAAGTTTATTTTATTTAATATAATTTTAGGTACATTAAGAACTTATTGTTCTATACTTTACAATTATGCAATTACTACACAAACTTATTATTACACAATTTATCTATTTGTTTGTTTCTTATTTTAAAATTTTATACATTTTTTCGGCTATTTATTGAGTGAGCCTTATAATCCTATCCACTCTGCAGCATATCTCACATAAAATGTTACACACATGAAATTATTTCAGAAAATATCTAAAATTAATTGCCTTGAGACCGTTTAACCTAAAAATTATGTGTAACATCTAAACTGGATACTATCAACTTTAGAAAATTAATAAATTCCCAAAATGAGAGCCGCAGAAATTAATAGCTTAAATACCATGCAGGTATGTGCATAGTACAACTTAGTTTGATATTTCAACTTTCAAACAAAAACTCAAAGAACTGAAATTTTGTGCAGTACTCGTATTATTATTATTTTATACTATGTTGATAACACTATTATTCTTGTACTGGTAGTGACTTTTGTAAAATTTGAAATTATATAAAGAAAATTATTGATGAAATGTGATTAAATCAAGTTCTTTATGAAGTAAAATATTGTTCAATCTTCCGATAACTATTATTTCTATGATTTCCAATTATTATTTAAATTATAATGAAGAGAAGGATTTTTTTCAACTGGATTAAGATATTATTGAAAGGTATTATTCAAATGTTGAAAGTTATTTATAAAATATTTAAGGTGAGTTAGTTTTTGTTTTATCCCTTAAGCTACAGGTTTTATGTTTAGAGTTAGAAGAGAAAAAAAAAAGATATTTTATTTGTAATATTATTACAATAATAACAATAGTAATAAAATAAAAATAAAAATTAATTATTAAAATTACACCGAGGAAATTTTTTTAAAGGAAACTTACAAGAATGCAAGCCTTATTTATTTAAAGTTTTTAAATACACTGCTCAAAACAATTAGGGGAGCACATGGTTTTATCAAAATTACGTAAATATTTACACTGATAAGTAACGTTGAATAAAACATCCACAATTTAAAGCGTAGTAGAAACAGATGAAGAAACTTCACATGCAAATCAAAGTTCATGACATCAAAAACTAGAAAAAGGAGTTAAGTGCAGAAATCGGGATTTTGCAGAAACGTCTGTTTCACTGTCACAGTTGTAAAATTCAATTGCTCAGCTTGTGTTTTGAGAAAAGAAGACTTGAAAATGTCACAACAATGTGATTTACCGAAATGCATGGGTTTGCGTGTTATCGGGACAGTTGAATCTGGAGAAACACAACGAAGTGTAGCGGAAGCTGTTAAAGTCGCAAGAGGTGTCAATGTAAGGCTGTGGAATCGATTCCAAGACGCATGGAATGGTAGCTATCGACAACGGCAAGGTCTGTCATGTGCTACCACAGAAACTGATGACCGATATATCCTGTTAACAGCTCGTCGGGACAGAACGGGCAATGATACTCAGCTGCAAATATAGTTGTTCTTGGCCACAGGACAAAGGGTGGCCAGCCAAACAGTCCAAAATAAGCTTCATCAGGGTGGTCTCTATGCACATAAGTCAATGGTCTGTATTCCGTTGAATGCAAGCAACTGTGCGGCCGAAAGAAGGTGGGCAACTGAACATCGAGTTTGGAGGCAACGTTGTTGGAGTCAAATTCTGTTTACAGATGAGTCCCGATTCCGTCTGGATGTGACATCCGATGTGTTTTGGCATGAAGATAAAGGGACACTCAAAGTAATCTCACATTCGTTCGTGAAAGATCAGACGAGGTGGGCTGATGCTATGGGCTGGAATCAGCATAGGTAGACGTACGGGCCTGCATATGATTTGGAATGACACTTTGACGGTCCGAAGTTATACAGGCGTGATACTGAGACCTCATGTCGTATTTTATGTTGAAGCAATCGGTGATTCCTTTTTTTCCATGCACGATAATGCCAGACTGCATACAGCTCGTCTTGTGAAAACATCTTTAAAGCTGAAACAGTACAGCGTATGGAATAGCCAACATGCTCTACTGACCTGAATCCGATCGAGCATGTTTGGGGCGCACTCGGGCAACGCATTGCAGCTATACTGAGACCCCCTTTTATTGTCCGAGGCCTGGAGTTTGTAATTCTTGAGGATTGGAACAATACTACCCGAAAACTTATCGATAATGCCGTAGAATCCATGGAAAACAGGTATGCGATAGTTTTATCTATTCGAGAGAACCACACGCCATATTAAATACCTTGCATCATTCCTAAACAGTACTTTTTTTTGTCATTTACATTTACATGTAACCAAATTGTTGCCCTAAACCATCTTTTCACGTTTTATTTATCGCTTCAAAGAATTAAAGCTCTCTTCCATTTTTTTTTTTTCGTCTTTTTTCTGTATTGCGCATTGATACACATGTTACTTTCAATTTTATGCCCATGCATGGCTATCTCGCACTGTTATCTTCACTTTTTTTGCTTGTTCCCCTAATTTTTTTGAGCAGTGCATTATCTAAAACATGCTACTGAATTATAAACTAAGCTGAAGTCCGGTTCAATTATAAAATAAAATAGAGCTCAGATAACAAATAAATGGCTTGGTGTGAATTTCTTTCTGTGTTTTGTTTTGTTTTAAAAGTTTATTCCTAGAAGAATAGGAACGATTACAAATGCAACTTTGTAACTTCTACAATCTAACTAAAATTCCTTGACTTAAAAGAAATCTTAAAGTTCTTTTAGGAACAACCCCTATATATACCTACTTTACATATATAAATACTAGTCTTTGGGGATTATTCAATAAAAGCGTTTGTGATAATATTTTTTTAAATAATTTTCTGCTGCATTTGCATACACACATACATGCATAACTTCATGTGTTAACTAAAGCAATCAATATCGTGCATTTGGTTTACGTGAGGCTGTACCACCAGTTACAGAGATTCATTATTATGCAATACTAGTTAAGTGTGTAATATGAGCCGTGTATATTGCTGATATTTATTTTTTTTTTACTGGAAAAAATTATCATACATAAAAATCCAATAATGTATTATATACTATTTTTTTTTTTTAATTTCTCTATTAATTATGCGCAATACACTTTTTTTTCCTTCTTTTGTCTATAAGACTTCTTCAAATTCTACTTACATTTTATTCAAGTATTTTTCGCTGTTTCTTTTATTTTATGAATTTCGAATAATTATTTAAATTTTTAATCCTTCTAAATTGTGACATAAAATTACAGTGCAAAGTTGTTCACTGTTGCACATTATGTTTTAACATTTTCAAGTAAGTTCAGCCATTTTTCACATTGTACATTAAGAATAAAATTCACCTTCAGCAAACAACAAAACAATAACAATCATATTTAAAACATGTCTAAAACATTTAAATTTAAATATTTATTTCTGCTTTTTTCTGGCTGAATGGCAACAATAACTTTCCGGCACGTTAAAAATCTCGTAACAAAAAAGTAACTTTATAAACTCAATAATGGCTTGTTCTTCACTTGAACATAAAGTGATATGATTGACAATAAATTGTGAATTCAACGTAACAAAAGCTCCGCATCTACTTCTTCGATTTTTTTTTCTTTTTATCTGAAGTAACTGCTCAAGAAACACGTGCTTGATATCTTCCTGTAGAGACCAACTGACAAAGCTGCTTAAAGAAAGAAAAAAAACTTTATAAAATTCTTGAGGTTGTTATTCCAATTAGGATGTTATACGTGAATTTCTATTTTCACTTTTATTGCTTCATACACCTGCAAACTGATGTTTTATTATCCCTGTTAAGATAATAACAGGATATAAAACAATGTATCAAATAAATGTAAGTACACAAACATAATTTACAGAGCCATATCTAGCCTTCCAGGCAATTCCACATCAAAGCTTCTAACATATATTTATAGCTTCTTTCCTCTTTTGAAGTCATATTGTTTTCCTCAATTTAAGACTCAAAATTTAGAAGTGTTAGTCCAACGTTTCTAAGGAATTATTTGAAACCAAGTTGCCTTTAGCGTCATGATGCTCTAAGTGGGGTTTTGCTCAATTGTTCCTTTAATTTCTATCAAGTGTTGAGTATAAAGAAAACGTTATTTTTTTTTTTTTACACTCCAAGTGATCAAGTAACCTTATAAGCTAGAACGCCGCATTTAAGGATGGCAACAACATATCGTTATATTGGATAAAAAATATAGATTTTTGACGTGGATGTTAGACTCTCGATATATATATCGATATATTAGTTTTTTACATCCAATGTATCGATACTACTTAGAAATTAATATTTTATACTTGAAAATCAACTTTTAGAATTTTTCACATACATTTCTAAATACATCTAACTAAACAGATTTTACTTTTTTTAAAATACGTAAATAAGTTGTTTATATTGGTTCTTTATATTGGTGGCGTTTGGAATACCTTCAATATACTAATAACATACACGATTCAATAAATGAGTGAAACAAAGAACATTGCACATCATTTCTCTTTTGCATAAAATACTAACCTGATATGAAGAAGAAAAACCTGAAAAATTTTTTTAGCACCGGAGTTACTTTCCTTCCGAGCCAACAGGCTTCAGCCTACCCAACCTAACGGATAATCCGCATCTGCTTCCAACTAATTAATCTCAACAAAATTCTCTCTTCCCTTCGCTATTCAGTGTGATTATCACCTTCGCCGCTCTGCGAGTGCGTTCAACATTTACAGAGCACAAAAATTGGAGGCTGCCCTCTTTTACCTTTTCATGCTTGTTTACAAAACCCAACTCTAGGAACACATGAACATAAATAAATTTTATTACACATTCATAAGTAAATATAAAATTCAAAGAAAAACTAAATCGCCCTCTTGCATGACTTTTTCCAGTGATTTATAGAGTAAAAATCAAAAAAGTACTTCCTAGAAAAATCAACTGCTGCAAAGATGCCGACAGAAAAATTTGCATATAGTAGTTGTTATGCTAAATATACCCCGTTTTCTCCTAACGGTGTTCACAGGTGCACCTCTCTTCATAAAAGGGTTAAAAGAAAAAGAAAAAGAAAACTGTCCGCGCCGCAGGCCACTAATTGGTTTCCTGTTTGCTTTCAGAGACTCTTAAAGACAGCGACATTTGTTTTCCCACGTCTGGCAGTGCACGCGACGGGTTACAGTCAATAATAACTGATCTTCATATACACCCCCACCTCCATAACGGCAGAAGTAAAAAACGATTAAGTTCTATTTATTAAGTCTAGTTCTCTACGTCTGCGCATCCCAAAGAACCTTGTGAGTCACAGCTGTCGTATTGCCTACGTCACACAAAGTTTATGACTCAGCTCAGTTTTTGTGTAACGAGGAACGTTGAACTTGTTAGTCGAGTTGTTAGTCCACAAACGTATTAAAAAAAGAAAGAAAAATCAGCTGAAAACATGAAACAGAAGTTATTAAGATCGTCCAGCATTGCTTGGTCATTCCATGTCATATCCGATCTCCGGCAAAGAGAATTTACAAGAGAAGAGAGTTTCTCTTTCAAAGCTGGTTATCCATTAGATCTCAAAATTACCTGTAGATTGTCATCTGGGTAGTTCCATAAACCGGTTGACCTTGATACGTCTGTTGTGTTCTAAATAAATAAACGTATTCGTTCTCTGACAAAGAAAAATAATGTCCGAATTTCTACTTCATAAGGGAAATAAACAAAACATTTTTATAGTAAAGCTGGTTGTGTCCAGATCTCTATTTTTTTATTAGCACAATAATTTCTAAAAGAAATTTCTTTATTTTCCAAAAATTGTTTCGATCCCTAAAATGTAATAAGATTACTATAACCTTTTAAATAACCTTTTCTAATAAATAATTACTCTACCTTTTTCAGTTTTAAGCTTTATTTTTGAGAAATTTCTTTTAACTTATAAAATTCTGTTTAAATTGCTGCTTTGATTACCCGACTGAAAAGAAGGGTTATGTGTTTCACGCGTATCTGTGTATGTGGATTTCTTTATACCCTCGAAACATCCCAACGGCTGGATGGATTTTAATGAATGAGGTCTGTATCAATTCGTCTTAGCGGCTCGATGGTTATAGGCTAGGTTTTGTTTTTATAAATTCAAAATGGTGGCCGTAAAATACAAAATGGCGGTAGAGACGAAAAAAAAAAAATATTTAAGCACCCTATTGAGCGGCGTATCATTGGATAGGTCTCTCAAAATGAAGGCGATGTTTCTTTGACTATTTTACAGTCATAGAAGCTACGTTAAAATATTATACAACCTGAAAGTTACGTATGTACGATCTCTAGCTTTACTGCAATTCTAACCGTCATAGACATCTATAGACCTCATCAAAACAGTGTTTATAGATAGGAACTAACAATTAAACACAACTTAAAAGTCATCAATACAAGTAAGTAAAAAAAAATAGGCAAGTAATTAAAAAAAAATAGGTAAGTAATATAAACAAGTAATTAAAAAAAATATTTTAAGTCAATTCCTACTTAGGTCAATAAGAGAATTTTCTTTTCTCTCATTGTTCTTTCCTCTGGAGTGGCTCTTAAAATGCCTTGATCAAGAAGAGGGCTCTCTCGGTCTTAAAATACCTTGATCAAGAAGAGGGCTCCTCGATTATAGAAAATTGATTAATTTAATTTAATTAATGAATTAATATTTGAAGAAAACTGGATTAACATCAAGTGTCATCCACTACAAGTTTAAAAAAATTTATTTGAGCTTGATTGGATGAATAATAAGTATTTTATTAACGATTGAAAACTTGAACAAGATATATATAGCGAGAGTGTGAACTAATAGTAGGAATTGAAAAAAAAAAAATAGTTTCACATTGATGAGAAATAATTAATTAGTTCGCTTTTTACGCAGTCGGGTTTTTTGATTTTTTAAATTTAATTGTTTATTTTATTTGCTTATTTTACTGAACTAGCTTGTCAAGGTTTTCTTCAAGAAGGGTTTTCTTTAAAGTATAGCAATGTTTTCTTAAAGAAATCATACACTGTAAAAAAAAATCTGTAAAGTTACTAACATATTTCTCGGAAACTGGGATTCCAGGAACTATTTGTGTAACGGCAACAGCAAAAATTTCTGTAACAGCATCTGTTACAGGAATTTTTCTTGTTGCCGTTACATAAAAAGTTCCTGGAATCCCAGTTTCCTAGAAAAATTTTAGTAACTTTACAATTTTTTTTTTACAGTGTAGGTAGCTTTAGCAATTAACTGAAGAAGCTTCTTTTTTCTTTTAACTATTGAATTGAATTTAATTACATAAGCCTAATTATGTATTTCAATAAAACTCAATCGTTAAAAGAAGATTCTGGAGTATAAAGCCATCCATGATTTCATTAACATTAAAGAAAATCTTGACAGGCATACAAGGAACGCCAGCCAAATTTTGAAAAACGTCGCTTAAATTGATAGGAACGCGATAATAATAAAGTTTAATATCAAAATTTTAATTACTGGAGCAAAATTACAACTTTTCTCAATACATATATTTATTTACTCTTTGGTGTATTGTACAGTTTTATATCCTTTCCATTAATAATGAGAGTGTACCAATTTGATGACAAAATCTTTATTATAAAGCACAAACATGTTCTATGAGTTGTCGATGACTTTTTTTTAACAATTTAAAATTACGTATATATATATATATATATATATATATATATATATATATATATATATATATATATATATATATATATATATATATATATATATATATATAGTTAACGAATAATTATTTCATACTGCACGACTTGATTAAAGTTTTGAGGTAATCACGGAAACCAATTTACATATTTTTTAGTTTTACGTTTTTCAACGCTTTTAAAACAAAATATGTAATTTTCTTTTATATGCTTTATCTTGCGATTCCTCCAGATTTTCGTTGAAAATAAATAGACACGTCTTAGAAAGGTCTTTTTCTTTTTAAATCTTAATAGTTGGAAAAAGAAAAGCATAAATTTTTCAAATTCACTCTTGCTACAAAATACAAAAACGTATTATATTTTAAAAAATAATAAAGAAAGAAAGAAAAAATATTCTGACTTATTTTGAAAACGATGATTATTAGGTAATTTATCACCGTTAAAAAAATCTAACGATAACTTGACTTTATATAGTAGGGAAGAAATCAGTTTTACAAATGAACTTTAAAAATTATAATAATAACAATCAAATACAATAAGCATGCTTTTTCATATGTAGGAAACAAGAACTTCTTGATAGAAAGATAAATGAATAAATAAATAAATAATATGCAATTCTCAGCAAAAAGTTGATTTTCTCTGCTGCAACTATATTGAAGCAGAGAAACCTGTTGTACAGGCAAAATGAAAACAAAGCTCGGAAGCATATTTATTTGCTTCCATAAATATTTTTTAAACTAAAAAAAAGAAAAGGACAAAAAGGGAAGTTACGTTATAGTTCCGAGTGTAATTAAATCGTAGTTCTGTTTGCCTTATGAAACTTCTTGTGCATAACATATCTTTGTTTCAGCTTCAAACTATTTGTTCTAATTTTATAAATAATGTAAAGGTATGACGACTATATAATAGTGCTACAGGTCTCCAACCGTTTTATGATAATTAATTTAAATGTAGAATTCATTGATGAATATTTGTTTCCCTAGTTTTCCTTGCTTTTATGGAAGTGTTGGCAAAAATAAAAGCTTTTCATTGAGTAAAAATGCGACCTGTTGATTCTTTATTAGAAAAAGAAACTGCCTATATCTATATCCAATGGTTGTAAATTTCAACGCGATTCAGAACTTTGTATTGCTTTGTGTCGTGATTTAATATATATCTTTAATTCAGTGAATTATGTTGTTTTAAATTTGGTCTAATCTACTTACACTAAAGTCATGCAATAATTATATATATATATATATATATATATATATATATATATATATATTGTGAAATATGGTTTTAAAAAAAACCAACATGGATATTTATATTTTGTCTTGCATTTTTAAATAATATTTGTTGAAAATATTAAAACTATCAAGAAAAGTAAAAACAGTTATTTTTATACTATCAGTGACTTAATTTTCTTCAGTTAAAATACTCAAAATATTTATCACGTTTCCAGATATGCATGCACAAACAATCTCTTTTTCGTCTAATACCTTTTATTATTATTATTATTATTCTATCTTAAAAAAAGTTATTCGATTAAAAAAATAATGTAAACAAATTTAATTAAATCGTAAGCGAAAGGAAATACCTAAAATTATTTCCAATTTTTAAGAGCAGTTAATATATTTATAAATTATACAAAATGTAGCTATAGATTGAAAATACAAATGAAAAGAAATAAAGGTATGATTTATGATTACTAGAACTAAAAATAAAATACTATAAAAAAGTGATATTGTCACTGCCCTCATTTTTGTGAAATGCATTAATGTAGTAATGTGTTTATTTTTTAAAAATCGGAGCTTTTTCTTAAACAGACATATGTTATATATTTTTAAGGAAGAACGCATAGTATCTTGTTTCATAGATTGTTCAGAAAGTAACAATTGGAGTTGCTATTGAAGATTATGAAGAACTTTATGAAACTCTAATGAAAGTTAAATCCGAAAGAAAAGTAACTTTATAAAGACCTGCACAGAAAGCAAGCTTCTCGCATTAACAAATGTGGCTGAGCTCGCAAGAATGACTACTTGAAATGCATTATTATCCACAAGGACTTGTGCTTCAAATACCTTCTTTTTTTTTTGGCGTTTATATACGTTTACTCTAAACTGTTTATAAGTTTGGAATGTGTGCAAAATCTATGAATAATGTACGATTAAAAAAAAAAAAATTCATTTTACAACAGATTTTATGTAAATAGTTCTAAGACATTCATAATTGAAGCATCAGAAAAATTCTGCACTGGGTGCCATAATGCTGGGGATGTTAAAGACGCGAGACAGAATGTGAATAATGTTAGAGAAGAGGCATTCATAATACAAGTATAGGAAAAATCCTGTGCGAGTTGCCATAATGCTGATATGTAAAAGAATACCAATGAGACAAGAGTGTCAGTAATGTTAGGGAAAGGACATTCATAATGATTCATAATGCAAGTATTGGAAAATTTCTGTACGAGATGCCATAGTGCTGATATGTAAAAGAATACCAATGAGACAGAATGTGAGTAATATTAAGGAAGGGGCATTCGTAATGCAAGTATCGGAAAATTTCTGTACTAGGTGACATAATCTGAGATGTAACAGGATACCAATGAGACAGAATGTCAGTAATGTTAGGGAAGGGACATTCATAATGCAAGTATCGGATAATCTGTGTATTAGGTGTCATAAATGCTGAGATGGAAAAGGAAACCAATGAGACAGAATGTCAGTAATGCTTGGGAAGGAGCAGGGGGATAGAAAATTTAAATTCGATTTTCCTTTTTTTTTAGAATCATCTTTGTTTAATCTGTATATGTATATGACTAAGTTAATGAGTAAACTAGAAAATAATTTAAAATGAAAATTCATGAATTTTCAAAAAAACTCTATAATCTGGTAAAATATAGCATTTCTGAAGGAAGATAGGAAAAGAAAGGTTATTTTTATCTGAAGGCAGTAACTTACAAATATTATATTCCTGTCATTATTTATTACAAAATATCTTAGATTAAACATACAAACACGTTATTATTTTCATCACATAATAACAAATTGTGATAAGGCTATGAATGCTGCTTATTGAAAAAAAAAGCCGCCTTTTACGGACCAACCCAATCTGCCAATTATTTTTCTTCAAGTATTTGTTCACGGAAGATAAAAGATTACTGTCTTTAAAAACCTCCGAGCGTCTTGAGAGCTTTCTTGCATTTTCATAAAATTGCTTATAAAAATGATCTTAATTAAAATTTTATTTCCCTGTTTGTTTCTAAAATATACACTTAATGTGCCTTTAACTGATATACATCTTGAAATACAATTCTGTTTAAAATATTTTTGTCTGCAACAGGTTAAAGCTGTTTTTGAGAAGGGGAAAAATACGGGCGGCAAACCACTCAAAGGTTTAAAAAATAATTATTTAGATATTTTTCTTACTTATTTTCTATTTCTTGCAAATTCAGTAATCAATAAATAGTTAAGAACTGAATTGAAATTTTAGGATGCATTTTAAGTAATTTTCACAGTTGTAATTTTTTGTTTAATAATGTATTTCAGAAATAATAATATATATATTGTTTTCATTCTTAAAAGTGTAAATTATCACATATATCAACTTTTATATTAAATCTGTTTGTTTATTTTTCGTTAGAGGGATAATAATTCACATCATTAAAAGATGAGTTTTTTTTTTATAACACATATTATATGAAAGGGTATTCTTGCAAAAAATATTCCACTCTTCAATTTTTAGTTCTATTTTTCACTTTATAGTGTTTAAAGTATTTCGTTGTGAGCATTTCATAGCCAGCTGACAAATTTTGGCGAGAGTGGTTACGCGTAACTCCGTTGTTTTTGTAACTCATAAGCAATTGTCACCATAAAGATTGTTTGGCGATTTATCGTCTGCGGCTAGCATTGCCTATTTTAAAGTTAGGCAATGCACTGCTACTTATGCTTCTAGCAAAGTTTGTCTCTTTTTATTCCATTTTTTCTGTTCTGCATTTATTTTCACCATTTTATACTGGATGTTGCCACTGAATGCCATATTGTTTATTCGATTTTTCTTTTATTCTGTTTTCATCTGTTAGATAGCGTCATTGCGTACTCAATCGTTAAATCGTTTTAACTTTTTTCTGTTTTTATCCGATAGATGGTGTCACTGCATATTCTCTTTTTTACCATTGGTTGAAGCGAAAATCGTTTGGAAACCTAACTAACTTTTCAAATTCAAAACGGCTTGGCTTTGTTCATTAAAACTTTAAAAGCAATGTAACAACTCTTTCCTGATTATGGTCATAGATTATGACCGAAACACGTCTATTTTTATAATTTTATTTTAATGTTTGTTTAGTTTTTGACTTTACAACATTTAGTAAATTTGTGATTTTTTTTTTTTTACGTTAATATTGAACTTTTCATTGTGTAAATGTCGAGGTCTTTTATTATTTTTTTTTTCAACATTTATACATTTATATTTAACTTTTTAAAGATAATGCCTGCTTTCATCCCCCCTCATATTTATTTTACCAATATTTTCATAAAGAATAATTTGCCGTATTTAATGACAGAAACTTTGCGATTAAATAAGACAAAGATTATATTGTGCAAATTGTGGCGGTGAACTACTTTCTTGAAAAAGATAGCCTGGCCCTACTCTAATTCGTCTAATTTGAATCTCCAATCTAATTCGTTACAATGTATTATGGGAGAAAACGTTTTATTTGCAATGGCAATCTCGCTAAAATGAGTTCAGACGAACGAAATTCAAGGAAAGTTTCTGCATAAGGAAGTTTTTCTAGAAGGAAAGTTCAAAAATTTCTTTTTATGTTACACAAATTTTACATATATATTTTTATAAAGTCAAATGTTTGGAATGGAATAAGAAAACACTATATTTTTAAATTTGGATCTCAGATTGGAGGTGAAAGGAATTTTTAAGTTATTTTCGTAACATGATACAGATAAGTAAAGATAAACATTTAATTTAAGGTAAAAGTAAAGTTTTTAAATTATTAAGTTTGCAATTTAACTACTTAAATTACACACTGTGAAACATGCCTGTAAAATATTATTTAAATTGAAAGTTTAGGAAAAAATGTTAAATGATAGCACCTAAATACATAGATATATACTTAGTTGCCAATTTCCCCTTTTTTCGATTCAAATAAATCAGAAACATTATTTAATAAAATGTCTCTTGCTTGTATGTGATATTTTTTTCATTTTATTTATTAAGTAAAATTTCTGGTTTAAAATATGCTTATTTGACTAGGAAGTAACCCGGAAGGTTGGCAGCTAAGTACATAACTTTTTCATATTGTAAGATTTAGCATTACTTAAATATTTTATAACCAATAAAATATCTTTTTCTCATGTTCAAAAGTATTCATTTGTTTTAATTTAGGAATTCCACTGCAATTACTAATTCAGCATACATCCCATTTCGCGTTTCTTTTTTAAAGTTTTCTTTGAGTAAATTATCCCGTCATTAACTAATCGTAAAAATGAATCTACGCTGTTTTCGAAAATTGGTCTTTTTCAGATTTTCTTACATTTAGATTTGTTCTTCATAATGTTCACCATAAAGATTTCTTTCATTAGCCTTGTAATTGTTGGACAGCCTAATTCGCTACGGTTCATTATCAAAGAAAACCTCTTTAGTGACTTGAAAAAGAAACAAAGACGTAACAGAATCCTCTACGAGGTCCGCATCTGCATCCTTGAAATTTATTATCGGTCATCATTCCGAGTGAATCGGATTTCTCTAAATTTCATTCACAGAACTCTTGTTATTAGGATCGGAAACGTGAATCGATAGCTCTGATTTAACTGAGAGAGGAACAATAAAATTTGATTTGTAATCAATGTGGCTTTTTTACACTCTTTCGTTTCATTTAACTTGATTCAGAAGGAATTCAGATGAAAAGATGGAATTTTTGTAATCTAGACTTTGTAATATTTTTTACTCAATTACAGATATGCTAAAATTGTAAAACATATGTACACAGGTTTGTTTCGATAACATTACAGCAATTTAATATCTCGAGAACTTAATAAATGTTTTTTTTCTTTTCATAAATCTTCTTAATAAGCTTCTGCAATATCAATTTTATGTTTTGGAAAAAAAAAAAAAAAACATGGTGGGACTTTTTACACTGGTAACGTGTAACCTAGGTAACGTACCTAGGTAATCACCGATGGGAAATTTCATTATTAAAATTTTGAAATGAATATTTTTTATGTTTTTTCATGTGGAAACCGTACTCCAAGTTAAAATTAGATAGGGAAATTTAATCTCAACTTTATTTAACGCCGATAGCGTTCCATATATTAATCAAATTTAAATTAAAGTAATTTTTTTTATGTTTTACTGTATGACAGCAGTACTTAAAATAAAAATAGGTAGTATGGATTCAACACAGTTTTCTTTTCGTTTGTAGCGACCACCGGCCGAAAATAATTATCTACATTTCAATAAAGTTGAGTTTTATGTTTTACTGTGTGACGATATCTGCGGTCGTTATTTTGAATTTTTAATTCATTTTATAAAGCAAACAAATTTTAAATTATGACTATGGAAATTAATAGAAATAGCTATTTATTACTGATACTAAACTATCAACTAAGTTGTCACATACAACGCACAAACATAATGTATATGCAATTAATCTATCTGCCAGCCTGTCCACTCATACACAATTTATGATTTTTTAAGATGTTCTTAATTCAAGAAATTTTAATTGGTTATTATGGGGGATTGTAATGTGTTTCTACCAATGGATGAGTTAGGAACAAATTTGTAACATTCAAGTCTGCAGATAGTCCTGGAGTTTGGCACGAAGGAGCAGGAGCCAGGCTGCATTTTCCTTAAATGTTGTAAAGTCCATTAACACAATGGAGCATATATTTCTTACAAGAATGTGTCAAACGACTTTTTAAAGCAAACTGGGCATCCACAGTTTAATTAGAAAGCTCACAACATTTCCTTGTTGAAAAGGGTAGCTAAAAATTATGTGTTCTTGTCTCGAAAAATGAAAATTTATTAGTAAACTGTATTTAACTAGTAAATCTGCAGATCAGGAGCCTCAACGTCAGCTCTGCAAGTCACTGTTTTTAGACACACTTTGGTAATATTCAATTTCATGCAAACCGCAATTTAAAGTTTTCAAATTATGTAATTATTTATAAGAATAAAAAATACGAAGTTTTCAGACATTAGAAGCATTAAATTAAAAACGTTGTTATGGAAGGATATTTTGAAATAATTTTCATGAGCTACTAATTCTGATATTTTTTTAAATAATAAAACAGATTTCTTCAGGGGGGGGGGGCTCCGCCTCCTGAACTCCCCGTGGTTTCATTAATTTACATATGTAACTTTTTATTTATTGCACTAATGGTTATCGCAAATCTTAAATTTCTTTTTATACTTCCGAGCCTTAATTTTCAATACTGGTGGACAGAAAATGATTCACATTGACGCAATTATATTAAAAGTTTAGGTTTTATGAATGAAAACATAATTTCCTTTTAAAAATAAAATAATTTTCATTCATATTTTCTGAAATGAGACGGCATTAAGAAGTAACACTCGTCATAAAATATTTTTTTAGGTAATCTAGTTAATGCTTGGTTTTTAAGAATGAGAATATTTATTTCCCAATACAATGACGCCATTTTCGACAGCGATAATTTTGCGGTGTAAAATTTTGACATTTACTATATATTTGATTTTCAAAAGTTTTTTTTTTTTTTCTCATTGAAATTTTCGATTAAAAATTAACATTTCTGTTAGCTGTGTGCAGACGATAAACCATGAGATATTAGTAACATTTCTTTTAATAATAAGAATTAATATCATAACCCAAGCCCTTTTTATTTCAACCTCAAAGCATATTAGTTTTATTTCTGATATATGAGATCAAATTCACCTTCTTTTCGTATTTTAGTTTTATTTCCAATATGAAGACGTATTCATGTCTATTTTTTATTTCATTTTCCTCTTGCACATGAAAATCTTTCAAATCAAAATTAACTGTTTAGGATAAATTATTATTCTGGGATAGGATTTTCTTGGCAACGGTAAAAAAAAAAAAATGATTGTTAAATTTATAGCAAAATGTCAATTTATTCCTTATGAAAATAATGAACTTCTTAATTTAAAAGAAAAAATATTTG
Organism: Maratus speciosus; assembly: GCA_963932465.1. Taxonomy (NCBI): domain Eukaryota; kingdom Metazoa; phylum Arthropoda; class Arachnida; order Araneae; family Salticidae; genus Maratus; species Maratus speciosus. The sequence continues at coordinate 143,619,403 of OZ010791.1, forward strand.
AACAAAATAAGCAGAACATAGTCTTTCTTTATTTCTGGGGTAAATTTCATCTATATGTAAAGTCACAAAGGCATTAATTCGTCCCTTTTGACTTTGATTGACTTCAAACAATTACAAATACTTTCACATTTACGATATTTTTAGGTGTAGTTCCGTCGCTAGGCAACAGTTAAAAGAAAATAAAACAATGAAATATGTGCTTTGAAAAAAAGTAAATTTATAAAAAGATATATTATTGGAACACATATATAAAATACCTCCATAAGTTAAACACCGAATTTAAAAACTCTGACAAATGTATACACAAAATTTCAAACTAATATGAATAATGTATGGTTCTAATTAGAAATTACATCATCCATAATTTACTATTTAAATCCTTCAATCATATGAGCCATTTCCTTTCAACAAATAAAAATGGAAAAATCGTCTGAATTGCTATAGGAAAGCATTAAGTCGCAAAATAAAATGTTCTATATATTCCGAACGCATGAACCAAATTTAACCAAAAACTATACAGCTAAATCCGGGGATTTTACCAACATGCATACTTAATTTTAAGCTAATCGGATGCTTTTTACGGCAGTTATCGCGGAACAGACGGACAGACAGACAGACAGACAGACAGACAGACAAACGGGAACCAAAACATTTCGTGTCTCCACAGTAAGCCTTCACTGACGTTTCGGCAATTAATTCTTTTTCTCTAAAATCTGTGGAATCAAATTCAACACATTTCTTGCAAAAGCCGAAATAAAACTGCAGACTACTTTACTAACGGCAGAATTTAAACTGTAGACCAACTTATCAGTATCCACAACCGCAATATATAGGAAATGTTATAATTACACAGCCCCAGTTTTGGTGATCCAATTCGGATTACAAATATATTCTTTTTATTTTTTGGGAGTCATATTTACCGTAATTATTTTTATTATTATTATTATCATGTACGGAAAGTACAAAAAAGTTCTTATTGCGGTGATCGCTGAATTAACAAACTGCATCCTTTTATGAATTCAATATTTACATATTACATAAAATAAAACAGCATGCATTATTAGGTTATTTATTTTACATAAATTATCAATAATTTAGAGATATAAAGGTTCACGTTCATAGTATCATGGCCATATGTAAATTGATCCTCCATTTAATTGCGACTCTTAGAAAGACTGATCGACAATTTAATTTCAGTTGCTCTTAGAGCAACTTTAGCTTAGAACAACCATAAGAGAAAAAAAGAAAAGAAAATTTTCAATTTAACTTTGTTTTCGTTTCATAAAAACCGAAAGTTTTTATTTCAGTTTCGGTTCATTTTTGGTTGTTTAATTAGTTTCACTAAACTTTTAACTTTTAATTTTTGTTGTACCTTACATATGAAACTAAAGACCAGAAATAAATTATATCAATTTCTTGTATTTTAATTTATCTTTTAAAATATTATAAATTTATAAAAAAATTTATAAATGAAATTTTTAAAAATTACGGTTCAAGTCTGCAGTATAAAAAATAATTTCAGCCCAAGTGCAGAACTGAAAAGATAATGTAGGTTCAGTTTTGGTTTTTGTTTCATTAGAAATATTTTTCCCCCGATCATGACTAATTGGGGCCCTGCGCAAAGATAAATTAGGGGGCCCCATTCGAATCGTTGCAACATTGTTCAAATAGAACTGATGGTCAGTCATATGTGTAGAGCATAAACAATATTTTCGCACCTTGGATTTTAAATAGAAGAAAATTCTTAGCTCCGCCAATTCTAAATTAAGTACTTTAATTAATAAAAATACACTTTTTTTCTTAGTACAGAACAAAACTCTTTTATATAACTTTAGCAACTTGTTATATTACAACTTATGGAAGAGAGTCAAATACTCTAACTTGTAAATATGTGTTAATCAAGTTACTTTTTTTACATCTTTTAAGTTATACTACACACAACATAATATCAAACCAAATACATTCTACTACACAAGTAGAAAGTGTTTTTTCAATAAATCTAAAAATATGGCAATTTTGGGGTTTGTTTTTCATATTTAACTCTAAGTTAAAAGAAAAAACTTTGAATACGGAAGAAAATTTATCCTGTGACAATTAGAACTGATTATTTTCAACCACTAAAGATTAGATATGATTTAATTTCATTGCTAATACAATCTATTAAAATCAAAATATTATTTCTTATTTAATAGTGGTTGAGGTTAGATTTGCGAAAGCACTGAGCTCTGTCAGCTCAAGATGAAATTTGTTTTTCAGAAAGTTTAGTAGAATCTTTTAAAGATGAAATTTGTATTTTGTATTTGAAAATTTTCGGAGTTGGAATTGGGCAAAAAAAGTAAATATTTTATAAACTAATATATGGATTTAGGACCCCCCTGGGCAAAGTCCCGATTTTCCCATGCGATAATAAGGGCCTGGTGTACAGTTCGAAGCCCTAAAGAAAACTAACGAACGTTCCTTTCCCAAGACATTTTATAACGAGCAGACAGCTTCTTTGTGTGGTGCTTTGTAAAATTTATCTTTTACGCATTTCGAAAGTCTTTATTATTTTCTTCTATTTATGTTTGTGCTCTTTGGCATAACTTTAGCCCACTTGGTTTCTCTGTAGCGAAGAAAAAAGTTGCGCCCCTTCGACCCTCTTCATCTTAGTCATTGTCTCCTGGAATTAGACTGACGGTGAGGGACGGAGACTTCGCGGCCGGAAACAGTTCAGAGTACAATTCATGTAAATTCAAATATTTTGGTCCCTCCAAAATGATAGTTAGTGACGCAACCGAAGTGTTGTCAAGAAATTTATGATGACTTGCGGTGATAGGTCGTTAAGATAACACCCATTAAGATAAAGATGGCGCCATAAAAGATGCAGTTAAAACTGCGAGACAAAAGACAGTTAGTGTAATTTGTTAAAAAGGTTTTTAGAAGAACGGATAGTTATTATATATTACAGGGACGTGACTCACTGTATGACGTTAAAAGTAGAGTGATAATTAGAATTTTCTTTGAATGTACTCAACTCAAATGGATTTTTTCTATTGCAATAATTATTCTGACCGTGAAATCGGATAATAATTAATTAAGATTCACATTCACACATATTCTTAAAAAATATATTCAGTTGCTTCATGCTTCTCGCTAATTTTATTTATTTTTTAATCTGGTTTTTAAAATCACATATCCCAATAATAAAAAGAAATTGTATACGAAATCTATTAAAAATACTTTTAAAAATAACTTTCTTGTTAATTATGCGGAAATTATCGATAGTAAGTACCCAAAAAATCTTTAATAAGTAAAGCACCAAACATTAAATAAGTTATTTTGTCAGCAAAAACGTAAGTTGCTGTTGCAATGCATAAACTATAGTTTTGAAGTGCAAGAAGTAGAATATGCAGTGTTTTGATCTGGAAAATCAGTGCAACAGAGGAAATTCTAAATACTTCTTAGTTATTGAAGCAGACGAATATATTGCTCAAAATATGTATAAAAAAAACTAAAGTTTTTAAAAACTTGTGCAATTACATTAAAAAAAACTCATTTACATATTTCATTAGCTCAAATATTTCTAATTTCTACCCCATTTTCCATTTTAACGTTTTTCGTTCAGAGGAAAAATGTTTTCTTCCAACATTAGCTTCTCTTACATCATCAGCTTTATCTGTAAATGTGAAAACTTTTTCACGATTTTCCCCCATACTCTTATTATTGTAAGTGTTCAAATACTAAAATAAACCTGCAAGAAATGTAGCTTTATTGCACTAAACCTTTTCACAAAATAAATCGCAAAATAGTTTCGTTAAAATAATCTATACATATACATATGTTAATCTGCTAGATCTCACTAGAACTCAATAAGAATTTTCATATCTAATATCCTCTCGCCGCCGCACTGAATGAAAACCAAACCCCTATACTAGGAGTAGTCTACCTGTACCATTTCAATGTTGTCAATTGTGTCCGCTTTTTAGGTGCATTCGTAATTATATAAATACGTAGCACCTATAGTCGTCGTTCAGTCCGTCCGTCCGCATATAACGAAGCAAAAACTACCCAACCGAATGGTCTGAAATTTTAAATATATAATTGCTGCAATATTTTGTCGAGTCATTTCAAATTTTATGAAAATCGGATGTATAGTTTAATTACAGGGACAGTCAAAAGTTTTCCGTTACATTACGGCCAATGGGAAAAAATTATTTCAAGTGCATTTCAATGATGTTACAGCCTTTCGAACAGAATGAAATTGATATGCACTTATTGAAGAGCACTAAAATATACATTCATTACAATATGCGGTGCAAAAAAATATATAAAACTAGCTATAGTACGAACGAACCATTTGCCATGTTTGACGTGCAATTTCTAACTTGTTATTGAACGTCTGGGACGCTGCACGGTGTGATATTTAACGATTCTAGCTGGTAAAAATTATTTTTCAATTACTTTCTATTGAATTCGATGTTTTATTTAAATAAATTTTATATTAAACCCATTTTAACAAAATATATTACATTTTAAATAACAATAAGTAGATATTTAATTTGAATTGGAAACTCATTAATTTGAGTCATCGAAGGTAAATTCTGTATTTGATACTTACTATTGAGCATCCAATTAAATAAAGCACTTTTAAATCATAAACAGGAAATAAATGAGTTAATCTAATTACTTTAATAGCTACTTTTTGATAATTTTAATGATACTTTGTATGCAGTATGGAAGTTAAAGTGATAAAATTATTTTTCTGTTTTTATTATAACAAATTATAAAAAAATTTACATACTTTTTAAAAAATAATCTAGTAGAAATTCAGATACAAGAGCCGCTTTAATGAAAATTGCTTAGGAATATAATTAGGCAATTCGTGTTCTGAAATTCCTTCATACTGCTCTCAGAAACTAGAGACTTTTCTTCTCTTTCTTGTAAAATTAACCACTAAATGGCTTTTTTTAAAGATTTTTTTATTTTGTTATTTTACTAGTTAAGAAAGTGTTTGAAATTAGTAGTATGCAGAATTTTATTGGTCAGGCATTTTCTCCAAAACTTAAATGCAGAATTAAATCTATAGACACATAGAAATGTTTATTCGTTGTAGCAGCTTCTTATTCTTATATTGTATTGTGTATTTATATTTATCTCTACATAGTGGAATACAGCGGAGTGGGAGTCACAAGACATCATGGAAAAAGATCTACATTATGTTTTGCATTGTATTCAAAGTGAATTTGGAGAATTCGTCTGCATCAGTTTTGCAACTACTCAAAATTTGAAGCTAAGTATTATATTTTAGATCAATCTATCATGATACCTACATAATAGTGGCAACTTTTGTCCAAATTGGATCATAAATTCAAAAGATTTACGTTTTCAAAACTTCGTCTATTCTTCGTAGTAATTTTGCTCTATAAACAAAACATTTTCAAACAAAGTCTCATTTTCGTTAAATTATGAAGCTTGCTTCTGAAGTTTATTTTTATGACTGGCTTAAATACTAATGGCTTTTGTAAAGGAAAAATGGTACTTGAATTAAAATCTCAGAAAAATTAATTTAGACTGAATAAGGTAAAACCAATCCTGAAAACTAGGGACAGAGATAGATGCAGACAAATTAAAGTGTATCAAAAAAGAAATAATCAAAACTATTTAATGATATCAAAAATTGATCTTTATCTTGATTTTTCATATAACTTTTTCTATTTAAAAAATAAAAATTATAAAAAAGTACAGGGTTTTTTGCGACATTAAATGTGAAATTACAGCTGATATATGCAAAATTTGTGCACATAAATCTGATAAAACAAAGTCCATATTTTGTTTGGAAGCGTCCATAATCTAGCATTATTTTTTATTCCTCTTCAAATAACAGCCTAAACAACTGTACTCAGATAGATTGATTCGTTTCCAACTAAGAAACGCCAACTTTGCACTAGCCTATCTAAGAACCATATAATTATAGTTAAATCAAAACCAATAGCAGACTACGACGCCCCAACCATTATGCTATATCAGGTAAAAAATAAATTACACTAGGATAAACTTTAAAAAATGAACTTTGGGCCAGCTAGAATCGGTAAGTATACCACCGTGCGCTGGACGAAATTGGACAAAATGGAAGAAATGGAAAAAATTGGACGAACTAAACAAAATCGGACGAAACGGACAAAATTAAAATCTACCGAATTGGCATATGTTTGGCAAATAAAATTATTCTTATGATGTAATAAAATTGTGTTTCTACATTTTTATTAACAATAAAAATATTTTTAAAAAATAATCTTTTAATTTAAAAAAAAAAGTAATTACTCATTAATCATAATTTGTTAAACCCACAAATAAAATGTTAATAAGATGGTAGTATAATTATTTTTACGAAATACTTTGCTGTAAAATTTACCAAACGACAAAATAAATCGGATTTTTAATATTAATTGCATTATTGCACTGTATATTAATAGAATAAAATAAGTGGTTTTTTTTTATGGTACAAGCTAAAGCTTTACAAGAAGAGGGAAAACGTTTACTTTCATATTCATCTTTCATGAAATCTATAGTAATACAATACTAGCTTATAAATAGTTGCGTAATCATTTTTTTTAATTGTAGAATTGATTTTTTTTTTAAATATTTCGTTTATATTTTACTTTATATTATGCATTTATTTATATTTTGTTTCTATATTGCTGTTATTTTGTATTAAACGTATTAACTAATGGCAGTTTTTCTATCATTAGTACTTTTTGTTACTTTTCATTGATGCTTTCGTATTTATTTGTGGACATTACATCATAGAAATTAATTGTGGTCGAAGTATCCTACTAATACAATAATTTTTTTCCTTCAAAATTGAGTAAATGAAGAAATTTATTTTGGAGTAAACTAAGGGATTCTGTCTCCTATCAGCTACAATGTCCGTCCAGACTCCGCAGATTCTAAAAACACGCTCATTTTCTATTTTTTAAAAATATTACCTAATTACAGAAGATTAAACGATATTATCAAGACCAGTAGCATTATTTTGTAATCGGGTTGTCATTCATTTTTTTCTGGCTGGGGAATTTTTCAGTTCCCAATGTTGCATTCATTGCTGTCGCGACAGCCGACGGCTGTTTTTGTGATTGATTAAGTAAGATAAATTACACATTTGAAAATCATCATGAATAAAATGGTTTGGTAACAAATGTTTCTGCCTCTCGGATTTTCATAACGTCCATAGTCTATTCAAAATTACGAGGGAAAGCAAGTAAATAATAGTACGCGTAAATCGGTAGATTTTGTAACGTTTTGGCTAGAGACAATCCAAGCCAAAGATTGCTGGTTGCCAGGGCAAAGATCGTTGCTTTGCATAAAATAAGAATACATTTTGTCGAAATAAATATTTAATCTGTGTGATTATTGTATCAATTAAATGTAATCGTTAATTTGCTTAGTTAAAATTTAAATATTTAATATTCGTCATTTTTTTCAGATATTTGTTAATTTATTTTTATGAAATCGTCATAAAAAAACGCAAAACTGGAACACTCCGGCGTAAATGAGCAAACTTTATCTTTATTTTAAATTCTCTCTTAATATGGAATGCACTATAGAAGAAAAAAATTTCTTTTAGACACTATAAAATATCGTTTTAAATATACTGTAATTTTCACTATTAAATATTTTTCGCACGCAATAATTTTATTATTTTAAAGTTTTCTTTTTTTTTAATATTCACTTGTAAATAAATTTTTCAATTTAAAAATGCTTGGAAATATTATTATTTGGGCTTTTTTAAATTTGGCAACAGTAAGTAAAAAACTGCTTTTTCGAAGCATGAAATAAATCTCTATTCAGGTAATGAAATTTTGAATAAAAAATTCGACAAAAGAAAGACATACAAACTTAAGAAATGATTAGACACAGCAGACAGGCTGGTATAAGCCTGCAAAACATTGTTAAATTGTTATGCATAGTTTTTGATCCTGTAAAACTTATGTAACTGAAAACGATCTCAACAATAGCGTTATGTTCAATTTCAATTTCAACATTAAATAGCGCTTAAAATAATTCATCGATTTAAAAACTCTCTGCTTCAGATGTTTATCGTACATTTCTTATAAAACTATCAGTTTTCTTGTTTTTATATGTAATAGTTTTCGTAGTATATACCGAAAAATTTAAAAGGTCACAATAAATTTAAGGGGTCTCAGGGCTCTTAAAGCTTTAAAATTTTTGAAATTTTAATTTTTTTTTTAGATGTTAAACTCCTATCTTTTCTGAACATTTTGATATAATTGTTTCCTTGAAATTCCTGTTAGAACTGAAGTTATGGCTTTTACATTTATACACGCTCAATAGCTGAAGCGTCCTTTTGGAAACTTTGAAGCCATTTTTCTCCAAATGACGTTTTTGGGCATAACGTGCACGACATCTCAAAAACTTATTAATATTTTTTCATAAAATTTTCAAAACATTTGTTTCATGTTAGTCTGTATAAACTGAACCTAAAATTTCCTTTTTATTGTTCAAAACAATATTTTTTTAGGCGATTATACTGTTGAAATTTTCTAAATTTTGCATTAGCTAAATACAACTTTGTATTAAAATCACAAAAAAGCTTTAAATACAAATTTATTTAGGTTCAGGGTAATTATTACAATCTGAAGTATAAGCAGGCGCCAAAATTTTCATTCTACTTATTTTGTAATCGTACGCGTAAGCTGTTATGCCGATTTTTTTCTTGTCAAATGTCTAAGAATTTGGAGCCCCCTGTAAATGCTAATTCTGCATCTTACAATTTTTTAAATGCATGAAATGAAAGAACATACTTATATATTCTATTCCAATTAAAATTGTGCCTTAAAATCAAATACATTTTAAGATATTGAATGTTGAAAATGGTCTTTTTTTTTCATTTTTTACCAATTTTAAGAGTCCTGAGACCCCTTAATTATGGGAGCAGCAGCAGCATTGCTTACCTTTTTTTAGACTAGAGAGATACTTGGCGTAATAAGTTGAAATTTCATATGTGCGTTTTTAAAGTCCCTAGAAATCTATTTATATGCTAAAATAATTATGCATTATAATAATTCATAATTTTTTTAGATTTTATAATTCATATTTCACATCATAAAATTATAGAAATTAGAAGTATAAATATTTATGTTTGGGCTTTTATATAGCATGTTAATACAAAAAATCAGCATGAGATATAAATAAAACTAATAATTTAATATTAGAGGAATAATTTTAATTCCCAACTGCTAAATGGAAACTAAAATTTTGTAATAAATTTTTCCTTTTATAATGTACGTAAAGAAAATAATTTATTATCGAATCAACTCGTTCTTAAATTCTGGTGACATTCAATTGGTTCTTTAATTTAGCAACAAAATCACTTTGACCCTAAAAGGGTAAATAGTGGACACTATTATACCAATCGGTTGGTACCAGTATGATTTTTATACGATGATTTGCAGCATATTTAAAAGGGGGTGAGTATACCCCCTATGATTTACTAAGTATGTCATGGGGTTACTATGTAAGTCATGTACTTATTAAATTTCACTGCAAAAATTTATAATAGCTATTTAGTATATTACCATTTAATATTGGTATACATTTGTTGCATAAGTCATTTTTTACAACAAAATATCTTTAGATAAAATTTTTTAATCATTTTTGCAAAGGAAATAATGCGCATATTCTTGTGTACATAGTTGTGTATTTTTTATATAAAAAATGTTCCATAAATGGAAAGTATCAAGATATTTATTCACTATTTTTAAATTTGGTTCTAATTACAACTTATAATTAACTAAAAGTGGAGAAAATGGACTAATTGATTTTTTGTTAGGACGTGTTTTTTCCGGGATTTTTTTTTTTTTTTTTTTCCCCACTGTGAAAAAACCCAAACAATCCTGTACCATTTTAAAGCATAACACCTCTGACCTGTTGAAATTGTTTTCAACGATCATTTAATTGATTTTTCTGTTCGCGGACCTTTATGATATTCATTCCTGAACTACCCTTGAAAATGACTTTGGTATTATTTTAACCATAACTAAAGAAAGGAAATTATTTTTTATTAGAACAACATCTTTTCCCTGTAAATAAAAATAAAAGCAAGATTTTACTGTTGTTCTGCGTACGACAATAAAAATATGTTGAGTGAAAAATATAGTTAAATAAATTATTTCCACAAACTTTATAAACCTATATTTTCATGGAATTTTTTAATGTAATTTTTTTTATCTATAGTGATTAATTTCTGGGCACGCTGTATTTTTCATTAAAATCGGTTTTAGAACTAAAGTATTTAGAATTAAATTATATATTATATAATTTATTTACGGTTTTCAGTTATAATTATATTACCTACTTTTTTTATATACTTAAACCGTCTGGGTCTTGCTTGCTATTAATAATACATGTCTTTTAACCTTTTCTTTTAGAACTAAAGTATTTAGAATTAAATCATATGTTATATAATTTAATTGCGTTTTTCAGTTATAATTATATTGCCTACTTTTTTATATACTTAAACCGTCTGAGTCTGGATTACTATTAATAGTACATGTCTTTTAATCCTTTCTTTTAGAACTAAAGTATTTAGAATTAAATTATATGTTATATAATTTATTTACGTTTTTCAGTTATAATTATATTACCTACTTTTTTTATATACTTAAACCGTCTGGGTCTGGATTACTATTAATAGTACATGTCTTTTAACCCTTTCTTTTAGAACTAAAGTATTTAGAATTAAATTATATATTATATAATTTATTGGCGTTTTTTAGTTATAATTATATTACCTACTTTTTTTCTATACTTAAACCGTCTGGGTCTGGATTACTATTAATAGTACATGCCTTTTAACCCTTTCTTTTAGAACTAAAGTATTTAGAATGAAATTATATATTATATAATTTATTTACGTTTTTCAGTTATAATTATATTACCTATTTTTTTTTTTATATATACTTAACCCGTCTGGGTCTGGCTTTCTATTAATAGTACATGTCTTTTAACCCTTTCTAGTTCAAATTACTCCAGTCTCCAAAATTTCGAAATTATTGAATGACTCCAGGTTTTACGAAGAAATTCGTTTCAAAATAAGTAAAAGTTTTTTTTTTTCGCGTACATTACAAATGCAAAATTTTCTTTAAAAATTCTGGTGCCATTGTGGCATTTGGTAATTAAAATTAAGTGGGACGTATACTTCCCACGGCCTTATAAAGGGTTAATTGAGTATTATTTTGTCGTAACAATTACTTTTGTTACTATCTACATGTAGTAATGCTAGTATATGTCTATTCATTTCTTATTATGACTTCATTTATTTTTTGGAATTTAGTAATACAGTAGAACCTCGATTATCTGAAGTAATTGGAACCGACCATCTTTCGAAATTTTCGGATAATCAAGAATGCTTCAATTTTAACATTAAGGAAGAATATATGCGCTGTTTCTTATTATGGTAACAAGTGCTTAGTAAAAATAAAGCAATAGCAAAATAGAAACAAGAATAAATTACCTAAGCTTTAATTTTGAAATTAAGTACCTTTTACATATTTCACAAGGGTTTGAAACAATGTTTTGTTTTCGCAGTTTCGATTATCTTTGCTTTGAAGCTGTATCACGAAGTTTTTAAATATTATTAGTTCGCCAGTATCATGGTCTTTCTACTGCTCCAGCCAAGCCAAACCTTTTGCAAAACATTCAGAAGCTTCAGAATCGCTAATTTGCTCGTTTTCTTCATTCGTTCCACTCCGCAGTTTACGGGAGCTCAAGTTAAATTCAAAAGAATTCTAAGAAAGGGGATCGAAAATATTTATATGTACTCGTGGCTCGGACAGGACCGCTTGCACACGAGAAATATGATAGTTAAAAAAAAAAAAAAAAAAAAAAAAAAAAAAAAAAAAAAAAAAAGCTTTAAAAATGGATTTTGCAGACAAGGAATGTGATAGGGAAAAAAAAAAACTTTAAAAATGGATTTCGGTTAACCGAGAGTTTCGGATAAAATAGGTTCTACTGTAATAACAATAATAATAAAAATTTGCTTCATTCTCTTTGCACTATTAGCGATTCTTTTGTTTATACATATATTTCACTCTTTAAAATTAAAATACAGGTTACTTTTCTGAAGGAATCAAGTGTGATAAAACGCAAAAAATATTAGAAAGTTATAATATCTGTTAAATCCTGCTGTAATCCCACATTTTCCAAACGTCTCCCAAAAACTCTTCGTCAGCCATTTGTCATATGAATATGAAATGAATAATACGCAAAATAACTACATTCGTTAGATTTCGGTCAATGGCATATTCATTAAACTTCAATGAATCTTATTAGGATAGCTACTATTAATATTATTAACGTAAAAGTAACTTTTTTCTCAAAATGAAAAAAAAAAAAGATATTCTGAAAGAGTTAAAGAACAACGATATAGCTAAACTTAGACTAGAATCGCTGATAAGAGATAATTAATGCTGCCTATAGAAAAGTCCAGGTGAAATCAAAGTTTACACAGGTGAAACAGGTGAAATTAAGTGCTGCGCTGAACGAGTAGGCAGATCGATAAGAAAAGTGGAACATATGAATTTTCATTAAAAGAAGAAAAAAAATGGAGGATTTATGAAGAAGGTTTGGTTACAGATATTTTACTACCGCACATATAGGTTCTTACTGTGATTTTTACGGGGGAAAAAGATTATTTTTTTTATTTAATAAAGTAATGGATAATTTAACAAGAAAAAAGAAATATTTTCTAGTTTTTGTTTTCAAGCTTAGCCAAGATAAGTGTTCAAAATTCCTATAAAACAAGACTCATTTAAAAACATAATTTGTCTCGATCCACCAGTATGCAAGATATCATACAGCTTAAAAATAAATATCTCTTTTAAACTAGATATATTTCTTTAAAACCAAATATTGTAATTTATATTCTATATTAGTAATATATACGTGACTCTGGAACAAAACGAATAGTATTTTAGTCTAACATCTTAAAAGAAATAGTCCTACAACGGTTAGAGGAAAACTGTGAAAACAGAATCTGTCTGTAATAAACTCATGTCTTAAACAAAAAATTTCGAAGTAGGGGAGCTAGGGGATGTATGGGACATTCTCAATATTTCAGGCAATAAACATTTATTTTAAATTGCTTCCTAACCCCATATACTTCTACCACAGTATGCTTCAGAACTAAAAGTGGGACCACATTGCTGTTTTCATTTTCCTTCAAAGTTGCATTTTCTGATATCTCTGCTTAAAAGTAAGTTTTTTTTTTTTTTACATTTGAAGATGTGAAATATCTTATACAATATAAAAAATTAAGCTATGTTGTAATTATTTATTTTAAGGTTCAGTATCAATAATTAAAATGAATGAATAGCAACTATTGTGACAAAATAATTTTTGAGGTAAAATGGCTGAGAAGGGATATTATGCATCATGGGGATGATTGGGACATTTCAAATGGGTATGAATGGGACATTATATTGAATTTTGAAATGTTGTACAAATAAATCCCCACCCCTAACATATTCGGTCAATCGGAAAGTCGGGTCGTGTTGGGAAAATCAATTCGTACCGGAAAATTCAATCATTTAATTATTAGACATTGATTCCGATATCTAATGTCTAATAATTATTTTCAGGGCAGAATTTTCCGGTACGAATTGATTTTCCAAACACGACATGGCTTTCCGATCGACACAATAATTTCCGTTCTGCATGGTTCTACGATACATTTAATTAATATTAATTAATAAGTTATGATTGAAAATTATTAGCTATTCTATATTTAAAAGACATTTTGCACTTTCATTTCAAATTTAAAATGCCTCATAAGTGGAAAAAAAGAACAGGTTGATAGCCGAAGTCCGGATTAAAAGTTAAAACTGCAATAAAAGAAGTTATTAAAAATATATATATATTGATTCGTGCTGTAAAATCATATATTACAAATATAATTTTCATATAAGGTTATAATTATAAATTTTAATTTGGTAAAATTGAATACAGGGAGGAAAATCTTTGTGTCCCATCCATCCCTATTAGTGTCCCATTCATCCCTGCCGTGGGGATGATTGGGACAGGGAGGAACGTTTTTTTGATTTCATAATATTTTTATGAATAAATCATAATCTAGAATAAATATTGTTCATATATGTTGGCAAATACCTAATGTATGAAATGTGATATATAATATTGATAGTAACTTAAATAAAAAAATGTAAAAAAAAATATTTTTGTGAAAATGTTTTCACTAATGTGAAAAATTTCGGTTGAATGCACAAGTTTTAACATCGTCTTTCTCGAGATTTTGAGTTTTTAACGAAAGCTCCACATGGGAGTTACTCTTGCATATTGCATAATGGTACACAAGCATTTTCTGCCTTTATATTTAGTTAATAAAAGAAAGGGCATAATAATGCTATTGGTGCTTATTGGTGCGTTCAACTGCACATCTAGAGATTGCAATACCTATACCCATCGCAATTGCTGTATAGACATGAATATTTTTTTTTTCCTAAATAGCAAAACATATGCTAAGTAAATGTAATTCTCATAGGCAGCAAAACCCCCCACATTTTTGTGTTTCTGATAAAGTGTTAACCTACACAAATAAGAAATCATTTCTTGAACTAAGCATTCAGACGGAAAAATTTGTGTAATTTAATTTATATATTCAAAATTTTAATGCACTGTAAAAAAAAAAAATCTGTAAAATTACAAAATTTTTTCTAGGAAACTGGGATTTCTAGAACATTTTATGTAACGGCAACAAGAAAAATTCCTGTAACAGCGTTTGTTACAGGAATTTTTCTTGTTGCCATTACGTAAAAAGTTCTAGGAATCCCAGTTTCCTAGAAAAACTTTAGTAACTTTACAGATTTTTAGTGTGCAACTCCGAATTTGTACAAATTCAAATATCCTACAAATTATTATATGATATTTTTTTACACAATTGAGTTCATTTTTTCTTTAAATGTAACACTTCATGAAAACACAAAACCTTCTCAAATGCTAACACCGCTCTTTTGACTATAAAAAATGTTGCAGAAAGGGGCTACAGCACTTATAAAAGTTTTAATATCATCTAAATTCAATTATCTAAATAATTAAATTTTATAAAAATTGCAATTAAAACATTTCAAGTCTTTATTGTTTTTTATGCTGCAAATTATTATCAAAGAGCTATTCGTCAGAAATCATCATAATCTTACCTCCAAGTGAGATTCTTTTTTGGCCAACTTTGCCCCTGAATAGCGTACCTTCGTACGCGTTCAGCAGGAGACAAATCTGGCATTCCACATCTTTTACGTTGTAAGAGTGCAAGGGTCGGTGTGTCCACAACGCCTGTCATAGGAATTCCACCAAACCTTTGCATTCTGCGGATGGCATCACGTAGTTTATCTTCAGTTCTTAAATTGTCAGCACCTTCTGGAGAAGATGTCAAGTACCCATATTTATTCAGATAGTCTTGAAGCGGCGACCAGTGTTTCACCAAGTCTGAACCTTGCGAATTCTGAAAAAGTAATATTGGCAAATTAAAAATTGAGCACAAATAAATACAAGTTATATGAATATTATCGCTGATTACTAAATTATAATTAAATATTACTGCGATATATAAAAGATTAATATGAAGACACTGTATTGTTACAACATGGTTTGATTAGGAACTATATGATAGTGCAATATAGTCCCACAGAAAGAAGTTTACATGTTATTGGCTGGTTTGGTGGCACAAACTGCCATTATCTTCGGACGAGGATTAAATCAATACTGCTCTAGAAACCCTTTTTGACTGTAATAAAATTCTGCTAAGAAATTTCAAGAGTAGGTCCTTCGAAAGATTAATGAAACTTTCTGTATTTTTCCATAAACATAAAAGTCATGATAATTAAAATATATATAGATATTTTTTTTAATTAAAAAGTTTTAAAATGTATTTTTTAGGTTTATATTTTTAAATTTCTATCAATCAGAAAAGCTTCAGTCTCACGTTATAAGGATTACTACATCTTCAATTTTGTTATTTTAATGAAATACAAGCGAACATGTTCTAAGATGTGTGTTTAAGTTATGTGAAACTCGTGATGTATGATAAATCCGTAAAATATGGTAATTGCAGAAGAACCTAGGTGAAGTATTTATAAGCAATATTCATTCGCATGATTTCAGTACATTAGTAATTATTTTGTATTTGTGTGATACCAATAACATTATTAAAAGATATATCTATTTTTACAAAATATTACTTTTCTAATGCATTCATACTCATTTATTTATTTACTTATTTTGGTCCAAGACGCTTTATTCGTAGAATTTTCCTGTAACTGCGACAAATCATATATTTTGTTTTACTTTGAAAGTCAAAAGATGCAATTAAATTTGGTAGCTACTTTTTCAGCACCTTTATTTAGCTGTACTACCTGTTTGGAGAAGATGAAACTGATCAGAACTTACAGCCTAAAGAGTACTAACTACGAAAATGCCTGAACCGAGGGTTGAACTCAAGTCTACAATTAAAATGCTATAATACTAGATTGAAAACAATATGCTATATGTAATATAATAAATGCCGACGGAAGTTAAGCGTAATGACGTAGTTGGTATAGACTTGGGGGAAAGAATATAGAGAGACATGGTATTTTAATTAAAGAATTTTCACTTTTATTTATTTGTTTATTTATTTACATAATTGTTTTAGAGTCAAAATTATAGTGCATTTATCCGCTATTTTCTGTTTTTAAGTGCTTTTAAATATTTTCATGAAAGAATCTCTAAACATTTTCCCTCTTATTAATGATTTTTTTTTCTATCCTTCTCAATGACATGAGTAATTTTTGTTAACATTTCTTAACACGTCTTTAATTACATCCAAAAATATTAATATTAATTCGAAAAAAATGAATATGATCACTAATAATATTTTTAAAAGTTTTCATAATAATTTCTATTAATTATAAGAAAAGAAAGAAACATTCTATACTCTTCATTGAAATTATAAGAATAACACAAATAAGGATGAGCAAAAAAATTATATATAGAAGGATAAATAGACTTATTTATTTATATGCATATATGTATATACTATATATATATATATATATATATATATATATATATATATATATATATATATATATATATATATACATATCTAATTTATCTAATAATAAGTATCTACCTATTATTAGATAGTAAGTGATACTATCTAATAATAATTACATATCTAATACACTGTGCTTCAAATAAACAACAAATTCTTAGCTGGAATCAGCTGTTTCCTTCTTATACAAACTTAGACCTACTATACCTAGAGATCCTTTTTGATAGATACCACGAATTTTAGCTCGGCTTGTGCTTATAATTCTAGACATCTGAACCATCCAAGTTGAACATTTTTTTCATCTAGACACATTCTTCATCCATTGTTATTGTTTGCAATTTTTTGGACCACCCCTGACGCTTTCTTAAATACAGTTTTGATTGCTTGAGTATCCTTTTGTGTTTTGTATATTCTATATTGTGCTTGAAAAAAAAACAGTCTTTATACGGTTCTCTGATGAACATTCATCTTTAATTCTTGATTTTATATTTTGTTTATGACAGGTTATCATTCATATATACAATTGGACAATTGATACTTTCGTCTTATTGGATATCTCTATGCCGTACACTGTTCTCCCATATAAAGAATGTATCTTGTGGAGAAATTTGACATAAAAGATTTATGTCTATCATTACAGATTCCAGTTTCAGTAAAACTTATACCCTCCATGCATTAATTTGTGCTCTTTATAAGCCTAAAGGATTATTTATTTCGTTCAAATAAAAAAATATAGCCTTTAAAATTTGAGCCAAATAATAATGTGTGCAGGTTAATTTCGAAAATTGCTCAATATATATTTACAATAAGACAAAGATTTTAAAATGCGTTTTTCTTTTACGTAGAAACATGTTTATTGAAAAGGCATCAAGGTTCTTTCCGTTAGACTGTGAACTAAGTCTTGTTCGCTTTTTAAAAGAAATTATGGAACAATGGACCTTCAAACTCCTTTTTTTAATCTTTTTTAAGTTCACTTTAAATACCATTCAAGGGCACACTATATGCATTATGGCATATATTTATCACACAAGAAAAAAAAAATTCGGGATAAAAATAAAGAATTTTCCTGAATAATTTAAGAGTTTTGAAGAACTTTTTAAAATGCTACATGAGCATTCCATGTCAATTAAAATCACTAATATTTTTTCATGCAAGTTTAGTTTATATATACAAATAATCGCATCGCATTTTCTATATTTGAATATAAAAGTAAAAACAATTTCTACATTTTATGAAATATTCAGCCTTTTTGCATCCTATTTCTGCACTTAACTACCTTTAACTTTTCCTATTAAATTTAGTCTCAAAAAACTATGCACAATTTTATTTGTATATATAAACTAAACTTACATAAAACATATTGGGGATTTTCATTGATACGGAATGCGCATGGGACATTTTGAAAAGTTCTTCATTACGCTTAAAATATTCAGGAAAATTCCTTATTTTTATCCAAAGATTTTTTTTTTAATTTTTTGTGCGATAAATATATGCCATAATTCATATAGTGTGCCATTGAATAGTATTTAAAGTGAAATTTAAAAAAAAAAAATGAAAAAATGAATTCGAAGATCCCTTGTCCTCTTAAAGAGTGCTTTCTAAGTTTATAATTTCTCATTCACAATTTTTGGCAAACAACACGGAATACTTCAAGAGAATTCAATGCCACCCTTATTTATTACTTTAATGATGTAACTATCGGGATTTTCAAGCAGTTTATACCAATTCACTTCACATCCGTTACAAAGAATCCGACATTTACATTTTGAATTGAAATAAATTCATTTTTTCTCTAGTCTTTTTTTTTTTTTTTTTTTTTTTTTGACTGACAATGCGGGGTACATAAGCCGCAATCAGAGACGATGTTTAGAATGAATGCTTTGTGTGGGGTGTCTGATGCTTTCAAGACGACAAGGTAAGACTACGGTTATATTTAGGCCATTACGAACGAAAAGAGAAATTAGTTGCAGTGAGGCCACCAGGCAGAAGTTTTATAGTTAGTTATCTTCGGGGTAGTTTTACCTCTGTTGTTATTCCATATTTGTACAAATATAATTCATCTATATTATTTTTAAAAAAGCGTCAGATTAGTTATAAATTATATTTGCATTTGCTTGGTTAAGAAATAACCTTTCTTCAAGGCAGTTTCTTAAACTCATTACCCCCCCCCCCCCCCCCTTCCTATTTACACACACACACACAACAATGGACTTGTGCGTCAAATGACACTGTCTAAAATTTGTCAACTGTCTGTGAAAGCTCAATAATGATATATTTTATATACACTAAAAAGTAAAAAATAAAATATAAGTATAAAAAATAAAGGGTACATTTTTGTTTAATTACGCTTTTATCAATTAACAGTTTATTATTAGTTAAATTATGGTTATGTACTGAGAAAACAATTTTAAAATCCTGAATGGATAGTTTAAATAATGTTTGTTTTTTTTCTTTCCTGATGACATATAAGAAACAGAGCAAAAATTAAAATTTTTTAAATAAATTTACTGGTTCGCGCTTTCTACCCACTGTAAACAAAGCGGAGATTTTTTCGTAATAGGGGCTCATTCCAAATTAACGTTTTGTAACGGAAATTTTTTGAAACAACATTAATTGCAGTCAGGAAATTGGGCGCGATTTTATAGATAACTATTACATGCTTATAAAAGGGTGTTAAAAGAAAATATTTTTAGTTTTATACTTGTTTATTTGCAGATCCGGAAGTTTGTTTCATTCATAAGTGGCACGAAGATTTTTTTACGGTTGAAGACAATAAGCAACTTTGTTGTTCCAAAATTTTTATTTCAAATTAAATTATTATCCTTCGTGAATTTAGAATTTTTCTAATCCATGTATTATAAAACGGTAACTGATTTTAACATAAAAAAAATACAATATTGGGTGTTAAAGTAACGAAAAATATCGTCATAAAAATTTTGAAGCAAATAAATATAATTAATACGCTAATTTTAATTGCTAAAAGGTGTAAATTAAAACTTTAAAAACAGTAAAAATAAGTTTATTTGTCTGTTTACATTTTTCGTCTCTACCCGAGTCATTTTCAAAACAAATAAATAAAAATATTCTAAAATTGCAGGTCTATGAAACGCCGTCCTTCAAGTTTCCACGTATTCTTTCATATTATGCACGTTATTTTTATTTTACTTGGATGTTTATTTTATTTTCATAACCACTCAGTAGCTTGAACCATAATTTTAATAAGTTAAATGGTGCTGCATCGTTACATATTGAATTTTTGCGTTTTACAATCTCTATGGTTTCTCTTATAATGAATGGATTGGATAGTATAGAGGGCAATTCCACAGAAAATCATCATTTTTTTTTTTTGGGGGGGGGGGGAATCAAATTTATAATATGTTTAATTTAACGGTATGATTGGAAAACTTGATATTTTTATGCTCTATAGAAAAATCCTAATAAAAAGGCATTGTAAATTACAGTTTACAAACTAAGTTAAGTACCATTATTGTCTTTATAAAGTCATAATGTTACGTCAGTTACACAATAAAAGTTACGTCTGTTACACGTGTAAATGCCATTTTTTTGTTTTTTATTATTCAGAAATTAATTAAACAAGTTACTGTTATAATTTGGCATTACTTAGTGTTGTTGAGAACATTAAATCACTTTTTTTAACTGAATAGTTTGGATAATTTTTACACTTCAATGACGGCAGGGAAAATGTTTGTATATTTTATGTTACGTCAGTTACAGAATTTTGAATTGCAATTTTTGGTACTCAGAGAGAGATTGAAATAATCTGCAGGTATTTGGGTATTAAGACCTTAGTAAAAAATATTTTAAATTGTAAAAATTTGTTCTAGCTTTATTAGTAAATTTTCTACATAGATTTGAAAACAAAACTCGATGATAAAATGTTACGTCAGTTACGATGGAATTGCCCTAGACTGGAAGGAAAAATTATCTTACTGTCATTGAAATTTATTTGGATGGTTTCTTCTTGATATTATTTTGCTAGGGGTATGGTATTTTTATTATATTTAATAAAAGGTACGTGCTCCTTTTTTCTATACCTAAATTTCCTGCTAGTCATACCAATATAGCCAATATAGTAATTCTTTGATCCGTCTGCTCTAATAAATGGTATTTCATAAACTCCCGAGTATTTGCTATATATTTAAATATTATTAAATCAAGAATGTATTTGAATAAATTAAAATTTTAATAAATTAATACGAAATATAAAATAAATGAATTTAAAAACATATTATTATTTTACATTATATCAATATTTTGAAAATTTAAAGAAAACATACTTTTTGATATCTGGATCTGTCAAGTTAAAAAAAAAAATACACGGAAGTAAAAGAAATGTATCCAGAGATTGTAACGCTGAAATTATCGTAACATTTTCTGCAAAAAAAAAACGTTTCGAGCTGTTGCCAACTGGCACACTTCATGCAAACCTTCATGAATGAAACTTAAAATATACGATTGTATATCTGACGTCTGGAAACTGGCAGACAAGTGTGATTTTTCATATTTATCACTTCAGATAATATCAACATTATAGAGTCGGTCAAATTTTTAAGTACAGTAAAACCTCTGAAACGAAACCTAACTTTACCGGAATCCTTCCTTAAATGGAAAATTTCATGTCTGCAATTAAAATATTATCATACAGTGACAAAAAGTTGTGTATCTGCTAAAACGAAGAGCACCTGTCTAAAAAATATAATAATTCCTTAAGATTCCGTCTTAGCAAGTTTTGTTGTATTTAGTAAATTATAAAAATATCAAATATCTGTGAAATCCATCTATTAAATCTGTCATTGAAATAAAATTTAAGGGAATATACTTTATAGTTTAAGTTTAAAAATAATTTAAATCGTCTTAACAATATATATTCTCAATAAAAATTAGTTACACTAAAAAAAAAATGCAATTTAACAAATTACAACGACCATTTGGAAAATGATTTTTTCAAAGACTAAAATTTAAGACATAAAAATAGCACGGAGTTGATCATACATTACGTACGCCATGAATTAAACATTAATAGTGTTATTACACGCAAAAATTGCAAGCGACGGAAATCGCCTGCGACTCGTAAGTCCACCTGAAACTTATGTATTATCCAAGCATTTCATTGGCTGTTCGGGAAAAGGCTTTTTCATCGTCAGATTTCCAAGAAATCTGACAACCCATTTTAAATGAAATTTCATTCTTAAACTTCTAAACATCCCACAATATTACTTTTTACACAGACGTATAGAGAAAAAAATGTACTTTTAAATGCAATTTGTTTGAAAGCTGTATCTCAATTTGTTTTTGAGTTATTAATTTTTTTGTAGTTTTTATTACTTTTTTGTCATAGTGGCAACAGTTGAAAGTAAAGGGAAATACATATTACTGTATAGACCAATCAGAAGACGAATAAAATTCGGATTAAACCAATAAAAACCTTCAGATATGCTTTTGATTTCCCATCCTGACGAGAATAATAACCATTTTTCCAAATTGTTAACAAAAAATCTGAAAACCCATTTTAAATGAAATTTCATTCTTAAACTTCGAAACATCCCACAATATTACTTTTTACACCGACGTATAGAGAAAAAAAATGTACTTTTAAATGCAATTTGTTTGAAAGCTGTATCTCAATTTGTTTTTGAGTTATTAATTTTTTTGTAGTTTTTATTACTTTTTTGTCATAGTGGCAACAGTTGAAAGTAAAGAGAAATACATATTACTGTATAGACAAATCAGAAGACGAATAAAATGCGGATTAAACCAATAAAAACCTTCAGATATGCTTTTGATTTCCCATCCTGACGAGAACAATAACCATTTTTCCAAATTGTTGAAAAACTTCATCTGTGTAAATAATCACGTATGAAAATATACAATCATTTTTTCCGATTTTACCTACGATTCGAAATGCGTTTTTTATTTTTAGAAATCTCATAAACTAATATATTTTCGAGATTTAAAGAAGCATTTATAAAAACAAAGTTTTTGTTACCGCTACTAAATTTCGGAAACGTTTTAGAATTAGTTTTTACAGCATATTAAACAGTTTTCTCAAATAGAAATATCGGATTTTAGTATACTAGCAGTTCTTAATTACACATTTTCAGTTGCATAACTGAATTTAATAAATACAAGAGTAGCAAAACAATATTAATTAACGTTACTGTTAATGCTGTTAATTTATCATGTTTGTCTTTAAGACATGTTTGTTGAACATAAAAATGTTTACTTGAGAATTGGTAGCATCCAAAAAACCTATATGCCATGTTGAGAAGACTGATTATTACACTGTAAAAACTACTTGGAAACATTCCTGAAAATCAGTGGCAGCAAAAGAAATTTTGTTCTTATAAATGCTTCTGTAAATCTCAAAAATATATTAGTTTATTAAGCTCCTAAAGATAAAGAGTGTTTTTCGTAATCATGGGTAAATCGGAAAAGGTTTTTGGATCTTTCCGTTCGTAGTTATATTATATTTTCCTAGAGTAAGAAACATTGATATCTTTATTTACAGTGTATTTTATAAAACACGCAGTGCAGTGATAATTTTAGTATTGTGATGAATAAGTAACATGCAAATGTGAATGTAAACAAATGCATTAATAAGCCAAGTAAATTTAGGAGAAAACCGTTTGAGTCAAATGAGTCAATTTTCAAAACAGAATTTTGAAACAGAGAGAAATAATAGTATCAACACACGTTAACAAGGGGACACAGAACTTTTGAGATTGTCGGGAACGATCAAAAACGCCACCATTTTCAAAATACGAAAGTTCAAATAATATGAAATTAAGATTTTTCTTTTTCTTTTAAGCCTAAAGTATATATTCTTAAGTAACACATAAAAATAAATGTTGTATGTTCAAAAGTAACATTTAATTTTAATTTTTAAAATTCATATCAATATTACGTGAATAAAAACCATTAAGCGCATGATAAAACTAGAACTTATGTAGTATATAGAAAACTAATTTTGTCCAAAATCGAATCATAACACACTTATATCTAACTTAGAACCAAAATATACATAAAAAGTATTGTTTAAAATGTATTTTTAGCACAGAATTTTAAAAAATTCGAAATTTTTAAATAAAAAATCGTATTTTTCAAGTGCAAAAAAAAAAAAAAAAAAAAATATATATATATATATATATATATATATATATATATATAAACAAAATATATCAATTATTTTGGTTTTAGCATGTAAACTAAGAAGAAACGCATATCTGGTTAATTTTTTTAAACTGTAGCTTATGTAGTTTGAAAACAACAATGCACGCAAAATCAAATTTACTAATCATTATGCTAGCTGTCTATAAATGATTATAACTGAAGCAATAATGCAGATTATTGAATGCGTTTTTTTTTTTTTTTTTTTTTTTTTTTTTTTTTTTTTTGCATATTGTTCAGAAACGTTTAAAGATTCAGAATAAATTTAAAACCAAAAATTGATTTTTTGAAAGTTTAAAGGTCATGTACCCCATTAATAAGTAATGTTACTGTTTCTGTTTTTCTCTTGGTATTTTGCACATATTTTATTTAAAAAGAGTCTTCTTTCATAAAATCTTGAAATTCAGGTTATTTTAACTTTCCTTTTCGTTGATTTTTATCTGCAATGTATATATAATACGAAGACTACTGCACTCGAAAAAATAATGAAAAACGGTTATTTAATTTGATTATCTTATGATATCAATTCAACAATATCAAACCATTATTATATCTTTCAACCCACAAGATGTTGATATCATTTTAAAAGATGATTATTAAAAGAAACAGTCATTAAAAAAACACTTTTATTTCTTAAAATTTTAGAAAATGTCATTATAGTAAATGTGGGTCAATCAATTATTCTAAACGCCTATTCCTGTCTCTCACTAAAGAAATATACAAATCAGTGTTATATATATTAACACTTTGAGGTCTAAGGCCGAGAGGTACTCGGGTTGCCGTTTTTGGTGAAACGAACTAAGCCCGAGAGTCCCTCGGAGTCAACTTTTAACTCTCTCAGCTATAAAAGTACCGACTATACAGGAAGGTTCAAAAGGTCATGTCCAAACGGCACGTGTGGGTGTGTCAGCTTATGAGGAGTAAGAATTATATAGGAACTGGGGGGTAGGAAACGCGATGGTGACGGTGCAATTGCATCGTGACAATGACGCAAAGAAAAGAAAACAAACGGTCTAAAAAGACCTTTATTTTACAAAAAACTCAATCGAAAAACAAAATACAAATGAAAAATGTTACAACTCATAACAAGTGCTCAAAATGTGCCCCATTAGCCGTGATGCATGCTTCACATCGGCGCCGCATAGAATCGCGAACACGTTATAATCGACCCTGTATCGTGGCCACCGTGACCCCCGGACCTAAACCGCCTGGATTTCTACATCTGGCGATATCTTAAGTCCCCGGTGTACGAGACACCCGTTCCATCGGCCATGGACCTCATGGCATGGATGGCTGAAGCGACGCACGTGTCCGGGAGACTCCTGGCCAATTGGAACGTATTTGCGATTCCATGCAGCGCCGATGTGAAGCATGCATCACGGTTAATGGGGCACATTTTGAGCACTTGTTATGAGTTGTAACCTTTTTCATTTGCATTTTGTACTTCGATTAAGTTTTTTGTAAAATAAAGGTCTTTTTACACCGTTTGTTATCTAGAATCGGAGCTTAACTCGAACTTATTGTGAACCTTGTCTTGTTGCTCTTTGTGCAAATCCGTGCTTTGAAATGTACCACACACACACACACAAAAATCGACTAATAATATTTATATTCAAATAAAACCTATTTTCAGATATTTGTACAACATTTGGGTAAGTTTTTATTCAAGTCTATGTAAATTTTTTTGTTAAAAAATAATGTTTTCTGATGCGGAACTTTTAAAAAATATATAAAACATGCTTTTATTCAATAATTTCAATTAAATATTAATTTTTAGTACATTTAAATAGTTCCTTCATTATGAATAAGAACAGCTTGAAGTTTATAATAAAAGAAAATATTAAAATACACATCTTCCAAGTATTTTTTTAAAAATAATGTAAAGCACCAAATACCCCCAGTCCAGAGGGGGATATGCGGTTGAAATAGCTCAGACCTCAAAGTGTTAATTGTAGTTTTTATTTATCCGAAAAATAGAAAGACTATTTTTTAAGTGGGGTGTCTTAACAGTATACAAGACCGAAATTGCAATTTTAGAGGAAAGTGAAAAAACTGTGCACGCCTGTTTTTAGTTTAACTGAGTACAGGCTGTTTTGGCTAATATCAATGTATTTAACGGTGGAATGTGTTTTGATAGTGTAAGATATTAATTGTTGCTGTTCTGTTTTGTGCCAGTGAGTACTGTAATACACAAACATAGCGAACATTTCTTTCTTGTACTGTTATGATTATTAGCTAAAACAGATCGTTACCTTCCACCTTGACTTATACTCTTTTAACAGCCTATAGATATGATGTTTTCACTGTGAAATATACAAATATACTGAATTGACCAAAAACCTTTAATACACCATGTTTTAACAGTACAAAATTTCAAAATACAGTAGAGTCCGATTGTAACGAACCTGGTATACAGCGAATCCTCGGTTACAGCGAACCAGACAAAAAGTCCCATTCTGTTTAATATATTTTACAAAACCATTTTTAATGGATATGATGAACGCATGTATTATGGATATAACGAACAATTGCTTATAGTGTCCTCAATCTTTGTCTACCTTTCCAAAAGTAACGATTTTTTTTTTTTCAATTCACTAGAAAAAAATCATTCACCATTTTTAAAATTTCCACATTGACAAAATGCTCTTACCAACTAATGATGATGGTGATTCTGCTTTGTTTAAATGGTTTACTCATCAAAGATTTAGGAAGGGTAAGACAAACAAAAGTGACAGAATTTCGTTCGACGTAAGGTGTGCGTTATAATCTACTTTCATAAACTCATTCTAGCACAATAATGAAAATTCTTGAATAAATTTATGATGTAATCGTTTAATATAAATTTAAATGCTTGTATTTAAAAAGTCAAATTAAAATGTGTAAACATATTTTAATACCTTTAAAACATTCATTAAGGTTCTTATACATAGTTAAAAGCATTTAGAGCTTTACCTATCATTCAACGTCATAAATCGTTTATAACGAACTTCGGATATACCGAACCAGTTTTAATGGTCCGGCCAGGTTCGTTATAAGCGGACTCGACTGTAGTTCTTAATATCATACTTTTTCATTATAATGTAATAGACAACACAAAACCTCCTGAACACGGTAGCATAAGAGACAATTATGGACTTTAGTCGAAACGAATGAAACGAAAAATGGCATTGGAAATAAAACGGTTAGTGTATCAAAACTTCATTTATTAATACTTAGAGATTCAACCCGAGCTTCCCGGGGTACAGAAAATAGATGAAAACCGCTTTGTTTTTATTGAAAATCCTGATAGAATTTTTACATTTATATATATTTTTAGATTGCCCGCTAACAAAATCAAAAAGCATTTTTATAGAAAAAATATCAATAATGTATTGAAATAAAGTTTTG
The DNA here is from genome assembly GCA_963932465.1 of Maratus speciosus. Lineage (NCBI taxonomy): Eukaryota > Metazoa > Arthropoda > Arachnida > Araneae > Salticidae > Maratus > Maratus speciosus. The sequence goes on from OZ010791.1 coordinate 143,647,079, forward strand.
AAATTTAATAAAAGCGATAGATTCGTATTAGCCGCATGCTAGGAGTTAATAGATGACGAAATCGTCAAAGATTTCGATACTCACAACAGCCTTTTTCATTCTGATAATTTCAGTGTTTTAAGAGCGTAGTTCAATTACACGTCTGTGAAATTTGTGTTTTATTTATAATACTTTATTCGTTTATTGATGACGTTTTAAATTCATTAAGGAATATTAGCCTGAAACAAATGCTGAGCTATTTCACTTGTTATACGTGAAAACGGGTTACTCTTTCGTAATAGGAATAGCTATACGCGATACAGATAGATTTTTAAAAAATCATGCCTGAAATTTATTTTTTAAATCACAAAAAAGTTAGTAAATTGAGATACAGCTTTCAAACAAACTGCATTTGATAGAACCTATTATTTTCTATTCGGCGGTGTAAAAATTGAAATTATGGCACGTTTAGAAGTTAAAAAATTTGCAATAAAAGCGAAATTTATTGGTCAGGCATTGACATCGTCAACGTTACTCACGAACGCATTTTTCCTTTATAATATAGATTGTAAACATGCCAAATAGAATTTGAATTAATTGTTTATACATTAAAAGGTAAACACCTAGCTCTTCTTTTGTGAAAGGGATATTTGATTGATCTATATACCCTAATCCAAGCTTACCTAACATAGCTTAATTACAAGTGATTTTACGACCAATTAACACCGTTTTAAATATAGATAAATTTTATTACAGTAGGTCATAATATGTTGTATTGTCAAACAAGCTGTTTTAAAGAGAGTAATCTTATTTTCTTTTTAAGACTATTATTACTGTTGAAATGATAATACAAAAGTAAGCTGAACTCTGACTTATCTTATTTATCCGCCTTTTTCACTAACGAGGAAAGTAAGAGTAAAGATTGACGAAAAAGCCTTTAATTTTTCCTTTTATTCCTGCTTTTTTTTTTTTTTATGAAATTTTCATTAAATGTTACACAACACACATGCTATGTTGGAACATAAATGAGTGTACAAGCGAAAAATACAAATGAAAAAAATGAATAGGGGCTGTGCTTGTATTATGACACGTCATTACAAGATAGGATTTAAAAAAAAAAATGGAGTTGCAAGGTTAATAATCGCTAAAGAAGTTGCCCACCCACACGACTCGAGTCTTTTCTTCTACTGACTTACAATCATTATGTCATATGCCTAATGTGTTAAGGCTGTGAAAAAATTATGTTTTTCAAAGATGATTAATGAAGGCTCTGAAGAAGACAGAAAAATTTTAATGTTATCTACAGAGAATTTTAAACAGATATCATAAATTGCATATATACACTCACCCGCAAGAAAAGTGACACAACTCGCAAAAATTCATTTTGCGCTTTATTCCACTAATAGGTCTGGCATAGGTTATGTCTTGCTACACAAAAAGTTTCGTAAGTGTAGTTATACGAAAAATCACTTTATTACGCTATTCGTTCATTCGTGACCACAGAACAGAGGTGGATTGTGTGGGGAGGTAAATTTATCCGACCCTTCAAACTTCATCCTATGCCTTGATTCTTAGGGGTTTTATACTTTTATGCACGTTTTGATTCCTGCATGCAGAGCTAAGTGCTATAATTTCATGTCACACACACACACAAAAAATCATGTAAATTCCCTTTTGCCTTTCCTGTGAAATTTACTTTTGTCGAGATGTGTCACTTTTCTTGAGGGTGAGCGATATATACAAATGATATATAAATGCATTACAAAAGAATTATACACGAATATGCAAAAACATGTATTTAACTATTGATAAATAAATTAATCTAGCAAAGAAATTTAAAAATTGTATTATTAAATTTTTTTCACTCATACACTGTAAAAAATGACAACTGTAGAAAATGTTTCTTAATATACAAAAATATACTATAATCAGGAACAAAAATATACAATAACCTCTTCCAAGTCATCGAAGATTCCGAAAAGCGTTCCTTTACCTTTAAAAACCTATTTATTTTCGAAATTTAAAGAAGAATTTATAAAAATAAGTTTTTATTAGCTGCCCGTCCTTTTCGAAAACGTTTCTGAATAGCTTTTACAGTGCAATAATCAGTTTTTTCAAATCGGAATATCGCTTTATTGGATGCTATCCATTCTCAGGTAAATATTTTGATATTCAGAAAACATGTTGAACAGACAAACATACACTATTAACAGAATTAACATTAATACGAAAATTAACATTATTTTGTTGCAATGGCATTGCACACATTCAGCAATGCAGCTGAAAATGTTTACTTGAGAATGGATAGAATCCGAAAAACCAATTTTCCAGGTATGGGGAACTGATTAATGTACTCTAAAAGCTAACTATGAAACGTTTCCGAAAATGACGGGCAGTTAATAAAAATATATTTTTGTAAATTCTTCTTTAAATTTCAAAAATAAATTATTTTCTAAGGTTTCTAAAGATAAAAGAACGCTTTTCGGAATCTTGGGTAATTCGGAACAGGTTATTATATATTTGCGTTCGTGATTACTACACATTTTCGTAGGTTAAGAAACATCTGTCATTTTTTACAGTGTAGCACAGGCACGGCATTAGTATAGAGATGTCCCCAAAATCAAGATGTCCCAGTACTAGATGTCCCAAAAATGACTGATGGATTTTAAAAGTCAATAACTTGCAAACGGTGACAGATATTTAAAAAATTCTTGCAGGAGGGTTATGTATGTTGTCAGGAGATTTTTTACTGTGATTTTTGATTTTAGTTCGAATTTCAAGCAATAGATGGCGCTGAGAGCAATAGGTGCTCAGTTCGGACCCGATTTTTGATACTTCGGGATCTATTCAATACAATTTTATCTCTTTTTTTCGCATGGAAGAAGAGATAGGCCGAAAAATCAAGATTGGATTTAGCGATTATTGCTTGCATCGCCATCTATCAATGCTATTTGTACCTAAAACTGAGAATCGCAGCATAAAAACTCCTGACATCTTACATAACACTCCTGCAAGAATTTTTTCAATATCTGTCACTGTTTACAAGTTATTGAATTTTAAAATCCATCAGTGTTTTGGGGGACACCCGGTACTAGAATATATGTACTTTCAAAAGTAACTCTCTATTGGGAATTTGGAATTGGTGTAAAAAAATAAATCTTGATAATTTTAATTTATGAATATGCACTTCATGTTTTTTTTGGAAAAATAAATAAAATCTCAGCTATAATTATGAATTGAATAAATTGATTTGCCCATCTCTACACTAATGGGTGCTCATTTTCGTTGTTATCAAAATATAACTGACGGTATCAATTATAGGAGGAATAAAAATATACATATTAAGTAATTAAAGAAATTATAAGCAAAAAAGAAACAAAAGTAGAAAGTAATCATGCTCTCTGCATAGAACATAACTAATTTTCACATTTTTTAATGTAAAATGCATTAGATATCTCATAAACAAGAAATATTAGAAAAGAAATCATGCTTTATACAATGGATGTAAGCATTTTTTTCTTTTTCATATTAACATTGCATATAATTCTAATGAATGTTTGGAATTTTTTTTCTTTTTTTTTTTTTAAATTATATTTTTAATCTTGTAATTAATTAGCCAGACCTAAAATATTTATTATTCAAATAAATAGACTTACCAAAAGCCCCTGAAGTTACAGCTCAATAAGATAAGTCTTGTGACTTAAATTTACATTCTTTAATTTATTCACGCCCCTTTTTTTAAGTAAATGACTTTTTTCTTTCTTAAATTCTCAAACTCGTTTAATAATACTTCATCTTATATAACTATTAAAACACTCTAGTGAAGACATTTCTGCATAAAAATTCATTTCTTCCTTTAAAAATTACCATTATAAAAACATTTTACTGTAATAAACTATCATTAGATTTATGCGGTTAAAAAAGATAAATTTTAAATTCATAAAACTGCGTTTTAGATTGAACGAGAAATAAGGAGAGAGAGAAAAAAAAAAAGAAGAAAATGTCTTCATCGGAGGTATTTGTATCAAAAAACTTTTCCGCTTTTTATGCTATTTGATCTTTTAAACTCTTTTAATGATTTTATAATTAGATTAAATAAGCACTCTGGGAAAGGCATTTCTACATAAATATCTTTTCTTTTTTATAAAATTATTACAATACATTTTATCGGAATAAATTTTAAATAATTAATGTATATATATATATGCATACACACACAATATATATGTGTGTGTGTGTGTATGTGTGTTATAAAATTGATAAGATGCTCTATAACCTTTATCAATTAGTATACGATCACCTTAGTTGCTAAATCAATTTCTATATCTGCCCTAAGTAGTACTTCAAATCGTTAGAACCCATAAGGAATATTATCAAGTATAGCCTATCTTCGATAATCATCAATGTTCGATGTTTTTGACACTTCTCAAACACCATAATTTCTCGGCTACTTCAAATCCCAATTAAATTCAGAAGTAACTCGCAACACATAGCTCAATTATCAAATATTTATAAGTTTTAAGTCTAGGAGAGACGAACACGTATCCTATACTAAAGTGAAAGTTAATTATCCAAGATTACTCACGAGCATCTAACATAAAACCGCGTAAAAGCAACTTTTGTGAAAGTCTCAAAATCCTAGCTTGAAAATTCTGAAAAATTATCGTCGATAGAATAAGCTTGAAATCCGTTGTTCCCAAAAAGAAAGAAAAATATGGGGGTTGTATCAAAAATCTGTTGATTAGTGCCAAGATAGAGTACACAATATTGCACGTACTACTATATTTGGATACAAATCCCCATCGTTTTGCTTCCTTTTGGAAAGCTCTATATTCTTGAGTTGTTGCTCTATAAAAAGTTGCTCTATATGGTTAGCTAATACATTATGCACATTATATTTTGATTGCATTCGCGCATGCGCAGTGAAACATGTTTTAGTAAACCTGTTCATTTTTCATTAAATTTTTATTATTTTTTAATCCTGATTGCAGAGTATTATGTAAAATGTTGTTTGTCATATTTTCTGAAAAGAACTTTTTTTTTATATTAAGAACAAATTTTTTTTATATTATTAAGCAAATTATAAGCAAAAAACTTGGCGAAATTTGGGACTGTTTTTATAAAAACCTTAATTTCTCTACGAGTATACATGCTATCCTCATAAAAAAGCACACAGAATATAACAATAAGCCACTTATTAATAATCTCGAGTTTGAACGCTTTTGCTATGTTAGGTTTTACAGAGTTATCCAAAAGATATTCGTTCTTTTTCAATTTGTTGACGGTCCCCTATGGGGTTTCGGGAAAAAATCTTCGCGGAAATATATGATTTATACTATATTGTTTATACACTTGCAGTTTAAGGTTTATTCCTCATGTATTTTTCTAAATATTTAACAAAACGTCTAAAATCGCAAGTGACCGCTCACCTTTGGCCATATAGTGTATGTATTTATATAATTGCGAACTCACCTAAAACGACAAAGTATTAAACACTCCCGGAAGTATTAAACACTCTGTTAAAAACATTTCTGAATAAAATTCTTTTCTTCCTTATAAAATTATCATAGTGCAAACATTTTACCATAATTAACTTTCAGTAATCATCATACATATGCAGTGGAAAAGGCTACTTTTCAGCTTAATAAAAGTCCTTCCGGCCAGTGCCGGGAGGAAGAGGTAGCTTTCATAATCCTTATTTTAAAAAAAGCCAACTTATATCATGCAAACACACGAAGCTCAATTTAGTGGAAACCGAATATAGGAGATTCAATACTAATTTTTATCAATATAATGAATGAGAATTTCGCGAAATTAGTCAGCTTTATCCAAGCTGCTTTTCTTTAAAGTAACTTATATTTGGCTGCCAAATTCGGCAATTTCTTAAAGTGCCTGTCATTTTAAGACAACATGGTGGATGAGGCTAATCAGTGAACTTGGTCGAGATCTTAGTAATTGCTGTGCACATGCTCACTCACATCGGAATCGGTTAATATATAGGAGTGCTGTCGCATGCAAAAAATCAGATTTTTCAAAATGTCACCCACAATAGAAATTGAAACTGCTATATCTGAGCCATTTTTTAAGGTAAAGACAAATAAAAAATGCTCCTGAATCCTTATATCAAGATCAAATACTTAAGAAAGAAACCTTTTTGAATTTCTAATTTTTTTGCACCTCACTTTAAATATATATATATTTTTTAATTTAATGGCCGCCATTTTGAAACAAGATAGCTGATGAATCTGGCCAGCGAACTTGGTCGAGGTGTTGATGTATACTATCCACATGCCTTCTTATATCGAAATAGGCGAATACGTGTGTTATCGCGTGACAAATACAAGATCGTTTCAAAATGTTAGCCATGCTAGAAATTCAAAGTGCTATAAATCAACCATTTTTTAAGATATCAACAAAAGAACAAATTTTCAGAAACAAAAACTGCTCCGGAATCTTTGTATCAAGGCCAAACACATAAAAAAAATCTTTTTCATTTTCCAATTTTTTAATACCTTATTTTGAATTTTAAATTTAATTTTTTTTAAATGGCAACCCTTTTGAAACAAGATGGCGAATGAAGCTGGCCAACGAACTCGGTCGAGACATTGGTATGTACTATGTACAGACCAAGTTACATCCAAATAGGTTCATAAATACGCCTGTTATCGCATGACAAAAATCAGGTCGTTTTAAAATGTCAGCCACAAGAGAAATTCAAAATGCTATTACTCAGCCATTTTTTTTAGATATAGACGAAAGAAAAACTGTTCCGGAATCTTTGTATTAAGGTCAAACACATACAAAAAAAATCTTTTTCATTTTCCAATTTTTTGGAATCTCATTTAAATTTTTTTATTTTTTAATTTTTTTAAATGGCCGCCATTTTGAAACAAGATGGCGGATGAAGCTGGCCAACGAACTCGGTCGAGATATTTGTATGTACTATGTACACACCGAGGTACATCCATGTCGGTTCATAAATGCGCCTGTTATTACGTGAGAAAAATCAGGACGTTTCAAAACGTCAGCCACGCTAGAAATTCAAAATGCTATAACTCAGCCATTTCTTAAGATATAGACGAAACAAAAACTGCTCCCGAATCTTTTTATCAAGGTCAAACACATAAGAAGAAAATATTTTTTTGAATTTTCAATTTTTGGTACCACATTTCAAATTTAAATTTTTCTTAAAAATTTAAATGGCCGCCATTTTTAAACAAGATGGCGGGTGAAGCTGGCCAACGAACCCGGTCGAGACATTGGTATGTACTATGTATAAACGAAGTTACATCCAAATAGGTTCATAAATACGTCTTTTATCGCGTGACAAAATTCAGGACGTTTGAAAATGTCAGCCACGCTAGAAATTCAAAATGCTATAACTCAGCCATTTTTTAAGATATAGACGAAACAAAAACTGCTCCGGAATCTTTGTATAAAGGTCAGTCACATAAGAAAAAATATTTTTCCATTTTCAATTTTTTGGTACCACATTTCAAATTTTAAAGTTTTAAAAAAATTTTAAATGGCCGCCATTTTGAAACAAAATGGCGGATGAAGCTGGCCAACGAACTCGGTCGAGAGATTGGTATGTACTATGTACACACCGAATTACATCCAAATCGGTTCATAAATACGCCTTTTATCGCGTGACAAAATTCAGGACGTTTCAAAATGTCAGCCACGCTAGAAATTGAAAATGCTATAACTCAGCCATTTTTTAAGATATAGACGAAACAAAAACTGCTCCGGAATCTTTGTATAAAGGTCAAATACATAAGAAAAAAATATTTTTCCATTTTTAATTTTTTGGTACCACATTTCAAGTTTTAAATTTTTTTAAAAATTTTAAATGGCCGCCATTTTGAAACGAAACGGAGGATGAAGCTGGCCAACGAACTCGGTCGAGACATTGGTATGTACTATGTACACACCGAATTACATCGAAATCGGTTCATAATTACGGGAGTTACAGTGTGACATATGTCAGATATATATATATATATATATATATATATCAATTTTGAACGGAGGGTGGTTTCGGGGTCTGGGGGTCATGATCGATGAAAATATACCAAAATTTTTTGAAATCGCTTTCCTCCGAACGGCTGCAATAGGTAGCTTTTTTGTAAAGAAAGCTACCTAAAAGTATGCTTGAAATTATATGTAGAAGAATGAAGAAAAAAAAATTCTTCAGCGGAAGCATATATGCATCCAGAAACATGTCTTCTTTTTATGTTTTTTTTTCTACTGCAAAATACAACACCACTGGGACTTTTACTTTTTTTTCTTCATCCGAAACGATAATGAAAACTCCATCAACAACAGATGCACGTTAAATATTATCTTCATTAAACCTTGCTTTGAGCTCGTTAAATATGAAATCAAAATAGTCATTCGTTAGATAATTTCTTCGGAAGAAATTCGAAAAAGTAGCACATCAGAAAACTAAACGCGAAAAAATAAATATTTCTGGCACATAAAGCAGCAAGCTTTTAGCCTGAATTACGAAACGTGCTTTTTTATCTTCATACATTATTCTTCTTTTCTAAAAGGTTTTAAATGCATTTTCGAAAGCTGTGGATTTTAAACGTGAAAAATTCAAAAGAAATTCATTGGATTTCAAACTTTCATAAAGTTGCAGTGTTTAAAAGAAAAGGAAAAAAAAAAAATCAAATCCGCTTAAGAAGGCACAGGACTTTTGATTTTGTCGGAAAGATTAAAAGTATCGCATTTTCCAAAGTACCAAAACACAAATAATATGCAATTAAGATCTTTTTTTCCCTTTCTGCCTAAAGTATATATTAACTATATTATCGAGAAAAATAAATGTTGTATATATTAAATTAATGCTTAAATTTTAAATTTAAAAATTCATCTCACTAATGCGAGAATTAAAATCATTAAGTGCTGCGCGCATGATAAAATTCTAAATTACGTATATAGAAAACAATTTCTGAACAAAATAGAATCGTAATACACCTACTTCTAAATTAAAACTAAAATATAAGCAAAAAGTTTTGCTTAAAATTTAATTTTAGCACAAAATAAAAAAAAATTCAAAATTTTCAATAGTTTTTCAAGTGCAAAAAAGTAAATAAACAAAATATGTGATTTGTTTTGCTTGAGGATAAAGACTATAAAGGAACGTACGAGTATATTTGGTTAATTTTTTAAAGCTTTAGCATATATAGTTTAAAATTCACAGTGCGCAAACTCCAAATTTACTTAATCTGAGAAAACGCGTTTTAAAGTTCCAATATATATGGGCCTTCAATTGCACTCACCATCTATAAATGATTATAACTGAAGAAATATTGCAGATTTTTGAATGAGGGTTTTTTGCATATTGTTTAGAAATTTTAAGATATTCAGAATAAAACAAAATCCGAAAAATGCTTTTTTTTTTAAATCTAAAGGTCCTGTGCTCCCTTAAATGTTTTGTATCTTTGATTTATAAACGAAAATTTAACATTTTATTAAACCTGATCTTATATATATATACAAAACGTACAGTTGCATGCGTAATGTGTCCAAGGAAAAAAAATACATGAACTTTAAAATTCCATTTTATTCACTATAATTTTTTCACACTGTAGTAATTCTCAAACTAACTTCAAAACTTCAAACATTTTTTCAACTCATGTTAACAGATAGACAGAATGAAAAGTAAAAACTGGAAGACCCTTTATCTAACATTACAGCTCTATCTATTCAAAATAATAAGGATAAGTTTATAAGTTTCACTGTATATGGTTAATTTAGGAATATCACTAGCTTTATTTTGGTTTCTGATATTCAGAATCTAATTCAAGAAATATTTAATTACATTATACGATAGAAATTATTACAGAAAAACATACAATAGATTAATTTAAACTAAACAATAACAAAGCACCGTCACAAGTAAAACATCTGACTTTATTTCAAAAAAAAAAGAAAAAATGTAAATATTTTTAAAAGTTTTTAAGCATTTATTTATTTAAAACCTTTTTTTTTTTTTTTTTTTTTTTTTTTTTTTTTTTTTTTTTTAAATGATTGTCAGTAGTTATTTAAAAAAATTGCTATACACAATTCATTTTCTGGTTATATAAAATCAGGTAGCTCAAAAATCTTATAAACAGTTGACAAATTTATACGTTCCTCAGTATGATTAAATTAATTTAACTTCCATCTTGTTGAGAAATAATTCATACGTTTAACTAAAGGCTTCCCAACAGCTTCATAAAATTAGTTTCTATGTTCTTTATTTTGATTACATAAAAGAAAAAAGTCAACGTGTTAGAAAGTCGTAGATAAATGTGCAGCAACCGATTACTGTTAGAACTAATTTGCCAAGTCATGTCTTTTGAAAGGAAGCACTTAAAAATATATATTATATCAGTAGGTGATTGGGAGTTACCGACGAGCAAACTTCATTACTTGCTGCATTTCCGTGATACGCCTTTTTAATGATTATTTTTACTTCCACAAATTTTTTTTAATGGTACCGCTTACGAAATCGGTATTCACTATTGCTCCTTAAATTATAAAGCGAACCTTTCAGACTGACATTTTCAAAAAGAAACGAGAAAGAAAAATGATGCGTGAAGTATAGGTTATGAAATACTTTCCAACACTTCCAGAATACTTTTAAAAAGGTAAAGAAGATACTTAAAGAAATAATTTAGGAAACGCATAACGCTTTTGAAAACCAGACTTGCGAAATTAGATGGAAAGGTAATCGAATTATTTTGTGCTGCTCTGTATATGATCTATACGTTTGTATATATTCCTGCATTAGGCTAAAGTTTTGTTTAGTTACAAAAAGCATAACACAGTCAAAAATTAACCTTCAGCTATTTTCGCCAGTGGATAGAAATATAGTTTAATTATTTTGTAAAGTCCTGCATATTATCTACAGATTTTTAACATATCTCATATTAAGCTTTATTCATGCAGAAAATGCATAACACAACACACTTCCAGAAATTACCATTCATAGACGGCAATGTATCCAGTTCTTTGGGTATATCTGTGTAGGAATTTATTTATATTTTACAACATTTCTTAGTACACTAAGTATCTATGGAAAATACATAGCTCAATTAAAAACCACCTTTAAGCAATTCACGTCTATAGACAGCAATGCTTAGCAATTATTTTGTAAAGCCCTGTGAATGATCTATAAAATTCATACGCACCACGTAATATAGGTAACGTATAATACGTAACCACGCAATACAGGGTGTTCGAGCTAAAAGTATCCAAAAGTTATGTCTTATTATTACAGAACTATCCATTAGAATATAATAGACTGGTCCTCTGTGGATTGGAAAACCCTCCGAGATTTTTTGGGACTACACCATACTATCACAGAGATGTTACCGCGTTTTCGAATATGACATTTCCTGAAAGTTGGATTGGAAGACGGGGCCTAATTGCCTGGCTGCCAAAGTCTCTGTTTTGACTTCATTAGGCTTTTTTACTTGGGTATTCATTAAATCCATTGTGCATAAACAAAAAATTACTGTGGATGAGTTGAAGAAGTGTATCATTCTAGCAATTCGTCTAAATAACTCCTGATATGCTACAAAACACTTGAAGAGAACTGGATTACTGTTTAGACGTTTATCATTCTACAAAACGTGCACACATTGAAATCTATTGATATTAAAATTCGTCTAAATAACTCCTGATATGCTACAAAACACTTGAAGAGAACTGGATTACTGTTTAGACGTTTATCATTCTACAAAACGTGCACACATTGAAATCTATTGATATTAAAACTTGGTGAGATATTCTTTCTATTTAAATATATATATTTTTAACTTGGGTATTCATTAAATCCATTGTGCATAAACAAAAAATTACTGTGGATGAGTTGAAGAAGTGTATCATTCTAGCAATTCGTCTAAATAACTCCTGATATGCTACAAAACACTTGAAGAGAACTGGATTACTGTTTAGACGTTTATCATTCTACAAAACGTGCACACATTGAAATCTATTGATATTAAAATTCGTCTAAATAACTCCTGATATGCTACAAAACACTTGAAGAGAACTGGATTACTGTTTAGACGTTTATCATTCTACAAAACGTGCACACATTGAAATCTATTGATATTAAAACTTGGTGAGATATTCTTTCTATTTAAATATATATATTTTTAATTCTAATGGGAAGTTCCGTAAAAATAAGCCATAACTTTTGGATACTTATAGCCCGGACATCAGGTATTCAGTTAAACTTAAAAATTCATAAGCTAACTGAAAATTCACTTATCGTTAATATGCAATACTGTAACTAAAATCTTTTTTTGTATGTGTGTCCCTATAGATGAACGATAAATTCTATGCACATCATATTCTACAGTAAGCATCTTATAGTAAACCTAAGTAACAGACAGACAAACCGAAATCATAAACACTTTTCAATTACATTAGAAAGTGTTAAAAGACATACGAAGCAGAATTTTAAATAATATAAGTCGTTTTATTCCCATATGAGCATTTGTATTTATAAAGAACTATTTCAGTTCATGTTCTCATAGGCTCAGTGTTAAAAAAAAAAAAAATCGATTTTTCTTTTTAATGCTTTTTTTTAAAGTAATGTTACTTAAGAAAATGAAAAAAAAAAATTCTTATTTTACTTGGTTTTTATACGAAATTGGGTGATTTCCATTCATTTTCTATTTCCATCCACGGTCAGACTGCCTTTAAGTGAGTCTATTTCATTCAGTTCTTCTCTGTAATTAGAATTTTAATGTGCCTTATTTTCTTTTAAATTTCGTACGTTCAATGTTACATTGATAATTTTTTTCACACACTCAACGGAAAAATGTTTACTCTTGTTTGAATGTAGATAGCACACATTTTAAGCATTTACTATTAGAACATTGCACTGTTAAAAACTATAACGCTTTGCGGGTTTAACTGTTTTAACCATTCAGCAATTAAATTGTTACTTTAGAATCACAATACACTTTTAAGACAAATGGATGTAGAAAATATTAAACTATACTACTGTGCACTGTATAAAAATATAACTGTACTATTAAATGTAAAACTTCGGATGTAGAAAATATATATACAGCTTAACATCTCCAATTTTAAAAATTCGAAAAAACTCAAAATCGTAAAATTGGAAGACACAATTTAAAAAAAGTCAGTCATGTAATCAGTGAAAATATGAATGATTTTATAAAATTTTAAACGGTTTTACGATTTTAGGCCTTTTTAAGAATGAAGTGTTTTAAATAAAAATATTCAACTTTTTCATATAATTTTTTTAGGTTATACTAATTTTTTAAAAATCTTAAATAGTGGTACTCAAAATATGAGAGTCTTAGCATGTATAAATCCGTTGTACCTTCCTTGCTACAGGCCATGCATTTTATCATAATTTAGAGAAGTTCTTTCTTTCTTTTTCTTTTTCTTTTCCAATACTCCAGAGTATAGAAAAATAATTGCCAGACCACGTTTCATGACAGACTAATCGAATCTTATCGGAATTCTCCAGATATTAAACCCTTTATCATTGAGACTGGCTTTTAAATCATTTGAAGAAGCCATCCCCACACCCATTAAACATCACTATCTGCTTTCAACCACACCTACTATATTTTATCGAGAGAAACACCGTGAGAATTTTCGAATCCATCAATTTCTCAATAACAAAAGTCCTTAATTCTGAGCTTTTAAAAACTCCCACCAGAATATGGTATCACAAAGCACTCCTTGTTGGCACCCACACTTTTCAATACCGTTTCCGATTTCGCAGGGGTACGGACCCATGCTTTTGCACCAAAGACATCGCATTTTCTTCTTGCTTTTTCTAACTCAGTTCTTTCATCCATGGTTCTTAAAAAAATGACGCACATTTAGATGAGAACAATGGAGTACTCAGACGACAATGTACAAAGTGTTGCGGACCTCACGACAACGGAAATTCTATATGACGTCACGAGACCACTTCCAAAACTTCTTTTCTTCGATCTCTTTTTCTGTGCCTTGAATTTCATAAAATTTCTGTTAGTCATTATATAAAAAGTGTGGCATGTTTCTGTGAAATATCCAAGAATTTCTGACAAAAAATTGCCACAAATGTGGTGAAGAGTATTTTTATTTCTTTTTTTCCTTAAAGCTTCTTAATTATTATTGCAAGTTAAGTTGGTAATGCTGTTATTCATACACTTGGTTCATCTTATCTTTTAAGACACAGCCGAAACTAGAGAAATAAACTAGATGTCTAGATTTCTTTTTACCAATTTGTTAAATTTCCGCCCAAGAATGGTTGTTAAGAAAATATAATATTATTTAAAAAATAAAATACAAAATAGTAATTTGCATCATGAACAAAATGTAATGAACTCATTAAAAGATAGTTAATTTATTGACTACCAACGAAACACATGTGTACCACTTATTATAGTCAAAGGCAACTATTTTTTAATTATTTTTTCTGCCACCAATTACAAACAACAATTTTCATTAAGAATTTCCACTAAAAAATATTGCAAAATTTTTTTGCAGGGTAATAGTGGTAGACAAAACAGTAAAATAAAAATCGCCTGCGACAATCCTGTATCAACAGGTGTCAAACAATTGGTATTATAAGGAATAAAATTATCCGAAAACGCACCAAATAAATCCGTTAAATCGATTAAGTAATATCCTCTTATTTGCATTAATGCTTTTAGAAAGGAGAAAACAGTTTTACTGGTAACAAAATATAGTTTTAAAACAAGTTTAGTTGGCAATGCTATTAATCAGTTATTTTCTTTTATTATTGTTATTATTATTATTATTATTTAATATCAAGGTTAGACGAAAAAATGTTTTTAAGGTTTTCAAACGTTTCTTTATGTCCCATCTATTTGAGAAACACAAAATAAATGCCGCACTATTTAAAGAGTGCCCACTTCCTTCAAGCGCAAAATATACGAAATCAGCAAAACACATTTAAATAATACCAGAAAACACATAGAATAAATACATTAAGCCAATTAAGTAATATCCACTTCTTTGCATTGATGCTATTAGAAAGGGGAAAACAGTTATACAGGTTACAAAAGAATAACTATAAACAAGTTGAATTCACAAAGTTGTTATTCATTTAGTTTCTTTCTTCCTTTTCTTCCCTCTTTTTTTTTTTTTTTTTTTTTTTAAGAATTTAAGTACCAGACAAACAGAATGCATTTCTAAGAAATATTTCTTAAGTTTGCAAACATTTCTTGTATTTCCCAACTATTGAGAAGTAAAAAATAAATGCCACACTATGAAAAGTAACTAACTTGGAATAACTGTCATGAACTCAGCTAAACAAATTTAAATAATATCAAAAAATACGCCGAATAAGAACATTAAACCGATTAAGCAAGTTTACATTAATACTATTCGAAACGTGAAAACAATTTTACCGGTTGCAAAAAAAGAAAAAAGAATTTTAATAAAAGTTTAATTGGCAATGTTATTATTCCCTTTGTTTGTTTTTTCTTTCTTTCTTTCTTAAAAACAAAACAAGATCAGGCAAACAGAATGAATTTCTAAGAAATGTTTGGTTAGTTTTCAAACATTTTTTATATTTTCCATTAATAGTGAAGCACAAAATAAATGCCACATTATGAAAAGTAACTAACTTACAGCACATATCATGGTCTCAGGCAAACGCATTTAAATAATATTAGAAAATACGCCAAATCATTACGTTTAACCGATTAAGTAAGTTTACATTAACACTATTCGAAAGGTACAAACACTTTTACCGGTTACAGAAGGATAATTTTAATACAAGTTTAACTGACAACACTATTATTCATTTAGTTTCTAATATTTTCGTAACAGATCAGATTACAAGAAACATTATAAAAATTTTTTTAGATGTTTTAAGAAATGTTTCTTAAGTTTTCAAACATTTCTTGTAATTCCCACCTACAAATATATTACAAATAAATGCTGCACTATTAAAAGAGAACCCACTTGCTTCAGGCAAAAAGTATACGAATTCAGAAAAAAAAAAAAACTTAGATAATAACAGAAAACATATCAAACGAGTTCATTATCCGGTTAAGTAATATTCACTTCTTTGCATTGATAGTATCAGGAAGGAGAAAACAGTTTTACAGGTTACAAAAGAATAATTTTAAGGCTACACAGTACCCTAAAAATGACAAAAATATCGAACATTTTTTATTGAATTTATCAGTGGTCCACACGATTGTAAATCATGACTCCAAATTATAGATCTGAAATCCAAATAGTTTTAAAGATATTTGAACTTTTCTGAGTGTTCTCAGTGTCAAAAGATCTCCTTTACAAACTTTAAATGCATTTTTCTCAGGCCTTTATTTTTGTTGATGTTAACGTTTGCTATTCCGTAAGGCTTTTTTTCTGTTGCAGGTTATAGTTATTTTTTTTTAATGATATGGTTAATATTTCCAAATTTTTCGTGTTTTTTTTTTTTCAGATTTCGCGTTACAAAAGAAATTTTAAATTTAAATAAAAGTTACATCTTTAATTCCATACTAACTTTTGTTTCCAATAATCCAATGAATATAAGTCACTTAAAATAACAAAAAAACATTAAAAATTAAAAATGTTATAAAAGTTTTAAAAAACTTCAAATTTTCCAAAAATGTTTAAATTAATAAAAATGGTGATTGCTAAAATGAGTTTTTTTTTTACCAGAATCAGTTTTATTTTATAATCTCAAACAAAGTCATTAATTATTTTTAATGTAACTGTCTCCAAAATTTTTTTGAAAAAGGGTACTGTGTAGCCTTAAATGAAGTTTAGCTGGCAATGAAGTGTTGTAAACCCTAGATCTGAAAAACTTCTAAGTAATGTTTGTAAAGTTTTTCAGCGTTTCTTGTATTTCCCATCTGTAGAGAAACACAAAATAAATGCTACACTAGTAAATGAAAAGCCGCTTGCTTCAAGTGCAAAATACGCGAATTCAGAAAACATATTTAAGTAATACCAGAAAATGCATCAATTAAGTTCATTAAACTCGTTAAGTAATATTCACTTCTTTGCATTGATGCTATTAGAAAGGGGAAAACAGTATTACAGGTTACAAAAGAATAATTTAAAACAAATTTAATTGGCAATGTTTATTATTCATTTGGTTTCTTTCTTTTTTCTTAAGAATTTAAATACCAGACGAACAGAATGCATTTCTAAGAAATACTTATTAAGTTCTCAAACATTTTTTGTATTTCCCATCAATAGAGAAGCACAAAATAAATGCTACACTATGAAAAGTTATTAACTCACTGTAAATATCATGAACTCAGCAAAACACATTGAAATACTATCAGTAAATAAGCTGAATAAGCACATTAAACTACAGTAAAACCTTCCTAAAGCGACCACGTTCCGTTCCAATAAAAATTGGTCGCTCCGAGGGGTGGTCTCTTAATGGAGGTCTTGTTTAAATCTAGATTTTAATTGTTGAAAAAGGGTAACAATTAATGTTACTAAAATTTATTTTTCACATTAGGAAAAAATATAAAAATTTAAGTATCAAAACAAAAGTTAATTACATAAGTTAATCGCTGCAGAATTTAAAAAATGAATACATTGACGTTTGCTTTGATTTTACGGTTTTATCTTTTATAACTTTTATTTCCCAGTCCTTTCGAAGTTCAATAAATAAATGCAATTTTTTTTGGGCGGAAACAAATGATGACGATTTCATTAATTTATTTATTTATTTGAGAATTTCTCGACAGAATAGGGCAGGGGAGCTTATAAACCGTCATTCATAATTTGTCATCAAAATTAAATGCATTGCTTAAAAAGGCACAAAGGGGTTTAAACACTTAAAAGTTACCGGGATTAAAAAAAAAAAAAAAAAAAAAAAAAAAAAAAAAAAAATCTAAATTTAGTTTAGAAGTTTGATGAATAATGCGCTCTCCAGAATTATTTTTGTAATAAAACTTTCTTCAAGCGACCAGGAAAAAAATGGAATATTCTTCAAAGAAATTGGTCGCTCATGGAGGGAGTTCATCTGAGATGGTCTCTGAATGGAGGTAAAATTAGTAATGAGCTTATGGGAATAAATTTCGTTCCATGAAAAATAGTCGTTCATGGAGGTCGTCGCTTAATGGAGGTGGTCGCACAGGGAGGTTTCACTGCAATTAATTGTTTGCATTAATACTAGTCTAAACGCAAAAGCAGTTTTACTGGTTACAAAATAATAACTTTTATATAATTTTAATTGTAAATGCTATTATTCATTTAGCTTCTATTATTTCTGTAAGAGGTCAGATAAACACTATGCGTTTTAAGAAATGTTTCTTGAGTTTTCAAACATTTCTGGTATTTCCCTTTAAGGTGAAGCGCAAAATAAAAGTCGCATTATTAAAAGTAAAACCAGTTGCTCTAAACCGTAAAATATTCGAATTCAGCAAAACATATCTAAATAATATCAGAAAAAACGCCGAATACTTTCATTAAACTGGATAAGTAATATCCACTTCTTCCCATTGATGCTATTAGGAAGGAAAAGACCGTTTTACAGGTTACAAAAGAATAATTAAAAAAAGTGTAGTTGGCAACGCTATTATTCATTTAGTTTCGAATAGTTTTCTTTGTTTGTTTTTTCCCTTGGGAAGTCCTATATCAGACAAACCAAATACATTTCCAAGAAATGTTTCAAGTGTTACTTGTATTCCCCATCCACAGGAAAGCGCAAAATACATGCTGCACTATTAAAAGAGAACTCACTTGCTCCAAACGCGAATTCAGCAAAACATGCTTAAGTACTACCAAAAAACACACCTAATAAGTCCGTTAAACCGATTAAATAATGTTCATTCCTATGCATTAATACTATTAGGTAGGAGTAAACAATATTACAGATTATGAAAGAAATACTTTTAAAACAAATTTAATTGGCTATTAATAACAATATATCATTCTAAAAAATTCTGATATTTTTATTTTAAAATTTCTAATTTTAAATTTAATTTACTTTAAAAATTGTATTTGTAATATAATTTCTTAATTAGAAATATATGGCAATTATAATTAAAAAAAATTAATTTAGTCTTTTTTTTTCCCCCTATTAAAAAAATCAAAGATTAGGCAAACAAAATTTATTTCTAAAAAAGAATGTATGTTGTAAAACTTTTCATCTATTTCCCACTGAGGCAATGTGCAAAATGAATGTTCCGAAAATGTCGCATTTTTAACAGAAAACTCACTTGCATCAGGTATAACATATGTCAACTCAGTAAAACGTACTTAAATACTGTTATAAAACGCACCGAAAAAGTTCTTTAAATTGATTAATTAATATCTAATTCCCTTTCCCTGTTTTGATACCATTAGAGAGGAGAAAATACATTTGCAGGTTAAAAACATAAATACATAAACGCATAAAAAGCTAAATAGCTAAAAGCTAAATTCAAATTTATAATTAATTCCTGAATTATTAATTCACTATACGAGTACCTGTTGTTTTTAATATCTTTTTAGAGGTATTCAAGACCTGGCTAGAATAAAATAAAGTTCTTCTTGAGAAGCCTTTGAAAATTTTCACAAATTTATTTAATTTCCTGCCTCTCTCTACCCAAAATGCTAAATAGATAACATATTATATTATTAAAAGAGTACTTACAGGTTTCAAACACAAAATACGTAAACAGATGAAAACTTATACACTAATTTGAGAAAGCACCACGATTAAATAAGATCAATTTCCTTGCATTGTTACTATTAAAAAGAGGAAAACATATTTACAAGTTACACAGCAATTTTAATTGCTAATTATATTATTCATTTAATTTTTAACTCTTTGAGCGTTAACCCCGTCTTTTTTCGTCGCGTTCTTGATAAATTAAAAGGAACAAAATTTTAAAATTTATGTTGCATTTGACTATTGCATCAGATAAATAAATTTATAAAATATTCAAATATAAATCTACTTATTTATATATCCCATAGCTATTATTTGACGAAACGTTTAACAGAGATATATAAAAATTTTCATAATTCCTAATGCTTCTGAGAAGTCGTGGAAAGTTTTTTATCCTTACGCTTCCCCTAAGATAAAACGCTAACTATAAATCTTAATTTGCATCTTATCTATTAATATTATTAAGAGGGACGATGGTCTTTTTAAAAGAGGAAAAATAATAATTTGTGTTTTGTGCTAATAATTATTGCTCAAATTATAAAAATATCAATATCTTTCAATCTACTTGGCCGAATGTATATTTTTAAACTTCTTATCAAAGTAATGAAAGTAGCCTATCGTATCATAAACTATTTTAAATGGATTTTCCTCAAAACAAATTTATCGCATCACTAAATTGTTTCATGCGTTTAAATTTTTGTTCAAAATGTTTAATATCACTAATCATCAATCTTGATACATACTACAAGAAACTTGTATATCTATCTTTTAATCCGACAGACAGTTATTTAAAAAAAAAAATAAACCAAAATTTAAATTTCAGGAAAATGTTACATGCTAACAGACTTTATTGCTAATTTGATGACCTTAATAACAATAATAAAAAAAAACATTACTGAACGATTAGATAGATTAGATATCCTGCAGTAGCTATCAAGATTGTACCTTAGTGATATTGAAAATCTTGTACATGAATTAGTATGCATGGAACATTTGAAAGATATATAAACTGTGGAAAATTTGTTTTATGAAAAGTGAATTTGAAATACATTATGCTAAATTATTTTCATTACTTTCCTTCATAGGAATTAAACTTAATGAAGTTAGATAAGAGAAAAAGACGCATGGAAATACACTTTATACCAACTATATCACAATACATGGATATTTATTATTTTTTAACACAAAAACAAAAATTCGTAGTAGTTTTGCATTTTTTAAAGTCACTGTCTCCTTATAAAAGTTCTAACATCTATCAGGCACAAACATGTGAACTATACAAAATATATTTAAATAATAACAGAAAGCACAACTTATATGTTCTACCATACATTAAGCATATTAATTTTGGTGCTTATTTCCTTGGATTTGTACTATCAAAAAGGTAAAAACACTTCTACACGCTGTAAAAAAATTGTCGCATATTGTTCAGTCATCCTACCGTTTTTATAAATAAAGGTTTCATGACTATATTAAAAAGCGGTTTCATTGTTCCGGATAAAGATAAAATTACAGTTATTTAACCGCTATCTGTAAAAACTGTTGAATTATTGTACAGTTTGCTGCAATTTTTTACAGTTCAGGTTTAAAAAGAGTACTTTAAAAACTGTCATTTACATTTTTTTCACTTTTAAAAGAAGTGTTCTATTGATTGTTGCTTAAGTTAAACGCACTACACTGTTAAAATGTGCAGCAAACTGTTCAATCTTCCAATCGTTTTTACAGAAAACGGTCACAAAACCGTAAGTTTTCTCTACTCTGACCAATGAGAGCGGCTTTAAATTGTGGTTAAGCCTTCGTTATTTGTAAAGACTGTTGAATAACTGGACAATTTGCTGCAGATTTTTAACAGCGTATATAAAATTAGTGGATTTAAACAAAGGATTTTTTAAAGCGAAAGAAAGCCTGCACTGTAGAAAATTTCAGCAGTCTGTCCAGTTCTTCAAGCGTTTATATAGATAAAGGGTTACTTGATCACGTTAAGAAGCGTTCCTGTTTGCTAAAATAGAGATATATTACAGTTAGGTAAACCGTTTTGTATAAAAACGATTGAATGACTGGACAGTTTGCTTGATATTATTTACAGTGCGGGTACGCTATTTATAAAAAGAGACGTACTGGAGTCGCAAAAACTGCCTTTCTAAGTATTAAATATTTTTGAATAAACGTTATTTTTTTCAATTTGTGCTTTAAATTTATTATATTTTTTAAAAACACTTAAAATACTTATTAAAATACTTATGAAAAAGGAATGCATTCTTTCTCAAATAAACAACATGTAAACGTTATTATCCCCCCCCCCCCCCATGTGTCTCATGCGAACGTTTTGGTTCCTCTGTTAACGTTCAGTGCAGAATAAATGAGCAAAAAATAGCGACAGATGGGCGTAAAAGGTGGAGGAAATAAAAGTTTCATCGTAAAACTTCGGTTCTCTCTTAGCCAGCTGTTCTTATTAGTAATTTTAGGAAGTGTGTTTTATTCATATATTTTCTATTTATATATTTCATAATGTAAATGTTTACTGTTACTATTTCTGTCATTTAAAAATGTAAATGTGGAAATAACTAAGAAATTTTTAAATAAATGCATAAGCTTGATCTCACCTATGCATTTAAATGCCCTAAGCAGCAACATATACGGAGTGTACACTAAGTGTCTTGTCCACTCCGAATAACTTCAGAACAATGGACATCAATGGAATCAAAATCACTATACAAAAACAATACATAGGACGCGTGATAATCAATGAGATCTATGATTATGAACATGATATCTAGGTGTAGTAAAGTGTCTATGCGGTGAGAACGCTTACAGTGCCACCTAGTGGTAAATTTCGGAGTTAGCATTCTTATCTTGAAAACGGTACGAGATACGAGAAAAAAGTCAGCAACAAAATTGTGTATCATCCTCGATTTAGTATGAAATGGTATCTTACATGTAAAAAATAACTTCATTCGAATCCCTGAAATATATTTTTTAATACCAATCATCAATTTAAATAC
Source organism: Maratus speciosus (assembly GCA_963932465.1). Classification (NCBI taxonomy): domain Eukaryota; kingdom Metazoa; phylum Arthropoda; class Arachnida; order Araneae; family Salticidae; genus Maratus; species Maratus speciosus. The sequence continues at coordinate 143,669,690 of OZ010791.1, forward strand.
TCTGCTAATAGCATGCAAATACAAAAGCGCAGCGTTATAATGCAAATGCACATTTACTAATAAAATGAACACATGTAAGCAAATGCAGTTTATTTTGATGAGAAAATCAAACTAAGTATACTCAATGTGTCTACATAAAGTAAAACTTCTGCATGAAATTAGGCGCATATTTAAGCTGATTATTGAATATGAAAAAATGACCTCTAATAAAGTTATTTTTGCATGTAAGATACCATCTCATACTAAATCAAGGACCTGTAAAACTTTGTAGTTGACGTTTTTCTCATTCCTCTTACCGTTTTTGTTTTTGAGATAACAATGCTAACTTTGAAGTTTAACGCTACGTGGCACTATAAGCTGTCCCATCGCATAGCGCACAACCACTTTACTATACCTAGACACCACTTTCACCACCAGATTATAGCTAGTGGTCTTCTGAAGTTTATGGGGTAGACAAGACTTTAGTGGGCGGATACCGCACCCTGCATATATGATGCTTCTTTTATACAAAAGCATTTCTAAGTACCGTAATTTCCGACCTATAATCCGTGGATCCAACAATCATGTTTTGACCCAGAAATTTTATTTAATAATTGAAGTTAAATATTTACAGCGATTTAATAAATTACATTTCATGAAATAAGATTTCTGGGTCCAAACATAATTGTTTGATCCACGGATTATAGGCCGGAAGTTACGTATATACTTTACGTATTTTAATTTTTTACTGAAATAGTTTTACACGTGTACACATACAGAAGGACGAATTGAAAAACTTCGGTTACAGAAAGTCTAATTGGGAATTGCCTGAATTACTAAAGTTTGAAAACATTTTATTTTTATTTTTGTTGTTGTTATTAAGAAGACTTGCAAATGTATATATGCTCCAGAGCTGCCACATGCGGCTATTTTTTAATTCTACATCATATCCCTTTTCAAAAAAAAAAAAAAAAAAAAAAAAAGATTGACATACTTTTTGAGAACATTTGCAAGACAAATATACTACAAAATCTTTTTTTTTTTTTTTTTTTTTTTTTTAATAGTGGTGCGAATAGAATAGAAAAACAGTTGCCTGTGGCAGTCCTGATGCTCCTGGAAAAAGAAGTCGAGAAATGAATTGTTCTTCTTGAAACTGTAGTCAAACTTTCCCTATTTTTACAAGAGTTTTTTAAGAAAATATCGCATTATTTCCTTGCTTCCAGAATTTTTATACCCTATGAAATTTCTATAGTTATAAATAAGTGATTTTGAGTTGTAAATCAATTACTTTTCTTCAAACATTATATCTAAATCTCAATCAAATAAATCGAGAAAGTAACAAATTCACTTTTCAGAACGGGCTTAAAATCGTTTCTTTGTTCAGCTAAATAATCAAAATGATAACGTCATCAGAGCAAATCCTTGACATCGCAGACTCCCTTTAGGCTGTACAGTGTCTTGTCTCTATGGCAACTCCGATCGATGCTCGCAAAGCCGGCGCCCTGTATAGACGCTGTATGAATGACCAAGCCCCGTCATTCAATCTTATAGGACTTACGATGCATCAGCTGATAACCCTTCTGTCTGAGAAAAAATTACATGCAATAAATTTGTATCTTTTAGAGATACATAGAGTTGATTTGGATTAAATTGAATTTTATCTACAATTATGAATAATAAAAATTGAATTCAATTATATGAAATTGGAAAACGCTTTGTGAATTAAAAATTTATGAACATCATGCTAAATTTTTAATCTACGTCAGAATAATTAATTTTTTGTCTCGGATTTTTCTTCTTCTTTCTCATGAATAATAATTCTGTACTGTCAATTTTAAACTAAAGAACTGTCTAGAAATTTTAGTTTTCTCTGATGAAATACACTGCCATTATATAGATAAAAATTACGGTAATATTGTAAAGTAATGCATCATATGGTATTTTAAGCACAAATTCTTGTAAGCCCAGTCATAAAACGTATAATCATCTAGGTATATTTCTAATGGTATTATATAAAGCATTTTTTCCCCCTATATTTCTCATTTTACCATATTCCCCCGCATTAGCCAGCATGCCGCAAAATTCGAGAGAGACCATATTTTTGAATATTAGTCCCTGGTCTTTTACGGCATGCCGGAAAAAGCGAGGATAGTAATTTCAACAAATATCTTAAATCCTTGCTAGTAAATTTTTTTTAAGGGGCGCGATCATATATTTAAATCCGTTCCGTTTTCTACCGTTTTTGATGCGTATTTTCGATAGACTCCTGGGATAAATATTACTTATTTAAAATTTAATATAAAATTTCAAAAGTGTACATACTACTATTTTCGAATAGTAATTTCAACAAATATCTTAAATTCTTGCTTAAGTCCGCCACCCCCTTGATTAATACATCTACAGGTATGTTGTTTAACGGAGTTTCGTTCAAAAACAGTTTTATTAAAAATACAGTCCGCCCCCTGGTGGCGGAATGTGGAACTAAAATATTAGAGAATTTTATTTTATTCGAGATTGGGTCTTTTTATGAGATTTTGCAGTACAAATTTCAGGTTCATTTTAGCATATTATTACGGTCCCGGACAACACCAGGCGGCTTAGCTAGTAAGATAAATAGAATTTAATATTCAAATAAATATAAAGGAATATATATATATATATAAAGAGAGAGAGACAGAGAGAAAAATAAGTAAAAATAAGTATTGATTTTTTACCTTAAAAGGAAAAATGTTGTTAGAAAAACCAAAATAAATCAGCTGCCCGTCCTCCAGTAGTGAAACCTCATATTTTCCGGCATGCCGGTAAATACGAGTTTTTCCGGCATGCTGGTGTACCTCGATTTTTTCCGGCATGCCGGCTAATGCGAGAGAATACGGTACACTGAACAGTAAATTTATATCTACCTTTTTAAAAAACGGATCTGAGAGCTTGTGTAAAACGTAAAATATGCAATCATGCTTGATATTTTAATAATTGATTCACAAATCTAAAAAAAGAAAAAAAAGGGGAAAACTTTTTCTTTCTAAGTGCAATAAAATATCATTTTCAATAACAGATCGTGCACTTCCTGCTACATATGAGTTACCTTCACACAACGTATAATTATGTCTGGGCATTAAACATTGCTATCATTGCATATGGCATGTTTCCTTTATGCTGTATAACTGGCGCCATTTAATAATAGTTTAAGAACCTGTAATGTGCTTCTTTTGTAGTTACCTACTAACTTATTCAAAAAGATGAAATATAGTAGCTGCACACTACACTTTTCATGTCTTCTCATTGGGGTGGGGTGAGGTGAATTAAAAAAAAAAAAAACATGTTTGACACTAAATTTCCAGTCAAATAGAAAAGGGGTAAAAAACAGAAAAGGATATTAAATAAATAAATACCATATATTTTGCATCATAAGTTTGATCAAAAGTTTGTCTGTTTAGCATATATAGCAAACCCATTAATTATCTAAAGGGTTGTCTTAGATAATTAGGCGCCCTTGATTGCTCTTAATTGCCTGAAAATGAATGCAGATTTTAAGTGTTATCAAAAAATTATACATATGTGTATGTGAAAGACGCTTAATTTATTCCATTTTACGACTTACTTATCAATTTACTCGCTGAAATACACGGGAAATAAATAAAATACAAAATAGAATCCATAAATTGATGAGTAAAACGTAGAAACAATGTAAAAATACAAAAAGCAACCAGAAGAATTTAAGTTCTGCAATTGTTTTATAAAAGTATATAAAAGAAAAATCCCATTCTTAATGAGTCAAAGTCTGTGAATTAGCATAAGGGATCTAGTTTTCTTTTAAATTTATTTATATAGATATTTTAAATGTTGACATGATTTTTTTTTTAATGCAATTGGTTGAAAAATTACCAGACAATTTTTCGAAATACATACGTTTGTTTTCGTCATTATCGTTATTTTTATGATACATTGATGTTTATCTTCACTGAAGTTTAAATGATTTGTTTTAAAATATGTAATTTTTCGAGCCCACGCGGAAAACGGTATAACACTGCATTTTAATAATTTTCAGTGTAAAATAAATACATATAAAATATTAAAGTTGCATATTGATATTATCTGTTTCACGCCTATATGATTTTAATTACAGTATTTTTTTTTTGTTGTTGTTGTTGTTTTTAATCAAAAAACGTCTTACAGGCAGTCTCTTGTCAGGCAAATAAGCTACCGCGTATGAAAATAATCTGTGTGTCCAAAAACGTATATTTTTCTTAGACAGTTTCATTGGCTACTTGTTTACAAAAATTTCTGTACGTGTTAATCACAAAAATGATACTTAAGAATTTCATTCAACACAAATGAACTATGTACTATCATTTATTTGTCTTGTAGAATTAAAAGCATTCAAAATGTTAGCTATAATTAAACGTAAATCTTTAAGTGCAATAAAAAAATTTCCATATTTTATTTTTATTTTTATTTTTTAAGAAAGAAAAATAAGGTAAGTTTTTGAAATGAAGGTCGAAATATTACACATTTTTTCTCGTTTTATAACTTATTTTTTAAAATACTAAGGGGCTCTGCCCCCTACCAGCTATGCCCTCCAAACCTCATTGAGACAGCGAAAAATTTAAAAACACGCTAAATTGATCGGCTTTGAAAAGATCGCGTAAGATTAAACTGTAATTTAAAAAAAAAAAAAAAAAAAAAAAAAAACAGTGGCGATCTCCGTGTAAACGGGTTTCCATTCATTTCCTTTTGATTGGGGAATTTTAAGGATCAGCTGCTGTTAAACATCTACTGTCTGTTCTCATGTTTGATTAAATAAGATGAGTTAAACATTTGAAGTACACGGAGTCTTTGACTCCTGGTATTTTTTAACAACGCTATAAGAAAGTTGTTTTAAATAAGGCATTTTAAATGTATAGTTTTAAATCTGATGTAATTTCCACCAAAGTTTTCATTCTCTTTTAAATATTCACGTGAAAATACCTTTTTTGTTAGAAAGGAAAAATTATTTGCGGTGTCTTAGAATTTACAAAAATTGTTAATAAGATCATCTCAAAATATAAAATAAATGTCTCGTGTAAATATATTTTTAAATTTGATGTTTTGCAATATTATTATTTGGTCAGTTTAAATGTGACGTATTTTTTTCTATAATTTACTGCTTTTAACGCATATAAATGAATTTATTATTTTAAAGTTTTCTTTGTCGTTTTAATATTCTCATGAGAATACTTTTGTTGCTAGAAAGGAAATATTTTTATTTGCGCAGCCTTAGAATTGGCAACAATAGTTTAAAGATCATCTAGAAATGTGAAATAAATGTCTCGTACTCGTGTATATATATTTTTAAACTGTTTGGTAATATTATTATTTGGTCATTTTAAATAGGACTTGATTTCTTCCATTTACGGCTTTTAACGCATATTAATGTATTTATTATTTTAAATTTTTGTTTCTCTTTAAGTGTAAATATAGTTTTTATGGCATAATTTTCAAAATTTTCTTGCGTTTAATACGTAATCATTTAATTCTAATTTGAAAGTTTTTTTTTTTTTTTCAATTTAAGATAGTCACGTGTAAATAAATTTTTAATTTGAAGGAAATATTATTCTTTGTGCTGTTTTTACAAATGGCAACAATTTAAAATAATAACTTTTTCTAAAATATGTAAAAAATATATATTGAAATGCTGAAAATTTGAATTTAAAATGGAAATAAACCTTAAAAAATTAGTCAAATAAAAAATAAATGCAGTCTCTACACTGGGAGATTCTAATGTATAGCCTTAGAAAAAATGATTAAATTCCTATGTGTAGTTTTTACTCCTGTAAAACTTTTTTAATGGAACAATTTTGACCAGCTTTAACATTAAATATCTCTTTAAATAATTCTTCGATTTAAAAACTGCCTGCATCAGTGTGTTTATCAAACATTTCTCTATAATACTACTTATTTTTATATTTTTGTGTGTAGTAGTTTCCTTAATATTAGCGAAGAAAGACCCTAGGTCACAAAAAATTACTTACTGCGGTGGTGACAGCGTTAGTTATTTTATTTTAGAATTGAGAGATTTTTTTACAACTGATTTTTTAAAAGACATAATGAGCTTATACATTTATTTTTATCCAATACGCACATTTAACAAAATCGTGAAATTATCCAAAAATAAAACAGCAGTTACTTCACGAAATCAACACCCACTGAGACCTCCCACATTCATATTTACTTTTTTTACTCATTAATCTAAGACGCTCTCTAGGTTGCAAAGTGAACCGCTTACGGTTTTTCAGCCCTTTTTTTCTCGTCTCTCTCCTTTTTTTCTTCGGATTCACAAGTTTTTTACTTTCTTTTCCGGAACGTGTATACATAAGTATACGTTTACGTGTGAATATGTTGATCTTGCGCTTTGTGTGCGGCTTAAAAATGGGAGGTTATTCAATTCAAACGTTATACATATTTCTTATTAAGCGGCTTGAAGAAAAGGAGCTTCTGTTATCGGCTGTTATATATGGGGCATTCTCGCATTCTTTTGACTTTTAAGCCCCTGAATAATAATTTTTATTTTAATACATATTCTTGTGTGTGGGTTTTTTTTTTTTTTTTTTTTTTTCATATACTGAGGAACATCCCATTGCATGACTGCATAACAATATTAACGACATAAATAAGTTTTGGACGATGTTGGGGGTCCAAATATCCAGGAAACTCCTATACCGTACCGTGTCCCTGATGCTGATTTTTAAGTTTGGAACTATCTGTATCAAATTGTTTCAATAAAAGTAATTCGATGTTATTTTTTCCCGAAACTGGGACTATAGTTTTATATAAATGCGTAGCAAAAAATTAACCTGCACACATTTTTACGGTTGTTATTATTTTTTTTAACTCTGTCCCTGGGTTTTAGATCCCTTACCGCCCCTCTTCTAAAATTATACAGAAAATCACTTCAGATGCAGCCACAGAATTTTTTCCAAGTTTTTTTCTCATGCAGAAGTATGCTAGAGAAAGAATGTCTAAAATTCTTTGACAGGAAATTTACTGCAGAATTTAAATCAACATCTAAATATCTATTTCAAGCATCGTGGCTTTATTGGTAGTCTTATCGTCCCCAAGGTTTATTCCTGCACTTTTCGAAATAAATTAAAAAAAATTAATAATTTAGTCTCATGTAAATAACTGTTTCTAAAATTCAATGAACATTGTGGCTATCACTTAGTCTTCACATGATTTGCCAAAAAATAGATGGTAATTTTCATTACCATCCCATCCTTACCATCCTTTTTTTTCCCCCTTACCGTCCCTTTTTTCCTATACCTTCCTCTTTTTTTACCTCCCCGTCCCTTCTTTAACACCCCTTTAAGACAATGTTATACCAACATTTCGTACTGAAAATACTACATTGTTATTATTTCTTATTTGAATGTCCTGTGGGTACTATGCAAATTCATTATAAGTAAAAATTTAGAAGAAAATAAAAAGTTTTAGTGGTAAAATGGTAAGGAAAATTAAACTTGCAAGTTTAACTTAAACCTCAGTTAAATAAAAAAAATTTCACTAATGGCCATTTTTTCTTTATTTTGAATCATTAAGGCATTCGTCTATAAGATTAAAATTTTATTTTAGCGAGTTTAGTTTCACCAGATTTTTATTCCCGAAAGTCAAAAGATTGTGAGAATGCCCCATATATGTACGTGTATATCAGATATTTTCTTAACAACCACTGAACGGATTTAAATGAAACTTTTTATACTAAATTTCTAGTTCACCAGGATAGATTAAAAGCTAAAAATAGTCATTGTATTATGTATAGTTTATTTTACATAGAACGTCAAAAATTTTAATATATGATTGTCCTACACAGTGTGAGATGGGAGCGATGCTATCAACTAAATTGCCTTTAGATAATGGTAACATGAGAGCAATTAAATTGGATTGATCGCGAATGTTTATAATTCAAATTCTAATCAAGATAAAGGAAAAAAAAAGCAATTTAACAAATTACAACGACCATTTAGAAAATGTTTTTTTCAAAGACTAAAATTTAAGACATAAAAAATCGCACGCAGTTGATCAGATTTCCTGAAACTTACGTATTATCGAAGCATTTCATTGGCTGTTCGGGAAAAGGCTTTTCCGTCGTCAGATTTCTTGGAAATCTGACGACCAATTTTAAATGAAATTTCATTCTTAAACTTGTAAACATCCCGCAATATTACTTTTTACACCGTCGTATAGAGAAAAAAATGTATTTTTAAATGCAATTTGTTTGAAAGCTGTATCTCAATTTGTTTCTGAGTTATTAAATTTTTTTGTAGTTTTTATTACTTTTTTGTCATAGTGGCAACAGAAGTATCCATCTCTGTTGAAAGTAAAGGGGAAATACAGATTACTGTATAGACCAATCAGAAAACGAATAAAATGCGGATTAAACCAATAAAAAGCTTCAGATATGCTTTTGATTTCCTACCCTGACGAGGACAATAACCATTTTTTCAAATAGTTAAAAAAACTTATAAGCTAAGAAATCAGGCTTTAATATTAGTTAAAAATAAAAATAAAAAATCGACTTTTTGACCAATAATTCCGTTTTATATGTGTTTTCTTTTTTTTAATAACTTAAACATGTTTAATGTATTACTTTTTCAGAAAACCTGAATCTTGTATTACATTAGGTGAACACAAGACATGAATTAATGGGAAAGTTGTACATAAAATTGGCATGACAAACATTTGATTTTCCTTCTCTTTACATTTCTTTAAGGTTTAAATAAAAAAAAAGATCGTGCGCACCTCATTTTTAGAAATTACTCTTATGTCAAATTTAAAGTTTCTAATCAAACAGTTTCAGTAAAATTACATTGAAAATGAAATTCCAAGCATTTGAAATTCGATTTTGGTTAAACTTTCGTTTGAAAAAAAAATCACACCTAATAGGAAACCTGCATGTCAATTTAAAAATTTCTAGTGTCGATGGTTTCCGAGTAAACATGATTATAGAGTTTTTTTCTAATAATTTCATCCTTTTAAATTTATAATAGATTAACAAAGGTTCTTACCGAGAATACACGTCTTAAAAGTAGACACCCTATCAAATTTCATGTTTTTATCGACTAAATTAAAGAAATCCGGATTTTAGAAGTTTTTTCACTCTTGCACACCCATGAGATTAGTTTGAAAAAAGATCAAATACAACCTATTTTTTTAGAGGGGACTGTCATCGTTACTATTCTGAGGGAAGGTTTGAAATCAATTCAGGAGTTTCAAAGTAATCGTATTTTGGAATGTTTTATGCTCATTTCACCCTTTTAAATTTCGAAATTTTAGAAACTGTTCTAAGCGAAAATTAACGTCTTAAAAGTAAAAGCTATGTCAAACTTTAAGTTTTTAGATTTAACAGTTCCAAATAAATCCAAATTTATAAAGTTTTCCAAAATGTTTTCCACTCATTCAACTTTTTTTAATTTCGATTTCTTTTTCTTTTCTTTTCTTTCTTTTTTTTTTTTTTTTTAGAAAACTTTCTTAGCATGCATTTACATCTTAAAAGTAATCATCAAAAGCATAATGCCAGATTTCGAGTTTCTAATCTCAGCAGTATCGCAGAAATCACAATTTTAGAATGTTTTTTGCTTCTGCACCCTTTAAAATTTTGATTTATTTTAAACTTTTCAGTGGGAGTATTTATGTTATAAAAGTAACAGTCATGTCAAATTTCAAGTTTCTGTCCCTAAGAATTCGTTAGAAATCGTAACTTAGAATGTTTTTTGAACGTTTCCGCTCATTTCAGCCTTTAAAATTTCTAATTTTTTAGAGACCACTGACATCTTATTAGTCATTATTACAGTTCCAAATTTCATGCTTATAGCCCATAGAAATTGGAATTTTTCAACATTTTTCCCTCCTGCCCCTTCTAAATTTGGAATTTTGTATTAACCGTTTGTAACGAGCATTTACGTTTTACAAGTAACAGCAATGTGAAATAATTTTCCATTTCTAACAATTCCGTAGAAATAGTAATTTAAAAAGTTTTCAGCTCATTTCAGGCTTGAAATTTAGATTTTTTTTTATAAGTCAGTGCGAATGTACAGTACATCTAATAATAAGTAAAATTCATGCCAAATTTCAAATTACTATCCCTAACTAGTCCATAGGAATCATCATTTAGAACGTTTTTGTCGCATTTCAGCTTTTCAATTTTCGATTCTTTTAGAAATCGTTCTTCAGAGAGCATTTACATCTAAGTACCTACAAAGACAAATTTTATGCTATTAAAAAATTGTAATTTTAGAAAAAAAATTTCTCCTGTGTTCTTTTAAATTTCGAATTAATTAAAAAACTATTCTGTGCGAGCATTTACGTCTTAAAATTAATATAGCCATGTCAAATTTCAAGTTCGTACCGCGGAAAGTTCAATAGAAATCGTAATTTAGAACCGCTTCCGTTCATTTTATCCTTTCAAATTTCGAATTTTTTAGAAACCATTCTTAGCGAGTATTTACATCTTAAAATTAATGTCATGCCACATTTCATTTTTCTATCCCTTAAAATTTCATAGAAATCGTAATTTAAAACGGTTTCCGCTCATTTCAGTCTTTTAAATTTCGAATTTTTTAGAAACCGTTCTTAGTGAGCATGTATATCTTATTGATAACCAAGATTACCAAAATCCTGCAAAATTTCGAGTTTCTAGACCCAAAGAAATTGCAATTTTAGAATTTTTTTTTTCTTCTGCACCTTTTTAAATTACAATTTTTTAAAACTGTTTAAGCATCTACGACTTAAAAGTAACAACCATGTCAAATTTGAAATTTCTATCCTAAAAGTTCTATAGAAATAATAATAATTAAAAAATTAACCTTTTCCTTTCATTTCGTTGTTTAAATTTCGAATATTTTTAGAAATAATTCGTTGCGAGAATTTGCGTCTTAAAAATAACAAACAACTTTCTATCCCTAACAATTCCATAGAAATCGAAATTTAGAATGATTTTTAGAATGTTTTCCACTCATTTCACCTATTTAAATTTTGATTTTTTTTTTTTTTAGAGAACATTCTTAACAACCATTTACCTCTTAAAAGTAGTCGCCACGCCAAATTTCAAATTTCTAGTCTCAAAGGTATCCCAAAAATCACAATTTTAGAATGTTTTTTTGCCTTTGCACGCTTTTAAATTTCAATTTTTTTTAAATTCTTCAGTGGAACTATTTACATAGTAAAAGTAACAATCGTGTGAAATTTAAAGTTAATGTTCCTGACATTTCCATAGAAATCGTATTTTAGAAAAATTTTATTAGGTTTTTCGTTCATTGAATTTTGATATTTTTTTCTTTTAACTGGTCTGTGCGAGCATATGCGTTTTATAAGTAACAGCCATATCGAATTTTAAGTTTCTATGGATAGCAGTTCAACAAAAATCGTAATTTAAAAAAGTTTTTAGAACCTTTTCCGCTCATTTCACAATATGAAATTTCGAATTTTTTTAGAAACCTTCCTTAGACATCATGTATATCTTATAAGTAACCACCATGTCAAGCTTCAAGTTTCCAACCCCTTCAGTATCACAAAAATCGGAATTTTAGAATGTTTCTTGCTCCTGCACTCTTTGGGATAAAGATATAGCCTATGTGGGAGCAGAGGTTGTCACCGTCATTTTGGAACCATTACCTTTGAAATCGTCAAAATTCTAAAAATAAAAGTATTAATTATAATTTAAATATATACAAAGGACTTTCCATAAAAACTGAGAGTAAAAACATAGAAAATTAAGAAATATATTTACAGCAAAAAATACACCATTCTTTTTCAAAATACCTTCCTCAGATGATATGCAACGGTCTCATCGTTCAACCCACTTTTCAAAACAAGTATAGAAGCCTTTTTCTGGAAGCTGCTTCAAAGAACCATGCACTGCTGAAATAACTTCAGAATCTGTATTAAATTTTCTGCCACGGAGCTTCTCCTTCAACGTTGGAAACAGCCAGAAATTGCATAGTGCGAGATCTGGACTGTAAGGTGGATGCGGCATGATTTTAATATCGCATTTACTAAGATAATACTGAACAGAGGTAGCGACATGCGGTCGAGCATTATCGTGATGTAATGTCGAATTCTCTACCAGTTTATGACGCTTTCTCGATATGTGTTGTCGCAAAATTTTCAAAACTGAAAGATAATATTCACCATTCGCAGGAGTTTTTGGAGGCATATCATGCTGATAGATTACACCTTTGTGATCAAAGAAAATAATCACCATGACTTTTCCAGCAGATTTGGTTTGTCGGATTGTTTTCGGGGGGCGGAGAATCAGTGTGTTTCCATATACTTGTTGCGGACTTGGTAAGGGGATCAAAATGATACCTCCAAATTTTATCACCTGTTATTACAGTCCTTAGGAAATCCGGATCATTTTGAAGCATCTGTTTCCACTCACAACATTGGTGAATTCTTGTTTGCTTTTGTTCTTTAGTAAGGTGATTAGGGACCCATCTGGAACAAACATGGCAACGCTGTAAATTGTTGCGTAGAATGCGAAATATCGATATTTTCAAAATGTTAGTTGAGGCCGCTATCACCTCACCTGTCATTCGCCGATTTTCTTGCAAAATTGCCAACACAGTGTTAACATTTCGATCATTCACAATACTTTCTGGTCGGCCAGACTTAGAAGCCAGTTCCGGAGACAAAGTCTTTTTTTTTTTTTTTTTTTAATCACCAAGCAATCTAAAAATCGTAGACTCACCAAAACATTTGTCTTTGTAAGCTTGTTTCATTAACTTAACTGCTTCTGGAGTTGTTTTGCCTAAACGATAGCAAAATTTTATGGTACAACGTATTTCCTTTTTTAACTATGAATCACTCACCCCCATTTCTGTAGGGCAAATAAAAACAGTTCTTTAAACAAGCTCCACACTAGGAAAATAAAATCGTCTGCTTCGTTTAAAATATATAAAACGTACAGTTAACAGGTTGAAAAAATCGCCTGCAGTGTTATTCTTTAGTTTCGTGGTGTTGCTACTACATAAAAAATAACTCTCAGTTTTCATGGAATGCCCATTATATATATATATATATATATATATATATATATATATATATATATATGTATATATATATATATATATATGTGTATATATATATATATATATATATATATATATATATATATATATATATATATATGTATATATATATATATGTGTGTGTATATATATATATATATATCATATATATATATATATATATATATATATACTGATATATATATATATATCAGTATAATTTTAGTAACGCAATGACAAAACTAAATAATGCAGTTAAATATATTTTTTATAATTGGCAAATTTATAAAAATAATAACATGTTATTTTAGGATGTACATAGCGTTTATCGTTTTTTTTTTACAGGGAAACACAAAGAATTCGATTACAGTGTGGTCTATGAGCGATAATAATTGCTGGAAGTGCGTTTTCAGTTCTGGTATGCGTTTTTAAAGGTAACTAATCCTTTTCATATGATATCCTTAAATTCTATAGATCATAAACAGGATTTAGGCACAAAGGATTTAGATCTATTTTCGTATACTTCAGGAAACTGCGTTTCAGCAATTTTCAGCTGTGATGTGCGTTTCCAAGTCGAACTAATACAATTATACAAATCGTATACAAAGATAGACAAAATAATTTTCCAACTATAGATAATAATCCCGAAATTGGGTTTTCAATTGTTTTGAGCGTTTTCGAAATTCTTTCCTTAGCTATCATATTTCGTATAAAACGTGGACGTTTTGTTACACTATTCTGAATGTGTTGGAAAGAGTTTCATAATCTATATTTATAGCATGTTATTTTTTCTTGTTATTTTTTCTCCTTTTTTTAAGACTTTACAATATTTTTGCTTTGATAATTAAGTGTGTCATGTAATTTATTTAGATGATCTAATTAAGGCAAGTCGAAAAGAGGGTATATTGGAAATTAAAAAATAAGCTCTTTTGCTGCCAAATAATTAAATGCCTAATAAGACGAGAGAGAAAAACAGCTAATTATAAACTAAAAAGAGACTAGAAAGTGCAAAACATTCAAACAGCTGGATTCGGTCAACATATGAAAAATGTCCAAAACACTCACTCATAAAAGTTTCAACCTCTCAAGAAATATCAGTTTACTTTGGGAGCTATAAGTACTTCAGAATACTTCAATTAATGACAACTTAGTAAAAATAGAACACGGTTTGATAGACACCTCCTTTGATTCTTGAGATTTGTTCGCAAAAAAAGTTGAACCGCTTCTTTGAAGTTAGAAATTATTAAAACGATGTTTGATGTTTAATAAATATAATCTCAGTAAAATGTTGCAGCTTTTTTACTTTAGTAACGAAGCCATCGTTCTATGGCAACAGCATATCTCTCAGTAGCTATGTTTTTATGTAAAATATTGTATTTACTTGTATATTTTTCGCCCCTTTTTATTTATTTAATTGAGTATTAAAAATTGTAGAGGCGAAAAATACATGAAGGGTTTTTTTTTTATGAATATTGATTAAATACATTCTTCTGAATTGAAAACTTGGGAAAAAATGTCAACTTTTCAGAATATTATAATATTTTAATAAATAAACAAGAAACTTGATAGCCTGGTTCATTTTAAGGTTGTTGTTTTAACTAGGGGGGAATTATCTTTTATACTGATTTAGGAGAAGGCTTGTTTAATAGAGCGGAAGAAACTTAAAAGAGGAAGGAAATATTATACTTGTATTTTCAATACCATAGAAATGCAGCAGAGAATTTATACGTAGGAATACTGATTTAATAAGATCTTTTTATTTTAATAATAATAAAATTAAAAATATTTTAAACGTTATACTTCAGTTTTAGTTATCTATATGTATCTAAGTTTTAGTATTTAGCTGTCCACGCCTGTTAATTTTTTTTTTCTTCGCAACTGTAAAAACATTAAAATGCTCAATGGAACTTTCCTTAACCCCGTGACACACCCAGACCGCTTTTTTCAAGTACGGACGTATATGCCAGCGTTTAATGTAAATTTTTATTTTCACATTCCACATGGACGTACGCGCTATACGTCTGGTAATCGTCTACAATAAAATCAGGACGTACGCATCGTACGTTCAGGATGTCAAGGGATTAAGCAGAGTCTCTCTTTGGAATTCTAAACGATTATCATATATATTAAAGCGTAAACCTGATTTTGTAAGATAAGACTAAAATATTCATGCAATTGCGCATGCGTGAATCATATATATTAAAGCGTAAACCTGATTTTGTAAGATAAGACTAAAATATTCACGCAATTGCGCATGCGTGAAGTTAAATTTACTAGATTTTCCATTTAGAGGAAAGGTTGAGCAGGTCTGGTTAGCCGAGTGGTCTAGAGCACCAGTTTAAAGCTCCGAACTTTCGTAGACAACGTAGGTTCGAGCCCAACGCCCGGCAAAATGATTTTTGGCGATAATTCATTTCGTTAATGACATATTTTATTAAGAGGAGAAGTTATATGATTTTCATTTTATCATTATTTGAATGGTTTATCATTAAATAAAATTTGACACTCAAAAATATTTTGAAAAAATAATTTTATATTTAAAATATTTAGCCTGAAATATTTTGCATGTAATTATCAATTAAATAAATTAAGCTGATCTACAACTTTTGTTTATATTTTTTTACCATTATCAAGAATATATAAGTGTGTGAGTCAGAAGGAAAAGTTTGCTATTCTTTTCCTTAAAAAAATAAATAAATAAAACGGAAAGAAAGGAAAATATTCATATAAGAACTATAAAATAAATTATATTGATATCCATGGTTTAATATTTAAAAAATGAAGAAAAAAGTAAAATAAAATTCAAGTAATAAAAATATATATATTATAAATCGTTAATTGCATCAAGTTTAAAATTTAGGCTTTTAGAGACTGATATAAATAAAATGCATGGCAGCTTTTAAAGGTCGTGTAGTTAAAAAAATAAAAATAAAAATAAAAATAGATATTGTTATTTTGTTATTTTTTCAACAAGAAAAATGAGACTGTAGTAAGTAAAAATAAATGCTCTGCCTAGTATTTTTCGGTAAATTTCTGATAAAAGGAAAGCATAATTGGTTGTAAATTATAAACTTAAAGTTCTTTCACTTCATTCAATAGGTTAGACTGACAGCACCCTCTAGCACGCTTTCAAGAAATAGGAATCACTTATGCAATATAAAAATTTGTCACGATTTCAATAATTAATTTAAAAGCAACTAATTCAAAATTCAAGAATTTTTCTAATGGAACATCCAAGTTATTTACCGTCAAATCTTGACGGGTACTATCTAGTAATATTTAAAAAAGATTTTCTGAACTTCGATTGATAGGTTGTCTACGAACTGATAATATAACAACACAGCGATTTTTTTTTATGCAGATAAAGAGGAAGAAATTCCTAAATTAACTTTAATAAATAAAAAATATATATATAATAAAACTAGTCAGTTTATAACATCAAAAGAAGTAAGCATTTTTTATTAATTTTAATGTACTTTAAATAATCTTTACGATTTTCTCTTTCCAAGCAAAATTTCAGGATGATCAAGAAAATATTAATCAAAATAACTCTTTTTACAAACTCATTTCAACTTATAGTGATCTTAGGAGGAGAAAAGGGTCTTTTTTTTTTTAATTGGCGACAGAGTAGTCGTTATTTCTATCAGACAACATACAAAACAATGTTAACAAAAGACGTAACCTACATATTTCTACACTTTCATTTTAAGTTTGTAACTCCTTATGAAGATTTTGGTTACATTTTAATGTTAATTCTAAACATTAAAAATCTGCCCTATCTAAAAAAATTATTTACGCACTACAATGGACAAAATATATCTGTTAAAAAAAAAAGTATTTATTAATCTTACTCGAGCGCATAAATGAAATCTGTTATTTTACATTTTTTGTTTCCTAAATTTTTGCATATTTGTATTGTAAAAGATTTAACATTTGCCTTAACTGATATAGCGACCACGTTTATATACATATATTATTGCTCTTTACCGCCGATCATTTTAAACAAATTTCATTACAGATAATTTTCATACTTCCGCACGTTCATCGAGTAAATAAAATAATTCGTATAAAACAGCAACTCTCACAACTTTTATAGTTCTAATGCAATGTTATGCAACTGAACCTATTTCTATTCGTATAAGGTTTGTTTGCCCCTCCCCCTACCGAAAAAAAGAGGGGGTGGGTGAAAAAAAGAAATTTCAAATGCATATTTCAGAACGCTGAATCATCCAAAATAAACGAAAATGCATGCAGCAGCATCCCTCTCTTTAAAAAACTATATATCCAGCTTCTTGTGATAAAGAAATAAAAAAGGCTCGCGAAGGCACCGGCTTCCATCTCAATGACACTCGAGAAAGTATCTGTTGTTGCCGCAGCTCTTATCTCTGCAGTCGCGTGTATCTCTACTAAGTGTGGAGTGGAGCTGTTGTGGTTCATCTGCAATCCATGAAGCATTCAATAGTTTCTTCTTCGTTTTCTTTAACATTTTTTTTTAATATTTGCCAGAAAATCACACAATTCCCGGGACCTTACAGAATTAATAAAAATTTTTGCAATGTGCTACAGGAAAAAAGAAACTAGTGCAGGGTTTGCGAACCTTTTTGTTGCCAGGTGCCAAATTTGATCAACAAATATTCTGCGTGACCATGAAGTGCCAACTAAAAAACAAATTTAGTAAGTGGAAAAATAATGGATTAAAATTACTTAAAATTTTCTATTAAGATTAATAAAATATTAGGAACTTACACATAGCTATTACACTATAATAATTATGGAAACAAATATATTTTAGAAAAAAAATTAATGCGATGTAATTTGATTTCTGTTGTTGCATATTAATATCAGGTTAATTTTAATGCAAACTGAACTGGATTTATTTGACAAGTGCTTTCAGTTTGCGTTTTGATATATATACATTTGTGAAATCTTTCACTCGGATGCATATAGATAGATAGACAGAAAAACTTAAAATTGCAAACGCCAGTTTCTTTGAATAGGTCTGAAATAAATTCAAAGTTGCCATAACTTTACCATCGGAATTTAGTAATGTCTATCTAATATGCAATTCTTGTCAACAGTTTTCAAATATCGTCTTTGGTTGAAAAGTTTTTGAGACCACAATTAATTAGATTAAAATATAATATGCCGCAATTAGAATTTTTCAATTTCCATTTAATCGAATTTAGAAAACATCAGTCACGATTTTGTGTAATCTCACTTTATTTTGATTTAGAGCCACAAGCAATGCCGTGCTAAAATTATTCTTTCGCGTGTCATAGCTTTGCCGTCCCTGAACTAGTATGTTGTGGCCATCACAAAAATTTCTTCTATATAAATTACGTCAATGAAATCATTTAAATATTCCAAGAAATTAAATCAATTTAGCACCAATTCATATCAAAGTATATCTCAATTTGAAGTTGGATGAAAATTCGTGTATTAGTTCTCGAGATAGAGCTATAGCGGAAATTCTGAAAAATGCAGCATAGCAGCGCCACCTATTAAGCGATTTGCACCAAAACATAAACATCACTAATTGATATCCAGGTATACCTGAATCTGAAGTTTGATGAAAATTCGCGCATTACTTATTGAGATAAAGCTATATTGGAAATTCTGAAAAATGAAGCATAGCACCGCCACCTGTTGAGTGATTTGCACCAAAACATAAGCAGCAGTAATTCATATCAAGGTATACCTGAATCTGAAGTTTGTTGAAAACCCAAGCATTAGGTCTTGAGATAGGGCTATTGCGGAAATCACAAAAAATGCAGCATAACAGCGCCACTTGTTGAGTGATTTACACAAAAATGTATAAAAAGTCCTGTTAGTTAGTCCTGTCAAGGACTAACTGAATCTGAAGTTTGATGAAAACCAGTGCATTAGTTCTGGAGATTGAGCTCTTGAGGCAATCGTGAAAAATGCTGCATAGCAGCGCCACCTGTTGGGCGATTTACACCAAAAACTAATCAGCACTAATTTATATCACGGACTAACTGAATATAAATTTTTATTAAATTCCGTTCGTTAGTTCTTGAGATAGAGCGCCCACAAAATTTGTGTCACAGACTCACAGACAAACATTTTGTAAAAATATGTTTTTGGGTTCTCTGACCCCTAAAACGTGTAAATTCGTCGAAAACCGGAATTCGAAAATTTTCATGAATACAATACGTTCTACTTGTAAAGATAGAAGAAAGTAAAAAAAAAATTACCTACATACTCTCATTCAGCACTGAAACTTCCGTTCTGTACATACATAAACGCATTAAATGTACAACATGCTGGCACATACGCAAGCAATTAAACCTTCAGTTATAGCGTTATGGTACGCATGTATAAAATTTCCAAGAAATTTCAATATTGAATAGTATATATAAGTAGCTTCAGTAGTATAAGAGCTCCAATTCAAATCTAAAATTACGTTCCAAAATTGTAAATTTGTTATAAATATTTGGAGTATAACTAAAGAGCTATGTAAAACATATTAAAACACGAATTAACCAGTTCATTCAATTAAATTTCAGTCAGTGATCTACAAATAAGTTACAAATGAATATGCTTATTTTAATTGAACTTAGATTAATCATATGTCCATTATTTGAAAATTTGAAATGGAAGATAAAATCTTACTTGAGCCGATATCTAAATTTCTCTATTAATCTCAATATCAATGTTAACATGATAATATATATAAGAGTATATCAATACTTAGCCTACTCCGTAGCCTTTTTGTAGCAAAAGCAGCAGATCAAAGATAAAAATTTTGCAAAATATCTTTTTTTGCTAGATTTGATATTTTAGACGACTATACGTTTGAATAAAACTCAGCCGAATGAAGAGAAGCTAATTTTCTTGGAAAACAATTAAAACACTACAACAGACTATGTCTAGTTACAAAGTCTACGCAAAACCATTTCATACGAAAATAAATACTTCATATAACTTTCTTATTGCTGTGTTGTAAACGTGTAACCCTTATTTACGGCTATGATCTATCTATGCAGGGGCGGCGCCAGAACTTGCCCGACGGGGGGGCACAGTATCCCCGACAGGGGGGCCGAATTCAAAATATATATTAGAGGTTTCCACGAGCCCTGGCCTCTACCGAAGCCCGAACTCGGTAAAAATTTCTTTCATTAAACTCGGACTTTCGTTAATTTTATCTGAAAACTCGGTACGGGCTCGGGCTAAATTTTATCTTTTGAAAAGATGGTCCAGGCCTGAACTTCATTATCCCCGGGATATGTCCGGGTCTTGCATTTTTTCTGTAGATTCGGGCCGGACCGGGACTGTATTTATACTTCAGAATTTTTTTGGAGCAAATGAACATTAAAACATTTCTTTGTTTCTTTTTCCCCTTTTTTAAATAACAGGTGGAATATGTTGATCAATCACGTGAAAAACATAAAATTTTCGCGTTCGGATTTGGCATATCCCGAAACGCGCAGATCTGTAACACTCACACTGCTATTTAAATTAGAGATAAATTGCAGAGGGCCAAACGATTTTTACTCGAAACATAAATTTCGAAGCTTGTCAAAGAATATTGTAGATAAATAAAGTGAAAAAAAAAGCTCTTAAGGTTATTTTTGAAACACCTCACTAGTCACCTAATCTTTATAGGCGGATGAATCCACAACAGAAAGGGTTTCCACACTTTTGAGCATTACCCGAAAGGAAAAACTCTGCTTCGTACTCTTCTTCCATACAGCAACCTCCCAATAAGCGGTCATTCAATATTATAGATTTTACGTGCACATATATGGCATATACACTACACAGCAGTATGTGAAAGACAAAGTATGGAGCAGTTCTCCGGTTATGAGTTGAACCAAAGAGTCGCGCATCAGGAAAAGGCAGGTAACCATTTTTTTTCGAAGCGCGGTTCATGTTCCGGCCGGGTTGAGCATGTATTTTAATGCCGGAGGTAACTGAAAATAATCAGTTGACAAAACCCTATCAAAAACGCATAAAGTGATCAAAAATTATTTTAAAATAAAATTATTTAAATTTGTTAGTGAAAGTGTCATCATGAAAACTAGCAGTTAAACGTTACACCTAACTAGGGTCCTTACCGGGTAATAAATAAAATTTGAAGCCCTGTAAATTTTATTTAAAACAAAGCCGCAAACAGAACTGAACCCAACCAAAAATATTCTGTATACCTGCAACCCGATCGAACGCGAAATACTTAATTCCAATCCCAACCTGAAACTCGGAATCAGAGAAAATTGATCCACACTATAATATACACTTTATAATATATAGTTTGCAATCATACACTGTAAAAAAAAATCCATGGACTTTCCGTTTTGGAAAAGGCAACTAGTTGTCTTTTCCGAAACGGAATAGATTCCTTTTGAGAATGAGAAGTTTTAATTTACAACACGATTAGTTTCACATCTGCAATGAAAGTGACAATTAAAGCAATTTAAGCAAATTAAAAGTGACAATTAAAGCAAATTAAAACTTTTCATTCTAAAAAGAATCTATACGTTTCAGAAAAAGGCAACTAGTTGCCTTTTCCGAAACGGAAAGTCCATGGATTTTTTTTACAGTGTATCTCCAATATTAATGTTATCTTTTATGGTGGAAAAATAAACATGCAAGGAGTCATTAATATTCAAATACATAGTTTTCTTCTGAAATAGATTCCTGCGCGGTTTGGGTTATACCCGACCCAAACGTTCAACTTAAAGTCAATCTGAAACCTAACAAAAAATTTCCGTTGACGCAAAACCCGACCTGAACCCGACAATAATTTTTCTATTGACCCTAAACCGAAACACTTCGACTCGACACAAAAAAATCTATAATTTAATACAGTTATGAAAAAATAGTCAGCAATCATATCTGTAATATCAATTCTATCTTCTATGTAGAAAATAAACACGTAAAGCGACTCATTCAAATTTAAATATATAATTTTTCATGTCAAACAATAACTTAGACATTCTTTTTGTAAAATTGAGCTAATTCCAGCTTGGTTCGTAAGCAGTGTTGTCAGGTCAAACAGCGGGACAGAGAGAGAATTACATTTAAAAAATCAGAAAACCAAACTGCGTAAAAAGCGAACTAATTAATTATTTCTCATCAATATTAAACTATTTTTATATATTACTTACCTATTTTTTTTTATTCACTTGTGTTGGTGACTTTCAAGTTGTGTTTGATTTTTAGTTCCTATCTATAAACACTGTTTTGATGAGGCCTATAGATGTCTATGATGGTTAGAGTCGCAGTAAAGCTAGAGATCTTACCTACACAAATTCCAGGTTGTGTCCCATTTAAACGGAGCTTCTGCCTGTAAAATAGTCAATGAAACGTCGTCTTCATTTTGAAAGATCAATCCAATGATATGCCACTCAATATGGTGCGTAATTTTTTTTTTCATGTCTACCGCCATTTTGAATTTTTAAAACCAAATCTAGCCTATAACCATCGGACGGTTAAGACGAATCGATAGAGTCCTTATTCATTAAAATCCATCCAGCCGTTGGGGAGGTTTCGAGGGTATAAAGAAATCCACATACCCAGATACGCGTGAAACACATAAACCTTCTTGGCAGTCGGATAAAAAAAGCCGGACAGACGCTTGAAAATCGAGACATTTTAAGCACTACAATAAAACCTGTTAAAACGGAACCAGTGTAATGGAATAACGCTTTAAACTGAAAATTTTCGCAATATCGGCTAAAACAGGCTACGATTGTCTAAATTGAAAAGTTCTTCCAATTCTTTGTCGTTCTATCTTAACAGGTTGGTGTATTAAATAGTTTCCTTTCATCGTATTCAAATGTAAGTGAATTATACTTTATCCATAAAGGAATGGTGTGAAATTAATTAGTCGAACTAGAGTTTTCTAAATAATTAACAGTAATTTTATGACAATAAAATGACACTTTACAAATACCGCGTTTTATTATTTTTTTCATTATTTTGCCTTTCAGCCGTTTAAGAAAAAACGCAATTATTACATACACTCCCAAGAAAACATTTCGTCAAACGTAAAAAGCACAGGCAAGTTGCCGGAACGCGCCTGTGGTTGGAACAGATTTTTCCGTTATTTGAAGAAAATTCCGTGTTTTGACTGGAGAACTAAATAAACAATTAAATTTGAAAAATCAAAAAACCCGACTGGGTAAAAAGCGAACTAATTAATTATTTATCATCAATGTGAAATTTTTTTTTTTTCAATTCCTACTGTTAGCTCACACTCTCCCTATTAAAATCTTGTTCAAATTTTCAATCGTTAATAAAATACTTATTATTCATTCAATCAAGCTTAAATAAATTTTTTAAAACTTGTACTGTATGACACTTAATATTAGTCCAGTTTTTTTTCAAATATTAATTCATTAATTAAATTAAATTAATTAATTTTCAATAATCGAGAGAGCCTCCTTCTTGATCAAGGTTTTTTAAGACCGAGAGAGCCCTCTTCTTGATCAAGGTTTTTTAAGCGCCACTCAAAAGGAAAGAAGAATGGAAGAAAAAAAATTCCCTTATTGACCTAAGTAGAAATTGACTTAAAATATATTTTTTTATATTACTTGTTTATATTACTTACCTATTTTTTTTTAATTTAATTGTATTGATGACTTTTAAGTTGTGCTTAACTGTTAGTTCCTATCTATAAACACTGTTTTGATGAGGTCTATAGATGACTATGATGGTTAGAGTTGCAGTAAAGCTAGAGATCCACAATACATACACAACTTCCAGGTTGTATAATATTTTAACGGAGCTTCTGACTGTAAAATAGTCAATGAAACATCGTCTTCATTTTGAAAGACCTATCAACAGATAGGTCACTCAATAGGGTGCGTAATTTTTTTTCGTCCCTACCACCATTTTGTATTTTACGGCCGCCATTTTGAATTTATAAAAACAAAACCTAGCCTATAACCATCGGGCCGTTAAGACGAATCGATAGAGACCTCATTCATTAAAATCCATCCAGCCGTTTGGGTGTTTCGAGGGTATAAATAAATCCACATACACAGATACGCGTGAAGCACTTAACCCTTCTTTTCAGTCCGGTAAAAAAAAAAAAAAAAAAAAAAAAAAAAACTTCAGTTCGCGAATTTTTCGTGTTTCGGAGGAAAAGAGACATGCGTAAAAAATCAGTTTCTGATACAAAAAAGTAACATGTGGCACAGTTACGGGAACACCCCTGTGATTAGACGAAAATGCAACTTCAGATAATTTTTACGTTAAGTCTGTTCTCAACTGCTCTACTCAACAAGCGCAAAACGTTTTGACACATTTACAAATTCATTTTTTAACGAAAAGATATAAAAGTGGAAAGCCTGACCAGGGAAGCGATTTAGAATAGAACTGTGTTTTCCATTTTTGGAGCCATCAATTACCTATTGAGTTAGAAGCGATTTGAATCACGTGACAAACACGTTTTTCATCCTTTCTTGATTAATTTTTCTCGTTTCGCGCGGAAATTCGGTTCAAAACGCCCACTTTGACACTCTTTTCTGAAGGATCTATTGCGTTTGCAAAAAAAAAAAAAAAAAAAAAAAAAAAAAACTGATAAAACAGCTCTATGACATAGTTTCGGAACATCAACACCTGCTAGTTTCATGCATTTCCGAACAAAAATAAATTAAAACTTATGTCAGAAAGTTGCCCTTTTGGATTTGAGAACAATGGGCAAATCAAAACAGGAATTTTCGTGTTTTAATAATAATAATAAAAGCAATTGAAGAAACACCTTCAACTCACGTATCTTTTTTAGAATATTGATCGAAACCAGACAGCATGATCCTCTAACTTCTGATAAGATACAGAATTTAAATCTGAGATTAAAACTGAAATACAAAATTCTGAAGAAAAATGTAAGTTAAAGGAAAACTTGTAAAATAGCTTTAGAATGTAAAAGTTCTTTAATATCAGATCAATCATAAAAGTCTTGTTGATGCTAAAAAAAAAAAAAAATCTTTAAATTCATGCTTACTTTGAAACAGTCAAAGTTTAGAGGTCTGCACGGGTCGGGCTCGGGCCTATTTTCATTCATGGCACTTGGGCCGGGTCGGGCCTAACTTCTTTTTTTCGTACCGAGATAAGGCAGGTTTCATTCTTCCTAGGTCTTCATAAGCCGATATTTTTAGACCCGTCTCGATCCAGCCTGTATGAAATCATTGTCTCGGTATGGCCTGGTCCGTGCAAAAATCAGTAAAATTTGGCCCAGGCCAAAAATTTTTGCAAAAAGTGTATATATTTTTAAATCGACATTATTCTACAATTAAACATTAAAATTTATTCGTTTTAAGGAATAGTAGATTTCTAGGCAATAATATTAAAATACAGTAAAACGTGTGAAAAAGAACCAGCCTATGACGTAATCCTGTCTCATATGGAAAATGTATTGATCCATGCAAAATGAATATAATAATACGTGAGAAAAGAATATAATACATTTACCCCTGCTAAGAAGGGAACTTGTTTAAATCGCACTTTTTTTTTTTTTTCTATGCGATGTCTTAGAAGATTTTACTGTATAGCATTTTTCAGATTTTTAAGTCTCCAATACATAATTTTTTGATTAACGATATTAATTATAGCTGAAACATTAACATACAAATAGATATTCATTAAAAAAATGTATATCGCAACTTTCTTTAAAAATGAAAATTATAAACATGAAAAAAGAGATAAAATAAGTATTTTTGGTCCGAACTCCTTTTAACAAAATCGACGTAAAATTCCGTCGGACTTCGGCCGAGATTTTAAATATTTTCCGGGCAGGTCTCGGACCGAACTTTTTATTTTTATACCGGGTCGGCCCATTACTGTTTTTTGTACGACCGAACTTTTCTTTCTACGAGTCGGGCTGAGCCCGAAACTGGAAATTTCGACCCATACAGAACTCTACAAAGTATAACTAAGTTATTAATTAAAATTGTTTAGTCTAACAATACAATCAAGTTTAAAATTATCAAGTAAGTCGATATTCTGTTTTACACGATTTTTTTAAATTTCTAAATACGAACCTACGACCCTAAACACGAATTGTTAATTACAACCCTGCACGATTCGAGTTATGCCCGACCCGAAATCGACAAAATATTTTTTTCAAACCTGCAACTTGATCCTAAGCATAAAATGAAAAAAAAAATCAATCCTAAATGTAAAACAATTCTGGAAAATAGTTTGCAATCATATGTCTAAAATCAATTTTATATTTCAAAAAATGAATACATACATTTACTTATTCATATACAAGTATTTTTTTTTTTTTTTTTTTTTTTTTTTTTATCATTTGAAACAATAATCTGGACTTTTCTTTGGGTTGGGTTAATTTTTAACGGCCGATTATCTACTCGAGGGATATAAGCCCGAGGGGGAAGTGCCCTTCGTGTGTGTGTTCTAAGGGAGCCTAATCCGTATTTACGCATGGAAATCCAAGGTTCAAAGAAAACCACGAAAACTCCGAACGATTGGGCCGACGGGCGCGATTGGGTTCGAACCCAGCACCTCCCGTCTACCAGCTTCGAGAGCACAGAACCTCTCGGCCACTGATGGGGCGGACTTTTCTTTGGAAAAATTTGGCGTACTCGAATCGGCTCCCAAGAAACAAACACCCTAATCTAAGATAACCCGAAAATGGAAACACTAGTCAACCCGATCCACAGGAAAATTTTAGAGCCAATGGCCAACACGATCGGGTAGAATCGGGTTAACTGAACCGATGCAAGATTTTAGTATTTGCTATATACACATCTTCCCGTAGTTTACAATGAAGTTATGTATGTATATAATTATTTTCTTATTTATACCTTCCATTTCTCTTTCATATATTAAATAGAGATTAATATCTATAAAATGAGACTCTACTCACTGTATATTGAAATTAATGAACAAAGAAGAAATTTTTAGTCTGATACTAAGTTTGTTTGAATAATTATACAAAATTCGCTTTTTATTTACTCATTCATTTATAAAAAAAATACTTACCCTACGCTTTTTAATTAGAAGATCGATGCGAGCAGATGAATTTAAACGTCCTGTCTCCTCTTGAAATCGTATTTCTTAGGCGTGTAAGTTTGTGGTTAATCGAATAAACAACAGGAGCGCACATGAATGAGCTCTAGACAAAATGTACAAAGTTTTCGGTAACATCCGGCCGTTGTGCGACAACCTTTAACCGACATGTGGTTCAAGCCAATCCGATTTCCGAAGAAAAAAATCAGAGTCTTGCTATTCCGTGGGTCGCATTTTCTATAAACTAACCTAAGATATTTTTTTTTAATTAACCTGCACCCGACTCGGGTCGTGTGCAGGAAAAATCGGATTACCCGACCCGATGCAGGACTCAAGACTCAAGTCAAAAAATTTTCCCCGACGACGATTAAATTTTACCCCGACGTGGGGGCCAGGTGTGCCCGACGGGGGGGCATATGCCCCCCCGGTCCCCCCTCTGGCGCCGCCCTTGTATCTATGTTTACCTTTGTTACCCTTTTCTTAGTTTTTTTTCTCATCTTTATCGCAAAAACTATTATGCTTAGTACGAAATGAGCTGATTTAAGATAAGGATGCAAAATGAATACTGCAATTCAGCTTTTATTTTAAACCAAATAAAATCATTGACACCACTAATTTCCGTTATTTATTTACGTATTCTCTTCAAAAAATAGTTTCGCATTTTTCATCTAATTCATAAAAGTTTTGCCAAGAATATGCTATTTAAAATTTGAGTATAATAAATCTCAAGTTTGTAAAAATCCATCTAATAATCTGTCTTATCCTTTTCCCTTACTTCATGTATTTTCTACATTAACCCTTACCTTTCGGAGCAATAATATATGTATATACATATATATATATATATATATATATATATATATAACCATAATATATAACAAATCGTCATCGATTTCCAATAATTGAAATTAAATTTATACTAAAGCATATATATAATAAAACTTTTTGTAAATATTAACCATTTAAAATATATAAATATTTCTTTTTCCCACGGAAGGCATTAACTTGTGAGAACATTTTCATGATTTTCTTCCGCACTCTTATTAAGAACAGGGCTGTAGAGTCTGTGGGAAAAAATGGACGACTCCGATTCCGACTCCGACGTCGACTCTTTCGCTCAAAAATGGGCCTGACTCCGTCTCCGACAACGCAGCCCTGCTTGTAAAACAGACGACTCCGACTCCAACTCTTTCGCTCAAAAATGGGCCTGACTCCGACTCCGCAGCCCTGATTAAGAAGCATTCAAACTTTGCAATAAGCCAATGCAACTTAACCCGCCTACGCCCATTGTCACATCCAAGAGACATGTCTTGGAAAGGACCTCTAAGCTTAGTTTTTAAGTGAATATGTACCGTGTTGCTTTTATTGGTAACTAGAAAAGTTTACCTAATCATAGAAAAAAGTCCCATATACAGGGCCCGATTAACATCTGATGGTATGGGAAGCACAATGTCATTTCGGGACCCTATTTCATTCGAGTAAAGTTTCCTAAATTGACATATGCGGAACTTCCCCAATGCCGCCAATATTATTCAAATTACTATAAAGTTAATAGATTTTCTCGATTTTGATTGGTTGGAAGATAGTACTGCCTGATAAATTGACGATTTTGTTGGTTGGACAAACTGAGGAATTGTGGTCATGTGGTTGAAACTGATCTGTTGTATGAAAAATTATTTTTTTTTTTTATTATTTTCAAGAAACACTTTTAAAAAATATATATAAATGAGTTAATAATTTGAAAAGAAATTAGAATTATGGAATGGAACTAATTCAATATAAAATTTTGGCCGCCCGTTTTCTCAATTTCGAGCCCCTTCAAAATTTTCTAATGGACGGATGTGCTATTGGGTAATCAGGGCCTGTCCATATCTCTCGTGTACTCTGATATGCTATAAACTTTCACAGTTTTGTACACCTTCTAAACAAGTAAGGACTTGCATTGGTTTTCTTTTTGGAGATGAAAGTGTTAAAAAGGCAGTGTCTCTTTTTTATTTGTCTATGAATGTTGAAGCTAACTAATAGTCCAGGCAATAGAGATAGGGACTCTACCTAGCAAAATTCATGGTAGTTCTGGAAATCGGTTTACTTTATGTTTTTTGGGTCGCTGAATCCGAATTTTTAACTTCCCACCAACATTTCCCCCAGCAACCCCCCAAATTTTGGTAAAAAGCCCCCCAAAAAAGGTTTTTATAAAAAAAAAAAAAAATCCATTTTTTATTGTTTTAGGGAAAAAGTATCTAGAAATTTAGAAAGTAGACAAAATTTGTAACAAATTAGATATATGACATTATGACTTAGGATGAAGGGGAAGGAGGGATCTGCCTCGGAACATGCGCGCGGTGCTGCGTGAATTAAGTTGCGCAATTCCGCTTAACCACTTACACGTTTACATTCGCCCTCCCATCTCCCCTCCGAACTTTCTCTATAAGGTTTACTTTAAGTTTTTTGGGTCGCTGAATCCGAATTTTTAACTTCCCCCCAAATCCCCCCCCCCCCAAATAGTTGTTTTTAACTTAAATTTCTTATTGTTTTAGGGGAAAAGCATTACGAAATTCAGAAACTACACAAAATTTGCAACAGATAGGATATATGACATTGTGACGTAGGATGAACGGGGAGGGGAAGGGCTGCTTCTGAACATGCACTAAGTTATGAAGTCTAGGCAATAGGGGATCCCTCCTTCCCCTTCATCCTAAATCATAATGTGATATATCTAATTTGTTGCAAATTTTGTCTACTTTCTGAATTTCTGGATACTTTTTCCTTAAAATAATAAAAAAAATGATTTTTGTAATAAAAACCTTTTTGGGGGGGCTTTTGACCAAAATTTGGGGGAGGGGGGGTTGCCGGGGGATAAGTTTGGTGGGAAGTTACAAATTCGGATTCAGCGACCCAAAAAGCATACAGTAAGCCGATTTCCAGAACTACCATTAATTTTGCTGGGTAAAATTCATTGCCTGGACTATAAGGAACTGTAGGATTTCGAATGTCTGATTAGATTTTGTTGCGATGTTGCGATCTTGAATTTATGCGTCACCCACAAGTGGCATGTACTTTTTGATAAAATTTGATTCTTAATACTCTTCTTTAGTGAAAAAATTACAATATAACGTATGAATTTGAAAAAAAATATATGTAAATTTACTTGAGGGCGTTGGAAGTTAATTACACTAAATCTCATAACAAAATAAACGTCATAATTTAAAATTTGCGTTAAGGGGGCTGGTCACTCAGCTTCCGATTTTCCCTCACTAATGTAAAGTCTATGGGCATTTGATGCATTCGTATATTTAAAATACCTCCTCGGGAAATAAATATTTTTAAATTCTATTTTTTGTGTACCTTTCCTAAAAGATGTCGCTTCTTTTCTTAGTTCTCAAAATATTTCTAAAGTATAGACTTAATTTTATAGAAAGTGTTAAAATCTTACTCACAGTTCCCCCACTTTTAAGACATAAAATATTAAATTCAGCATCGATTTTAGAAACATTTTGAAAACTAAGAAAAAAAGAGACATCCTTTAAGAAGAATACACAGAAAAAAGATGTTAAAAATATGAATTTCCCGACGAGATATTTTAAATATACGAATGTATCAAAAGTCCATAGACTTAACATTACGGAGGAAAATTCCGAAGCTGAGTGACCAACCCCCTTAAGCAATTAATATTTCTGATAATTCGTAAAATTTTGATGAACTTGAAATGAATGAAATTTTTCATGGCGCACCTGAAGTCCTCACCGGCAGCGGCTGAAAACCACTAGTTTATGATGCTATTTTTTATGAATCCATCTTTCAATATAAAGCAAGAAAACTGGTATAAAAAAAGACCATTATTCATAAGGTGAGTTTTGAAAGGAAAAAAAAATTGCAGTAGTGGAGGGGGAACAGGTTGTGAGATGAGTAATCGGGGAATCCACCGTGACCTCGGAGGTCGGCAGTCGGGGGTGAACAGGAAAAGAGGCGGAAATCCTCCGTGTGGAACGAGCTATAGTGATATCTTTCCTGTGGTACATGCCCCATCTCTCAACCCATGCATCGGTTGGTTTTCAGATCCTGCATTCTTTAGAAATGACAAGGAATTATGCATCTCACGAACATTCTCAATCTTCGTCTATTAACTCATTTAATGCAGATGTAAACACCCTAGATCAAGCCAATTTTATCCACCACTTTTTGCTTAATAATTATTATTTCGAAATTCAAATACAATTTTATGTTTATTGACTTATATGAAATTATTCTCAATGCACACATGATTGTCTTAATTATATGAAATGAGTGTTACAACCAAAGACAATGCTCTTTATGTGGGAAAAAAAAATACAAGATACTATTTAAAACAGATTTTTATAAATCTCTCAAACGTTTTCTAATCTCCGATTTAAAAAAATAGATAACTAGTTGATTTTAAACTGAAGTCATTCATTGACGCGCAGCCAGCCAAAGGAGAGTGAAGCTTCCTGTGTGTTCACTCCAATATGAAAATGAAATGAACACAATTTATCGACTATGGCTCGAGGAATTGCAATATAACTTACTACAAATATAGTTAGGGAGAGATAAGAATATGGCCCTATTTTTTAAATTTGATCTGTTGCATGGGTAGTTAAAAATCAAAATTATAATGCAAACCT
Organism: Maratus speciosus; assembly: GCA_963932465.1. Lineage (NCBI taxonomy): Eukaryota > Metazoa > Arthropoda > Arachnida > Araneae > Salticidae > Maratus > Maratus speciosus. The sequence continues at coordinate 143,701,347 of OZ010791.1, forward strand.
TATGTGCAACAATCTTCGGTAATCCGGCTGTGCGTTTTCGATGTATATAGACGTCAATCGCCCCTTCCACCCTTTCCGAGTCATGTAAATCTTGTGTGCGACAAGCTTACGTAAGCGAGCTAGACATTGTCGTGCTGTATATAGGCATCGGCAAATACAGATCAATGAATAAGCTCGAAGTCGCCTTGGTCGTTCATTATTAAATGCATCAACTCTTTCAAACTCGGTCTTTGATGTCTTTCACTTAGGGAGAACCGTTTAAAAAAAATTCTGTTGTTCCGTAGTTAGGCTAGGAATTCCCGCAGTATATATAGGGATCGGTCATTACCCGCAATAAACTAAATAATTTAGCAATGTAATTTAATTGTATTAGTTATTTATCTCCATTTTATTTGTATAAAGTGTTTTATTTTGAATTCGGTATTCCCTCAAGAGCTACTTTCATCTGTGGTACGTTAAGTTAGCTGAATTCCATGAATACAAACTAGCCTGCGTCAAAATAATATTTAAAACAGATTATTACAAATCTCTTAAACGCTTTCTAATCACCGATTTTTTAAAATAACTGACTTTAAACTGAAGTTATTCATTGTATCGCAGCGAGCCAAAAGTGAGCGAAGCTTCCTGTGTATCCATTCCAATCTGACAATGAAATGAACAAGATTTCTCAACAATGGCACGATGAATTACAATGAAACGCAAATATTTTGAAGCATAGTTGCCGAAGCATTGATTATATTATTATCTAGATACAGACAAATAAACTATCGGAAAATTCGAACTCAAACACCACAATTGCTATTTGAGTTAAGGCTGTACTCAAATCCAAACTCGCTATACTTTTTAACGAACTTACAAAATTATCTTTATTTATAATTATATAAAAGTTTGAAATTTTATTTTTTTTTAATACCAATAAATCAAAAAGATTTCTTCGATTCTTCCCTATTTTTTATAAGGGCAAAGAATCTTTCAGAAAATGCTGTCAGTGTTGGCGTTTAGAATCGATAGGATAGTATCGGAAAAGTCGTTATTAGAGAGCAATTGATATTTACAGAAAAAAGAAAAAAGTTCGATTCTTCGTTCCAGGGCCGAAACTAAGAGGCTGCAGAGGGGGCATGGGCCCCGGTCGCCAGAACAAAAGGCGAAGGGGGACGCCAAATGAAGATTTTGTTTGTCCTTCCACGCAAAAATGTATATATATATGAAATGCAAAGAAACTCGCAAGATAATGTTAAACCTATGGGAGCGTTCTTTTCAAATTTGCTAAAGTGAAAGTAACTATAAAAAAAAAAAAAAAAAAAAAAAAAAATATGTAACCAAAATCGAAAAAGTAAACGCTAACCCGGTAGAATTAAATCTCAGCTATTCTAAGCAAGAACAAAAAGTAATTAAAACTAGTAAGTGAGAAATTTTAAAAAGAACACTCCCATGGGCGTAACATTAGCAATCCAGTTTCTTCGCGTGACTAGTGTAGGCTCTTAACGCTCAAGCTAAGTTAATCCTATGGGAGCGTTGTATACATATTTTTTGCTAGCATTTTAATTATTATTAAATGATTTTGTTTGTCCTTCCATACAAAAGCGTATATATATATATATATATATATATATATATATATATTAAATGCAAAGAAACTCGCAAGCTAATGTTAAACCTATTCTCATAGGTTTAACATTCGCGTTCTTTTCAAATTTGCGAAAGTGAAAGTAACTATTAAAAAAATCTGTAACCAAAATCTAAAAAGTAAACATTAATCCGGTTAGAATTAAATCTCAGCTATTCTAAGCAAGGAAAAAAAATATTAAAACTTGTGAAATTTTAAAAAAACGCTCCCATGGGTGTAACATTAGCGATCCAGTTTCTTCGCGTGACTAGTGTAGGCTCTTAACGCTCAAGCTAATGTTAATCCTATAGGAGCGTTGTTTACATATTTTTGCTAGCATTTTAATTATTATTAAATGATTTTTATTTTTTAAGGATTTTTTTCTTTTTTGTCTACGATTATATGCTGTCGATAGCTTTTATTGTGCGTGAGGAGGGAAGGGGGGGCGCCAAAATCCATGTTAGCCCCGAGCGCAGAAAAAAAGCTAGTTTCGGCCCTACTTCGTTCATATAGTAAAGTCCGCGAATTTCATACATTTAAGTATAAAAACATCAGAAATATTCACACTTGATTGTAGAAAATAAAAAATCCGAGAACACTCTTAATACCCCTTCCGTAATTTAACTATATTCTGGACATGGACTGATATGGACAGAATAGCATTAAATTACGGTTATGTACTCGTTTTCTATAAAAACGGTCGATTGACTGTACTGTTTGCTGCAAATTTTTAACAGTATATTATGTAACTATTGAAGAAAATACGCTTAGAAAAATACTTCTCCTTCACATTTAGAGGTTTAGTATTTAAAATTATGAATACAACTCGAAACATTTTATCAGTTTAAGCAGGTTTTAGAAAATGTGACGATAAATCTGACGAAATTCTACATTTTAAAGGAAATTCTATCGGCAGTAACAATTAAAAAAAATTTCTACGAGTATTCTCAATAAGATGATCTGTGCTAAATTCAGAAGTATTTTCCCGGATAAAGGAATTCGGTCAATCGCAAGAGAAACTGCAGGAGATATGGCATTTGTTCTTGAGAAACGGATAATTTAAAAGCATGTGCTTGATTAAAATTAACTAATATTACTGCCTCGTTATAGGAGGTCCATTAGAAATTATTTGAAAATAGTATAACAAATGCAAATTGTTTCCTTTATTTTAAACAACTTGAAAATTGTACGTCAAACATAGCAACAGTTCGTACTATAACTAGTTTTACAAATATTCATATCTTGGTGCAATAGCTGTTGCACTCTTATGCAAAAATGCATGAATACAAAATTTATTATGATTACATATATAAATTCAGTAATACGGAAATGTTAGGACTCCATCTTAAATATGGCATAATCACTATGGCAACCGAGAATCATTACCTATCATAGGATATCGTTGTATTAATCACGTATGATAGGATTTAATAGAATAATCACCATGGTAACCTAGAATCATTACGAATCATGTGATATCATTGAATTAATTATGGTTAATGGGATTTAATAGAATGAAGAAAACTTTTATTAATATCTTTTTAAATTTTCATTTGATTTTCATGAAATTTGAAAAGACTCGATGAAATTCATCAACGATTACATATATTAAATTTCAAATCATTCGGTTGGATAGTTTTTGCATTGTTATACGCGGACAGACAGACGGACGGACCAATCAGACGACAACTATAGGTGAAGGTGCTACGTATTTATGTAATTACGAACGCACCTAAAAAGAAAAGAAAAGAAAAAGAAACGGAATGGCAAAAGTTAAATCCGTCAACCCCAACTTTTTGAACGTCCTTGTTAGAATCACGAAATATATTTTTTTCTAAAAATGCTATATGTAAGTGGTAGAAAGTTTTTCTAAGTTAGATAATTATTTTTAACGGACTCTTTCTTTATTTATATAGAAGCATGAAAATCTAAGAAATCATTTTTCAGGCCACAGCAACTTTGCCATTCACCGATACAAGCAACGCACCTCTACTCTTGAACTCGATTTTCCCAATCATGTATTTATTTTATTTTACTTTTTTAAATTCATTTTTTAAAGTTTTAAATCTCAATATATGTCTATCTCTTTCCCAATCAAGACGGTGGGAAAGGTCATATATAACAAAAAACATATTATTTATTGATCTATTCAGCGTCGTCTGTCATCTAAATGAACCAATTTCAAACGAATATACTATTCCATATATATTTTTCACTATTTCTTCCAAAAAATTTTACTCAAATAATTCTTTACTCAAACTTTTTATTGCACTCAAATATTAGCCTAAAAATTGTTAAATACTTTATAGTTTTATTTAGATCTGCATTTGTGGTTCACTAACTCATATCATCATAGGAGGTCATGGTTTCTGCTAATGGACTCTGTTTTAACCAGAGGATGCTCTTTCTAGACTCCATAAGAGCTAAATCGATAATTAAGACACACATGAACAATTCTTAAAGAAGAAGAAATGTCATTTACATTGCAGACAATGAGACGACAAATTTATTTATTATCTTTGAAGAAGTCTGGTGAAAAGAACTTGTTGAGATTATGATTACTTTTACAAATAAAAAGGTTTCTTTGTTCTTCTCCATTTGGACGCTACATTTATTGTTGTTGCTTTTTTCCTATGACATATGGGTCATTATTACATCTTGAGTGGTCTTTCTTTTATCAACATTAATTAATATTCAAAGTAGCAAATTTAAATAGAATTCTGGTGATTAAATTCTAATGCCCAAGTAAAATTTAGGTCTTATAAATGCTCATTCAATGACAAGTTTTTAAAATTTTTGTTGTTGTTGTTATAAAGAAGTTAGTTATAATTCCTTATACCGAACGCTAATTAATTAATATAGTTCTATAGTACACTGGCCTCCAAAAGTTAAGGAACAGGGACTGAATGCTTTCGATTGTACACGGTTTGTCGTATAGCTACCAAAATTAATGGCGAATTGTTCTTGAACTTCTGTGATGTAAAGAACACGTTTGATTTCATACTTCTCGATGAAGATTTAGTCGGGAGGGCAATTAGGGGGCGAATAATAAATTTAATAATAAAATAATATTTGCGACCATCTATGTTACAGAAAATGCTTAAAATGGCTTTTCACTGTGTTAAATGTTTATTTGGGTCCTTTTCAACCTTTGTGTGCATTTGTGTAAGCATAGCACTTATTTTCGTGAAGATGTTATTGTGTCTGTGAAAAATTCAAAAGTTTTTTTATTTATAGCATAGGGAGTTTTCAACCAAATTTAACACAACTTTCCGAAAACCTGACAGGGAACAGTAGCAACAGTATACTGCAATTAAAACATGAATAGATTGAATATATGATGAGATATGGGCATTTGTATGAAATAATTTTTAATTGCGCATGCGTGGAAGATTTCAAAATTTTTATTTCATAATTTGGTAGTCAGCTATTTTGGGCAATTTCTATAAAAATTCTAGTCAAATGTTGTGAAAACTCGGAAAGATATAGTAAGATAGTTGAAAAGTTGTAGAAAATCCCTTATAATAAAGCTATTTTTAGAAAGCAACTCACTAAATCGCCCCTGTATAATATATTTCAGAAAATAAGTCAAAAATGTAAAATAATAATAATAATCTTTAATTTTGTGTATTATAGCGCTAAATAGATTAGAAATAGATATTAAAATAAATAATTGAATAAACAAACTAAATAACTAATATATTTAATATTTTCACGATGGGAAAAAACAATTGATTGTCATCATATTTTATTCAACCATTTCACTGAACCTTTATGATCTATTGTAAAAGTACTAAATTGTATTACACATTTTCAACAAGAAAATGAGCATACGAAACAGTACTACTAGTTAATAATTTTTCCCCTGCTACTAACTACTAATTTTTCTCCTGCTCGAAATCAGTTCGGTCATTCCAAATATGTCATATTTAAGTTGCCCGAACGCTTAAAAAAAAAAAAAAAAAAAAAAAAAAAAAAAAAAAAAAAAAAAGTGTAAAGTTACTAAATTTTTTCCAGAAAACTGGGATTTCTAGAATTTTTTATGCAACGGCAAAAACAAAAATTTATGTAACAGATACACTTTTGCACCGTAAATCAAAAAATCTGTAAGGTTACTAAGAATTTTTTAGGAAACTGAGATGCCTAGAACTTTTTATGTAACTAAAACGCAGGTTGCAGATAAAATTTTAGTAAGATTACTGTAATTTTAGTAGATTCTTTTGTAAAGCTACAGAAATCTGTAGCTTTACAAAAACTAATTTTGTAGATTTACATCTTTTTTTTGCACAATGTACAGATAAAATTTTAGTAAGCATATAGATTTCTGTAACTTTGCATCTGTAGAATTACAGATTTTTTTTTTTTTTTTTTTTTTTTTTTTTTTTTTTTTCAGTGAAATAAGTTCGGTTGATACAGGCAACGGGTCAATTAGCATTTAGTACTATAAATAATATTACTGTTGAAAAACAAATTAGGAAAAAACTTATTTTTCACACATCGAGTCAAGCTCGTATGTTTTAATTCTCTGTTAATTAACGAATTAAAATTTTTAAATTCAAGAATATAGAATACGTGTAATTAGATGCTTTATAAGCTAACAGTAAAAAATAATTGCATAAAATAAATAAATAAATCTGCTACATAAATGTCTATAAAAAATATCTTGAAACAAATCGCATGAAAAATAGAACTGCGAAACATGATTTAGAAATCACTGCATGTCAGTGATAATCAATAACACCTGCGCATCAAAAAACGAATTTAATCCAACACATAAAATACAAATGCTTAAACGATACTAACAATTAAAAAAAATAACAAAATCCATTATTTTTTCTTTATTTCTATTTAATGGAAAATTATTTGAAGAATTGGAAAATAATTTAATCGATTATATTCTAAATTCTGGCGTAGTGTATTACAAAAATACCAATTAATTCGAAATTAAAATTTTTAAATGTTAAAATTGTGAATAAATAATCATATTTCTCAATAAAAAATGTTTATTATTATAATATTTATATCGAAGAATATGTATAAGGAAACATTATATTTTAATGATAGTACACATTGTCTCTGTACAGCAGTGGTTTCCAACCTTTATTGGTATGCGTCTCACCTGCAAGTAAAAAAAATTTTCGCGTCCCATCTAATATGAAGGTGTTTATATTATGTCATTATAGAAATTTTGTATGACCCCTATAAACTATCGGCTATCCTATCCTATGAAAAAGGCAAATTTTCGTACGAAGGATGCACTATCAACAAAAACAAGAATTGGTAATACCAATGTGTGTAAGTTGAATAATAATTAAAACAACAAATCCTTCTATATACATAAAAAAAGTAACGGTTTGAAAATGGACCAATGAAAATCTGCGTAGATGCCTTGAAATGCATCTGATTGGTCAGAGCTTTATGACGCTATAAGGGAAGTTACCAAGGGGGGACTCGGCTCTGTCGCCAAACGTCGCCAAGTTTGCCGCCAACTTGGCAATATATATATCCAAATTTGGTGACCAAAATTTGTCGCCAAAGGTGACGCCAACTTGGGCGCTATTTCCAGTATTTCGCCAAATTTCCATAGACTCCCATTGAAATACAGTAGGGTTTACTTGCTTGCAGGAAATCAACAAATAGAGATATTTCAATGCAACAAAAACTAATATTAGCTTATGAATAGAGCTTAATTGAACTATTTACATTAATTTTAAGCACAAACAATAATCTGGGGTTGGCTAGAAAATAGGAATTGCTGCGCGATACCGAATAGAATCGCTAAGCGATTACGCGGGGGGTTGGTGAGAGTAGCGAGCAGTGGGGCGGTGCCGCCCTAATATAATGAAACTATAACAAATAAGTTTAATTATTATCAAAACACAACTTTACAATCAGTCAGATTTCTGATACTAGTGTTTACCAATAAGGGCATCTATATCACAGTTAAAACTCTTTAATTTTGACCTTAAGTCACTTTCTACACACAGTTTCTTTCTGTACTCGTTTTTCAAAAACAGCACAGTAGAAAAGCACGTTCACACAACTATCTCGTATTGAACCACATCAAGGACCTCAAAGCTGATTTAGACATTTCTGGATATTCTGCTCCTATGTTCATTCAGAAGAAATTAAGGATTTTTCAAGAGTTGCCATTACGACTGTGCGATTACTGACATATCTCACAACGAGGTCTACCATAATACCGACTGACCACTTAAGAAAACACTGTTCCTCTCACGAAGGTTTAGTTTAAGCTAATAGCTTTCATGATTATTGCGTTGTACTCGCAAAATATTGTATTTGTCATATTTTTTTAAACAAATAAATAAAAGATATATTTTTGTGGTAAAACTCGATTTTTCCGCCAAAACACACGCGGCGGTAGCAGATCCATAAGTTGGGAACCGTGCTGTACAGCATTAAATTTATAGCTCGAGGGTGCCGCTAAATTTTATATATGATTTTAAAATGAAACGTATTGAGTAAAAACTGAAGATTCATTAAATAAAAATGAAAACAAGATTATTCTTTAATTTTTAACACTTTCCAACTCAGTTGAAAAACATTGTCTGTCTGCTGTCTATTTGACCGTGCTCTAACTCACGTAAATATAGTCGGGTCTCCATGAAATTGATATATATTATTGAAATTCACTATGGTATAGTCGGCATTGAAAATGAAGCTTGTAGTAGTTACAGTTCCTTTACAGGGACATTCAAAAAAATTCCGTTACATTACGACCTATGAGGAAAAATCTTTTGCGGTGATTTTTAATAATTTTTCACAATTTCAAAATCGTTGAAATTTATGTATTATCTCTGCAGTTACAAGATGCCTACTATGCGATATGGTATGGAAAACATCCGTCGTTCGTTTACAGGGACACTCAAAAGAATTCCATTACGGTCTACGGGAAAAAATCGTTCGCGGTATATTTTATTCATGTTACACTATTTTAAACATATTGGAATTTATATATGATGTGTACTGCAAGATATTTACTATAAGATATGATGTGCAAGCATTCATCATTGATATACAGGGACACACAAAATAATTCGGGTACAGTATTCTGTATGAACAATAATTGCTGGAAGTGTGTTTTCTTTTGTGATACGCGTTGTAAAATTAAACTTTTTTTTTTTTTAATATTTCTTAGTATGCATAAATTCTACACATTACATACAGGGCTGCAGAAAACATCTAAAGTACATTTCCGTTCATTAATGGAAATTGCTGAAGGGGAATTTTAAACTGTGCTATGCGTTTTCTAATTGAACTAAATTTTAGCATACTGTGATAAGTCTACAGTTCATATACAGGGCAGCGCAAAAATTTCAGATATATATACATATTTTTTTATGAGAATTGATGAAATAGTATTTTCAAATGTGTTATGCGTTTACAAATTGTTTATTTATACATCTTTTTTCCCCTTTTTAAACTGTGAAGTTTTGTTATAGAATTCTGAATGTGTTGGAAAGTGTTTCATAATCTATGCTTAACGCATGATTTTACGTTCTCTTTTCAAGATGTAATGTGATCATGGGAAAAATAAAAAACTGCAGTTTCTCAAGATTCCTGGCACTTCTCTGAGAAATCAGATATTAAAAATTTATGATAGCTAACGAGAATCCATAATAATTAAGGAAATGTGAATAGACACATTATTAGACAAATAAAGACACATTTTCTCCACATCTTCATGACTGATGTCTTCGTCGCCTCATTTGAATACGATGACATGGTGTGACCTAGACACCCTATTAAAAGTATCTTCTAAAACAGTCATTAAATGTGCCGATGAAAAGTTCAGTGACAAATTCATTACTTCTTGAAAAGATTCTCCCATCTTATTGAATGACTTCATTCCCGCTGTTCTTTCGCCAGCAGATACCTATGGTATGTGACTAACCAAGACTATTTTTATTCGGCTGAATAAATTAAGGGAGCAATAAACTTTCGCATTCTGGATCTCCTTACAACAGGAAGCAATTTAAAATTCGGATAGTTTTTTATAAAGGCATGAAATATGTCTTGAGATTTAATATATTCATTAACAAGGCTGTTTCAAGGTGGAAGGGGGAAAAAGTACTTTTGAATAGAAGCGGACTAAACCAAGAAAACACCGCAAATTTGTTCCAGTGAAAATTTAACTAATAAAGGCAGTAATATATATTTTGTAAATGAATGGTTGCCAAACTGAGAACGGTTCATTGGAAGATTTATATTCTGTTGTGTTTTTATATAAACTGTTGATATCCAGAAAAAACTGACTCAAGTTCCAATGAAACCTTAACTAATAAGTGCGGTAATATATATTTTGTAAATGAATGGTCGCCTAACTGAGAACGGTTCATTGGAAGAATTAGATTCTGTTGTGTTTTTATATAAACTGTTGATATCCAGAAAAAACTGACTCAAGTTCCAATGAAACCTTAACTAATAAATGCGGCAATATATATTTTGTAAATGAATGGTCGCCTAACTGAAAACGGTTCATTGGAAGAATTAGATTCTGTTGTGTTTTTATATAAACTGTTGATATCCAGAAAAAACTGACTCAAGTTCCAATGAAACCTTAACTAATAAATGCGGCAATATATATTTTGTAAATGAATGGTCGCCTGACTGAGAACGGTTCATTGGAAGATTTAGATTATGTTGTCGTGTTTTCATATATAAACTGTTGCTATCCAGAAAAAACTGACTCAAGGTTATAAACGGTTTTATTTTCAAAAAAGATTCGCATTTAACTATTTAGTTATAAAAGACGAATGAAACGATTTCTATAGGGAAAAGAAGTGTTTATACAGCATTCTAATTTTTGAATTAAAATATATGCCTGCTCGTACGTTAACTATAAATCACCACATTCTAAAGTTCTATGATGCAAAATCAAATCTTTTAATATATTAACCGGAAAAGGCAATCAAAATATTGTGATACTTCAGGATCAATAAAGCCGAAGAGAGGCCCAGGGCATGGTATTCATTCGGAGCCCCTCCTTCTAGCCTGTCACAAAAAAAAAATTACACATCTTTGATTCCTTACAATGCATATATGAATGTTTTTAATATATAGTTAAATACAGATAAGTTTTGTTTTTAATCTTATCCTACTCTTAAAGCATAAAATGTTGATTATAATCCATACAAGGTCAAAACAGATTTAAAGTATCAGCTTACTAAATTCGTAGCCCCCAAAATAAGGATATTCAGGGCCATGGCACAATTGGCCCATGCTTTAATCAGAGTCTGTATTACTTTGAGCTAATTTAAAGCTTGGGAAGTTACGATACTATTAGAACTTTAAACGTTGAGCTGAGTTCGGCCACACCAAGTATGGCACATTTACGTTGTCCGAACTGGATTCGGGTGATACAGGCAAAGTGTGAATTAGCATTTAGTACGATAAATAATATTACTTTTGAAAAACAATTTAGGAAAAAAAAAACTTATTTTTCTCACATCGAGTCGCTCTCGTATGTTTTAATTCTCTTTTAATTCATGAATTAAATTTTTTTTTAAATTCAAGAATTGAGAGTTCGTGTAATTTATAAGTTAACAGTAAAAAGTAACTATATATAAAAAAAAAAATAAATCTTCTATATGAATGTCTATAAAAATATCTTGAAACAAATCGCATGAAAAATAAAACTCCGAAACATGACTTAGAAATCGCTGTCTGTCATTTACTGATAATCAGTAACACCTGCGCATGAAGAAACGAATTTAATCCAACACATAAAATACAAATGCTTAAACGATACTAACAATTAAAAAAAAATTAACAAAATCCATTATTTTTTCTTTATTTCCATTTAATGGAAAATTATTTGAAGAATTGGAAAATAATACGATTATATTCTAAATTCTGGCGTAGTGTATTACAAAGATACCAATTAATTCTAAAGTGAAATTTTTAAATGTTAAAATTATGAATAAATAATCATATTTCTCAATAAAAAATGTTTATTATTATAATATTTATATCGCGTGAAAGCTTCTATATGAAAATACAAAAAATTAAACAAAGACTATTTTATAGGAAATACCTTACACGTCACGTTGAGAAATTTCCAATTAATAAAACAGTATTCGCGTTTAACTATATTTAATGTTGAATGAAGGTGAAAAATTGCGTCTCGTCTTAGGATTTTATTTGCACTAAGAAGTTTTAAATAAAATGTATATTTTAAACTTGTAACATCGTTTTCATTACTTTAGTCGCCTTTTAAGTAAGATTGTGGACTTTTTAATATTCACATTATCTATTTTATGTTGAATCAAGGTGAAAAATTGCGTTTCGTCTTAGGATTTTATTCGTGCTAAGAAGTTTTAAATAAAATGTATATTTTAAACTTGTAACATCTTTTTCATTACTTTAGTCGCCTTTTAAGTAAGATTGCGTGGACTTTTTAATATTCACATTATCTATTTTATGTTGAATCAAGGTGAAAAATTGCGTTTCGTCTTAGGATTTTATTCGTGCTAAGAAGTTTTAAACAAAATGTATATTTTAAACTTGTAACATCTTTTTCATTACTTTAGTCGCCTTTTAAGTAAAATTGTGGACTTTTTAATATTCACATTATCTATTTTATGTTGAATCAAGGTGAAAAATTGCGTTTCGTCTTAGGATTTTATTCGTGCTAAGAAGTTTTAAATAAAATGTATATTTTAAACTTGTAACATCTTTTTCATTACTTTAGTCGCCTTTTAAGTAAGATTGTGGACTTTTTAATATTCACATTATCTATTTTATGTTGAATCAAGGTGAAAAATTGCGTTTCGTCTTAGGATTTTATTCGTGCTAAGAAGTTTTAAATAAAATGTATATTTTAAACTTGTAACATCTTTTTCATCACTTTAGTCGCCTTTTAAGTAAGATTGTGGACTTTTTAATATTCACATTATCTATTTTATGTTGAATCAAGGTGAAAAATTGCGTTTCGTCTTAGGATTTTATTCGTCTAAGAAGTTTTAAATAAAATGTATATTCTAAACTTGTAACATCTTTTTCATTACTTTAGTCGCCTTTTAAGTAAGATTGTGGACTTTTTAATATTCACATTATCTATTTTATGTTGAATCAAGGTGAAAAATTGCGTTTCGTCTTAGGATTTTATTCGTGCTAAGAAGTTTTAAATAAAATGCATATGGGTGATTCTCCAATAAGTGGGTAATTTCCGTCCCTTTGGGTTATATGCTGTTTTTTGTCATTCATATAGGTTTTTTTTAGCATAAAATGTATTTTGTAATGTATTTCTACAATTTCAAAAAGTATTTTCAAGAAAATAACTGTAAATTTTACTTTAATAGTGTTTTAAATATTCAATTTGTCACTTCTGTCCCTTGTCCCCCACCTCATGTACTGATCTTCTGGAATAGTTTTAAGTGTAATGACAAACTTTTTTTAACAATTTTACCACCCAAAGCAAAAATTTATACTCCAAAGTACTTAATAAAGGATTTTTATTGTAAATTAAAAATAGTTTTATATTTATTCTGAGCCAGAGAAACGACGTCCCCTAGTTTTTATGTCACTACTGTCTTCTTGTATAAAACTGCTCATGTGACCACCAAAGTGGCCAGATAAAATTTGGTGAACAGGTGCATTTAGTAGAAGTAGCCATCTTGATTGCCGAGAAAAGCACACAGTGTAATTATCTGGACTTCAAAAGCAGTTACAAGCTACAAAATAGATAGAAAGGTAAGAATATGTTTATTACTTGTCACTACTGTCCCCTACTTAAACTGTCCTTGCTATTGTTTTTATTTATTTATTATTTTGTCATGATGTAACATACTTTTGCTTAGTACAAAATATCATATTGCAGTTTTACTAAACCTAACTTACTATGTACACAGAATGTAATTTTCTTAATTTTGTCACTACTGTCTCTGTCACTTCTGTCCTCTTTCAGATTATTTATTTGAAGGACAGAAGTGACACTATAAGGACAGTAGTGATGTGCAACTCAGTTTTTACTTTATTAAATAGTTTTCATTTTAGTATTATATATTTGTACTCTGTTTCTAAAGAACCACAATTTGTTCCTTTTAACTATTCTAAGTTTTACATTTCTTTAATAATTTTTTAGTATAAACCTTAAAATATCTCAATTTTTAAATGTACTCCAGTTTAACAGATAGATTAGTTTTTTTAGAACAATTTAGCCTGCTTTTTAAATTTATATTTTTTATCTTGATTTTGTTTTTGATATTTTATTATCAAGTGTAAATAAATGATTTAATTTCTTTTTTTCTAAGGGATGTTTGGAACATATCAGCAAAGCAAAAATTAAAAGATATCTTTAAAATCCTTTAAATTTTTTTAACAATTTTTGACTAAACTTAGAGATCTTGATTTTTAAATATCTTGTATTACATTTTTTCAGATTGTAAAATTATTTGAAGCCTGTTTTTTTAATTTATATTTATTTTATTTTTGATATTTGATTTTCAAGTGTAGTATAAATAAATAATTTAATCTTTTTTTCCCTAAGGGATGTTTGAAACATATCAGCACAACAAAAATTAAAAAGCCATCTTTAAAATCATTAGAAGAAAAACGTAAAAGACAAGGAGGGAGTAAAAGAAGACAGCGTGAAAAAATGAAGCAAAATCCTGAAGCTAGAGAAAAATTTAAAGAAAAAGAAAGAATGTGGCAAGATAAAGCTAATTACTAATCTAACACCTAAGGAAGAAAGACAGAGAAGGAAAGAGTTGAGAACCAGACAAAATAAGTGTAGAGTTAAAAAGGAGCAATTAAATGAAGATATCTTCTCAAATGCTAACTTTTCTTTAACTACCCTGATTGGACAGTCTTGTGCTAACCTCAAATCAACTTCCAAATCTAGTCGGTGTGTGGTTTTGAGGAAATAAATGCTTTTTTTTTAATTGGGCCATTTGATGGCTTTTTAATGAGAGAGTTACGGTTGTTAATTAATAACTCAAATAATTATAAGAATTTTAAAATTCTGAGGCTCAGGTACATTAGGAAAGGGCTTGAACTATCTACACAAAAATTTTGAGCAGTTGTTTATGTATAAAACATGCCAATTTTCAATATTTGATTGATATGCTTCACTTTCTGAAGTTATTGCTACAAAATTATTCACATGATGCAAGTGCCACAGTCTGTTGTGATACTTTATCAAAGGCCTGCATGCATCGTCAATGCAATTGTTACAAACATAAAACTTTAGCCATTACAGTTAATCAAGATAAAAAGAAAGAAGAAACATTTTATTACCAATGGTTACTCAAAACAGAAGAAAGAAAAATAAAGATAAAATAGGAGTAAAATTTACTGTTAAGAATAAAATAGTTTCGACTGTAGAAGAACTGATAAATGTAGCCCAAACTAGATAATGCTTTTCTAAAACATTCTTACAATTATCATCCATGAAGTCATTAAGAACATTATTTAATCTAAATGAAGTTGTAGTCGTAATAAGCTTTTCAGAAAACTATCTTTGCATGTATGCATCAGAAGTACAGAGTGTTTATGTTGGTGCCTCAAGACAACAAGTCAGTCTACACACAGTGTGTTATCTATACACAAAATATGTCTTTACAAGATGAAATTACATCTTTCTGTTGAAATAGTAAAAAAAAACAGATGTTAAATAATTTATAATTGTTAAACTGTTCAAAACAGAAAATTTTTGAAAATATGTCACTTCTGTCCCTGTAAATGTCACTCCTGCCCCCTTATTCTTAAAACTGAAAACATATTCCAATTTATCACAGATGATATAATAAACATTATATTTTTTATTATAAAAAGATACAATTGAATAAAATAAACATATTTTTTAATAAATTTTATTAAAATCCTGGTTTATAAAGTAAACAAATATCTTGGGGACAGTAGTGACATTGATCACCATATTAATTTATAAAATAATTTTTTTAAAAATACATAGTGCTTAAAGTTTGTGCCGGAATGTTGCATATTGCTCAGTAACCTATGCTTTATCTAGTTATTAAAAAATATTGGGTAAAATTTAATTTTTATTTTCCACTAAATCAAGGAGTGAAATTACCCACTTATTGGAGAATCACCCATATTTTAAACTTGTAACATCTTTTTCATTACTTTAGTCGCCTTTTAAATAAGATTGTGGACTTTTTAATATTCACATTATCTATTTTATGTTGAATCAAGGTGAAAAATTGCGTTTCGTCTTAGGATTTTATTCGTGCTAAGAAGTTTTAAATAAAATGCATATTTTAAACTTGTAACATCTTTTTTTAATTACTTTAGTCGCCTTTTAAGTAAAACTGCGGACTTTGATGACGTTTCACATTATATATTTTATGTTGAATCAAAGTGAAAAATTGCGTTTCGTCTTATGATTTAATTTTATTCGTTTTCGAGTAGTTTTTATAATGTATTAAGCCTTTGCGGTCGCATGTCTACTCTCAGCCATTGAAGTTTTTTTTATCATTCTAGTGGTATATCTTCTCCCATCCACCACAGCAAAGAACCATACTGATCTTATATTATATTAAGTGGCAAGCTTCGGAGATAGGTAGAATTCGAAATAATATTTTGCAAATTGTATTTAAGTGTAATTTGGCATTTTCGCTTCTTAAAATACAGTAAAATCTCCCTAAAGCGTCCACGTTCCGTTCCAATAAAAATTGGTCGCTCCGAGAAGTGGTCTCTTAATGGAGGTCATGTTTAAATCTAGATTTTAATTGTTGAAAAAAGGTAACAATTAATGTTAGTAAAATTTATTTTTCACATTAGGAAAAAATATGAAAAATTAAGTATCAAAACAAAAGTTAATTACATAAGTTAATTACCATGGAGTTTAAAAAATTAATACATTGACGTTTGCTTTGATTTTAACGTTTTACCTTTTATAACTTTTATTTACGAGTCCTTTCAAAATTCAGTAAATAAATGCATTTTTTTTTTTTGACGGGAACAAATAATGGCGATTTCATTAATTTTTCTATTTTTTTGAGTTTCCTGACAGAATAGGGCAGAGCAGTTTATTGACCGTCATTCTTAATTTGTCATCAGAGTTAAATTCATTACCTAAAAAGGAACAAAGGGGTTTAATCACTTAAAAGTTACCAGAATAAAAAAAAATTCTAAACTTAGTTTAGAAGTTTGATGAATAATGCGCTCTCCGGAATTATTTTTCTAATAAAATCTTCTTCAAACGACCGGAAAAAAACGGAATTTGTTTCATTTTCTTCAAAGAAATGGGTCGCTCATGGAGGGAGTTCAACTGGAATGGTCTCTGAATGGAGGTAAATTTAGTATTGAGCCTATGGGAATAAATTTCGTTCCATGAAAAAAAAGTCGTTCAGGGAGGTGGTCGCACAAGGAGGTATGGATGGACTTTTATCTTTTAAATAATACAGTCAAAGCTCGTTATCCCGACACTCTAATGGCCAGAAAAAAGTAACGTCATAAGCGGGTAGTCGAGGTAACTGGAGTTGGAGGAAAATACATTTATAAAAAGCTGTATTTTTTAGTAATTTAAAACAATTTTAAATTAATAACTGTTCTTGCAGTTTTAAGCAAAAAAACATTATTATTAAACAAAATAAACACAAAAACAAAATTGAAAATTATAAAAATCCGATTTATGATGACTTGTTTGTTATTGTTACATGAAATATTAATGAATTAAAGTTTGCTTATCACTAGATGTGCTTCCTACAATTCTTTTTTCAATATTATACATTGAATTGTAATCGATATTCGTTGTTTCAGAAATGGATGTTAAATAATTTCTGATCGTTTAAATGCAATGCAAATGCTTTGGTTTTAGTCGGTTGAAAAACACCGTGTAACCACAAGAAAGCATCGCCTGACAAGAAAAAAAAGACCGCGAGTAGACTGATACGTCCATCTGGAGCTTAAGTGGGTCATTCATAGTGTGTGGTTTTATTTATTCAGATAAAAGATTGAAGTAAAATTTCTCATTTATCTCAATGGGTATTTTAGACACTTTGCGAAAAGTTTGGCTAAGGCATTTCTTACCGCTTAATTTCCGTGCTTATAAGATGGGCTATGAAAAATGGACAATTTTCATAAACCGTCGAGATATCCGGAGTTGAAAATTACTCAACGACGCAAAATCCGGAGTTTATTTACATTAAAATCATATACAGAAAATCGGGACTTTGGATAATTGTCGTGATAAGCAGAGTGACGTGAAAACCGGATGTCGGGATAACGAGGTCCGACTGTACTCTAAAAGGGCTAAAGGAAAGTTACTAAAAGAGGCGTACCGTGAAATAAAGATTGTACTGTATGGTCAAAGAAGAAATTAAGGGCTGCCTATTGGAGACTGCTTTGAAAGATGATACACGATGGAGAATTATAAAATATAATTTTTACCTAAAATTAAAACATATTATTGTGTTACATATATCTAAAGTTTAAAAAAGAATTGAATACATTTTGTTTTTCCTTCATAATCTTGCAGATTATGTATTGTTGTTCGTTGAACGAAAACTAATTCCGACCAGCGTTTCAAATGCGTATAAACTTAATACGACCGCAAAGGGTTAATAAGTTTTCTATAACCGGGAAATCGGTTTTTCGGATGCAACCAATTCACAATTAAACATCTGCATGTTCAACAAACATGATTTATAGTCAAACATGATAAATTAATAAAATTAACAGTAACATTAAAATTAATATTATTTTGTTACTCTTGCATGTATAAATTCAGTTAAGCAGCTGAAAACGTTTAATTAAGAATTATGATAACAACCTAAAAACAGGTCTTCAGGTTTCAAAAAAGATGAAAAGTACTCGAAAACGCGCCCGAAAATAAGTGGCAGCAAAAGAAGCTGCCCTTGTATTTTACAATTAAACAGATGAGCAGATTATAAATAAATACTGCATTCCATACTTTTAGGATAATCTAAATCAACTTTATGGTATATTTTACGCTACAGTAAGACTTGATAAGGTGAGATCGCAAAGTACCGGAAATATATTCCGTTTTATACAAGTTTCTTTCTTAACAGATATGGTTGTATTGTGTTCTTTTCACCAATATCATAAAATTTTTCGATTTAAGACAGGATTCTGTTATAGATAGGTTTCATTTTCAGAGCTTTTACTGTATATGTTGCAGTGGGCAATTATGTGAGAAAAGAAAATATCCTGGATGTCTCTCAACAGATTGATGTTTAAAATGCAGTTCTATAGATATTTTTAACATTCTGAGCATTTTTATTATTACTAATATTAAATTAAAAAGTAGCAGAAAAGTATTTTAACTAACAGTTTTATTACAGTAATTAAAAGTACAATTCTAATCTCGAAAAATATTTTTGTAGTTTTTTTAATAATTCATTATCGTTTTTTATGAACTTCACCTTTCGAAAAACAGTTAAATTTTCTATTATCAGAGAATTTCTAAGATCTTTATGAAAAAATACGCTTTTTTATTCCTTATAGTTTGTCAGTTATTACTTAAGAATACCAAAACAATATACATATATATGTATATATTTTCATAGTTTCTCAATTCGATAGTTCTCGAGTTTTTCAAAAACTTATAATTTATGTATTCTTAAAATACGCATTTTTTCCTCTACATGAATTACACTGTAAAAAAAATACGACCAAATACGAAAAATTTCCGACCCAGCTCGGAATAAAATCCGTAAAATACCGTTTTATTGACTAATTTCGTTTTTTTTTTTTTACGGATTTTATTCCGAGCTGGGTCGGAAATTGTTCCGGTAAGATAAGGGCAACTATTTTACCGATTCCTACTGGAAAACAGGTCGGATTTTTTTTTACGGTGTAGTTATTTCCTATATGCTAAAATATAGAATAAATTGGTTTCCCTCGAACAAAGGTGGCAGTTCTCAGAACTGCCATTGTTCAGCAACAACTAGCAATTCTATAATTTCCTTGTTACAGATCAAGCTAAAACTTTTATAAAGTCTGGACGTTAATAAGGAAGTATTTTGACTTCCGAAGTCTTTGTCGGAAATATCCCAGTCTATTTCTATGATCAAGATTAAAGTTGAATAGGCCGACCACCCTTATTCTCTTGACAGACGTGTGTATAAAAATTCGTGTATTTCTAATCCTCGTTGTTCTTTAAATCAAGTGTAATGGTACCACACGAAAACACATTTAAAAAAAGAATAAATGACTCGGACGGTTTTTGTCTAATTCATATAATTTACTTTGATATTTTTCAATTATAAAGTCCTATTTTATTGTATTTAATTGAAGTGATATAATTTTATACGCTGTCATTTACAGAAACTTTGCGCTTTTAGAAACTGTTTCTACTTCTACCAAGTACCAAACTCACTTTAAAAGTGTAGTAAACAAGTACGCAGTTTAACCCTTAAAAGCATAGTGATGCATATCTACATCACTTTTTATTTAATTTAATTCAGTATATTTATATAAAAATGTTAATCCTGTAAAAAATTACAAAAATATAATTTAAAAATCTGTCTTAAAATTTCTGGTGTCTAATCTTTAACATAAGAGTAAAAAACACAATTCTAAAAAAATAATTTATGCATTTAAGGGTAAAGTTTTACAAAATAAAAAATATATATAACATAAGGTATTTAGATTCATACTTATTAAAATATTTTCTAATTTACAATATTTTAGTTTTTACTTGTATTGCAGATGTGCAACATAAGAAAAGGTTGACGTATTATACGAAAAATGTATCTCTGATTTTTTCATTATTTTTCCTGTGATATAAACCTTTCAGAGAATCATATATAATTTTTTCGAAACAAAACAAAAATCATGCATTTAAGGGTAAGATAATCTTTCATCTTGATAAATTTAAACAAGATGGAAATTGTACATTAAAATGGCTTTCAGAATGTCAGCTTGATTACTTTATTAATTGCAAATTTAAATATAATGTGCCATCTGGAAACTATTAAAAAAGAAAACTTATAAATCGACAAGTAGGGCGATTGGAGGAAGATGATAAGAAATGTGTAAATGCTAAATTCTGTAGATATTTCATTGAAAACTGCATTAATTGTTGAATTTAAAAGAAATGTGACAGCTTCAGCAGTGTTGCTAATTTAGTCTAATTTTTTTTAATTAAAATATCTACCAGAATTCCAGCATATTCATCTTTGCTTTATTTAATAGTTGCCATACCATGATTAAATAAAACAAACACCAACTATACAGAAATTCCGGTAGGTATTCTTAATAGAAAAGGAATAACTTGGCAACTCTGTTCTTGAGTTTATAAGTAAAAACTTGAATTTATAAATTGACAAGTAGGGAGGTTGAAAGAAGGAAATAGACGAGTGGAAACTCTAAAATTCTACAGAGAGTTTTCATTGGAAACGGCATTAGCACATGTTTACTATATTTAAATCTAATGTGACATTCTGCAGTTATAAGAAAAAATTTGAATTTCTAATTGGCAAATCGACAAGAAGGGAGGTTGATGGAAGGTGGTAGACGAGTGGAAATGCTAAAATTCTACAAAGAGTTTTCAGTGGAACTACATTAACAAATATTTACTATATTTAAATCTAATTTGACATCCTGAAGTTATAAGAAAAAACTTGAATTTGTAATTGGAAAATCGACAAGAAGGAGGTGATGGAAGATGGTAGACGAGTGGAAACGCTAAAATTCCAGATTGAGTTTTCATTGGAAGCTACATTAAAAATGGTTTGATATATTTAAATGTAATGTGACATCCTGAAGTTATAAAAAAAAACTTGAATTTGCAATTTGCAAGTCGACAAGTAAGAAGGTTCATGGAAGATGGTAGACGAGAAAAACATTAAAATTCTACAGTGAGTTTTCGTTGGAAATTAGTATAAAAATAGTTTATTATATTTAAATGCGATGTGGCATCCTGGGGTTGTAAGTGAAAACTTGAATTCGTGAATTATCAAGTTTTATTTTCTTCTTCTTTCTTAAGATGACAGACAAATAGGTAAAGTTAAAATTCAATACACAGCAGTTTTCATTGTAAATTACATTAACTATGATTTACAAAATTTAAATATAATGGAACATTCTTGAGGTTATAATATACTTGAATTCGTAAATTGGCAAGTCAGTAGACTGACGAAAGTAGGCAGATAGAGCGAAAATTTTGAAATTCTCCAGAGAATTTCGAATAGAAACGATATCGGATATGCTTTTTTGAACTTAAATGAATGATGAATTTCGAAAAGGGCTCATGTCGGATTTTCATCTTCTCTCCTCTCCTCCCTCTTTTGTATTTCTTTTCCGTAATTTAATTCCAAAATGGACATTCTACCAATGTTGAATGAGAAAGGTTCACATTTTGTTTAAATCAAAGGGTAAATGTGTTTCAAAATAATGTTTAACTTAGATTGTCAATGTGAAACGTGGTCAGTTTTCTTCATAGCCTGGAAGTTTGAATTTTCAGAGATGAACCCTTTTCAAAATTCACCCTTCAGACGCAACGTCACGTGTTGAGTACTGCACTATATCTGAAATTGTAAACCGTTTTATTTTAAGGCACGTAATTTTCTCTCAGAAAGCTCTCCTAAAAATAATGAGACCCGTTACGAATAAAAAGTCTTTTCCTGTCTTTTTACTTCCTCTTCATTTCCGTGCACAAACTCGGATGATGGAAAGCACTAAGTCCACCTTGTGACATCTGCAAGATCAACAAAGAGTTACGTACAGGGTATTCCAATATCCAGATCTCGAGCTCTGCAGTGGGGAAAGACATGAAATAAAAGCGAGAGTGACACTTTCGCGTGAAGTGTATCTTTGTACCCATGTTTCCCCCCCCCCCCCCCCAGATTATATCGCAAGAAAAGAGATTTTCAACCTGAATTTGCCCTTTTTTTATTTGACTTTTCGTAAATAACACTCATCGTAAGAGAAGATGACATTTTTTTTTTCTCTACAAAAGGGTGACAATTTTTGGAACATGTTTTTAGAACATTCTCTGAAAGAAAGCAAAAAAAAAAAAAAATCTTCTGTAATCTTGTACAAATATTTGCCACCTGAGTCTTTCAGGAGCAGCTAAAAATATTTTCAAAATTGCCTGTAACATCTGAAAGAAATGTAAGGTATCTTGCAGTATTTATTATATAACACCTCAATTTATTACGTAACATCTGAAAGAAATTTATAATCAGTTTAACTGTCATATTTACTATGCTTTTCTGTTTCATCTAAAGATTTACAAACGAGTGTGACATCTAAATAATTTAAGGCTACTTTAAAATCTAAACTGGCACATTTTAAAATTCCTTTTTGTTCTCAAACGTATCAAATTGGTAGGGTCTCTTATTAAAAAACTATGTAATCGAAAGGTTTTTCCAGTTTTCGGTAAAAGCAGATTTTATCAGTAAAACGCTGCTAAAGTTGGCGTTTTGAATCAAATTTCATGCGTTTTCACGCGACAAGGAAAGGAAAAAAATACCACCTTGAGATAACAATAGCTTATAATTCAAGATGTAATAACTATTCGATTAACAATCCCTTCAATAATCATGACTACAAGTATCATGTTTTTATGTTTAAAAATGACTCAGAAAATGTGTCAGAAAGTTTCGTGTTGTTGAGCGGAGAAAAATAATTTCTTGAGAAACGCCTTAAGTTTTTCCCTGTTAACGCCTTTTTTTCAAATCGCTTATGTAATTGTTGCAGGTTGATTACCTACTTCCCGACTTGCCTATACTTATCAAAGTTTTGAACAATAGATAAACTGTGAAAATTGAAGAACATTTGCCGCTTTTGTTCTACATTCAACTGAATTACCAGAAATAAAATGTTTATATTTTAACAGGAATGAAGATGGGATTAAACGTTCATGCAGCTATTTTTCAATAATTTGTAGGTTTTCTTCACTCTTACTAAAAATTAATGAAAATATGAAGATGTACTAATAGGCCTTGCTTAATAATAGACCTGCTTAAAACCAGAAAAGTTCCTGCAAAAATATAGTAACAAAAAAAAAAAAAAAAAAAAAAAAAAAAAAGGAGGGGAGAGTAAATGCAGAAGAAGAAAAGTTTAGAAATAGTTTTTTGACCCGAAATCTTAATATGTTGTTGTACGGATATTTTAGTCACATAAATTTGCTTTACACAGCAATAAATTATAATACAAATTTAATTTTTAGTTAAAACTGAAAGAATTTTTTTAAAATTAGAATGCATCGAAATAAAAAAAAAAAAAAAAAAACATGTAGTTTTGTTTTAAAAAAAAAGAAAATTGTAAAAAAAGAAAAAACCTATACATACTAAAATTTTTAGGGGCTGTGCATATATAACGTTATCACTTTAGGGGGAAGGGGGGGGTCACGCAATTGATACCGTAAGATATCGCTGGGGGGAGGGAGTTTGCTTTTTGATATCGATATCATTTTCGATCCAATCAAACTTTTCTTTTTTTCAGTAACATTTTCTTTACATCCAAATAGTCTGTTAACTTTTTTATTACTATTATTTTTATATGCTTTTTATAAACATACAAAGTTATTATTAAAGCCGTTACATTTTTATAAAATCCTTTCATTCCAAAATTTAGAATACCTTAAAGTTTGCATTCCTTTTCTTCTGTTTTATGCGCGTACAATTCGCTGTTAGAGAAATCAGGAGCATAATATTTAGGAAGTGATACTTGCGTTTATCAGTAAAGAAAGACAAAGAATGGTGTCCACTGTTTTGTTGATAAGTTCTGCGTTTACTCACCCGGACAGGAGGCACGTGCAAGACACAATTACTTTTGAACTCATTATGTAGCAATAAGCTGTTATTAAGATATTTAAATAGTAACTAGCACTTTTAGATGCTATTTGATATAAATTTATTTCATGCATTGGGGTCATTCCGTGTCAAATCAACCAAAAAATTTCCATTTTCAACCTGACCATTTCAGATTTTAATGAAACTGTCAGGGATCATTTTCTCCGGTGATATAAATGAGAATACATTTTTATAATTTTTTTTATCGCGTTAAATTTTCATACAATTAATTATTTAAATTTTGAAAAATCATCATTTTTTGGGTTGCATAAATTTTTCAGTTTTGAGTTTCTCAAGTTCTATCAGGCGTACAAAATTTTATGACCTCTCATTTTAAAGAGAATTTTATAAGTTTTAATTTGATACTCAAGTTGACTATGCTCAGTTAAAAAAATAAATTTTAAATTTTTTTTAATTTAAAATTTAAAAAAAATTTAGATAGTGTTTTTTAAAAATTAAAAAAAAAATGTATGTTTGTTGTAATATTATAAGCTAAAATTTCTGAAATTTTTAGAGTGGGATCTCAATGGGATCAAGAGTTATGTAATAAAAACTGAAAATTACCATTCAAATAATACATAAATAACAAAATAGCTAGAATTAGATTGTAATTTGAATGGTAATTTTCAGTTTTTATTTCATAACTCTTGATCCCATTGAGATCCCACTCTAAAAATTTCAGAAATTTAAGCTTATAATATTACAACAAACATACATTTTTTCAAAATTTTTAAAAAGCACTAATTTTTTTTTTTTTTTTTAAATTAAAAAATAATAATAATTTATTCTTTTAACTGAGCATAGACAACTTGGGTATCAAATTAAACCTTATAAATTTCTCTTTAAAATGAGGGTCATAAAATTCTGTAAGCCTGATAAAACTTGAGAAATTCAAAATTGAAAAATTTATGCAACCCAAAAAATGATGATTTTTCAAAATTTAAATAATTAATTGTATGAAAATTTAATGTGATAAAAAAATTATAAAAATATATTCTCATTTATATCATCAGGGAGAATGATTCCTGAGAGTTTCATTGAAATCTGAAATGGTCAGGTTGAGTCACTGGTTGATTTGACATGGAATGACCCATTGATATTATATTGTCTTCTTGAATCTGTAAAGTATGCGACTAATAAATGTATAATCATATACGTATATCACGTGTCACACCATATAAAAAAAAAAAAGAGAAAGATAATTAAAAAAATTAGACATTGATAACGATAACATCGGGGGGGGGGGGGGATCGACAAAGGATATTAGATGATATCGTAAGGGGGGGGGGGGGGGGTCCAAAATTAGCAAAATGTTGATAACGTCATATATGCATAGCCCCTTAGTAGAAAACAGGAGTTTTATAATGAATTGTGAAACATGGTTGGTACATTTCTCATTTATGTTTTATATCCATATGTTTGGCATCGCAAATTCCAATTCTTTCCTGTGTATTGAAATGATAAAGTGTTTCGTCTATTCTACAAAAATAAAATCCTACCCCCGTACCCTCAGAATTTCAGAATGTCTCTCTCTTGACTATAAAAATTTCCATTGGGTTCAAAATAATCGAAATTCTAAATTGTTTTAATGTTTGATTTTCATCTATATTCAGCTTCTAAAACAAAACCTTTTTAGGTGCGTTCGTAATTATATAAATACGTAGCACCTATAGTTGTTGTTCAGTCCGTCTGTCCAATTGTCTGTCTGTCCGTCCGCATATAACAGAGCAAAAACTGCCCAACCGAGTGGTCTGAAATTTTAAATATATAATTGTTGCAAAATTTTGTCGATACATTTAAAATTTTATGAAAATTGGATGCATAGTTTAATTACCGGGACAGTCAAAAGTTTTCCGTTACATTACGGCCAATGGGAGAAATAATTGCAAGTGCATTTTAATGATGTTACAGCCTTTCGAATGGTCTGAAATTTTAAATAAATAATTGTTGCAAAATTTTATCGAGTCATTTCAAATTTTATGAAAATCGGATCTATAGTTTAATGACAGGGACAGTTAATAGTTTTCCGTTACATTACGGCCAATGGGAAAAAAAAATATTTTAAGTGCATTTTAATGATGTTACAGCCTTTCGAACAGAATGAAATTGACAGGCACTTATGAAGTGCACTAAAATATACATCCAATACAATATGCGGTGCAAAATATATTTATAAAACTAGTTATAGTACGAACGCACTTCATTTGCCACGTTTGACGAGCATTTTCCAACTTGTTTATATATTCTAAATATTGCGGAATCTATTTTACATAAAAGAAAATGGTAAATTCTTTACTACAAACAGAAATGTTGAGTTATTTTTAAAAAATCAGCCAATGAATAAATAAACCTTACATGTGATGATAAGAAAATATTCATAAGAAGGCGATTTTCAACGTGGGCCTTCTTTAATTCATTATGCATGCGGCTTTCATGGTTGAGAAAAATGTTAAAAATCTAGCATGGCGTGGTTATCAATTTCTTTTTTCCTGCCTATGTAGTTGTTTTTACTTTCAAAATAATTAGTTTTTTAAACAGTATTAATTGAATATCTTAAATTATTTTTCCAAGTATCAGAGACAATTTATGCTTTTAGCTTTTGTGCTAATAATCGTACTGTCATTTATGATAATACCTATTTCTTCCATTGCTCTTTAAAATATTTTTTCAATATTGATTTGAGAAAAATATACAGAAAATAAATTTTCAAAAACATCGTTTGTCCGTCAATATTTTCTATTTTAAATAATCAGTCGTTTTCTTTAAAATTTAAAAGAAAAAAAATGTGTAAAATTTACCCAATGTCTTCTTTGACATGTGTTTTATCTGTTCTTCGTCTTTATTTAACCCTTTCAGTACGAATATTAAAAAAGGAAATAAAAATTATGAAGTTTTTACACATTGTTAATAATGCTCCCAATAAGTTAAAAACCATCTAATAAAAAACTCTTGACGATGTATGTATTTATTATTATTATTATTATTATTTTGTTAGAGAATGGACAAGCGTCATAGACTCGCGTTTTAAAATAATCCTATAACAAAATTATAATTACTCAGAAGTATCTTGAAAAGTTTAAACCAAGACATCTAGTTTGTTTAACAAAATAACAAATATATTCAGTTACTTCTGATATTAAATTATATCAAAATTATATGATTTTTAAAAGACTTGATTGGACGAGAGCCATCCATCTTGATTCCTAAATTTCTCAGTGAACTTCCTGTTCAAAAATTTTCTCTCATCTATTGTTTTGATTTCTAAACATTTGTGCTTTTTCTTGGAGGGTGGGGGGGGGGGGGGGGGATGGATGATTAAAGATACAGACAAAATTTGTAAAATTATTTTAAATTAAGGGGCAGATCACGTTGACGGTTAAAAAGAATGATTTTTCACAAATTTCAGAATGGATACTTTCAAATGTTACAAATCCAGCGCAAAAAGAATTTTACAAAAATAACAATTAGAAATAAGTTATGGCTGAAAATATCTTGCTTATAAGCATTTGCTGTAATGTTATAAGCCAGCTTTAAAGCCCCTAAAGATAGATTTTTTAGTATTGCGTGTACTCTCATTTAAAAACTAATTATCATAGAACCTTGAAATTATGTACATTCTTAGTTTACATGTGTTAATTTATACTGAACCGCAATTTAGTCTGATTTTTGTCACAGAAAATTTTAGATTGAAAAAATAGGTATACATTTTTTGCTGAAATTTAGTAAATATTATTAGAAAAGCAATTAATTATGCTGAAAAAATTTAATATACTTTCAAATTTAGATTCAGGTAAAATACACTGTTGGACAAAACTTAAGGACCACTGTTATTTTCAACGATTACAGTTAGAAATAGATCCGCAGCAGCACATGTAAATTTGCATGAATGCGGGATGTACTCCGTTTTGTCAATCTTATGCAAATTTTGTACTTCCGCTTTTGTCGTTCACGTGACAGCAGAGATAAGAGATTTTAGGCTATCGGCAGGTGCTGTGAGTTGTCATTAGATGTAGAAATTGAAGGAGATGGAGTGAAGCTTGAACACTGAAATTTTGAACATGTCTTTGAGGCATCATTTAGATGATATTACTCGTGGTAGAATAGTCGGAAAGTTGGAAGAAGGACGCAAAATAAGAGATGTTGCCAGTGAATTTAACATCACGCACATTATTGTTTCTAGGCTATGGGAGGCTTTCCAAAAGAGTGGAATATGTATTAGATGCACGGGAGAATGTCGTCCTAGCAGTACGACGTCCCAAGAAGATCGCTATATTGTTATTTCAGCAAAAAGGAACCGACTCAGCACAGCTGGTCAATTAGCAAATCAACTTTGTGCTGCCATAGGAACTAAAATATCGAGGAAAACGGTTGCAGGGCGTTTGAAAAAGTGTGGACTATACGCCCAAAGACCTGTTGTGTGTGTCCAACTCTCAGGACGCCAACGTAGCGCCCGTTTACAGTGGTGCCGTATGCATCGCAATTGGACTGATGACGACTGATCTACCATGCTCTTCTCAAATGAGACTAGATTCAGTCTATCGATTGATTGTAGATGTAAATTGATATGGCGCGAGGTTGGTAGTGCTTACTTTAGGGAAAATATTCCAGAAAGAGATCGATATGTGACTTCAATTATAATTGTGTGGGCAGGCATCATGTTCAATGGCCGCACGAATCTCTATGTGCTGGAACTAGGGTCCATGACCGGTAGACGGTACATTCAAGACGTCCTGCTTCCACATGCTTGACAGATTCGATGTGCTGCCGGCGAAAAGTTTCGTTTTATGAACGATAACGCACCTTGACATTGTGCACAGTCTGTACAAGATTGTCTTGATGCCGAAGATCTCCATCGCATAGACTGGCCAGCACGTTCCCCTGACCTGAATCCCATTGAAAATGTATGGGATGCCTTGGGGAGACGTATTGCTGCTCGACAATTTCCTCCCACAAACAAGAAAACCCTCATCCGTACTGTGAAGGAGGAATGGGACAACTTGCCTCAACAGCTACTGAATCAGGTTGTTCTGAGTATGCCACGCCGTGTTCAAAGTTGCTTCGCATTACACGGGGGCCACATCCCTTATTAATATTGCACTGACAATTGTTAATTGCGAGTATTTTGCTTTCTTTGTACAGTCATGTTTTCGGACAATATTCACGTTTCAGAAAAAGAACCTCTGGTATACATTCTGTATACATCCTTTCAATAAAATTTTTATATTAAATCCCGTGTAACATTCTGTTAATACTATTGTTTACTTCTTGACCCACAATCTCATGTAGATTCTCATTTACGTGTACATTTCTTCTTGGTCCTTAGGTTTTCTCCACCAGTGTATAGTATTATAAGTAACAAAATATGAAGCATTAAACATATATCTGCAGTAGAATTTGTAAAATCGTGCGCGCAAAATGCATATTTCAATATTTATATTTTTCAAAAGCCACTTTTGTCGTTATGATTTAATTAATTAATATCGCTAAATAGTATATGTGTATTTGAATATTTTATCAAACCATAAGAATGTGTGAAAGTAAAGAAAAAAAATTGTTGCGTTTCATTCATTGGTTAAGAAACTACAGAGTTTTTCGTACTGCTTTAAATACGGTCATTTTCTGGCTGCTCAACATGATCTGCCCCCTTAAATTGAACTTCTTAAAAAATGTGTAAAAAGTAGGTCCTGTCTGAAGGACGCCAGTAGCGAAAGGGTTAAGTATGCTATTGATTTTCTAGTCGCTGGTTCTAGTGGACAGACAGAATGGATTAAATCCTGAATAAGGACATGCGGAACAACAACATACGTGAGAAAATGCTATAGAGTTCCACGGAAATGTAAAAGAGCATATGTAAAATTGAAAAAATAAAAATAAAATTTGTATAACTGAGCACAAATTGCTCTTTACGTTTTTTTAAACTTTTAACATCTTTAAAATTTCTGTGGCGAGCAAATATACCAAATGGAATGAATTGGACCAAATGGAATGTATATGAATTTGGAAATATACCAAATTCATTAAGGCCGAAGATGCACTTTATAATTTTTTAAAATTTAACGTCTTAAAATAATAATCTGTAAAATTGATATTAAATCTTCTTTTAATCGCATCAAAAGTAAACTAGTAAGCGAAAATAGTAAAACAGAATCAATTTACAAATTGCCATCTCTAAATATTTCTATTTATTAACGATATATTATTAAAATGATTATTAATAATCGATAAAACATACGATAAGTTATACGTTTAGTTATACACTTTTAATTCTGAAGTATAAAATAGGAATTGAGCACGACTACTGAAATACTACAACTGCTATGATAATGATCATAATAACGATAACAGCTAAAAATAAACTTTCTAACGTCATTTTGGTTTCATGATAAATAAATGCGGAATAGAAATGTATTGTTAGTTTTAAAAATAACTACTGAATTATTTTTTGTTTTTAGAATATAATTTTAAAATGCTGTATCTACATTATTTTTTGAAGCACTTTACTTCAACTTTTTTTCTTTACTTTGAAGCATTTTACTTCAGTTTTTCATTTGTCGTCGGTACTCAGTTGTAATATAATCAACAAATTTAAGAATTATAATTTCTTTTATATGATATAAATTCCCCAGAAAAATATGGAAACCACAATCAAAAGGAAAATAATCTGAAAATCACTAAAACACACTTTTTTTAGAGTGTTTTACATATGCTGCAAATTCGGTGTTAAAATTTTTACATATATAGTAAACTCCCGATTATCCACGAGTCTAAATTTCTTTCTTTCTTTTTTTTATAGACCAGAGCGTAATCGCTTCAATTAAGAAAAAATACAGATCGAAATTACTGACAAAAAGAATTGAAGAGGGAGATGATCTTAAAAGCTTCTTCAAAGATTACGCGATTCTCGATAGCATTTACGATGTAAACAGTGCTTGGGAATCGGTTCAGAAATCAACATTAGTTAAGTCTTGGCGGAAGATTTTTCCAAGTGTAGAAAAACTTCTAGTAGAATCTGAATAGGAAGAGGAGGAAGTTTCCGTTCATGATTTAGCGAAATTAGCAAAATCTGTTGATGGTGTAGAAAATGTCGATGAAGATAATATCATTGAATGGGTTAATTGTAACACTATGTTACCAGGCTTCGAGCATGTAACTGATGAACAAATTGTAGAAGAAGCGTTAGGTATGAATTTGGAAGAGAGTGATGAAGAAGAATGGTAAAGTACAAAAGAAGGTGAGCCACGACGAAACTTTAGCTCACGTTGAAGACCTTATTCAGTATCTAGAGGAAGAAGATGACGCGTCACTTTGTGATAAAATAGTGCTAAAAAAATTCAATCCCAAATAAAGAAGAAGTGTTTCAATACAAAAAAAAACAGAAACTTTTGTCTGATTTTCTCAAGAAGTAAATCTACAAGTTTATAACTAATGAATAATCTTATTCCTCAAGTAATAAGTCTGTTTATGTTACTCATTGTGCGTATAAATTGTTTAAATGTGTGTATATGTTACCTATTAGGTGTATAAATTGTTCAAGTGCATATCTGTGTCGATTTGTTACCTTTTTCAAAATTTTGTGGATTATCCGCGAAATCGGCTTACCCGCGATAGTCGCGCCACTCAATTCCGCGGATAATCGGGAATTTACTGTATTATAAAGATCAAACAGAAAAAATACTGAAAATTTACATAAATACTTGACAAATCTTTAAGATTTCAAAAATAACAAAAACTTATAAAAAAAGAGAAAAAAAACTAAGATTTATGCATTTAAGGGGAGATTCCCCTGACACTTTGAATTTTAGTGCTTTTTCAGCTTTTTATTTATATTTGTTGTTGTTCTTGTTGTTATTTTTTTTTTAAATAATGCACATGGAAAAAGAAAAAAATGGCTTTGGCATTGAATTTATTTGTACTTTTGCCTAAGTGTGTGAATATTTTCATATAGAAATATTGATATTTTAATCTATCTGAATTCCACTTAAGTTCACACCGTATGGCGAGCACAGCAAAGGCACAGTTAATTAAAATTCATCTGAAACAACAAAATAAAATCATATGTATTCTTTATATGGACTAAATTAGTTGGCGGCTAAACTTACCATTGTTAATATAAATCAAAATTGCACACAATGTTGACTGTTTGAAATTTGAGGTCAGTTTTGGCACTGATTTAAACTGATTAAATTAATATTACGTTAAAATGAGTTATTGTAAATTTTAATTTTGTTTTAAACGTTTGTTAAGAGAATAACATTATTAAACAAACAACAAAAAAACAGAAATTTGAGAATAGCTAATATGGATTTGGAACTTAAAAAAGAAAATAAAAGTATCACATTCTGCTCAACTAACTTTTGTAATCTATTTTGTCATTTTCATGTCCAAAATTAACAATTTTGAGTCCAAACATGTTCTTTCTCTTAAACGATGTAGTTTATATAACAATGTATCACACTATCTTTGCCTTTTTTTGTTTCAGCTTTAAAGGGAAATCATTTATTTATGATACACCTACATGCATAACATGAAATGCTTTCCCACGCGTGTTTCTTCTGCATACACAAATTACTTTTATTAAAAGAGATTTCTGATTATACAACGTTAATTAACTGATAGCGAGCATTTATGATTAAAAATATCAAATTTAAGACTTCGGGTGTGAGAATAATTAATGGAACTTATAATTATTCAAAAAAGAAAAAGCCTGTGAATGTAATTTGTTTAAAAAAAAGTATTAGATTATTATGTTGAAACAAAAACCTTGTAATGAAATTGATATCATTATCATCCTCGTCGTTTTTGTTAGCATCAGAATACTGCTGTATTCAATAAAAAAGTATTTTGAATATTTAGTGTTAGCTAATTAAATAATACCGACCTTTTGGGATAAATTGAGACTCATAATTATTATCATCGTTTAGGTTTCATCATTATTGTTGCTGCTAGCATAAAGGACTAGCATTATTAGGTAATTTCCATTACAAAAAGTAAGAAAAGTACTGATTTCAGCCGTTCTGAGGAAAGTAATTCCTGGAAAAATTTATATTTTCGCTGACCTTGACCCCCTGAACTCAAAACCAACCTCCATTCAAATGATATTATATGTATATACACTACATTGCCATTAATGATCGGCAACTTTCAATTTTAGACATTTTGTCGAATATTTAGAAATATACTTAACAGATTCTTTTGGAATTTCAGGATTGAAAAGAACAGGTATGACCTCATATTTAGCAATGTCGATTTGATAAGGGGGGCAATTAGGGGGCCAACAAAAAATCAAAGAAAAAAATAATACTTGGGATCACCCTGTAAAATAAAATGCACGAAATGATCTACCGCTACCGAATATAAATAAACAGACATTGTACAATATGTGTATTCTTTTGTGTAAGAATAGCACGTATATTAATAGAGATATAGCGATTTATTTTACAAAAATAAAAAATTCTTGCATGTTTTTTGCTTATAATATGCAGGGTTTTCAACCAAATTTAACGCCGGTTTCAGAAAAATTGACAAAATAGAGAAGAAACAATATAGTGTAATTGGAATATAAATATATTAAATATTTTAGGAAATATGAGCAGTTGTATGAAATAATTTTTATCTGCGCATGCGCGAACGATAACAGGGATCATTTTACATAATTTAATAGTCAACTCTATGGAGCAACTTATTAAAAAAATCTAGTCAAATATCGTAAAAATTCAGAAAGATATCGGCGTTAAAGTGGGCAAATTTTTAGTTGTTCTCTAAAAGCAGCTGAATGATAAGGGATTTTACACAAATTGTCATTTTTTATTAACTGACTTTCAGAAAAAAGTTAGTATTTAATGAGTATCAACAAGTAGATTTGGAAAAAATGCTTCGATTTTGATACTTCTTTTGATCATGGTATAGGCTCGTTCTGTTGGTTATCCAAGAAGAACTAAAGCATCAATAAAAAATGAAAATTAAAAAAAATTAAAAATTAAAAAGGACAATTTGTGGAAAATCCCTTATCCTTCAGCTGCTTTTAGAGAACTACTAAAAATTTGCTCACTCTAACGCCGATATCTTTCTGAATTTTTACGATATTTGACTAGATTTTTTTTAATAAGTTGCTCCATAGAGTTGACTATTAAATTATGTAAAATGATCCTTGTTATCGTTCGCGCATGCGCAGATAAAAATTATTTCATACAACTGCTCATATTTCCTAAAATATTAAATATATTTATATTCCAATTACACTATATTGTTTCTACTATATTTTGTCAATTTTTCTGAAACCGGAGTTAAATTTGCTTGAAAACCCTGCATGTTATAAGCAAAAAACATGCAAGAATTTTTTAATTTTTTAAAATAAATCGCTATATCTCTGTTTATATACATGCTATTCTTACACAAAAGAATACACATATTGCACAATGTCTGTTTATTTATATTCGGTAGCGATAGATCATTTCGTGCATTTTATTTTACAGGGTGATCCCAAGTAATATTTTTTTCCTTTGATTTTTTGTTGGCCCCCTAATTTCCCCCCTTATCAAATCGACATTGCTAAACATGAGGTCATACCTGTTCTTTTTAATCCTGAAATTCCAGAAGAATCTGTCAAGTATATTTCTAAATATTCGATAAAATGTCTAAAATTGAAAGTTGCCGGTCATTAATGGCAATATAGTGTATGTGTGTGTGTGTTATAGATATATATGAGGACGTGAGTTTTAAAACTCGCCTTATCCAAAATTCAAAAAATCGAGTTTTCTCTACCAGTCTATTCTATTGATAAACCTGCACAGGAAAAACGCTATAGTCTGTAAAAAAAATATTTTTATCCTTTCTTTTTGGGTTCTTAATATATTGGTTTGGTTTCAAAACTCGCCTTATCCACTAGGGAGTTGGCAACAAAACTAGATTTTTCTCTGCGCATGCGTAGACCGACGGATGACTAGCTTATCAGCTACTATCACAGTAATTTTCCTTCATTTCTCTGCGACCTGTTGGTATTTTCGTTTAAAGTTTTTACCTGTTCTATTCATATAAACTAATTAAATAAGCTTTACAGCATGTCTTATGTATAACGGACAGTGAATAAACTCTTGCATTTTGTGGGGAAGGGGAAAAAAGAGAAAAAGAAATACGAATACATGGGCTAGTAAAGAATACACACAAAAGAAGATTAAAATGTAAGTTCAAAATGGAGAATCACTTTCAATATTTCTTACTGTTAGAAGGTGTTAAAAGATTTAATTTTTATTCTCAGGCATAAACCTAAGGCATTTTCGGTCCTCTCAAAGTGCACTCACCAGAAAGAGAACCTCGAGTATTCAACTCTCTCAATGCAAGATGTATGACACTTCCACCAAGCTTTTTTTTTTTTTTTTTTTTTTTTTTTCAAGCAAAGGCAAAACTGCATAAGATAACTTTATTTTGAAGTTCACATCTCAAACATCTCCTTCAAGAAACAGTCCAGGTTTCTTTCCTTCCATGAAACATCCAGAAAAGTAAAATTTTCACCTTGAAAAATTTTTTTAAGTGCATCTCAGTGCACTTTCAAAGGCATTACCATAACGTACCATATAAAGACTAAGAACCATGGCCATCTTCACATTGTGGAAATGTATTTCGGAAGATTCTGGGAATGTCAAAATTCATAGTGTAAAAGTTGTGCTAGAAGCATCTAATAACTGGACTTTCTTTTTAAAAAGAAGGGGGGGGGGGTCCCCGTGAAACAAGAGAAACTTAACCCTTTCAAGGGCAAGCTACTTCTGTTGCTGAAATGTTAAAATGATTGATTGACACCAGGATTTGCAAGGAAATTTATATGAAATTAATTAAAAGCGTTTCTTTGAGTATGTAACATAAAGCACAATTTAATTTAAAATGCTGGTGCCAATGTGGCATTTGCTAATTAAAAATTAAGTGGTATATATAATATACAGACACCCTTCAAGGGGTTAAGGATGTCCACGCATTGTTAAAAAACATTTTGATGAAAACTGGTCAGAAATAGAGGTGCTTTACTTTCTATAAAATATTATTTCTAAGGAACCAGAACAGAAGGAGATGGTCAAGGAGGATTACGATGATATTCCAGAAGAAAAAACTAAATGAGTTAATTGTTTAATTTATTTTGGATATTCTGGAAGTACATTATATTATTTCATATATATATATATATATATATATATATATATATATATATATACATATATATATATATATATATACATATATATATATATATAATATATACATATATATATATATATATACATATATATATATATATATACATATAATATTATGTGTTATATAGATTATATTACATCACATTAAAAAACAAAACAAATTATTTTAATCATAAGCTAGTTATGATAAGATTTAATTGATTGTTGATAAGTTTGCTTTTTTTATAATAAAACGTAACACTAAATTTTAATCATTCTTATTGCTGTCATAAGCATAGCTGCCAATGCTTACCTTTTCCTGTACCAGAAAAATTAATAGAAATTTTTGCCTTATTTAATCGACAGATTACGGCGATTAAAGTAAGTAAAATTTACTATTAATTTTTTGTGGTACAAAAAAGCATAAGATGTTGGCAGCTATGCATAAAGGATTATTTTTTAATACAAAATATTATCAAAATATTATCATCCGATGACCAAAAATAGAAACTATTAGTTTCTTTGAGCAAGTATGGTAAACTTTTTTTTTTTTTTTTTTTTTTTTTTTAAGAAATTGATATCAAAACTTTTTTATTCATAGGTTGGCAACAAAACTCTTCTTATTCATAGGTTGGCAACAAAACTCTTCTTATCCATAGGTTGGCAACAAAACACTTCTTTTCCGAAACTTTTTCCAATTAATTAATTAAATGAATTAAAGTAGATTTTCCAACATAACAAAATGATATCACAGAGCAACTAGCTATAAGTATACAGAAAATTGGAGGTATTCGATGCACAGGGTCATAGTTCCAGGTTTTTCGCGATTTCCCAAAATTTGATTTTTTGGATAAGGTGAGTTTTGATACTCACGTCCTCATATAATCTAATTTTTGTCATGCGATAACACTCGTTTTTACAAATCAATTTGAATGGATTGAGCATGTGTACAGGACTTACCAGGATCTCGACCGAGTTCATTGGCCAGCTTCATGCGTTACATTGTTTCAAAATGGCCGCCACTTAAAGATTTCAAACTCAAGAAGATGTACGAAAAATTCCTTCCAGTCTGTATCGAGAGATATAGTTAGCTTCCCTATTTCTCGTTAAACATTTTTGCTAATTTTACTCGGAAATACGAAGCTAAAAAGAGAAGAACCCAATTAGAGAAGATTCCCAGTTTTCGTCAATACTGAATTTGAATGAAAATTTCGTAAAATTAGTCAGCTATTACCAATATTTGGCTTCATTTATAGCAATTTATTTTTCGTCGACAAATTGGGCGATATTTCGACAAGTGTCGCCAAGCTTTGCGAGGATTTGACGCTAGTGGATATGAATATATAGTACCGTAAAAGTATGTCCGTAAAATAATATCCCAGTTATAAATCTTAATAGTATCAACTATAAGCGTTGTAGAGTGCTGGTTTAAAGTCACAAAGAGTAACTCAAACAGTTTTAGATATGCGCATGCGCGAGTACTACTTTGTTATTTATTTGCTTGCAATGCCACATACGCAAAATGACGACATATGAGCATGAAGAGTTTTGTGTTCTACAATTTGCTAAGAGTGAATCTCTAATTTCAGTTCAACGTGTGTTTCATTTAAAGTTTAATTGTGTTCCCTCATGTGGCAAAAACACACAGAATTGAAGAGGCTATTACTTCCATTACCTTATTAACCGAAGTGCGGAAAGAATTAGACTTTAGATTGGATGTATACCGTATAACTAAAGGTGCACAGATTGAATGTTTGTAAGAAAAACTAGGTTAATTTACCTTCAATTTGATGTATTGTTCGTGGTATTTATTCTAAATTAAACTGTTATAATATACGATTGAAAGTCTGACATTATTTTTATGGACACCCTGTATTGCGCACACGAGAGTTAGAGAAATGGTTACAACGATAAAAGGTAATTTGCGAGAAACCATGTTCACTAAAATTCATAAATTAATTCCTTATGTTTTTCATCTGTTGTCTTGTTTCAAAATGTCAGCCACCCTAAAATTTCAAACTGCTATATCTCAGCCACTTTTTAAGATAGAAGCAAAACAAAAAATGCTCTGTAATCCTTGTATCATGGACAAACACTTAAACAAAAAATAAATTTAATTACTATATTTTTTTATAATATTCTTTTAGTTTGGAATCTTTAAGTAGCCGATTGAAGCAAGATACTTCCACACCCAATACACATGCTTAGTTACGTCAAAATTGGTTTCTAAATACAAGTGCTACGGCGTAAGTACATAAAATATTTGACAGTAAACATATGCACGTTTCGGGTGAATAATAGAGCAATCATGGTACGAAATCAACACGATAAATTCAAGTACATGTCTGTATAGTGGAGACTGGTGAGGGTTGACCCACTTTTTACAAAATGATTTTTTATACTTTAAATATTGAACCTGGAATAAAATTTCATGTATCATTTTACTTGGTATAGAATCAGTTATCAAAATAAAATTGCGACATAAGTGTAATATATAAGAAACTTGCAAAATGATGGATTTCAATCATGAGAAAATAATGGGTCAAGGCTCCCCACATATGGGAGGCATGACCCACTTTATTTTATATTGAAATATTTTTTAAGGGAAATAAAATCAGTTTAAAAACAGGCAGAATAACTTTAGGTTACATAGTTTAATTATTATTAAAATTATTTGGAAAAATGTGATGCTTAAACAAACCTGCTTAGACGGAATTTAATGCACAGGAGAAAAATTCCATTTTTAAACACCCACTTTTTGTGACACTCGACCTGGAAACACTAGTTGCCACTATTTTTCTTCATCTCATTGTGTTCATCTTGGTGGAATTTGTCTACATACCTTCTTAAAGTGTTTTGATCAATTTTATGTTCTTTTTCAGAAGCATGAACACTTAACATTTCTTAAGGCGGCTGCTTTCATCCTTTCGAGTCTTTTCCATTCTTTCTATTTTCCTACTATGGCTACTATTTAAATGAAATAAAAGTTCCTATCAACTTTGCAATTTATATTTCATTAATTTTTTTCTTGCTTCTATAGCAATTTTTCACATCTTCCTTTAATCAATTTTAAACATGTTCCTTTTCAACAACCCATTTTACTGTAGATTTACAGAATAAATTTGCGCTATTTTAGAAATATAACCCCTAACCCGTCATTATGTACAATGTATAATAAAAAGATTTCAAAAATACTTAATTAAGAGAGCTTTGATCTGGTCAACCCTCCCGCAGACTGATTGCGCCAAGCCTCCCCTAGAGGTCTGCACGGGCCCGGGCTTGGCCCGAGGCCCGTACCTGGCCCGGCCGCGGGCCAGGCCGGGCCATCGGAATGAAGGTGAATTTTCAAACGGGCCGGGCCGGCAGAATTAAGACAATTTTTTCAACGGGCCGGGCCGGGCCGACAGACAAAATAAACGGGCCGGGCCGGCAAAAAAATTAATCGGGCCTGTCGGCCCGATATAAGAATTTAAGCGAAAAAGATAAAATACGAGCCATTTTCAATGAATATGATTTTCTCGAGAAGTATAAATGTGCGTCACGAGCCGATGCGAGTTTCACAACATCAATACAGAAATGTAACATGTCCATCGTAGAGATCGCCATCGTACAGTTACAAGATGGCTGATTCCGAGATTAATTTTTTTTCAGCAGACTCGTGCCGGGACGGAACTGGTCTTAATCGATCTCAGGATGTGTAGAACAGTCATTGTGTTTTGTAGTATTAATACTAATAATGAACTTCTCTTAACAGTATCTTTGGAAATATACATTAAGGTGGTTCTCATATTCACTGCTCAGCAATGCGAAGCTTTCAGACACATTTTCTGACAAAATTTTTAACTATAAAGGCATAAAATTCAGAGGTCTGCCTATTGAAGGCATTTGGAAACGAATAGCTTTTTCCATATTTGATAAATTACTTACAGAGATAACAGAGATTCATGTCACGTGACTGTACGTTTTTCTCCTTTCCTGTGCTATCGCTTCCGGAAATTCGATTCAAAACGCTAACTTTGACAGTATTTTCAGAACGATATATTGCTTTTATCTATGAAAAAAACGACATTTACATAGCTTCTGAATAAGAATACCTGCCAATCTTACGCGTTTCCGAAAAGAATTCATAAATGTGTTGAAATGTAGCTCCTTTGGATTTGAGAAAAGCCTTAAAAATGAGAGAAATATTTTCACAAATCTACTTTTTATTATACAGCTTCAAAAGTTATCATGTTTTTAATCCTTTATTCTGAACTACATTAATCTTTTAATGAATCCTTATTTCCGTTTTGAAATGTCTGTAGACACGATGACTAAAACACTATAAGTAATCGTTAATGTTTACTATTGTGTGTTTTCTGTTTTGCGAACATCATAGTAATGTAAAATATACTGTAAAATGTTCCCGTAAATATGTATGTAGTATTCATTAAAAGAATATTAATTGTATGTTGAGAAAAAAAGGATTTTTTTTTTTTTAATAGAAATTGTGTCGGCGGGCCAGGCCTGTTTTCACTGATTTTTTGTACGGGCCGGGCCGGACCGAGAACTGTAAAAATGCAAACGGGCCGGGCTCGGGCCGAACTTCCAATTTTTACACCGGGCCGGGCCCGGGCCTGGAAATTCCGGCCCGTGCAGACCTCTAGCCTCCCCACATAGCCACTTTTCGAAGTATAGCACATGGTTATGTTTAGCCTAATTTAATGTACAATCTTTATACCTGCAATGAAAACTCAATATTTCTGCCTTACTTAAAACCTACTTACTTAAATTTCTATGATATATTTTATCTGAGAAAATCTTACAAAATGTTTCTAAACAGTACACATTTTAATCTGAAAACACTTAACAATTGATTTTTCCACACCTGTTTTCCATTATCTGCATGAAACAAAGACTATTGTTTGAGCATTTCAGTAGCTTTGGTTACCACCTATTGGCAAAACTCTGAAATTCTTTTAAATATAAAAACTGAAGGGTGCGTCAAACCTGCCCTATGGTTAAACCTCCCCAATCTCCCCTATATATATTTTTTCTTAAATCAATATCATAATTATTGGTGAAAGAGAGATTTATTGAACTTTCTCAGTTTGATTGCCCTGTTTTTACTGTTGCTACTATTGACCAGGGATGTAGTAGAGGGTATACGGGGGTATACGCCGTATACCTTCTGGATTTTTTTAAGAAACACCGTATACCCTCTGTTTCTGAAGAAAGCTATAGTATATACCCTCTGCTTAGAGCGTATACCCTCTGTTTTTTTTACGACTACACCACTGCTATTGACGTCTAATTTAAGAAAAGGAAAATAACATCTTTTATTCGTTGAGGATCTACAATGGTACTTATTGTTTTAAGAAAGAATATACTGCATAAATTTAAATGTAATTTATTTTGCCACGCAGTCAAAACATTCAAAATATTTAATTTTGATCTCGAATTGTAGTTTCGTAGAACTTTTCGCCACTGAATGTAAAGTTTAGAAATCACTTTGTAATCTCAAATATTCTCGAAAATTTAGAAACAGCTCTTCCATGACATGATTATATCACACAAGAAAAACGATGTCAACCTTACTCTCTCGTATGCCTTCTCATGAAATCCTTCAACATGGGGCGTAATTGTTCAACGCTTCCTCCGTGCTCAAGTTCAGGGAATTGATCTAAAGTATCTCGAGAAACGTATTTTGAGATCTATATATACTAAAATGATTTCATGTAGCGACATTAAAATTATTTCTTCCTTGTACTTTTCTTTTTCTAATGCTCTTTCAGTAGAAATTTCAAATTCTTGTTTCTTTATACAAAAATGGAAAATCACTATTACACCTTAATATGATAATATGAATAATGATTTACTTATTTAAGTATTAATTTAATTATATTGCTTATTTTTTTATGTAACTGGTTGCAGAACTTATTGAAAAAAAAAAGTACAGAAAGTTTAAATTACTTTCGTCTTTCTGTACTGTAGTTTTTCATTTTTACTAAATTCTTTCGTTAAAAATCACTCATGACTGTCGTTTTGAACATGAAAAATTGTTGAAATTCTCCGAAATTTATTACAATCACGGTTTGGCAGTGTTGCTAATTACAATAGCCTTTTTTTCCCGTAAGGTCTTTTATATATATTAACAAATGCAACAATACTATCTAGAAATTCCAACATTTTTCATAAAAATTTATAAAAAAAATCTTCTATCGCAAGTATAAAATGAATAAAAATATAAATAATAGTAATATAGCAATGGTATTATTAATATTTTGCTTCATGAAAACGAGGTTAAAATTTTTTCGATCTGATATTTAA
Source organism: Maratus speciosus (assembly GCA_963932465.1). Lineage (NCBI taxonomy): Eukaryota > Metazoa > Arthropoda > Arachnida > Araneae > Salticidae > Maratus > Maratus speciosus. Next base: position 143,744,174 of record OZ010791.1, read on the forward strand.
AGGTCCCAGGTATTTTATGAAAGACCAGAATGCAATAGACGGATACAATTTTTCTCACTTCTTTTATGACTCTGGATTTTTTCCCGGGTACTTTGATTACTTGCAACTTTTTGTTCAGACACTTTCGTTTTAACATTTTTTGATTTATAGATTCATTTACTATTGGATACTTATGTACATTCTTGATATTGCATTACAAGTAAGGTTTGTTGGGGTAACTGGAACCAAGATGTAACTGGGCCATAAGCTATTTTATAAAAAACTGTTGGTGTTTTTTAAGTTTTAGCTTTTGTGAGCAATGCCCCTTTATCTCTACCTCCTAAAACAACGTGTATCAACTCAATCATAACTCTCACTTTGCTGTGATAGGTTGTCAAAAATTTACGTTTCCTTTTTTAAAAACAAAGTCAATATGGTTGAACTTCCTCGGATTTTTATTAAAATACTGTAAGTACTTTTATTAAACAATCTTTTTTTTTTAAAGATTAGACATATAACTACATTAATATTATTAGGTATCTATACATATTTACTTCATGTTTTAAATGTAAGCCCGGTGTCCCAGTTACCCCATAAATGTTTCAAGAATGGGGTAACTGGGCCATGCTGGATCCAGTTACCCCAATAGTTATAAATAAGTTTTTTTGTGTTTCTCTTACTACGGGAAGTAAATTTCTCCATTGGCTTTTGCTCACAATAAAGAAAATGATAGAATACCTTATTAAAATAACGTAATGAAATTTTAAAAAAAGTATATTGAGTGGTATCAAACCAAATTTCTTGACCCCTTGAGAGGCGGTGATGCCGTTATGGCATCACTTAATTTTAATTCCTAATTGCCACATTGGCACCTGAATTTTATAATTAAAATTTAACCTTTATTAAGTACGCAAAAATATACTTTTACATGTTTTCAGATAGATTCTCTTGTAAATATTGGTGTCATTAAATTATTTCAACATTTTACGAGTGCAAGTACCTTGCCCCTGAAAGCCAGATAACCAGACCTTGAAATTGTACTATACACAGGGATCGCATTCTATAGGCATAGCTGCCAATTTTTACGCTTTCTTGCTACCACTAAAATGTAATAGAGATTTTCGTTTTGTTTAATCATAAGATTTCGACGATTAAACAAGACAACATTTACTATAATATTTTAGTGGTAAGAGGAAAGCGTAAAAGTTGGCAGCTATGCTATAGGGAATCTTTTATCGTCCCTATCACTATTTTGAAAAGAATATCTTCATAGCACCTTTCTTTAAGGAACAGTAAAATTTCCCCTATATAATGCGACCCCTGGATAAAAATAAAGTACTTAAGTACTTACGTAGCCTTTTGTTCAGAGATTTACCTTGCTATTTTTTCCTTAAAATACCCATGTGACTTTTATGCTTATTATCTATACTAAAGTACATAAGTACTTACTTAAGCTTTATATTTTTGGTATAAATAAATCTAATATTTTCACTTTTAGTGCTTTTTTTCGGCACACTGACAGCAAAGGTTTCCCTTACAACGCTGTTTATTGACATATAATTTACATGATCTGCCTGGTTTAAATTTTTTTAAGTTGTTTACACTTTTTGAAACAGGACCTGAAATCCGATATGAAAAAATATAAACGTGTGTGGAACATTGACCCCCTGGTCCAGTTACCACATTTTTGGGGGCAACTGGACCCATGAGGAAAGAAAGATGAAATATGCATATTTTTATATTTTTAAATATTAAAATGTAATTTTGAGCATTTCTGTCTGATAGAGGGAACCTAACTGAACACATTTACAGAAGTTCAGATTTTCATTGAAATGAACATTAGCTTTTTGAAGCTGAATTGTCAGAAGCTCCAGAGTCACATTGTAAAATCATGTCCCAGTTGCCCCAACTAACCTTACTTGGGTAATTTGTGAATTTTATATTGCAAGATGTGGGATATGTAAACACAGGATCAATTTGTAACAGACATACATATCGAAATTGAGCTCTTTAAACCAAATTTTAATTTCTTAATTCCTCTTCAGTTTGTGGACGATATTGTCGTTTTGTTTGCTAACTTGTATCGGATGTGACGCCTACCGGAACAAGTCGCCTTCCTTTTCCGGAAAATATACCGCTCGAGTTTCAATTATTGAGTTAACAAACACCAACAAACACCTCTGTTTTTATCTTAATGGAGGACATTGACATGACGTTGACCAATAACTAATGATGATTTTGGACATAATGATGATATGACAATAGCATCGTGGAAAATCAGCAAATTGTTTCAAAAGAAAAGCAGATTGTTTAGCAATAAACATCCATAGTATAATGTGCATTAAAGATTAAAAATTACGCGAAGATATATTTAATTTGTAGGATATGATTTATACAGCAGGTCATTCGGAGCAGGGACTCTGAGTCCTTACCCTCGAACGTGACCACGAAAATCTAAAATATGTTTAATAAGGGAATTTGAAAAAATGCTCTAGGGATCCTCAAAAAGAAGTGTTCCCAAACCTCCAAGTTTAAAGTCAGTTGGGTATCTGTTAATTTATGCAAAGTGCCAAATAGTATAAAAAGTCTATACAGTAGCACGCCGATTATCCGAACAAGTCGGGACCGATCCTAGTTCGGATAAGCAAAAGTTTGGATAAATGGATAGACAATTTAAAGGATGTTCCTGATTATACTAAAACCTTCACACTTTATCCAAGCTTAGGACTGCCAGCACCAGTTAGTGCTGGCGGGTTTAAATTATTTATTTATATATTCATTTATTTATTTTTGTCTTTTTTATTTATTTTTTTGTTTACTTCTTTTTATCATTTAATTGGCTGAGAGGTTCTGCTCTCGAAGCTGGTAGACGGAAGGTGCTGGGTTCGAACCCAATCGCGCCCGTCGGCCTAATCGTTCGGAGTTTTCGTGGTTTTCTTCGAGCCATGGATTTCCATGCGTAAATACGGGTTAGGTTCCCTTAGAAAGACCCCCACGAAGGGCACTCACCCCCCCCCCCCCCCTGGGCCTATATCCCTCGTGCCGATAATTGGCCGTCAAAAATCAACCAACCTTTTATCATTTAATTTTTTTTTTCTTTTTTATCATCTTCTAAACTCTAGAGATTATAATTTAAGCAAAAAAGTTTCCTATTGTTGCTTGCTTCAAAGACATTCTTTTCAATACTGCCATATCTCGATATTCTTAAATACGTAAGTTGAATAGGATCAGCGTTCTTCTGCCGTTCGAGCCATTTCATATCTGTTTCCAAACATTCAAAGGCTTCGTTATCTGACAGACCTGGATCATTTTCAGAGCATTCGTTTTCATTTTCTTCAATTTCTTTTCCGTTGTTATTGCTCCCAACAATACACTAATCGGGGATTCGATTTCACATGTTAAATCTGAACGGGACATAAATGAGAGAAACAGAGTGTTTGGATAATTGGAAGCTCCGTTAAAAAAAATTGAGAGAAATAGGCTGTTCGGGTAATCGGAAGTTCGGCTAAAAAAATTTTTCGAGAGAAATAGGCTGTTCGGTTAATTGGAATTCTAATAACTGGCGCTGTACTGTATATTAAAAGTCAAGAAAACAAACAAAAATAATAATATTGCAGTAAAAGCTGTAAAAATATATAATCTGGTAATCTGTCTACAGCGGAATCTTGTTTTATGCGGAAAATTTTATGTTCTGGCCAAAAGATTATAATACAATTAGAAGAGACACTATACACTTGCTAAGATAGAATCTTGTTTAAAACAGATGCATTCCGCGGTACCTTCCTACTCCGTTTTAGTAGGTTTTGCTACATTTATTTTACTGTTACTTATTATTAAGTATATAATATAATTATTTTCTTTTCATGAAGATTTTGCTATTTAAAATATTATCGGAACAAATTCAGTATCCTTGAATATAAAAAATTCGCTTACCGTAAATTACACATATCTATCGTAGAAAAATACTCAGCATGTTCAACGATTCGTTATAGAGCACTGTATTTTCTTGTACTTTCTCTCAGATAAATTAATAATTTTTTAAAAAAAATCCTAAAATCATTTTTAGTATATAGTAGTAGTAGTAGTAATAATAATAATAATTCCAACAGCACCCCATAACAGGAGCAAAAAAAAAAAAAAAAAAACAAGTTGGAAATCGCAAGTCAACCGTGGCAAATGAGGTGCGTTCGTTCTATAACTAGTTTTATAAATATTTTTTGCACCGCATATTGTACTGAATGTATATTTTAGTGCACTTCATAAGTGCATATCAATTTCATTCTGTTCGAAAGGCTGTAACATCATTAAAATGAACTTGAAATATTTTTTTTCCCATAGGCCATAATGTAACAAAAAACTTTTGACGGTCCCTGTACTTAAACTATACATCTGATTTTCCTAAAATCTGAAATGACTCGACACAATTGTGCAACAATTATATATTTAAAATTTCAGACCATTCGGTCGAGTAGTTTTTGCTCTGTTACATGCGGACGGACTGAACAACCACTATAGGTGCTACGTATTTATATAATTACGAACGCATCTAAAAAGGAGCCGTGGAGAAACGGATGAAAATAATTATAATATGGACTACATCATGAGAAACGGCGCCAGGGAATAATTCCCGTAGCATAAGACAAAAATACGAAGTTTCTGTTATGTGATTAGCTAATTTAACTTAATTTCAGTTTCATTCTACACTAACTTCACACAAAATTATCATATACCACGAAAATATTACAGGAACTATTGAACAAATCGAAATAAGAAATGAAATATATTAAATCAGGAATTAATTAATTACTTTAAAGTTGGAAGGGCATAATGCAAACCGCAATATTTCAACAAACGCATATAATAATAATAATTATTATTACTATTAATACTATTATTATTATTTTCAGTATAAAGCCAATCAACGTCAGTCAACCTTCTTAATCTATCACGCACCAACTCGTCCTACCAACCATTATTTTTAGTAAAATTGTTAAGTTTTATCTTTTAATGTTGGACTGCAAATAGCGTTAATCCTGAATAAATGATTTATTAATATGTTACGAAAAACAGAAATATGCAATAAGTGGAAATCGTGTAAAAAGATTTGCATGAAAATTTCTTCTTTTGTTGTAAATGCCTAGATGCGATGAACCATTATATTTTAGATAAAATTTTAGATCTAATTAGTTGAAAGAAACATAGATAAGAGAAATGCCAGTTAGTTTCAAACTATTAGGATATGTAACAGGTTGAAAATATGATTGAGTAGCTCCAGTATAAATTAATATAATGCCATCTAAATATCTATACAAATGCCTGGTGTTATTTATGAAATTTTTTCATGATAATAGCTATATAGATCAGCAAGTTAACTGGATACATCTGCACCTTGCGCTATTCATTGGCTCTGTTTGTAGAATATTATTGTGCAGTAGATGATTATTTAGTAAAACAAAGTTGGTAAGAGTATAGAAGTAGCAGTTTTTCAGGTTCAGAGATAAAGTTTAAATTCATTGAATAATTGATAGATTGGTGATTTTATATAAGTCTGTGAGGTTATTATTGTTGAAAAATCTTTGATGTCGTGACTTTTGGTGTATTTAATGCTATTGATATATATTTTTAACTTTTCATCAACTTGAAACCTATTCTTTTTCAAATTAATATATTATCTTTTTTAACTGCATTTCTGTACATTTGATTCAGAATGTTTAATAATACGAAGTTTGCTTTATCATTATATGTGTTACAGGCTATAGTTATAGATCTAAATTTTATAGAAGTTTTATGAAATTTTGGAATAAGATATGGATAATTGTGATAATTATATGGTAATTGTGATTTTTTATTTTTAACAGATTATGATATTGTAAAATATGATTAGTTTTGGTTCTAATTACTTCTGTAGTTTCCATAAAGATTTGATTGTTTTTTATTAAGTCAATTGCTGGTGATAATAGCATTTACAAATGACAGTACAGTTTTTAGAATATTTGTCCACATACGTAATGAGCAAATCACTTTTAAGCCGTTTAATATGTTTATAGATGTTTTGTAGTGTTACTTTTATGTTTTAGCTCTGTTTGAAGTTCATTCAATATTGTATATTTCTAGTCATTAAAAAGTTAAAATGCTTTGCTGTTATTTATGTATATATATATATATATATATATATATATATATTTCCTACATTTTGAGTAATCCTTATTACTTTGTAGCTATTACAATTTTTTTTCATTAAACTACAATTTTTACTAAGGAAGTTATAAATAAATATTTTAATAATATCCTTTTACATTCCAATTACTTCAGCTCTTATTGTGTAAGTTATATTATGTTTGTATAAATTGGTTAAATAGTTTATGGGAGCTGAAGGTCTGATTTTAAATAGCGAAACGACCTAATCGAGGTTCATCTCTGTCATTAACAAAATACTTTTTCCAACTGGTGTCTTCAATACTGAGACCATTCGGCCGTAACAGCAGTGCTCAGAATTACTTCAGTTCTACGGAGCATCTTATTGTGTAAGAGATATTAATTTTGTATAAATTGGTTAAATAGTTTACGAGAGCTAAAGATCTTATTCTAAATAGCGAAAGGATCTAATCGAGATTCATCTCTGCCATTAACAATACTTTTTTCAATTGGTATCTTCAATGCTGAGACCATTCAGCCGTAACAGCAGCGCTCAAAATTAGTCCTTAAGCTTTCAGTTTTGTTTTTGTTGCTGAACAGGAAAAAAATGAAAGAAGAAGGAGACAAAAAGAAGAAAAATAGAACATATTAAAGTATTATCCGAGTCCAAAATTATTCAAAATGAATTAAATGAAATAATAATCGACAATAATAAATACTCCAATTACGTTTCTCAGAACTTGTCCTTTGTAAAGAAAAGAAAAAAAAAAGAGATAGGAGGTTAAATTGCCTCTTCCCCTCATGTGTGAAGTACTTCGAAAGCCAAAGAAACAAAGCTAAGTAATAATTCATTCCGATATCTCAAGTAACAATTAGCTAATCTTATTTCTTGTAAGAGTTCTGTCCAGTATTTTGTTTGGTTGATATCGAATAAGAGCGAGTTATTAACTTAGTGACGAATGTCAGGAAAATAAACTGAGTCTTGCATATAAGAGCGAGGCTATTGAAATACTTGATACAATTGCAAAAAGTTCTGCAGAGTACTTTTGTTGATGTTATTGTTTCCCGCCCTTCGCGTGTCCACAAACAGAAACATGACTTAATGGCAAAATTATGTAGCATTTAGGTGATAAAAGAAAAAAGAAAAGAGTAGTCCTTGGTTCTAATTTTCTTTTAAGGTTTTGAAATTTTTTAAAGTTTCTATTATTTACCCTCTATTTTGTATTCTATTAAAAAAATAATGATTTATATCAATATATGTCTAATTTTAGATGAAAAATAAACATAACACTTAAATAAGATGCCTAATATATTAACAATTCATATAGATACCTACACATTTTGTATTTAAGAGTATTGTAATTTTGTACACTTTTTGAAACCAAGCATCATTTCTTAAAAATGGGGTAGTTATTTTCTTAATTAAAGTAATAGTGATATTTATCTGGACTCTTGAGTTCTATATGAGTAGAGAATGGAAAAATAAAGCTTCGCTCAAAATAAATGCATTTTATTATTATTATTGTTAATGTACCTCCTTAGATTAACTTCATAACAAAAAATTAAATGGCTGAATAAATCTTTCTTGGCTTTCTATATCCAAATTATTAACTATAAAAAGTATATATAAAACTTTGTCAATATAAAATTATTACTGCGGGAAAAAAATATAAATTTTGCATAATAAAATGCACTTATTGAAGTTGATGAATGCATTCATCAATTATGTTCGAAATATCAGAAATACTTCAAACATTTTTTTTCATATATCTATATTTATTAGCATTATCAACATCAAGTGAAAAATATTATTCGCTCTCGTAAGACCATATTAAGCAAAAATGTATTTTATTTAAATATGTTTATAACAAAAACATGTTTTCAATCGCATTGCAATATAAATTCAATAAAAGCAATCAAAGTACCGAATTTAAAGTGTTACTATTACAGTCGGAAATATTTAGATTTCTATTTAATATCATGCTGAGTAAAATAATAAAACTTTCTTATAAAACATCATAAAATTACTTTTTTTTTTAAAGGTTAGTTTCCTTACCATCAAAATATAAAACAGATCAAATTATAAAATTATCTGACAAATTCGTTTAGGATAAAACTGCATTCATATCGCTAAAAGAAACGAATTCGTCGTGTTCTGTTGCAATTTATGGTACTTTATTAGAAAATTTTATTGCTTTAATTGCCCTTTTTTTTTTTTTTTTTTTTTTTTTTTTTACGTCAAGCTGGTGTAACAGTCTGGAGTTTGGGTAAATTTCCCATGTATGTAACTTAAATAGATACTAGCAATCCTTATAAATGCTGTACCTGCTATATTCCGCTGAAACTACTTCATAATCAATTTTGTCTTAATCTAAGAATTCAGATTCCTTAAGAAATGTCCTTCATTTTTGTTCAAAGATAAGAGAATATCTTGCTTGAAAAACTTCATATAGATCATACTTCCCTTTAGATAGATCTCCCTCGGACAAATTGCTTAGTCATACAAATTGATTTTTTATATATATATATAAGCTTTCTACTTAAATCAAAGATAAGAGGAAACCTGCTTAAAATCCTTTGTATAGGAACTCCCTTTAGATAGGGTTCTCTTGAGCGAATTTCTTAAGTCATACAAATTGATTTTCCCCCCTTTAAATAAACTTTCCACTTAAATATATTTTAAGTAAGAAAATGTATCATTTAAGTAAACAGTTACTTAAATGAAATTTAAATTGCATTCATTTGAAGAGTACAATTTTATAAGAATCTAATAATTTCACTTTAAATTTGATCAAAAGTTATTCATAATTTAATAATATTTATAAAATTTTAGAATTTTTCTTTTATTAAATAAATGGTGTGTGATTTAACTGACGTGACTAAGCTTTTAAATTCGATCATTGTCTGCACTTTCAACCCCTTGAAGAGCGGCGGCTCGTTTTCAGACTACTTAATTTTAATCCCTAGATGCCAAATCGGCACCAGAATGTCGGAATAAAAATTTTCCTTTCATTAAGTACGTGAAGAAATTTTTCTACTTATTTCCAAATACATTTGTTCGTAAAATATGGTGACATTCAATCATTTCAGCATTTTACGAACAGAAGTATTTTGACCCTGAAAGAGTTAAATTAACGAACTGGTTCAAATAACAAAATGAATCTAAATTAATACTGTTCACAAAGATCCATGCTTCACAGCATAGAACCTTTTGTTTATTTATGTCTGGAAGTAGCTTCTTCTTAGAATTTTTTAAAAGAAACTCTTCTATTTCCTTTACTGAACGATGTATGTCATGTATAACCAAAACACTGGAAAGCTATATTGGGAAGAGCAGCTTGAAGCGATCAAGCACAGCTTTTTCGTTCAATGCCTCACCATTGTTCCACTGGCCATAACTTTAGTTAAGCATGATATCAGCGTAAAATGCGATGACCCTGAAAACGAACTATTCAACAGCGACAACAGTGTCTTTCAAATAAATCTTTAAAATCTGAAGACGAATTTTATACATCATATATACAGGGTAGATATCTGCTCGGGCCTATTTTCATTTGCGGCACTCGGGCCGGAATGAAAAGTATGGCCGGGCCCAGGCCATACTTTTTCTGAAGGCTCGGGCCGGGTTCGGGCCTTACTTTTTTCCGGAACAATCGGGCCGGGCCGGGCCGGGCCGGGCCTATCTTATTTTTTCTGTATAGAGCCGGGATTGGTTTCTTTTCTAGTCTTCACGGCCCAAAATTGTCAGTCCTAGTTTTGAGCCAGCCCGTATGAAAATCATTGTCTCGTCGTGACCTGTCCGTTCAAAGGTCAGTAAAATTAAGCCTGGCCGAAAGATTTTTGCAATATGCATACATTTTTGAATCGCCTTTATTCTACAATTAAACATTAGCATTTATTCTTTTTAAAGAATGGTAAATTTCTACGCTAATTAAAATATAGCTAAATTAAAATATAGTAAAACGTGGGAAAAGGAACCTGACTATGACGGAATACTGTTTTAAACTGAAAAACGTGTTGATACATGCAAAATTAATATACTAATACGCAAAAAAAGAATATATAATACATTTACATTTGCTAAGAAGGGAACTTATCTATAACGCATTTTTTTTCTTTTCTTTTCTATGTAATTGAGTCTTAGAAGATTTTACTGTATATAATTTTTCAGATTTTTAACAATTCAATGTATGGAATATGGATTAACAATATTAATGATAACTGAAACATTTACATAGAAGAAAGAGCGATTCATTAAAAAAATAAATATCGCAGCCTGCGGCACTTACATAAAAATGAAGTTTAGAAACATGAAAAAAAAAAGTTAAGATAAATATTTGTGGTCAGAACTCCTCGTAAGAGTCAAATTTTTAATCAAGTCGACGTAAAAATCAATGTTTTGTAGCAATTCACTCGGGACGGGACGGGACGGGCCGGGCTCGGGCCGAGATTTTAGTTTTTTTCCGGGCCGAACTTTTAGCTGTTATACCGGGCCGGGCCGAACTTTTAACTTTTCTACGGCCAGGCCAATACTTTTTTCTACGGGCCGAGCAAAAAAAATTTCTATGAGTCGGGCCGGGCCCGGGCCTGGAAATTTCGGCCCGTGCAGACCTCTGATACAGGGCTCAAAATGTACCGGAGCAAACCGGAACGATGTTCCGGTTCGTGAAATTGTGACAAATATTGTTCCGGTTCCTGAAAGTATGGAAAATATTGTCCCATTCGTGGAATTATTAAAAAATATTACTACATATCTTACTATGTTCTCTGTAACTTTTTTTTTTCTAATTATTTAGAATCTTGAATGAATTTTTTTAAATTGGTTTTTCTACGGTTAAATATAAATCTGCTATGCAGTAAAGTCCCGATTATCCGAGTTAATGTGAACCAAGCTCACCTTGGATAAGCAAAAAACTCGGATAAACTGGATTTACACAAATCGTCACCCACTAAGGAGATGAAATATAAATTTTCACTTCATTCATTCATTTTTATGGTACTAGTAACATTTCTTTGATGTACATTTCCGTTACTTTTAAGAGAAACGGGAATGAAATTGTTTATTTGAAAAAGCCCTTAATAGTTTTTTGTTTGTTGAATGTCCATTTTGCTGCAGTATTACGCTACTGCATGCCTACCAATTTCTAAGATTTTTTTCTTACCTCTAAAACTTACCAGTAACTTTTGCCTAATTCAATCGCTGAAATCTAACAATTGTCAACGATTAAATATGGCAAAAATTTGTATTCAATTTTAGAGGTAGCAAAACCATACGAATTGGTAGCTATATGATTATATTAGTGTCATGAAAATTGCAGGTGTAGCCTCTTATTTCTTCTCAAAGTATTAAATAGGTTTTTTGTTGTTGTTGTTGTTTTTTTGATCGAACTTACACCTTTGGAATGGATCATTTTCTTCTGATGGACTGATGGCTTCCATTATTATGAAACAGCCATTATAAATGAAGTGTTAGATGAAGATTAAAGAGCAGCCGTAAAAAGTTAGAACTCCGATTTTCTGGTCAGAAGGGGGGGGGGGGGGGTGAAATGGCCATAATTTTTTGGTTTCAAAAAACATTATAAAATTGGAAAGCCTGACCATGGTAGTGATTTGGAATCGAACTGTGTTTTCCATTTTTTGATCAATCAATTACCTATTGAGTTATAAACGCTTTTGATCACGTGACAAACACGTTTTTCAAAATTTTTTACTGGTTTTTCTTCTTTTGCGCGGAAATTCGGTTCAAAACGCCCACTTTGACACTATTTTCCGAAAGATCTATTGCGTTTTCAAAAAAACAGAAAAAACACCTCGATGACATACTTTCTGAACAACAACACCTGCTAGTTTCATGCATTTTCGAGCAAAAATGGATTAAAACTTATGTCATAAAATTGCCCTTTTGGATTTGAGAACAGCCTTAAGGCATTATAAAAACACACTATTATCAAATTTCCATAAAGTTACTGAGTTTAATTAGAAATTGCATAAAATTGATTGATTATACACGAATTTTTTAACAAATATATGATACGAGTGTAAAAAAAATATATATTGATAAGGGAAAATAAACCCTGCATTACGAGTTGATTACTATACTTTTCATATATAAAGATATAGAATTAACACGTATAGGAAGTGATGTTCCATGAGCTGTTTGTATTCAAATATTTTAATAAATGTTACTTAAATAAACAAACAAACAACAAAAACCGCACTGCGCATTAATAAAATCGAGTAGTTCTTCATTTTCCAAAAAGATTCGGGATGAATTTGGAACAATATATTATTGAAAATTAACAGAAAAGTAGAGAAAACAAAACCTTAAAATAAAAAAGGTAATCTAGAACTTTCAACAATTATGGCTTTCTTTGTAACTAATGTAGTTGTAATAACGCATGGTTATAAGCCAAATTTATAATGGTAAAAGTTAGAACAACATTTAAAAAAAAATCAAAATATAAATAATAAAAAAAAGGGTTTGTGTTGATATGGATAGGTGTGTAGTGAGGGTATATGCAGGTATACACCGTATATATTCTGGATTTTTTAGGAAGCTCCGTATACTCTCTGTTTCTCAAATAAAGCTATAGCGTATACTCAAGGTATAGCATTCATGATGTTAGCATATACCCTCTGCCTATAGTGTATACTCTCTGTTTTTTTTACGACTACAAGATGGTATGGCTTGCTTATGTTAAACTATTATGTATTAATCTATGAATGTCCATGTTGTTTATCCGTAACATTTAAGACAAAAAATTACTCATAAAATTGTTATAATGTAACTTATTAAACTATTACAAAGCAACAAAAGTTACTAAAAGAGAAATGAGTGTTATAAACTGTTAAAGCGAAAAATTACGAAAATCGTATAACTTTATAAGCCACATTTATAATGCTGAAAGTTAGAACAATATTTAAAAAAAAATCAAAATATAAATACAAAAAAAGGGTTTGTGTTTGTATGGATAACTTATGTTAAACTATTATGTATGAATGTATGAATGTCCGTATGTTTCCCTTTAACATTTAAGACAAAAAATTATTATAATGTAACTTATTATAATGTAATGTGTGTATTATAATGTAATAGCAAGGCAACTGACGTTACTAAAAGAGTGTTGGGAAATGTTAAACCGAAAAATTAGGAAAATCAATATCAGGTGAAATATGACACTCTGCTGTGTAGCCAATATATATATATATATACATATATTTAATGAATATTAAAATAATTTTTTTTTCGTTTTCGGTATTTTAAATTGCAAATCATTTTAAAATACTAATTGCATGAATTACGATAACATTTAAAGAGAATAACCGAACCATTTTTATTCCTTAACAAAATAAACAAAGAGCGATTGTGCACTTAAAATGCTAAGTGAACCTTAAGCATCTTAATCTGCACCTCCCTTTGGTGTAAAATTAACCGTTTCCTTTGCGTTAAAAATAGCATGGGAAAACTCTTGTTCGTTCATCGTCAGAAGAAAAATTGATCTTTTCCATCTTCCTAATTAAAACATCATATGGCGGCAATTATTTACATATTCAACGAAGCGGCTGAAATCAGATAGTCCTATTTACTGTGCTAATTTACATTTGCAGATATGAATAAAAAAAAATTAATATTACAGCGAAGCCTCTATTGAGTGAACTTCCCTTTAGCAAATTTTTTCTAAATAGCGACTTTTTTTTATATTCTTACATATCTTGATAAACAGGGACATTTTCCATTAAATCAAATTTCCTTTTAACGAACCCTTGTCCTATTTCGAAATTTTTGTTTCGTCCAGGATCTTAATAATAATTTTTCCCTGGTAATTGTAAGAAAACTTCCTTCCTTCTTTAGCGCACAAATTACTCATTGTTAGGTAAAGTAAGAGTTTTCAATCTAATTTATTTCCGGTGGCCAATGAATAACGCTCATTACTTTTGCCAGCGAAAAAATGTGGGTGTGTGCTGCTGTAGATATTTTGTGTGCCCAATATGTATTTGTCGAAATATATGTACAGGGGTGTTTCAGTACAGCGCACAGTGGGGAAAAATCCCGAAAAGCTGGCCAAAATATGAAAATGTTATTTAAATACCTCGAAATTTCGTACACAGCTGTTTTTCAGGATGCTGATCTCAATTCTAAAATTAAAATTTTAAAAAAAAATGACAGATCCAATATGGCAGGCTTAAAATTAAAATACTTTGAAAGTTACTCAATTTCTATGAAATTTCGTATACAGGTGCTTTTGAGGATTCTAAGTACGATTCAAAAATTAAATAAAAAAATGGCGGATTTAAAATAGAAACAATTAGATTTAAATAAAATATTTCGATTTTCGAAATTAAACAGTTTCGAGGCTAAACGTTACAAGGTATTTTCAAGGAACTAAGATGTTGCTAATCGAAATTAAATAATTTTTTATTTATCAAATACAATTAAGTACGTTAATGAAAAATAAAATACAACAAGGTTTAATTTTTATAATATTAAAATAAAACGGAAGGATATTCTAAAATTCATCTTCCGAATCATCTGTAGTGTAGTAAATAGACTCTTCAGAAGGGAGGTGTCGAAATATTTTACAGAAGTTTCTGTGGCCTCTAGGATTAAGGATATTAATTTCTTCAATGGTAATTTACGTAAGCTTGAAATAAAAGGACTCGATAACATTAAAAGCCGCAAAAACATCTTCCATTGTTTACGTCCTATTACATTTTAGGGAGAAATCTTCTCCATACTTTTTGATCAATTTGTTGCACGATTTTTGAGCATCTGTCTCTCGACATTTGCCCAACAGGCAATAATGAGGAAGCTATTATTTCTGTGCCATGAATGAGTAGTTTGCGCGCAGAAGTTGGCATATAGAACTAGGAATACAATTCGACGAATTTACAAGCTGTTTGTAAGCAATAATCCGCGAAATTGATCAAATAAATGTTAAGAAATTACTTGTAACATGACGTTGAATCGTTTGATCGTTACAGTGCAGTTTGATTTTAACAGTGCAGCTAAATTACTGTGAAAAGTAATAAATGTCATAGCTTTTGAAGCGACTAAAAAAGGGACATTTTTACTTGTGATTGCAAAAACCTGCACGAAATGCAAAATGGCAGTTTTTGGCAGCTGATTTTTTTATTATTCATTAGATAATAGTTTAGGCTATTACTTCCATTATATGCTCGTTGCGGAACACTGTGGAACTTATAAAATTTTGATGCTTGAAAGCAAAAAAATAATATATTCTTTTAAAATTTTTATCAAAAATTATCATGAAATTATTAATATTTGTGTACTTAATATAATTTTTGTAACACGCGCAAAAAAAAGTACACACTATCATCATGTGAATCCATTTTAAAGCATTAAAATCGGATGATGTGGAAAAATATAGCACGTGTTTAGAGGAACCATTGTTTTGCTCTTTTTGTTCGCCTTAGATGATAATCCTCCAAGCGTACTTTTGAAATGATACAGATTGCCAAGGCAAAACGAAAACCTTTTTATAAATATAGATTCTGACCCTCCAAACATTATTCTAGCCATCTGTATAGTCAAAATTTCCTAAATAGTAACTTTATTTTTCGACTTTTGGCCATCTTTTTGGGATTTTGCCCCACTGTGCAGCGGTTACAAAGTTTCAGGGGAGATAATGTACACATAGACGATGGAGAATCACATAACAATGTATGGTCTGAAACGCGTTCCTGGAGTGATAGTGACGACACAAAACACAAGAAAGGAAGGATACGAACAGGGTGAAAAAGCATGTTTATTATTCTTAGTACCGCAAAAATACTGGGACAATGCTGGACAGTGCTGAGGAACTTGTTGCACGCATCCCGGTAGCTGCTGGGGAAGTCCAAGATACGCCCGATATTAGCGAGAACATTAGGTCTTCAATGCGCAGGAGATTTGAGACGTTCTTTGATTTGAGACCTGCATCATGGCCCGGGCTCGTAATTTAGCACACCTTCATTGATGACTATCGTTGTCTCTCTTTTTGTTCTTATTTCTTAGTTTTTTGCTGTACTACTAAGAATAAAAAACATGTTTTCTCACCATTTTCGTGTCTTTCCTTTCTTGTGTTTCGTGTCGTTATTACAGCGACAGAAAAGCGTTTCCTACCATGCTTTTCTATATTTACTATCATGGTCTAGGTGTACTCTACCTCTCCTGAAACTTTGTAACCGCTGTGCTGAAACACCCTGTATAATTCTTGTATCCGCAAATTACGAAATGGAAAATCTCCCGTTCTTGCATTGAGAATAACAGTGAAAAGTTGCTTCACATTTAGTTCTGGTCATATTCAAAGATGAATAAAAGAAAATATCTGTTGATACAACATAATTTTGAAATCTCAAATGAAGTTGATCAGAGTTTCAACTAGTGTTGCCAGGCGTCTCGCGTAAATCGGACTGCCAATGCTCTGGACAACAGTATTTTAAAGTAATTTTCTTCGCCTTATCTAATGGCAAAATTATCTGCGATTAAAGATTGCGAAATAAACTGTAAGAAATTAGTGATGTCCAGAGCATTTGAAACACTGATATACGCACGCGAGACACCAGGCAACACTCGTTTCAGCAAAGAGTACATTGCTTTAAGGGTGGAATTTCTCGTGACAATTTGCCAACAATCATATAAAACCGATTTGACATTTGGGTATTCAAAACTAATTTCTAGACAGTTTAAACCGTATTAAATATTAATTTAATCAACTAAAATTAAATTACATTTGAAAAAATTTCTTTGTAGTAAATTTTATGATTTACATTTACCGAATTTTTATAGCGAATTTTTTCACAAGATCTTAAGAGTTCATTATATGAAGACTTGACGGCATTTTCAAATTATCATATTAGGCATATGAAGAATATTTGTGAAGAAAAAAGAAAATTATAGTCCACGTTCACATTGATTTTTATGCATGAATGTTTTTCCCTTTAAAAATAATCAGACAATCCACCCTGGAATATCCATGGTTAAAGGTGATCCATATACCGGCCGTTCATAGAATTAAAAAATATATATATCGTTTTTAATTTAAAGTACTAAAAGTTTTTTTTTACATTTACTATATTTTTTAGAATCCCCAATAGCTACATCAAAAGACATTTTTGATACTTTCGTACTAACAAGCGATCAATCATGATTTTTTTTATTTATAGCAACTTTCTTTAACACTAGAACCGCCGGAAATTTTACTCAAGTGTTATAAAAATATTTTACCCCAGAATTTTTATTAAAATCTATCTAATTTATTTATTGAACTTTTTTTCTCTGTGGTAATATTTAACTTATTTTAGAAAGAAATTCCTGGTTCGAATCGAAGTATTTTTATTTGGTAGCGGTCAAAATGATCGCTACGGCGGTTCTAGTGTTAATGTGATAATTTTGAATAGTTCGATTTAAAATCTGTTAAATTCGTATTTTACTTTTTTATGGGGTTTTCATTTCGTTTGTCAATTTAGTTATGGAATACTGCACGAAGAAACTCCCAAATGATGAATTATTTACATTGTTTTAAGAGCAATCGGGTTCATCTTTTGTTTGTAATTGGGTTGCATGAATATTTAAAAAATATTCTTGCTTAAAAATTACTATAAAATACATAAAAAATTAGTTAATTGAGAGTCAGTTTTCAAACAAATAGCATTGAATGCACTTTTTGTTTTCTATTAGATGTTGAAAAATCGAATGTGTGATGTTTAGAGGTTAAACAAATTGCAGTAAAGGCAAAATATATGGGTTAGGTCGTTCATTACCACCAAAAATAGGATGCCAGCGTTACTCATGGATATGTCATTTCCTTATAATAATGCATTCAGAGCAAATGAGTTCTTCTTTCGTAATTTTGGGTTGCAAATTTAAAACGATCCATACTTGAAAATTAATTTAAAATTCATTAAATTCAGAAAACTGTATCTCAGTTTTATGATTTTTAATGATTACCGTATATACTCGCGTATAAGTCGACCCCTAAATTCGTGAAAAAAATATGTTGCATACCAGTATTTTCTTGTATCCATCTTCAGCTTATTTAATATCAGCAAATTCTGCATTTAGATAAGACGAAGATAACTTTTTTAAAATACTGGTATTCAGTCGGTTATTCCTCCCGAATTTGTGGTCGACTTATAACGCGAGTATATACGGTAGTATTAAAATCAGAACCAATTAAAATCTGAAAATTGAGATTATAATTTTCAAATAAGTTTCATTTGAAAGTATTTTTTTCTATTCTGTGTAAAAAATGAAATTGTGCATGATTAGAAGCAAAGAAAAATTACAGTAAAGGCGCAATTTATGGGTTAAGTCGTTGATACTATCAGTATGATGTCAGCGTTACTCACTGACCTATTTTTACTTTATAATGTATATATATGCTATACCATCGAGAATTTTACTAAATACTACGCCAATTGGTTAAATTTTTTTTTCTTCATATTATCCAGAAAATCATATATTTTTCTGTTACACCAGCCAAGAAAACGAGCATTCTGATGTCTAAAACTGAGGGATTTTACTATGGTTATTATACAATAACGCCATGTTTTCTGATTGTTTTTATAATGATTTGTAGACGGGAATGCACAAATATCAGTTATTATTCCCGTATTATTTCTTCTTAATTTATTATATCCGGAAGGCCCCCTCATAATTGACACAGGCGACGCCGGGTAGTTCTGCTAGTATTTACATACGCATGAAAAGTTTCTGCTGGTGCACGTGATGCTTACAAGAAATCACCGATTCTCATTTATAAATTGAATCGTTTCTTAAAAATTATTTCCGAATAATAAATTTTATTTGACTTTTCACACCACGATTACGTTAAGGCCAATAAAATTATTATTGACAAATATTTGAATATGTAATTCGTTTGTAATAAAATTTTCTGATCCATACACCATCTTATGTTTTATCAATACACTACATTTGTTTATTACTTCGCAAACAATGCTAGAAATATACAGGGTGTTGTCTAACTCGACCGACAAATTCAGAGGTTTGATAGTAGGCATCAAGAGGATGAAAAATTGCCTCAGAACATGGGATCTCAAACCACTTATTTAGTCACAAATACAGGGTGTGTTATTCTAATTGAATTTGGGTTGACGGTCATAGTTTTAAGAAAAATAAACACATTGCAATGAAAATGCAACGATATGTACAGTCGTGGAAAAAAAAAAAAGTAAACACCCCCTACTAACTCCTCAACAAATTATCGTAGAAGAAATTTGCTGGTACCGAACGATTGGAAATAAAGTCTACTTTTAAATGATGTATATAAAATTTGCTTAGGTCGCCATCTACATATTAAAACGAATCCAAACTTCATTTTTTCAATGACAATACCCAATTTTAACAAGATATTTCAAATCTTCGGTTCAAATTATGCTTAGACACCGAATTTCAAGTCATTAGAATGATAAGTTTTTGAATTATAAACATTCAAAATTTAGTGCTTCTAATGTTAAATTACATTTTCATATTTTTATTAATATCTCCAAAAATTATGCTCCTAATGTGCTAATTTTTTTATTGCAATAATACTAATCTACCCAAACATAAATGCGTTGAATTTGCAATTTTTATAATTTTACGATATCAATTATGAATTATGAAATTAATATTCGAAAAAATTATGAATTTGCAACCTATAATTTTTTTTATGGATTTAGATTTATTAAGTCCTGCTTTATGTAAATCCAAAATTTCACATTTTTCTTCCAAGTACTTTTCAAATTATGCTTAAACTAGTTGGATGTGCCAATCTCAAAACTTTCTTCTATCTTATACATCTTAATATTTCAAAAACTAGTTACACATGTTAATACTTCAATATTATAGTTCCTTACTATACCAACTTTGATTTTCATCTTAAATTCCTGCTTCAGTCAATTAAATGAACTAAAAACGAGTTAATCTATATCATGATATTTGTTAAAATTAATAGTTTTTCCTTATTCTGTTGTTATCAAATGTTTGCGAATAGCTGGCTTAGCAGGAAGTGAGTTCCCGCCTTTGCACGAGCCGCCGATGGACAATAGAACTATGAAAAATCAAGAAAAGTATACAAAAATCGCAATCACAGAGCCCCTTTACCGCGCGATATTTCCAAATTCAAGGAGGACCTGTTGGCCAAAGCCAAAAACATGTACAAAAAATTTGGTTCAATTGTATGCATAATTTTATACACTTTTCGATTGTACAATAAAGAAAATGGTACAGATATCGTAATTATAACGCCCCCTTTCAGCGGAATTTTTCCAAATTCAGGGAGGACCTTCATGCCATGACCAAAAAGAAACACAAAAAATTTGGCTCAATTCTATGCATAACTTCATACACTTTTTGATGGTACAATATTCAAAATGGCACAAAAATCCCTATTAAAGCGCCCCCTATCGGCGAATTTTTTCCAAATTGAGAAAGGACCTGCTTGCCATAGCCAAGAACTTAAAAAAAAATTTCGTTCAATTCTATGCATAACTTCATTCACTTTTCTATGGTACAATATGCAAAATCGCTATTACAGCGCCCCCTAGTGGCGAATTTTTTCCAAATTCAGGGAGGTCCTGCCTGCCATATCCAAAAACTTAAAATAAAAATTTGGTTCAATTCTATGCATAACTTCATATACTTTTGGATGGTACAATATTCAAAATCGCACAAAAATAGCTATTACAGCGCCCCCTACGGGCGATTTTTTTTCCAAATTCAGGGAGGATCTGCTTGCCATAGCCAGAAACTTAAAATAAAAATTTGGTTCAATTCTATGCATAACTTCATACACTTTTTGATGGTACAATGGCGACAGACAGACGGACACACAGACAGACAGACATTTTCTATAAACATATTTCTTGGGATCTCTGACCCCTAAAACATGTAAATCCGTCGAAAACCGAAAGTTGAAAAAAATTTCGATTACAATACTTTCTTCTATTGAAGATAGAAGAAAGTAAAAACGGCAAAATGATGGTTTAAGGGGCCGTCTATAATAGAAGTGACTAGATATTTTGAAATTTCTTCTGCTGTATTGTAATCTAGCAGGCTTCATTGACTTCTTAAGAGGCTATTTCAGTCAAGTGAAAAGACCCGTTCGCTAATGCTAATCCAATGGAATAAATTTATAAAGATATCTCGGTTGCATTTTAATATTTTAAATGATTTTTTTTTTTTTTTTGCATTGGATAGCTGAGATCGATCTGTATGCAGGCCGTTTTTTACTTTTTCGATTTCTATTGCAGATTTTTTTTTTAGAAGATGCTTTCAGTTTCGAGACCGATTCCGAAAATGAAAGTGCCCTCATTAAAAATATCTGTAAAGAAATTCGAAAAAGCAAAAAACGGCCTTGGTAAAGATCGATCTCAGCTATCCAATGCAAAAAAATTCATTTAATAATATTAAAATGCAACCGAGATATCTTTATAAATTTCTTCCATAGGATTAGCATTAGCGAACGAGTCTTTTCACTTGACTGAAGTAGGCTCTTAAGGTGCCTTGATCAAGATGGGGGCTCTCTCGGTTAATAATCGATTTCCAAACTTCAATTTGGATACAGCCCTTAAAATACGCTCGTTTTAAAATAATTAATTTCTCGGAAACTTATGGTACGAATTGCATAAAAATTTGTTTTTAGACTAATTGGAGGATGTAGAGTCCATTTATAATGTCAGAATTGTGTACTGCTATTGAAAAAAACAAAGTTATGGTTCGTTTTAATATGAAAATGGCCCCCTAAGCAAATTTTATCTATATCATTTAAAAGTAGACTTTATTTCCAATCGTTTGGTACCAGTAACTTTCTTCTACGATAATTTGTTGAGGAGTTAGTGGGGCGTGTTTACTTTTTTTTTCCACGGCTGTACCTTGTTTTGTGCGAAATGTGATAACATCACGAAAAGTTCTGAAAAGGAAAAAAAAAAAAAAAAACAGGGTACTCAAGCAATCGATGGCACCGTACGAACTGGTAATCGCAGTACAAATTGTGGAGCGTCCAGTGCATACTGCTGGCGCGTATAATGGAAACTTCTATCACTTTTTTTTTTTTTTTGCATTATCACATTTACAACAAAGGTGAGAATGTCTATTAAAAGTTTTATTATAGTATACTTCAGTTGTCTGAAAGTTATTACCATCTATTCAAATTGAATTAGGGTAGAATATCCTGTATTTTTGATTAACTACATGGTTTGCGATCCCATATTCTACCGTAATTTTTTATCCTCGACAACACTCCGTATATATAAGTATATATACATACATGTTTACATACATATATATAAAAATCTATAAAAAGAATAAAAAATGGATAAAGACATAGATTAATGAGCAATAGATGTAGCTTTATTTATTTATAGTTGCATATGGGTAAATATCACAAAATACGAGATTTTGAAAACAAAAATTTTGAAAATTTAAATTGTTTCAAAGCTTCTGATTTTTTTTTTTTTTTTTTTTTTTTTTTTAAATATTGGTTAAACAGCTGAATAAAGGAATTTATATGTAAATTGTTAAAGTTTGAAGAGCTTAAGTTAATATTTATGTAATTATAATTATATGCCCTTTTCTTGGCATATGTATGCTAGGATAATGACAATTTCATTCTAAAACAGTTTTCACTTTTTTATTTTTTTTTTTTTCCATTTTAATTTTATTTAAAGGAACATGTTTCCTCTATAGTACCTCAAATTCAGCGTAATGTTCAGTTTTATTTGTAACTTATAGAAGCCAGGAAAATGACGTAATAAAAGTCTAGGTACTCAATTTTTACAAAGCCTTTAAACACATTATTTTCAAAGAAATATTTAAAAGATCTTGCTAGTAGCAGTGATTTTACTACTTCTGACTTGAACTATGTCAAGAACAAGAAGAATTACTCTGCAGCGCCATCTTTATATCTCATAAAGAACTAAAATGAACAGGCCAGGACAATGACATTCATTTTCAGTGACAATCATATTTCAATTATGGAAAATTATTTGTAAAATACAGAACTTGTTACCTTCCACATATATGTGTTATATAAGGTATACTTATTAATTAGAAATTAAAAAAAAAAAACTAGAAAAAGATATTTGTACATGATAGCAGAAAGCCTTTTACTTTGCACACATCACAGTGTGACATGCCATCAGGGGCGTCGCCATGGGGGGGTATGGGGGGGGAGCCTCCCCCCCCCCAATATATGTGAAGTTGGGAAATTTGAGCTTAGAGTTGGGAAATTCTAGATTTTTGAGGCATTTTCTTTTTTAAAAGTCATAGTAAAAAAATTACGAAATTTTTATTGTTTTGGTGATTATTTTGAGTACTGCAACAGTAAACAAGTTAAGTTATCAAAAGAAATACAAAAAGAAATCGGCCACACTCAATCTATCATTGTATTTTTCAGTTCTACAAAAATATTGTACATCTACCAGACCTAAATTTCTCTACTCCTGTTCATCAATAACTGACTAACCAGTTCCTTTATTTTCTCCAAAACTTTGTTCCTTTCTCAAAAATTTCACCCAACCTCCCCTTCTCCTCTCAAAAGAGAATCCAGCTATTTTAATCCAAAGGAATTGCAGCTTCTTTTGAAAATTGGAGATCACTTGTAGTACAACAGAAAGGAATGTAGTAACCTACTTGAAACACAGCTATGGGCAAGAAGATTTGATGAGTTTTCACAACTTTTTTTGACTAATTTTGCGATTTTTGGACAATATTTTACTCATTCTCATGATTTTTTTGCCGCAAAAATTAGTTAACCCTTCGCTGTCAAGTAAAAAGCGTTACATGAGCAAATGCGGATATAAGAAGTCGTTACTTTAGATAAATTTGTCACATTTTACTTTTATTTGTGTGCGGAAATATATATCAGTCCTGTTCGTTTATATTTATAGGTGTTTATAAAATTTTAAACCAAAAGTCCAGTGTTCTGTGTTTAAAGCTGCTCTAAAAAGTTACTATAAATCTGACCACGAAGAAACCCTTCATAATAGGAAAAGAGTTTTCGTGCAAGATTTTGGAGCATCTAAAAATCCCTTCGAGGATGAAAAAGGTAAAAAATGGACGATTTTAATTTGGAACAGAGATATGACCATGAAAGCAGTCCATCAACTGAAGAAAAAATCGACATGCACTGTAACACTGACACGTTGCACTTGAATAAAATTTTGAAGAAATAAAGATTTCCATACAGATAAGCTCACAAACAATTATGAATATTAGGATGTGACTGGAGAAGCTGAGTTCCGAAAGCACCGTAGAAAAACGGTTTCACCAAAGGCAATAGATAAAAATAATAGCACAGCAATGGACATTGATACAAATAAGTTTTACAGTAAAGAATTATGAGAAATACAAGAAAATTTCGGGAATTTAGTGATAGGCTTAAATGACAATGTTCCGTATATCAAGAGAAGATTACGGCAATGCATTCCATATTTAAATTACAATTGTGCAAGGGAAAAGTTAATAATGTTTCCACCTGGATATGAGAAACCGGATGTACATGACTTGCAGAGTGAAATAGAAATAAACCAAATCCCAACTCACTTAACAAACCTTTTACTCATGCCATGAAATTCAAACACTATTTGGGTCACGCCGTCAAACTATATACTCATACCTTAACATTCACAGCAGCTTATCTTTATGGCGTTGCATCTAATGAAAGAATCTTTAGTCAAATAAAAATTTAAAAAATATATATTGCAAGCTACTATGAGAGATGACAGACATGATAGCCTAATGCTTTTAAAATATGAAAGTGAAATAGGGAATTTTATTAAACTAAGCAATGTTATTAACAGGTGGTCTTCTTTGAAGATCACAAGAATTAATATTAATTGAAAACTAGTCGGATGTGCCAATCCCAAAATTTTCTTCTACTCCATACATGTTAATGCCTCAAAATTTACAATCACAGTGCCAAAATTAAATGACAATTCTTTGCCTATAATAACAAACTCTCAAAATATAGATTTGTTGAATTGTGTGCAATTAAAAAAGGAGATATAAGCATAGCATTTTTCAAACAAATCATTCAATTTTGGCACCCAGCCTTTTAGATGTCTGCAACCAAAATTCCTTACTCAAAGTGCACAAAAATGATAGCTTTGGGCAGTATAGACCCAAGCCTAATAAGGATCTATTTATGTGGAAGTGCTACTTATGTGGAATATGAAGTTTGACTAAATTCCGTGCATTGGTTTTTGAGATACAGCTATCGCAAAATCGTGAAAAATGCTGCATAGCAGCACCGCCTGCTATATGATATACATAAAAAGCTAATCTGCATCAAATTATGTCAAGGTTTAACAGAATATGACGTTTGATCAAGTTCCGTGCAATAGTTTTTGAAATATAATTATCGCTAAAATCATGTAAATCGTGAAAAATGCCGCATATCAGTGGACAATTTACACCAAAAACAAATCAGCACCGATTTTTATCAAGCTACAGTTAAACCTCGTTAACACGAACTGTTTCCGATTGCCTCGTCCAGTTGTATGTAATGTAGTTAAGTTCCGATAACACGAACTACTTTTAATACGAACAAAAAAAGTTTCCCCTTTAGTGTTCGCGTTAACGAGGTTCGACTGTATAAGTGAATCTCTAAAGTTTTATTAAATTTCGTGCATTAGTTCTTGTGTTAGAGAGCCCACAAAATTTGTATCATATATAGACAGACAGATATTTTCTAAAAACAGTCGAATCGTGTTTAGGACTTACTAAAACGTATAAATCAGTCTAAAACCGGAAGTCGAATTTTTTCACGCATCCAATACTTTCTTCTTGTAAAGATAGAAAAAAGTAAAAAGCGTATTTATTTTTTTAGTAAACAAACCCATAATTAGAATTTTTATGTTTTCAGTTTCAGAATTTTCGTTTGGAAAGGAATTTTTTATGCAAAAGTAAAGTATCATTATAATTACTACACACATTGTGCATATAATTTTAGTCGAAAATTGGAGCAATTTGTTTCAAGTTGGGAAATTTTCGGATTCTCCCCCCCGAAAAAATATCTGTGGCTACGCCCCTGCATGCCATGAAAATGACAATATGAAATTTTAAGTCTTTTAATTGCTTTATTTTTGTATTATTATGAATAAAATATGTCTTGAAAATACTTCTAAGAATATCTTTTATTAGAATGTAAAGAAAGAAAATTGCATTATATAACATTAAATAGAAATTTTATTGTGCGGACTGCAATTTCCGTATTTTATGATATTGACCCATATGGTGAAATGCATGTATATGTGGTAGTTGTGATTTTTGAAACAATTTGGAAAAGTGTGGCAGCTTTCAGTAGTTTCATTTATTATGTTCAAAATAAACAATTTTTCGTCCCTTTTCAACAGCTGTTTTTGTTTTGAATGTTTTTTTTTTTCCTTTTCTATCATTCTGAGAAAGCTCGAAAAAATATAATTCAAAGCACACATTAAACTCCATATTCTGTAAAGAAATTAAATAAAATAACATTTTATTAAGCGTTTAGATACAAAAATAGAGTTTCAATTGAACAAGCTTAAATTAATTGTTTCCACATTTCGGTGTTTTTACTAATTATATCTTATTTCTTTAACACGGCTGAAATATGTCTAGGCAGATCCGTATGAAAAAAAATATATATAAAAGAAGATAATGTTTCTATTTAGACTATGATATATTTTTTATTTCATTTTCGAAATTTATGTCATAATTTTTTCCACGTGTTTATCGTAAATTAATTTTCTTACGGTAAGAAAACATTCTTGTTTTTGTTTGCTGTTGATAGAGTTTTAATACTTCTATCAGAAGTATATTTAAATATATTATAAGTATTTTAAGAATAAAATTTATTTTTATAAAATGAAATTTTAATTAGAAATTTTTGATTTTAATCTTTATAACAATGCTAGATAATTACAATTTCACCGATTTCTTTGATTTTTTATGTTAAACTTTTCATTTGTAGATAATTAGCAAAATGGGGAATAGCCAAAATACAATTTATGATTTTTTTTTTAAGTTTATCTTTATTTAATATTAGAAAAAAATAATGTTTTAGGTATATTACGTTTTGAAGAATCAACGGATAGAATTGTTATCAATAAATGTTCGTAGAAATTTACTTGTATTTTTATTTAAGAAAAATTTCAACATTTTTCTGCTGAAATCAGTAGCTGGAAATGAAAAAAAAAACTTACATAAATTAAGAAAAAAAGATTATTTTATTTCTATTGCCGCATTCAGTCAGTTTAAAACTAAATTCTATACTTAAAGTAAGATGTAAAAGAAAATTTTAACGGAAACATTGGTCTTTTTTTAACTACTCCAAGTTTTATATTACAATTTCCAGTTTATTTCCTAGACAAGCTCAATAAAATTTCCGCAAGTTCGATAATAAATGGTTTGCAGCTTTTGAAAAATGCGTCTTCTAATTCAGGGTATACTGTTGTGTTTATTAAAAAATATATATAGAATAAGTATGAATAAAGAAGAACTAGTAAAGTGTTTATTTTTATGTGCTTTAACTAAAATCACGCAAAAGATTTCTATAGTTTTACTTTTTTAAATAAAGATGATACCTGATTAGATTAGTTTTGTCATGGTGGATATGAAATATATTTTCATATGACACTATTTTTAGATCACAAATTATTATTGTTATAATACTAAGTAGGAAATGTAGCGTGAGTCAGTCAACAAACAATAAGCACTGTCTGCACACGCTTTTGTTTGACCTAATTAATTCAATAATTTTCATGAAGCTTTGAGGGTCAGGAGAACTGGTTGTCAGCAAATAGAAGGAAGTCATCAATATGATTTTCATTGGGAAATTTTCGTTTTGAGTAAGTCTATAGTTCTTCAAAATATTGCCTCTTGCAATTTTTTACATTAATATAAATATTTCAAATTAATTACGGTAGAAAAATGATACTATAACAAAAAAAGAAAGAAAAAATCATGCGTGAAGATTATGAAACACTTTACAATACATTCAGAATAATGTAACAAAGCTTCACCGTTTAAAAAGTTGAAATAGGATGTCTAATTGAATCATTTGGAAATGATAACACATTTGAAAATCCAATTTCAGTAATTCCCATGTAGAGTCGGAAAATTATTCGAATTCTTTGAGCAGCCCTGTATATGATATAAAGACTTGTATCTATAAATTACATGCATGCTGTTAAGTGAGATATTGGGTATGCGAGTCCCGAGAATATGGTAATGAATTTAAGATAATTAATTCATATATAATTACCCCAAATCCGCATTTGGAATCTCAAAAACCACACACCCAAAATCACACTATAGCCGGAGCGATAGTAGCTGCACATCACGCTATGAGAAGTTTAATAAAAGCCATTAGAATTAATATTAATATTAATGTTAAGTGAGATATTGGGTATGCGAGTCCCGAGAACATGACAATGAATTTGAGATATAAATAAAATATTGTAATCTGTTAACTAATATTATTTTGCCTATAAATCTATGAAACACCTAACTATTTTCTTCATTAATAAAATCTTTCAATCAAACTTAACAAGTAAGTAAATATTTAAAATGGTTATAAATTCATAAATGTAAAGTATCTCTTGTTATATAATAAAATTCAAATCTACCAAGGTTCTCTTTTTAAAAAATTTAGTACAATATGTAAACACAGTGAATACTAAGGCCAATGTCAGACGGGCGTCTTTTTGCCTTTTACTTACGTATTATCCATTCACAATGCTATTGCATTGTGAATCGATAATACGTAAGCAAAAAAGCAGGCAAAAAGACACCCGTCTGACATTGGCCTAAGTAGTTATGTATTCCATTTGAATTTGTGTAAAAGTAAGATTGTCCTGATCAGGGACAAAATTATAAAACTATAGAGCAGGAGTGATCAAATCCTGTCCACCATGCACAAAATCAAGGGAGCACAGCAGTAATCTTTTAATAAAATTTTAAGTAAATAACAAGGATGATATTAAGAAAAAAAAATTTAAATAAGTGTGTATCAATAATAAAATAAGAACAAAAATGTTAGCATTATATATATACTATGATTGTATCATATATTCACTATTGGATTATATTGCAAGTAAAAACATAACACATACAAAACTTAGTTCGGAAATATATACTACACTTAAAAATTCCCCGTGAGCAATTTCCGCTAATGAGGACAATAGTACGTGAATTATTTTGTGCAGCTCTGTACACGAAGTAGAGAACTTATACCCAACGAGTAACACGTAAAAAAATTAGTTAAATTTAGAAGCGCGTACCGAAATTGCACTTCCAGCATTTATTGCTCAAAGACAGTACTGTAACCGATTTCTTTTGCGTGTCCCTGTAACTGAACGATAAATGCTATGAATGCCCTATATATGATTACTGTATATATAGTAGTAATCTTGTAGCGAAATTCAGTGATTTATATCAATTTCAATACATTTGAAATAGCGTAATCTAGATATATATTACGCTATCGTGCGTGGCACAGAAATCGCGATTATTTGTTAATTGTTTAATGGCAACGCCATTATGAAACGCTTCTCATTGGTTATTGTGTTAAAGTCCTCTGGCACATTTAGGCGGAGGTAAATCCTGTTTATTTACGTTTCCCCCTTTTAATGCAATTATGGAACTTCACAATACTGTTAGAAATGCCCGTAAAAGATCTCGGCGAATGCTTGAAAGTGGAGAAGAAGCCGCATTAAGCAGAAAATCGAAATAGATTTCATCGAGAGCGCCGTCAATCACAGAGCATAAGCGATCGCCAAAATAGGCTTAATAACCATCGCATGGGCGAACGCGTTGCTTCTGAAATCCAAATTATTGATTTAAACGTTCCGGAGGATAACTGTGGGGAGTATAAGCATCTATTTTGTTACGCTAATGAAAGTGACGCGAAAAAAAAGAAAAGAAAAGATTTACACTCCGATAGGGAACCTTCATTTAGTGTTCGTAGCATTTGTGGCGTAGACGTTCAACGCCTTAGTTTTCTATACAAACGTACTCTGGTTCGAAACTCGATAGGGCTAAGTTGAAATTTGAGTTAGTATATTTTTGCTATTTTAAGGATTTCATTCTTCTTTTAAGGATATCTAAGGTGAAAAAAGTGGCAATAAGTAAATAAATACATACAGTAAATATTTTTAATTTTAAAACAATTGAATTATTAAAAGAAAAAAACTGCAAATAAATGAATCTAATTATAAAAAACTACATTTTATAAATATATCATTGTTAAACGTATTTAATTAAAAGAAATTTTGTAATTTTTTTTTTTTTTTTTTTTTTTTTTTTTTTTTTTTTTACAATTTTAAGGGTTTTTAATTATTTTTAATTGATAATCAATTGAACTATTTGAGAAAAAAATTGTAAATAAATTAATCAAATAATAATAATAAAACTGCGTTTTACATTGTCCAATCGATTTAATTAAAAAGAATTTTGTTATATATATATATATATATATTTTTTTTTTTTTTTTTTTTTTTTTTTCAATTTTAAGGGGTTTTTTTTATCTATACCAATAAAAAAAATTCTTTCACTTATAAAAACCCTCGCTAATGGCACCAAAAATAAAAAACTGTCTAAAGATATAAAATGATACAAATTTGACCATACAAAGGGTCTGTCCGTTCCGATAATAATTCCAATACATGGTCCCCACCAAAAGTAAGATACAACAAAAACTGCTTAGACGGAAACACAACGACCAATGATAATTACCATTTTATGCAGGCTCTTTAAATTGAACAAAGCAATCTTGCATTTTTTGGGGGGGGAGGGGGGGGGAGTCTAAAACCTGTTTTTAGTTTATTGCACAACTCCGTTATAAACAGCCTTTATTACTCAATTAGAAAATAAATTTGCTGGATAGTACCTTTAAAAAAAATCTATATAGTAGTATTTGCTTGCAATTTTATAATTTCTTTTTCAGTAATACAGTTTATGATGCATTTGTAATTACTATTTCACCTACAGATTTTAAATAAAAATTTAAAATATTGAAATATAATTAAATTTTAATTTAATTCACCAAATAATTTTGAATAAAAGAGTTTAAAGCGTGAGACAAGCAAAAATTCAAAAGCTTAACCACAGACTTTACACAACTTTCCAACTGAACAAGAGCCGGTCCCTGGTAATTTGCACCGTCTCTACCCCCAACCCTCTGTATCGACCTGCGATACAAATTTCAGTCTTATTTAAGAATATTATTACGGGCCCGGGCAAGGCAGCTAGTCTCATTAAAATACACTGCAAACAATTTTTCCTCATTGACCAAAATGTAACAGAATTCTTTTGAGTGCACCTGTAAATGAATTGTTAATGAAACACACTCCATATTCAATACCGAACATGCACGGTAAATATCATTAGCATGTATCAATTGCATGAAAATTCGAGCATATTTACACGAGTTAGAACGTGGACAGACAGACGGACAGACAAACCGAATTCATAAGAACTTTTCAACTATGTTGGAAAATGTTAAAAAGGCGATATTTTTATTATTTTAATTTATATTTCGAGAGGGGGAGATAAAATAAAAAATATGACCAATCTAATGAATCGAAATTCTCCGAAAATGTTTGAATAATATTTATCAAATACTAGGTTGAGAAAAAGTTCTGAGAAATTTGTGAAAGTTGCGTTGTTATGCGCAAATTAACAACAAAAGCAACAAGGACTATTCTTTAAAGTAGAGACCATCATAGTCCACGACTTTCTGCCACCGTTGTGCCAGATTCCGGATTTGCTGGCTAAGTTTATCGCCATTACCAGCACTTTCATCCTCATTAATCTCATCGACGGCTTTCAGAATCGTTAGGTAGGCCTTTTCTCTAATAATGCCGGGTCAACCACACGCAAATCATACTGTTCAATAGGCATTTTGGAGCTAAAATTTCCTGAACTCCTATAAATATACCACTAGTACTCCTATATACGATACAAATTCTGGTAACTATTAGATTAAAAATTTCCCAGAACTTTTTGCTCAACCTAATAACTTTTTAAAAACATTTCTTTAAAAAAATGTATTAGCAAATTGGGTAAACTCATTTTTTCTTTAAAATAGATAATCTTTCTATATTAAAATTATTATATTTATATTCATAATTCTATTAATTCTGAAAAGAATACATCTATATATTGTCAAATTGGGTAAACTTATTTTTTCTTTAATGACGATAATCTTTCTACATTAAAATTATGAAATTTATACTTTTTGTAGAAGCAAAACTGATCAGTATAATAGCTATACCTGAACCAATAATTTTCAAGCTGCAGTTTCACTGCCGATTTTTAAAATCTGGCAACATTAATTAACAGTATTAATGACTATGACGGCATGACTATGATGATGACTATGAGAGCATAGTTCTCATAAGTTATAGATTTTGTGTGTGTGTTTTTTAATCTAACTTTATTTTTTATGAAGTTATGCATTTAATTAATTAAAATAATTTTATTTAGGGAGACTTATTTATTGCAAACTGGGAAAATTGACTTAAAATTCTAATCTAATGTGAAACGCATTATTATTTATAGGCAATAACATAAAAAAATTAAAACGTTAATATGAATCTATTAAAATCTAATCAAGTAAAAACAATAAGCTAATAGGCTTTATTAGACTTTTTAGATTTTATTTAAGCTTAACACCATTTCAAATCTATGTCTGTTTAACAGAAATTTCTAAATAAAATAACTTAACCCCTTGACACCCAGACCGCTTTTTTCATGTACGGACGTATATACCTTCTTTTAGTGTAAATTTGTTTTTTCATATTCGACACGGACGTACGCGCTGTACGTCTAGTACTTGTCTACGATAAAATCAGGACGTACGCATCGTACGTCCTGGGTGTCAAGAGGTTAGTGCATTATAGAAACAGTATTGACAATAGTGCCAAATTCTAATACATGTTTTTCATTTATATAATTTTAATTTGTACATTTGTATATTTTAGCAATCAGTTTACGGGTTTGAGATTATCTGACAGCTGAAATAGTATAAGAAGAAAAGTTTCTTGGTTGACTATGCCTGTCCTGAAATCATACAAGAGGGAAAGAGAAATGACTAGAAATCTAAAGAAAAAATCTCTTTCTAATCTAAAGAAACTTTTTCTCAGAACAAATTTTTCGCAGTCTATGCATCTTTAAAATGTTCAATATGTTTTAATTTTTGTTCAAAATTCTCAAAATGTCTAAGAGTCAATCTTGATGCATACTACAATAAACCTATGTATCCGTCCTGGAATGTTAGTTTGTTAAGGTCCTCAGATTAGAAATAAGGTGTATTAACATGGGAATTTTTAATGAAATTTTAATTGTTTTTATGCAGGTTTTTATTTATTTTTATTTATTATTATTATATTTTTTTAATTACTGTTATTCGGAATTTTAAAAAAGGCATGCACAACTAAAGTTCTATAAAGCTCAATTAAATAATGGAATGAAAGAATATTTTGAGAAAATACTTTGAAAATTGAAACGTATGGATAGTTTTAAAATATAAAGAAGAAAACCTAAATAACAGCTTTAAAATTTTCTTAATTTTCAGTAATTTGATTTTTTTTTTTTAAAGTTATTTGTTGAATTTGGGATACAGAACACTTCTTTTACGAACGTCTTTTTGGATTTGACCAAGAGTTGGTCCTTATTTTTTTTTTTCTTTTTTTTATGATGTACATGCGTTTATGATATATCTTTAGCCAAATCCTTTGGTGGTCATTTAACGCAAGTTAGATAATACTGCTAAAAACTGTACCATAAAGTATAAAATAATACTTTATTTTCAAGCCATAAACCAAAATTTTGAACTTCGTTAAATGGAAAAAGAAAGCATATTTATTATTTTAAGGGGAAAATTCATTCACAAAACGGATAAAATTGTGAATTATAGGTAACGTTGAGTCAGATCTGTTAAAGGAAAATGACGTCTTACTTTTTTCAACAATTTAACTTGATCACGATTTGGTGGTTGTCAGATACAAAAGTGGTTGCTGTGAAGAAAGATGACCCTGAGGTAAGGGCGACCCCATAACGTAAGGTACAAGGTTGCGGAAAGGTCGGGTAAGTCAAACTAGAGACGATGCCATTTACGGTAAAGCATTTGGAAGAACAACAGCCGATAAAAACTAAATTATGCTACTCTTTGTTCTGAAAAATATATATATATATTTATATAAATATATAGCCTTGATCAGAAATATTGAGCACCTCATATTTTTAATAGGGTCGAATCCTACAGGATAGGGTTTAATTCTACAGAACTTTGGCTATTTTTTATTTATTTATTTATTTTTATTTTAGCTTAGTTTTTTATTCTTTTATATATATTTATTTATTTATTTATTTATCTTGGTTGCCACACCATTCCTCATTTTTCTCATGCTTTGTATTTGGAAAACTATATGGAAAAGTAATTAAAATCCATTTGCAAAAAATTTCTATCTTAAAAATCTTTTTAATTAGAGGTGTTCAAAACAACGATTTTGCACATTTTTAAAAATTCAAAGCTTTGTGAAAACCTGGCATATTTTGTGAACTAATGGATATAAGCAAAATATCAAAAACAGGTCTGAAATCTACACACACTTTTTCTATTAGATCAAGTAATTTTAGGGAATTTATCTATAGATATATATATGGGGCATTCTCACAATCTTTTGACTTTGGGGGCGGGGGGGGGGATCTGACAAAATTAAACTTGCTAAAATAACATTTTAATCTGATAGACGAATGAATGCCTTAATGTTTCAAAATAAAGAAAAAATGGTCAGCAGTGAAAATTTTTTTATTTAACTGAGGTTTAAGTTAAACTTGCGAGTTTAATTTTCCTTACCATTTTATCACTATAACTTTATTTTCTTCTAAATTTTTACTTATAATGAATTTGCATAGTACCCACAGAACATTCAAATAAGAAATAATAACAATATATACAATATATATATTTAATACAGAATTTTTGTATAACATTGTCTTAAAGGGGTGTTAAAGAAGGGACGGTAAGGTAAAAAAAAGGGGGGATGGTGTTGGAAAAAAGGGACGAAATGGTAAAAAAAGGGACGGTAAGAATGGAGCGGTAAGGAAAATTACCACCTATTTTTAGAAAAATCATGTTAAGACTGATAGCCCCAATGTTCATTGATTTTTAGAAACAGTTGTTAACATTGGATTAAATTATTTTTTACTTATTTATTTACCTCGAAAAGTACAGGAATAAACCTTGGGGACGGTGAGACTACCAATAAAGCCACGATGCTTGAAATTGATATTTAAATGCTGATTTAAATTCTACAGTGAATTTCCTGCCAAAACATTTTAGATATTATTTCTCTAGCATACTTCTGCATGAGAAAAAACTTGAAAAAAATTCTGTGGCTGCATCTGAAATAATTTTCTGTATAATTTTAGAAGAAGGATGGTAAAGAATCTAAAACCCAGGGACAGAGTTTAAAAAATAATAACAACCCTAAAAATGTGTGCAAGTTAATTTTTAGGTACATATTTATATAAAACAATAGTTCCAGTTTCAGAAAAAAATTACATCGAATTATTTTTATTGAAAAAATTTTATCCAGGCAGCTCCAAACTTAAAAATCAGATCAGGGACACAGGATGGTATAGGAGTTTTCCAGGTGTTTGGACCCCCAACATCATCCAAAACTTATTTATCTCGTAAATATTGTTGTGCAATCATGCAATGGGATGTTCCCCAGTATATGAAATAAAAAAAAAACACAAAAAAATGTATTAAAATAAAAATTATTATTCAGGGACATAAAAGTCAAAAGATTGTGAGAATGCCCCATATATATTTCTTTTCTTTTTTTTTTTTAACTGAGTATTCTATATTTTAGTGAATTATTAGTCAAAATATGAGTTTCTAAAGAAATATATCTCACGAACGGGAAAAGATAACAGTGTGCTTTATTTCTCGAACATGTTTGGAAGTAGCACTACTAGCGCAAATAAAAAATATATGTAAATTAATTTTACTATAATTTTTATGCTCATTACTTTTTTCTTTATTGAACTGTTATCTTAGCGCTTATCTAGATCCAACGTTTTAATACTTATGAAATTATAACAGAAAGAAAATTCGCGATTTGTTTTTTAAATCTTTTTCCTTCATTGGACCAATAAACTTTCATCTGAGCATATGCGATAGAGAAACAAAGCAGAAAAAAATACTATGATTAATGCACATTATGTGATTTTTCATAATTTGCTTCATATATTTATATTTTTAAAAAAGTGTTGAATATTTACATATTGTAATTGCAGTGTTTGTCGTCTTTATATATTTGTATTTTTGGATAAGTTCGAGCTGTGTATCATCTTTGTGCCATCTTTATATTAACACTGTACAGGAGGCATACACTGTTGCCTAATCTGACGGTTTTTTATTCAGAAATTTCAAGTTCACACCGAAAATTTTTAATGCTATTTTTCCTTCATTTTATTCACGAAATATTTAGCACTGTAATAACCAAAAATAACTGTTCAAATTTTCTGCGGAGAATTTAGAATTTGTTAATGATAGTTTTATAAATGACGCATACATGCGTCCATCGGCATGTATAGTGTTAAAAATAAAACTAAGCTTTATAAGATTTTTTTAAAGGAATTTCTCATAATTATGCTCATTAAAGGGAATTACAATTGTATTTCATGACAATGTTTCATTAACTACCGAAAACAATCGCGTTCCTGGCGCTTAAAATGTGATTATGCTTGTGAAATGCGTTGTTAAATTTCAGAAATTATTTTAAATAGTACATAAAAGTAAAGTTAAATTTGAAAAATAAATAGTTATTTTTTACGGAAAAGAATTAGTATTCTCAATTTTTTTCCACGTTAAATGTCTACGGATTAGTGTAAAAATTATCATAGTTGCTGAAAATTTTTGATTAGTCTTTTAATAAATACAAG
The DNA here is from genome assembly GCA_963932465.1 of Maratus speciosus. Taxonomy (NCBI): domain Eukaryota; kingdom Metazoa; phylum Arthropoda; class Arachnida; order Araneae; family Salticidae; genus Maratus; species Maratus speciosus. The sequence goes on from OZ010791.1 coordinate 143,781,228, forward strand.
AAGTTGTGTTGAAAAATGCCAACACAACAAATAAGTGAGTGACCTCCTGATTTCTTTTTTCAGTTGTGAGAGTATATTAATTCCACTTCTATACTTCATAAGGCTTCAATAAGTATTTTTGAACGGTTTCTTTTTGTTAGTCATCTGAACTTTATTCAGTTGAAACCTTCTGCATGCTTACAAGCTTAACAACTAATTCTTTAACCATTTCTTAGAACTAAACTAATTTGATTCCCATATTACCACAGATAAAAATGTCTTTAAAATTTGGAAAGCTTTCGTGTTTTAAAAACCCTGGTAAAAGATTGAAAATTACTAATATTCTCTCTATTTTCTTATTATTATCTCACTTTTATTTTTACTTTTCGAGGGATGGGGGAGGAACTTTTTTTCTGTCAGTAAATTTGAGTGTCTATATATGTATACAAAATATGTATATGTAATATATAATACTATATATAATGTTTTCTGATGAAAAAGAAACACAACAGATCTCCACTCCGCCCACCAATGAGCTCTGGCTTGACACGAATGGCGTCGCAACCGGCAATGGTTTCGAGTCAGTAGAATGCACGCTACAGGGCGCCTGGCTCGGAGCTGTCCTTGAAGTAATCGATTTCTTACAGTTCGTTGTGTCACTGTGGTACCAACTGCAGCTCGAATTTCTGCCGCAGACGCAGTACGATGCGCCACAGTCGTACGCCGAATACGGCGATCTTCCCTCTCAGGAGTGCCACGTGGCCGCCTGGAACCTGGTCTTCTTGAGGTAGTACCATCCCTTGACTACTGCTTCCAACAATCATGCACAGTGGATAAATTCCAGCCAAGTCTTTCTGCAATATCGCGGAAAGAAAATCCAGCTTCTCGTAGTCCGAATATGCGACCTCGTTCCAACTCGGTGAGCTGTTGACAGTGGCTTCTTCGTCTCGTTAAAGACATTCTTGGCTAACATCAACTCAATACGCCACATTTCGAAGCTAAATAACGCCTACGAACTTTACAGCACGCATTTAAAGTAAACCTGATCTGCAAGTTCTGAGTGGCGCTACTAGCGCCACACTTATGCGCGAAGCGCGAAATTTCAATCGATGTCATCTTTCATATGTATAAACCCGCCTACCAAATTTCGTTTATCTAACACAAGTCTTTCTTGGTGTTGGGATTTTTTTTTCCGCCAGTGTATCTTTGTTTAGATTGACGAACGTCTCATCGCACAAACGGCGACATTTTCAAAATCATTCATGACAGAAAATGTCATGACAGAAATTTTCTATCATGAATGATTTTGAAAATGTCGCCGTTTGTGCGATGAAACGTTCGTCAATCTGAATAAAGATATTTTATCCCTTTTTATAGCATTATTTAGCTTAAGAACAGATACTTGAAAGGCTATTCCTTAAAAGGCTTGAAACCAACAATCGTACAACGAAAAAATTAATATAAAACAGTAGAAGCAAAAAATGTATAAAAGCTTTCGCTATCTTCAGAAGTTGTCCTCTTTATCACCTCCCCCCCCCCCTTTCTTCATTTAAGGAAAAACGACATCCGTTTTCTTAATTAAAAAAAAAAAAAATTAAAGGCGCAATTTCCTCAATCTATTTAATATTGTAAGACAAATCCAATAATTGCATATTTGCACATCATTATTGCGTTTTCTTTGCTATCTTTTAAGATTACTCCGAAGATTATTTTTATTATTTTATTTGTCCCTGTAATCAAACTGGAATTTCACCTCTTGTTCATTTTACCCTTATTGCTAATCTGCGTCCTACTTGAGACCCAGTCTGATGTTTACTCATTCTTCAGGACTTGTATTATTTTCCTAAACGCAACAAGTAGTTGTTATTGACCCGGACCACAGAGGAAGTGAAATTTCAAAATGAAAAGTGAAAGTTCAAATTGCAGTTTGTTTATAAATTATGTAAATTAATTTTATTTTACTTCACGATTTCGATATTAACTTTTAGTATTTAGACATTTTTTAATTTAAAATTTTGCAAATCCTGTTTTTATTTAAAAAAATATTATTTAATAATTAAATAATGAAAGAATATGCTTTTATTTTCACTAATTTGGTTTCTGAGCTCATAAATGTGACAATAAAATAACGTTGCAAAGAGATATAGTGAGAAAAACCTTGATGAATGCAAAGCTTAAACAAACACTCACGCCGCCATTTTACCTACTGTGACGTCACGAGAATACTGGAGTCCATTGGAATACGATGCAAATATTGCACCCCTCAAGATTTCTGATGGCATATTCTTTCCTCAGCAAACGCATTTTCTTTTATTATTATTCGCCTTGTTATTATTATTATAAAACATGATATTTAAAAACGCAATTTCGCCAATCTATTTAATAAGGTAAGACAAACCCAATAAGTGCATATTTTCACAATGTTATGGGCGTTTATGTGGCATCTAAAATTTCCTAAAGATTATTTTTATTATTTAATCTTCCCTTTAATTAGAATAGAATCATCTGAGATACTAATTTTATTATTAATGCTAATCTACGCATCACTTCAGGGGACTCGGCACACAAAACAATTTTTTTTTAATTATCAACTTTAAAAAATAAAAAGAAATTTCGATATTATTATGTAAATGTTAAATACAAATAATTTCATACAAAAAAAAAATTTAACAATTAAAGTTATTTTTCCCAAAAATTAAAAAAAGAAAATTCAATTTTAACCACCCAATTTAAAACGCTACTAGTATTTTATTTTTAAAATTTTTCACGTATTTTTTTTTCTAAGTGCCAGAAACATTTTAACTTAGATAAAATCCAATAATTAATTTTTATAGAATTTTTACTTAAATATTTTTACTCTTATACTAAATTCGATTCCTGTTTATTTATTATGTTGTAGTATTTACTCAATAATATAGGCATGTCGCATCGCATTCTGTATTAATAATCTATAAATGAGTTTGTCTTTTACTGTACGCTTCCAAATCAGATTATTTTCAGTTCTTCAGGCAGAAACAGGTTCAACAGATACATAATTATTTACATTAACAGTTAAAATTCAATTTTCGGAATTAAAATCTAAATATAATAAAACCTAAAATAACTTAAAAACCTATGCCTAAATAAAATAAAATCTAATCTGAAACTGAAGCGTGCCAATTAGATATATTACTACGCAAACTATCTCATAAAATTAAATTTTCAAAAATAAAACCTTTAAAATTTGATAGAGAAGCAAAATGATTTGGAAAACACTATATGTTGAATCGTTTGGCGAGAAAAGGACTCTAAAAGCCGCTTTCATAGAAATTTATAATACTTTAATTCATTCAAAAGTAACGGATTATTTTAAAGTAAATTATTTACCTGTAATACAAAACTACACTTTTTGTAAAAAAAAAAAAAAAAAAAAAAAAAAAAGCTGAATATAATCTATAGGTTTTTCGAGTGCCAGAGAAATTTAGAAATTTTCTTACGTTCCAAGTTCGGCCCACATGCCATAGGTTCGCCATCCCTGATATAGGGTATAATCTTCAACCAGAAAAAAAAAATTCAAGCGTTTTCTTTTGTATCTAGAAAAGCCTTAGCATTTTGAATACATGGAAAATATAAAAAAACACGAATTGAGATTAAATATTTCTTTTAAAGGGTGAATATGGTATATTATGTTTGTTACATCAGCCAATACTGTTGTTCTCTAAGCAGTATTAGTCTGAAATTTTGTCAGGATGTAGTCGAAAGTATGTGGAACTGAAAAAAAATCTGAAAACGAAATTTTTAGGTTTCAATATTGGTAGGGTGCCCCTTAAGCCCTAGTCTATTGTATATTTACTCATTCATCAAGACTTATTTTTATATTCTTTTTTCCTAAACACAGCAAGTGGCTGTTTTAAGAATACGATGCAAACATTGCACCTCTCAAAATTTCTGTTGGTATGTGCTTCTCTCAATAAATGCATTCTCTTTTATCATCATTATTATTATTATTATTATTATTATTATACATGATATTTAAAAACTCGGTTTCCCCTATTCTATTTGATAAAATAAGACAAACCCAATAATTGTTTATTTCCACAATGTTATGGCCTTTTTTTTATCATCTTTTAGGATGCTTTGGGGATAATTTTTATTATTTAATTTTTCCTTTAATAAGAATAGAATCATCTGAGATACTAATTTTACTGTTAACGCTGATTTGCGTCCCACTTAATCTCTGGTCTGATGTATATTTACTCATTCACCAAGACTTATTGGTGCATTCTTTTTCCCTAAACACAGCAAGTGGCTACGAGGAATACGATGTAAACATTGGACCCCTCAAGATTTCTGTTGGTATGTTCTTCCCTCAATAAATGCATTATCTTTTCTTATTATTATTATACAACATGATATTTAAAAACGCAAATTTCCCCTATTCTGTTTAATAAAATAAGACAAACCCAATAATTCTTTATTTCCACAATGTCATGATCCTTTTTTACTATCATTTAGGATGCTCTGGGGATTATTTTAATTATTTAATTTTTCCATTAATAAGAATAGAATCGTCTGATATACTAATTTTACTGTTAGTGCTGATTTACGCCCAACTTAAGCTCTAGTCCGATGTATATTTACCCATTCACCAAAACTTATTGGTACATTCTTTTTCCATAAGCACAGCAAGTAGTTGTTATCGCAATACGATGCAAACATTGCACCCCTCAAGATTTCTCGCAGGCACGACGGTAAATTTGAAAGTCTGAAATAATCTTGGCTTGCCATAAACCCCTGCCGACCGATAGGAGGAAAGCTTTTATCGAGCCTGCTGCCTTCACCTCAGAAACTTGTTTCTGTTTTTCTTGTTTTTGCTCATGTATCAACTACAAACTCATCGAGTTTCCTTGTTATCAAACAAAAGAGGTATCTATTACTTGTTTTGTGAGTTGGTGCATAAATTTATGGGTTACACCAATGAATCCTGTTATCTAACTGACTGTCAACATTTGATGCAAGGCGTTTTTTATTAACGGGTTTTACTGTATAATTTAATTTTAAAATAAATCTCTGATGGTGTATGACTGTATGTGAACACAGGAAAAACTACGACAATCAGCTCTTCTATATTGTACGAGAATTTCCGCATGTTACTATATCTCAAATTATGTTCTCAATCTACTAATAATGTATACCAAAAGAAATGTCTGGGAAGGGGGGGGGGGGGGATTGAAATTGTAGTATCGTATCATTAATATTTTAATCATGCAAATAATTTAAAAAATATAGAAATCTAAACTATTTTTCAGATCTTAGTTAAGTACCAAAAAACTTTTAATACCTAAACGCCTTTTTTTACACGAAATTCGAAAAAATAATTTTTGAAAATCTTACAACACATTTATGACTTTTTAAGTGTTTTTGTAGGGGGGGGGGGGTGAAGTGGGGGATATTCATAGGCTTGCACACATGTTGATGAACCTCAGATTTATCCAATTATATTTTCGCGGTAATATGATAAACATTTCATCATGAAAGTTTTTATGACCAAACGACAGCACTTGATTTTTATTGTAATTTCCCTGCTCATTATTCTTCAGTTCTTTGAAATTTATGTAAGCATCGACACAGTCTGGCTGTTTTAATGCTAATTAACCTGTAACATGCAAAATTTTCTATAATTTTTCCTTCTTTTAAATCTTTTTCCTCTTCATTATTTTTAACTGGTAGAATTTCATACATGCAGATCCGGTAGTGCAACGAATCAGCCAAATGCGCTGAAATTATTGTACAATTACAGAACGTGATGTTTCATATAAACTTACTTCGTGTACTCACATTTTTGCGTTAGTCAGAGGTAGTCTGCGTTATCTTTGTACCATCCTTATATTGAAATTAAAAACTCATTGCAGCTTCCCTATTATCAAGCAAAAGAGCTATCTATTACTTGTTTTGTGAGTTGGCGCACACTTTACGAGAATGAATGTTGTTATCTAATTTGCTCTCAAATATTTTACGCCCGGAATTCTTTAATATCGAAATTTATTGTACAATTTTTCTAAAGATAAATTTCTTCTGGCGAATGTGAGCACGGGAAAAATAAATTCTATCATTTTTTTCCGTATTACATAGGAAGTTCCTTGTGTTGTTAAATCTTTGTTCCCTAAATCGTTTATTTTTCACTCATTCGAAATCTTGTTTTTGATACAACTTTGTGCCTTCATCATGAAGTAATTTTCATCCGTTCACGCAAAATTTCTGATATACAAATTCAATTTTGAAAAAAATTAAAATGTTTTTATTTCAATAAATATCATAAAAAATTAACAGTGTGTACATTTTTATTTTTCATAGGGTTACTACTGTGACTTTAATATAGGTGCAAATTCACGGTCGCCAATTGCCACGTGGCGACTAAATTTTTTGCTTTGACGACTAATTTTCGGCGTTTAAGTCGCCATCCTTTGGCGAATTTCTCGTTTTTCTCGCAATCCTTAAACGAAAATTGCATTTTTTTTTTCGAGATCCTCTGACGAAAATCGCGTTTTTTTCGTGATCCTCTAACGAAAATTGCATTTTTTCCTCGATCCTTTGATAAAATTTATGTTTTATAGTGATCGTTTTATGAATGTCGCGGTTTTTTTCGCAATGCTTTCACGAAATTTGCGATCTTTTCATAAAATTCCTTTTTTTTTTTTTTGCAATCTTTTGACGAAATTCGCTTTGTCTCTGCGATCCTTTGACAAAATTAGAATTTTTTCTGCGGTCCTTTGACAAAATTAGTGTGGATTTTTTTCGTTAGCCTTTGACGACGTTAACGTTTTTCTGCGAAGATTGACGAAATTCGCATTTTTACAGCGATTCTTTGACGAAATACGAGTTTTTCACGATTCTTTGACGAAATTTGCGTTTTTTCCGGAATTCTTTGACGAAATTTGCATTTTTTTCTGATCCTTTGACGAAATTTGCAGGGTTTTTTTTTTTTTTTTGCAATGCTTTAACGAAGTTCGCGCTCTGAATTTTTTCCCATAAAAACACTATTGCTTTTATGGGTTTATTTCACAATGTGGCCACTGGCACCTACAGTCTTTAGTCACTAATCACCTAGTCAAGGGGCATTTCACAAATCTAGGGTCACTTCAATCCCCGGTTTAAAAAAATAAATAAATAAAATAAAAAGGTTTAAGTGCACATAAATCATTTTTAATAGGAAGGTCTTTAAAAGGCTTTGTGTCTCTTCAAAAGGTTAATCATGAATATTTGTATGGAAGTTAGAGTATATACAGTCCAACAATCGGATAAACTAGCAATCTGAACTCATGAACACTTTTCAAGTAGCATACTATTATTCCGTTGAGTACGAATAAAAAATATATCACTTTTTGGTCCCCCACCCCCCTCGTGTACTACAAGTCCTAAAAAAGATTAGGCGTTTTTAAAATTCAATTACTTACAAATTAACTGTGACAGCTAATAAAAAGAGAGTAATGCATGAAGTAAGGACTACCTTTAGTACGCTTTCTTGCTTTAGTTTCAACTGTCCCCAATACATCATGCCGCGCTAGCTCAAGCTGTTCGAACGCTCAAGTTAACGTAACGTTTTTATCCTTCATTCTGCCCAGCTTTTGAAGCGAAAAAAAAAAGGCTTGCGAGTTTTTTTTTATTAAAAATGATTTTTACCTACGTTCACCCACCGTGCATAGCATCTTCTGTAACCCAGGAAGATCAGATTAGACCCCCTGCTATTTTTAATGCAAAAATAATATTTCGGGTGACTGCATTAACCAAGGATGATCATAATGTATCTTACTAGCGAATAAAAACTTTAATTATCTATTCTAAATGGTTCAAATAACAGAAAAGAAATCTTTTGCAGTCGATAAAAAATGAGACATTTCATAAAATGAAGAGACCTTGGCAAAAAATAAAGAGCTCAAAGTGTTTTCTGCACTTCAGTTCCAAAATGTACAACTGGAATAATAGCAAAAAATAAATAAAAAATAAAATAAGCGTAAAAATGCCTAAAATAATATGATTCAATATCATTCTCTATTTTCAGCTGTCAGAGTTCATAAATGAAGACATTTCTAAACACAAAATAATGATATGATAACTTTAGCCTAAAATGAAATATCCCGGTTCCTCCAGAACAGTACGATAATTATTTCTTGAAATCTAGATCGATTCTAATATTGCAGTATCATTATTTGAAAGTAAATCTAATAAAGTGGGTTTTAATAAAAAATAATCGATAGAATCAATGCAATCACAACTCCCGCTTTCTCCTTGATTTTCATATCATGAAACACTGCAACCGCTCCATTTATTTGCCTCGAAATCGGCTGTTCTTGTACTTGTAAACTTTAATTTACGCTTCCAATTTTCCTATGTTACGCAAGAGCTCTAGTGTTTTGATGAAATATTTTGCAGCTTCATATTTTTGGTTTACTTTCTCTTTTATTTATTAAAAAAGCTTTAGTTTTTCGAATTCCTTAAAATATTATTAAATTTATGTTCTTAAATACTTCAAATTCGTGCATGCTATCAATTTCATATTGTTTCATTATTGATGCAAATTAAAGAATAGAAAACTTCATCAACACTTGGCAGCCATTATGTGTCTTACAGACAGGCGAGTTTGAACAATGTTTCGAACAATGGAATCATCGATTAGACGAGCGTATAAAGTTACAGCTTCATATTTTCTGTTTACTTTCTCTTTTATTTATTAAAAAAGCTTTATCTTTTCGCATTCCTTAAAATATTATTAAATTTATGTTGTAAAATACTCCAAAATCGTGCATGTTATCAATTTCATATTGCTTCATTATTGATGCAAATTAAAATATATAAAATTTCATCCACACTTGGCAGCCATTGAATGTCTTACAGACAGGTGAGTTTGAACAATGATTCGAACAACGGAATCGTCGAGTAGACAAGCGTATAATTAAATGGAGAGTATATTGAAAGTGTTAAGGTTGTTTTGTTAAAAAATTTAAATACAGGTTTTTATAAAGAAATTTCTGTTTTGGGGGTCCCCCTCGTATTTAGATTTTCTATACATATTTTCCGGTTATTAATGGAGTTCACGGCCTGTATGTGTCGGTCTTAAGCCGACGAAGAACTTTCAATTCATTGTCATATAAATTAATTATCAAGATTTAATTAATTTTCATTTTAATTCTTAAACCTATGCTATCTTTGACAACTCTTAAGCTTCTTATTACTCCTTTCTTCGAATATAAAGCTATGCCTTATTTAATCGAAGAGTTTCTATGATTAAATAAGAGAAAGATATCTATTCGAAAAAAATAATAATTAAAAAGCGTAGAAGTTCGCAGCTATGCTCTTCAGCGATTATTTTTTCTCTCTCTATCATTTTAAAAGCATTTTTTATATCGTATTTGATAAGTTTTCAACTTATTCCAAGAATTGATATTATTCTAGGTTCATGCAGCAGCTTTACAAGTTCTATGACTCTAACAATTCTCCTTCTTCTTTAATAGGGAGGTGTCTGCCCTGATGATACTAAGTTACTACAACATACATCAACTCTGAAACTTGGAAAACTATCAACACCGTTCAGACAATCACGTCAGTTTACTTTCTTAATTAATGCATTCTTGTTTCAGGTGACAGTAATCTCCATTTCAAAATGCCTCAGCGATCAACATGAAATAATACATCCTACTCATCTCGCTGCGCTTTTTAATCACTTCTTGTCCCACACGATGGCATGCTTAGAATACAACTGAGGGAAAGAAATGCTTTCACTGCCAACCGGGTTAGTGGGGCTTTTTTGACACAACTGTGTTAAAGAAGTGTTTGATCAATAATACAAAAGCTTCTTGAAGCTATGTTAACAAAGATTATATGAAAAATTTCTTACATTCATGCTATTCTTGGAATGTGCTTTCTATTAACAATATTTAACCCATGAAAAATCACCCATACCCCTGGTATCAGTGGTTTTTACTTTGTTACCATTAAATACAAATAATAATCGTCATCTTATTTAGTACACTGCAAAAAAAAATCTGTAGTTCTACAGATGTAAAGTTACATGCTTACTAAACTTTCATCTGTGTAACTGTACAAAAAAAGCTGCAAATCTACAAAACTAGCTTTTGTAAAGCTACAGAAATCCGTAACTTTACAAATGAATCTGCTAAAATTACAGTACTTAATCTTACTAAAATTTTATCTGTAACCAGGTTTGCAGTTACATGAAAAGTTCTAGGCATCCCAGTTTCCTAAAAAATTCCTAGTAACCTTACAGATTTTTTGATTTGCGGCACAAAAGTGTGTCTGTTACATGAATTTTTGTTGTTGCCGTTACATAAAAAGTTCTAGGAATCCCAGTTTCCTAGAAAAACTTTAGTAACTTTACAGATTTTTTTTGCAGTGTAGGAGACAATTCTTACAAATCCTGCAATAAAGTAAGTTGAAGATTACTTTTCGAAAAACAGTGGTGACAATATTAAAAACCGTACGCATCCTTGTTATGCTGTACCCTGCGCGACTGCTCAAACTCACAGTTGAGTCGGTTCTCAAATTCACTGCTCAACGAACGCGAAACTTTCTGACACATTTTCTGCTCATTTTTAAACGTAAAGCACAAAAGTGGCAGGCCTGACTATTGAAGCCATTTGGAATTGAAATAAGTTTTCCATTTGGAGATAAACAAATTACTTATCGAGTTATAAGCGATTTTGATGAGGTGGCTATCACGTCCTGGAAATTCGGTTAAAAATGCCAACTTTAACAGTATTTTCTGAAAGATCGTTTGCATTTACCAAAAAGTGGAAAACTATTTTCGATTACATAGCCTCTTCTGAATAACAACACCTGGCAATTTCACGTGTTTTAGAACAAAAATGAATTTAAAAATGCGTCAGAAAGTACCGCCTTTGGATTTGAGAACATCCTTAAAAAGAGATTTACTTTTTTTCGGTTGAAAAAATCTATCCGTGTACAGCGATTTGGCCGAATTCGAAGTCCTTTCGTAGTATTTAGCGTTTTAGCGCAACGCGTCGCTAGGTTTCTGTTTTGGAGCACTCTAAACGCATTTTATACAAAATGACTTTTTTGAAACTGGGCGGGATCAGAGTACAAAAACTATTAAACCGATTTTGCTATTTTTTTTATTAAGTGTGATACAACTTATTAAAGTTTGAACCCGTTTCAGCCATTTTCATAAAAAATAAATATTTTTAGAAGCACGCCAAATTGCGGAAAAAGGAGTCAGAAGAAAAAAAAAAATTTCAAAAATCGCTGCCAGTTTGTTGATTTTAAACTTTTTGATGTTAGAAGTGGTTAAATCTCCAAACGATATTATCTACTTTAATAATCCTTAGTGGAAATTGATTGAAAACGATTCTGGCAATCTATCGGATCCCAACCGATTGGAAGTGCACGTCACTAACGCTAGGACATCCACCCACGCAACTCGAGTCACATCATCAATTTTTTATTTTTTTTTTAAATATATATTATCTTCAAATGAGGAGAAATTGCATGCAAAAAACCTGGAGCTATAAAATCTTCTTTCCTACAAATGTATAGATGATATGCAGGGCTGCACAAAAGAATTCGGATATTTTCCGGACTATTGATGGTAATTCCTGAAACTGGTTTTCAAAAAATAATAACGTTTTCTAAATTGTTTACTTCCACATCATTTTTAGGTGCGTTCGTAATTATATAAATACGTAGCACCTATAGTCGCCGTTCAGTCCATCCGTCTGTCTGTCCGTCCGCATATAACAGAGAAAAAAATACCCAACCGAATGGTCTGAAATTTTAAATATATAATTGTTGCAATATTTTGTCGAGTCATTTCAAATTTTATGAAAATCGGATGTATAGTTTAATTACAGGGACAGTCAAAAGTTCTCCGTTACATTAAGGCAAATGGGAAAAAAATTATTGCAAGTGCATTTTAATGATGTTACAGCCTTCCGAATGGTCTGAAATTTTAAATATAAAATTGTTACAAAATTTTGTCGAGTCATTTTAAATTTTATGAAAATTGAATGTATAGTTTAATGACAGGGACAGTCAAAAGTTTTCCGTTACAATAAGGCCAATGGGAAAAAAATTATTTCAAGTGCATTTTAATGATCTTACAGCCTTTCGAACAGAATGAAATGGATATGCACTTATGAAGTGCACTAAAATATACATTCAGTACAATATGCGGTGCAAAAAATATTTATAAAACTAGTTATAGTACGAACGCACTTCATTTGCCACGTTTGACGAGCAATTTCCAACTTGTTTACTTTATTAAACTGTGAAGTTCTGTTAAAATATTCCGGAAGAGTTGGAAAATGTTTCATAATCTATGCTGTTCGCATGATTTTTCGTTCTTGTTTAAAATGTTTACGCTCTTTTAAATTTAAGCGTGACAACACCGATTTAGAGCTCTAATATTTCTTCAGGGGAAAAAAAATCGATGCCTGACTGTAAAAGAAAACACTTATTCAAAGAACACTGAAAATGGCTCATTAAAAAAATGTGTATTTTAGATTCATAGAAGTTTGTGGCGTAGGAAGAAACGCTGAACTGTTCAGAAGTATGAAAAGAATGCTCTGAATTCTTGGCACATAGCTAAATGCATACTAACAAGATGTGACTTTTTGTTGTGAAAGAGATTTTCTTAGGATATTATCCAAAAGAAAGGAAAATACTGAGGAAGAGTGAATCTAGCACTCAGGTTTCCACATTATTCCATTCTTAGCAGCTTAACTATAAATCTGTAATCGTACAATTTACGAAAATGGAAAATGTCGTAATTTTTTTCTTCGTTCAGTGATTTTTTTTAACTTCGGATCAAAGAAATTTTATTATAATCTTGTTATTTTTCTATAAAATTATGTATGAAAATTATTTAAAATCATCCAAACTAAGCTAAAAATTTCTAAAAGTGATAAAAAAAATTGTCTAGTTTACAATATATTCCTGGTTTCTTCGAAAGATTGAAATATAAATTTAATATCTCCCTTATTGCAAAACCTTCCGTAAAATTAAAAAGCGTAGTATGTATGAAAATAGATCCAATTGAACGAAATCAACTATCAGGAGTATATGAATTACCTTTCACTAAAGAAAGTGGAACAATGCAATTTCATATAGGTATGACAAGCAGAAAATTTAAAACTAGAATCAAAGAATATATAGCGACACCAAATACAATAAGAGAACTATAGCTTTGGCCAGATTATATAGCAAAGAACCTTTACAGATTGATTTTAAACCCTTTAACCGGCTGGCCCGGACTTTTCCGTTTCCAGAAATCATGTTAAAATGGCTGTAGATAAAACTATTTTAAACAGAATTTTATTTTGAACCATATATAGAAAGAAGTTATATTAAATATATTATAGCATCAAACTGCGATTAATAAAAGTGAAGTAAATCTTTTGTCAATCAAAATATCTACTATTTTTATCGACTGGTAATCTTCGCTTAATATCGTAGATTTTTGCGATTGAATAAGGCAAAGATTTCTAACCAAAAAAAAAAAGTGGTAGATATTTTTTATAAAATAAATTTCCCTATCTGGAATACTATTTTTTTTTTTTTTTTTTTTTTTTTTTTTTTTTACTTTAAAGATTTAAATTCAAAAATTCTGCTGTCCAAGCAAAGCGATACATCAATATGGCATTTGGGAAGGATAGTATTAAAAAAGTTCCGCGCAGACGGTATGAGATTACAACGCAAACAACGGGTTTGGCGATAAAACAAAAAGTTTTAAATTTTATTCTAAGAAATCTATCGATATTCAGCAGCTAAATTTGAGTAATTTCTTGTTGTATACATACATAGATTCTTCAATATATTTTTTACATATAATTGTTTGAGAATGCTTTAGGAGACCTCCTTGTGAGATCATGCTCTATGCTGATAACTTCAGAAAACTAATATAATTTTATTTAAATTAAAGCAAGAGGAAAAATCTTGCATGCGACATACACATCATATTAAACAAACACTAATAGATAAAATCAGCTTAATTAAACCCTTTTCATCATTTGAAAATGTGAAAAATTGGTCCCGATCGCCAATTATTGTTATTGTTCTATCAAAATGGAAATAGTTCAGAACGTATAAAAACTGAAAACGCAATGACGTGAACAAAAAAAAAATCATAATTTTATTTAGTTCAATAGAGTTTATACATGCCATATTCATGGAGGGGTGTCTGACATTTTGACTTTTTACGTAAATTGTTTAAATCAGAAAGTTATAATAATATAGCGTAATACTATTTCCGTATTTTAACGGAAATTTTCCCCCATAAATTCCAGAAAAACGGAAAATTTTCTGTAATTTAGGGAGAAAAATTTCCGTAAAAATACGGATCTCGATTGCCAGTAGAATCTCCGTTTTTTAGTCCGTTTTCTTTTACAGTGCATGCTTCTATATTACAATAGATAAACGTTGGGTAAATATAAAAAAAATTTAAAAGTTTGTACGTTAACACGTTCACGCCGGCGCGGTGGGTCACGCTCGACTATCTCAGAGTTGTCAAGTCTCCGGCTTCTTGCACACCACTGTTATTTTAGAGAAAATGTTGTTCCTTTAAATCGCCCAATTGTTCTAATTAAATAAAACAACATTTTCTGTATTAAAATACTGGTATCCAAACAGCCAAAGACTTGGCAACTCTGAGACAGTCGAGTGTGACCCACCGCGCCGGCGTGAATGTGTTAAATGATAATTTTATAGAATTTATACTTTTATAGAATTATAGATTATCGATATCCAAAACGCTTATTGATAACATTTAAGTCTAGTTAAAGAGATATCTATTGATAAGCTTATTGCAATATGACATAAAAAGTAATCTTCCCACGATTTTTTTTTTCTCTTCCCATTTAAATTAAGCAGATATTAAATTTTAGCCGAATATTAAGGCAGTTCAATTATATTGAGCCATTGATACTTAAAAATATTGACAAAATCAAAAGTAACTTTAAATATTTTTTTGTAAAAAAAGTATGAAAAACGAATATCAATGAGTAGATGATGAAAATATCCTTTCACTTTTCGAGAATTATCTAACGTTATTAAAACCATTTTAAACAGAGCAACTGTGTTTCATATTTTAACGAAACTCTAAAGAATGTGAGTAATTATAATCAACAAAATGAAAAGAGTGTGAAAATGATTTATGATTGTAAGCTATCAGTTAAATAGTACATATACCCAAACATCGTACATTTTTCATAACATTAATTTTTGAAATAAGATTCTGTCGTTAGACTGCATTTCAAAAAGAAACTATTAAAAAGTAAATAGGTTGTGACACATTTCTAATATCGAATGAACTGAGCTTACAGTGGAAGATCTCAATCCGGTGGGGTTGGGGTTGGGGGGGGGGGGGGGGGTTGAAACCTCAAGAATATTTAGGGCTCGGCAAATTTGCTAATTTCTTTTATCTGAATTCAATTTAAGGGAAAAGTTTTATCCCCGGAGTATTTTGAAGATTTTATTTTATAACTGATTAATGGCAAAGATAAAAGCTACTTTTTTTTTCATTATTTCTATTCAATACTATTACATTTTTTAAATAACATTTTAAAAAGAATTTTAACACAAATTTAAAAATCAAATGAGATAAGAATTGATGCATATTCTCACAAAATGTTAAATTAAAAAAAAATTGTTAAAAAATTTCTTTAAACATTATTAATAATTAATATTTTATTAGTATTGAACATAAAAAAAAAAAAAAAAAAAAAAAGTAGCTTTTATCTTTAATTTTTTTTTTTTTTTTGTCTCACCATTAATGATTAAAAATAAACCTGGGTACAATTTACCCCCATTAAAGTGAACTGGGGGCAAAGAAGAAAAGCTAATTACAATCAAGTCCTACATATTCTCAAAGTCCGGATTTGGGATTTGCCCTTATTAGGAAAATAAACATGGAACAAATTTCGCAAAACCTTAAGAAACCTCTGAAAGAAGTCTAAATATTATTAAAATCACTAGTAAATTAAAATTTAAAATTAGCGTTCATCTCAGTTTTAAAATGGAATTTAATTGTTAGTCATGACTTGGATGCAGATGAAGAAAATACTATGTTTGAAGAAATTGAGCCTACGTGATTTTACATTAGTTTTTTAGTAACTTGTGTCTAAAATAAATCTGATTTTATGTTGTTTGGGGATATTTTATGCTTTGTTTTACTTGCCAATATTTATAGATTGTACGGATTTTAACTTTTTTTTTCTTTTTTTACGTGTTATTGTGATCTTATTGAATGACTTTAATTACATATACCATCACACTGCTTTTTTCATTTAGCTACGTTGTTGCATTTATCAAGTTTATACGACAAGCTTTTAATATACCGTTTTTAATTATTAATCTATGCTTTAATTTTAAGGGTGTTCTAAAATCCAAAAGGGCAAATTTCTGACATAAGTTTTAATTTATTTTTGTTCGAAAATGCATTAAACTAGCTGGTGTTGTTGTTCAGAAACTATGTCATCGAGCTGTTTTTTTCATTTTTTTGCAAACGCAATAGATCTTTCAGAAAATAGTGTCAAAGTGGACGTTTTGAACCGAATTTCCGCGCGAAAGTAGCATAACCACTCAAGAGCGGACAAAAAACGTGTTTGTCACGTGATCAAAATCGCTTATAACTCAATAAGTAATTTATTGATCAAAAAATGAAAAACACAGTTCAATTCCAAATCGCTTCCATGGCCAGGATTTTCAATTTTATATCTTTCCGTTAAAAAAGGAATTTGTAAATGTGTCAAAACGTTTTGCGCTTGTTGAGCAGAGCAGTTAAGAACAGCCTTAACTTTTTCTTGGCACAGCATGTCCCTAAAGGGACTTTGTGCAATAAAACCATAATCAACTAACTCAGTTTGAAAATTCTAAGGCACTATCGCTCTATTGTTCATTGTTGTTGTGTTTAACTACTTTAGTCTCATAAATTGTTCCTCACTGTCATTAAAAGGAAGATTGGACTAAACATTTTATTTCTGAAATTTTCTTGATTTTAAAATTTATGAGCAAATGACATGGTCTGGCAATATTTTAAATGACGTATTGTTTCATTCAAACTGTTTTACCATATGGTTATACCACAAAAGACTGGAAGTTGAAAATTCTTTCTAAGTCTTTCATATCATCATATTACATAGCGGTAAACTAAAAAGAGTCTTTGAAATAAGCTAGGAATGAGTGACGGAACTCCTGACAACGTTAACACCTGGCGAGGTATCTTTTCCAGCGTTAGATTGAGGTGTTAAGTGAGATTTGTTGTAGCTTAAAGATACTTTCTTAAAAGAGAAAAAAAGGTTTCTTTTAAATTTAGCTGAGTTTTTTCCCTCTTTCAGAGTCCTGTTACTCCAAATTTCGTATAAATCTTAAAACCATAATTTTCACAGTACATTAATCTTCCAATTACACTGACAGAAAGAAAAATGAAAAAAAAATGATTGAAAAGTTATTATTATATTCGTTTTATCGAAACTTTTTTTGAATTTGTTTAAGGGGGTCCGGGACACATTTTAAAATAATGTTCATTTATTGAGTTAAAATTCGGAATTTTTTTGTGATGGTTAACTTTATCATTTGTAAACAAAATCACATGATAAAACTTCTCAGAATTTAAAAAAAAAATTTAAATTTAAAATTTACTAAAAAAGTAGGGTAATTTAAAATCGTTATAACTCGAAATATTATTTATAGAATTTAATTTATTTCATTTAAATAAACAGAAATATATAAGTTTTAATTTTGATTCAGCATTTTTAAAAATATTAATTTATAAAAATAATTAAAAATATTTAACGAAAAAATTTCAAAAAAAAGTGGTGCAACTTTTTAAAAAAAAAATCATATTTTCAAAAGTAAATATTTTTTTCAAATATGCTGAATCAGAATTAAAGTAAAACATTTGAAATATATATGTTCCAAGTTTGAACCCTGTATCTTTAACGTTTCTCGAGTTATGAGAATTTAAATATGAGAAATAGTGAAAAAACCTATCATGAAGAAAAACCCATTTTTACAAGCAGTCGTTTCCATGGCAGCCATTGCTTGAAAACTAGATTTTGAAAACAAACCAAAACGAAAAAATTAATATTGTTTGTTTTAATTCGGGTAGAAACATGATTTAAATGTCATTTTAAGCAGAAAAAAAAAGAGAATTTTTTTATGAAATAAAATGTTTTTGCAAAATTTGACGATTTTTGTGTCCCAGACCCCTTAAAAAAAATAATGCATTATAAAAAAAAGGCTCGAAAATCATAAAGAAATAGAAACGAAATTAAGGTAATTGCATTTTTGTAGAAAATTCCAAGATACTTAATATCTTTAAGCCTTTTTTTTTTTTTTTTTTTTTTTTTTTTGTAGCATAAGAAAAAATTTATGATTAAAATAAAATTGGAACAAAAGAAGAATCGGTTGCAGAATCGTAAGTGTGCGAGTGGGCTGTAACAATAAACTTAGGCGTTGGACATCTGCTTAGAAATACAGGTGCTTCGCTTAAAAGACTTTTCAAATAATAGATGCTTCTTATATAAAGGTTCGAATTCTTTGTATAGCGAAATGAAAATTTTACTGAATAAAGTAAGATTAGTATACTTAGTGTAGCATTTGATTGAAAGTTACGTATGCGAGAGGATTATTATAGGATACGATAAGCATAGAAGTTGAACATCTGCTTAACCCTTAAATGCGCGATTTTTTATTTAGTTTCGAAAAAAATATATATGATTCTCTGAAAGATTTATTACACAGGAAAAATAATGAAAAAAATCAGAGATACATTTTTCATATAATACGGCAATCTTTTCTTCTGTTGCACATCTGCAATATAAGTAAAAACTACTGTCGTGTGGCTGTTTTACGCTAAAATATTGCAAATTAGTAAATATTTTAAGAAGAATGTCTCCAAATACCTCATTTAATATAATTACTTATTTTATTAAACTTAACCTTTAACCCTTTAATTCCCATTATAGAATACGTTCCAGAAATTACGTAGTTCAGAAAATCTGACTTTACACCAAGGAGTTTCAATGGTTAATTTCGCTTTATTTAAATACGGAATGCCTATTATTAATTAAAGCAAATATTGCTATTTTAATTTTCTGGTGTGAATTAGATATATATGAATTTAAAAAAAAAAAATGTATTCAATTCAAAGCACTGTTGCCTGCATGCAAAGCTGCGCGATAAAGGGTTAAGAGAGAGACAGGATGATGCAGGACTTTTTAAAAGATAGATCATTTTCATTACGAAACGCCGCAAATCGTAAATAATTTACTTGGATTTATTGAAACAACTCACGGAATACGTACAGAAAAAAGAAAAAAAAACATTTTATTATTAAACGAGAGAAAGGATAAAACAATAAGCAGGTTTAGATTTACTCACAAGCGGTAGAATCATTATTCACGTCTTTGAGTTCGGAAGGGCATCACGATTTTTTTTATATTAAATTATTATTTAAATTTAATAAAACAGTGTCCTCCAAAAGAATATTTGGCATAGAACCTCAGTTAATCTAAAATTGACATTGACGAAAATGTGAAACACTATAACAAAAAATTGTGCACATCACAACAAAATCTACTGTCAATTTGGATGCCAGCATTTTCTTCTATTTTGCTGCAAGTTGAGATCAAAATGTACCGTAAGACTCTTTTTTTTCGCATTTTTATCATAAAAATGTCCGTAATCATACAATTTTTTGCATAAAAAATGCTGGTACTCCAATTGCTAGCAGATTTTGTTGTGCTTTTTTACTGTATTTTTTTTATTTTTTTAAGTAAAAAGACGTATCTTAATTTTAGGGTAGGTGGGCAGTAAATCTTTTATTAAAAAAAAAAAACCTACAGGAATATTCTCAGAAACTTAAATACCAGTAGATGGAGAATTATAGTTTCTCACAAGAAGCGGTAACCATCGTTCGGTGAAAGTTAATGTGGAAATTCCACTAAAAATACTTCATAACCAGGGGCGTAGCTATAGATTTTTTTTCGGGGGGGAGAATTCGAAAATTTCCCAACTTGAAACAAATTCTTCCAACATATTATTTGAAATTATATATATTATTTGAAACAAATTCTTCCAACTTTCAACTAATAGTGTGTATAATACGTGTACCACAATGTGTATAATAATGAAACTTATGCATAAAAAATTCCTTTCCAAAGAAAAATTTTGAAACTGGAAACATAAAAATTCTAATTATTGGTTTGTTTAATAAAAAACAAATATGCAAGTCCTGAACACGATTTGACTGTTTTTAGAAAATGTCTGTCTGTGTGTATGTGACACAAATTTTGTGGTTGCTCTATCTCAAGAACTAATGCGAGGAATTTAGTAAAACTTTAGATTCAGTTACATCTTGATAAGAATTAATGCTGATTAGTTTTTGGTGTAAATCGCCAGAAAGGTGGCGCTGCTAAGCTGCATTTTTCACGATTTACATGATTTTAGCGATAGTTATCTCTCAAAAATTGTTGCACGGAATTTGATCAAACTTCATATTCTGTTAAATCTTGACATAATTTGGTGCTTATTAGGATTTTGTGTATATTATATAACAGGTGGCACTGCTGTGCAGCATTTTTCACGATTTTCGCGTTAGCTATATCTGAAAAACTAATGCACGGAATTTAGTCAAACTTCATATTCGGTTTCACTTCCTTATTGGGCTTCGGTGTTTACTGGGTATCACTTTTGTGTCCTTTGGATTTGGAATTTTGGTTGCATCTAACAGGGTGTGTGCCGAAATTCATTGATTTGTTTGAAAAATTCGAGGCTTCTATCTCTTTTTTAAATGAGCACAATTAAACGAATATATACCTTTATAATTCATTATTATGGACATAGAATTATTATTTAATTTTAGCATTGTGGTTTCAAATTTTGAGGTATTAACATATAATCAGGACTCCCAAATGGTCTGCCAACTGAATACCAGTATTATTTTAGAAAAATTTCCTTTTTAGATTTTTCTTTCAAACCGCCCCGGAAACACCTTGTCTTCAAAGAAGCCGACCTGATGATAACATCATCCAGTTTAATAAAATCCACTATTTGACTTTCACATTTTAAAAGCATTAGGCTGTCAAGCCTGTCATCCCTCATTGTAGTTTATAATATATATATTTTTTAATTTTTATTTGACTAAAGATTCTTTCATTAGATGCAACGCCATAAAGATAAGCTTCTGTGAATGTTAAAATATGAGTTTATAGTTTGACGGCATGATCCAAATAATCTTTGAATTTCATGGCATGAGTAAAAGGTTTGTTTAAAGCTGCTATCAGATTCACCAACTTTTCGAGCAATTTTTGAGCCAACTCTTGATTTCCTCCAACTTTTCGTGAAATATTGTCTCACCACCCAGTGTGATAGCAAACAGCAATATCCCCAACTTTTTATCCACAGCTCTAAAAAAGTATGCGCTAGCCGCGCCTTTTCCCCCAACTTTCAACATTTCAGCCAATCAGAGATAAGCGATTGATACGAATAGGCGATAAATATTAACGGCTGGTACTAGTAGTAGTGGTTTTCCTCCAACTTTAGCAACGACAACCTTTTTCTCCCTTTGAACGGGAAAAAGTTGGGTTTAAAATCGGCTGAAAAGTTGGTGAATCGGATAGCAGCTAGTCCGTTACGATTTGGTTTATTTCTATTTGACTCTGCAAGTCATGTACATCCGTTTCTCATATACATGTGGAAACATTATTAACTTTTCTAAGTTAGTGATACTCAAATTTGCCTTGCACAATTGAAATTTAAATATGAAATGTATTGGTGCAGTATTCTCCTGATATAGGGAACAATGTCATTTAAGCTCATTACTAAATTGCCGAAATTTTCTTGTATTTCTTATAATTATCTCCTGTAAAACTTATGTGTATCAATGTTCATTGCTGTGCTATTATTTTTATCTATTCTCTTTGGTGAAACCGTTTTCCTACCGCGCTTTCGGAAGTCAGCTTCTTCAGTCATATTCTAATATTCATAATTGTTTGTGAACTTGTCTATAAAGAAATCTTTATTTCTTCAAAATTTTATTCAAGTGCAACGTCTCAGCGTTACCGTGTATGTCGATTTTTTCTTCAGATGATAGACAGCTTTCATACTCATGTTTCTTTCCAAATTCAAATCGTTCTTTTTTTACCTTTATCATCCTCGAATGGATTTTTAGATGCTCCAAAATCTTCCACGAAAACTCTTTTCCTATTATGAAGGGTTCTTTCGTTCTGATATTTATAGTCATTTTTTAGAACAGCTTTAAACACACAACACTGGACTTTTGGTTTAAAATTTCAAAAACACCCATAATTTACTCGTATAAACGAACAGGACTAATATATATTTCGCACACACACATATAAAAGTAAAATGTGACAAATTTATCAGAACCAACGACTTCTTATATTCACATTTGCTCATATAACGCCCTTTTCTTGACTGCGAAGGGTTAACTAATTTTTGTGGCAAAAAATCACGAGAATGAGTAAAATATTGTCCAAAAATCGGGAAATTAGTTAAAAAAATTGTTGCAATTTGTGAAAACTCATCAAATCTTCCTGCCCAGCTGTGTTTCAAGTAGGTGACTACATTCCTTTCTGTTGTGCTACAAGTGATCTCCAATATTCAAAAGAAGATGCAATCACTTTGGATTAAAATAGCTGGATTCTGTTTTAGGAGGAGAAGGTAGGTAGGTTGAAATTTTTGAGAAAGGAACAAAGTTTTGGAGGAAATAAAGGAACTGGATAGTCAGCTATTGATGGACAGGAGTAGAGAAATTTAGGTCTGGTAGATGTATAATATTTTCGTATAACTGAAAAACTCAATGATAAATTGACTGCGTCGGATTTCTTTTTTTATTTCTTTTGATAATTTAACTTGTTTACTGTTACAGTACTCAGAAACATAATCACCAAAACAATAAATATTTCGTAATTTTTTTACTATTACTTTTAAAAAAGAAATTGTCGCAAAAATCTAGAATTTCCCAACTCTAAGCTCAAATTTCCCAACTTCACATATATTGGGGGGGGGAGGCTCCCCCCCCCCATACCCCCCCATGGCGACGCCCCTGTTCATAACTATTGTAATTTATGTCCAGCCCAAGAGAATCATTTGCTCTACAGAGCACGTAAAGAATAATAGAATTTAAGAGCAGTGTTTCTTTGGAACTATGCATCAAAGCTTCGAATTTCATGGATTTATATGTATTCAGATACGGATTTCGTTTCTTCATGATTGACTTTTTTATTTATATTTTCAGTTTTTCTACTAAGATATAATTGTCTATTTTACTTTTCTGTGTTTAAGTTTTAATAATACATATGAATTTAAAAGAAAATCATTCATGTAAAAAATTGTCCTGAAAGATTCAAAAGAAATTCATAAGATGTCAGTATCTTTTCTTTAACTTTATTATGTAATATTTTCATTAAATTAAAAAATTTCCAATTTTAAATAAAATAATGATTCTTTTAATGGAATCACTTTTAGTGACAAAATTATTACTGGTAATCAGTATCAAAATGAGATGTAACGACTGTGTATAAGTTTTATTCAAAGAAATATCAATATTATAATATTGTATTCTAAAATAATATCATGTAACGAATATATTAGAAGTTTTTAAAGTATATTGAATTTTCCAGAATAAAATTAAAAGCTGTAGAAAACACATATTATCCAGAAAGATACTTTACGCCTTTTATTAATTTAACACTACGTTGCACTTTTTCTTTCACTACAAACATTGTTATTCAAAAAGTTTAATAAGATTACATTACAACTTTTCAAAAATCTAATCAAGCAAAACAGTTAAAATTTAAATATTTGATAGATCTTAACTAATTTCACTATGCGTTTTTTATATCAAAATATTTTTTGAAGAGATATCACATCGATAATTTTTTCACCAACTGCTGAAGATCTCTATTTTCCAGTTTCATTTTTAACAGTCATGGTAATTCATAATAAGCAGTGTTGAGAACTTATTAAAGCATGAAAAAATGTATAACATTAGTTTTGCAGGCTATATGTATGGTGGAAAATACATAAGAGATTAAAAAAATCCTATATTCATCATCCTGAGGATGAATATCACGCAATCCTCGAATAGGTTTTCCTCTCCGTGAGTTTTTCATAGAATACAGTGGGCAGGTGTTCAGCACACACGTATTTTTCATCCTTAAATTTGAGTCTATTTGTATTTTCCCGCCATTTCTTCATTGATAATAATAACATAATTCTGGATTTTAAAAATTTCCCTGAAGAAATCTTTTTTTCTCTTTTTAACCATTTAGAAAAAATGGTTATTGTCCTCGTCAGGGTAGGAATAGGAAATCAAAAGCATATCTGAAGCTTTGGTTTAATCCGCATTTTATTCTTTTCCTGATTGGTCTATACAGTAATCTGTATTTCCCTTTACTTTCAACAGAGATGGATACTTCTGTTGCCACTATGACAAAAAAGTAATAAAAACTACAAAAAAAAAAATTAATAACTCAGAAACAAATTGAGATCCAGCTTTCAAACAAATTCCATTTAAAAGTACATTTTTTTCTCTATACGACGGTGTAAAAAGTAATATTGTGGGATGTTTAGAAGTTTAAGAATGAAATTTCATTTAAAATGGGTCGTCAGATTTCTACGATGGAAAAGCCTTTTCCCGAACAGCCAATGAAATGCTTGGATAATACGTAAGTTTCAGGTAGAAAATACGTACGAGTCGCAGGCGATTTTTGTCGCTTGCAATTTGTACGTGCAATAACACTATTAATGTTTAATTCATGGCGTACGTAATGTATGATCAACTCCGTGCGGTTTTTTATGTCTTAAATTTTAGTCTTTGAGAAAACTCATTTTCCAAATGGTCGTAATTTGTTAAATTGCTTTTCTTTTTTTTTTTTTTTTTCTTTTCTTTTTTAACTGCAAGCATTGACAATTGAAGACCTGGGTGGAAGATGTTATGTAACAAAAATTAGAATTCGAGAAAATTGAAGTGAAAGTTTTTTGTCGTAATTTAGTTGTTTGAATTGATTTAGTTGTTTGAATGTTAATAGGTGACTGAACTATCCTTGAAAAGAATATTAACATTTAATTAATAAATATTAGAAATTATTTTCACTATTTAATATAAAAATATTAAAAGATGCTATCTCATATCTTCAATACTAAGCAGAATGTTAGTGTTTTAGTTTTACCATAGAATACTTCATAACACTTTCCTTCAAAAAATAAAACACTTTTTTGAGAAAATATGTTATAACATATTCTTCCACTAAGCTTTTCAATTAAGGTATTGGCAAATATTGACATCCTTCATATTGACGTTTATATTTTAACAGTAAAAATGAATTGGAAACATTTTTTCGCTTTGCTAGGTGTAAAAGAAAATGTGATTTTCTTACCCACACCCCTTAAAAATTATTGACAATTATGGCGAGAAATAAAAGGGAAAAATAAAATTATTCTTTCCAATGAAATGCAATCTAGATTTAAAGTTATATTTAAAAAAATACGATTTTAAAAAATACATTCTATATAATATTGCTGTTTGGTTTTATTACAGTAATATTACTTTTATTACCTATTTGGATTTATTTAAATATTGTTTTTTTTATTATTATTATTATTATTATTTGTTGCATTAAAGTTATCAAAAAACATACTTTCTCAAATAATTATAGATTAAAAAATAACTCCAAACACAAATACAACTTGATTTTTAAAGTCTAAAAGAAAAAAAAAACTAGGCACTGTTTATAGTATTTAGAACTGTGTAATTCGTAAAGGATTTTGTATGTAAAATATGGTTTATTTTATTCACTAAATAAGAGAGAAAATTTAAAAAAAAAATTAAATAATTTAGACTATGTTGTATTCAAAGAAATATAATATTTTCTGTTGTCAGTATATTACTTTCGAAACAACCGCATAATATGGAAAAATGCTCTTTCTTTTTTCCCATCCATAAGTTGGGGCTCAGAGTAAGTTCCGATGGGCGCATTGAGTTCTTTCTGTAGTGTTTAAAGATGCTTAATAAATCTGTTTTCACTTATGAGCTGCACTATCAGACTGTGATTATCATGATCATCAATGGCTATCATGCTGAATTCTGGTAATTTAGGCTTTTGAAAAGAATCTTCAAATTCATCATCAAATCTAATAAGTTACAGGTAAATAAAGACTTTTTTCCATACTATTTTGTAACATAATATGTAAAATATTTTGAGAATTCACAAAATATTTGAACAATCCTAGAAAACATCGGAGAGCAAAGATTTTACTTATTTCTAAAAGAATTACAGTCATTATACGAATTTGTCATACAAATTTTTAGTGTTTAAGATATTTGATAAAGTTTAAGATGCTAAAATTTGGAAGATGTTTTAGATCTTTGTATAAAATGAATATCTCAGAATCGATAAAAAATTAGAGTGCTTGAGTGTCTTGAGAGACATAAACCAAACTAAAGAAGAACACGTTCCAGTGAAAAATAACGAGCGTTTCGAGGTTTTATAAAGGTATCTTCATTGAATAAAGAGAAAGTTAGCAGGGATGTCCATTCTGACATGTATAGTAAGCCATTGTGGGTGCTGTTGTATTCACTTGTTTTTCATTTTATATTTTGAAGTGAAAAGAGAAGCAATTTCTTAATGAAAGTATTGCATCACCTCTTTATGAAATTTTAAAACAGTTGAATAGCTAAGTATTAAATATTTTTGTAATTTTTGCTTTTTTTGTATTAGTTTTTATACGACTCGCATCCAGAGCCGACTTTCTCTGTATAGAAGACGGACACTTTTAAATCCTTCCATCTTATTCGAAGGTTGAAAAAAAAAAAGGTTTTTAAGTCTCATTGAAAGCATATAAGCCAGGGGGCTATGTGCGGGACCGGATGCAAACATATTTGGAATCTTTTTTTCTTTTTTTTTTTCCCTTAGATCAATGAATCTTGGATCATCTTTGCACCAAAGACAAGTTTATTTTTATTTTTTATTTATTTATTTATTCATTTTTTGTAAGTATATGAATAATTCAAAATTTTATTTTACGGGTTTACTAGATTGGAAAATTAAGTTTCAGCTAAGCTAACTATGATTTTTTTTTTTTTTTGCTTCTTTAAAGTCTATATTCTATTTCCTATGTTATTGTCCACAGAATTTTATTTATTTATTTATTTTTGTGCTTTATCTCTTAAGTAACCATGAAAAAACTTCGAAATTTTATACTGCTGAAGAATAGATTAATGGTCTAACTATTCTTCGGAAAAAGAAAAACCATAATTAATAGATTTCAAACAGATGCCTTAAATTTGTAGATGAGGGTCAGGAATTTGTGCAAGAAAACAATTGATCGACCCAATTACATTACAAATATTTCTCATTGAATTACAAAAAAAAAGTAACTCTGCTTACCGTGTTTTCTTCTCCATGTACTAGAGTCCCCCTCATGGCAAAGAGAGCCGCGAACACCAACGTCCAGATCCGGGACGCGATCCTCGCTGTTACGCGGTGCGACCAGACCATTCCTCGATAACGGGAAGCCGACCGCCCTCAGTCATGGGGCGGCGGCCGCCATCTACATCTCTCCACTGCACTGAAATAGGCTTTGTTATGGATGGGGCGCTGTTTACAGATCGAACACGCGTGTTTCTCTCAGCTGTTCTAAGGGAAACTTCAGTCCCGCGTGTTCTGTCTTTGCTTTCCGTGGGTCGTCTGCGTGAGTGAAGCGAGTGTGGCAAAGGAGGAGGTAAAAATTCTGATCTTGGATTGGACGGATCAACAGAGAATGGGGAGAGGGCGCGGGGTTTTCCTTCCAGCACACAACAACACACAGATTTTTTTCTTTGTAATTTTTTTTTTTTCGTTTTTCCGTTTAGTTTTTGTTTTTCCATTCCATGTTTATTTCTTTTTTTTCCTTCCGGAGAATTATTTGAAGCATTTGAAAACAGAGTGGTGTAAGTCGAATTTTCTTAAATGCTCAATAACAAAGATTTTCTATTTCCATGTAAATTTAATAAAACTATCATTTATATCGATATTCCTCAGGGACCGATTTACAAATTTGGGGGCACCGGGCACAGATGCTTACGGGGGCCCCCTTGCACTTATGCTTACAAGGGGATTGAACAAAAAAAAATATTGAAAAAGATACTAAGTTAACCACTCTTGACTTTAATAATTACTTTAAAATATCCCTTAAAAAATTAAATTTGATAATCATTAATTTACTTTTAAATGATTACTATTTATCATTAATTTACTTTTAAATAATTACTGTTTCACAATTATGAAATTTAAATGAGTAGACGTTTTATAATAAATTGTGTGGTGCTGATTATCTTTTCCTATGCAGTTCTATGTATACGGAGTGATAAAGCATACAACAACTATTAATAACTTTTACACAATACCAGTCTACAATTATTCAAAATATTAGGGGGCTCTGCCGCCTACGAGATAGAGATACGCTCATCAGCCTCCAAAGAATCTGACGAAAACAGGAACAGAATTAAATAAGAATTAAAAATATAATATTTTTTTAAAGTGATAAAAAGAAATATTCACTATAATTAAGTAATTACATATGGGTGTTTCAGACAAAATATGCGATGTTATAAAAATACAATACGAACACTGAAGAATGAAATGTAAAATCCCATTAGATGTTAAGACTACATCAGATCTTGGACATTAATTGAAAAACCTTCGGCAGCATTTGGGAGCCCCTGAAAATCAGAGGCCCTGGACCCGTGCCCCGAAAGTCCTGCCATAATTCAGGCCCTGATATTCCTATGTATAGCATTATTTCTTACATGAGTGTCGGCGTAGAGGGCAGAACAGTGCAATTGCCTTTTACGCGGCTTTCAAATTTAATAAAGCTTTTTT
This sequence comes from Maratus speciosus, assembly GCA_963932465.1. NCBI lineage: Eukaryota > Metazoa > Arthropoda > Arachnida > Araneae > Salticidae > Maratus > Maratus speciosus. The sequence goes on from OZ010791.1 coordinate 143,810,102, forward strand.
TTTTTTTTTTTTTTTGCTTTCATGATTAAACAATATATAAAATTCATTACTTTCAAATGATTTAAAATAATTTAAAACAAAGAGGAAAATGAAGTAATGGTTTTTGTCAGAAGAGCTCCCCCAACCCGTGATAAATAATTATTTTAGTTCTGTTTGTCTTTATTATTTTACTTTCGTGTGTTAAAAAAAATGTTGGGTTCAGAGTGAGGCCAACCCCCACCCTAATAAACAAGTGTGAAACGCACATCGCACAGAGGGGCTCGTTTAATATGTTTTTTTAGAATCCTTTATTGTTATATTAATGCATCAAAATTATTAATTTCTAATTATTAAAATCTTACATAAATGACACCACCTTTAAATATAATTTAAAATAATCTATAAAATATATTTTAATCAAATTAAAAATATCCAAGTAGAATTATTTAAATAAAATTTAAAAATCGGAATATTTTTAAATTCATCAATTTTAAAAATTTAACGGAGGTATGAATAACAAAATAATATTTTTTAAAGCAAAAAATTGTTTAAAATATATTTAAAATGCTGAAATAGTTCAGTAAAAATCCATATTAATTCTTTCACTTTTCAAAAACTCACTAGATGGCACCAAAAAAAGAACGTTGACATATATTAAAATTCGAAATAAAAAAGAAAAGAAAATACCTTTTAATTCCACAATAATGCATATAGATAACTTGAAAAAAATTGTCCATAAGAAGTGTATTATTTCAAAAAATGGCCAGTAGATAACAGCCCCAAACAAAAAAATCAGGGGAATCCAGTATTTATTCCTCTGACATTAAGCAATTTTTAAAAGTTTAATTCTTTTAAGTTAGGATTTTTTCTTCTTTTTTTTTTTTTTTTTTTTTTTGGGGGGGGGGGGGGGGCGACACAATACTTTGCAAATTTATTTTTAAGAAGAAATTCTGATAAAATAATTACAAATTTAAGTTTAAACAAGTAATATAAAAATTTTGTTTTTAAAGTGTATTCCTACTTAGGTCATCAAAGAAAATTTTAATATAATCCCTTAAGCTAATATTAGTTTTTGTTGCATTAAAATATCTCAATTTATTGATTTTCTATAAGCAAGTAATTTTACAATGGATGTCTATGGGAATTTGGCGAAATATTAGAGATATCGCCAAGTTGGCGTCACATTTAGCGACTCATTTTGGTCGCCAAATTTGGCGGTAAATTGCCAAGTTGACGACAAACTTGGCGGTATTTGGCGACAGAACAGGGTCCTCCCTATGGTAACCCCCCTAATAGATATGAAGATGCATTAAATGCTTCAGTAACCAATGATCGCCATTTTGTCTCCCATGTGAAACTAAAATTAATTAATTAAAATTTAATTAATGTATTAATATTTGAAAAAACTGTATTAACATCAATTGTCATCCAGTACAAGTTTAAAAAAACTTATTTCAACTTGATAGGATGAATAATAAGTATTTTATTAACGATTGAAAATTTGAACAAGATATATAAATAAATAAATAAACAAATATAGGGAGAGTGTGAACTAATAGTAGGAATTGGAAAATTTTTCAATGCAATTCCGTTTTTAAAAGGTTTATTATTTTTCTGTTTTGGGGGGTGTGGGGGGGGGGAGGAACACATAATACTTCGCAAATTTACTTATAAAAAGAAATTCCGCAAAAAGACTACAAATTTAATTTAATTTTGAAATATTTCAACTTAAAACGGTGGGATTTGTACTCACAACCTTCTGCATGTCTATCCCATTTGTCTTGCCAACTAGGCTATAACTTCTATGAATGTATTAGCTGAAATTAAGATTATATAATGTCGCAGAAATGGTCGAATTTATAAAAACTCTAATAATATAACACTTTTTCAAAATTTTATGATTTTTTGTGTATGTAAAAAAAAGAAGAAGAAGAAGTAGGTACCTTAAATAGTTTGCGAGTACGAGCCTATGACGAAAAGGACAGACAGAGAAGCAAGACTATAAGGGTTTCGTGAGATAAATGAAACCCTAAAAAGTAGTAACCTTTTTCAATTCTCTACTTTGTCTACTATTACTACTTTTCTGTTCTACTACTAATGTCAGTTTGTAACATTTCTGCATTTATTTTATTTTATTTATTTTTTGTGTGTGTGTGTGTGTGTGTGTATGTTTACGTATTTAAGAATTATCTTGCACCTGGTATTCTGATTTTAAAAAATTCACAGTTTAGTTTATTTAACGTATCATTTCCATTAAACAAGCAAACGAAAAAGTAACTTTGCCAGTAAGTTCCAAACAGGGTTGCCAGATTGGCACCCAATTTCAAATTCACATTGGAAATTTCGAAAGAAAAAATTTTACTTTAAATGATCATTAAATGTCTCTTGTTAAATAAAGCATAAAATACTTTTCTTCATTTCTGGTATGAACACTAAATTTTTAAATAAAAATGGAGGTCAAACTGGCAACGCTGGTTCCAAAATCATGTACCTCACTGTATTTTGTTTTGCGGGGGCTCTCGTGCACTTAACTCAATTTCATAAAATGTGTGTGACTTGCACTACTCTGCCTTTAAACGGCTCATTTGAAGGAGAGCCAACTTGCGGTGTCGCAGTCTAATTCATTTTACTGTGTTGGTTCTCTCACCCCAAGGATGATCTGTCACCAATTGTTCGGAATCCCCCCTACCCCCCACATCCCTTATGTTTACTTTTTTTTATATATTATTATTTTGCTTAAAATATTCTGATGTGAACTTTTCTTTGTGGTTCCTTTTCTAAAGCGACGACTTGGTTGCAGCTTGAATAAATAATCAGAAATTCACTCATGTCTATGACTTTTACTTTTTGTTCTTTCTCTTTCTAGCATGTTTCGCTTGATGTTAGTTAAGCATTTTATAACATAAAAATAAAACTATCTCCAAATAGGTATTTAATATACAGGGTGTTTCCGAAATCGACCGACAAATTCAGAGGGATGATAGTCGGCATGAAGAGGAGGAAAATTTACTATACAACATGGGGTCGCAAACCACGCATTTAATCAACAATACAGAGTGTTCTACCCTAAACCAAACTTAGGTTGACGGTAATAACGTTCAGAAAACTGAAGTATATCATAATAAAACTCTTAATAGATTTTCTTACATTTTTTGTAAATGTGATAATACAAAAAAAAGTGGTAAAAGTTGCCATTATACGCGCCAGCAGTATGCACTTGACGCTTTACATTTTGGACCGCGACTACCAGTTCATACGGTATCATCGATTGCTTGAGCATTCTGTTCTTCCAGAACTTTTCGTGATGTTATAACATTTCATATAAAACAAGGTACATATCATTGCATTTTCATTGCAATGTTTTAATTTTTCTCAAGATCATTACCATCAACCTAAGTTCAGTTAGGATGAAACCCCCTGTATTTTTGACTAACAAGTGGCTTGCGACCCCATGTTCTATGACAATTTTTTTTATCCTCTTGATGCCTATTTTCACCCCTCTGAATTTGTCGATAGAATTTGGCAACATCTCGTATATGAACATATTTCATATGGTAGGGTAAAGTGTCCATATTTCGTTCCCCCCCCCCCGTCACTTTTAGGCCCTAAATGCTGTAATTTTCAGTAAAAAACTACCAAATTTGGATTTTACAGGGACTAACTACCTACGCACATAGAAACATAGGCAAATATCGTACAAAAAAAATTAACAATGCGAAAAATTGTTTTTTCAAAAGCATCTAAAAAATTCAAAAGAAAAATAAATGGTCCCAATTTCGTTACCCGAAAAAAAAAAATCCAATACGCCGAGGCTTAACTTATAACTAAATCAAAATTTATTTCTAAATGAGTAGTAATTTAATTTACATTAAAGTAAGGCACAAAGAAATGTACTAATTATCAGTGAAGAATAACATAACGAAACATTAGCCATATAAACATGAAGAAAAAATTGTCATGAAAAAGTATTCCTAATTTCGTCCCCGGGACGAAAATAAGAACTGCAAGCGGGACGAAATTGGGACCACGCTACTTCCCAATATGGCGGAGCTTCAGTTCCCGTAAGATGAATTGAGAGTCCTAAAACTAACTGTATGCTACTGTCAGCATCTTACCTATGTAAAGTACATGCAATGAATAAGAAATAAATACTTACAGTACAGTAAATAACGTTCTACAAACGACGTAAAAAGAATTCAGGTCTTCTAAAAATAGGGAATCCGGCGTCTTTAATTTATGTATGCGTCTTAGCGAACGAAACTTTCAACACTGACCCCTTTTACCTTCCGTCCCCTGTGTCTTGCGTCTTAAGTTGCACCACTTTCGCAGAAGCGGAGAAGTTATGGGGGATGAAATATGGGCACTTTACCCTACCTATTTAAGCATTTTGAGTCAAGCGTTTGAAATAATTATTCAGATTTTGATAAAAGCAGGTGAAAATAAACTACAAAAAGAAAAATAAAGAGAGAAAAGCTGTTTCTTAATGCTGCAGAAGTGCTTAAATCCAGCGATTATTTTCGAGAATATTAATTTAATTGTTATCTTCATGAAACAAAGGATTGGTGTAATCGTCACAAAAAAATGCAGACCTAGGTTTTACCTGGAATGATCGCATTTATACGTCAACTGACGAAGGAAGCTATTAAATTATGGCTCTCGAAGCTAGTCGCACGTTTACAATACAGTTTTATGATTGTTCATTTTAGCATTTTTTACAAAGAAAGGAAAACTTTGTGTAGTTTCCAATAAAGTACGAAATTTTATTCATTAAATGCATACAATAATTTTTTTTTAAATAAAACAAGAATTTTCTATAGAAAAATTCAAAATTGTTTGTTCAAATTTGTTTCCAATACAAACTACAAAAAAAAAAAAAAAAAATGTATTTATATTTAAATTTTCAATATTAGAGTAACGAGAAGATCCAATCCGGGCTTCCCAGGTTTCAGAATATAAATGAAAACCCTCTTTTTTAATAGGAAACTCTAACAGATTATTTACATTTAATACATTTTCTTAGATTGCGCACTAACGATACCAAAAATCATTTTTATATCCAAAATAGCCATTATGCGTTCAAATAAAAAAATTTCATTTATTAAATGTCATACCTGTTTTTTCTTTCTTTTTGCCCTAACAAAATAATCGAAAAAAAACTGCGTCTTTATCTTTAAAATTTTCTGAATTACGCTTGATTAAAAATTGTTTTTTATGAATGGGGACCATAAAACAAATTAGAAATGTAAATATGGAAGATATTACAAGAAAAGAGAATGTAAACTACAATACATATCCATCTGATCTTAAGCAAAAGATTTTCAATGCTGCAACAATATTGGTGGTGAAGAATTCCAAAATGCTTATATAGAAGATTATTAGAAGAGCTGAGTTATACAATGGAGATGAGAGAAAACACTTGGAGAAGAAAACTGTTTGGAAATTTCTTTCTTGAATTATCTTTCTAGGATTTAAAGCTATATTTCATTCTTTACATGATCTCTATACCTGTGTAATGCCTTTTTCAGATATATTTGTAACACATTTTTTGACACTTGTTAACACATTTCGGATCTTTTTTAAATCATTTTTTAATTATTTTGGAATCTTATATATTAATTAAATTGTGTTTATAAGTTGAAAAAATAGTTTATAAATCCTAAATAGATAGTTTAAATAATGCTTTTCTTTACTTTTCTGTTGCCATTCAGTAAAAATAAAGAGAGCAAAAATTACAATTTTTGTTAGTAAATTCACCAGTTCACACTTTCAGTCAAGCATCAATCAAAGTGGTTAATTTTCAATAATCGGGACGCACGCTAAATTAATGTATTGTAACGAAATTTTTCTGGAACTATATGAATTGCAGTCATGAAATCAGGCGGAATTTTTAAGATAACATTGAATGAAAGAGTGTTTAAAATATTTTTACTTTTTTCTATCTTTACAAGCAAAAAGTACTGAATTCGTGAAAAATTTCGACTTCTGGTTTTCGATGGATTTATACGTTTTAGAAGGTCCTGAACATGATTTGACGGTTTTTAGAAAATGTCTGTCTGTACGTGACAAAAAATTGTGGGCACTCTATCTCAAGGACTAATGAACGGAATTTCACACAACTTTAAATTCAGTTAGACCTTGATATAAAATGATGCTTATTAGTTTTATGTGTATAGCGCCAAACAAGTGGCACTGCTATGCTGAATTTTTCACGATATCCGCAAAAGTTCTATCTTAAGAACTAATGCACGGATTTTCCTAAAACTTCAAATTCAATTAGTCCTTGATATGAATTGATGCAGATTACGTTTTGGTGTAAATCGCTCAACAGGTGGCACTGCTATGCTGCGATTTTCGCAAAAGCTCTATCTCAATAACTAATGCAGGAATTTTCATCAAACTTCAGATTCAGGTATACCTTGATCAATATTGATGCTGATTGTGTTTTGGTGTAGCTCGTACAATAAGTGGCGCTGCTATGCTGCATTTTTCACGATTCAATAGCTCTATTTCAAGAACTAATGCACGAGTTCGCATTTAACTTCAGATTTAGTTAGACGTTGACACAAGTTATTGCTGATTAGGTTTTCGTGTCAATTGCCCAATAGATGACACTGCTATGCTCGATTTTTCACAATTTTTTGCAATAGCTCTATCTCAAAAACTAATACAAGGATTTTCATCAAACTTCAGATTCCGTTAGATGTTGACATTGACATAAGTTGTTGCTGATTAGGTTTTGGTCTAAACCACCGACAGGTGGCGCTGCTATGCTTCATTTTGGATGATTTGTATGATTTTAGCGATAGTCATATCTCAAGAAGTAAATGCACGGAATTTCATATCTTTAGAATTCTCATAATGGGCATAGATTGACATTTAATTTTGGCACTGTGTTAGCGAATTTTGAAGCTTTAATATGTATAAGATAGAAGAAAGTTTTGGGATTGGCACATCCGACTAATGTTTCTTATTTTTTTCTAATGAAATCGCATTTTAAATGGAACGAAAATGTAGTGTAACTCAGCTTTTTTTCTTTCATTGTAATTCAGGTAATTCTAAAGATACAGATATGTAGTTATTTTTGTGATGATCTTGTTAAAGCAAAAGAAAATAATTCTAATTGACAAATTTTATATAGATCAAATAAAAATAAAAATGTAATTTTATGAAAATCAACGTTGATATTTCATTACCATAACCATGTTTCCTATAGTACTTCGAGCACTTTTCAAATTTACATTGCTTACTTATCACCAAAAGACAGAAAATTAAAGTGCGTTTTAATTCTTTTGGATACCCTGTAAAGATTCGAGTAGTTATTGTTTGAGCAACTCACAACTTGCGAATAATAAAGACAGATATTTATTAAAATGATGTTAACTAAGTGAAGCTTCAAACTCGGTTTAAGTTTCACTACATTTTCTTCCCCTTTTAAGCTTGTGAACTTCGCTTAATTGATATAACTCGGATCCAAACTTTTGAACAAGTTCAGTGACTATAAACTTACTGTCGTTTGTTTACGGCTTATCATACTGGTGAATTCGCTAGAGCTCTTTCCAGAGAAGAAAAACCTACCCTCATTAGCTTGACAGGATTTCCTAAACTGTCGTAACTTGCAGTTGCATATCCCAGACGCATCAAACTGAGTTTTTCTCCAGAAAACGTAATACAAGACTATCTGTAAATTTAGTTCATGCGAATCTTTTACTACTATTCATAGAAATCGTTTAATTGCAGTACTATTGCATGTTTAGGAACAAAGATTTTAACTTGCTATAATTCAAGTCAACCAGTAAATTTACTTCAGGCGAGTTCTTCTACATTTATTCATAGCTACCATTTTATTACAATAATAGCTAAAGTACTCGACGTTGCCCGAAATTTTAAGAATGTTTGTTTTGAAAAACTAATTTCAAAATTTAACATACAACATTAAAAAAAAGACAGTCGAAGTGTTGCACACATGAATGAAATGAAAACCCAATATAAGAAAGTATAAATTTATATAACAGACGCAAAATAATACAGCTATAAATAAACTTATTTCAATTCATCATTGGAGCAATAATTTTAAAATACGCCAATATTTCCATAATCGAGTTTTTATCATGCTTCAGTACATTTTTTCACACTTATATGACGTTATATATTTACCACGTCCATTATATTTCCAATATGACGTAATATTCCTTCTTTTTTAAATTCGTCAAATTAATTAAATAATTATAATTTTTCGCATGGAAATCATAAAACAGAAAAATTATGACGTAACATTCACTTTTGTTTTTAATTCGTCAAACTATTTATTTTATTTTCATTTTTCACGTGGAAATCTTGCAGTAGAAAAGTTATGATGTAATATTCCCTTTTTTTAAATTCGTCAAACCATTTATTTCATTTTTTCACATGGAAATCTTGCAATAGAAAGGAATTGTTGTGGTAAGAATTTTACTGTGGATTTTTAATTGTTGGCAACAGCTATAACGAAAAATGTTTAAATTTGATTGGAAATTACTGTTAAATTGGTGGGTTTTTTATTAATTAAAAATCAACTAACATTTCACAATTCTGGCTTCCAAATTCTGGATTTGTATAGAATTACAGACAGACAAATTTTCATTTTTATATATTAGATGTATGACTATGAACAATGACTTTAACTAGCTATAATTGAAGTCAAAGAGTAAATTTACTTCAAGAGAGGCTTCTTTATTTATTCATAGCTACCATTTTATCGCAATATGTAATGCTTCTGAAGACAAATTTATGCTTATGAACAAAAATTTTAACTTGCTATAATTCAAGTCAAACACTAGATTTACTTCAGACTTGACTTCTACATTTATTCATAGCCGCCATTTTATTGCAATATGTATGCTCACTAATAAACATTTTATAAATGTATTTTTGTCAAAACTTAACAGAAGAAAAATGCATAAGCCATTTGATAAAATTGTAGCGATCTCATCTCACATGATCAGTATAAAGCGAGTTACTAACTTATAGTAACTGGCTTGGCCTTTTGCTCGACGCTAACGTTCTCGCTTCCTGATCATGAGATCCCTGGTTCAAATCACATCGGCGCTAATCCACCATCACTCTCCTTATTGGTGACCGGACAAACACGCAAAAACAACCTTCAACAACAATCATCTCCTCTCATAACCAACAGATGGCAGCACTACATAAATCATCCCCTGCACCCAAAGCCTGTGAAACGCTCACAGCGCATCATACATGCGTCCGACAGCATCACTCACCAGTGAATATCGCTCGTCAGACGTCAGCAATACGTCTTTCTCACTGGGGATGGAGTGTGTCATCTCACATGATCAGTATAAAGAGAGTTACTAGCCTAGAGTAACTGGCTTGGCCTTTTGCTCGACGCTAACGTTCTCGCCTACTGATCATGAGATCCCTGGTTCAAATCACATCGGCACCAATCCACCACCACTCTCCTCAAAATTAATGGAACTAACTATAAATTATCGAGCTAATAAATAAATAATCAAATTAACAATACTTTATAGAATTTTAAAAACTGTGATTTATTAAGAAATCTGGAAAAATAAATAAAGTAAAAGGTTTTATACGGATAACTTATCTTCTCATAGTACATAAACTATCACTTTTTTTAAGAACAAATAATTATAATAAAATTGCATACAACCGACACTAATGAACACACTATGAAAGATCAGAGAAACTATACAGATTCCTTTTCAGACTAGACACGATTATTTTAAGTTACATTTGCATACAAACGCATAAACTTCCATTTTTCTTCAGAAAATGTAATTCAACACAAACAGTAAATTTGTTTCAGACGAAAATTTTACTTTTATTCATAGCAAGGATTTAATAGTAATACAATTATATGGGCAGGTTTTAACTTGCTTTATATATATTTCTGGGTAAAATTACGTAACAAAAAAAAAGTAAATTAGTTGATAAAAATTATCAGACTAATTCTTTTCTAAAAATAATTTTACATAAATCATGAAATAGAAAAACTATGAGTTATTAAGAAATTTAGAAAAAGAAGAAAATGAAGGGGTTTAAATGAAAATATTTTTTTCATGGTACAAAACATATCTCTTTATTTTTTATTTATCTATTTGTAAGAATAAGTAATTATAAAAAAAAAAAAAAACATGTAATCGCGTTTCAATGTTTGCTTTTTATATACTACTTGTACAAAACTTCAACAAAGAATTTTAAACCCAAAAAAAAAAAAAAAAAAAAAAAAAAAAAAAAAACTGTCACACAAAATTTTTACCAATTACAATTTTCTAAAAAGGATCGGTTTTAAATATCTTGAATCAAATTTAAGTCAATCTCCAAAAGGAAGTTGCTAAATTTCCTTTTAGGCGCAGTCAAAAAGCCTTACATCATGTTATAAAAAAAACTAAATATCAGTATATATTTAGATAAAAATTTAAAGAAATAGTAATATATACTACCCATTTTTCGTATAGTAAGTTTTTTAACTGCATTAAAATTAATCGAACTCAATCGTCAATCTTTAAAGTATTTAAGAAATGCATGAACAGAAGCAAAACAAAAACAAATCAACAGACTCGAAAAGAAATATATCATCTTCATCAAAACTTTATTTTAAAAGACAGTTATAATAATAATAATAACAATAGCAATATATATTAAGAAAAATCTGAAAATCTAGTTTACTTAAATTACATAGTTATGAGAGATCAAACAGTATTGGTGAGAACAAAAATCCAGAAAAAGAAAATAGTTCTTTACCATTAAATTTTAAAATACTTAAATCTAAAATATATCTATGTGTTTGAAAATATACTATATATTTTAGAAATCTTCTTATTTCCACATTATCCTATTTTGCTCCAATGACAAAGATGTGAACCTTCTCATCACAGTCCATAAACATACAGATAATATATTCTTTTTTATTAATATAGATTTATAGGCTGAAAAATATCTTTAATTGGTATATTTTTCTATAGTCAGTTATAAAATAAAATAATTGAATTTTGAAATAAAGAAAAATATTATTAAAATTAAGACTCTTCATTCAATGTAGATATTTGCTTATTTTAAAATTTATGTTCTATAAGTTTTCATAGTGTATTAATTAAGTACTTAATATTTGCATTCAAGATGTTTTCAAATCATTTTCCGAATTAACAATTTATGAAAATGTTTCCTTAGTTTCGCCAAATGGAAGTACTTCATTATCAACTCGTATTACTCTTTCATTTAGAACAGGACTGTCCAACGCAGCGCCCTTTCAAGATTTTCTTGACGCCCCTTCGAAGGTTTCCTGTAATTATCTTTTATAAAAATTAGAAATGCATTTTAAAGATTGTTTTCTTGCAGTAATATTTAAATCAGTAACAATTAAACAGTGGCTAAACAATGTAAATTGCTTTAAGGGGCCTTCCGAGTTAATATCAACTTTACGCCGAGTTTTCATAGAAGTGTCTTACTATTTGATGAGCCATTAGAAAGAAAAAAACTCTAACAATAATTATAAACTACATATAATCCAGGCAATAGAGACTGTATAGGGGCTCTACCTAGCAAAATTAATGGTAGTTCTGAAAATCGGCTTACTTTATGTTTTATAGGTCGCTGAATCCGAATTTGTAACTTCCCACCAAAATTTCCCCCGGCAACATCCCCAAAAAAAGTTTTTATTAAAAAAATCTATTTTTTTATTGTTTTAGGTAAAAAGTATCTAAAAATTCAGAAAGTAGACAAAATTTGCAACAAATTAGATATAATATATTATGACTTAGGATGAAGGGGAAGGGGGATCTGCCTCGGAACATGCGCGCGGTGCTGCGTGAACTAAGTTGCGCAATTCCACTTAGCTACTCACACGTTTACATTCGCCCTTCCATCTCCTCCCCGAACTTTCTCTATAAGGTTTACTTTAAGTTTTTTGGGTCGCTGAATCCGAATTTTTAACTTCCCCCCAAAATACTTGTTTTTAACTTAAATTTCTCACTGTTTTAGGGGAAAAGCATTACGAAATTCAGAAACTAGATAAAATTTGCAACAAATAGGATATGTGACATTATAACGTAGGATGAACGGAGAGGGGGAGGGCTGCCTCTGAGCATGCACTACGGCGGTACGTGCACTAAGTTATGAAGTCCAGGCAATTGGGGATTTTACCTGGAAAAATTAATACTAGTTCTGGATTTTGACTCACTTTATGTTTTTTGGGTCGCTGAATCCGGATTTGTAACTTCCCACCAAAATTTCACCCGGCAACACCCCGAAAAATTGATTTTTTGAAAAAATTTGGTTTTTGAGAAAAGCGCGCGGGGAATGTTCTGAGGCAGCCCCCTCTCTCCTCGTTTATCCTACGTCATAATGTCATGTATCCTATTTGTTGCAAATTTTGTCTGGTTTCTGAATTTCGTAATGCTTTTCCCCTAAAACAATAAGAAATTTAAGTTAATAACAACTATTTTGGGTGGTTTTCGGGGTGGGGGGGGGGAAATTTTGGGGGAAAGTTAAAAATTCGGATTCAGCGACCCAAAAAACTTAAAGTAAACCTTATAAGGAAAGTTCGGAGGGGAGATGGGAGGGCGAATGTAAACGTGTGAGTGGTTAAGTGAAATTGCACAACTTAGTCCACGCAGCACCGCGCGCATGTTCCGAGGCAGATCCCCCCTTCCCCTTCATCCTAAGTCATAATGTCATATATCTAATTTGTTGCAAATTTTGTCTACTTTCTGAATTTCTAGATACTTTTTCCTTAAAACAATAAAAAAATTGATTTTTTTAATAAAAACTTTTTTGGGGGGCTTTTTACCAAAATTTGGGGGGGGGGGGTTGCCGGGGGAAATTTTGGTGGGAAGTTACAAATTCGGATTCAGCGATCCAAAAAACATAAAGTAAGCCGATTTCCAGAACTACCATTAATTTTGCTAGGTAAAATTCCCTATTGCCTTGACTAATAGTAAAATTTAAAAAAAAAGAAAGAATGAATGTTAATAAAAAGTGGTAGAGAATAAAATTTAAGGTAATAATTATTAGCCTTGTGACTCTTCATTGAATTCTCAACATGTATATATGTATGTATACAAAATTTCTGGTTTAAATTGATTTAAAAAAAACCGCGAAGGTTGGCAGCTATGCGTTTACGCATGTCCGAATGATGCATTCGAATACCAAGAAATTCGAAAAAATATAAGAATTAATGTTAATAAAAAGTGGTAGAGAATAAAATTTAAAGTAGTAATTAAGGCTGTTCTCAAATCTAAAAGGGCAACTTTATAACATAAGTTTTAATTTATTTTTGTTCGGAAATGCATGAAACTAGCAGGTGTTGATGTTCAGAAACCATGTAATCGAACTGGTTTTTTTTTCGTTTTTTATTTGCAAATGCAATAGATCTTTCAGAAAATAGTGCCAAAGTGAGCGTTTTCAACCGAATTTCTCGACCAAAGCAGAAAAATCATTCAGCGGAGGAAGAAAAACGTCTTGTCACGTGATCAAAAACACTTATAACTCGATAGGTATAACTCGATAACTCAATTCATTGATCAAAAAATGGAAAACACAGTTCGATTCCAAATCGCTTCCATAGTCAGGCCTTCCAATTTTATATCTTTCCGTTTCAAAATGAATTTGTAAATGTGTCAAAACGTTTTGCGCTTGTTGAGCAGAACAGTTGAGAACAGCCTTAAGAGCATTGTGGTTCTTGATTTAATTCTTATTTTCTTTCTTATTTCTTTTCTTTTTTTTACAAAATTTCTGGTTTTAATTGATTGAAAAAATACGAAGTTTGGCAACTACGCTTTTGCACATACCCGAATAATTTATTCGAATATCAAAATCAGACATTATTCCCGTCACTACTGTATAGTATTTATTTCGCTATCACTACGAAAATTTTCAGGTTCTTCTTCCGCAGATTGTAACTATATTTTTTTTTCTCCCTAAATTACAAACGTATCCGAATCGCTCTCAGAAATAGTTAATTAAGACCGCACTTAGTAATCGTACTTTCACCCTCAAAGCATTTCCTAATGACTCTTTTTGCACCACATTTTTGTTTTCTTGTGTTTTGACCCTTGCTTTCATGGGAGGGGAGGATTTTAGTGACTGGTAAAACCCTGGGTGCATTCAAGTACCAGAGATTATGTGGTAGACCGCATGACTACCACAGTAGTATAGCAATAAAAAAAATTGTCGGGGTGACTCATTTTCAAATAAATTGAACAATAGGGATTGTCAATAATTGATAAAATTATTATGAGAATAATTAAGTACTCAAAATAATTATTACTGCCATTATGACAAAATTAGTACATATATATAAAAAGGAGATTAATATGTAGTGAGTGGGTCCCGAAGGACCAAAAATCGAGCTTGAATTTAGCGTCTATTGCTTACAGCGCCATCTATTGTTTGTAATTCGAACTAAAATCGAAAATCACTGTAAAAAAACTTTTGACCTCATGCATAACCCTCCTACAAGAATTTTTTAAATATCCGTCACCGTTTGCAAGTTACTGAATTTTAAAATCAGTCACTCCTTTTTAGGACACCCGGTATATATATTTAGACAGAAGATTTAAAATACTGATTCCCAGAGAATTACGGTTATGAAATAAGTGAAACAACGGGAGATTCAACAGGGCGAAACTTCTCTGGAAATAGGTCTGCACCTATATGACGTTATCATTTTAGGGGGGAGGGGGGGATCTGGCTCTTGATAGCGTAAGATATATCTGGAGGGAGGGGGGGGGTTTACTTTTTAATATCATTATAGTTTTTAATCCAACCAAACTTTTCTTTTTTTAGAAACTTTTTCTTTATATCCAAATATTCTGTTACCTTTATTATTTTTTTTTTATATGTGTTTTAATGAAAATACAAAACTATTATTAAAATCATTAAATTTTTATAAAATCATTTCATTCCAAAATTTCGAATAGCACAACGTTTGGCAATTCTGTTCCTGTGCCATATGCGTATACAATTCGTTGTTAGAGAAATCAGAAACATAGTATGTAGGAAATGATACTTCCGTTTACCAGTAACGAAAGGCAAAGAATGTTGTCAACTGTTTTCTTGATAAGTTCTGCTTTTAACCTCCCCGAGCAGGGAACATGCGCAAGAAGACACAATTACTTTTGAATGCATTATGTAACAATAAGCCATTATTAAATACAGTTTATTAGTAATTAACGCTTTTAGATGTTATTTGATATAAATTTATTTAATTTATTGATATTTTATTAACTTCTTGAATCCGTAAAGTATGCAACTACTAGATGTATAATCCTATGTGTATATCACTGCAAGAGTATAACTAGTTGGATGTGCCAATCCCAAAACTTTCTTCTATCTCATGTATCTTACTATTTCAAAATGTTGTTATAAATACCAATAATTCATTTTTATTAGTTTTATTAGTATTTTTATTAGAATTATGCATAACTTCATACACTTTTCGATGGTACAATATTGAAAATTGCACAAAAATCGCTATTACAGCGTTCCCTTCCGGTGGAATTTTCAATATTCAAGGAGAACCTTCTTACCATGGTCTAAAGCACACACAAAAAATTTGATTCAATTCTGTGCAAAACTTCAAACACTTTTCGATGGTACAATATTGAAAATGGCCCCAAAATCGCTATTACAACGCCCCCTTCGGGCGGAAATTTTCCAAATTCAGGAAGACCTTCTTGCCATGGCCGAAAACATACACCAAAAATTTTGTTTAATTCTTTGCATAACTTCATACACTTTTCGATGGTACAATATTCAAAATGCACAAAATCGCACAAAAATCGTTATTACTGCTCCCCCTAGCAACGGAATTTTTCCAAATTCAGGGAGAACCTTCTTGTCATAGCTAAAAACATACACAAAGACTTTGGTTCAATTCTATGCATAACTTCCTACACTTTTCGATGGTACAATATTCAGAATGCATAAAAATCGTAGAAAAATCGCTATTACAGTACCCCCTACCGGCGGAATTTTTCCAAATTCAGGGAGGGTCTTCTTGCCATGGCCAAAAACATACACAAAAAATTTGGTTCAATTCTATGCATAACTTCATACACTTTTCGATGGTACAATATTCAGAATGCACAAAAATCGTAGAAAAATCGCTATTACAGTACCCCCTACCGGCGGAATTTTTCCAAATTCAGGGAGGGCCTTCTTGCCATGGCCAAAAACATACACAAAAAATTTGGTTCAATTCTATGCATAACTTCATACACTTTTCGATTGTACAATATTCAAAATGCCACAAAAATCACTATTACAGCGCCTCCTATTGGCAGATTTTTTCAAAATTAAGGGAGGACCTGCTTGCTATAGCCACAAACTCAAAAAAAAAATTTTTTTGGTTCCATTCTATGCATAACTTCATACACTTTTCGATGGTACAATATTCAAAATGTCACAAAAATAGCTATTACAGCGCCTATTACCGGCGATTTTTTTCCAAATTAATGGAGGACCTGCTTGCTATAGCCACAAACATAAAATAAAAATTTGGTTCAGTTCTATGCATAACTTCATACAATTTTCGATGGTACAATGGCGACATGCAGACATACGGACACGCGGACAGACCGACATTTTCTATAAGCACGTTTTTTGGGATCTCTGACCCCTAAAACGCGTAAATCCGTCGAAAACCGGAAGTCGAAAAAATTTCGATTACAATACTTTCTTCTATTGAAGATAGGAGAAAGTAAAAAGAAACAAAAATAATCTAAAAATAAAATAATTTTCAGACATTGATAACGATATCATCGGGTGGGGTTCAACGAATGATAACGTATAATATCGTAAGGGGGGGGGGGGGGGTCCAAAATTAGCAAAATGTTGATAACATTATGTATGTATAGCCCCTTTAAAATATCGTATATATTATTTCTGGTGCAACATCCCTTTTTCCATAAACATACGAAACGCATAACGATGAATTAGATATTAATCGAAAGGTTTTTGAACAGGTTTTTGACAAAGTGCACTCACATTTCTTTAAAACACGTTGTTTCATTAAAAAATGGAGTTGGTTTAAAATTAATAAAAAAAGAAGGATCAGTAAGTAATCTCAAAGATTACAGTGCAATTATATGCAATAAAAAAATTCACAAAAGTACAAAAATAATAATAACACTATTGGAGTATTAGTGAATTTGATCGTATTTCTCGTTTCTATTCATAAAAATTACATCTGCTGCAACAACTTAAAATTTTACTTGAAGTAATGCTAGTACAAAAGAAATGAAACTGTGGATAAGCGTTTCAAATATTAAATAAATTAAGTTCAAAATGAAAATACGACTTTAAAAAAAGTGGAATTTTTAAATTTCCTTTCTATAGATGTAGAATAATATTTTTCTGAATATAAGTTATGAGGAACCAGGGATCTTATAAAACAAAACTATTTTTAAACACCTAGTATGATGCAATTCTGAGAACATTTCTGGATCTTTTACACACTTTTTTTCAGAATGGATTTACAGTAAGTAAATTTAAAAATTCATCTGTTTTCACATGAACATTTATATGCTCTCTAATCTCAAGAGAACTTTCTTAGTTTGACAATAAACTTTACTAGAATAAGTGTGGGCAATGTGATCACTCAGGATACTAAAAATTAAGAGGAGAAAAATGAACAAAATGCTTGATTAAAATTTAATATCTTCTTGCCGCCTCTTTGTAAATCCATCATAAACTGTATGCCAAAAAATTATAAGAATCCAATATTTCCTTCTTATGAATATTGGAAAAATTAAAAGGGGAGTAGCATGGAATACCATATAGAGTAGGGGTGCACAACCTTTTTAAGAGAAGGGCCACTTATAAAAATTTCTGGGTTGTGAAGGGCCACATCAGTAACACGGGTAGAATTCTATTTCTGAGAAGTGATTTGTGGCCTATAATCAGATAAAAAATATCGTTTCAGAGGGGAGGGGGTTAGTTTTACCCCTCTAGTTCCCCTACCCTATCAACATATCCAATTCAGTTGGCAAGGATATATGAACAGTTTACGTTTGTATATATAACAGAGATATAGCAAGTATTATTTAGAAGGACTGATAAAATTCCTTTACCTTATTCGCGGAAGTAAATTTTGTTTATTTAAAAGGACTAAAAAACAAACATAGGCATGAAAGTGGCTAATGCGGAAAAAATGTGAACTTTATGAACGAAGGGGGGATGAGGAGCCGATTAACAAAATTTGCGACTTTTCAGGGTCCGATCAACGAAATTTTCGATTTTTTTGCACTCGATTTTCTTGCAAAATTCGCAATTTTCCCGAATCTGGTCGACAAAATTCGCGTTTTCCGCGCCTGATCGACATAATTCGCGATTTTTTTGGAGCTCGATCAACAAAACTCGCGATTTTTCCGTGCCCGGTTGACAAAATTTGCGATTTTTCCACCCTTGTTCGACAAAATTCGCGAATTTTTCCTCGTCCGATCAACGGAATTCGCGATTTTTAACTGACTCTAATGAAATTTGCAATTTTTTCTCGCGGCAAATTGACAAAATTCGCGCTATTTTCTCGCAATAAACTGACGAAACTCGTGATTTGTACGCAGCCGATCAACAAAATTTTCAATTTTCGCGCATCATCCAGAAAATTCGCGATTGTTTCGTGTATGATCAACGAAATTTACGATTTTTCCGCCCCTGATCGACAAAATTCGCGATTTTTTTCGTGCCCGACCAACGAAATTCACGATTATTTTCGTGCCCGACCAATAAAATTCGTGATTTTTCGGAGCCCGATCAACAACACTCGCGATTTTTTCGTACCCGATCGACGAAATTTGCGTTTTTTCCACGCCTGATCGATGAAAGTTGCGATTTTTCCGCAGCCCATCATTGAAATTTGAGATTTTCCTGCAGCCCATCAACGAAATTTCAGATTTTCCCTCTCCTAATAGGAAAAATTTGCAAATTTTCCGTTCCCGATCGACGAAATTCGTGATTCTTAACTGACTGACGAAATTCGCGATTTTTTCTCGCAAATGACGAAACTCATGATTTTTACGCAGCCAATCAAACAAATTTACGATTTTTTCGTACCCGATCAATGAAATTTGCGATTTTCAGCGCCTGATCGACAAAATTTGCGATTTTTCCGTGTCGGACAAACGAAATTCTCGATTTTTCCGATCTCGATCAACAAAACTCGCGATTTTTCCTTGCCCGATAGGTCAAATTAGCATTTTTTCCGCACCTCATGGACAAAATTCGCGATTTTTCCGTGCTTGATCAACGAAATTCACGATTTTTCCGCACCCGATCAACGAAATTCGCGATTCTTAACTGACTGACGAATTTTTCTATTTTTCAGGCGGCAAATTGATGAAATTCACGAATTTTTTCTTGCGACCTACGGACAAAACTTTTTTTTTTGTCCATAATGAGAATTGATAATTTTTTGCAGTTATAAATTGACGAAGTTCGCGGGCCACTTTTGGACCGCGGGCCACAGGTTGTGCATCCCTAATATAGGGTGACCGAGCCAGTAGTTGATCAAATAAGGTCGGTGCTATTGGGGTTTTATTCTATTTCCTTCCTTTTAAGTTTTAGAAGTAAACTAACATAATTGCTACAACCCTTAATAAATGTCCTATAATGGGCAAAAATGAAATCGGCTGAAATTAAATGGCAACAAAATTATAAGTAAATGGTTTCTTTAATTGTCATTTTCCCAGTAGTAGATCCATCGAAGAAATCAGTCTAAAATTCAAAAATTAATCTTTAAAATATCATAATTAAGCTGTGATTAACAATAATTCACATAAAACTATTATTTGAAATAAGCAAGATGGAAGTAGATTATTTTTAACTTACCGTGATTGTCTCCGACTAATTAGAAACTAAAATTTTTACATTTTTATAAAAATAAAAAATAAAAATCATAAAATGGCTTCTTTTACTGCAGGAAGCTGATAACAGTGTGACAACAGGTGCTCCAACATTCAAACAAAACTATTCTGTTTAATGCCACGTGTAAAAGTCATTTCCGCCTGAAATGGCGCAATATTTCAAAAATTTGATCAACTACTGAAGGGGTATCAACTACTGGTGTTGTCACCCTATGTGTGTGCGTGTGTGTTAATAATCTACAAGATTCAATAAATGATTGAATCAAAAAATATTGCACATAATTTCTCTTTTACATAAAATATTATCTCAATATGAAGAAAAAAAATCTTAAAGAAAAGCTTAGAATCGGTGCCCTTTTACTTCCTGGCCTAGTCAGCTTAAGGGGTAATCCGCTTCTGAACCAGAAGAGAAATATACGAAATGCATTCTCCATCCTCATCGGCGTCTCTCCATTTGGCAGAGGATTAAATAACTGAATTGGAAATACAAATACAGTAAACTCTGTCTAAGGCGGAATCGATCGGGACCAAGAAAATTTACCGCGGTAGACAATATTCCGGCTTGGGCAAATTTTACTCTATGCCTATGGATTCGCAGGGACTTGAAAATCTTTCCGAGTTAGACAGATTTCCGTCTTACACAGAGTCCGCCTTACAAAGAGTTTACTGTATCGTATTAAAATTCATAGTATACACTTAAGAATGACATAGCTGGTTGCTACAGATGGTTAATTAAGCAAAAATTACAATATTTCATTTACTTTCTGTAAATTAAATATTGCAATATTTGAATGATCGTAGAAAGCTTCTTCCATCGAAATAGATGTAATTTACATAACATCTCCTTTTTAATGCGTTCCAACATAATTTAAAAGTGTTTATGAATTCGGTTTGTCTGTGCGTCTATCTGGATGGCTGGCCGCACTCTAACTCGTGTAAATATACTCGAATTGCCATGTAATTTGTATACATTATTGAGGTTTACAATGACATGTTCGGTATTGAAAATGAAGTGTCTTGTATTCATAGTTCATTTATGGGCACTCAAAAGAAATCTTTTACATTACAGTCTATAGGGAAAAATCGTTTTAGTGTAATTTAATGATGTAATACTATTTCAAACATACTGAAATTGATGTACAACACTGATGGACATTAAAATAACTTCTGAAATATATGTAGTATGTTTCTAAGTTGACAGGTTAGTTAATAATATTATTAGGAAATTATTTCTAGTAAGATAAAATCCCCGTACAACGAAATACTTATCCTAATAAAACCACATAGTAATTCGCACCATGTAGGTACATATCACCTATCAAGACATAATACGAACGTAAAGTTAATGAAAAAACATGGGCTTCGGGGGTAGGGGGGGGGAGGGCTAAAACTCCGTTGAAAATGCACTTTTTATTATAAAATAATTTCAAGAACATCATTGCATAAAATGGTGTTTAACGTTTAATTCAATTTAACAGTTTCTAAAAGTTATATTTCTCTGAATCTTTGAGAAATTTTATTTAGGGTCAGGTAGGGCAAAATAATTATAAAAATAGTTCCTTTTTTATTCATATTTGGTTTTTAAAAAATATATTTAAAAAAAATGCATAGAATGTGCAAATGAACATCGCTTCCAACATTTGAAGGACAATCTCAACGATAAAATTGCAAATTGTTGCTGATAATGGCACTTTAAAACACATTGTAAATTGACTATTTTGCCTCATGCGATGGGGTAAAATATGTATACTTATTTAAATCGTTTTATTTCTTTAATTAACTAAATAAATGCACACAAATCTAATAAAAAAAATTTCTTTAGAATGCTGAAAATATTAAACAACAGATTCAAGGGAAGAAATAGTCTGGACTATGGTTCATTGATGGATCAGAAAGGACAGCTGCAATTTGGGACACATCAAAGATTTCACCTTCCTCAAGAAACAGGAAATATGAACTTCTAATCTCTTTTGCTAACTTAACCATGTATTTCTGATTATTATGATCCTAAGAAATATTTAATTAGTTGTCAAAATCTCTAACCTAAATTCCAATTCTGATAGTTTGTCTGCAACTATTATACTATTTAACCCTTTGAGGGACAAGTAATTGCGTTTTTGTAATGTTGAATTCACACTGGAATTTTCGAAAAATTTTATTTCAAACTAAGAAAAAGCACTTTCTCAACTTTTTCCCACCAAAGTTAAAACAGTAAAATTTAATTAAAAGTTTTTGGTGCAAATTTTGATTAAAATTAGGTGGTATGTAATATATTCCACTGTCCCTCAAAGGATTAAATTCGATAAGTTTCCCTCTTCTAAGGAAACAAAACTTCTTCCAGATCATCAATATCTTTGTTGGTAAAATTTTTAGCCATGATTTAGTTATTATTTTGAACTACCAGTTTTCTTCTTTTTTCCTGTCACTTTTCAAATTCTTTTTACTAACAATTGGAACAAGTAAGCATATAGCTAAATGCCGGATGTTTTGCTTTTACTACATATTAATGTATCAAATTAAATTCATTTTTGATAAACTTATTAAAGTGAATAGTTTTAGAGCACTATATTATTTTAATATCTAATCCTAATGTTGCACATAAAAATATAAAATCATCAAAAAAGAAAAAAGAAAAAGATTTGCTATTTGTTTACTATGCCTAATAATATAACTTTTTCACCCCACATAGGTATAATTTTATTGCTCTGAAATCACAACCTTACATTATTTTGTAATACTGAAATGCAGAAAGTTAATCCTGAATAAGTGTTTTATGCTACACAATGGATAAATATTCTGAAAATAAGTTCTTATTTACTTTAAATCCAAAGTTTTTCTCATCACTACAACCGAGCAATCTAGTTCAAAATTTTAAAATGGCTATACCAAGTATAATAATATAGCAACAAATTTATTTTTGAAACTTACCTATTTTACTCCGCCTGACCCTGCTCATAAATATATAAAGCTTAAAATAATTAAATAACGCATTTAAAGACATCAGACATTATATAAAATGATAATCGAAAAAAAAAATGTGTGCAACATTTGAAGAAAGCGAGTCAAAAATCGGTTGCAAGATTTCACTTATGGACATCCAGACAACAAATGAAGATTTTTAAAAAAAGGTTCAGAAATAGGAATTATTTTCAATAATTCTAGCTAATGTAAGCTATTATATTTTATCAATTCAGGGATTATAATCACAATTCATAAAAAAAAAGTAAACGCTAATTTTGTTTTATATTAACTTTCATATCCCTTCATGTTTTGGTAGTGAAATACCATAAAGAAACTAAAATGTCCTTCCAATCTTTTGTGAAGATACATCTGTAACAAATAATGAAAAAAAGTTATCAGATTATACACCTATTCTAAATTATCAAGCATTTGGAAAAAGCCATGAAAATATCTGTTACATTTTTCCTCAAAATTTTGAAGTCTATTTATCCAAAAGTTTCAGTATTATATAAAAAAGAAAGAAAGAAATTAAAGAGTTTAAAAAGAAAAGGCTTTCTGTCATTTTGAACCTTCTAATGAAACATTTGACATTTTTTAGCTCTAATTTTCAAAAACACAAACGGCAGTTTTAATTGACTTAATTTCATAATCTACATAAACATGTGTTAATAGCAAGTCGAATAAGATTTATTACATAAATAGTAAATGTGGAATAAAAGTTTTCTGGTGGTTTATTAAGGTCTCACTCAATGGAAACTGCATTTCTTTTATAACACTTTTGAAAACATTTTCACCACATTTCAAGGGTAACAATATCCAGGCGTCTGATTTACAACATGATTTGTAACCGTCCACGCTTTTACCGCCACTGTAATATCACGTTAGTCATAGCGAATAATAGACAAAATTCATTTTTATATCCAAGAAATATTTATGTTGTGGTGTCAAATTAATGTGTAACTTTAAACTTTCCGGGTTAGATGCCTTTTTAAAATAAATGAAACGTTTTTTTTTTTTTCAAACCAGACAAGATTAAATACTGTAGCGCTCTATAAGGAGTATGCCTTACACATGACGTATTCAAACCATTCGTATTGTGAAGCAATTTTACACTTCAGAATTAAACAAGAAACATTTCTACAGTGGTGTAGTCGAGGGGGAACGGCTTCCCTCACTTTTTCATTTTATCTGGAACGTCCCTTTACTTTTTATTTTCAAGGGGGACGCTAGGTACGTGTGCAGGCGCAGACCTTCCAAACTTACTAATTTTTTATAAAGATGAGCACACCAATAAATTAACAATTTCAGAAATAACATATCGATTTTTAATGCTTTTCAACAAAGTTGAAAATTATCGCTTTTTCATCTACATCTGTTCGCATTTTAATTTTCAGGGTACCGCAAACAGTAAAGATATATCGAAAATTCATAGTCATTTTCACCCCATGTCATGATTACAATATTTTCCTTAAACTACACATGTCCGCAAGGTAGAAATGCAATTTTTCCAGTGTTCTCAGTTGATAACAGTTATTCTACGACTATTACCAAAATAAATAATGCAAAACAAATTTTAACAAAAAATCTCGTTGCGTGAATTAGTGTTAATTACGAATTCTATTCCAAAAATTTTCAGATATATAAGGTTTTCAAATTTTTTAATTCAAACAAATAAGGTTCTCATTTTTTTTTTTAATTCTATCGCAAGCTTCTTACCGAAAGACAGACAAAGAAACTTTAATTAATAATTTAAATTCGAATCTAATTTTTTAAATTTTAATTTAATTTTTCATTTATTTTTCTCTGCAATTCAAAAAGAAAGGCAGATTCAAAATAAAGTTTTCCCTATTGGTGATACATTTACGTACCCTAATGTCCCCTCACTTTCTTCCCCAGGACTACACCAGTGCATTTCTGCAAATATTACTTGAATTGACATTCAATTTAAAAGCATAGATGACAGGCAATAGGAAATTATATACATATATGGCCAAAAAGATGCATACGCACTTGCGTTTTAATAAAGAATAGCTTATGTCTACATAGATGTGATATCCATGAGTATTTCAACAATCTAAAATGAAAAGTTACAACATATACATAGTTTATTGGTGAAATTACAATGCACTGTAAAGCATCAACCTCCAAACACTTTTAAATAAGATGCAATACAATTATGCTGACATCTAGATGAGCCATAATGGATTTCTGCTGAAAACATTTCAATTTCACTGCGCAATTCTGCTCATGAGCGTGTATTCATACTGTACGTTAAAGTTCTTGAAATTTCTCCAGAAATAAAAGTCAAGAAATAACCGAAGACAAAAACATTTTATATGCATTTTGTTATTGTTTGAAAACATTAACTTGCTTTTCGAAGAATGGCTTCGAAAAAAAAAAAATATCTACAACCTTGGTGACACTTCTCTCAATTATGGAAACTTGAACATTTCTATTGATCCTTAAGTATAATGAGAAATTTGCAATTCATGTGAAGAGTGTGCTGAGAAGAGCAAATTTACTAAATTATTTTAGTGATTTTAGACTACTAAAGCAATTGTTTTTGTTATATTGTTTTCTGTAGAAACCTTTTATAGTGCAATATCAATTAAACATTTTAAGAAAGTATAAAACTATTTTAATTAAAGAGACAAAATGCCTCTTCCCCCGTCCGACTGTCATCACAAATGTTGGAAGTGTAATAAGTATTACTTTCACAAGATAGTGTTATTTTCATATGAACATCAGTTACCCCTATAATATATGGTACTTTTGTAAATGAACAAAACAAACAAGAGCTTTAGTTTTGAAAAAAATTCATTTCCATATAGAAAAAAAAGGCTTTTGTTCGAGATAAAACTGTTTTATGAATGAAGTTTGCATACTGAATATTTTGTATGTTGTGAGAGAAACATCTACAGCAGCGGTTCTAAAACTCCGACTTACGGACTCCCCTTGATGTGATATGCATTTTGAGGACCCTTACAATATTTTTCTTAATATAAGGTAAGAAATTATTTTAAGATATACACCTTACACCTTTGTTATTTTTCATCACACATATTCTATTTATAGTTTATAGCGTTGGAAAAACACATCTGCATTAATAAGAAAAATAATTATAGCATATATTTTAAGACAGTTAAAATATACATACTACTATTTGCTATGAGAAGGACGCTGCTTCCTTTTTAACACTTTCCAACACAGTTAAAAAGTGTTTATGAATTCGGTTTGTCTGTCTGTCTGTCCGCCTGTTCGTGCTTTAACTCGCGTAAATATAGTCAGATTGATATGAAATTGATATATGTTATTGGGTTTTACTATGGCATGTTCTGTATTGAAAATGAAGTGTGTAGCATTTTCGGTTCATTTACAGGGATACTTAAAACAATTCCGTTAAATTACAGTCTATAGGGGGAATGATTCGCGGTGTATTATAATGATATTACGCTATTTTAAATATATTTAAATTTATATATATATATATCAATGAGGTGTACTACAAGGCACTTACTATTGAATGTGGGGTGCATAGAATTTATTGTTCATTTACAAGGACATACACAAAAAAATGGTCACAGAACAAAATGACCATTAACTGAATTATTGAAGCCTATGAACAATAATTGCTGGAAATGCTTTTCCAGTTGTGGTACGCGTTTTTCAATTTAACTATTTTTTTATGCCTTTTATGTATTTCTTGGTGCGTGTAACTTCTATGGATCATATATAGGGCTGCACAAAATTTCTCAAGTACACTTCCGTTTACTGACCGAAATTGCTGACTGAAAAATTTCAAGTGAGCCTATGCGTTTAAGAGGCTACTTCAGTCAAAGGAAAAGACCCGTTCGCTAATGCTAATCCTATGGAAGAAATTTATAAAGATATCTCGGTCGCATTTCAATATTTTTAAATGATTTCTTTTGCATTGCATAGTTGAGATTGATCTGTACAAAGGCCGTTTTTAACTTTTTCGATTTTGTTTGCAGGTATTTCTTATGAGAATACTTTCATTTTCGGAACCGGTTTCGAAAGTAAAAGCATCCTCATAAAAAATATCTGCAGTCAAAATCGAAAAAGTAAAAAGCGGCCTGCATACAGATCGATCTCAACTATTCAATGCAAAAGAAATCATTTAAAAATGTTGAAATGCGACCGAGATACCTTTATAAATTTCTTCCATAGGATTAGCATTAGCGAATGTGTCTTTTCATTTGACTGAAGTAGCCTCTTAACTGAACTAACTTTTAGCGTACTGTGTAGTATACATACAAATCTATAAACCATATACAGAGCTGCGCAAAAGAAATTCAAATATTTTCCTGACTATTGATGGTAGTAGCAGAAATTTGGGTTTTCAAGTGCGTTATGCGTTTTCAAATTGTTTATTTAGACATCATTTTTCACCTTAATAAACTGTGAAGTTTTGTTAGGGTATTCTGAATGTGTTCCAACACATAGCGTTTCATAATCTATGCTGGACGCATGGATTTTCGTCCTTGTTTCTACTAGAAGTGCAATATCTAATTCAATGTTTGAAACATGTATCTATAAGTCTAGTTCTACATTGCAGTCCATTTCTACATTTGCATTTTTATATTGTACAGTTGTGGAAAAAAAAAAAAAAAAAAAGTAAACACCCCTTACTAACTCTGCAAAAAAGTATCGTAGACGAAAGTTACCGGTACCACACGATTAATAATAAAGTCTACTTTTAAATGACGTATATAAAATTTGCTTAAGGGGCCATCTACATATTAAAGAGAACCATAACCTTGTTTTGTTTTGTTTTTTTCAATAGCAGTACACAATTCTGACAGCATAAATGTACTCTAGACTCTTCAATTAGCCTAAAAATAAATTTTTATGCAATTCATACGATAAGTTTTCGATAAATTAATTATTTTAAAACGAGCGTATTTTAGGGGCTGTATCCAAATTGAAGTTCGGTACTCGATTGTAGACCGAGAGAGTCCTCTTCTTGATCATGGTATCTTAAGCGTCACTCAAGCAGTCATTGAAGACTGCTAGATTGCAGGATAACATAAGAAATTTCAAAATATCTAGTCACTTCTATCATAGACGTCCCCTTAAACCATCATTTTGCCGTTTTTTAAGCATAATTTGAAAACTACTTGAAAGAAAAATGTGAAATTTTGGATTTTCATAAAACAGGACTTTATAAATCTAAATCCATCAAAAAAATTGTACGTTACAATTCATAATTTTTTCGAATATTAATTTCATAATTCATATCATAAAATTATAAAAATGGCAAATTCAACGTATTTATGTTTGGGTATTTTAGTATTATTACTACACAAAAAATTAGCACATTACGAGCAGTGGTGGGATTCAGCCGGTTCGCACCGGTTTGGTAGAACCGGTTGTTAATTTGTGTTGAGTTCGGCGAACCGGTTGTTAAAATGATACTTCAAATGCGAAAATCGCATTTACATTAATTTGCTTTCTTTAAATGTTTATCTGCACAACATTGTTTTCTAGGCATAACTCTGTGATAAGCCCTGAATAATTTCAGTTAATAAAATAATATTTCATTTGGAACAATAATATATTTTTTCTTCATCTGTCCTGTAAGAGAAAATTCAGCTTAAAAAAACGAAATTTTGAAGAATTTTGGTAACTAAATTGACAGCCTTAGGCTAATTCTAGTTATATGGCAAGGTTATTAAAAATTACACTAACTACTCATCTATACTAATAAAAGAAAGTTGTGCTCTGTCTGTGTGTGCGATGGCTAGCATTATCTACGGCACGTACGGGACTGAAAATTTTTGTGAGGCTAGCTCAAAATGTCTCCTGATGCACCTGAAACACAGAATTTTAAAATTCTAATAATTAGTTGAGTTATTAACTAAAAATCGCAACTCACTCTCATTAAAAACTCAACTCGGACCAGATTTACATCGCCTGCAAAAATTTTGAAACGTTCAGACGGGTAGAAATATTTCTCACAAAGTAAAATGTGTGAAAATTTCGACGAAATCAGAAAAACTCTTAATGTTTCGTCGGGGTTTCGCTCCTCCAGGGCGAAATTTTAGAGGTACTGACAAACCAATGATATGTTCGTAAATCTGAAACCACCTTCTTATTGATGAGACAATCGGTTTTAAAAAATAGGAATTTTAACCCTTACAAATACACCGGCAAATGCAGGCCATTTCGCGCATCACGGAGACGATATTTTTCTGTGCTAAAAGTAATTAAACGACCGTATTTGAACACAAACTTTTAAAGAGTATCTCAAATTGAGATTCTCAATAGATCAGATTTACATCATCTACAAAAATTTTGAAACATTCGGGCGGGTAGAAATATTTTTTACAAAATAAAATGTGTGAAATTTCGAAGAAATCAGTGAAAACTTGAGTATTTCTTCGCGGTTTTGCTTGCTTTCGGTACGAAATAGCGTATACTTTCAATTCAATATTTTGTTATTTAAAAATATTAGGGGATCGTACCCGGGCTTCCCGGGTTAAAGAAAATAGGTGAAAACATTTTTTTATTGAAAACTAATAATTTTTTTATATGCAATAATTTTTTTAGATTGCCCACTTACATTAAAAAAGCATTTTTCATATGGAAAATACGAATTATACAATCAAATAATTTTTTTGAAATTTATCAAAAGCGATATTTTCTTATTAGCCGTATACTAAGAGTTATTTGACCAAGATTTTGCTACTTATAGCATCCTTTTATATTCTGATAATTTCAGAGCTTATACATGTCTGTTAAATTTGTGCTTTATTTATATTATTTCATTTATTTATTCATAGGGAAGTTTTTTTTAAATGGATATTAGCCGTAAGAAAATGATGAACTCTTATTTTTGTTTTAAGGGCAAACAGATTAATCTTTCGTAATTGAGCTCCGCGCGGTATAGATAAATTAAAAATATTTCATGCTTTAAAGTTGTTTTTAAAACCATAGACAATCAGTAAACTGAGATGAACTTTGCAAACAAGTTCCATTTGAAAAAAAAAATCCTATTGGTGATCTAAACATTTAAATTGTACGATTACAAATATGTTAGATTTGTGTTTTTACAATATTATTCTTTTATTTGTTTATAAAAGAAGTATTAATTTCGTTAATTTGTCTTTCACAAATATGTTAGATTGGTGTTTTTTTTTTTCAATATTATGATTTTATTTGTTTATAAAGGAAGTATTAATTTCGTTATGCAAAAATAGTCAGAAACAAATGCTGAAAAATGTTTGTTGCTTTATGTGCAAAATGTTTATTATTATTATGTATTGAAATCGGCACATGATAAGATAACAACAACAACAAAAAAAAAAACATACTTAAAAATTATTTTAGAAAATATAATGCATCAGTCAATTAAGATACAGTTTTTAAACAAATTGCATTTGAAAGTATATTTTTTCCCTATGCGACGAAAATTGAAAATGTACGATGGTCAGAAGATTAAAAAATTGCAGTAGCGAAAATTTCAAGACCGAAATCTGATCGTGAAATGTTGCCATTCGCAAAATGACGTCAGCGTTAGGCACAGATACGTTTGTTCTTTATAATATAGAGACTTAATTAGTAAAATATAATAAAGATCAGTTATAAGGATGTGGTTATCAACTGAGGCTCTTATACTTGGTATTCCGAAATGAAAAACATCAATTTTCCTTTTCTCAAAATTTGCATACGCACTTCTCATATCCATATACATGATTTTAAAAAAATTGTATTTGGTTTGATCATTTAAAAATCATTTTAACTCAAAATTTGAAGTCACGATTGTCAGCAACATCTTTTATGTGAACAGACGCACCCTTTACTTAAGATTCTAATCTCAATTCCGGAGAGTAAAAATTTCCGTAATTTATGTTTTTTAGACGCATTTGTGTTAAAATGTTTAGTTTTATCTAAGAAAATGATCGTTTTCTTTTAAATATGACTTCATTTTCACTTAAATAAGCATTTCGCCTAGTGTCTGAAACTTAGTATCAGTACACATGCAGAAGGAAAAACAATATAGAAAATTTATGAGAAAAAATGCGTGTTTTCAAAAGCAGTATGTCATTTTCCGTTATTATGCCCCTAAATATAATATTCTGCTCCTAATGGGATTTTGCGACACTAAACCCTATACAACAATTTTTATCAACAATTTCGAATTTTTATCAGAAAATAGCATGAATAAAGATAAAAATACCTCACTATTTCTCTCTTGTCTGCAATAATGAAAGCTATGTAATTTTCACCATTTTGAAGAAATTTCATAAAATGTTTTTAAAATTAAAATATAAAAGTGGGGCTATTAAAAAAAAATAAAACAGATAGTGCGATCACATCTACAAATAAAGAGCTTTCAGTTAAAAAGAAATTAGTAAAATTGGTTCAGCAGAAAGATCAGGGTAGATGACTAAAAAACACACTTGTGTTTTAAATATATAGATTACATAAAATTAGGAAAAATTAAATTAAGCACATTATGTTATTTTGATGAAATTATAGTAGAATGTCCTAAATAATAGCATTAATTAAAATTTCATTGTTCGAGAAAATTTTGGACAAAAACTTCAGGAAAATGATATTATTTTAAACCACGAATTATTTGTTTGCTTGTCTAACTCGGCGAAGCAAATCCATCCAGGTGAGAATCATCAATTTCTGTAATATAAATCGCTATTATTCGCATGCCACCTCTCTTCTATACAGACACTCTCAATTTTTGTAAAACATTGCGTTTTGTCAGTGTGTGATTTCGATTACATTATTTTCAAAAGTGAAGCATTTTCACCTGTGAAGAATTTCAAAGCAACTGGGCTGTGAAAATGACGCACTTCTACAAAACATAATTCAGGTTTAAGAATTAAAATACATGCTTTCTTATAAAATTACGTCATTTGCATCCGCTAAAACAGTCCACTTTTAAAATCCAGTCTTAAACTTCGTCTATAGAAAAGTATGCATATAACGTCATTATCACGGAATAACTGACAATATTCTTGACATAGCCCATATTTTAATTTCAACTTTTTTTTTCAGTTTGTATGAAAAAATGACAACAAAAAGATACAGTATCTCTTATTTTCGACTATTTTCCGTTTACTTTCAATGACTTTCAATAGAAATGGGATACTTTTGCTGCCACGATAAGAAAAATGGTATTAAAAACTACAAAAAAATTGATATCTCAAAAATAAATCGAGATACAGCTTTCAAACAAATTGCATTTAAAAGAGCATTTTTTTCCTTATACGACGGTGTAAAAATTTAAAAAGTGCGATGTTTAGAAGTTTAAAAATTTGTAGTAGCGAAAATTACAAAACCAAAATTTTATTTCAAATTTCAAAGTGTTGCCACTCGCAAAATGACGTATGCGTTACGCACAGATATGTTTGTCCTTTATAATATAGATAGATAGATAGATAAATTCGGATAAAATAGATTTAAAGATATAAAATCATACAACTTTCCGGTTAATTTAAGGGTCAATCTTGACGTTCCCGGTTATTCGAATAAACGGTACTTTGCTTTGGGCACGGAATGTTCCCTGTTATCTCTGATCTGTAGCTAATACTTAATTCGTCAGATTTAGATATATACTTCCAACTGCACATTTTTTTATATTGTTCATATCTTAGAAGTTATTTAAATGAAAGAAGTTATTTTCGTAAATGTAACAAATTCAAAATTTTGATAAGTTCCTCGAGTCCTATAATTTATATTAAAAAAAAAAATTTCCAGCTCTAACAAATGAAAAGACATATGATTATGATATATGATATATGAGACAGATTGTATGATCTAAACTTGCCGAATCATGATACTTAGTATTTTACGAATTTCCAGCGTTGTCTAGCCTGGTTTTTTTTGTACTAAGAAATGGTAAAAAATTCTAAAAATTCTAAATGTCATAACTCGAAAAGTTTTGGTCGTGCAAAAATTTGTCTGAATTGCTATTGCATGGATATTTTTCTAAATATGTTATATACAACTTTAGGTCATGAACATGGGTTAATTCTTATACTTACATTTCTGCTATTTTTATATTATATTGTTTTCAGGGCTTAATTTGTGCCGGAGCCCACCGGATCTTAGCTCCGGTATTTTTCTGGTTTTAGTAAATATTTAAATATTGGTCGGAATTTTTTCACAGGAGCTCATAAATATAGGGCTCCGGAGGCCAGTGCAATGGCGCTTCCGAAAAACCGAAGCCTAAATTCCCCTTTCCTTTCCGTCCCATCTCCAAGCTTTTGCATTCTTTTTTATCAAAACACTTATAAGGAGATGTTTCAACTCAATTTTTATATCAGTATTTGCGCTTGGGCTGGCTCAAGCTCAATCTGAATTACATTCAAAATTTTATTTATTCAAGTATAGGGTAAAAAAACCTCCTTAAAAATTACGTGTTCTATTTTATTTCAAATCATTTTAATGCTATTTTGGTCAGAATAAAGGGAAACAGGAATCGTATTCTTCTATTCCATTTGCAAATTTATGCCTAGTATTGATGACGGCAACGTGTTGATATGGCGCCAATCAAGAGACTGAACAATGAATTTGCTTACAGTTCAATTTTCTTTTGTGACATTACGATAATTTTTAATTGGCTCGTTTATTTTATTTTTTGATTTAGATATTGAACCTGAAAAGAATATTTTCTGTTTTTAGTCAGTGGGCTTGAGGTTTTAAGTCTTCTATTTACATGTATCACGTTAGTGATATATCTGTTTATTTTGTAACATGAACGAAGCCCATGCTAAGGCTCTGCTCTGCAGATTTACGAAGTTTAATTTCATTTGTAAGTAGATATAATTGCCATGTATCGTTATTCTGATAGAGAGCAATCGAACAGTGTTACCTCTTTTTCTATAAAAGCATAGAATCTTTCCCATAACGGTGTCAAAATTTTCATTTAATCTGATTTTCAGGAACTCACCACGAAAGATTGTTATGCGGAAGGAATCGATTGTAGTTTAAGGTAAGCATATTCTATAGGAAATTGAAGAACGCTGTTCCATTCTTCAGCATATAAATATTAATTTCTGTAATATATGTTATATAAAAATGCACAGCTGCAAACTATTCCTCTTTTATGTTAACACTACTTCTGAATCATAATCCTTATCATATTTATTCGTAGAATTATTCAGTTAATTAACTTTAAAATTAGACAAAGATTTCTATTCGGAAGGAATGATAATTAAAAACAGAAATAGTTGACAACTAAGTATATGCAGATAGATGTATTTAAACTTTTTATTTTGCTTAAAACAAAACAAAACAAAATAAATAAAAAAAAAAAAAAAAAAAGCTTTAAATTTTTACAAATAATGTAGGAAATATAAATATGCAGATTGGAGTGATGGGGGGGGGGGAGGGGGAGCACGCTACGGTTGTTAGCATTGCAGAATATTAGGCCTCCGGTACTTTTTTTGTTAGAAATTAAGCCCTGATTGTTTTGATGCATTTTCTCATAGAAATTGTGATCAGAGTTTCATGATTGCCGAATATTTATTAACGTCCTTTTATAGGGTAACATGTTTCAGGATTTTTTTCACTGTACCAAAGGATCAAAGTTTTTTTTAACAAAGTTCTTATAATATTGGAAAGTGTTTCATAATCTATGTGTGGTGTTTCATTTTTCTTTCATTTTTGTACATCAAAAATCATTCCGGCAGCGAACCGGTTGTTAAATTATTTGAATCTCACCACTGATTAGGAGTATAATTTGAGGAGATATTAATAAAAATATGAAAATGTAATTTAATATTAGAAGCACTAAATTTTGAATGTTTATAATTCAAAAACTTATCATTCAAATGACTTGAAATTTGGTGTATAGGCATAGTTTGAACCGAAGATTTGAAATATCTTGCTAAAATTGGGTATTGCAATTGAAAAAAAATAATGTTTGGGTTCGTTTTAATATGTGGATGGCCACTTAAGCAAATTTTATATACATCATTTAAAAGTAGACTTTATTTCCAATCGTTCGGCACCAGTAACTTTCTTCTAAGATAATTTGCTGAGGAGTTAGTAGGGGGTGTTTACTTTTTTTTCCACGACTGTTACACAAGGCTGGAAAAGGTCTTTTCACACAAATATATGGTGCAGAAGGGAAGTAATTTCTGTACAGCTTTTTCTTCTAGTTCTACATGTGTTTTCCTCGCGAACAACCAGAAATTAAGAAGTTTATTCTCTTGAAAAGCAATTTTCAGGAAACCATCGCATGATAATCAGGTGCTTCAGGCGTGCAACAAAATTTTCAATAATATCAGGGGAAGGTCTATCGCCAGAAGTTTGTAAAATACCGTATCATGTTGGGGATGATTCAAAAATATTGTTTTCAAGGAGATTTGCCCACAAATATTTTTTTATTGTTACTTCTATTTTTTTTTTCTGGACTTTGAAAAAAAATATGTGTACCGATGTTTCTTCTAAGCTTAAATTCAGCTCATTCAGAAAATTAAAAATAACTGTCAAATACGCCACCTTTACAAACCAGGTTATAAATCATTGAAACGATCTTTTGAAATGGAATTTGGAGTTCATTAAAAATAGTCTTACTTTATCACGCAGTGCAAATATGTGATTTAAAAACTTTTCCTCGCGACAGCCACCTAGTTTCTGCATGCAAAAAGTAGCTCTTGTTTGAACCCAATTTCTTCGCACAAAATTTTTAAAAGGTCTAGATTTCAATGGACGAGCTTTGATGTAGTTTACTACTGAAACATATTCGTTGAATATAGCCTTCAAATCTTCAGTCATTTCTTTTTTTTTTTTTTTTTTTTTTTTTTTTTTTGGCCAACCAGTGACTCACGGTGAATGCAACAGTGTGTCCAAACTGCATGGGATGATTTAGCTTCATTCAAGCTGGTCAAACTATTAACAATTTCACTGATAGTCCGAGCCAAGTCTGTACTTAATCCGACACATCTTGACCAGATTATTTCTTGTTGTTGTATGAAACTGTGTAAGCATGTGAATAGCGCTGCGCTTGTGATGCGTGTTGGAAGGGCTTTTCAAAACAAAAAACCTTCATACGTATCTTACCACCAAACTCATAACAAGTGAAAACTATTAAATTAACATTATTGGAAATATATAAACTCTCAGCTAGTTGTAATGCGATTAAAAGGACTGAAATTTACAGTTCATTCTGATCGTTATCAGTATTTTCACACACGTTTGTGATTCTGTCCAACAGTATCATTAGATAAAGAAATTAAATTTTAATTTATTAGCTGTTTTTTTACGTAGTATTGTTGTGATCATCAACTTAGTAGTATGTAAAACTAAATTTTATGCAATTGTATGAGATTTTGCAGTCTTTGCTACTATCTGATATGAGATACTATTGAATACAATAAATGAAATCATTTATAAGAAATAGGTAATGAAACACTTTCCAACAATAATACAGTATCATTAAGAAATTTCATTTTTTTTTCATGCAAGAAAATGAAATATCTAAATAAAAAATTTAAAAAACGCATATCTGGTAATGCCTGTGCTTTATTTTGGGCAACTCTGTATATGATATATGGAATTTGTACTCAACACGTAATATACTAAAAATTAGGTAAGTATAAAATTGCATACCACAGCGGAAAATACACTTCCAAGGTTTATCGTATGCAATACGTTTAATAGAATGAGATATGAGAACCTGATATGAGAACCAGATATGAGACAAAAACGACCTTTTTATTATTGGAACCAATTGCGGTCTTTTCAATTCATTTCTAACTTGTTTTCGGTTCTTTTAACTTACTTTTTAAAAAGTCAGTTGATTTGTTTTACATATACTGTTTGTGTTTAGTTTGTAAATGTCTGCGAGTTTTGCTGTTTCATGCACTCATTTGTCCTTGTATCGTGACAAATACCAGACAGGTTGTGCCTCATTATTAATACAGGTACTCGTAAATCCTAATGTTATATTTTCTTTATAGTACTTACGTTTTTTCCTTGGCGGTATGTTCTTTTCTGTTGAATTGTGAAGATTGAATCATCAACGTCTAAATCTGACTTCTTCTGAACTTTATATCTTAAAGTACTTTATTTTTAGGTTGTTGTTTTTTTTTTTTTTAAATTTGAGAACTTTTATTAAAAATAAACTTTGCTTTATTTTTACTTACAGTGAGAAGCAGATCATATGGTCACACGATTGCTACAATGACGAAGCGAAATAATATGCAACAATACTTAAAACAAACTGAAAAGGAAACTAGTATGTTGTGGCCATCACAAAGCTTTCTTCTACATAAATCACGTCATTTAAATCATTTAAACAATATAAGAAATTACGTCAATTTAGCACCAATTCATATCAAATTATATCTGAATGTGAAGTTTGATGAAAATTCGTGCATCAGTTCTTGAGATAGAGCTACAGCGGAAATTCTGAAAAATGCAGCATAGCAGCTCCACCTATTGAGCGATTTGCACCCAAAACACAAGCAGCAGTAATTCATATCCAGGTATACATGAATCTGAAGTTTGTTGAAAATCCAAGCATTAGTTCTTGAGATAGAGCTATTGCGGAAATCGCAAAAAATGCAGCATAGCAGCGCCACCTGTTGAGCGATTTACACCAAAATGTATAAAACGTCAATTCCTGTCAAGGACTAACTGAATATGAAGTTTGATGAAAATCCGTGCTTTAGTTCTGGAGATTGAGCTATTGTGGAAATCGTGAAAAATGCTGTATAACAGCGCCACTTGTTGAGCGATTTACACCAAAAACTAATCAGCACCAATCTGTATCAAATTAATATTAATTTATATTAAATTCCGTTCATTCGTTCTTGAGATAGAGTGCCCACAAAATTTGTGTCACGCACAGACAGACAGACTCACAGACAGAAATTTTGTAAAAACATGTTTTTCCGGTTCTCTGACCCCTAAAACGTGTAAATCCGTCAAAAACCGGAATTCGAAATTTTTCATGAATCCAATACTTTCTGCTCGTAAAGATAGAAGAAAATAATAAAAAAAATGTTCAGTAAAAATGTTTGTCTTGCGCAGTGATGAATTTGGAGGGATTATCCCTCCGAAGCATTGAAAGGTCTCCTCCGGAAGATTTGGGATTTTATGCCTGTTAATAACCTAGGCTAGAAGCTTTTAGTCCTGCAAATTCCTCCCCTTCCCCATCCTGGAACTACAACAATTCCTTCTTTAGAAAAGTGTGAATTAAGGTGGTGAGCGCAGCTCGTAGGGTGCAGAGACCTTTAGTATTATAAACAAGAACGTGAAATCATACATAAGAAATATATAATGAAACACTTTCCAACAATAACACGATATCATTAAGAAATTTCGTTTTATCATGCAACGAAATGAGATATCTAAATAAACAATTTAAAAAACACATATGTGGTAATGCCTGAGCTTTATTTTGTACAACTCTGTATATGATCTATAGAATTTGTACACAACACGTAATATATTAAAAATTAGGTAAGTATAAAATTGCATACCACAGCGATAAATACACTTCCAACATTTATCGATCATATGGATCCTAAAAAAATCTTTGGAATTCTTTTACATTAAAGGAAGGTTTTAATTTTTTGATGACTTTGGTATTAGCATTAGCAGGAGTTATGGGTCCATTCTGAACTTCATTCCTAAGAAATTAATTTTATTTTGAACAAAGATCGCTAAAGCCTTTAATAAAAATCATTTCTGCGTCTCTGTACATAAATGATAAATGATTATAAAGTATTAGTTTAAAGTCTATTGAAAACTTGTTTTAGTGCCCCTTGGTGATCCTTTTAAATTCCATTATGTTTGAAATACCATAACATCATTAAAATGCACCGCCAAAGGTTTTTACTCACAGATTATAATGTAATGTTCTAAATTTACGATTTTTTTGATACAGAAGGGACTAGAAACTTAAAAGGAGGTGGGTTGATAAGGGTCCTTTTTCGCCCATCAGCCCCTTGATATGAGAGACATTTTTTTCATTTATACCTCATCTATAATAATAAAGAAAGAAGTATGTGTGTGAGTGAGTGTGTCGACGGTGTTCTGAAGAGACCACTGCACCTAGAGCTACAAAATTTGGGGAAAAGGTACGTCTATATATGAAGTTTTGCACCTCGAAGCCCGATTTTCGATTTTTTGATTATTTTTTTATTTAATTTTTTATGCGATTTTTAGCGCTTTTTTATGTTTTGAGGCGATTTTTCCATATAAGTGAGAAGAATATGGTTTCTTTCTTTTAACGCAATATAGTAAATTTTATTCTCTTTTCAAAAAAGTTTATTCGGAATTCGCGCAGCGATTTTTGAATTTTTAGCGAATTTTTTATGCAATAATTGAACAGCATTTAATACATTTCCATACCTATAAGGAGGTTACCGTAGAGGGACATTGTTCTGTCGCCAAACGCAGCTAAGTTTGTCTCCAACTTGGCGGTATATCGTCAAATTTGGCGACCAAAATGAGTCGCCAAAAGTGACGCCAACTTGACGATATCTCTAATATTTCGCCAAATTCCCATAGACTTCCATTGTAAACCAATATGGATTACTTTCTTACAGAAAATCAACAAATTGAGATATTTTAATGCAACAAAAACCAATATTAACTTAAGGGATTATATTAATTCGATTTTTCCACATTAGGAAAAAGAATACAGTTTCTTTCTTTTAACCCAATATAGTAAATTTTGTTCTCTTTTCAAACAAGCTTATTCACAATTCGTGCAGCGGTTTTTGAATTTTTAGCGAATTTTTTATGCAATTATTGAACAGCATTTAATACATGTCCATACCTATAAGGGGGGTTACCGTAGGGGGAATCCAGTTCTGTCGCCAAATAACGCAAAAGTGACGCCAACTTGGTGATATCTCTAATATTTCGCCAAATTCCCATAGACTTCCACTGTAAAACAATAAAGTTTACTTGCTTACAGAAAATCAACAAATTGAGATATTTTAATGCAACAAAAACTAATATTAACTTAAGGGATTATATTAATTATATTTAAGGGAGTCCAAGTAAATTAATTACGAATAAAAGTAACATGATCTAATGCTTAGCATGATTTCCAAAACATAAATTTTAAGAGAGCCCACAGGTCAAAAGAATTAGATTTGAAACTTTTATCCAATTATAGTAAATTTTGATTTTCGTGATTTTTGAACGTTTTGTGATTTTTAATGCGCTTTTTACGTTTCTTCGCGATCTGCTGCAATTTTTTGACATTCCATTTTTGACCTAAAGTACATTCTGCCCTCATTTCAATAAAGTTTATTCGGATTTCGTATAGCAATTTTCGAATTTTTCGGGAATTTTGTATGTGATTTTCAGTGTATTTTAGCGATTTGCTACTATTTTTCCACATTAGTGAAAGGAATCAACTTGCAATCTTCGAACATAATATATATATATATATATTCTCTTTTCAGAATTTGAGAAGCGATTTAAAAATTTTTCGCGATATCTTATTGTGATTTTCAGAGCTTTTTCGTAATTCCTGCTGTTTTTTGACGTACCCGGGCAACGCCGGGCAAGTTCGCTAGTAACAAATAAGAAAAAAAAAAATATTTTGAATGAAAGTTCTATAACTGATGGGAAAAATAAAATATATAATTAAGTATCATGTACATTAATTAACATAAACATTATTCTCATTAGTTTTAACCCACATAATCGACAGCAAATACAACATTAAATGAAAAATTAAGATGAATTTTGTGTGTCCCAGTAAATGAACTTTAAAGGCTACTTAGTCTTTACTCCTGAGAAAACGTTTTGTAGTCCACCTCAGTGATATATATACCATTTCCAATATATTTGAAATAGTGTAAAATCTTTAAAATACATCGCAAACGATTTTTCTCCATATACTGTAATATAACGGAATGCTTTTCAGTGACTCTTTAAACGAACTATAAATACTACACATTTCTTTTTTAATACCGGGCATTTCATAGTACTTCAATAACCTGTAAAAATTATATGGCAACCCGAGTATATTTACGAGAGTTAAAGCACGGACAGACAAACCGAAATCATAAACACTTTTTAATTATGCTGTGTGGAAAGTGTTAAAAATACCATGTTAGAAAAATGATTGTGTTTTTCGAAATGTTCAAGCTAAGTATAGATACTGTTTTCGAGAAGAGAGAGGGGGGGGGGGGGGGTGAAGATTGAACCGCGCACCTATGAACAAGTTTGAAATTGCACGTCAAATGTGGAAAATAAGGTGCGTTCGTACTATAATTAGTTTTATAAATATTTTTTGCACCGCATATTGTACTGAATGTATATTTTAGTGCGCTTCATAAGTGCATATCACTTTCATTCTGTTCGAAAGGCTGTAACATCCTTAAAATGCACTTGAAATATTTTTTTCCCATTGGCCGTAAAGTAACAGAAAACTTTTGACTGTGACTGTCATTAAACTATATATCCGATTTTCATAAAATTTGAAATGACTCGTCAAAAGTTTGCAACAATTGTATAGTTAAAATTCCAGACCATTCGGTTGGGTAGTTTTTGTTCTGATATATGAGGACGGACGGATAGACAGACAGACGAACTGAACGACGACTATAGGTGCTACGTATTTATATAATTACGAACGCACCTAAAAACAAAGCTAGGTAAGGAGATGTCGTGTTTTAATGTTTAAATAGTTTTAAATGTTTTTTGTATTGCACCTGAAACTGACCTAGAATTTTCAATCTTCCAACCGTCTCCTTTCTGTGTTTCAGATACTAATTTAGAAGCGCTGCAGTATGAATTATCGGCACGTATATCTCTGATGGCGCCAAGGAAAAACCACAAGATCTTAAAGCGTTACCACCTCATTTTATTTGCAGCTTAAAAACAAAAAAACAAAAAATAAAAAAGAAGGTTGCAAATGGATCACGATTTCTAGACGGTTTAGAAATTTACAATGACTTTCTTCTTAAACCCATTTATTTTTACAAAACAAAAAAACACAAAAATTATGGGGGTGTTCTTTTTTTTTTTTTTTTTTTTTTTTTTTTAAGAAAAATAAATTATTAACTTGTGCTGCTTTCACCTACTAATGAGGTTTTTTTTTTTTTTTTTTTTTTTTTTTTTTTTTTTTTTTAAGGAGTATGGCGAAAACTTTTAGATTATACTATAAAAGAGCTCTTGACCTAAGATGTTGAGCCTGTCTCTCCATGAAACCAGTGTTGAATTCAGATATTTCCTTCTGGAAAGGATTTCTGTAGCTTCTGAGAGGACACTATCTAGTTCCGAGGAAGTGATTAAATTTATATAAACAAGAAAGAAAAAAAATCATGCGTCAAGCATGGATTATGAAACACTTCCCAACACATTTAGAATAATGTAACAAAACTAATAAGTTGAAATAGGATGTCTGATTGAACCATTTCGAAATGCATAACTCATTTAAAAACTCAATTTAAGCAACTCCGATCTACAGTCGGAAAATTATCCAAATTCTTTAAGCAGCCCTGTATATGACATACATATTTCCACCTATACTACATACTACTGCTACTATTATAACTACATGCATGTAAAAATTTAGTTCAGTGAGGACATACATACCACAGTTGAAAATTCGCCTTCAGCAATTTCCGCTAATAAGGAGAATGGTACATGAATTCTTTTGTGCAGCCCTGTATATGAGGTATAGAATTTATATACGACGAGTAAAATGCCAAAATTTAGTTAAATTTTAAAGCGCATGCCGAAATTGAAAACGCATTTCAAACAATTATTCTCTGCAAACGATTTTTCCCTATATACCATAATGTAATGGAATATTTTTAAGTGCCCCTGTAAATGAACTATTAATCCCACCCACTTCAAATA
This sequence comes from Maratus speciosus, assembly GCA_963932465.1. Lineage (NCBI taxonomy): Eukaryota > Metazoa > Arthropoda > Arachnida > Araneae > Salticidae > Maratus > Maratus speciosus. The sequence continues at coordinate 143,852,752 of OZ010791.1, forward strand.
CAATATCAAACATTCCACGGTAATCCTAAATAAAGTTTACCAATCGCATGAAAATCCGAGGTAGTTAGAGCGTGTTGAAAAGTGTTTATGCAATAAAGCATAAAATCCCAAATTTGCAGGGGGATTTCGATGACCACGTCGGTCATCATCTCAAATCTAATCCAATGCGGTATAAAGTAAGCGTCCTATCTTAAATGGGAGAGGTAAACCGCAAGATTAAAAGCGAGGTCACATCAATCAAGGTCTCACGCCACCTAGCGGACGGGGATGAACTACAGAAAGATGCCTAACTGTTTTCTGCGACATTTCTAATTCCACTAGACTTCTGTTTTAGAGTCCTTCGGAGCAGTTCTGATTGGTTGATTGGCACGCTCCATATAAAGTGGCCAGACGCCCGAGCATCATTTGCACATATTCGAATATTTGTTTTCAGCTATTTCGTTTCTGATGCTACATAAGTTTGATTTGAATAAATTATTTTCCATTTTTAGATGATGAAACTGCTATTTTCTACTTGAAAGTATTCAAAAATACCTGTATAAAACAAACCTCTGTCATTTCCATACTAAAACTTTTTTTTTTCAAATCTGTTAAGGTAAAGTTATAAAGACTGTTTCATAAATTTTAAATGTTATTTGTATTAAAAATTATTAAAAAATATATAATTTATATTAAAACGCATTTTTACTTATAAAACGCCGCAGTTGCAGGTATAGAATTTGCATATCTACATCATGAAAAATATAAAATCAGAAACTTTTTTCCTTTTTTTTTTGGGGGGGGGGGGGGGAGAGGGTGAAAACCTTCTAACTGTCCAATGAATTTGCAACTGAATCCTCCTATACCTCCATGAAACATATTTAAAAATTCCATATTCAGTGGTAAAAAAAGAATACTTTTCAGGGTTATTTTTATTATCAGTGTTATAAGGTTTACAAAAATAAATACATCAAATATAACCTGGTTTTATATATTTTTTTTCATGGTTTAGATATTCAAATTCCCCCTGCAATTGCAGCGTTTTATAAGTGACAATGCGTTTTTAATAGGAATTATATATTTTTTTATAACTTTTAATATAAATAACATTTAAAATTTATGAAACGGTTTTTAACTTAAAATGTTTGGAAAAAAAAAACAGTTTTAGTATAAAATGATGGAGGTTTGTTTTATACAGGTATTTTGAATATTTTCAAGTGGAAAATAGCAGTTTATCATCTAAAAATGGAAAATAATTTATTCAAAACAAACTTATGTAGCATCAGAAACGAAATAGCTGAAGACAAATATCCGAATATGTGCAAACGGTGCTCGGACATCTAGCCACTTCATCTGAATCGGACCAGCCAATCAGAACGGCTCTAAGGACGCTAGAACAGGTTCTGAAGTACGCTAGAACAAAAATCCAGTGGAAATAGAAATGTCGCCTGTTTTCTTGTTTATGGATAATCTATTAAGTGTACATCTATGAAATAACTGCGCAAGCGCAAACGTCGTGTTTTCATTTGTTTGTAGCATTTATATTCTGACAGTAATGGTATTTTCTATTAATTTTTATTCGTGTTTTTTGATTTATTTATTATAGTTAATTATTTAAATCAACACATTTCTTTTTAGAACTAATATTATTTGTTAAAATGGCAAAATGTTGGCCATCGAATAGCTGTAGTTTTCGAAATTGTAAGAAAATTCTTTTTCTTATAGAATTCACATCTGTCTTTTTCCAAAGAGTAAAAAAAGTTAGTTACGTTGTTACGTATTTTTACCCTTTAATTTATAAAAAAAAAAAAAAAAAGATAAAATATTATTTAATATATATTATCAAATGTTGTTGATTTAAATACGCTCGGTTTTAATTATTTTCTTTTAATGAAATAAAAAATGACGCATAAAAATTAGTAAGTAGTTAATGTGTAAAAATAGAATTTTGTAGTCTCATTTTTTACTCAATTCTTGATGTGCTAAAGTTATAAAAAATGATATACACCGTTGTATTACCGATGAGAATACAAGGTTTATGAATGTTTAGAATATGTATAGAATTTAATTATAAATAAAATATTCAATTTTAAGTCCTTTTGTTCGTTTATCGAGCTCAAACGATAAATTTCCAATGTTCTCTTAATCGCATTGCACTCATCTTATTTAACTTACAATTATTTCATTCATTTAATTTAAAATTCATTTCATTTTATATTCGAAATCACTTTAATTTAAAATGCATGCATTAAATGTTGTACTATTAAACGAGCAAGTGTTGTTCATTTATTTGTTTAAATATTTTGCGAGTCTAGGCAATAACTTCAATAATTTTCCTAAAATCGCCAGATTAGATTTTTTTTTTAACAGGCAAAGCCATTTAGAGAATCCCTGTTAAAAATTCAATTACCAATTTCAGATTGTTACTTACTCACAGAAGATGAATCTTGTTTACCAGATGTATTGCAAAATATTTTTGTTACAGCTTGTTTTGATAAAATATGTGTATTTAAAAAAAGTCGCAATGTCATTTTAGTTTAAGGGCAAAAGGTAGTAATGCTTTCGTAGCATTAGTGCTTTTCTCCCGAAATTAAAATGATATCGCGACTATTTTTTTTTAAATGTACATAATTTTATCAAAACAAACTGTAATAAAAATATTTTGCAATAAATCTGGTAAACAAGTTTAATCTTCCATAAGTGAGTAAAGATTCAGAAAATATGCGCAAGAGATGCGCAGATAGTAGATATTCTGTCATATATGACGTCATACTGAAAACTCGCGTATTTGCATTATTCACCCCGTCCACCAGGCTGTGTTAATATACTCCAGATTTCAGCATTGACATTGTACGCTCAATATATATGCTGTTTTGATCTAAACTGCATCAAATGATTGTAAATGCTCGTATTGGCACGAAATGTCGCTAAAGATTTAACTATTTTTCATCATATAAAAATAATTCAAAACTTTTACAGAGCCACCAAGGCTATAGCCTATTCCAGAACGTGCCTACTTCCATTTAGGAATTCCCATGAAATTAAAACATATTAAAGCCACGACTGGATGAGGTTTGTTATTTCAATAAATTCGTGATGCTAATTTAAATTAATACGTTTTTCACACACCGTAATTTAGTACCTTAATAAGCAGTTTAATATTGTACTCTAATTCCCTTTTGCTATGCTATAACATCCCAATAAGATTATTATAAATGAGGACCCCAAAAAAGAAGCCAAGGGATACAAGTGACAAAATTTAGATTTGGAGTAAATTGAGTTCAAAGTTGGAACATCAATAGTAATTGACTGAATTAAAATATGAAAATGTTGCTTATTTCACAGCGGTCTTTGAACTCCTATTTCAATAACTGTTAAAGAAAAGTGGAGTACAAAATATTTTTTTTTTTAATTTAACTACAGATTAAAGAGTTAAGTAGTTTAAAGAGCTTAAATAGTTGACCTCTAGAACGCAGCACATAATTAAAAAATCACTTATATTTCTTTTACCTCCAAACAAATAGCCTTATTTCCAGCTAGCCTGTGCACTTAACTCAGTTTTTTCAATTTTGTTACTTATACCCCTTGGCTTTTGGGGTCCTCAAATGTGAAAGTGTGTGTGAATGTTAGTTATACATAGACATACACGAAGCATCATAACATAAATAAAAGTAATAGAAAATAACTCTTCTACCCGCAATTGGTGAGAAAATGCAGTGCATATGAATTCTTTTGGATTGTCCTGTAAAAGAACATGCTGCAGTAAACTTCTAGTAACATATACAAATTTCTTAGAGCACCAAATAACATAATGGCACTAAAATACATTTTAGGGCTGTTCTCAAATCCGAAGGGGCAACTTTATGGCACAAGTTTTAATTCATTTTTGTTCGAAAACGCGTGAAATCGGCAGATCTTGTTATTCAGAAACTATGTGATCGAAAGACGTTTTCAATTTTCTGGTAAACTGAAAAGATCTTTCAGAAAATACTGTCAAAGTTGGCGTTTTGAACCTAATTGCCGGACGAAGGGAGAAAAACAGTCGGAAAAAGGAGAAAAGCCGGTTGTCACGTGACCCAAATAAGCCTATAACTCTATAAATAATTTATAATTTTGACAGCTATGCCAAAATGTTCATTTGTCCTCTTGTAATGAATCTTTGCAAAAAAAATTATGCTAAAAGCGTTAATCCTCTTATTAGCGTAATTTGTGTACTAAAACGCTTAACCTCCCTCTTATGCACACAATATTATCAATTAAGTGCGATTTTTAATCAAACCACTCAATGGCATATGACAGAGAAGTCACTGATTGCTTTACTCATGAAACAGTTTCGCAAAAGCACAGAATTTAAGAATAAGAAAACTTTTTTTCGCTTTTTTTTTTTTTTTTTTACAGGAAACTCAATATTCCGAGAAAGGAACAGGATGATAACCTTGAAAAACCACGTTCTTTCACTTCCGTGAATAATTATACAATTATGAACAGTGCTTCTAGGTTTTAATGCTTCATCATCTTGAATTATAATCATATTAGACACAAAATTTCGTATTCAGAGATTCGTCGATTAACCCGGCTGTCTGAGATTATTTTTTATTTTAACTATTCTTTATCCTCTGTACCTTATTTCACAAGATCGGCATCATTTCACACTGTGAAAAAGGCAAATGTTTCTTAATCACGAAAATGCACAATAATCACGAACTCAAAACGAACGCAGTCACTCAAAAAAGTATTGGGACATGATACAATTGGATAAAATTTTATTTTTTTTTATAACTCATATAAGCAAAGGAAACAAAAAGAATATAGTATATCATACTATGATAAATGCAAATCATGATAACTAAAACATAGTGCATATTTTAATGCAATTATGGTTAACACTTAAAGTGAAAGAAAACAAGTCAAAAAAAATGTCTCAAAAAAGTATTGGGACACTAACTAATAAAGAAAGAAAAAATTATGAAACAGATAGTTAATATCTTGTTGGGCCACCATTGTGCTTTATGACCTCTCGTAGTCTATTTGGCATAGATTTTACCAATTCTGCGCAAAAGGATGGATCGATTTTTCCCCATTCTTCGACTAGATGCTTTCTTAAACCTTGCTTGCTAGAAATAGGATGCTCATAGAATAGGATGCTCATAGAGTCTTTGCTGAACATAATCCCAAAGATGTTCAATGGGATTAAGGTCTGAACTCTGGGCAGGGATCCGAATCACACTAGGACAGTGATAGAGGACCCACAACTTGCAAATGTAAGCAGTATGCTTCGGGTCGTTATCCTGATACAGTTTAAAATTTCTTGCAATTCCCAAGTTATTTGCACTTTGCGTTAAATTCCGTTTAAGAATGTCACGATAGACCTGTTTGTCTATTGTACCATCAATAAGTTCCAAGTTTCCTACACCAGAACTCGCCATACAACCCCAAACCATTTCGCTGCCGCCTCCGTATTTTACAGTAGATCGTAAATTCTTGGTCTGCAATGCTGTATTAGGTCTGTGCCAAACTTTTTGCTTGCCATCCGATCCAAAAATGTTATATTTGCTTTCATACGCAAAAAGAACATTTTTCCAAAATTCTGTTGGCTGCTTTACATAAGTTTTAGCAAATGCCAGTCTAGCACGTCGGTTTACTTTGCTGATGTAGGGCTTTTTCCTAGGTACTCTGACATGAAACTTATGTTTCCTCAAAATATTTCTAATAGTTTCAGTATTTGCAGATTTTCTTAATCTTTTTCAGTTTCCAGGATCAATTTTCCAGCGCTAGTTCTGGGATTAATCTAAACTTGTCTCAGAATCCATCGCTCTTCGTGTTCACTAAATATCCTTGGACGCCCTGATCTTTGCTTGTTTTCAACATTATTTGTTTTCTTTAATCTGGAGATAATGTTAAAAACACTAGACTTACTCAAATGTGAGATATCTCCTATACGACGAACTGATTTGCCATTTGTCTAGTGATTTATAGCCAGATTTCGCACATCCACAGAGATATCTTTGCTCCTTCCCATTGTTACATGAAAGACATGGTATGCTGAAATTTAATCTCTAAAATATACTTAAAATATAGTGGTAATAAATTAATTTTTATTCATGCAATAAATATTTTTAAATTTTCTCATTTCAAAAGTGTCCCAAAACTTTTTTTGACATCTGTTTGAGGTTGTATAATATTTAAAAACCTAGAACAACTGGAATTGTAGAATATTTAAGATTTTTTTTTCAATATAATATTTACCAAATGTTATATAATTTCATTTTTTGTGTTGTTTTGGTGTTAATGTTATTAATATTGTTATAAATAGCTTAACGTTTGATACTTGCCAAGTGTCCCAATACTTTTTTGAGTGACTGTATATAATAACATCTTCCGAAACACCCAAGGGGCTATGCATATATAACGATATCATTTTAGGGTGGAGGGAGGTGTCTGACACTTGATATCGTAAGATATCTGTAGGGGGAGTTTTGTCTTTGATATCGTTATCATTTTTCATCAAACAAATATTTTCTCTTTTTATTTGTAACTTGGGTTTTACATCCAAATAATGTGTTATCTTTTTTTTAGTATGTTATCTATTTTTATGAAAATACAAAATTATTATTAAATCATTAAATTTGTATTAAATTGTTTAATTCCAAAATATGGAATATCCCAACGTTTGGCATTCCTATTCTTCTGTCGTAACGTGTATGCATATATAATCCGCTGTTAAACCATATGTTTGAAATGATACTTGTGTTTACTAGTAAATAAAACAGAAAGAATGCTGCCCACCTGTTTTGTTGATAAGAAGTTCTGTCTGCCCCACTCCGTGCGGCAGCAAGTGCAAAGAGACATTATTACTGTTGATTGCATTATGTAACAAAAAACTATTATTAAATACTTTTAAAAAGTAACTATTTGTTTTAAGTGTTATTAGATATAAAGTTATTTCATATATAAACTGATGTTTTATTGACTTCTCTTTATTTGAATCAATAAAGTATGCGAAAAATAAATGTAACCCTATTTGTATATTACTCCAAACAAACAAAAAACATCAAAAATCTAAAGAATTTTTATATATTGATAACGATATTATTACGGGGAAGGGGAGTTCGAAGGATAATAACGTATGGTATCGTAAGGGGGGATGGGGGGTCTAAAATTACCAAAAAGTTGATAACGTTATATATGCACAGCCCCCAAGATTCCGAAAAGTGTTCCTTTATCTTTAGAAACCCCAGAAAATAGTTTATTTTTCGAAATTTAAAGAAGAATTTATAAAAATAAATTTTTATTCGTTGTCCGTTATTTTGGGAAACCTTTCCTAGCAGCTTTTACAATGCATTAACCCTTTATCTACTGACTGTACTTATAAGTACCATTAAAATAACGTGTTATAAAATTCATTTAATACACCGATCAGTTGTAATACAGTTTAGAATGAGTTATAGATGCATTACTTTACGCTTGTTCCAAAAGCATTATTGGTTACACAAGACAAAAATATTTTTAAAAGGATGATTTCTTTTGCCTTTGCATCTTTTCAGCTTTCTTAGCGTTGAGGGGGGGGGGGGGTCAATTCCGAAATATTTCCATATTTCTATTGTAAAAACATTATATTTGTACATTTCCTAATTCTACAAAATACTAAGAAAAATATTTAAAATAAAAGATTTGAGTGGGATTATAAATATTGCACAAAATCCTTATAAATTCGAATTTAATTAATACTTCTAAATCCTTCCGTCCTTCTAAAATACTTTTAAAATTTATTAAATGATTATGTAAATCTTCTAATGTACTTTAATTTAAACAATTCACGAAAAGTGCTTTAGAAGATAAAATAAAGGATTAATCAGCTCTCTGTTCCCTGAAAATCGGTTTTTCGGATTCTATCAATACTCAGGTAAACATTTTCATCTGCATAATTGAATCTGTGCATGCAATTCAAACAAAATAAGGTTAATTTTCATATTAATGTTAGTGCTCTTGATTTAGTATGTTTGTCTGTTAAACATGTTTTCCGAATATCAAAATATTTACCTGGGAATGGATAGCATCCGACAAAGTGATATTCCGATTTGAGAAAACTGATTATTGCACTCTAAAAGCTATTCAGAAACGTTTCCGAAAATGTCGGGCAGCTAATAAAAATTTATTTTTATAAATTCTTCTTTAAATTTTGAAAATAAATAGTTTTCTGAGGCTTTTAAAGGTAAAGGAACGCTTTTCGGAATTTTCGGTCACTTGGAAGAGGTTACTGTATATTTTCGTTCTTAATTATAGTAGTACAATTTTGTAGATCAAGAAACATTCGTCTTTTTTTTACAGTGCAGATAACAATATTATTTAATAACTTTTTATTCTATTTTACCCATTGATAGTTTAAATATAATCTGGAATTTGAGCTTTAAAGGGGGGGGGGGGGATGTTTTTATTTTCTGAAAATGACAGTTCTGTAAATTGATAGTTCTTGTAGGTTTTAGCACGAAAAATGAGATTTAATGCTAAAAATATCCTGCAAATTCTAAAAATTAAAAGTGCCATTATTCTGTAAGTTTTATTCGTAAAAGAATGATATTATTTTTAAATATTCTTCTAAGACGCTCGGCAATTTTTTTTAACATAATTATAGCAAAAGAGGATAGTATTGAAAAAAAAATTCTTATTTTAACCACTTCGAGACTATGGGGGGGGGGGGGGGGGCACATATGCACCTTCAAAGGTGCATACAAGATTCATTTTGCGAAACCCCTTCACCGCCAGGCTAAATTTCGCTGGTGAAGGACTATATACCAGTCTATGCAGTGTAAAATGTTTGTGTCATAAAACTTACCTTCGACCAGCGCCCTGTTATATCAGTTGCATATTACAGACCAATCCGATTCAAATATGCAATCATTACTGTGTAGTAAACGACGTACGGAGTGTATGTTATGGTCGTTGATAACTGAAATGAGAGGACGTACGCAGCATACGTCCTGGAGGTCAAGAGGTTAAATAAGTGAAGGTAACTATTTTTAAACAAGTTGGAAATTGCCCATCAAACGTGGCAAATGAGGTGCGTTCGTACTATAACAAGTTTTATAAATATTTTTTGAACCGCATATTGTACTGAATGTATATTTTAATGCACTTCATAAGTGCATATCAATTTCATTCAGTTCAAAAAGCTGTAACATGATTAAAATGCGCTTGAAATAATTTTTCCCATTGGCCGTAATGTTACGGAAAACTTTTGACTGTCCCTGTAATTAAACTATGCATCCGATTTTCATAAAATTTGAAATCACTCGACATTATTTTCAACAATTATATATTTAAAATTTCAGACCATTCGGTTGGGTAGTTTTTGCTCTGTTATATGCGGACAGACGGACCGACAGACGGACCGAACGACGACTATAGGTGCTACGCATTTATATAATTACGAACGCACCTAAAAAGAAAGTTGTGCTAATCAAATAAATTCGTCCAATGAAACGCCGGTCCCGTGGAGGTTAATATGCATACAGCCCTTTGCAAAACAAATTCCACATCTTAAAGCTGTACTTGATTTGTATATTTTTTACTTTCTTCTATTTATACAAGAAGAAAGTATTGGATTCGAGAAAAATTTCGGCTTCTGCTTTTTGCGTATTTATACATTTTAAGACCTGAACACGATTTGACCGTTTTTAGAAAATGTTTGTCCGTGATTCCGTTTATCTGCTTGTGTGTGACACAAATTTTGTGGGCGCTCTAACTCAAGAACTACTGCGTAGAATAGGATAAAGTTTCATAGACTGTAAAAAAAATCTACCGTTACTCCATAAAATTGGTGCCAGCCTTGCATCCTTCATTTTATTGAGTAACTTAACCGATATAACTGTTGTTACGTTACACCATAATAATGTGAATTCTGATATTTCCACATTAGTATGATGTAATATTACACCAGTTATTTCAGTTAAATTACTCCATAAAATTGGTGGTAGCATGCTGCCACCAATTTTATGGAGTAACGTTACATACCAATTTTTTACAGTGTGTGAAGTTCTGTCCTCATGTGAACTGTGCTGATTATAGCTTTGGGGCAAATCCTCCAAGAGGACTGCTGCAAATCGATGATTTGTCCGATTTATGTGGTGCTAATATCACCAGTTTATGTACGCAGAATCCAGCTAAACATCAAATTTAGAATCCTCATGATAGGAACAGATTGTCATTTAATTTTGGTTACGATCATCTAAGAAGGGGTGCCAAAATTCGATGAATTGTTCTAAATATCCAATGCTTATACACCAGTTATTTGACCTTTTGACGCTGTTGTGATGTGTTTTCCACGATTTCCGTGATAGTCATATCTTGACATTAATGGGATGGAATTTGGCCAAATTTTAAATTTGAACTTTTTATTAAAATTTTGTTGTTTCAATTTTCGCTTTGTTCATTCAATTGAGGCCTTGCTTTCTATTTTTTGTGGTGAACATTATAACTGTATTTCAATTATCTCAGTTTCCATTGGGTGAAAATGCGCTAAATTTTATATTTGAACTTATTAATTAACAAGAACGAAAACTCATTCGTCCAGCACAGATTATGGAACACTTTCCAGCACATTTAGAATACTGTAACAAAACTTCACAATTTATTCAGGTGAAAGATGATGTCTGAATAAACAATTTAGAAAACGCGTAACGCATTTGAAAAACCAATTAGTACAATTACCATCAATAGTCAGGAAAGATCCAGATTTTTTTTGTGCAGCCCTGTATATGATCTATAGATTTGGTTGTATACTGTAGTTTGTATACTATAATAAATTGCATTTGAAAGTACATATTTTTCACTAATCGATAGTTCAAAAATTTACAATGTATGGTATATAGAAATTTAAAAAATTGCAATAAAAGTTAATAAAAGTTAATAAAAGTTAAATTAAATCGTCTGCTGTTGCCACCGTCAAAATGACGTCAGCGTTACGCAGAGACACGTTTGTCCTTTATAATATAAAAGATAGAGGATAGATAGATAGATATACAAGAAAGTTTTGTGATTGCCGCAGCATAGTACTTTTGTAAGTGGAAGTATGTTTCGATCATCAGCTGTTTAAGAGATAATCGCCATAACATCTATTTTGGATCACCCCGTATAATTAAGACGTATTACATAATTAATGCCGAAGATTATGATGATTACAAAGATTGGTAACACATAATTTGACCAGAAAAAAATATACATCATTACTAAAAATTAATTCTTGCTGTATGCATGACTTTATTACTACATGCATCACGGTATCCAATTTCACTTTTGATGTAGACTCTTGAGGAAGAGACCGGGAAATCTAAGAATAGCGTTTCTTGAGAATAATATACGAGAACGTCTCATTCATATGCATCTGGTTTCGTGAAGATGACAACTTTTTGGATGTAGCACTGTTTATAGATTCGAATTCGTTTACAGTGAAGTTGGATGTAGCAAGAAGCATTTTAACGATCACTTCCCACCCCAGCTTTAACGAGCAAAAGAAAAGAAAATAATGAATTTAATATAAAATAGTTTGATAGGGTCCAGTTTGACCATCACAAAACTTTCTTCTATATTAAGCTATATATTATTTTTCATTCGCGCACCAAAAATTATTAATATGAGATATAATAGATTTCTTTGAATTTAACACGGAGTAAAGCGATCAGTGAATTAAAAAAGCACACTATAACAGCGCACTCTGCTGAGTATTCAAAGTCAAAATTAGATCAATGCACGTGTTTTTAATTAATAATCTGAAAGATAAATTTTGGTGCATTTCTACCCTATAGAAAATGAGATACGGATACAATAATCATAGCATAATAGTGCCTCTCATTTTAGTGATAAAAGCCAAAATTTAATTGGTAGATCCATATTCGATAAGATATTGACATAAATTAATGATTAGATTTGGGTGTAAATCTGCCAACAGGTGGCGCTGTTATGCTGTATTTATCACGGTTTACGTTGTAGCTATATCTTTCTAGGGGTGACTATTACAAAATGTGAGATTTTTAAAACAAAAATTTTGAAAATTTAAATCGTTTCAAAGCTTCTGATTTTTTTTAATGTTGGTTGAACAGCTGAATAAAAGAATTTATATGTAAAAATGTTAAAGTTTGAAGAGCGTAAGTTCATTTTTATGTAATTATAATTATATGTCATTTTCTTGGCATATGTACGCCAGGATAATGATAATTTCATTCTAAAACATTTTTCACATTCTTGTTTTTTTTTATTCTTAGATCTAACATTTTAATTTTGTTTCCTCTATAGTATCTGAAAATCCAATGTAACTTTCAGTTTTATTTGTAATTTATAGAAGCCAGGAAAAGGACATAATAAAAGTCTACTCAATTTTTACAAACAGCGAACAGCAGAGCAGTTCAATGGGATACCAAGTAGCAGTGCTACTCCATTCCCTGTAGATGAGTAAGTGTATAGCAAATCCTAGAGGAGACATGAGAAAAGAGTTTAAGCGTAGCACACAGTACTACAATAAAAAAAAAAGAGAAGTTAAAAAATTTAAATATGGAGAGGCTGAAAATTTATGAGAGGGTAGTCCAAGGACTATAGTATAAGTATAAGTTAAGCCTTTAAAACACATTATTTTCAAAGAAATATCTAAAAGATCTTGCTGGTAGCAATGGTTTTACTACTTCTGACTTGAACTATGTCAAGGACAAGAAGAATTACTCTGCAGCGCCATCTTTATACCTCATAAAGAACTAAAAGGAACTGGCCAGGACAATGATGTTCATTTTCAGTGACAATCATATTTTAATTATGGAAAATTATTTGTAAAATACAGAACTTGTTACCTTCCAAATATATTTGTTATATAAGGTATAATTATTAATTAGAAATTAAAAAAATTAGAAACGATATTTGTACATGATAGCAGAAAGCCTTTTACTTTGCACACATCATAGTGTGGCATGCCAGGAAAATGACAATCTGAATTTTTTAGTCTTTTAATTGCTTTATTTTTGTGTTATTATGAATATAATATCTCTTTAAAATACTTCTAAGAATATTTTTTATTAGAATGTAAAAAAGAAAATTGCATTATATAGCATTACATAGAAATGTTATTGTGCGGACTGCAATTTTCGTACTTTGTGATATTGAGCACTAGGCATCTATGCGAATTTCATCAAATTCGTATTCAGCTAGACTATGGTATAAATAGATGTGAATTAGGCTTTGATGTATGTAGCCCAACAGGTGGCGCTGCTTTACCGAGTTTTTGGCGGCATTGCCGTTTGGAAATGGCTTAATCAATTACAATGTAGCTTACTGCAAATATAAATCTCAGTAAGATAGGTGTAATAACTTGGTCCCATTTGTGAAATTCAATCTATGGCTTGAGAAATGTCAAAATTTAAATTCTTACCCTGTGCAATAATCTTCAGTAATCGGGCTTAATATTGCCGCGGTGTGTACAAGCATCTATCAACCCTCCCTGCCATCACCACCGAGAGCAATGAATAAGTTCAAAGTCGCCTCGATTATCGATTAATAAATGCCTCCAAACCCTCTAAACCGCTCTTTCATATCTTTTAACAAAACCACCTTAAAAAATGTCCGATGGGCTGTTCTTCCGAACAGTCTTTAGTAATTGGGGTAGGCATTGCCGTGGTATATATAGGCATTGGTCATTATATACAATAAAAGGAATAATTTAGCAATGAAATTTAAATATAGCATTTGTTTTTCTACATTTTATTTTTATAAAGTATTTTCTTTTGAATCCGTTATTACCTCCTTAAGAGTTACTTTAAGCTGTGGTACGATAAGTTCTCAGACACAGTAATTTCGCAGACACAAGCTAACCTGCTGCGCTTTATTTCCAAATTTTTTATGCAGCCTATGTATGTATTTAAAAAATTTCTTCTAATTACATGTATTAATAAATTACTTCTGTTTGTACATAAAAATAGATAAATAATTTCTTTATATTAAATAAACTGTATAATTATTGAAAAAAAACTGCGTACTATGTGTATGAAACAGTGAATAGGTTGCTAGAAAATATGTGCGGAAAATTTCCTTGGAACAGCTCCATATAAGCCAAGTGGAATGTAATGGCATATAATGGATAATAAAATTTCAGCTCGAAACGAGAGAACAGAACCGTTGTTGGTATAGCCCGAACTCTCAAATGTGTAACTGAAGAAATGGATTTTTCAAATTCTTTATAGACAGAACTCATCAGCAATTCAATTTACATATTCAACAGGAGAGACAAAAAAATTCAGTGCCAAGCTTAAGTCCTTATAAACTGTAGATGGGGACAAATTCAGAATAAAACACATTCTCATTATTGGAGGAGTTGCTATGCTCATGTTCCAGTTCAGAAAAGAAGAAAGATGAAAAAAAAAAGGCAACTTAAGGCTATCTTCTTGAATATGATAGGAGGAAAGATACTACATCTATATCAAAGGAACAATGACAATCGTTCCGGTGATGTCATTTTTTAATAAAACCCTACACGATAAAAATGTTCTAATATTGCCTCTTCAACAAGCTGTTGAAAGAAATCAAACCCAATATGATGAAGTTACCTCAGATATAGATAAAAATTTAATTACAGTAGATAAAGACTCACAACTGGAACAAGATAAAGTAAAAGACAAGGAAAACCGGTCTAGAATACAAATCATAGCAGCAAATGGATGAAAGATTATGTTATGGATGACTCAGAGTTGTATGAAGGATATTCGTTATTAAATAAACAGAATCACAAGTGAGGGGGAATCCAGTTGATAATTGGAGAAACCCATATGTGAAAACAGAAAGAAACATCCACAAAAGTTGTTTAATGATCCTGAAACCTTGGAAAAAGCATTAACATGCCAAGATCCAGAAAAATGGAAGTTAGCCATGGAGAAGAATTGGAAATTTTGTAAAGGAATATTCTTGGCTATAGTGACTTGGGATATAGTGCCTAGGTCAAAAGAAAGTAAAGTTATGAAATGCAAGCGTGTCTTCAAGCGAAAATGTGATAAAGATGGACACGTAGAAAGATGCAAAGCATGATTAATTGGTTACTCTAAGGCAGAAAGAATCGACTACAAAGAAACCTGAAATAAAGTCAAAGTCCATTATAATTTTTTTGCACTTTCTGTCGAGCAAGATTATCAAATTCACCAACTTGACATACTTGTAGTTTATTTAAGTGGCGAATTAAGTGAAATAATTTTTATGGACCTTCCACTTGTAAAGCAACATGAGAAACTAAACGAAAAACATTTTTTTATTAAAAAAAGAGCCTGTATGGTATTCACCAATCTGGTCGAGAGCAGAACATATGCCTTGACGATTTTATTAAATCAGTTAAATTAGCAAGATCCAAAGCAGGTCCGTGTACTTACTTCAATAAGAAAAACCATTTCATTATAATTGTATATCTAGATGACCTCCTTGTTATACCCAGAAAAGATTCTACTATTTAAAATTTTAAAGACAGTGCTAGAACTGGAGAAATATGTCCTCTACTTTCAATTAGAATAAATAGAACAAGGATGTTCTATGACTATCGACCTATGCCACTGAGCTTTGCAAACAACTAGCATGTTAATAAAGGAGCATTAACACCACTAGATCCATATTTGAGCTATGTTCCAGCATCCAAGAATAATATTCTAAACACTGAATGAGCATTGAAATACAGACAGTCCGTACGATGATTTTTATACATGGCAGAATCTGACTCTATTACTTGCATGAGCCAGTTCCTTAGTCCAGACCAAGAAATTAAGGTTAACTTTCCAAAAGATTCGAAAGAATATTGAAATATTTTGTAATTTTGATTGGTCTGGTGATAATATTGATCGGAGTTCATTCAGTGACTATGTTGCATTGCTTTCAGATGGAGGTGTCTTATGAAACAGAAAAAAGTAGTGGACAACTGCCCAGTTTATCGTTGAAGCATAGTACTTTTCAGTGTACCATGCTGCCAAAGAAACACTATATTAGAACTTCAGGTATCAGAATTTCTTGCAAGAAATTTTGAGTGAACATTTCTTCAACCATCACCGAAACATATTTGTGGATAATCAACGTGCTATATGCCTTGCAAATAATCGTGTTACGCCAGAACGTAACAAGCATATTGAGCTCAGACACTTTTACTAGGTGAAAAAGTTTTAGAAAAGTTTTTAATTTTCTCATATGCCGTCCACATCAAACTTTTCTTATGTGTTGACTAATAATGTGACAAGGACAGTTATGCAAAATCACAGACTCGGTGTAGGACTCTAAGTTAAATTTAATCAAGGAGGAGTGAGTTAAATATTTAACTTTTTGATTATATTTCCTATGTTCAAAATGTAAATATTTATTTTAATAGCTGTGGTGGCAACAGTAAGGTTATGTATGACTTTTGGCATCAGTGTAACTTTGCTTACTTGCTTGGAGACACGTGAAGTATATGTAGCACTGCACTGCAAATAAGTTTAAATCTTTCTTTGACTTAAATTTATTAATCTAGATGAGATTAATCTTAATTATTTGCTTTATAATTCTCCACTCTGATATATCCTAAATATTATTATTAATAACCTATGTCAGTTTCATGGTAATCTAAATCTATTTATGAACGTTATAACATAGAAGAGATAGACGAACCGAAGTCATAAACACTTTTCAACTATGCTGGAAAGTGTGAAAAGGAATGCATCAAGACCACAGTTTTACAACTATAAAAGTATTGAAAACAGATAACCAGGCCAGTTCCCAACCCAATCCGCTAGCTAGAGGAACACAGATTCCCTCGCCACTGCCCATGAGTGCTCATAACTTAGCTTACCAGAGACCTCTAGATACATAAACGAAAGGAGTGATCACAAGAATACGCAACAACAGCAGGGTCACAGAAGTGGATGGACCCTCGTGATGCCAGGCAGATACCTACAAGTGTTTGCCTCAACCCAGGCCAGGCAGGGCGCCAGTCCACCTTCCCGGGTACGGCTTGTTCGAGCGGGAAAGACGAAATCGGATGTAGAAGCAGTGAATAACCTTCGCTACATCAGCGTTGATCTTTCATTCACATTAAATTATTACGTATTTTGTCTGATCATGTCTATAATCACGTGCATTTACCGAATAAAGTAAATGAATTAAAAAAAAAAAAAAAAAAAAAAAGACGCTTTAGCATTCAAAATAGGGACCCTTTTATCACGGACTCGGATACCAAGAGTGATTTTGTAACTCTAGCTATACTAGTACATCTACGTTTCGGTGTTTCTGAGTACACACGGCACTATGGAGATATCACTGTATTTGAATCTAGGAGAAGAGTAATAGAGGTGCAAAGCCACTCATCGAGTGTAGCTAAATCCTCATAATCGAGCGAAAGCTTCGGTAATAAATCAATAAATAAAGTGTGAAAAAGGAATTGAATAATGGAAGATAATAAATGATAAAATGCATCAGGCAAACTAAAACATTCTAGTGTGTACTTAAAATGCAGAAAATTTCTAGATTTTAATATTACCAAGAAATAGAAATAGCGATTTCGCTTAAATTTATTTCTTATCTTTACTTTTATAATTTTTCTTCGCAAAAGGGACGAAAAACAATGAACGTTTTCACCTTGTGATATTGCTTTTATGAGATAATTTCGTCTATCCAAAAATAAATGATTTATAGTTTTATGATCGTTACTTTTTAAATTTTACAATTGTTATTTTTCTCATTGAGGAGAACAGGTACAATGCCAGTTATAGATAGGGTATTTCATTATGCTCTTTCTAAACTAGATTATTCGGATATTATTTAATGAAGAAGAAACAAGAAAAGTACGAGGAAAAGTACTATTAGGAAAAGGAACATCCGGTAAGGAAATAAGTCTTCCTTCTTCCCCTTCCTCATGGTAAAACGGATATAGAAGCAGTGAGTAACCTTCGCTATATCAGCGTTGATCTTTCATTCACATTAAATTACTACATATTTTGTCTGATCATGTCTATAATCACATAAATTTACCGAATAAGGTAAATAAGTAAAAAAAAAAAAAAAAGAAAGAACGACGCTTTAGCGTTCAAAATAGATAAATTTTGCAAAATTAAAAAAAGTACAGGATAGTTGTAATTGAGATTTACAGGATGCGTACAGTTCTAACACATGAATAGAATTTTTCGTTTTACTTAATCGAAGAAAATTATACCAAACTCTGCGATTAAATATAGTAATTGCAAATTCTGCAATTTAAATAAGATGTGGACACTATGGACACCCTAAGGAAAATTGGTTTTTTTCACCCCCGTGTACACGTCATAGGACTCCAAAAATATATGACCCCTATCCCTGGACTATTTGACTATCATTATTAAAATTAGCGACCTTGTAATTATTTTGTTTTAATTTTAATGATAAAAACAAAAAATGTTTACAAGTGTCCATATAAGGAACCACCTGTCCCTATTATGGACATGCATGTCCATATTAGGGTCAGGTGGCTCCTTATTGACCTAATACACAGGGTGTATGGAAGAGCCACTCTTCTAAGGGATTTTAGAGGAGAGGGGATAAAAGAAATATATCTTATTGTGGGGGAGGAGGGCACAGTAAATATCTTCAGAACATGCACTTTAGAAAGGGGGGTCTTTTTCGGTTGTGGCTCTTCGAAGACCCATGCAAAGCACCTCAGTTACTACAAAATAACATGAAATAATATAGTTGGTTCTGCTTAGCTTTATTGCATCTGTCTGCAGAATTTACATCTGTTATTACTCAGTCCTCACAGGATGGACAAATAAAAACTCCTTCATCATGGGCGGTAAGTCCCACACAGTCCTCATGGACATATCTGCCGCATATGATGCATAGCGGCATATCTGCAACAACATCAATACTACATAAGAAGCAGTACCAGCTCTCCTTTGTTGAGGAAGTCATACAGCTGGTACCTGCGATTTCGCCAACAGTTACCCTACTGAGGGGGGCGACTTCTTTTGATTTTTCTGCAAGGGCTTTTTGGAGGATTTTTTTCTTGGAAGAGATTTCTTGGAGGATTGTTCAGATGACATTAAACAGATATTTTACAAATTTGTGAATCTGAAGATTCACTTGCTGTATTTCCAATGTGGACATAAGGTGTCCATGTTGGGAATCGGGCATAGTTTTACTAAATCTTGTAATAAATAAACAAAGAAAACATTTTTAAGCAATATATGCAATAGCAATCGAAAATATGTTTTATCAGTTTTCTAAAACACGCCACTCTGTAATATTTAAAGTAATTTTACCATATCTAATAAGAATTTAAACTTACCTGTAATTACGATCAGCACACTACGAAACAACAAGTTTCCTTCCAAATGGAAAACAGCGTTTTTTTTTTTTTTTTTCACTTTCTAGGCTTAATTATCTTTTCAACTGTTTTTCTTCACGGACATGTAGCGCCATCTCTCGATCAAAATTGTTACTTTTAAAGATATTAGGGGTGTCCATATTGAGAGCACTGTCCATACTGGGTACAAGTACCTTATTTAGTAGAAATTTTCTAATGTAAAATGGTGGTGACATACTCCTTGGAAATTCTAAGGAGCGTACTCGTCTTGGGTTTCACTTTGAAACCTCTATAAAATGAAAACTACTGAATCAGCTTGGAAATATTATAAAAGAGACCATGGAATTTTATATCCCACAAAATAAATAATTAATTCAAAAAGTCTACACCAGTGGGAAACCAAGGTTTATTTCTGGAATTGACATCATAACATATTCTACAAATAATAACAAATAATGCAAATATGTGGCAATAAATGTTTACACCATTTTCGAGAACCAGATTAAAGCACAATATCGCGCTCTTAAGAGCAGTTCGCAGCAAATCAACCGGAATGTTATGAATATGTCGGCGGATATCATTTTTCAACGTTATCTTTTCTGAATGGTGGTTCCATTTCGCGTAAAGTACTATGTATGCTTCAAATTCCGTGTGCGCTTTCCATAACTGCTACCTTCACTGCCAATGCAACAGATTCCTGAGTTTCTACCGGAATAGTTTTCCTTTTCCACCCGAGTACAATGGTTATCACACCTATGGCTTCAAATTACTTCATCATTTTCTTTAAACCTGGCAGAATTAATTGTTTCATTTCATAAATCTCTTAATGTTCGATATTGTTATAATGCACGCCGCTCGTAGTACAATAGCACTTTACGATTAAAGCTCGATCTTCCAATGATGAAGGCATCGTTCACTTGCAGCAATTAAAGGTTCTGCAGAAAATACACAGCTTTACAGTTTAAAATCTTATGTGTAATGCGAATCTTCATAAATCTGCAAAAATGCCTTTCTTTTTCTTTTTCTTGTAGCTTGCCTTTGAAAAGCTATTGCTAATTTACATAAATTTGTAAAGTGGACTCTTCCTTTAGTCAAAGGTTTATAAGCCATTTCAAATCGGCATAAATGCTGTGGTGTTCATAAAGCCAAAAAAACCTATTCCTGCATGCAGCATACAAAAAAAATTGTCCCTGTTTTAGGATATAAAATTCCATGATCTGTTTAAAAACATTTTCAATTTTCGTAACTTTTGGTTTTTATGTAGTTTTCATTTTATAGGAAATTAAAAGTGTAGCTTTAATTGATCACTGTGTTAACTAGACAGAAAACATCCACAGGTAATTGTTTCTTTCGTGTTACTCTGTAAACAAACCACAAAGACTAAAATAAATATTTTCAATAGCTGTGACGCACCTTAATCACATTTTAAAGTATTATATCCATAAGTTAGTAAATATGAAGCTCGGATTTTCAATAGAGCCCCTTATGCATTTTCAATACGAGAATTTTTTTTAAGCTTGGGCTGATGGACAAAAAATCAGGCTATCGAACTGAACCCATATTAACTTTTCAAGTAGCATAGTTAAACTTCACGAAATTTGAAATGGTATAACGTGAAAACATAAACGTCAATAAAACACACTATACACAGTAAATATGTATACACAAGCTATTATAGCTAATTTTTCGCTTAAGGCTGTTCTTAACTGCTCTGCTCAACAAGCTCAAAACGTTTTGACACATTTACAAATTCATTTTTTAACGGAAAGATATAAAATGGGAAAGCCTGGCCATGGAAGCGATTTGGAATTGAACTGTGTTTTCCATTTTTGATCAATAAATTACGTATTGAGTTATAAGCGATTTTGATCACGTGACAAACACGTTTTTCGCCCTTTGCTTACTGGATTTTCTGCTTTCTTCGGGAACTTCGGTTCAAAACGTCAACTTTGACACTATTTCCTGAAAGATCTATTGCGTTTGCAAAAAAATGACCAAAACAGCTCGATTACATAGTTTCCGAACAACAACAACAGCTGGTTTCATGCTTTTCGAACAAAAATAAATTAAAACTTATGTCAGAAAGTTGCCCTTTTGGATTTGAGAACACCCTTAAATTAACCGCAAGATACGTTCATTTTTTTCATTTTTAACCCTCTCGCTCCCCTGAACCTTATATGAGGCTTTTAACTTGTATAATAATTTTTCTTCGACTAAATTTTATTTTGAGTTACATATTTTAAATATTTACCCTCATATATAGCATAAATACCTTCAAACTGCTATATCGTAGCAATTTTTCATTCGAAAGAGGCGAAACAAAAAATGTTCCGGAATCCTTTTATCAAGGTCGAACACTTAAAAGAAAACACTTTTTGGATATATATATATATATATTTTTTTTATCTTTTTCAATTTGAAATATTTAAGAAGCCGACATTTTGAAACAAGATGGAGGATGAAAATAACCAACGATTTCAGTCGAGACCATGGCAAGTCCTGTGTACATGCTTAGTCATATCCAAATCGGTTCATAAATACCAGTGCTATATCATGACAAAAATCCTATACTTATTATATACCGGGTGACCAGAATTAAAGCACACCTATTCCGATCTTCCTTTATATCAAACTACTCCGTGTAAATGAAAAAGGCTTCAAATTTCGTAACCATACCTTTCAAGACATGTTGAAACGGATTACGGGGGGAAAATATAGTAGCAGAAACACCGACAAATGCAGCTGTACAACAGAAAATATGAAAAATAATACTCCCTCTGTCCCAAATTAGTTTCTACATTTGATTACTTTTTTACTGATTATTGATATCGATGATTTTATAATTTTGTCTCAACATTTTTTAGAGATTTCATAGTGCTATGCTATCAGTCAACAACATTTACTTACCGTCCGTCTCTCCTTAAAACAGTACCAGATTAGTTTGAAAAATCCAGGGTTCGCACACTCTTAAGCCACGCCCCATTTTGTAAGGATTCTTCCACAAGTAATCGCATAAAAATATCTTCTAGCTAATGAATCGTAACTCATTAGGAAGAAAATTATCTTTATGGTATACCGGTGGTAGAGTCCTTACAAAATGGGGCGTGGCTTAATAGCGTGCGAACCGTGTAAATTTGCTTCGAAAAATTAGCCCCAAAATAACTGATGCATTTGTGGAAAATAAAAAATGAGAATGTAAATACGAAGTTGTGATAATTTTAATCGCAAATAAAACAATTTTAATTAATATTTAAGGAATTTCTTGCACATAATATAACTTCGGGATTACCTGCCAGGTCTCGCGGAAGAAGATTTTGACGATGAAGTTTTTCCTTATTGCGATGGGTTACTTTGAACGAGTTGCCTCCGCCTGACATCATAACGTTTTCCATACATGTTTGTAAAGTTAAAAATACATTGACAACCTTTTCTACTTCTATATTTTCGAAAGTGACCTTAACAGCTACAATTAAGTTGTCAATATTCTTTGTGAGCATCTGATGTAGCAATGACTGTATTGCATTAAAAAACACAAGATCAAGTACATTTAAATCCGGACTATTTGGAGGTTGACATCGTAGATTGTAGTTGCAAATTCCCTCCATCTTTTAAACATTCTTCTGTGATACTGGGATCATCCCCACTGCCAAATGAGGCTTGGCATTGTCCTGTTGTATGTATATAGGACTCGATTTTTCACTACTTAGAAATTTTTCATGTATAGCCGGCAAAACTTTTTTCCATAATTATTTTTCTTTGTGAACAATTTCTATAACTTTTGGCATAGCGGTTCCTTTTGCACGGTGTTTTTAGTTTGTTTTTGCATTTTCTGAATAATTAAAAGGCCATATTCCAATTTTTCCATTCAGGGACTGCACTAAAACTCTAAAGCATTTGCTGGGTTTCCCTGGGTGGCCATCCTCATCCTCGTTTCTATTCGAGTCCCATCTTGGTCTTGCCACCGCTGCCATAAACATTACTTTGGTAATAAACGTTTTGCTTTTACTATGTCTCAGACGTTCAGTTTCATCTAGGGTGCTGTAAAACAAATTACTGGCTTTCGTTATATAAAACCATTTTTCATCGGCATGAATACTATCCAACATTTCCGAAAAACATCCATTAGTTCGAACGTGCTATAAACAAAATCGAATTCTGTCGAGCTTATTTTTTCCTGTTAGACTCGGCTTAATGCTTGAATGAAATAAGCTTCAAAACTTTTCCCTCCTTGAGAATCCTGTGTGTGTGTGTGTAATCTTGATTTAGGAATACTAACAGCACATGATAAACTCCACAGTGATTGTCTTCGATTTACTGGGACAAGTTTTATTTTCTCAATTGCTGAGAAAAAAAAAATTTTTTTTCGTCCGCATTTACCAATTTTTGGTGAAATTAAATTGTAAATTTCATCATCATTTATTTTTGACGACTTTGCTTGCTGCTTTCGCGAATGGGATATTGTACTACGATGAACATTAAATTTAATCACTGCAGCATTTATAGCACCACGGCTTAGTTTATCATTTTTCAAATATTGCAGTAAAAATTAAAATACAGGGTTACGCTCCTTATTATTAATTTCCTTCTTTAGGTTATTTTCTAAATTATTATTCATAATTGCAATCATCGTCTCATTGCATACATTCATGTTAACATTTCTTCAAACTCCTAGTATACCAGGTTATACTCATTGTAGTATAATTTTACTGGTGTCGATCTACTAACTTGCATCGGAAGTTATTTATGACTTCACCCACTTGAAACGTAGTAACTAATTTGGGACAAAATTTTCTACCTAAATGTAGCAACTAATTTGGGACAGAGGCACTATAAAATAAGATTGTTAAGGCATTTTTAAAAGTTCGTTCTCTTTTTTAACCCCTTTGGAGGTGGTATTTTAGAAAATCCTTTCTTAGCGGCACTCTATGTCATAAGTATTTTTACTCCAATTTTCAAGATTTTAGGTTCAGTAGTTTGGGCTGTGCGTTGATTAATTCTCAATCCAGACTTTCCTTTATATACATAGATTAAAGGAAACTACTTGGCTTCTATGAAAGGGAATTTTAAAACAAAAAAATGTTAATTTCATCTGATTTTATTTTGAAAATTGCATAAATCCTGTGAAATTTCATAAATTCCAAATATACCCCTCCCACAATCCCGATTTTCCTATCTTTATCACAAAAGTTCCAATTATAATGCCCCCTTAAAATCATTAGAATTTCCTGTCTGCTAAAGGGGGGACTTACTTTCGGTACTTTAAAGTAGTTAGGATTTGTTAAAAATATTAAAGAAAATAAAAACTGGATTTTTTTTTTCCAGTATTCATTTTTTAAAGCAATTAAAGCATTTTACTTTTGTAAAAATTTGAAGTTGTCATTTAACAATGATTAATCGTTCGCCCAGTTTAATAAATCTATTTATTAAACATATGGACTAGGCCTGGGCCTTAAATCGATTTAACTCTTAAATCGATTTAAAGCTTACATCGGAAATCCGATTTAACCATTGGTCTTAAATCGATTTAAGCTAAAATCGGAAATCGCGATTTAGCTAATGTCAAATCGCGATTTAGCCAATGTCTTAAATCGCGATTTAGCCATTGTCTTAAATCGCGATTTAGCCATTGGCTTTAAATCGATTTAAAACAAAATACTGATTCAGAGCTAACATCGGAAAAACGATTTATCTACTTTGATGTATCTACTACTTACATGACAAGCTGGTGTTAAATCGATTTAGGAGGATCCGATTTAAGCAAACATCGCAAGCCTCAATGCTTTCCGATTTAAGAAAAACAAGGCAAGCTGGTGTTAAATCAATTTAGGACGATCCGATTTAAGCAAACATCGCAATCCTCCATGCTTTCCGATTTAAGGAAAACAAGGCAAGCTGGTGTTAAATCGATTTAGCAGGATCCGATTTAAAAGAACATCTCCGATTCAAGAAAAAAGCGATTTAAGAAAACAATGATTTAAGTAAGAATTGATATTTATTTATTTATTTTGTAAACAAGATTCAGAGTTTACGAGATTGGAATGTGTATTTTTCAGAAATTAAGAACTTATATACTGAAAAGTTGAAAGGAAAAAGTAATGTTTAAATCTTAAAATAAAAATTCATCGAATTTAAATTTATATGCTAATGCAATCTTTTGATGATAAATTAAGTTTTCACATATTTGAATAATATTGCAATATGTATTTTTTATTTTCCAATATTCTGTAATTAATTAAAATGTTTTAAAGTAGAATCCTGCATTGTTTCAAAAGATTGTATACCTGAAATTCATTCAGCATTTATATGATTAAAAATAATAATAATAAAGTTTTATATTTAAAATCCAAACTCATCGACTTGCAGTTTATACTTTTATGCATTCTTATGATGAAAAATTCATTTTTGAAATGTTTTAGTAATATTTTAACATTTATTTTTTATATTTTCTATTATTTTGTAATTAATGGAATTATTTTAAAGTATAGTCATGCATTGTTTTGTGTATTTAGCCATGATCCACATGAAATATTTTTCTGTTACTAATAATATTTTTTTCCTGAAATTGATTGAGTATTTATGGTTGGAAAAAAAGAATAAAGTTTCATATTTGAAATCCAAATTCATCGAATTTCAGTTTTTAGTTTTATGCATTTTTTTCATGAAACATTCATTTTTCACATGTTTGGGTAATATTTTAATACATATTCTTTATTTTCTATTATTCTGTAATTAATTAAAATATTTTAAAATAGTCATGCATCAGGTTTGACATCTGATTCCAATGCCAGTCACATGGATTGAGTATCTTGCTGAAATTGATTCACTATTTATATCCAAATTCATCCATTTTTAGTTTATATTTTTTTGCATTATTTTCATGAAAAATTAATTTTCATATGTAAGGGTATTATGGGAATATTTTAGTTTTAATTTATTATTATTTTGTAATTAATTAAAAATACATTAATAAAGTTCTGTAATGAGTCAAGTAACTTTATTTTTACAGCAGAATGAGGGAAGGCTGGAGGAGGCATTCATTAGATTTTTCTGCAGATCTGCGATTTTCTGCTTTTTTGACATTTTGTTATCATTAAAAAGAGATATATTTTAAGATTATATTTTATTACTAATCTTAATGGATGGCAACGGCCGCAAAAAAAATCAGCAATTTCAGTAATGTGCTCCAAAGCTCACACTTTCAATCCTTCTCCATCCACTATATAAATGTCAGCATTTATGTTAAACAAATCTTATTATAATCTAAAAGTTAAAAAGATATAAAATTGCACCTTATTTCTCATATCTTCCTCCCCCCCCCTCTTTTTTTTTTACTACTTTTCTCATCATGGTAAATGAATAGTTAAATTCATCATTGAATTCTTTTAATATGCTTCTGTTTTACCTCAATAACTTTTTTAATCTGTGTCTGTAAAAAAAAAAAAAAAAAAAAAAGTATATGTAGGTTGTTAGCAATGAAGTGCTATTTGGGTGGACTAGGGGATGTCCCCACCCCCCTTAAGGAATTTAGATTGTAGCAGGCATAACAAGTCAGACAAAAAAAAAAAAAAAATCATTTTCTTTTATATTACTACTTATAGAATGAGTTTATAAAATGTATTACAATAGGTCACTAATTTTTAAAATGAAAAAAAAAACTAGTGTTTTGGGACATTCAAAGTTTTTTTTATGTGTAAAATGTACTTCTTTTCAAAATTATTTGAAAAAATAAAAGCTAAGTATACTAAATAATACAGGAAGGGGGGGGGGGTGCACATAAAGACCGTATTTTGTTACTAAAAATTGAAAAATGGGCTTCCAGATTCTAAAATGTAAAATCGGTGTTAAATCGCGATTTAGCACTAAATCGCGATGTTAGATGGAAGATAAATCGATTTAAGAAATTTCTACATCGCCCAGTCCTAAATGGACCTTGGTAAAGTGCTTAATATTTTCTGCTACCTTTCCAGAGCAATGTATTACTAAAAAGTAATTTAAAGAATGTGCATTATGAATGCAGTTTTTTTATTAAAAAAATTTCTTGCTATTTAAATTTTCCACAATTATTAAACTAACAAGAAAGAAGAATCATGCGTTAAGCATAGATTATGAAACACTTTCCAACACGTCCTGAATGGTTTAACAAAACTTTGTTATTTAGGAATATAACGTAAATAAGATAACAAAGTAAACATTTTAGAAAATGCATAAAACATTTGAAAAACTTATTTTAGCAGTTACCGTCCATGGTCCGTAGCCAATAGTACCTTTATTACACGCAACTATTCAGCTAAAATTTAATTTAAACTAAAACTCTCTTAAAACTACTGAAATCACATTTCCAAACATTATCATCCTTGACGGTCATGTAGTTAGTTCTTTGCGTGGTCCCTGCATATCATTCTATCTATATTCTATAAACATTTATTAGTAGTAAACTAAATGCAGTTCAGCGTAAAAATGCATAACTCTTTTAAAAACCACCTTTAAGCAATGTACGCTCATACTCAGTAACCCTTTCGAATTCTTTCGTGTAGCCCTGTATATGAACTATAGCATTTATACACACTGTATAGTATGCATAAATATAGTGAAACATAAAAGGCATATCATAATTAAAAATGCATTTCCAGCAATCATCGTTTATGTATAGTAGGGTAACTCCGGGAGAGTCGCCGCATACGGGATAGATGCCGCACCCCTTCTATTTCTTGTAATTATCGATAGATGGTCGTCAAACGCACAGTATAGGTGCGCAATAAGATTATTTCAACCAGTGTATAGTGTGAATCCCATTTCGATGTTTATTTGTAGAAGTACAATCCTTAATTTGACGCAAATGCATGATTTCACTGTCCAAACTTTTAAACACGTTATGTTTAAATACTTTTCATACACTAATTTCTAAATGCATGCATGATTTCGAAGTCAAAACTAAGTGTAGAGTTTGTATAGAGTACTGTATGTATGATTACGCCATTCCCCTTAGCGATGGCAGGTAAATATGATGGCCGAAGTCTGCACCATGCAAAATGGGATACATGCTGCACTGCTATTCCGGTATACATGCCGCAGTTTCTTTTGTATGGGATGATTAAGTGTTTTTAACTTTTCCTTTTCTTTTTGCACAGGCTAACCATGTTAGGCATGTTATCAAATTTACTAAAGCCAAAGGAGAAAAAGGGGAAAATAAAAAGTAAGAAGGGCAAGAAAGATGCAAGTCAAGATGATAATATAGAAAAATTGGATTACGCGTAACGCAGACGTTCTTTGCAAACTACTCCAAAAAAGAGGAAGTGTAATTGGCTTCGTTGCATCATGTGTTTAAATGTAGTTACATAAAGACTGTACTTTTTCGACACTTTTTCTGTAGATTGAAGTCGATCCCTTAACCCATTCTGGACCATAGGTGCATGTAAGCATCTTCATAAAGAGCTTACAAAATTTATCTCTGGCACCAGTAAAAAAGAAAAGTAATATTTGCTTTGTTTAATTAGAGCATTTTCATGATTATTTAAGTAAAGGTAACTTCTTTTTAAAAAGTGGGACCAAGTGAATAAAATTTGTGCAAAAGCCACCGGTCCCGAAAGGGTTAACAAATAAATTATGTAAACACAATTTTGCTTTTTTTCTTTTCCCTTTCTAATACATTGATGTTACGTTGTTGCTGAAATAACAATTTAAATTTAATGTAAAAAAATAAGTCAATAATTTTAATAGTGAAAGTAGGTAACAATTATTAATTTGAATCTACGAATATGTTTCATTGTACTCATTTAGTTTCATTTTGTTATTACATCCATAATACATGTTACATCCATAATAGTCCAGATATGAATATTTTTTTGAATATTTTTATTTTTAACTTCATTCTGTTTTTATTACAAGGGCGGCATAACTACCGCACAAGTGCGGCGTCTCAGCCTGAAGGTACGGGTGACGCGCCGTAATGCAATGTTTTAGAAAAAAAATATTAATAATTCGTTTTGATTTTTTTTTGTCGCAGTACACGCGTTGTATATTTAAGATTGAATAGCACAGCATGATTTTTTTTTTTTTTTTATGTCCACCATGGGACTTTATACACAAATTCAAAAAAATGTGCGGCATAAATCCCGGAATTACCCTACTTCAGACACAATATAGTATCTGAAATATTTTGTGTGCCCTTGCAAATGCTATGCACATCTTATTCTGCATCTGCATGAAATAAATTATAGTACAACTAAGAGAAGTATATGAATTTCATTATATATGAAATAGTTTAACATAATTAAAATACGCCGCAAACAACCCACCCCCCGCCCCCATATCATTATGTAACGGAATTCTTTTGTGTAGCCCTGTAAATGAATAATAAGTATTCTTTGCACATCATATTCTTCAAAATGCTTATTTTAGTGCACTTCATAATTGCATATTAATTATCTTATGCTTGAAAGCGTGTAACATCATTAAAAATCATTCGAAACGATTTTTTCCCATTGGCCGCAATGTAACGGAATACTTTTGACTGTCCCTGTAAATGAACTAAACATGCTACAAACTTCATTTGAAATAGGGATCGAGCTATGGTGAACCTTAATAATATCCAAAAATTTCAGGGCAATCCGAGTATATTTACGAAAGTTAGAGCGCGGACAAACAAACCGAAATCATAAACACTTTTCAACTTTGTTGGAAAGTGTTTAAAATGACAGTGTACTCTTGCATCTCTCTATTCTAAAAAAAAAAGTAACTAAAGCTGTCACCGCCACAGTTTATGAATTTTTTTGTGACCGGGGGGGTCTCCGTTAATATTAAGAAAACTATCGCATACAAAAATATGAAAATCGGTGATATTATAGAGAAATGTTTGATAAACACGCTGATGCAGACAGTTTTTAAATCGAATAATTATTTTAAGAGATATTTAATGTTAAAGTTAGCCAAAATTCTTCCATTAAAAAGTTTTATAAGATCAAAAACTATACATATAATAATAGGAATTTAATCATTTTTAGATCATTTTATACATTAGAAGTTCGGTTTACAGACTGCATTTATTTATTTTTTATTTGACTCATCTTTTGAGGATTTATTTCCATTTTAAATTCAAATTTTCAGCATTTCCAGAGATATTTTTTACATATTTTAGAAAAGGGTATTATTTTAAATTGTTGCAAATTTATAAAACAGCGCAAAGAATAATATTTCCTCAAATTAAAAATTTATTTACTCGTGAGATATAAACAGAAAAAAAAGCCTTTCAAATTAGAATTAAATGACTACGTTTTAAAAGCAGGAAAATATTGAAAATTAACCCCTTAACAGTGACATTTGTTTTCTTACAAAAAAATTAAAAATGGGGCTGGACAACACTTTTTCCATACTAAAATATTTACCTTACTTAATCGAAAAATATCTGACAATCAATAAAGATAAATTTACAGTTACAAATTAGTGATATCAAAATGCTTTTAATAACGAAGCGAGCAAAGTGTTCTTGCCCGAATCCAGTTCGGGCCACACTGTTAAGGGGTTAAGTCATAAAAACTAAATTTACACGTGAATGTATAAAGAATTACACATGAATTTGAAAAGAAAATTGTAAAATAATAAATTCATAAATATGCGTTAACCCTTTGAGGGGCAAGCAATTGTGTTTCTGTAATGTTGAATTCCCACCGGAAATTTTGAAATATTTTATTTCAAAATAAGGAAAAGCAATTCTTTAGCTCTTTTTCCCCAAAGTTAAAAAAGTAAAACTTAATTAAAAGTTTCTGGTGCAAGTCTTAATTAAAATTAGGTGGGATAAAAGTCGTAAATGGAGGAAATTACGTCATATTTAAAATGGCCAAACAATAATATTGCCAAACAGTTTAAATTTAAAAATACATTACGCGAGACATTTATTTCACATCTATTTATATAAAATCCAAGTCTCTGTGTGTCCCTCACAATTCCGGTTGTACCGCCTCATTCATCGCGGCCATGTTAGAATTCCTATGCAGAAATCGGTATGAGCTTCAACAATGAGTAATTGTTGGAAAGTACTAATAGCAGCCACAATAGGTTACCACAATAGAGCCAAATTATGACTAATTTGGCAAGAGATAGCCAAATTTGGCGACAAAAATAAGTTGCCATATATGACGCCAACTTGGAGATAGCTGGCTAATTTGGCGAAATACCCATTAAAACCCACTAATTTTTCATAATCGAGATCACCGAAATTTAATTTAAACTTCGTGCATTTAAGGTTTTTTCCAAAATCTATGGGTCAGAATTTAAAGCGTAATGTACGAAAATGTACGTCTTTACATCTTCAATCTGATGCTACTAATAAAATAACCGCCACTAGACGGCGCTGTACTATCTGAGCTCCTAACTGCCAGATTTTAAATGTGCTTTACATATACGAATACAGAAATTAAATTCCCGATACTATTCCAACATAGGGACCTTGACAAAGTAGAGAAAACTGTATATAGCTTGATGTCTCATTTTCCGTCATTTTTGACGGGTTATCTTTCTAGTTTTGAGATAATCTTTTAAACTATTGCTGTGAATTGTAAGACAGCGCAACCTTTCTAACAATAAAAGTATTTTCACGTGAATAATAAAAAGAGAAAGAAAACTTTGATGAAAATTACGTCAGATTTAAACCGATACATTTAAAATGTCTTATTTAAAAGAACTTTCTTATAGCGTTGTTAAAAAATACCAGAAGATAAAGATTCTGTTTACTGAATTCATTTTATATTAGCTTATTTTCAAATCTTTCACTGATCTGATTTAATCAAAGTCCTAAACAGCCTGTTAACAGGGAGATCGTCACTGTTTTTTTTTTTTAATTATACTAATTCCGGAATTTTTTTAAAGCCGATCAAATTAGCCTATTTTTAGAATTTGCGTTGTCTGAGTGGGGATTGGCGAGCGTAACTCCTAGGGCGCAGAGTCTCCCAGTGTAAAAAATTTTAGTTGTATATACCTAATTTTAAGCAAAGTTTTGAAAGTTAAATGAAAAAGGAACTTTCTTCTTTTCTTTTTAGAGGACTTAAAAACATCAAAACGAAAAAAAAAGGATTTTTTGCATTATCGCCTCTATTATTTCTCATTTTTAGTGGGAAGGGGGTGGAAAGAGAATTAAGATCAATGATTCTGAGGAATAACAAATGAAGCATAATAATGTGGGAAAAAAATGAGACTTTTAAAAATTGTAAACTGTGTTCTTTTTTTTTTTATGGAAAGAGGGAAAGAGTGAGTAATTTAGATAATAATTTATTTACTGTTGCTTCAACTTAACAACAAGGACAAAAAAAAAAAACATTTTAAATGTTTGCAATTTCATGTGTAAGAAAAAATTTACGTATTGATTATTTATTGTCATTGCAAGGCGTCGAAAAGTGTAGAAAAAAATCGAAGATTTTAACCCATATTTGACCATCGTCCTATATATAGGACAGCACATATTTTCCACTCATACACATAAAATATTTGTGCTATTGCATTGCTTTTGTTTCAGAATTATATTACTGGGAAAGAATAATTCATTACACTGTCTTAATCTTCAATTTTTAATTAAAAAAATATATTTATAATGAATTTTCAAACTATGCCAATTTTGAGAGAACGGAAGACCACGTTTTTGTCAGCTACATAACTGCACCAAAAAAACCAACATCTATCTGCAAAAAAGGTGATGTTTGACTCTGTTTGAATTGTTTCTTACCGTTTCATTTTAAAAAAGAAATTTGAGTACGAAAAAAACATAATGTCATAGCAGTGGACTTGGATAAACATACAGAATACATATGAATTTGACTTTTTTTTTTAATATGATACTATGGTCGAATAATGATATATGAGTACACCCAAAAGAAAATATACAGTTTAGAGAGCTAAGAATTAAGAATAAGCTAAGAATAAGAAAGAGTTAAGTTTAAAAAGGATTGAAATTCATTTAATTTTATGCCATTTTAGCATTTAAATTTTCACCACTGGAAATTTCTTTCTGTATGAAAAACAAAGTTACTATATTTAGTATTTCCCATTTTTTTTTAATTTAGGGGCATATAAAAACTGTCACTTTTGCATAATCTGTTATGGGGTTTACAGCTGTCATGTAACGGAATTCCATCTTTTCCTTATCCGTTGTTAGGTGCTTGCGTAATTATATAAATACCTAAAAAATAAATAGCAACTACTGGTCCGTCTGTCTCTCCGCATATAACAGCGCATAAACTATCCAACCGAATGGTTTGAAATTTAATATATATTATCATTATAGAATTTTGTCGAGTGATTTCAAATTTTATGAATCGAATCAAAATTTAAAAAGATATTAATAAACGTTTCCTTCATTCTATTAAATCCTATCATACGGAATTAATTCAATGGTATTCCATGATATGTAATGATTCTTAGGTTATCATGATGATTAGTCCTATTTAAGATGGAATTCTATTATTTCTGTATTACTGAATTTAATATATAGAGGAGAAGGTCCAAATACCGGTTACTAGGTGTTCTGAGAACTGAGCGCAGCGCAGCCTAGTGGCGATAGGTAGAGTTTGTAATTTTAATTAAGAGAAGAAAGTTACGAAAAATACGTCGCTTAAGTCTGCCTCATTTACAAACAGTAAATGCAAAAGTGTCGAAACGACGTAATCTGGTGCATCAAAAGTTTTTAAGATATGTGCAGAGCCCGATAAAGCTGAATTTGCCCCCCCCCCTACCTCCCCATTCCCGGCGACACTTTCAGAAAAAAAGTAGGTTTATTTGATGAGTTGACAAAGTTGTTTGGGTAAAAGTTTCAAGTTTACAACAAAAAAAAAAAAAAAAAAAAACATGAATAATCAAGAAAATGAATTACCGTCCACTTTCTCAAATACGCCTTTCTATAATTCACAAACATCTATGATCCACAGTTTATGTTGCAGAATAAATGAGGACGTCTTTTTCAAAACTCGCTTTATCCAAAATCATAAAAATTGTGTTTTCCCTAACAGCCTAGTAATCATTTTAAACTATAATTCTGACATTGTAAAATCCTCGTTTATATCGAAACCAATAGACACAGTATGCAGTTTTTGGCATTTTCCCCAAATTTGATTTTCTGATTACGGCAAGTTTTGAAAATTATAGGTACTCTCAAATTGAAAAGGACTTTTACAGAAAAATTAAATATGGAGATTTTTTTATTACTGTAAAACTTTGTTTTTACGTGAGGGACCAAAATATAAAATGCAAACAGTGGAAAAACTTAAATTGTGAGAAAATACATACAAATTTATGGGCCCCTGAAATTGGTGGACACATGGCCGAGGCCCCGAAGGCCCGTGCAATAAGCAGGTCCTGGATATGTGTTTCTCATTTTTTTAAATATACTGATCGTATATTGGCTTGAATTGATGATTATTTTCTAGACATACTTAGCTCTCAATTGCCGCGCGCACATTATTGCTATTTTATTATATGAATGGGTAATACCAATACCGGTTTTACCTTAAACATAATAGTGGTCCGAATGGTATTTGGAACTCTCTCGGTTGCTCTGCTTGAAGGGGAGGGAAATAAATAAATTTAAATAGTTCCATAATGAATAAATTAATTTAAATGGTTCAGAAATTGTCTTAGTCCCATTTCGCAATATGTAAAAAAGCAGCCGTGGCTATAATTCTTCAGGAGCAACACTGGGTTATCGGATCACTTAAAAAAAAGCGCTGTTGGACACTCTAAAATTGCCTGCAATAAAGGTGGAGAGACAGAAGAAAAATAACGGAGGAAAACAGACGAAAGGGGCAGAAATTGGATTTTTTTTAAGTAAAAAAAGAAGATATCCAACAGAGGAAGATGATGCAATTTATGTCTTCTGCGAAAGTCCTTTCTCTGCGGACAAGAATGGGGGAGGGGATTCTGGGTTCAATGTAAAGAATGCGATACTTGGGCCTATAGCGACTGCACCGACGCAGAGAGTGATATTATGTTTGTGATTTTTTTCAGATAAAATAATTCTCATTTCAATCAGAAAGCTTTTTTTTGTTTGTTTTACACGTTAAGAAACAAAACTAAAACATAATGGAAAGAAGACTGTGAGAGATGGTCTTTAAGAATTTTATAAATTTGACAAAAATGCTTGTTTATTGAAAATTAAGAATTTTTCTGTGCATAAAAAATGATATTAATCAATAAAATTTATTAAAATAATATTCTTATTGCTTAATAATTGTCATTAGCTCTATTTCTGTGACCTTTTTGAAAAAAAACTTAGGTAGCCGGTATTTAAACCCCATTTTTAAAGCTCAAAATTTGAAGACTTTCGGAATTTTGCTTTTTATAAAACTGATTCTTTCCCCTCTAAACATGTATAAAACATGTCGAGGCACCCTGCTGTCACTTTTTCTTTTACTAATTTTGAAAATTGTACGATCTAGATTGAAAACAAAAATGGTAGCCGGTATTTGGACCTTCTCCTCTATCATTGTAATATATTTTGTATTCATGGATTTTTGCATGAGAGTGCAAAATTGAAATTTGAAAATAATAAAATTTTGTTAACAAAATTTTATTATTTTCAAATTTCAATTTTGCACTCTCAAAAACTTAAGTTTTTAAATTTTATGTCTTTCCTTGTGTCCTTATGAAGCTAAATCATAATCATTGAACAAAAGATAATTTTTTTCAATACTTTGTCAAATATACCGGGTGTCCCAAAAAGGACTGACTGATTTTAAAATTCAATAACTTCCAAACGGTGACAGATATTAAAAAAATTCTTGCAGGAGGGTTATGCATAAAGTCAAAAGTTTTATTACAGTAATTTTCGATTTTAGTTCGAATTACAAACAATAGATGGCGCTGCGATCAATAGAGGCTAAATTCAGGCTCGATTTTTGGTACTTCGTGGCCCGGATAATACATTTTCATCTCCTTTTTCTGCATGAAACAACAGAAAGGACCAAAAATATAGGTATTTCCTCATTATAGCGGCCTTCGCAATTACACCAAGGTTGTAGTTACGAGTTTGCCAAGCTTATATTTACATTTAAAATTTAAATATCATAAAACATAAATAAGATTTTACAATTGTAAACAGGGTTGTAGTGGAGGGTATACACTGCATACCTTCTGGATTTTTTTAAGGAATACCGTATGCCCTTTGTTTCTCAAAAATACTATAGCGTATACTCTCTGAATTGAACGTATACTCCCCTGGTTTGTTTACGACTACATCACTGGTTGTATATATGAGATAACTTAGCCATTATCTTGGTTGCCGCTATACAGTAAAATATTAAAAATTTTGATCTTTTTTAAAAAAAAAATCTTTAAAATAGTACTCAGGACCAAAGCTACCCAAAGACAGACTTCTAAAAGGATGTTATTGTGTCAAACTGAATGTTCGCTAAACATTTTTACAGAAATAATGGCCCTGCTTTTATGTACAAGTTAATCTTTCAGTTGGCACACTAATTTTTAATAAAAGTAGTCACATGTCGTACTTTTTATGCACAGAATAGTTACTCATTATCTAAAAATAATATATTTCCTCTTCGATGAAAAGGATATCCAATCTAAAGAAACCTTTTAACCTTTGCCTACAGTATTAAATAGCTTTTGATATTATATCCATTATAGGAAAATTAAAAAAAATATATTTATTGAACTTGTGCTTTGTTCTAAGGTGTCCCATCTGGTGGGACACCTTGGGACAGTTAAAAATAGATGTGAAAAGTTCAATAATGGAATTACAATATACATGGAATTGTTTATTCAGGAAAAGAAATTTATTTAAACTGACAAAGATAACTAATGTAAATTTTCTAAATTT
This sequence comes from Maratus speciosus, assembly GCA_963932465.1. NCBI lineage: Eukaryota > Metazoa > Arthropoda > Arachnida > Araneae > Salticidae > Maratus > Maratus speciosus. The sequence continues at coordinate 143,889,852 of OZ010791.1, forward strand.
TAGGGATGCAAGGAATATGCTGCCTTTGTATTCCTTTCGTTTTTTTTATGCTCCCAATTTGAAGGAATGTACTTTTTATTTGCTGAAGCATATTCATAAGCAAGGGTACGCGAATCATTAATTGTTGCCCATAGTGATATTTCGAAGCTTGTAAAATGTAGTCTCCCAACTTTCTTTCCTCATCATCAGTGAATATTTTTCGACTTTGTATCTTTTATATATACTAGAAGTTAAAATTTGGCTGTTCACATTTTTAAAAAGTACTAACATGATAATTCAGAGTGGTCTTACTAACATTGTAAACTGTAGCAGCTTTCCTAAAAGACATTTCACTTGATAAAATTTTTGCAGCAGCTTTCTGAATATTGTCAGCATGAATTGCTGCTTTTTTCATTTCATTTTATTTTTTAAATTCTAAATTTTTATCATTGTCATTGTTAAGTGCAATGAGTTCCTAAAAGAAGAAATAATAACTATTAATAAATACATGTTATGTAAATTAAATTAAAAATGTTTTAAACACAATATCTTTTTGGTAAAATATTTCTAATAAAAGTCCACTAGGCATATCTTGTATCCCAAGGTGCATCATATAGGAGAGACTGGGGCACAGTAGACCAAGTTTGCAATTTACATTTTTTTTACATATCTCAGACTTTTTCCAGAACATAGTTTCAAATACATTTTTCAAAAAACAATTATTTGTATATGTTCATAAAGTGGACCAGTGTGCCCCGGAAGCGGGGTACACTGGTCCACCCACTGGAACACAGTGGTCCACTATTAAGTATCATTTGAAATACAAAATAAATTTATTTTTTATTAATCTAATCCCTCTTTATTTTCCCTTTACTTCCAAAATAACATAATTAAGAAAAATTATTAAAAAAATATATAAGAAAAATTATATATCATTAAGAAAAATTATAAAAAAAAATTAAGTCATCACACATTAAAACTTGCAAATGAAACTCCAAAATACTTATGAGCCTGAAATGTTCCTGAAATACTTTTGGGTCTGAGGGCGATTTTACAATAACACTCATATAAACAACAGATTAATAGCCATAAAGTTTTGATTCCAAATTTGGTTTATGTTACATCTAAAATGAGTAATAAAATTTCAGAACCTGCCAGAAATTCTTTTTGTAATAACAGGCTACAGTCAATAGGATACTTTTATATTTTTTAAAAGCAGTAAATAAAAATCAAAATATTTCTTACTATTAAATAAATTTACATTTTTCTTTGTTTATTTTATTTTGCAGTTAAAACTTTAATTACTTTAAAACAATATTTTTTTGTAGGGAATAAACGATTATTAAATATTTTGAAAATTTTGCATTACAGTAGAGATGGGAAATAGAGATAATTTTGGCTAACAGGTTCCATTGTTTCACGCTTGCATAGGTAACAGGTTAAAACAATCTGTTATTTTTGTAACATATAACTAATCGCTGCATATGATGTCAATGGATGTTTTAATTAGAAGATATTTAAACAAAATGTTTGAAATAATTTTGGGACTAAGTATTTATAGTTGCTGTTTTCTATTGAAATGAATCCACACCATTAAATCCGTTTGTGGTTATAAACTTAATTTTTGTGAGACAAAAGTTTACCTAGTTATGATGCTTTGGGTTTCATCCATTATCAGTTTTTTTCTGGCACTAAAAACACATTTTTCCCATTTAGTGTGGCTGAAACGTTGAAAATTCACAAAATTCAAAGTATCATAACTCAGTAAGTTTTGATCATAGAAGAATATTTTGCTGTTTTACTAAGAGAAACTTTTTCAAAATAAAACTTATGGGACCCAGATATTGTATAAAATTTGTAATTTCTTAACTATTTAAAAATTAATTATTTTAACATTAATCGATTTTTATATGATGCAGAACAAAATTTAAAAGATTTTTGTAATTGGAACCACACTTCTAAAACTAACAGTTATTAACTGTTGGTAAACAATAATAACAGATATCCTGTATAAAAATAAACACACAGTTTTAAACGTTTGTTAAAAAAGAGAAATTTTATACCCCGACTTCATTGCAACCATATCTATCAACGTATATTTAAAGTGAATACCACAAGAACACATAAATATTATTTATACACTTTTAATCAAATACAATTCATTTAAACAAATTTCTTATGCAAAAATATCATCAACTGTAGCAGCTAAAGCAACTAGCAAATTAGAAGAGAGAAAAGAATCTAATACATGCATACATATACAGAAATTAATTTTTAAAAATCAAATATTATTTACAAATGAATAACCAACTAGTAAGAAATTTAAGCATACTTGTTTGAAACCATTAGACAAAAACCGAAATAGTTATGCTACTGTACCATCTAGATATTTATTACAGAATGCTAATTATGAAAAAATGCTTATTGGAATAAGTTTATTGTATGGTATTTTAATAACAATACTGCAAAACAGTTCTTTTGTTTACATTAAATTTTCATCAAGTTTTAGGATAAAGTAGTAATATAGATTCACAAAAGGCAAGCCTCAACATTTTAAATCAAAATATCTTAAGCATAATTATATTTAAAAAATAAAAGCACTTTAAACATATTAATATTTAAAAAAATGAAAGGCAAAATATAATACAAAAATAAATAAATATTTGATTCAAACGGTAAATGCTGATTTTTTACTAAAGTACTACTCAAAATCAAATATGGGAACTGAAAATAGCTGATTATATATATTTATTAAAATAGTGTATAATTTGTAACGGCACAGATGTCATATACGCCATATTGGCACGATTGTTTTCCGACGCCAATTTGGCGAAAACATCAACAGCATAAACAATAACATCCGGGTTACCATATCAAGCAAAATAATGACATCTTGGTGCCAATTTGCACCGCACCCGTTGCGTATATGACATTGGCGTTAGAAAAAAATCGGGCTTAGATGTGTTATTATACCGAGGTCGGCCATCTTGGATTTTTTCATGCATGAAAACTCCTTTTTCGCCAAGTAGTAATGTTGCCAATGGTTAAGTATTGTTGATAGATTAATATAATATTGAAAAAACTGGTATATAATAATTATAACTATTAATAAAAAAAGTATTTTTAATTCACGCCAAGAAAAAAATCCAAGATGGCGGACCTCGTGATAATAACACATCTGTTCCAAAAATCGCGCCAATGGACTTTACCCACGAATGGCAGCAGTCACGCCTCTACGGGGAAAAACCTTCTGAAAATGACTGTTTATTGGACGAAGGGGGAGCAGTGTTAAAATGTTCTTCACGCCTATTGGTGTTTTTCTTCTGCTTACCCGCATCTGACGTCACATGGGTAAAGTCCATATGGGGCATATATGACATCTGTGCTATTTTAACATTAAGAAAAATCTCATAAATTTTTTTACCCCTAAGCAATGATTCGTAAAATTACACATGCTTCTACTTAAATTAGGCCTAAATTCCATCAACTGTCAGAAGACTTTAATAAAACTACATTTAAATACAAAAACAGTTATATTAATCCTTTAAAAGTTGCAGAAATTTGTCCTACCTGCACATACTTAAAATTGCTCTGGTGGACATTAAAATCTTTCTACAAAAGATGTTTATTATACACATAAAAGACCCATTTCTTATTATAAAAATGTTTCTGTCATAATTTTAATTTTTGAAAGATTATCTTATCATTAATTTTTTAAACATTATTTGCAACGGGCGGTTTGTTTATTTAGGTTAATACAATGTGACAGTTTATTTAAGTATGCAATGTTGTTTCAGTGTTGTTGTTGACAGTTTGTTTATTTAGGATTTTTTTTTCTTTTGCAAGTTACATGCTTTATAAATCACTGTTTTCAATCTAATTTTTAAAAATTTCCTAAAGATACACAAAGACTTCTAATTTTTTTTTTGTTTTGTTTTGTTTCTGCCTTCATAATTATTAACAAAACAATAAGATAAAAAGCAATCGAAGAGTCAAAATTTAACAAGTTTCAGTTTTGGTCGATGCTCAATTTTAAATCATACCAACTGTATCATGTAACTGCTCTGATGACAATAAATATAATTAACATAAGGAAAAAAAACCCGCTTTGTCGGCTTAAAACAACAAACTCTTTATCTTTTAAAAATGCTTTTTTTTTTTTTTTTTTTTTCATTTTACTTTCAAAAACACTTAGTCTCATATGAATATAAACAACAAACCTTTTTTGCATCTTTTAAGTACACTTTTTTACTTTAAAAAAGAAAACTCTAAAAATTTTTATTATCTAAAAACATATCTCCTCCCCCCCCCTTTTTTTTTTCATCTTATAAAATAAAATCAAATAGAAAAGAAATAGAAAAAATTGCCCTGGTAACAAACAAGACAGGGATATACGTAAGCCTGGCCCACACTTTTTTTTCACTTAGCGGCAGATTTTATTTATGCCCCATACTGAAACATATAAATGTTTATTTCACATTATATTTACAATTTTACTTATGGGTATTTAAAAATATTTTCAGCTAGATAATTTTTGTACTTACTTTTCTTATTGTGTTCTCATAGTTTGTAGTGTAACATGTTATTTTTGGAAAATGTAATTTAATGAGTAATGTAATTTTAAAAAAAACTAGTTTGTAGGGAGCACAAATATTATTTTTGATGTTACTTTAATAAACTTACTTTATTGTCTCCTCTTTTGACATAGAAGTCGAAGTGGGAGTCCTGCCATACTCACAGATTTTTTTAAATCTTCTGTTTTGAAATCTTCCGATGCAAAGATGAATCCACAATCCTTATAAAAATAGCATACAGTCCAAGCTCCAAGGGCACGAGACAAATTCCAGTTGCTTGCGGACGATCACTAATGGTAGTCACTTATTATACAATAAAACTACACACCTGTGATTTTCTGAAAGCATTCAAATTTGAAGATCTATCGCTATCCCGGCACCAGCTGATCTGCCAGACGCTTACCTCCACTGGTATACTTCATTTTGATTGATGTATACAATTTCTGGATGTAACGTCAAAAATAATATTGATGCTTCTTACAAATTAGTTTTTTTTATTACATTACTCGTAAAATTATATTTTCCAAAAAATAACATATTACACAACAAACAATGACAAAACTAGGGCCTACTACAGTTTCATTACTTCTAACATACTATTTTGTTATATCAATATTTTATATATATCATGAATTCATGATTTGTCTAAAACTTTAGTATACACTCAAACATATAGGCTCAAATCAAAGAATCTTCCACAGAGAGCATTTTATTTTTTGATAATGAATTCCATTTTCAAAAATAGTAAGAATAATAAGTAAATGCTTTTTGAAAAAATAAATAAATGAATAAATAATTTTTTACTTTAATGGATAAATAGGTACATTTAAACTGATGATCTATGCTGTAAGATAAATTTGTAGCTATACTTGTAAAAGAAATGCACTTAAATAACAATTTAAACAAAATTTTATAAATATATATTTCAACTAAAGAATCTCTTATTATTTTGGTATGATTTAATTAAAAATGCATTGAATAGGCATTTATAACTGCCTATCGAATTGGAATGGTAATGTGTACAAATTCTTCGAAATGGGCACATAGAAAAGCTGCACATGGTTTGAATATCTCTCAATTGATTTAAACTTCATACAAAGTTATAAATCTTCATAAAAGTTTCAGCATTAATTTTAACAACAAAAAGAAAGATAACACATCTGCAGGTGAAATGTATTAAAAATAAAATAAATAAGTAGATCAGCAGTGTTTTCTTTACATGACAAAGTTCACAGGTAAGTATCTGAAAAGGAGTAAAGAGCAAACTGTTTTGCAATTGGATCTTTCTTGCTTAAAGGAGAACAGGAAAATACAATGGCTTGTTTATTTTATAGAAACTTTGTTTACAAGCTCGCTTAAATATGCATAATCAAGTACCTACTATTAGCAAAACTGGATTGAAGTTTGCCTGTAACTAATTTTCCATTTAAATAACAATGGGCTACAGTAAACAATATCCTTCTTAACACTTACAATTATTTTAACTGAGTAAAGGGAAATTTAAATCTAAATTGATCAGAAATACCCTATCAAGTAACCTAATATAATCAATGAAGCAATTCATTTTAAGAAACAAATATTCTTAAAAGATACTTTTATTCTTTGTATACTATTAATGCTCAATAACAATAAAATGATTTTGAAAACTGGACATATCTTCATCCTTATATCTGAAACAAAACCCTTAAACTAACTATATAATTAGTATTCTAATATTAATAAAATGCATCTGAATGATTACCAAAAATAGCGATCATATACAATCCATATGGATTACCCACAATTTATTAAATTAAAAGACAATAATAAAAGAGGATCCAACATGTTAATAAAATTTACCATTTTGCTTCAATCACAAAAAATAGATTATTCTATGACGCAAAAACAGAATAATAAAAAATATATATATCATTTAGAAAACTGACAACACCGCCATTATTATCAAAATACTCTATTTTAATTGGCTACGCTTGGGTAAGCCGTGCTTAGGATTGATCACGAATCAAACCTACAAAATCGCGTTCTAACGACCTAAAATCTTGTGCTTAGGTAAAAAGTTAGGTAAGTTAGACCTTGGGTAGGCAGCAGTCACTCCTCTGCGGGGAGAAACCCTCCGAAAAAGACTGTTTATTGGACGAAGGGGGAGCAGTTTTAAAATGTTCTTCACGCCCATTGGTGTTTTTTTTCTTTTTACCCGCGACGACGTCACATGGGTAAAGTCCATGCGCTTGAAGGATATTTTCCAAAAGCGAAAACTTCGCACCGAAGGGCGTATTCAAGTGCTTGGTTTTTATGAAAATCCTTTCTTCCAATCAAATTTTACCTCTCATGTTTTTTCCCTTATGAAGGTACTTTAATACTAGGAAAGGAGGGCGGTAGTGAATTTAATATTTTTTTAAGCGTTAGATGTTGCTTTGAATGTAATTTTATTAAATCTATATCTTATTATTTTTTTAAATCCAATATATGGAAGGATATGATGGATATTTAAATTGTGTTTATACTCTCAGCTGGTATTGTTTTTTATATTAGAAATTTAAAAATGGCAGCATAAACATCTCCCTGTACGCTTTCTTTAATGGCGTTGTGTTAGTAGTTGAATTTTAACAATATCAGTTTGATTTCTAAGTTTAAAACCCTTGCAATGTTTTGGAACTTAATTAAAATGAATACATCTTTACATATGAATGCACTTCTGCACCTTTCTAATTACCTTTCTCCTGACTTGTTTGTGTAAGCCGGTTCTTCAAAACCCTATTTATATACTTAAAATCTCTGTAATTACATGTTTTTAAATGGATCCTGAAATCAATGATAAATCGAACAATTGTGAAACGGAGGAAACTACTATGGATACTTCTCCGATAAGCACTAATAATGTCAAAGAACGAGTAAGTTTGTGTTTAAAGTGATTTTCTTTAGAGAACGTGTTTCTGTCAGTATTAACGACACTTTTTGTCTGAAGAAGCATGAAAAATTAAGTTCTGATTTATAAAAAGTCACTGAAATGTATCGTTTGTGCATTTACTGTTAATTTTTTTTTTTTTTATCAAAAGGTAATATGAAAATAACCATGAACGGGATGAGTTTGCATTACATTGAATTAATGAATAATTTGCATAATTTAACAGTAAAATGAAATCTTATTTTTTTTTTCCTCATCCATTATAAAAACGTACTCAGATTAGTATTATATTAATTCATTTCCGCACAAACAACCATCACATCAGGTTATTTTTCCACACAATCTTTAATTTAGCGATCTTTAAATTCGGGGATGTTTTGTATTAATAAACAAGCTTATTACGCCATTGTGTAGTAATGCATCTTTTTCTAAAACATAAAAGTTATAAAGTTGTCATAGTAACATTGATCATACAAAATTCCATAGCGTAATGACACTATAATAGCATTTTATTCTACTTTTCTGCTAACATATCTGTTCTTCCATGATTATTATACTTTTATAATGTGATTGTTAGTTTTTACTATGCAATTTTTATTACATTTATGATTTATCAATCATTGGTTAAAAAGAAAAAAAAAAGGCAACAGTAAAATAAACAGAAATACTTATTTACCAGCTTTTTAGACTACTGAAAACATTGATCTTAAAATGGAAAGTAGATTTATAAAAGTTGTCATCCACTAAAAGATTTAAACAGCCATCAGACTTAATACACTGGTTTTTTTATAAGCTATGTTATAATACGTATTACTTCTAAATGTCTAAACTAAAAATTAATAATATATATGTTTTTAGGCATTTTTATGAGACTTTTTTTCTGTTATGGCTCACGCGAACCGCAGGGTTGGGTTTTTGACATGACAGTGGTAAAAACCGTGTTTTTACCGGTTTATTCCGTCAAAAACCTATCATTTTCGATTTTCCTTCAATTGATAGTGTGAATGTACAATACATTTGTAGATTGATTTTTCCTTTCTGTTCTTGTTATTATTATTCACAATTACTTTGATAAATTTATTTAAAAGAATAGCATTTCCTAAATAAATAAGAAAAATGTAAAAATACAAGAGTAAAAGGAAAGAAAAGTATTTGCCATAATCTCCACTAATATAGATTCTACTAACTGCAATGAACATTAATATTAAATGATAATCAAAGGTTATTATAATTATTAAATAATATTCAATATACATTTTTAATAAAATACATTAAAATTATTTTAGAGATGCAAAAATGCTGTTATATGGTGTGACAATAGATGTCAAGTATGGACTGTAGTCATTGAATAAATTTTAATATTTTTAGATACATTTTAAAATGCATATCTTATGTATTTCATAAATGATTCATATGGTGATTTTCATTTTCACTTCAATAAGCAAAATCTTAATTTTAAATTAATAAAATTTTTATACAAGCCTGTAGGACCTGATTTCAGGTGAAAGCTCTTAGACTTAAAATTTAACACAACAGAACAATATTTAAGAAAAACAGAATAAAATAATTTATAGGGTAGATGTGCCAGTAATGGACACCCCTTGATGTTTTTGGTTCATAAAAAAATAACTAATAAACATTTAGCTTTAATTATTTTTTTTATAATTCCCCCTTGTATGTTTTATAAAACTGGGTTATTGTTGACACTTTTAATCAAACCAATCAGGAAGCAGAAAATAATGTTTCAAAGTTTCGCTGTTTTTCTGTGAAAATCTTAATGAAGAGGCTAAGAGTTGGCTTCGTTTAATCAATTTATATATTATTTATTTTCTTGCAAAATTTGAATGTTTTTGTTTGAGTAGCAATAGAAAACTTTGAATTTTATATACCAATGGCCATTTACAAAATTTCATTTATTTTTAAGATTTTAAGAGGGGTGTCCATTACTGGGATGGTTAATTAGTCATTTTCCAGTAATGGACACCCCATGTAGACATTGCTAAAAATGCAATTTCAGTAATGTTTATAGTGCATAAAATACTTTGGCTTAACTGCAAACCTAAATAATCAAATTTAATTTTTAAATTATACTTACCAAAATGTAATAACACCAAAACTTTTATAAATAGCTGCTTTTAAGTTATTTTATGAAATTTCAATATTTTATTTTATTTATTTATTTTTATTTTTTTTTTATGTAGTACATATACCTTGCATATTTTATAATCCAGCAATCAAACCAGCCAGGAAGCAAAAAATATTGTTTAAGAGCACAGTCAAAGAGGGGCTCATAGGGCTTAATCCCTCTCCGTTTAAATAAAAACAATTAAGTTACAGAAGCTATTAAAAATCTATTTTCTGTCTTAAATGTTTCCTTATTTCAAAAAAATGTAATACTATTAATGAAAGTTACAGGTAATATTCATGAAACTATAGTAAATCTGCAGATCATTGGCCTCAAACATCAGTACTACAGTTTTATTTTGAAATTATTTTATTTAGTATTTAAAATATTCAACTCACAATATCATTTCTTTCATATTTGTAATATTAATTATTATAAATGATATATCAAGTAGAGTCTGGAAGATTGTTAAAAATAGTGACACAAAACTAAACATTTAAAAATAGTGGCACAAAACTAAACATTAATATTCTAAAACTTTTTTTTAATTACCCTTTAAATCCACCACTGTTACAATAATTTGATAGCTGTAATTGCCTAATATTTAGTATTTTAATCTATCCATCTAAAATAATTAAAACATCGATCTTCTGATAATTTCAATAATTGATACAAATAATAAATGATTATCACAAATACTTTATTAATTACTGGTATCCTAAATGTTAAATTTATTTGAAAATAACTATTTTGTTTCATTAGTATGTATTCATCAAATTCTGGTTCTAAATAGTCATAAAAACAATTATATTTATTACTTTTTATGGGGTGTCCATTACTGGAACAGAGGGTGTCCACTACTGGGCCAGAGGGTGTCCATTACTGGGCTTTTGGGTGTTTTGATATATTTCTGTTATTTAAAATTAAATTTCTATTCATATTGGGAAATGAGGCTATAAGAATGGTTAAATATTGTCGATAGATTAATATAATATTGAAAAAACTGGAATATAATAATTTTAACTATTAATAAAAAAATAATTTTTAAAGAAATTCCTTAAGGGTGTCCATTACTGGCACATCTACCCTATATATGCATATACATTATAGTTTTTTTTTTTTTTTTTTTTTTTTTTTTTTTTTTTTTACTTTAGTGCAAATATATAGGGTAGATGTGCCAGTAATGGACACCCCTTGATGTTTTTGGTTCATAAAAAATTAACTAATAAATATTTAGCTTTAATTATTTTTTTTATATAATACCCCCTTGCATGTTTTATAAAACTGGGTTATTGTTTACACTTTTAATCAAACCAATCAAGAAGCAGAAAATAATGTTTCAAAGTTTCACTGTTTTTCTGTGAAAATCTTAATGAAGAGGCTAAGAGTTGGCTTCGTTTAATTAATTTATATATTATTTATTTTCTTGCAAAATTTGAATGTTTTTGTTTGAGTAGCAATAGGAAACTTAGAATATTATATACCTACTAACGGCCATTTACTAAATTTCATTTATTTTTAAGGTTTTAAGAGGGGGTGTCCATTACTGGGATGGTTAATTAGTCATTTTCCAGTAATGGGCACCCCATGTAGACATTGCTAAAAATGCAATTTCAGTAATGTTTATAGTGCATAAAATATTTTGACTTAACTACAAACCTAAATAATCAAATTTAATTTTTAAATTATACTTACCAAAATGTAATAACACCAAAACTTTTATCAATAACTGCTTTTAAGTTATTTTATGTGATTAATAAAATTTCAATATTTTATTTTTTATGTAGTACATATATATATATATCTCACATATTTTATAATCTGGCAATCAAACCAGCCAGGAAGCAGAAAAATACAGTTTAAGAGCACAGTCATAGAGGGCTCATAGGGCTTAATCCCTCTCCGTTTAAATAAAAACAAGTTACAGAAGCTATTAAAAATCCATTTTCTGTCTTAAATGTTTCCTTGTTAAAAAAAAAAAAAAAAAAAAAAAAAAATGCAATACTATTAATGAAAGTTATAGGTAATATTTAGTGATGCAACGAATAGTGGTTTGGCCGAATACCGAATATTCGGCCGCCGAATAATGAACTTATTTTTGCCTAAAGGGTCATTCCATGTCAAATCAACGAGAAAAATGCAATTTTTGGACCTCGACATCTCAGATTTCTATAATTTTTGGTTTATAGTTTGTATCCATGGAGTATATGAAAAATCTAATTTTTAAATTTTTTTTTTCTTAGCGGTTTATTTTTTACGGGATTTTAAAAATGGTCAAAAGTACCAAATTTAACCAAATTCTCAACCACAAAATCTTCTATAAATCTTTAACAAATTGGGCTAGAGAGTTAAGTTATATCTCATTTGAAAGCTCTTTTTATGGGCTTTAATATGATATGCAACACTAACAATTTTGTGTATAATAAATTTTTTGACAAATTTTCAAAATTTTTGAATTTAAATTTTTCAAAAACACCATCTTTAATTTTTTTCAAAAAAATATATGTTAATCTTTGACTTTTTGGCTACAAGTATGCCAAATTTCAAGATGGAGAAATGATGGGGTTTTGAACTATTAATTTTTAAATATGAGTTATACATGAAAAATTTCAAGTATCAGGGCAAAATTAACAATTGTACAATTTCTTTCCATATATAATTCACACTTATTTTTCATTAAAAATTCCAGAGTTTGATGCTAAGCAAATTTATTTCTAAGGCATGAAAATTTTCTAAAGCATATTTCTCAAAATATAATTATATAATTTGCCCGTAAGGGGACTCTTCATTCACTTGAAAGCACCTGATCGGTAAAGTTAATCCTATGGGCAGGTTGCTTTCGAATTTTCCGTTTAAATTTGAATATTTTTAAATGATTTTTTTTACATAGGATAGTTGATCTCTCATATGTCTATTTTTTACTTTTTCGATTTTGGTTGCAGATTTTTTAATAAAGATACTTTTACTTTCGGACCGGTTTCGAAAGTTACAGTACCTTTATTAAAAAAATCTGCAACCAAAATCGAAAAATTACAAAAATTCCCTATTAAAGATTGACCTCAGCTATCCTATGAAAAAAAAAATCGTTTAAAAATATTCAAATTTAAATGAGAAATTTGAAAACAGCCTGCCCATAGGTTTAGCATTACCAAGCACATATTTCAAGTAAGTGAAGAGTGTTTTGACCTGGCACTTCTATCTTTTGATAGTTTAATTCTACAGCCATCACATATTTTCATGCCCTTTTGAATATTAAATCTTAAACTGCACTACCAAGTTGTTACATTCCTAAGTTTTCCTGATTTTGAATGAATTGTTTCTTTATAGGGATTGGTCTGGATGGGTTACCTCATCTATATAGCTTTTCTATTTTCATTTCAACTCATTTAATTATGTCTTTTTCTTAAACTCACTTTTGTTTTATTCTTTGTTTGGCACAGCATGTCCCTAAAGGGATTTTGTGCAATAAAACTCAATACAACCAACCTTTATAGGGATTGCAGCATTTAACAGAAAATGCCCAGTCTTTCTTATCTTCTGACATCATTAATAATAGTAATTCAAGACTTCTTTGTTAAAGCATTTGATTAAAGTAAAATGAAGCTTGTTTATTAAATTGTTATCCTTCTATATGTAAAAAAAAAAAAAAAAAAAAAAAATATAATGATTTGGGAATGTGCCAAACGATTTTTAAATGAACCAATGAAAATCTGCTTAGGTATCTCAAAATGCATCTGATTATTCAGAGCTTTCTGACTTTTCTTAGCAGGAATTGTGCTTGGTGAAAACCATGAAAGTAGAGAGGATGGGTGCGGAAAGGGAAGAATCTTCTGCATTTCGATAGACTTATTTAAGGGGTCGATGGCAAACTTACTTGAAATATGTGCTTGGTAATGCTAAACCTATGGGCAGGCTGTTTTCGAATTTCTCATTTAAATTTGAATATTTTTAAACGATTTTTTTTTTCATAGGATAGCTGAGGTCAATCTTTAATAGGGAATTTTTGTAATTTTTCGATTTTGGTTGCAGATTTTTTTAATAAAGGTACTGTAACTTTCGAAACCGGTCCGAAAGTGAAAGTACCTTTATTAAAAAATCTGCAACCAAAATCGAAAAAGTAAAAAATAGACATATGAGAGATCGACATCAACTATCCCTATGTAAAAAAAATCATTTAAAAAATATTCAAATTTAAACGGAAAATTCGAAAACAACCTGCCCATAGGATTAACTTTACCGATCAGGTGCTTTCAAGTGAATGAAGAGTCCCCTTACGGGCAAATTATATAATTATATTTTGAGAAATATGCTTTAGAAAATTTTCATGCCTTAGAAATAAATTTGCTTAGCATCAAACTCTGAAATTTTTAATGAAAAAGAAGTGTGAATTATATATGGAAAGAAATTGTACAATTGTTAATTTTGCCCTGATACTTGAAATTTTTCATGTATAACTCATATTTAAAAATTAATAGTTCAAAACCCCACCATTTCTCCATCTTGAAATTTGGCATACTTGTAGCCAAAAAGTCAAAGATTAACATATATTTTTTTGAAAAAAAATAAAGATGGTGTTTTTGAAAAATTTAAATTCAAAAATTTTGAAAATTTGTCAAAACATTTATTATACACAAAATTGTTAGTGTTGCATATCATATTAAAGCCCATAGAAAGAGCTTTCAAGTGAGATATAACTTAACTCTCTAGCCCAATTTGTTAAAGAATTGTAAAGGATTTTGTGATTGAGAGTTTGGTTAAATTTGGTACTTTTGGCAATTTTTAAAATTCCGTAAAAACAAACCCGCTAGGGAAAAAAAATAAAAAAAATTAGATTTTTCATATACTTCATGGATACAAACTATAAACCAAAAATTATGGAAATCTGAGATGTTGAGGTCCAGACCCCACGTTGATTTGACATGGAATGACCCTAAAAACAAAATACAGTATGCACTATATGCACAATTCTTGTATATTTCACAATTAAATTGTATTGTTTTCTTTTAAAAAATTATTTATATACAAATTTTTAATTTTTTAAAGCATTATTTTACTCTGAAAAAATATTCGGCTATGTTCGGCCTAAAAATGGCCTCAACAATATAATTCAGACCCCTCCAAAAAAATTCTTAGCAAAAGTTCCTCATCAGGTACTGTCTAGTTACATTTTAATAGATATTATGTGTGTTATTACATTTTAAAATAATGACAAAATTTTAAAAGTAGTACTAGGAAACATAAGTTTCAGCTTTCAGATGAAAAAAAAAAAAAAAGAAATCTTAATATCTTAAGAAAAACCACTGATAGAAAGGGTGAAAGGAATATCCTCTAAAATGGTGGAAAGAAATCATTGTAGACTTTATAAAGCTCACAATTAACAAAATTTTTATTTATATTTATTATTTTTTTTTCTTTGCTGTCAGCAGTGAAGCCTCTATAGAAAGTGCCCCTCAATGTGAAGAAGTAAAAGAAATTAGTAATTTTCTTTCCCAGCCACTACTAGAAAGACAACAGTGTCCTTTTGAGTGGTGGGTGAAAAATTCGGAAGACTTTCCAAACCTTCCACAATTAGCCAAAAAGTACCTTTCTGCACCAGGAAGTACCATATATAGTGAGAGATTATTTTCAGAAGCAGGTAACATTTACAAAAAAAAAAAAAAAGAAAAGAAAAGAAATAGACTATCACCTAAGAATGCTGAATTATTATTATTTCGGCATCACAATTTACGTTTATTGAAAACATTTTAACTGTTTTTTAAGGCATTGCAATGCTATTCTTGAAAAAAATATCTAAAACGTAAATGCATACTAATTAAAAGAATTTAGTATTTACATTTCTTTCATTATTTAATAAGAAATAGTAACAGACTTAAAAAAATCACTTAAATTATATTTAACTATTAAGCGTATTTTACTAAAAACAAAAAAACAAAAAAAAAAAAAAACCCTTAAGTATTGCAACACATACGACTTAAATATGTTATACATATAATACATCTATATCTAATCAATCATATATTTATGTTCTTTATAGGTACAATTCAAAATATTATTGAAAGAAATATTTTCTTATGTAACAAGGGTTAAATGTTAAACTTCCCATTATGATAAAAAAATTTTTAAATTAGCTTGTACAGCCAGGGTTGTAGTGGGTAGCTGCCCGGGTACCCGCCCAGCTGCCCGCCCGGGCTGGGTTTTTTATAAAAAACCCACTTAAAAAGCCCGGGGTTTTTTAAGAGTATTTCTGGAAAGGAACAAATGATGTATTTGTTGTTCATGGTTATTTTGTTTTATTTATTCACTTCTTTGAATCTTAGAAAATATATTTGTACTAATTTACTCGCACTTTTAGATTGGGAAACCTATAATTTTAATACGTTTTAGCTTTTAATTTAAAACGTAAATTTAAGCTTTTCAGTTAGCTTCAAGAGTATTATATTTACTAAACTTATTATATTTATTAAATTATTTTATGTACTTTTTACTGCTGAATCCGAAAATGACCTTCATTTTTAACCATCACATAAGGAAAAAAAAAAAAAAAAAAGTTTTACATCTGTTTTATAGCATTTTTTACTGCTGAATCCGAAAATGACCTTCATTTTTAACCATCACGTCAGGAAAATTAAATAAAAAAAGTTTTACATATGTTTTATAGTATCAGATGTTTGCTATATTTTAACTTTGACATTTACGATTTGCAAAAAAATTATAACGTGATGGTTAAAAATGAAGGTCATTTTCAGATTCAGTGCTAAAAAGTACATAAAAATCAATTATCAAAAGTTAAAAAACTCAGCCATCTCCTCTATTTTATTGTATTTGATTTTTGTTATTTTTTAACTTTGACAATTTATGATTTGCAAAACATCCTGAGATGATGGTTAAAAATTAAGGTAATTCTCAGATTCAGTGCTAAAAAATACATAAAAGTTAAAAAACACAACCATCGCAATCTTGTGTTATCTAATCCAAAACTTTTTCTTAAACTTCTTGGCTGTAATCTATCCGAAATTTGTGTTATTCTGTAAAATAAGTATGAATGGAAACCACCAAAAATCATAATAATATTAGATTGTCATCGGATTTACATCGGTATACATGTAAAATTTAATTTCGATCGAATATTTGAAACTTGAAAGTGAGTTAAATTTCGACTACAAATTTTGAACTGGGAAAATATACATACGATCGTTGAAGTTAAATAAAATAACATAATATTTGTTAAAGGAAATCATGAAAAGAAATAGTCTCAAATCCTTACAAAATAAAACATATGTTAAAATACAATAATTTTAGCCAATCTGAAACTTAATTAAAATTAACTCAATCATAACACTTTACTATTTTTTTCAAAGTGCAGATACACATGAAAAGTTCTTCGAATACTTTAAGCACTTAGGATATTACCCCTCAAAGCATGGCCAAACTCATTTGTGTTCAGATGCAGAAAAGTGGTATAAGTCATGCATTTTTAAAGTTTCATAACTCAGTCAATTTTAGTGTTATATGAACGGGACTTTTTTTGTCTGTCTTGTCAGTGTAATAGGAAAATTTTACTAAATATAACTTATAGCACCGGGGGCTGTATAAACACTTAAATTTCGTAATTTTTTAAGAAATGTTTTTATTGACCCAAATCGCTTTTAAAATATTTCTTTGCCTCAAATGAAAACATTTTTGTAATATTTAAACTATATGTGTATGACTAACGGTTTAGGAATTAGCCATTGGACACCCTGTATATACATAAGAAACATTTTTCTTGTAAGATATTTTTTATCAACATTTGCTAATTTTATGATAATTTCAAAGGAGCAAGTTTTTTTTAAGTTATATTTATATTTTATTATTAAATAACACACAATTGATAGCTTTGCAATTTAAAATTTGTTTGTTATTTAAATTAAAGGGATCATATAATATATATGTATTTTAAGAACAGAGAAAAATATTGAGATCCTTATAAAGACTATGAAGTCATTCCCATCTATTAGACTATGAAGTGTTTGTTTACAAAGATTGTATTTGAGATCAGGATTGTCACTTGTTTCGGCAATCAAATTTCTTGCGCTTTCCTAAGCAAAAAATTAAATTTTCCCTGAGTAATTTCCTCTGAGAATTTTCAAAATTTCAACGGATAAATTTTGCAAAGTACCAAATTTTAGTAACCAATTTACCCGGGGAAAATTGCCCATTTAACCCGGGTTTTTTAATAAAACCCGCCCGGGCTGGGTTTTTAACAAAAAACCCGGGTTTTTTACAACCCTGTGTACAGCTGTATTAAAACAATTTTGAATAGATTAATTTTAAATTTAACAGATTATGTTAGCTTATTACAGACACTTTTTGTACTTACTGATACAGCATAAAATTTTTTTAACATGATTCCTAAATTAGCCTCATATATAAAAATGGGTAGATAAAACCCATTTGGAGTATGAAAGTTAATGGAAAAAAAAAGTGTTAGTTAATTTCAAAAAAAAATTTTCATTATATATGATGAATATAAATTGTCAAATTAAAAAAGTTATACTGTGTAAATATAAAAAAAATTATTACAGTATTATTCGGCCAAGGCTGAATAATGGACTTGATATTCGGCAGACAGGCCGAATGGGCCGAATATTCGTTGCATCTCTAGTAATATTCATGAAACTAGTAAATCTGCAGATCAGCGGCCTCAAACATCAGTTCTACAGTTTTAT
Organism: Maratus speciosus; assembly: GCA_963932465.1. Lineage (NCBI taxonomy): Eukaryota > Metazoa > Arthropoda > Arachnida > Araneae > Salticidae > Maratus > Maratus speciosus. The sequence continues at coordinate 143,908,143 of OZ010791.1, forward strand.
TTTGGAATTATTTTATTTAGTATTTAAAATATTCAACTCACAATATCATTTCTTTCATATTTGTAATATTAATTATTATAAATGATATATCAAGTAATCTCTGGAAGATTATTAAAAATAGTGGCACAAAACTAAACATTAATATTCCAAAACTTTTTTTTAATTATTATTATTACCTTTTAAATCCACCACTGTTTCAATAATTTGATAGCTGTAATTGTCTGATATTTAGTATTTTAAATTATCCATCTAAAATAATTAAAACATCGATCGTCTGATAATTACAATAATTGATGCAAACAGTAAATGATTATCACAAATTTTTTATTAATTACTGGTATCCTAATTGTTAAATTTATTTAAAATAACTATTTTGTTTCATTAGTATGTATTCATTAAATTCTGGTTCTAAATACAGTCATAAAAACAATTATATTTATTACTTTTTATGGGGTGTCCACTACTGGGCCAGAGGGTGTCCATTACTGGGCTTTTGGGTGTTTTGATATATTTCTGTTAATTAAAATTAAATTTCTATTCATATGGGGAAATGAGGCTATAAGAATGGTTAAATATTGTTGATAGATTAATATAATATTGAAAAAATTGGAATATAATAATTATAACTATTAATAAAAAAACAATTTTTAAGGAAATTCCTTAAGGGTGTCCATTACTGGCACATCTATCCTATATGAGCCTTATAGACAGACCATTCCAACATCTATATTTTTAAGATATAAATTTATACCTGAATAGTCACAAAATCTTTTTAACCCCTTGGGGACGAGCGTCACATTCACATATACGCTCGTGATTATTCTAACCAGTTATTTTTTTAGTGTAAATTTTGCCTTATTTAATCAAGGCATTTTCTCTATACATCTAGTTGAAAATTTGTTTCAAAATACCGTTGATAAAAGATTAAAAATTCTGTAAAAGACGCTCGCCGCGAAGGGGATTAATTCGAAATTTATTAAAGCTACCATAAACTATTTATGTCCTGTATACATTTTACTTAAAATTATTTAGGCATTATTTAAAATGAATTGAAAGAAATAACACATTGCATATTTTTATTACATATGTATGACTGTATGTGTAAAAATCTTTTACTTTTAAAATTACTTTTATTATTAGAGAGATTCTTAAACGTTTTATTTTTTAATGCAGTTAACTTTTTAATTAATGGATCTGCAGGGATCTACATTTCTGCTTAAAAATAACATTTATACATTGACTTATCTATTAAGTTTAAGGAAATAATAAGACGAAAATAAGCTACTTAACAAATATATAGTTAAAAATTTTGTTTTCACATGGTTTAAAGTTTAATATTGATTTGCAAATTTTAATCTCTACAAGATTTAACTTTGAAGAACGAGTCTTATTCCTTTATCCCAAAAAAATGTATGTAATTCTCAACTATTAAAAGTGTTTCCCCCAGAATAAAAAAGGGCAGGGTGCTCCTTCAAAAAAGGGCATTTCAGGTGAACAAAAAAGGGCACTTTAACCGAACAAAAAGGGCGCTTCAGCTGAACAAAAAGGGAACTTTTTTAAGAAAAAGGTTTTTGAAATTTTTGTTTTGATTGCTGTTTATTTGATTGTCACAAATTTCGTCAAAAGATCGCGGAAAAGCGCGAATTTCGTCAAAAGATTGCAGAAAAAGTGCGAATTTCGTCAAAAGATCATTGAAAAAGCGCAAATTTCGTCAAATGATCACGGAAAAGCGCGAATTTTGTCAAAAGATCACGAAAAAACACGAATTTTGTCAAATGATCGCGCAAAAAGCGCGAATTTCGTCAAAAGATCACGGAAATAGCGCGAATTTCGTCAAAAGATCGCGGAAAACACGAATTTCGTCAAAAGATCGCAGAAAAAACGCAAATTTTGTCAAAAGATCGCGGAAAAAACGCGAATTTCGTCAAATGATCACGGAAAAAACTCAAATTTCATCTAAAGATCGCGGAAAAAACGCGAATTTGGTCAAATATTTTCAGAAAAAGCGCGAATTTCGTGAAATAATTGCAGAAAAAACGCGAACTTTTGTCAAAGGATCGCAGAAAAATGAGAATTCCGTTAAAGGATTGCGCAAAAAACCCGAATTTCGTCGAAAGATCGATGAAAAAACGCGAATTTCGCCAAAGGATTGCGAGGAAAAACACAAATTTCGTCGAAAGACCGATGAAAAAACGCGAATTTTGTCTAAATGCCACTGAAAACATCCATAATTAGCGCCGAGAGGAGATCGTCCCCCGGCATTCCCCTCTGCTGTAACGTTTCAGAAAATTTACTATAAATTTCATTTTTTTTTTTTTTTTTTTTTTTTTTTTACTTAGAATCACCCTGATTTAGTTATATATTGGAATTTAGATTTTTATGCGGAAGGAACATGGGAATTTTTGTTTCCAAGGTATGCTGATAGAAAACTTTCTCAAAAACTCAATTTTTTAATTTGTTTGGATCAGATTTTCAATCTGTGTAATATAATAATTGATTTGATATCAGAAACAATACTACAACCACATATATGGCGAAATTCAAGATTTTTTTCCACGATCGTTTTGCTAAATTCACGATTTTTTTCCACTATCGTTTCGCGAAATTCACAATGTTTCTACGATCGTTTAGCGAAATACACGATTTTTTTCCACGATCGTTTCGCGAAATACACGACTTTTTTCCACGACTGTTTCGAGAAATACACGATTTTTTTTCACGACCGTTTCGCGAAATTCACGTTTTTTCCCCGCGATCGTTTCGGTTATTTCACAATTTTTTTCCATGATCGTTTCGCGAAAATCATGTTTTTTTAACGATTTTTTTTTCCACGACTATTTCGCAAAATTCACGATTGTTTACCAGGATCGTTTGTCGAAATTCACATTTTTCCCCCGCGTTCCTTTGATGAAATTAGGGTTTTTTGCTTCACTTGATTGCCGATTCTTTTTCTGTGACCGATTGATCAAATTGGCAATATTTTTTCGCGGCCGATCAACAGAATTAACGATCTTTGTTTGCGCAATCTTGACGAAGTTCGTGATAATTTTTATGCTATCTTTTGACGAAATTTGCGTTTTTTCTCCCTGATCGATGGATGAATTTAATTTTTCTTGCGATCGATTGACGATTTTTGTGATATTTTCCAGCAACTTATTGAGACATTTTGAGGTTTTTCTTTTGATCCCTTGAAGAATTTCGAGGGGGGTTCCCGCGATCGATCGACGATTTTCGCGGCTTTTTTACCGCGACTAACTGAAAGACTTCGTGATTCTTTTCCCGCGGTTGATTAACATAATTGCCGATATTTTCCAGCTACCTATCAGCGAATTTTGTAGGTTTTATTCTTTGGATCGATTGGCTAATTTCCAGAGATTTTTTCCCCTCTATCGTGTACGAATTTCGCTATTTTTTTCCCTGCGAATGATTAACAAATTTCGCGATTTTTTTCCTGGATGCGATTTTTGAATTTCGCGATTTCTTCTCTTCCAACTGATTGATGACATTCGCGTTATTTTCTAGCAACTTTTATGCAAATTCTGAGGGGGTTTTCTGGCGACCAATCGACTACTTTCGAGATCCCCCCCCGTGACCTACTGGAGAATTTCGTGATTGTTTTCCTGTGATCGATTAACATAATTGGCAATATTTTCCTTCTACATATTAGGAAATTTTGCAGGCTTTATTCTTGGGACCGATTGGGTAACTTCCGGGGCTTACTGGCGGAACTCACGGTTTTTGCTTCATGCTAACGTAAACAAATTACACGATTTTTTTCCGCGAACGATCGACAGATTTCGCGATTTTTTCCCCGTGAGCGATTGGAGAATTTTTTTAGTTTCTCGTGCGTTAGATTGACGAAATTCACGATTTTTCCCGCGTCCGGCTGAAACAGTTGTTTTTCCGACCTGTCTGATGAATTTCACAATATTTTCCCGTGATTGACAGACTTTTTTTTTGCGATATTTTTGCGCGACCGACTGACGAATTTCACAATATTTTTTCACGATCGATAGACTAATTTTGCAACATTTTCCCGCAATCAATTCTAGAATTTCAGATCCATCGATCGATTGCAAATTTCCGGATTTTTTCGCGACGTATTGTTAAGATTCGTTAGTTGAAACATGCCGAGGGCAAAATTTTGCAAATCCAAAACGGGCAGGGCGCGTTTGCAGTTATATAAAAACGGGCAGGGCGCGTTTGCAGTTATATAAAAACGGGCAGGGCGCATTTACAGCTATAAAAAAACGGGCAGGGTGCTGCGCCCTCACGAAAACGCCTAGGGGAAACACTAAATTATATTTTATTTCATTTATTGCTATTTAGAAATATAATCAATGAACAATTTGGATTTAACACTTTAAGAAAACTTATTTCTGATAAAGCTATATAGCTTTAAACAGTGTACTAAATTCTGCGGACTACATATTTAATCTGGGTACACGACACTTCGGTCCCGCCGTTTCGGTCCCGAGACATTTCAGTCCCTGGCCATTTCGGTCCCGAGACATTTCGGTCCTGAGACATTTCGGTCCCTGGCCATTTCGGTCCCGAGACATTTCGGTCCCGAGACATTTCGGTCCCTGGCCATTTCGGTCCCGAGACATTTCGGTCCCTGGCCATTTCGGTCCCGAGACATTTCGGTCCCTGGCCATTTCGGTCCCTGGCCATTTCGGTCCTTAGCCATTTCGGTCCCTTGTCATTTCGGTGCCCACCACCTTATAACTGGTATTCTAATTGTCGTGGGCCGCCAAACGCTGTAATTTAAACATTATTTGGGACCTTTTTAATTTTTTTTAACACCCCCACCCCTCAAATTAAAAAAAAGCTGAATATAACAGTCCGATAAATTTAAACTTTTATAACTCGTGATAATGAAATGACAGCAAGCTGAAAATTTGTTTGATTGAACAATGTGATATAATTTTACAGGGGATATTGTCTTTTTTATTATTATTATTATTATTTAAGAAAATGGATTTTTTAAGCTGTATTATTTGTTATTAATATTAGGTATTTTATATGTACTATAACTACCATGGATGATTTTTTGGTTGTTTTTATACGTTTTTTAGAACCTTTAAATTATCATCATTAATTAAATAATTTAAAAAACTGTTCTTATTTTTTCTCCTTCTTACAATTAGATTAATAATAAATGTCTTTAATAATTCAATTGGACACTTATAAGCTATTGTAGGTAAATATTTCCTCAAATCATTCTTCTACATCCTCTCCTTTAATAATTCAGAAATGAGATATATTTATTGAAGCAAAAATATTTAATTTTTCTTATTACTTTTATAATACAAAGTTATAATTTTGTTTTCATAAGTTACATTACCATCATAAACATTGGGAAAACAATAGTGTTTTGGTAATTAGGTGTGCCAGGAAAAATATTTTGTTGCCAGAAAACTCCACCCACCGCTTCATTTTTTTTAAAAAATAATTATTGGTTGCATTTTTAACAGTCTTCTCACCCATTGCAGACGATTTTTGTGAACTAATTTTATTGAAACTGGGCCTATTTCTTTGTAATAAGATGATTATTTTTTATTTTATGTAATAGTGTAAGTATTATTTTAATTAATTTTATTTCCAATTTTTAACTGACAAAACTAAGGTTTTTAGGTGCGTTCGTAATTATATAAATACGTAGCACCTATAGTCGTCGTTCAGTCCGTCCGTCTGCCCGTCTGTCTCCGCATATAACAGAGCAAAAACAACCCAACCGAATGGTCTGAAATTTTAAGTATATGATTGTTGCATAATTTTGTCGAGCCATTTCAAATTTTATGGATATCGTATGCATAGTTTAATTACAGGGACTGTCAAAAGTTTTTCTTTACATTACGGCCAATGGGAAAAAATTATTGCAAGTGCATTTTAATGATGTTACAGCCTTCCGAGTGGTCTGAAATTTTAAATATATAATTGTTACAAAATTTTGTTGAGCCATTTGAAATTTTATGAAAATCGATGTATAGTTTAATTACAGAGACAGTCAAAAGTTTTGCGTTACCTTACGGGGAATGGGAAAAAATTATTGCAAGTGCATTTTAATGATGTCACAGGCTATGCACTCATGAAGTGCAAAAAAAAATATACATTCAGTACAATATGGGGTGCAAAAAATAATTATAAAACTAGTTATAGTACGAACGCACCTCATTTGCCACGTTTGACGAGCATTTTCCAACTTGTTTGTATTTGTCGTTTATTTATTGATTTTTAATATTACCCTTTTCCTCCCACTTTCCTAGAAAAAAAATTAATAATTTTTTATTTTAGTTTTATTATTAACTATATTAATAGTTTTAAATTTCGGTGACTTTAAATATAAAATAAATAAACATGTAAAAGATAAATTTCAGTTTATAACTACTATATGATAAATTGAATATAAAATGTATTATGTATTGAGTTTATTTTAAAGTAAAAAAATGTAATGTATATTAATAATGTTATTAATTTAATAAATTAAGGATACATTAAATAAAAAATATATTTAATAAAATATTAATTTAATTTTTATACTAGAATTCCTAACTTTTTTGAGAATTAATTAATAGCAATTATTAGTAGCAATTATTAATAGCACTTAAAGTTTTTATTCAAAAGTTTTAATTTATAATTTCCAAAAAATAATATAGGAATTTTTTGAAAAATCAGTCAAAAACATAAAGTCTAAGTAATAATTAATTAATTAATTAAACATAATAATAATAATAATAATAATAATACAACATTGTACAAATACGTAAAAATACATTTTAACAGTGTTAGGTGATATTATGCGGATTTTAATTTTTTAAGTACAGTTATAATTTACAATTCGCAAAAAGTAAGAAATTATTAATTAATTGTAATTAAAGAGCAAAAATAATATTATAAGCTAACTAATAAATGAATAAACAACATGTTTATCTTCAGAACCCTTATCACTTTTATACATCCTAATGAAGTTAATAACGTTATAATAACCGAAAATTAAAAAAATATATATTTGCATTTACTCTATAAAAACTATTATATAGTTCATGTAATAGTTTTTAAACAAGCAATTGATAAATTAGTTATCTAAACAATTAATAAATAAAATAATTTTGAATTGATAAATACGTTTAATAAAAACAATTCAATTTTTGAATTTTTTTTTTTTACTTAACAATATAACTATGATTGTTTTCAACTTGTCGTGCAAGTTAAATTCATGCTGTATCAAATTTATTGCAAACTAACGGCAAAAAAGTAATCAAAAATACTGCAAACTTACTGCAAAGTAGTAATCTTTCCATATCACACTATAAGTTTAACCCCTTCGAAGGGGTCAATAGACCTGATCAGGTCTATTGATGCGAAACCGCCGTCAGAAGGCGCATGCATAGGTTTTATCACCATAAACAAGTTTAGCTAATATTTGTACTTTTCATTTCGAGCATTTTTTGGTATTTAATAAGTATAGCGTTTAGAAAAAACGGTGCCTACCGAATAAAATTTCTGCAATTTCTGCGTATGTGCTGATTCTCATTGTTGTTGAGTCTCTCAACAGAGAGATTTTTTGCTTTCGTGAATTAAAGATAGTCTTGCCATCATTTTCACAACAAACTACTCATGCAAGTGGGTGATGGTATACCTTGCGGGAGATTCGCTGCGAATTTCTCAATTCAAATTTGTGACGGCAAGATAATATCAGAAAAAATCAAACTTTCTGCTAATGTTCATGCTATCTGGGTTACCTCAAAAATTTCCATGGGGAGCGCGGCGGATCGCATGAACGACTCATGCGATTGACACTTATGTGAAATCATTATCCAATATCTATTACAGCACAAATTCTTAATTCAATGGCAAGAAATTAAACATGAAAATTGCTGTTTTACACTTAACCACTTGGCCCTAACTTTATTGTAGGCAAATGTTATGTAATATGAAACTTGATTTAACCCATTCGCTACCAAAATTAAGAATTTTCAATTTTTTTGTTGAAGGTCGTTTGCCAGCACAAATTCAGAAAGATAATTTTCGCTTTACTAATACAGCGAAATTTCTGCCAATAAATGAGGCATTTTTTAAAATTCTAAAATAGTGGTGACAAAGTAATCAATAAATTAAAGCCACGAGTATACTCGTGAATGCAGAGAATGGGTTAATTAAATTTAACTCTTCAGTATGCGCTCAGATTTTTACATCATAAGTTAATCTTTTTCACTGGTAAATATTAATGTAACTTGAATGTATTATTAGTTGCAGTTATAGAGATTGGCCTTATATTTTTTATCCATGCATTTTTTTTTTAAATTAAGAAATTAAATAAGGATATACCTAAATTCTTAAAGTTACTCGAAATACTTCTATCATATATACACAGTCAAGACAAGATTCCAAGGACTGGTAAAAAGCTCTATTTTAGACAGGCTTCCATGTGAAGAAGTGTAATTAATTATACTTCTAAGATACACTACCTCAATAAGATCTATTGTTCGTTTCGCAGGGATTCTGAAACTCTTCCGTTTGAGACAGGATTCCGTTATAGAAAGATTCCGCTTTCGAAGGTTTCACTATGCTTCACTAAAGAAGGGTGAAAATCCCCTTTTCAGACAGGTTTTCAGCAAATTTAATTGTATCGCAATTCATATTAAGACCATGTAACGCTTACGTTAAAGACAGGATTCTGTTATAGACAATTACTATTTTGACAAGTTTTATTCTATTCATATGATATAAATAAGTATATTTATATAAATACACAAAACTTTTAAAAATGGAACCTGCCTATAACGGAGTTCTGTCTTAAACATAAATGTTCCATAGTGCTACGGAAAAGAATACTATACAAATACACCAAATAACACGGAAACTTGTGTAAAACGGAATTTTTCACCAATATTTACAATTTCATCTTGACAGGTTTTACTATATATATAACATGAAGGGAAAATTCTGGACCCTCTCCCCCCCCCCCCCCCCCACGAAACGAAATCCTGGCTACGCCACTGCATGTCGTCCCGGTTTTTTAAGCCATTAAAGATGAAAAATGCCGTGTGGCCACAAAAAAGCGCCGGCTGACTAGAACAAAGAGAGCGCGAATAGAATAATCCTTCTATCTAGATCTTTATTTAGCATAATCAAATGGGGGAAGCCAGGACATCTACACTTGACATATATGTATACATGTATAACATTCTTTTGATTGAATAACATATAGATATCAAGAAAAGCCAAATATGTTTTCTAAATTTCCAAATTTCTTCATTGTGATATATTTATAAAATTTCTTAATTTAAAATGAAATTTTACGTAAAAGTGATTCACTATACATTATTATTTTGAGATTTTGTTATTTTTTTGTATTTTCATTTTTATTTTTTATTTGTCATATTAAAACATGTAGGCTGCTTTAATTCTAAGTATATAAGTCAAATAAATAACAAAGAAATATTTGAAATACAGAATTAATTTTAAATACGAAAAGAATATTTTATGACAATAGAAATTTTAAAATTTTGATTTATGTTTATTGTGCTCGTAGTTTTTGAATGTAATAAGCATATAAAAGTCTTAAATATATTAAAAAGGATTTGTAATTGTTGCAAACCACTTCACCGTCGACAGGTATGGGGAAAAAGTGCTTTTATCCCCTAGTTATATCGGGGCAAACGGTGAAATGGTTCAAAATTAAATATATTTTTAAACTTGTCATTCGACACCGGTAGAAATAGTGGTAATATTATTGTTACATGTAAAAAGATTAATGCAAACTTTTAAATAGTTTTTCAAAAAATAGTAAATTAAAATAACTATTAAAATAAAATAGAAAGTTCTAGTCTGTTCCGGTGCAGAATTTAAAAAATAATGTGTCTTTATCACAATTCCATGTTAAGAACCCCCTTTTTAAAAAATATGTAAAATGCAATACATTTAAAATTGATGCGCCGTTAAATAATAGGATAAAATAAAGATTTGTAAAAATATTTGCAGATTTTTTCATCATTAATTACATAGTGTGCAAATTATATACAATTGAATATGTGCATTTTGGCATGGGCATTTGCATATGAAAACTAAAGCTCGACTTATAAATATTTTTAAATTGTCTGGACTTTATATTTATGATAGACTAAAATATGAGGAGCTTCTATAAAAAATCCACAGAACTCTCCCTTCCCCCACTCCTGAAAACGATTACTTCTACCATATAAAATTTGCATGGGGTGCTACAATTTGATTGCGAGTTATAAGTGTTTGCGGTTTTAGGGCCCTTATATTCGGTTATACTAAAATTTCAAGGGTTCAGTTAAAAAATCTTATAATGTACCTCCTTTTTTGAAGATTACGTTTACCGTACAAAATATGAGTGTGATTACGATAATTACAGAGAGAGTTATAAATGTTTTAATTTATCAGGACCTTATACATAAGATACACTAAAATATATAAAAAGTCAATAGAGCCCCCCCCCCCCCCCCCCTGCCTTATAAAACGATTATGATTATCATAGGAAATTTGTGTGGGCTGCGACAATTTTGATCTGTGTTATAAGTGTTTGCGTTTTCGAGTCCTTATATTCGAGTTATACTAAAATTTAAGGAGTTCAGTTAAAAAATTTGATAATGTCCCTCCTTTTATAAAGATTACGTTTACCATACAAAATATGAGTGTTTTGCGATAATTATAGATCGAGTTATAAATGTCTTAATTTATCAGACCCTTATACTTATGATACACTAAAATATAGAAAATGTCAATCCCCCCCCCCCTTGTTTTTTAAAAGGATTACCATACGAAATTTGTGTGTGTTTACTAAAATTTTAAGGCCTTTATTTAAAAAACTCTACAATGTCCCCTATAAAATTGTCACCGATTTCAAGTGCACAAAATTTCAGCTTGCTGGAGAAGGGACCGAAATGTCTTGGGACTGAATTGTCTCGGGACCGAAATGTCTTGGGACCGAATTGTCTCGGGACCGAAATGTCTTGGGACCGAAATGTCTCGGGACCGAAATGTCTCGGGACCGAATTGTCTCGGGACCGAAATGTCTTGGGACCGAAATGTCTCGGGACCGAAATGTCTTGGGACCGAAGTGTCGGGACCGAAACGTCCTGCTTCCATTTAATCTTATACTTATGGGTTTTAGAATTTCTTCAAAAAATATAATAAAAAAAAAATATGCTAAATAGCTTAAGATTATTGTAGAGATCTTCTAACAGAGATGAATATGTATTATTCTAATGCAATTCTTTTTTGTTTTTCTTGGGTGGATAAATATACTTTAGAGTCTTTTTGATATTGAATATTTCATGTGAAACATCTTAATACTAAAGATAGAATGAAAAAGAAATGTAAAAACAAACTACTACTAAAAAATGGGTTTTTGACATGACGGTAAAAACCATGGTAAAAACCGCCATGTGTCAAAAACTTGCCAACCCTGGCGAACCGTATCTTGATTTCCCCCCATTTTTTTGTTAGATCTAAATAGTGGATTTGATTATGCAACAGACGATTTTAAAATATCTTATTGCATATTTTAGTTAAAAGTAAACAGGTGCTTCGCTAGCACCCAATTTTTCAAAGTCCTTTTATTCGACTTCATATCTTGAGTTTCTTTTTTATTCTTAGGGCTGTTCTCAAATCCGAAAGGGCAACTTTATGACATAAGTTTTAATTTATTTTTGTTGGGAAATGCATGAAACTAGCAGATGCTGTTGTTCTGAAACTATGTAATGGAACCGTGTTTTCTGGGGTTTTTTGCAAACGCAATAGATCTTTCAGAAAATAGTGTCAAAGTTGGCCTTTTAAACAGAATTTCCATGCGAAAGAAAAATAACTGCTCAAGGAAGGTTAAAAACATCTTTGTCACATGATCAAAATTGCTTATAACTCAATAGGTAATTTATTTATCAAAAATGGAAAACATAGTTCGATTTCAAATCGCTTCCATAGTTCAGGCCTTCTAATTTTACATGAAAAATGAATTTGTAAATGTGTCAAAGCATTTTGCACTTGTTGAGTAGAGCAGATCCTTAAAAGTTAATCTCCCCAATCAAGAAAATTTTCTTTTACAGCTTGACTGAAATTTTAAAGGTCATTTAAAGCTTCAGATATGTTCATCAACACATACAATTTGCATTCTACATGCACATAAATATAACCTAGACTCACTATGTTTCACAGTGATTGCTGGGATAAGACTGTTAAAAGTATAAATTATGTATATCCAATAATTTGAAACACTTAATTACAAAAATGAGAAAATATTAGATCTTTTCTAAAAAACCAGTTGGTTAACCAATTGATTTGAACAGTGCCAACTCTGCTGGTAACAGAATAAAATCATAATGCAAAACCCCAATCCCAATGTAGGAATGCAAGAAAAACAAAGGCTTTCTAAACCCAGTAGCCATGATACAGCTAAGAAAACTCACAGCAAATATTTCATTAGCATACAGAACAAAAAGTAACCAATGGGGAGAATTACTTATGATTATGTCATCATTGACACGCATATGTAATTCTTAGTAAATCTTAACTAATCAAGCAATCTAAATAGTAAAATTATATATTTAGCTCAAATCTGCCATTTTGGCTATTTTTAAAAATAAAAGGCTTAAAAAAAGAAGAAAAATAACCAGGGATGTAGTGGAGGGTATACGGGGGTATACGCCGTATACCCTCTGGATTTTTTCAAGGAACACCGTATACCCTCTGTTTCTCAAGAAAGCTATAGGGAAGTTGCAATCAGCTGATAGTCATTGTATTTCAAGTGGAGGTCAGGGTAGTTCCACCAATCAGAACTGCCTATTTGTAGTGTGTGACCTCCAGCATGACGTCAATTGCAACTGCCCTATAGTATATATACACTAGGGTATACCCTCTGCCTTGAGCGTATACCCTCTGCTTAGAACGTATACCCTCTGTTTCTTTTACGACTACACCACTGAAAATAACTAACTACTTGTTTTTTTCTTCCCAGCTAATTTTAGAAAAATTAGTCTGCTATGTAGCTTATAAGAAAAGTTTGATTGATTAAAAATGTTTGTCACTTTACAAATTTATTAATTCATCATTTTTCTAAAGCTTTGCTTGTAGCTTCTGTATAACTTGGATTTTTCATTTTTCAATAATGTGTAAAATAAAGGAAAACATTAGGGAAAAAGAGAAAAAAAACATTTGGTTTGAACCAAACAACCCTGACTTACACTAACTGCAAAATTGCAACTATCCTTAAATACTCTGTAATTATCTTAACTTACCCATTTGATAAAATAAAAATCCTATGCACACTTCATTACTAAAAGCTAAAACTTTTTGTTTAACAAAATTTCTTTTAAAAATCTTAAAATATAAAGGATAATGTAAGTGAATTTTATTCAGAGGGGGGAAAAAAGGTTATGAATGAAATTTTAGACATTCTGTTCTGGTGGATTTGGAATTCTATTCTAGAATACAGTATTCATTTCATAAATTTGGAGCCTGCATTACATGTAGCACACATAAAGATGATGATTATGTATTAAAAATTTCAATGAGTCTGCAAAACATGTTCTTTGTTATTATAACTTTTGAAAAGAAACACCAGTTTTCCAGCTTTGAGTATCTAAAGGATTCCGGAGTTTAGAGTGAATAAAAGTTAGATTTGTTTGATTTAAAATTTTAAAAATTTTAATCTTTTTTTTTTTTTTTGGGGGGGGGGGGGGGGTTCATGAAATTGTGACAAGGAGGGGGGTAAGAAGAAGTGTGACATCACACATTTTGGTTAAACATTAGAGGGCTTACTATCATTATATTGACATTAGAGGGTGAGAGTGATGTCAAAATGCCTGTATACTCTATGGACGAGCATATATCTGTATCTTCTCCAAGGGAGGAAGAGTCGTAATAGTAAATGATTCAGAGTAATTTCTAATTTATGATTTAATGTATAATTTTATAAATGTTCATATTAATGTAACAAATGAAATGTGATGGCAATTCCATTTAAGTAAAATTAATATTGTGGCTTCTTCTTCAAAATCGATCTGTTTTAACCCTTAATTGCATGAATTATTCTTTTAGAATTGTGTTTTTTATTTTTATATTAAGGATTAGACACCAGAAATCTTAAGATAGATTTTTAACTTTATTTAGTAGCATATTTTTGTAATTTTTAGAGGATTAATATTTCTATATAAATATAGTGGTTGTGAGAACTTAATTTATGTATTAAAAATTAAATAAAAAGGTGATGGAAATTTACATCACTATGCTATTAAGGGTTAAAGTATTTTGCGTTCATAAAGTAAATATAAAATTTTAAAACCAAATATATTAAATTCCATTTCAAATTCTAAAATACTGCTGTTTTCAATTGCTCTTTGCTCTTTCATATTAATATTTTATTAATATTGCATAATAATTAGAGCTGTAGCAAACCGCACATATTCGTTACTAAGTAACGGGTATTCTCTAAGATACGAAATACCGAATCGGTACTTCGAAGTACGACTCGTTAGTCGTTAGTGCGTCAATACGCAGCCGAACAAAATGAAACTAACTTCAAACGCTGCTTACGTTTGTATAATTCATGAATGGAGCAGATAGCCGGATGCGGTAAAAGATGCGAATTTGTATTCAGACTCGGATATTTCGGCGTTAGTTGTTTACGTATCAGTGTATGCGTATCATTCTGTTAGTATCATTTATTCTCAAATCTCAAACGATTTTGATTTCGTAGGGACTTGTTGATTCCTTCATTATGGAAAGAAAAAGAAGCATAGTTATTTTATACTCTGAGCTTGCAGTACCATCTGAAAGAATTTTTTTTCAAAATCAGGTTATATATTATCTGAAAGGCGTGCTTCATTAAAACTAAAAAGAATGGAAAAAATATTATTATAAAACATAAATCAAAGATTTCTAAAATAATAATGCGATTGACGTAAACTGTTGGTTGATAAGATGATAAAGTCTAAAATGAAACACATTTCTTTTAAATATTCTAAAAATTTTTAAGAAATTCTGTTCTAAAATTTACAGGTTTGCTTTCAGTGCATTCTTTATCCTATAAAAATATCTTTGTACGTGTATTTATGTTTTAAATTTAAAAAAAAATATTTTTTTTTATGATAAAGACGAGTTTTTAGATTGCTTGTAAAAATGTTTTTATGATAAAGTTTAATTTTTTTAACCTCCGGTATGCTATTTCTTTCTTCCAGCTAAGCTAATAAAGTGTCGTCTCAAAAAAAAAAAAAAAAAAAACACGCCCCGTTGTATAAGCCAGCCGTAAAACAAAGCAGAGGTATCATTGTACGGAATAATCTCTACCGCATTTATTTTAACTTCTAAGCATCGCACATTTCCAATTTTTATACTGTCGTATTGGGGAAAAAAGTACTTTTAAATGCAATTTGTTTGAAAACTTCATCTCGATTTATTTTTGAGATATTATTATTATTTTTATTTATTTATTTATTTATTTATTTATTTATTTTTTTGTAGTTTTAAATGCCATTTGTATAATTTTTGTAACTCAAGTACTCCATTTCTGTAGAAAGTAAAAGTACAGGAAAAATAGTTGGAAAGTACCAATTATATCTTTTTGTTGCCATTTTCTCATAAAAACTGAAAAAAAAGGGTAATTAAAATACCTGCTGTTTCGAAAAAATATAAGTTAATAACTTCTGATAAAACATGAAGTTTTTATAAACTGAACTTAATTTTAAGTATCTACATTAATATTACAAACAAATGAAAGCATATGAATCATGAGATAGCCATTTTTTTTGTCGAATTTCTTAAATAGCGAAAGAAATTCTTCAGCGGATGCGGATCACGTCATTTTATATAAAATAAACGCGTGTGTTTTAAGTCTTATAACTGAACTATCTATATTTATGTACATATTTTTTTTTTTCATCGGGTGTTACACTAAATTCTGAAAAAGCAGAATTACTGTTTTCTAATTTTTTTTAACCATTTGGAAAAATGGTTATTGTCCTCTGTCAGGGTAGGAAATCAAAAACATATCTGAAGCTTTTTATTGGTTGAATCCGCATTTTATTCGTTTCCTGATGGGTCTATACAGTAATCTGTATTTTCCCTTTACTTTCAACAGAGATGGATACTTCTGTTGCCACTATGACAAAAAAGTAATAAAAACTACAAAAAAAATTAATAACTCAGAAACAAATTGAGATACAGCTTTCAAACAAATTGCAATTAAAAATGTATTTTTTTCTCTATACGACGATATAAAAAGTAATATTGTGGGATGTTTAGAAATTTAAAAATGAAATTTCATTTAAAATTGGTCCAAGAATGTTAATGTTTAATCCATGGCGTACGAAATATGTATGATCAATTCCGTGCGATTTTTTATGTCTTAAATTTTAGTCTTTGAAAAAATCATTTTCCAAATGGTCGTTGTAATTTGTTAAATTGCTTTTTTTTTCGGTTTTTTTTTCTGTTTGGCTTGTAAAAATAATTGGCACAGATGTCATATACGCACCATATTGGCGCAATTTTTTTCTGAGGCCAATGTCATATAATCACCGGGGTACTTAACTGGCGGCAAAGTGCCGTTATTTTGCTTGATATGGTAACTCGGATGTTGTTTATTTGTTAATAAATTGTATAGTTACTTTTATTTTCTTTTTTTTAATTATATAAATTGTTTTGTTCTGTAGTTATTAATGACACATTTTTTATTTATTGTTATTCCCTATTTAATATATATATATATATGTGTAATTTGTATTAAAAAACGAGGTTTTCACCAAATTGGCATCAGAAAAAAAAATCACGCTAGTGTGATGCGTATATGACATCTGTGCCAAATATTTTTGTTGCTATCTTTTTAAATTTCATATTTGAAAAAAGGGTATTTTTAAATATAAATCAATAATTTCAGAAATAATAATGTGACTGAAGTACAGTGTCATTTGATAGGATAATCACTTAAGAAATTAAATATATATATATTTAAATATTTTCATATTATTCCAGAAGTTAAATTTTCATAATACATAATTACTTTTAGTGTAAAATTAATAAGTAAATTTGTTTGTAAAATATTTTGTCTGTGTAATTATATTTCATAGTTTTCGTATAAATTTAGTGAACTTTTACTCTTCCTAAATTGCTTTCTCCGATTATTCCTTATTTCATAAGTAAGAAATTATACAATTTAGACATGTTATATTCAATTATGCATCGTATTTTAATTTTGTTTGCCTGTTTTTCATTAAAACGTAGAAAATTAAATGTATTTTGAACGTACAGATGGCAGCACATATTTTACGTTAAAATAGTAACGAATTCTTCAAAAGACTCATGTGCGGTATATAATTAGATTTGCTATTGCTGCAGGTTTGTAGTATACATACGATGATTGTTAATACTCGGTTTTTGAACAGTAACGAGTAACGAATACTTTCTAACGGGTAGCGAGTTCGAAAGTAACGACATCATACGGGTATTCATTTAGTCGTTACTTTTACAGCACTAATAATAATTATGTTTTTTGTTGTAAACCTTAATCTTATTCCATACAAAATAAGTACATGAATCAGTTTTATTTGTTATGCTGACAAATATCATTAAAACGCATAGTTAAAGTTCAAAAATAAAATTTGAAATATGACCTATAACGTAGTGCTTTGTTTCTGAACTGCAAGTATATGTTTACGCAATATAGCGTGACAAGAGGAGAAGAGGGGGTATGGTGAAGTGTGACATTTTGTTACAAAAGGGAGGAGGGGGGTAAAAAATATTGAAAAAAAAAGTGTGACATCATTTATGGATTGCCCATAAGATTTTAAAAACTTTAGTTATTTAGTAATTATCTTGCATTTATAAGTAATTGAAATTATATATTTTTAAATATTTCTTAAAAAATTTCAGGCTATCTTACTAACTAACCATGAAATTATTATTATTTTTATTTTTCAATTCTTTCCATAAATAAACTATATTGGAAATTGAACAATTTGTTATTTACATGTGCACAAGGAGGTAATGAGATCTTTACATAAATATCAATCAGGGGTTGGGGAATACATAATTTCTAACAGAACGAGTGAATTTATAAGCAGTCTTTGAAAAATTGCAGAAAATATAAAGTATGCCAAAACATGTTCGTTTTTTTACTAGTTAGCTACATTTAGCAAATTTCCAAATTATCCTGATGTAAACATAAAACTAAGTTATATCCTATACTAAACTTTCGTTTGTTGTATATATTTCTTAATTTTATAGAAGAAAATTATATATGGAAATTGAAAATATGAAAATGCATTGTAGTAAAAGTAAATATTTTTGCAAATGCGTACTTTTTGTCATAACAATTTTCAACTATAGGTATATTGCTTCTTGCTGGATGGTAAGATTTTCTGAAAATTCCCCACTGCCTGATATCAATAAAAATACTTTTGATTGAATGGCCTAATATTTATTTTTTTTTTTTTTCCTAAAGTTTTCGTTTTCGATATCCTTGGAACTTGGAAGTTCTCCATGTTTTTGTATTAAAAAAATCACATAATATTTAGATATTTTTTAATAGATAAATATGTGCATTATTTTTTTAACATTTTCAGCTGAAATTCTCTATTTTTAATTTAGGATTTTTATTTTAAAATGTGATATTTGATCTAAATAGAATTCTTTAAGCATGGATTTTGTGTTCTCAGCTTCCTTAAATTTACAATGTATTTTTGCCAAAGCATAGTATTTAAATTTATTACAAAATACCTAAATTTGCAATTTTTTAAAGTTGATTTATCTATTAAATCTATGTTCTTGTTTTAAAAAAAATTATTGATTTAAATCAACGAACTCTGATTTAATTTGCATCACTTAAAACATATAACGCTTAAGAGCTAAATCTTTCAATCAAAAAGTTTGTGAGATATTTATTAAATTGAAAAAAAGAAAAAGATATTTTTTTTAATCCTGAAGCTTTAAATCATGTTAATTCTATTTATTCTAATGTTTATTTTCTTTTCTTCTGGCACTTTATTTCCAATATTTTTTTTTACTTGTTAGGTCAAAAAAGTTTTGAACAGTCCTAATGAAGATGACTGCAATATGGAGGTTGATAAAGAAGATGAACAATCATCAGATGATAAAAATTCTGAAACAAAAAATGGTGTTTCTGAAAAAATTAGTGACAATGATAGTGTGAAAAATGACGGTGAAAATGTACAAAATGATTCTCCAGTCAAAAACGAAAAAACTCTTAATCATAAACAAAATGAAAATGAAAAAGATGCATCATCTGAAAATGTATCTAATAAAGAGTCTGATAGTGCTATGGATTGTGAACCAATTGAAAATAAAAACTGTGAAGAAAATGAGCAAAACTCTGATAAAAATAAAGAGACTGCATCTGAATCCAATGAACTTATAAACGATCATGACTTAAATAGTCAAACTGATAGTGTTAAAAAAACAACAGATGCTGATGTTTCTTTAGATAATAATTCATCTAAGGATGAGATTTCCGCAGAAAAAGACTCTAAAGATGATGTCCGTCCTTCTGATAAAATCTCAGAGAGTGCTTCTGAACCAGCTGAATCTAAATCCGATGATACAGTTAATTCATCAAAAGGGAATTCAAGTGAGAAAGAAACCAAGGATTGTGCAAAATCTGAGGTAATATATTTTGCTTTGTTAATTTATATTTTTAATTTTTTTTCCAAGGTTGGCAATGGGAGCTAAGTAAGTGGTACTCATTTTTATTTTTTTTTTTTTTTTCATACTTCGGTGATTTGAAGGACCTTTTTAGGTACAGTCGAACCTGGTTAAGACAATCCCGCTTAAATATGCAATAAAGTTTTAGCCACTTGAGGCAAAATATCTCACTTTAATATGCAAATTCATAAATCAATATGCAAATTTATTTTCTCTTTTCTGGTGTTTCTAATTGATGAGGATTTTTTTTATTAATATGTGTACCACAATTTCCAAATAGTAATATTTACCTTATTTAACCCTCCGAGCGTCTTGAGGGATTTCCTGCATTTTCATAAAAATGCTTAAAAATAATCTTAATTAAAATTTTCTTTTCCTGTTTGTTTCTAAAATACACTTCATTCATTGCCCCTTTATTTTGATATACATTTAGAAATACAATTCTGTTTAAAATATTTTTGTCTACAACAGATTAAAGTTGTTTTTGGGAAAATAAAAAATACAGGCAAACTGCTCAGATATAGGTGAAAACTGGGAAATTGAGTTAGTAGCCAGTGGCCGGTAAACTCAGTTTCGTTAGTGGCCACTATAATGTTTCAAATTTTCTTGGCATCTAGATAAACTATAATCATTGTATATATACATATTTTTCTATAAATCAGGGTTTTATACCAGCCAACTATTCATGATAAGTGATAAGAATAGGGAAGCAGCCAAAATTCAAGAAAATTACTTTAAAATCCAACTGAAGACAAAGTACATGACAAAAAGCCAAAATATTGAAAATACAGCAGGGTTCCTACGGGTCAGGGAAAACCTGGAAAACAGGGAAAAGTCAGGGAATTCGAAAATTTAGGCAAAAAGTCAGGGAAAAGTCAGGGAATTTTTTATGTAGTACTACCATCGGAATTTCTATTATCGTCGTAAATGAAGAAATTTTGAATTAATTATTCATCCAATAAAAAATATTTATATGAAATTTGTGCAAACTATATAACAATATGAAAAATAATTAAAAAATCTGAAATTCATACAGCACATACTTTTTTTTTAGCATTTATCTAAATTAAAGTCCAATGTGGAAGATTTTACAACAATATGTAGGCTGAATTTTTACTGAGAAAAGTCAGGTAAATTTTAAAATAAAGTCAGGGAATTTTTTTATCAGAATTGCGTAGGAACCCTGTACAGCTAAGTTGTTGAAATCTGCTTGCATCCGGTAAGAAAAAGAATTAACCAGTTTCCTAATTAGATGTTGTCAAAGTAGAGATGCATATTTCCATGAAAAAAGCTGTATTTCACTTGGCGGTCGATAAGACTTTTTAATCGTGACTTGGCGAGTGGCGACTAGGGGTGGCGATCGATGTCCGATTCTTTAATTGGCACATTTACAACTTTAATTACTATGTGGCGAGTGGTGACCGCTAATTTTTACCTATGTGCTCAGAGGTTTAATGATAGATTAATTAAGACCAATGTTATTAATCGAAAATATTGGTAGATCTTTCAGTAAAAAATACAGCTAAATTAGCAACACTGCAACTCTTCTTAGATCCTGCATCCTAATATACCGGGTGTCCTAAAAAGAACTGACTCATTTTAAAATTCAATAACTTGCAAACGGTGACAGATATTTAAAAAATTCTTGCAGGAGGGTTATGCATGAGGTCAAAAGTTTTTTTACAGTGATTTTCGATTTTAGTCTGAATTACAAACAATAGATGGCGCTGTAAGCAATAAGCGTTAAATACAGGCTCGATTCTTTGGCCTTTCTCTTCTTCCATGTGGAAAAAAGGGATATTGATTGGATATCGAAAATCGAGCTTAAATTTAGCGTCTATTGATCACAGCGCCATCTATTGTTTCAATATGAACTAAAATCGAAAATCACTGTAAAAAAAATTTTAATCCCATGCATAACCCTCCTGCAAGAATTTTTTAAATATCTGTCACCGTTTGCAAGTTATAGAATTTTAAAATCAGTCAGTCCTTTTTAGGACACCCGGTACAATCTCTAATTATATTCATTATGAGTTTCATGGAGCCCAGTCGTCTCTCATTGTTCCGACCAGTTTTAGCAATTTTTCTGTTAATGTGGAGAATAGTCATAGACTAAAAAGAAATTCACTATCTGTGTCATATAAATTAGTAAATTATACAAAAAATATGTCTCTGAAGGGAATGGTAGATAAAAAAAAAAAAAGCATTCGCAAAATCAATAAATATTTAGAATCAATTTTATGTATTCCATTTAAAAGCCCACACACAATCGGCAAAATTGAGATTGAGACTCGTTATCACAAGTACTAAATATCATTTTAATAACTAGTTTGTTTTACAAAGATTTAATATTTTTGGTTTGTGTTAAAAAAAATTAGGCAAACAGGGAAATTACTTTTGTTGTTTTAGTTTTGTGTATAACATATTTATCGACAGTAAAGTCCTATTTGAATCCATATTTTTTTTCTATTATTATTTCAGTCAATCTTATAAAAACAAACCATGAGTTAAACTTGAATATGATTAAATTTTAATTTAAATATGCATAAAAGAAACAATTTTCAATCGTAAACGTATATAAACTATGGCTCTAAATTTAATTTAAACGATTAGTGTACAACAGCTCAATTCCTGCAACATTATGCAAATCCTGCTTAATATGCGACTTTTTTCCAGTCTCCTGAAACCAAGGGCGGATCTGGAGAGTCCTCAAGGGGGGGGCGATTTTAGAAATCTGGAAACTCCAATCTGACGCGCGGGTCGGGGCTAATTTTTTCACTGCGGATCGTGTTACTTCTACTTTTTGCTGTGGGTCGGGTTTGGGTCCGGTTGACTTCTATTTTTTGCTGCTGGTTGGATTAACTTATACTTTTTTGCTGTGGGTCGCGTTTGGGTCTGGTTGATTTCTATTTTTTGCTGTGGGTCGGGTTAACTTCTACTTTTTTGCTATGGGCCGGGTTAACTTCTACTTTTTCGATGCGGGTCGGGTTTGGGCACGGTTGACTTCTACTTTTCTGCTACAGGTCGGGTTGACTTTTACTTTTTAGATGCGCCTAGCGCTTTGGGTTTGGGGCAGATTGATATACATTATATCCGGTTTGGGTCAGTTTCGGATAGGGTTTTCACTACTGCGACTTGCGAGAAGGGTTCTGGTTGACCCGTTTTTTTAAAAAGAAAGTCTAAGTATTTTTGAAGATAAAAACTATATGCAGTAAAATCTATATGCAAAAAAACAGACACGTCCAAATAATTATTTAGGAATACTTTTTAATCTCCAGAATTATGTAAAAAATACTAATTTGGTATAAGACTGCTTGCCTCTTTATATCTAAGGTGAGTCGTAATTATTAAAGAATGCTTTGAAACTTATTAAAAAACATGCCGGGTGTCCTTAAATGGATTTTAAAATTTAGTACTTTTCGAATGGTGACAGCTATTTAATTGCAGGAGGGTTATGTAAGATGTCATGAGATTTTTTACTGTGATTCTTGATTTTACTGTATAATAGCAGCGATAGATGGCGCTGTAAACAATGGTCGTTAAACCTACCTCCTCCGAGAACCGATTTAGCGCCTCTTGCTTCCAGCACCCTCTTCGTTGCTATTTTAAACTAAAATCAAGAATCGCAGTTAAAAAAATTATCAGGGGTAGAGTAAAAAAGAAAAAAAAATTCTGAAATTCAAAGGAAATTTTCTGAAAGGTTACAGCAGATGGGAGGATTCCCTTCTGGCACTAATTATTTTTGTTGCAGGTCGGGTTAGCTGTTTTGGATTCGGATCGATTTCAGGCTGAGTGTAGATTCCTGCAAGCTGGGTTTGGGTTGACTTGTTTTTTTTTTTTTAATTAGTTCAGTATATTATTTCAAGTTAAAAATTATACCTATAATAATAAACGTATGTAAGTGTGCTGTTTTCTAAAGAGACCACTGCTTTTTTCCCACGACTCTTTGATGAAATTCGCTCGTCTTCGGTCCTTTGATGAAATTTGCGTTTCTTCTGCAACCCTTTGACGAAATTAGTGTAATTTTGCAGACCTTTGGTAAAATTCGCGTTTTTATCCGTGACCCTTCTACAAAATTCGCGTTTTTTCAGCGATCCTTTGACTAAATTCGCGTTTTTAAAGCAATTCTTTGACTAAATTAGTTTTTTTCCCACGATTCTAGGAAGGAATTCGTGTTTTCTCCGCGATCCTTTGACGAAATTCGCGGGGGTTCTTTTCGCGGCTATTTGACAAAATTTGCGTTTTCTCCGCGATCCTTTAACGAAATTCCAGTTCTTATCCGCTGCCTTTTGAAGAAATACGCGTTTTCTGTGATCATTTGAAGAATTTCGCATGTTTTCCGTGGTTCCCTGAGCAAATTCGCGTTTCTTCTGTGATCATTCGGCGAAATTGAAGTTATTTTCTGCGAACGATTGACGAAATACATTTTTTATGGAGACCATTTATCAAAATTTGCAATTATTTGTATGTCCGAATTTTCGGATAGGTGAATTTTCTAAATTTTTGGAACCGAATGTCTTAACCCTGGAGCTGCATATTATTATTATTATTATTATTTTAATTATTAAAATAGGTTAAAAAAACTCGCATATTTTTTATAACACATTTCAAATCTGCATACATTTTAGAGTAAAATATGTCCCAAAATCTTTGTGAAACAGGTTTTTTCTAATAGGATTAAATCATAAAAAAAAGATTTGCTGCGGAAATTGCGGGTTGCGTAAATTTGGCCACTTTTACGTTGGCCGTGGAAATCGCGGGTTGCGCAGCGAGAGGGTTAAATTTTCGGAAAATTTGGAACATAATCACCCCTATTCCCGACATCTATAACCCTCCTGCAATTAAATATCTGTTACCATTTGCAATTTATTGAATTTTAAAATCAGTCAGTCCATTTTAGGACACCCGCTATATTTAGTATAGTTATGGGATGATGGCTGAAATTAAGCATTTAAAAAAAAAAAAAAAGTTAAGCTGGCTTCGATAGTCAGTTAGAGGTTTACCTGAGCTGAAGTTATCAGGCCCAAGCCTAGCTCCAACCTACATAAAAAAATAAAACTATCGGCACGCCCGGTATAAAAGCTAAAAAATCAACTCCAGCCCTTAAAAAAACGGACTAAAAAACGAAAATACTACTGGCAATCTAGACGTCAGTACTATTTCGGGTTTTTTTACGGGAATTTTTACCCATAAATTACAGAAAATTTTCCGTTTTTAGGGTTCCGTACTTAAAAAGTAAAAACGGAACCATTATAAGATCACTCCTGTGTCTGTCCGTCTGTCTGTCTGTCTGTCACAGCCATTTTAATCGTAAACTATGGAACGTGGAAAGTTCAAATTCGGGGAAGTAATAAAGACCATTGACCCACATATTTTCAGATTAATAAACATTCATATTTAGTAAAAAAGTAGAGGGGCTAATTATGCTACTTGAAAAAAAAAAATCTTTTCTTTGTATATCATGTGGTAGAGGTCTGCACGGGCCCGGGCTTGGCCCGAGGCCCGTACCCGGCCGGGCCGGCAGAATGAAGACGAATTTTCAAACGGGCCGGGCCGGCAGAATTAGGACAATTTTTTCAACGGGCCGGGCCGGGCCGGCAAAAAAATTAATCGGGCCTAACGGCCCGATATAAGAATTTAAGCGACGCAGATAAAATACGAGCCGTTTTCAATGAATATGATTTTTTCGAGAAGTATAAATGTGTGTCACGAGCCGATGCGAGTTTAACAACATCAATACAGAAATGTAACACGTCCATTGTAGAGATCGGCATCGTACAGTTACAAAATGTCTGATTCCGAGTTTAATTTTTTTTTCAGCAGACTCGTGCCGGGACGGAACTGGTCTTAATCGATCTCAGGATGTGTAGAACAGTCATTGTGTTTTGTAGTATTAATAGTGATAATGAACTTCTCTTAACAGTATCTTTGGAAATATACACTTAAGGTGGTTCTCATATTCACTGCTCAACAATGCGAAGCTTTCAGACACATTTTCTGACAAAATGTTTAACTATAAAGGCATAAAATAGACAGGCCTGCCTATTGAAGGCATTTGGAAACGAATAGCTTTTTCCATATTTGATAAATTACTTACAGAGATAACAGAGATTCATGTCACGTGACTGTACATTTTTCTCCTTTCTTGTGCTATCGCTTCCGGAAATTCGATTCAAAACGCTAACTTTGACAGTATTTTCAGAAAGATATATTGCTTTTATCTATGAAAAAAAAAACACATTTACATAGCTTCTGAATTAGAATCCCTGCCAATCTTACGCGTTTCCGATAAGAAAAGAATTCATAAATGTGTCGAAATGTAGCTCCTTTGGATTTGAAAAAAGCCTTAAAAATGAGAGAAATATTTTCACAAATCTACTTTTTATTATACAGCCAGCTTCAAAAGTTATCATGTTTTTAATCCTTTATTCTGAACTACATTAATCTTTTAATGAATCCTTATTTCCATTTTGAAATGTCTGTAGACACGATGACTAAAACACTGTAAGTAATCTTTAATATTTACTATGTGTGTTTTCTGTTTTGCGAACATCATAGTAATGTAAAATATACTGTAAAATGTTCCCATAAATATGTATGTAGTATTCATTAAAAGAATCTTAATTGTATGTTGAGAAAAAATGGATTTTTTTTGGTAGAAATTGTGTCGGGTCGGGCCGGGCCGAGAACTGTAAAAATGCAAACGGGCCGGGCCGGGCCGGGCCCGGGCCTGGAAATTCCGGCCCGTGCAGACCTCTATCATGTGGGGTATCTTGTGAAAGCTTTTGTAACGCTGAACTTAAAAATACATTCCTTTTAATTTTAGGTATTATATTTTCAAAGATATTGTTGAAAATGTAGCGCAAAAATATGTCCCCCCCCCCCAATCTAATTCCGAATCTACTGAAACTAAAATTATGAAAAAATTAGAGGTAGTAGACATTAATATAAACCTTGCCGGAAAATTATAGCGATTACCCTAGGTCACATAGTTTTTGAGTAATTAGCATTTTTCTGTTATACACAAATTTCGATTTACGGGCATTCAGAAAAATTGTTGAGCATCGCTGAATATACATATAGTTGCAGAAGAATAAAAGCATTGTTGATAATGATTTTCGAAAAAAATCATTGGTAATTAGCTGAGATATTAACCCTTAAAAATACAGTCAGTTTGGACATACACAAGGACAGGGCGGCGTACTCTATGCATAGTTAACGACTTTTAATGATATATATGTGTAATGTAATGTCCAGTAACAGTATAAAAGCAATAAACGTCAAATTGTTAAAAACATACTAATTTAAGGGGTCTCGGGACTCTAAATAGTGGAAAAAATGAAAAAAAGACCATTTTCAACATTTAATGTCTTAAAATGTATATGATTTTAAAACACAATTTTAATTGGGATGAAAGATATAAGTATATTCTTTCGTTTCATGTATTTAAAAAATTGCAAGATAGAGAATTAGTATTTATAGGGGGCTCGAAACTGTTAGACATTTGTCGAACAAAAAATTGGCATAACAGTTTACGCGCAGGATTACAAAATAAATATTGCAACTAGAATGAAAATTTTGGTGCTTACTTATACTTCAGATTGTAATAATTTCCCTGAACTTAAATAAATTTGTATTTAAAGCATTTTTATATTTTTAATGCAATGCTGCATTTAGCTAGTACAAAATTTTGAAAATTTCAACAGTAAAATCACCTAAAAAAATATTTTTTTGAACAATAAAAAGGAAATTTTGGGTTCAATTTAAACAGAATAACATGGAATATATGTTTTGAAAATTTCATGAAAAAATATTTAGAAGTTTTTGAGGTATCCTGCGCGTTATACTCAAAAACGCCATTTAGAAAATAATGACTTTAAAGTTTCGGAAACGCCGCTTCAGCTATTGAGAGGGTATAATTCTAAAAGCCAAAACTTCTGTTCTAATGGGGATTTCAAGGAAACAATTATATCAAAATATTCAGAAAAGATAGGAGTTTAACATCTAAAAAAAAAAAAATCTAAAATCTAAACATCTAAAAGCAAAATTAAAATTTCTTAAATTTTGAAGCTTTAAGAGTCCTGCGACCACTTAATCCTTTCCGGCACGGAGTAATTCTATTTATAAACTTATGAAATAATGAACTGACACCATAATTTATAAACGAATTTATTAGAAAATGCGAACTTGCTTATTTTCACATACATGATAAAAGGAAAATTTTAATTAAATATTCTTGGTGCCATTTGTCTGTTTTGGAATTAAAATTAGGTGTCCGTTTTTTAAGGGCATCGCCCTCGAAATATTTAATTAGAATGAATCGCATAAATACGGTGAGATTCGCGATAGTTTGCATTGATTGTATCTGTCAATACGCCTCGAGGGACTTTAAAAGTTAATTAAACACCTATCTGGAAAAACGCGGCACTGACCAAGGCGGCGTTGCAACTTTGAGACTTCAATTCGAAGCGCGCTTAGCACACTGCCAAATTTAAACTTTGAACAAAGGTTTTGTTTTAGATACACTGTAGAAATAAAGGTTATTACTTCGCTGAATTTAGTTTCATGAAATGCCAAATAAAGTTTAACTATGCACTGCCTTTATTGTCAGTACTGAATTAAGTTCATCATAAACAGATTAGGATAATATTAAAAAAAGAGTTATACGAATGGCTATATTTGATATTATTTAGGTTCCATATCTCTTTGAACTTTCATGGTATACCCGATTACACTTTTCTAATATATACAGTTATACCCAACCCTACGTTATATAGTTTTTAAAAAGTCTTAGTATTCTTTTAGCAACTTTTTTTTTTTTTTTTTTTTATAATACAATTACAAATTCCTATATTTATTCTACGGAACTCTGTGCGCGAGTAATGCTCGCACTTGACCGTTTATACTGATTAAAAACGGAAAATTTTCTGTAATTTATTGGTAAAAATTCCCGTAAAATATCGAAAATAGTACTGGCGTCTAGATTGCCAGTAGTATTTCCGTTTTTTAGTCTTTTTTTTTTTTTTTTTTTTTTTTTTTTACAGTGATGCCTGCATTTTGCAATTAAAATTATTCATAAAGTACACTTGCTTATGCTCATATTTTATTTTCAGATTATGTTCGAAATTCATGAATACAGATAAACAACAATATTAATTACTGTAACGATGACTATTTAGGCAATTATGTAAGTAAACACTACTTAAAAGTATGACTTAGACAATTACAATCAAATAAAAATCCAGCAAGATAATCAGTTTAGAATGAAAAAAAAAGGTTGATAAAAGAAAATCATAATTTTAAAGATCTACAAAGTAAAAAAATAAATTTTAAAAAATGCATCTCTGTAACTTATAAATCAAATTAAATTTCTAAAGATTTCGTTAAACAAATGTACAAAACAAATATAATTTTTACGAATGACAAATAAGTAAGATTGCAGACCAACTAGGGCTTGGGAGGAAGAATTTAGAGGAGTGCACGGGTCGTGGTCGGGCCAATAATGCTTATCATACGGGCTGACACGGACCGAATGTTTAGCTTTTATTCCGGGCCGAGCCCCGACCTGGAAATTTTGGCCAGTGCAGACCTCTAGGAAAAAGGGAATCCAGGCCAGGCTCGATCTGGAGGAAAAAGAAGGCTGGCCCGACCCGAATCTGCAGAAAAAATTAAGATCAGGGCACGACCCGATTATAAAAGAGAAAAGACCTGACCCACCCCGAGTCTCGTGGATTTAAACTGGCGCGACCTAGGTCGGGTCGAACCAACTTGGGCTCGGGAGGAAGAATTTAGAGGAGTGTACGGGTCGTGGTCGGGCCAATAATGCTTATCATACGGGTTGACGCTTACCGAATGTTTAGCTTTTATTCCGTACCGAGCCCCGACCTGGAAATTTTGGCCAGTGCAGACGTCTAGGAAAAGTGAAATCCAGGCCAGGCTCGATCTGGAGGAAAAAGAAGTCTGGCCCGACCCGAATCTGAAGAAAAAATTAAGATCATGGCACGACCCGACTCTAAAAGAGAAAAGACCTGACCCAGCTGAGTCTCGTGGATTTAAAGTGGCGCGACCCGGGTCGGGTCGCGCCGGGCTCGAGCTCCGCCCCAAGTCATTTCCCGTGAGATGCATAATGTCGTTTTACAAACCCTTTATTTGCCCAAGGGGGGGGCGATCGCCCCTTCGCCCCCCCCTTAGATCCGCCATTGCCTGAAACACATCTTAACCGGGTTAGGCAAGTCACACACTAAGGCGACACATAAGACATGTCGCTTGAATTCGCTGGAAAAACTGGTTTAAAACAGGTTTGGAAGAACTTCGTTCTTTGTTTTGACCAGTTTTTGTGCTTCCTGTCGCTCTATCGTCTCAGTGTGGAATATGCCTTAGACTGTATAGAATTTGGCTTAATGTGTATAAACAAGAAAATTTTAGCTGATAGAATTTTTAGATACTTTAAGAGGGCTTATATACATACCCCGTATACTTTTCTACTGTTGAAGTCATCATCTTGCTTTTGTTATAATATGTCACATGACTGTATGTTGGTGTTCCTTCATTAAACTGTGTCTAGTCTAGTGGTTAGGGTTTTATCTAATAAACAAAAAGACCAAAATTTACTGGCTAAAAGTTAGAAACCCAATTACTTTTATGAATGTAAAAAAATCACAGTGAAACATGAGAACACTTGATAAAAATTCAAAAATCGCCATGCGAATTCCTCTGAAACTTTATTGAAAAGATGACAAAATTTACTGGGCTAAAACCTTGAAAGCAGGACAAAATTTACTATGAGCCTAATACTAATATAACCAGAATTCTTTCATAAATTATAATAATTCAAATAATTTATTATCAAATAAAATAATTTAAAAAAAAAACACCCTGCAAATGCGAAGAATCTCATTAAAAATTGGTAAAATTTCAAAAATCTGGGGGGACAAAATTTACTATATTAGTTTACATTTTGTAACCAAATCCTTTTTACTAGTGTTAAAAAATTGTCCTAAAATGCAAAAAAACCTCTAAAAATCACAAAAAAATAAAATATTGCTGTACAAATTTTGAATAAACTTCATTGAAAAACGGTCAGCATTTACTATATTGGTCTGAATTGAAAGATTAAAACAAGATTTTTTTTTATTAATGTGAAAAAATTGTCGCAAAATTCAGAAAAACATTAAAAATTTCAAAATTGAACATTAAAAAATTGTAATTGTGATAAAAGGTTATTTTTTTACCTTTTTAAAAAGTATATTTCTGTATTAAAATATCTCTATCTTTTTGTAGTGTTGCAAATGCTCTCTTTGCGTAAATATTGTGTGGATTGATGAAAGGGGAAGGGATAATTTATGTCTTTCATGCATTTTATGGGTGAGGTGGGGAGGGAGAAGAAATAACACCATAAACCAAAACATTTTATTTCAATGTCAAAGCATTTTCTAAATTACACACATAAAAAAATAACTTGCTTTTGGTAAGATTTGCACATTTCAAACGTAGAAGTACAGTTGGGGGGGGGGGGGTCTAATGAATGTTTTCAGATGCGAGAAATGCAGTCCTAAGTATACTGTTTACATTTTCACACAAAATCAGATGGTTGTATGTACTGTATTCTATTCTCATCCGGATTAGGGATGCACCGAATAGAGATTTTGGCCGAATATTCAGCCAGCTGAATTGTAACTATTTGGCCTATTACCGAATATTCGGCTTGTCGAATACTTTTATATTTCAAAGTTTAAAGGCATTAAAATGTTAACTTTTAAAGCAATTTTACTTAATATTTAAAACAAGCTTTCATTTTGATAAACAAGAGCTTTTTTCAAGTAAACTTTATGCTGAAAAAAATCTTCTTTGAGTTATTTAAGAAGAGGATAGTTATAAAATTTTTTATAATTAGTAAAATTTTAAATTTCACGGCTTTTTCTGAGAATTAAAACAAATGAATAAAATTTTCTTAAATTCTAAAACATTTTAAAATCAAAGAGAAATTGTGAAAAAATTGGAAGAAAAATTGTACAGGATCATATATTGTTTGTTTGTTAGGAAGAGACTAAAGTAAAAGTAAATAAATAATAACAACCTATTCAAATTTTATATGGTGGCAACCCAGCAAAACTAACTGTGCTATTTTATTTAAGCAAGGAAGTTTGATAAATGCATCCTAGATCGGTATCTGGAGCGGGCGATCATTTTCAGAGATTGTAAACGTTGTTCTGAAAATCTTAGCAAGAAACAGATTGTTTATTGGACGATGTTCAGGAACTTGCATTTGTACATACATAATTCCTATGAAAATCCTCGTGATTGGTTGATTTTCTTAAATAATACTTAACAAACAGCAAATAAATAATGTAAAAACATTCTGTTTTATTTAAATATGATTCTGTTTCTAATTATTCTGAATATCTATAAGTTAACTGTTAAACATAGAAGTTGTATAAGATTTTTAAAAATCTGTTTTAAAAGTTTTTTTTAAGTATTCAGTTGGCCAAATATTTCGATATTCGGCCAAGCCGAATATTTGGCATACCGAATAGTTTGATATTCGGCCAAACCGAATATTCAGTAACATGGCCGAATACCGAATAGATACCAGATATTCGGTGCATCCCTAATCCAGATTTTTTCTTTCAACTAGCTTTAGAGATTTAAGCTCTTAGGTTTTATCCCTTAGCTACCTATATCTTCTAAACTCTGTTCAGCAACACAGTTCAAACTTGGACTGGTACTACTTCTGATTATTCAAAAATTCAATTTGATCTATGTAGTACAGTAAACTCTCGACTATCCGGCCTAATGTGGTGGAAGGGTAGGCCGGATAATGAAAAAGCCGGATAGGTCGGAGTTCTATAAATATTTAATAACTTCGTGCCATCCCCCCGCCATGATATTAAAAACACATGTTACACATATTAAGGTAAATTTTACATATGCAGTACATAGAGTTTCAAAAGAAGCAAAATATTAACATAAAACATAATTCTAACTCGTAAAAGAATGAGTAAATCTTATTTTATTGTTTATTAACTGATTGCACAAATATGAAAAGTTATGCATAAGATAAGAGTCAAAACTTAGTTTTTAGTTTTTGGAAAAGTCCTTAATAGAGTATTTCTTCTCCCTGTTGGCCCTCTTCCGCGACAGAATGCTCTTCATTTACCCAAGTAAATGATATCAGGTTGCATCGATTTTTGCTGACTAATGTACTGCAGTGCTGCCTCAATTGTATCAAACACTTGCGAATCTGGGATGAGATTTCCTGCAATCCTTTTAATCATTTTCTTCTGATATTTCTCTCTCTGTCAACACTTCTACAATATCGTTTTCATATTAATTTTGTTGTTTGCCATTCATTCTGCAATGTCTTCTGCATTGACATCATCAGAGCCCGGTATATTTTTCAGCAATGGAAGAAGCTTATCATTCTCATCTCCCATTCCAGTTTCCCACACGTGTTTAGGTTTACCTTTTTGGTCCAAAAGGATGTTCCAAAACTTCGCAATTACTATGTTTGGAATTTCTTTCATGCTTTTGGCACCCACCTGGATGGGAACCTGCCTGCCTTGGCCGGTTGCAACACTCATCAATTTTTTTAATAGGTCGGATAGTACGGAGGGCTGGATAGTCAGGAGTTTACTGTATTTAATCTTTTACGTGAATGTCTAATTCAATTTTTTTCCTTTTCAAATTTCTATTTTTTAAATATGTAATTTTCTGTTTTCTAATTATTTTAATTATGCTTGAGTGAGGCAAAAAGCAAAAACCTTAACTGCACAGGTAAGGGGTTAACAAGCTAGTGTCAAATTTATTTATTTAACATGCTTTAAAATTTTTACTTTTTTCTAAAATCTCCTAATTGATTTTTTCTTTTTAAACATAGGTTTCATCTGATGGAGCTAAAGAAGCACCTAAAGAAAACAAAGGTATATTTATTTTAATAAAATGCGTTATTTTTATAATTAGGCATTTGATTCAAATTTGGATCATTGTTTTGCCTGCCATTGTCTGGGATAACCTCATTGAGAACCTTTAGTAGTGGGTGTCCTGCTGCCTTAGTCAGTGTAGATCCGTGTTTAGATTGTATTTACTTTTATAAGTCACTAGCAAACCCCGCGGCTTTGCTTGCGTAATATTTGAAACATGCCAAGTGATATTTATATGTCTAATTTTTATTAAAAGGTACTAACTAAATTTTTACTTATTACTTTTAAGAATAATTCAAAAATTACTATTTAAAACACAGTTTGATTAAACATCATTATTACACTGCATTAGGCAGAAATGAGACTTAAATTAATGAAACTAAATAAATGATAATTTAGAAAATATTTTGAAACCTTTATGCTCATTTAATACGCTCATTTAAGTATTCATTTGAAGTTTTGAATTTTTTAGAAACCATCCTCTTGCATCTTAAAATTAACTATCATGTCAAATTCAAAGTCCTACCATCTCTCTCAACAGAAAAGGCTATGTTGAATTAGGAACTATCACCATTAATTTGCCAACATTAATTTTGAAATCGGTTTGTTATTTTTAATATTCTACAGAAACGTAATTTAGAAAGCTTTTAAAGGCCTTTTATAGAACGTTTGTTGTTCCTGTAAACCCCAGGTGGTAGAATCATCGGCCTGTGTAGGATCAGAGACTGTTGCCATTGATTCGCAACTATTACTTTTATAATCGGTTTATATTCCCTAAAATTGCATAGATATCGTAATTTAGGACTTTTTTAGAATGCTTGTCACACCTCCCCTTCGCTTCACCCCTTTTTAATTCGAATTTATTTTCGACAGTCCTTCGAGGGCATTTATGTTTTATAAGTAACTACCATGCCATATTTAAAGTTCCTAGCCTTTTCAGTATCACAGAAATCGTAATTTAGGAAGTTTTTAGCTCCTGCAACTCTCTGGTGGTAGTGGCACAGATATAAAATATAGCTTATGTTTGAGCAGGTTCTAACACTAACAATTTGTCATCATTATTTTTTTAATCGGTTTAGTATTTGATAACATTGCATAAAAATTGCAATTTATAACGCTTTTCGCTTACTTCATCTTTTTAAATTTGAAATTTTCTTTCGACTGTTCTTAGAAAGCAGTTGCATCTTGTAAGTAAATACCATGCCATACTTAAAAGTGTTAGACCTCTCAGTTGTGCAAAAAACGTAAATTAGAACATGTTTTGCATGCAACCCTCAGATGGTAGTGACAGCAACAAAAAATATAACCTATGTTATAGCAGGGACTATCAGAATTGATTTGCAGCCATTACTTTTGAAACATCTTTGGTATTTCCTGAGATTGAGTATAAATCGCAATTTAGAACGTTTTTAGAACGCTTTTCGCGCATTTTCACCCCTTTTTAAATTTCTAATTTTTTCGAAACTGTTCTTAAAGATCATTTATATCTAATAAATATGTACCTTGCCTAACTTTAAGTTGCTAGCCCGTACCGATCACAAAAATCGAAATTTAGAACGCTTTTTTGCTCCTGCAACGTCTAGGTGATAGTGATACCGACATAAAATAGCGTCTATGTTAGAGCAGAGTCTGTCAGCATCAATTTCCTACCATTTGTTTTGAAATTAGTTTGATTCTTCCTGAGATATCACTGACAAATCGGCATTTAGAACGCTTTTCGCGCATTTTGCTCCTGCATCTCCTCTGGGGTAATGGAAAGACATATAAAATATAGCCTAACTTGGAGCGAGATCTGTCAGCATAATTTTTACACCATTATATTTGAAATCGGTTCAGTACTTCCTAAGATTGCATAGAAATCGCAATTTAGAACGTTTTTTACAACGCTTTTTGCGCATTTTGACTCCCTTTTAAATTTTGTTTTTTTTGGAAATGCTCTTAGAGATCATTGATATCTTATAACTAACTAACATTCCAAATTTCACGATTCTAGGCCCTTCCGTAACGCAAAAACCGCAATTTAGAATTTTTTTTCCCCTGCATCCCCTTTGGGGTAGTGTCACCGACGTAAAATATAGCCTATGTTGGAGCAAGGGTTGTCACCGTCATTTTGACACCGTTATTTTTTAAATCGGTTTGGTATTTCCTGAGATTGTGTAGAAACCACCATTTAGAACTTTTTTAAAATGCTTTTCACGCATTTTTACCCCTTTTAAATTTCGAATCGTTTAAGAACTGTTCTTAGAAATCCTTTATACCTAATAAGTAGCTAATATTTCAAATTTCATATTTCTAGGCCCTTCAGTAACACATAAATCGCATTTTTAGAACTTTTTTGATCCTGCACCCCCTTTGGGGTAGTGGCACCGACATAAAACATAGCCTATCTTGGAGCAAGTGTTGTCACCATCATTTTGACACCAATATTTTTTAAATCGGTTTGATATTTCCTGAGATTATGTAGAAACTACCATTTATAACGTTTTTTAGAACGCTTTTTGTGCATTTTCACCCCTTTTAAACTTCGAATTGTTTAAGAACTGTTCTTAGACATCATTTATATCTTATAAGTAACTAATATTCCAAATTTAATATTTCTAGGCCCTTCAGTAACGCAAAAATTGCGTTTTTAGAGCGTTTTTTGCTCCTGCAACCCCTTTTGGGTAGTGACACCGACATAAAATATAGCCTATGTTCTAAGTTGGACTAACACCATCATTTTGATACCATTACTTTTGGAATCGGTTCGGTAGTTCCAGTGCTTACCTCCTACAAATAAACAATTTTTACCTCTTTATAATGAGTATAGATTAATAATGGCACTTATTTATTTTTTTATAGTATATAAATGCAAATGATCTTTCAGAAAATAGTGTCAAAGTTAGCATTTATAACTTAGATTCCTCATGTAACAACCTGAGAAATTTTTTTATGATAAAGTTTGTAGCGGAGTTTGTCTGCTGAAACTCTAACAATTGATAATTGAATTTGATAAGTATGGGAAGAATATCATTTGTTTTATGATTGGTAAAAAGACAAATGATAACCTTCAGGCTCTAGAACAAAGAAATCCATAATATTTATAACATTACAGGTTTTATTTGCAACATATATGTGATGGAGGTTGTTTGCCAAGGGACACACCATTAAATCCAAAATGTGCAACCAGGAACAGAGAGCAGAGAGACAAACTTGTCAACATTTAACAAAATAATAAAAGTCTGACACAATCTTTGGGAACATAGGAATAACCAGTAGCCAAATTAATAATGATGACATTTAACATATTATTTATCAATAAAAAAAGGTGAAATTAATATAATAGCATTTCAATTCCTATGTTTCCTCATATAAAATGAAAAGAAGTTTTGATTCAGTAATCAAAGTGGCAGGTTAAATTATCTTATTGATTAATAATCTTTTAAGGAGAATTACATTTTGATTATAATGCATGAAGTACTGATATTGCAAATGAGAAATTATTGTATTTGTTACTTACTATGCACACAAAGTACGATTACTTTTTAGAGAATATGAGAGCCTAAATAATTAATGTTTCTTAAGGTAATTAAGACAACTGTATGTGATTTGACATCACACAGCTATCACTTATCGATGTGTAAAAAATAGAATTTTTAAAAAATGGCAAGTTATATAAATGCATGGTGTACTTGAAGAAACAGCAAATTTTAAGTAACAGAATTATATTTAAGTGAATTTAATAGAAATTTTCAAATAAACCACCCGTCATTTTGGGGACACATGGTGTAACTAAAGCTATAATACATTTATCAAACTAGTATGTTGTGGCCATCACAAAACTTTCTTCTATATAAATCACGTCAATTAAATCATTTAAATAGTACAAGAAATAACATGAATTTAGCACCAATTCATATCAAAGTATATCTGAATTTGAAGTTTGATGAAAATTCGTGCATTGGTTCTTGAGATAGAGCTACAGCAGGAATTCTGAAAAATGTAGCATAGCAGCACCACCTGTTGAGCGATTTACACTAAAAATAAACAGCACTAAATGATATCAAGGTATACCTGAATCTGAAGTTTGTTGAAAATCTAAGCGTTAGAGATAAAGCTATTGCGGAAATCGCAAAAAATTCAGCATAGCAGCGCCACCTGTTGAGCGATTTACACCAAAAATTAAACAGCACTAATTTACACGACAATTCATCTCAAGGACTAACTAAATTTGAAGTTTGATGAAAATCCGTGCAATAGTTCTTGAGATACAGCTCTTGCGAAAATCGTGAAAATGCAGCACAGCAGCGCCACCTGTTGGGCGATTTACACCAAAAGTTAAACAGCACTAATTTATATCAAGGATTAACGAAATCTGAAGTTTGATGAAAATTCGTGCATTTTTTCTTGAGTTAGAGCTATTGCGATAATCATGAATAATGCAGCATAGCAGCGCCACCTGTTGGCCGATATTCACAAAAAAGTAATCAGCACCAAACTATATCCTGGACTAACGGAATCTGAAGTTTTATGAAAATCCGTGCAGTAGTTCTTAGGTATTGCAGAAATCGTGAAAAATGCCGCATAGCAGTGCCACCTGTTGGGCGATTTTCCCCTAAAACTAATCAGGTCCAGTTTATATCAAGGTCTAACTAAATAATAAGTTTTGTGAAATTCCGTGCATTAGTTCTTGAGATAGAGCGCCCACAAAATTTTTGTCACATACAGAGTGACAGACAGACATTTTCTAAAAACCATCAAATCGTGTTCTGGTCATTCTAAAACGTGTAAATCCGTCGAAAACCGGAAGTCGAAAATTTTCACGAATCCAATACTTTCTTCTTGTAAAGGTAGAAGAAAGTAAAAAGGATAAATGCTATTCAATTTTTTGTATTCTTGAGTGGAGGAAAAAATATTTCTGTACACCTTAATCCATACTAGGGATTGACCAAATAGCGAATAGTCGATTCAGTGATTCGGCCTGTAAACTGAGTATTCAGTTTTGGCCGAATTTTCCAAATAATTAGTTTATAAAAAAAATTCAAATACAAATATCTATCTATCTATATATATATATTTACCCAGTAGCAGAAACAGTGCAGCATGGCAGCGGGCGCTGCTGGTTATTTTAAACCTTGCAGATTAATCCACCAACTTATAAAGAAATGCTGGGCTTAAAAAATAGCTGAAATTTGCTTTAAGTCTCTTAGATTTGTTGTATCCTTATATTTTCCTTATAAATGGAAATTTTGCTTACTTTAAGTGTTTCTGTTATTTCTTATGATAGTAGGCTTATTGGGTCGCAGATAAATTTTAGTTTGCTGCAGACTGACACAGAAAATTCTGCTTCTGGGTATATTTATATAAAATCCAAATCTCTGTGTGTCCCTCACAATTCCGATTGAACCGCCCCATTGATTGCGGCCCTGTCAGGGCCCTGTCAATTTTCTTCCTATGGAGAAATCGGTGCCAGCTTCAACAAAGAGTAATTGTTGAAAAGTACTAATCGCAGGGTTGCCACAATAGCGCCAAATTTCAACCAACTTGTCAAAATATCGTCAAATTTGGCAACAAAATAAGTTGCCATATATGAAGCTAATTTGGCAAAATTCCCATTGAAAACCCATTAATCTTACATAACCAAGCTCACCACTATTTAATTTAAACTCCTCGCATTTAAGGTTTTTTTCAAAATCTATGGGTCAATATTTAAAGTATAATATACAAAATTGTACATCTTTACAGCTTCATCCCGATGCTACTAATAAATTAACCGCCACTAAACGGCGCTGTGCTATCTGAGCTCCTAACAGCCCAATTTTAATGTGCTTACATAGCCGGATATAGAAATTAAATTCTCGATATTTTTCTAGTATAGGGGCCTTAGCAAAATAAAGAAAACTGCCTTGGCGAAGAAAAGAATTTAGCGACATATTTCCACATTTCAAAATGTAGTATTTTCATCTATCACTGCGGAACAAGCGAGAAAAACTACTCATTTTTTTGCACATGTGTTGTATATATCTTTATATCTCATTTTCCATCATTTTTGACAGGCTATCTTTCTAGTATATATATAAAATATTATTGGTAAAGTATTACAAGTTGTTAAAATACATGATGACCAATGCTCATTTGCTGTTATTTTAGTATGCTTCAGTGATAAGTGACCATAAATAAGTCAAAAGCCATTTTTAATAAAAAAAAAAAAACTTACTAAAATCAAAACAACTGTCTACAATAAAGAAAAAAAAAGTAAGGAAGATAGGACATCTTTCTTTTATCATTTAATTTTAATTATTTCTACATTACTTTTTATTTATTTATAATTTATTTAATGTGTATTTTCTTTAATATACATACACATCAAATAAGTATACTGGGTATGCCTATTCTATAGCTTTTATATCCATTAAGTTAAAATCACTGTCATTTTTTATCTTCATTACCACAAAGTTAAATCATTAATCAAAATATAAATATCAATAATTTGACTGAAAATAGTTAAATGTACAAATTGATATGATATCATTTGTATTTAAGAACATTTCTATTCAATATATTTATAATTAAACATAGACAATCATTAAAAGTGCCACAGTGACTGACACTGAAGCTGAAAAATTTACAATGTTTTAAGTAATTTTTAAGGAAGTATAATCCGGTAATAAATAAAAGTTAAGTAAATTTTAAATAAATTTTCAGTAATTACTTAAAACAATATGTATTTTTTTAGTTTTATATCATATTTTAGACTGTCAGTCATCGGTGAATACGTTCTAAACAAAAAGTTCAGTGTCAGTCACCGGTGAATGACGTGGCGCTTAACGTGTTAATAACATCTTTTTTATTTGAATGAATTTTTGTTTTTCTGACAATCTTTATTCTTAATAATAAAAAGCCTCTATAGTTTAATACTTTCATAGGTTATTTTAGGTATTGACTAGTGATAAAATAATAAAAAATTAGTGATGGATTAATGAATTTGTGAGTGAAAAGGTGTCATTAATTCTTGTGTGTAATTGATTTAGGAATAAAAATGTAACTGAATTTAATTTTAAAGTTTATTAAAGCTAA
The DNA here is from genome assembly GCA_963932465.1 of Maratus speciosus. Lineage (NCBI taxonomy): Eukaryota > Metazoa > Arthropoda > Arachnida > Araneae > Salticidae > Maratus > Maratus speciosus. Next base: position 143,948,795 of record OZ010791.1, read on the forward strand.
TATATGAAAAAGTATTTATTAAAAATGTTTAAGTGTTCCGTTGCTTTGACATACACTTTCACTGAAGCTTCAGTATTCGTCAAAATTCCTGCTTCAGTAAATTTCTAATCCATACCATGCAGGTTAAGCACAGATATATATTTTTTTATGATCAGAGAATTTTTTCTCCCTTTTCATAATTAAAACCTAAAATTTTATAGAATAGTTATTAATAATGATTGGAATTAATAATAATATTTGGATATGTTATGAAGTAAAATTTAAAATAGTATGAGTTAAAGGAAAATTATGTGCAGATTAGAAATTTTTTCATTGGTCGCCCTTTCATTTTCATAACTGTTTGTAGTATTTGGCAAGAAATTGTACTCACTTAAGACTGAGTTATATGAAGGTCTGTATAAAAAGGAGATACCCAATTTTTTAATTTGTAGGAATAAATGTGAAATAGGGTAGATGTATTAGTAACAGGGTTGGATGGTATTTACTGTCTGATGGTTTTTACCGGTTATTACCATGGTTTTTACCGTCTTTGGAAAAACATGTTTTTACCATGGTTTTTACCACCTTTGAAAAACTTATGAGTTTGACTGTTTTTTGTCACTTTTATGAAAATTTATCTTTCAATTTTTCAGTTTCCCAGGGGTGAAAGTTTTCCGGGTATTTTATACCACTATTTCCATTGAGCAATATTCACCTAATTTAGTTTCTGATTAGGTAATTAAAAGAATGTTATATCAGGGTTCGCACAGACTCCTTAGACTCCTTGGAAACTCCTTAGAAATGAAAACGTTCCCAAGTAGTACTTAGAACTACTTAGATAAGCAAACCACTACTTAGAAACTCCTTATATTCTATTGCGGCTTCGGACGCAAGCGATATTGCTGCCGATGTAAAAAAAAAAAAAAAAAAAAAAATGTAGATTGAAAAACGCACGGTAAATCCTTTATGCACGTCATTCATCTGAAGCACAACATTGATTGGATAGGGTAATCTTAATAGCAGGGCTCCCACTAGGTCCGTTTTTCAATTATTAGGTCCGTAAAGTCCGTTTTTCGACACTGTTACCCGACCTTTATTTTAAATGTTATCGATGTTTGGCATTTAGCCAAGAATCTCCAAAAAATCGCGTTTTTCGCAAACATGTTCCAAAAAAATACCGGCAAATTTCGTCAATCGATCGCGGAAAAAATTCGTAAATTTTGTCAAAGGATCGTGAAAAACGCGAATTTCTTAAAAGACAGCGAAAAAACGCGAATTTACTCAAAGGATCTCGAAAAAACGCGAATTTCGTTAAATATCGAAAAAAAAAAACAGATTTCCTCAAAAGATCGTATAAAACGCGAATTTCCTCAAAAAATTGCAAACAAATGCGAATTTCCCCAAAAGATCTCGAAAACTACGCGAATTTCCTCAAAGGATCGCGAAAAACACACGGTTTCCAGCAAAAGATCGCGAAAAAAACGTTAGTTTCGTCAAGCGATCCAAATATAACGCGAATTCCCTCAGAAGATCGCGAAAAAACGCGAATTTCCCAGCGGATCGCGAGAATACGCGAATTTCCCCAGCGGATCGCGAGAATACGCGAATTTCCCCAGCGGATCGCGAGAATACGCGAATTTCCCCAGCGGATCGCGAAAAACACGCGAATTTCGTCAAAGGATCGCGAAAAACACGCGGTTTCCATCAAAAGATCGCGAAAAAAGTCCGATTCGTTAAATAATCGAAATTAAACGCGAATTCCATTAAAAGAACGAGAAAAAATTGGATTTTCCCGGAAGGTCGCGAAAATAAAACTCGAATTTCCCCCCGAAGATCGCGAAAAAAACGCGAATTTCATCATAAGATCACGAAAAAAAATGCGAATTCGTCAAAATTTCCCCTTCAAAGAAAGCGATTACGGCTGTTCTAAAAGAATAAATTCAAAATTTGTTATATTTTTTCTTGTATGTTGCATCTAGCATTCATTTTTTTTTTGCCTTTTAAAATTTTCTTTAAGATGTACCATGCATGTGATATATATAGTAAGCGTTTGTGGTTTGACTAATCTCTATTTATATGACCTAGGGGTGATTCTAGTCCGAATTTTCCGAAAATTAAAAAAAATCGGTCACCAATGTCCGCCGAAAAAAATAAATTTTGTCAATCGTTTGCAGAAAAATCGCCAATTTCGTCAAAGGATCGCGGGAAAACGCAAATTTCGTCAAAAGATTGCGAAAAAACCCACAAATTTCCTCAAAACATCGCGAAAAACACACAAATTTCGTCGAAAGATCGCGAAAACCCAAAAATTTCGTCGGAAGATTGCGGAAAAACGGCAAATTTCGTCAAAAGATCGTGAAAAATCGGCAAATTTCGTCAAAAGATTGCGAAAAAACCCACAAATTTCGTCAAAAGATCGCGAAGAAACGCGAATTTCGTCAAAGAGCCACGGAGAAAACTCATAGCTAGTGTCGGGAGTGGAATCCCCCCCCCCCCCCTCTCTTTGGTGTATCTTTTCAGAAGATTTGCTGTGAATTTCAGAAATTTTTTTTTTACTCAGAATCACCCCTGTGACATGGCCATTGGTCACTGTATAAAAAAGTAGATAGTCAATTTTGTATTTAAACTTACAAAATCAATAAGCAATATATTGTGAATACTGTGCAATTTTAGCACTCACAATTAGATTCTAATAGAGTAAAATTTGTTTTTGAAATGTTTTTCTCTCCAAATTGGGCATTAAAAATTGGAGTGTGCATACCACATAACGATGCAGCACATAAAAACATCGACAAAAAAAAAAAAAAAAAATGGCAAATCCTTAAAATTTTTTGGACCCCTTGGATTTTTTGGGTACTCCTTGGATTTTTTCTTCCCAACTTTGTATGAACCCTGTATATGAAAATAGTGGTTTTTAAGGAATATAAAAAGCCCGGAAGACATTCATCAATTTTTACCAGCTACAAGAATTCAAAATTTTACAGATATTATTGCACATTTATCATTATTAAAATAAAACCTAATGCTTATTATAACTGTCATTATGAGAATGCACATTACAATATTTATTATATTTATCTTAATGGAGACTAGTTTACTAATTTTTACTGAAAGGAAATGAAAATTATAAGTACACTTTTATCATATTTAAAAACCTTAATCATTTTAATAAAAACCAAATGCTTACAATATTATCACATAATATAGTTTGTACAAATGTTAGTACAGTTTACCAGTCTATACCATTGAAGCCTTTTAGCATTTTATAAAAAGCTTTGTAGCTTTCTGTACACCCTAGTCTATTTCTTAATTTACTGCGTGGATATGTGAAAAGTTCGAAAAAATTAGCTCTATGGATGAAGAAGGTATGGAGTGGAGATTCATCATTAAATGTATGAATTCAGGATTAATTTCTTTGTTATTTAGTGCTTTCCACCGAACTTTGGCTTTTACATCTTTTGTTTTAAAGAAGCTTCTTGGAAATGGTTGTCCTTCAACTTCAGATGACAAGAGAAGTAAAAGAGAATTTGTCATGAAATCTATGAGCCATTCCCTTTCCATTTCCTTTTGTGTTTCACTTAATAATCTTGATTTTTGTGCATTGGATCTGTCATACATGCTAAAAGGTGAAAGGGCTCTAAAGACAAATCGATTTGTTTTTTTAACAAGATTTTTATATGGAATTAATTCAGAACAATGCACTAATTTCAGCCATTCAGAACAAGGCATCTGCTCTGACAAATATTTAAGGCTTTGGCTACTTATAGCTGTTGAAATAGATCCTTCACTTGTTTAAATAAATTAGTCATTCACTAATCTTTGAATTCTAATATCAATATCTTTATCATGATTTTTGCAAATGTCAAGCAATGCAGGACTATTCTTATAAATGTGGAGATACATTCTATATGGTTATTCCATCATACTTCGCTTGGCAACTAATGTTTCACTTATCAGATGATGATTTCGGAAATACTTCTGTATATCAACATGTTAGTAATGGATATTGGAGCTTTATTTTCTGCCAGTAAGTTCATCCAATGTGTTGTTCATCCATTAACAATCATGTTAGAGTACAAGTAAAATGGAAACCCTGCTTTGCGAAACTGATACTGAACATCTGTTGTTCTATTTATAGATGGGGAATAGAAAATATGGTAAAAATTATATGATTAAAGTACTATATCAGCAGCTTTAGAGAATTCTTTATTTCCCATCTCTTTATATATATATATATGCATCAATTACATGAAAATACAGCTTCAATCAATAGTATTTAAATACAGTTTAATGACTAGTAGAGTTTATTGTATCCTTAGGTTTTTACCACTTTTTCCCAGGTTTTTACCAGTAAAAACCTAGTTTTTTCCATGTCCTGGTAAAAACCAGTTTTTATCGGTAAAAAGCCAACCCTGATTAGTAATCGACACCCTTAAGGAATTTCAATTCCAGGAAAATTATTTTTTTTTATTAATAGTTATTATTATTATATTCCATCTTTTTCAATATTGTATTAATCTATCAACAATATTTAACAATTCTCATAATCTCATTTCCCAATATGAATCAAAATTCCAGTAATGGACAACCTCTGTTCCAGTAATAGACACCATATGTAATAGTTCCGGCATAAGCATCGCACTTACAATATTTTTAAGTTTTTAACTCGTATGAGCTGCGGCGCTTCTTCCAAAAAATACTGTACTATGGTACATGGCAAATACTTTCTAGCAAACTTTTTTTTTCCCTCCAGTTGAAAAATAGTCTACAATGTGCGTTACACCGATTCTCCGCCTGGGGTCTTGTTAATTTCTTTTTTAAAATAAAGAAACTTGTAAAAAAAATCCCATCAAAACCTTCTGCAAACTTTGAAAATTTTCTGCGAATGGCGTTCGCGTGTTCGTCTATATTATCTGACTCTGTTTATAGATAAACTTTTGTCCTTTAGAGTGTTTTTCGCTCTACTCTCACCACTTCAGCATTGTTTGGAGCAATTGTTATCAAAATCTTAATAATGTTTATTGGAATTTTGATTTATTTGAATTTATCAGTTTTTAGTTTCTATAAAAAATCAGCGATATGGACAGCCAAAGGTGCAATTAACCCCCCCCTTTCCTCCAGGAGAGAGAGGTTCATGACCTTTGAACCAATAAGAATTAGTTATCTACTTTCCAGGTGTGATTCTAAGTTTTAAAAAAAAAATGTGAAAGATTTCAGCAGATGGAGGAAGGAGGGAATCCCCTCCGGGCACTATTTATGCACTTTTTCTATGGCCTTTTGTCGAAATTCACGTTTTTTCTGCGATCATTTAACGAAATTCACACTTTTTCTACAATTTTTTTTTTTTTTGTGCATTTTTTCCATGTTCCTTTGATGAAATTTGCGTTTTTTTTTTTTTTTTTCGTAATCTTTTGACAAAATTTGCTTTTTTTTTCATGATCTTTTAACGAAATCTGCAGGGGGGGAAGGGATTTGTGTTCTTTGGATGGAGATCTATCGACAAAATTTGGGTTTTCTTTTTTTATTTTCGCGATCCTTTGAAGAATTTTGTGGGGTTTTTTCGCGATTTCTGTGACGAAATCCGCGTTTATGTGATCCTTGGACAAATTCAGATTTTTTACGTGATCCTTGGACGAAACTAGTGTTTGTTTGTTTTTTTGCCATCCTTGGATGAAATTCGCATTTTCCACCTTGATTCTTTGACGAAATTGGTAATTTTTTTTTTTTCTGCGAATGGTTGACAAAACTGATTTTTTTCGGCGACCATGTCGAAATTAGCGATAATTTTTATGTCTGAATTTTCGGACTGATAACAGATTTTTTTTTTTATTTTCGGAACAGAATCACCCCTGCTACTTTCTTTTCTGACGTTCGGGGAAAATCGCCGATCAGGACATCGTAAATTCCGAAAGAACTTCACCTCTATCCTCCCTGGCATCGATACATCTTTCAACCATCACATTTGGCGAGTAGTGTCCATTAAGTTTGGCAAGTGAGGACAATAAAGTTAATCGCCACATTTTAAATGTTACTCGACGATTGGCAAGTGCTAATTTTGTGCTATACTTGGATACAGAGAGGACATATCAGCTGTAAAGGCTATTCTCCCTACAGTGTGAATGGAATCGGTTTGGTATTCTGCCAACCAGAGCTCCCACAATTGTGGTTATATAGTAGGATATCAATAATTAATAAAATATTTTTGAGAATTATTCACTGTTTAATTTACCTATTGTGATTATCACAAGATCAATATTTTAATTATTTTAGATGGTTTAAAATTCTAAATGGTCAAGGAATTACATTTATCAAATTATTGAGACAGAAGGGGATTTAAAAGGGTAATAAAAAAAAAAATTCTGCAAAAAAAAAAAGTTTTGGAATAGTGCAATAGATTTGTATATTTCAGATTATTTTTAACTGTTAAACTTCCGAAACTACTTGATATATTACTTGTAATTAGTATTACAAATATGAAAAAAATTATACTATGGGTTGAATGTTTTAATTATACTAAATAAAATAATTTCAAAATAAAACTGCAGAAAACTGACGTTTGAGTCCGCTGATCTGCAGATTTACTAGTTTCATTACTACTATAAATTGAATTACTACTACTATGTAGATATATTTTTGTCTTAGATGAGTAAGCAAACATTTAAGACTGAAAATAATAGATTTTTAACAACTTCTGTAACTTGTTTTTATTTAAAAAGGGAGGGATTAGCCCTATGAGCCCCTCTTTTCCCTATGCCCCTAAACAATATTTTCTGCTTATTTTATTGATTGCCTGTTTATAAAGTATGAAAAGCAGAGTTATTAAAAAAAAATAATTTGGTTTAAAATATCAAAAATTTTATAATGAAATTAATTTAAAAGCAGCTACCGTATATTTCCGTGTATACAGCGAGAATTTTTGGCTTTTTTTTTTTTTTTTTTTGGCTCCAAAGTAGGGGGTCGGCTTATATTCAATACTCCATTCTTTTACAATGAAAAAAGTCAACAATCATCATTCATTATCCAAATCATTATCAGAATTTTCAAGCAACTCTTTAAAATCTCTGCAGGATGAATATCGTCAGAGTCTTAATTCATCATCATCGCCACCTTCTTCAAAAATTGGCTCTTCCTCAGTTACATCCATCGCATTATTAATGCAACATTTTTTGAAAGATTGGACGAACATTTCTTGTGGTTACTCAAGCGAACCTTCTTTCATCCATTCAGAGATAGTAATGATGTCAACTTTTTTAAAATTACCACCATTTGTCACATTTGCATCCCCAGTAAACATCCATTCAGTCCATTTTAAATGGCTTGTTTAGACAAACGTCCAGTGACTAAAGAATAGGAGAAAGGTAATCAGGGATCATAGAAACCAAAAATCTCGTCTCATAGGAAAGTTTTGTTTTTACTTTTTATGGTATTTACAGGAGAGATTAATAATTTCAGAGTGCATTTTTTTGTATTCACTATGCACAAAAAAGTGCTAAATTTCCATTCGTTAAATTTTTCGTCACCTTTTTTTAACAACAGCTTGAATGGCTTTCTGATTTTGGACGATTTTTCATTGAAAAGTCATATACACGGAAATATACGGTATTTATAAAAAAAAAATTTGGTGTATTATATTTGGGTAGGTACAATTTAAAAATTAAGTTTGATTACTTAGGTTTTTCAGTTAAGTCAAAAGATTTTATGCATTATGAACATTACTAATATTGCATTTTTAGCAATGTCTTCATGGGGTGTCCATTACTGGAAATTGATTATTAAGCATTCCAGTAATAGACATGGGTTTTAAAACCTTAAAAATAAATGACATTTTGTAGTGGGGTTTTTGGTGGGGGGTCGACTGCCGCGGCGAGCGGCCTCTCTTTGTCCGCAGCTCTTTATTCTTCTACTCTAGTCAGACTCTTTTGTGAAAGACTTTATAGCAAAAGCAACGAAATTACAAAGCACAAATTAAAGACACCGAAAAGCGGGCCATTAGTATATAAAATTCGTAGTTTTCTATTACTACCGAAACAAAAACAGTCAAATTATGCAAGAAAGTAAACAATATATAAATTTTTTAAAAATAAAGCCAGCCCTTAGCCTGTCTATTTTAAGACTTTCATTGAAAAACGGTGGAACTTCGAAACATTATTTTCTGCTTCCTGGTTGGTTTGATTAAGAATGTCAGCAATAAACCAGATTATAAAACATTCAAGGAAGAGTGATGAGAAAATAATAAAGGCTCAATTTTTATTTATTATTTATTTTTTTATAAACCAAAAACATTGTATGGTGTCAATTACTGGCACATCTACCCTTATCTTTACAAACAGCGATTTTAAGAATTTAAATATTTGAAATAAAATATGTAAACAAATACTTAAATAAAGTTAAATGGATTCTATTTAAAATTGCAAGTAATTTAAAATAACACAATGATTACTACCTTCATTGTGATATCTATATTTACTATCAAAATCATTGATGGCAGTGTAACCCCTCTCGCTCACAATTTTTTTTTTTTTTTTAGTCATTCTTTAAATTGATATAATTGTAACATTATTCTAGATTTTGCAAAAAAAAAAATACTTTATTGTGCATAAGGGGGCCTTAATGACTAAATCACTTAATTCTTAGTGATTTTGTACTGTATAAATGGCAAAATTGGCAGTCGCCACTCGCCACAAGGTAATTAAATGAAATCTTGATTATTAAAAAATTATTTTCCAATTGCCACCTTGTCTATTTGAAAATTTCTGTTTATCTATATAATTGAAAGCATGTGTTTTGGAGCAGATGAACTATGATCTTTACCGACCTTTCATCCTGCTCTACTAAAACAGAGTAAAATTTTTCTGCATGTCATCATCGACAATTCCACTCTTGTCAATCGCAAAATGTTAATATTGACATATTTATGAAGTCTATTCAATTTTATATTAATATTATCGAAAATTTTATTTTTTAGTACTTTTAAATTTGAAAAAAAATGGCCAAAAAAGTTCTTTAAGAAAGTGGCTGCTATTAAAATTATTATTTCTGGCCACAGGCTACTAAATAAAATTTCTCAGTTTTGCTCTTTAATACTGTACATAATTGTCATATACAAATTCTCACAAATTGCTTGTTAGACTAATTGCTACCAAGTGGCAAGTGAACTACATAGTGAATATTTCTCTATTTTATTTTTCTTGAATCTCTGACTAAAAACAATTTTGAAAAATTTGTGCAATGTAAATTACAGTAATTGCCAAAGAAAGTTATAATTACTAGCTTAAAAAAAACCAACAAAAGTATTGCCCTTTTCTCCTGTTAATATTGAAAAAAAATTGTTCTTTTTATTTTATTTATTTATTTGCCAATATTATGGAATTACGGTTTAACATTTATTATTTCCTTTTATACAGATAAAAGCAGTGAAAAAGCGTCTCCAGAAACTAAAACTGAATCCACAAAAAAAGATGGAGAAACAAAGAAGAAGAAAAGCAAGCTATGTGAAGAATGTGGTGTAAGTAGAATTCATGATAGGTTTTTTTTTGTTTTTTTTTTGCCTAATTTGTAGCTTGTTTTTATTTCTTTTTTCAGAAAAAAGGATTAAAGTTTCAAGTGCTATTCAAAGGTAAAACTAGATTTTTATGTTCAGACACATGCTTCAAAAATTTTAAAAGTAAGATGATGCAGTCAAAAGCACCTCCTGAAGCAACTGCTGCACCTGCATCTACGCCAGAAACAACTACAGAAAAATGTGGTCAATGTCAGAAAGATCTTTCTGGAGATCAAAAGTATTATCCAGTTGTTGGAGAAGCTAAATCTCTATGTTCAGAAGAATGTATCAAGAAGTATCATGCAGTAAGTATGCATAATTATCGTTAATATGTTTCTGTCAAGATCTTTGAAAATTTTTATTTTTTAATACTTTTTTATTTTCTTTGAAAAAGTTAAATTTGTGTTGTAAATTCATATTGCTTCAAATAAGAATATTCATGCAGAATAGAATGGCTTTTTTTAAGTTAAATTTCTTTGTATTAAGTAAGTAACTTTACACTAAACAATTGAACAATGACTGATTTTCAACATTTTCTTTGAAATATGTACATATTATTTCATATGCAGGTTTCCTTTGCTTAGTGCAGTTTCAGTTAGTGTGGCAACATTTTTTTAGATGCTCCCTCTGTTAGTGTGAGAAAGTTTTCAATTAGTGCGCAAAGAACAAAATTAGTCATCTTTTTTTTCAGCTCGCCAGCCAACAGTGAATTCTTCAAAACAGAAAATGCCGAAAAGAAAATAACAAAATAATGCAAAGGACTTTTTGAAATTTTTACTCCCTCAAACAGCATTTTATAGTCATAGATCTAGATAGTAGAAGTATGCAAGTGTGCACAGAGCAGGGATGTAGTGGAGGGTATACGGGGGTATACGGCATATATCTTCTGGATTTTTTTAAGGAACACCGTATACCCTCTGTTTCTCAAGAAAGCTATAGTATATACACTCTAGGATATACCCTCTGCCTTGAGCGTATACCCTATGCTTAAAGCGTATACCCTCTGTTTGTTTTACGAGTACACCACTGGCACAGAGGTGTAGAAAATCACATTTCGTGTTATGTCAAGATATTTTCTGAAAAGTAGAAAACACTGTGCAATTGACAATTGATAAGATTTTGCTTAACACTATTTCTACCAGTGTCAAATGATGCCTTTTTAAAGTTTTGATTTATCTTTATTTTGCTTGTAGTTTTTTAATGCAGTAAGCATAAAAAAGTCTTCAGTGTATTGAAAATGACTTGTAATTGTTTGAATCTAAAAATTACAAATGAAAAACCATAAAGTGAAATCTTTTAAAAGGTGTCATTTGACATTGGTAGAAATAGTGTTAAATAAGTTAAAATGTATGTAAATTTAAAGTAATCAAATTGTATTACAATAAATTTAAAATTATAGTAATGCAGACTTAAACTTAAATTGACTTTTTAATGTTTCTTGATTGTCACTTATTAAATTAGCTCGCATGTTTATTTAATGAAAGTTCAAGAAAATTAGAGATCTATTGCAGTTTTTCCAATTCAATGTATGTTTCAATTAGTTTGGTAATATTACAAGATTAATTAACCACACTAATCAAGAAGAACCTGTATATATTGAGAATAGACCTTTGTGTAGTCTGTCTTTGTATCAAATGTTGTTAAGTCTAAAGCATTTTTTAACATCAGCTAAATTAACGCTGTATCATTATTTAATTGCATACTTTAAAAAAATGAATTTTCATAAGTTTAAAAATGAAAATTTGTTATATTTTATTTAAAAATTACTTAGAAAATGTTTTACTTGGATAATTTTATCAAAGAAAAAATCCTAGTTTCAATTGCATGATTTGTTTTTCTCATTATTTAGCTTTTATCCTTATTTTATCTTATCTGTAGCATAATAGTATTAAAAAAATAATATTAGTACTATATTATTTAAAAATTTGTCTAACCAAAATATTTTGCATTGATTTTCTAGGATAATTTTCCTGTAAAAAATTGCTCTCAGTGTAAGAAAGCTGTAGAAAATCCTCAGAACCCAGACTTATTGACTTGGGAAACCATGGTATTCTGTAATGAAGATTGTTTGGGAAAATACCAGTCGTATTTGGGAAGTCATTGTACTTGTTGTCAATCGCCTGTTCCCCAAGCATCTCTTGGTAAATACAGTGTTTGCTTTGGAGCAGATATACGCCAATTCTGCTCTTGCAGTTGCTTAGATGATTTCAAGAAAAATTTAAAGGTTATATCCTTTTTCTTTTTTATTTCTGATATTTTTAAAAACTTATGTGTAAACTTAACAAAAACGTAATATCAATTTTATGTTTACAATTAAATGCAAAATTTTATTTATTAAATTTCTGTAAGTAGAAATATCTGACGAAAAGTATCCTGTTATTTATGAATAGCATAATAAAAATAATTGTTTCATAAAAAATTTTAAAATGAATTATGTTGCTCAAAACATTTTAGTGCAATTTTTCCTAAGTTTTAAATAATTATTTGTATTATATTTTCGACCAGTTCCTTTATATATTAGCTAATTAACACTATGCCGTCCGGCAACACCACAGTGGTGACGTGCGCAAACTAGCGGTCAATGGCCGGTGACACCACAGTGGTATCGTGCGCAAATTAGCTGCCAACGGCCATTGACACCACAGTGGTGTCGTGAGCAAAATTTTCGCTCAGTGGTCGGCGACAGCACTTTAGGATCTCCGGGTTCAAACATATTTCCCAAAGATACGCAGAGCATCGAGGATATCACAGGATTATATATTGGGAACGATATATTTGAATATATTTGCAATGAAACCAACAAGTATCACAGTCAAAATTGCGGTAAAAGGAAACAGAATAAAAAAATGCCAAATTTTTTAATGTTACGGCACTCTAACTGAGAAAATGGTTTGGGCTTGCTATCCTTATGGTTATTGTAAAAAAAGCAAGGATAGATGATTATTGGTCAACGAATCCGTTGATAGACACACCGATATTTTGCAAAACGATGTCCCACAACCGATTCAGACAAATATTATCATTTTTACATTTTTCTGACAACAACAATAAACCGAATAATGCCGACCGGCTTTTCAAAGTGCAATTCATAATTGATTACCTTACAAAAAAGTTTAAAGAAAATTTTATTAATTCGGATAATGTGTGATTCGATTACGGGATACATTTCTTCATTCAAGATGTATTCCGGCGACAAGTCAAGTGATCCGTATTAGCACTGCCAGAGCCAAGCGAATAAATATTTACGAATCGTGCGGACGGCAAAGTGTTAATGTAATAATTATTTAGGATTTTTTCTAGAAAAAAAAGGGGGGGGCACAGAGGAGAAGAAAGGGGACATGGATGAGATTAACAAAGTCATAAGTAAGATTAAGAAAAAGGTAAGAAAATATTGAAGAAAGAAAGGAACAACATCCTCCTTAATAAAAAGCTATGCATTGCTGGCGACTGGCTTTTTCACTAATCGTTGCCACAGATTATCTGGGAAAATGAAACATTTGAAGTTAATAGAAAAATTAATAGCTAAATAAGTATTTGTCCGAAAATTGGTAGACAAACTGCATTAGATAGATAAAAAATTGTATTTTTTCTTGATATAAATTTCAAATCTAATGATTATGCCGTCTTTCAGATATTGAATTTCAAAAATTACCAAATTTCTCAATGGAGTACCATAGCGAAACCTTCACGTAAAAAGATAACGATAACGGCAATGCGTCCTGACGTGTATATACTTTCTATAGCAGGAATCGCATATTATAGTAGCCTTATTATTCTGTTAAAATATAAAAGTGAATTATGATGTCACAAGTGCATGATTTTTATTTAATTCTCGACAAATACTAGATTCACCATTTATTTTTAGTTGTGAATACAGGTGAATTCACGTATGACCTGATATTTAAAATAGATATATGGTTAAAGCATGGCTTTTACAAGAGAAAGTGATATCATGAAAGGCTTTTCATGAATTTAAATTTCTTTTTCAATTTTTTTCAAGAATCAAGACCATATTTATTTAGACTTAGAAACATTTTTTTAAAAATACTGGCATAAAAGCAAAATTTCTCTAGGCTTTCAATATATTAAAAAACAGCATATTTGCACTAGATTCATAGTCCGTACGGTGTTTCATTTTAAAATTGATTTTTCTAATCAGACATATTTAAAACGTCAGGCAATGCCAGGTGTTTCAGTATATATCTATATACAAGTGCTATACTAGTGATATACCGTATTTACTCGTGTATACCGCACACTTTTTTTTCAAAAATTTAGGGCAAAAACCCTAAGTGCGCATTATACACGGAATAATTTTTTATCTCTGGATGCAATCACACGATACACATATGAATCAAGACATATATTGAAAGAAGAATTTAAAACTGGAAAACCTTACTTAATAGAAGTATTGCTGCTTCTCCCCTTGCACTTTTTTATACAACAATGCTACTAACGCTAATTAGCAATTTTCACTGCAGCTACTGCTGTTGTCCTCATCGTCACTGGCATATTCAGTATCCTCGTAATCATATCGTCTTCAGTTCCATCCATCTGAATGGAAATTCCAGTCGCTTTGAAGCTCTTAATTATCATCTCGGTTAAAATGGAATTCCAATCTTCACATATCCACTCACATACAGTTGGGAATGACACAAGCTTCATTCTCCCACTTGTGATCTGTTGTTGTTATTCACCGATTGTAGCCATGCTGAAATGCAACCTTAAATGCTCGTTTGATGATAACATCTTTTACTCCAGGCATCGCGTGTCCATGGAAGCTGTCCAGTACCAGCATCGATAGCTGCAGTAAAGCACCTTTCCGACGGTCCCGCGCAACGTTAATACAATCTTTCATGAGGTTGTCTGTCTTTCACCCTTTTTCCTGTACTCTTACAATTATGTCGACTGGAAAAGTTTCTTTTGGGACAGTTTTACTTTTAAAAATCACATATGGTGTCAACTTGTGGCCGTCAACCGCAATGAACAGCATAACGGTGCATCGTTGCTTGTCTGTTCCTGTTGTGTGCACTTGAACATTTCTGTCTCCAATGGGATAAACGGTTGTGGCTTTCAGCATATCAAACCACAAAAGAGTTTTCATGGAGTTAGCATTTGTTTCGAATTTCTTTACTGAAATTTATCTAGTCATTCATTTACTTGCATGTCAAATTTATGGTGCGCGTTAAACACGAGGTATAAAAAATTTCGCCATTTTTTGTTGTAAAGCACGGGGTGTGCGCTATACACGCGTGCGTGTTATATGCGAGTAAATACGGTATATATACAAGGTCACCATAATTAAACTGACAGTACTCTGCATGTATTGCGATCAGCGCTCAATTCTGTATTGTTTCGAGAATGGAGCCAAATTTTGTAGGATGATTAAAATGATACAGGGGACAAAATATTCCGCATAAAGAAAATTTAGTTACAAAAGTTATTGCTACGGTGATATATGGTGCTGTTTCTCTTCCTCCCCACACACACACACACAGAATCTTTTGTCTCCCACTTTGTTTAATCATCTTGCAAAATTTGGTGCCATTCTCGCAGTTACATCACATTATAGAATATGCTGAGTACTGTCAGTTTAATTATGGCCACCTTGAAAAGCTCATAGAGTGCAGTCTAAATGTAAGAATGTAGCTAAATTTTGTAGGATGATTAGACAAGATGTGGGACGAAGGATTCTGCGAAAAAAAGTGCCATATGCCCTTAGCATTGACTTTTGGAACAAATTTCTTGTTTTGTGGAATCATTCATCCCCCATCTTGTTTAACCATCTTACAAAATTTGGTTCTATTCTTGCAATTAGATCATGCTACAGAACATGCTGAGTACTGTCAGTTTAATTATGGCCACTTTGCATGTAAATCATTGTTTGTTTGTATGTTCCTTATACAAATCTGCAGTTTTGAGTGTTTTGCACGAATCTTGATATACATATATGTAACACATTGTAGAACATGAGTAAAATTACTGTCAACTTAAAAAAAAAATTCCTGACAACTGCTTTTCAACTACCTGCCATGGTTTATCATCATATAAATTTTTTTAAATTTTCTACTTTAATTATTTCTTTCCTGTTGCTACAAAGAGAAACTATGTAAGGACGATATTTTTGTAAGCCGATAAAAGTTCAGACCCGTGCTATTATTTTGCTGATGAAAATTATGTCATTTTGAGGCAATAATACTCATTCTTCAGGTATACAATTTAAAATGTTTTCTATAAATATGTTAAAATGATGTAATATCTTATTTAGATATATTTGGAGTAGGGATGCACCAGTTGGTGATTTTGGGCAAATATATTGAATATTTGACATGCAGGTAAATGGAATTCTGAATATTCATCTCGGCAAATAACTGTTAGACTGAATGCTCTTATATTTCAGAGTTTAAAAAAGCATAAAGAAGTTAAATTTTAAAACAGTTTTACATAATATTTAACACAATACTTCCATTTTAATGAACAAGACCTTTTTAAAAGAAAATTTACACTAAAAAACTTCTTTGCTTTGAGTTATCATTTAAAGAGTCTTAAAATGTTTTTAATTAATAAAACTTTTAAACTTCAAGGCTTCTTGAATTAAGATAAATGAATAAATATAAAATTTTCTTACATTCTAAAACAAATGTTTTAAAATCAAAGAGAAATTTTGGAGAAAATTTTGGTATGGAAACCAGCATCTCAATCCATATATTCCGTCAAAAATACACATTCAACCAAAAATACAGGATGTGTTGCTACAAGCTTAGACGGAATTTTCGTTCACAAGTTTAACAATAATAGATATATCTTAGTGAAATTTGTTTGGCAGGCAGGGTTTGAAATAATTTGCTGGATTGCATACAAAATAAGAAAATTCTGCATAATAAAATATGATGTGTGGTGTTTTTTCTCCCTTAAATTCTTTTACAGGCATGTGATTCTTCTGCAAATATTTTTTAATTTTTGTAGAAGCCCGTGATTTTTTTTTTTTTCTTTTGCAGAACTTCACATAATCAATTCATGAATCCGTTGCCAAAAAGAATCATGAATTTCTTTAAATGATCATAGAAAACATGAATTTTGTCAAAGATCTTGGAAAGAAATAACAATTTCCTCCAATCTGTCACTGAAAATTGTTATGTAATGTCAGTTGATTAGTGTTTCAAGTTAAAATAAATCTTGCATTCGTTTTTTTCACTTTACATAATTGTTGTTTTTACCCTTCCCAAGTTTGCAACAAAGTGCGTCATGACGATATTGCTTCATGCCAGTTTTCAGTAAACACCTGATTCACTAACATTCTAGAACTGTGATTGCCGAATCACCTGTTAGTTAAATAATACTACTGAATCACCATTCACGACAGTCATTTGTAAGTTTGACATCATTGCTTGTGAACCAACCAATGCCGTTTTGTGTATGATTTTTGTTTCCAGGCATGGCAGCACGTGAAACGTAGGTTCATGGTACTGACTGGTATGTGATGGAATGAAATTTTGCCATTCACGTGTTTGCTTGCTTGTACAGCAGCATGTTTTGCCCTCTGTAATTCATCTTATTTTTTACCATGTGATACTTGTCTTGGCATCGTAGCTTTGCTATGCAAAGTAAATTATATCTGCTGTCGCTCGGCATTATGAATTAAGTGGTTCTACAGTTTTTCTCGTTTAATGTATTTTACGTTAACCAAGCAAAGTTATGCTGGTGTTTTTCTTCACCTGTCAAATTATATTCATCATCATTAAAGTTTGTATTCACTGAATCTTCTACTGTTTTTTACTAAGCTTTCCTCACGTGTTTTCATGTTTGTTTTTAGACTATCATTTTGCATCCTGCTTATCATTATAAAATTTAATCTCATGGAAATAAAACAGAAAATGATTGCAAATTTCAATAATTGATTAGAACAGAAAATGATTGCGAATTTCAATAATTGATCAGAACAGAAAATGATTGCGAATTTCAATAATTGATCAGAACAGAAAATGATTGCAAATTTCAATAATTGATTGTGCAGAAAAAGTCATGAATTTTGTCAATTGCATTAAAAGAATCCCGAATTTTGTCAAATGGTTGATGAAAAGAAATTCCTGGGTTTTGTCAAACGTTTACGGAAAAAATATCCCAAATATAGTAATTATTTGATCCGTTTGCTCTAATAAATGGTATTTCATAAACTCCTGAGTAATTTTCAAAATAAATTGGTTCAATTTTAGTGCAAATGATATTCTTTAATTTCTGAGGTGGTTTGGCTACTAAGCAAATATTGAACCACTTAAGATTGCATTTTAATTTTTCAAAAATGCTTGGATAATATTTATTAGTTTGCATTTGTACAAATCATATTTATGTTCAGGCTTCTTATTATTAACAATATCCACAATTAATTTATTAATGTGTTGAACTTTAAAACCATTATTATAAGCAATTCTACAAATATTATCTAATTCATTATTCAAATTATTTTCAGTTCATACTAGAAAAGCCCGTCTTATGAAAAATCTGTAGGTTGAAATTTTATATGCAAATGCAGAACATGCATTATTTGGTATGGTAGCCTGGTTTTCTGAAAACAGATCTGTCGACAGATTGACTTGTTCTTATTAACATTATATCCAGGAATGGAAGACCATTATTATGTTCAATTCTCTTTGGGCAGATTGACGAAATTCACGATTTTTTTCCTCATGTACATTGATGAAATTTTTTATTATTTTTTTTTTTTTTCCTGCTACAAATTGACATTATTAATGGCTTTTCCACATCCGATTTACGAAATACATGATTTCTTTTCTGCTACCATTGCACGAAATTAGATTTTTCCTTATGAGTGGTTGATGAAATTTGTACTTTCTTTTTACAAGCACTTAATGCAATTTCTGGGGTTAGTTGTGAAATTCATGCTTTTTTCCCCTATGAGTGATTGACGAAATTAGCAATTTTTTACCATTGGTAAAATTCATGATCTTTTTCCCACGACCAATTGGCATAATTCGAAACCCTGAAATTTACAGAGACATTGGCATCTGTGATTCTGTGCACTCTGCAGGTTGTGCACCCCAATAGTGTTAAGTTTTGTCTAAAATAGAAAAGAACTATCCTGTGATTAATTTAGAACTACTCTCCATTGTAAAATCTGTTAAGGCTGTATCTATAAAATCTGTTGATTATACTATCTGTATAATCAACATTTTACCATCTTATCTGGCAGTTTATCATTATAAGATCACCCAAACATTATAACCAGGTGGTTACTTAAACTTAGTGAATATTCTTTCATTATGAAATTTAAAGGTAAAATGAATGTACTAGCAGATTTTTTCCCAGGAACTAGCTAACATATATCTAGCTAACATATAGCTAACATATATAATACATATCCAAAAGTTATGAAATCCTTCAGTGATTCACAGGAAAAAGTTCGAGAAATTCAGCAATCGCTCATGGAAAAATTCTCTAAATTCTTCAGTCTGTTGTAGAGAAAAAAATACAGAATTGGCCAGTCGGTCACATGAGAACATCTCAAAATTCACTTACATCAAGTTATGTTGTACATGGTCCAGTTGATTTTTTTAAATCAAGTTCTAAACACCTCTATTTTAATTGTGGCCAGCAGTGTTGAATTCAGAGTTTTTCAAGAATTAATTTTGCAGCTATGAGGGATGATATTATAGAAAGGTTTGCATTGTTAGACCATTACAAAATGCAAAATCTTAAATTTTCCTTCAGGAAGGGGGATGATGTTATGGAGTGCGAGTCTCCTTGGGCTATCCCTTGAGTACATCGCTGATGGCCACCTTGTGCTTTAAATAAGTTAGTTATTCTGGGTTGAAGGAATTTCTCTTAGGTACAGTAAACTCTTATCTAAGGTAGAATCGATCGGGAGCGAGAAAATTTTCCTTAGTAGACAATATTCCACCTTAGACAAATTTTACTCTGTCTATGCATTTGCAGGGACTTGAAAATCTTTCTGAGTTAGACAGATTTCCGTCTTACACAGAGTCTGCCTTACAGAGAATTTACTGTATTTTTTCATGGGAAATCAACATTAATTTTTTTATATGTCTTAAAAGTATACTAATATATTTGTTTTGTTAGTTTTATTCATGATCAGTTATGTTAATTTTCTTTTCAATATTGTGTTTACATATATATTTAATTTTAGGTGTGCAGTTTTTGTCAGACAGACTTATCTTCTGGTATTGATAGTTTCCTGGCACCTGTGGGTGATAAAGGACAATTCAAGGATTTTTGTTCTCAAAATTGTATGGAACGATACGAAATTATGAATAACATTTCAAAAAATACGCCACAAGCTCAAGTGTGTTCTCATTGTAAGAAGCAAGGTACTTTTAAAATTCAGGTCAGTTTTTGCTTGTTTATACTTTATAGTTATTAGGATTTTTTGAAGCTTGTGAGTTTTCTGCTGATTTCAGGCATTAAAAACATGTCTTTCTGTTTTTTGTGTGGGATTTAACAAGAAAAAAAATCGTAAAAGTTTCAACTATTAGTTTAGTTAGCATCCCTTACATTACATGTACCTCTCTCTCATTTAACATGCTGAATAGCTGAATGGTATTTGAAAAGGTAGGAAAGGCAGTTTTTTTTTTCTTTTTTTCATTTTTAGTTTCTTTGACCTTTGCAATTTATAAACAACCAGAAAAATTTTAAAGGTGGGCAAAAATGTCTCAATTGAATAAACACATAGGAATGAGAATCTTCCATGTATTAGTGTATTTCCTCTTCATCAAAATCCCCTCCTCCCTATCTTACTCTTTTAACCTCCTCCAGATTACAAAGTTTAGAATCTTTAAACAAAATTACTGCCCTATTTGTTGCTCTGTAGTAACAATAAATAAAAAATTATCTAAATTATCTCCTCCCTGTAAATTTTCTGCTTATTCTTTTGTTTTTTTTCCAGCATACAGAGTTTCAAATCGTTTGAAATCTTTTTTAAAAATCCACCCTATTTGTTGCTTACTATCTCTAATAACAATAAATAAATATTTAATACTTGATTTATCCCATTGCTATCTAAGCGTAGAACCAACAGATTGAAAAATGTCCAAGCCGGGAATTGAACCCGGAACCCTTGGAATAGCACTCTGCCATTAAACTACGAGGACGATACCCAGCTTAGCATCTCTCACTCATATATGTTGGTAAGGCTGAAACTGCAGCACAAGATGGAATGGTCTACATGAGCACGTAATCTTGCGGTATAACATGAGACACAAATAAACCCAGCATCGTTGAACACATATATAATTTTAATTAATTTTTCAATTAATTTTCAGCAGTGAAATTACGTTTGAAATTATTGACTATTTAATACTTGATTTATCACATTGCTAACTAAGCGTAGAACCAACAGAGTGAAAAATGTCCACGTTGGGAATCGAACCCGGAACCCTTGGAATAGTGCTCCAAGTGCTCTACCGTTAAGCTATGAGGACGATACCTAGCTTAGCATCTCTCACTCATATATGTTGGTTCTATGCTTTTTAGTGGGTTTGAACTAAAAATGACCGCAAATAATTAAATTTGTCAATTATATTTAATGAATTATTTTTATGAACAGTTGTCGCAAATGCAGACCTGAAACTAAGTTCCACTATATCTCTGTAAAATTTTGAAATATTTAATTTCGGCAGTTTAATGTCTGTTTTCTTTCTAGATGGATTCCTGTTTAGAGACTGATTCATTAAGTACTTCTTTTTTATTTAGTTCTTAAATTTGTTCTAAATCTAAAATGTATATATCCGTGTCATTTGACAAAGTTTTGATTTTGTTCATGAACTTGATGACTCTCTCTCTCTCTCTCTCTCTCTTTCTCTCTTTCTGAGAGAGACAACTAAATTTTCAGCCGTACTTAATCAAACAAGTATATCTAAGCTTAATTTAATAAAATAAATTAAATTCTCCTACCTGTAGCTCTGCAAAGGTCCCGGCAGCGGCCATATCAAAATTTTCTTTTCTTCTAATTAATCCAAGAGAGACGTTAAAAACAATTCTATGTGATGAACAAGAAACATACATTTAGTAAATGCACAGATGAAACAACATGGAAACCATTTACATTACATATTAATTATATTTCTTATCTAAACTATTAATTTTATAGTCTTAAATTGGATTCTATAGTTAAAATGTTCAATTAAATAGTTCCTTTATCATTTCTATTGTTCTTGTTGTCTGGTCAAAGCCAGACGTCTTTCTCTTAGCATGTTTCTATTCTGATCTGTTTTGTTTCGCTCAGTCACTTTTGGCCGCAGTCAGAGGTGGCGGTCAGTCCAAGGAGAAAAACCATGCACCTTCGCAACACTTATAAAGCTTTGTATTTCTTGTGTTCTCAATTGTTTAATGAGCTCATATTTGTAAATGCCATTGTGCTATAACAATTTTAAGTTATTATTATTTCATAATAATTGACACTGAATGTATATATTTTTTATTAAAGCATTATTTCTTTTAGGTCAAACATGATAATCAAACATACGCTCTCTGTGGTGACCTATGTGTTGCTGGATTCCGGTGTGCTCATAAAATCAAAGACAAAATGTGCTACACATGTTTTAATTTTTTTAATATGACTGCTGAAAAAGACAAAGACTTTTCATTCAAGTTTGATAATCAATTTAAGCAGTTCTGCACAAAAGCATGTATGACTTTATTTGTGCTTTCTCATCGAAAAATAGTAGCATGTATTTCTTGCAAAGTAAGTTGATGAAATTTTTATCCAGTTCTGTAAAACTGTTATTTTAAATTAGTGATGTAACGAATAGTGATTTGGCCGAATAGCCGAATACCGAATATTCGGCCAAGTTTTAGGCCGAATACCGAATATTCGGCGGCCGAATACTAACTTTAATATAAATGACTTTTATTTTAATTGTTTAATTTTTTTTTTCAATTTTAAAATAAAAAATTAAATTAAGGACTAATTGAAATTAATTTTTTGTTTGAGTTTTCAAAAATCATAACAGCTGAATGTATTTTTTTTTATACTTTAAATGTCTTAAAAAATACTTTAACCTCCTCAGACCCGATGTATCCTATAGGATACAAATCTTTACATTTTTTTTTTTTTTTCACATATATAAATAATGTTTAAAAAAAAAGAAAATTGGTGTGTATGGAGCCTTACAGATAGCAGAACTAAATAAAAAAGCAATTTCTTTCTTAGTGTTTTTTTAGCGAGATACATTTTATATCAAAATGGCTTGCAGCAAAATTGCACGAAATTTACAAAAACGAAAATGTAAACAGTTTTTTAGTACGTTAAAATACCATTTGTAGAGTCCATTAGAAATAAAAAAATATTAAATGTATAATTATTTCACGTTTTGCATTGTTTTTTCAATGCAATGCAAAATAAAGTAAAATAAAAAATCCTAACAAACTGTCAAAAAATGTACTTATTGGATCCCCATGTATCATCGAATTTTATGTATAAAAAATACATTTTAATTTTTTTCGCTTTTCAATCTTTCTTAGTTATCGGTTTGTTAATATAAATTCATAACTGAAGTTTAAAAAAATATAATAATAAACCCTGGGGTCTGAAGAGGTTAAAGATAACATATGACTTTTAAAAATGTAAATAATAATTTAATTCATAATTTTTTATTTAATCCATAGATAGTTTTAGTAATTTCTATATATATACTATCAAAAATAGAACTCATTACCTCTGTAAAAATGAAACTTTTTTTATTTTAGTAAAATCCTTTCACCCCCTAAAAGTAAGAACTTGCATGTGTCCTCTGTCTTTTTATATCCTTTTTCATGCAACTTAAACTTAGTAAATTTACACTCTGTATGTCAAAAAAAAAAAAGGTTATTTTCTTAAAATATAATTATTCATTCCATTAAAATATTATATATTCTTTTCTGCTACCAAGATATACTTTTCTCTTTTCTTTCTCTCAAAATTAACAAGCCCCTCATAATACTTCCTCCACCCCATATTTCAGAATGAGATCTTTTTCTTATAATAATTAATGTATTTAGGTATAATTTTTTAATATTGTTTGTCGAAAATATTTAAAATCATATTTTGTTTTGATTTTCTGGAACATATCTAAACAAATATCTTGAAATATTCGGCCAAATATGCCACTATTCGGCTACAGGTATTCGGTCAAATGTCCCACTATTCGGCCACAGGTATTCGGCCGAATATCTGTTCAATATTCGGCTGGCCGAATATTCGGCAAAAGGGCCGAATAGGCCGAATACCGAATAGTGGCCGAATATTCGTTACATCCCTATTTTAAATTGTCTCTGAATTCAGTTAGGGGAGTTATATGAAATACTAAAGATATAAAGTTTGATCTTTATTGAAACCTTTATTATATAAGAAGCAAGAGTCTGCAGCAATTGCACATGAAGAATTGATTAATGTAGCAGGGTTCATGCTCATCAAGGGATTATGGCATTCAGAGGAAAATTGGGGATAAATTCTAGTCATAAAAAATCAGGGAATAATGCAAAAAATTTCCCAAACCTGGCAAAAAGATTGTCAATCACTGCTATTCGCATGCTTTATGATGTTATAATGAAATAAAACTAAGACACACCTTCTCACATCATGAGATACAGAATTGGAAACTAGCCACTTCTTGCAGATTAAATATAACTTGTTACATTTAATCTGTGCTCCTTCTAATTTCTGGCAACATCCATTCAATCACTAGGCACACTTTCTAACATCATGAGGTTTGAAAACTGTTCAAGAGGAACGAAAAATAAGACATTTTTAAATTGATATTGGCACTTGTAGCCTTCATATTAGTGTTCATAATGGTTTTCTAAGAAGTAATAAAATCACAAAGTGAAATTCTTGCAGCACTCAACCAAGTTTTTAACGACAACCCCACAAGGCATCCAGACTTCATCTTCGTACACAAATTAATATTTTTCCTTTAACGTTCTGTTAATATAATTTATATTGATGATGTATAAACTTTATTTTTCAGATTACCTTGTTTTTACTTTATTTCTCGGGGAAGGCAGGTATGTCATGAATCATGATACTGGTTTTAGAAAATTTTGTTAATTGTTACATGGAAAAATTATGCCTCCCGGGATATTCATCAGGGGATTCTCAAGGGATTTTTTCTTAGAAAATGAGTGACCTTTTGTAAAAATAACTGTTATCTTATTTTAATGTTAGTCATGACTAGAAAAAAAGGGCTGCCGGGCGTGAATTTTTCAAAAAGGGCACACTATTCTCAAAAAGGGTGCACTTGTACCTTGTTCACAAAATACATTTTGAACTAGTTTGTTTAGAGCCCACTAATAGAATTTGCGATATTTTCCCGTGATCAATTGAATTTCGCGATTGCCCCCTCCATCAACTGACAAATTTCATGATTTTACTTTTCTTCAACTTTTTGACAAATTTCACTTTTCGTAACCGACTGAAGAATTTTGCTATTTTTTCTCATGATTGAATGTTGAATTTAACTTTTTTTCCCTCTATCAATTGACGAATTTCACAATACAGTCGAACCTCGTTAATACACAAATCAAAGGACTGATAAAAATTTACGTACCGTACCGCTCACTAGAGTGTTCACGCAAAGCCTGAAGAGTTGAAGTAAATTTGCTGGGAAAATTGCGTGGGCTAAAAGTGAATCCGAATCTAATCCAATTTCTGATTAGTTCACATCCCATGCTAAAAATGGCACTTGGCAGAAAAATATGCACTTGCTTTCGTGCAAATGCTCATAGAAGAAAAGAAAATGGCGAATTTTGATTATAAAGAAGAGCAATTGGGCGCTGTGAAACTTCTCTTAAAGGCCACGTGATGCATGGAAGAGTTAAAAAAGGCTGCCGGATACATCGGAAGCGTTAAAAAGGGCCGCCGGGCACTGCACCCTGCTAAAACGGCTTAGTCAACACTAAATGTATATAGTATATCTGTATGATATGAAGTTTGTTTATATTTCTTATTGAATTTGTTTATATTTATTCTTATTATCAGCTTCTATTTAAAGCGTAAAAGAATTTTTTTTTTTTTTTTTCCATTGAATGCAAAAATAAAAATTTAATCTAAAAGCTACTCAAAATAATTGGAAGAAAGTAAATGTACAGCAAGTTATCAATTTGATCTATACTGTTTAACTTCTATTTAATTTTAAGTTATATTAATAATTAAAAAAAAAAAAAAATAGTGTAATTATAATCTTGGAAGGTGTTCATTCCTTAAATCAGCATAATATTATATACATAATTTGTTGTATAAAAGCAAAATCAGGCCATGCAGCACTCCTATAATTCCTATAAATTTTTAAAAATTTCTATTTTTTTATATTACTTATTTTTTCTATATCTTCCACCCTCGCAAATATTTTTTGTTTAAGCCGTGAAGTTCCGCAATCCAGATGCAATTTTTTCGAGAATATCTTTTTTAATTTTGCTGAATTCTGCAAAAAAAAATTTCCTTCAAAAAAATAATCACAAATTTAGTCAATCCTATGCAAAAAAAAAAAAAAAAAATTACTAGAATTTCATCTATGTATCTCGAAAAAAAATTGTGAATTTCGTCAATTGGTCGTTAAAAAAATAGTGGATTTCATCAATTGGTCATCAAAAAAAACCTGCACATTTTGTTAATAGGTCGCTGATAAAAATTGCGAAAGTCTACAAGTGTGGCAAAAAAAAAATGTGACTTTTTTCAGTCATTCACAGAAAAAAATGCTAATTTCTTCAGTAAGTCACATTAAACATTCACTAATTTCATCAGTCTGTTGTTGTAATATATCGATTGGTAGTTGATAAAAATTGTAAAGTTTGGCATTCATTTGCAGCAAAAAATCACTGATTTCGTCAGTTGGTCATTGAAATATGTCGCAAAATTTGTCAATTGTTTGTTGATAAAAATTGTAATTTTCGGCAATCACTCGTGGTACGCAAATTCCTCATTGGGAGCTTCATCAATCGATTGCAAAAAAGAAAAAAGGCCGCAGAAAAAAAGTCTGGTATTTTCGTCAATGTGAATTTTGTTAATCACTTATGGCAAAAAATCACAAATTTCTGTACTCAGTTACAGCAAAAAATTACAAAATTTTTCGATCGGTCATTGTTAAAAATCTCAAATTTTGTGAATCAGTCACAAGAAAGAAATCTCATAATTGGTCAGTCGGTCACGTAATTTCACAGAATTATATTGATCATAAGTTTTTTGCTCTATAAGTGTAAAGTAAATACAATTCATTTTATATAAATTTATTACAAAAAATCATTTATACTTAAAAAATAAAAATAAATCAAGTAGCTGTTATTTCAATTATGTTTGTATTGATAAATGTAAATGCTATAAGGGGTGATGATTAAGAAAATAATTGTGAAAAATATTGCTTGGGGGGGGGGGGGGGGATGCATAAAAATGCTCAAAATTCCCGAAGTTGTCAGAAGTGAACTTTAAATATTTTACTTCTGATATAGTCTTTACAATGTTGATGTCTATGATATTACTTATTAAAACATGTGGGTGTATTTACATATAAATAGAAATCCCTACATTTCTTGAAAAATTTTCTGTATTTCCTATAATATTTTTAAAGAGGAGATTTTTTAACACTTTTAAGTCTGCAAAATATTAAAAATCTAATTTTGAAAATTATTATTTCTGGCTTTTTGAAGTTTTTTAATTTTATTACAGATCTTTTAAATCAAAAGTAAAAGAAATGTTTTCAAAAAAATGTAATAAAAAATAAAGAATTTTTTTAAATCATGGTAAAATTCTTAATATATTCAGTCAAAAATTGAATTTAAATTGTGTATAATTATTATGCTTTTAAGTGTATTAAATTTTTGTTCATTTTTTTACAGGTAAAAAAGTATAATTTTGACATGATTGAAAAGCAGGATAGTAACAGCCAAACTCAAATATTTTGCTCCCTCAATTGTTTATCATTGTATCGTGTAAGCGTAAATGCTGCTTCTTCTAAAAGTGTTAGATGTGATAACTGTACGAAGACATTACCAGCTCAGTATCATCTAACAATGAGTGACGGTTCTGTACGAAACTTTTGTACTTACAATTGTGTTATGGTATTTCAAAATCAGTATACTAATGTATGTACACTTACCACTACTTCTGCTACTCGACAAACTTCATCATCAGTATCTACATCAAGTTAGTATTTTTTGTAATTATTTTTTATGATTACTGTAATAATAGATATGTGTAAAGTACATCCTTCTTGTTTGGTTTCTCAAATTAAATATAAAAAATTTAAACCTTATTGAATAAAAAAAAATTCATTTTGTTCTACTTTTTTTATAAACCAAGTTTTTGTTTGGTATATGTATTTTCACTTTAAATTGTTTGTTTATATTTGTAAATTACTGTTAAAGCTGTCCATTTAATTTATCAAAATCTTTACATGGTATTTATAAATGCAAATATTTTAAAATGTAAAAAATCAAATTATTTTTTTAAAAGATTAAACTTTTATATTTTGTCTGTAGCATATATCTGCAGATATCTTCGCTAAGAATGAGAAGTCAAATTGTATTATAATAACAATAAGTTAATTGCATAACTTATTTTACATTATTTTTCTTCTTTCTAGTTTTCTACAAATATTGCTTGAGTAATTAATTGTGCATATTTCTGAAATGAAATAAAACAATGTAATTCAAAAATTATTGTCCTTATTACAAATGACATTAACTTTACTGTAAACTGTAATAGGAAGAAACCCTTTAAGACATTACAAAAAGAAATAAGCTAAAAATTTTGTTTGTGTGCATCAAAATTGTTCCATGTGGCTTTTTTACTCACCTAGAGAATACCCTAGTGGTTATCCATTTCATGCCAGACATTGTGAATGTGTTGTATATAACTCAATATGACTTCTTTTTATGGAGATATATTCTTTCTTTGCCTGTAAAAGTGAGTGAGGTAATTGAAAGTATACGCTGCCATAGTCAGCGGGGACCTGAACCAAAGGTTCATTTGGAAGGATATTTTTTTTTAATTTGAGTTTCTAATTCATTCGAGGTATATTTGGGGCAAACAAACCAGCATGTGCAAAGCAATGCCCGGTATACACTGCCTTAGGCAGCGGGGACCCAAACCAGAGGTTCGTTTGGAAGGATGTTTCTTTAAATTCGAGTTTCTAATATATTCAAGGTTCATTTGTAGCAAACAAACCAGCATGTGCTTGTGTAGTACATGCCTTATATCAGCCCTTAAAGTTTGTACCATGGGTTTGCAATCACCCCGTAGATGCTCACTAAGAATTTTTTTTTAATTATTATTTAATTTCTAAGTGGTGAAACTTGCAAAAGACGTTCTGCTAAAGACATATTTTTTTCTAAAACTATTACGGCTAGAGACTTTAAAATTGACATGGAACTTACCTTTAACGCATAGATATTTGCTAAGATCAGTTTTAAAAAATTACATTTTTTAATGAGCGAAGCAATCAAAAATAACTTTTCTACTACAATTTCTGTAAACCTAAGGACTAAAAACTCAGTCTAGAGAAGTCAATCCCGATTCTTTTTTCTTTAATTAGAATATTACTCTAAGACTTAAATAGGTAGCAAAAATTTAAAACTTTCTATTTTTTCAAAAAAAGAAAATTTAAGATTTTGTATTTTATTGTAAAAAAATTAAACAATAGAAAAAAAAAATAACCACTTTCAAATACAACCTCTGTAGTGTTGTAAATCAGAGATGTGTTATTTGCCTGCAATTTTGAAAGTATTGATGTCTAAATCAATGTGCTTTTTTATATTTACAGCGGTTTATGGTCTTATGTAATTTCTAATTATAAAATAGTTGGAATAATTTTCTCTTCTTCATTATGTAGTCTTTACCTCCAATTTTGTATGTATAGTACATACCCTTTTCATTCATTTTCTTTTTTTATTTAAGCTTCAAAACCTTCAGCAGCAACAAGCACACCAGTTATTTCCAATGTTTGTTCTCTTGCAAGACCACCTGGGCCAACTTTAATACGAAATATAGTACCTCCAAAATTAGTCACTGCACGGCCACCTCCACCATTAGCAGTCATCGGTTCAAAGGTTTGTCTTATAACTTTATTTTATATTTGACTATAAGTTAACCTTTATCTTTATAAGTCTAAAATAGCCATGTATAAGAATCAAATTTGTTCTCATTTTACCAATTATGTAATAATTTATCTGTTTTTTATATGCATATAAGAAGTTAAATATCTAACTGGTGACTGGTGTCATTATTCTGTTTACAACAAAATAAAAATTCTTCATTTATTTAAAACTAATAATGCACCTTTTCTTTATTTTCTTCTTATTTTTATCGCCTTCTCACACATTTCATGCAGTAGGAATATTGAGGTAAATGTAGCATAGTGAATTTCAATTATCCATGCCCCAATTAATTTGAAATTGTTTTGAAATAATTTGAATCCCAATTAAATAAGTCTGGCAATATGTTCTTTTTTTTTGTGTGTGTGTGTGTTTGTGTGCACCAATATTTCAAGGTGTTATCTTAAAGTCTGTAAAATGTGCTAAATTATTTTTGTCACACAAACTGTTACCCTATTCACTTATGTATTTTTTATATTTTTAATGGTTTGTTCATTTGACAAAACCCTATTTGTCTCACTCCTTTGTCTGTCTGTCCGTTACAGAGCTCGTTTTCAGAAACTGCATAAGTTAGAGATTTGAAATTTTGCATACTTATAGCTGTTATATACTTATAGTTAACTTGCTCAGCATTGCCCAGGTACGCCAAAAATTAGCACGTGTTGCAAAAAAGCTCTGAAATTCACAATGATATATCGCAAAAAAATTTTTAATTGCTGCCCAAATTTTGAAAAGAGAAAAAAAATTATTTTGTATTCGAAGGCATGGTTCGTACGCTTTGGAAAAAATAGAAAAAGTGCTGGAAAAAAAAGTATTCATTTTCAAGGAATGAAAAGTGCTGGAAAAAAAAATATTCATTTTCAAGGAATGAAAAGTGCTGGAAAATATCACGAACTTCGACAAATGGTCACCTCAAAATATCAATTTCAACGACCGTTCGAATGAAAAAATCGGCAATTTCTCCAAAGCAGCGCTGAAAAAAATGCGAATTTCGTCAAAAGATCGCGCGAAAATCGCGATTTTCGTCAAAAAGTCGCAGAAAAAAGCGTATTTCAAGAGAAATTTCGACAAAAGTTTGCGAAAAAGAGGAAATTTCATCAGACGATCGGGGGAAAAACTCAAATTGTATTAAAAGCTCGAAAAAATAGGCGTGTTTCATCAAAAGATCGCGAAAAAAACACAAATTTCGACAAAGGATCGCAAAGAAAACGCGAATTTCTTCAAAGGATCGCGGGAAAACCGCGAACTTCGTCAAAAGTTCGCGAAAAGAAGAAAAAAAATTGTCAAAGAATTCAGGAAAAAGTCCAAATTTCGTCAAAAGATTGAGGGGAAAATGCAAATTTCGTCAAAGGATCGCGAAAAAAAAACCGTGAACTTTGTCAAATGATAGCTAGTTTCTTCAAAAAACGAACAAAATGGGGTCAAAATATAGTAAGAAAACGCGAATTTCGTTAAAACATCGCAAAAAAACCCGCAAATTTCATCAAAAGGTCGCGAAAAACCGCAAATTTTGTCAAAAGATTTTGACTAACACGCTAATTTCGTCAAAAGAAAGCGAAAAACACCCTGATTTCAACAAAGGATCATGAAAAATACGCGAATTTTGTCAAAAGATTGCGAAAAATACGCAAATTTCGTCGGAAGATTGCGAGAAATACACAAAATTGACCTAAAGATCGCGAGAAATACGCAAATTTCATATAAAGATCACGAGAAATACGCAAATTTCATATAAAGATCGGAAGAAATACGCAAATTTCATATAAAGATCGCGAGAAATACGCAAATTTCATCAAAAGATCGCTTGAAATACACAAATTTAGTCGAGAGATCGCGAAAAACACCTGAATTTCGTTAAAAGATCACGAAAAGCATGCGAATTTTGTCAAAGGATACCAAAAAAAAAAAAAAAAAAACGTGAATTTTGTCAAAAGATCACAAATTACTTTAAAAAACGAAAAACAGGGTGAAAAGATTGTGAAAAAACCCGAATTTCGTTAAAAGATCGCGAAAAAAAACCTACAAATTTCATCAAAAGGTCGCAAAAAACCGCAATTTTTGCAAAAGATTTCGAAAAGCACATTGATTTCAACAAAGGATCGCGAAAAATACGCGAATTTTGGCAAAAGATCGCGAAAAATACGCGAATTTTGGCAAAAGATCACGAATAATACGTGAATTTTGGCAAAAGATCGCGAGAAGTACGCAAATTTCATCAAAAGATCGCGAGAAATACACAAATTTCTTATTTATTAGCATTAGAATTTCAATCTGCTCCAAAAACAGCTTTTATTGCTACAAAATTAATTTTTGCTGCTACAAAATGGATTATATTGCTACAAAAATCCGATTTTTGCTGCTACAAAAATAGATTTTACTGCTCCACAATTCGATTATTGCTGCTCCAAAGCTGCTACAAAATGGCTTTAATGCACTTTCATCCCTGCTTACTAAGTTAAAATACATTATTCTTTAAAAATTCTCTAATAATGTCTTTTAAATGCCTTTTATAAAAATTAAAAGATCTGATAAGATTTCTTTGTAATAGATAATCAATGGGGTGGTTATTTTTCTTATGTGTTATTGTACGCCATTTTTATGCATGTATCTAAACAGTGCTGGAATAGTGCTTGAAAAGTGCTTGAATTTTATTTGTTCTTGAGTGTATGAACCATGGAAGGTTGAAAGTTGATTCCTTTCACTAATGTAGAACAAGTTGGAAATTGCTCGTCAAACGTGGCAAATGAGGTGCGTTCGTACTATAACTAGTTTTAAAATTATTTTTTGCACCCCATACTGTACTGAATGTATAATTTTTTGCACTTCATAACGTGCATAGTCTGATACATCATTAAAATGCACTTCCAATAATTTTTTCGGAACACTTTTGACTGTCCCTGTAATTAAACTATACATCCGATTTTCCTAAAATTTGAAATAGCTCAACAAAATTTTGCAACAATTATATCTTTAAAATTTCAGACCATTCGGAAGGCTGTAATATCATTAAAATGCACTTGCAATAATTTTTCCCATTGGCCATAATGTAAAGAGAAACTTTTGGCTGTCTCTGTAATTAAACTATACATCCGATTTTCCTAAAATTTGAAATGGCTCGACAAAATTTTGCAACAATTATATCTTTAAAATTTCAGATCATTCGGAAGGCTCTAATACCATTAAAATCCACTTGCAATAAATTTTCCCATTGGCCGTAATGTAAAGAAAAACTTTTGACTGTCCCTGTAATTAAACTATACGTCCGATTTTCCTAAAATTTGAAATGGCTCGACAAAATTTTGCAACAATTATATCTTTAAAATTTCAGATCATTCGTAAGGCTCTAATATCATTAAAATCCACTTGCAATAATTTTTCCCATTGGCCGTAATGTAAAGAAAAACTTTTGACTGTCCCTGTAATTAAACTATACATCCGATTTTCATAAAATTTGAAATGGCTTGACAAAATTTTGCAACAATCACATATTTGAAATTTCAGACTATTCGGTTGGGTAGTTTTTGCTCTGTTACATGCGGACAGACGGACGGACTGAACGACGACTATAGGTGCTACGTATTTATATAATTACGAACGCACCTAAAAATGGTTGGAAATCGCTAAAATACACTAAAGATTGCATACAAAATTCCCAAAAAATTAGAAAATTGCTATATGAAATCCGAATAAACTTTATTGAAAAGAGGGCAGAAATTACTTTAGTATTATTGGTCAAAAATGGAATGTGAAAAAATTGTAGCAGGTCGCGAAGAAACGTAAAAATCGAATTAAAAATCACGAAAGTCAAAATTTACTATAATTGAATAAAAGTTTCAAATCTAATTCCTTTGACCTGCAGGCTCTCTTAAAATTTATGTTTGGAAAACATGATAAGCATTGCATCATGTTACTTTTATTCATAATTTAATTTACTTGGATTCCCTAATAATTAATATAATCCCTTAAGTTAATATTAGTTTTTGTTACATTAAAATATCTCAGTTTGTTGATTTTCTCTAAGCCAGTAATCCCTATTGGTTTACAATGGAAGTCTATGAGAATTTGGTAAAATATTAGAGATATTGCCAAGTTGGCGGCTAATTTTGGTCGCCAAATTTGGCGATATATCACCATGTTGGCGGCAGAACTGTGTCCCCATACGGTAACCTCCTTATAGGTATGGAGATGCATTAAATGCTGTTCAAAAATCACATAAAAAATTTGCTAAAAATTCAAAAATTGCTGTATGAATTCCGAATAAACTTTTTTGAAAAGAGAACAAAATTTACGATATTGGGTTAAAAGAAAGAAACCGTATTATTTTCACTAGTGTGGAAAAATCGCCTAAGAACTTAAAAAGGCACTAAAAATCTGATAAAAAATTAAATTTAAAAAAATCTAATCGAAAATCGGATTTCGAGGTGCAAAACTTCATATATAGATGTAGTTTTCCCCCAAATTTTGTAGCTCTACGTGCAGCGGTCTCTTCAGAACACTGTAGAGAGACACTCACAAACTTCTTTCCTTATTATTATAGATACCTCCGATCACACAACAAATCATAAAATTTTTAAAAAATCTGTAATTAAATGAATTCGACCATTCTTGCGACTTTTTGATTTCAAAATATAATCTTAATTTGGGCATTTCATTCAAGGAACAAATAGCTCATTTGGTTGAGCATTGGTTTTGTAAGCCAAAGGTCGTGGGTTCAATTCCTGCCGACTGAAGTTGAAATTTTTCAAAACTTAAACTTGTAATTGTTTTAGTGGGATTTCTTTTTTTTTTCTCTCTCTCTCTCTTTTTTTTTTTCCAAAGTGGTCAACAATTATATCACTAATACCAATTATTTTTCTTTTACCTTGAAAAATAGACATGTCATAGGTTGATTGAAAAATCTGACTCTTTGTAAATGACCTAGGCTGTTTGGAGAATTATCTCCTTTATACCAATGCACCTGATATTTCTCAGGCTTATTCCAAAGAGTCTAAGTAAATTTGGTTAATTTGAATATGACCAATTGTTTCTCAATCAGCCTGATATTTCTTAGGCTTATTGCAAAGACCGTAGACAGCATTAAGCTAATTGAAAAATAACCACTTTTTCTTAATGAGACTGATTTTTTCCATGTCTATTGCAATGAGCTTATGCACTTTTACGCTAATTAGGAAATGGTCAAGGTAATAAATGATTATATACATAATTTAAGTATAAAAAATAGGAGCAGGAATTTAAAAATGCTTATAGAAAATGTATGATAAAACTGTGTTATTGACAGAGTTAATTAATGGTACTTACAGTCTTAAGATCTGTGAATACTTCATTAGGGTTTCGTTCATCTGACGAAACCCTATTCGTCTCGCTCCTCTGTCTGTCCGTCACAGAGCCCGTTCTCAGAAACTATACATGTTGGAGATTTGAAATTTTGCATACTTATAGATGACCACCACACATCATACGACAAATCATAAAATTTTGTAAAAGTCGTACATTTAACCCTTTGGGCTCCCACATGTGTATTTTAAATAATTCTTTCTAAGTGCGTCCCTAATTAGGTTGCAGGCGTGAAATTTTGCGTACTTATAGATGGACACCTGAGATCAAACAACAAATCATAAAATTTTGAAAGTCGTACATTTAACCCTTTGGGCTCCCACATGTGTATTTTAAATAATTCTTTCTAAGTGCGTCCCTAATTAGGTTGCAGGCGTGAAATTTTGCGTACTTATAGATGGACACCTGAGATCGAACAACAAATCATAAAATTTTGAAAAAGTCATACATTTAACCCTTTGGGCTCCCACATGTGTATTTTAAACAATACTGTCTATGTGAACCTCTAATTAGATTGGAGGTGTGAAATTTTGCATACGTATAGCTGAATACCTCACATCAAACGACAAATCATAAAATTTTGAAAAAGTCGTACATTTAGCCCTTTGGGCTCCCACATGTGTATTTTAAACAATTCTTTCTATGTGAACCTCTAATTAGATTGGAGGCATGAAATTTTGCATACTTATAGCTGAATACCTCGCATGAAAGGACAAATCATAAAATTTTGAAAAAGTCGTACATTTAACCCTTTGGGCTCCACATGTGTATTTTAAACAATTCTTTCTAAGTGAACCCTAATTAGGTTGGAGGAGTGAAATATTGCATACTTATAGCTGAATACCTCACATCAAACGACAAATCATAAAATTTTGTAAAAGTCGTACATTTAACCCTTTGGGCTCCCACATGTGTATTTTAAACAATTCTTTCTAAGTGAGCCCCTAATTAGGTTGGAGGCATGAAATTCTGCATACTTATAGCTGAGCATCACAAATCAAACGGCAAATCATAAAATTTTGAAAAAGTCGTACATTTAAGCTTTTGGGTTCCTACATGTGTATTTTAAACAATTCTTTCTAAGTGACACTCTATTTAGGTTGGAGGCATGAAATTTTGCATACTAGCTGAACACCATCATGCGAAAAATCTTAAAAATTTGAAAAGTCGTACATTTAACCCTTTGGGCTCCCACATGCGTGTTTTAAGCAATTCTTCCTAACTGAGCCCCTTATTAAATTGGAGATTTGAAATTTTGCATGCTTATTATAGCAGAACACCTGAGGCCAGGCGACAAATTATAAAATCTTGAAAA
Organism: Maratus speciosus; assembly: GCA_963932465.1. Lineage (NCBI taxonomy): Eukaryota > Metazoa > Arthropoda > Arachnida > Araneae > Salticidae > Maratus > Maratus speciosus. The sequence continues at coordinate 143,985,058 of OZ010791.1, forward strand.
AGTCTTACATTTAACCCTTTGAGCTACCACATATGTATTTTAAGCAATTCTTTCTAAGAGAGCCCCTAATTAAGTTGGAGACATGAATTTTTGCATACGTATAGCTGAATACCTCAGACCACATGACAAATCATAAAATTTTCAAAAAGTCTTATATTATTTACTCCTCCGTGCTCTAACGTATATTTTAAGCAATTTTTCTAACCTCTGCCCTTTTCACCCGTGGAGCACTTTTCCAACTTTTGCCGACACCCCTTTGACCATTCTTTCATATTATGCACCATAGCCTTACATATTTGAGTTCCACTTTTTACTGCCAGGGGGCGCCTACTTATCTTGGGTGCTATGGGCCCAATCCCTTCGACTAATACATATACGGATAGTATGTAAAACGGAGTTTCGTTCGGATAGAGATTTGTTTAGAATAGAGTGCGCCCCTGGTTGCGAAATGTGGAACTAACAGATTTTTCAAAAGGATAAAGTGTTTTGAAATGAATATTAAACGATACCCTCTGTGCGATCCGTGATCACACTTACCCACTTGTTTTTATTTTAAGGGTATATTTTGCAAACAAGCTGTGCCAGAAGTATGAAAGAAGTTTGAAGATGAGGCAGATTTTTAATGTTTTTCCAGCATTATGCTGAGAAGATGGGCTGCTAATGAAAATTATGAAAAATATTTATGAGAATTTTTATATTAATTAAATCTTCAGATGAGGCAGATTTTTAATGATTTCCCCAGCATTACGTAGGATAGATGGGTTGCTAATAAAAATAGTTAAAAATTATAGATGAAAATTTCTGCAACAATTACATCTGCAGATTACACAGATTTTAAGGGTTTTTTCCAGCATTATGCAGAGAAGATGGTTTGCTAGAGAAAGTTATTATAAAAAAGTATATATGAATTATTTATAATTATTAAATCTGCAGATGAGGCACATTTTTAAGGATTTCACAGCATTATGCAGGATAGATGGGTTGCTAATTAAAATAGTTAAAAATTATCTATGAAAATTTCTGCAACAGGGACATCTGTAGATAAGGCAGATTTTTAATGTTTTTCCAGCATTATTGAGAGAAGATCAGTTGCTAATGAAAATAATTAGAAAAATATGTAAGAAAATTTCTCTAATGAAATCTGTTGATGAGGCAAATTTTTAAACTTTTTCTAGCTATGTACAGAGAAGATCAGTATCTAATGAAAATTATTATAAAATATATTTTAGAAAATAATTGCAATAATGACATTTGCAGATGAGGCAGACTTTTGTTGTTTTTCACCTTTATGTAAAGATGGGTTGCTGAATGAAAACAATATAAAAGTAAATAAGCAGACAGCCTTTGCTTTTTACAAAGAGCAGAATTTCTCAATTCACCTTCAACTTGTCCATTTTTCAATATAAAAGAAAAATTGGTATTAGTGATATAATTGAAGACTGCTTATTATAAATTGCATTAAAAGATGAATTAATTTTTTTTCATTTAGTGTTCAGGTTGAAGCATTTTGGGATGACCATCCGGGTCGTGTTGCATTTGCATGTTAACAGAAATGATTTTGTCAGGTTGGGATAAGTGTCGACAGAAATTATTTTGTTGTGCTCGAATTGGGCTACGGTTCGATGGAATATTTTTTGTACAGTTTGGGTCTGATTGACTTCAAATGGAATTTTCAGGTTCAAGCCGGATTGCACATTGATATAAATTAGCTTGTCTTGCTCAGATTGATTTACAATTCAGTGGAATTTTTTTTTAGGATTCGGGTCAGGTTTTCGGTTCACTTCAAATGGAATTTTCACATGTCGACAGAAGTTATTTTGTCATGCTTGGATATGGAATTTGTTTTGTTGTGTTCAGATCGTATTGACTTCAAATGAAATTGTCAGGTTCAAGCCCAGTTGCATGTCAACAGACATTAATTTGTTGTACTTGTGTCGGGTTACGGTTCAATAGAATTTTTATATTGTTTTCAGGTTGACTTCAAATGGAATTTTTGGGTTCAGGTCTGGTTCCGTGTCGGCAGAAATTGTTTTAACTTGCTCGGATCGGTTTACGGTTCTATGAAACTTGTCAGGTCGGCTTACGAGTTTTTTCAGGGTCAGCCTGAAAAAAATCATGCTGATTGAGAAACAAATAGTCATTTTTCAATTAGCCTAACACTAGGCTCTTTGCAATAAGCCTAAAAAATATCAAGCTGATTGGGAAATAAATGGCCATATTCCAATTAACCTAACACTCTTTAGGCTTCTTGCAAATAAGCCTGAAAAATATCAGGCTGATTGGAAAAAAGAATGATTCTCCAATTACTTTGGCTTTTCCCAAAGAGCCTGATTTCTCAATTAGCCTACGCCATATATAGCAAATTGGTGCTAAAGAAGAATGAAATAAAGATGATATCTGTTCAATAGCTATTGTGAAAGAATGTATCAGTGAAAAATAACTAATTTGTATAAAAATTTAAGCACTGCAAGAGCTTCTTCAGTACAGGTTGAATAAATGTTTTTTACTGTTAAATTTCATACACACCAAATAAAGAAATTGCTTAGAAATTGAAAAGGCTGCAAAACTTTTTTTTTAAACACTGAATGCTAGCTAATATCACCCACTGAGTGGTCATAACGCCACTATTTAATATTTTGAAGATTTCAGATATAACTGGCCATTCTTATCAGGGATCTGTTTAGGAAAGTTTTGGGTCCCTAAAAGGACTCTTCACAATATTTTTCATCACAAAATTCTTTGTGTTAAAAATAGACCTTTCACGAAACGTTTCCACCTCCAAAACTAACTTTTAAATCTCACCTGTCACAAAACAATTGAATTCATCAAAGAACATATTACTTTGCTTTTTCATGCATAAAGGATAGATACACTGGAACCTGAATATAACAATTTCAAATTCACAAAATTATGACTAGAATTTTCACTTATTAGTGTTGACTTTAGAAAAAAAGGGCCGCCGGGTGAGAATTTTTCAAAAAGGGAAGACTATTCTAAAAAAAAAGGGTACATTTTTCAAAAAGGAAACACTTTTCTAAAAAAGGGTATATTTTTTCAAAAAGAAAACACTATTCTAAAAAAAGGGCACACTTGTACCTTGTTCACCAAAAATATTTTGAACTAATTTGTTTAGAGTCCCTAGAATTTGCGATATTTTCCCAGGATCAGTTGAATTTCCACGAGGCGCATAGGAAGTGTTAAACAAGGCAGGCAGGCACATCGGAAGGGTTTAAAAGGGGCGCTGTGTCCTGCTAAAGTGGCTTAGTCAACACTACTTATAATAAACTTCATAATTTCACAAAACAGGACCCTGTGAGAAAAATCTGTGGACAGGCCCCTGCTTCATTTACTCTGGATGAATTAATGAGTGTAACCTGTTTTTGTTAGGATACATACATACATGTGTGTAAGTTTAAAATTAGATTAATAGTAACTTCTCTATGTGCAAATGCAAAAAGAGCAGATGTGATATTATTTTGTTTTGTTATTTGTGCTACTAACTAATGGAATTATATATTTGCATTTTTATTATTTCTTTAGTTACTTGATGTGCCCCTCTAGGACATTTTTTAACGGCCCAGTGCTTTGCCCTTTGTAAATTTGTTAAAATGCACCTCGTTTTATTTTAAATTGGTATTCATCTTTAGTTGTACCTAAAGATTTTTTTTTTTTTTTAACTCTTCCATACCAGAATATTTCTAAATCCAAGTGTCCCAAAACCTGCAAAAATTATAGAACTTCATTTCTTTAGGGAGAAAAAAAAACCAAGAGATTACTAAATCATGTGTTAATTGAATTTTATTTATCATACTTAAAAATTATATGCTTTTTATTTTCTTATATTGGTACTCTAAACACCTTCCTAATATGTTTCTTCTTGAAATAATTCCCTTTTCCACTAAACTAGTGCCTTTTATAGAACTAGCACCCTGCCCTTTTTCTTTCTAGAATAAATGCTAAATTACTAGTTAAAATTTTATTAATTAAAGCATAAAAATGTAGATTATGTTCCTTAATTAAAGAGTTAATTGTATGCTAATTATTAATTTTAACCAGATTTGACAATTTAATGTTAAAGACAGCTATTAATAATTTTAATCAATGTAAATATCAGCAGTATTTAATATAGATTTTCATAATTATTAAAAATATTAATGTACATAACATTATTATATGCTACTAACTAATGAAAATACTAATTTGCAGTTTTTATAATTTTTGTAATTACTTTTATTAATTAAAACACATAGATTATCTTAGTTAGTTAATTGATTTGAAAACTTACAATTCACTATTTTTTTTGTGGGGGGGGGGGGGGATAAAAATTATAAAGATCAGATTAAAATTTTTTTTAAATTGATTTTAATCAAAGTTGATTTTTTTTTATGTTTCTCTACACCCTAGTTTAATGTAAGTTATATCATGGAAGACGGTAGTATTCCGAGTGACGCAGCCTTAAGCCTAAAATCGTATCGTATCGTATCATAGAATTCGTAGATGGCGGAACTCATATATACAGCTAACTCGACATCAAAGAAAACGCGAAAAGCCGCCTTTTAATAACTCAGCAGATATAGGTCTTATTGTTCTGAATTTTCTCGAACAGTCTTATATCTGCAGTCTAATCGTATACTGAAATTTTTGCATTTCTACGTGCAGTATATTTTGAGATCTAAATAGCCATTTTTAAAGTGAAAACGTTGGTATGATATCGAGGAAGTTCCTAATTTGAAAATCTCGAAAACGGTTCTAACGATTATTTTTAAATTGATACATAATATAAATGTGATTTGTGGCGGTAATTAATGATCGTTTAAGTGGTTTAGAACAAATTGCGAAGGTCTTTTAATAAATTACTATTGATCGTTAAAGAAATAATAAAACTGGAAACGTCTTACTTGAAATGTAGACAATGAAGAGGCAATTTGATGAAAACAAATAATATTCTTTATTCCATACGTTAGTAGCAGTAGAAGGTTAAGAAAATACTTGCTTCTGGTCACCATTTTAAAATAGAAGAACTAATCTTTTACGAAGAAAAATAGCAGCCAACACGGAATAAATCCATGGGATTCCTTTTAATGAGAGCAGCACAACTTTAAAGGATTAAACTTTGAAAGAAAAACACATCCACTTAAATAAAATATCAAACTCATTCGGCCAAAAAAAGAAGCGGCACAACATTCGAACGGCCGGCCAGCGGGCTGGCGCTCCGCTAAAAATACGTTAAAAGACTACATCTTTTGCAGACAACATCAAACCAAATTCTGAATTGAAAATTAACGAGTTTTAGTTTTTAAATGATGAATACGGGGTTGACAAAGTAATTAAAAGGCAGAATTTAAATTGATTAGCTAAATTAACATTTACGGGAAATTAATGAAAATCGAATTACAAGCTGCAGAATTAAAAAAGTTTCACTGATTGGAAAACGAAACCAAACGATTCTCCTGTCAGCGATCGGCGTCAAAAGAGGGCGGTGCATAATTTCAATGACGTCATCATAATGCAAGCTGTCTCCATCGATACGAGAGCTCCAGAAATGTGCTCCTAAAATACGGAGTGCGCATGCGCTAGCTGCCGATCCGCTCCCAACGCAGATATGAATATTGGCGGTGAAAAATGAACTTGCTTTACGGCGAGAGATAAAAGCGTCAACATCGCGGCGTAAAGATTGAGTTTAAATAGACATCGATGCAAAAAAATAGCTGAAAGGAAATAAAAATAAACCAAATTTAAATACTGTGAGAAGTATTCTCACATGATTAAGGCGAGGTGAATAACACTTTTCTTTTTTCTGGGAAAACTCTCGTTCGTTAAATAATTCGATTTTTTTTTTTCTCTCGAAAATGACACGGGCGATTTTTTAAAAATCAAATAAATATGTTTCAGATGAACCAAATAACAATTTACTTGTTTCCAGCAAGACTCTTGTTCGTTTTATAATGCGCATGAAAAATCAGACTATATTTCTTCGCCATTCTATGGAAATTTCACCGAAAATGCATGACACTGTATTCATACACATGCTTTCTTTTTAACCACTTTTGGGGAGAAAAATTTTGTCTTCCCACTGGCTGAGTGGTTGAGGGCCATCGTCTACTGATCTTAACATATGCAGTTCGATACTATCTGGTGCGTGTGAAGTTTTTTTTTTAAAGTCTGTTAGTTGACCATTATTCTCAGTTCCTTTGTAATTTTTTAATTGCTATTAAGTTAAATAAAATTACAATTATAATGACGCCAATTTGATGATGATTATTTCTTGGCAATTTTTCAACAATAAAAATATTACCATAAATTTTATAAATATATTTAATTTCAATCACTTTACAAAAAATATACATTAATAATTATTATTTGAATATAAATCACACGATCAGAAACGTAAAAAAATAATTCATTTCAGCTCTTCTTTTTATAATATCATTTTTTATTATGACGGTCAATCAATATATAATCACTGACATCCATAATATTATTATAATTATAATTATTATTTTCCTTGCATAAAAACTATTGTGATGTAATAATTATTTTATAATAAATAATTTAGTTGAAATGTTTTATTTATAAATAACAATGAAGTTTTACATAATAAGCATATCAGAATTCTGGTGTCGCCATCTTTTGACGCAATTGCATACTACATTTTGTCTCTTATTGGGAAAAAAAAGAAAAAACTAACGCTTTTCACCGCTTTGAAAGAATCTCTTGTGACTAGAGGTCTATTTCGCAAATGTTAAGAAAATTACTGCATACAAAAATATTAAAATGGGTAGTATTATAGAGAAATGTTTGATAAAAACGTTGAAGTAGACAGTTTTTAAATCGAAGAATTATTTTAAGAGATATTTAATGTTAAATCTGGATAAAATTGTCTCATTAAAAAAGTCTCATAGGAAAAAAAAATATACATGGGAATTTAATCATTCAATAGAAACTCGGAGTTTGCACAGTGCATTTATTATTTTTAACTTGCCTAATTTTTTGACGGCTTATTTCAATTTTAAATTAAAATTTTCAGAATTTCCAGAGATATTTTTTACATATTTTAGAAAAGGTTATTTTAAATTGTTGCCAATTGTTAAAACAGCGCAAAGAATAATATATCCTTTAAATTAAAAATTTATTCACACGTGACTATTATAAACAGAAAAAAATCCTTTTAAATTAGAATTAAATGATAACGTGTTAAAAGCAGGAAAATATTAAACATTACGTCATAAAAATTGTTTTTACACATGCTTACTTAAAATGAAAGAAAATTATAAAATAATCAATTATTTTCAAATTAGAATTAAATGATTACGCATTAAAAGCAGGAAAACATTGAAAATTACGTCATAAAAATTATATTTACACGTGAATATTAAAAGAAAAAGAAAATTTTTAAATAATAAATCATTGATATGTGTTAAAAGTCGTAAATGGAGGAAATTCCGTCATATTGGCCAAAGTGGCCAAATAATAATATTGCAAAACAGTTTAAATTAAAAAATATATTTATATGAGAGATTTATTTCAAATTTCGAGATGATATTTTTAACTATAGTTGCCAATTTTAAGGTAGCGCAAATAATATTATCTTTCTAATAATAAAAATATTTTCAGTTGAATGTTACAAAGAGAAAGGAAAGTTTGGTGAAAATTATGTCAGATTTAAAACGTTACATTTAAAATCTCTTATTTAAAATCATTTTCTTATAACGTTGTTAAAAAATACCATAAAGCAAAGACTCTGTTGACTTAGTTCCTTTTATATTTGGTAATTTTCAAATGTTTAACTAATCTTATTTAATCAAGCACGGAAACAGCAACTAACATCAGCTGATTCGGTCTTGAAATCCCTCAGTAAAAGGGAAACCCGTTTACAGTAAGATTGCCATTGATTTTTTAATTATACAGAGCAGCCTCGATTATCCGAGCTAATTGGGACTGTTAGTAAATCAGAATCGGAAATCTCGGTTAATAGAAACTGTGTGTAAAAACTCGCCGTGCTTGCGAATTTAACATCTCTTTTAAAAAAATATATAGAACGTTTTTTAAATAATAAAAATAAATATATGTAAAGTTCTGTTTCACAGCTTAACAAATTTAAAAAGAAAATCAACTACCAGTAGTAAATTTTAAAATGCAAATTGAAAAATTTACGAAAGTTCACACAGCCACTGGAAACAAAGCATTGTTCGCTATTGACTTCTCAGGGTCCAATGTTTCTTTGGAGTTGAGGGCTTTTGGGGGCAGAAGGGCCTGTATAGCACGGACAGTGAGCTAAAGAGTGTGGTTATTTTTAAGGCTCATTCAAAAGGAAAAAAAAATCAGACTTTGTTATCGGCTCGGTTAACAGAAACCTCGATTAATCGAAGCTCGGTTAATCCAGGTTCTACTATAATTCAATCTTCCGTAATCTATTTAAAGCAGATCAAATTAATGGACTTTAGCACAAAGTCACATAGCTGATAACTGCCATGCTTGTTGGCCACCTTTTTTTCAAAAAGTTTGCTTCACCTTATTCAATTAATGAGATATCTCCGATAAAATAAGTCACATTTTCCCGTTCTAAAATACTGGTATCCAAAAATCGTAGCATGTAACTGACACTACAAGTACTCATGGAACTAGACTATTTTAAGTCTGATTTTTATTATAGACTATATAAAATTATTAATTCTTATAAAATTCGGTTCCATTCTTAGGTACTGGTCTGAAAAATTTTGAAAAAGGGGGGAAGGAGGGGAGATGAGACTGCTGTTTGTGAAACAACACAACGGGGTCTGGCTTATTCAACTTGGTTTTTGGTGACTTCAATTGGAAGGTGGTTTGTTTAAAAGAATGCGTTCCCTGCCCCATGAAAATTGGAACTATTGGTGCACCATCTATGTAAGGATTTAATAATTATAAATTAACATTTTGGATTTATTAATTTAAGGATAAAGTGTTTTTAAAAGAATATCAAATGAAACCCTCTGTGCGATCTGCGATTATACTTACCCACTTGTTTTTATATACAAACTGCTATAAGGAAAATTGTAATAAAATAGTAAAAATTAAATCTGCATTAAATTCCATAAGTATCTTTTTTTTAATCATTTTATCACTAACCTCAAAAAAGTAATGATATCAATGCAAAAACCCTTGACGGGTTAAAAGTTTCTGACGCAGCACTTTATCTTATGCTCTAAGAATTTTAATATGGAACTTAAAAATACTGATATCAAATTTTGAGTGACGTTATGCTATTTCTTAAAAAATATATTTGTATTTATTTCATCATTTTATTTTTGTTTTATTTATAATCGCATGTGCAAAAGTTATGTTCAACATGAAAAGCTGCATAAAATTTTATTCGCTGTTGCTTTATCATTTACATCTCTCAAAAATTCAAAATATGAGTTTTAAAAGATATGATATAAAATTTAAGTGACGCCTTGATGTGACTTTAAAAGGTTTGTTTTAAAATTCAATTTAAATTATTTTTGACTTGGTTAAAATATTTTTTTACATCTACACAATACTTTTAATTTTCCAATTCACTGTTAAATATATCACTTTTATTGAATCTATACTATGCATTGAAATGTATTTATTTTAATAAATTGATTTATCTTTTGTGTCACGCTATTCAAAATTGTGAGTAAGATTTATGTAAATGGTTTCTTTGCGTCATTGTGTCCAAACTACATGAAATGTATGAAAAAGGATAGTTTGACGCAAATAAACCATTTACATAAATCTTACTCACAATTTTGAATAGCGTAACACAAAAGATAAATCAATTTATTGAAATAAATACATTTCAATGCATAGTATAGATTCAATGAAAGTGATATATTTAACAGTGAATTGGAAAATTAAAAGTATTGTGTAGATGTAAAAAAATATTTTAACCAAGTCAAAAATAATTTAAATTGAATTTTAAAACAAACCTTTTAAAGTCACATCAAGGCGTCACTTAAATTTTATATCATATCTTTTAAAACTCATATTTTGAATTTATGAGAGATGTAAATGATAAAGCAACAGCGAATAAAATTTTATGCAGCTTTTCATGTTGAACATAACTTTTGCACATGCGATTATAAATAAAACAAAAATAAAATGATGAAATAAATACAAATATATTTTTTAAGAAATAGCATAACGTCACTCAAAATTTGATATCAGTATTTTTAAGTTCCATATTTAAAATTCTTAGAGCATAAGATAAAGTGCTGTGTCAGAAACTTTTAACCTGTCAAGGGTTTTTGCATTGATACTATATACAGTACAGAACCATTTATCCAGAATCATCTGGGTCAGATATATTCCGGATAACTGGTTGGGCATTAAACCAACATCTATTTGGTCAGATTTGTAGAATATATGTGGTTATAACAGTCTTTTGATCTCAAATTAAATATTAGACTATTCAGAAAGAATCAGGTCCAATCATGATCAGACATTAATCAAAGTTTAAAAGAAGGCAGTTTATAGAAATACCTTGGAAACAAAAACTCCTATTTTTCATATGCATAAAAATCAAAATGCCCAATATATAACTAAATATGCTTCCATTTAAAATCTTAGTTGTTAGAATCAAGTTATATCATGCATGTTGTAATGTTTAAAGCAATATACATATCAAACTGGGACTGTATGGCTCATTTTTGTGAAATAAGTCAATTGTTTTCCAGATAAATGATTCCATACTGTAGTATAGTTCAATGTGCTTATATACTTCAGTTAAGACAAATTAATTATTAATGTGTAATCTTTTTTTAATTGTTCTTGCATTATTTTGCTAAACTTACTTAAATGATCTTCTTATTAAATTCTAAACTTAACACTTTCATATTCCTTGCAAAGTCTTTAAATTTGAAAATATAAAAAATTACAAATTAAATTTTTTGAGGCAGGCAAGCATAAAATTAAACCTAGTAGTAAGTAGTTATGTAGTGTTTTCAGTTAAATAATGTATTGATGGTGACATTAGACATCGTAAGATGTCGAGTTTTGTTGCTTCAATTCTATATAAGAGTATGTAAGTTTATCAGAATTTCCTTCATGTGACAAGAATTTTCGTTATCTCCCTTCTCTACTGAAAAAAAAAAGTTTAAGTTTGCTATTGCCAATCTTATCTTCAGAAATTCCCTTGTTAATTAATTAGTAAGTTGCTATAAGCGTACATAATTAAAACTATATCTAAAAATAATATTTGAATAATCACATACACAAATTCTTATGTATTTATATAACAGAATGGCAATAGCATCTTGTGTTATTGTATTAGAATTACATGTTTTTTTGGACTGTAAACTCCAGAAAATTACACTTTCTGTATAAATCTCTTTCCTAATGCTGTAAAAAAATTATCATTGTTAAAAATTTCCTCAATAAAATGAGTTTATTAAATAAATTTTACTTTAATTTTTATCTTTGAGTTACATTTATTCCTTTGATAATAGAAGTAGTAATCTTAATTGGAAGCTGTTTACTTATATAGATAATATTATAAATAACTTTGATTATGCCTCTTCCTTCTTTCAAAGTGATATATATGAAAAGTTTCATATCTAGGTGTGATGTAGATCAAGGGCTCCAAACTTTTAGACTGATGTATCATTAAATTGAAAATCACGCCTTTGTTATACCACCAGGTAACAACGGTATAGCTAACAGGGATTGCTTTACAACAGGGCATTTATGCCCTATGTTCCCACTCGTGAAGGGGTCCCAAAACTATGCTAAGTTTAATGAAAGAATGAATACAGTCGAGCCCAGACTTAATGAATTTCTTAATGTAATGAATTTTTTTATGGTTCCGACAAAAATGAAACAAAAATATTTCGATTTAACGAATTTATATTACCAACTTAATAAATAACTTTCAATGTCAAAAAATGAAAAATTGAAGAAATTTTCTAATATTTATTAAAAAATTTCAATGTTTCTGATTGTCAGTTTTCTGAATATGTATCTTGTGATGAAGAAATTTTTACATGTGAAAATGAACATTACATCGAGGTTATTAATAGCGATATTAGTGGATCGGATAAAGAAAGTGAAATAGAGATTAATTATTCAACATTCAAAGAAGCAGTTAGCAGACTTTGAAACAGTATTTTATGATTCATGATTAAGGCTGGACAATATCAGAAATGTAATATTGCAATATATCAACGAGTTAATATCGATATTGGTGATATATATAGCGATAACTACCTTAAACTGTGATAGAATAGAAATATTGCTAATTTCGAATAAAAATGGTACAGTAGTAGCATTTTAAGTACCAACAGATGTAGAAAGCAATGAATCAATGTTTTATACCTATGTATGTTCACACAGCATCATTAAAATATGTATATATATCTATGCAAAAAAGAAATCAATGTTTGATGTCTTTTTGCACTTATATCATTTGTTGCATAGTACTTTTCTTTAAAAATAGTATGTTTTCTTTTCTTCCTACTTTATGGACTATTTATTTATAACATTTTAGCTATTCAATTACTTTGCATATAACTGAGAATATCTCTCTCTTCTAAAAAAAAAAGTAACTACCGCTGTCACCGCCACCGGTTTTGAATTTTTTGTGACCGGAGGTCTTTCTTCGTTAATATTAAGAAAAATAATACATACAAAAATATGAAAATCGGTAGTATTATACAGAAATGTTTGATAAACATGCTGATGCAGACAGTTTTCAAATCGAAGAATTATTTTAAGAGATATTTAATGCTAAAGTTGGACAAAATCGTTCCACTAAAAAAGTTTTATAGGAGCAAAAACTATACATCGGAATTTAATAATTTTTAGATCATTTTATACGTTATAATTTCCCGGTGTGCAGAATTTATTTATTTTTTTAATTTGACTCATTTTTTGAGGTTTCATTTCTATTTTAAATTCAAATTTTCAGCATTTTGAGAGATATTTTTTACTTATTTTAGAAAATTGTACTAATTTAACCTGTTGCCAACTGTATAAACAACGGAAACAATGTTTGCTTCAAATTAAAAATTTATTTTACACGTGACTATTATAAACAGAAAATATAAAAAGCAGGAACTCATTGAAAATTACGTCATTAAAAACTATATTGACATGTGAATATTAAAAGAGAAAGAATATTGTAAAATAATAAATTCATTAACATGCGTTAGAAGTCTTAAATAGGAGAAATTACGTCAGATTACACTTATTACGTAAAATGAACAAAAAATAATATTGCAAAATAGTTTAAATTTAAAAATAGCGCGAGACATTTACTTGATATTTTGAGATGAACTTTTCAACTATTTTTTTTTGGACAGCGCAAATAATATTTCATTTCTAATAAAAGTATTTGCACGTGATATTAAAAATGCAAAGAAAAGTTTGGTGAAAATTACGTCAGATTAAAAACGGTATATTTAAAATGTCTTATTTAAAAGGACTTTCTTTTCGCTTTGTTAAAAAATATCGGGAGACAAAGACTTTGTTTACTTAATTCATTTTATATTAGATGATTTTGAAATGCCATTGTATCTTTTTAACAGCTGCTGATTTTTCTGTAAAATTCCCCAATCAAAGAGAAATGAATAGAAACCCGTTTATAGGGAGATCGCCTTTGTTTTTTTAATTATAATTCAATCTTCCAAAATCTTTTTAAAGCCGATCAAATTAGCGTGCTTTTAGAGACTGCAGTGTCTGAACGGGGGTTGGCGAGCGTAGCTCGTAGGGGGTCGAGCCCCCTAGTTATTAAAAAATAAATAAATAAATAAATCTTAAATTTAGGACAGTGACGATTTTAATATAATTAAAATAAGTAAAAGCAAGGAAAAAACTAAATTTAATGCCGCATGTCATGCTAATATACTTGTAATTAAGTAGGTTTCAGTGGATGATAGATGCAGCAGACATGTTGTTTTTCAATCTTTCTGTAAGGAATGAATGGATTCTTAATTGAAAAAATTCACTGTATTTATATCTTCTTACCTATTTACTACAAGAAATCATCATCAAAACCTTTGTTCTTTATATATAAATATTCAAATCACATTTCAGAATAGTTTTATACTAATTTAAATTTATTTTTGATAAATATTCCTTTTAAGCTAAAATATCAAGACAGGATATGTTAAATTCATGTGAGAAAACTTCGCTCTAATGAAAATACAACAAACGACACAGAAGAAAGAATATCAATACACAATATGAATAAGCATTGTATCCAGTAGCATAGTAGACGTTACAGTCTGGGAAGCTCTTTTTAAAAGCAACGAATCATCACAGTGAACGAGTGCTTTGTGCTTGACTTTTCCCCCAACTTGACGAGAAACAAAAAGCAAAGTTTACCATTAGTGGACTCTGATTGGTTGCTCGCAAGCCGAGCATCCCAGCTGTTGGGCTAAGGACTTAATGATAGCCAGCTATATTCTGTATCAACTGGAACTCAGAAATAATCAGAGCTCGTTTGATTATTCATGACATATCAATATGTAGGGACCAATCACAACGGCGAGAAAAGAGGAGTACAATAAGTGTTATTCAGTATTACGCAGACAGGCAGTGAAATAAACTCGAAGTTTGCAGCAAAGGAATATCGCAATAATTGGGATATTTCTAGATATAATCAGCCGAAAGAATCGTGGTAGATTTTCTGTTTTGGAGCGGATAGAGGGTGAAAACATTGTAATGGAATATTGGGCTATGTTTTATGGGGTTGCGGTGGTGTATGCAAAACATTATTTTATTTGGTTTTGAGATATTCTACGCTCTTTTTTTCGAGGCTCGTGTCCAAATTTCCAGTAAGCTCAAAACATTGTTATTTTATTGGGATATATCAATAGCGTCAAGGTTTAGATATTGTTATTGCGATATTTTAAAAATATCAATATTTGTTGATATATTGATAAATAATCCAGCCCTCCTCATGATGTTGATGCCGCAGTTTTCACATCTTCTAGAAAGAACCAATAAAAAAGTTTGAAATACAAAATTAAAGCATTCAAACAATCATCTATAAAAGATAGCTTATAATTTATCTATAAAATTTGAATAAATGATATTTTTTCTTAATTACCATGCTTGTGATTTATAGCAACACATAAAAAATAATCTAATTTTACTCAGCAAAGCAACAAATACTTAACATCATTATTAACCCTTTTTGTCCAGACAGTACTTTTAAAGTACCATTAAAATAACTCATTATAAAATTCGTTGTGTCAGTTCATTAATATTTCTATTGTAAGAACATTATATTTGTACATTTCCCAATTTTGCAAAATACTAAAAAAATGTAAATAAAAAATTTGAGTGAAGTTATAAATATTGCACAAAATCACTATAAATTCAAATTTAATTAATTTTAATTGACAAAATCTTTCTAAAATTTATTAAATGATTGTGTAAATCTTCTAATGTAGTTTCAAAAATTCACGAAAAATGCTGTAGAAGATGAAATTTTCATGAATTCATAATTTGGGACATAAAGGGTAAGTCAGCATTGTTCTTTCTATTTATAGCCTTTTTAAGTAGATTCCGTATGAAATACTACCTATTACATTCTCCCCTATGTTAGAATTTCTAAAAAATTTTTGCAGATCTACACCGATCATGAACCCTAGAACCCAAAATCACCCTCAGTAAAAAAACTTTATATATATATAGATCTATCTATTTATATATATCACATTCTTCTGGACACGATAACTTCCACAATTTTGCACAAATCTCTTCCAAACTGATACATAAAATCAAGGAGCATAAAATCTCGGTCAAGTTCATTAATGGGCAAAATCGAAACAAGGGGATGGAAATAAGGAGGGGTTTTGTGAAAACCGAAAAAAACCCATAACTTCTTAATTTTTGTACATATCAAGTCAGTTTAAAGTTTTTATTATTTCTAAAAATAGGGCCAAAAATTTATGTATTACAGATTTTTGATCAAATTAAAAATGGGCTCAAGGGACGCAAAAAGTAGGGTTTTTGGGAGAAACAAAATTCATAACTTCGTCAATTCTCAAGATATCAAATCCAATGGGGTTGAAGAAGAAAAAATCCATAACTTCGTCAATTTGCAAGATCTAAAATTCCCATGAATTTAGCATATATCTTCTTAATATTGTCTAAAACATTTATATAGACAAGTTTTTGATAGGACCTATTCTTATAGCAAAAATAAATTGATAATACAGTCGAACCTCAATATCCCGACACTCTAAGGACCAGAACAAAGTGTCGTCATAAGCGGGATGTCGCGGTAACCGGGGTTGGAGAAAAATGTGTTTATAATAAGCTGTATTTTTAATTAATTAATGACAATTTTAAATTCATAACTGTTCTTGCTGTTTTAATCAATATAACATTATTATTAAACAAAATAAACACAAAAAACAAAATTGAAAAGAATAAAATCAGATTTATCATGACATTCTTTTATTGTTACATGAAATATTGATGAATTAATGTTTGCTTGTCCCTAGATGTGCTTCCTACAATTCTTTTTTCAATTTTATACAATGAATTGTAATCAATATTCGTTGTTTCAGAAATGGATGTTAGATAATTTCTGATCGTTTCAATACAGTGTAATGCTTCGGTTTTAGTCAGATGAAAAATGCCTTGTAACCAAAAGAACCACCTGACCAGAGCAAAAACACCACGAGTAGACTGATATGTCTATCTGGAGCTTATAAGGAGGTCATTCATAGTGTTTGGGTTTATTTATTCAGATAAAGGATTGAAAATAAAATTTATCATTTATTTCAATGGGTATTTTAGGCACTTTTGTGAAAAGTTTGGCTAAGACATTTCTTACCGCTTAATTTCCGAGCTTATAAGATGGATTATGAAAATTGGAAAATTTTGCTAAACCGTCGGGATATCCGGAGTTAAAAGTTGTACAATGACGTAAAATCTGGAGTTTATTTACATTAAAATCATATACAGAAAATCGGGACTTTGAAAAACTGACGTGATAAGCGGAGTGACGTGAAAACCGGGTGTCAGGATTAGAGATGTAAATTTTCCGGAAAAGTTGAAGTAACGGAAAAAACCGGTTTTTTTCCAGTTTTTTTCTGGAAAAATTGGAAAAATGGGAAAAATTAATTTCCTATAAATGTTTCTCAAAAATAAGTTATATTTTCTTAAAAAGTATACAATAACAAACTTTTTCACTATTTTTGCATACTAAAAAAAATTATCTTCCCTTTATATGTGAATATGTTATTAAAAAAAGAAAGAGAGAGTAAAAGCCAGCTTTTAAAAGTTTATCCTTTCAGTCTCAGAATTCTGAGAGTAGCTTTTCTTGCTTAATTTAACACCAGTGTTTATACAGTGGACTCCCTCAAATACGCAACCCTAAATTCCGCAAACACCTAAAATCCACACACCATCCCAGATGTAAATAATGAAACTTTCAGTTCAGATGTAATAACAAAATTGCAGGATTTTTTACTTTTATATCATTCTGTATGTATTTTAATATGTAATTCTCGATAATATGACAGAACTAACAGTTTTTCACGAAGGAAGTATAAATTTACTTCTGAAAAAAATTAAGATATTTCTCATATCACTGGTATTACAAGCTTTTTACCAGATATATTTATGTATTAATCAAGCTTCTTTTGTTATTAATACTTGCTAAACTGAAATAAAACTTCTTTACTTTATGATTTTGACATGAATTAATAGGGTACCTAATTTATAGGAAAGTTTCATTGTTGAAAGTTCATCAATAAAAATGTATCTCATCTTTATTATACATATTTAATTGTGCATTATTAATTACTTACTTGACCTTTACTAATACTTTAATATATTTTTAAAATTATGTTAATATTTATCATTTTAGTTAATTACTTTATTTAATTATTTTAATATTTTACTATATTACATGCATTCATTATAATTTTTATTGCATTATTACATTCAAATAACTGTTTAAAAAATGTAAACAAAGCAATGACCAAAAATCCACAAAATTCTAAAATCCACACAACCCCTGGTCCCAAGCTGTGCGGATTTGAGGGAGTCTACTGTATAATATATCATGTGTCTGTTAAAATGATTTTTCAGTAGCACTTGTTTAATTATATCAGTAGAGCTAATTTAAAAAACAAACAAACAAAAAAATCTTTCAGCCAATATCACTGTAGTTTTAAAGCAGTTTTAAACTGTATTGTACATCCCATCTACATAGTACTGATAAAGGATGCCAGTGTAAAAGAAACAAATTATAGTAGTTCTGGTATTATTATAAATACTATTATCCTTTTCAAATCTTCCGTTGTTTAAAAAGTGGTATTATTTTACAATATTACTCCCCCCCCCCCCCCCCCCCCCCCCGCCTCCCCTTACAGTTATAATCTTCATTTCCTGTATATGTAGTTTTGGTACAGCTTTCCAGACTTAACCCAAACTGTGTTTTAGTAAGATTTAGATCCTTAATATAGAAAGTGGTATTTTTTTTTATGAAACTTTTAAAACGGGTGGATTTTTCCATATGTTTAAAAATTGTTTTCAAATAGATTTTTCACACAGATTTGCTTACATTTTCTTTGCAAAGTTTGTATGGATTTATGTTTTTTGAAAATACATTTAGACCAGGGTTGAAAAAAAACCGGGTTTTTTTTGTAAAAAACCATAAAAAGCAGGTTTATTTGGTTTAAACCAGGTTTTTTTGGTTTAAACCGGGTTTTTTCAAATATAATTTCCTATTGCATACAGATGCATATCTGTTGATAAAATAAACATTTTTGGATATTATATAAATAATATAACTTTTGAAAATATTTAAATTAAAAAATTACAATCAATTATATAGAAAATTGAAATCATTTCTAATTTAAACATTATTAGTAACAGCTATGTCTTATGTTCAAAGTAAACTGCTCTACACAGTGAAACATTGGCACCTTGAAAATCGTATGAAGAATCCTTTGATTAGTAATATAATAATCAATCAATAAACATTTGATGCAGTTTCATGAATATAATATATTATTCTGTGGTTGTTATTATTATTATTTTAATATCCAAATACTTCTGGTTATTTTGTTTACTGAGTGATAACTCCATGTGTCCAAGTCAACATTTTTGGCCATTAGATTCAGCAAGTAATAGAAAAGATTGGTTGGTATTATTGAAATGCTATAACTAGCACTCAATTTTTGCAAGCTGTGTTATTCAATTTGATATCTTAAGTTACTCTTTTAAGTTCTTTAAGGATACTCTTCCCCAACCTCGATCCAGAAAATGTTCTTTTACAACTTAACAAAATCTTAAAGATCATTGTGTTTTGTTATTAACTGCTGTAAATAATCTGCATTTTTTAAATGAAAATATTTTATGCTAAATATTGAATATTATTTTATCTATTTTATCTTTTCTAATTTTACATGTTTTAAGCAAAATCTTTAGGATACGAGATATGTTTATCAGCACATGCTAATTTTCATTCTACATGCATAAAAACATGACCTAGTCTCATTATGCCTCATGTTGACTGCTGAGATGAAGTGTTAAGTAGAAATTATTTCTATCAATAATTTAAAACAATTAAATTACAAAAAAGAGAAAATATTATATTAGATTTTTTCTAAAAAAACCAACAAAAAAACCAATTAGTTTAAACCATGGTTAAAACCACTTGGTTTAAATCTTGCCAACCCTGATTTGGACAACTCTAAGAATCTATATTTTAAGAAAAGAAAAAAAAATTATACATAATTCAGCTGCATGTTATTATGAAAAGAAATTTTTCTAACAATAGTGAAAAATCCCAGCCATGCAAATAAAAATAAATGCATGTTTCAAATTTTACATCTTACCATTTTCACTTATTGGTATAATATTGATTTCAATATTATACTTTTTTTAAAATTATACAATAATATTTCAAAATTATACTTTTGCACATGAATTTCCATTTTTAACCAGATAAGTTCCATTTAATTATCTTACCAAGAATTTGCTTAGATTTTTTTTCACATGATCATGTTTTTGCGAAATTGTGAACTTTTATAAAAACTTAACTTGTAAAAAATGTGAATGAAATGTAAAAAAATGTAATTGGAATTTTGTAAATTGGAAATTACATATTTAAGTTCTTATCTAGACATTATTGTCATCTGTACATATAAACAGCTAGATAATACATTCATTGGTTATTGCAGCTATTATACAACAAGTTTTTTTTTATATATTCTAAAATCATTATGTTTGTGAAGGATTTAATTTGGAGATTGTAAAAAAATTCTGAAATGTCTATTTTTAAGTTAAAGAATTTTGTTAGAGGTCATATGTTTTAAGGAGAAAAAACTGTGAAGGATCCTTTAAGAGACTCAAGTTCTTTCTAAAGAGAATCCCTGCTTACAGATAAGATTTTCCATGTTAAGGTTTTCACAAGGGACACTAAACATGAAAAAAATTTAAATAAAAATATCAGAATGTAGCAATTATAAAATTTTGACTGCATTATTTTATAAATGAAGTTTCAACTTTTCCAATTTGGAAAAATTGAAAAATAGCCCTTCGGAAAAAAACTGAAAAAAACCGGTTTTTTTCCCAACTTTTCCGGTTTTTTTCCGAGCATTGCCATCTCTAGTCAGGATAACGAGATCCGACTGTAAATAGTGGTTGAAGAAAAAAATCATCTTATTAAGGGTGTATTCAAATCCAAAATACTTATTTTCTGACTCATTTTTGCTCTCAAACGCATCCAATTGGTAAATTCTCTTATTCAGAAACTATATAATGTACCGTAATGATCGATTTTTTGATAGAGGCAGAATATATTTCAAAAAATGATGTCAAAGTGGGCATTTTGAACAGAAATTCCCGAAGCGATTGTGTTAGAAATGAAAAATATTGTCCTACTGAGAAAATAATTGTTCATAAATCAAGTTTTAATTAATTAAATGAAAAATAAAAACACGGGTCTTTTATAAATCTCTTCAAAAATCACGTCAGCAAGTTTAATATTTTTTCTATTAAAAATGAATCTGAAAATGTGCCAGAAAATTTCGAGTTGTTGAGCGTGGAAAAATATTTTTTTGAATATCTCCTTAATATGATTCTGATAAAACCAGCTATTATATAAAAATGAAATAAAAACTCGTCAAAAGCAGCGAGATAAAATTGTTAAAGTGGATAAATCTCTAATCATGATTTAGTTTTTGTTGGTGAAATTAGGAAACTTAACTTTGAAATCTGCCTCTGCCTGTAAGCCAAGCGGGCAGGTTTTTTTTTTTTTTTTTTTTTTTTTTTGACTTTTTCTATTGTATAAAAAATTCCTTTAATTATCCCAATTTAACGAATAATTTTGATTTAACAAACAAAGTTGCTAGTCCCAAATTATTCGTTAAATCGTGATTAGACCGTATAATATTTATTAAATGTTCTAGGAGACTCTTAAAAAGCATGTATACCCGATGCTTCCAAGCTAATAAATCGGCATCTCAATGCTCATTTAAAACTACGTTATTACTAAAATGATACTCAAATTAGCTTCTTTTATTGACATTCATACATGGTGTAGCATTAGTGGCATTCAAAGTGTGCTGCATGTCTACCTCGGCTGTTTAACAGAGCTTCTCTGGGTAAGCATGAGAACTTTTCAGCTTTCTTTGAATTAAGTTAAACCTTGGTAAAGCTTTGTATTAAACATTTTTATAGTTAAAACAAATCATTTAAAATGCTTCTTAATTTTATTAGAGTGTATTTCATACCTTCAATTTTTCATGTAATGCTATCCTTAAAATCATGATTCCTCAAAAATATTCTATATCTTCTCCTGTCCTGATATGTAAGATAGTGACACTGGACGCTGGAGGATCGACTAAATGTTCTTTTTCTCATGTTATGGCTTTATATATTTGTATCTTATGCAGCAGAAAATAAATACTTGGAACATCTTTGTTTTCTCTCATGTTTACATTTAACCTTTTACCCGCCAACGTTCCACAAGTGGAACATAAACAATGTGGTACTGTATCTTTTTAAGTATTTGTTTAATCTGTTTAAAATTTTTTATATATCTTTTTAAAAAATGTGTTTTAATGGATTAAAAATTATTTTTTTATAATTTTTTGTGGTTTCTATTTTGGAGCGTGTTGAAATGTAACAAAAAACGTAAATGTAGTAGACTGTGCTTTTTACTCTATCTATAACTTTAGAATTCAAATGTGAGTGCAGTGATGATTATTAGTATATTGCTTAGTGTTGTTTATTACGTTTTATGCATAAATGAATGTTTTATCTTATTTCGTTTTTGTTTCATGGTTATTTGAATGCCAATGTTCCACATGTGGAACGTTGGCGGTTCAGAATGCAAAATTATCTTATTGTTACTTTTTTTAGGATCTTGATCATTATTACTGGGCTCCCTCGGACGATTATTTTTTTATTATTTTTGTACCAGTATTATTAAAGAATAAATTTTATGATATATATCTCTTGCATCTGTTGCCAAAGTATCTGTGAAATATTTTTGAACCAATAAATGCCAATAAAATCTACAAAAGAATTGCAGAAACAGGAACAAGGAGATTTTGATTTTTATAGTGAAGGCAAAGTTGTTTATGTACGATGGCGTGACAACAGTGTCGTTACTGTTATATGAAATTGGGAAGCTAACACATCTCTAACTCAAAGTGGAACATGATATTCTCGAAAATTGAAGCGAGAAGTTTCAATCAATGACCTCGATTGATTAGATTGTATAATTAGAATATGGGTAGTGTAGAATTTTTGGATTATTTGCTTGGAACATATTGTTCAGTATTTCGATGATAAAAATGGTGATGAAATCTGTTTGCAAATGAACTAAATATTGCTGTTGTTACTTGTTATGCAGTAGGTTCAAAAGAAACCCTAAGCCATTTTTAGTTTCGTCGTGAAATTGCGACTGTTGCCATAAAAACTGGATTTGATGTTGAGAAAGGGAATAGAAAGTCCTATTGCTCCAGTAAGTATGGACATTATCACCTCATTCAGTAGCTATTGTTTTTCGTCTACTACTCAAGAAGATTCTCAAATCGACAGAAAACCATGAATAAATGGTGTGAATATTATGGAAAGAGTATGCATGAAAAATATTTTCAGGCCTTTCATAAACATTTTGCTGTTAGTGACTAGTTAACATGTTCCTAAAATAGAAACATTTTTTTACTTTACCTTGTTATCTTTGTTTTGTTATGTGTGCAGTGCTGGTATAATTTCGAAAGAAAAATTCGACAAAATGTACAAATGTTATTCGTACCGCCAACGTTCCACAAGTGGAACATACCTGTAACTCCACTTCTATTTTACATAGCATCCCAAAATTCGGCACGCAACCTTAGAATTAATCTAAACCGTCTCAAAAAAAATTTCAAATTAATTTGACAAGCAGTTCATGGTGCGGCGGGTAAAAGGTTAAACAGGCATGAAATTCTTCCGCAGATCTGCAATTTTCTGCTTTTTTTTGGTCAATTTTCACTTTTTTCAGATTTTTGTTGTTTTCCGTTTTAGTTTTTTTATTTTCTTCTTTTTGTCATTTTTCAAATTTTTTTTTCTTGTGTGTATGTATGAGTTTATTTATTTATTTATTATTATTATTTTTTTCTTTTTGGTTAAATCAAAATAGAATCGTAAAATCAGATTTACCAAGGTGTCCCAATTTTTAATCATTCGCCTGTCTTTCCGAAATTTCTCTTTTCTGTTATATCTGAAAATTCTGTCATTTCTGTTTTCCGTTAATGCATAAAACAAAACCAGCAAACCAACCCATCTTTCGGAAGAACTCTGAGCACTTTTCTCCTCTGATTGGTGAGTAGGTGTGACATCACATCGTAGTCACGATCCATCTGACTATGCGAAATTTCGTGGGTTTCAATCGGTAAGGGAGATAAGCCATGTTTGTTTACTTCATATGCTTCTTTTTGTTACTGAGCAGAAGTTGGTAGTAAAATTTAAAATCTCATGATGGATTAAGTGTTTAATTTTGTCGTTTGTTTGGTTTAGCGATTTATATTTAATTGTTGCTCTGAAAATGAAATATGCATCATCTTTTCATTCGTCTTTTTCAGATTTTATAATACTGTAGTATCATGGGTGAAAGAAAGTAGTTTGCATGCTGAATGAATGGCATGTTGTTTTGATTTTACAATTCGACAGGAGGTATAGTCAAGGCCAAAGTCATATAGATAATCTGTAACACATTTCTAAAAATAAAGTTTAAATGTTGATGAAATTGATCAAAGAATCATTCAAGAGAATGCTTCTTTTGTAACTTTTAGCGAATCATAGTTTTACCAATAAATGTCCATGTAGCATCCCTATTTAAAAAGATATTACCAGATATGCTATAGTAAAAAATAATATGCACATGGTCAAAAACTAATATATTGTCATAATTGTGGATTTAATGGGCAATAAATTCGAAATGTCTGCACATGACAGAGTTTTGCATTGAAAGTATTTTAGTGACCATCTACTCTTCTGTTTTACCCTATTACATTAAAAATTAAATTTAGTGAATGCTAGTGTTGTTAGAAGGCAAAATTTAAGAAATGAAAAAAGTTTAAATGTTTTTATAATCTTCCGTTTATGGTATTTGCTATTTCATTGCCTAAAAACTAATGTATTTTATGTAGGAAAATATGGCTAGACTTTCTTTCATACATAAAAAAAAATAGGAGCAGATGTCTCAAACGCACCGGCGTAATTAAAAAAATTATTATTATTCATTTATTTTATTTTATTTATTTATTTTTTTTTTAAGCCATTTTGGCGAGGAAACCTAGTTTTCATCTACTCGTTAGGCTTAGCTTGTGAAAACAGCATGTTTTATCTTATTATGAAACATTTTATTTTTTAAAAAAATACCATTTTAATATAAAATGCACATTTTTTAACACACAAATTATTGTATTATAAAACACACGCAATCTGTTCTACTGGGTTGCCATACAAACAAAATCGTGCCAACATTGCCCAATTGTCAGGCATAAAATAGCTACATTGGCACCAAATAAGTATCCTGGTGTATATGAGATATATGTACCAAAAATTGGTACAACATTTGTGTTTTGTCCATATAATTTTTGGAGCTGGGTGGTAGGTTAAACATTAGCATGCCATGTGTATCTGATGTTTTGAGTGAAAGCATGCTAAAATTTTCATATACAACTAGTTAAGATTTCTAAGTGAAACACTGCATTAGAATTAGAAACTTTCATTTCAGAATTACTTATAATATTTGTATAAATTATTCAAATGTTATCCGCCCTCCCCCACCCCCCCCCCCCCAAAAAAAAAAATTAAATAAAGCAGCATTTAAACAAAAATGTTATTGATTGTTTTGTTGCGCATAAAATAGTTTTATTAATTGTGCTATATGCACGCTACTTTAAGTAATGTCTCGTTTTCTCATTTCACACACTTTTCCTCTTTTTGTATGTTTTTTGCAATCTCATGCCTGTTTAAATTAATACATTGTAACCTCTGAATAACGATTACCCGTGGGACTGGTGAAAAGTGACCGCTCTTCAGAGGTGGGTGTTATTCAGAGGTTTCATTTTTAAAAAAATCAAAATTACATAAATTTAAATAGAAATACAGTCATTTTAATTAATCATCATTGTTTTAATATAATAAGAAAATCAGTGATTTGCAGTTGCTTTGTTTTTTTGCTGCAAATGTCTTTCTCCAAAGAAAAAAAATATGACTTGATTTGCTATACAAGTCATCATCATTATGATTTAATGAGAAATTTTGGATTTAACGAAGGTTCTTCAAATCTTCGGTATATGTGTTAATACTGGAAATTTTGGGTGATTCTATTATCTATTTCCTATTCCTCTCTTCTATCTTCCACCATTTGCTGTATGGAATAAAATGTGGCAGTATCTGCCAAATTTTTCACCAGAGATACAAACATGCTGGCTGTTATGTTAATTATGCCTTCCGTTCTAAGAATATTATAAAAAAATTCCCCATTATTATTAATGTCCATTTTCTGTTTTTTCACATTTCAGTTTGCAAATAAATATGAAATTGTACCAGGAGCTGTAAAAATTTTTTTCTTGTGACTTTTGAGTGGTCGTTTTTCAGAATTCCTTATTTAGAGGTTCTTTCTAATGTTAATGTTATGCAACATGTTTGGTTCCATCAACATCTGGCCGTTCAAGGATGTTTCACTGTACTTGGTCAACGGGGTAGGCATGTGCAGTATTTGGTAGCTCAGGGAAGCTGTCACAGCAAAAAGTTAGAAAATCCCTGTTACGTATTAATAACATGCAAAATATCATAAAACAATTTATCGGGTGGTGGGAGGGGGTACATCAACTTGTGACTATGTATACTAATTTTTGACTGATATGCTCTCTAGCATACACTTATTTGAATTGTATGGCCAACAAAATCTTGTTTAACCAGTTGTGGCTTTCTTATGCCTTGTTCAATACTTGCTATTTTAGCCATGTCTGATCCAGTACTTAATGTATTCCTGAACTAACTGACCTGCTCAGTGTTGTCCGGACCCATGATGAATGACCCTTAAATTAACCTCAAATTTGTATGATTTTATATCTTAAGACTTCAGTTTATCTCAATTTATCTTTTTAATTGGAAAAATATTGAATTGAAAGTATATGCTGTTTGGTATTTTATTTTCTGTGCAATTTGATTTTTGGAGTCTATGCACACACCGAAATCGAAAGAAACCGCGATGAAAGCACTCAGGTTTTTGCTGATTTTGTCAAAATTTCAAATATTTTATTTTGTAAAAAATATTTCCATCCGTCCAAATGCTTCAAAATTTTTGTAGGTGATGTAAATCTGACATATTGAGGTGCTCTAAAAAGATTGTGTTAAATTGCAGACGTTTACTTACTTTTAGCGTAGAAAATATAGTCTCCGTTAGGCACGTAGTGACCTGCTTTCACATGTGTATTTAAAAGGATTAAAATTCATATATTTTGAAACTGATTGCACCATCGATTAGAAAGAAGTTTCAGCTTTAAGAACGTATATTTAGTTTGTTAGAATCAGAGTTGGACAAAATACACCGAAAATTCATTTTCGATACAAAATACATTGGTTTTAGAACTTAAAATACAGATTACAAAATACTTTTCAAAATTAAAAAACTCCAAATACAAAATACATGTATTTTCAAAATATATTTAAAATACAAAATACATTTCGAAATTAAAAAAAATATTGATGCAAAGAGTTTTTTGTGGAGGTAATTTTGCAGTTTAAAGTAGAGGGGGGAGCATTCCAACGGTCTACCCTACTGATTATGAATAAGTCACCGAATTAAAATTATTTAAACAAACATAAAATATTGTATAGCTTTATCATTTCTAGTATAAAACTATATTACATTATTATCATAAAAAAATTATTTTCTTCATATTTTTTCAATTAATTTAAAAGCCAAATAAATATTAAACAATTTGAAACACTCTGTGCAATAAGCATTAATCTTGGTTTTCAAACTTTTAATACGTAAATAACAACATCAGTTAATAATGAATAAACATCTTTCATTATTAGTTATAAAACCATACAAAATAATGTTTTAATAATATTTCCTATTTTACTTTAAACAAGCACATGCACAGCATATACCCACATATACATAATGATGTTTTTGTAAGATGTATGAGCTTGTGATTAATTAAATTAATAACATATTTGTATATACATATGGATACTATATTAGTTGTTTAAAATTTCCATTTTCGTTTTCTATTGAAACTCTAAAAGAACGAAATGTGGTTTTGGACTGAAAAACTTGTTCAGCTAATTATTTTACAATCTGCATTATAAAGCAAAAGTGATGTCCGTGAATAACTCTAATGTCATATCAATAGTGACAGAGACCTAAATAAACTTTTTTTTCCTTTTTTTGAAATTTTGTAACTTCTAAATATTCCATAATTGTCATCTTTACACAGTGGAAAAGAAAATAAGTACTTTCAAATGCGATGTCTTTAAAAACTATATATCGATTTACCCAGCTTTTATGCATTTTTAAAATAATTTGAAGCTTGAATTTTTTAAAAGCTATTTCGCAAATATTCGTGTGACCCAATTATGGAAGATTAACCCTTGCACTTAAAACAACGATGCAATTCAGCATTTGTTTGTTTATGTAATATTCCATAACTAAATTTTCAAACGAAATTAAAATTTCATATATAAATAAATAAAACATGAATTTAACAGACATGTGATTGAACTATGCATTAAAATGCTGAAATAATCAAAATAGCAATGTTTGCTATAAATGGTAAAAACCTTTCGCGATTTCCTGCTGGTATATGGCCAGTTAGAAAGTCTCAAAAATGCTTTTTCGGTGTAGATGGTTGTAAATCCGAGAAAATATACTAAATGAAATATATATAAATTAGTTTTCAATTAAAAAATAATTTTCACTTATGTTCTATGCATTGTGCAGTATATCGGGCATCTTTAATCTGAGTGGGGTCACTGGTCTGTTATTATAAAACAAAAACATGTCCATGGGCAACGCTGATATCATTGACGATGGCAACGATCTGAGTAATAAATTTCTCTTTTTAGCAAATTTGTTAACGTCTAATCATCGCACAGTTTGAAGTTTTACACTGTCGAATAGTGAAAAATGTACTTTCAAAATCAAATGGAATTCGTTTGAAAACTATATTAATTTACGGATTTGTTGTGGTTAAACAAAATTTCAAGCATGATTTAAAAAAAAAAAAAAAAAAAAAAAAAATCGCGTGCAGCTCGATTTTGGAAGATTTACCTGTATGCACTTAAAATTATGTAAATAAGTTCATCAAAAATTAATAAAAATACACAAATTTAACCGATATATAATTGAACTACCACTGAAATAAGTAGAATAAAAAAGGGTGTAGTGTCAAACTCTTTGACGATTTCTTCGGCTATTAATCCTTGTTATGTAGCTAATGCGAAAGTACAGTTTTTAATAAATGTCAAAACTTTGTTTAAATGCATAATTTATATTTTTCATATAAAATTGCTTTTTTGTGTTGTTAGAAAAAAAAGTTAAACGTAAAAAATATATTAGGGTTTTTAATTTAAAATGATTTACATCCATGTTTTGTACACCAAACAGTATGTTCTCTAAACCAGGAAGCCAGGGTTAGCTTCGCATGTGTATAATAAGAAATGAAGTGTCAGAATACTTTGGAATGCAAAGTCGCTGTGTAAGCGCTTAACACGTTAAGTGCCACGTCAGTCACCGGTGACTGGCACCGAACTTTCCGCTTAGAACGCGTCATTCACTGATGACTGAATGAATACTAAGAAACTAGGAAAAATAATGTTAAAATCGATATATGATGGTATAAGACTAAAATCTTACCAAATCATCATCTGGTGAGAATCGAGATTCGCATCAGAAATTTAATTAAATTTTACTTTTATAACTTTTGTGGAAAAAAGTTATAAAATTGCTTTGCCTTATTATAAAACAATTTTTTTCGAGAAATCCGGTGTGAATTCAACATTACAGAAACGCAATCACTTGCCCCTGAAAGGTTAAATAGGTTTTAAAGTTTGTTTTATCATTCAAAATTTAACCTATATTCAAACATATTGTTTTATACTGCTGGCATTTTCCCTTAATTTTTTTATTATCATCAACAGAACATTAAAAATAGCTCATGTCTAATAGCGCACTTTGTGTATTATGATAATTAATTCTCCTTGTAAATTTTCATAGGGAGATTTAGCAGTTATTTCCATGATCCTTTGCGGTAACTGACAGCATTACACTTCTAATGTATTTTAAATAGGCAGCACCTGCCTATACAACAATTTTCACACAAGTTTTTTGTAATTCTCATTGAATGTTATGAATTATAAAAACTATATTTGTGACTACTCAGCAAAAATGCTTCTGCAGAAGTAAAGTCCGATTCTCTAATACGCTTATCGTATATCGTATTAAATGTTAATGTATACGTATAAACTTCCAGAAACGAATTCGAAAACTATTCAAAACAGATAGGCATTTGTTTCCCCAGTTGCAAATCTAGTATCTGCGGCTTAGACACGACAGCTTGAAATTTGGAGGAATGTATTTTCAGTATTTTGAAAATACAAAATACTTTGAAAAAGCACTCCAAAATACATTTGTTATGAAGGTTTAAAATATAAAATACAAATGTATTTTGAAAATGTATTTCAAATACATGTATTTTCGATACTGCCCAACTCTGGTTAGAACCTTTAAATTTGTGCTCTGGAGAGGCAAAACCGCGACAAAACATTCAATTTTTTACAGATTTCGTTGAAATTTTCACTCATTTTATTTTGTAAAAAATATTTCTACCTATCAGAATGTTTCAAAATTTTTTAGGTGATGTAAATCTGGTTTATTGAGACGCTCTAAAAAGATTGTGTTAAAATACAGATGTTTAGCTACTTTTAGTGTAGAAAAAATATTGTCTCTGTGAGGCATGAAGTGATCTCAGTTCTCCAGTGTATTAGAAAGGGTTAAGATTCATATTTTTTAAAACCGATTACACCATCGATTAGAAGAAGGTTTCAGCTTTAAGAACATATTTTTGATTTGTTGGTACCTTTAAAATTGCATCCTGGGGAGGCGTTGCAATAAGGGAGTAAAATGTTTTTCAGAAAAATGACCCTTTTTTAACTGTTTGTTTTTTTCAAGGGGTTAACTGCAATATTTTTTTTTTTTTTTTTTTTTTTTTTGATTGTGGCATTTGGGATGTAAGAGTTTGATCTTTCAGAATATGTCTTCCGTTTTTAACTTTACTGATCAGTTTGGATGTTGTTAGCTAATAAATAATGACAAAATACCCCCAAAATTTTCTTTTTTGTTCTTCATTTTCAACCAATGCGTAAATAAACCTTCAGTGCATGAGCCACAGCTTTTCCCTTCTTGTGATTACCGAGATGAGTTTTTCATGAGAGTGATTGCGATTGTTAATTAATAACAAATTATAAGAATTTTAAAATTCTCAGTCTTAAGTGCATCATGAAACACTTTGGGCTAGCCTCACAAAAATGTTCATCCTTGTATGTGCTGTAGATTTTGCTAGCCATCACACACAGATAAAGTGGAATTTTGTTTTATTAGTATAGATTTTGTTTTCATCTGAAGAAGGGAATAAAACCCATTCTGGCATAAATAAGTTGTGCTAAACACAAGCAGAAATTTTACAGCTTTTGCAGAAATCAGTGGATCCACCTTAGCAAACAAAACTCCGTTAATTCATTCTTTTAAAAACATTCACAAGAATTCTGTCACATGATAGCAGAATAAGTTATTTTCTCTGTTTTGTCTGTGATGGTGACAGAGTATCTTCAATAAAAAGTGGATTTCTGATTTTTGTTATTTTTATAGCAAATAGTCGTTGAAAATATATTACATTCACACTATTCATTTACATCACTTATAAATTCAGGATGTACCTTTAGTATTTTGTTGTCCACGAATAACATATAAAAGTAAAACTGATTACTTTGTTCCACAATTTAAAAAGTGTGTAGCAAAAAGCTTTTTTTTTTTTCTCTGAAAGATTTCATTATTTTTTGCACGTTAAGAAAGATATTGTGTGAAGGCTAAGGTAAGGCTCTTTACGAGTTCTTCTTGAACTCCACTCTACTAAGAATTGAAATTTCACATATTTGTCTCTAAAGGATTCCATACCAGAACTGGTACAAATGTCACAGTTTGGGAAACCTATGTAAAGGCATCATGCCATTAGTAATTTTGAAATAACTATATTTTCTTTCATCTGCCATATATTTGGTGGTGAATCTAGTTTATATAGACTTTTTGTTGTTGGAAAACTAAATTCATTTTCATAGAAATTCTTTTAAAACTAATTGGGCATTCTGTCCACTATCTTGTCTAGTGGTCAAGCAATTGGCTACTAATCAAGAGATTTAGCTTTGAATCCCATTTCCGGCATAGATGTTCATAGGTGTTAAGAATCCCTTTTAAGCTAGAAATACAGAGAGTGTTTACACATTTTTAGAACAATTTCAATAAAGGATTTTAAAAATGCATTTTTGGGGGTAGGTGGGTGGGGGATTTCGGCAGCAGATTATTTAAAATCAAAATTATCATTTAATACTTTCAAATTTGTTATTCTTCCGAACTGACGCATGTACAAACAAGCTGCAGATCAAAAGATGCATTTTTCAAGGAGAAATATTCTTATTTTATAACTAAAAAACACTGTGAAATGCAGGAATGTAATTTCCAAGTGTATAATAAGCAACATTTTTAGTTGGATAGAAGAAACCTGTCAAAGTAAAAAAGACTACAAATATAGGATGTCTAGATATCTAGAAAACCTGGAAAAATCAGGGAAATTTACCATTCCTAAGGAAAAGTCAGGGAATTTTGAAAAAACTTCCAAGAAAGAATTTTTTATTGTAAAAACTAAGGATTTGAAATTGCAGTGTCAGGAAAATGTAATTTTGCTCTTTATAAGTACTGTAAAGAGTATTTCAGTATGTTTTGCAAATAATTTTGTCTACCCTTTTTCAGTCCTTCCTTACAACTCTCATATTTTCAACTCCAGTTTGGCGGAGTCTTTGTACTGAATGTAGGATTGGTTGGATGCTTCAGTCTGTTTACTTATCTTTGTTTGGAACGGAACATTTGTTACCTTAATTTATTGAATGTTTATTGTTTGTATTAAAATATGTTGAAGCAATCTGTTTAACTGTGACTGATGTTAAGAATTTCATCCTGATTGGACAAAATGGATAGAACCTGATGTTAAAAGTATGTAATGTTTAGCATATTAAATGTTCAACAATTTGTAAATTTTGCAAGAATTTTTGTAACTATTTAGTAGTTGTTACTTCAAAATCAGTTGTGAAAATTCCACTCTCAAATTCACGCTTTTTCAGTGATTTTGTGTATACTATCACAAAATCTCGATACCTGGAAAAGTCGGGGAAATTTGCTGCTGGTCTGGAATAGACACCCTGCAAATAAATATCGAAAAAAGATTTGTGCTGTTTCTAAAGTGAAATTGCGGGTGCAAAAATCAATTGCTAAGTCTAAACACATCTATAGCAATGATAAACAAGGTAATAAATCAAGATTTATAGATTAAAAAACTAAAAAAATAATGTTTAGTCTTTTACCAAGGCACGTTGTTTAACGTAAATAATTTTTCAGATCCCTGTATGAAAACCATTCAGCAGAAGATAAATAGAAATACACTGTTACCCCTGATGAAGCATGGGTTTACCTAAATGACTGCATCAAAAAAGGGTTATTTACTATCACAAATGTGGAGAAAAAACTGCCTAAACCAGGTTCCGGGAATAAAAAGAATGTTTCACTAAAGCTTTTGATTGGCACAGTTTTCTCTAACAATGAGAAATTAAAAATAAGAAGAGTAGAGGGAAAAAATGTTAAAATCAATTCTCCATACTGTCAAAAAAATGTATTATGTCTGATATTTACAGAAGAAATTCCATTTCTTTATCCTAATGTCTTTCAAACAGTGAAACTGCACCAAGACAAAAGCCACCAGTCATACTTTAAAAACTATTACTGCATTCCTTGAAAAAATAAAAACTGATGCAAATATTGCATACATACCTTTTCACCATATACTTGCGAAGTCCCTGACACTTCACCTATGGACTGTTGTGCCTTTTGTTTGCTGAAAATAGTTCTTTCTAAGTGAAAACTCCACCATGATGGGTGGATTTTGGAAAGTAGTGAAAGGTAAATGGCAAGCAATACTAAAAATTTTACAAAAAGACTTTCTATATGAGAAAGCACAATGCAAGCTTATAGTCCAGAGACATGGTTTATCAAATCCAACATTTAAAAAATTAATTTTTACGTTTTAAACATAAAAAAAAAAGGCTTTGAATTTATTCTAAAAATGTGCATACACTCTGTAATCTATTTAGCCTTTGTATAGAAAAATGACTGTAGCAACCAAAAACCTACTTGCTTAAAAAAGCTATTTCATTTCTGACCTAACATCATACTGAAGAATCTCCTTTTATCTACTCTTTTAAATTGCTTTTCATTCTTATTCTCTCGCATCTTCTTTTTGCAATATTCTGAAAATGTGTGGTGGCTGGAAAAAAATAATTTTATCTTGGCAGAAATATGAACTTTCCTTTCCTACTGCTTGCACATCTTATTGCTTTCATTTCCTTGTAAGTTAACAATTCAGAACTACAAGATGTACATTTTAGAATAATTTCTATAAGGATGATGATATTCAGCTACACTTTTTCATGCATCCACTTAATAATTTAGTTCTTACTTCATTAGATTTATACTCTTGCACCAGTTACAAGGGTCGTAACATCAAATGTGAATGCTGATCAGCAGCCATTATCTTCACTTATGGTTAATAGTTCTGAGGTTGGTATTTAGTTTTTTTTTCTTTAGTATTCATTGTTTTGATATCATGAGGAATTGATAGTTCTTTTAATATGTTAGTAGCGGAAGTAGTTGTAGTAATGCCATTAAAAGTATCTTAAACATTATTTTTTCACATTGTTATTCTGCAATTTATCTCAAACTATGGAAGTAGAATAACATTTTAACCCTCAAAATATTTTATTATATTAGTCAAGTTATTTTACATAATTTACATTTTATACTTTTACCTTTCTGTGGGTGATATGTTAGTTTTAATTCTTCAAAAATCTCACACTATTATCCTTTTATTAGAAATTGTGTATTTTTTTTTTTTTTTTTTAAGCATGTATATATTCTAGAACATTTGCCCATGCTTGCTAAAATTTTACCAATTTTGTAGAGGCACCCTATAAATACAATTTTTGTCTTCTAAAAGTTTCCCAATTTTGATCATCTCATGGCTTTGATCATCTTCCGTCTCGTCTATTAACCTCCATGTGAAAGGACTTGCTGTAGATTTAGCAATAACAATTAAACTGTTAGTCCTGGTTATGCTAATTATTTTTATTTAAATATATATATATATATAATTCAGTAGATTTTAATCTCTTAACTATATATTAAATTATTTTTACATTATTAGTACATTTGAAAAATATCTCAATGTGAAAAAAACTTGATCAAATTTAGATTACTCGTAATACCTGTGCGTAAAGATAATAAAAATCTTAAAAGCATACGCATAATTAAACTAATTATTACTATTAAATGTTCTAATTATCTCAGTGCTAAAATTAACTTAATATAAAATATTCAGTTTTACTTTTGTGAGTGCCATTTTCTTTAAACGGATCTTTTATTTCGTACAAAATCACAGTACTGAAGTTAAAGCCTCTAAAAAACTAGTAATTCCAAATGACATGAATGACATACAGTAATGCAACTGATCACTCCCCTTTTTCCTGAAAAAAACTTGACTGACATTGCAATAGTCACTGCTATTTTTGAGCTGTTGATTTCACTTGTTCTTTTCATCTCAACTCTGCAATCAGAGACATGAAAAGGCTGGTTAACATCACCTAAAACTGTGGCTGAGTTGCAAATTTTTCAAAAGGACGTTACTTGACACGTCTTTATCTCTCCCTCCCTTCTTTCTTTCATTCTTCACATGTCAGGAGATTCCTTTACATTTTCTTGGGTAGGGTGAAATTCTGTCTGATAAAACTTAATTACTTTCAGCATGCAGCCTTTATAAGAAATAGACATACCAGAATTTCATTGCCATACATCCCACGCAAGTTACTCATATATGAACATAGTCATAGAATCCCACGGTTTCCAGAAATTTCATTCCACCACTTTTTAAATGTCTTCTAGTGTCATCTGGAGGAAATTTTGGATGATGCAATTATCAGCAACATTATCAATGAGAATGAGATAGAACTTTCAGATCTAGAAGAAGAAGAATATGTAATCCCAAGACCAATCTTGACTTAAAATGCTAAATGCTTGTCAGGACTAGGGTTTAGACTTTTTTTTAGCCCGGTAATAATTTTAAAATGCTTGCAAGTCTAGTGGAGTCATGCACTGTTCAACAAATTGTTTTAAAACAGACTAATTATAAGTGATTATTTTTATGCTTAATGTCTTAATAAAAGTATCTACATTAAAATAATATTTTAATTTATTTATTTGTCTAGTAACCAGACCTGCTAACTGTTATGAAAAAATTGTAGTTTCTACGATTTGGAGCTAAAAACTACGATGCTACAAATATCGGTCTAAAACTACGATTTCCCGCAAAAAACACACTTGCTGAAAAAATAATAATTTTGTCAATTGTTCTCAGAAAAAAAACATGGATTTCATCAAGTGATTTCGAAAAAGCACGAATTCCGTAAAAGAATCGCGTGGAAAAAAAAAGAAGAAAAAAAACGCAAATTTGTTGAAGAGATCGCAAAATAAACTTGCTAATTTCTTTTAAAGAATTGCGAAAAAAAAACACATTTTGTCAAAGGATCGCTGAAAAAATGCGAATCTCGTCAAAGAATCGCAGAAAAAAATGTTAATTTCACCTAAGGATCGCAAAAAAAAAAAAAACGCATTGTTCCAAAAGATTTTAAAAAATCAAAAAAAAAAAAAAATCTTCAAGAGATCACAAACAAAATGCGAATTTCATCAAAGGATCATGAAAAAAACACAAATTTTGTCAAAGGATCGCAGGGGAAAATTTGAATTTCGTCAAAGGATTGTGAAAAAAACACCCATTTGTCAGAGGATTGTGGAAAAAAAATGGGTTTCCTCAAAGGATCACGAAAAAAAACTCTAATTTCATCAAAGGATCGCCGGAAAAAGCAAATCTCACCAAAGCATTGCGAGAAAAAATACAAATTTCATGAAAGGGCTGCAAAAAAAAACTCATATTTAGTGCCGTGAAGAATTCCCGCTCACTGCTTGTAACCTTTCAGAAACTTTTATGTGAATTTCTGAATTTTTTTTTTAACTCTCAGAATCACCCTTGCTCGAATATTTGGCTGTAATTTGGCCGAATATTCGACCAAACCACTATTCGTTGCATCACTAATTTGTAAAATGAAAAGATGATTCTCCACAATCTTTATTTAATGTAGTTTAGAACAGATTTCTTGAATCAAATATTTTATATGTATAGAATGCAATGATTACATTAACTTTTAATTATTATTGTCTTGGTATATTTAAAAAATGTCTCTTTATCCAAAAACTGTGGCTAAGATTAATATATTTTTTAATATCTCCATATTTACGTGCATCTTGCAACATACATTTTTCTATGCACAGAAGATGCTCACATTTATGTACAACATGTTAAGTACAGTAGAACCTCGATTATCCAACCCTCGTTTAACCGAAAACTCTCTGTAAATCGACATCGGTTTCTGATTTTTTTTTTTTTTTTTTTTTTTTTTTTCCCTTTAACATTCCTTGTGTATGCAAGCAGTCCTTTCCAAACTACGAGTACAGATAAATATTTTGGTTACCTTTTCTTAGAATTTCTTTGAAATTAGCTTGAGCTTCCGCAAGCTTGAATTCTGTTGTAAGTGTGCTCTTTTCCCCCACCCCCTGTGTACACGTCCCTGTTCTAAACAAAAACTCTCCCCATTTTGAAATTTAGGAGACCGAAATGCCAAGTGTTACAACACTTGAATGTTATTGCACCCTCTGATTTTAAGCATGCGCAGGTGACAAAACCCCTTTGGGCTTCTCCTTTTGTCATCTTTTCATGAACAGAAATTTTTACAGCTGCAGAATTTCAAAAGGGGTGGGTTGAAATCAATTTCATATTTTCGCTACGCACTCGCTTACTGGCCAATTTATGCCAGATGAAGCTTCCATTTAAATCATTCTAAGTTTTTTATTTCAAAATAAATTTATTTTCGTGTATAATTTAAATTTAGATATTTATTTAGCAGTTTAAATAGTCATAATAGCAGTTTAATGATATTACATATTAAACTAGATGATTATTGATAAATTTTCAATTATCTGGAAATTTCAATTATCCGATGTAGGTTCAGTCCCAATTATGTCAGATAATCAAGGTTCTACTGTATATGCAACTTATATTACTTACAATGTACATATTACGTACAATACATGCAGCAACTTTATAACAAGTGAAAGTAATAGTGATCACTCTGTTGCTATAAAAAATCTAACTGCTGAAAATTCTAGAATTCTGATTTAATGTTAGTGATTTAAATTCAAGAATCTACCATAATCAGAGTTTTAGAATAAATAACAATGCTTTTATCATGTATCTATCATTTTTCTTTTGTGATTGGAAAAATAGTTATTTTGTTACTAAAAGAAAATAAAGACTGAAAAAATAAACTTATACCATCACCAGTCAAATAAGTATGACATCTTATGTCCTTTTCTCCATTTATAATCTTGTAATATAAAGTGTTTGTTGCATATAAAAAATCCAAATTCGAATACATAATTAATATTTTTCATTTAAAAATGGCTATTTTAAATGTTCTGTGGCCACCTCATCTATATAAATTAAAAAAAATAAATATATAAATTAATTATATAAATTATTATAAATTATATTATTATTATTTATAAATTAAAACAATGAATTGTTTAAAGAGAACTTTTTGTAAGAAATAAAGAGAATGAACAAAGCTAGAGGGAAAACAATGTAAAAATACAAAGCAACTCAAATGAAAATTAAATGATGAGGTGGGCAAAGAAATGAGCTCCTAGGGTACAACTAAATATTTGTCACACACACACACACAAAAAAAAAAAGGATTAAAAAATTAATTTAATTTTGCATTATTTAAATTCAAAGTAAAATAGTTTCATGATTCAAATTATTCTGTTAAGTATTAATTCTCTATATATTTAAAAGACAAGTACAGTACAGGACCTATTATCCGGAATCCTCGGGACGGAAGGCTTTCCGGATTTTGGAATTTTCCGGATTTCGGGTCCTCCCAAATTCCGTCAAAAAATTCGCGGGAAAAATGCAAATTTCATCAAAGAATCGCGAAAAAACACAAATTTCTTCTAAGCACCACAAAAAAAAAAAAACACATTGCGTCAAAATATAGCGAAAAAAAAAAACATTTCTTGAAAGGATCGAAAAAGCCTCCTGCAATTTCGTCAAAAGATCGCAAAAACATCCACAAATTTTATCCAAAAATCACGGAAAAAAAAGCAAATTTCATCAAATGATTGCAAAAAACGAAATTTCGTAAAAGGAACGCGAAAAACACGCAAATTTAGTTAAAGGATTGCGGAAGAAAAACGTGAATTTCGTTAAAATTTCGCAGAAAAAAAATGCAAATTTAGTCAAAAGATAGCAAAAAAAAAAAATTCTTCAAAGGATCGCAAAACACTCTCTTAATTTCGTCAAAAGATCGCGTAAAAGCGCGAGTTTCGTTAAAGGATCGTGGAAAAAACTCATAATTAGTGCCGAGAGCCCCCCCCCCCCCCCCCTCACCTCCTCTCTAAACTTTAAAAAAATTTGCTGTGAATTTCAGAATTTTTTTTTTTTTTTTTTTACTGATAATCAGCCATAATTCAAGTAACATAATTGTGTAATCATAATATTTTATCGAAGTGAGAGGGAGGGTATGAAATATCTTTTTTTTTTAAAAAAAACGAATCGTAATATAAATTAATTTTAAACAAAAATTTGACAGAAAAATGATTTTTTTCTAATTTTTTTTTTTTTTTTGGGGGGGGGGGGGGAGGGGGCACCGCGTTCCCTTATCGCTGATGTAACATATTTTAGTGGTTACACATTGCAACACAATAAATCAAAAAAAAAAAATTAGGAATCTGTAAAATTTTCGACAAATTTCAGAAATTGCAAAATTTTAGTAAAAATTTACAAATTTATAGAAAATTTTCCATTTTTTTTTCTTCCGGATTTTGGGTCCTTCCGGATTTCGGAATTCCGGATAATGGGTCCTGTACTGTATTTCCCCATCCTCTGCCCTAAAATTTCTATTGAACCAACATTAATAATTATTTTTGGCACTTTTCGATTAGCCAGCCGCCAGTGTTGTATATACATATATATATATACATACATACGTGTATATGTCCATATATTTATATATACATATATTGCATATACACATATATGTATGTATATATACATGTATATATAAACACTGGCGTCCAGCTAACTGAAAAGTACTTATTTTACTTGAAAGCTGTTCATCTGTAGATGGGTGTGCACTACCTTTTTTTAATATTCCCATTTAAACATTTTTATTTTAAGTTTTTAATAACAATTCTACAAAATATTGGTAATGTGGTTATTTTTATTGTTATTTTATTTTTATTTTATTTTATTTTTTTCGCCTTTATTGATTATATCTTTACTGGTGCATTTTCTCCCTACAATTTTTTTTTTTTTATTTTTATTGTTTTGTTGATGTGTTTGAATTGGTGGTGCTTAGCCCTTTATGCCCCAATGGTACTTTAAAGTACCATTAAAATAACTTGTTATAAAATTAGTTTAATACGTCAATTAGTATTAATACAGTTTAGAATGAGTTATAGATACTTTACTTTATCTTGTTCCAAAAGCATTATTGGTTGCACAAAACAGATATATTTTTAAAAGAATGATTTCTTTTGTCTTTGCATCTTTTCAGCTTTCTTGTCATTGAAAGATTTGGGGGGGGGGGGGGGGGGTCAGTTTGGAAATATTTTTATTCAGGGTTGCTACGCTACTTGGAGAACCTGGAAAAGTCAGGGCATTCAGAAATTTGTCTAATAAGTCAGGGAATTTCTATATGTTATCCAAAATCCTGGAAAAGTCAGGGAATTTAATAAAATTCCATGGAGGTCGCCAAATAAGTACAACCTTTGTCCCATGGCAAATGAGAAAAATCTTCTACGTTTTTACAAATTCCAATTTCTAGAAGTTTTACTTAATCACCTCTTAAAATTTCGTCTTTTCTTTTTTCCAACTGTCATCTCGACACATACTTTAAAATTTTTAACTGTTTAATATAATTTTTTGAAATTTTTCTGCAATATTTTTTATTGACATTTCAAATCTGCTTAACCTCCGCCCTGAAATTTTTGCTTCTCAACCCCCTTTGCCTAAAGTTGAACTTAAGTGAGATTGTGATAGATGGTGAAGTAAATTATCATTCAATGCAAAAATATTGTACATGTATATATTTTTCTTTCCATTTTACAGGACACTTACTTTGAAATACTCAGAAATTATTAAGGAAAGCAATTTATGTTGCAGTCCTAAGAACATATTTTTTTTGTATGTGTGTGTGTGTGTGTGTGTGTGTGAGGCGTGCATATGTGAAAATTTTAATTGTGATATATATAGTTGAAAATTTTTATATTTTCACATGGTACAATATTTATTTTACTGTCGTCTTGTCCAGTTCACATTACACCACTAGACTGAAATTTTTATAAAATGCACCTGGAAAAGTCAGGGGATTTCATTCTACTACATGAGTAGCAACCCTGTTATTGCAAGAACATTATATTTGTACATTTCCTGATTCTTCAAAATACTAAAAAAAAAAAAAATATT
The DNA here is from genome assembly GCA_963932465.1 of Maratus speciosus. Lineage (NCBI taxonomy): Eukaryota > Metazoa > Arthropoda > Arachnida > Araneae > Salticidae > Maratus > Maratus speciosus. The sequence goes on from OZ010791.1 coordinate 144,026,496, forward strand.
TTAAATAAAAGATTTAAGTGGAGGTTTAAATATTGCACAAAATCCCTATAAATTCAACTTTAATTAATTTTAATTGACAAAATCCTTCTAAAATTTATTAAATTATATGAATCTTTTAATGTAGTTTCAAAAATTCACGAAAAATGCTTTAGAAGATGAAATTTTCATGACTTTCTTAATTTGGGACATAAAGGGTTAAGAGGTCAAGAAGCATAATGATCCTAAAAGTGAAATCACATCATTTTTTAATTCATAAATTCAGTTGTACCTATATTAATTCATAAAATAACATTTCCCTAAAATTGCTTGAAAAACTTTTTTCTAATTTTTTTCATTCCACAAGCTTTGGAAAAATTGATTCATAATAGACCTACAGATTAAATTTTCAACTGTGAAAATGATATTTTAAAGAAGATATGTATTTTCATTCAGAAAACTGCCATAATTTGCTATGATTGCATCTAAATGACATATTTTACATCAGTTTTCCGTTCCCTCTGTTTATGAGATAAGAGTCCTAATTGCTGAAAAGTGGGCTGCTTAGTCAGTGAAAATGACAGTGTGTTTAAAAAAATAAAATAAAATAAAATAAATAAAATAAAATAAAATTAAAAAAAGCATTTTTATTTATTAAACTGCTACATTTCGATACAGTTGCATCTTAAGGATTTTCAATCATTTTTCATCCCGCTGATACAGAGATTGGAATCAACTAATTTCAGAAGGGCAAAATGTTTCTGCTGGGGAAAATTTCAATTTTCTTTCAGAAAAGGGGATTGTTTTAATTGTTTGTTTCTTTTCAATGTAATTTAAATTATTTTCAACCCTCTTATATTAAAATTACAGCTAAAGTGCATCTTCTCTCTTGCACTATAAAGGGTTTTAATAGCAGAAAGGCAGAATGATTCTGTCAGTGAAAATGAGGTCATCGTCATGTTAAAGAAAAAGAAAAATCTTGCATTTTCATTCATAAAACTTTTAATTTAAATATATCATGTCTAAATGGTTTTGATTAAAAAAAAAAAAAAAAACTAGTTGTAGAGATTCAGACCTAATCTTTGAAAAACAAAATGCTACCATTGGTGTAAATAGTTTCCTGTTAAAAACAACATGTGAAGTTAAAGACCGGATGAATTAGAATTTTCAGAATATTTGTTCAAGAATAGGTTCTATTGGCCTAAAATTCCCATGATTTTTATAGGTTTTTTACCCCCTAGTTACAAAGAAAACAGATATCATCTGCAGACCTTTTGCATTATATTTATTGACATTTCACTTGTGTATTTAAATTTTTTGTATGTAAAAAAGATGAATAATATGCCTAAGTACCTACAGGAGTGCACTGTAAAATTTCAATTGTACGATTGTTTTTCATGGATCATGAGCATTTGAAAAAAATTTGCTTGCCAAATTTATTAAAGAGCGTTAAGTTTGCATAAATGAGACAGTTATCATTATTTCAAATTTGAATATCTTCTACTTGAATGTAAAAGAAAAATTTATTTAAAAACTTTTAATATTCTATTAACTTTTATAAGATTGCATTTTTGGACATTGTTTCGGGCACATGTATTATAGTATGGTTGTTTCTTTCTGCTTTCTTTTCAGCCTGCAGCATCTACCATTTCATCACCATCTACATTAACAACTGTGACAAATGCAAGTGGACAGCAAGTTCTTAGAGAAGTTATTGTTAAGCCTCCAGCACCTAAATCTCAAAAAAATAAATCTGTTGCATGCAAACCAATAATGCAAAACAAGGGTATAAATGTGAAGCCTCAACCATGTCATAAAGCTGTGCAAACAGGTATTTTTTCTTATAACTAATGACTTGTAACTTATAAATGCTATTAAAATGCGTGCTTTTGGTTGTTCTGAATAGTAATTTTTTTTCCTTTTGTATTTAGATGACAGTCCAAGACCTATTCTTCTCCCAGTTCCAGTACCTTATTATGTTCCAGTTCCAGTTCATATGTTTTCAAGACCAGTTCCATGTCCTGTACCGTTTCCTATTCCAATGTTTGTTCCCATTCCTCTGCCTTCTAAGAGTTCATCCACTCAGGTAAATTTATCTGTTTGCATTTACACATTTCTAATTTCTGCCTTTATTGTAAAATGTTCTTTTTGTTCAGCATAAATGTAGTATTGAGCAATATTTATGGCAATTTCATGTACCATATATAGGAAATCTGCAAAAAAAAATTTTTATTAACTTCTGAATCACAGTGGATTATTTATTAATAAACTGTGAAACCCTTTTAACACTCACCTTCTTTGTGGTTTAATATAAATTCTGCATTTAGAAATATGTATGAAATGTACATTCTGAGCACCTGAACCCCTGTTTAGCTATCCTCTCATGATCACAGATACTACATAATTCGTCATATGGTACTAAAATAAAACATAATCACTGCTTAAATATTTATCATATCAATGAATTTAATCTTTGAAATGTAAATGGGCAAAAGTACATTCTGAATACCTGAACCCCTGTTTAGCTATCCTTTCATGATCACAGATACTACATAATTCGTCATATGGTACTAAAATAAAACATAATCAGTGCTTAAATATTTGTCATATCAATGAATTTAATCTTTGAAATGTAAATGGGCAAAAATAATTTCTGTGTCCTTAGTAAGTAAAGTAAACAAACATACATGCAATATGTTATTCCTTGTATATGTTTTTTATTGGGAGAGAAAAAAGTGGATGAAGAGGAAGTTTTTTAATCATCCCTGTTTTATGAATACACTTAATCTCTTATATGCACGGTGCTCATGTGAATCTTTTTCATTATTAAAACTTTGCAACAAAGTTGAAAAGGGATTTTGAATTTGGTTTGTGAGTCCATCTGTCCGTTCTCTAACTGACATAAATATACTCAGATTGCAATATAGTTTTTATATGTTACTGAGGTTTAGTAAAGAATGAAAATGAAATGTGTAACATTTATAGTTAGATTACAGAGGCATATAAAATAATTCTGTTTTATTATGGTCGATTTTCTTACTATTCTGTTACTGTTGGAAAGTGTTTCATAATCTATGCCTGATATGATGTTTCGTTCTTGTTATTATCTAATCTCTCTTTAATGATGTTCACCACTGATCATATGTGTTTTGAATAAAGAAAAATAGCTAGAAATGGTCATTTTGAAGCTTTAGCTATCAAAGTGAAAACGGATATTACAAATTACAGTATAAACCATAAAACAAAAGTTTATGCCCTTACAAACAAATTTAATGTCAGAAAAACTTAGGTTGCATCTTAAAGCACCCTTCCCCTCACCCCAAAAGAAATTTTTTAAAAATGGCAAGAAGAATTGTTGAAACTGAAACACAAAATTAAACAGAGAAAAACAAGTTTCTAATAGTGGTGTATAAATGGTTCATTTCAGCAGGAAGCAAGAATGTGCATATCTAATTGAATTTTGTATGGGGGGGGGGGGGGAGGCTAGAGAAGAGATATAAAGTTGACTAATTTCATACAATCAAATGGTTAGCTAAATCAAATTTTAATTCTCCATGATATTATGCAATTATATGATGAATCTGCAGATGTTGCCTCCAAGCTATATGAAAAAGGGCCAAAAAAGTTCTCAAAAACTATTGAGAGATGTTTATATTTGAATATTTACAATAATGGCGAAACAAGATTATTCTGTTGAGCCCTAATTAATAAACCACTTTCTTCCTTGACATAACTATAATATTTTTCTAGAGTCGAGGGATGTGGAAAAATGTCTTCTTTTACCTTGTGATCAAAAACTAACATGAATATTCAACATTTTTGTTATAGTTAATAACAACACTGAATGCAAGTGTGCCTGTTGTCTTCTCTCTGTAACGGATGCTCTCAAAACTCTGCTTTCAGTTACTTTGTTATCTTTTACTCTGAATTTTTAAAGCTTAAGATTTACTTTTAAGAATCTGGATGTATGACACTCCTAACAGAAATACTCTTAATCACAGGCTTAAAATTTTTAAATATATTCATAAATTTCCTATTAACTTGAATTTTCTTTTGCAATTTGCTCCTAAAATACCTTTCATTTCCCTTCATCTTAGATATTTCTTAAAGCATAATTCTGTTAAAAATATTTCCACCTACAACCAATTTTAAGTTGTTTTCCTAAAATGGAAAAACGTGGGGCACCTTCTTCGAGAAAAAATTGTAAGATATCAAAGCACTTTTAAAAAATCCTAGGATGACTAAACAACACATTTAAATTTCATCTTTTTATTTATTTCAAAAGATACTAACTAAAATGTGAATATTGGCGCTTTAACATATCAGGAAATTGCTTGTTCGATGGCCAAAAAATTAAGAGTTGCTTAAAGTATCAATGAGCATAGCTGCCAACTCTTCCGATTTTTTTCAGAATTCTTCCGAAAAATCGGCATGTTTTCCGATTTTAGGCGCGTAATGCATTTTCTTCCGCTTTTCGTCATTTTCTTCAGATTTTCAGCCTTTTCTTACGCTTTTTAGGGGCTGTTCAAATATTACGTAAGCATATTTTTGACAATTTTTGACCCCCCCTCCCCCCTTGTCAGCAAAAATAAGCAAATCGCAAACCGCCCCTTAATAAATTACGTAAGAAAATTGCAACCCCCCCCCCTTCCCCCCCCCCCCCCCCCCCCCCCACTTAGCAGTAATAATTTAATTTTAAAAAATTAGGACACAATACAAATAAAAAAAACTCTACTCGACTTAAATAATAATAATAATAAAATGCTTGTTTTATTTCCTTACAATTCTATTTAAGAAAATTTCTTAGATCACAATTTAGAAGAACTTAGCCATTTGTAAAATTTAAATTTGAACATGCCCATATCTATTCCGATGCTGATCACGGCTGCTCAAGGCATTTTTGCATATCTGTTATGATATTGGTTTCCAGTTTTACTTGATTATCTTCATCGTATTCTTTTCGGATACATCCTTGATCAACTCCATCTTCATTGATCCACTCAACATCTTACATATCTTCCATGAATTTTACGAAGCACATAAGTTCATTTGCTCGACGAGCAGCAATTCTCAATGGTAGTATAAGGCGCATCCCACACTGAGACGACAAGCGACATGTAGCGCAAAAACCGGTCGAAACAAAGAACGAAGTTGTTTCAAACCTGTTTTTAAACCAGTTTTTCCAGCGAATTCAAGCGATATGTCTTATGTGTCGCCTTAGTGTGGGATGCGCCTAAGGCAGTCCTTCTCGCTTTTTCCACTGTGTTGAATTTTTTTGTGTCTGTTTGTTGACTTCTGAGATGCATGATATTGGCCACAACTTCCACAAGTTCTTGCGGATAATTGCAACTTTATGAAAGGGCACAAATAATCATACAGTATCTTTAAAAATCCCTTTGCTGTAATATTCAGATTTAAGGCCAGACGGAGACATAAATCTATAAATTCCCCCTCCTCACTTGTAATGATGTCATTTGACGATTGTATCATTTTAATTGGAGGAGGAATGAATCGTCCTTTTAAAATACGAAATAATCCACTACGTGCAGGGGAGCAACAATTCTTTTCTTTGCATTTTACAATTTGCAGCAAGTATTGACTTTCTTGTACGTGCTTCGAATACCAATCCAAGTCATAACCAAGAGAGTCTGGTTCGCCTGAATCAACATATGTGGCAGTAACAGGATAACAGGATAACCGTCAATGTTTAATGAGTTCCAGATATCTGCGAGAGTGTTATCAGCAAATGCAATGTTATTTTTCTCCATTTCTTCATCAATAGTGCGATCGTTCTCATCGAGATGGGAACCATAATGGTTATGAGGGTGTATAAGACCAGACAGTTCTCGACTGAGTGGTGCCATTCACCTTTCTACTCAATTATATGCACTTCTTCCAGGACCATTGCACGCTATGAATATTCCATCCAAATCATGCTTTTTGAAATGGTTAATAGCAAACAATATAACTTTCTGGCAGCGAGGATTCTCGTCTGGACCTCCATCAACTGTAACTGTGATTACAGGTTTGATGAAACCCTCTTCTGTTTTCACTAATTTTTTAAAGTCTTTGAGTATTAATACAGTTTCAAAATCCTGAGCATGAGTATTTGCTGTGGAAGAACTGTGTTTCCCACTTCTTATGACTATAAACGTTGGATCAGAATAACCTATGGCTTTACTTTGACCTGCCATACCAGGAGCAATCGCAATACCAGTATAAACAGATGGGATAAGTTTGTGGTGTTCAGCGATGACCCAGTCGTGGTCATGTAAGGATACACGATACTCCATATGCATCAGTATCGGAGCCTGATTATTGGCTTCTGTAATCCCCAAAGGTACACGCTCTTTGTCATCCTATGAAAGAAGAAACACTTGCATGCAGGGCCGAAACTAGCCTTTTTTGCACCCGGGGCAAACATGGATTTTGGCGCCCCCCTCCTTTTTCCACAAAGTATATTTACAAAGAGAATTATACTAATTTTATAATAGACAACTTATTTTAAAATTTAAAATATGTAATACTGAACTACGTACGGATCCAAGGGGGAGGTCCCTCTGAACATCAACAAAAATATTCTAAAGATCATTTTTAAAATGACATATTCATTAGAGTCCCGATTATCCGAGTCCCGCCTAACCGAGTTTCCGCTTTCACCGAGTTATTTTCTTCTGATGGACTGATCGCTTCCATTATTATGAAATAGCCATTATAAAAGAAGTGTTAGGTGAAGATGAAAGAGCAGTCGTAAAAAGTTAGAACTCTGATTTTCTGGTCCGAATGGGAAAAAAAAATATAAAAAAAATTATGGCCATTTTTTTCCCATTCGGACCAGAAAATCAGAGTTCTAACTTTTTACGACTGCTCTTTCATATTCACCTAACGCTTCATTTATAATGGCTGTTTCATAATAACGGAAGCCATCAGTCCATCAGAAGAAAATGATTCATTCCAATTCATTCCAATCCTTCATTTGGCGCCCCTTTGTTCTGGCGCCCAGGGCACATGCCCCTTCTACCCCCACCCCCCCCTAGTTTCGGCCCTGCTTGCATGGGTCCAAGAATTGATGCTAAAGTTCCTAAATAGCGGATGAATTTTACTGCAAATTGGGTATCAATGTGAGATTGGTGATAATCAGCCTGAGCCCAAGAAAGTTTTATCGGCAGTGTGGGGACATGTCTTCGACCCTCGATGGTTGAGAAATTTTTTGGAAGGAAACGAAGATTAGTTCTACTCTTACTTATTGCAAAACCAACCTTTTTCAGTTCTGCAGTCAAGTCATCGAGAGTTTTGACACTTCGCATTGACTTGCTTCTTTTGCATCTGCAGTGCTTCCAACAATAGCTGTGTCTGCTATTGCCTTAAGCAATAATGGTTGATCTACATTTAAGCTTGGCCTTCCTACTGATTCCCCCAAAGCTAAATTTTTTTAAATGTCTGTATTATCATGGCAGATTTCTTCAAGCTTTGTTCGTTTGGTGGTTCGATGTTTTCTTTGGTATTCAACATTTTGTCGTTTCTTTTTTAAGGATTGCTTTTCTTTTTTTAGATCACTGGAAACCTTATTTATCTGTTTTTGAATTTGAGATACAATGTTTTCAATTCAATTGGATTACATTTCATTTTTAGTAAGGTACAAAATTTGAAAACAGAAGATTATGTGCTACAAAACTTACATATTTTTTAATATTTTCTCCCCATGGATGCATTAATTTTCGAGTTATTTGAAAAGAAAAATAATGTCATATTTAAAAAGTAATAACTCGTTTTTTGACATTTCCTTGGTCTTCATTTATTGCCATACTGACCATGTTTCACCAAGGCTACAAGGTCATTTTATCTCATCTATCTTTTTTCCAATTTTTCCAATTAATTATGTAAACTTAAAGTTATGATAAAATATATTTAAAATTTTAAGAATAAATTTATTATAATTACCTTACAAAATAATCAAGAAAGACTGATTTCTTTTTGGGTTGCCTTACGCAGTTCGTCTTCAATTCTTTTTAGCACCAATACCTCTAACTCTTTGTCAGTTTCATAAGACTTTTTGTACTGCCACCACACATCATGAGTTTTACATGGGATATCCTTCAAAGGTTTATCTAATGCAGACTTTTTGAAACTTTCAAAAAGTTTTTTACACAAGATTTCTCGAAATGAAGCCATATTTCTGATTTTATTTATTTTAAACACCACTACACTACAATACTGAGAGGTTTTCAAAACTCACGCGACACCAGGCAGTAGAGCAGTCGGTCACTATGGTTATGGGGTTCAACCACTTGACTGAAGAGGTGTGGAAACAAAGAAGATGGAATTTTACTTACGTTTTGGAAGCTTTCCCGGAAAACTCATATTGTCACAATAAAATATATCGCATTGATCCATTCAATTCTATTCTATTTTCACAATTGGAAACAGTTGTAAGTTCTCAGAGATAATAAGCCCCCATGCATCAAACCTGAACAGTCACCTCTAGATAAAAGAGATTGTTTATGTTTTCCTTGTGCGGTCAAAATAGCTGACATCAGAACTTCAAATTTAATATTCTTTTACTAATTTTATTTTTCAATTTGAAATTTTTAGTAATTTTTTTTTTAACAAGTTAAGAGATTTTGAAAATGTCTTACGTAAGCATCATTCAAACTCCTCCTCCCCCCTTGTCAGCAAAAATAAGCAAATCGCTAACCCCCCCCCCCTTAGGTGCTTACGTAATATTTGAACGGCCCCTTACGCGAGTTTGGTCAAAGGATCTCGGAGAAACCCCGAAATTTCGCCGAATGTTCGCGGGAAAGACGGAAATGTCGTCGGAAGATCGTGTAAAAAACGAGAATTCCCCCCAAAAGAGCGCATAAAAACAAGAATTCCGTGAAAGGATCGCGAAAAAACGCGAATTTCGTCAAAAGATCACGGAAAAAATGTGCCGTCAAAAGATCTAGTAAAAACGCTATTTCCGTAAAAAAAAAAAAAAAAAAAAACGCGTAAGAACGTGAATTCCGTTAAAGAATCGCGGAAAAAACGCGTGTTTCGTCAGATGATCGCGGAAAAAAACTCAAATTTCACCGAAGGATTGCCGGAAAAAACCCAAATTTCGCCGAACGATCGCGGGAAAGACGCGAATTTCGTGAAAAGATTGCGTAAACAACGCGTAGGGGTGATTCTGGTCCAAATTTTCCGAAAATGTAAGACATTCATTTCTGAAAATTGAAAAAAAATCTCACCAATTCGAAAATTCGGATATAAAAAATGTCGCGAATTTCGACAAATGTTCGCCGAAAAAAATAAATTTTGTCTATCGTTTGCAGAAAAATTGCCAATTTCGTTAAAGAATCGCGTAAAAAACGCAAATTTCGTCAAAAGATCGCGAAAAAACGGCAAATTTCCTCAAAAGATTGTGAAAAAACGGCACATTTCGTCAAAAGATCGCGAAAAAACGGCACATTTCGTCAAAAGATCGCGAAAAAACCCACAACTTTTTTCAAAATATCGCGAAAGAACCACAACTTTTGTCAAAATATCGCGAAAGAACCACAAATTTCGTCAAAAGATCGCGAAAAACCCCACAAATTTTACCAAAAGATCGCGAATTTTGTCAGTTTTTAGTGGATTTCCCCCCCCCTCCCCCCTACTCTGCTATAACTTTTCAGAAAATTTGCTGTGAATTTCAGAATTTTTTTTTAACTACACAGGAAAAAAAAAAAAAAAAAAAAAAAAAAAAAAGATGTTAGGAGGCAGAAGTTTTAAGTGTCTTTTAATGTGAAAGGTAGGAAATCTATGAATGTTCAAAAGGAAAAAAAATATATAGATAGTAATTTTTAAAATATTAAAGTTATTTTTTTTTCTTTATCATAATATATATATTGTGTAATCGCAAATTAGTGAATATTTTATTTGAGTTTCTCTTTCAAATTTGTTTATTTATAAGGATTCAGTTGTAAAAACAACTGAATCCTTATAAATAAACATAGTTACTAGTCCTTACTGAAAGTGTTATAAAACTTAAAAAATCTTCTGATTTCTTCTGATTTTTCACGAAAATCTTCTGATTTCTTCTGATTTTTTGTCCAAAATCTTCTGAGTTTTACCGAAATTTAGTTGGCAAGTATGAATGAGCATATAAAAGTGCCTCCATTTGAATCTGAAAATGAAAGTTTCTTCTAAATTTTTTATTGCTTGTTATATCTAATTCAATATTATAAAATGTTTGGGTTCAATCGGATGATTTTTGGAAGCCGAGCGTGAATATTTTTCTCGTTTTTATTTTTTACTGATTTTTCCAAATGGGCTACCTTTTCAGTTATTGCAAGTAATTATTTTCACAAAATCTGTTGCACTGTTAAAAAAAATTGGTGACGATTCTAATGGTATTTTTGTGATAAATACGTAGGCACATTCATCCGTTTCATTATGCAACTGAATGGTCTGATTGTGGATCTTAAACTTGTAAATTTAATCAATCCAATGTTGTGCAATGGATAGACACATTCATCCATTTCGTTACGTAACTGAATGTTCTATTTGTAACAAATTTCTTGCATGTTTCAATCTGTTTTAAGGTCTTTATTTGATAAAGCACTTAGGCGACTAAAATGTACGTTTTTCTTGACATTTAGTTTTTTGCACTTTCAATAGTTAGAAATTTCAATGTTATTTAAAATAAATATTAATGCATTTATAAGGAAGAACTTATAAGAATATAATTTAATAAAATAACTCTATCTCAAAAACTAATGCATGGATTTTTATCAAACTTCAGATTGAGTTAGGCTTTGACATAAGTTGTTGCTGATTAGGTTTTGGCGTAAATCACCCAACAGGTGACACTGCTATGCTGCATTTTACAGGATTTACATGATTTTAGCAATAGTCATATGAAGAACCAATGCACGAAATTTCATATCTTTAGAATCCTCATGATGGGCATAGATTGCCCATCATGATGTGCCATTAGATTTGCCATTGTGTGCCATTAGATTGTAATGTAATGTAGCACATGATGCGCCATTAGATTTTGGCACTCTAATAGTGAATTTTGAAGTATTAACATGTATGAGATAGAAGAAAGTTTTGGGATGGGCGCATCCAACTAGTTTTTTCTTTTGCTGTATTTATTTTAAAATTTTCTAAATTTCTACATCCACACACTGAAATCCCCTCTCCCCTGGTTATTTGAATGTTTAAAACTTGTATTTTCAAAAATGAAACCTTTTTTAAAAAGCGCATATTATAATTTATTCGTTTATTTAATTTGTAGGTCCTTACATTTTTTTGGTTTTGGTCCTAAGTTCTTGATTTTTATTTAAAAAAATGTGTACAAACCCTGTCTTACATTCAAAATAAAGAAAAAAAAGATGATTAAAAATGTCTTAACCTTTGAAGCTATATAATAAAAAAGAATATTTTGAAGTTATTGTAATTTATTAAGTTATATTTCCAAAGATTTCGTTAACAAAAGTTCTTTATTACTATTATTATTTTTACAAAACAAATTGCCTGCCCGACACATCCTGGGAACTTAAGTCTAGTATCGGCTTGCCATGTAGGCTCAATAGTCAGTATGTATGAAAAAAAAATGTAAGCAGTCAGTATGTAAGGAAAAAATGTAAGCCAGATCCTGACATGTCCCGAGTCTGCTGAAAAAATTAAGCCCTGTTTCAGACCCAATATAACTATCTGATGCTGATCTCTATGCTGGACATGTTACATTTCTGTATTGATGTTGGTAATCTAGCATCAGCTTGTGCTGCACATTTATACTTATACTCATCCCAGTCACATGCATTGAGAACTGTTCAAATTTTATAAACTTAGCTTGATTCTTTTAAATTTTCATATCAGGCAGGTCGGCCCACTTAATTTGTTTCATCGGCCCAGCCTGGCCTGTTAACAAAAATATCTTTAATCTGCCAATTGGTTGGAAATTTTGCCTTCATTTTACTGGCACAGGCTGTGTAGATCTCTAGCTTACTGTCTAAATTGCAAGTAGTTTGCTATTAACAACTCCAAATGTATGAAATGTAGAAGTCTCTATTTTCTTTTCTGAGAATACTAACTTACTAAGTGTCGAGCATTCCTATTTATACTCTTTTTTTGGCGATAAATATTTGTAACTTCTTCAAAGTTAATCTGGAATTTTCTTGATAAAGCGATTCCTGTGGATTCTAGAGGCATGATTTCTGGATTTTTCAGATATGTGTTTACCATTAAATTTGTCACCAAAATCGCTAGTTCGTCATAATCTCATCCAAGTCAATTTATAATTAGTCACAAATGTCTGCAAAACTGTATTTATTACAAAAATAGTGTGAATGTGCGGAAGATATGTATATCTAACATTTTTTATCAGTTCTACAAACTCAATTCAGGGGTCGATCCAGGCAAAATTTGGGTCCTGTTTAGGGCCCCTTCACAAAAATAAATTCAATAAAATGGGCCCCTTCACAAAAATAAATTCAATAAAATGGGCCCCTTCACAAAAATAAATCCAATAAAATGGGCCCCTTCACAAAAATAAATCCAATAAAATGGGCCCCTTCACAAAAATAAATCCAATAAAATGGGCCCCTTCACAAAACTCCTTTTAATAAAATAGGCCCCTTCGTAAAAAAATTTTTCATAAAAACTGTTTTAAAATGTGTAATATGTAAATAAACCGAGGTCATGAAAAACAAAAACTTTAGCAAGGGGATTTTAAAAAGTTTTTGTTAGTAAATTCTTGGTCCGAATTTCAGTAACTGGATTTCAATTTTCGTTACAAAATGTTATTTTTCACAAAAATATAATAAAATTCACAAAAATAACTTTTACCTTTCACAAAATGGGCCCCAAGAATAAAAACCTGCATCGACCCCTGCAATTTAAAACATGCAACATCCTTTAAAAACATTTGAAATAACTGCCTATTGATAGCTGTTGCCAATAGAATGTATTAGAAATACCTACACAGCATATGTTTAAAAAAATGGTATGATACTCTTAAACAATATGAACAGTATCTTTTGATATCTGCCCTTCACATGATTATTGATACACTAGCTGACTCGCCCGGCGTTGCCCGGGTCCGTGGTAATATTTATAAAGTAACCTTTAATTTATATGATTTTATATGTAACTCGATTTTATCTGAAATACACTCACAATGTGAAAATGGGGGAGAAGCAGTTGCAAATTGTTGAGATGTTATGCAAATTTTATTCATAAATTTTTGTAAAATTGTATGCCATAGTCATGAACAAATTAAAATTTTAAAACACCCTCTACTGATGAAAAAATTAGTTAAGAGGAGGGGAGTGAGTGCTTAGTAATGTACAGGCCAAAAGCTTTAAAATGACCTCTGTCAGAAAACAACATATAAAGGATACTCATCGTAGAAAATGCTACAGTTGTAAGGACAATTATCGTCCCCCGCCTTCCAAACTCGAAATTCAACTTGCCCACCTTCTTTAAAATGTTAAAGTGTTATCAAGTATCTCATTCGCGTAAGTTAATTTCAATTGTATTCGTTCTTCGTGTTAATGGCAATTTACATATGCATAATCGCCCAAGCATGGAACGTATTTCTTGAACTTTCTATGAAGTAAATAATTTCCGTTCTTAGTGATTGAGTCCATTCACGTGCGATTCTTATAAAACTCATAATGTATCAAAAAATGCACACCATATTAAGCATTTCATGCACTCAAGGATTTTTCACTCAGTTCTTATTCTTTTGTTAATATTCTCTCATCCTAATGAAAACATATGTTATACTTTATTGAATGTTTTCACATTGAAAGTGCAGTGTAAAGTTTAGGCATAATTCAATAAAGCGAAAATTTTGAGTGTTTGTTATTTATAATCTATCTTCTTGTTAATGTTGTTGACTACATTTTTAGACACCCATGAACGGTGAACACATAACATCCGATAAATTGTCTCAAATTTTAAAAAAATCACAAATTTTGTCATAGATCGTTGAAAAAAATTGTGAAATGATCATTAAAAAAAAAAAAAAAAAAAACTAATTTCATCAAACGATCTTGGAAAAAAAATCCTGAATTTTGTGAAACAATCGAAGAAAAATATTGCAAATTTCATTAAAAGATCGCAGAAGTACATGCTGAATTTTGCCAATCTGTCACTGAGGAATATCGGGAACTTCGACAAATAGTTGCAGAAAAAAAAAATCAAATTCGTCACAAATAATTGAAAAAAAAAAATGCAAATTTCGCCAAACAATCTTGGAAAAAAATCGTGCATTTTGTGAAACGATCGCTGAGAAAAGCCCTCGAATTTCAGTAAACAATCGAAGAAAAATATTGCAAATTTCAGCAAAAGATCGCGGAAATGCATAGCAAATTTATTCAAAAAAAAAAATGCAGAAGCATATGCCGAATTTTGCCAATCTGTCGCTGAAAAATAACTTTGGCAAATGGTCGCAAAAAAAAAAAAAAAAAAAATAAATAAATAAATAAAATCACAAATTTCGTCATAGATCGTTGAAAAAAAAATGGACGCGGTAAAGAAAAACACAAATTTTGTCACTGATCGTTGAAAAAAAAAAAATTGCAAATTTCATGAAACGAATTGGGGGGGAGGGATCCTGCCTTTTGTGAAATAATCGCTGAAAAAAAAAAAAAAAAAAAAAAAAACGTGAATTTCAGTAAACAAAGAAAAATGTTGCAAATTTCATCAAAAGACCGCAGAAACGCACAGCAAAGTTTGTCTAAAGAATGCACATTACAAATTTTGCCAATATGTCATTGAGAAATATCAGGAACTTCGACAAATAGTTGCAGAAAAAAAAATCACCACAAACTTCGTCACAGATCGTTGAAAAAAAAAAAAGGTAAACAATCGAAGAAAAATATTGCAAATTTCATCAAAAGATTGCAGAAATGCACAGCAAAGTTTGTCCAAAGAGTGCAGATGTTTATGCCGAATTTTGCCAATCTGTCGCTGAGAAATTTTGGGAACTTCGTCAAATGGGTGCATAAAAAAAAAATCACAAATTTTGTCACAGATCGTTAAAAAAGAAAAAAAAAACGCGAATTTCATGAAATGATCTTGTAAAAACAATCACTATAAAAATAAAACGCAAATTTCAATAAACAGTTGAGGAAACTGCAAATTTCATCAAAAGATCGCCAAAAAAAAAAAAAAAAATCACAAATTTCGTTATAGATCGTTGAAAAAAAAAAAAAAAAAAAAAAACGCGAATTTCGTCAAACGATCTTGGGGGAAAAAAAAAACTTGAACTTTGTGAAATGATTGCTTAAAAAAAAAAAAAAAAAAAAACCGCGAATTTCAGTAAACAATCAAAGAAAAATATTGCAAATTTCATCAAAAGATCGCGGAAACGCATGGCAAATTTCGTCAAAAAAGTGCAGAAGCATATGCTAATTTTGCCAATCTGTCGCTGAGAAATGTCGAGAACTTCGACAAATGGCCGCGGAAAAGAAAAACACAATTTTTGTCACTGATCGTTGAAAAAAAAAAAAATGCAAATTTCGTGAAATGATTTGGGGGGGAGGGGAATCATGCATTTTGTGAAACGATCGCTGAAAAAAAAAAAACGTGAATTTCAGTAAACAAAGAAAAATATTGCAAATTTCATCAAAAGATCGCAAAAACGCATAGCAAAGTTTGTCTAAAGAGTGCACATTACGAATTTTGCCAATCTGTTGCTGAGAAATATCGGGAATTTCGACAAATGGCCGTGGAAAAGAGAAACACAAATTTTGTCACTGATCGTTTAAAAAAAAAAAAAAAAAAAAAAAAAATGCAAATATCATGAAATGATTTAGGGGGGGGGGGGGGGGAGAGAAAGAGATATCTTTTATGGAGAGAAAGATAAAGATACTGGACAAGCAACGCCATCTATCAATGGTCATCGTAACTCCTCATTTTACGAGACTGAACGAACGATGTTTCTTGACAAGCTGAAAGAGAGATTACGTAATGTCGGAAAGAATGTGGCTGATAAGTAAATACCGATGCTCAAGGAAATAAAATATGCAGAAGTGATTCAAGGTAAAAGTAAAGAAAATATATTTATTATAAAGTAATATTTAAACACTGAAAGATAATGAAAAGTGTTTAAATTTAGAAACTTAGATTACTGAAACTTAAATGAGTGAATGGTAAATAAAGTATTTAAATTATGTTTTATTTAAAGACAATTATAAAATTACTAAAAAGGGGTTATATAAAGATAAATGAAACAGGTTAAGTTAAAGGTTGAATGAAAGAGGTTGAATGGAAAGATAAGAATAGGAGGGAAATATAAGTATATTTCCTAACAAAAGCCCCCCTCTTATCATTTCTATGAAAAACTAAGTTACAAACCCATATACCAGAAAGAGGTTATCTTACATGAAAAACCCACACATTGGTACACCTTGGTTACCATATACATCCAACCATTGAAACTGCAACAAAAATTCAGCTATAATATACTTATACTTGACCACAACTGCAACCATCTAACCAATCCATCCATGGCATCCGCTATCCACCATTTCAATATAAAACCTATATACCAAGTCAACTTACATGAAGGCTGAAAAAGTAAAACTAAAAACTTTTGGGCTCCAGTCCATACACAAAAACTGCAAAAATAAAGCAATATAAATTATACACAACACAATACCTATATATGTAACGAATATCGGGAGCGTTCCGGACTTGTATTGGGTAGTCGCGGGCCGTGCACTTCGCGGCATGTGTCCGTGCGGCCGGTTTCTCATATAGAAGGACATCTTGGGGTGTCATACTTGGATAAATAATTGGACTCGGGAACCTTTTGGTGGACCGAACTCATTTATTTCGCCGCTCATCTTACAGTCCGATCCGCGAGTTCGGCCGGAGGCCCCTCGAGCCACGTATGTGATGATTTTCATGAGCTACATCGTCATAGGTTTTGCAGGCCTCTCAAAATGGCAAGATCTCTCGTTTTTGGCGCGGGTTTTAGCTAATATCTTGGGGTTTAACATATTTTCCAGCAGATGGCATAGTTGTAAATTTGGGAGGAACATTTCTTTAATTGGCTGATTAGCTTTTGATTGATTGTCCGGGATCAGATGCCAGAGTTAGGCTTGGCTCGCCCGGGGATGAGCTAACCACAACTGAATGAGAATATTCCGAACTTCAGCAAGTTTACTCTTAAAGATCGTCCGAAAATGATATCTGAAAGTAATAAGAGGCATTGCTGGGAAACAAAGTTACAAGGGGTAAAACTGGTTTTAGATTGAGATTTAAAGTTAGAAGAAAGAGACTTCGGATTTTAATTTAAATTTTTGGAATTTTAAAGGGGTTTTATCCTTTCATATATATAAAATAATGTACATGTGGCTAACATATGGACATCTTAAAAACATCATCTAAGCACATCTGGTCCAGGAAAACATACAGTCTTACATAAGTAGAGTATTACACTTTAAAAATTCTTAGACCACAAGGAGAGCAGAATCTTGATTTTTAAAAATTTCGATTTTTAATTCTAACACATACTTAAATTCTAACACTTTAATATTCAGAATTCAAAAAAAAAAAAAAAAATCTAACACTTTAATAATTAAAAATTGGTTCTAACAATTCATCAATTTATCCAATATTTCAATACATGTATCATAACATTTCAAAAATTAAATTAATACCTTAATACACATAATCTTACACTTTAACGATTAAAAACCAGTATTAAGATACGTATCCTAACCCTTTGATCCCCCAGGGGAATACCTTCTTTAGGTATTTACGGGTTTCGCAACCCCAGATTCCCGAGCGATCTTTCTCCTTTCCTGTCTTCTTCTCTTTTTGGTTGTCTATCCTTTTTCTTTGTTTCACACTTTTTAATCTTCTCTTTTTAGTTTGTTATCCCTCTTTGTTCCAGTTCATGTTCTAGTTTTTTACTAACTTATTTGTTCAAATTGTTCTTTGTTCTACTAACATTGTTCTCGTTCTGTTTAAAAAAAAAAAGAAAAAAAAAAGTTTAAAAAGTTTTAAAAAAGACAAAAATACACCTTTTTTCTAAGTTCTCTCTCACATTACTTTTTCTTTTTTACAATAGTGGATTTTTTTATTTTCACGTGAGACACTCTGGGTGTTGAGGTTTTTTAATCTCATCACCTCGTTTCTACCTTTTTAGGCTGATCTCGAGTCCCAGAGTGCAGGGCATCTCCAAATTCCGGTTCCGTGATCGGTGGGCGCCGTACTTGTATGGCGGTGGTTAGGAATGCACTGGGCGACTGGTGTCCTTTCGACGTAAGGGCGATGTAGGTTGAACAGAGCTGTAAAGGCTTACCTACGACAACCGAGTTCCACTGTGAAAGAACTAGAGTTTGGAGATGCTATCGAGTTTAATCCAACATTCGAAAAACGTGGAAGTTTGTTGATAGTTTTCACCCTTTTGAGACCTGCGCCTAAAGTAACGGTAAAAAGAAGGGTCGGTGACCAGGCCCGATGCCTGGCGTTTTTTCAATCTTTTCTAAATATGGCTACAATCTCAGGAAATCAAATATGTGATGTGGAGGCCACACAAGCTAATAATGACAATAATAATGCATTGAGCTCTGCCTCAAGTGCTACTGTTAATTAGGGCAAAAAAGAATCATGGGGTGAGAGAGTAGAGGCTTCTGTTTCCAGTACGGAATCTAAAGATCCCGACTCTCACGAAAGTAAAACTGAAGAAAGATTCTTCATCGTCAAACGCCAAGATGGGAGTTTTGATAGAACATCACCCTTTTTGATTAATAAATCTATTCAAGGACTGGTTGGCGAACCCAAAACAATAAGAAAACTCCGTACAAGTGAACTGCTAATTGAAGTAAACAATAGTCAAGAGGCAGCTAACTTAAAAAAATGTACACACTTTGCTAACATTGCTGTCACAGTATCGCCACATCGTACTTTAAACTCATCTCGCAGAGTGATCTCCGAGCCTGACCTCTTGTATGTTAGTGAAGATGAATTACTGGAAAACTTAAAAGAACAAAATGTCACAGAAGCTAGAAGAATCAAAATCTACCGTCGGAATGAACAGATACCCTCTAACCAAATTCAAATACCTACAAAGCACATTATACTTACTTTTAACACACCCAAGCTACCAAAATATATAAAAGCTGGTTATTTATCATGTTCTGTCAGACCAAACTCCTTATATTCTATTGCGGCTTCGGACGCAAGCGATAATTGCTGCCGAGGAAGAGAAAAATTGTGATTGAAAAACGCACGGTAAATTGCACGTCATTCATCTGAAGCACAACGTTGATTGGGTAGGGTAATGTTAATAGCAGGGCTCCCACTAGGTCCATTTTTCAATTATTAGGTCCATAAAGTCCGTTTTTCGACACTGTTAGCCGACTTTTATTTTAAATTTTATCGATGTTTGGCATTTAGCCAAGAATCTCGGAAAAATCGCATTTTTCGGAAATATGTTCCAAAAAATACCGTCAATCGATCGCGGAAAAAATTCTTAAATTTTTTCAAAGGATCGTGAAAAAACGCGAATTTCTTAAAAGACAACGAAAAAACGCGAATTTGCTCAAAGGATCACGAAAAAACACGAATTCCGTTAAAGATCGAGAAAAAAAGCAGATTTCCTCAAAAGATCGCATAAAACGCGAATTTCCTCAAAAAATCGGGAAAAACACACGGTTTTCATCAAAAGATCGCGAAAACGTTCGTTTCGTCAAACGATCGAAATAAAACGCGAATTCCATTAGAAGATCGCAGAAAACGCGAATTCCATTAGAAGATCGCAGAAAACGCGGATTCCATTAGAAGATCGCGAAAAACACGTGAATTTCCTCAAAAGATCGCGAATTTTCTTAAAGATCGAGAAAAAAAGCAGATTTCCTCAAAAGATCGCATAAAACGCGAATTTCCTCAAAAAATCATGGAAAATGCGAATTTCCTCAAAAGATTGCGAAAAACACGCGAATTTCCTCAAAGGATCGCGAAAAACACACGGTTTACATCAAAAGATCGCGAAAACGTTCGTTTCGTCAAACGATCGAAATTAAACGCGAATTTCCTCTAAGGAACGCGAAAAACACGCGAATTTCCTCAAAGGATCGCGAAAAACACACGGTTTACATCAAAAGATCGCGAAAACGTTCGTTTCGTCAAACGATCGAAATTAAACGCGAATTTCCTCTAAGGAACGCGAAAAACACGCGAATTTCCTCTAAGGAACGCGAAAAACACGCGAATTTCATCAAAGGATCACGAAAACCACGCGAATTTCGTCAAACGATCGCGAAAAACACTCAAATTTCGTCAAACGATCGCAAAAAACACGCAAATTTCGTCAAAGGATCGCAAAAAACACGCAAATTTCGTCAAAGGATCGCGAAATACACGCAAATTTTGTCAAAGGATCATGAAAAACACGCTGTTTCCACCAAAAGATCGCGAAAAAAAAGTCAGATTCGTTAAACAATCGAAATAAAACGCGAATTCCATTAAAAGATCGCGAAAAAAGCGAATTTTTCCAGAAGGTCTTGGGAAAAAAAACGTATTTCTCTCAGAAAATCGCGAAAGAAACGAGATTTCAAAAAAAAAGAAGCAAATTTCATCATACGATCGCGAAAAAATGCGAATTCGTCAAAATTTCACCTTCAAAGAAAGCGATTACCGCTGTTCTAAAAGAATAAATTCAAAACTTGTTATATTTTTTCTTGTATGTTACATTTAGCTTTTTTTTTTTTTTTTTTTGCCTTTTAAAATTTTCTTTAAGATGTATCATGTATGTGATATACATAATAAGTGTTTGGGGTTTGACTAATCTCTATTTATATGACCTAGGGGTGATTCTAATCCGAATTTTCCGAAAATGTAATCATTCATTTCTGAAAAATTTTAAAAATCAGTCACCAATCCAAAAATTCGGACATATTGTCGCCGAAAAAAAAATATTTGTCCATCGTTTGCAGAAAAATCGCCAATTTCGTCAAATAATCGCGAAAAGACGTAAATTTCGTCAAATAATCGCGAAAATCCAGAAATTTCGTCAAAAGATCGCGAAAAAATCCAGAAATTTCGTCAAAAAATCGCGAAAAAATCCAGAAATTTCGTCAAAAGATCGCAAAAAAAAACCCACAAATTTCGTCAAAAGATCGCGAAAACCCCCAAAAATTTCGTCGAAAGATCGCGAAAATCCAAAATTTTTGTCGAAAGATCGCGAAAAACGGCAAATTTCGTAAAAAGATCGCGAAAAATCGACAAATTTTGTAAAAAGATCGTGAAAAAAACACAAATTTCGTAAAAAGCTCGCAAAAACCCCCACAAATTTTGTCAAAAGATCGAGAAAAAACGCGAATTTCGCCAAAGAATCACGGAGTAAATGCATAGCTTAGTGTCGGGAGTTGATTCCCCCCCCCCCCCTCTCGTGTAACTTTACAGAAAATTTGCTGTGAATTTCAGATTTTTTTTTTTTTTTACTCAGAATCACCTCAGTAGATTGTCGATTTTATATTTAAACTTACGAAATCATTAAGCAATATATTGTGAATACTGTGCAATTTCAGCACTAACAATTAGATTCTGATAGAGTAAAATTTGTTTTTGAAATGTTTTTCTCTCCAAATTGGGTATTAAAAATTGGAGTGTGCATACCACATAACGATGCAGCACAAAACAACATCGACAACAACAAAAAAAAAAATGGCAAATCCTTAAAATTATTTGTAGTCTTTGGATTTTTTGGGTACTCCTTGGATTTTTTCTTCCCAACTCTGTATGAACCCTGCATATTCCTAAAAGAGGCTCTTAAAATACCACCAAAAGAGGACATCTAAAAACCAACCATAGATCTGATGCAGATAAATTCAAGCTACCAATAATTAAAGCCACTGTTTCAACTGAAAATCCAGCCAAAAAGATAAAGAATAAAACATCCAAAAATGAAATCCATCCAAATATCAAAGAAAAAATGGAGGAGGACGATGCTATTGCTCTTCACCCAGAACCGGATGAAGAATTTAATGATGGAGATAGTATGTCTACTATCTCCGGATAAAAGGACGCAGATATACTTATCAAAAAAAAAAAAAACTCAGTCATGACTAATATTATCTCGTGGAACTGCCGTGGGTATCACAATAAACATGACGAAATCCGTAATCTTCTCTCTGACCATCAACCATTATGTTTAGCTCTACAGGAAACTCATTTAAAACCCAATGACAAAGCAAAATTACGACATTATGCTAGCTACCGAAAAGATTTTACTGGTAATGAAAGGGCCACTGGTGGAGTAGCTCTTTTCATCTCTCTCAATTTACCCCATACTCACATTAATTTAAACTCAAATTTACAAGCTGTTGCAGTCCGTGTACATATAAAACAACTCTTAACGATATGTACCATTTATTTACCTCCGAACCATAAAACTCAATCAGCAGATCTGGATAATCTCCTTCTCCAACTCCCCACTCCATATATCATTGTTGGAGATTTAAATGCACACAGCCCACTCTGGGGAAACAGTGATTCTAATCACCGTGGCAATATTTTAGAAAAAATGATTTCTGACAACGGCTTATGCCTGCTCAATAATGGTGATCATACCTATTTTCACGAGCCAACACGTACATTCCATGCAATAGATCTTATAATCTGCCCCCCATCACTCTATCCCTTTTGGAACTTCTGGGTTTCAAATGACTTACTTACACGGCAGTGACCACTTTCCAACTTTTATTTCTATGAATTCTCCTGATAGAGATTGTAATAACTCTCCCAAAAGATATATATATGACAGAGCCAATTGGCCAACTTTTACTGCACTTGCAAACACTACAGTTAGCATGATTGAGGGAAATATTGACAAAGCAGTTGATAACGTAACTCACTGTATTATCACTGCTGCTGACGCTAACATTCCCAAAACTACATCTGCTCATAAACACAGAAAACCATGGTGGAATAGTGATTGCCAAGTAGCAAAAAAACAACAACAGAAAGCTTGGGGTCTATTTCGCAGGTACCCTAATAATATTAACTATATAGCATATAAAAAGGCAAAGGCAGAAGCTAGAAGAGTGCGACGTAAAAGCCAACGTGAATCCTGGGTTAAATACGTCTCAAGCATAAATTCTAACACATCAAGTAAAGAGCTCTGGCAAAAAGTAATAAATTGCATGGGCCTGTACTCTGAAAGTCATATTTCCATTTTAAAACATAACGGTCATACCATTACTTCTCCAAAAAACATAGCTGAGACAATAGGGAATACCCTAGCATCTATTTCAAACTCAGACTCATATCCAGAACCGTTTTTAACGTACAAAAGACAAACTGAATTGACCAGGATTAATTTTAATACTCATAATTCATTTTCATATAATCAACCTTTCACTATATCAGAGCTGATAGATTGTTTGCGAGACAGTCACTTATCTGCCCCAGGTCATGATGGCATCACATACATCATGCTCAAGCACCTCTCTCCACTCTCTCTTAACAATCTCCTTTCCCTTTTCAACAGGATTTGGGTGGAACATACTTTCCCCCGATCTTGGAGCAGAGCGGTTGTTATTCCCTTTCCTAAACCAGGTAAAGATGCTAGCAATCCGAATAATTACAGGCCGATCGCACTTTCTAGCTGCCTTTGCAAACTATTAGAAAAAATGGTCAATCGCCGCCTTGTGCATATTTTAGAGACTAACAATTACCTTGCCGCATTTCAAAGTGGGTTTCGACGTGGTAGGTCAACTATCGATAACCTGATACACCTTGAACATTACATTCGGACAGCTTTTCTTAAACGCAGCCATTTGGTGTCAGTATTTTTTGACATGGCAAAAGCCTATGACAGAACATGGCATTATGGGATTCTTCGTGATCTTTTTAACCTGGACTTTCGTGGGAACCTCCCAATTTTTATTAAAAATTTCCTTGCCATTCGAACATTTCAAGTTCGAATTGGGAGGATTTTATCCAGTTTCTTTGTACAAGAAGAGGGTGTACCTCAGGGTAGTGTCCTGAGTGTCACCCTCTTTGCTATTAAAATAAATGACATTCTTAATCAATTACCCCCTTCTGTCAAGGGAGATTTATATGTTGATGACTTCCGAATTATGTGTATGGGACAAGACATTCGTTTTATTGAGAGACAACTGCAAAGTGCAATAAAAAGTATTCTTAGTTAGACTAACAAAAATGGTTTTTTAATTTCTATTGACAAAACTTCTTGTGTGCATTTCTGTAGACGGAGGGATCTGCATCCAGATCCTGAAATTTTTATCGGTTCATCTCAAATTCCTGTTGTGGAGAATGTTCGTTATCTCGGCCTATATTTCAACAAAAAACTTACTTTTTTACCACATGTTTTACAATTACAGACAAAATGTGAAAAATCGCTTAATTTACTTAAAGTACTTTCAAATACATCTTGGGGAGCAGACCGCACTTCTCTCCTTAAAATCTATAGAGCTGTAATTCGTACTAAAATCGACGATGCCTGCCAGGTCTATGGTTCTGCCCGTAATTCTGTTCTTAAAAAACTTGACACTGTGCACCATAGCGCACTCCGTGTTTGCTCTGGTGCATTTCGTACATCTCCAATTTTAAGTCTTTATGTTGACTGTAATGAACCAGCATTATACCGTACTCGTGAAAAACTATCATTAGATTTGTATTACCGTGTCCTTTCTCATCCTGGCCATCCTCTTCACCCTTATATTTTAAATACCAACAATGATATTCTTTATCAGCATCGACCCTCTTGCATCCCATCTTTCGGAGTCCGAATTAGGAATATTATTGACAATGGCCCTCTGAGTAATATTGAGGTGAGTCCATGTCCATTGCCAGGGTTCGCACAGACTCCTTAGACTCCTTGGAAACTCCTTAGAAATGGAAACATTCCCAAGTAGTACTTAGAACTACTTAGATAAGCAAACCACTACTTAGAAACTCTTTATATTGTATTGCGGCTTCAGACGCAAACGATAGTGCTGCCGAGGGGAAAAAAAATCGTGATTGAAAAATGCACGGTAAATCCTTTATACACGTCATTCATCTGAAGCACAACATTGATTGGGTAGGGTAATCTTAATAGCAGGGCTCCCACTATGTCTGTAAAGTCCGTTTTTTTTTTTACACTGTTAGACGACCTTTATTTTAAATTTTATCGATGTTTGGCATTTAGCGGAAAAAATCGCGTTTTTCGCAAATATGTTCCAAAAAATATTGTCAAATTTCGTCAAGCGATCGCGAAAAAAATTCGTAAATTTTGTCAAAGGATCGTGAAAAAACGCGAATTTCTCCAACAGATCGCGGGAAAACTCGGATTTCTTAAAAAGACGTGAATTTCTTAACAGACAGCGAAAAAACGCGAATTTACTAAAAGGATCACGAAAAAACGCGAATTTTGTTAAAGATCGAGAAAAAAGCAGATTTCCTCATAAGATCGCATAAAATGCGAATTTCCTCAAAAGATCGCATAAAATGCGAATTTCCTCAAAAGATCGCGAAAAACACGCGAATTACCTCAAGGATCGCGAAAAACACGCGAATTACCTCAAGGATCGCGAAAAACACACGGTTTCCATCAAAAGATCGCGAAAAAAACGTTAGTTTCGTCAAACGATCGAAATAAAACGCGAATTCCATTAGAAGATCGCGAATTTCCCCAGAAGATCGCGTGAATTTCGTCAAAGGATCGCGAAAAACACGTGGTTTCCGTCAAAAGATTGCGATTAAAACGTCAGATTCGTTAAACAATCGAAATAAAACGCGAATTCCATTAAAAGATCGCGAAAAAAGCGAATTTTCCCAGAAGGTCGCGAAAAAAAAACGCGAATTTCATAAGATTGCGAAAAAAATGCGAATTCGTCAAAATTTCACCTTCAAAGAAAGCTGTTCAAAAAGAATAAATTCAAAACTTGTTATATTTTTTCTTGTATGTTGCATTTAGCATTTTTTTTTTTTTTTTTTTTTTTTGGCCTTTTAAAATTTTCTTTAAGATGTATCATGTATGTGATATACATAAGTGTTTGGGGTTTGACTAATTTCTATTTATATGACCTAGGGGTGATTCTAGTCCGAATTTTCCGAAAACGTAAGGCATTCATTTCCGGAAATTTTAAAAAATCGGTCACCAATCCGAAAATTCGGACATATGGTCGCCGAAAAAAATAAATTTTGTCAATCGTTTACAGAAAAATCACCAATTTCGTCAAAGGATCGCGGAGAAAACGTAAATTTCGTCGGAACTTCGCGAAAAAACACACAAATTTCATCAAAAGATCGCGAAAAACGGCAAATTTTGTCAGAAGATCGCGGAAAAACGGCAAATTTTGTCAGAAGATCGCGAAAAAACGGCAAATTTTGTCAAAAGATCGCGAAAAATCACAAATTTCGTCAAAAGATCGCGAAAAATCGACAAGTTTCGTCAAAAGATCGCGAAAAATCGACAAATTTCGTCAAAAGATCGCGAAAAAAAACCCACAAATTTCGTCAAAAGAGCGCATAAAAACTCACAAATTTCGTCAAAAGATCGCGAAAACCCAAAAATTTCGTCAAAAGATCGCGAAAAAAACCCCCACAAATTTCGTCAAAAGAGCGCGTAAAAACTCACAAATTTCGTGAAAAGAGCGCGAAAAACCCATAAATTTCGTCAAAAGATCGCGAAAAAAACACAAATTTCGTCAAAAGAGCGCGAAAAACCCGAAAATTTCGTCGAAAGGTCGTGAAAAAGCGACAAATTTCGGCAAAAGATCGCGAGAAATCGACAAATTTCGTCAAAAGATCGCGAAAAAAAAAACACAAATTTCGTCCAAAGATCGTGAAAAAACGCATAGCTAGTGTCGGGAGTTGATTCCCCCCTCCCCCCCCCCCCCCCTGTCTGGTGTAACTTTTCAGATTTGCTGTGAATTTCAGAATTTTTTTTTTTTTTTTTACTCAGAATCACCCCTGTGATATGACCATTGGTCACCACATAAAAAAGTAGATTGTCAATTTTGTATTTAAACTTACGAAATCAATAAGCAATATATTGTGAATACTGTGCAATTTCAGCACTAACAATTAGATTCTAATAGTGTAAAATTTGTTTTTGAAATTTTTTCTCTCCAAATTGGACATTAAAAATTGGAGTGTGCATACCACATAATGATGCAGCACATAAAAACATCGACAAAAAAAAAAAAAAAAGGCAAATCCTTAAAATTTTTGGATTCCTTGGATTTTTTCTTCCCAACTCTGTATGAACCCTGTATATTGAAAATCGCCCCCCTTTTTATTCACTGCCCAACTCTTAAAAAGAAAGCTCTACTTCTAACATAATATGCATATAACAATACACATTCTAACACTATATGTGAAAATGAGCCATAAAAAAATTAAGTCAAGTATTAAAGGAAGCAATTCTCAAAAGTTATTTAAACAAGATCCAATCTCTGTTACTCATAATTAGGCATTTCAATACAGTAATGGCTGTCTCCTCAATACAAAAATTTCACCACCCTGAAGCATATCAAACTAGTCAAATTACATAACTTTAACAATATCCCAAAAATGGATACAATCCATTGAGTATAGCTTCCGCATTCCTTAAACTAAAATTTAAATGCAGCCATTCAACTCAAATAGAAAATTTAAACAGGGTCAATTCAATTGAATACTGGCACACGCTAATTCACAACATGGTCACTAACAGAAAGATTTACTTACATATACATAACCTGCCACAGCTTCAACATTCCTTTCGATATATAAATAAAAGTTAGCAATATCTAAAAATTGGTGCAATTACCTCAAAATTTTCCAACATTCCTCCAACATATCCCACAAATGTTTACTTTTATAATTTCCTGTTACAAATGACAATTCAACTTGCCAAATCAATCCGCATTAAACTTCTGCCATTATCCATGAGATTCTATTACACATATGGTTTTCTCAAAAATGATAATTTAAACTACAAATCTCATTAGCATTGAATTTCAATCATTATATAACTTAACTTCATCATAGTAATGCACCTAAAAATTCCATTAGTTAAACAGAACAAAAGTAATAAAATATTTAAATATCATTAAACAATCAAAAATCTGTAATAAAATTTAAATAACGGTTATCATGTAACATAAACTTAAACTTTATAAAAATTAACAAACTATAGAGGAGGAAAAATTAAAAATGGAAAACTATCTGGAAGTCCTACATTTAAATCTAACAGCACCATAGTGCAAAACTCATGACTCAATATTCAAGGCAATTCTCTTAAAACCTGAAACAAGACATAAATACCTATTGAAATCAAAAGTTTACAGATTCTAAACTTTTGGACTCCCAAAAAAAATTCTATTACAAATTAAATAAGAATTAACAATTATAGAAATAAGTTCCCCCCTCTAAAAATAAAAGATAATGAACATTAATTTAAACTATCAATTAAAACAAATGTTAACCTTTAGGAAGGACTGAAACTGTAAACAGGTTAATTAACTATTCTTTCATAACATGACCATTAAGTTCTAACATAGTAAATTAATGTTCTCAAATTTTTCCTTCAAAAATTCAGAAATAACCTAATTAAAAACATAAATAAGTTCATTAAAAATTATTGTTTCTATACAAATATCACAGTTATGCTTTTAATATTCTCAAAAATTTAAACTCCTAAACCTCTACAGGCTGTAATAGAAAAATCTTTAAACTCATTAAAACTCCTGAATCTCAAAGAGAGACAAGAACCTCATTTCCACTATCACAGATATTAAGTTAATTAAAAATACCATTAATATTTCAGTTCACTTATATCTAACAAAAATTCAAAACTTTCCCATAGGAAAGATAAAAAATTTTTTAAACTAATTAATCAAAACAAGTCTTTAAAAAATTTTGCATTTTTAGCTTATCAAACTATTTATAATAAAAATTCAGTATATCTAACTCTACATCTTAAAAATCTGAAAATAAAACCAAATATTCTCAAACTAATTTACAGACGAGTAATGCTCCCTTGGTATAATCTTCATCTGTAATATTTCCATAGACCGATAAAAATCGATGCACTTTCTCAAAAGCGTTAAAAAGATGAAGATCTAAAAGAATATGTTCATTTATCACATTTATAAGGTGAGTATTCATCCTTTTCAAAATGCCGTTATCATTTACACAGATGAGATGAAAAAGTATGCAGATAAATGTGGCCCAGGACATGGACCACTGCACTTCTCTAACAACACTGGACAAAAGAAGATCAAGCACCATGATTACACCAAAATCATAACTGGCCATCTTTACACAATTTATTCGATAAAGACAAACTGGCGTCAAGCTGGAATCTTTAGATCACTAAATAGCACTTTCTTTCACAGAAGACATACAGAATCAATGTCTTAAACGAACGGTCAAAAACTTTAAACACTTGAAAGACTTTCACAATGTAGATTCTCTTCTCACTAGTGAAAAATATAGCCAACAGCAAAGCCACCGGACGACATGTAAAAAAATAGTGAACTTCAAAAATAGATTACCATTAATTGAAAGGTTTTTCTAAAAATTATATACCATTACTCTTAACCATTAAATCCTTTCAAAAACTTTAATGTCCTTTAAAACTTCACAGACACTAATACATTCTCATACGCCCTCCCCCCCCCCCCCTCCCCCCATCGTAAAGCTCTCTCACAATTCCACTCTAGGTGAGCCATCTGTAATCAAGTATTTCAGAAACAAAACTGAACTAAAAATTACAGAACAGAATTTCCAATGAAAAGTACTTTTATCTTGGGCAGAACAGAATGCCCCATAACCTTGTTATCCAATTAACAAAAGTAATTGGAAAAGATATAAAAAGGAAGCAAAGCATAATATGCATATGGAGCGTTTAAGCTGTAACTGTTTACCCAAGAAATTTGTAAAGTCTGAAATATTCTAGAAAGTATTTTGAAAGAATGACCAAACAGATTTAAAAACAAATAACAATTTTATTAAACAAATTTAAATAAAAACAAAATGAAAATAAAACCATAACTATAAAAGTAGATGTATAAACAATCGACATAAGTTCTCAAGTTCTCTTCAGCATCCAATTAACATAAGCACTTAGTATAATACCGTGCAGAGAAACATCACTCTATATCAATGTTTAATGAACCAGAGCACCAAAAGCTAAAAACTATTTCAAAGCAAAAAAATATTAAAAAGAAACTTGTTTAAATTTTTACTCCAAATACTTAACTTCAATTAACTTTAAATAGAGAAAATATCAAATTATCTTTAGAACATTATAAATAGCAAAAAGGTTTATCTTCAATTAATCACATTTAAATTATCTTTCTCTCCATAAAAGATTTGTCACTTAAAGTCAAATCAAACTTCATTATATTCAAATGCTTAATACAAAATCTCCAAGTACTTCATACTGCCATTAGAAGTTAAACATATGGGAGAACTAAAGTAAACTTGAAAAGGGCATAAATGAAATCATAAACTGCAGCAAGCCTCTCCAGAGATCCGTAGCGAAATCCGTCTGTAAGATCTCAAAGGAATTGCAAAAATCCCAACACTGCCAGTCAGTAACAACTCCAAGTACCTCGCATATATTTCCAGAAGGCGTAGGTCTCGAACCACTATTGCTACGACCGATCTGCAGCGTCAAGACGGGAAAAACATCCCTGGTCCCTTTGGAACCAATCTACAACCCTGCAGTTCACAATCCACTTACTAAAAGGAAGTTGACTAGATTAATTTCCATTGACATAAGTAATTAAAACCAAAAGTATCTCTTAAAGATGGAGAGAAAGTTACTGTAAAGAAAAGTATTCTATTTCAAATAAAAAAATTAAACTAACTGACATGTCGCCGGCGGCCCGTTATCTGTACGCTAGGAAAAACTAAAAGATTCGATACATCTATTCAAGTGTATTCTCCTACACCAAGTGTTATCGTTTGGTAACCATCTTTCATCCAGCGATATCCAGCACCATGTTGACACAGTTAATTCTGTACACAGTCTCCATATCAAATGAAAAAGCGAGAGTATTACATTAAAAACTACTAAGTAAAACTGACACCATTATCTTATATCCAGCACATCACATTCCATCCTCTATCTTAAAACAGTAAGTGTAAACATTATGCAGCCAACATGCAACTAGGTATCTGTCTAAAAGAAAAACGAAGCTATCAATGAGCTCGCTCCTACGATATAAATAGCTCACTCCCTTTGCCGACAACACCCCCTCACGTGACTTCCGATCGCCAAGTCAAACGCCACTTCCAGCATCTAGAATGATCCCGGGAAAAACGGACAAATAGCGATCGGCCACTGGAGATAGACACGTTCTTTTATGGAGATTATTATTCTTCTCACTTTCTTTTATGGAGAGAAAGATAAAGATACTGGACAAGCAACGCCATCTATCAATGGTCATCGTAACTCCTCATTTTACGAGACTGAACGAACGATGTTTGTTGACAGGCTGAAAGAGAGATTACGTAATGTCGGAAAGAACGTGGCTGATAAGTAAATTTAAATACCGATGCTCAAGGAAATAAAATATGCAGAAGTGATTCAAGGTAAAAGTAAAAAAAAAAATATTTATTATAAAGTAATATTTAAACACTGAAATAAAGATAATGAAAAGTGTTTAAATTTAGAAACTTAGATTACTGAAACTTAAATGAGTGAATGGTAAATAAAGTATTTAAATTATGTTTTACTTAAAGACAATTATAAAATTACTAAAAAAGGGTTATATAAAGATAAATTAAATGAAACAGGTTAAGTTAAAGGTTGAATGAAAGAGGTTGAATGGAAAGATAAGAATAGGAGGGAAATATAAGTATATTTCCTAACACTATGCCTGGCACCACAGTTGCAAATGTTCTTAAATGAAATAAAGAAGTTTTGTGAAGGGTCCTGTTTTGATTTGAAAAATTTTGTGAAGGGTCCAGTTTTGACATGAAAAATATTGTGAAGGGTCCTGTTTTGAAACAAAAAATTTTGTCAGGGGGGGGGGGGGGTCCTTTAAGGAGCCCAATTTTTTCCTAAACAGATCCCTGTGCTTGTTACATATCATGACTTTGATAAAAAATGAAAACATTCAGTAAAGTGTAAAAATTACATTTTCATTTTGATTTGTTATGAAACTCATAATGTATGGGGAAGTGAAAAAAAAAGATAAACAAAAGAAAAACTGAACTAACTTCATTCATTTCCCCTGAAAAGAAATATTTGTTTTTTCCTATTCTTGGGCGATGACAACATACATCTCTTAATCGCCCAAGAACGGAAATTATTTACTGAATGTTTCCATTTCATAGAAAGTAAGGTTTTCATCTTACACTTTGCTATAAAATGTGCAGTTCTATTTTTGCTAAGAAATAAAAATATTCAGCGAAGTGTAACATGTATGTTTTCCTCAAAACAATTTAAGTATGAGATAAAAAAAATATATATATCCATTTTCTCATTGAATTTCATAAGTAAAACATTAAGTAAATACTGATGATTTGCGGAACTGTTTCTTCCTATGAAGTGAATAACATCGCCTAAAAACCCGCAACAGAAAAAAAATTACAAAGTAAGTCTTTAAAAATAATTCCTCTGAAGAAATTTGCATTTTATTCGCAATCCTACGACGAAATTTGTGTTTTTCCGTGATCCTTTACAGAATTCCCGTTTCCTCTCCCCAATTCTTTGACAAAATGAGCCTTTTTCTGTGACTCATTGACGAAATGCGCATTTATTGGGCAATGTTTTGACGAAAATTGCATTTTTCAGCGATCTTTTGATGAAATTCTCTTTTTTCTGTGATTCTTTGACGAAAGTTGAATTTTTTTTGCAATACTTTGCTCAAATTTGCATTTCTTTGACAAAAATAGCATTTTTTCGAGTTCCTTTGAAAAAATCTGTGTTTTATTTGTGATCCTATGACCAAATTTGCATTTTTCCATGATCCTTTGACAGAATTCACGTTGTTTCCCCCCAATTCTTTGACGAAATGAGCATTTTTCTGTGATCCATTGATGAAATGCAAGTTTATTTGGCAATTTTTTGACGAAATTCGCATTTTTCAGCGATCCTTTAATGAAATTCTCATTTTGTCTGCGATTCTTTCACAAAATTTGCATTTTTCCCGCGATCCATTGACGAAATGCGTGTTTTTTTTTTTTTTTTGAAATCCTTTGACAAATTTCACGTTTTTTCCGTGATCTTTTGAAGAAATTAGCAATTTTTTTCTGCGAACAATTGACGAAATTGATTTCTTTTAAATTTTCGGAACCAAATGCCTTAATTTTCAAAAAATGTGGAAGACTCACCCCTGATTGCCCAAGAATGGAAATTAGCTACTGAATGTTTCCATTATATAGAAAGTAAAGTTTACATCTTACACTTTACTATAAAATGTACAGTTCTATTTTTGCTAAGAAATAAAAACATTCAGTGAAGAGTAAGATGTATGTTTTCATAAAAACAATTTAAAGTTTTATGAGGTAAAAAAAAAAAAAAAAAAAAAAAAAAAAAATTCCCCGTTTTTTTTTCACATATTGAGTTTCATAAGTAAAACATTAAGTAAATAATGATGATTTGCAGAGCTGTTTCTTCCTATGAAGTGAATAACATTGCCCAAAAACCCCAACAAAAAAATAATTACAAAGAATACGAAGTAATAGTCTTTAAAAATACTAAAACTAATGTGATTTCTAGCCCCCTTTTTTTATATACTATATATAGAATGAGCTTGATATTTCAATTAAGAAAATGTTTAATCACCCAAGAATGGAAATAATGACTTTAATTATTAATTACTGAATGTTTTCATTTCATGTGACACTCTGCATTCTTGGACAACTAAAAACTTCTACAATTTTCCCGCTTCAGGAGTCTGTCCAGACTTTTTTCTCAGGGTCCTGTTTTTGCGAAATTGTGAACAGCTTTTCTAATTTTATGAATTAAAAATTATCGTTTATCAGGTTCCTTTTTATATGTTTTTAATGTGAAAAGTTTAGTTTTCAGGTGAAAAAGTTTGTAAAAAGCCTACTTTTATGGCAAAGAATTTTGTGAAGAGTCCTTTTTTTAAGGTGAAAAGTTTTGTGAAGGGTCCAGTTTTGACATGAAAAATGTTGTGAAGGGCCCTGTTTTGAAATGAAAAATTTTGCGAGGGGTCCTTTAAAGAACCCAATTTTTCCTAAACAGATCCCTGTACTTGTTACATATCATGACTTGGATAAGAAATGAAAACATTCAGTAAAGTGTAAAAATTGTGTTTTCATTGGGATTTGTTATAAAACTCATAATATATGGGGAAGTGGAAAAAAAAAAAAGATAAACAAAAGAAAAACCCAAATAACTTCATTCATTTCCCCTGAAAAGAAATATTTGTTTTTTTCCTATTCTTTGGTGAGGACAACATATACATCTGTTAATCACCCGACAACGGAAATTATTTACTGAATGTTTCCATTTCATAGAAAGTACAGTTTTCATCTTACACTTTACTATAAAATGTACATTTCTATTTTTGCTAAGAAATGAAAACATTCAGTGAAGCATTCATTCAGCAAATTTGAAAAAAAAAAATAATTACTTTAAGATACCAGAAAACCAAGTTCAAGAAACATTATACTATTTCATTCTTGGGCGGTGCTTGTTACATATCATGACTTTGATAAGAAATAAAAACATTCAGTAAAGTGTAAAAAATATGTTTTCATTGGGATTTGTTATGAAACTCATAATATATGGGGAAGGTGGAAAGAAAAAGATAAACAAAAGAAAAACCCAAATAACTTCATTCACTTCCCCTGAAAAGAAATATTTGGTTTTTTTCCTATTCTTTGGCGATGACAACGTATACATCTCTTAATCACCCGAGAACAGAAATTATTTACTGAATGTTTCCATTTCATAGAAAGTACAGTTTTCATCTTACACTTTACTATAAAATGTACAGTTCTATTTTTGCTAAGAAATGAAAACATTCAGTGAAGCATTGATTCAGCAAATTTGAAAAAAAAAAATAATTACTTTAAGATCCCAGAAAACAAAGTTCAAGAAACATTATACTATTTCATTCTTGAGCGACTACTCGTATGTAAATAGTTATTAATACGAAGAACGAATACAATTTAAAGTAACTTACGTGAACTGTATTAGATCATTTTTTATAAACAATATAAAAAACATTATAAAATAATATCAATAAGATTAAATCTTTATAGTAACAAAAAAAAAATAAAGCATGAGAAATAAACAGTGCAATTTCCCGCTACAGTTAGGCTGGGAAATGCAGTCGCTGTATCTCATATTTACCACCTGCTCTCATTGGCTGGCTTCTTCATTGCCGCGGATTGGCTTAGAGCTGTAAATAGCCTCTAACACATAACGTTTTAATTATGTTTTAATTTTTTTTAAAAATATCTAAATTAGGGATTGACCGAAGCAGCAATTTTGCCGAATACCGAATACCAAAGCTTCGGTCAAAGTGTATGCCGAATATTCGGTATTCGGCGACCGAATACTTAAAAATTTTTAATGCACATTTTTGCATATGTTAGCTTTTTTAATAAACTTTAATCAAAATTTAATTCTTAATAATTTAATTCAGTTACAGTTTTATTCTTAAATCTAATAACAAAAAAATTTAATGACTTCTTTCCACTCACAAATTCATTAACCCATCACTTATTTATTATTATTTTATCAATACCCAATTGTCAATATCCAAATTAACCTATGAAAGTGCTGAACTATACAGGCTATTACTAGGGATAAGGATTGTCAGAAAAACAAAAGTTCATTCAAATAAAAAGAAACAATGTTGTCATTAAGCCGATTTCCTGATTGCCTAAGTCTAATTATAAACATATTGAATAGGAATGTTCTCAAATACAAAAAGTATCATATCAATTTGTACATTTAACTATTTTCTGTCAGATTATTGATACATATAATTATATTTTGATTAATATTTTAACATTGTGGTGATGAATATAACAAATTTGAGCGATTTTAATTTAATGGTTATAAAAGCTATAAGGATAGGCATAGGAGTATACTTATTTGATTTGTGTGTTTTCTTTAATATAAACCTTAGATATATAGAGATGGACTCTGATATACTTCTTTAAGGTGTCTTTAAGGTTATCTACGAAAATACACATTAAATGAATTTAAATTAAGAAAGCTGATGTAGAAATAATTATGAAGAAAACTGATGTAGAAATAATTATTAAGAAAACTGATGTAGAAATAATTAAAATTAAATGATAAGGGAAAGATGCCCATCTTCCTTATTTATTTTTTTTTCTATCGTAGACAGTTGTTCTGATTTCACCCCTATATAGACTATTTTAGGAAGGGAATTTTTTATATTATTATTATTAAAAATGACCTTTGAGTTGTTTTTTGTAGTGCAGCTGAACTCTGAATTCATGCGCATAATATTGAAACTCATCGTTTAGCCTATTCTACTTCTAAGTAAAAGCGAATTCTTCTACTTCTAAGAAAATACTTATCTGCAATTATTCGGCCGAAGCCGAATATTCGGTTTACATGCCGAATCACCAAATACCGAATCGACTATTTGTATTCGGTCAATCCCTAATCTAAATTGAAATTTTAAAATCTGGCGATGAAGTGCACTTTCCGGTAATAGCATCTACACATGACAAAAATTTCAGAAGCCTAGGTGTTATAATTTCGGCGCTTTCCTCGGTCAGGCAGGCAGCTCTTATTTTATATATATAGATGGGTGATGCACAATGGGTTTGAACCAATAGCAACATATTCAAATTATTTTGGATGTCCTTATATTGCAACAAACTTTCTTTTTATGATGTTGAAAAGTTTTAAAAAAGATGTACTAAAAATATACTTGAGGGGATTATGTATCTTCTTTTCTATCAATGATGGCAAAGTTTTAAATGTATTTTTAAAGGATTAACAGTGTCAGGGAAAACTCATTGAAATTTTATTATGTTTTCCAAAATCTAAATACATAAATTTGATTTCTCCCCTAAGGTTTCATTGTTTTCAAAATTATTCTATTGAAATTGCATTAATTTAAAAAAGTTATTTTTTAATAATGTATGATATTTTAACTGCTTTATTGAAATGTAATATTTATAGCCATCCTTTTTTACAGCTAAATTTTCAAATTTTGTGTGTCTACTAGAAAAGGGTTTCACTTATGAAATTTGGTTTCAAGAAATATAATTTTGGCAATAAATTTATTTTTATAAGATATAATTAATTGCACATTCCAATCTGTTATTTTGATAGCAAAAAGCAATATTATATTTTTAACTTGTATTATTTCATACTTTTATTTACTTCTAATTTTAAAAATGTACTATCTCTAATTTCAATCTTGATATTATAATGATCAAGAATTATTTTTCATTAAATTAGTTTGAGCATTACAATTGCAAAGCTTTAGGTTTTGCTTTGAGTTTCTCTATTCATGCCAATTAATATTAATAGATTTTTTTATGAGTATTCTAGATTATGCCTTGAAATAGGGATTAAGCTCTAGGAATAGTGCTCATTAAATTTGTCAGTTGAAATCATAACATTTCATTTAGAGATAAGATAAATCTGTATTGGTGAAATTTATTTTACTAATCTAAATGTCGTCAGAGCTACTTTTTATCCATATAGTTAGAATAAATTACATTAAACTCCCAATTATCTGCATAATTGGGTGGTGCAGCAACCACGGGTAATCAAGTTCTGCGGATAATCTGCAAAATGCCAAAAAAGGAAGCTACACATACAATTATGACTTTAAAAGTATTCTGTACTTAGAAGTTTGTTGGTTTACTTTTTCACACAAAAAAGGGGTCTTTTTTTGTGTGTGTGTGTTAAACACTTCTTCTTTATCTGTAATTGCAGATTTTTTTAACAACATTTTATCACACAGTGATGCATCATTTTGTTCCCTCAGATATTGAACAAGCCCGTTACTGTATGCTAAATCTGCCTCGTGGCTCACTTGCTTCTGCGTCTTTCAGGGGTGATTGTGTTCTGGGTGTACCCCAGATTTCCGGGTTTGAGATCGTTACGCTTAGTGGAAAATTCAGATATTAAAAAGTATCGCGAATTTCAACAAATGGTCGTTGAAAAAAATCAATTCCTCAATCGTTCGCTCAAAAAAATCGACAATTTCACCATAGGATTGCGGGAAAATGTGAATTTCGCCCAAAAAATCTCTAAATAAACACAAATTTCGTCAAATGATCGCAAAATAAACACAAACTTCGTCAAAGGATCGCGGAAAAACGCATTTTTTGTTAAAAGGTTGCGGGAAAAACTGAAATATCGTCAAAGGATCGCTCGAAAAACGCAAATTTCATTAGAAGATCATGGTAAAAACATGGATTTCTTTAAAAAATTGCAGAAAAAAAGTGAATTTCGTCAAAGGACCACAGAAAAAACACATAATTAGAACTGGAAAGGATTTTCCCCATCCCGGAAAAATCACGATTTTCGTCAAAAGATCGCGGGGAAAACGGAAATATCGCCAGAGGATCGTGGAAAAAGCACAAATTTCGTTAAAGAAACGGGGAAAAACGCAAATATCACCAAAGGATCTCGGGGGGGGGGGGAAAACGCAAATATCACCAAAGGATCTCGGGGGAAAAACGCTAATTTCGTCATAGGATCTTGAAATAAAACAAATTTCGTCTAATTATCGCGAAATAAACACAAATTCCTCAAATAATCGCAAAAAAAATGCGGAAAATTTGCAAAAGATCGTGAAAGAAAATAAGATATTCGTCAAAAGATCACGGGAATAAACGCCATTTTCGTCCAAAGATAGCGGGGGAACGCAAATTTCATTAAAAGATCACGAAAAGCAAAAACAATTTCTTTAAAGAATCGCGGAAAAAAATGCTAATTTCGTCAAATGACTGCAGAAAAAACACATAATTAAAACTGGCAGGGAATACCCCCTACACCCCCCCCCCCCCCCCTCGGAATCGCGGGAAAAACAAGATTTTCGTCAAAAGATCGTGGGGAAAAAACACGTTTTTCGTCAAAGGATCGCTGGTAAAACGGAAATATCATTAAGGATCGCAGAAAAAAAATGGAAATTTTGTTAAAGGATCGCAGGAAAAAACATGAATTTCTTTAAAGAATCGCGAAAAAACCCGCAAATTTCGCCGAAAGATCGTGAAAAAAAAATGCGAATTTTGTGAAAAGAAATTTTTATTTATATATTTATTTTTCTTTTTTTTTCTCTAATACTTAGCCACTTAAAAGTAAAATTTGATTGGTTTTGACATTTTTTTTACTGTTTTCAAATACTAAGTGCCATATATATATGACTTGCATTAAATCTACTAAGATATCCCACTCTTTACACATAATTTGTTCTTGTTTCATGAGTGCTTGGAATAAATTTATTTACTGATTATAGAATTTGAATTTTGCTGATTGCCATGCTGTTGCAGCATCAGTTGTTACATAAATTGATATTGATATATTTTGCGTCGATAATTTTCAGGGTTTTTTACTTTGTATCAATTAATTTTCAGTGTTTTTCACTCTGAGTCACAATCACCCCTGGTCTTTTCCTTTTCTTTCTCACTATCCTCCAAAACCCTGTGTAATAGTCCACCTACTCTTTGTGCATCCATAAATTGTTCAAAACCTGGATCATCGACATAACCTCCACCAGTGACATATTTCGCAAAATTTAACAAATCATAAAGAGAAACTTCTTTCTCTGCAGGCTCTATCAAAGTATTTTCCACATTTTGTAAAAATCTTCCTCCAGAACTTTGCTTAACTAACTCCCAAACATTGTTTACGTCATAAATGCTGTCAAGAATTGTGTAATCTTTCCAGAAGCCCTGTCGATCATTCCTCTCTTCAATCCCTTTTTTGAGTAAGTTTGTTCTGTGTTCTGTCTTCATTGAAGCAAATAAGCCCTGGTCCTTTGGCTGTATAAGAGCCATGACGTTAGGAGACAAAAACTGAATAA
Source organism: Maratus speciosus (assembly GCA_963932465.1). Lineage (NCBI taxonomy): Eukaryota > Metazoa > Arthropoda > Arachnida > Araneae > Salticidae > Maratus > Maratus speciosus. The sequence goes on from OZ010791.1 coordinate 144,066,416, forward strand.
AAAAATTTCCATCTTCTGATTTTAAAACTAATGCCTCTGTGTGGGACGGGACATTGTCAGCAATACAGCTTTCTGTGGGATGGTTTGAGGCTTGAGATGCTCTCTCTAGCGTCAGGAACAATCTTTTTTTTTCAAACCAGTCTTTAAATAAATATTTGTTGGTCCATCCAGCCTTTTTGTTGATTGAAGTAGCGCACTGGGAGTTTTTCAGCCCTTGTTTTTTAAATCTCAGGATTTTTTGCATTGCTGCCCATCATTATTGTTTTGCTTTCTTTACTATACTTATGTCTTGGAGCTTGCTTTCAAATGGCAATATTCGTGTCGGCAAACATTTTCAGAACAAACATGACTCATCAGATTTGTACACTTGTTTGTAAGAAATTTCCTCTGACTGAAGAAACTGTTCAAAATCAGTTTTGAAATCATCCGCTGCCTGTTTGTCGCAACTTAGTTTCTCACCATGAAGTCGAATTTCTCGTATCCTGTGTCGTTGCTTAAACCTTGTCAACCACTGTGATGATGCATCAAATTTTCCTTCTAAACCTAGCATTTCAAAAAACTGTTTTAGTTTTGCAGCAGTAATAGGCCTTGAAATAGGTATTCCCTCACATCTCACTTGACTCACCCACTGTAAAAGTGCTACATCTAGTTCCTCATAAGTGCATAAGTGCTACTTTTCATTGTTTTTCTTTTTTACATAGATGAGGAGTTGTTTGATGATGATGCAAATTGCATTAATTTATCATTTTGTTTCAAAATTTCTCTAACTGTGCTTTCTCCTATTTTATACTGCAAGCTTATTTGTTTTTTCGACGCACCTTTTAAATTATATATATATATATGTGTGTAAGTTATAGTTTCTCTTGAATTGATAAGATCACCTTTTTCCTTTTTTTAAACATTTTTCAATAAGCTATAAACAAAAAACTAAATTCCCACATAACAGTTTTAAACATACACGCAAACTGCTAGTCGACACATGTATTCAGTTTGATATAAACTCGCGAACTGATATGTGAGTTAAGAGAATTGGAGAAGGAGGGACAGTGTGGTGTCTTTAAATGCCGATGACTTTAACTAAAAGGCTGTTGATTTAAAATAGCTTCTGCCAATTGTGACTTAATGTATTATCTCTCAACATGCATGCTTCGTAATTTAATGTCGCTGAAAAGAAAAAAAAAAGGAAGGAAGACTGACTGTGGATGATCCACCCGCAAATAATCGGGAGTTTACTGTACATAAAAAAAATTACCTCATTCATATATATATATTCATATTATATATATATATTCATATTTCAATTTTTTTTTCCATATATGTAACCATTTTAGAGTATTAGAATTCATAATCAATTTCAAATAGGATTTATAAATTGAGTATCAAGACATGATACAAACATTATACATATTAATTTGGAACAACAATTATTAAATTAACTAATCACTAATGAATTTTTTAAGACTAGATCCAATCACTTATAAATGAAGTGTTAAAATACTATAACATTTAAATTTGTTATATATATTCCTTTGTAGCTTAACATGGATATTAATATTCAATAGCATAAGATTAGAAAATATTGTACTTATTTAAAACATTACTGTGACTATTAATTTTTATTAGTTGTGTGTACAGTAGATTCTGGTTAATTGAGACACATCAGCTCTAGCACAATTATTCCACTAAAGTGTTTACACCAATTATCAGATGTAAAGTTAATATTTTTCGATTTTGTACCTGTCATTTTGGCGTAATTAAACAAGTCTCCCAATTAACCAGAGTCTACTGTATGTGTATTCACTATATAGTCAAAATCCACCAGACACTCAATTTTTGGCATTTTTCAGAATTTCTGAGGGAAATGCTGTATGAGTTCCTGAACTTAAGCCATGTAAGGAACACACTTGAACTCTCACTTTGCAGCGTTAGTGGTGAAATGAGTGCATTTATAGGACTGTAACATGATAAAAATCAAAACTATCGATGACTAGACTTAGACATCAAACTCAGAAGAACTGGCGTTCATTTTTAAACTTTTTATTCACGCTAAACAACACAACATAGCACATATAAAAAAAAAACTAAATGCCTGTCGGAGCTTGCTCGCCCCTATCTGGTCGACCCAAAAAGCGAACGTCGTCTGTTGCTACCGAAAACGCATCTCATCTCCACAGGGCCCTCTTCGATTTTTTCAGTCTGTCTTAATTCTGACCACGGTGGAGTCTGATTCATCTTATTAAAAAGTTTATTTCTCCAAGTGCCAGTCAGCACTTCTCACCGAGAATTTATTTACATCATTAAAATCAGTTTACAACCTCACATCTGGAGAACGTGAATGCATTGACATGCGATTTATAGTTTAGGCATGTGGAGGGCTCGATTAAAAAGTGTTTACTAAGTTAAGTGGTCATCTGGTTTTTGCATGAGCTCAGATGAAACGTCATAGGACCAATAACAAGTTGAATAAGAAAAAATATGTGATCACCCTGTTTTATCAGAAGCAGGAATAACTTTTACAAATGAATTTACTTGTTTTGCTTTGTGCTTGCATGCATTTTCATAAGAAAAGCTCTTATTTCCTTAAAGGTATAAATATAAAAAAAAAATTACAATTTTTTTCTTTCTGCTTATAACGTCAAAATTTTGGCAATGTTAAAGAGAAATATTACACAGAAGTGAAATTTGATTAGATATGAGCAATTGTGAAAAATAATTTTTAACTGTGCATTTTTTAAGATAGCACTATTCTTTTTTTTTATTTTATTTTTTCTTAGTATTTTGAATAATTTATGTAAAAATTCGTGTTAAATGATATGAAAAATTAGAAAGATATTGGTGAGATACTGGCAGGGTGTAGTGCATGATTTATGATGGTATATGTCGGAGTTTTCCCTCTGGATATTTTTAACACTTTGGCTGCTGTGTACGAAGCATAATCAGAATTAAAGATCTGTCCGTATGTGCCAGATTTGTACGCCATTTGGAGAGCTTCTTTATATTTCCATGGACTCTCCCGTTCACCGGCACCTGCCTACACTCTTTCTATTTTAGGGTGACACTTACTATCGCCTATCCTTTTGTGCTATAAAGTAATTTTTTAATTGGTCTGACACACCTTCGTAGCTAGCACATGGGTAGAAAAAGATCTGTTGTGTGCCAGGTCAGAAATGTTGTCGCACCAATTAAAAAATTAATCAGAACACATAATACATGCTTATATGCATCTTGGTAATGTTTTTTATTTGTAAGAATTATGTAGCAAGAGAAAAAGTAGGTAGCACCTGGGGACAGATTTTGAAAAATGGGGTGGCAGCCAAAGTATTAAGAAGGTCTGTATGCCCTCTGTTTCTCAAATAAAGCTATAGCATATACTTTCTGCAGACCTGCCAACTGCTATGAAAAAATCGTAGTTGCTACGATTTGGACCTATAAACTACGATGCTACGAAAATCGGTATTAAACTAAGATTTTTTGCAAAAAACACAAACGCATTTTTGCTTTCTAGTTGCGATTTTTATCCTGCGCAGCATATTTTTCAGGAGTGATTCTGTTCCGAAATTTCCAAAATTACAAAGTATTCATTTCCGAAAGTTTTAAAAAATTGGCCATTAGTCCGAAAATTCGGACATTAAAAAATGCTCATGGAAAAAAAAAATCTGAGCTGCAAAACCAACTTCTTAACATAAAACACTCTTTATGTATACTAACCACGAGTGAATCGTATTTCTGTAAATATTTATACAGGAATTCCCTTCCTTAGAAACAAGGGTGTCATTTTAAGAATTTCTGGAGGGGAGGGTGGGTTCTTTGAGGGGCAAGGTTTGAAATAGTGTGCAAAATCGCACGATTTGCGATAAACTATCGTGAATTTCGGCAAATGACTGAGTAAAAAAAAATCCATTTCGTCAACTGACCGCAGAAGAAAATAAATTCCGCCAAAGGATCGTGGTAAAAACGTGAATTTTGCCACAATATCGCAGAAAGAAAACAAGAATTTCGTCAAAAGATCAGTAAGAAAATGCAAATTTCATCGAAAGATCAGTAAGAAAACGCAAATTTCGCAGAAAGAAAACACTAATTTCGTCAACGGATTCTGGTAAAAAATGCAAAATTCGTGAAAGGATCGCGGTAAAAAATGCGGATTTCAGCAAAGAATCATGATAGAAAAATGTGAATTACGATTGTGGGAAAAGAATTGTGAATATCCTGAAATGATCGCGGAAAAAAATCGCGAATTTCGTTAAAATTTACTGCACTGGGCTAAAAAATTGGAACCAGGCTGAGGCTCCTTTTACAAATGTAAAAAACACGCTGCGAAATGAAAAGAAATTCTGAAAATCATATAAAAATTTTCAGAGGAAAAAATTTACTATATTGAGTTGAAAGACTGAAACCTTATTCCTTTTACGAATCTCAAAAGATGGCTGCGAAACACAGAAAACCAACAAACCAACCTCCAGAGTAATTTTAATTTTGTGTGCTACGATTTCTCATTTTCAAAGGTTGGCAGGTCTGTTTCTGCCTATAATGTTAATTTATTATACCCCCCCCCCTTTTTTTTTTAAGTTTACAGAGTGGTCATATTTATTTTATCATTTCATTAATTTTTGTAAATTCACTCTTAGCAGATTCGATATTGGAAAATGTGAGTTCAAGATGTTCTTTCTATCACTGAAATTTAACAACAAGTATTCTAGTATTATCAACAAGTATTCATCTAGTATTTTTTCTAAAAAATAATTTTTTAATGTCTAGTGACTGCTGGTTATATAGTATATGTTATATATATATATATTTTTTTTTTTCACTAATGAAATTATTAAAATAGGAAAGAGTATCATCTTCTGGAGAAAATTCATCACAAAAGATGTCAGATGAAAATGATGTTAAAGGTAAAAAACATTTTCTTTCATACCTTTCAATACTTTGTCACATTGTAAAAATATTCCCCTCCCTTCATCAATTATAGACAGTATTCGTATTAATTACTGTGCTTAAAAGGACCATTTGTCTATATTTGTTGCAATTTAACTTCTTAACAAAATCTGTTTTTAATCTTTTGTTTGGTAATATGTGCTTTACTAAAGTTTCTTTATTTTGTTTTTCATATACATTTTTTAACATTTCTATTATGGGCTGGACTGGTGACTATTTTTTATTCAATTGTACCACAATTTATAAAAAAAATTTCTTTCTGGTTAAATCTTGAAAATATCCTAGTATAAGTGTATGGTAGAAATTATTTTTCAAAAGATGGTATGGGTAGAATAAGAAAGGATTAATATGATTATATAAGTATTGATTATCTCTTTCTCTCTATTCTAAAAAAAAGTAACTACCGCTGTCACCGCCGCCGCCGGTTTTCAATTTTTTGTGACCGGAGGTCTTTCTTCGTTAATATTAAGAAAAATAATGTATACAAAAATATGAAAATCGGTAGTATTATACAGACATGTTTGATAAACACGCTGATGCAGACAGTTTTCAGATCGGAGAATTATTTTAAGAGATATTTAATGCTAAAGTTGGACAAAATCGTTCCACTAAAAAAGTTTTATAGGAGCAAAAACTGGTCATAGGAATTTAATCATTTTTAGATCATTTTATGCGTTAGAATTTGCCGGAGTGCAGATTGCATTAATTTTTTTATTTTGACTAATTTTTTGAGGTTTTATTTCTATTTTAAATTCAGATTTTCAGCATTTCTAGAGATATTTTTAACAGATTTTAGAAAGTGATATTAATTTAAACTGTTGCCAACTGTATAAACAGCGGAAGCAATAATGTTTGCTTCAAAAAAAATATATATTTATACGTGTAAATAAATTAAAAATTTATTTACACGTGACTATTATAAACAGAAAAAAAACAATTGGAATTAAATAATTATGTACAAAAAGCATGAACTTATTAAAAATTATGCCATAAAAACTATAATTACACGTGAATTTTAAGAGAGAAAGGAATTTGTAAAGCAATAAATTTATTAACATGCGTTAGAAGTCTTAAATAGGAGAAATTACGTCCTATTTACGTCACATTGCAGTTATTACATAAAATGAACACAAAATAATATTGCAAAACGGTTTAAATTTAGAAATTGCGTTAGACATTTATTTGATATTTTAAGAGGATACTTTTCAACTATTTTTGTTAGGAAAGCGCAAATAATATTTAATTTCTAACACAAGTATTTTCACGTGAATATTAAAAAGAGAAAGAATAGTTTGGTCAAAATTACGTCAGATTAAAAACGATTAATTTAAAATGTCTCATTTAAAAGAACTTTCTTTTCACTTTGTTAAAAAATACCAGGAGACAAAGACTCTGTTTACTTAATTCCTTTTATATTAGCTTATTTTGAAATGTTGTTTTATTTGTATTTTTATTAATGTTGTACTAATTTATTTGTTTTTTCGTTATTTAAAATAAAAATTATGTCAATTTGTATAATTTGGCGAAATTGGTCGACGGGATAATCAAGTAGTGCCACAACGGATTTGGCGTTAAAATTCCCCAATCAAAAAAAAAATGAATAGAAATACGTTTATAGAGAGATCGCCACTGTTTTTTAAATTATAATTCAATCTTTCGAAATCTTTTTAAAGCCGATCAAATTAGCGTGCATTTAGAGCCTATGGTGTCTGGACGGGGGTTGGCGAGCGTAGCTCGTAGGGGGCCGAACCCCCTAGTATTCTAAAAAAAAGTAACTACCGCTGTCGTCGCCGCCGCCGGTTTTGAATTTTTTGTGACCGGAGGTCTTCGTTAATATTAAGAAAAATAATACATACAAAAATATGAAAATCGGTAGTATTATACAGAAATGTTTGATAAACATGCTGATGCAGACAGTTTTCAAATTGAAGAATTATTTTAAGAGATACCTAATGCTAAAGTTGGACAAAATCGTTCCACTAAAAAAGTTTTATAGGAGCAAAAACTATTCATGGGAATTTAATCATTTTTAGACCATTTTATACATTTGAAGTTCCCGGTGTGCAGACTGTATTTCTTTTTTTAATTTGACTCATTTTTTGAGGTTTTATTTCTATTTTAAATTCAAATTTTCAGCCTTTCGAGAGAGATTTTTTACTTATTTTAGAAAATGGTACTAATTTAACCTGTTGCCAACTGTATAAACAGCACAAACAATAACGTTTGCTTCAAATAAAAAAAAAATATTTATATGTGTAAATAAATTAAAAATTTATTTACACATGACTATTATAAACAGAAAAAAACATTTGGAATTAGAATTAGAATTATGTACAAAAAGCAGGAACTTATTAAAAATTACGTCATAAAAACTATATTTACACGTGAATTTTAAGAAAGAAAGGAAATTGTAAAATAATAAATTCATTAACATGCGTTAGAAGTCTTAAATAGGAGAAATTACGTCATATTTACTTCACATTACAGTTATTACATAAAATGAACACAAAATAATATTGCAAAACAGTTTAAATTTAGAAATTGCGCTAGACATTTATTTGATATTTTGAGAGGATATTTTTCAACTATTTTTGTTAGGAAAGCGCAAATAATATTTCATTTCTAACAAAAGTATTTTCACGTGAATATTAAAAAGAGAAAGAATAGTTTGGTCAAAATTACGTCAGTTTAAAAATGATTAATTTAAAATGTCATATTTAAAAGAACTTTCTTTTCACTTTGTTAAAAAATACTGGGAGACAAAGACACTATTTACTTAATTCCTTTTATATTAGCTTATTTTGAAATGTTTAACTTATTTTACTTAATCAAAGACAAAGACAGCGATTGTATCTTTGGTACTACTTAGTTATCCCGTCGACCAAAAATCTATCATTCGCCAAACTATAAGATTAAATGGTTGATCGTAAATGTCACATTAACTTGGCTTTAAGCAAGTTACATGTGTCTACGTCAAGTTATTTTTATTTCGACGTTTTATTTGTATTTTTATTAATGTTGCACTAATTTATTTGTTCTTTCGTCAATTAAAATAAAAATTGTCAATTTGTATAATTTGGCGATTTATATAATTTAGCGAAATTGGTCGACGGGATAATCAAGTAGTACTGCTGCAGATTTGGCCTTAAAATTCCCCAATCAAAGATAAATGAATAGTAATCCGTTTTATAGGGAGATCGCCACTGTTTTTTACATTATCATTCAATCTTCCGAAATATTTTTAAAGCCGATAAAATTAGCGTACTTTTAGAGTCTGCGGTGTCTGAACGGGGGTTGCTGAAAATACTTATTTTCCCCTCTCCTCAAAATAAACATACATAATAGAAGGTCTGCCTTAAAACACCATAGACCACAATCATACTTATGAACCGCAGATTTTTTTACACTTTGATTTAAGGTTGTAATAATTGTTACTGGATTGTTTTCAAAGCAAGGATCAGTACTCAAGTAAAACGAGAGAATAAGTTTTATTATTTTAAAAGCTGACCCGATCGTGGTTGCCGAGTCTGTGATAATAACCTTAAATATAGCTAAAATCAGTGTTGAATGACTTTATATTTTTGAATGAAAATCTTTCCAAATGAACCTAATATTGGGTGTCCCACTGCCTTCAGCTACATACTCCCTTGAATTTATATGATTTTATGTTTTTAAATGAAAATCGGTCAAAACAAACTATGGGTCTCTTGTTAGTGATTGGCGATTTAATTTCTAACTTTCAATTCTGACCAAAAGTTCTGAGGAAACCTGAATAATATAAAACACTCCTCACGTCTTCCCTCTATTAAAACTCATTGATATCGGGATGCACCAAATGGTAATTTTTGCCGAATAACGAATATTCAGCTTACAGGTAAACTGAATACCAAATATTTGCCTAGCTGAATTGTAGCTGTTAGGCCAAATACCGAATATTAGGCTATAATTTCATATTTCAAAGTTTAAAGGTGTTAAAAAGTTAAATTTTAAAACTATTTTACATAATATCACAGATGCTTCCCTTTTGATAAAGAAGACCTTTTTACTAGTTTACTTTATACTAAAAAAAAAATCTGCTTTGAGAAGAGTATACATACATTAAACATCCTCTAATCCGGCATGTTCAGGGCTTGAAGCATGCCCTATTATGAAATTATTAAAATAAATAAAAATACAATAATATGGCATTCACAATAAAGAAACTCTGTTCCTTCCTGCACTAAATTGTTAAACGACAATCAGGGGAAAAAATTAAGTTACTTTGACATAATCATAGGAAAAAAACCTCAGCTTTATAAATGAGAATGTTTTCTTTAATGCATGTAACTGAAAAATGTATAATTTCCCTTACAATATGAGAAAAAAAAATCAACAAAATGGCATAGCATTTAGCGAAACTGTATTTCGTATGGAATCTATGTATATTACATTTTTTTTTTCCTTGGAAAAATGTCTTGCGCAAAATATCTAATCAAAAATCAGCAATAGTTGTCTTATTTGTCTAATCTTCCATAATCAGGTTCATAGCCAATGTTGATGATGAAATCACTAAAATAGCTTTAAAATCATTGAAATACACGTGTAATGTGAATTTGGAGAAAAGGATTTTAAGTGACTATTATGAAATATTCAAATTAGTAAAATTTAATACTAAATTAATTTAATTAATTTTCCAAAGCAATTATATTAAAAGCAGAAATTCCCCTTGTCCAAGGGTACCTTACGACCTGATCGTAAAGCAGAGAACATTTATGTTGTTAAAGAAAGTCAATTAAAAGTTAAGCCACCTGTAGAAACCTGATTTATGTAAAATCTGTATGTTAATTATCTGTAAAATAAATAAAATGAAAGTAATAACACTCACCCAATCTTGTGTGTAAGGTTAGTTGGGGCAACTGGGCCATGATTTTACAATGTGACTCTGGAGCTTCTGACAATTTAGCTTAAAAAAGCTAATGTTCATTTGAATTAAAGTCTGAACTTCTGTAAATGTGTTCAGTTATGTTCCCTCTATAAGACAGAAATGCTCAAAATTACATTTTAATATTTAAAAATATGCATATTTCATCTTTCTTTCCTCATGGCTCCAGTTGCCCCATAAAAATGGGGTAAGTGCACCAGGAGGGTCTATGTTCCACACGCGTTTACTTTTTTTTTTCATGTGGGATATCAGGTCCTGTTTGAAAAAGTGTAAGCAACTTGAAAAAAATTTAAACCAGGCAGATCATGTAAATTATATGTCAATAAAGAGCGTTGTAAGGGAAAGCTTTGCTGTCAATGTGTCTAAAAAAAGCACTAAAAGTGAAAATATTAGATTTATTTATACCAAAAGCATAAGTAAGTACTTATGTACTTTAGTATAGGTAATATGTATAAAAGTCACATGGGTATTTTAAGGAAAAAAATAGCAAGGTAAATCTATGAACAAATGGCTACCTAAGTACTTTATCTGTATCCATGTGTCGCATTATATAGGGAAAATTTTATTGTTCTTACCAGAACCAGAACCCTTAATGAGTTACCTTCATGATCATTTTATTTAACATATTCTAAAGAAAGGTGCAATGAAGATATTATTTTCAAAATAGTGATAGGAACAATAAAAGTTTCCCTATAGAATGCAACCCCTGTATCGTACAGTTTCAAGGTTTGGCTATCTCGCTTTCAGAGGCAAGGTATTTGCATTCGTAAAATGTTGAAATAATTTAATGACACCAGTATTTACAAGAAAATCTATTTGAAAACAAGTAAAAGTATATTTTTGCATACTTAATAAAGGTGAAATTTTCATTATAAAATTCCGGTACCAATGTGGAAATTAGGAATTAAAATTATGTGATGCCATAACAGCATCACCGCCTCTCCAGGGGTCAAGAAATTTGATTTGATATCCTCCAACATACTTTTTTTTTTTTAATTTTATTGTGTAATTTTAATAAGGTATTCTATAATTTCCTTTATTGTGGGCAAAAAACAATGGAGAAATTTACTTCCCGTTGTAAGAAAAACTCAAAAAAATTATTTATAACTATTGTAGTAACTGGATCCAGCATGTCCCAGTTACCCCGGATACATGTCTCAGATAGCCCATTCTTGAAAGATTTATGGGGTAACTGGGACACTGGGCTTACATTTGAAACAAAGTAAATATGTATAGAAACCTAATAATATTAACGTAGTTATATGCCTAATCTTTAAAAAAAAGTTTCTTTAATAAAAGTACTTACAGTATTTTAATAAAAATCCGAGGAAGTTCAACCAAATTGACGTTGTTTCTAAAAAAAGAAACGTAAATTTTCGACAACCTATCACAGCAAACAGTGAGTTATGATTGAGTTGGCACATGTTGTTTTAGGAAGCAGAGGTTAAGGGGCATTGTTCACAAAAGCTAAAACTTAAAATACATCAATGGTTTTTTTATAAAATGCCTATGGCCCTGTTACCTCGTGGGTCCAGTTACCCCAACTAACCTTATATAGGAAAATAAGCAACTCTATAATTTGAAATCTACGGTTTTATTTAACACAAGTTGACACTTTATGGATAATAAATAGGAAGTCGTTGAATTTGGATCCAAGCTTATAAAATAAATAAAACATTAGTATATGAAATTTTTATGAATGTAATCAACCAATAACATATTGAGTATTCACTATTTCTTGATGATGAACTACCTTTTACAGAACTAAATTAGTAAATGATGAAGATCCACTGTGTTAATAATTGTTGTTTTCAGGAATCTCGAAATTAGTTAAAAAAGCGCAAAATTTAAAAGTAAATTATCGCCTTTGTTAGCATAATTAAAAGTTGTTGCATTGAAACTAAATGAAGACTCGAATTAACAAATTACTGTTGATGTAGAGCAAATATGGTCATGGAATTTATTGATGCATTCTTGAAGAGAAGTCTGTCCTGAGATCTTTAATGGAGAATTAGTTCTGTATAATTTTTGTATTAAATTCTGATGTAAAGGATTAGCGGCGGTCCTGGGACATTTGCAAAACAGCAATCTCTGGATAAATCTTGAGGTGATGAGACTCCAGAAGGCGCTATTAACATCGGTACAATGGCAGTTTCTCAACACAATCTTGAAGTACTAAAATTCTTGAAAATGTAGGCTGTGGTTTAAATTCCTGTTCAAATTAATAAATTCTTTGCAGAAAATATCACCATAGTACTTTGTAGACGGGAAGGATTCCTCAAAATATGCAGGAATATCAGTGGGCACTGCTATTTTTCTTTTTCGAACATTGTCTTTGCTGGTTCCAATTAAAAGTTTTCTGAAACAATTCTTATTAGGAAATTATTTTTTGACAAACAGCATCTGTGTTTGCGTCATTTGCGACCCCATGTTCCATTGCCTTTTTTGTTCATCTTGATGAGTACTATCATCCCCCTAAGTTTGTTGAAGCATTTCAGATACACCCTGTATATATATATTGTGTGTGTTTCCTTTTTTGTTGATTTCAACTTTCTTTTAAGATGGATCTAAAGGAGGTAGCAGTTCACAAATGGAAAATGATGAAAAAAATAAGAGAGATAATGTTCAGAGTACATATCCATCAAAAGGAGATGAGCCAAATTGTGAGGCATCATCAGAGGAGTGCAATGGTAAGGATAAAATAAATATGTTAGTGTTAAACTTTTACTGTATACCTATTAATCTGAGAGTTGTGGTTAGCAGAATGTCACTATTCTATTGACACTTTGTAGCAGATATTCCATATTTACTTGTGTATAGTGCATACTTTTTTCCCAAAATTTTAGGTCTGAAAGTTAGAGTGTGCAATATACACAGAATATTTCTGACAGCTATATGAAAACACATATGCACTATCCACTTCTTGGAACCACATACATCCGGACTCAGGGTTGCAAAAAAGCCGGCTAAAATTAAAAAAAGCCACGCCGGTGGCTTTTATTAGTTTTAACCGGCTTTTTTTGGCCAAAATTGGCTTTTATACAGTGAAGCATTTTAATTATAAATGACACATTTTTATGTGTTTTTTAATTAGTTTTAAAGACATATAATTGAGGTAGAAATCAGTATAACCCAATTTTTCAATAATGAAGACATTAATATTGGAATAAAAGGCCATACCAATTGCTTTTTCTTATTTACACTGACCGTGACCGTAACACCTTTTTTTCCCTTTTTACAGCTTTATATAATTGAAAAGGACAATGGTTGCTTAGTTATATATTTTATTAACTAATTTTAAGGGATATTAATATACAAAATACAAGCCTTATTTTATTTCTCATAAACATTTATTTAAAATGACACATAAAGTCATTTAATAAAAACATCAGTTCTCTCAATTAAAACAGTATTATGAATAACGTATGCATTAATTTATGCATGAATATGCACTATTTTAAATAGCAACTAGCTTTTCAAATTTCTAATTCAAGAAATTTTATTTGGAGATTTTTTTTATTATTATTCTCTTTATTTTATGCACTAAATGTACTAAAATTTCCTGAATGTGTTCCTTCCTAATTTTTCTTTCAACATTGTTCATTCTACAATTTTAATCTATCCGTATGAACATATCTGGAATAAGTTAAATAACAGTTTAGTAGCAAAAAAACTTTTTACATATATCATTTTTATAAGTTAAAATATCAATTGCTTATTACTGGGTGTTCTCAAGTATTATATAAGATAATTTCAGTTATTAAATACATATATGCTATTTAGTTTTAATTAATTTTAAAAGTAAATATCAGTATGTAATATAGGGTAAAACTGGGAAATTTCATTAGCGGCCACTGGCCGGTAGGACAAGTTTTTTAAGTGGCCACTTTTTTATTTAAAAATACTAAACAGTAAAACTTCTATAAGTATTAATCTAAAACAATAGCCCAAATAAATGTTAATATAAATATATTGGAACCAAAAAAAGTAGAATCCTTGATGAAATGCAAGAAAATTTTATTCTCTTCTTGTAAAAAAGTGGCCGGAAGATGGCCGCTGATAGACAATTTTTCACTAGCCATTTTTTCTCATTTACTGGCCCTATGGCCAGTGATAATTTTGCCCTTTAGTATTTAAGAATGTTTCTATTTTGATGTATAACATTTTCTTATTATTTCATATAATCTTTAAAATGTGTGGTATGTGTAGAGCTATAATAAAGAATTCCAAACCAATACTTTAGAGTCAAATTTAATGTATTCTTCTGAATATTTATAATTTTTTTTCTGACATAATGCCTTCGCAGTTGCATTCTAGCAGTTATAAGGATTTATTTATTTGACAAAATTTAATAGAAGTTTATATTTTTTTAGTAGAAAATATTTCTAAGTGTATTAAAAATAAATTAATTCAAATTTTATATGAATTATCTATAAACCAACTTTTTGAAAAATAAAAGCCGGCTTTTTTCAATTAAAGCCGGCTTTTTTTAAGTGGTTAAAACCAAAAAAAGCCGGCCGGCTTTTTTTGGCCTGGCTAAAAGCCGACAACCCTGTCCGGGCTGGGAAGCCCATATACTGCATGTCATTTATAAACATGATTCCTCTTCCAGAGTTCCCCGTGAAAAGTTAGGGAATTTCAAAGCAATCAGAGAAATTGCAAAATATATAGGAAAAGTCATGGGGAATTCTGGGTTTGGGGGGGGGAGGGTGAAAAATGATGCGAAATTCATCAAATTGTCTTGGGAAAAACATCACAAAATTTATCAAATGATCGGAGGAAAAAAAATCTGAGAAATTCAAAGAGCGATTACAGAAAAAGAACACTAATTTTGACAAAGGATTGCAAAAATAAATAGCAAATTTCATTGTATGCTCGTTTGGTCATGGAATTTTTTGAGATTAGGTCAGGGAAATTGCCAATCATGTTTGGCTGGAAACCCTGTCTTCTCGTTAAATGAAACCAACAGGTTGTCATACACAAATCTCTTTTAATTTACTATCAAGATAAGCATTTTATTCACATGAGTTTAAAAATTAACCATTTATGGATGGATAGGTATTGACTGAATAATGATAAAAGCTTTAATATCAGTCAAACTTACCACAAGGCTGAAGACATCCTCAAAATCCTAACCTGGTTGATAATAGTTACCTAAAATCACTAGTCTAGTCTTAAACTTCTGAATATTATATCAGGAGTATCTTTTTTGACATTGTGAGCCTACTTTGTACCTATTGTAGTCTTCTCATCTTCAGGAAGAGGAAGTAACTTCCTCACTTTTCTCTGCTCAAATAACTTTTGAAATCTTGAAAATCGCCCATCGCTTTAAGAATATTTACAGAACATTCCTTTTCTTCCAAATTATCTGCATTTGAAGACTTGCTATCTCCTTCATCAGAAGCTGTTTGAAGATCAGTAACTCTAATATTTGTTCCTTGGGGAGTTTGTTTCCAATCAAATTTTTTCTAGGAAATAATTCGATGATTTTTCAGTACAATGTTTTTCCATTTCGTTGTACTTCTAATTAATTCATGAATCTCCTGTAGATGTATAATAAAAAACATTGACTCTCCCTTTAGATTTCAGAATTGTGCATTTGTTTTCTAGTAAATGTTATCCGGGTTCATCTTTTTGAACGTTCATCATTTGTTTCACAGGAGATTGATGTTTCTCAAGATCCTATGATTCTTCTGGTTTCCCCATTGTATGTGGTTTGTTTATGGACAACTACTTGCTTCTGAGAATTTTTTGTCACATAAAACTAAGATCACCCATTTAACATTCTGTTATGTCATGGGTGCATAAAAAAATAAAATAAAAAAAAATTAAATTAAAAATGGCAATTTGTGGAAAATCCCTTATCATTCAGCTGCTTTTAAAGAGCAACTTAAAAATCAGCTCACTCTATCACCGACATCTTTCTGAATTTTCACAATATTCAACTGGATTTTTTATATGAGTTGCTCCATAGAGTTGACTGTTAAGTCATGAAAACGAATCTTTGTTATTATTCGCTCATGCGCAGATAAAAAATATTTCATACAACTGCTCATATTTCATCAAATATTTAATATATTTATATTCAATTGCACTATATTATTTCTACTACATTTTGCCAAATTTTCTGAAACTGACATTAAATTTGGTTGAAAACCTGCATGATATAAGCAAAAAATTGCTATATCTCCATGAATATAAGTGCTATTCTTACACAAATAAATACACATATTATGCAATATCCACATATTTGTGTGCTGTAGCGATAGATCATTTCGTGCATTTTATTTTACAGAGTGATCCCAAATAATTTTTTTTTCTTCGATTTTTTGTTGGCCCACTAATTGTCCTCCTCCTTATCAAATCAATGTTGATAAATATGAGGTCAAACATAGTGTTTATAATCCTGAAGTTCCAGAAGAATCTAACGAGTACATTTTTAAATATTCGACAAAATGTCTAAAATTGAAAATGTCCAGTGATTAATTGCCATATAGTGTATATATATATATACTATTACTATATGACTATATATATACAGTCAGTACCAGATGTATGGTCACCTGCTTATAAGATCACTTTTCATTAGTCCGGGCTGATTAAATAGGTATTATGTGTTAAAATACAGTGCTTATATGGCCAGATTTCTAACGTCTACTATCGGATATATGGTCGCATTCTGTTTGTTTTTTTACTGAGAAATGTCCTATCCTTCTATGCTTTTTCCTTTTCCTAAGCAATTTCTAGCAGAGTTTTTATCAAGAATAGAGTGTGACCGTGTGATGTTTTTAATTTTGATGAATGTGGACTGTTTTTCTTTTGTATTTTGCCAGATATTCTTAAAAGTGTTACTTTTAAGAACGAGAAATGTGTAGTGGGAGAAAAACAAAGAAAGATTAACAGTTTTATTAGCAGCGAATACTGGATGGCTCAGAGAAATTGATTCCATTAGCTATTGGTAAATTTCTCAAGCTTAATTGTTTGAAAAATTGCAAATCATTGCCTGAATCTTACAATACGGACCGAAAAGTCTTGGTGACAACAAACATTTGGAAAAAAGAAATTTCCTGATTGGAGAAAACTTGGACTAGTGGCTATCATAAACAACTGTACTGCCCATTGCATAACTCCCATTTAAATTCAATTGAACTTCTTTCCTTGCTCCAAATTGCACTACTGTTGCATAATCCTTAGATCAAGGGAAAATTCAAAATTTTTGATAAATTATCGAAAAATTCTTCTAACCGACTTCAATTGATCATTTTGCTGTGATCTTAAATTCAATTGATAAAAAGAAAAAGTTTAGGTTGCATAGACAAGAGTTAGAATATGGTAACAAAGAAGACCATTAAATATTTTTTTAGACGTACTTGGCTTCCAGAGTGGGAAGAATTATCCTTCGAAGAAGATGATGATGATGTGCCTCTATTTGAACAATACAAGATGAACTGACATATACAGGTATTAACAATTGGATAGCTATTAATGGTGAAACTTCCATACCAAAAACCATTTCAGAAGTTTTAAATATGAACACTGATAGAAATTATGATAATGACAGTGAATCTGAAGCAGAACCAACAACGCAAGCAGAAGCTCTCAAAGCATAAGAACATTTTAATACTGTTGGTGAATTAGAAACAGAGCCGTCCTTAGAGGTGTGCGACAGGTGCGACCACACAGGACCTCGCGCCCAAAAAAAATAAAATTAGAACAAAATTGCTAAATACATATTTTTCATTTTATTGTGAGTTATTTATTTCATAATAAAACTTATGAGTGTAAGAGTGCTTATTTATAAAATGTATCAATAAAATGCTCTGTGCAATCTGTGGACACTAAAAAGAGAATACATTGTTTGTAGCTTGTAATCTATAGGCATTGTTTTTATACACTAGACTCTACATAGGCATTTCCAGGCGCACATGAATAGCCTTTAAAAAAATTAATCCTTTGCGTACACTTTTATGATAATTTCAAGAGACATTTACCACAAACAAAAATGTTGTAAATAATAGTATGAAGCAAATAGAAAAATATTTGACTGTAGCAGGTCTCTGTCGGTCAGTGAGCCAAATACTAAATATTAGCCATTATCTCTTATTTAAGCTTCTGTTCAAATTATCAGAAAGGAATTTCACAATTTTCTCCATCAAATTGCTCGATTTTGTGTAATTTTAATTAATTCTCGGCTATTCATCAATGTCTCGTAAATATACTAGAGGTCTGCAGAGGCCAAAACTTTCTGACCCAGGTTCAGACCAGGCCAGATATATATATATCCTGACCCAGTGCAAAAGCTAAAGGATATATCTCGGTCTGAGCTGAGCAAACAATTAGAATTAGGCCCAAACCAACTCAATTCCCATAAAAATTTTCTATATTTGTTAGCCAGTACTATCCTGCAATTAAAATTGTAAAAAAAAATATTGGCTACTTATTTAAGTAAACATTTAGAAGTACAGAATTTTTCAGTTTATATGTCTGCAAGTCATGGTATACGGAATTACATTATTATTATCACATAAGGCGATTAAATTCACTTGAAGACTCGTTAAAGTTAATATGTAAATTTAAAAAATATTTCTCTTAATTTATTAAGCCAAAATAAAAGCATAATTCTGTGTATACCATTGTGTGTTGTGTTGCCAATTTAGCAGATTTTTTTATCCAAAATATCTCTCAAAATTTCTGAATAGTTACCTCCACTTCATTAATTACAAAACGTCTGTCATTAAATAAAGCAAAAATTACTATGAAAAATTTCTGGTAGATGAATAAAAAATCGGCTAAATTGGCAACATTGGTAGAACTATGAGGGTATTAGCTATTTTTGAATGGGCATCGCAATAGCTCTTGCACCCGGCCTTGCTTTCGCTAAGGACGGCTCTGATTAGAAAAAGGTAGATTTAACAACTATGATAAAAACAGATAATCCTGCATAAAAGATTATTTTAAATAAAGAAGTAAGTTTTATTACCATACTAGCTGACCATCCCGGCATTTCCCAGGGCTGCTAAAATAACCTTAAACAAAACTCAAATTTGTATGATTTTATATCTTCGAGAAATCTTTCAAATAAACCTAGTATTGGGGCACCACTGCTTTCGCAGCATATGGTATTTCTAACGAACTTAGTTTCTGGAGACCGATGCCTTCGGCAGCATCTAGTGTGTTCCAAGAAACCTCTTTCCGAACGTAGCTGTGACCTGAGTCCCCGCTGCCTAAAGCAGTGTACACCAGGAGTGTTCCGCAAGTGCTGGGAACAATCGAAAACAAATATGAATGAAACAAACCCCGTAGTAATTGAGACCATAGAACCGAGATAAGAATTCGCTCTCTGGCAGTGGAAGGTGGAACTAAAATCTGCGAAACAATCGTAAGCAAAGTTGAATGAACCAGTTTCCATTGAAATTTAGCCCATAGAAACCGAGAAAAGAATGTGCCGTTAATGATTGAAAACAGTAGTAACAGAAGTTTAAAATAAACTTTCATATAGCAGAAAGCAGCTGAATCGTAATCTAAGTTAAATTAATGAATCCCCTTTGAAATCGATTTCATAGAACCCGAGTAAAAAATGTGCCCCCTTGTAAATTTAACGAATTACCTTTAACATTAACGCGGTATTTATTTTACGGATGTAGTTCCCCCTGCCCCTTCTAAAATTAACTAATGCGATTTATAATTTATGGCTGTAGGGACTAGGGAGTAAACTTAAATTGATGCCAAACAAGAAGAGCAGTATTCTAAAGAAGTGGTAGCTGGGGTAGAAGGAAATTTTTTAATAGTTTATAAAGTTACTGGAGGACCCCAGAACTACGCTAAAAGAAAATTGCTTCATTTTTAAAGAAGCTCCACCAAGGGACCCAAGAAGGCAATTAATATTCAAAATTGGTGGTAAGTATGAGAAATTTTTTTGTGTAGTAGCTGGGAAACCTAATTAAGAAGTTGTTAGAAAAAAGAAGCTAGTGAATCGGACAATTTTTAAGAGAGCTATAATAGGGGACCCCAAAAGGTTCAACTGATAGTTGAGAGCAGGACATTAAGATGAAAGCATGTTAAAAGGTCCTAGTACCTAGCCCTTTAGATTTCAATTAGTCGAAATTATGCATAGGGTACAAATTAATTATTAAATTAAAATTTTAAAGAAATGTGCAAAAATGGGAGGAAATGTTTAAAAAAGGGACCCTAGAGCCCTTAAAAATATATGAGGGTGTTGGCCCGTGTAGAAGAGTCCAAGACTCTGAGAGGATGACCAGTGGTCGATCCAGGCAAAATTTGGGGCCTATTTAGGGCCCTTTCACAAAAATCTAATTAATAAAATAGGCCCCTTCTCAAAAAGAAATTTAATAAAATAGGCCCCTTCTCAAAAAGAAATTTAATAAAATAGTCCCCTTCACAAAAATGAACTTAATAAGACAGGTCCCTTTACAAAATTCCTTTTAATAAAATTGGCCCTTTCGTAAAATTATTTTTCACAAAAACTGTTTTAAAATGTTGTAATTTGTAAACGAAACCAGGTCATGAAAAACAAAAACTTTAGCAAGGGGATTTAAAGAAGTTTTTGTTAATAAATTCTTGGTTTGAATTTGAGTAACAGGATTTCAATTTTCATTACAAAACTTTATTTTTTACAAAGATATAATAAAATTCACAAAAATAGCTTTCATTTTCCACAAAATGGGCCCCAAGAATAAAATCCTGCATTGATCCCTGGTGACACAATTAAGGGGGGGGCCACAGACAGGGCCCTACTGTCTTAACTGGAATGTATAAATGTGGTAATAAATAAATGGAAAAGGAACCCAAAAACAAATATCGGACTAAGAGGGATGAAGTTATTAACATTTAGGGCACAAAAATTTCAAACGACCCTGTACCAGGCCCAAAGGTCTTAACTGGAATGTATAAATGGAGGATGACTAAATGGAGAAAGCCGCCCACCCCCCCCAAAAAAAGCGAATAAAAGGTGGCAACTTATTAATGATTTATGACAAAAAAAAAAAAAAAACCATAAAGGGGTCCAGGGGCCTGGCCTTTAAAATAATAAAAATCTGAGTTTCAGGTGGATCAGGCTTGGACTATTTATTCTCACCTAAATTTTCAGACTTTTACGTGTAATAGATTTCACTAGCCATCGCAGACATACAGACCGACACACACAGAGCGAAACTTTCTTTTATTAGCATAGATTGTATTATCCACCAATTCGAAAATTTAAGTATAAAAAAATTCTTGTTAATACCTTTTCATATATAAATTATATTTTCATAAGTTGTTTGTACATTATTTTAATGATATAACTAACATATTGTTCAACTTTTGTTGTCTCAAATAGAATTCTTGCTTACACTGCATATAAGGTCATATTTTTCCGGAACACATGGGTTACCATATAACCGATACTGACTGTATATATAAATAATAATTTTTGCATCTAACACCTTTGGCACTGAAAAAAAAAAATAGAAAAAGTTTGCAAAATATGCAAATAAATATGATAAGTATCTTTTGTTATTTCCATGTGTTTTATATTTATAATTTTGTTTTGTTTTATAGAAGCTAATGATTGTGATGAGGATGAATATGTTTTTAAAGATGGTAAGAACCATCATCATGGGAAACGTCATGCACATCATAAGAATAAAGGACATAAAAGAAGCAGAATGGATGATTCAGTTGTTGATGAAATTAAATCGCACACCGTTGTTTCATCTGATGAGAACCGAAATCCATCTGTTCAAAATGATCATCTGGAACCAGCCCCCCGTCTAAAGGTTCCTTAATATTCTTTTTTTTTTTTATATGTATATTTGAACTTGTTTATTGTTTTATGCTGCCTGTGACAAAAGTGAATGGAATAATCCATTATTTTAATTGTGTGGAAATCTGCAGCCCGTCTCATTTGACATGAATTATATTCTGAAAAGAAGTAAAATAATGGCTAAAACTTTTTTTTTCTTTTTTTTTTTCTTTTTTTTCAATACTATGTATTGATTAACCTGAATTTTTATTATTATTATTAGCAAGAACAGTTAATGAACTTGCTTTTTTTTTTCTTCTTTTTTTCTGCGATAGCTGTTACATTTGTAAATAGTTTCATAAGTTGTTTTTTAAAAAAATTTTTAATATGAGTAGACAATTATCAGTGTGCAACAATGGAAGAGGTCTTTATGAATAGAAAATCTTATACTTTTTCAGTGATTTTTCCTGGAGAAATGCTGAAATGTAATGATTAAAAGCAGGCTAAAAAATAAGAGTTCTTGAGTGTATTTGGAAAAAAAATATTTACAATAAAATTTCCTTACATGTGCAGCTCTAAATTTATAAGCATTTATTTTTCTTTCATGTTTATGTGTAAATTTTGCATCTTTTTATGGAATTTTATATTAGTAATTAATTGTAACATTTGATGAAATCAAGAAAAAGAAAAAGTGTTTATTTTATATTCCAATACTATTACTATCTGTTACTTTACTTTTTAATTTCATTACCTTGTTTTGTTTTTAAAAAGCTGATCATTGCATTATATGTGCTTTCCTCTTATTCTTTTCTCTGTTTTAAAATTATTCTTAATATTTGAATTTGATTTGTTATGATCTAACTTCTACTTGTATGGAAAGAAAAGATAATGTTGGTGCGAGTCATAATATGTGTCTTAAATTGAAACTGAAATTTGAACAAATCTTGTCACTTTCATTAAAATTCAAGCTATTTATTCAAAATTGTATATTTAGGATGAAATGAATGCTGTATGAAGCAAATTTGTCAGGTTATTGCTCAATTTTTATTATTATTATTTAGATATCAACGTTTATTCATCCTATTTTATTTTATATAGTCAATTATTAGCATTTTATGTATACCTTTAATTAATCAATTAAATATTTCCCTCTTACCTCTACATACTCATAATAAATTTCAAAAGCTTTGGAAAGAGAATTTAAAAAAAAAGAAGATTGGTTTTCACAAATCATATTATAATCATTATCATATCAGCAAACCTATCAATATTGGGCCACTGTTCAGTTGCTCAAAACAAACGTGTTTCTGCATATATGTAAAAGATCAAAATTTGAAACATGATCCAGCACTTGGTTTATAAATAATTTTTTTTTCTACTTTAACGATACGTTTTTCTAATCATTTAAATTGCCTTTAAGATTATTTTAGATATTTCATAGCCATGACTCATTATCAGATGCCTCATTTCATATTTCTAGGTCTCTTAAATAAAAAATAAATTGTAAATTCTTCACTTATTATTAAATGTTTATAAAGCAAATCAAAATTTACATAAGTTTTCTTTAACCCAGTATTATTTGTCAAAATGAAACAACAAAAATTACTTAAAATAGTAAATTATGCCATAAATTATTTATAATCAATGATTTAAATATTTTGGAAACTTGTATTTCACTAGTTTCTAGCTGTTACAACTAGCTGTTTACAGCTATATGGTCATTTTGAATCATGAAATAATTATCTATTATTTACTGTACATACTACTGAAAATATTTAAAATCACTTTCAAGCTAAAGTACTTCAGTGTTCAAGAATGTGTGTGTGCATGAATTTATGTATGAGTTATGTGAGTAGGAGAAATGCATTATTTTCTTAAAGTGCGTTCCTTATTGTTTTATTACTTTTGTAATATTGGATCATTAGAGGTAAAGGGTTTTTAAATATAGTATGAGCTTTTTGATTTATCAGTGTGGAATTATGAACATTGTTTTGCCTTTATTATTTTAATGCAATCATACTGATTGATATGATAAAAATATCATGCAAGGTGAAATTCTTCCTTCCAACTGAGTGAAAAAGTTTCTAGGCCAAGAATGGAAACCATAACCTTTGGCTTAAATTGATAATACTCTTTGACTTGAGCTACCTGAAATGGCAAATGGTCAGAACAATTCAACCTGACAACCTTTTGACAATTACCTCTAGTCTGAGTCTGCCCTGTAGACAAAATTCTGTCTGCAGACTAAGCCACTGGTAAAAGAACTCCGTTGAATTATGGAAAGCAGATAAACCTTCGACTTATTCTTCTGAGGTAGCTACATGGCAGACCAGGTTCTATTGACAAAAGGTTCTCCAAGTGAATTGTGTTGGCCAGTTGTTGTTCCAGGTAGCTCAATTGGAAGAGCATTGGCTGGTAATTTAAGCCAAAGGTTTTCTGTGTTTGACTCCCTGTCTGGACACTTTTACATTCAGTTGGAAATTTTTCAATTCACATGGTTTTATCTTTTCATAATTTCCATCATACATAAAATTGTTTTTTAATTTAAAAAAATATATGTATGTTTTCTTAGTAGGCAATGCATTGTAATTTAGAATGTTTACGGTAAAAAATAAATTCAAATTATCAATTTCAACTACAGATATTTTCCCATAAATTTTAAATTATTTGTACATTTCATATCGTAACAAATTAGTTTTTACCATTAATTGCATTAATCTAGTATTTTTGTCAAAAGATGGATATCAATTGATTATTATTTTATTTATTTTGTTTTTTATTTTTATTTATTTATTTATTTTATTTTTTGAGATTTTTGCATTAATATTAGTTGATAAGCAATTTGTGCACAGCAGCCCCTCATGTACTAATTATTTTTGTCTGGTTAAACAGTTTACTGAGCAGTAAGAAAATAATTGTGAGAAAGCATCCTCTTCCTTATTTGCTGCTTTGATTCTTGAACATCTTGCTTTAAAAGAAAGTAGTACAGACAAATTTTCAGTCAGTTTCTATTCTGTGGTAATACTTCTAAGTTGCTGAGATATTTATTTCATATTTTCATAAATTTAAATTCAAGATCTGTTCAAATTTTGATAACCAAATTTTCTTAATTTCTACAAAGCTTGAACTTTGTTTGCTTGTGACAATTTATGTAAAAATGGTATCTCTGGGACATGCGGTGTATGAAGAATGTACTAAATTATGTTTATTTATTCTTATAAAATGAGCCTTGTGACAATTTTTTTTTTAAATGAATGAAATGACGTTAGTTTTAACTAGTAATATATAAACATAATTGTAATTGTGCTTATTTATTCTCTTAAAAGAAATTATTCCCCCCCCCCCCCCTTATTCTTCATACTACAAATCCTGCTTTTTTTTTTTTTTTTTTTTTTTTTTTATATATATATATAAATATATATATGAAGACTATTGTGTTTTTTGTTATTTTTAAAAAAAATTACAGTGATACATGTAAGCTGTTTTTATCAACTGTACTAAAAGATATACTGCCATTATGTGTAACTAAATGCTGTCTTATGTTACAATTTTTTTAAGTGTTTATAATAAAAGTTCTGTGCCCTGAAGAAAGATTTTACCCTTGTTTATACAGCCTCAGATTCATGATGTCATTTGCATTTCATTCATTTCATAGACATTGTTCAAATGACTCACTGAAAGTATTTTGAGTATGTAATAATATAGTGAGACTCATTATCTTACTTTACATAATGCATGGTTTTGTACCTATGTACTTTTGTCTTTTGTAATAATAAAATTTATTGTGATTGGAAGTTCTCTTTTGAAATTAATTTCACTGATCATTTATTACTCACTTATTTTATATATATATATATGATACATAATGTTAAATTTTTTGTGTAATGTACATTTCACTTGTGTAATTCAAATATTTCGTTGAAAATCAAAAATTGTGTTAGTTCAGAATTTATTTCCAAATAAAAGTCTATGAGACTTTGTTTTGTTTGTTTATTTTGACACTGGTCCTCACCCATCACTAATACAGATTTAAATTTACCTTAGTTATACTGTTAATAATAGAATCTGCTGAACAATTGATACTTTTCTCTCTCTCTCAAGTTCTTCTTTTATTATCTCTTTATTTTTCTTTTGTTACTTTTTGCCAGGTTTTAGATTTTTTTTTTCATGAACTGCTTATAGTAACATGTTATTTATGCTGCCAAATAGATCATGATTTTAGTTAAATTTACAGTACTGGTTTCCAAACTGTGTAATTTTATCATTATAGATGCACACAATATAATATAGCTTTTCTCAAAATTTGCATATGTTTTTTTATCTGTTTCATACATTTGTTAACTTTTATGGTTTATCTTTTCCCATTTTCACATCATAAGATTATTTTTAAAGAAATATTCGCAGTTTTGTTAACTGTCAAGCACTTTCGATTTTCAGGAAATTGGTTGTGGCTATATGCTATTTCTTATATGGTACACAATATATTAAATGAAAATGTATATTGTTTTAACACATTTATTTTTTATTTAACCATGTGCATTTATTTATATAATTTTAAAATCAACTAGAATAACATTTGTTCTTGAAACTAATATTGTTTCAGTTGAACAGTTTTCATCTTATAATAAATTTAAGGAAAGAATAAGGTATTTTGTGTGTATATTTTGATGACTTAGCTCCTTGTTCTATTAAAGTTAATCAGTAGACAAAATAAATTTCAAATGATGTTATTCATCTCATACTTTTTCCCTTATAAAAAATGGTCTTTAAAAAAAGAAAAAACTGTAGGATGGGGATTAGACAAATTATAGATGCCAGTTGAATATGTAAAAATAAATCTCTTTGCTATATAAAGCTTTCTTGTTCATGATTTGTGTGTATGTGAATGAGGAACGCAAGTCCCAAACAGTACTTCCAATTGAGCTCCAGTATGGAAAATATGTTATAAGCCAAGAACTGTTTAGATTTTTGTAAAAGTAGGCCAGTGGATTAGGTATTTAATTCATTTTCAAACCATTTTGCAAGTGTTTCTATAAGAAAAATCGCCAACAAAATGTGGCAGAGTATAAGTGATAAATATTGTGTCAATTTAATAGAGCAGTAGTGGAACAATAAAGCAGAACTTTCTTTTCAAAAACAAAATCTAATTGCATATAAAATAAATGAGGATTCTGTGTTGATTTGTGTTCACAAGATATCTATTCATAATTTTCCTCAATTATTAAAAGAATTATTATACACTTTAATATTTTGAAGTGGAGAAAACTTTATATGGCTGGGAAGAAGTGTCTTTAAGATTATTAAATTATGAATTTTAAATTAAATACTTTTTACCTTAACATGTATTTTAAATAGCTTTGTTATTATTACATTAAAAGATTGTTATTTCAGACTTGAGTTGCAAATACATATATAAACTGATAGTGTTTCATCCAGCACTTAGTAGTTTGCACTCCCAAAAAGCTTGAATCCCTAAGAATCTGTCTTTATTTGTACTTGGAGTCATTTACCATACTATATGACTATGTATAAACAGAAAAGTTTAAAATTTATCTGGCTATTAATTATTTAAAGTATATGTTTAATGAATATACATTAAATTAGAATATTCTTTTTTAATAAACATTTTGTTTATTTTTAAATTAACATGCGGGAGAGTTTCTACGTTTTTGTGGAAATTCACCTTTTTTAGATGCCTTTCTGTCTGTTTTTGAGATGGATGCAAATCCATTGAGAAAATCATGAGTTAACAACTTATGTTGTATGTTATGTTAACTTATATACAGACATTAATATTGTGATAATTTTGTAAAGTTCAGGATTTTTGTCCTGCTTTCACTTTCAATCCTGAATTAAGCAAATACATTGATAGTGTAAGTAAAAATGAACACTTTGGTATTAAGTGTTTTGTGAGCTTATCTTGAAAACTCAACTATGACTTAATTTTCCTTTATTACTAAATTTGTTTTTTCTAATATAGAATAAACAAGGTATACTGCTATTAGCAGATGCTAAAGTGTTAATTTTTTTTTTTTTTTTTTTTTTTACTTCAATACATTTCAAAGGAGATTTGTTAGCCAATGAAATGTTTCTTTATCTGTTTTTGTCTTCTCTACAAGTTAAAGTATTGAAATATTATATCACATACAAATTTAAATTTCAACTATATTATTTCTGAGGCTGTGTATACTAAATTGGTTTAGAATGCAAACCAGTGCTATTGTTTTTATGCACTTAAGGCTTATGTGCATAAGACAGCATTTAATTCTTTTTTTTCTTTTTAACGGATCTACTTGATGTAGTTTAACTTTTGAACTGGTTTAGTTCAATTATTCTCCGCTACATCAGTTTCTCTGATCTCTTTGTTAAAAATATTTTTATTTGTGGTCTATTCTCTGTTGCATCAGTTTCTCTGATCTTTGTTAAAAATATTTTTATTTTGGATGATTCTCTTCGCAGAAATTTAAGTTAAACTACATACATTTCAACTCTTTAGGTATTTTTAGTTTTAGTGGTTTGTTTGAGGATATTTTTCTTGATAATTAGCATTTTTATATGTGTTGATGGTTTTATAAAAAAGCATTGTTTTCTCCCAATTTTAGGGAAAGGAATTTTCTTAATATTCATAAACATCTGTCTTGTAAAAAAATTTTCAGGTGAACATTTCATTAAGGCATTTTATGCATAATATTAGAGGGGAAATAAACGCACAAATTTTCAAATTTACCAAATAAGATTGAGCACATTTGTATTTTCAGATTTTTATATAGTTTTCATCTCTTTATTATACCCCCTTCTTTTTTGTATAAAGTTTGATTCTGCAATTTGGTAAGCCCTAGTATATTTTAGTGATGGGCGATTCTGGAAAAGTTGAGAATCAATTAAAATCGACATCGTACAAAACAGAATCGATCGCAATAAGAATCGATTCCCAAATTCTAGAATCGATACTTGAATCGATATTTCGATGTTCACAGATTCACACAGATAAGCTGAAAAATAGTACAGTAAACTCTGTCTAAGGCGGAATCGGTCGGGACTGAGAAAAATTTCCGTGGTAGACAATATTCCGGCTTATGCAAAAAAGCTCCCCCCCCCCCCCCAAAAAAAAAAAAAAAAAAAATCCCTGGAAGAATGCGATCTTTTATTGATTCTCCTGACTAGAAAATCGGTTGAAAACTGAAATTCTGAAAGATCCTTTGTCTTTTTAAAGATAAATGAGAAACTTTATTCAATTTCTTAGTACTGCTGTAATACATTCATATTGGAAGTTTATATACACACACACACACAAAAAAAAAAAAAACTTCGAGAATGAGAAAGAACGCTATAATTTTGAATTGGAGTACAATCTTAAAGTATAATATATTGTACTTTCGAAAATACGTAATCATTTTCATAAATGTTCATTTTACTAGAAATATTAACTTTTAGATGCAATTTTGCATATGAAAAAATGGCATAAGCATAAATTCCTTAAAATTTAGTTTCTGTTCTTTTGAATTAACTTTTTTAAAAGTTTACGGAATTTTAGCTAACATGCTCGACATTGAGTTATTTAACTTATCAGTTTTAAAGTTTAATAAACAAAACGCTTTTCATTTTTAAATTATCCTTTTTCCGCCTTATGCAAAATTTTGGTTTCGGTGGGACCTTAAAATCCTTTCCGTTTCCGCGTCAGACAGATTCCGCCTTATGCAGCATGAATTAATGTAATTTTCTATGGGTTCGCCGGGACTTGAAAAAATTTCCGCGGTAGACAGATTTCTGGCTTATACAGAGTCCGCCTTAGACAGAATTTACTGTAATTCCAAAACGTAGTGAATCAACAGGGCCGTAACGACTATCCCTCACCTCCATTTATGTGGGCCATAGACAATGTTAGCGGCCCAGAAGTAAGCTATTACAGACCTTTGAGTCAAAAAATAAGGTTTTTTAACTTTTAAAATTATTATTTTTAAGATGTAATTTTGATAATAATTTATATTATATTTAAATTTATCTTTAAAAAAAGATCTCGGCCAGATAAAAAAAAAGAAAGAAATGATTTTTTTTTTTCATCCGGAAAAGATGTACTTTCTACTCTAACTCTTATTTCCTTCAACCAAACAGATGAGGACATCTTCCTATAAACGTCATTCTTAAAAATGCACAGATGAGCGAAATTTTGAAGGCTCTAAATTTATTTAAAAAGTTAAATGGTTTTTCAGTCTTTTTAGGGTCTTCTATAAGTGTGGGGGAAATGCAAATATTGCAAATCTTCTTTTAAAATAGCTGTGATGAATGTAATTAACCAAGTATCACATACTAATTATCCCCCAATTAATAATCAAAATTCTCCTTTTAATAATATATTTAACTAAAATTTCTTTCCCTTTTTAAAATATATATCTCCTTATCTCATTTACAGTTTATAAATATCTTTCTTTTTAATGTTTACCAAATATTTAGCTGTTAAGAAAAAAAGAAAAAAAAAGTTCTCATCCTAGAGCCATTAAGAATGAAATAACATACTTTTCTCTGGTTAACAAATAAATAAAAGTACATTTCTTGATTATATGTTGTTGTTTTTTTTTCCCCCAGCAGTAATCTAAAAACCATAAACAGTTATTGACTCATTCGCTGACATGCAGAGTGCACTCATTGAAACAATAATAAATAAAAAAGAAAAGTATCGAGTTAAACGGGTGGCATTGAGCTCACAGTCTATTCATACTAATTGTATTTTATACTCTTACTTCAAAGAATGCCTTTCGAAAAATAAATTAAGGGGGAATCGCCCCCCCCCCCCCCATCACATCTCTATACTTAAACAACAAGCCTCCAAATCTCATCAGGGAAGCGCGTTATCAGAATAAACTAGTTATCAAATTTGAAGCAAATCAGATAGAAAAACCCATATATCTAAATTAAGGGGGTTAGCCCCTGTTCCTCCCTTTATACTTAAATAATGAGCCTCCAAATTTAATCAGGGAAGCGTCTTATCAGAATTAACCGGTATACCAAAATTGAAGCAAATGTGATAATTCTGCATGAAAAATCCATTTATCTAAGTGGGGAGGAATAGCCCCCCGTACCCCCTCCTTTATGCTTAACCAATGAACCCCCAAAATTAATCAGGGAAGCGCCTTATGAGAATGAACCTAGAAAAAAAATTGAAGCAAATCGGATATTTCTATCGAGAGTTATCGCGTTACGTATGTACGTACATACATACAGAAACTGCGGGCACATTAGCTCTCAGGCTTTGATAGCCTGTGAGCTAAAAAGAAAAGTGCCCAGTTAAACTGATGGCATTGAGCTCACAGGCTATTCACACTAACTGTATATTATGCTCTTATTTCAAAGAATAATGCCCCTCGAAAAATAAACTAAGGGGAGGGGGGGGATTGCCACTCCCCATTTCCCCTCTTTATATTTAACCAATGACCCTCCAAATGTCATCAGGGAAGCGCCTTATCGAAATAAATCAGTATACCAAATTTGAAGCAAATCGGATACAAAAACCCATTTATCTAAATTAAGGGGTATTAGCCCCGGTTTTCCCTTTTATATTTAACCAATGAACTTCCAAATCTAATTAGGGAAGCGCCTTATCAGAATAAACTGGTATACCAAATTTGAAGTAAATCGGATAGCAAAACCCATCTATCTAAATTAAGGAGGGTATTATCCTCTCGTTCCCCCCTCCCACCTTTAGACTATAACAATGAACCTTCAAATATAATCAGAGAAACTCGTTATCAAAATTAACCGGTATACCAAAATTTGAAGAAAATCTGATAATTCCGCATGAAAAACCCATTTATCTAAGTTAAGGGAGGGGGGACTAGCCCCCGTTTCCCCCTTTATACTTAACCAATGAACCCCCAAAACTAATCAGGTAAGCGCTTTAGCAGAATGAACATAGAAAAAAAATTGAAGCAAATCGGATATTTCTATCAAGAGTTATCGCGTTATGTACATACATACATACATACAATACCGACGGCCGCATTAAATCTCAGGCTTTGATAGCCTGTGAGCTAAAAAGTGCCAAGAGCGTGTAACTAGGGAGGGGGGAGGAAGGACTGAAAATAAAAGAGGACGTTAAAAGCTTTCCAACAATATGTTACACGAAATGGTTTGGAAGAAACAATAAATATGCCCCCCGGGGGGCAGGTAAGTCTCAAACGGTGGGAGGAGCGACCTCAAGTGTATCTTTAGTCAAGTTTCAAAATGTGGATTTATAATAAAATAGAACGAGAATTGGGCATTTTTTAAATAGCATGCGTATTTTGAACGGCCCTGTAAATTAAGATTGGCGAGGAAGGGAGGGGCGGAAAGGATTAGAAGGGATGAACTTGAAAAATACAACATAATAAACTAGCAACCCGAATAACTAGGCTTCTAAACAAAAGTATAACGATTTAACCTAGCATTGAATTCAGTGGGTGACCCGGGGGAACATTGGAATGTCCCTCCCGAAAGTTTTGAGATTTTATGCTTTTTAATGGAAAAATGTGCATCCCCCCTTACGGAACTCTAAAATCCCCCCCCCCCCCCCTCTTCATTCCGACCGGAGCAGTCAAGAAATCAACCCGCCATTCAACACTGAACCCAGAAAGAAAAAAAAAAGGCTCTTATACAAAATTTTACAGCAATTCTGCCACTAAAACAGTAAAATTGGAGGAATTTATTCAACCCGAATCGTGGATCATGGGCGATGCGATTTGAATTGAAGTAAATCAAAATATAACGATTTCAGCCGCATCTAAAAATCGGCATCGAATCTGAACTGAATCGATTCGCCCGAATCTAAAAAATTGAAGTAAATCAAAATATAGCGATTCTGCCCGCATCTAAAGATTGACATCGGCATCGAATCTGAACTGAATCGATTCGCCATTTCCGATCTTAATTTACAGGGAGAATCGATGCGGTCATTTTTTCTTGCTTTCTTTTGTCTTTAGAAAAAGAAAGCGTTGGATTCGTGAAAAATTTCGACTTCCGGTTTTCAATGGATTTATAGTTTTAGAAGATCTTGTCTGGAGTACGATTTGACTATTTTTATACATTGTCAGTCTGTCTATTTGTTTGTCTCTGACAAAAAAATTGTGGGCGGTCTATTTCAAGAACTAATGCATGGAATCTGTTGAAACTTTAGATTCAATTAGACTTTCATATAAATTGGTGCTGATTCCTTTTTGATGTAAATCTACCGACAGGTGGCGCTGCTATGCTACATTTTTTCGATTTTCGCAATAGCTCTATCTCAAGAACTAATGCACGGGTTTTCATCAAACTTCACATTCAGTTAGACGTTGGCATAAATTGTTGCATATTAGATTTCGGTGTAAATCGCCCAACAGGGGGCATTGTTATGCAGATTTTATCAGCAGTGTTGAATTCAGACAGTTTTCTCCTGGAGGGATTTCTGCGGATCCTCAGAGGGGAAGGGGATTGGACTTTTGTACATTAAGCATAAAATCTCAAACCTTCTGGGAGGACATTTGAATGTTTCACAGGGGAAGGGGGGGGGGGGGCGCATGTCCCTCCGGACTACCCCCGGAATTCAACACGTTTCTCCAGATTTAAACGATTTTTGGGATCATATCTCAAGAACTAATGAACGGAATTTCATCAAACTTAATATTCTGTCATAAGTTGTTCATGATTAGGTTTTCGAGTAAATGATATAACAGGTTGTGCTGCCATGCTCCTTTTTTTTAGCAGAGTTGAATTCAGACATTTTTCTCCGGGAGGGATTTCTATGGTTCTGGAGAGGGACATTCTAGAGTTTCGGGGGGTTGGGGGGTGGGGGTGGAATTGGACTTTTGTCCCTTAAGCATAAAATCTAAAATCTTCATGAGGGAAATTTCAATGTTCCACCAGTACCAGCCCCTGAATTTAACACTGTTTTTCAGAATTTACAAGATATTAGCGATAATATCTCAAGAAATAATGACCGGAATTTCATCAAACTTAATATTATGTGTCATTGACATAAGTTGTTCCTGAGTTTTTTGTGTTAATCATGTAACAGGCTGCGCTGCTAAACTGTTTTTCTGCATGATATTCGTGATAGCCATATCTCAAAACTAATGCACGGAATTTAATCAAACTTCATATTCTGTTACACTTTCAGACAAATAGATCCTTATTAGGCTTGGGTGTATACTGCCCAACAGCTGTCACTTTTATGCTCTTTGAATTGGGATTTTCCGTTGCGGACATCTAGGCTAATATCAGACGAACGTCTTTTTTTTTGCACGCTTTTTTTTCGCTCTTACACCGTCCTTACACATGCTAGCGAAGGTGTAGGGATGGCGTAAGAGCGAAAAAAGCGTGCAAAAAGACGTTTGTCTGACATTAGCCTAAGAGGGTGTGAGCCGAAATTCAATGACTTGTTAGGAAAATGCAATGCTTATATTTTCTGTTAAAAGGCACATACTTCAACGAACCTATGCTTTTTGAATCCTCATGATGCGCATATGTTATCATTTAAATTTGACACCGTGATAGCGAATTTTGAAGTTTTAACATTTATGAAGCAGATGAAAGTTTTGGGATTGGCACATCCAACTACTTCAATTCTACTACTCTTCAATTTTTGAAGGAAAATGAAAATGATATTACCTTATTTTGTCTTAGAGACATCGATTAAAAAATTCATAGTATCGATTAAATCGAGTTGGCCATAGTATCGATTAAATCGATTAAAAAAATCGAAATCGCCCATCACTAGTATATTTCAAGGCTACCAAATTTTGACTTTTGCTATTTATCCCCAAAATCATAATTTAGAGCAGTTAGATAATGTTCCTTTCTTTGTGTGTTCTTGCAATTTTTTTTCTTTTTTACTTTTTCTTAAGCTTCAGAATAAAAATTTTGAAAAATTAATAGTGGTGAAATCCGTCCTAATTATGACAATAGAAAATTTTTTATCCTTTTACTTTATCGCTACTAAAATATGTTTAATTCTATTTGTTGCGTTAAAATCTTACTCTTACTCACCACCGTTTTCGCTCATAAAATATTAAATTAAGCATACATTTTAGAAATATTTTGACAAAAAAAAAAAAAAAAACTTTAAAAAGAATTTATTAATTTTAAAATATTATTTCCGTATGAGAGATTTAAAAAATAAAAATGTGTCTAATGCCCATAGGTTTAACATTAGCTAGGGGAATTTGTGATCTCACTGACCAACCCCCTTAATCATTAAGCACCCATGAAGTGCAATTATGATTGGAAATTCTTCTGCTGTAGTGCTAGTTCCAGTATTCCTTCTATCCTAACATGGTAAGGCTCCCAATTGGTCCCATTTTTAGTGAGAAGTCTTTATTTTTGTTTCAAATCCTTAATGGTTCATATTTTTTGTCATTTCGTCCTTGAAGATTTTAGACTTTTAGCTGGCGTACACTTAAAATTTAAAGCATAAACCTTTTGCATGTAATGGAATATTGACCGTTTAGAAATATTTTTCAAAGTAAAACAAAAGGTCTACCTACAGCTGATATCACATGAAACTGCACTAAAGTTGCTAAATAAAAATGTTTTGCTTTATATATATATATATCCTTATTTGAATTACTTTATAAATACTAGGAGGCTCTGCCTACGCAAGCTCGCCAACTCCTGTTCACACTTCGCAGCCTCTAAAAACATTGTACACAATTTTAACATTGTCGAATTTCAAATGTTTTGGATGAAAACTTGCATCGTGCAAAAACAAGAGAATTTTTCTTTGTTGTTTTTTCATCCTATTATCAAAGGAAGTTAACCATTCGATCATTAAAGGACTGGTCATCCACACTTTCTTATTCGTTCTCCACACAATACCAAATGTATTAAATTGAATGTTCTTTGGGAAACACCTGGGTTTCAGAGATTTTCCTATAAGAGGGATTTCAAATTCCCCTAACAATTGCAACATAATAAAATAGTGAGTCACTCTTTTGACATTTTTCCGCCGATATAGTCATCCTTTTTAAAACACAAAATCTGATTTTAAAAAATTCTGAAAGAGTCCAGTTTCATCGGCATTAAAAATGTTTCCCTCATAACCTTCACAAATTGATTGCAGTTGTTCATGCCAATCTTCCACTTCTTTAAGATCTACAGTTTTTGCTCCTCCACATATTGTTTTGAAGGAGATATTGTGCCGAGATTGGAACTTTCCAGCCACCCACGAATCCTTAAAATTCTGTAATCGGTGTTCTATGTCGACCTCTAAAGCTTTTTCTTAAATCAAAGGCCCACTGATAAGAATGTTTTTTGAATGAACTGAAGTAAGCCAATTCAGAAGTATAGAATCAATTTCAATGGAATTAGTGTTCCTCAATTACACATTTTTGGTGTTCTCATTAGAGTTAGTAATCCACAAATTTCTTCTTTATTTCGTAAAATCTCTCCTTACAATTTCAAATTTTTCATTTAAAGTTAATAGTTTTCTTTTTGAGGCCATTCTCGAAATATTAATCACAAACAAGAATCAAACAGTAATCGATATTGTTAAATAGTTTTATTTCCCTGCTCTCGTCTCATTCTTGGCACCTTTAATTCTCCCTGCCAAAAAATCTACGCAATTTCCCAATTTAAAAAAAAAAAGTAACTCTTTTCTTTGTTTTATAAATGACTAAAAATAAATAAATAAATAAAATCGTATGTTAGGTTTTCAGTGATTATTTTTCTTTTGCTCAAATTATATGATGCCAATTATATGATAATATGATGCCAATTATATGATGACGTCACTGATTTCTCCCTTCTATGTTATGCAATGATGCATTTCAGTTAATTACTTTTTCAATTTCACGAACGAGCCCTACTAAAATGATTTTTTGTTT
This sequence comes from Maratus speciosus, assembly GCA_963932465.1. Lineage (NCBI taxonomy): Eukaryota > Metazoa > Arthropoda > Arachnida > Araneae > Salticidae > Maratus > Maratus speciosus. Next base: position 144,102,846 of record OZ010791.1, read on the forward strand.
TTCCTTTGTTTCTTGACACTGTATAAGATTATTCGAAAAATTGTTTGAGCTTGCGTGTAATGAAACAAATCTATCCTGAAGTGTCATGCCAATTGTAAAGGAAGTTATCTTACACATATTTAAAACAAAAGAGAAAATGATGTATGGAATTCTGCGAATCAAGAAATTTGTACTTCTAGGCATTAATCAGCAGAAAATCCTAAATCTTTCATGGAGGGACGTTTACTTTCTTGGGCATGGACGTGGGAGGGGGGATTTTCACCAGCCCACCCCCTACATTTATCTGTGATCACAAAAGTTGACACATTGCTCTGATAAATTTAGAGGCTTTTTCCTTTTTTTTTTCTCATTGAAAAATCATTTTTCATCCTTTATCGCCAAAATTACTGTCTGTTATTCAGAGGTTAAACATACAAAAATTTAAGTTGTGGGAGTGGGGGTTGGAAAACTGTCCATTAAATAGAGGTGTCTGCTATTCTTGAGTGTCCGTTATGGAGGTTTTACTGTAGTTATCGAACAGTAATTCGTACAAAATAAATCAAAAGTATTTTACGCTGTTTCAAGTGATAAAATATATAAACAAATTTTCAAGATGCATTATTTTTACACCATATGATTTCCAGTGTAACATAACAAGAAAATTGTTTTAAATGTATCGGTTTCAAATATGACATTATTTTCACCATTAAATGCATTTCGCATAATAAAGTGTTTTTCTTTGTTTAAGATTCACATGTTAGACATTTTACACAAGACTATATTTAATATTTGGTCATTTTACATATAACCTAATTGTCGTCATAAAATGCATTTTGCATATAATAATTTAATTATTTTAAGGTTTTCTTACTTTTTTAATATTCATGCGTAAATACAATTTTTGATGTAATTTTTCCTATTTCTTGCTTTTAACGTGTTATCATTTAGTTATTATTTTAAACTTTCATTTCTGTTTTTAATAGTCACATTTAAATACAATTTTTAATTGAGAGAAAATTTAATTCTTTGTGCTGTTTTACAAATTGGCATCAATATTTTTTTTTTAAATGACTCTTTCTGAATGTAAAAAAAAATCTTGAAATAATGAAAATGAAAATTTGATTACAAAACTAAAAAAAAAAAATTAATTAAATTGTTGAATTAAAAAAAAATAAGAGCAGTCTGCTTGCCACAAGTTTATGAAGTGTATTCATAAAAAAAAATAAGTTCGTATGTATAGTCTTTGTTTCTATAAAACTTTTTCAATGGACAGATTTTGACTGACTTTAACAATTAATAGTTCTTTAAAAAATTCTCCAATCTGAAATTTCGTATATGTGTTTTGTAGTATTATGAATCAATTTTATTTCAAAATTGGTTAATCTTTATATTCATTTCCATGATCTCCTCATATTGTTTTAAATGGAGACATTATTTAAAAGTTATTTTTTGTCTGCCATCATGAGGCACATGACTATTGCCTCTTAACATTAAAATATGCCTATATTCTTTGTAAACGTTAAACATTAAACAAACACTTGCAGCTTCAAATGTGTTGAAAGTTCAACTATATCCACCCTATGCTTTATCAGTTTCTGTTGTGTTGTAAACGTACATCTTCTGGGATCTGATTTAGTGTATATATATATATATATATATAATGTATGTGGAGGGGGGTGGGATTAGAGCTATCCAGAGCAGCAAAATTGCTTTTTAAAAAATTTAAATTGGGAATTTTCAAAAGCTTTCAGGAAGATATCAAAAAGCAGACACACTATGTATGTTTGGATTATGAAACTTATAAATTGCCTGTGAAATCACTCATTACGACATAAGCTATCACGTCTACATTGGTTGCATTTATCTTTTTTTTTTTTTTAATCATATAGTTTTAATCTTTACTCTCTCTCATATAGAACAAACAATGCACTTTCAAATAAAGTTTAAATTCCTAATTGATTTACGGATTCTTTGTTTTTTAAATAATTTTCAACCATGATTTTAGTTATCAGCATGTGCCATAAAAATAAACTTTTGTTTACTTGTAGTGTAAAGTAATAATCTATTAGGATAAGTAAATAAAGAGCTTCAATAAAATATGAAAAAATAAGGTGAAAGTGGCATGCTGTACCACAATTTTCAATTTATAGTTCAAGCTTGGTGAAGGTATTTTCTATCATTTTTTAAAGGAAACTGTCTCATTGATTTGATATTTAATAAAAGTTGTTTATGAGAACTAACATGTTAATTTTTTCTTATCACTTTTTTAGAAATGTTTTACTCTGTTACGTTAAAACTTTTCTGTAAGTATGAGACAAATTTTTAACTCTACTGTTGTTTCTTTAACTTTACAGTAAGCAATATGATGTATGAGACAATTTCAAAGCTTAACTTTTTAAAATCATGAGCATTGAATAAATTATCTTACTGCTATTTACTGTCAATTATAATTTTTAAAAAAATCAAATCAAAAACATTTGCTATAGTATATATATATACACCGAAGAGACATTACATTATGACCACCTGTTTAATACGACGTAGGACCATCTTTCGCCCTCAACACAACCAACACCTGACCTGGTATCAACTCGACAAAGTTCTTATAGGTAGTCTGAGGTATGTGGTACCAAGCGCTCACCAATTGGTCCTGAAATTATCGCATATTGCGAGGTGGTAGCGTGGCAGCATGAATTGGGATTTCCAGGTGGAACCAGAAATGTTCTTTGAGAATCATGTCAGGTGAATTTGGAGGCCAGGACATGACTTGAAACTCACTAGAATGCTCCTCGAACCACTCCCTGACGATTCGACCCGTATGACATGGTGCATTATCCTGTTGGTAAATGCAATAACTCACCAGAAACATTGTTGACATTAATGGGTGCACCTCGTTTGAAGCAATGTTAAGGTAGCGCACAGACGTCAGGGATTGTTCTATGGGGATTATGGGTCCTAGTGTGCTCTATAAAAACATTGCCCACACGATTATATAATTGCCACAGGCTTGTCTCCGATCAACTGTGCGTCCGGGAGCTAGGGTGACCGTTGGAAATCGTTGTATTTGCACTCGCCCGCCGATGTGATGAAACAGAAAACGTGATTCTTCGGACCATGCAACTTTCTTCCATTATTCTATGGTCCAATTTTGATGTTCATGGGCTGGTTGCAAGCGCTGCCAGTGATGACGTGCTGTCAGCACAGGAATGTGCTTAGGCCGCCGGCTGCGTAGGCCTATACGCTATAGTGCATGCGACACTGTGTGTGGAGAAACACTGTCTGGGTCACCACTGTTGTAGCTGTTGGTGATTTCTGCTGTTGCAATTCTTCAGTCACGACGAATAATGTGTGACAATATCCACTCTTCTCTGGAATGAATGCACCGCGGGCGACCCACCGCTCGCCGGAGACTTGTCGTTTCACCATCCATACACCACTTTCGGTACGTGCTCACAATGACTGCACGTGTACAGCCCACCAAACGCACCGTTTCCAGTCGCCGAGCCATAACGATTTGACATTTATCAAAGTCTGATAAATCTGCTGCTTTTCCCATTAAGTCGCTAATCACGCTATGTTTTGAAATACAATGCATAGGGGCTTTATATACTCATATCAACTGCACATGCGCCGTGATTTTGTTTCTGGGCGAGTTCATTGTTATAGATGGAGGGTGGTCATAATGTAATGGCTCTTCGGTGTGTATATATATATATATATATATATATATATTTTTTTTTTTTTAATAACTGTCAAGTATCCATGCATCACTGTGGAATACAATCATTCAAATTTTTAAGTGAAACATGCTTTAGGAATAAATTTCTGCATGTAAATCATCCATTATTTTGTGGCATCCTATTGTTGTATAACATGTCACAAACTCAATGTTTAAACTTTAACTTTCATTGTTAGTTTTAGGACTATCTTGTAGCAACAAACTTAGATATATTTTTGTAATTTTTAAGGGTTATGAGTAGGTTTGGTAATTTAATAACAGAAAATAGTTACTTATCAACCTGAAAAAAAAAAAAAAAAAAAAAAAAAAAAAAAAAAAAAAAAAAAGACAACTTTAAGACTGTTGCCACTAAATAGTCTTGAAAATTAACAATTCAAGTTGAAGATTAAGCATTGAGTTTAAAGTGACATGTTATAGTTGTACATGAAGAATTGTGGTGATAATTGTGAATTATCTTTTGAACATCAAATTTAATTGCTGAGTTGCAACCCTGTCCATCTTTATTATTCAACAACATACTCATGTATGTATGGCTGTTAAAACCTTAAGATTCCATTTGGTGAGGGAGGTATCATTTGCAACATATTTTATTGGTGTTACACTATTTAAAACATAATGAAATTTATATACATTATTGAGGTGCATTGAAAGATGGTTACTATAAAATGCATTATGTGTAGCACTTACAGTTCATTTACAAGGATACTCAAAAGAATTCAATTATGTGATGGTCTACGGGAGGAAAAACCTTTGTGGTGTATTTTAATCATATTACACTGCTACAAGCATAATGAAATTATATTAATTTTTTATTTCTAAAACATACTTTCTGTAGAATAAGGAGGGCAAAGTATTTAGCATTTATTTATAGGATTATACAAAAGAATTTTGTTATATAAAGGTCTATGGGGAGGGAGAAACTGTTTGCAGCAAATTAAAATTATGTTGCACTATTTCAAACTTGATGAAATTTATATATATTATTGAGGTTTACTACAAGATGCTTGGTGCAGAATATATTGTGCAGAGCATTTATCGTTCATTTTCAGGGACACATAAAAGATTTCTGATACAATACTGTCTAATAGGGATGATTGCTGCTAGAAGTGCACTTTTAAGTTAACTTAAAATTTGCACATTATGTTGTGTTTATAAATTCTATACAGGGCTACACAAAAGAATTTGTAAGCATTATTAAAAATGAGTGTGAATCGCTTAAAGGTGATTTTTAATTTAAGCAGGGCTCGATCCAGGGAATTTTTCTTGGGTCCTATTTTGTGAAAAAATAAGAGTTATTTTTGTAAAGTTTATCATATTTTTGTGAAAAGTAAAAATTATTTTGGTACTTTTCGGTTAGCCAGGCACCAGTGTTATATATACACACACATATGTATACATATACAAATATTTAGTATATATATATACATATGTATACTTATACAGTAGACTCCCTCAAATCCACACAGCTTGGGACCAGAGGTTGTGCGGATTTTAGAATTTTGCAGATTTCTGGTCGTTGTTTTGTTTAAATTTTTTAAACAGTAATTTCAATGTCATAATGCAATCAAAATTATAATGAATGCTTGCAATATAGTAAAATAATTAAGTAAAGTAATAAACTAAAATGATAAAAAGTAATATAATTTTAAAAATGATTGAATTACTAAAAGTAAAGGTCAAGTAAATAATTCCATGTATAATTAAATATGCCTAGTAAAAGTGAGATACATTTTTCCTGAATTATTCAATGGAACTTTCCCCATAAAGGTACCTTATTAATTCGCATCAAAATCATAAAGCAAGAAAGTTTTATTTCAGGTTTTTAGCCAGTCTTAATAACCAAAAAAGCTTGATTAATACATAAATATATTTGGTAAAAAGATAGTGATTATCAGTGATATGAGAAATATTTTGATTTTTTTCAGAAATAAATTTATACTTCTTCATGAAAAATCATAAATTCAGTCATATTACTTTGAATTACATATTAAAATATGCACGGGATAATATAAAACTGAAAAATTCTGTAATTTTGCGCCTACAGATGAACTGAAAGTTTCATTGTTTACATCTGCGATGATGTGTGGATTTTAGGCGTTTGCGGATTTTAGGGTTGCAGATTTGAGGGAGTGTACTGTATATGTATATTTGTGTATATATATATGTGTGTGTGTGTATATATATATATATAACACTAGCGCCCGGCTAACCGAAAAGTACCATTATTTTTGTGAAAAGTAACATCTTATAACAAAATATGTCCAGTTACTGAAATCTGAACCAAGCATTTGCTAATAATAACTTCTCTAAGTCCTTCTGTTAATTTTTCATTTCTGGTGAAATTGTTTTCTTTGTAAATTACACATTTTAAAACCTAACAATATAAAAATAATTAATGAAGAGTATGTTTTATGGAATAGATTTTTGTGAAGAGGCCTGTTTTATGAAAAGGAATTTTGTGATGGGGCTTGTTTTATTAAAAAAATTTTGTGAAGGGGCCTGTTTTATTAAGATGAATTTTGTGAAGGGACCCTAATTAGGCCCCAAATTTTGCCTGGATTGATCCCTGTTAAGTTATGCATTTTCAAGCTCAACTATATTTATATACTAAGAGATGTTTGTAGAATATAAATAAAATCATATACGGGGCTATGCAAAGAACTGGATACATGGCCACCTATGAAAAGTAATTCCTGGAAAGGTGATTTCAGTAGTTTTAAGTGTGTTTTTGTCTGAATTAAATTTTGGCTTAATGTTCATCGTTAATAAAAATCAGTAGCAGACCGTGAGGTGGTTGCACAAACCATCACTTCATCGTGTTGATGGCTGAAATTCCAGGATTGATTAAAACTCTATTTGCATATTAAAATGCAGCTGGTCTGCCAAGTCATATCTTGGTGGAAAACACACTCCCTGATTTTTGTGGTTGACTGGTAGATTTACCATTGTGTTTTCCTTTTCCCGGTCCTCCATGTTTTCATACTTTTGGGCACAGGAAAACACAAATGATAAACCTACCGACCAACCACTAAAATCAGGTCTGTATGCGGTTTCCACCAAGATATGACTTGGCAGACCAGTTGCATTTTAATATGCTAATCGAGTTCTGTCTAATCCTGGAATTTCAGCCATCAACTTGATGAGGTGATTGGTCTGTGCAACCGCTTCCCTGTCTATAGGTAACGTGCATGCTGTACAAAAGATTTCAATTATGTTTCCATCTATTGGTAGAAATTGCTGAAAGTGAATTTTCAACTGTAATATGTGCTTTCTTACTCAGCTAAATTTTAGCATACTATGCAGAAATATACAAATCTATAGTTCACATGCAGGGCTGCAGAAAAGAATTGGTGTACTTTTCCGGCTATAAGCAGTAATTGCTGAAATCTCGTTTTCAAATTTGTTATGTATTTTTTTTTAAATTATTACTTGGGTATCTTCATTATCTTATTAAACAGTGAAGTTTTGTTAAAGTATTCTGAAAGTGTTTCATAATCTGTGCTTGATGCATGATTTTTCGTTCCTGTTATATCTTTATGTGAAAAGACAAGTAAAACACACTTGCAGGAAAAAAGGCTGCTATTTCAGAATTCCAAGCTTTCAGAACTGTATATTATATGTAGGCCAATATTAGCAGTCATGTTTTCTTTAATAACTAAGCATATACACTTGTTTTTATAGATTTTTTGTTATTGTTGTGGGAGAGGAGTTTACATATTTCTTGATATAACTGACTAAATTGTATGTTTAAAAAACAAACATTTTAATCATAAATTCCAGTTATAAGTATTGCTATTAATATTTTTGCAGCCACCATAAAGGCATTTTCTCACTGGCCATAATGTAAAATAGGAAAAAAAATTAAACTTGCCGTTCTTAGTAGAATGTAGCATATAAACTCGAAAAATAATCTTTATATTCATAGTTGGAGTAGTACAGTTGATGATTATTCCAACAGAATGAAAAATGTCCATACCAGAGTATTAGCATTCACTCTGTTGGAATAAACATCAATTGTGCTACTCCAACTATGAATATGATTTATCCAGTAGAAAAAAAAAACTTTCCCCCTCTAATTATTATATCATCTTTATTTCTCTAATCTGTCTTCATATGCAATTCACACTCATTCCATAGTGTAAGTGCTTAAAAAATCTTCGTGTCTTATCATTGAAAATTATTAATGGGGCAAAGATAATTGTGTGAGATTATTTTCTTGCATAAACAGCTGAGTGATTATTTATTTGAACATAAAAAAAAAATCTGTTAAAAAAATTCTTGAATCTATTAATGCTTAAGCAACAGTTGACTTAGGAATACAAGTAAAAATGATTCATAAATAATTTGGGGAAATAAAATCTGCTGCATTGACCGGAATAAAACACAAATACGTAATTTTTTTTTTTTTTTTTTTTTTTTTTTTTTCATAAAATGGAGTTTGTAATAAGCAATATAAGCAGAATTCTCGTTGATGATTGCCATTGCACCAAATCACGATAAAATGTTTCAAAGGAAACAAAAGATTAAAATCGCCAAATTGTGACAGCTGCTAAAAAACTTTTTTTTTTTCTCAGCAATTTTCACAATCATGTTATTCAAGGATTAAAAGTTTTTAACTTATTTGTGCTTTGAAATTTTCGAAACTCATTCATATATACAGTACAGAACCATTTATCAGATGTATTCCGGATAACTGGTTGTGCATGAAAGCAGCATCCATTTGATAAGTTTTGTGGAATATATATGGTTGTGGCCTTATTTCTGATATTAGATTACTTGGATTAAAAATCAATGCAAGAAAGATCAAAAGTTAACCAAAGTTTAATAAAGGTAAATTATGGGAATCCCTTAGGAACAAAAATTCTTCTGTTTCCTCTGCATGAAAATCAAAATATTTAAAATTCAACTAAATATGTTTTCATTTAAAATACTAGATGTTGTCACCAAGTTATACAATTATTTAAGCAAAGCCTGTGTCAAACTGGAAGTGTGTGATACCTTTTTCTGCGAAGATTCTGAAATCAGTTTATCAGAAATATCATTCCGGATAACTGGTTAATTGGTTTCCTGATAAATGGTTCCATACTGTACAATTGTTTATTTATATATATTTGCTTTTATTTAACCTGCTGACATACAATCCCGATCCCAAGTTAACTAAAGGTGTTTCATAACAGTATTTATAGATATTTCGGGCTAAAAAAATTTCATGTTTTTTCGAAATATCTATGTTCTAGAATTCTGTAAAAAATTAATGTATTTCTCTCATTAGTTTCTACAGACGATAGACGAATTTAAATTAATAACTAATCTAAAAACGATTTCAAATTTTTTTAACATGCATTGGAAAATGAAAAATTTTAAAAACTTAGGGTTTAAAGAAAGATTTTTTGAGTCAGTCTATTTTATGGCGAAAATATTTATAACATTAATTTCCTTTGGCTATAGGCCCCACCAGTGGCTGAGAGGTTCTGCTCTCGAAACTGGTAGACGGGAAGTGCTGGGTTAGATCCCAATCGCGCCCGTCGGCCTAATCGTTCGGAGTTTTCGTGGTTTTCTTCAAACCATGGATTTCCATGCGTTAATACGGGTTAGGTTCCCTTAGAAAGACCCCCACGAAGGGCACTCCCCCTCGGGCCTATATCCCTAGTGTAGATAATCGGCCGTCACAAAATCAACCAACCAACCAACCTTTGGCTATAGTTTTTTTTTTTTTTTTTTTCTTTTGCTGATTAGCCAAATTGCTAATGTTAGTCAAAGGGCAATGAGAACCTTAAATATAAGCCCTGGAATTTTTCATTCATTTGCTGAAATCTGCTACAAAATCATATGAAGTCTTGCAATGCACATGTAGCAAAGATGTTCTACCCCAATCAATAGCATTTTAGTAGTTCAAACAACTTAAAGAAGTACTTTGTAAACCCAAGAAACGACTGAGAACATAAATGACACTTGAATATTGATTTATTCAAATGTGTACTTGAGGACATCTAAGATTTCATTTTACAGAACTTCTATATAATCAAAATATCTTCCTTAGTATCTTAGAACAGCAGTAAAAGTGTTGAAGACAGTGCCCTGACACAAAGCATTTCATTGGCGCTGTCAATTATCACTATCAATGCACAGGCAATCTATAGAAACATTAAGGGGAAATTATACTTCTTTCGGTCACAATTTTCGATTTTTTTATTTTGCCTCAAGTGTGTAGATTGTTGTACTGAAATAGTTTCGTGGTATTCCGTAAAATATTGTTTTCTCTTTGAACGTAACGCTATTTTAAAATTTAAACTTTTTCTCTCAAGAACTATTCAGCCGATTTCCTTCTCTTTTTTTGTTAATCCAAAAGAAAGCTATTTGTTTTTGCTGGAATTTATTTATACCACCGGAAAGTATAGTTTTCATTGATTAACTATTTTTTGAGGGTTTTTTTTTTTTTTTTTTTTTTTTTAGGGCAAAAAAATGACACTTTTGGTTCAAATGACCACTATTTTGTCAAAAATACACTTTTTAAACTAAATGTTGGCCTAAATAAGCTCCAAGAAATTTAATGCCTTTCCATAATTTGGGGGCCAAATTTGTTTCAGATTCTTGTGACGATAGAAAAGCATTTTCCCAGTTGGAAGTTTCATGGCGTAAACCTGCAGATACTCCCTGTCGCAAAAGGTGTATTATTATTATTTTTTTTTTTTTTACTCGCAAAAGTTTAAATATATAAGAAAAATAGCAATAAACCTCTTGCAAAAAGTCCAAAGATCTCTTTTCTTTAATAACTGAAAAAAATAAAAATAAATCATGTGAATTTTAGGCCAAAGTAATAGACACCCCCACCCCCCCCCCCCTTAACAAAATTAGAGGATTGCTATGGTGCAGATCAGTCTGTCACTTTTATAAGAGAAAACGTAATTGTCACCCACAATGACTACAAATTGTTACAAAAAATTGTTGGAAAGCTCTTGAAATGAGTATGAATTAAGTAATAAGATTAAAACGAGACTTGCCTCTGATGGAGTCGTTAAATGGTTCGTATGGGTAATTCCTATATTTTTCTTGATCCTCATGGCAACATCTTTCCAACGATATCACTTTTGACGAAATCCAGATCTAACAGTTAAGTATAAATAGGAAAAATGATCATTTGATAATAAAGTCTTCGGGAACATTGTTTTTCACACTACTCTTTATGTTTCTAAAAAAATATTGTAATATTTAATTACTTCATTCAATTTTTCTTTTTTTTTTTTACAAAATTTTATTTTTCTCATAAAAGTTACTCACAGTAATTATTTTTTCATTGAAACATTTACGTGTGAATTATGAAAATGAAATAAAAAAAAATAATAATAAATAAAAAACGGGTGAATATGACGTCCTATTTGAAACAAAAATTGAAATATTTACTGATGTATGAATATCAATTACAGAAGAGGTTTTCCGTCAAAAAAGACTCCAATGTTTACAGGAAAGGAAAATGAACAAAAATTATACTATTAAGAAAATATTTCGCTTCGGAAAAAAATGACATTATATTTGAAATGAAACTGACATTTTCAAATATATATATATATATATATTTTTAATAATACACAAGGAGCATGAATATCAGTAAGTACAGAAAGCAGATTAATGTAACGTCATATTTGAAACAGAAAATTGGAATATTTTTAATGATCCCAATTATTGAGCCCGAGTATCAGTTTCATCCAGAGGAGAGAAAGTCTTATGTAAAAAATGACGTCATGATTAACAGGAAAAGAAAACGAACAAGCTTTATCTATTAGACCGGGAACCGGCTGCAGAAATCATCACTTCATCGAGTTAACGACTAAAATTCCAGGATTAGTTGAAACTCTATTCGCATATTAAAATGCAACTGCTCTGCCAAGTCATATCTTGGTGGAAAACACCCGCAAACCCGATTTTAGTGGTTGACTGGTAGGTTTACCATTGTGTTTTCCTGCTCCCTGTCGTCCATGTTTTCATACCTTTGGTTGCAGGAAAACACAATGACTAGAAAACAGGAATTCTGCTTTTTCAAAATTTAGTGTCGTCTCCACTGAATATAGATATGTATATAAATATAGATAGTACAAAACATATTTCCGTTTTAACACTTGAAACACGCTTTTATTTTACATAAAATGACGTCATTCGCATCCGCTGAAGAATTCCACATTTACGATCCATTCTTAAACAACATCTACAGTAAAGTATACATAGGACGTCACTGTCTCTGAATAATACATAAATTCAAAAAAAGAGATGTTATTAAAAAAACTTGCAAAAAAAAAAAAAAAAAAAATCCGCTCTCTAATGATTTACATGCCTTCATTTGTTTGTAATATTAATATAAATACACAAAATTAAATATGATTTATAATAGCTCCATGTTTTATCAGAAATCATTCATTTATATTTTTTCAAAATAGCACGTATTTTAATGACATTTTTTTTCAGTTGTTATGGGAAAATGGCAGCATAAAGATATAATTAATGTTTCCCAACTATTTTTCCTTTACTTTCTACAGAAATGGAGTGCATGAGTTGCCAACATTAAATAAATGGTGCTAAAAACTACAATAAAATTAATATCATTGAAAAAGTGCGATGCTTAGAAGTTTAAAAAATTGCAGTAAAGTATTTAACAACCGTACAATGATACATCTGCTTTGTTTTACGTCTGGCTTATACAACGAAACGTTATTTTTTAGAGACGACATTTTAATTGCTGGCTGAAAGAAATAGCATACCGGGGGCTAATAAACCTACCGATCAACCACTAAAATCGGGTCTGCAGATGGCATCCACCAATTTATAATATGGCAGACCAGTTGCATTTTAATAGGCAAATCGAGTTCTGTCTAATGCTGGAATTTCAGCCGTCGACTCGATGAGGTGATGATTTGTGCAGCTCTACCAGTCTATACATATTTAAAACACAAGCCGATTTTTTTCATCATCTGTCCTGAGCTTTCTACTGAACCAATTTTAATAATTTTATTTTTCATTGAAAGCTGTTCATTTATAGATAAGTCTCCACTAGCTTTTTTTTTTTTTTTAATATTTCCATTTTTAAATTTTACTTTTTATTTAAAAAAAAAATTAATATTTTTTTAACCTGAAAGCTGTTTGTTTGTAGCTATTTTGTGAAATATTTTCATTTTTAGTTAATTTTAAATGTTAATGAAAGTTCGGCATAGTGGTGGCAATCTGGTTACTTCCATTGTTGCAGAGAAAAGGAAAATAATTAATAAAAAGAAAAGTGCATTTTAAATGTTAATGAAAGTTCGGCATAGTGGTGGCAATCTGGTTACTTCCATTGTTGCAGAGAAAAGGAAAATAATTAATAAAAAGAAAAGTGCCTAGTTAAACTGGTGGCATTAAGCTTACAAGCTATTCACACTAGTTGTATATTATACTCTTATTTATGTATATTATTCATAAAATAGAACTCTCACTTTTTGAGCAAAACGGTAAATAAATTAATGGGGGATTAGCTTCCCATCCCCCCCCTTTATGCTTAACCAATGAACCTCCAAATCTAATCAGGAAGTGCCTTATCAGAATAAACCGGTATACTAAATTTGAAGCAAATCAGATAATTCTGCATGAGAAACCCGTTTATCTAAATTAAGAGGGAGGGTTAGCCCCCATTCCCCTCCCCTTATACGTAACCAATGAGCCTCCAAATTTAATCGGGGAGCGCCTTATCAGGATAAACAGGTATACCAAATTTGAAGCACATCGGATAATTCTGGATGAAAAACCCATTTATCTAAATTAAGGGGGTAGCCACCCGTCCCCCATTATGCTTAACCAATGAACCCTCAAACTAATTATTGAAACGCCTATCAGAATGAACCTATTCACAAAATTTGAAGCAAATCGGATATTTCTATCAAGAGTTATCGCAATACGTACATACAGAACCTGCGGGCACTTTGATAGCCTGTGAGCTAAAAATACGTGGATTCGACGTATTTTATTATTATAATTATTTATTTATTTTTTACACATTAAATTGAAGAAAAAATATTTAAACATGTGTACTTCGTTTTTATAAACCAATAAAAATTCATATTTGCATTTACTGTCACGTCGCGTTAATATTGACCATTTGGAATATTTTTACCTTTATTGATGCTATTGTCTCATTACAATTAAATTATATTTTTAATTTGATTAGATGTTGTTTAAAACCATTAAAGAGACTCAATGATTTTGAAAATTAACTGACATCATTTTAAAAATAAAGCACCTGTTTAAAAACATGAAACTACTACTTTTTTTACGATTGCGTGAAAATGAAATCATTTTCAGAGATTTTTCACTCCACTAGCATTGGAATCAGAGCCCAAATTTTAAAGAAGACAACTCTTTCACCTGTAAAATTGACTTCATTTCAAAAAGGCATTCACCGGGTTGAAAAAATTATTTTTCATTCAGGAAGTTGACACGGTTTTCTTCGATCATGTGTAAGTAACGTAATTTGCATTGGCTTTTCATTCCTCCGATACTGGGATTATGCCCACAGATCTCTTAAACAATCCCCCTATAAGGTCCTATTCGCAAAAAGGCGGAACGAATGTGCCAAATGTCGTAACTTTTGTTGATTATACATTTTGCAATTATAAAGATTAAAAATTGAGCCTTTATCTATACTTATAAAAGAAAGGTGTTTATCTGAGTGTGCAGTGTTGAATTCAGACACTTTTTTCCGGAAGGGATTTCTGTGGCTCCGAGGGGGGGGGGGGGACATTATAGAGTTCCGAGAGGGAAATTGCACTTTTTGACCATTGAAAACCCAAAATCTCAAAAATTCCAGTGGGGACGACATCTCATTGCCAGGGCCGGCCCAAGGACATTTTGGCGCCCGTGCAAAATCCCATCGGGGCGCCCCCTCCCTATCCCCTCCCCACAAGAAAAATTGCATAACTTATGTTCTTAATTTTTTTAAATATTCATAATTTTTATACATACTATAATTGATTATTTAAGATTAAAGTGTTTCAAAAAGAGATAAAAGTTTCTAAATTTAATCCCAACTTTGAGTTTGGATTTGGTAAATTGAAAAATTAAGGCTCATAAGAGAAATTTCAATTTTACAGTAATTATCACTCTTAATGAAGTGGAATAAACAACGTGTCAATATAATTGTATGAATCCAGTTAAATCATAGAGTATTGGAGTTGGACATCATGAAAAAATCGATATAGCGAACACTAAAGAAAGAAAAAAATTCACGATAAATGTATTAAATGAAAGATTTTCTCAAGACGATAACAAAATAAAATTTATATGTAGATAAATTATTTTTTAGCAATTTTTTTTTTTTGACTCGCATAGAGTTGAAACATGTAAACAGTCGAAATAAACGTACTTTTACTAGTTTTAAAGTGTTAATTTACACCTTTTAGCTTTTGAAATTAATGTAAATTATTATTGTTATTATTTTAAGGGGACAGTTTACCTTTTCATCAATTATTCTTATTTTTAAAAATATGGTCAAATGGTGAACGCGCTGCATCTCAATGTTCAACGAAAAGTACATTTTGGAAAAAAAAATTAACTGCATATTTAATTTAAAAATTTTTAAATTTAAAAAAAAATTTAAATTTTAAAAATCCCTACTACTTTTTTAAATATTGATATTTTTGCCCATTTTTTTTTTTAAAGATTTTCAAATGTGTATTACACAAGACTGCGCATGGATTTTTAGATACATCTATTATTACATTTAATATAATTTTTTTACTAATATATACTATAGTGTAAAACGATGAAATCTAACACATCTTCATATACTTTTATTTTTAAAAAAAGCATTGAAGGCTAATTTTATGCGCAGATTTATCACATACAGAACATGTACAAATTTTAAATCTCTATCATCTCAACAACAAAAAAAGTATTAGCATTTTTAAAACATGAAAGTGAAGAAAAGATGAACATGTAGAAAAAGCCATTTAAAGTTTTAATTTGTGAGGGTCATTGTGCTGGGTGCATTAATAAAATTTACACTATCTTGCGATACAATTGCCGTATGGGTAAAAGTGTGGTATCAAAATATTCACACTTAAACAGTCTTTCATTTAATATTACATAGATTTTTTTATCAGTTTTGAGGCTAACTGTCCCCTTAAATAGGCTCCAGTTTTATAATTTTGTATTCTCAAGCTTATGTTGATTTATTCATTTCGTTAGAGCTCTGAAAATAATAAAGTGCATGTCAAGGTGTCGTTATGAGGGGAGGGGGTGAGCAAGGAAGAGTCTTTGCCCCACTATTTTGAAAAAAAAAAATCGTTATCTTGAATGATTTTTTTTTTTCAATGTCGTGAGGGGCAAAAATGTACTTATTTAGCTTAATTTTAAATGATAAATCACTAAGAGAAAAATTGCACTTGGGCATAAATCTGTATATATTATAAAAAGGCTTAGCATAATATTATCTCAAAAAAACTTTACCCCTAAGTAGATTTCATTCTTCAAATACTTAAGGTGCAAATTATTTTACAAAATAATGAAAAATCACTGTAATATTGAATAGAATTGCCTTTCAGTTTAGACAAAGTTTGACTCATTATCAAATATATAATCTGATTCCAAAATAGTTTTTTTTTTTTTTTTTTTTTTAAGAATTTTGTCAATTTTCCAGCATTTTTTGTTTTTTGATTAATGAAATTTCATCTATTTAAATTCCAGCATTGCGAAAAATTTATTTTGTAATGGGCCAAAGACTATATTTCGCTAATAAATAATCCCTAATGATGAATGAAACAGTGCCTCATTATAACGCAATTATATATTTTTGTGATATATTAAATGATCTGTATATGATAACAAATAACATGCAAAAAATCTTCATTTCTATTACCAAAAACTGCTAAAAACGGCCTTTTTGGCCTTCTACAGGGGACCCCCCCCCCCCCCCCTTTTGATGAATAGAAATTCTGGCTAAAATCATGTTAAAGGGGTTTTTCCTACTTACCAGGGCGCTATATAGGATTCGTCAGGCCCTAGTTCTGCCGTTCTCAGTTTAGGACGCAACGTCCTTTGTAATTTCAAGAATTGACAACTTTAAATATTATACTATGTTTCACACTCCCATGAAAACTACTTTAAAATGAAATAAATAAATGAAAGAAGTTACTTGAAAATTCTTTGGTTTGATTCATTTCTACCTATTAAATATTCCATTTACAGCAGTTTTATAAAATAATTAGTCAACGACCGAATCCTATTATCTCGATACTACGGTCATTTTAATAAGAATTATTTACATACATATCTTTGATTACATGCCCTTTTTTTGTTTTTCATTTTCTACAAAATTTCTGACACTATTGGCAGAAGATGATCTCATATCCAGAAGGCACTGATAGAATAAAACTTTTTCAAAGACATCTGTTTTCCATTTTAAAATTTCTGCACCTTCAAACTCATAATGATTTCTTTTTTCGGGTCATCTGGGGCCCAATCTCAGAATCCCTGTCTGATAAGAGACTCTAGGATAACGCGCCTAAATAGCCAGTATGTCTAAGTAATTTGAGCATTAATTAATAGCAAAGGACAGAAACCGCTGTCTGCATGCGAAAATTCAGCGCCCTTGAATACTTTTTTAAACACAACGAAGAATTCTTTCTCGAGCCGGCCCAACCTAGCTATAGAAATGTTAAAAAAAAAAAAAAAAAAAAAAATATCGGTGCTTTTGTAGGCGCCCCTCCGGCTCGGTGCCCCGTGCGATGGCACACTTCGCATACGCCTTGGGCCGGCCCTGCTCATTGCTCCGGGAGGGAATGTCCCCCTGGGCCAACCCCTGAAAATTTGAGTGAGGTTAGTTCAAGGCCGGTCCTATGCAGGCTCAGATTTTTCATTTTTTTAATAATTAGCCGAGATATTAATTAAAAATTCAATGAAAAAGCATTCTTATTTTTGCAATTCAGCAAACGTGCAAGCGCATGCTCAGTTTCGAGGCAGCCACACAGAAAAAAAAAATCAAAGGGCGATTTTCTTTTGTCATATTCCTTAACGCACTAAGGCCGAAACGTACAAAGTACGGAAAGACGGTTAACATATTCTTAAATCTCGTATTTTTAAGCTTTAAACGACGCAATCCGTTCGAAAAAATAGTAACATGGACCCTTTCAAAAAAATTCATTACAAAACCCGAATTCATGGTTTTTTCGTTTTGCATCCAAAATACAGAAAACCCGATTTTACGTTCCACACGATTTGAAAAAAATATTAATATTACCCCTTTCAAAACGTTTGTTTCCATAAGTCACAATCGCTATTTCCACAATCTTTAAAAATCAGTATCAGCACTTCTGATCAAGATACGGAAAAATAAAAAATACCAGACCATATCTACATTTATTTCCATTTCGAAATTAGCAGTCCGTTTCGAGAAATATGAATATTAACCCTTTGAAAAAAAAAGTTTACGAAAATCACACAAATTTCTTTCTTTCTTTTTTTTTTTTTTTTTTTTCCATGTTTAAAAATTGGCATCGACTTCCTAAATCAAAATACAACAAACCAAAGATAGCAAACCATATCTACATTTATTTTTCTTTAAAACGCTGCCTTCGGTTTAAAAAAATATTAACTTTGAAAAACGTTCGTTTCCGTTAATGACTTTCGCTTTCCCCCCCCCCCCCCCCCCCAATTTGTAACGTTTTGTCCCCGGAATTTTTAATCGAAATAACAAATCTCACACGTTTAACGAACGTACATTTAGCTTTAAAAAGAAGTCTTCGGTTTAAAAAAATACGAATATTAACATTTTCAAAAAAATCATTTCGAAAAGTCACTTTTAGCGAATTTTGTTTTTTCGCCGCATTTGCCCACAGACTATGCGCAGGCACATTACGCCTATGGGCACATCGCACATATACCACATTACGCACATTTTTATTTAAAAAAATACGCTTAATTTTATAAAATCGCTCTGAAATGTAAATGCTATATATTTGGTTTCAAAATTTGAGATTAAGCAGGAGCGGGGAGTTGCAAAATTAAAAAAATAATACCGTAGTGTTAACATTGCGCACTCTCATTTACAACGTTTATAATAACTTTTTTTTTGTATGTGTGTGCGTGCTATTGTTCTAAAATTTAATACCTTAAACTGACTTTTCAGCTATTGTTCCAGTAAAATTTTGGTTTAGATATAATAACACTAGCAAATCCCGCAGCTTTACTTGCATAATTGTTGAAATATGCCATAAAAAATTACTAATTAAGACACAGTTTGACTAAACTTCATTCTTATACTGCATTAGACGAACATACATGCGACTTAAATGAATGAGAAGAAGTAAAATTAACTCCAAATAAATGGTAATTTTTAAGGTTTTCCGCTCTTTTAATTTTTCATTTGAAGTTTTTAGAAACCATTTTTGTTCTTAGCGAGCACTTATATCTTAAAAATAACCACCATGCTAAATTCCAAGCTTCTGTAACAACTAAATTACATAAATCTCAATTTTAGAACGATTTTTGTTCTTATGTTTAAAAACTGTTCCGTGGATGGATGCATTTACGTCTCTAAAGTAACAACTATATCGAATTTCAAGTTTCTATCCCTAACAACTTCAAGAACGTTTTCCGCACGTTTCACCATTTTAGGTAGATTTCGTATGAAATACTACCTATTAAGATCGTACCTATGTTGGAATTTCTGAAAAATTTTTGCAGATCTACACCGATCATGACCCCTAGAACCCAAAACCACCCTCAGTAAAAAACTTTATATATATATATATATGTATCACTTTCTTCTGGACACGATAACTTTCGTAATTCTGCACCAATCTCTTCCAAACTGATACATAAAATCAATGGGCATAAAATCTCGGTCAAGTTCGTTAATGGGCAAAATCGGACCAAGGGGATAGAAATAGGGAGGGGTTTTGTGAAAACAGAAAACCCCCCATAACTTCTTAATTTTTGTACATATCAAATCAGTTTAAAGTTTTTATTACTTCTAAAAATAGGGCCAAATATTTATGTATCACAGATTTTTGATAAAGTTAAAAATGGGCTCAAGGGGTGCAAAAAATAGGGTTTTTGGGAGAAAGAAAATCATAACTTCGTCAATTCTCAAGATATCAAATCCAATTAATTTTATTATAAATCTCCTTAACATTATCTACAACTTTAATTTCACAAGTTTTTGATAGGACCAATTCGTACCGCAAAAAAAATTAAAAACGAAAACAAAAAGGGGGTTTGAAGAAGAAAAAAATCCATAACTCCGTCAATTCAAAAGATATAAAATCCCCATGAATTTATCATATATCTTCTTAATATTGTCTACAACATCTATATAGACATGTTTTGGATAGGACCAATTCTTACAGCAAAAACAAATTAAAAATACATAGCGATTGAAGAAAAAAATCATCTTAGTAAGGGTGTATTCAAATCCAAACTGCTTATTTTCTGACTCATTTTACAATTCATTTTTGCTCTCAAAGGCTTCCAATTGGTACGTTTTCTTACTCAGTTACTATATAATGTACCGTAATGGTCGATTTTTTGATAGAGGCAGAATATATTTTTAAAAATACTGTTAAAAAGAGCATTTTGAACCGAATTTACCGAAGCGGATTGTGTTGGAAAAATCATTGTATTAAGGATGCACTCAAATCCAAACTGCTTATTTTCTGACTCATTTTTAAATTCATTTTTGCTCTCAAACGCAATTTAATTGGTATATTCGCTTATTCAGATACTATATAATGTAAATGTACCGTCATGATCGATGTTTTGATAGAGGCAGAATATATTTCAAAAAATTATGTCAAAGTGGGCATTTTGAACGGAATTTCCCGAAGCGATTGTGTTAGAAACGAAAAATATTGTCCTTCTGAGAAAATAATTGTTTACATATCACGTTTTAATTAATTGAACAAAAAATAAAAACACAGGTCGCTTATAAATCTCTTCAAAAATCACGTCAGCAAGTTTCTATTTTTTTTTTATTAAAACTGAATCTGGAATTATGCCAGAAAATTTCGAGTTGCTGACCATGGAAAATTATTTTTTTGAATACCGCCCTAACAGGATTCTGATAAAACCAGCTATTATATAAAAATGAAATAAAAACTCGTCAAAAGTGGCCAGATTCTGTTGTTAAAGTGGATTTATCTCTAATCATGATTTAGTTTTTGTTTGTGAAATTAGTATATTTGACTTCGAAATCTACCTCTGCCTGTAAGCCGGACCGGCAGGGATTTTTAAATTTCGAATTTTTTTAGAAACCGTTCATAGCGAGTACTTAAATCTTAAAAATAACCATTATGCCAAATTTCTGACCCAGAAGGTCACGCGGCGTAACCACCCAATTTTTATTCCAAACTGACAAATGGCAGCAAGAATACTTTAATAAAACTTTACTTTTATAATAAAAGTGTAGAAAAAAAAGATTTTTATTTTCGAAAAAATTGGTTTATAAATTCTAGTGTCAGTCAGTTATTTCATCATTTTACGAACAGAATTTTTCTGCCACTGAAAGGATTAAAAGTAACCACTATACTAAATTTGAAGTTTTTAACCCGCACAAATCCAACTAAATCGTAATTTAGAACCTTTTTTTGCTCATTTCATGTTTTTAAATTTCGAAGTTTTTAGAAACCGATCTTGCGAGCATTTACATCTTAAAAGTAACCACATGCCTAAATCCAGGTTTCTATACCAACTCTAATAACACAAATCGCAATTTTAGAACTTTTTTGCTCCTACACACTTTTAAATTTCGAATTTTTAGAAAACTTTTCTGGGCAGCATTTTACGTCTATAAAATAACAGCCATGCCAAATTTTATTTGCTAGCTCTAACAATGCCAAATAAATCATAATTTAGAAAGTTTTCAGCTCATTTCACTCTTTTAAATTTCGAATTTTTTAGAAACCGTTCATAGCAAGTATTCACATCTTAAAAGTCAATCGGTTCGGTAGTTCTAGAAACTACCCCCTAAAAACAAACAAACAAACACATATTAAATGACCCGATGTGAAAAAAAGAAAAGCGAGAAGAAAACACCTTTTAGCTGCAGAAGGCAGTGGAGCCCCCATTATTAGATTCTTTTGGAAAGATTTTCGTTTAAATATATATATTCATTCAATTCTGATTTTAGATACATTTATGGACTACGCCGGTTTTTCATTTAAAAATATAAAATCAAAACAGACCGGAGCATGCGTAGCACGCCCAGTGTACATTTCCGAAGGCATTGGGGACCCCAGCTCTAAGTTTTATTGGCTAGGTTAAGATTTCAATTTGAAAATAAAAAATCAAGTCGAGAGTGTACGCTACTGAAAGCAGCAGGGACCCCAGCTTTAGGATCGTTTAGAAAGATTTTCGTTTAAATATATAAAAGTATTCAATAACATTGATTTTAGGTGTATTTAAGGTTATTATCACGTGCCAGGCGAGTCAACTATATTCTATCTATAAAATAAAAGAGGTTTTTTTTTTCGCCATCTGCACTGTGTTCTCTACGGGACTCAGACAAAACCACCCACCTGTACTTACAATTACAATACTATTTTTAAACATAAATTTACTGTTAGA
Source organism: Maratus speciosus (assembly GCA_963932465.1). Taxonomy (NCBI): domain Eukaryota; kingdom Metazoa; phylum Arthropoda; class Arachnida; order Araneae; family Salticidae; genus Maratus; species Maratus speciosus. The sequence continues at coordinate 144,125,143 of OZ010791.1, forward strand.
TGCTTGATATTTAACTAAATTTAAAATTAGTTCAAGTGAAGTATTTTGCGAATCTTTCATTATCCGTAGAATTTTTTTGTATAAAAGGGATAGTTAATTTCATTCACAAGTCACATATTAGATAAGTCTGATGGTAATAAAAATGTTAAACCTTAGAATATAAACATCAGATTCAGATGATTTTTTCAAATCTGGCCTTTGGGGAGTGGGAGTGAGGGGTTGCCCAAAAACGTATCTTAAAACCTGTTCCGCCTCATTGATAAAATTTTGTGAGATACACATATAATCAGATTATAAATGCCAATTCAGCCCCCACCCAATGTACCTCTACCTCTGGAGAGGGGGGGGGGGGACTGTTCCGAATCTATCAAGACTTTAGAAAATAAAATTTTGGCAAGATATTTTAGATTAAGTTAAGAATATAAACATCAGATCGAATGATTTCCCCCCACCCACCCCGCAAGGCAGGCCCTTATTATCGAATGGGCAAATCGGGACTGCCCAGGGGCCCCAGACCTCAAGCGGCCCCCAAATCCATATATTAATTTATAAAATATTTACTTTTTTCCCCCAATTCCAGCCCTGAAAATTTTCGAATACACACACATTTCATCTTTAAAAGATTCTACTAAATTTTCTGAAAAACAAATTTCATTTTGAACTCACAGACCTCAACCATTTTTAAATAAGAAATAATATTTTGATTTTAATAGATTGTATTAGCAATGAAATTAAATCATATCTAAACTTTAGTGGCTGAAAATAATCGGTTCTAATTGTCATGAGATACATTTTCTTCCGTATTCCAGCTTTTTTCTTTTAACTTAGATTTAAATATGAAAACGAAACCCAAAATTCTCATCTTTAGATTTATTGAAAAACACTTTTGACTTGTGAATGTATTTGATTTGATACTATGTGGTGTGTAGTACAACTTCGAAAGATGTAAAAGAAAGTAACTTGACTAACACATATTTACATGTTAGAGTATTCAACATTCTTCCGTAAGTTGAAGTTATTAAATTCATCTTATAGTAAACAAGTTGCTAAAGTTACATAAAAGAGTTTTGCTCTGTACTAAGAAAAAAAGAGTATTTTTATTAATTAAGGTACTTAATTTAGAATTGACGTCTCTAAGAATGTGTTCTTCTATTTAAAATCCAAGATTCAAAAATATTCTTTATGCATTACACATGTGACTGACCATCAGTTCTATGTGAATAATGTTGCAATGATTCAAATGGAGCCCCCTAATTTATCATTGCCCAGGGCCTCAATTAGTTATGATCGGGGTCTGCCTCAAGGGAAGACAGAGAATCTATCATATCTATCCTTCCTAATAAAACTTTACAAGATTCAGATTCTCAATATATAGCACCTGATACGAACGATTTTTTTTCTCCCTCTCCCCGAGCGGGGAATCTGTCACGTCCTTACTAATGAAACTGTATAAATTGCAGATTCTGGTGTTATATATTGAGAATCTGCATCTTGTAAAGTTTTATCAGGGAGGTCGTGATAAATTCTGTTCCCGCTTTCGGGAGGGGGGCGAGGGCAAGAAAATTAAAATGAATCATTCGATCTGATGATTACATTTTTATAAAAGATGTTGCCAAATTTTTAACTTCTAAAACCGTGCTAGATTCCCAAATATAAGGCCTCTTACCCAGTACCCTGCAGAAAGACAAGGGTGGATGAATTACAAAATAAGTTATCCGTATCTGAAGTTTATATTACTTATCTGATGCTATACTATATTGATAATATGCATCTTGTAATGTTTTATCATAAAGGCCGTGATAGATTCTAACCCCCCCCCCCCCCCCTTCGGGAGGCAAGGAATCAAATTATTAAAAATCATCCGATCCGATGTTTATAGTCTTCTCTTAGAAAATATCTTGCCAAAATTTTATTTTCTGAAGTCGTGAAAGTTTCCAAGATATGTTTTTGCTGTCCTCCCCACCCCCTAGAGGTACAAGGGGAGCTAAATTTTATAAAAAGCTATCTATATCTGGTGTTTATATTCTGATTCCGTGTATCTTACAAAATCATTGAGGCGGTGACAGGTTTTCAGATACGATTTTACGTCCCCACCTCCCATACCTTCTCTCCGGAAAGCAAGGACGCTGAATTATCATCTGAATCTGCTGTTTATATTTTAAGGTTTACTATCTTGATTACCATCAGACTTATCTAATTATGTGACTTGTAAATGAAATAACTTTTTTTTTATTAAAATTTTTTTTTATGGTTAATATGAAATTTGTAAAATTCTTCACTTGAACTAATTTCTAAATTTAGTAAAATATTAAGTATTAAGCATTTAACAATAAATTTATGTTTGAAACAGTAATGCAACTGTAAGTATAGGTTGGACTTTTGTCCGGTAGAAGTTATGTCCGCGGAATTTTTGTTCTGGACTCTCTACTAAATCAAGTTTAATAATTATTTTTTTGGCTGAAAATTTTTCTTTTGTGGATTAACCACCACAGCTATTTTTTGAAATACTTCTACTTTTATATTTGATCTTAATTTTAAAAGTTTTTTTTTTTCCTTTTTTTAATGAAGGAAATTGAGTTTCTTCCATTGTTGTAGAAAAAGGGAAGTAACAGGGATTATTATATCCATATATTTATTAATTATCTTTTGCTTTTTAAAATATGCATGAATCAAAAATATATAAAATACGTATGAAAAGTTTGCTCTTTCGAAAATAACTTTTCGTAACATTTATTTAATATTGCTAACAAGGCCGGATTTATGTTTGGGTCACATGGGCCTGGGACAATGGCGGCATATGAAATTTCCCTTGTATATATACCAGTTGTCCCAAAAATGAATGATGGATTTTGAAATTCAATAACTTGCAAACGGTGACAGATATTAAAAAAATTACTGCAGGAGAGTTATGTATGATGTCAGGAGTTCCTTTACTGTGATTCTTGATTTTAGTTCGAATTTCAAATAATAGATGGCGCTGAGAATAATAGGTGTTCAGTCCAGACCCGATTTTTTGGATCCATTCAATACATTTTAATCTCCTTTTTTCGCATGGAAGAAGAGAGAGGCCAAAAAATCGAGCCCGGGTTTAGCGGTTCTTGCTTCCAGCGCCATCTATCGATGCTATTTTAAACTAAAACCGAGAATCGCAGCATAAAAACTTCTGACATCTTACATAACACTCCTGCAAGAATTTTTTTAATATCTGTCACCGTTTCCAAGTTATTGAATTTAAAAATCCATCAGTCATTTTTGGGACACTCGGTATATTGAAAAGTTGGCAAAATTTTATTTACAGAATTCATATTATTTATTGTCGCAAATAGAGGAAGTTATATATTATTTCTGATGTCAACAGTCCACATCTCTTTTTCTATATGAACATGCAAAATGTACAGGGATGAATGAGGTAACATATGAACAACTTTTTTTTTACAAGCTTTTTTACTTAGTGCACTCATATTTTGTTAAAATGAGTTGTTTGATTAAAAATTGGCGTTAATTAAAAAATAATGAAAAACATGAGCAAATAATTTCAAAGGTTGCAGTGCGGAATAGAGATAAGTTCGGGCTCTATTTTTCAGAGTCCGAGGATTTGGAATCAGAGTCCGAAAAATTCTTTGTCACTGGAGGCCGATACCAAAAGTTCACAGTACAAAATTCTCAATACATTTTAAAATTGTTTTCAAGATTAATTTTCTCATTCAAAAATATCTTCTTACATATAAAAACGTATTAATCCTAAATGCTGCATCAGGACAATGTCCCGTGATTTTCATGTCCCTGAAAATCTGTTTAAAGCCAATTTGTTATTTATACCCAAGCACTGGCAGAAATTTGCCAAAATTACAATTTTTACTTTTTCAAAATATTATTGTACAACTATGGCAGAAAGACATAAGTTCTGTTTCCCAATAATTCTGGACAACGTGTAAAGGACTTCAAACAGAAAGTGGCAATAGATAAGGGATATCCCACGACTTCTTTATGTTACGAACACTGATCATGCAAAGACTTCGGAATCAGATAGAATATTTCTCCTTATATACCAGGGTTGGCGAATTTTTTTTCAGCCACGTGCCAACTTTTTCCCAAAAAATGTAATTCGTAATCTACAAAATGAATTTAATGTATAAAAAATCAGAAATTACTCGAAAATTATTTATTGGGATTTTCAAAATATGGGCAACATACATGTATTATTCCACTGTAATATTTATAGAAATAAATATATTTTAGAAAATGAATATTAATTAAAAAAAATTAATGTGATTAAATGCAATTTCTATTATTGCATCTTGGGTGAAATATAATATGAGGTTCATACTTAAGTTCATTTAGTAGAATGAAAGGTGAACTGGTTTTATCTGACAAGTGGTTTATATTTGAGTTTTAACATTATTCACTTGTGAAAATAATTATACGTAGTCATAGATAGATGGAAAAGTTTTTTAAATGGCAAATACCAATTTCTTAAAATAGTTCTGGAATTAAATTCCAAGCTGCTGTAATATTGCAATCAGCATTTTTACTTAGATTTATTAATAATCTTTTCGATATTTTCCATATTTCGTCTTTGTTTGATATAATTTTTAGCCCATATTCAACTAGATTGGAATTTAAAAAGCTGCAATTTAAATTATTCAACTTCCAAATAATCGAATGTAAACAAGCTCAACACATCTATATCGGTATATTTTATGTAATGTCACTATATCTTGATTTAGAATCTCAATCAACGACATGCCAAAAATGTCCTTTAGAGTACCTTTTCTGGCACACGTGCCATAGGTTCGCCGACCTTGTTATATTGTTATATACCATCAATAGCAATTCAATTCCCTTTCAAGATGGTTTTTAAAGGATTCTAAAACACTTTTAAAAACATAGACTATATTCTTATTTCATAAATAGCAAATGTTTTTTTTTTTCTTTTTTCAATTTGTGAATACATAAAATTTTTACTTTGAGTCCGAGCCCGAAGTCTGGTATAAAAGTCAAGCCCAAGCCCGTTTTGGACCCAGGTTGAGCCTGTCAGTGTTGTTCAGACACTTTTCTCCGGGAGGGATTTCTGTGGCTCCGGGGAAAGGGACATTATACAGTTCCAGGAGTGTTGCACTTTTTGATCATTGAAAAAACAAAATCTCAAATCTTCTGGGGGGACATCTCATTACTCCGGGGGGAGGGAGGAATGTCCCACCCAGGCCATCCCCTGAATTTAACACTCCGTTTCATCTCTGGTGCGAAAGCCTCATGTAGGTGACAGGTCTACTGGTTGGAGCAATATTCTTTATTGCAATTAAGCACTTATCGTCCCATGTTCACACGGAAATGAAATATTTAGCTCTTCAAGTATTGAAAATTTGCGATATTGCTTAGAACTTATTGCAGAATTTGATCTTTTTCGAAATGTTTCTTAGATGTTTATGTAATACCTGACTACGGTAAAATGATTTAGCTATCCTCTACCATACGTCAGAAACTAACAAATTAAAGTAAATTTGTTATTGATTCCCTGGAAAGAGGCAAGGGGGGATGGAGCAGATTGGGTTGTGCTCATGGACGCATAAAAGGAAAATCCGGCCCTGATCATTAATATATGTTTTAATCACAAACGAATTTATTGACAGTAAGTATATGCTTAACCCATATTTTATCACATACATAAAAAATTAATGTTTCACCAAAAAATTTCTGTTGCATACTAATGAATCAATACATTTAAATATTAAATTCAAAAGCTTCAGTTGTTTCCTTTTAATAAACTGCCCTATATACAAGACGTTGGTACAATAGTTTAGTTAAATTGAGTACAAATATTTTGCAATTAATCAGCAATAAAATGTAAAACTTGTCATGCTTAAATCTGAAGAGAATTTCGCTATTTTTTCTTTCACATAATATATATATACAGTACACCCCCGATTATCTGCGGAATTGGATGCAAGGGTGCAGCGGATAACCCGAAAAAGACTGAAAGTGGGGTGCAAGCACGAAAAACAGAAAATTCAACATAAAAACTATGTTTTGGTGTCCAAAAATCATAATAAAACGTTTAAAATACATACATATGCACAGTACAGCAGAAATCTTTGCTTTATGTCTAAATCACTAAAATAAAGAACAGTAAACAAGAAACAATGCCATACATACTGTACAAAAAGTGTCGAGTTACACCTTTTAAAAAAAAATCAGTCACTTGTTTTTTCTTCTTGCTTTGGAAACACCTTTTCTATCTCAAAAATGAAGCTATTCTTGATATGCTCCCCTGGAATTTATCATTATAGTCTTATTTAATTGTTAAATATTTTAATTGCTCTGTTTACGTTTTGTTAATAAAATCAAGAAAAGACATCAAGACTTTATATCTGATATTTTAAACATGGCAACCGAATCTAGAAATATTCTTCTATTACTTTCAAATACATGAATTTTTCTGTTTATATTTATAAGTAGGGCTTATTGTATTTTCCTTGCTGTTGGCTTAAGTTAAAAAAAAAAAAAATCGCTTCGCGGATAATCGGGGTTTTACTGTATATATATATATATATTTAATCATGTCAGATAAAATGGCAAAAATTAGCCAACTTCAAAAATTTAAATTTTTGAAATTGAATTTTAATTACAAATGGCCTTTTTCAGCAAAAATTTTATTAAAATTTAAGTTATTGAAATTGAATTACAAGTGGCCTTTTTCAGTCTCAAAGTTTATTTTAGTAGCAGAGAAGAAGAAAAAAAAAATCGATAAATTTAAGCTATTCTATATATATATATATATAGGACGATGGTAAAATATGGGTTAAGTGATATGTGTTTTATCACTTTGGAATGTAAAATCGAATTATTTCATAGTTTATGTTTGGTGTGAATGCCTGGAAGCACTGGGTTCTTCAGAAAAACAAACAGATTGAAAAGGGATGTCACTCTACACGAAAGTTTAAGCTTTTTAAAACTGATCTTCTTCAACTACCACCTGATGAATTAAATTATTCCCTGAGTCTCTTCGTGAAAGAAGTTCGAAAACCTGAAGGAGATGAGTATAGTTCCGGCAGCCTTTATTACTTGTGTTTGGGTATGTTATCTTCTGTTATTTCTTTCATACTTTATAAAATGTTATGTTTTACCTTTTTTTCAGTTGAGAGTAGATTTAAGACAAAAGACGTGGATTGCTACAATCATCTCAAAACGGATTATTCATACCACATTTGCCCTTGAAAATGCACACAATAATTTTTAAATATAAATTACTATTTATTCTGGTACATTTTTTAAACAAGAAAATTTTTCAAAATGTGTTGACAAAACAGGTGCGTGTTATATACGCCGGGCATAAAAATTAAAAGCTTAAAAATTAGCATAAGAATCAGGTCGTAACCAAATGGGGAAAAGGTGGACTGAGCTCTCAATATTTTAATACAATAGCATATCTATAACATTAAAAAATTTAAAACGTTTTATTGTAAACACTTTATAATTGTTAAAATATATAAATGGCAGATGAGAGATGGTGAAAAGTGATAAACTTTTTGGGTATAGTGTTTTTTTTATTGTTCATGATGAGGTATTTTAAATATCAAGCATTCAGGACTAGAGATATTTTCTATCCTCGGAAGGTATTTAATACTCAGGTAAAAACTATAATTCTTTTAATAAGAGATGAAACATTTCTGAATTATATTATTTTAGGTACATGTTATTTGCTAGAATCTACAAATTTTGAAGTAATTCATTTTTATCATGTGAATAGCATTTTTTCCTGTAATATCTTTTCAAATGTTGGAAATATTTATTTTTAATTTATAATTTTTCATCAAACCCCTCGATAGGCAGGAGTAATTGCCGTATGTAAATTTATTCCTTATTAAAAGTGGAACAAAAAAGGCACACCCCACCAAAAATTTTTAAAGCTCCTGCTGACTTCACATTCTGGTTACGGCTCTGATAAGAATTGATATTTCTATATTAAAGAACAAGAGAAGACTTATCTCCTTTTTTATGTTAATGAGGGTACGATTCCAAACGCTTTGTGGGGATTCAGGCCAATGTCAGACGGGCGTCTCTTTGCCTGCTTTTTTTACTTACGTATTATCCATTCACAATGCTTAAAGCAGACAAAAAGACGACCGTCTGACATTGGTCTCAGTTGTTAATCTTTGCAGTAGCTTATGTCTCGCTTCGCACTTGCTTATTTTCTTTATGTAAAGTGACCCCACTCGATTTTTCGAACACTTTATAGAATACATTGTATTCAAAAGTAACTGAAAATATATGTAACGCAACATATGCAATTTATTCTACTAATTATTATAAAGCTACTTGTGTACTAAGTACTATGTGAATTATAAAGCTGATATTCCGTAATCGGATTCACAGCCAAAGTTGATGTCAAACATGAGCAATTCAATCAACAGTTAGCTTCAATAGTATTACCATTTTTTCACCAAAAAGAGACCATTGTAGTATATTTTGCTTCATATTATTATTATTTAAATATAGAATATTTTTTATTTCTTCTTTAACAAAACTTCTCTAATGAAAAAAAATCCGTACGTTTTTATTTAGAAATTTTTCCCCTTTCAAAACAAAGTCAAAATAATTTATTGTGAGTAAAATAACTAACGAACTAAACAAATAATAATAAAATCACGTTCTGGTTGTATTGATATTAGATGAATATGAGCAAAATAAATAATTGCGATATAACAGACAATGTTTATCAGTTATTGTCGCAGAAAGGTTGAAAAAGGGTTTATACACCAAAGCCGTCGGCCGATTTCTCCAAAAATGTATATTTAAACTATATTTTTAGGATTTCTAAATTGATTTCTCAATGTATAATTGAAGAGCTAAGTGGAAGAACATGTTAAGTAACAAAAATTACATTTGAGGAAATTTGATGTGAAAGTTTTTGTTGTCAATTTTAATGATTTATTTTCTGTTTGATACCATGTGTTTAAAATATTAACAGGTGTGGTACTAAACTTTATCAAAAAAGCTTATTCATATTTAATTTTTAAATATTAAAAAAATATTATTTGCATTATTAAATATTAAAATATTAAATATTAATGAGTAATATCTTAAATCTAGAAGGCTAAATAGAACTTTGGTATTTTAGCTTTACCATGTGATAGAATACCTGATAACAACTTCGTCCAAACGATAAAATCAAATTTAAGAAAATGTTGCATAACATGTTCTTCCACTCAGCTCTTCAATTGTAAATTAATCAATATTAAACTATTAATTGATAAAAGCGCATTTTTTTTAATAATTCTTAATTTTTTATTTATAATTTATTTTCTATGTTTTAGCATTTAAAATGTCTCATTGCTGCAATTTCACAGCCATTTGACATATTTTGGCGAGTGTTTATTGGCACATTATTAAATCCGTTGTTGTTTCAACTCGTATACAGTTGTACGAGTTACAGATAATACTTAACAAATATTTGGCCCTGTGGTGGGCTAAAAAAAAATGCTTTAAAGTTAATGTATTAATTTAGTAAAATATTAAATGTATTGTCATCGAAATCACATCTGTTAGCATATTTTTATTTTTTTATTTATTAGAATTCTTGCACATCAGGAAGTGAGTGAAAAATCAGTTTTTACATACAAACACCAAGTTAAGTTAACACTTTGAACTCCGTTGTCGCCGCTGCGAGTACATCATCTTTCTTTGCAAACCTTGTTTTTGGCACCAGTAAAAAAGGAAAATGAAATTTTCTTTATTTAATCAGACCATTTTTGAAATTGTGTACTTGAACTAAACTTCTTTTTAAAAAGTGGTGCCGACCGAAAAAAATTTGTGTAAGAGACGCCGGAGTGCAATTTAAATAAAAGAGCATAAAAATATACCAATATTTCAAGAATTTTTTTTCATGATTACAATGCTTTTTTTACACTATATATGTAACTTAAAGTAAAAACAGCACAGAGCACAAATAATTACAAACATAATACAGCTGTCTGAAAGCATATAGGGGAGGTATGATACACTTTTTTTTACTAATTTTTTACAACCCTTAGAAAGCTATTTTTAAACAAATTTTTCGTGTTTTTTTATAAGGTGACCTTTTATTCATTTATTAAAAATATTGTGAAATTAAAAAATAGTCATTCAAAAAATTTATCCCAATTATTTTGAATGGCTACTACTGTATCAAATCTCCCCATTACTGGGGAGGATTGATACACAAGCAAGGGAGGTTTGATACATTGTTATGTAAATTGGAAAAAAAAAATGCAGACAATTCAATTTATGCGTCATACAATTTTTTATGATAAATCTTGAAATATTTAAGTAAAATTTGAAACAGAATGACACTGACATATTTTTGTTTCAGAAATGTTTTTTCAAAAATATTTAAACTATTGCTATTATTTAAACAATCCTAATAACACAGTTTTTAGAAAGTAAATAATGAAAAAAACCCCTAGCGATCTAGCTGCAAAGAAAAATGAAGTGAACATTGCAGATTTGCAAACAATTTAACATAAATTTAGCACATTTAAGATTCCTTTAATCCTTTCAGGGGCAAAGCATTTTCAATGCTAAAGTGTTGAATAAATGAATGGCACCGGAATTTACCAACAAATTTAATTAGAAATAAGAAAAGGGATATATTTCACTTTCACACTAAATGGAAAATATTTTACCAAAATGCTGGTGCCAATGTGGCGTTTGGGAATTAAAATTAAGTGGTTTCATAAACATACCACCACCCCTGAAATGGTTAAAAAAAACTAATATAAGTAAAATCGGGTAGATTTAACGTTTTTCCAATTTGCCCTTCGTAAATTATAGAAACATTTTCCCTTTCAGGCCATTTAAACTTTTTCCCTTCTACATGATGAACAAAGTGAACTAACCATCTATCATCACACTGCTTTTCTATGTAACCTACATAATTTATATGAATAGTCTGTTTATTCTTTTTTAGCAATTTCAGTAGATCTTGCTGTAAAACAATAATGAATATTACAGTCCTATATTAGTTTGTGAACTTAAAAAAACTATTAAATTTCAAGTATACAAGTGTATCATTTCTCCCTGTTATGCCTTATTGGATTTTCAATCACTTTGTACAAATGCAGTTGCAAAATGGTAATCTACTTTCTAGTAAAACTAATCCTAACAATGTGCTTAATAAATAAGAAAAATTACAAGATATTATCTTCACAATAATAAGAGTTATGAAAAAAAAATCAGTCAATGAAAAAATTTATATTGACATTCCAAAAACCTTCAAAATTAAAAGAAAAGAAAAGTTGTCAGTTCTTCACTGATTAGTCCAGGTACTGATGGATTGATCAAATAAAAGAAGCCTTGACATGTGTTAGAATGGCTGTTAATGCCATTTGTTGAGAAAAATTGTCAATGTATCAACCCTCCCTATGTATCAAACCTCCCCTACAGTTTGCTCTTCGTTTCAAAAACAAATAGCAGCAAAAAATATCAATGACAGTGCGTTTAATGTAGTAGCACATTACCGGCTAAAATAACCCCTTCGGAACGAGCATGACTTATGCTTTAGTAGAGTGCGTACGTTTGCCTTATCTAATCGAAGAATTTCTGCGATTAAATGAGGCGAAGATTAGTATTCCAAAACAGAGCAGCTAAAAAAATAAAAAGTCATATATGGGACGCTCATCCCGAAGTTATGAAGAAGGGCAATTCCATTGTGACAGACTAACTGTCATAGAGGAAAAAATTACTTTACCTTATTTAAAAAATAATAATCAGGTAATTAAAAGATGGCTACAGTTAGTATATGATATTATAAGATAAATTAATATAGTTATTATGAATAAATTATTTATTGTGAATAATTATGATTAAAATAGTGGTATTGTAAGAAGGCAAACAGGAATTACCATGCTTTTTTGGCACCTTAATGTTTATTTATATTATTTATAAAATAACATATAATTTATTATAACTAAAATGTATTTTCATTCAGAGGCAGTTCAGAAACATTCGACTTCCACAAAATTTGACTGTTGCCACAATATAGTTATAAAAAATATGTAATCTTACCTGTAACAGACCAACATCCAATGTGTAACAGACAAAAATAATAAGCACAGAAAAAGAAGCCATGCTGATTATAATGGATTTTATTGATTTTGACTATTGAACCTTTTATAGAATACATTGCAAATATAAAAAATAAAGGTTTAACACTATCAGAAAATGTGTGTGTTACCTATTTGAAGTAAAAAAAAAAAAAATACCAAAAATGGTAACATTGGCTTGGAATTGTCTAAAAATAACATTTTAAAAACCCTGAAATTCGCGATCTTGAGAAAATTTACGAATTATTTAAAAATATATTAAAATCACTCCAGTACTTCACGCTGATTAGCTGTTTGCCATAGGAATTCGCAAGTGTTGTACCGTTACCCCCTTAATTTAAAAAAAAAAAAAAAAAAAGAGAATTAAAAAGCACATGCTTAATTGCTCCTCTTTTATGTTTTCTCAAAAAAATTTTGCGATTCATTCTATCCCATCTCTCTTAATTTAAAAAAAAAAAAAAAGAACCTTTGCTTTTTTTAAATTAGAAAAACAAACAAACAAGTATTTGATTACCATGATTTTATATAATTTTACATTGATTTATATGTTTTCTTTTGCAATACTAGGTATTCAGAAATATCTGTTTGAAAATGGACGCATCGATAACATCTTCTCAGACCCTTATTATGAAAAGTTTACGGAATGTTTGCATGAAACTTTAGACGCCCAAGAAAGAATGTATAAATTAGAAGGTAATTTTACATTCAAATCAATCTTTAGACCATTGGTCAGTGAGATCTCAAATTCTCCGTGCTCATGTTAAACCTATGGGTGGGTGCAGAATTCGTATTTTAAAAATATATCCTTGGAAAATTAATAAATATATTAAACTTCTTTTTTCTGTATACTTGTCTTGAAGATTTGGATGTCTCATTTTTAGGTGCGTTCATAATTATATAAATACGTAGCACTTATAGTCGTTGTCTGGTCCGTTCGTCTGTTCGCATATAACAGCGATAAAAATACCCAAACCCAATTTATGGTTTAAAATTTAATATATATATAATAGTTGCAGAATTTTATCGAGTCATTTCAAATTTTATGAAAATCGAATCAAAACTTAAAAAGATATTAATAAAAGTTTTCTTCATTCTGTTAAATCCTATCATATGTCATTAATTCAATGATATCCCATGATAGGTAATGATTCTAGGTTGCCATGGTGATTACGTCCTATTTAAGATGGAGTCCTATTATTTCTGTATTACTGAATTTAATATATATATATATATATATATATGTATGTATAATAAATTTGAAATCACAAATATATGAAAGAAATTGATAAAGTTCTAAAGATGATTTAGAAATGAACATAGGAAACCAGTATGTAAAATAAGAAACTATGAATGACTCACAGAATTGTCAGAGGAGCTTGTGAGTTCATTCATAGAAGATGCGTTATTTCATCCAATTTTGTCGGCATTAAGCCTAAAATGACAAAATTTAGCTCCTTATAATGCAAACATTACAGAAAATAGAAAATAAAAAGCTAAGAGATCCAAAGAAAGATACACCTTATACAGCATATTAAAAATTATTAGAGCACAATACCTGAATGACATACTAAGAGTCAAAACTACTGCATATCAGCATGGAAAACAAAGTTAAGACTATTTTAACATGTGACCTACAGTTGAGCATCTGAGTGAAACCCATAACTGTGCTGCCATCTGGTGTGAGAAAGGAAAAATGTAAATTGGAACTGGATTAATAACAATAATGTTTAGTGTTGCCATCTTAAGACCCCCCAAAAAAATAAAATAAAAGGAATGAAAATGATTGAAGAAATCAAGAAAAGACTTAGATTAACTTTTAGTTAAACTAGAATGAAAAAATAGGAATAAACTTAATAATAAGTACTGAGTGAATACAAAATAAAATAAAGAAAAGGAATAAATTAATATCATAGTAAATGTTATATTCATGCATTTTTGCATAAAGCTCAACATTTTGCATAAAGAATCAACAGCTATTACACCAAGATCTGAATGTTTATAAAACTAGTTATAGTACATTTATAGTACATCATCATTTGCCACGTTTGACGTACAAATTCGGACTTGTTTTCTTAGTTGTCAAATTACTTCTAAAATGTATGCTTAATTTTAGTTTAAGTGTTAAAAGTTTTAGTAAGCTCAGTTTAGCTAAGATTTTGGCACATAAAATTGCGTATGATAGGATTTAACAGAATGAAGAAAACTTTTATTAATATATTTTTAAATATCGATTCGATTTTCATAAAATTTGAAATGACTCGACAAAATTCTGCAACTATATATATTAAATTTCAAACCATTTGTTTGGGTAGTTTTTTGCATGGTTACATGTGGACAGACAGACGGACGGACGGACCAGACGACGACTATAGATGCAACGTATTTATATAATTACGAACGCACCTAAAAATATACATCCTTTAAGAACAGTACACAGAAAAATAAAACTATAAATTTCTTAAGGAGATATATATATACACTGGTTATCAAAAATTAAGGAAAAGTCACAAAATGCTAATTTTCAAATACGCGAGCATTCAAAAGGAAATAATATAATTCAAGTAATTACTATCTCTACAACACAGTTAGTCCATATAACATCTCATTCATGTCACACATGGTCACAAATGTCACAGTCACTACGGTGAAGCAAAAAAAATAGGAAATTTCATACATTTCATTATGAGTCTCAAATGATCCCTATATGTGACTCCACTGAGACGTCACTGTGACTGCTGCTTTGGGACGAGTCACCATGTGACTTTACAATGAAGTTACATTGTGACTCTCATGTGACTGTCATTTGCAGACTCAATTTCAAAGTCATCATGAATGCTGCATTGTGATAAGTTACCAAATAATGTCACATTAAAGTCACATGATGACTTTCAGGTGACAGAGAGACAACTGTGAAGTCACCATTGTGTTCTTTTGGGAAAAGTCTCCATGTGACTATAATGTGATATTATTTGGTGACTTATCATAATGCAACGTTCATGATGACTTTGAAATTGAGTCTAAAAATGACAGTCACATGAGAGTCACAATGTAACTACATTGTAAAGTCACCTGGTGACTCGTCACAAAGCAGCAGTCACATTGACTTCTCAGTGGAGTCACATATAGTGATCATTTGAGACTCATAATGAGATGCATGGAATTTCCTATTTTTTGCTTCATCGTAGTGACTGTGACACTTGTGACCATTTGTGACATGAATGAGATGTTATATGGGCTAACTGTGTTGTAGAGATAGTAATTACTCGAATTATATTATTTCCTTTTGAGTGTTCGCGTATTTGAAAATTAGCATTTTGTGACTTTTCCTTAATTTTTGATAACCAGTGTATAAATGTATCTTATCACCATAGGTTTAACAACAGTGAGAGGCAATGACCTTAAAAATGGGATACAAAGCTGGTCATACATTACGATAAGTGCGGAAATAGGCAGAAATTATGTTGAAAAGTAGATTAAGGCTGTCCTGTAAAAATAAAATTGGTAAAAAAAAATGGCTTTTTATTTTTATAATATCAAAATGGTTCTTACTTAAAAATCACGTTTTGTAATTGTATTTTGAATTAGAATTTGCAAGAGTTAAATATGCTGAAACTACTTAATAGGGTTAATGTGAAAGAAATGAAACTGTGAGTTGGAAGTTTTAAATATTAATGAAAAGGACTCCAAAATAAAAATGCGACCATCACAGCTGACATTGTCTGAAGATGTCTCTGTACACAGAGATTAATTATCAAATTGGTGACAAAAATGATAGCCTTTGAAACAGCCATGTGACTTATGAAAATTATTTGAATGGTGTTGGCTTTAGCCTATGTCCCTGGACTGACTATAAGTCCAAATTTAGTCATCAAGGCACTGTCTCTATTGTGAATCAGGTATACTTTACTAAGCTTAAAAATGTGTAAAACATTTATTTATATATATATAATAGTAGTAATATGAATAGCAATAATAGTAAATGAAAGAAAAAAAATCACATTTCATAAAAATACGAGTACGCTAAAACTTGTGAAAATGGAACCTGCCTATAGCGGAACTCTGAAACATAAAGATTTCATGGTACCAACAGAAGGAACACCATACAAATCTACCTGCTAAAACGGAAATCCTCTCTTTAAAAAGAAAAAAATCTGTCTCCAGCTATTCCGTTTTTACAGGTTTTTACTGTATACATTTTTGCATTCATGTTTGTATATGAATTCGTTTATGATTTACTTAATTAGTCTTATTTCTTTTGAAGCAGGTATTACAAGTTCTCGATTTGAGGAAGAAATATTATGGGAGTCCAAACAACTTGGAGCTCATTCCCCTTATGCTCTTTTGCACACTGTGATGTATTTTAATACAAAATATTTTAAATTAAAATCCACGGACGATCATATAAGGTTATCATTCAATCATATGTTGACAGTTTTTGACAGAAAAATTACAGACAGACCAGATAAGATTGGCGTTCTTCGTTATTATCCAAATGGTATGTATGCTCTTAAATTTAATTTACAAAAAAATTTCTTAAATTTAAATTTGCTTTCCATATATTTTAGGAAATAAACTGATTTAATCTAAAAACTAGTATGTTGTGGCCATCACAAAACTTTCTTCTATATAAATCACGTCAATTAAATCATTTAAATAGTAAAAGAAATTACATCAATTTAGAACCAATTCGTATGAAAGTATACCTGAATTTGAAGTTTGATGAAAATTCGTGCATTACTTATTGAGATAGAGCTGTAGGGGAAATTCTGAAAAATGCAGCATAGCAGCGCCATCTGTTGAGCGATTTGTACCAAAACACAAACAGCACTAATTCATATTAAGGTACACCGGAATCTGAAGTTTGATGAAAATTGGTGCATTAGTTCTGGAGCTAGAGCTATTGTGGAAATCACAAAAAATGCAGCACAGCAGCGCCACCTGTTGAGCAATTTACACGAAAAGGTACAAAACATCAATTCATGTCAAGGACTAACTGAATCTGAAGTTTGATAAAAATCCGTGCATTAGGTCTGGACATTGAGCTATTGTGGAAATCGTGAAAAATGCTGCATAGCAGCGCCACCTGTTGAGCGATTTACACCAAAACATATACAGCACTAATTCATATCCAGGTATACCTGAATCTGAAGTTTGTTGAAAACCCAAGCATTAGTTCTTAAGATAGAGCTAATGTGGAAATCTCAAAAAATACAGCATAGCAGCGTCACCTGTTGAGCGATTTGCACCAAAATGTATGAAACTTCAATTCATGTCAAGGACTAACAGAATCTGAAGTTTGATTAAAATCCGTGCATTCGTTCTGGAGATTGAACTATTGCAGAAATCGTGAAAAATGCTGCACAGCAGCGCCACCTATTGAGCGATTTACACCAAAATGCATAAAACTTCAACTCATGTCAAGGACTAACTGAATCTGGAGTTTGATGAAAATCCGTGCATTAGTTCTGGAGATTGAGCTATTTGAGAAATGGTAGAAAATGCTGCACAACAGCGCCACCTATTGAGCGATTTACACCAAAATGCATAAAACTTCAATTCATGTCAAGTACTAACAGAATCTGATGTTTGATGAAAATCCGTGCATTAGTTCTGGAGATTGAGCTATTGCAGAAATCGTGAAAAATGCTGCATAGCAGTGCCACCTGTTGAGCGATTTGCACCAAAAACTAATCAGCACCAATTTATATCAGGGTCTAACTGAATATCATTTTTTATTAAATTCCGTGCATTAGTTCTTGAGATAGAGCGCCCACAAAATTTGTGTCACATACAGACAGACAGACAGACAGACTCACAGACAGAAATTTTGTAAAAACATGTTTTTCGGAATCTCTGACCCCTAAAACGTGTAAATCCGTCGAAAACTGGAATTCGAAAATTTTCACGAAACCAATACTTTCTTCTTGTAAAGATAGAAGAAAGTAATAATGTAAGCATGAATTATCAATTTTAATATCTGATTAGATAAAGATATTTTTTCATCTTGCAATATTTTGACTACTATGAAAAGTAGTAAAGTGGTAATAGTGTAAAAAAAAAAAAAAAAAAAAAAAAAAAAATATATATTAGATTTAAATTTACTTACCATATGTTTTAGGAAATAAGTTGATTTAATCTAAGAATTTAATATTAGTTTGAATTTTCGATTTTAATATCTGATTAGAAGGGTATTTTTTCATCTTATAATATTTTGACTTTTACAAAAGTAATAAAATGGTGACAGATGGTGAACAAAAGTTGTTGTCCAAATAAGCGGGGGGGGGGGGGGGGGTGAATTAGTTATTGCATTTACCAAATGCAATAACTTCAAAGTATTATTTCAATATAATGTTATTTTTGGAAATCAGAATTTCTATAAAGTCAAAGTTTTTGTCTAGTCAAAACTTTTTTTTTTTTTTTTGTCAATGGTATACGTTAATATATTCCCTATTTTATGCCTAATCGGTCAAATGAAAAATAATTAATATGTAGTTTGCATATTTTTTTTTTTTCATTTTTACTCATTTGAAATTCTGATGGAAAAGATCTTTTTGGGAAAAATGCAAATTATGTGATCACATTTACTCATTTGTGCCCTAGGTTTTTTTCCCTTTCTAAATATTATGTTTAATTATAATTACTTTATCTGTAATACAAGTATTCAACGATTATTATATTGTACTAATATCACTACAGTAAACTCTCTCAAATCCACAAATGCCTAAAATCCGCACATCATCACATATGTAAACAATGAAACTTTCAGTTCATATGTAGGGGCAAAATTGCGGAATTTTTTAGTTTTATATCCTTCCGTATGTATTTTAATATGTAATTCTTAATAATATGGCTGAACTCGTTGTTTTTCCTTAAATAAATATAAATTTATTTGTGAAAAAAATCAAGATTTGCTGATATCATTGGTAATCACAATCTTTTTACCAAATATATTTATGTATTAATCAAGCTTTTTTGGTTATTAAGACTGACTAAACCTGAAATAAAACTTCCTTAATTTATGATTTTGATGTGAATTAATAGGCTACCTTTATGAGGAAAGTTTCATTGAATAATTCAAGAAAAATGTATCTCATCTTTATTATGCATATTTCATTATACATTGTTAATTATTTGCTTGACCTTTACTTTTAATAATTTAATCATTTTTTAAATTATCTTACTTTTTATCATTTTAGTTTATTACTTTACTTAATTATTTTAATATTTTACTATATTGCAAACATTCATTATAATTTTGATTTCATTATTACATTCAAATTTAAAAAATGTAAACAAAGCAATGACCAGAAATCCGCAAAATTATAAAATCCGCACAACCTCTGGTCCCAAGCTCTGCAGATTTGAGGGAGTCTACTATATTTTGTTTGTAAATAGCGTTAAAAAAAAATAAAAATAGATAAAAGTTATCTAAAAAAAATGTTAATTTGTTTCCAAAAAATTAAAATGTTCAAATTTTGAGACACTAGGCTTAAATGAGTTAAGAATGCTTTATTTGACAGGATTTTTTTATTGTGGGGCTATGCATATATAACGTTATCATTTTAGGGGGTAGGGGGGTCTGGCGCATGATATCGTAAGGTATCTCTTGGGGGAGGGGTGTTTGTCTTTTGATATTGTTATCATTTTTTATCCAACAAAAATTTTCTCTTTTTATTTGTAATTCAGTCATTATATCAAAATAGTATGTTATCTTTTTTAGTATGTTATCTATTTTTATGAAAATACAACGTTATTAAAATAATTAAATTATTATAAAATTATTCAATTCCAAAAGGAATACCCCCAATGTTTTTCATTCCTATTCTTCTGTCATGCATGTATGCATATATAAACCGCTGTTCAACAAACTATATGCAAAGTATGTTTGAAATGATACCTGTGTTTAACTAGTAAATAAAAGAGAATGTTGTTCACATGTTTTCTTGATAAGAAGCTGTGAGAATACTTCTCACAGTATTTAAATTTGGTTTATTTTTATTTCCTTTCAGCTATTTTTTGCATCGATGTCTATTTGAACTCAATCTTTACGCCGCAATGTTGACGTTTTATTCTCTTACCGTAAGACAAGTTCATTTTTCGCCGCCGATCATAGCTGCTTTGGGAGCGGATCGGTAGCTTGCGCATGCGCACTCCACTATTTTAGGAGCACATCTCTTGGAGCTCTCGTATCGAGGAAGTCAACTTGCTTTATGATGACGTCATTGAAATGTTGCGCCGCCCTCTTTTGATGCTGTTCGCTGACAGGAAGAAATTTCAGTTTCGCTTTCCAATCAGTGAAAACATTTTTAATTCTGTAGCTTGTAATTCGATTCTCATTAATTTCCCGTAAATGTTAATTTAGCTAATCAATTTAAAGTCTGCCTTTTAATTACTTTGTCAACCCCGTATTCATCATTTAAATACTAAAACTCGTTAATTTTTAATTCAGAATTTGGTTTGATGTTGTGTGAAAAAGATGTAGTCTTTTAACGTAGTTTTTTAGCGGAGCGCCAGCCCGCCGGCCGTTCGAATGTTGTGCCGCTTTTTGGCCGAATAAGTTTGCCCTACTATGGGTCATATTTTAGTTAGGTGGAAATGTTCTTTCTCAAAGTTTAATCCTTTAAAGTTGTGCTGCTCTCATTAAAAGGAATTCCATGGATTTATTCCATGTTGGCCGTTATTTTTCTCTTCTTAAAAGATTCAGTCCTTTTATTTAAAATGGTGACCAGAAGCAAGAATTTTCATAACCTTCTATTCAACTAACGACCGAAATAAAGAATATTGTTTGTTTCATCAGTTTGTCTCTTCACTGTCTCCTGTAAAGTAAGAAGTCTCCAGTTTTTATTATTTCTTTAGCGATCAATAGTATTTATTAAAAGAACTTTTGCAATTTGTACTAAACCACTTAAACGATCATTAATTACCGTCACAGAAGCCCCACCTCGTGTGGGGGCAAGTGCAAAAAGACATTATTGCTGTTGAATGCATTATACAACAAAAGCTTTTGTTAAATACTTTTAAACAGCAATTATTTCTTTTAAGTGTTAGTTGAGATACAGTTATTTCATATATAAACAGATATTTTGTTGACTTCACTACTCTTCACTTGAATCAATAAAGTATGTGAAAAATATAATGTAACCATATTTGTATATCACTTTAAATAAAAGAAAAAAATTCCAAAAATCTAAAGAATTTTTATACTTTGATAACGATATCATTAAGGGGAGGGGGTGTCCAAAATTACCAAAAAGTTGATATCGTTATATATGCACAGCCCCCGTTCTCCTTCATTAAAAATTCATTTTTTTTCTGTATTTTTAATCTCCTTGCAAGTTGAATTCTTTTTTAAAATACTTGTTTTAACATTCTCAGGAAAAAAATGTGAAGAATTGGACTGCAGTCATAATACATCAGATTGTATAGGTAAATAGCTATGTGCATTTATTATTATATTATTTTTTAATTTTGCAGTTTTTTTAATGCAAATTATGGAAACATTTTGTTGAATTTTTATTCAAACTTTTACTGATTTTGTGTAAAAGCTGATTTTTTATTGTTAATGAAAATCAGTAGTCAGTTTTTATAATAGTTTTCATTGTTAATTTTATTTTCTTATTATGTGTTTATTTTGATATTATGAAATGATTTTGTAATTTTATATTACTAGTGATTATTGACTCATCACACAAAGGTTCATAATCACAACATAATGCAGATATGAATATCCTCCTAAAGGAGGAATTCCACCAATTTTAAAGCAATTTTGGACATACTCTAATTGATGCAAAGAAAATATACTCAAATTCAAGGAGTCTCACAAGGTTGCATACACCCCTTGAAATTTCCAAGGAGTCTCACACCACTCTTTCCGATTAGAACATTTTAATTTAATATTAAAATTGTGATTATGTAATCACCTTGTTGTATTATAGACTTTGTAACATTTTTCTGAGATTAAATAAGGTGAAAAATGCTATTAAAATTTTGTCATTAAGCTGTACACACACTGCTAGTCAGATCTAACTCAATTTTAAGTTTTAACCCCAAGAAATTGTGGATACATAGATAACCAATCAGAAACTTGAAAAGCGGGGAATTTTTTAGTCCTACTGTCAAAAGCAAAAATTAAACTAAAATCAAATTAATTTTTTATATTTCTTCCGATTGATGCCATATCCAAAAGCCGTCGCCGTCAATGCTCGTCATAAATCTGCAAATATTTTAATAGTATTTTAATACTAGAATAGAAAAAAAAACATTTCTGTTTCCCCTTCATTTTGATGAGAATAACATTGAAATTACTTGAAAAGGAATAAGTATTTTTTAAGGGGAAAAAAAAGCTCATTTAATTATTTTTATACTTTAATAAATAAAATTTTCATATTAAAAAAAAAGAACGTGAGCCCGAAGATTGATATAAAAATCTAGCCTGAGACTGTGTATCAGACATAGGTTCAGGCTGAGCTCTTCTCATCTCTAGTGCGTGGCCCAATTAGAAATAGTGAGTGCAGCCGTTCCTGATTTATTCTCACATATATACTTCGGAGAGCTCATTAATGAAAAATGAAATCTTTGTCTTTTTTCTTCTTCTTCTTCTTTTTTTTTTTTCTTCTGAGTCTGATATATTTTGAAATATGAAATTCCTTGGGATGAGGGGGTGGGGGGAAGGAGGTGGCACACCTGGTCTTTCTCTCAGTTAAAAGAAAAACAAGTAATATAAAAATTTTGTTTTTAAAGTCAATTCCTACTTAGGTCATCAAAGAAAAATTTAATATAATCCCTTAAGCTAATATTAGTTTCTGTTGCATTAAAATATCTCAATTTGTTGATTTTCTATAAGCAAGTCTATGGGAATTTGGCAAAATATTAGAGATATTGCCAAGTTGGCTACTCATTTTGGTCGCCAAATTTGGCGATATATCGCCAAGCTGGCAACAAACTTGGCAGTATTTGGCGACAGAACTGGGTTCCCCCTATGGTAACCCCCTTATAGATATGAAGATGCATTAAATGCTGTTCAATAACCAATGGCTGCCATTTTGCCTCCCATATAAAACTAAAATTAATTAATTAAAATTTAATTAATGAATTAATATTGAATAATAAGTATTTTATTAATGATTGAAAATTTGAACAAGATATATAAATATAGGGAGAGTGTGAACTAATAGTAGGAATTGAATAAATAACAGTTTTGACTTTAAAACTACAATTGTTAAACTCATACAAGTTATTGAATATTTTTTCTAAATTATAAGAATAAATTTTACTCAAATAATGCATACTTTTCATTTGATACTAATATTAAAAAGGAAATTACTTGTTAAAATATTTAAATAAAAAGAACTAAGTGCTATTCAGTGATCAAATACTCTAAAAAGTCAATTCTCAATTGATACTATTGATTGCTATGAGTCAAAAGTATCAAAAATTATTACAATCATTTGTAGTGTGAGCTGGCACTGAAACATTCCTACTATTAATCTGTGCCAGAAATATTAAGCCAATAAGACTGTAAAGAGAATTGATTAATGATTCAGAGCAATACTTTCAAGATAGAATTTATATAGTTATCAGTATATAACTGATATTATTTTTCAAACTTTAAAAAAATTTTTAGATACTATTCTTGAATTTTTGTTTGTCGTCCTCCTTTTTTTTCCCATATGTTCTTAAGCATCTTTTTTTTTCTTCCTTATCAGATGGTCCACAGAGAGATCAAAGTGAAAACACATATAAAGAGATTGAAAATGCAACAGATTCAATGAGATGTCCAGTGAGGTTATTTGAATTTTATCTTTCAAAATGGTAATTTTTTTTCCTTACAAACATTAAAATTCTGTAATGATTGCAATAATCTCTTCCAGTATTTATGAAAGTAGTTTATTCTTTCATCAAGACATTTTGTAGTTAGATTTCTATGAACTGTTATAATCAAACACATGTTGTTTTGTATAGATATGCAAAATATTTTAATTGTTAACATAAACTTTGCATTGCTTGCTTAGTTTATGAAAATGCCCTTTATTTACTACCATCTATATAATAAAAGCGCAAAGCATTTGACTGTCATCAATAGTTCCGGGATGACTGCTTCACTTCTTATACGCCAAACGGCCATTTCGGTATTTTTATGTTAAAAGAACGCAGGTGATAAATCACCAAATATTGTTCCATCGCCTTCATTTCATTTAAAATATAAACTTCCATTTAAAATACATAACTTTCATTTAAAACACACATATCAAACTAATTTAAACTACATTTCTTTCATCTCTAATAATAAAAGTTTAACTCATGTGACTGTTATGGCACAGATGTCATATCGTGATTGTTTTCCAACGCCAATTTGGTGAAAACATCAACGGCATAAACAACATCCGGGTTACCATATCAAACAAAATAACGACAATTTGGCACCAGTTAAGGACCCGATGCGTATATGTCATTGGCATCAGAAAAAAATCGCGCCAATATTTGTATATGACATCTGTGCCACTGTTATCTCCAAACACAGGCTGACAGCTTCGCTTTCCATGTCATAAGCAGCCATTTTTAATCAAAATTATTTTTTCCAAAAAAACTGCACAAAAGTCAAATTTTTCGAAAGATCGTTTAAATTACTACTACTTGGTACTACTTGGTTATCCCGTCGATCAAAAATCTATCGCCAAACTATAAGATTAAATGCCACTAATGGTTGATCGTAAATGTCACATTCACTTGACTTTAAGCAAGTTACACGTATTTACGTCATCAACTGATTTTTATTTCGACGTTTTAGTTGTATTTTTATTAATGTTATACTAATTTATTTGTTTCGTTATTTAAAAATAAAAATTATGCCAATTTTGTATAATTTGGTGAGTGGTTTGGCGATTTATATAATTTAGCAAAATTGGTTGACGGGATAACTAAGTAGCACCAAAAAGAATTGATGTTTAAGCGATAAATTATATTCAAATATGGATATATTTTGAGACAACATCAATTGAAATTAGGCTAAAACTCAGTATCTCATTCCACCAAAGTAAACAAACAATAGCGATTCGTTCATTTTGGTGATTAAAAATATTAAGCCATGAAGGTAATCATTCGTAAAGCGAGTTCTTGAGAGAAGAATTTTAAATAATTAACCAGATTGGGATTTTTATAGCTGTCAAATCAGGAGGCAGAATGCAGCTTTGTTCGTGACGTCATTCGCCTATGAACCAACGAAATAAATTTTAGATTTAAAATTGAGCTCGCTATTAATTGAACATGAATCATTTATTATTATTATTATTATTTAATCGTATTAAAACAATTTATTTGCTATATTTCGAAAATATACTATTTGTTTGCACTATAAGTTACATTTCCGTTTATTCTGAGGTGGATATTACAATTTAGTGCTTATTTGATGATGAAAGTGCTGCATCAAAATTGTAACATGGAATTATACATAGATATTTTCTTTGAGATGCAGGCTGCGAACATTTCTCAGTAAAATGTTGCAATTTAAATGATAAATTCACAGTAGTTTTGTCGACCCTGACGCTGGATCCCTTTGGAATCGTATTAGCTGAAATGCGCCAATAGGCAGAGGACCCAATTACGAAAGATTACTTAATATGTTAAAATCTCCGCATTAGTGAACATATTACAATTGGTATTCAGATGGACATGAAATAAAATGCTTAAATGAGTTAAGTGGTTTTTGACAAGAAAGATGAAATCATAACATCATAAAATTACGAAATGCTGCCATGATCTTAAAGAATTTTTCATTTCTCAGTCAGAATCTTCCGTTTTGGCAAAAGATTAAGTAAATAAATTAAATTATAAATAAAAATAACATGTTGCAATTCTTAGCAAGCATTTAAGTGCGACCAAACTGGTCGCCAGAGGTGTCTAGTACAGATATAGAAATCAAAATCTGTATTTCAATCCAATCATGGACTTCCATTCTTGTTTCCCATAACCTGCTGTTCAAATTTTTTATTTAATTAATTAAAAGATATACAAATTAACTTTGTTAATTATATACATATATTGAATACTAACATAGTTGATTTAATGCAGCTATGACATAATGTGACGTAAAACTCAAAATAATAATAATTAAAAGACAACCTCAAATCCTGTTTATTGTGTTATACAGGGTGCCCCAAAAAAGATTAAAGTGCCTTAATTTCTTTACCTGTTAAAGATACATGGGCAGTGTAAATTTCAAAAGTGTTCAAAATCAGGTAGCATTTAAGATTATGTTGATAAAACAGTCCTACCATTAATTTTCAAAAAGTTTCTCTTTTTAAATCTTTAAACTGCCCTGGGCCTTTAGATTATATTTAGACATATTTTCTTAATCTCTGATAAGTAAAACAGCAAAAATTCCATTCTTCTATGACCAAAACTTATCAAGTTATGATACTTTGAATCTCTGAAATTTCATAAAATTCAGAGTATCATAACTCAAGGAATTTTGATCGTAAAAGAATGGAATTTTCACTATTTTACTTGTCAGAGCATAGAAAAATTTCTTTCTAAATGTAACTTACAGGACCCAGGTGTCATATAAAAAATTAAAAAGTTTAATGTTAAAATTAATGGTGGACTATTTCATCAACATAATTATAATTATTACCTTAATTTGAACACTTATTCAATTTACATTGCCTGCGTATCTCCAACAGGCAAAAAATTAAAGTGTGTTTCAATCTTTTTGTACATCCTGTATATCATATGTAAAATATATGCAGCCGGGGCATGAATTTTTTGTAGTGTGTTCGTATATTTTTGAGAGAAAATTTTCTCAGGTTACTTATGAGTTATGATACATTTTCTAATGTTATCTACATATTGTCGCCTCATCTAAGACATCTAGTAATAATCTAAAATGAGATGTCTGACTTGCTGCTATGAAAAACTGTGTGTGCATCTAATGGAACATTAAAACACATCTGAGATGTAGTATTAGACATAACTTTGTGTTTCAGAAGTTGTTCCACTAGATGCAAACCCAGTTTCTCATAGCAGTAAGTCAGATATCTCATTTTTATTATTACTACTACTGTCTTTCCTACTATCCTGTTATGTCCTACTGTTTTTCTGAGGCAATGATATACATTACACTATGTTAATGTTTAGCCCACTCTGTCATCAATGCATCAAAATTTCATAAAAACAGTTGCATACTTACATTATATTATAGTTGCATACTTACATTATATGAAAATATTTGTTACATACGTTGAATTTCACGTATTCAGTGTTAGTTCAAAACATTGTGCAGGTTAAAGAAATTTCCGTGAGCTAACTGAATCATTAAGTTTAAAGAAGAAAAAAAAAGAAAGGAAGAAAGATAACATTAACATGTAGTTTAATACACTTCCAAACTAAAACTATTAACAGTTACAGTTTCTTTTTGTTTCATCTATTATTGAAATAATAGATGCAGTCATATAAAAATTGTTTCAGAAAGAGTTTATAGCATGGATTTTAATAATATTTTGGAAAGTTTAAAACCATCTAAAGCATCAAAAGGTTATTTTAAAGTATAAATAGAGGAATGAAATTATAACCTTCTTTAGAGATGATGCTTTAATTGTTTATAACCATTCCATTGTTATATAAGGGGCGTTCAAATGAAAAGCAATCTTTGGTTATATTTACAGCATTTAATTACAGAATATTGTGATTACAGTTCATGTGTAATATTCCTACTATATATAATTGCCATTGACATTGTTCCCAGCGCATAGGAAGGGAGTGGATAGCTTCAGTGTAGAAACTCCGGGGTTGCTGATGGATCCAGTTTTCTACGATGTCTTGCACTTGCTTGTCACGTGTGAGCCATTGACCTTTTAGAGGCTTTTTTAAGGGGTCAAAAATATTGGGCTGTATGGAGGAGGTTTCAAGATCTCCCACCAAAATTTTGCCAGCAAGTCGAGAGTCTTAATGGCGACCTAGCATTATCCTGCAGTAATACTATTCCTTTAGTGTGCTAGCCACTGCTGATCATCTTCTGCCCAAAGAAATTGAACAACAACTTTTTGTGCTAATCTGGAGGAATCATCATTCATCTGATAATGCAAAACTTTTCAAGAATGAATAAACTGAAGCAAATCCATTTACTACAGATGCACAACTGGGAAAAATGCCACGCCATCTATTGGCAGACACATTAACCCACTGTGATTAGAAACAACGTTGCTTCAGCAAAAGTCTACTTTTCATTTTAACGTCCCTTATAGTAACACTTTTTATTAATGAACATAAAAAAATTTCATTTCATCAAAAATTTCAAGTTGAGTGTATTATAAAAGTTATGGTGCATTTCGAGTAATACTCAAAAGAAGTCTTATTAAAATTAAGTCTTAAGTATTAAAAGATTAATTACTCTTAATGAAAAGAATATTTTCATTAAGAGTCAAAAGACTGAACAATTTGATCAATCAAATAAGAATGGATTTGGGATGTCTCTCGACATGCATTATATGTAAAAAAGAAAAAAAAATCTAATGACCTTCAAAATTGAAATGCCCTTCACAAAAAATAAATAAAAAGCACAAAACACATTATACAATTTTCTATATTTATTTCTTTATATTGAAGTATTTGTATTCTAAAAATAGAATTTTTAAATTGCCGTTGGGGTTAGAGTAATTTCATTTTTGAACTTATATTTTAGCTGTAAACTTGTAGATGAAGTAATTTTTAATCTCGTTAAAAATTATTTTACACAAAAAATAAAAATTACTTTAAAATTAAAAATCACTTTGAAAGTAAAGATATATATCATGATATGTTTCCATTGATATATATCATCAAACCCTGTAAATTTATTTAAATTTTCACAAGATAATAACAAAGTTTGGACATCTTTCAACACTTGTATGAACAAATGTTCAAGTGATAAATGACGAATTTGCTCTTGGTATAAGTAAATTATTTTAAGTAATACAGTTTAATGTTTAAAATTTTCTCAAATATATTTTTTAAAAAATTTATGAGCTTACACGGATGTTTTGAGTTTTATTAAAGAAAAAAAAAAAAAAAAATCCAGAGGTACCTCATGACCCAAGGCACCTGTATGCACTACACACTTCACACTTGCTGGACCTGAGTATATGTTGATTTTATTAATACAGACACCCCCCTCCCATATTTGCAATGGGGTTAGGTACTGATAAATCTATAGCAACTCAAAAGTATTGCAAGTTGGAAATAATAAATAAAATATAAAACATTATATGTATGGCTAGAGTTTTATAGTTAAATGAAGAAAAATGTTAGAATATATTACACAATTAATATTTACTGTAAAAGACACAGTAGGCGTGAAATACTATGCATAAATTAATGAAGTTTATTTTAATTGCTGAGTGAGGGCATTGAATCAAGGGCAGTATTATAGTCAATTTATACTTCTGGTTCATCATTAAAATGGTCATTTTGCAAGAAGATATAAATCCTACATTGAACTGTTTTTTTCTTCTTGTCAACATAATTTTTTTATAGAAAGCAATGCCGTCTTATATTTGTAGATCAACTCTTGAGAAGCATTCATAATTATAGTCCTTTCTTCTAAAATTTATATGACCTTCTGATCGTAGAGAATGCTTCTTTTATTTTTGTTATGGACTATTTTATCTCTTCTATAGTAGTTTTCTTTTTTGCCTCTTCTAATTTACTTCAAGCTTTTTTGCTTCAGCATTAATATAAGTTGGATTTTATGATGTACTTAAAATAAGAACTAGTAAAGAGTAGTACAGTACTACCAGAATTCAGTCACTGTGATGTATGGTCACCATTATTATAAGGACATAGCTTCTTTCAATTTAAATTTTCTTCTTTTTTTCCCCTATCATCTTAAAACGTATTGTATCTTCAAAAATCATAACTTGAATTATTGTAAACAGGGGAAACATTTGTATTGCCTTTGCAAACTCTGCATAAATATGATAGATTAAACAAGTATATTATCATTATGTTTTCTCCAATTAGTTTGCCTGAAAATTGAAAATTAGTGAGGGAAACCTTTTATTTTAAAAGCAAGATCAGACCATTTTTCAGAAAAATTAAGAAATAAAAAAAATGGGTGGGGGGGGCTTCTATTTCATAGGCAATTCATTGTTTATATTCCAAGTATCACACTATTAATCAACTGAAAATTCATTAGTAAATGAAAACATACAGAGTGTTTCTGAGCTGATGGTCAGACTCTAAGGGGTGATAGTATGTGTAAAACAAAATTACTTTTGTAAGAAACCAGGATCTCCAGCGTTCGAAATCCTTGGTGGTCCGCTGGTCCGAGACCACTAAAAATTCAATCGGACCACTAATTTAAAAAATATAGTGGTCTGCAGGACCAGTAACTTTTTTCCTCTCTGACAGGTAAGCGTAAATTTGTCTGTCCCTGAGAAAACTGCAACCAAACACAAATCACAGAATTTTATTTTATTTAAAAAAATAAATAAATAAATAAAAAATTGCATTAAAACTTACAGTCATTTGAAATAAATAATCGGAAATAAAATACGTAATTAATAATTTTATAGGGTACTTTTCGGTTAGCCGGGCACCAGTGTTATAGATACATATATGTGTGTATATATATATATGTGTGTGGGTATATATAACACCGGCGCCTGGCTAACCGAAAAGTACATTTTATAGTTTTTGTTTATGTACTGTTTATTTAATTTGACAAATTATAATTTTACATTTTATTATGCTGAAAATTTTGGGTAACTGGAAGGAAGTTTGGTTTATGTTCGAGGAGGAGGAGGGGAGGGGAGTCACTCAAAGGGTTAAAGGTACTTCATAGAATTTTATGTAGCGGGTCAGTGACGATGTCTGCGGACCACTAAACTCTGATGTTTACTGGTCCTTGGGACCAGTGACTTTTTTTTATCAATTCTACTGCTGATCTCAGTCAAGAATAAAAATATATGAAATATGATGAATTATGGAAAGTGCTCCGAGTGAGCTGCAATTTTTTCACTAATATTGTACGTACTGTCAGCTACATTCTGAACTAGGGAGCATCTAGTTCTGTACTGCTTAAACATGAATGGTTGCCATTTGCAATACTTCTCATATTTCATGATGTCATCATATTTCACAAAGCAAAATAAGTATGTTGAAAATATTGTTGCAATATCTTCATTACCGTAAAAGTTATGAATGAAATCAAAGTTCAACTTTGAGTGAGATATCCTGTGTTTTTAATCAGATAAGTGGACTGTGAACCTTTTTTCTTGTACATATGTTTTTTCTTGTAATGGATATCATCACCAGAGCTGCAGCATGGGTGATGTACCAGGCACCATCAATTAAGATATGCACTTGCAGACTTTATCGGTGACGTCACTTTCCACAGTATACATCAACGATATGTAGAAATATTAGCAAAGTGTTTCACACCACATGTTAAAAATAGTTGCTGCGATGCTGTTTATCACCCATTACTGTTCTGACCATCAGTTCAGATCCAACATATTAATGTGAAAAAGGGCTTTCAAATTAAATAGTTTGTATGTTTTAATTAAATTTGATTATTATACTTTATTTCAAGATATTTTAAAAAGAAACTTCTTTATCTTAGCCCAGATAGCTGCAGAGATCGCAATGATATGTTTTACCTTAATCCTGAGCGGTCATGTGTTCCTGATAGTGCAGTTTGGTATTCTGCTCAGCAATTAACTGGAGACGTCATCAACATAATGATTCAACGAATCAAACTCATTAAAGAAGTTTATGAGAATTAAATAAGGGTACTTGTGTATTAGTGTGATTCCCTGCCCCCTCGCCAAAGAGTATTGTACATTTTCTCTTTATTGCAATATTTAATGTATAGTGTAAGAAACACAACATCAGAGTATAAAAGATAAAACAGAGCAGTGAAATCTTCACAAGTTAGACGTTTGTAGTTCCTAAAATGTATCTAACTTGCAAACCTATCTCGCTTGGTAAATTTCACTAATGCTCATTTTATTCGCCAGATAATTATTATCTTATCTTTAATTTTGACATAATATTTAATGTTACAAATTATGTTTTAATTCCGGTGATTTATTTATTCAAGTTATACTGAAGTTTTTGAATCAAAACATAGCATTTGTATTATTTTCTATGACATATTATTTATATAAGAAAAATTTTACACTTTTTTATATTAAGTAGTCTTGGAAACAAAGTTCATACATGATATTTTCCTATGATTAAAAAAAAAGCCTAACAAACATCTTTCATAGTTTCAAAAATTTTCTTCATTTTATAGGAAAGACAGTTTTGATCATTATGCAAAAAGAAAAATATATATGCAGTTAGAAAAGAATGTCATGAATGAAATAAATTATGATAATTTAAATGTATTTTCAATTGCATATTTGAAAGTGTTTTAAAAATTTAAATTATATATTTATGGTAAAATGATTAGATGAAAAAAAAATGCAAATTCCAGTTTAAGTTGATGCCTTTTTAAGAAAGTGTAAAAATAAAATTATTAAATTTCTCACAGGAGAAAAAGTACAAGATTTATAGGTTATTAATATGCAAAACTTTTATCTGAATCTCCCAATCAAATCCCTTTATATCTCTCCAATCAATGTAGATTAAGAGACTGACAAACTCCCTATTGTGTTACCGAGGCTTAACCATCCAGCTGCGGGCGACGCTCATATCGTGTTTCACATATTCTGTACAATTCCATGGGACAAACTATTTTCACATTCCATTGGACTATATTTTTTAAATCGAGATTGCTTGATTCCCACCACTTTTTAAAGCGTATAATTCGGCTTGTTCTCACATTATTTAATCTATAATTAAATAAAGTGACTATTTCTACTTCAAAAAAGTGGTGGGAATCAAACAATCTGAATTTTAAAAAAGCAACCCACTTGCAACACTTAAAAATATGCCGTGGTTTTATCCAAGAAAATGAAAAGGTTGCCCGCGGCTGGAGGGTTAATTAACATAAGTAATCAACATCTAATATTTTTTATATAATGCAATTTCCATGTTATAATTTAATCACATAATATTTTAATGCTTCATTTCACATTTATATTTATAATTTTATTTAAATAAAACATAATTTAGAAATTGCAAATAATTAAATTACTTTTACTCAAACTTTGTTATTCATTATATGTATTTTGATTTAGTCATCTAAGGAAAACTCATGGACATTCAAAAATTTTATAACAGCTTGTTTGCACTCTTTTATTTAACTCAACCTGGTTTTTAAATGTAAAAATGGAATTTTTTAATCAATTTTTAACCCTAGTTCCTGATATGGTAGAATTATAAAAATTATTTTCACAGGTGTGTTTTTGTGTCAATACAACATTTTAATAGTTTTAGAATTTAATTACAAATTAATACATTAATTTTTAAGGCATTTTTTCATTACCCCACCCCAGGGGATAAATCACTAAATATTCTCTGTACCTTGTACAATTGTATACGAGTTGAAACAACAATGAATTTAATGATGCACCAATAAATACTCACCCAAAATGTTATATGGCTGTGAAACTGGAACAATGAAACATTTTAAAATTCTAAAACGTAATATTGTAACATAACGTAAGCATTAAAATAAATCATAGATAAAAAATGAAGTGTGTAATACTAGGAAAAAATACGCTTTTATCAACTGAAAATTAATTAACTTACAATTATACATTGAGAAATCAATTTAGAAATCCTAAAAAAATAGTTTAAATGATGTTTAATTTTTTCTTTCCTGTTGCCTTATCTTAAAAAAGAAACAGAGCAAAAACTATATATTTTTTAATAAATTCAAGTGCTTGCGCTTCTACCAAGCGTAAAAAAAGTCAGTGAATTTTTCATAATTGAATTTGGCGCTCATGTGGCCAAATTTAATGTATTGGAAGGGAAATTTTGGGGAAAAAACATTAATTGCAGTCAAAAACTTAGGCCTGATTTTCAGGATGAACATTGAATGCTTTTTTTTTAAAAAAATATTTTTACTTTTATATTTATTTTTAATCGCATATGCAACAGCTTAAAAATTCAAATCAGAAAAATATATTGTTCTGCTGAATGGCGCAATAAAAAGCAATGAGGCACAGCTTGCCATCACCTCAAATCGTATCTTACTGTATTTATGTGGAGAAAAAAACCTAGTAAGAAAAAGTGTTTTGATGAATTATATTATAAGCAATTTCAGAAATATTTCCTATAAGGTGTAACATTAAAAAGTTGTTATTCCTGTGAAACATTGTAAGAGATTTTTATGAATTTGTTAAGAAATGTTGTAATATATTCTTAATAATATAAAATATTATATTATTTAATGCAAAGGTATTTATTTTTATATCTTTATTATATGCTTTGTTTGCACTTCACGAATTCGGCAAAATTGACTGCAACTTAGTGTCATCGTAATTATGGGGCCACTATAAACGAAAAGTACCACAAGATCAGTCATAGAGTATGAAACACTTTTCAACATTGCAAGAATATTACTAGAAAATCTTTTTGAATGTTATATTGATATTATTGCTGTTATATTGATGTACAGACAAAGAATAAAATTTTGTTGATGAACATTTAATAGTCATGAAGTACTAATCATATTGTATCTCAAAATACATGGAAACAGGATAATAAAATAGGCATAACACAATATTGCAGAGACTTAAAGCACAGTTTTTAATCTTCCAAGCAATTAGTTAGCAACAACTCTATGAAAAATGTAAGACATCACGGAAATCTTTAATATTGTGATAATATTAACTCAGTCTGTTGAATAATCCTATCTACTTTTTGTACATATAACTTCAAAAATCTGGCATCATTGTGACCGAGACTACGCTGGATTTTTGAAGGAATATCAAAAGTAGTGCTATATTCCTAATGTTGCCTTTACCCATAATTTAATTCATTATTAAATGATAATTATGTAAGAAAAAGAAAAAAATAAATATAAAAAAAACTTACTTTAATTGATATTTTCTATGTTACAGTAAAAAAATCTAATAAAAAGTGAAATTATTTCTTCTTGTGTAATTTCAAAAACATCGATGTCAATTTTGTTTGCTTCAATTATCTTGTCCATTCTTTTACAAGTTTTTCTTGTATTTTATACAAATGAAGGATGTCTATTTCGGAAATACCAGTCTTCTTTCTCTAAAGTAGATATTAATTATCCCATCAAATTTATCCATTTTTCTAGTGACACTTTTTCTTCTTCGATTGTTCATCCTCATCTTCTAATTAGTATAATGGTGCTTCAGATTTAGCACAGCGTCAGTGATTTTGCTGTCTGTTAAATTGTTCGTTGTTGTTGGATTTCCGTCAATGCATAAGTCATTGTCGTCATCTATATCCTTTTTTTTTGGACACTTAATACATTTTCAGATTTTGCGTGCTCAATTAGCTCATAAAAGACGGCCTTTTCAGAGGCAATCTGAAAGCCTAAAAATTCTTGCTCATCATCGATGTTGCCATTGCCGAAAATTCGTTTTGGCCATATATTGTGCCATACAATTGCGAAAGTCTTTGATGTTGAAAAACAAGGCAAATTTTCTTTTTTTGCAATTTTACTTTCAATCTTGAAGTTTTTAATTCATAAACAATTGCTATCTTTCTTCTTGAAAGTGTAAAAGAAAAAGGAAGGGAAAAGACGGTTTTGATGCTGGATTTTTGAAGTCACGCTGTACATATGTATCAGGGATATGTTTAGGAAGAATTTGGATCCTTTGAAGTACCCTTCACAAAATTTTTCATCCTAAAACACGACCCTTCACAAATTTTTTGGTCTTAGGACCTTTCACAAAACTTTTTCATCTCAAAAATAGACTCTTCACAAATTTAATCATCTTAAAATAAAACTGGACCTGTCACAAAACAGCTGGAATCGCCAAAAAGCCTATTATATAGTTATTTTTAGAAGATAAATATATATATGTATAAATTTATGATCTAAATCTAATATATTTATTCATTAAAATAACGCTGTTAAAAACTATTGTCTAAACAAGAAACTGAAGTTAATGCTAATTTCTGATTCACAAAATTATGACTAGATTTTTCGCATATTTAGAAGAATGTTAATAATTTTCCCAAAAACAGGACCCTGTGAGTAAAGCTGGACAGATCCCTGTATATACATTCTTTATTTGGTGTGAAAATAAGTATTTGTTGCTAAATTTTGTCTCTGGGGTCACCAGTTTGCAAAGTTCTCAAGTAGTAATATTAGGCAAGGCCAGTTTTAGAGATGAGCAAAATCAGTGACTGCCCAGGGTGCTAAAACTAAAGGGTGGTGGCTATGTAAAATACTTTGTTAAAGCACAATAGTTTTCATTAAGAGATATCATTGATGGTAGGGCCCCATGGCTATTAAAGCTGCTTTTGACATTATGTTATACACATTTAAAAACACCTGTAAAATTACTTCAACAGCAATAATATTAATTGTGCAGGAAAATGATTTTTGTCAATTTTTATCAACAATTATTTTTTTTCACTTTAAAAATGCATACCACCACCAAGATGTCTCTGTACAAAACTACTGTATACACATGATGGGATGACTATTTTTACAAATGCAACTACATATTTTAATAACATATCAAAGTTTTGTGGCAATTGGGGTATTTTTTATGAAAGTTACAACATCATACAAAAAGGCAAACCATGCTATAAGTTTTTAATTCTAATAAAGTTCATGTGGAACCACCAAAGAAATGAGACCTTTCAAACAAAAAATAAATAAATCAAAATTAGTGCATCTGTTGAAAAGCTATGATAAACATATATTAAAAATATACATACATGTTATCAAATTGAGAAACTTTTTTTAAAGTTGATTACAAACAGCTCAACTCTTAAAAGATGTTCATTATTTTTCTAAAATGATTGAATTAAATTTATAGTAACAATTAACTGCATTTTGTTATTTATATACTAGGGGGCTCTGCCCCCTGCAAGCTACGTTCACCAACAAGACACCGCAGAATCTAAAAACACATTAATTTGATCGGCTTTAAAAAGATTAGAGAAGATTGAATTATAATGAAACACCTGTGGCGATCTCCCTGTAAATGGGTTTTTATTCACTTCCCATTGATTGCAAAAATTTAAGGCCGAATCAGTTGCTGTTAAGACATCCAATGGTTGTTTTCATGTTTGATTAAAGAAAATCATTTTAAACATTTGAAAAGAAGCTAAAATAAAATGAATTAAGTAAACAGAGTCTTTGCCTCCCAGTATTTTTTAACAGTGTTGTAAAACGATTAACATAATACAATACAGACATTTTAAATGTATCGTTTTAAATCTGACCCAAGTTTCACTAAAGTTTTCTTTCTCTTTTTAGCATTCGCATGAAAATACTTTTGTTTTTAGAAAAGAAATATTATTATTCGCGGTGTCTTAGGAACATTAATTAAAAAGATCATCTCGAAATATAAAATTAATATCCCGCATAGATATATTTAAATTGTTTGGCAGTATTATTATTTTGCCATTTTAAATGTGAAGTAATTACTACAATTTAAATGCATATTAATGTATTTTTTATTTTTAAGTTTCCTTTCTCTTTTAATATTCACATGTAAATACAATTTTCATGACATAATTTTCAATATTATCCTGCTTTTAACACGTACTCATCTAATAGTAATTTTGAAGTTTTTTTCTGTTTTTTATAGTCACGTGTAAATAAATTTTTAATAGTAAGAAAATATTATTTTTTGTGCTGTTTTTACAATTGAAAACAATAATAATAGGGTAAGTCATGTAACTATCATCAATAGTTCCAGGCAGACCACTTTGTTTTTTATATTCCAAGTGCCATTTTGGTACTTTAATGCTAGCCAAGCAAACACAGATGATAAGTTGTCAAGTATTATTCTATTGCCATCATTTCATCTACATTATAATAGTCCAAGTCATGTAACTGCCATAAACAATTACAGGCTGATCCCTTCGCTTTTCTCATGAAAGATTTCCATCTTGATTAAAAGATCACAAATTTTTTTTTAATAAAACTACATAAAAGTTGCCATGATCGCAAAGAATTCTTGGTACTTTTATGTTAGCCAGGTGCAAATATCGCCAATAGCTTTTTTAAACTCGCCAGTTAGCATTTTTTTTATTTTTTGAGTGGTAAATTAAAACATTGCTGTGAAGTTGAAATTAAATGTCATGGTTTGTTGCATTATTTAATATTTGGCACAGAGATGTCATATACGCACCGGGTTTGGCATGTTTTTTTTATGACAATTTGGCAAAAACCTCATTTTCGAATATCAGTTACATATGTATTTTTAAATTATTTTCTATTACTTTTAAAATGAAATAACAATAAGTAAAAAAAAAAATAATTAATAATAATAGAACAAAAGAATTTATGTAATTTAAAAAAAGAAAAGAAAAGTAAATAAACATTTATTAATAAATAAACTACAATAGCCGGGTTACCATGTCAAGCAAAATAATACCATTTTGGTGCCAATTAGATATCCCGGTACGTATATGACATCTGTGCCTAATATTTTTCTTTTCATTTCGTTTAAAAATAAAAGAAAGAAGTGAAAGCCATTAATTTTAAATGAAAGTTTTGTATTTTAAATAAAATGAATGAAAGGATTATATTTTAAATGAAATTAATGAAATACAAAAAAAAAAAAAAAATCTGATGAGGAAAATGTTTGACGCTTTATCACCTGTGTCCCACTAACATAAAAATACTGAGTTCTTGATTTCTCTATCAGATTCTTTCGATTTGGCAAAAGATTGTTCAAGTATATTGAGCTATGAATAAAAGTAACATGATACATTTCTTAGCATACATTTAAGGGAAACCAAACTGGTTGCCAAATTAGTTTAAAATAATAACCTTTTCTAAAATGAAAGAAAATGTATGTTATGATTAAAATTTGAGTTGCCATTATTAGAGAAATGTGGTTAAAATTAAAAAAAAAATTAATATCTCAAAAACTAATTCAAATTTTGAAATTCTAATACCAGTTTTGAAATCTGCAGATCAATATGGATTTTTGTTGTTAATTTCACTACTTAATATTCCATATTTTAGGAGAAACCGCCATGAAGCATAATCAATCATTTCATAAATTTGTTTCATTAGGATTTTATATATATAGGGTAGATTATAAGAAATGTTATTTTCTTCCTTTTAACCCTTTATGATCTGGTTGTACTTTTAAGTATCATTAAAGAAAATTTAATATAAAATTTATTTAATCCATCTATTTATAAAAGTAGATTTTATTTTTCATATAAAATACTTTGCTCGATCACATTTAGAAAGTACAATGAAACAATCAAAGCTAAATATTTTTTAAAATAGTCATTTTCTCAACCATTTATATAGGTTTAGTTTTTCTCCTATTAAAATATTTTATACGAGAAATTTGCAACTACAAAAACGTTTTCATTTACAGATAGAATCACAATATATTGTTTTTATATGTTGTATATATTGTTTTTATATTTAGATTGTTTTTATATGAATTACAAGATTTCCATAACAGTATTTTTAGTAAATTAATCTAATTATGTATTCTTGTAAATATATATTTTGTAAAAAGAGTTATAAATACCAATTTATTGAATCAGTTTTAAGGAAAAAGCTTATCTAAATCTCATATTATTATTATGCAAATTTTCTAATATATCTTCAACCATTAAGGAAAATAATTATTGAGGTAGAGCAATTTATTGATTCATAATTTGGTGCATGAAGGGTTGATGAATTGACTAATGTCATAGTGGGAAAAAAAAAAAAAAAAAAAAAAAAAAACCTGTAACTGTCTTTGCTTATAAACATTTTTACTTCATTAAGTTCAATAAAAATTGAATTTCAATGAAATATTTGAGTCTGATTTGTGTTTTAAACAAATTGTAATTCATTATAGATCACATTGATGCACAAGTACCCTAGATTTGATTTTATATATTCTGTGAATATTTTTTTACATTACTGTGCTCATTTTATATTTGTATGCTTTTATTAATCATTGTGTATAATGCCATTTGATTCATTTAGTTTCATATATTGTAAATTTTAAGTGTCATATGTTGAATCATATTAAATAAAAAGTTTTTACTTCTTTTATCTGTTTCAGATCATTTTTTAAAAAGTATAAATTTATTTTTATTTTTTATGTTGATTAAATTGATAAATATTTTAAGTTGTATTGTTAATTATTAGAATATTCTCCAACTAGCAAAGATGATGTCTAAAGTTTAAGAAAACAAGTGTTGATATTTTGCAACATCCTGCAGCCGAGAAAAAAAAAAAAAAAAGTAATTATAAAATTAACTAAATATATATATATGGTCAAATAAAATGAAAAGGTTTTATTAGAACAACACTATAATACTTTTTAAAACTATTAAAAAAATAAATAAACTAATGAGAATGAAGATGAAAAGTAGCAGTTAACCTTGGTAACAAATTTTGAAAAAACATTATTAAAGATAACTTATGAAAATTATCTCTATTTTTAGAAGTGCTTTCTTATCAGTTTACATAAAAAGACTTTATATATATATATATCTTAGTCATCCTTTCTTCTTATCTAAGATATAAATATTATAAATAAAAATGTGACTATCATTTTGCAGTTCAAAACAGATACTTTCAAAAGATAGATATATTTTTATCACGTAATTGCAAAATTGCTTTAGCTAATAGAAATGCTAGAATGAATAAATATAAATTTGTGAATGCAGAAAAAATAATCAGTTAGTCTTCAGATAAATGATGTATTTAATATAATGATCTCAATTTAAAGAATTGTTTAAATGAAATCCAATTCCTTGTAGCTATTCCAAGATGATGTACTTTTTATAGATTTGAAATTCTGAAATAGCTATTTTTCCTATTTAACCCTTTCTCTACTGACGGTACTTCTAAGTACCATTAAAATAACTTTTTATAAAATTCATTTAATGCATCGATTAATTGTAATACAGTTTAGAATGAGTTATAGATACATTACTTTATCTTATTCCAAAAGATTTATTGATTACACAAAACAAATATATTTTTAAAAGGATACCTTCTTTTGCCTTTGTATCTTTTCAGCTTTCTTGGCATTGGGGAGGGGGTGAGGATTTTTCAATTCGGAAATATTTCTATTGTAAGAACATTATATTTGTACATTTACTAATTCTACAAAATACTAAGAAAAATATTTAAGATTTGAGAGTGGTTATAAATATTACACAAAATCCCTATGAATTCAAATTTAATTAATCCTTCTAAAATTTATTAAATGATTATGTAAATCTTCTAATGTAGTTTAACCCCTTGAGGGGTGGTGGGATAAAATATATCCCACTTAATTTAAACAAGATTCTCACCAGAAAATTTTAACTAAATTTTATAATTTTAACTTTTGAGGAAAATCGTTGAAAAATTGCTTTTCCTTATTTAAAAATAAAATTTTTAGATTATTCTGGTGAGAATTCATTATCTAGAGATATTTTCGCTTGCCCCTCAAGAGGTTAAACAATTCACAAAAAATGCTTTAGAAGATAAAATGTTCATGAATTCATAATTCAGTACATAAAGGGTTAATACAGGATTCGTACGGTCCTTGAAAGTGCTTATGTTTTTCAAATAGAATTTTTGGTGTTTAAAAGTACTCATTTTCATGCAAACTCTGCAAAAAATACTTAAAAGTGCTTAATTTTCTTCTTGTATTATTTCTTAATCAGGGGGTGAAACTTCTGCATTTCTTTGAATTTCTGATTTAAAAATAAATCTACCTCCCCCCCCCCCCCCCTCTTGCTCATTCCTCCACAATACCAAAGTTTAAAATCTTTGAAACTTAATTTTTGTAAACTTTTTCTACTCTATTTGTTACTTTAAAGTGAATAAATAATCAGCCCTAAATTTCATTGCCAATTCGTTTCATTAAAATTTCATCCTCTCAAAATTTTGCACACACACACAGTACTCAAAGTTTAAAAACTGTTTAATTAAAAAAAAAAATCTGCTCTATTTGTCATTTTATTGTGACAATAAATAATTGATCATGAAGATTTCTCTTCCCATCCATTGGCATTTTCCCTTTGCTCCGGATCTCCCCCACCTCCGCCCCACTTAAAGAAACTTGCATTTTTTTACGATTTCCGTAATAGTTCTGTCTCAAGAACTGCCTGAATTTTCATCAAACTTCAGATTCAGGTATACCTTGATAAATATTGGTGCTGATTATGTTTTGGTGTAAATTGTCCAAATGATGGCGCTGTTGTGCTAGATTTTTCAAGATTTTCGCAATAGCTCTATCTGAAAAAGTATTGAACGGATTTTCATCAAACTTCAGATTCAGTTAGACGTTGATATAAGTTGTTGCTGATTAGGTTTTGGTGTAAATCACCCAACAGGTGGCGCTGCCATGCTGCATTTTGCAGGATTTACACGATTTTTGCAGTAGCCATTGTGGCAGATTTATCTGCAACATATCAATTCCCCCCCCCCCCCCCCCCCCCCCGTTTCTCAAAATCTACTTTAAACAAGTAAATTCATTATAGTAATTCTTTATCCTAAAATAATTCATACTCCTACATTCATTTAGTTTTTTTCTTTTCCTTTCACAAGGAACTTTTCTCAACACATATAAAGATTTATGGTTTCAGATATTTTGTTTCATTTATTCAAAATTTTCATTCTCGATTATTTATTTATTTCCCTTCCTAACGGTTCTTATTTAACTCCGTACAGCTGCACTTTATTTCAACTGTTCATTTTTCTCTAACGTATTTTTATCTGCACTAGAAATAAATCACTCTCATTTCATATTAGAACTTGATGGGTAAAAAAAAAAGGAAATAAAGAAAATAATGTATTTATTGGAATTGCAGTTATAAATTATATCTTCAATTATCATTATGCTTTCTACAGTTCACATACATTTATTAAAGATTACTCAATCACATTTAACTGCAATCTGTTTTTTTAATATAAACAAATGCCAGACTTTTCGTCGCAATAATTCTTGAAACATGTAGGGTTGCTTCACATCTGTGAGTGCGCCGAAAGGCAGCGCTGCCACGTAAGTTGTCTGCTAGTCCTGTCGCCAATGCTTTGTCTTTGTAATATTGGCATCAAAATCTTGATTAGTTGGTGATAATACAATATGCCAAGTCATATGAGTTCAGTACGCATTATGAGGGAGTTCGCCCCTGACCGCCCTGCTGAACGGTCCGCAAAAAGGACCGCTGTTGTTTTTTTTCTTTTCCATGGTGTGACGATGCGTAGCAGTTTCTTTCTTTTTAACGGATATGCTTCTACACATAGAGATAAATATATTTAATCTCTGCTTTTTAGAGAGCTTTGTATTTGAAGCTCCCTTCTTGTGAGATGTCCTTCTGCGTATTGGAAATGAATAAAGACTAATTGTACTTTCATCGATATGTTGGAGTTTTTTTGTACTCATCTTTTAGCGAACCCAAGAACCACCATCTGATGCGATCTCCACGATAGCCATATCTCAAGAACTAATGCACGGAATTTCATATCTTTGGAATCCTCATGATGGGCATAGATTGTCATTTAATTTTGGCACTCTGATAGCGAATTTTGAAGTATTAACATGTATGAAATAGAAGAAAGTTTTGAGATTGGCACATCCAACTAGTTTTTTCTTCTGCTGTATATGTTATTTTAAAATTTTCTAAATTTCTACTGTCACACGCTGAAATTCCCCCCTTCCTGGCCATTTGAATATTTAAAACTTTTATTTAAAAAAATGAAACTCTTTATTAAAAAATGCATCAGTTTAGTTATTAATAGTTATGTTTTAGTTAGTTATTAGTTTATTTAATTTGTAGGTCCTTACATTTCTTTGGTTTTGGCCCTTGATTTTTATTTAAAGAAATGTATACGAACCCTGTAATATAGTATATATTTTGATAAAATCTAGTACCACCGAACCAAAATGTTAAGGGGGAAAAAATACAATTTTTAAAAATAAAAAATTAGTTTTTTTTTTTTTTTTTTTATTAATTAGAGCTTGATATTTTATTTTTTCCTTCATTAAGTTACTGTGTGGTTAGTAAACATTGTTAAAATTAAGTTGATTTTTAAAGCAATAAAGAAAACTTTCCTTTTTTGTTCTCTCACAATAAACTGCAATTAAAAAAAATTAAATCATAATTTACCATATCATCTCTCTCATTCCTTAACTACACCATTTTCAGCTTAAAAAATAGTATATTCCTTACAAGTTTGTAATCAGCCTTCCAAACAGGAGAGTGGATTTTTTTTTTTTTTTTTTGCTTTAAATGAGATTTTTGGTATAAAATTATTTTGGCCATAATATGAAACTAAAGGGTATGAAAATATCATTGTAACAATAAATCTTAACCCTTAAATGCCTGATTTTTAAAAAATAATTTTTTAAATGTTTTTTGGCTTTCATTTTATAAATAAATCATGGGAAAAATACTTTTAAAAAAATCCTATTTTGTTTTAAGTATGCTTTACGGCTAAAAAACAGTTTGTTACTAATCGTCAATACTAGTGTTTAATTGAAAAAATAATTTTCTTTGATAAAATTCTGTAATATTAAACACACAAGAAAATTAAGAACTATGATAGGAAATAAATTTTATTTGCTCGCTTCAGAACAAAATAGAGTATGCGAAGGAAAGCTTGCGAAGCA
This sequence comes from Maratus speciosus, assembly GCA_963932465.1. Lineage (NCBI taxonomy): Eukaryota > Metazoa > Arthropoda > Arachnida > Araneae > Salticidae > Maratus > Maratus speciosus. The sequence goes on from OZ010791.1 coordinate 144,169,889, forward strand.
AGCTTCAATACAAAACAAAAAGAACATTTAGCAACAATTGAAAAATAAATCTATCTTTATTCTTAAACAGCACAAGGTTTGCCATCTACATGTTGAAAATCGACTTAATAACATTTTCAGAATGTATTTTATTGGCAACATTAGGCATTATAGCTTCAATATTATTCTAATAATATTTTAGAAGCCTAAATTGGGTATGTTGTCGAAAGGCAACACTCGGCATTTAAGGGTTAAGTTAGTTCACTAATATTAATAATTAACTTGAAGAACATTTTGTTGGATGTTTAAAGTAAGCTAGTAAATCTGTAGATTTTGGTCTTCAACGTCAGCTTTGCAAGTCATTGTTTTAATCTCACATAATATTCAATATCCCACAATATGCATCTGAATAAAAATTTTTAGTTACTTATATATTTATAAGAATATAAGATTACTTGAAGCTTTTGGAAATTTTATAAGTTTCACATTAAACACAGTTTTATGCAACGATATTCTGATGAACTGCTTATTCTTGAAATTTTTCCAGGATGAAAAGTACATCTTTTCAAGGGGGCTCTGCTACCCTGCAATCTCATTAACTTTACATTTGCAATTTCTTATTGATTGTGCTATATCAAGATTGTACAGTAGAACCCCGCTGGTCCGAAATTCCGGTTAATCCAAACTGATTTTATTTTTGAAAACTGTACTTGAACAGATTTAAAAAACAAAATTAAAAAAATTACTCAATAATGTAAAAGTGGAACATATGTACACGAATATAAAATGAAAACGTTCATTGTAGGCGCACTCGTAGAAGCCATCTTAAAAAAATCTCGAATATCTATCTGTTTGTTTGCCAGTCTCTATAAAATTCTTTTCTAAAATGCAAAAAGTATTTAATTCAAAGAATAAAAATTTATTTTTTCTTTCAACAGTTTGATTTCGCAAATTATCTACAGAAATGATTTTTCCCCACCCCTCGTCGACGTGGTGACTGGGCTATTTATAGATTCGAGATTTTAAACCATTTGTAATGGGTTGTTACACAATTCTGCATTCTGAAGTTCCACTGAATTATTATAAACACCGGGAGGGATAAAACAGGAATACTATTTTTCTCCGAAAGTCGTGCCGGATTATTCAGCATGCCGGACTTCAGAATGCCAGATTACAGGATGTTTACTATACTACTGAGTACTTATAACTTACATTTTTTATAGCACACATCTTTTTCTTTTCTATTTTTATCAGCATTTCGAGTAATCCGAACTGGCACCGGTCCCAATTAGTTCGGATTAGCGGGGTTCTAATGTAGTATATTTTGGATTCCATTTCACACTGGGATTTTATTAGGATAAGCATCGGTTTGGACAGAGGTTACTTACCTACCAATAACGAAATATTTGCATTTGATGAAGCAATTGAATAAAATCACATGTAAAGTTACTTACAGAAATGTTAATTTGATTTTCTAGACTGATACCTAAGTTAGAAAGAATTTAACAATTTGTTTGGAAAAAAACAGTTTTGGTGATCATTCTATAATAGTATTTAAAAGTAAGATCTTATCTAAATACATCAATCTATTTCAATAGCAATAGCACAGAGTTTCCCTCAGGTTTAAAAAGGGGCACTTTTTAGATGCTTAGGGATACTTATTTTTATTCTTTTGATTGTTAAAGACACTTTTAATATTTGACAGTTAGAGCTCTATTTTCAAGGCACAATAATTTAGTTTTTACTTTGCAAACAAGTTTTTTAACACAAAAGCTGCATTTTTTTTTTACTATGGTCAAGGAAGGTGCTACTTTTTTTTGGAGGAATGACAAGAAGGATGCTATTTCTTAAATTAAAGGGAAGGAAGGATGCAGTATTTTCTGAAACTGTCTGAGGGAAACTCTGCAATAGCATACTAAAGTTATCCTAAAATAGGCATATTTGGAGACTTTTAAACTTATTGGGATTTGTCTATGATTGTGTTCACTGCTAAATGACAGTTTTAGTAAAAGTGCTTTGGTGCTATAAAGTTGAGCTCATTATTACCTAAACTGTAGACCCAATTACAAAAGATTAATTAACCTTTCCTTCATCCAAACTTCATCATCCCTTATTACCCTCATCCAGACTTTCTGCTTAATCTTTCATAATCAGGATTACTTTAATGATTTTTTTATACACTATGAAATATAGTTGTTAGGGAACTGATAAAGGAAAAAGAAAAGAAATGAAATATGTACGGTGACAAATATGTAAGTGATAAAAGAAAATGTTTTATATTTATCAAACAGATGTATAAAATCCCATCAAAAGTTATACAATAGAGTTCATACTCATTTTCCAAGAAAAAATCCCCTGAGAATCCCCAGACGTATTTTCCAGGATGCACAGTTTTTTCATGACAACAATTGACGGATTTTTTTAAAAATCAGTATCATGAGACCCCCCCTCCCCCCACCTTAAAAAATACAAAGAAGTAATCTCTAAAATAAAGTTTATACATCGTCTATATAAACATTATAAAGAGAACTTTAAAGGAAAACATTAATTTGTGTACAACAGAGATAAAGTCTACATGCCTTGTGAGATTCTCCTTAAAAACTTGGTAGATTGCTGATAGAATTTAATTTCCGTTTGGTGATTTTATTATGTCATAGAAAAGCAGTGAATAATATGAAGGCTACAAGTGTCAATATTAATTTTAAAATGTACTTTATTTTTCTTAAGATCCTCTTTAACAGTTTTCAAACCTCCCAATGTTAAAAGACATGTCTATTGTCTGAATGGATGACACCAGACGTTAGAAGGAGCACAGATTAAATGTAACATAAGTTATATTTCATCTGTAAGAAGGAGTGGCTAGTTTCCAATTCTATAAATCACGATGTTAGGAGAGTCTTAGTTCAATTTCATTATGACTTCACAAAGCACATGAACAGCCAGCAACTGCCCTCAATTTCCCAGAGTAGCCAATCATTTTGCCATGTTTTCCCAGGTTTGGGGAATTTTTTGCATTTCCCCTGATTTTTTAGGACCAAAATTCATCCCCTGGTTTTCCCCTGAATCCCATAATGCCCTGATGAGTATGAACCCTGTACAACTAATTTAAAAAATCTGACAAATGTATTCACAAAATTTCCAACTAATCAGAATTATTTAAGACTTTTATTAGGAAATTTTAGCATCCATAATTTACAGGCATAAAAGTGAGAAATAGGAAAAAAAAGTAGAAAATATTTTCTGTCTATACAATGGCTCCTAACTTTTAAAATTTAGACACATTTTAACAATTATTTATAGAATAAAATGTACATATGACTTATTTTCTTTTTATAGCTTAGAAAGCATTAAAAACAAATTTAAACTTTTAAATCAGAAGTGTTGTATAAATAGAAGAAAATATTCTATACCAAAAAGAACATTATGAAAACTTCCTTTTTCTTTTAAAGTCTAAAAAAACTTTCCCTTTGTAATGATAATTTAACCAATTTTATTTGCATGACTTTCATATGCTTATAATATAAGCTTCCCTTTGATTTGATAGCTCTTTTGCATAGCAATCCAGAAAAAAAAAACCTCCAATGATTTTAGTTAGACAAAATGTCTGATTATTAAATTTTCAAGACACCCCCCACACACACACACAGACACACACACCTTATATGCCTCCAATATTTTCTTTGCATTTTTGAATTAATCCAGAGAATGACCAAAATTATTTTTAAAAATGTGGAACTCTTTCATGCCTGAACTTAACAGTTAAATTAATTATCCAAATGCACCATTTTCTTTTCAATGAATGATAAAATTTATATGAATTCCCATAGAAAAGCATTATGATGTAAAAGAAAATATTCTATATATTCTGAACAAATTTAACCAAAAACAAAAACTCTACCAAATATCAAGTTAATCGGATGTTTATGACACCAAAATCTTTTTGTGTCTCCACAGTGAGCCTCAAATCTTTTGGCAGTTATATAGGGTTTTATTTTTTTTATTATTATTATCAATGACTTTTGCATTCAAGTAATAAAGAACAATATAGAATAGAAATATTGATTCATTGTTTAAATTTTGTATCTTGTAATAAATCAGAGAAAGAGTTAGTGTGTATGCCTTGTCTGTCTGTGTGCTGAAGAGACTGCTGCACACAGAGTTACTAGATTCATCAAGTACCTGTATGTCTATAGTTATGCAGTTGAAAGCTAGTTTTTGGGTTACATATTTTTTAATTAATTAAACACTAAATAAAAAAATTCACTTTTTTTATTTCAAAATGGAACAAGGCAGATGCTAAGGAGCTGGCTAGTAGTGAAGATCCGAAGGTTGAAAATGTCTTTTTACTTTCTTCTATCTTCAATAGAAGAAAGTATTGTAATCGAAATTTTTTTCGACTTCCGGTTTTCGACGGATTTGCATGTTTTAGGGTTCATAGATTCCAAAAAACATGTTTATAGAAAATGTCTGTGTGTCCGTCTGTCTGTCGCCATTGTACCATCAAAAAGTGTATGAAGTTATGTATAGAATTAAACCAAAATTTTATTATAAGTTTTTGGCTATGGCAAGCAGGTCCTCCCTGAATTTGGAAACAATTCGCCGGTAGGGGGCGCTGATATAACAATTTTTGTGCGATTTTTAATATTATACCATCCGAAAGTGTATGGAGTTATGCATAGAATTGAACCAAATTTTTAGTTTAAGTTTTTGGCTATGGCAAGCAGGTCCTCCCTGAATTTGGAAAAAATTCGCCGGTAGGGGACGCTGTAATAGCGATTTTGAATATTGTACCGTCCAAAAGTGTATGAAGTTATGCATAGAATTAAACCAAATTTTTATTATAAGTTTTTGGCTATGGCAAGCAGGTCCTCCCTGAATTTGGAAAAAATTCGCCGGTAGGGGGCGCTGTAATAGCGATTTTTGTGCGATTTTGAATATTGTACCGTTCAAAAGTGTATGAAGTTATGCATAGAATTAAACCAAATTTTTATTTTAAATTTTTGGATATGGCAAGCAGGTCCTCCATGAATTTGCAAAAAATTCGCCGTGTATGAAGTTATGCATAGAATTGAACCAAAAAAAAATTTTAAGTTCTTGGCTATGGCAAGGAGGTCCTCCCTTAATTTGTAAAAAAATCGCCCGTAGAGGGCGCTGTAATAGCGATTTTTGTACAATTTTTGTGCCATTTTGAATATTGTACCGCCGAAAAGTGTATGAAGTTATGCATAGAATTGAACCAAATTTTATGTGTTTATTTTTGGTCATGTCACGAAGGTCCTCCCTGAATTTGGAAAAATTCTGCCGGAAGGGGGCACTATAATTGCGATGTCTGTACCATTTTCATTATTGTACCATCGAAAAGTGTATGAAGTTATCCATATAATTGAACCAAATTTTTTGTGCATGTTTCTGGCTATGGCAAACAAGTCCTCCCTGAACTTGAAAAAATTCCGAAAGAAGGGGGCGCTATAATTCCGATCTCTGTGCCATTTTCATTATTGTACCATCGAACAGCGTATAAAATTATGCATACAATTGAACCAAAATGTTTGTGCTTGTTTTTGGCTTTGGCCAACAGGTTTTCCTTGAATTTGGAAATATTGCGCGGTAAAGGGGCTCCGTGCTAGCGATTTTTGTATACTTTTCTTGATTTTTCGTAGTTCTATTGTGCATCGGCGGCTCATGCAGCGGCGGGAACTCGCTTCCTGCTATGCCGGCTATTCGCAAACAGCTGATAACGACAGAATAAGGAAAAATTAATAATTTTAACAAATATCATGATATAGATTAACTCGTTTTTAGTTCGTTTATTTGACTTGAGCAGAAATTTAAGATGAATATCAAAGTTGGTATAGTATTGAACTAATAATATTGAAGTATTAACATGTGTAACTAGGTTTTGAAATATTAAGATGTATAAGATAGAAGAAAGTTTTGGGATTGGCACATCCAACTAGTTTTTTTTACGCCTCCATCAGCTTAACTAATTGAAATATGTAAAAACAAAAAATACCATACCACATATACATGCTTTAAGCTTTCTAACAGCACAATTAGTTAAAAAAAATACAGACATTAACCTTCTCAAAAAAATTATTTTTGAAACTTTGATTTTGTGGGGTTTTCCTCCTCCGTTTTTCGAAGCTTGCATCTGAAGAAATATTATTCAAAATACAGAAAAACAAGAAACACCTATTTAACCGACATACTTTTCTTTTTAAAATGACATCTTCTGTGTCAAAAAATATTGATATTAACCCTTTGGAAAAAAAATTTCTGAGAGCTTTTTCAGCATGTTTCGTCTTTTCTGCAAAGTTTAACTCTTTATGTCCCACAGCAAAAAAATTTCAACCTCCCTTAGAATCTCAGCCAACCGCCCGATTTCATTCCCCCAAGAAAGAGATAGTGGCACGTTTTACCTATTCAAATGAAGATGCTATGGTTCAACCCTTTTGCTGTAGTATCTGTCCAAAGAAGAAGCTATTGTTATTACCTTTTGTTATCCAATTCCCCCAAAACCATAAATCACTTTGCTTTCCTGTTACCTTCTGCTAAACGAAGTGATAAATTATTTTTAGACTTAAGGGTATGTTTATGACATTTCTGCAGAATAATCATACGATAAAGGATTTTTTGTAGTTCTTTGTTTTATAAACACAACTTTTACTTGTAAATTAATCCTATATAATTGTAATAATATTTAAAAGCTTTTTGTTTTATTGGTAGAAAAAACAGAACTTATATTTTAAAATTTATGCTTGCTACATTTTTCGAAAAAAATCAAAATGTTTAATGCATTTTTAAACCATTTATACAACATATTCTTACAGAATATCTTTTTTTTTTTTTTTTTTTTCAAATAAAGTTATATGCTGAAAAATGTTTAATAATGAAACATTTGTACATTAATTTAAATTATGTGATAAATTATTACATAAATATTCATATGCTTGAAAAAAAATTAACTTTATTTGATACAATTTCTCCTGGGTAACTTTTCTTTTCTATAAAAATGGATACAATAAATTTAATAAATAATTCTATCAATTAAATAACTATATTTAAAAAAGGCAATGTAAAAAAAAATTATTATTTTAAAATATTCGTCCCCTTATAGTTTTTATTTATGAAGGTAATTGAAAAAGTCATTTTCCTGTTGGGAGCCATTCAAGTATTATGTAAGCAGTATGAAAGATGGGGGGGGGGGGGGGGGGTGAGGAGGTTCAGGATCTGTTTTTTTCCAACAAGGAAGAGGGAGAGTTTCAACAATTAATAATGTAATTTATCAGTAATTGTTTTTTTCTTGGAAAAAGTGTTGATGTACAAAATATTATAAAATCTTACATAAGTAAAAAAAAAAAGGGGGGGGGGGTCAAGCATTTGTTTATTTTTCTTTACAAGAGGGTGGAGGGGATACAAAATGATTAAAAATGCTTATGTAAATGCTTTTTTGCATGCCAATACTTTCACCTTTGGAATCGGTTAGAATTTTTTTTTGAAAATTAAACTATCCTCTTACAAAGAAAATAAAAACTATAATCAGAATCGAAAAAGTACAAATGCACAATAATAAATATAGACCCAAAGTATTCCGTGAAAAAAAAAAAAATACGAGCGAGAAATCTGCAACTATTCTGCTTAGATTTCTCCCATAGATTTAACATTAGCGTTCAAGTTTTTGATATATGATATATTAAAACCATTATTATTATTATTTTTTTTTTTTTATACCGCAATCCAATATATGGCTATTTATATTAAATTTATGGAATTAATAATACAATTTATTGGTATTTTTTTTCTTCTTGGGAAAAGCGTTGATGTACAAAATATTATAAAATCTTACATAACTAAAAAAAAGGGTGGGGGTCAAACATTTGTTTTTTTTTTCTTTACAAGAGAGGGAGGGGATACAAAATGACTAAAAATGGCAATGATTAAAAATGCTTATGTAATTAATACTTGAATTGCCCCTTGACTAATTCATAAATTTAGATAATTTTTAGTTCATAATATAATAAGATTTAATCATCAAAATATAAAACATTTAAAAAAGGTTCTCTAATGATTACATCTGTTGATATTAAAACAGATTATCAAAATTTCATGTGTCCATAACAACACTTATGATTTAATCACTGCATGGAATGGATTACTCAAATGCAAAAGTTTAAATAATTAACTGTAAGAATTAAACTGTGAAATATTTTTTCATTCATGAGATTCGGTGTTATAAATTGACATGATATAAGATTTCATTAATAATGTTATATCTTATTACTTGAAGATTTTAAAAAAATGTGAAAAATTATAAAAGAAGCAAAAATATTTATTAAATCTTTTTATTATTGAATTTGATTTTTCTACTGTAGACAAGCTATTATAGGTAATTTGAATCTTTCTTTATTTAGCGGACCAATATCTATATGTGTGTACATTTTTATCTGTCAATAGCGAACACCTACGAATACCTATTGTTAAACGGCCCCTATTTCAATTGTGTTTCTATCTACTGTTTGTTAAGCAGACACGCCCAATCCATGTTCGAGGTCTTACACTTCAGAAAAGAGGGGGGAGAAATAAACAAGGCTGTTTGCCGGGCGTTATGGGATTCAAGTATTTCGGGCGGATTGGGATCTAAAGGGTTAAAATCTCCATCGGCCCTGTAAACCAAAAACTTAATCTACATACATTTAACTTTAAAAAAGACGTTTTCAGCTTTAAAAATATTAAACTTTTAATAATAACACTTTCAAAGAAATTAATTTCCAAAAGTCACTCTTACAATTTTCATCTTTTTTCTTTCTTTGAATGTTTAACATTCTGCATTTGCCCTTTTGAATCAAAATAATAATTTAAAAAATATACATATTTAATCTGCATCTATTTTACTTTAAAATGATGTCTTCAGTTTTAAAAAATATTAAATCCTTTCTGAAACTCACTTTGGAGACTTTCATTTTTTATGCATATTTTTAAATTCTGCATCCATTTTGAAAATAAAAATACAAAATTGCAACCACTTAACAAGCATGCATTTAGCTTTAAAAAGACGTCTTTAGTTTAAAAAATATTAACCCTTTGAAAAAAAAATTCTTGACTGGAAGTTACTTCATGACTTCAAGATGATAGGCACATTTTGACTATAAAATTAAACTTAATTTTATACAATGGCTCCGAAATTTTAATACAATATACTAACTTTTTATCTAATGGAGTATAAATTTTATTCAGAAATTATGAGATCTAGAAAGAAAACAAGAAGTTTGATAATGAAAAAAATTACCAAAGGGTTAACATTGTGTATTCTTTGATTGAAAACGTTATCTCCTTTTGTGTTAATGCTCTAAAAATTTTAATACATTAAACTAACCTTTTAGCTGTTGTTAAGAGTAAAATTTTGGTTTAGTAATAATGAGATTTGGGGTAAAATAATCAGTTTGAAAATTAAAACATTTCCATTTTAGCTGGCTTTTATACCAACCACTAAATATCAGAATTTTAACGTCATCAGATGATTTTAAAGTACTTAAAAGAAAGAATACAATCTGCTCAATGTTTACTTTTGCACGTGCAATATTCAAGAGCTTTAGAAAAATACTTTCTGTTTTTTAAGGGAAAGGGGAGCTAAGGTGTGTCCCACCGAAATAAAGCCACCATGATTATGTGCTGTAACTGGGCATGAAACAAACCAATAAAAATGAAATAAATATTTTAAGAAAGTCTATTTACAAATACATATTTACACGGAGTAGCTCACTTCCTGCCCCACTTGGGCAGGGAAAAAAATATTATGTAAAAAAAAAGGGGGTGGAAAAGTGTCCTGCCGAAATAAAGCCACTACAGTTAATTGTCAATATATCCGCGATGTTCATATATGACTTGGGATATACGATGTGGCATGCCATTTACCAATTCTTGGAGCACAGTAGTATCAATATTATCCCAGGCTTCAATGATGGCGGCCTTTAATTCTGCCACAGACTGAAACTGTCTGCCATTGGCATATACCGCCCTACTGAGGATATCCCACACATTTACTTCGGGATTAAGGTAAAGGGGAAAGCACAAACCGTTCCATGACATGCACCCTATTATTCAAAAACAATTTCCAGGCAGATTTTGCAACGTGAATGGCGACATTGTCCTGCTGGAAACCCAACTTAGGGCACCAATTCTCTCTGCAAATGGCAGTAGATGAGTTTCTAGCATTTCTTGATATTTGGTAGCCCTCATGCGGTCTGAAGGAAGAGCCAGGTTAAGTTTACCGCCATAGCCACATCCTCCCCACACCATTAATGAGCCTCTATCTTGCTGTCTTTCGGAAAAAAAAAAATCCTCTTGTTATTCCAATATAAAGCAAGGCCGTCTAAGCCATCCAAATTAATTTTTTTCTCATCTGAGACTATAACACACACAATGCCACTGGTCCTTCCACGTTTGATTATATTGGGCTCAATCGATTCTCCTTAACGTATGGATAGCTTTCAACATGAGTGCTGTTTCCTTTTCTTATATCGTAAATTGCTTTTACGTTTTTCAATTTGTGGCAGGGTTGATCTTCTCACTGGGATGTTATCCTCATTGGCCAACAGTTTTAGGGAAATATCACTTCGTGAAAGACGATGCAAAACATCTCTTTCCTGCCTGGATGTCATTTTTGTGCATGTGCACCTCATTTTCTTATACCCGTACGCATTGCCCTGATTAAAAAAATTATCTATTACGGTCTTAGATCGTTTGATTTGCTTACATATTAGTCTATGTGAAAGACCTTGTTCCTTAAAAGCTGTTATCTGAACTTTCTCAAACTTTGATAGCTGGGTTTTCTTTATCGTTGCAATGCTGCAGGAGAAGTAGAAAATACAACCTTCTAAAGTCTACACAAAGTTCGAGAGGCACAGAGCAAGTATTTGACAACATCCTGATGTCATAAACATGTTGAACTGCAGCAGCTGGAATGTCGATAGTTGCCAATAAATACTAATATTGGCATTGGCTTTATTTCGGCAGGACACTGTTTCCCCTCTTTTTTTACGCATTCATCTTTTTCTCCTGCCCAGGTGGGGCAGGGAGTGAGTTACTACTTGTAAATATGTATTTTTATATGGACTTTCTTAATATATTTGTTTTGTTCTTATTTGTTTGTTAGTCTTATTTGTTTGTCCAGTTACAGCACATAATTACGGTGGCTTTATTTCGTTGGGACACACCTTAGTTTAATGTAAATATACTTTTGAAGGATTCCCAGCAAAACATGACTGGCAAATTCCCTGACCAAATCTTAAAAAATTCTCTGGCCAAATGGACATTCAACGAAATTTGCTACTTATTTTCACAATCCTCTGTCAAAATTAGCGATTTTTTTTTCTGTGATCGTTCTTCAAATTTCAATTTTTTTTCCCCCCCCTTTGCGATTGTTTGATAAATTTTGCATCATTTTTCATTTTTTCTCCAAAACTTTTTAAAAAATATTTGTAAATTCCTTGACTTTTCCTATATATTTTGAAATTTCCCTGACTACTTTGAAATTACCTGACTTTCCATGATGCTGGGAGCCCTGTTTTTGGAAAATCCCTCACAATTTAAAGGACAAATATTACAAAGCCACCATTTGAATAATTTTTATTTTATTTTTTATTCACTTCCTGACAACTAAACACTATATGCCTGTAAAATTACCTTAAAAATTTCTCTTTGATTTAAAAATATTTGTGTAAGAAAATTTTATTCAATTATTTAGTTTAATCCACAGAAGAAACCATGAAGTTAAAATAGTTTAATAATTTAAAAAGTTTTAAGGCAATTCAAAGCATAGATCTTTTTTTAACATAAAGTTTACTTGTGAAAAGCTTCTGTTCATCAAAACGGAAGTATTTGTGTTAAATATGATGCAAAATTATTTTAAAATTTGATATTTTAAAGCTTTCAAACCCTGAAATATTGGAGTATTTGGTTAGGTGAATACTCAGTATTCAGATAAATAGTTACTATTCAGCTAGCTGAATATTCAGTATTCGGCCGAAATCAATATTATGTATACACATTTTTTTAAATAGTTACATTCAAATTCCAATTTTAATAAAACTAAATGTAGCTTTAAAAAAAATCTTTGTTGATTTAATGTTTATCTTAGAAATCACACCCAATTTCATGTAGTTACAATTACATTAATTTGATGTAAGTCCCAATTACCCTAATTTCCTGCCTGTAATCTGGGGATTATACGTTAAAAAACTTTATTTTTCTTGTAATGTGGTTTATCTGTGAGTTTTTTTCTTACACGATACCTTCCTAAATGTCAATAAATATAATTTTTTAAGCAAATTTACAAATATCTTTCTTAAGAATCAACAGATGGCACTACGTGATTCATATTCACTGAGTGATGAGAATAATCACTTTCAGATTTTGATGGATTTAATTAAATTATTTTATTATTAAGAGTATCTGATTTTTTATGTCTAATATAATAAATTATTAAGTATTGTTTATATTGTTGCCGTACAAGTTTGTGATGTAACGTAATGAGTAAGTTTCTATTTTCATTATTATAATTTTTGAATAAATATTAAAAACAATGCAACTGATTAAATCTGCATTAATTTTCAAATGAAGTCCTTTGATTAAATTAAAACATCTTTTCATTTCATAAGTTTTTTATTTATTTTTTATCGGGAAAATATAATATTAGCATATTCTGTGATAATGCTACTTGATTTTCAATATTTTTCTCGTAGTTCGGTAGATGGCACCATCATTGCAGATGTTAAAAGCATATAGACTCATTAAGACCGAATCATATTAAAATAAAAATAACACAAAAAAAAAACTAGTTTAAGGAATTTATATTTCATTTAAATAAATTATTAACATTTTTTTTATATTTTGGCCGTACGAATTTGTGATGTAACATAATAGGTGAGTTTCTATTTTCATTATTATAATTTTTGAATAAACATTAGACAGTCCAACTTATTAAATCTGTGTTCATTTTTAAATGAAGACGATTGACTAAATTAAAACATCTTTTCATTTCATGTTTTTTATTTATTTTTTAACAGGAAATATAATATTAATGTATCCTGGAATAATGCTTGCTTGATTTTCAATATTTTTCTCGTTCGGTAGATGGCGCCATCACTGCAGATGTTAAAAGCATATCATATAGACTCATTAAGGCCGAATCTCTCTATTCTAAAAAAAAGTAACTCCCGCTGTCACCGCCGCCGCCGCCGCCGCCGCCGCCGGTTTTGAATTTTTTGTGACCGGAGGTCTTTCTTCGTTAATATTAAGAAAAATAATGCATACAAAAATATGAAAATTGGTAGTATTATACAGAAATGTTTGATAAACACGCTGATGTAGACAGTTTTCAAATCGAAGAATTATTTTAAGAGATATTTAATGCTAAAGTTGGACAAAATCGTTCCATTAAAAAAGTTTTATAGGAGCAAAAACTATACATCGGAATTTAATACTTTTTAGATCATTTTATACGTTATAATTTCCCGGTGTGCAGAAATAATTTATTTTTTTAATTTGACTCATTTTTCGAGGTTTCATTTCTATTTTAAATTCAAATTTTCAGCATTTCGAGAGATATTTTTTTACTTATTTCAGAAAATTGTACTAATTTAACCTGTTGCCAAACTGTATAAACAACGGAAACAATAATGTTTGCTTCAAATTAAAAATTTATTTACGCGTGACTATTATAAACAGAAAAGAAAAACTTTCAAATTAGAATTAAATAATTACGTATAAAAAGCAGGAACTTATTGAAAATTACTTCATCTATAATTACACGTGAATTTTAACAGAGAAAGGATATTGTAAAGTAATAAATTCATTAACATGCGTTAGAAGTCTTAAATAGGAGAAATTACATCACATTTACGTCACATTACACTTATTATGTAAAATGAACAAAAAATAATATTGCAAAATAGTAGTTTAAATTTAAAAATAGCGCGAGACATTTACTTGATATTTTGAGATGAACTTTTCAACTATTTTTTTTTTTTTTTTTTTTTTTTTTTTTTTTTTGACAGCGCAAATAATATTTCATTTCTAATAAAAGCATTTTCACGTGAATATTAAAAAGGGAAAGAAAAGTTTGGTGAAAATTACGTCAGATTAAAAACGATATATTTAAAATGTTTTATTTAAAAGGACTTTCTTTTCGCTTTGTTAAAAAATACCGGGAGACAAAGACTCTGTTTACTTAATTCATTTTATATTAGATGATTTTGAAATGCCATTGTATCTTTTAACAGCAGCTGATTTTTCCGTAAAATTCCCCAATCAAAGAGAAATGAATAGAAACCCGTTTATAGGGAGATCGGCTTTGTTTTTTTAATTATAATTCAATCTTCCAAAAAAATTCAATTAAAGCCGATCAAATTAGCGTGCTTTTAGAGACTGCAGTGTCTGATCGGGGGGTTGGCGAGCGTAGCTCGTAGGGGGCCGAGCCCCCTAGTTATATTAAAATAACATTAAGACGAAAAAAACTAGTTTAAGGAATTTAGATTTCATTTAAACATATGTAATTAATTTTATGTAATTAACTTATTTAATTATAATTTTTATACTAAGTAGTAATGCAATCCTTCCGAATTTATTCTTATTTGTGTGTACTTAATAGAATTGCAAATATCTTTGTACTGAATTTTCTATTTTTTATTTATTTATTTTTCAAGTGGTATATTAAATACAAACGTTAAAAATGAAAATATTTTACACTAGATTCAATATTTTTTCCCTTGTGGCTCAATGTTAGTCCTGTGGATCTTGTGAAATTTTTTTAAGTGAAAATTTCACCTGCGGATTATACAGTGTTTTTTCCCAAAATATCATGAAAATGACACCTGAGGATTATATGCCGCCACGGATTATAGGCAGGAAATTAGGGTATTAGAAATTCATAACTTTTGATTCATGCTTGATAGAAAAAATCTCCCTACTCAAAAAAAAAAGTAGCTAACGCTGTCACCATAGCTGTGTAAATTAATTTTTTGTGATTGGAGGTCTTTTTTTTTTGCTAATATTAAGAAAACTACCACATACAAAAATATGAAAATTGATAATATTATAGAGAAATGTTTGAACAACATGCTGAAGTAGAATGTTTTTAAATAATAATTATTTTAAAAGCTATTTAATGTTAAAGTTGGTCAAAATCGTTCCATTAAAAAAGAAAAAATTATAAATAGGAATTTAAATCTTTTTTTTTTTAAGGATATACATTACAAGCTCACAGTGTGCAGACTGCATTTATTTTTTTTAATTTGACTAATTTTTGTTTTCAAATTTTCAGCATTTCAAGACATATTTATTTCATGTTTTAGAAAAGGTTATTTTTTTAAATAGTTGCCAACTGTAAAAACAGCGCAAATACTATTTCATTTAAATTAAAAATTTATTTACATGTGACTATTAAAAACAGAAAAACCCCTTTCAATTAGAATTAGATGTTTATGTGTTAAAAAGCGACAAAATATAAAAAATTAAATGATAAAAATTGTATTTATACGTGAATATTAAGTTAAAAAAGAAAGAAAACTTTAAATAATAAAGGCATAGATGCCATATGTTCCCTCAACTGTTGTTGTTTTGAATTGTTTGGCGATTTTTTGTTGGCATGTTGGCGGTGTTTACAGATATGACAAACTCGATATGGAAACCCCGTGTGACGTATGTGTTGTGACATGTCGTGTTCTGGCAACCCCTGAGAAGCTTAGATTTTGTGGATGTATCGATGTATTTTGATTTTGATATCGTGTTCTATGGTTGTCTTTTTATGATAAATTTATTGGATGTATTTCATTGACTATAGTTTCTGTAGTCCGTTTAAACGCTCTTGCTGAAGTAATTAAGAAATATGAGGAAATTTTGACAAGAAAGGGAAGTTTGTTTATAGCGTGTCAATACGTATTAAGCCTATTTTGAAAAATGACGGCGGTGTTATATTTTGTGCTGTAGGTTTCAAGAAAGCGGATGTCTGTTAAGGTATGTTGATAATTTTATGTATATTTTGTTGCTTTAAGAGTTTTTTACATTTTGAGATTGCTACAAAACGAGAACTACTGCATTTTGAGAATGCTATACCACGAAAAATGCTGAATTCGGCGATGTTTTTTTTTTCGGTAAATGAGCGTGAAGCGCTCATACAACTATTGCTGATTGCCACTTTAGCGAGTTTCATTTTTTAGGTATATTTTGCTGCTTTAAGAGTTTTTTACATTTTGAGATTGCTACAAGACGAGAACTGCTTAATTTTGAGAATGCTATATCGCGAGAAATGCTGAATTTGGCGATGTTTTTTCCCAGTAAATGTGCGCGAAGCGCTCATACAAGGATTACCGATTGCCAGTTTAGCGAATTTTGTTTATTATTTGCATTTTATTTTCGTTAAGCCAAACATGCGTATAAACTGGTGCTTGGCGACATTTAGTACTTGGCAGAAAAGGAGTTTTCACGCCAAGAATTCCGAGATGGCGGCCGGGGGGAACTTATGATATCTGTTCCATAATAAATCCATTAATGTTTGTTAAAAGCAGTAAATGGGTGAAATTACGTCATATTTAAAATGGCCAAATGATAATATTGCCAAACAGTTTAAATACAAAAATATATTTCATATTTCGAGATGATCATTTTAACTATTGTTGCCAATTCTAAGCCAGCACAAATAATATTTCCTTTCTAACAAACAAAAGTATTTTCATGTGAATATTAAAAAGAGAAAAAAAACTTTGATGAAAATTACAGATTTAGAACGATACATTTAAAATGTCTTATTTAAAACAATTCTCTTATAGTGTTGTTAAAAAATATCAAGAGGCAAAGACTCTGTTTACTTAGTTCATTTTATATTAGTTTTTTTTCAAATGTTTAATTGATCTTATTTAACCATATTCAAAAACAGCCGTTAGATGCCTTAACAGCAGTTGATTCGGCCTTAAAATCCCCAATCAAAGGGATATGAATGGAAATCCATTTACAGGAAGATCACCACTGGTTTTTTATAACTCAATCTTTCATAATCTTTTTAAAGCCGATCAAATGAGTGTGTTTTTAAAGGGTCTCTGAACGGAGGATGAGCCCCCTAGTGTAAAAAAAATTAACAAATCAAAAGAAAAAAAATAAAATTCACTAAACTAGTGATTTGGACCAAAAGTGTAGTTGTTTGACTATTTCCACGATCAGATTATAGTAACTTTTCATTTAATTAAAAACAATTTTATCAAAATATTTTCACTAAAAAATCTGGCATGAAAATTGAAAACCACTAATTATAATAGCAGTTGACTTTATAAAATTATATACTTTGCTAAAAAACATATGACAAAAATCAACACTTAAATTCATCATAAATAGAATTCTTTATTTACTATATATTTTCAATTGAAGAGTTGGATTGAGCAACCAGCCATAAAATTATAAATACAAATTTTATACACTGAAAAGAATATCATTGGATATTTTTTAAAAGTCTACAACTTTTTTCATAGTAGATATCTTTTGAAACCTCAGTCTAACACACACAAAAAAGAAAAAAGGTCGAAGTGAGTAATAAAAAAAGCTAAGTACTGAGAAATTTTTTTAATTATGTACACAAGTACATTTGCTGAAGCTATATACAGGTTCTAGTTATGAATACAGAAATGTCATACATTTTCTTTTCTTCATTTGCTCATCACCTGATAGAATTTTTAAAATAATAAAATCTATTTAACATTAACTTAATTTTCAAGTACAATAAATTAACAAGTTTAAAGCATTTCCAGTATATTGTACTAATTGATAAACAATATTCATAAACAAATGTATAAAATATGTAGTTAATTGCTATTTAATGCAACTAAAAGGGTAGAAACTACTAGAATTTCAGAAACTAAGAATATTCATCTTATTACACAAATCATAAGAGAAAACGCTTAAAGAAACATTTACTATATAAAAATACGTAGCTTACATATTAAACAAAATATAATAAAACTAAAAATACCATTCATTCTTCACTTTTTTCTTTTACAGATCATATACTTTAATTTTATATCTCAGCAAATTAAATATCCCCCTCCCCCTCCCCATAAGAAACATTTTAAAAAACAACAGAGAAATTTTAATATTTATATGCTTGATATAAAATAGCAGTAACCAAAACTGCTGCTGCTATGACTAGTGGTACAGTAAAATTTGATGCAGGCACTGAAGATTTAATCTTTCTTGCAAAATATTTCATCAAGTTATAATTACGTCTCACTTTTGATCTGCCATCGTTCAGATATGAAGATTCTCGTTTTAATTTTTCATAGCTAAATTTATCAAAAAGATCAAGTGACTCCAGAAGAAGATTTTCAAAGGGTAAATCATCTGGAATTCTTGAAAGCAAGGCATGCACAGATGCCATATCACAATCTTGCTGTAACACTTCTGTTTTACGATGAAGTACAACTGCGGTTGTCAAATATAACGGCATAACAGGATCTGATACAATAAAGAAATCAAAGAGACGCACTACAGTGTCATATTCATTTAATACGTGACCAAACCAAGTAATTAACCAGCTTATACAATATGCAACACCAACTTCAGATTTAAGCAGGAATTTAGATAGCTGTGAACTTTTTTTCTCAATTAAAGGATACATGCAATTAAGCATATCAATAGTATGTTCCATTGATTCTTTCATAAAGACTTCCAAATGAGTTTTTGAGAGTTTTTCTACAACATAGTAAGCCATTTCTTCTCCTAATACAAGCAGAAAAGTTACACATATGTCATGATACCCTTGATAATAATGAAGCTCTGGATGTTTACATAAAACACGCATAATCAAAAGTACTAATTGATCCAACATTGCTAATCTTTGGGCTTCCTTTATACTAGGCGGGAAACGTTTAAGAGATCTATTGACATCCAAAACAACCTGATGATAGTAATGATGCTTTTCAATATCTTCCCGACTAGGTCTAGGACTTGTCTCGATAACGTCTACTCCAAGAAGTTTCGGCCATACTTTTCGCCTGATATCATCACATAATAAACCACCAGGTGATATAGCAGCTTCTTTCAAGAAGTCAATATCTTCATCGGCAAGAGCAGAAAGTATTTTCTTTCGCTTCTTTTTTACAAAATTTGCATTTCGGTTTGAATCATATTTCAGATCTCCAATCATCTGATCGCCCTCAAAATACGCAATGTTATTTATTTCTCCATTTTCATTTTTTCTATCGCATACCTCGAGGGCATTAGGTTCTTCCTCAACCTTAGAGGAAATTTCCTCAACAAATAAATGTTGTTTAATTTCATTTAAATGAAGGCCTTCAGAAAAACAATTTTTTAATTGTTCTTGATGTTTCAATGATGTATCGTTATCGAGAGAATTAAGATTGACCTCCCCGTTGTCAACGTAATGACTTTTGTTTACCTCAAGTATCTCGGCGTTTTCAGCCTCTTCCGCTACGAGATCCTCTTTACTTTCCTTTTCTAATTCCGAATTCATATTTGATTCAAAATAAGCTTAAGTATAGCATTTTATACCAAAATCCGCGAAAGAACAATCTTATAAAATGTACAACATAAGCGGAAACCCTTTAAATTTATCAGCTGCACGGCGAATACAAATTGGTTGATTGATTGATTGAGGAGGAAAAGTACAGGTGGTACACAATGGTTTTACGTAAATAGATTGAACAAAACCTCAGAGTAAACAAAATCAATGACAAAATCCATGTCGTAAACTGGGAATTTTTTTGAAAATTTGAAATAATTAGCTTTCTACTATATCACTTTATATTATAGTAGTCTCTGCCTAAGACGGAATCAATCTTGTCTAAGGAAATATTTTGCCGTATACAGTTTACGTTGCAATCAGCTGATGAACAGCCACCTGATCGATTTTAGACACACATCGATTTTGGACAAAATCGCATCCAAAGTATAGGGCCTAGAATATATAGTGTGGAAATCGGCTATCCCTGTAATACTTAAAAAAGCACTAAAATATTGTATCCCTTAAATGTGCAATGATACTGCTGCAATATGCAGATCGCAGCGACATCTGCAGGATATTTTCTACTCTAGTAGTACGGAAATCTCGCAGATGTCGCTGCGATCGACTCTTGAAATGGAGGATATTCCATTGACGTTTTGATCACGTGGTCAAGGTAAAAACTTCTAGCGTAAAGAAGGGAAGGCTCCGTAGACGTGTAATATAAATCCCCGCTAGCCAATGAAACAGTTCATGAGGCAAAGCAGTAGTATCTTCCCTTCTTATCAGTTATAAGGTCTTTGGGAAAATTACCGGTATCACGTGACTTTTTTCAGCCTCGAACCCAGATTTGGAATATCCTCCATTTTAGCAGTATCGTCGCGCATTTAAGGGATACAAATCATAGGCGTATCATGAGGGTGCGCAAGTGGGGGGGAAGGTGCCCGGGCACCCCCCCCCACACACACACACTTGCGCACCCTCAAGCACAGTGGAGGATATTCCAAATATGGGTTCGAGGCTGAAAAAAGCCACGTGATACCGGTAATTTACCCAAGGAACTTCTAACTGATAAGAAGGGAAGATACTCTTTTTTGCCTTATGAACTGTTTCATTGGCTAGCGGGGATTTACATCATGTCTACGGAGCCTTCCCTTCTTTACGCTAGAAGTTTTTACCTTGACCACGTAATCAAAACGGAGATGGAATATCCTCCATTATTTTAAAAAATCGAAATCTACAAAAGAAAAAAGAAGAAGTGAAATCGGAGTTCAATGGAGGATATTCCAAATCTGGGTTCGAGGCTGAAAAATGTCACGTGATACT
This sequence comes from Maratus speciosus, assembly GCA_963932465.1. NCBI lineage: Eukaryota > Metazoa > Arthropoda > Arachnida > Araneae > Salticidae > Maratus > Maratus speciosus. The sequence goes on from OZ010791.1 coordinate 144,190,695, forward strand.
GGTAATTTACACAAAGAACTTATAACTGATAAGAAGGGAAGATACTACTGCTGTGCCTCATGAACTTTTTCATTGGCTAGCGGGGATTTATATTACACGTCTACGGGGCCTTCCCTTCTTTACGCTAGAAGTTTTTACCTTGACCACGTGATCAAAATGAAAATGGAATATCCTCCATTAGTTTAGTTCAGAAAACTAACAGCCTAAGTTTTGAAATGTGATAAAAAAAGAAACCCATGTTCTTTTTCAAAGAAAATTATGTTGTTTATCTTTTTTAAAACTAGAATATTTTCAAGAATCTGTATTAATCAAAGTAAGTCAAAAAGGTGGCTTTATAATCCCACTTCGACGTTTTTTGTTTGGGAGAGATTTTTTTTAACACTGTTCTTTCTATTGCATGTTACAGCAATTTCATGAGAAATTAACGCAAGTTCTTGACGAGGATAGAAACTATTTGTCTCTTTGCTTTCGTAATTTAAAATCTAGAAAGAAGCAAAAAAATTTGAAAGGGAATGCAGATGTGAAACGATAATTCTAAAATGCGATTATCCGGGGGAAAGAGGAGGGAGTGCACAGACCCATACCTCCTTTGAAAATGAAAAATAATAGCACAGAAAATTCAAATTAATCTGGAGGTTGGTTGAATTTCGTGTTTCGCGGCCATTTTTTGACATTCGTAAAAGGAATATGGTTGCAGTCTTTCAAGTCAATATAGTAATTTTTTTCCTCTGAAAATTTTTGTACGATTTTTAAGTTTCTCCTCGTTCCGTGGCGTTCTTTTGAAAATAAGAAAAGGAACCCAGTTTAATTCTTTTAGCCCAGTTCAGTAAATTTTGACCAATTTCGCGATTTTATTCTGCGATCACTTCATGATATTTACAATTTTTCCCCAAAGTCCTTTGACGAAATTCACGTCGTTCTACGCGATTTTTTGGTCGAAATCCGCACTTTTCACCACTAACCTTTGACAAAATCCGTGTTTTTACCGCGATCCTTTGAGGAAATTCGCATTTTTTACCGCGATATTTTGACGAAGTTGGCATTTCTTTAGTGACGAAATTCGAGTTTTCTTTCTACGATCTTTTGACGAAATTCTCGTTTTTATCTCGATCCTTTGATAAAGTTTATTTTCTGTTGCGGCCGATAGACGAAACTGAAATTTTACAGAGGTCATTTGTCGAAATTAGCGATTGTTTTGCGCGACCGATCGGGAAAATTCTCTATATCTTTCCGTACCAGTTAACAAAATTCTCTACTCCTTCCCGCGACATTTTGATGAAATTTGCAAAAATTTTTCGTCAATCGTTTATCGAAATTCTTAATTTTTTGAGCAATCTTTTGACGAAATTCGCGATTATTTTCTGCACTCTTTTATCGAAATTCCCGATATTTTTCCACGATCATTTGAAGAAATTCTCATTTTTTTCTGGGATCGATTCACGAATTGACTTTGAAAAATTCCATAAAAGAAATAAAAATCGCAGACTTAAAAAAAAAATACTCACCGAAGAATCACAGGTCTGTGAAAGAATTTGGAGGGGGGAAATACCGCACAGCATTTTTAATTATGCGGGACTTTCCTTTTCTGTGCGCAAATTGCGCGATCCCGCACGTTATTTCAAACCCTGTCCCTCAAAGAAAACTTCATTACTAGTGGAGTTTTGTTGGTTGGTTTTTTTTTTCAACGAACGTAGAATTAAACAATTCTAGGATTGAGTTGGGGACTGCCTTCGGCAACGTACTCCCGAGCAAGCTACGACCTCTTCTGTCTCGAAAGAAGCGAATCTTGAATTATTGCGTTTTTTATTTCGAGTCAAATTATTTCAACTTCCTTATAAGAATTGATTTGTCATTCTTTCAATTCGAATTTCATCACAGCAATTGCAAAAATTACCAGAGTGTTTTCTGTTTCAAAAAAAGTCAAAAAATCGCCTCAGAGCACGAAAACCACCGCTAAAAATCGCATTAAATATTCGGAAAAGATTTAAAAACCACGGGGAACGAAATTAACCAACTGGGTAAAAGATTTAAACTTCCTTTTAGGAATGTAAAAAAAACACTACGAAATTCGAAAAAAGCCCTCTCAAAATAACATTAAAAAATTAAAAAATCGCTGTAAGAATCTCGAAAACACTTTATTGAAAATAAGACAAAGTTTATTCTGGATAAAATATTGAAATCGGATTCTTTTTTTACTAATTTGAATTTTTAAAAATGCCGCAAAATGCGAAAAAAATCGCATAAAACATTAATCGAAAAATTTCAGAAATTGTCTTCGATATGCATGACTTCAGGCATACAGGTCCTGTCAAATCTTACAGCTGTGCCGGCTGCTTTGTTTTTACTGAGTTCAGCGCGCACGCGTACACACACAGAGAGACAAACAAGCACCTATTAGGTAGATTTCGTATGAAATACTAGCTATTGGCGTCGTTCCCACGTTGGAATTTCTGAAAATTTTTGCAGATCTACACCGATCATGACCCCTAGAACCCAAAACCATCCTCAGTAAAAAACTTTATATATCTATCTATCTATATATATATATATCACTTTCTTCTGGACACGATAACTTCCACAATTCTGCACAAATCTCTTTCAAACTGATACATAAAATCAAGGGGCATAAAATCTCGCTCAAGTTCGTTAACGGGCAAAATCGGACCAAGGCGATGGAAATAGGGAGGGGTTTTGTGAAAACCGAAAACCCCCCATAACTTCTTAATTTTTGCACATATCAAATCAGTTTAAAGTTTTTATTACTTCTAAAAATAGGACCAAAAATTTATGTATCACATATTTTTGATAAAATTAAAAATGGGCTCAAGGGGCGCAAAAACAGGGTTTTGGGAGAAAAAAAATTCCTAACTTCGTCAATTCTCAAGATATCAAATCCAATTAATTTTATTATACATCTCCTTAATATTATCTACAACTTTTATATTCACAAGTTTTTGATAAAACCAATTCGTACAGAAAAAAAAAAAAAAAAAAAAAAAAAAAAAAAAAAAAAAGGGGGGGGGGGTGAAGAAGAAAAGTTTCCATAACTCCGTCAATTCACAAGATATAAAATCCCCATGAATTTATCATATATCTTCTTAATATTGTCTTCAACATTTATATAGACAAGTTTTGGATAGTACCAATTCTTACAGCAAAAACAAATTAAATATACATAGCGGTTGAAGAAAAAAAAATCATCTTATTAAGGGTGTATTCAAATCCAAACTGCTTATTTTCTGACTCATTTTTAAATTCATTTTTGCTCTCAAACGCATCCAATTGATAGATTCTCTTCTTCAGAAACTATATAATGTACCTTATTGATCGATTTTTTGATAGAGGCAGGATATATTTCAAAAAATGATGTCAAAGTGGGAATTTTGTACAGAATTTCCCAAAGCGAAAAATAATGTCCTACTGAGAAAATAATTGTTCATTAATCAAGTTTCAATTAATTGAAAGAAAAATAAAAACACATGTCGCTTATAAATCTTTTCAAAAATCACGTCAGCAAGTTTCGTATTTTTTCTATTAAAAATTAATCTGAAAATGTGCCATTAAATTTCGAGTTGTTGAGCATGAAAAAGTATTTTTTTGAATACCGCCTTAACATGATTCTGATAAAACCAGCTATTATATAAAAATGAAATAAAAACTCGTCAAAAGCGGACAGATAAAACTGTTAAAGTGGATTTATATCTAATCATGATTTAGTTTTTGTTGGCGCAATTAATATACTTAACTTCGAAATCTACCTCCGCCTGTAGGCCGGGCCTGGCAGGATTTTTTTTTTTATTATTATTATAGTCGCATCATGATAGTATAATTTTTATCATCTTGATAAAATTTAGTGTATATTATCATGACCTGCTTTACTTAATATATTCGACACATTCTGAGGTAAAAGCATGAATTACCGTAATTTCCGGCCTATAATCCGCGGATCAAGCAATTATGTTGGGGCCCAGAAATCTTGTTTCATAAAACGTAACTTGTTAAATCGCGATAAATATTTAGCTTCAATAATGAAATAAAATTTCCGGATCGAAACATGATTGTTTCGATTGGATTATAGGCAGGAAATAGTGGTATTAATGAATATTATAATTATTTATAATAAAATAATTATTTATATAGACTTTCCTCCAAAACTTCTTGGGTCCCTCCGGTGATCCCTAAGAAGTCATGGAGTCACATTCTGAAAAACTTTTGTGCGTATATACTGGTGTACCGCATGTATTATCTGAGATTTATCATCCCATAAAATTTCATCTACAAGATTTTGACTGAAATAATTTTAGATCTTATGCAGTGTTCCCCTGTGCCTATAGAAGTTTCCAGCATGATTAAAGGCCTTTCTAAATCTTTATAAGAAGTTAGGGTGCCAAAAATTTTACACTTGTGACCACTCTTAGTCACTGTCTTATGTGACTGCTGCAAGGAGATTTACATATCTTTTTTTTTTTTACCATTAGATTTAGTTTTGATGTTTTGAACCCCTCCTCACGCAAACAAGAATCGTGCTTGAACCCTTTTTAAAAGAAATGCCACACAACTATACCTTCTAAGATGAAAACCTGCCTAAAACGGAAATTCGAACGGTTTTATGAGGTTCCGTTTTAGCAGGTTTTACAATATAAGATACTGTTTGTATCCAACATGTTCAGGTTAAGAAGTCTGCCCCCCTCCCCCCCCTCGTTCAAAAGGCTGGTTACGCCTATGACAAATTTTTAGCACTGTTTGGATAGCATATTTCCACACCAGGTATTCTAGGCGCTGTAACCAAAGTACAGCGTCTAGAATATATAGTGTCGAAATCGGCTGTGCTAAAATATTAGATCCCTTAAATGTCAAACGATGCTGAAATCCAATGAGCCGATCTCAGCGACATCTGCAGGATATTTTCTAAAACTCCAAGACGATTTTGTTAGACCAATGTCCCCTAGATATTTGATAAAGCCTTTACACGCATTACGAAAACGTCACACAAAGCAAATAAAATCATTCATTGGCTCATTGATATCCACGATCCAATGAAGGATTTTGTTTCTTTGTTTTGCCTGCTTTACGTGACGTGTCTAGACGCTGTAATAATACAATGTTTACATTGAAATTTGAAAATATATGGCAGATGTCGCTGCAATCGGCTCCCTGGATTTCAGCATCACTGCAAATTTAAGGGATACAACTTTTTAGCGCTGTTTGGATAGAAAATCTCCACACTACATATTCTAGACGCTGTAACCTAAGTAACTTGTCTAGTGCGCACAAGAGCACATGCTCAGACAAAAGTTTTGTACAAACTATGATAATATTCGCGTCTCGCATAGACGAATAGTTCAATGACGGCAAGCTCGCTTAGATGCTTGGCGATTCGTTTTTGTCCAAACGAAACACAAACTACCTACTGCATTTTTGCCTTGGTGATCATTTCAGGAATCTTCATGGTGACGTACACCAATCGCATACAGACCTATTAATATTAAATCCTATGGGGCTGGGACTGGGAATGGTAGTGAGCGAAGATGATTGTAGGTGAGTTCACATCACATTTTCAAATTATGCAACAAGTTTTTTTAAATAAAAAAGAAATTGCTATTATTATCAAAAAAAAAATTTTGGAAATGAGTAATATGGCATATTTGGATCATGCTTATAAAGTAATTTAACAATGCGTGAAATGACCTATATCATGCAAAAATTTATAATCGGCTCAATTTCTGGTCTCAAGGAGTGCAATAAAGATCTAGTCCTAGTGTATACATATGTGTTCCAACCATATTTGGCCATGTTATGTTTACAAGATGAGTTTACCAATTTGTGAAAGGTGATTTATATAACGCAAAATTCTATAATGCGCCCAACCTCTCATCTCAAGGTGTGCGTTATTAAAATCTTCTATTGTATTTTGAAATGGATTCAACCTTAACTAAAGCAAACAAGTCTAAATGCTTTTATCTTCTGCTCCATCATCAACAATTTGAAAAGAATCTTTTCATAAATAAAGTTACATAATCTGCTTTCTTCACAAATTCTCTTTTGTTTTTATTTCTGTAAAATGGACCTAGTTTATTTCCTTTATTTATTCACTCTTGAAGCATTCATGCCTGGGACAAGAGTTTAAAAATATATATAATATACTCTCGAAACACATCCTTCCAAAGGAATGGAGGATATTCCAAATCTGGGTTCGAGGCTGAAAAATGTCACGTGATACCGATAATTTACCCAATGAACTTATAACTGATAAGAAGGGAAGATACTACTGCTTTGCCTCATGAACTGTTTCATTGGCTAGCGAGGATTTATATTACACGTCTATGGAGCCTTCCCTTCTTTATGCTAGAAGTTTTTACCTTGACCACGTGATCAAAATGTAAATGGAATATCCTCCATTGAAAGGTCAAAATGCAGGAGATTTTTTGTTCAGAGGATTCTTTTAAGAGAGTTGTCATATGAACACTTCCACTCTCTCTGAGCCGTTCTAACCCTCCCTAGTTACTTTAACTTCTTTTATACTTTCTTTCAACTACCAAGGGTATGAGAAAACTCTCATTTGTGTCGTTTTCTGATTGCTTTTTGGATAGTGTTTGCACATTCTTCTCCTTCCCGGCACCCACTCATCATGAAGCCTGCCTCGCCTCAACATTCCCCCGATGTATCTCCTTCAGCGAAGTGTCATCGCCTTTTGATATGAGCATATGCCAGTTGGCATGTTCTGCCACAGAGTTTAGAGAAAGAGAGGAAATGTGTTGGTTTGGCATGAAGCTAAATATGCAACCCAGAAACTAGTCATAAGTTAACCCAAAACACTTGCGGCTCACTTTGAAAACCTCTCCCCATCTAATGAATTCAGGCCTTGGCCCACAGGCTTGTCTTGTTTGGGTCGAATAATAACTGGCTTCATATTGCAAGCCGTCGCCCAGTGGCATGGTCAGTAAGCAGAGGCTGCTGTCACCCCGAGGGCCCGGGTTCGAGTCCCTGGGTAAGACATGGATGTAATTGTGAATGTCCTATTGTAGTTATATAATATATGTAATGGAAAATAAAAATTGTTGTGACTTGTTGTTTCTATGTATAATAAGGATCATTCAAGGTGACAGCCATTGTAGCTATAGGCCCCAAAGCATTCTCCACTTCGGTGGACTTCAAATGTCAAAATATTGCAAGCCATTTTAATGGTATAGTGCATCTCTAATATAATCTAAACTTTGTGGTGTTCTCCATTCATATTTTGTGTTTTGCTTTCAGAGCTTGTATCAAAATTAACTTTAAATTATAAAACTCATTCGTTTCTCAAAATTCGTCATCATTATTAACTAATCATTTTAAATTTAGTTTCAGATACTTTTAGCATCTCTGTTTTAGAGATATATAACTGGTTGTCGTTCAAAATTTCGTTAGAATTTAATTTGATGGAGTATCAAAATCTAATGATATAATAGTTTGAAGTTTGGTGTTTTGGAGTGCCTACAGCCGACTTTTAAAAATGGTTTCTTTAACCCCCTTGGGGATGAGCATGATGTATATGTGACACATAAGATGCTCAGAATTCTTGATTAAGCCCACCAGTTATTTTTTATTATAAATTTTGCCTTATTTAATTAGGGCATTTTCCTGTTTAAATTAGATAAAATTTTCTGTTTAGAAAAAACGGCGATAAAAGATTAAAAATTCTGTAAAAGACGCTCATTGCAAAGGGGTTAGATTCCATTCTCTTAAATGATGGCTTGCTGTGGAGTAATGCTATGATTTTTATTTCCTGAAATTTACTCTTAAAATTTCAATTTTTCATGACTTTTACAGAACAATCGCAAATAGTAACATATTTCTTTGGAATTTTACAAATATGATTTCCCCATTTTAAATTAAAATTATGATGCTGAGTGACCAAGAGGAGATCAAGAATTCTCTTCTGATTTTTCTGAATAACAATAAACAAGTTTGTCAATACCAAGAACAATTTATTTTTGCCTACTTTTATTGACTCCATAATTTCTAAAATAAGATCAATTTTTATATATATTCATTTTCCCTTCATTTAATCAACCATGAAGAACTTTATTCAGGCTTTTTGTTCTTCAAATCGCACTTCTTAGGAATTTCTATAATGCTAGTGTGCCCCAGTTACGGTCATTGCTCATTACTTATTTTATTTTGCACCTAATAAAATTATTAATATTACAGTACAGAATCATTCATCCGGAATGCTTGGGGTCAGATGTATTCTGGATAACTGGTTATGCATTAAAGCAACATCCATTTGATAAGTTTTGTGGAATATGTGTGGTTGTGGCATTATTTCTGATTTTAAATTATTAGATTAATTAAGGATTAAAAATCACTGCAAGAAAGATCAAAAGTTAACCAGAGTTTAAAAGAAGGTAATTTATGGGAATCCCTTAGGAACAAAAATTCTCCTGTTTCCTCTGCATCAAAATTAAAACATCTAAAATACAACTAAATATGTTTTCATTTCAAATACTAGATGTTGTCATCAAATTATACAATTGTTTCATGCAAAGCCTATGTCGAACTAGCACTGTATGACACCTTTTTCTGCAAAGATTCTGAAATCAGTCTATCAGAAATATTATTCCAGATAACTGGTTTTCCGGATAAATGGTTTCATACTGTAGTTTCAAGTGTTCTTACACCATTAAACATAATTTGGTTTCATGACAAAGGATGATCAATAATAAAGGAAAAAATGTACTTCTAACGATCGAATTGCAGTCACTGACCCACAATTGATTACAATTTCTGTTTTTAGGATTTTCTCTTCCTCATGCAAAGCCTATGTCGAACTAGCACCGTATGACACCTTTTTCTGCAAAGATTCTGAAATCAGTCTATCAGAAATATTATTCCAGATAACTGGTTTTCCGGATAAATGGTTTCATACTGTAGTTTCAAGTGTTCTTACACCATTAAACATAATTTGGTTTCATGACAAAGGATGATCAATAATAAAGGGAAAAATGTACTTCTAACGATCGAATTGCAGTCACTGACCCACAATTGATTACAATTTCTGTTTTTAGGATTTTCTCTTCCTCATATATAAACCCTTTTCGTTACGGAATAAAGGTAGTAACATTCTTAAATTAAATTTCTTATACAGATCTTGTCTGCTACTCCTCTCCCCACTAAAAGCTTTGTCCCCTAACCTATGCCACTTATCTTGTATGTGTGTATGGATAGCAATGGTTTTGGGAATGTATCAGAATGTAGATTGTTTTTGAGAACATTAACAAAAATAATAAACTGCTGTAAATGCCTTTTTTAAGCTCCTTTTTTTTTATAATGGTAACTGCACAATTTATTTCAAAATTTCATTTCTTTTTCTGTTTTAAAAAAATTATCCTTGCTTTCTCTTTTGTTTTCCCCCCTAAATTGCATATTTTAGAACGCTAGTTTTTATCATTTTCTCAATGAACACCTCAAATTTTGAAGGCAAGTCTATCTCGCTTTGCACATAAAGGTAATTAATTGCCATATCAGTAAACTACGGGAGATGGTGGTAGGAGTAAGGAAAGATGATCATAGGTTATAATTTGAAAGATGTCACTAACTGGACAGAAGAGGCTGTGGGTAGAATGAAATGGGGTGCATGTACCATCTACGAAGCTCACAATCCTACAACAATGCTTTATGACACAATGGATGAACTGAAGATTGTTCACAAAATGCCAAATGAACAACAAGAAATCCACTGAAACAGAGCTATAGGAAAGAATGTTATCACATTACGTACTAGTAAGAAGATTTAATTTTTTTTTTCTTTTTAATTACCTTATGCAGCAGTAGGAAAACAAATATACAAAACTTTTCCAAAATCGCTTAAAGGCTCAATACTATAATGACAATAGTTTCTCTGCAATATAAATAACTGTAGAGAAAATTTTAAGCTTTAATGCCTTGCCAGAATTTAGAATTACGTAAAAAAGGGTAACAGTGTATAAGACTGCTTGTTTCTTTATGTCTAAGGTCAGCTGTAATTAAGTAAAGAATGTTTTGAAACATTCAATAAGGAATTATGGGATGCTGGCTGAAAAAAAGAGGAATCCCCCCCTCCCCCCCCCCCCCAAAAAAAAAAAAATTAACTGGCTTAGATATGCCTGTTTGCAAACTCTCTATCGCATGAATATTATATGACTGTAAAGTTTTCTTTCTAATCCCTTCAAAATTTCTCTTTGATTAAAAAATATTTGTTTCGAAATATAAGAAAATTTTATTCATTTATTTTAATTAACAAAAGAAACCATGAAGTTAGTTTTATTAATAAAAAAAGTTTTACGACTTTATCTCTTTTTAAACAATAACTCAAAACATAATTTTCTTTCCTTTTTTAGTGTAATGTTTACTTGTGAAAAGATTTTGTGGTAACCCTTAAAAGGGGGGATCGGACAGCATCTGTCCAAGAATAGATGCTAAGCTGGACAGGTGCTCTCTGAGCCCCATTTAATGGTTAATCAAAAAGGAAATATGTTAAATATTATGTAAAATTGTTTTAAAATTTAACTTTGTAATATCTTTAAACCCTGAAATATAGGTATATTTGGCCAGCTAAATATTAGGTATTCAGCAGAATAGTTACTATTCGACTAGCCGAATATTCAATATTCGACCAAATAGTTACTATTTGGTTAAACATTATGATGAATATTTGGTATTCAGACAAAATCACAATTCGGTATATCCCATCATATCAATCATTAACCATGAAATAGACTTTTTAATCAGAATATCCTTATAAATTGGTAGTTTGAGCAAATTTTCAATCCTATTTTACACAAAAATAAGATTTAAACTCAGAGTCCAATTTCCGAAAAAATGTTTCAAATTTTTAAAATGAGATTTATATTAATGACCCCATCCTTCCCTTTTTTTACTCTTCAGGACTCCAGGGATTTTCTCTATCTGCCCCCCACCCCCTTGGTTATTATAATGCTATTCAAAAAATAACAATACATTTTTAACTTTTTGGGAATATACTAAATAGAACTAGGGTAGAACATAACATTAAAAGAAAATGGAATTTTTGATCCTCTGCTGGGATTCATCCAATACAGCACTAAGGCTATACCTGGTTATAACTATAAAATTAAATTTCAACTGAAAATCAGATTTTGGACAAAAGATCAGAAGATATCACATATCAAAATTTTATTGAAGGAGGTAGTAGGAATTAAAAATTAGCTGAAGAATAATAAGCCGAACAATTTTGAAAGACAAGCTACAGTAAAATGATATATTCACTAATTTGCAACTGAACAATTTATATTATGATGAACATTCATAGTAATTTTTTTATATTTCATAAAAAGACATTTGAAATTTCCATGAAGGGTCAATTTGAAAAATGAGACAATTTTAATTTGAAATTGTATACATTTAATTAAGGCATTTTGAATTATTTATAGGAAGCAACAACCCATGCAAAAGGTACAGTGTTCTTTTGGGTCAGCTAGAGAGGAAATAAATAATTAAAATTTTCATACCAATTTTTTCCTGAAGTAAAAAAAAAAAAAAAAAAAAAAGGGGGGGCCAGTACAATAAAAATACTCTTTGAGATTTTTTTTTTTTTTTTTTTTTTTTTTTAAATCCAGTAAGAAACTAGCAGGAAATGTAGTTTCATTCTTGGCCATAACTTAAAAATCTTGGTTGAATGAATTAAAAAAGAAAAGAAAAAAAATCCACATTGGATTAATACGAAGAAAGCTTCACTGTAATTTTTCATCAAAAAGAAATTAAGAAAACAACATTTTTATTCAAACTTTGACATCACCTAAGAGCTTTCTACGCCAGCAACTACTACCGACTTAAAAGGACTTTAAAGTTTAAAAACATGTGAATTGGATACCTATACTTTAGATTTTAAATACTGTATTAAAATTGAATAATGTAGTTTGAAATATGTAAAAAATTTCCTAAAATAACCCCCTACTTAAAAAAAACAATTTTATTGGCTATTAGAATAGTACATGTATATTATCATATTCTTAAATTTTTGACTAACTATGCATAAATTTTGAACATTAACTTTTGCAGTGTGAATGCTGAATCACTGTAAAATTTTAATGAAGGAAAATTAGAAACAAACTAAAGAATAATCTTTCTCCCCCCCCCCCTTTTTTTTTTTTTTTTTTTTTTTTTAATTATGGCACATTCTTTAAAATAGACTAATTTGATAATTCATAGTTTTATTTTATACTTTTTCAAATTCCTTTTTAAATATAGTTCTATTGGTGTAAGAAAATGATGGAATCCAGAGAAAATAAAGTATATTTATTCAGTTAGATAAATAAAAATGTATAATAAAACAAACATAGATATTTATCACAGTTTAAAATGCTTTACATAAATAGATGGCTGAAAGAAGAAGAAGAAAAAAAAATCAATACAAGTTAGATTATCAGGACATAAGTTAGAAAATCTTCACTTTAATGAACATATACAGTTCATATTGATATAATAAGATATTCAAACAATGTGTTTTATTTGCCATTCTTTCAAAAATTTTCACTTGTTAAAAATCTTATGCTCTATACTGTTATTGTCAATAGCTACCAAAAATACATTTCAAAATAAAAAGATAATGAAAAAAAAAACTCATTACACACAACTGAAAAATCTGTTTAACATCATTGATGAACTCAAAATTTAATAGTATCTAATCAAAATGGCTGTGAAAAAAATCTTTCATCTGTATAAAAATAACTTTTCCTATAAATTTGCTAATAATTCCGCTATGTGAAAAATCCAATGCAAAAGCAAGAACTTGGGGGGGAAAAAAGAAATAATAAATAAAAGCAGAATGCAAATTGGCAGCTTTAAAAATGTGTATGCAACAATCAATGACAGCAAAGTGTTGATCACGATCAAAGCTGCAAGCATTGCTTAACTAAAACGAATTTTGGTTGTTTTCTCTTATTTTGACCAGTATTTGTTTATGTTGTTTAAAATAGATAAAAAATAAATAAAATGAACATCAAGGCTTCCTACCAAAAATGGGAAAAAGATTATATTTTAGAGATAAGGAGATGGAAATACTTTTTAAAACAACTTAATCAAATTGCAATAATGGATGTCAATGTTAATTTCAGGAAAAAAAAAAATCATAAAAACTCAAAATAATTAATTTGTGTAATTAAGATCTCAAATGTAATTATTAATTAAATTAGTTAAATTTTAGTCATTAAATATTTGTCAAAAATTTTTTCAATTTTTTTTTTTATACTAAAAAACAAATATTTAACTATTTTTATAATATTGCCAAATAAACAAAAAAAAGTGCAAAACAAACTCCCTGTCATAGATTGGCAACTGTTATATTTACAGACCTGCCAACCTTTGAAAATGAGAAATCGTAGCACACAAATCTGGAAGTTGGTTGGTTGTTTTTTCGTGTTTCGTGGCTATTTTTCTGACATTCGTAAGACGAATAAGGTTTCAGTCTTTCAACTCAATACAGTAAATTTTTTCCTCTGAAAATTATTGTAGGATTTGTAGAGCTTCTTCTTATTTCGCAGCGTTTTTTTTTTTTTTTTTTTTTTTTTTTTTTTTTTATATTTATAAAAGGAGCCCAGCTCCATTTTTTTAGTCCAGTGCAGTAAATTTTGATGAAATTCGCGATTTTTTTCCCGCGAATATTTCACGATATTCACAATTTTTTAACATCCATTAAGAGGGTTTTATGTTATGAAGTTTGTTTTGCAGCCCAGATTGTTTTTTATCTTCAGCTTTTTTTTTATGTCCGAATTTTCGGACTAATGACCAATTTTCTAAAACTTTCGGAACTGAATACTGTAAAATTTAAGAAATTTCGTAACAGAATCAGTCCTAAAAAATATGTTATGCGGACTAAAAATTGCAACTGAAAAAAAAAAAAAATGAGTTTGTGTTATTTTTTCTTTTTTTCAAAATATCGTAGTTTGAGACCGATTTTCATAGCATCGTAGTTTATAGGTCCAAATCGTAGCAACTACGATTTTTCCGTAGCAGTTGGCAGGTCTGTATTTACTCCATGTCTCACTGAATCTTGAACGAACTACAGCAGTGTATAAAGAGGATTTTCTACACTAAAACCTTTATAGCATAGATAGCAACTCGAGAGAATGAAAAGTAGGGAGAATTTCTTTTTTTTTGTTGGGATATGACACAAAAGGGAAAATTAACAGCACAATGATGAAATTTTTAATAAGAGAAAAAAAAAAAAATAGAAGACAAGTGTTGATTTTTCTTCCATTTAATACAAATTGCACAAAAAACATGAAATCTATATCGAAAATATAAGAAATTAGATAATTTAAATAGAAAACAAATGCCATTACCACTTTCCAACTATCTTGGAATATATATATATATATATATATATATATATATATATTTGTGAGGAATAAGAAAATTGGAAGTATTATCCCATCCTTAATCAAAATTTTTATTCTCTGCACTTTCATGCTCTTATTTTAGTATACAAGAATTATATTTATTTTTTAGTATATAAAATTTTAAATTTATCAAACTAAAACAAAAATACACACCTCAGATTCAATGAGTTCAGTGACAAATATTTCCAATCATTTAACACAATGATAAAAATATTTATACAAATCAAAATTAAAAAGGTATGTGCAAAATATAGCGCAGTTTATTTCCTTTCAGTTTCAACAAAATCAATTTTTAAAAAATGCTAACATCCATGTTGCGGATGGAGAAGGACTTAAAAATACTGTAAGCTTTTATGCCGTGTTTGACAGCAGATTGTTAGTGGACATTTTACCTTAGGAAGCAAAAAATTCATGACCAGTTGCCAAAATTTTAAGGATCAAGACATGCTATGTATTTTATTCCTCGTTTAAAAACAACAATCATAGGCAGATAACTTTTTAATGTAAAAGGGAATTTTTAGAGACATTTTATGAAAATTAAAGAATTTTGGAAATTTAAATTTTTGTTTTGAGAAGCTTGGCAACTATATTACGAAGTAAAACAGAACAATTAAGGGGGAGGGGGGAGGAATGTGTGAAGATTCAGAAACCTTACTACATACAGTGTTTGTTTTGAATTCTCTGACAAATTACGAAAACAAATAATAAAGATGGACTGAGGAATAATTTATTTACATTTTAAGTTTAGTATTAATTTTTAATTTGAAGGGCTCATTATTAAACGTTCTTAAATGCCCTTCATATGCAATGAAAAATATTTGCCCATCTCATTGGTCATTTAATTCAAAATTAAAAAATTATACAATATACAGAAAAACTATAAAATAGATATAATACATGATAAATGATAAAACTTCTTTAAAATACTAGCAAAGCATAGAAACATAATGTACTATAACTTGAAAAAAGACAAATCTATTTTTTTAAAATGCATTTTACTGTTATTTTATTGTATCACTAAGAAGTTTTGTTCTTTATGAAGCATACAATACATACATATATTTTAATGGCCAAAAGCGTTTATCATGAAATATATATATATATATATTTTTATTTTATTATTTTTTTTTTTTTCCAGAGAGCACAACTAAATAAAATTAAACATATTCTAAATTGCAATTTTTTTTTTTTGTTTTTTTTTAATGAAATATAAACACAATTGAAAAAACTGCTTTAGTAAAATTCAACAAATGAATAACTGGTATGCAAAATACTTTAAGTTATGAGTTCAGACAATTCAAATAAGAGAGGAAAAGAAAAATCCATAAATGATCTTTATCATACAAAAATAAAATTCGAATGGGCAACACAGATATAAAATGTTTTAGAAAGGAAAGAAAAAATATACAAAATTTTATCAATTAAAGTATGCAGACTTTTGTTAAATGGAAGTTCATTAAACAAAAATGACTAGTAAAGCAATAGCACAGTGCATATAACTAAGTATATTCACATACAGAATCAAAAGAAATATCATACAAAATTTTATACTAATAAAAAATATATATGCTATATATTTTATATTGAAGATAAATTACAGACATTTTGAAAAATGCAACTGTAAAAAATAGACATTCGGCATTGTTATGTAAAGCTTTTACTGTAAAAGCTTTACATAACAGGCATAAAGACTTCCTTTTACCAATTACTCACCTTAAGTGTCAAACAGTAATAAATCAGTTAATAAATTTTACATTTGTACATATAAAATATTAGCATGATGAAAATATCATGCTTTCACAATCTTCTAATCATAAAAATAAGCCACACAGTTAGAGAATGTATAGGCACTTTTCACGGCTGTAATTCCCATGTAAAAAACTTTAAAATGCCTACAACAGTATTTTTTGTTTTACTATATGAAAACCCCCAGTGGCAGAAAGTTTTGTAGCTGTCTGCGACAAGCTTTTAAAATTTCATAATCTGTCTGCAAATTTTGCATGTCATTTTAATGAATAAATAATAAATTAAACTAAGAATTTTTTATCATTCTATTTAAAACATGGTAAGCATGATGCATTCTCATTAATTTTGCTAATAACATTTCATCATCTAACTTCTTGTAGAATTTCTAAAGTGTGAAGGATAAGCAGAACCACACATAGGCAATAACGATGCTTTTAAAAACCTTCGGAAGCTTCAGAGGCCTCAAGCGCGAAAAGCACTGCGACCTTTTAAGGAAATTATTTTTGTGTAATTCTTTGGTGAAATTCACATTTTTCCATGGTTTTTTGACGAATTTATCATTTTTTCCGCAATTTTTGGACGAAATTTGCGTTTTTTTTCATGGTCCCTTGACAAAATTCGAATTTTTCTTTTCTGCGTCCTTATGAGGAAATTATTATTATTATTATTATTATTATTTTTTTTGTAATTCTTCGGTGAAATTCACGTTTTCTCCATAGATTTTTGACAAATTTCGCTTTTTTTCCGCAATTTTTGGACGAAATTTGCGTTTTTTTTGTTTGTTTGTTTTTTCGATCTTTTGACAATATTTGCGTTTTTTCGACAGTCCTATGACGGAATTCGCATTTGTTCCTTGATCCTTTGACGAAATTCGTACTTTTCCGCGATCCTTTGATGAAATTTGCGTTTTTTCATGGTCCTCTGACGTAATTCGCATTTTCCGCGATCTTTTGATGAAATTTGCATTGTGTCTGCGATCCTTTTGACGAAATTTGCGTTTGTTTCACGATCCTTTTCCAAAATTCGTGCTTTTTAAGCGATCTTTTGCCCAAATTCGCGCTTTTTACGCAATATTTCGCCGAAATTCGCGCTTTTTACGCAATCTTTTGCAAAAATTCGCGCTTTTTACGCAATCTTTTGCCGAAATTCACGTTTTTTACCAGATATTTTGCCAAAATTCACGCCTTTCACCCGATCTTTTGCCGAAATTAAAGCTTTTAACGCGATCTTTAGCCGAAATTCACGCTTTTTACGCGATCTTTTACCGAAATTAACGCTTTTAACGCGATCTTTTGCCGAAATTCACGCTTTTAATGCGATCTTTTACCGAAATTCGCGCTTTTTATGCGATTTTTTGCCGCAATTCGCGCTTTTTAAGCGATATTTTGTCGAAATTCGCTCTTTATACGCGATCTTTTGCCAAACTTCACGCTTTTTACCCGATCCTTTGCCAAAATTAAAGCTTTTTACGCGATCTTTTGCCGAAATTCACGCTTTATATGAGATTTTTTGCCGAAATTCGCGCTTTTTACGCGATCTTTTGCAAAATTCACGATTTTTACCCGATCTTTTGCCAAATTTCACGCTTTTACGCGATCTTTTGCCGAAATTAATACTTTTAATGCGATCTTTTGCCAAAATTCACACTTTTTACGCGCTTTTTTTGCCGAAATTCGCGCTTTTTACACGGGAAAAATTGTCCGTAAGTTGCGGACAATTTTTTAAATTGACTTCATTAGTGCAGACAATAATTGTCCGCAAAAGATTTTTTGTGTCCGCGACTATGTCGCCGTGTCGCGGTGTTTCTGCCACTGGGTGAAAACCAAAATATCTACAGCAATATTTTTATGGACATGTTATACCATCTTATTTTTTACCAGTTTTTTCCTTTTTTAAAAGAAACCTTTCAAAATGGTAAAAAGATGTGAATGAAGGACTACTTATAGTGCTTGTGCAATTTATGTGTGTATGTACCCTTTATGTAAATACATATAACAGTTCAAATAAAAAAAAATTAACCAGAAAAGAAAGTTAAAAACAAATAATGAAATGAAAGTCAAACTAATATTAATATTTTAGTGATGAATTATAATTGTTTTAAAGAGTAACAATTCATGACAATAAATACAAACCATTTGACTAGATTTTTTTTTTTTTTTTTTTTTTTTTTTTTTTTTACAAAATATTTAAATCATAGGAATGTTAAAGAATCTGCAATAAAAGCTTACATTTTAAGTACAGTATTTTTAGTTTAGAGTTTTTTTTTCTTTTTACATATATATAAAAGCATATTTACAAAACTGTTGACCCCTATTTAGTAACTTGCTTCCAAGTTACTAAAACTGAATCCACAGCAAAATTCAATTCAGCATACTCAATTCTAATTCAACAGCGTAATAAGCTAAATTTCATCAACAATATTATTGTAAAATGACTACCAAAAAATGAATTCAATTAATCGAATAAATAGGTAAAAATATAACTACTAGCAATGTGCACTTCCTTTTGTTTCTGCTAACATTTGATGTTTTAAATACATTTTAAACTCTTAATATTTTGTTTTGTGAGAGCCATTACAACAGAAATTGAGCAAATCACATTTATAGCTTTACAATAAATCCAGACTACCATTTAATATTACAGAAAAATAATTAAATGACTCTAATAAAGTGCAAGAATGCCCTAACACCACTTGCACACATTTTTAACAGGATGCACAAGAAAAAAGTGCAACATCTGGGAAAGTAAATATAACTCTAAAACAAGAAACTACTATTTTAATAGAAATAAAACATGCAATATGAAGTCTTCCGAATATGCACATTATTTCAGATGAGGAGAGGTAAAAAACATTTTCCCAGATTTGCTAGATCTTGAATTCCTAAAATTTAAATAATTTCATTAGGAAAAAAAAATCCAACTTACATTTAAAAGAAAAGTTTTGGTATGTCACAATTTAATGAACAAAACTAGCATTACCATATAAAAGGTAACAATTTAAGTAATTATTTTCTCTCAGGGTTGTTTGGTTTAAATCACGTTGGTTTAAACCATGGTTTAAACCAAATGTTTTTTTTTTTTAAACCATGATTTTTTTGTCTTTTTCCCTAATGTTTTCTTTTATTTTACACATTATTGAAAAATGCAAAATCCAAGTTATGCAGAAGCTACAAGCAAAGCTTTAGAAAAATGATGAATTAATAAATTTGTAAAGGTGACAAACATTTTTAATCAATCAAACTTTTCTCATAAGCTTTAAATCTACGTAGCAGACTAACCAATTTTTCTTAAATTAGCTGGGAAGAAAAAAACAAGTAGTTAGTTATTTTTCTTCTTTTTTTTAAGCCTTTTATTTTTAAAAATAGCCAAAATGGCAGATTTGAGCTAAAAATACACTTTTACTACTTAGATTGCTTGATTAGTTAAGATTTACTAAGAATTACATATACCTAAATGATGACGTAATCATAAGTAATTCTCTCCATTGGTTACTTTTTCTTCTGTATGCTAATAAATGATTGGCTGTGAGTTTTCTTTGCTGTATCATGGCTATTGGGTTTAGTAAGCTTTTGTTTTTCTTGCATTCCTACAGTGGGATTGAAGTTTTGCATTATGATTTTATTCTGTTACCAGCAGGATTGGCACGGTTTAAATCAATTGGTTAACCAACTGGTTTTTTGGAAAAGATCTAATATAATATTTTCTCATTTTTGTAATTTAAGTGTTTCAAATTATTGGATATAAATAATTTCTACTTTTAACAGTCTTATCCCAGCAGTCACCATGAGACATAGTGAGTCTAGGTTATATTTGTATGCATGTAGAATGCAAATTGCATGTATTGATGAACATATCTGAAGCTCTAAAGATAAAATTTAAAACATGTGAGTGTAGCAAAGATAAAATAGATTAAAAATATTCAATATTCTGAATAAAATATTTTCCTTTGAGAAAACGCAAATTATTTACAATTAATAACATAAAATGACCTTTAAGATTTCAGTCAAGCTGCAAAAGAAAATTTTCTTGATTGGGGAGATTATCTTTTAAGGCTGTCCTCAATTGCTCAACTCAACAAGTGCAAAATGCTTTGACACATTTACAAATTCATTTTTTAACAGAAAGATAAAATTGAAAGGCCTGACTGAATGGGATTTGGAATCGAACTGTGTTTTCCATTTTTGATGAATAAATTACCTATTGAGTTATAAGCAATTTTGATCACGTGACAAATATGTTTTTAACCTTCCTTGAGTAGTTATTTTTCTTTTGTGCAGAAATTCGGTTCAAAACGTCAACTTTGACACTATTTTCTGAAAGATCTACTGTGTTTGCAAAAAAAGGAAAATGCAGTTCTATTACATAGTTTCTGAACAACAGCATCTGTTAGTTTCATGCATTTCTGAACAAAAATAAATTTAAACTTATGTCATAAAGTTGCCCTTTCGGATTTTAGAACAGCCTTAAGAATAAAAAAGAAACTCAAGATATGAAGTCAAATAAGATGACGTTGAAAAATTGGGTGCTAGCGAAGCACCTGATTACTTTTAACTAAAATATGCAATAAGATATTTAAATCGTCTATAGTATAATAGAATCCACTATTTAAATCTAACAAAAAAATGGGTAAAAATCGAGATAAGGTTCGCATGAGACATAACAGAAAAAAGTCTCATAAAAATGCCTAAAAATATATATTATTAATTTTTAGTTTAGACATTTAAAAGTAATATGTATTATAAAATAAAATAGCTTTAAAAAAAATCCCGTGTATTAAGTCTGATGGCTGTTTAAATGTTTTAGTGGATGACAACTTTTATAAATCTACTTTCCATTTTAAGATCAATGTTTTCAGTAGTCTAAAAAGCTGGTAAATAGGTATTTCTCTTTATTTTACTGTTGTCTTTTTTTAACAACATCGCAGTTTCTGAGGAGGAGTGTCAAATGACAATACACAATATTTCTTCAAATGTGTACAGACCCTACTGCTAAATTCAAATCATTCCAGGAATTCTTTATAAAAAGCTTTACTTTCAATAAAAGGATTTTTAAAAAAACCCAGTTTAAACAAAAAAAAAACCAGGTTTTTTGGTTTTATTGAAAAAAAAAAAAACCAGTTTTTTACCAACCCTGTTTTCTCAAGTAAAACATAAAATGTACTTGTACATTATACAGTGGAACCTTAATAACTCAACACTCCAGGGGGGGGGGGGGGGTAGATGAAATCAGACAATGTCAATTTAATATGTATTTGGATCATTTAACTCTTAAAATATCTTTAAAAAGATTGTTTATATGCTAATACTATGATATTAAATAAATTATATTTCAACACATGCATGTCAAATACTAGACATTGCAAGCAGTGGCGGCTCCTTTATTGGTGCACATGGGCATGTGAACCCCCAAAGAAAAATGAAAAAATATACATTAATAAGTTAAATAAAGTAATTAAAGAGCACATTTCTATTTTTTCTCATTTGCAGGATGAGCTTCTATCCCCCACCCCCCATTCTTCACAGACATGAAAAGGACAAAATGTTATTGTAATAGTGCAAAATTTGAATGTTTTCAACACACAGCATAGTCTTTCATAGATCGCTCAAGCGAATGAAGAAATTTTTTACAAAATCACTCTATGCAGATGAAAGCCGAAAGACTATATTATAGACATGAATATGTGAGGGAAGTGTATGGCTTGCAGCCTTCCATTCACACAACTTTTAATGTGCGTGAGTTTGGTTTTTGTTAGTTTCTTTCTTGTTCGTCCAATTTCTACCTTTGTTTGCAAGGTTGGATTAGTATTTTAAAACTGTTTATTCATTTTGCTTGTTATATTTATTTTTCTGTTTAAGAGCTAGTTGTAAACAGTTAAGATGGCACATAGTAAAATGAACGTTTCAGAACTAAGTAATTGCGTTTTTCAACATTGTCGCTGGAAAAAAAAAAAGTTACATTACTTAAGGGGGCTGTCAGCCAGATCAAACATTTTCCTTGCTAATGTTAAATCTATGGGACAAGGGATCCATTTTTTATTTTTAAAATATCTCGTAAGGAAATCAATATTTTTGTTTTATTTTTTTTGTGTACTCTTCTTAAAGGACGTCTTTTTCCCCAAATATTCAATTGTTTCTAAAATACATGGTAAATTTTATCTGAAATGTTAAAATTTTTATTCGCAGCTCATATGATTTTAACACACATAACATTAAATTAAGCATATATTTTGACAACTAAGAAATAAGAAATATAAGAAGAGTACACAGAAAAAATAAGTCAAAAATATTAATTTCCTGTGGAGATATTTTAAAAACCTGAATGCAAGAAACACGAAAAAACAATAAAAATCATTACACGAATTTCGAATAAACATTATTGAAAAGACAACAAATTTTACTTTATTGGACTAAAAGATTGAAACTGGATTTTTTTTTAATAATGTGGAAAAATTGCAGCAAATCGCAAAAAAACAACAAAAAAAAAAACAAGAAAATTAAAACAAGATTTCTTTTATAAATGGTGAAAAATTGCTGCAAAACACAAAAAACTTAAAAAGTTGCATCAAAAATTCAAAAATTGCAGTATCAATTCCGAATAAACTTTATTCAAAAGAGGACAAAATTTACAATATTGTGCTAAAAGATTAAAACCAGATACTGTTTACTAATGTGGAAAAATTGTTACAAAATCTCACAAAAAATTGCTAAAATTTAAAAATTCACAGACGGTAAAATTTAAGACAGTGGACTAAAACATTTTAACTGGAATTCTTTCACAAATGCAAAGGTCGACGCAAAATGCAAAAAAGCACTAAAAACAGCATTAAAAATCATGGAAGAAAAAACGTACTATATCAGGTAAAACGTTTGAAACCGAATTCCTTTTATGAATGCCAAAAATTCACTGCAAATAAAAAAATTAAAAAAGAAGGCTAAAAGTTTGAACCTGAATTCCTTTTACTGAAGTAAAAAAATCACTGCAAAATGCGAAAAAAAACTCTAAAATCGCATGAAAAAATTCATAAAAAATTCAAAAATTGCTGTATGAATTATAGATAAAATTAAAAAGAAGACAAAATTTACTATAGTAACCGGATTTCTTGCACAGATATAAAAAAATCTCCGCAGAACACAAAAAAATGCTAAAAATTGAGGAGAAAACTTATTATAGTAGGCTAAACCAGTGTGACCAGAATTCTTTTAGAAATGACAAAAAATGAACAAAAAATCAATAAAAATCAATAAAAATCACTAAAATTACAAAAATCGAAGAGGACGAAATTTACTACATTAGGCTAAAAGTTTGAAACCGAATTCATTTTACTAATGTGGAAAAATCAATGTGAAAAGAACTAAACATTGTATAAAAAAATTCACGAAAACAAAAATCACTGTACAAATTCTGAATAAATTTTATTGAAAAGACGACAAAATTTACTAGTTTAAATGCCAAAAAAATAACGCAGAACGCGGAAAAATGCTAAAAACTGCAGTGGACAAAATTTACTATAGTAAAATAAACCATTGCGACCAGAATTTTTAGAAATGCAAAAAAAATCGCGGCAGAATTGCGAAAAATCCCAATAAAAATCATTAAAAAAACGAGGAAGGCAAAATTTATTATATTAGGCTAAAAGCTTGAAACTGAATTCCTTTTATGAATGACGAAAAAATACTAGGAAATGCGAAAAAACTAAAAATCTCATGAAAAATTCAAACATCACTGTGCAAATTCCAAATACTCTTCATAGAAAAGAATACAAAATTTACTATATTAGGTTAAAAGTTTGAAACGAAATTGCTTTTACCAATGTCAAAAACTTACTGCAAAAATGGGGGGAAAAAAATGCTAAAAATCACATAAAAGAAAAAAAAAATATCCAAAATTCCAGATGTATAACTACATACTTAGAGGTACCTTCATACCAAATTTTGTAGCTCTGTGTGCGCAGTAGTTTCTTGAGAATGCAGCCAACAGACAAATGTCCTTTCCTTATTATTATAGACTCTACTTTCATAGGTTTAACATTAGTGAGGTGAATTTGAGATCTGACACACCAATCCCCTTACGAAATCCCCTTTCTGCTAAACTGATCATGTGACAAAACCCCAAACTAGAGATTTCAAAAAGAAATTCCAATTTACAGTAAAAGCTCAGTTATCCGGCATTCAAGTAACCGGAAAGCTCAACAAACTGGAAAAATTCAGAGAGTTCCTTTATTTTTCTTATCCAGAGAGCTCCTTTATTTTTCTTTTCCCATAAACAGTTGATTAATTTTTACTGCTGAGAAATTATTTATCCCAAACTATTTTTTTTATTGCTTTACTTACTCAAGAATAAGTAATTGTTATTTTTAAAGAAATATTTAAGAAAGATCTTTATACTATATTATATTTTTAAAATTATATTTACTCAAAAATATTTTATAATCGAATGTGTTTGATCATCTACACTTACTTAGGAGGGGGGCTTTCCAGCTCGCAAAGAGTGTATATGACTTTTTCTAAGTTCCAGATGAGCATGGTACAAGCTCTCGACGAAAATAACTTGTGATTTTCGCTCAGTGAATTCAAATGGATTTTTTATCTGCGAGTGATAAATTACATATATTTTTAGCAATAAAATATGCTAATTATGTTTAAACAGTTTCTTCCTTTTGGGATTTTTCCTTATCCTAACTTAGATGTTGTCTCCAAAAACAGTAAAGGTAAATCTACTTTTCCCTACTTATGTGAACTTTAAACAACATTTATGTAGACTCAATGTTGAGAAAATCTATTTGTGTGCATTAAGATTTGTCATCTCTTTGTTTAATTACTTAATTTTTATAATAAAATGCATAGTTTTCCGCAAGGAAGTAGCATGCTAATAACTAAAGGTTATTTTAATGTAACATTAAATTCTGCTTCGAAAAGGCTTAAAATCAATCTAATAAACTTATTAGATGTACAGATTTAAAATAGTCAAAATTTATACTCAGCTAATCTGCAATGCAAAATTGATTTCTATATCTTGCAAAAATTACTTCTCAAAAAATAGTTCAAGCTAGTATTTTTAGGAAATATAGTATCTTAAACTTACCTAGAAGTAGGTGTTCTATTAAAATTAGCACTTTTAACTCTTTGACCAGGAGGGGCAAAAGGTCCAAGTCGAGTACCTCCTTTAGGGCCTACATTAAAAAGAATATAATTTTAATTATAATGGTATCTTTATGACAAACCAAATTTATTAAACACTAAGAGTCCATCAAGAATAATAATGCCAGGTAATAATATTTTTCTGAAGTTAAAATTTGTAGAATTAAAAGTATTCTTTTTTTCTTATAAACAAATAAAAAAAAATTGCACAAATATCCATTTATATTATGAAATTAACCACTCATCATTGCTAAAATCATGAAAATAAATTGATTTTTCTGAGTATGTTAATCTTATGAGAAATTTCATTTAGAAAATTTTCTCTGAACTTTAATTGTAAGAGATTTTGTCCTGTTGGGAAAAATGTTTTGTAATCTCAACATTTAAAAGTATAAAATAAAAGATTGTAAGAAACATTTAAAACAAACTATATTTAAAGGTTATTTCGTGTCAAATCAACGGGAGATATAGACGTTGAGATTGCAGATTTTAATAATTTTGTGTTTATAGTTTGCATTTGATAGAATATACAAAAAATCAAATTTTGCAGGCTCAGTTAAAGCTACCGAATTTCACACTTCTGCCATGTACAAATTTGTTAATATACCTGTAACCAATGACACTAGAAAAGTCCTTTATGTCTCATTTAAAGTTTTTTTTTATGGACTTGTGTTGCATATATTAATATGCAATACAAGCAAGTTACTTTGCGTTATATAAATTTTTTGACAACTTTTAAATGTTTCAGAATTTAACTTTTAAGATAACACCACATAGATAAGTTTTAGACTTCCTCTTAAAAGCTACAGATGGTATCAGACCGGGTTATGAGCAGAAGTAAATACATCAGATCGAACATTCATGTTTGATACTGGGGAAAGACATGGCAGAGATGGAGTGGAGAGCGAGAGAGATATGATGTATACGACAGTGTAATGAACTAAAAAAGTTCTAAAAGTATTGACAGAATATACGAGTGAATTTGCATTCTATGCATATAAAAAAAAAAAGTGCTGAATTGCCATATGTTAATTAATTCAATGCCTTTTCAATGAATTTAGTGGGGTTTTTTTTGTTTTTTTAAAGGAAAGAAGATTAAGAAGGAAAGAAAGTACTTTTTGACCAACTTTTTTTTAAAGTCAAACATTTGACTGTTTGAGATATAGTTACAAAAAAAACAACAACTTTATTTTGAAGGTTTTAGTGTTTTGTGAGATAGGCATCAGGATCTCCCTGAAGAACACAGTACTAATGTGTTAAGTTGTTCAAATAAGAAATGAACTTTGCCTGCTGCTTGTCTATTTGTCTTTACAGGTACTCTAGCTGCTCCCACCAACAGCCATCTATGTATGTAGTGTATCCTGATTTTTGCCAGTCACTGAGGAGCTGAGGACAGAGTACTCTAAGGAAAGGCAGAGTTGGAGTATAAATTTAAGTTTTCACTCAAAACCCAAAGATCACAACATCAGACTGGTTATGAGCACTCATCAGAATATAAATCAGATCAAGCATTCATGTTCAATGCTGGAGAAAACTGTGGCAGAGACAGAGTGGAGAATGATACAGACAGATATATGACGTATACGGCAATGTAATGAACTAAAAATATTATTTTAAAAGATGTGTTACTTATCGACTTAGAAGACTCATTTTATCTATGATTTGTATATTCATCACTTTGTACATAATTTCAGAGTATATATTCTATTTAATATAAGTTAAAAAGTGCCCAGTTATATTCCGTAATATTAACGATTTATAATTTTATCAATTACTATACATGAAGAAATGAAGGGGGCCTGAGAAATTAAATTTGATTCAAAATTTTTAAAAAGAAAAAGGAGAGAATTCAAGAAAATAGACAAAAAAAAGAATCGATGTTCTATTTACCTTTTGTATTTTCAATGCCTCATATATGATACAGTACAGGACCCATTATCCGGAATTCCAAAATCCAGAAAGACCCGAAATCCGGAATTTTTTTTTTTGAAAATTTTCTAAATTTGTAAATTTTTACTAACATTTTGCAATTTCTGAAATTTTTCAAAAATTTTACAGATTCCTAATTTTTTTTTGGTCTATTGTGTTGCAATGTGTAACCACTAAAATATGTTACATCAGTGATGGGGGAACACGATGCCCTCCCCCGAAATTAGAAAAAAGTCATTTTTCTGTCAAATTTTAGTTTAAAATTAATTTATATTACAATTTGTTTTTTAAAAAAATCGTCATGTATTCATACCCTCTCTCACTTCCACAAAATATTATGGCTACACAATTGTGTTACTTGAATTAAGGGTGATTTCAAGTAAAAAAAAAAAAAAATCACAGCAAATTTTTTGAACGTTTACAGAAGACGGGGGGGGGGGACCCCGGCACTAATTATGCCTTTTTTCCGCGATCCTTTAACGAAATTCCCGTTTTTACGCGATCTTTTGATGAAAGCAAGGGGTTTTTTTTTAGATCCTTTGAAGAATTTTTTTTTCGCTATCTTTTGACGTAATTTGCATTTTTTTCGCGAGATTTTGACATTATTTGCGTTTTTTCCCGCGATCCTTTGACTAAATTTGCGTGTTTTTTCGCGATCCTTTTATGAAATTTCGTTTTTTTGCGATCTTTTGACGAAATTTGAGGTTTTTATCGCGATCTTTTGACGAAATTTGAGGTTTTTATCGCGATCTTTTGACGAAATTTGTGGTTTTTATCGCGATCTAATGACGAAATTCACGGATTTTTTCGCTATCTTTTATTGAAATTGCAGGGTCTTTTTCGATCCTTTGAAGAAATTTTTTTTTGCTATATTTTGACGCAATTTGCATTTTTTTTTTGGTGGTCCTTGGAAGAAATTAATTCAAAATTTTTGAAAATTTGTCAAAACATAAAATATATATATATAAGCAAAAGTATCTTGTGTCATATATCATATTAAAAACCATAAAAAGAACTTTAAAATGAGAAATAAAAGACCTTTCTAGCACCATTTAGGGCTCCCAACACATTTTAGTCCTCAAAAAGGGGAAAAGGGGACCATTTTTATTTAAAAAAGGGACTTTGGAGGACCATTTTTATTTAAAAAGGGGACTTTGGGGGACCATTTTTATTTAAAAAGGGGACTTTGGGGGACCATTTTTATTTAAAAAGGGGACTTTGGGCAACCATTTTTATTTAAAAAGGGGACTTTGGGGGACCATTTTTATTCAAAAAGGAGACTAAAAAAGGATCATGAGTAAAAACATTGCACCAAATTTCTTAATTATGCAAGTAAATTTTTAAAATTACCCCAGAAAATATGTTAGATGGTTATCTTTATAAGATATCATTAAACAATGTATACAGTTTTATAGAAACACATTTAAATATCCTACTGCAAGAATATAGAAAGTATTCAATATTTCATGCATTCACCTTGATAATTCTCTTTTAAAGGTAAAAAATAACAGTGATCAGTGAATAAAAAGAGCACAGCATAATAGCGATTCCTGTAGAGCCGTACCGAGTACTCGGTAAATACTTGGTACTCAGCCTACTCGGCCAATTTGCCGAGTACTCGGTACTCGGCGAAATTTTGGCCGAGTACTCGGCCATACCGAGTAGTTGTAAGAATTTAATTTTTTAAGCATATGAATTTAAAACTGATCTGTAAAAAGTTATTCGAATATCAATGTATAATATATGCAATAATTCATAACACTATTTACTCGGTATTTAACAATATGTCTACAAAATATAGAAAAAGTTAAGAACAAAAACCCTGATAAAATAATTCCAGATTAAAATTTAGTTTCACATTTTATACAAATAAAAATAAGTTCATTTTAAATATATAGGAAAACAGAAAAGACTTATTTTGGATAAAGAAACTGAAAATACAATAAATGTAATAAAAAAATTAATAATTAAATTTATTATATTTCAAATTATGGTGCAAAAACACCAAACGTTGTACATTATCAGTAGACAGAGCATTTCTTTTACTACTATAAATTTGGCCTGCCTCTGAAAATATACGTTCAGAATAAACAGTGGTTGAAGGTGCACATAAGAATTTTTTTGCACGGTTGCACATAATCGGAAAAGTTCCCCCCCTCCCCCCCCCCCACCATGCAAATAATGGAGTGTCAGTTTTACCAGACCTGCCAACTGCTACGAAAAAATCATAGTTGCTACGATTTGGACCTATAAACTACGATGCCACGAAAATCGGTCATAAACTACGATTTTTTGCAAAAAAATAAAGGTAATAAGAAAATAAATTTCGTCAAAGGATCATGGTAAAAACGTGAATTTTGTCAAAATATCGCAGAAAGAAAACGCGAATTTTGTCAAAAGATCAGTAAGAAAATGCAAATTTCACCGAAAGATCGCAGAAAGAAAACACTAATTTCGTCAAACGATCTTGGTAAAAAAACGCAAAATTCATCAAAGGATTGCGGTAAAAAAATACGAATTTCGTCAAAAGTTCGTGGTAGAAAGTGCGGATTTCAATAAAGAATTGTGATAGAAAAATGTGAATTACGATTCTAGGAAAAAAATGTGAATATCCTGAAATGATCGTGGGAAAAAAATTGCGAATTTTGTCAAAATTTACTGCACTGGGCTAGAAAACGGAAACCAGGCTCCTTTTACAAATGTAAAAAACGCTTCAAAACAAGAAGGAATCTAAAAATCGTATAAAAATTTTCAGAGGAAAAAAATTACTGTATTGAGTTCAAAGACTGAAACCTTATTCCTTTTATGAATGTCAAAAGATGGCTGCGAAACACGAAAACCAACCAACCAACCTCCAGATTAATTTTAATTTTGTGTGCTACGATTTCTCATTTTCAAAAGTTGGCAGGTCTGATTTTACATAAGTCTTCTGTTAAGAAAGCCTGTAATGCTTTTTGTACCTCTCTTTTTATTTTCTCTTTTTTATTTTTAATCAAAAGAAAATAAGGTACAGTTACAAATAAAAATGAAATGTTTTGCATTATTCAATGAATTGTTACAGTAAACAATAAACATTTTTATTTTTGATAGACAGATTTCAGGTATCGGAATAAATTGGAGGGTTGAAGAATGTTTTAATTTTATATTGGTTAATAATTGTACTTGTTATGTGTCAATTCTTCTTTTTTTGCTACTGTTTTAATGCTACTGATTTGAATTGTCAAAAATTGTCTTTAAAAGGTGCACAAATAAATTTCAAATTTAATTAGTTATATATACTATATATGTACACAAATATGTACACCTAAGGTCACATTATGTGCACATCAGCGTTTTTTTTCCTTATTACACAACTACTCGGTACTCGGTGCTCGGCCGAGTAGTCAATGGCCGAGTACTCGGTACTCGGCCAAAGTACTACTCGGTACACCACTAGATTCCTGTTGAATATTAAAATTTA
This sequence comes from Maratus speciosus, assembly GCA_963932465.1. Lineage (NCBI taxonomy): Eukaryota > Metazoa > Arthropoda > Arachnida > Araneae > Salticidae > Maratus > Maratus speciosus. The sequence continues at coordinate 144,221,363 of OZ010791.1, forward strand.
AAATTAGAATATAATAATATATATAATAATATATATATTATTAATTATTTTCCTCATACATAAAATTTAGTTTTTTTCTACACAATAAAAGCAAGGATAAGCTATAATGTTCATCGGAAAAAGCCTAGTATGGCAAAGCCCCGTGGGGTAGTGATCAAAACCAATATTGAATCATCAGTTATTGAAATCATTTTACATATCAAATCTCGTGAAATTTAATCCCAAACATGCCGTGATCTGGCTTTCACAGAAATAATTAAAATTGCAACCCAGTAGTGCCTGCCACCTGTCACGAAATACACCAAAATATAATCAGTACCGATTTATGTCAAAGATTAAATGAATGGAATTTCACCCTAACGATGCTAAGGTATAATTATCATGTAAATTGTGAAAAATGTAACAGCAATGCCACCTGTTGGGTCATATACACCAAAACCTAATCAGCTAAGTCTAAAGTCTAATTAAAATATGGCATTTGATAAAATTCCATGCTTTAGTTTTGAGATAGAGTAGTTACAAATTTTGTATCATAAATAGAGAGAGATTTTTAAAAAATAGTCAACCTAAAACATGTAAATCCATCAAAAAATGGAAATTATTTTCATGATTACAATATTTTCTTCTGATAAACTAGAAGGCTCTGCCCTCTACGAGCTATGCTCGACAAATCCCGTGCAGACTCTAAAAACATGCTAATTTGATCCACTTTAAAAAGGTTATGGAAGATTTGGAATAATAATTAAACAACCCATGGTGATCTCACTGTAAACAAATTTCCATTCATTTCCACTTCACTGAGGGATTTTAAGGTACAATCAGCTGCTTTTAAGACATTTAATGGCTGTTTTAGTGATTGATTAAATAGGATCAGTAAACAGCATTTGAAAATCAGCCTATATAAAAGGAACAAATCAAACAGAGTGGTTGACTTTTGGAATTTTTTTAACAACGCTATAAGAAAATTGTCTTAAATAACACATTTTAAATGTATAGTTTTAAATCTGATGTAATTTTCAGCAAAATTTTATTTCTCTCTTTAACGTTCATGTGAAAAAACAATTGTAGTTTGAAAGGAAGAATTATTATTTGCGCTGTCTTAGAATTGACAACAATAGTTAAAAAGATCACCACAAAATATGAAATAAATCTCTCGTGTAAATATATTTTTTAATTTAAACTGTTTGGCAATATTATTAAATGTGCATTTTAAATGTGATGTAATTTCTCCTATTTACTGCTTTTAACTAGCACATATTAACCCTTTATGTACTAAATTATGAATTCATGAAAATTTTACCTTCTAAAACATTTTTCGTGAATTCTTTAAACTACATTAGAAGATTTACATAATCCTTTAATAAATTTTAGAAGGATTAATTAAATATGAATTTATAGGGATTTTGTGCAATATTTATAACCCCACTCAAATCTTTTCCTTAGTATTTTGTAGAATTAAGAAATATACAAACATAATGTCCTTACAATAGAAATATTTCTGATTTGAAAAATCACCCCCCTCCCCAACACCAATAAAAACTGAAAAGGTACAAAGGCAAAAGAAATCATCCTTTTAAAAATATTTTTGTTTTGTGTAACCAATAAGGCTTTTGGAAGAAGATAAAGTAAGATAACTCATTCTAAAATGTATTAAAACTAATCGATGTATTAAATGAATTTTATAAGTTATTTTAATGGTACTTATAAGTACTGTCAATAGATAAAGGGTTAATGTTAATTTTTAAAACTTTCTTTCTTTTTTAATATTCCTGTGTAAATACAATTTTTGTGACGAAATTTTAAATATTTTCCTGCTTTTAAAACGCGATCATTGAGTTTTTATTTTAAAGTTTTATTTCTCTTTTTAATAGTCACATGCAAATACATTTTTAATTAAAAGGAAACAGTACTTTTTGCGCTGTTTTTACAATTTGCAAAAAATTAAAATAACTTTTTCTAAATGTGAATAAAAATATCTATTAAAATGATGAAAATATAAATAAAAAATTGAAAAAAAATCAGTCAAAAAATAAAATAAAATAAATGGAGTCTGCATACCACAGGCTTGTAATGTATATCCTTAGAAAAAAGGATTAAATTCCTATGCATAGCTTTTGCAGCTATAAAACTTTTTTAGTGGAATAATTTTGACCAACTTTAACATTGAATATCTCTTAAAAAGATTCTTCAATTTAAAAATTGTTTGCAAAAGCGTATTTATCAATCATTTCCATATAATGTGAGTACTACCAATGCTTATAACTGCAGTGGCGGTGGCAGAGTTATTTATTTATTTATTTTTTTTAAGTATAGAAATATATACTGAAAAGACCTAAGGGGAAAAAAACAAGAAGACAATGTAATTAAGGGTTCCTTTAATAGATTGGATATACTTCTCCATCAAAATTGAAAACAAAACTACATCTATAATAATAAAGGTAAAAGTTTATGTACTAAAGAGATTGATGCACGTAGAGCTACAAGATTTGGCAGGAAGATACCAGTTTAAACTAAGTAACTGAATAAGTTTTTGGATTTTTTTAATTAATTTTTTCTTATTTTTTAGCCTAATGTAATAATTTTTTTTCCTCTTTTCAATAGAGTTTATTTGAAATTTGTACAACATTTAAAAAATCTTTCACAAATTTTTGCCTTTTTTTGCATTCTGCGGCAATTTTTTACCATTCATAAAAAAAATTTGGTTTCAAACTTTTAGCCCCAATCTAAAAAATTTTGTCTTAATATGATTGCGTCGCCAGATTTAAATTTTTAACGAATTTTAGTCCCTTTTTTTTGCATGTATAAATGTGTATTCTGCAGCGATTTTTTCCATATTAGTAAAAGGAATCCGGTTTCAATGTTTTAGCCCAATATAGCAAATGTTGCCCTCCTTTTAATGAAGTTCATTCAGAATTTGTTCAGCAACTTTCGAATTTTTATGCGATATTTTTAATTCTTAAAAGGAATCCAGTTTCAATATTTTAGCCCAGTTTAATAAATTTTGTCATATTTTGAATACAATTTATCCAGAATTGGTAGAGCATTTTAATTTTTTTTTTTTTTTGAAAGTGGGTAATAATAGAGAAGTCTCCCCTACCTTTTGTTTTATGGGGGATAAATAGAAGAATTCTGACAATTTTGTATTGTTTCAAAGAACATAAAGGATTTTGCTTTTTATGAGGTAATAAACAGTTAGCAGGGTCAGCGCAATATTGCACAGGAATTAATGGGACCTAACGTATGCTGAAATACTGATCTAATAAAATTTACTTTTAAATTGTAGAATATCGTAGAATAATATATGACGACATGAATTTCAAAACTCGCCTTATCCAGAAAATCAAATCTGGGAAAATCGCGTCCATTGGTTTTCACTGTAGATCAAGATTTTACAAGGGCTGAAATACAACATAAAACTAATTTTTTTACAGACTTGTGTTTTTTCAATGCAAGTTTTTAATTAGAATAAAATTATAGAGAAAACTCAATTTTTTTAATTTTTGAAACTCGCATCCTCATATAATATAGATAATAAATGTAACAAAAAATACCACTCATTTCACATGTGATATGCATAATTGTTTTCGATTTCGAAAAATCTTCTATACTTTACAATATTTTAAATATTTATTTTTTGCGTTCACAGTTACTTTCACCAAATCTATACATTCCCCAGAAATTATATCAACGTTGCCTGTAAGAAATAAAGTTAGTACTCATTTTTTTTTTCTCATGAAAAAACATTTAAAAACAAATGTAGATAAAAAATATACCGAGGAAATGTTATTTCGAATTCTATACACTTGGGGTCCTGGGCAGTCGCCCCGTTTGACCGATGATTGCACTGGCCCTGGGTAATAGTACAGAAAATTTTTAGCTTTCTCTTCGATGAAAAGAATATCTTTAAGCCAAAGAAACATGTTATGATAATTTGGATGTTTAAATGCGTATTGTAGTATTGTTTTCAGTTATAAATTACACTATTAAACAATTTTAAATGGTATGAAAAATAAATAATGAGAAAGGAAGAAATATTTTAATTCTTGATTCAACAGAAAGTTTTCTGTAGGGGTAAATCGCCTTGTTTGAATGAAATTGCATTCCAATAATTAAAAATATGCAGAAAGACATTTTACTCTATCCATTTCCTTTTAAATGATTCAGAGTTGTGAGCTTTAAATTCATTTTTTTTTTTTTTTTTTTTTTTTTTTTTTTTTTTTTTTTAGTTTGAATCTTTTGTCTCCTCCTAATTCAATGCTTCAATCCATTTGACATTTTTTTTTTTAAATTTTTATTTTGGCAGCACGCAAAGGTCTGTCTTTGAAGACTGGTCAAGCAGTAGCTAAATATAGTAACTTTTGTGTTCTGAGATTTTTTTAATTTTTAGAATTCATTTTTACTTTCTTCTATCTTTACAAGAAGAAAGTATTGGATTCGTGAAAATTTTTGACTTCCGGTTTTCGGCGGATTTATACGTTTTAGAATATCCTGAACGCGATTTGATGGTTTTTAGAAAATGTCTGTCTGTGAGTCTGTCTGTGACAAAAAATTTGTGGGCGCTCTATCTCAAGAACTAATGCACAGAATTTCACAAAACTTCAGATTCAGTTAGACCTTGATATAATCTGGTCTTGATTAGTTTTTGGTGTAAATCGCTCAACAGGTGGTGCTGCTATGCAGCATTTTTTATGATTTCTGCAATAGCTTGATCTCCAGAACTAATGCACGGATTTTCATCAAACTTCAGATTTAGTTATTCCTTGACATCAATTGAAGTTTTATGCATTTTGGTGTAAATCGCTCAACAGGTGGCGCTGCTATACTGCATTATTTATGATTTCCGGAATAGCTCTATCTCAAGAACTAATGCTTGGATTTTCAACAAACTTCAGATTCAGGTATACCTTGATATGAATTAGAGCTGTTTCTGTTTTGGTGCAAATCGCTCAACAGGTGGTGCTGCTATGCTGCATTTTTCAGAATTTCTACTATAGCTGTATCTCAAGAACTAATGCACGAATTTTTATCAAACTTCAGAATCAGTTAGTCCTTAACATGAATTGACATTTTATAGATTTTGGTGCAAATCTCTCAACAGGTGGCGCTGCTATGCTGCATTTTTCAGAATTTCCACTATAGCTGTATCTCAAGAACTAATGCACGAATTTTCATGAAACTTCAGAATCAGTTAGTCCTTGACATGAATTGAGATTTTATAGATTTAGGTGTAAATCTCTCAACAGGTGGCGCTGCTATCCTGCATTTTTCAGAATTTCCACTATAGCTGTATCTCAAAAACTAATGCATGAATTTTCATCAAACTTCAGAATCAGTTAGTCCTTGACATGAATTGACATTTTATACATTTTGGTGTAAATCGCTCACCAGGTGGCGCTGTTATGCTGTTTTTTGCGATTTCTGCAATAGCTCTATCTTAAGAACTAATGCTTGGATTTTCAACGAACTTCAGATTCAGGTATATCTTCATATCAATTAGTGCTGTTTATGTTTTGGTGTAAATCGCTCAACAGGTAGCACTGCTATGCTATATTTTTCAGAATTTCCGCTGTAGTTCTATCTCAATCACTAATGCACGAATTTTCATCAAACTTCAAATTCAGATATACTTTGATATGAATGGGTGCTTAATGGATGTAATTTCTTGTACTATTTAAATGATTTAATTGACGTTATTTATATAGAAGAAAGTTTTGTGATGGCCATAACATACTAGTTTTTTTTTAGTTTGAATTTTTTGTCTCCTCCTAATTCAATGCTTCAATCCATTTGACATTTTTTTAAAATTTTTATTTTGGCAGCACGCAAAGGTCTGTCTTTGAAGACTGGTCAAGCAGTAGCTAAAATATAGTAACTTTTGTGTTCTGCGATTTTTTTAATTTTTAGGATTTTAATGAGATTTCTTAAAATTTGTCCGTATTCAATGTTGATTATTTAACATTCGTGGAAGAAGAATTCCAGTTACAACACTTAAGCCCACTGTAACAAATTTTGTCCCCAACAATTTTTGAGCTTTTAGCGATTTTTATAATTTTTTTTATTTTGCGGTGATTTTTTTCAGTCACTTAAAAGGGGACTAAGGGGACCAAAATGCATAAAAGGGAACTAAAGGGGACCTTTTTCTAAAAAGGGGGACCATTTGGGAGCCCTGACCATTGGATACAAAAATATTAAATTAATTCATGAAAGAAGTGTAAAATTAGGCAGTTTTTTTGTAAAGTTTTGTTTAAAAAGAAAAAAAAAAAAAATGCTGAGGCCAAAATAGCGTGACATTTAAAAAATAAAAGAGAGGTCTTCTAGTAAATACAAAAACATGATAAAATAATATTGGGGATAACTATTCCAAAATAAACTTTAACACACAATTTGAATTACTTTTCTTGACAAAGGTCTTATTAACAGCAATAATATAAAACGAACTAAAAAAGTAATAAGTTTACTAAGGATAAAAATGTAAAGAAAAAATATTCACAGAAAAAAATTTCCATACTTATGAGCAAAACAGCAAAAGCAGCAACAGCAAAAGCACCAACGAAAGAAAAATTAACAAGTATAAAAGTAAAAAAACTTATAATCATTCAACGCTTATCTTGAAAATTATACCTAACTTTTTGACTGCAACTCATGTACCCCCCCCCCCCCCCCCATAAATGTCCAATACATTAATTTGGTATGGACAACAAACTATTATCAAAAATTCACTGTTTTTATTTATTTTTTTTTTACACAAACAAGTGAATTTATTAAAAAATAAATAATTTTTGCTTTGTTTCTTTTTAAGATAGGGCAACAGGCAGAAAAAATGAAAAATTATTTAAATTATATTTTTAGGATTTCTAAATTGATTTCTCAGTGTATAATCGTAAATTAATTAATATTAAATTAATTGATAAAAATTATTTTCTTAATATCCCACTCAATTTTTTTTCTACTTTTCAGTCATTAAAATTTTTCACTGTTGCAGTTTTATAACCATTTGGTATATTTTAGCGATCATTTGTTCGTGCATAATTAAAGCCATTGTTGTTTTAATTCTTATACAATTGTACATGTCACAGAGAATATTTGGCAATTTATCGGCTGTGGCAGGATAATGAAAAAAAAAAAAAAAAACCCTTTTAATATTAAAATATTTAATTGTCATTGGAAACACATCTGTGAATGTTATTTTTATAATTCTAGCATATAAGAAAGTGGTTAAAAAACGATTACTAAAAACAGGTTGAGTTAAGTAAGAGAGTGTAAAAATTGAAACTGAGGAAAATCAGAGCTAGGAGAAACAAATACAAAAGAAGCAAGGTAAAAAAAAAAAAAAAAAAAAAAAAAAAAAAAATTCTATTCTTCTGCAAACAGATGTTGATAAATTTCAGAACTCTTGATACTCAAAATAATCTACTGATTCGTTTATTGATCAAACACATCATAGTTAGGCCCATAAAGCTGGTGCTACTTTAAATTAATCAGGGACATCTATACTTCTTGCTACAGAATTAATGATTTTATTGACATTAATTCTCTATAAAATATTAAAAACTGGAAATAAAAGATATATAGAACTAGAACCTTTTTTTCTCCATATAATCAGTTATTATATGAAGAAAAAAGATCTAGTTCTATATACTAATTCTTTGAATTATGGCGAATTAAACATTCTGAAAATAAAATTTTTTGTTATGCACAATGCTTATAAATCTACCCTATACATAAAAAACCCTAATGAAATGAATTTATGAAACGACTGATTATGTTTCATAGCTATTTCTCCTAAAATATGGAACACAAATTATCCGTATTGATCCGCAGATGTCAAAAATGTTATTAGATTTTTACATTCAAATTAGTTTTCGAAATATTAAATTTTTTCTAATTTTAATTACATTTCTGTAGCAACAATTTGTAATGGCAATCTTAATGTAATACATTGTCAATTTTTTAGCATAATTAATTAATCAATAATATTTGCATACAAATCAAAATGCATTGTGAAATACACTCTGAGTAGTTAAAAATACGAAGAAATCGAATCAAGAAGAGACAAACAAATCATTCCTCAACAATTAACCATATATAGTAGATTTTTAATTTATTGTAAACTGATGGAATCTGATGAAGATCTCATGAAAGCAAAAGAATAATTAAATTATCAGAAAGCTAGATATTAGAAAAAGTCTCTGTTTTAAATCAAAGCAAAAGCCAGCTGTAAATGGTTTGGGTCTGCATAAATTAGATGCTATTATTAGTTAGTCAAACTATTTTCTCAGTCAGAGTATATTATTAAATTTTTAAATAAAATATGTACTTCATTGCTAAATTTTTGGTAAATGGAAATAGATATGATTACTTATATATTATCTGGTTCAGGTAAGGAGATCACCAATTTTGTTCATTTTTGTCAATCATGTTCAAAACGCTAATTTAATAAATACATAAAATCATTAAAAATGATAAATAATATAAAAGCAAACTTTAAATAATACAAAACAATAATTTAATATACATTTATTAAATACATTAAATTGAAGGCTTTTAGCAATAAATGATTAATGATGGTAGTTTTATTTTCAGCAGTTTGTTAGCCCACCAGAATGAATGTACTAATATAAATTTTATACAATATGAATATACTGTGTCAATGAATATAATATGGCTATTATCTTATTATATAGTTATATGTATATAAATTTCTTCCACTGCTTTTAATATGACAACTATCTAATATTTTCTATGCACTTAAAATGAAGGTAAAAAAAAAAAAAAGATTATTGTAACTAATATTTTTGATGCCATTATTGGTGCAGTGAATATAATCTGGCCCGTATAATAAGTATTTTATCCCTTAACTTGATAAAAAATAAATAATAATTAATAATAAAGTACTCAAATTTTGTAAAAAATTTGAAATTAATTACCTGGAGTATTTTCAGGTGTTTTTTTTAAACTGTAGGGGAAAACATCTGGTTCAATGTTCAATAAACTATTCCAGAATTCAGGTGGTATAGACAAAAGCCGGTCCATTACCTACACAGAAAGAAAATGTACTTAGAAAAATAGAACACATAATAACGAATAATGATATTAAATATTTGAAAATTAATATGCAAATTTAAATTTATTTAAACAAAATATTTTCTCATTAATCCAGTACTTTTCAATTTGGCATATGTGGCACATGGCAGACAAATCGTGTTAGAGTTAGAAGGTAAGGAGAGTTCAATGAATTCAAGTCCCTCCCATTTTATATGAAACTATTACTTCAGTGTGTCTACTCATACTGGAGAATGAAATTCACTGACTTTTACAGATATACTTTAATAGATGTGTCCTGTGTTCTGGACATGCAGTGGGTAAAATAAATATAGTATCACTCAAAAAATCTAACATTTTCTAAATATCAAATATATGAAATAAAAAATTTATGTTTCATCCATAAATGCAATATCTAAAAAAATCATATGTTTGCTTAATTTAATAATTATACATTTAAATTCTTAAACTAGTAAATCTTTAGATCAGAGGCCTCAATGTCAATTTTTCAAAACTGTTTGTCATCTTGCTACGCATAATATATGGCACCTTGAAATCTGCAGTTAACAATGATAGATTATTTGTAAATTTCAAAGCATATAAGTTTTCTTAAAAGTTCAGAAAATCTAATTTTTAAGAATGTCAAATTAGCCTGATTTTATTTATTTTTCTCTTTCTGATATGCTATAAAATTCAGTTACTAGGCAACTGTTAAATAAAAAAAATAGAATTAAAAAGACAGATATTATTTCGAAATTGTAAAAATCAAAGAAAAATCTTACATATTTTTTGAGCATATGTACAAAATTCCATAAAATATAGAAAATTGCAAAAAGCCAATGAAATTATTGAAAATTTTTTAACAGATTTGATTAATTTAAGACATTGCATAACAAAAATTTAACATTCATAATGCAATGTCAATTATTCTGAACATTCTTTTGTCCAAAATCGTCTGAACAAATGAAATTTTATATCCAGTATGTCGATACTCTCATATAAAGGCCCCCTATTCTTCAGTGATATTTTAAACTCTAATTTCCTTAATATTCTTATGTATAAATGGTTTAGAATGGCAACATTCGTCAATTTGTTTATTTGAAATTATAATTTGGCGAATATTTATTTATTTTTTTTACAGAATGTGGTCGACAAGGTAATAGACAACTACCGGATAATTAATTGAAATGTTCTCTGTTTTGCCTAAAGTGTCAAAAGTGTAAAAAATAGAGACAGGAAATACACTCACATAATCCTTGCATTTGTTCTAAAGCTTTCCAAATCTTAAAAATAAGGATTTCAATTAATGAATTTGAAGTTTGGGACAAGCCTTGGTAATGACACTAACAACTTAATAATTTTTTTAGTTATTGATTTTTTTTTTTTCAATCTTAAAGTGCATAATGTAGAGAGTGATTAAATAGAAATACTCACAAAAGTTCAAACATTCATAGATGACTTGATTAATTCACATTTTTAAGAGGACATCATAAAATTTCCCATTATCTGAGAATGTCTCACATATAAAGTTTCATCATGTTAAAGTTGTATCTAACAAAAACATAGCTGCGAAAAAAGGGAGCCAAGTTCTGTAAAGACAATGGCAAGAAAAGAAGTGATATCTAAGTGGGTGCCAAGTTCAAATAAAATTCACTCAAACTTACCTACTGAAGTATTATAGCATTTTTTAAATTGTTTAGAAATAAAAATTATTGATAGCATATTAATAATAAATCTAGAACTTGGCAAGTTTTTACCTACCGAGTCATTTATTTTTAATAATGACATTATTATATCAAATCTTGTTATTTCATGATTGGAAGCCTTAATTTGAGTGAGCTCCTCCTCCTTGAAGGGCGGTGGGATAAAATATATCCCACCTAATTTAACTGCAAAATGCCACATTGACACCAGAATTCAGGACTAAAAAGTTTAATTTTATTAAATACGTGAAAAGAAGCTTTTACCCATTTTGAAATAAATTTGTTTTTAAATTCTGGTGTGATTCAATCATTTCAGCATTTCACGAATAAAAGTTATTTGCCCCTGAAAGGGTTAAAGGGGTGCAGTCTCTAGAGTGATGACCAAGAACAAGCGTAAGTATATCTGTCTCTTTGTCAGGCATCTTAGTCTGTTTGCATTGAGGTTTCTGGAGGGTGGGTGCTAGAGTGATAACCAAAGATGAGTGAGAGTGTATCATGTATTTATTGGTTTATCAAATCTTTAACATGAGTCATTTGTTTATAATAATAACTATATTAATTTTTTTGTAATGCCATTGAAATTAATATTAACATCACCATTTTATTAAGACATGAAATTGATAGACATAACATTTATCAAAAACTTGCCAAGTTCTAGATTTATTATTAATATGCTATCAATAATTTTTATTTCTAAACAATTTAAAAAATGCTATAATACTTCAGTAGATAAGTTTGAGTGAATTTTATTTGAACTTGGCACCCACTTAGATATCACTTCTTTTCTTGCCATTGTCTTTACAGAACTTGGCTTCCTTTTTTCACAGCTATGTTTTTGTTAGATATCATTACTTTTTGTAAAGTTACAATATATTTAGACACTTTACTTAATGCTTTTTAATGTGTTTACATGTGACTATTTTATTCACCAAGCAACATTCAATTTTAATTTAAATTTCCTACAACAAATTATTTGGCTGTCAATTTGCAGCAGAAATCTATATTTTAGTACTGCTACATTGAATGCATGTTTTGAAATGAAATGCATTGATTCGAAATTTTTAATGTTTCTGAAACAACAATTCCTATATTAAATTTTCCAATTAAATATCCTATAGCTGGGCCTGCTTTTTTGTACTGAAAGTGAAAAATAAAGTTATGTGCTTATGCCACACTATGTATCATTCATCCATGGGTGCCGGCAAAGAGGCAGTGCAGAGAAAGGACATTACACCTCCCTGGATTTTCAAATTTAATTAACTAAATATCCTTTTCTCGGATGATTTTGAAAATAACAAGTGGGTAAGTGTGATCACAGATCGCACAGAGGGTTTCGTTTAATATTCCTTTCAAAACACTTTATCCTTTTGAAAAATCTGTTAGTTCCTCATTTCGCAACCAGGGGCGCACTATATTCTTAACAAACCTCTATCCGAACAAAACTCTGTTTTACATACTATCCGTAGATATATTAGTCAAGGGGATTGGGCCCATAGCACCCGAGATAAGTAGGTGCCCCCTAGTGGTAAAAAGTGGAACTAAAATAGGTAAGGCTATGCTATTCAATATGAAAGAATGGTCAAAGGGGTGTTGGCAAAAGTTGGAGAAGTGCTCCCTAGGTGAAAAGGGCGGAAGTTAGAAAAATTTCTTAAAATACACAAGTTAGAGCCCGAAGGAGTAAATAATATAAGACTTTTTGATAAATTTATGATTTATCGTGTGGTCTGAGGTATTCAGCTATACGTATGCAAATGGTCATGTCTCCAACTTAATTAGGGGCTCCCTTAGAAAGAATTGCTTAAAATACATATGTGGTAGCTCAAAGGGTTAAGCGTAAGGCTTTTTCAAAATTTTATGATTTGTCACCTGGCCTCAGGTATTCTGCTATAAGTAATTTCAAATCTGCAATTTAATAAGGGGCTCAGTTAGAAAGAATTGCTTAAAATACACATGTGGAAGCCCAAAAGGTTAAATGTACGACTTTTTCAAAATTTTATGATTTGTCACATTACGGTGTTCAGCTATAAGTATGCAAAATTTTATGCCTCCAACCTAAATAAGCGTCTCACTTAGAAAGAATTATTTAAAATACGCATGTGGGAACCCAAAAGGTTAAACGTACGACTTTTTCAAAATTTTATGGTTTGTCATTTGATGTGAGGTGTTCAGCTATAAGTATGCAAAATTTCACGCCTCCAACCTAATTAGAGGCTCACTTAGAAAAAATTGTTTAAAATATCTCAATTTGTTGATTTTCTATAAGCAAGTAAACCCAGATAAAACCCCAGTAAGTAGATAGGTTTACAATGGAAGTCTATGGGAATTTGGCGAAATATTAGAGATATCGCCAAGATGGCGTCACTTTTGGCGACTAATTTTGGTCGCCAAATTTGGCGATATATCGCCATGTTGGCGACCAACATGGCAGTAGGCGACAGAACAATCTCCCCTACTACGGCAAATTAAAATTTCGCCTAATAGACGTAATGTTAAAGTAAAAATGGACACCCCTAGGTGGGTAATTCATCGCACCAAATTTGAAGTTTGTAGCTGCAGTAGATATACGAGATCTTTTTGATGAGTGAGTGAGTGAGTCAGTCAGTCAGTGACAAAATTATCGATTATCGGACATTTTCAAATGTCCTTATCTCGGAAACTAATTATGCGTTATTTATAAAATTTTGGATTTTAGGTAATTAGGGTGGCCTTACTACACATTTCGTATAACAAGTACGTAGGTCTCATAGATTTTCAGTAGTACAGCAGTATTTGACGAAAACAGCTCAAAATGGTTCGTGTAATATAACACATGGCTATGTCAGGCGAACTTGGCTGACACACTGCCATGTGTCTAGATGTATAAGGAACATACAATCATTTATTTTCATCCTAGAGATAAGTTCAGATTTTTTTTTTTTTTTCCTTCTAGGGATGGGGAGGTTGATACCCATATCGAACACAAACAACAGAAATTTTTTAATAACATTATAACATTTTAAAATTGTTTCAAGATTAATATTTTCATTTAAAAGTCTCAATTTTCATGTTCCCGAAAATCTGTTTAAACTGGCAAATTTGTTTTTTATATCCAACCACTGGCAAAAATCTGTAAAAGTCACTATATAATAATCACTCTTATAAAATATCATTATACAACTATGGCAGAAAGACATGAGTTCTGTTTACCAATAAACAAAGGACTTCAAACAGAAAAGCAATATCTCACAGCTTCTTTATGTGACTAACACTGACCATGCAAAGGTTTCAAAATCAGATAGAATATTTCTCTTTATGTCACATTAATAACAATTCAGTTTACTTTCAGTTTTTAAAGCATTGTAAAACAATGTAAGCAACTTACGCCACATTCCTGTTTGTCAAATAAAGAGAAGTTTTCTTTTTTTCAATTTTTGTATAAAAAAAATTTTCACCATGAGCCTGAGTCTAAGGACTGGTATAAAAATAAAGTCCAAGCTGGTTTCAGACACGGTCTGAGCATGAGAGCTCAGATTTTTTTTTTTTCCTTACAGATTACTGCAATCGTGATGGAAATTAACATTTGTTTCAATGAATTTCCAGGGTTTTTTTTTTTTTTTTTTTTTAATTTTTTACCCTGTTATTTCTGGATCAACGAAATTCCCTGATATTTCCATGTTTTCCAGGTTTGTGACCACCCTGAGTATGCAGCTGAAGAATTTCACCAAAATTTAAAATAAAAATGGTTAATTTTTTTAAAATTACATAACTTTTTATAAAAATTGAATAGTCAAAATGCATTGTAATTTAAGCAAAATATTTGCATATAATATTATAGCTTATATTTTACCACAGCTCTAATAAGAAATTATTAACAATGAATATTTTTTAATAGGGATATCTTAAAATTTGCTTTGATAAGATTAAAATATGATTGGATGAAGTTTATTAGTACGAGGTCCTGAAAAGGACAAGCTATGCTGAATGATATTAGAAAACTCAATACACTAGAGTAAATCAAGGTAAGTTACAAGCAAGTGATATAAAACCACCAACAACGAAATAAGTAATAGAACTACAAACTACAAGATTATTAATACTTAATGATAATTTATTTGGCAAAATCAGGATGGAAAGAAACCCATCTCAATGAGGTTTTTTGTTATATGATGGAAAGTATTAAATAATGTAATAAAAACCTAAAATACTTCTACAGAAAAACTACAAAAATGATGAAAATTCATATTTTTAAAATGCAAGGTCCTAAAACATAATGAATAAACAGATACAAATATTTCCTAAAAGAAATTGATAAAAACTTACTCTTTGTAATTCGTTTAAACTGACAATAAGGAACAATATTTGCAATCATTAAACACTATTTGTATGATATACTAAAGTGAAATCTCATACATACCTTACACTGGTCTTTAGTTTCTCTAAGCACATTCAATTCAGCAGGATCAGGTACCGAATAACCAATTACAGTAGGACCAAATATTTTTGCAAGACTTGAAATTGGCATTTTGCAATCAGGCGATACTGCAACTCTAAAATAAAGTTTTAGAATAAGTACCATAGCTAATTTTAAATAAACAAAAATTGAGACTTCTTACAACAAAATATGAGTTTTTAAAACTGTAAGATTCTGTTTATATAAAATAAAATGCTATAACGATATTTAATCAAAAACTTGAACCTATTAAGAGTAGCCAGTTTATAAGCAACTAGCAGACCTGCCCAACATTTGCTTTACAGTAAACTCCTGATTATTGTGGATGGATTATTCTTTTTTTGTGACAACATAGTACGGAAGCACATATGTTGAGAGAAAATGCATAAGTCACAATTAGCTGGTGATTCTTGACAGCATTTATGATAAACGCTGCTTGGGAGTCAGTTAAGCAATCTGCATTAATAAAATCCTGGAAGAAGATTTTAGCAAATGTGGAAAATACTTTGGTACAGTCTACAGAGAAAGAAGAATTTTTGCATTATTTGACTTAATTTAGCGAAATCTGCCACTGGAGGAGTGTCGATGAAGATAACATTGTTGAATCATTTGATTGTGATGCCAGTGATCCAGTCTTTGAAGATTTTATGATTGAACAAATAATAGGTGGAGCACTAGGTATGGTTTTGGAAGAGAGAGAGAGAGAGGAAGAAAAGGAAAAGACGCAGAAGCAAGTGAGCCACGAGGCAGCTGTAGCACACATTGAAGGGCTCATTCGATATCTGGAGAACAAGACTATGCATCAATTCGTTACTGTAAAAGCAACAACAAAATATAATCCTTTTTTGTGAAAAAGTAAACCAACAAACTTATAAGTAAAGAAAACTTTTTAAAGTCATAATTGTATCTCTAGGCCCCTAGTGTAAATAAAAATTGCACAAAATCATTTTTGTATCACATTTCAAAATCCATAATATAACTTTATAAAAAATAAACAAAAGTGTTTTTGCAAGAAGGAAACCAAAAAGAAAAACTAACCTGAAAATTTTGACTGCCATAAGGTCACATAATGTAATCATCTCTCACTAATAAAGGAATGCCGGCACCCTAATAAAAGGCTTTTTGATGGTAAAAAGTAACTGTTGGAGTTTATTAAAGTTTTAGTTTATTAGATAGCACAGAAAAAATAACTATCTAGTTTTCCTAATTCTATCACCCTAAAATTTTCATGTATGTATTGTTAAAACATTTTGCTTGCAAGTGATATAAACTTTTCACTTATTTATGAGATATAAGGAAAAATATTCTAACTGATTCAAAAGCCTTTGCACGGTCAGTGTTAGCAAAAAAAAAAAAAAAAAAATCCCTGCCGGCTCGGGCCTACAGGCGGAGGTAGATTTCGAAGTTAAGTGCTAAATTAACCAACAAAATTTAAATCAAGATTAGAGATAAACCCAGTTCCTCCGCTAAGAATGAGCTCTAGGGAGCTAAACATTTTGTGAAAATTCTAATATACACGAATACACACACGCATGCATATGGAATAGGTTTAAAAAATAGCTAAAGCAAATTCAGAGAACCTCAAAGTGATAAATAAGTTAATATTTCCATAGTCGGGTTTTTATCATGTTTTAATACGTTTCTTCAAACTCACATGACGTTACATATTCACCTGCTGAGGTCCATTTTATTTCCAATATGACGCAATATTTTGTTGTTGTTTTTTAATTCGTCAAACCATTTATTTCATTTTGAGTTTTCATGCGGAAATCTTGCTCTAGGAAACTTATGACGTAATATTCAATTTGTTTTCAATTCGTCAAACTATTTATTTTATTTAATTTTTCATGTGAAATTCTCGCAAAATAAAAGCAATTGTTGTGGTGAGAATTTTATTGCTTTTTTTTTAATTGTTGGCAACTGCAATAACGAAAAATATTTATTTTTTTCTGTTATTGTTGTGTAAGAGCTGATTTTATCGGAATCATGTTAAGATGGTATTCAAATTTTTGAACCCTCCCCATTTCCATTCCCTTGGTCCGATTTTACCCATTTTCAATCCCAGCCGAGATATTAGCCATCTCAAAGTTGTTGGCAAGTTTGAAGACGATCCGTGCATAATTGCGACTTTTATCGTGCGGACAAAATTTAGTACATACATACATACATATATATATATATATATATATTACCATTAATTAAACATAACCTACCACCGTCAATTATTATGAATTAAAGCTGTAAGTATTAAAAAAAAAAAAAAAAATATTATAAGAATTATTATGGAAGAAAAAAGAAAAAAGTGGACACCGACAAAAATTGAAAAGCTTATACATTGAATTACGTTATCGAGGGCACAGAATTCAATGATATAAGCAAAATGGTTGTTTTCTGTGGGAAAAATAAGCTAAAGCTAAAATTAATTTTCCCCTGTGCCCGAACAACCACTAAAATCAAGTGAATTGATTAAAAATGAAAGCAGAATAGAAACAAATAATATGAAATGGAAGAAACAATAAAACGTATTTAAATATTTATAGGATATAAAATAGAAATAATAAACACCATACCGATTAATATTTCAGTATTTTACAAAAATCCATGTGCACATGTCTTCCAGTATATCAAAAAGATTAAGGTGAATAAAACAGTTAAGAAATCACAGTAAATGATACCAAAGGATGCAGTTAATACAATTTGAAATAAAATTTGAAATACCTTGTAAAACAAATTTAATCTAATATAAAATAAATAGATATTAATTACATTATTTAAAATGCACTATTAAATTAATAGATAACAGTTTAACAATATCGTCAAAATTTAGCTAAAAATACACCCTGGTGTATAAATTATAACTGAAATGGAGCTAGAAAAATTAAAAATTAGAGCAATCTGAAAGAGAATTTTAGTGCTGCCATCTATTAATAATTATATTAAACATCTATCGCAAGATAAAAATTTGCAAGCTTTTGAATGTAAATAACTGTTTAAACAGCAAAACCAAACAAATCCTTATATATAGAGAATTATAAACCTGATATAAATCACACAATGTATTTAAAACTATTGTTAATAAAATTTAAAAGCATACAATATATTCTATTAGCTAACTTATTTAAACTAAACTAGAGTTTAAATAATGTTAGAACATTGATAATATATAGCATATAGCTATATGCTATAAAACAAAATAAATTCAGTAATAATTAATATAAATAATTATTAAAAATTATTTAAAAATTATTTTTTAATGAATTATATAAGATATTTATAAAATGAACAGGAAATAAAAAACATGTGGAAGTATATAGAAGGTTAAATAATACTTAAAATCCCATTACTTAAAACGCACAAATATAGAATGTGGATTATTTTCAGACATCCATAAAAATCCATAAAGTATGAATGTGGGACATTCAAAAACATTAAACTAAGAGTGGCATACTATTAGTAATTAATATGATATTGTCCTTAGTAAATTAATATTTAATAACAAATAATTGTAAATTAGATTAATGAATAATTAAGCTAATTATAATATTAATGAAAATCTCCAACTTACATATAAAATATCAAATCAACATCCACATAAAATACATAACAGAAAAATAGTAATAATACAAGAGCCCCGCTTTTTTTTTTTTTTTTTTTTTTTTTTTTAATAAATAATTAACCATTGCGTATTATCCAGACAACACCACCCTCCTCCGTACTCTAACATCTACCCACCCAACCAACCTATAATATTTTTATATTATTTTACAATTTTTAATTTTTTATAGATATTTTTTTTTATTTTATAATTTTTTTGTAATTTTGTTTACGCATGTGTTAATTTGTGTTTATAGATCATGTAAGAAAAGTACTAATTGTATATTAATGAATATATGAATTTTTTTGGAAAACCATGATTTAATGCATCATAAATTAGTATTTTAATATTATTGTTAATTAGAGGAGAAGAACATAAACATTTTATTTTATATAAATGATTAAGTATTGTATTACGAAATACAGAATGATGTAGACAAGATTTAAAATTTGTAAATGTATTAACTGTGAATTTAAATTCTTTACGTTTGTCATATAAATCTGTGATTGTTTTATTGTCTTTTATTGTAATTTTAAGATCTAAGAAGTTAATTGTATTGTTAGATAAAAGGTTTTCCGTTAATTCCAAATTAGTGGGATAATTAACTGGAAATCGAGTAATTGCAGATTGATCAGTTTCAAATAAAATGATGTCATCAATATAACGATATAAATGTAGATTATTATTAGTAAAATTGCGTTCATAATGAGGTAAGTATAAGTCTGAGAGTAAACTGGAAGTACAACTGCCTTGTGGTATACCGACATGCTGTAAATATAAAGTATTATCTTGCAATATATAATTATTATAGATAATGAAGTTAGTTAAAGATTTAAAATATGCAATATCTATATAAGATGGTAATTCCAGTTTTTTATAATACTTTTTAAATAATGCATTTATAATTTTATGTAAATCTAATAGGTCTATATTATTAAAAAGATCTTTGAAGTCATATGTCGTTATATTACAAACAGAATGAAGATTTTTTAAAATCTTAACAAGTTGATAGCTATTTTTTATACAATGTGTATTATCATTGTTTGTAGTAAGTTCATATATTTGATTAAGAATTTTTAAGAGAAGTGTATTGGCTTTATTATTATATGTATTACAACCAATAGTAACAGTCCAAAATTTAATAGGAGTTTTATGAAATTTGGGAATAAGAACTAAATATGGATAATTAAAATTAGTAGATAAAATATTTAAAAGTTTATAATAACTTCGAATTTTACGATTATTTACAATAACATTTTCATTAGTTTTTTGAAAAGACTTATTAGAAGAAATAGAATTTGTAAGAAGTTGGTGATAATATGATTTACATATAATAGCATAATTGTTAGGAGATTTGTCTACATATGTAATAACGAAGTTTTTTTGTAATTTAGTAATTTGTTGAAAATAATGCTGTGTATTAATAGAAACCAAATCAGCAATATTATTTTTTAAAGCCATAGTTAATTTTTCAATTACTAATATCTTCCATTGATTAAAATATTCAATAGGCTTATTATAAGAGATAGAAATTTTATAAATAAAAATATCAATATCATATGTAAACTGTTTGATAATAGATTTAACATTAAATTTAGATGGAAGTCTATATTTAGTACCATAACCCATTAGTTGTTTCAATTTAAAATCATGAACAATATCAAGATTTCCAGTGATTATATGTCCATGATCATTGTTTATGTATTTTTTTAGAGTGGGGTCTTTGCAGTTACACGGAAAAGTACTTGCAGCAGATGTATTTTTTGAAAATGTATTGTAGTTAAAAATTTTTCTCCCAATTGTATTCGGATATTTAAAGGTTTTTGATATATGAAGATTATTGATAGGAAAAAAACAATTTTTATCATTAATTATAGAATTGATATTAATTTTATTAAAAATGTGATTTGAAAAAGTAATTATCATTTGAGTATTCATGTTCTGAATTTTGTGTTTTTTTTTTTATATTAATATTTAAAAGATTAACCCTGCTCATAATAAGGTCAAAGTAAATATCAGAGAAATGTTTAGAGAAAGATTTACTTAGAAAGACATTTAAATGTTGTACCAGCTGTTTCTTTTTAATAGCAAAGATGTTTTTACGAATTAACAACCAGTTATAATTCTCTAAGTAATTTCGTTGAAGATAACTTTTTAGGTGGGGGTGGTTTTGGGTTCCTGGTGTCCTATAATGAAAAGTTATGAAGGAATTTTTCAAAAGTCGCACCATGGTAACGACTGCAATAGGTAGTATTTCTTACGAAATCTACCTAAAAAAAGCAGTGAGATATCCCTTGTCTATTGACACTTTCTGTTTGAAGTCCTGTACCAAAACCACTGAAAAACAGAATTCACGTCTTTCTGCCATTCCTGTACACTCATACATATATATATTACTAGGGGACTCTGCTCATATTTGCTATACTCGCCAACCCCCCATCAAGATCCAGTAGGCTCTACAAACATGATAATTTGCTCTGTTTTAAAATCATTACCTGATTATGAAAGATAAAATGATATTATCATGACTAGTAGTGACAATCTTCTGTAATTGGGTAGCCATTCATTTCCCTTTGGCTGGGGAAATTTTTGGTGCCCAAGGCCGCTTCAACTGTTGTCACAACAGCTGACTCACATTTTCTTGATTACGAAAGATCAATTACACATTTGATAATCCAGCTTGTATAAAATGGGTAAGTAAAAAAAGGTGCTGCCTTCCAGATTTTTGGAATGTTGAGAAGAAAAGTTTTCTTTAATATGTTAAATGAAAATAGTTTTAAATATGACATTTTAAGTATATCGTTTTAAATATGATGTAATTTTCACCATTAACTGCTTTTTGTAAGTAATAATTTAATTATTTTAATGTTATATATTACATTTAAAAATACACTGTTTGGAAATTGTTTTAAATATGAAATTGTAAATATAGTCTTAAATACAGTAGAGAGCCGATTATCCGAACTCCAATTAACCGAACTTCCAATTATCTGAACAGCCAATTTCTCTTAAACATTTTTTTTAAGCCGAACGGCTTATTTCTCTCTCTCTCTCTTTTTTTTTTTAACGAGCTTCCAATTATCCAAACACCCTCTCTATTAGACCTAGATATCAGATTTAAAATGATGATGAGATTGTGGATGATATTAAAGACGAAAAAGAAATTGAAGAAAATGAAAACGAATACTCTGAAAATGACCTAGGTCCATCACATAACGAAGCCTTTGAATGTTTGGAAACAGCTATGAAATGGCTATACCGGCAGAAGAATGCTGATTTTATTGAACTAACATATTTAACAAGAGTTCAAGATACGGCAGCATTGAAAAGAATGTCTTCTTTGAAGCAAGCAACAATCGAAAGCTTTTTTGCTTAAATTACAATCTCTGTAGCTCAGAAAATCATATAAAAAAGTAAACAAAAAAAAAAAAAATTAAAAAGACAAAAAATCAATTTTTAAACATGCCAGCATTAACTAGTACTGTCAGTCCAAAGCGTGGATAAAGTGTGAAGATTTTAGTATAGTCAGGAAAATCCCTTAAATTGTCTGTCCATTTATCCAAACTTTTGCTTATCCGAACTAGGGTCGGTCGCGAGTCGTTTGGATGATCGGCGCTTTACTGTATTAGATAATTTTCGTCATTTAAAGCTTTTTGCACATAATAGTTTAGTTATTTAAAGGTCTTTCTCTTCTAGAATCCACACGTAAGCATTTTAATTGAAAAGTATTTGTAAATATTATTTTGGCTTTTTAAAATTTGGTAATAGTAAAAACTAGCTATTTGAAACTATGAATGGAATGTTTATTCAGATATTGAAATTTTCAATAAAATAATAAAAAAAAAACCATCAAAAATTAGGAAAATTTAAAAAATGAATGTACACAGCACACCACAATCTAGTCAAGTCCATGCAAAGATTACTAAATTTCTATGCACTGCCGAATAACATTGAAAATAATAGCTTTGGTAGCCTTCAATGAAAAAAAAAAAATAATAGCTACAATATTTGTTTGAAAATAGTAGCCAAAATAGTTGCATATTTACTTTAAAAAAAAAAGGGGGGGGGAGGGAGATGTATCCATAATAACAGAAAGGACTTTTCAGAGTTCATGCTTCTGCTCAAATCATTGAATAAAAAATATAGTGATTTCTTCAAATCAGAAACGAAGTTATCCAGAAAATAGGCCAAAATACTTTAGTTATGAAGTAAGTAAATCCATGACGAAAATTATCAGGTACAGCACCAGGAATTACAAATTTTGTAATTCATAGTGGAAAAAATCGCAAATCTACTCAAACAACTGTGGAAAAATATCTTTGATTTTACCAAAGGTTGCAGAAACAAATGCCGATATTCATCATGTTGTCAATTGCGCTCCCTGCCCTCCCCAAACTCACGCTCCTTTCAATATCCATATGTAGGTGGGATGTTTGTATGCTGAAATGAAACATTCAAACAACAACTGAAAATGAAACATTTCACTGTAATTCCGAAACGATCCCATCAGCAAAGGACTGCCTTCCCTAATTTGCCATTGGAAGAGACAATTTATCACTTGCGTATTGTAGGAGAAAGAAGTGACTAACCGAGTGTGTTTGGAAAGATGACTTTAGAGGTGCTTTAAGGAAAAAGATCAATTATTTTCAGTAAAAATGGTTGCTGAAATCAGAAAAAAGTCACCTTTTAATGGTTTTTGACCTAAAATAGCCGCCTGATGCTGAAAATAGTAGCTTTTAGATGCATTTTAGTCGCAAGTGGCAGCCCTGTATGCATAAAACTTTTTTAAATAAATTATTTTGATTGCTTTTAACATTAAAAAGCACTTAAAATAATTTTTTGATTTAAAAACTGTTTCAGAGAGTTTATCATACATTTAGCTATAAAACTACTTATTTTCAGGTTGTTATTGCAATAGTTTATTATGAGCCAGGAAAGTAAATTCAATTATAGAAGCAATGGCAGAAGCAGCATTAGTTACTTTTTTAGAATAGAGAGAAATGAGCAAGTATTTTTTGTTTTCTGGACAATCTTGAAAACAGCTGTATTGATTTTCACAAAATTTGTCTCCTGCACTAAGTTGAGAAAACAATCTAGCTATGTCCTGAATTTAAGAAAATTCATGATAGGTTAAAAACTCAGCACTGAAAATGCTGTTTGCTATAAATCAAAAATTGCTTAAATGATTTTCACAACATGTGCCTCTTATATACTAAATAACGCTTGATAAAATCATCACGCTAGATCAAGAATTCAGAAAAATTTGTTTTGACATGTTAAAACAAATCAGTACTGAAAATTCTGCTTATATCAAAAAAGGGATTTAACACAATAAATGAAAGTTAAAATTCTAGTGCTAAATTCACCTTGAGTAAATTAATCTTGATAACGCAGTATGGGGTCTATTTAAGTTGAGATCTGCTTCATGCTCTTTAATTCTACCACAAAAATTTCTCATCATCATGTCTACATAAAGAAAAAATTTATTATCTTTTTTGAAAGACTCCTTTCAAAAAAGATAGTAAAGATTTTCTGTATGCAAGTATGACGATGAGAAAATTTCGCATATAATAAATCAATAAGAAAATCTTAATCTTAAATCATAATAAGAAAATCTTTATTATATTTCTGAAAGGAACCTTTTTAAAAAGATAGTAAAGATTTTCTGTATGTAGGTATGGCAATGAGAAAATTTCATGATAAAATAAAAGAACATGAATCAAATATCAGATTAAATAGACCCCATATTGCTTTATCAAGATTAGCTCAAACACAACCTATAAAAGTAGATTTTAATAAATCCACGATTATCTTTCATACAAATAATTACCAGGAAGCCATTATAAGATAATCTATTGAAATAATTCCTAATAAAGATATAGCATGTAACAATGCACTATCATACAATATCCATGGAGTTTATAAAGAATTGCTGCATAAAAGATGAACCCTTGTTTTGTTAGAAATTTGAATATCTTTATCTGGTATCTTATCTGCCATACAACCCTTAAATTAGAATGATCTCTTCTAGACGGTTCTCAAATATGCACAAAGAAATTAGGATTTAACATATTTCATAAAATATGGCTGTATATTAATTCGAGCATGAGAAAACAATCTAGCTATGTTCCTAAATTCAGGATAATTTGTTTTAACAGGATAAAACAAACTCAGTACTGAAAATGGTGCTATAAATCAAAAAAATTCTTATGATTCTCATGAAATAAGACTTATTCCAATATGATAAAAATATCTAGCTACGTCACAAATTAGAAAAATTCATTTCGCTAGGTTTGAGCAAACTTTTATAGTTAAACTTCTGTAATTGGAATTCTCGCCGATACTTTTTGGACATCAATCTTCAACACATATTATGGATAATTTCGAAGATAGTGCAAACAATTTTTATAAAATTTGCCTTCTATACTAAATTAGGACTTTAAAATGGTGTAGCTAGATCCCAAATTTGACAAAATTTGTTTTAACAGGTTAGAACAAACTCAATACCGAACTCGGTGCTGTTATAAATCGAAAACTGCTTGGACGATTTTCATTACATATGTCTTACATACTAATTTGAGCACAGGAAAACTATATAACTAAATCTCTATTTCAGAAACATGCACTTTGATAGGTCTAAACAATTTTTTTTGAGGTTATTCTTCTGTAATCTAAGTTTTAGCTAATACAATTTGTCATTGATCAGTACCACGATTACAGTAATTTCTACTCCATGGGAGATGTAAGTTGAACTTTGCTCGATCTTCCGTAGTTTAGGTTCGTTCTGTACGTGTAAGGTCATAGTTTGCAATAAATATGCATAAAGTTCAATGCCAGACTTTAGAGTTTGTTGCTGTCACCTTGGAGATTTCTGTTTTTATGCATGTAAATAATAACATTTAAATACCCACTGATGACGGCCATGTGATGTCTGAAAACATTTTGGATTTTTAATCGTTTTTATCACTCTGTATTGCTTTTTTTAGGGTTAAGAGGAAAGACAGTTTAAAAGTATACTTCTACCTACTTTTAGAAACCAAAAATGACATTTTCATGGAGAAATTTCTATGTAAGAAGAGATTTTTAAATAAAATTGATCTAGAAATTTAAAAATATTAACAATTTTTTACTGAGGTCTTTTGGTGTTGGGCTTTGATAACTTAAATTTTTTGGGGTACACCTAAAAAAGGAGCTCAGACTTATCAGAAAACAAACATTTTCGTTTTATTAATGTAGATATTCTTTAATGGCTGCATTTTTATCGAATAATCAAATTTAACCTAGAAATGGGTTTTTGATATAGAAGTTTCGCAAGTTTAAAATAACTGAAAAAACTATTCAATATCAGCTAGACCTGATATTGGAAGAAATTTTAAAGTCCTAAAATAAAAAATGGCATGAAATGGAAGAAGAAAAAAAAGACCAGCTAACTCCCTATCTTCACTTTTTAAAAGTCAAAATCAACATTTTAAAGAGAAAAAAAAAAAAAAATGGATAAAAATTGATTTATAGGTTTATTGTTCTTATAATCTAGAAATAATTTAAGACCAGCAAGATGAAATTACTACAAAACCTCTGAAAAAAGGAATAAATTCTTTTAAACCATCAGAATACTGAATAACATTGTATTTATTTGAATTGCTGACTAAATAATTGTTACCCTGAAATAAAATAGTTATTGAAAACATGATAAGAACTTATAATTCATTTTGTTACGTGACCTAAATGAGATATGGAAAAAAGAGTAACAGGGAGATTGGTATATAAAATACTATTGAAAAAAATCCCTGCATGAATATGGTATATTTTTAAAGCTAAAAGTCGATGTTAATAAATAAAATGTTAAAAGAAGAAAAACAAACCTTTGTAAATGTAAAATTAAGAAAGCCAAAGTGTCCCGATTAGGCTGAGGAAGAGAACATACAATGTCATGCATGGCTTTTGAGCTTTTATTGGTATCTTCCAAATCTAAGAAACAGAAAAATGAAACTTAACATATATTTTAATTCCAAATAATTATATATACTTTAAAAAAATAAAATAAAAACATGCTAAAAAAAAAAAAAAAAATTGTCAAAATGATGCTAGATTATAAATAAATTTCAAGATGTACAGGGTGTTGTCGAATTTGACCGACAATTTCAGAGGGGTGATAGTAGGCATCGAAAGGATGAAAAATTACCCTAGAACATGGGATCACAAACCATATATTTAATCAAAAATATAGGATGTTCTACCCAGGGATGCAGAATATGTCCGATCCTGCGATCTAGGATTGGGGGAAATTTTGTAGAAACATGTACAATTGATTTCGATTTTAACAACAAATTCCATAATTCCCCGAGATAAAATAATTTCACTACAAATAGAAAGCTCCGTATGGTGACCTTCACAAAATCGATCTCAGAATAATATGTACCGTATATCAGGGAAGATTTTGCTCCGAATTTTCCAAAAACTTAAGGCATTTGGTTCCGAAAATTAAGATCGTGAAAGAACAGCATGTTTCGTCAAAAGATCAGGAAATGAACACAAATTTTATCAAAAGATCGCGAAATAAACGCACATTTTGTCAAAAGATCGTGAAACCCCCCCCACAAATTTCGGCAAAAGATCACAAAAAGATTGTGAAACAACCACAAATTTCGTTAAAAGATTGAAAAATCCTGCAAATTTCGTCAAACGATCGCAAAACAACTGCGAATTTCATCACAAGATGGCAAAACAACTGCAAATTTCGTCAAAAGAGGGCGAAATAACCACAAATTTTGTCAAAAGGAAGGGGAAATAACCGTAAAACTCGTCAATAGATCACGAAATAACTGCAAATTTCGTCAAAAGACAGCGAAAGAACGCGAATTTTGAAAAAAGGGCCATGAAAAAAAACATAGTTACTGCTGGGAGTGGATTTCCCCTTCCCTTTCCCCACTGTGCTATAACCTTTCAGAAAATTAACTGTGAATTTCAGATTTTTTTAAAAAAAAATTCAGAATCACCCCTGCCATATATACTCGCACATAAGTTGAGAAATATTGGAAAAATAAATTTTCTATACCTACGGTAATACAGCATTTACCTATAACATACCGTAAAGTTTTAAGGAAATTTTCATGTGGATTGGGGAAAATGTTTGGAGTAGAAACATTTTCTGCACCCCTGGTTCTACCTTACCTCAATTTGGGCTGACGGTACTAACTTTCAGAAAACTGAAGTACATTATAATAAAACTTTTAATAGACATTCTCACCTTTGTTGTAATGTAATAATAGACACACACACACATATATATATATATATATACAGTAGACTCCCTCAAATCCGCACAGCTTGGGACCACAGATTGTGTGGATTTTAGAATTTTACAGATTTCTGGTCGCTGCTTTGTTTACATTTTTAAACAGTAATTTGAATGCAATAATACAATCGAAATTATAATGAATGCTTGGAATATAGTAAAATATTAAAATAAGTAAAGTAATAAACTTAAATAATAAAAAGTAAGATAATTTTAAAAATGATTGTAAAATATTAAAAGTAAAAGTCAAGTAAATAATTAATAATGTATAATTAAATATGCATAATAAAGATGAAATATATTTTCCTTGAATTATTCAATGAAATTTTCCTCATAAAGGTATCCTATTAATTCGCATAAAAATAATAAAATATGGAAGTTTTATTTCAGGTTCAGCCAGTCATAATAACCAAAAAAGCTTGATTATTAATACATAAATATATTTGGTAAAATGATTGTGGCCACCAATGATATCATCAATACCTTGATTTATTCCAGAAATAAATTTATACTTCCTTCATGAAAGAGCTCGAGTTCAGTCATGTTAAGAATAATTCTATATTAAAATGCCCACAGAATGACATAAAACTAAAAAATTCTGTACTTTTGTCCTTACATCTGAATTGAAAGTTTCATTGTTTACATCTTTGATGAGGTGCGGATTTTAGGGAGTCTATTGTATATATAAGAAGTAGAAGTTTCCATTATACGTGCCAGCAGTATGCACTTGACATTTCACATTTTGGACTGTGAGTACCAGTTAATATGGTATCATTGATTGCTTGAGCACCCTGTTTTACCAGAACTTTTTATGATGTTATAACATTTTGCAAAAGCAAAGTACATATCTTTGCAATGTTTCTATTTTTCTTAAAATTTTTATCGTCAACCCAAGTTCAGGTAGGATGAAACAATGTATTTGTGACTAAATAAGTGGTTTGTGACCCCATTTTCTATGGCAATTTTTCATCCTCTTTATGCCTACTATCACCCCTCGGAATTTGTCTGTCGAATATGCTAACACCCTGTATATGAAATTATTAGAAGGAAATTAACATCATGAACATTAATGTTTGTGAAATCAATTTATCAAAACAAAAGTTGATTGACATATTTATATTAAATGATTATTCAAAGCCATAAATAACAATTAACTTTTCTAAATGTGCCAGTTATTAGATTCAAGTGATAAATTTAAGTATATATGAACAAAAATACCAAATTTGATGACATTTTCTGGCAACATATTTATTATTTGAAAAAAAAAAATACATTCGATTTCATGATATTTCAATATTTCATTAATTCTGTTTAACATTTTTTGGAAAAAACTCTGTAAATGTGTTTAAAAACTAGGAAATTCATATTTTGGAACCAACTTTTATTTTCCAAGTGATGTTACTTCTGCAGCAACAATAGATTTATTATATGTCAGAACATTTTATGAAAAATATACATTAATATTATATATGATTATGAGACTGAAAATTAAGTAACATTTTCATAAATTTTTGTTGATCATTATGGCAAGTATTTCTAAATGTTTTTCAAGATTGGTGTTTCTAAAATTTCCTGCATTTTTTATGTATTCTTTCAGGATTAATGTGTAACGTGTAAATATGTGTAACGATATGCATTATTCATGCAAAGTAAGTTAAAAATGAATGCACATCAGATTTTTCAAAGTTTTCCAAAAAATTTTTAAGAGAGTATAACCATGTTTTTCCGATAATTTCTAAAGTTATAAAAATTGCTCTGTGCTGTTTGTCAAAAGTCTAACTTGTGAAACAGGCTAAAGCATACAAAAAGGAATAAAATCTAAATTTAGAAATTCATTTAGCAACCCGATTGTTAATTGCCCATAACATTAGGTGAAAATTGAAAAATAGACATGGGATGTATAAATGAATTACTTCATTTTGTCACGTCTGTATGAATGTAATTCTTGAGTGGCATGCAGATCTGCCAACTTTTGAAAATGAGAAATCATAGCACAGAATATTGAAATTAATCTGGAGGTTGGTTGGTTGGTTTTTCGTGTTTCGGAGCCATCTTTTGACATTCATAAAAGGAATAAGGTTTCAGTCTTTCAACTCAATATAGTAAATTTTTTTTTTCTGAAAATTTTTATACGATATTTAAAGTTTCTTCTCGTTTTGCAGCATTTTTTTACATTTGTAAAAGAAACCTGGTTCCAATTTTTTAGCCCAATGCTGTAAATTTTGACGAAATTCTCGAATTTTTTTTTCCCGCGACCATTTCAGGATATTCACAATTTTTTTCCCACAATCGTAATTCACATTTTTCTATCACGATTCTTTGTTGAAATCTGCACTTTTTACCACGAACTTTTGACAAATTTTGTGTTTTTTACCACACAAAATTGAAATGTTTAATAATAATTAGTAAATTGAAATGTTTAATAATAAATAGTACAAATCGTACGATTTTGCACACTATTTCAAATCTTGCCCCTCAAAGATTCCCCCCCCCCTCCAGAAATTCTTAAAATGGCATCCCTGTTTCTAAGGAAGGGAATTCCTGTATAAATATTTACAGAAACACGATTCACTTGTGGTTGATATACATAAAGAGGGTTTTATGTTAAGAAGTTTGTTTTGCAGCCCAGATTTTTTTTTTTTTTTTTTTTTTATCCCATGAGCATTTTTTAATGTCCGAATTTTCGGATAAATGACAAGTTTTTTAAAACTTTCGGAAAGGAATACTTTGAAATTTTGCAACAGAATCATTTCTGAAAAATATGCTGCGCGGGATAAAAATCGCAATTAGAAACAAAAAATGCGTTTTTTTGTTTTTTGCAAAAAATCGTAGTTTAAGACCGATTTTCGTAGCATCGTAGTTTATAGGTCCAAATCGTAGCAACTACGATTTTTTCGTAGCAGTTGGCAGGTATGGTGGCATGTAAAAAATAGTGGGGTTTTAAGATTTTTTTTTTTCCCTTTCAAACAGTTCAACTCCCCTGCATTTATAAATGTTGAGAGGGAAACTCCCCTCCTGGGAAAATTTGAATTTCAAGTCCTGATATTGAAAGAGTAGTTTTTGTAAATTATATTTCAATACATTTAAAATGTTTTAATGATGTGTGAAACGCGTCTGTAGTTTATTGTTCTGAGATGGCATTATATAAAGAAATTAACATTCGCCATATAACAGAAAACATATGTAATGCCGGATATACGAATCCAGCAGGCAAAGGAGCTTTGGATATCCAGTATCCGATATTTGGCAAAATCAATATCAGGTTTATCTTTACTAATATTACATTTAATATAAATTTTTTACTGATATATATAGAGTAAAAGGATGAAATCTAACACATCTTCATATACTTTTACTAAAAGAAAAATAACAAAAATGAAGGCCGATTCTATGAGCAGATTTATCAGATATATAATAAAGAACATGTACAAAAAAGTTTAAATCTCTATCTCAAATACAAAAAAGCCTTATCATTTTTAAAACATGAAAGTGAAGAAAATTCAGTAGACTCCCACAAATCTGCAAATGCCTAAAATCCACACATCATTGCAGATGTAAACAATGAAACTTTCAGTTCAGATGTAAGGGTAAAATTACAGAAATTTTTAGTTTTATATCATTCCATATGTATTTTAACATGTAAATCTCAATAATATGACTGAACTTGTAATTTTTCATAAAGGAATGTATAAATTTATTTCTGAAGAAAATCAAGATATTGATGATATCACTGGTAATCACAAGCTTTTTATCAAATATATTTATGCATTTATCAAGCGTTTTTGGTTATTAAGACTGGCTAAACCTGAAATAAAACTTCCTAACTCTTGGGGAAAGTTTCATTGAATAATTCAAGGAAAATGTATCTTATCTTTATTATGCATATTTAATTATACATTATTATTATTTACTTGACCTTTACTTTTAATAATTTTTAAAATTATCTTAATTTTTATGATTTTAGTTTATTGCTTTACTTATTTTAATATTTTACTATATAGTAAGCATTCACTATGATTTTGATTGCATTATTACATTCAAATTACTGTTTCAAAAATGTAAACAAAGCAATGACCAGAAATCTGCAAAATTCTAAAATCCGCACAACCCCTGGTCCCAATCTGTGCAGATCTGAGAAAGTCTACTGTATGAACATGGAGAAAAAGCCATTTAAAGTTTTCATTTGCGAGGGTAATTGTGCTGGATGTATTAACAAAATTTACAATATCTCGTAATATAATTGCCGTGCGGATAAAAATGAGGTGTCAAAATATTCACAATTAAATAGGCTTTCATTTATTATTTAAAACAAAAAATCGATTTTTTGACCAATTTTGAGGTAAACTGTCCCCTTAAAACTGAATAGTTTACAGTCTAGTCTAGAATATATTCCCTGTCTTTCATGACAATAGCTATATTTTTTTACTCGCCAGAAGAAATAGTGTTACATTTATTATTAATTCATCGAGCGTCTTGCAAAAGGGTAAAATTGTAATGTTGTTTTCTTTGCATTTTGTTTTAAATGCTAAGAAAATATGATTTTTTCAACATTATAAAAAAAAAAAAAAAACTCAATTACAAGTATGAATGTAATCCTTGAGAGTATTTATCATTCTTCAATGTATTTAAAATTCATTAAATCTATAGAATTATATTATCTTAAACATTGCTTATATTGCTATGGAACCTGGAGCTTAATGAACGGAATATTACGTCCCAAACACTTAGAGGGTTAAAATCCCTACAATCATGGAAAGAAACTATGATTGTTCCTTTTTTCTTACCGACACCGATCATTATGTAAGAGATAATTTTTTTTGCGTTAACCTTGAATATTTTGGGAGCAACTTGTGACTTGCTTTTTACAGAACAAACATTTCATAATATTCATGAAGAGTGGAAAAAAAATATATAGCATACAGCTTTTTAAAGGCTTCATAAAAGAAGCCTCTTTTTTTTTTTAGTATCATTCATTTACAGGGTCACACAAAAGAGTTTGATCTTCAGGGAAAAATTATTTGCATTTAATTATGTTGTACGTTTCAAACATGGTGAAATTGATATTACTGAGGTTTACTACACAATGCTTGCAATAGAATGTGATGTGCGTCGCACTTATAATTCATTTACAGGGACACAAAAGATTTCAGATACAATGCTGTATCCGAAGTATTGTGAATTAGAAGAGATTGCTGAAAATGCCTTTCAGTTATAAAATATTAGTATTTAAATAAATTTTTGCATACTATGTGGCTAGAGACCATATACAGGGCTACACGAAAGAATTCACAAGCAATAGTGAGAATGAGCGTGAATTGCCTAAAAGGTTTTTTAATTTGATATATGCATTTTCAAGCTCAGCTACATTTAGTATTCTAAAAAATGTTTGTAGCATATAAATAGAATCATATACAGGACAATGCAAAGAACTGAATACATGGCCTCTTGTGGATAATTTTTTAAGTATGATTTCAGTAGTTTTAAGTGTGTTTTTATCTGAAATAAATTTCAACTTAATATGTGACGTGTACAAAAAATGTATAGGTAATATAGAGAGCTGTACAAAAGAATTCAAGTATGTTAACGTCCAATGGCAGAAATTGCTGAAGGTGACTTTTTAACTGTGCCATTAATTTTCATATTACACTAAATTTTAGCATACTATGTAGAATACATACAAATCTATAGATCATATACACAGCTGCACAAAAGAATTGGAGTTCTTTACTGGCTATTGGCGGTACTTATTAAAATCTGGTTTTCAAATGTGTTATGAGTTTTCTGAAATGTTTTCTTAGGCATCTCATTTACATTATCAAACAGCGAAGTTTTGTTAAAGTAGTTTAGAAGTATTTGATGTAAATTTCCAACTGGGCAAAAAATGTCCGGACCAGGATTCGAACCAGGTACCTCCTGGCTGAATATCCTGGCTATATATTAATCTATACTCTATTATTAGATTTTCATAACTTTTAACTTAATATTTAGCTTTATTATTTTTAACCCATTTACTGAAATGCTATTTTTAAATCGCTGTTGAAAGTTTTATGCCACTTTTATTTTTTTCATATTTGATACTTTCTTTATTATTTTATATAATTAATCTTTTAAGGAGTAGTTATTTTTTAATATAATTATTCTTTTTAGGAGTGGTTTATCGAGAAATGGTTACCAATATTATTCAGCCTATCATTCAAAATCCAAAATCATTTAGCACATCATCCAAAATGTCTGGACCAGGAACCTCCTGGCTGAAGCCGCCAGTGCTCTGCCATCTGAGCTATCCTGGACGAATCTGGTGGAACTTTTTGGTGGAGCAGAGCACTGGCGGATTCAGCCAGAAGGACCCTGGTTCGAATCCTGGTCTGGACATTTTTCGCCCAGTTGGAAATTTACATCTAATATGATTTGTTTACCAATTAGAATAATTGTGTTAAAATTAATCTAGTGTAGTTTGGAAGTGTTGCAAAAATGTTTCACAATCTATGCTTGATGCATGATTTTTCTTTCTTGCTGTAGTTTTCATTATTTATGGCTTTTTTGTAGTTTTCTATCTCAGAAGGAATTATAGTTTTGTATATTATCAATTCAATAGTAGGGTTTAATCTAGGAAAAAGGGATTTTTAGCTTTTTGGCTAATTACAGCCAATAACTTCTAGCCAAATAAAAATAGCTTTAGCCAAGGAAATAAAAAGTTTTATTTATACAAAATGTCTATACGAGGGTTACTCTGAAATTATTGAGATACGCGCAGACGATAATTTACAAAATAAAAATAACGGTTTAATTTTAAAATACAAAGTATTTTAACACAGCAGACGATTTTTTACTGACTTACTTCAACTTATTTAGCGTAGAATAAATTTTAAACAGAAGAGAAGATGGAGTTGACGTGAGAACATTTTCGCACTAGGATTTTCTACGATTTTAAACCAGGATTAAATGAAGAAGAATGCGTTCAACGGTTGAAATTAGCATTTGGTGATGAATCTCCAGCTCGTGCTACTGTATTCAGATGGTTTAAAGAATTTAGCAGAGGACGCAATTTTCTTCAGGATGAAGAACACACAGGAAGGCCGCCATCGGCAGTAATACCGGATAATGTGTCTGCCATACGAAAAATGTTAATGGATGATAATCACTGTACCTATCAAATGATACAGAAGGAACTTAACATTGGATCTGCAGCCATACACAAAATTATTCATGAAGAATTGCATATGAAAAAAGTAGTTAGCCGTTGGGTTCCCCATAATTTTAACTGAGCACCAAAAAGAAGAGCGTGTCAGAATCAGTAAAGAAACTCTTAAATTGCTAAATGATGGTGGCCACCGCATCATTTCTAAAATTGTAACGGGTGATGAAACGTACATACCATTTTTTGACGTTCCAACACGTCAAGAAAGCAAAGTATGGGTCTTTGAAGATGATCCCATGCCGACAATGGTGAAAAGACAACGCGCACTCAAAAAAGTGATGTATACCGTTTTCTTCAGAAGTACGGGATTGGTCAAAGCCATTAAGTTGGAAGGACAGAAGACAGTAACAGCAAACTGGTATAACACTAAATGTCTTCCAGAAATTCTACAAGAAGTGAATGTTAGGGGACTAATGCTTCACCATGACAATGCATCTTCACATACAGCCGGATTAACAGTTGAGTTTCTTAAACAAAAACGAATTAAAGTGATAGAAAATCCATCGTATTCACTTGATCTAGCTATGTGTGACTTTTGGTTATTCTTTAATCTAAAAAAGAACTTACATGGACGTCGTTTTCATTCAGAAGAAGAGATTGATGTGGCTATAAATGCATTTTTTTCATCTATTCCAAGAAATGAATGGCTTGAGGCATTTAATCTGTGAAAAATTCGTCTACAAAAGTGCATTGATGCTGGATGAGACTACTTTGAACATACCTAAAATTTTGTAAGTATAACTTTAAAAACCTAGTTGTATCTCAAAAATTTCAGAGTGACCCTCGCATACATGAGTATTATTTTTAGTTATGCAATATACAAATACATCACTCTGTAAGACTGACCCTTCGAGGTTTGGCTGTATACCACATAGCAAATGCTTTTTTTAAATGGAAATTCTTTTTAAAGTTCCCCTTCTAAATTAATCATCATTAAGTTACTCAAGTCAGCTTTTGTTATATTCATGAAGCTGCATCTCCCTTTACAGTCTGCTGTAGACAACAAAAGTGATGCTACAAATTCATACAAAGAAGGCACATTGGAAAAATGCCAGTAATGCCATTTTTATGAAAAAAAAAATACAGTATGGAACCATTTATCCAGAAACCAGTTAACCGGAAAACCAGTTATCCGGAATGATATTTGTGATAGACTGATTTCAGAATCTTTGCAGAAAAAGGTGTCATACGCTGCCAGTTTGACATAGGCTTTGCTTGAAACAATTGTATAATTTGATGACAACATCTAGTTTTTGAAAATAAAACATATTTAGTTGTATTTTAGATGTTTTAATTTTTATGCAGAGGAAACAGAAGAATTTTTGTTCCTAAGGGATTTCCATAAATTACCTTCTTTTAAACTCTGGTTAACTTTTAGTCTTTCTGGCTTTGATTTTTAATCCAAGTAATCTAATAATTTAAAATCATAAATAATGCCACAACCACACATATTCCACAAAACTTATCAAATGGATGCTGCTTTAATGCACAACCAGTTAACCGGAAAAACCAGTTATCTGGAATACATCTGACCCCAAGCATTCTGGATAAATGGTTCTGTACTGTAATACAATAAGTAGTTTAATTTCTTTACATGTTGTAGCCAGAACCGACATAAATTCAAGCCTGAAAAGTTTATATGACATGCATCTCGCACATTGATGATTCAAAGCTAGTGCACATCATATCCATGCTTATACAATCTGTGATTTTCGTTTTCGCCATATGCTGGAGTTGTGTCTGATGCAAATGACGTCACACTGTTTGAAGACGCTTGCATGGAGAACACGAGACAAATTTTGAAGTGTAGCCGCAGCATGGATGCAATATGAGATTTTGTTTTTGTGCAACGGCAGCAGGTTTACGAAATGCGGAACAACAAAATGGGAATGATATAGCATATTTCTTTGGCTGTCGCTATTTGGCTAATTCACTAAATGCTTTGGGGGCAAAAAGTACTTCCAGTTAGCTTTTTGGCTATTTGGCTAGTACTAGATTAAACCCTAAATAGTATACATTTATTGTCAGAAAGTTCTGCTAAATGGATGACAACTAAACAACATGCATGCAGAAAAAAAAAATAGAGAACAAGTCCAAAGGAGTAATATAAATAACCTTTTGAAAACACAAAACTCAATGATTTGAAATTAGAAAATGCTGAAAGAAAATATCTTTCTTTTTTATAGGGAAAAAAAAAACCATACTGCAGTAAATATAGTTTTTATTTTTTTAAAAATGAGCCAACATTCATATATTGTTAAAAATACTAAGTGCTTTAAAGTTTTCTTTTTCCTTTTAACTATTTATAAATATAAACAGAGAAAAATGGAAATTGCTTTTAACACATAAATGCAAGCAATCTAAATACTTTTTAAATAGCATAAAAACATTTCCTTTCCTTTTTCAAGTTTGTAAAAAAAAAAAAAAAAATCCCTTTACTGAAATTGTTAACAAAAAGGAGATTATCCTGCAGACACACCCCTTAACACAAATTTTAACGATGAACTGTAGGGAGAAGATGAGGGTCGAATTAGTGCCAGCATTTTTAATCATTATGGATATTTCGAATGATGGCATTTCAGTCGTGAAAGAATTAAGATGTGAAGTATTAATTTTGAAATCAATATTAAATAGAAATCATATGTATAGATAACTGATATACAAATAAAAATTTTCATCAAGCAACAAACATAGATAAACCTAGATGACTGATATATAGAAATAAAAATTTTCATCAAGCAACAAACATAGATAAACCTATCTCCTAAAACAAGTTCTGTGTATAAATATATCTGTACCTTGGAACAAAAAGGGCCAATGTCAAAAATTGAGAAATTTGAGTTAAATGCACGAATGAATTTAAGATGCCATATAAAGTAATTGTTAAAAGGGCCAAAGTCCTCCCAATATTAGATCATTGAAAACAAAATATTTTGTCGAGGCCAATGTTACTTACTGTTAATGTAAAAATGGCCAATTTAAAATGTAAAAAATAAACTAAATCAATTTAACATTAGATTGTAGTGAGAAAAACATTACTGAATTGAAAGGTACAACTTTGAAAAATAATAGTACAGAAATCGTAGCAAGATTCTTAAACTTCATCAAACTTAAATTGGGTTTCCTACCATTTGAGAAATATGGACATTGGCCCTTTTTGTTCCAAGGTACAGATATAAACTCAGAAGCGGATTAACCACTACTCGGGCCACTAGGCTTAACTTTTTTGCAGGCCCCTCCTCTTCCTCAAAGTGATATAGACCAGATGATTCAAAATACATGTATGCTCAATTTTCTCATAGGTGAAGGAAACGTACTTCTACTCCAAAAAGTATAGAAATTAAAGTTTTTAGATTTAGTATTTGTTGTACCTAGTAAAATTCTAAATTTAATTTTGATACAGTCCCTGGGTCTTATAGGTTATATTTAGAAAAATGTTTTTTGTCTAAGAGGAACAAAACAAAAAAATAAAAATAAAAAAACTATTATTTTACAACCAAAATTTACCAAATTAATGAATTTTATGTAATTTCAATGTTTTCTAGCACTAGAAAAGGTATTATTTAGTACAGGTAAATGGCAAACTTTGAAATTTCATAAAATGCAAAATATTATAATTTGGTAAGTTTTAGTCGTAAAATAATGCAATTTTTTTTAAATGCTCATTTTAGATCGAGGACAGCATTCTTTTACAACCCAGGGGCCGTACTTGTCTTGAAATTCCTAAAAAATAAAAAACTTCCTAAAATTTCCTAAAATATGGTAACCTGTACTGAAATTCCGCAAATTTGCACTAGTCATGATTTTTCCATGAATAGATATATTCCCGCTCAATCCTGCGAATCATTTTTATTTTTGCAAAATTCTGCAAAATCAGTATTTTGGAATTAATAAGTGCATAGGAGAGAGAAAAAAACATGAGCCAGAAAATAGTAAAACATTTTGTCATCTGATGATAAATAAACGGTCAAGTGTGAGTATTACTCGCACACAGAGGGTTCCGTAGAATAAATATATGAATTTGTAATTGTATTATTAAAAACAACCGTTGCTAAAAGAATACTAACACTCTGTAAAAAACTATACAACGTAAGGGTAGGGTATAACTGTAATACTAGAAAAGTGTAAATGGATATACCATGAAAGTTCAAAGAGATATGGAACCTAAATAATATCAAATATAGCTATTCGGTATAACTCATTTTTTAATATTATCCTAATCTGTTTATGATGAACTTAATCCGCTACTGATAATAAAAGCCGCACATAATTTAAACTTCATTTGACCTTTCATAAAACTAAATTCATCGTAGTAATAACCCTTTTTTTCTACAGTGTAGCTAAAACAAAACCTTTGTTCAAAGTTTAAATTTGGCATCGTGCTAAGCACGCTTCGAAAGGAGGTTGCAAAGTTGCATTGCCGCATTTTGCCAGATAGGTTTTTTATTAACTTCTAAAGTCACTCGAGGCATATTGAGAGATCCACTCAATGCAAACTAGTCGCAAATCCCATAGTATTTATGTGATTCATTCTAATTAAGTCTCTTAAAGCTTCAAAATTTTGGAAATTTTAATTTTTTTATATGTTAAACTCCTATTTTTTCTGAACATTTTGATATAAGGATTTGCTTGAAATTCCCATTAGAACAGAAGTTATGGCTTTTAGAATTATACCCACTCAATAGCTGAAGCGGCGTTTCCGAAACTTTCAAGTCATTTTTCTCCAAATGACGTTTTTGGGCAAAATGTGCAGGACACCTCAAAAACTTCTCAATATTTTTTCATGAAATTTTCAAAACATATTTCATGTTAGTCTGTATAAACTGAACCTAAAACTTCCTTTTTATTGTTCAAAAAAATATATTTTTTAGGTAATTATAATGTTGAAATTTTCAAAAATTTGTATTAGCTAAATACAACTTTGCATTAAAAATATAAAAATGCTTTAAATACAAATTTATTTAAGTTCAGGGTATTTATTACAATCTGAAGTATAAGTAAACACTAAAATTTTCATTTTAGTTGCAATATTTATTTTGTATTCCTGCGTGTAAGCTGTTACGCCAATTTTCTGCTCGACAACTGTCTAAGAGTTTCGAGCTCCCTATAACTACTAATTCTGCATCTTGCATTTTTTAAAATACGTGAAATGAAAGAACATACCTTTCATCCCAATAAAAATTGTGTTTTAAAATCATACACATTTTAAGACATTAAATGTTGAAAATGGTCTTTTTTTTTTCTTTTTTTCCAATTTTAAGAGTCCTAAGACCCCTTAAATTAATCTGTTTTGAACAATTTGACATTTACTGCTTTTATGCTGTTGCTGGATATTACATTACACGTATATATTAT
Organism: Maratus speciosus; assembly: GCA_963932465.1. Taxonomy (NCBI): domain Eukaryota; kingdom Metazoa; phylum Arthropoda; class Arachnida; order Araneae; family Salticidae; genus Maratus; species Maratus speciosus. The sequence goes on from OZ010791.1 coordinate 144,261,980, forward strand.
TAAAAGTTGTTAACGAGGTATAGAGTACGCCGTCAAGTATGTCCAAAATGTCTGTATCTTTAAGGGTTAATATCTCGGCTAATTACTGACGATTTTTTTTTTTTTAAATCATTATCAACAATGCTTTTATACTTCTGCTACGATAGGTACCTCCAGCGCTGCTCAACACTTTTGCTGAATGCCCATAAATCAAAGTTTGTGTGTAACAGAAAAATGCTATTTTCTCAAAAACCATGTGACCTATTGTAATTGCTATAATTTTCCTTCAAGGTTTAAATTAACGTCTACTAGCTCTAATTTTTTCATAATTTTAGTTTCAGTAGATTCGGAATTAGATGGGGGGGGGGGGGGGAGATATATTTTTGTGCTACATTTTCGATGATACCTTTGAAAATATAATACCTAAAATTAAAAGGAATACATTTTTGAGTTCAGCATTTCAAAAGCTTTCACATGATACCCCATACGATATACAGAGGAAAGATTTTTTTTTCAAGTAGCATAATTAGCCCCTCTACATTTTTACTAAATATGTTTATATATATATAAATATATATACTAAATATGAATGTTTAATAATCTGAAAACATGTGGGTCAATAGTCTTTATTAGTTCCCCCAATTTGAACTTTCCACGATCCCTAGTTTACGAGTAAAATGGCTGTGACAGACAGACACAGGAGTGATCTTATAATGGTTCCGTTTTTACTTTTTAAGTACGGAACCGTAAAAACTGACAAATTTCGTCAAGTGGTCACAGGAAAAAAACGGGAATTTGTCAGCCAGACAGGAAGGAAAATCATCTGTTAATCGGTTGCTCAGCGATTTCTGCGGAGTCGAAAAAAAAGACCGAGTTGATGTGAAAACATCGCGACACAGAATTTTGTCAAACGATCCATGAATAAAATCGCCAATTCTGGCCAATCTTTTGAGCAAAATATCGTGACTTTCGTCAAACAACTGTGGAAAAACTCGCGAATTTCGTCAAGAGGTCGCGTGAAAAATCACAAATTTCGCCGAACAAGTGCAGAAATTAATCATGAATTTCATTTAACGATTGTTAAAGAAAATCCTTTATTTCTTCAAACGATCGCGGGGAAAAAATTGAGAATTTCATCAAACAATTGCAGAAATTAATCGCAGAATAAAATCGCAACTTACGTCGAATGACTGCGAGAAAACCATCGCGATTTCATCAAAAAGATCGGCTAAAAAATTCGCAAACTTCGCCGAACAAGCGCAGAAATTAAATAAGAATATAGTGTAACGATTGTTAAAGAAAATCACGTATTTCCTTAAACGATCGAGGGAAAAAAAATCGCGAATTTCTTCAAATGTATGCGGAGACATATGGCGAATTCCAGCAAATGATCACGGAGACAAATCGCGAATTTTAGCAAACAATTGCGGAAAAAATCGCGATTTTCGGAAACGATTGAAGAAAAAAAAACACGAATTTTGGCAAAATAATCGCAGAAAAAAAAAATCACGAATTTCAACAATCGATCACGGAAAAAATTGAAAATTTCGGCAAATGATCGCAGGAAAAAAATCGCGAATTTTGGCAATCGACTGCGGAGAAAAATTGCGAGTTTTGGCAAACTATCACGGAAAATAAACGCGAATTTCGGCACATGATCTCGGAAAGAAATCGTAAATTTCAGCAAACGATAAAGGAGAAAAATCGCGAATTTCGGCAAACGATCGAAGAAGAAAAATGCGAATTTCGGCAAACAATCGCAAAAAAGTATGAATTTCGGCAAATAATCGCAGAGAAAAATCATGAATTTTGGCAAATAATTGCAGAGAAAAATTGCGAATTTTGGCAAACTATCGCGGAAAAGTTCGCAAACGATCGCAGAAAAAATTGCAAATTTCAGCAAAAGATAGCGGAAAAAAATCACGAATTTCTGCAAACTGTCGCAGAAAAAAAAGTAGTACGCTGAGTAAATGTGACCTGAAATATCCCCAAGGACCAGTACTACCCCTGTAGGGAACATATAAAAATAAAATTTTGCATTTTAATATGTATACCGACCCATTTAAAACAAATGTCATACCTAAAGTCTGTACTTATACTTTTTACAGTTGGAAGTATGTTTTATCGTTAGCGGTCTAACTTCTTGATATTTTATGCATTAATTATAGCAGCTCTCATGCAATTTAAACATGCATAATTTTTTTCAAATACTATCAAATCATATTTAAGATATTTCAAAACATGTAAATTTCGGTCTAGCTTTAAAGGTCGGAGGGTTGGGGTGAGGTCGGGTGACTGACCCTAACCATGGTGCTAAAATGTAAGGAGTTATGATGAGACAAATGCTTGATTAAAATTTTAAAACTTCTTTAAAAGGTATCATTCGTAGAGGTGCTGTCAAAATCTTGCCTAGGCCGCAATGCCTACTATTCTCCTCTGTGTAAATCTTTCCCAAACTTAACGCCGAAAAATCTCAAGAATTCAACACTTTCTTTTTATGAATAGAGAATAAGTTAAAAGTGGAGTAGTGTTTGGACTACAATTAATAATTTTCAAGATTCAATAAATGAGTGAAACAAAGAATACTGTACATAATTTCTCTTTTGCATTAAATGTTATCTCAATGTGAAAAAAAAAATCTTAGCACAGGGGCCCCTTTCCTTCTGGGCCCCTAGGCTTCAGCCTACTCAGCCTAATGGGTAATTTGCCTCTGTATAAACTATGACTTGTTTTACAATAATTTTCATTAGTGAAACTGTATTCAACAGATTATTGAAGTTAGGTTTTAAAAATAATTTAAAACAGATAAAGCATCTTCACAATATAGCAACATACAGAAAGCTGGAAGGTTTTCTTTTACCCAAATTACTAATAAATACAGATCTTATTTTCAAAATCTGTAACATAACTTACCAATTTTAGAATTTAAGGAGTGATTTACTAAATTTAAAAAGAAACTGGTGGACATTTTTATAAATAAATAAAATATACTGTTAAATAAAAAATATATTTACCAGCTGCATGTACAAATTCTTGCCAAGCACTTCGAGTAACCAATGGTTCACTTAAGGATCTCAAAAATTCCTTGATAGCGCTACAAATAGCACTGATGTCATGCTTATGCTATAGTTTAAATAAAAAAAAAAAAAAAAAAGTTTAAAGAATGCTACTTTAAAAAAAAAGAAAAAAAAAAAAAGAATTACTGAAAACACATTTTCAGAGGGGAAAATATAAGCACAAACTAATTAAATTTCAAAATAAATAAGGTGCACTAAAAACTATTATTATAATACAACATTAATTTTCTTCTCTCTGCACATATAGCTCATGTGCATATAGTGACGATGCTCCAAAACCACTCTGCGAGCAAGAGTTTAATTCAGTTAAAAACACGTGATTTTAATCAGTTGATTTAAATTAGCAATTAAATCATGATTTAAATCAACCGATTTAAAAAGAAAAAAAAGGATAATGCTGAGTAATGTTATTTATAAAGTATAATTGCTGAATTTAAATGAAGTATTATCATGTTAGAAATCTTTGCATATTTATATCTGAAGTACCACGTACTTTCATTTAAAGTTTTGAATGTATTTAGTATTTAATGTGATACTTCAATAGTTATTGATTAAATGAAGAATAGTTTGGAAGATGGGTTATTATTGGTGCTGCCTATGCATGGAAATCTCTGCATATTAAATTATACATTTTTTTTTGGTCTATTAGCATAATTTTTTTGTGATATGGCTTCAAATGTTTGTTAAATGAGCCAATTTCCTGTAGTGAATGCCACTTTTAATTAATGTACAGTTTAAAAATTTATTTTGTTTTTTATAAAAAAAATTTTAATCTGTAACTTAAATTTTTTATATTCTCGGTGTGAGTGTAAGATATTGAGAAACCTAATCTCACGAGCTGATTTTTCTTTTTTTTTTTTTTTTTTTTTTTTTTGTTAAAAATAAAATAAAATAAAATAAAATAATAATAATAAAATAGAAATTTTTTAATGTAAAGTTTTTAGTTTTTCTTGATTTTTTTTTTAAATGGGCTGTTTAGATAAGAAACATTTATTAAAAAAAAATTTTTTTTTTTCATGGTAAAATTAAACAAATTTTTTGTTAACATTTGCATATCACTTTGGGCTATATTTTTATACTGGACAGTTAGCTTAAGTGCTTATTCAGGGTTCATACACAGTTGGGAAAAAAAAATCCAAGGAGTACCCAAAAAATCCAAGGAGCCCAAAAAGTTTTAAGGATTTGCCATTTTTTTTTGTTGTTGTCGATGTTTTTATGTGCTGCATCGTTAAGTGGAATGCACACTCCAATTTTTAATGCCCAATTTAGAGAAAAACATTTCAAAAACAAATTTTACTGTATTAGAATCTAATTGTTAGTACTTAAATTGCACAGTATTTACAATATATTACTTACTGATTTTGTAAGTTTAAATACAAAATTGACAGTCAACATTTTTATGCAGTGACCAATGGTCATGTCGCAGGGGTGGTTCTGACTTAAAAAAAAAAAAAAAAAAAAAAAAAATTCTGAAATTTACAGCAAATCTTAAAAGTTTCACCAGAGGGGGGAGGAAGGGGAAATCTACTCCCGACACTTACTTACTTACACAATGGTGCTATAATCCATGTAGGATTTTGACCTCCCTCAATATACTTCTCCAGACCTTCCGATCTCTGGCCTTTACTTTATAATTTGGTTTTCTGCAAGATCTTTCTCTATCTCTTTTATCCAACTCTTCCTGGGTCTACCAATACTTCTTTTCCCAATTCAATTACCACTATAAATCTTCTTTCTGCTTCGCTCATCCCTCATTCTGATTAGATGGCCTAACCATTGCATTCGTCTTATTTTTATAGTATTTATTATATCTTTTTCATTATATAACTGTTCTAACTCCATATGTGTCCTTATACGCCATGTATTGTCTTCTTTAATAGGTCCAAAAATTTGCCTTAAAATCTTCCTTTCCCAAGTGATAAGTAGCTTTTCATCTTTTTGTGTAGTGGTCCAGGTCTCACTACCATAAATTACTATTGGTTTTATAACAGTTTTATAAATTTTAAGTTTGGATGTTCGAGATATTAGAGATGATTTTAGAATGCTTCGAAGAGAAAAATAGCATCTATTTCCTGCTGCAAGTCGGGTTTTAATCTCTGCTTCTACCATATTATCACAGGTGATCGTAGATCCTAAATATTTAAATTCGTGGTCATTCCATGTCAATTCAACCAAATTTTTTATGGTTTGTAACCCGACCCCCAGGGATTTGGATGAAACTCGGTGTATATACTAATTCTATCATGATATGAATACATCAGAAAGATTTTCTTCCTAGACTTCATAGTTTGTGAGATACGGGGGGTCCAATTTTTGGATTTTTCTCAAATCGCACATTTCTGAGTCTGCATTTTTAGACTGCAGTTCCATTTTCAAAAAATTGTTTCTCTGGATCTAAAATGCGAATCATCTTAAAAATATCACCGTAAGTACATCAAAAGACGCAGATTTTAATAAAAAAATATTTAAAAAATTAATTTTAAATATTTAGGGCCAAAAAATTAAACCAAAGTTGAAAGTTGTGGTTATTTTTCCAAATTTTTGTGACTTTACGAAAAAGGCTCTACACAAAAAGGCAAATGAAATTTCCAATTTCTTTTTGTTTTAAATAAAAGATTACACTTTGGGCTTTCTATTTATGAAATAAAAATGATGTCTTTCTCATGGCTTATGCAAAATTTTTGACTTATTTTGGGATGCTGTACCTATCAAGAGATAAATATCTTTAACTTTGCTTATGGTACCTAAATGATTGCTGCATATTTTAAATATAAATTTAATTATCATTTTCATTTATTTCCTAAAATGAACCCTTAAAATCAGACTGATTTATTTATTTTTATAACAGTAGAAAATTTGTATGTTATTGGTACATATCACACATTATCTGAAATTGTGTTGTTCTCAATCTTATCGCATATGTTTGTCACATAAATGTACATCTATCATTGGATTCAAAGCTATAGCATTTCTATAAATACTTTCACAGAGGTAGTATGTCAAGAATATGTACAATATTTAATGGAGGGGGTATAGATATTGTGCATAATCCTTATGTTTCCCTTATTTATTCATTCATATATTTTCTTTTATTATTAGCATTTTTTAAAAATTTAAACAATCCTTTAATTTTGTGTTTACAATATAACTGTAAACAAAAAATCTTTTGTTGATATAGAATAAGAAAATGAAATAATGACTTTTTACCCATCAAATTTTCAATATGTTTTTTTCTGTGTGTGTATGTGTGCTTGAATTAGAATATTTTATTTATATTTAACATTCTTTTAAAACTTTCTATCTTATTATCTTGGATAATTTTAATCATTTTAAATATGTTTTTTATAGTTTAAATACCTTATATTTAACAAAGCCTAGTTCATTTCTACAGTATGAAACATATTTTTACACCTGCCTTGTATAAACAAATTCTGACAAAGGCAGGATAAAATTATTTAGTTAAGGCAGGTGTTTTCGAATCTGTTAATCAAATTATTATTAGTCTGCTGTTTCTCATAATAAAAGGGGGATCTATTATTCATTGTACTGCAAATGAAAATAATAGATGAATTTGCAGTAACTAATTATGCTGCAAGACCGTCATGATAACTTCTGAGAGAAAAGAGAATCTTGTCTATGCCAGAAATAAGAAAAATTAAAACCACAGCTACAAGTCCAGAAACAATTGAACTAATTGAAAAGTTTTATAATTGTAATGAATATTGAAGAATCATGACTGGAAAAAAAATGTAGTTAGCATTGCTAAGAATGTACTATGCACAAAAGCAATTGATATTATGTGTATCTACATGAGTTGTATTCTCTTTTTAAACAGGAATTTCCAAAAAACTTGAGAATTATAACTCTAGGTATTCAATTTAGTATTAGCAGCACTGTTCATTTAATTGAATTTGTGACAAGCTAAGTAAAATATTTGGAAAATGTTATTCCACTCTTTTATAACGAAAGCTAAATCAAATTTCCTAAAAGAAACTAAAGCAAACTTTGGCCCTCAAAAAGCTATCGTTTTGTAGGATTTCAGCAAAAATTTTACTTTTCTTATTCAAGGTGAGGCTTAAAGTTACCATTGGACCAAAGAAGCTGCACTCTTGATCCAACTGTTATATACACTCTATCTCCCAGTATTAGATTATCAGCGAGCAATATACACATTTTATCTTATGATATGCAATATGATGTCACTCTTGTGTGTTTAACACAGAAAGAAGTGATATCATTTGTAAAAGAGATATTTCCTGATGTAAAGAAAGTCCTTGACTTTCGTGATGGATGCTCTGGCAATATAAAAATTGCAAATTTTCATAAACCTTTACCAAAATGAAGAGGATTCCCCCTTAAGATATTTAAATTCTTTTCTGGGGGGTGGGGGGAAGGAGGGGAGATAGCCACCGATTTAATGTTTTAGATACTAAATCACGAAGATCTTCTTATATACTGATGTTTTGTTGCGTTATTATGTTTGGAGTTACAGTAAGATAGGCAAATTGACATATATATTAGAAGGTTCTCAATGTTGCTTATTCATAATAAATATAAATTTTAAATTGCACAAAAAAAGAATGTTCCAAAATAAGTCTAAGTGATACTGCAAAAGTACATCATTTATTTCTATATTTATATTTAGCTCAGTTACATTTTTGAATTTCAATCTTTTAAATATAATGTTTATTCTGATTTTTTAGCTTTAAAAATTTGCATATAATTTATCAAATTCTTTATTTGTTACATAAAAAAATACAACAATCTAAATGTTTAAATTATTTATAAGCAATTTTATTTAATGTATTAGATTTAATTAATGATTATTTCAATTTTAATAAAAATGAAGTTTTTCTCCTAGCTTATGTAAAAATTTTGCCCTGTTTTGGGAAATTGCACAATTCAAGAAAAAAAAAAAAAATCTCTAATATGTATAATTTAAACTGTGGTACCTAAATAATTAATTACTGTGGTTCCTATGACTTGTTGAATTTATTTAATATAGGTGCTTCTTTTTTTTAATTTACAAAGTAAAGTTTTGCTTTGTTTTTTTCTGAGTAAAATGAGAAAAAAATCTATGATTTCAATATCTACACCCCCTTTATTAAATATTGTACATGTTCTTTACATACTACCTTTGTGAAAGTATTTATAGAAATGCTATACCACTGTATCCAATGATAGATGTACATTTATGTGACAAACATATGAGATAAGATTGAGAACAACACAATTTCAGATAATGTGTGATATGTACCAATAACATACAAATTTTCTACTGTTATAAAAATAAATAAATCAGTCTGATTTTAAGGGTTCATTTTAGGAAATAAATGAAAATGATAATTAAATTTATATTTAAAATGTGCAAATTTCACTTGCCTTTTTGTGTAGAGCCTTTTTCGTAGAGTCACAAAAATTTGGAAAAATAACCATAACTTTCAACTTTGGTTTAATTTTTTGATCCTAAATATTTAAAATTAATTTTTTAAATATTTTTTTTATTAAAATCTGCGTCTTTTGATGTACTTACGGTGATATTTTTAAGATGATTCGCATTTTAGATCCAGAGAAACAATTTTTTGAAAATGGAACTGCAGTCAAAAAATGAAGACTCAGAAATGTGCGATTTGAGAAAAATCCAAAAATTGGACCCCCCATATCTCACAAACTATGACGTCTAGGAAGGAAAAATTTCTGATGTATTCATATCATGATAGAATTAGTATATACACCGAGTTTCATCCAAATCCCTGGGGGTTGGGTTACAAGGTCTGGTTGAATTGACATGGAATGACTCTTCTGTTACTTCATTAAATTGTAATTCATTATTTATTGTTAAAGCTGCTATTGCCTGTGATTTCATTTGGTCCATTTTCATGTATTTTGTTTTTTCTTTATTAACCACAAGTCCTAGTTTTCTTAATTCAGTGTCTAATTTATTGTATGTTTCAATCAAGACTTTCTTATTCCTAGCAATTATATCAACATCATCTGCAAATGCAAGGATTTGGAGGGAGCGATTCATAATAGTACCACCTCTGTTGTTGTAAATGCTTCTAATTATTTTCTCCAGGCATAAATTAAAACGAATTGTCGAGAGAACATCACCTTGCTTTAGACCTGAATTCACTGCAAATTCTCTTGAAAGTCTTCCCTGTACCTTAACTTTAGCTTTTGTATTTTCCAGTGTTAATTTTATAAGCTTAACTATTTTATCGGGTATTTTAAATTCCTTTAATATTTCAAATAACTTATTTCTGCTTATACTGTCATAGGCCTGTTTAAAATCAACAAACAATTGGTGCAAATTAATATTTTGTTCATAGAATTTTTCAAGGATGTTCCTGATACTAAAGATTTGATCCACTGTTGATCTTCCTTTCCTAAAACCACACTGATAATCACCTATCACCACTTCAGCATACGGTTCTAATCACTTTGCAATTATCTTTGCCAACACTTTATATGTAACATTTAATAAGGCAATGCCTCTATAATTCTGGCAATTTAAGATTTTCCCTTTTTATGAATTGAGATAATAATAGCACCATTCCATTCATTTGGTATATATTCATTCTGCCAAATCTCTACTATTAGATCATGTAACATTTGTACCAACTTCTCTCCACCATATTTCAAAAGCTCAGCACTTATCAAATCTTCACCAGGTGCTCTTCCATTTCTTAATTTTGCAATAGCATCCCTTACTTCTTCTACAGTTGGTGGTTCACAGTTTTCTTCATTCATGTCATAATCATTATGATTAGATTTATATTTCTCTTTCGTCATTTGACTGTCTGTTTAACAATTCTTCAAAATATTCTGCCCATCTATCTGTCACATTTGCGTGCCCTCCAATAAGTTTATCATTTCTGTCTTTACAAAAAAGGGTGCGTGGTTGATAGTCCTTTTTGATTCCTTTAAACTTTGAATACATTTGGCTTATATCACCTAATACCGATAGGTCTTCAATTTCTTGAATTTTACTCTGCTCCAAAGCTCGTTTTTTCATACGTAACAACTTTTGAGTATTTCTTCTAATTGTTTTAAAGTGATTTTCACTCTTTCTTGTTTATGTTTCAGCATTTTTTCTCCTGCTTTATTCTTTTTCTTAATCAGTTGCCAACACTCATCATCAAACCATTCATTAATTTCCCATCTTTCTTCCTTTCCAACTACTTCCTCAGCAGTTTTTAATATGATATTTTTGAATTTAGCCTATTTACTATTGATTATATCTTCCTCATTAAATTCAGCATATTCACTAGCAATTCTTTCTGTTAATTTACTTTGATAAACCTTTTTTCTCTGCATGTTTAGTAAATCTTTTGTTTTAAATTTTACTTGTTTAGTTCCTTTTGCATCTCAAAATCTTGTAACTCTTTGTCTGTACTTCATAACAAGGAAATGATCAGTATCTAAATCCGCACCTCTAAAACTTCGTACATCCATAGCATCACTAGCATGTCTTCTGTCGATCATAATGTGGTCAATCATTATATACAGGTTTATTGTTATTGACAATATCGTTATAGACAGGTTTCACTGTATTCGAAAAAAGTGGCATTCAAAAATAAATATATGGATCACTCATCGTGAAGAGGTAAACTGATTATTATATCATACCTTCATGTGACATATGATCAGAAGTAAAAATTCACACTGCAGAACAAACCCTTTTCACTCACCCATTTCACTATTATTTATTACTGATCTAAAGAACATAAAATAGCAATAATCATGTATATATATAATAGCGGTAAGTATATAATGCTTCTGGAATGAACTCATCAGGATACCACTTCGCTTTATCGTATTCCATTCGGCCATTTTTATTCAAAATTATTTTTTTTAATATAACTTCATAAAAGTTACATTTTTAGAAAGATTATTCAGAATAAATTAACATTTGAGAGATGACTTATATTCAATTATGTATATATTCTGAGATAACTTCAGTTGAAATTAGTTTGGCAGCTCAATATCTACCACCATAAGTAAACATTCGTTTGTATCACATTCATTCTGAATTTTTGTGTTTTGTTGGTGCCATCTATCGGTAATTAAAATAAAAAAGAAGTTTCTTTTGAAATTCTTTGAACTCTGAAGACATTGGGGGAAAAATGAATAGTATTTCTTATAAAATATAATTAGACTATCAGGAATGCTTAATGCTGTGTAGTATGTATGTATATATATATATATATATATATATGTGTGTGTGTGTGTATATATATATATGCAAATAATTTTTTTGCATTTTGTAGGAAAAATAAATTTGTAATTTAATAAAAGAATTTGAGAAAAAAAATCTGTTAATGCAATTAATAGTTGCAATTCACTTAAATGATAAAGGATCATTCTTAATGATCAAAATTTATTACAGGTTTCTTTATGCATGTTTTAAAAAAAAATCAGGATTTAATCTGAGTTGAACTTTTTAAAATTTAAGTTATATAATTATTATTTTGGCATCAGCTATCAGAAATTAATCCATGAAGGACTCTTGTTATTTTTTATTTTTTCTGATTTATAAGAAATTGAAGGTTATTGATTTTTTTTTTTTAAGCAACGAACGAAGATGAAAGTTAATGGACAATATATTTTAAAATAGCATTATTAGTTCTAATTTGCATGTTTTTTGTGTAGTAGTTCTTCAAATTTTGTGAGTGAAGTTGCCAGGGTTCATACACAGTTGGGAAGAAAAAATCCAAGGAGTACCCAAAAAATCCAAGGAGTCCAAAAAGTTTTAAGGATTTGCCATTTTTTTTGTTGTTGTCGATGTTTTTATGTGCTGCATCGTTAAGTGGAATGCACACTCCAATTTTTAATGCCCAATTTAGAGAAAAACATTTCAAAAACAAATTTTACTGTATTAGAATCTAATTGTTAGTACTTAAATTGCACAGTATTCACAATATATTGCTTACTGATTTTGTAAGTTTAAATACAAAATTGACAATCAACGTTTTTATGCAGTGACCAATGGTCATGTCGCAGGGGTGGTTTTGACTAAAAAAAAAAATAAAAAAAAAATCTGAAATTCACAGCAAATCTGGAAAGTTACACCAGAGGGGGAAGGAGGGGGAAATCCACTCCGGACACTAGCCATGCATTTTTTCCGCAACTCTGACGAAATTTTTGGTTTTTCACGATCTTTCGACGAAATTTGTGGGTTTTTACGCGATATTTTGGCGAAATTTGTGGGGGTTTTCGAGATTTTTTGACGAAATATGTGGGGGTTTTCGAGATCTTTTGACGAAATTTGTGGGGGTTTTCAAGATCTTTTGACGAAATTTGTGGGGTTTTTCGAGATCTTTTGACGAAATTTGTGGGGGTTTTCGAGATCTTTTGACGAAATTTGTGGGGTTTTTCGAGCTATTTTGACAAAATTTGTTGATTTTCCACGATCTTTTGACGAAATTTGCGGGTTTTTCGCGATCTTTAGACGAAATTTGCGGGGTTTTTCGAGCTATTTTGACAAAATTTGTTGATTTTTCACGATCTTTTGACGAAATTTGCGGGTTTTTCGCGATCTTTAGACGAAATTTGCAGGGTTTTTCGCAATTCTTTGAGGAAACTTGTGTTTTTTTCATGATTTTTTGACGAAATTTGCAGTTTTTTTTCGCGATTCTTCGACGAAATTTGCGGGGTTTTTCGCAATTCTTTGATTAAAATTATGTTTTTTTCGTGATTTTTTGACGAAATTTGCAGTTTTTTTCGCGATTCTTCGACGAAATTTGCGGGTTTTTTTCGCGATTCTTAGACGAAATTTGAGCTTTTTTTCTCGCGATTCTTTGACGAAATTTGTGTTTTCCCCGCGAGCCTTTGATGAAATTGCCGATTTTTCTGCAAACGATTGACAAAATTTATTTCTTTCGGCGACCATATGTCCAAATTTTCGGATTGGTCAGATTTTTTAAAATTTTCGGAAATGAATGCCTGACATTTTCGGAAAATTCAGATTAGAATCGCTCCTAGGTCATATAGATAGAGATTAGTGAAATCCCAAACACTTATTATGTATATCATATACATGATGCATCTTAAAGAAAATTTTAAAAGGCAAAAAAAAAAAAAAAGAATGCTAAACGCAACATACAAGGAAAAATATAACAAGTTTTGAATTTATTATTTTAGAACAGCGGTAATCGCTTTCTTTGGTGAAATTTTGACAAATTCACATTTTTTTCGCGATCTTCTGGGTGAAATTCGCGTTTTTTGTAATCTTCTGGGAGAAATTCACGTTTTTTTTTTTTGCAATCTTCTGGGATAATTCGCTTTTTTCGTGACCTTTTAATGGAATCCAGGTGTTTTTTGCGATCCTTTGACGAAATTCGCGTGTTTTTTGCAATTTTTTGGGGAAATTCTCGATCTTTAACGAAATTTGCGATCCTTTGAGTAAATTCGCGTTTTTTCGCGTCTTTGAAGAAATTCGAGTTTTTTCGTGATCTGTTGGAGAAATTCGCGTTTTTTCACGAGATTTTGACAAAATTTACTAATTTTTTCCGCGATCGATCGACGAAATTTGACGGCGTTTTTTAGAACATACTTGCGAAAAACACGATTTTTCCGAGATTCTTGGCTAAATGCCAAACATCGATAAAATTTAAAATAAAGGTTGGCTAAAAGTGTCGAAAAACAGACTTTACGGACCTAATAATTGAAAAACGGACCTAGTGGGAGCCCTGTTATTAAGATTATCCTACCCAATCAATGCTGTGCTTCAGATGAATGACGTGCATAAAGGATTTACTGTGCGTTTTACAATCACGATTTTTCCCCCTCGGCAGCAATATCGCTTACGTCCGAAGCCGCAATACAATTTAAGGAGTTTCTAAGGCATGGTTTGCTTATCTAAGTAGTTCTAAGTACTACTTGGGAATGTTTTCATTTCTAAGGAGTTTCCAAGGACTAAGGAGTCTGTGTGAACCCTGTTATTGAAACCTTGAGTATTTGACTCGCAGTACTTTTGAAATTTTGGTACTAACCAAAAAGAGATGTCTATTTTTAGAAAGTTTTAGGACTTTTTCTAGGTTGGCTTGGTACATTTTTTCAAATTTTTCTATCTCTTGTCCTGTGTAATGATTATGCAAATGTCTAGTAACATATATTAAGTGTTATTATGATTTAAGTTTGTTTTAAAGTATATGTAATAAGTTATAGTTTATTTTTGTTTGAATATAGTTTGCTTTGAGTATAATTTTTTTAACTAGGTAATTTTTTATGATTCAAAGTATAATGCATTTATGTGTATATTCTTTCTGATTTGGGAGATGTGGAGGGCATGATCCCGAGATTAGGTGCTACACTGATGCCCAAATGGAAAGATGGTATTTATATGAGCATTGAATATATTGGCTTTTCATAGGGAAATTTCTTAACATTAAGACAAATTTGCTGTTGGTATTACATTATGGGATTTTCATAGCGGGCAGTATGATTGGCTTGTCTTTTAAAGATCGGTATATTTAAGGATAAATGTTTTGGATTTGAATTGATAATTCCCTCTCTATCAGACAGAAATATAAATCTTCTGATGTGGAATTCTTGAGCGAATGGTGTATGGCCACCCCACTAATGCTTAAATAGAAGTTTTTCTGTTGGATGCGATATGGAAATTTTATTATTAAAATTCTTTATAATACCGTTTCAATCAGAAATTTGTAAACTGGTAATGCTGTAAACTGGTGGATATGGAGTTTTTTATGGCTGCTCAACACTCTATCAAGAAAAATGGCAATTTTTGAAGTTGATTTTTCCCAATTGTGGGTTGAAAGCTGAATATTTTGTGTTAGGCAATGTATCAACTATGGGGGAAAAGTTTTTAAAGATCTGATCCGTCTTGAGATTTAGTTCTTAGATTCATTCGTTGTCATATCCTCAGTGTTGAGTTAAATACAGTCATGAAATACTAGAAATAGAGTTAAATTTAATATATTTTTTCAGTGTTAAATTAATGTATTAGAAATTGTGTAAGATAGTATTATGCTATAAAAATTATGTTAATTTACAGTTGTGTTAGATTCATCTGGAAGATTTTATTTGAAATTGTTAGGATTATGTCTTCTGAATATGGAAGGACATTTTTTTTGAGCTGTATAGTCAAATTTATAAATTTTTTTGACTTGCTCAGATAAATTTAATCTCTAGTGAAATAAATTTTCCCGAAGGTTTGAAGCAGATAAGGTAAACTTTGTTTAGTATATCCAGTCGGCTGTACAAGTTTTTAATGCTTGTGTAGGGAATCTGTCTAGTGAGGATACTTCTGTACTAATAGTACATTTCTCAGGGATGGAGAATTTGTGGTCTTAGTGTCGCAGCATTTGATCTATGTCCTAATTTTTCCTGTACAAGAATAATAGTTTTTCTAGGTCCAGAGTGATAATTTAAATTAAAGATACAACCTATATCTGTGCTGCAACTTTTTTCTATGTCTATTGTGTTTTCGAAAGAATCTGGATGAAGACCCAGGGTCCCAGGCAAATTGGAAAGAGTGAAAGGGTAGCTGCGTGCACACGGTGCTGAGAGGCGTATGAATGTTATGTACCAATTTGGTTATATATGTCCTATGGATTCTTAGGAGATGTTGTGGCTAAAAGTTTTTATTGAAGTTAGCTGTTGTGGAAAAATGTGATATTTTTGGGGGAATAGTGATTTATGCTGATGCCAGGGCGTTAGATCTGTGGAACTGAGAGATGGTTGATAGCATTTAAATCAATAATAAGATCATATAATTTAAATCAATCATATTTACAAAATTACAATAAAATTTAATTTTTAATTTATTTGCTTATTTAATATTTTTAAAAATGCTTTATGATCTGTTTTGAAGAATAATTTGTGTATAGTATTGATATATTTTTTATATATATAAGTATATTGCAGTTCTCACAGGGGTGATTCTGAGTGAAAATTTTTTTTTGGAAATTCACATCACATTTTCAGAAATACAGCGGTGGGGAGATTCTGAGTAAAAAAAGAAATTTCTGAAATTCACAGCAAATTTTTTGAAAGATTACAACAGAGGGGGGAGAAAGTGGGGGAAAATCCACCCCTGACAATGTTTTTTTTTTTTGCACCCCTTTGACGAAATTCGTGGTTTATTCACGATCTTTTGACGAAATTTGCGGTTTATTCGCGATCTTTTGACGAAATTGGCATTTTTTTTTTTTTGCGATCTTTTGACAAAATTGCAGTTTTTTTTCGCGATCTTTTGACAAAAATTGCCATTTATTTTTGCGATCTTTTGACAAAAATTGTCGTTTTTCCCCACGATCTTTTGACGAAATTTGTCATTTTTTTTCGCGATCCTTTGACGAAATTGTTTTTTTTTTTTTTTCCGGCGAACATTTGTCGAAATTCATGATATAGTTTATGTCCAAATTTTTGGATTTATGACCGATTTTTTTAAATTTTCGGAAATGACGACCTTAATTTTTCGGAAAATTAGGAACAGAATCACCCCTGAGTTCTCACTATGGACTTTCAAATTTTTTTAATAAATATTGTTGTGTAATAGTTTTTTCAGTGTAAGGTACATTAATATGGCATGTATTTAATAGTTTTCAACATGTGTTGGAACATAGGTGCCGGGCCATGTTGTTCCTATTGGTATTTGTGAGTAATTTTAAATGTTACTACCTACCTGGAGAAGATTGTTTTTAATGTGTTTAAATGTTATGTGTAAATTTTTGTTTTTAATACATAAATATTTTGAGTTTTTTTTTAGGTGTAAAGCTATTCTAGAACTCTGGTTGCTGTTTTATTACTCCAGCCATCATGATTTATTTTGCTTTAGGTTTTAAGTTTTTTTTATTAATAGATGGTTTTGGTGCAGTTGATGTAATAGTCCTTTTTGAGATATCTCCCTTTTGTATTAGACATGGCAGTTATCGAGATGCACTAATGTGTTAGGTTATTCCAATTAGGGATTATAATCTTAAGTGGTGTATTCTGATGATTCTGTAGACTTTTGTCTTTTTAGATAAAAATGTTAAGAGGAGGGGAGGGGGGCATTTGACTTATGTACTTGTACTTACGTATTGTGCATGCATAACTTTAGAATTTTAATTTAAAATTACAGCTATAATAAAATATTTGAACAAATGAATGTACAATAACAAATCTGTGGCTAAATATCTTTCATTAAAAAAAAAAAAAATTGGTATAATTTGATGCAGTAGTTTCTTCTCACAGACTGTCGAAAGAAAACGCTTAGCGTTTTAAATATATAGATTTTGATAAATTGCTTCCTTATTTTATGCAAAGCAACGATTATTGCTTTGACAACCATCAATCAATGTTTGGCTGGCATTCATTGTGTAGCTAATACATTACAAAAGCCGCCAATTTACACATACGTTTATTCACTTGTTAATTCTCTTAATTTTCATGAATGGAATGAAAAATTCGTATTATTTAATGCATGCTTTCACAAAATTATTTATCACAACATTCTATACTTAGAAAGATAGCAAAAGATCTTTACTATATTAAAGTGAAATAATGATAGTGCAAAAGCATAAGATTTTACCACAAAAAATACAAATCAACAATTATAAGGTTAATTTTTTTTCTTTTCTTCAGAATCTGTTCATATTCCATATGAATATACATATTTCAAGAAGATTTATAATTATGTTGTGTGTTTATGAGACACACAGATTTAGCAGAGTTGCTTGACATAAACTATTTATTAACCAAACTCTAAGACAAAAATATATACATAGCTACAATGCGACTAAGTGCTGACATGTTTTTAACAAAATTAAACTCTCGCTCGCAGAGTGATCTTGAACCATTGTCACTGCATGTGCTAGAGTTGACCCCTTTTCAAAATGAAAGTAGTTCAAATATTTGTCAACAATTTTTTTTTCTTCTGAAAATCAAATATTTTAGTATTTTTTTAAATCTTCAAAATAAGCAATAAAGCACAAAAGAGGAACTCTCCGACATAAATTAAACTTTTATATTTATTTAAATTTTCTCAATTTTGAATGAACTATATAAGATATGCAATGAAACACGTTTATAAAATAATTGTCACAATAATTTTAGAATAATAATGATTTCGAAATTTGAGAGCATTTATTTAAAAACAACTGCACAAAATATATCACAGTTTAAACATAAGAACTGTCAAAAAGAATAACAAGGACAATTATACTAACCAGCAATGGTATTGAGCGACCATTTAAAAACTTCTCTTTCAAAATTTTAACTTCTCTATCACTTCCAGATATACGATATAAACCCTTCTCCCCCAGACCACGTGATTCAATTTCATTTATACAGTGAACAATTAGAGGAGGAATCATTGGTGCTGCAGCAGATGTATAATCAGCAATCGTACCCTAGATGAAAAACACACACACATATATATTCATACATATTATGCATATGTAAGCAATAAATATGACACTTTCCAACAAAAACAATTACACATTTATGTTAATAGCACTAAAATGCTGCGCAGTGAAACACACAAATTGAAAATAATCTAGCAAGAGAATATATTTATTTGGCCTGAATTAGCAGTCCCTTCCCCACTTACCAAACAAAAAATGAAATATACAACTTAAAATGTAAAAAAATTCAGCAATAAAACACTGAATGCTCATCTGTTTTTTAAACTTTATCCCACAACAGATGAGACTGCAGCCTGTTTTTTGCTTTGTTTTCAGTGTTTTAATGTAGTAATTGTTTACATTTCAAGTTGTATATTTCATGTTTGGTGAGTGGGGGTAGGTTGCTATTTCAGGCCAAATATATTCTTTTGCTAGATTATATATATTATGCATAAAAGAAAGAAGTTGAGAATAATGATTTTAAAGTCAAACATGATTTTTGTATAAAAAGTAAACAAATTTTTAAGCATTATAATAAATACTAGGGATGGACCAGATATCAGATATCCTACATTTAAGGTATTTTAATTTATTTATACTTTCACAATTATCAAATTTTTAAATATATTCCAAAATATGTCAATTCTGGAATCTTTGCATTTATAATTTTTCAGTTTTTATTTTTGTTAGCGTTGAAGCACACCATTAAATATTCTCTTTCAGCATTTTCGACTTCATTACAGATTATTATTTTGTTGTTTACTTAACATTGTCAAAAGATTTTTTATGTTTTCAATGAAGAGTTTCATTTTTGGCTATACCAGGGTCATAACAATTTTTCACTTTTGCTAGAGGATAAATAAGGGGATATCTTTTGATTAATTTTAATCATAATGCTTAGACAAGATGCACACTCTTTGCAGAATCATAAAAATTTATCATCAGAAAACTTCTTTCTCTCTCTCTCTCTTTTTTTTTTTTTTTGTAACCACGTTGTGTGCTATAACCTTAGTCAATTTCAGATGCTGACTTCAAATTTTTATTATTAGACTAATCTACTTTATCAATAAAACCGTACTACAACAGTCAATAAGTATATTATCTTTAATAAATCTTGACATTATACTTCTGATTTATTGATTTTAAAGAACTATGAAGAAAAAGGTGCAATTGAAACATCCATTCGATACTTTTTTAAGCATAAATACAAAAGTAAAAAAATATTTTTCTAAGAAACACTTTTATAAGCATTCAATATTCATCTTCAAAATTATGCCTTTAATTTTTCTACTGCAATTCAAGTTTTTCCTAAAAAATCAATATGTTAATTTGTCATAGGCACTGAACTTGCTTATGAAAAACTCCACTTTTTTTTTTTTCTTTTTTTTTTAAATTTGGCAGAAAGCACAATCTGGTGAATTTATTAAAAAATATAGAAATTTTTGTTCTAGTTCTTTTTTAAGATAGTTAAATAATTTTTCATTTTTTCTTTCCCGTTGCCCTATCTTTGTAGGATTTTTAAATTGATTTCTCAACGTATAATCGTAAATTAACTAGTATTAAACTATTAATTGATAAAGTTTTTTTTTTTTTTTTTTTTAATATTACACTCTTCCTTTATTTATTTATTTATTTATTTTTTTACTTTCTAGCCCTTAAAATGTCTCATTGTTGCAGTTTTACAGCCATTTGGCCTATTTTGGCAAGCATTTATTGACGCATAGTTAAATCATTTTTGTTTCAACCCGTATACAATTGTACAAGTTACAAATAATATTTGGCGATTTATCACTCGCGGTGGACTAATGGGGAAATTCCTTAAAATTAATGTATTAATTTATAACTAAGCTCTAAAAATATTAAAATGTTGTATTGTCTTAGAAAACATACCTGTGAATGTAATTTTTACAATTCTAGCATATCAAGAAGTGAGTTAAAAATAAATTAGCAAATTCCATCTTTACATATAAAAACCAGGTTGACTTAAATAAAAAATTGTAAAATATATATATATATTATCCACTATTTTTTTTACAAGTACTACTTCTCTCAACATAGATCTAAAGAAATCCAATTCGGCAAAATTGCTTCTACAAAATTTGCCACAATCTAGAAGCTTGTACAAACTAGATCTTTTTTCTTTTCTTGCATACTCAATGAATTTTCCAATAAGTGGCAACATACCAATAGCACATTGACACACATTAATATTCTGCAACCATCTAATTAACAAATTTTTTTCGGATATTGATCTGAATCTGTGTATTTAGTATTATAGACCTTAATGAGCTGGTATAACCTTAAACAATTTGTAAAGACTACTGAAAAAACCGATTAATGACCAATTGGTCATTTGAATACCTTTCTTAAAGGTTCAATGTAAAATATGTAAACCACAGGTACCAATGTTCAGTAACATTGGATAAGGCCAGGGATGAGAGCACTCCGACCCAAATGACCGATTCCTACCACTAAATTTTAATAGTATTTCTCACCATATCTAATTACAGAATGGCTGAGATTTAATAAAGCAAAGAATACTATTGAAATTTAGTGGTAGGAATCAGTCATTTGGGTTGGAACGCTCTCATCCCTGATAAGGTTCATAGCACTCCAGTTGAAATTTTAAATCTCTGTAAAACTTTAAATTGATGTTAGGTTTATCTATTGAAATCTGAACTATAGTTTTTAAAAGTAGTTTTAAAAGCTTTCCTGAATTTCATCACATGTTGAACTGCATAAAAAAAAAGTGAAATATCATGCACATATTTTATTTTCAACAGAAAAATAAAATCTTTCATTTACATCCATTAGATCTAAGGTTTTTAACACTTTCATTTTTATTTTTTCAAAAGACACATAAAAAGGAAGATATATATACCCAAAATGAGCGACATAACGATGGGCTACTGTATTTATTTTCATCTCAAACAAAATTGTGAACATTCTTGAACAGGTGTTGACAGAACAAAATCCAAAGTCCAATTATTAAGTCATTATTTTTTAACAAATATGTATGCATTTAAATAATACACATGAATACTTATGTTTATATTCTTCTTTTCACTCATGAGGTAATCCTTATTCACAACGTACTGTATGTAGGCAATTTATTCAGCATATGTTTTGTTTTATGATAGAATTCTAAAAGCAGAACAAACATTTACACGTCTAAAGACTTTTATTCCACATACTAAAAACCCAAGATGATTAAAAAAATTAAAATAAAAAAGACAAGTCACATGACTTTTACTCTTTTAAGAACTAGGAAAACTCTAGGAAGGGAGAGAGGTGTGTATTAATTCTTCCTCTACTTAAATGTCACAAACAGGCTGCCAATGAAATGTGATCTATCTATTCTCACTTTTGAAGAGAAATTATTCATCATGAAGCGCCAGTGCAATGACGAAACAGATTCTTTTTCTTCATTCCAGATTACTATAATCCTAATGAAGATTAAAATTTGTTCTAATGAATTTCCAGGATTAAGTTGAATTTCACTGATATAAAGTTACAAATGCATAGAAAATATTGTTGATTGTGAGTATGTCCCTAAAGGTGAAAAATATTCCATTTAATATTTTCAGTGATGCACTTTAAAATAAAAATTCTTATAAAGTTCTGATAGATAAACTACTATTCTTTAATACTTCATTTATGCAATCTTACTATGTTATATAGAAATTTCCAGTTATTAAATTAAAAATATATATATATAAATTATTGTATTTTAAATCTGTAATTATTTGTCGAAAATTAATCTTGTCAGACATTGTACTTTGTTATAGGAAAGCAATATGTACTTTGATTAAACTAATAAGCAAGATTCATAATCTTTGTAACTTCTCTTGGATTTATTATGGGTGCTATTATCTTTTTTAAATTCTAATCCTAATTCATCTCAATTTCAAAAACTTGGTTAAAAATATATTTCTAGCCACGACATCGATAAAATTTATTGCATATCATGTAAAATTTTCTCAATTCTTTTCTTATTTTTATGAGAGTTTGGAAAAAAAAGTGGCAGGATTGATACATTTTAACAGTTTTTAACCTGTAGCATGCATAATCTGAACTGAGTTCGGACAGTAGAAAAATTTGTGGTTCTATTCCATAGGTTTATTTTCCTTCTGCAAATGCATAATTTACTGTTGTTTACAATAGATGACAATGGGTGTGGAGCACTGCCCAGCATGCGTCACTCTCCCTGTTCCCCAAACACCATTGAAAGTCATGGTCACTAATCCTTGAGTACACGGATTCGCAAATTGCATGGTTTAGGAATTTTAAGCAAAACAATTTCATAGAATGGAGTGCAGATGCCATGATCAAAAGATTAGGCACTGAGTTAAAAATTCTTAGCGCTTGTTTTGGAGGTGGGGTGAGAGGTCATTAATAAAAAATTAATGTCTTACCATAACATACTCATAAAATGTTGAAAAGTCTTTTTTCTGAATTTTCACATTATTCAAACAGAATATGATGGCAGAATGTAATAAAGAATCATTATAACATTTGTTTATATGATTTTAAGACACCATTAACTATAGTTTCATCCATATCACAAATTTATAACATCCTGGAAAAAAAAAAAAAAAAAAAAAAAAAAAACATATAAGCCAGTTAACTTTTCTCCAATTTTGCAATTTTTAAGAACGCTTCAGAGACTGAAAATGTTTATTCAAACACAATGAAATTTTATACTTCTTACTATGTTATATAGAAATTTCCAGTTATTAAATTAAAAACCACTACATAATATCCTTTTATTACTATAGTGAAAAAGAAATCACAATTTAATTTTTTGACCAGCCCTGTTGTAGAATTAAGTTTAAATTGTATACCAAGATATGCCAGTTTACAAACATTAAATGAATAAATGCAAGTTGTTAAATTAAAAAAAAAAATAATTTAAAAAAAGATATTAGTGGTTTTAAAGAGAGAAGTACTTAATGTAAATTGATTTTAAAGACGAGGCACGTGATCTAAGTGGTAAAATAGAATGTAGTACATTGCAATAAAAGAAAAATACATGATGGATAACAAATGATAATTTTAAAGCAGTACTCACCTGAACTTAACAGTTGTATCATCCATCTGAAAACCCTTATCGTAACTTATAAATGCAGAAGTGCCAAAATAATAATTTTGAAGATTGTTTTACCAACCAAAATATTTAATTTTTAATATTTATTTGCTTAATTCTATCGATCCTTTGGCACATTAAACTATATACTAAAAATACATCATACACAATACTCAATGAATACACATATTAATTGTCTGAGCGAAGTGAAAGCTAATAAATACTCAGCGAAATATTACTGTCCGGATTACAGCTATGATGGATATTAACGCCATGTCCTACTAAAAAAAAAGACTAATAAAAACCTTTCGTCAAGCATAACTCAAAAAATATTTGCCGGATTTCGTTTCTGATTGCACGAGAATGTACCTATGAGGGTCGCCTACTAAATGCACCTACTATGAAAAATAAGTTCCAAACCATTTAAAAATTATATAAAAAAAACTGATAAAAAAGCACAATTTATCTGCATATGTCACAGAAATTTGGTGTGCGTCACTTTCACCAGTGGATGTTCTCGTAGACATCTGGATTAAAATACATGGAGCAAATAAAGCACAATTTATCTGCATGCATCATAGAAATTTGGTGTGTGTCACTTTCACCAGTGGATGTTTTCATAGACATCTGGATTAGAACACATGGAGCAAATAAAAAAAATATGACGCAGTAATATTGAAGTGCAATAAAACATATTTAAATTTAATGAAACAGGAAAAGAAATCTGTTCGTTTTTCTATTTTTTAAAAAAAAGTACAAGAACTTTGATTTGAAATTTTGCAATAATCTCTCAATAGCAGTTTTCGCCAAAAGCACCTTTTATATTTCGCGTGTGAAAATTAGAAACAATTATATGATGTTTAATAAAATATTTTGATCAAGACTCCCTTATGATATAAATTATTATGATAATTATGATAAGGAGGCCTAGATTTTGATTTATAGCATCATTTCTTCCTATTTTTTTTCTTTTTTTTTTTTACATGCTTTCTTTTAACTTACAATTATGTTTGTCTGTGGCACTGAAATTTTGTGATTCATTTTTTACCCACTTGCTGTTGACATAGAGTTTTGAAAGTTGAGTTTTGACATTGAGTTTGAAATATATATGTATTCCTGAGTGCAATACATGAATTGGACATTGATTAAAAAAAAATTCAATACCTACGGGGACAACTGTGTGGGGGGGAGTGTATTACTTAATGGCTATGTTTGATTTTCTATAGAGGAATCAGCATTAGTTTCAACAATGAGTATTTGTTGAAAAGTACTAATGACAAGGTTACCACAATATCGCCAAACTTTGGCCAACGTGGCGAAATATCACCAAATTTGGCGACAAAAAAGTTTTTATATACGAAGCCAACTTAGAGATAACTGGCTAATTTGGAAAAATTCCAATTTAAATCCATTTATCCATTTATCTACTATCTAGTGCATTTAAACAAGTAAAAATTAAATTTAAAAAATCAAAAACCAGACTGCATAAAAAGCGAACTAACTAATTTTTTCTCATCAATGTGAAACTATTTTTTATATTACTTACCTATTTTTTTATTTACTTGTATTGATGATTTTTAAGTTGTGTTTAATTGTTAGTTCCTATCTATAAACACTGTTTTGATGAGGCCTATAGATGTCTATGAAGGTTAGAGTTGCAGGAAAGCAAGAGATCTTACCTACACAACTTCCAGGTTGTGTAACATTTAAACGGAGCTTCTGACTGTAAAATAGTCAATGAAACATCATCTTCATTTTGAAAGACCTATCCAGTGATATGCTACTCAATAGGGTGCGTGAATTTTTTTTCGTCTCTACCGCCATGTTGTATTTTACGGCCGCCATTTTGAATTTATAAAAACAAAACCTAGCGTATAACCATCGGACGGTTAAGACGAATTGATAGAGACCTCATTCATTAAAATCCATTCAGCTTTTTAGATGTTTTGAGGGTATAAAGAAATTTACATATCCAGATACGCGTCAAACACATAACCCTTCTTGGCAGTCAGGTAAAAACATATATATATATTTCTATATTTTTGTGAATTTTAATGAAAGCATGATTTAAAAAAAACAATTTCCATTTATAGTAATTTTTTTTAGTCTTTTAAAGGAAAAAATGGGTTTGGTGAGACAAGTAAGCTTTTCATGCATATTTTCGTGCAACCTATTCATTGTTTCATATACTAAAGCCCTTTTTTAAAGATTTATACAATTTATTTTGTGTAAATAAGTCACTTACCTATTTTTATATACAAACAAAAGTAAATTGTATATAAAAAGCAATGGTATCATTATATACAAATAAAATCTTTATATTTATGGCCCAAATGCCATACACGCACCGGGTTTGGCGTTATTTTTTATGCTAATTTGGCAAAAACGTCGTTTTCAAATACCAGTTACATATAGCGTGCTATAATAGCACGTTATTTTTTATTTAAATATGAAAACAAAATAAAGTGATAAACAAAACATTTTCTATTATTTTTAAAAGGAAATAACAATCAATAAATAATATAATTATAGAACAAAACAATTTATAATAGCGTTATATATGGTTACATCAGTGGTGGCTCGTGACTGGCATTTTGGGGAGCACTAAATCCATAGCTGCCAAATTTATTCTTCTCTTACCACTATTGCTTTAAAAGAAATCTTTGCCATATTTGTTGGCAGAATATTCGACCATTAAACAAGGTAATCTTTTTCTTTCAAAAAATAATTGTAAGAAAAGAATAATACTGTCTGCCATGCATTTTGTGCCCCAAAATATGACAGTCACAAGCCGTCACTGATTACCATGTCAGGCAAAGTAACGCCACTTTGGCGCCAATCAGGTACCTCGGTGCGTATATGACATCTGTGCCATATTTACTTGTAAAAATAAGCATAAATGTTTATCAGGTTTGTTTTCATAGCTATTTGCAACAAATCTCACTTTTTGAGGCCGAAACTGCACAAAGATTGAAAAAAACTAGAAAACGGGAAGAAGAATAAAAAAGCTTTGATACAGAAAAGTTTCTAATATAAACTAGAAAGCAGGAACTCTCCTTTTTCAGAATTTAGTGTCACCCTCGATGAAAATAAAAATATATATATAAATATGGATAGTACAAAACATATTTCAGTTTTAAGACTTAAAACATACGCTTTTATTTTGTACAGAATGACGTCATCTGCATCCGCTAAAGAATTAATCATTTACGATTCAGTCTTAAACATCTTCTATAGTAAAGTACGCATAGGACGTCACTATCGCTGAATAATACACAAATTAAAAAAAAAAGATATGTCGTCATTCAAGAAACTCTACAAAAAAAATCGGCTATCTCATGATTCATAAGCCCTCATTTGTTTGTAATATTAATATAGATACTTAAAATTAAATTTTGAAAAAGAAATCATTAATTTATATTTTTTCAAAATGTTATATATATATATTTAAAAACGCATCTGCTAACACGTATTAGATAAGTTGGTACTTACGTATTAACGCCACCGAAGCAAGCTGCGGTGGCGTTAATACGTTAGTACCGATAAGTTATTTATGTTTGTATATAATCTAATATATAAAAATGAAAACTTGTCTATCTGTATGTTTGTAATGCTATACAAATCCACAGTTTGGAAGCCAAAATTGTGAAAAGATACATACATGTGTATTAAAACACGGTCGAGGCAACTAAACTAATCCGGAATCGAAATAATTTATAGTTAATTTTTAATTAATAATAAACCACCAATTTAACAGCAATTTCTTATCAAATTTAAACATTTTTCATTATAGCAGTTGCCAACAATTAAAATACACAATAAAATTCTTACTACAACAATTAATTTTCTACTGCAAGATTTCCATGTGAAAAATGAAATAAATAGTTTGCCGAATTTAAAAAAAAAGGTGAATATTACATCATAAGTTTTCTATTGCAAGATATTCACATGAAAAATTAAAATGAAATAAATAGTTTGACAAATTTAAATGAAAATGAATATAACTTCATAAATTTTCTATTTCAAGGTTTCCACGTGAAAGAGGAAAATATTACGTCATATTGGAAATATAAAGGACGTGGTGAATATAGTATAACGTCATATGAGTGTGAAAATTGTATTGAAGCATGATAAAAACCCGATTACGGAAAAATTGGCGCATTTTAACATTATTGCTCCAATTATAAATTGAAATTAATTTATTTTTAGCTGTATTTTTTTGCATCTGTTATATATATTTATACATTATTATATAGTGTTTTCATTTGATTCATGCGTACAACATTTTGACTGCTTTTTTAAAATGTTTGTTTTGTGTTGTACTTTAAATTTTGAAATTGATTTTTCAGAACAAACATCCTTCAAATTCTGGGCAACGCCAGGCACTTTAGTTTGTAACCAGTGACCCGGAGCCGAACAATTTTTGATGCTCCAGCTCCGCTCCTAGAGAAAATACTGTGGCTCCGGCTCCGGCTCCAACTTCGCACTTTCGAGTTGCAGATTTTAATTTACACGTTTAATTTTTTGCTCACAAATACTTTCTACCTTCATTAAAGATCTGACAAAATGCATTTTTCTTCTCATCAAACTTCAAATGCTTGTTCAGAAAATATGGCATCTTTTAGCTTTTGCTTTTAAAATAGAAAGTTTGGTGGAATTTTAAACACAAAAATCTTAAATTTCTTCTACACTTTTCAAACAGCCAAAATTGTACAACTACACATGCAAACAACAGGCGGCCATATTTTTTTTCGAATAGTGTTGTCACTTAGTTCAAGTAGAAACTAGAAGTAAAGTAGTGTTACCATGTTTCGAGAAGGTTTCCTAGGTACTAATAATAATAATAAAAACCTAAAAAATGATATAATTAAAATACTGAATAATGATGTACAGTAGAAACCTAAAAACGCAAGGTTGTGCGTTATATAGAATTTTGCATCATATGGATCACATTTCACACATCATTAAATTTACCTTATAAACACGACCATATAAATCTGAAACACACCAAAATACATTAGACTATCTTTATACTGCACTTCTTGTCACCAGGAATTATCCAAATTATAAATTTTTGCATTATATGATCATTTGATATTGTTTATTTTATAAACATGGTCCAACTGTACCTGGACCCAATCATTCATTATATTACTCATTTCCAAAAATATAATATTTATTGTAATAATAGCAATTTTTTTTTCATTAAAAAGTTTTGAATTAAGGAGATAAAGTTGAATTAATGTATCAAATGTAGTTTTCTAGAGAGTAGCAATTTTTACGATGTGGGATTTCCGGTGCTTCTTACCTGCAAAATTGTGCGTTATATGGAGAATTGCATTATATAGAATCGCGTTATAAAGATCTTCTACTATAATTAAAATATTTTAAGCCTAGAAATTTAAAAGACTGAAAAAAAAAAAAAAAAAAAAAAAAAGATTTAAAAGAATATTAAAAACTAAAGGAGCCCTGGAGCTGGGGAAAATTTAGAGCTCCAGCTCCAGGGAAAACACAGCTCCGGAGCGCTCCGGCTCCGGGCTCCAGCTCCCTGTTTGTAACAGATAAATGGCTTTTGTATCTGTACATCTAATGCTAATATTATAAAGTGTATAATATTATTAATGCTTGTATGTTTTTGAGGAGTTATCTCTGAAACTTCATAGCCAACTTAAAAAAAATGTTGGTGACCATCTCTGCTCCAAAAAAAAGACTGTATTTTATGTCAGTGCAACAACCTACATCGTTGCAGGAGCAAAAATTTCTAAAATTGCGATTTCTGTGATATTAATTGGGTTAGAAACTTTAAATTTGGTGTGGTAGTTATTTTTAAGATGTAAATACTCGTTATGAACACTCTCTAAAAGGTTCAATTTGACGGATAAACGTAAAAATTTCTAGAAAGGTTCTAAATTATGATTTATTTGGAATACTGAAATTTCTGGGATACTGTTGGGGTTATAAATTAGAACTTTGGCATGGCAGTAATTTATAAGATGTAAATGCTCGTTGTAGAACGAATTCTAAAAAATCGAAAGACTAAACAAAGTGGAAAAAGATCTAAAGATGATCTAAGTAACGAAGTACATGGAATTGTTAGGAATACATGAAAATTGACATGGCTGTATTTATCATGACGTAAATTCTCGCAATAGAATAATTTCTAAAAATGTCGCTATATAAAACACTGCAGAAACAAAAAACTTTCGAAAATTTTCTATTTCTGTGTTACTGCTGAAACCAAAAACTTGAAATTTTGCTTCGGGTTAGTTTTAAAATATAAAATTGTCGCTATGAATGGTTTCTAAAAAAATTAAAATTTAAAAAGATGAAATGAACGAAAAGCATTCTCAATTACCATTAATTTGGAATTATTACGTATAGCAACTTTAAATATTTCATAATGCTACATTTCCTCCACAAAACATGCAATTTAAATGCAACAAAACTGATAGATACCCACCTAGCATTAAATAAATTGTGTAAATATTGAATAAAGACCTGTATGAAACAGTGAGTAGGTTGCCTGAAAGTACTTGTTAAAGTGTTTTTTTAGCCCCCGGTACAGTATGCTATTTCTTTCTCCCAGTTTATTTTGTGTAGTTAAAAAAAAAATGTTACCTTACAGAAGCCAGCAATAAACAAAGCAGTACGATTAAATACTCTATAACATTTTTTTTTAACTTCTAAGCATCGCACATTTTCGATTTTTATACCATCGTATTGGAAAAAAAAAGTTCTTTTAAATGCATTTTGCTTGAAAACTGTATCTCCATTTATCTCTAAGCTTTTCTCTCTCTCTCTTGCCAAGGGCCCTTAACAGAGGGAAGTGCCGTTTTAAATGTGATATGAATTTTTTTTTATGCTTCATTTTTCTAGACATTTTATCATAAGGTCATATTCTCAATTTTCATTAGTAGATTTTTTTTATATTAACTTATTCTGGTGAAATTTCATAATCAGGTTCATTTTGGCGTATTTTGGCTTGCATGATTTGCTGAAAAAATATGTATGGATTTGTAAATTACAGTACAGGACCTATTATCTGGAATCCTTGGGACCGAAGGCTTTCCGGATTTTGGAATTTTCTGGATTTCGGGTCTTCCCAAATTCCGTCAAAAAAAATCACGGGAAAAACGCAAATTTCATCAAAGAATCGCAAAAAAAACACAAATTTCTTCTAAGCACCACAAAAAAACCACAAATTGCGTCAAAATATAGCGAGAAAAAACAAATTTCTTCAAAGGATCGAAAAAGCTTCCTGCAATTTCGCCAAAAGATCGTGAAAAAATAGCAAATTTCGTCAAAAGATCGCGAAAAAAACCACAAATTTTGTCAAAAGATCGCAAAAAAAACAAAATTTCGTAAAAAGATTGCGAAAAACACGCAAATTTAGTTAAAGGATTGCGGAAGAAAAAGCGCAAATTTCGTCAAAAGATAGCAAAAAAAAAAAAAAAAAATCTTCAAAGGATAGCAAAACACTCTTTTAATTTCGTCAAAAGATCGCGTAAAAGCACGACTTTCGATAAAGGATCGCGGAAAAAACACATAATTAGTGCCGAGAGCCCCCCCCCTCTTCTGCAAACTTTCAAAAAATTTGCTGCTAATTTCAGATTTTTTTTTTTTTTACTCAGAATCACCCCTGATTCAAGTAACATAATTGTTTAGTCATAATATTTTATCGAAGTGAGAGGGAGGGTATGAAATATCTTTTTTTTTTAAAACAAATCGTAATATAAATTAATTTTAAACTAAAATTTGACAGAAAAATGACTTTTTTTCTAATTTTTTGGGGGGGAGAGGGGGCACCGTGTTCCCTCATCACTGATGTAACATATTTTAGTGGTTACACATTGCAACACAATAGACCAAAAAGAAAATTAGAAATCTGTAAAATTTTCGACAAATTTCAAAAATTGCAAAATTTAGTAAAAATTTACAAATTTATAGAAAATTTTCAATTTTTTTTCTTCCGGATTTTGGGTCCTTCCGGATTTCGGAATTCCGGATAATGGGTCCTGTACTGTACTTCAAATGACACTTTGACAGCTCAAAGGTTATGCAGACGATATATTCAGAACTTGTGTCATACTTTATGTTGCAATCATTGCCGATTTCTTTTATTTAATACATGCTAAATTCAGCTCAACTTGTGCAGAATATGTTTGAAAAAAAAAAACAAGACAGCCCATTGTAGTGGCCAGCATACACTCATCATTTATAACTGATCGAGCATATCTAAAAACACACTCTAACGACACATTGCTTGCCACTGTTGATGTGTTCGGTACATTGATGCTATATGAGATTTTGAAGAGAGAATTCCTTAACTCTTATCGACAACTTCATTGCATCCGTCGAAAACAGATATTGTACAATATTAACTATTCCGCACACACCACTATGGCGCAGACACCATATAATGTATAGGCCATTTTTTTCAAACGTCATATATTTGTCATAAAGTTATTCAAATTGGTGCGGAGCATCTGATTATGCTCTTGACATCATTTTATACAGTTAAAATTCCGATATAAGATAATTTAGTGTTTCATTTTCTATTTTACTTTTAATATATTGCGTACTTTCAATTTTATATCTATGCATGGCTGTATTGCATGGTTTGCTTTCCCATTTTTTTAAACAGTGTATACGAATTTATATATAAGATTTTGTAATTCTACGATTCGTTTATTTTCATCATTTCAATTTCTCGCAGTATGTGGACAATTAAAGATAACATCTCATTTTCTTTGCTTCTACATGTTATTATTAAATCTATGTTCTCAGCAATATCGCTCAGACTAATCCCTTTGAGGGAAGTCCTAGTTTTAAATCAATATTTTATTCAAAATAAGAATTTAAGAAAAGATTGGGGAGGGGAGACTAAGTGCACTAGTACATAAACAATACATATGACAAGATATCAATTTTGATTTTATATTTCCCTGAATGAAAGTAGATAACCAATACTATAATGACATATTTAGTATTGTAAGTAGTAAACAAAACCTTTAGTAAACTCTAAAGGAGAATACGTGTCCAAAAATGAACATAACTTGAATTGGTTTTGACTTGAAGGATGATTGATTAAAATCTGCTTTTAATAAGTAAAAGAACACATGGAGAATCCAAGATATATGAATATCAAGAATCGTTCCTGGAGATTAAACAGTTCATCTTAACGAGTCGATAACAGTCAGAATGTTCAAAAGTTATTGCATTATTATAAAGTAATTAACACAACACGAGAAATACAATAGAGTCAGCATATCTCAATTTCTCTTCTCGCAAGGAAATAAGGCGGGAAATCATTTATCTTTCATGCAGGGATTCTTAAAATAACTTGTTGCTCTTACCAATTTCGTTCTCAAATGTTTTTGAAGTTGTAAACAAGAGGAAGAGAGAGGAAATTCTTGAGCTATATACAGATGAATATTCCTCATTTGTGGTTGAGAAATGTGTCAACCTTTCGAAGTATCTCCTCAGATTAGAACCACCATTACATTAATCTTTGATGACTAATGCCCTTTATTATTTTTATCGGACTTCGACTGACAAGTTAGCACTGCTCCACGGATCATCACTTGGAAAATACCTCTTGAATATATCTAGGATGCTAAATTTTCTATAGTTTTAAAAGAGTTTAAAAATATAAGGATTAATTTATTTGGACAGGATAGACCTTCCCCCGGTGGGTCTATCTGTCCTATTTGCACAGAGTTTCGACGTCAGGAACGATGCTCACTTCAAAAATGTCGTTGGGCACAAAAGTAGCGGATTGCTGTTTTGACTTGTTGCCACACAGATTGATAAAGATTTAAATGAAAAATCGTTATGTTAAAATTTGAATTTTACATTTGAAAATTATTATAAGAGATATTTATTTTGGCTGCAAGTATTAAAATTAAGATTTATTATTTTATTATTGATATTTATTAACGATCTTTTCTGGAGAATAAATTAAAATTGTTTTCAAGTAAAATTTAACTGAAAACGAATTTTGAACAATTAATATTAATTAACTAATTAAATATTTTAAAGTTTCCATTGCCTAAGACAAGTAAACATTAAAAGTATATATACTGTTCACAATCTATTTAATAATACTTACAGTTGCCTTTTCAGTCGGTGTATGAACTTTTGGAATACATGGAATAGGGCATTTGTCTTTACATTCCGTGTGACAGATTACAGCACAATCTTGACATTTCAAAGCCTGGCTAAAGAATCCAATATTATTTCGACATGGATTACATTTCTCTGGACGATATAAAGTCTTTGAAACAAATATATGTTGCCTACTTAGTTTTCCACCGGTACTGTACCGAGCATTTGGAGTGCTAAAAATAAATGAAAATAAGATAATTATTTGAATATTTTATTAAATTAGATGGGATTTCATTAAATTAAGACCAGAAACAAAAATTCAACAATTCTGAACTTTGTGTGCTGTGCAAGAAGCAGAAATTTAAATGGGGAGAAAATTAGATGGTCAATTAATTCATTCTTACTGTGAAGTAGGCATTAAAAAAAGCCTTATTTTTCTTTTTTTTTCTTGCATGAAGGTATTGAATGGCTATGAAAAATTGTAGGATTTCAAAACAATTAAAACAAATTATGTAATAAGAAACCTTTTTGTGATTTAATTAATAAAATTACAATTAGAAACCATAAAAATAAAAAAATCAGATAAACAATTTCATTAATTAGCAGCACAAATAATTAAAAATATATCATGGAAGTGTTAGTACTGTTGGTGCAGATTCACGGTTGCCAGATGCAACATCGTGAATCGTGACTAAATTCTTGGCTTTCTATCTATACTAACTTTTGATGTCCAAGTCGCCATGAGATTTACAACGATGTCCTTTATCCACCAAATGGCAGATTTCCAATTTTTTTTTTTCAAAAAAAAAAAAAATAAATAAATAAATAAATAAATAAAATCTGCAGACTCTTCTTCATAATTCTGAGATATTTACCGTTTTTGTTCTTTTTCCTTCTACTGTCCATAATTTAAAAATGTGATTAAACATAGATGCCACATTTCCATGGATCTGCAAATTTCCCACTTTCTTCTTTTTTAAAAAAAAATGCAGAATCAGGGGAAAAAAATCACGTTGATATGTGCCGCGAATAACTTAACAGCAATGATATACCTCAATTAGCCCATGATGCAGAAAAAATCGTGCCGAAATGGGAATAATTTTGTGTCCCACCCATTAAACTTGCAGCTATGGGATTACTTTGACATGCTCTTACATTAAGACACTAGATATTGACATATGATTCTTACCCAAATTAGCGGAATTCATCAATTATTATTTTTTTTTTTTAGCAGATTTCTGCAAAATTAATTAGTCAATCGGTCATGAAAAGAAAGTGGGAATTTCCTCAATCAATCGCAAACTTAAAAAAAACGGTCATGAAAAAAAAAAAACTCCAATTTTTTCGATGACTCACCAAACAAAACCACAAATTTCATGAATTGGTAAAAAAAAAAAAAAAAAAAACCCGCAAATCTTATCAATCAAATGCAGAAAAAATTGTGAATTTCATTAATTGGTCACAGGAAAAAAGTGTTGATCTTGTCAATTGGTTGCAGGAAAAATCAGGAAATTCATCAATTGGCCGTGAAAAAAAATAACGAATTTCTTCAAATGATCGCAAAATAAAACCACGAATTTCATCAATTGCTCGTAGATTAAAACTGTAAATCACATCAAGCAAATGAAAAAAAAAAAAAAAAAAAAAAAAGAAATTAAAAAAAAAAAAAAAAGCAAATTTAACTGATTGCAGAAAAAAAAAAAAAAAAATGTGAATTTCGTTAAACGGCCGATGAAAAAACTAATGAATATAGTTGATTAGTCGCAAAACAAGCATGAATTTTGTTAATTAGTTGTGAAAAAAATCGAAATTTTCGTCAATTAGGTGCAGAAAAAATATTGCTAATTTCATAGAACGATCACAAAAAAAATCGTGAATTTCATCAAGGAGCCGCAATAGTAAAATGTGACAATCTACAACTGGGCACGAAAATTGCAATTTCTTTCACCCATAGTTATTTATTTATTTTTTTTAATCGCCTTGCCAATGAAAATTGCAAATGAGGTTTATAGTGTTAGATCTTTCTCCATCATCCTACACTCAAAATCATCCTTCAATGTCACAAACTGTTAAATTTATTTTATTAAAATCTAAAAGAAAATAAATCTTTATATTTTTTTCCATATATATTTTTTGTTTTGATTTGTATACACATATTTTTAAACGCAAATGCCCATGTTGAGTATTTATTTGCAGTTATAAAAAATACTTTGTTGAATGAGGAGAGGAATGGAAGCAGTAGTTTATTTATGGAACAAAAAACATTAGAGAATGATTTATTCATAAAATGCCCAAGTCTTACATTACAAACATTTATTTCTACTAACTGTATACAATTATGATGAGAAGATTCTATAAATTCCCATCACCTCAATTTAATGGAGAAAAAATAAGTTATTAATTTATTTAAGTTTTGACTAAATTTTAATTTTAAATTTACTGTTTGTTATTTTTAAGTTTTAGTAGAAGACAATCTTAATGATAAATGATTGCACATCAATTGATCGCATTTTTAATTCAATGTAATTATGCATAATAGTTATTTTTCTGAGGAACAATCTGATTTAACCCTATACAAAACTAAAATCTATACATTTAAAACATACTCAGGAAGAAAGATTAACACTAAAACACACAACAAACTTTATTATTATTTAATAATAACATCAGTGTAACTACTGCTTTAAATATATTCGAGCATGGTGTTCTACGTAACAGTTTGATTATTTTACACAGTATGTGATAAGATTTTTTATATATCTTTTAAAAGACATTTCTTATAGGAAAACGAATGTTTGAAGTGTGTTTTGTTTTTTTATTAGTGCAAAATAATCGCATACATTCACAATTTTTTTATACGTACTTCTATATGACAAAATCATAGTAAAAAATATAGTTTTCCTAATATTCCCCACTTCCATGATTTGCTTCGCTTATGCATTTTTTTTTTTTTTTTTTTAGTATCTTTGCCCAAATGTACATAGTTTAAGATTTATATTATACTTTTAAATTGGTTTAGGAGCCACTGGCTCCTTCCAGATTTTGGGAAGCTGCACCTATAATTAGTACCTTGCAAAATCACTGTAATCGCCAGGGCCGAAACTAGCTTTTCTTCATCCGGAGCAAATATGGATTCCCCTCCCCCCCTTCTTTCGCAAAGTAAATTTACAAAGAAAAGTTTATGAAGTATCTACAATCTGACTAATTTTAAAATTTAAAATGTGTAAAAGTAAAATACGTAATCAGATTTGCCAAATATTTATTCATTGAAACCTGGAAAAAAATTGAAAGGAAGCGGAAATTCATCTTTATACAGTTTTCTGTCTCAGCAGGTATAATTGTTGGCAGAGTTCATTCTAGGTGTTTTTTGCAGGGTGGGCCGCCCTGCCTGCCCTTCTTTACAAAATTTGATGCCCCGATACCCCTACTGTCCAAAATCCCTGCCCCGCGAGCCCTATCACTCGGAAAATCGACCGAGGGAAAAATAGCACCCTTTAAGTTAATTTCATCGCTTATTTCAAGCAAACTCTAAACTATTTGTAAACATTATATAATGTCCTAGCCCCATTTTGCTCCTAATCTGTTCCTTTTCACCCCCCCCCCCCACCACCAACATCCTCATACAGACACCAATTATTTTCAGTAAAATTCCAGCACCGACGTAGTCATAAATTTCTGTCTCTATACCCCGTTTCTCGGCTACCGTGAAAATTCAGCCGAAATAAGAAAGAAAAGAAAACCCGAAAGGGTCCTATGACGAAATTGCCGTTTTTTCGCGATTCTCTGACGAAATTGGTTTTTTCGGCGAACATTTCTCAAAGTTTGTGATATAGTTTATGTCCAAATTTTCGGATTTATGACCAATTTTGTTTAATTTAAACTTTTGGAAAAGAATCAACCCCTACACTGTAAAGTGTCATGAATGGGGTAAAAGGGTAGTAGCAAAGACTTTTTAGGGGGGTGTGGTCAGGGGGGGAAGAGTTATTAGTTGATTATTTATCATTACATTAATGTGTCCTTTTTTCCTCTAAAGTGCCCTTTTATGGCAAAGTGCATCCTGCCTGCCCTTGATCCTAGAATGAACTCTGATTGTTGGTATTATTTCTATTTTGACGATGTAGTTTTTTTCATTTAAGACAAGATTCCATTATAGACAGATTTCATTTTTCCAGATTTTACTGTTGTTGTAGCATTACAAATTATTACAAGTGAAGCATTTTAAGTAGTGATATGAGTCACATTGTCTTAGAAACCCAAAAACTATGATTTACTGTAAGCATAACAATGAATTCCAGTACCGTAAAATATTTTCCTGTACTATCTACATCAGTTTTGTGGAATTATCACTTTCCCTATCTTCCTATTTATAGACTGATATGTCTAGATACTTTCCTGAACCTAATGCTAATTTTCAAAATTATATGCGACTCAAAACAACAAAATTATTAAGTTTTTACTTTTTATTTTGTGATCGATTTATTTTCGACCACTTGGTTTTTATGGTCACAGACAGTCACCCGACCTCACCCCCTCTAAGGCCAGATATGGATGTATAAAAAAGTAATAAGAAAAGGAATGGGATTATTCATCTGCTGTCTTGTATATTGTAGACAAACCTTTTTATATCTATTTGACAATTTTAATACACTTTACTCAGCTTTTCTTTTTGATATTTTTGGTTAGAAAATAGTTAAAGATATAACAATAAAATTACATAAAATAATGTGTAAAACAACAAACCAAATCTTCCTCTGGCACCCCTTCACTCGGGCACATGCCCCTCTTTCTGCACCCCCCCCCCCTTTCTCTCCCATGCAGTGTTTCTCTTCCATATTATGCTTCAAACTTTATTAAATAAGAATAGGAACAAAACTTAAACACAAACCTTACAGACATAGGAGCTGAACTACTTTTCCGAAGTTCATAAGGTAATACAGTCTTATTCTGTGTTGAATCTGAAAAGAAAAGGAAAAAATTAAACCTACCATGCAATATTTTCCAAAGTTAAATCCAATAACATAAAAAGGAAAATATCTAAAAATTTAAATAATTGTCTTTAAAGATGAACATTTCATCATCATGATTATTTTTTTTAAATAATACTTAAGAAGTAAAAATGTATGCGATAACTAAAGTCAAATGTTGGTCCAGCCAAAAAATTACTATAGTTACTGACAAATATCTTTTTTTCTGACTAAAATATTTTATAAAGTTTGATTTCATATTAGTTTTCCAATTCATTTTCACGTATTCTGCCCCCCCCCCCCCCTGTATTTAAAAACTGCAATTTCTTGGATAGAAGTACAAAAATAAATAAATAAATAAATAAATAAAAATTACTTGCATATTCAGAGTACCTTTCCAGCTCTAATGGTATCTTTGTTTTTAAAAAAAAAAAATAATATTTACAATTTAAAAAATTATTATATTAAAATATTTGTTGGAGGTGGATTTCATGTTAGTTCATCTTTTCTACAGTTTTAAAATGCCATCCATATTCACGGACGGGAGGATTTATTTGGGGGTGGCTTTCCAATTCCAACGATGTCTTTGGCTTAAAAAAATATTAATATTTTTTAAAATATATATTATATGGAAGTCTTCAATAGAAGAAATCACTAGAGACTTTTCCCCCCAGAGTCTACCCAGACATCGTTTTGCATTTTAAGAGAATTGCACTTTACCATACGTTGCCAAAGGCATTGGGACTCTGAGTTTTAGGCTTGTTTGGATGGATTTTCATTTTAAAATATAAAATCATACAAATTTAAGAGTCCTTGGCCCAGGGTTGCAATCCCCCCCCCCCCCCCAAAAAAAAAGGGTGGGTTTTTTGGGAAAAACTCGCATCAAAGCGTGTTTTATTGAGTTTTTTACAATCCATGATATTATTTAATATTCAGTAACTTTTATATTATTTTTTTAACCTCTGTGTTTAAAGAGTTACACTGTCCTATTAAAATATATTGTGGATGTACTGTTAAATGTGATCAAGTCAAAATTCTGAAAATGAAATAATGTTCTCAAGTCTTTTAAAAGCCTTCTAATATTACGAAAAAAAAAAAAAAAAAAGGCAAAATCAATATACATAGCTAACTATAACATTTTAGCATAGGTAAAAAATGACAAGGTGTTTTATATATCAAGATTTAACAATATAAAGCTTTATAATGCAAGTACCCAATTGGGCACAAATTTGACTTATTCACTTTTTGCAGTACATCAACACTATATCGCTCACCTGCAAGAAAAGTGACACATCTTGACAAAAGTAAATTTCACAGGAGAGGTGAAAGAAAGTTTGCATGATTTTACTGCAACTTGAAATTATAGCTCTTAGCTTTCAATGCAGGAATGAAAATATGCATAAAAGCATAAAACCCTTAAGAATGAAGACGTAGGATGAGATTTGGAGAGTTGGGTACTTTTACCTCCCCACACAATCCACCCCTCTTCTGTGGTCACAAATGGCCATACAGCATAATAAAGTGATTTCCCGCATAGCTACACCTATGGAACTGTTTGTGTAGCAAGACGCACCTATGACAGACCTATTGATGGAATAAGCTGCAAAAAGAATTTTTGCGAGATGTGTCACTTTTCTTGCAGGTGAGCGATATATAGTCTATTCATGGAATAAAACATATTTACATATTTATGGTAAAAAAGCATCATAACAATTTGAAAAAAAATTATCCATGTGTAAGCCATAATTAATAAAAGAAAAATTTTATGTGCATAAAATCTGTTTTAATATATGGAAGTTATTTCAGGCATTAATACATATTAATTTAACCATAATGTAAATTTCATATTTTGAATTTAAATTAATTCAAAACAAATACAGATCTAATACATCATAAATCATTCAGTACTCAGATTACTAGTACAGCACTTTTTAGTCTAAAATGTCTAAATTTTATCTGATTTCAATGTTTAATCTGTTTCAAAGTTTTGACAAAACCAATTGTTTTACACTGATTTATTTGTGTTATTCAAGTTCAAATTACTTGTATATTAAGTTAATTAATAAAAATGTAATAAGATTTCTTAATTTAATGCATACTTTCTTAAAATAAGGAACTTCCCCTGCCTTCATCTCTTAAAAAACTCCAATAAAACCTGAAAAACCCCATTAAAACCCAATAAAACTGGGAAAAAAAAACAAGTTTTTTGCAACCCTGCATTGGCCAGGCAGGTCAGCTAGTAATATATTGAATGAATATATAAACATATATGAAGAATTTTATTTCTTAATAAATTTCAAAATATACATACCTGATTTGAGAAAAGAACGTGGGAATATATCACTTTCAGGTGAAGTCGAAGTTGGCTCACTATTACAACGAACTGTGACTTTTTTCTGAGGAACATTACTTATTTCATTTTCATCACTTGTAGGTTCTAGGTATAAACTCTAAGAAATAAAAAGAAGGTAAATATGGTTGAACACTGCACAAGTACAATTGAATAAAATACATTAAAACTTCAGAAAGGCACAACACAGTAGAGCTCCAATTTTATGATTCTGAAGGGAATAAAAAAAGTAAATACCAGTTAAAGCAAAAATTAAGAAAACCAATAAGATATGGATTTGAAAGTTTGAAAGCATGAGCAGAAAAATATTTTATACAGGTGCATATATTTTTGTAATATTCAGACTTTAATTTTTCTTAATTTTAATGAAAAACTAATGACGAGAGATATAGTTATTTAGAAAAAGAGAATTTTGAATGCCAGATATAAATTCTGCATTTATATAACTCAAAGGTGAGGAGGGGAGAGGAGCAGGACAATGAAAATGAATAAAGAAGGCAAATCCAAGTCTGTATGCAGCTGTACTTTTCAAGACAGCAGCACAGCGGCATGGCATTGAACAAACCAATGTCTGAAGCTCTTTCTACTTTATTATGTGGTGCCATGAGATAATTATAGCTTCAATTAATTCTCTCTTATTGGATGTACACTTCAGGTGTACAAGTTTTTTCAAAGTTCTATGGCATTCACAAATGCTCTATGGGGGTTCAGGTCTGGGCTGTTTCCTGGCCATCTCAGCACCTCTATGTCATTCTCCATGTACCACTGTTTGCACATCCACACAGTGTGGCAAGAAGATGAATCCTGCAGGTAAAAAAGTGGGGCATTATCTAGAAAAAAAAATACTTGATAGAATGTAGAAGTTTTGTTTTTAGGATAGTATCAATGTCCTTTCTGCTGTTTAGTGTGCCATGTATAACATGAAGGCAGAATATAACATTTTCTAACATACATATGCATGGCCAGATTGTGCAGATTGTCCAGATTGCAGCACTTGTGAAATTCTTTGTTGTTTGCTTGAATGCAATCTGGATATACCTCTTCTCTGATGAGACGTCTCACATACTTTCTCCTATCACATTGTAATATTGAATTCTTAGCTTCATTACTTTATCACTTGTCTCCACATGAAATGCAATATTTTGTTCACTGCATTTGTTTCTGCCGCTGATTCAGTAATGGCTTTTTCTTTTGGAGATGGGGGGGGGGGGGGGATTTTATTTTCTAGGCCAACCTCTGTTAGTCTTCTCCATAACATTTTTGTACTGACAGAAATATCATATGAATGCAGTTTGTATGAAAATATATGTCAAAGTATGAAATTATATGTCATACTGTCAACAAAAAATATTTGTTAATGGTCAAAAGCTTCTAAGTTCACTACTGGTATTGTTGCTGCCAACCTTTGCATCTACTATCGCTTGGCAAAAATGTAACGCCAGTTGTTGTTGTTTGTCTTCCGCTTTGCACGGTTGTCTCCATGGGGGGAGCTCCGTAAAAATCTTTGGATAATAAAAAAATTTTATAGTTAAAAATTAGTCGAATTTTGCATTAAAAAAAAAGTTAAACAGTCCACGCTCTTGCCAATAAACATTTGGCACCGCTCTCCAGAGTGAAAACTTGCGAGCATTGGAAGTTATTGTTTTCGTGTTATTAGCAAAAAAAAAAAAACTGTACTAGTAAAGGTTTTAAACCATAGAAAGGACAGTATAAAAGCCCAATTAACAAAGTTATCAAGCATTGCAGCCGATGAGGCAGAAGAAACTGATCAAGTAGATATTTTGAACAAAATTGAAAATCTGAACAAATTAAAAGATTAGTTAAATTATTTTATTAGTTAAAAATGTAATATAAAATTTTGAAAGACGAAGAAATTGAAAAATGCGAAGCTGAATTTCAAGAAATCGACCAAGAGCTCCAAAAGTTTAAGATAAGTTAAAAACGTTTTCTAGATCTTAAGAAAAATAAAAATGTTGAAGTAGTAAATGGAAATACTGTTGTGTCTCATAATATGCAAAAATTATTTATTAAATTACCCAAAATTCCTTTCCCAAAATTAGATGGTTCTTATGAAAACTGGAATAACTTTAAGACTCAAGTATTTCAAGTATTATTCATCTAACGAATTGTTATCGAACGATTAAAAACTGTTTTATTTGCAATCTTCTTTCGTGGGTACAGCAAAACAAATCCAAAGTGTGGATGACACTTATAAGTCATTATTTCACACACTCAAGAACCGATTTGAGATTAAAAGGTTAATCGTTAATGACCACATTAAATCCTTATTAATGTTAGACAATATTTGTGTTGAATCAGTGAAAAATTAAGAAGGCTGCTGGATTGTATTTTAAATCATGTAAGAACTTTAAAGGTTTAAATGTTGAAATGAACAATTTTAGCGAAAATTTACTGATTAACATTATTTTGATGAAAGTAGATAGAACAACATGAAAGGAATTTGAAACATCTACAGATTTACCCAAATGGGACACTTTCATCGAATTCTTGCAAAATCGTGTTCAAATTCTGGAAAATTTACTGGGAACACAAGTAAATTCTCAAAAATTTAAAAATCAAATTAAAAACAAAACCTTTATTCTAAAATCTAATTAATGTGTCATCTGCGAGCAATCACACGCTTCACATTTTTGCCCAGTTTTCTTAAAAATAACTCCATATGAAAGATTTGTTGAAAAAAAAAATTATGTATTCACTGTTTTTCTGATTTGCATCAACTTTCTAAATGTGTTTCTAAATATAACTGCCAAGTTTGTAACTCGAGACAACATATTACTTCATCGAGAACAAAATTAGCCTTTCCAATCTGATAATAAAATGCCATTAAAAAAGATTACAAAATTGATTTATCTTCCAAGGCACCAGTAATGAAGACAGGTGCATTTTTGATGATTCTAATAAACAAAATGCTTCTGAAATATCACATAGCTTTTCTGCTCATAGCAATGAAAATAAAAAAGCAGCTTTTTTGTCTACTGCTTTTGTTTTTATTTATTGCCTGATACATAACAATTTCATTCAGGCTTGTGCAATATTAGACAGTGCTTCTCAAGCGAATTACATTTCTTCTGAAATGACTTCTGATTTGGGTTTGAAAAAAGAAATATTCCTTAAGTGGATTAGGTGGAGATTCATTTAACGTGAAATGGAAAACCAATATAACCATTAGAAATAAGATAATAATAATCTTCATTTTCGACAACTAGTGATTTTTTCATGGTTCCAAAAATTACTGATTGTGTACCTTTTACAAACATTAAAATTGACAAGAAAATTTTACTTAATCGTTCGCTGTTTGATCCTACTTTTGACAAACCAGGAAAAATCCATTTAATAATTGAGGTTGAACATTTTTGTGATATAATAAAAATAAGGAAAAAATTGTATTTCACCAAATATAATGTTTCAAAATTCAGTATTTGGACTGGTTGCTACTGGTACTTTTTCAATAAACAATTCTAATTCCTTTTGTGGTTGACATTTAACTCTGACCACAAAGACTTGACTTGAAAGTATTCATCAAAATTTTTGGGAAATAAAAAATATTTCACCTGACCGTCTTCTAAGTAAAGAAGAAGAGCTTTGTGAAACTCATTTTCAAAAAACGCATAAACAGGATGAAACCGGAAGATTTATTGTAGATATGCCTGTTAAAATAGAACAATCAGATTCATTGGGAG
Source organism: Maratus speciosus (assembly GCA_963932465.1). Lineage (NCBI taxonomy): Eukaryota > Metazoa > Arthropoda > Arachnida > Araneae > Salticidae > Maratus > Maratus speciosus. The sequence goes on from OZ010791.1 coordinate 144,306,597, forward strand.
ATTCAAGAACATTAGCAGAAAAACGTTTACATCAAACTGTAAAAAGATTAGATAACAATTTTGCTGTGACACAACTTTACTACAAATTTTTAAATGAATATGAAAACTTAAATCACATGGAGAGAATATCAGTAGAAGATTCTCACTCAGTAGTTTATTACATGTCTCATCATGGCATTTTAAAACCAGATAAGTCCTCTACTAAATTAAGGGTGGTATTTAACGCCTTTGTTCCTACTACAACAAGAAAAAGTCTGAATGACATATTGCTTTCCGGTGAAGTTAAGGAAAATCTTTTTGATATTTTGATAAGATTTCGAAAACACAAGGTCACTTTGACTGTCGGTATTACAAAAATGTTTTGTCTGATATTAATCAAACCTTCGCAAAGGGACCTTTAACGTATTCTCTGGAAAGATTATGAAAATAATTTCATAATTGCTTTCAGAACGAATACTGTTACCTATGGAACAAAATGTGCTCCTTTCTTAGCCATAAGATGTATAAAACAATTAGCCTTAGATGAAAAGGACAGGTTTCCATTAGCAGCAAAAGCTATTTTATCAGATAGTTATATAGATGACATAGTTACTGAATCCCCTGATTATGAATCAGCTATTGAATTAAAAAATTAATTAATTGACCTATTTAGTTCTTGTGAAATGACCTTGCACAAGTGGAATTCAAATTTAAATGAACTTCTAAACTATAACGAAATTGAAGATGTTTCCTTTTGCTCTAAAGCTGAAAATTCAAAAACTTTGGGTATTGTTTGGCAATCTAATAAAGATCAATTTGTGTTTCGAGTTTCGGTGGAAAAACAAGAATTATATACCAAAAGATAAATTCTTTCTGTCATTGCAAAATTGTATGATCCTCTAGAGCTCATTGGTCCAATTATTTGCAAGGCCAAGTGTTATCTTCAAAAATTGTAGCTTTCTAAAATTGGATGGGAGGAGAACATTCCAGGATCTCTTGCGACTGATTGGTGTAACTTTGTAAATCAACTAAAGGATATCGAAAATATAAAAAACAGTAGATATATTTTAACACTTTCCACTGAAGCAATATTTGTTCTTGGGTTTGCTGACGCATCTATAACAGCCTTCGATGCAGCTATCTATTTATATTGTTCAAATTCATCCTATTACCCCCCCCCCCCCCCCCCATCAAACCTTGTAACAAGTAAATATAGAGTTGCACCTTTAAAGACCATTTCAGTTCCTAAACTGGAATTATGCTCCTGTTTGTTTTTGTTGCAACTTGTGTCCAAAGTTCTTCTTTCTTTGAAATTAGACATTCAAGGCATAATTTTATGTTCAGATTCAACCATAGCCTAGGCCTGGATAAAAACACCAGCTCATCAATTAAAAATGTTTATAGAAAATCGAGTGTCAAAAATCAGTCTCTAACTGAACAATTCAATTGGAGACATGTTTCGTCAAGCAATAATCCTGCTGACATTTATATCCTGTGGAACAAACCCTCAGGAACTGTTAGATTTGGAACTCTGGTGTCATGGTCCATTAATGCCTAATAATCTCCTTGACTCACGAGAAATTAAGAAAACTGATCTGCAAAATAATGATGTATATTTAAATGAACTCAAGTCTGTTTGGAACATTCATTTCTTTATTGTACATAATGAATTTATTAACAAATTTTGTAATCTAAGTAATAGTTATTTTAAGTTAATTTGTATTCTAAGTTATATTTACAGGTTTTTTAACAACTGTAAAACCAAGGAAGTTTTCTAATGTCAGAACGAACATTAAACAGTAAATATATGTTCTTTGAAAAGAATTTACAATTCACATCTGGATTGTTTCTACCTTAACTCAAGATGGCAACTTATTTGAGGAGCCATTATAACTTCTTTATAAAATGCCAATTAGTCATATTTGAATTAAAGAACTTTGCACAAAACCTTACAGGCCCTAACTTAATTTAATAATTTTCAAATTTAAATATTTCTTTTATGATGATGCTTTAGTACTGGTCACTATAAGATCTGGTCTGTGATGTATTGTTGGATGAATATTTGAGATTTTAATTTCAAGTTTTAAAATTTGATCATTCCTTATCATTTAATTTACGTAATCAATAATTAGTAATTTTTAATTGATTCTCAAATTTATTTAATCCAACAACACATTACACAAAGGAAAAATTGTAGGGCCTATTTCGAAAAAGGAATTCAAATTAATTAAATTAGTTCTGGTAATGTATTTTTCTAGGGAAATAACGGCACTCAAGAAAGGTGAGCAACCAAAGGACAGCCAATAATAAGTAATTAAAACCCTTTTCTTGATAATGATGATCTTCTAAGAGTCGGTGGTCGTTTAGACCAATCAAACTTATCTTATGAAAAAAAAATATCAATTATTTTGCCTAAAAATCATAGGCTTACCCTTTTAATATTTCAATATTTTCACCTACAAATTTACATGTAGGTTCTCGAACACTGCTTCATTTTGTGAGACAAGAATTCTGGCTTTTAAATGGCAGAAATATAGCCAGAAAAATAATCCATAATTGTATTGTTTGCTATTAAAAAACCCCTAAAATTGTAGAACAAATAATGGCTTCATTACCTGAAGAAAGGGTAAATATCAATCCCCACTTACAAATTCAGGTGTTGATTTAAGTGGCCTGTTCTTCATAAAATATAAACACCAACATAAAAGAGTTTTTAACAAAATTTATGTCACAATTTTCGTCTGTTTTGCTACTTCTGTAGTTCATTTGGAAGTAATAACAGATTTAAATTCTAAAGCCTTAACAGCTACTATTATGAAGTAATTAATTGATTGTTCTAATGGGTGCTTATAATATTTCTAAAAAAGGGTTGACTACTGTCTTTTGCACACCAGAAATGGATTCATTAGAATAAACGCGATCGTCCAGTTGCCTCGATTAATCATTTACGTATGTGCTGTGAATGTATACTAATAACCCGATCCTAGTAGGTGATCAAGCTGAGAAAGGAAATAAAATACAGTACCTCCACTCTTGCAATAAAAAAACTAACTCTAATACTTGTTTCGAACAAGGAAGATTTTTATTCTTTCAGTCAAAGGTATGCAGGTGAAAGGTGGGGTCCACTGCTCGGCATCTGATGATCATGAAGCATCTGTGAGGCTATAAATCAGTCTTGATTTTCACAAAGTATCTTCTTAATAATTCATGTGGATATACGGTAAAACTAGTTGAATAAAACACTAAGAAGAGGTCCTTAGGAAAGGAGACTTAGCCTCGTTATAAAAATATTCTCTAGCAAAACTACGGCATTGACTTCCGACATTACCGACACATCCGGAGCACGAGGCCCACGGAATGTGCGGCGAGCTAAATCGTTTTACTCTATACCAGTAACTGCACTAGACTGAACTGCTAGGAGAGAGAGAGAGAGAAAAAGCTTTTAAACTCACGCACGGCAGCTAAAGGGTTGCCGTACAATGGTGAGAGCGCGCCAAGAAAAGACAGGAGCGAGACGACATCGCTAAAACGGCACAAAGAGGATCGCAAAATGCAATTTACTAAACATCGCGTGCTGAAATGAAAACAGTGCTTAAACTGAAAATGGGAAATGAAACCAGCAAATTTAGAACAGAAAAGGTTAGATTAAATAAATAAGAGATGTTTAAAAGTAAGATTAATTAAACTGCCTGGGGAAAGGAAACAATATATTGCCACACAATAGCTACCTTAAAAAGATTTGTAGCTAGGCATGGAATTTGCTCGACAATCATTTCTGATAATGCTCCTAATTTTGTTGGTGCAAATTCAGAATTGACAAAAATAATACACCAATCTGATGAATTGACTGCTTACTTATTAGCTAACTCCATTTCTTGGAAATTCCTGCCTCCTAGATCCCCTAATTTGGCTGGCTTGTGAGAGGCAGGAGTCAAATCCTTTAAGCACTATTTAAAAAGAACAATTGGAGATTTAAAATAAACTTTTGAGGAATTCTTAACTGTTGTAGGAACCAAGTAGAAGGTATTTTAAGCAGTAGGCGTGTAATACCTTTATCTTCGGATCCTCGCGATTATGAAACTTTAACCCCAGGACATTTTTTAATTGGCCGCCCTATAAATAGCATTTGTGAACCAAGTTTAACTGACCTTGGAGATAATAAACTTAGTTAATGGCAGCGAGTTACAAAGATTAATCAATTAATTTGGGAAAAATGGAGTAGAGACTATCTAAATAATCTACATCAACACGGTAAATGGTTAATTGAGAAAAAAACGTTGAAATCGGTTCTATGGTTTTATTGAAAGATAGTAATTTTCCCATGTGTACATGGTCAGTAGATCGCATTCAAGATGTAATTTACGCCAAGATGGTAAAGTTAGGGTAGTGTTCGGCAAAACTCCAATAGGTGTTTTGATACGGGGCATATCAAAAAAACATCTGTATTTTACCCATAAATAATCCTTTATTATAATGTAAATATTTATTTTTCTTGTATTTTATTGTGCATTTACATTTGAAAATTTTGTATCTTAATATTATTGATGATTGAATTGAATCTACTTTTATATTCTTGATTTGAATTGAAACTTATATTTAGCATTGAAGATTTAATGTTAAAAATTGTTTAAAATTAAGGACATTGTCCAAGATATGTTGCTGGAATAAATATTCCGGTGGTGGCCGGTATGCTTCTGCCAACCTTGGCATCTACTATCACTTGGCGAAAATGTAACGCCAGTTGTTTGTCGTTCACTTCATGCTGTAGTCCCTATGGGGAGCACCATAAAAATCTTTTGATAATAAAAGATTGTTATAATATTAAATAGTCGAATTTTGTATTAAAAAAAAATAGTTAAATAGCCTACAACAAGCCTACACTGGTTTGCCAATAAACCGGTATGTGGTTAATATGTATGTATCAATTATAATAATATATCTTTGAAATACAAATTTAGCCATATAAAAAAAACAGAAAAACATTAATGCTGTGTTGTTCTCTCTAGACCAGTGGTTCCCAACATGGGATATACATCCCACTAAGAGGCAATTTGACTTTTTAGGGAGGCAATTAAAAATTTGTTACCCACTCATTTACTATCGTTTTTTTTTTTTTTTTTTTTTTTTTTTTTTTTTTTTTTTTTTTTTGAAAAGTAATGTTGTAAACTAAAAATAAACAGAATACAAGCAAAATTTAAAAAAAATCAGCTTTTCTATTGAATTTTAGAAATGTTCCCAATCAAAAGTTTAAAATAGAGTGAACACCAGAATATTTATATGAATAATTATTTAAAGTATTTTGAATTCTTTTTCGTGAATTAGAAATTTTTATAATTTTTCTGGTTATAATTGTATTTTACAATGTTTCATAGTACTTTCAATTATTTATTCCTGTGATGTAGCATAAGGTAAAATGGTGATTTTTACGGCCTCGAACCGAAAAGAAGAATAGGCTCCATTTCTTTATGGATTATTACGAATAATAACTTTAAACGAATTTTAAATATTTATATTCTTTTAAGAAGAAACAAAATTTTCTGTAACCATATGCATGTAATAAGTAGGATAGACAATATTTCTGTGATGTCGCATAAGGTAAAATGATGATTTTTATAATCTCGGACCGAAAGGAAAAATGTGGTCCATTGAATGAGCTTTCTATTTCCATTTGCTTTGGTGTATGCCATAGAAAGAATCTTTTATACAGGAAGCTACTTAAAAGTATTAGAGGGACCGAAAAGTAATGTCGTTTTTTCACATGCCAATATTTGTTTATTATTAATCAGATGATTGTGTACTTCAATGTCGTGTCAAAGACCATTTTAAGGTTACAGTGACTTGTTTACTTGTAAATAATTAACTCGTAATTATTTTTTTTGCAGGTTTAGGTGAAATGGCAAGACAAATACCAGAAGAAGTACATATGCGGCATTGTATGCTTTTTGAATTTCACAAGGGTAGTAAAGCAAACATTGCTACCAAAAACATTTGCAATGTTTATCCAGGTGCATTAGATGTTTGCAAATGCCAAAGGTGGTTTTCCAAATTCAGATCCGGCGATTTTGATCTTTCTGATTTGCATCGATCAGGAAGACCAACAATATTAGACAATGACGTGTTAAAGGCAGAAGTGGAGGCCAATCTGTGTCAGACAATCGAGAAATTGTCAAACACTCTTAACCAACCTTGGTAGGCCATCCAAGAACATTTGCAACAGATTGGTAAAGTTAACAGAGCAGGTGTTTGGGTCCTGCATAAGTTGTCAGAAGAAAACAAAGCTAACCGATCCAGAACATGCAACTTATTGCTTCAACGGCACAATACAGAACTGTTTTTTGGTTGTTTGATTACTGGAGATGAAAAATGGGTCCTCTATGAATCCAACATGCAAAAGGCAGTAGCTCTCTCCGAGTGAATCGCCACGAAGCACTGCAAAGCCAGGTTTACATCCCAAAAAGGCACTTTTGTGTGTTTGGTGGAGTATTCGTGGAATTATTCATTTTGAAGTTTTGAAACCTGGACAAACTGTGAATGCAGACTTTTATTTGTATATTTATTTGTATATGTTATTTGACTTATACAATTGTATCGAGTAAATCAATCTTTAATAGAAAAATGGCCAGCAATTGTCAACCGAAAAGGTGTTATCGTGCGACATGATAATGCCATATCGCACTGTGCAAGACAAACCCTGGAAAAAATTAATGAATTTGGGAGGGAGATACTGCCTCACCCACCATACTCGCCCGACAATGCGCCATCACATTATCACTTATTCCGATCTCTACAACACTTTCTACATGGTAAAAAGTTTGAAAATTTGGATGATATCCAAAATGCCCTCTCGAGATATTTTGCTCAACAACCAATTGATTTTTATCATTCCGGTATTGAAAATTTGCAAACTAGATGGCAAAAGGTTGTTGATAATGAGGGTGATTATACGAGTGATTAAAAATAAAGCTTGTTAAAAATTTCTTTGAATTAAATGTAAAAAAAAAAAATGACATTACTTTCCAGTCCCCCTAATATATATAAATCTGACTGCCTTGAACATATTTAATCTAAAAAATATATGAAATATTTAAACAAGGTATTATCCCCTTTATAAAATTGATAAATCTTAAATAACATTAGAAAATGAAATATTTAGATATAAATATCTATGACTCTAGCGCAAGTCTTCTACACATTAAATAAATTTACATGATGACATATACATTTAAAAATTTTAAATCAGTTAATACATGGAAGACAGTTAACAATATTGGGAATGAGATTTGATGGAGGCTACTTAAAATTGATAAAGATGAAAATCGTATATTGTGTTATCCGTATAAAGAAAATTTAGTGTCCAAAGCTTTTCCACAAACTATTAATAAATTACAAAAATGAATTAAAACTGTGTCAATATTATCCATTTTAATGCTAAATGTAAGTCTCACTTCAAGATATTGCCCACCATATAACACCTTTCTTTAACATTGAGGTAAGCTTGAAAAATACAATAAAACATTTTTTGGCACAAAAGCGAAAATGTGCAAACTCATTGCATTTATAGAATTGTGTTAAAAGTGCATTTGTGTCAGAAGATTTATCTTTTTTAAAAGATGTGAAATGAATAATTATTGCTAATGCTCTATTATGCTTCCATCGTGTGAATAGACTTCATTTTTAAAATAAAAAAAAGACAATCTACAGAGTGAGGGAAGGGGGGGAGGGAGGATAGGGATTTTACAAATGTGTTGGTGGGGCGTGGGCAATAAAAGGTTGGGAACCACTGCTCTAGACCGTTATTTAAGAATGTAGCACCCTGTCCTTTTTAAAAGCAGCAAAATTCATCCCACTATTTTTAAATATAGTAAAGTGCAGCCCTAGTAGTACCCAATGATCTAATAAAATTTCTTCCTGTATCAGAGTATTTCTAAATTTGTGAGTTCAAAAGAATGTAAAAATGATAGAACTTCCTCATTTCTTTAGGAAAAACACAGGACATTATTAAATCTTGTTGAAATGCAATTGTATTTTTTAATTTATAATTCATAAAATCATTTGAATTTAAAGTTTCTTTATTTAACCTATCAAAAACTTCATTAGTAAAAATAGAACCATTTTCTTTTGAAATAATTTTTTTTTTCTGCTTCAGTAATGCATTATAGCTGATTAGAATGTTGCACTTTTTTTTTTCTAGAATGAACACTACATTGATGTTTCATAAATAGACTGTTCATGCAAATCAATTACTAGAAGTAAGGAATAACATGAGATATTGCATATTAACCAAATTTTTACAAAAATATTTTCTGATTTATAAAATCTTCATTTTCAATTAGATTTAGAAATAAGCAAACTTTAAGCATTGAATTAACAATAAAGCATAAAATCAAGGTGAAAAATTCCAATTTTATTTTAAATTGAAGCAATTGAGAAGTGAAATTCTATAGATACAAAAGCATAAAATTAATATACATTACCTCCGTTTTCTTCTTCTTTTGAACAACTTTGCCTTCTGAACTACTTCTTTTTCCTTTTGATCGGCGAGCATTACTGCTGGATATGGGTTTATCAAAGAGTAGATCATCTTCAGTTCGATCTACATCAGACAAGGACAACACAGAACCAGTGCTTTCCGCAATAGTTTCTAAGCTATAAGAAAGAACGATACAATATGAAATAGTGTTGGATGATGCTGAAGTTTTAATCGATTTTCCTGGTTGTTTTCAAATGTATTGTTTCTTGAAGGATCTAACAGGGTTGCTACACAATTCTGGTAAAAAAATTCCCTGACTTTTCCAGGTTTTCCCAGACTTTCTTGAAAAATTTCCCCACCTTTTCTCAATAAAAATTCAGCTTATATATTGTTGTAAAAACCTCCACAATTGACAACTTTAATCTAGATAAATACTAAAAAGAAAAGCATGCGCTGTATGAATTTCTGATTTTTAATTATTTTTCCTATTATGCTATTGTTATATAGTTTGCATAAATTTTATGTAAAAATTTTAGATTGGATGAATAATTAATTCAATTTTTTTTTTCATTTACAACAATAATAGAGATTCTGATGGAAAGTAGTACATAAAAAATTTGACTTTTCCCTGACCATTTCAAATATTTAAAAATTTTCCTGACTTTTTGCCTAAATTTTCGAATTCTCTGACCCGTAGGAACCCTGTCTAATCAACCAATTGCTATTCCTATCCAATTATATCAAGAATTGTCTGCGATGGGCAACTCGAGACAATCATAAAATTCATTTTTCTTTTTGCTAAATTTTATTTAACAAATCAGACTATCACAAATAATACAAAAAGATTTGCATGAATTAACAAATTAAAAAGTTTTCTTTTCTATGAGTCATGGTTCTCAAACTGTAATATGAGTATCCTAAGGGGCTGATTGGTTGAGGCAGACACATAAGTAAAGAGTGAGTTCAACAAGTTTAATTTCAGCCTATTTTCTGTTTTACATGGAACAGTATTATTATTTTTCAGTAACTTTTGGCCATTATATTTACCTCCAAGACACAAAGGCATCCTAAAAATATCCAGAGGATATATTATTCAAGTCATTAACCTGTGTCTTTTAGATGATTAAAATTGTCCTATAGACCATCACAGATTATGCTCTGGGGCATTTATAGACATTCTGCGGATAACTTTTAATGACTTTTTTGGACAATTATAAGATTAAGGAAGATAAAAAAAAATGAAAAAAAAAAATTAATGTTCATTGGACGACAATTGTGGTAATATCGATTATTCCAAATATAGTGAGCGAGGTTTTAATCTGTTGAACACACTGGCCTGGATTGGAGGAACATGAAAATATTAGTAATGACTAAAAATTAAGGATTGACCGAAACAGGTTTTTAAGGGCGAAACCAAATTTGGTGGTACACGAATATATTGATAATGACTAAAAATTAAGAACTGACTAAAACAGGTTTTTAAGGTCAAAACCGAATTTCGGTGATCTTCCTATTTTTGGCCAAAAATGAAAAAATGTCCAAAATTTTTTAAAAAGTAATTAATACATGCATAAATATACATAATTATTAATCAATTATACATATTTATTAAATATGCATATTTATTAAATATGCATATTTATTAAATATACATAATTATTAATTATTTATACACGTGGCCCAAATTGGCTCTCTGTGCCTTAGAACCAAAATTTTTTATTTTCATATACAATAAAATATCAATGGCACAGAAAGATTTTTTAATTATACAAATTTCATTTAAATAAAAAATATTTTAGTTTTAAGTACATCTCGATTTATCTTTTACAATGATTTCTTTCTGTAAATGATCAACTATTACACTAGAACTTTCTCAAAGAGTATTCAAAACACTTTTGTGGTTTCATACTGAAAATTTTCTATTATTGTTATGTCTGCAGCTTTTGTGAGCATGTGAAAAAGTTTAATTATATATGCATTGCTTGCTTTATAATTTGCATTCACAGTCATGACGGATAATTATAAACAACAAAGTTCGTAGCAATAAAGTCTCATTTGAGCCGATAAAGCTCAAATCGATGAGATATGATTAATTTAACACTGTTTTTATTTGTTTTAAAACTAGGCTGCTATTACCTACTCTATATATATAAAATCCTAATGAAACAAATTTATAAAACAACTAATTCGGATATATGTAAAAATAATTGTCCAACTTTGAATGCAAAAATGTTAAAATTTCCTCCTTGTTTTCTTTTCTATTTTAACGAGAAAATGACATCATTTACCTCTCTTATCTATCTACAGATTTTGCCACTAGTATAGCAATGCCATTAAAATTTAAATAATATCACTTTAATAATTTAAACGTAAAAATTTTAAGACCTTCGGATCCACGCAAATATGTCAGTTGAAGGTGGTTCATTTCACAGTAAAATATTTTTGAAAACATGGAGATTGAATATTGGTAAATAAAAAAGTTTACCACTGAAGAAAATGACGCAATATTTAACAGCAATTTATAAGATTGCATCAAAGTTAAAGGGCTACATCACAAAGGTCGAAAAACCCCTTTTCTCAATAGATGGCGCGGACTTTCACAGGTCGGGCGCGATAACTTTCATTTTTTGGCAAGCCATGTGAACCGGCGACGCCTCATATATGTTCCCCGAGATGGTCCCCTATCTTTCCTCCGAGGTGTGAAACACCTCACTCAGCACAGAAAGAAAAGGGGAAAGGGGACACGGCTGATCTTTATCTACATGGATCGGGCCGGTCAATTTTGGATTCTGGTCAATTTTTACTTTCATCTATCTTTACAGGGAGAATATTGGATTCGCGATTTTTTTTTTTTTTTTTTACTTTCTTCTACAGTGTTGAATTCAGACACTTTTCTCCGCGAGGGATTTCTATTGCTCTTGGAGGGGACATTATAGAATTCCAGGGAGGAGGGGAATTTTACTTTTTGAACATTGAAAACACAAAATCTCAAATCTTCCGGACATCCCATTGCCCCCCCCCCCCCCCTTAATTCAACACTGTTTTTCTATCTTTACAAGAAGAAAGTATTGGATTCGTGAAAATTTTCGAATTCCGGTTTTCGGTGGATTTACGCGTTTTAGGGGTCAAACATTCCAAAAAACATGTTTTTACAAAATGTCTGTCTGTCTGTATGCGACACAAATCTTGTGGCCGCTTTATCTCAAACTAATGCACGGAATTTAATAAAAATTTATATTCAGTTAGTACATGATATAAATTGATGCTGATTAGTTTTTGGTGTAAATTGTTCAGCAGGTGGCGCTGCTATGCTGCATTTTTCGAGATTTCCGCAATAGTTCTATCTCAAGAACTAAAGCACGGATTTCCATCAAACCTCAGATTCGGTTAATCCTTAACATGAGTTGGTACTGTTTACATTTTGGTGTGAATCGCCCAACAGGTGGTGCTGCTATGCTGCATTTTTCACGATTTACGCAATAGCGCTATCGCAAGAATTAATGCCCGAAATTTCATCAAACTTCAGATTCAGTTTTTACCGGCCCACGGCGTGAACTAAACTAAGGAAATGTAAGTATGTAAGTAGTGTGCGTTGGGCCTGGAGTAAGATGATTATCATTCGAGACCGGGTTCAAAATATCAGCCCAATTTATAAATATCTATCAGGCAACATTACTCCCGTGTTATTTATGTCTAATAATAAATTATTTTTAATCTAATATTTGGCTTTAATATAGTTTTGCTACGTAACGCTTTAAATTAAAGAACTTAAATTCGGAATTTCAACAATATTGGCATCTTTTAAACCTTTTAGGGGCAGAAGAGTTCTGTTTGTAAAATGATGAAATAATTGACTGACACCAGAATATTCAAACGAATTTCTTAGAAAGTAAAAACTTGCTATTTTCCACTGTCATTACAAAAGCAAAGTTTTATTAAAATATTCTTGGTGCTATTTGTCTGTTTTGGAATTAAAATTAGGTGGCTAGACCCTCTAGCCACCGCCCTTGAAACGGTTAATTATTATTTCCACAAATTTACAGCTACATTGCTAATGCATTTAACTAGCCAAAGGCTAAATTATGGGATAATTCTGAGGGGAAATATTTCCGTTCATGCATTTTAGTTGAACCCTAGCAATCCAAACCAAATTTTGAAAAAAAAAAAAAAAAATGGAAGCATGGTAAATGAAATCTAATTAAAAAGAAAAAAAGTATTTAGAATTTAAAATTTATGCTATATTTTCGCGTGTACATTTTATTTACATAATGTATCTGTTTCGACTTACCAATTTAAATTTTAGCATGCATATTTTATTTACTTAATGCTGTTCTCAAATTCAAACTGGCTAATTTCTGACACATTTTTTAATTCATTTTTAAAGTTCCGTACTTAAAAAGTAAAAACAGAACCATTATAAGATTACTCCTGTGTCTGTCTGTTTGTCTGTCACAGCCATTTTACTCGTAAACTACGGAACGTGGAAAGTTCAAATTGGGGGAAGTAATAAAGACTATAAACCCACACATTTACAGATTATTATACATTCACAAATATATTTGGGAAAAATGCAGAGGGCTAATTAAGTTACTTTATATATATATATATATTTTCTTTTTATATCGTGTGAATGCTTTCGTAAAGCTGGACTCAAAAATACATTTTTTTTTTAAATTTTAGGTATTATATTTTCAGAGATATCGTCGAAAGAATAGTGCAAAAATATCCCCCCCCCCCATCTATTTCCAAATCTACTGAAACTAAAATTATGAAAAAATTACAGGTAGTAGACGTTAATTTAAACCTTGCAGGAAAAATATAGCGATTACCCTACGATGTACACTGCGATGTGACTTATAGATCGCATAGTTTTTGAGAAAAGCGGATTTTTCCGTTACACAAAAATTTTGATTTGCGGGCATTCAGCAAGAGGTGTTGAGAAGCGCTGGAAGTACCTATCGCAGCAGAAGTATAAAAGGATTGATGATGATTTTCGAAAAAAATCATCAGTAATTAGCCGAGATATTAACACTAAAGAAGACACGGACGATCAGGGATGGCGTATTCTGTGTATCATCGGTTTTTAAAGCCTAGATAACAACTTTGAAGGATATATTTGTTTAATACATACCCAGTTACAGTATAAAAGCAATAAACGCCAAATTGTTAAAGACAGACTAATTTGAATTAATCGCATAAATTACTATGGCATTCGCGAATAGTTCGCATTGAGGGGATCTCTCAATAAGCATCCCGTGTCTTAAAATGTTAATTAAAAACCCTTCTGGAAAAAGGTGGCACGGACCAAGTCGGCATTGCAACTTCGCGACCTCCTTTCGAAACGCGCTTAGCACAATGCCAAGTTTAAACTTTGAACAAGGATTTTGTTTTATCTGCACTTTAAAAAGAAAAGATAATTTCTGCGCTGAATTTAGTTTTATGAAATGCCAAATGAAGTTCAAATATTCACTACTTTTATTGTCAGTACCGAATTAAGATCCTAAAAAAAAAAAAAAAAAAAAAAAAAAAAAAAAAAAAAAAAAGATTAAGATATAAAAAATAAAAAGAAAAGTGCCCAGTTAAACTGATGGCATTGAGCTCACAGGTTATTCACACTAATTGTATATTATACTCTTATTTCAAAGAATAATGCCCTCAAAAAATAAATGAAGGGGGATTAGCCCCCGTTTCCCCCCGTTATACTTAACCAATGAACCTACAAATCTAATCAGGGAAGCTCCTTAACATAATAAACCAGTATACCAAATTTGAAACAAATCAGATAATTCTGCATGAAAAAACCTTATCGCTAAATTAAGGGGGGGGGGGTGTCTAACTGCCCCCCCCCCTTTATCCTTAACTAATTAATCTCCAAATCTAATCAGGAAAGGTCCTTATCAGAATGATTAGAGAAAAAAAAAATAAAGTAAATTGGATAATTCTGCATGAAAATCCATTTATCTAAATTAAGGGGAGGGGACTTGTCCCCTTTCCCCCTTTTATACTTAACCAACGAACCTCCAAATCTAATGAAGGAAGTGCCATATCGGAATAAACCGGTATATCAAATGTGAAGCAAATCGAATAATTCTGCATGAAAAACCCATTTATCTAAATTAAGGAGGGGCGACAAGCCCCCGCCCTCCCCCCTTTTATACTTAAACAATAAATCTCCAAATTTAACCAAGGCAACTCCTTAACATAACAAACCGGTATACCAAATTTGGAGCAAATCAAATAATTCTGCATGAAAAACCCATTTATCTAAATTAAGGGGGGGGGGGGGGGCAAGCCCACCTTTATACTTAACCAATGAACCCCCAAAACTAATCAAGGAAGCGCCTTATCAGATTGAACCTAGAAAAAAAAAATTGAAGCTAATCAGATGTTTCTATCAAGAGTTATCGCGTTACGTATATACATAGCTACGTACATCAGACAGACAGAACAGGCGGGCACATTAGCTCTCAGACTTTGATAACCTGTGAGTTAAAAAAGGTTATATAGAATAGCAATATTGGTTATTATTTAGGCTTCATATCTTTTTTAACTTTTATTGTATGCCCATTAATACTTTCCTAGTATATACAGCAATAACCAACCCTACATTGTATAGTTTTTACAAAGTCTTATTATTCTTTTAGCAGTGATTTTTTTTAATAATACAGTTAATAATTTATATATTTATTGTATAGAACCCTCTGAGTGTGAGTAATACTCGCACTTGACCGTTTATTGTTCATGAATGCACCAAATTGACAGGTGCACTTAATGTCTTATCAAACCATTTTTCTGTAAAGGCAGAAAAATTTTCAGAAAATGATGTCAAAGTTAAAGTTTTGAACGAAATTTCCGGACGTGACAGAGCCGGAAAGGAGAACTGACGCCCTGAGACTATAATCGTTTATAACTGAAGATGTAATTCCTTTATCGGTAATATATATATATATATATATATATCATATATTTGTGATTTCAAATTTATATATTAAGTTCTAGATTACGAGTACGTTTAGATTACAATTAATAATTTTTTGTTGAATTGGAATTGCCGAACTAGTCGATTAAGCACAAAATTCGATTACACTGATTTCATAATCTGCATGTTACGAATCTATCTTTCTTCGAATTTGTTGTTGGCTATATTCACATAATATTCACATTTTACAATTATTTAAGTATGGAAAATTGCATATGTATTTAAAATTCAAAAACTACAAAAAGATTTACTATATTGGGTTAAAAGACTGAAATTGGATTCCTTTTATGTAATTGTAAAAAAAAAAAAAAAAAAAAAAAAAAAAAAAAAAATAATAATAATAATAATAATAAATAAACAAATAAAATAAAATACGCACCTCAAAACGCGAAAAATTCAAAAATTGCGGGGGACAAAATTTAGCATATTGACATATTAGATTGAAATTTGATTCCTTTTACGAATCTCGTTATAAATCGCCATGGAATGAAAAAAAATCGCTCTAGGAATTCCGAATGAAATTTACTGTATTGGGCTAAAAGAATGAAATCAGAATATTTTTAGTAATATGGAAAAACCGCTATGTAACACGAAAAAAAAAAAAATAATAATAATAATCGCATATAAAAAATTAAGACTCAAATTCAAATTGACTACTTTTTGACACAAACTCATTTTTCTTCCCAAACCTAACAAATTAGCAGGTGCTTTTTTGAGAAAGCTGTTTTTTTTTTTTTTCGTTTTCGTTAAAGGCAAAAGATTTTTCAGAAAAGTCTATCAAAGTTGATGTTTTGAACAAAATTTCTGGGACGCGACAGTGCAGAAAAGGAAAAATTGTTGCCCTGGGGGCAACTATTGCTTATAACTCATTTATTTGAAAAAATTGTCCGATTACACATCACTTCAATAATCGTCCCTGCAACCATCATGATTTTGTGTTTAAAAATAAGTCACAAATTTTCGCGTTGTTGAGCAGGCGATTTTTTTTTTTTTTTTTTAGAACTGGTTTAAATTTTTAAAAATCTAATGAAAAAATGTCTTGAGAGCACTTTTCCTCGCATCTTTCTTACAAAATCTCGCATGCCTATGTATTTTTGCAAGTAAGATGAGCTAGTTCAAAATAATAATAATAGTTCAATGCAGTGGCGTAGGAACTTTGTACAAACAGGGGGAGCCGGGGCGGAAAGCTAGTGGCGCGGATCATTTCGTTTATTTTGGAGGGTTCCTTCATAGTTTTGCACGTTTCAAAAACAGGAGTATAAAATAGAAGCATATCAAAAGATCACCAACTTTTTAATCCAGTTAAAATAATTTTTAATCGATATACTTGATACATAGAAACTTAATTTATGTACGATTCCGAATACAATATTAAAATTTAAGGCTTCTCCCACTTCCATTTACCAAAAATTTAAATGCTTTCTGTGGTTTTGCTTACATATTCTTTACAAATCTCTTCTAAATCAATTTTAAAGGCCTCCTCCTTATAAATATGTTATCGGTGCAGGTAATTTGTAGTAGACCTATATAAGACTCCCTTTTTTTCTGGAAATCGGGAGGGTTGTAAGCAATGAGAAAAAGGGTGAAGGCACAAACAAGAGTGCTCATCACCCCCTCTCTTTCTTATCTTTGTTGTTAATTGTGTGAATTTCCTAGAAAAAGTATACTTTAATTTTTAATTCAGAAATGTATCGTAAACAAATGTGGTGCGAGAATTTCTCCCGGCGGAGCTGAGCCCGTCTAAAATATTCCCACAGCTCCCCCGGTTCCCACGCCCTTGGTTCCATGCGCAAGCGAGGGTATTGGAAATGTCCTTTTTAAGGCCGTTCTTAACTGCTCGCTCAACAAGCGCAAAACGTTTTTACACATTTACAAATTCATTTTTTAACGGAAAGGTATAAAATTGGAAAGCCTGGCTATGAAAGCGATTTCCAATTGAACTGTTTTTTCCAGTTTTTGATCAATCAATTATTGCGATCTTGATCACGTGACAAACACATTTTTCGCTCTCTCTTGGGTCTTTTTTCTTCCTTCGCGAGGAAATTCGATTCAAAACGCACACTTTGACAATTTTTTTTTTTAAATCTATTGCGTTTGCAAAAAAAAAAAAAAAAAGAAAAAGAAAAAAAAATGAAAAAAAACAGCTCAATTACATAGTTTCTGAACAACAACATTAGCTAGTTTCATGCATTTTCGAACAAAAATACATTAAAACTTATGTCAGAAAATTGCTCTTTTGGATTTGAGAACACCCTTAAATAAGGCATTTTTTAAAAACAGAAATGGAACTCAAAAAATTCTGATACCGAACTTCTGATGTAATCACTAGATCAAAAATTATTCAGAAATTCTTAGTATTAACGTTATTATCTGTTCATTTGCATACAATGAACCATTTTTGTTATAGGATAAAACATTTTGCGCTTTATACGAATGATCAGTACATACTGCAAATCATTAAACGTTCCTGCAAAGACAAATTTCCTTTTATAGAAATAAGAGAAAATATCCACAAACGGTGACCTTTACTCCCCACCCCTTTCAAAGGTCAATGTCAGGTCCTTACACGGTGTAGATTCACTTCTCTGCCAACAAAAAGTCGAGCGAAAAACCGAAATCTTAGGGTTGCTAGAAATTTGGAGGACTATGTAATTCTGCAGTGAAATTTCATGAATAAAATCGTATTTTGAGAAAACAAAAAGGTTTCTTGAGGGACATTTTATATAATATCATCTAAGAAATGTCCCTTGTTAAATTTGTAAAAGAGATAATGAGAACAATTTACAAAAAAATGTATAAAAACTAAAAAAATAGTTGATTTGTGGTCCTTAAAATATATATATAGAACCCGTAGTGCCATCTGGTAATTTTTTGAGGAACCAATGGAAGAAATTTTAAAATTTAATTTAAAAAAAGAGGTCGTACTTTTCTTTTACAAAATTATGCCATCTGAAAGAAATAAGTTATTTCAATGACCAAAAAAAATTTTAAGCAAATCGGTTTCATAGAAAATGCGTAGCTGTGATGATAAGAATATAGCATGAAAAGTATAGGACAAAATACTACTGATGGTCACTCTTAATCACATGTTTACCAAAAAAGAGATGGATTTGCAAATGGTGGTTTGGTAACTTAATTTTTATTGTATCGTTTATCTAAATCCCTCTAAAATCAATTCTACTGAATTTGCTACCACCCCCACCTCTGGTACAAAACAAGTATAGTTTAATCTCTATAACTCTTTAATTTTAAATTTCTATTGACTTATATAATACTATATGATAAAAATAAATTATCTATCACATAACTTGTCCTCTCCTCCCAAAATCTCTGCTTCTCTTCCCCACCTACGTATCATGAAGATCACTTCTTCCCTATGCAACTCAAAGTTTTAAATCTTCAAAAATCTATTTTTTTTTTTCTGCTCTATTTGCAATTTTTTCATAACAATATTTAAATAGACATCTAGATTATTCACACACACAAACCCTCCCCAAAAAAGGTTTTCCTTTTTCCTCCATCCCCACAACACACACAGTTTAAAATCTTATTTCATTTTGTTGTTTTCCTCTATTTATAAATTTTTTGTAACAATAATTAAATAATCATCTAAATTACTTCTCCCTCCACCCAGAAAAATTCTGCTTCTCCACACCTCCCAAAGCACACATAGTTTTAAATCTTTATCAAAGATTTTTATTCCTTTGTGGCAACGATAAATAATCATCTCTCTCGCTAAATTTCCCTTTCCCATACCCAGAAAAGGTGTGAAGTTTTAGCCATTGGAAGGGGGGAGGGGGAGTTCAGAGAGATTTTCCTCGTTTTGTAGTTTGGTTATTCTCACCCCAATTTATTATTATTATTTTTTAATGGGGATGGAAAATTAGTTATTTTATAGAACATATTTATGTTAAAACATAAAACAAACATGCGACTCAGGGGTGGGAGCAAGCAACTGCCCCCCCCCCCCCCCAGAGGGTAAGGATAGAGCAAAAATTTCAATGGGGATGAACATTTTAGATGAGTGATATTTATATGAGATGATGCAGATGAGTCACCTTACTACAAAATAAGAAATATGGCAGAATTTAAAAAATAATAAATATTAAAGGTTTTAAACTGTTTGACGGGTGGAGGGGGCAGAGGGAGAAGTGGAACTTTTGGAAGAAAAGAGTAATTTAGATGACTGATTATTCATTTATTGTTACTACTGAGCAACAAATAGATTTTTTAAATAGGGTAACAGAGATTTTTGGGGTAGAGATAATTTAGGTGGCAGATTATCTACTTATTTTTAACATAGAGCAGCAAATAAGACAGATGATTTCTTCATATAAAAGTTTTTAAAATTTTTAAGCTTTGTATTCTTGGGTGATGAGGGGGAAACATAAATTTGAAAGGAAGGGAGCTTGTAATTTAGATGATTTGTTATTTACTTGTTGTTAATAGAGAGCAACAAATAGGAGAGAGTATTTTTTTAATGAAGTTTTTATTTTTCGGTGGGTGGTGAGGTTAGAAGGTGGCAAAGAAGAGGTGAGGAAGCAGGCATTTTGGGGTTAAGGAGATAATTGAAATGATTATTTATTATTTGTTTCTACAAAGCAACGGATAGACAATATATTTTTTTTTAATAAAGGATTTTAAACTTTGTATTCCGAGGAGAGAGAGAGAGAAACAGAAGTGTAAATTTCAGAGGGAGGATAATTTAGATGATTTATTATTTACTTACTGTTACTAGAAAGCACACCTGCCAAATGAGAAATAGTAGCATCCAAAATTCAAATTAATCTAGAGGTTAGTTAGTTGCTGTTTTTTATGCTGCAAACTGGGTTAACTCCGATTGCTTTCGGTTCAGACCGACTTTAGATTCCTGCAGTTTGTGTTTGGGTAAACCCGATTTCAAAAGTTAGTTCCGTATATTCTTTCAGATTAAAAATTATATGTATCATAATAATAAACATAGATTTTTGTCTGTGTGTGATGTTTCCTAAAGAAAGCACAGAGCAATGGTGATTCTGAGTGAAGAAAAAAAAAAGAAATCAAGAATTCACATAAAATTTTCTGAAAGGTTACGCAGTGTGGGGAATTTCTAAACGGCGCTAATTATGCATTTTTTCCATGCCCTTTCACGAAATTCGCATTTTTTTTCCACGATCGTTTGACTAAATTTGCGTTTCTTCTGCAATCCTTTGACCAAATTCTCATTTCTTCCGCAACCCTTTGACCAAATTCGTGTTTTTTCGGCGATCATTTGACCAAATTTGCATTTTTTCGGCGATCTTTTGACCAAATTCACATTCTTTCTGTGATCCTTTGATGAAATTTGTGTTCTTTCAACGATCCTTTGACGAAATTCGTGTTTTTTCACAATCATTTGGTGAAATTTGCGGGGTTTTTCACAATCCCTTGACCAAATTTGTGTGGTTTTTTTTACGATTCATTCACGTTCTGCCCTATGACCTTGACCTGTAGTTGACTGATTAGTTTTAGTTTTGGTTCTTTGAAAAGAACTTTGAATGCAGTAGAAAAAGAGGTAACGAGATAAGAGATTTTTTATGCTAAGTGGATTCGTGGATTTCTTCTCTTTCCTTAAACTTATGATATTTTTTTTATAATAATTAAAATCATAATAACTTATGATGAAAAGGAAAGTCTAAATTCTGAGCAAGAAATATTTTTAAAAACTTACAAAGTTATTTTTATAAATGATCGAGCCGCGCCATACTCTTTTCTGAAGATTCTGGCCGGACTGGGTTCGGGCCTTACTTTTTTCCTGATGGGCCGGGACGGACCTAACTTATTTTTTCTGTATGGAGCCGGGACTGGTTTCATTCCCAGTCTTCACGATCCAAAATTTTCCGTCTTATTTTTGATCCAGTCCGTATGAAAATCATTGTCTTGTTGTGACCTGGTCAGTTCAGAGGTCAGTAAAATTAGTCTTGGGCCAAAAATTTTTTGCAAAAAATGCATACATTTTTAAAGCGCCATTATTCTACAATTAAACATTAAAATTTATTCTTTTTAAAGAGTAGTAGATTTCAAACGCTTATTAAAATATAGTAAAACGTGTGAAAAGAACCTGTCTATGACGGAATCCTGTTTTAAACTGAACAACGTGTTGATCCATGCAAAATTAATATACTAATACGTAAGAAAAGAATATATAATATATTTACACTTACTAAGAAGGGATTTTGGCTATAACGCATTTTTTTTTTTTCTTTTCTATGCAATTCCGTCTTAGCAGATTTTACTGTATAGCATTTTTCAGATTTTTAATACTTCAATACATAGAGAATGGATTAACAATATTAATGATAACTTAAACATTTGCGTACAAGAAATGGAGATTCATTAAAAAAATAAATATCACAGCCTGTGGCACTTCTATAAAAATGAAAAAAAAAAAGTTAAGAAAAATATTTTTGGTTAGAACTTCTCGTACGAGAGTAATTTTTAACCAAATCGATGTATGTTTTGTAGAAATTTATTCGGGCTGGGTCGAGATTTTAACTTTTTTCTGAGCTGGTCCCGGGCCGATCTTTTAATTTTTTATCAGGCTGGTCCGGGTCGATTTTTTTTTCTACGAGTCGAGCCTAGAAATTTTGGGCCGGGACCGGACCTGGAAATTTCGGCCTCTAAGTGTCTCTATGCGATATTTCAAGACCTCTAAAATCCGGAAAAGCCGCGGGCAGAACGATTCCGGAATTTAGAGATTGTACTGTATAAATATCAGCTCCTTGGGTGCGGCGCTTACGCCGATATACTTTTTTTTTTAAAACAGATTTTGGTTGCTGCGGCGGGTATTCACGAAAATACGGTAAATATGTATTAAACGCATAGAGCTGTTTCGAAGCCTCTACGGGTTCATCATCAGTGCATAAAATTAAAACAGTGGATTAAAAGGGGTGACAGAGAGGCATACCTCACTTCTCGACTGTCAATGGCGAAATGCGATTCATGTTTGACAAACAACCATGGAGTCGATCTCACGCACACACAGGGAGACCAATCAAAATTGCCAGTTGCTCCGGAAGAGTTCAAACAAAGAGGAGAAAACAGGAGGGAAGGGAAGAGAACGAATTAAAGAAATTGAAACCGTATCTTTGAAAAATTGGTCTACCTGTGTGTGCGTGAGATCGACTCTGCAGTTGTTAGTCAACCGTAAATCGCATTTTGCCGTTGACAGTCAAGAAGTCGATGTCTCCTTGTGTGCGCGTGAGATTGACTCCATGGTTGTTTGTCAACCTGGAATCGCATTTTGCCATTGACAGTCAAGAAGTGAAGTACGCCTTTCTGTCACCCCCTTTAATCCACTGTTTTATTTTATCTTTAATTTTAAGCAATAATGATGAACTCTTAGAGGCTTCAAAACAGCTGGATGCATTTTATACATACAGCATATTTGTGTTTATCGGTGTCGTTTCACTTTCTTAATATAATGGCACAAATTACATCCTCCCCCCCTTTTTATTTTAAACTGTGTATGTTGAGAGGGGAGGAGGAAGCATAAATTTTGGATAGATGGGAGAGGTTATAGCTTAGATGATTGATTTTTTTACTTATTGTTACCAGAGAGCAACAATATGACAGAATAATTTGAGATTCTCAACATTTTACAACTTTTGTGTTTGAGAGGCAGGTGGGGCAGAGAAGAGAAGCCAATATTTTATATGGGGGGGGGGGGATTTCATTGAGATTATATAAAAATGTAAGTGGAACTTTGCCAAAAGTCAAAAGATGGAAAATTCTCTCCCTTCGATTTTTTTAATAAATTTTTTGTACAAAAAAAAGTTTGTGTAAGTGTGGGTAAAAGGGGAGCGGGGGTAACAATCAAGATTTTATGGTAATTAATTATTAATACATTTTTTAATGCAGTTTATTAAATTATTGTAAGTTAAATTTGCATCAATGGTAAGCTAAAAAATCACTAAATTAAAATTTTGTATCTTTTTATCTTTATTACAGAATGTGCCACGTAAATTATTTTCTGAAATCAAAATTTCATTAAATTCAAGGCTATTTCCAATACAGGAAAATTACATTTTGATTTTTGTTCTTAGTTAAACAAAGCATGATAGTGACTG
Source organism: Maratus speciosus (assembly GCA_963932465.1). Lineage (NCBI taxonomy): Eukaryota > Metazoa > Arthropoda > Arachnida > Araneae > Salticidae > Maratus > Maratus speciosus. The sequence goes on from OZ010791.1 coordinate 144,330,112, forward strand.
ATTCTATTTATTAAGTGTGTCTGAGAAGCAGCATACTTTTTTCTTTTCTTTTTTTTTTTTTTTTTTTTTTTTAAGTATAACAGTTTGGCACAGTACAAAATTGATAGATATTATTTGTGCATTTTTTGGCATGTGCATGTAAAAAAGCAATAGACTGTGGAAGAATTTTTGAAGAACTTTGGAAAATGTCATATTAGAACAGGATTAAATAGACAGTTAACTGGGCTGGATGCAAAAGAATAACATATTTATTGTTCAATGCAAGATCCGACCAACATAAGACTCCAAAAATTTGCCAGCAGCCTAGTATTTGCAGATGCTGATGGTGCCATCTAGTGAGTCACATGAATACAAAAACAGTTTACAATATTCTCTTTTTTCTTAAAGAAAGATCATCAATAGGTAAAAAGTTCTTTATATAGGGACAGTTCAAAATAATGATTCAACACTTCTAGTCTATAACTGCAGATGTGAAGATTTTTTTTTTTGGACGATTTGAGTGCCTAAACTATGACAGCGATGAAATGACTAAATTTTACTCAGGGCACGGTAATGTAGATTGGTACCCCTCCCTCTTCTCCACGAACATATTTAGAAGAAAATTTGAGTAAACTGTTTACTGTAAAACACTCTAGTTACACTACACATATATATTTTGAATGCGTAGGCTGTTTTCTATAATGGCACACTGTATGTAAAATATTTAATATGGTGTCAATATTGCAATTTAGGAAAGTATATAATATAAAAAGTACAGAAATAAATCATAGTTATCTATTAATTAAAATTTTCTTTTACAAAAAAAATGTCGGCACTTTTCGGTTAGCTGGGCGCCAGTGTTATATATACATGTGTATGTATATCTATATATACATATATATGTATATTTATACATATATAGAAGCTATATGTATACATATATATATGTGTGTGTGTGTGTGTACATATACAATATATATAAATGTATATGTATATACACATGTATATATAACACTGGCACCCGGCTAACCGAAAAATACCAAATTTTGTGCCAAAGTTTATTACGTCATCATAAGACAGTTTGCATTTATAAACGTTAAAAAATTATAAAATGTTGGTTTATGGGGGACACAGAGTTAGCAGAATAAGACAAACTATTTATTTATACTGATAGGAAGACAAAAAAATATATATATATACATAGCTTAAGTGTGACTAAATGCTGGCATGTTTTTAACAGAACAAAATACCCTCACTCGCAGAGTGGAGTTGGAGAATCGTTACTGTATATGCGCACGCTGAAAGAGAGGGTAAGAGATATGAACGTTGTATTCCAACATAAATTTGTTTATTGTTGCTCTTTTGTTTGATTTCTCATATAGCTTTTAATGTTTCAACTTGCTAAAACTTCTTGCATTAGAGGTGACAGATACAAGCATTGTAAGAAATATTTTGATACATATAGAAAGGTTTAATTAAACATCTGGGGAAAATGTGTTTACCAATTGTCAACCCAGGTAGTTCAATACGTAGAGTGTTGCTTATTTATGTCAAAGGTCTTGGGTATTTTTTTCACTCAGCTGGAAAAATTCAGTTTGTATAAACATCTTTAAATCCATATACATAAAATACCTTCAAATAAAAAATTAACTTCATATAACAAGTTCATAATTTATACATCTAGTTCATGTAACAATAACCAAATCACTAAATGAAGATGACATGTAATAATACATTGTTTTTGTTATAGTAAAATAGGCATTTATGTAAAACTTATTAGCAAACAGAACCCACTAAGAAATCTCAATATATTCACAATCTTAAACACTTTAATAGATGGATGATATCAAATATAATTGAAATAAAAAGGAATTAATCACAAAATGAACAAAATATAATAGAAAAATATAATGACGGGGAAAAAAAGACGACAAACATATAAGTCTTAGTCAAATTTTTTATGTATATAAATTTTTATACTTCTGTGTAATGACCTGCCTCAAGAGCTCTTAATAAGACTTGCGTTAACGCCATTAAACATACCATTCATTTCCTTACTGCACCAACTCACGAAAACAACACCCATTGTTACATATTATTTTAAATATATGTTATGAGTACAATATATAAAAGGATTATAACTCACCAGTAAAAAAATGTAAGACTAAACCCAGAATAAGCATCCAGAAAAGTACTAATGAATCCTTTGTTCAATGTAACAAGTATAAATTTTCACAAGCGTTTAAAGATCAAAATAACAATAAAAATACTAATCTTATAGCTCACCATATTAAGTTCTTTTTAATTTTTTTTATAATAGAAATCCCTTATACTGACATTTTCAGAGGAAAAAATGGACAAAGTATCAAGATAACCAAATGTGTATTTACTTTAAATCACAAAAATGTAATCATGAAACTTTTAGCTAGCTAAGGCAAACATAATGCTTTGAAGAGAAAAACTAATTTTCCTGCTCTACCAGAAACTTGCAATTTCTGTAAAATGGGGCCACATCCTTTTTCCTACCTGTCATCTTTGCGCTAATTTTTTTTTTTTCAATTTGTCCTGCACCATACAAAGTTTTGCTATCTACAGTTCAGTGTGTAATAGTAACTTTAAGCAAAGAGCTTTAAATAGTTCATTCAAGTTCTTTGCTTCAAGTGTGCTTAAAAAACAAGTTGTTAACTAATCCCTGTTGGTCAGTGGTCAAAAGAAGGATATTTTTCTTTGCTATGTATTTACTCTGGGTTACCAATGTTCTGAATTCCCTTATCTCTCTAGTGAATGTCTACAAAGAAAAGCCAAGCAGAGGATTGGTGTTGAAAATGAAAGAACATACACCTTTATTTTTTTGTTAGATTTAAATAACAAGTACTCTTTTCAAGATTATTTTGATTTAGAGTATAGTTAAACATTATTAATGAAAAAAAATGCAATTGTGTCATTTTAATCAAGTGATTAAAATCACGCTGATTTATAATTCAAACAATCTATATTAGATGCAAATACTTATAAAGGATGCTAATAAATAATTATTTTTAAAGCAAAGAGGAAGCATACACATACCGAGTTGGCGAATTTGAGCTTTTAGAACTTAAGAAATCAAGTTTTTCTTTAGCTTTCTCATCCATTTGCACCATATCAGACCAAATAATGCTTCTGACCAATGCTATCTGTGCTTCCTAGATAAGATTACAAATAAATTTTAAAATGCTTTTAAAATCAATGATAATAAATAAAGCTGATTCATGGCATATACAGTGGATCCTGGTTAATCGGAACACATCATCTCTGTATGATTTGTCCCAATAAAGCGGCTGCCCTAATTATCAGAATTAAGCTTAATGATATAATCCTATATAGTTCTCAACATAGTGTCGGAATTAAACAGCCGCCCTCAATTAAACGGTGTCCCAAATAACCGGAATCTACTGCTTTACAAACTTTAAAGTCATTCTAACTAAACAAACAACCTTAAATGCCTAATAATTTTACAGAAATATAAAGTAACTCACTAACAGAAGAACTCATTTCTTAAATATTTTTCATTTTTTGTAACTATGCAAACATTTAGTAAAAAAGCAATTTTTAACAAAAAACAAAACTACCTTCAAGGGATTGCTTCTTACCTTCATGTTTTTGTGGCAATCTTATATTGTTATCCACATTAAGAGGAGTTATATAGGCCCAAGCCCGAAAATTCTATTTAAAATCAACACGAAACCTGGCCCATTTATATTCAAATATATAGTTTTTCCTCTTAAACAAAATCATAGATATTCTTTTGAAAAAATGGGTTAACCACAAAAGTTAAAACATATCTTAATGGCAATCCAAACCTTAAACAATTACAGGGTACGGCAAAAAAATGATCATCAGTGTTTCTGTTGTTCTAACACGATTATTTGAACCTGTTTGATTTTAGTTTTTTTTTATTGGATAGCCCATGTTTTTCTGTATATTGGCATAATTTTTAATGTTTTTTTTATATGTTATTTTCAGATGTCAAACCAACATACACAAATTTTGGCATTACATAGCCTGAAAAAGCACAGCTGTGAGATCTCTCGAACTCTCGGCAACGACCTGACTACTGTCTCACGGACAATCAAACAATACAAGGAGCTGGCCCATGGTGGCTGCCGTCCAGGAAGCGGCATAAAGCACACTGTCAGAACCGACAACAACCGAAAACTGGTTCAAGAGCGGCTCAGGTGAAATTCGAGGGTCTCGATGCGAAAAATCAGCGATAGATTGGTTCAGCGAATAGCCAAAGAAGATCTTCATTTAACACCATACAAGCTTCAAAAAGTTCAACTCCACACCGGCGATAACAAACACGTACGACTCGAAAGATGCAATCAACTTCTTCGTCAACATGCACCTCTCGACTGGGATAGCATCCTCTTCATGGATGAGAAGTTGTTCACCATCGAACAAGCCCACAATCACCAAAACGACAGAAGCTGGTCCGCCGAGGACCCTGGCAGCTTGGCCGTTGTCGAACGCTTACAAAATCCTCAGTCCGTGATTGTTTAGGGTGGAATTTGTGGCAAGATTCAGTGCAAGACTCCACTCGTTTTCATGGATCAAGGGGTCAAAATCAATCAAGAAGTGTACCGACGCGACATTTTGGAAACCATGATACTTCCGTGGGCCCAGCAGCACTTCAAGCATGCGAATTGGACGTTCTTATAGGACTCAGCCCCGTCTCACAGGGTGAAGGCGACTCAGGACTAGTGCAGAAGCCATTTTCTGGACTTCATCTCGTCTTCAGAATGGCTGCCTTACGCAACCAGATCTCAATCCGATGGATTACAGCATATGGTCCATTTTGCAAACCAGGGCTTGTGCCCCACAAAAGTTTGGAGTCTCTGAAGAAATTGCTGTGCCATGAATGGCACCGATTGTCATCGAAGGAGGTGCGTGTCGCAGCCAAAAAATTTTGGAAGTGTTTGCAGCTCTGCAAATGCGCACAAGGAGGCAATTTTGAAACCAATTGAATATTTTATAACTGTGGCTGTTCTTTATTGTTTTTCGTTAATAAAAATCTGTTTTTATTGCAAAAAAGCCGCACTCTGTAGAATTAAACTGATCCCAAAAATTATTACCAACACATCCCACTCCAAACCAAGGGTCAGATCAGGTTTGAGTAGATTCAGATCATTCTACATGATGCAGGAACATAATTCACATTTTAAATCTCATTGCTATCAAAATTGCTTATTTTGATGTGGATGACGATATACAGTAATTCCTTAACATTCACGAGGGTTACGTTCGTGGAAACCCCGGCGAATGTCAAAATCTCGAATGTTGAGACTGTCTTCTCATGCATAAAAGGAGGTTACTTTTTATCATTTTTTAAAATTGATAAAAGCAATTGAAACAAACGCAAAAACATATTTATTAAGCATTAAAAAGTACATGCTGTAAATATATTTGAATAATTATAAACATATTGAACAAAGTTTAGTTGCTAGTTTATGGCTGAAAAAATTTATTGACATACGATTGTTTGGAAGTACAGATCTTTTGTTTATGAATTTCCATGTAAGAAAAAAGTTGCAGCCTCAATTTCTTATTTAAATTTGAGACTCCTCACCAGTGAAGGATCACATTCTATTGCTTTCTCAGCAAGTTGCTTTTGAAGCTTTAAAATTTCCCATATAATTTTTGCAGAAAATTTTTCACTTGCAACAAAAATTTTGAATTTTAGAAAATTTAGGATTTTTTTATTTTTAGCATAAAGTCATGTTTTGGGTTTCTCGGAATCACTGATCTATATTTTGCCTCAATACAAGGGCAGAAATTCTTGAAACTTAGGCTATATAGTATAATGCAACTGCCCAGCGTCAAATAGTTTACAGAATTGGTAAAACAAAGTGAGTATACTTAGTAAAAAAATATTCTTTACAAAACAAAATTCGCGAATAACCAAGTTAAGTATTCACGAATGTTGAAAAATTCTTCATTTTTTATTTCGCAAATAATCAAAACTTGCGAATGTTAAGGGATTACTGTATTTAAATTTTTTAGATGGTACTGGAAAAAAAGTATCATGGGAGACGATAGTATTTCCAAGTGATGCAGTCTTAAGCCAAAAATCGTAGAATGGTGGAACTCATATATACAGCTAACTCGAGATCAAAGAAAAAGCAAAAAGCTGCCATTTAATAACTCAGCAAATATAGCCCATATTTAAAAATAGCAAATAAAGCCTTTGTGCAACAATATTAAAAAGCAGAAAAACCAACGTTTAAAATGCACAAATAATATATGAAAAGCAGCAAACAGCTGTTTCGAATCTACTAGCGAGATTCTTCTTCAGTGCAAAAGGAACAGCGTGCTAGAAAAAACAAGGCTGAGCAAAATCATAGACAGAGACGCGCTGGCTTTTATACCCTATGCGGGTGGCGAAGGCGCCGAAACAACCAATGAGAGAGAAGCAGTGGAAACGACTGGGTGGACAAGTAGCGACATCTACCGGAGAAGTAGAGAAAAGAAATCAAAAAAAAGGAGGAATTAAATTAACGCTTTCCAAATACTTGGAAAATCTGGAGTACTAGATAAATCATTGACTAAAGAGTGAGAATTTTTAATGATATGGTAAGCTTCCCAAAAATCAAGATCAAGGTTAGAAGAACATTTTTGGATAATGATGGCTGAGGAAAAATTGAACCTATGTTGAGAAGACCAAGAATGTTGAGCAATAGAAGAACGTTTGAGCTCCTGATTTTTAACATAACCTTCATGCTCTTTTAAACGAAATCTAAGAGCACGTTTAGTCTGACCAATATAAGAAAGACCACACTGACAAGAGATCTGGTAAATGCCCCAATTATCTAGGCGATCAACGGGGTGTTTGAGATTTGAAAAAGGGATTTTATTAACAGGAGAAAAAATAACTTTAAAATCACACCTTCTTAGGATTTTAGCAACTTGCTGACTGATTTTAGGAAAAAATGGTAATACAACTGAAGTATTAGAGTTGGAATTAGAATGCTTTTCAGAATGGTCGGATTTCGTCAATTTCTTATAAATAGAATTGATAATATTAGAGGAATAACCACGATCGACAGCAATAGCTTTGAGGTAATTGAGTTCAGCACTAAGTAACTGAGGAGTGGAACAAATATTAGTTGCCCGAAAAACAAAAGTATTGAAAGCAGCGAATTTCTGGTTAGGGGGATGAGAAGAATACCTGTGAGGTGGGAGACTGACAGCAAAAGGTTTACGAAAGACGGTAGTCTGAAAGCCATTTTCACAACGAATAACAAGGACATCCAGGAAAGACAGTTATTGGTCTCAATTTCAGAGGTAAATTGAATGCAGGGATCAATGGAATTCATAACAGAGAGAATATGATTAATATCCGAATTCATTTCAATCAGGACATAAACATCATCAACATAACGAACATAGAACGGAAATTTTAAGATTTCAAAAAGCTTGACCTCAAAATAGTGCATATAAATATCGCATAAAATTGGACTAAGAGGATTACCCATAGCCAAACCGTCAATCATACGGAAGAAATTACCATTGAAAACAAAAGTATTTTGCGACAAGCAAGCGCGAGTGAGAAGTATAAGTTCCTCGATTTCAAAATAAGAGAAATGGAATTCACAAAGCCTTTTCTTGAGGCAATCTAAAGCCCCCTCAACCGGAACGTTTGTAAATAATGATTTAACATCAAAAGAAACCATCATGTGACCCTGCGGCTTAAAATTATGAAGTTTTTTAACAAAATCAAAAGAATTCTTAACAGTGAAACAGTTACTGCTCAAAAGTGGGGGAAAAACAGAAACTAAATATTTGGCAAGCTTATAAGAAGCTGTACCGATACTAGAGACAATAGGTCTAAAAGGAATGTCAGGTTTATGGACCTTAGGTAAAGCATAAAACCTGGCACAATGCGCAATAGACGGAATAAGGGACTTCTTAAAGTTAGCAGGAATAATGGAAGAAGACTTAATGGCAGACTTAATAGAGTTAATTTCACTAGTGGAAGGGTCTTTGCGGATATCCACATACGGACCATCATTAATTAATTTATGGGTTTTTTCCAAATACGTAGATTTGTCGAGAAGAACAATCTGACCACCTTTGTCGGCCTTAGTAATAATTAAGTTTGGATCAGAATGCAAATTTTTCAGACATTGTTTAACAGGATGTTTAAGATTGGGTTTATAAACATTAGAATTGAAATCAACAGTATTGGCAATGAGATGCCTAATAGACTCTTTCTGAGAAGAGGATAGAGCGCTATGCTTAAAGGCTCTTTCAATAGGGGCAATAAGATTAGGTAAAGAAGGAATAGCAGAGACAGAAAAATTGTTATTCAATTTGAGAGCATCGAGCTGATTGTTACTTAATGGAACACTAGAAAGATTGACAACAGCATTTTGGTTAACAAGAGGCAAATTACTGCAGTTATTAGCGACAGAACTTCCACAAAGTGTATTAAATTTCTTCTTTAAAACCGAACAATGAACAGAAGAAGCTGTGAGAACTCTGCTCCATGACCTTCTGTCAATGGACTGAAAATGGACTGACTGAGCGTTAATTTAATTCCTCCTTTTTTTGATTTCTTTTCTCTACTTCTCCGGTAGATGTCGCTACTTGTCCACCCAGTCGTTTCCACTGCTTCTCTCTCATTGGTTGTTTCGGCGCCTTCGCCACCCGCATAGGGTATAAAAGCCAGCGCGTCTTTGTCTATGATTTTGCTCAGCCTTGCTTTGTCTAGCACGCTGTTCCTTTTGCACTGAAGAAGAATCTCGCTAGTAGATTCGAAACAGCTGTTTGCTGCTTTTCATATATTATTTGTGCATTTTAAACGTTGGTTTTTCTGCTTTTTAATAGCTCATATTGTTCTGATTTTTTTAAAACAGTCTTATATCTGCAGTCTAATAACTATTCTGAAATTTTTACATTTCGATGTGCAGTATATTTTGAAATCTGTCAACCCATTTTTAAAATAAATTGGCATTGTGTAAGTTCCTAATTTTTTTTCTTCTTGAAAATGGCCTGAGCGATTTTTTTAAAATTAACATATAATATGAATCTGTTTTAGATGAAGCGAATAAGATTTCACCTGTTTCTAGGAAAACTCTTATTTGTTATATAATCTGCATGAAAAATGGGACTAGGTTTTTTCGCCATTCTATGGGAATTTCACTGCAAATGTGCGACAAGTTATTACTGTATTCATGCGCATGCTTTCTTTTTCTCTTCATTTTCAGTGAAACATATCCATGAAAGATCTTGCTCAGTCGGTAAGTCGTTGAGCTATTAATTAAAGTCTGCTGGTTCTATCCTCAGCATAAAGATGAAAATAAGGAATTTAGCTTAGTAGCCACTGGCTGGTAAGTTCATTTTTTTAGTAGCCAGTTACTGGCTAGTAAGAATAATTTCTTTAGTAGCCAGTAAGTACATTAGGGTGGTCACAAGCAACATGGGAAAAATTTTTTTTAACGTTTTCTTCAGGGGGGACCCTCCTAAAAGTTGCCAATTAGTTAGAAAATGAGATTGGCAAAGTTTCAACTGAAATGAATAACATTAACCCGTGCCTCATCGAGGTTGAAGTCTTGAAAATTTGCAGTTTTTGGCAAAAAATTGTCGTTTTTCTTTCTTTACGTGAAAACTATGTCTTAGAAACCTGATTCTTGTTTTATTTCATAGAAACAGTTGTTGCCTTAAACTTTTACTCTCATCAAAACTTATATTTAATGAATATTAGTATTTTTTAGGTCAGCTCGTGAACTATACCCTCAAACTCTGCATTTTTGAAACATAAGTGAAAAATGACAAATTAATAATTTTATTACTTTTGATAATTTTTTTTTGCATTATTTTCATTGTGGTTTCATATGTGGTTTTTTTTCACAATCTTTTGACAAAATACTCGTTTTTTTCGCGATTCTTATGAAATTCATGTTTTTTTTCACAATCTATTGACGATATTTGCAGTTTTATTTTTTTTTTTCAATCTATTAACAATATTTGCAGGGTTTTTTTTTTGCAATCTATTAACAATATTTGCGTTTTTTCTGCGATCCTTTGACGAAATTTGGGTTTTTCCGTGATCCTTTGACAAAATGTGGAGTTTTTTCGCGATCTTTTGACAAATTCTCGTTTTTTTTTCGTAATTCTTTCATGAAATGTGCAATTTTTTTTTTTTTTTTTTTTTTTTTTTTTGTGATCTTTTGACAAATTCTTTTTTTTTTTTTTTTTTTTCCCCCGTGATTCTTTGACGAAATGCGCGTTTTTTTTTTTTCACGATCTATTGACGATATTTGGGTTTTTCCGCGATCCTTTGACGAAATTTATGATTTTTTTCGCAATCCTTTGACGATATTTGGGTTTTTCCGCGATCCTTTGACGAAATTTATGATTTTTTTCGCAATCCTTTGACGAACTGTGCGTTTTTTCGCGATCTTTTGACAAAATTCACATTTTTTTCCCGCAATTTTTTGACAAAATCCTGCATTTGGCCAGTACTTTCCATATTTTTAATCACCAGTTTTTCACATTTAATCGCCGAGTGGCGACTGCTTATTTTCATCTTTACCTCAGCGATATTTTTACATTTATTTTCAGATGTTTGTTTTGATTTTTTCTTTTTAAGAGCTTAACATATGATTTCATGACAATTTTTCAGCAATAGAAATATTACCATGCAAAATTTTATTACTTTTATAAATATTTATTTTCAATCACTTTACAAAAATTATAAATTAATAATTATTATTTGAATATAAATTACAATATCAGAAACGTAAAGAAATATAATTCATTTCAGGTCTCATTTTAAAATCTAATTTTTTTCATTCATTTCAAATTTCTACTTTCAAACACTTTTAAATTAGAATTAAATGATTACGTATTAAAAGCAGGGAAATATTGAAAATTATGTCATAAAAGCAATATTTACACATGAATATTAAAAGAGAAAGGAAATTACATCATATTGGCGAAAGTGGCCAAATAATAATATTGCCAAACAGTTTAAATAAAAAAATATATTTACATGAGAGATTTATTTCAAATTTCGAGATGACCTTTTTAACTATTGTTGTCAATTCTATGGCAGTGCAAATAATATTATCTTTCTAACAATAAAAGTATAAGCAATAAAAATAATAAAGAAAAAATAGTAGCCAAAATAGTTACAAGCCTAAGTAAAAGAATAAAAAAACATCCATCAGTCACAGATTATGAAACCAACACTAACAGAATATTAAGAAATTTAATTTTTTCATACAATGAAAAGATATAAGCAATATCTAAATAAGCAATTAAAAAAAAAAAGGATAACTCAATAAAATTTATTTTCAAAAAGTGCGGCATATGTCCAGTGAAGTGTGTGAATTCTTTTGTGCAGTCCTGTATATGATCTATAAAATTTATACACACCACGTAATACACTAAAAATTAGATAACTTTAAAAATGCATACTCCAGTAGAAACACACTTCCAGCAATTATTAATCATTGCCAGTTCTTTAAACGAATTCTTTTATGCATCTCTGTAAATGGACAATAAATACTACACGCTAAATAAACTATAAAAACACATTGTAGTACACCTTAGTGATCTTTTTAAATTTCATTATGTTTGAAGTATCATATCATCATTAAAATATACTACAAACAATTTTTCTTTATAAACCATAATACAATGAAATTCTTTTGTGCATCCCTGTATATGAATTATACATACTACATATTTCATTTTCAGTACCGAATATTCTATAATAAACTTCAAAGACATAAAAATTGTGTGGCAATCTGAGTATATTTATGAGAGTTACAGAAAGGTCAAACAGACAGATAAACCAAATTCATAAACATTTATCAATTATGTTCATGTTGGAAAGTGTTAAAAAAGAAAAAAAATGTTTTTTTACCATGAAAATAACCAAAATGGTTTCATGAAAATCTACATTTATTCTACAGTTTTATGCTAGTGCCCAAATTTGTCCCTTTTTGTACTTTTACTGTAAAATTCCATATTAATTATTTTTAAAAGATTAAGAAACTTTTTAAATTATCATCTGATAAACATGATCAGAATGTAGTTAGGTTTTCTCAAGCTGAACTGAATGCATCTTGCACATTAATATAAGGTTTCCTAATTGCAAACAAGAAAACTATTTTAGCACATGCTAAGTTGCAATTTCAATTTGTAAAAATAAACTAACTAAAGAAGGAAATCTGTCTATAAAAAAAATAATTTAATCATAAAAGAATGCATTTGATAAAGAAGAGGCATCTGCAACTTTTGTGTGAATATCTGATCTATTCTTCATGAGAAATTTCTGTAGAGCAAAATAGAAAAACTGGCATAAATAGTCACCTAAATAAGTAAAAAAAAAAAAAAAAAAAAAAAAAAAAAAAAACAATATTCTAAATTATCATTCCTAACATTTTAAATTTGTTATTAAATTGAAAAATTGTGTCAGACAACACAATTTTCTTTTTGTAATCAAAGCTTGACTAACCACTTCAACGCTTGCCCCGAGATAAGTCAGGGGTAAAAGCACTGCTTCCCTTGCACTTTCACCAGTGAAGTGGTTAAAGCATGAGCCAATGGCGCAATGGACTTAGGCATCTTGATTTTTGGGACCACCAAATTTAATGTGCATTTTCTAAAGTTTAATATTTGAATCAGTTTTTTGTAATCCTATACTGATTATAATCTATAATTTTGATTTAGAGTGTGATATTAAAGCAAAAGATATATATTTATGTAAATATGTATTCCTTCATGCATTTTAAGGTATCAAAAAGATTTAATTTTTTGTGATGGTACAGGAAGGGTGTCTAGAAGGACACCAGACCCTGGGTGCTTGTCTAGGCTTGATCAAGTTCTGTTAATGGGACAATATTTTAGATTTAGAGAAGAAACAAGAAATTCAATAACGAATTTCACCACTTGTGAAGGATATTTCCTTCACATATTCTTTTAATAGCTTTTCCCTTTTCGCCCCCCCCCCCCAGGTTATTTTACTAAATTCTTATATTTTATATCTGTTTTAAATCATAAATTAAATTTATTTTCATCACTCATTTCCTTTAGAAATACATTCTCGTTTCACACTATAATTCTAAAAAAAACCCGCAGAAGTTAGTATTAGATTAAAAGAGGCATGCTATTTTTATCTCGCATAGAAACAATTTACCCAGTACATTAGCACACTCAGTTTGGCTGCTACGCGGGATCTTCCTCATGCCTTCTTTCTTTATTTATTGAGTGTGTTTCTATAGCTGCATCATTTTTTCCCCAACGTATAAATTCTTGTCATAAATTTAGTCTGCAATATCTTTTATTTCTTAATTGCACATGCCTTCATTCGGCACAGTGGCACCTATTCCCATGGTTTGGCAAACCCCCTGTAAAATGCGGCTTTGTGGTTTTCAGTAGTCCATATTTTCCGGATTATCTGTTTGGCGTTAAAGTTCATATGGTGACCTTTCACACTCCTCATTGACCATCCATTAACGGAAATTAACACGAGTCACACTTATCTCAACTTAATTCTTGCCAGATATCTACTGGTATGATGTTTTTTGTAAATTGCTTCTCGCCAATAACTCTGCTCTCTCAGAATTGTTATGACACCACTCTTCTCTTGATCTTGATTCTGTAAAGACCAAAACGTAGAGAGTCACTTCTCCAGCACCGGCTATTTTGCGGCCGGAAATCTCTGGAATTTGCGGTCGGAAATTTGTACGGACTTGGAAAATAATAAACTCCTGTTTACATGTGGGATCCTGTTTTACTAGATTACGTGTCTTTCAACTCAAAACTGGCCACAAATCTTTTTGCATACTAAAAAGTAGATATTATGATAATCCAAGAATCACTGATGCTATAAATAAAATCATCCTAACCTGTTTCACTAATCTTCATTATAAGACTAATGAGCGATGAAAATAAATTTAATTTATGATTTAAGACAGATATAAAATATAAGAATTTAGTAAAATAACCTTATTTTAAAAAGAGGGGGGGGGGGGCGAAAAGGGAAAAGCTATTAAAAGAATATGTGAAGGAAATATCCTTCACACCACTTTTTATGGAGTAACTATAACACAAATGCCAATACTTATGTTGTCAGTGAAGAAAGATTAAACAGCAGATTAAGACATGCCATTTGATGGTGAATCATTGGTCAAGGTTAAATACTCGTATAAACAACAAAAATTCGAAAAAATACACTGAAAAAAGGATAGGTAAGAGCTATGTCAAAAACCTGTAGTTTCCCGCCAAAATTGAAACAACTGGCATCTTTGTGCTATATTTAGATTGAAAAGAATAATTTCTTTTTTTCGCATGGAAGTTTTTTTTATAGATTTTTAAAATTGGGTAAAACTTAAGTAGATACTGAAACTGAAATGCAAAATCAGGCTAAAATATCAGGAAGAGTTTGCAGTTCTGGAATTGATGAAAAATCTGTTTTCTACTAAAATAGTAGACGGAACTGGAGGTTAAAGTCTCTTTTATTTTTCAAAGTATTTTGGGGTAAAATAGTAGCTATATAGTCACCTGATGTGGAAAATAGTCCTTGTTAGTACCATTTTATCTTTAAATGGTAATTCTAGCTCTAACACATCAAGAAAAGAGTGAAAATTGATTACAAAATTCCATCTTTACATATATGAACAATGTTAAATATAAGAATAAAAATACAGGGAAATAAAAAAAGATTATTACACAAATTAAAACACTACTTGTTAAAATGTGTTTATAAAGCAGATAAAAATACCAATGAATTCCTCTCTATTTCAATTCTCCTTTTTCTGTTCTCGGCCTCTAGATGTATACTCCTAAACATAAAATCAATTAACAAGATCATTAAACAAAGTCAATTACATACTTATACACAAAAACATATTTTCCCAATATTACATAAATAATTTAAGATTTTTCATATTAAATTAATTATCTTCAGAAATATTAAAATTCAACAAGTTAAAACTATAATAATTAATTTAATTCAGAAAATTAATTTAATTCAGACATATGGGAGATTCCCAGGAAATATGCCATTTTTGAAATACAAAACTTTTAAAATTTACAGGGTTTTAAAATACTAAAAGTTAAAATTCTTATGTTTACTTTATTTCTAATTACATTTAGCAGATATTTATTATCAAAATAAAATTATTGTAAAACATCATCTTGGTATTCACATGCTAGGGACAATGACTGCAAGGAAAATTACTTTTAATAAATTTTTAAAAGTTTCATGTTTTCTTCATTTTTAGGCTCTTGTGTTACATTAAGTTAAATTTTATGTACTCTACAATGCAATAAAGCAATAAAAAGGACAAAAATATACACATTTTCAAGTTTTAATTTTAATTGACATAGTGAGCAATTGAAATATATTCTAAATGTTGCTTCTTAAGACTACGTTCTTCATAATTCTGTTTCGCATTATTCTAGAGACAGACTTATACCATGGAGGAAAGAGAAAGATGGAGATGCAGTATGCTGTAAAAAAGGTTTGAAATATGAAACCATTTATCACTCAAATTTAAACGTCCACAGTAGGCCCACACAAAACAAGCACCTGGAACAGGGAGCGAATCCTTTGACATCATCCACACATTATTTCTCTAAATGAAAGTGATCTGCTTATTTTTAAGCATTCTAAAGTAGCATTCCATTGTATTATGAATTAAAAACTGTATTATTAAAAGTTTTCTTCTTTTTTTTGTGAAAGAACGTGCTTGTGTTTGGGCCTACTGTAGCAAATTTTAGGGTATTTTTTTTGGCGTCACCCCCAGCCACCTTACTGCATCTCCATCTATCTCTTTCCTCCATGGTCTTATACATTAGCTCTACCTGTTGCCAATAATATAAAGTGAAACTCACAAGGTTGAATTTTAATATTTTTCAGGAAATGACATTGACGCCCATTGACAAAAGTTTTATTTAAAAAAATATAGGCTTAGATGCGTTATATTCCCGGATGGCCACCATCTTAGATATTTTGAGATTTCTTGGCGATGTTTATTGATATGTTGAACTCCGTATGACGTGTGTGTTTGGCATGTCGTATTCTGGCAACCCCTGAGAAGGTCATTTTCGGCTAGGATATTGTGGATGTGGTTTGATTTCGTGTTGTATTGTTCAGTCTTTTTGTTTTTATGTTAAATTTATTGGATTTATTTGATTGACTATGGTTTCTGTAGTCCGTTTAAACGCTCTTGCTGAAGTAATTAAGAAATTTGAGGAAATTTTGACGAAAAAGAGGTTTGTTTACAGAGTGTCAATGCATATTCATAAGCCTATTTTTGAAAAATATGATGATGCTATGACAGTATTTCGTGCTTGAGCTTTGAAGAAAGCAGATGTCTGTTAAGGTATGTTAATAATTTTATGCATATTTGTTTGCCTTTCAATTTTTTTACATTTTGAGATTGCTACACAGCGAGAACCGCTGAATTTTGAGAAGGCTACACCACGAGAAACGCTGAATCCAGTGATTTCTTTTCCCAGTTAATGAGCGCATAGCGCTCATACAACGATTACTGATTGCCACTTTAGCGAGTGTCTGTTAAGGTATGTTGATAATTTTATGTATATTTGTTTGCCTTTCAAGTTTTTTACATTTTGAGATGGCTACACAGCGAGAACTGCTGAATTTTGAGAATGCTACACAGTGAGAAATGCAGAATCCAGTGATGTTTTTTTTTGGTTAATGAGCGTGTAGCGCTCATACAACGATTACTGATTGCCACTTTAGCAAGTTTTGTTTATTATTTACGTTTTATTTTTGTTAAGCCTAACATGCATATAAACCGGTGTTTGGCGACATTTACTACTTGGCGGAAAAGGGGTTTTCACGCCAAGAAAAATTCCAATATGGCAGTCCCGGGAATTTATGACATCTGTTCCAAAATATATACACACAAATGTTCCATTCAGGGTTGGCAAAAAGCCAGGTTTTTTCGAAAAAAAAAAAAACCCGGTTTATTTGGTTAAACCAGCTTTTTTTTGTTTAAATCGGGTTTTTAAAAAAATCTTTTCTTATTATATATACATGCATATTTATTGATAAAAATACACATTGTTGGATATAAAGTAGTACAACTTCATTTGAAAATAATTTAAATTAAATAATTACAATCAATTTATGTAGAAAATTGAAAAAAAAAATCATATTTTAATTTAAACTGTATCAGTAAACAGTTAGGTTCAAAGAACAAACTGCTCTACACAGTGAAACATTGATACCCTGATAATAATCTTTATAAACAATCTTTTGATTACTAGTAATAAACATTTGATGTAGTTTGGTGAATAATATTTTTTTTTTCACAGTTATTGAAAAAATAAATTTCAAATACTTTTTGGGGTAGACAATTCGGAGTCAACATTTTTGGTCATAAAATTCAGCAGATAACAGAAGAAATATATACATATATATATATAATTTATTGAATTAATTTTTGTAATTGGAAATAGATGATGATTTGTAATTATATTGTGGCTATATATATATATATATATATATATTATGTAGATTGGATTATTAAAATGCTATAACTAGCACCCACTTTTTGAATACTCTCTTATTCCACTTCATATTTTGATTTTGATTCTTAAAGATAATTTCTCCAATCAAGAAAAATTTCTTTTACAGCTTGGCTTGACCAAAGTCTTAAAGATCATCGTGCCATGTGCTGTTATGTGGCTCCATATTCAAAATCGCCATGTGTGTTATGACAAATTGCTTTAAATAATCTCAATTTTTTAAAAATGAAAATATTTTATACTAAATATTGAATATATTTAACCTATTTTATCTTTGAAAAATTCACGTTTTAATTTTCTTTCTTTAGAGCAATAGATATGTTCGTCAACATATATTAATTTTCATCCTATACATGTAAACATGACTTAGACCCACTATATCCTATGCTTATTGATGAAATAAAGTGTTAAAAATAGAATTATATATCCAATAATTTGAAACATTTAAATTATAAAGGAAAAAGAGAAAATGTCATTAGATTTCTTCTAAAAAAAAAAACCCAATGGGTTTTTTTGAGAAAAAAACTAGTTGGTTTAAACCGTGATTTAAACCATGGTTAAAACCGTACCAACCCTGGTTCCATTTGAGTCTCAAATCCATACATATTGTTCACCTGCAAGAAAAATGACAAAACTCCAAAAAAGAATCATTTTGTGTATTATTGCAGAAATAGATTTGACTTAGGTAAGTCACGATACAGGAAAAGTGTCATAAATATAGTTATCCGAAAAACAGCTAGATTGTGCTATATTTCATTTTGTCACCACAAAAAAAAAAGGGGGGGGGGGCAAATTGTTTGGGGAGTGATAAATTTACAAAATCCTCCCTATCTCTTCTATGCTTTGATTCTTCACAGTTTTATGCTTTTACAGTTGCATGTAGAGGTAAGTTCTGTAATTTTGTTACAGTAAAATAATGCAAATCTTTTTTTTAACCTTTAATGTGAAGTATACTTTTTAGTTGTGTCACTTTTCTTGTGGGCGAGTCATACGTAGTATAAAGCATTTATTTGTTTAATAAGTACTATTTGAAAGAAAAAATATACTGTGGGTAATTTAAAAGTACCTATATGCCACGAAAACGACTTTTCAAACTTCTTAAAGTTATAACTTCATATCTTTTCTTTAAATAAATATAATACTGCACACACACACACACACACATACCGGGTGTCCTAAAAAGAACTTATACTGATTTTTAAATTCAATAACTTGCAAACAGTGACAGATATTTAAAAAATTCTTGCAGGAGCCTTATATGTGATGTCAGGAGTTTTTTTGCTGTGATCCTCGAATTTAGTTCGAATTACAAACAATAGATGGCACTGCAAGCAATATGCGCTAAATCCAGGCTCGATTTTTGGTACTTTAGGACCCAATCAATACATTTTAATCTCCTTTTTTGGCATGGGAGAAGAGAAAGGCCAAAAACTCCAACTTGAATTTAGCGTATATTGCTTGCAGCACCATCTATTGTTTGTAATTCAAACTAAATTCGAGAATCATGGTAGAAAAACTCCTGACATCATACACAACCCTCCTGCAAGAATTTTTTTAAATATCTGTCACCATTTGTGAGTTATTGAATTTTAAAATCAGTCAGTTCTTTTTTAGGATACCAGGTATATTCTCATACAGATATATTTATGCATGAACAATTTTTCGTCCATCAATTCAAAATAAAAAAGGAATGTAATTGTCATGTTTCATAAGAATCACCCATATACAATAACCAATGCAACACACAATTTTCAGATTAATCTATAATAACACAGTTAAAAAGAAAGCTACTCATAATGACAACCAAGATGTTGTTGAAAATCAATGATTAAAAATTTCAATTAAAATCTCAAATTCACCAAAAAACTACATAATTAAATCAGAGTTTATTTTAATTGTATTCTTTTAATGAAAATATGATAAAATGTGACTCAGTTGAGGAAAATCAAGAATTAGATTTGAAGAAACAAAAAAATCTGTATATTTATTAGAAGAATATTGACACATTATGCCATATCAGCGACTGCTATACTTGGAAGCTTCCATTACCATCTACTACAAATCATATTACAGTAGACTCTTTCAAATC
The DNA here is from genome assembly GCA_963932465.1 of Maratus speciosus. Lineage (NCBI taxonomy): Eukaryota > Metazoa > Arthropoda > Arachnida > Araneae > Salticidae > Maratus > Maratus speciosus. The sequence continues at coordinate 144,349,733 of OZ010791.1, forward strand.
TGCAACCCTAAAATCCACACATCATCGCAGATGTAAACAATGAAACTCTCAGTTTAGATGTTGAGGCAAAATTACAGAATTTTTTAGTTTTAAATCATTCCATATGTATATATCAAGCCCGTAGCTAGACTATATTTCCAGGTAGGGCAAACGTTTTTCCAGGGAGGGCAGATTATTTCATCATTTTTTTCCAGTCTCTTATTTGTAGTTCTTCAAAAGCATGTACTGCAATTTTAAGGTAAACGTTTCTCATTTAAAACATAAGATTTTTCTAAACTCAGTATGAATTTTTTTTTATTTCTTCCGAGGGCACAATGCAAATGTGTCAAATATAATATATATATATATATATATATATATATATATATATATATATATATATATATATATATATATATAACAGTTTTCCCGTGATTTTGAAGTCCATGTTCCAAATTTTTAAATCTTCATTGCTTTTTACACTCTTTATTACATTCATTCTCCATTTTACACTAAGCAAAAAAAAATAAATAAATAAATAAAAGTTATAATAAAAATATTAAAAAAAATGTTTGTTTGTTTTACAGGTAGAGATTGTCGGGAACTTAAAATTAATCATGCAATCAGTTAATTTATTCAAAAGTAAAACCTCTTAAAAATAGCATTTCCAAATAACTGAATTAAAAATTTTGGACATTATTATTCATAGGTTAATATTCTACTTTAAATACTTACCAAACATTTACCAAGCACCCCGAAAAGAACCTTGATTTTTTTTTTCGTATAAATTTCCTTGGAATAACTTGTTTATTTGCCTTGTTGCTTTTAGGCAAATCGAGATTGAGAATTTCTGGTTTACCTTTAGTAGTTAATGATAATGAATTTTTATCATTACTATACATCATTACATGATTTAGCAGCGGGACTCACTGTTTCCTGTTCTAGTTCACGATTCTTATACATAAAAAAATGAATATCCATATTTTCTTATCTTGTAGCCACAGATAAAGTAATCAGTTCACACACACACACTTTTCCAAAATATATAACTTTTAAATCGAGAATCCCTTTTTTCACTCTGTCACCAAAGACTGATTAGCATCTAAAATCCGCAACAGTTGAGCTAAAACTAGTGCATAGTCCATAGTGCATTATTTTCACAAACGGATGTTCAGCAGTCGCTAAGTCAATTCCTCGAAATTGCTGACCGGGACTCAAAAACTTTCTGGCGGCCCTAAACAAACACATGTCCGTAGTCAGCACAATCGCAAGGATGAAAATTTGCATCGATATCGTTCCATTGTAAATTTTTCAAAAACTAACTTTTGAAAAATATTTCATACTACCTCTTTATTTGGAAAAACAATCCCTTAAGTGGTTTAAGAACTTTTCAGAGGAAGGATAACACGATTTCTCACCATAGGTGGTCCAGTGATATCAAAGAAAAGCACTGAATAGCAAATACTAAAGGGTGTTAGGCAGTTTGGCTACTTAATGATTCTTGTGAGAGGAGATCAATTTCCAGTCTTGAAACTAGCAATCTTATAAGTATTATAAATCTGAAGGGGGGAGGGGGAGAGAAGCTTGCAAGTAGCGGCAAATTCAAAGTTGCACACGGGCGTTCCAGTGTTGTTGTTGTTGTTTTTTTTAAATAGATGAAGTCTTCTAAATTCTCATGCTTGTGTTCTTTTATTCAAGACTTAATTAAGGCTGTTCTCAACTGCTCTGCTCAACAAGCGCAAAGCATGTTGGCACATTTACAAATTCTTTTTTTAACGGAAAGATATAAAATTGGAAGGCCTGACTACGCAAGCGATTTATAATAGAGCTGTGTGTTCCATTTTTTGATAAATAAATTACCTATTGAGTTATAAGTGATTTTGATCACGTGACAAAGATGTTTTTCTCCCTACTCTGACTGTTTTTTTCTGCTTCATTTGGGAACTTCGGTTCAAAACGTCAACTTTGACACTATTTTCTGAAAAATCTATCGCATTTACAAAAAAAAAACCCGGGAAAAACAGCTCGATTACACAGTTTCTGAACAACAACACCTGCCAGTTTCATGCGTTTCCAAACAAAAATGAATTAAAACTTATGTCATAAAGTTGCCCCTTTGGATTTCAGAACAGCCTTAATACAAACCAGTGCCTTCTCACTTTCAGAATAAACAATGCCCTTTTTTGCTTGTTCCGTGCTAAATTTTATTAAAAATAAACCATATTTATACAATTTAGTGTTTATAGCAGAAGTGTCTGTACAAATATAAAATATTATTTAATTTGTATTTTCACTTGTCCATTTCCCATAAAGGATCAATATTTCTTTAATTTAATTTTTATAAATAGATATATGTATTGTTTATACTTAAGACTGTTGTCTGTTCAGTCACATTCGCTACATAATTATTTCATATACACTCCATGAGGCTCTAAGAAGTCGAATAACGTTTTTTTCTTTTTTTCTTATCAAAATAATGCATTTTTCAGAAAATGCTGGTAAAGCGTCCATGTTTAAACTGTTTTTTGTTGCATAAATCAGGCCTTCCACTTGCACATATTTTTATTTTATTGGCACCACTAATTTTAAAAAGTAAAATTTTGTAGTGTATTTCTCCTGCCCATGTTGTTGAGTTGTGTGTAAATTAGTTTTGTTTTGAGAAAGAGGTGCCAATAAAATATAAAAATTGGCTGAAGGTGAGAGCCCTAGTAAATATTACAAGAAGGTCGTCATCATAAAGATATCGACTTCTGTCAAGAAATCATCACATAATAAAGGAAAACGCTGTTCAATTGTTTATAATATTAATGAGGAGTTTTAAAAATTCATGTATGGAGTGGAGGAAGGCTTATTTTATGTGTATGTATATATATATAGTGAAATTTCTCTAAGGCGGAATCGCTTAGGACTGAAATAAAATTCCGCCTTTGACAGATTTCCGGCTTAGACAGAAAAACTTTATAGACATCGCATTCACAGAGTATTAAACATTTCTTTGACTAAAAATTAAAACTAACGTATCTTTCAAAAAATTTTTAATTAAATGAACATGAAATCTTTGTACATATTTTTATGTATAATATTTATATTAATGTTAATTTAAACTACAAATAAATATTCAATAATTTCAAGCGTAATTTCACTGCTGAAAAGTAGTTGAAAAATTAATTAAAATCGTATATTCACCGATGCTGGGTTTATTTGCGTCTCATGTTTCACCGCAAGATTGTATGCTCAAAAAGACCTTTCATCTAGTAGCTGCGGTTGCAGCCTTACCGACTTATATGTGTGAGAGATGCCAAGCTGGGCATCGTCCTCGTGGCTTAGTGGTAGAGCACTGGAGCCCTATTCCAGGGGCCCGGGTTCGATTCCCGGCTTGGACATTTTTCACTATGTCGGTTTACGTCTTGTTAGCAAAGTGATAATTCACTGCTTAAATATTCAATAATTTCAAGCGTAATTTCACTGCTGAAAAGTAGTTCATAAATTAATTAAAATCATATGCATACCTATTACACATATAAAAAATTTTCAGACTCAACAATACGATTTTTTTTTTTTTTTTACAGATTCGCATTACCATATTTATAAGAGAAACATAAAACTTACAGGCATTACTACTGGAGTGATTTGGAATCGAACACAGTCTTTCACTTTTTGTTAAATGTATAACACTTTGAGTTGTAATCTACTTCTATCTTATGATGGCCTTTATCAGGTTGTTGCGTCAAAGAATTTACTTATAATAGCACCTTTGACGACATTTTATGGAAACTTATTTGCTTTTACGAAAATGTGGAAAAGTCTATTCAATGTCTTTGTTTCTTAATAAGAGCACGCATAAATTTTTTAAATTTAAAAATAAAAATGAACTTATGAATCTGCCATTAAGTAAAAAATGTAGCCCTTACTACTGGAGTGATTTGGAATCGAACACAGTCTTTCACTTTTTGTTAAATGTATAACACTTTGAGTTGTAATCTACTTCTATCTTATGATGGCCTTTATCAGGTTGTTGCGTCAAAGAATTTACTTATAATAGCACCTTTGACGACATTTTATGGAAACTTATTTGCTTTTACGAAAATGTGGAAAAGTCTATTCAATGTCTTTGTTTCTTAATAAGAGCACGCATAAATTTTTTAAATTTAAAAATAAAAATGAACTTATGAATCTGCCATTAAGTAAAAAATGTAGCCCGACATATTATATTACTTAAATATGAAATAAAGATTGGTTTATTTTAGAAGTGCCGACTTTTTAAATTTTCAGAAGAATAGGAGACAATCATAGAGACGAAGGGACAGACCTTCCATTATCTATTTCTTATTTTCACGAGGGGGGTGGGGGTCTCTTCTGAAATTTTTAGGATGATTTTCAGATGATTTATTTTTCCATGTACCCCCAAACGCTTGTAATCAGCGCTTACGATGGATTTAATTTGTTACGCTGTTCGTTAGTAAAAAGTCTTTTTAAAGTGTAAGCAAAGGTATGAAATTTTTTTAAACCTACTTGAATCAAATTGTTATCGGCACATAACTCCCTTTAAAGGATATGAAAAAGTAATATTTTTTGCAAGGGAAAACTTTGTATTATAAAATCGAAGTGTGGTTATTTAAATCTTATCGTAACTTTTTTCCTTTATCCCTTGATTTATTATTGATTGGTATTATTTCGTTCCTTTCAGATTTTTTTTTTAGTTTAAGATGAAAAGGTATTTGTGTTATGTTGCATAAAATTTATTTGAAGTGAAATTCATACAAAATTGTAACACAGTAATAATTTCTTCTGCTAAAAGTAACTTAAATCCGTAAAAAGAATGAGAAGTTTAAAACATGTGTAATATTAAAAACAATTAAGAAAATTCTATAAATTTCTTGGTTGAAACTTAAATTTATATCAGCTAATTAATGCAAAATTTGATATTCTATTGGTAAAAGATGATATTTTCAATGTAATTACATTTCTCCTACAAAAACATTTTGAGAGATTTGTTTAACAAACTTTTATTATTCCTTAATATGTAATAAAAAGTGCGAAAAATGAAACAAAGAGCGTATTGGGTTTAGTTGACCCCTCTTCCCAAAGCAAACAAGTAAACATTCATGACAAAAGAGAAAGAAAAAAGTCCATATGCTTGAAAGTTAGAATATGAAGTTTCATGGAATCCGATTAATTTTCGGTGCAACAAGCAGAAGTGTAAGTAGAACACATGTATTCAAAGTACCCTGAGCAGAACTGTCAGGTACAGCTTATTGAAGTTAACGAAATAATATTGTAGGCTCTTTCATTGTAATTTCAGAAGCCTTTGGTTTCAACCCCGCCTTCCTGACAATCAATTTTGTATGGTGACAATTGTACAAAGAAAGCAAGTTTTACGGATATAAGCTAATCCAGATTTCTGTGTGAGGCGGTGAGGACTGTGGAATAATTTCTACAAAGCAAAAAAGCCAGGAATGACCTCAGAGTAAAGATACTTATATGAAAAGTCTGTGGGAATGATCAATGCCACAGTTCCGACAGGCCTGTTAAAAGAGAAAGAGAGAGAAAAAAAGTGTAGATGAAATTTTTGTTATTTTTGTTTGCCGGTCTAAAAACGAAATAGAGGGATAGAAGGTGAGGGGGTTCTCTTTGATTAGGTCTGGCATGAAGGAGGAAAAAAAATGGAAATTTAATGTTGTATAAAATAAAAGTTATTTAAAGTGAAATAGTGGGTGATAAGGTGATCGAAATGTCTAGCTAGTTTCATGGTAGGTTGGGCAAAAATTTGAAAAAAAAAAAAATAGAAATTTATATTAGTTGTTTATACTGGAATTTAGAGTCTCACGCTAGGTCGGGCAAAAATTTTTCCAGGTCGGCCGCCCGACCTGCCCCCCCCCCCCCCCCCCCCCCTAGCTATGGGCATGGTATATATTAATATGTGATTTTCGATAATATGACTGAACTTGTGGTTTTTCATGAAGGAAATGCAATTTATTTCTGAAAAAAAAAAAAAAAAAAAAAAAGATATTGCTGATGCCTTTAGTAATCACAATCTTTTTACCAAATATTTGTATGTATTAATCAAGCTTTTTTGGTTATTAAGACTGACTAAACCTGAAATAAAACTTCCTTACTTTATGATTTTGATGTGAATTAATAGGGCATACCTTTATGAGGAAAGTTTCATTGAATAATTCAAGGAAAATATATCTCATCTTTATTATGCATATTTAATTATACATTATTAATTATTTACTTGACATTTACTTTTAATAAATTAAACATTTTTAAAATTATCCTACTGTTTATCATTTTAGTTTATTACTTTACTTAATTATTTTAATATTTTACTATATTGCAAAGATTCTTTATAATTTTGATTGCATTATTACATTCAAACTACTGTTTTAAAAATATAAACAAAGCAATGACCAGAAATCCGCAAATTCATAAAATCCACACAACCTCTGGTCCACCTTCTTAATGGACTATATCATTTTTTTTTTTTTTTTTTTTTCAAAATGGACTTTGTCTACTATAGTTGTGAGCTCCTCATATATAAAATATGTAATAAAAAATTTATGAAAAAAAAATCGAAGTTGTTACATTTTATTTAATATACTACATAATAAAAAACATAAAAATGATTGAAAGTAGAATACCCCCTTAAATAAATCTCGAAAATTAAAAAATATATTCTTAAAGATAGTCTATTCTTTAATTTATCAATATTTTGCTTAAAGCAATTAATATCAATAAATATTCAAGAAAATAATTTGCATATATTTAGTACCGCCTTTAGTAACTTACTTTAAAGATTTGATTTGGGTTTCTAATCGCTTTTTATCAGCTTCTAATCTTGATATCTTGTCATGCATCTTTTTCATTTCAGATTCAGATTCTTTCCATTTTCTGAAGTAATCTAATTGACCCTCAACAAATGTTTTGAATTCTAAAAAAAAAAAAAAAAAAAAAAAAAAAAAAAAAAAACTTTAATTTACAAAAAAATTTAAAGGATTAATATTTTATAAATCTTAAAAAAAAAAAAAAAACCCTTAAAATTACCTTCTTCACAACCAGCAGTTAAAACTTTTGTATAACGACACAAATCATCATACTGAGACATTAACGACATTTTTTGTGTGTTGTTTTGGAAGGCCATTGTAGACAATTAGAAATTAATGTACCTGCAATTAAAACAATTTTGATTTATATATTATAATAATGAAAAAAGCAATTTTTTTCATAAAATAAGAATATAGCATAAAAGTTAAGATGATAAATACAATATAGAACCATTTATCCACAATGGTCGATACCAGATGTATTCTGGATAGCTGTTTTTTCTGGATAATTAGTTGGGCATTAGAGATGAACCAGATATTGATTTTGCCGGACATTGGATATCCAAAGCTCCTTTGCCTTCCGGATTCTGATATCCAGCACTAGATATGTTTTTAGTTATATAGTGAATGCTTATTTCTTTACATAATGCCCCATAGCAGAAACTGTGCAGCATGGCAGCAGATTACCTTAGACTTTGAGATTAATCTACTAGCTTAAAAAATTACTTTGTTTTAAGAGTTATTGTGTTTCTTATTAATTTTCTTTGTAAAATGTAAATTTTGCTTATCTTATGGGTTACTGTAAGTATTTATGATAGTAACTTGGTTCAGTATTGTTGGGTAGCAGATAAATTTTGGTTTGCTACAGATTGATACCAAAAATTCTGCTACTGGGCATAATGCCATCTCAGAACAATAAATTACAAACATGTTTCACACATCATTAAAACATTTATAAATGCACTGAAATATAATTTACAAAAATTATATCTCTTTGAATATCAGGGCTTGAAATTGAAGTTTTCCCAGGAGGGGAAATTCTCTCCCAACATTTATAAATGCAGGGGAGTTAAACTGTTTGAAAGGGAAAAGAAATCTTTAAACCCTGCTATTTTTTATGTGCCACTTAAAGAATTACATTTATACAGACATGACAAAATACCATTGAAATAATTTAAATCAACAACTCAAGATAATTATCCAAAACGTTTATTTTTATTAAAACAAAAGGAACAGAATCAAGCTTTATATATACCATGTCTATTTTTCAACTTTCACCTAATGTTATGGGCAATTAACAATTGAGTTGCTAAATGAATTTCTTAATTTAGATGTTATTCCATTTTGCGTGCTTTAGCCTCTTTCACAAGTTACACTTTTGACAAACAGCACAGAAAAACTTTTATAACTTTGGAAATTTTTGAAAATGCATGGTTATGCTCTCTTAAAACATTAAGAAAATTTTGCAAAATCTGATGTGCATTCATTTTTAACTTACTTGCATAAATAATGCATATTGGTGATTGTATTGTCAATATCCTTAGGTGATTGTATGTCACTTCTGAACAAACTAGTTTTATTATATCCTTAATGGAATTATAGTCAAAACTGTAATCCCTGCTATTTTCGTTAATTGAACTACGTTCTATGCAGAGCAGGGTTGTTTGGTTTAAACCACGTTGGTTTAAACCATGGTTCAAACCAAATGGTTTTTTTTTTTTTTAAACCATGCTGTTTTTTTTCTCTTTTCCCCTAATGTTTGCATTTATTTTACACATTATTGAAAAATGCAAAATCCAAGTTATGCAGAAGCTACAAGCAAAGCTTTATAAAAATGATGAATTAATAAATTTGTAAAGTGACAAACATTTTTAATCAAACTTTTCTTATAAGCTTTAAATCTAGATGGCAGACTATCCAATTTTTCTAAAATTAGCTGGGAAGAAAAAAACAAGTACTTTTCTTTCTTCTTTTTTTTTTTTTAAGCCTTTTATTTTTAAAAGTAGCCAAAATGGCAGGTTTGAGCTAAAAATACATTTTTACTACTTAGATTGCTTGATTAGTTAAGATTTACTAAGGATTGCATTATGCCTCAATGATGACATAATCATAAGTAATTCTCTCCATTGGTTAATCATAAGTAATTAACTCCATTTTGGTTACTCTTTGTTTTGTATGCTAATGAATGATTGGCTGTGAGTTTTCTTTGCTGTATGGCTATTCAGTTTAGTAAGCCTTTGTTTTTCTTGCATTTCTACATTGGGATTGGGGTTTTGCATTATGATGTATTCTGTTACCACATCAGGGTTGGCACGGTTTAAATCAATTAACCAACTGGTTGGCATGGTTTAAATCAATTAGTTAACCAACTGTTTTTTTTGTTTGTTTTTCTTAAATCTAATCTAATCTAATATTTTCTCATTTTTGTAATTTAAGTTTTTGAAATTATTGGATATAAATAATTTCTACTTTTAACAGTCTTATCCAGTGGTGGGATTCAAATAATTTAATAACCGGTTCGCTGCCCGAGTGATTTTTGATGTAGAAAAATGAAAGAAAAATGAAGCATCACACATGGATTATGAAACACTTTCCAATATTATAAGGACATTGTTAAAAAAAAAAAACTTTGATCCTTTGGTACAGTGAAAAAAATCCTGAAACATGTTACCCTATAAAAGGATGTTAATAAATATTCGGCAGTTATGAAACCCTGATCATAATTTCTATCAGAAAATGCATCAAAACAATAAACAATATAGTATAAAAATAGCAGAAATGTAAGTTTAAGAATTAAAACATGTTCATGACCTAAAGTTGTATATAACATATTTAGAAAAATATTATCCATGCTATAGTTAGTGAGACAAATTTTTGCACGACCAAAACTTCTCGAGTCATGACATTTAGAAATTTTAGGAATTTTTACCATTTCTTAGTGGGAAAAAAAAGACCAGACAACGCTGGAAATTCGTAAAATACAAAGTATCATGATTCGGCAAGTTTAGATCATACAATGCCTTTTCATTTGTTAGAGCTGGAAAAATATTTTTCTAAATATAAATTATAAGACTAGGGGAACTTATCAAAATTTTGGATTTGTCACATTTACGAAAATAACTACTTTCATTTAAAAACTTCTAAGATATGAAGAGCCAGTAGCGCCAACTTTTCAAAAATATTGGGTGGGCTCAAACATTTTTGAATAAAATACAGTAAACTCTGTCTAAGGCGGAATCGATCGGGACCGAGAAAAGTTTCCGTAGTAGACAATATTCCGCCTTAGACAAATTTAACTCTATATCTATGGATTCGTAGGGACTTGAAAATCTTTCCGAGTTAGACAGATTTTCGTCTTACACAGAGTCCGCCTTACAGAGAGTTTACTGTAACACACATAATTTTTTCCCTAAGTGTGTATGTGTGGGGAGAGAGAAAGAGGAGGAGCGAATGACTAAAGATGATAATTCTAATCTAAATTGTGTTTTTTCTAAGTAAATTATAAAATTATTATAATTTTATTATATTTTATTTTGTATTTTATTTTATGTATGTTTTTATTTTATTTTGTAAGAAATATTTCTACCCATTCGAACGTTTCAAAATTTTTGTAGGTGATATAAATCTGGTCTATTTATTGAGGTGCTCTAAACAGAATACAGTCATTTAGTTATTTTTAGCATAGAAAAAACATAGTCTTCGCGAGGCACGAAATGACCTGCGTTTACCTGTGTATTTGAAAGGGTTAAAATTCATATTTGTTTTAAATCAATTGCAATTATTTTTGGTTTGTCGGTACCTCCAAAATTGTGCCCTGGAGGGGCGTTGCAATAAGGGAGAAAAAGTTTTTTGGAAAAACGACCCTTTTTGAAAATTGTTTTCAAGCGGTTAACTGTGATATTTTTTTAATTGATTGCGGCATTTGAGACGTAGATCTTTCAACATATGTCTTTCATTTTTAACTTTACTAAGCGGTTTGACCGATGTAAGTTAATAAATAATGACAAAATACCCCTGAAATTTCTTCTTTTCGTTCTTCATTTTCAACCGATGCGTAAATAAGGCTTCTGTGCGTACGCCAGAGTTTTTTCTTTCTCGCAAGGACAGAGTTGAGTTTTTAATGAGAGTGAGTTGCAATTTTTAATTAATAACTCAACTAATTATTAGAATTTTAAATTTCTGTGTCTCAGGTGCATCAGGAGACATTTTGAGCTAGCTCACAAAAACTTTCAGTCTCGTACGTGCCATAGATTTTGCTAGCCATCGCACACAAAGAGACACACAGACAGAGCAAAACTTTATTTTATTAATATAGATAAGTTGTTAGTGTAATTTTCAATAACCTTACCATATAACTGGGATTAGCCTAGGATTTTCAATTTAGTTACCAAAATTCTTCAAAATTTCGTTTTTTTTAAATTGAATTTTCTCTTACAGGACTGATGAAGAAAAAATATATCATTGTTCCAAATGAAATATTATTTTATTAATTGAAATTAATCAGGACTTATCACAGAGTTATGCCTACAAAACAATGTTGTGCAGATAAACATTTAAAGAAAGCAGATTAATGTAAATGCGATTTTCACATTTGAAGTATCATTTTAACAACCGGTTCGCCGAACTCAACACAAATTAACAACTGGTTCTACCGAACCGGCTGAATCCCACCACTGGTCTTATCCCTGCAGTCACCGTGAGACAAGTCTAGGTTATATTTGTATGCATGTAGAATTTGTAGAAAATGCAAATTGCATGTGTTGATGAGCATATTTGAAGCTCTAAAGGGAAAATTTAAAACAAGTGAATTTAGCAAAGATAAAATAGATTAAAAATATTCAATATTTTGAATAAAATATTTTCCTTTGAGAAAACGTAGATTATTTATAATTAATAACATAAAATTATCTTTAAGATTTCAGTCAAGCCGTAAAAGAAAATTTTCTTGATTGGGGAGATTATCTTTCAGGGTTGTTCTCAACTGTTCTTCTCAACAAGCACTAAACGCTTTGACAGATGTACAAATTCATTTTTTAACAGAAAGATATAAAATTGGAAGGCCTGACTATGGAAGCTATTTGGAATCTGTGTTTTCCATTTTTGATAACTTAATTACCTATTGAGTTGTAAGCAGTTTTGATCACGAGACAAAGATGTTTTTAACCTTCCTTGAGTGGTTATTCTTCTTACACGAGGAAATTTGGTTCAAAACGCCCACTTTGACAACATTTTCTGAAAGATCTATTGCGTCTGATTAAAAAAAAAAAAAAAAAAAAAAAGAAAGCTGAAAATACCGTTTGATTACATAGTTTCTGAACAACAGCATCTGCTAGTTTTATGCATTTCTGAACAAAAATAAATTAAAACTTATGTCATAAAATTGCTTGTGACAAAATTGGACGCAAAAATTGGGTGCTAGCGAAGCACCTGTTACTAAACATGCTAAAACTAAAACATGCAATAAGATATATTTAAATCGTCTATTGCATAATCGAATCCACTATTTAGATCTGACAAAAACATTGGGGAAAATCGAGATTAAGGTTTGCTTGAGACATAATAGAAAAAAGTCTCATAAAAATGCCTAAAAAGATATGTTATTAATTTTTAGTTTAGACATTTAAAAGTAATATGTATTATAACATAGCTCAGAAAAAAAGCCTGTGTATTAAGTCTGATGGCTGTTTAAATGTTTTAGTGGATGAAAACTTTTATAAATCTACTTTCCATTTTAAGATAACTGTTTTCAGTAGTCTAAAAAGCTGGTAAATAGGTATTTCTGTTTATTTTACTGTCACCTTTTCTTTTTTATTTACCTGGCAGTTTCAGAGGAGAAGTGTCAATTGACAATACACAATAACTTCTTGAAACGTGTAAAGACTCTACTGCTAAATTCAATACTGCTGAATTCTTTATAAAAAGCTTTACTTTCAATAAAAGATAATGATTGTCCTGTAGTGTTCGAACAGAAAAATCAGATATCTCAGATTGCAAATATTTCAAAGAAATTATTTTGAATAGCCATGGGAAAGTATATTATATTTATGAAACTACATCATATATTTATTTATAGTACTACTACTACTAGTAATTAAAAGATTGTTTATTAAGATTTTCAAGGTATCAATGTTCCTCTATTTAGAGCATTTTATTCATGGAACATAAGACAGCTTTTACTAAAAAATATTTAAATATTAAATGATTTCAATTTTCTACATAATTGATTGTAATTATTTAAATTATTTTTAAATGAAGTTGCATTACTTATATATCCAACGATGTTTATTTTTATAAATAAATATGAATGTATATGTAATAGGAAAACTTATTCAAAAAAACCCGGTTTAAACCAAAAAAACTGGGTTTTTTACCAACCCTGATGCAGAGGAATATTAAATCCATATCCAAAGTTTAAAAAGGAATAGTCAATTGATTTCTTCTATTACACGAGATATGGTTGTTTTCAAAAAGTCACATTCTAATTTCTGTGAATTGCAAGTATCAACTAGTGTGTTGTTTCTAAATATGTTTTTTTTAAGTTAAAATTTATGAAATTCACCAATCGGTTGCCCGAAAAAATGGTGAAATTTGTCAGTCGGTCGTGGAGAAAAATCTCAAAGTTTTTCAGTCGGATGCAGAAAAACAATCACAAATTTTGTCAATCTGTCATAGAAGAAACTGAAATCTGCCAATCATGGTTGGGTTTTTGACATGACAGTGGTAAAAACCGTATTTTTACTGGTTTATTCCGTCAAAAACCTATCATTTACGATTTTCCCTCAATTTATAGTTTAAATGTAGCTTACAATACATTTGTAAACTGATTTTTCCTTGTTGTTCTTGTTATTATTATTCACAATTACTTTATTAAATTTATTTAAAAGAAGAGCAGTTCCTAAATGGGAAAATTTTTAAACTACAAGAGTAAAAGGAAAGAACAATATTTGTTATGATCTCCACTAATATAGATTCTACTGATTGCAATGAACATTAATATTAAATGATACTAAAAGGTTATTATAATTATTAAATGATATTGAATATACATTTTTATAAAATACATAAAAATTATTTTAGAGATGCAAAAATGCTGTTATATGGTATGACAATAGATGTTAAGCGTGGACTGTGGTCATTGAATAAATTTGTATATTTTAGATATGATTATTTTAAAAAACATATCTTGTGTATTTCATAAATGCAATTATGGTGATTTTCATTTTCACTTCAATAAGCAGAATCTTAAAATTTTTATAGAAACCTGTAGGACCTGATTTCAGGTGAAAGCTCTTGGACTTAAAATTTAACACAAGAAAATAATATTTAAGCAATAACAGAACAGAATAATAATTTATATATATAGTATACACAAAATTTTTTTCTTAACTTTAGTGCAAATATATATGAACATTATAGACAGACCATTTCAGCACCTATATATTTAAATATAAATTTATGTCTGAATAGTAATGAAATACTTTTAGCCCCTTGGAGACGAGTGTCACATATACGCTTGTGGTTATTCTGCAATGATTGTTCCTACCAGTTACTTTTTATTGTAAATTTTGCTTTATTTAATCAAGGCATTTTCTCGAGTCAAAAGTTTCTGTTTTAAAATACCAGTGATAAAAGAGTAAAAATTCTGTAAAAGAAGCTCACCGTGAAGGGGATTAAATCAAAATTTATTAGAGCTACCATAAAAACAAACTATTTATGCCCTGTAGGCATTTTACTTAAAATTATTTAGGCATTATTTAAAAGAAATTGAAAGAAATAACACATTGCATATTTTTATTACACACATATGACTGTATGAGTAAAAATCTTTTACCTTTAAAATTATTATTAAATTTAGAGAGATTCTTAAATATTTTATTTATTTTTTAATGTAGTTAACTTTTTAATTAATGGATCTTTAGGGATCTACATTTCTGCTTAAAAATAATAATTATTTATTTATTTACTTATTTAGTTTAAGGAAATGATGACTAAAATAAACTACTTAACAAAAATATAGATAAAAATTGAGTTTTCACATGGTTTAAAGTCCAATACTGATTTGAAAATTTCAATTTCTACGAGATTTAACTTTGAAGAACAGGTCTTATTCCTTTCTCCCAAAAGATGTATGTAATTTTCAACTATTAAAATATATTTCATTTCATTTATTGCTATTTAGAAATAAAAATCAATGAACAATTTGGAAAACTTCTGAGAACACCTGAAGAAATTTCTGAGAAAGCTATTTAGTTTTAAACAGTGTACTACACTCTTCCGAAATTATACACATTTTTCAATCTTACACTTATAGGTTATAGAATTTCTTCAAAAAATATAATTTTTGTAGAATATGCCAAAAAGCTCAAGATTATTGTAGAGATAGTCTAAAAGAGATGTATATGTATTATTCTAATGCAATTCTTTTTTGTTTTTCTCGGATGGATAAATATTCTTTCGTGTCTTTTTAATATTGAATATTTCATGTGAAACAACTTAATACTAAAAATAGAATGAAAAAAAAATGTAAAAACAAACTACTACTAAAAAATGGGTTTTTGACATTTTCGACAAAGAGGCTTTTGACATGACGGTAAAAACCATGGTAAAATCCAGTAAAAACCGTCATGCGTCAAAAACTTGCCAAACCTGTGCCAATCGATAGTAGTGGAAAATATCACGAAATTTGTCTCTGTACTCTAAATGGTGTGTTCTGCCAGGTACTAGTGACACTTGCTCAGTCAGTGCTATGTCAGTTACATCAAAATGTAATACAGTAGACTCTCTCGAATCCACACATCTTGAAACCAGTGGTTGTGCGGATTTTAGAATTTTGTGGATTTCTGGTCACTGTTTTGTTTACATTTTTTAAACAGTAATTTGAATGCACTTAAGTATTGAAAATTACAATGAATGCTTAAAATAAAGTAAAATAATTAAAGAAAATATTAAAATAATTTAAGAATTAATAATTAAGGTAAAATGCCCTTAAGCTGGCACCCAAAAAACAGTTCCTAAAGCTGACATCTTTAAATAAAACAAATATTTAAAGGATTAACAATTTTCTAAAATAATTACACGGCTGAAAAGAAGGGTTATGTGTTTCAAGCGTATTTGGGTATGTGGATTTCTTGATACCCTCAAAACATCACAATGGCCTGATGGATTTTAATGAATGAGGTCTCTATCGATGCGTCTTAATCGTCCGATGGTTATAGGCTAGGTTTTGTTTTTATAAATTCAAAATGGCGGTAGAGACAATTTTTTTTTTTCCCGCACCCTATTGAGTGACATATCATTGGATAGGTCTTTCAAAATGAAGACAATGTTTCATTGACTATTTTATAGTCAGAAGCTCAGTTTAAATATTACACAACCTGGAAGTTGTGTTAGTAGAATCTCTAGCTTTACTGCAACTCTAACCTTCATAGACATAGGGGAGACTGGGGGCTAATGGGACAATTTTGACATTTTATGGTATAAATTGAATAATTAACATTTTTTTTTTCAAAATCTCTTTCTACACCATTATTGTGTAATTAGTTAGCTATTAATACATAAAAAATCTAAAGCCTTACTTTAATTATTAAATGAGAAATAGTGATATTTTGAACATGGTAATTTTGTCCCATTAGACCCCAGGTCTGGGGTCTAATGGGACATTTGAAAAATATTTTTGATGCAGGTATATAATTGCACATTCATTACTTTTTCCTGAAAACTACATAATTGCACACTGTGAAGGAAATTAATTAACATTATACAGTGTCAGATCATTAGAAAATGATATACAAGATCGGAATTATATTCTGAAGGAGTCAAAATAATTTTTATGTCACCAAAATCCACCCAAGAACTATCAACTTTATCTGTGTAAATGAATTTCATGCAGTCAGTTTTTTTTTCTTCAAGAAATTGACATTTATTTTTATCTTACGAATTTGATAATGATTTCACATTCAAAGAATTTGAACTAGTATTGACGCGCGACAAAGAATCATAATTTTCCAGCGAGGGCTTAGGTCAGTCACTAACAAACAATGACAGGAAGTCTTCCTTATTGTGTTCCTATTAAGAGGGTAAATACCTGTAGCTTCAAATCCAGAAATGATATTCTTTGGTGTAAGTATTTCCATGAAAGCTTGGTTCACAAGACTTGGGATTTGGTGATAAGTAACATTTTTTCCAGCATTGGAAAGAAACCAATCATTTAAAGCCCTGTTGTGATGCTTCTTAAAGAGACCATACACAATAATGTCTAATGGTTGGAGTCTATGAGAATAACTAGGTGGGAATGTCAACAAAATCACTTCATTTTCTCTAGCAGGTTGTATTGTTTCCATTACAGTAACATGGCCTTCATGATTAACAAGGAGAAGCAGGGGAGACTTTCTGTTGGAGCATTGGTGTGTTTCACTATATGTGACATCACTTTATGGAAATTGTTTTTGGTCATCCATCCGGTTTTGTGTGCCAAAGCAACATTTCATAGTGGTGCTCTTAACAAGAGAAAATCAGAAACTGATGCTCATGGCAACTCGAAATGCAGGTGGTAGAACTGCTCCTGAAGCACTTACGCATTTTATATGGCTAACCTATATTCTCAGCATTCTCTATATTACATATTCTACCCATTAAATTTTTTTATATAAGAAATAAAATGACTTGGGGTCAAATCAGGGTTGCTGGCTTTTAGCCAGGCCAAAAAAAGCCGGCCGGCTTTTTTTTGGTTTTAACCACTTAAAAAAAGCCGGCTTTTATTAAAAAAAGCCGGCTTTTATTGAAAAAAGCCAGTTTTTATTTTTTAAAGTTGGTTTACAGTAAATTCGTTTTAAATTTGAATCAATTAATTTTTAATACACTTATAAATATTTTCTATTAAAAAAAATTATAGATTTCTATTAAATTTTATCAAATAAATAAGTCTTTATAACTTCTAGAAGGCAACTGTGAACGCATTATGTCTGAAAAAGAAAAAATATATATATATAAACATTGAAAAGGATATAAGTTAGGCTTTAAACTGGTGTTTTGAAGTTCTATATTATATATAGTGTTGACTCTAAGCCGCTTTAGCAAAGTGCAGTGCCCGGCGGCCCTTTTTATTTCCTTTTTCCACCCGGCGGCTCTTTTAAACCCTTCCGATGTGCCCGGCTGCCCTTTTTAACACTTCCTATGCACACCATGGTAATTCAATTGATACCGGAAAAATATTGCAAATTCTAGGGACTCCAAACAAACCAGTTCAAAATATGTTTTATGAACAAGGTACAAGTGTGCCCTTTTTTAGAACAGCATTTCCTTTTTGAAAAATGCACCCTTTTTTTGGAATAGTGTTTGTTCCCTTTTTGAAAAATTCACGCCCGGCGGTCCTTTTTTTCTAGCGTCAACACTAATATAGCTCCACATGTACTACACATTTTAAAGATTATATTTAATTAAAACTGTTCTTAACTGCTCTGCTCAACAAGCGCAAAATGTTGACACATTTAAAAATTCATTTTTTAACGGACAGATGTAAAATTCGAAAGCCTGACCATGGAAGCGATTTGGAATCGAACTGTGTTTTCCATTTTTTGATCCATCAATTACCTATTGAGTTATAAGAGATTTTGATCACGTGACAAACATGTTTTTTCACCCTTTTCTGAGTGGTTTCTTCTTTCGTGCGGAAATTCGATTCAAAACGCTCACTTTGACACTATTTTCTGAAAAATCTATTGCATTTGCAAAAAAACAGCACAATTACATAGTTTCTGAATAACAACATCTGCTAGTTTCATGCATTTCTGAACAAAAATAAATTAAAACTTATGTCAGAAAGTTGCCCTTTTGGATTTAAAAGCCTTAATGACAAAATGTAGCACATCAAAATGGAACCATTCTTATGTGTCCATATGGAGAGATTAAGTTAAATGTTAAAAGAAATTAGAAAAGATGTTTTGTTTGAGGAGTGGGGTACATAAGTGTATAAAAAATAGAGCATTTAAAACAAGAAAAAAAAAAATTCTCCAAATAAAATTTTGAAAAGCTTGTTGCTAAGCATATTCATGCATATGCTATTCATAATGTTTTTTAAAAGTGAGAAATGGTGGTGTTTTTATTAATATGACTATGTATAATTTCAAATGTTTGCTAGAAATAAAATAAGACTTGTATATTAATAGCTCTTAAAATTAAGTAATGAAACATATAACTAAGTAACCATTGTCCTCTTTAATTTTATAAAGCAGTAAAAATGAAAAAATCGGCAGTTGGTACGGCCCTTTTAAAATTTAGCTGACATATGTGCAATTCAGAATACAAATCACAAGCAAAATCATCTAAGTTTTATTCCAGTATTAATGTCCTCATTATTGAGAAATTGGGTTACTTATTAAACTGTAAATCAAATGTCATTAAAACTAATTAAAAACACTTTAAAATGTGTAGTTTATAATTACAATGCTTTATTGTATAAAAGCCAATTATGGCCAAAAAAAGCCGGTTAAAACCAATAAAAGCCACCGGCCAGGCTTTTTTTAATTTTAGCCGGCTTTTTTGCAACCCTGGGTCAAATGGGACAAGTCCCATTAGTCCTCATTGGGTATGTGCCATTAGCCCCCATACTGTCTTGCACCATATTAAGGCTTACTGTCAATTAAATTTATACAGTTTATTAAAAGTGATGATTGAAATCATATAGAATGGCAATAAATATTTATAATTAAAAGCAAAATGTTTTAAAAGTTACTTGTCAGTTTACAAAAATCAAAGAATCATCAATATCAAAAAATTTTGAAAACTCGATCACCTTGATGACAAAAAGTATATTGTCCTGTGATCAGCATATAACTACTTAAATAAAATAGTTCAAAGCAGACTGATGTAGAGTACTATTGATGCCATCTATTGACAAAAAAAATCATCTCTAAACTGCATTTGTTTTTAAGAAAACCCATTTGTCTCATTAGTCCCCAGTCTATAGGCCTCATCAAAACAGTGTTTATAGATAGGAACTAAAAATTAAACGCAACTTAAAAGTCATCAGTACAAGTAAATAATAAAAAAAAAAAATAGGTATGTAATATAAAAAAAATTGTTTCACATTGATGAGAAATAATTAATTAGTTCACTTTTTACGCAGTCCGGTTTTTTGATTTTTAAAATTTAATTTGTTTTTTCATCTTTCTTCTTTAATGGCAGCACGTCTTAAATCCAAGATATCTTGGATTTGGAAAATTGGTAATGCTTTAAATATTTGTTATTTAAAGATGTCAGCTTTAAGAACTGTTTTTGGGGTATCAGCTTTAGGGCACTTTATCTTAACCCTTAAATGCCGAGTGTTGCCTTTAGGCAACATACCCAATTTAGGCTTCAAAATAGTATTAGAATAATATTGAAGTTATAAATGAACTAATGTTGCCAATAAAATAGATTCTGTAAATATTATTAAATCAATTTTCAGCATGTAGATAGCAACACTTGTGCTGTTTAGGAATAAGGATAATTTATTTTTTCAATTGTTGCTACATGTGCTTTTTATTTTGTTTGGAAGCTTGCAAAATACCCTATTTTGTTCTGCAGTGAGCAAGTAAAATTTATTTTTTATCATAGTTCTTAAAATTCATGTGTTTAACATTATAAAATTTTATCAAGGAAAATTACTTTTTCAATTAAAGACCATTACTGCCGATTAGTAAACAAACTGTTTTTTAGCCGTAAACGATACTTAAAACAAAATATGATTTTTTTTAAGTAGTATTTTTCCCATGATTTATTTAAAAAATGAAAGCCAAAATCATTTTTGAAAAATCAGGCATTTAAGGGTTAAATAAAATAATTATGTCAAATAATAAATTTTAGCTTTAAAAGCAGAATCAAGTTTTTTTTATGATTTCTAACTTTTGGATTATTGTCAAACAAACGTGTTTTCTTTTCCTGTGTTTTTTCATTAGAAAGATTGGATCCACGGATTATACGCTAGAAAAGTCGCAAAATTCGTTATGCGGATTATACAAAAAAATTTTTTACACTGCAAAGTGCAGCGAATTATAATAAACAGGAAAATACAGTATATGCAGTCAACTCTGTGAAATCCGCCGATGTATAATCCGCGAACTTCTATTATCTGCACTATATGTTGGAATGTAAACAGTAAAAATTGTCATTATCTGTAAAGCTGATAGATAAAGTTAAATGTGGTACTTTTCATGAATTATAAGCTTTCCAATTAAATAAACTGTGATTTAAGAAAATTTATATATTTCAAACCCTGCATTCAAAAATGGAACTTTGTACATAGTAAAAGAGACAATCAAATCAAAATAGAAATTATTTTAAATAGGCATCAATTTTTGTTTGGATGTTTATTTAATTTTTCTGTAAATTAACTTACTTGTTAAATATATTAAAACAATGTTGCATTATATATTTTTCTTTTCCATTGTAATTTTTGTGCAGTTGTTCCTAATTTATAGTCAGACTTATAAAGTGTAAACAAAGGAGATGATCTATAATCTGCAAAACCCTCGATCCCTAAGTGTGTGGATTTCACAGGGTCAAGTGTATGCACACAGACATGGTACTCTTAGGTTCACTTCATATGTGCATCGATAGTTCTTTCTTATACACAACTACTCGATCCAATTAGGGCTGTGGAGTCGGTGGGAAAAATGGACGACTCCGGGAATTTTAAAGGATCCGACTCTGACTCTTTCGCTCAAAAATGGGCCTGACCCCGACTCCGCAGCCCTGGGTACAACTCTACTTTAAAGATGTGCGAACAATTCCAAAAACTAGGAGATTTCTGAACTTTAGATAGCTCAGGACCCAGTAGCAGAAAGTTATGGTTGTGTCTGCGACAGCAATTTAGTGGGATGAAAATTGTCTGCGGGAATAGCGTGTACATTTTCTTATGTACAAACATTATGAGTGTTAAAATAAACAGCGTTCTTATTGATTAATACCAGGGGTGATTCTGTGTAAAAAAAAAAAAAAAAAAAAAGAAAAAATTCTGAAATTCACAGCAAAATTTCCGAAAAGTTACAACAGAGGAGGGGGGGGGGGGGGGCAGGGAGCGAAAATCCACTACCGGCACTAATTATGTATTTTTCTTTCGCACTTTTGATGAAATTTGGGGTTTTTTGCGATCTTTTGACGAAATTTGCCGTTTTTTTGCGATCATTCGACAAAAATGAGTTTTTTTTCGCGATCCTTTACGAACTTCGTGTTTTTTCCTCGATTCTTTGGTGAACTTCGTGTTTTTTCTGTGATTCTGTGACAAAAATTTGCATTTTTTTGGCATCTCTGGGACGAAATTCACGTTTTTCCTGGGATCTTTTGACGAAATTCGCGTTTTTACAGCGATTCTTTGGCAGAAATTTGCACATTTTGGAATTTTTTGACAAAATTCCGCAAATTTAATTCCGATCTTTTGACATAAATTTTCCTTTTTCGCAATCCTTTGACAGTAATCTGCGTTTTTCGCGATCCTTTGACAGAAATTTGCGTCTTTTCGTGATCATTTTACAGAAATTTGCGTTTTTTCGCGATCATTTTACAAAAAATTGAGTTTTTTCGCGATCGTTTTACAAAAATTTGCATTTTTCCGCGATTTTGTGACAGAAATTTGCGTTTCTTTGCACCCCAGGAACGAAATCCACGTTTCTTCGGGATTTTTGGATAAAATTCAAGTTTGTACCGCGATCTTTTGGCAGAAATTTACGCTTTTCGAGATCTTCTGACGAAATTCCTCCTTCTTTCCGCAATCCTTTGACATAAATTTGCGTTTGCTCGCGATCCTTTGACATAAATTTTGTGTTTTTTCGTGATCGTTTGACTAAATTTGCGTTTTCCCCACAATCGTTTGTCTAAATTCGCGTTCTTTCCGCGATCCTTTTACTAAATTCGCATTCTTTCCGCGATCATTTTACTAAATTCACATTCTTTCCGCGATCCTTTGACGAAATCAGTGTTTTTTCTGCGATCCTGTGACAGAAATTTGCATTTTTTCTACAACCCTGGGACGAGATTCATTTTTTTTTCTGGTCTCTTTTGATGAAATTCACGTTTTTATAGCGACCCTTTGGCTATAAATTACCGATTTTTTATGCAAACGATTGCCGAAATTGATATTTTTCGGTGACCATTTATCGAATTCGCGATATTTTTTGTCAGAATTTTCGTACTTTTTTTTTTCAAGTTGGCAAATTTATCTGCAAGGTCCAAAATAAATCTGCGACGCATGTCGCGCGTCTTGAACTTTCTGCTACCGGGGCTCAGGAGCTGTGGAGGTTAAGAGAAATAGTGGCAAATGCACTCTTATATACCAACTGTGGAACAAATTTACAACATGTGTTACAGAAGATGAATCATTCATAGCATGTTACATTCTACAGTGTAAGTATGACATGACAATTATTGGTATTTTAGAATTTAAAATAGTTACAAATATACAAATACGTATTAACAAAGAAGGTGATATTACTGTTAAATTTATGCACCCTCAAGATCCACCAGGTTCATTTTATTAGCCAAAGACTTCTGCCTTGTACCAATCCCACATTATAGGACAAAATTAGCATTCACCACTCGGTGAGCAATAGCTGAAATTTTGGCGATTGACTTTACTGCAACTACTGTGGTGGAAGTACTCAACCAGGACACTGAGAAAATGATAAACTTGAATATAAATTATGAACTTTAGTGCCAAAAGATAATTTTTTTAAAATTACCTCTTATTTTATATTAGTGATGCAACGAATAGTGGTTTGGCCGAATAACCGAATACTGAATATTCGGCCGCCGAATAATGAACTTATTTTTGCCTAAAAACAAAATATAGTATGCACTATATGCACAATTCTTGTATATTTCGCAATTAAAATGTATTGTTTTCTTTAAAAAAATTATTTATGTACAAATTTTTAATTTTTGAAAGCATTATTTTATTCTGAAAAAATATTTGGCTATGTTCGGCCTAAAAATTGCCTCAGTAATATAATTCAGCCAAAAAAAGAAATTCTTAGCAAAAGTTCCTATCAGGTACTGTCTAGTTACATTTTAATAGATATTATGCGTGTTGTTGTTACATTTTAAAATAATGACAAAATTTTAAAAGTGTTAGGAAACATAAGTTTCAGCTTTCAGATGAAATAAAATAAAAAATAAGAAATCTTAATATCTTAAGAAAAACCACTGATAGAAAGGATGAAAGGAATGTCATCTAAAATGGTGGAAAGAGATCATTGTAGACTTTATAAAGCTCACAATTAACAAAAAAAAATTTATCATTATTATTATTAGGGATTGACCGAATACCGAATCAACTATTCGGTATTCGGTGGTTCGGCATGTAAACCGAATATTCGGCTTCGGCCGAATACTTTTAAGTATTCGGCCGAATAATTGCAGATAAGTATTTTCTTAGAAGTAGAAGAATTCTCTTTTACTTAGCAGTAGAATAGGCTAAACAATGAGTTTCAATTTTATGTGCATGAGTTCAGAGTTCAGCTGCACTACAAAAAACAAGTCAAAGGCCATTTTTAATTAAAAAAGAAAACTTTTTCCTTCCTAAAATAGTCTACATAAGAGTGAAATCAAAACAACTGTCTACAACAGAGAAAAAAAAGTAAGGAAGATGCGCATCTTTCCCTTATCATTTAATTTTATTTACTTCTACATTAGTTTTTTTTAAATTTAAATTTATTTAATGCATATTTTCTTTAATATACGCATCAAATAAGTATATCAGAGTTCATATCTGTATATCTAAGGCGTATATTAAAGAAAATACACACATCAAATAAGTATACCCCTATTATCCTATAGCTTTTATAACCATTATATCAAAATCGCTCAAATTTCTTCTCTTCATCACCACAATGTTAAAATATTAATCAAAATATAAATATTCTATCAATAATTTGACAGAAAATAGTTAAATGTACAAATTGATATACCTTTCGTATTTTGAGAACATTTCTATTCAATATGTTTATAATTAGACTTAGACAATCAGTAAATCAGCTTAATGACAACATTGTATCTTTGTATTTGAATGAACTTTTGTTTTTCTGAAAATCCTTATCCTTAATAATACCCTGTATAGCTTAATACTTTCATAGGTTACTTTTGGGCATTGACTAGTGATAAAATAATACAAAATAAGTGATGGGTTAATGAATTTGTGAATGGAAAGAAGTCATTAAATTTTTTTGTGTAATTAGATTTATTTTAAGAATAAAAATGTAACTGAATGAAATTATTGATAGTTTAATTTCAATTAAAGCTTATTAAAAAAAGCTAATATATGCAGAAATGCGTATTAAAAAGTTTCAAGTATTCGGTTGCCGAATACCGAAGCTTCGGTGTACACTTCGACCGAAGCTTCGGTATTCGGCAAAATTGCTGCTTCGGTCAATCCCTAATTATTATCATTATTTTTTTTTCTTTGCTGTCAGCACACTATTAACATTAAGAAGTGTATAGTGAATGTTTTCAGATTCAGAGGAAGGAAATATCTGTAAGGAAAAGCAAATTACATTCATTGCATTTAACAGTATCTGATGCTCTAACATACCAAAGATCAATAAATGATTTAATTGTTGTAGGTAGGTAAAAAAATCGTTACACATTTTAATCATTCGCCATTAGCATGTTCAAGATTAACTGATATACAAATTAATGAGTTAAAAATTGCTAAGAAGAAATTAGTTCAAAGTGTGGCAACATGCTGGAATAGCACCTATGTTGGAGAGATTACTGGAACAAAAAAATGCACTTTCTCTATATGCAACTAAATTTGGAGAAATAAATAATCTGACAGCAAACCAGTGGATTATTTTAGAAAAATTGCTCAATGTATTACAACCATTTGAAGAAATAACAAATTGCCACATCGAGATCATTGATTTCTGAAGTTATCCAAATAGTTACAGCATTAAAATCATATTTATCTAAATTTTGAGATTTTTTTGGTGTAGGCACCATGAAAGACACTCTTCTACAAAATTTGGAAAAGCCTTTTGCATCGATTCAAGACAATGAACACTATTCCATTGCAACGGTTTTGGACCCCAGATTTAAAGTGTTCTTTTTCAACAAAGATGAAGCAAAGGATGTAGGAGTAAAGTCAAAATTAACTGCTTTAGTAAGACTAAGAAAGGCTAGTATGAAACCAGTAACAGAATGTGAACAAAATATTTCCAACATAACCATCTTCACAAGTTCCAAATTCTTTGTGGGCATGCTTTAATGAAATTGCAAGCCAATCATAGAGTGAAGCTCTATAGCAAGTTCCTTTCAATGTGAAGAAGTAAAAGAAATTAGAAATTTTCTTTGCCAGCCACTACTAGAAAGACAACAGTGTCATTTGGAGTGGTGGGCGAAAAATTCAGAAGACTTTTCAAACCTTTCACAATTAGCCAAAAAGTACCTTTCTGCACCAGGAAGTACCATATATAGTGAGATATTATTTTCAGAAGCAGATAACATTTACAAAAAAAAAAAAAAAAAAAAAAAAAAAAAAAAAAGAAATAGACTATTACCTGAGAATGCTAAATTATTATTATTTCTGCATCACAATCTACGTTTATTGAAAACATTTTGACTGTTTTTTGAGGCAAATATAACCATTACAATGCTATTCTTGAAAAAAATATCTAAAACGTAAATGCATTCTAATTAAAAGAATTTAGTACTTATATTTCTTTCATTATTCAATAAGAAATAGTAATACACTTAAAAAAATCACTTAAATTATATATAATTTTTAAGTGATAATATATAACTTTTAATTATATATAACTTTTAGTTACTAAAAAAAGACCTTTAAGTATTGCAACATATACGACTTAAATATCTAATACATATAATAGATCTATATCTAATCAATCATATATTTATGTTCTTTATATGTATAATTCAAAATATTATTGAAAGAAATATTTTTTTATGTAACAAGGGATAAATGTTAAACTTCCCATTATGATAAAAAAAAAAAAATAATTTGCTTGTAAGCTGTATTAAAACAATATTGAATAGATTAATTTTAAATTTAAAAGATTATGTTAGCTTATTACAGATACTTTTTGTACTTACTGATACAGCATAAAATTTTTAACATGATTCCTAAATTAATCTCTTATATAAAAATGGGTAGATAAAACCCATTCAGGGTATGAAAGTTAATGGAAAAAAAAGTGTTACTTAATTTCAAATAAAATTTTCATTATACATGATGAATATAAATTGTCAAATTAAGAAGTTATACTGTGTAAATATAAAAATATTTATTGCAGTAATTATTCGGCCAAGGCCGAATAATGGACTTGATATTCGGCCGAAGCCGAATATTTGGCTTCGGCCGAATATTCGTTGCATCTCTATTTTATATTATACATCGAGATTCGGCACTACATTATTGCAATTGTTAATAAATAGATCTTACTAAGTTTTAAGTAAAAATAAAATATCCAAGATGTGAAATTATTTTTTTTAATTAAAATATATTTTAATTTCAAAAATTCATTTTTCTTGTCTTATTTATATGTCAGTGAAATGAACACTGTGTTTTATATGAAGAGACTTCACTGAAGGCGGAACTTTTGACATTATAATTAAATATTAAAATTATTTTGTAAGAAATGTATTTAGCGTTTTTTAAATCTTAATAGTAGAAAATTTGCTACATTTCTGAATATTTAATACCCCATTAGGGCTATAAAATGTACCTTTTCGTGATAATGACCCTCTTCATTTTTTAATTCTAATTTATTTTCTACTTTTTAGTCTTTAAAATGCTTCACTGTTACAGTTTCATAGCAATTTGGCATATTTTGTTGATCATTTACTGGTGTATGATTAAATCCATTGTTTTTTCAACTCCCATACAATTGTACGAGTTACATAGAATATTTGGTGATTTACCATTTATAGCAGGTAAAATGGGTACTACTTGATTATCTCCTCAACCAAAAAACTATCACCAAACTATAAGATTAAATACCAATAACGGATGATCGTAAATGTCACATGAGTTTGTTACGTCATCCATTTACTTTTAATGCAACTTTTTATTTGCATTTTTACTAATTTATTTGTTCTTTCCTCTTTCGTTATTTAAAATAAAAATTATGTCAATTTGTATAATTTGGTGAAATCGGTTGACGGGATAATCAAGTACCACCAAAAAATGCCAAAAATTAATGTATTAATTTATAATAAGTTGTAAAAATATTAAAATGTTGCACTGTCATTTTGTATAACTGTAGCATATTAGGAAGTAGGTTAAAAATAAATTGCAAAATTCCATCTTTAAATTCAAAAACAAGGTAGAGTTAAATAAAAGTGTAAAAAACATTTTTACAGCTGACAATTAAATGAAGTGTTTCCTCTAAGAAATTATTTAGGGCACAGCACCTTTCCTGCCCATTCTAAAATTCTTGGCAAAATGTAACCTGCTCTTTTTTAAAATAGTGAAATGCACCCTTAACTGTATCCAGAGGATTTCTTGTCCCAATACCAGAGTATTTCTAAAACAATGTGTCCGAAAGCTTGCAAAAATCATAGACCTTTATTATTTCTTCGTGAAAAACACAGGAGATTATTAGATCTTATAGGTGAAAACTGGCGGTCGCCACTCGCCACGTGGCGATTAAAGTTGTAAAAGTGGCGATTAAAAAATCGGCCATCGATCGCCACCCTAGTCGCCACTCGCCAAGTGGCGATAAAAAATCTGTTATCGATCGCCAAGTGAAATATAGCTTTTTTCATAGAAATATGCATCTCTACTTTGGTTACATCTAATTAGCAAACTGGTTAATTCTTTTTCTTACTGGATGCAAGCAGATTACAACGATTTAGCTGTATTTTCAATATTTCAGCTTTTCGCCATTGCTGTTAAGTTGGATTATTTTGTCAAGAAATACAGTTTTATTCTGCAAAATATATTCATCAGCTTTGATTCCACATGCATTTCAAATAATTTATTCCTTTTTTTTTTTCACTGGATGCTAGTGGATTTTAAGGACATTGCAGTATTTTCAATATTTCGACTCCTGCCACATGCTCACTAGATTATTTTTTCTTCAAGAGATACCGTTTAATCCTGCAGAATACACTCACCAGCTTAGATTTCAGCTGTATGTAACGTGTGTAGTATGTTAATAACACATTTACTTATTAAATAAAATCCAAATTACATTTTATTGTGCTTTATTTGATTATTTTTAGGGTTTCGTTCATCTGACGAAACCCTATTTGTCTCGCTCCTCTGTCTGTCTGTCTGTCCGTCACAGAGCCCGTTCTCAGAAACTATACATGTTGAAGACTTGAAATTTTGCATACTTATAGCTGGACACCTCAGATCAAACGACAAATCATAAAATTTTGAAAAAGTCGTACATTTAACCATTTGGGCTCCCACATGTGTATTTTAAACAATTCTTTCTATGTAAGACTCTAATTAGGTTGAAGGCGTGAAATTTCACATATTTATAGCTGAACACCCCACATCAAACAACAAATCATAAAATTTTGAAAAAGTTGTAAATTTAACCCTTTGGGGTCTCACATGTGTATTTTAAACTATCCTTTCTGAGTGAACCCGTAATTAGGTTGGAGGCGTGAAATTTTACATACTTATAGCTGAACGCCTCACATCAAACAAAAAACTATAAAATTTTGAAAAAGTCGCACATTTAACCCTTTGGGCTCCCACATGTGCATTTTAAACAATTCTTTCTAAGTGAGCCCCTAATTAGGTTGGAGGCGTTAAATTTTGCATACTTATAGTTGAACACCTCACATCAAATTACAAACAATAAAATTTTGAAAAAGTCATACATTTAACCCTTTGGGCTCCCACATGTGTATTTTAAACAATTTTCTCTCAGTGAGCCCCTAATTAGGTTGGAGGCGTGAAATTTTGCATACTTATAGCTGAACACCATCATGCGACAAATACAAATCATAAAATTTTGAAAAAGTCTTACATTTAACCCTTTGGGTTCCCACATGCGTATTTTAAGCAATTCTTTCTAACTGAGCCTCTTATTAAATTGGAGATTTGAAATTTTGTATACTTATAGCAGAACACCTGAGGCCAGGCCACAAATCATAAAATCTTGAAAAAGTCTTACGTTTAACCCTTTGAGCTACCACATATGTATTTTAAGCAATTCTTTCTAGCCTTACATATTTAAGTTCCACTTTTCACTGCCAGGGACGCCTACTTATCTCCGGTGCTATGGGCCTAATCCCCTCGACTAATATATCCATGGATAGTATGTAAAACGGAGTTTCGTTCGTATAAATGTTTGTTTAGAATAGAGTGCGCTCCTGGTTGCGAAATGTGGAACTAACAGATTTTTCAAAAGGATAAAGTGTTTTGAAAGGAATATTAAACGAAACCCTCTGTGCGATCTTGATCACACTTACCCACTTGTTTTTATTGTATACACCTAACTGTTGGAATTTTGATTTAGTTATTTTTTATATAAAGAAAGTAATAGTAAGTTAAATTGATAATAGTGTTTATGAACATATACAAATAATCTAAAAATATATTCTAAAAAAATTAATGTAACAGATTCTGTGGTTTTAAAGTAATTTTCTAGAATTTTTACTGTTTCCCTATTCTTATCATGAATAGTTGGCTGGTATAAAACTCTGACTTATAGAAAAATATGTCTATATACAACGATTATAGTTTATGTAGATATCAAGAAAGTTTGAAACATTATAGTGGCCACTAACTTTAAAAAGTGGCCACTAATGAAACTGAGTCTACCGGCCACTGGCTACTAACTCAATTTCCCAGTTTTCACCTATATTAGATCTTATATTAAAGTAGACAATTATATGCTAGATAATATAAAACAAAATTTTAAACATTACAATCCCAGTAGCAGCAGAAACAGTGCAGCATGTCAGGAAGAGCTGCAGATTATTTTAGACCTTCCAGGTAAAGTGCAAAATTAAGGTCGCTACTAAATGAAAAATGTTGCAATTAAAAAACTTTCTGCCTATGGCCACATTTCTTGCAAGAACCAAGAAAGAGTAAAATTTTGTTGCATTCCATCGATTCTACGTTCGCTGGTTGCAATAAGTTAATATTAAAATACTTATTTGGGTTATTTTGTTTTAGATTAATACTTACTAATAGAAATTTTAACAGAAGTTTTTCATTTTGAACTTTTAAATAAAAAAGGGGACACTGATTCCCAATGAAATTTTCCAGTTTTGCCTTTACTTGCAGATTAATCTAACAGTTTAAAAACAAAGACTGTATTTGAAAATACTGCTAAAATATAATAAAGCCTCTAGATTTATTGTATCATTTTCATTATAATTTCTTTGTAAATGCAAATTTTGCTTATTTCAAGGGTTACTACAATACTATTAATTTCGATGATAGAGTTGGTACCGCATTGGATCTCGGATAAATTTTAGCTTGCTGGAGATTTACACAGAAAATTCTCTATAGGGCACATTAATTCATTTTTCAATGTTTTCGCAGGATGTAACCATAAAACTGGAAAAGGTAACTGTTAACTTTTCGGTTTTATTCAAGTCAAATAAGTACATTTTTAACCGAAAATTTTAATTAACTAAAATCAAATAAATCCCACAAGAAGAAATACATTTTATTAAATAAGCTTTCTGTTTCAAAATATGCTTATTTGATTTTTAAAAAAGGCGGCAGATCGACAGCTGTGTATGAGTCTAGCCAAACTTGCGGTACGACAAAAATTGGTAAAAATCATAACTATTTAGAAAACACTGTGCGAGTTTCCCACTGAAACTGAAACATGATAAAAATTCTAAAATACATTAAATTGATCTTAATCTCTAAAGCTTTAAATAAACAGACACAAAATTGTAAACATTATTAAGATAAAAATTCAAATCTTCCCACCTCAGTAAAAAATTGTAGTAAAGAAAGACATTAAAACCGCACTTTAAAAACTTCGACAAAAAACACGCAAAACTTGAATGAATTCACCACCAATAACAAACACTAGCCCTTGAAATGTTGCCAGATCGCTCGAAAAAGTTCTAATTTTTTAGGCAGCGAAATGGACTTTGCCCACGAATGGCAACAGTCACGCCTCTGCGGGGGGAAAAAACCTCCGAAAAGACTGTTGGACGAAGGGGTAACAGTGTTAAATTGTTCTTCACGCTTATTGGTGTTTTTCTTCTGTTTACCCGCGGCTGACGTCACATGGGTAAAGTCCATTAAAGTACCTTTATATGCTTAACTGATGTGATGTCACCCGCGGGTAACACTGCTTCCCCTTCGTCCAATAATCAGGCTTTTTCGGAGGGTAAATACCCACAGGGGCGTGTTTGTTGCCTTTCGTGGATAAAGTCCATTGGAGTTGGAAGGTTTTATTGATAAAAAAGAAAAAAAAATAATGTAATCTAATTATTCCATGAGAAAAGAATTAAATGGGATTAAATTTAAAAATAAAACTTCCCTTCTAGACGTTATTATAAAAGTCCAGGAGGAGGGAACGACATTTTTCAATTGACCATTTTATACAACCTGATTTTCAAATGTAGGAAGTAATTAATCAAATAATTAAGTCTGGAAGTAATAAATCAGCTTAGAAGTCTGTCCAGGACCTTGTCTGGCCAGCCCCGTAGCCAGGATTTCCTTTCGGAGGGGGCTTAATCTTGGAAATTTTCCAGATCTAGCAGCAG
The DNA here is from genome assembly GCA_963932465.1 of Maratus speciosus. Lineage (NCBI taxonomy): Eukaryota > Metazoa > Arthropoda > Arachnida > Araneae > Salticidae > Maratus > Maratus speciosus. The sequence goes on from OZ010791.1 coordinate 144,382,225, forward strand.
TAATTTGCATAATTTAAAGCGTAAATAAAAAAATAAACAAGGGTTAACCTAAGGTATATTTATGCATAGGATACTCGCTGTTCATGCCAAAAATTGTTACTTCATATATTATTTTATTTTCTTTTACAATTTATGGTTTTCGAGAACACTTCCAGTTTTCAAACCGATTCTGAAACCAGAAGTGTTTTTAGGGAAAAACTGCAACGAAAAAAAAAAAAAAAGAAGAAGAAGGTACAAGCTAACAATGTTTGAGATGAGCCTCATGTATCCTATGAGAAAAACGTTTAAAAATATTGAAATACAAACAAGTAATTTGAATTGGTTTTAAGCACAGGGTTAATATTAGCATGCGGGTATCTTGCATTACGAGCGCAGGGTCTTAAAATGGTTAACCCATAGATGAAATTAATTACGCATATTATTTTTTCTTTATTGTTACAGATATATGTACTCATAAAAATTATATTTATATTTCACATTCTCTGATTAGAATTAGAATAATTATAAGTACAGTACTCTTGGTACAATAAGTTTACTAGTGCTACAGAAGCAATCTTCGTGACGTCTCTGCCATGAGGCTGATTACCTTATCACGATCTACTGTAATGTCCCAATGAATGGAAATTATTTCAATGCTACTCATCAGTCTCTCAGCGGCCATAACGCTTCGAGGCAAAGATTTCATTCTTTTCATTATTTAATATCGAAAAAGACCTTTCAGCACTGGTTGTTGTTACCGGGATTCTAGACAAGCCTGTCAGCAAGTGTTTGATCGTATTGTAATACGTTGCATTACTGTACTCTAAAAATTGTAGGACCTCTGTGTTTGTGACAGCATTAGTATTTCTCTCGTTCCATAATTCATGTTCAGCTTTTACTTGCGACATTGTCACTTTATCGTCCAAATATTGAAAAAAAATTCTCTAATATGCTTGTTTTTTTCCGGAGAAGCAAATCCTGGAAGAAGTACTTAGAAATCTGTTAGAAGGTTTTCATTTGAAGTGAATCTGACTTTCAAATTTTGAATAAGACTTTCTACACAGATAATGAAGACCGTTACCCTGCAATATTTTTCACCGGATGTAATTTGAAAGTTTGTACGTGTTCTTTTCTTAAATGTTAATCTTAGGATCTTTTTGCAGTTATAACACCATTTTCAAAGAGACTGTCTTTAAAATCATTAATTTGCACATAATTTTCATTATAAGAGGCTATTAAAGTTTTTGACTACTTTCTCTACGAAACATTTTAACATTGACCACTCAAGTTTTCATTACATGCGTGATATAATGAGGATAGAGAAAATTAAAGAAGATCGTAACATGCAAGCGAATGTTTTATATTTGACTTTTGAAGTTAATTTATACGCCATCCGTGTATCACACTTATTTTTTCATAGTCTAATTAATGATATGGCATTGCTCTTATCGAATTTTACTGTTCATAAAGACAGTTAAAATTACGTTTTAAGAGGAACTTATATTTTTAGAGGTAGATATGAACAAAGAACAATATATCCGAATGAGCGATATAACGAAGGATTGCTATAGCTATAACTGAATAAATTTATATTTTTACAACTAAAAATGTACGTAATTTTAATGTAATGGAAAATAAAAACAAGAAAAACATTGTCAATTTTTATTATCATAAGAGATAACTTTGCAAAGTCTTTTTAAACTTTCGGAAGGGGCTTTAGCCCCCTCCCTGGCTACATGCCTGGGTCTGGCCCGAGGCCCGTATCGAACCCAGCCGCGGGCAGACAAATTTTCGAACGGGTCGGGCCGATAAAATAAATTAAATGGGCGGGCCGGCCCGATATAAGAAAGTTAAAAGGATTAAATTAACCTGATAAAATATGAACACTTTTTAATGGACATAACTGCAACTGGGCAATAACAAGTTTAAATGTGCTGCACAAGCCGATGCGAACTTGACAACGTCAATACAGAAATATAACAATTCCAGGGTAGATCGGCATCGGACAGTTACATCTTGTCTGAGCCCAGTTTAATTCAGCAGACTCGAGTCAGGCTTACATTTTATTATAATAAAACACTCATACTACAATATATGTTAAAACACACATAAATAACGCCTGCATTCACCAGTTAAAGGTATATATAAATATTATACAGACATACATAAAATAAACTCAACTGGAGTGAAAAATTAGTCAGAGCCAGGAATCGAACCCGGGACCACAGTATACAAGACTGCTGCTCTAACCACTGAGCCAGGTATCGGCCGGAGTAGCTCAGTGGTTAGAGCAGCAGTCTTGTATACTCTGTTCCCGGGTTCGATTCTTGGCTCTGGCTAATTTTTCACTCCAGTTCGGTTTATTGTATGTATGTCTGTATAATATTTATATATGCCTTTTACATTTTATTCTTCATACTCGGGCCGAGCCGGAACTGGACTTAATTGTTCCCAGGACGTGTCGGACAAGCAATTTCTTTTGTAAAAATAGCAATATTGGTAATAAACGTCTGTTAATCGAATCTTTGGAAATATACTTTTATCAATTATAGATAAATATTTTCGGAAATCTTCTTGTACGACTTCAAAAGTTATGTTTTAAACCATCTTTTTTCTTTTAGTCTAAAGTACGTTAACTTTATAATGTAATTTTTTTTATATATATATAATCTGGTGATTATTAATGTTGCTATTCTGTATTCTATGACTTGCGAACATATGATAATCTAAAGTGTTACCATAAATATGTACGTAGTAATCGTTAAATAAATCTTAATTGTATGTTAAGAAAAATTGGAACTTTTTGTAGTTTTGTTTGAGTTGGGTGGGACCTGATTTCATTGATTTTTCCACGGGACGGACTGGGCCTGGAAATTTCGGGCCGTGCACACCTTTAAATCAGCTATCGGAGAGTGGTGGATGCGGCCTTGAAACCCAAAACATCCCTTGGTCAAAGAGAAATTTACAATTACAGAAGACCTTCACTGATAATGATAATATCATTCAAATTTCCATAATCGGGTAATCTTTATAAAACAGAGAAAAATGGCATGTATTTAAAGCCTGTGTCATCTGGAAGGGGGTTGGCGAGTGTAGCTCGTAGGGAGCAGAACCTCCTGGTCACAGGGGCGGATTTATGAAATAAGGGGCCCCTCTCACTGGAACTTTTTGGGGCCCTTCCATCTTGAAAAATTGGGTATAGTTATAATCTATACGAATAAAAGAAAATTTCACTCTGTGTGTATGTGTATTCGCGATGACTAGCAAAATCTACCGCACGTACAAAGCGGACAATTTTTGTGAGTGTAGTCCAAGGCCTCTACTGATACATCTGAGATTCAGAATTCTAAAATATCTACTTATAAGCTGAGTTATTCATTAACAATCGCAACGCACTCTCATTAAAAACTCATCTCGATCAACGAGAGGGAAAAAACAAGCCTTATTTACGCATCATGAGAAAATGAACATCGAAAAGAAGGAATTCCGGGTGGTGGGGGGAGGGTGTGTATTTTATCACATTAACTTACATCGGCCAAACCGCTTACTAAAGTTAAAAACGGAAGACATATTCGGAAGACTTTTTAGAGAATCTCAATAAACTAGATTTAGATCACCTACAAAAATTATGAATTGTTCGGACGGGTAGAAATATTTTTTACAAAATAAAATGGTGTGAAAATTTCGGCGAAATATGTAGAAACTTTTGTGTTTCGTTGTCGTTTCACCCCTCCAAGACACAATTTTAGAGGTACCGACGAAGCAAAAATATGTTCTTAAAGCTGAAACGTTCTTCTAATCGGTAATGTAATCAGTGAAAATAAAATGTGTGAAAAGTTCGACGAAATCAGTAAAAACCCGAGTGTTTCGTCGCGGTTTCGCTGGCTTTTGTTAAGCATTGACTCCAAAAATCAAATTACTCAGAAAATAAAATACCAAATAGCACGTACTTTTAATTCAATACTTTTTTCATTTAAAATATAAATTCAGGCAAAATGGTGTTAAAGATATAAATCATAGAGATGTGTGGTTCATTTAAGAGTCATTCTTCACGGGCCCGGGCAATGTCGAGCGGGTCAGCTTGTTTAAAAATAATAGCTATTCAAAACTAAATTGCAATTATTACTAACAAATAAATTAAAATGTATTCAAATCTTGAACGATTAAGTACACGAAATTCATTTCATATTCAAATTACATCAGATCAATTTGCACGAACTCAGATACTGTTACGGATAAATGTGCTAAAATTATGTATCTTATTTTCCTTTCAATTTTTTAAGAACATGAAATGATAATTCAAACCAAAATTAATCATAAACTAAGGAGACAATATTTCAGCATCTGCTGAGCTATAACTCAAAACCTCTTTACGCTGCTTTTCGTTTTTGGCTCATTTATTTCATGAAATAAGATATAAATCTATGAGGTTTTAATGCATGGGGCTGCAGCGGCCTACACTGGATGTCATTATCTTGCTTGCAGTTTTAATTTCATGTTTTAATAAAACAATTTCAGAAATCTAATAAATTCATCAATTATAACTAAATTAAATTATATTTTTCTCCTTTTCGTTACACAGCTGGGCTCAAAGAATGGCAAATGCTTTATGAATATAGAAAGAATTCGAAGCTCCACGAGTTGTTTTATAACCGTCTGCACTGCAGTTTTATATAAATACTAGGGAGCTCTGCCCCCTACAAACGTACAATAGTCACGTGTAAATAAATTTTTAATTGAAATGAAATATTATTCTTTGCGCTGTTTTTAAAATTGGCAACAATATAAAATGTAGTAACCTTTTCTAAAATATGAAAAATATTCTTGAAATGAGGAAAATTTGATTAAAATAAATAAAAAAACATTATTTATTTAATCGTATTATTATTATTATTTAATGAATTATTTTTACAAATTTTCCTGAAAAATATAATTTAATCACAATATTGTCTTCACTTTCAATTGAAATAAAAGATAATTTCAATTTCAATTTGAAAATGGCGAAAAAGAAAATAAATCTAATAATGTTTATACTTTTCCCTTCCCTTCCTTTTTTCTACAAAAATGGAGTCATTTAGTTGCCATCATTACAAGAAATATTGTTACAATTAGGGAAAAAATTAATACCTCGAAAACAAAATCAAATTAAAAATTTTTAATAACATTTTTGACAAACGCGGATCAATACGGACAGTTGGTGCTAATTTCACCGTCAAAGCTTACATATTTTAGGAATAATAACTGTGAAATACAATCAGTCGTTTCATAAAATCGCTTCATAAATTCGTTTCATTAGGATTTTGTATATATATGGTAGATATTTTTTAAACACCAATTTAATTAAATAATCTGCATATAGATTTGTAATTGCGTGTGTCTTAATAGCGAATGCCATAAAAAATGGTACCAAAAAGGTAAAAGTGGCACTTTCACAACGGCGATTAGCAAAACATCTGCTAAAATAGAAAAAAATTCATATTGCGGAAAACTATGGGGGACATTGTCTTTGACAGTCATGATATATTCGATTGTCGTGTGTCATTCTTGATCTGGATGTGGAGCATTTTATAAGAGGAAAAAAGTATGAACACTTACGATGCAATAATAAAACTTGTGCAGTAATTACTAGCTGACACGTCCGTTATTGTGTGGGCCCGTTATAATAACCTTAAACAAAGTTCAAGTTTGTAAGATTTTATATCTTCGGAAAATCGGTGCCCCAATGCCTTTGGCATTAAAAAGCGTTTCAAATGAACTTAGTTTTTCCGGGGCCCAATGCCTTCGGCAGCGTCGAGTGTGTTCCCAACAAACCTCTTTCCCTTGGCGTACCCAGGGTGGGGGTCCAAATGCTCTGGATACCAGAGATTTTGTAAAGTTCAATCCGCCTTATCTAATCGGAGAATTTTCTGCTATTAATCAAGAAGAAGAAAACTTTAAAATATTACTAGTATCCAGAGCATTTGGACCCCCATCCCCTCTCTGGCTACGCCACTGCCTCTTCCTGAACGAACCTGTGACCTAAGCTGCCACTGTCTGAGGCAGCGTATACCCGAAGTGCTCCGCACGCGCCGAAAACAATCGAAAACCAAGTTGAATGACTCAAACCCCGCAGTTATAGGGTCCATAGAACCCGAGATTAGAATGCTCCCCCCTAGCTGTAGAAGATGGAGCTAAAATCTGTATAACAATCCTAAGCTAAATTGAATGAACCAATTTTCAATGAAATCGAGCCATACAAACCGAGGAAAGAATGCGCCGTTAACGTTTGAAAATGGTGGTAACAAAAGTCCAAGATAAACTTTCATAATGCAGAAAGTAGCTCAATTATAATCTGTTAAATAAACCAAATGCCACTGAAATTAAGAAATAATGCTCTCCCAAGGGGTGAAAGGTGCCCCCTCCCCTATAAATTTATCAAATTCCCTTTAACATTAACCCAATATTTAATTTATGGATGAAATACCCCCACCTCTCTAAATTTAACCACTTACCTTTAACAGTAGCATTATTTTTAATTTACGACTGTAGTGAGTAAACGTAAGTTGATGCCGAAAAGAAGATTAATGTTCGAAAAAGTTGATAGTAAGGGTATAAGGGAATTTTTTAGTAGTTTGTAAAGTGGCAGGAGGACACTAGAACTATCTTAAAGAAAATTGCAAGAGAATCGGACCATTTTTAAAGAAGCTGCATCAAGGGCCTCAAGAAGGCTATTAATATTCAAAATTGGTGGTAGCTGAAGTCTGAGAAATTTTTTTGTCGTTTATGTAGTAACTGAAGGACCTAACAAGTTGTTATAAAAGAAAAAGCTAGTGAATCGGACTATTTTTAAGGGAGTCATAATATGGGGATCAAGAGGTGTCAAGGTGATAGTTGAAAGCAGGGTCCTAAAATAAAAACATGTTAAAAGGTCCTAGTATTTAGCTCTTTAGATCTCCAATTACTCGAAATTAAACATAATGTATAAATTAATAATTAGAATAAAATTTTAAATAAATGCGCAAAAAATAAGGGGAAATATTTAAAAAGGGTCCTAAGTCCCCAGTAAAAATATGAGGGGTAGCTGGAAATCCTAAAATGTTGTTAGAAAAAAAGCTAGTGAATCAGATAATGTTTAAGGGCGCGATAATAGGGGGCCCAAAAGGGGCCAACTTATAGTTGAGAACAGGGCCCTGAGATAAAAATATGTTAAAAGGTTTTAGCACCTAGAAACTTTAGATCTTTAATTAGTCAAAATTACGCATGGGGTATAAATTAATCATTTGAATAAAATTTTAAAGAAATACGCAAAAATGGGGGGGTGCTTAAAAAAGGGCCCTAGTGCTCCAATAAAAATATGAGGGTGTTGACCCAGGGACAGGAGTCCAAGACCCAATTTTATGCATTGAGGGAGTGACAGAATTAGGGGGTGAAAAATGAGTGGCGCACAAAAAGTTAAAGGGACTTCGGACCTGGCCCCAGGGAGCCAGGGCCTTAACTGGAATGAAGAAATGGGGGAATAACTAAATGGAAAAGTTCTTTCAAAACAAAGATCGGATTAAAATGGGGCAATTTATTAACAATTAAGAGCACAAAAACTTCAAGGGACCCTGTACCATGCCCCAGGGGACCACAATCTTAACTTAAATGTAGTTGGGCATAAGGAAATTTTTTAGTAGTTTATAAAGCAGCCGGAGGACCCAAGAACTATGTAAAAGACAATTGCAAGAGAATTGGATTAGTTTTAAAGAAGGTGCAGTAAGGGCCCCAAGAAAGCCATTAATATTTAAAACTGGTGGTAGCTGAAATCTGAGAAATTGTTTTCTAGTTCATGTAGTAGTTGGAGGAGCTAAGAAGTTGTTAGAAAAAAAGCTAGTGAATAGGACCAGTTTTAAGGAAACTTGATGCAAAAGAGGTGAACTGATAGTTCAGAGCAGGGCTCTTAAATGAAAACATGTTAAAAAGCCCTAGTACTTTGCGCTTTAGATCTTCAATTAGACGAAATTAAGCATAGCTTATGAATTATTAGAATAAAAAGTTAAAGAAATACGCAAAAATGGGGGGGAATGCATTAAAAAGGGCCTTAGGGCCCCGATAAATATATGAGAGTGTTGCCCCGGGGACAGGAATCCAGGAATCAACTTTAAAGTTACTCACTAAGAGGGCAACACAATTAGGGAGTGCATGGCAGGCAAAAAGTTCAAGGGCCTCTGAACCGGGTCCTAGGGGGCCAGGGTCTTAACTGGAATGTAGAATCTGGGGAATAACTAAATTGAAAAAGGGCACCAAAAACGAATATTGGATTAAAAAAGGGCAAGTTATTAACAATTTAGGGCACAAAAACTTCCAGGACCCTATATCGATCCCCAAGGAGCCAAGATCTTAACTGAAACGTAGAAAGGGGGATAACTAAATGACGAAAGGCCCCCGAAAACGAAGAAAATCTGATACAAAAGAGGCAAGTTATTAAAAATTTAGGGCATAAAAACTTGAAGGGCTCAGGGGGCCCGAGTCTTAAAATATTAAAATTCGGAGTCTCAGGTGCATCAGGAACTGGCTTAGACTATCCTCACCCACATGTTCAGGCTTCTACGTGCGGTAGATTATGCTAGCCATCGCACACAGAGACAGAGACACACACACAGGCAGACATACAGAGCGAAACTTTCTTTTATTAGTATAAATAATCAGTAACAAAGTAAAAGTTCACTTAAAATATCATCTTTATGAAAACTGCATATCAAGTGGGGCCCTCAAAATCAAGGGCCTCAAGTTGACGGCCCATGATTTAATTAGTCCCTCAATCTGTATAATTAAACGTCATAGAATGTCTCTAACAATGTTTCTTTCGGCTCAACCCAAGTTTCCTTTGAATCTCACCCTATCAGTCCACAAACGATCACAGTCCCGATAATTCATAAACGAAATAAAGATAAGGGAAAACTAAACCATTTCTGGTAGTAGCAAATGATAGAAAAATTATATTTATTACATGAAAATGATATTGTAATATTAACTGAAAAATTTAAAAAATAACACTCAGAAAATCCTTTTATCAAAACGTCACATTTCTCTTTGAACTCAAAAGAAGATTTGGGGGCCCTTGGGATGCGGGGCCCCCCGCGATTGCGACCATCGCGACCCCTTAAATCCGCCCCTGCCTGGTCATTAAAAATAAAACAAAAATGTACGGCTATCATTCTTAAAAAAGATCAAATTTCTGTATGGCAGAAAATTAAATGTCTAAATGATGTAGCGATCCAAGTTTGTCTTATTAAGCCACAGTGTGCTAACCAAGTGCAACTTAAAATTAATAAAACAAATACTTTCATTTCACATTTAGATGATTCATCGATGGCAGTTAATAGTTGCGTACAGACTATGACAATACTAGACTAAATTTCATGCTGCGCAAGATAGTAAATTGGTGCCCCCGAATATTTTTAGAAGCTCTGAGTAAATAGTGATTGAAGGTAATTAAAGTGAAACATTGTTCACATATATACATTTTTAATGTGCAAGTTGTTTTCTATAATAGCACATCGTATATATAACATTTAATATTTTTTTAATATCGTAGCATAAATAAGTATATGCATCATAGATATTTATGAATTAAAATTTTGAGAATTTTCTTTGCTTTAAAAATTATATCATCATCATAAGAGAGGTATCAGATGTTCAATGTTTATAATAATTAAATTTGCTAATAGTTGCTCTTACATTAAATTCCTCAAATATGTTTTAATGAGTTTCAACTTAAACAAAAGATACAGACAATGCAAGGAAGACTTTAATACATGTAGTTAGGTTTGGATAAACATCTTTAAGGTCCATATACGTGCATTAGTAAAGCAATAGCTGAGGTTGATTTTACTTTAGATCCAACTCTAATGCATATTTAAAGGTCTTAATTTCCAGATGTAGTTCTTATTTAGCAATATACTTTTTCTAAATATTTACTAAATGTTCCTCTGTGCGTGTAACTCTTCTTTTGACATATTTGGAAAATAGAGAAAACCAAATGTACTATTTTAACTGGCTGCAAATCTCCTTAATTAAGAATAAATGAGATGAACATTAATTAGAATTTTTCATCATCATATTTATTACTACAATCGTCTTCACAAAATTCGTCGAAAATCTTCTTTTCTACACTCTTTTATTTAACTTAACTTAGTTGTTGTAAGGAAAAGATGGAATTTTGTAATTGATATTTTACTCACCTCCTGGAAATGCTAAAATTATGCATACAGATGTGTTTCTGATAACAATACAACCTTTTAATATTTTTAGAATTAATAAATTAACTACAAGGCCCCGTTAGGCGGCCACAGGTGATAATTCGGCAAACATTTTTTAGGGTTACAACTGTATATGAGTTAAAAATACAATGGAATTAATTACGTGCCAAACTATGCTTGCCAAAATGTGTCAACTCGCTGCAAAGCTGCAAAAATATAATATTATAAGCAAAAAGAGTAGAAAACAGAAATAAAAATTAAAGGGTGTGATATATTTTTAAATACAACTTAATGAATTAATAGTTTAATGATAATTAAATTATGATTATGTATTAAGAAAACAATTTAGAAATCAGTAAATCATTACGATAGTAAAATTATCGAGCAAACCCCATCACTATGACAAAATTTTCTGCCAGAATAATAGCTAAGTTTTGCAATTTCTCTTTTTAGCTTCTTTGTGTTACAATAGATTGTAGATTTTACTATAATTAATTGATGACTGTATCAAATGTTATTTTTTATGATCACAATTTTTCTTGATTGTTGAATTTTTGAGAATCGCCCATCACTATGCTCAGCTAGGAAAGATTTGCTAAAGGGCGAAAACGTATGAGAACAGCAGCCCATGAGGATTTAGAGGAAGCTTTACTGTTATGGACAAAAGATGCATTGGCAAGAAATGTACCTTTGAGTGGACCTATATTGGCAGCTAAAGCGAAAGAACTTGCACTACTCATGGGTATTAAAAATTTCAATTGCAGCGAAGGATGGCTGACACGTTTTAAGCAGCGAAATAACATCGTACACAAAACTGTGTGTGGTGAAAGTGGTGCTGTAGACCTCGCTGCTTGCAATGAATTCTGCGAAAAGCTACCCGAACTTATTTCTACTTATGCAATGAAAGACGTGTTTAATGCCGATGAAACAGGGTTGTTTTATAAACTTCTTCCTAATAAGACTTTAACATTTAAAGGTGAAACGTGCACAAGTGATAAACTTAGAAAAGACAGGATAACTGTGATGGTAGGTGCCAATATGGATGGAAGTGAGAAGTTAAAATTGTTAATTATTGGTAAATCAACTAATCCACGTTGCTTCAAAGGAGTTAAAACACTGCCTGTTGATTATGTGGCAAATGCCAAAGCCTGGATGACGCGTGAGATCTGCATCAGTTGGTTAAAAGAACTGGATAAAAAATTTTCTCGTGAAGACAGAAAAATTCTATTGCTGCTAGATAATGTGCAGAGTCATTGTAAACTACCAACACTGAGCTCTATAAAGATTGAATATTTACCCCCTAATACTACAGCACAACTGCAACCGATGGACCAAGGAATAATTCAAAATTTAAAAACTCATTATCGTAAAAGGATTCTAGAACAAATTTTATTTTCGATTGACCTTAAAGAAAGCTACGACATAACATTACTCACGGCCATCAACGATTTATATGCGGCGTGGGATGCCGTACAACCTGAAACAATAGAAAAATGCTTTCGACATGCCGGATTTATCCATCCATCTAAAAAGAGTGGTTATAATGCAAATGACGAAAACGACAGACCTTTTGAAGAAATAGAATTTCCAAACTTTTCTGAAAAGTTCCAATGCGATATTACGTTTGCAGAGTATGTAGCAGCTGACAATAGTTTAGAAGTATCTGGACCCCTAACTGTGGAAGAAATTGTTGAAACAATTCACGAAAAATGCAATGAGGAGATGGAATCGGATTTTGGTGATTCTGCTACTATGTCCCAAGTGCTTTCCTTACCAACAGAAAAGTCAATTGCACAATCAATTGAGTGTTTGCGTACATTTATCCTGATGCAGCCATCATCAGACAAAGAACTTAACTGTTTGTTACAAATAGAAAAACTGGCTAAAAAGTCAAAAATGAATAGGACTAAGCAAACAACAATTGATAATTTTTTTCATAGAGATGATAAATAAGTGTAAATAATTTCTTAAATGTTCATCTAATTTCAGGTAAGAAAATTATAGTACAATTAAAATGTAATTTTAAATGCCATTGTTCTATAGTGTATTATTAATTTTTATGTTTTATTTATATTATTTTAATGTTATTAATTATTTTATGTATTTATATCTTTTAATTTAATATTAAGTCATTCTAACGATAACATCCGAAATTAAAAAAAAAAAACTATAACATTAATTCCTTTGTAATAGTACCCCTTTAAACATGTTTTCTCTCATACTTTCCATAATTCGAACTCTGGATAATTCGGACATTTCTTGTGGTCCCGACGAGTTTGAATTAACGAGAGCCGACTGTATGTCTGAAATAATACAGTTGAGAAATAAAGAATCTTTATATGTCACTCTCTTTCTTATTATCAATGTTGTAACAGATACAGTGTTTATTTTTTCATTAATACTTTATATTTTTTAACAATAAGTATATTTTGTTAAAAACTATTTTATCATATTTTAGTAAAAACTATTTAATCATATTGTATCAATTAATTTAATTTTCATCTTACTTTATAAAAATGTATGATAGTATAGTATAGTGTAGTGTTTATCATTTTTTTTTTTTATTCGAGATACATTTGTGTAATTAAGTTACATAAAGGTATTTTCTATTTGTTATTCAAATACTGTGGTATGTTTTTACACTTTTTTATTTATCTATTTTTTTAAATACACTTTTATTAATTTTCTGTTTAACCCTCCAAGGAGTTTGCCTGAATTTTCAGTTTTCCAAAAACAACTTCAATCGGCTGCTGTAAAATTTGTATGGTGGCAATGTATGATGCTTGTCTTCTTCCTCGCTATACAATCGCGAAACTCTTATACCAACCTCTGTCTAATTTCATCAGATAATTATTGTTTTAAGGCAAACACTCATCTCATATTCTTTAAACTCATAAAAAACTATAACAATACAACAACAAAATTTTTAGCTATGAAATACGTAAATTATTAGCAAGCTTCTGTAATTTTCCATCATGTAAAAGTTCTCTTTCTGAACCAGAAAAAGTTTTCTTATAAAATTTTAAGCAACGAATTTTTGTTGATTTAATCTTCTAGATGTCAACATATATCTAGATAAGTATGACAAAGCTTTATTTAGAAGAAAAATTGCATTTTGTAATTTTGAATAGTTTCTCCAGACTGAAGATGAACTGCAGAGTATAATTTAGAATTCTTTTACCTGACTTGCTAAATATTTTTGGAATTTGACTTTTGGAGGTTTATTTTGAAATTCTCTAACTTTTCCAACTTTTCAGGTATTGCATGACTCATAGGAAAATCAAAATCATATCTCCTGATATTGTTAATCCATTTGATTGGATTTTTTAAACATATTTTTTTATTTGAAAGACTATCGATATTAGCTATCAAAAATGTTTTTTGTCTCCTTTGTATGATTGTTGGAAGTGTATTTACGGCTGTTTTTGTTCAGCCCTCAAACAGGAAGTGCATATTTAAGTAACTGAATATATGCATTTAAATAATCTTAAAAACTAATATTAAGATAAACTAATATTAAAGTACTACATATAAATTCGAAGATTTTTAAGAGCTTGGAGTGAATACTTCTAAAATACTATAATCTATTTTTAAAATACTGTGTAAAACATAAATTTTTGATAATCAAAATTTGAGGTTTTCTTACACAGACAACTTTTGATATTTTATCATTAACCACTTCACCGGCGACAGATATGGGAAAACAGTGCTTTTACCCCCCGACTTATCTCAGAGCAACTGGTGAAGTGGTTAAAGATTATTTCTATCATTGCAAGTAAGTGAATTAAAGATTTTTGATTGGTGAGTCAAAGAGTTTAAAAATAAATCATTTTAAAAACATAACATTAATTTGGTAAAAATTATTCATTCAATGCAAAGTTTAGAGAAGAAAGGAGCAATATTTGAGAGCTATACACTTAAAAAAATAGACAACAAACATTTATAAAGTTTTATTAAAAAAAGAGTAAAATTCGCTGTTTAAAGCAGAGACAAAAATGACTAGGTCACAGTTCTTGGAAATAATAATAAAAAATATTGTTATAAATGCTTCACGCTGTGAAAGAACCAATCGAGTTTTGTTGTCCATGCACCACCATATGCTTCAAAAAACTGATTCTGAAAATATTCTAATGCTTCTTTATCAGTTTTTTCAACCTGTAATGTCTTCCTTAAATAACCAACATCGTCTATGGATTGAAGTTCTGGTATGCCAGTAGAGAGCATCATGATGAAAAGGGTGATGAGCAAATTTGCATGACGTCTCAACATTAAATATGCCTTACCACACAACTGTTGAAATCTGCAAAACAATTAAAAACAGAACAACTTTATTATAATGCCTGCCCATCACTAATAGAAAATTCAACAGTATGTTTATGATAATAATTTCATAAATTTATTTTTCATATGAGGAATTATGAGGTTAACTCATTAAACTTTAATATATTTGCTGGGTTAAATAAATAGAATTTACAGAATACATATATTTTTAAGTAAATTGGATGCTCTTATTATAAAGCAGTTGAAAATGTTTTAAATAACTTTAACAATTTAAAATATATAACATGTTCCTGTAGCAGCAGCTTTGGTGTGTAATAGGGGCAAATCTTTCTCCAGATTTGGAGACAAGCACTCATCATTTTGCCATGCATAAATGCAGTTAGGATTGAAAATTATTAATAAAAAGTTTCTTATTTTGGCATATTAAAAACAAATTACAATAAAAAATGACAATTATTATACATACATGCATTAATAATTTAATATTAAAATTTGAAAAACACTTTCATTCAAATTTTATCTGAATCAAAAACTGCTAGTGAATAGGTAGCAAATATAATAAACAGTCTTATGGATTTCATTATTTTATTATACATGTTTATGAAATTACAGCTCTGAAGCAGCTCTGATATAACATTACTGTTAAGTTCGGGTATCTTGGCATTTCAAATGCGGAGATTGGGATGATTCTATTTCAGATAATTGGTAAAAGGTTGTAACATACTAGGAAGAATGGTATACATAATTGGCGCGTTAGCCTACATACTGACAACCAAAAGCAGAAATTTATTTTGTGAAAATATATTATTTATAAATGTATTATTTAACTGTGTCATTTCTAATAGCAATACTTTTATTAATAATTATGATATTTAAAAACTTAAACGATGCTTCTTATAATAAAAATGATGATACTAACGATCAGAATGAACTGTAAAAGCACATAGGCGTATTTTCAACAATGCCAATCCTTTATATACAAACATTAATGCATATCATTTCATAATATTTTAAATATGAATTTATTAATTAATAATTTTATAAAGATGTGTTTCAATTTTTAAAAAATGCCTAGATTATGTTAGGATGTATTATTCATTATGTATATAAATCTCTCTGTTTTGTTTCCTAACTAAACTTAAAATGTTAAACATTTATATAAATTAACAGCTATTACACGTGACTTTATTCACGTAACATTTAAAAAAGAATAAATGCATTTCTTAAGCAAAAAAAAAAAAAAAAAAAAAAAAAAAAAAAAAAAAAAAAATCACTCACGATAATTAAACAAATATACAATTAACCAACTCTTTATTGGAATATTGGAGTACAGTAGAAGATCTTTATAACGCAAACCTAAAAATGCAAGGTTGTGCGTTATATAGAATTTTGTGTTATATGGATCATATCATTAAATTTACCTTGTAAAATGGCCAAATATGTCTGAAACAAATCAAAATACATTAGAATATCTTTATACTGCATTCCTTGTTACAAAGAGTTATCCAAATTATAAATTTTTGCATAATATAGGTCAGACATTGTTAAATTTACTTTATAAACATGATCCAAATATAACTGACCAAAACATCCCTTATATTAAGACATTTTCAAAAACGTTTATTGTAATGATAGCATTTTTTTCATCAAAGGATCTTAAATTAAGAGATAAAGTTGAACTAATGTATCAAATTTAGTCCTCTAAAGAGTAGCAATATTTTTAAACCTTTCATTCATACAGGCCTCATATGAGGAGAGATAAGTATCATATAAAGGAAAAAACTTTTCAGCATTCATTTATGGAGATCTGATTTGTGGACAGATAATAGATAGCATGCAGCACAATAATAAAAGCATTTTATAGTGGGTTATCATTTATCACAAAAAAAAGATTTTTTGTGAATAATGAAAAATAATTTATGCATGAGAGGGTTAATTTGTGAAAATGCAGGTGCTTCGTAACTG
Source organism: Maratus speciosus (assembly GCA_963932465.1). Lineage (NCBI taxonomy): Eukaryota > Metazoa > Arthropoda > Arachnida > Araneae > Salticidae > Maratus > Maratus speciosus. Next base: position 144,398,670 of record OZ010791.1, read on the forward strand.
CAAAATTCATTGTTTACATCTGAGAAGTTGTGCGTTATATGGAGAATTGCATTACATAGAATTGCGTTATAAAGATCTTCTACTGTATTCTGGAAGACTGAACGGAAAAGGGATGTTAAACTGAAAATTTATGTAAAAGAGTCATGTAACACGTGAAATTTGAAGGCACGATTATTGAAATGCTTTGACTTCAAAAGCATGTTGACCCTGTATGGTTGCAGCATTAAGTTAAGTGATTCTACAACTGTTTCCTACAACCGAATATTATATTTTAAAAACGTACACTAGTTAAAAACGTACATACACGAGCATTCGCTTCAAATGTCTGACTTATATTTTAATATTTTTAAATGTTTTTTTGCATAGAATAGCTGAGAGGTTGATCTCTAACCAGGTTAGCTTTTATTTTCTCGATTTAAATTGCATATATATATTTTTTTAAATCAGGACAATTTCACTTTTAGAAACGGATCCGAAAGTGAAAGTAACTTATATGTGTTAAAACATAAATCTAAAAATCTTTATAATAAAACTTTATAAGTTTTCTTTATAATAAAACTTTTTAGTTTTTACTTTCTCAATTTAAATTGCTTTTTTTTTTTTTTTAAATGAGGACACTTTCACTTCCAGAACCGGTTCCGAAAGTGAAAGTAACTTTATGTATTATAAAAAAATCTAAAATCTAAAAATCTTTATAATAAAACTTTATAAAAGTCGAAAACTAACCCAGTTAGAGATTGACCTCAGCAATCCTATGTAAAAAAATAAAAAAAAATAAAAATGTTAAAATGCAAGTGAGAAATTTTAAAAGAACATTCCCTTCCTCCTCAAAAAATTTCAGCACTTTTAAAATCACATTTCACTCCTTGGAATGAATAATTTTCTTTTTCCGTGGCATTTTGTCAAGATGAATATGGTTGACAAAGATCGATAATAATAATACGAATCATTTAAAAGACAAAGAGCAAGATCAACTTCAAATACAAGCATACACTATGATCCGAAATAGTAAAGTCACAGATAAGAGTAAACTTGTAGTGCAGGAGCAGATCCATATTTCCAGTATTTGGCAGATTGTCTGTTCGCCAAGTACACACTTGTACTTGGCAACCTTTGACCCTCAAACTCCCAGTCAGAAATAGATTCTCCCAAGGCCATTGGCCAAGATACCAGAGCTTAGTACTAAATTGCATTTAAAATACATTATTATACAATTATTCCTCATGTTTTTATACATCTTAATCTTGATATTTTTCAGTACTTAAATTAGAGTTTTTTATTTTCTTAAAATGTACACTGTACATTTTAATTGTACACAAAATATATTACTTGAAAATAGTAGTAGTTCAACTCTAATAATTATTGGCTCTCTCATTTTCAAAACAAAGTGACGTATTTGTATAAATAAACAGCAATTAGTTATTAAAATATTCTCTGATGAAGAGCTTGAAAGTACTAAGAAGTTTTAAATAAAATGCATATTTTTAACTTGTAATACCTCTTTTATTATTTTAGTTGCCTGTTAAGTAAAACAGTGAGCTTTTTAAAGTTCAGATAATATATTTTATGTTTGAATCAAGGTGAAATATTGCGTTTCGTCTTATGATATTGTTTGCACACTGTTATTTACAGCTGCATAAGATTCTATTCTAAATGACATTTCAAATTTTCTGTTGAAATATAGAAGTTGTCAGATATATCATAAATGAAAGTTTAGGTCTTGAAAACTTTAAATACCCCATATGTTGCCATTACCACAATGTTTAAATTATTGAAGAGGAGGGAAGAGTTAATAAGACACTATTAGCTGTTTAAAAAATGATATGTTATCCATACTGCCATTATACTTAAGATAATATAAAACATCAAGTTTGACCCTTCAATGTCGGGGGATATGTTTGCAACAGTCTGTAATTATACACCTAAATGTTGATAAGTTTTGATTTGTGTTGTCCTTGGCATGCTTTGGTTTACTTCATTATGTAACACTAAAAATGTCATTCACTCTGTTGCTTATAGTAAAAATAAAAGAACTAATTAATACAGTATAGTGGATTCTTAATATTAGTAATTAAGATGCATCACATTCATTCAGTTCCAACTATGTTTTTGACATGTACCTAATGTTCGCTGAAACAAATTTCGGGTGGAAAACGAACTTTTGGTCAATCTAATTATTACCAAATCCAAATGTAAGAACATTACATTATAAGACGCTAGAAGGTAGCCCGTCAGAATGACGTGTTTGCATTTTCAAAAGAATGATATAGCATTGCATTATAAAAGGAATTATGAAGTAATAAATTTTATCTTATCAGACGAATAGGATCAAGTGGGAGTAAAATAGTTATAAAAACAGCCCATTTGTAAGTGAAACTTAATTTGCAAGAAAGAACTTCACTCACAAAATTTAAAGAACTACTTCACAAAAACATGCAAATTAGAATTAATAATGCTATTTTAAAATATATTGTTAATTAACTTTCGTCTTCCTTCATTGCTTTAAAAAAATTCAATAACCTTCAATTTCTTATAAATCAGAATAATAATAATAATAATAAAATTAAATAAGAGTCCTTCAGAGATTAATTGCCAATAGCTGATGCCAAAATAATAATTATATAACTTAAATTTTAAAAAGTTTAACTCAGATTAAATCCTCATTTTTTTAAAAACATGCATAAAGAAACCTATAATAAATTTTGATCATTAAAAATGATCCTTTATCACTTAAGTAAATTGTAACTATTAATTGCATTAACAGATTTTTTTTTCTCAAATTCTTTTATTAAATTACAAATTTATTTTCCCTACAAAATACAAAATTTTATTTCCATTGTTATATCTACCCTATATATATAAAATCCTAATGAAACGGATATTATGAAACGAATTTATGTAACGATTCTATGAAACGACTGATTAAACAACTGATTATGTTTGATGGCGATTTCTCCTAAAATACTGAATACTTTGCGATGAAATTAACACCAAAAATCTGTATTGATCTGCAGATCTCAAAACTGGTATTAGAATTTTTAAATTCAAATTAGTTTTCAGAATATTAATTTTTTTCTAATTTTATATACTTTTCTCTAATGATGGCAACTCAAATTTTAATCACAACAGATATTTTTTTTTCAGATTTTAGAAAAGGTTACAATTTTAAACTAATTTGGCGAGAAGTTTGGTCTCCCTTAAATGTATTCTAAGAAATGTATCATGTTACTTTTATTCATAATTCAATTTGTATTTCATTATCATTTTATTTAATACAAACTGAAACATTTAAAATAAATGGCTTTCACTTCTTTTTTTTAAACGAAATGAAAGGAAAAATATTAGGCACAGATGTCACATACGCACCGGGGTACATAATTGGCGCCAAAATGGCATTATTTTGGTTGACATGGTAACCCGACTATTGTTGTTTATTTGATAATAAATGTTTATTTACTTTATTTTCTTTTTTTAAATTACATAAATTGTTTTGTTCTATAGTTAATTATTTTTTTGGTTATTTTCCTTTAAAAATAATAGAAAATAATGGAAAAATACGGTACTACTTAGTTATTCCGTCAACCCATTTCGCCAAATTATATAAATCGCCAAACCACTCACCAAATTATACAAATTGCCATAATTTTTATTTTAAATAACGAAAGAACAAAGAAAATAGTATAACATTAATAAATATACAAATAAAATGTTGAAATAAAAATCACTTGATAACGTAACGACGTGTAACTTGCTTAAAGTCGAGTGAATGTGACATTTACGATCAACCATTATTAGCATTTAATCTTATAGTTTGGCGATAGATTTTTGGTCAACGGGATAACTAAGTAGTACCAAAATACATATGTAACTGGTATTCAAAAACGAGGTTTTCGCCAAATTTTCGTAAACAAAATCATGCCAAACCTAGTGCGTATATGACATCTGGCCATATATTAAATGATGTAACAAACGATGACATTTAATTTCAACCCAAAGCAATGTTTTAATTTACCACTTGAAAAATAAAACAAAATGATAACTGGTGAGTTGAAAAATAGCTATTGGCGAGATTTGCACCGGGCTAGCGTAACAGTACCAAGAATTCTTTGCGATTATGGAAACTTTTATGTAGTTTTATTCGAAAAAGAAATTTGATATTTTAATCAAAAGGGAAAACTTTCGGCACAGATGTCATATACGGACCCATATGGACGCGATTTTTTTTCTGACGCCAATGTCATATACGCAACGGGTACTTAACTGGCGCCATAGTATCGCTATTTTGCTTAATTTGGTAAGCCGGATGTTGTTGTTTATGCTGTTGATGTTTTCCCCAAATTAGCATCGGAAAAAAATCGCACCAATATGGGGCCGTATACGATATCTGAGCCAAACTTTCATATGAAAAGCGAAGGGATCAGAGCGTATTTATTTATGGCAGTTACATGACTTGGGCTATTATAATATAGATGAAATGATGGCTATAGAATAATATTTGGCGACTTATCACCTGTACCTGGCTAACATTGAAGTACCAAAATGGCACCAGGAATATAAAAAGCGAAGTGGTTCGCCCGGAACTGTTGATAATAGTCACATGACTTAGGCTATTGCTATAGAAATTGTTTTAAAATACTGGGAGACAAAGTCTCTGTACACTTAATTTGTTTTTTTTTTAGCTTCTTTTCAAATGTTTAACCGATCCTCTTTAATCAAACACGAAAACAACCATTGGATGTCTTAACAGCAACTGATTCGGCTTAAATTTTTGAAATCAAAGGAAATTGAATGGAAAGCCATTTACAGGGCACATCTTTTTTTCAGTATAATTCAATCTTCTATAATATTTTAAAAAACGATCAGATTAGCGTGTTTTTAGATTCTGCGGTGTCTGAACGGGGGTTTCTCGAGCGTAGCTTGCAGGGGGCAGAGCCCCCTAGTATATATATATATATATATATATATTCTACACGGCATTAAATATCCCTGATAGCCTAATTATATTTTATAAGAAATACTATTCATTTTCCCCCCAATGTCTTCAGAGTTCAAAGAATTTCAAAAGAAACTTCTTTTTTATTTTAACTACTGATAGATGGCGCCAACAAAGTTCAAAGTTCGCAATGAATGCAATACAAATGAATGTTTACTTATGGAGGGAGAGGGCCAAACTAATTTCAACTGAAGTTATCTCAGAATATGTACATAATTAAATATAAGTCATCTCTCAAATGTTAATTTATTTTGAATAATCTTTCTAAAAATGTAACTTTTATGAAGTTTAATTTGAAAAAATAATTTTCAATAAAAATGGCCGAATGAAATATGATAAAGCGAAGTGGAATCCGGATGAGTTCAACCCCGGAAGCGTTATACATTTTGTGTTATTATATACAGTAGAAGATCTTTATAACGCAAATCTATATAACGCACAATTTCTCAGATGTAAACAATGATTTTTGCAATTAAAAAACACCTACATTTTCACATTGTAAAACATAGCTACTCTCTAGAGAACTAAATTTGATACATTAGTTCAACTTTATCTCCTAATTTAAGACCTTTTTAATGAAAAAAAAAATGCTATTAATACAATAAACATTTTGGAAAATATCTAATATAATGGATTGTTGTGTCAGTTATATTTGGATCATGTTTATAAAGTAAATTTAACAATTTCTGACCTATATTATGCAAAAATTTATAATTTGGATAACTCTTGGTAACAAGGAATGTAGTATAAACAAATTCTAATGTATTTTGATATGTTTTAGACATATTTGGCCATGTTTACAAGGTGAATTTAATGCTGTGATCCATATAACACAAAATTCTATATAACGCACAACCTTGTGTTTTTAGGTTTGCGTTATAAAGATCTTCTACTGTATATAATTTTTTAATGTGATAACTGTTTCTGAAAGTTATCTTTCACTAAGAAAATATAAAAATTAACAATATGAAAATATACTCTTCTGTTCAAATTACATAAATTCTTAATCAGCTACTTTTATTTCACTCTTTTCATAATTCTACCTCTTTTAAATTGTTGATACCAGCCATTTCTTCACTGATCTTTTTATATCGTATTTGCTCAGAAATATTACCCAAAACCATTTAATGCTCAATGAAAATAGGGTTTCTATGGACTATCAGCATAATTTAAGAAGTACTTTTAATTTAAGGATTCTTAATAATGTAAAGCAAAGCTAAGATCTTAAGAATATTTTAGAAACTATGGGAACCTTGTAACAGCAGAAATTTTTCATGAAAGAATAATTTTTTTTTCTTTTAAAGAAAGACAAAATTTTTGTTCTTTACACCAATGCTATTTTCTCGAACAAACAAAACAGTTAGATAAACTTTCATGAAAAATACACACACAAAAAAATATTTTAAGTTGAATATTAGTATATGCACTAAGCTTCATATACATATAAATCACTTTAGTGAAACTACAAATGTTTATTGAAGCTTTATGTTTTAATAGTAACATTTCCAGGGGTGGGGAATTTTAGGAAGCTTTACCGGCCAATATCTACCCTATATGTATAAAATCCTAATGAATCAAATTGAAACGAATTTATGTAACGATTCTATGAAACGACTGATTAAACAACTGATTACGTTTCACGACGATTTCTCCTAAAATATGGTATACTTTGCGATGAAATTAACACCAAAAATCCATATTGATCCACAGATCTCAAAACTGGTATTAGAATTTTAAAATTAGAATTAGTTTTCGAAATATTAATTTTTTTAAAAATTTAAATACTTTTCTTCTAATGATGGCAACTCAAATTTTAATCATAACAGATATTTTTTTTTCATATTTTAGAAAAGGTTATTTTAAATTAATTTGGCGACAAGTTAGGCCTCCCTTAAATGTATGCTAAGAAATGCATCATGTTACTTTTATTCAGAATTCAATTTGTATTTCATTATCCTTTTATTTAATACAAAACTTTCATTTAAAATTGAAACCTGTAAAATAAATGGCTTTTACTTCATTCTTTTTTTTAAACGAAACGAAAAGAAAAATATTAGACACAGATGTCATATACGCAACGGGGTACCTAATTGGCGCCAAAATGGCATTATTTTGCCTGACATGGTAACCCGGCTATTGTTGCTTATTTATTAATAAATGTTTATTTGAATTTATTTTCTTTTTACTTACAAAAAATGTTATAAATAGTTTTGTTCTATAGTTATTAATTAATTTTTTTTTTATTTATTGTTATTTCATTTTAAAAATAACAGAAAATAATTTAAAAATACATATGTAACAGGTATTTGAAAATAAGGTTTTCGCCAAATTGTCGCAAAAAAAAAAAAAAAAAAAATCACGCCAAACCCGGTGCGTATGTGACAATGCAACAAATCATGAGATTTAATTTCCACTTCAAAGCAACGTTTTAATGTTATTACTTCTCCCGTCGACCAATTTCTCCAAATTATATAAATAGTCAAATTATACAAATTGACATATTTTTTTATTTTAAACTAGCGAACTTGCCCGGCGTTGCCCGGGTACGTCAAAAACAGCAGGAGTTACGAAAAATCTCTGAAAATCACAATAAGATATCGCGAAAAATTTTTTAATCGATTCTCAAATTTTGAAAAGAGAAAAAAAAATTATATATTGTGTTCGAGGATTGCAGGTTGATTCCTTTCACTAATGTGGAAAAATAGTAGCAAATCGCTAAAATACACTAAAAATCACATACAAAATTCCTGAAAAATTCGAAAATATCTATACGAAATCCGAATAAACTTTATTGAAATGAGGGCAGAATGTACTTTAGGTCAAAAATGGAATGTCAAAAATTTGCAGCAGATCGCGAAGAAATGTAAAAAATTTACTATAATTGGATAAATGTTTCAAATCTAATTCCTTTGACCTGCGGGCTCTCTTAAAATTTATGTTTTGGAAATCATGCTAAGCATTAGATCATGTTACTTTTATTCGTAATTAATTTACTTGGACTACCTTAAATATAATTAATATAATCCCTTAAGGTAATATTAGTTTTTGTTGCATTAAAATATCTCAATTTGTTGATTTTGTGTAAGCAAGTAAACCCTATTGTTTTACAGTGGAAGTCTATTGGAATTTGGCAAAATATTAGAAATATTGCCAAGTTGGCGTCACTTTTGGCGACTAATTTTGGTCACCAAATTTGGCGATATATCGCCAAGTTGGCAACAAACTTGGCGACAGAACTGGATCCCCCCTACGGTAACCACCCCTTAAAGGTATGGAGATGCATTACATGCTGTTCAATAATCGCATAACAAATTCGCTAAAAATTCAAAAATCGCTGTACGAATTCCGGATAAACTTTTTTGAAAAGAGAATAAAATTTACTATATTGGGTTAAAAGAAAGAAACATTATTCTTTTTCCTAATGTGGAAAAATCGAATTGATATGATCCCTTAAGTTAATATTAGTTTTTGTTGCATTAAAATATCTCAATTTGTTGATTTTCTGTAAGCAAGTAATCCATATTGGTTTATGATGGAAGTCTATGGGAATTTGGCAAAATAGTAGAGATATCGGCAAGTTGGCGACTCATTTTGGTCACCAAATTTGGCGATATACCGCCAAGTTGGCGATAATCTTGGCGGTATTTGGCAACAGAACTGTGTCCCTCTACGGTAACCTCCTTATAGGTATGGAAATGCATTAAATACTATTCAATAATTGCATAAAAAATTCACTAAAAATTCAAAAATCGCTGCACGAATTCCGAATAAACTTTTTTGAAAAGAGAACAAAATTTACTATATTGGGTTAAAAGAAAGAAACCATATTCTTCTCACTTATATGGAAAAATCGCCTCAAAACTTAAAAAAGTGCTAAAAATCGCATAAAAAATTAAATAAAAAAAATTGAAAATCGGGCTTCGAGGTGCAAAACTTTATGTATAGATGTACCTTTTCCCCAAATTTTGTACTTTACGTGCAGCAGTCTCTTCAGAACACCGTCGACACACTCACTCACTCACACATAAACTTCTTTCTTTATTATTATAGATAACAAAAGAACAAATAAATTAGTATAACATTAATAAAAATACAAATAAAACGTCGAAATAAAAATCACTTGATGGCGTGAACATGTGTAACTTCCTTAAAGTCAAGAGAATGTGACATTTACGATCAACCATTATTGGCATTTAATCTTATAGTTTGGCGACAGATTTTTGGTCGATGAGATAACCAAGTAGCACTGTTTTAATTTACCACTCGAAAAATAAAAAAATGCTAACTGGTGAGTTAAAAAAAAGCTATTGGTGAGATTTTCACCCGGCTAACATAAAAGTACCAGGAATTCTTTGTGATCATGGCAACTTTTATGTAGTTTTATTCGAAAAAATAATTTTGATTCTTTAATCAAAATGGAAAGCTTTCTTATGAAAAGCGAAGGAATCAGCCCGTTGTTTATGGCAGTTACATGACTTGGACTATTATAATATAAACAAAATAATGGGGATAAAATAATATTCGGCGACTTATCACAAGTACCAAAATGGCCGCCTGGAATATAAAAAGCGAAGGGATCCGCCTGGAGCTGTTGATGATAGTCACATGACTTAGGCTATAATTATAGAGATTGTTTTCAGTTTTAAAAACAGCGCAAAGAATAATATTTCCTAACAATTAAAAATTTATTTTCACGTGACTATTAAAAACAGAAAAAAACCCTTTAAAATTACCATTAAATGAGTACATGTTAAAGGCAGGAAAATATTGAAAATTATGTTCTGAAAATTGTATTTACACGTGAATATTACAAGGGAAAGGAAACTTTAAAATAATAAATACATTAATATGCGTTTAACCCTTTCACGGACAAGGCACTTCTATTCGTAAAATCTTGAAATCAGTGAATGGCACCAGAATTTACAAACAAATTTCGAAATACAAAAATGCTTTTGTTCACTTACTTAATAAAAGGGAAATTTTCATCCCAATATTCTGATGCTAATGTGGCATTTAAGAATTAAAATAAAGTGGTCCAAAAATGAACCACCGCCCTTGAAGGGGTTAAAGCAGCAAATTTTAGTAATTGTATTATATCAATCGTTTTATAACGCTGTTAAAAAAAAATACCGAGAGACAAAGATTCTGTTTACTTAATTCATTTTATTTCAGCTTCTTTTCAAATGTTTAACTGATTTTCTTTAACCAAACACGAAAACAACCATTGGATGTCTTAACAGCAACTGATTCTTACCTTAAATTTTTGCAATCAAAGGGAATTGAATGGAAACCCATTTACAGGGAGATCGCTACAGGTTTTTTTCAGTATAATTCAATCTTCTCTAATCTTTTTAAAACTGATCAGATTAGCGTGCGTTTAGATTCTACAGTGTCTGAACGGGGGTTGGCGAGCGTAGCTTGTAGGGGGCAGAGCCCCCTAGTATATATATATTTAAACTAACCAGCAAAATGCAATATATAGAAAGAAATTGTCACAATAAAGTTTATGTGACTCAAAAATAATTCATTACAATACATTTTTATAGTAACATTTTTATAAAATTTCCGTATAAAATTAATAAAGATATACATTATCAGACACATATACAACAGAGGAAAATTCATGGCAAATTTAGGAAAACATTGCATGTACAATAAATCAAAATTTACAAAAAAATTAATGGAATTTTTGCTTACCATCACAATCACATTTAAAAGAATATATTTGATATCATTAAATATAAACAATATGGCAAATAAAAGTTTGAAATTTCAGTTTCTTCAAATATAAAATAGTCATTAGGGATTATATTCTTTGTAAACACATTGTACTCATAGTTTTGACACAAACATTTTGAGCTTTAAATATATTAAGACAGACTGCACAGTGCATAGTTTATAAAAAACAAGAAAATGGTGTTTCAATTTTACCCTGAAAGAGTAAAATATAACACTGCTATGCTTATGCTTACATTGCTGCAATTTGGAGGAATATGAAATATTGACAATGAATAGACACATATACAAGTTTTTGATATATTTTCTACAGCCTGCAATTTTGCCTAAAAATTAACTTGCCTCATCAGAAGATTACAGCCTAGACAGTGGTGAGTAGATTGGTGTTATTTCCTACTACTGAACATACTTAATATGGCAAATAAAATAATGAATTAAACTGAATCATTTTTGTATTGTGTAATTAACCAAACGTATAAAAGGTTAAACAAAATGATAATTTTTACTGGAAGAGAAATTGTCTGATTTTATAAAATACAATAAATAAATTAGCATCCAAATAAATAAGTAGAAAAATAAATAAAAATCAGTAGCACAAAAGAATAACTTACGTTTGAAATTCTTTACTTTTCTTTGGATATTCAGCACCTTTTGCAATAACATACAGAAAATCTTCTGTTAACACAAATGGCACTCTTTCTCTGTTGATTCCAAATTTCTTTTTAAAATGCCCCAAGAAATGTCCAAAATCAATGTGAAAAATCTAAGTGTAGATAAAAAGTGCAAAAATTATATTAAATTCACCAAATATTATTTATACCCATATTATATGTATTAATAAGGACTATATTTTTATTTTCTGAGCTATCAGAACTAAGTTTGGCCATCATTTCAATTTTTTGTTATTTAATTTTCCTATCTTAGTAAAAAATGTTTAAAGTACATAATTAAAGCTACACGAAGAAATTATGTTTTCTATATTAGTAAATTCATAGGAAGAGAAAAAGAAAAAAAATATATATATTGAAGTTATAAATCAGCCATAAAGACATTATTGATAAAATGAATCAATTGTACTGTTAAAATACGTCTTACCATAACGAAAATCTGTTATTTTACATAAACTAATCCAATAATGTAACAATTTAAAAGTTACGGGAGCGGTTCAGGCAGTTATTTTCAAATAAATAGAATAATTAGGATTATCAATAATTAATAAAATATTTATGAGAATATTTAACCATTCGAACTAATTATTAATGCCATTATCACAAAATCAATATTTTTACTATTTTTAGATTTTTAGACCAAATTAACCCGGGAGAACTCGCTAGTGAGAATGCCCAATTGCTTTTCTTTTACTTTACATTCATATACTATCAACTTTTTTTGGTTGGCTTAGTACTTTTATTCACAAAATAGGTAAAATAATTGAAAAACATTTTGAAATTTTAATTAAAATGAAAAATGATTTAAATAAGAGTCTTAAAAAAGTACGACTGTGAGAGAAAATCTCATGCAGCAAGTTCTCCCGGGTTAATGTGACAATTGAAGGGGAAGGAGTTCATGGATACTCTGACCTTGTGATACAATAAAAGGTTTTCAGAGAAAATAACAGCCTTGGAAGATCAGTATATGTAATTGCATTTTGCATTACATTTCATAAGAATTTAATCTCTTTAAATTACTTAGTCCTATAGTAATACTAAGATGAAAGAAATGAAACTAGGTTGAGATTTTTAAATATTAAATAAAATGAGTTAGCGTATTAAAAGAAAAAAAATTACTACACTCTTTATTTTTTATTTATATTTTATTGATGCAGTTTCAAAGCCATTTCACATATTTAAGTAAGTTTGGCACATAATTAACTCCATTGTTAATCAAAGGCAACAAATCATGGGGTGAAATTTATTTTAAATGGGGGTTGGGGGATCAGGGCAGCAAAGTCTTTCTGTCAAAAAAATGTTTAAATTCTCAGTTTTAAAAAACGTCCATAGAAATTTATTTTTAAATATTTGATATATTTTAATCACTAAAGTTTCACATTGTGTTTTATATGTTTAAAACTTTCCTTGCATAAGGAGTTCTGACACCCCCCCCCCCAAAAAAAAAAAAAAAAAAAAAAATCATGTTTCTATTGAAAAAGCAGACTAAGTTATGAACCAAAGGCACAAATCTTGCTCCTTCTAAGATTTCTTTCTGTCTGTGCCTATGTCTCTTATTTCAAGTTATATCTTAATATTTTCCAAGATTTAGGAGGGGGAGGGGAATGGGTCGGCCCTCTTCTATTCCCCTAGCACATGTTCATGAAAACAAGTAATTTTTCTTTAATAACTGTAGCCAAGAAAAACTTTCTTTTTTAAAATGCATAAATTTATTTTCTACTATGAGTAATTATTTTGATTGTTATATTTTTAAAAATTTAATAAAATTTGACATTTATGTTGCTTATAAGCTAGGTAAATTTACAGAATTTTAAGTATTATAATTGTTTTCTTAAATTACTATTTATATGCTTGCTTTAATTTAAAAAATGTATATATATATATATATATATATATGTATGTAGTTTAGCTGAACTGATAACACATAAAAAAAAAATAAAGAAAAAATTCAAAACTGAAAGAGTGCTGGCTGAACAGCAAGATTACAGAGAAAAGATCTCAAACAGTGCGGAATACTCAAACATTTGAATACTAGAATTCATGAGCATATACATCTAATGAGACCAATAAAAAAAATTTAGCTATTAACTGAAAGAACTGGAAACTCGAAAACTATAGTTTTCTTTGCCAAAATGAATGCCAGTAGGCCTGTATTCGGATACCCTTGTTTGATCTTGAGACCATTCGAGAAGTTGGTTGAATTGAGAAATTGGACATTTTGCATTCAAATGCTTCCATCACTAATTCAGATCAAAGAATATATTTGTTTATGCAATTATCTAAATTCAAATGATTATCAGAAAAAATTATAAAACTTCAAAATTTCAGGTATTCAAACAGTTATTTACTTTGATATTGTCAGCACATCCCTATTAAAATACAAAATAATAACTACCCTATTTCCAAAATTTATATGTATTTTCAAATTCAGATAAATGATATTATTATCTGAAATTATATCTTTATTTATACCATCAGAATAATAATGAAAAAAAAATGAAAAATACATTGACCAATGAAAGACTATGTGTGAAGATAATCCAATAAATAGGGACTTGATTGTGGACTTATTTTTGGACTTTTATTCATATATTCAAAATGTATTAAATTAGCACAAGGGGGTCGGATCCAACATAGAGAATACATACAAATATTACTTTTCAAGAATCATTTTATGTTTTCATATTCTCTTTCTTTGACACTTAGATCTAGGTTAATAAATAAAAAGGGATGCACATAACAATCTTGATTATAAAACACTTTTCATTTCTGGATTAAATTTACTAAAATTCTTAAATTATATAAGTGGTAAAGTAGTTCTGGTTTGATAAAAAACAGGTCTTGAATATACACAGTTAATACAGAAAAGTTCTTGATTAAGTTAATATTATTTCAAAACAATGTTCTTGACTACTACTTACAATTAATACAGAAAGTTCTTGAGAAAAAAGTCTATATACACTGAGCACCAGTAAAAAGATAATTGCATGATACATTGAAATCTTGTATGAATTAGCTTTACTAAAGTTCATCATTTGACAGTCTCTTCTAAGTTAACGTAGAAACACACACACTAAAGGTTATCATAAGATGTACATTTTCTGCTTTAATATACTTAAAATTTTCATAGACACAGATGATACATTTTTTTCAAGTTATTAGGCGATAACGGAAAATCTGTCAGCTGACACATTTATTAAAATCCTTGGAGATAAGCAAATAAAAAAAAACCCAAAATAAATAAAAATTAAGCAAAGTTTTGCTAAAAACGTAAATTTTCAGAATAAAAAACCACAAACTACGTACGTATCTGTGTGACAAAGACATTAAGAAATATGATACAGTTTATGAACACAATCTACAATACCATGTTCTTTACCTTAATCTGAATTTACTGATGATTAGGAGTCTCTAGATAAGAGAGAATGATGAAATCCATTTTACAAAGATATAGCTAAATTCATTCTTAAAGTAGGGATGCAGCGGATATCTGATGAATATACTATATCTGGCTGATCCAGTCAGTATGCTGGATATTATTGTTATCCAGCAGTACATTCAGCCTGAAATAATAAGACCATACTATGCTTTTATTGTTCATTGAACTCACTGTTAAAATTTCCAGATGATAAAGCTGATAGTTTAATCTTGCCAAATACAATGTCCGGTATCTAGCCAAATTGATATCTGTTGCATTTCTATTTAAAAGCATATATATAGAATTTATACTAATATATTTTAAATATTCATAGAGATTTTTGATTTCAGTAAAAATTCCTAGAAAGATTAAATTTGATACCAAATTCTCTCATTGACATTTTTTTAATTATAAAAGCAAAGCTTTGCTGCCAATACTTTTCAATCATGTTGATAAATAATTAAGGAATCTCTTATGCTTAAAAATTAAATAGTATTCTAGTTGAGTTATTACATAGAGTGATTATACAGAATTACATAAGATATATATAACTTATAAAAAAATAAAGAATCCTCCCCTCTCCTATACTGAAATATTAATGCTAGTGCATATATAAAAGATGTTTCATTTTAAAATATCTGAAAATAAAAATATACAGGGTGATTCAGAATAACTCAGTAATTCAATAATTTGCAGAGATAGAGCAACCTATAACAAACAATTTTTGTGTAGGAAAGTATTGTTGTAATCCACTAATGCAGTAAAAAGTACAGGGTGTCTCGCTCAAATATGCACCTGAATTTTTGTTCATAACTTTAATAATAATAAAGATTTTAAACAAAAATGCAGCAGATTACCTTCCTTTATGTAAAATGTAAAGATATCACAGGAGCTGGCAGAAGTGGCCACCAACTGAATCCAAACAGTACTGAATTAGATGTGTTATGCGTTGGAATGAAACTCACATTACACATGCTGTCCCTTACTGAATTATTGTGCTCTTCAGCACTTTCATAATATCCTCGTCTTTCACACCAAGAAATTAAGTCTGTTTAAAATTTTGTTAAAATATCTTCATTATTGTTAAAATTATGAACAAAAATCTGGGTTCAGATTAGAGTAAGACACCCTGCATTTTTGACTGAATAAATGGATTGCTATTCTAATTCCCTATAGAAAAATTGTTTGCTGTAGTATAGCTTCTTGTAAGTTACTGAACAGTTACTCCAAATCATCATGTATAACTTTTGTATCTATAACACCCCAAATAGATAAAAAATTTCTTGCAAATGACTAAGTAGCTGGTAAGTTTAAAAACTTTAAATATCTCAATAATATATATGGTGTTACTTAATAAGATTTTTAAGGAAATAATAAGTGACAAATATATTTTCTGATATTCTGAACTATATTTATAAAATGTGATGTAAAAATATAAACAAATTAATGCTAACCTGTCCTTCTTCATTTACCATAATATTGTCAGGATTTCTGTCACCAATTCCAAGAATAAAAGTAGCTACACAATATCCAGCACAAGAATGAGTAAATGTTTCAATAGCTTGGTCATATCTTAAAAATAGTAAATAAGCATGTTAAGCGAAACAATATCTGGCAGAAAGTAAAAATTAGTGATGTAACGAATAGTGATTTGGCCGAATAGCCGAATACCGAATATTCGGCCAAGTTTTAGGCCGAATACCGAATATTCGGCGGCCGAATACTGACTTTAATATAAATGACTTTTAATTGTTTAATTTTTTTTTTTTCAATTTTAAAATAAAAAATTAAATTAAGGACTAATTGAAATTAATTTTTTGTTTGAGTTTTCAAAAACCATAACAGCTGAATGTATTTTTTGTTATACTTTAAATGCCTTAAAAAATACTTTAAAGATAACATATGACTTTTAAAAATGTAAATAATAATTTAATTCATAATTTTTTATTTAATCCATAGATAGTTCTAGTAATTTATATATATATACAATCTAAAATAGAACTCATTACCTCTGTAAAAATGAAACTTTTTATTTTAGTAAAATCCTTTCACCCCCTAAAAATAAGAACTTGCATGTGTCCTCTGTCTTTTTATATCCTTTTTCATGCAACTTAAACTTAGTAAATTTACACTCTGTATGTCAAAAAAAAAGGTTATTTTCTTAAAATATAATTATTCATTCCATTAAAATATTATATATTGTTTTCTGCTACCAAGATATACTTTTCTCTTTTCTTTCTCTCAAAATTAACAAGCCCCTCATAATACTTCCTCCACCCCATATTTCAGAATGAGATCTTTTTCTTATAATAATTAATGTATTTAGGCAGGGTTGGAAAAAAACCGGGTTTTTTTGTAAAAAACCAAAAAAACCGGTTTATTTGGTTTAAACCAGGTTTTTTTTGGTTTAAACCGGGTTTTTTTAAATATAATTTCCTATTGCATACAGATGCATATCTGTTGATAAAATAAACTTTTTTGGATATTATATAAGTAATATAACTTTTAAAAATATTTAAATTAAATAATTACAGTCAATTATATAGAAAATTGAAATCATTTCTAATTTAAATATTATTAGTAACAGCTATGTTTTATGTTCAAAGTCAACTGCTCTACACAGTGAAGCATTGATACCTTGAAAATCATATGAAGATTCCTTTGATTAATAATATAATAATCAATCAATAAACATTTGATGCAGTTTCATTAATATAATATATTATTCTGTGGTTATTATTATTATTATTATTATTTTTTTAATATCCAAATACTTCTGGTTATTTTGTTATATGAGTGATAACTCCAAGTGTCCAAGTCAACATATTTGGCCATTAGATTCAGCAACTAACAGAAAAGATTGATTGGTATTCTTGAAATGCTATAACTAGCACTCAATTTTTGCAATCTGTGTTATTCAATTTGATATCTTAAGTTACTCTTTTAGATTCTTTAAGGATAATCTTCCCCAATCCCAATCCAGAAAATTTTCTTTTACAACTTAACCAAAATCTTAAAGATCATTGTATTTTGTTATTAATTTCTGTAAATAATCTGCATTTTATAAATGAAAATATCTTATGCTAAATATTGAATATTATTTATCTATTTTATCTTTTCTAATTTCACATGTTTTAAGAAAAATCTTTAGGATACCAGATATATTCATCAGCACATGCTAATTTTCATTCTACATGCATAGAAACATGACCTAGACTCATTATGTCACATATTGACTGCTGAGATGAAGTGTTAAAAGTAGAAATTACTTCTATTTATGGTTTAAAACAATTAAATTACAAAAAAAAGAAAATATTATATTAGATTTTTTCTAAAAAAACCAAATGGTTTTCTTGACAAAAAAACCAATTGGTTTAAACCGTGGTTTAAACCATGGTTAAAACCACTTGGTTTAAACCGTGCCAACCCTGTATTTAGGTATAATTTTTTAATATTGTTTGTCGAAAATATTTAAAATCTTATTTTGTTTTGATTTTCTGGAACGTATCTAACCAAATATCTTAAAATGTTCGGCCAAATACGCCACTATTCGGCTACAGGTATTCGGTCAAATGTCCCACTATTCGGCCACAGGTATTCGGCCGGCCGAATATTCGGCAAAAGGGCCGAATAGGCCGAATACCGAATAGTGGCCGAATATTCGTTACATCCCTAGTAAAAATTAACAGAAAAATTGCAGAAACAATATTTACTTATTGCCTTTATTCTTTTCTTTAATCCATTTGTGAAGTTGTGTGGAATCAACCTGAAAAGCTGCCATTCTTCCCCCTTTACGCTGAATATTCATTACAGTTCTGGCATTCCTCACAACTTCAATCATGCCAACTTCCTTTCCAGTAGCCAAACATGCATATGGCATCATCCTAAGGACAATTTTTTAAATTTCATATATAACAGTATTTAATAGCTTCAGTATAAATAAGGGAAAGAATGAAAAACTCTAAAAAAGAATTTTATGAATACATGAAAAAATTAACTATTACGATCACAATTTGAAATCATCAATTACACAGAATCAAATTATTACCTTAAATCTAAACCTTCATTTTGCCATATAGAATCCATAATTCGAATAACTTGTAAGGTCAGCATGTCTTGTCGTAAATCTGTAAATAAATTATAACAATGTTACAAACAAACAATTGAAAAGGGAATGAAATTTAAATGCAAAAACAGAGAAATTGTGTTATAACATTCCCAATTTTTTAAAAGCACATTAAGTAATGGGGAGGGTAATTGTTAATTATTATATTATCATTAGGACTGTCTATTAAATGCAACCAATTATAGTAATGGAATCAAAGAGCAATTGATGTCATGATTTTGGTAATTTTGTAGATTACATGATGATCACACATGCTCAGACATTTGTTATTTTGATTATGGAAGCTTGTGAAAAAGACTCACAAAATGCAACAATTTGTTCTTACAGTTACTTTGATCATTACGCAGTAATTGATCCTTTAAATTTAGATTTATAAATTGATGCAAAGTTATAGATTGTAATTGTTGTTCTGTTTGTATCATGACAGGCGATAGAGGAAACTGAATATAATAAAATAAACTGAAAAACAAAAAATGTATTACAAATACTTCTTATTTTATTTATAACTTTCAGTTGTGAGATACTTTGGTATGTCACAAAAACAGTGAACAGTCACCTTTCCTTATTTAGCAACTTCAGAAAAGTGAAAGATTAAATTTAATAATTTTACTAAATTAATATTAACTACTTACAACATACGTATTCCAAACAGGGTTCGCAAAGCTGGGCCCAGTTCAAAAAAACCCGGTGGGTTTTTTCAGAATGGGCCCACTTGAAAAAGCCCACTGAAAAACCCATAAAGTGGGTTTTTTCAATTTTCAGATATAATTTAAAAATTTAAACAACATATAAATTTAATGAATTTAAGTCATTTCAGTTAATTTTGAAAAAATATTAATATATAAAAGCCATTACATACAAATAAAAATGTATTTCAGCACATTGAACTACTTTACTAACATAAAACCTAGTAGGCAACACACATAGTACATAATTATAGGTATGTCTTTATATAAAAAATTCAAATCAACTATATTCATGGAAATAAAAAATATGTATTTTTACTTTCTTCTATCTTTACAAGAAGAAAGTATTGGATTCCTGAAAAATTTCGTCTTCCAGTTCATGATTGATTTATATGTTTTAAAAAGGTCCTGGAGACAATTTGATAGTTTTTAGAAAATGACTGTCTGTATGTGAAAAAAATTTTGTGGGTGCTCTATCTCAAGAACTAATGCACAGAATTTCACAAAACTTTTACTAACACAAAACTGAGTTAGACCTTGATGTAAACTGATGCTGATTAGTTTTTGGTGTATACTGCCCAACAGGTGGTGCTGCTAAGCTGCATTTATCTCAATTTTTGCAATAGCTTTATCTTAAGAACTAATGCATGGATTTTCATAAAACTTCAGATTCAGTTACAAGTTAAGTTGTTGCTTATTGAATTTTGGTGCATGTCGCCCAACAGGTAGTGCTGCATTTTTCACGATTTCAGCAATAACTCTAATCTCAAGAACTAATGTACGGATTTGAATAAAAATTTAGATTCAGTTAAACCTTGATATAAACTGGTGCTGATTAGTTTTTGGTGTATATCGCCCAAGCGGTGCAGTTGTGCGGCATTTATCTCACTTTTTGCAATAGCTTTATCACAAGAACTAATAATGCATGGATTTTCATCAAACTTCAGATTCAGTTAGATGTTGACGTAAATTGTTACTGATCAAGTTTTGTTGTAAATTGAACAACAGGTGATACTTATATCTCCTTGTTAAATGCATCCAATTCAACAAATCTATATTTTACAATCCTCATGATGGGCATAAATTGCCATTTAATTTTGGCACTGTGATAGCGAATTTTGAATTATTAACATGTATGCGATAGAAGAAACTTTTGGGATTGGCACATCCGACTAGTTTACCCCTTTTTTTCTTCCTACTTATATATTTTAAATTTTAATATTCTATTCATTATTTGATTTAAAGAAAATTAACAATTTTATATCTTCTATTATATTTAAAATTAATTTGTGAGAAACACTGGCATTTAATTAATTTAAATTCATATAATTTATGCAATTTATAACTTGTAAAATAGCATTACAATTATATTGTATATAAGAGAACAATGTATTTTTTTATGTATAGTGTATATAATATATAGAAAATATAGTATATAATAATGTAATTACGCATGTATTATACTTTTGAAAAAACCCGATTTTCCCCGGGGAAAATTGGGTTTTTCATGAAAAAACCCGAAAAAACCCATGTGGGTTGGGTTTTTTCAGAAAAACCCGGGTTTTTGCGAACCCTGATTCCAAATGCTAATAAAATTTTCTTAAAATTAAACATATGATGTTTATTATGTCAACATATAATAAAAAAATGTTTTCCTTATTTTTCGAAGCAATAAATGAGAGAAAATGAGTTTTAGTCAGCAACTGTCCTTCACATAAATTCATATTTACATTATTTTACATAAATTCATATTTACATTATTTATGCAAGATGAATATCCCAATCGACAAATAGATATTTCCATGAGATCCAGCACATCCCTATGTAAAATCTACATGTTGCTCTTTTCACCAACGATTTTAGCTATGACAGAGTTGATTTAATTAGACATTAAAGACTAGCTGAAATGTGCAGTGTTGCCAGGGCCCATGGTAATATTTTTAAATGAACCTTAAATATGTATGATTTTAAAGCTTTAAATCGATTTTGTCTGAAATATATGCCTGCTGACTGAGTGAAAGATAGATTAAAAAACCCCTTGATATTTAAGCGGTAAAAGGCTTGAAATAACTGCAACAGGAAACACGTGTGGGGGTGATATGTTTCCAATGACTGCGTGATTTTCATGCTAAAATTTTGGTAATAACTGTACAAATCACTGATTTACGGGTAACTATTTATTTTTATTTATTTTTTTTTCACATTGAAATCGTGAGTGAAATTTTTTTGATTTTTGAACTGATTATTTCATCCTTAAATCTGACTATACATGAACCAAATTGATACTCAATCATTAGATAAAAGTTACTATGTATATAGTATTAAAATTTCAGAGCTATTGTATAAAATTAAGTATATTTTTTAAATCAAAATATGCATGATGTTAAGCCAGCGGCAAAAAGTGGCTTTGGGGAATGAATTATTTTCAAAGGGTTGATTTTCATATTTTTTGAAATGGTTTACAGTGTTGTAAAGAGAATTGAAAGTATATGATGTTTTGTATTTTCTTTTTTTGCATATTTTGATTTTCGGTTTCAATGAGTAATTTTGAAATATGGCAGAGAAAGGGAAGGACGGGTGGGGATCACTTTAAAAAAATAGTCGTTATCATCCAAACTCTTTGAAATTTTTAGGAGTTAAAAACATAATGTTTTCGTAGCCTGTGTGAAACAAACCAGAAAAAAATATTGATATTTAGTGGTAAAATGGCTCGTAAAAAGATTTTTTTCCCCTTTGACCTATTTCAATAGTTAAAAATAATAGTCCTTGTTGTTTGAATTTTTTGAGATTATTGGCAGTCATAAATATGATTGTTTTTGGCTAGGTGCTGTTAGCATAACAAACAAAAAATAGTTCTTATCATGCAATTTCTTCAATATTTTAATAGATTATAAATATAACTGTATCCAAGCCTTTTTTTAAAATTTCATAAAAAAAAAAAAATGTATATTTAGTAGTGAAAACTTGAGCCGAAATTGAGCAAAACAACGTCGAAACCGCTCAGTTTTTATTGTTTTCGTCGAAATTTTCACACATTTTATTTTGTAAAAAATTCTCGTCAGAATGTTTCAAAATTTTAGTAGGTGATGTAAATCTGGTCTGCAGAGATGCTCTGAAAAGATTGGGATGAAATACGAATTTTTAGGCACTTTTACCGTACAAAAAAGATAGTCTTTGTAAGGTGCAAAGTAACCTAAGTCACAAATTTTTTAGAAAGGGTTGAAATTCGTATTTTGAAAAACCTATTGTACCTTTGAAGAGAAGAAGGTCGCAGCTTTACAAACATATTTTTTTGTTATTCGGTACATCCAAAATTACATCCTAGGGAAGTGATGTCATATGGGAGAAAAAGAAGACAACAAAAATCACCCTTTTTGAATTTTTTTTTCAAAGGGTTAACATAGGTGTTTTTTTAAACTGATTACAGCATTTAAGATGCAAAAAGTAAAAATACGTTCTTTCAGAATATGTCTTATTTTTTAAAAATATTAATAGTTTGGGCATTTGATGTTAAAAGAGAACAACAATAAATCCTCCCAAATTGTAGCATTAGGTTCTTCATCTTACAAGGGAACCACTTTTGGTGTTGCTTGGCACCTAGCATTGAGACCTGGTGCATTTTAAAGCCCTATGTTACAAAGTTTGAGAATCAATAAAATTTTTCTGTTAAAATCATATTTCTTGATTTTACAGCAGCATAACTTTCTGAAAATGCAATTTTCAAGACCACTTATCGGACTATTAACATTGAAGTTTTTTAAAGAAAAGCATTTTAAAATAAAAATTAGTTAATAATAAGTATAAAATATTGAAAAAAGTTTAAAAATTTCTTTAAGAACCCACAAATTAGATTTTGAAAAATTGCAACATTATATTCATATTTTTGGCAGGGAAACAGTTGGCGTTTTTTTTTTTTTTCAAAAGTACAGCTTTCCGGCAACCCTATCCAAATGTCATAGCTGTTTGTCTTGTGTGAGGAGTGGTTTGGACTTCAGTAGAAATTGTAATGTCTGACCTAATTAGCCACAGTAATTTTTCTAAAATGTGTAAAAATATTAATTTACTTTATGATTACTTTTACAAAAGGATCATTTAGTAAAGCAACATTTCATTTTAAACATTCGAAACTTTATTCCATTCGATTTCAAAAGAAAACAGTTTGCTTATTTTGTATTTCACTAAAAAATAGTTTTCAATGATCTTGGAAGCTTTTATAGAATTTATTTACTATTTATATATTTATTGTCTGCATAGAAAAAAAAAAAGAAAAACCTAATATTTGTTTCTTATGCTATCAATTATTAAAAAAATCACAAATCACAATCTGATATAATTCTAATACGTACTGTACATTTACTCCCCAGATAAAGTGGGCGGAAAAATTGTAGCACCATATTCGGCAGACTTTTGGCATGAAATAAACAAATAAAAATGTAATAATAATAAATTAAAAGTATATAAAAGTATATAAAATATTATTTTAACAGAGAAATTTTATCGGTTCTCTAACTTTTATGTATAGAGCTACAAAATGCACCAGGTCTCGTTGCTAGGTGCGAGCAACACCAAAAGTGGTTCCCTTGTTAGTACAGCTGTGTAAATCGGGCTTCTAGGTATGTGCAAGTGCTTTCGACGACTCAAAATAAAACAGATGATATTTTTATGAGAGTGCATTGTGATTTTTAATTAATAACTCAGCTAATTATCAGAAATTTAAAATTCTGAGTCTCAGGTGCACCAGCAGAGTCCTTGGACTACCCTCATCTAAATTTACAGGCTTGTATGTGCTGTAGATTTCACTAGCCATTGTGGACACACAGAGTGAAGCTTTATTTTATCAGTATAGATTTTTTGCTGATTGCTGGTTGTGGTACCAATGATAAAATAAAGCAATTGATTTTATTTATTCACATACACAATACAGAAGTACTGCTCTACAACATAAGAAATTTTGATTAAAAATATATATATATTTATATTATCTTTTTTCCTAACACCTAATAAAAATTTTGCATTTATGATAGTGAGTGGGTTAGCAAGTCGAGTTTGTTGTGTGCCCAATTTATATATTTAATAAAACCCAAAGCTGAATTTTTAAGACCAATTTCAAATGATCTGAGCATGTGCAATGAGCATTTTAGGATGCTTTTCTGTCACTAAATGTAGTGGCAAACCAGTTTTAAAGTTCTTTCATTTCAGAGGAAAGTTGTTCGAAGTCTAGATGCCTAAAGCATCAGAAAGAAGGATTATGGTTTGCCAAAGGGTACATGGGTTTGAACACTCCTGGCATAAGATTTCTTTATTTGTAAAATTTTTAAGAAAAAAACTTTTAGTTGGATATTTTAGACTCTTTTTTTGGATCTGAAAATTGAAAAATGTTCTGTTGTCTGTATCAGTGTAAAGAGAGTTAATATGCAGCCAATCCGCAGCCTGATTATAAAAGGAGAGCTTTTTATTTCTTTTAACGATTGCTAACAAATATTCTGTAAAAATTTCTGATATTTTAATGATGTTATAAACTTTTTTCTGCAAAACCTTCAAGTTCCTTAATATCAAGTTTTGATGGGTACTATCTCTTAACTTAAATGGTTATGTAGTATATTTTCGTAGATTTGAAAACACAAAATATATCAACTTAATATTTTCTTTAAATAAAGCTCACATTTAACATAAAGTAACTGTATTTAAAGTAAGCGACTTAAAATTGCGATTTCAAGATTACATTCATAAGCACACAATTTCAATTTCATTTCCAGATTCCCCTTAACCATAAACAATTAATTCAAATATATTCCTCTTTTGAATTATTTATGAAATTTATTAAAACAAGGGTAATACTCACACATTATATGACAGTAGACACTGCTTAAACATTGATTGTGTCTGTATCTAAGATTACAAATATATATATATAAATTTGTAATGATATTGATAGTTAGTAAAAAAGGTGACTTCAAGGTTGTTCATATTTAAAAAATTTTAAGGTATTATGAAATCTAATAAAAAGTATTTATAAATTTTAAAAGTTTTTACCTGATGTCTCCAAAATGACGAATCTATTTGGAAAATGAATTAAAAAAAAAAAAAAGGCAAGCAATATAAATGCATCGTTTGCTGCAATTTATTTCTGAAAACAGCAATTTTTGAGAAACAGAACAATATCTAAGTAATATGACTTTAATATAAAAATAATTGAAATAAAATATAATTTTTTTAATAAACCAATAATTTTTGGGACACACGATATAACGTTGTTGTTTGCTATTTCATTACAATATGAATTATGATTCATTTATTTTTATTATATACTCAACTACACTCAATCCTTAAGAGGAATTTGACAACGTTTGATTTAGATCTCCTTTTCTGATCAGCATAATTTTAGGAGAAAAAATGATAAATACATTTTTTATATTTAAAAACATAAGAAAATTATAATAAAAGTGCTTTTTTTTTGTGATAGATTTTTTTTTTCTTTCTTTATGAAATTTTAGCAAAAACAATATATTACCAAAAAAATTTTATTTTTAGAATCATTTAAAAAGAGATCTGAGCAAAATTACACTTACCATCACCATTTTTGAAAATAATGGAATTGTACTTAAACAAGCACTCAGCCATTGGATCAGGATTGAGCCAAACTAACCACAGTGGTCTTTTGGCAGAGTCTAAAATTTTACAATCTTCAACACTGCAGTAAAATAAAATAATGTTACTGTTAAACATCTGCAGTGTAATACACATAATTTTTATAAAATAATTACAAAGTTATATACAGTTTATAAAGTACAGATAGTAATAAATGTTACCTGAAACTATCTTTTACTGATTTTAAGTTATGCATAAACATAGAATGCATTATAACACACACAAAGATAGAAATACTATATCAATTTAATTCAAACTTTAAATACACTTTTATACTGACAAGTAATTAGTGTAACTTATTTTGTCTGAGAATTTCAAGAGTCATGATCCCTCCACAATAAAGTAATTAATCTCAAGATTCATTAATTGATTTTAGCGTTTAGCAATTTTTTAAATTTCTAAGCTTAACAAAAAATTTGTGGAACTAAATGCAGAAATCAAGCATTACAAGTAGAAGATAATTTGTTATTTTGCTTTTTGAAAGTAGATTAACGTATGGAAAAACTTTTAAATGAATAAAAAAACCTATGATCTGATCAAACTCAGGAGAGACTAGTAAATAAAAGTAATTTGGCAGCATGAATAAAACATTGAATACAATCAACACAAGCCAAACAGGTCACAATGCTTTTTATTCATTTCCTAGATTATTCACTTTTACTTAAAATTTTTATTCATTGTAAAGTATAAAAAATTAGCAAGGGAAAATGATCATTTAAACTTCTCAGATATAAACAATGAATTTTGCAGTTAAAATGCACTTGCATTCCACATTGTAAAAAAATTATTACTCTCTAGGGCTAAATTTAATACATTATTTCATCTTTATTAATTTAATTCAGAGCTTTTTAATGAGCAAATTGATATTATTGCAATAAATTTTTTTGAAAATGAGTAATATAATGAACGATTTGGTACAGGCATATTTGGACCATGTTTATAAAGAAAATTTAACAATGTGTGAAATGATTTGTATTAGGCAAAAATTTACAATCTGCACAACTTCAGGTCCAAAAAGAATGCAATATAAAGATCCTCTACTGTACACTGACATGTTTCAGACATTTACAAGATAAGTTTAATGATGTATGAAATGTGACCTATATAATATATATATATAATTTTGCCCCCCTCCCCCATCTTCCAGTTTGAGAAACAATGGTAAAATTCATAAATCATATGTGAAAATAATTAAAAATTAGTACATACATAAGATTTCCAAGAACATGATTATTATTTAAAGGAGATGGAAAATTCTGTAAAGCTTCCAGATAATCTGCTTGCTGAACTTGTTCATATAAAAATTTTAATCGTTCCTAAGTAACACATTAAAAATATTACAATCAATAATATAATAATATGTTAAACATATAATACTAATATATAAAGATGGAACACAACAATAATATACAAACATAAGAATTTACACAAAAATAATAATTAAATCATGCAAATATTTATAATTATTATAGGTAATCAATTAACCTATTCCCTAATGATAGTTTGAAAATGCAACATTTTCATAAATAATTTTTTCTCTTATGAAAATACAATATTTGGACAAAAAATATAACATTTATTTTAAGGCTGTTCTCAACTGCTCTGCTCAACAAGCGCAAAACGTTTTGACACATTTACAAATTCATTTTTTAACAGAAAGATATAAAATTGGAAAGCCTGACCATGGAAGCGATTTGGAATTGAGCTGTTTTTTCCATTTTTTGATCAATAAATTACCTATTGAGTTATAAGCGATTTTGATCACATGACACGGCATTTTTCTCCCCTTACTGACTGGATTTTCTTCTTTCGTTCGGAAATTCTGTTCAAAATGCCAACTTTGACAGTATTTTCTGAAAGATCTATTGCGTTTACAAGAAAACGGAAAAAACAGTTCGATGACATAGTTTCTGAATAATAACACCTTCTAATTTCATGCGTTTCCGAACAAAAATGAATTAAAACTTATGTCAGAAAGTTTACCCTTTGGATTTGAGAACAGCCTTAAGAGATTAAATTCTTTTTGTTACTGGTCTCAATTTTTTTAAAAGTTAAAATATATTTTTATGGTGTCTCAATTTTTCACAACCTATTTATCAGATTTTTTTTTTTTTTTTTTTTTTTATGAAGCAAAACTTTTAATAAAAAGTTTTTGTAGTAAGGAATAGGTTAAAGATCATCAATTTATGAGAAGCCACTGTATGACACTTTCCCTCACATTTGCAAATAAAAGCCAATGCCTCATCTTTACAGAAAAAATATGCTTAATTCTCTAAAATTAAGTCTGATAATTAGCATCTCTGATAGCATGCTAGTTAAATTATATTATAATACTCATTTTGAGAATGGCTTTATTCTTCTCCTTACAAGGGAAGTTTTCGGACATGTTGATGAGAATCATCATGAAACTTTTAGAGATATACAAGTATGATCATGTGAACAGAACCAGAAATGCAATGTGCGGCATTTCATAGTCATTTGCAACATCGATAATAAGACATATAAAGTGGGCACCTGCCCATGATATTTGCAACCATAAATTGGCACACATATCTATGATCTATTCTGATATCACCATAGACTAGACTCCACATAATAAAGATGCACATGTGATACACACATACACTTCATTGGTATGGTTGATGTGGACATCACAGGCAGATGATGGCAGCACACGACTCACAGTCAGGTATGTTGCGCACATATCACATGCAGCAAAATTTAACTCCAACACATTACGGAACAATGAAATAGGTATATCCTGTGACATATATTCAGTTGCTTTTAATGCATAGCAAAGCATATGTAATACCGTTATATAATTTGAACATTATACTAAGTTACATTTAAATACTATGGTTTGCAAATATTGTGCATGGGTGCTCGCTTTATATGCCTCCAAGGGTTGCAGAGATTGCAAAATGCCACATTGCATATGTGCTTTTTTTTTTTTTTTTTTTTTTTTTGTTCACATGCTTGTCCCCATTAAAAATTTCTTGAGGATTTTTGTCAGCAAGTCCAATAGTTTCTCATTAGAGTTTTGAATTACTTTAATTTTAAAGGCATAAATTGCCTTCATACATTTTTTCTAAGTTTACTTATTTTTTGAGGCATAATACCTTATTTATTAAGATTATTATACAGTTTTACAACTAATAAACACTAATTATCTACAAACATTCTTTACTAATTTTAGTGAATAATTAGAAATTAATTAACTTTTATTAAAAAATATGAAATAAATACAAGGAAGACAATATATATATATATATATATATATAACATAGAAATAGCACATAATGCCAAAAAGGGAAAAGCAAATTTCAGAAATCTATATGTGTCGAGATGAAAAAAAAACACTGTTTATTATTATTATTATTTTAATTTCTGGATTTATTGTTTCTTCTCATGGAAACAAAATTTTAAAAAAGTGGGGGGGGGGGGGGGGGGTCAAGAAAACTAAACAAAAATGAAGTTTTTCTTTCTTTAACATCATTATTATTTTTTTGTTTTTGAGTAAAATAAACCATAGAAATTTTGAGGAGTAAATGCTTTTTATTAATGCTTTTTCTAAAACAATTATTATTCTACTTAATTTTTCACCAAACAAACTAAGGACTAGAAAACAGGAACTTTGCTTTTTCAGAATTTAATGTCGCCCCCGATGAAAAAAAAAATGTATATAAATATAGATAGTACAAAGCATATTTCAGTTTAAGACCTTTTATTTTATAGAAAATGATGTCACTCGCATCTGCTGAAGAATTCCACATTTACAATCCAGTCTTAAACAACATCTACAGAAATGTATGCATATGATGTCACTATCACAGAATAATACACAATTCCAGCAAAAAGCGATGTCGTCATTCAAGTAACTCAACCAAAAAAAATCGGCTATCTAATGATTCATATGCCTTCATTTATGTATAACATTAATATAGATACTTAAGATTAAATATAGTTTATAATAGCTCCATGTTTTATCAGAAAGCCTTCATTTATATTTTTTCAAAATAGTATGTATTTTAATTAATTTTTTTCCCAGTTATTATGGGATGAGAACAAAAAGATATACTAGTCTACTATTTTCCAACCATTTTTCCTTTACTTTCTACAGAAATGAAGTAATTCAGTTGCCAGCATTAAAAAAATTTTCGTTAAAAACTACAAAAAAATTAATATCTCAAAAATAAATTGAGGTGCAGTTTTCAAACAAATTGCGTTTAAAAATACTTTTTTCCCTATACGATGGTACAAAAATTGAAAATGTACGATGCTTAGAAGTTAAAAAAATTGCAGTAGAGATTATCCCATACAATGATACATCTGATTTGTTTTGTGACTGGCTTATACAACGTAACATTTTTTAGAGACGACTCTTTAATTGCTGCCGAAATAAATAGCATATCCGGGCCTAATAAAATTTTAATATTTAAATAGCTTGTTTTTGCTTAAAAAAATTATTTGCTACAGAATTATAACCAAGGAAAATAAATCTTTTGACCAGAATTCATTTTGAAACAATGTTCAACCAGATTAAGTATATGGAAAAAATTTACATAAAGGATTAGCAAGAATTTAATAACCTAATAAAAGAAACAAGAGAGAGTACTGTAGCATTTCTGCTGGTCTAAAATGAAAAGAAATTTCACAAAACTGGTAGCTGAAATGGCATAAAATTAAATAGTGACTTCTAATAATAATTCCTCTTTATATAAATCCTTACTTTTTGAGTATCATCTTTTCTTTCTTTTAAAATATCTGTTAGTTTTGTGAGCTTTTCAAGAGCTTCAACTTGTCTAATTATAGATTTTAGGTGAGATCCAACACCACGACAATAAGCCTCGAGCATAAGTCCAAAACGAGTAGCAACAGCAGGATCATGCATTTCTGATCTAAATGAATAATTACATATAGTGTATTTCAGAAAACTATAATGAAATTGCTTGAAATAGTTATGTGTTTATTTTTTTAAACACCAAGTTTCAAAGGAGAATAATGGATTTAATGGATAAAACATATAAATACAATTGCTAACATAATTGGTTAAATTATGGGATTAGAGTATGACATAATTACTGGAAAAATCACATGTTATTAGCCATAATTAAAAGTTTTTGGTTCTAAATAGACAATTTAACTTTTTTTGTTCTTTGTTACATTTGCAAACATGAAAGTACATATAATTAAGATAGTGAAACACACAAAGTTCAACCTTTTTGACAAGGTTTGATGTGGATGCCCTTGAATACTCAACAAACTTCCCATTGGTAAATCAATTCTCGCTATATATTTGCAAGCATGTTCACACTGATAAAACCAAATACTATGCTGATTCATGATTTCAAATTAGGAATGGGTTTCTAAAGTAGCAGACTGTGAATATGATTGCACTGAAATTTGGGGTCGAGAACACTATTGATTGCGACAAAAACAATAGAATGACACCTCCACAACTAATCTATACTGAGGTGAGAACTATATCCATAAACTTATGATATACAATACTGGTTATTTGCCATTGAAATGGTACTTTATAATTAATATTTCACAAATTATTCAGTTGTGAAAGCGCCCTTGTATTCCTCCCGTACTATTTTGTTCACACTGACAATGTAATAATTTATCAGTTAAAAAAAAAATATATATATATTCAGACTTATAACCTTAATTGCAATAAGTGTGTAGCCTTTCCATTGAATTTATATATAAAATAAAAATGCAATTTGTCAATATAAAAATAGACTTACAAAAAATAAAGAAAACATTCTTTTAGAGCTAACAAGGAAGGTCTCCATATGTGCATACTCAGAAAAATCTAAAAAAATTACAGAATGTTCTTTTCATGTGGGTATGTGTATTTATAAAAAAATTCTGGCAGAAACTTGATAGAGCATCCGTAAAAAAAATAATAAAAATTTTGTTTATTTGGCAACTTATCACCACTGTCTATATAAGGAGACCTTTCTTAAGCGGGCAGTGAAAACATGTAAAATTAAATAACTTCAGCAACATGCAACTAGTATATATTATATAAGCTTAAAAGAATATGTTAAGTATGATTCCGGGATATGTAAATTGAAATGAAAATTCGAAAAGAAATATTTAAATCTGATCGAAATAAGTTCAATTCACATTCCCCGAGATCACACTATGGCCGTACGTATAGTGGTAAATTAGTACGCGTCGTAAATAAATTAAATTAAATCTGAAAAAGAAAAACAAAATAATAATGACTCACCCCATTAGATGCACATCAAGAGAAGTAGCACACAACACTAAATAATAAGAGCGATTTAAACATAATATCATTTATTAAACATTATTGAGCATTTTATTTCCGGATCCGGTATGACATAATAAAATTAGGAATATTTTTGAATATTATTTTGACCATCTAAATTTACATATTTATAGAGAAATGAATCACTTTATTTTCTTCAATTATACTTTAATCGATATTTGATCATCTTGTTATTGTTTTTATATAAGCGCGAACAATTGTTATTTCCAAGTAGAGTTTCTAAAATAATCATAACACATCAAAGGGATAATTTAATGGTAGATGTGATACATGTAACAGTCTGAAGAATGGATGAATGAATACTGCTCACGTAATGTAGAAAAATATTAAAATATCGATTAAAAGTTTATCATCATATTTCTTTATGGGAATCCATATTGAAGGTTCAATGACAGACTTCACAAAGTCACTTTCTGGTTATCATTACGAATAGTGAGGAGTAGTAAAAAAAATCATTAACGGATCGTTGTATCATAAGTAATATCACCAAATTTCTTTAGAAGAGAACAGTAGATTGAAGGTCGGGGACAGACTTTGTGATTTTCTTAAATGGTTGCGGTTTAAATGTAGTTTATCACCATTTGACATGATTCTTGCAGATTCAGCGATGTAGATCAAAGTGTGAAAGTTCCAAAATATTCATGAAGTACATTCAGTTCAAGTATTATTGACATATCAAGTAACATTTAAGATAAGTATTCATATGGATGAGAAACGCCCGTTAGGCCGCTTGGCCTAACGGCGAAAAAAAAGGAACTCTGTAGCTACAAATAGATGATGTCTCGTCCGACAGAAAAATTCAACTGAACTCTTTTTTCAAATTGCCTGCCGAAATCCGGAAACGATCTCTGCAACGTCAGCCAATCAGAATATTTTTAAAGATGGCCTGTCGCTAGCACTTCCGGCGAAAAAGATTTTGTAGTAGGATTATGACCATGGAATGGCAACGCACTGAAGAAGCGGGGAGAAAAGGAATGTTTGCTATGTGGGAGTGCCTATGACGTCGAAAGGAATTTCCTGTCTGTTCTGAGATAAGGGACTAAATCTTCTTAAAAGTTGCATCTTTTGGGATGCGAGGTGAATGGAAAGCAATAAAATTAAGGGAAGCTTTAGTAGTAATAATTTCGTTTCTCTGGCAAACGATTTCAGTAATTTTATGAAAGTCTACCAGAGAAATGGAAAAAGAAAATAGAATGTAATAAATGTAATTTTAAATGAAATAATTAAAAGTAAAGATTTAGGATTTAATATTTAAAACTTAATAAAATTTTGCTGTCAAAATTGAAAGATGGTGAAAGGAAGTAGATTATTAAAATTAACAGAATATACAAAATTAAGTCCCCGAGATCACACTATGGCCGTACGTATAGTGGTAAATTAGTACGCGTCGTAAATAAATTAAATTAAATCTGAAAAAGAAAAACAAAATAATAATGACTCATCCCATTAGATGCACATCAAGAGAAGTAGCACACAACACTAAATAATAAGAGCGATTTAAACATAATATCATTTATTAAACATTATTGAGCATTTTATTTCTGGATCCGGTATGACATAATAAAATTAGGAATATTTTTGAATATTATTTTGACCATCTAAATTTACATATTTATAGAGAAATGAATCACTTTATTTTCTTCAATTATACTTTAATCGATATTTGATCATCTTGTTATTGTTTTTATATAAGCGCGAACAATTGTTATTTCCAAGTAGAGTTTCTAAAATAATCATAACACATCAAAGGGATAATTTAATGGTAGATGTGATACATGTAACAGTCTGAAGAATGGATGAATGAATACTGCTCACGTAATGTAGAAAAATATTAAAATATCGATTAAAAGTTTATCATCATATTTCTTTATGGGAATCCATATTGAAGGTTCAATGACAGACTTCACAAAGTCACTTTCTGGTTATCATTACGAATAGTGAGGAGTAGTAAAAAAAATCATTAACGGATCGTTGTATCATAAGTAATATCACCAAATTTCTTTAGAAGAGAACAGTAGATTGAAGGTCGGGGACAGACTTTGTGATTTTCTTAAATGGTTGCGGTTTAAATGTAGTTTATCACCATTTGACATGATTCTTGCAGATTCAGCGATGTAGATCAAAGTGTGAAAGTTCCAAAATATTCATGAAGTACATTCAGTTCAAGTATTATTGACATATCAAGTAACATTTAAGATAAGTATTCATATGGATGAGAAACGCCCGTTAGGCCGCTTGGCCTAACGGCGAAAAAAAAGGAACTCTGTAGCTACAAATAGATGATGTCTCGTCCGACAGAAAAATTCAACTGAACTCTTTTTTCAAATTGCCTGCCGAAATCCGGAAACGATCTCTGCAACGTCAGCCAATCAGAATATTTTTAAAGATGGCCTGTCGCTAGCACTTCCGGCGAAAAAGATTTTGTAGTAGGATTATGACCATGGAATGGCAACGCACTGAAGAAGCGGGGAGAAAAGGAATGTTTGCTATGTGGGAGTGCCTATGACGTCGAAAGGAATTTCCTGTCTGTTCTGAGATAAGGGACTAAATCTTCTTAAAAGTTGCATCTTTTGGGATGCGAGGTGAATGGAAAGCAATAAAATTAAGGGAAGCTTTAGTAGTAATAATTTCGTTTCTCTGGCAAACGATTTCAGTAATTTTATGAAAGTCTACCAGAGAAATGGAAAAAGAAAATAGAATGTAATAAATGTAATTTTAAATGAAATAATTAAAAGTAAAGATTTAGGATTTAATATTTAAAACTTAATAAAATTTTGCTGTCAAAATTGAAAGATGGTGAAAGGAAGTAGATTATTAAAATTAACAGAATATACAAAATTAAGTCCCCGAGATCACACTATGGCCGTACGTATAGTGGTAAATTAGTACGCGTCGTAAATAAATTAAATTAAATCTGAAAAAGAAAAACAAAATAATAATGACTCACCCCATTAGATGCACATCAAGAGAAGTAGCACACAACACTAAATAATAAGAGCGATTTAAACATAATATCATTTATTAAACATTATTGAGCATTTTATTTCCGGATCCGGTATGACATAATAAAATTAGGAATATTTTTGAATATTATTTTGACCATCTAAATTTACATATTTATAGAGAAATGAATCACTTTATTTTCTTCAATTATACTTTAATCGATATTTGATCATCTTGTTATTGTTTTTATATAAGCGCGAACAATTGTTATTTCCAAGTAGAGTTTCTAAAATAATCATAACACATCAAAGGGATAATTTAATGGTAGATGTGATACATGTAACAGTCTGAAGAATGGATGAATGAATACTGCTCACGTAATGTAGAAAAATATTAAAATATCGATTAAAAGTTTATCATCATATTTCTTTATGGGAATCCATATTGAAGGTTCAATGACAGACTTCACAAAGTCACTTTCTGGTTATCATTACGAATAGTGAGGAGTAGTAAAAAAAATCATTAACGGATCGTTGTATCATAAGTAATATCACCAAATTTCTTTAGAAGAGAACAGTAGATTGAAGGTCGGGGACAGACTTTGTGATTTTCTTAAATGGTTGCGGTTTAAATGTAGTTTATCACCATTTGACATGATTCTTGCAGATTCAGCGATGTAGATCAAAGTGTGAAAGTTCCAAAATATTCATGAAGTACATTCAGTTCAAGTATTATTGACATATCAAGTAACATTTAAGATAAGTATTCATATGGATGAGAAACGCCCGTTAGGCCGCTTGGCCTAACGGCGAAAAAAAAGGAACTCTGTAGCTACAAATAGATGATGTCTCGTCCGACAGAAAAATTCAACTGAACTCTTTTTTCAAATTGCCTGCCGAAATCCGGAAACGATCTCTGCAACGTCAGCCAATCAGAATATTTTTAAAGATGGCCTGTCGCTAGCACTTCCGGCGAAAAAGATTTTGTAGTAGGATTATGACCATGGAATGGCAACGCACTGAAGAAGCGGGGAGAAAAGGAATGTTTGCTATGTGGGAGTGCCTATGACGTCGAAAGGAATTTCCTGTCTGTTCTGAGATAAGGGACTAAATCTTCTTAAAAGTTGCATCTTTTGGGATGCGAGGTGAATGGAAAGCAATAAAATTAAGGGAAGCTTTAGTAGTAATAATTTCGTTTCTCTGGCAAACGATTTCAGTAATTTTATGAAAGTCTACCAGAGAAATGGAAAAAGAAAATAGAATGTAATAAATGTAATTTTAAATGAAATAATTAAAAGTAAAGATTTAGGATTTAATATTTAAAACTTAATAAAATTTTGCTGTCAAAATTGAAAGATGGTGAAAGGAAGTAGATTATTAAAATTAACAGAATATACAAAATTAAGTTTATGTAAATTTAAGAAGGGTGAATGTTATGCAAAGTTTTTACAACATAACAGAATAAATAAACTGTTTTATCGTGTAAGTGTAAAGTCATTAAGTACTGTACATTTAAACACTCATTTAACCAGTAATTTAAAAATGCATTAAAATTGCTTGTATTTGGGGAAGAAAAATGTTGCTCGCTAAATTGCTTAATGTGTTCATCTTTTTGTGCCAAATATTTGAAAGCATTTTATTTTTTTTTTTACAGACTTTCTATTGGAATTCTGCCGCTAAATTCAACTGATACTTTATTACATAAGTAGTTTGTATTTTTTTCAAAATATTCTGAATATGCGCTGTAAGGAGACCTTCCTTGTAAGACATAGATAAATATATTCATTCTACCTCGGTAAAAAAAGATATTCATGCAACAAATTAAACATTATTTCATGTTAACATAGTTTTTGTTTAAAATTATCTGTTATTTATTTTATATTTTTAAAAAATTTATTTCAATAAACCATTAAAACATACTGATAACAAATTATTTTTTTGCCTATAAAAATAAAAATTTGAAGAATCTTCCAAAATCTAATGAAATGTAAGTATAGAATGTAATTAAATAATCTTGAAGTAAATTAAAATAATATTAATAAAAAAAAAAAAAAACTCTTTATGATTGCATTGAATTTAATTTACTTGAAGACTGTTTCAGTTTTAAGCGGCAGGAAAAAGTCACAAAATAGCATTTCAAGCATGATTTAGTCTTTTAAATGATTACATCTTTTAAAATCAATTTTAAATTAAAATGTAAAAAGATAAACTTTACACTCAAAGTATGAAAAACATTCATAATATTAACTGCTTGAATAACACTTGGCTGCATGGCCAAAATAAATTATATTGGCATAGAAAAATAATTTTTACAAAGCTTTAACAAAATAACAGAAAAAGGAGACAAGAGAAAATCTGACAAAAAAATTATGTTTATTTAAAAGTTAATTTTAGTCAAGTTGCCAAACATATTGTGATGAAATGAAGAGTTTAGTTTCATAACAGTCTAAATTTTCTAACTTTATATTTTTGGTCATGCAACATATATAAAATTAATTTTAACTTAAAAAAAAAAAAAAGTTCAAGAAATAACGGAAGTGTATACTTACTTAAGATGCCAAAAGAAAAAATGCCCAATTTTTCTGTTTGATAGTGCACGCCTCATTAAAAATTTTGCTAAACTGTTCTCCAAATATGATTCATATTTTAAAACCTATAGGGTATAGCAATTACAATTAGCAGTCATATAAGTTATTTAGTAAGAATATTTTCGCTCACTTCGATTTGATATTGTAAAACTTATAAAGAATACAGGGTCTGGGTAGAAAATAATGAGATTGATTCCATAAAATTTGTTTATTTTAAAATAATTTTACAGACACTTAATATTCTTCAAAATAGCCTCCTCCTGCATTAATACACCATTGCCAAAGACTCTGCCACCCATTTATGCCCGACTAAAACTCTACAACTTATAGGTGAAAACTGGGAAATTGAGTTACTAGCCAGTGGCCGGGAGACTCAGTTTTATTAGTGACCACTTTTTAAAGATAGTGGCCACTAAAATGTTTCAAACTTTCTTGACATTTAAATAAACGCTTTAAAAAGCGCTTTAATTTTAGCTGCATTGTCTGAAGTTCGAAAACTTGATGGATGCCCAGCACGTTGTTCGCCATCGATGTCCTCTTTTCTGTCTTTGAAGGTTTTGTGCCACCTAAACAGTTGGGCCTTGAGCAAAGAATCCTTCCCGTAGGCCTTCTTGTAACATGGCAAGAGTCTCATTAGCCAATTTGTTTAGTTTTACATAAAATTTTATGGTGTATTGCTGCTCGACACTCCGATGCATTCTGAAAACCTAATGCTACTTTCAAACACATGTCTTCTTCACAAGCACTTTGTGCGCTGCAAAGGCTCAAGGCCAACTGACTTCTGACAGACTCTGTAGCTGACAGCCCCCACCGCACATACTGCGCATAAACTCCGCCCCTTTGACCTTTTGCTTGGCACAAAAAATTCAGTCTCATTACTTCCTAGACAGAAACTGTAACAATGATATAAAATTACAGCAATAAATGTATGATCACAGTATATTTATAAGACAAGGTTCAATAATTAATGTAAAAAACAATAAATATAATATAAATAAACGATAATATAATATAAATAAATAAAACAATTTGCAATACCTTGAAATTTACAATTCTTTTTAGCATTTTAGCAAAATAATAACAAAAATAATAAATCTTAAAAATAAAATTTTTTGAGAGGAAGTGAAGCAGAGAGAATAACCATTTCTACAATGAATATATGAACATAAATTGATTATGCAATTACATATGGATCCTACTACTAGCAAGAGACATGAAAAATATAATTAAGAGGATTGACAGAAACATAAGATAAAAATATTAGGGAAGAACCCAATGCTTAAAAATTAAGATTAATTTTTTAAAGATAAAGAGCTTGAAAATATACTTTTTAAGAACAATATGTGTGTGTGTGTTAATATATATATATAACCATTAATTAAACATTACCGACCATCATCAAAAACTGCAATATTGTGAATGATTGACTACACGCAATAAACCAACAATATAGAACTGTATGTATAAAATAAAGTACCTTATACCTAATTACAAGAATTAACATGGAAGAAAAAAAGAATATGGATTCCGAAAAAATTGAAAAACTTATATATTGAATTACGTTTTCAAGAGTACAGAATTCAATGATATAAGCAAATCGGCTGTTGTGGGAAAAAAGCTAAAAGCTGAAAATTTTTTTTCCCCTGTACTCAAACAACCAATATAACCAAAAAAAAGAAAAAAAAATAGTTTCAAGATGAATACAGAACATTATCAAATGGCATGAAATGGAAAAAAAACTACAACCCGTTAAATATTTAATTTATAGCAATAGAAATCTTACAAAACATACCGAATTAATTCCCAGTAGATTTTCAAAATATATTCCCGCACATGGAATCCAAAAAGCATGATAAGATTAAGGTGAATAAAACAGTTAAGTTAACACTGAAATTAAAACTTATGGAGTCAGTTAATTCATGTTAAAATATTGTGATAAATATAATTAATATAATATAAATAAAAAATAATTACATTATTTATAATACCTAAAAACAATTTTAAATTGTATAATAACAATTTTACAACATTGTTAATATTCAGCATTAATTACCACCTAGTGTAAAAATTAAAATTATGACACTAATAGAGGCTGTAAAAATACAAAATTTATGGTGCTGCCAACTATTATTTTATTTTAAAAACTATTATGATTATACAAATGTCACAATAAGAAGAATCTAATACATGCTATTGAATTAAAATGTATCAACTGCATTCCTACACACATCCTAATATAAACAATACCATACTGTATATCATTATTCAGAAATTTTTTTTTAAATAAATTAAATGTTAATAAAATTCTTACAATGTATTCTATTACCATACCATTAAATCTACACTGAGAAATTAAAAAAAAAATTTAACTTGATAATATATAGAATATAGGCTATATGCTTTAAAATAAAATAAATTATACGTTATTAAAATATAATAGTCTTAATATTTAGCATTACATATAAAAAATGAACAGGAAAGAAAGAAAAAAAAATAAATAATTAAATAAATTATAAATTAAAAAATGGATGTTTATATAAGATTGTCAGATACTAAAATTCCCAATAGCCTAACCATCACATATATAGTGTGTGAATTATCCTTATAATAGCCATAAAAAGCTAAAAAAAAAAAAAATAAATAAATAAAAAAAATGATTGTGCCAATCAAACATATAAACCGATAATTAATCATTGATTACAAAGTTGAAAATAAAACAATATTAAATAGTATAGAGGAATAATAATAAAAACTATTTACCCAATTTTAATACATACAGTATAACATTAGTTAATCAAATAAACCTATATGCATAATAATCACTAAAAAGTTGGTATACTATTATTAATTAATATGACATTGTCCTGGGTAGACTAAATTAAAAATAAGTTAATACTGAATTTGATTAAATAAGTTAAATTTAATATGAAATTAAAAAAAGAGGAAAAGTCACCAATTACATATAAAACATCAAATCAACATCCATATAAAATACGTATTAGAAATGTAGTTATAATACAAAAGCCCCATTTTTTTTAATATATAAATTAGCCATTGTGTATTATCCAGACAACACCACCCTCCTCCGTACTCTAACATCTACCCACCCAACCATCCTATAGCAATTGTTTATTTTTATTTTACAATTTTTAATTTTTTATAAAAATTTTTTTTATTTTATTTTATAATTTTTTTGTAATTTTGTTTACGCATGTGTTAATTTGTTTTTTTATATAGATCATGTAAGTACTAATTGTATATTAATGAATATATGAATTTTTTTGGAAAACCATGATTTAATGCATCATAAATTAGTTTTTTAATATTATTGTTAATTAGATGAGAAGAACATAAACATTTTATTCTATATAAATGATTAAGTAGTATATTTCGATATACAGGATGATGCAGACAAGATTTAAAATTTGTAAATGTATTAACTTTGAATTTAAATTCTTTACATTTATCATATAAATCAGTTATTGTTTTGTTGTCGTTTATTGTAATTTTAAGATCTAAGATGTTAATTGTATTGTTAGATAAGAGGTTTTCCGTTAATTCCAAATTAGTGGGATAATAACTTGAAATTGAGAAATTTTAGATTATATATATATATATATATATATATATACACACACACACACACATATATATATATATATATATATATATATATATATGTATATATATATATATACACATATATATATATATACACACACACATATATATATATATATATATATATATATATATATATATATATGTATACTAGGGGGCTCGGCCCCCTACGAGCTACGCTCGCCAACCCCCGTCCAGACACCGCAGGCTCTAAATGCACGCTAATTTGATCGGCTTTAAAAAGATTTCGAAAGATTGAATTATAATTTAAAAAACAATGGCGATTTCCCTATAAACGAATTTCTATTCATTTCTCTTTGATTGGGGAATTTTAACGCCAAATCCGCTGCGGTACTACTTGATTATCCCGTCGACCCATTTCGCCAAATTATATAAATCGCCAAACCACTCGCCAAATTATACAAATTGACATAATTTTTATTTTAAATAACGAAAGAACAAATAAATTCGTACAACATTAATAAAAATACAAATAAAACGTCGAAATAAAAATAACTTGATGACGTAGACACGTGTAACAACATTTCAAAATAAGCTAATATAAAAGGAATTAAGTAAACAGAGTCTTTGTCTCCTGGTATTTTTTAACAAAGCGAAAAGAAAGTTCTTTTAAATGAGACATTTTAAATTAATCGTTTTTAATCTGACGTAATTTTTACCAAGCTATTCTTTCTCTTTTAAATAATCGCGTGAAAGTACTTTTGTTAGCAATGAAATATTATTTGCGCTTTCCTAACAAAAATAGTTGAAAATATCCTCTCAAAATATTAAATAAATGTCTAGCGCAATTTCCAAATTTAAACTTTTTTGCAATATTATTTTGTGTTCATTTTATGTAATAACTATAATGTGACGTAATTTCTCCTAAGACTTCTAACGCATGTTAATGAATTTATTATTTTACAATATCCTTTCTCTTTTAAAATTCACGTGTATACTTTTTATGACGTAATTTTTAATAAGTTCCTGCTTTTTATACATAATTATTTAATTCTAATTTGAAAGTTTTTTTCCTGTTTATAATAGTCACGTGTAAATAAATTTTTAATTTGAAGCAAACATTATTGCTTGCGCTTTTTATACAGTTGGCAACAGTTTAAATTAGTCAATTTTCTGAAACCTGTAAAAAATATCTCTAGAAATGCTGAAAATTTGAATTTAAAATAGAAATAAAACCTGAAAAAATGAGTCAAAATAAAAAAATTAATGCAATCTGCACTCCGGCAAATTCTAACGCATAAAATGATCTAAAAATGATTACACTGCCATGTATAGTTTTTGCTGCTATAAAACTTTTTTAGTGGAACGATTTTGTCCAAATTTAGCATTAAATATCTCTTAAAATAATTCTTCGATTTGAAAACTGTCTGCATCAGCGTGTTTATCAAACATTTCTGTATAAAACCACTGATTTTCATATTTTTGTATGCATTATTTTTCTCAATATTAACGAAGAAAGACCTCCGGTCACAAAAAATTCAAAACCGGCGGCGGCGGTGACAGCGGTAGTTACTTTTTTTTAGAATAGATATATATATATATATATATATATATATATACACACACACACATATATATATATATATACACACACATATATATATATATACATATATATATATATAGTATAGGATCCATTATCCTGAATGCTTGGGATCTGAGATATCCTGGATAAAGAATTTTTTCGTAATTCGGAACACTTTACTATAAATGTTAATAATAGTATAAATTAACAATATGAAATGTATAAAATGTGAATAATATATGAAAATACATAATTATAAATTAGTTAATTTAATAACTTATTCACACAAAATAAAAAAAAACTTCTAAATTACAATTCAAATTAGCATATAAGAAGAGAGCAGAATCCTTTGATTTAGTTTTTTAGAACATTTTTATTAA
Source organism: Maratus speciosus (assembly GCA_963932465.1). Classification (NCBI taxonomy): domain Eukaryota; kingdom Metazoa; phylum Arthropoda; class Arachnida; order Araneae; family Salticidae; genus Maratus; species Maratus speciosus. The sequence continues at coordinate 144,442,329 of OZ010791.1, forward strand.
GATTGGTTGCTTATAGTGTGTCTTTTGCACTAACTATTTCTGTATACTGCCATGATTTGCTGTTTGTGGGAGTAGCTTGTTTGTTGCATTCCACAAATTAGTTGTTCACTTGTAAAACATTAATAGCTCATTTGAAATCTTTTTTCCATCTCATTCTGTTTGCCATCATCTTCACTTCCATTAGAAATATTCCTTGGCACTACTTGACAAATCTCACTGTCAGTCATCTGATCACTTACAGGAGTATCGTCATCAGCAATAAGACAATGTTCTACTGGTTTTTGATCCAACAATTGAGTTTCTGAACATGAAAGTTCTGTAGCTTAGTCCAGCAGATCTGTAATAATTTCTTTCTCTTTTTAAATTTTAAAGTCTTCAACTTCATGCTCATTCACACCATTAAAAAATATTGCAGGTTTTTACATCTTTGAAAAGAAAAATTATTTTTCAGTTATTATTTTGCATTCCGGATTTCAGAGCATTCGGGATACGGGGTTTCCGGGTAACGGGTCCCATACTGTATATATGTAACACTGAATACATTTTAACAATTGAGATGTGCACTAAACATTTTATTAACATTTAATTTGTAAAAAGTATTTGAAGACTATATTGCAGTTCAATCTTCTCCAGGTCATTTATTTATAACATTAGTGATTAAAATTATTTTTTTCTTTTACTTACCATTGTAGACCATTCAAACAATTTTTGGCCTAATCATATCTTATTAAAACAGTTTGATGCAATATGCATCATATGATTGTGAATTAAGAAAACAAATCTGAATTTTGAACAAATCAAATTTTGAGAGGAAGTGAAGCAAAGAGAATAGCCACTTCTGCAATGAATCTACGTACAGAAATTGATCATGCAATCTTTATATGGATCCTACTACTAGTGAGAGACATGAAAAATAAAATTAAGAGGGTAGACAGAAACATGAGATAAAAGTATTAGGAAAGAAACCAATGCTTAAAAATTAAGATTAATTTTTTAAAGATAAAGAGCTTGAAAATACACTTTTTAAGAACATTATGTATATAAAAAAGCAAACAAACAAAAAACACTGAATAGATTTTAACAATTGAGGTGTGCACTAAACATTTTATTAACATTTAATATGTAAAAAGTATTTGCAGACTATATTGCAGTTCAATCTTCTTCAGGTCATTTATTTATAAAATTAGTGATTAAAATTACTTTTTATTTTACTTGTCATTGTAGGGTATTTAAACAACTTTTGGTCTAATCATATCTTATTAAAACAGTGTGATGCAATATGTATCATATGATTGTGAACTAGGAAAACAAATCTGAATATTTAGCTTAAACTAAATAAGAACAAAGAATAAATAACATATGACAATAATCAAAATGAAAACTAAAAAATAAAACAAAGTCTATAGCTGAAAATTTCTCCTCTATTCATAACATTTGAAATCGTAATTTTAAAGCAGTCATAAGAATCAAACATTAGAAACATGAAATAATAATGTAAATTATATATTTTTGTTAAACAGAACACATAAGGAAAAATAAATAGCAGAAAAGAGAAAACTAACAATGTCACTTTATAAATCATTCAAAATATTTTTAGCATGGAACAGTATTATAATACAATTTTCAATGTGTATAAATACCCTTTCTTTATATTTGTAGTAATTAAATTTTGCATATTAAAAAAAAAGTAAAAAAAGTAAATATATGTAACGAATTAGCAGCTACTCCCGTTATGGATCTTCTGTCATGGCGTCGGTCAGTGCCCGACCGCTGGGGGCAGGGGCGCGAACCGCAGACGTGTGCGTGCTGATTTCTGAGCGAACCCTCGGAACTTCTAACATCGTTAGGTAGTCACCGTGAGTGGTATCCGAGAATTAATGAAAGTTTATGTGAGTCTCTGCTTAAAGAAAGACACAGTGTTTTCGGGGACCTGATTTATTAATCCTTTAAACATCCTTCAGAGAAATCAGGCCCCTTTTGGCTTGAGAGCTGTTCAGTTACTTCTTTATGGACATCTGACTCGGGAGTTAAGGGTATCGCCAAGCGATACTTAGAAAGCAAAGTTGCGTGGACTTAAGGCATTCTTTAGTTGGTCAAAAGCTCTGTCCTGTGACCCGTGCAGTGGTATAAATATGCTGTATTTCGCATGATTCCTGCTAGGGGCCGTTGAAGTCAAAGGAGGCATCTTTAAACTATAATTGGTCGTTAGCTGAATGATTGACTGCCCGGGATAAAGGCTGTGGCTTGAGTTTGGCCGATAGAATGCAGCAAGACTTACAAATTGCACTTATTCAGCAAAAGTATTCTTATGAGATGTGCCAAAACGATCTTTGAAAGTTATAAAATGCGATGCGGGAAAACTGACTTAACAGGGGCAACTTCATTCAATCAATTGAGACACAATTACAAAAGCATTTTTAAAGTTTTAATTTTAATTTCTAAATTTAAATTTTAAAAAGGGACAAAAAAGGGGATTTTAAATGCACTGTCGTGCCGACTTTTGAGCGAACCCTCGGAACTTCTAACATCGTTAGGTAGTCGCCGTGAGTGGTATCCGAGAATTAATGAAAGTTTATGTGAGTCTCTGCTTAAAGAAAGACACAGTGTTTTCAGGGACCTGATTTATTAATCCTTTATACATTCTTCAGAGAAATCAGGCCCCTTTTGGCTTGAGAGCTGTTCAGTTACTTCTTTATGGACATCTGACTCGGGAGTTAAGGGTATCGCCAAGCGATACTTGGAAAACAAAGTTGCGTGGACTTAAGGCATTCTTTAGTTGGTCAAAAGCTCTGTCCTGTGACCCATGCAGCGGTATAAATATGCTGTATTTCGCATGATTCCTGCTAGGGGCCGTTGAAGTCAAAGGAGGCGTCTTTAAACTATAATTGGTCGTTAGCTGAATGATTGACTGTCCGGGATAAAGGCTGTGGCTTGAGTTCGGCCGATAGAATGCAGCAAGACTTACAAATTGCACTTATTCAGCGAAAGTATTCTTATGAGATGTGCCAAAATGATCTTTGAAAGTTATAAAATGCGATGCGGGAAAACTGACTTAACAGGGGCAACTTCATTCAATCAATTGAGACACAATTACAAAAGCATTTCAAAAGTTTTAATTTTAATTTCTAAATTTAAATTTTAAAAAGGGACAAAAAAGAGGATTTTAAAAAGGGGCTTAGCTTTTATCGTTTCATATATATATATATATATATTATGACTAGGTATTTTTTTGAAGACAGGACAGATGTACATCTAATTGGATAATATAATTTTATAATTATAATAATGCTACTTATTTATACAACAAACATACTCTTTACCATAAATTTGATTTCACCCTCTGCTCAATAATATTTTGAATAGTTTAACTACTATTATTTTTTTAATCTTTAAGAAAAATAATAAATTTTATAGGTAGAACTCAAATACTTAAATAAAATTTTGCAATTACTTGAATGAATTTTATATTACATTTTATCTCAATATTTCTTGCATTATATTATTTATTTCATTACAAAATTGCTAAAATGACATAGTGATCATTTGTTTTCACTTGTTTTTATATGTAACTACTATTTATACACAAATATTAATATATGTAGAATTCTGTGAATTTGGTAGATATATACTGTTTTAACATTAATATTTTTTAAAAAGAAAGTATATGCATATATTATGATAATACTTTGTAAAATAATTACCTGAACTAACTGAAGCAAATATTCTGACAGAAGGTCATCACTTAGATTTGAATCTATCCATAAAACTGCATGCTCCCTCACAATTTTGTCAGCATATTTACAATCTAAAAGTTCTAATGCAACTTCAGGTGATACTTGAAGCCAAATTTTAAATAACATATATACCTAAAAGTAAAACTATAATTTAAATAAATACATAAAGAAAAGGAAATCTTTACATTTACAAGCACAATTAACCCCTTCTCTGTCGGCGTCACATGTCATACGTTTGGCATCGCATGTCATGCGACACGAAGAAAATTTTAATCCTTGAAAGTGAATTTGTTGCAACTTGCACATCGGTATATTTTCTGGGATCGTTTTTTGTATTTCTGCATAGTGCTAATAACTAGTTCTATTATTTTCGAATTTGCTGTAATATCAGCACTCGTTAGTTATTGTTCCATGTCAAAATGGCTTATATGGTAGATTCAGAGAGTGATTCTTCTGAGGGAAGTGAATATAATATCTCTCAGTCAGAAGATGGGAGCTCTGACTTATATAATACCTATATATAATAATTTTTAATAATTCTTTTTATGTAGATATTTATCTAATATTATAATATGAGAAAATATTTTGTGTGTAAATTTTATGTAAAAAGCTGTTCAGAAAATCAATGTTGGTAAGACTTCGCTAAATCTGGCAAAATGTTGCCAACTTTGTGTTTATACTTCAAATAGATTTGATAAATATAGTTTCAGGCTATTTTTTTAATTTTAAACTTGAGTGCATTGCAGGAAAAACAAGGGTTCAGTGACATATTGATTTTTTTTTTTTTTTTTTTTTGACCACTGGTTAAACAAAAATTGGTTACAAACGAAAATATTTTACATTTTCCAATTCAAGATAGAACATATATTAATTTTCAGCAATAAAAAAAATGCTTTTTAGAATTGGAAATTCGAAAAAAAATAAAAAAACTCGACAGAGAAGGGATTAAAAAAATTACCAGCATACTTCCTCAAAAGTTCCGGCAAGCCAAAATTAAGGCTAGAACTTTTTATTTTATACATTTCTAGTAATAATCATCAAAATTAATATCTTATAAATTAATCAGATTTAATAGATAAGAATGCAAACTTGTCAAAATTGCAAACAAATTTATTTATTTAGCACACTGAAGCAAAAACTATCATTTGCACTAAATTCACAGTGATAACATAAGGTGATGATACAAATGAGTATCTAATAGGTAATTTTCGATCTACTTTTTCCTAAGTCTAGATTACTGAACATTCATCTTAACTGCTCTATTGCAAATCTTATCATTGCATTTAAAATTTAAAATGAGACATTAGTTTCCATAAAAACAACACTTTTGATATTTCTGTTATACAAATACTACTTTTCAACATTAGATTATGATAGCTCACAAGTTTTTGATCTAAGATTAATAAGACCTGTCATAGTACCCTATTAAGACACAAAAGAGTGATCAGCACACAAATTTTAAAAAACTTCAAACAACTTTGTAACAGAGACGTTATGTTTGGATTTTTTAAAAAAATTTTATTTGTTTTAGTTACATTTAAAACATTGCACTTAAAACAACATATAAAACATGCATAGTCAGTTTTTTGTCAAGAGACAGGAGCAGAAATCTTCAATTGTCATCAGATGTCAGATGGAACTCTATAATGGATGAAACAATTGAATTTTATCTGAGCAGTTGGCTACTAGTTTGAAAGGTTTGTGCAGATAATCATGAAAAAAGTCTTTGATATAGCAAAGAAAGTCGTAGACTTTCAATTAAAAAGGGATTATCTCAAAGACTCAAAACTATTACAGTTTCACGTGATAAGGATCAGAGAGAGAGAATTGTATCATTAGTGAAACGGCTGAAATAGGGAAATAATTAAAGAAAAAAAAAGAAAGACAGAGGTATTGGCTGCTAGAAATAGAAATCTGAACTTGGCATAATAAAAAAGCTGTATTAGATATGTATGGAAAGGGAATGATTCCTACATATTTCTTGGTAAACATAATTGATCCTCTGAATTAAAAAGAGAAGCCTCTTAAAATTGATGAAACTTTATTACGGAATAGTTATTTTTATCTAGGTAGATAAGGCTTTAAAAAAACACAGGTAAAAATAACATGTAGTAGGTCATAATCCAATTGTATGCTCAACTACAGGATTAGAATGAATATTCTCAACATTCATGTTTGTCCAAAGCAAAACCAGAAATTGGGTAGGTGAAGACTGCCAAACGTAACTATTTTTAAATTCTTTAATATGTAGTTTGATTTTTTTAAATATGTTAATAAATTATTGATTAATTACTTAGTGTTTGGCGTCTCTTGCTTTAAATTATTATATATATATATATATATATATAAATTACTATATATATTTTTTTTTACTTGTCCTCCTTGTTTTATTCTTGGCCAAGGTTGATTGAGGTTCTATTGTGCAAAGGAAAATAAACATTTGAAAAAAAAAAAAAAAATATATATATATATGTTTTTGCTAACCTTGCTTTTTAATAAACATTGGAGATAAAATAGGTATTTTTAAATCCATAGTATGCAATTTCAGTCATTTTTGATTGACATTTAAAGTTAATATCCAATATTAAAGTAGACGGCAGCATTTTTTTCGTTTTTATTAAAACAACTTTTATACAGTGTATCCAAAATGTATCTTCACACTTTTGCACGACTAATGTTTAAGGTCTGCACATTGAAATCGTGGTATTAAACAGTGCAAAAAAAACTTTGATATTTTCTTCATGGAACATATGAAACTTAAGTACATATCAGTTTGTTTATTTTTAATTAATTTTTTTAAAGTGTAAAGATACATTTTGGACATTCTGTATATATTTTAGCAACTTTTTAAGCTTTAATTTCATCTATACAAACGATCAGAAATAAGAGAACTTCAGAAATGGAGAAAAACTCCACAGAACAATTTTGTAGCATTTTCATGCTACAAAAAGTGTACTAAAATGTTGTGCCCCCCCCCCCCCCCTAAAAAAATAATCACATAACTGGACATAATTATACACATAATTGGATTCAATTCTGATTTTATACTAAATTGCTTCTATAGATTTTTACATACCACCTATTTGGAGATTATTTTTTGAAAAAAAGGAATACAATAAAATTGATGTAATCTATCAACCAAACCTGTGAAACTTCATCTCGGCTATTCCATTTCACAGCTTCTAAAAGTTTAGGTAAAGAATCAGGTATTGTAAGGCATTTTTTCCTTAATCTCCACAATAACTCTTTTTCTTGCTCAGATATGTCAGATAGCGGGTCACGTTCTATAATTTCTTTCAGAGTTTCCATATCAGATTCATCAGTATTCTAAAAATAAATATATATCAATAATTAATCAATAGTAATACAAATAGGCTAAACTGGTCTAATGAAACACATTCCCAAATAAGAAAATAAAATTACATTTAAATGTAAAGTTATTGAAATAACATACTGTATTTCCAGTATATAAGTGAACTTTTTAAACTGCCTAAATGAAAATAAAATTCAGGGATAGGCTTCTAAACCAGATATAAAATCAGATATTCAATGACTTCAGTTTGGCAGCTGGAAGCAACTGTTACAAGATGAGTGCCAATATTTTCTTTTTGTGACTGGCAAAATTTATCTATCAAACATACTGTGCAAAATAATTACAATTTATTAATTTTATATTATTATTGTTATAAAACAATAATTTTTTTAAAAAAAATAGTTGACATATAGGAAAATTCATAACTGTGAAATAAACTTGACAAAAGTATAAATTTTTAGATTTTCAAATACTTTAAGCCAAAAACAACAATACAAAGAAGGGTTTTGTTCTGACACACTATTGATCTTCTAAATTAAAAAATTAGAAAATCTAAATATTCTTCATCACCTGTTACATTCACGAAATTCTGGAAAATTGTCTACATTTACTGAATCTGATTATGGATCCCAATCTTCAACACATTCAATTTTATCTTTTTAACCTGAGTAAACTTATACTCACATGCCCAAAATTTACCCAAAATTAAGCATTTAAGGGTTAAAAAAAATAGGATTGACTTATACAACGGAAAATATAGCATATCACCTTCATAGCAGAAATAGAAATAGTTGAACACAGTTGTAATCATTTTCTTTTTAAACACTAATATTAGCCTATTGAAGTAAAATTTATATAAATAATGTTGTTTGCATCAGAACATGGTGTAGGTAAACCTTGACATAGGGTCACCATGCTTTAGTGATATCTAAACTTGAAAACTTGTATGAGGACAGTCAAAGGTGTCATGTGATGTTGGATAAGTAAAATTGAGAATAAAAAATAAATGCAAAATATTTAATCAATTACAAATAATGATTAATGACCAGTAATTAATCTCTGGAAATTATTAGCCTCAAAAATACCCATCCAACAACACATCACAGCAGAATCGTATAGTGCCAGACACTATGTCGCAATTAAGAAATAGTTATATTAAAAAAATAAGCGACTTAAGATATGGCCAAGGAATAAATACTACAACCACCATTTGAATTTAAGGCTCACTAAGTGGAAAATAATTAATGAATGGTGAAGATTTTCAAATAATAAATTGTTTTAGAAATACAAATAAAGAAATTGTTACTCACCCCATTATGAAGAATGTAAAGTTGATATAAAAAAATAACTGTAATATTATTTATTAAGTACTATCAAGCATCATTCTGATCACAGAAAATATAACTATATAACATTTATCATTATATCTTTTACCATAATGAAATTATTGAAAACAGAACATGTAACATCGTTTAGTTGATTGAATCACCAGTTCTAATAAATATTCTTTAAAATATCAGCAAGTTCTTATTTGAGGATAAAGACACTGTCATTAAATGATTAGATGATGTTTGGAAAACCAGTACATGCTATAGTGTTTAGTAATTAAATCTGTAGATATTCTCTGGAATTGCAGCTTCCCACACTTATATATAAGAAAACTGAATGGATCAGTTACTATTTACTGAATTATAAAGATGATAAATAACAATGAATTGTCTCACATCAAATATGATGCAACTTCTCAGAAAATAATGCTAATTAGAGGTTGTAAAGCACAAACCAGTAAGAACAAATTAAAAAGGATTTGGATTTGCTAAATCACTTATTTAGAAGAGGCAACAGTAATATCTAGGAACAAAAATGATGATTGATATTTACTGAGTTATGATGATGATAATTAATGATGAATGATCTTTCAATATAATTCAATCATATTCCATTAGAGCTTTATTAAAATCAATTGGAGAAGTGGAACGCGGCATGAAGCAGAACATCAAGCAAAAGAATGCTTTTTGGCATATTAACTGTTCAAATATCCAAGTCACATGCCCGTCGGGCTCCTGGCCTAGCGGCAAAATCTTCACTAAAAATTCTCAACTTTCTCTCCATACAAAAATTAACGAATTGAGATGATTTTTTTAAGTTTACAGCCCTTAACAACTGATACAATTATAACAGTACATGATAAGATTAAGAAAGTAACCATATAGACAATTATGAAAAGAATTTTTTCCCGACATGCCCTGTGAGAGTTTTGAATCTGGTAATGACAAACAGTCGCAAAAGACAAAAATGCGGGAGGATCAATCGGGCGAGTGTCACATGACTGAAGCTTTCCCTGCTGTGCTTGAGTAATATAGTGTTTGTAAGGCTTCTTGTGAAAAGAAAGCTGTTGTATGAAACATGAAAAATAATTTTTTTTCATTTTCCAGCCAAAGTTTTTGAAGAAATTTACTGAAATTTTGACAGGGAAACGAGAATAAATATTTTAAACTATTAGAATATATTTTGAAATAAGAATATTAATAAATAAAATTTTTAGATTTTTACTTTTTAAGACTCGGGTAATATTTCTGTTGGCCTGGCATCACAATGTTTTGAAAGGTAAACACAAAATTTGGAAATTGCTAAAAGTGAAAGATATTATTGTTTAATTTAAATAGGAGATATTATTATAAATATTTATTTTATTTTTTGAGAGATAACGTTTTGGAAGTGAGATTGAATTACAGGGGTTTATTTTAAAATTAAGAGGATAAATATTATTAGATGTAAATATTTTAAATATTTAGAATGAAAAATGTTTCTTTATATTTTTTATGACGTGAGACAAGGCAGGCCTTGAAGCACCTGAAGCTCAGATTTTCATTTTTTGATAATTAGCCTAGATATTAATTAAAAATTAATCAAAAAAGTTTTTTTTCCCCTTGCAAATCGGCAAAGGAGTGTGCATATGGTCAATTCAGAGTTTTTCGAAGCTGGCATTGAGAAAGTGACGCTGTGGATCAGTATTTTTTTTAACTGTTTTTTTAAATGCGCATCAGGAAAACCATTAGAAATAAGGAAAAATGGAAAACTTATTCTTAAATTTTGTACTTTTATGTTTAAGACGCCACAATCCATTTGAAAAAATATTAACATTAATCCTTTAAAAAAATTGTGCATGCAAAAAGTTCAATTTGCCGCCCCCCTCCCTTTTTTTTGCTGAAGGTTGCATCGGGTTCCATTTCACGGATACCGACTAACAAAAAATATCCACTTAAAGTCAAGACTTTATTATCTACAACAGTATGGGTTGTTTTGAAAAAATATGAATTTTAATCTTTTTGAAATAATTTGTGACTGCAGGTCACTTTGCTTCTCCCGGAGACACACTTATTTCTATGCTAAAAGTAACTAAATGCTAGTATTTCAACACAATCTTTTTACACATTCTTAGTATACTGGATTTACATCACCTATTAAAGTCTCAAAACTTTAAGATGACTAGAAATATAAGAACTGCAACATTGTTACTCAAAACGTGAACAAGCAGATCGCTTCAGCTAATGTTTTTACAACTAAATATTCATATTTCTGCATAAAATTTTTATGCAGGCTTCAAAACCATTATATTTATAACTGATTGGAATTCACCAGAGTCAATTGTTGTACAACATGTGAGCAGCCAATAGAATTTTTTTCATCTTCATCCCAATTATAAAAGTGTGTTGTGTAATAGAACTGTTTTTATTTACAGTCTTCCACTTGAACATTTTTTAGATATGGATGCTTACTCAGCATAGCCATTAAATACCTAACACATGCAACAATGAAAACAACTTCTACATATTTCATCATACAAATTCCATAATAAATAAATCAGAAATAAATATAACAGAAAAAGATGTTTAGAAGTTATACATGAAAAAAAAAAAAAAAAAAAAAAAAAAAAAAAAAAAAATTGTAAAATATTTTAGGAATAATTTTTAATAAACATATATAAGATACACAAATGTAAATACATTGCTTACAGGTGTCAAGTATAATAAAATCCTTTAAAAACACATTAAAGTCATTTAAAATCCAAAACATTTTCGACCGACACTTACTCGGTCATCCTCAGTGAAAAACTAACAGCTGTTCACTCTCTGAGTCTTTAACCTTGTCCGGAACACACTATTTTATTTCAAGGGTGGATTGGAATATAAGGGGGGTGGGGGGGGGGGGGGGAACGGAAGGGCTGTTCTTTTTTCAAAAAGTACAGGTTTATTAACTATGTATTAATTCTTTCCAGACTGTGTGGATATCATATGATAATATATTGTTACAGACTATTTCTTTATTAGATATTTCCAGAGATTCTCTTATGATAGCTTCTTGGTGATTATTTGTATGGAAAATAATTTTGGCGCTATTGAAATCTACTTTTATAGGTTGAATTTGTGCTAATCTTGCTAATGCAGTGTGGGGTCTATTTAATCTCAGATCTGCTTCATGTTCCTTAATTCTGTCACAGAATTTTCACAGTGTCATACCTATGTATATAAAGTCTCTATTTTCTTTCTTGAAGGGTATAATATATACTCCTGATCTATTGATGCCTTGGATAGGGTCAATTTTCGCATTTAATAAATCCTTTAATTTTGGGGGAGGGACTGCGGTTAATGTAACACCAAACTTGAGGAGAAAATGCCTCATACTCTCAAAAAACCTTGGGATGTAATTAACTTTACAGAATTTCAAACTTTTAATTGGAACTGTACTTTGTTTTCCTTATTTCCCTAATTTCAACTTTCTATTGAATAATTTTTATTTGTAAAACAATAAGAAAGTAATAAGATACAATTTTATAAAAAAGAAAGGTTATAATCACAATTAAATGTACATTAAAACTTGCAGACTCAGATATTATAAAGGGGAAATATTTAAAGAATATTCATATCCATGTACTTCAAAAAATCTAATTTCATTTTACTGCAATATCAAAAGTAAATGTGTAATAGAATATAAAGCATAATCTATAAAAGACAAGAAAAATTGATGAGTACAATTTGTCTGTACATTTCGATCCATAAACCAAGATTTTCTTTAAAAATAAAACATTTATATGCACACATACTATTTATAAAAATTTGGTTATTTAATGTCATTATAATTTCTATACCTAAAAAAAAACTACAATAATGATCATTAAGTTACACATTCATTATGTTAATGATACTGATTTTTAATTATAATAATAAAAAAATCTTACTGTTAAAGGGTCTTCTTTTTCTAATTTAGAAACAAATTCTGCATAATCTTCCACTTCTTTATTGGATGGATAGACTACCGTGCTTCCAAATCTATCAAATTGAAGCTCTAAACAAGGAGAATCTTTGTTTGGGTTTGAGCCAGTGGTATCGATTGGATTTAACAGCTCATCCATTCCTTTAGGCATAGGCCATAAATGAACACTGACTCTATCCATAAGAAGTCTGTCTTTATAATCGAAGAGATTGATATTACCAAAGGCAATAGCACAGTGTTCCTAAAAAATAATGTACATAAGAAGTGAATAAAACATTTTTCTTTGTAATTGAATATAACTAATATTTTTATATTAATTCATAATGGTCACACTTTTTCAGTTATATTCTACATTTCTATTATATTTTTTTATAGTTCATGTAATTAATTGGTACAAATTAATAATAATGAGTTATTGTTGAAACATCAAGTGAAGGCTTACTGTGCAGACCTGAAAAGTTTTTGGTGTCAGTTTGTGTGTATGTCTTGTGATAACTGCAGCAAAAAAAATCCAATTAATTTATAATTAAGTAGGTTGTTGGTGAGGTACCTTGAATTGGATAGTTTTTGTTTAAATTTGCTTCATTTGTTCAAAAAATTACGACAGTTTATTTTATGCCTTAATGCTTTTCTACGGGAATTCAGGTGATTTTAAAATTTTGCCAATCATTGAAAAGAAAATTGCACATTTGGATAAATGATTTAAATGTTAAATTATACAGTTTGCTCTCTGTTTAATGACTTTCAAGAAACCTCAAAAAATCGTCCTTAAACAAAATTTGTGGAAAAATAATATTTGAAAAACATTTCCCTTCACAGTTTACAGGCTTAGAACTGTCAATACATTTTTCAATATCTTGGCATGTTTAGAAATGTAATTATACTGCATACAAAAACAACATTACAGCATACAATGTTACTTACAGTACAATAAAAATATTTATAATATATTTAATTAAACAAATTAACTTTATAAAACATCCAAAAGTGTAGATGGGGGTCTTCAATGGGGGTCTAGTTTATAGTACCCTTGCTTCAAGCTTCTCAAGAATGTTGAATGAGTCATCTTCCATATTTGATGAAACAATATACTGACGAAGAATATCCAGGGCAGAATTCGCATCTGAGTAAGATGGAGGTCGCTTTTTGTTTCATCAGCTTCATCATCATCTTCTGCATCTGAAGTTGCATTTTCATTTGCGATGTCTGCATAAATTTGACCTAAATTTTTGAAGTCTGTTGTTAAAATGTCTTCGTCACATGGGTGAAGTTCATTACACCCTTATCCTTTATCTGTACTCACCTGAATTACAAGAAAACTTGTTTTTCTCTCAGAGGAAGTCCCTTTGTTTATCATGTATAAACAGTTAGGGGGAAAAAACTATGTGAAAAATCGTCGTTAAATAGAAACAATTTCGCCTTTAAATAGAGATTTTTTTACTTAAAGGAGCCGGGACCGCAAAATATCGTCCTTAAACAGAGATCGTCGTTAAGTAGAGCAACGTTAAACAGAGAGACGACTGTATATGCTAAAATTTTCCAATAGGAATCTTAAATTACTTAAATTAGTTTGAAACTTTGTCAATACATACATCACTCATATTCTAATTTTTCTATGTATTTTTTTATTGAATTTCATGCATCTGTTCGAAAAATATAAACCATTTTTAACTTTTCAATTTTATGTTTATGTTATCCTAAGTATTTTTTTTTTTTTTTTAGAAATTGTTTCACAACTATATTTTATAATGTGCCAGGAAAAGAAAATTTCTGATTATGAAGATTTGAGAAAAAAAGTTTAATCCCTTATACAGAATATCTAACTAACTCGTAAATTAATATCACAAAAGTGATTATGTGGCCCTTGATTTTTCACATAGATATATCATTAGACTACATGATATGCCTAATGATATAGCTACACCACACATAATTTTCAAAACATAATTACATGAACTTTAAATAAACAATTTTAGAAACATTGTAGAATAAAATAATACAAAAGAAGAAATACAGACTAAGTTACATGCAGGGTTCGTAAATATCCTGATATTTTCGAAAATATAAAAAATATCTGATATATATATATAAAATATCTGATATTTTGATATATATATCTGATATTTTGATATATATTTGATATTTTCGATATATATCTAATATTTACAAAATAGTCAACTTACAGCGGATAATAAATATTTTCAAGCATAATATGAATTAAAAATAGGGCGTAAAAAAAAAAAATCATGATTTTTTTTTAATGAAAAAAAATCTGATTTTTTTTATTTAAATTTGATTTTTATGATTTTTTTTCCCAGCATTCAAATACTGAATAGCTACCAAGAGTTTTAGGCCTCCAAAACACTTAAACCTCTAATTGCTAACATAATCTATGCTTTTACACTTTAATTAATAAAATTATACTTATTAGTTAGTAATTATATAAATTATAAAAACTGCAAATTAGTAATTTCATTAGTTTGTAGCATACAATAATGTATATAGTTACATTAATATTTTGTAATAATTATGTAAAACTATATTAAATACTGGTGATATTCACACTTTTTAAAACTGCATCTGTTGCGAAATCACGTAACTCCTCTTACCCCTTACCCTTTGAAACAAGAACAAAAACGCACCTGCAGTGTGTTACGTCAGACCGAATGATCCTACTGTGCAAGAGCAGACAGAACTTGTTTTTTTTCTGTGAGAATTGACTCAGATTTAGAACAGAATAGAAACTAGATATGAACGTAGAGAAAAGAAAATAACTTTAAAAGAAAACTTTAATACTCGAATTGTAAATAATCTTTGTTTTGTGAGTGTCTAAGCATGTTGTGTACATCTTCAAGAATGTTTAATGTAATATAGCTTTTTTTTGTTTAGAAGATTCAAAACTTATTATTTGGATGTTGTCTTATTTACTGCATAGAATCCCCGGCTATTTCTTCTTATACAAAGGAAAGAACAGGTAGGACATTTAGCTTTTATTTTATGATTGTATAAGTTGAAAGTTTTTTTATTAATGAGAAAATTAGAAACAGAGAATAAGATCAGTAGTAACAGTAACAATTAACTCTGTAATTAGGAACATAATATACATTTTTATGTTTTAATTATTAAAATGATAATTAATAGTTTAGTACTCATTCTAGAAAAAAAGGGGCAGGATGCTAGTTCCAAAAAAGGGCACGAGGAAATATTAGTAATGTGTTTTTGTAATTATATAAGGAAAAAAAAGTACATAGTTTCTTAGTTTATGATAAATAAAGTGTCATTAATTTTAATAATTTTATTAATTACAAATTGAAAAATGCAATGAAATAACAAAATATTTAATTTTTTTTTTAAAGAAATAAAGTTCTATCATTTTTGCAAGGTCTTGGGCACATAGATTTAGAAATACTGTGGAATTTGGAAGTTTTTTTACAAGAAATCTCTGTCTACAACTACAGGTTAATTTCAATTTTTTTTTTTTGGCTGGATGCATTTTGACAATTTCAAAAGGGGCAGGTTGCAGAACCCCTCCCCCCCCCCAAAAAAAATAGCTTGAGGAAACAGTAAGTAATAACAGAATTAATAACTGCAAATAAGTAATTTCATTAGTTAGTAGTACAAATAACAAATATTATTTGCAGCTCATTTTGCATTTGTACTGTTAACCGCCTAAATCTAAACTTACACACATGTATGCATATTCTAAATCCCCAAAAATATTAAAACCTTTAACCCATTCATACACACATACAGAATAAATATAAGGAATAGTCAGTTATATCTGAAATCTTCAACACATTAAACAGCAGCATTATTAGCAGTCAGTGGGGATCCTCAGCATTGAGTGTTTCAAATAGTTTTGTCGCCTTCTTAATCCCTAACAATTTTTATTTGGTGTATATGAGTTTAAAAACACTTATTCAGGCTTTACTGAAGAAGCTTTTGGTGTGCTTAACATTTTATACCAATTGTTTTTTTTTTTCCTTACACATTTTTTTATAATAGCGGTTCAGTCGATATCATTCTTTAATTCTTCTTTATCTACAGTATGTGCTATAAATTTATTATTGCAAAAGTAGAATGAGAAAATAAGATTCTGGCTATTTTATTCTTTTACTTGCAGAAATTTATCATATTTGCTATGCTTATTTTATATAAAAGAATGAATAATTTGATTACTAAAAGGAAATTATGAAATCACAAGTTATATTAGATTTAAATATCATTTTTAAATGAAATCCTTTTCATGTTATGTTAAAAGGCTTTTTACAAAAATACTGTACTTAAACTTTTTACAACAGTGAGGAATTAAGCTTAGAAACAACTATTTAAAGCTTTTTTTTGTGTATCCATAAATGAAACTTTCCAAATTATGTTCATCTTAGATTTTAATGCTTTTTTTTATGTCATTTTAAACATTTAGAAAATTCATGATTTTAATCAATGATTTTTTTAAAAAATCAGTTGATTAAAATCACGATTTAATCGCTGATTTAAATCAACTGATTAAAATCGTTGACACCCTAATTAAAACATATTGCACTTAACATGAAAACTCAATAAAACAATATTCTAAAAATGGATTTTTTTTTCTTTCACTTAGAACAAAATTGAAGATCAACAATTTGAAAACAGAAACAATTTACTTTACATACTTAAAAAAAACTATAGAATTTAGCATCAAGTATCAAGAAATCAGAAATTTATATAAGAAAAAGATTAAATACAAAGTAGTTATTTTTTTAATTGTAAAACTGTAACATAAATGCAAGCTTGTCTTATTTTTCTTTATTCCCTAACATATTGTACAGTTTAAACACAACTAAACCAAAAACAGAAAAGATTCTTTTCTAATGAAGTTGTATAAAGCTTGGAAAATATATTTGTTTTTTTACTTGGCTAAAAAAGCCATTGCCAGAGACAAAAGTTCTTTATCTACAGAATAACACCGTCAAATAACAGTTGAAAAAATCATTTACACATGTTTTGGCTGAAAATATCTTGCACAGTGATATTTTGAAAATAAATATCGATACTTTTCGGTTAGCCGGGCACCAGTGTTATATTTACATACATATATACATATATATGCACATATATGTAAATATATATATGTACACACACACACGCATAAATATATACATACATATGTATATATATATATGTACATATATGTGTATATATATGTATGTAAATATAACACTGGCACCCGGCTAACCGAAAAGTACCTAAATATCAAGTATATGAAAATATCGAAACTATCAAACATCTTGATGATTTGAAAATAAATATTGGATGTATATCAATGATATGTATCATGATATATATCAGTGAACCCTGGTTACATGTGTTATAAAATTGAACATTTTATGCATAAATGACAGCATAAATTTGGGGTGAACTATTGTAAATATTCAGCTTTTAAGGAAACACAATTAAATAAAATACATTAAAAAAGATACATCAAGAGTTAATAAGAAACATACTTCACGTCTTTTTCGGCGAGATACAGAACATACAGAGAGACATAAGCGAGCATTGCGAGGAATGTCAGGAACAAAAATATCATACTCCAACCATTCTTCCCATTTAGGATTATTAAATACCACTTGAGAAGTATCACGAGTTTGACACAGAAGTTCTGTTCCATGGAATATGCCAGTTTTGACATATATCTACATAAAAATAAATAAAACAGTATACACAGCAAAATTATTTATTAAAAAATAGAGTAAAATTCAATTAACAAAATACAAACTTCTTAAATATGCCAAAAAGTATAAAAATTAGAATAAAAGAAGGAATGCATTTTCAGACTAAAGCATATGGAATCACTACAATATGTCTTGCTTATGCTCTTATAATGTTTACATATTTTTAAATTAGAAAAAGATTTATTTAAAAAAAATTTCCTATGCTGAAATGGTGCAATTAAAAAGTTTGCAGCTTATTAAATTCATATACACATTACACAGTTTTATAAAACTAAGGCTGTGAGTAATTGATGGAAACACAATTTTAACCATGATTACAGGCAGAGGCGTCGCAATGGGGGGTTATAGGGGGGGGGGAAGCCTCCCCCCCAATATATATGAACTTGGGAAATTTAAGTGTAGAGTTGAGAAATTATAGATTTTTAAAACACTTAAAAAAAAAAAAAAAAAAATTATTAGTTTTGCTGACTACCTTTCTGAGTTCTGCCATAGTAAAATAGTTAAACTTTCAAAAGAAATACAAAAAGCAGCCAGACTCAATTTCTCATTATGTTTCTCTGTGCTACGAAAATATCATACATCTACCAGACCTGAATTTCTCTACTGTTGTCCATCAACTGTGTCTCTAATGTATTTCCTCCAAAATTTTGTTCCTTTCTCAACTAGTTGGATGTGCCAATCCGAAAACTTTTTTCTATCTTATACATCTTAATATTTCAAAAACTAGATACACATGTTAATACTTCAATATTATTAGTTCATTACTATACTAACTTTGATTTTCATCTTAAATTCCTGCTTCAGTCAATTAAATGAACTAAAAACGAGTTAATCTATATCATGATATTTGTTAAAATTAATAGTTTTTCCTTATTCTGTTGTTATCAGATGTTTGCGAATAGCCGGCTTAGCAGGAAGTGAGTTCCTGCCTTTGCACTAGCCACCGATGGACAATAGAACTATCAAAAATCAAGAAAAGTATACAAAAATCGCTATCACAGAGCCCCTTTACCGCGCAATATTTCCAAATTCAAGGAGGACCTGTTGGCCAAAGCCAAAAACATGCACAAAAAATTTGGTTCAATTGTAGGCATAATTTTATACACTTTTCCATTGTACAATAAAGAAAATGGTACAGACATCGTAATTATAGCGCCCACTTCCAGCGGAATTTTTCCAAATTCAGGGAGGACATTCATGCCATGACCAAAAAGAAACACAAAAAATTTGGCTCAATTCTATGCATAACTTCATACACTTTTCGATGGTACAATATTCAAAATGGCACAAAAATCGCTATTAAAGCGCCCCTACCGGTGATTTTTTTTCCAAATTAAGGAAGGACTTGCTTGCCATAGCCAAGAACTTAAAATTAAAATTTGGTTCAATTCTATGCATAACTTCATACACTTTTCGATGGTACAATATGCAAAATCGCTGTTACAGCGCCCCCTAGCGGCGAATTTTTTCCAAATTCAGGGAGGGCCTGCTTGTCATAGCCATAAACTTAAAATAAAAATTTGGTTCAATTCTATGCATAGCTTCATACATTTTTGGATGGTATAATATTCAAAATCGCACAAAAAACGCTGTTACAGCACCCCCTAGGGAGGGAATTTTTTCCAATTTCATGGAGAACTTACCTGCCATATCCAAAAACTTAAAAGAAAAATTTGGTTCAATTCTATGTATAACTTCATATACTTTTGGATGGTACAATATTCAAAATCGCACAAAAATCGCTATTACAACGCCACCTACCGGCGAATTTTTTTCAAATTCAGGGAGGACCTACCTGCCATATCCAAAAACTTAAAATAAAAATTTGGTTCAATTATATGCATAACTTCATATACTTTTGAATGGTACAATATTCAAAAGCGCACAAAAATAGCTATTACAGCGCCCCCTACCAGCGAATTTTTTCCAAATTCAGGGAGGATCTGCTTGCCATAGCCAAAAACTTAAAATAAAAATTTGGTTCAATTCTATGCATAACTTCATACACTTTTTGATGGTACAATGGCGACGGACATTTTCTATAAACATGTTTTTTGGGATCTCTGACCCCTAAAACATGTAAATCCGTGGAAAAACGAAAGTCGAAAAAAATTTCGATTACAATACTTTCTTCTATTGAAGATAGAAGAAAGTAAAAATCTAAACATGAGGCTATTTTCATATGAACTACGATTATGACTCGTACATAATTGAAGACAAAAACTTTCATTAAATAAACCAATAATTATAATTTTTATGTTTTTAGATTCAGCATTTTTCTTTGGAAAGATTTTTTTTTTTTTTTCCGTGTATAAGTATCATTATCATTAAACAAATATTGAACATATCATTTTAGTTGGGGAATAGAGCAATTTGTGCCACATTGGGAAATTTTTAACTTATAAGTTGAGAAAATTTTGAACTCTGCCCCCCGAAAAAAATTTTGTAGCTACGCCCCTGATTACAGGTGTTCAGGCACTGGATATTGTTAACTTTGATATTGTTAACTTTTTTCCTCACAAAAAGTTTGCAACAATGAATACAGTACAAACTTATGGGCAATTTATTTTAAATTCTGAAATATCTCATATAGAAGATTGTCAATCTGATATACAATCCGATTTGATCTTAACACGCAAGATCGTCTACGATGCCAAGCTATGAAAGCGTTAGAGTCAGGCACAGGCTTTTTTTTACTTTCATTTCTTTCTTCTTGTCTATTCATTACTCATTCATGTGAAGTTGGACTATTTTTCTGTTGCTATTGTTTGTTTAGAATATAGCAAAGAACCATCTACATGATATGGGCTTGTGCTAGACAGAACCTCTTGTTTTTATAGGACAAATATTTAAAAATGAAACAGAAATCAATTTATCTTTTTTTGGGAGGTATCATCTGTTTTAACTGCAAAAAATTCAGTTGTGCAGATGTATAATGTATTTAATCATTTTGAATTCAATTTGTTTTCTTTTTTGGAAGAAAAAAACTAAAAGTAGTGATCCAAATGATAAAAATTAAGGTTTATCAAAATTTAACGAATATGCTATTTACCAAAATCAAATGAATATAATTGTTTTATGTAATATTAATAACAAGGCTATGGAAGAATTTTTGAATACATTTAGGAACTGTATTTTAACAGGATTAAATTGACATGACATAACTTTCCAAAAAAATTTCTTGTTTACTTGTATTACTATATAAATAAGAATAAGGAATCATGAAATTTTCCGACTTCCATTTTTTGATGAATTTATGCATTTTGGGATGTCTCAAACAAGATTTGATCATTTTTGAAAAATGTTTGTCTGTGATACAAATTTTGTAGGTGCTCTTATCTCAAGAATTTACAAAAGGCAAAACATGCTGCAATACAAGCAAGAGAACAGAGAAGGCAAATGACAAAGTTTCATTCCAACACTTATACCAGTTAGTTCTATGAATCTACATGTCATGTGTTGCCATTCCTGGAAACAAAAACCATATTAAAAAATGGCATTGGTTCACGAGTGATGATGTCAAACTTGCACACAACGACACAACTGCTTTGAATGGTGAATAACAGGCGGTTCAGCAATTGTAGAATGTTACCAATCACATGTTTACAAAAAACTGGTATGAAGCAATAGCATCTTGATGTACTTTGCTGCACACTTGGGGAGTGTAGCATAGTCAAGATGAGATAGGTCAAGTGAAGAAAATTAACTTAAGATTTATTTTATTGAAACATCAATAAGCTGACATGACATGACATAGCAAAAATGAAGTGTGTACCATTTACAATTCATTTACAAGGATACAGAAAATAATTCCATTACATTATAGTTTATGGGGAAAAATCGTTTGTGACGCATTTTATTGATGTTACGATATTTTATACATAATGTGATCGATATGAATCAGATGGGCTACAATATACTTTCTCAGGAGTAGAGAGATAGAATATGTAGCATTTATAGTTTGTTTATAGGAATACACAAAAGAATGTCTTAATATTATAATCTATGTGGAAAAATCATTAATGATGTTATGAAACTTCAAACATAATGAAATTAAAAAGGATCACTGGGGTAAAAAACGACATGCTTTTTATAGATTATGGAGTGCATATAATTTATCATTCATTTACAGAAATACACAAAAGAATTCGGCTACAGGACTGACTATGATCGATAATTGCTGGAAGTGCATTTTCCACTGTGGTATGCATTTTAAAAGTTAACTATTTTTTTGCATATTACTCTGTGTTCATAAATTCTATGGAGCATATACGGGGCTACACAAAGAACCCACACACATCACTGGATATGGACAGCAATTACTGGAAATAGATTTCTAATGAGTTAAGCGTTTTTTAAACTGCTTATTTAGCTATCTCATTTAATAAAATAAAGAAATGAAATTTCTTCATGTAACTGTTATTAATACATATAATATTATTAAGAAATAAAATCTCTTAATAATATTCTGTTAGGGTTGGAAGTGCTTCATAATCCATTCCTAATGCATGATTTTTCATTCTTTTTATGCATATTTATTTCTGAGACTGTAAAAAAAAATATATATATATATGATAAACACTACATTCAAGATTTGCTTACTTTTGGAAGCCGACTATTGGTGCATTAGTACAACTACTACTGATATAGATAGGAAGATAATATTTTTTATTTTTCAAAGACTTATATTTTTAAACTTTGAATGTTCATTCTGATAGATGAAAGTTGGGACTAGACTAAAACAAAATTACATATTTTTGAATTCACTTAAAGTTTTAACGATAATTAGATAATGCCTTTAAGAGGCCCGCTTTTATCTCATAGTTGCAATGACAACAACCAAAACCTTGCTATAGTAAAAGTAAACATTTTTATTAAAATTTTTGCTTCATATTAATTTTTTTATGATAAATAGATTACAATATTGTCAAAACTGCAAAGGGGAAAAAAAAAAACCTTTATTAGATTAAGAAAGAGCAAAAAAAAAACAACCACCATCAACTAAAAAAAAAGATGTTATCAGACATTGATAAAACGAAGAAAAATATGACTTACATGAAGTTTTTTGCAACTGAAAAAAATTCATCGAAATTTAAATTTTAATTCTTTATGAAATATTACTTAACACTTAGCATGTATAGTCATGTTGTATTTTTTGCAAAAAGTAAAAAACTAAAATTAAAAAACAAATTTTAAATATAAAAACTGCAACTGGCAATCTCCCCCCCCCCCCCTCCCCTCCCACACACAAAGAGAGAAAAAAATCAGTTAAAAAAAATATGTTGTTGTTCAATCAAATATTTATTTTGATAAGAAAAAATATATATATATTTAAGAAAATGGTGCATTTTTTCACCATCATCAGGGAACAGCACTAAATTAAAAAGAAAAGATGATATTTTATTTACCTTGTCCACATCGCGGACATTTACATAGGTTGCCCAAAGAACTCTTATGCGAAGCATAGCGTCAATACTCCACAAAGACATTGTTTCTTCAATTGAGGGAAGAGGGGGAGCTCGTCGGAGGAATGAAGGCATATGAAATTCACAATGTGGAAGAGAATTACAAACTCCTTCTTTAGACATCAGCATTAATTCTGGAATTTTTCCTTTAGCAATGCAATTTCTTATATACTATTAAAAATAAAAAATATTCACTTTCACAGTAATATTTAAAGAAATACATTAGAAAATAATCATAAAAAAATTTGGAATGACTCCACTGTGCTTTTCGAACACTTTAAAGAATACTATACATTAAAATAAATAGTCATGTAAAAATAAATAAAAGCTTAGATTCTAATTTTACAAAGAAGAAATGCTTCTACTTTTGAAAATGACCTCATATTCTACAGAAAACATCATTTTTATTCATAAAACTATTTTTTTTCTAAAATTATATCATAACTTTCAAAGAATTTTCATTCTGTACATGCTGAAATTAAGACTTGTTAATTAAAATAAATATTGAAATTGAATTGATATAGTTATGCTAATGAGGTTTTTAAATTGTTTTAATTAAAGATATTTCACCTTTGTTTGCTAACAGCATGCAATATTTAAATTTCACGGTGGCTCATTTTTATCAGATTAATAAAACAATTGCAATAGTTTTTCTTTACTTAAGACAATGAAATTTTACTGAATTAAGTGAATGTTCTAGTTAAACATGACTGTTATGTCAACATAAGATGATTGTGAATAATAATAAAAAAATTTAATTGAATAACTGAGTTAAAAAGAAAATATGTATTGGTTCTCTTTGGTCATAAAATAGTTAAAAAAAGGGCTTACATATCAAACCCATTGTTTGATTTCTTTGAAAATGAATACACCTCTTGTGATGGTTGCCTATCACATGCAACAAAAGGGAGCTCAACTGAATGCATAGTTTGTACATTACCATGCTCACACACATGCATATATAAATACAAATATCACTGGAAAAAAAAACCCACAACAAAACAGACTTTGTGGACCAGAAAATGTACAAAAATATCAACACACACCAGGGGCAGATCCAGATAATTCTTTTTTTTTTTTTTTTTTTTTAAAAGCTGTGAATATATAATCTATTTCCAACAGAAAGAACATCATAGAATTATACTTGGTAAAAATCTATATAAAATGGAACTTTTCTTTGGTCTCTAGCGATTCTCTTCTCACAGATTTTACTGTATGTAAAATTATATAATAAATTATTGTTTAAGATTACTCGCATATACGAGGGTCACTCTGAAATTTTTGAGATACAACTAGGTTTTTAAAGTTATACTTACAAAATTTTAGGTATGTTCAAAGTAGTCTCATCCAGCATCAATGCACTTTTGTAGGCGAATTTTCCACAGATTAAATGCCTCAAGCCATTCATTTCTTGGAATAGATGAAAAAAATGCATTTTTAGCCACATCAATCTCTTCTTCTGAATGAAAATGATGTCCATGTAAGTTCTTTTTTAGATTAAAGAATAACCAAAAGTCACACATAGCTAGATCAGGTGAATACGGCGGATTTTCTATCACTTTAATTCGTTTTTGTTTAAGAAACTTAACTGTTAATCCGGCTGTATTTGAAGATGCATTGTTATGGTGAAGCATTAGTCCCCTAACATTCACTTCTTGTAGAATTTCTGGAAGACATTTAGTGTTATACCAGTTTGCTGTTACTGTCTTCTGTCCTTCCAACTTAATGGCTTTGACCAATCCCGTACTTCTGAAGAAAACGGCATACATCACTTTTTTGAGTGCGCGTTGTCTTTTCACCATTGTCGGCGTGGGATCATCTTCAAAGACCCATACTTTGCTTTCTTGACGTGTTGGAACGTCAAAAAACGGTATGTACGTTTCATCACCCGTTACAATTTTAGAAATGATGCGGTGGCCACCATCATTTAGCAATTTAAGAGTTTCTTTACTGATTCTGACACGCTCCTCTTTTTGGTGCTCAGTTAAATTATGGGGAACCCAACGGCTATGTACTTTTTTCATATGCAATTCTTCATGAATAATTTTGTGTATGGCTGCGGATCCAATGTTAAATTCCTTCTGTATCATTTGATAGGTACAGCGATTATCACCCATTAACATTTTTCGTATGGCAGGCACATTATCCGGTATTACTGCCGACGGCGGCCTTCCTGTGTTCTTCATCCTGAAGAAAATTGCGACCTCTGCTAAATTCTTTAAACCATCTGAATACAATAACACGAGCTGCAGATTCATCACCAAATGCTAATTTCAACCGTTGAACGCATTCTTCTTGATTTAATCCTGGTTTAAAATCGCAGAAAATCATAGCGCGAAAATGTTCTCGCATCAACTCCATTTTCTCTTCTGTTTAAAATTTATTCTACGCTAAATAAGTTGAAGTAAGTCAGTAAAAAATCGTCTGCTGTGTTAAAATACTTTGTATTTTAAAATTAAACCGTTATTTTTATTTTTTAAATTATCGTCTGCGCGTATCTCAATAACTTCAGAGTAACCCTCGTATAAGTCATAATTTATGCTGGCTACTTTATACAGTAAAAACTGTGTAAATGGAACTTGTCTATAATAAAATCCTGAAATTTAATTACATCATTTGTGCAAGAAGAAGAATTTTCATTTTTATAAAGCATGGAGATACCATTGAGGATGCGCATGATAACACTGAATCCAAATAAAAAACTTTTGTTTTTATGTATGACTATCCAAATTTTCTGCTATGTACAAAAGTTTATTTTTTTATTTTATAACTTTAAAAACTTTTTAAGTACTTGAACGAATGCTTTTGAATTCCGAATCTAAGATCTACATCTTCTGAATCAATGATGTCATATTTAAAAGAAAATGAGTATTTTCATTCATTAAACTGAAACACGTTATTACTGTTGCATCAATATGATATCATTTTCATTAACTTCACTTCCGACTGTACTGAAACAATGAAACTTTAATACACACAATAGCTAATTAATATTCTGGAGATATTAATGTTCATTTTTCTGTGTATAATGGGAAAAAAGCCTAATATTTCAAGTACTTCAAATAGGTATCATGTGGTGTTGAAGAATATATAATGAAAATTAGCACTCATAATAGGTGTTTCTGGTGAAAGGTAGTTATTGAGTTCACATCAAAAAGCAATTTCATATTGTGCTAATTCAAGTTAGTTAAGATGCTGACAACTAATATAAGGCACTTGCAATTGTAGATCCATAGAATAGTGAAAGAATAGTGAAACGCTCCCTTTGGGTAAAACAATGGGTATGTGAAAGGTTCTACATTTTTATCCGTATTATGCAAATTGATGTTTTTTTTTTTGGCCATGGTGATGCAGCATTATTCATTAACTAGGAAGTTTTAATTATCATTCAGTGTAAGGACAGAGCATATTTTATTGGCCATAGGGATAGTAAGTTTTTTGTAATAAACACTTTGTTGCATTCTAAAGAGCAGTTTGATAAGGCTTTATTCCTTTGGCATTCATGCAGTTTCACTTCAACTTTTTGCATCATCATAAATGATTATTAGAAATTATTTTGTAACCATATAATATGCTCTAGCAATTCTATTAAATTCTGGCTAATTTCATGGCTGACAGGATGTTTGAATCTTTCATTAATAACATCTTCAAAACTTACAATAATATACCTAACTATAGCGCGGTCTTAATATTTGTTTAGTCTAATTAATCTTCATTGTATTCTGTAAACTACCATATATATCTCTTTTTTATGTACGGAATGCTCTATGTTGATTTTTCCAGTGATAAAAGACAAAAGGGTTTAAAAGTATTTGCACCGACAGAAAATCCCTGTTACACCCATAATATTGTATGGAAAGAGGTATTGAATACTTCAACAATACACCAATTTTATATTTTATGACTGCAGAAATATATTAATAGAAAATCATAACTGTTATCTTGATAATATTTTGAAATTTGATACAGTATAAGAAGTATAGGAAAAAAAAAAATGAACTATCAGCATTTGCTATTATAATTTTGCAAGTGATATTTATGTAGAAATGAACAACAAAATGTTATCTTCACACAAATACAGTATGTACATTGAAAAAACTACCGAGTGAGTCTTGATGCTTATAATGCTTATTTATCAGCTTAATTCCATCAAAGTTCTTTCATTTACATTAAACTATAAATTAAATTAAAGAGATTCTATTGAGGTTTTATCATTATTTCAGTTAAACTGAAGTAAACAGCATTGTAACATACAGATAGAGGGAGAAACCCAAAAGATTTTTCAACTAATAGTATCACTTTATAATGCAAACACACACACACAAAATGATTAAACAGAAAATTGGATAAAATACAATTATTAGCCATTTTATTCACAATTTGCAATTACACACATTCTTAAACTTATTTTAGATAACAAAATTGTTATATATATATAATAAAGATGAAATCACAAATATATGAACAAATGGTAAAATACTAAAGATGAACAAAATATGAACAAAGGAAACCAGTCTGTAAAATAAGAAACTATGAATAACCCACAGAATCATTTCATTACACTGAAGATATTTCAACAATTTTGCATTAAACTCAGAAAGAGCTTTAATGGCATAATAAAAGGTCGAAGGGAGAATTCCATGAAAACAAAGAAAACTCTTATGCCTGTTTAAATTATGCTAATTAAAAGTAAATGAAAAACATTTGACTGTAAAAAGGTTATCACACACACACACACATATATATAATGAAACAATCTCAACATTTAAAAGTTTTTTTTTCCTAAATATTTTCTAGGATGCTCATCAAATGGATTCCTACTAAAAAAGCCATTTTACTTTCTAGCAGAACAAACTTCAAATGCAATGCATCTAGGTTAATAAAGCAACAAGAGAGAATGTCATACAATTACAATCTATTTTTCACTTACATGTATACAAAATTTAATTATACTAACTTTATACTGTGAAAGAGGATATCTTTCTAAAAGATACTGATCAATACCACACACTTTTAGGAGGTAACTATGCTGATATTCTCTAGCACAATTTTGTTGTTGCTCTTTTGTCATTTTCATACATTTTAATTTCTTTAAAATTGCTTCCCGAGTAACACTTTCAGGATAGTCATCCTTTGATACTTTCACTGTGTATTTTTGTTTTTCTCCAGTAGGTGAAAGAACCCAAACACAAATGATGATTAATCCTGTAAATACATATTTATGAAGCATAAACATTAGCATATTATCTAATTTAAAACTCAGCAGGGTACATAAAAAATTTAAACTTCGTTAAAAAAACTTTTTAAACAAAATATATTCACATAACTCAAGAATAACTTTTTTTTCAACTGTATTAAAGTATAAATAACAGGACTAGACTTTTAGGAGCAACCAATAAAAGATTCCCATTATCAGATGCATCTGAGCATGCATATACAGGGTACTAAGAGCCTGAGTAAGAAATTTTTGTGCTCAGGACACTGTTCAGTTTTTGTAACCCTGTAAATGCAAATACTAAAAACTATAGTACACAACCTGGAAACTGATATTCTCAGTAAAGATTTTCATGTCAGAATAATGTTTCTAAATAAAAATTTATAGTGCTTTAAAAATAATATAGCATAACTTCTCTGCTATATTATAACTTATGTTAATCTTACATTTTATATTTTTTGCTACTCACCAAAAATTGTAGAAAATTATATTTTGTAAAACTTATAGAAATATATATATATATATTTGTGACAGAACAGGTAACTTCAACAATTTGACACTTAAAATTATCACAATATTTTTGCTAAAATCATTTTATGTTTTAAAGTTAGCTTGTAAGTCTGATTACCTGGAATTGAACAAAAGTTACAAAAGAGAGGTATATGAAAATGACATTTATAAGGTAATTAGTAAATTTGTTACATTCAAAGTAGTGCTGACATTTTCAAATTTTTCAGAGGAGATGTTTTTTCAATTTATCCTATTAAAATCTCTGCATGCATGCGTGTCATACCTGTCTGTCTGAAGCTTTATCTACTTTGGAAAAGCCTCGAGTACAGGTATGAGATAAGTACCATTCCGAGAAAATTCTGGGAAAGGCATTTCGTACATTCTTTAAGAAATATGACTGTAGTAATTATTTTAAATATTAACTTAAAAAAACTTGTCAAGCTTTTATTTTCCTGGCGATCATTTCTTCATATGTTAAAGGGCGAAATTGTGTTTTTTTAAACGCAAAGCACACGGACAGGATGAAAATGTTTTTATTTGCTATAGTTTAAAATTGTGAACATTCAGGACGCAAAAGAAATGGAAAGAAAATAGGCACACATGCAAACAGCTGGTACCTTCATGATACTGATGGTAACTCTCATTTAAAAAATATCAATATTTACTATTTCAAAAAAATTGCTTTCTGAAGGTCTTTTTCATATTTTCAAGTTTTTTTCCAACTTAAAATTGCAATTGTAGGTGCCCAGATGGAGTTATAAAACAACAAAAAGTACACACAAATAGCCAGTACTTTCATTTAAAAAAAATTATGAATATTTACTAGTTAGAAAATATACTTCCCGAAGGCCATTTTTATATTTTCTGCATTTTACCCGAGTGCCTGGATGAAGTTATAAAAAAACAATAAAAAATACCCATTGTACAATTGTTGTTATAACGATAAGTTTCATAAAAAAAAAAAAAAACCTATTGGATATTCTCTTTGAAAAAATTTATTTTCTGAAGTTTTTTTTATAGCCCCCCCCCCCTTTTTCTTTTGGGGAAAAAACTTTTGTTAGATTTCTATTTTTTGGTTTCAGTGGCCTTGATAATTTTTTTTCATTCTATTCATGTAACTTGATAGATGTAAAAATGAGATAATAATTTTTTCTCTTTTGGTTAAATTAAATTTAAGTTAAAGTCTGCATGCTTACATAAGGCTTTCAGATGCAGTGTAAAAGGCATGAATAATCAGGGGCTGTACTGCAAGGGTAAACATCCCCCAGTATTTTAGTACAGAAAATTTTGCCTTATTTAAGTGCAAATTTTTTGTCTTAAATAAGATGAAAATTATTGTCACAAATTACTAGTGGAAGTTTGTCCCTGCGTTAATCAAATCAGGCTCTGTGGACAGTTACGCATGTTTTGTTGCAGGATTTAAGGAGGCATGTTTTATTTTTTTACAGCAACAACCTACTTTTATTTCTTTTTCTATTTCTGAGGGCTCTTGCATATAAAAGAATAATTTTGTGAATTTTCAAGATTTTTTATCTTCATTTTAACAAGAAAACGAATATAGATTTATAGACAGTTATATTTTAAAGATAAAGTATAATGATCCTCACGTTTAAAGAATGATTTCGTGATTTTTTCAATTATTTTATTAAGGAAACAAGTATAACTCAAGAACTAATTTTTAAATTTTTATTTTATGAGAGGAAAAGAAAGATACATAAAACTCAGTCTAGAAGGCACTGTTTTTTAAATTATTTATGTTTTCAACATAAACCTTTGGTCAGAAGTTAAAGTGTAATATGTCTACATGTCATAAATTAAATTGGAAGATCCTTAGAGGCTGAAGGTATGCGTGCAGGGTGTCTAGCAGACACAGCCCACCTAATCTAGGCTGCTGAGGGCTGTGGGGTCACAACCTTAGGTTAGTTTAGAAAGATTTTTGTTTAAAAGTATAAAATCATACAAATTCAAGAACCTTTTGCAAAAAAAGACCAGAGCATGCATAGGATACACCTGTGTGTGCTGTTTAAAGGCAATGTACAATAAGAAGGAAATTCATCTCTAAGACTTGTGTTGTCCACTGTTCAGTTGAGGGTTGCCTTCTGCAAGTGCCAATGTTATAGAAGCGCCAACCAGTGGAAAGAATATGGCTCTAATCAAACAAAATGGGGAATGAATTTATAACCCCAAATTAAGGTTTAAAAAAAAAAGGAGACCATTGCTCTTAAAGAGATTATTATACAGTCATGCAGTTTTCAGAAATGCTACATAGTTATTTTATTTATTTATTTATTTTTTTGTAGCACTTTGCCTAGCAGTCTTTGCTAACAGCTGAGAAAATCTCAGACTCTGTTGATTTTCGGCTTACTAATAAGCCAGAGGGGGTTTTTATAATGAATAAATGTTAAGTTTGGCTCATAACAGTCCCTGATATATCATTGGGTATAATGTTGTGAGAGAGCACTGTGATTAGTCTGCAAAGCATCTTGATGATGATAATGATGTCATATGCAAGTAACTTCGAGAATGCCCTACCTTCATTAGGACACCAAGAATGCCTGTTATGTTTGAAGTGAAATGGTGTAGAATTTATATTTTTAATAGTCGTGATTAATTACTTTAGGTCAATTATTCAAATTATATATGTTCTAGAGACATATACTCAAAGAATATCAGTTAACTACAGGGTCATTCCATGTCACTTCATCCAGACCATGTCACCCACCGTCACAGATTTCTATGAAATTTTAAACACAAAAACAATGTCTAAAGATATGCTGTTACACCAAATTTCAGTTTAAAATAATAAGTTTTTCATGAGTTACAAGCATTTAAAAATACCCCTCTCACTCAATTTTTTGCAGAAAATGATCTTCCGTCAAACATGTAATGTTGGATAAAAATGCTCATTTTTCTAAATATTATTAATAAAATTAGATATATATATATATATTTAGAGATTCTTAATAATGTATTTTATTAAAAGAATGGTTTATAAAACTTTTTAGAACTCGAATATTGTTTTTAAAAAATATTTTATCTAAGGAGTTAAGAAAAATATGGGAATATGTAATTCATTTTTTTTTTTATACATGTGCCACCCATTTAATTTGGCTTATTTTTTTTATATATATAGTTTAAAAGGAAACCATTTAATAATAAAAAAATTAGAAAGGTGTTTTTTGAAATTCTTGAGAAAAAATTTTTTTTGTTAATTTTACAGAATATATCTAAAGTATTGTTAAAGTTCAAAATTCTTCAAAAATACGCATAATAATAATAAACAAATATTATAATTAAACTATAATTTTGTTTCTAAAAACTTTTTTTAATGTTATTTAAATAAATTAAAGTATAAAATTCATATTATTTCTGTTACAGAAAATTAACTTCCGCTATGTATTCAAATAAAATTTCCATTATACTAACTGAAAAACAACCAGTATAAACTGATTTATAAAGCTATATTCATTCAAACAATCTAAGCTTTGCATTTTCTTTTAAAAAAATGTGGAAAGTATAAATTTATAGTTTATATTTTGTTTCACATATAGTCTTCAAAATGAAATAAAAATAAAGTAATTAAAACATAAATAATCACTGGTATATTGAGATTATTCAGAGCATAGATTATGATGAAAAAGATGCAAATATAAAGTTTATGCATCCCAACGGACCTTCTACTTCATTTTGCTGGCCAAATAATGATTACTGCAATGTGCCCTTCAACCATATATTATGTAGCATTGAATTGACTGCTGCAACAGGACGGCCATATGCTCTTTCAAAAGAATCTACTGAAACAATCAATCGTAAGTGGAGCATTTATAAAAAGCAATATATAGTGAAATAATATGTTGAATTTCTATTTCCTATTTCCATTTAAATTTATCATAAACACCTCTAACCATTCAATTATAAAAAAGTGCAAATCTGGCACAGAAATAAATCTTTTATTTGAAATTGGTTAAAACTTGAAAAACTTCTGTCTCATATATGTAAGTAAATTTTGTATGTATATATTATATCAGTGACAAAGAAAAAAATATATAATTTTTATGATTTTATTACAGGATATATAACCTAGAATTTTATGTAACATATTGTTAAATTATACACAAAACTTATCAAAATAAATCTTTATTCATTTGCTTTTTTAATAATTTCATTATTTTTACCTTGAATTGCTACTAATTCTACTTAATTTATTTATAATAATTTTATTTCTGTTTATGAAGTTAAAAGACTTGATGTTAGTTTCAAAAGTCAATCCTCTTATAATATCATATATTAATAATTGAAACTATTTTGACAAAAACTGTCAAGATGCCACCCCCCCCCCCAAAAAAAAAGAATAAATAAATAAATAAATATTTAAATCTAGGATTAGTTAGAAAAACATGGCACTTGTGTTTATTTTGACAGGATATTGAAAAATCTGTCTAAATATGTAATCTCATGAATCTTTGGAATGTAAGGTGAGGGGCATCCAGAATTTACGAGTTGATTGAATATTAATAAAGTTTATCAGTCTCCAGATCATCTTTATGCTAGATTATTTCTTTACATGTTTATATGTCTTCAAAATACATGCATATAAAAAAAAAATCTAAAAAAAAATTTTTTCTCAAGTTTTTCAAAAAACAGCTCTTTAATTTTTTTTTTTTTTTTTTTTTTTTTTTTGAGAAAAGATTGACTAATCAAAAGCTCATAAATATATTTAACAAAATAAATTGGGTGGTGCATCTAAAAATATTTTTTCTTTTGAAATTCATACATGAAATGTCAATTTTATATGGACATTCAAAAAATGTCGAAGAAAAATTTTTTTGTCAAGTTTTTCGGAAAACACCTCTTTAATTTTTTTATTGAGAAAAGATTGACTAATAAAGAGCTCATAAAAAAATATTTAGCAGAATAAAATGGGTGGCACATCTAAAAATATTTTTGTGAAATTCATATATGAAATGTTAATTTTATATGGGTATTCAAAAGTTCAAAAATTAAAAAAATATATTTATTGTAAAAAGAAAATAAAAATTGGTATTACTTTATGAAATAAATAATATAAAGAAAGTTCCGCCAAAAAATTTAACCATTTTAATTATTTGGTAAAGAGTTATGAAGTTTTTTGTCGAACCATACAGAAAATCAACGCTTTAAAAATGTCCATAGAAAAAGAAAAGTGTCGTATGTTCAGATGCTTATAATTTAAAATATTTTAATTGGATTCAATTAAAATTTCACGTGGTAGCATCTTATACATGTATGTTTTCATGTACCAAGTTTCGTCAAAATCTGAGATGGTGGGTGACATTTTGTAAAATTGCTGGATGATTTGACATGGAATGACCCTACAAGCAGCTTAAAAGCTCGGTAATATTTTAATGATTATTATAAAAATTGACTAATATTTGGAATTAATGCTTTTTTTTTTGGTAATGTTTTCTTTATAATTTTGATATGTAGTTCATATGAGGACGTGAGTTTCAAAAATCGCCTTATCCAAAATTTAAGAAATCGTGTTTTCTCTATCAATCTATTCTATTGGTAAACCTGCGGCGAAAACACACAACAATCTGCAAAAAAAACCTAGTTTTATCTTGTTTTCTGGCATTGTAAGATCTTGGTTTACAATGGACGCAGTTAGAAGTTTTTTGTCATTTCCCAAAATTTGATTTTCTGGATAAGGCAAGTTTTGAAACTCATATCCTCATATAAATGTAACTGAAAATAAATGTAGATATTTAATTTTAAATTTACTTTCTGCTGTATAATGCATCTTAACTATTTTAATATCAAGGCTATTATTACAACATTATTTTTAGAAAAATGTTAACTCAGATAGGAATTAAGTGTCATTACCTATATAGCTTATATGTTAAAATTTCATCAGAAAAAAAAAAAAAAATACTCAACTCCATAATTTAATTTTAATTATTCTTTAGGTTAAATCTACTGTTTATTAAAACTATTAAACACCGACTAGAGTATTATGATCACTTAGTAATTATTGCAGTATATTAGCCATCAAAAAAGAATAATTAATAATAACCTTAATGTATAGGAGGAATTTTTACTCATAAAACCAACAATTTTAATTAAGTGCCCATTTCTTCCCAGTAAATAATAAGTAAGCGGCTCAGGAACTTCTTTATTTTCCTATCAACCACTTCCCATAAAATAATCTGTCATCAAACAGTCTGACTTATTGCGGAATGAATGTCACATCAAAAATACTCATAAAATATTTCTTTGGTTTTAAGTAATTTTTGATTAATTTTCAACAAGCCAATTTTTAAAGATTTCTGGTAGATATACAGATGTTAAATAAAATCTATTATGAAACAGTTTGGTTTAAATAAATTAATATACCGGGTGTCCCAAAAAGGACTGACTGATTTTAAAATTCAATAACTTGCAAACGGTGACAGATATTTATAAAATTCTTGCAGGAGGGTTATGCATAAGGTCAAAAGTTTTATTACAGTGATTTTCAATTTTAGTTCGAATTACAAACAATAGATGGCGCTACGATCAATAGACGCTGTATTCAGGCTCGATTTTTGGTACTTCGTGGCCCGGATAATACATCTCCATCTCCTTTTTCAGCATGGAACAAGAGAAAGGACCAGAAATCGAGCCTGTATTTAGCGACTATTGCTTACAGCGCCATCTATTGTTTGTAATTCGAACTAAAATCGAAAATCACTGTAATAAAACTTTTGACCTTATGCATAACCCTCCTGCAAGAATTTTTTAAATATCTGTCACCGTTTGCAAGTTATTGAATTTTAAAATCAGTCAGTCCTTTTTGGGACACCCGGTATAACAGAAGTCTGAAAGTACAGATTGCCATTTAGTTAGAAAATGAACAAATCTAACAGAATTAACATAACATTATTTTTCCATTTAGATAGTGTTGATTATTTTGACTAGCTATAAATAAACCTGGATGCAGTTAGTTAGAAATGTAATTTTGTAGCCGTCGAATCATATTTCCTTTTAATAGATTAGCTTGTAACAACTTTCCACACTGCATCACCATTGTTTACCTATTTTTAGATAAAGTCTCAAATCAGGCCATTAATGCTTCCCCTTTTTAATGTCAAAATTCCATAATTTTGAAAACATTTCACTTCATCTTGTTCCACTGACAGAAGGTCTCAAGTTAGATTTCTTTCAAAAATTCAGAAAAAAACAAAGAAATAGAAATTAATTTATGTCCTTCATTACAAAAACTAGACGGTTTATCCAAAAAAAAAATATCTATATATATATACATACATCATGCGCGACTTGTACTGAAGTAGACAACAATAAACACAACACCAATTTATGCATTATTGGCATTAAATCATATTGTTTCGTAACAGATTTTGTTTACCATAAATGGTCGATAGGTTAAAAAACTAGTATCGAAAATCAACTATTAGAATAAAATATTTTATACTATCAAAGATTAGTGCATGATTTATATGTGCATTGATGATAATACTAGGCGTTGTGAATATTAGGGGCAAACTCAACAAAGGTCGAGTTTTTCTTTATTAAAACTTAACATGGAAGACTGTAATAACTGGTGCAATTTTTTTACAAGAGTCCAGTTCACCTCTAATACTTTAAAATTTGCTTCAGAATACAAACTGACAATAATAAGTGTACTTTTGAAACTGAGATTTCTCAAGTTTGTACCTAACATAT
The DNA here is from genome assembly GCA_963932465.1 of Maratus speciosus. Taxonomy (NCBI): domain Eukaryota; kingdom Metazoa; phylum Arthropoda; class Arachnida; order Araneae; family Salticidae; genus Maratus; species Maratus speciosus. The sequence continues at coordinate 144,479,255 of OZ010791.1, forward strand.
GCAAAGCTTCATGTTTAGCGATGCAACTGATGTAATTGGTAAAATCTAAATTTTTTTACTATTTTATAAATGAATTTTTAATTGTAGAAAACATTACTTTAAAACTATTAAAAAAAGAGTTTTTGTAAACTCTCTAAATGTAACAGTTTGTTGAAAACAAAACAAAATAAACAAACATATAATCAAAATCAGTTGACACTCCTGTTTATTTGTAAAAAAATTAGTTAAACTATTAGAAAAAAATTACAATAATTATTGTCTCCAACAGGAAATGATATTCAGGCAATTTTTGTTAAAAAGCCTCCCCCAAATGGCACTCTTGTTGAATCATAAAGAAGTACAACACACTTTTATATTCTGTAAAAGTTACAAAAAATGCTAGAATGTATACAATGAACTACAATATTAAAAAAAGTCATAAAAGAAATTAGCTTATATAAGTACAATTACTTTTCAGAATGTAATGCACATAAAGAAACTATCTACTAAGTTTTACATTTACTTATCTAAATATATGCATATATTTTTATGGCATATGTTTTCTTAAACATAGCAACATAAATGTTTTACCTTTATCCAGTTTTTTTTCCAAATTTGGAGGCAATTCTTTTGAACTTTCAATTTCAGGTGGATATACATAAGATGCACGCTTGTCTTCAGACCCAGAATCCCTAGCTTCTACTGTTTCTTTACAAACATTTAGAATGCTTCGTCTGAATTCTATAACTTCAGGATCTTTCATTTCATCAAATTCATGCACAGGCATGCCAATAGCCAATCCTGTATTAATGATAATTATGATAATGATTACAATTAAAAAATATTAACACAAAAATTTTATTCTAACAGACTTTTTGAAATGAAAAAATTAACTGAAAATTTATTATATACTGACACTATATATATAGGGGTAGGACGGGTAAAGTAGCCAGTGAAGGCAAAATGGCCATTTGAGAATTTTACGCTGTATATGTCCCTGTCATGCAGGAACTGGGCGAAACGGTCATCGCAGATGTTGGTAGTATTATTTGTGACTTTGACGCGGAAGACTACATTTTCTAACTCTGAACTCATTTTATTGTTTTTTCTCTTTTTTATTTTAGGTAAGTGGTACAGTTTCTTGATTATAGCTAAATAATATGCAGTGTTATAATTATTTGTTCTTATGCTTTTTGATCAGTGTGAAATAACCTTTTAAATGACATGTGTTTAAAAATGCTACATTATGTAAATTAGTTGCTAGGCTACAATTTTTGTAATGGTATCATTAGGGGCAAAGTGGCCACAAAGAGATTGGTCAAAATGGCCAGATGGCTATTTTGCTGGAAACAATTTTTTATTCATTGTTTATAACAAAATATTACTCAAAAGCATTTTCTTTGAAAGGATGAAGGCAGATCAGGGCAATAACTCCTGCAGAGAAAGGTTTACTTTCAACATTTACAGTCTGCATGTCTGTTGGGGGCACTTGTATTCCTCCATTTGTCATATTCATATTCATTATTGTTTACTTTATCTTGTAACAATTTAATACTTAAAATATTACAAAACATAATACTTATTCTTAACGAGTGTTACTTTAGCTTGTGTAGATTAAATATACATCCTCAATCAATGTGATTTGTTTATTTACTTAAACTGGCCAATTTACCCAGCCTAAATGGGCAATTAAAAAAAATAATAATAAAAAAAAGTAAAATAAGAATTGAAACTAAATTTTCCTAGTTACTATTAGTATTCGTTTCTAGAACTTTACTGATTAAAAAGATATCGTTAAAATTCATCGAACCTTAGAATGGCCACTTTACCCTCCCTTCCTTCTATGTATGTAGGTATGTTTAACGCATATAATTAAAAAATAAATTTTTGCAACATGTTACAGCAAAAAAAAATTAGTTATTTCTAAAAAAAAGCTAAACTAGTAAGGGATGCAAAAATATTTCAACCAGCAAACAGTGTAAACTAAATGAATTTATTTGTGAAAAATAGGAATTTATTTCTGTAAAAAACTCTTGTAAATGAAAAGAAAATATCGATGGAACAAATACAAATGTGCGCCCGTTTGTCTTTTTTCCCCCTTTCATTAAATTGATAAAAATGCAAAATTTTATACTTAAAACTCTCACTCCTTGTAAAAAAAAAAATAAAAAAAAATAATGTGTAAAAACATGCTTTTATTTATATTTGTCTCAAAATTAAAAATTGCATGCGTTTTTAATTGTGGTTTGAAAAATAGATCATTATTTTGTCTGTAAACAATAGTTTGGCCGGAATTTGAACTCACTCCAAGAAAAAAGTCAATTTGTAAAATCTTGTGTGCTGTCGACTAAGCAACACAGCCGGGCAAAAACAAAAAAGCCAATTTATCTGATTATATACGTAAATTTAAATGATGCACAAACATTGGCTTTTGTTTTCCAAGATCTCTTGGACATTGCACTTTCATATGTTTACGTATTGACTATGCTCTTATCAATATGCAAAGGGTTATTGCATTGTCTGTTTCTCATCACAAGTCCTCCTCTTATGAAGTTTTTTTTTTTTTGAGGGGGGGGGGACAATTGTTTCCTTTCTGCATTACATGCTGGTTTGGGGATGGGTGAAGTTGAAGTGACGTGTGCTGCATTCTAAGAAATCACATGAAAAACTTCATCATTGCATGTTTTATGGACAACTGCATATTTAGTTCTTGCTCACATTTTCTTACATAAGAATGGTATTAAGTGCATAGCAAAAAATGACAAAAAAACAAACTCAATATGTTATCACTGGAGGATAACATTGAAGTTATTAAACTAAAAGAAAAAAAACATTCGATAAAAACTTTAATTATGGAAAAATTCAAATTTATTATGCTATAAAAAGATAAAAACAACTGAAAAAGAAATCTGAAAGCATATCATTCAACAGAAAAAGGAAAAACGTTGTGAAAAACGAAGACATTGATGCCCTAACTTTTAAAAGGTTTTCGAATGCTGAAGCAAAAATTTCGCCCATATCTGAAATATTTGAGTGAAAAAGCAAAAGATCCAAAAAGATACATAAAATGGATTTCAAGGCTTCTAGTTCAGTATAAATGTTAATCGAGACATTGCCATATGTCCTAGAGCAGCGGTTGTCAACCGGTGGTCTGCAGAAAACTCAAACATTATTTGTATTTTTTATGTTTTACAGATAATAAAAGAAAAAAAAATATTCTGTGAAATTCTTTTATTTATAAATTTTTAGTTTAAAATTTTAAATTATAGAAGACATTGATAATTATGGTACTGTATGTTAGTTATTCATTTGAAAACCATGTAAATTTTTAATTAAAAAAGTTCAAAAAGTCATATTTAAAATTCTCAAATATTTGAGGCAGTAATTCTCGAATATTAGAGGCACTTTAAGAAGAAATGATTTCTTGGTACATTCAACTTTTCTTCACACAGTGAAGTGAGATGGCTGTCGATGGGGAAAAAAAAAATCCTGATGGTTCTCCCTAGTTTTCATCTTCAAGTAAATCCACTTCAGATGAAAATCCATGAACTTATTTCTAACAAACATTATCAAATATTAAACTAGATAATGCCACATTTATATAATTTGCAATTAACTTCTAATAACTATACTATTAATTTATATTAATTAAGCAAGTGCAATCCATACATCATTTGGTGGCATACGACCAAGATACTGCACTCGCCACTGGCACAGTGCTTACAAAAAGCTTGGATGGACAGCCCAATCTTGGCTCGGCAGATATCGTGAGGAAATCCTTTTTGCAATTGTGAGCAAAAGAAGAAGGAAAAAGTTTGAGTGATATGAATGAGCATAAATGACAAAGGGTACTAAACTTCTTAAAAGGTTCCTGGGTCTGTATAATTGAGGTGTTATTACCACCCTTGGTTGGTTACTTTGGTGTTACTACCACCCATCCATTCTAAAGTTCCAGCCAGGGTCAAAGGGACTTCTACATCTTTAAGGCATTGAATAAAAATCTAACAGAAAGGCCATTTGGCTCTAATGAAGAAGTGAAGACAGCCGCGAAACAGTTCTCTCATATGTAGGACATGATTTTTTTATTAGGATTTTTTAAACTGTGGCGTTATGACAAATACACCAATGCCCTTGGTAGTTATGTGGAAAAATAAAGTCAGCCTATTTCTTTATATCCATAGTATATTAATTTTGGAGAATTAAAACACTGCCTTTAGTAGCATAGGAAATTAGGAATTCTTTTTTCTCCTGACTAACACTCACAGGTATATATAATTTTGTTAAAATAGGTGCATTTCATATAAAAAAAAAAAAAAACTAAAGTTTTCCGATCATTATATTCATATATATTTATATTATTCAAAAATTCATATTAGTAGTTTGCTGTATTTAACATCTCTTATTGTCCATGAGGTCCAGAAGGTTGGTGACTGCTGTCCTAGAGCATGGAAGTTCAGGAATGGAAGAAAAAAATTCATGTATTAATTGAAGAATATCAAGCATAGGACATATACACTTGCGATAAGAGAAGACTATTTTATCACATATTGTGCTAAATCTTTCTAAAAAAGATTAAATGAAAACCACAGAGGTAAAAACTCTAAAGAGTATGTCACTGTTTTACTGTGTGTAAATTTGAAGGGCAGTTTAGAAAAACCTTTAGCAATAGAGAAAAAAACAAAACAAAACAATGTTTCACGAATATGAACATTGATAAACTGGATGTGACTTGGAGGTCTCAAACAAAATCTTGGATGTCGACTGCCTTGAAACTTCAATACTGACAGACTTCAATAATCATATGATTAAAGGGAATAGAAAAAGTTTGTTTCTTGATAATGCATCTTGTCATGCTGATATCAAACTGTCAAATATAAAGTTCTTCTGGTAAAGGCTACAGCAGAGACATAACTTATGGATCAGACAGTTATAAAAATGATGGAAACACAGCACAAAAAATAAAACATCATTGTTTTAAATGCTATCAAAAGGATTGCTAAATCTTGATACGAAATGTCAATAGAAAGATTGCTCATTGTTTTAGGAAAGCCAGATTTGTAATCTCTTCCAAAATGAGCAGTGTTGACAAAATCCTGTGTTTTTGGTTTATAACAGGTTTTTCATTTGTTTTTTTTAAAATATCATTTCCTATTATATGTATTACATGTATATATATTTTTTTTATACAAATAAACATTGCCAGGTACTAATTAATTACTAATACTTCATCTGAAAATAAATTAAATGATGGCAGTCAGTCATGTAGAAAATCAAAATAATTTATAATTTAAACATTATTAGTAACAGCTGCGTTTTACGTTCAAAGAATAAACTGCTGCACACAGTTGAACCATGATATCATGAATCTCTTCATCAAGTATCCTTTGCTAACTAAAATAGACAAATATTCGATGTACTTTAATGAATAAAATTTATTTTCCTACAGTTATTCAAAACATTCTTCTTGAAACCCTTGCTATTTGGGATGGCTTTTTTTTCTTTTAGAACATTTATGATCTTTTCTAATGAAATTCAAATATTCAAAAAAGTCCTTTCATAAGAAATTCTTTGAATGATTTGACATTTAACAGTTGAGTCTTTACACCTTCTTTCGAGAAATACAGGGTGTCCAAATCAAATGTCCCTAATTTAAAACTTCCATTAAAAAAAATATTTCTGATGTAGGATGGCACCTAAGAAGTGAACCAAAATGTTCCTTGAAACTACTGAAAAGAGCTGGAGGTATTCAACGTACAGTTTGGACTACTGATTGGACATCCTAAGGACAAACAAAGGAGCACATGTGGAAGTGCACTGATTTTTTATTTAAAATTTTGTGAGTACCATGATCTATTTTTACATTTTTCTCATGCTTTCTATCTCTTTTGACAACTGTAGCAATGTCTCCAAATTAGGAACATTTGATTTGGACACCCTGTACATATTATCACAGTTGTACATATTATCACAGTTGTACATATTATCACAGTTTCTTAAAAAAAAAAAAAAAAAAAATAGCTTTTAGATTCTATTGAAAATAATGTTCTTGAAATACACAGTAGCTTTACAAAAAGTTATCATGGACTTAAAGATTTAAACAGTCATCAGACTTAACGTGCTGCATATTCTTTATCAAAATCTTAAAGGACAATTCCCTTAATTGAGAAAATTTTCTTTTTTAGCTTCATCAAAATCTTTAAGATTATCTTATTACATTATTAATTGATGTAAATAATCTGCATTTTTTAAAAAGAAAATATTTTATGCTAAATATTGAATATATTTATTTATTTTAGCTTTTTTAGTTTCATAGGTTTATATATGTCAACCATAGTTTAAGATAACTCTCTCCAGAGCATCAGATATCCTCATCAACACTTGTTAATTTTCGTCCTACATTACATAAACATGATCTAGATTCAGGTATGTATGATTTTGATTGCTAAGATAGTGCTAAAATGAAAATTTATTTATATCTAATGATTGGAAACCCAAATTACAAAAAAGAGAAAATATTATATTTGAGTTGTTCTAAAAAAAAAAAAAAAAAACAGTTGGTTTAACCATGTTTAAAAACATTTGGTTTAAACCATGCAAACTCTGAAAATGAATAGCAAAGTCTAATAAATGACTTAAAATGTGTAATTAGCCATGAAAAGATTAATGAAGTAGATTATGTATTAGCTGACAAGGGAGTGTTAACTTCCAAAGCTAAAACTTCTGTGGACGTTCGATACAGATATAACATGATCTAGAAAAACGCAGGTTTGCAAAAAAGCCGGCTAAAATTAAAAAAAAGCCACGCTGGTAGCTTATATTGGTTTTAACTGCCTTTTTTTGGCCAAAATTGGCTTTTATACGGTGAAGCATTTTAATTATAAATGACACTTTTTATGTGTTTTTTAATTAGTTTTAAAGACATTTAATTGAGGTAGATATCAATATAACCCAGTTTTTCAATAATGAAGACATTAATATTGGAATAAAAGGCCATACCCATTGCTTACTCTGGTTTACACTGACCTTAACACCATTTTTTTCATTTTTGCTGCTTTATATAATTAAAAAAGGACAATGGTTGCTTAGTTATATATTTTATTAACTAATTTTAAGGGACATTAATATACAAGTCTTATTATTTCTCATAAACATTTATTTAAAATTGATCAATTTATTCATCATTTATATTAAAATTGATCAATTTATTAAATACAGATATGCAATTTAGTTTTAATCAATTTTAAAAGTAAATATCAGTATGTAAAAATGTTTCTATTTTGATGCGTGACATTTTCTTATTCTTTCATATAATCTTTAAAATGTGTAGTATGTGTAGAGCTATAATAAAGAATTCCAAACCAATACTTTAGAGTCTAATTTAATGTATTCTTCTGAATATTTATAATTTTTTTTTTTTTTCAGACATAATGCCTTCACAGTTGCATTCTAGCAGTTATAAGGACTTATTTATTTGACAGAATTTAATAGAAGTTTATATATTTTTAGTAGAAAATATTTATAAGTGCATTAAAAATAAATTAATCCAAATTTTATATGAATTATCTATAAACCACCTTTTTGAAAAATAAAAGCTGGCCTTTTTTAAGTGGTTAAAACCAAAAAAAGCCAGCCGGCAAGCCTGAGAAAAAGATAGCAAAAATGAAGACAACCATGATTCTGAAAATGTTGAAGACATCGGTGGAATTAAAGCATATCAGGATGCCTTAAAGAAGCAAAATAAATCATTTTTTTTTCTGCCTCAATAAAAAAAAAAAAATTAAGAGATGATACCAACAATAACAGACTAAAGAATGCTTGGTAAACAAAAAGTAAAACAAATATTGATAAAAGATTATTTTTTAATCCTCTAAACTACTATGGGAAAAATTAGGTATCTAATTGTATTCTTTAAAGTAAATGTTTTTCATTAAATTTTGCAATTGAAACCATTTCGTATTGGTACTAATTATAGTAGTGTTCAAATGTTTTCAAGATTATTAAAAACAATAAATTTAAAAACAAATCTAATTTCTTTAAAGATTTCACTTTAAAAAACGAATATAAATGTTACGGACATGAAAAATATGTGACAGCCACTTTTTAATTTTTATGTTTTCCATGAAGCAGAAAATGTTCTTGGTCATGATCAGTTCTGCCTTAGACAGAGCTTACTATATAAATATAATAAAACCAAAGATATTAAAAAATTAAGAAAGATAACATGCAAAAAAATCTTTTATGTTAGTTTCTAAAATTTTGGTTTAAGCACATATTACTCTTCATATGCTAACCAGGGCAATTCAACGTTAATTTGCTCTTTCATAATATAAAAAAATTATAAATTTGAAAATAAAGCAATTAAAAAAAAGGTAGTAAAACATGAAGATCTAATAATGAGTAAGCAAACAAGCGTTTCCAGCAAGAAAATTAATTTCTTTGATTTGGATTTAACAGCAAGTTTAAATGGAAAAATATATAACGTTATATGAAGCATTGCTAAATACTGCAGCTGAGATGCTGACACTCACAAATTGTCACACAGAACACATTTTTCAAAAAGAAAGCAAGTTATGATCATGTGATTAAAAGAATGGTACACCCCCCCCTCTCCCCTCCTTGAAATAGCTTTGTAAGTAGCACCAGTGTTTGCTACAAATTATTGATATTTTGTATTGAGCTACTACACTACATACTACATTACATTTTTCAGAAAATAGCACACTACACAGTAAACTACTGGAAAAAGTAGTGGCTCCAGTAGTTTTGCTACTTATAGTGTGCTACTTTCAACAATTGGGTAAGACTTTGAGAAAAGTTTATGTAGAGTAAAGAAATTGACTGTGTTAAAAACAGCTGTTTTGTTTATTCTGTCAAGATGTATGAATTAATGACTGGTAAAGATAGACTCAATGATATGGGAAATTTGATGATATTTGAAATGTTAGGCAAGATTTTTCTAATGACATTTTCTGAATTAGCTTGCAGTTAAAAAAAAAAAATAAATATAAAAGTTACAAAAAGAGAGAGTTGTAAAACAAAGATCTTTTCATATCGGTTCTAAACAGAGAAAAAATATTTTATACAGATATAGTAGCAAAAGAAATAATCTCAAAATGTGCTTTTTAAAACACTTATCACTTCAATATTAACAAGACTTTTTCAACTGAAGTTTCTTTTTAGAAAAATAAATTTACACCTGTTTGTGCACTGTAACAACAGATTTAGCTTTCAATAACAATTCTTAATAATAAATTTTGGTCAATAGTTTTATTTAATTCATGAAATACTTCATATGTATTTTTTAATAAGAAAAAGTAAGAAATGTTTTTTTACATAATGGAGCATAGGAGAGGGTGTCAAAATAAGGGAGTTTTTCATAGAAAAAAGGGGGCTTGGCAAGTATATTTATCAGTTAAGAGTAATGAATTTAAAATGAAGGTTTCTATTTCTGGGGACAAAGAATGATCCTTAATATTATTAGGACCTTATTTCTTATTCAAAAGATGAGCTTTATGAAACTTTTTATTGGTTTACTATTTTTTATATATTCATAAAATAATATTCCTTAAAAGTTTTAGTAGGAATTTGAAAATTTCCATGGTAATAAATATAATATAAATAAATAGTTAAACAGATTTGGTTTATTCGGGATGCTTCAGTCATGTTTTGTGTACGAGGGCTAAACAGACCAGGACCTTTTTTAGAGTTGAATTCGACCCACTACGAACATTCATGCCCAAATCGGCATTCAAACATGCCTTTTGTCTAGTACCTAGTGCCCTAACCATTAGAAAAGCAGGTAGGGAATAGTTAAATAGGAAATTTAGATTGTTTTATCTGTATGCTAATTGTCATACCAATTTAATTTTTTACTTCCAAAATAATAAAATTTGTTTCTTTTTTTCAATAATACTATGGATGTCTCTTATGTGATCAAGAATTAGTGAGCAGAGATAACGATAAAGTAAAGAAATAGTGAATAAGTAGGATATGAAATTAAAAATAAAATTATATATTACCAATTTCAGAATTTAGCATTTTTTCTTCTTTGTTGCCTTTAGGTTCAACCACCTTGAGAATGGGTTGAAATAATCGTAAATCACACAGACGACGAGTCTCATCATAAAATTCTTCTCTTTCAGCATCTTGAGTAATTGAAACAAATATATATGACATCTGTTCTCCTAATTTATGATAAAGAGGGTACCTTTTCGCTTCGTGCCATAAGTCTGCTACAAAAGTGCACAAAAGGAACTTAAGATTAAAAAAAAAAACATAATATTTTACATCAGTAAATATAAAATAATTGATTGAAAATAAAAAAACAATCTGTTAAGAAAATACTCAAACAATATTTTTGAATAATTTTTATAAATAAACCTTGTCTCTAACATGTTATTATCTTGACAATACTAAGAGAGTGTTTTTAGTGAGACAATACTAACAATAATATTTGATTCTCATCAAGTACTCATCAAGTCACTTGATACCCAACCATACTAATACTTGACAATACTAAAAGAGTGCAATTTTGAGAATATATTAATTAGTGAAAAAGGATAAATTAAATTAATTCTTGAAATACTGAAAATCAATTGCTTCTTTAACAGCTTGAGGTTTCAATGTGAGCTACCCTCTAGTTCCAGAGATCACTCTAAATTCTTCTGTAGCTTAATATTTTTTTAATCATCTTTTTACACTATTTACACACATCGGTCCTTTTCTAAGTACTTTAAAAGAACAATATTCTTTCAAAGCAGTGCTATAATTACTATAATTTTAATAAAAACACTTTATTAATAGAACACTTGGTACTTTTCCGTTATATGGACACCATGCCAAAATGTATGCTAATGTGCAAATAATTTCAACCCTGATCGTGAAAAGGATTTTTATTGTAAACCATGCGAAACATTGCGATTTGCTATTTATGAAACGTGAATGATTATTATTTAACCTTAACTTTCAAAAGCTTTTTAATTTGTTATTATTCATATTAAAATTACAATTTTGTCGACCCTAATACATGGGTGTCATTATCAAAATGTTGAGAGATTATGGAGCATCGTAAAATGGCATAACAAAAGACATCAGGGAACTGTTCATCATCATTTAGAGTCGTATCTCATAGAGTTCATGTGGCGATGCCTTCATTTAAAAAATGAAATGTTTACTGCAATGCTAAAAGATATTTGTAATTTTATGCCACCAGTTTAATACAAGTTTTATTTTTATTACTTTATTGTATAACAGTTATTTGTTCACTTATTTTAAGTACATGTTTGTGATTTAATAAAATAGTTCGTAAAAGTCTGTAATTTTCAAATGTTACATTTTACAAATGCTCACTTTACTATCAACAATGTTTTTTCTTTTATTTTTCAAATGTTTGAATTCCCGGGATTTTCATTTTGCGCCAACTATTATAGTTGGCGACAATGGTGTCCATATAACGGAAAAGAACCAAGCACTTTTTTTTCTGACAACACCATGGCTAAAATTTTAAGTTAATGCCATGTCAAATTTTTGATAGAAAAGTTGCTGGTGGGAAATTCTGCATTTTTATTTTCTGTTTCTTTCTTATTTAATTAAATGATATACAGCACCATCTGTCGGAAAGTTTGAAACTATTTTTTATTGCAAAACTTGTTTCATATGCTCTAAAGAGTATAAATACAAAGCTTTTAAAAATACCCCAAATAAGTTTAGGCTGTAGAGACCTTCAAAAACTTGCACTTTAATTATGGCTAACCTGTACACAAACATAATTGTTAAAACACCAAAAATGGACTCTAGAGACCAAAAAACGTAAAAAATAGCAACATATATGTATACATACAAACATACATATGGAACCATTGTAAAAATAGCAAAAGCCGATTCAGGGACCCTCTAAATTATGTACTTAATGCACCTTTAAAGATACATTAAAATTTCCATAATCGGATGTTTATCATAATTACAATACTTTCCTTACACTATATGTGTCTGAAAATTAAAAAAAAAAAGTAGCATACTTTATACACATATTTTAAGTTACCACTGAAGCTACAACTTTGGTTTTCAGAAAGATTAAAAAACTTGTCCATCAGTTGAATTTTCTGTGATCCAACAATGCTGGACCAAGCTTGTTATCAGAAACACATAAACAAAGTTTGCATTTGCAAAGAAAATATAATAAAAAGATACAATACATCCAGAGACTTAAAGTAATTTTAGCAATTTTTGTTTCAGCCCAGCATTTTTCTAAAGATTTAGATTGGCAAGGTTTGAAATAAACTGCAGCGACCGCTGCAGGCCCGTAGCTAGACCATACTTCCAGGTAGGGCAAAGGTTTTCCCAGGGGTGGCAGATTATTTTTTCATTTTTGTCTAGTCTCTTATTCGTAGTTCTTCAAAAATATGTACTGCGATTTTAGGGATTTTTTTTTTCATTTAAAATATAAGATATTTCTAAAGTCAGTATGAAATTTTTAAAGTTTCTTCAGAGACGGGCATGAAAAAATACATTAAATTTAAATAAGATATTTGGCATAACCAGGGCTGTAGGAACCGCTCCCATACCCCCCCCCCCTCCATTTGGATGGGTGGCTGAGCAAAGTCAGGGGCCCAGTAGTAAGTTATTGTATCTTTGAGCCGAATAATGTTTTTTTTTTTTTAACTTTTATAATTATTTTTTAATGTATTTTTTAATAAAATTTTAATTTGTTTTATCCAAATTCATTTTTTTTTTTTTTTTTTATCAAAGATCTTGGTAACATTTAGAAAACAGGTATGAGCTTTCCTTGTATATTCACTATTCTTTATAAAGGTGCCCAGATGGAAGAGCTTTTGAAGGCTCTAAATTCTATTTAAAAATTACTAGGGGGCGCTGCCCCCTACGAGCTAAGCTCGCCAACCCCCGTTCAGACACCGCATACTTTAAAAGCACGCTAATTTGATCGGCTTTAAAAAGATTTCGGAAGATTGAATTATAGCTAAAAAACAGTGGCGATCTTCCTATAAACGGGTTTCTATTCATTTCTCTTTGATTGGGGAATTTTAAAACCCAAATCAGCTGCTTTTAAAAGGTACAATGGCTGTTTCCGTCTTTGATTAAATAAAATAAGCTAAACATTTCAAAATAAGCTAATATAAAATGAATTAAGTAAACAGAGTCTTTGTCTCTCGGTATTTTTTAGCAAAGCAAAAAGAAAGTTCTTTTAAATAAGACACTTTAACTGTATCGTTTTTAATCTGACGTAATTTTCACCAAATTTTTCTTTCTCTTTTTAATATTCACGTGAAATTACTTTTGTTAGAAATGAAATATTATTTGCGCTGTCCTAATAAAAATAGTTGAAAAGAATAAAATATCAAATAAATGTCTCGCGCAATTTTTAAATTTAAACTGTTTTTCAATATTATTATTTATTTCATTTTACGTAATAAGTGCAATTTGACGTAAATGTGACGTAATTTCTCCTATTTAAGACTTCTAACGCATGTTAATGAATTTATTATTTTACATATTCTTTCTCTTTTAAAATTCACGTGTAAATATATTTTTTATGACGTAATTTTCAATGAGTTCCTGCTTTTTATATTTTCTGTTTTGAATAGTCACGTGTAAATAAATTTTTAATTTGAAGCAAACATTATTGTTTGCGCTGCTTAGGCAGTTGGCAACAGTTTAAATTAATGCCATTTTCTAAAATATGTAAAAAATATCTCTCTAAATGCTGAAAATTGGAATTTAAAATAGAAATAAAAGCTCAAAAAATGAGTCAATTAAAAAAATAAATGCAATCTGCACACCAGGAATTTCTAACGCATAAAATGATCTAAAAATGATTAAATTCCCATGTGTAGTTTTTGCTCCTATAAAACTTTTTTAATGGAACGATTTTGTCCAACTTTAGCATTAAATATCCTTTAAAATAATTCTTCGATTTGAAAACTGTCTGCATCAGCGTGTTTATCAAACATTTCTCTATAATACTACCGATTTCCATATTTTTGTATGCAATATTTTGCTTAATATTAGCGAAGAAAGACTTCCGGTCACAAAAAATTCAAAACCGGCGGTGGCAGCGTTAGTTACTTTTTTTTAGAATAGAGAGATAATGGTCAGGGCTTGAATTTCAGGGCAGGATGGCGGGATTTGCGACCAAAATTTTGAAATCCCGCCCAAAATAATATCGTGGGCAGGAGACTCCCGTCCAAAAAAATTCACCATTTTCCTGAAAATTTTGCATTTTGAATTTAAGATTAATACCCGCGAACGCCTTGCAAATTTCCCGATATTTTCGCTCGACTAATTGACACATTTTGCGGGTTTTTTTTTCTTTTTTACCACAAAAGATCGTTGAAACTCACGAATTTTCGATGCGACCGATAGACGAATCTCATTATTTTTTTTCTCGAGATCAGTTGACAAGTGTCCGCGACCGTTTGGCGAATTCAGGCGTGATTCTGTTACGGATTTTCCGAAAATTTAAGGCATTAGGTTCCGAAAATTGTGAAAAATAGGTCATCAGTTCAACAGAAAAATATAGCGAATTTCGACAAATGATCGCCGAAAAAATCAATTTTGTCAATCGTTTGAGGAAAAAATCGCCAATTTCGTTGCAAAGGATTGAGAATAAAACACAAATTTTGTCAAAGGATCGCGGAAAAACGCGAATTTTGTCAGACTGCGGGAAAAAAAAACTTGAAATTCATCAAAGGATCGCAAAAACGCAAATTACATCAAAGGATAGCAAAAAAAATCATAAATTTCGGCAAAGGAACGCGGAAAAAATGCGAGTTTCGGAAAAGGATCGCGAAAAAAGATAATTTCGTCAAAGGATCGCGCAAAAAAGTTAATTTTGTCAAAGGATCGCAGAATAAACACGAATTTAGTGTTTAGTCAACCGGCCGCTGAGAAAAAACCACGAATTTCATCAAAGAATCGCGAAAAAAACATGAATCACATCAAAGGATCGCGAAAAAAATGCGCAATTCGTCAAAAAATTGCGGGAAAATGCGAATTTCGACAAAGTATAGCGAAAAAACGCGCATTTCGTTAAAGGATCGCGAAAAAAACACGCATTCCGTCAAAGAATCGCAAATTTCATCTAGGGATCAAGAAAAAACCCCGCGAATTTCGTCAAAGAATTGCGCAAAAAAATCTAATTTCGTCAAAGGATCGCAGAAAAACGGCAAATTTCGTCAAAAGATCGCGGAAAAACGCCAAATTTAGTCAAAAGATCTCGAAATAACGGCAAATTTCATCAAAAGATCGTGAAATAACGTCAAATATGGCAAAAACGGAAATTTCGTCAAAGGGGCACGAAAAAACACATAGCTGTTGCTGGGAGTGATTCCCCCAACCCCCCCCCCCCTTCATCCCTCTGTTGTAACCTTTCAGAAAGTTTGCTGTCAGTTTCAGAATTTTTTTTTTTTTTACTCAGAATCACCCCTGCTTTCTTACTTTTTTAAATAGAAAAACATTTTGCATCATTATTCTGAGTTGTTGATTTAAATTGCTTCAATGGTATTTTGTCATGCCTGTATTAATACAGACATGACAAAATAATTAATGCAAATCTTTAAAAAGCACGTAAAATAACAGTGGGTTTCATATTTTTTTCTCCCTCCCAAATAGCTCAACTCCCCTCCATTTATAAATGTTGGTAGGGAGACTCCCCTCTTATGAAAAATTAAATTTCAAGCCCTGATGGTATTTTAGTCGGTTTGGGGGGGGGGGGGGGCTCTATAAATGGGAGAAAAAGGGGAAAGTAAAGGTTCAAAACTTCATTAATACTATTACTTCCTTTATCCAAAACAGATATGCACTTTCTTTCTACAGCCACCATGCTTTTTAAAGGTGCCCAGATGATAGAAATTTTGTAGGCTCTAAATTCTTTTTGAATTGTCCTTTTTAGGGCCTTCTATAAAGGTGAGGAAAAATTGGAACCCAACATTCAAAACTTTTAGGCCAAATTTTTTATTAAAATGTTTAAAAAATGTGCTTTTAAATCTCATTGGGGGTCGCAATAAGTTTCAAAACTTCCTTAATACCATTACTTCCTTCAAAAGATTTGTGCTTTCTTTCTATAGTCACCGTTCTTTTTAAAGGTGATGAAAGAAATTTTGCAGGCTCTAAATTCTTTTTGAATTATGTTTTTGGGGGTCCCTTTAAAAATGAAGAAAAGATGGAACTCAAGATTCAAAACTTTTAGGCCCCATATTTTTTATTCAAATGTTTAAAAAATATGCTTTTTAATCTCGTTGGGGATCCCAATAAGCTTCAACACTTCCTTAATACTATTACTTCCTTCATTCAAAACAGATAATGTGCTTCCTTTCTGTAGCCACCATTTTTTATAAAGGTGCCCAGATGAAAGAAATTTTGCAGGCTCTACTTTTTATTTTTTTTTTGGGGGGGGTGGGGGGCTATGAAAGTGAGGAAAAGTTGGAACCCAGGATTCAAAACTTGGAGCCGCCATTTTTTAATTCAAATGTTTAAAAAACATGCTTTTTAATCTCGTTGGGGATAAGGTTCAAAACTTCTTTAATACTATTACTTCCATCAACCAAATGCGCTACTTTCTATAGCCACCATTCTTTTTAAAGGTGCTCAGATGAAAGGAATTTTGCAGGTTCTAAATACTTTTTAAAATGTCTTTTTTGGGATCCCTATTAAATGTGAGGAAAACTTGGAACCCAAGATTCAAAACTTTTAAGCCCCAGTATTTTTATTCAAATGTTAAAAAAAAACAAAAAAAAAAAAAAAACAATGCGCTTTTTAATCTCGTTGGGGGTCCCAATAAGCAGGCATCTGTGTGCTATGCATTTGCCACCTATCCCCTTATGCTCGACCTGTTTTTTTTTTAACGTTTCATTTCTCTTCTTTCGATAAATTACTAATGTTGATTATAGATAAATTATATTTTGTAATTATTTTATCTACTAGCAGAGCTTCGCTTGCTTTGCTGGTTTGTTTTTCCAAAAGCGAACCATTTTTTAGGGAGAGGGGGTCCCCCTTGGGAGCCCTACTGCCTTCCGCAGCTTAAACCCGTTCGTGATATCCTAAATCTGATTTTGAATCAAGCAATTCTTGAATTATTGTAATTTTTCTTTCGATAAAGTTATAGTCCCCAGGTAAAAGTTAAATTTTCCAGCATCGTCGTTCACGTTGCTACAAGAGCCAATTTGTTATTTTTCCACCTTCAGATTAATCATGGCAGCAGCAAAATCTACTGGATAATTTTTGGTTTCAGAAAAACTTATCAAAAAG
Organism: Maratus speciosus; assembly: GCA_963932465.1. Taxonomy (NCBI): domain Eukaryota; kingdom Metazoa; phylum Arthropoda; class Arachnida; order Araneae; family Salticidae; genus Maratus; species Maratus speciosus. The sequence goes on from OZ010791.1 coordinate 144,496,496, forward strand.
TCTCCGCAAAGTGCGAGAAAAAGGTATAAATCGCATAAAAAATTGGAAAAAAAAATTCAAAAATCGTTGATAGCAAAATTTGACTATATCGAGTCAGAAGATTGAAAATGGAATGTTAAAAAAATGCGCTAAAAATCACATAAAATGTTCGTAAAAAAATTCCGAATTGCAAAGGATAAATTTTCTATATTGAGCTAAAAGACTTGGAACCTGATTCCTTTTAGGGATGTAAAAAAAAAAAAAAAAAAAAAAAAAGACACCGCGGAAGGCGAATAAAACGCCGAAGAGGGCAAAATTTACTATATTGGGATAAAAGATTGAAACCGGAATCCTTTTACAATCTCATAAAAATAAAATAAAATAAAATAAAATAAATAAGTAAATCAGTGAATTGAAGTTACACTAGATTAATTTTAACACAATTTTATAGCTCAGATGGTAGAGCACTGGCGGCTTCAGCCAGGGGATTCCTGGTTCGAATCCTGGCCCGGACATTTTTCGCCCAGTTGGAATTTTACTTCTAACTGTGAATTGAAGGTTTTTTTCTGTTCAAACACACACACACACAGAGAAAAAAAAATGCTTTGATTTGCCCATTTTTCGCAAAAATAAAGAAAGTCACCAATCTAACGTAAGAATTACCTATGATCCTTCAATATAAAGATGCATTTTCGTCAAATCAAATCCAAATAGTGTTCTGTCAAGTGTCAACTGTGTTGCGTTGTAATTTTCCCTATTAGGAACTGAACTTTTACGCAGGAATATTTTTTCCTTCATAACATGAAAAATTCGCGAAACAAAGATCAAAATTTCTAGAAATTTTCCCTTCAAAGGACGAAAATTTCTTCAAATATGAGGAAAAATCTCTTCTAATCACAGGGGTCTTAAAAACGGGAAAAGCGTTTAAAATCGTATAAGAAGTTCGTGAAATCACAGCGGACAAAATTTTGTACTTTCGGCTAAAAGATTGAAACCTGATTCTTTTTACTAATGTCAAAAAGTTCCATCGGAACGCGAAAAAAAGTTTAAAATCACATAAAAGACTCCGTGAAATATTCAAAAATCTATTTTACTATATTCGGCTAAAATGAAAGATAGATTGAAAATGGATTCATTTTATGAATGTGGGGAAAAAAGCACGAAACTCGAAAAAGCACTAAAAATAGTATAAAAAATTAAATTAAAAATTTTTATAAAAAGAAACAAACTAAAAACCTGTTTCAAGGTGTATTATTTCAGACATACAGGTATTCTTCCTGTCAAATCTTGTCCTGGACAGAAAAACGTCTAGTTAGACCCCTCCCCCCGCCCCCAAAAAAGAAAAAAAAATCTTTACAGAGAAACAACTATCTTTATTATTATCTACTATTAAACCCAGAATTCGTTGCGCACAGAAAGGTACGGTATATCCAAAGTTATTCTTTATTTTTTTTTTTTAAATTTCTATCCAGACAACTTGGGTGACAATTTTAAATTGGAGAAAACTGAAAAATATGAAAACGACATCCCAAAGGTAATTTTTTTTTAATTAGTAAATCTATATTTTTTTAATAAAAGGCATCGTTCAGAGCAGATAAAAGTTACGTTAAGTGAGTATTTTCTGATTAAAAAAATCTGTCTGGGCTATGCGGATGACATTGTCAAACTGAAGAAAAAACAGAAAATAAGAAAAGACTTCCAGTTTTTTTATTTTATCTATATGCAATAATTAATGTTTTTTTGTCATGGTTTTTAACATTTGCAAAGGGAATTCAGTTTCAAACTTCTTTTTTTTTTGCTAAATTTTGTTCCCATTTTTCCTAAATGGAAGAATTCTCAGTTAATTTTTGCTAGTGCTTTGATTAAATTCAAGTTGTAAGAATATGAAATCTGTTCCTGTAGCGGCATGAACGAAATGTTGAAAATTTTAATTTAATCTAGGTCGAGATAAAAATTTACAATAATTCAAGGTTTGCTTGAGTCGAGATCTCAGCGGGCTAGCCCCAATGAGTGTACTTTGCCGAAAGCAGTTCAACCCAACTCCAGATTCGTTTAACAAGTTGAGTGCCACGGTGATTGACACCGAAGCCGAAAAATTTACAATGTTTTAAGTAATTTTTAAGAAAGTATAATCTTGTAATAAATAAAAGGTAAGTAAATTTTAAATAAATTTTCAGTAATTACGTAAAACAATACATATATTTTTAGTTTTCTATCATATTTTAGACCGTCTGTTATCGGTGAATGACGTGTTCTAAACGGAAAGTTCAGTGTCAGTCACCGGCGACTGAGGTAGCGCTTAACGTGTTAATTTGAGTTTTGTTTTGTAAAAATCGACCAGCGAACTCAGCTAGTGTTGTTATAAAATGAAAACTCGGATAAAAAATTAAATATAAATATTTCTCTAAAATCTTAGAGGGGTGGGGTGAAAAAAATGTTTGTGGGGGGGGGGCCCTCAAAAGACCTTCCTACGGCCCTGGGCATAACGTAAATAAAATGTTTTTCTTTTAATTAGGAATTGGAATTGAATACCATTTTTCACTTTTCAATAAATGCACTACACTTTGAGTTGTAATTGATTTCTATCTTATGATGGTCTGTATCAGACTGTCGCTTTGCAAAAATTGGCTTATAATGGAAACTTTGACGACCACTTTGGAAGCTGATTTGACTAAAAAGTGCAAAACAGTTTCATTAAACAGTGCATTCAGTTTCTTCGTTTCTTAATAAAAGCATCTTTAACATTTTTGAATTTAAGAGTAAAAATGACGTTATGAATGTCAGTAAGTAATAAATTTGGATTTGTAAATTCGTAAGTAACCTGACATATCGTATTATTTAAATTTGAGATAATGATTGTTTTATTTTAGAAGTGCCAATTTTTTTAAACTTCAGTGCAATGGAAGATAATTGAAGAGATGAAGGGACAGACCTTCCGTTATCTCCTTTGCATTTTCACATAGGGGTGGGGACTGCCCTTTTGATTTTATTGTAATCGTACCAAGTTTCCCTGAAACAAGCAACTAACTCTCATGTCAGTATTGTAGGCTGGTTCACTGTAGTTTTAGAAGCCTTTGGTTTCAACCCCGCCTCCTAACGATAAATTTCGTATAGTGACAATTGTATAAAGAACGCAAGCTTTAAAGATATAAGGTAATCTAGATTTGTTATTGAGCGATATGGGATCATTTCTACAGAGCGAAAAAGCGAGGAATGTACAATGGAGCAATGTCCCACAGGTCTGTTAAAGTGGGAGAGAAAAAAAGCTTTATAGATGAAATTTTTGCTATTTTCGTTTCCAGTCTAGAAAGGACATTTAGGGGTAGAGACCGAGATCTGGCATGAAGGAAGAAAAATGGAAATTTGATGTTGTATTGCATACATTTTTAAAGGGAAATACTGAGTGAAAAAATGATCACAATGTCGAACTTCATTCTGGTTTGGACAAGAAGTGAGGGAAAAATGGAAATTTAATGTTTTTAGTGGAATGTAGTCTTGCGCTAGGTCGGGCAAAACTTTTTCCAGGTCGGGCTTTGCCCGACCTGGCTACGGGCCTGGACCGCTGCTGTGCTACACTATTTCTACTAAGGGTAGAATTTGTTAAAGTACTTGAAAATCATAAGGGAGAGGAATTAACTAGAGTTTTTATAGCATTTTACACCAAGGAAGATTTGCAGCAAAGATCTTCTCACAATGCTTGAATAATGTAATGGAAACTTTTATGAAAATTGTTAACTTCAAAATGTCTTCTTTTTGATTAAGACTTTTAGGGAATTTAAATCGATTTTGTTTGATAGCAGATACGAGGTGTAGCTATTTAATAACGAGACTAATGCTTCTACAGGAGAACTGTGCATGCGTCAAATTCGTACGACCAATAGTTGTGTAGCGCAAAGCTTCCTGTATTGATTATCGCCTTTAAATCAGGGTTGCCGGCTTTTAGCCAGGCCAAAAAAAGCCGGCCGGCTTTTTTTGGTTTTAACCACTTAAAAAAAGCTGGCTTTTATTTTTTAAAGTTGGTTTACAGTTAATTTGTTTTAAATTTGGATCAATTAATTTTTAATACACTTAAATATTTTCTACTAAAAAAATTATAGATTTCCATTAAATTTTGTCAAATAAATAAGTCTATAACTTCTAGAAGGCAAATGTGAAGGCATTATGTCTGAATATATACATATATATATATATAAACATTGAAAATAATATAAGTTAGGCTCCAAATTGGTATTTTGAAATTCTATATTACATAGCTCCACATACACTACACATTTTAAAGATTATATTTAATTAATGACAAAATGTAACACATCAAAATGGAAACATTCTTGTGTGTCATATGGAGAAATTAAGTTATAAATGTTAAAAGATAAATTAGAAAGGATATAATATTTGAGGAGAGTGGTACATAAGTGTATAAAATAGAGCATTTAAACAAGAAGAAAAAATTCTCTAAATAAAATTTTGAAAAGCTTGTTGTTAAGCATATTCATGCATATGCAGTTCGCAATGTTTTTAATAGTGAGAAATGGTGTTTTTATTAATATGACTATGTATAATTTTAAATGTTTACTAGGAATAAAATAAGACTTGTATATTAATAGCTCTTGAAATTAAGTAATAAAACATGTAACTAAGTAACCATTGTCCTCTTTAATTTTATAAAGCAGTAAAAATGAAAAAATTGGCAGTTGGTATGGCCCTTTTAAAATTTAGCTGACATATTTGCAATTCTGACTACAAATCACTAGCAAAACCATCTAAATTTTATTCCAGTATTAATGTCTTCATTATTGAGAAATTGGGTTACTACTCTAAATCAATTAAATGTCATTAAAACTAATTAAAAACACTTTAAAGTGTGTAGTTTATAATTACAATGCTTCATTGTATAAAAGCCAATTATGGCAAGAAAAGGCCAATTTTGGCCAAAAAAAGCCGGTTAAAACCAATAAAAGCCACCGGCCTGGCTTTTTTTTAAATTTTAGCCGGCTTTTTTGCAACCCTGCTTTAAATTGTCTGTATCCTGATTAGTCTGGCCGTGACCTTCATTTGTTTTGGACTCTGTTTTAGTGTTTTTCCGACAAAAATGTTGGGTGTTTTAAAAGTGCAATGAATTAATGTGAAATTTCTTTTTACACTTGGAAAATTCGCAACTGAAAGTCATCATTTGTTAAGAGAAGTATATGGCAATGAATGTTTATCATGCGCATGGGTTTTTGAGTGGTTTAAGCATTTCCAAGGTGGCCAAGAGGACATTGAAGATGATGTTCACCTGGGTCACCCTTCCACATCAATAACGAAGAAAAATATTAAAAAAATTCGTAAAAATTTTATCACTGGTTAGCTATTTGTGTGATTGCTGTTGTACAAATTGACAAAGGATACGTAAGGCAAATTCTACATAACAATTTGAACGTGCAAAAAGTCATGTAAAAATATCTGTTCTGACACTTTGAATGCCATTGAAAATGACCCAAACTTCTCAGAAAGAGTGATAACATGTGATGAATCTTCATTTTTCACTTATGATCAAGAAACTAAATGTCAATCCATGCATTGGAAAGCCCCAACTTCAGTGAGAGCTAAAAAAAAGCTCGAATGAGCAAATCAAAGTTCAAAGCAATGATGATTATTTATTTCGATATTCATGGGATTGTGTATCTTCACTGGGTTCCTGAAGGTCAAACTATTAATAAACCTTACCACCTTGAGGTCCTTGCTCAATTCCGCGAATAAATAGGGAAAAAACGACCCAAATTGTGGAAGAACAAGTCATGGGTGCTTAATCAGGACAACAGACAGGCCCACACTGCATTGCCTGTCAAGACGTTTCTAGCCAAGTATGACATCTTAGTGTTGGATCATCCGCCTTATTCGCCTGACCTGCCATCATGTGACTTTTAGCTGTTCCCCAAGGTCAAATCTGCATTAAAAGGAACCAGATTTCAGACCGTCGAAGTTGTGAAAGAAAAATCAGAATGCGCCATGAAAGAGCTCACAGAAGACGACTTCCAGCACTGCTTCAAACAATGGAAAATTCACATGGAGTGTTGTAGGATACAGGAGGGATGTATATTGAAGGGAATAGTAACTACATATGCATAAATTTAAAACAAAATATTTTACAGCATTAGTCTTGTTATTTAATAACCACACTTTGTATATGAATCTTCACAAATACAGCAATATTAACTTAGTTGAGGAAACATTTTGAATAGATTTGTGCCATACATAGAAGAAATTAAGATTCTTTTTTCATGAAGAACAACATTTGGAGCAATTCAATGATGAAAATTAATTATGCAATTTAATGTTTCTGAATGATGTGATAAAACTGAATAGTATTAGTTCGAAAATAATGTACTTTATAAGAGTACAAACACACAAAGTAATCAACCCCTCATAACATCTTGCCTAACTTGCAGCTTTAAAAAAAAAAAAAAAAAAAAAAAAAAAAAAAAATCAGAAAAAGAAAGAAAGAAAAAAAAAAATAAAGAAAAAATATAATCATAAAAAGATGCAATCAATGAAATGAACTTGATGCATTTGTACTTTGACTATAGTATATGACTATTCTGTACATATAGTTACTAAATTAGGGCTACCAAACATTTCTTTGTCACATTTTTGCAAATATTTATGGCTTGATTAGTGATGCACCTGCTTGAAGAGGAATTATAACAATACAAGATTTGCACAAACGAAATTTTTGACGAAATTCGAGATCAACAGTAGGCTATCTTTATAATATTGAGATTAAATTAATTTTCATGACTGTTCACATTATTTCAAGATCAATGTAAATAAGTGTTGATCAAGCAAGAATAAAACACACAAGAAGAAAATATTTTCTTGAATATTATTCACACCTTGGTCTATATTAGAGATTGACCGAATACCGAATAGTTGATTCGGTATTCGGTGGTTCGGCATGTAAACCGAATATTCGGCTTCGGCCGAATAATTGCAGATAAGTATTTTGTTAGAAGTAGAAGAATTCTCTTTTACTTAGCAGTAGAATAGGCTAAACAATGAGTTTCAATATTATGTGCATGAGTTCAGAGTTCAGCTGCACTACAAAAAACAAGTCAGAGGACATTTTTAATTTAAAAAAAAACTTTTTTTGTCCTAAAATAGTCTATGTAGGTGTGAAATCAGAACAACTGTCTATAACAGAGAAAAAAGAAGTAACGAAGATGCGCATCTTTCCCTTATCATTTAATTTTACATTAGTTTTTTTTTTAATTTAATTTTATTTAATGTGCATTTTCTTTAATGTACACATCAAATAAGTATATCAGAGTTCATATCTGTATATCTAAAGTGTATATTAAAGAAAAGACACACATCAAATAAGTATACCCATATGCCTATCCTATAGCTTTTATAACCACTGTATCAAAATCGCTCAAATTTCTTTTCTTCATCACCACAATGTTAAAATATTACTCAAAATACAAATATTCTATCAATAATTTCACAGAAAATAGTTAAATGTAAAAATTGATATGATACCTTTTGTATTTTGAAAACATACCTATTCAATATGTTTATAATTAGACTTAGATAATCAGTAAATCAGCTTAATGACAACATTGTTTCTTTGTATTTAAATGAACTTTTGTTTTTTTGACAATCCTTATCCTTAATAATACCCTGTATAGTTTAATACTTTCATAGGTTATTTTTGGGTATTGACTAGTGATAAAATAATAAATAAGTGATGGGTTAATGAATTTGTGAGTGGAAAGAAGTCATTAAATTTTTTTGTGTAATTAGATTTAAGAATAAAAATGTAACTGAATAAAATTATTGAGAATTTAATTTCAATTGAAGCTTATTAAAAAAGCTAATATATGCAAAAATACGTATTAAAAAGTTTCAAGTATTCAGTTGCTGAATACCGAATACACCGGTATACACTTCGACCGAAGCTTCGGTATTCGGCAAAATTGCTGCTTCGGTCAATCCCTAATCTTCATCACCACTATGTTAAACCATTAATCAAAATATAAATATGTATCAAAAATTTGACAGAAAATAGTTAAATGTATAAATTGATATACATTTTGTATTTGGGAACATTCCTATTCAATACGTTTATAATTAGACAATCAGTAAATCAGCTTAATGGCAACATTGTTTCTTTTTATTTGAATGAACTTTAGTTTTTCTAACAATCCTTACCCATAATAATAGCCTGTATAGTTTAATACTTTCATAGGTTATTTTGGGTATTGACTAGTGATAAAATAATAAAAAATAAGTGATGGATTAATGAATTTGTGAGTGGAAAGTAGTCATAAATTTTTTTTGGTGTAATTAGATTTAAGAATAAAAATGTAACTGAATTAAATTACTAAGAATTTAATTTTAATTAAAGTTTACTAAAAAAGCTAATATATGAAAAAATGTATATGTTAAAAAATTTTAAGTATTCGGTTGCCGAATACCGAATATTCGGTGTACACTTTGACCGAAGCTTCGGTATTCGGTATTCGGCAAAATTGCTGCTTCGGTCAATCCCTAGTCTATATACAAAATGGCTATATACATTATTTACAAATTTATAGATGAAATATTTTAGGTGCTTTGTTCTTTCTTTAAGAAGACGTGATATAAACACAGCATGTTTTCATGCTTAGAAACAAATTATCTCAAATGAAATAATATTTATTTCTTCCATTTTGGAAGACCAAGAAAACTGCAGCTTGCTGGCAGAATTCAAATTTTACAACAACATAAATTTAAACTTTCATAGTAAACATCTTATATTTCTGGAATTTGATGACCAGTCAGCTTTCATACACGATTTCAAGATTATTTAAAAAATATTACAATTGTTTTTCTTCCCAAAAGGAAGACCAAATTTTTGTGGCTTACATTACCACGTTCTAGTTTTCATCTACATAAAAAAACTAAAAGAACAAAAATTTAAATCCTTTTTTGTTTCTTCACTGCATGACACATGACCACAGTGCCTCATAGATTGGCTAAGAAAGGCATGCAGATGGATGAGACTTGTGAAATATTCCACACCGCTTGAATCATACATTGTTGATTTACTGAAGGGTTATAATAATAAATTAATACAGGGTTCATACTCTATTTGAATAACAAAATTCCCTGACTTTTCCAGGTCATATTTCCTACAATTCCCTGACCAAAATTCACTACATTTTTAGAAATACGAATTACAATTCAAGATCTTAATGATTAAACTTACATCTGAAAATTAAAATAACGTATAAAATTGAAACTAAAAATCTATATCATTTGACATTTACAATATATATATATATATATATATACATATATATATAATCAAGCAAAACTAAAATACAGCTCAGATGGATTCAAAGTAACTTTTTATTTACATAACTGAATTTACACATATTAAGCATTTAACTTTTTTTAGACTTTTATTATCATGTCATTTATTTGTGTTGTTTCAGAAGCAGTTTGTTGTGTAAAAGTTTCAATTTTTTGTCTTTTAACATTTTAACTTCAGCTACAGCTTTGTTTTATCTGTTTCTTTTGTCTTGCTTCATGGTTTTCATTCTTTTTCTTATATACAGTATGGAACCATTTATCCGGAAACCAGTTAACCGGAAAACCAGTTATCCGGAATGATATTTCTGATAGACTGATTTCAGAATCTTTGCAGAAGAAGGTGTCATACATTGCCAGTTTGACATAGGCTTTGCTTGAAACAATTGTACAATTTGATGACAACATCTAGTATTTTTCGTCATCACATTTAGTTGTATTTTAGATGTTTTAATTTTTATGCAGAGGAAACAGAAGAATTTTTGTTCCTAAGGGATTCCCATAAATTGCCTTCTTTTAAACTCTGGCTAATTTTTTATCTTTCTTGCATTGATTTTTAATCCAACTAATCTAATAATTTAAAATGAGAAATAATGCCACAACCACGCATATTCCATAAAATTTATCAAATGGATGCTGCTTTAATGCACAACCAGTTAACCAGAAAAACCAGTTATCCGGAATACATCTGACCCCAAGCATTCCGGATAAATGGTTCTGTACTGTAATTATTCATATCTCATCCTAGCCACCTTAACAAGGCTCAACATTTCTTTCGCTTAAGTACCGACTATTTGGCGACAAATTTGTATAGCTAAAACATCTTTATGTTAAAAATGTGAATTTAGCAAAAATTCTCCTTTTAAGGGAAAAATCAGAACATTTTTGCGGATGCACCGTGAACTCGGGAGAATGTTGATGCATGATAGTGCATTAATAAAAAATCCCTGACTTTTCCAGGTTTTAGACTAAATTTTTAATTTTCCTTGACTTTTTGAGCACTTATCCTTTTCCCAGACAATTCCCTGTTTTCCAGTCGCATAGGAACCCTTTAATACCAAACACATTACTACTAAATAAAACTTACTGAACTCAGGCAAGATTACAATTTAAATTATACTTTAAGGGGGCTGGTCACTCAGCTTCTGATTTCCCCTGACTAATGTAAAGTCTATGGGCATTTGATGCATTCGTATATTTAAAATATCTCCTTGGAAAATTAATATTTTAGTCATCTATTTTTTGTGCACACTTCCTAAAAGATGTCTCTTTTTTTCTTAGTTCTCAAAATATTTCCAAAGTATAGACTTAATTTTATAGGAAGTGTTAAAATCTTACTCATAGTTTGCCTACTTTTAACACATAAAATATTAAATTCAGCATAGATTTTAGAAATATTCTGAAAACTAAGAAAAAAAGAGACATCCTTTAAGAAGAGTACACAGAAAAAAGATGTTAAAAACATGAAATTCCCGAGAAGATATTTTAAATATACCAATACATCAAAAGTCCATAGACTTAACATTACTGAGGAGAATTCCGAAGCTGAGTGACCAGCCCCCTTAATGCTTTTCCCTTAATTTTTCAATAAAGTTATCACATTTTGATTTACATTCGATTGTACTAAGCAAAACATAAATAAATAAAAATATACTATTAGTTTGTTTTAATATGATTAGGTACTTACATTTAACTGTTTCCAGTGTTGCATCTCGAACACAAGTTAAAGGGATAATTATTCCTGTTGGCATTAGACAATCCACAGTAAACGTAGAGGGCATCAAATGATGCCCCCATAGTTCTCCTGATGATGGTGCCATTTTTTCTTTTAATTTATTAGGTAATACTTAGTTGCAGGCTTTTCAGGAGCTACATTTTGACGTCTTTAGAAATTTTTTATGATAGACACATAAAAAAGCCTGGAAAATAATAAGAAATAATATAAAACAGATGAAAATAAATATTAAAACAACATAATACAACAACAAATCAGATATAATTTTTATGAATTACTCATGCGTTAGATAGAAAATTACCTAGAAAAAGATAGTTAAAATAAATGATAAGCATATTTGGTATAGACATATAAATCTAGTAAAATAAAATTTTAAGCTTCTTTTGCAGTAATCAAAAGAAATAAGCAGGTTGGTGTGATAATAAAAATAAAAACAGGATATACTGGGTGCTTTAGAGGATATAGCGAACCTTTTAGTTGAATAATTCTTCAACAGGTGGAGCTAGTGACATGAAATTGTACATGCACATGCAGAGACCCAAAGAAAACTTATTTAGTACAGACTCGGGTTACTGTCGGAGATTATTTTGTTTTTGTCAAAATGTACCGATATTCAATAGAAGAGCATGTTTTTTTTAGTCAAAATGTTTTATCTTAGTGACCAAAGACCTACCGAAACATTCAGGAAGTGAAGTGGTCTAGTGCCTTTAAAAATAGGCCAAAGCCATCTTCAAGCATGTTAAGAGCATTAATTACCAAGTTTAAATGAACAGGTTCAGTGGCTGATGACAAAGTGAGCATGAATACAAAACAAAAGACAGCAAGGACACTGAAAACATCACTGCTGCCAAAACAATAATGAAGGAAGAGCCATCACCATCAACTCAACACTTGGCTCAATAACTTAACGTCAGTGTAGCTAAGAATAGTCTGCAAAGATATTGATATTTTCCTTACAAAGTTCAGTTAGGACAACCTCTCGGCCAGGATGCTATTGGAAAAAGACAAGAGTTTGCCAACATCATGTACGAAATGATTGACACTGGTTTCAACTGTCGCAATATCATTTTTTCTGATAAGGCACACCTCTGGTTGAATGGTTATGTCAATCGTCAAAATTATCGGACTTGGAGCAGCGAGAAGCCAGAATTTGTCGTTGTTAAGCCTCTTCATTCACAAAAGGTCACTGTCTTATGTGGTTTGTGTGCTGATGGCATTTTGGGTCCAGTATTTTTTTATCCAGACAATGAATTGAATTTTTGACGATGACATTCATTCCTAATGCTTACCATGAACATTAAATGCCAAGATACAGGGTTTCAGCAGTATGAAGCTCCTCCACGTTCAATAGGAGACATCCTGGACTTGCTCAGCAGTCACTATGACAAACGTGTCGCCAAAGAGGCTTCCTGAATCGCTTTGGCTATGGACTTTTTTGGCCCTCTTTATAGCCCTGGCTTAACATCACCAGACTTCTTTTGGGCTATGAAAATTAGTCAAGGTTTTCTTTTCTATGTCCTATGAAGAACCCTGTATAAGCATTTGGGTTCAGCACTCTGACTTGAATGATGCATATGTAAATTTTCATAAAAATTAGATAAATGGTAAGAAATCAGTCAATTATTGAAGATTTTAATAGCAACAGAAATTGTTTTAAAAATTTGACTTGACTTAAAAAAAAAAAAAAAATAAAAATTTGTGGAAAAAATAAAATAAAAAATGTGAGGGAATGACAAGTGAGGGAATGATGAAATAAGACATTTTTACTAGTTGTAGGGGAAAAATGCAAAATTATGAAGAAATCCAAACTGTTTCCTTTAAGAGAAACACTTAATATATAATGTATGATAAAATTAAAATTTTTGATATTTACAAAAAAATGAATATTCTGTGTGAGGGAATGACTGCTAATAAAAACGCTTCCGGATATACTGACTAAAAAAAAATTCTGTAAAATTAACAAAATCTTACACCACCAATTTATGTTGCTCGATTGACAAGTGCTCAAAATAGCTTCTTCTCTGTGAAGGATGCTAGACTGCTACTGCTCATTAGTGGTAGATATTTGAGATAATAGCAATGTGTGAGGGAATGATGGTCTGACATGGGAAAACATATAATTGATTGAGTAGACTATATAATAATAGTAAAAATTAATATTTTTATTATTTTTTGTAATGTATCAAATAAGAACTTTATTTTGCTTAGGGTATTTTTAATTATTTTTATTTCTGGATGGAAAGAAATAGGCAATAAAATATGGTAGTAGAGGTGGGGGAAAGGTGAGGGAATGATGTTTGCATGATATATATTATATTTTTAAATACTAAATTTATTTATTTTTAAATTTTACTTTCTGCCCCTAATAAACTATGTTTAGATCTTCTAATAAAAATAAATAAAAATGTAATAAAATTAAGAGCATTTATATGGCTGGGAAGGACTTTTTGCACTATTGCAGAGAATAACCCATTTGCAAATTATTTTCCATTTGGTCATAAAAAAATAAAATAAAAAAATCATTGCTAGTTGTGGAGTTTTGATTATGCAAACAAGGCAGCAGCCTAGAACTGCTAAAGAATTTCAAAAAGTAATTAATCCATACATATGTTACCAATTCTTGTCAGTACTTTTCAGCTAACTGGGACCTAATTATGTCAATTACAAATGTTAGCATAAAAAGAAAACATTCAGGGAAAAAAAAAAACTTTTATAAAATATTTTATTACATCAATACAAATATATTCAAAATAAAATAACAACATAATACTAGTTAAATCAGGTGTCCAAACTCTTTTGACTGTCAACCCCTTTAAAAAATTCTTAACTGTTTATTGATTTCCATTGATTAACTGTTTCTTAATTCCAATACAGCAATAAAAAAAGATGCTTATCAAATTTTTTAATTGTCAATTATTTATATCAAGGCAGACGACCGGTATAACATTCAGTATCAGGATCAATGAAGTTATACTTGTGATTTTGAGTAAAATGTTCACAGTCATCTTGCAATTCACCTGTCTTATCATTTTTGTGAGTGGACCTTTCACAATTGATTCTAAAGCACAAACTACTGGCTTTTTAAACAGTTTTGAAAAATTTACAAATTGTTGAACACCAAGATATTTACTTCATGGTTAATGATTGTTTGACATACCTATATTTCTAAATGAATTTTTTTTTTTTTTTTTACATTCTAAACATTTTGCAGATACACACTATTAATATCAGGTTCCATCCATTTTGTGCAATCAGGATTAAATTCTTTATCTCACTAGTCACAATTAAATAGAGATTGTTTTAACACATATTAATACAAAAAATACCTTTAAAAAAAAAAAGTACTTGTTCGTCCAGTAGATTTTGCGCATTGAAGACAGACACACACATATACACAGACAGAGCAAAACTTTCTTTTATTAATATAGATTACAGTAATTTAATAATTACAAAAAAATTTAAATTATTAATTGTAGTAATAAAATATTTTAATTTTTTTAATTTTATCCCACGGTACCCTGCAGCACATAACCAGTTTTGCACATTTATTTAAGCCCAAACAATTTCTGAGTTTAGAGCATATGAAGGCAAAGTTTGAAAATACTCTCTTAATTAATGCTGAGCTAGTAGGACTTAATAGGACTTTATGGACAAAATGTCACAAGAGTAGCACTTAGCATTTTGCAAAATCAAATGTAACTAATTCATTTATTATCAGATGAGTTCAATGATTAATAGGTACAGTAGACTCCCTTAAATCCGCGAACGCCTAAAATCCGCGTATTTTTTCAGATGTAAACAATGGAATTTACAGTTAAGTTGCAGGAACAAAATTCAAGATGGCGCCGAAATCAGCAACTACCACAATGTTTTTTTTACTAAATTCTTTGTTAATCATTCTCTTTTGGCTATTACAGCTGATTTATTACTAAATAAATTTACATTACTTTTGATTTTGATATAAATTAGCATATCTATATCAAAAATCCCAGGGTACAAAATGGAAAAATCCACGAACCAGAACGCTATTTTAAAATTATTGTTCGCGGAATTTTTTTTAAATTATAGACAAATTTATTTCTAAACATACAAAGCAGTATAAGAAAAGCATTCAGGACTCTAAATAACAATGGAAAAGGTTACAGTGAGTGCAATAAGCTATACATACTGATAATAGCATTAACACTGTTCTCCTTGCTATCACTAGATGGCAGCATAGGACTTTTGGAATCGAATTGAATCGATTTCATTCGTAATATTTTTATTTTACATAATTATTTTAATAATTACTTACTTTTAAACTAATAAATTATTTTAATATTTTACTTATTTTAATATTTCACTTTATTGTAAGCATTCATTATAATTTCCCTTGCTTAACTACCAATCAAATTAATGTTTCAAAAATGTAAACAAATCAATGACCAGAAATCCGCAAAATTCTAAAATCCGCACAACCTCTGGTCCCAAGCTGTGCGGATTTGAAGGAGTCTACTGTACTTTTTAAATAGACATAATTACTCTGCTATATTCTGTAAATTTTATTTTTATAGTCTTGTATAATTCACAGAATTTCTGCGTCAAACACAATTTTTGAAAATTGCATTTTTTTTTGTGGTCACAAGAGAAACAAAACTTTCATTCATTATCTAGGCAAGTAAAATGCTTTTTGTTACAAATTACACATGGTTTATAAGAGTAAAGCACATGTATTTTTAAGTGGTTGCATCAAATTTATCCTAAGTATATTTTGTAATGAAAGAATTGGAAATGGAAATTTGCTCTGACAGTCACAAGAGTAACAATGGGCGTTCCCATATACTTATATATATATAAATACATGTGTTACATTATTAGATCTAACTCCGCAATTTCCTTATCTTATTCTAAATTACTACTTTATATTCACTAAATCCTTATTCTTAAATAATCTCTATCGTTAATTCTGTTAAATTCCTTTTAATTTAATGTCTCACTTGTCTAAATTACTTAAATATTATGCTTTTAGTATTCTTAAATTAAATGTTCCATTTCCGCTCTTTTTTCTTTTAGCAACCATTTTATTTTCTCTTCCATTTTACTTTCCCGTGCACATTCCGGG
This sequence comes from Maratus speciosus, assembly GCA_963932465.1. Taxonomy (NCBI): domain Eukaryota; kingdom Metazoa; phylum Arthropoda; class Arachnida; order Araneae; family Salticidae; genus Maratus; species Maratus speciosus. The sequence goes on from OZ010791.1 coordinate 144,512,644, forward strand.
GTTATCCTTTTTACCTTCAAATTCATCCACTCGCTCTGTCCGCTCTCTTTCCATGGCATGGTATTCTTAATTATTAATTGGTTGAGAACGCGACCTACATCATATTTGTATTCCTACACTTGATGCACGAAAAGCCGATGCTCACTGCGTTTCAGCAGATTTTAGTCGATTTTCCATTTTTCACACCACCCCCTGGTCACCGTCCACATATTCGATTATCTACAACTTTGTTCATCCCTAAATTACTACCATGAAGCGATGGCTAATATTCTTGGTGAAAACTGCACCGCCAAAAGATGTTTAAATAAAATGATGAGCTGACTTTACGTTTTGTCTCAATTATTTCTGGGAAAATTTTCACAGAAAAATGTATTTCATGGCCTTCACTCGTCAACTGATACAATTTCCAAATCACCATATAACGTCAATGTCGTAGTCTGTAACACGACAGGATTCCAGTCTTCGTTATACTAGTACAACAGGATCGAATTTACCTGTTCTGACAACTTATACTACTCTATTACTGCTGGACGTGATCCACTACTGATATCGTGACAGCCAGTTACTTCATTTCAACTAGAAAAATAACCCAATGTCGCCATAATGCAACATTTAGCCGGCAGGATTTTGCAGCTTGAATGCCATACCTAACATCTAACCAGCAAGAATTCGAAACAACATCGAATGTCAACACAAATATACAAAAAGTCTCACCATACTAATGACGGTCAACATCATGTCATCATATTTCACCGAAATCAAAAGAACTCTGTTGAAAATATAGCTATAATACCTTCATTGTTATTAACAAGTAATAACAATCAAAAATCCAAGTTTGACCTGGAGCGAGATGCTCTTATTTTTGACTGAATAAGAATGGATTGTGATCATGGTTTCCTGGACAAAAATTGTGTGTCTCTGTCTTGATGTCTATTATCACATCAAACAGTTTTTCCCGTTTTGTTTAGAAACACTGTTTGCAAGAAACAGATTATTTACCAGACAATTTTCAGGATCTTGCATCTGCACATCATTAATTCCTATGAATGTTAATTTTCTTAAATGGCACTTTTCAAATAAATAATGTAAAAGCATATCCTTTCTAATTATTCTGAATGTCTTTAAAACTTGACAATTAAAAGTAAAAATTGTGTAAAGTTTAATAAAAGATTTTTTTAAATATTCGGTTTGGCTGAATATTTAATTATTCGGCCAAGAAGAATGTTCGATAGACAGAATAGTTTGATATTCGGCCTAACGAAATATACGGTAGTATATCCGAATACCGAATATTCTCCATCCCTAGTAAAATATCAAATAAATATACGTAATTTCATGTCTTTTAAGAAAAAAAAAATGTTGAATGGTGACACTGTTTTTCTATGCGAACGATATGGAGCCTTAGGCAATAAATAACTCAAATATAATACAAGATATGAAATGACAAATGAATAACTGTAAGAGATATTCTTACTTTAACTTAGAATAAACTTTAAAATTCCTCTTATTGACAGCTAGATACATATGAACAGATAACTATATTATATGTTACTATATATATAATACACATAAATATGTATTTTAAATTACAATTAGTTTGTCACAACACAGTGCAATTGGAATTTATTGATGATTTTTACCTTGTGATAAAAATAAAATAAATCATGGACTTTAGCCATGTTTAGAAGGAAGTCAATACGAATTAAATGCTAAAATAACTTGAATCTACAATCACTTTTCAACTTAAAAGCTGGTAATCAGCCGCGTCTCACTGTTCCGTCAAAAGTAAACAAACAATTTTGTTATCAGTTTGTGTGGTGTTGCCATGTCAGCAGTAAACCTTTGACGGATTTTTACCGGGATTCGCGCAAGAAAAATTTGCTATCTTTCCTCAGTCTATGGATCTTTCCTTTTCAAAACATGAAGGCAAAATGCAATCAAATACGGTCAGGTGATTGGTCAGTTTGCCTTACTGCTGTGCGCAAACGAAGCGCAGTAAAACAAAATAACATTTTGCGAATAAATTGCATTTGCGAAAAATCTAGCTGCATCCGTGTCTTAATTTTTTCACCCTTCTTTCTAAGTTTTCTGCGAAATTCATGCTATAAATACATTTAAATGTTGAATAAAAGTAGATTCCTGTAAAAATTAGATGTATTTTCATGTTTTTACTGGTATCTGAGTTTTACATTTTTTTAATGTTAATCTCAGCAAAATTAAAAAACAACAGTTTTGTCGACAGATCGAGGCGATATACGTAAACAGTGTCAATCATGTTAGCATGTTTTACGAAAAAATTAAATACCCGGTCGTAAACTAAGTTTTTATTTAGATATATACATTCTTTAAATCGTTTTCATAATTAACATAGGTAGTGTAACTTTTCCTAAATATTCCAGAATGTGTGTGCATTGTTTTTTGTTATTTTGTGTGTTTATTTTCCGAGTACATGTATATTATATGATTTGTTGCTAGTATAAGTTTCCAGTTATCTGTTTTTTCTATATAAATTATTATGGTGATCAGATTTAGAAGATGCATTAAAACTTGTAGATTATAGCTCATTAGATTTTCTTGCTTTCGTATGTACCATTAACAGACATATTGAGTGAAATCTAAGTTTGTGTCGCAATCAAATCCAATTCCTTCAAAAACAAAGTTGATCCCAATCATTGAACGTAATTATATCCAATTAAATGACATGAAACTGATTTTAATGCATTTATAATTATTGAATGCTTCGTCTCCACCAGTTTAAAATATTTTGCTCGTCATTGCCGGCTAAAATATAGGTAGTTTAGATTGGCAACTGTATTTACATTACTTTTCAAAATCTATTACTCATTAACTGACTTGTAGGATTAAAACAATTCATTATATATTATTATTATGATAGTAATTATTCTTCTATCAACTTATAAAAACCTATGGGCTTTTTGAAATCCCAAGATTAAACAATTGGGAGAGGAGACACAAAGGATGTATAGTGGAGGGTATACAGAGCTATACGTAGTATACATTTTGGATTTCTTTTTTTTTTTTAAGTTAAGTGTACCCTCTGCTTCCCAAACTGACCAGTGCAATTCAAAACATTGCATTCTTTCACCATTTCTACATATATGCTATTAATGTATTTTTGCTTAATGCAGTTTTTTATGAACTAGTGCATTATTTACCAGAAGCATCATATATTGTACCTTTTTAGATCTTCATTCCTTTTCTCCAGGAATATATCCATAACAGGGGTGGGGGGCGAATCTGTTTCCCTAAATTGGTGTAATTCTAATTTTGTGCACAATGTAGTCTTATTTCCTAACCCCCCTTATAAAAAGGTCAGGTACTACTTAGTTATCCCGTCGACCAAAAATCTATCGCCAAACTATAAGATTAAATGCCAATAATGGTTGATTGTAAATGTCACATTCACTTGACTTTAAGCAAGTTACACGTGTTTACGTCATCAAGGGATTTTTATTTCGACGTTTATTTGTATTTTTATTAATTTTATACCAATTTATTTGTTCTTTTGTTATTTAAAATAAAAATTATGTCAATTTGCATAATTTGGTGATTTATATAATTTGGTGAAATTGGTCGACAGGATAACTAAGTAGTACCAAAGGTCATTCTTTCTTAGCATCCCCCCTCCCTTTCCAAAAAAAAAAAAAAATGATGAGTTGCTCCACTGTCTGACATCAGTTTTTTTTTTTTTTTTTAATCTGCCTCTATAGATCTTTTTATTAACTACATATTTATCTAAGCAATCATATTTTTCCACTGAATAATAATAAAAAAAAAATGAACATTTTTAAAATTCTGAAATCAGAAGGGAAATTTGGACTTTTTGAATATATATATGAATTAATCCATAGCAATTAATAGCTGTAGTGGAGGATATATATGATGATATATGCAGGGGTCTGACCAGACTTTTTTCACAGGGTCTTGTTTTTATGAAATTGTGAAGTTTTTTTTTTATATTTGTGAAAATTCTAGTCATAATTTTGTGAATTTGAAACTATCGTTACATTCGAGTTCTATCCTTCATATATAAAAAAGCTAAGTAATATGTTATTTCATGAGTTCAGCTGCTATTTTACAAGTCAGATTTTACTTTTAAATGAATAAATGAGTGAAAGGTTAAATTTGAAGATGGAAAAATTTTGTAAAAAGTCCATTTATACGACAAAAAATTTTGTGAAGGGTCCTGTTTTGGAATGAAAAGTTTTGTGAAGGGTTCTTCTAGGTAGGACCTAGAATTTTCCTAAACAGATCCCTGATATGCCTTATAACTTCTGAGTATTTTTAAGAAACACAGTATGTCTTCTGTTTCTGAAGTCCCTCTGGTTGTCTTACAACTACAACACTGACTGTAAGATTTATGAACATTATCCTGTAATAATAAGTGTTAGTTATTGTGATGATGTGTCAGTTATTTACAGTTACCACTAATATATATTCATTTAAATATTTAGTTTAACTCTAGATGTATATATTTTTTAAAATTAGAAATATGCAAGAACCTCGTGAAGAAGGGGACGGAGAAGAAAGTCAAGCCACTGCATCACCATGGAAACCAAATGAAGAATATCTTAAAATTTTGACTGGAATGGGTATTAGTCGAGTTGCTGCAGAAAAGGTAAAATTTGTACCTATTTTGAACATATAGTATAAAATTATCTTTTGTAAATGTTCTATGTAGTTTCAAGCTCCAAGTAATTTTCTTCTTGTCAGAAATTTGCTCGAAGCATATTGATTGGCATGAAACATTACTTCTGTCAGTCTAACAGATTTGGAAACAGTATAATTATTATGGATTCAGGGGTGGTCTTTCTCCAGGAAATTTAATTGTTCATTCCTGAAGATTTTCAACATAGCCATAAAAAAAAAAAAGTCTTACCATTATTTTTACTGATGCAGAAAGAGTGATTACAACTGTAAAAAGAATAAAAAATAATACAAAATATTAAAAAAATGAATTAAAGATGATAGTTAATGATGATTTTGCCTCATATCTTAAACTAGCTAATTCCCATGAGCTTATAATGAAATAAAATTTGGAACCAAGATGTTATCATATGGCTCATGCTCTCAGATTAAGCTATTGCAACTCTAAATCTGATTATGATTTGGCCCAAATACTTGCTGATTTGAAACACCTGTTGAAAGAAGCTTTAGAGCTGCCCAACAAAAGAATTCAGCCCTTGTGCTGAATTCTTTTTGGGCTGAATGACGACTTTTAAATTTGAATAATAACTGGTCGCATGTTGTATACCTGTTTTGATTGTATCTGCCATCTTTATCTATTTCTCTTTACATTGAACTCATGCTAAAACTTGCAGTCTCACATAAAAAAAAAAAAAAAAAAAAAATATATATATTTATTATTTTTTCCCCCCTTGGAGTTTGTTGTGAAAATGTAGTTTCATAAATAGTTATGTTCTGCTTTTTTAATATGTTCAAAATATGCTGTGTGATTTATGTATTAAATTGCGTATATATTTGTTTACAAAATTGCAAACTTTTTTTTTTTTAAATATCTATGTTTGTTTTTTTCCAAAATATTTTGTACTTTATGCCAGTTTCTATTGTAAAGTCCCATTAAGAAAATGCATTTTTTCATTTAGTGGTACTCTGGCCGGGACTAATTTTACCCTTTACAATGCAATTTAATCCTTAAAAGTTTAATAATAAGCTCACTAATTGAAATAGTGTAATTTTGGTTTCCCAATGAAGAAAGTCATTAAAGTTTTATTTTAAGTTTTTTAAAAAAAGTTCTTTTCAGGAAAGAAAAGATAAAATAACAGTAAGTAGCACTTCTTTTTTAATGGAGCCTTTGAGCGATTGAGAAAATGGCCTTGTCTAGAAAAGATCAAAATTTCACATGTGCTTTTTAGCAACCTATTAGAGCAGTTTTAGAGCAAAGTTTTCTCTAGTGAATTTAATATATCCTGCCTTGATATTTTCCAGCTATGAATATTTATCCAAAAACAAAATTTAAATTAATATGAAACTATTCCCAAATGTGATTTGAGTATTTATATATTTTTTAAAATGTTTCAAATGTTGTTTTCTTGTAGTAAATAGGTAGGAAGATATAACTACAATGATTTTTTTTCTATTAAAAATGAATTTATTCTTTAGAGAAAGATTGAAAAGCAACATTTCTGTTGTGTCTATCATCCACTGAAACCTATTTATTAACAAGTATATTAGTATGACATGTGGTATTAAATTAGTTTTAGTTTTTCTTGAGTTTCCTCTTTTCCTGTGCTAATTAAAATAAAATCGTCAATGTCCTAAACTTGAGAATATTTTATTTTATTTTATATTTTATAATTTTGTCAGTTATTCGCAATGTAATTAAATAGTTAAAATGTTACTGATAAGTAATGCATAGGGTAGGAAGAATCGGAAACATACTATTTTTGAAGGAAAATACTTTGAAACAAATGATATAAGGATAAACAGATATCAAACATTGTTTTCTTTTCTAAAATATTTTTGGTATAAATATATATACCTATTTTAATGATGCTGTGCGAACATATCGGTATGAGACATTGATTCGTTGTTTTTTACATCTGTTTTTACTTAAATTGCTGCTGTTATACCATTTATGTTTTGAAATTAGCACTATTTCTATTTTTGTACAATTTAAGGTAGTTATCATCAATATTAATTCGTTGATATATTGCAATATTAAATTTCTGATATCGTCCAGCCTTATTGAGTAATTGACGGAATTCTAAGGTCACGCAGAGCAGTCTCATACAGAAAGAAGAATAAGAAGAAATGTAGGTGTAAGATCTTTCCCACAATTAAAGAAGTGGGAGGGGGAGGGCACGTGCATTCTTTCAAGGAATTCGTTTTTGGTTATTTAGCTATTGCAGATAGAAACTAGTTGGATGTGCCAATCCCAAAACTTTCTTCTATCTTATGCATCCTAATATTTCAAAACTTAGTTACACATGTTAATACTTCAATATTATTAGTTCAATACTATACCAACTTTGATTTTCATCTTAAATTTCTGCTCAAGTCAATTAAACGGACTAAAAACGAGTTAATCTATATCATGATATTTGTTAAAATTATTAATTTTTCCTTATTCTGTCGTTATCAGCTGTTTGCGAATAGCTGGCATAGCAGGAAGCGTGTTCCTGCCGCTGCATGAGCCGCCGATGCACAATAGAACTACGAAAAATCAAGAAAAGTATACAAAAATCTCTAGCACGGAGCCCCTTTACCGCACAACATTTCCAAATTCAAGGAGAACCTGTTGGCCAAAGCCAAAAACAAGCACAAACATTTTGGTTCAATTGTATGCATAATTTTATACGCTGTTCGATGGTACAATAATGAAAATGGCAGAGAGATCGGAATTATAGCGCCCCCTTCTTTCGGAATTTTTTCAAGTTCAGGGAGGACTTGTTTGCCATAGCCAGAAACATGCACAAAAAATTTGGTTCAATTATATGGATAACTTCATACACTTTTCAATGGTACAATAATGAAAATGGTACAGACATCGCAATTATAGTGCCCCCTTCCGGCAAAATTTTTCCAAATTCAGGGAGGACCTTCGTGATATGACCAAAAATAAACACATAAAATTTGGTTCAATTCTATGCATAACTTCATATACTTTTCGGCGGTACAATATTCAAAATGGCACAAAAATTGTACAAAAATCGCTATTACAGCGCCCTCTACGAGCGATTTTTTTACAAATTAAGGCAGGACCTCCTTGCCATAGCCAAGAACTTAATTTTTTTTTTTGGTTCAATTCTATGCATAACTTCATACAGTTTTCGATGGTGCAATTTTCAAAATCGCACAAAAATCGCTATTACAGCGCCCTCTAACGGCGAATTTTTAGCAAATTCATGGAGGACCTGCTTGCCATATCCAAAAACGTAAAGTAAAAATTTGGTTTAATTCTATGCATAACTTCATACACTTTTGGACGGTACAATATTCAAAATCGCACAAAAATCGCTATTACAGCGCCCCCTACCGGCGAATTTTCTCCAAATTCAGGGAGGACCTGCTTGCCATAGCCAAAAACTTAAAATAAAAATTTGGTTTAATTCTATGCATAACTTCATACACTTTTGGACGGTACAATATTCAAAATCGCACAAAAATCGGTATTACAGCTCCCCCTACAAGCGAATTTTTTCCAAATTCAGGGAGGACCTACTTGCCATAGCCAAAAACTTAAAATAAAAATTTGGTTCAATTCTATGCATAACTTCATACACTTTTTGATGGTACAATATTCAAAATCGCACAAAAAACGCATTTACAGCGCCCCCTACCGGCGAATTTTTTCCAAATTCAGGGAGGACCTGCTTGTTATATCCAAAAACTTAAACTAAAAATTTGGTTCAATTCTATGCATAACTCCATACACTTTTGGATGGTACAATATTCAAAATCGCACAAAAATTGTTATATCAGCGCCCCCTACCGGCAAATTTTTTCCAAATTCCGGGAGGACCTGCTTGCCATAGCCAAAGACTTATAGTAAAATTTTGGTTTAATTCTATACATAACTTCATACACTTTTTGATGGTACAATGGCGACAGACAGACGGACACACAGACAGACAGACATTTTCTATAAACATGTTTTTTGGAATCTCTGACCCCTAAAACATGCAAATCCGTCGAAAAAAATTTCGATTACAATACTTTCTTCTATTGAAGATAGAAGAAAGTAAAAAGTGTTATCCTTCTACCAAAACTGATCTTGATAGATCTGAGCAGGGATGTAGTGGAGGGTATACGCCGCATACCCTCTGGATTCTTTTAAGGAACACCGTATACCCTCTGTTTCTCAAGAAAGCTATATTATATATACACTAGGGTAAACCCTCTGCCTTGAGCGTATACCCTCTGCTTAGAACGTATACCCTCTGTTTTCTTTACGACTACACCACTGGATCTGAGCATGCGTGCGTCAGTGGGAAAAGAGATACATGTGTCCTTGAAAGCTCCTCGTGACAGCAGACAGTCAGTCACACTGCCATATTTTGTTTGGTTTCAATTTCGTGCATAGTAGAAAGTATTTTTATTGCAAAATTTAACTGGAAAAATGAATACAAAAGACAAAAAACGAAAGAGAAATGTTGTTTCAGTAGAAACAAAAATTGATGCTTTGAAGAAGTTGGATAAAGGACAATCTATTAAATGTGTTGTGTTCGATCTGCATGTTGGGGAAGTTACTGTTGGTGACTGGAAAAGAAGTAGCGTTCAAATTGAAAAGTTTTTTGCAGATAAAATAAACTGTAACTGTTTATTCTACAAGCATTTGCAGTATAAATCACAATGACTATTAATAAATTGAGTGTAAATTTATATTTTATCTCTTAAATTAGTGACCATTTATGTAAATCCTGTTTAACCGAGTTTTTCACTTATCCGAGGTGAGCTTGGTCCACATTAACTTGGATAACTGCGACTCTACTGTAGAACCTGATAATGCCGAAAAACTCATATTTTTATACCGTAATTTCTCCATGTTAAATTTTGATTACAAATAGTAATAGCTTTTATAAATGACCGCTTATCACTGAAGCATATTAAAATAACATCAAATGAGTCTTCTGAATCAACTTTGCTGGCATTGATCTTACCTTTTTCTTTCATTAATTTTGTGTTGAAATAGAGGCTCCTACTATGAAGCCTTGAAACATATTTGTATGGTTATTGGTTAATCTCATTTAAAAAGAATTGCAATTTGCAGAATTAAAAATAAAATAGCTTTACATAAAAACCAAGCAATTAATCAGCTTTAATCAATGTTAATAAATATAAATTAGTGTTCATTCTAAGAATTTTTGAAGTGTGCAGCACTCTGCCCTCTTTTAAAGTAGTAAAATGCACCACTAAGTTCTACCCTGAGATTTCTAATAAAAATTTTCTGCATTCCATAGTATTTCTAAATTCGTGTTCTCAAGAATTTGCAAAAATGATAGAATTTTCTCATTTCTTTTAGGAAAAAAAACAGGAAATTATTTAATCATGTTGTAATTTAATTATATATTTTGTTTTTATATCATAAAATCATTCAAAATTAATGTTACTTTGTTTATCATACCTAAATTACGTATTTTCTCACTTTTTTTTCTTAACTAAAGGCAATAATAAATTATCTCTTGCAATAGTGCCCTTTTAATGAATAGCACCCTGCCCCCTTTTTTTTTCTAGAATGAACACTACATTTGAATGGTGAAAATTTTATGCTTTACTTGGTTTTACTCATCATAGTTTTTCCTTAACACAAGGAGTTTTGTATTCAGTTTTTAAATGCTCTGGATGTGGTTTTAACCATAAAATCCCCCCATTTGCTGTGCCAGTACTGCATGCCTTTTTAAAAAAAAATATGTACACAAAACATAATAGTTCATGGTAAAGTATAGTAGTTCATAAAATTTCTTTCAGTAGCTGAGTTATATAACATTTGACAACAAATCTCACTTTCTAAATCTATAAAAAGAAAGTACTGAAAAGGCAGTACTCCCTATAAAAATCAAGTGCTGAACGAGGAGAGTATTTCTGTATTTCCTTTCCATTATAGAAGTATTTTTATTTATTTATTTTTGCCTTGTGGCTTACGTGCTTATGGAAGTTAAATTTCACTATAGGTAGTTCACTTCATACAAATATGTCATCAAAAACAGTGAAAACTATTTTTTTTACATTTATTTTCAGTTATTTGGAAATTTATTGATGTATAATAATCAAAAGATAGTAAATTTTAATTAATGGTCTTATAAATTTTTCAGTGCTCTAGTGTGAAATACAGTGGATATATTTTATATTTTCTTTATAATTTGTCTTAAAACTTCTGAGCAAGATAGATATAATAAAATTTTTAATGACTGAAAGTTCAAGAACACATGAATGAACCAACAAATATACTAAGTAAAATTATTTGAATATAATTTTTTTGTTATGAAACTGGAGTCTAATGATTTCTTAAAGAATTTATAGACACTTATCATAATTTCTGATACTTCTAAGGGCTTTTCTACTTTTTTAGGGTCTTTCTACTAGAAAAAGTTCAAATTGCTGAAAGATTAATGAAATGAATGAATGAAAATAATGCCAAATTTAAAAGAAAAGACTTTTTTTTTTTTTTTTTTTGAAAACTTGCATTTCAATATAGTTGTTTTGAAATAAATTCCAGCAATTTTTCATTCCTCTGGTAATAAGTTTAAAACTTTAAACCTATACTGGTGAAATAAAAAGTATGAAAATTACATAATTTTGATACTTTTTTTTTTCGATTTTATCATTCAAAATGCATGTTTATGGCATTATTTTCTAATGGTAAAACAGAAATATTTTATTATGTATTCATATAAATAACATAAATTTCATGCTTATTCATCTGACAGTTCTGAGGCTAGGATGCCAAGGTAGTTAAGGAATACAAAAAATCATTTTATATGCAAAGATTTTGCTTGCAAACACGGTGTCAATTTTTGCTGGGAATATATTTATTAATAAGTTATTGTGTGTTAAAATATATATGAATCAGAAATATAAAAAAATGTGTGAAATGTGTCTGCCCAATGAAAAAATTAAAATTTTATACTTAAAAATGTATTTATTCATTGAGAAATCGGAAAAAAATTAATGATTGACCCAAAATTACATCATTAATGCTGATTTTAAATTTCGTAACTAAAAATGTTATAATCAAAACCTAATTGGTTACTTTATCTTTAATACTTACCTTGATTATATATATCAGACTTTTGGAACATTAAATGAATAAAATTTCATTTTTGAATAATGTGAAAAATAAGAAATAGTGTTGTAATAAATATAATTTTAAATACTAATTATGTTTGGAGTTTGCCAGTGTGCGATTGAATTTGAAATATTGATTTTTTTATTAATATTTCTTGTAGGTTTATTAAAAGATCATCTAACAGTTCCTTGTTAATTTCATTCCATGAAATTTCAACAGATGGCACCTCATTAGCTAATAATCATGTTGGATTTATTTGTTCTTAAAAACATATCTAGTTTTTTTTTTTTAATTATCATCAGATTAAATATTTTTCTATTGAATAATTAATGAAAAGGTTTTTCACAATTATTTTAAAAATAAATTTTATGTCTTATCCCCCCCCCCTTCCTCCCACAAAGAAAAAAAAAAAGAATCTACAAATGAAAACTTTTTGTTTTGTACCATCACAAAGGTGTAACTTTTAAAATGTAATTTCCTTTTTTTGCTAAAATACATTACCATCAGGGGTGCATTGGTACTGGAAGGCCATTCCAGTACTGCTTTTTGGGAATTGTCCTTTCACATAAAAATTATTTTAATTTAGTCTTTTGTCTTTCTTTGAAGTCTGTTTTATTGTGACATTAACTATTCATTGAAATTGAACTTATTTTAATGAATGAAACTTTTTTTTTACTCTGATGCTGTGAATTTTTAAAAATCTTAGAATGTTTTGTTGTAATTCCAAAATAGTTAGTAAATTTAGATTAAATGTTTCAACCATTAAATATTTTTGTAGGTATTAAAATGGTTTTATTTGTTTCTAACTCTCACTTCATTTTTATAGATGGGTTATTAAGAAATTGTAATAAAAAATGTAACCCATTTTATAAAAATTTGACCACAGGGAAATGTTCCCTGCCATTCAATATCAGCAAATTGGTGACAAAATAAGTGCTAAAAATCTCACTTATGGAAAGCAGTTGAACATCTGACTGGGAAAAAATTAATTTTGCTTTTTATCAATGTAAACAACAAATAAAAAGTCATTTTTCATAACATTGTCATGTAGTCAGTTGCCTATGTTGTAGATCATATTTTTGTAGTTTGCTATTTGCTATAATATAAAATCAAATAGTCCAGCACTGGGAATTTTAAAAGTGCATCCTTGCTTATTATGTCATCTTAAGTAAAGTCTTTTATCTTTTAGGCTCTCTTCTATACCGACAACAGATCTCCTGATTTAGCTGCAGCATGGATATTTGAAAACTCTGAGGGTGATCTAGAAACTTCGCTAGAAGTATGTCTTTATTGAGTAGCTTATGATTAATGTTGATTTAGGTTTTTGTTCTGTTTTAACAACATACATGGTTAAAAAAATTATTTTATGTGCCATGTGCATCATTCATATTTTGATAAAAATGGCATCATATTTAATAATAAAAATAATAATGATTTATGAAAATCTAAAAGTACAAATAGTACATAATTAATAATTTAATGTTTATTTAATTTAAAAATGAAATTAATTAAAATATTAATTGAACATATTAATTAAAAAATAATGAATTTATTAAATATTATTTATAGCATTTAAATATTTTTCTTCTATGTAACTACATGCATGGGAAGAACCCCTGAGAAACTTTATCCCTGGGTCTCAAGTTAACTCTCTGCCCCTCTGATTTTCACTGACAGAAACATACTATCTTTCTGCTATTAGAATCCTTCGTAGTATAAGGGGAGGAAGGTGGTTTAAGAACACTTTGGGCCTAATCTTGGTTTAGGAAGAATAAAAAGCCTATGAGAATTACATAATTGAGGGGGGGGGGGCACAGTTGTGGTTGGTGATTAATTCAAAGGGTGGCCCGAGAAGACTTTGATACCCCCCCCCCCCCTCCTAATCAAAGTGCTTCCCCAAGAAGTTTTCAGATTTTCTATTTATTAAGGATCTGAAAGGAGGGGGGGGGGGGGGCACAAAATTCCTCCAGAACTCTAGGATGTGCCCCTCCCTTCCCTTCTAGGGCTTTAAAAATCTCTGCCATGAAAAAGTCAGGACTCAACACTGTTTATAAAACATTTTCATATTTTTTAGAATACATTAATTTTATTATTATCATTACCTATTTGCTTGTTGAAAAATTAAAATTGTTTAACAATATGACAATTTGTTTAAAATTTTTAGAAATTGGAGAAAATTTAGAAACATTTGAATCTGGATAGGTGTAATTATTTTTTAAAAATCCCCACCAAAAACTATAAAATATTTAAAGAATGATCTGTATTCATTTATTTAAAGTTTGATGATGAAACTGGAACGAGTATGAATCTGAAGTTTTCTGCTGTGCAGAGTATTATGCAGAGACTACAAATAATTTTTTAAAATATTTCTTGTAAATTTTTTTTCATGTTTGGTTAGTTTCATGTAGGTTTTTAACTTATTGCAAATTACGCAATAAGTTAATAAAAAATAAATATGTATTTATTTAAAGTTGCTGCACAGACAGTGCATAGCTATTCAATGTCTTTTGAGAAAAGCACAAGTACTCTTTTTCAAATGGGGATGCCAATAATTAATAAAAATATTTATGAAAATAATTAAATGTTTTATGCTAATTACAATTGTCTTTATTTTAAAATCAATATATTTTTTAAATTTAGATACTGAATTCTGGTGATATAAAGATTGGTGTTCTCTGTAGACCATTTTTAAGGGTGCGGTCTTTTGTCCTTTTTAGAAATAGTCAGGTGCACCCTGTTTGTAGCTGAAGATCTTTTGTAAACATTTTCCCCATACCACAGTTTTTCTAACTTAAAAAATTATCGATCTTCCAAGTTTCTTTGGGTAAAAACACAAATTATAAAATGCTGTTGTATGTAATTGTATTTTTTCTATTCATAATCCATAAAATCATTCTAAATTAATGTTATTTTTTTTAATGATACTTTATTTATTTTTTAAATTGTTACTAAACAATACATTTTCTCTTGAAATAATGATCCCTTTTTTACTGAACTAATGCGCTTTTACTGCTACAGTAGTGTCCTTTTTAGTGATTGTCCTGCCCTTTTTCTTTCTAGCGACTACTAGTAAAGATAATCAAATTAAGGAGTCAACTAGGGATTGACAGAGGATTGAAGACCCCCCCTTCACTGTCCTGTTGTAATAAAAAGGTTTTTGCAGAAAATGAAAATAAACAATCCTGGTATATCTGTGCATGTAATCATATTCCATGTTAAAAATCACGAGAATTAACTATTATAAATCTACTTAGTAATATTAACGTGAAAGAAATAAAATATGGGTTAAGAATTTCACCTATTAAAATAAAATGAGTCCAATATAAAAATGTGACTTCTACAGCTGATGCTGAGATTCTGATCTGAAGATTTACACGTTAGTAATACAATCAATACTGATAGTACTTCTTTATGTAAGAGTTTTTATTTCAGAAATGAATTTTCAAATATTGAAGACAGAAAACAAAACAGTTTATTTTATGTAAGAACTTGTATGTCATTAAAAAAATATGTCTTCATTTGAATGGGGAGAGCTTGAGCCTCACAAGCTCTTCCTTTTCTTTCATGCCTAGCTGCAGAGTAACATGCCAAATCTATAAATTATTTTAATATTTCTTGAATTTTTTTAAATTCATATTTAGTTAAGGTATAACATGCAATTTTAATTTATAGGCAGAAGCAAATGAACGATCTGAGGTTTCTTACGGAGATGCATACAAAATGGCATTTGTGGTAAATATGAGTCTTGACATGGGTACTGGCAAGCTCGCTTCTCAGGTAGCGCATGCAGCTATAGGAATGCATCGACTATTGCTTCAAAATGAAAACAAGTATGGAGAAATGGTGCTACAGTGGTCTGAAGATGGGTAAGTGTTCCATTTATATTAATTTATAAACTCGCATGCTACTCAAATTGCATTTCTTCACCTATTACTTGGTTTTTATTCTCTATCCTACTCATTGTTTCTCAAGTTATGTTAGTATCATGATGTTCTTTGGATGAGTGACCATTATGCACAAAATTTGTCAAACTTCTGCAATAAGTGCTGATACTGATCAAACTATTGTAGAAGTTAGATAAAATATCATTCATAAGAGATGCTAATGTCTGAAGCATTTCATATACTGTAAAATTGCAAATGTAATTGCCCCATCTGCTTTTTAGCAATTTTGATTTTCTTTCTCACTTCCAAATATAAACTCCCTCAACCCCAAACTTTCTTTTGGACAAAACTTATTTAAAAAATCCAGGGAAGAAAATCTTCCTCGTCTTGGTGAATTTTCAACCTTTTATTTTTTTCAATCTTCTCTCCTCCCTCCTTCCCAGCACAAAAAGTTATAAAATCTTGAGAATCTTAAAAGGTTCGTCTGTCTTATTTGCCGTTCTATAGTAACAATAAGAAAATAACCAGTCATCTAAACTACAAGTGCCCTTCCACACTCCAGCATACAAAGTTTAAAATCTTTAAAATTCTTCATTAAAAAAGTGTTCTGTCTGTTGCTCTCTAGTAACAATAAATAATCAGTCTTCTGTATTATACCTCTTCACCCAATATGTTTGCTTATATCCCCCCCCCCCCCCCCCTCCTTCAGCAAAAAAAAAATCAACAACTTTAAAACTCTATAAGTATATAATCAATTATCTAAATTACAAACCCTCTCCCTCTGAAATTTGTGCTTCAGTCACCCCCTCCTCCATCATATAACATTTAAAAATCGCTTTATTAAAAAAATCCTTTGCCCTGTTTCTTACTCTCTAGTAGCAATAAATAGATCATCTGCTGTTTAAATTCTCTCTCCAATAAAAATGTCTGCTTACCCTCTTTGCCTCCTCTAGCCTCTAGCATACAAAAGCTTCAAAACTTTATTTTTAAAAATTATGTTGTATTTGTTACTCTCTAATAACAGTAAATAACAAGAGAGAAAAATCATGTATCAAGCATAGATTATGAAACACTTCCCAACACATTCAGAATACTGGAACAACACCATTTAATAAAGTAAAAGATAATGTCTGATAACACATTTAAAATCCAAATTCAGCAGCTACCGTCTATAGTTGAAAAAATGTCCAAATTCTTTTCTGCAATTCTGTATATGATCTATAGATATAGTAAAAAGTTTGAAAAACTCATAACACATTTGGAACCTCAATTTCAGTAGTTTCCATTTACAACCGGAAAAATATCCAATTTTTTTTTTGTGCAGTCTTGTATATGATGTCAGGGTTGATACGGTCCTTTTAAGTCCTTAAATTTTTCAAAAGTGATTTTTGGCCCTTAATAGTCCTTATTTTTATGCAAAAAGTCCTTAATTTTACTCATTAATTATTTCTTAATTAGGGGTGAAACAACTTTTCTGCATTTCAGTAAATTTCTGATTTTTAAGCAAATTTAAATTCCCCTTCTTTCAAAATTTCACTTCCTCCCTTTTGCTTTTCAACCCCAACAATGCACAAAGTTTAAGATAATTAAAACTCCTTAATTCTTTAAAACTTTTCCTGGTGCATTTATTTTATCATAACAATAAATAATCAATCATAAAAATCCCCCCAAGTGGAAATTAACATTTCTCCTTGCCCTCCTTCTTTTCTCTCCCCCTGTTACCAAGCACATAAAATTTAAAGTATTTTGAAACTCTTTAGTTAATTCTTTTTCCGTATTTGTAAATCTTTAGCAAAGTAATTAAATAGTAAGTCATCTAATAAACTCCTCCGTACCACCTCCCCCCCCAAAGAAAAAAAGTCTGCCTCGCACCATCAAAAACTTAAAATCTTTAAGTCTTTTTTTTTTTTTTTCTTTAACCTTTTCTGCTCTATTTGTTACTTTATCATAACAATAGGGAATCAATCTTATAATTTTCTCCCATCCCCAAATGAAAAATTGGCGTTTCCCTTCTGTCCCCCCCCCCCCCCCCCCACACACACACACAGCGACAGTAGTAATTCAGAAGAGGATATGTAACATCCCAGTACTGTATATTCATATAAATACTGTTTTTAATAATTTGCTTCTATATCTTCAATTATTTATATTATTTCAGTTTTAATATTTTGTTTGTATATAATTGTTTAATTGGTGCCTGGCTGCTGCCACCTGTTTGTGCATGCTCTCCTTGCACCCAATTGTCTGTCTCAATTTCTAATGATCGCTTTGCTGTTTAGTTTATGTTTTCATGAAATTCCACAAACACTTTTACAGGCCAGTTTTATTTTGACCACCCAGTAATTGCCTCATTATCTTTAAAAAACAACACATTTTTCTAAAAAAAATTTTTTATCCATAAAATCTGAAACTTGTTGAATTGACAGGTTCTGTAAATTTAGTGTTAAAGGGCTCTTTTTTTCAATGTGAATGTACAGTGCTGGCAATCTCTGAAAGTTCTTTTTATAATAAGAGATGAGATTTTTAATTATCGCTCTCAGACTTTGCAGTAATTTTGTCTGTAATGTAAGATGATTAGAATTTTTAGATAAAAAGTGCGAACATGCTTCTAATTATATGAGAAAAAGACACTTAAGAAAATTCATAATATATTGACTGATTTGCATGTGTTTTAAGTTTTGTGTTCATTGATTAGTAGAATGACAAAAATAAAATAAAAGTAGAGTAAAAAATAAACTATAAGACATGTTAATGAAATTTGAGGCACACAGCTTAGATTTCATATTATGAAGTATTTTTCTGTAAAATATTAATACTATGTATTTGTTTTTCTCATCAAATATGAAAACTTGAAAATTCTTTTGTTATAGGGAAACTAAAATTGTTCTTAGAGGTAACACAACACAACATTTGGTAGAATTAGAAAGGAAAGCCCTGCGTTTAGGTTTACCTACTTATCTTGTTCAAGATGCTGGAAGAACACAAGTAAGCATTTTATTATTTCCTTCATTTCACTAATGTGATTAAATTGAATTTATTTTATTTGGGTTGATCCTCGTTTTAATATGTTTTTTTCATGAAAAAAAGCTTGATGCAGTGCTCCATATGTGTACTCTTTCCAATTGCTTCTTAGAGCTCAACACCAGCTTTTAGAGTAGAGCTTGAATGTAATGAACTGACCTGATGGTATGATTTCATGTAAAAAAGAATAATGCATTTAAATCTCAGATGCATCTGTTTCTGCTTGATTTTCTACAACTAATAAGTTTCATGTGTTAGAATTTTCTCGGTACTGAATTTTCTTCCTTGAAGCCATAATAAAGCGAGATGCATGATTTATTACTTTCTTCTCCATTCATAAGAAAGTATTAGATTCGTGAAAATTTTCATCTTCTAGTTTTTGATGAGTTTACACATGTTTGAGATGTCTTGAATATAGTTTGAATAATTTTAGATGAATGTGTGTGTGTGTGTGTGTTACACTAATTTTCTAGGCGCTGTAACACAAGAACTATTAAACAGAATTCCATGAAATTTCATATATAGTTGGGCATTGATATAACTTGCTCTATACTGTTTGCAAAATTATAGCTCTATCTTAGTTTCTAGTCAATAGAAATAGTTAAAATTTTGTATTTCAGGATTAATGCAATATTTTGACTTTGAATATCCAATAAAGAGTGCTATTATTATGCTATGTTTTTGTTATTACTGTAACTTTTAAATTCAAAACAATACATTAAGCTTTATATTCATAATTGTTTGTGTATTTGTCCATGTTGGTATTATGCTCTGATATATTAGAATGATACAGCAAAAAGTTTTATGATTATAACCGCATACTAGTTTTCTTTTGTAAATAAAAATATGAGGGTGTCCTTAAATGATAAGTGTTCATATTTTCTCTGTGCCTTATATCTGTTACTTATTAACATATTCCTATATAAACTCTACCTTATATTCTTATATCTGTTTACTTAATAATATTTGATCTTTGAAGATGAGTAGTGTGCCTTTTTTCATCTTTAATGTAAGTTGATTGGTCTCAATAGAAGTTTACTTTGAGAGGACAGTATAGTTTTTGAAGGGATCAAAGTCCAGATATTCTTGGAATTAGTTTCATTTGTTTAACCAGAGTGCAAAGAATGAGCTTTCTTCTTCTATTATTTCTAATTCTTAAGTTTTTATAATTGCCCTTTTCATGGTTATGAAATCAGTAGTAGTATTTTGTAATAGAAAAAAGGTAAATTATAGGAAAAAGCTGATTCCCTTTCCCCTGGCGTAAATTTCTTTTAAATATTCATTTTACTTTAATATTTAGCTATCTTTGTATAAAATTTGCTTTAATATTTAGCTATCTTTTGTATAAGATTTGCATTGCTTATCACATTTTTTATTATAAAATTCTGAGTACTTTTCCACTAGGGAAACTTTGATGTTTTTTAAAAAGCTTGATGCAGTTCAGGCTTCAGAAAGTGAGATTTGTTACCAAATGTTATAAACAGCTATGAAAACAAACTAATGCACTTTTATGCTTGTTTGTATATACATATATATATATCATCATCAACCGTTTTTAATCCACTGCTGGATGTAGATCTCCCCCAGATTTTTCCAATGTTTCCTGTGTAGTGTTTTAGTCATCCAATTAACACCGGCCACTTTTCTGATTTTGTCACTCCATCTTACTCGAGGTCGTCTTCTTGGTCATTTTACATCTCCAGTATACCACTGTAGGGTATTTTTGCTCCATCTATTGTCTTGTCTTCTTGCAATGTGCCCAGCCTATTTCCATTTTAGCTGTTTAATTCTTTCAGTGATGTCAAAAACTATCATCTGACTTCTTATCCAAGTGACGATTTTCTTTTTTGATGCAAATGAATTAACTTCATTACTTTTAGTCTTTTCCAAATTTATTTTTTAATCCCACATTAATGCTAGCTTCTACCAATATCAATATATATATATATATATATATTTAATAAAACATAAACATTATTAATGTTTTTTATATACAAATTATTTCTGTTTGTATATAAAAATAGATAAATAGCTTCTTTATATTCATAAAACTTCTTTGTATTAAATAAATTCCATAAATATTGAAAAAATTGCTTGTGTCTATGAAACACTGAATATTGTTGCCAAATTTCCCTCTTTCTTCAAGGCCATTTTCTCTTTCTCACCCCTAAACTTAAACGTACCAAATTTTGCATTCTATATCTATATTTTATTTTTCACTTCTCCTCATTTGTTACTCATATTTATTCATATTTTAGATAGCTGCTGGCTCTACCACCGTATTATGTTTAATGGGTCGCCTGGATGTGGTAGATCAAGTAACGGGATCTCTAAAATTGCTGTAGTACTTGATGAAATCATTTGTGCCTCTGCTACTTGAATTCCTGGAGAGCTACTTAAAAGCTGCATTCCCATTTCTGTTTGCTTTTTCTGGCTGCCACTTTGACATTTTTGAACATGTTTCAGAACTTCTATGACTTTGTTAGATAATAAGTATTTTATGTTCTTGGTGATGAGTTTCGTCTTTATATCAAGCCTTGATTCCAAGACTATTTTCATTCTTCTGCAGCCAAATTTTATGAAGTTTTTCCAGCAGTTTGTTTCCTGCTTTAAGAAGTACCTTATTAAAGTTGAATTCCAATTTATATTGTTAAGAGTACAAAATAAGCTGTGAACTGAGCAATCAGATTGACTGTTTTTTAGCATGGGACTTGTAAAAAGTGTTGTGTTTACCTTAAAAAAAAAAGGTTTCCTATTATTTAAATCTGCATTTTTCAAATATTATTCATAATAACATCACATATTTGCCAAACTGTCCTAGGGAGAAAGTCTTAAATGTCTGTTGTCTTTTTATGAAATTTTTATTAGTCATACAGTAGTTATCAAACTTTGTGTAAGGAATGTCTGATATTGCATAGCACTTATGAAGAACTTAAAATAGCTTTTCAACAGTGTTACATAATTTATAAAGCATGGGTCATTGTATTCCAGTTATACACCAGAAGTCCTGTATTTTGTTTTTATCCAAAACCAGAATTCGTTTATTCTGAGAAAATGTTCGTTGGAAGATAGCTCACAATCTCCATTGTTAATATCAATTTTATACACTTTTTTTTTTTTTTGAAAAAAATTAGTTTTAAATTTCTGATTCTTTTCTAAACAATAATTCGTATTTCATAAAGAATTTCTAGCATTTTGAAAGTGTAAACCTGGGTTCTTCATATTCATCATATATGTTTATGATAAAGAAAAATTAGGAATAAAAAAAAAAAAAAAAAAAATCAGAAATTTGAAAAGTATATGTATATTTTCTATTCTGTCTGTTCAATGCATTTCATTTGTAGTTTTATTTATTGAATATTTAAAATGTAAAATATTTTTATTTGAATATGCTATATATATATTTTATATTGGAATTATTACATTTTATGTTATATTTTTAGCTGACAACACTTTTATTGCAAATAATAGTGTGTAACATCACTTTAACCTTTCTTTTCTTCTAATGCAATTGTTAATTATAACTTGGGTTGGTCATAAAGTTGGTGCAATCAACTTGGACCCATGTTTATAGCAATCCCGATGAAAACTAAAACTTTTTTTAATAAGAAGTTAGGTTCCTAAAATTTTTTGTACCTAAGTCTTATATTTATAAGGGCCCTTCAATAAAACTAAAAGATTTTTGTTTTATCTTTGAAAATGATTTAGAGCTCCAAAACATTGTTGCACCTGGGTGCATTTAACCTATTTGTTTCGAGGATTGTTCCTTAAGATTCTTGCAAAAAATTATAAAGATTCTTTTAAACTTACAATTCAATTTTATTTTTGTCAGCTATTATTAATGCATGAAGACATATTCGATGCTTATTGTTGGTATATTGGTTGTATATTGCCTTGTAGGAAAACTTGCCAGTGGGAAATAACACAATCAAAATGACATGGAAGTTTATTGGGAGAAATATGAAATTTGGTAATTAGCCTTCATGCAGAAAACAAAGACTAAATGTAATAATCGATAGTTACAAATAATTAGTAAAATGAATCTCTGTTGGTTTTACATTTAATGTATCTGCATTTGTGTAAAAAACAGGATGCACATGGTTTTGTTTTAACTTTTCAAAAACACTTTTTTGCAATAGCAATCTTCTTATTTAATCACAAATTTCTGACATTAAATAAAACAATTATTCCTTTTCAAAGTAGTGGTACGACTCCTGAAAATATATCTGGCAGGAAATCCACCCAAACAGAACAAATGGATTAAAGCAAAAGTTTGCAATTTTTCTTATGGGAGGGTGTGACGTTAAAAATTTAGAAGATGTCACTTTAATAATTGCAGGAAATAATAATAATAGCAAGAGTACTCCTTTAAAATTAAGACATTTAAGAAAAGTATTGCATTGTGAAAAGTTATAGGAATACATGGGCGTTGTGAACATACCACAGAACACTTGATTGTTCTTTGCGGTCAAAAACTTTTTGACAGTAAAAATAAATAAGCATAACTATATGGAGTGATCTTACTTAAAGATGAATGACACAGAAGACCAAAGCTTGAATGAAGGCACCTGATTAGAATAAATCCACCTTTATTTATCCAAATGGAGAGGTGGAAGACATAGATAAGAATTTAACTGGTCATCGTACATCACAAGATATTCCTGAAGAGAATCATCCTTTTAAATTCCATGGCATTAGATACTGCAGAAGAGCATAGAGAAAAGGAGTCCAAATTATGGCTGGTGAAATATTCTTTAAGATCTTGATGATAAAAATCCAGTTAAATAGATCAACATTCTGAAATTCTGGCAATTTAGATTTTACTATGAACAATGACATATATATATATTAAAAAAAGAATAGAGAAATATCATTTCCCGCACTTTGGAGCAGGCACTAAGCTTAGGCTCAAAGCGAACTTTTGTCAAAATATTAATGCTCATCTTAAAATTCTTAAGGAATTCTCAAAAATTCTGTTAGAAAATTAAATGCAGTAGTATTTATACTACAGTAAAAGGGGTTCACAGAAATGAGTCCAGAATAGCTTTAAATCCATTAGCTAAATTAAATATGACGATAATAAATGAAATGAATTACAGCAGACAAAAACAAAACTAGAACTTCATTGGCAAAACACACCCCTTTATTACGTAGGTTCTGTGCTGGCGTGGTCTAAAAATAGCAGGGGTGATTGTGTTCAGGTAATATACCGGAATTCAGGTATTTATTTCATTTTCAGTATCAGAATTCAGGTTTTTCTGATAGTTAAATTCATAAAATATGGTTGCTAGACACAATTAAAATTAATATATTTTATAATGAGAGGATTGGACCTCCTTGCAATAAATTATGTGTTTTCTTTCCATACAAAAACTTTTTCTCAAAATTTCAGGTATTTTTCCATTAATTCACAATCACCTCTGAAATAGATTGGGAATGATGACATGGGCAACATATTGCGGTTGAAAAGGAAATGCTCTTCAAATCTGCGTTACAGCAAAAGAAAAAGAAAGAAAGCTGTGAACTCAGCAAGGGAAAGAGATGTGCTTAGCTAGAAAGTAACATTGCAGGTGTGCAAAAACAACAATGCAGCAATGAAATGAAAAACAAATATGATAGTATTATCACAGAGGGGGGTGAGGGACCTTCCATTTTCCCTGTTACAAATGTTTCAGGTATTTTTTCATGAACAAACAATCACCCCTGATAAAGGTACATGGTAATAATTTTCACAAAATGCAATTCTTATTATTAATTTTAATATTTCTCTAAATTGAGTTTTGAAGTATTTGAAAATTTCAGTGATTTTTTAATTTAAGCATTTTAACATTGCTTAATTATTTTAAGATCTACTCTAAAGGTTAATTTGTTCTAAATTAGCAAAAATCTTTTTGTAGTATTTATTTATGATTTTTTTTTAAAGTTTGTGAATGTAATTATGAATAGGCTTTAAGCTTTTGTTAACTTTAAAGTGTTTGAAAATAAACTTATACTGTGCAATGCATTTATCAAATACTCCTTAATCTTGAAAACTGAGGAAATGAAAGTTTGTTATTCCTCTTTATTTGTTGCTAATTCTTAAGGACAAGGTGATTGTGATATTTGCATTTGTTTATGTTTTATGTGGTCTAAATATGTATTGAAAACATTATTCTGAGTGAATTTTTGAAATCTCTTCATTAATAAAGTTTGACAGAACTTGAAATTTATGTTTTTTGTTTTTGTTATTTATCACAAAGAATTTGTTTGATATTTTTAAGTTATTCTAAAAATAAGTAGTAAAATTAATATTTTTACAAACTTTAGTTTTGTTTATATTTGATTTCTATATTTATGTAGTTGAAATGACACATTTATAGTTTTACGTTATATAGTTATGATTATTTAGCTGTCTTAGATAAAATTGTGAAAATGAATAATTCTTCATTACTAAAAAATAGGCATAATTTTGAATTTCAATAAAATGATATGCAATTCTACCAGCAGGGTTTCCCCTTGGTTTAAAAAAATGCAGGGTGCTGCAGGTGAGAAAGGGCACTTTTTTAATTCTTATGGGCACTTTTTTAAATTCTTAAGGGTGCTTTTTGCATTCTTAAGGGCACTTTTTGGATTCTTAAGGGCACTTTTCGAATTCTTCAGAACACTTTTTTTATTTTTAAATTCATTCCTTTGATTTTTAAAACCTTTCAAGGCAACATTGAGTCAGCTTTTACTATGCAAGCACATTTTTTAATGCAAAAAATGAGAAAGGACACTTTTTTTTACTGAGAGGCAAGAAGGGTGCAAATTTTTTGGATGAGGGGCAAGAAGGAGGCTAATTTTTTGAAGGAGGGGCAAGAGGGGTGCTATTATGTAAACCAAAGGGCAGGTGGGGTGCAGCACCCTCCTGAAACTGCCTGGGGGGGAACTTTGCTACCAGAGATTCGGAAGCATGCCTTGGTGAATTCTTTAGTTCCTTATTAACTGGAATTAAACTTCTTAATCCTGAGGAGATTTTCAAAGAGAAATCTAAGTTCTTGTTGAAACATGCAGAATTAAACCATTAGACAAACAAAAGTTCTTGTTGAAACATGCAGCATTAAACAATTAAACAAACAAAGTCTCAATAACATGTGAAATACACAGTAAGCTTAGTTTTTTCCCTTTTTGTTATTAAAAAATATATTTTGTGCCACTAGATTCCAGGTGATTTTACGATTGTAAACTTGTACATGGGTTACATTTAAACAATAAAGTTTTTGAATTTTCTAAATAAAGAATTTGGAGACATTAAAAATATTTTTTTAGATTAAAAAATATGAACATATTGTTCTCTAAAATATCAAATTTTCCAAAAATTCAAAGATTTGGCATATTGAAATAATTTTTTTTTTTTTTTTTTTTTTTTTTTTTTTTTTTTTTTTGTTATTGTTCCTTTTTTATGTAAATTTTATGAATAAAGATGCCAACTAACTTTTTAAAGATTACCATTCTGAATAACATAAGTAAATTAAAGTTTATTTTCCATAGTATGAAAATGATTATGTACAATAAGTTGTTAATGATAATGACTAATATCTGTTGTTTCTGTACACATACATGTAGTTTGTAATTTCTAAAGATCCAATTAAAATATTTCATACATTGAAAGATAGGTGAAGTTCGGAATACTTTATGGACTCTTGGTCAATTCATGATAAATCATCCATGCAATCTACTTATCTCTTAATCATGATAAATTATAGATTAAGAGCAAAGAATGATCAGGATTTTATTTAATT
This sequence comes from Maratus speciosus, assembly GCA_963932465.1. Taxonomy (NCBI): domain Eukaryota; kingdom Metazoa; phylum Arthropoda; class Arachnida; order Araneae; family Salticidae; genus Maratus; species Maratus speciosus. Next base: position 144,539,079 of record OZ010791.1, read on the forward strand.
CATTATCCAAGTCATATGTCTATTTTTTGACTGTAAAAGCTTGGAAAAACAACCTTAGTTTCAGTGGATATTACTTTACTTTGTAATCTTTATACAGGATAAATAATTTGTAGTGTGTGTGTGTGTGGGGGGGGGGGGGGGGAGGGTGAATTATTTTTTATTTTATTTTTATAACTTTCATTAATTGTCTTCGACTTGTCCCATTTGCAAATTATTATGTGTCATTTATGTGACTACAGACAGTTTCACCTAGCTTTATTTATTTCTTTATAAAAAATCTGCTAAGGAATAATTAATCTTGAATCGTATTGTATTGGTAGTAAAGTTTTAAACGGAGAAAGTACTGAAACAAAAGTTTAAAAAACATTTAATGATAAATCTAATGTAAATCAATATGACCATTTATTTTTTTCCTAACTAAAGGAGTTCTAGAAATTTTAAATGTGTAAATTATGTAAAAATGATGTATATTTTATGAAATTTTTAAGACATTTTTGTATTCTGCTCTTTTTGGATTCTTCAAAAATCAAGAACCTGATATGTAAAGGTATTAGATAAAAATTATATTACAGACATGCAATATGCTGTTGAATCTGTCTTTTAGAATTAAGCTCATTACTTTAAAAAATGATGTAAATAATAGCTAGCATCCTTTATAATAAGTTTAACAATTCGTTGGAATATTATTTTTACTTAATTCTTCTAATTCAAATGTAAGTCATTGTTCTATTATTATGGTATTCTCTTAATAAGTCGGAGCAGCTTAATACAAGCTGTCCTGCATATAATAGTGGAATATTTGCTCCAGAGTAAGGATTAGTGAAGATAAAGGTTTAAATAACTAATTTTTAAGTTTTTTATATTTTTGTTTTAGACACCTAGTTGCAATACCTATATTTCTTTTGTATTTTAACATTTTCATAGATAGCAAGATGATTTGACAATTCTTTTTTGAAAATTTAGATATTTTTCCTGTTATCTTAATATTTTTATCTCTTATATTGATGTCTGATCATCCTTATAGTGATACATTCTTGGTAAACACATTGTTAATTATTTATAGTGTAAATATCTTGTGCAGTGTTTCTATTAGACATAAGTTAGTATCAAATATTAGAAAAGTTAATTTAATTAAAGCTGTAACATTTTCTTTCATATATTCTTTTCTGCACTATTTATCTAGGAAAAGTCGTTGCTGTTAATTGCCTTTTGATAGTATTGCCTGTAAAGTTCTATAAAAATAATTAAAAGTATAAATTTTAAACCACTTTTAATAGAAATATGCATTTTTCTTTTTAATTTAGATGTGACTATTTGGTTATTATTTTTCTTAAACTCTGTCTTCTTGACAGTTTTCCTATTTTCTATATGTACTTCATCTTTATGCTCTCCAAATGCACAGAATTTTATGAAATTTATCAGTACCATTATGTTGGATGTTTTGTTTTGAGAATGATCATTGGTAGTACAAATTGCTTATGAGTCTGTTTTTAAGGTTTAGAATACATTCTGATGCAGGGTTCCCAGCGTCATGGAAAGTCAAGGAAATTTCAAAATATATAGGAGAAGTCATGGAATTTACAAATATTTTCTAAAAAGTCATGGATGAAGAATGGTGCGAAATTCATCAAATAATCTTGGGAAAAAATCTCGAAATTTATCAAACGATCACAAAAAAAATTTGATATATTTGAAGAAAGATCGCAGAAAAAAATTGCTAATTTTGACAAAGGATTGCAAAAATCAGTAACAATTTCGTTGTATGCCCGTTTGTTCAGAGAATTTTTTGAGATTTGGTCAGGGAATTTTCCAGTTATGTTTTGCTGGGAATCCTATGATGGTTTATTCCATATCATTATTTAATTACGATATAGTTTTTGAGGATATAAATTGATTTTTTTTTCTAAACAAAATGGTTATGCAAACTTATATTAATTCTCTGAAATCAAAGATTTACTGATATTCTTATTTTTTAAACCATTGTGTTGTTCCTTATTTTATTGAATCAATCTTTCTTTTCCTTTCATTCTTTCGTTTAGATTGATAATTCCAGCTACACTGCTTTCTGAATCCTATTACACATGTGTCTGGTATTTGACTCATCATGTCATTTTCTTTTACTTAGAATGTTTTTTGAAGGATGTGTGAAGTTTAATGGTGTAATATTACCTATGACATTCCATTGATGCTTTGTCCTTTTATGTCAAAATGATTTTCATAAATGACAATAATATTTTTATAAGTAATTTATTTAAAATTCTTAGTCCAGACTTTTTTCTTGATTGGAATATTCCATTGACATTGGTGGCATTTAAATAAAAATTTTCTCCTCATCGAATAAATAGCATTTGATTAAATCATAAGTATAATTTAGAACATGTCAAATATTCTCAAATACCAAATAATTTCATAAAATATTTAAACTATTAGTAGTGGTTTTTATTTATTTGTTTAATCAGGATTTCAAATAAATCTGTGAAGTGAATTGTTATAGGTGCTTTTCTTACTGTGATTAAAACTAGCTGTGAAATAAAATTTGTTTAATATTACTAAAGTATATTATTATTATTTTTATTGTATAATCCTTTTTCTTATTCTAGGAATGCAGTGTTTGAATTAATATTAAGATATTTTGACACATGCAATAGTTTAATATTTTGATCTTTAAGCAAAATTTTGCTAAAATATAACGTTACATCATCATCATCACACACACACACACATACACACAGAATTTTGTTTATTTAGAATTAAGTAAAATACAGTTACTTTATTTTTAAAAATGTTGATGTTGGAACAGTTAATGTGTATTAACTACACTTAAACTTTCAACTGTTTATTTTTATCAATAATTGTTTAATAGTTGTAACAAATTGGTTCTATCAAGCATAAAAAAGTAATAGCTTTTAAAATACAAAATTAATTAAACAGCATAAAATACTCATGCAATAATATATATATATATATATATATTAAACATACTTATTGCTTTACTTTATGTAAATGGACTTTACTTTAACGTTCATACCTAATAAACTTTGTATAGTAAGAATATCATGAAACTGATCTGCATGCAAATTACATCATAGGTGCAAATTTTCCATTTTTGTTTCTTTTTCAAATCCAGAAATTTTATTAAATAAACAATATTGACTGATAACCACTTAGAAAACTAGAAACATTTCATTAAATATATTTTCTCTGATTCAATTTATGTTTGATGAAAAAAAAAAAAAAAAAATGTAAGATTGGCAGCTATGATATATCAAATGTTCAAAAACTTAATATATCTAATTTATAGGCTTTTTTTTTAAATCATAGTTTATCTAGTACAGGGCATTTGTCTTAGACTTAAAAATCCATGACTCAAGTTGATACAAATCAAGCAGTAACTATTTATCATATTTCTGTAGCCTTCTTTTATTTATGTATGTAGTATGTATGTGTATAAATGTGTAATGACCATTAAAAAACATGCTGTATTATACATACATGCTGCAATTACACAATTAAATTTCTTAGTAATCTGAACATTTTTTCAAAAGTATAAGATTACAGACATGCATACTAAAAACTAAACATGATCTTGAAAGTACTTTTTAAACAAATTACTGAAGTTTTTATGCATTTGAAAGAGTATACTATCATTGAAATATATTTAGAACGAGTTTGATTAACAATTGCTAAAATATTTGAAAAAGTAACATTAAAAAGGGTAAAAAGAAAATTTGGGACCTCAGAGTATCATTATGGATATTGAGTCAAAGTAATTAATCCAAAATATTCTAATTACATTTTTTGTGTTGAGAAATTAAGAGAGCAAAAGGAAAGGTAGACTGACTGAAGACATAGACAAACTGAAATCACAAACACTATTTAATCAGAAAAATAAAATCAAACTTTTTAATAGCAATTGACTTAATAATGTGCTGCAACTGAAGTACATTAATCATGATTGGTGTAATTGTGCACTTCAATTAAATTATACTAATTGTGATTCAATTTATTTACCATTATTTTTAGTTGCAGCTTATGAGTAACTTTCCTTTTCAAAAAAGATTTTTTGGATGAACTTTCTAATGGCTAATTATTTGAGTGAAAATTTAATGTCCAGTGGTACTCACCCGGATACGTCATTTTATAAAGATTCAACAGTACTTTGATCTTATATATATATATATATATATTATATATCCTCAGTGACTCAACTAATAGATTTGATATTTTAATTGACAATATATAAAAATGTCAAACATGCATTGAAGTCAAAAAGTCTCAGAAATATGTATACATTTTGATGGCTTAATTTCATTAAAATACATAAAAAAAATATCACTCACATGGATTCTTTTCCAGCTCTGTGAAAGATAAGATATTGCATAGTCAGCCCCAATATCACTTTCAATATCGTTGCTATCAGGGTTCCTGCTGCCATTCACCATCATGACAAAGTATCATTTGGTGAGGTACTGAATGATCGAAATCACCAAGTTGTGAGAGCTGATTTTTTCTCTCCTGTGTACTGGAGACATGCAGTCATTTTTCTGAGTGACTAATGTTGCTTATTGTATTCAATTGCACCATATTACTTTCATTACTATTTCTGAAAGAATCTTTTGCATTTCAGATTTCTGTTTTTTGAAAAAAATTTTATTGTAATCTCCCCTGAAAATATCCCTTTACCTGTTCACAGCACACAGTGCAATTTGTTTTAGATTTTTAAGCTTTAACTGCCCTATTTCTTTTTTAATTTATTGTAGCAATTAGCAATAAATAATTAATGATGTGAAACCCCTCTCTGAAATCAACAATGAAACTTTTGCCACTCCCTTTCATTGATCACTCAAAGTTTAAAACCTACGAAAGTCTTTAATTAAAATTTTTTTTCCCTTGTTAACCAACAAAAAAGGAATAATCATCTGAGTAACTCCCTCATTCCAAAATTTCCAATTCTCCTCTAACAGTCAAATTTTTAAATCTTTAAAACTGTTTACTCTTTATTTATTTTCTGTTATGTTTGTTATGACAATAAATAATCAGTTAAATATCCTAAGCCCATATCTAAAATTCCCTCCTTCACCCTCCTGATCACACAAAGTTCAAAATATTTAAAAAAAAAAAAAAAAAAAAAAAAAAAAAAAAAAAAAAAAATCTCACATTTGTTCTGTTCTATCAATAATAGATAATCAATCCATCAACTAAATAAATCCCTGAAATTTTTTCTCGAAAAAGGGAAAATTTCTAGATATGAAGGAGGTGGGGAGAGCAAAGCAAAACTTTTGCTCTTTTTTGCAGTTGAGATATTCTCATCTTCTACTTCCTGTTACCATCAGCCAAAGCCGCAGAAAGTGTTATGCGGTGCCCCGGCACCAGTTACTAAAGCTAATTAAAAATTGCGGTTAAAGAATGATTTTTGAATCAGTGTTTCAAGACTAATTTATTTTATGATTTTCTTTCTGTTTTCTCTTTTTTTTGGGGGTGGGGTGGGGGGGGGGGGGAGGGGGCGCACACTTTTGTCTACATGCTTAGCCAAATTACTAAGGTTGGTCAAAGCCAGGGAGAATCCTGATTGCGATCCAACTATTTTTGCTAAAATTAGAGCGGAAAAAAAAAGGAGCAGACTTACAAAGTGAGAGACAAATTGAAATCAAACATACTATTCAAATTTATTTAAAAGTAAAAAGAAAAAATACACAAGCCGGGTATTTTAATTCCAATTGGATTAATGCATTGCAAATAAAGTATGTTAAGTATTATTGGATTTAATTGAAATTCAATGTTGCTATGAAATTTTAATTTGGGCAGTATGGATGGACCGAGATAAATTGAATTGTCAGTTTTAAGAAGGAACTTAATTCAAAAATAAAATTTATATATATATATATATATAAAAAACTTTGTTTTTGGTAGTTTTTATTTAATAACCACCATATTTTACCGGAACTTTAGAACCAATTTTAGATATAGAGTAGCATACTAAAACAGTGTATCCCAGAAATTTTATAGAGTTGGAAAAAGTTATCAGATTTATTTTCATCTTAAAATTTGTGAAGTTTCAACTGGCATAAATGAATAACTTCTAAAATGAAAATAGATATTCGTTTAGTTAACAACACAAAAGTGAAAAACGGGATGATTAAAACATAATTTTAAAATGGAACGAAACTGAAACAATGAACTAAGTCATTCATCCACCGACTGATCTTCATCATGGTAAGTTGTAGGCCAAGTAGCCATGCCATTTGTAGCAGGGGCACAGCTAAAATTTCAGTGTATTTCAAAATAGTTCAAACAGCATTCAAATGCTCTTCTAACAATAATTGTCTCAAATGCTCTTCTCACAATTGTCCGTATATTATAATACTTTCGTCATGGTTTTGTAAAACGAACTGTAAATGCATTTTCACTAATTGACATTTCGTGGTATGGCTGGAATAATATATACAAACTTCGGAGATTTTAAAATAACTTAATGCCAATAAAATGCATTTCAATCAATTTCCACCAATGGACGCTAACGCGTAGCTGACAACTTTTACACTTTTTTCTTACCACTATTTTTAATAGAAAAATTTGGCTTTTTTAATCGTCAATTTTCTCAATTTAATAAGGCAAATTTTATAATTAAAGAATAATAGCAACAGAAAATTGCAAAAGTTGCATCTGTGGTGTATGAATTTTATTGTGCAACCCTGTAAAAAAATTAAATGAACATTAGTGTGAAAAAATTTGCCAAGTTCTTATTGGAATATTTTGTAATTTAAAAAATATTTTGACTGTAAAATAACGTCAAGTTCTGTTCTATGTTGAACTCGGAATCTAGTGTTTAATAAGCAGGGATAGCATGTGTTGAATGTAACTATTCATATTTGAACATGTCTTTTTTTTTTAAACCCTTAAATGCCCGGTGTTGCTTTTCGGCAACATACCCAATTTAGGCTTATAAATACTATTAGAATAATATTGAAGCTATAATGCCTAATGTTGCCAATAAAATACATTCTGAAAATATTATTAAATCCATTTTCAACATGTAGATGCTGTGCTGTTTAAGAATAACTTTTTAATCATGTTTAAGATCACTTGTGCTGTTTAAGAATAAAGTTAGATTTATTTTTTCAATTGTTGATGCATGTTCTTTTTGTTTTGTTTGGAAGCTTGCGAAATACCCTATTTTGTTCTACAGTGAGCAAGTAAAATTTATTTCTTATCATAGTTCTCAAAATTCTTGTGTGTTTAATATTATAGAATTTTATCAAGGAAAATTATTTTTCCAAATAAACACCAGTATTGCCGATTAGTAACAAACAGTTTTTTAGTCGTAAACCATACTTAAAACAAAATACGATTTTTTAAAGTATTTTTTCCATGATTTATTTAAAGAAAGAAAGCCGAAAAACATTTTTTAAATGATTTTTGAAAACTCAGGCATTTAAGGGTTAACTAAAAACTTAAGGCGGAATTTTACGGCTTATCTTCCGTAATCTGGTTCATAGCTGTTTGGCATATTATAGTGAGTGTGATTTCGTGCAAAAGTGATTTGATTAAATCTTTATTCACATTTATTTTAGAGAATTTCATAGACAATATCACAGATGTTTGATGACAACTCTTGGCAGTTGATCCGATTACAGAAGATAAATCTTTCATATTTTATTAAACATGTTTATAAAGTTCAAACCTGAGTAGTTGATTTTGACAGATTTTATTGCAGCTTATGAAATACTGAATGAGAGCAAAAGAAAGTGGATTTGAATCTGTACAAGCTAATTTTAACTTGTTGCCATATGAGAAAAGATAAAAAAATATTCATTTTTTAATTTTAGTTAAACAATTTCCCACTAGGGGCACTCCCAGTGTAAAAAAGCATATCATGTGAAAGTTTCTATCAAAACATAAATTTGACCGTGACCGAAGCTTATTTTGGAGATTTATTTTTAAAAATGAAATTTATTTCATTTTAGTTACTCATTTTCAGCCAGAGCATGCTAAAGAATAAAACTTGTCTAATTTATCCTACCTATTTTTAGCATGAGTATGACATCATAAAGTAAAACAAGAAAAATAAGTTTTATTTAAGTTAACTTTATTTCTCACTAGGGGCATTATTGGCCTAAAAGAAAGTTGAGTTGAATCTGTGTTATCTAATTTTAATTTAAAGTTTGGTTGCCATATGAGAAAATATATTTAAAGAAATATATTTTAAAACTTTAGTTATCCAATTTCATACTAGGTGCGCTGCCAGCATAAAAAACCTATTGTGAAAAAATTTTTTAGACATTATTTGACCATGGCAAAAAACTTATTCTGAAAATTGCAAAAAAAAAAAAGCACAATCAATTTTATTTAAATTTAGTAACACTGTTTTCCGCACTGTTTAATGCTTTTTGTCATGTCCCCCCCTCCTAAAACATCTTAAAACAACTTTATTTTTTGGGGAGTCATCGGATCTTCATTTCTACTGCCAAAACGAAGTTTTCCCCAATTTTTTGTGAATGGCAGTTATTTTTTTTTTAAAAAATCCTATTTTACCAGCAGAGGAAACTGCCCTAAAACGACATACCCTAAGGAAAATATGCTTCTATTAATACAAATTTTTTCTCATGACTTTTATTTTTTACAAACTAACTTTGTGAAGTATACAAAATGCAATGGTGCCTTTTGACCCTTTCGTGGGCCTTGGTAAGACTACTTCCCTCCTATATGGTCTTACGAAATACACCTGTGGGGAGCGCAAAACTCACTATAATATATTGCCCTCGCTATTACATCGTTGAGAAAACTAATTCCCGCTTCAATTTAGTTCTAGCGATCCATGGTCATCCATGTTCTAGCGATTGATACAGAATTTGCACATTTGTCGTGAAAGTTCATAAGCGGTTGTTTGACATCTGTTCTGCTGTCACGTCTGTATTGATGTGACATTTGTACTGATCAATGATTCTACACTGCTTTTATTGTAATAACACTTTCTTATTTCGTATATTTCTGCACATCTTACGCCAATAACTATCTAGTTTGAATAATAAATACTAGGTCTAACTGTAAAAGGTCTATTGCAGCATGTATAAAAGCCACGTTCGATTTACACATTTGAAAAATTAAGAATATTTAGTTCAAAAATAATATATTTGTGTATATATTGTGTGCGCCGGAGATCTGCCCCCGCGCAAAAAGGGGCGCCGAGGCTTCCAAAAACACGACAAAGGCTCCAACGCGGCAAAGGGCAGTCCCAGGAGGGTGGGGCAGATCAGCAAGGAGGTAAGGTTGCACAGGTCATTCAGGAACTTGTAAATCTTCGCCAGACGGCGAAGTAGCAGTGGGCGTGTTATTATGTTAAAGAATCACTTGTCTGGTTGGGAGTTAGGGAACCCCCAACCGTGAGCGTGCAGAAAGCGTGCTTCCGTGAGCGTGCAGAAATATTAATAATGATCCGGAGATCCAAAGGCCCCACACTCACTGAGGTCTGTCGCGGAACGCTTGTAGTAATGGAAATACATCCTGAATGGACCATGTCCGGAGAGGAATGCTGTAGTGGATGGCGAGGAGGTGTCGTGACTCGTGAGACTTTCGGGACAAGACAATGAGTGTGCCGACCCTTGGTGGAGGCATCCCAATAGGTCTGCGAGTCAGACAATATTCCTTTTTACGTGCCGGCTAACATGAATAGAGGGAACAGAAAGGGAGAACTCTATGGTTGGATGAGTGGTGGCTTTCTTGGCCAGTGAATCCGCTAGCTCATTTCCTTCAATACCAATATGAGCTGTAACGTGACCAAGTGAAACCCTGCGGACTAGGGGTTGAAGTGCTTGTTTAATTTGGAGTGCCGAAACTAGCCTTTTTTGCACCCGGGGCAAACATGGATTTTAGCGCACCCTCCGCAAAATATATTTACAAAGAGAATGTTACTAGTTTTCTAATAGCCGACTTATTTTAAAATTTAAAATATGTAATACTGAACTACGTAATCTGCTTTGCCAAATATTGATTCATTGAAATCTTGAAAACGGAATCGAAAAAAATTCCGGCTTATACAGGATCCTTATGCCATATTATCCTTATATTCTTCTATGCACACTAGCGAATTACTTTGGGACGTGGAAGATCATGAACATTAACCAGCTGCCGGAGGAGATCAAATTGAGCCTGTGACTATTTTTTGGAAACACAAGTTCCTCTACAATCCTCTTCAGTGCATTAAAGGTAGGAATTAAAGGGAAAAGTGACATAAATTTCATTAGTTTCACCTATATGGCATACCGTTCCAGAAAGCTTATTTGTAGGAGATCAACACTGGGAGAATCATTATGAGTGGATGTGGAAGATGCAACAACAGGAGTTGAAATATCACCTTGAGGAGAACAAGTCATCTCAGATACCACAGATACTTGAGAAGGAATTGATTCCTGACTGACTATAGGAGCTGATTCAGTAAAGGCAGGGATTTGTCCTTGAAAAATTCGATGTGGTGGAGTTAAGTTTGGGTCCGAAAAAGGAAACTCAGTACGGACTGGAGTTAGATGACATTTATGTTTTTGCCATTACTTTCTTGGGACTGCATCCAAAATTACAACTGTTACCGGTAAAATTAAAGTTGTATTTTGTAAAATCTACATTAGGGGACATGGAGACATTTTTATTTCTTGTTCATTACATATTTATACAACTACAAAGCGACATTCACAAATACATCCATGTCTTACCCGAGGATTCGAACCCGGGCCCCCGCCGTGGCAGCAGCTGTCGCTACCGACCACGCCACTGGGCGACCACATAAATATAGTTTTTTCTTATAACTGGGTTAATTTCTATAAACAAAAACTACTCAATATAGTAAACAAAACTTTTCTTTACACATTTTATTTTTTTTTAAATCGCCTTTATAGTTTTTCTTGCTTTTTAAAATAGTTTATAAATTCAAAAATTGTTCACATGTGTCCCAACGGCGGAGTAGTTGTGAACACACCTGGGCTCATGTGAACACAAGGAAAAAATATCCTTTGACATGCTTTTTATTCTGTTATTCATGTGTCATCATAATTATTAGTTATATTATCTGTTAAATTCATCATAAAGAAATATATCTATATTTCTCTAGTTTCTGGATGCTATGTTTAAGCAAAAGATCATAAAATGAAAATAAATAGATTTGGGGATGGGGGGGGGGGGGTGAGCTTAGATGATTTATTAAATATTCTTGCAATAAAATAAAAAATATAGCAGTAAAAAGAAAAAAAAAAGCTTTTAAAATTTGCTTAGGGGTTTTTGTTTGGGGGAGATTTTAGAGAGGGGGCATTTAGATAATATTTATCAAAAATCTACCGAAATACGGAAGATTCTCACCCCCGTATTTGCCTTATTTACTTCTAAATTAATGATAAAGAAGAGTTTTTTAATGATAAAAAAAAAACTCGATTATAAGCCCCCCTCAAAATTTAACATCTTTTGCTTTTGAAAGTGGGAGAGGGCTTAATATCGGGATTTTACGGTTGTTATCAGTTTCAAAATTTTACTTTCTTAAAATATTATCTTCATTCAAAGCATCATATTCATAGCTGTTTTAGAGATGGAAGTAAGCCATCATTGCAAACTTGGAGAAAGTGAAAAAGAAAAATTTGCATAGTTGTTTAACGTAATACTTTTGTATTAACAATGCATAAAAAATACTGTTATAAACCGTTTAGTAAAATAATACATAACACTTATTGCATTTTAGACAACATTAAATTTATTTAAATTACAATTGAACGTAAACGAGCTTGTTGCTCTTTATGTACTTGCTGACAGATGTGTTTGTGGGAGTTTCAAAACAAAATCAACTTTGTTTTACGGAAATGTCTTCTATTTCAGGAAAATTATAGATATTGGAACCGACATTGTTTCTCATGAAGTTAACTGAAAGGAACAGAAAAAAATCACAGAATGTTTATTGGGGCACTTATGAACTGTTCATATCTGCCCCAACTCACACACAAGTGTCCCATATGGCTGATAGAATTAAAATTGATAAATCATAAACGTTTCTTAATTTTAGAAGATTTTTCTTTTATCAAATTTTTTTATTAGTATTCATAGTATATATTAAAACATTACAATTGAAATAAATGAATAAATAAATAAAGTTATTAGCTTATCAAGTTGGAACTGAGATTTTATTTTGAGATCTATAAACAGTGTTTTGGGTACTGAGGACAAACAAAATGTCACAGAGCTTCAAAAACATTTTTACCATATGTCTACAGTTGTTGCCATCTTTGATACTTTTTTTCAAATAAGAAAACATATAATAACTATTGAAAAATTGTGATGTTCACATCTACCCTCTTCTCCCCTATATACTTGTGCAAGTCTGAAACAACCATATGTTTTAGGATTTTCATCCATGAAAGAGCCATAGAGTCCACACCAATATTCAGTGGTTGAGAATTCGATTTTATGGAAGAATTGAAGACATCTAGTCAGCGAATCAACACATTTAATCAGAGCTTTGTCATAAAAATTTTCATTATAAGGAAAGGGCAGCTGACGTCACTGTTGGTCGAATTACTGTGGATCAGCAAGAAACACCTGTCCGTTCTTTACGACTTCTACAGTACACATGAGTTAGATCAATTTGATTGGTCTACGTTTAACAGGTCTATGATATGATTGGCTTACGTCGCCAAGACGCTTCCTGCAATGAACGTAACGACAAAAATGTAGTGGTAGATTGGTTGACGGAAGTGTTTGTTTGTAAACATGCCCTTTCCTTGTAGCTCTCCACCGTGCAAAGAGGAGAGTCAGTGAAAGGTGCAATTAATTGTAGCTTGTTATTTGAGCAGTTCGACTTAATGGGGATTAATAACAAAGTATACTTTATTCACAAATTATAAGTTAAGAAATATAAATAAATCCCTATATATTGTTAAGATATGAGACAAAATAAAAATAACTTGTGATCGCTGTTATCCTACATGTACACGGCAGATTCAATGGCGGACGATCTGTGACTGGCTGCAACGTGTTGTGTATAGGATGGTAAAAAGTTGAACCATATTGCCAGATTCACCAAACAGAGAGTTAGAAACATCAGAATTTACAGGAGCATTCAATTGTACAGGCTGGATATTCTATGTAGCAGAAAGTGAAGAATGAGTGTGGAAGAATGGTGACAGATAAAATTGTATTTGTTTATATTTGAGATGTAACGGAGTAGATTGTATATGCCGGCCGGAGCCGCAGCGCCTACCTCAAAGCTCAAATAACAAATAACAAAAGTAGATTGTATATTTTGTGTTTCAGGAATTTCATTTACGGAGGAACAAGGTTGTTCAGGTGAATTAAGTATTTGATAATCATCTTCCTGAGTGCACAAGGCAAGTACATTATCTGATGAAAAATTAGCGCTGATTTGAGATTTACTTTGAATTGCTGTTAAATTCACTGCCCCGACATCAACATTAGCTAAATTTGAGTTTAAGGAATCTCTTGATAAACTCTATTAATAAATTTTGTAGCAGATGGAAGCGAAAGGTCTAAAAGACCATCTACCCGAGAGCTTGGAGGATCACACGCCGTATCAGTGACGGTAGTATCCCCGTATGTGGTAGGGTAGGGCTGGGTAAAAGACCCGTTTCTTAGTGCCATTATCTTTGAAGAAATCCTCTATAATCTTAAATGGATAATCACATGCCAAACTAGACATGGGTAGATCTCTACATGAAATAGATTTAGATAATAAAATTTACTTCTTAGGAATTTTAAGTCTTGAAAGACCCTCTATCGAATTTGAGAGGAGTTTGTATGCTAGGGTGGTGACGGAAGGCGTACCGCATTTAATTTCTTCTTGTTTTGAAGGGCCGGCAATCGACAAAGGGTCTACGGTAGATTGAGAATTTATTTGAAGATATGAATCTGTATGGTTTTCATCTATGCTCTCAACCTTTTTACTATTAGAAGAAATATTTCTATCACCAGAAGAAGAAGTGGGAGTTATTATTGGAGAATTGTCAGCAATTAGCGAGAGTGAAAAGGAAAGAATTTTAATTTGTTTTTGAAATGTGTTTTGAAGAGGCTGTAGTTTTCTTCGATGGAGTAGTTCTCGGTTTCTTTACAGGCGTTTTCGCTTTTTCCATCGCGTATAATTTTCTAAGGATTGGTGAGTTCTCTTCAATGGATTTTTCTTTGTTCCGTGTTAGATAAGAAGAAAATCCTCTTCTAATTTTTAGTTGCAATACCCAAACGTGTATTGTTGCTTAAAGGTGATTCAGAATCATTAGGAAAGTCTGAAGTACAGTTGGACCTCGTTATCACGATACCCGGTTTTCACGTCACTCCATATATAATTTTAATGTAAATAAACTCCGGATTTTATATCATTGAATAATTTTCAATTCTGGATATCCCTACGGTTTAGGAAAATTGTCCATTTTTCATAATCCATCTTATGAGCGCGGAAATTAAGAGGTAAGAAATGTCTCAGCCAAACTTTTCACAAAAGCGTCTAAAATACTCATTGAGATAAATGAGAAATTTTACTTCAATCCTTTATCCGAATAAATAAACGCACACACTATGAATGACCCACTTAAGCTCCAGATATACATTTCAGTCTACTCGCGGTCTTTTTGTTCTTGTCAGGCGGCGCTTTCTTGTGGTTACATGGCGTTTTTCATCCGACTAAAACCAAAGCATTGCATTGCATTGCATTGAAACGATCAGCAATTATCCAGCATCCATTTTAGAAACAACGAGTATTGATTACAATTCATTGTATAATATTAAAAAAAGAATTGTAGGAAGCACATCTAGGGATAAGCAAACCTTAATTCATCAATAATTCATGTAACAATAAAAAATGTAATCTTAAATCTGATTTTTATTATTTTCAATTTTGTTTTTGTGTTTATTTTGATTAATAATAATATTTTATTGCTTAAAACTGCAAGAACCGTTATGAATTAAAAATTGTTTTAAATTAATTAAAAATACAGCTTATTATAAACACATTTTTCTATAACTCCGGTTACCGCGACACTCCGCTTATGACGACACTTTTTTCTGGTCATTAGAGTGTCGGGATAACGAGGTTTGACTGTATTTAAAAATGATTTAGTCAACGCCAGCTGATGAGCCGACTTACGAAGACTACTCATTTGAGTTGATACATGTGAACAACTCTTAGGATTTTTTTTGTTTTAACTTTGATATAAATTTTATTGGAGATGAGAATTTTTTTTTCGTTCAGTAGATTCTTTAGAAGGCAGTGATGCAACTATTTATTTGCTTCCATTGTTTGATTTATTATTTGATCCATTCGTAAGACTTCATCTATAATGTTATTTATTAATGTAATTACTTTCTGATTCATTAAAATTCATTTTGCAGTTTCAGGTCCACCTAATTTCACGGTAGAATCAGAGGAAATATCCGTATGATGCACGTGCTCAGTAGTAGATGGTTCTTGTGTATTATTAACAGCGAGATCAGTAATTGAAGGACTATCTTGACTACTTTCTAATTTTTCACCAGTTGTCAAGTATCCATGGATTGGGAAGATTTTATTGTTCTTGATGAAAATAACATATGGTAGTTACAAGCAAGTGAACTGGAACTTTTATTACCAGCAAATGAGCTAATTGACACTCTATGGAAGTTCCAATTTAAATTTGCAGGTTAGCTGGTAGAAAGTATTGAACGAAATCTTGGAATTTCAGCTACTGCGGTTTTAGGTATGAATTTATTGGGGGGAAGATGCAGTGGTTGTTACTAATTTAATCAAATTGTCATCTTTGATTGAAAATCAGTTGGTAATGCAATATTTTGCGAGAATCTTGCTTGTCTGAAAGACCGTCTACCGTAATGATAGTTAGAAAGCAGGCTGAATCAGGGACCACTACCGCCAAGTGAAGGTTTTTGTTAACGACCCTCTACCGTAGTGATGGGTGATGGGCATGCCGTTGAAATGACGGATGTAGAATAAACATTAGAACTTGCCTGTGAAAGATCGTCTACCGAACTGATTGGTGACGATTCAGCCGCATGAGGTACGGTAGGGGACCCTGGATAAGAAGAATCTTGTAAGAAGCCCTTATTTTTGTGAATTTTCATGTAATGCTATTGGTCTAGCAAGCGCTGTGATTTACATTTTTTCCAATAAATTAAATATTTTCGATTGCTGGAGAATAATGGATTTACCATGTTCTCTGGTTTGGAAGCCACTGCCGCAAGTTGAGCACCATTTTGATCAAGAACCTAAGTACTGGATGAGTCCTGGACTTTATCGTTGACTTTTCGCAGAAGGAAGTAAGTTTCTTCCAGCAGATCTGAGAAACTCCCGAGAACTTTGGTAAGTGTAGTATCAATAATTATTGGAATCGGAGACAGTGAATTCCTCAAGACAATGCCTAAAATTATTAAGGAGAGCATAAACTTCGTTTATGATAGTAGAATGATGTTGCAATGTGTTTTCAAGGGATTCATTATTGGAAATCATATCATGAGCATTAGATTAAAAATGAGCGCATTCCAGGGCTGATCGAATATTTTCTGAAGCCATATTGAAATTGTTGTTGATTTTAGGAAAATGAAAGTATAATAATTCATCTGTAGAAACTTGGAGTTCTTCCTGAAGGGAGACAGCATTTTCTTCGTGTAGGTGAGACAACGTTTGAAATTCAGAAGACCCCTTGTCCAAAGTGGATAGGCATTCCAAAAGAATATCTAAGACCTTGGGTAATTGAGAGAAGGAGTTTGTGCCTAGTAAAATTTTATCTATTAAGTCTATAACATAAGATAACAGTTCCTTATGATGATCAAAGTCTTTATCTTAAGTAGAACTTCTCATATCTGAGTATAAAATTCTTCAGAAGGAATTCGTTCACACATGTTATTCTGAGTATCTTGTAACTTGTCAAATCTCGGGAAATGAAGTACACCTGTTCCTTTCAATGCGCAAATCATGGACAATCTGTCATCGGCGAAGATCTTGAACTCTTCGATTGATACTTTTGAAGGTTTTTTTTACTTTATCTTGAAGTTTTTGTAAGCGTTTGAGAATTTCTTGCGGTATCTTCAGTGGTTTTCATGAGGGCAAGAAAATGCGGGTCCATTTGATCAATACTATTAAGTTTCTCCTTAGGCCATAAATGAGTGGCATTTTAAAAAGTATGTAGAAGATGCATTTGTACGTTGTGGATCCGGCTACATAACACTTTTTTTAGGTGAATTTATTATTAATTAAGACAAAAGTAATGTAGCTTGAGTAGCAATGATCAACATGGCCTATAATATTGTGAAATACAGGGGTATTAGCCAAAATCGGATTGTCTTGGGGAGCAGCTGAAAAATTACTGTGAAGAGGTATCATTCTTTGAGGCCTTCCCAAAGTCATGTTGAAGTTAATGTCAGTCAGAAAACAAATGAATATCGCATTTACATACAAAAAATAGTTGACTATGACAATATTAGCCGAACAATGATGAAAAACTACTCACTTGTGAGCGAGCTCCTAGGACCCATATAATGGAAGGAAAGGATGGTAAAAGAACCTAAGGAAAGCAGAAAGCAAGAACCAGTGGACGAATCCACCGAAAATGGCTAAAGGTAATAGATGTCCTAAAGTACGGCTTAATAAGGCTTAATAAAAAGGAGAGAATCAAGGGGCTGGGATAGATTTGGGGCTGAATGGTAGGACGAAAAGGAGGAAGAAGGAAGGCAGCTGAAACAAACAGAGGTAGGCACTATATGATTCATACAACACAAACACCAGAGTTTAAGATGGATGACATCTTTGTATTCATAAAACTTGACAACTTGACATGACAACTTTTTGGACCCAGGCTTTTTATTCATCAAAGTAAAGTGTGCTAAAATGGCACCTGTGTGTTCTTAGATAAAATACTATCAATTAACAGTTAATGGAACACAATGATAACCATGTAATGAAATAGACTCATAAATAAAATTTGTAAGATAACAGCTTTGTATTCATATGGAATAAAAGACCCCTAAATAGCAACAAAAACTTAAAGTTAAATAACGATTAATAAAATGACGCCTGTGTGTTCATAGATAAAATTTTTGATTTGGTAAAATGGCATCTTTTAATTCACAGAGAAAAAAAATATTGCAGGGGGTGTTTTGAGGTAGAAAGAGCGTATAACAATTAATCAGAGAGATAAGGATAAGGGAATAAAAGGCTCTGAGAGGCTAACAAAAACTTTATATTGAGAAAAATTTATAATGTAACACCTGTGTGTACACAGATAAAAATTCTGGCACGGTGATATACTTAAAAACACTTGATAAGACTTAAAAAATAAAATACTCACGAAGTGATTCAAATAAAGTTATTGGAAAAAATTGAGAAATGGCATCTTTGTAATCATGGGGAAAATTGACAGGATAGATTTTAGAGATGATGTCCAAAGGTAACATAAAACTCATTTAGATAAAAATTAGTTAAATTAATAAAATGGCACTCGTGTGTTCATAGATAAAATTTTTGGCAGGGTCCATGACAATAAATAATGTTAAGTAAAAATGTGAATGCCATCTTTGTATTCATAGACAAAAAGTTTTGACAAGGGGGGGGGGGGGGGGAGTTAAGGGATGATGTATAAAAGGCATCATATAAGCACATATACATATCAATGAAGACATCAATAATAAAGGGATGTGCGGCGGTAAAAGAGTTAAATGGTTTTTACAAAAGGCTAAAGTAGCAATGTGGAGACTATAAAATTACTTTCAAATCCGTCAAATATATTTAAAATAGCAGTAAACAAAATTTTACAAAAAAGCAGTAGAAAGGCACCTGCATATTCAGATATTTCGCGAAAAAATAAAAGACTCATGATTATTTTAGTAAGACTAATGAATATAATTATATTAAAACAGCGTTAAAATTATAACAGCGAACAAAATTTTCATAAATAACAGTAGAGTGGCACTTGCATATTCGAAAACTTCGCGAAAAAAATATAGAGAACATAATCAGTACTAAAAGTTATAATTATATAGTGACGTATAAAACGAAAAGTTTTAAAATTTGGTACTATATGACGGTTATTTAGGAATGCACTGAATATTCGGTATCTATTTGATACTCGGCCATGTTACTGAATATTCGGTTAGGCCGAACATCAAACCGTTACATCAAACTATTCGGTCTGTCAAATATTCGGCTTGGTCGAATACCAAACTATTCGGCCTACCGAATACTCGGTTTGGCCGAATATTGAACTATGCGACCAGATTGAACACTTAAAATACCTCTTTAACATATTTTTTCAAACTTTACACAACTTCTACTTTTAATTGTCAGTTAATACAGATATTAAGAATAATTAGAAAGAGCCATTCAATCACTTACAATGATATAATCACATTTTATACAAACAAATTAATATGGTGTAAATCTTGTTAAAATAACCATTTTTTTTGCTAAAGTTGTGAACGAAAATTTAGCTACGGCTTTTAGTGACACACTTTGCATTTATGATGGAATAAGTGGAAAGATATATATTGTTTCTTGTTCAATATAAGAAAATTCTATTACTTTGTTTAAATTCACAGAAGGCATGGCATTTAAATTTTGATAATTAAAATGTTTTAAACCATCCTCTTCTTAAATAACTCAAAATATAGATTTTTTTCAGAGCAAAGTTTTCTTATAAAAAAGTCTTGTTTATCAAAATGGAAGTATTTGCTTAAAATTTAACTTTTTAATACCTTTGAACTCCGAGATATAAAAGTATTTGGCCAGCGGAATATTCGGTATTCGGCCGAATAGTTACTATTCGGCTGGCCGAATATTCGGTATTGGCCTAAGAGTGACTATTTGGCTAGCTGAATATTCGGTATTCGGTTCACCTGCAGGCTGAATATTCGGTATTCCGCTAAAATCACTATTCGATGCATCTCTAACGGTTATCAACAAAGTCCTTGAGCACGAGCATCAAGTAACATAGTTAACAATTGTCAGTAATGCAATTTAGTCCAATTTTTTAATGAACAATTAGACCAACTTAACTAATAAGACTTAAAATAATAAAAATTTGCTAGCGGTAAGTCAATAAATTACTAAAAAATTAATACTGAAATGGCAAAATTAAGAGAAATTAAAATCAAAATTCAGAATAAAAGGCAGGTGCTCCAAAAGTAAATATATACATTGAATGACAACAATTGATATTAAGAATCTCTATTTCAAAGGGGAACTTTTTCTGAAACAGCCAAAGCCCTTTGAATTGTTCAAATAAAACTTTTTCAAGAAAGCCTAAAAGAGAAATTAATTAATAACTCTCAAGATAATTAAGATATCAATATGAAACTTTATATACAAGGGCAATAAAATGTACGCGTTAAGTGAACGCAAAAGGTAATTATGTTGAATCTGTCCTATCTATTTTAAATTTTCGTTTAGCTATCATGCAGTAAAACATTTAAAAAAAATCAGTTTTATTTATATTTGTTTTCTGTATTTCACGCTAGGAGGTGTTATCGGCGTAGAGTTGATCTGTCTTAGCTAATTTTAACTTGGAGTATGGTTGCTATGGGGAAAAACATAACAAAAATATATTTTAAAATTTTAGTTGTGCGATTTCCCGGAAGAAGCGCTACAACTTAATTAAAAAAAACCAAAAAACTAATGTGAAATTTTATATCAGTACACAAATTTGACAATGGCGGAAGCTTATTCTGAAGGTTTGAGTTTTAAATTAGTAGACGACATAGCTCTACATACAGATATATGAAGCATCATAAGTTAAATAAAGGTTATAGAAAAAAAGTTCTTCCAACAGTAACTGGCCATAAAGTGTAATGCATGTGAATTTTTTTGTGTTGTCTTGTAAAAGAACTATACTTATTACACCACACCCCCCATTTTCAATGGAAAGTATGCCACAGTAAGCCTTAGTCGCACATACAAATTTTAGAGCTTCAAATAACACAAACACACTAAAATGCAGTTTATTTTTAAGTAATTAAGATTTTATAAGTGCACTAGTGTAAAAACCTGTCCTAAGACAGCGGTCAAAAATCATAGTCTTCTCTTAAAATTTGAAATAATTGATAAAAATATTCGTATACTATACATTGACAATAACGAAAACTGACCTGGAACGTTCAGTTCAAGGCTTAATTAACGCCTCTTTTGTTTCACCCATAACAACAAATTTGTAATCTGATGTAAATAAGATGACAAAAAAGAGGAGAGATAACAGATATCGTTTGGATAGTAAAAGGAAACAAATATAGATTGAATACAATATCACCACAAATAGCTTTTATTGACTTGTACTGTAAGAAAGATAGTTGTGTGGTAGTTTTCCATTATAGCAACACTAACATTCTGGTTTGCTATTCATTGAACGTGGATCATTTTTATTAGCCCCCGGTACGGTATGCTATTTCTTTCTCCCAGCTTATTTTGAGTCGTCTCAAAGAAATAACGTTACCTTACAGAAGCCAGCCGTAAAACAAAGCAGTACGATTAAATACTCTATAGCAATTTTTTAAAACCCTCCAACTGTCTTGGAAAAGGGCAAAATTGTAATGTTGTTTTTTCTGAATTTTATTTTAAATGCTTAAAAAAATGATTCTTTGAACATTTTATAAAAAAACTTAATAACGAATATGAATGCAATCCTTGGAAGTATTAATCATTGTTCAATGTATTAAAAATACATTAAATCAATAGAATTATATTACTTTAAATATTGCTTGTATTGCAGTGAAACCTGGAGCTTAATGAACGTATTAACACGGGCTTGTCAGTGAGGGATTAAGGTGAGGAGGGGTGAAGTTAAACTTCTAAGCATCGCACATTTTCAATTTTTATACCGTCGTATTGGAAAAAAAAGTACTTTTAAATGCAATTTGTTTGAAAACTGCATCTCCATTTATTTTTGAAATATTAATTTTTTTGTAGTTTTTGGAGCCATTTGCTTAATATTGGCAACGGAAGTACTCCATTTCTGTAGAAAGTAAAGGAAAAATAGTTGTAAAATAGTAATTACATATTTTTGTTGCCATTTTTTTATAACAACCGAAAGAAAATGTAATTAAAATACGTGCTATTTTGAAAAAATGTAAACGAATGATTTCTGATAAAACATTGAGCTGTTATAATTTATATTTAATTTTAAGTATCTATATTAATGTTACAAACAAATGAAGGCCTGTGAATCATTAGGCAGCCGTTTTTTTTTTGACGAGTTCCTTTAATGACGGCATCTTTTTGCTGCATTTGTGTATTATTTCGCAATAGTGACTTCCTATGCCTTATTTACTGTAGATGTTTAAGAGTGGGTTGTAAATGTGGAATTCTTAAGCGGATGCGAATGACGTCATTTTACATAAAATAAAAGCGTGTGCCGTAAGTCTTAAAATTGAAATATGTTTTGTACTATTTATATATACATTTTTTTTTTTTTTCACCGGGGGCGACACTAAATTCTAAAAAAGCAGAATTCCTGTTTTCTAGTTATTATTATTTGACTGTACATGCAAAACTTCTTAATTTGCTGTTTTTCGAATCGAAACTATGAGTTTTACCATTGGTAGTTACTTGATGATGAGGAAGTTGCAATAAAATTGTTTTAGGACTTCGGAATTAAAAATGTTTTTCTTCAAAAAAACTTCTTTATTCAAAAAATGAAATGTTTACTGCAATGGTAAGAGATATTTACAATCTTATGCCTGCAGTTTAAATTGAGTTTTATTTTATTACTTTATTGTATAATATTTATTTTTTGTTTTATTTTAAGTATATATTTGTAGAGATTTAATAAAATAATCATTATAGCCTGATTAAATCTTATATTTTTTAAATGCTCACTTTCGTATCAGCAATATATTTGGGTAGATTTCTTATGAAACTACCTATTGCAATCTCCCCTATGTTGGAATTTCGGAAAATTTTTTGCAGATCTGCACCGATCATGGCCTCTAGAACCCAATAGACACCTCCCCTCCCCAGTAAAAAACTTTATCTATCTATATATCTACACACACACACACACACACACACACACACACACATATATATATATATATATCACTTTTTTATGGACACGATAACGTCCATAATTCTGCACAAATCTCTTCCAAACTGATACATAAAATCAAGGGGTATAAAATCTCGGTCAAGTTTGTTAACGGGCAAAATCGGACCAAGGGGGTGGAAATAGGGAGGGTTTTGTAAAAAACGAAAAAACACCATAACTTCTTAGTTATTTAAAATTATTATTACTTCTAAAAAATTGGCCAAAAATTTATGTATGACAGATTTTTAATAAAATTAAAAGTGGGCTCAACGGGCGCAAAAATAGGGTTTTAGGGACAAAAAAAAATTCATAACTTCATGAATTCTCAAGATGTCAAGTCCAATTAAATTTATTATACATTTTCTTAATATTAGCTATAACTTTTATATTGACAAGTTTTTGATAGGACCAATTCTTACTGAAAAAAAAAACAAATAAAAACGAAAACAAAAAGAAGGGGTTGAAGAAGAAAAAAATCCATAACTTCGTCAATTCACAAGATATCAAATTCGCATGAATTTATTATCTATCTTCTTAATATTATTTACAACTTTCACATTGACATGTTTTTGATAGGACCAATTCTTACAGCAAAAACAAATTAAAAACACATAGAGGTTGAAGAAAAAAAATATCGTTTTAAGAATGTACTCAATTCCAAACTGCTTATTTTCTGACTCATTTTTAAATTCATTTTTGCTTTCAAACGCATCCAACTGGTAGTTTCCTCTTATTCAAAAACTATATAATGTGCCGTAATGGTCGATTTTTTGATAGAGGCAGAATATATTTCAAAACATAATGTCAAAATGAGCATGTTGAACCGAATTTCCCGAAGCGATTGTGTACGAAAAGAAAGATATGGTCCGAGTCTACTGAGAAAATAATTGTTTATAAATCAAGTTCTAATTAATTGAATGAAAAATAAAAACATAGGTCGCTTTTAAATCTCTTAAAAAATCACGCCAGCAAGATTCATGTTTTTCGTTTTAAAAATGAATCTGAAAATGTGCCAGAAAATTTGCAGTTGTTGAGCATGGAAAAATATTTTTTGAATATTGCCTTAACATGATTCTGATGAAACCAGCTCTTATATAAAAATAATATTAAAAACTCGTCAAAAGCGGCCAGATAAAATTGTTAAAGTGGGTTTATCTGTAATCATGATTTAGTTTTTGTTGGTGAAATTAATACTTAACATCGAAATCTACCTGCGGCTGTAGGCCGAGCCGGAAGGGATTTTTTTTTTTTGTTTTCCAAATGTTAGATTCCCCGTGAATTTCATTTTGCGCAAAGTATTACGCAATGCCCCATGTCATAAGAACTGTGCATAATAACTTTGCAACTGTGCTATACTTTTCCTAACGGAACGAAATTTTAGCGTACTATGTAGTATATATCCAAATCTGTAGATCATACATAAGGCTGCACAAAAAATTCAGATATTTTTCCGACTATTGTTGGTGATTCCTGAAGTTAGGTTTTTTGATGCGTTATGCGTTTTTCAAATTATTTACTTAGACATCATCTTTCGCCTTATTATGCAGTTAAGTTTTGTTACAATACTCTAAATGTGCTGGAAAGTGTTTCATAATCGGTGCTTGACGCATGATTTTTCGTTCTTGTTTTTTAATTCTATTTTTTCACTTTTAACAAGGACAAACCTCATACCAAAAGTATTCTTTCGTATGCATTGATTTTTTTTTCAGTGGCGGCCGGTGAGCCAAATAAAAGAGGAGATTTAGATCAACAGTGCGAAAAAAAAAAAAAAAAGCTCTGCATCTGCCCCCCCCCCCCCCCCTCTTACACAAACACACTTTCCAGCTTATCGACACTGATTTAATGTTCGTGACTCTCAGCTGTAATTAGGCACATGTTATTGAAATAAGATGTTACGTATTTGCACACTATTTGTTATAAAAAAAATCTTCAAAAACACATTACAGTAAACTCTCGACTATCCGGCCTAATGTTGCGGAAGGGTAGGCCGGATAACAAAAAAGCCGGATAGGCCGGAGTTCTGTAAATATTTATTCACTTCCTGCCCTCCACCCACCCATTAGCGACGCAATATCCCTGCATTTACGCAAGCATATAATATCAGCTGGCGTCGCTTTCTCCTGCTAACTCGCAGTTTCTCCTGCATAGTCATTACAACCTTTTTTCGTTTGTCACCCATTTCGTCAATCTTCAATAAATAAACACGAAGCACACCAAAAGACTATACGAAAGTAACCAGGATAAGCGGAAAATAACGTCTGCACTTGTTAACATACGTTGAACAACTGACAAAGCAAGTTTTCAAGCCTTAACCCTCCCCCCCCCCCCCTAACTTGTTTCTGCTATTGCATTCTGCAATCCCTTCTTGCTCATTCCTGTCGTGAGTTAGCACTTTCCTACGGACGGGAACCTGCCTGTATCGGCCGCTTGCAACATTCTTCATTTTTTTACTAGGCCGGACAGTACGGAGGGCCGGATAGTCGGGAGTTTACTGTATTTGAAAAAATGCACTAATTACACTATTTTTTAATACAACCGATAAAAATGTTTTAAAATAATAATACTCAGAAAATATACTTATTCATTTGTACAATAAATTTACTCGCGCGAAAACTAATAGAGAAATAAACAAATGCTCTTTTAGATATCAGAAATGATGGGTATGAAAATTTGAGAATGCACAATGGCTACAGTGTGGCTGAGACAAGAAAATCCTTCAGTAGGTGTCCTGCTGTCCAAGGTTCGAAAACTTGTCGGGAAGGAACTTCGTCTGTAGGAGCGGAAGAACAAACAAGTGGGTAAGTGTGATCACAGATCGCACAGAGGGTTTCGTTTAATATTCCTTTCAAAACACTTTATCCTTTTGAAAAATCTGTTAGTTCCACATTTCGCAACCAGGGGCACACTCTATTCTAAATAAACCTCTATCCAAATGAAACTCCGTTTTACATACTATCCGTAGATATATTAGTCGAGGGGATTGGGCCAATAGCACCCGAGATAAGTAGGCGCCCCTGGCGGTAAAAAGTGGAACTAAAATATGTAAGGGTATGGTGCATAATATGAAAGAATGTTCAAAGGGGTGTCGGCAAACGTTTGAAAAGTGCTCCCCGGGTTAAAAGGGCGGAGGTTAGAAAAATTACTTAAAATACACAAGTTAGAGCCCGGAGGAGTAAATAATATAAGACTTTTTGAAAAGTTTATGATTTGTCGTGCGGTCTGAGGTATTCAGCTATACGTATGCAAAAGTTCGTGTTTCCAACTTAATTAGGGGCTCTCTTAGAAAGAATTGCTTAAAATACATATGTGGTAGCTCAAAGGGTTAAACGTAAGACTTTTTCAAGATTTTATGATTTGTCGCCTGGCCTCAGGTGTTCTGCTATAAGTATGCAAAATTTCAAATCTCCAATTTAATAAGGGGCTCAGTTCGAAAGAATTGCTTAAAATACGCATGTGGGAGCCCAAAGGGTTAAATGTACGACTTTTTCAAAATTTTATGATTTGTCGCATGATGGTGTTTAGCTATAAGTATGTAAAATTTCACCCCTCCAACCTAATCAGGGGCTCACATTGAAAGGATTGTTTAAAATACACATGTGAGACCCCAAAGGGTTAAATTTAGAACTTTTTTAAAATTTTATGATTTGTCGTTTGATGTGAGGTGTTCAGCTATAAGTATGCAAAATTTCACGCCTCCAACCTAATTAGAGTCTCACATAGAAAGAATTGTTTAAAATACACATGTGGGATCCCAAAGAGTTAAATGTACGACTGTTTCAAAATTTTATGATTTGTCGTATGATGTGTAGTGTTCAGCAATAAGTATGCAAAATTTCACACCTCCAACCTAATTAGGGCTCACATAGAAAGAATTGTTTAAAATACACACGTGGGAGCCCAAAGGGTTAAATGTATGACTTTTTCAAAATTTTATAGTTTGTCGTTTGATGTGATATGTTTAGCTATAAGTATGCAAAATTTCACGTATCCAACCTAATTAGAGTCTCACATAGAAAGAATTGTTTAAAATACACATGTGGGAGCCCAAAGGGTTAAATGTACGACTTTTTTAAAATTTTATGATTTGTCGTTTGATGTGAGGTGTTCAGCTATAAGTATGCAAAATTTCACGCCTCCAACCTAATTAGAGTCTCACATAGAAAGAATTGTTTAAAATACACATGTGGGATCCCAAAGAGTTAAATGTACGACTGTTTCAAAATTTTATGATTTGTCGTATGATGTGTAGTGTTCAGCAATAAGTATGCAAAATTTCACACCTCCAACCTAATTAGGGCTCACATAGAAAGAATTGTTTAAAATACACATGTGGGAGCCCAAAGGGTTAAATGTATGACTTTTTCAAAATTTTATAGTTTGTCGTTTGATGTGATATGTTTAGCTATAAGTATGCAAAATTTCACGCATCCAACCTAATTAGAGTCTCACATAGAAAGAATTGTTTAAAATACACATGTGGGAGCCCAAAGGGTTAAATGTACGACTTTTTCAAAATTTTATGATTTGTTGTTCGATCTGAGGTGTCCAGCTATAAGTATGCAAAATTTCAAGTCTCCAACATGTATAGTTTCTGAGAACGGGCTCTGTGACGGACAGACAGACAGAGGAGCGAGACGAATAGGGTTTCGTCAGATGAACGAAACCCTAAAAAGGCTGCGATAATTCTTGGAATGACTAATTGAACGTGAGGAAAAAAAAAATGCCGTATTTTCCTAAAATAAAGTCGACTGGCCAGTTACCCTTGCAACGGACCGATCAAAGACAGGTTCCAGGGTGTTTCTTGTCTGACTCACACAGTAGCTATGCGCAAAGAATTCATGTTCTTTGCTATGCGTATGGCACCAGCAGGGCGATCCTTACCTATTGTTTTATAAGCTTGAGGCCACTTCCCCCTCCGTCGCCGAATTTCTTCACTTTTGCACGGTGATATTAGAGGCATGCTCATTCCTAGCTTCTATCTGCAGACTCCTAAAAATAAATATATCCAGTTCTGTTATTTTTTACGGGCTTTCGAAAGATTTTTTTTTGATGATGCAGTAATCAGTTTTATACTATGATTTTAAATTTCATTTCTATTATAAATATTTTATTTCAGATTTTGTTTATTTTGAAGCGCTTTACTAAGGGAAGTTAAGCCGCCTTGCCTCCTTTGATCAGCCGCTCCTGCTATCTTTCACATGATGACCGTCTAAACAACTAATCGATGGTTCAAGCAGATAATTAAGAATGGAAATTCATGAACTTTAAGTACATTCATGGAAATGTTTAAATTGCAGTTAAATAGAGCAGGCATACGAAGGGACAGGGTTCGTTGATATATATCAATGGATATATATCATGATATATATCCGATATTTATTTTCAATATA
Source organism: Maratus speciosus (assembly GCA_963932465.1). Taxonomy (NCBI): domain Eukaryota; kingdom Metazoa; phylum Arthropoda; class Arachnida; order Araneae; family Salticidae; genus Maratus; species Maratus speciosus. The sequence continues at coordinate 144,567,502 of OZ010791.1, forward strand.
CCAAGATGTTTCATATTTTCTGCATCTGATATTTATTTTCAAAATATCAATGTGCAAGATATTTTTGATATTTTCAGTCAAAACAAGTGTAAATGAAATTTTCAACTGTTATTGACTATGTAAATCTGTAGATAAAGAACTTTTGTCTCTTCTGGTTGTGACTTTTTAGCAAAAAAAATCTTTTTCAAGCTTTAGATTTTAAGTTTTTATTTTTAAATGTAGAACTAATAATTATGTGGGACATAACTAACATTAATTCAGAACAGCCATTGAAAGACAGACTGTCTAATTTAGATAATCAGTTACACAGGGTGATTCAGAAATATATGTCAAAAATGTAAAGACAGATAGAGGGAACCTAAATAAGCAGGTTTCTTATAGGAATGTGGGTGCGGAAATGCAGCGTTGAGGCAGTAGTGGGCGCTGTTGAGTTAGGCGAATGAAAGCGCTTTGCTGACTTGATTCGTCATTCTCCACTCGGATTTTAAGCAACATGCGTCGTTATACCAATGCGGAGCTTGCCGACATGCATTCCGTGTATGGGACTGCACAAGGAAATGGAGCGGTTGCTCAAAGAATGTACAGTCGTGGGAAAAAAAAAGTAAACACCCCCCTACTAACTCCTCAACAAATTATCGTAGAAGAAAGTTAATGGTACCGAACGATTGGATATAAAGTCTACTTTTAAATGTTGTATATAAAATTTGATTAGGGGGCCATCTACATATTAAAACGAACCATAACTTTGTTTTTTTCAATAGAAGTGCACAATTCTGACAGCATAAATGAACTCTACACCCTTCAATTAGCCTCAAAACAAATTTTTATGCAATTTGTACCACAAGTTTCCGAGAAATTAATTATTTTAAAACGAGCGTATTTTAAGGGCTGTATCCAAATTGAAGTTCCGTACTTGATTGTTAACCGAGAGAGCTACCTTCTTGATCAAGGCACCTGAAGCGCCACTCAAAGAGTCAATGAAGCCTGTTAGATTAAAGGACATCAGAATAAATTTCAAAATACCTACTCACTTCTATCATAGACGGCCCCTTAAACCATCATTTTGCCGTTTTTTAAGCATAATTTGAAAACTACTTGGAAGAAAAATGTGAAATTTTGGATTTCCATAAAGCAGGACTTAATAAATCTAAATCCATCAAAAAAATTGTAGGTTACAATTCATAATTTTTTCGAATGTTAATTTCATAATTCATATCATAAAATGATAAAAATTGCAAATTCAACGTATTTATGTTTGGGTATATTAGTATTATTGCTTACAAAAAAAAATTAGCACATTAGGAGCATAATTTCAGGAGATATAAATAAAAATATGAAAATATAATTTAACATTATAAGCACTTAATTTTGAATGTTTATAATTCAAAAACTTATCATTCAAATGACTTGAAATTTGGTGTCTAGGCATAGTTTGAACTGAAGACTTGAAATATCTCGTTAGAATTGGGTATTCCTATTGAAAAAAATGAAGTTTGGGTTCGTTTTAATATGTAAATGGCCCTCTAAGAAAATTTTATATACATCATTTAAAAGTAGACTTTATTTCCAATCGTTCGGTAACGGTAACTTTTGTCTACGATAATTTGTTGAGGAGTTAGTAGGGGGTGTTTACTTTTTTTTCCCATGACTGTACATGGAACGATTCCAGGGTAGGAATCTGCTGGATCTTCAACAATTTGAGCATCTTCATCGGAAGTTGTGCGCGAGTGGATCATTTTATGCTTCGAGGCGTGATACAGGCACTGAAAGATATCCCAGAATTCCTGCACTGGAAGAGGCAGTGTTAACTAGCGTCTCGGTGTAGCTCCGCTCCCTATGGAGATCGTAGTGACTGGATTCAACTAAGTCCAATCGAAGCTAGATTTGGCGAAGTATTGCTAGTTTGGCGAAGTGTTGCTAGTTCGCGAAGCATAAATGTGATATCGAAAACAATTTACTAGAAACTTTGAACACAGATAGAACCTGAATAGTGATGATGCTTATTATATATTCCGATTTCGGAAATTTCAACTTGTGGATTCCAAAGGGTTTCGCCTCCCCCCCCCCTCCCCCTCGCGGAAAAATAACATTTTTGATAATGTGTCTTCTAATTGTCATAAATACTTGCATTTTGTAGGCAGGCACATTCTGAATAGAATCATACTTAAATTTGAAAAATTCTAAAAAAATATATATACCTTTGTTTCAGAATTAAAACAGCCATAGACACTAGAAATTTTGAATGAACATATAACCTTAATAATGATGCGAAAATACTCCAATTGAAATTTTAATGAGTGGTGTCTAAAGAATGTTTCCCCCCTCCCCTGTCCAGATAAAAAAAGTAACACTTTTGTTTATGACCCTTCAAATTTTCTTAGCATATATACTATTAAGGATTTACCTGCATAAAAAATTTAAAATACCTTTGATTATTCGAAGTCATACCACCAAAACTGTTTTTTTAATCATGGAGGGGGGGGGGGGGGGCTTTAGATTATCTTCTCTTAAAGTTTTTAATAAAGTAACACTTAAACAGGATTACTATTCAAAATGTACCTGCCTGCAAAATTCAGATATCAATGTCAATCTAAAGAATAAAATTACATTTTTGGGGGGGAGGAGGGGGGTTGATATCCAAGAGCTTAAAATGCAGGCATGAAAGTGGGAAATAGGAAAAAAGGAGGAAAATCTCTTCGGTCCATATGATGGCGCCAGACTTTTAAAATTTAGACGCATTTTAACAGTTATTTATGGGATAAAATGAAATATAATTGTACGTTGTTATTTTCTTTTCAGAGCTTAGAAAGCATTAAAAACAAATTTAAACTTTTAAATCAAAAGTGTTGCATAAATAGAAGACAATATTCTATTCCAAAAAGAACATTATGAAACTTCCTTTTTCTTTTAGTCTAAAAAACTTTCACTCTGGAGAGATACTTTAATCAAATTTATTTACACGACTTTCATATGATTATAATATAAGCTTCCCTTTGATTTGATAGATCTTTTGCACAGCAATTCGGAAAAAAAAAAACTCCAAGGATTTTAGTTAGACAAAATGTATGATTATTAAATTTTCAAGATTCCCCCCGCCCCCTCCCCCACCTTATATGCTTCCAATATTTTCTTTGCATTTTTGCATCAATCCAGAAAATGACCAAAATTATTTTTAGAAAGGTGGAATTCCATCTTTAGGAGGAACACTTTCATGCCTGAAAATGGTATCATTTTTTAGAAGTGTTTACTGTACCTTAATAGAAGAAATATGCGATTTTATTAAATTTTTATTTGTAGATACCACGGTTCACATAATATTTTGAGAAAATTTTAGGAAAGAATTTTTCTAGTGTTTAATAATGCACAAGAAATTAAAATCCTATCTTCCAACCTACAAAGACCATGCCGCATACAATTGTTTTTGCTGTTTATCTAAAAACATGCTAATTTGCCCTGTTTTAAAAAGATTACCCAATTACGGAAGATTAAATTATAGCATTTTAACTATTTTTAACACAATCAACTGATTAATAAATAAATAATGAGAGTAGAATTCTAGTATAGAAATAGTAGAATGTGTAGAATTGTAGTAGTGAAAATTTGTGAGTATGAAATTATCGCTGTATTATCCGCCATCGCCATCTTCGCTCAAAAGAAACAACAACATCTAACCTAAACAGACTTTTAAACGACAGCACGAGCGCGCGCTTGTGTTTCGTCTGAAATACTGCAACCTCAAAAATAACTAGCGCCAATTCCTCAGCCAAGAGGTAGGAGAAAAATCACCATAGGGAGTGGAGCTACACCGAGACGCTAGTGCAGTATTACGCACAGTAGAGGATAGTCCTTCGACAACCTCGAGAGCTGTTGGACGTACGTTGGGTGTGAGCCATTTCCTTGCGCAGCCCCATACATGAAATACATGTCAGCAAGCTCCGCGTTGGCGTAACGATGCACGTAGCTCGAAATCTGTGCGGCAAATGACGATTCAAGTCAGCGAAGCGCTTTCATCCGCGTAACTCAACAACGACCTCTACTGCGTCAACGCTGCATTTCCGCACCCACATTCCTATACGAAATCTGCTCATTTAGATCCCCTCTACCTGCCTTTACATTTTTGACTTATAGTTCTTGTTCTGAACCACCCTGTATACAGTTTCATTAGAAAATAATCTTTTCCAGTTTTGGTTCAGTTGAGTTTAAACTGTACAACATGTTAGGAAATACGAAAAACGACATTTCATGCGGTGAGAATACTTTTCACAGTATTTAAATTTAATTTATTTTGTTCCTTTTCAGCTATTTTTTTGCATCAATATCTATTTAAATTCAGTCATTGCGCTCAACCGCAATGTTTATTTTTTATCAGTCGCACCGTAATGCAAGTCTGTTTTCGTCCAGCGATCTTTTCCCCATAGTAATTTGGAGCGTATTGGCAATGTTGCGCAAGCACCTTTCCTCGCCTCTGCGTTTTTTGGACATCTCTATTTGGCGCCGGCATGTATTATGATGACGTCATTGAAGCCCTTCTCTCCTCCCTATCATGTCGTATTCGTTACGCGATAACTGACAGGTGGGTGTTAGTTTTCCTTTACAAATCAGCGATATTCTTTTTAAATTTACAGCTTGCAATTTGATTTTCATCAATTTGTCGTAACTTTTAATTTAGTTAATCATTTAAATCTGCTATTTAATTACTCTGTCAACCCCCGTACTCATCGTTTATAAGCTGAAACTCGTTAATTTTTTAATCAGAATTGGGTTTGATGTTGTCCTAAAAAGATGTAATTATTGTGGAATTTTACCGGATGCGGCCGTCGGCTGCAGGTCGGCACGTTTTTTTTAACCCGTTCGGGACCATGGGTGCATATATGCACCCTTAAATAGTGCTTAAAACGCTTTAGTTTGATACCAGTAAAAAAGAAAAGTAAAATTGATTTTGTTTAATTGCGACATTTTCGTTATTTATAAAGTTAAGTCAAATAATTAACAAAAAGTGGTACCAAACGAATAAAATTCGTGTAAAAGGTGCCGGTCCTGAACGGGTTAAAGGTACCGGCAAAGTGTTCTACGGTCGTACTTAAAACCGGTAATCCCTTCATGATGTGGTTATTTGATCATGCTCAAATTAATTCCTGTAAAGTTGTGCTACTCTCATCTAAAATCCAATAGAATAAATAGTTCAACGAGTTTTTATATTTCTCCTTTTATAAGAGATTCCTTTTTTATTTCTACGTCGTGACCAGAAGCAAGATTCTTTATTAAATTCCCTCTACTAACGGCAGAAAATAAAGGATTTGTTTATTCTTCATATTGCCTCTTCACTGTCTGCACACTCTACATGTAAAATAAGATAGTTCTATTTTTATTATTTCTTTAACGACCACAATTTATATTAAAAGAACTCAGCAATGTACCTTTACCATTAACGATGATTTATTCTCGCCGCACATGCTTAGTACATTTATCTAAAAATTTTTCAATAAAAAAAAACTATTTTGTGTTCAAAATTTTATTTTGTATATTTCTGTTTTCTTAATACTGAATCCTATAGTTAGTTTTTATAAGTGTATTAAGCCATTTGCTTCTCTTTTCTATTAGTTCTCCTTCAATTTCGTTCTAAATGAGAAAAAAAAAAGAAAAGGAAAAGAAAAAAGCATTCTTAGAATATTGTTTAAGTTTTCATGTTAAGTGCAATATATTTTAGTTTCTAATTTATATTCTGCTCGAAAATATTTATTATCAGCAGTAAGTTGGCTATTTTGAAAATATCGGATATATATCGAAAATATCGATATTTTTAGTATTTTCGAAAATATCATGGTATTTACTAATCCTGCAAAGGGATAACCGGCTAAACATACAGTCATATGGACTCACATATGCTACACATGCCTGAATGCTGCCAAACAGTTTCATATACTGTATTATACTCCAAGCCATTTGCAACTGTTATGAATAGTGATAGATTTTCACACGGAGACAGCAATCACCTAAGATATCTCTTCTTTTTATGGCTGATGTTTTAAGCTTATGGCTTAACAAGATCATTTACAATGAGTTGTTTTTTGATGAGATAACTTCTCTAGGCTCATTTGATCCAGGGAATTCAGTTAAAATGTCAAATGTGGATGTTACTATTAAAAATGAAAGTTGGGGCAATTTTTAATATTTAGACTTCCTCGAAGTATAATTTATGCATAGTGTTAAATAGTTGACATTATTCTCAGTCCCAGTATTCAAGTTTTTATAAAGCAATATACAAAAGACCTACGCATTTAAATAAAGTTTTATTTATTACTTTTTTTAAATATTCGCTGTTAGCATCAATACACTTTTTCATTTGAAATAAAGCCATTTTCAAAACAATTATGCCATTCAGAAAATTGTATAATTGAAACATATGATTTATAGGATTAAACTGACATCCTAAATCATTGACCATGTATTTTATTTTTGATAAGTAAGAGCAAGTAAAAGGTCATTGGGCGCTTAATCAGGCGAATAAGGACAATGACTCACCAAATGAAACTTTTTTGTTTTAAATAACTGATGGTTTGAAATGCACTGTGTGAGCTTGCAATGCCACGATGAAGAGTTGTTTTGTGAGTTAAGGAAATATTTATGGTAAAAAAAATCCTATTATGTTTAAATTAATATTCACTGTTTTTAACGAATTTTCAAGCCAACAGTTTCAACATGGTTTGCGAAAAAAATGAAGTAATCATTTTCACTGTATCTCTTCGTGTAACAACAACTGTCATTGAATTTTGTTCACTTTGAAATACTATTCGAATATTCGATTGTTGTTTTAGTTCGGGTTCATACGATTAAATCCAAGTTTCTGCATTTGTTAAAATGCAATAGGTACGTTTTCATGCACCACAGTTGAATCGTTTGAGATTTTCCTTACAGCACTTGATACGAACATCCTTTTGAACTTGGTTTAAATTGTATGAGATTCAACAAGCACATACGAGTACCTTTTCAAATTTTAAATAATCGTGCAAAAATAAATGCACATGAGTCCTAGAAATGTTAAACGATGTCTTAATTTTGTTATATGTTACATGACAATCTAAAGTGGTCATTTGTTGCACAGCCTCGATGTTTTCAGGAGTTACAGCAGTTTTTGAGCGAAACTTCAGAAAATTCATGACTGAGACCTCACAGCACCTGATACGAGCTCCTTCTGAACTTGATTTAAATTTCATGGAACTCAACGAGCACATACATTTTCTAATTTCTAGTAATCGTGCAAAAATAACTGCACATGAGTCCTAGAAATGTTCAAAGATGTCTTAATTTTGTCATATGTTGCATGACAATCTAAAGCGGTCATTTGCTGCACAGCCTCGATGTTTTCTGAAGATACAGCAACTTTTGATCGGCCTTCAAAAAATTCATGACTGAGCCCACTACGTCTACGATGGAATTCTTTAAACCAGTATTAAATATTTGATTTAGATGATATTTTCTCATCAAAAGTCAAATTTATTCTATAGACACGATGTTGTGTCAAACCCTCGGAAAGTCATTACAATCGATAGCTAGAAAATCCACTCGCCTTAAATCCAAGTGTTGTCACTATCTTATTAAATTCGAAACGACATCGTAAAATAATTTTACAGAATTTCTTGATATTTAACTACCGATGTTCACGAGAAAGCTTTAATATTTTCGGCTATTTTCAACTTGTCAACACTTTCTTTTATGCATTTCTATACTTTAACTATCTTTCTACTATGAGGACTTCCCATTATTGGTAAAGCCACGCTCTACCTGTATTCGGATTGACTGTTTGACCGGCCGTCTGCTTAAATAGACTTTTTCTCAATTCTCTACTCATTCTGTCTTTAATTCTCTAGGTGTTGGCACCGTATTTTTGTTCTGCAGTGGGGAGAGTCCTTTTAAAGCCTAATTTGTCTGCTTTCTGCTATTCATTAAACTTTTTTAAGTAATCGCTTATATCACTACAATTACACTGTTATCATTTCTTTTAGGTAGCTTTCATTACAAAAAGCTACCTATTGCAGCCGTTCGGAGGAAAGCGATTTCAAAAAATTTTGGTATATTTTCATCGATCATGACCCCCAGACCCCGAAACCACCCTCCGTTCAAAATTGATATATACAGGGTGTCCGGTCTCAACGGTGTCCAATGGCTAATTCCTAAACCGTTAGTCCTAGACATATAGTTCCAATTACAAAAATGTTTTAAATCAGGTAAAGAAATATTTTAAAAGCGATTTGGGTCAATAAAAACATTTCTTAAAAAATTACGAAATATAAATTTTTATACGGTCCCCCGGTCCTATAAGTTATATTTAGTGAAATTTTCCTTTTACACTGACAAGTAATACAAAAAAAGTCCCGTTATTCTACGATTAAAATTGACCGAGTAATAGCTGTTTAAAGTTGGAGCATATTTTTTGATGCAAATTGGGGGTCATTCACAAATTTAATAGAAATATAATTTCGTCACATATAGAAAATGTTTGGGAGTAAAATTAACATTGCAATATAAATTTGAAATCTTTAATCATTCTGGCATATTAATGGAAAATATACAATTTGTAATAAACATTTAAGAAGAAAGAAAAAACAGAATTTTTGTTAAATAAAATAATTCTAAATTAACAGCCTCAATTCTTTACAAAATGATACGTATTTTAAAATATTATTAAATTGCACAAGCCTGCAAAAGTTCGGTTATGTCCTATTTTTTTTTTTTTTTTTTTTTTTTTTTCTTTTGATAATTGATTCTTATATATTCTGTACCGCTGAATCCGAAATTGACCTTAATTTTTAACTATCATATCAGGATTTGTCGCAAATTGCAAATTTCAAAGTTCAGAAATTCAATGTTAAAATTGAATTTCCTCCCCCATCTCATCGGACCATTCAGCTGTTTAGCTGTAAGCATCCCAGGATAAGCAAAAATACCGAATAAATTTTTTAATCAAATCAAATAAAATAAAATAAAAAATGTTTTACATATGTTTTATAGTATAAGATTTTCGCTATATTTTAACTTACACATTTGCGATTTGCAAAAAAATTCTAACGTGATGGTTAAATACGAAGGTCATTTTCAAATTCAGTGCTAAAAAGTGCGTAAAAATCAATTATCAGAAGTTAAAAAACACAACCATCTCCTCTACTTTATAGTATTCAATTTTTGTTATTCTTTAAATTTGAAAATTTATGATTTGCGAAATATCCTGACATGATGGTTAAAAATTAAGGTAATTTTCGGATTCAGTGCTAAAATATACATAAAAGTTAAAAAACCCAACAATCGCAGTCTTGTATTATCTAATCTAAAACTTTTTCTTAAACTCCTTGGCAGAAATCTATCCGAAATTTTTTGTGTTATCCTGTAAAATAAGTATAAATGGTAACCACCGAAAATCTTAATAATATTAGATTGTTATCGGATTTGCGCCAGTATGTAAAATGTAATCTCGATCGGTTATTTAAAAGTGGGTTAAAGTTCGAGTACAAATTTTGAACTGGAAAAACATACATACGATTGTTGAAGTAACATAAAAAGAACATAATTTTTGTTAAGGGTGTATTCCGATCCAAACTGCTTATTTTCTGATTCATTTTCAAATTCATTTTTGCTCTCAAACGCATCAAACTGGGAAATTCTCTTATTTAGAAACTATATAATGTGCCGTGTTTCTTAATTTTTTGATAAATGCAGAAACTACTGTAAAAAACGCTGTCAAAGTTGGCGTTTTGAACTGAATTTTCTGAAGCGGGCGATCTGGGAATGAAAAAAATGGTCATACTGAGAAAATAATTGTTTAAAAATCAAATTCTAATTAATTGAGCTGAAAATGAAATCACACGGCATGTTAAACATGTCTTCAGAAATCACACCAGCAAGTTTCATGTTTTTACTTTTAAAAATGAGTCTGAAAATGTCTCAGAAAATTTCGAGCTGTTGAGGGTGAAAAAATATTTTTTCGAATACACCCTTAAAAGAAATCATAAGAGAAACAGTCTCTCAAATCCTGACAAAATAAAACATATGTTATTTTAGCGAATTTGAGACTTAATCATAATACTTGTAGGATTTTTTTTTCAAAGCGCAGAGACACATGAAGTAAGGTCTTCGAATACTTTAAACACTTGGTATATGATCCCTCAAAGCCAAGCCGAACTCATTTGTTTTCAGAGTAGAAAAGTGGCATAAGTCATGCATTTTTAAAGGTTCATAACTCGCTCAATTTTAGCGTTATATGAATGGGACTTTTTTTTGTCTTACTTGTCAGTGTAATAGGAAAAAATTACTAAATATAACTTATAGGACCGGGGGACCGTATAAAAATTTAAATTTCGTAATTTTTTAAGAAATGTTTTTATTGACCCAAATCGCTTTTAAAATGTTTCTTTACCTGATTTAAAACATTTTTGTAATTGGAACTCTATGTCTGTGTCTAACGGTTTAGTAATTAGCCATTGGACACCGTTGAGACCGGACACCCTGTATATATATATATATATATATATATGTATCTGACCTATGTCACACTGTAACTCTCGTAATTATGAACCGATTTCGATGTAATTCGGTGTGTACATAGTACATACCAATGTCTCGACCGAGTTCGTTGGCCAGCTTCATCCGCCGTTTTGTTTCAAAATGGCGGCCATATAAAATTTAAAAAAAAATTTAAAATTTGAAATGTGGTACCAAAAAATATAAAATGGAAAAATATTTTTTTCTTATGTATTTGACCTTTATACAAAGATTTCGGAGCAGTTTTTGTTTCGTTTATATCTTAAAAAATAGCTGAGTTGCAGCATTTTGAATTTCTAGCGTGGCTGACATTTTGAAACGTCCTGAATTTTGTCACGCGATAAAAGGCGTATTTATGAACCGATTTGGATGTAACTTCGTTTATACATAGTACATGCCAATGTCTCGACCGGTTTCGTTGGCCAGCTTCATCCGCCATCTTGTTTTAAAATGGCGGTCATTTAAATTTTTAAGAAAAATTTAAATTTGAAATGTGGTACCAAAAAATTTAAAATTGAAAAAATATTTTCTTCTTATGTGTTTGACCCTGATAAAAAGATTCGGGAACAGTTTCTGTTTCGTCTATATCTAAAAAAATGGCTGAGTAATAGCATTTTGAATTTCTATTGTGGCTGACATTTTAAAACCTGATTTTTGTCACGCGATAACAGGCGTATTTATGAACCGATTTGGATGTAACTTGGTCTGCACATAGTACATACCAATGTCTCGACCGAGTTCGTTGGCCAGCTTCATTCGCCATCTTGTTTCAAAAGGGTTGCCATTTAAAAAAAAAATTAAATTTAAAATTTAAAAGTCCTTCCGGCCAGTGCCGGGAGGAAGAGGTAGCTTTCATATTCCTTATTTGTAAAAATCAAGCTTATATTATTCAAACACACGAAGCTCAATTTAGTGGAAACCGATTATAGGAGATTCAACCCTAATCTTTATCAATACTAAATCACTATGAATGAGAATTTCGCGAAATTAGTCAGCTTTATCCAAGCTGCCCACAGGGGACCGCCAACAAATTGAAAAAGAACGAATATCTTTTGGATAACCCTGTAAAAACTAATGTAGCAAAAGCGTTCAAACACGAGATTATTAATAAGTGGCTTATTGTAATATACTGTGTTTATTTTTATGAGGATAGAATGTGTACTCGTACAGAAATTAAGGTTTTTATAAAAACAGCTCCAAATTTCGCCAAGTTTTTTGCTTATAATTTGCAGAGTTCTTAATATAAAAAAAGTTTTTTTTCAGAAAATATGACAAACAACATCGTACACAATACTCTTTAATCAGAATTAAAAAAAATAAAAATTGGATGAAAAATGAGCAGGTTTACTAAAAAATGTTTCACTGCGCATGCGCGAATGCAATCAAAATGCAATGTAGATAATGTATTAGTTAAGTATATAGAGCAACTTTTGTGAAAGTCTCAAAATCATAACTTGAAAATTCTGAAAATAATCATCGATAGAATAAGCTCGAAATCCGTTGTTCCCAAAAAGATCAGGGATTGTATCAAATATCTGTTGATTAGTGCCAAGATAGCGTACACAATATTGCACGTACTACTATATTTGGATACAACCCCTGATCTTTTTGCTTGTTTTTGGGAACAACGGATTTCGAGCTTATTCTATCGACGATTATTTTCAGAATTTTCAAGCTATGATTTTGAGACTTTCACAAAAGTTGCTCCATATACTTAGCTAATACATTATGCACATTATATTTTGATTGCATTCGCACATGCGCAGTGAAACATTTTTTAGTAAACCTGCTCATTTTTCATCCAAATTTTATTATTTTTTAATTCTGTTTGCAAAGTATTATGTACAATATTGTTTATCATATTTTCTGAAAAGAACTTTTTTTTTATATTAAGAACTCTGCAAATTATAAGCAAAAAACTTGGGGAAATTTGGGGCTGTTTTTATAAAAACAACAATTTCTCTACGAGTATACATGCTATCCCCATAAAAATGAACACAGTATATTAAAATAAGCCACTTATTAATAATTTCGTGTTTGAACGCTTTTGCTACATTAGTTTTTACAGGGTTATCCAAAAGATATTCGTTCTTTTTCAATTTGTTGACGGTTCCCTATGGGGTTTCAGGAAAAAATCTTCGCGAAAATATATGACCTATACTATATTGTTTACACACCTGCAGTGTTTCACCTGTAATAATTTCTATTGATTCACGGATAATTAAATCATGATAATTCAATTCATGATAATTAACTTGTATATTCTGCTTCTGGTTAAGTCTTGACAGGGCTGTTTCTGGCCGGTTGTCGACTACTGATTTCATTAACCGGATTAAGGATTTGAAGCTCAATAAAGATAGTGTTTTAGCAAGCTTTGACATCATTTCACTTTTCCCTTCAATCGACGTTGACGAAGTAAAAACGTTCATTAATAAATTTATTGATAACGAGCCATCATTAAACTCAGAAATGAAAACCACCGTAAAATCTGGACTTAACCTGGTCACTGGAAATAATATTTTCATGTTTAATAAGAAAATTTAAAAGCAGATTAAAGGAGCAGCAATGGGATCCCCCATCTCAAGTATTTTAGCTGAATTCAAATTACGTCCATTTGAAGAAAGAATTTTAACAGACAGCGTTCTAATTCCTTCAGTATGGTACCGTTATGTGGACGACATTTTCATAGTATGGAATCATGTTTTATCTGAACTGTATGCTTTTCTTAACAGAATAAATAATATGGGTCCTAACATAAAATTTACCATCAATATAGAAAAGAATAACGAATTGTCATTTCTTGACATAATCCTAATCAAAAGCTTATCAAACTTAACACTTGAGCGCACAGTTTACAGAAAAGTAAATAAGTCTAAGAGCACCATTCCTTTTGAAAGTACATCATCTTTCCAACTACAAACTTGCTCCGTTCAACTTTTATATAAGACGAGCATTTAGTGTTTGCTCTATTAATCATCTTGAAAATGAATTAAATACCATTAGAAACATTGCTGTTGAAAACGGTTTTCCAAAACGTATTATTGATAAAGTGTAGTGCACAGTGTGGTGTAGTGACACGGGACGCAAAAAAACTGCCCAAAGCAGGGTTCGCGCAAATTGCAACTCAGTTTTCCATCAAGTTTGTTGACATTGTTGAATAAATTTGGCATGTATATTTACAAATATTTAAACTTGATTCAGTAGATAAATTTAAGTTCAAAATCAGATTCTGATACAAAAATTAATATATTCTAAAATGATCATTAGGGTTTTAATTTGCATTTAAACGAATGTTATTAGTTGCGAAATGTTAGTTGCATATAATATAATATTAATAGTGTTATTCCTCGATTGAAAAAAAAATTAATTTCTTTAATAATAAAAGATATATTTAAATTCCAATGATTTGGAACGACACATTTTCAGCAATCAATTTCCAGAAAATTATCTGCCTTGAAAAGACTATAATGGAATCAAAGAAAAGATGTTAAAGTATAGGATGGTGCATTAAGTTCTATTATTCACTTAATAATAGTAGCATTCCTATATTAAGTTTGAACAGTTTACCGTGTTTTTAAAGCTGCCTTTCGCTTAAAATATTACTTATGCACTTAAAAAGAGTAATTTTTTACAGTATTTATTTATTTTTGTTAGAAAAAAAAGTCAATGATATTTAGAAAGAATTGGATTTTCAATGCCAATTTTAAATTTGAGCAAAATGTTTTGTAAATTGCAGAAATAAACATAAAAATTGAGTGAATTCATGTTTATTATATATATATATATATATATATATATATAGAGAGAGAGAGAGAGATGTGTGTGTGTGTGTGTTCTAAACTTCAAACTTAAAAATAATAAATTTAAGAGTTTCCGGATTGTTTAAAACGTCCTGATATAAAATGTTTCTAATTTACAATAATTTATCCCGAAAAAGAACATTTATATGAAAGCAAAATTAAAAATATTTATTAAAATAAATCTTAATAATTATGAATTATATAATTCGAAATAATTAATCACACTAATTTGATATCTTTAATAGTATTATTTCAAATATCTTGCTTTGAAATATCCAGTTTGTTCTACGAAAGCACAATTAATCACGTGACAAACCAGACTCGCACTCAAAACTGCGTTCCACGAAAAAGTGACAGGAAGGGCCTCCGTCAGAAAAACTGTGCGTGAGTCAATATGCGCTTTTCCCTTCATTTCAATGATGCACAAAATCGCGGACGTAGAAGTTTTCTCTGCACGTGTCGACTGCGTCTCAATGTGCGGCGCGCCTAATACACCAATACCCTATAGAAAACATGTAGTCTACCTCAATGATGCATATCAATTTCATTTTTTTTTTTTTTTTTAATATCGTAACGTTAAAATGCACCGCGAGCTGTTTTTCACAGTAGATCATAATACAGGGAGTCCATAAAAGTATTTCCTAGTTATAAATTTTAACAGTATCAACTGTAAGCGTTGAAGAGTGTGGTTCAAAGTCACAAATAAAGAGTTACTCAAACAGTTTTAGATAAGCGTATGCGCTAGTACTGCTTTGTTATTGATTTGCTTGCAGAGCCATATATGCAAAATGGTGACTCCTGAGTGTAAAGCGTCATTGCTGGGCTGAAGATTTAAAAGCCGTTAGAGCCATGCGATTTTTTTCCTTTGGGGCTTTATAAAAGATCGTGTCTACGTTCCGCCACTACCTAATCATTTCCCAGAGTTGAGACACAGAATGGAAGAGGATATTGCTTCCATTACTCCGGACTTATTAACCGAAGTATGGGAAGAATTGTACTTTAGGCTGGATGTGTGCCGATTAAAGGTGCACATGTTGAATATTTGTGAGAAAAACTAGGTTAGTGTACCTGCAATAATATGCATGATTTGTTGTAAATAATCTAAATTAAACTGTAATAATATACCATTGAAACAGATACATTCTTTTATGGGCATCCATCATAACAGAATTATTTTGTTGTGACTTTATTTTCAAAAGTGAATATACTATACTAAACCTCAATGATATACAGTGTGACTTCAAAAATCCGGCATCAAAACCCTCTTTTTTTCTTTTAAACTTTCAAGTTATGGGAGAAGAGAAATAGCAATTCTTCATAAATTAAAAATTTCAAGATCGAAAGTAAAAATGCAAAAAAGGAACATTGGACTTTTTTTTTTCATTTGTCAGAGGCGATTATTTTCTGAACAAATTTTCTGGGAACTGCACCGTTGCTTAGAAACGAGAACAACTTTCGGGACAGCTTTGGCGAATGCATGGCACAATATATGGCCGGAACGAATTTTCGGCAACGGCGGCATCAATGATGAAGAAGAATTTTCAGGCTTTCAGATTTCCAGTGAAAAGGCCACAATTTACGAGTTGATTGAAAACGCAAAATCTGAAATTGAATTAAGAGTGGAAAAAGGGATATCGATGATTAGCTAAACATTGACGAAAATGCGTCAGCAATGAACAATTTAACAGACAGTGAGATAGCTGACGCTGTGCTAAATAGAACCGCCGGTAATGCTATTAGTAGCCCAGAAAACGAGGCTGAACAACCAGCAGAAGAAAAGGTGTAAAAAAAATGCATAAATTTGACTGGAGAATTAATATATGCTTTAGAGAAACAAGACTGTATTTCTGAAATAGGCTTCTTCATTTGTATTAAAAAAACAATTGTTAAAGAACGGCCAGAAAAATTGAAGCAAACAAAGTTGACATCTGTGTTTCCCAAATTACTAGGGAAAAAACAATTTTACTCTTGATTGGATTTTTTCTGTAATATAGAAAATATCAATTAAAGTAAGTTTTTTAGTATTTATTTTTCTCTTTTTCTTACGTAATTATCACTTAATAATGAATTAAATTATGGCTAAAGGCACCATTAAGAATATAATACAACTTTTGATATTCCTTCAAAAATCTGGCATAGTTTCGATCCCAATGATGCCGGATTTTTGAAGTAATACTGTATATCAATTACATGGATATCCGAGTATATTTACGGGAGTTAGAGCATGGACAGACAGCAGTCAGACAAACCGAAGTCGTAAACTCGTTTCAATTATATGTTAAAAAGTGTCAACAAGTTCGTGATATTATTATCTTTTTCAAAAATTTAAACCTTGCACTTTTTCAGATGTTAATTACTTCTTAGAATATTCTTATGCAACAAATGAAAACTTTCACGATAAAACATAAGGAAAATATGTTTTAATAATAAAAAAAGATTCATAATTAGTGGCATACTAGACCGTTTGTAAATAGAGAAAAGTTAATTGCTTTTTTGCCAATTCACGTGATTTAATTTACTCAGTCAGAAATAAAATAAAGAAAATTCGAGTCTCACGATACATATGTCTCTAGAAACTACTACTAAAGTTAAGTATTAAAACTGATTAAAAAAAACTATTTTAAAGATCTCTAGGGAATTTTAAAGTCTCGTGTTCAACTGGGCATTAAAATACTTTAAAAAAAATTATTACTTAATTTAATTACAAAATTAACGAAGTGAATTTATATATATATATATATATATATATATATTATATATATATATATATATATAATAATAATAATAATAATAATAGAATAAAATGGTAATAATAATAAAGTAAAATAATAATAATAATAATAATAATAATAATAATAATTTTGCAAGAATGATTTCAGAGACATTCTTACGGCTTCCACAATTTTGGGTCGATCGGAAAGCCGTGTCGTGTTGGGAAAATCAATTCGTACCGGTAAATTCTATCATTTAATTATTAGACATTGATTCCGATATCTAATGCCTAATAATTACCGGGCAGAATTTTCCGGTACGAATTGATATTTTCAACACGACACGACTTTCCGATCGACCCATTAGTATTTGTGTCATTTTCGTTACATTTGACAAAATAAGTATTAATTTAACAAGAACGACAAATCATACACCAGACATAAATTATGAAACATTTTTCAACACTATCTGAATATTACTAAGAAATTATATTTTTTCTCATATAACAAAATGCGACATCTAAATGAAAAATTTTAAAAATGCATAACTCAGTAAAAATCTTTTTCCAGCAATTGCTTTCCGTATCCGGTAATTCTTTTGTGCAGCCTTGTATATGATCTACAGAATTTATACACATCACGTAATGCACTAAAACTTAGAGAATTTTATAAATGGATAACATCGGAAAATACATCCGAAAACACATACAGGGCCTGACTAGTGCAGGGACATTTGGAGCAGCTGCCTCCTATTTCAGGGGACCCCCACGGCCGTAAGCAGGAATTTCGTTAAAGGAGAGCCAAATGGTCATCCCTGTAAAATTAGACAAAAGTGATCATAATTTTAACTTTTTCAAAAAGGGGGGGAAGGTGGCCCGCGTCTCTCAGGCTTCCACGTTCGCCCTTTCCTCACCCCTTCAAAAAAGAACTAACTTATACAACATCAAAAAGCTAATGATTAATATTTTATTTTAACAATGAAGTAGTAGATTGTTGTCAAGAGAAATTCATTACTGACGTTATTCTCGTAACAAGGAAGATTTAAACTACTACCGATGACCCATTGGGGGCATTTTTCTTATAAACATCTTATGACGTACGTGTGATATTATGAAAAATGTTCAAGAATGACAGAAATACTTGTAGTTACATTTCAACGGCTCGCATGAACTATTATATACTTACACACACAAAAAAAAGAGTATTCTATCATCTCTTAATCTTATCATGAGATGTCTTTCTTATGATACCCTGTATACAGATGTGAATAGTACCTAGTACGAAATTTATTTTTGAAGTTTAGTCACTTCAGCATTATTCAAGAAAATTTTCTATGAATAGCTAGAAAAGAGTCCCCCAGAATAAAGCTTACCCCGTCACCCTAAATAGCCTAAGTCGGTCCCTGATGATAAATACTACGCATTCGATAAGCACTTCAGTGATTTCATTATGTAAGTATCATAACATCATTAAAGTGCACCGCAAACGATTTTCCAGATAGATCATAATTTGATGAAACTAGCTGCCTTTGGCGACCAGTTTGGTCTCTCTTAAAACTCATGTTTGGAAAAGTATGTCAAGCATTGTATCACGTTACTTTTATTCATAATTTAATTTATTTGGACTCCCTTAAATATAATTAATATAATCCCTTAAGCTAATATTAGTTTTTATTGCATTAAAATATCTCAATTTGTTGATTTTCTGTAAGCAAGTGAACCCTATTAGTTTACAATGGAAGTCTGTGGGAATTTGCAAAATATTAGAGATATCGCCAAGTTGGCGTCACTTTTGACCGCCAAATTTGTCGATATATCGCTAAGTTGGCGAAAAACTTGGTGGCCTTTGGTAACAAAACAGGGTCCCCTCTATGGTAACCCCCCTTATAGGTATGGAGATGCATTAAATGCTGTTCAATAATCAATGAGATGCGTTTCATTCGGGCGTTGTCATTAAACAATTAGCAAATAATCGCACTTTCTGTGCCGCGTACGATAGCGTAATTTATATATATATATATATATATATATATAAATTTATATATATATATATATATATATATATATAGATATAGATATAGATTCCTTTGTGTGTCCTTGTAGTTCAACTGTAAGTGCTACTTATTGTGCACTCCTGAGAAAGCATGTTATAGTCCAACTCATAGTCCAAGAGCCGACAGAACAAAAACCTATGTTATCAAGCACAAGAACAAAACCTTTATTTTATGGAAGAGTAGAAGTAGGGGAACCTAATGATGCATGTCTGCCGGAAGTGAAGTGGTGCATAAGCCAGAAATTAATACCACCAGTGGTTGACTCGTAGGTTTATCATTGTGTTTGTCCTACAACAACGATCCTCCATGTTTTTATACCTTTGTTTGTAGGACAAACACAATGATAAAGCTATGAGTCAACCACAGGTGGTATTAATATTTGGCTTATGCACCACTTACTTCCGGCAGACATGAATCATTATATTTCCCTACTTCTACTCTTCCATAAAATAAAGGTTTTTTTTCTTGTGCTTGATAACATAGGTTTTTGTGCTGTCGTCTCTTGGAATATCAATGATGCATATTAATCAAATATTTTAAAAAATATTTTAATATTAACAAAATGCACCGCAAACGATTTCCCTCATAGGCTATAATGTAATGGAAAGCTTTTGTGTGTCCGTGCAAACGAACCATAAATGCTACACACTTCAGTTACAATATAGAACATTCTATAATAAACTTCAATAATATACAGAAGTTACACAGCAATCCGAATATATTAACGAGAGATATACCGACAGACGGTTAGGCAGACAGACAGACAAATCAAAGTCATAAACACTTTTCAACAATGCTCGAAAGTATTAAAATGCTTTTATAAAAAATGTCTATTCACATATATTAGAATTCGACATTTTTATTTCATATTCTGTTTTCTACAAGTGAGTAAATCTTGTTGATTAGTAACTGTTTTAGGATTGATGGAAAATGAACTGTTGGTCAAAATGTTTAATTATAAACACTTTGAGGTCTAAGCCCGAGTGTCACACGGGTTGTCGTTTTCAGTGAAGCGAACTAAGCCCGAGAGTCTCGGGGTCAACTTTTAGCTCTCTGAGCTATAAAAGTACCTACTATATACGTTCGCAGTCTTTTCAAACATCGAACATTTTATTTAAAAAAAATAGGTGGCAACACTAAACAGAAGGAAGTATATGAAAATAGTTAGAATCAGAGCTTAATTCGAACTTTGTGTGAACTTTGTGGTGTCCCTCTTTGCGCTTTGAAATATACCACACAAAAGCAAATTTTACAAAATAATGTTTATATACAAATAAAAACTAATTTTAGATATTTGTACAACATTTGGGTAAGTTTTTATTCAAGTCTATGTAAAATTTTATGTTAAAAAAGGATGTTTTCTTATGCGGAACTTTTTCTAAAATATAAAACATGCTTTTTTCAACAATTTTTCATTAAATATTAAATTTTAATACATTTAAATAGTTCCTTGATTATGAATAAGAACAGTTTGAAGTTTACAATAAAAGAAATTATTAAAATACATATCTTAATGAGAAGAACTAAAAATAAGATAATTTAGAATGTATTTCGTAGCTTTAACGCACATTTCAGTTTTTATTTGAAGTTTTGAATCTTTTAGAAACCATTCTTAGCAAGCATTTGCATCTTAAAACTGACCATCAGACCATATTCCAAGTTTCTAGTCTAACGGCCTTCGACCCCCCCACCCGCCTGATCGTAGTGGTACCAACATAAAATATAGTTTCTTTTGAACCAGGGACTATCACCATCAATTTGCCAACATTACTTTTGAAATTGTTTTGGTATTTCCTAAGATTCCACATGAATTGTAAGTTAGAAACTTTTTAGAATGCTTTTTACCCCTTTTACCCTTTTGAATTTTGAATCTTTTAGAAACTGTTTTTAGAGAGCATTTACATCTTGTAAGCATTTACCATGCCAAATATTTAGATTCTATCTTTAACAATTCAGTAGAAATCGTAATTTAGAACATTTTTAGAACGCCTTTCGCTTATTTCACCCTTTTGAATTTCGAATTTTTTAGAAACTTTCTTTAGATAGCATTTACATCTTATAAGCAACTATCATGCCAAATTTCAAGTTTCTAGGCCTTTCAGTATCACAAAAGTTGCAAATTTAGAACTTTGTTTGCTTTTATAACCCTCTGAAGCTAGTGACGCCGACATAAAATATAGCCTATACTGGAGCAGGGAGTGTCACCACCAATTTACAACTATTACTTTTGAAATCTGTTTGGTATTTCCTGAGATTCCATAAAAACTGTAATTTAGAACATTTTTAGTTTTCCTTTCACCCTTTTAAATTTAGAATTTTTTGGAAACTCTTCTGAGAGATCATTTACATATTATAAGTATTTGCCATGCCAAATTTTAAAATGCTATCTTTAATAAATCCATAGAAATCGTAATTTAGAACGTTTTTAGAACGCTTATCGCTCATTCGCATTTCGCTTTTCACCCCTTTTAAATTTAAAATTTTTCAGAAACTATTCTTAGACCATTTTACATTAGCATTTACATTTAAAAAGTAAGTATCATGCTAAATTTCAAGTTTCTAGGTCCTTTAGTATCACAAAAATCTCATGTTTAGAACGTATTTTGCTCCTGCACTCCTTTGGAGGTAGTGGCACCAACATAAAATATTTAACACAATTTAACACAATTACTTTTGAAAATGGTTCGGTAGTTTCAGAGGTTACCTCCTACAAACACACAAACAAACAAACGTTACTTCTTTACGATATTAGTATAGAAATAGCTGTTGAAATATGCTAAGTGATATTTGAGTGCTATTGAAATAGATGTGGAAATAATTAATTAACAAATAGTATGCAAAATCGTAAATTGGAATTTTTTTAGAGTGTTCTCAGCTCATTACACACTTTTAAATCTCGAATTTTTTTAGAAACCATTCTGAGCGAGGAATTCTTATTTGTAGTAGCTATCATTTGTATCTTAAAAATAAAATTTATGTCAAATTCCAATTTTTTAGTCGCTTCAGTCTCATAATTTTAGAAAGTTTTTTTTTCTTATGCACACTTTTAAATTTCAAAAATTTTAAAAACTGTTCTGTGTGAACATTTACGTCTTAAAAGTAGCAGCCATGTCAAATTTCTGGTTTCTATCCTTAACTATTCCATAGAAATCGTAATTTTTGACTCTTTTAGAACGTTTTCTATTCATCTCACCCTTTTAATTTTCTAATTTTTTTAGAAACAATTATTAAGGAGCATTAGTATCTTAAAATTAACCATCATGCCAAAATTAAATTTTTTTTAGTCTCCTCAGTATCACAAAAATCATAAATTTTGAACTTTTAAATTTTGAATTTTCTCTAAAGCTGTTCTGCGAGAAAATTTACGTTTTAAAAGTAACAGTCATGTCAGGTTTCTAGTTTCTATCCCTCACAATTCCATAGAAAGCGTAATTTAGAACGTTTTCTTCCCACTTCAGCCTTTTAAAATTATAATTATTTAGAAAACATCGTTAGTGAGCCTTTGTAGCTTAAAAGTAACCACTATACTAAATATTTAGTTTCCAGTCCCATCCGTATATATATATATATAAAATCGTAATTTAGAACTTTTTTTTCTCTTGCACCCTTTTATATTTCGAAAATTTAAAAATCTGTTCTACGTAAGCATTTGTATCTTAAAAGTAGCAGCCATGTCAATTTTCAAGTTCCTAATCTTTAACAATTCCACCGAAGCCGTAATTTAGAACGCTTTTCGCGTATTTCACCCTGTTAAATTTCGATTTTTTCAGAAACCGTTCTTAAAGAGCATTAACATCTTATAAATAACTATTATGTCAAATTTGAAGTTTCCAGGTCTTTGCCATCGTCCATATCATATCAGTTTTACTCATGGACATGTTTTTTCCTTTATAAGATAAATTATTCAATTTTTAATGGGAAAACATGATAGTACTTTCTTGAAAAATGCAGTGCTTGAAAATCAGTGTATTTTATAGAAAACTGTGATTAGTTCAAGCTGGCAGTAAAAGTTTGACAGTAAAAGTGATAGTTAAAATAGGTATTTTTTTATTAACTCGCTTAACAGTCGAGTTCTATATTTGACAGTTAAAACATATACTTTTTCCTTTAAATAAACGATTTTTTTTTACAACCTTACCTTTCTGAAAGTCTTCTTTTGTAAAATGAACAGATCCCCCTCTCCCTCCCGGTGTACTGATACAACATGCACTGTAAAAAATTTTCAGAAACGTTTCCGAAAGTAACGGAGACCTGTGCTGCACGATACTAACGGAAAGATTTCAGATTCGAGCAGAAAACTGTTTCGGTTATAATACGGAACATTTCCGATTCGAAATGAAAGGTTTCTGAATATATCGGAAACCTTTCATTACGGATCGGAAAGGTTTCTGAATACACACGAAATCTTTCTGAACACTAAGAAATGTTTCTGAATGTATAGGAAACCTTTTATTACGAATCGGAAAGGTTTCTGAATATATATGGAACCTTTCTGAAGACGAGGATTATTTTAAAATTTACATAAAAAAGCACAAATAAATGTACTAAAATTACTTGCAGGTGCATACATATAATATAAAATAATTTAAAATACATTAGAAAATATCAAAAATACATTAAATTTTTAATGTATTTTTAAGATATTTCTAATATATTTTAAATAATTTTATATTATGTGCAATGCACCTGCAAGTAGTTTTAGTACATTTATTTGAGCTTTTTTATATGAATTTTAATTATTTACTCAAGTTGAATTGATCACTAGTATTTAAACATTAAATTATTGAAGATTATTTTGTGAAAGGGGCTTAGTTTAGTAAAATGGATTTTGTGAAGAAGCCAGTTTTATTAAATTAATTTTTATGAAAGAGTCTTATATGGAAGTTCATTTCTGAATGATCTTTTCTGAGGTTTTTTATTATATATATATCTGCTTGGATTTATTCTGAAAACAAAAAAATCAATATTATTATGCTTTTTTCATAATTTAGATAAAATTTATTGCGTTTTAACATCTTGCAGTGATATTTTTTTAACCATGCGGATTAACAAGTAACATTAAAGTTCCTGAACTGTATTATTATTGAAAATGGAATGATAAATTCTTTCGAAAAGCGTTTTATTTATTTTTTTAATCATTTATAGCATTATTTTTACTTATTATTTTAGTTCTTTATTAGCGTTTCTTTGTTGCGCAGACATTTTAATACATAACATTTTATTATTATTAGTGTATGTAAATAAGATATGATTGCAATTTATGTTATCGTTGATTCAATATCATATTATGTTTTTCACAGCATAATATTAATAAATTAAAATGCCTTATAACTTAAAGCAAGAAATTGTGTGTACTATATTTTCATAAAATAAGCTGATGGTTAATAATCTAGAAATTTTCAATTTTGTTTACTGTAAAGTGCATAAGTTAAATAACAACAATAGTATCTTTTTTATTTTTTTTTTCACAATTCAGTCTTGCAAAATCAGAAGAAAACATTTTTCTTTTCAAGCAAGAATATTTAGATGAACAAGTAAAATTCAAATCGCAAAAAAATGCAATGGTTAATTTTTTCAAAGCATAAAAAAAAGAAAAAAAAAGTGTGTCTGTGGGGGGGGGGGGGGGGAATTTACATATCTGAACCTGAGTACTAAACAAGTTAATGATCTAAAACGATTATTTTTATTTTTCTATCAAAATTTGAGGAGAAAATAGGTGAATATAAAAATGAATTTTTGAAAGCTTTTTAGTAAACAGCAAAACAAATGAATCAATTTTATTTACTATAATGATTTATAAAAATAAATCCTATAATTGTAAGAATAGTTTACTGTTTATTTTTACTCCCAATACTGTATTTTTTACATAAAAGCAATCAATAATAAAGAAGTAAAATGACAATGAACCTTCAGCTTGTTTGATTAAAATATAATACGTAAATTTTCTTTTAAGTTATAACGCATTTAATAATTTGTTAAGAACACGCTGTGAAAAAGGAGAATACGATACCGCAATCAGTATGAACATCAAGTTTAACTATATTATCTTATTTTCATGCACACATTTATATATACTATTATCATAAAAAAAAAAAAAAAAAAAAAAAACAGATAAAACAAAGTCTGATATATTAAAAAATAAATAGGTTATTAATTTCTTTTCGTGTATTGCAACAAAGAAAACCAATAAAGAAGTAAGTAATAATAAATAATAGTAAGTAAAAGTAATACTGTAGATGATAAAAAAAAAAAAAAAAAAACCACTTACCCAGAATTACGATCGTTCCGTGTACAATAATACTAAATTTCCAAAGCTCTAAAAAAGTCCATCGGTAATATCCAAGGTACATTTCTTACATAATTTTAAAACGCAATAAAAAATACCCACAAAATATAACAAAAATGTTATAATATTGTTTTTTTTTTCAAAATATAAACGAATTCAAATACACGTGGTACAGCGTAAATTTCCCTACGCCGCCATCTCAAACAACATGAGTTGACTTTCACTTTAGGCGATTGCTTCCGGTTTCAGCGTAAGGAGAAATAGTGGTGAAATACTTGGAGTGCATGCGTATAGGCGCTTTCGCTGTTTCATGAAAAGTAAACTGAAGCAACCAGGAACATTCCCGGTTGTTTCGGAAAATAGAAATAGCTGTTATATATCGGATACTATCAGAAATGTTCCTGTTAGAATAGTAAACGTTCCCACTATTTTTTACAGTGTGGAAAGCAGTTTAGATATCTATTTTAAAAATTTGGAGCATGTATTGAATTTTCTCGCAAATACTGGCTGACAGTAGCTTTCTCCACAACCTCTCCCATAAAAAAATGGATACAATACAGATAACATAATAGCCCACAATTTTTTCCAACGAAGTTTAAAATAATTAATGCTGTAAATATTAAATCCAAAAAACAGTTATAAGTTTCTTGGAGAAACAAATTATTATTTGACTTTGCAAAGTAATCAGAATTTTATGAGAGGGATGAACTGACAGATTTTGTTAAAGAAGAAAATATTAATTCTAATATATATCACAAAATCAGATTTTTTTTTTCCTGGAAATCACTTAAACATTTAAAATGAATCCTAAACGATGATGAGACTATCAGAAACAGAGAAAAAAATTATTCAGGGCAGAGGCTACAAGACATTCTATTTAATATTTTTGGTTCTTTTAAGATTAACTGTTTAATAAAACCTTATAAACTTTCTTCAAGTGAAAAGTGTTCAGATATGCAAATTTTAACAGCATAAAATCTTACTTAAAATTTAATTAAAAAGGTTTTGTATAAAATATTTTCCTATAAGATTAAACATTTTATAAAACTGTAAAAAGAAAAAAGAGAGAGAGAGAATAAATTAAATTTGATTATACGCACTACTTCTGACTAGAGGTCTGTACGGGCCGGAACTTGCAGGCCTGGGCCAGGTCCAGCCATTTTGTATTTTCGCGGTATAATACAATTAAGATTTTTTTTCTAGAATACTGCATACATATTTATGGGAAAATTTAACATTATAGATTACTATATGCTTTAGGTTACTATATGTTCGAAAGCCATAGAATGCAGAATAACATCAGTACCGGCCCTCCACGTAGACCCCAGTAACGTAGAAAGAAAATGTAAGCTTTATCCGGGGCCTGATAGAGTCTGCTGAAATAATTAAGATCTGGTTCAGACACGGGTTCAGACACGATGTAACTGCTGCTCTACGCTGTACATGTTATATTTCTGCATTGATGTCAATTTAGCACAGGTTCGTACAGCATATTTATACTTATCCTCGTCTCAGTCACGTCCATTGAAAATTGTTCACATTTTATTGGTTTAGTTTCATCTTTATAAATTTTGTATCGGGCCGAAATTTTTCATCGGCTCCGCCCGGCCCGGCCCAAAACGTTGGAATTTTTCCCTTCATTCTGCTTACTCGCGCGCGGGGCCAAGTCGGGTACAGGTCTCGCTGCAGATCCGTGATTAGTGAAAAACTAGATTTTGCTAATTTTTAGTACACTGTGAAAAAAAAAAACAAAAAAACAAATGTTAACTAATCTACGAAATTATAATATAAACACGAACGGAAATATATGGATAAGTCTTACGAGATACCAGTGTTTCAGAAAAGCCTTTTTTAATTTAGAAAACTCAGAAGCCAATATATTTTCGTGATTTAAAAAAAGTATTTATAAAAACAAAATGTCTTTTGTTGCCACTGATTTTCGGAAACGTTCCAAAATAGTTTAAATGATATATTCATCAGTTTTCTCAAACTAGAATATCGGTTTTTAGGATGATTTCAATTCTCAGTTATGTATTTTCAGCTGCGTAATTAAACTTGTGCATGTTAGAGTAAAAGAGAAATATAAATTTTAATATTAATGGTAATGTTTTTAAATTATCATGCTTGTCTGTAAAAGATATTAGTTGAACAAGAATATTTACTGGAGAGTGGATAACACCTGAAAAAACAATATTCTGCGTTGAAAAAACTGATTAAGGCTGTTCTCAAATCCAAAGAGGCAACTTTATGACATAAGTTTTAATTCATTTTTACACGGAAACGCATGAAACTGACAGATGTTGTTATTCAGAAACTATGTCATCGAAATACTCTTTCCATTTTTTTTTTCTTTTTTTGTAAGCGCAACAGATCTTTCGGAAAATAATGTCAAAATGGGAGTTTTGAGCCAAATTTCCGGACGGAAGCAGAAAAAAACAGTCAGAGAAGGGAGAAAAATGTCTTATCACGTGATCAAATTCGGTTATAACTCGATAGGTAATTTATTTATCAAAAAATGGAAAAATCATTTCGATTCCAAATCGCTTCCATAGTCAGGACTGACAATTTTATACACTCACGTTTAAAAATGAGTCCGGCATTGTATCAGAAAGTATCACGCTTGTTGCGCAAGTGAACTTGAGAACAGCCTTAACTCACTATAAAAACTACACGGAAATGTTTCCGAAACTCTATGGCTGCAAAAGAAACTCTGCTTTTACTCGAATGAAAAGAAGGGTTATGTGTTTCACGCGTATCTGTGTATGTGGATTTCTTTATACCCTCGAAACATTCCAACGGCTGGATGGATTTTAATGAATGAGGTCTCTATCAATTCGTCTTAACGGCCCGATGGTTATAAGCTGGGTTTTGTTTTTATAAATTCAAAATGGCGGCCGTAACATACAAAATGGCGGTAGGGATAAAAAAAAAAGTCCTTCCGGCCAGTGCCGGGAGGAAGAGGTAGCTTTCATATTCCTTATTTTAAAAAAGCCAACTTATATTATTCAAACACACGAAGCTCAATTAAGTGGAAACCGAATGTAGGAGATTCAATACTAATTTTTATCAATACTAAATCATTATGAATGAGAATTTCGCGAAATTAGTCAGCTTTATCCAAGCTGCTTTTAATTAAAGTAACTTATATTTGGCTGCCAAATTTGGCGGTTTCTTAAAGTGCCTGCCATTTTAAGACAACATGGTGGATGAGGCTAACCAGTGAACTTGGTAGAAACCTTAGTAATTGCTGTGCACATGCTCACTCACATCGGAATCGGTTGATATATACGAGTGCTGTCGCAGGCAAAAAATCAGATTTTTCAAAATGTCACCCACGTTAGGAATTGAAACTACTATATCTGAGCCATTTTTTAAGATAAAGGCAAACAAAAAATGCTCCTGAATCCTTATATCAAGGTCAAATACTTAAGAAAGAAACCTTTTTCAATTTCTAATTTTTTTGCACCTCACTTTAAATATATATATTTTTTAATTTAATGGCCGCCATTTTGAAACAAGATGGCTGATGAATCTGGCCAGCGAACTTGGTCGAGATTGATGTATACTATCCACATGCCTTCTTCCATCGAAATAGGCGAATACGTGTGGTATCGCGTGACAAATACAAGATCGTTTCAAAGTGTTAGCCATGATAGAAATTCAAAGTGCTATAATTCAACCACTTTTTAAGATATAAACAAAAGAACAAATTTTCAGAAACAAAAACTGCTCCGAATCTTTGTATCAAGGCCAAACACATAAAAAAAATCTTTTGCATTTTCCAATTTTTTAATACCTCATTTTAAATTTTAAAATACATTAAAAAATAAAAATCGCAACCCTTTTGAAACAAGATGGCGAATGAAGCTGGCCAACGAACTCGCTCGGGACATTGGTATGCACTATGCACAGACCAAGTAATATCCAAATCGGTTCATAAATACGCCTGTTATCGAAAGACAAAAATCAGGTCGTTTTAAAATGTCAGCCACAGTAGAAATTCAAAATGTTATAACTCAGCCATTTTTTTAGATATAGACGAAACAAAACCTGTTCCGGAATCTTTGTATTAAGGTCAAACACATACGAAAAAATCTTTTTCATTTTCCAATTTTTTGGCATCTCATTTTAAATTTAAATTAAAATTTTTTTTTTAAATGGCCGCCATTTTGAAACAAGATGGCGGATGAAGCTGGCCAACGAACTCGGTTGAGTTATTTGTATGTACTATGTACACACCAAGGTGCATCCAAATCGGTTCATAAATACGTCTGTTATCACGTGGCAAAAATCAGGGCGTTTCAAAATGTCAGCCACGCTAGAAATTCAAAATGTTATAACTCAGCCATTTTTTAAGATATAAACGAAACAAGAACTGCTCTCGAATCTTTTTATCAATGTCAAACACATAAGAAAAAAATATTTTTTCAATTTTCAATTTTTTGGTACCACATTTCCAATTTAAATTTTTCTTACAATTTTAAATGGCCACCATTTTTAAACAAAACGGCGGATGAAGCTGGCCAACGAACTCGGTCGAGACATTAGTCTGTACTATGTATAAACGAAGTTACATCCAAATCGGTTCATAAATACACCTTTTATCGCGTGACAAAATTCAGGACGTTTCGAAATGTCAGCTTCGCTAGAAATTCAAAATGCTATAACTCAGCCATTTTTTAAGATATAGACGAAACAAAAACTGCTACGGAGTCTTTGTATAAAGGTCAAATAGATAAGAAAAAAATATTTTTCCATTTTCAATTTTTTGGTACCACATTTCAAATTTTAAATTAAAAAAAAAATTTTAAATGGCCGCCATTTTGAAACAAAATGGCGGATGAAGCTGGCCAACGAACTCGGTCGAGACATTGGTATGTACTATGTACACACCGAATTACATCCAAATCGGTTCATAAATACGAGAGTTACAGTATGACATAGGTCAGATATATATATATATATATATATATATATATATATATATATATATATAAATAATTTTTATATTATTTTTAATAATTATTTATATTAATTATTACTGAATTTATTTTGTTTTATAGCATATAGCTATATGCTATATATTATCAAAGTTCTAGAATTATTTAAATTCTTAGTTTAGTTTAAATAAGTTAGCTAATAGAATATATTGTATGCTTTTAAATTTTATTAACAATAGTTTTTAAATACATTGTGTGGTTTATATTAGGTTTATAATTCTCTATATATAAGGATTTGTTTGGTTTTGCTGTTTAAACAGTTATTTACATTCAAATGCTTACAAATATTTATCTTGCGACAGTTGTTTAATAAAAGTAATACTAGATGGCAGCACCAAATTTGTCTCTTTAAGATAGCTCTAAATTTTAATTTTTCTAGCTCCATTTCAGTTATAATTTAATACACCAGGGGGTATTTTTAGCTAAATTTTGACGATATTGTTAAACAGTTATTAATTAATTTAATAGTGCATTTTAAATAATGTAATTACTATCTATTTATTTTATATTAGATTAAATGTGTTTAACAAGGTATTTCAAATTTTATTTCAAAATGTATTAACTGCATCCTTTGGTATCATTTACTGTGATTTCTTAACTGTTTCATTCACCTTAATCTTTATGATATTCTGGTAGCCATGTGCGCGTGGATATTTGTAAAATACTGAAATATTAATCCGTATGGTGTTTATTATTTATATTTTATATCCTATAAATATTTAAATACGTTTTATTGATTCTTCCATTTCATATTATTTGTTTCTATTCTGCTTTCATTTTTAATCAATTCACTTAATTTTAATGGTTGTTTGGGCATAGGGGAAAATAATTTTTAGCTTTAGCTTATTTTTCCCACAGAAAACAACCATTTTGCTTATATCATTGAATTCTGTGCCCTTGATAACGGAATTCAATGTATAAGCTTTTCAATTTTTGTTGCTGTCCACTTTTTTCTTTTTCTTCCATAATAATTCTTATAATAATTTTTTTTTTTTTTTTTTTTTATACTTACAGCTTTAATTCATAATAATTGACGGTGGTAGGTTATGTTTAATTAATGGTTATATATATATATATATATATATATATCAATTTTGAACGGAGGGTGGTTTCGGGGTCTGGGGGTCATGATCGATGAAAATATACCAAAATTTTTTGAAATCGCTTTCCTCCGAACGGCTGCAATAGGTAGCTTTTTGTAAAGAAAGCTACCTAAAATTACGTACCCTATTGAGTGGCATATCATTGGATAGATCTTTCAAAATGAAGACGATGTTTCATTGATTAATTAACAGTCAGAAGCTCCGTTAAAATATTGTACAACCTGGCAGTTGTTTATGTAGGATCTCTAGCTTTACTGCAACTCTAACCATCATAGACATCTATAGACCTCATCGAAACAGTGTTTATAAATAGGAACTAAGAATTAAACACAACTTAAAAGTCATCAATACAAGTAAATAAAAAAAAATAGGTAAGTAATGTAAACAAGTAATATAAAAAAAAAATATTTTAAGTCAATTCCTACTTAGGTCAATAAGATAATTATTTTTTCTCCCATTTAGTCCAAGAGCCGTCAGCACAAAAACCTATGTTATCAAGCACAAGAAAAAAAAACTTTATTTTATGGAATGGGAATCTTATGATCCATGTCTGCCGGAAGTGAAGTGGTGCATAATCCAAAAAGTCCTCCCGGCCAGTGCCGGGAGGAAGAGGTAGCTTTCATATTCCTTATATTTTAAAAGCCAGCTTATATTATTCAAACACACGGAGCTCAAATTAGTGGAACCCGATTATAGAAGATTAAATACTAATTTTTGCAAATATTGAATATGAATGAGAATTTCGCGAAATTAGTCAGCGTTATCAAAGCTGGTTTTATTAAAGTGATTTATATTTTGTCGGCAAATTCGGTGATATCCCGAATTATATTAATAATTATATTAACCCGAATTATCGGTGATAGCCTGCCATTTTAAAACAACATAATGGGTGCAACAAAGCTCACAATGAACTTGGTCGAGACCTTAGTAATTCCTGCGCACATGCTCACTCATATCTAAATCGATTGATATATACGAGTGCTGTTGCAGGCAAAAAATCAGATTTTATTAAATGTCACACACATTCGAAATTACAACTGCTATATCTCGGCTTTTTTTCTACATAAAGGCAAAACAAAAAATAACCCGGAATTTTTGTAACAAGCTGAAACACATAAGAAAAAAATCTTTTTCAATTTCTAATTTTTTTGTACCTCATTTTAAATAATTTTTTTTTTTTTAATTTTTGATTGGCAGCCATTTTGAAACAAGATGGCGGATGAAGTTAGCAAACGAACTCGTCCGAGGGATTGCTATGTACTATGGACATGCCTTGTCACATCCTAATCGGTTTATAAATACGCGTGTTATCTCGTGACAAAAATCAGATCGTTTCAAAATGTCAGCCATGCTAGAAATTCAAAGTGCTATAACTCAGCCATTTTTTAAGATATAGACGAAACAAAAAATGCTCCGAAATCTTTGTATCAAGGTTAAACACATAAGAAAAATATCTTTTCAATTTCTAATTTTTTTGTACCTCATTTTAAATAATAATAAAAAAAAAATGATGGCCGCCATTTTGAAAGAAGATGGCGGATGATGTTGGCCAACGTACTCGATCGGGACATTGGTATGTACTATGCACATGCCTTGTCACATCCAAATCGGTTCATAAAAACGCATATTATCGCGTGGCAAAAATCAGATCGGTCCAAAATGTCAGCCACACTAGAATTTCAAAGTGCTATAACTCAACCGTTTTTTAAGATATAGACGAAACAAAAAATGCTCCGGAATCTTCGTATCAAGCTCAAACCCATAAGGAAAAAATCTTTTTCAATTTCTAATTAATTTGTACCTCACTTTTAAAATTTAATTTTTTTTAAATTTTTAAATGGCCGCCATTTTGAAACAAGATGGCGGATGAGGCTGGGCAACGAACTCGGTCGAGACATTGCTATGTACTATGCACATTCCTTGTCACATCCAATTCGGTTCATAAATACGTGTATTATAGCGTGACAAAAATCAGATTGTTTCAAAATGTCAGCCATGCTAGAAATTAGAAGTACTATAACTCAGCCATTTTTTAAGATATAGACGAAACTAAAAATGCTCCAGACTCTTTGTGTCAAGCACAAACACATAAGAAAAAATCTTTTTCAATGTCTAATATTTTTGTGCTTCATTTTAAATTTAATTTTTTTTTAAATTTTTAAATGACCGCCATTTTGAAACAAGATGGCGGATGAGTCTGGTCAACGAACTCAGTCGAGACATTGCTATGTACTATGCACATTCCTTGTCACATCCAAATCGGTTCATAAATACGTATTATCGCGTTACAAAAATCAGATCGTTTCAAAATGCCAGCCATGCTAGGAATTCAAAGTGCTATAACTCAGCCATTTTGTAAGATATAGACGTAACTAAAAATGCTCCAGAATCTTTGTATCAAGTCCAAACACATAAGAATAAAATCTTTTTCAATGTCTAATTTTTTGTGCCTCATTTTAAATTTTAAATTAAAAAAAAATTTTAATGGCCGCCATTTTGAACAAAATGGCGGATGAAGCTGGCCAACGAACTCGGTCGAGACATTGATATGTACTATGTACACACGATATTTTATCCAAATCGGTTCATAAATACGAGAGTTACAGTATGACAAAGATCAGATATATTTAAGTATTGCGCGGCAGCGCAATACTTATTTATTTCCAGTGTCACTTCTCAATGTTAATTTAACATAGAAAAGCCTATGGAGATGGTAACTTTTTCATTTTTTCTTCCCACCTTTTTGTCCCTGATGCCACTCATTTTTAATTCTTTGCTAATTCTAATAATATTATATATTCAAAGTGTAAAAACATTTGCCAGACGTCAGGGTCAAAACGGATCATAAAATGCCTTTGCATATAGATGGATTATAATCTAGAGAGTAACATGGGCTAATTTTTATATACATTATTCAAATATTTTTCTTAATAATTCCAAATTTCGCTTTTTTCATTGAGATTCAATGGACATTTTGTAATAAAATTAAAATTTTTTTTTCATTGTTGTAAATAATTCAAAAGCCGTAATAATAATTTGCCTATTTTTAGTTGAATGATTTTCACGTGAAACATGAAACTGAAGAAACTGAAAGAGTTTTTTTAATAATTAAAAAGAAGATGAATATGACGTCATAGTGGAAATAAAAATGACATTTTCAAGCAGATTTTTTTTCAATTCCTACTATTAGCTCACACTCTGCCTATATTTATGTATTTATTTATATATTTATCTTGTTCAAATATTCAATCTATAATAAAATACTCATTATTCATCCTATCAAGTTGAAATAAATTTTTTTAAACTTGTACTGGATGACAATTGATGTTTTTTCAAATATTAATTAATTAATTAAATTTTAATTAATTAATTTTAGTTTTGCATGGGAAACAAAATGGCTTCCATTGGTTATTGAAGTTCAATGAAAGTATTTTCAATAAGGGGTTACCATAGGAGGGACCCTGTTCTGTCGCCAAATACCGCCAAGTTTGTCGCCAACTTGGCGATATGCGGCCAAAATGAGTCGCCAAAAGTGACGCCAACTTGGCGATATCTCTAATATTTCGCCAAATTCCCATAGAGTTCCATTGTAAACCTACTTGCTTATATAAAATCAACAAATTGAGATATTTTAATGCAACAAAAACTAATATTAGCTTAAGGGATTGTATTAAATTTTTCTTTGATGGCCTAAGTAGGAATTGACTTTAAAAACAAAATTTTTATATTACTTGTTTATGTTCAGATTGGAATTTTTCGTGCAAACTACAGCAATATTCATTACTGCACTGGTGAGAAATTTTGAATCATACACAGGTAAATTACATCACAAATTGTGATGCGATATCGCACAAATCAAAGCCTGATGATGATACCCTCCATTAATTTTGAAATGTGTTCGTTATGCAGTAGCTATTAAAAAACTCGAAATATTAAACAAAAACCTAATTTGCAGAACAAATTAAAAAAACAAAATTTATTTCCTACATTGTTTAGCCCGAGAAGGGACAGATATTAAGATATTTCATTCAATTCGTTCTACATTTAATGTTAAATGTTTGTAACCAATAAGTTAAACCAATTGAACATTAAAAAATAAAAATGAAATTCATACAATATAATACTTAAAACACCTATATACTTAGATTCCGTTCAAATGAAATCGAAATAAATCTTAGAATTTTTCCATTTTTAAGTTGTAAATATTTGTACTGCAGATTTTGCATTATATTTATGACGATTGTACATAATATGATAAGATACATGCAAAATACAAAACTTAAAAAAAAGTCTAAGATTTATTTCGATTTCATTTGAACGGAATCTAAGTATATAGGTGTTTTAAGTAGTATATTGTATGAATTTCATTTTTATTTTTTAATGTTGAATTGGTTTAACTTATTGGTTACAAAAATTCAACATTAAATGTAGAACGAATTGAATGAAATATCTTAATATCTGTCCCTTCTCGGGCTTAAACAATGTAGGAAATAAATTTTGTTTTTTTAATTTGTTCTGAAAATTAGGTTTTTGTTTAATATATATAGATCTGATTGATGATATATATATATATATATACAGGGTGTGTATTTTAAGTAATGAGAATAAGTCCACAAAAAATAATTTATTAGGGATATCTTATTAAAAGAGAATAAGTCCACAAAAAATAATTTATTAGGGATATCTTATTAAAATAGCAATTATAGCCTTTGTGCAGTGAATATTAAAAAGGGCAGTAAACCAACGTTTAAAATGCACAAATAATGGATGAGAAGCAGCAAACAGCTGTTTTCGAATCTACAGCGAGATTCTTCTTCAGTGCAAATATGGGCCAGCGCGTCTCTGTCTATCATTTTGCTCAGCCTTGCTTTTTCTAGCACGCTGTTCCTTTTTCCCTATCTTGCACTGAAGAAGAATCTCGCTGTAGATTCGAAACAGCTGTTTGCTGCTTTTCATCCATTATTTGTGCATTTTAAACGTTGGTTTACTGCTTTTCAATATTAGGGATATCGCTACAAAACTTTAGTAGTCTTCAAAATATACTCCTTGAGCATCAACACACTTCTGCAGGCGAGATTTCCACGCTTCGTATGCTCCCTGGAAGTCACCAACCGAAACATCCATCAGAGCATGCGTGCAAGCCCTTTTGACAGCATCCAGGGTCCCGTGGTGACGCCCTTTGAAGGCAGTTTTCAGTTTGGGGAAGAAGAAAAGTCTGCTGGGGCAAGGTCGGGGCTGTAGAGAGGCTGTGGAATTGTTATGATGCCATTTTTTGTCAAGTGCTCGGTAACCACAAAGCAGGTGTGAGATGGCGCATTGTCGTGGTGGTGTTTCTGAATAGCTTGCTGAACCATTTCCAGCGTTGACGCACCCGATTATCCAAGGCGAACGCAAAATTTGATTGCGTAACGCTGTTCAATGCTTTGTTGCATTTTGAACTTGCACACACTTTTTTGAAGACGTCTACGCCACGCTTGATCCTGCCTCAACCACAGCCAGCAGGCGACCGGCGAGTGGAGCGTTATCAAGGTCGAAGGCCCCACTACCGACTCAAACCGGTCGGAGCGCCCTCTGGCGTACAGCTGCGTCAGGAAAAAAATATTCTCATTACTTAAAATACAAACCCTGTATATATATATCTGATTGATGATATGATATATATATGAAAGGATAAAACCCCTTTTTAAATTCAAAATTTCAAAAATTTAAATTAAAATCCGAAGTTTTCGTCCTAACTTTAAATCTCAATCTAAAACCAGTTTTACCCCTTGTAACTTTGTTTCCCAGCAATACATCTTATTACTTTCAGATATCATTTTCAAACTTCGGAATATTCTCATTCAGTTGTGGTTAGCTCATCCCCGGGCGAGCCAAGCCTAACTCTGGCATCTGATCCCGGACAATCAATCAAAAGCTAATCAGCCAATTAAAGAAATGTTCCTCCCAAATTTACAACTATGCCATCTGCTGGAAAATATGTTAAACCCCAAGATAATAGCTAAAACCCGCGCCAAAAACGAGAGATCTTGCAGATTTGAGAAGCCTGTCAAAGGTATGACAATGTAGCTCCTGAAAATCATCGTACGTGGCTCGAGGGGCCCCCGGCCGAACTCGCGACTCCGACTGTAAGATGAGCGGCTAAATAAAAGAGTTCGGTCCACCAAGCGGTTCCCGAGTCCCAGTTATTTAATCCACAAGTTCTGTCAACTCCTAGGTCTTTACATATTAAAGACGGCTATACGGACACATGCCGGAAAGTAAACGGCTGCGACTACGCTATACAAGTCCGGGGAACGCTCCCGATATTTATTCGTTACATATATATATCTGGCTACCTATTGCAGCCGTTCAGAGGAACGGCTGCAATAGTATCACAAAAATCGCAAATTTAGAACGTCTTTTGCTCCTTCATCCTTTTTAATTTCAAAAATTTTTTTAAACTGTTCTGTTTGTGTATTTGCGTTTTAAAGATAGCAGCCATGACAAATTGAAGTGTCTTTCCTTAACAATTCCCTAAAAATCGTAATTTAGAACGAACGCTTTTCGCGCTTTTCACCCTTTTTAAATTTCGAATTTTCCGTAAAACTGTTCTGTCCGAGCCTTTACGGCTTAAAAGTAACAACCATGTCGAAATTCGATTTTCTATCCGTAATACTTCCATGGAAATCTTAATTTAGAAAGTTTGTAGAATGATATCCGCTCATTTCACTCTTTTAAATTTCGACTAAAAAAAATCCTGTGTGCATTTGCATCTTAAAAGTGGCAGCCATGTCAAATTTCAAGTTTTCTATCCTTAAAAATTCTACGTAAATCGTAATTTAGAACGTTTTTAGAAATACTTTCGTGCATTTCACCCTTTTAAATTTGGAATTTTTTAGAAATATTTCTTAGAGAGCATTTACATCTTATACCGTGCCAAATTTGCAGTTTCCAGATCCTTCAGTGCCAAAAAATTCACAATTTTATAACTTTTCTGCTTTTTCATCCTTTTTAAATTCGAATAAAAAAAAATCTGTCGTATTCGTGTATTTGCGTCTTAAAGCTAGCAGTGATGACACTTTAAAGTTTCTATGCTTAACAATTCCATAGAAATCGTAATTTAGAACGTTATTAGACTGCGTTTTTGTTCATTTCACCATTTTAAATTTCGAAGTTTCTATAAAACTGTTCTATGCGAGTATTTATGGCTTAAAAGTAAAATACATGTTAAATTTTGAGTTTCTAACAATTCTATTGAAATTGTAATTTAGAACGTTTTTAGAAAGATTTCCTCCCATGTCATCATTTCAACTTTCAATGTTTTTTAGAAACCATTCGTATGAGTATTTGTATATTAAAAATAACCGCCCTGCGAAATTTCTAGCTTCTAGTTCCTTCAGTATCACAAAAATTATAATAAAGAACGAATTTTTCGCCTGCATCCTTTAAAATTTCGAATTGAAGAAACTCTTTCGGTCGTGCTTTTGTGTCTTAAAAATAGCAGCCACGCGAAAGTTCAAGTTTCTATACTTAGCAATTCCATAGAAATCTTAATTTAGAATGCTTTTAGATTCTTTTCGCGCATTTCGTACTTTTAACTTTACGAATTTTTTAGAATCCGTTCTGAGCATTTACATCTTATTAGTAACTACCATGCCAAATTTCAAGTTTCTAGATCTTACAGTACCACAAAAATCGCAATTTTAGAATATTTTTCGATCCTGCACCTCCTTGAGGGTGGTAACACCGACATAAAATATAGCCTATGTTAGAACAGGAACTGTCACCATGAATTTGACACCATTACTTTTGAAATAGGTTCGGTATTTCCAAAGATTACCCCCCTGAAAACAAACAAAGAAACACTGTTTCTTTATAATCTTAGTTTAGATTATTTTTGAAACATAACATAGTTCCACAAAGATGAGATAAATTAGTATGAATGAAAACAATGATTTTGATATATATAAGAAAAAAATCCCTCTTCTTTTATAGGTGTGCATTGCATTGAAACATAAATTGCTAAATTCTTTATTTTCCCCATCAAGTATTGTAGGAATAAAAAAAGACGAGTTTTATAAGAAAACTTGCTGGTTTATTTATCATTTTCTACATTCGCACTGTAAAAAATTGTTTCATTTTTCTTTCTTTTCAAAAAAACTAGACCATAATAGGGGACCCCTACGAGTTAAGCTTAGCAACCCCTGTCCAGACACATTAAGCTCTAAAAACCGCTAATTTTCTCAGTTTAAATAATATTACTCGTATAGAGAAGATTAATGATATTATCACGACCAGTGGCGGTCATCTGTGATCGGGCTGCCATTCATTTTCGGCTCATTCCGTAATTAACTAAATGAGTTTAGTTACACCTTCAGCTTGTGTAAAAAGGTTAAGTAAAAAATGTCGCTGTCTCCCGGACTTTTGCAACGACGCTGTAAGCAAATAGTTTTTAAAATTGATGTAATTTTCACCATTAAATAATTTGCGCATGTGGTAATTTATTTTTTTAAACTTTTGTTTATTTTTTAATATTCATGTGTACATGTACTTTCAATTGAAAAGTGCTTGTAAATATAATTATTTGGGTTTTTTAAAATCTGGTAGCAGTTAGTAAAAAAAGGCTATTTCATTCAAAGTATTTATTAAATCTCTATTCAGATTGAAAAAAAAAAATATAGACAAATTTAGAAAATGATTGGACCTTGCGCACCACAATCTAGTGAAGTATGTGTCTTTATCTGATGGAATGGTTTTTGATCCTATAAAACTTATTCAACTGCACTATCTTGATCGATTTCAATATTAAATAGTGTTTAAATTAATTATTATTTTTAAAATCTGGCTGCTTTAGTGAGTTTATCGTACTTTTTTTATATAAAATTAACCGATTTTCATGTTTTTATATTGAACAGTTTTTGCAATATAAGGCGAGAAAGTGAAAAATCTCAATAAATTCAATTACGGCAGCAGCAGTAGCATTAGTTGTTTTTCTAGAATAGAAATAACATACATATTTATCATTACATGCACACTTTTGATGGAAGACAAACCATTCTTTTTTTTTAAAGTTTTTTTTTTCCATTATAATATAATCTTGTATAAATAATAATAATAAAAAGAATAACTTTATTTTTGAGTATAAAAGTAACTGTATTGAAAGTTATTTAATCTGTTATGTTGAATGATATCATGTTATGAAAAGATGTGAGTACAATGTGTTTTTTTTCTCCTTTAAATTAATTTATTATTTTTTTTCTCTTGTTTCTTTATCTATTATGGGTTTCAATGCATTATATTGCCAAATAACCGGCTCTATTTTACTTATTTAGCCCTTTTAAATGAAATAATGCTTTTTTCAGCAACAAATGGTATTCTTGCCAACCGATGAATAAATACTACGTGTACTCTATTTGTCATATTTGTTTGCCTTCAAATTATATTTTTCTATTACAGTTTGTTTCTTTCGCGATTAATTCCTTTTTATTTCAATTTTATTTGGTATCATCCATATATTAAAATGTTTAAGTTTGTCAATATATTGAAATTCCTTAGAGAGTTCTATTTGCTAATAAGTTTTACATTAATATATATTTTGCTAATAGCAATTAATGTATAATATTATTACATGCCATCTTTGTTATTAGTGTTATACGAGCTTGTATAGTGTGTCCACGTATAACCTGACCCACCTTTATTTTCGCAACCGTTGGTCCTAGATGCATACTTCCAATTACAAAAATAGTCAAAATTAGGTGCAAGGTTAAGATAAAAAAAGTTTGAAGCGAAAAAACAATTTAGTGAAGAATTACAGAATCTACATTTTTATACGGTCCCTTGGTCCTATAAGTTATATTTAGTAAAATTTCCCTGTTATACTGGCAAGTAAGGCAAAAAAAGTCCCGTTATTCTACGATTAAAATTGACCGAGTAATAGCTGTTTAAAGTCAGAGTATATTTTTTGCTGCATATTAGGGGTCATTCACAAATTTAGTAGAAATATAATTTCGTCAGATATATTAAAGAAATGGTTGAGAGTAAAATTAGCATTGCAGTATAAATTTGAAATCTTTAATCATTCTGACATATTAGTGCAAAATGTACAATTTGAACTGAACATTATAAGAGGATAAAAATAACAGTCTTTTTTTTTTGTTAAATAAAAGGATGAAAAACAACAGCTTCAATTCTTTACAAAATGATATATATTTTCAAATGCTATTAGATTATACTGTCTTTCAAATTTTGGGTTGTGGCATGCTTTTCAGCTTTTGAAAATTGATTCTTATGTATTTTTTAGCACTAAATCCGAAAATGACCTCCATTTTAAACCATCACGTCAGGAATTTTCTCAAATCGCTAATTTCAAAGTTAAAAAGCTAAAAGTTAAAACTCATCAACCCTCCCCTCCCAACCTCATTGGGCACTGAGCTGTTTAGCTGTAAGAAACCCAGTATAAGCCAAAAAACCTAATAAATTATTGAATTAAATAAAATTAAACTGAATAAAAAAGTCTTACATCTATTTTATAGTATCAGATTTTTCGCTATTTTTTAACCTTGAAGTTTACGATGTGTGAAAAATCTTGACATGATGGTTAAAAGTAAAGGTAATGTTTTGATTCAGCGTTAAAAAATACATAAAATGTAATTATAAAAGTTAAAAAACACAACCATCGCAGGTTTACGTTATCTAATCTAAAACTCTTTCTTAAACTTCTTGACGGTAATCTATCAGAATTTTTTCGTGTTATCCTCTAATATAAGTATGTATAAGATGGTAAGAGTCGAAAATCATAAGAATATTGCATTGTCATCGGATTTAAGTCAGTATGTAAAATTTAACTTCGATCGGACATTTGAAAGTAAGTTAAAGTTCGAGTACAAATTTTAAACTGGAAAGACGATCATTGCAAGTTAAAGAAAACCTTATGAAAATAACATAACTTTAGTTAAAAGAAATCATAGCCGCAAATCCTTACAAAATAAAACATATGTTAAAATACAATTATTTTAACAAATCTGAAACTTAACTGATAAAAGTTAATCGTAATATTTGTACGATTTCTTTCAAAGCGCAGATACCTTGAAATAAGTTTAAGTACTTTATACGCGACCCCTGGAAACATAGCCGAAATTATCTGTTTTGAGTTCCAAAAAAGTGGTAGCAGTCATGCATTTCAAAGTTTCATAACTTGGTCAATTTTAATGTTAGATGAATGGAACTTTTTTTGTCTTACTTGTTAGTGTCACAGTAAATTTTTAGTAAATATCACTTATAGGACCGTGGGACTGTATAAAAATTTAAGTTTCTTAATTTTTTAATAAATGTTTTTCTTGACCCAAATCGCTTTAAAAAATAATTCTTTACCTTATTTAAACCATTTTTGTAATTTGAAGTATGCATCTAGGACCAACGGTTGCGAAAATAAAGGTTGGTCAGGTTATACGTGGACACACTGTATATATATGATTGAAATGAAACCAGAAATATATATTTATATATATATGTTACCGTGAAAGACCGAAATTGTAGAATGTCGACCTTCACCGGTGAATATCAACTCATACTAAATACGTCGGTGAAAGACCGAGTATTTTATTATATTCTTGTACTGTACATTCGGATTATCACCGGTGAATGTCGACAAACACAGATATACTCTGGTGGAGGTCGAAAAGAGAAGCGGTGTTCAACAGAGAGGCTACAGTCTGTCGCTAAATTCTTTGTCCTACTGCAAGTCAGTCAGTTTTGTCAATTTTATGCGAGGTTTGATGGTGCGCGCAACCTTTTCTTAAATTTTAATTTTTTTATTCAATATCCTAATTATTATTGAATGGATACTGCAGTGAGCCGTGATCTTTTTTTCCCCCGAAAAATTAAACACATTAATTGAGAGTAAACGATCGTTTTTATTTTTTTCAAGAACTGTACTCTAAAAGACTTCTTGAAGGGATTTCTGCTAAAACTAAGT
This sequence comes from Maratus speciosus, assembly GCA_963932465.1. Taxonomy (NCBI): domain Eukaryota; kingdom Metazoa; phylum Arthropoda; class Arachnida; order Araneae; family Salticidae; genus Maratus; species Maratus speciosus. Next base: position 144,610,941 of record OZ010791.1, read on the forward strand.
GCAACACACCTTCGGATTGCAGACGATTAAAAATTTTTTTTGTTTTAAAAATTAATGATCGCGCCTGAAATACGGAGAAGGAAATGCAAATTTCCGACATATTCAACATTCACCATTAGTGCATGGTGAATGTCGACATTTGCCGGTGTAAGTCAGAAATACGGATATTTAGCAAATATTTCGGACATACACCAAGCGACTATGTGAATGTTGACATTCACCGGTGAAAGTCGACATTCTCCAGATTTCGGTGTTTCAAGGTAACATATATGCACACTAGCAAAACTCGCGGCTTTGCTCACGTAATAATTGAAATATACCAAGTGGTATATGTGTGCCTATTTTTATTAGAACAGTTATACTGCTACAGATAATTAAAAAATTACTAACTAAGCCACATTTTGACTAAACTTCATTATTACGCTGCATTATGCGAAACTGAGACTTAAATTAATGAGAAAAACTAAAAATAATTCTAAAAAAAAAAAAAAAAATTATAATTTAGAATGTATTTTGAAGCATTTACGCTCATTTCAGTTTGCATTTGAAGTTTTGAATCTTTTGGAAGCAGTTCTTAGCAAGCATTTACATCTTAAAAGTAACCATCATGCAATATTCGAAGCTTCTAGTCTAACGGTCTACCACCCTCCTGATAGTAGTGGCACCAACATAAAATATAGCCTATGTTGGAGCAGGGACTACCACCATCAATTTGCCAACATTACTTTCGAAATCGGCTTGGTATTACAGTAGATTCCGTAGAAATCGTAGTTTAGAAAGTTCTTAGAATGCTTTTCTCTTTTAAATTTCGAATTTTTTAAAAACTGTTCTTAGGCAGCATTTACATCGTATAAGTGCCTAACATGCCAAATTGTAAGTTTCTATCTTTAAAAATTCTACAGCAATCGTAATCAAGAACATTTTTAGAATGCTTTTCGCTCATTTCGCTGTTTTAAATTTTTATTTTTTAGAAACTGTCCTTAGAAAGAATATTTATCTTATAACTACCATGCCAAACTTCAAGTTTCTAGACCTTTCAATATCACAAAAAGCGCAAATTTATAGCGTTTCTTGCCACTGCAACCCCTTGGTGGTAGTGGAATCGACATAAAATATAACATTGAAGTAGGCACTACTACCATCATTTTGCAACCAATATTTTTGAAATCGGTTTCGTATTTCCTGTGACTCCATAGAAATCGCCAATTTAGAACATTTTTAGACCGCTTTTCGCTCCTTTCACCCTTTTAAATGTCGATTTTTTTTCAACTGTTCTTAGGGAGCATTTACATCTTATAAGTAACTAACATGCCAAATTTCAAGTTTCTATATCCTTCAATATCACAAAAATTGCAACCCCCCCCCCCCGATTTTGGCAGAGGCACCGGCATAAAATATAACCTATTTTGGAGCATGGACGATCATCATCATTTTGCAACCCTTACTTTTGAAACCTGTTTGGTATTTCCTGGATTTTCACAGAAATCGTAATTTAGAACATTTTTAGAACGCTTTTCGCTCATTTCACCCTTTTAAATTTCGAATTTTGAGAAAACTCTTCTTAGAATGCATTTATATCTTATAAGTATCTACTAAACCAAATTTTAAATTTCTATCTTTAACAATGCCATAGAAATCGTAATTTAGAACGTTTTTAGAACGCTTTTCGCGCATTTTCACCCCTTTAAATTTCATTTTTTACAAGGTATTTTTAGGGAGAATTTACATCTTATAAGCAACTACCGTGCGAAATTTCAAATTTCTGTGTTCTTCAGTATCACAAAAATAGCCTTTTTTGAACGTTTTTTGCTCCTGCACCCGTCTGGGATATTGACGCCGACATAAAATATAGCCTATGTTGGAATAAGGACTGTGACAATCAATTTGACACCATTACTTTTGAAATAGGTATTAGTATAGATATGTAAGCATGCATAGTGAGAAACTTTAGAATAAATTTTATTTTCAATAACACAAATTGACAGTTTTAAACAGGAAACATTTTCATTAAAATCAAATAAATTAGACTGCATGAGTTGGGTTGATTTTTGACGGCCGATTATCTATTCTAGTGATATATCTCCGTGGGGGTTTTTCTAAGGGAACCTAACCCGTATTTACGCATAGAAATCCAAGGTTCGAAGAAAACCACGAAAACTCCGAAATTCAGCTCTGTATATGATCTAGAGACTTGTATATATAATTTAGTTTTGTTAGAAAACGCATAACATAATTGAAACACAACTTCAGCAATTTCTACCAAACGTACTTAAATTCTTTTTTACAGCCCTGTAAATTACCTACAGATTTTAATGCGCGTCACATGTTAACTTAAAATTTTATTCAGGCAAAAACACACTTGAAACTACTGAAATCATATTTACAGGAATTACTATTCATTGCTGGACTTTCTCTGTATCCAGCTCCTGGCACAGCCCTGTATATGATTTTATTTATATTCTACAAAACATACAAATATAAAAGAGCTTGAAATGCAAAATTCCCTTTAAAAACATCTTTAAGTAATTCACGCTCATGTTCAGTAATGCTTACGAATGCTTTTGTGTAACCCTGTATATGATCTATAGATTTTTTACACACTACATAGTATGCAAAAATTTAGTTAAACTTAAAAAAAACTATATCGTAACTGAAACTGTACTTCCAGCAGTTATTCTTAATAGACGATACTTCGGATATAGTACAGTATCTGAAAATTTTGTGAGTCTCTGTAAATCAACGATAGATGCTATGAATATTATATTCTAAAGCCAGCATCTTGTAGTAAACCTCAGTAATGTATATACGTTACATCATGTTTGAAATAGTGCAGAATAATTTAAAACAATTTGCAAACAGTTTTCACCGTAAAACATTATAGGGTAAAGTGCCCATATTTCGCCCCCCTAAACTTCTCCACTTCTGCGAAAGTGGCACAACTTATGACGCAAGGCACAGGGGACGGAAGGTAAAAGGGGTCAGTGTTGAAACTTTCGTTCGCCAAGACGCATACATAAATTAAAGACGGCGAATTTCCTATTTTTAGAAGGGATGAGTACTTATTATGTCGTTTGTAGAACGTTATTTACTGTACTGTAAGTATTCATTTCTTATTCATTGCATGTATTTTACGTTGGTAAGATGCTGATAGTAGCATACAGTGAGTTTTAGGACGCTCAGTTCATCTTATGGTAACTGAAGCTCCGTCATATTGGGAAGTAGCGTGGTCCCAATTTCGTCCCCCTTGCAGTTCTTATTTTCGTTCCGGGGACGAAATTAGGAATGCTTTTTCATGACTTTTTTTCAGTTTTTTTCCTCATGTTTGGATGGCTAATGTTTCGTTATGTTATTCTTCCACTGATAATTAGTATATTTCTTTGTGCCTTACTTTAATGTAAATTAACCCTTTCCGGCGCGGAGTAATTCTTTTTATAAACAGGCGAAATAATGGACTGACACCGGAATTTATAAAGGAATTTATTAGAAAATACGAACTTGCTTATTTTCACCAACATTATAAGAGGAAAATTTCAATTAAATATTCTTGGTGTCTTTTGTCAGTTTTGGAATTAAAATTAGGCGAGGGTTAAATTACTTACTCATTTAGAAATAAATTTTGATTTAGTTTTAAGTTAAGCCACTGCGTATTGAATTTTTTGGGTTGACGAAATTGGGACCTTTTTTTTTTTGCATTTTTTAAACACTTTTGAAAAAACAATTTTTCGCATTGTTAAAATTTTTTGTGCGATATTTGCCTATGTTTCTACTGCGTGGGTAGTTAGTCTATCTAAAATCCAAATTTGGTAGATTTTCACTGAAAATTACAACTTCCAAGGACCTAAAAGTGACTGGGGGACGATAATAGGGCACCTTACCCTATAACCGAATTCTTCTGCATGATTCTGTAAATGAATGATAATTGCTTTACGTTTCATATTCTACAGAAAGCATTTTTTGTGTGCACCTGAGGCATTCATTTAAATTTAACTATGTTTGCAACAGCGTAACAGCCATAAAATACAGCGCAAACGATTTCCCCTCATAGACTACAATAAAAAGTATTTCTTTTGAGTGCGTCTGTAAATTAACTGTAAGTGGTACCCATAAAATATTTGAAAGTAAATTTCTTGTAGTGCGTCTCAAAAATGTAACTAAATTTCATTACGTTTCAAATAGTGTAACACCATTAAAATACACCGCAAATATTTTCCCCAATAGTCCATAATATAGCAGAATACTTTTGAGGGCCCGTATAAATGAACTATAAAGGCTACACACTTCATCTTCAATAATGAACATGCCGTGACAAGCATCAATAACACATATTAATTACAAGGTATACCGAGTATGTGTACCTTTTCTTTCTTTTTTAAAATAATGTATGAGCATTTGTGATTACACGCACACTATTGATAAAAGGGAAACATTAGCATTATTACTTAAAAGCTGAATTATCTCAACAGTCCTATAATTTTCAGTTTTATGTAGCATTAAGAGAATAATTTTGAATCCTAAAATAAAATAGGCACTAGAAAACTTCAAAATAGGTAGATTACAATTTGTATAATACAAATTTCTTAACAGCTTTAAAAAGAGAAAGCATTTTCTTCGAAAATCGGTAAATTTATACACATGAAAATAATAATTTTGATATTTCAAAAGAAACAAGACTCATTTATTGGGCATATATTATATTTACACAAAGATAAATTATTAAAAACAGGAATGAAGGGAAAAAAGAGTGAAAAAACACACTAAGGTAAAATGATGACGACTTATTTTTGGCAGAGAACTTGTACTGTAAACAATACTTAGCCGTATATTAAATATTGTAACAAGAAAACAAGTTTTACAGGAAGACTAGTTGATCATTTCCATCTTTCATGCTGTAAAAATGTGTGTACCTCTTCCTTTTTTTACACTTTTTTATTTAACTCAACCTAGTTTTTGTATGTAAAAAAGGAATTTTTCAATTGATTTTTTTCTTTGAAAATTTCGGTATGAAATCGAAATTTCTGAATTAAAAAAAACACAAAAATTTCCATTTCTATATCTTTTAATGTATTTCCTGTGTTTGACAGATTTGCCTGTTTTGCATTTTTTTAAAAATTCAAAATTTTCGATTTCATCGCGAAATTTTCAAAGAAGAATTTTTTCTTTATGTAATCATGAAATGTCTGTCTTAAATAAAGAAAAGAATAGTATAGGAATTTTTCGGTATGAATGAGAAATTTTTAAATAAAAAAGGGCCAAATTAGCCCCCTAGTTTTTGTACCTCAACGCGTCACTTGCGCCCATACATTCTGCTGTGTTTCTTAAAAAAAATCCAAAAGGTATACGGCGTATACCTCCGTATACCTTCCACTGCATCCCTGGTTATAGTGTCCTGTACCAACCCTTAAAGTTTGTACCATGAATTTCCATTCTGTATCTCCATTTATTTTTGAGATATTAATTTTTTTGTAGTTTTTAGCGACATTTGTTTCATTTTGGCAACTCAAGTACTCCATTTCTGTAGAAAGTAAAGAAAAAATAGTTGAAAAATAGCAATTATATCTTTTTGTTGCCACTTTCTCATAAAAACTGAAAAAAAGTAATTAAAATACGTGCTATTTTGAAAAAATATTAATGAATTGCTTTCTTTTTGCTGCATTTGTGTATTATTCTGAGATAGTGACGTCCTACCCATACTTTATTGCAGATGTTTATGATTGGATCATAAATGAAGAATTCTTCAGCGGATTCGGATGGCGTCGTTTTATATAAAACAAAATCGCGTGTTTTAAGTCTTAAAACTGAGCTACAGCAGAGTCACGATTATCCGAGTTCCCCTTAACCGAGTGTCCCCTTTCACCAAGTTATTTTCTTCTGATGGAAAACAAAATATGGCCATTTTTTCCCCCTTCTGACCAGAAAATCAGAGGTCTAACTTTTTACGGCTGCTCTTTCCACTTCATTTATAATGGCTGTTTCATAATACTAGAAGCTATCAGTCCACCAAAAGAAAATGAAATAATGGAAATGTCGGGGCGACACTAAATTCTGAAAAAGCAGAATTCCTGTTCTCTAGTTCATTCTTTTTCTTTCTCGCGCTATAAAAATATGCAAGAGGTGCACGCGTATTTGTGATTACATGTATAGTATACTTTTAATGAAAGACAAACCATTATTATTAATTTTAAATCTTCATTTATTTAATTATAATAGTACAATGTAATGTTTTATGTAAATTTTTAAACAGTAACTTTTTTTTCGAATCACAAAGATGAAAAAAATTACAATGAAACTGTAAAATACTGTAAACTGTAAAAACTCCAATGTGAATTTCACAAATATCTTATGACTTTCGAATCAATATTTACATCGGCAATCTGTAAATTAGTATAAATGAAAATAATGAAATTGATATTTTAATAAAATAAGTATTTTTTTGTAGGTATGTATTGTATTTAATCACAACTATATTTAAATTTTAAGGAAAAAAAAACTCAAACAATACAATAATGAAAAATAGATGGTGACTGTTCTTTAAGGAAGTTACCGTTAATTATATTTTGGGCATAGAGAATCTGGTAACGAAAAAACAAAAGAATTTTTACAGGGAGACGTGGATTTATCTATCATTTTCCCCTTTCGCACGGTCAAAAACACATTAATTTTTTCTGTTTCTTTCTTTTTTTCGATAATGCATGCGTGTTTATGATTACATTTACCCTTTTTGATTAAATACAAATTATTTCTAAATGCTGCAAAAGTTCCTTTGAATATTCCTTTCAAAAATGAAATTATTTCAGGAAAAATATTTACCCATCTCATTTCCCTTTAAAACATTAGCTTATTTCTTATCCACTATTAGTTTATTTATGCTTGTATTCTTTATTTTTACAAAAAAAAAAAAAAAAAAAAAAAAAAAAAAAAACCCTGTGAATAATTGGAAGTTTAACAATGACTAAATGGAAACATTTCCAATAGGACGTAATATAATATGAAATGATAATCATTATTATTTTTAGGCAGAGAATTTTTACTGTAAATCCTACTTTACCGCATTTCAAGTGTTCTAACAACAAAATGAGTTTTACAGGAATACTTACTGATTGGCTCTTGTTCCTCATCTTACGTTCCGCGCCAGCAAGTAGCCCAGAGGAGGGTCATTGTCCTTTCTGGGTTTAGAAATTTAATTAACGAAATTTCTTTTTTTAAAAAATAAAAATTATTTTTTTAAATACACTTGCAATAATTAAACTAATAATAATAATAACAATAATAATAAGACGATTTTTCTTTAAATAGATTAGCTTTTTTACTATCCACTGTTAGTTTATGCATGCATTCTATTTTTTTTTCTGAAAAAAAAAGAAAACTCTGTCAATAATTGAAAGTTTAACAACGACTAAATAGAAACAATTCCAATAGGACGTAACAGTATGAAATGACAATCTTTATTCTTTTTAGGCAGAGAAATTTTACTGTATACCCTACTTTATCGCACATCAAGTGATCGAACAACAAACTGAGTTTTATAGGAATACTTAATCATTTTTTTCTCAAACAGCAAGTAGATCAGGGGGGGGGAGGGGTTATTGCCCCTCCCTGGGTTTAGAAATTTAATTTACTAAATTTTCTTTTTCTGTAACTTTTTTAAGCAAAACTTTTTTTTTCGAATCGAATTATAATAATTAAACATATAATAATAATAATAATAATAATAATAATACAATTTTTCTTGAAATAGTTTAGCTTATCTATTAGTTTGTGCTTGCATTTTTTATTTTTACAAAGAAAAAAACCTTTCAATAATTGAAAGTTTAATAAGGTCTAAATAGAAACAATTCCAATAGGATGTAATAGTATGAAATTACAATGATTATTCTTTTAAGGCTGAGAAATTTTACGGTAAATCCTACTTTACCGCATAGTTAGTATTATAACAAAAAGTGAGTTTTAAAGAATGCTTATTGATTTTTTTTTTCATAGGAGCCAGCAAGTAGGTCAGGAGAGGGTCATTTCCCCTCCCTGGGTTTAGAAATTAAATTAACTAAATTTCTTTTTCTGTAAAAGTAAAACTTGTTTTTTTCATTCGACTTACAATAATTAAACAGATAATAATAATAATAATAATAATAATAGGTAGAAGTAGAAGACGATTTTTCTTGAAATAGTTTAGATTATTTCCTATCCACTATTACTTTATGCTTATATTCTTCATTTTTAGTCCCCCACCCCCCGTCCAAAAAAATAAAATAAAACTATCAATATCTGAAAATTTAATAACGTCTAAATGGAAACAATTCCAATAGGACGTAATAGTGTGAAATGGCAATCATTATTCTTTTTAAGGAGAGAAATTCTACTGTAAATCCTACTTTACCGCATAGTAAGTGTTATAACAACAAAATGAGTTTTACAGGAATGCTTACTGATTTGTTTGTTTTTTTCACAGGCGTCAGCAAGTAGGTCAGGAGAGGGTCATTTCTCGTCCCTGGGTTTAGAAATTGAATTAACTAAATTTTCTTTTTCTGTAAAAGTAAAACTTATCTTTTTTCAATCGACTTACAATAATTAAACAGAGAATACTACTACTACTACTACTAATAATAATAATAATAAGAAAAAGTAGAAGACGTTTTTTCTTGAAATAGTTTAAATTATTTCCTATCCACTATTACTTTATACTTATGTTCTTCATTTTTACTAAAAAAAAAAAAAAAAAAAAAAACCCTGTCAATATCTGAAAATTTAATAACATCTAAATGGAAGCAATTCCAATAGGACGTAACAGTATGAAATGACAATCATTATTCTTTTTAAGGTTGGTTGTTTGTATGTGGTTTAATGGCGCAAAATACCTTTAGGGACATGCTGCGCCAAAAAAATGAACCTTAAAACACAAAAAAGGGGAAATTACATTAGAATTAAAATATAATGAACCAAGTTAAAATGAAAATAGAAAAGGCCATCCAGATATAGTCATACAAGTGTAGAAAATAAAGTTGTATGTTAGTAAACCAGTAAAGCATAAAAGTAAAAAGAAAAAAAAAAGATATCTGGGTCGGGTTGACATTCAGATGTCAAACAAATTGATAAACTTATGAAACAGATAAAATCCTATATCTCGATTTTTTTTCTTTAAGGAGAGAAATTTTACTGTAAATCCTACTTTACAACACATTAAGTGTTCTAACAACAAAATCCGTTTAACAGGAATGCTTACTGATTTGTCCTTGTTCCCACTGCGTCCACTTTACATTCCGCATGGGGGCCAGCAAGTAGTTAAGGGGAGGGTCAAACCCTTACTGAGTTTAGAAATTTAATTAAATAATTTTTCCTCAAATTTTTTTAAGTAAAAATTATTTTTCCATTCAACTTATAATAATTAAAAAAGATAATAATAATAAAAGAGTAATAATAATAAGGAGAAAAAGAAGAAGAAGACATTTTTCTTGAAATAGTTTAGCTTATTTCTTATTTCCTATCCACTATTATTCTATGCTTACATTCTTTATTTTTCCAAATAAATAAATAAATAAGTAAGTAAATAAATAACTGTCAATATCTGAAAATGTAATAATGTCAAAGCAGAAACAATTCCAATGGGACGTAATAGTATTAAATGATAAATATTATTCTTTTTAAGCAGACAAATTTTACTGTAAATCCTACTTTACTACATATTAAGTGTTCTAACAACAAAATGAGTGTTACAGGATTGCTTACGGATTTGTTCTTCTTCCTCACTTTACATTCCGCATGGGCCAGCAAGTAGGTTACGAGAGGGTCATTGTCCCTACCTGCGTTTAGAAATTTAACTAAATTTCTAAACGCAGATTTCTTAGCGTTTAGAAGTTTAACTAAATTTTGTCCTTCAAAAAAAAAAAAAAAAAAAAAGGTAAAACTTGTTCTTTCCAAGTGACTTATAATAATTAAACACACACACAAACACAAATTATAAGACGATTTTTCTCGAAATAGCTTAGCTTATTTCATATCCGCGATTAGCTGTTTATATTCTCCATATTTATGTTTGTAGTCTTCATTAAAAAAAAAGAGAACATACCTTAGGCTTCGAATTCCAGGTACATCGGTCCCCAAAACTTGTCGCTGCACGAATTTAACTTCATTTGTACTTTTACGTTCATGTGTTTAAATTTATCTTACATGGGAGATTAATAGGGGTTCAGGCACCCTATGAAATAAAAGAGGTTAAACTCTTTCAGTTCCCCATAAAATAAAAAGAAATGTGCCCAGTTAAACTGATGGCATTGAGCTCACAGGCTATTCACACTAACTGTATATTATACTCTTATTTCACAGATTAATTCCCCTCAAAAAATAAATGAAGGGGATTAGACTCCGTATCCCCCTTTATACTTAACCAATGGACCTCCAAATCTAATCAGGGAAGCTCCTTAACACAATAAATCGGTATACCAAATTTGAAGCAAATCAGATAATTCTGCATGAAAAAACCATATCGCTAAATTAAGGGGGGGTGTCTAACCCCTTCTCCTCCTTTATACTTAACTAATGAACCTCCAAATCTAATAGGGAAAGCTCCTTATCAAAATGAACATAAATAAAATAAATTAAAGTAAATTGGATAGATCTGCATGAAGATCCATTTATCTAAATTAAGGGAGGGGACTTGCCCCCCTTTTCAACTTTTATACTTAACAAATGAATCTCCAAATCTAATGAAGGAAGCGCCATAACGGAATAAACCGGTATATCAAATTTGAAGCAAATCGAAGAATTCTGCATGAAAAAACCCATTTACCTAAATTAAGGGGGGACTAGCCTGCGCCCCCCTCTTTATACTTAACCAATAGATCTCCAAATCTAATCAAGGCAGCTTCTTAACATAATAAACTGGTATACTAAATCTGGAGCAAATCGAATAACTCTACATCAAAAACCCATTAATCTAAATTAAGAGGGGGGAGGGGTCTACCCCACCTTACACCTCTTTGTACTTAACTAATGAGCCTATAAATCTAATCAAGGCAGCTTCTTAACATAATAAGCCGGTATACCAAATCTGGAGCAAATCGAATAACTCTGCATGAAAAATCCATTTATTTAAATTAAGGGGGGGTCTAGCCCCCTCCCTTTTGCCTCCTATATACTTAACTAATGAACCTCCAAATTTAATCAGGGAATCTGCTTAACATAATAAACTGATATACGAAATTTGGAGCAAATTGATTAATTCTGCATGAAAAACCCATTTATCTAAATTGGGGGGGGGGACTAGCCCTTTTTCCCCTATATACTTAACTAATGAACCTCCAAATTTAATCAGGGAAGCTCCTTAACATAATAAACTGGTATACCAAATTTGGAGCAAATCGATTAATTCTGCATGAAAAACTCATTTATCTAAATTAAGGGGTGGGGGACTAGCCCCCTTTCCCCCTTTATATTTAACCAATGAATCCCCAAAACTAATCAGGGAAGCGCCTTATCAGAATGAACCTAGAAAAAAAATTGAAGCAAATCGGATGTTTCTATCAAGAGTTATCGCGTTACGTACGTACATACATACATGCATACAGAACCGGCGCGGCAGGCACATTAGCTCTCAGGCTTTGATAGCCTGTGAGCTAAAAAGGGTAGAAACATGTTTTTTCATTTGTAATATTTCGCTTTTGTTACATTTCTTTATAAAATTTTAATGCGCGGAGACTCCTGTCAAAAAAAGTTCATTTTATGTTATGTTATCTATTTTAAAAATCATGTGTTAGGCTGCGGACCATAGACTCATCTGCTCAAAAATTTTTATTCTTCCTTGGATTTCGTTTATCTGGCGTCCAATTCCTTCCGAATCATAAAAATTTATTTCCCTTTAATTCATTGCCTTTAAATATATGATGGAAATGATTAATTAATAAATAATTGATAACAATTGATATTTATAAATAATAACAGATGGAAAAGTTTTCAATTAATTTTTTTTTCTTTAATATTACAAATGGTAGTTTTTTTTATTTATATAAAACCGGAATTTAGAAATTAATTGAGATTGTAAGTTTTTTTTTAAATCTTTCAATAAGGTTAATCAGTATGAATCAAAATTATGACTTTGATATTTCGCACAATCCACGTAAGATGGGTCTAGGTATATTTAACACTTACACACCTAAATTAACTTTATATTTTTAAAAAGTTTATAGTTAAACCTTTAAATTAAATATTTTTATATTTAAACAAAAATTATTTACTTTAATAAAACAACGTAGATTTTATAAAACCTCATTTTCATTAAAAAAAAAAAAAAAAATTTTTTTCTTATGGCGATTATGACATGCGTGACACATCCGCAGAACATAAAAATTATTTTTAGTATGGAAATAATATTAACCGATGCTTCTGTATAATTTTAAATAAATTTTGGTTATTTGGGTTTTAAAACCTTTAAATACAAAGTTAAATTAGGTGCAAAGTGTCAGACACGCCCTCATAGATTGAGCTATTTTCAAAGAAATAAAATCAATTTCATTGTGTAGATTGTATTTAAACACAGTCAATCAACGAAAATTAAATTATATATATAATAGCGTTAAGTGTATAACACTTCCGGATTGAACTTATCCGGATCCCGATAATCTCTCATTAAAATCAGCCATTTCAGTTTAATTTTCCGAAATTGGCGAAATAGAGAAAAGTTTCTGGGCGAGAAAGAAGTTTGGCAACATATTTTCTTACAACCTATTTACTGTTTCGTACTCATAAGCAATTTTTTCCATATGTATCCAATTTATTTAATATAAAGAAGCTATTTATCCTTTTTCATAAAGTAACAGAAGTAATTTGTATATAAAAAAATATTATATATATTTTGAAATAATTTTTTTTATCTATATAAATACGTTTAAAGAAAAATAACAAGTTAAAGAGGATTGTTTTCATAGCTGTTTGTATATTTTGGCAACATATCTCATTCTCAGAAGCTCGAATTGTGCCAAGCTTTTTTAAAAAATGCAAGGGCCCTATAGTGGAAAAGCATTTAAATAAATAATTATTAATAATAAATACATATATAAACAAAAATAAAAACTCATCAGGTTCGTTTTCATAGCTGTTTATATATTTTAACAACATATCTCACTTTCTGAAGCCCAAATTGCGCCAAGCTTTTTTGAAAAATGCCCTATAATTGAAAAGTGCCTAAATAAGTAATTAATAGAAATAACCAATAATATAAACCAAAACGTTTTATTTCAAGATCAAAGCATTAAAAAAAAATTAGATAAAAAAAAAATATATATATCCTAGGATAACTTCAGTTGAAATTAGATTGATAACTTAATATCTCATTCCATAAACCCACAGAATTGCATGAACCTAAACAAACACAAGAGATTCATTCATCTTGAACGGCAAAAAAAAAAAAAAAAATATTAAACCATTGAGGTAATAATTCACAAAGCATGTTCTCTAACAATCAATGGACGTCATAGTAAGTAAAATTGTGGCGCTATCGTTTGTTTACGTTTGTCTTCACAAAAGTTTTATTTTTCATTTTCTCTTAGTTTAGTTACATTACTTTATTGTCATCTTTATGAGCACTATATCTTTTACAGCAAACATGTCAGTCTGACGGGCTGTCTTCTAGTTTTAAAAGAAAAAAAAGATAAAATAAATAAATAAAAAATAAAAAATGGAAGAAAAAAAATCAGTCAATAAAATTATCAAATAACATAATATTGCAAAACGATAACGATTGCTCTTTTAGGCAGCGAAGCTTTACTGTAAATCGCACATTTCTGCACATGAAATCCTGTAACACCAAAACCAGTTTTACAGGAAGACTTGCGGGTTTATTTAGAGTGTTCCTGTCCTACACTGCAAAAACATATAGTTATATGTATTCATATAGATTATATGTACGCGTATAGTTATATGAATTCGCATAGATTATATGGAAACATATAGTTATATGTATACGTAAAGTCTATAAGGAAGCATTTAGTTAATATGTATGAGAAACGTATAAATCATGAATGTGTTGATATTTCTGACTGATTCCTCCGCCACCCTAATGTTGCAGAAAAAACATTTACCTATCTCGATTATCTCATAAATCTTTAATTTTATGTTTACCCCCCCTCCACCCTCCTTAATTTAGTGTCTTATTTTTAAAGAAAGAGGTACATCTATATAAGAAATTATTACAATAAATACATCTTCGATTTATAATGAAGCAAGCTCTCGATAAAAATAATAAAAAGACAATAAATAATATTATCAAATGTGAATAGAATGATTGCATAAAAATTTAAATTTAAATATCATTTCCATAAAGAAATCGTCATAACCATTTACCAGTTACTTGTCAAAACACCGATTAATAATAGTAATAATAATAACTTATTATTAAATTTGAGGGTATTTTGAAATTATTACTTTATTTTATCGACTGTTTTAAATATGGGAAATAGTAATGTAAAACATTCATAATTATTAGTTTTTATATATCTCACATTATATAAAAGAACACATGATTTTAACCACATAAATATATATTTAAAAAAAATCTATTGCAATGTCAAATTTGTCAGGAAAAACAGAATCTGAATTATCCAGTAGCTACCCTTTTTAACAATATAATTTATACCACTCCTATTTCCTGTAAAAAAAAAAAGTGAAACTATGATTTATATTTCTAAATTTCTAAGAGGATTTGTCAGCTATTTAATCCGACAATTTATTTAAATTTTATTTTAACCGGTATTATTTAATAAAACTTATTAAATTTCTATGTACCTTATTTCGGATTCGGATTTAAATTTTGATTATTTTCAAGAAATTTTATTTGGTTGAAATTTTGGTTGAGAAATGCTTTTTTATTTATTTTTTTTAAATTTCTTTTTCTTAAAACAAAGAAAATAAAAAATCAGGATACACAATTTTTACATTAGTAAGTTAATGTAAAAATTATGAACAAAATTAAATATGCTAAAAATATTTTGCATTTTTTTTTTAAGAATAGAGGAATCCAGAAAAGTTATTCATACTTTTACAAATTTGCAATTATAAGGTGAAAACTAAATAAAACTTTTATCTTTTAATTTACCATTTTTGTGTGCATATGTGTACTCTACAGTCTCACGTCATACGTAATTTTTTTTGTTGTTTTTGTTATTTTCATTCTTTCGGAGACTAAAAATCCATCCAGCGTGTTTTCAAAAACAATGCGCGCGGGCGTCGTCAGCCCCTTTCATGCGCCTGCGCCGTGACGTCACCAGTGTAGGCGTAGTGAGGGCCTTCGTGGCTGCGGCAACCTTTCGCCTATCCATTCGCCGCACTGGTTGCGACTCCGGCATGGCGACCACGGACCTCTACCACGCCGGCCCATTTTCAACGACGGGGTCGACGGGGGGCCGGCTTTGGCCGCGGGCCGGACTCTAGAGGATGGCCCGCTGGCCGCACAGCAAATATGGAAGGCCTCGATCTCAGCCATTTGACAGAAAACGAACGGCAGCAGATTCTGCAAGTGATGGCCCGTCAGAAAGTGGAAGAAGACCAGGAAAGGGAAAACTTCAAGTCAGTCTCACTTTCTCTCTCTCTCTTTCACTTTCCATTCTCTGTATCTTTCTCTTTCCTACTAAGCCCCAAGCATGATTTCCGAAAGCTGGTGCCCATTTCCTTACCATATGTGTGTGTACATATCTAAAATTCTGAATTTTATATGTGGTACTCCTTTCATCTCTTACCTACTATGGCGATGAGTAAACGTCATACGCACTCTCGATCCAATCCTATTTAAATATATCGTTACCATGGTGTTGTGTAATATAGGAATAAGATTACGGATAAGAGAGCATCCCTTGTTCTCGAATCCTAAGTTAATGGGAATTCCAAAAAGGAATGAATCAATCAGAAAGATGTACGACCATGGATAGATGAGGATGGCAGGCGCAAATCCTAAGGCGCAATGGCCGCTCCCACCCATCCCCCCACTATTCAGGTCAAGCGCTCTTGCCGGTTCATATTTGGAAAAAGAAGTCCCATGAAAAAAAAAAAAAATCTGTCCACTGCAATTTTAATTCTTTTTGAAATACTGTTGCCGGATCATAACTGAATGATCCCTTTAAAATAATTATTAAAGCATATATCATATATCCTAGTCCTTTAAAATTAGTCTCAGTTCATGTCCCAGTGCAATTAAGAAAGCAGGATTTGCCAAAAAGTTGTTTACACATGTTAGAGGGTTACTTTGATTTTCTATAAGAATGATTAATGGTTATTTATTACCAAAATTTTTGAGTGGTCCTAAGTGATTGTTTAATTAATGGAAAGTGATTTTTACGGAAATATTATTCAATATACCAAAAAAGTCCAAAAAAAAAAAGTCTGTCCACTGCAATTTTAATTCTGTTTGAAATACTGTTGCCGGAGGATAACTGAATGAGGCCTTTAAAATAATTATTGAAGCATATATCATACATCCTAGTCCTTTAAAATTAGTCTCAGTTTGTGTCCCAGTGCAATTAAGAAAGCAGTATTAGCCAAAAAGTTGTTTACACATGTTAGAGGGTTACTTTGATTTTCTATAAGAATGATTAATGGTTATTTATTACCAAAATTTTTGTATGGTACTAAGTGATTGTTTAATAAATGGGAAGTGATTTTTACAGAAATATTATTCAATATACCATATAAAATAGATCACTTATGATGATTTATCCAAAAGAGTCAAATTATATAGACCCATATTTCTTCCTTAGTGTATATCCGAAATATATACATTTTTAAATATAAATAAGTGTTCTATGGCTTTAATAAGTATTACGCTAATTCTTTCTAAATTTAAAATGTAGGACTTTCATGATGAAGATGGTCCAAAAATAGTTATTAACTTATTATTTTAGTAAATGTGAATGAAATATCTCTTTTAAATGTAAAATCACTTTTAAATTGATTTTTGATGTTAATTTATCTTTTGAATAGATTTTTATCATCTCAAATAGTATTTGAAACCATCCGAGGCATTTTTGAAACTCTATACAGAAATAATTTTTTGTTATAAATTATATTTACAGCTATAATATTGTAGTATTGCTGATTTCGTAGCAACCACAGTAAGACAATTAATAAATGTTTTTTCTTGGAAAACTATTAATTATTCCAAACAGAAAGCCTAAAATTTGAATTAAAATTTAAATTCTATCACTTTAAATTAACTATTTAAAAAGAGTTTTTTTTTCATTCTTTATTTTGATAATCACACTATGATAAAAGATTATTATTATTTGTTGAATAAGAAAAATAATAATTAAAATTCGAGAATTTTTATTAATGTTACATAAAATCAGAAAAATTTTCTCCTCAGATTGAGTTTGAGAGTTTGTAAAAACTAATGCTAACAAAATAATATTACAGACCTGAATATATAATCCGTCCCATACAATGTCTGCTAAATTTGGTTTACTGATTTAAGTTAGG
Source organism: Maratus speciosus (assembly GCA_963932465.1). NCBI lineage: Eukaryota > Metazoa > Arthropoda > Arachnida > Araneae > Salticidae > Maratus > Maratus speciosus. Next base: position 144,628,389 of record OZ010791.1, read on the forward strand.
AAGAAAATTAGAATTTTGTTGAATTAACCGCCTTCTATTACGATTTTATTTTTAATAGCTTACTTTATTTTTAAATTTTATATTTATTTTTATTGCATTGAAAATTTTTATTACTATTAATTACTTTTTTTTTTCATTTTGAAACTTATCAAAACAATCTGTAACTAAATACATTTCATGTCATATAAGACACTTGTTGAAGAATTTATTATAATCTCTAAAATTCAAAAATATTAAAAGCGTTTTTTTTAATCCAAAATACAAACATTCTTTATAAATTAAAAAAGTGCTTTTAAATTCATAAAAAAAAATATTTTAATACACATATTATTTAAAACGTTTATTGATATGCTTGCAATTTTTTAATATTTTGAATGTTAACATTATATATCACAATAGTTGCCTGCAACCTGGGAAATACTCTACTTAAATGAGGGAAATCGCAGTATAAATAAAAAAACTTATAAAAAGAAAGAAAATTAGAAAAGCACAGCACGTTTTAAAAAATCTTTCTCGCTGAGTCACAAAAGACTGCTTCTGCTTTCACAACAGGAACAAGTCTTATTTCTGTTCTCAAAGCAGTATTTTTTGCGACTGATGAATGAAGACGGAGTTCTTTCGAAACAGGTTATTATTTTTTTAAATACGGAATTTTCAAGGAACTCTTTCCATTATTTTAAGTTTTGCACTATGAATTATTAGATTCTTTCAAATGTTATAGAAATGAGAAAAATAATAATTTTTTTTTTTAAAACTTAATCTTAAATTTAGTTGTAAAAAAGGAATAAATCAAATTTAGTTTAAAAAAAATGAATAATGCAATATTTTACAGTTGTCGAAGTAGTGCCTTATACATGTGATGAATATTCATAACAAAAAAATTAGTTTATAATATGAAAAATATCCTTTATAAAGGCTCCCTTTAATTAAAAAAAAAAAAAAAAAAAAAAAAAAAAATTAGTCTACATGAGCATGGATGAATATGTTATATATATAGCCAAAGTTTTTGTAATTATAAATCATTATAACAAATGAAAAATTGACCATAAAAATTTATGATACCATTTATGACCATTTATGATACCACAAAACTGATTATCCAAAATGCTGTATATTAAAGTGGAATAATTGAAAATGTAATATGAAAAATTACAAAAGAAATATATATATATATATAGGATTTGTTGATGATTCATTATTTCAGGTCTTTTTTCATTGGTTAAATTGATTTAGTTACAAATAGTTTTAGAAAATATTTCAAATATTTATGAATTCCTTCATATATTTCATTATTTACTTGTTCTTTATATGAATTCGGCATCCTGTTGTTTTCCTTTCGCCAATTTTGAATGTTTTAATTTTTAATACTTCATATATTGGGGATTAGGATGTAAGTTTATTAAAAGAGTTCATTAATGATTAGTGAAATTAATAATAGTTAATCCAGCTTTATTATGCATAATGTCAGTGTAATGTATTGATACTCACTTAATTGATTTTTATAAAAAAAAAGATGATGAATTGTAATATTAATATTATATAATGGTTATATATATATATATATATATATAAACTTTTTTTGACACAGATTCAGATTTTAAAAAAAGTTACTGATATTTATAAATGACAATTAAAAAGAAAAGCTTAAATATAGTAGTTCCGTAAGTGTGTAGATTTATCAATATTCTTCGTATCACAGTTACGTAAATGGATTTTTTTTAAACTTTTTAAACAAATACTTTGTGAAAATGTTAGGAATTAAGTACTAAATGTTTAACAATTTATTTTCCTTTAATGCTGTAACAATTTTAATATTATATATTTATATGTATATTCAGAAATTAAACCTTTTACAAAAATTAGCACACATTTTAAATAATAATAATAATAATAATAATAATAATAATAAACAGAATTTTTACTTGCAAATATATTTTATATAAAAAATATTCATGTCATTTCAAACCGATATGTATGATTAAAAAAAAAAAATACTACTACTCCTCTTATAATTTTCAGTTTCTAAACAGTTAAAATTTTTAGGATAGTATTTCAGTACCAGTGCACTTCTGCAAGTCTTTCGCACTGCAGTCTTTGAGATTATTTACTGATATTTTTATCATTATTTTTTTATTAATTGAAATTTCGAATCAGACAACGTATTTTAAAGAATTGTCGGTGCACTACGCAAAAGGCCTGATCAAACACTTTTCGAACAAAATCCCAATCATCTTTGTTCATTTTGTATGTGCATAGATAAAGCGACGTTGACATCAGAAATAATATGTACGCGAGGGAAAAAAATTAAACACCCCCTACTGACTCTGCAACAAATTATCGAAAAAGAAAGTTAATGGCACCAAAAGATCGGAAATAAAGTCTACTTTTAGATTATGTATATCAAAATTGTTTAGGGGACCATCTATATCTCAAAAACAAACCCAAACGTTGTTTTTTCCAATAGCAATACCCACGTTTGACCATAAATAAATTCTATAACCTTCAATTAGCCTAAATACAATTTTTCATCAAATTCGTGCGATCAGTTTTAGAGAAATTAATTATTTTAAAATGAGCCTATTTTAGGGGCTGTATCCAAATTGAAGTTTGATACTCGATTGTTGAAATGCTACAGAATGACCAAGTCACTTCTATTAATGTATTATGTCTTGACAATAGGACCATTTCACTCACTTAATATGTTTCGACTATTGCCAGCTTAAATGTTTAAATAAAATGAGTAAAATATATTTTTCAACTTATACTTTTCTGCATATCATAGACGGCCCCTTAAACCATCATTTTGACGTTTTTTTAAGTATAATTTGAAAATTGCCTGGAAGAAAATTTTGAAATTTTTGATTTCGCATAAAGCAGGGCATAATAAATATAAATGTATCCAAAAAATTGTAGGTTGCAATTCATATTTTTTTTCGAATATTAATTTCTTAATTCATATAATATTTTTTTTTGCAAATTGCAAATTCAATGTATTTATTTTTGGTTTTTTAGTATTATAATCTGTGTCAAAAAATTATCACATTACGATTATAATTTCAGGAGATATTAATAAAAATAAGAAAATGTAATTTAACATTAGAAATTCTAAATTTTAAATGTTTATAATTCAAAAAATTATCATCCAAATGACTTGAAATTGCTTATTTAGGTATAGCTTGAACCGAATGTTTAAAATATATTGTCAAAATTGGGTGTTGCCATTGAAAAAAAAACAAAGTTTGGTCTGGCTTTGATTTGTAGATGGCCCCCAAGCAAACTTTATATACATAATTTAAAAGTAGACTTTACTTCCAATCGTTTGGTACCTGTAACTTTCTTCAACTATAATATGTTCCAGAGTTAATAAGGGGGGTGTTTGCATTTTTTTCCTACGACTGTACCAGTGGGAACGTACTTCTGAAATAGCTGTTGATTTATATATTATCAATTCGTAAAAAGTAGTAACAATAATGATTAAACAAAAGTAGCAGTCTAAAGCGTTTAATAAAAAATAAAATAAAATAAAAAGCTCTCCTGTTGTTTTTAAAGGAATGATTCGAAATTTTAAAAACATAGCCAGCATGACTTTAAATACGTATTTCTAAAACTCGTATTTTGATATTAGGCAAAATTCCGAAATGTGTTTTGAGAGAACTATATTTTAATAAACTGAGTGTCCCCTTTATCGAAATATCTCGTTTTCTTTCAGCTGTTGAAATACTTCTAAGATATCTCGTTTCCTGTTTAAAAATATTCTTCAATGTAAAAACGAGATATCTTTCCAATGGTACTCATGCGATTTAATTAAATGACAGCACAAACTTCTTTTACAAATAAATAATTAATTAATAACGAACGAGAAGTGATAATGTACTCCAAATTGCATTTGGTACCATAATGCTTACATACACATTTACAATGCAATATCTTGTATAATCAATTTCAATTATGTAATTAAACGTCTTAATGCAGGCTCGGGAGGTGCATAACATGAATAAGGGGTCACAGTCCTTTCCAACAATATGTCACATGTGGGGGTCGGCAAAAGTTAGAAAAATGCCCCCCTTTGGTCTATACCCCTTTGGTCCTGGAATACATCCTCCCCCGTTTGCAGAAATGTGTTACTGTGCACGGTGACTATATAGAAAAGGACTCATACAATGTAGCAATTTCATAAATTTCACTCAATTATTTCTATGTGAGGGCAAAAACTTATTGATACACCCACGTATATTTTATTTCCGATACAGAGTAATGAATAAGCTTTAAGTAGTGGCTTTCTGAAGTAGAGGCTACTTCAATCACGCGAAAACACCCATTCGCTAATGTTAATCCAATGGGAGAAATTTTTTAAGATATCTCGTTTGCATTTGAATATTTTTAATTAATTTTTTTAATTGGATAACTGAGGTTCATATTTACACTAGCCGTTTTGCAGTTTTTTATTTTGTTTACATGATTTTTTAATTAGGACCCTTTCATTTTCGACTGGTTTCGAAAGTTAAAGCACCCTTATATAAAAAGCATTCAAACAAAATGGAAAAAGTAAAAAACGGCCTTTGTACAGATCTACCTCCTATCCAATGCAAAAAATAATTTAAAAATATTCAAATGCAGACAATATATCTCAAAAATTTCTCCCATTGGATTAACACTAGCGAACGAGTGTTTTCACGTCACCGAAGTAGTCTCTTACACGAAAATACCCTCTCGTTAATGGGGAGAATTTTTTAAAAAAATATCTCGTTTGCATTCCAATATTTTAAAAAATGATTTTAGGTTGGATAGCTGAGGTCGATTATTATAAAGACCCATTTTTTACTTTTTCGATTTTGTTTACAGTTTTTTTAATTAGAACACTTTGATCTTCGGAACCGCTTTCGAAAATTAAAGTAACATTTAAAAAAATCTCTCTATAGAAAATCAAAAAGTAAAAAAAAAGGGCCTTTGTACAGATCGACCTCAGCTATCTAATAAAATAAAATTAAAATATTGAAATTCTGACGAGATATAAAAAAAAAATCCTACATAGGATTAACATTAGCGAGCGGATGCTTTGGCGTGAGTGAAGCAGCCTCTTAAACGTTCGAAGCCTCCGAAATCGTTGGTCGATGTGTTAATTTAACGAAAATCAATTAAAAAATTTTCCGGTGGGAACTTCCGTGCTCGTGGCTACTATTTTCACAAAAGCCTTAGTCTTGAAAGTGGCCACGATTCCGTGAGCGGCAGCGACTTCCCACCGGAAAACATAAAAGCGATTTTCGTTAAGTTAAATGCATCTTGAAAAACATACCCTGTTAACAAGTTAGCATAGAGGAAAACTAACTAACACAGCTATAAATATAACTGTTCAAATTTATACTGAATTTTGTTAATATCACTGACAATGAGATTTTATAACTAATACTAATTTTATAAAATTTACCTGCAAAAAACTGCAAAAATTGAGAATAAGATTTTATTTCACCGTCTCGTTCCAACAACAGGTATCCAAACAGAATTAAGCATAGTGTCTCATGGGAGTACTAGGAAGTCGTATGCCCGTTTTACCCTTGGCTGCAAAACCTTTTTTTCGGTATAATTTATTTCCTACTTTTAAGTCTTTAAAATGTTTCATTGTTGAAGTTGCACATCTCTTTCTCCATTTTGGCGAGCATTTATTGGCACATAATTAAATCCATTGTTTTTTCGGCTCCCATGTAATTATACGAGTTGCAGAGAATATTTAGCGATTTATCACCTGTGGCGGGCTAATTGGAAAATGCCTTAAATTAATGTATAAATTTATAATTAAGTTATAAAAATATTAAAATGTTGTACAGTTTTCGAAAACGCACCTTTGTATATAATTTTTATAATTGTAGCATATCAAAAAGTGGGTTAAAAATCGACTGTAAAATTTTATCTGTTCATACAAAAAACAGCTTGAGTTAAATAAAAGTCTAAATTTATAAACGTATTTTTTTGTATGAATGTGTTTAAGGAGTTCCGGGACATTGAGTTAAAATTTTAAATTTTTTTTGAGATGGTTGACCATATCATTTGTAAACAACATCACATGATAAAACGTCTCATAATAATAAAAAAATAAATAAATTTAGTAAAAAAGTGGGGTAATTTAAAATCATTATAACTCGAAATATTATTTGTAGGATTTCAATTTGTTTCCATATAAATAAACAGAAATATATAAATTTTAATTTTGATTCAGCACTTTTAAAAATATTAATTTAAATAAAAAAAATATTTAAAGTAAAAATCAAAAACATTTAAAGTAAAAAAAAATTATGTAACTTTTTTTTAAAAATCATATTTTCAAAAGTAAATATTTTTTTTCATATTTGCTGAATCAAAATAAAAGAAAACCAATTGAAAAAGACATGTTCCAAGTTTGAACCGTTTATCTTTACCAGTTCTTGACTTATAATAATTTAAATTCCAGAAAAGGTGAAAAAACACATAATGAAGAAAAACGCATTTTCACAAGAAGTCTTTTCACGACAACCATTGCTTGAAAGCTAGATTTCGGAAACAAACTAAGACGGAAAAATTAATATTTCCTATTCCAATTAAGATAGAAACATGATTTATACGACATTTTAAGCAGAAAAAAACAGAGAAAGTTTTAATGCAATAAAAGTTTTTTTTAGAAAATTTGAAGATTTTTTTTGTCCTGGACCCCCTTAAGCTTGGTAACGTCATGCGTAATTTCTTGATCATTTTTGCATTGCGCAATCCTTCCATAATTCATCCACGTACTAATCAAGTCAAAGATTTCGTGTTAAAGGAAATATTTTCACGAAGCATACAAGGAAACAGTATGTTTATATTGATTTTATAAGGAGCGCTTTTGTATGAATGGATGTCTATGACTGCTTGTCGCCCCACGCATATTAATCGATAGAATCGCATGTTTAAGTGTCTCATATTAAGTTCCGTTCGAAGTTATTCTTATTACTTATTACATCCGTTCCAAATCTGGGATTCTGAAGTAAATGAATAAATTCCTGCTTTCTATTATATTGACATGAAAATGAATAGAATTTAAAAACGAATTAGATCAGAAATTGAACACACTTACGAATGTTTTTGTAATAGTTATTAATATTTAGATTAAATAATTTAAATTTTAATTATTTTTTTCCTTGGAATTTTTCCTTTGAAATTTTACAGTTAAAAAACTATATTAAACATTAAAAAAATCTCTTTGTAAGTATAAATAATAAGTTAAAACATGTAACAATTTCCGAAATCCTTTCCCAGAAAATAAACAGTCTTGGAATATCATGGTAAAATCGTATTTCACGTAACAATTTGCAAGTGTTAAATTTCTTGTAACTACTTAGAAAAAAAAAAAAAAAAGGAATAGAATTTAAAAACGAATTAGATCAGAAATCGAACACACTTACGAATGTTTTAGTAATAGTTATTAATTTATAGATTAACACATTAAACGCCACGTCAGCCACCGGTGGCTGACACTGAATTTTCCGTTTAAGACGCGTGATTCACCGATGACTGACGGTCTAAAATGTGATATAAAACTGAAAATATATATATTGTTTTAAGTAACTACTGATAAATTTATTTAAAATTTACTTACCTTTTATTTTTTACAGAATTATACATTCTTAAAAATTACTTAAAATATTGCAAATTTTTCAGCTTCAGTGTCAGTCACCGTGGCTCTCAACGCGTTAAAGAATTTAAATTTTAATTACTTTTTTCCCTTGGAATTTAATTTTACAGTTTAAAAACGATATTAAACATTATTTTACTCTTTGTACGTATAAATAATGAATTTAAACATGTAACGATTTCCGAAATTCATTCACAGGAAATAAACAGTCCTGGAGTATCATGGTAATCGTATTTCGCATAACAATTTGCAAGTGTTACATTTCTTGAAACTACTTAGAAATTAAAAAAAAAAGATAATAGAATTAAAAAACGAATTAGATCAGAAATTGAACACACTTACAAATGTTTTTGTAATAGTTATTAATTTTTAGATTAAATGATTTAAATTTTAATTAATTCTTTTCCCTTGGAATTTAATTTTACAGTTTAAAAACAATATTAAACATTTTTATCTCTTTGTACGTATAAATAATAAGCTAAAAGATGTAACGATTTCCGAAATCCTTTTCACAGAAAATAAACAGCCCTGGAGTATCATGGTAATCGTATTTCAAGTAGAAATTTTCAAGTGTTACATTTCTTGAAACTACTTAGAAAAAAAAAGAATAGAATTTAAAAACTAATTAGATCAGAAATTGAACACACTTACGAATGTTTTTGTAATAGTTATTACTTTTTAGATTAATAATTTAAATTTCAATTATTTTTCCCCTTTCTAATTTAATTTTACAATTGTAAAACATTATTAAACATTTTTCTACTCTTTGTACGTATAAATAATAAGTTAAAGCATAGAACGATTCCCGAAATCCTTTGACAGAAAATAAACAGTCCTGAAATATCATGGTAATCATATTTCACGTAACAATTTGCAAGTGTTTCATTTCTTGAAACTACTTAGAAATTAAAAAATAAAAGAATAGAATTTAAAAAAGAATTAGATGAGAAATTGAACACACTTACAAATTTTTTTGTAATAGTAATTTTTAGAATAAAGAATTTAAATTTTAGTTAATTTTTTTCCCTCTTGGAATTTTATTTTAGTTTAAAAACGATATAAAATATTCTTTTACTCTTTGTGCGTAAAAATAATAAATTTAAACATATAACGATTTCCGAAATCCGTTCACAGATAATAAGAAATCCTGGAGTATCATGGTAATCGTATTTCACGTAACAGTTTGCAAATGGTAAACATCTTGAAACTGCTTAGCAATATTTTAAAAAATGAATAGAATTTAAAACGAATTAGATCAGAAATTGAACATAATTACGAATGTTTTTGTTATTAATTTTTAGATTGAATAACGTTAATTTTAATTATTTTTTCTTGCAATTTGATTTATAGTTTAAAAAGGATATTGAACACTCTTCTACTCTCTATACATATAAATAATAAATTAAAACGTGTAACGATTTCCGAAATACTTTAAAAGAAAATGAGCAGTCCTGGAGTATCATGGTAATCGTATTTAACGAAGCATTCCAAAAATATTAATTAAAATATGTTAAAAAGTAATTCGAATTTTAAATCAGAGCCGACTCCAGTTAATTTTATAGTTTAAAAACAATATTAAACATCCTTCTACTCTCTCTACATATAAATAATAAATTTAAACGTGTAACGATTCCCGAAATCCTTTCACGGAAAATAAGCCGTCCTGGAGTATCATGGTAATCATATTTCACGTAACAATTTCCAAGTGTTAAACGTCTTGAAACTACTTAGCAATAAAAAATAAATGCGGGTGAAAAATTAAAAAATATTAAATAAATTGTGTTAAAAAGTAACTCCATTTTTAAACCAGAGCTGGAACACTGAGCTGAAGATTTACACATTAGAAGTAAAGAAATAATTATTTTTAGAGCTTATTATACAGAGAGTTGTTTTTTTAGAGATGAATTGTCGAAAATTAAAAGCAGAAAAGAACAGCCTTTCAGATAGCTCATGTGTTTAAACAAAATAAATAAAAAATAAATAAATTCTTCATTCGAATGTGGAGGGCTTAAGCTCCATTAGTTTCTCACTTTTCCACGCCAAGAATTGTTGCATATCATATGTTCTAGGAACAAAATGAATTCTAGGAGAAAGTTTACTGTTTTTTTCTTGTTCCCTATTTTACCCTTCAGCACCACAAAAAGCAATGTTCCTTTGATTTTATTTGCTTTAAGAATTTAAAGTTATTAAAATGATCTTTATTTATCAAAACTATTCTACAATCTTCAGTTTAATATAAAATTAACAGAATAACTATAAGCTCGAATATTAAAGGTGAATGATCAATTTTTAATAGCTTTTATGCAGAATTTATTATTATTTATATTTTAAAAATTAGTATAAATGAAATAAATTTAAATAAATTAAAAGAAATTAAAAATTAGTATTAATAATAAATTAATATAAATGAAAAGAATATGTTTAATGAAATAAAATCTTTTTCGTGGGTATCTATTGTATTTAAACACAATTAATCAATAAAAGTTATATATATATATATATATCATCAATAAATAAAAATGCAAATACACCATAACTTTGGAAAGAAGGTGTATATCAACAAAGGATATGTTGATATACACCTTTTTATTGCTTTTAATTGCTTTTTAATTGCAAGCACATTAAAATTGCTTTATTGCTTATTTAATATTGCTTTATTTAATTGCTTTATTGCTTAATTGCATTTAATTGCACCTTTTTTTTATTTTAACCTTTTTAATTTTAAGTTGCAATTTTAAATTAACTTTATAAAAGGCATTTTTAAAAGCCTTTTTGTTTTGTAATTTAATTATGCTTTGCTTATATTACTTTTTTTTTAAAGTTTGGTTTAATTACCTTTTAAAATAAAATGACAATAGTTTAGTTTTTTTCTGTATTGAGTGCAGGATGGACTTGTGTTCAGTAACCTGCAAGTTTTTAACAGTGGGGGTGGAGTTAGGTCTGTCTGTCCACCCACTGATTAAGACCAGACAGTTTTTTACCTGTGTAATTTAAATTTGAAGGTTTTGGGATTTTTATTGTTAAATGTTATAAATTTTGTTGATATAAGTTAATTTTTTCAAGACTTTCCAAAGTTATGGTGTATTTGCATTTTTATTTATTGATGAGATACATTTAATATGAGCTGCTTTTGGCGCCTGTTATGCAATAATTTTTCATTATATATATATATATATATATATATATATATATATATATATATATATATATATATATATATATATATATATGTTAAATCAAAGGATATAATAATATTTAAAAAGATAGCGTATGTTCTTTTGGGTAGCGAAGCTTTACTGTAAATCACACTTTACCGCACATGAAATCTTGCAGCTCCAAAACGAGTTTTACAGGAACACTTGTAGATTTATTCGTAGTTTTCATTTTTTGCACAGTTAGGACGTATTTTTTTTTCTTCCTTTTCTTTTCACCTTTCCTTTTTTACTCAGTAATTTATGACGGAATATTTTTTTTAAAGTTTGGTTTCTGTATTAAAACATAAAAAGAATATTAGATGATACTCAAAATTTTAAAACTGATTTATTTTATGAGCCCCGAAACATTAAAAGATGTAAATAGCTATGCATATAATAATGAAACAAGTAAAAATTCTGTTTTGCAGCTGAAAAGATGAAAAGATGAAAAATATTAATAACTTTAAATTGCGTGCTGAAAATATGAAAAATAATAACTCGATAACTAATTGAGCGGTTTGAATCTTTTTTTTTCTTATTTACCAAGAGTTTTGATTTTTTGTTATTTTATATTTAAAGTAACCATTATTAAACGGATTTACGTTTTTATGATCACTCAGTATGATGCCGATGGTAAAAAGACCTCCCCCACCGGGTTCGTTTGTATACTACATTTAAGGTAAATTTTAGCTTTGTTTAAAGCAATCCTGGACAACGCTATTCGGGTCTACTTTTACTTAATAATAACGTAAATTTTAATAATTATTGCCTTGATTTAGAATACTATACCAAGTAAAGAATAAGTTTACTTATGTAATGAAACAATCTAAAATTTAACCTAGTTACATTTGTAAGTTTATGTAAATTAAACATTCTGTCATAGCTAATGTAAACGCAAAAAGTTATTTCATTTAACATTTTACAAGCAAAATATAAGGTTGTATGATTTTACGATATAAAAAGTTCATGTTTCTTGAATAAAATCTACGATTCACTACGGATAAAAACTACTATTACTCAAGAGATGAGGTAATAAAAAATAATATAGATATATTGAAAGCTATCGGTAAACGGCTAAGATTTATGGTAGGTGCTTTGCTTTATGATAAGCATGTTTCTACAGAGGCATTTTCAGGATAATGCAACAGATTTTTTCTTGTATCTTAAAAAAAACTTTCCATTTTAGTATTTTTCAATTAAATATTTATGCATGAAATCTTTATTTAATGAGTAATAAAAAAAATAGCGATTTTTTTAACTCTAAAACTTTTCTCACTTTTCCATACTGAGTGAAAATATTTTTAAAAATGTAAACAATTATCTTAAAAAGAAAAGTCAGAGAAAGATATCACTTTACTAAAAATCTTGTGAATATTTAGATGTTAGTTATTTTTTGATGGGTGGTTTAAAAAAGGCTGAGACAAAAAATATTAATTAGCTTTAGTGAAAAATGTGCAGCAACAAATATCTTATTTTTCCGTACAAAAAAAAAAAAAAAAAAAAAAAAAGTTAAAAAATCCTCAAATTAAACTAATACTTCACCAACAAAGCCCCACAATCTTGAAAATACGAAATCATTTTACGAGTGAGTAAGACACAATTTAAAAAGAAAACCCATATTGCCGTTCATAAAAACAAAGCTTTTTAATACGATTTGATTATGTCAAAATGGTGTCCTAACCTCGAAAATACGGAATTATTCCGACGGTGAAAACAAAGATATTCTTATAGAATATATATTTTCATTTATGAAAGAAAATAATATTACCATGATTATATAAAAATTACCATCACTGACTTTTAAGTCCACATATAATGAGCCTAAAGCTTAGTATTTATTTAAGACAGTATTTACCTGAAGCTCTTTAGTTTAAATGGAATAAAACAATTCTAAAAATATCGTAATTTTCTAATAATAGTAATTATTCAGTTATGCGAGTAAAATTTCCATTTCTTTTGAACTAATGGATGCTGAGTTATGCATTTACGAGGAAATCAATAATAGTTGAAAAGTATAAGTGATATGTGTAATTTAATCAGTTTTTCACTCATTAGAGTGAAACAGAAAAATCAAATCCATGATATTTCTAAATTCGATTATCTTAAATACTTTAAACTTTCATATTAATAAATATATCCTAATATTTAATAATACGTAATAATTTAGCTGGGAGTAGACATATCCAAGGTGCTTATGGTTTTTATTTTGCCATCAACACTTCCAAATATTTAACGTAGCATTAATTAGTCGCAGACTATTCTTACACATTCTGCGAAAAGAAAAGTCTTTTTCGTGACTAATGTAAAAATCATGCGCTCAGGGTATATCATGCTCTGCGTATGTGCGCTGGGGTTAAACTTAATAATTTATTACTCCTTCGTTGCCAAAACTTTTCTTTGGATTTTACCAAAATAAATCAGGTTTCAATTGATTCAAAGACCACATAAATATACGTACAAAATTAACATTCTATATGTGCGTCGAATTTCATTATATTGTAACTAAAAAACCAATTGTTATGAAAATGAACCTAAAAAAATATTTTTGCTAAGTACACCGAAAAGGAAAATACTAAAGCAACCAGATAAATCCAAAGTTTAATAAGTTATATTGTTAATGAACATTAAAACTTTTTACAAAAACATTCATAATAGATTTCATGTATGTTTTAATATCTTAAAAAAACTTGCCAGGCAATTTCAAAAAGTTTTATCAAGAGGATTCTTGTTTTTTCTCATTAGCAGAAATGGCTCTTCCTTTTTAATTCACAAGAAAAAAAAAAACTCCCCTTCGTAAGCTGCTAAAAGTGCTTGCCAGTTTAAAATTTTATCTTCGTTTGAAATGAAAAAATGAAAAATGAATGTATAAATAAGTACAATAGAGAGTCCATGCAACATAATACTACATACGCAAAACAATACTAAAGCAACCAAATAAATCCAAAGTTTAATACATTCTATTGCTAATTAATATTAAAACGTTTTACAAAAACATTCAGATTTTGTGCAAGTTCTAATATCCTAAAAAAACTTGCCAGGCGATTTCAAAATTTTATATCAAGAGGGTTCTTGTTTTTTCTCATTAGCAGTAATAGCTCTTTTCCTTTATTTCTCAAAAAAAAAAAAAAAAAAAAAAAAAAAAAAAAAGTTGTAAACTGCTGAGAACACTTTTCGGTTTAAAATTTTATCTTCGGCTGAAATGAAAAAAAAAATGAATGTATAAATAAGTACAATAGAGAGTCCATACAACATAATACTAAATACACTATACAATACCAATTGTTATGAAAATGAACCTAAAAAAATATTTTTGCTAAGTACACCGAAAAGGAAAATACTAAAGCAACCAGATAAATCCAAAGTTTAATAAGTTATATTGTTAATGAGCATTAAAACTTTTTACAAAAACATTCATAATAGATTTCATGCATGTTCTAATATCTTAAAAAAACTTGCCAGGCAATTTCAAAAAGTTTTATCAAGAGGATTCTTGTTTTTTCTCATTAGCAGAAATGGCTCTTCCTTTTTAATTCACAAGAAAAAAAAAAAAAAAACTCCCCTTCGTAAGCTGCTAAAAGTGCTTGCCAGTTTAAAATTTTATCTTCGTTTGAAATGAAAAAATGAAAAATGAATGTATAAATAAGTACAATAGAGAGTCCATGCAACATAATACTAAATACGCAAAACAATACTAAAGCAACCAAATAAATCGAAAGTTTAATACATTCTATTGCTAATTAATATTAAAACGTTTTACAAAAACATTCAGATTTTGTGCAAGTAATACAACCGAATAAATTCAATAAATTTCCAAAGTTTAATAAGTTCTATTGTTAATTAATATTAAAACTTTTTACAAAAACATTCATAATAGATTTCGTGCAAGTTCTAATGTCTTAAAAAAACTTGCCAAGCGATTTCAAATTTTTTTATCAAGACGGATCTTGTTTTTTCTCATTAGCAGTAATGGCTCTTTTTCACAAGAAAAAAGAATCTCCCCTTCGTAGCCTGCTAAAAGTGCTTTTCGGTTTAAAATTTTATCTGTGTTTGAAATGAAAAAATAAAAAATGAATGTATAAATAAATACAATAGAAAGTCCATAAAACACAATAGTAAATATACAATGCAATACTAAAGCAACCAAATAAATTAAAAATTTAATAAGTTCTATTGTTAATTAACATTAAAACATTTAACAAAAACATTCACAATAGATTTCATGTAACCTCAAATGTCTTAAAAAAATTTGCCAGGCGATTTCAAAAATTGTTATCAAGAGAATTCTTGTTTTTCTCTAATAGATCTTTTTTTAAGTTTCACATGGGAAAAAAACTCTCTTGGTAACCTGCTAAAAGTGCTTTTCAGTTTAACATTTTATATTCGTTTGAAATGAAAAATAAAAAACGAATGTATAAATAAGTACAATAGAGAGTCCATAAAACACAATACTAAATACACAATACAATACAAAGCAACCAAATAAATTAAAAATTTAATAAGTTCTATTGTTAATTAACATTAAAACATTTAACAAAAACATTCACAGTAGATTTCGTGTAATTTCTAATGTCTTAAAAAAAATCTTGCCAGGCGATTCCAAAAATTTTCATCAAGAGGGTTCTTGTTTTTTCTCATTAGTAGTAATGGCTCTCTTTCTTTGTTTCACAAGGTAAAAAAAAACCCTTCGTAAACTGCTGAAAACGCTTTTTAGTTTAAAATTTTATCTTCGTTTGAAATGAAAAAATAAAAAATGAATGTATAAATAAGTACAATAGAGAGCCATACAACACAATAGAGGTCTGCACGGGCCGGAATTTCCAGGCCCGGGCCCGGCCCGGCCCGGTGTAAAAATTGGAAGTTCGGCCCCAGCCCGGCCCGGCTCGTTTGCATTTTTACAGTTCTCGGCCCGGCCCGGCCCGTACAAAAAATCAGTGAAATCAGGCCCGGCCCGGCCCGGCCCGACACTATTTCTATTAAAAAAAAATTTTCCTTTTTTTCTCAACATACAATTAAGATTCTTTTAATGAATTCTACATACATATTTATGGGAACATTTTACAGTATATTTTACATTACTATGATGTTCGCAAAACAGAAAACACACAATAGTAAACATTAACAATTACTTATAGTGTTTTAGTCATCGTGTTTACAGACATTTCAAAATGGAAATAAGGATTCATTAAAAGATTAATGTAGTTCAGAATAAAGGATTAAAAACATGATAACTTTTGAAGCTGTATAATAAAAAGTAGATTTGTGAAAATATTTCTCTCATTTTTAAGGCTTTTCTCAAATCCAAAGGAGCTACATTTCGACACATTTATGAATTCTTTTCTTTTCGGAAGCGCGTAAGATCGGCAGGTATTCTTATTCAGAAGCTATGTAAGTGTCGTTTTTTTTCATAGATAAAAGCAATATATCTTTCTGAAAATACTGTCAAAGTTAGCGTTTTGAATCGAATTTCCGGAAGCGATAGCACAGGAAAGGAGAAAAACGTACAGTCACGTGACTGGAATCTCTGTTATCTCTGTAAGTAATTTATCAAATATGGAAAAAGCTATTCGTTTCCAAATGCCTTCAATAGGCAGGCCTGTCAATTTTATGCCTTTATAGTTAAAAATTTTGTCAGAAAATGTGTCTGAAAGCTTCGCATTGCTGAGCAGTGAATATGAGAACCACCTTAAAGTATATTTCCAAAGATACTGTTAAGAGAAGTTCATTATTACTATTAATACTACAAAACACAATGACTGTTCTACACATCCTGAGATCGATTAAGACCAGTTCCGTCCCGGCACGAGTCTGTTGACAAAAAATTAATCTCGGAATCAGACATCTTGTAACTGTACGATGTCCTCTACGATGGACATGTTACATTTCTGTATTGATGTTGTGAAACTCGCATCAACTCGTGACGCACATTTATACTTCTCGAGAAAATCATATTCATTGAAAATGGCTCGTATTTTATCTTTTTCGCTTAAATTCTTATATCGGGCCGACAGGCCCGATTAATTTTTTTGACGGCCCGGCCCGGCCCGTTGAAAAAATTGTCCTAATTCTGCCGGCCCGGCCCGTTTGAAAATTCGCTTTCATTCCGCCGGCCCGGCCCGCGGGCCGGGCCGGGTACGGGCCTCGGGCCAAGCCCGGGCCCGTGCAGACCTCTACAACACAATACTAAATACACAATACAGTACTAAACCAACCAAATAAATCCAAAGTTTAATAAGTTCTATTGTTAATTAACATTAAAACTTTTAACAAAAACATTCATGATAGATTTCGTGTAACTTCTAATGTCTTGAAAAAATTTGCCAGGCGATTAAAAAAATTGTTATCAAGAGGGTTCTTGTTTTTCTCTAATAGATCTTTTTTTAAGTTTCACATGGGAAAAAAAACTGCCTTGGTAACCTGCTAAAAGTGCTTTTCAGTTTAACATTTTATATTCGTTTGAAATGAAAAATAAAAAACGAATGTATAAATAAGTACAATAGAGAGTCCATAAAACACAATACTAAATACACAATACAATACTAAAGCAACCAAATAAATTCAAAGTTTAATAAGTTATATTGTTAATTACTATTAAAACGTTTTACAAAAACATTCATAATAGATTTCGTGTAATTTCTAATGTCATAAAAAAAACTTGCCAGGCGATTCCAAAAATTTTCATCAAGAGGGTTCTTGTTTTTTCTCATTAGTAGTAATGGCTCTTTTTCTTTGTTTCAAAAGGTAAAAAAAAACCCTTCGTAAACTGCTGAAAACGCTTTTTAGTTTAAAATTTTATCTTTGTTTGAAATGAAAAAATAAAAAATGAATGTATAAATAAGTACAATAGAGAGTACATACAACACAATACTAAATACACAATACAGTACTAAACCAACCAAATAAATCCAAAGTTTAATAAGTTCTACGGTTAATTAACATTAAAACTTTTAACAAAAACATTCATGATAGATTTCGTGTAACTTCTAATGTCTTGAAAAAATTTGCCAGGCGATTTCAAAAATTGTTATCAAGAGGGTTCTTGTTTTTCTTTAATAGATCTTTTTTTAAGTTTCACATGGGAAAAAAAACTCCCTTGGTAACCTGCTAAAAGTGCTTTTCAGTTTAACATTTTATATTCGTTTGAAATGAAAAATAAAAAACGAATGTATAAATAAGTACAATAGAGAGTCCATAAAACACAATACTAAATACACAATACAATACTAAAGCAACCAAATAAATTCAAAGTTTAATAAGTTATATTGTTAATTACTATTAAAACGTTTTACTAAAACATTCGTAATAGATTTCGTGTAATTTCTAATCTCTTAAAAAAAACTTGCCAGGCGATTCCAAAAATTTTCATCAAGAGGGTTCTTGTTTTTTCTCATTAGTAGTAATAGCTCTTTTTCTTTGTTTCACAAGGTAAAAAAAAAACCCTTCGTAAACTGCTGAAAACGCTTTTTAGTTTAAAATTTTATCTTCGTTTGAAATGAAAAAATAAAAAATGAATGTATAAATAAGTACAATAGAGAGTCCATACAACACAATACAGTACTAAATCAACCAAATAAATCCAAAGTTTAATAAGTTCTATTGTTAAGTAACATTAAAACTTTTAAGAAAAACATTCATGATAGATTTCATGTAACTTCTAATGTCTTGAAAAAATTTGCCAGGCGATTTCAAAAATTGTTATCAAGAGGGTTCCTGTTTTTTCTCATCAGCAGTAATGGCTTTTTTTTATGTTTTAAATGGGGGAAAAAACTCCTTTCGTAACCTGCTAAAAGTGCTTTTCAGTTTAACATTTTATATTCGTTTGAAATGAAAAAATAAAAATTGAATGTATAAATAAGTACTATAGAGAGTCCATACAACACAATACTAAATACACAATACATTACTAAAGCAACCAAATAAATCCAAAGTTTAATAAGTTGTATTGTTAATTAATATTAAATCTTTTTACAAAACATTCATAATAGATTTCGTGTACGTTCTAATGTCTTAAAAAACGTTGCCAGGTGATTTCAAAATTTTTTATCAAGAGGGTTCTTGTTTTTTCTCATTAGCAGTAATGGCTCTTTTTTTATATTTCACATGGGAAAAAAACCTCCCCTTCGTAACCTGCTGAAAACGCTTTTCAGTTTCACATTTTATCTCCTTTTGAAATGAAAAAATAAAAAAGTGAATGTATCAATAAGCACAACAGAGAGTCCATACAACACAATATTAAATATACAATACAGTACTAAAGCAACCAAATAAATCCAAAGTTTAATAAGTTCCATTGTTAATTAACATTAACTTTTTACAAAAACATTCATAATAGATTTCATGTACTTTCTAATGCCTTAAAAAATTGCCAAGCGATTTCAGAAATTTTTATGAAGAGGGTTCTTGTTTTTTTCTCATTAGCAGTAATGGCACCTTTTCTTTATTTCACAAGAAAAAAAAAAAAAAAAAAACTCCCCTTCGTAAACTGCTGAAAACGCTTTTCAGTTTAAAATTTTATCTTCGTTTGAAACGAAAAAATAAAAAAATGAATGTATAAATAAGTACAATACCGAGTCCGTACAACAAACTGTCCATTACGTTAGAAATACCTACAGAATTAAGAGAGAGAAAGATCAGAAAAAAATGTATATATATATTAACATTTTTAATACCGAGTGTAATCTTCAGGGGATTAGATGGAGGAAACTGCCAACATCGTTAGAACATGGCTTCCGCGCAAAACTAGACGACTGCAGACATTACTTTTTATCTTTCTCTTTCGTTTGACTGATACTTATCTGACGGTAAAAAATCAATCACTTAAGTGCTAGTTATTTTGCATATTTTGTAAAGCATTAGTGATTCAGTTTGAATAAAAAGGAATCGCGAATTTCATATTGAAGTTTGACCTTTTATTCTGAATTGTGGCGTTGCGTAATTTGAATTTGAATAAATAGGATATTTGCGTTTCATTGGTATTTTCTTGATTTAAATAATTTTATTAAATTTGCTACATGTTATATGCATTTTTCAAAATTATAATCTTATTTTGTAAAAATGAAAATTTAATTTTAATTTAGAATAACGATTATTTCAAATAAATCTGTTTAAAGTTATTTAAAATAGTACTTTAAATTATATTTAAAAAAAAAAAAAAAGAAACTGGAGCAAGGTTGCACTAAAGTGGTGAAAACGCAATGTTTGTCTGTAGATGTAAATTTTAAATAATTATTTTTTCAATAGTAATACTGAGAAGTGCAAAAATCTTTTAAGCTAAAAGTATAACGAAGTACTCGTTTTCAGTTTTGGTTTTTTGTCCATTTGGGATAAGCTCATGTTTAAACTGCATTTTATTGCAGGTGAACCCGGATAAAACGATCCTAGTTAAACCGATTTATCTGATATATCATACTATTGGAATTCGTAAAATTTTTCTTGATTTTTAATCCAAAAGAGTATACAAAAATTGCGTATAGCGAAGTTTACACCAGAAATATTACCAAAGATATTAAATACCAATTTAGACTGGTTTAATATTGACCTCATGAAAAATTTTCGTTTTAATACAACTCTGCATAAAGCTACATTCATTCAATGTCATTCTTCAAGTGAATGATTTAATATATTGAATGACTGTATCAGAAAGGAAGTGTGAAATCATCTTGTTTCCATAAGAATATTAATGGATAAAAATTTCTTAAAATACTTGTAGATTCGTGAAAAAATTTAATTGAAAATAAAACTATCTTAATAATCGGTCAAATGCGAGTTTTACTTGCACACAAAGGGTTCTTCACAAGAAAAACCTTGTACAAAGTTTAAACTTGGCATTGTGCCAAGTGCGCCTCGAAAGGAAGTCGCAAAGTTGCGACGCCACCTTGGTCCGTGCTGTTGTTTCCCAGATAGGTTTTCAATTAACATCTCGGCTAGTTAATGACACATTTTTTCGAAAATCATTGTCAACAATCCTTCGATGATTCCGCGTAGATAGGCACCTTGATTGCACCTCAACTTCAGCACTAAGTGCCCTCAAAGAAAAGTTTGTGTGTAACAGCAAAACGCGATTTCCTCAAAAAATATGTGACTTAAGATAATTTCTATAGTGGATCGGAAATAGGAGGGGGTAAGGGAACATGTTTTCAGTACATTTTCGACGATATCTGTGAAAATATAATACCTAAAATTAAAACAGATATATGTTTGAGTTCAGTGTTACGAAGTCTTTCGAAGATACCGCACACGATATATATATATATATTTCAAGTAATTAACTACTTACTTTTTTTCTAAAAATATTTGTGAATGGCTAATAATCTATAAATATGTGGGTCAGTAGCCTATGTGAACCTGGAACGTTTGAACTTTCCACGTTCCATAGTTTTCGAGGTTCCATAGTTTCTAAAAACAGTCCATTAATTAAAAAAAAATCAAAATGCGATGTAACCAAGTGACGATGAAAGAATCGTAGAAAAAAATTAGAATGGTGCTTGACTGAAATTTTGAATAATTCAAAAATGAATCCTTATGCGGAAATTTTTTCCAACAGTAGCCTTAACCATACTTCCCAACATTCAACTAAACTTCCGCAAAATGTGAGTTAAATTGACCCAGGTTATACGCGTTACTAACCAGAAAATTTGTTTAATGTATCATTATACTTTTAAAATAATGTTTCTATATGAAATCTATCTGAATTAATTTCGTTTGTAAATTTCTGGTTCGAAACGTGTTTAACCTGGGTAACTCACATTTTACGGAAGTTTAATGGAAAGTTGGCAAGTATGCCTTAACTCATACCGAAAAACTCATTTGTGCCAATAACACAACTTCTATAATATAATATATATATATATATATATATATATATATATATATATATATATATATATATATATATATATATAATGCTTTTATTAATTCACTTAAAAGTAGAAGTACGCCGAACTTAAAATTTATATTTTATAAATGGAAATTCAAGCTCTTTAAATGACGTTGCTTTTCTATGTAAAATATACTAAAAGTACAAAAATAATGGACTATTATCAAAAAGTTCATTTTATTGAAATAACAACAGGAAAGAAAAAGAACTTTTATGTTATTGTAAATATATAGTCGGGAAAAAAAGTAAACACCCCCTACTAAATCTGCAATTAATTATAATAAAAGAAAGTTACTAGTACCAAAGGATTGGAAATAAAGTCTACTTTTAAATGATGTACATGAAATTTGCTTAGAGAACTAGCTACAAATCAAAACCAGACCAAACCTTGGTTTTGTCAATAGCAACACCCAATTTTGACAATATATTGTAAATCTTCGGCTCAAACCATGCCTAGAAACGAAATTTCAACTCATTTGGATGATAATTTTTTAAAATTTAGAGCTTTTAAGGTTAAATTACATTTTTATATTTTTATTAATATCGCCTGAAATTATATTCCTCCTGTGATAATTTTTTGTGTGGTTATAATACTAAAAAATCTAAACATACATTAAATTTGTAATTTTTATAACTTTATAATTTAATAATGGATTTAATATTCGATAAAAATTATGAATTGCAACCCACATTTTTTTTTTTTTTTTTTTTTTGGATGGACTCATACAGCTTTATGCAAATCCATATTTTCAAATTTTTCTTTCTGTTAGTTTTTAAATTATGCTTAAAAAAAGGTCAAGATGCTAGTTTAAGGGACCGCCTATGATGTGCAGAAAAGCATAATTTGAAAAAAAAAATCTCTTAAGGGGGTCCGGGACACATTTTAAAATAATTTTTATTTATTGAGTTAAAATTCTGAATTTTTTTGTGATGGTTAACCTTATCATTTATAAGCAAAATCACATGATAAAACTTCTACGAATTTTTTTTTAATTTAATTTAAAATTTATTCAAAAAGGGGGGTAATTTAAAATCGTTATAACTCGAAGTATTATTTATAAAATTTCAATTTTTTTTTCGTTTAAATAAACAGAAATATATAAGTTTTAATTTTGATTCAGCATTTTTAAAAATATTAATAAATAAAATAATTAAAAATATTTAACAAAAAAATTTCAAAAAAAGTGGTGCAACTTTAAAAAAAAATCATATTTTCAAAAGTAAATATTTTTTTCAAATATTCTGAATCAAAATTAAAGTAAAATAATTGAAAAAGATCTGTCCCAAGTTTGAACCCTGTATCTTTAACGGTTCTCGAGTTATAAGAATTTAAATATGAGAAATGGTGAAAAACCCTATCATGAAGAAAAACACATTTTTACAAGAATTCGTTTCCATGACAGCCATTGCTTGAAAGCAAGATTTTTAAAATAAACCAAAACGAAAAAATTAATATTTTTTGTTCTAATTCAGATAGAAACATGATTTAAATGTCATTTTAAGCAGGGAAAAATAGAGAATTTTTTTTATGAAATAAAATGTTTTTGCAAAATTTGAAGATTTTTGTGTCCCGGACCCCCTTAAACTAATTGTACGAATTTCATGAAAATTTGTGTTTAGGCTAATTGAAGGGTGCATAATTTATTTATGGTGTCAAACTTGGGTATTGCTATTGAAAAAAAAAAAAAATGATTCGTTTTGATATGTAGATTGTCCAAATTTTATATACATTTTTTAAAAGTAGATTTTATTTTCAATAATTTCGTACCAGTAACTTTCTTCTACAATAATTTGTTGCGGAGTTAATGAGAGGTGTTTACTTTTTCTTCCACGACTGTACATTATTGTAATAAACATATATTAATTTCTGAGTCATGAGATAATATTTTAAGGTAAACTCATGTCTGAAAATTATTTAAACTAAAGATTTCTAAATTGTATTAATAAATTGTAGTTCTCACCGTATAATAAAAAAATTAATTAAAATTAATCTATTAATGGATCATTAAATTCCAAAAATATGAAAATATTGTTTTGTCACTAAAGATTCATAATTGCACATAGAAAAAAAATCTTTTTTAAGAAAAGATACCATTTCTTTTTAAAAATTAAATAACTCCTACAAAATTTTATGTGCATGTATTGCTGATTGGTATCAAAACAATATTCAGCACTTTTCTGTTATCGGAATATCAGTCGTACATGCAACTATTATAATAAATCAGCCAGTTAATATTAAGTGTTTTTATTCTTAAAATAAGGAAATACAAGTAAAAATTATAAAATTATTATGAAAATAGCTGTTTTCTTTATTTTTTGTTATTACACACTGTATGCATAACTAGGGTTTGAAATGTACCAGAGCAAACAGGAACGATATTCCAGTTCATGAAATTATGACAAATATTGTTCCGGTTCGTGAAATTATGGTAAATATCGTTTCGGTTTCATGCAATTATTAAAACATATTGTTACAGTTACTGAAAAACGTTAATATTTCCGCATTGGTTCAGGCTTATACAAAAAAGAAAACCCCCCGCCCCGGATGGAACGTGCGGTGATGTACTTAACATCAAAGCCACCATCCATAAACACCGCTGTGAACTGTGAAGGGATTGCGGTAGTTCATAATCCAAATGAACGACTCACGAGGCAGATCACTATTAAATTTTAGTTAAAATTTTATTAAATTATTAAAGCTTTTTAATTTTAATCGTTTGAAATAACGAAGATGGAAGCAGGTTGAATTTAGGCTTTACCGAGACACTATATAGTTTATTGTACTCCCTGTAACTTTTTTTTTTTTTTAATTATTATTTAGAATCTTGAATGCATTTTTAAAATTATTTTTGTATAGTTAAAATAAATTTGTTTGGATTTCACAAACATTTTTTAGTCAACAATAATTTTAAAATAGCGTTCCGGTTTATAGATTTTTCCATTTCGATCCCTGTGAGTAACTGACATCTGATAAGAAAACAAGTATTTAAATTATGTAATAAATTAGTGATTTCAAGTGTAATATTTTTGAAATAAAAATACATTTTGAAAAAAAAGATAAAACTTATAAATAGACATATTTGACATTTTTCAAAAATACATAATTTAAACTTCATTATTTGCTTTATCGGAATCAAACGTGATATTTTGAATATAATAAATATCTACATACAAAGTTAAGAAATTCTTCACTCTCTTGCAATTTATACGAACATTTCTGCCACTCTCTTACAATTAACATGTCTTTTGTCTGCACGTATAAGGTTTTTTTTTTTTTTTTTTTTTTTTTTAATCGAGAAGTTTGAGTAATTTATTATGTCTTAAAATATGCAGAACGTGACAGACTAAAACGAATATACAGCTTAAAAAAAAAAAAAGTTTATCCTCCCTGCCGTTTGCTTGAAATGCATTGGCATACAAAAAGGTTCTCCATACCTTTTTCTACCCCATCCCCCACGACAAAAGTAGTTTCTGTTTGTTTGAAACACGCTAGAATTGAAACACCGTTATATTTCATTAATAAATTTCAGCAACACTTTTTCTTAAAAAGCATTTTCAATGTAATGACCACTTTAGTTTTCATCTTATTTTTTACTTTAACACCTTAGTGACGACAATAATTTAAAGTCTTTATATTATTTTAACTTTTATGTTTATGTAAAAGAAAAACAAAGAAGTTGACATGTACAAATTTTTAGCGGTATCTAGGAGACTTAAATACTTGGCATTCCACATAATTACAGAATTACATTCCTGGATGAAGGGAAAAAATCAGTATTTTGAAAAGAGTTAATTAAATGTCTTTCATAATTAAGTACTTTTTATACTAATCTTGCTTTAATGAGCTCGGATATCTTACACACGAAGATTTTACCTGCGATATAATCCTGATATAATTTAGCGACATAATGTAGCGTTTAATTTAATAATCATTGATTTAAAAAGATTAAAAATGTGTTTTTATGTGTCGCTGTATCTACCTTAAGTTTACAATATCTAGAGTAATAATACAAGATATTGCGTTTTACTGTGTAACTAAAAATTGATAATTGGTGTATATCTGTTTCATACCCTCGCCATAGTTAGTGTAACAATTTCTAACCTTATTCAAGCTGAGTTTAAGTACCAAGTATCATGCAACCATTTATTTTCAAGTAAACGGTTGCGTGATATTTGGTATAAAAAATTATCTTTTCCTCTCATAATTTCATCATTTTTAGCGTTCCGTACTTAAAAAGTAAAGACGGAACCATTATAAAACCATTCGTGTGTCTGTCTATCCGTCTATCACAGCCATTTTTCTCGTAAACTATGGAATATAGAAAGTAAAATTTTTTTGCAGATGCAATAAAGGCTATTTACCCACAAATATATTTAGGAAAAATGTAATGGAGGCTAATTAAGTTACTTGAAAAGAAAAATATTTTTTATATATATCATGTGGCGTATCGTGTGAAAGCTCTCATAACGTCGATCTCAAAAATACATTTGTTTTAATGTTAAGCATTATATTTTCATTACATCATCGAAAATGTAATGCAAAAATATCCCCCCCTCCCTTTTTTCCGCATCTAAACTAAAATTATGAAAAAATTAGGGATAGTAGAAGCTTACTTAAACCTTTCAGGAAAACTATCGCGATTACACTATGTCGCATGGTTTTTGAGAAAATCGCATTTTTCCGTCACACACAAATTCCGATTTGCGGGCGTTCAGCAAAGGTGTTGAGGAGCACTGGAGGTACCTATCCCCCGTCGCAGAAGTATGAAAGGATTATTGATAAAGATTTTCGAAAAAAATCGTCGGTAATTAGTCGAGATATAAACTTTTAAAGACACGGACGGTTTGGACATAAATAAGGACACGATCGCGTTCTCTATGCGCCATCGGCTTTTAAGGCCTAGATAAGAACTTTTAAGGATATATTTGTGTAATGCAATGCCAAGTAGTAGTATAAAAGCAATAAATGCCCAATTGTTAAAAACAGACTTATTTAAATAGAATTATTCACGTAATTACTTTGAGATTTGTGACTAGTTTGCATTGAGTGACGCTCTCAATACGCCACCCGTGTCTTTAAAGGTTATTATTCTTTTAGCAACAATTTTTTTTTTAATATTGCAGTTACAAATTAATATATTTATTGTACGGAACCCTCCGTGCGCGAGTAATATTCGCACTTCAACTATTATTCATCATAACCTGGACATGAATAGAAATATTTTCATATCAAGGATGGGTCAACAATGTATTCATTTTTATTGCAGGATTCTAAGATATCGAATCATAATCACATACGAAATACTAACCCATCGGGAATTGGCATCATGTTCGTAAACCATATACTGTCATTAAGATAATTTGTAAATTTTTACTATTACTGCATAAAAATGATATAATTTTTATTGAGTTTATATTACGATTAAAGTATAGCTTGTTGTGAATACGAAAACATTGCGTTCGCGCTAAGACTAGAGAATATAGATTAGAAGTTTGAATGAAAACAGCGATATTTTGCAGGGCATTAATATTTTACAAACTGATTTTATATTAGGACATATTTCAAATTTCTTTTTTGAAAATTTGTTTTAATTTAAAGGTACAACTCAATAAAATGGATTTAAATAATATTTATCCATCAATTTCTCGAACATTGGCCACTACTGTTCTCTTTATACTTTGGATTAAAAAATGAAATTTATTGACGAGCAGATTAAATAATAAGCACATCAGTAAGACGTTATGAAAGATATACCGTCTATTCCGTCTAATTCGCGACTCTATAATCTGCAAACGCCTATAGTCCGCAGTATATTTCAGATGTAAACAAACAGTTACATTTTTTTTAAAAGCAAGATAATGTACACTTTGACCGTAATAAAAATTGACTGATTGGACGAATTTATAAAGAAAATTTTAATGAATTTCTGCTTGTATTAAAAGGAAATGTTCTGTATATTTTGTAAATAACTATTAGACTGCTATATTCTGAATGCATTTGTTGACTATATAAAAGATAAAATTGCTTTCGAAGATGGGTTAGCTCTTGAGGTTAAATATATTACTTTTTTAGAAAAAAAAAAAAAACTTTTGTTACTGATCAAGAAATCTTGACTCTTAAAAGGCTTCAAGTTTAAATTGCAGAGCATAAATTAAAAGCTATAAATCAAACCACTATCACTGTAATGTTTTATAGATTTAAAAATAAGTAGAAATGTTTTTTATTGATTTTGTATTATTATACCGTTTAAATGTATTTCTAATATTGAATATATATATTTTAAATGTATATAAAGCATTTTCTTCCATTTCAGTGTTATTTATTTACAGCGTGATTACTATATTTGTTGATAAATTCCAAATATTAGAACTATTCTAAATATGTAAACAAAGAAATGACCTATAATCCGCAAAAATCTATAATCTGCAAAATCTTCGGTCCCTACCTGTGCGGATTAGAGGGAGTGCACTGTACTTTCGTTTAAGAATATATAAGAAACAATTTAAAAATTTAAATGCAATTTTTTTTTTAGTATAGAATCATTTTATACCTGTATTCACTGGTACACTGAAATGCAACTTAATTTTTTTTTGTTTTCTGATCGCAAGATGCAAGTTAATCTTGAATTTACAGGCCATTGTTCCACATTAAGAACATGAAATTTTGAAGAATTACAGAAAGTGTATTTCTTACTTTTCATGTTCTTTTAATAATATATATGCTTTTAAGTATATTTACAGATTTGTGGAGATAAAGGAACATTTTTCAATTTTATGTTAATTTTTAATCTTTGCATTGTGAAAAATGAAGGAAAAAAAAGGGTTATTTTTATAATTTTTAATATAGTTTCTTGTTTGGGACTGAACTGTAATTTCTATCTCAAAAAGTCGAGTAATCTTTTAATATTAAGTGCTAAATTTAAAAAAATCAATATGAATAAATTTAATTTTTAAATAATTTTTCGATTATTCGATGATCTCTGTTGATAATACTGGTCTGTAAAATGTTGTACATGAGATAGAAGACAAAGAGAGGTGTGTTCCACATGAGATCAAACCACACTTGAAGTTTCAAACTTTCATGTTCTCAATGGACTTTATGCATGCGACTGAGGTCGAGGCTAAATTTCATCTGCTGGCGATATTTACTGGCGGTATTTAGCATAGCAGTCTATGGAGTGGGAATTATTAATGCCTGTTTGTTAAAAATACCGAAAAATTCTTGTAGCAGCATATACTTAATATATTGTAATATAAATTCAAAATGTTGTTCTGTATGCGAGAAAATTCCCTTAATTTGCAAATTTTCAGTTAAAATGTATGCACTCAACCTGGGTCAAGGCTAAAGTCGTCTGCAAGTGGTGTTTGCGCCTGCGCATACTGACATTCTGGCGGTGCAGTGGCTAGAATAACAGATCAACATACCGCCAGCTCTGGCGTCTGACATCACCTGCATAAGGTCCATTGGGAATATTGTTATGTAAATGCAAGATTAACTTGCGTCTTGTAATGAGTAAAGAAAAAAAAAATTGTTGCTTTTAGTATACATGGAATACGAAATATATAATCGAAAAATGAAAAAGAAAAATAGTTAAAAGGTTTATTAATTTACTTGTTTTGGATTGTCTCACAAAAATTCTAAGCTTCACTATATGTTTTGTGAGTAGCTGTCTCTATAAGATTGCTAATAAGAATCGATGAAAGAATAAAGGGGGAAAAAAGAGTCGTTCTTTAATTAAAATAACTTTTAAGAAAGTATTATTTTATTTATTGAAAGTATTTACATTGCCAAAAATATATATTCAAAGTGATTTTTCCAAGACTGATTGATATGGACTGGGTGGCTGTAATAGAATGATACAGTCACTCTAGAAAAAACCATGTCACGCATTACATATTTAAAGAACATGTACACGTGTATAACATTCGTAACAAGTACAAAAGAGTGTTATTTATATCTTTTTCATATAGAATTTTCCAAAATGCTTTTGATATTTTTTTTAATGGTGAGAATAAAAATCAAGTATTACCTTAAGTTTTAGATTTTTATAAATAGTATGTGTAGTAATTCTATAAAGAATACATTTTTTTCTTTAGCAATCAAGATTCATTTTCTGTTTTGCTTCGAAAAATCATACATAAGATTTGTTTGAAAGGTTTTTTAAAACAGGTTTATAAACAGCGCATAAATAGTACTGATTTACTACTTAAAGGAGACCGAGAGAGCGGATCAGTTGGGGGAAATCGAGTGCAGGAAAATGAAACCATTCACCCGTTTGTGTACAGTTATTTTAATATATGAAATAGTAGGAATCTTCAATTTTAAAATACTTCAAACACAACAAACAAAAACAAACTTTTCACATAATTTACAAAATATTTCATTCATATATATATATATATACACACACACAGTGTTGCAAAATGATATGAACACCCAGTTTTTCAAGCATAAAAGAATAAAATAAAATAAACAACATAAGACTTAGGAATGTTAGAAATAGAACAAATACTTATGTTTCATAAACAAAATATAATTGAAAAAATCATTTTTAACTGAAGAAAACTACATTTTTTCATTTTGAAGTGTTGCATAATGATATGAACACTGACCAAAAATACCGCTTAGTAGCCATTGTGTGCACTAGATTTTTTTTATCATTGTAAAAACATGATTAGTGAATCAAGTCTCTTAATGAACTTTTGTCGATTTCTTGTTTCTTCCCAGTGAGATATTATAGCATTTTTTTTTTTTTTAACACGTTGAGTGCCACGGCGACTGACACTGAAGCTGAAAAATTTACAATGGTTTAAGTAATTTTTAAGAAAGTATAATCCTGTAATAAATAAAAGGTAAGTAAATTTAAAATAAATTTTCAGTAATTACTTAAAACAATATATATATTTTTATTTTTATATCATATTTTAGACCGTCAGTCATCGGTGAATGACGCGTTCTAAATGGATAGTTCAGTGTCAGTCACCGGTGGCTGACGTGGTGCTTAACGTGTTAATAAGTGTTGGTGGCATATTGTTTTCCATTTGGATAAATTGCTCTAAGCAGTAGACTCCACACGTTTTCCATTTGGTTTAAATCAAGAGAAACAGATGGCCATGGCATCACATGCACCATTCCGGTACCATTCCCAAGTGCTATTTTTTCGGGCGGATGGATGCATTGTCCTGCTGGAACATCTAGAAAAGTCTACGAATTGACTCAACAAATAACAATAAGTTATTTTCAACTAGATCTTCGTAGCTTAATGCGCTCATTCGGGCAGAGGGAAACAAAAAGTTGACTTTACCACTAAATTCAAATGCAACCTAAACTATGTGTGAACCTCCACCCTACTGCCGTTTTAGAAATATTTCAGGCACATTGCGCACATCATGTCAATAATAAGATCAACCGTCAGGACCATCCAAATTGAATATTTTTTCATACGAAAATATTACTCTTTCATATTTAGGCTTCTAAAACATGCACTGTAAAAAAAAATGGTAACTTTCCATGTAAAATCCAGGAACGTTTCGCCTTTTATCAGGTTTTCAGAATAATTTAACTCTTTCCTGTGAAATTCTGGTTTTCTTAAATGAAACGTTCCTGAACAAAAGTTGGAAACAGCAAAACGCTGCGGCCACCATTTATTATTATTTTTTTTTCCTATAATCCGTTGCTCGCGCGCGAGTGTCGAAAAGGAATTCCTTAAATGAATGTAAAAAAATCAATATGGAATGCAAATAAATCAATAGACGACATAATCCTTTACGTCTCTATTGTCAAGATAATTCAGATGAAAATACAATACCTCTGTGACATCACTAAGAGATTATCTCTCGTACTTGTCTGTGAAATCTTTAACGAGCAGACTGTGTAAAAAAAAAATACACCTATTATTTGGATCCGCATTAACCAGGGGACAATCAAATATGATTCTCACCTATTTTGATTAATTTAAAGTATGTTTTAGAGTTCTTATCTCTAATTATTCTTGTGAAAGGATTTCTTCAAATGGGCCTTAGATTTTCAGAAATTAGATGCCGAGTTTTAGCATACGTTTCAAATACCCATTAGTTTGCAGCTCTCAACGTGTCTTTCGTGGTGTAGACGCAGAAAGCTTGCACGCCACCCGTACGGCCCGGGTTCGATGCTATCTCTTGACTTTTTTTTTTCTTTTTTAATTAATTTTATATTTTAACACTTTATTACAATTTGATTTAAATTTGACATATATTTGACACTTTGAATTGCTGCAAATTTGAATTTTTTTTTTTTTTTCGGAAAAAATATACAATTACGTTTAGGTTTTTTTTTTCATGAAAATTTATATGTATTTTATCTAACTTGTAAACTAACATAATCACTGACGAAAATCCAAAATATTTTATGTCTAGATTTTTTTTCTAATTATTATTTACATTTATATATTTTTATATTTTAAGCAAAGTTCAGAAACAATATATCACATATATATTTACTTTATTGAATTTTAACTGAAAATTTATTTTTTCGTGTAAATTATAAGTAATAATTTTGATGTCAATTTCAAAATATTTTTTCATTCTAACAAATAATGATAATAAAGCGAAAATTGTCAACTGGAAATGTAAAAATCGTCTGCGGATCCCGCATGCTGTGAAATGTCAGTAATGTCATAATGAAGGGAACGAACTTCCAGAGTGAATTATGTCAGCCAGGTATCGGTCCGGATAGCCTAACAGGTAAGGCATTGGCACGGCACGCCAAGTATCCAGGTTCGATCCCTGGTCTGGACATTTTTCGCTCTTGTGCTACTCCAGCCTTGAATATCTCAGTAATGTTTTGCTGTCAACAGAAATATTCCTGGTATTTCGCAGGAAACTTACTGGCATTTCTGTAGAAAGTTTTTAACATATACAGTAAAGTACCAGTCATTTTCAAGAAATGTTTCTTGGAAATAATGGGCAACTCAGCTGCCCATTTTTTCCCAGGAACGTTGCGGAATTTTTTTTACAGTGTGTGATCTTTTGCCCAATCTGATTCCTAACCAATACTGTAGAATAAATTCCAAAGAAGATAGTCGGTGAAGCAAAAGTAAGGCACATAAAGAAAATAACGAAGCAAATAAGATGAAGAAGCTTAAAGAACTTAAAACGAATAAAAATGATTCCAAACCAAGAGTGGAATACACAGAATTATGTAAAATGGTAAGAATGTGTATTACAGAAGATACCAGGCAATTTAACTGCTATCTTGTCAAGAAATTGATAGACGATAACAAAGGTTAAAAATCAGCTAAAAGCAAACTGTGGGTTGGAAGAAAATGTATCTTTGGATTCAAGAGGGTAGATAAAACAATCACAAAAAATGTAACCCTAAGTATTATCACGAAAAATTCTGTAACAGCATATATAAATGTGAAAATCGAAGCGAAACTAACATAACTGATCAGATAAAAAATATAACAGAAGCTAAAGAGATAATCGCAGTGTTAACAGATGAAGTTTTATATGCCATTAGATTTAGATTTATATAAAAAAAATGCAAATGCCTTGGCTAATAATCCTAATTGATCTCATCAAATAAGCAGGATGAAGAATTTGAAAAAATACAAGCCATATTTTTTCTAAATGTCTAGTGAAGTCAGAAGTACCAAAAGACTATAATAATGCTGTGATGGTACTACTTTACAAAAACGGGGAAATGGAAAACATTAAAAACAAAACGATCCATTAGATCTGCTTACCGTCAGTGGTTTATAATATTTTCATCAACGTTTTAAGGTAAAACCTGAATCAGCCCTGGACACCGGCAACCTAAAGAATAAGCAAGATTTCGAAGTGAATTTGACTCAACGGATCATATTCAAACAGTAAGGGAATTCATAGAGAAATAAAAGGAATAAAATTTAGCACTCTACCTTGCTTTTATTGAATATGAAAAAGCATTCCATTCTGCCTACACATCAACAGTAATAAAAATCTTTGAAGGATATCGGTGTAGACGAAACCTCTATAAATATTATAAAGAAGATTTACAAGAAAGAAACAAAACCATCCGTTTGGACAGAGAAAAGGCAAAGATAAAGATTGGAAAAGGAGTTGGACAAGGAGACACCATTTTGTCTAAACGTTTTACCGCTACCTTATAAAATGTTTCTAAGAAACTGGGTTGGGAAAACAAAGGGATTAGCATAAATGGAGAACAGCTACGACATCTCCGGTTGCCCAACAACATTTTAATTTTTAGTAATAGCCTTAACGAATTGGTAGAGATGTTAGAAGATTTGGCAGAAGCCAGTATTAATGAGGAGTTAGAAATAAATGTGGAAAATACTCAGATTATTTTCAATTCATTTGTACCAAGAGAAAGGGAAAGGAAAAGGAAAATCCGATCCGTAGCTCCAAGCTATAAGCATGTTGGAAGGTGTTCCTATGGACGATCGGAACTCATCTGTTAGTCCATCCTTTGGTCGGCAGCTTTTCATTTTTTAAATTTTACAGTGTTTATAATAATCTATGCTTAATTCCCTTTAATATCTTTAAAAAAAATCCTGTAAGATTCTCATTAGTAACTACCCGGGCATGACAATTTATAATATATACTATATATTACTGAAAAAAGCACAACTTGAGTATAATATAAAATATAGACTAGAAAAAAAAAAGAAATTACAAAATAAAAAGAAGAATAAAAAAAATAATAAAAGAATAATAAGAGAAAGCTATTTACAATGGACACAGAGAAGATTACAAAAAGTCCTTCCGGCCAGTGCCGGGAGGAAGAGGTAGCTTTCATATTCCTTATTTTTAAAAAGCCAACTTATATTATTCAAACACACGAAGCTCAATTTAGTGGAAACCGAATATAGGAGACTTAATACTAATTTTTATCAATACTAAATCATTATGAATGAGAATTTCGTGAAATTAGTCAGCTTTATCCAAGCTGCTTTTATTTAAAGTAACTTATATTTGGCTGCCAAATTCGGCGATTTCTTAAAGTGCCTGCCATTTTAAGACAACATGGTGGATGAGGCTAACCAGTGAATTTGGTCGAGACCTTAGTAATTGCCGTGCACATGCTCACTCACATCGGAATCGATTGATATATACGAGTGCTGTCGCAGGCAAAAAATCAGATTTTTCAAAATGTCACCCACATTAGATATTGAAATTGCTATATCTGAGCCATTTTTTAAGATAAAGACAAACAAAAAATGCTCCTGAATCCTTATATCAAGGTCAAATACTTAAGAAAGAAACCTTTTTCAATTTCTAATTTTTTTGCACCTCACTTTAAATATAATTTTTTTTAAATTTAATGGCCGCCATTTTGAAATAAGATGGCTGATGAAGCTGGCCAGCGAATGTACCATTGATGTATACTATCCACATGCCTTCTTACATCGAAATAGGCGAATACGTGTGTTATCGCGTGACAAATACAAGATCGTTTCAAAATGTTAGCCATGCTAGAAATTCAAAGTGCTATAATTCAACCATTTTTTAAAATATAAACAAAACAACAAATTTTCAGAAACAAAAACTGCTCCGGAATCTTTGTATCAAGGCCAAACACATAAAAAAAATCTTTTTCATTTTCCAATTTTTTAATACCTCATTTTAAATTTAATTTTTTTTAAAATGGCAACCCTTTTGAAACAAGATGGCGAATGAAGCTGGCCAACGAACTTGGTCGAGACATTGGTATGTACTATGTACAGACCAAGTTACATCCAAATCGGTTCATAAATACGCCTGTTATCGCGTGACAAAAATCAGGTCGTTTTAAAATGTCAGCCAAAATAGAAATTCAAAATGCTATTACTCAGCCATTTTTTTAGATATAGACGAAACAAAAACTGTTCCGGAATCTTTGTATTAAGGTCAAACACATACGAAAAAAATCTTTTTCATTTTCCAATTTTTTGGTATCTCATTTAAATTTTTTTATTTTTAAAATTTTTTAAATGGCCGCCATTTTGAAACAAGATGGCGGATGAAGCTGGCCAACGAACACGGTCGAGATATTTATATGTACTATGTACACACCAAGGTACATCCAAATCGGTTCATAAATACGCCTGTTATTACGTGACAAAAATCAGGACGTTTCAAAATGTCAGTCACGCTAGAAATTAAAAAGTCCTTCCGGCCAGTGCCGGGAGGAAGAGGTAGCTTTCATAATCCTCATTTTAAAAAAGCCAACTTATATCATGCAAACACACGGAGCTCAATTTAGTGGAAACCGAATATAGGAGATTCAATACTAATTTTTATCAATATAATGAATGAGAATTTCGCGAAATTAGTCAGCTTTATCCAAGCTGCTTTTCTTTAAAGTAACTTATATTTGGCTGCCAAATTCGGCAATTTCTTAAAGTGCCTGTCATTTTAAGACAACATGGTGGATGAGGCTAAGCAGTGAACTTGGTCGAGACCTTAGTAATTGCTGTGCACATGCTCACTCACATCGGAATCGGTTAATATATAGGAGTGCTGTCGCATGCAAAAAATCAGATTTTTCAAAATGTCACCCACAATAGAAATTGAAACTGCTATATCTGAGCCATTTTTTAAGGTAAAGACAAACAAAAAATGCTCCTGAATCCTTATATCAAGATCAAATACTTAAGAAAGAAACCTTTTTCAATTTCTAATTTTTTTGCACCTCACTTTAAATATATATATATTTTTTAATTTAATGGACGCCATTTTGAAACAAGATGGCTGACGAATCTGGCCAGCGAACTTGGTCGAGGTGTTGATGTATACTATCCACATGCCTTCTTACATCGAAATAGGCGAATACGTGTGTTATCGCGTGACAAATACAAGATCGTTTCAAAATGTTAGCCATGCTAGAAATTCAAAGTGCTATAAATCAACCATTTTTTAAGATATCAACAAAAGAACAAATTTTCAGAAACAAAAACTGCTCCGGAATCTTTGTATCAAGGCCAAACACATAAAAAAAATCTTTTTCATTTTCCAATTTTTTAATACCTCATTTTGAATTTTAAATTTAATTTTTTTAAATGGCAACCCTTTTGAAAGAAGATGGCGAATGAAGCTGGCCAACGAACTCGGTCGAGACATTGGTATGTACTATGTACAGACCAAGTTATATCCAAATAGGTTCATAAATACGCCTGTTATCGCGTGACAAAAATCAGGTCGTTTTAAAATGTCAGCCACAAGAGAAATTCAAAATGCTATTACTCAGCCATTTTTTTTTTTTTAGATATAGACGAAAGAAAAACTGTTCCGGAATCTTTGTATTAAGGTCAAACACATACAAAAAAAAATCTTTTTCATTTTCCAATTTTTTGGTATCTCATTTAAATTTTTTTATTATTTAATTTTTTTAAATGGCCGCCATTTTGAAACAAGATGGCGGATGAAGCTGGCCAACGAACTCGGTCGAGATATTTGTATGTACTATTTACACACCAAGGTACATCCAAGTCGGTTCATAAATACGCCTGTTATTACGTGAGAAAAATCAGGACGTTTCAAAATGTCAGCCACGCTAGAAATTCAAAATGCTATAACTCAGCCATTTCTTAAGATATAGACGAAACAAAAACTGCTCCCGAATCTTTTTATCAAGGTCAAACACATAAGAAGAAAATATTTTTTCAATTTTCAATTTTTGGTACCACAATTCAAATTTAAATTTTTCTTAAAAATTTAAATGGCCGCCATTTTTAAACAAGATGGCGGGTGAAGCTGGCCAACGAACCCGATCGAGACATTGGTATGTACTATGCATAAACGAAGTTACATCCAAATCGGTTCATAAATACGCCTTTTATCGCGTGACAAAATTCAGGACGTTTCAAAATGTCAGCCACGCTAGAATTTCAAAATGCTATAACTCAGCCATTTTTTAAGATATAGACGAAACAAAAACTGCTCCGAAATCTTTGTATAAAGGTCAAATACATAAGAAAAAAATATTTTTCCATTTTCAATTTTTTGGTACCACATTTCAAATTTTAAATTAAAAAAAAATTTTTAAATGACCGCCATTTTGAAACAAAATGGCGGATGAAGCTGGACAACAAACTCGGTCGAGAGATTCGTATGTACTATGTACACACCGAATTACATCCAAATCGGTTCATAAATACGCCTTTTATCGCGTGACAAAATTCAGGACGTTTCAAAATGTCAGCCACGCTAGAAATTCAAAATGCTATAACTCAGCCATTTTTTAAGATATAGACGAAACAAAAACTGCTCCGGAATCTTTGTATAAAGGTCAAATACATAAGAAAAAAATATTTTTCCATTTTTAATTTTTTGGTACCACATTTCAAGTTTTAAATTTTTTTAAAAAATTTAAATGGCCGCCATTTTGAAACAAAACGGCGGATGAAGCTGGCCAACGAACTCGGTCGAGACATTGGTATGTACTATGTACACACCGAATTACATCGAAATCGGTTCATAATTACGGGAGTTACAGTGTGACATAGGTCAGATATATATATATATATATATATATATCAATTTTGAACGGAGGGTGGTTTCGGGGCCTGGGGGTCATGATCGATGAAAATATACCAAAATTTTTTGAAATCGCTTTCCTCCGAACGGCTGCAATAGGTAGCTTTTTTGTAAAGAAAGCTACCTAAAATGCTATAACTCAGCCATTTTTTAAGATATAGACGAAACAAAAACTGCTCCCGAATCTTTTTATCAAGGTCAAACACAGAAGAAAAAAAATATTTTTTCAATTTTCAATTTTTTGGCACCACACTTCAAATTTAATTTTTTTTTAAAAATTTAAATGGCCGCCATTTTTAAACAAGATGGCGGATGAAGCTGGCCAACGAACTCGGTCGAGACATTGGTATGTACTATGTATAAACGAAGTTACATTCAAATCGGTTCATAAATACGCCTTTTATCGCGTGACAAACTTCAGGACGTTTCAAAATGTCAGCCATGGCTAGAAATTCAAAATGCTATAACTCAGCCATTTTTTAAGATATAGACAAAACAAAAACTGCTCCGGAATTTT
Organism: Maratus speciosus; assembly: GCA_963932465.1. Lineage (NCBI taxonomy): Eukaryota > Metazoa > Arthropoda > Arachnida > Araneae > Salticidae > Maratus > Maratus speciosus. The sequence goes on from OZ010791.1 coordinate 144,667,109, forward strand.
TGCATAAAGGTAAAATACATAAGAAAAAAAATATTTGTCCATTTTCAATGTTTTGGTACCACATTTCAAATTTTAAATTTTTTTAAAAAATTTAAATGGCCGCCATTTTGAAACAAAATGGCGGATGAAGCTGGCCAACGAACTCGGTCAAGACATTGGTATGTACTATGTACACACAGAATTACATCCAAATTGGTTCATAAATACGAGAGTTACAGTGTGACAAAGGTCAGATATATATATATATATATATATGTAGATGTTAGGGTACGGAGGAGGGTGGTGTTGTCTGGATAATACGCAATGGTTAATTATAAAAAAAAAGAAAAAAAAAGAAAAAAGGGGCTTTTGTATTATTACTATATTTTTGATACGTATTTTATATGGATGTTGATTTGATATTTTATATGTAATTGGAGAATTTCATTAATATTATAATTAGCTTAATTATTGATTAATCTTATTTACAATCATTTGTTATTAAATTTTAATTTACTAAGGACAATATCATATTAATTACGAATAATATGCCATTTTTATAGTGATTAATATACATATAAGTATGTTTAATATGAATATAGTTATACTGTTTGTATTAAAATTGGGTAATTATTTTTATTATTATTCCTCTATTCTTTTTAATATTTATCTATTTTCAATTTAATATCGGTTTAATGTTTTTGAATGTCCCACATTCATACTTTTTGGATTTTTATGGATGTATGAAAATAATCCACACTCTATATTTGTGCTTTTTAAGTAATGGGAATTTAAGTATCATTTAACCTTCTATATACTTCCATATGTTTTTTATTTCCTGTTCATTTTATAATTATCTTATATATAATTGATTTAAAAAATAATTTTTATATTATTTTTAATAATTATTTATATTAATTATTACTGAATTTATTTTGTTTTATAGCATATAGCTATATGCTATATATTATCAATGTTCTAGAATTATTTAAATTCTTAGTTTAGTTTAAATAAGTTTGCTAATAGAATATTTTGTATGCTTTTAAATTTTATTAACAATAGTTTTTTTTTTTTTAAATACATTGTGTGGTTTATATTAGGTTTATAATTATCTATATATAAGGATATGTTTGGTTTTGCTGTTAAAAAAATTATTTACATTCAAATGCTTACAAATATTTATCTTGTGACAGTTGAATAATAAAAGTAATACTAGATGGCAGCACCAAAATTTGTCTTTTGAAGATAGCTCTAAATTTTAATTTTTCTAGCTCCATTTCAGTTATAATTTACTACACCAGGGGGTATTTTTAGCTAAATTTTGACGATATTGTTAAACAGTTATTAATTAATTTAATAGTGCATTTTAAATAATGTAATTACTATCTATTTATTTTATATTATATTAAATGTATTTAACAAGGTATTTCAAAATTTATTTCAAAATGTATTAACTGCATCCTTTGGTATCAATTACTGTGATTTCTTAACTGTTTTATTCACCTTAATCTTTATGATATTCTGGTAGACATGTGCGCGTGGATATTTGTAAAATACTGAAATATTAATCGGTATGGTGTTTATTATTTATATTTTATAACCTATAAATATTTAAATAGGTTTTATTGATTCTTCCATTTCATATTATTTGTTTCTATTCTGTTTTCATTTTTAATCAATTCACTTGGTTTTAATGGTTGTTTGGGCACAGGGGAAAATAATTTTTAGCTTTAGCTTATTTTTCTCACAGAAAACAACCATTTTGCTTATATCATTGAATTCTGTGCCCTTGACAACGTAATTCAATATATAAGCTTTTCCATTTTTTGTCGGTGTCCACTTTATTCTTTTTCTTCCATAATAATTCTTATAATATTTTTTTTTTTTTTTTTTTTTTTTTTTTACACTTACAGGTTTAATTCATAATATTTGATGGTGGTAGGTTATGTTTAATTAATGGTTATATATATATATATGTATATATATATATATATGTCAATTTTGAACGGAGGGTGGTTTCGGGGTCTGGGGTTCATGATCGATGAAAATATACCAAAATTGTTTGAAATCGCTTTCCTCCGAACGGCTGCAATAGGTAGCTTTTTGTAATGAAAGCTACCTAAAAGGATCAGAGGTTGTTGTCTGAAGATACGTCTGAGAAGTACGGATAATTATATCTAGAAATGACTTCATTTTTCTCAATAATTTTTATTAGTGTAAATATTCTGTTCATGAGTATGGGATTTTCACTATTATATAATTAAGCTAGTCCCGAATCGCCATGCTTGTGCTTTTTAACGTGATAATATGCTGTCAGCGGACAATCCAGTACATAGTGCAGTGAGGTGGAGGGAAGACCGCAAACGCAGAGAGGGGAATCACGTTTACCAATGTCGTAAAGGTATTTTTGGAAAGGGCCGTGATTTGTAAAGTAAAGAGAAAGGTAATGATTATATACAGTAAATTCAAAAAAGAAAGTCGTCTACAACAACACTGAGATAAAATAAGTGCAGATTTATGTATGCCTTGGTCAGAAAATAAAATTGGAAAACAGCATAATGGATATAATCGGTGTAAGATTAAGAAATGGATGGCGTGCTTTTGGGAACAACAGTATCTTTATCAAGAGTAATATACGCCTCTTTGCTTGAGAAGAAAAGTGTTTAACCAATGTGTTTTATCTGCACTAACTTATGGAGCAAAAAACTGGACGCTAATAAAACGGATGGTACAAAGATTACAGACAACATACAGAAGTATGCAAAGATGTATGCTAGTCATACATAGAAGAGATAGAAGAAGAATGAATTGAATAAAAATGTCAAACGAAAGGTTTTGACATTATCGAGAGAATTAAAGGGTTAAATGGAAATAGACTGAGAACATTGCAAAAATACAAGACAATAGATGGAATTAAAACTCCCTACAGTGGTGTTCACCGAATACCAATGACCTTTCACCAATGACCTAGAAGACGACTTCCACGTAAGAAAAAGAAAGTTTTCAGGTAAGAAAATAATTGAAAATTTTCATATTTAGAAGCAAAAGTACCTTCTTTATATTCGAGGATGGAGTAGCACAGTTGACGTTTATTCCAACAGAGCGAAAAATGTCCAGACCAGGAATCGAACTTGGATACTTGGCGTGCCGTGCCAATGCCTTACCTGTTAGGTTATCCGGACGATAATTGGCTGACATAATTCACTCTTATTTGTTGGACTTGGCTGCGAACTGCAGCGCTAGTTTCATTCATCCGAGCTATAACTATAGCATTTACATGATGAAAGTGTGTTTTAACACGGAAACTCCTGTATATTTTTCGCTGTGTTGGAATAAACGTCAACTGTGCTACTCTATCCTCGAATATGATTTAATCCAGTTGGAAAAAATATTCGTTTTCTTCATTATGTACCTTTATTTCAATATGAGCTACATTACAAACGTTTACTCGAATATGTTACGTAGGCAGCAGAATAGTAAAACGTTAATAACGAAAAATGATAAAACTGCTGCAATTTGGTCATTTTCAAAAAATATTTAAGCATAGAGTTTAATAAAGATATTTAATGACAGACAAGGGAGCGTGTTTGAAATTAACTTAAGCTCAAATTTCTTGCGCGTTTCTTGTGATAACCATAAAAATATTCTGTCCTTATAGTTTGGCCAGGTGTATCACTCTATTCTAGAAAAAAAGTAACTAATGCTGTCACCACCGCCGAAAACGAATGTTTGTGACTAATATTAAAGAAAACTATTGCATATAAAAATTTGAAAATTAGTAGTTTTATAGAAAAATGTTTGATAAACACGCTGAACCAGACAGTTTTTAAATCAAAGAATTATTTTAAGAGTTATTTGATGTTAACGGCGTCAAAATTGTTCCGTTAAAATTTTTTTATAGGAACAAAACTATAAACAGCTGTTTAACCATCTTTTACAGTGAGATACTTGATAATCTTGTGGTGTGCAGTGTGCTATTATTTTCTTAATTTGACTATTTTCTTTTCAATTTGTTATTCAAATTTTCATCAATCAATGGAGATTTATTTCATATATAGAAAAAATTATTTGTTTAAATTTTGCCAAATTGTAAAGCACAGCAAAGAATAATGTTTCATTTTAATAAAAATATGTATTTGCACGTGACTATTAAAAACAGAAAGAAAACTTTAAATGATCACGTATTAAAGCAGGAAATTGGGGCAAATTACATCATAAAAAATATGCTTACACGTGAATATTAAAAAGAAAGAAAACATTAAAATACTAAAATTATTACATGCGAAATCCATTTAATGATGAACATTACGTCATACAGTAGCGCTCAAAAGTATTTTGACAACCTTATATTCTCTCTTATTTTATTTAATATACAAATGCAAAAGAAAATATATTCCCTATAAATGAGTAATATAATCCCTATGACTGCAGTTATTCAAATGCATCAAGTTTCAACTTGTTTGCTTACTTTCGGCGCCACCGAAGAAATATGACTCCTCCTTAGCTCAAAAGTATTTTGACAATTAGTTTGCATTTAATTGTTGAAGGTGTCAGTGGCGCTATAGCTTCGATTAGTGTTTATATCGATTTATTGTGATCATTTTTAAATGTCGAAATGTAAAAATATTGAAGTGATTCTAGAAAATCCGCTGTAAATGCACTTAAGAAAGGTAGACTGCAAGCAGAATTAGATCGTTTTTTAACGGATCTCGGCAACTTGTTATTACATGGAATAAAGTTTTTAATAAACAGAAATACATCGAAAATAAGCCTCAAAGTGGCCATCCGAAAAAAAAAAAACTTGCAATGTTGACTGTATTCTAAAAATGATATCTACAAGTGATTGTCGTAAGTCCGCTGTAATAATAAAAAATGAAGTGAAAGAAAATTACGGCATAGAAATACACGTTTCATCAGTCAAACGACGCCTAAACCTCTATGGTTTACATGGCAGAAGACCAACAAAAACCCGTTTGTTATCTACTAAGAATAGGAAGGCTAGAGTCGCATTTGTAAAACGCCATAACCCTTTCAGGGGAAAAGCAATTCCATTGCTAAAGTATTGAATTTAATGACTGACACCGGAATTTGAAAACAAATTTATTTGTAAGTAAGAAAAAGCTATATTTCACACACATAATAAACCGAATTTTTTTAAACCAAAATTCTGGTGTCAGTCATTAATTTCAACACTTCAGCAATAGCATTGCTTTGCACCTGAAAGGGTTATGCCGTTTTACAAATGCAACTCTAGCCTTCCTATTCTTAGTAGATAACAAACGTGTTTTTGCTGGTCTTCTGCCATGTAAACCATAGAGGTTTAGGCGTCGTTTGACTGATGAAACGTGTATGTCTATGCCGTAATTTTCTTTCAACTCATTTTTTATTATTACAGCGGACTTACGACAATCACTTGTAGATATCATTTTTAGAATACAGTCAACATTGCAAGTTGTTTTTTTCGGGTGGCCACTTTGAGGCTTATTTTCGATGTATTTCTGTTTATTAAAAACTTTATTCGATGTAATAACAAGTTGCCGAGACCCGTTAAAAGAACGGGCTAATTCTGCTTGCAGAGTACCTTTCTTAAATGCATTTACAGCGGCTTTTTTAGAATCACTTCAATATTTTTTACATTTCGACATTTACAAATAATTACAATAAGTCGATATAAACACTAATCGAAGCTATAGCGCCACTGACACCTTCAACAATTAAATGCAAACTAATTGTCAAAATACTTTTGAGCTAAGGAGGAGTCATATTTCTTCGATGGCGCCGAATGTAAACAAACAAGTTTAAACTTGATGCATGTGAATAACTGCAGTCATAGTGTTCTTAATTATAGGAAATATATTTTCGTTTACATTTTTATATTAAATGAAATAAGAGAGAATATAATGTTGTCAAAATACTTTTGAGCGCTACTGTATATTAAAACGATTTTCTTATAGGCAATATCCACATAACGTCATAGTGGGAATCACATGGCGTGAAAGTAGCACGGCTAACAAATTTGTTTATATATTTCGTCACTTCATGCAGCATAAATACACGCATGCGTAAAATAGATTTATTTTGTACGAATTACTATTCGATAAATACATATTAAAAAATTCGTATATACTTATTAGTTAAAATAAACAATTTACATTTTAAGAATAACATGAAAATATGCATGATGGTGCATTAAAATAGAGAAAAGAATTTTGCATAAGCTGTATACCTTTTCCTGAAAATATCTAAAACTCGATCTAAACATAAAATATAAGCATAAAATTTCAACACACAGTGCTTTTCACTAACGCGTTCCTTCCAAGCTGACGGTGTTTTGTAACCCCGAGGCCGAAGGTAGAATATTGTACATAGATCGTCGTTATAAAAGTCCGAGAGGCAGCGACATTTTTAATCTAATCATTTTATACAAGCTGATTTTCAAATGTGTAATTGATCTTACTCAACAATCCCCAAAAAACAGACATCAGCTGTGGTGACAGCAGTGGATGGGGCTGTGGTAAAATGCCTTAATCTAACGAAACAGCATGACAACCCAATTATAGAAGATCATCACATGTTCTTGATGTTATCATTCAATCTTGTGTAACCAGGTAATATTTTTAAAACAGGGAACATTACCATGCTTTTAGAGGCTGCCAATTCTGAATGGGGGTTGGTGAGCTTAGCTCGCAGAGGCACAGCCCCCGAGTAAAATAAAACACAATAAATAAAAATAAAAAATCCTTTGATAGCTTTTAGAATATTCCGCTTTGTATAATTTTCATTTCTTTTAAGGAAATAACGCAAATATTGTTGTCATTGATTTGAAATGTATTTTTCATCTTTCAAAATTTGATGAGGAAATTATTAATAGTTTTTTTTTTTTTAAATACCATTTTACATTCTGTAAAATGAAGATGAATAGGAATAGTTTTCAACTTTAACTGTAAAAAAAAAAAGCGTTGAATGTTTTTAAAACAAAAAATCCGTTTTTGAAAATTTGGGTCCTACGTTCTTCTTTTAATATCAAAACAACAGAAAGTAAATAAAAAAACCCTAAAAAGTCTTGTATATTAAAAACCGTAATGTGCTTTTAATCATCTCACAAAGTGTAGTTAATAGGAACGGCTTTTAAAATCTACTTGTGTTCCAATTTCTACAAATGGAAGACCAGGGGTAATCAGTAACAAGTGTGAGGGATGAATAGGAATCCAAAAACATATCCCAAGGGAAAAAAAATCTATATATGTAGTTCATAAAAATAATTTCTTGTTACATAAACAAAACTTTGTAATCGCAATGAAAAGTCTTTTTTAAAGTAATACAAAAACAAAACCGTGAAGTTGTTCTAGATGTTCATCATGTTCTTAAAAAGTGAAGATATTGTGACATTTTCTACCGGGAGTAATTTTATTTTATAACGTCTAATGTTCTAAACAGTGTCTCTTCTTCATGTTTCGGTTAATTTTTAAGTTCGATAAACCTTTTTATAAAAAAAACTTATACATAATCGTCATCTTGAGGGCATAGAACTTTGCTAACGTAGAGCCTATCTACGTTCTTGGTCTTTGAGTGCGGGAGGGTAAAAATGCCTCAGGCGTTTCAGGGCTTTTGCGAATAAAGTCAGGTTCTCCCTCAGATGGGAATATACAAACTCTTTGTGTCTTGTATAGAGTAGTCCGATTAATCTGATTAAGATAATGCTTAGATTAATATGGCCTTCTTTATATAGTGTTCTTTATTCTTTACTGCTTCTGGATCTGAATAGAAACGCACAGAATACTGTCTTCTTATTCACCCACACATTTCAATTCTATGACATCACAACATGAAGTGTTTAAAAAAATGGAAGATTTAATATGGATCTAACATAAATTGACTATTACCAAACATATATTAACAGTAGTTTCGTACTTTACAGAATAAGTTTGGGAGAGGTCAAATATTTATCATTTATGTTGATGTTTTTTACCATTTTGTAAATATGAAAGCAATAATGTCAGCAACATAAAAAAATTCCAACTTATTATCATGTCAGCAACTTATTATCATGTTATCATGACAAAAAGTAAAAATGTAAAAATGATTAGTGCATATTTTTAAGACGATCTTTTTTGTCGTCTCATGAAATTTTGTTTCTTTTCACCTCGCTATTCCTATATACGCTCCGTTTTACGTAACTAGTTTTATTATCTATATATATATTTCTCTTATGTGGCGCAAAAATGAGGGTGAATTTATAACTTGCCATTTGGCAACAACCACAGCGACGTTCCCCTGTGGTTAATTTACGGTCACATGACCCGACTCATTCAGCAAATCAAAATTCAGAGGGAATCTCCTTTTTAAAGATAGATCGTTTGATCGATGTATGAATAGCAATGCACTTGGTTCATTTTACGATGACATGTGTATTCAGCGAATCAGCTTTCTGATCAAGATTGTCTTTTAGGCACATAAAAAAACGTTTTATTTATGTTTCGTTAGCGTCATACATATCGTGTCCGTAGTGTTTTTCAAAGAGTTTTAAATGAATTAAAGCCGTGCTGTACAAAAAAAAAAAAAAAAAAAAAAAAAAAAAAAAAAAATGCCTTTTTATTTACATTTACAGGAAATTTTCCATTACTTTTTTATACATTAAAAATATTTGTAAGTTTCATATGTTAAAAGGATTTACGATTATACTCATTCTGGCTGGAATTGATGCAAAAAGTGGCGAGCGAACTAAGCGAGCTGGGATCGCGTAGCGCTCCCAATGTGAATTGCCTTGCAATTCACGTGGTTTAGCGAGCGTTAAATGGCAGGGGGCTGAGCTCCTTGTATAAGGATATTTATTGTAAAATCTTATACGAAATTTATACATCAAATTCGATTAATAAGAGATGCAAGGGAATTAAAAGTCCGTGTATTATCAGTTACTCGCAATAACCATGAAGATAATAAAAATCTTAAAAACGCGCAGATAATTAAACAATTTACTACTATTAAAATCCAACTATCTCAATGCTAAAATTAACTCTATATCATAAAGTTAACGTAAAATGTTCAATCTTAACAAAGAAAGATTTTTTTTTCCTATGCTCCTTCCTTTCCATGGTTTATCTGCAAATCTTACACAGAGGTGGCATTTGAAGCTTTCTTATATTATGGATTCTTCTTATTCTTCTTATTCTCCATTCTTTTAGCCCTTTAAGACCTGATCTATACAATTATGTAGACGATCCTAAAGAAAAAGAAAAAACATTTTCCTCTTTTTGTGCGATTTAAAGTCGAGCCTGTAACCACAGAATTCGGGTGGACCCTCTCTAGGCATAACCTGACATCGGATATTTTTAAAAATATTTTTTTCAATCAAATAGGATCCTATTAATTAGGATAAACCAAGGAAAATCTTTTCATTTCTACCAAAAATCTTCAGGTCTTAAAGGGTTAAGACACCAGGGCATTCCATTGCATTTTCTTGGTTGGAGGGTCCCCTCGAAGATTGAAATTCTATCTGGTAAAACTGTTCAATTACTACACTTTAGTTGCAATGTAGAAATATTATCGCTGAGAGTGATCAGTGTTTGACGAGAAAGAGATTTATTTCCGAATTCTGCCCTACCGAAAATCACTCGATTCTACCCTGCCTTCGCCGAAAATCACTTTAAAATGTACACGTTTTACATGTATTAGCCTTGATCCTGATATTGTAGCTCGTATAAAAGCGTGAAAATCTTAATATATTTTAATGATGAAACCATCTTAACTTTCAAAATGTTCGTTTTAACCATATCCTCGTTTTCGCCGATCTCTTATGAAACGATGTCGACTGTATTTTTGTTTTTAGGTGTCCGCACTTAAAACGTAAATACGGAACCATTATAAGATGACTCGTGTGTCTGTCTGTCAGTTTGTCAGAGACGTTTTTCCCGAAAATTATGGAATGTGGAAAGTTCAAACTTACCGGATCGACAAAGGCTATTGACCCACATATTTATAGATTATTAGCCATTCACAAATATTTTTAGAAAAAAATTAGGTAGGCTAATTAAGTTACTTGAAAAAAAGAAAAAATATATATATCATGTGAGGTATCGTTTGAAAGATCTCGTAACACCGAACTCAAAAATATATTTATTTTAATTTTAGGTATTATATTTTTAGAGATATCGTCAAAAATGTACTGCTTAAATATGCTCCCCCCCAACCCTCGAATCTACTCTAACTAAAATTATGAAAAAAATTAGAAACAGTTGGAGTTTATTTAAACCTTGCAGTATAACTATAGCGATTATCCTACGCCACATAGTTTTTGAAAAAATCGCATTTTTTCGTTACACACAAACTTTATTTTGCCGTGCGCTCATCTGGGGAGTTGATGTTATCTATCGACGCGGAACCAATCCAAGGATTATTGATAATGATTTTCGAAAGCAATCGTTGGTAGTTGACCGAGATATTAATTAAAAACCTATTTAGAAAACAGCGAAATGGGTCTATGGGGAGTTACAACTTTGCGACCTTCTTTCGAAGCGCTTTTAGCACAATGATAAGTTTAAACGTTGTACAAGGTATTTGTTGTACGGAACATTTTATACACAAGTAAAACTCGCACTTGACCGATTATTAAATTAATTAAAAGCTTGTAAATTTAATTAATTTAGGGAATAGGTGTACAGCATTGTAAAAACTGAAGCTCACATGGGCAGAGAGACAGTCATATCAAAGTTGACCAAAGTAAACTTTTCCATTTCCTACAGAAAGTATTTAAAAATGTATCTTATAGTAATGTAAAGAGGAAAATGTAAAACAAACTTGGCGATTGAAAATAAGCACATAAGTTAAAATAATTATAAAGTAATACTAAAACAAATATAGTAAAGATTTAAAAAAAAAATAATAATAACAGTAACAATTTGCCGAAAAGAAATAAGAAAGACACGATAATTTTAAATTATTAAGATATATTTTTATTAGCGTTTAAAAATTACATTACATATTTTTATACATAATAAATCTTAGAAAATTATTTTTTATTGATGCCTTATTATGTAATCGTGTATTTTAGAATTCCCATGTAGTTTTGTGAAGTACTCCAATAAACATTAAAAGAAGCCTTTAGCGTTATTTAAAATCTATTGATTTTTTATGGCTTAATGGGTATCATTCCTTCCTCAGTGGTATTTAATCCCAACAGGCATAAATCTTTCGGAGCTGTTAATTTGTATTTAAACCAAATTCTTTTAATAATGAAGTGCTGTTGTTGCGATCTAGTATCGAAAATTTACGTTAAAGTTTAAACTTCCTTAATTTCTTTGCTTTCTTTAAAATATTCGAAATATAAAAGAAATATGAATTCCTCTTATAACCAACATTTGCAAATAATATTAATAGAATGTGATGGAATTGTGATTCAGTGGAAAGAATCGCCCTGATATGAAAAAAGGGATGTCTAAATTCGGATATCCATTATTAAAGATTGTTTATATATTGCATATGCAACATTAAATCATATTTTGAAAAACACTATACATAAAACATCCCAAGAAATTTAAATATTTAAACCAATTGTAAAGTGTTATTATAACAAATTTGGAAATATAATATGATTGATGATATGGATAAACTTACAAAATATAGATCGAGAAACTAACACAGATACATGTATAAAATAAAGTAACGTAATTTTATTCACAATTTTTTATTTTCTAATCATTTAGCATATGATGCTCAATGTTATTATATGGTTATTCTACACTTCTTGGGCTTATTGCTGGCTATGTTGAAATTATTTTTTATTTATACATCCATGCATGTCTGTCTGTATAATAGTTGTAATGTAAAAAAAAATTATTAGCTATTTCTATAGCACTTATCACGCAAGAAATTAAAATAAATGAAAAAGAAAGTTAAAAACTGTAGGTATTAAATTACTAGCAATATGAGTTAAATTTTGCATAGTTTTAAAAAAGCAGAAAATTTAAATTCCAAAAGCAGGGGAAAGATGGGTAATTACTGAACTTTTGTAAAAATCTTACTTTACACTATATATCAACATATTTTACACTATATATCTACTATTATATACCTACTATATTTTACAGTACATTTTTACACTATATATATAGCTAAGTAGATATCTAAATTTTACTTAGATATTCATATTTAGGGGTGAGGGAATAGGGGCTAAGAAATATTTTTAATGAATGTATAAAATTATTTTTGAGAGAATGTCAGATAAATAAGAATTCGTAATTAGTTTTTAAATAAGAAAGAGAAAAAGTATTATACATAGATTATGAAATTTTACAGCACTATGATAATACTGTTACAAACTTCTCCCAATGGCATAATGTAAAAATATTTAAAAAGAAACAAGTCGTTTCTTTTCAAAACATGCGGTTTATTTGGTGAATATTCAACAATCACAACAAGTTGATCAAAAATCGTATCACAGAATGCCCGGAGACAGATTAATGCAACAAGGAGAACGCAGGCTCAAAGCTCAGTTTTTAATCTTAAAAGTACACTGATACCACGGCTAATGAAAAGTAAATCGTACCGGAGTCACAGTTGTTGCCGAAATCTTCTTTAGCAGAAAGTTTATTTCGAATCCAATTAAAAGGCGATGTCGCTTCACTATTTCAGTATTGGGAGTGGGGGTGTGGCAAAGAGTGTATCTTATAAAACATTCGTTAGCTGAATCTATATTCGTTAGCTGAGGTGGGAAAACAACGAAAACAAGATATTCGATCAAGATATTCGTTAGACGAGGTATCGCTGTAATAAGTTATCATCAGCTATAAGAAAAATATAATGTATTACCGAATTCTCTAATATCCTAGACAACTGCTTGTCGCTTCATAAATCATTCAATATCAATCAATCCTATTAATGCTTTTGATTCTTCTATAAAAAATTATGATATAACTATACGTAATCGAAATCCTTCTAAATAATTTGGATCTTATAGGTCGTACAAACTAATTTCTGGAGTTTTTGAAATAACTGTTGGGCATTAAATTTAGTTGAAAATTTCATCAATTTGCCAAAAACATTGCCAAGTTCATCGCCAATTTATTTTCCGATCTATATACTGCACGCAAAACTCAGCAACGCCCGCTAAACTACTTCATAGCAACAATAGTACACATGCAGGGAAAGGTTTTTGATATTTGGTAAGAATGTCAAAGTCTTATTTATGTGAGAAAACGTTCAACGTTACTGAAAATAAGCACTGTGTACGGATAATTTTGTGCGACAGTTAAAAGAACTACAGATTTCACATACAACTACATAGTATACTAAAGAATAATTCAGGATTACAAGACAGCGATTCGGGAACAGCTTCAATGACATCAGACTAAGGGGTCAAGGGAAACTTTCTTTATGGAACTAACAAATACTTATATTATTAGACAAATACAAACCTTCATTATATAAACAACATAGAAATTATATAAAATTCAAACTTCAAAACGGCGACAGCTAGAGCTATGAATATGTTATTTAGGTATAAGAAATTGGCTATGAGATACGCGATGTGGCCACTTACAGCTTCACTTAGTGGCAAACTGCAGAGTAGCATTCCTATATAGAAAACTGTACGAGAAACGAGAACACCATCGGAATAAATGCAGAATACGCATGATGCATTTCTGATAATTCGATATTTAAAAAAATTACATTTCAGGAATTCCAATAGTAAAACACATTCTGTACTAATCACGATTTAAAAAATAAAATAAAATTTGTTAAAATTTTTAACTTTTTCTATTAACCCTTTAAGCCCTGACCCACACAATTATGGGGGTGATACTAAAGTAAAAGAGAATGACTATTTCCTGTTTTTGTGAGATTTAAAACCAAATCTGCACATTTATATGAGTTAATTGGCTTCAGATGTTTTGATAAGACACCACTAGGGGGCACTAACTAAAATACAGGGTTAGATTTTCTGCTTTTAAAAAGACTATATCATCTGGCAGCAATAGACAAAAAGTATGTACTGTCGTAATTTCTTTTAAATATGATTTTTAATGTTTGCTTAGATTTAATTTTTATTTTCATATACTTTATTCATGATTTTAATTGATTGTGTCTTTGATAAATTTAATTAGGCTTTACAAATGTTGAAAAACAAATGACCCACACAATTGTGCGGGTCCGGGTTTTACCGTTTCCAAAATGGGTACAATTCCTAATATATAAAATTTTTATTTTTAAGTGATTTTTTTAAAACTTATGCTTTTAGAAATTTATTTTTTATTAATTACATTTTTAAACCGGATTAATTTTAAATAGGTTTGTACTATTCAGGATTTCTATTTAAAATATTCATGATTTCTATTTAAAATTGATAGTATTAGATATATAATATGCACATGTAACGAACGGTATGTTTCTGCTCTGAGTTATACAGGGTGGTTATAATTAAACTTCCCCTATAAATAGCATCCTACAGCGCAAACGGGTGAGCGGAATGCAATGAAATTTGGTACATAGACTATACACGAGATGCGCTCACGGAATTTCGAAAAAGAAAATTAGTTCCAAAATGTCCACCAGATGGCGCTTTTTCCGGAAAAAAAGATTAAATTTAACACAATAAACGACCAAAACGAAATACAAAAACAATATTAACAATCCAGAACAAGAATTATGAGTTATAAAATGCAAAAACCGGCTGTTTTGGCCGTTTATTGTGTTAAATTTCATGTTTTTCCCGTAAAAAACGCCATCTGGTGGACATTTTGGAACTATTTTTTTTTTCGAAATTCCGTGAGCGCATCTCGTGTATAGTCTCTATACCAAATTTCATTGCATTCCGTTCACCCGTTTGCGCTGTAGGATGCTGTTTATAGGGAAAGTTCAATTATAACCACCCTGTAGATGTCATATATGATTTATAAGTTTTATATGAGTTATATACATATCACGAGATAGATTTTTAAGTTTGGTAAATTCATTCCCTTTTGTCGACACAGCAAGTAAGCCATAAGGAATAAATAATAAATTATGGAAAGTTCAGCAAATGCTCGACAGATTCCTTAGTGTCTGCTTGAATTTACCAGGAGATCAGGGAAAATTTTCCATAGATGAGTAGACGATTCCTTTTTTTTAGGACGTGCTTCAGTAGAGCAGTATATAAAAAACAAACCACACTCTGTTGTAACAGTATCACCTGGGATAGTTTTAAATTTTGTAGTTTACCAGTGGGAAAGTACAGACCTAGTCTACAAGGATCTGGGCTGAGGACCTGCTATAGTCCTTACTCTGGTTCAGACCTAGTTTTATGTACTTCGATCGGTATTTCAACAAAATGCCGCTGCTGGAATAACTAAAAAAAGAAATTTGAAGGATCAGGCATAATCCAAACGGAGTGAAGGGCATACCATTTGTCAACGGCTCTCAAGAGAGGTGCAAGCATTGAGCACATCTCAGAAAATGAAATTGTAGTGGTCTGTTCAAAAACAAAAATTCTTTCAAACATTTTCATTGTGGCTGATGAAAATTATCTCAATAAACAACAACTTTTTTTGCTTAAACTTTTATTTTTAGATATTTGCACATCGGTAAGGGGAAACCACCCAAACTTTAAATTTCTACCAAAAAATCTCCCGGTCTTAAAGGGTCTATATAAAGTATCTATATAAAGTATCTGTTAAGAAATTAGAAGACAATCCGAGAAAATATGCAAATTATGTGTCAATTCAGAATCATTAGAAAACATATGCGATATTATTTTGTAAAGTAATTAACAAAGAAGTAAAGTTTCAGCTCTTGAATGTAGTATTCACGATTCATTGGTCACTTAGCCCCAGAGTATATGGGCATTCTCACAATCTTTTGATTTTTAAGTCGCTGAATAATAATTTTTATTGTAGTACATATTCTTGTGTTTTTTTCATTTCATATGCTGAGGAACATTCCATTGCATGATTGCATAACAATATTAACGAGATAAATAAGTTTTGGACGATGTTGGGGGTCCAAATACCAGGAAAACTCCTATACCGACCCGAGTCCCTGATGCTGATTTTTAAGTTTGGAGCTGTCTGTATAAAATTGTTTCAGTAAAAGTAATTTGATGTAATTTTTTTCCGAAACAGGGACAATTGTTTTATATAAATATGTAGCAAAAAATTAACCTGCACACATTTTTACGGTTGATATTATTTTCTGAACTCTGTCCCTGGGTTTTAGATTCCTTACCACCCCTCTTTCTAAACTTATACAGAAAATCACTTCAGATGCAGCCACAGAATTTTTTTCAAGTTTCTTCTCATGCAGAAATATGTTAGAGAAAGAATGTCTAAAATTCTTTGACAGGAATTTTACTGCAGATTTTAAATCAGCATTTAAATATCAATTTCAAGCATCGTGGCTTTATTGATAGTCTTGCCGTCCCCAAGGTTTATTCCTGCACTTTTCGAGGTAAATTAATTTTTTTTTAATTTTATTTAATCCAATGTAAATGACTGTTTCTAAAAATCAATGAACATTGTGGCTATCACTTAGTCTTAACATGAATTGCCTAAAAATAGTGGTAATTTTCCTTACCGTCCCATCCTTACCATCCCTTTTTTTTCCATTACCGTCCCTTTTTTCCTATACCATCCCCTTTTTTTCCTTCCGTCCCTTCTTTAACATCCCTTTAAGACAATGTTATACCAAAATTTTGTACTAAAAATATTACATTGTTATTATTTCTTATTTGAATGTCCTGTGGGTACTATGCAAATTCATTATAAGTAAAAATTTAGAAGAAAATAGAAAGTTATAGTGGTAAAATGGTAAGGAAAAATTAAACTCTCAAGTTTAACTTAAACCTCAGTTAAATAAAAAAATTTTCGCTGCTGACCATTTTTTCTTTATTTTGAATCATTAAGGCATTCGTCTATCAGATTAAAATGTTATTTTAGCAAGTTTAATTTCACCATATTTTTATTCCCGAAAGTCAAAAGATTATGAGAATGCCCCATATGCTAATACTAAACAGTTTTCATCTGTAATGAGCTGGGAGTCACCTCTGTAACAGAATGGCAAAATATTCCTGAAACAACTTAAAAATCTGGTCACTTGAATGGAAAACAGTTTACTTGAAGATGCCACGGGGAAAAGTATTATTTGCGTATAAAATAGTTTTATTTATTTTTTAATATATAAGGGGGCTGATAAATCTGAAAGAGATATAGAGATGTTAATGAATAAAATGTCACAAACTGACCACTTCACAATTTCATAATTAAAATTAATTCTCAAAGCAAAATAAAACAATCTGGAAGGAAGCATGTGACGAAAGACAAGTTTTTCGGCGATCTACGAAAAAAGGCAAAAAAAAAAAAAAAAAAAAAAAAAAAAAAATCTCATGTCGGCGTTTAGAAGAGTCTTAAATCTTATGCTAATACCAAACTTTGAAAAACGATGAAAAATCAAAGTGTTTGAAGTACCATCGTCTAGACGAAAGATTGGAAGAGGCTAAAAATGTCACATCATCGGACGATAAAAGAAAAAGAAATTATGATTAAAAACAACAACAACAACAACAACAAAACAAAACAGATGGCTATAAATAACTATTGACATGACTTGAGGAAAGAACCAAAACAATGCTTCAGTCTACAAATGAGTGGAGGTTCTGTAATTATTTGGGGAACTTTTGCTCATGATTGATTGTGTGATTTGCAGCTTATTTCGGGATGTATGAACTCTGAAAATGATAAAGTTATTTACATAATCATCTCATACCCTTTGGGGTTTTGTTATTGGCGTTTAGTGGATGTTTCAGCAGTATAATGCTTTTTCACATGCATCTAAATCCACCCATTAATGGTTTTAAAATAAAAGGTTGATGTTTTGACTGGGCCAAATCGTAGTCAAGATTTTAACCCCAAGATCATAACCTTTGCGGTACTTTAAATCGCAGAGTTTATGCTAATAATAAACAGTTGTCATCTGCTAATGAGCTGGAAGTCGCCATTGTAAGATAATGGCAAACTATTCTTGAAATATAATTTAAAAATCTCGTCACTTCAATGAAAAACAGAGTGTTTAAGGTTATAAGAAAAATCAACCAACTGATTTTCATACCTTTTTTGTTTTTGAAAAAGTGGTCTTAAAATTTGTTAACAATGCAATTTTCACTTATTTCCAATATTTAAATTAATTTAATAATTTATCACATTATTCAAATTTATTGAAACTTAGTTATAATAATAATGATGTAATTTCATATTTTATATGTTTAAATTATAATTAGAACATTTATTTATTTCATAATTTGCAAAATTAAAGTTGCTTTCTAATTTCTTAACATACTATATAGGGGAGACTAGGGAGGCTTGACCCATTTTTTAAATATTAAACCTAGAATAAAGTTTCATATATCATTTAATACATTCACATACATATACAATCAGTTATGAAAATAAAATTGCGACATAAGTGTACTATGAAAGAAACTGGAAAAATCATTGATTTTAAACATAAGGCAATAATGGGTCAAAGCTCCCCACTTACGGGAGGCTTGACCCACTTTATTTTATACTGAAATATTTGTTAAGGAAAATAAAATTCAGTTTTAAAAAAGGCAGAATAATTTTTTTTCTACATGGTTTAATTATTATTAAAAAATATTTCTGAAAATGTGTTGTGTAAACAAACCTGCTTAGACAGAATTCAAGGCACAGGAGAAAAATTCCGTTTTAAACACCCACTTTTTGTGACACTCGGTCTGGCAACAATAGTTGCCACATAGTTTGGCTTTACCCCATTGTGTTCATCTTGGTGAAATTTATCTACATACCTTTATAAAGTATTTTGATCAATGTTATGTTCGTCTGCAGAGGAATGAATACCTAACATTTCTTAAGGCTGCTGCTTTCATTCTTTTTAGTCTTTTCCATTCATTCTATTTACCTACTGTGGGTACTATTTAAATGAAATAAAAGTTCCTATCAACTTTACAATTTATATTTCATTAAATTTTTTCTCGCTATTATAGCAATTTTTCACATCTTCATTTAATCAGGTTTAAAAATTTTCTTATAAATTTCCTTAATTTAGAACTATAACATTTAACCCTTCATTATGTACAGTGTGGAATAAAAAGATTTTCAAAAACACATAGCCACTTTTTAAAGTATAGTACATGGTTATGTTTAACCTAATTTGCTGTACAATCTTTATGCCTGGAATGAAAGCTCAATATTTCTGCATTACTTAAAACCTACTTAATTAAATTTCTATGATATATTTTATCTGATAAAATCTTACAAAATGTTTCTAAAAAATACATTTTTTAAGCTGAAAACTTTTCACAATTGATTTTTTCACACCTGTTTCAATTATCTTCAAGAAACAAAGACTATTGTTTGAGCATTTCAGTAGCTTTGATTGGCACCTATTGGCAAAGCTCTGAAATTCTTTTAAATATGAAAACTGAAGGGTGGGTCAAGCCTTCCCCATCGTCAACCCTCCCTAGTCTGCCCTAACTGTCGTCGTTCACAACTTAATGACGGTGGATAGGACTTTCGTGGAAATCCTGTATATTCTAACAGCTGTTAGGTATCTTAATTTTTCTTTTAAGTTTGCTTTATGTTTACACCAAATAACTCTAAAGAGCTCATGTTTTTAATAATGTTTGCAGCAAGTTGATTAAAATGCATAAATTACAGAAATATTTTGTCTTTAAATTTTATTAAAATTTAAAGACATGGGAGAGGGCCATGTGGGGGCGCGCTGGGGCTACTACCGATATATTTCTAATAGGAAAGCGTATATAGCTGGAAAAGTCTGTTCAAAACAAATTTAAAAGAACTGTCCAGTGATGCTTCTTTAGTAAGATACGACTACTAATTAAAATTTTAATTCTTAACCTCTTCAGACCCCAGGGTTTATTTTCAAATATATTTTTACTTCAGTTATGAATTTATGTTTGCAAAGGTATAACTAAGAAAGATTGAAAAGCAAAAAAAAATTAAATTTATTTTTTATACATAAAATTTGATGTATCATATATGACACATGGGACTCAATAAGTACATTTTTTGACAAATTGTTAGGATATTTTCTTTTGTTTTCGTGGAAAAAACAATGAAAAATATTAAATAATTATGCATTTAATAAATTTTTATTTTGAATGTACTCTCCATAGGGTATTTTAACGCATAAAAAAATGATTTACTTTTCGTTTTTGAATATTTCCCTCATTTTCTCTGCAAGTCATTTTTAAATCCCATTTTATGGCCGAAAAAAGCACTATAAGAAACAAATTGATGCTTTGCTTTAGTTTGGCTATCTTTTAAGATTCCATTCACAACATTTTCATTTTTTTAATCATCATTTATATACATTAAAAAAATTTGTAAAGATGTGTATCCTATAGGATACTCCAGGTCCGAAGAGGTTAATTGCGTGAAAAAGTAAGATTTTATTTTTTATTTTTTATTTTTTACATAACACAAGTTAGCCTAAAATATGCCCGAAAGTCAAATGAATTGACTGCTTTTCACTTCTTACAGAAATACAACCTCTGTGAAAATTCATTCCTGACTGTTTTAAATTAGACTGGGATAAAGCTTTTACAGTCTTCCATAATTCAAAGCTCCAACTCTTTGACGATACTGATGAAAATCATCTTATAAACTATCATATTTAAATGTTCTCAAAGAAAAAAAATTCGTTAGGCGTAAGATATGAAAAGCGAAAAGTTGAATTCCGATGTGAATCTAACACACAAATATTTACGGATATGAAGACCCAAAATCCTTAAAAGAATAATACTTGGGCATTAATTATAGGAAATTATATCAGCAGTCCTTTATTTTCTTATGGAAAACTTAACTGGAAATCCTTATTTTACAATACTACGGAATGCAATCGATCCAATGATCATACAAGTCATTAAAAATTCCTTCGATTTTCATGAAGATCAAATTATTTTCAAAGAAAAAATCATCTTCCAACAGAACAAATGTCCGACTCATAAGAAAAAAAAAAAAAACAGATAAAAAAGCTATCAGAGATAATCTCGATCAGAATTATACAAATCCATAGGAGGGATAGTTTTTAGAATGGCCTTCGCGTTCTTCAGATCTGGTGTCAGAAGAACTTTTTTTTTTGTGTTTGGGACAGAAGTGTAGGAAATTGGGGCTGTGGGAAGTCAAGGAACTCAAGCTATACCCATTTAAATGAAGACAATTACATGAGCTCTTCTAAAAAATGATTATTTTCTATATTCAATGTTTGATATCGTATTTTCTTGTGTATAAGTCGATCCCAAAATTCAAAAGAAATAACACGTTTGAACACCAGTGCTTAAAAATAGTTTTCTTCGCATTTTTTTTATCCCAGAATTCGTGTTAAGTTTTTTGGGATTATATGAGGTGAAGGATACTATAGGGAAATACTAGTTTCCAAATGGAAGAGTATATTTTTTCATTCAATTTTTGAGGTCGATTTAAATCTGCAGATCAGATATTAATATTTAAAACTTACAACCCCCCACAGTTGCATTTTTTTCATATGAGTATTCAAGTAAGATTTCAAGTAGTTTTTGGTATTTAATTTTTATGGAGTATAATACGCAATACTATTCAAAGCACGAAAACTCCAAAAATGTTTATTTCCTGTGAAAACGTTATATTACATAAAGGAGGTTATCTCCCCTCCTCTATCCCCCTGTTGTCTTATTTAATTCATAATTGTAAATTTCTATAATCTTCAACATTCTTATATAATTAAAATGTTGATTTTGTGACAATGGCATTAAGAAGTAGTTTGAAATATTAATACTTCTAATAAATATTTTATTAGTCATTAATAATCCTAGTTGTTCGATTTATATGAAAGTGACTCTTGAGCCCCACCCCCTTCCACTTCATCCCCAAAGTCAATTCTTATCTGCCAACCTCCTTCAATTCTGTGATAGGCAATTTAAGAAATAGGAATGCATGTCATGGCCATAGGGTAAACATTGGAGAATGGGATTTAACGTCTGAGTGATCCAAACTCTTAATAAAAGTATTAAATCGAGATTTTGCTCATTTTTTCTTCTCTTTGAAAATGCAACCGAAAACAGAAATCGGAGACAAGTTACTCGTTATATACACTGCTCAAAACAATTAGGGGAGCACATGGTTTTAACGAAATTACGCAAATATTTACACCGATAAGTAACGTAAAATAAAGCATCCATAATTTAAAGTGTTGTAGAAAACAGCTAAAGAAAACTTCATATGTAAGTTAAAGTTTATGACGTCAAAAACTAGAAAAAGGAGATAAGTGCAGAAATCGGGATTTCGCAGAAACGTCTGTTTCACTGCCTCAGTTGTAAAATTCAATTGTTCAGCTTGTGTTTTGAGAAAAGGTGGCTTGAAAATGTCACAACAACATGATTTACCACAATCCGTGGCTTGGCTTGTTATCAGGACAGTTGAATTTGGGGAAACACAACGAAGTGTAGTGGACGCTATTGGAGTCGCAAAAAGTGTCCATGAAAGACTGTGGAATCGATTCCAAGACACATGGAATGGTAGTCATCGACAAGTGCAAGGTCGAAAATGTGCTATCACAGAAACTGATGACCGATATATCCTGTTAACAGCTCGTCGAGACGGAACGGGTAATGCTACTCAGCTGCAAACACAGTTGTTCTTGGCCACAGGACGAAGTGTGTCCGGCCAAACAGTCCGAAATAGGCTTCATCAGGGTGGTCTCTATTCACGTAAGCCAATGGTCTGTATTCCATTGATCTCAAGCCACTGTGCGGCCCAAATAAGGTGGGCAACTGAACATCGAGTTTGGAGGCAACGTTGTTGGAGTCAAATTCTGTTTACAGACGAGTCCTGATTCAGTCTGGATGTGACGTCTGATGTGTTTTGGTATGGAGTAGAGCTTCTAAATACACAGGCTGGCTCGTCCGTTTGCCATAGCATTCCCAGGTGGGAACATGTTGGCGCCAGATTGACCTATTTGGCACATTTATCGCTGTCTTCGTTGCTTCCCTGAATTTATCAAATAGTACGCTATTGAATGAAAGCTTCGAAGAAATTTCAAATTTTAAAATTAGTAATAATTTACTTTTAGAGAATACATAAATGAAATCTGATGTTTGTAAGTACTTTGTTGAAAAGGATGTTTGTATGGCGAGGGGGGGGGGAGGGGGGGGCTAAAGAACTCAATTTCAATTAAATTTATATTTTAGGATTATCAATAAATAATAAAATGTCTATAAAAAATAATTGCTTTAACTATTTATTAATCAAGTCATAAAATCAATATATATATATATATTCGGAATTTGTAAGATTGTATGTATAAAATTTTTAATAGTATAATTTCCAGAAAATTACGATTGTTAAATCGAAACAGGGGGGGGGGGAGGTGTAAGGGAGTATTGATAATTTGATATAAAAAAAAGTAGCAGAAAAAGGAAACTGCATCAGTGGTTACTAAACATCTACCCGAATCCGAATTCCTTTGAATAGCTCATGTACCGCTAAAATAATAATAATAATAATAAATAATAATAATAACTGAATGCGGAGGAATTGAACCCCTTCCTTTTTTTTTCTACGTCCTGAAAGAAAAATTGCCTTACATCTTTAATTAATATTTCATTTATTAAAATTATTATTTATTAATATTCATTTTGCTAGTGGATCCAGTGCTGAATTTACAGCCTGACATCCCTATCCCCAACCCGCTGGAAGATTACGAATTTGATTTTTAATTATAGCCTAGAAGGGCAGTCCTCCTCGGAATTTCAGAGGCCGCAAAACTTCAGAAATATTTCCCGAAAAAATAATCGAAACTAAGTTTATTTCTTAAAGAGGGTAGGGAGAGAGAAATTATTATTATTTTTCAATAGAACCATTTTATATCATTAATACCTGACTTTTGACCACGGCTCCGCTCACGCAGAGTGTAAGTTTTGCAGTTCAAAATGAGAATTATACATATATTTTTTTTTTCTTTTTCTTCATAATTTATTTAACTACTAAGGCAACTTCCATCTAAATCCGTTCAGTAGAACTTTTTTAACTATATTCGCATGTATTTGAAAATGTATTATTTTATTTTTCCATATGTTGGAGAGTTAAAATGATGAAGATTATGTTTGCAGGATATCAACAGCAATTTATTAGCGTAAGAAAATGTATTTTCTAAATGTACATTCATCCTCCAAAAATATTTTAATTTTTTTTTTCTTTTTTGTATTTATGTAGCGCCACATAAAAAATCAAAAGTGTGCACCTTTGATTGTCCTTAAGAAGTTGGCAATGTAATAAAATAAATATTAGAATTAATTTCTGATGCTAACAATGAACAAAATGAAATTAACTGAACAAAAAATACTATTAAAAAAATATTTTCTTTTTTTTCTTTCTTTTTTTGTTTTTTACTTTGTTATAGTTTTTAAAAACTTCTATAAAGTAAAATTGTTTAAAAAAAGTTTTCATGGATAGCAAGTTTTCATTACTTTAATAATATGAAACTGTTCTTTTCTAAGAGGAAAATGTAATGAGACTCAGGGGTCGAACCAGCAAAATTTGAGGCCTATTTAGGGTCCCTTCACAAAAATCCATTTAATAAAACAGGTCCCCTCACAAAGATGAATTTAACAAAATGGACCCCTTTATAAAAATAAATTTAATAAAACAGGGCCCCTTCACAAAACTCCTTTTAATGAAACAGGTCCCTTCACAAAATTCTTTTTTAATAAAATAGGCCCTTTGACAAAATCCCTTTCCATAAAAACTTACTTCTATTTATAATTTTTATTTTGTTAGGTTTTAAAATCTGTGATTTGTAAATAAAACCAGTTCACCAGAAACACAAATTTTAGCAGAATGGTTTAAAGAATTTTTTGTTAATAAATGCTTAGTTCGAATTTGAGTAACTCGATTTCAACTTTCATTACAAAATATTATTTTTCAGAAAATTATAATAAAATTCACAAGAAAACAAACTTTTACTTTTCACAAAATGGGCACCAGGAAATAAACCTGCATCGACCTCTGAGATTTCATAGTATTGAAGTATCCTTTGATATTTTTTAAAACAATTTTATATCTGAAAGTTACAGTAACATAGCTGCCAACTTGTACGGATTCTTGCTACCTCTAAAATTTAACAGAAATTTCTGCCTTAGTTAATTATCAAAATTCACTGCAATTCGGCGATTGAATGAGGCAAAATTTTCTATTAAATTTTAGTGGTAACAAAAATCCGTACAAGTTGGCATCTATGCTGTAAAGATACGCTTTATTTCTTGGTAATACTGACTTACGAAAATTGTTAAAAATATTTATTTATATGTTTTTAAATATTACTGTCTTATGATGAAATATTAACAATAAAATCATCTTAAGCAAATTTGGAGAATTTTTTTCAAAAACTTAAAATAGAATCCATTTTTTTGTGAAAATGAATATTAAAAAAAAAAAAAAAAAAAAAAAAAATACATTGTAAAATTTCCCTGAAAAATTCTATTTCACATTAGTTCTTTACCTATTTTTTTTTCCAAAAATCTCATAAATTCCATCACATGTTAATATTTTGAGGTACCGTTATTAATTATCCAAAAAAATTAAAGTAGCTTCCCATATAATTTCACTCTATTTTCGTCCGATAATATAAAAAATCGCATCAAAATCAATTGTTTTCCCGAAAATGAACTAGATGGCGCTGTACTTTTAAAATATGTCCTTATCGCCAAAATTGGCGAAGAAAAAAATTCACGAAGAATATAATCAACAATTAATATTAAAATTTGGCCATTTTTTATGTTTATAGGGAAAATGAAGCATGCAGTAACCCTTTATTGAATGATTTCAACAATTAATATCAGAAAAACTACCGATAATTAAGCTTTTAAAGCTAAAAATAGACAGAAACTAATTCAACGCTATTGAGATACATTACGCAAAGCAGTCCGTCAGGGATGAAAATGCCTGACGAGCCAGCTCATCTATTTAGTAGCCTTAGTATGGAGAGAAAGAGGCACTCAAAATAATCCCACATTCGTTCGTGAAAGATCACATTACAGACCAGGTGGGTTGATGCTATTGGCTGGAATCAGCATAGGTGGACGTACGGGCCTGCATATCATTTGGAATGGCACTTTGACGAACCAAATTTATACAGACGAGATACTGAGACCTCATGTCGTATTTTATGTTGCAGAAAATAGTGATTTCTTATTTTCCATACATGATAATGCCAGACTTCATACAGTTTGTCTTGTGGAAAACATGCTTGAAGCTAAAACAATACAGCGTATGGAATGACCAGCATGCTCTCCTGACCTAAATTCGATCGAGCATGTTTGGGACATACTCAGACGACGCATTGCTGCGAGACCGAGGCCTCCTTTTACTGTCCGGGACTAGGAGATTGCAATTCTTGAGCAGTGGAACAGTATTCCCCAAAGTCTTATCGATAACCTCATCGCATCCATGGAAAACAGGTGTGCAGCAGTCTTAGCTGTTCGAGGAGACCACACGCCATATTAAAAATCTTGCATCATTTCTAAACAATCCTTTTTTTATCATTTACATGAAACCAAATTGTTGCCCTAAACCATCTTTTCATGTTCTTTTCATCTTTTCAAAGAATAAAAACTCCCTTACAATTTTTTCGCGTCTTTTTTTTCTGTATTGCGCATTGATACACGTGTGCTATCCATTTTATGCCCATACATGGTTGTCTTGCACTGTTCTGTTCACTTTTTTGCTTGCTCCCCTAATTTTTTTGAGCAGTGTATTTCTATACTTAGTTTATAGAAACCGAAACTATTACGCGACAGAAAGCATATTTGTTAACATCAACCAGTGAAAGTGCTAGTTTTTTCAAATTATTAAAGTCTTCTGGGTTTTTACAGATTTCTTGTCTAAATTTAAACGCAAAAAAAAAAAAAAAAAAAAAAAAAAAAAAAAAAAAAAACTGGGAAAAAAAAAACACTGTTTAAAAAAAGGTACTTAAAAGTAAACACTATGGACCTATTTATTGTATACAAGAAATTTTGACGCAAAAATGAGGAGTCGCTGTTCTCATTTTTAAGTACTGATACGTGCTTTATATTTACATGGTACAGAAATGAAACATGTTAAAAGATATTTAACGAATAGTGATACTTATTCACAATAAATCTTATAGAAAAACATTTAAAAACACAGTACAGTTATAACATTTTTACTCAAGCACGTGATCATCATAATTATAATAAATTCATTTTATATTCAACGGTTTTTCCTTGTTTGTTGCTGTTTTTATCATATGTTTTAATCTTTAGTCCGTAGTTGCCTGTTCTTGTAAGTTACTCGTTATAGATTTCTATACTTCGTTTATAGAAACCGAAACTGTTACGCGACAGAAAGCACATTTGCTAACATCAACTAGTAAAAGTGCTAGTTTTTTCAAATTATTAAAGTCTTCTTGGTTTTCACAGATTTCTTGCCCAAATTTGAACGCAAAAAATAAAAAAATAAATCAAAATCAAAATCAAATATAAAAATCCCATGTTGAATAATCACTTTTGAGAATAGAGGTATAGAGTGTATCTCGAAAATAAGCACACGTGTTTGCAAAGTTAAGTATTTATGTCTCGTAGCTATCCCGAACATAGGATGTGCTTGAAAATAAGAAATTATGTCTTACTAGGGAACATCCCCAAGCGCCATTTCTGGATTTTGACGAACATGGTATCGTTCGAAGATTCTTGTCACGTGGACCAAGAAATGTACAGGAATTATACTCCCGAAACCAATAATTTGCGAAATATGGATCCTTTTAATGTTTCGGAAGAAGAAAAATAAAAAAGAGGAAAACAGGATGAGGTTCCTTCAAAAGTTATCGAAGGCAGGAATTTTGCCTTATAATTAACCATGATTGTGTTTTTCTAAGTAAAACACAACATTTTTTCAACACCATGCATGAAAGGTGAAGAGCATTATTGTTTGACAGTCAACTCAGGGTGTGTTTAGTAAGAGTGAAGCATACATGTTTTACTGGTGGGAAGACTGGATCCGTGTTTCGCATTAAAGCCTTTTAAAAACATAGTATTTACGCACTGCATTGGCATTAGGTGAATAGAACTGATTGTAGGCCAAATGATGTATTTTTAATATGCTTTATATAGCAATAGTGTCAATAGCAATAGTGTTAACATCACAGCAAATACTTCGATGGGTTTTTGAATATTCGCCAATTTTCTTTACCAAGTACTTGTAGTGTTGGAAGAAGTAAATATACAGTGGCTGAAGATATTTTGTAGATTCAGCTGGAAGAAAGACTGGCTTTATAATAAAACCTAGTTTTTCGATGATTACATTTTCATCTATTTGGCCTTATTTCATCTCTCCAGTACCGGGATAGCATTCTCATTACCACACTCTCATGAAAAACTATCGCGAAAACCACTATCATGAACACCAAATTTCTGCCTTCGATAACTTTAGAAGGAATCTCATGCTGTTTTTTACACGCTTTCTTTTAACTTACAATTATGTTTGTATGTGGCAGTCAAATCTTGTGACTTGCTTTTCACCCACTTCCTGTTTACACAGAGCTTTGAAATTTGCAATATATGTGTATTCCTGAGAGCAAATACATGAATTGGACATTGGTTTTTTAAAATTCAATTCCTAAGGGAAGGGGGGAAACGGGGGGCAATTTTTCTTGATGGTTACTCAATTACAGTTTGATTTTCTATAGAATCAGTATCAGCGTCAACAATGAGTATTTGTTGAAAAGTATTAATGACAGGGTTACCACAATACCGCCAAATTTGGCCAACTTGGAGAATTGTCGCCAAATTGGGCCAAAAATAAGTTGCCATATATGAAGCCAACTTGGCGGTAACTGGCTAATTTGCGAAATTTCCATTTAAATTCATTAATCTTCCATATTCGAGATCACCGCAATTTAATTCAAACTCCGCAACTTTCAGTTTTTTTCAATAATACTTTTCTACTTTTTAGTGCATTTAAAAAAACATATTTTTTGCACATTTTTGTGAATTTTAATGAAAGCATGTTAATTTTTTTTTCATTGATATTTATTTCCTTCTTTAATACTCTCCTTCCGAAACAGAAAAGGGTTCCTATCTCGTGAACTATTGAATTCGGGAGTGTAGTTCCTATACTTTTCTTGATCCTCGTGACAAGAGTTTTTGAACGATACCACTCTCATCAAATTCTAGAATTGACATTGGGGATGTTTCCTAGTTAGTTATAAGAACCTAGTTTTAACAGTGCACGTATAAGAATAGAAAAGTCATAGGACGGAGCATCTTGGCACGTAAATTGGAAAAAAAGAAAGAAGATATTTTCGAAATTTAGTCCTTCCGTACATGAGTGAATATCACAAAATGTGAGATTTTGAAAACAAAAATTTTGAAAATTTAAATCGTTTCAAAGCTTCTGATTTAAAAAAAAAATGTTGGTTGAACAGCTGAATAAAGGAATTTATATGTAAAATTGTTAAAGTTTGAAGAGCTTAAGTTCATTTTTATGTAATTATAATTATATGTCATTTTCTTGGCATATGTATGCCAGGAAAATGACCGCCAGGATAATGTTAATTTCATTCTAAAACATTTTTCACATTCCTGTTTTTTTTTTTTAATTTTTAGATCTAACATTTTAATTTTGTTTAAAAGAACATGGTTCCTCTATAGTACCTCAAATTCAGTGTAATGTTCAGTTTTATTTGTAATTTATAGGAGCCAGGAAAATGACACAATAAAAGTCTACTCAATTTTTACAAAGCCTTTAAACACATTATTTTCAAAGAAATATCTAAAAGATCTTGCTAATAGCAATGATTTTACTACTTCTGACTTGAACTATGTCAAGAACAAGAAGAATTACTCTGCAGCGCTACCGTTATACCTCATAAAGAACTAAAATGAGCAGGCCAGGACAATGGCATTCATTGTCAGTGATAATCATATTTTAATTATGGAAAATTATTTGTAAAATATAGAACTTGTTACCTTCAACATATATGTATTATATAAGGTATAATTATTAATTAGAAATTGAAAAAACTAGAAAAAGATTTTTGTACATGATAGCAGAAAGCCTTTTACTTTGCACACATCACAGTGTGACATGCCAGGAAAATGACAATCTGAAATTTTAAGTCTTTTAATTGCTTTATTTTTGAGTTATTATGAATATAATATCTCTTGAAAATACTTCTAAGAATATTTTTTATTAGAATGTAAAAAAGAAAATTGCATTTTATAACATTAAATAGAAATTTTATTGTGCGGACTGCAATTTTCGTATTTTGTGATATTGATCCACATACAGAGAGGAAAACATTTTCGGCTTCAAACAAGAACAAATATACATGTTACTTTGTAAATACTCATGTTTCCGTCTTGGAGCATTGCTTTTATAATGCAGTTTTGCTCATCAATTCAAATATAAATGACTGCCTTTTAAATATTCCATTTTTATTTTACCTCGTGGTAGGTACATCGTTAGTATATGTAATAAAATACACAGGAAAATCTATTTTTTGTGATTTTATACTAGATAATATACAGTGGAGATCAAAAGTTTCCGGCCAGCATAAATTTTTTGGTTAATTTCTAAGTATACCCATATGAAGAGGAATCTCAAAGTGATACTTATACACTTTACTGGCATAACAGTTTACAACTTATTTATGGAATAAAAATTAAATATTAATAAATATAATTGACAAAACTAATTGCAAAAGAAAATGCACGTTCTCAAAAGTTTCCGGCCACTTTGGCAAGTTTGGAAAAAAATGGTGTTATAAAGGAAAATAACAGTGATCAACTACATTCACAATTAGTATTTTGTATTCATACATTTAGCAATAAGTACTGCGGCGCAGCAACGTGGCATCGATTCAATGAACAGTTGTAGATCATCAATGTTTTGCCCACGGTTCTTGCAATTTTTGTGAAAATGCTGCTAAATTGGAATATTTATAATTCCACACACGTTTTCAAGTTATTTTCAAAGATTTTTTATTATATTCAGATCGGATGATTGGGCTGTCCATCTCAAAAGCGAAGATTTTTTGTGCGAAAGCCACTGCTTGACGAGCTTGGATGTATGTTTTGGTCGTTATCATGATGAAACAAACAGTTGTGAGCACAATTTTTCCTCCAATAAGGCAGCAAAGGATCTTGCGAGATATCCTTATGCATTGCACTATTCATCCTGCCGCGGATTTTAAATAACGAACAGGCGCATTTTTCAGAAAATGCTCCCCACAGCATAACGTGTCCTCCACCGTGCTTCATTGTGGAAATAATATATCTAGCACCTTATCTTTTGTTTTTAGGTCGTCGGTTGTAATGTTTTTTATCACTCACAAAAGGATTGAACGTCGATTCATCTGAAAATAGTACCATTTTTCTAGTTTTCACTTGTCCAGTCTTGTTATTCCTTGGCAAACGCTAGTCGGGCCCTCTGAATTTTTTTACTTATGAAAGGTTTGTTTAGCACCGAATGTTCCATAAAGTTCTACGTCACATAAGCGTCTTGACACTGTAGATAGACTTGTTTCAGCAATAACCATAACACCATAAATCGCTTTTAACCCTCTAAGTGTTTGGGGCGTAATATTCCATTCACTAAGCTCCAGGTTTCACAGCAATACAAGCAATATTTAAGATAATATAATTCTATAGATTTAATGAATTTTAAATACATTGAAGAATGATTAATACTCTCAAGGATTACATTCATATTTGTAATTGAGTTTTTTTTATGTTGAAAGAATCATATTTTCTTAGTATTTAAAACAAAATACAAAGAAAACAACATTACAATTTTACCCATTTGCAAGACGCTCGGAGGGTTAAAACCATAAATGGCGTGGAATTGCAGCGGCACTTTTACGCGAGTCATCAACTGCTTTACTTCTGATAATTCTGTCCACAAGAATAGTCGTTTTCCGGGGTCCCCTGGACCGTGACAAGTTCCGAAGGCCATGACTTTTATAACGCCGAGCTCCTTATTATAAATAATACTCTTAACTAAGGAAGAATGCATAACTATAATATTACTTATAGTTTATTATATACATTATATACAACAGCTGCTCAACACAGCTTTCAGAACAAGTCACATTTTACAATTGCGTGGAATATTCTGGTAACATGCGATACCTTACAAACAGATTGTGTAGTGCTGCCATCTATTAACGCAGATCTCAACTATTATTGAGATATGACACCCCTCCCCTCATAGTTCAAACGAACTACTGGCAATCTTGTTCTTTGACTTCTTCGAACTGGAGCACTTTTCTGACAGTCCTCGTCATTGTTTTTAGTCAAATTGTCTTTTACAGTTTTATCTGTCGTAACATCATTTTTATTACTTACAACTGTACCTGCCACAATATCACGCGAAGGCTGAGATTGGCTTGGTTCTATAGTATCATCATTATTAAGCTGTTCTTTTATTTTTCCATTAATTTCAGAAAAACGGTTTTGGTTAACCCTTTCATAACTATCATAATTACTGTAATTTTTACCACTATGTCCCATATTTTCAACTTTGTCTGACATTGGTTTATCATTTCGATTCATCTCTATAACTCTCTCTGGTATTTCATCACTTATCTCTTTATTTCGTCTCAACTGATCAACGTGACGTTTACACATTACTCCATCACATCTATTTACTAAAACCCATCTACTCCCCAATAATTTCATAATTTTTCCTTTTACCCATTTCTCCCCTTTTCCAAAATTTTTAACAAAAACTAAATCATGAAGCTTATATTTGTGAAGGGGTTGCTGTATTTTAGGTTTTGATGGTAATACTAAGTGAAGGGCTGTTCGAACTGGCCTTTCAAACATTAATTCAGCAGGAGTTTTACCAGTCACCAAATGAGGAGTGGAATGATTTTCTAACAAAAATCGTGAAATTGACAATGTTATGTCACTTTTATCTAGCTTTTTAAGACAATTTTTCACAGTTTGCACATATCTTTCCGCTTGTCCGTTCGAAGACGGATGATAAGGTGGAATAGGCGTATGCTTAATTCCATTATTTTTAAGAAATTCCTCAAATTCATCACTTGTGAACGCGGGACCATTATCACTGACCAATTCAACAGGTAATCCAAATGTAGCAAAAATTTTCCTTAATACCTTAATTGTAGTTTTACTATCAGACCTGGGTACTACTCCTACCTCCAACCATTTAGTATAAGGATCGACTACTATTAAAAACATTTTGCCTTCAAAAGGACCGGCATGATCGATATGGATCCTTTCCCAGGGCAGTTCAGATTTCCATTTCAAGGGTTCCATTTTGGGACAATCCCTCGCAAACATCTGGCATCTATTACAAGAATTTACCATTTGTTCAATTGCTTTATCCATATTTGGCCACCAAACTACCGCCCTAGCTTTCGCTTTCATGCTCGATATACCCTGATGAACGGAATGCAGTAATTTTAATATATATTCACGACCTTCCTCTGGAATGATCACTCTATGTCTCCACAATAGACAATTTTCTAAACAGGAAATTTCCTCCCTTCTATGAAAATATGGTTGATATTCTTCTTGTTTAACCTTTCGCGGCCACCCATGTAACACCCATTCTAAAATTTGTTTAGTTACAGGATTTTCAGTTGTCCACTTTGCACTAGTTCTAGAAGTAATAGGCCAATTATCATTATTTGAAACAAACATTATTTCCGCAGGATTACTCACTATATTTACAGTTTCTGGGAGAGGTAATCTACTTAATGCGTCAGCATTTTTATTATTTTTACCCTCGCGATACTCAATTGTATAATCATAACCAGCTAACATTAATGACCATCTCAGCATTCTAGGTGATAATCTATCAGGTACCTTTTTAACAGGATCAAATAATCTAATTAAAGGTTTATGATCTGTTATAATTTTAAAATATTTTCCAGCTAAATATTGATGAAATTTAGTGACACCAAACATTACAGATAAAGCTTCTTTATCAATCATCGCATAATTTCTTTCAGTTTTATTTAAAGTTCTCGAAGCATAAGCAATAAGTTTCTCTTTACCCTCAACAATGTGGCTTAAAACTGACCTTATACCATATTCAGAAGCATCAGACTTTAAAACTATATCTTTGTTTACATCATATAATTCTAAAACAGGAGATGTAGTTAATAATTGTTTCACTTTTTGAAACGCTTTTTCATGCTTTTCTGACCATGTCCAGTTTACATTATTATCTAATAATCTATGTAAAGGTTCTAAAACATCTGAAATATTCGGCAGGAAGTTTCTATAATAAGAAATTAAGCCTAAAAATGAGCGCAATTGTGACACATTATTTGAAATAGGAGCATTCAAAATAGCATTAGCTTTTTCTGGAATAGGTGTAATTCCTTCCTGAGAAATTTTATGACCTAAATATGAAACTTCCGAAACCATAAATTTTAATTTTTCCTTATTTAATCTTATACCATGCTCAGAAAAGCATTTCAGAACATTTTCAACTCTTTCAGAATGTTCTGATTCATTACTAGCACTAATGATTACATCATCTAAAAATACACCAACATATTCAAATTTTTTTTAAATATGTTCAATTTTTCTTTGAAACATACCAGGAGCACATTTTACCCCAAATGCTAATCGTAACACATTAAACAAACCTTTATGAGTATTTATAGTCAAAATCTTACTACTTTCGATATCTACAGGTTGTTGTAAATATGCATCTTTTAAATCAAAAACAGTAAAAAATTTATCACCTGATAATTTAGAAAATAATTCTTCCATTCTAGGAAGAGGATAGTTATCATTTTCAGTATTAGTATTAACTGTTGCTCTATAATCACCACATATTCTAACAGAACCATTAGGCTTAGGAACAATTACTATAGGACTAGCCCATTCTGAATGATCAACAGGTTTTAAAATACCCTCATTAGTTAATCGTTCCAATTCAACATCAGTAGCTTTCCTTAAAGCAAAAGGAACAGGTCGAGACTTAAGAAAAACTGGTTTTGCATCTTTTTTCAATTTTATTGACACGGCAGGACCCTTGATTGTCCCGATCCCGTCTGCAAAAACATTAGGAAAATTTCTAATTAAATCATCTTCGAAATGCTTTTAATCATATTTACATTAGGCCAAAATAATTTTGATGCTTTTAACCAAGTTTTTCCGATTAGACTCGGACCCTCCTCTTTAATTACTAACATTTTTAAATCAGGTATAGAATATTCATTAACAACAGCATTTACTTTTAATTCCCCCAAAACAGTTAAAGAATCTTTAGTATAAGTTTGTAATTTAATATTAGATTTAATTAAAGGCAGCTTACCTGAGAACAATTTATGAGCAACACTTTTACTTACGATCGTATGAGCCGCACCGCTATCAATTTTAAATTGTATATTTACACCATTTATTTTAACAGATTTTACCCACGACAGATTATTGGAATTGTCGTTCATAAAATTTAAACAGTATTCTTCCTGAACAGTTTTAATTTTTCTGTTCTTAAAAGGTTTCTCACTTTTCATTCTAAATTTTCGATTTCTGCAACAAACTTTAAGATGACCTAATCGATGGCAAAAATGACATTCTGCAGATTTAAAAGGGCATAACTTGGGGTTATGATTTTTAGAACATCTATAACACGGTTTCTCAGGCGCGAATCTATCTTCTTTAGACTTAGGTGCATGAGTATACTTATGAACTTTCGATTTCTCTCCTTTAGAAACACGCACTTCATTGACAGTCGTATTATCTCCAATGTGTAGGGATTTTACTCCAGCTTCAGCAGACTCGAAAGACTCAGCTATTTCTATCGCTGTTTGGAACGTTAAATCTCTGGAATCCAGTAATTTTTGCTGTATCTTTTCATCTTGAATCCCAAACACTAACTGATCACGGAGGCGGTCATTCAGCGTATTTCCGAAATTACAATGTTCGGATAAACGACGTAAATCTCGTACGAACTCGGCTATATTCTCTCCTTGCTTCCTTAGTCGTTTCTGGAACTTAAATCGTTCCACAATTTCACTAGGGCGTGATGAAAAATGATCTTTAGCTTTCTTTAAAAGATCCTCGTAGCTGATTTCTTTCAGCGTATTCGGAACAATTATATCACGTAAAATAGCAAACGTTGTTGTTCCTACAGAACTTAATAATATGTTCTTTTTCATTTCATCATTTTTGATGCTATTTGCTGAGAAATAAAAATCAATTTTCTCGACGTAAATAGTCCAAGGAACATTTGCATTATATTCTTCCAAGCGTCCCAGAGAAATTATATCTTTATCTGCCATTTTCCGTGCCACTTTTTCTTTTTCTCTTTCGAAAAAAAATTTTTTTTCACAACATTTCACTTTGGGTTAAATTCCCATTTTCGTCGCCACTTTTATAACGCCGAGCTCCTTATTATAAATAATACTCTTAACTAAGGAAGAATGCATAACTATAATATTACTTATAGTTTATTATATACATTATATACAACAGCTGCTCAACACAGCTTTCATAATAAGTCACATTTTACAACTGCGTGGAATATTCTGGTAACATGCGATACCTTACAAACAGATTGTGTAGTGCTGCCATCTATTAACGCAGATCTCAACTATTATTGAGCTGTGACAATGACAATCTTTATATTTTTTAAAATATCGTTTACAGCAAATTTTCCGATCGACAACTTTGCCGCAATCTCACGAGAGGATTGTCCCTTTAGCGATAAACAAATCACTCATTTAAGAGCAATAAATTGTTAAATTTTTCATTTTTGAATTTCAAATACATTATTCACCTTGATTAATTAACAAACATGGCCAAAAAAACGCTTTAGCGATAGCAAAAACTAATGAATGACGAATGGCCGGAAACTTTTGCACGCGCGAATTTTGAATTCCTCCCCTTTGCATCAAGTATCTTAAGTAATCAATCAAAATAATCACGTGGTCGGAGGTAATTTGCTTATTCCTAACTTTTGGAGCAATTGAACTTCTTCTTCGCTAAAACGTTCTGTCAAGCAAATCAAAAAAACTAACTGGCCGGAAACTTTTGACCGCCACTGTATGCGTATGAACATTCAGTAATCTCACAATAAAGTTCTGACTTGCGCAGAAAGTCTGCATTTTATTCTAGCACAAATAAATCTATTTTGTATATCTATCGTGTATATCTAAATGTGTGTCACACCAAGAATTTTAAGTTTTAACTAGAAATGCGAGAATGTATGAGGAAAGAGAAATGAATATATTAATAAGGAAAGATAAAATGGCGTTGCGAAATGTGCTACAAAAACTATTCATTTATTATGACTAATATATGGAAATTAATTCGGAACTGAACCAACCATACGGACAGTGGCCAATACATGCACGATGGCTTTTTGCCCATCGAACCCCCCCCCCCCCCATTGTTAAAGATACAATGATGTGGTACAATCAGTTATGATTTTGATCAGTCTTCCAACAACAGAAATTTGAGGTCTTTGCCAAACACTTATGTCATTCAAAAGAGTTGGCTGATGCATATCATAATTTACTAACAGTGCCAAATAGTCAAAATTATTTTTATAAAATGCTATCTCATCGAGGGTAAATATATAACGAGATGCTAGAGGATCAATGCATTTAAATGATGACAACTATTTGAAGTACTTGTAGATCGATGATTTTATGCAAGTGGACATCAACAAAATTGTTGCCATGTGATGGATATAACGAAATACTTGGCTACATCGCATTTACATATTAGTTATTTAACTCATTCAGCTTTTTTTCTTTGCTCTATATGCTTTTTCATGCATGGCAAATAATATAGCCATCATTCTTCTCAATGATTATTTATGCTGTTTTATCCACTTCATTTAATCTATTTACTATATTTAATATAAGTTGTGATTTGATGTAAAGCATGATGGAAATTTAAAAATTTCTTTCAAGCAAGAATGGGATCAGAATTTGTTTAAACTTCTTTGTTCCCCCCCCCCCTTTTTTTCGTGTGAATAATTAGAGCAAATATTATAAGATTCATTTTACAAAATACAAAACTAAAATTATTAAACATTTTCCAGAAAAATTATGACACAAAGCTAAAAAAGTAAATATATGCAAATTTTATTATTATTATTATTATTATTATTACTATTATTATTATTATTATTATTATTATTATTATTATTATTATTTTCTTTTTTTAACTCAACCATTCTGATTCTTAAAGATATCATACAAACTGGCTTTTCCAACTGAGTAAAAGATATGCGGAATCTTGACTCCCGCCCTGAGCATTTTTCATCCGGTTGGGAAAAGTGAATTCGTATGATTCTGTACATCTCATTAGTTTTAATTGAAAATTTATAAGTGGTAAAAAAAATTATGTATAGTTACATATTTTAAGTTTTATAAACATAAATAAAATTACCGACATTCGATACAATGTATATCCTGAATTAATAAGAAAGGGACATTTATGTAAAATTGTGATATGATTCTAAAATTACAAAGCGTAAAGTTTATTTGTTTATTGAAATCTGAAATGAAAATACAAGGGTAGATTTTAAATTAATTACCAATGAACATTTATATGAAATGACTGTGATTTTTTTTTCCTTAAATAGAAAATGAAATTTTTAAGATAGATTTCAATTAATTATCGTCGAAATTTCTGTGTACATTTTATCATTTTTATTTGCATAAAATACACCAGTACATTTTCCAAAGTTTTAAAACAAATGTAAACAAAAAATAACCCTATAAAAAATGGAAAAAATGTTAGTTACAGTGTCCGTGACATGTGTCATTTGAATTTAGTTTGAATATTGTTAATAAATTGTGAATTTTCAAACAATTGATTGTTTGAGAAAAGAAATAAATGAAGATTGTGTTGATACTTAAGAGTGCGATTTTTACAAAATATGTCGTCCCTAATCTTTAATGAATGCTAGAATTTCTTAGTCATACCCTGTCATTCAATAATAAAGTCAAAATGATATTGCTCATATGAGCAGAAATCAAAAAACCACATTGTAAACGTATTCTTAAAATGACGCAACTGAAAAAATAAAGAAAGGGGATTTTTGAGATATTAACAACACCAGTGAATCACAAAAATATTTCCCAACGTCATCATAGCGTATTTAAATTGGTGAAGCAAATCCAAGTTTTCTTGAGCTTTTTAAGATATGCTTTGTCTTTTCGTAAGATACAGATTTTACTGAATAATAGCAACATTGTTTAAATATAAATATAATTTCTAAAAACATTGCACACAAAAAAATCACACACACACACACATATATATATATAGAAAAAAACAATTTTTAAATCAATAAGTTGTTTAAAATTGTCTTTTGAGTAAAAAATGTAAAAATGATGTAAGAGAGATTATAATTAATAAACTATTTTTTTTTTTTATCTTTAATAACTCTATGCAGATAAATAAACTAGTTGTTTATATAAACTTTCTTTACCTATTTTTTATAAAATTTGAAAAAGAAAAACTTAAAAAAATCTTTGAAACTGAAAGTTACAAAGAAAAAATACTCTTACGCCAAAAAATGAACAAACTACTGTATATTCTAAACATGTGATGAACAAAATCACATGATTTTGTTGTTGGTACTAGATTTGTTTTTAGGAAGTATTTTTTACAATATACATTAATAGTACTTTTTAGAGGACCAGCTCTTAATATTTATTCAAATAAATAGAAAAACAGTAACAGAAGTTACTTTTTCTAGGAAAAAATGTTAAATTGATTGCACGTAGTTAAAAAAATATATATGTAAATATTTTAACATGTAAGAGTAAATTTATTAAATTATAAAAATCGTTATTTAGATTAAAATGGATACTCATGACGTCTGTTTTAATCTAATTAAGAAAAAAATATAAAATTAAAGAGAATTTTTGATCTATGACAATACTAATTTCTGCATTATTTTTTTCTTTCAATTTACTATTTATTTCTAAATACAAGATATAAATAGGAAACATCGTAAAAAAATATTAATCTTATAGATATATTATTTTTCACACAGGAATTAAAATTTTTGTGATATTAAAAATGAAAGAGGGAATTTTAATACAAATATTTTTCTCATTTACTATTTGTTTCTAAAGACAAAATACGAAAGAGAAATATTAGAGGAAAAAAATATTAATCTTACTGATATTTTCTTTACAATAAATATATATTGTTTTTTTTTTTTTCTAAGAGATGAGAATAACAAAATGCTACTGCCGTTTATAAATAATAACAAAAATGTAAAAATGTGGGCATAAAAGCTCAGGTAAAATAGTTTTCATTCAGATATAATTAAGAAATGGTCGAATCAAAGGCGTTTTATCATTTATTTTCATCTGGCGTTTTACAACTTTATGATCTACAAATCTTCAGGTAACCGACTTGACTCACACGGTAATAAATTAACTGCGACATTAGACATGAAAATTGGAAAAAGTTCTTGATCATTTCTACTAAAAAAAAAAAAAAAAAAAAAAAAAAAAAAAAAAAAAATCTTACGTGCTTGAACGAGCGTTTCTTTTTTTCAACCTAAAATACTTTATTTTTTGAGTTGTGCTACTTCACGAATAAGTGTGCGGCATATGGATTAATCAGGGTCAGGAGAGAACTACATGTATTTGATTCTTATGCTCCTCATGTGATTAAATGAAAAAAAGCGAATCTAACTGTTCATTTTGAGATTTAATTAAACTGCATGGATTTCAATTAATAATTCCAAAAAATAAATAAATAAATAAATAAATAAATAAATGAAAAAAAGAAAAGAAAAATAAGATTTTGAATTTTCAGCAGTTTACCAATCGGATAACTTTTCCGTATTTCATTTCATTTTTCCGTACACCTAATTGAATATTCGCAAAATAGATGTGGATTTTAAAGCAAAGGAAGCTGTCGAAAATTCTATTTGGATTCTATGAAAATTTGAAAAAAATGTTTCTTTAAATTCATTAAATAAGCAGGGTTGACATTTTTCAGTTTGTTGAAAAAATTCACGACTTACTTGACAATTCTGTACAAAACGATATTAATCAAAATTGCAATTTTAGAGGTACGTCAGCACTATAATGGCTTTTTATGTACTACAAATAAACTAGAAATATTATGGTTGCAATTTTTTTAAATTAAAATTTGTGCTGTAATGTTAGTGAAGTTTGTTTATAGAAATTATTTTTTTTTCATACTATTTAGTAAGAATAAATATTCATATATGAATAATGGCGCTTGAGAGTTGCGTCACCATTGAAATTTTTACGAATTTTTAAATTTCGAACA
Organism: Maratus speciosus; assembly: GCA_963932465.1. Taxonomy (NCBI): domain Eukaryota; kingdom Metazoa; phylum Arthropoda; class Arachnida; order Araneae; family Salticidae; genus Maratus; species Maratus speciosus. The sequence continues at coordinate 144,708,369 of OZ010791.1, forward strand.
GGAGGCTTTTTACCTCCAAATACTTTTTTTTTTATTTGAAAAGTGTTGGAAATGTAGTTACTGAATATTATTACCTGTAGTGGTGTTAAATTACGTTTCGCATAATCATTTATAACAAATTAAAATAATACAATCCCAAGAAATTGAATATTAAATAATAACGGCCGAGTATGAAAAAACATGAGCCGGGTATGAAATCTGGTAAATGTTTTTCTGATGCCCCTTTACTTACTTTTTATTATCATTTTGAGCGTTTTTAATAAAAAAAAATGTTATGGTCGAAATTTTTTCTATAATTCTATATTAGTATTATTAACTCTAAACATATTTGTCTAGCAATCTATAGATTTTTCAGCAAATAGTAATGCATCTCAAAAAAAAAAAAAATAAAATAAAATAAAATATATATATATATATATATATATATATATATATATATATATATATATACAGATTAAGTTAGCCGCATGAGATTGGTGATAACTAAACATTTTTGACCAACTTTATTTGTGAATATAAATAATATTTTATTTTAATAAGAAATTCGTGACGCTGGTGATTTGTGGTATATGTTTAACTTACTCGTCAAGAGTTAAAATGTGTTTAAAATGTTAAACTTGGTCATAATATCATTTGTAGGCAGCTTTTCCTATCTAGTGCATGTTTAGTTAAATTGTGTTTAAAATAGTGTGCATGGCCACAACATAATTTGTAGAAAGTTTTAAATAAATGATGCTGTATTCGAATTCTCACATTTCGCTTTGTCAAAGATTTATGAATTTATTTATGTTACTCTGCACATAACATTATAAAAGAGAGAATACTGTTATTTTCCTCTGTAATAAATTTTAATTTCACAATGAACTTTTCCTTTTTTAAAAACGAAATTTAGCGTACAGGTGAAAACGTATTATGGATGTCAATTTTCAATAAATTTGTTGCGAAGGTAAATTATAAATAATAAAGGAGCCAAATTGGACAAAATCTGCTCGAACCGGTGCCGGTCCCATATTTGTAATTTTTTTTTTTTTTTTTTTTTTTTTTTTTAACCCAATTGATTTCCAAACTGGTAATGTTTTTAAACCCAACTGGTCGTTACATCTTTTTGTAAAATTAAATAGTGTAAATTACATAATTTAAAAAAATAATAATGCCAGGATAATAATGTATTAGCGAAGTTTCCAAGAGAGGATAGAATTGTAAAATCCATATAAATTTCTAACTTAAAATAGTTGATGGCATTTCTATTAGTTTAAGCCAATGATACATAAACTATTTACTTTTTAGGGTTCCGTACTTAAAAAGGAAAAACGGAGGGATTATAAGATCACTCCTGTGCTTGTCTGTCTGTCACGGTCATTTTACACGGTCATTTTACATAGTTTAATATGGAATGTGGAAAGTTCAAATTAGGGGAAGTAATAAGGACTATTGATCAACATATTTACAGATTATTAAACATTCACAAATATATTTAGGAAAAATGTAGAGGGGCTAATTAAGTTACTTAAAAAAATCTTTTCTTTGTAATATCGTGTGAAAGCTTTCGTAACACTGAACTCAAAACTTCTTTTCTTTTAATTTTAGGTTTATATTTTCAGCGGTATCGTCAAAAATGTAGTGCAAGAATATGAACCCCACCCTCCTCTATTTCCGAATCTACTGAAACTGAAATTATGAAAAAAATAGAGGCAATAGACATTAATTTAAACCTTGCAGGAAAACTTTACCGATTACCCTTGGTCACATAGTTTTTGAGAAAAGTGCATTTTTCCGTTACACACAAATTTCGATTTGCGGCGGTTCAGCAAAGGCGTTGAGGAACGCTGTAGGTACCTATCGTAGCAGAAGTATAAAAGCATTGTTGATAATGACTTTCGAAAAAAATCGTCGGTAATTAGCCGAGATATTAACCCTTAAAGACCCGGACGGCTTGGACATACATATTGATAGGGTGGCGTACTCTATGTAGATAACAACTTTTAATGATATATTTGTGTAATGCAATGCCCAGTAGAAGTATAAGAGCAATAAACGTCAAGTTGTTAAAAACAGACTAATTTAATTAGATTTAATCACATAAATACTATGGAATTCGCGATTAGTTTGCAGTGTGTGGATCTCTCAATACGCCTCCCGTGTCTTTAAAAATTAATTAAAAACCTATCAGGAAAAAAGCGGCACGGACTGAGGCGGCGTTGCAACTTTGCGACCTCCTTTCGAAGCGCGCTTAGCACAATGCCAAGTTTAAACTTTGAATAAGGGTTCTGTCTTATCTACACTGCAAAAAGCAAAGATTATTACTACGCTGAATTTAGTTTTATGAAATGCCAAATGAAGTTTAACTATGCACTACATTTACTGTCAGTACCGAATTAAGTTCATTATAAACAGATTAGGATAAGATTAAAAAAAGAGTTATACAGAATAGCAATATTTGATATTATTTCGGTTTCATATCTCTTTGAACTTTTATGTATACCCATTCATACTTTTTTAGTATATACAGCTATACCCAGCCCTACGTTGTATAGTTTTTACAAAGTCTTATTATCCTTTTAGCAACGAATTTTTTTAATAATACAGTTAATAATTCATATATTTATTGTACGTAAACCTCTGAGCGTGAGTAATACACGCACTTGTGCATTTATTTTACATAATTGTACTAATGTATGTTGTAAATGTCATGTAACCGTATTTCAAAATAAAATCTATAATTTCCCCCTTAGAATACAATATAAGCAACAAAAATTTTATCAAATGGGTTATATATATATATATAATAAATAAAATTTAATACATGAAAGCGACAGTATTACATTCACTAAATAAGGCTCTTGTTGCCAATTTTGTATATTTCTGAATTCTACAAGAAATAGATTAGAATTATATTATTAATATTTTGCGAAATTCATGTAAACATAATTGTGTAATGTAACAATATTCTGTTCGATAATTTTATTTTTAATTATTTAGCAGATAATAGTCTAAAAATTACGAATCACAAAGAAATGATAACTTTAATTTGCTTTCAATACACGAAGAACCGATTTCTAAATATTGTTGAAACAAATAGAAATATATTTTGTTAATAAGTATTAGAATTTCAAATGTCTTCAAATGTACAAAATAATGGATTCCTGAACTTGTTTTAGAATGAGAATAGATATTTGTGAGCTTTATAGCGAAAAGAAATATTGATCCAGCCAAAATCGATTAGAAATATTCTTCCTCAAGAATGGGAGGCTTTTTGCTCAAAATTTCATGTTGCTCCACATCTTTTGTAGACGAGAATTAAGAAAAGAAATACTTTAATTTCCTTAATAGTGGACTGAGGTTCAATAAAAACTGAAACATTCCTTTTAATCTTTAAACATATTTTCGGCACATTAAAAATCGTAAGTAATATGTTGTGTAATAAATAATAATGCGAAAAAGAATTTTATATATTTTAGTTAATAATATTTTTTTCTGCTTTTACATAATTGTACATTTATTGATCCATAAATTTGTTAATCGGTTTATAAATAACAGACCGAGAGAAATATGGGTTCGTATGATATTTTGAGACACCATAATTACACGATTCAAGATTTAAAATGAGTATTTTATGATGAACTCGACAATCTTTCAAATTAAAGCTATTTTAAAGAAATATTTATGTAGTTCACTTTTAAAAAGCTTTTAAGATATACATTTTCTCATTATTTGAGGCATTATACATAAAGGTGTACCGACAACTTTTTTATTTTATTTTTTTTTTATTTATTTATTTATTTTATTCTACGAATGTAGAAATAGGGAAATTAAAAAAGGATACTTTTTACCATGATGAAAATTTAAAAAGTTTAATAAGAATTTAAGGTTATTGGTCAGTGAGATCTCGAATCCCCTCGCTAATGTTAAACCTATGGAGTGTGATGCATTCGTATTTTTAAAATATCTGCGTAGGAAGTTAATATTTTTAATTTCTTTTTCCTGTGTACTGTTTTTAAAGGACTCTTTTTCTTTTAGTTGTCAAACTATTTCTAAAATATGTACTTAATAAAAGAGCTGGACATTTACACCATAAAAAAGTTCAACATTAACGTGAAAATAAAAAATCAAAGGTTTGCTAAATGGTGTATACAAAATGTTGTAAAGGTAAAAACTAAACAAACATTAAAATAAAATTATAACAATCGACGTTTCGGTCACCATCTATGACCATCTTCAGGAAATAGTTCTTACATTGCTTTTAAAGAGCATAGTCAAACCGTCTTGAATTTGAAAAGTTCGTTAGGTTTCAAAGTTAAGACGGCTTGACATTGTTCTTTAAAAGCAATGTAACAACTCTTTCCTGAAGATGATCATAGATGATGATCGAGACGTCGATTGTTATACACCATTTGGTAAACTTGTGATTTTTTATTTTCACATCACTATTGACATATACTTAATTTATATTTTTTTTGTTTTAAAATCTCAGCAAAACTTAATAAGATATTAACATCTCAGATAAAATTAAACATATATTTTAGAAATATTTTGACAACAACAACAACAAAGAGGAGACAATCTTTAAGAAGTGTACACAGAAAAATAAAAGTTAAGAAATATTAATTTTCTCAGGAGATATCTTAAAAATACGAATGCATTACACGCCAATAGGTGTAACATTAGTGAGGAAATTTGAGATTTCATTGACCAACAGCCTTCAGAATAACGTTTACTATAAATAGATGTATGCAAACATTATTTACGAGACATTATTTTAAAACGCTCAACTACAGATATTAATTGTTCCAAAATATAACTTTACTTAACTTTTAATATTGCCAGCTAAAACAACCGAACTTGATCTCATAAAAATATTTTATATAATTAAATTAGCCTACAAGGGATTAGATAACTTAATATCTGAAGCTAGGAGAAATACACTATCATTTTGAGGCCTTCTTTCATCCGGGAAATATTTCAAAATTCTACGTACTTAGAAACTCGTCAATTTTACAAATATTCGTTGATGGGGTGACTTAACAGTGTTCAAATATATTTCATTAAGCAGATTTTTTTTTATGTTAACTGTATATACTTTAGATAGAGTCTATTTTTAGCATACAGAGTTTTTCTATGTTCAGTTACCCGTGTGGTTTCTAACCACCAAATCAGAATGACAAAGGATTGGTTTATTGTGCCTATTGATCACATTTGACTTTTCCTGTTAGATAAGTTTCCTGAAATAATGAAGAATTCCTCTTGCATTAGGAGAAATTTCTCCTCCAAAGAAATTAAAAACGCAATGAAAAAAAATAAAAATAGCAATTAGAAGCGTCATTTTACAGTCGCAGTTTGGTATTTCCTCTCGTACTTTAGCGGAAAAGTTTGTGCTTTACGTGCTTTTTACCCGACTGAAAAGAAGGGTTATGTGTTTCACGCGTATCTGTGTATGTGGATTTCTTTATACCCTCGAAACATCCCAACGGCTGGATGAATTTTAATGAATGAGGTCTCTATCGATTCGTCTTAACCGTCCGATGGTTATAGGCTAGGTTTTGTTTTTATAAATTCAAAATGGCGGCCGTAAAATACAAAATGGTGGTAAAGACGAAAAAAAACTTTACGCACCCTATTGCGTGGCATATCATTGGATAGGTCTTTCAAAATGAAGACGATGTTTCATTGACTATTTTACAGTCAGAAGCTCCGTTTAAATACTATACAACCTGGAAGTTGTGTAGGTAGGATCTCCAGCTTTACTGCAACTCTAACCATCATAGACACCTATAGACCTCATCAAAATAGTGTTTATAGATAGAAACTAACAATTAAGCACAACTTAAAAGTCATCAATACAAGTAAATAAAGAAAAATATTTAAGTAAATATTTAAGTAAGTAATATAAACAAGTAATATAAAAAAATATTTTAAGTCAATTCCTACTTAGGTCAATAACAGAATTTTTTTTCTCCCATTCTTCTTTCCTCTTGAGTGGCGCTCAAAAAGCCTTGACCAAGAAGAGGGCTCTCTCGGTCTTAAAATACCTTGATCAAGAAGAGGGCTCTCTAGATTATTGAAAATTAATTAATTAAATTTAATTAACGAATTAATATTTGAAAAAAACTGGATTAACATCAAGTGTCATCCGCTACAAGTTTAAAAAAATTTATTTGAGCTTGATTGGATGAATAATAAGTATTTTATTAACGATTGAAAATTTGAACACGATATATATAGCGAGAGTGTGAGCTAATAGTAGGAATTGAAAAAAAAAATAGTTTCACATTGATGAGAAATAATTAATTAGTTCGCTTTTTACACAGTCGGGTTTTTTGATTTTTTAAATTTAATTGTTTATTGGATAAACAGGCTCTGGGGCCACATGTTGATCAGATATTAATTGTTCCAAAATGGTCAGATTTTAGATGTCATCCCTATATTAAAAGACGATCCTGAAAAACTGATTTTTCTTTTGAATGAAGCAGGGCAGCAGCTATTAAACAAACGGCACTGATATATCTGCATGGTATGAAAAATCTTGTATTAAAAAATGCAAAATCGTTTTGTCACATTATTTTACACTATGCAAATGATTAAAGATTATGAATTTCGAATACAATGAAATAAATGCTTTAAAGCTGCATGTAAATTCCTCATGTCAAAAAAATAAAGTTTGTTAAGCCCTTTAAAAGAAAATTACTGTGATTTTTAAGCTAGTAGAAAAAGAAGTTGCAAAAATATATATTGACCATAATAAATACGAAAACAATTATGCTAAGTACTCATTGTAAATTTGTGAGTGAACTGCCAAAAAAAGTAGAAGTATTTTTAAAAAAGATTAACGAAGATAGTAATAAATTCGTTTGCACTGACAAATACGTAATGCATACTATTTAACAAAACTTAATAATAAGTCCATTGGCAACTTTGTATTTTATTACCAGCTGTCGAGCCGCCCATTTTTTAATTTATCAATAAAACAAAAATACGGTTATCTTTAATTTATGCATAATAAATTGATGAAAATTGAATTTTTATAAACACTTCGTATTTCTTTTTTAAAGAATTCCGAAAAAGCCTTAACTTTCAGGGCAACAAAGTGACTTTAAAACCTCTTAAGTAGGATGATGCTACCACTCTGGATTTGTATCCGAGCTCAGATCTGATTTACTAATTATTAATGCATATTGAATATTTTTTAGTTATTCAAATAAATTGGTTAATAAACATGATATGATTATTTCAGTTTAATTAAACCCATTAACGCCGGTAGGCAAGAAAACTTGTCATTATATATATTTTCCCTGTTAATAGACGTCGGTAGTAACTCCACTACATGATTTCTTATTTTAGAGAATATATCAATAATGTAAAAATTAAAAAATCCGCCTGTATACTTCAATAGATCTAAACAAAGAAGTTTTAAAAGAAATAGTTTTTCTTTTACTGTGTAAAAGTCGCCGTTAATGGGTTGAAAGTGTCATAAATGAAGGACTCGGTTGTAAAACAAGGTAACTAACAAATTACAAGTTTCGAGATATTCAAGTTAAAAGGAAAAAAAACTACAAACAAAACCGTAACTACTTCTTCTCCTAAATAGTTAGATTTGTTAAAACAAATCTCGAGACTTAACTATGTAATTTACGGCTGCCATTTTTGTGTCGGATAGATTTTATTCTACTGTACTTATTGATTGTTACTAAAAAAAAAAAAAAAAAAAAAAAAAAAAAAATCTTTGTGCTTATCTAAAATTTATTTTTGATCATAGTGTAATATATTGAGCAATAAATAAAACTTGTACTTTTAAAGGGGTTAAGGTTGTGGTAAGCCAATTTTGCATAAAAATTACAAAAAAAGAATTAAAATATTAGTTACCATGTTTTACATCTGAGTGTTTCAAATATTTAGAGTGAATGAAAGGCAATGTAATTTATTTGATTTATTCTGAAAGTAAAATATTGATTGTAAACATGCATAAATTATCACAAAAATTTAAAAATTATCTTTAATACAGAGAGTAAGTAAAAAAAAAAAAAAAATTATACTTTGATTTAATTGAAGGTTATTTCGATCATCTTTTGCAATAGATTTCGATGATAATCGCTCAGGGATAAAAATTTTTTTGCTTTTTTTTAACAGATTTGAGTCCATTATGGACACATTTTACATATCAAACTAGTGTTTTGCAGAAAAATGTCTGTCCTTAACAGTTCTAAAACACCTTTAGCTTCTTCCAGTAAGTAGTTGTATATTTTTTGCTAAAAAGCAAAAAAATGCAACCACGAAAGTGTAGAAGGAACATCGACCTTTCCTTCTGAATGAATATCAGAAGTTGTGCGTAAAAGAAGGATGCTTCTTACATCAGTCTGTGATTTAGAGATGCAGAGGCTTTGCTCTTTTAAAAGATCGTTCGATGAGGTTGAGAATCGATGTATACGGGCGCCACCTGTCGATTCGAAACGTAAAGCGCCGTCGCAAAGGGAAAGATTCAATTCTCTACATGATCTCATTGCGTCATCTGCGGTTATCTCAAGAATATGCCACTGGCCGAGAGGCACAAAAAGAATGAACTCTGCATTTTATTTTATTTTATTTTATTTCATTAGTGAATTACTTGCTATTTGTCTGCTCGGATATGTCCATCTTTTATCATTTGCATTCAAAATGCAGACTTTGCAAGTGTAAACGCAAACGAGATATTCTTTATTTAAATAACTCGTAATTTTATAACTAATGATTGAGTTAGTTCGATGTCCATGAAGAATTTTGTAATAGTTATAACATTTTAAAGAGAAAAATAATTTTTTTTTTGACTTTCCCATTGTTACCGTAGAATGCATGAATATAATTGAAAATAAAAGAAAAAAGATGTAAACATCTGGAGATTTTTATTCAAAGATATCCTAAAGGTATTGTCATTGGTAAAACAAGTTTCATACTATTGACTGTAATATTCCCTAAACTTACTGAATATACAGTAATGTTTAAGAGGTAAATTTGAATATATTTTGAAAAATGAATTAAATAACCCCACCTTATTTTAAAATTGAAAATGAAAGATCTGTATACTAAAACTAGCTAAAATCTTTAAAATAAAACATATCGTAAAAGAACGTTTTAGAATTAAAGTTAGCTGAATAAATGTTCTATTAATCTCAAAATTTAATTTTAATTTACCTTAGTTATTCATTTACCATTAATACGTAACTCGTGTAACTACGTATTAGTTCATGTCTACTTATAATTTACTGTGATTGATACATGACATTTGACACATGAATATCAAGTGTCTCATTCTGATATTTATTTGTCTAAATTTAATCTACTGAATTTTAAGTTATGAATATTTTCGAGTCTTGATTGTTTATATAACTTTTACTTGTGTTAAAAGAATCAGTGATAAAGAACCTATTGGTTTTTATTAATGTTATGAAGTATAGCCTGCTGGTTGATTCTAAGGATATTTAATTAGCAAAAGTTTAGCTTTGTGATGACTCTCAAAGCTCAGGTATGTGAAATAACATATTGCTATTCATTTATTTGTTTTTAGAAGAGAGTGATTTTTTGATCGAAAATGAAATACGTATTGCTACATATACTGAGAATATTACACACATTGTGTTTAGTGTGCAATTGTATTGTAATTGTTTTCTAAAATTTTATATTAGTTGCAATTTTTGCATCTATTTTACTAAATATTGTAGAGTTTAGATTACTTTTCTAGAAATGATGAATTTGAATTTAAATTAATATATTTTTTAGGTAAATACAATTTTATAATCTCAAAAGGAAATAAGGATTACAGAAAACTAATGGAAGGCTTAGAACTAAAGTGATATAGAGAAAATGAGTGATATTTAAAGAGCTCTTAACATTTCATATATTTGCAAATTCGCACGTTTCAACTTCGTTAATGTAATGTACGATTTATAGACGCGAGATAGATTAATCATTTGACACTGCATACAAAATTACTGATAGTCCTTCATGATATGGACTTAAAAAATAAAAAATAAAGAGTTCGGTAATATTTTAATGGTAAATAAGTTTTAAAACAGTGAAAAAACTGCAAACTAAATTATTTTTTCAACGTGAATATTGTACGGAAAATTAAAAGTCTGTATAACATAGTACAATATATTCTTATATTCTGGCACCCAAAAATACACTTGTTAAATAGGTTGCTTGGAAAATTTTATAAATCAAAAGCATGCAATTTCTTTAACTGAAAAATTTCAAAATATTAAATGCAGTTTTACTATTTTATAAAATACGAAATAAATAAAAATATAACAATCACTATTTTTTCTTTTTTATTAATTAATTTAAGTTCTAGGAAAGAAAGCAGGAATATTTTCCCGGATTAGTAATACTCATACCTTAATTAGTATTTATGGAAGTCTACAGAAAAATATGTCAATAATTAATATTTCTAAAAAATTAATCTTGAAGAAATTTTCACTAAATTTCGATTACTGGTGGATTTACCCTACATATAAACAAAATATATTCTCGGTCTAAATATAACAGTTCATACAGCAAATTAGACTACATATTGTCATTTTTGTTTTCTTTTGAGAAGTCAAATTTTATTTACTTGGAACAAAAGCCAATCGAAATAATCTCTAGCATGCATTCCCAAGCGGCCATTAGCGTCACTTTTCTATTCACACTGCATTGTGACGAGAAAACCTGTTTTACAGGGGAAATGGCTGTTTTCTCTTCGTTATAGTAATAGCATCAAGGGTTTTACACACATGAGCGTTTGCGCATTAGGTTTCAAAAACTTGTTTATAACTTTCCAATAACTAAAAGCACGTGTGTGCTTTTATCCTTTATAAAGATGATTGGACGCTATAAATTACAGTTGTGGAAATAATTTCATAATTCACTGTATTAACCTCTTCGCTACTGAGTATTAATGTAATATAATTGATTATTACTGAATTATTTCTTCCCCAGTGTGACTTCAGGGCAAGTGTTTTAATCTGTTTGCATTAATTCTAATCTTAGACATTGAAGTATATCATTTTAAGATCGAAATTTCAGTTATGTTCGAGTATCATTAATAAGACTGGTAAAAACTAAGGTTTACATATGTGGCCCTAGGAAATGAAGAGGGTAATACTTTTACCATTTGTAAAATGCAGAAAAATTTAATGAAATTGGTTGCTAATCAAATAATATTAATCAAAAGCATGCGATTTCCTTAAATGTAAAACAATAAATAAATGAATCCAATTTAAGTGCTTTTTGAAATATATAATGAATAAAAACATATCAATCTCTATTTTTTTTTCTTTTTCCCTATTTTTTCGCAGAGGTCCATTAGCCAAAATAACCTTTACTTTGTTTTAAAAACAAAAGTAAAATTTTGCTTTAACGAAAAAAAAGTCTGTATTTAAAAGCAATTCAATGAGGGTATGCCAATAAATGAATAACTTAAAAAACAATAGTAGAAACCGTTGGAAAATCTCTGAAGAAACCGCCTTCGAATTTTCTACGTACGGATTACAAATCTTTTATAAAGTTAATATTTTGACAAAAAATGACCGACAACACATCCGTATATTATTATTAATTATTACATTTAACTACAAGTCTAATTTTTCTTTCTCCCCCTTTATTTAAGCGTACCACAAAAATGTATCAATTGTTGCTGCACAGGAAACTAGCTTTTTTCTTTCTTATGATAGGTTTGAGAACAGAAAATAAGCATTTTAAAAATTTTAAATAAGCCAGCATTTCTGCAATCATAAGTTTAATGTCTCTGTATTAAAAGACAATAATACATTTTAAAAACCTGATTAACAGGCAAACTGTTCTGTTTATTTCGTTATAAACATTTTTAAATAATAAGAAGGGAATATTAATGAAAAATGATGACAAAAAAAAATTCAGTACATTTTTTTTTTTTTTAAATCGTACCTTGTGTGTAAAAACTTCTTCTTGTTCTTCTATTTGTTTTATTAGAGGGATGTATGATTAACTTAAATGTATTAAAAAAAAACTATTACTTTCGCCTGACATCTTGATGAACATTTGAAAGTTACGTTTTGTGATTTATTTATATTGTATTATATTTATTTAAATTATTTGTAGTTTAAAATTAAATAGTAATTTTAATAAACTTAAATTTAATTAAAATATATTTATTGCTTTACTTTTTATGTTCAGTTGAACTGTAAATCGTATTGTGTGCGCAAGAACTTCTTTTCGAATTTTGAGAAGTATGTTTGAAGCTATGCAGAATATAAAATATTCTTTTATTTTCTGCTAGTATTTTGATGAAAATGTGAAGCCCTATAATTAAATCTATAGTTAGTAATTGCTTTATGTTATATTGTTATATTTAAACAAGAGTACGACAGATAATTTTAAGAATTTTAATATTGATAATCTTAAATTTAATGAATAACAGTTAATCTTAAATTATTTTTAAATCTTTATTTATTTTTGTTCTTTTCAAACAGTAATTTAAACCTTGTTGGGTGTGTGCAAAATTTTCTTTTCGAAATTTTGAACACTGACAAATATTACTCTTTTATAGTCCTTTGAATATGTGAATTCGTATAGCTAATTTTATTTTTATCGATCTGCTTATATTATTAAATTATATTGCTTCATAATATATACAAACTATAAATAAAGAAAATATTTCTACAATAGTATGAATTGTTTAAATAATGCATATAAAAGTCCCCTGCTTCTGTTCTTTACGTGATTTCGACATTCGTACTTCTTCTTTCGTTACCATTTAAATAACTTCACTAGAGCTGATATAGCAGCAAATTCTTTCAAGATCTTGTTACTATAAGCCTTTTCAACACTTTCCAACATAGTTGAAAAGTGTTTATGAATTCGATCTGTCTATCTGTCCAACTAGCGTTAATATAGTGCGATTGCCATGAAATTGATATGTCTTATTGTGGTTTACTATGGCATCTTCGGTATTGAAACTGAAGTGTGTAGCATTTTCGGTTAATTTACAGTGCCACTCAAAAGAATTCTGTTACATTACGGTCTATGCGGAAAAATCATTTCCCGTGTATTTTAAACGTATTGAAACTGATATACATGTGTGAGGTGTGCTACGAGTTTCTTACTATAGAATATGGGTTGCATAGAACTTATCATTAATTTACAGAGACATACAAAATAATTTCACTATAGATGAAAATGAGTAATAATTGAACTATTGAAGCCTGTGAACAATAATTCTGGAAGTGCGTTTTCTGTTGTGGTACACGCTTTTAAATTTAACTATTTTTTAGAATTACTTGGTGTGTATAAATTCTATAGATCATATACAGGGTCGCACAAAAGTTCTCAACAACATCCGTTTATTAGCGGTAATTGCTGAGTGAAAATTTTCAATTCTTCTGTGCGTCTAACTGAACTAACTTTTAGCATACTATGCAGTATGCATGCATAGCTGTAGATTATATACAGGGCTGCACAAAAAAAAATCGTATATTTCAACGACTATTTATGGTAATAGTAGAAATCGGGTTTTCAAATGAGTTATGCTTTTTCCAAATTGTTCATTTAGTCATCATCTTTTACCTTTTTAAACTGTGAAGTTTCATTGTACACTGTAAAAAAAAAAATCCGTTAAAATACGGAAATTGTACTGGCAATCGAGACGCCAGTACTACTTCTGTATTTTAATGGAATATTTTTTTTTAATTTTGTGAAAAAACGGAATTTTTTTTTAATTTACGGGGGGGGGGGGGGAGTGGGAAATTCCGTTAAAATACGGAAATAGAACTGGCCTCTCGATTGCCAGTACAATTTCTGGATTTCAACGGAATTTCTTTTACAGTGTAGTATTCTGAAAGTGTTGGAAAATATTTCATAATCTATGCTGTACGCGTGATTTTTCGTTCTTATTTTAATATAGAAAACAAATATCATTTTCTCGCTCTTTCTGTGTGCGTGTAAAAGAAATTCTCTATGTTACTATAATTACATGACATATAAAAACGTAAGAAATTCAGCCAAAATTAAATTTAACACCCACTTCAAGTTTAAAGTTTTATCATAATTTCATAGCGCCAAAAACTATACGCATCTAAAACAATGAATTTGCTCATTTTTTGTAATTTTGAAGAGTAATAATGTTTCTAAACCCTGCCTATACGAATATTCTAGTTGCGCTACTGAATTATCAGTATATTTGTATTTAATTAAATGAAATCATTTAAAGTAAAACAGTGTCACTGTATTTACATTTGTGATTATGTACTACGTTCTAAAAAAAATCTGCTAAAAGCATGGAATCGTAATAGTGAATCCAAAATTCCATGCAATCTTTTCAACTGTTGATACCTAGCTTTTATTTGTAGAGGTGTTATTTAAATTTTAATTAAAAAAAAATTCAAACGTAATTTAATTTATGTTCTTAAATGTAATTAATTGATTTTACGTTATAATTTTAATTTTTCTAACAGCACGAAATATTTTTACATTGAATATTGAACATTTATATTATGTTATGTGTAAAACTAAACTGAATAGCATAGCTATAGTATACTTTAAGTAAGTTTTTTAATTTAAGTTAAATTATAAATTTGTCGCTTTTTTAGAATTTAGTACAGAATTATTAGTTAATTCTGGAGAAAAATGTTCATTAAAATGTATTTACGAGAAATATTATTTCCCAATTAAAAAATTCATCTTTCAGAACTACATTGAATTGTTTAAATAAATTTTGTTACAAATTTTCGTATAAATTCTCTGAAAACTTTACTCAAAGCTTTGCGCAGATTTGAGCATATTCAAGGTATTAAGATTCAATGCAAGACTTTTAGTGATTTATGCGGTCAAATAAATTAGAAAAACCATATACATAGATAATGGCAGAATTAATTTTATCTAATATTTATAGAATCTGATTTAAACAGCATATACAAATAAAAAGACTAAAATACAAAATAAACCTCTATTGCCTATTTTTAGCGTCTTCATAAATGATTGTCTTAAAAAATAATTAAAAAAAATTGATGCATGAAATAATCGAAATGAATAAAATAAGTCACTTAACAAAGTAAACCACCATTTGTATTTACCAAAAACAGAAGAAAACAAAAATTAAGAAAAAAGGTAATTCTACTACTTTTATCATTATTACAGGCCTTTTACAGGCCTTCGTTTAAAAAAAAAAAAAAAGAAAAGAAAAGAAAAGAAATAGCATGGATACTTTAAATATGGGTCACTGTCATTATAAAGTAAAAGCTGGATAACTTCTAAATTATTGAATACCAGAACATTAAGATTCTAGCTCTTCATGTATGAAAAATATAGCTTCAATTTGATATAGTGATTATAACGATGATAATAATATACCTTTTCATGAGTTCTGTTAAGGAGGGAGTGGGATGGTAGAAGAGGGCTGATGCCCTAGCTCGATTTTGAAAATGAATTAAATAAAGTTTATGTATCTCTGACAATTTTGAAAAAAAAAAAAAAGCAAAATTTATTCATCCCAAGTGAGTTAAATAAATTAAAAACTAAGAGAAAAGGGAACTAAGTAAATTTCGTCAGGAAATATAGGGGTGTAGATGCTTTCTATCCCTTGTCCAACAAAAGTTTATATTTTGTTTTGTTTTTTTTGCGTTTAAGTCTCAAAAGTTATCTTTAACGGTGTGTGTCCCTTGACAAAAAGAAGCTATATAATAAGATTAATATAATTTCTTAATTTCTGCCTTACTTTTTATGTTGGTATGTTAAAAAATTGTGTGATTTAGAGGATCTAACAAAAAAATCTTAGTTTAGTATATTTCTTGTTTGTATTCCATAGTTTAAGATACGTAGGTTTAAAAAAGTTTTAAAAGCGATTGCCATATTGGCAACCATATTCCGAGCTTGGCATTCAAATTAGAAACGACGCACATTGACGAAATTTCCCAAAAAGTTGGCCAATATCCGAAAATAAAATGTTGCATCCATTCCAAGTACAATTTGGCATAATTATATATTAATGTCCTTGGAATGTGTTTAAATTATCTTTATGGCATTGGAAAATGCGTAACAGTTTTTTTTCTTGATCATACGTTGTTGGTGTTGAAAACATTTAGAAAATATTTCTTTTTACTGTCTTAAAGTCATATGCTAAAATTTTACATTTTTTAAAGCTCTTTTTGTATTGTTTTCACATGGAGTGTGTTTTAGGAAACTTTTATCAGTAGATTTTGATTGTAAATAAGTATACATTTTAAGAAAAGCCGTCAAAGAAAGTTTCCATTTAAGTACACATTTCTCTAAAAATGTTTGAAATTTCACCATTATTTCGTTCTTCCTCCGATCCCCTTTCACTTGTAACATGCATTTTAATAATATATGACCCCTTTCCAAAAGACGCCATTTTGGATATAGTGGTAAGTCTGTTAGAGAGAGGAGGGCGGTGAAGATAAAAAGGCAGTGCCTATCTCCAATATTATAATATATAATAAATAAAATATATTTACTAGTATAACCACCCTTCCTCCTACCCTACACCCATGGGGCTTTCCATGATGGACAGCCCGTATATATATATATATATATATATATATACGTGTATGTGTGTGTGAAGGGAAAGAGGCAGGGTATGTGTTAAAGCTCCTTTTTCAGTAGCTATTAAACATTAACGCCATTTTTTTTTGTATTAAAAAAATACTCCAGAAGGTTAACTAGCATAAAAAAATATTCTATTCAATAGTCAAAGACACAAGTTTCAACTATTTGTATATCATTTCAATGTAAAAATAAAGTATCATATTGTTCTATTCATACATCAACCCACGTAACTAATCTTTATTAATTAATGCCCGAATTAATCTAATTAATCCGCAAACAATAAAAGAAAAAATAGAATCCAGATTTCTTCAAGAAACATCAATTAATAATGGCATAACCAAAATAATTAAGTGGATTAAAAAAAAAAAAAAAAAAAAAAAAAAAAAAAACGATTACAGAGCGAATCAGAACTAATAAATTATTTCTACACAAAACCACAGTTTCGCGAAAACACTTAAAAGAACATTTTCTCTGAACTTCAAGAAAGCCCTACAACTGGAAATGCAAGAATCATTAGACACACCGATTCTAAAACTAGCAAGAGATTTTAACGAAAATTAAAACAATTGCTTGACTCCAAGAGAAAGTGTTTCATTAATTTAGAAAGAGTGTAAATTTCAGAACATAAATATCAAATTCTTTCTAAAAGACATTTAAGTGTAATGGACCATATGATAAAATGTAAAACACACTTTATCTGCACGGAGAACCCAACAGCGGTGAAATATACATTGCTAGATCTCTTCAAAAAGCCGCTTTTATCTACGGAGAAGTAAATCAAGGCACATCATCATATACAATCATGTGGTAAGACTGTATAAATAAACGGATAATTTTAATAAACGAACCTTACTTTGAACAGGCCATTATAGAACAATTAAAGTTCATTCTCGAAGGTACTGGGGCGTTTGTACACAAGAAAATGTCCAGCGATGAACACCTCAGGCTCACCCCGTCACCCCTGTAACCATAACCAGTAACAAATACATTTGGAGCCCATACCCAGGCTCCAAGACAGCTATAATGGCAAGAGTGAAAAACCTCTACGATAATCTAAAGGAGTTTCCACTACTAAAAATGTTAAACAAGGACCTCCACCCCCTCTGGTTGAACATAGTAGCAGGTAAACATTTAACGGACGAAGACAGGGAACTATATTAATTCTCTCTACATGAAATCTCCGAAATTGAACATCCAACCAGCATTAAAACTTCATTCATTGTTTCTACAGAAGAATAAGAAACAACGGCAAAGGATTTGTGGACACAGACTAGACTCATTTGTACAGAGGATTCACCGGTTTCTGATTTTTGCGACTGGCTAGTTCCATCACCAATCCTTATACACTCAGACGAATCACTTGAACCCTGGATATATCCGAAGAAACTGAATACTAACTGAACTTCCATAATATATCTACATTTCAAATAATTAAGTTAAATATTGCAAACATCAACCAAAGATGTATAGCCAAGAAAATCTACAATAAATCAGTGCATCTTTTTAACCCCTTATCGATCGCATTAAATTACTGTTGAAAAATTACAATTCCTTATTGGCACCACTTTTTTGAAAAGGAAATATTCACCTTATTTAATGTCGGGTAAAATGATACCATAATAAAGCTAATTGCACTATTTTATACAACTGGTGGGAATCAAACAATCTGAATAAAAGACACAGCCCGTGAATATCACAGGAGCGAGAATTAAGGGGTTAAGTGTCATTAATGTCCCAGTAGTTATTAAAATTTTATAATAATGTTACCAATACTTGTTTATTAAAAAAGACAAATAAAGATATGAGAAATGATAAAATTAACGTATAAAAAAAAAGTAAGATTTTAATAGACTTTCATATACCTTTAAAATTATAAGTCTTTAAATAAAGAAATATATATAAAAATACTTGATTGTTTAAGTCTAGGTCTATTATGGAAGTTTGTTAGTTTTCAATTTAGGGGGACGCAGAAATAATGAATGTGTCAAAAAATTTGTAATATTAATTTTACTGCAACAATGCTAAAAACTGTTTTAAGGGCTTTTATTAAAAATAATGTAGTTTTATTATTTAATTATTTCAATTAACATTCACTACACGCCGCACAGTGGCGAAATTTATTGAATTCTTAGCCAAAACTTAAAACTCTTTCTGCTTTTGGGTTTTTTTATCTGAAAATACTCATGCCGTGAGAATGGAGAATGGTGTCGCTACATTGCTATGGATCAATATTTTATGAAAAATAGGTTTTACAAATTACACGTGGGTAAAATTTAATGAACCTTAGTATAAAATTCATACAGTTTGGCGAATTTTTAAACCGAAATTATTAAATAATTTCGACGTTTGGGTACAGTTTCGAAGAAAAAGAAAAACAAATCCACAAAGTTTAGGCTACGAGCCAGTAGCCAGTTGGCAGACCTGTTTTGATATCTTGCCCTTCTCTAGAGTTGAATCTGTCAAAAATCTGTCTCTTTACCTCCTTAAAAAAAATTTATAATGAAAACAAAATTTTATACTGAAATCAAAATTTTTATTTAAATGGCTCCATCATATCAAACATATTTTACAACTTAGTTTCACACACAGACAAAAAAAAAAAAAAAAAAAAAAAAAAAATCACTTACAACTTGCAAAAAATGTAGCTTTTGAAAATACTTGGCAGTTTATTTGTCACTGTGGATAGTAATCGTAGTCAGCTATTTATATACGCAAAAGGTTATTAAAAAAATAGTTATTTTATTAACAGTCTTTACTTCCTTACACACACACACACACAAAAAAAAAAAAAATATTTTAAAGTCATTTTTAGGTGACACAAATATAAAAACAACTTTGTTTTATGTTTCCCTCAGACATTGTCGTGAAAAAAATGTCCAATAGGTAGATGAATCACATAAACATACTGCATGTAGTCAAAAAGAAAGATAACAAATGATAAGGGCGTCACATAGGCAGATGATACAACGCACAATGAGTATTAACCATCTGCTCTGCATCTGTTCTCTCTGAGTGATGTACAATGCCTATAAAGACATATAAGGGCATTTATTCAAAATCACATTCATCTACCAGTATTTCAAAAAACACAAGTGTCTCTAAATAAGATTCGAATATTAATTTGGACGTAATGGTGTTTTTCTATTCTTTTTTTAGGGTTCCGTACTTAAAAAGTAAAAACGGAACCATTATAAGATCACTCCTGTGTCTGTCTGTCACGGCCATTTTACTCGTAAAGTATTGAGCGTGGAAAGCTCAAATTGGTGGAAGTAATAAAGACTATTGATCCACCTATTTACAAATTATTAAACATTCACAAATACTTTTAGGAAAAATGTAGAGGGGCTAATTAAGTTGCTTGAAAAAAAGAATCTTTTCATTATATAACGTGTGGGGTATCGTGTGAAAGCTTTCGTAACGCTGAACTCAATAATCCATTTCTTTTAATTTTAGGTATTATATTTTCAGAGATATTGTCGAAAATGTAGTGCAAAAATATGTACCCCTCTATTTCAGAATCTACTGAAACTAAAATTATGAAAAAATTAGAGGTAGTTGACGTTAATTTAAACCTTGCAGGAAAACTATAGGTCACATGGTTTTTGAGAAAATCGCATTTTTCCGTTACACACAGATTTCTATTTACGGGCAGGATGAAGGTACCTATATTTGCAGAAGTGTAAAAGCATTGTTGATAATGATTTTTGAAAAAAAAAATCGTCTGTAATTAGCCGAGATATTAACCCTTAAAGAAACGGACAGTTTGTACATACATAATGGCAGGGGCTGTACATTATGTACATTATGTACCATCGGCTTTTGAAGCCTAGATAACCACTTTTAATGATATATTTGTATAATGCAATGCCCAGTAGCAAAATAAAAAGCAATAAATGTCAAATTGTTAAAAACAGACTAGTTTAATTATAATTAGTTACATAAATACTATGGTATTCGCGACTAATTTGCATTGAATGGCTCTCTCAATTCGCCTCCTATGTCTTTAAAAGTTCATTAAAAACCTATCTGGAAAAACGCTGCACAGACCAAGGCGGCGTTGCAATTTTTGCGACTTCCTTTCGAAGCGCGCTTAGTACAATGCCAAGTTTAAACTTTGAACAAGGGTTTTAGTACAATGTAAAAAGAAAAGATTATTACTTCGCTGAATTTAGTTTTATGAAATGCCAAATGAAGTTTAAATATGCACTACTTTTATTGTTAGTACCGAATTAAGTTCATCATAAACAGATTAGGATAAGACTAAAAAAAAAAAAAAAATAGTTATGCAGAATAGCAATATTTGATATTATTTAGACTTCATATCTTTTTGAACTTTTATGGTATACCCATTTATACTTTTCTAGTATATACAGTTATACCCAACCTTACGTTGTATAGTTTTTTACAAAATATTATTATTCTTTTAGCAAAGATTTTTTTTAATAATACAATTACTAATTCATATATTTACTGTACGGAACCCTCTAAGCGCGAGTAATACTCGCACTTGATTGTTTATTCTCTTTTTTTTTACGGTTTTATAAATAAAAAAAAACTTTTATATTTTAATATAAATATACCATATCAATGTCTCAGTATGAGTTTAAATAAAATGACGTGAAGACTGTCATCATTGCACTGATGATGATCAGTGATATCAGTGAACTGATGATGAGGATTATATTCCAAAAGGATTATTTAAAAGGAAAATTAATCCAAATGGAACAAAATAAAAAATCGTAAATTTAGTACTTGTGAATATTTTTATTTTCTAAAATGTCGATTTCGATGTCAACTCTCAGTTTACTTATTATATATTTTCCCTTAAAATCGTATATTTTTATTTGACACTTCCTGCCATATGGAACAAAAATACAGTAAATTCTGTCTAAGGCGGACTCTGTATAAGCCGGAAATCTGTCTACCGCGGAAAATTTTTCAAGTCCCGGCGAACCCATAGAAAATTACATTAATTCATGCTGCATAAGGCGGAATCTGTCGAACGCGGAAACGGAAAGCATTTTAAGGTCCCACCGAAACCAAAATTTTGCATAAGGCGGAAAAAAAGGATAATTTAAAAATGAAAACATTTTGTTTATTAAACTTTAAAACGGATAAGTCAAATACTCAATATCGTGCATGTTAGTTAAATTCCGTAACACTTTGAAAAAGTTAATTCAGAAGGACAGAAACTGTTTAAATGTTAAGGAATTTATGCTTGCGCCATTTTTTCATATGCAAAATTTTATTTAAAAGTTAATATTTCTAGAAGAATGAACATCTATCAAAATATATATTTTCGAAAGTGCAATATTATACTTTAAGGATGTACTCAAATTCAAAGTTATATCTTGTAGTTGAGCGTTCTGTCTCATTCTCGAAGTTTATTGGGTTTTTTTTTTCTTTTCTCTCTTTTTTTTTTTTTTGTGTGTGTGTGTGTAAACTTTCAATTCGCATGTATTACAGCAGTACTAAGAAATTGAATAGCGTTTCTCATTTATCTATAAAGACAAAAGATCTTTCCGAATTTCAGTTTTCAACCGATTTTCGAGTCAGGAAAATCAATGAAAAATCATCAAATTAGAGGGATTTTTTTTTTTTTTTTTTTTTTTTTTGGTGGTGGTGATGGGGGGGAGGGGGGTAGATTTTTTTGCATAAGCCGGAATATTGTCTACCACGGAAATTTTTCTCAGTCCCGATCGATTCCGCCTTAGACAGAGTTTACTGTATTTTAAATCCAAAAATGTCTTTTTTTATATATACATTTGTAGCGTTATTTTCTTGTGTGCTTTTAATGTATATCATTTGCTTGTTTTTATCGAGAAAAAGTATTTTGATAATATTTTATAGTATAAAGGATCGGAAATTTTCATTCTAGAAAAATGTCTTCATTTGCATTAAGTAGGAGACAAAAATAATATTTGGCTAATGAAATTTTTGTTTTCTCTATATGATTTAAAACTAACTACAAGTGCAAACAAAAGTTAAAAATTAATAATGTTTTGAAATATTCAGGATCAGGAATTTTTATTCTATAAAAATGTTTTCATTTGTATTAGAAAAGAGGGAAAAAGATAATATTCGGCTAATGAAATTTTTGTTTTAGTTTTACTCACTAAATTTACAAACAAAAGTAAATACCATACTTTCAGATGTCGACTACACGATTCTCTTTTGATTCTTCAACCTATTTATAGCATTCAATTTTATATATTTTATTTAAGTAAAATCTAAGTTTTTTAGTGTTTTTTTTGGATATTAAAAGTCGATTTGTTTTACAGAAACTGCTGTAAAGTAATCCAATAAAACTTAAGAGCCTCATTACATTTTCGATTTAGTAATAGTTAAACAACAAAAGTAAATTGAATAAAGAGATAAGTCTACATTGCTTTAATTTTTCGAAGAAGTTTTTAAACATTTTCATACTATTCGTGATAAATATTTCGATAAATTTTACAAACAATAAAAATATGTTTAAACAGTCAAACCTTTTATAAATGCGATAATTATTAGAAAAAAAATGTTAATACAGTAAAATCTCTTTTATCCGAAACTCGCGGTTAACCGAAATCCATTTTTAAAGCTTTTTTTTTAACTGTCGCATTCCTCGTGTGCAAGCGGTCCTTTCCGAACCAGGAGTACAGATAAATATTTTGAATTCCCTCTCTTAGAATTTCTTTGAATTTAACTTGAGGTCCCGTATGAGAATTTTACTAGAGTAAAATATTTCATTTTTATCATTGGGGTGGGGGGGGGGGGGAATGGACGCGTTACTTTAAGTATCGAAGAAAAAATTCAAATCATGAATCATGTAGAATCGGATAGAGCGCCCACAAAATTTTTGTCGCATACAGACTCACAGAGTGACAGAGTGACAGACAGACTCACAGACAGACAATTTCTAAAAACTATCAAATCGTGTTCAGGACATTCTAAAACGCATAAATCCATCGAAAACCGGAAATCGAAAATTTTCACGAATTCAATACTTTCTTCTTGTAAAGATTAAAGAAAGTAAAAAAAGAACATTATTAAAAAAAAAAAAAAAAAAAAAAAAAAAAAAAATGTAAGTTTTCTTACTCATCGCTGTCATGCTAAGTAAAAAATCAATTTATATTACACACAGCTTTGCATTTGTACACAAATATGTTTTACATGCATACAATCTAATAATCTAACAAAATAGAACTTTCTCACAGATTCATAGCTTTATGTTGGCATTTAGGTTATAAAGTACATTGTCTTAAACAAAAATTTGTGCACACCCACCTGAAAGATTTCAGTCACAATTCGAGGAAAAGAGCTTGTGGGTGTTTTCTATTTATAAATTGCTAAATGTTCGGTGAAATCTGATAAAGTTCATATTAGCGAATGAAATACTTCACATGATATAACATAGCTCATTAGCTGATACGTTGCGATGGTCTAGCTATTAAAATATTACTTTGAATATTTTTTATTATTATTAAAGTCTCAGCATATGCTAGGAAAATATATTTTATACTAACAATGAAAGAGTAAAATTACTTTTCGTCTGCACAGCTTTTTGCATGTCATTCATGGCAAACTTACAATATTTTATCCATACTTTCAAATATTACTTTTTTCTGAAGAAAACTTTGGCCTTTTTATATCTAAAATATTTTAATACTTAGAAGTTATTATGCTAATTAAGACTAATTAGTTAATTTGCTCAAGAAAAAACAAAAAATATTATAATTTATTATTATTTTATGTAAAAATAATTATAAATTGAAACATTTTAATTAGAGTATTACATTCACGCCTTGATAATGGACGCGGTAACAACATTTTTAACAATAAGCATATTTTAGAGCTAGACTGTAACAGTTGAAAGCATATTCTGAAAGCAATACCAAACCTTTTTTAGAACTGATTCAGCAAAACAAAATTATTAAATATGGTCTATCAGGGAACAATGAACTTAGTAATGATACATATTAACACTAAATATACCAACAGCTGGTTATTTGACCGGTACCAAATGAAATTATTTCGATTCAAACCAGAATTTGTTTCATAAAATCAATAAAATATAAAACAAACAAAAGAAAGTGTTAGATAGTTTCAAATAAAAATTCTGGTTTGAAATGTTTTTATAAAACTTGAGTAAATTTACCCGTATGTTTAATGTTCGATACACTGACTGTCATTTTGGAACAAAAGGCACAACTTGAAGTACTTCTTGCATAGTTAATCATAAATAGACATTACCGTTCTTAAGAATATCTTGAACTGTGAATTCTAAGAACGTTGTCATATCACAACGACATCATAATGGAAATATAAATAAATTACTGTGCATCATGATAATGACAATAAACGCTGTGGACAAACATTAAACAAGGATAATTAATAAAAATGTTTTCTGTTTTGCCCGAAGTGCCTAATGTATAAGACATAGAGAAATGAAATGTACCCATATAGTCATTGCATTTGTTCTAAAGGTTTCTAAATCTTAAAAATAAGGGTTTTATTTACTAAATTTGAAGTTTCGGAGAAACCTTGGTACTGAAATTTAGAACATTACAGTTTTTTTAGATGTTGGAACTGTTTTACATATTTAAACTAGGGCATAATGTAGTGCTTGAACAGAAATGTTCACAAAAATTTTAAACTTCATAGTTGACGTGATTCATTTCTTTTTAGCTAAGGTACAGCGTCAAGAAATATATAGTGCGGAAATCGCGTATACCGGTATTGCTTTAGAACGTATAAAAAAAAATTACACTTTCTTTGGCAGCACTGCCATCGAATTTATTGCTTGAAAGAGTAAACACTAAGCGTTAGTAACAGCGTCTAGAAATATGTGTTTCGAAATGCATTTAATAAGGTCATTAAATATGAAACATCCGATTTGAAAGTTGTCTTTTTATTTAGGTATTCCGAATTCTAACCAGAAAGTTTTTATAGTCATTTTGACTTTACAAGATGATAGATATTCCACAAATAAAATAAAATTACTATTAAAAAATTTCTGGTGTTTATCAGAATTTTTAAATAAAAAAACCGCTTTCAAATCGGAAGTTTTATACTTAATGACCTAATATATGCCTGAATTTTCGTTCATTCCTAATGTACCGCGTATTACAATATAAAAATTTTTAATTCTGTTTTCGCAAAATTTATCTTTCAAAACTAAAATTGCCGTAGTTTAAACAACATCATAAATATCTAAAAACACACTAGATTTCTATTCATTGGTAGCAATAGACTCTATCATATCGCCCTCTGGTGAAATTTTAATTTTTTTAATAGGTTTCATTTCTTGATTTCCATACTATATACTTTTAGACACTGTAGCTAAGGACATAAAATTTCCCATTATCTGAGAATGACTCGTACATGTATGTTTATATATACATCATTATGTCTGTTGTTATTAATATCTGTTGATTAGTGCCAAGATAGCTACACAATATTGCACGTACTACTATATTTGGATACAACCCCTCATCTTTTTGCTTCCTTTTGGGAACAACGGATTTCGAGCTAATTATATCGAAGATAATTTTCAGAATTTTCAAGCTATGATTTTGAGACTTCACAAAAGTTGCTCTATATACTTAGCTAATACATTATGCACATTATATTTTCATTGCATTCGCGCATGCGCAGCGAAACATTATTTAGTAAACCTGCTCATTTTTCATCCAATTTTTATTATTTTTTAATTCTGATTGCAGGGTATTGTGTACAATGTTGTTTGTCATACTTTCTGAAAAGATCTTTTTTTTTATATTAAGAACTCTGCAAATTATAAGCAAAAAACTTGGCAAAATTTGAAACTATTTTTATAAAAACTTTAATTTCTCTAATAGTATACATGCTATCGTCATAAAAATGAACACAGTTTATTACAATAAGCCTCTTAATCATGTTATACAGTTTGAATGCTTTTGCTACATTAGTTTTTACAGGGTTATCCAAAAGATATTCGTTCCTTTTCAATTTGTTGACTGTCCCCTATGGGGTTTCGGGGAAAAATCTTTGCGGAAATATATGACCTATACTGTTTTGTTTATACACATGGAGTTGCAGGATAATTCCTCATGTATTTTTCTAGATATTTAACAAAACGTCTAAAATCGCAAGTGACCAATCATCATTGGCCATATAGTGTATTTAATCCAAATATTATTTAAAAGAAGATATTTTTTTTTTTTTGTTAAATGGTTGCGTTTTAGATTTAGTCTCTAAATGCTGAACTTTCTACTAAAACTTTAATATTAATTGTTACTTTAACAATTTTTTTCTGCCATTCAATATTTAATAGACTTAGATTAAAAATAAGTTCTAATGTGTATATTGTGCGTGATGGGTACTTTAATTATTTTTGCAAAGATAAGCATTGAAGCAAATATTTAGTTTGAAAATGCCTAAAATCTTTTCACAAGAAAAATAAACACTGTCATGAAAAACTATGAAAAAAAAATCATGTGAGAAGTTTTAATAAATTCAAATTTAACGCTTTATCTATGCAATTTTTTTCATGTAATATTTTTGTTTTCAGTTACTAGAATGAAAATTAAAGGATAAACATAAAAAAAAAATACTCACCTGTGAGAAATTTAATTATTTAGAGGTAATTAATTAAAGTGGTACTTAAAGTACCGTCAGTACTCTATGACTAAAATATCGTAACAGAAAACGAACAAGGTATTTCTATTTCAAATGGCACCAGAAAATATTTTCGATTTAATAAGTATATGAAATATAGGCTTTTTCTTATTTACAAATTAATCTTTTGGCGATTTCCGGTGCCAATCATTTATTTCAACACTTTAGAATTGAAAATGCTTTGTCCCTGAAAGAGTTAAAAAAAAAAAAAAAAAAAAAAAAAAAAAAACTTTTTTTTAGGTTTCGATCTTGTTAGCAGTTAGCAGTCCTTTAGTTATGCGACGTCTATATTCTAGGGACAACATATTCTCTCGCATCTCCACATATGCAATATATGAATTCACATATGCCATTTCTAGCATAGTAAAAACGAGCTGGTGCCACAACTTTTTTAATTTCCCATAAAAATTAACAATGAAACAGAAAAGAAATACCAGGAAAAACATTACTTCACTACATTTTAGTAATTACATTTTAAAGCAGATGAAAACGATGAATAACTGCACAGACGAAAAGTAAACAAGAAGTTTATCTCCAACACCCAGTGTACTGACGGTACTTATAAGTACCACTGAGTAATTCAACTGTTAAATCAAATAGATACAGCGTTCCCCTAAAATAGCTAGTCAAACAAGATCATAATGAACACATAAAAAAATCCAACACTTATCTTACATCCTTTACTGTGTTTGCAGCAATAAAAAGACGAGCGTGACAATCTGTACAAAATGTCGGCACAAAACCCATCGTCTGTGTTAAAGATAGCCACCTTCCTCGCTACCTAGAACTACTGCTGCCATGTATCCGGATAAAGTGGAGTTAAAAGAGCGTTTTTGCAAAGTACCTTTAGAATATTAGTAATATTCACTATGGGATGAAAGTTTAAAGTGAGTGGTACATATAAGTACCGTCAGTAGATAAAGGGTTAAACGCTGGCACATTGTAATACCACATGCTTGTTTTGGATTTTACTGAAAGCTCAAATCAATAAAAATCATTGATATAATGTTTATTATTAAAATAATTTGTTTTCGTTTTTTAGTCTCTTGATCGTAAAAATATAGACTTCTTTTTTCACTCACGTCCGGATGACCTGGTTCTTTCTTTTTAAATTTTGGTTATTGATTCACTAACAGAGACAATACAATGTTTTATTGATTTTTTTCTTTTGTAGTACATCTGTTGATCTGTTTTTTTTCCCGCTTCTGTCTCTTCCTTTTTAAATTTCCTTAAATTGTTAAGAATGAAAGAAAATTCTAGAATGTTACAGAGCTGAGCCCTAATAAAAAAATATGTTAAAATGATCTAAATAAAATCATAAAATGAGGTGAAGTTGTCATATCAAAATAAGCGGGGGTAAAAATTAGAGAAATAGCAATATTCTGAGTACTGGCGTTAAAATAATGAAAACATATTTTCATTAATTTCCTTTTTATTGACTCCGATTTTCACAATGCGATATTTGCTGTTTATTTATTATGGACGAGAAGGGAAAAGATGACAATTGCAAATTATAACCCGTAATTGCACCCAATTACAATACAATCAGCTAACTCTGAGTATGAGATATAAAGGCTAACAGTCACGCAGAAATTTCTGTTTATTCAAATCTATCCGAAGAAAACACATAAAAAAATATTTTTGCAATTTCCTTTCAAATTTACTTTTACTTTCTTCAAGAGATGCCGAAGCTGCTTTGCAAAATGATAAGAAGTGAGGATAAAGGCTACTAAGATTGAACTTGGATAGTTAAGAAACAGAATTAATTCCAAAGTGAAGTTCAACAGTTTAAAAATGAATCTAATGTATTTAAACTACTCAAAATTTAAAGACTACGAGTAAATAGTAGTATTAGTTGGAAGATTCATAATTTATTGACTAATTTCTCGATGTCCATCGATTTCGTTTAATTATGAAAAAAATATGATCTGTTTGTATAGTTTTTGCTCCAAAAAACACATAGTCCCATTACACATTGTTATCATTAGCTTAAATAATTTCGTTTAAAATATCTTATTTTTATATGAAATAAACAGTGCGTAGATGAATGCGCAAATGCAAATTTGTAAAATAAAACCTATTAATGGAAGTTACTTTATAAAGGTACTTTCGCAAGATAAACAAAGCACCAAATTTATTTTTTTGTCTTTGTAATTTTAGACTTTTAATTAAGGTCTATCACTAGAAGTTGACGAATTATAAATAGTCATTCAAGAAACTATTTGACTTATCGTATCGTTATAAGTTTCGTGATGATGTTAAAACCATATAAAGGAGGAGTCGCAGTGTCCTATATATATTTTATATTTTCTAGCACTATTTTCAAACTCATATACTTCGTGATTCCCTTTTTTTTAACATCTGTAAAAAGAATCTACCACGAAGATTTTTGTTTGGAAATAGTGGTGGAAAATTTATAAAAAATATAGGGCGCCGCGTCCCCTGTATAAAGAAACTAATACAGTGAAACCTCCCTGTGCGACTACCTCAACGACTATTTTTTCACAGAACGAAATTTATTCCCATAGGCTCAATACTAATTTTACCTCCATTCAGAAACCATGCTAGTTGAACTTCCTTCATGAGCGACCAATTTCTTCGAAAAAAAAAAATGAAACAAATTCCGTTTTTCCTGGTCGCTTGAAGAAGGTTTTGTTAGAAAAATAATTCCGGAGAACGCATTATTCATCAAACTTCTAAACAAAGTTTGTATTTTTTTTTATTCCGGTAACTTTTAAGTATTTAAACCCCTTTGTGCCTTTTTAGGCAAGGAATTTAACACTGATTACAAATTAAGAATGACGGTCAAAAAATTCCTCCACCCTATTCTGTCGGGAAACACTCAAAGAAATAGATAAATTAATGAAATCGTCATTATTTGTTCCCGTCCAAAAAAAAAAAAAAAAAAAAAAAAAAAAAAAAATGTTGCATTTATTTACCGAACTTCGAAAGAACTTGGAAATAAAAGTTATAAAAAATAAAACCGTAAAATCAAAGCAAAGGTCAATGTATTCATTTTTTAACTCTGCAGTAATTAACTTACGTAATTAACTTTCGTTTTGATGCTTAAATTTTCATATTTTTTCCTAATGTGAAAAATGAATTTTAGTAGCATTAGTTGTCACCTTTTTTCAGCAATTAAAATATAGATTTAAACATTACCTCCATTAACAGACCTCCTCTCGGAGCGACCAGTTTTTAGTGGAATGGAACGTGGTCGCTTTACGGAGGTTTTACTGTATATCTATTTTCTACGTAAAGAAAACGAATCAGAATATTGCATTTATAAAAATATTTTTTGCAAGAAATCTGTGTATATCTTTTAAGATTTGCCGTTATTATTGCTATACATTTTGGCGGGAAGCTTTAATTCTCAATGTTTTTACTTATTCGCCTCAAAAGACCCCTCCAAGTTTTTTATTTCTAGATTTGGAAAAATAAACTTTTGATTTTGATAGTTTAAATAATTTTCAAAACTGTTTTATATCTTCATAATTTAAAAGATTCTTGTTTGGCTAAGCATTCACAGACGCTATGAAAAACAATTTCAGGGAAGGACAAGATTTTGAAGAAAACGTGTCTATGGTCAAGAGCATTGGCCGCGAATTTTGAAATAGAGACTATCAACATTCTTTAACTATTTTTGCTGTCATATATTCCATTATAAATGAAAAAAAAAATAATTTACTTGTATGAAATGAACGAAAATAATCCAAAACATCTTAAAATTCAGTAATGATCATGAAAGCTTTAGTAATTTTAGACACCTCACAAAATAAATGTTTATATTTAGGGATAAAGAGAGAGAAAAAATCAAATAAAATATTAACCATCTCACTGCGCAGCCCGAGCTGCGCTCGGGCATGCATTTTCCCGTCAAATTAATACTATTTGGTTTTTCCCACCAGTTATTTTTTAGCGAAAACTTTATCTGATTTAATCAGGGCATTTTCCCCGATTACGATAGTCCAGCGTTTCTTAAACTGTGGTCCGCGGACCCATAGGGGTCCGCGAGCTTACAAACAAAGGTCCTCAAGCCCAGTGTTGAAATCATACTTTTTTTCGGCAGGAATTTCTGTAGTTGAATTTATGGATAAATGCAGGACTAAAACTTCTAATCTAGGACTATTAATAAGTATAAAATAAATACCTATATCTAAATCTTTCGAGGGATACATTTCAATGATGGGGAAGGGAACCCCACCCCTCCCCTCCACCCTCTGGATTAATCTCTGAGGTAAGCCAAACATTTTTACCGAATAGTTTTTTCCTCGTCAGAGCGCTATATATATGCATTCTGTTTCGCGTTCTCATAGTAGCATAGTCTCGCACATGTACACATGACCCTTTTATAAAGAAAAGCGAAAGCAAGGTGAAAACAGTAGTGAGTGAATTCCAGCCATTGTCATTTTTTAAGTGCACTGCTTGTATTTTATTCTCTTTTGTTACATACTTGCATTTTTTTTATTCAAGATATAAATGAGTGGTTAAAGACCAGTAAAATAAAACACAAAGAAGAGATGGAGTCAAATATAGATGATGATTATTTAATACTTCGAAATTTAAGAAAAAAGAAATTACCGCAAAGGAAAAGATGTAAGTAATCTGAAGAATATTTAACATCGGGATTTACGAGCACCTGTATTAATAATGAAGAACAGACTTTTCTGTTATTTGTCATGATGTAGGGGAGACTGGGGATGAAAGGACACTCAAAATTTCAGAAAGAAAATAAAATGTACAAAGTTCGAACTTTGACTCAATCGATGACGATACTTGTTCTGTCTTAATAATCGTTATAACTAACATCAGCAATTGTAGCGTTGTAGGTGATGAAAGCAAAACCTGTTTTTGATATAAAAAAGTAAATTTTGATGTTGCTTTTCTTTTTTTTCTCTAAAAACGTATTATTGTGTTTAGCATTGTAATATTTATGTTATTTATCACTGTAAAGTATGCACTTTATGTGAATATCAGTATATTTTGTTAGTTAAAATACTCTCATGCATGGATACATTTTTAATTTAGCTAGGTGGGTATGGGGTTGAAAGGGACAGAAATTGGGGTGTTAAAAGGGACACAACTCAGGTTGTTCCTATCAAGCTGCCTTTAGTGAAACTCAATAAAAAGAGTTAGCTTCATGTTTGCTTCAAGCATCTAATATCAACTATGGTTTTACAACTGTACATATGAGTATTCAATTGCATTGAATTCTCCAAATATGTGCCTATCTTGGCAAACAAAGAAGCAAGCTGGAATTGATTGGTTCCGAGATATTATGCAACCAAATTCATTACTTCATCATAAGAAACCTATAGCCATTAATTTAACAAGAAGTATAAGTTTCTACAAAGCTAGTGTTGATATTTTTTAAAAATCTTTAGTTAGTTATGTGTCGCTATACATTTACACAGAACATAATATATAACTGTGATAAAACAGTCTTAATGACAGAGCACAAACCTCCTAATATTGTAGAAAAACGGAGGGAAAAACTATTTTTCACATAACATCAGCTGAACGTGGTAAACTCTTCACACTTTTGTGTATTCTTTCTGCATCAGGTAACTCTGTGCAACAGTATTCGTTTTCTCAAGAAATAATTTCAGAGTTCGTTCTCGGAGGTGCCCCTTGCCAAAAAACTTGGACTTTCTCATCAAAGTTGGTCAATGACCGCATAATGTTTTTAAAGCAATTGTGCATTAGCTAATAATTCTAGTTGTTCCAGAACCGATCATGCTCTTCTTTTATTTGATATGTATGAAAGCAATATGAATATTAAGACAATAAAATTTGCGAAAAGTAATGGAATAACTACAGTGATGTTCTGGTCGTACTATAGCCACAAACTCCAGAAAAGCACTCGTAATGAATTCAAAGTACATTTTTTCAGAAAAAAACCCAGAATAAAACCTTTTGTATTTACTGATACTATTGACATGAATAATGTGAATATTAACCCTAGAACTACCGGAAATTTTACTCAAGTTTTATAAAAACATTCTACACCAGAATTTTTACTTAAAACTATTTAATTTGTTTATTTAACTTATTATTGTCTGATTTATACATTTAGTTTGTTTTGAAGAAATTTCTGGTTTGAATAAATATTTTGAATGTACATGTCGGGTCCATTGGGCCCTTCTGGTAGACAGAGGGTTAATGATATTGTGGTGAAGTTACCTAAACCCGTAACTGGTGGTGAGATAGCTAGAGCTAAATCTTTTTTTAAATTTTTAACTGATTTAAAGTTGTTTTATGCCAAGTGGACCTAAACATGTTATTTTTCTTGTTTTTATGTTATCATATGTTGTAATATAATTTATTTGTATTTATGTATAATTATCTTTTATTTTTGAATAATGTAATCACAAATACAAAAAAAAAAAAATGTTCTTAAAAGTGTTTTATTTATGTGTGTCCCTTTCAACCTCGCACAGTGTCCCTTTCATACCCTACAATGTGGTTAAAAGGGACATTTCTCCCAATTTATAAAAATGGATAGATATTTTTAATTACTGTACTTGAGGATAAGAGGTTTTAGTAGCATCAAAGCAAAGGTTTTAGACGAGCAGTAGGCGCAAATTTGGAAGTGATATCTTTTATTGTTATTATTTTATAAGCTTATAAAGACAAAATGTCCCTTTCATCCCCATTCTCCCCTACTGCCAAATGAATGTATGAAACTAGCAAAACTCCGTAGACATTTACAAGCTAAACACAACAAGTATTTAAACAAACTAACTGGCTTTTTATAAAGCAAGTTAAAAGAACTCAAGACAAGTGAGAATGAGAAGTTAATTGAAAAGGTCAAAACTGGTTCCAATAATGAAAAGGCCGTTTTTGCCATCAGGTATCTTTGATGGTAGCAAACTCTGCAAAACCTCAGACGATTGCAGACAATTTAATTCTATCTGTTGCTAAAGCAATGGTCACAATAATGATAGTAGAAAAAGCAGCAAAATATCTAAATTTAATTTCGTTATCTAATGATACTGTTAAGAACAGAATAAACCGACTTATGTGAAAATATTGAGAGACAGTTAATTGAACGTGCAAATATAAGTCCTTATTTCGCATTACAGGCGGATGAGACTTTAGAAGTTTCCAATAATGTGAATTTGTTAGCTTTTGTTTGTTATGAATTCGGTAGTAAGTATGTGAAGATATTTTGTTTTGCAATCCTTTACATCTCACGTAACATGTGCAGCGCTATTCACCTGTTTAGACGGTTTCATACAAGGAACAGAAATAAACTGGTCAAAATATGTCGTAATAAGTACAGATGGGGCTCGAGTTATGAGTGGACCTATTAATGGTTTGATCAGCTAGGTTAAAGATAAAACACACACATGCAGTTTGGAAACACTGTTGTACTCACCGTGAATCACTGGTTGTGACAAAAATGCCTGAAAATTTGAAGTCTACATTCAACGAAGTTGTTTCAGTAGTAAATTATATCAAGGCTCGTCCATTGAATTATATGCTTTTTAAAATTCTGTGCGAAGAAATTGGGAGACAACAGAAACAGTTACTTTTGCATACAGAAATTAGGTGGCTGTCACGAGGAAAAGTTTTAAATCGCAATTTTGGACTGCGTGGTGAAGTAAGGCTATATTTATTAGATTCCATATGCTATTTGAAAGAATGGTTCAATAATGATTTTTCCTGTCTTATAGAGGTGGCATGTTTGACAGATATTTTTAGTTTTCTGGATGAGCTGAATTTTAGCTTACAAAAAACATCGGTACATATTTTCAAAGTCCAGGACAAAGTAAAAGCAACAATAAAAAATATTTGTGTGGAAATCGACTTTAAAATAATAATTTTGAATCTTTCCAACATTATTCAATTTCTTATACAAACCTCTGGCGATACAATTTCTCCTGATATTGTTGAAAATTTCGATGCACACCTGAAGAACTTGGAGGGAGCTTTCCGACGTCATTTTCCTTCTTCAAAGTCAGAAAATGAGTGGAAGCATTTCATTTCAAAGACATTAGTAAAATGGAATATTCTAAACATTTTTAGAGCTGGAACAACTTGCGAAATTATCATGCGATGGTCCTATGAAAATTGCTTTCCAAGTTTGACTTCCTAAGTTTTGGTAGTACATGAGAAATATGTATACAGCGCTAGCAGATAAAGCTATCAAGCATTTACTTCTCTTCTGTACAGCATATTTGTGTGAAAAAGATATTCCAAGCATTGTGCACATGAAAAACAAATATAGAGATCGATTGAATGTCGAACCAGACTAGCGAATACATGTTTCGAACATTGAAGCAGACGTTGCACATTTCGTAGAAGAAAAAATGGGAAATTGTAATATATTTTAAGGGGTCTTGTACCTTTTAAACGCTTCGAAAATTAACGAAAAACTTCAAAGTTTGAATTTATCTTTCTTCAAAACCTTTGTATGTATAAACATGAAATTTTGGATGTTGATTAAACAGATTGTGTTTTGTAATGTGATACCATTAGAAATTTAATAGCCTTTTACAGAATTTGTATATTGTTGAAATAAAAATAGCTCTTTTTTTTTACTCCTGAAGTCATTGCGCGCATGATATCTTGAGAAAGTATGTTTGGATTGTCAGGAAATTTGGTAAAGATACTAAACAAATATGTGTGTTTAAAATGAACTATTTTTAAGTATTTACAATAGTAATATTTTTAGTTATGACTATTTTTATTCCTTAAAAATACAAAATTTTTATAATTTCTTTTAGAAAAATATTTTTTTAATATAGTTAATGAAATAATTTTGGCCTAAGAGTAGTTCATTTTAAACACAAAAATATATGTTTAGTATCTTTACCAAATTTCATGACAATCCATCCATACTTTCTCAAGATAACATGCGCGCACTGACTTATGGAGTAAAGATAAGAGCTATTTTTATTTCAACAATAAACAAATTCTGTAAAAGGCTATTACATTTCTAATGACAGCATATTACAAAGCGCAACTGTTTAATCAATATCCAGAATTTCATGTTTATACATAAGAAGGTTTTGAAGATAGACTAATTTAAACTTTGAATTTTTTCGTTAAATTTCGTCGTGTTTAAAAGGTACCAGACCCCTTAAATGTCTTAAAATATGCGCCATTTGCTTATTAATGCAACTGATTTTTTCAACAACTAAACATCTGTAAAGAAAAATAAATAAGGTTTATAACTTTACAATAGTAATTTTCTTTCATCTACATTCAGAAACATTTTGTTGGGGGGTCCCGAAATGCATAGCATATCAAAAGGGGTCCCCAAGATCCTAAAGTTTAAGAAACACTGCGATAGTCAAAATTTTCTTCTTTTAAGAATCGGTGATAAACGATTAAAAATTCTGTAAAAGACGCTCATCGCGAAGAATTACTTACTCAGTGAGAGGGTTAAAACATAAGATAGAGATATACTAAATGAAAAATTTTATAATGTAGATACTTATAGCCTACAATAATGTCAAGTTCAGATGATGAGAGAATAAAATAAAAGTCAGTAATATTGGTTCGTATCATCATTAAAGTGTCAAAACTTTTTTTTAAAGGACCATTATTGGCACATTTAAGCTATATAAAAATTTTGCCAATAAAATAAAAATAAATTATGTATCTAAAGTAACTACATTTTTTATATAAAAGCTGTTGTTGCATTAATTTTACGTGTTAATTTAAATTATTGCATATTTATTTTACATGAAATTTTACAGTGGGAATTTAGTGCCAATAATTTAGTAGGAAAAAAATAACATACAGATAATTTAATACAGAAAAATGAAGGATTGAAAAAAAAAAAAAAAAAAAAAGAAAAAAAAAAAAACAATAAATTTATTACCAACGATGCATGCCGTGGCAAGCCGATAGCTTTAAGGGGGCTCAGATCTTGATCGATACCGAAAAACATGTAAACAGAGCTCTCCCTTCGAGTCCATATAAAAGCAGAAGTATTCAATGTAACTAATATAAACTTTCTAATATTTTTAAGGTATGTTTGTAGTCTTATAAAATTATAAAATGAAGTACTTCAATGTAATAAAGTAAAAAAAAAGCAAAATGTATATAACACAATTTTCGGAAAAAAAATTAGGTGTCATATCATCATCTGTAAGATAGCTTAACGTTGAATTGACATAAGAACCTAATTTTTGCTTTAAAATGATCAGGAAACTTTATAGAATGGATTAAGGATATAACTATCACTCAAAGGAAACCTTATTAAAAAAACCTCTCAAATTTGAAAATTTAAAAAACTCTAAAAAATACAATTGTTTTTTCATTAAAAATACTCAAAATATTAAACTATCTAAAAAATATTAATTCATTCTAATAGATAATTATGTTATATGCATGCCAAAAAAAAAGAAAAATTAAGCCGTTCCATCAACTAGTTTTGTTTTTTTTTAATCTTACAGATAGTCGTCAAAAATCAAGTTTTGAGAAAACGCGACTTAAAGTTGCAATTAAGTGGGTGCGGCTTTGAAAGTGATTGTTATATAAATGCTTATAACTCCGTTAAAAATCCAAATATTTTTACGCGGTTTTTTTGAACTGTGTTCAGAATTAATTGAATAAACAAAATAGGGACTAAAAGAAATCGATTTTTAGAAAGTTTTCAAGCCCTGAGCTCCCTTAATGGATCGCGCATGTGCTTTTAAAATGATACAACTTTCCGAAGATTTTTGTCATCCTGATCGGAAACGGACCTTTTTTGCATTTGATTCGCGTGCGTGTAACTTTTTTCGGTAAAAAGGCGAAATGTTTTAAACAAATGGAAAATGAAAAAAAAATTCTTGAAATTATTAAAAGTTGAATATTGTAAAAAAAAAAAAAAAAAAAAAAAAGATGAAATTGTCATAAAATAAATAAAATAAAATCCTAAGACGAAACGCAATTTTTCGCCTTGATTCAACATAAAATATATAATGTGAACATAAAAAAGGTCCAGAATCTTACTTAAAAGGCGACTAAAGTAAT
The DNA here is from genome assembly GCA_963932465.1 of Maratus speciosus. NCBI lineage: Eukaryota > Metazoa > Arthropoda > Arachnida > Araneae > Salticidae > Maratus > Maratus speciosus. The sequence goes on from OZ010791.1 coordinate 144,746,526, forward strand.
GAAAAAACTAAAGTAAAGTAACTGAAGTAATGAGTTTAAAATATACATTTTATTTAAAACTTCTTAGTACTTTCAAGCCTTCCAAGCTCATCATCAGAGAATATCTTAATAACTAAATGTCGTTTATTTATACAAATACGTCACTTTGTTTTGAAAATGAGATAGCCAATAATTACTAGAGTTGAAAGTAGAATTGGCAGTAGCAGTTTCTTGGATTGAATTTAATTAGAGGAAATATATATTATTATTATTAATTGCAGTTCCATTTATTTTATGATATCGCTCTGTTTCTTATACGTCACTTTCCATGGGTAGAAGAACATATTTAACTTCCGTACTTCAAATTTTAATTCGTCACTTTGTTCAGGTTTTCAGGATTTATTTTCAGGATATTGAACCATAAACTGGGGATATCGTACGATAGGGCGTCGTTACATACTTGATTGTTTTTACATAGGATTTTTATTGATTCGCTTATAGTGGATGCGTAATATTTGCATGTTGGGAATATGATTTTTGCATGATCAAAATTTATTGCGATATTCTGATTGAAACTTAAACGAGAGAGAGCTGTGGGTTGACGACAAAATTTTATATCTGCTTTATGTTCTTTTTTTCTTTCTTTGAGTTTTCTTTTGGTCATTCCGATGTACTCCATTAGTCTATTGCTGTCAGTTCTAAAAGGAATGGTATATATGTTACGGCCAAAACCCGAAATTGGCCAATTCCCGAACTGGCCGGTCAATTCGGGAACTGGCCAACAACGTTTTTAACTGACTGGCCAATTCGGGAATTGGCCGGCCAAAACCCGAACTGGCCAGAGGCGATCGGCCAATTCCTGAACTAGCCGGATGCGGTCGGCCAGTTCGCGAAGTGGCCATACGTTGCGGGCCATTTCCCGAAATTGTTATATAGAAACCAGTTTTAACTTTTTATCCCTTTATAACATAGTTGAATGTGTTTATGAATTGAATTTGGCTGGCCGTCTGTCTGCCCGTTCTCTAATTCGAGTAAAGACTCCGATTAACTTGTAATTGTTATATTATTTAGGTTTATAAATACATTTCGGTATTGCAAGTGACGTACTATTTTTGGTTAATTTACAGGTACACACAAAAGTATTTCATTACAATATCATCAGTGGGTAAAGTTTTTCCAGTGCATTTTAATGTTGTTACATTATCTCAATTATAATAAAATTGGTATTTGTTTACAGAGACACTCAAAAGTATTTCATTACATTGCAATGAATGGTAAAAGATCATTTGTAGTGCACTTAAATGATGTTACACTATTTCAAACATAATAAAATTCATGTGCCTAACTCGTGTGGCCTAACTCAATATGTTTCTTTTTATAGAGTACTGATTAAGTAAACATTATAGTTCGTTTATAGGGACGCCCAAAAGAATTAAGATAAAGAATTATGATACATGTAGAAAATCGTTTATAGGGTATGTTAATGATGTTACACTACTTCAAACATAATGAAACCGTTATACATTACTAACGTGCTCTACAACTTTTTTTTTCTATAGTTTATATATATTTTTTCTATAGGCTAGGTAGAATTTGTCGTTTATTTACAGAGTCACTCGGATAATTTGTTTATTAGACCGGACAATGAATCTAATGTATCGATATTAGTCACAGAAGACGGAAATCTCCAGCAGATTAGACTATAATGTTCACAATAAACCCAATTTATCGAAATATATCAAACAGGCGGGAAATTATCCAGCATATCAGAATATAATCGTCACAGCATGGAACGTTCTTTACTATCACGTGTAGAGATCCTACATTAGAGAGAGATTGGACATTGACGAAATGTCCGCCATTTTCGTTACAAAGTAGATGGAACGCCGTACAACGCAATGCATTTTCATCGGCGTCTAACACTTTTTATTCTATTAAAATTATGAAAATTTCATTTTATATGCCTTCAAAGAGTCTTTCAGAACATAAATATGAGCACATTTCCATTTTAATGAGTAAGAATTCTCAGAAAATGCATTTTTTATTCATTTATTTTTTCTAATTAAAATAGCGGGCAGAGGAAGATTGGACATGGAAGAACTTTATTTTAATTTCGCAATATTTGAGAAAATAATTTTTAACGATTATTAGATAGAAAATGAAATGCAGAATTCAATTTTTTTAAAACTATCTATAATTTATTACGCATTTTAAAACAGCAGTAATTATTATAATTTTCACCATCTTCACATTTATAATTTCAGAAACAATAAAATTTGAATATATCACATGCCACTCCTATTTAACTATGTATGTACCAAAGTTAATTTAATATGTGCGCTGAAAAAGTTTTATGATAAGTTTCTGCGTACTGCTACTTCTCTTTGATATTCTTTTTTAAATACAGAAGTCTAAATATATATAGTATTAGAATGAATATTGTTATCAAAACATTAAATAAAAGTTTAGAAAAAAAATTAAAATAGGGGCACTGCTGTTAAAAGAAATAAATAAGAAATATAAAAAACAAATTCTAAAAATAAATAAAAATCCGATAACTAAGTAAAATCGCACTGCTGCGTAGCGTAAAACAGTTGAGTAAAAAAAAAAAAAATGCATTTTCTGAGAATTCTTACTCATTAAAATGGAAATTTGCTTATATTTATGTTCCGAAAGACTCTTTGAAGGCATATAAAAGGAAATTTTCATAATTTTAATAGAATAAAAAGTGTTAGACGCTGATTAAAATGCATTGCGTTGTACGGCGTTCCATCTACTTTGTAACGAAAATGGCGGACATTTTTTCAATGTCCAATCTCTCTCTAATGTAGGATATCTAATCACGTGTGCACGTCAGTGCCACCTACCGGGCAGCCTTGAATCCCCACTTCGCATATTGGCCAAGTCTTCCCGGCCAGTTCGCGAATTGGCCGGCCAAAACCCGAAATACGCTTTCCATTTCATGTATTTCGGGTTTTGGCCAGGAATCTCGGCCAGTTCCCGAATTGGCCGGCCAATTCGCGAACTGGCCAAGCTCCGTGTTTTGGCCGTAACATATACACCAGCTAATTCATCTTTCGGTGTTGGATCTATTTTCGCGCAAATTAATTCTTTTAATTTTCTTGGTGGACAGGCTATTAAATTTATATAGTGTTTCAGTAGAGCATATCATTCACAGATAAGTTTATTGATGAGGATTGTTGAAAAGCCGTTTTCCTCAGCGATATCTTTAATGGTATTATTATTATTCTATTTTCAACTCTAGTAATTATTGGCTCTCTCATTTTCAAAACAAAGTGACGTATCTGTATAAATAAACAACATTTCATTATTAAGATATTCTCTGATGATGAGCTTGGAAGGCTTGAAAGTACTAAGACGTTTTAAGTAAAATGTATATTTTAAACTTGTAACATCTTTTTCATTACTTAAGTCGCATTTTAAGTAAGATTCTGGACTTTTTTAATGTTCACGTTATATATTTCGTCATAAAATTTTAAATGTGCAACGTACGATATGCCTAAAAAACGTACAACTTACGAGAAAAACGTTCAATATGGCAACCCTAACAGAGATACACAAAAAAACGTATGCATACACACAAATACTTACTTTGTGAATAATAAGAGCTTCATAGCATCTAGAACTGTCTACATGGAAAATAAACATCGTTCAAATAACAAAATATTTTTACCGGACAGAGATGCAGATTAAAATATTTTAAGGCTGTTCTGAAATCTTAACATTCGTTTTTTTTTTTTTTTTTTTTTTTTTTTACTTTTTACGGAGTTGTTTTTGTACGAAATTACCAAGTAGTCTTATTTAGAAACTAAGATATCAAATAGCGTTTCCTATCTATATTGAAGCAAAGAATCTTTCCGAAAATTCTGTTAGAGTTGTCGTTTTAAGGTATGTGCCCATCTTCGGAGCACTTTTTTTGAAAAATATGAAATTTTTATCAAACACATATGTTTTTAGTTAAAACAGGTAATAAAACTATGAATTCATATAAATTTTTTATAGAATTGTACTTAACTTTTCAAATTTAGGCAATACTTAGTCAAATTTCAGTAAAGAAAATGCGTTTATGCCAAACCTTCTATAACGAAATCTATTCAATGTATTTCACTTTTTTTTCAACAATATATTAGCAAACCACTTACCCGTGTTATGAAGCAAAAGAATTGCAATACCTCTTAAATTTACTAATATGTACCAAATTTTGTATACAAAACATCATTTCTGAAAAAAAAAAATGTGTATTTTTCAATAAAAATAGCTCTAAAATTAATATATACAAAGTTACAAGTTATATATTGCTCCATAGCATACCAACAGATGAGAAGAACATTGTTACAAAATTTTTTTGAAATATCTTAAAAACTTTTTAGGAAATGGTGTTTCCGTAAACGTACACAATGAAAAACGCAATTTTCCAGAAATCGCAAATTAAGATTTTGATATAGCACACAAATTTATGTATAAAATTTACAACTTTAAAATGCATCATATTTCTAGGTGTTTATGTATTTGTGTATATAATATATATTTGTGTATTAAAATGTATTGTTTATCTTTCTGTGGCTCTTTAAACGGTCACTTCCGGTTTCAGAAAGTTCATTTCCGCTTTATATTTTGGGCTATAACTTTGCTTCTATTTACCGCTGAACCAAAAGTAAGGCATTTTTGGAATCCTAAATGTTTGAACTGTAATTAAAAAAAAATCGACATTTTTCGCAAAAACAGCAATTTGAGGGTAGACACATACCTTAAGACTATTTTCGAGGCCCAACAGCCCGGGAAAAATCGTCATGCACTGTAAAAAATGGCAGATGTTTCTTAATCTACGACGTTCCTAAATATATAATAACCTGTTACGAGTCACCCAAGATTCCGAAAAGTGTTCCTTTATTTTTAGAAACCTCAGAAAACAATTTATTTTCGAAATTTAAAGAAGAATTTACAAAAATAAATTTTTATTAGATGCCCGTCATTTTCGGAAACGTTTCCTAGTAGTTTTTACAATGCATTAATCAGTTCTCTGTACCCAGAAAATCGGTTTTTCGGATTCTTTCATTCTCAAGTAAACATTTTCAACTGCGTAACTGAATTTGTGCATGCATTTGTAACAAAATAATGTTAATTTTCATATTAATGTTAATTCTGTTAATATCGTATGTTTATCTGTTCAACATGTTTTCTGAATATCAAAATATTTACACGAGAATGGATAACCTCCGACAAAGCGATATTCTGATTTGAGGAAACTGATTATTGCACTCTAAAAGCTACTCAGAAACGTTTCCGAAAAGGACGGGAAGCTAATAAAATTTTATTTTTATAAATTCTTCTTTAAATTTCGAAAATAAATAGTTTTATCAAGTTTTTAAAGGTAAAGGAATGCTTTTCGGAATCTTCGGTGACTTGGAAGAGGTTAATGTATATTTTCGTTCTTGTAGATTAAGAAACATATCTCATTTCTTACAGTGTGAGACAAAAATCGATTATAACTGAAGATGTACTGTATTTATCGAAAAATGAAAAACGCTATACAATTCCAAATTACTTTAATAATCAGGTCTGTAAATTTCATGCTTTTGAGTATAAAAATAAGCCAGTCAATTTTTGAAGTAAGTTTCGGTGTTGAAAGAGGAAAAATAGTTTTTTTTAGAACTGCTTTAAATTTAAATATATTAGAAAGCAAGCGCTTTTTAGCAAAAGGATACACAGCATAATTTGCACACTAAATACTGAACACTGAAATTGCGTGTTTAGTGCCGAAAAAACTCAAAATTCATAAAATTGAAGCTATCATAACCCGGTAAACTCTTGTCGTAAATGAAATAAAATTTTTTAATGTCCTCCTTAGACGCCGGACAACATTTTTCTAAGTCTGTTGCAGGAGAAAGGGAAAGTATATAAAAAAATAATTTTATATTTTAATATGTAAGCAAACCTTCTTTAAAGCAAATGCTTATCTTAAAGCTATATTTTATTTGTGTAATTTTTACAGCTGGAATTATTATCATTGTTTTCAGAGATAATCTCCAACCGTTATTTTTTAATCATTCGGTTCACACAGACAAACAAAGAATCTCTTTCTCTTTCACACACACATACACAACATTTGGCTTACACACATACACACAAACAAACAAATTCTCTCTCACACACACATACACACACAAACACACATACTCTCTCTCTCTCTCACACACATATATATTCCTTTCTAAAGTTTTATTCGAACTGACATAAAGTGGTGTAATGGGATATTATTTACTCATAATTTTTCTGCTTTTCGAATCATTACCGTTTTACGATGAAAATTTTTTCTTCGATTACAATTATTTAAACCGATCCGTGTTTCATCATTTGCCATTTGTCATTCGTTACAGCAATTTTCCGTCGGAATAGTCTTGGGTTTTTCCGCGCTTAGCTCCGTGTCTTAAGAGCAGACGGAGAACAATAGAGCTTTTCAGCATAAGCCAATTAAAATCTATATTTGCATTATCTTCCTTGCAGTGGAAACAGTTATATTTAAGGGCGTTGTAGTTATCTTTTGAGTAGGAGGTTGCTGTTTAAAGGTTAGAGATCTTACTTCAGAAAAAAAATCAACGGATATTAAACGCTAGTTTATCTTTTGTCATTGAAAAATGTTGATAGTGTTTTTTGTAAAAGGTTGAAGCATACGGTGGAACTGAAACTATCATTTTTAGAACTCTTTTTATAAAATTTATTTTCATTTTATAAACAATCAGTAATTTTAAACCTTATTTTTATGCCCTTTTAATTAACTTAACTTGATATCACACATATGTTTCATGTTTGTAAAGATGGAAAACAGTTTTTCAATCACTTCCTAGCGTGCTGGAATTTTGAAATTATGTCAGTTGTGTGTTCCTATTGACAATGAATGCTTTCCAAACTTAACCCTTTATGCTACAATGGTACTTTTAAGCCCCATTAAGGGGTCTCACGATTCTTAAAATCGGAAAAAATAAAAAAAGGAGAGACCATATTAAGCATTTAATATCTTAAAATGCATATAGTTTAAAAACACAATTTTCATTGAGATGAAATATATAAATACGTTCTTTCATTTTACGTCTTTAAAAAATTGCAAGGTGCAGAATTAGCATTTACAGGGGGTCCAAACTGTCGGATATTTGACGAGCAGAAAATTGTTGTAATAGCTTACGCGCACGATTACAAAATAAATATGGCAACTAGAATGAAACTTTTGGTGCCTACTAATACATCAGATTGTAATAATAACCCTGAACCTAAATAAATTTGTATTTAAAGCATTTTTGTTTTGTTTTTAATACAAAGTTATATTTAACTAATACGAAGTTTTGAAAATTTCAGCAACATAATTACCTAAAAAATATTTTTTTTTGAACAATAAAAGGGAAATTTTAGATTCAGTTATACAGATTAACAAAACACATATGTTTTGAAAATTTTAAGAAAAAATAGTTAGAAGTTTTTGAGATATCGTGAGCGTTATGCCCAAAAACGTCATTTGGAGAAAAATGACTTCAAATTTTTGGAAACCCCGCTTCAGCTATTGAGCGGGTATAATTCTAAAAGCCATAACTTTTGTTCTAATGAGAATTTCAAGGAAACAATTATATGAAAATGTTCAGAAAAGATAGTAGTTTAACACCTAAAAAAATTAAAATTTCGGAAATTTGGAAGCTTTAATAGTCCTGAGACCCCTTAAAGAAAGTGCAACATAAAATTTATTTAATTCGTCTACTAATAAAAGCATATGTTACTTTTCATACAAAATACTTTACTGGATCACATTCAGTAAGCACAGCGAAACAGTCGAAGCTAAATATTGTGGTTATTTTCTCAACCATTTACATGGATTTTGCTTTTCTCCTATTAAATATGTTTTACGAAAAAAAGTACAACTACATAACACTTCTCAATTACAGATAGTATCACAGTACATGTATTTACATTGTTCTTGCAAGAATTGTAAGGTTTCCGTAGCAGTATTTTTTGTTCATTAAGGGGGTCCGGGACACATTTTAAAATAATTTTTATTTATTGAGTTAAAATTTTGAAATTTTTGTGATGCTTAACCAAATCATTTGTAAACAAAGTAACATGATAAAATTTCTCATAATTGTTTTATAATTTAAAGTTTAAAATTTATGAAAAAAGTGGTGCAATTTCAAATCGTTATAACTCGAAATATTATATGTAGAATTTCAATTTTTTTTTCATTTAAATAAACAGAATTACATAAATTTTAATTTTAATTCAGTATTTTAAAAAAGATTAATTAAAAAATATTTAAAGTAAAAAAAAAAAAAAAAAATGATGTAACTTTAAAAAAAAATCATATTTTCAAAAGTAAATATTTTTTTTCCAGTTTGCTGAGTCAAAATTAAAGTAAAACAAATGAAAAAGACATGCTCCAAGTTTTAACCATTTATCTTTAACGATTCTTGATTTATAACAATTTAAATACGAGAAATGGTGGAAAAACCCATGATGAAGAAAAACACATTTTCACAAGAAGTCGTTTCCATAACAACCATTGCTTGAAAGTTAGATTTTGAAAACAAACCAAAACGAAAAAAAAAACTAATAGTTCCTGTTCGAATAAAGATAGAAACTTGATTTAAATGTCATTTTAAGCAGAAAAAAATAGAGAAACTTTTAATGCAGTAAATGTTTTTAGAAAATTTCAAGATTTTTGTGTCCCGACCTCCTTAATCTATTTATTCTTATAAATATTTTACAAAAAAAAAAAAAAAAAAAAAACTCTAACTACCGGTTTCTTAATTTAGTTTTATTTACAAATCTATCTAAAAACAAATTGTTATCATATAATTTGTTTTGGAAATCTTCAGACATAAACGAAGATAATTACTGAAGAGGAGCAAATTTCTGATTTATAATTTGGGACATAAAACCTTAATTATCAATTAATAGATTAATTTTTATTACATTTTTATTGTATGTTGAAAAAACAATTATGAATTTTTAAATAATATTCAGCCGTGATTTCTTAAAATCTATTGCCATATAACTCAACAATAAACATTTCTTTGTTACAATATGTAAAGTAAAATGTGCAGTTAATATACATAAATATGTAAAACCAATGAGAATGTTGAAGCTTTACCACAATTGAGAAAGTGATGTCCAAATTTGACGAGGGCACTTTCTTCGTCTTCTTTAGCCTGTTTGAATTACATAATAATTATACTTATGATGCGTAAAAAGTATTAAAGATTAAGGCTACACAGTACCCTAAAAATGACAAAAAATATCGAATATTTTTTTTATCGAATTTTTCAGTGGTCCATACGGTTGTGAATCATGACTCCAAATTGTAGATCTGAAATCCAAATATAGTTTTAAAGATATTTGAACTTTTCTAAGTGTTCCTTTACAAACTTTAAATGCATTTTTCACAGAGTTTTATTTATGTTGATGTTAGTGTTTGCTATTCAATAAGGCTTTTTTTCTGTTGCAGATAGAGTCTTGAAATTTTTTGTAGACACTTATATACATATATGTACTACAATAATTAGTCTGGATTTAGGTCTGAGAATTAGAGTTATTTTTTAAAATGTGCAAAAATGTCAAAGTTAATATTTCTTAATTTTTCGTGTTTTTTTCAGGTTTCGCGCTAAAAAAGTAAGTAAAACTAAACAAAAGTTACATCTTTAATTCCATACTAACTTTTGTTCCCAATAATCCAATGAATGTAAGTTACTTAAAATAACTAAAAAATATTAAAAATTAAAAATGTTATAAAAGTTTTAAAAAACTTCAAATTTCTCAAAAAATTTTTAATTAAAAAAGAAATGGTGATTGCTAAAATGTTTTTTTTTCTCCTACGAAAATCAGTTTAATTTTATAATCTCAAACAAAGTCATTAGTTATTTTTAATGTAACTGTCTCCAAAATTTTTTTTTGAAAAAGGGGATGTGTAGCCTTAAAAAGTATAAAATAAAATAAAAAATGTTAAAAACATACTTTTTTTCAGTGTACTTATAAGTAAAAAATATTTTTATATAAAATATATGGAACTTAAAACAAAAATCGTAAACGCGTTTGGCTCTGAAAACAATACAATTATGAAATTAAGACATGATAAAGATAATAGAAAAGGTTTTTCCTAAACATTTATTAAAAATTAATAAATATCATCGTATATGATTAGAATTTATTTCGATCAGCGCCTGATGCTTCTGTAATTTTTGATTTGGCCTTCTAATGTTTTATAAAAAAGTTATTTTCTGCTTTTAAGTACAGTAATAAAATCGGTTTTTAAAAAATCGATTTATTTTATTGTGTACATAAAAAGACAGTATTTTAAACATCTTTGCACCCTTTTTCATGAAAGAATATTTCAAAAACCTGGAAATGCATTTATTCTCTTGTAATATTTAACTAAAAAATTTTTCGTTACGCTACTAACTCTGATCAAAACAAACACACAGAAAAATATCCCTGATAAGTATAAAATTATTTATCTTTGGGCAAGAAAATTTAAAAGTGGGCATAAAATTAAAGATCAAATTAGTCTTGTAGTTTTGCTACAAAACATTCTGGAATATAAATGAATTTCAAGTTTTCAATGTATTTCTATTGCGGTCTTTTTATTGTCCACTCTCAACGGTGTCCAATGGCTAATTTCTAAACCGTTAGTCATAGACATATACTTCCAATTACAAAAATGTTTTAAATGAGGTAAAGAAATATTTTAAAAGCGATTTGGGTCAATAAAAACATTTCTTAAAAAATGACGAATTTAAAATTTTTATACGGTCCCCTGGTCCTATAAGTTATATTTAGTTAACTTTTCCTGTTACAATGGCAAGTAAGACAAAAAAAAAAGTCCTGTTATTCTAAGATTAAAATTGACCGAGTAATAGCTGTTTAAAGTTGGAGCATATTTTTTTCTGCAAATTAGGGGTCATTCACAAATTTAGTAGAAATATAATTTCGTCAAATACATTTAAAAAATGGTTGAGAGTAAAATTAACATTGCAATATAAATTTGATATCTTTAATCATTCTAACATATTAATGCAAAATATACAATTTGTAAAAACATATAAGGAGAAAAAAAACCCAGATTTTTTGTTAAATAAAATGATGAAAATTAACAGCCGCAATTCTTTACAAAATTATACCTATTTTAAAATGTTATTAGATTGCACTAGCTATCAAAAGTTGGGTTATTTCATGTTTTGTAGCTTTTGATAACTGATTTTTATGCATTCTGTACCGCTGAATCCGAAATTGACCTCCATTTTTTACCATCAAGTAAAGATTTTTTGCAAATCGTATATTTTAAAGTTAAAAAAAAAGAAAAAATGGCGAAAATTTGATACTATAAAATAGATGTGATTGTTTTGCTTTTAACTTTTGATTATTGATTTTTATGTATTTTTTACCGCTGAGTCCGAAAATGACTTTCATTTTTAATCATCACGTCTGGATGTTTCGCAAATTTCTAAGTTAAAAAGTTCAAAGTTAAAATTGAACTTTCTCCCCCACCTCATAGGACCCCTCAGCTGTTTAGATGTAAGAATCCTAGTATAATAAAAAAAAATTGAATACATTATTGAATTAAATTAAATTAAATTTTAAAAAAGTGTTACATCTGTTTTATGGTATCCGATTTTCACTATATTTTATCTTTGACATTTTTGATTTGCAAAAAAATTCTAACGTGAGGGTTAAAAATGAAGGTCATTTTCAGATTCAGTGCTAAAAAATACATAAAAACCAACTATCTAAAATTAAAGTCTACAGTTATCTCCTCTATTTTATAGTATCTGATTTTTGTTTTTAACTTTGACTAATTATGATTTGCGGAAAATCTTGACGTGGTTATTAAAAATTAAGGTAATTTTCGGATTCAGTTCTAAAAAGTACATAAAAATTAAAAAACACAACTATCGCAGTCTTGTGTTATCTAATCTAAAACTTTTTCTTAAACTTCTTGGCGGTAATCTATCCGAAATTTTTGTGTTATCCTGTAAAATAAGTATAAATGGTAACCACCGAAAATCATAATAATATTAGATTGTCATCGGATTTACGTCAGTGTATAAAATCTAATCTCGATTGAATATTCGAAAGTGAGTCAAAGTTCGAGTACAAATTTTGAACTGGAAAAACATACATACGATCGTTGAAGTTGAATAAAAACTTATAAAAATAACATAATTTTTGTTAAAAGAAATCATGAAAAGAAACAGTCTCAAATCCTTACAGAATAAAATAATGCTAAAATAAAATTATTTTAGCCAATCTGAAGCTTAATAAAAGTTAACTCAGTCATAATACTTGTACAATTTTTTTCAAAGCGAAGATACACATGAAATAAGTTCTTCGAATACTTTAAGCACTTGGTATATGGCCCCTCAAAGCATGGCCGAACTCATGTGTGTTCTGATGCAGAAAAGTAGTACAAATCGTACATTTTAAAGTTTCATAACTCTGTCAATTTTAGTGTTATATGAACGCGACTTTTTTTTGTCTTACTTGTCAGTGTAATAGAAAAATTTTACTAAATATAACTTATAGGACCGGGGGACCGCATAAAAATTTAAATTTCGTATTTTTTTAAGAAATGTTTTTATTGACCCAAATCGCTTTAAAAATATTTCTTTACATCATTCAAAACATTTTTGTAACTGGAATTATACGTCTGTGACTAACGGTTTAGGAATTAGCCATTGGAAACCGTTGAGAGTAGACACCATGTATAAATATGAAATCAATCAAGCTTAAGACAGATAAATATAGATCTTCTTAACAATATTTATACCACCAAATTTAAAAATCTGTTGAAGGAAGGTATTTTATCTTGTTGGATAAGGAAGTTTTTATTATTGTTTACCTGATGATGAAAGCTGTTACTTAATTGCTCTCGAAACTATAGTCGTGTGTTATTAATCATTATTCACAGAAAAAGAAAGAAATTCAATTATCTATTTTTTATCCCCAGTTGTTTTATTCATCCAATCTTAACATAGCTCAACTTTTAGATAGCTTTCATTGCAAAAAGTAAGAAGCTATCTATAGAAGCCATCTGAAGGAAAGCAACTTCGGGAAATTTCGGAATATTTTCGCCGATCATAATCCCCCCCAATCCCAAATCCCCGTCTCTTCAAATGTTGATTTACATATATCTGATTTTCTATTCTTCGGGAGGGAGGGGTCATGCAATAGCATTCATATTTATGTACCGATTTTGATGAGACTAAGCATGTGTACAGAACATACGAAGGTCTCGATCGAGTTCGTTGGACAGCTTCACCTGCCATTGTGTTTCAAAATGGCGTTCACTTAAAGATTTCAAAACAAAAAGCTTTACAAAAATATTAAAAATTTTAAAAGTGTTTACTCTTAAGTGTTCAGCTTTGATACAAAGATTCTGGAGCACTTTTTGCTTCGCCTGTATCAAAAAAAAAAAAAAAGTGACTGAGATATAGCAATTTGAAATTCTAGGGTGGCTGACATTTTCAATCAAGGCAACAGATTAAAAAAATAAAGGATTTCTCCATAAACTGGTTTTATTGGATGTGTCTTTTTGGAAATTTTCTTTCATTGTTGTAATCGTTGTTCCAACTCTCATACACTTAACACGTTTACGCTGGCGCGGTGGGTCACACTCGACTGTCTCAGAGCTGTCAAGTCTCCGGCTTTTTGGATATCAGTATTTTAATACAGAAAATGTTGTTTTATTTAATTAGAACAATTGGGCGATTTAAAAAGAACAACATTTTCTGTAAAATAATAGTGGTGTGCAAAAAGCCGGAGACTTGACAACTCTGAGACTGCCGAGTGTGACCTACCGCGCCGGCGTAAACGTGTTAAAACTACCTAGTCATAACCACTAGCTTCAAATTCTTGCCAAGCTTTTCGACACTGAGTGAAATATCACTAAATGTGGCGGCAAAAATAGGTCGCCATCAATAAAGCCAACTTGGTGAAAGCTGACAATTTTTTGGATTTTTCATTCAAAATCAATATTGACGAAAACTGGAAATGGTTTATAATAGAGTTCCACGTATTTTAGCTTCGTGTATTTTAGTAAAATTAGCTGAATTCTGAGAAACAAGGGTTGGGTTGGGTTGATTTTTGACGGCCAATTATCTACACGAGGGATATGGGCCCGGGGGGAGTGCCCTCCGTGGGGGTCTTTCTAAGGGAACCTAATCCGTATTAACGCATGGAAGATCCACGGCTCGAAGAAAACCACGAAAACTCCGAACGATTAGGCCGACGGGCGCGATTGGGATCGAACCCAGCACCTCCCGTCTACCAGCTTCGAGAGCAGAACCTCTCGGCCACTCTGAGAAACAAGGATAAGGGAAGCTATTTTTTCCTCTCGCACAGCCTTTTAAATTACAGACGAAAATTTTTTAGAGTGCAGTGTTTGATTTAAACGTTTCAAGAATGTCGCAAAAATGTTCAATATCGATACAATACAATTTAGAGATACTTACCGATTCTCAGCTACCGATCGGAATAATATATGATTTCGAGGCACAAAACTACTTTAATGCACGCGTATTTTAATTTGTTGTTTTTACAACAAACGTTACATCTCAGATACGATTTATATGATTTTTGGATTGTCGTCGTGTATTTCCGTGATGCAATCATCCTACTATAGCAAACGAAATATCTCTTGAAAACAAAAGATTATTCAAACGCAACTTTTTCCAGTATTTTTTTTGAATTGTAACTATTAACATAGTCTGGAGTTGTAAAGTCTGGAGTTGTTTCTCAGTTTTTTTTTTGCTTTTTAAAAAATTTCAATGTATTAGTTTGAAATAAAAACATGTGAATATTTCCTTCATATGTTTTATAATTAGAGTTTTATTTAAATACTTGAATTTTTAGAAAAATTTTGACCCTTTTAAATATTTTTAAAATATCAAATAGGCTATAAGGTGTCATATTCATCTCATAGCTCTTTTTACCCGATTGCCAAGAAGGGTTATGTGTTTCGCGCGTATCTGAGTATGTGGATTTCTTTATACCCTCGAAACATCCCAACGGCTGGATAGATTTTAATGAATGAGGTCTCTATCGATTCGCTTTAACCGTCCAATGGTTATAGGCTAGGTTTTGTTTTTATAATTCTAAAATGGCGACCGTAAAATACAAAATGGCGGTAAAGACGAAAAATTTTTTTACGCACCCTATTGAGTGGCATATCATTGGATAGGTCTTTCAAAATGAAGACGATGTTTCATTGACTATTTTACAGTCAGAAGCTCCGTTTAAATATTACACAACCTGAATGTTGTGTAGGTAGGATCTCTAGCTTTACTTTAACTCTGACTTCCATAGACATCTATAGCCCCCATCAAAACAGTGTTTATAGATAGGAACTAACAATTAAACACAACTTAAAAGTCATCAATACAAGTAAATAAAAAAAATAGGTAAGTAATATAAAAAATAATTTCACATTGATCAGAAATAATTAATCAGATCACTTTTTACGCAGTTGGGTTTTTTGATTTTTTTAAATTTAATATTTATTTTATAGTTCTTTCTTAGTTATTCGCTTAACTTCGAAATATATTGTTTTCATCTGAACTCGCAATTATTTATTTTCGTATTAAGAAAAATATATATTAATAATTTTTTTACAAGAAAATTTTATTACAGATAATTAGATTGATCTATTAATTTTAGGAACCTAATACAAAATATTATAAACGTAATTAAGATTTAAAAATATGCATTTCGTTTATTTATATTTCTAATTTCAATACATTATTGTTGTTGAATGAAAGATGAGCAACATTCTATTGTTTCTTAAGTTTGTTTTCTTTTTATTCTGTATGTTGACCGACTATCTGTCATATATCTAAGTTTTGCTTTATCTATTTCATTATTTTGCTTATTATTTATGTTTTGTTGAAGACAACAAATCGAAAATATTTGGCACTACATTTCTCTTTTTCTGGCATGGTACAACAATCTGTTTTGGTAGCAGCAAATGACAGTTATATCCCTTTGGAAGATGAAACAATCTCTCATTTTAGTAAAAAAAAATTAATAAGTAAATAAAAAAAGGTTTCCGATTTCTCAAAGAATCCTTTATATTTCTTAGTTTCTTTTAAATTAAATGGATCTTATGTTTACTCGAAAGCATATGAAGTTTTCAAGAAGTAATTAAAATCATTCAAATGTTCTTTTTTAATAAATGGTTGAATAAATATGGATAGTCCTTTTTTTAGAAATAATATGATGATAAACAAGAAAATAGATTTTTGTAACTTAGATGCATTAGCCTGTAGCCAAGAGATCCGAAACAAGGGGCAAATATTGCAGATTTTTCTGTCATTCTGCAAGAAAAAAATATTTATTCATTTATTTATTTGTTTTCTTTTGAAGATATCTAAATCTATATAAGTATTTAAAAAATATATCTGGGATCCTTGTCAAATATGTCCTTTCAAACAATAAAGGAATTATTAAAATCGGCCCAACCCTATGAAAGCAATGTCAGAACACACTCATGTACTGTACAGTCAGCCAAAAAAAAAGAAAAAAAATCCATGAATTTTAATATCTAAATTGTTTAAAATGTATGGGAGAGTTCTTTTTTTATCTCTTTCGCTGTCTCTCTCTGTATATATAGGGTGATTCATAAAAATAGAGTCAATAGCCTATTTCCTTAAATAGTCCCTAGACGCATATTGCTCAATTGCAAAGTTTCATAAAAAAAGGTGCAAAATTATACGACATAAGTTGCAACACCGTGGGATGTCTATTTAAGAAAATACCCAAACTAAATTTTTATACGGCCCCAGTATGGTAACATTTCCAATTAGGAAAATTTTCCTTGTCCATTCCTGAATGCAACACAAAAAATCCATCTTGATATTGTCAAAACACACAGAGGTACGCTCCTTTAAATAACGTATAATTTTGTGGATGACCCCTACCTTGCATTCCAAATACATCAATATTACGTCGTCGCTCAGAGGTATGCTTAAGTGGTATACGTCCTGAATTTTTACTTTTAATCCCTATGAGAGTTTTGCTGATGTCAAGATGTATTTTTTTGTGCGTGTGTGTGTGTGTGTTTCATTCAGGAATGGTTAAGGAAATTTTACCTTACGAGGGCCGTATAAAAATTTAGTTTGTGTATTTTCTCAAACAGATCCCCCAGGAGGTTGCACCTTATGTCATTTAATTTTGCACCTTTTTTAATGAAATTTTGCAATTGGAAGTATGTGTCTAGGGGCTATATTTAAGGAAATAGGCTATTGACTCCATCTTTTTGAATCGCACTCTATATATGTATAGAGATAGAGGGGGTTATTTAAAAAACATTAAAGAAACTGTTATAGACAGTATTGCCCACCAACACAAACAATTTTTTCATAGGAAACAAGGATCATAATTCCCTTTTTTACTCACAAATACAGGGTGTACCACTTCAATCTGAACATAACTATCATTCAAACTTTAACTAAAATAAAGATACTTTGAAGCAATTTTCAACAGACTGACTTTGATTTGTGTAAAATACAATTCTATCATGAAAAGCGATGAAAATGTACAATAGTTTGGTATATGAAACCCTATGACTGTCTGTTACATTCGGAAAGTTTTTTCTTTTTTCTTTCTTTTTTTTTTTCTTTTCTTTTTTTTTTTTTTTTTTTATAAGAATAGTAGCTACTTTTAACATTTCTTGTGATACCCTCACATTTCCCCCACAGAAAGCTCATAAATAAATTTTTGAGTGAATTGTTTTGATCCATTGTGGCCTTAGTTTTCTATATAAAAATTTATTTGTGTGCGTTACAGACTCCGCGACGAGCGTCTTTTAAAAAAATTTTAATCTTTCATCACCGGATTTTCAAAACGGAATTTTTTTCCTAATTAAATTAAGAAAATGGCCTGATTAAATAAGGCAAAATTCACATTAAAAAATAACTGATGGGAAGGATTCTGAGTGCCTCATGAGTCACGTATACGTGACACTCGCCCCGAAGGGATTTAAAAAAAAAAGAATAAGATAATAAAAGTTCCTACATTTGTGCAAAAAATGAAAATAAACAAAAATAAAATAAAAAGGAAACTGAATAATGAAATATTTTTTAAGAATGTTTCAGAGTTAAATAATTATAGGGAAATATTGGACACATGCAAATAAGAGGAGCTTGAGTGAAAACGAGAAATTGAGAAAAAAATACTCTCGTGACACATTATTTATAGTGGTCGAGCAAATTCTCTTAAAGCTCTCAGGCCTGATAAGTCTGCTACCAAGGCTTGGTGAATTTGTCTCGGAAATTTCTTTTATTTTTTTTATTTGCTTTAACGTTAATAAATAAAGTTTTTTAAAAATCAGATTACAAATACTCTCTCATTTACTTACCTATCATAAATAGTATAGGGTAAATTTTGTAATCGTTTTAAAAATCGAAAAAAAAAATTTGACGGATTTACACGTTTCAAACACTGGAGATTCCGAAAAACATATTTTTTGAAAAAAAAAAAAAAAATGCTGTCCGTCCGTCTGTCTGTATGTGTGTCTCTAAATGCTCTATCATCTCCGGAACAAGTTGAGATAGAAACTTGAAATTTGGTGTGTACTTAGCATGTAAAAATAAGAAGAAGCCTATTGAATTTCATTAACCTCGATTATCCGGAAGTATTTTTTTCGAACTCTCGAAATATTCGTTCTGATAAAAGGTATATAAAAATGTTTGAAATTGTTAATTTTAAGGAGTGAATATAAAAGATAATAAAATAACATAAATTTTGCATAAAGAATGAAGCCGATCGGATAATACGTAGTTGACGAGATATTTGTAATCCTATTTTCCACACTCTTTGATTTTTCATGACCCTGTATTTCATTCAAATTTCAATTCAAAGATATATTTTAATTGGAAATGAGACGCTTAATCTGACGCAGTAAACTGTTAGTTATTATGATTATCATTTTTGGAGTTATAAGAATGTTTCTTTTACGTATTTTAGTAATAGAGCACTTAAAGTTTATGACGCCATCAAGCCACAATTTTAAACACTCTATCTACCGAACAAATTGAGATAGAGGCTTGAAATTTGGTACGTACATAGAATGTAATAGTACGACAAAGCCTGTTAAATTTCAGTAACCTTCGTTTATCCCTGGATATGCATTTTATAAACAGTTTACACATGTTTTATTTTCATGTTTATATTATGATTATCATTTTTGGAGTTATAAGGATGTTTCTTTTATGCATTTTAGTAAGAGAGCATTTAAAGTTTATGACGTCATCGAACCACGATTTTAAACACCCTGTCTACCGAACAAATTGAGGTAGAGGCTTGAAATTTGGTATGTACTTAGAATGTAATAGTACGACAAAGCCTGTTAAATTTCAGCAGCCATAGTTTATCCCTGGATATGCATTTTATAAACAGTTTACACATGTTTTATTTTAATATTTTATATTATGCATATCCATGATGGGTAACTATTACGGCGGACCCCAACGACTAGTTTACTTCCTAATAAAAGGCACTAAAATTAAGCTAATTAAATTCTAATGACAATTTAATAAAAGCCGCCTTTCACGCGCCTTGCGTCCTCATCCGGGAGTTCATAGGTGTGCCGAGCAGAGGGTTAAATAAAGAGGAAACTTTCTTTATGTTTTATTAAAAACGTTCATCAATGCGTTCGTTCGCAATTTTTTATGTTTTGCCCGCTTTTTAAGAATTATATGTACAGTCGTGGAAAAAAAAGTAAGCATCCCCTACTAACTCCTTAACAAATTATCGCAGAAGAAAATTACTGGTACCGAACTATAAAAATAAAGTCTAAATTTAAATGATGTATATAAAATTTGCTTAGGAGGCCATCTACATATTAAAACGAACCCAAGCTTCATTTTTCTTCAATGGCAATACCCAATTTTAACAAGATATTTCAGATCTTAGGTTTAAACTATGCCTAGACACCAAATTTCAAGTCATTTGAATAAGTTTTGAATTATAAACATTCAAAATTTAGTGCTTCTAATGTTAAATTACATTACAGTTAAATTACATAAGGGTTGTTTACTTTTTTTTTTTCACGACTGTACATGTCGTACTCCTAACTTTCATTTCTTGTAAGAATCATGATTAAATAAAACGGAATCAATCAAAACAAGAAATAAAAATAACTTTTGTTTTACATTTAATGTAAGTGGTTTTAAGCCCCAAATTATGAATCCAGAAATTGCTTCACCTCCAAAATTATATTTCTTAATGTCTCAAGATATATTAGAAAATTTATATAATAATAATATTAGACAAGGTTTTTCAATAGCACTGATTTAATAAATCGATTGTTATAGCTCTTTTTTGCAAAGAATAATTAAATTAATAAACCAAAAATACTGTTGTGGAAATCTCGCAATTCTTATAAAAACAATGCGAATGTTAAAAAGTGTATTAAATGCATGTAAAATGTAATAAAGGTATTGTGATCCGATCTGCAGATTGAAAAGTTTTTGTAGTTGCATCTTTTTCATATACTATTTTTTAATAAGAGAAAAGCTATACCTCTGTAAATGGTTAAAAATAATAACCACTTCTAAAAGAAACTAAAAAGCGCCGATTAATACATTTTTTAAAGAAATTATAATGTATGCTCTGTTTCTTTTTAACACTTTCCAACAAAGTTGAAAAGTGTGTATGAATTCAGTTTGTACGTCTGTCTGTCCACGCTCTAACTCGCGTTAATATACATTTTCATGCAATTGATATATTTTAAAGATGTTCGGCCATGTTCATGGCATGTTCGGTACTGAATATGAAGTGTGTAGCATTAATAGTTCACTTATAGGGACTCAAAAGAATTCAGTTAGATTATGGTCAATTTGAAAAAATCGTTTGCAGTGTGTTTTAATGACATTACGCTATTTCAGATGTATTGAAATTGATATAAATCATTGAATTTTACTACAAGACAATTACTATAGAATAGGGAATTCATAGCATTTATCGTTTATTTATAGGGACACACAATTGAAATCTGTTACAGTACTGTTTTCGAGCAATAAATGCTGGAAGGGAAGTGAGTTTTCAATATCGCTATGCGCTTTTAAATTTAACTAATCTTTTGCATGTTTCGACAACTAAATTTTTGCATGTGTGTAATTTATAGATATAAATTTATATATCATATACAGGGCTGCACAAAGATTTCGGATAATTTTCCGACTGTAAATGGAAATTCCTGAAATTGGGTTTTCGAAAGTGTTATGCATCTCCATATGGTTCAATGAGACATCATATCGTTCACCCGCAAGAAAAGCGACACATCTCGCAAAAATTAATTTTGCTTTTTATTCCTTTAATAGGTCTGACATAGGTGTGTCTGGCTATAAAGAAAGTTTCTTAAGTCTAGTTGTACAGAAAATCACATTATTATGCTGTATGGCCATTTGTGACCAAAGAAGAGGGGTGAATTGGGTAATGAGGTGAAATTACCCAACCCTCCAAACCTCATCGTACGTCTTTGTTTTTATGGTTTTTATGCTTTTATGCATTTTCCTGCATGCAGGGCGAAGGACTATAATTTCATATTACAGTAAAATCATGCAAATTTTCTTTTGCCTCTCCTGTGAAATTTACTTTTGTCGAAATGTGTCACTTTTCTTGCGGGTGAACGATATTTCAACTTGTTAAACGGTCAAGTTTCGTTATTATATTATTCTGAATGTGTTGGAAAGTGTTTTATAATCTATGCTTGACGCATGATTTTTTTTCTTTCTTGTTTAAGATATGGCAACAGGGAAAAAAACGTTATTTACAGTATCCATTCAGGATTGCTTAGTTGTTTTTTGTCATAATTTTACTGATATCAAACTATTAAATGATAAAAGAGTACACTCATGTCCGAAATTAAGGTCACAAACATAAAATCTGTGAAAACTGATGAACTATTCACTGTGTTGGCACGAAATTTGGCACAGAGGTATATTACAATGGGAAAAAGAATATAGCAACATAACAATATGGAAAAGATTTTAATTGTGAATTAAGATACAGGGTATATGAAAAAGTGTTAAATCATGAATCAGAGATAAAGCATTTATTTCGGGAAAAGTCTGTCTAATATGGAGTGTGACCACCGTGCACTGCTATACAAGCCTCACAACGAGCTCTCATACTGTTTATGAGGGTGTCAATAAGTCTTTGTGGCAACAAAGCCCATTCTTCCAAAAGCGCGGCTTTTAACACCTGGCGGGTCCTGGGAGAGGGGTTATGCTGTGCAATGGCTCTTCCTAGACCATCCCAAACATATTCAATAGGATTGAGGTCCGGAGACCTTGAGGGCCAATTCATACGGCGAATATCCTCTTCGTCAAGAAAATCCTCAACAATGTGAGCACTGTGTGGCTTCGCATTATCGTCTATAAACACGAAGTCCGGACCAACAGCAACCCGGAACAAACTCACATAGGCTTTAAGGACCTCATCCCTATAGAGATGTGCGTTGACAGTACCCGCATCGAAGACATACAGTGGTGTACGAATGCCCAATATTATGCCGCCCGAGACAAGGATTCCTTTGCCCCCAAATCTGTCGATTTCTTTTACGTAGGAGGTATAATAGCGAGCTCCACGTTCTCTCTAGATGAAGATTCGGCGAAAATCACTTTGCGTGGTGAATCTCGACTCATCACTAGAAAGAACATAGCCCCATTCTTGTTGTGTCTTCGACTCCACAACAACTGGGTACTTCTGTTGGATGCAGTGAAAGGGACACACACGATGACAGGCGTTAGGGATGAGGTCCTCGAAGCCCATGTGAGGTTGTTCCGGGGTGCTGTAAGCCCGGACATCAAGTTTATGGACGATAATGCGAAGCCACACAGAGCTCGAACTGTTGATGATTTTCTTGAAGAAGAGGATATTCGCCGTATGAATTGGCCCTCAAGGTCTTCGGACCTCAATCCTATTGAACATTTCACAGCGTAACTCCCCTTCCAGGAGCCACCAGCAGTTAAAAGCCGCGCTTTTGGAATATTGTGCTTTGTTGCCACAAAGACTTATTGACACCCTCATAAATAGTATGAGAGCTCGTTGTGAGGCTTGTATAGCAGTGTACGGTGGTCACACTCCATATTAGACAGACTTTTCCCGAGATAAATGCTTTATCTCTGATTCATGATTTAACACTTTTTCATATACCCTGTATCTTAATTCACAATTAAAATCTTTTCCATATTATTATGTTGCTATATTCTTTTTCCCATTATAATATACCTCTGTGCCAAATTTCGTAGCAAAACAGTGAATAGATCATCAGTTATCACATATTTTATGTTTGTGACCTTAATTTTGGACATGAGTTTATTTAAAAAATATATATTACATTATTTATTTTTTATTTTTGTCTCTTCTTTTTTCAGTGTTTAAAATATTTCGTTATTGCAGTCTCACAGCCAGTTAGCATACTTTGACGAGCGTGGTTTGGCGCATAATGAACTCCATTGTTTTTGCAACTCATAAACAGTTGTAACCATAAAGAATATTTGGCGATTTGCTTCCGGGTAAAGGAAAAATGCCTTAAAATTAATTAATTTATTTATAATTAAGTTCTAAGGATATTAAAATGTTGTATTGTCATCGGAAACTATATATTTTTTATAATTCTAGCTTATCAAGAACCTTTGAGAAATCGATTATAAAATTTCATCTTTACATACAATAAACCGGTCAAGTGCGAGTGTTACTCGCGCACAGAGGGTTCCGTATAATAAATATGTGAATTAGTAACTGGGCATTGCATTACACAAATATATATTAAAAGTTGTTACCTAGGCTTTAAAAGCCGGTTGCACATAGAGTACGCCGCCAATGTTTTTGTGTATGTCCAAACCGTCCGTGCCTTTAAGGGTTAATATCTCAGCTAATTACCGGCATATTTTTTCGAAAATTGTCATCAACAATCCATTTATACTTCTGCTACGATGAGTACCTCCAGCGCTTTTAACGCCTTTGCTGAATGCCCACAAATCTAAATTTGTGTGTAACGGAAAATTGCGATTTTCTCCAAAACTATGTAAACTAGGGTAATCGCTATAGTTTTCATGAAAGGTTTAAATTAACTTCTACTAACAATAATTTTTTCATAATTTTAGTTTCAGTAGATTCGGAAATAGAGGGGGTGGGGACATATTTTTGCGTTACATTTTCGACGATATCTCTGAAAAGATAATATCTAAAATTAAAAGAAATATATTTTTGAGTTCGGCGTTAAGAAAGCTTTCACACGATACCCCACACGATATACAAAGAAAATATTTTTTTTCCCAAGTAACTTAATTAGCCCCTCTACATTTTTCCTAGATATATTTGTGAATAGTTAATAATCTATAAATATGTGGATCAATAAGTAACCTTTATTACTTCAGCTAATTCGAACTTTCCACGGCCATAGTTTACAAGTAAAATGGCTATGATAGACGGACAGACAGACACAGGAGTGATCTTATAATGGTTCGGTATTTACTTTTTAAGTATGGAACACTAAAAACCAAGTTGAGTTAAATAAAATGATATAATAAAAGCGTCTAATAATTGGTGAAACGTCAAGTGTAGAGACGAAAAATGTTTTGTATTTGTGTGTATGTTTGCGATAACTGTCACAAAGGTATTCAATCAGTTTGATATTGGGTAGATATGCATGTTGGTGGGGTATCCAGAATTAGCTGTAGTTATATTTGGTTCATTCGTTTGAAAAATATGGGACATTTGTTTTACGTCCAATGTTTTTCTATTGGAATTAAAAAGATTTTAAAATTTTACCATTTATTGAAAAGAAAATAGCGCGTTTGGATAATTTATTTAAATGTTAAATTATGGATGCTAAAATTTCCCAATGCAGGTCTTAAATTAGTGCGATTTGTTTGAAATTTTGTCAATACATGTGTAAGACACTTTAAATTACCTATGTAATTTTTAATGGAATTAAAAATATAAAACTTTTCGAAAAACCTAAAACATTTTTAATTTTTCAATTTTATATTTTTGCTGTCAAAAATACATATTTTTTTCTTTTACTTTACCAGTTTCTTAAAAACTCTAAGTGTGCGAAATTTGACACTTAGAGTTGCATAGGTAGTTACAAATTCCGGCACAAATTCTCACTCGTGTCAGAAAAAAATAATATTAAAATGTTTCATTCGTTGTTACTTTCTCGATTAAGAAAGATTTGGAACTTTTTAAAAAAAATGAAATACAGTGGGTGATCGGTTAACGAACTTAATCCGTTCCAAAACAATATTCGCTAACCGAATTGTTCGTTAACCGGTCATATATTTAGTATAGATTTGTATGGGAATTCAATTAATTCGTTCTTAAAAACTGAATAATATATGAAAAAAATAATATAAATCTTCCCTGTATAATAGAGTTAATATACATTCTTATTTAATATGGACAAATCGTATTTTGATGGTTTTGTCCGCGTCGAGCCGTATTTAAAAAAAATAAGTGACATGCACTTTGTAAAATGATTACATTCATTGACTGCGGCATTAAATCATATCAATTTCTCACCTTGACCTTTCAAAAACTCCTTAGTTCTCTAAAAGATCGTATTTATTGCCGAACCAGATAAAGCTCAAGTAGAGCCTAGAGCCTGCTAAAAGTTTGTAAAGTAAATTTCAATTAAAATAATTAATTTGTAATTTAAAATATTTCCTTAAAAAGGGACACAAAACATAAAAATTAACGTTTCTAATCTGTTCATTCTAATTTGAAGGCACTAAAATCCATGACCCGAACCCCCGGTAGTCCATGAAGTAATTCAGCCATACGTATAAAACTGTTAAAATGTTCTCTAAGGCACAATAGATGCAATTAAGTACAGCTCGGCAAATCTGAAACACAGCATTGCATCTTCTTGGCTGTTTTTGTGTTATTTTTGTGCATTGTTGTATTTTTTGTGTTATTTTTTTTTTTGTTTGTTCGTTATCCGAACATAAAAATCTCTCGCGAAAGTGTTCGTTAACCGATCACCCACTGTATAAAGTAGCTTGCCCTGAAGAGAGCCTTTTTCCTAAAGATGTGTACATCTTTATTCTAAAGAATTCGAATAATATCCAGTTGAGGAGCACAATTGCGTGCAATCATATTTAATATATTAGTTCTTAAAAGTTAGATTTTCTGAATCTTTAAGAAATCTTATATGCATGTTCATATTCATTATATACATATCATAATATACATTATATACATATCATAATATACATTATATACATATCATAATATACATATACAGTAAACTCCCGACTGCCACTCCCCTTTTCTAAAAAAAAAAAAAAAAAAAAAAAAAAAAATCAGAAACGAACAACGAAAATTCAAATGCATATAAACCCGAGTGAGACGGCGCTATTTTGAGTAAAATCCTTGTCTGACGTCAAGAACAGCAGCTAGAAAATATTTCTGCGGATGAAATCACAGACTGGCTTAATTGTGACAAGAATGGTATTCTTTATAAAGAATTAACGGATGACGAAATTATTCAAAATGTTTTGAATCCAGAGAAACCTGAAGCGGACGAAGATGATGAATCGGGAAGTGATCATCCACCAGTCAGTCATGCAGACTATGCTCTCTAAATGCATTAATTGATTTGAGATGCAAACCCATTACTTGTTTGGCATAGAATTTGTAATCCTGCTGCAGTAAAAGAAAAGGAAAACGCAAACAACAAAATACAATGGATTACTTTGGATGAAAACAGGTTGTTTATTCAGTAAAATTCTAAATTCGTCTGATAAATAGATTTCTTATCATCCGTTATGTTTTTTTTTTTTATAAATAAAAGTACACAACAAATAAACAAGTTGGAAATTGCTCGTCAAACGTGGCAAATGAGGTGCGTTCGTACTATAACTAGTTTTATAAATATTTTTTGCACTGCATATTGAACTGAATGTATAGTTTAGTGCACTTCATAAGTGCACATCAATTTCATTCTGTTCGAAAGGCAAAGGAAACATCATTAAAATGCACTTGAAAGAATTTCTTCCCATTGGCCTTAATGTAATGGAAAACTTTTGACTGTCCCTGTAATTAAACTAGACATCCGATTTTCATAAAATGTGAAATGACTCGACAAAATTTTGCAACAATTATATATTTAAAATGTCAGACCATTCGGAAGGCTGTAATATCATTAAAATGCACTTGCAATATTTTTTTCCCATTGGCCGTAATGTAACGGAAAACTTTTCACTGTCCCTGCAATTAAACAAATTTGAAATGACTCGACAAAATTTTGCAACTTTTATATATTTAAAATTTACCATTCGGTTGGGTTAGTTTTTGCTCTGTTATATGCGGACGGACGGACTGAACGACGTCTATAGGTGCTACGCATTTATATAATTACGAACGCACCCAAAAAGATCTTTTAATTATTCTTATTCACAAATTAACATATAGAATGTAATTTTAGTAACGGTTTTGTACTGTCTTTCGATTATTCGTCTATTTAGATTATCAGCCATACCGTCGGTCCCGTGAGTGACGGATAATCGGAAGTTTACTGTGCTCATTTTAAATTTTATATATTGTGTGATGAAAATTAAAATTCCATGCAAAACTGACATTGATGCCCCTGAACTGAAGGTTTACTATAACAAAATGTCTAAGATAAAATAATTTTCTGGATTTAAAGTATACAATTTTAAGTATTGATCAATCTCCTTAATTGGTGAAGGTGTGTGACTAATGAATAATAAAATATTAACTTAGAAATTCAACAATTTTAGGTCTACTAATTGTCATGTCACGCTCTATACCCTTCTAAACCATTTATCCTCCAGCATCCTTCCGTGTTCATCCATAGTTGCAGGCTATTTTTAAATGCTCCAATGGCTGTCGCAAATCGTTAGAAAATTGTCTGTTTCTGGTAAGTGCTAAGAATTAATTTGCACGTTCATTTACGCATTAGATGCTTCGATACAATCGAAAAATCGATATAAGCTGCTAATCTGCCTTTTTTGCAGAAATCATGCTTTTGATTCTCTCTTATCGATTGAATAAATATCAAGAATTAAACGTTCGATAAAGTATAAGAAAAATATGAAATCCAAATGCAGTGATAAAGATATTAAAATTACGGATTCATGTTTGAGAAAAATATCTGTCTTGCAAAACTATGTCGAAGTAATAGATTAAATGTTTTGAGTTTTAATCTCAGAAATAAAGAACAGAAAGATTGTAAAATTTTGTTTTTATGAAATAGAATGTAACATAAATAATTGTTACGATTTTTACTCGTTAAATGTACTGAGATAATTATAACGTGGGACATTAGCAAGATTTGTAATGATTTACTTGTTAGTTACTTGTTTAATTGTTTTTTTGTTTTTAAGTATTGGTTTTATTAAAATGATAATCATGACGTAATTTGGAAACTTATCCTCAATTCTTTGTAAATTTATTCATTGAAAGTTATTGATTTTATTTTTATAGAATGGCTTATATTTTTAAATTTAGGTTTGGCAGCAATGATATACACTGGTGGACAAAACCTAAGGGCGGTGAATAAATGTCCGTGTTTAAAAGAATTGCAGGTACGATTTCATGTAAAGTAGGAAAAATATGTAAAGACAGAATGGGAGAAATATAACGCAGGATTTATTGCGAAAAGAACTTCAAAAAGTGTTGAAACACGATGTTTCAATGAAAGACACATATTGACCCGGAAACAGAACATTGCAAAGAATGCAAATGGCAGATGATCCAGAGATACTACATTTCAGTAAGGGATATGTCCACTATGTACTACAGTGTAACTTCCGGCACATCGTGCCATACTTTGAATGACGTGCCCCATGAGAAAGTGAAGAAACTTGTCCCACCCCTCTTTCATTGTACAGAGGATTGTTTGTCGGATGAAATGGGCGCGCAACAAGACATTGTCCCAAGGCATCCCATACATTTTCTATTGGATTAAGATCAGGTGAACGTTCTGGCCACATGATACAATAAATACATTCGCTCTCCTGACAATCCTTAAAAGCATTGGTGTGGTGACAGGACGCGTATCATCCATGAGCAGGAAGTTATCGCAGACAGTAGCACGGAAAGGTGTACAGGAGGCAGCAGAACTTCAGCATTGTACCCTGCAGCGAC
Source organism: Maratus speciosus (assembly GCA_963932465.1). Lineage (NCBI taxonomy): Eukaryota > Metazoa > Arthropoda > Arachnida > Araneae > Salticidae > Maratus > Maratus speciosus. The sequence continues at coordinate 144,775,677 of OZ010791.1, forward strand.
CATGATTCCTGTTTCAAACACATGAACTGGGGTGCGACTACTATTGATCATGATGCTACAAGTGCCATATCTGTCTCTTTTCTAGATATTTTCATAACGATAAGCACTACCAACATCACGCCATATCAGTTGCCGTCTACTATCAGAAGAAAAACTGAACCGACTCGCATCTGTGAAGAGGACATTGGCCAAATCGTCCTCAGTTCAATGGCGATGCAGATGGCACCGTTACAAACGGGCGCTACGATGAATTCTCGCAAGTGGGACACACACAACAGATCTTCGGGCGTATAGTCCCGTCTATCACAAAAGCCTTGCAACAGTTTTCCTGGATATATCTGTTCTTGGGGCTTCTTAGAATTAGCATGCTATTTGATCAGCTGTATTGCGTCAGTTCCGTTTTGTTGTTAGAACGATGTTACGGCCGTCATACTGCAAGAAAGATATACTAGATTGTACCTGCTACACTGTCCACTTGTTTGAAACGCTGCTAAAAGCCTAGTGACAATTCTGTGGGTGATGCTAATTACCTTTAACTTCTGTAATTTGTCGCCCTTCCTCAAACTGTCTAATTATCGTCTGCGTGTGAAATAATCCTAAGGATGTTTACTAGACAGGACCTCATTTTCCAAAGTGCAACATTCTACCAACCAGTTCAAATGGAACATCTAACACTCACTGGCTGCACGCACCGAGTGCTTGCAAACCGTTCAGTAAGCCGCTAAGTAGCCCACATGTGCAGTAATAAAAAATTTGCATCGTTACTTTGATTCGCATTGCATCACGCTTTTATGCAAATTCCTACAAGGTCCTCAGTTCGATTCTGTGCCTGCCATCGTTTACTGAAACATCCATCCTAACTTTTGTTTGCCAATGTATGTAGAATAAGACATCTATTATTCGTCAATCTTTTAACAGTCAGTTTCTACCGTACGCCAGTTACTAAAAATAGTGCATGAAAAAACATGTTTCGTCATTATTTGATGGAATAATGAAAACGTAACAGAAGTTGTCCATTCAACTAAAAAAATAATTAGGGTTCATCAACGTTATAAATAAAGAACAAATGACAGAATTTTTAAAATTGTAAAGTAATGTACTATTTCATAAATATATTTCCACCTTTTCAGGAAATTTTAAAAAGTAAATCATTATGTAAACAAAATGTAGTTTATAATATGTCTTTGCTATTTTTTTTATTATTTTATTTTAAATACAATGCTACTTTTTGATGCATATAATGCATTAATTTGCAATCCCCATATCACACAGATTTGACCATTCACAGACCAATCGTACGGAGAAAAAAACAGAAGTCGAAAGATATTTTTCCCTTTTTAATTTGCTGCGGGAAATCAATTGCCAGTTGTAAATTTGTCACTAGTTACTCTAGTTAATATAACAAATACATGCTCATTGTTTCATCTTTGAGATATATTTTTTTTTTAAATCACGCTTGAAAATTATCTAAAAAGCTATAAAAATACGTTAAGTTGACCTACAGTTTTGAAAGAAATTTCATTTGAAAGTTTATACTTTTCCTATTCTATGATATAAAAATTGAAATCATGCGACTTTTAGAAGTGATACATGATCGATAAAAGCGATGGTGCAGATCATTACCATCAACATTATGAAATTAAGGGGATACATTTCTAGCATACAAAGGACAATGCGCTTCTGACGACGGCGGAAAAGTCCATAGTGAAAGAAATAAGACTTTGTCCAGTACGCGTGTTTAAGCGTGCTTGTGTTACCGCTATTCATTGTAACGCTAATGTGTTTATTTTGTTGTCAATTCTCTAGTAGTGTTTTTTAACCCTTAAAAACGCCCATTGATTGCACCAACTTTGTTCTTGAACGCTTTAGTAAAAGCTATTCAAATTCGAAATGTACACCTGTACATCAAAGAAAGACAACCAAGGTATATCCAAGTATATGCTACGTTTCACGAGCATTTTTATAGTTTCTTAAAGAGTAAAAGGTATGGACACTTTGGCTTCGGTTTGGAATGTGAAATGAGAAAAAAAATGTACACCAGACACTTGAAATTTAAAAGATATGCATAATGATGATTCTTCAACATTGTTTTGAGTCAAAATTTTCAATAAACCTTTCGAATAACTACTCTTCTATCATTTATTAATACATATGTACAGTACATATATATTTAGACTTGCCTAGTTGATTTATCAAACTAAAATCTACAAGAAACATAAGTAAATGAAGTATTTTCCTTTCATCCAAAAATAAATTGAAAGTATAAATATTGCAAATGACTTTTTAGAACCCCCGCTGTCCAGAAGTTATCGTGTTAACCACAAATATAACAAATCAAAAATTGTACGTCAAACATGGCCAATGAGGTGCTTGCGTACTATAACTAGTTTTATAAATATTTTTTGTACCGCATATTGTACTGAATGCATATTTTAATGTACTTCATAAGTGCATATCAATTTCCTTCTGTCCGAAAGGCTGTAACATCATTAAAATGCATTTGAAATATTTTTTCCCATTGGCCGTAATGGAACGGAATACTTTTGACTGTCCCTGTCATTAAACTACACATCCGATTTTCATGAAATTTGAAATGACTCCACAAAATTATGCAACAATTATATATTTTTAATTTCAAACGATTCGGTTGGGTAGTTTTGCGCTGTTATATGCGGACGGACAGACAGACTATAGGTGCTACGCATTTATATAATTACGAACGCACCTAAAAACAATAACAAGTTGGAAATTGCACGTCAAACGTGGCAAATGAAGTGCGTTCGTACTATAGCTAGTTTTATAATAACTTTTTGCACCCCATATTGTACTGAATGTATATTTTTTTGCACTTCATAAGTGCAGTCTGTAACATCATTAAAATGCATTGCAATAATTTTTTCCCATTCCCCGTAATGAAACGGAAAAATTTTGACTGTCCCTGTAATTAAACTATACATCCGATTTTCATAAAATTTGAAATGGCTCTACAAAATTTTGCAACAATTATATATTTAACATTTCAGACCTTTCGGAAGGCTGTAACATCATTAAAATGCACTTGCAATAATTTTTCCTATTGGCCGTAATGTAAAGTAAAGCTTTTGATTGTCCCTGTAATTAAACTATACATCCGATTTTCATACAATTTGAAATGGCTCGACAAAATTTTGCAACAATGCTAGATTTAAAATTTCAGACCATTCGGAAGGCTGTAACATCATTAAAATGCACTTGCTATAATTTTCCCCATTGGCCGTAATGTAAAGAAAAACTTTTGACTGTCCCTGTAATTAAACTATACATCCGATTTTCATAAAATTTGAAATGGCTCGACAAAATTTTGCAACAATCATACATTTAAAATTTCAGACCATTCGGTTGGGTAGTTTTTGCTCTGTTATATGCGGACGGACGGACAGACGGACTGAACGACGACTATAGGTGCTACGTATTTATATAATTACGAACTCACCTAAAAATGAATTCTTACAATTATATACTCTACAGGCTGTCTCCAAAGTATTGTTTTAATTTTTTACCTTTTGGAAACGCGTATGCAATATAAATTGAACTAGTTGGATATGCCAATCCCAAAACTTTCTTCTATCTCATACATGTTAATACTTCAAAATTCTCTTGCATTGTGCCAAAGTAAAATGGCAATCTATGTCCATCAGGAGGATTCTAAACATATGAAATTCCGTGCATTAGCTCTTGAGATAGGACTATTGCTAAAATCTTGTACATCCTGCAAAATGCAGCATATCAGCGCCACTGGTTAGGTGATTTACAGCAAGGTCTAATCTAATCATCGTTTTAGGAAAATCTGAGCACTAGTTTTTGAGATAGAGCTATTGCAAAAATCGTGAAAAATTCCCCATAGCAGCGCCACCTGTTGAGCGATTTACACCAAAAACTAAACAGCACTAATTTATATCAGGGACTAACTGAATCTGAAGTTTGATGAAAATTCGTGCATTAGTTCCTGAGATAGAGCTATTGCAATAACCATGAATAATGCAGCACAGCAGCGCCACCTGTTGAGAGATTTTCACAAAAAAGTAATCAGCACCAAATTATGTCAAAGACTAAATGAATCTGAAGTTTGATGAAATTCCGGGCATTAGTTCTTGAGATATAACTATTGCGGAAATCGTGAAAAATGTAGCACAGCAGCACCTCCTGTTAGACGACTTGGCCCAAAAAGTAATCAGAACCAGTTTATATCAAGGTCTAACTGAATCTAAAAGTTTTGTGAAATTCCGTGCATTAGTTCTTGAGATAGAGCTCCCACAATTTTTTTGTCACATACAGACTCACAGAGTGACAGAGTGACATATAAACATTTTCTAAAAACCATCAAATCGTGTTCAGGAGCTTCTAAAACGTATAAATCCACCAAAAACCGGAAGTCGAAATTTTTCACGAATCCAATACTTTATTCTTGTAAAGATAAAAGAAAGTAAAAAGTTATCAAAATAAGATAGGAATTAAGATTACGTTAACGAAATAAGTCATTGATTTTCAAAAAGTTAAGCTTTTAAAATTTTTATATTGTCCTTGGGTCCTATAAGTTATATTTAGAAAATGTTTCTCTTTACTTTCATAAGTACAGCAGCAAACTTTGAATTTTATGAAATATGATAGCTTTCCGGATTTAAAAGCCAACAGACAATTTTTTAGCGTCAGAAAGCTCTAATATTTGATAAAATTCAAACTATCATAACTCGCTGAGTTTTGGTCATTGCTGAATGGAATTTTTACTGTTGTACTTGTCAGAACATGGTGTTTTATTTTCAAAATATAACTCATGGGACCCAGTGACTGTATAAAAGTTTAAAAAGTGTAACTTTTTGAAAATTAATAGCAGGTCTTTTTCCTCGACACAATTCTTAACTCCTACCAGATTTTGAACATTTTTGCAAATTACATTGCCTGCATATCAAACACGCGAAAAATGAAAGCGCATTTCAATATTTTTCGGTTCCCTGTACACAATGTGTTACATCAGTTTAAAAAAAATTTCTCTAATGAAAATAACCCCCCCCCCCCCCCAAAAAAAAAAAAAAAAAATGTTACAGAGCATAAAGACCTTATGTTTTATATTCATTTTCTATTACAGTGTATATGTGCCACTAAAAATTTTAAAATAGTAATTTAATACGCCTTCTTGCTTCCATGTTTAGAATTTAACAGATTCAGTCGCTTATGTTACTATCTTTTTTTATTAAAATGCAAGAGAAGAAAGTACAAAGTACGGCTATGTATTAAGGTTTGAATCCTGTTAAAATTGAACAGTTTGCTTTACAGATTTAAACGTATCTGATTTTCTAAATATAACTTAAAGGACCGTATAAAGACTTAAATTTTGTAACTTTTACAAGAATAAGTTTTTTCACGTAAATGGCTTTTTACAGGGTGAGGATATTCGAAGCACTTTTGCAATTGAAACTATAACTCTAAAGTAGGGATGCACAACCTGTGGCCCGCGATGGGCTTACTTTTGGCCCGCGAACTTCGTCATTTAATAACTGCAAAAAATTGTTAATTGTCATTATGGACAAAAGAAAGTTTTGTCCATAGGTCGCAAGAAGAAAATCGTGAATTTCATCTTGCCGTGGGAAAAATTGAAAAATTCATCAGTCAGTTCAGAATCGGGAATTTCGTTGATCGGGTGCGGAAAAATCGTAAATTTTGTCGATCAGGCGCGGAAAAATCGCAAATTTCTTTGATCAAGCACGGAAAAATCGCGAATTTTGTCAACGAGGCGCGGACAAATTTGCAAATTTGACCTATCGGGCAAGGAAAAATCGCGAGTTTTGTTGATCGAGATCGGAAAGATGGAGAATTTCGTTGGTCATGCACGGAAAAATCGCGAATTTTGTCGATCAGGCGCGGAAAATCGCAAATTTCATTGATCGGGTACGAAAAAATCGTCAATTTTGTTGATGATGCGCGGAAAAATTGTAAATTTTGTTGATTGGATGCGTAAAAAGATAAAGTTTTATAAGTTTCGTCAGTTGCGAGAAAAATTCACGAATTTCGTCAGTCAGTTAAGAATCACGAATTTCGTCGATCGGGGGCGAAAAAATTGCAAATCTTTTCTATTAGGAGCGGGAAAATCTCAAATTTCGTTGATGGGCTGCGGAAAAATTGCGTGTTTCGTCTGTTTATCCCGAATTTCGTCAATTTGCCGCGGGAAAAACGCAAAATTTTTCAGTCACTTAAGGGTCACCAATTTCGTAGATCGGGCGCAGAAAAATCGCAAATTTCATCGATCAGTCGTGAAAAAACGCAAATTTCGTCGATCGAGTGCGAAAAAATCGCGAGTGTTATCGACCAGGCTCCGAAAAATCACGAATTTCGTTGTCGGGTACGAAAATAATCGGGAATCTCGTTGGTCGGGCTCGAAAAAATCGCGAATTTCGTCGATCAGGCGCGGAAAAATCGCAAATTTCGTTGATCATGCACGAAACAATCGCGAATTTTTTCGATGATGCGCGGAAAATTGAAAATTTCGTTGATTGGCTGCGTACAAATCACGAGTTTCGTCAGTTTATTACGAGAAAATAGAGCGAATTTCGTTAATTTGCCGCGGGAAAAAATTGCCAATTTCGTTAGAGTCAGTTAAGAATCGCGAATTTTGTTGATCGGACGAGGAAAAATTCGCGAATTTTGTCGATCAGGGGTGGAAAAATCGCAAATTTTGTTAACCGGACACGGAAAAATCGCGAATTTTGTCAATCAGGTGCAAAAAAATATCGAAAATTTCGTTGATTGGGCGAGGAAAAATCGCAAATTTCGTTGATCGGATTCTCATCCCCCTCCCCTTCGTTCATAAAGTTCACATTTTTTTCGGCACTAGTCAATTTCATGCCTATGTTTGTTTTTTAGCATTTTTAAATAAACAAAATTTACTTCCCCGAATAAAGCCAAGGAATATTTTCAGTCCTTCTAAATAATACTTGCTATATCTCTGTTATATATAGAAACTTAAACTGTTGATATATCCTTGCCAACTGAATTGGATATGTTGACCGGGTAGTGGAACCTAGAGGAGTAAAGCTACCCCCCCCCCCCCCTTTCTCTGAAACCATATTTTTCATCTGATTATTGGTCACGATCACCTCTCAGAAATAGAATTCTCCCCGTGTTACTGATGTGGCCCTCCACAACCCAGAAATTTCTATAAGTGGCCTTTCTCTTAAAAAGGTTGTGCACCCCTACTCTAAAGCTAACAGTTTAGGAATTAGATATTGGGGCACGAACGGTGTCCAATGACTAATTCCTAAACCGTTTAGTCATGGACATATAGTTCCAATTACAAAAATGTTTTAAACAAGGTATAAAATTATTTTTAAAGTCGCTTGGATCAATAAAATAAATTCTTATAAAGTTACGAAATTTAATTTTTTTATGCGGCCCCCGGTCCTATACGGGATATTCAGTAAAAATGTCCTATTACACTATAACAAGTAAAACAAAAAAGTTCCATTCATCTAACAGTAAAATTGACCGAGTTATGAAACTTTCAATTCCATGACTTACGCCAATTTTCTGCATCTAAACACAGATGACATGGGCCATGCTTCGGGGTATCGTACACAAAGTGCTTAAAGTATTAGAAGAATTTATTTCACCTGTATCTGCAATAGCGTGTATCTTGTCACATCCTACAAAAAATTACGATAGTGTTAATTTTTATTTATTAAGTTTTAGATTTGTTAAAATAATTTTATTTTGACACATGTTTTCTTCTGTAAAGAATTGATACTACTACCTTTCATTATTTCATTTAACAAAAGATCTGTTATTTTTTTCGCTTATATTTTCAGACAAGTTGTATATTTTGCATAAATGTATTCACATATTCATTTCACATTTCAGAATCAAAATGGATTTAAAATTTATATAGTTATGCTAATTTTACTCTCAACTATTATTTTTTTTATATCTGATTTATATTTCTAGTAAATTTGTGAATAACCCCTATTTCGTAGCGAAAAAAGAGGCTTCAACTTTAAACAACTATTACTTAGTCAGTTTTAATCATAGAAGAATGGGACTTTTTTTTGTCTTCCTAAAGTAATAAGATATGTTTACTAAGTATAACTTAAAGAACCGGGGACTGTATAAAAATTTAAATTTCGTAATTTTTTAAGAAATGTTTTATTGGCTCAAATCGCTTTAAAAATACTCCTTTATCTCTTTTAAAACGTTAACGATTTTTGTAATTGGAGCTGCATGTCTGTGACTAATGGTTTAGGAATTAGCCATTAGACACCGTTGAGAGCGGACACCCTGTATATCTATACCCCAAGGGAAAATGCTCTGGATAAAAAATTAAAAAAGATTACACATAATAATTATCATTAGATCTTCTTTTTGTGATTCTCAGTGTTTGCTCTAAAAATTTTGGCATGTATCAGAAAAGACAGACGAGGAGAAAATCGGGAGTTTGAATTCATGAATACATAACACATATGTTTACCAGTTGAAGCATCCGTGATTACATGCTCGCCTACAGTATTCCTCCGGATAATCTTCAATGAATAGTCTCGTGGCCGAATTAATTTGCGTAATACTGTAGAATTTGAGCTCTCCAACACATCTTCTAAAATCTCTTTATTGAGTGTAAAGGCACTGACGGCGACTGAAATCATTCCGGGTTAATCTTCTTTCTGTGAGAATCGATCTCGGAAGGATTCGCGTGATTCGCTGCTCCGATTTTTGCCATTGGATGGGGGGCAAGCGAGGGGTCTTTGCTGTTGCTTTTGGATCGCCGCATTCCTCGCAGAAGGATTGGGGCCAAGGCAACGGAATTTTGTTTGTTTGTTTGCTGGAGGTTTTGTAATTTGGGATGTTTATTAAAGTGAACGGCGGCAAAACGGTGGTAAATAGTCAAAGTTGTTTTTGTCTAATATCTTGCATAGATATTACAGTATTTAGGAAACTGATGACTGGTGTTTAAAGAAAAAAGTATTGTTTCTAAATAGGCAATGGAAAGAGAGGGAAAAGGGGTGGGTCGTTGTCCCACCCTGTATTTTGAAATTTAATTAACTAAATTTTCTTTGGTCCTGATGATGTAAAGGAAAAAAAATAGGGATATTCATGAATTTTAAAAAAAATGAAGCACTAAGAGAGAGAGAAACCAAGAATTTTTCGTTAGTGGAAAACCTTGAATTTCTATAGAAATCATTTTAAGTCTTTTTTTTTTCAAACGCATTTTAAATTTATGTTAAAGGGAGGGATTAAGAGGGTAGAGCCTCCCTTGGGAAAAAATAAATTACTATTTAAATTCTTCCTTTTTGAAAAATGCTGGTAGAAACTTGTTTTACAATGTCTAGTATTTTTTAATTTTTTTACATTGCTTTTCATAGTGATATGTCTTAAATAGTATCTTGTTCTAGCGAAAAATTTTCAGTTTAGCTTATTTGATGTTCATATTCTGCATAAAAAAAAAACCCGCCTGTGGACCACAAACCCATGTGTTCCAAAATCTTGCCCCTGAATGTATTCCGTTCTGTCAGCGATCAGTTTCTGAAGCAGTCAGTAAGCTTGCTGTTATCAATATGAAACAACAGGGAGATGTTAATTGTTCTTTAGAAATTGAATTGTATTTTTTCCTCGAAATTTTTTTGAATTGGATAAAGTTGAGGGTTAGCACATCTTAAGACATTTGGATACTCTGCGAGCGGCACCCTTATACATGAAATTGTATTAAATTGTTTACTTTTTTTAAAAGTGTTTATTGTAGAAATTTGTTTTATCATAGATATAATATGCTGAATACTATATTCTAAATATACATAACCCAAATTTGTAACAAAATAATCACTAAACTCAGAATTTCTTTGTTAGCATGCATTATAAACAATACGATTTTTAACACAATGTTTATAAAAATTTCACATATTTAAAAAGATTGACAGTACTCTACAAAAGAATCCAAATAAGCTTATTTTAGCAACCGTGTGTGTAACATAATTCATGTTCTTTAACATTGATGATTCTGATTATTTGATCACTTTATGGATACGCAATATATTTGTTAATTTTGTTTTTATTATCGACATTGTGTATATTATTTTTTTATCAATAGGAAAATAATATTAGATTTATAACAAAAGCATTCCGATCACGAAAAAGAAGAAAAAAACCTCTCACTTTTAGATACAGAGTAACTATTATTTTCATTTGTTAAAAACGCTTTGTCACTAAAAATTATGACATGTCGATCATGCAAGATTCCTCAAATTAAATGTATATTAATTATATTTTAGTTGAATGGGGATTTTTTTTTAAATACAGGCTAATCCATTTACAAAATCCAATGAAATTTTTCAATGTTTGATGCTATTTATCTCTGAACACATTGCGTCGATTAAGCTTAATAAAACATTTTAACCCCATAATCTAAACCATGACCTTTTTTTGTGCAAAAAATTCTTTCTCCCTCTTTAATTTGAATGTTCAGGGTACAGATCTGTACAATTTTATACTAGTGTTAAAATAAGGAATTTTTGGTGAATCCATAAATAAATGCCGTCTCTGAGACTGCAAGTCCCCTATTATGTTTCATTTTTTCACCTCTTCAGTTACGGGTTAATAGGTACCGCTTTTTTTCCTATATATTTTGCATGGGAACATTAATTCCCAATACTTAGCGGTTCTCAAATTACCTGCTTAACAAACACGAAACTTTCTGACATATTTTTAAATATAAAGATACAAAATTGGCAGTCGTGAATATAGAAGCGATTTTGAATCGAATTGTTTCCATTTTTTTATAACTAAATTAGGGTTATAAGCGTTTTTCTGTCACGTGCCGACAGGTTTTTCTCCTTTCTCTCGCTCTGACATCCGAAAATTCATTTCAAAACGCCAACTTTGACAGTATTTTCTGAAAGATCTTTTGCATTTAACAAAAAATGGAAAAAGTCTCTCTGTTATATAATTTCTGAATAACAACGCCTGTCAATATCATGCATTTCCGAACAAAAAATAATTAAAAAATGTGTCAGAAAGTAGTCCCTTTGGATTTGAGAACAGACTTAAACTCGAAGGTCTCTCCAAGTTTTTTTTTTACTTCTGAAAAATAAAATTTTAGTTTAAAATTTATTTTGAATAATTTTCAAAACTTCTTTATACCTCGCAAATTAAAAAAGATTCTTGTAATTGTCTAAACTTGTCTGAGCTGGCGTCAGAATTAAAAATTTGGCAGTCAAACAGGGAGACTGGCCGTTTTTCGTTCCTTATAGCAACACTATAAACAATTTAAATTTCAAAGCTTTCAACCGTATTCGCGCATGTGTGCAGAAATGTGTTTATAATTTTCTAATAATTAAAATCATATTTTAGTGCTTATAAAAACGTTGGGATGCTGTAAATTAAAGTCATGGAACATTTTATATTTAACTTTTATTAATTAATCACTGAATTAATTCTTTTATCATTTGTAAAACCCATTCAGTAATAACTTATTTAAGGAAATTGCGAACGGATTGTTTTGTGTAATTTTTCTGTTCAGACTGTATTGTGACGGGAGAACTTGTTTTACAGGGAAAATGGCTACTTTTCGTTATTTATAGTAGCAGCATAAACAATTTAAATTTCAAAGCTTTCAGCCACATGCGGGCATGTCTGTATAAATGTGTTATTTTTTTAATAATTAAAATCATATTTTAATGCTTATAAAGACGTTGGTATGCTATAAATTAGAGTCATGGAACATTTTATATTTAACACTAATAGTGAATCAAGTCTTTTACCACTTGTAAAACTCATTCATTAATCATTTATTTAAGGAAATTGCGAACGGAATGTTTGGTGTAATTTTTCTGTTCAGAATGTATTGTGACGGGAGAACCTGTTTTACAGGGAAAATGGCTGCTTTTCGTTCCTTATATTCGCAGAACAAACAATTTAAGTTTCAAAGCTTCCACCCACATGCGCGCATGTCTGTATAAATGTGTTAAAATTTTTTTAATAATTAAAATCAGATATTAATGCTTATAAAGACGTTGGGATGCTATAAATTAGCATTATGGAATATTTTATATATAACATTAATCATTAAATCAATTCTTTTATTATTTGTAAAACGCCCATTCAGTAATAATTTATTTAAGGAAATTGTGAAAACGGCTTGTTTGGTGACGCTTTTCTGTTTAGACTGTATTGCGGCTGGCGAACCTGTTTTACAGGAAGAATGGCCACTTTTCGTTCCTTATAGTAACAGCACAAACAATTTAAATTTCACAGCTTTCACCCACATGTCCGCATGTGTGTTTAAATTTGATTATAATTTTTTAACAATTAAAATCATATGCTACTCTTTATAAAGACGATGATATGCTGTAAATTAGAGTGATGGAACATTTTATATTTAACATTATTCACTGAATTAATTCTTTTACTATTTGTGAAACCCATTCAGTAATAATTTATTTAAGGAAATTGCGAATGGCTTGTTTCATAATACCAATTTCAATGAATCAAATTCATAATTCTTTTATTTTTATAATTAAAATTTCAGTAAAGTTTTTAAAGTGTTTCATTTCATATCATTCTTTTCTTCTAATTAATGATGTATTTATATTTTTAAATATATATTTCGCAGGCTACTCAATAGGATCGAAAAAACCTAATCATGGCAAACGGTCTGTCACCTCTATTATAGAAAGTCCACAAAGAAAGTTACAAAGATATAGTCAGCTGCAAAGATTAAAAATTTGTCTTCTCTGTATATTTTATACGTACAGTCATGGAAAATAAAACACCTCCTACTAACTCGGCAACAAATTATCGTAGAAGAAAGTTACAGGTACCAAACGATTAGGAATAAAGTCTACTTTTAAATGATGTATATAAAATTTGCTTAAGGGGCCATCTACATATCAAAACGAATCCAAACTTTGTTTTTTTTTCAATAGCAATGCCCAAGTTTGACATCATAAATAAATTCTACAGCCTTTAATTAGCCTAAATACAAATTTTCATGAAATTCGTACGATTAGTTTCACAGAAATCAATTATTTTAAAATGAGCCTATTTTAGGGGCTGTATCCAAATTGAAGTTCGGTACTCGATTGTTGAAATTCTACAGAAGGACTATGTCACTTCTATGAATGTATTATTTCTTACCAATATGACCATTTTACTCGTTTAATATGTTTGGTCTATTTCCATCCCAAGTATTTCAATAAAATAAGTAAAATATATTTTTCTCAAATCATGCTTTTTTGCACATCATAGGCAGCCCCTTAAACCATACTTTTGGCGTTTTTTAATGATAATTCGAAAAGTAGTTGAAAGAAAAATTTGAAATTGAGAGTTCGTATCAAGAAGGACGCAATCTATCAAAAAAATGTAGGTTGCAATTCATACTTTTTTCGAATATTAATTTCATATTTCATATCATAATTTTTTTTAAATTACAAATTCAATGTATTTATGTTGGGTTTTTTAGTATTATAACCACACACAAAATTATCAGATTAGGATTATAAATTCAGGTAATATTAATAAAAATATGAAAATGTAATTTAACATTCGAAACTCTAAATTTGGAATATTTATAATTCAAAAACGTATCATTCAAATGACTAGAAATTTCGTTTCAAAGCATAGTTTGCACGGAATATTTTTGGATGTTGCCATTGAAAAAGGCAAAGTTTGGCCAGGTTTTGATTTGTCGATGGCCCCCTAAGCAAATTTTTTATACATCATTTAAATGTAGACTTTATTTTTAATCGATCGATTGGTACCAGTAACTCTTTTCTATTGTAATTAGTTACAGAGTTAGTAGGGGTATTTACTTTTTTTTTCTACGACTGTACACCAGTGTAAGAAAAACTTTATCTTCTAAAGTAAAAAAAAAAAAAAAAAAAAAAAAAAAAAAAAAACAGAGAGTTTTTATTAACCTTAAACACTCTGGATATAAAAAACATACCGCCAATAAGTCAGTTTTTTAATATTCCTTTTTGTTAAACCATTCGTTATTGTTCCTACAACCCCTCTTATATCCATGCATGGCGTTTCCAGAAAAGCAATGAAGTCTGTCACTAAAGTGCTATATTTCAGTTTCTAATTATGAAAAAAAAATTGAACCTACATGGATGCTAATTTGTGCATGCACTTAATATAAATGTTTTGAAGAAAATCTCATAATGCATTTATGATTATTTTAATTTTTTGTTAGAAATAATTATATGCTTTCAAACTGGAGAAACATATTTTGTATCATTGCATTAATTAAATTTAAACTTTCTGAGATTTATCTCATTTAATTAAATTGAATCAATCTATTCATTGATCTTATTTTCGAATATGCTTAGTGTAAATAGCATAAATAATAGCATAAATATTTTTAGGTAATTGCAAACAACTGAATTTTTACAACTACATTAAATGCAAATAATGTTTCAGGATTATATGTAATAGTTGCAAGTGCTATTGTGTGTGGATCTTTAAAAAATCATCTTAAAACATAACCCTTAATTTTCTTAATTTGAATAAAGAAAAGTATACGTTAAGTATAATCTCGATTCATTTATTTGCTACACATCGACGAATTAAATTTATGGAAGAAGAGTAAAATAAAACCCCCGTCCTAACGGGTTGCTTTCATCCTATCTTTTTTTCATATTTATATAAAATGTTTCAATTATCAACATCTTATATTTAGTTAAAGTGATAGGCATTTACCTTCGACTGATAATCAAATCTAATGTCTCCCTAACCTCAACAGACTTTAATTTAGGCCCTTTCCCACCTTTATTTTCCATAACAGCATTTTGTTTTCTCTTTTTAATCTTATGAGACGATAGAGCACTCACTCACAATTTATATTTTTTCGAAAATTAATTTTAAAAAAATTTTCTCAGGAAATTAATTTTCTAAAAAACAGTCTTAATTGTAACATATAATTAAAAAAAAAAGAATTAATTTCTAGAAGCTTCAAATATGTGAATCCAAAATTACATTTCATCCCGCCGTTATGTTTAAAAACTACCTGGATTGCAATCTATTTTGTAAGGATTAAAAATGAGTTAAAGATTAGGAATTTCAAATTTCAAACCTGTATAATTAACTCCTAAACTACTTTATTGAACATGTTACAATGATTATATTAAAAGGTTGTTATGTTCAGCATCAGTAATTTAAACTCTGTCTTTTCACTATTTGTGAATGTGCTGAAGAGCATACGAACGAGGTAAAAAAGTAAACTAAAAATGTAGGGGGTTATGCTAGGCAATGATTATTTATTCAACAACCCCATCTCTACAAATAAACAGAGTCTATTTTAGTTCCATTTTAAAGTTGTAATAAACATTTATGTAAAAAATAAACTGGTATATTATGTTAAAGAATAATAAAAAAAATCCTTCGAAAAATAAATAAATAAATAAATAAAAAGACAGCATGGCACAACAAGAAATGTAAAATTTACGTTCTACCATTGTAAAATGTATGGCACATTCAGAAATGGTTCCGCGCTGAAACATGCCCAGCATAATCTTTTCATAAAGTTGCGTCATTTTATGAAAAATGCTCATCTCTAGATGCATTTCAGTTGGGTACCATTAAAATTATTTTTTTTTTATCATATACATAGTGTCCAAAAAAGTCACTCGAAAGCGAATTGCCTATCACTACATCAAAACACGTATTGCAAAAAAAAAAAAAAAAAAAAAAAAAAAAAGAGACGCATCTGCTTGTTTATTAAATTATTTTAGCATCATACAAGAACTAAAATTTTCCGAAATTCACTCAACATTTAAGATAAGCCATGCTGTTTAAGAAACACGTGCTCCTCGCAAAGCGCTCTCCCTTCATCATTGGCACTCTTCCAAGCCTATTAAGCTTTCTCATGCAAAAAAGTGATGGGGTTGCAGCGCTGCGACTGTTTTCTCCAGTAGAAATGCAATGCATCCCTTCTCGAGCATGCCATCATTTTCGGATGTTCATAATTCAAGAATGATCTAATCATGCTCTTCAAATATTTGATAGCATTGTCTCAAAGAAATCTCGAAACAAAACTTATTTCATAAGCGAAATAGATGGGTAGATAAGTATCGATTTTCGGTTTCCCCAAAACCATCCTCTCTACCGGGCCATTTTTAACATTTTCCAACACAATTGAAAAGTGTTTATGAATTCGGTTTGTCTGTATGTCTGTCTACCTGTTCCTGTTCTAACTCGCGTAAATATACTCGGACGGCTGTGCAATTGATATATGATATTGAGAATTACTATGAGATGCTCGGTATTAAAATGCAGTTTGTAGCATTTGTAGTTCTTTTACAGGGACAATCAAAAGAATTCCAATACATTACGGTATATGAAGAAAAATCGCTTGCTACAAAGTATTTTAATGACGTTACACTATTTAAAGCGCGTAGCATTTCTCGCTCATTTACAGGGACACATAATTCGGTTACAGCACTGTCCATGAGCGATAATTGTTATAAGTGTGCGTTTTCAGTTGTGGTATGGATTTTTAAATTTAACTAATTTTTTGCATATTACGGATTGTGTACAAGTTGTATAGATCATACACATCAATGCAAAAAATAATTAATTTTCGTTTATTGACGAAAATTGCTGAAGAGGAATTTTCAAGTGTGTTATAAGTTTCCTAGTTGAACTACATTTCAGCATGCTATGTAGAATATATATAAATCACATGCATCATGCTTAGAAGGACATGCTTAAAAGGAGAAAGAGAAAAGGGATGTTCCATTACCTCATAGGGGAAAAACATAGGAAAGGGAAAGATAAACAGGATAAATCATTTTCTGATAGGGAAAAGGCCTGATATTGACACTGCCTTTCTATAATGTTTGTCATTTTTTTTGTCTGAAAATAGCATGAGACCCCACTTATTTTTCGTTTCCATGTTTTTGTACATATGTTCAACTACTACCTGATATATTTTGTTTTATTCAAATATGATACTTTTTTGAGATAGGACTAATTCAAAAGTTGCAGATTTTGAAACTTTTGAATATTTAACAGATTATATCTGCTAACAGCATCGATATCCCGGTAAAGTTCTATATTACTTATCTTGTCCTAATAGTAAACTTTCATATTCTATACGAAAAATTTGCTTAATTTCTTAAATAAGATAATAAGTGCAGAAAACGGACAAAAACGTCATTTTGATTGCATTTTGTGTTAACATAACAATGAAAATTAACAATGTCCCATGGAACCAAGTAAATTTCACTAAGAATGTAGTGTTATACTAACAGTTTATGACAAAAGAATTTTGGGATTTTGTTGCTTTCTAGAGATATAGCAATCCAAACATACTGGCATTTCAATTTTTATGAAAAAAGGGATTCATGATCTTGAACTTTGACATTTTCTACAGGAAACAGGAAATTTTTTCAGGGTTTAAAATTACACAATATTCATTAAATATGATCTGCTTCAACATAAAAAAAATCAAGCCAATTAAAAAATACAACCATCAAAATATCACTTTTTTGTCTGAATTTCAAAATAATGGCTCTTAAATCCTTTACGTTTTATTTTTTTTTAAATGGGTGTCAAACGTCATGGCGTACCTTAAAAGTGCTGCTTTATCTTAAATGGAAAATATCAATACTTAATCTTAAGGACAAATTTTAATTCCATGGTAATCGCAGTGTTTTTTATAAAATTTAAACATCATAACATAGAAGTCGCTGTACTTGTTCTTTTATTAATTAAAACTTACACGAGCTCAAAGATAAAATAATTTTTTTTCAAAGAAGAAAAAAAAAAAAAAGTTATTATCGGTATCATTACATCTTTTAAAAGTTATTTTTCATAAAACATTAAATAGTATTTAAGTTTCAACTTAAAATTTTATTTCGAGTAAAACAAACTATCAACAGCCTTTATCTGGTTTTCCGATCATAAAATAAATTATTAATAAAGGTTTTAATTATAGTAGAACTTAGTTACCGTAACTTGGGGTTACTTGAATGCTTTAGGAGATTACTGAGTGTCCTTTGAGGGGCGCTATTTCGATCAACGAACCCTAAAAATGTTTAAATCAATTCTGGGTCTATTATGTTTCTGTAAAATGATGTTGCTTGTTTAAGTATTAACGAATCACGCAATATACTCTTAACCCAATAACATCAACTTTTTTGTGTGTCCGAGTATTCAAGTAAGCCCAAGTTATTGTATAACTTTGTTTAATTTTAATTTTAATTTTATTATTATTTAGTTGAAGCAAATTTGACATTTTTTTTTTTTTTTTTGACAAATTGTTTCACAAAAGACGACACGTAATTGTCCGGTGTTTTAAATTATTTTTGATATCTCAAGCAAGATAACTAAAATACAGAACTGCGATCTGCTAGATATTTCTTTTTTAATTTTATGTAAATTATTCTAGAAATGAAAGACTGAATAGCATTTAAGAAGCTCAAATTGAAAGTGGCTAATGATTTTGCAAATCTGTGAAAATTGCTTAAAGATGGTGTAACAACATAATTTCTTTCACAATTTTTGAAACAGAGAAAACCATTTTAACCTTGGCATTACTAAGGTACCTCTATCAGAGTGGGCGATATATGCACAGAATGCATGCACATACTGATGCTTTTGTCCAGACTATGACAACTAACATTCGAGAAGTTAGCCATACTTCTCTGGATGAGTTTTATTAGACAAGTAAGACGAGTCAATAAGTATTAGCTGAAGGTAATGTGATACATCGCCTTCACACTGTGGTAATTAAGTCACTTACCTTAACTTTTTTGAATGAAACAAACCGGATCATTTTTTGCGGTGCGTTAAATAAATAAACGATTGAAAGAATCATTCGAAATAGCTGATAAATTAGTTGCAGAACTCAACTCGAAATTTAAGAGCAATTTCAAATAAGAAAAATAGCCTAGAAGGCAGAGTTCTACTCAACTCATAGTTTAGAGAGGATCTCAAAGTTAAGTATTTTTCCGAAACTTGCTCACGTGGAAAATTTTAATTTTGGGTCGTTTAAAAAAACTTCCAATGATTTAACTACCATAATGTGAACGCGATATCAGACTCGCTTGAAGAGATAAGATGATTTGAGATACTTTTGTGCAAAATCGTCTTGACCGATTAAATTTTATTTCCCGTATCTCACCACTCTCATATAGAGACACCCTAGTATTACTAGAAATAAAATATGTATAAAATTGTTTATATGACGAACAGCGGGCAATATTTTCTTTTTATTATCACATTATAAAATAAAATTATATCAACAACGCAATTACTTTATTTTCCGCAGTTCTAATTTAATAAATAACTTTTGTAAATATTTTTTTTCATGTTATGTAACATTTTAAAAGTAAAAATATTTTTATTCGTAATTTTAAATATTAATTATCATTTTTGTAAGGCTACAACATTTAATTATTGAAAAAAAATCTAGTTAAATTGGAGAAATTCTCGTTTTCTGATTCCTGAGATTGCTCCTGTATTAGAAATTATGATTTAGCAATTTATAAGTCTTGGATTAGAAATTACGCTCGGTATTTTATTCCCTACTCTTATCCCTATATGAAGATAAATAAAATTACTTTATTAGAAAGGCAAAACAAAGAAAACTTAATGACATTTTTAATTTGAATTTGTACAGACGATGTAATTTATCATCTATTGGAGTTGAGCATGTTCTAATCATCTGGTCTCGTAGTTCATAAACGAATGAATTTGGATTAACCAGTGATAAACTAAAAACTAAACCTATGACTATGTGATCCATGAATGATCAGGGCCTACAGTGCCCCTCCCTGTTTTCTTGACGTTGGGTAACGAGGAGCTACACAGCATATGTCTCGATCAGGTGGTCAACCTAGAGGTCTGCACGGACCGGAATTTCCAGGCCCGGCCCGAAGGAAAGCTATTTTGGCCCGGCCCGGCCCGTTTACATTTTTTACCGTTCTCGGCCCGGCCCGTACAAAAATCAGTAAAAACAGGCCCGGCCCGACTCAATTTCTACAAAAAATTCCGTTTTTTTCTCGACATACAATTAAGATTCTTTTAATGAATACTCTACATGCATATTTATGGGAACATTTTACAGTATATTTTAAATTACTATGTGTTCGCAAAATAGAAAACACACAATAGTAAACATTAACGATTACTTACAGTGTTTTAGTCAACGTCTGTAAAGACGTTTCAAAATTTAAATAAGGGTTCACTAAAAGATTAATGTAGTTTAGAATAAAGGGTTAAAAATATGATAACTTTTGAAGCTTATAATAAAAAGTAGATTTGTGAAAATATTTCTGTCATTTTTAAGGCTTTTCTCAAATCCAAAGGAGCTACATTTTGACACATTTATGAATTCATTTCTTTTCGGAAACGCATGAAATTGGCAGGTATTCTTATTCAGAAACCATGTAAATGCCGTTTTTTTCTTAGATAAAAGTAATATATCTTTCAGAAAATACTGCCAAAGTTAACGTTTTGAATCGAATTTCCGGAAGCGATAGCACAGGAAAGGAGAAAAACGTACAGTCACGTGACAAGAGTCTCTGTTATCTCTGTACGTAAATTATCAAAAATGGAAACGCTATTCGATTCCAAATGCCTTCAATACTCAGGCCTGTCAATTTTATGCCTTTACAGTTAAAAATGAGTCAGAAAATGTGTCTGAAAGTTTCGCATTGTTGAGCAGTAAATATGACAACCACCTTAAGGTACATTTCCAAAGATACTGTTAAGAGAAGTTCATTATCGCTAATAATACTTTTACAAAACATCATGCCTGTCCTACACATCCTGAGAACGATTAAGACCAGTTCCGTCCCGGCACAAATCTGCCGAAAAAATTAAAACCGGGATCAGGCATCATGTAACTGTACGATGCCGATCTCTACGATGGACATGTTACATTTCTGTATTGATGCTGTTAAATTCGCATCGGCTCGTAACGCACATTTATTTTTCTCGAAAAAGTCATATTCATTGAAAATAGCCTCGTATTTTATCTGCTTCTCTCAAACTCTTATATCGGGCCGATAGGCCCGATTAATTTTTTTATCGACCCGGCCCGGCCCTGCAGGCCCGTTCAATTTTTTTGCCGGCCCGGCCCGTTGAAAAAATTGTCCTAATTCTGACGGCCCGACCCGGCCCGTTTGAAAATTCTTCTCCATTCCGCCGGGCCGGGTACGGGCCTCGGGCCAAGTCCGGGCCCGTGCAGACCTCTAGGTCAACCTAACGTGGGACTCTCGATGTTAAGCTAGCTAGGTACTCATTTTATCGACCACGAAGGGATGAAAGGCTGAGTGAACCTTGCCAGCCGGGAGTCGAATTCTCGACCTGCAGCGTTGGAGATTCACCAGTGATAATTCTTCGTATTTTGGACCCCTTCAAAAAAGGAAAAGATCTAATAATCAGTGGTGTAGTTGTAAAACAACCAGAGGGTATACGCTTAGGGAAAAGGGTAATACCTTTGAGAATATATACTATAGTTTTATTGTGAAACAGAGGGTATACGGTATTATTTAAGAAAATCCTGACGGTATACGGCGTACACCCCCGTATGCCCTCCACTACATCCCTGCTAATAATACATGAAAATGCTTTTCATTTCAATGTTATTAAAGCTCCGTAAATTGATGTAATTTGTGCAACCTATTGATTATACAACGTACACATGTTATAGGATTGTTTAATAATAAAGCAATATAATTTTTTACTGAGAAGAGAGTAAACCCTCAACTAAATTCTGCTTTCAAATGTCAATTAAAAAAGCTCAAAAATGGACATATAGATTAATTGCTTCTTACTCGATCAGTTTTGCATAGCTTACTCGGAAGTAATTTGTTCTAGCAGCCGGGTTATAGTGATAATGGGTGGTAAGAGCAGAAACCAGAGTTGCCAGTTTGGCCTCCTTTTTTATTCAGAAATTCCGAATAGTGATTTTTTCTTTATTTAATGGCAGGCATTTCGTAACTACATAAAGTAAAATTTCTTCTTTCAGAATTTCTGAATAGAAATGGAGTCCAGACTGGCAACCCTGTAACTCCATCTACAAGGAGATGCTTAGATCTAGATTGAATATAGTTTATCAGTTTTAGCCCATTGTATCACATCACAGCTTTGCATATCTGCAACATACCCAAAAGTCAATGTTACTCATACTTTTTAAGACGATTTTATTTCTTGCTTCTATCTCCTAACACAGCAGTCAATCTCAAAGGACGGTGATACTGAATAAATTTTTCATGCCAAAGCTTTATTTATCATTTCCGCAGTTTCGGATCGTTTTGTGTAATACGAACTTCGTAAATTTTGTAAAATTACAAAGGCTGGGGACATCCAAAAACAGATTTTTCACAAAGCTAATTTGGTATATCTTACAATTTTTTATTAGAAAGTTGACAATATTTAGCAGAATTGTGTAATTTTCTGTTTATTGAAGATGTGAAAAAAGTAATTTTTAGTAGATATTTTTTTATTTTTATGTTCTAATTTTTTTAATTATTTTTTACATGCTTAAAATGACACGATATTTTATTTATTTATTTATTTATTTATTTATTTATTTAACCTGCTTCATATATTTCACTATATTGCCATTAATCACCAGAAATTTTATTTTAGACATTTTGTCGAATAATTAAAGATATACATGTCGGATTTTTCTGGAACTGTAGGATTATTAGGAATATGTTCGACTTCATATTTATATCAACGGTGATTTGATCAGAAGGACAATTAGGGGGCTAACGAAAAATCAAAGAAAAATACTATCATTTGGGATTACCCTGTAAAATAAAATGCACGAAATAATCTGTGGCTATAGCTTAAGAATATTTGGATATTGTACAATACAGCTCGAAGTCAAAAAAGTAGAATTATTCATTTCAGTTATATTTCGAATTGCATTTCAGTGTAGCACAATTGAAAAAGAACAACGGCTGACGTTTTAATAAATTTGAATGTTATTAAAGAAAGTTAAAACTGTAAAAGATTAAATTTTGAGAGAATATTGTATTTTTGTAAAATTATTTTCATTATTCAAAATATTAGAATACTAAAATAAATGGTTCAAAAAGTTAGAATTCTTATGAATTTTCTTGATTGGTTTAGAAGGTTGCATAAATTAAGCATAAAATTAGCTTCTGCGGGACTTCTTCTTAAGTTAAAAGCAGTTTGCATCATTATTGTTTTCATTTTGTGTGAAACATGGGTCGTTCGTCCGACATAACGGAGTTTACAAAGCATCGTATTATTGATTTGCTTAAAGGTCGTAATCGGCAATATATCGCCAGTTACTTAAAATGTTCTCAACCAAGTGTTAGTAGAGCAATAAAACAATATTTTAACGACGGACATTTTGAAAAGAAGCATCTGAATAGAGGCCGAAAGCCAAAAACTACGCAGAGAGATGATCGAAAGCTAAAGAGTATTGCTAAAAAACCGTTTTTGAAGTGTAAGATATTTGCATCGAAAGTGGAAAGAACACGGTGTTGATGTGAGTGAATCTACAACACTAAGACGTCTCCAGAAACTTGGATTTCAATCTCGTGTACCAAAGATAAAGCCCCTCACGACTATTAAACAGAAAAGGGAGAGAGTGAAGTGGTGCAATAAAAGTCTTTTATGGGGTCTGGATGATTGGAAAAAGATATTGTTTAGTAATGAGAGTGTATTTTACGTAACATATGGTGATCAAGGTGTTCGTGTATGGTGAACGAAGCAAGAAGCATATGACAAGGACTGCATGAAACGATTAGTAAAATTTGCAGCCAGTGTAATGGTATGGGCTTTTATGACTGCAGATGGTCCTGGAATGCTATGTATCGTTAACGAAAGGATTAATTCTGAGATCTATCAAGAAATCCTCGAGCCTTTCATGATACCATCGTCGGAAGATCTGTGTGGTGGCGATTTTATTTTCCAACATGATTTAGCACCTTCACACAGGTCAGTGTCCATCAAGAACTGGCTTAGCCAACACCAAATTAACGTACATCCCTAGCCGGCTAATTCGTCGGATTTAAATCCAATAGAGAAATTGTGGGTAATAAATAATGAAGACTGCAAAACATTGCGCCAAAAAACAAAGTTGAGCTTCTTTCCAGCATAAAGTCAGCATTGTCATGCCTGAGCAGAAAAGATTGTGAACCACTTGTAGCTAGCTCGGCAAAGCGAGTTCGTGTTGTTATAAAATGTAAAGGTGATGCTACAAAATATTAAAGAAGAACTATTTTTCCCCCTTTTTTAAACACATATTATTTACAATGCATTATTCTAAT
This sequence comes from Maratus speciosus, assembly GCA_963932465.1. Taxonomy (NCBI): domain Eukaryota; kingdom Metazoa; phylum Arthropoda; class Arachnida; order Araneae; family Salticidae; genus Maratus; species Maratus speciosus. Next base: position 144,799,946 of record OZ010791.1, read on the forward strand.
ATTTCGAGCCAGTTAAATGGTTATTCTAATATTTTGATTTTTTCCAAATGTGAATAATTATTTTAATTTTTATATTATTTCCTTTATTTTTTATGCTAAAAGATTCTGAAAACTATGATTCTAACAATATAAAGTTTTATCCTGTATTACTTTTTGTATAAGCGATACATACAAAAAACCTTTTTTCACAATTCCTTTTTTTCTATTATTCTAATTTTTTGACTTGGAACTGTATATGTATTCATTTGTGTAAGAATAGCACGTATATTCATGGGTATATATTGAATTTTTTTTTTTTTTTAAGTTCAAAAAATTTGCACATGCGCAGATAAAACTATTTCATACAACTGCTCATATTTCATCAAATGTTTAGTATATTTACATTCCAATAGCACTATATTATTTCTACTACATTTTGTCAAATTTTCTGAAACAGACGTTAAATTTGGTAGAAAACCCTGCATGATATAAACAAAAAACATACAAGAATTTAAAAAAAATAATAAAAAAATCGATATATGTCTATGAATATACGTACTATTTTTAAACAAATGAATACACATATTCGTAAACTATAGCGATAGATCATTTTGTACAGTTTATTTTACAGGGTAATCCCAAATATTATTATTTTTCTTTGATTTTTTGTTGGTTTCCTAATTATCCTTCTGATGAAATCGCCGTTGATAAATATGAAGTGAAACATATTGTTCTTGATCCTGAAGTTCCAGAAAAATCCGACAAGTATATCTTTAAATATTCGACAAAATGTCTAAAATTGAAAGTGTCCGGTGATTAATTGCTATATAGTGTATGTGGATGAAGTCGTCGGAATGTTGAAAGAATAATATCTACACAGTCTCTTAATTTTATGTTTAAAGTGTATTTTTTCATAATGAATCCTTTTAATATTTTAAATAGAATCTTATACTTTTATATTTCTAGAACGTAAACTACATTGTAAATGCATTCCTACAGCTTTGTTTTCCCATTGATAAAATTAGTAAAGAAAATTCTTTTATTTTTATTTTTAGGTTAAATACTTACTTTTACATTTTGACATAAAAATGATACTTCAGAAATATGTTAAAGATACTGCTGATAAGCTATTTTTGATGTAATTTTGTAATTTTGTAATTATATAATTTATTTTTAAACTATAATTAACTATTTTTACAGCAGAGCTTACACGTACTCGTACCGCATTCCAACTTTCGTACAAATTTTTTAAACCATCTAATGGTAACATTCTGTCTTGATAAATACTCCTAACGCCGATAAAATCTTCAATATTTGTGAATGCAGAAGGGTTGTTATAATTTGGAAAGCGTCCAAAGTGACTTTTTGTCGTACAAATAAACTGAACTCACTTTAAAATTTAGATAGGGATCGATATGTAGGAATGAGATCCAGGAAAAAGAATATTTGATCAAGAACCACCAATAAATTCATCAAATCAATTAATTTCTCTCCCATTTTTTTGTCACATAAAGTGTTTATATTTAAAGTCAGTTATGTATAAACTGTCAATGAAAAAAGTATTCCATTATTTGATAAATGTGCAAAAAAGTTAATTGTAATTGGGATATTTAACAAAAACTTCTTCTTATTATATGTGTTTTTATCTATGAACTTTTTTTTTTTTTGAAAATCAATTAATTTCTCTCTCTCTCTTTTTTTTTTTACATATAAGGTTTATATTAAAAGTTAAGTACGTATAAACTCTCAATTCAAACTAGGATTTATTTGATAAATGCAGAAGAAAGTTAATAGGAATTGAGATATTTAACAAAAGCACGTCTGAGTATGTGTTTTTTTATCTCTGAATTATTATTTTTTTTATCAAATCAATTAATTTCTCTCTCATTTTTTGTTACATATAATGTTTGTATTAAAAGTCAGTTACGTATAAATTGTCAATCAAACTAGTATTCCATTATTTAATAAATGCGCAAAAAAGTTAATAGTAATTGGGATATTTAGCAAAAACTTGTTCTCATTATATGTGTTTTTATCTATGAATTCTTTTTTTTATCAAAGCAATTAATTTCTCTCTCATTTTTTGTTACATATAGGGTTACATAAAAAGTTAATTACAAATAAACTCTCAATTTAGACTAGGATTCCGTTATTTCATAAATGCTGAAAAAAGTTAATAGAAATTGAGATATTTAACAAAAACTACTTCTGATTATATGTGTTTTTATCTCTGAATTATTATTTTTTTTTATCAAATCCATTAATTTCGCTCTCATTTTTTGTTACATAGAGAATTTATATTAAAAGTTAACTACATATAAACTCTCAATTCAGACTAGGATTCCGTTATTTCATAAATGCGGAAAAAAGTTAATAAAAATTGAGATATTAAACAAAAACTACTCCTGATTATATGTGTTTTTATCTCTGATTTTTTTTTTTTTTTTTTTTTTTTTTTTTTAATCAAATCAATTAATTTCTCTCTCATTTTTTGTTACATATAGTGTTTGTATCAAAAGTCAGCTACGTATAAATTGTCTACGAAACAAGAATACCCTTATTTGGTAAATGCACAAAAAAGTTAATATTAATTGAGATATTTAGCAAAAACTTGTTCTTATTATATGCGTTTTATCTATGAATTCTTTGTTTTATCAAATCAATTAATTTCTCTCATTTTTTGTTACATATAGAGTTTATATTAAAAGTTAACTACGTATAAGCTCTCAATTCAGACTAGGATTCCGTTATTTGATAAATGCAGAAGAAAGCTAATAGAAATTGAGATATTTAACAAAAAGTACGTCTGATTATATGTGTTTATATCTCTGAATTATTATTTTTTTTTATCAAATCAATTAATTTCTCTCTCATTTTTTGTTACATATAATGTTTGTATTAAAAGTCAGTTACGTATAAATTGTCAATCAAACTAGTATTCCATTATTTAATAAAGGCGGGTAAAGTTAATAGTAATTGGGGATATTTAACAAAAGCTACTTCTGATTATATGTGTTTTTATCTCTGAATTATTATTTTTTTTTATCAAATCAATTAATTTCTCTCTCGTTTTTTGTATATATAGTGTTTGTTTTAAAAGTCAGTTGCGTATAAATTGTCTATAAAACAAGAATTTCATTATTTGATAAATGCGCAAAAAAGTTAATAGTAATTGGGATATTTAGCAAAAACTTGTTCTCATTATATGTGTTTTTATCTATGAATTCTTTTTTTATCAAAGCAATTAATTTCTCTCTCATTTTTTGTTACATATAGGGTTGTATAAAAAGTTAATTACAAATAAACTCTCAATTTAGACTAGGATTCCGTTATTTCATAAATGCTGAAAAAAGTTAATAGAAATTGAGATATTTAACAAAAACTACTTCTGATTATATGTGTTTTTATCTCTGAATTATTATTATTTTTTATCAAATCCATTAATTTCGCTCTCATTTTTGTTACATAGAGAATTTATATTAAAAGTTAACTACGTATAAACTCTCAATTCAGACTAGGATTCCGTTATTTCATAAATGCGGAAAAAAGTTAATAATTTTGAGATATTTAACAAAAACTATTCCTGATTATATGTGTTTTTATCTCTGAATTATTTTTTTTTTATCAAATCAATTAATTTCTCTCTCATTTTTTGTTACATATATTTATATTAAAAGTTAACTTCGTATAAACTCTCAATTCAGACTAGGATTCCGTTATTTGATAAATGCGGAAAAAAGTTAATAGAAATTGAGATATTTAACAAAAAGTACGTCTGATTATATGTGCTTTTATCTCTGAATTATTATTTTTATCGAATCAATTAATTTCTCTCTCATTTTTTGTTACATATAATGTTTGTATATTAAAAGTCAGTTACGTATAAATTGTCAATCAAACTAGTATTCCATTATTTGATAAATGCGTGAAAAAGTTAATAGTAATTGGGATATTTAACAAAAACTACTTCTGATTATATGTGTTTTTATCTCTGAAATATTATTTTTTTATCAAATCAATTAATTTCTCTCTCATTTTTTGTTACATACAGTGTTTGTATCAAAAGTTAGCTACGTATAAATTGTCTACGAAACAAGAATACCATTATTTGATAAATGCGGAAAAAAGTTAATAGTAATTGGGATATTTAGCAAAAACTTGTTCTTATTATATTCGTTTTTATCTATGAATTCTTAGTTTTATCAAATCAATTAATTTCTCTCTCATTTTTTGTTACATATAATATTTGTATTAAAAGTCAGTTACGTATAAATTGTCAATCAAACTAGTATTCCATTATTTGATAAATGCGGGTGAAGGTAATAGTAATTGGGATATTTAACAAAAACTACTTCTGATTATATGTGTTTTTATCTCTGAATTATTATTTTTATTATCAAATCAATTAATTTCTCTCTCATTTTTTGTATGTATAGTGTTTGTTTTAAAAGTCAGTTGCGTATAAATTGTCTATAAAACAAGAATTTCATTATTTGATAAATGCGCAAAAAAGTTAATAGTAATTGGGATATTTAGCAAAAACTTGTTCTCATTATATGTGTTTTTATCTATGAATTCTTTTTTTATCAAAACAATTAATTTCTCTCTCATTTTTTGTTACATATAGGGTTTATATTAAAAGTTAATTACAAATAAACTCTCAATTTAGACTAGGATTCCGTTATTTGATAAATGCTGAAAAAGTTAATAGAAATTGAGATAGTTAACAAAAACTACTTCTCATTATATGTGTTTTTATCTCTGAATTATTATTATTTTTTTATCAAAAAAATTAATTTCTCTTTCATTTTTTGTTACATATAGGGTTTACATTAAAAGTTAATTACAAATAAACTCTCAATTCAGACTAGGATTTTGTTATTTGATATATCCTGAAAAAAGTTAACAGAAATTGAGATAAATAACAAAAACTACTTCTGATTATATGTTTTTTTATCTCTGAATTATTATTTTTTTTTATCAAATCAATTAATTTCTGTCTCATTTTTTGTTACATATAGAGTTTATATTAAAAGTTGACTACGTATAAACTCTCAATTCAGACTAGGATTCCGTTATTTTATAAATTCTGAAAAAAGTTAATAGAAATTGAGATATTTAACAAAATCTACTTCTGATTATATGTGTTTTAATCTTTGAATTATTAATTTTTTTTATCAAATCAATTAATTTTTCTCTCATTTTTTGTTACATATAGAGTTTATATTAAAAGTTAACCACGTATAAATTCTCAATTCAGATTAATATTCCTTTATTTGATAAATGGTGAAAAAAGTTAATAGAAATTGAGATATTTAACAAAAACTACTTCTAATTATATGTGTTTTTATCTCTGAATTATTATTTTTTTTTATCAAATCAATTAATTTCTGTCTAATTTTGTGTTACATATAGTATTTGTATTAAAAGTCAGTTACATATGAATTGTTAATCAAACTAGTAACTGAAAAACATAAAACTCAGAACGAGCTCAGAGTGGAATGACATATTCACCTTGCGTTAAAATAACTAAAATTAAAAATCTGTTTACTAAAAAGGTTCATAAAAATTTATTAAAATATTCCGTTACAAAATGAACTTATCTTTATAAACTTAAAAACCATTGATGTTAACAATCATATGAAATGGAAAAGATGATTCCCGAGATCTTTTGATCTCAAACGCGATTATTTTCAAGGGATAGTTTCACATTTTTCGAACTCCTGTGTAATTCGAAAGGGAGTATTTATTTATAAAAATACTTTTAATAAATACATTTTATTTATTTATGTATTTATTTTTACAGTGAGCGAAATTTTACTTAATTTTCGACAACTTTTTTTCCAGTTTTAGTCTAAGTATTTTTTTACAGTGCAATATCCTAAAAGTAGTGCAAGTACTGTTACTACTGAGCATAAATCTAACAAGTCACAAGAGTCCTTTTAGGTAACGAACGCATTCAAACGAGCATTTCAACTAAGTAAGGTCTGAAATTAAAATAGTTCTAAATTCTTTCCACATGTTAAAATAGTTCTTTGTTATATAGTAATAATGAAATGAATTATGTCTGAACTAATTTTACTTCCTAAAGCTGACGTGAACTAGTCGGATGCGGCAATCCCAAAACTTTTTTCTATCTCATACATGTTAATACTTCCTGAAAAAAGCAGCATAGCAGAACCCCCGTTTAGGTGATTTACACCAAAATCTAATCAGCAACAACTTATGTCAACTTCTAACTGAATCTGAAGTTTGAGAAAAATCCGTGAATAGTTTTTAAGATAGAGCTACTGCGGAAATCATAAAAAATAATTCATATCAGCTCCACCTGTTGGGAGATTTACGCTAAAAACTAATCAGGACAAATTTATATCAGAGACTAACTAAATCTTAAGTTTGATGAAAATTCATGCATTAGTTCTTGAGATACAACTATTGCGAAAATCGTGAAAAATGCAGCATAGCAGCGCCACCTGGCTGGCGATCTGCACCAAAAATTAAGCAGCTCCATCTTATATCAGGGACTAACTGAATCAGAAGTTTGATGAAAATGCGAGCATTAGTTCTTGATATACAGCTATTGCAATAATCATGAATAATGCAACATAACAATGCCACCTGTTGGACGATTCACTCCAAAAAGTAATCAGGATCAAATTATATCAAGGAGTAACTGAATCTGAAGTTTTATGAAGCTCCGAGCATTAGTTCTTGAGATATAGCTATTGCAGAAATCGTGAAAAATGCAGGATAGCAGCGCCACCTGTTGGGTAATTTACACCAAAAAGTAATGTGCGCCAATTTATATTAGGTACTAACTGAATCTAAAGTTTTATTAAATTCCGTCCATCAATTATTGAGATAGACCGCCCACAAAATTCGTGTCACATACAGACACACAGGCATACAGACAAACGGACCGACTCACAGACAGATATTTTGTAAAAACATGTTTTTCGGGATCTCTGACCCCTAAAACGTGAAAATCCGTCAAAAACCGAAATTCGAAAATTTTCATAAATCCAATACTTCCTTCTTGTAAAGATAGAAGAAAGTAAAAATGTTATGGTATTTTCACCAGAGCCTGAATAATGAAAAGGCACGGGAAGCTTGTGCTTTCCCGTTAAAACCTGACAGGGTCACCCTAAATGACTGAAATTGCCTTCCATCCTCTTTCTTATTTTTATATATACACTGCATTTTTGAATGAAAATTTATCTAAAGAAGAAAAAGAAAATTCTCCCTATTTCGGAAAAATCCTGTTACCTAGAAGAAAATATTAATGTGATCAATACTCTGTTAACCGATCATATGTCATTTTTTTAATGTCATGAAATTCAAAATAATAAACATTGATGAATTATTTTGTTATAGATATTTTATACATACTTTAAAAAAAGGAGTACTGTTAATTTCTAATTTTAATGTTCTGTAATGTGTACATCTGTAATCGAAAACAAAAATAGCTCTAATGAACATTCATCTGATTATCTGCATTGTTATTCAGAACATAATTATGGTTAAGAATTAAAAAAATAAAATAAAAATTTGCAGGAGAAGTTTATTTCAAATTATTTGAAATATACATTTTTCATATCTAATCAATTTTTGGAAGAAAGTTGTAAGGTCATCTGAAATGTGACTCCAGACCTAATAAATGAGGGAACTTCGATGCAGGCGCCTATAGTAGTTTTACAGCGGCAATATAAAATATGGCTTTTTAATGAAATTTAAACCCCGCTAAATCATTTATGTGAAAAATATTTGCAGCACAGAGCAATTTTAGGTAGATTTCGTATGAAATACTACCTATTGGGATCGTTTCTATGTTGGAATTTCTGAAAAAAATTTTGCAGATCTACACCGATCATGAACCCCAGAACCTAAAACCACCCTCAGTAAAAAACTTTATCTATCTATCTATCTATCTATCTATCTATCTATCTATCTATCTGTCTGTCTATCTATATATATCACTTTCTTCTGGACACGATAACTTTCGTAATTCTGCACAAATCTCTTCCAAACTGATACATAAAATCAATGGACATAAAATCTCGGTCAAGTTCGTTAATGGGCAAAATCGGACCAAGGGGATGGAAATAGGGAGGGGTTTTGTGAAAACCGAAACCAACCCCATAACTTCTTAATTTTTGTACATATCAAATAAGTTTAAAGTTTTTATTACTTCTAAAAATAGGGCCAAAATTTTATGTATCCCAGATTTTTGATAAAGTTAAAAATGGGCTCAAGGGGCGCAAAAAATAGGGTTTTTGGGAGAAAAAAATCATAACTTCGTCAATTCTTAAGATATCAATTCCAGTTAATTTTATTATAAATCTCCTTAATATTATCTACAACTTTTATATTCACAAGTTTTTGATAGGACCAATTCCTACCGAAAAAAAAAAATTAAGAACGAAAACAAAAAGGGGGGTTTGAAGAAGTAAAAAATCCATAACTCCGTCTATTCAAAAGATATAAAATCCCCATGAATTTATCATATATCTTCTTAATATTGTCTACAACATCTATATAGACAAGTTTTGGATAGGACCAATTCTTACAGCGAAAATAAATTAAAAATACATAGCGGTTGAAGAAAAAAATCATCTAAGTAAGGGTGCATTCAAATCCAAACTGATTATTTTCTGACTCATTTTACAATTCATTTTTGCTCTCAAAGGCTTCCAATTGGTACGTTTTTCTTACTCAGAAACCATAGAATGTACCGTAATGGTCGATTTTTTTATAGAGGCAGAATATATTTAAAAAAATGCTGTTAACGTGGGCATTTTGAACCGAATTTCCCGAAGCGGATTGTGTTGGAAAAATCATTGCATTAAGGATGCACTCAAATCCAAACTGCTTATTTTCTGACTCATTTTTAAATTCATTTTTGCTCTCAAACCCATTTAATTGGTAGATTCGCTTATTCAGAAACTATATAATGTACCGTAATGATCGATTTTTTGATAGAGACAGAATATATTTCAAAAAATGATGTCAAAGTGGGCATTTTGAGCGGAATTTCCCGAAGCAATTGTGTTATCACTTTCTTCTGGACACGATAACTTCCGCAATTCTGCACAAATCTCTTCCAAACTGATACATAAAATCAAGGGAAATAAAATCTCGGTCAAGTTCGTTAATGGGCAAAAGCGGACAAAGGGCATGGAAATAGGCAGGGGCTTTGTGAAAACCGAAAACACCCCATAACTTCTTAATTTTTGTACATATCAAATGAGTTTAAAGTTTTTATTACTTCTAAAAATAGCGCCAAAAATTCATTCATCACAGATTTTTGATAAAATTAAAAATAGGCTGAAGGGGCGCAAAAAATAGGGTTTTTGGGAGAAAAAAAATTCCTTACTTCGTCAATTCTCAAGATATCAAACCGAATTAATTTTATTATACATCTCCTTAATATTATCTACAACTTTTATATTTACAAGTTTTTGATAGGACCAATTCGTACCGCAAAAATAAATAAATAAATAAATAAAAACGAAAACAAAAAAGGGGGGTTGAAGAAGAAAGATTTTCATAACTCCGTCAATTCACAAGATATAAAATCTCCATGAATTTATCATATATCTTCTTAATATTGTCTTCAACATTTCTATAGACAAGTTTTTGATAGGGCCAATTCTTACAGCAAAAACAAATTAAAAATACATAGCGGTTGAAGTAAAAGATCATCTTATTAAGGGTGCATTCAAATCCAAACTGCTTATTTTCTTACTCATTTTTAAATTCATTTTTGCTCTCAAACGCATCCAATTGCTAGATTCTCTTATTCAGAAACTATATAATGTACAGTAATGATCGATTTTTTGATAGAGGCAGAATATATTTCAAAAAATGATGTCAAAGTGGGTATTTTGAACAGAATTTCCCGAAGCGATTGTGTTAGAAACGAAAAATATTGCCCTACTGAGAAAATAATTGTTTATTAATCAAGTCTTAATTAAATGAAAGAAATATAAAAACACAGGTCGCTTATAAATATTTTCAAAAATCACGTCAGCATGTTATTCTTTTTTTAATTAAAAATGAATCTGAAAATGTGCCAGAAAATTTCGAGTTGTTGAGCATGGAAAACTATTTTTTTTAATATCGCCTTAACATGATTCTGATAAAACAAGTTATTTTATAAAAAGGAAATAAAAACTCGTCAAAAGCAGACAGATAAAACTGTTAAAGTGGATTTATATCTAATAATAATTTAGTTTTTGTTGGTGAAATTAGTATACTTAACTTCGAAATCTACCTCTGCCTGTAGGCCGGGCCGGCAGGGATTTTTTTTTAGTGTGTACAGTTTGAAAACTTTCCCTGAATCATAGGGGCCTTCGAAACGATATCTGTCTCCCTTACTTTCAGAGGTTAATCAGGTCCTGATTCTTCAAAAGTTAAATTTAAATAGGTACGACCTAAAATTTGCAGGTTCTAGTCTAAAAATATGAATTGTTTTAAATTTAATAGATTTCTATTTTAAACTTTATTCATTAAGCAAAAGATTCCGATAATAATATATTTTAAAAAGTGGCATATTATTCCAAAATGTTTTGTAATTGAAGTCCTTGATTACTTGATCTTGTTTCCAACCTTTGAAATAAGTGTTTATAATAAGCTATATATTATTCCTCATATCATCAAATACTTTACTATAAATAATCATTTAATTCAAAATGTTACTAATTCATTTATCACACTGAACCAGAGACGAAGTAGTATAAATAATCTGATTTCCTGCTATATTTGTTTCTTCAGAATGCATGTAAGTCACAGACATTAAATCTAAGCATATTATAGTATGTCATTTCAATTATTTACTGATGCTAAATAAAATGCTTTTTCTTATTAATGTATTTTTTTTAAACTTGAACATAGAATATACTAATTTCAACAACGCAGCTTTCACACGTATTTTTGGGGTAAACAATAAATTGAACTATTCCGACCTAAAAAAGATTCAAAATAAATTATATTGTTAGTAATAATAAATATAAACAGTTGCTTTTATTTTTTATTTTATTTTGACATGGACAGAAATTACAGAAATTTTATTTAATATTAGCAAAGCTGCGGTATATGGCAATCACATTTTTTTTTCCTTTACAAAATCTACATGATGTTTCATTCCATTTCTCATTTTTATCTAAAAGAAAAATGAAGTCAATTCAAAATTATCCCAGAATGTAATTCTCGCGCATTTTAACAAAACATGTTCATTATATCATCAACTCTTTGACAAAGGTATGGATAGGAGAAACTGTGGGGGATGAATTACTGGATAGTATTTTGATTTGTTTTTTGTGTTTCTACATTGTGTAAAACCAAATTATAAAGGCATTTTATTTATTATATTTGTATATATGTGGATTTTTTTTCAAACTAAAGGCATTCTTTTTTATCGATTTGTAAAACTCAGAAAATTTTGACATAACCAAATTTGAAGTTATGTTAATTATAAGTGGGACTGTAAAATTTGGCACATTTTAGGCAACTTGAATGTCTTCGGAAACCGTTTCGTTAATTTCTTTATTCCCATCCTGGTCACACTTGTGGATGTAAGGGAGTGAAATTGTGCTTCCTAATTACCCCACTTTGGGGGAATGCGTGTTACTTTATAAGAACGCATGTTTTTCAAAAATTGCATGTTTAATCCCATTTAAAAATGTTTATGAATATTTTTAATCTGATTTCACTAGTTATTAAAATTTAAAAAAATTATTTAATGTTATAGTTGATATTGCCAAATATGCAATTTTTTTACTGTCCTACACTTTTTATATTGTTAGTAATATTTTCTAATTAAAAGTAATTAAGATAAATTGATTGTTAATGACGCGTAAATTACTGGATATGGAAATGATGATTGAATTATTAAATTATCTCGAGTAAAAAGACCAAATTTTGGAAAGTTCGGTGTGTTTGTAAAATGTTTCTTTTAAAAGAGCTAATTTTGAATAATTGTTTTCCTTAATATCTAGGCTATCAATAGTTGAAGTGCTACTTTCAAGTTTGTATTTGCAGAAGTTTGCTTTCTTTAATATTTCGAAGAAAATCTTTAAAGTATCTAAAAATTATTCAATCGTTCTAATTTTATATAAAAAAAATGAAAAATAAAACGAAGAGCGAAACTTATTTTATGAATTTGATATCTTTTACCCGTTTTCCATGATAGAAAAGCACTGATGTTATGACTATACCTCCCAATTACTGCCCTTGAGGTGTATTAGATGTAACATGTGCTTTTTTTTATGTTGAAAATAAAAAAGGAAGGAGAACAAGAATATATAGTGTTTAGATGAAAACTTTCAGCTCAAATCATGATGTATGCTGAAATTTTCTCATTTTTAATAGATAAACTTGTTATATCGAAATTCCGAAAGCGTGCTTCCCAACACCCACCCCTTCTCTCTTTACCCTATACACTTTACTTTCTTTTTATGTACCTCACAGTTTAAGTAGCATATTTTTTCTAAGTGGCGTGTTTCTTTTTTGCAGGCGTGTGCAAGAAGAGCTAAACTTGCTGACTGCTGCCGTTTCAAAAAGGCGATGGGCAACTCGTGGGCAACTCGATGATTCCACCTGTGAGATTTGCTGTAAAACTAAGTTCGCGGATGGAGTTGGACATCTCTGCCAGAACTGCAGGTGCCGGTGCTGCGCAAGATGTGGAGTAAAAGTCGCTCTACGATCTAACAAGGTACAAATATAAAAGAAATTAATAAGATAAGTACAAAAAATAACTTTGTTCCATGATTAATATAGAAAGTGCAAAACACGAAATAAAAAAATAAAAAAGAAAAGTGCCCAGCTAAACTGATGGCATTGAGCTCACAGGCTATTCACACTAATTATATATTATACTCTTATTTTAAAGAATAATGCCCCTCAAAAAAATAAGTGAAGGGGAATAGCCCCCGGTTCCCCCTTTATACTTAACCAGTGAACCTCCAAATCTAATCAGGGAAGCTCCTTAACATAATAAATCGGTATACCAAATAGGGGGCAAATCGAATAATCTTGCAAAATAACCATTTATCTAAATTAAGGCGGTGGACTAGCCCCCCTTTATCCTTACTCAATGAATCCCCGAAACGAATCGGGGAAGTTCCTAAACATAATAAACCGGTATATCAAATTCAAAGCAAATCAAGTACTTCTGCATGAAAAACCCATTTATCTAAATTAAGAGCGGTGGGCTAACCCCCCTTTTCCCCCTTTAACCTTAACCAATGATCCCACAAAACTAATCAGGGAAGTTCCTTAACATAATAAACCGGTATACCAAATTCGGAGCAAATGGAATAATTCTGCATGAAAAACCCATTTATCTGAATTAAGGAGGGTGGACTAGCCCCCCCCCCCTTTCCCCATTTATTCTTAACCAATGAACCCCCAAAATTAATCAGGGAAGTTCCTTAACATAATAAACCGGTATACCAAATTCTGAGCAAATCGAATGAATATGCATGAAAAACCCATTTATCTGAATTAAGGGGAGGGGGTGGACTAACCCCCTTTTCCCCCTTTGTCCTTAACCAATGAACTCCCAAAACTAATCAGGGAAGCACCTTATCACAATGAATCTAGAAAAAAGTTTTGAAACAAATCGGATGTTTCTATCAAGAGTTATCGCGTTACGTACGTACATACGTACGTACATACATACGTACATACATACAGAACGGGCGGGCACATAAGCTCTCAGGCTTTGATAGCCTGTGAGCTAAAAAAGTACTAAATCAACAATAAAATTAGCAGGCAACTGTTTCAAATCTTCTGTAACTCATTTTTTAATGCAAAAACAACGTAAATCATAAAGATAGCAGAAGGAGCGCACACACTTACAACAGAGATACCCTCTTTGAAATGAGATGACTGTTTTGAAACACTAATAATTGATCTGTTTATAAAATATTAGATTGATAACAAGTGTTTGTGTATGACCAGGGTTGTAGAGGAAGTTACCGAGGGTATGGCGTATATTCTGTGACGTACACCCGCTGCTTATAGTGTATCACCTCAGTTATTTATTTATTTATTTTATTTTATTTTATTTTTTTTTATTTTTTATTTTTTTACGACTGCACCACTGTGCATGACATTATGATATCTATACATAATCAACTACATATGCATGTGTGCTTGTTTTTAACATTCTTTCTAGAATAGTGATACTAATTAAAATTGCTACATGACCCAAATCAACAAGCAAGGTAAGTTTGACGGTCGCACTTACATTTCTGCAGTCATGTGTCTGTATATTATAATCAACGATTATTTTATATTAATTATTAAGACATAAATATTAATTCAAACAATGTTAATAATTTAATATTAACTGCGTGGTGGATAAGGTCCATTAGCTAATTATGTAGATTGCGGAAAATAATACGAAACGCTATAGATATTAAAATTACACATCTTATTGAGAAAAATTTAAAAAAATGCATTGATGCATTGAAGTGCATTGATCTCTAATGACTTCATTTAATAGTTTCTTATCATAAAATGCATTTAATCAGATAAAAAATACCAGAATGTAGAAATTCATAACTTTGAGTTTCTAATTTTGTCCAGGTCTCATATAATGTTTTTTTTTTTTTTTAAGCTATGTATTTTCTTATTTAAATTATTTGCTCCATTTTATTTATGAGTTCTATTAAATTTAGATGTCTTTTTATAACTATTCATCTTTATTTTATTAATGTAAAACTAAGCTTGTTTTTATTATGATTTAAACCGATTGAAAATTTTCTGAGTTTATAATTTTGTCCAGGAGTGTATATGTTATTTTAATTATGTGCTTATCTTGCGCGACCGTATAATGAGTACCACTTTCTAGAAGTATGGCGGAAGGTCGCTGCACATTCGCTATACATTAAAATTCCAATAGAACCCTGATCGCATTTCTTTGATTTCCAATCTAATATTCTGTAGAGTCCAGATCCTTTGCAGACCCGTGGTCAACACTGATCAATAAATACTTACTATGAACACGCACACATAGTGAAAAGGAATTTTATGAATGAAACAAAAATTTTAAATGTCTTCTAATGATTCTCGATTCTACCCTTTCTCATTCATCGCTTCATTATTAATTCTGACTTGTACCTCGAACTGTAGATCACGGAGAATGCATCGTAATTACCTCTAATTTCATTATTAGCGGTTTACCTCCAAGTTATCATTATACATTCTCGCAAGCCTCAAATCACTCTGCATATTTTTTCTCCATTAATTATGTGTAATTTCTCTTTCTACAATGTGAACAGACACCCTAAATATTCAAAATGCCTTCTTAAGCTTCATAACGACACGACGTCATCATTTAAGGCACAAGCACGCATATCAATGAATATACAATTTGTACGTAGCATTTACTTTCGAATGAATAATTTACGCGAGTGGAATAAATTTTGTTAAGTTGGTATCATGATAATAATGATGTGGGTTTTTTAAAGACATCTCCTGAGCTTTTCGGACCAGTTTCGTTTTTTTAGTAGTAGCCCAATAATGCATTCATTGGCATGAAATATTGTCCTAGTATCGGAGTGTTGACATTTTGCCTATATTGTAGCAATATTTAATCAATGCAAAGCAAATAAAATTAATATTGGGAATTTTTATAATGTAATACCAATATTCGTTAATTGGTGTTTCATTGTAAATATTTCCAATGTAATACCAGTATTTGTTAATTGACGTTTCGTAGGAAATATTTCCAATATAATACCAATATTGATCATTTGGTGTGTCATTGGAAATATTTCAAACGAAATGGTAGTTTCTCATGAATATTGTAGAAATATTGGCTTTACATTAGAAATATTTCTAATTTGACGCCAATATTTGTTTTATTGACATTACATTGGATAAATATTGAATCATTCATATATGTGTGCAATATTGGAAAAACAGGGCAATTTTTCATGCCAATATTTTGCAAATTTTCCAATATTTAGCTAAGATATAGTCAATATTGGCCTGATATTGCTTTTCTACTAGGGTTTTATTATTATTATTATTACACAAACCCGCGATGGTTGTATTTTTTAACTTTTAATAATTTATTTAATATATTTTTTAGCTCTAAATGCAAAAATGACCTTAATTTTTAAGCATCACGCCAGAAGTTTTCACAAATCGTAAATTTCAAAGGTAAAAACTAAAAAAAAAAAAAAAAAAAATAGCGAAAATCTGATACTAAAAAATAGAAAGATGGTTGTGTTTTTAACTTTTGATAATTTATTTTCATGTATTTTTTAGCATTGAATACGAAAAGGACATTCATTTTTAACCATCATGTCAGGATTTTTTGCAAATCGTAATTTCAAAGTTAAAAAGTCAAAAAAGAGCGAAAACCTGATGCAATAAAATAAATGAGATGGTTGTGTTTTTTAAATTTTGATAATTTATTTTTGTGTACTTTTTAGCACTGAATCTGAAAATGTCCATCATTGTTAACCATCACGTCAGATTTTTTTCACAAATCATAAATTTCAAAGTAGGAAAAAAAAAAAAAAAAAAAAAAAAAAAAAAAAAAAAAAAAAAAAAAGCGAAAATCTGATACTATAAAATAGTTGTAAAACTTTTTTTATTCAATTTTATTTTACTTAACTCAATAATTTATTCAATTTTTTGGCTTATACTGAGATTCTTACTGCTAAACAGCTCAGGAGTCCAATAAAGATGGAGGGAGGGGGGAGGGGGAGAAGATTCAATTTTAATTTTGAACTTTTTGACTTTGAAATTTACGATTTGCGAAAAATCCTGCTTGATGATTAAAAATGAAGATAATTTTCGGGTTCAGAGATAAAAAATTCATAAAAATCAATTATCAAAAGTAAAAAAACACAACAATCACATCTATTTTATAGTATCAGATTTTCGCTATTTTTTTTACTTTTTAACTTTGAAATTTACGATTTGCAAAAATTCCTTATGTGGTGGTAAAAAATGAAGGCAATTTTCGGATTCAGCACTACTATCGGATTGAGCTATTATTATGATTATTAGCATTATTATTTTAGTCAGCATTTGTAATTGGATGAGCATTAATTCTTCTCAATAACCTTCCTGTAACTGTAAATGAAACATTATTTTTCCGATGCAACTATTGAAGTTCAGATTACAATTGTTGAAACATACCACTGAATCCTCTAACACCCTGTAATCATATTAAAGCCTATGATTTAGGAGTCAGTTTAGCATTCCATTTTACTACGTAAAAATCGAGTTTTACGAGTACATATTTATAAACCCGGAGCAACAGCTTTTCAAAAAGTGTATTTTTAGGTTTTCGTACTTAAAAAGTAAAAATGAAACCATTATAAGATCAATCCTATGTCTGTCTGCCCGTCTGTCACAACCGTTTTCCTCAGTGAAAAAAAAAAACGACATTTTTACATTACAAAATACTGTTCATCTCGCGCTCAAACTCGATCACAGTCGAATGTGCTGTAGCTTTCTTTGGTTTCTTGACTATATAAACATGAAAAATACAGCAGTTGCGTAAAATTAACAGAACAATGTGCTAGCAATTCGGACGAAATCTACAATGTTTTTTTTTTTTTTTTTTCCCCTTACAGTGCTCGGAAACTGTGGAACATGCAAGTTCAAATTTACCATAGTTATAAAGGCTATTGACCCACATATTTATACATTATTAGCGATTCACAAATATTTTTAGGAAAAATAAGAATGTTTTTTGCTTATCATTTTGGGTATCGTTCGAAAGATCTAGTAACTTCGACATCGAAAATCTATTTGTTTTAATTTTGGGTATGATATTTTCAGAAATATTGTCGAAAATGTACTGCAAAAATATGTCCCCAACCCCTATTTCCGAATGTACTTACGCTAAAATTATAAAAAAAATTATGGATAGAAGGGGTTTCTTTAAATTTTGCAGGAAAACTGTAGCGATTATCCTAGGTCTTATAGTTTTTGAGAAAATCGCATTTTCCCGTTACACACAAATTTTACTTTGCGGGCACTCAGCAGGAGGGGGGGGGGGGGCGCTCGAGGAATCATTCAAGGATTGTTAATAATGATTTTCAAAACATTTTTCTGTAATTAGCCGAAGTATTAATTAAAAATCTATCTAGAAAACAGCGGCAAGGACCAAGGCGGAGTTGCAAACTTGCGACCTCCTTTCGAAGCGCTTGGTGCAATGCCAAATTTAAACAATGTTTTTGTTAAAAAGCAGAAAAACCAACGTTTAAAATGCACAAATAATATATGAAAAGCAGCAAACAGCTGTTTCGAATCTACTAGCGAGATTCTTCTTCAGTGCAAAAGGAACAGCGTGCTAGGAAAAGCAAAATCATAGACAGAGACGCGCTGGCTTTTATACTCTATGCGGGTGGCGAAGGCGCCGAAACAACCAATAAGAGAGAAGCAGTGGAAACGACTGGGTGGACAAGTAGCGACATCTACCGGAGAATTAGAGAAAAAGAAACCAAAAAAGGGGAATTAAATTAACGCTTTCCAAATAATTGGAAAATCTGGAGTACTAGATAAGTCATTGACTAAAGAGTGAGAATTTTTAATGATATGGTAAGCTTCCCAAAAATCAAGATCAAGGTTAGAAGAACATTTTTGGATAATGATGGCTGAGGAAAAATCGAACCTATGTTGAGAAGACCAAGAATGTTGAGCAATAGAAGAACGTTTGAGCTCCTCATTTTTAACATAACCTTCATGCTCTTTTAAACGAAATCTAAGAGCACGTTTAGTCTGACCAATATAAGAAAGACCACACTGACAAGAGATCTGGTAAATGCCCCAATTATCTAGGCGATCAACGGGGTGTTTGAGATTTGAAAAAGGGATTTTATTAACAGGAGAAAAAATAACTTTAAAATCAAACCTTCTTAGGATTTTAGCAATTTGCTGACTGATTTTAGGAAAAAATGGTAATACAACTGAAGTATTAGAGTTGGAATTAGCATGCTTTTCAGAATGGTCGGATTTCGTCAATTTCTTATAAATAGAATCGATAATATTAGAGGAATAACCACGATCAACAGCAATAGCTTTGAGGTAATTAAGTTCAGCACTAAGTAACTGAGGAGTGGAACAAATATTAGTAGCCCGAAAAACAAAAGTATTGAAAGCAGCGAATTTCTGGTTAGGGGGATGAGAAGAATACCTGTGAGGTGGGAGACTGACAGCAAAAGGTTTACGAAAGACGGTAGTCTGAAAGCCATTTTCACAACGAATAACAAGGACATCCAGGAAAGAAAGACAGTTATTGGTCTCAATTTCAGAGGTAAATTGAATGCAGGGATCAATGGAATTCATAATAGAGAGAATATGATTAATATCCGAATTCATTTCAATCAGGACATAAACATCATCAACATAACGAACATAGAACGGAAATTTTAAGATTTCAAAAAGCTTGACCTCAAAATAGTGCATATAAATATCGCATAAAATTGGACTAAGAGGATTACCCATAGCCAAACCGTCAATCATACGGAAGAAATTACCATTGAAAACAAAAGTATTTTGCGACAAGCAAGCGCGAGTGAGAAGTATAAGTTCCTCGATTTCAAAATAAGAGAAATGGAATTCACAAAGCCTTTTCTTGAGGCAATCTAAAGCCCCCTCAACCGGAACGTTTGTAAATAATGATTTAACATCAAAAGAAACCATCATGTGACCCTGTGGCTTAAAATTATGAAGTTTATTAACAAAATCAAAAGAATTCTTAACAGTGAAACAGTTACTGCTCAAAAGTGGGGGAAAAACAGAGACTAAATATTTGGCAAGCTTATAAGAAGCTGTACCGATACTAGAGACAATAGGTCTAAAAGGAATGTCAGGTTTATGGACCTTAGGTAAAGCATAAAACCTGGCACAATGCGCAATAGACGGAATAAGGGACTTCTTAAAGTTAGCAGGAATAATGGAAGAAGACTTAATGGCAGACTTAATAGAGTTAATTTCACTAGTGGAAGGGTCTTTACGGATATTCACATACGGACCATCATTAATTAATTTATGGGTTTTTTCCAAATACGTAGATTTGTCGAGAAGAACAATCTGACCACCTTTGTCGGCCTTAGTAATAATTAAGTTTGGATCAGAACGCAAATTTTTCAGACATTGTTTAACAGGATGTTTAAGATTGGGTTTATAAACATTAGAATTGAAATCAACAGTATTGGCAATGAGATGCCTAATAGACTCTTTTTGAGAAGAAGATAGAGCGCTATGCTTAAAGGCTCTTTCAATAGGAGCAATAAGATTAGGTAAAGAAGGAATAGCAGAGACAGAAAAATTGTTATTCAATTTGAGAGCATCGAGCTGATTGTTACTTAATGGAACACTAGAAAGATTGACAACAGCATTTTGGTTAACAAGAGGCAAATTACTGCAGTTATTTTGCTCAGCCTTGCTTTTCCTAGCACGCTGTTCCTTTTGCACTGAAGAAGAATCTCGCTAGTAGATTCGAAACAGCTGTTTGCTGCTTTTCATATATTATTTGTGCATTTTAAACGTTGGTTTTTCTGCTTTTTAATATTGTTGCACAAAGGCTTTATTTGCTATTTTTAATGTTTTTGTTGTTCGGAACCCTTTGTGCTCGAGTAAAACTCGCACTTGACCGATTATTTAAAAATAAGATTTCGGTAATACGTAGAATTCGCAGAGCGCGGCGTTCCGCGTGCCCGTCCGCAGTTCTTTTACTTTCTTTCCAACGCTGACCACTTTCTGAAAATCGACCTGGTAGAAAAAAATATTGAAGGATCATAAAGGTGAATGTACACTAAAATATTACGACGAGTAACGTTCTTGTATTTGGGTGAAAGTTCTTTCAACATACTGTCACGTCCACCGAGAACAATGCCCAAATGAAAGTAATGAAATAAGTATAACCCCAGAGATCGTGGTGTAGAACTGGATAGCACTACTGCCTTCTATACCATGGTGTATCAATGTATTTTTGTTTTATTTTTGTTACTTTTTCCACTAACACCACATGATCTCTCTATAGACATAAGTTCCATAAAAATCTCTAACAATACAGTAAATTAATTTGAAATAGTAACTCTTTAATTATATTCAAAGAAGTTTTTTTCGGTCATTTAAATTGTGATAGTGTTAAGTTTGATTACAAAATTGTTCTCGATCACACGAAAGTACAGTAAAACGCCAGTTATCCAAATTCTAGTTGTCCAGATGGATAAAAGGAAATAATATAGTAATAATAATAATAATAATAATAAATTATTAATATAATAAATGCATCGTAAAAATATCATTTCATTGAAGTTCTTATTTAAAGAGTCGGCAATATATGCGAAAACTTACAGAAAACAGCCTGATATGGAAATACTCTTTCCAGGGAACAACTGTAATCATTCAATAATTTATTTTAACAGTTTTGACAGCAGCTAAGCTATAAATGAATCTTTCGGCAAAGAAAAATAATAAATGCATTTAGTTATGCGTCTATAACTCTTAGTTTTTTTTTTTTTTTTTTTTTTTTTTTTTTTTAACCATTTGGAGAAATGGTTATTGTCCTCGTCAGGGTAGGAAATCAAAAGCATATCTGAAGCTTTTTATTGGTTTAATCCGCATTTTATTCGTTTTATGATTGGTCTATACAGTAATCTGTTTCTCCCTTTACTTCAACAGAGATGGATACTTCTGTTACCACTATGACAAAAACAGTAATAAAAACTACAAAAAAAAATTAATAGCTCAGAAACAAATTGAGATACAGCTTTCAAACAAATGGCATTTAAAAGTACATTTTTTTTTTTTATTATTAATGACGTTACTAAAAACAGATCGTTTTTCGAAAATAATACAATCGAAATATAACTAATTATAATACCAAAAAGTTTTTTTAATATTATTAAAATTGCTCTAATAGTTCACAAGAAAAAGGAACATCAATATCTCATGTTTTTTTCAGGATTTCGCAACTGTTTTTGACGCTTTAAACTAACGTTAAAATTTATGTTTAATTAGAATTTTCGAAGTATATATGTGAATGATTTTTAGTTGTATTCAATTCAACGATGCTGTATTTTCTACATTCTTATACCATACTATTATTCTCTAATTTACTTGTATTTTAGAAATTATAAATGAACTTTTAAATTCATTGAGTGTTGTTAATGAATGTGGTAGGAACTAGTAAAGAAAATGGTCGAGAGTCTTTTTTACGTTCTTGAGTCATTCTCACGAAAAGGTACAAAATACCAAGAAAAAAATCTATTTTATAAAAGTATGTAAAACTAGCATGTTGTGGCCATCACAAAACTTTCTTTTATATAAATCACATAAACAGCACTAATTGATATCAAGGTATACCTGAATCTGAAGTTTGATGAAAATTCGTGCATTAGTTCTTGAGATAGAGCTATAGCGGACATTCTGAAAAATGCTGTCTAGCAACGCCACCTGTTGAGCGATTTGCACCAAAATATAAACAGTACTAATTCATATCAAGGTATAGATGAATCTGAAGTTTGTTGAAAATCCAAGCATTAGTTCTTGAGATAGAGCTATTGCGGAAATCGTAAATAATGCAGTATAGCAGCGCCACCTGTTGAGCGATTTGCACAAAAATGTATAAAACGTCAATTCATGTCAAAGATTAACTGAATCTGAAGTTTGATGAAAATACGTGATGCATTAGTTCTGGAGATTGAGCTATTGCGGAAATCGTGAAAAATGCTGACTCGTGAAAACTCGTAAAAATCGTGAAAACTAGCATCGTCACCTTTTGAGCAATTCACACCAAAAACAAATCAGCACCAATTTATATTAGGGACTAACTGAATATAAATTTTTATTAAATTCCGTGCGTTAGTTCTTGAGATAGAGCGCCCACTTGCGTCACATACAGACAGACAGACGGACAAACAGACAGACCACAGACTCACATTTTGTAAAAACATGTTTTTTGGAATCTCTGACCCCTAAAACGTGTAAATCCACCGAAAGTCGAAAATTTTCACGAATCCAATACCTTCTTCTTGTAAAGATAGAAGAAAGTAAAAATTATGCTTAATAAATAAACTTATATTAATGGTCGAGCTTTTATTTCATTTTCAAAAGTTTTTGATTTTTTTTTTTTAATTCTGACATGGCCACGGGCGCCATGGAAAGGGACATTTACATTTCAAAACTTTAAATGAAGATATAATTCAGTAGTTATCGGGCATAGCTGGTACCTATTTATTTTTTATACTTAAACTGAAGGGTCATTCACACAGAAAAGGCAAAAATGGCCAAAAAAAAGAAATTAAGCTTTTAAATTAAGAGAATGCAATTTTCTGAACAACAATACGCATCAGGATTTCATTACATTTCAGTTTTCTCTCTGTATCTGAGAGCTCCTTATAATGCACACAATGTTGGATAAATGACCGTGAGCCGGCAGCACAGACAATCACCTCATCGAGTTCACGGATGAAATTCTAGGATTAGTTAAATCTTGATTCGCATATTAAAACGCAATCGGTCAGCCAAGTCATATCTTAGTGGAAAACACCTGAAAACCCGGTTTTAGCGGCTGACTCGTAGGTTTATAATTGTGTTTTCCTGTTCACAGTCCTCCATGTTTTCATACCTTTTGGTGCAGGAAAACACCATGGTAAACCATGGTATGAGTCAGCCGATAAAATCGGGTTTTCAGATGTTTTCCACCAAGATATGACTTGGCAGACGATTGAGTTTTAATATGCGAATCAAGATTTAACTAATTGCCGAAACGTCAGTGAAGGCTTGCTGTGGAGACACGAAAAGTTTTGATTTCCGTTTGTCTGTCTGTCTGTCCGTCTGTTCCGCGATAACTGCCGCAAAAAGCATCCGATCGGCTTGAAATTAATGTGGCATGTTGATGAGGTACTCGGACTTAGCTGTATGGCTTTTGGTTAAATTTGGTTCATTCGTTCGGGAAATATAGAACATTTTATTTTGATCTGTAATGCTTTTCAGTGGCAAGTCAGACGATTTTCAAATTTTCATTTGTTGAAAGAAATGGCTCATATAAAAAATGGATTTAAATGGTAAATTTTTGATGCCGAAATTTTTAAATAAGAGTAGTAAATTATTCCTATTAGTTTGCAATTTTGTCAAAACATTTGTCAGAGCTTTTAAATTAGGTGTATAACTTATGATGGAATTTTATACATGTGTTCGAATAATATAAAACATTTTATTTTATGAATTTACTTATATTTCATTTTTTTTTCTTTTAACCGTTGCGTAGCAACTATATCTCATCTAAAAATATCATAAATGTGAAAGTATGTATGGTTTTTAAAGTCAAATCAAAGTTAAAAGGAATGAATTAATGAATGCCTTTGTATAGATATTTGCATATAGATTGATTTAAACGCAGAAATGAAAATAGTATTTATATACTATATAGAATAATATCTTTATTTATGTATTCAACTATTTTGATTATAAAGGAAAAAGTTCGTTATTTTCATACAGAATAAACTGACATTATTCTATTAAACTTTATAAACTTTATTGTTGCCAAAAAAAAAAAAAGGGAATAACAATTTCTCCCAAAGAGTTCATTTTAATTTGTAAGATTTTCACGTGCAAAGGGAAAGTGCAGCAAATTACAAATAATAAAAAAGATAAATAGGACAGGAATGAATACATATAAACATTTCACACCAAATACCACCTAAATTAATTTTTGTAGTGGTATTTTCCCACACTACGAAGAAAGATTCCTCGATTTACACGATTTTACTTGGCCTTCCTTTTCTCATTGGTTGCGATTTCATTTTCGCAATTGCGTATATTAATTGGCACAAAATTTTACATTTTTATGACTGAGGTATATGTAAGGCCATACAAATAAGAAATTCCGTATTGTTTCCTATAAAATGTGATAAAGTGTTGGTTAACTATATATGTTTCTATTAAGAGGAGCAGGGCTGCCAAGCCTCCGGCGTTCTGGATACCAGTATTTTAATACAAAAAATGTTACTTTATTTAATTGAAACATTTGCGCGATTTAAAAGAACAACATTTTCTGTAAGGTAATAGTGTTGTGCAAAAAGCCTGAGACTTGCCATGTCTGGTGGTGAGTGAAATGTTTTATTTAATGCATTTATCTCTATTTTAATGCTACGTGAACAACGTCCCGTGTAACAGCTTGTAGAGTGTAAAATAAATTATTAAAATAATCCCTATTACGAAAAATGAAACAAAATGCCCGGCTAAGGGAAATAAAAGGTTAGTTAACCTTTCGTAATTTGACCTGAACACAGGTGTGCATCAAATTTCAACGGTGTTTGTAACATCACGATTTTAAATTAAATGTGGATACTATTAAAAGGCTATCACAGAAAATACTTAACGGCGCCATATCACGTTTATCTATTTAGTCAATTGGAAGTGGACACGATGGTGAATTATTAACCGTTAGGTTTAGAACTCCCCCTACTTTAGGGTGATTTTAGTAAGTTAATGCTATCGAGTACATTTTTAGATATTTAGATTAGATCTTAGATATAAATATTGCAGAATGGTAATCAAAATTATTATTAGATTTCTAAATTAGATGTCTCAGTTTACATTTCCAAAAGTTCTTTATCCATTAGATACAGATGTTTGTGGTTAGCAGGCAAGTAAATACTGCTGTATGGATATTAGGATAACGTAAAATGCTTGACCAAATTGTTGCTTATCCTTATAAATCGCAGTGTAAAAATGAATCTAAGATATAGGATAATCATTAACTCAATCAATAGAAAATTACAAATGCAAAATAAATTACACAACGGGGGGTTCAAGGGGGGGGGGGGCACCCCCCTGAAGAAATTTGCTTTATTATATAAAAATTACTAGAATAAGTAGCTCGTGAGAATTTCAGAATATCCTTACATAACAACGTGTTTAATTTAACGCTTCTAATGTCTGAAACCATCGAAATATTTTTTTCTCCTTCTATAAATGTTTGTGTAATTTAAAAGTTTAAATTTTGTTTTTGTAGAAATATTAATATTAAGCAAAATTTGCTAAAAACAATAAGTTGCAGAGATGACGTTGAGGCTCCTGATCTGCAGATTTACTAGTTCTAGAATTTCATCTGCGAACTCGATGAGGTGATTGTCTGTGCTGCCGGCTGCCGGTCTATAAACAATATCAGTAAAAATGAATATGTCATGCCCACGGAGGAGACAAAAACTAAGTTTTGAATTTTTAACTACTTTGGTTTTCAGGTTGCTAAAAGGGTGCATCTCTTTTTGTTAAATGCAATGTTAAAGCTGTCTAAAATGTGCGTTATAATCATAAATTAGCTTTTTTTTTTACCTTATTTATGATAACCACTGGGTATACACTGAGAACTTTTCCAAACTCCAAATGAAATTAATAAATAGAAAAAAATTCAATAATATCACAACAGAACAAAAAGTTATATCTAAAAAACAAAAAGGCTTTCTTTCTCCTAAACTGCCTAATAAGGACTTTCATCTCTGGCTTTTTTAAAAAATTATTTCCAGCGTCCACGGAGTGAGATTATTTTTCCTAGGAAAATTTTTTTTTAAATCCTTAGTAAAAATAAAACCATTTAAAAAAAATATTAAGCAAGAACTTAACTAAACACTTTTAATTAGTTATAATTGGAAAAAAAATAAATTGTATAAATGTCAGTGAAATGAACGTTGTGCTTTAAATGTAGGGACTTTCGACATATATTCATTAAAAGATTATAGTTAAATATAAAAATTATTTTATCAAAAATATATTGAATAGCTTTAATACTTAGCTTAAAACTTATATCTACACAGAAATGAAAATATTAGGAAATTTGCTACATTTCCTAATATTTATCCCTTCGGGACCGTAAAATGAACCTTTTCTTGATAAGACTGTAAAAAAAAAAAAAAAAAAAAAAA
This sequence comes from Maratus speciosus, assembly GCA_963932465.1. NCBI lineage: Eukaryota > Metazoa > Arthropoda > Arachnida > Araneae > Salticidae > Maratus > Maratus speciosus. Next base: position 144,826,834 of record OZ010791.1, read on the forward strand.
AAAAAAAAAAAAAAAAATTGTAATTCTACAGATGTAAAGTTACAGAAATCTGTATGCTTACTAAAATTTTATCTGTACACTGTACAAAAAAAAGATGTAAACCTACAAAACTAGTTTTTGTAACGCTACAGAAATCTGTAGCTTTACAAAAGAAATGACTAAAATTACAGTAACCTTACTAAAATTTTATCTGTAACGCGGGTTGCTACATAAAAAGTTCTAGGCATCCCAGTTTCCTAAAACATTCTTCGTAACCTTACAGATTTTTTGATTTACGGTACAAAAGTGTATCTGTTACATAAATTTTTGTTGTTGCCGTTGCATAAAAAGTTTTAGGAATCCCAGTTTACTAGGAAAATTTTAGTAACTTTTCAGATTTTTTTTTCCTTACAGTGAATGACCCTTTTATATTTAACTTAATTTGTTTTTGTATGTAAAAGAATTTCGTAATCAATTTTTCACCCACCTCCAGATATACTAGAACAGTGGTTCCCAAACTTTTACCGGCCACGCCCCACCAAAGCATCTGTAAAGTCACTATGTTCCACCCCCCCCCCCACCCCCCCACCGTAATCTGTCTTTAAAAAGTTAACTCTATTCACATGGTGGGAATGTAATAGTACCTTAAAAATAACTATTTATTTCACGTTTTTTAACTTATCACAGAGGTGAATCTTCTACCATAAATGTGTTTTTAACAAAAATGCAATGAGATTATACATTTTTGCCTACATGCCAAAACGAGATTTGCTGTACTTTTGCAACTTTAACTCAATATTAAAGAAAAGTGTTATATGGTCTGCATTTTTTTCTTCACAAAATATCTTAAAAATACACTTACATGTAACGTTAAAACTGAAAAATTCATATATTTTATAATGCATTTTTGTAACTTCTTAAGAGTTGGTAGAAAATCTTTGGTCACTGACTTTTCTTTGTATGGATAACACAATATATAAGAAGTATTTCAAGATTATCATCTTATCAAATTCAATTTGCCTTTATTCCGCATAACACGCTCTCTCTATTTTCCTTTTCCCAATATTGTTAATTGTCTTCGCGAATAGAATTATGAAACTCATTCAATAAATAATCGAAAACATTACGAAAAATTTTTAAATTCAACACCAGAAAAATTATAGAAAGTTTCAATACTTTAATAGATATCGAAATATTTAAAAATATTATTCGCATAACTATTCTGGTATTAAATCTATTTTAAAATTTCGGTAGGGAACATTTTAAAAACTCAATAAAATAAACTGATTTCTTAAATTTTGCTTGCATCCCATTTATTTTTAGTCTACAACATTACTTTTCCCCAAAAACGACAAAAGTGACTGATTGCGAATGAGTGGGTAAGAAATTTGGAATTGCCCCCCTAGAAGATCAAATTGCTTCCCCCCGTCCGGTGGGGCGTACGCCCCATGTTGGGAACCACTGTACTAGAATGAACAAAACATACACACAGGTGTATTTGCGATGACAATACAACATTTTAATACTTTTAGAACTTAATTATAAATTAATAACTTAATTTTAGGACTTGCATTCTTTAGCTGGGAGCAGAGGATAAATCGCAAATTATCTTTAGGGTTACAATTGTTTATGAGTTGAAACAACAACAATGGAGTTAATTATAAATCACTCTGGCCAAAACAGGCTAATTGGCTGTGAAAATGAAAAAAAGGAGTACAGTAAAACCATCGCGACCACGTTCCGTTCCAAGAAAAACTAGTTGCTCCGAAAGGTGGTCTCTTAATGGAGGTCATGTTTAAACATAGATTTTAATTGTTGAAAAAAGGTAACAATTAATGTTACTAAAATTTATTTTTCACATTAGGTAAAAATATAAAAATTTAAGTATCAAAACAAAAGCTAATTACTGCAGAGTTTAAAAAATGAATGCATTGACGTTTGCTTTGATTTTACGGTTTTATCTTTTAAAAGTTTTATTTTCCAGTCCTTTCGAAGTTCAGTAAATAAATGCAATTTTTTTTTTTTTTTTTGGGGGGGGGGGGCGAGAACAAATAATGACGATTTCATTAATTTATCTATTCTTTGAGAGTTTCCCGACAGAATAGGGCAGGGGAGTTTATTGACCGTCTTTATTAATTTTTTGTCATCAGAGTTAAATTCATTGCCTAAAAAGGCACAAAGAGGTTTAAACACTTCAAAGTTACCGAGATAAAAAAAAAAAAAATCTAAACTTAGTTAAGTTTGATGAATAATGCGCTCTCCGGATTTATTTTTCTTATAAAATCTTCTTCAAGCTGACAGGAAAAAACGGAATTTCCTTCAAAGAAATGGGTCGCTCATGGAGGGAGTTCTTCTGGATGGTGTCTGAATAAGGGTAAAATAAGTATTGAGCCTATGGGATTAAATTTCGTTCCATGAAAAAATGGTCGTTCAAGGACGTGGTCGCTTAATGGAGGTGGTCGCACAGGGAGGTTTCACTGTATTTTAAATACTAAAATATAGAAAATATAAATTAAAAAATAAAGAGTGTATAATAATTAAAAAAAGACTCGTTTACCATTTAATAGTTTACTATTAAATAATGATTATATGTTGGAAATCCATTTAGAAGTCCTGAATAGATAGTTTAAATCAAGATCCCCCTTATCATAATAATATGATAAGGGGGCCATGATATGGCGATCATTATGATAAGGGCGTCTTGGATAAAATACTGCTTTTTTTTCTTTCCTGTTGCCATATCTTAAAAAAAAAAAGACACGGAGCAATATTTAAAAAATAAATTCACTAGTATCCGCTATTTATAAAGCGTAAATCAAAGCGGTGAATTTTCAATAATTGGGGCCCCCGCCAAATTAACGCATTGCAACGGTTATTATTATTATTTTTTAATTAATTACTTATGAATTGCAGTCAAGGCGTAATTTTAAACATAAGCATTGAACGCTTATGAAAGAGTGTTTTTTCAAGAAAACTATTTTTATTTTTATTTATGATTATAATAATTATATGGATTTCGTCCAGAACACATTAGTTCGGATAGCTGGAATTTTACTATAATGACTATTTCCAATTAATGACTAATTAGAAATAATGATGAAACTTTTTTTTTCTTTGCATTTTATAAATTATAATCTATGCTACAAATCCTGAAGTTAAAAGCTTTATTTTAAGTTTAAACATTTCACGTTTAAAATGATTTTAATCAAATTACCCTATTTTCCTGTGTATAAGCCGACCCAACATTTTTAACCTCGAAATGATATAAATGTAAGTAAGTACGAGTAATAAGCCTTAATTACCTCCACTAATAACCATATCACAATATATATTCTAAACGGAAAAGTCAAAACATGTATTAAAATATTTATTTGCTTAAAAGACGTTACTAAAATCACATTAAAAGTAAATTAAAAACCTGTATTGGCATGTTTCAACTCCTTTACTGAGTCGCAATCGGAATGTATAACAGAAATTACAAATACAATGCATAGGAAAAATGGAAAAAAATCATCAAATATAACAAGCAAACATATAACGCGTTCTGCATTTTCGCTATCGCACGTGTTCCATCTATGTCGGGACTCCGCAAGTTGTCCAACCATTCAATTAATCTACAGGTCTAATTTTTATTTATAATTATTTATAAGATAGTCCATTGAAATTTATTTAAGAGGTTCCGGGGTTTGTAACGATGCGTTATCTTTTCGCATCCCGAATATATGGATTGAATGGTTGGACAACTTGCGGAGTCGCGACATAGAGGGAACACGTGCGATAGTGAAAATGTAGTGCGCGTTATAGGTTTACTTGTTTATATTCGATGATTTTTTTCCCATTTTTCATATGCATTGTATTTTCAATTTCTGTTATACATTCTGATGACGACTCAGTGAAGGAGTTGAAGCATGTCAATACAGGTTTTTAATTTACTTTTTATGTGTTTTTAGTAACGTCTTTTAAGTAAATAAATATTTTAATATATGTTTTGACTGGAAACGATATTTTTCTAGTGTATTTGTTGAATAAATCGATCCCTTAATTCACTAACAAAGGAAACGATACTTTTTTGGGGTGATAGTGAGGGGGTTGAGGGGAACTCAAGTGTGAAAAATCATCAAGAGAAAAGTAAGAGTTGCAATGATTTTTCTATAATGAAGTTAACAATGCTATGAAAATAAGTGTAGAAAATAATAGCAAAAACTTTTAGTTATAGTGAAAAAGTCACGAATGATAAATTTTTCGTGTCATAATAGTAAGAAAATCTGCGACTTATCTAGCAACTATTGCTACAGCTACAAACTGCGATCGTCGGATGTCTGTTTTGATATCCGGTGTACGTTGTCCACTGGATTTTCATTGCGTTTTGGAGGTTTAAAAATGAGACTTATACACCGGAAACTGCGATAATTATTAATTTAATTACGATAAAATTGTTTCACTTTGATTTAAGGGTGTTTTTTTTCTTTTCTTTTTATCTTTTTTTTTATTTTCTCTTTCTCTTTCTCTTTCTCTTTCTCTTTTCTCTTTTCTTTTCTTTTCTTTTTTTTTCTTTTTTTATTCGGAGAAATGCCAGAATTTAAAAGTCTGTAGAAAGATTTAAAATTGCCGCAAAAAGACATTCATCAACAAAGGTTACTAAACTGAATAAGGATTAAATCCATGCCGAAGTAACATAAATCTCAAAAACAAAATGATGATAATAATAATAATAATCCTTTTTTTTTTTTAATTTTCAAATTAATTTTGCTACCTCACCAACAGAATGACCTCAAATGTGATCGCATTGCATATAGGTCTAAAAGTGCTCTATAATTTGGTTAATGGCACATTATGAACTGTCAGTTACATTCTTTATGAAGCGTTTAGCGCAGAGTTATTTGGTGGCTTTTCCTAGCTCTTTTACTGATATCATTGCATTTACCTGGAAACAAAGAAAATGCATAGATAATATCAAAATACCTTCATCATTAGTAAAGTTAGGAATGAAAATCCGGATTCAGCTTCGGATGAGACATCCTGTATTTTTAACTGAATAAATGGATTGCGGCACCGGTTTCTTATACAACAAGAAAGAAAAAATCATGCATCAAGCATACATTATGAAACACTTTGCAACACATTCAGAATAATGTAAGAAAACTGCATCGTTTAATAAGTTAAAACATTATGTCTATTTCAACCCTATAGAAACGCATAACACATTTCAAAACCCAATTTCAGCTGTTCCCATCTATAATCGGAAAATTATCCGAATTTTTCCAGCAGCCCTGTATAGGATATATAGATTTGTATCTATTAACTACATGCATGCCAAAATTTAGTTCACTTAAGAAATACATGTACCTCAGTTCGAAATTCCCCTTCATCAACTTCCTCTAATGAGGAGAATGGTAGGTGAATACTTTTGTGCAACCCATTATATGAGTTTATACAATTTATACATAACAAGTAACATACAAAAAATTAGTTAAATTGAAAAACGCATACCGAGTTTTAAAATACACACTCCAGCAATTATTATTTAAAGACAGTACTGTAACCGATTTCTTTTGTGTGTCCCCGTAAATGAATAAAAAATGCTATGAATGCCCTGTTCTAACGTCATCATAGTAAAATTCAAAGATTTATATCTGTTTCAATACATTTGAAATAGCATAATCTCATTAAACACTCTGCAAACGATTTTTCCTCATATACCATAATGTGATGGAATTCTTTTGAGTGCCCCTGTAAATGAACTGTTAAACCTACATACTTCATATACAATACCAAACAATATTTGGTGACTCTAAATAACCTTTATCAATTGCATGAAAATTCGAGTCTATTTACGGGAATTAGAGCGCGGACAGGCGGACAGACAAACCGAATGCATAAACACTTTTCAACTTTGTTGGAAAGTGTTAAAATTGGTTCTCTCAGTGGTTTCTATCAGTCCTATCAATTTTTTCAATGTAACCAGCTGTATTTCACTGTAAAAAAAAAATCTGCAAAGTTACTAAAGTGTTTCTAGGAAATTGGGATTCCTAGAACTTTTTATGTAACGGCAACAACAAAAATTCCTATAACAGCGTCTGTTACAGGAATTATACAGGTTCTAGAACTTTTTATGTAACGGCAACAACAAAAATTCCTGTAACAGCGTCTGTTACAGGAATTATACAGGTCCTAGAACTTTTTATGTAACGGCAACAACAAAAATTCCTGTAACAGCGTCTGTTACAGGATGTTTTCTTGTTGCCGTTACATAAAAAGTTCTAGGAATCCCAGTTTCCTAGAAAAACTTTAGTAACTTTACAGATTTTTTTTACAGTGTTATGAAAGGGTTTCTGATACGAAGAAACAAGCATAGACCGGATTGACAAAATGTCTTTGGACACAATTGACACGGTTAGACAGTTGGTACATTTTGTCATATACAGTTGTTTCTTTTTGGTGGCGCTGTAAACGTTTTTTAACGTTCTCCCAGTTATCTTTTATTATGTTTTAGGTAAAAACACTTAATTGGTTGTAGAAAAAAAGGGGATGGGGTTTGTTGGTTGTGTTTGAGGAATGGGAAAAGTGTTTAACACTTAAATATTTCAAATCGATTGGATGAATGATCAGTTAAAAATATGTTTAAGTTTTTGTAAATGTATCAAATTAGAAGTAGAATATTGTTAATATTTGATTCAGTTATTGTTCATTTTTAGATGGGCTGATAACATAATTAATTCTAGTAAATTCTAGATTTACTTTTTAAAAATATCGCTGCAACATTCTACAGTAAAAAATTAGGTTAGGAATTTACCATGGTAATAAATGGTTCCTCGCTGCATTAGCAATGATTGCTTTGCTTAAATTTCTAGTTATTAAAAATATAAGTATTTTTTATGCAGCCCTTGGAATGCGTTGCACTTTGGAATGTAATAAAAAAAGTGTGATACATCCGAAAGAGCAATATATCTCGGGACATTAATTTATATATATATAAAGATTGTATACAATAAGTAAATCGTACAAATTTTGCTATACCCGTGGTTTCAGATGTACACAACAACTAACGTAATATTTTTAAAAGAAATGCTCAATATTTTTTGGATTATTGTACAGATAACTAAGGAATATTTTGCGTATTAGAACAAGAGATACCCAGAACTCTCTCTCTCTGTCTCTTTTTTTTTTCTGCGTGTGCGTGTGTGTGCGTTATTGCAATTTAGATTTCATTATCATAACTGACATTTATTATTGTTCGTATATTCATGCAAACAGTATACTGCATCTTACAAAATTTACAAGACTGACACAGGACGATTGCAATAACTATTATTTCCAAGAATAATTAAGTTATAACCAATCCAAATAAATTATTATTAATATTGATATTTTAATAATAATTTAACAAACTAGAAAATGTAAACTACCTCTACTACTAAAAAATCTTTATCGAGAAACAGTTTATTTCATCACGAAGCTCAGAAACATTAGTTACGAGAAAAATATTTTGTTTAGGTTTATGTAGTCTAACGTATTTTTAACAGAAATTTTTTGACTCATTATGTTTCATTCCATCGCTGAATTTTGTCTATTTAATATCTTTTTTCTTCTTTTTTTTTTAACAGCTTAAATTTTGAAATGAAGGCTGACAACTTTATTCCTCTTGTTGACATTTTTAAGGGGTGTTAACTTAAACTGTTTTTGACTTTAAAGTATTAGTTCGTCGGTTTTCGCTTCATCAACAGAGATAAGGATTAAGCTTCAAAACGAGTTGAGAGAATTTAAAAATGTCAACTATTATATGTTTGTACAGTCGTGGAAAAAAAAAAGTAAACACCCCCTACTAACTCCTCAACAAATTATCGTAGAAGAAAGTTACTGGTACCGAACGATTGGAAATAAAGCCTACTTTTAAATGATGTATATAAAATTTGCTTAGGGGGCCACCTACATATTAAAACGAACCATAACTTTGTTTTTTTTCAATAGCAGTACCCAATTCTGACAGCATAAATGAACTCTACACCCTTCAATTAGTCTAAAAACGATTTTTTATGCAATTCGTACCATAAGTTTCCGAGAAATTAATTCTTTTAAAACGAGCGTATTTTAAGGGCTGTATCCAAATTGAAGTTCCGTACTGGATTGTTAACCGAGAGAGCCGCTTCCTTGATCAAGGCACCTTAAGCGCCACTCAAGGAGCCAATGAAGCGTGTTAGATTACAGTACGGCAGAATAAATTTCAAAATGTCTACTCACTTCCATCATAGACGGCCCCTTAAATCACCATTTTGCCGTTTTTTAAGCATAATTTGAAAACTACTTGGAAGAAAAATGTGAAATTTTTGAATTTCCATAAATCAGTACTTAATAAATCTAAATCCATAAAAAAATTGTAGGTTGCAATTCATAATTTTTTCGAATATTAATTTCATAATTCATAATTCATATCATAAAATTATAAAAATTACAAATTATAAATAAAAATATGAAAATATAATTTAACATTAGAAGCACTAAATTTTGAATGTTTATAATTCAAAAACTTATCATTCAAATGACTTGAAATTTGGTGTCTAGGCATAGTTTGAACCGAAGATTTGAAATATCTCGTTAAAATTGGGTATTGCCATTGAAAAAAATGAAGTTAGGATTCGTTTTAATATGTAGATGACCCCCCTAAGAAAATTTTATATACATCATTTAAAAGTAGACTTTATTTCCAATCGTTCGGTACCAGTAACTTTCTTCTATGATGATTTGTTGAGGAGTTAGTAGGGGGTGTTTACTTTTTTTTTTTTTCCAGGACTGTACATAATACGCTTCATTGATTCTTTACTTTGACTGACGCTGATCATAAAATGTAAGTTACATATTTAACTGTAATCGTATTCACAATAAGAATTAAAAAATCCCTACCGACTCGGCCTACAGGCGCAGGTAGATTTCGAAGTTAAGTACTAATTTCACCAACAAAAACTAAATCATGATTAGAGATAAACCCGCTTTAACTATTTTATCTGGCCGCTTTTGACGAGTTTTTAATTTAATTTTTATATGAGCTGGTTTTGTTAGAATCATGTTAAGGCAGTATTCAAAAAATATTTTTCCATGCTCAACAACTCGAAATTTCCTGACACATTTTCAGATTCATTTTTAAAAGGAAAAACATGAAACTTGCTGATGTGATTTTTAAAGAGATTTATAAGCGACTTATATATTTATTTTTCGTCCAATTAATTAGAACTTGCTTTATAAACAATTATTTTCTCAGTAGGACAATATTTTTAGTTTCCAACACAATCGCCTCGAGAAATTCGGTTCAAAATGCCCACTTTGACATAATTTTTTGAAATACATTCTGCCTCTATCAAAAAATCGATCATTACTGTACATTATATACTTTCTGAATAAGAGAACCTACCAATTGGATGGGTTTGAAAGCAAAAATGAATTTAAAAGTGAGTCAGAAAATAAGCAGTTTGGATTTGAGTAATACGATATTTTTTTCTTCAATTTCTGTGTGTTTTTAATTTGTTTTTGCTGTATGAATTGGTCCTATCAAAAACTTGTCAGTATAAAAGTTGTAGATAATATTCAGAAGATTTATAATAAATTTAAGCGGATTGGATATCTTGTGAATTGACGAAGTTATGGATTTTTTTCTTCTTCAACACCTCCCCCCCCCCTTTTTGTTTTCGTTTTTAATTTTTTTACGGTAAGAATTGGTCCTAGCAAAACTTGTCAGAAAATACTAAGACAATTTATAATAAATTTAATTGGATTTGATATCTTGAGAATTGGCGAGGTTATGAATTTTTTTCTCCCCAAAAACCTATTTTTTTCGCCCCTTGAGCCTATTTTTAATTGTATCAAAAATCTGTCATACATAAATTTTGGCCCTTTTTTTGGAAGTAATAAAAACTTTGAACTGAGTATATATATTATAATTATATTATTATATATTATATATTATAATTATTATATTAATTATTTATATATTATAATTAAGAAATTATGGGGTTTTTTCGTTTTTCACAAAACCCCTCCCTATTTCCATCCCCTTAGTCCGATTTTGTCCATTAACGAACTTGACCGAGATTTTATGTCCCTTGATTTTATGTATCAGTTTGGAAAAGATTTGTACAGAATTATGGAAGTTATCGTGTCCATAAAAAAGTGATATAGATAGATAGATAGATACATAAAGTTTTTTACTGGGGGTGGTTTTGGCTTCTAGGGGTTATGATCGGTGTAAAAAAATTTCCGAAATTCCAACATAGTAATAATGTAATAGGTAGTATTTCATACGAAATCTAGGTAAAACGGTTGGTAAATATGTAAACATAGTCGCACCGAATCACCTTAAACAAACCTTTTATTAGAGAGAGCAATAGAGAAATAGAAAAATGACAAAGAAAAATTATAAAATTATGTATGAAAATCACTTAAAATCATCTAAATTAAGCTAAAACATGCCAAAAGGGATAAAAATACATTTAAAAAGGCATATAAGTACCTTTATTCTTATCTACATGTTTCATTGTTCTTACGGCGGCATTCTCGAGATCTATAATGATCAGGGTTCGTAAATATCATGATATTTTTGAAAATATAAAAAATACCCAATATTTTCGAAATAGTCAACTAACTGCTGATAATGAATATTTTCAAGCATAATACATTAAAACATATTGCACGTGAAATGAAAACTTAATCAAACAGTATACTGAAAGTGCATTTTCTTTCCTTTTCTTTTTTTTTTTCTTTTTTTTATCACTTAGAACAAAATGGAAGATCAACTTATTAAATACAGAAACAATTTTCTTTATACACTTGCATAAAAAAAACCTATAGGATTCAGATTCAACTATCAAGAAATCAGAAATTTATAAAACAAAATTTTAAATACAAAATATTTTTTTATTGAAAAATTTTAACATGAATGTCAAGCTTATCTTATTTTTTTCTTCCATAATAGTTTAAACTGAACTAAACCAAAACCAGAACAGATTCTTTTCTAATGAAACTTTTATATAACTGATTATTTAAATTGGACAGTTTATATTTCATTCATCATATTCTGTCCTGAATTAATTATGTCCAACATAATCTACATTTAAAGTAAAAAATTCAAGCATAAATCTTGGAAAATATATTTGTTTTCTTTGGCTAAAAAAGTGACTACCAGAGACAAAAGTTCTGTATCTACTGAACAACACAGTCAAATAACAGTTGAAAATATCATTTACGCTTGTTTTGGATGAACATATCAGAATTATCTTGCATGATGATATTTTGAAAATAAATATAAAATATAGAAAATATCCCACATCTTGATATTTTGAAAATAAATATCAAGTAATATAAAAATATCAAAAATATCAAAAATCTCGATATTTTTAAAATAAATATCGGATCTATATCATTATATATATCAAGATATATATCCATTGATATACAGGGTGGTTCAGAACTATATGTCAAAAATGTAAAGGCAGGTAGAGGGGACCTAAATAAGCAGATTTCGTATAGCATGAGGGTGCAGAAATGCAGCGTTGATGTAGTAGAAGGCACTGTTAAGTTCGGTGAATGAAAGCGCTTCGCTGGCTTGAATCATCATTCCCTCACGGATTTCGAGCAACATGCATCGTTACAGGAGCTTGCCGACATGTATTTCATGTATGGGGCTAAGCAAGTAAAGGGTTCAAACCCAACGCACGTCCAAAAGCTTTTATGTCGAAGCACTATCTTCTAGTGTGCGTAATACTGCTTCTTCCACTGCAGGAATTTTGCGATATCTTACAGATCCCTTATCACGCTTGGAAGCATAAAACGATCCACTCTCGCACAACTCCCAATGAAGACGCTCAAATGTCCGGGCATCCGGCAGAATCCTACCTGTGAATCATTCAATCTGATTCCTTTAAGCAGCCAATCCATTTCCTTGCGCAATCCCATTACATGAAATGCATATCGGCAAGCTCCACCTTGGTGTAATAAAGCATGTTGCTCGAAATCCGTGCGGAAAATGGTGATTCAAGCCAAAGAAGAGCATTCATACGCCGCATTCAACAACGCCCTCTACTGCCTCAACATTGCATTTCCGCACCCACATTCCTGTACGAAATCTACTTTTTTAGGCCCCCTCTACCCGCCTTTACATTTTTGACAGATAGTTCTAAACCATCTTGTATATCAACGAACCCTGATAACAATAATAATATTTGCGCAAGTTTTAAAAAAAAAAATTATTTTATTATTTGATATTCATTCAGTTCGTAAGTCTTAAAAACATATTAATTTTACTTTCAGCCTTTGTCTATATATACATTCTTTTATTTAACCTAACTTGGTTCACATATGTAAACGTAAACATATAATTTTATAATCGAATTTTTACTCACTTCCTAGGGTTGCCAGTTTGTACGTTTTTCTCATAAGTTGTAAGTCTTTTAGTGCTTTTTAGCCCTATCGTACTGTATACGTTTAAATGTGTCTCGTACAACGATTTCTTCCTTTTTTCAACCCCATCTTACTTTTGTACTTAAAAAAAAATATTTTTCAGTTTGCTTCAAAATTTCTTCTTTTGCAGAAAATAAGTTATACACATGTGCATCAAATGTAAAAACGGCTTGTTTCCGATCAGAAATACAAAAATCTTACAAGAGTTGTGTAATATTTACTGCGCATTCGCTGTAGCATTAGATCATCTAAACTTGACCTTATTATACACTAAGTATCTACATTATAAAATCTTTAATCTGATATATATGTATCTTAAGTTTTAATGTTTTGTTGGATTTATTATCTCCCTTTAAACTTAAATACAAACATTTATTTTTGTAAGGTGTCCATTGTTAAACTTTTCGTGATCATCATTGAATTGCAGGACGTTTTGATTTATATTTGTTCTTATAATTCAATTAATTTTTCGTTCATAATGGGATATGAATGCAAATTTAGTTAAACAATGTTAATAGAATAATATATGTATACAAATACAGTTTGAAAATAATGATTAAATCGATTAATTAATAATCTCTTTTAAACAAACTAGTTACCGAAAACATTACTGGCACATTCAACTTAGTTTAATATGGTATGAAAAGGACGATAGCGCGATAAAACAAAAACTAACTAGTGTCAACCAAAATCTTCCGTTTTTTTTCTGAGATAAATCTGGAAACCCTATCACTTCCTGATATACTAGATTTATAAAAATTATGTATACAGTTGTGTTTCCTATGACAGTACAACGTTTCAATATTTTTATAACATAATTATAAATAAATAAATTGATTATAAGACATTTTAGTCGGTCGCAGGTGAAAAATCGCCAAATTTTCTTGATGTTTACAACTGCATATCAGTTAAAACAACAATGGAGTAATTATGAGCCAAACTGAGCTCGCTAAAATATGCCAGTTGGCTGTAAAACAGCAACAATAAAATACTTTAAAAGTTAAAAAAAAAAGCGTGTTGTAATTCTTTATATATATATATATATATATATATATAAAATACACTTTTAGCAAGTAATTTAATATTTATTAAATTATTATTATACGTCGAGAAAATAATTTACAATTCTCGTTCTTTTTTTTTTTCCTTTCCTGTTGCCATACCTTAAACATATATATGGGGCATTCTCATAATCTTTTGACTTTTATGTCCCTGAACAATAATTTTTATTTTAGTGCATGTTCTTATTTCATATACTGGGGAACATCCCATTCACGATTGCATAACAATATTAACGAGATAAATAAGTTTTGGACGATGTTGGGGGTCCAAATACCAGGAAAACTCCTATACCGTCCCGTGTCTCTGATGCTGATTTTTAAGTCTTAAGAATTCATAAGTCTCTTGATGCTGATTAATCTTAGTTTGGAGCTGTCTGTATACAATTGTTTCAATAAAAATAATTCGATGTATTTTTTTTCCGAAACTGGAACTATTTCTTTCTATGAATATGTAGAAAAAAAAATAACATGCACACACTGTAAAAAAAAATCCGACCAGTTTTCCTGTGGGAATCGGAAAAATAGTTGCCCTTATCGTACCTGAAAATTTTCTGTTCCAGCTCGAAATAAAATCTGTAAAAAAGAGGAAATAGTCAATAAAACGGTATTTTACAGTTTTTATTCCGATTTTACGGATTTTATTCCGAGCTGGGTCGGAAAATTTTCCGGTACGATAACGGCAACTATTTTTCCGATTCCCACAAGAAAACTGGTCGTATTTTTTTTACAGTGCACATTTTTAGGGTTGGTATTATTTTTTAAACTCTGTCCCTGGGTTTTAGATTCCTTACCGTCCCTCTTCTAAAATTGTATAGAAAATCACTTCAAATGCAGCCACAGAATATTTTTTTTAAGTTTTTTTCTCATGCAGAACTATGTCAGAGAAAGAATGTTTAAAATTCTTTGACAGGAAATTTACTGCAAAATTTAAATCAGCATTTAAATATCAATTTCCAGCATCGTGGCTTTATTGGTAGATTTACCGTCCCCAAGGTTTATTCCTGCACTTTTCGTGGTAAATTAAATTATTTTTTTAATTTAATCCAATGTAAATAACTGTTTCTAAAAATCAATGAACATTGTGGCTACCACTTAGTCTTTACATGATCTGCCTAAAATAGGTGGTAATTTTCCTTACCGCTCCATCCTTACCGTCCTCTTTTTTTTTCCCACTTCGTCCCTTTTTTCCTATACCGTCCCCTTTTTTTACCTTACCGTCCCGACTTTAACAACCCTTTAAGACAATGTCATACCAAAATTTTGTACTAAAAATACTGCATTGTTATTATTTCTTATTTGAATGTCCCGTGGGTACTATGCAAATTCATTATAAGTAAAAATTTAGAAGAAAATAAAAAGTTTTAGTGGTAAAATTGTAAGGAAAATTAAACTCACAAGTTTAACTTAAACCTCAGTTAAATAAAAAAAAAAAAATTCGCTGCTGACCATTTTTTCTTTATTTTGAATCATTAAGGCATTCGTCTATCAGATTAAAATGTTATTTTAGCAAGTTTAATTTTACCAGATTTTTATTCCCGAAAGTCAAAAGGTTGTGAGAATGCCCCTTATATTACCTTAAGACAATCAATAATTTGCGCTTTCTACCAAGTTTAAATCAAAGCAGTGAATTTTTCACAATCAGGGTCCACACCAAATTAAAGTATTGTAACTTTTTTTTTTAACAGCATGAATTGCAATCAGGAAATTAGGAGTGATTTTTAAGATAAGCACTAAATGCTCATAAAGGAGGTTTTTTTTTTCTATATTTACTTTTTACTTATTTAAAATTATTCTTACATTTCGATATTATAATGTTCGTAGTGTCCTTTAAATAATAATAAGAAGAAAAAGACGAGACACGAGAATAATGGCTATTTCCTTTTTAATTTTTAAAACACATGAATAAATAATACAAAATAAAAATTACATGAGTACATTTGTATAAAAAAATCAAGTTTTTTTTTTTTCACTTTTGCAATTAATTGTTAAATTATAATTACGAAAAGTTAAATAAAAGATGTATTCGATATAGTGTTACTGTTAGTATAAATATTAAAAATTTAAGAAAAGCCTATTTCTAAATTTTGAACGGCTTAGTTGTTGAATTGCTATTTATTTAAATTTTTTCCATGTAGGTGCTGTGGCTGTGCCTGCTGTGTCGTAAACGACAAGAGATCAACACGAGGTACGGAAAATGGGTGCAAGAAACCAACTCAATTCCAATCCTTACTCCTCTCGAAAAGTCCGAACTGAAATGGGGGAGAGCGCAGAGTCTCGAAGAAGAGGCTGACATTGAGAAGAATCGAGAGTTTTCCAACACCCCTCTTCGCAAACGGTTTCCGTCCCAGCTGAACATCTCTCTACCAACTTCTTCCATCTTCTGGCGCCACGAAAGACGACAACAAACAGCTACTCTCAGGTCAGTGGTACGGAACTTTCTCATTCATTGCCTTATACAATTTTATATTCGACCCTGCTGCCGACTAGGGACAGGGTCATCCTTTACCTTTTACTATCCAAGAGGGTCTGCTCAGACTAGCACACCAAGTCTGTAGAGCATAGATGTCCCCCCGGTCCCATTTATTGAGGTTTTGAGTACTGTAAAAGCACTTATTTTCGCGAGTCGTGATTTTCGCGAAAATGAAGATATCGATGATTTCGCGAGCTGAAAATTTCGTGAATTTTATATGAACTGAACCGAAAGTTGAAAAAATCCGAAACTACCTAAATAGAACCCTTTTGCATAAGACAATTTAAGAAACTTCCTTTTGTCAGAAAAGTTCTCTCCCCATTGCTCTAAAAATGAATGGCTTCAAAGAAACTGGTATAAATACTGTAAGTGAATGAGCTGCATTCTATTAGTTGTATTATTGCTTTTATTCAAGAAGTAGTTGTATAATATTCAAGAAATAGTTATAAGTATCCAAGAAATTTTTGTACTTATTTCTTATTTAAGTAACTGTAATCATTTCGAAAGTGAAAATTTTCTGATTTTTCATTATTATTTGAGGCGAAAAAAATATATATATTTCGCGAGGTTTAAATTTTCGCGATTACGACGAGCTCGCGAAAATCGCGAAAATTAAAGCCTCGCGAAAATAAGTGCTTTTACAGTACATAGTTGTTTATAATGTAATATATTTTATTGTTAGAGTGTTTTTACCGTATGCCATGTATATTATGTGTATTGAATGCGATACAAAATAATTTTAATAAAAATAATTGAATGCAATGCACATTGAATGTAAATGGAAAATCGCTCTGTTGATAGTTAGAAATCGCAGATTGAAATTATTTAATCAATGTCACAGTATCTATATTGTAATGCAAAAACATGTCCGTGGGTAACACGTCATATTGACAGCGGCAACACCTGGCCAATAAATCTCGCTTTTATTGCAATTTTTTTAACTTCTAAACATCACACAATTTCAATTTTTATACCGTCGAATAGGAAAAAATGTGTTCTTTCAAATGCAATGTGTTTGGGAACTGTATCTCAATTTACTGATCTTTTATGGCTTTTAAAATAATTTTCAAGCATGAATTTTCTTTAAATCTATCTTTATTGCGTGCAGCCCAATTACGAAAGATTAATCCATTTGCACTTAAAACAATATAAATAGACCATCGTTGGTTTCCGGTTAATATTCCATAACGAAATCAAAACTCCATCAATAAATAAGTAATATAATATACATAAAATAGAAATTTAACTGAAATGTAATTGGACTAGACATTTCAACGCCTAGAATTATCGGAATCAAAAAGGCTGCTGTAAGTAGCGAAATCTTCGGCGATTTCTTTTGTTTTTAAATCCTTAGATGTGTGAAATACGATAATATCGTATGTAATAAATTTCAAAACTTTATTTGAGTACATTATTGATATTTTTCAGTTAAAAATGTTTTTTGGTGTTGTTAGTGGGCAACCTAAAAAAATATATTAAATATAAAAACTCTATAATATTTTTCAATTAAAAAAATGGTTTTCTTTTATGTTCTGTAAACCAGGAAGGCCGGATTGGATCCCGTAGTACTTGCAAACTGCATATGTGAGGCATTCTCATAAAATGTTAACTTTTAGGAATAAAAATCTGGTGAAAATAAACTTAATAAAATAACATTTTAAACTTATAGACGAATGCCTTAATGATTCAAAATATAAAAAAAAATGGTCAGCAGCGACGATTTTTTTTTTATTTAACTGAGGTTTAAGTTAAATTTGCGTGTTTAATTTTCCTTACCGTCCCCTTAACATTTTACCTCTCTAACCTTTTATTCTCTTCTAAATTTTTACTCATAATGAATTTGCATAGTACCCATAGAACATTCAAATTAGAAATAATAACAATGTAGTACTTTTAGTACAAAATTTTGATATAGCATTGTCTTAAAGGGATGTTAAGGAAGGGACGGTAAGGAAAAAGAAGGGACGGTAAAGATGGGATGCTAGGGAAAATTACCACCTATTTTTAGGCAAATCATGTTCAGACTAAGTGATAGCCACAATGTTTCTTGATTTTTAGCAACAGTTAGTTATATTGGATTACATAACAATAAAAAATAATAATTTACCTCGAAAAGTGCAGGAATAAACCTTAGGGACGGTAAGACTTCCAATAAAGCCACAATGCTTGAAATTGATATTTAAATGCTGATTTAAATTCTGCAGTAAATTTCATGTCAAAGAATTTTAGCCATTCTTTCTCTAGCATACTTCTGCATGAGAAAAAAGGTTGGAAAAAGTTTTTTGGCTGCATCTGAAGTGATTTTCTGTATAATTTTTGTAAGAGGGACGGTAAGAAATCTAAAATCCAGGGACAGAATTAAAAAAATAATAGCAACCGTAAAAATGTGTGCAGATTAATTTTTTGCTACATATTTATATAAAACAATGGTACCAGTTAAGGAAAAAAATTACATCGAATTACTTTTATTGAAACAATTTTATACAGACAGTTTACAAACTTAAAAATCAGCTTCAAAGACACGGGACGGTAAAGAATTTCGTGGCATATTTGGACCTCCAACATCCCCCAAAATTTATTTATCTCGTTAATATTGTTCTACAGTCCTGCAATGGAATGCTTTCCAATATAAGACAAAAAATGAAGAATATGTACTGAAATAAAAATTATTATTCAGGGACTTAAAAGTCAAAATTATTTGAGAATCCCTAATATACAAAGCATATGACAATTTGGCATTTGGATGTGTCACGACGCGACAGACTAGTTGCCTCGATCCAATTGGCCATGGCCATTGGGTGCGTCTATGCGTCATTTATTCGTCTAAAAAAATTTTTAAAAAAGAGAGGGAGAGAAATGATCTTTT
Source organism: Maratus speciosus (assembly GCA_963932465.1). Lineage (NCBI taxonomy): Eukaryota > Metazoa > Arthropoda > Arachnida > Araneae > Salticidae > Maratus > Maratus speciosus. The sequence continues at coordinate 144,845,654 of OZ010791.1, forward strand.
ATGTACTATACGTATATTCAGCGTATGAATATACATTTATATTTACTGCTTGGAAAACTTCTCCTCAATAAAGTAATGACACAGTTGATTAATATCCTGACTAATGATAACAGCTCTGTCTGTTTATTTTCAAAACTCTCTCGAAAGACTTAAATACTAATAGAACCTCTTCTATTTTGTTCTAAACAAACATCGAGTAAAGTATAAATCTATTTCAATTTCAGATATTTTAAGTTAAAAAGTACACATAATATATGCTAGAAAAAATAAAGTAGACGTTTCGGAAAAAAATCATCCCTCATCAGTTCTATACAACGTAAAATCACGAATGATGACATAAACAGTTTATGGTACACTGTTAAAAATTTTGCAACATTCTGGCAGGTCATTCGACCCTTTTTTGAAAAAACAGTTTCGTAACCATAATTTAACTATATTCTGACCATAAAATGGCCAATAATATGTTCAGAATAGTGTTAAATTACGGTTCTGTAACCGTTTTCGGAAGAAACGGTCAAATGACCTGCCAGAATGCTGCAAATTTTTAACAGTGTACCTTAAATTTCTTTCGTTATTCACAAAATTTTATCCTTTAGAAAGGTCATCATCACTCAAAAACATAATCTGTAATTCCATTCAAAATTATTTATCATTATAAGCTTGTTAAAATAATGGATATATTGCTTTGAAACTGGAAATAAAATCAGTTGCATAAAAAAAGGCCTTGCCGAACTGAACATTTTACGGCTAAATAAGTTAAAAGACTGCTTTTAGTTTTATGTATTTTTTCAAGAGCCGTAAATTCTAATAAAAGGAGTTGAACAGAAAATCCACAACTGATCAATTTATTCTACACATGTCTTTTCTTTCCTTCTAGGCCGGATGATCGATTTCAAACGAGCGGAAGAGAACTACTTCGAGGTCCAGATCTTAGGCCAAAGCTGGAAGATCGGTGGTCTCCGGGTGCTGGGTCTCTACGCCGTTCTTCGGTGGATACTGTCATCCGAAATGACTCTCTGAGCTCCGATCAGTCTGAGAACCCACCTGCTGCGCCGCGGCCGCGACCCAGGAGAAGCAACGGAGGTCGACACAGAAGATCCGGTGGCAGCAGCGAGTCCGAGGACGAGGCACGAACCAGTCCTTCCTCGTGCGCGGACTCCGAAAGCGACAGAGGTCAGTTAAATAACCTCAGTCCTCTTTGCTTTCAATATCTGATGTTAAAATTGTTTTATAATATGTTATAAAAAATTTTGGAGATTCAATCCATGTGTGCTGGTAAAGGGAAGCAGGGGAGGGCGGCCGCCAGCGCCTAAGATTAACTACGCATATTTTATAATTAGAGTTTGTTCTTATCTCATCTTACATGTCTTTTTTGTGTAAAGTAAACTTTTATTTTTTCTTTAAAGTAATGAGTTTTAAGTAGTTTTATTTAAAAAATAAATCATACTTTTTCATAGAAAGGAGTGTAGCAAAGAAATAACGACTCAATCAATGAATAATAGTTTATCTGTTTCAAACAGTAAAAGACACTTTTATTAGTTATTTTTTATTGAAAACAAGCATGACTTCACAAATTCAAATGATATTCTTTAAGCCGATATAATGTTATATAAAAAAATTTATTCGCGATATGCCTTATTCTATTTTTCGATCAAGAACTCGTATACTTGGCTTATATATCAGATATGAGAGGCCAAAAATCTTAAACTTACACATGTTTTCGATTTTTCTAAAATGCTAATATAAACGCTAATTAAAATAAAGGAAAAAATGACACATATTTTAGTATGCATTGCGAGACAATTTACATAAAATTGCATCCTTTATATATATCAGCGAGTTTCTGTATTAGAAAACTGGCAAATTAAATTGAAAACAGAGACAGAGAGAGAAAAAGGATTTTAAAAATCTTGCGCAAACTATTACATCTGTTTGTAGTATTTCGTCTCTGTTCTGAATCGAGAGCCGTGGTCGACTATTTAGGGTATTGACACTGGATGACGTGGGTTCTAAACTGTCTTGCTCATTTTACTTCATTTTTTTTTCTTTCTATGTTTATTTATCAATTAATGCTTCCACAGAAAAACAAAAATTTCATTGTTTGGGATTCCGATTAAAAAATAATAATAAAAAGAAAAATTATCTCTTTTTTTAACTTTTTAGTATGATTTCATAAGTGTGAATCTTGGAAACTAATGCTCTGATTTGAAATCAAATCTTTACATTTTTTGGCTATATTGCGACTGAAAACAAAAAAATTAATACAAAATAAATAAATAAATGAAATAAAAATAACATTCTAAAAATAATAGAAATAACTTCAAGAATTTCTAAAATGTATAATTTAATATTTATATTTTTTTCTCTATATTAAATTGATTAGCATTTATTTAATAATAATCAAAAATATTTAGCACAAAACTTCTAATAATAATGAAAATTATTATTATTATTTGACATGCTGAATACACGAACGATTTTTTCTACGAATAAAGAAATAATATGTAAAATAAATGAAATAATTGCTTTCACGTATCGTAGTTTATTTATTAAGAGCAAATATATGGAATCGATTTCCGGTATCGATGAATCTTTTAAAGCTAAGTTTCCAATAAGAGAGAAATACTCATTATAGAAATCTTTAATTTTATAGTATTTTAATAAAGAAGCGAAATATACGCGAGTAAATATAGGTTCGACAAATTACAGGATTTGCTGATATTAAAATAACATTGTGCACAATATTATACACTAAATACAATTTTTTTTTCGCTTCACCTTATCAACAACATGATGTGTGGTATACACGAGTAAATACGGTATTATTGCATAAGCATTTATAAAAACTGGTATAAATATTTATAAAAGCTAGTATAAATATTTATAAAAACTGGTAGCATAACTTTCTTAATACTGTTCATACAGCTGTTATAATTGTATCATTAAGGGAAAAATATTTATTAATATTTAAAAATATATAGAGAGAGTTTATTAAATTATTGTTGTTAGCATGCTTTTAAAAATTAATTGTATAATAATAATCTTGTTATTTTAAATAGTCTATTATTGCTTATGTTTTTATTTCCTCTTTGACATCAGTATCAGTATAAACATTTCTAGTTAAAAAGATTCCGTTGTAAAACTTATTTGGAAATTTTATTGTTTGCTTTTTATTTTTTTTCATTCACAGATAACTTTTTTTCACATATATAAAATTAATTTTCTTTGAAGACGGTGAATTTCGTGAAAATTTATATCACCATCTCCTCCCCTTCCCCCAGACATATTTTTTTAAAGCTCCAAAAAATATGTTATTTTAATGCTAATATAAATAATACTGCTTAAAACAACATAAAGGCATTTATAAATTAAAATGTATTCAATATATCACGGAAGAAAATTAATGTTAATATTTAATTTTGACAAAATATAACTTTCAACTGTTAGTCAAATTCTAAAATTGGCTAAAATAAGAAAAAAAACAACTAAAATAAGCAAAATACAGCCTAATACTTTGAATATATATATTTCAAAATAAATTAAAAATTTGGTGAAAAAATAAACTTTATCACGTAACTATTTCTTAATTATGTAACAAAAACACAGAAAATAGCAAGCGTTTTGAAAAGGACGGAGCCCTTTTTATCTTCTTCTGTTTTTTTAGGTTGAGTGTGTTCTGATGTTTTTGTAGGTTGCAACCTTATGAAGAAGGGTTCATTTCTTTGATACGCGTTGCTGTTTCCTGTATTTTTACTGTGTATTAAACTGTGTATTTAACCTTATTTAATAAGTTTAAACTCTCTATTTTTTTCCTCAAATAAAGTTTTCAACTGCATGTAATGTAGGATATTATAATTTTCTTTTTTGATATGCGTCAGTTGATGCAGAGGGCCCAAAACCTACCAACCGAGATTAAACATCAATTTCTTAATTACTATTAAATGTAATTATTTAAAAATATATTACATGATCGTGGCATCAAGAAATTTTGTGTAACATAATAATCATCTTAGGGAGCAAATTCAAGACGACAAGATCTTCCATTCTAAATGATCTTCACTATGGAGGAAGGCCGTCCCTATCGAGGTGCTGTACAACATTGGGAAACTTCTGGAAACCTTATCAAGAACATTGTTTACTGAATGTGTCGATCAAATTTGGTTCCAAACTTCTCCTGGAATGGTCTTCTCACTCGTTCCGGACAATAGATTGCTGAATCCAGACTTCGAGGATGAAAATCCCCTCCTAGTGTCATAGAAGAACATTTATTCAGTCCTGCTAAGTGGTGTTAGTACGTTATATAAAATGTTTTTATGCCGTATCCTCCGCCACATAATTTTCAAAGAATTACACAGTACTATCTGGTAAAATGACGTTTAATCTTGGTAGATGGATTAACCAACTATTCTTTGCACCAATTCCTGTCCCTCATCTAAAAATTTAACGAATCTTTTAAATATATAAATTATAGTTTTTATTTAACCAAACAGTAGCTAGATCCCTAACTAAGTTTTAGCAGTGAAAAATTACGAAAATAATTCTTAATATCTTTGTTTTTTCATGGTAATATAGATGACAAAATTCTAGTTTCTGAACTCGGTAACATAGAAGACAAGTATAGAACTTATCGTAAATGATAGGAGCGGAAAAATGATCTTAGAAACACTGCTGATTTAACGTATCAAACACTTCATTTATTAATCTATTAAAGATGCCAAATAAATTTTGAATTAATTCTATGTTTAAATGAAATAAAAAGTAAATAATTAGGTCGTCTTTGGTGCAAAGAACAGTTGATTGACCTGATACTTTTTGGGCCACCCTGTAAACCAGAGTAGCATGTTGTTGTAATTTGTTTTTCCTGATAATATTGCATGTGTAAATCTCTTCCTTCGTGTAGGCTCGCATTGGAGAGTGAAGCCTTCGGTGGGTCGACTGAGGGAGCCCAGATGGCGGAGTCGGGAGGACTATCGACAGACGGTGAGAAAAAACAAATCCTCTCTGTGCTCTGTATGTCCGTACGTCCATGTCCTCTTGGCTCCGGGTCTCCCCAGACCACCACAGCCTCATCCTCCTCTGCTCTATAAACACACCCCACCTTTTGCATTCTCATCTTGCTTCATTCCTGCCTCAGCTTTTTAGTCGTTACCCCTTTTACTTTTGTGATTTAGTGCACAATTAGCTGCCAGATCCCATTAGGCTAAAGGCTAGTTAGTAGCTATGCAGATATAAAGTGTTTTGATGCTCAAAATGTGTCCAATGTAATATGAAGCAGATTGAGGTTTGGTCTTTTGGGGACATGTTCCAAAAAATGTTTACTGTTAAAATCTACCTGCTATTTAGTTTGAACAATTAAATAATTTTTCTTATTGCTTTAATAATGTAGCTTGAAGAAAACCTTGAAATACAGTTCTTTAATTTCATGTTATTTTAAAGACAATGGCATATAGTAAAAAGCATAAAAGTTAATAATATTTGAAAAGCTCACAATTCAAATATCAAACGGTTTTGAAGAAAATTCAAAAGGAGAGCATTATGAATGAAATTTAGAAAGTGGGGTTATTTTTTCTTCGCGAATTTATAATCAAAAGTACTTTTCTTCGTAAAACTAATTTTGGAGATTTCGCTGTGTTGTATCTAATTCATTTACAATATTTTATTCACTTCTGTCACTGACACTTGTCCATCTTAAAGTGGGTTTGGTATTGTTCTTGAAAATATTCCTTTTAATCACCTGCCGTTCTTAAATGATTTCAGGAGATCATTTTAACAATTAAATTCTCTCCTTGATAGCTCCAAAAAATTAGTTTGTGGGTAAAATGAGCTACAAATAAAATATAAATTTTGTCTTAAAATTTCCGAAAAATGTTGATATTTACTCATGCTGGAAAGTACTTACTTCTTGCTGTGAAGTGATGAAGGCAGAGGAGAAATGTTTTGTTGAGGTTGCAAAAAAGCTGAAAGCATCCTATGTTATGTTGTTACAGGGGACGGCCGCCGGCGTCGCCCGCCTAATCACCGGGCGCCCGCGGAACCCCGCCGACCCCACGCGGAGCCCCGGGGTAGGCTGCCACGCTGGGACGGGAACACCAAGGACTCCGGCATCGACACCAGCAGCAGCGCCACGCTCAGCGAAGACACGCACAAGGTACACTCACATTCCTCCATCCCTTTCCTTGCCTTATTCTGCATTTCCCTTCCGGAGCCTTGGGGGCACTCTTTACTGTTACATAGTTATTTATTTATATATGTATTTTTAAATATATGCCTTATTTATTTTTATAAACTGGCAGGGCTCGATTGACCTCTGAAACTAGGGGAAGCACAGTATCATTTTAGCTCCCCCAACCCCTTTCATTTGGGAAAGGATTTCTAAATTCTGGTTACATGGTATTTCATCAATGCTATGAATATTATTATCGGGAATGATTTGTCAAAATTCACATGTATTATTTCATTAAACAGCTTTTTTTTTTTTTATGTTTTCCTGCATATAATATAGATAAAGTACATTAATAATAGTATATGGGTGTTGTAATGTTCAGGATACCCGGGTGACCTTTAGCCAGCACATCAGAATGTCATATGATTGTTAACAACCTAATTATCCCATTCAGATTTCCCAGTTATATAAATTTCTTAAAATAGTGTGGATGTTCTTTTGCATTAGGCAAACTTACCGCACCTAGAAAAAAAAAATAATTAAAAATATAATATATATATTAGAATTGGAGTCTTCATACTGTCATTTTGGAGCCCTCTTAAAGTTTTGAGGGAAAGCATATGGGTCTTTTGGATAATCAGGATAGTGCTTACAGAGCCTGATTATGGCCTAGGCACAATTGACATGAACCTAGGGCTCCCAAAGGAGTCCACTAAAGAAGTTAGAGAATTTTAATCTAAAAACTTACATTTTTTTCTACATACAAGACATAGTAGCTAAATATTTCTAAATAAAGTAATTTATTAAGTCACCTATTTAAAATGATTATGAAATGAAAAACAAATATTTATTTGATTAATGATGACCGTGTTGTTATTTTTATTTAAATAATCATCTTGTACGAGCTTTTATCTAAAATTAAATAAGTGCAAAAAACAAATCTCGTTAAAAAGATTTTGTACAAAATTTGAGATTGCGAAAAATAGGCTGTTTTATATATCGTCGCCTCAGAGCAACAGTAGGACATCTAGTAATAATAAGATATCTGACTTACTGCTATGAATAACTGTGTTTGCATCTAGTGGAACAACTTTTGAAACACAAAGTTTAATTTAATACTATATCTCACATGTGTTTTATAAAAATTCCCTACTGTTCCACTAGTTGCAGACACAACTCTTCATAGCAGTAAGTCAGGCATCTCATTTTCGATTATTACTAGATGTACTAACTGTTTCTCTGAGGCGGCGATATAAGCATTAAATGATTCTTTACTAAATCTGAGAGAAATACTTTAAGCGATGTATCGTTATTTTTCACGTGAATTTTGTATTTCATTCGGAGCTTTAAATTTGGATTTGGGTTAGAAAAGATTTAAGAAAACCTTTCAAGCTTGCAGAGTTTTTGTGCAAATATTGCCTTCGGGAAATGAAGGAGAAGAAGTGCAAAAAGATGTTGAGCTTCGATCTTACTTTTTGTAGCAATGGGAGTCCCGAAGGTGTACTGTGCTTGGGGCTTCAGGGTGTCTTAATCGAGCCCTGTTTATAAAATAAATAACTTCTGATGAAACATCCTATGAGATATTGCGGTGATACTTTTATTATACATCAAATATGCCTATTTATCATATTAAATGCTAAATATATATTTAGCATTTAATGCAACATATGTTGCACTTCAAAGATCCAAATGATAAATAAAAGAAAAAAAAATGCGGCTACTAAAAAACGGGTAAAACAGGCTGAATTTTTTTTTTTTTTTTTGAAACTCCAGGAAAGATAATGCCTGAAAATAAAAATCTTATTACAGTTTTGAGAGCAATTAATTGTTGTTTCCCTTCATTTAGTGAAGCAGAATAAAGCTGTAAAGTAGAAGCAAGACTACAAGTTTCTTTCGCTGCTGAAATTTTGACAGACTTGCGTTTAGGTAAACACCATATGTATGCTTCGTTCCACTACATGGAGCCAGATAAAATTTATTTGATTTCATAATTACAGTCACTTAAAAAAAAACAATTGAAGTTTAAAGAAGATTTTAACAGGTTTTCCCTAAAATCAGTTAAATTTCTCACCTTTGGATCTTTGCGTCCACATGGCTTATTTTATATCGGACAAAGGCCAAAAACTCTCTGCTTGAACTCAAATCACTAAACATTTTTGCACAGGATGGTTCTCAACTCTTTCCACTTTTAAAGTTATCTGCTTTATTTCATAAGTATGAATCTGTCATTCATCATTTTTACGTAAAATTTTCATTATTATTAATTAGTTACTCCTCGGCATTTTTTTTTTTTATTTTAGTATAAGTTTATCTCTTTTCAAACATTTTATTCCAGTGACTCGTATCTAATTTTCACTTGAGTGATTAGTACTTATTTCAAAATAAGACAGTCGTTGACCCAAGCTTTGAATCAATCAATATCTTCATGAATTTGTAGATATATCATTAAAAAATCATCCATTCTCAAATATATATTTTCAAGGAAATGTTGATTTAAAAAAAGGGCTTTATTGTAAGAGTTGTTTAAAACTTTAAATTCTTATAACACTTTTAAATTTTAAAAAGTTTAAACTAATGTATTCTCAAATTGTTGTTTTAAAGGAAACGTTGACTAAAAAACACTATATTGTAAAAGTTTTTTAAATTTTTAAATTTTCTTTAAACTTTTACATTTAAAGAAAATCTCAAAATCTTATTTTCAAAGAAATTTGATAAAAAATGCGTTAATTCATGTTAAATTCTTTTAAATATATTATTCTTCTATATATTTTTTACTTTAAACTTTTAAACTTTAAAAAATATTTAAAATTAATATATTATTAAATGCTTATTGTCAAGGAAATATTGATAAAAAAAACTATACTGTAACAGTTGTTTAAAAAATTTAATTTTATTTAAACTTTTAGACATAAAAGAATTTAAATTAATGTATTCTCAAATTTTTATTTTAAATATAATGTGGATTTAAAAAGACTATACTGTAAATGTTATTTTAAATTTTTAAACTTTCTTTTTAAACTTTTAAACTTTAAAAATATTTAACATTAATGTATTATCACATTCTTATTTTCAAGGAAATATTGATAAGAAAGACTTCTTTTTGTAACACTTGTTAAACTTTTTAAATATTCTTTAAACTTTTAAACTTAAAACATTCTTTAAACGTTTAAGTTTTAAAAATATTTAAAATTAATCTACTCTGAAATTCTTATTTTCAAGTATATATTAATTTTTTAAAAAAACCTTATTCCAACATTTCTTTAAAATTTCAAACTCTCTTTAAACTTTTAAACTTAAAAGAAGTAAACTTAAATTAATGTATTTTTAAATTTTTATTTTAAAGAAAATGTTGATTTTTTAAAAAGGAATGCTATATTTTAATAGTTTTAAATTTCTTTATTTGATTTAATATTTTTAACTTAAATTAAATTTAAATTAATATATTCTCGAATCCGTATTATCAGGGAAATATTGATGAAAAAAGTAGACTATATTGTAACATTTGTTTAAAATTTTAACCATTTAAAATTTAAAAATATCTAAAATTAATGTATTCTTGCATTTTCATTTTTAAGGAAATATTAGGCTTTCTTGTAACAGGTGTACAAAATTTTAAACTTTCTATAAACATTTAAATAAAAAAATAAATAAATTGATATATTCTCGAATTGTTATTTTTAAAGAAATACTAATAAAAAAGGAAACTATATTTTAAAAATTGTTTAAAATTTTAAACCTCTTTCAAACTTAAAAAAATTAAATAATATATTCTCGTTTTTTTTTATTTTTATTTTAAAGGAAATATTGATTAATAAAACATAACTATTGTAACAGTTCTAGACAATTTTCAGAAAAGACGCAAAAGAATTTCAATATATGTATTTTAAAATTTGTATCATTATTAGCTACATAGTATATTATATAACTTATTTTATTCATATTTGTTGTAATTACACGCCTCTTACATTTTACTGATTACTTAATAAAATCTAATACAATGTTAAAGAAGGAACTTCTTTAATAAGTTTACATAAGTTATTATTAAGTTTTCAGTGAGACTATTCTGATAGTTATGTGTATGAAGAGAATGTTATAAAAAAAAAATCTTAATTTTTGTTTTTTGAAAATAAAATAAAAGTAATAAACAATCTTGCAAGACCGCAGAACACTTCAGAATTAAGAATTTTCAGCTTTTACGAATTCTGTGTTCGTAGAAGGGATGCCGTCATTATCTGCATAATTTTGGTCTCATCAAAATTTTATTCAGAAAGTCCGAATTCACACCAGAAATATCGAATAATAATGCTTTCTCTATTTAATGATAGACATTTCGCGATTAAATAAAGTAAAAAATTCTTCTTTGGAATTTCTGAATAAAAAACGAGGTCGAACTGGAAATCTTGGCTCGCAGTGCCAACAAACAGCTCACGTGCCTATAACTGAGCCCATATCATAGTCCAAAAAGACATTATCTGTATAATTTCGATAGGCATTTTATTTTTTATTCTTACTTTTTCTCGTGACATTGATATCCTAATTAGTTTGTATTGAAAAGAGAAAGCAAAATGATAATAATCTTAATAATCAATATAATTAAACAGCAAAATATAAGTATAAATTTTTACTCTAAGTTCTAATTTGTCAATTTGCTATATAATGGAATATTTGGGTACATAATTGAATGAATTACATTATATATATTTTTTAAAGGCTTGTAAGATTGTCTGATACCGGATATATATAATTGTTATTATTTTAATTATTTTGTATTAAATTTAAATTTTACATTCAAGGCCGTTTTCATGTGCCCGTGGTTTTAAAAATCCCCAACCAACTTGCTCTACGTTGTTTCTTTTGAGATCTACAAAAGCAATATAGAATTCTAATAGAAAAGCACGCAAGCTTTGGGAAATTATTATTTTTGATAGGGCATGATTAGTTAGAGTTGGATAAAAGGCTTTAAAAAAATCCCTGACGGTTCGGCCTACAGGCGCAGGTAGATTTCGAAGTTAAGTGCTAATTTCAACAACAAAAACTAAATTATGATTAGAGATAAACCCACTTTAACGATTTTATCTGGCTGCTTTTGAAGAGTTTTTATTTCATTTTTATATAAGAACTGGTTTTATCAGAATTATGTTAAGTGTTATTAAAAAAAAATACTTTCCATACTCAACAACTCGGAATTTTCGGCACATTTTCAGATTCATTTTTAAAAGAAAAGATTTGAAACTTGCTGACGTGATTTTTCAAGAGATTTATAAGCGACCCGTGTTTTTATTTTTCGTTCAATTAATTAAAACTTAATTTATAAACAATCATTTTCTCAGTAGGACAATATTTTTCGTTTCCAACACAATCGTTCCGGAAATTCTGCTCAAAATGCCAACTTTGACATCATTTTTTGAAATATATTCTGCCTCTATCAAAAAATCGACCATTACGGTACATTATATAGTTTCTAAGTAAGAAAACCTACCAATTGGATGTGTTTGAGAGCAAAAATGAATTTAAAAATGAGTCAGAAAATTAGCAGTTTGGATTTGAGTGCACCCTTAATACAACGATATTTCCAACAGAATCCGCTTCGGGAAATTCGGTTCAAAATGCCCTCTTTGACAGCATTTCTTTACATATATTCTGCATCTATCAAAAAATCGACCATTACGGTACATTATATAGTTTCTGAGTAAGAAAACTTACCAGTTGGAAGCCTTTGAGAGCAAAAATGAATTGTAAAATGAGCCAGAAAAGAAACAGTTTTGATGTGAATACACCCTTAATGCGATTATTTTTTTTCTTCAATCGCTATGTATTTTTAATTTGTTTTTGCTGTAAGAATTGGTCCTATCAAAAGCTTGTCAATATAAATGTTGTAGATAATATTAAGAAGATATATAATAAATTTATGCGGGTTTTATATCTTGTGAATTGACGAAGTTATGGATCTTTTTCTTCTTCAATCCCCCTTTTTGTTTTCGTTTTTATTTATTTTTTATTTATTTATTTATTTATTTATTTATTTTTTGCAGTACAGATTGATCCTATCAAAACTTGACACTATAAAAGTTGTAGATAATATTAAGGAGATTTATAATAAATTTAATTGGATTTAATATCTTCAGAATTAACGAAGTTATGAAATTTTTTCTCCTGAAAACCCCATTTTTTGCGCCCCCTGAGCCCATTTTTAATTTTATCGAAAATCTGTGATACATAAATTTTTGGCCCTATTTTTAGATGTAATAAAAACTTTAAACTGATTTGATATGTACATAAATTAAGAAGTTGTGTGTTTTTTTCGGTTTTCACAAAACCCCTCCCTATTTTCATCCCCTTGGTCCGATTTTGCCCATTAACGAACTTGATCGAGATTTTATGTTCCTGATTTTATGTATCAGTTTGGAAGGGGTTTGTGCAAAATTATGGAAGTTATCGTGTCCATAAAAAAGTGATATATATATATATATATAGAGAGAGAGAGAGAGAGAAAGTTTTTTACTGAGGGTGGTTTTGGGCTCTAGGGGTCATGTTCGGTGTAGATCTGCAAAAATTTTTCAGAAATTCCAACATAGGGGAGAATGTAATAGGTAGTATTTCATACGAAATCTACCTAAAAAAACAAACCTGCCTGTACGTTATAATAAAATACTGTTATTTGCTACCTTAGATATACTTATTGTAAATTTAACCAAAAAACCCCGAAGTAGTTTTAATATATGAAACATCACTTTCTGTAATTTGTATAAATTATAATGCCTGATGTTTACTTGAGTAAACTGATTTATATTAAATTTTAATTTAATCATTTTTTTTTCTATTGTTAAAGAGCAAATCAGATTATTTTGTAATATAATTCATCTATCAATTATTATCTATAAAAGGTTTTTCACCTTGACAGGCTGGTAAATGATCTTTCTTCTGAGTAATTTGTATAGAGATAGACAAAATTTTGTCTACTATTTCTTTATAATATAATTTTGTTGACTATTCAATAATAAAGTACCGCGATATATATTTCTCCTGAATTGTAAACGGAACGATATGTTTTTAGTGCCGCAAAAATTCACAAAATTCAAAATATCTTATAACTTAGTGAATTTTGGTGCAAAAGAATGGGATCCTTAGAAGTAGGATAATAATTTTCTATATGTAAGTAATAAGAAGTGGCGTTAGTATGAAAATGTAATTTTCATATTTTAATAAGTATTTATCTCCCTGTAAAACAAATGCCATATCTCAAAGATGTACTTGATTTGTATACATTCGGAAGTATGTTTCTATCGTAAGCGGTTTAAGCGATAACTATTGTCTATTTTGAATCAACCTGTATATTTTAGAAGTTCGTGAAATACTTAATTATTTTGAAGTTCAAAAATTCAGCAAAGGAATGCAATAAAGGAACAATTCCTTTCTCAATATTTTTGTTTCCATCAAGCGTAACTATATGTTTCTTTTTCAAAAATTATTGGCAAATTTTTCGTTCAACTATATACGAATTTTCTGTTTTTAAAATTAACTTGAACTTTCTTTCTTAACTTAATTAGTATATTTGATGTCTTGGCACGCAACCTTTTCAAAATTCTACTGCATATATTTATGTAATAAAGCACGTATGTCGTAACACTGCTATTATTAGTAACGGTAGCAGTTAATATTCTCTAATCAGATTGTAAGATTTCATCTCCGCCCTGCGTTGTTTTGAAGATTTATGAAATTCGACATTGATTACGGACTTGGTATTTATATTCTCGCATTTCCCTTACCAATTTTTTAAATTAAATAATTTTATGCGGAAGTCAGTGTTTTATTTATTTATTTTTTTTTTTTTATGTATCATTGATCTGTTTAGATATTAATCACTCATTCAAAAACTTCTTAAGTCCAAAACCTGTGTGTTATATTCAGGTCATACACTACAAGGTTAACTTGTTGATTATAATACTTTTATGCATCATAACTATATCTATCCCATGAGTAATATTTAGATTATTATAAAAATGTTTTTAAAATGAATAAGTATAACAAGAGTAAGGAATATTTTACGTTACTGCTAATGCAGTTCGATTTAAAAAATAATATTAAAACTGCGATGCACACTATGTGCATCAATAAGTATAATCGAGTATTATATCGTGTAGACGGATATAATACGCGAATATTTTACAAAAAACCAAGACATAGAACAAATATATCCCTCCTATCTGATTAATAGTTAATGGTTACTGGATAACAGCATTTTAAGCAAAAATCGCACTACTAAAGCACTTATATATAGTTATATACAATCCCTTTTAGATAAAAATAATAGCTAACAAGTTCGTATAGCAAAAATGATAATGATTGTCTAAATCTTGTCTTCAAGATAACGTCCGAAATACTAAACTAATTCGAACCTATTGGGACAATGTATTGATTTTGCCAGTGTTTTGGATCAGCTTATTAACCAAGTATGTAACTCTTTTAGTCTGTTTACAGGGATACACCAAAAGCAAAAAACATGCAAATTTGTCAGCATGATAACGTCCTAAATATTGAACCAATTCTAATATAATTGGAGACGTTTATTGATCTTGCAAGTATCTTGGATGAATTTGTTAACCAACTATATTTCCCATATAATTTGTCTAAGAAACACACAAAAGCTTTCATTTGCATTCATTAAAGGATTCGGGTTATATACCAATCTACGGGCGATTTTTAAGCTATGATTTTAACAGATATTTAGAGTTTTTGATATAATTGCCTTATATCGCCGTCAGCCCCTTGAAAATGTTTATTTCAAAACGGATCGTTTTACAAAAAAAAATTTCTCCCTTATGTCAACGCCCACCCAGAGCGCAATTTTAGAGGTACCAACAAACCAAAAATATGTTCTTAACGCTGAAACTTTTTTCTATGCGATAGCGTAATTTGGTTGAAAAAATATTAATTTTAACCTCTTCAAATACACCGGTGAACGCAGGTCACTTCGCGCCACACAGAGACGATATTGTTTCTAGGCTAAAAGTGACTAAACGTCCATATTTTAACACAATATTTTTAGAGCATCTCAATGGACAAGATTTAAATCACCTACAAAAATTCGAAACGTTCCGACGGGTAGAAGTATTTCTTTTTACAAAATAAAATGTGTGAAAATTTCGACAAAAACGATAAAAACCGAGGGATTTCGCGCGGTTTCCTTCGACTTCGGCAAAAGTTTTCATTATTAATAAGCATATGTTTTTCACGAAATTTTAAAGAAGGCTAGGCTGCAGTTATATTTATAATCT
Source organism: Maratus speciosus (assembly GCA_963932465.1). Classification (NCBI taxonomy): domain Eukaryota; kingdom Metazoa; phylum Arthropoda; class Arachnida; order Araneae; family Salticidae; genus Maratus; species Maratus speciosus. The sequence goes on from OZ010791.1 coordinate 144,861,092, forward strand.
ATTAGAATTTCAGAGACGATAAGAACTATTTATTTTGTTATGCTTATGGAAAAATTGGTAAAAAAAATCACGTGTCAGAACATTTTTCATTATTTCTCTTTTCTCTGCAGCAATGTAAGTAGTCCGATTGCCACCATTTAAAAGAAATTTCATAAAAAACTTCTTAAATTAAAATTAAAATTAAAATTAAAATTAAAATGTAAAAATGGGAATATTTAAAAAAAGAGCTAGTGCGAGCACATTTACAAATTAACAGCTTTCATTAAAAATAATAATAATAATAATAATTAGCAAAATCGGTTCAGTTGAAATCTCAGGGTTAATGACTAAAAAAAGTCCTTCCGGCCAGTGCCGGGAGGAAGAGGTAGCTTTGATATTCCTTATTTTAAAAAAGCCAACTTATATTATTCAAACACACGAAGCTCAATTTAGTGGAATCCGAATATAGGAGATTCAGAACTAATTTTTATCAATACTAAATCATTATGAATGAGAATTACGCGAAATTAGTCAGCTTTATCCAAGCTGCTTTTATTGAAAGTAACTTATATTTGGCTGCCAAATTCGGCGATTTCTTAAAGTGCCTGCCATTTTAAGACAACATGGTGGATGAGGCTAACCAGTGAACTTGGTCGAGACCTTAGTAATTGCTGTGCACATGCTCACTCACATCGGAATCGATTGATATATACGAGTGCTTTGGTAGGCAAAATATCAGATTTTTCAAAATGTGACCCACATTAGATATTGAAATTGCTATATCTGAGCCAATTTTTAAGATAAAGACAAACAAAAAATACTCCTGAATCCTTATATCAAGGTCAAATACTTAAGAAAGAAACCTTTTTCAATTTCTAATTTTTTTGCACCTCACATTAAATATAATTTTTTTTTAATTTAATGGCCGCCATTTTGAAACAAGATGGCTGATGAAGCTGGCCAGCGAACTTGGTCGAGATATTGATGTATACTATCCACATGCCTTCTTACATCGAAATAGGCGAATACGTGTGTTATCCCGTGACAAGTACAAGATCGTTTCAAAATGTTAGCCATGCTAGAAATTCAAAGTGCTATAATTCAACCATTTTTTAAGATATAAACAAAAGAACAAATTTTCAGAAACAAAAACTGCTCCGGAATCTTTGTATCAAAGCCAAACACATAAAAAAAATCTTTTTCATTTTCCAATTTTTTAATACCTCATTTTAAATTTTAAATTTAATTTTTTTTTAAATGGCAACCCTTTTGAAACAAGATGGCGAATGAAGCTGGCCAACGAACTCGGTCGAGACATTGGTATGTACTATGAGCAGACCAAGTTACATCCAAATCGGTTCATAAATACGCCTGATATCGCGTGACAAAAAATCAAGTCGATTTAAAATGTCAGCCACAATATAAATTCAAAATGCAGCCATTAGAATAGAAACTCAGCCATTTTTTTAGATATAGATGAAACAAACACTGTTCCGGAATCTTTGTATTAAGATCAAACACATACGAAAAAAATCTTTTTCATTTTCCAATTTTTTGGTATCTCATTTTAAATTTTTAAATTTTTAAAATTTTTTAAATGGCCGTCATTTTGAAATAAGATGGCGGATGAAGCAGGACAACGAACTCGGTCGAGATATTTGTATGTAATATGTACATACCAAGGTACATCCAAATCGGTTCATAAATACGCCCGTTATCACGTGACAAAAATCAGGACGGTTCAAAATGTCAGCCACGCTAGAAATTCAAAATGCTATAACTCAACCATTTTTTAAGATATAGACGAAACAAAAACTGCTCCCGAATCTTTTTATCAAGGTCAAACACATAAAAAAAAAATATTTTTTCAATTTTCAATTTTTTGGTACCACATTTCAAATTTAAATTTTTCTTAAAACTTTAAATGGTCGCCATTTTTAAACAAGATGGCGGATGAAGCTGGCCAACGAACTCGGTCGAGACATTGATATGTACTATGTATAAACGAAGTTACATCCAAATCGGTTCATAAATACGCCTTTTATCGCGTTACAAAATTCAGGACGTTTCAAAATGTCAGCCACGCTAGAAATTCAAAATGCTATAACTCAGCCATTTTTTAAGATATAGACGAAACAAAAACTGCTCCGAATCTTTGTACAAAGGTCAAATACATAAGAAAAAGATATTTTTCCATTTTCAATTTTTTGGTACCACATTTCAAATTTTAAACAAAAAAAAAAATTTAAATGGCCGCCATTTGAAACAAAATGGCGGATGAAGCTGGCCAACGAACTCGGTCGAGACATTGGTATGTGCTATGTACACACCGAATTACATCCAAATAGGTTCACAAATACGATAGTTACAGTGTGACAAAGGTCAGATATATATATATATATATATATATATTGGGATACTGGGGATCATGATCGATGAAAATATACCAAAATTGTTTGAAATGGCTTTCCTCCGAACGGCTGCAATAGATAGCTTTTTGTAATGAAAGCTACCTAAAACAGCCTTGTCTTTTAAATGTATTCCCAGTCAATTGGTATATATGGTTTTTTTTTCCCGTACGATTATTTGCAGCAGAATTAGTAGGGATGATTATTATTATTTTTTTTTTCTTAGACAAATTATTCCAGTTTGCCATTTTTTGTTTCATGAGTGTTTTTAAGTTTTACTTGTATGTGTACAAATGGTTAATATTTATTTCAATCAAATCCTTTATTTAATTTCAGCACACAGTATCGTGGAAATTATCAAAAGACGGCACCCGGTATCTGGGGCACATGGTACTACACAAGGAGCTCCTTCCCGACGGCAGAGGACGCCAGAGTATCGGCATGAAAGTAGTCGGTGATCAGCTGGTCGACTCTGCTGGACACTATGGCGCCATAGTCGAAAAAATTCGAGAAGGCAGCCTTGCTGACAGAGTCGCCCACATACAACCTGGTGAGAAATTTTTTTTCTTTATAAATCACCATACCATTTTATCTAACTTGTCGAATAGTCGACCAATGTTCTTTTGCGAGTGTGATTGGATTGTCTATTTTGTAAATTATTCCTTAATGATTAAACTAACTTCTTAAATAGATAACAGCAACCAAATTTGATTGCATGGTTTATAAAGGGAAAGTGAAAAAGTAGTTTGATGATTCAAAAGAATTTGTTTATTATTTAATAAACTATTTTGCTACTATACAGTAAAAAATACCGTGTATTACAAATCGTTGGAAATTAATATGTAAAAAATAATACTTTTTTTTCTCCTAGTTTTGATGAAATAATCCCCTAGGGAGATTATCCCAATATTTTAAATTAGTACACACGGAAAATGTAATATGAAAAATACACAATAGGTCTTTCTGTGTTTAACTGCGATCATGATTTGGATCTGTTTTGAAAATCAATAAATGTTACTTTTAATAAAAAGTTAAAACCGAAATTTCAACTAACCCAATCAGTTAATGTATCTCAATTCAACTCGTTATCTGTTACACTAAAGAGGGTATCCGGATCTCTATGGGGTAAATTTTAACTATGTAAGCATCAAATTATGAACATATACGTTACAACAATCAGCTGCCTTTCTCGCTTTCTCTTTCTTTCTATATGTGCATGTCTTTCCTTCCACCTTTTTTTCTTTTTTAAAGTTGCTTTTATAAGTTTAACAACCTAAAAGTTGATATGACTTTCTAAAATCGTATCATTATTGTGTATACTGAAAACTCACAAATTTTAGTTGTTTAATATCAAAATTTCTCTGAAAAGCCAACATTACTTTTGCATTTGAAGTACCTATTTTTCCATGTCCTAATGTAGGCATAGCATTATAACTAGTATAAATTACATTGCACAATTTTTATTACACTAAAAATGGTAACAACAACTTTGCACCAAAAGTGATGCAATGTAATATCTCTGATGTAATGAAATTAATGCTGAAATACAAACACACACACACACACATAAAGTTTAAAAAAATGGAGTTTCACCACACCCCAATTTTTTGGTGGAAATTAGTTGCTGCAATTTTTGGTATTCATTTATACTAAGATTTTTTACAGCGTACAATAACTAATATTTAGTTGTTGTTGTTGATGTTGTTGTTGTTTTAAGGAATGATACTGGTATCAGGAATTTTTTTAACTGAAAACTCTAAGGCATTAATGATTGAATAACAAAGGGAAAATATCCTAGATTTTTTTTAACTTAATTACATAAATGTATCATAAATAATAACAATAATAATAAGATAAACTTATCATCGATTTAAAGAAAGGAAAAAAAGAATAGATTAATTCATAAGATTTAAGAAAATAGATTAATTCATAAGATTCTGTTAAGAAAAATTTTGTGTATGTCGACCCTATTTTTTTATCCTGAAATGGCGTATTTTGAATGTAGTAAGTCGACCCCGTAATTCACTTCTTGAAAAAGAAAGAATAAATTGTAGTTTTCGAATCCGTACGACGATTTTGTAAATGTAGACTTCCCAGGAATCTGTAAATCTAACAATGACAAAGAACAATTAGATTTTATAAATATATATTTAGCAAGATCAAAGCTACGTTAGAAATAAATTTCTTTTTGTATCGATATTTTTTACTTAAAATATTTGAAATTATAATAATTTATACTTTCCTCTGTAAAATATACTTCAGTTTATTGATAACAATAAGATTTATAAAATATTTTACAATAGAATGCGAGAATTATGATAAAATAAAGGAAATTTAACCACATTTTCCTAATTTGTTAAACACAGCTCCGAAAAGAATTTTCCTAAGAATATCAAACAAAATTTACTAAATTTTCTTCTTGCTCTATCTTATTTTGAATATAATTTTAGTTTTTTTTTTAATTTTTAAAACGATGCAATGACATAAAAATATCCATAACACGTTGGTTTGATTTTTCAGGGGACGAAGTGTTAGAGTGGAATGGAACATCCCTGCGTGGAAAATACAAAGAACAAGTAGCTAGCATCATTGCCCTCTCCAAAAACGAACCACAAGTGAAATTGTTGATATCCAGGCCATACGGGTAACAGTTTCAACTAACTCTTTCATTTAAATTTTTATTTATTAATAATCTTTTATCAATAAGTGCAGTCAAATAAATACGATGTTTCGAAGTAAAAAAAAACCCCTCCAGTTATGGAAAACTCAAATTATTGAAAATAAAGCTTTTTTTCGCGTGAGAAGTGCAAAGGTATTTCAAAATACACAAAATTTGAATAATAAATGTACAGCGTGTCCAAAAAAGGGGGGAGGGGACACCCTGTATTTTTTATCAGCGGTTTGTGACTGAGAAAAACCAAAATAACCATTCGACTGGGAATTGTTTTCTCTAAATTTACATCAAATAATAAGTTTAGAGGCCCATATCCATATTAAAATAATTACAAATTTTAAAATTTTGAATGCTAACACCAAACTTTGACATCATATTGTGATTCTGGAGTAAATTTTAATTTTTTATATCAAACAGAAAGCCATTCGGTCAAGAAGATTGTGAATTATAAAGCTTTAAAGTTTAATTTTCTAAAGCTAAATTAATTTTAAATGTTTTCATTCATTATTACTGTAATAATTATTTTTTCATACTTATTTTTTCTTTCGTGGTTTTACTAAGAACATTCCAAACACAATGATGTGATATTCATACATTAGAAAAAGACATTTATATGTAAAATCTCAAGTTTGACATCTATATTCGAAAAAATAGGAATTGTTAGCCATAATTTTTAACAAGAATTTGTAGAAGTTTTTAATACGCGTATAAAAAAAAAAAATTACAGCTCAATCCAACAAGCAGCTTGTGAGTTATGCTTAAAAATCCATCAGAGCAACAGTTTAAGCAAGGGAAAGTATATTTATTAAGAAAATTGCTAATTTTATAATTTACAAAATATATTAATAAATGGTAACAGTGGTCAGAATTATAATTTAGAACATTTAAGTGATTTATTTAAAGTTTTTAAACACATATAATATTTCCCATTGAAATGTATTTATAAATTTTCATTAAATCGGAAACTCAAAGTAACGATTTTCACTTTTGAAACAACCATTAAATTAGCCCAATTTTTAATATTGAATACATTCGGAATTAATCTTAGAAACTTCATGCAAATTAACCTATTAAATGTAAACTATACTAATTATTCTGAATACACTCTGAAACACTAATACTAAACAGAAAAAGAAAAATAATTAAAGTCTGAAAGAAACTATAGAAACTGAGCAAAAAAAAAAAAAAAAAAAAAAAAAAGAAAGAAAAAGAAAAAAGAGAAAGACATTCATAAAATGTTTAAAAGATATTGAAATTCAGCATACAGTTTAAATTTATTTAGCAGTACTTTGCGTTATATTAGTAATATGTATATACAAAAGGAAATGAAGAAATATTAATTAACTTTATTTGTTCAATAAACAAAAAAGTTTTAAAAAAATAAAATGCACTTTTTTCACATTTTTACTTTATATCTGAATATTGCTACATTAAAATAAAATATGTCTGTGAAAAGATTCAGACTATTTTCAATTAGTATTTCATATTTATGTTATATAATTTCGTGAGCAAATAATGCAATGGACTCTTTCTGTTCCAAACTATCAGAGAGTTTTATTTTTACGTGTTTAAATATTGTTTTAAATTATTAGAACTTTACATAAGTTAAAGCCGTCTCTCATTTCTTTGCATTTGGGATTAAACAAATAATGCTGATCTTGCAAGACTACATTAAGATGTCGACTCTTCAGAAAAGTTGTACAGGGACAGTTTATAATTGTTTCTTCTTGTTTCCCTTTTCGTAGAAAAAAAGGTTAATGGTGGCTTTACGATAAGTTTTGTATTAAAACATTTTGTTAATATCCTTTTACAATGCATCCAGATTTTCCTACCATAAAAAATTTTTAAGTTAATAGTTACGTAACTTTCTATAAATTTTTACATTCTTGCAAAAAGAATGTACTTTAAGTCTTGTTATCAGTCAGGTTGGAAATTTCCCTCTCTAGTGCTAAATCTATGGATTTGGAATTCATCCGTATTTTTCAAATCTCTCCACGGAAAATTCAAATTTTTACCTTCTGTTTTCTGTAGGCTCTTCTTAAGGAATGTTTCTTTCTTTTTTATTTGTCAAAATGTTTCTAAAATATATATTTAATTTCATATTTTAAGTGTTAAAATCTAAGTGAAGCAGGCGAGTTATAAGTAAGATTTTAACACTTTAAATAAAACTAACAATGTATTTTTAAAATGTTTGGCAAATAAAAAAGAACAAAACAATTTTCAAGAAGAGCATACAGAAAACAGAAGATAAAAATGTTAATTTCCCGGGGAGAAATTTGAAAAAACCTATGCAACCTATGCAAACCTATGCTTTGAAAATGCTAAACCCATGGGCATTCCAAGCCCATGTGTTTAGCATTAGTGAAGGGAATTTCTATCCTTACAGATGAGTTGCCTTAACAGGGCTGCTGTGATACTGGCGACTATTTTTAAATTCTATCTCGCACCACTTTTTCAAAACAAAAATATTTCCCATGCACTTTGACAACATCTGCAAGAGAAATATACTGAAAAATGTATTTAAAAAAAATAATGATGCGGATAGAACATAAAAATAGTCGCCAGTGGCAACCCTACTTAAGATAAATCTTTAAAAAATAAGGGGAAAAAAAAGAAAAATTTCCTCGCTCATCACCGCGATATTTTCTGACAAAATCACGGGCTGTTAATCGTAAAATCATGAAATTGTTAATTACTAAAGTGATTTGGAATCTAATAGCGTTTTTACATTTTTCAATAAATGTGCATAACATAATGCGTTAAAAGCAATTGCTAACGCATGACGACCTTTCTCGAACTGTCGTGTCGGTTTAAGATGTTAACTTTTCCAGCATTTCCTGAAAGATGTTTTACCTTTGTCGAGAAATGGAAAACACTATTCGATTTAATAGTTTGTTAATGAAACCACCTGCATATTTCATGCATCTAATAACCTTATAAAAAAATTTTCGTGAACAAACGGAAAATGTACTGACAACAAAGGTTTCTAGTACTTTCCGTTTTTTCGCAAAATTTCCGTTTTGGTATCACCCATTTACAAGAAGAAATTTTCCGCCATTCAAAACGGAAAATTTCCGTTTTTAGAAATAAATGTGAGAAATAGAGCAATATTTAAAAAAAAATCTAAATAATAATTATACACAGTGTGGCTTATTTATACAGAACAGGTATTTGTATTGAATATTATCACACCCATTTTTTTAATCGCCTTGCCTTCCTTCAAACCTCTGTACTTGCCATTAGAGGACATTGTCAGGAAAACTCGTCTATATACACTAAATTATTCCTCATTTTTTAACAAATAATTTCCGTACTCTTAGAAAACATATTTTATCCGTAAATTCTTCCCAAAAGTTTGAAAAAGAGGGAGAAATTTCATTCATTCCTAGCGCGCATGCGTATTGGCTCTATCTATATTATAAAGGACAGAAATCAGAAATCAGAAATCACCCACTCGTGGACAGCCAACCTTGCGGTATAGGAACTAAATGTCCACGAGGGGGGAAAAAACCCATATCCCCCATCTCATGAAACCCCCAGACACCGGAGCGGGCCCAGAGGCCTCAGAAGGATGGAAGACACCTCTTTTTTTGAAATTTCACTTAGGATGTAGTACAATATTCTCACAAGAGATACCCAATGTTGCATAAGCTGGGCGAGCCCAAATTAAACAATGTTTTGAAACTTTGGATCTTTTATGTATGGATATTACAGATCATCAATCAGTTATTGTGAAAACTACTTGTGAGTAGAAAGAATATGATTTATTTAAAGTTTAATAGAAATAGCTTAAAAGCTTGAAATCTTGAAACCTGAAATTTAAACTCTGAATTTTAAAAAACTAATTCATCAAGGAGATTAGCATTAAATCTTAAAAAGTCATAGAAGTTTTGATAAATCTTAATAAATTCTTAATACAACTAAATAAGTAATCCATTTAGGATAAAACAGATAATTAAATCAATGCAAGAATTTGAAAATTTGAATAATATTTAAATTAGATATTAAACTTGCTGAATTTAATTATGTTCCTGAGTGATGACCTGTTAAACAAATTTGATATATAGATCATTGAATATTATTAATTTTAGAGTTCTAAATTCGAAAGTCTTTGTATTTCACAGTTCATAAAGTTTGTTTCACAATTTTGAATCATTATATTTTACAGATCTAAGGATTATATTTCATAGTTCGTAGGCATTATTTTTCAATCCAGAGCACTATAAATTTGAAGATTTAATTCACAGTTTGAGGATTTAGATCACAGTTTGAAGATTTAGTCATATATTTCACTATTTTGGATCAAAGATATTATATTTCTTTGTTCTTGGGCATTATTTTACTGAGCAAGGCACTACAGCTTTCTGTTTGAAGACATATTTTACAATTTGAATTTCACAGTTTGAAGACTTGAAAACATATTTCACAGTTTTTAGACATACTTCATTTTTCACAGTTTTAAAATTTAAAGATTTGACGATTTTTTCAAAGTTCAGAAATTTAGTCTTTTTGCAAATCAAGATATTAACTATTTTCTGAATAATCTTGGTTGTTTAAGGCATTTTATTATTTTCTATAATACTCTATGACACTGTTTATAAAATCTTTTTTATGAAGGAATAATGTTTATTGAGAATATTGTAGTTTTCATTTAGCGCTGAAAAGTTTGCTGGATCCAGTAAAATCTTTTGGAAGTTTTTCCTTAAGGTTTTGCTTTTATTGAATTTGAAATGATTAGGTAAAAAAGAGCAATTCCCAAAAATATAATGTTGTACTGTTCCTCTAGCTTTGGTGCAGGAGCACATGTCCGAATTTAATTTGCCGATTTTATGTAAAAATGCAGGAAAACTGCCATGGCCACTAATATAATAGACTGACGATCTTGAAATGCAGATAAATTCTTTGTTTACTTTATCTAGAATTTTGTATGTATCACGTCCTTTTTCTGAGTGTTTCCAGATGTCTTGCCAGTCAAGGATAATTTTCTCCCGTATATAATTTTTTATTATTGAATCTGGGTATGGTATATATTGAATTTCATCGTAGTGGTCGTGTTTAATTGCGTTTTTAGCCAAGGTGTCTGCACGTTCTTTCCCAACAGTTCCTATATGAGCTTTTGTCCATGCTATATTTATTAATTTTTGCGGGATTTTTTGAATTTCTGTATAAATCTGTCTTATGATTATATTTCTTGGGAAAATAATTTTGAGGGCATCTAATGAAGATCTGCTGTCTGTCAATATAAGAACTGATGTGAATCTGGAGGTTGAAAACCATTCTATAGAATTTAATATTGCTTTAAGCTCTGCCTGATAGATTGAATTATGAGGATTTAGCCGTGCAGCACTATCATGGATAAAAGCATCGTTTAACATTACTGTAAAGGCACATGATGTCCCCTGCTCCATTAAAGAGCCATCTGTATATATCTTTAATTTGTTGTTACGAATCTGTGACTCCGTTATTTCTTCTATTATATTCAGGTTATTGATTTTGTAGTAATCCGGAAAATCAAACGTACTTTCCTTCAACATTAAATTATCCTTATTTATTTTCATTGATTGAATTATTAAATTTCTTTTTCCCATTTTTGTCTGGTATGCCATGAATTCATTCTGGATTTTCGTAATGATTGGTGGTATGCCTGTTAAGACATTTAATGCTTCGTGTGAGATACTTCTGTAGGTTTTGATGACACTCATTAAACTCATTCTTTGTATTGTCTTTAATGTTCTAATACCACGACTGTTTAAATTAGGGAACTAAATTTCATGTGCATACAACATTTGTCTTTCCACTACCGTCGTATACCACATCTTTTTTATTTTTGGATTAATTCCTTTCTGGTAATTTCCCAGAAATTTGAAGCTGGTCACGAACTGAGATATTCTTGCCTTTAAGTCTTCTAAGTGAATTTGAAATTTTAATTTTTGGTCAAAGATAATTCCTAAGTATGGTAGTGATTTTTCAATTTTAATTGTTTTATTTTTTAATTTAAAAATTGGATGTCCGTTATTTAATAGATTTCTTCCAAAGAGCATGGCTTTTGTTTTTTCTTGTGAGATGTTCAGGTTTAGGCTGTTACAAATTTCTTCAAAACTTCGGATCTTATCGTTAGCATCTTTTTCCAAGCCAGTTCTTGTATTTCCTTTTATTAAGACCACGAAGTCATCTGCATAGACTACTAGTTCAGGAAATTTTTTAAGTAGTTTCTTAATAATGAAATCTGCCACTATTAACCATAGAAGCGGGCCTAAACATGAACCCTGCGGGCATTCCTTGAAACTGCGAATCCACTGAATGAAATCAAAATTGTTTGCTCCAATAAATCTTTCACTTATATAGTTTATGAGTAAATTTTTTAAATATCTAGGTAGTTCTGAATCTTCAATTAGTTCCGAGATCATATTCCAATCTATTGAATCAAAAGCTCCTTGGATATCAAATGATATTAGTCCTACATATTTATTTTGCTGGAGAAGTTCCATTATTTGATCTTTTACTGACTGTAATGCCGTTAGTGTGCTTCTCTTCTCTCTGAAGCCATGTTGCTGGTTTGCTAAGAGATTTCTGTTATCTAGATAAGTTTGTGTACGAATTTTTATGACTCTTTCTAACACCTTACACATCATTGGGAGTAAGGTTATTGGTCTGTAGGACTTTGGAATTCTTGGGTCTTTATTTTTCTTTCGAAAGAATATAACTACACCTTTCTTCCACGCCGTTGGAAAATGGCCAATCTGAAGACATTTATTGTAAAGGAGTAGCATCAGTTTTGGATATCGTTTAGTTAGATTCTTTATTATTTTTATGTCAATTCTATCATACCCTGGTGCTTTTTTAGGATTTTGTTGGCTGATAACATATTTGAGTTCCCTCATATTGATTTTAATCTTGTCAAAATCTTCATTTGTAATAGGGTCCCGATTTATTCTCGAGTGGATTTGCTCTGTATCTGGATTCCCAAAATGATGATAGATTAGATTTTGTTGTATATCAAGAAATGAGTCCTCTGTTGCTGATGTTTCTAGTGTTGTGTGGATTAAATCGGTATTTTTTAGGTATTTTTCCTTCATTATTTTGAAAGCTGTGCCATATACACTTGTGGTTTGTTGACAGAATGAATACCATGAGTCTTGTTTAGCTTTCTTATATGTAGTTTGTATTCAGCCAATGCTTTTTTATATTCTTTCCTGTACTGTTGATTTTCTAAGTCTCTTCGAAATCGTTTATGTAGTGCGTTAAGTCTACTACGCTCAATTTTGAGTTTGTCTGTGTACCAGTTGATATTTAGGTCTCTTTTTTGATTTTTCTTTTTAAGTGTCAAATTCATTAAATTTTCCATGTGTATTTGGAAGTTGTTTACCCATGTATCTAACTCCTCAGGAGTTGATGTTTCTTGAAGTGTTGTCCATAATTCTTCTTCCTTTTTATCAAATTCTTTATTAAATTTTTTAAAAGTTTCATATTTGGTTTTAAATCTGTACATATTTCGTAAGAGAGGTTCTAATTTCAATGTGAAGTTTATGTATCTGTGATCACTTAATGATGGAAAGTCCACTTCTACTGCCCAAGAGTCGAGTAAGTCCTTCGTACTTAATCCACATAATGTAAGATCAGGGTTACCTTTCTTCTTTCCCAAGAAAAAAGTTTTTTCTGCTTGTGAATAATTCACTATTGTTAGATCTCTATTTGCAAGATAATCTAGTAGGATTTCACCTTTTGCGTTATTTCTGCTGTAACCCCAGGCCCTCAGATTGGCATTAAAGTCGCCTCCTAATACTAGATTAGTACAGTTGTGAATGACATTTGACCAGTCCTCAAAATCTTTAGCTAGATCTCCTTTCGGCTTTGAGTATTGCGAAGCAAATTTAAAATTTTCCAACTTCGTTGTTACATTTATAAATACACTATTATCTGTTTGCAGAATCTTATTATGTACAAATAAGGGGTTGGCGATCAATATTCCCGCTGTTTTTAATGTCGATTGATATAAAGCCCAAGAAAGCGGGAGACCAGTAAAAGAGTTTTTGCTTCTATGGTAGTCCTGGATTAGTGCTATGTCAATATTGTTCTGGTTCATGTATTTAATTAATTGAAAATTTGCTGCACGACAATTATTTAAGTTTATTTGGGTTACTTTTATATCTTGTTGATGTAATGGTGTACCACCAAAGAAGTACGTTGATTGTGATGATGAAGCTTGGTTTTGATTATAAGTGCCTCTATCGGCGACTGGTAGGCAAAGCCTCCCTTGTATATTTTGGATATGTATAATTATGGTTCTTTCTGTTCGAGTTTTCGAAGGTTCGCATTGTTATAGTTCTTGTTTCTCCGTATCTATCCTTTACTTCATCCTCTCTATATTTTATCTGATTATCACTTCTTCCATATCTGTTATTTGTATATTCTTTACTTTTTGTATAATTGTTGTCATATTTATTGTCATTTTCATATCTATTTCCTCTAATTCTGTTTTCAGAAGGTTGGTTTCCAATATGTTGGTCTTCTCTCTTATAGTTTCTTCTTGACATTTTTTCAATTTCGTCTTTGTTTTCTCTTGTTAGAGTCTTCATATTCGGAAAGATTTCTTTTGATTTGTAGTATTCTTTCAGTCTTTTGTCTTTTTCATATTGGAAAATGGGACATTGTGGTGAATACGCTGGGTGATTGACTTCGTTTTTATTGTATCTTATACAATTTATACATTTTGTTACTTTGTCTTCGCATCCACTAGTTTCATGTTTCCCCGAGCACTTGGCACACCTTGTCCGAAATTCGCACTGTGATTTGACATGGTTATTAAGTTCTTGACAGTTTATTATAAAGGACAAACATATCTGTGTGTACCGCATACGTCATTTTGCAAATGGCAACACTTTGAAATTTGAAATGAAATTTCGCTTTTGCAATTTTCGCTACTGCAAATTTTTAAACTTTTAAACATCCCAGATTTTAAATGTTTACACCGTCGTATGCAGAAAAAAATGCACTTTTAAATGCAATTTGTTTGAAATCTGTATCTCAATTTATTTTTGAGATATTAATTTTTTTATAGTTTTTAATACCAATTTTCTAATCGTGGCAACTGAAGTACTTCATTTCTATTAAAAGTGGATTAGTTATATTTATTGATTATATTCTTACTGATGCCACTTTCTCATTACAATTAAAAATAACTTTTTTAAAAATTTGAACAGAAAAGGATGTTATGCTTTAAAAAAGACGCAATTTCCCTGATGATGCTGTTATATTTCACTATTTTTTCATTTTGCTGATATTGAGTTTGAGACAATAGGCAAAATATTTCAGCGACTGAAAATGACGTCATATTTAAAAGTAAACGATAATTTTATTTGATAAAACGAGATATTTCCCCTTGAATACGTCTAAAAGTTATAAATTTCTGGAATTTTTACGCGCAGGTACACATATTATACTAAGGCCTCAAATCACGAGTGGGAATTTTAACATGGAAAGTTGTAATAGTTGACAAACGTGACTTCAAGCTTGAAAATATATTTATTAATAACCTATTGCACGTTAAAATGTTTTTAAATGGTTAATATGGATGTAAAACGTGGAAAATGGCTTGATTCGGTTTAGATGTAAAGGTAGAAAAATTCTATGATTATGTCAAGTTGAAATCATTTTTGCGGATTTTTCATTCCGTAATACCAAGCATCAATTAATAACTTAATCAAAACTACTTATCTTGATTATATGTTACTGATTACGTATATGAATAAAGTTTAATTTTTCAATAATTTTAACAGTTTAAGTTTATGAAAAAAGTATTTTGTTAATCTTAGGTATATATCTTAAAATATGTCTTTGAGAGTTAAATTAACAAGTGTAAGATGGATTTTTTATTCTAATTTTTTTTTTTTTTTTTTTTTTTTTTTTTTTGTCGATGTATTATAAATTTGATGCAACAGTTCCTTTGTAAACATTTTCTTTCGTCGAAATTCGACGGGTTCCACCTCGTTAATACTAAAATCCAAATTCATTTTAAAAACAAAAAATCAGAATTTCTATAAATTGAGATTTCCAATTTAATTTAAATAAATAAATAAAAAAAGACTAAACCAACAACAAAGAAAGACACGTTTTCGAATTTAAAAATAAATAACAATTAATTTTCTCATTCATTTTAAAGTAATCACAATTTATTTTTTAAAGTTATAAAAAAATATTCGCATTTAAAATATATTTTAAATGAACATATTCAAAATAGATATTTTAATTAAAATATTAAATGAAAAAAAAAAAAAAAACTCGGATTAAAATATAATATTTATATTTTACATCTAGCAACCTACATAGTAATATTTATAATTCATATTTTTATCCTATTTTAATACTAAAGTATTCAAACCCCAGCCACAATTTCATTAAAGACGAAATCTTCCCAACATTAACTTCAAAATTCCAAGCTTTTCAAAGAAATTAATCAAGCAATACCCATCTGGCGAAAACACATTTACTTCAAATTGTTTCATTACTCTACAGCTGTAGCCGAGTGGTTAGAGTACTGACCCCGTACCACTAAAGTAGCTGGTTCGATCCCAAGGACAGCAACTTTTATTTTATCTTCAATTTGACGTATATTTTACCTCCTGTAACGGAGAAAGAAAGAAACGGATGTTCGTCTATTAACGAAAAAATCCTGGTAGCACTGCTGCCAGGAAATTTCCATGAATTGAAGAAAGTATTTCTGAGAGTGAAGAAATGTTCTGCCCTTTCACCAAACACTGCACATCCAAAGACTTGGTTATGTCAAAACATCAATTATGAAAATTTAACCGAAATTTTTCTTTTTGTCTATCTTGGTAGGAACATTTCCGCTTTTAACATTCAACAAGTAAGGATACAAAGAGAAATTTCCGTTTATTCCAGAAAAATTTACGAATTCCTCTCAAAATGGAAAATTTCCGTTAAAATACAGAAATTTAAAATAAAATTATCCGCATATATACGGGATTTTTTTTTTTTTTTTTTTTTTTTTTTTACAGTAAAGATTAAAATTAACTCGTGAATGTGTCAGAAAGTAACCATTTTAAATTTTAATACAGCTTTAAGAAAATCCCGAATTGTAGATAGGGACCGCTAATTTAAACATTTTTATTTATTTTAATAATAAGAGTATTCTGACAAAAAGTAATAAAGCTACACTGTAAAAAAAAAAAAAAAAAAAAAAAAAAAAAAAAAAAAAAAAAAAAAAACTGAGATTCTACTGGCAATCGAGACGCCAGTACTATTTCCGTATTTTAACGGAAATTTCCCCTCATAAATTCCAGAAATCCGTATTTTTTACGAAAATTTTCCCCCATAAATTACAGAAAATTTTCCGTTTTCCTGGAATTTATGGGGGAAATTTTCCATTAAAATACGGAAATAGTACTGGCGTTTCGATTGCCAGTAGAATCTCCGTTTTTTAGTATGATTTTTTTTTTCTTTTACAGTGTACACTTGTGCTACACTTGTTTTACACTTGGATGAGAAATGAGATTTCAATAAATATTGTAAATTTCATATCAGTTATAAACTGCTTAAATAAGGAAAATGTGATCAACGGAGAACCTGAATATGTTCGATTGGAAATATAGAAAAAATGAGAAATTGTCTGAAATATTGAAAAATTTATTTAAATCAAATAAGATTATTCTGGTAAATTTTTTCAGAACAATATTACCGCTGAAATGCAGATCATATAGTTGTCACAGAGCTACGTTCTTTAAAATGGCTTAGGAAATTTTGAGAAGAACTATTTTGGCATAAAACTTTATAAAATGTAATTTTAATAGTACAAGCACTGAAATTCATTTAAATCTAAAATTAAATGGGAAATCAACGATGAATTAATGTTAAGTTTTAATTTAAAACATTTAATATTTCAGTCATATTATGTCAATAATGTGTTTTTATATGTTATAACTATTTATCCCCTTTAAAACCTTTTGTTCATTAGTCAGAAAACTAAGAAAATAAATGTGTTTTTATTGATCAGACAATAATTCTTCGTTTCACTTTGTTATACTTAAAATCTTTTCCATTAGGAAAAAGTAATTAGGCAACGTTTTTGCGATTAATATTTAGAATTGTTTTTTCACTTAAAAAATTATTCCTTGCGAAGAGATATTTTTTGTTAAAACAAACAGAGATTGTTTCAGGTTGAATAACCGTTCTGACACATTTGTTTGTACAAAAGATTTTTTTCTTTGTTCTTTCTTTCTTTTTAAATATCATATTTTCTTCAAGCAATGAAACTTTTTAAAAGAAAATTTGCTTTATGGTTTATCCGTTTATTTTATTCTTTCCTTAAATGTGATAATGAGTATTACAGGATATTTTCTTATATGTATAGTCGTGGGGAAAAAAAGCAAACACCCCTACTAACTCTGCAATTAATTATAACAGAAGAAAGTTACTGGTACCAATCAACTGGAAATAAAGTCTACTTTTAAAACATTTATACAAAATTTGCTCAGGGAACCATCTACAAATCAAAACTAGACCAGACTTTGTTTATTTTTTTAATGGCAACACCCAATTTTGACAGTATATTTTAAACATTCGGATCAAACTATGCCTAGAAACGAAATTTAAAGTTATTCCTATGATAAGTTTTTGAATTATAAACATTCAAAATTTATAGCTTCTAATGTTAAATTACATTTTCCTATTTTTATTAATATCTCCTGAAATTATAATCCTAATGTGATAATTTTTGTGTGGACTAAAAAAACCCAAACATAAATACAGTGAATTTGTAATTTTAAAAATTAATAATATGAATTATGAAATTAATATTCGAAAAAAATATGGATTGCAACCTACAATTTTTTGATAAATTCATATTTATTATGTTCTACTTTATGCGAATTCTGAATTTCAAAATTTTCTTCTAAGTAGTTTTGGAATTATGATAAAAACTCCAAAATGATGGTTTAAGGGGTCATTTATGATGTGCAGAAAAGCATAATTTGGAAAAAAAAAAAAAAAAAAAAAAGTATATTTTACTCATTTTATTCAAACATTTGGGCTGGCAATAGTCAAAACATATTAAATGAATGAAATGGTCATATTGGCAAGAAATAACACATTAATAGAAGGGACGTAGTCATTCTGTAGTATCTCAACAATCGAGTACCGAACTTCAATTTGGATACAGTCCCTAAAACCTGCTGACAGAGACATTAAAATAATTAATGTCTCTGAAATTAATCGTACGAATTTCACGAAATTTGCTTTTGGGCTAATTGAAGGGTGTAGAATTTATTTATGGTGTCAATCTTAGGTATTGTCATTGAAAAAAACAAAGTTTGCGTTTGTTTTAATATGTAGATGGCACCCTAAGCAAATTTTATATACATCTTTTAAAAGTAGACTTTATTTCCAATCGTTTGGTACCAGTAACGCACTTCTACAATACCTTTGTTCCAGAGTTAGTAGGGGATGTTTACTTTTTTTTCCACACTGTACAATATGCAATGATGTTTTCTATGCGAATGTGCTATTTACAATTAAATGAAGAATTTTCTAACGTACTATATTATTAAAAATCGTACGTTTTAATCAAACTATATTAATTTCAGACTTTCATATCTTAAATAAAAACTGTGAAGCTTTTCAGATAAACAGTTCGCCAACTTGTTGTATAATGTTAAAAATAAAATTCAAGGTTTCGTCAACTTATAGAAGAGATATAATGGAAGATTTCTGAAATTTTTGCCTCGCAGTTTTTGTAATAGCGAGTAAAATTTGACTCGCAAAACCTGACGTAATAATCTAACTTATCCGAAATTTAACCAAACATAATATTTTTCCCAATACAGTTGAAAAATGCTTAAGACTTTGATTTGTACGTCACCTATATCTGTATATTTCAGTGCGCCATCTAACTTTTGAAAAAGTGCTCGGAACCCTAAGCTGATTCCGAGCTAATTAAATAAGCCAGACTTGATTAAATAAGCTGATGAACTGTAGTGAAACACAAGTATATGTACATTTTACAAAAACTTGTCACTATAACACCTATAATTTTTTACTGGTGCACGCAGTGATTCCAATTACATTATTATCCACGGGTGGTTATTGTATATGAAATGGACGTGTAATTTTTCCATAAGATATTTATGAATTAAAAAATAAGCTGAAATTTACCAAGATTAGACTAATTAAATAAGCCAGCTTTATAAATTGAGAGTCAATTTTATTGGCAGATTTTGCAAAGTATAGCGCAAGTTATGGAGTAAAAGAAAACACACACAATACCATATTATGTCAAAAACTAATTCTATTCAGATACAACCTTGAAAATTTAGATTTTATTTGTAACAGTATATAGTGTTATCTCGAATTTCGGACACTATTCGGTCTACAGAATAGTTCGAGAATCGAATAGAAATACGGTTAATTCGTATCCGCTTCCTAATTTACTCTCTATATTTACTTGTTTCAAACGATACACAGTATAGTAAAATACAATAAAATATAAAAACATGTTACAGAATTACATTTACTTCCAACGCATTACGTAAGCAATAAAAAATTTATAACACTTCCATAAAAGTTTAAGGAAAACTGCACCCATAACTTTATTGAAGAAACATTGGATCACTTGAGATTGGAGAGATAGAGGGAATTTCCATTTTATTTTTTTTTAATTATTAGCACACTAAATTAACTCTCTGTTTTTGAAAATCAAAATGCACGAAATTCGTTATTACCGGGTTCAATATGTTGCATGTCCATGTGCTGTGATACACATAAAAAAGGGGAAAAGAATAAAGAAAAAGAAACAAAAATTAGTAGGTTGAGAAACCTCACTGTACAGATATTTCAAAGTAAATGAATTTCGTTGACGCTGAAATCACTATATGAGGACGTGAGTTTCAAAACTCGCCTTATCCAGAAAATCAAATTTTGGGAAATCGCGAAAAACCTCCGACAGCGTCCATTGGTTTTCATTGTAAACCAAAATTTTTACAATGACAGAAATACACAACAAAACTAGTTTTTAATTTCCATATTGTAATGTTTTTTTCGATGCAGTTTCAACAATAGAATCGATTGATAGAGAAAAGTAGATTTTCTAAATTTTGGATAAGGCGAGTTTTGAAAGTCACGCCCTCCTATATGCATTTTGTATCCCATAAAAATATGCAATTGGGTCGATTTTCTCAGCTTTTTTTTCTTCATTTGGTTGATTTCATGCTCTGGCTGTTCGAGAACCAAATTCAGTTTCGCTCGAAGGTTGAAACTGAATTTTTCAACAACTGGAGCGTTCGAGAACCGGGGTTCTACTAAACTTATTTTTACTTTTCTTTTTTGATAAGTTGAGCTAATAAATATTAATATGTTCGAATATCCTTTAGGAGTGTTCCACCGCCTTTAGATCCAATAGACCTGAGAAGAATGCCCCCTCATCATCTCGAAGTCCATCCTGAGGCCCTACAGAGAGGTACACATCCCTTTCTTATCCATCCTTCTTTTATTTGTGAAAACAAAAGGAATAATTATTCCTTTTTAAAAGTATATTCACTCATAAAGAAGTAGTTGTTCCTTTTCCCAAATGCACTTATAAATCACAATAAACTAAGTGCGGAGATGATTATTTTGCATTCAAATTTAAAAGAGAAATAAGAAATGCCCTTTCTGACAATTAGTAACATATTTATCACATAAGGTTAAGAAAAAACGTTTTATTCATTTACAATAAAAAACTAGTCGGATGTGCCAATCCCAAAACTTTCTTCTGTCTCATGCATGCTAATGCTTCAAAATTCGCTATCACAGTGCCAAAGTTAAATGGCAATCTATGCCCATCATGAGTGTTCTAAAGATATGAAATTCCGTGCATTAATTCTTGAGGTAGGACTATTACTAAAATCGTGTAAATCATGCAAAATGCAGCATATCAGCGCCACCGGTTAGGTGATTTAGACCAAAATCTAATTATCAACAATTTATGTTAACTTCTAACTAAATCTGAAATTTAGTTAAATTAAAGTCTGAAATTAAGTTTTATGAAAATCCGTGCATTAATTTTTGAGATACAGCTATTGCGGAAATCGTAAAAAATTCCACATAGCAGCGCTACCTGTTAAGCGATTTACACCAAACACTACTTAGGACCAATTTATACTGGGGACTAACTGAATCTGAAGTTTGGTGAAAAGTCATGCTTTAGTTTTTGAGGTACAGCTATTGCGGGAATCGTGAAACAAGCAGCACAGCAGCGCCACCTGCTGGGCGATTTACACTAAAAATTAAACAGCACTAATATATATCAGGGAATAACTGAATCTGAAGTTTGATGAAAATACGTACATTAGTTCTTGAGATAAAGCTATTGCGATAATCAAGAATAATGCAGCATAACAGCGTCACCTGTTAGTAGATTTTTACCAAAAAGTAATCAGCACCGAAATATATCAAGGACTAACTGAATCTGAAGTTTTATGAAATTCCGTGCATTAGTTCTTGAGATATAGCTATTGCGGAAATCGTAAAAAATGCAGCACAGCAGCGCCACCTTTTGGGAGATTTACACCAAAAAGTAATCAGAACCAGTTTATATCAAGGTCTAATTGAATCTAAAGTTTTGTAAAATTCCGTGCATTAGTTCTTAAGATAGAACGCCCACCAAATTTTTGTTACATACAGACTCACAGAGTGACAGAATGACAGAGTGATAGACAGACTCACAGACAGACATTTTCTAAAAAACATCAAATAGTGTTCAGAACCTTCTAAAACATATAAATCCATCGAAAACCGGAAGTCGAAATTTTTCACGAATCCAATACTTTCTTCTTGTAAAGATAGAAGAAAGTAAATAGACGGATGTGCCAATCCTAAAACTTTCTTCTATCTCATGCATGTTAATACTTTAAAATTAACTATCACAGTGCCGAAATTAAATGACAATCTAGGCCCATCATGAGGATTCTAAAGGTATGGGTTCATTGAATTGTGTGCATTTAAAAAGGATTTATATAAGCATCGAATTTTTCAAACAAATCGTTGAATTTCGGCATCCACTCTCTTACATGTATGCAACCAAAATTACCAAACCAAAGTTCATAAAAGCGACACCTGTTAGGAAATATACATCCAAGCCTAATATATATTTATTTATGTGAAAGATTAAAAAAATATGAATTTTATTAAATTTCGTATATTAGTTTTTGAGATACAGGTATCGCGAAAATCTTGAAAAATTCAGAATAGCAGTGCCACCTGTAATGTGATTCACACGAAAACCTAATCAGCAACAACTTATGTCAAGGTCTAACAGAATATGAAATTTGATGAAATTACGTGCATTAGTCCTTGAGGTATAACTATCGCTAAAATCGTGCAAATCTTGAAAAATGCAGTATAACAGCTGTTGGGCGATTTGCACTAAAACCTAATCAGCAGCAACTTATGTCAACGTCTAGCTCAATCTGGTTTGGTGAAAATCCGTGAATTAGTTCTTTAGACAAAGTTATTTCGGGAATAGTGAAAAATGCAACATAGTAACGCAACCTGTCGAGCGATTTACACCAAAACCTAATCAGTATCAGCTTATGTTAACGTCTAACTGCATCTGAAGTTTGATAAAACCCGTGTATTAATTCTTGAGATGAGCTATTGCGGAAATTGTGAAACAAGCAGCATGGCAGCACCACCTGTTGGGCGATTTATACCAAAAATTAATCAGCACCAATTTGTATCAAGGTCTAACTGAATCTAAACTTTTATTAAACCCCGTGCATTAGTTCTTGAGATAGAGCGCCCACAAAATTTGTATCACTTACAGACAGACAGACATTTTCTAAAGACAGTCAATTCGTGCTCAGGAGCTTCTAAAATTTATAAATCCGTCGAAAACCGGAAATCGAAAATTTTCACGAATCCAATACTTTCTTCTTGTAAAGATAGAAGAAAGTAAAAATTATGTAAAATTTTTCTCTAGATTTTGTGGCATATTCGCTACACTGTTAAAAATATCGTGAAAAATTACCTCTGTTTTTAAAGGCTATCTATTTTCTGACCAATGAGAACGCTTCGTAGTTGTTTATGTAGCATTCATTGGTAGTTCTCATTGGTCAGAAAACAGATAGCCTTTAAAAACAGAGGTAATTTTTCACGATATTTTTAACAGTGTACAATCCATAAAAAATGTGAGTAAAATTTTAAATTTTACTTTTAATATCTAAATTAACATATTATCATCGTCATTATTATTATTATTATTATTATTCATTACTATTATTTTACTTATGTAGATCCACGTTATCTCAGATATTCAAATCGAAGAACTAGCCACCTGCCACCAAGATCTCCAGACAGAAGTTCTGTCGGAGGACGCATACAGGTGAATATAATCACTGTAGTAATTAATCTTAAGATAACCAAAGAAATTTTTAAAAGGCTTAGTTATATTTAATTACTTGCATACGTTATACAGTTGACGTTAAAGAAATTAGTACATTAATGATGAAAGGTTGTTTTTAATAAGCATGATTCATTTACACATTTTCAAAATCTCGTGTAATATCTCAACACACACTTCATTTCGAATTGTGAAATATAATTACAACAATGAACGTTTTTTTTTAAATTAACGAGCAGATATTCAAACTGGTGGCATTTCTTTCTGGTTGAGGCACATGATAACACGAAGCAATGGAATTACCTAGAAACCATTCTTCATTTGCCATGGGGTTTTTTTTTTTATGATCGTCGTCTTCCCGGACGTTACGTATGAACATTTTGAACTATTCAATCTGTCTCAAGCCTGGTTATTATTCTAGATGCTTATAAGTTGCGTCGAGGGATCTTTTTGAAGCTCTCTCATAGCTTTCTCATAGCATCTGTTTGAGGCACTGATGATAACATGGAGCAATGGAATTACCTAGAAGCCATTCTTCATATGCGATTTTTTTTCTTTTTTTTATGATTGTCGTCTTTCCGGACGTTGCTTATGAACATTTTGAACTATTCAATCTGTCCCAAATTTGGCTATTATTCTAAATGCTTATAAGTCGCGTCGACGGATCTTTTTGAAACTCTCTCATAAACTGCCTCCGGAATTCAGAAACGTTTTCGAACGTCCAGTAACACTTTAGGATAAATTACCTTTGCTCAAAGCTTCAGTCTGATTTTAGCCATTATTTCCAGTTAATTAGAAAAGAAAAAAAGGACATATTAAGTCATTAGAGAATGAATTTTATATAAATTTTCGGGACACCCTGTATTATTCTGGACTTGGCACATTTTAAAATTATATTTTAAAAAATCAAGTGACTGGCGTGCGAGAGTGCAGTTTAAGCGAAAATTTTTCTCATAATCAAAAGATTTGTATTAGCAAATTAAAAAGTTTAATTACAAAACTTGTCCATAGAAAGCACAACCCCTCCAAAACTACTAAAAAAAATAAAATAACGTCAAAAATTAAAAACTGGAGATTAGCAGTTACAGACCATTTATTTTGTGCCATCTAATAGCAAGTATCAGCATATGTGCCCTTTGTAGCTTGAAGGATACTCCATTTCATTCCACAGGTTGAAATAGGATAGTAAATTGTATAAAGTAAATGATTTGCTTATTTTAGTTTTTAATGGTATTTTTTTATCAACTTTGAAGGTATGTGCCATCTATGGGAAATTTTGAAATTAAATGTTTTACTTGCTTAAACAACACTTTCAATTATGAGAAGAATTTTTCGTCCCTACCACCTGCCTTTCGCTTTTTAATCGGATTTTAAAATGTATCAAGTAGGGTTGTAGCTACACGACAAAAACAAAAGGGTTTTTTTTTTTCATATTTTACATATTTACATATATAGTATACATCATTTTTACATATTTTTTCTTTCACTTTAATAATAAAAAAAAAAATAATAGAGAGAAGTATAGATCAAGTTTACCTGTCAAATAACTCTTGATTACAAAGTTTTAACATTTTTAAATGTAATGTACATACTATTATTATTAACAGATTACGAAGCCTAGAGACGCAGCTAAAGTTGCTAGGGGTGGAAGGGGGTTCAGCCCTTTTATAAACAAATTATTTCTAGTAAAAATGCAAATAAAAGAAAAGCAATAAACTTGTTAGTGTTTTATATCTGTGAATCTTAATCTGCATGTGTGGAATTAAATTTTAATTACTAATTTCTAAAGAAAAATACATTATGCATGTTAACCACATAGATGTCAACATTATGATGGTCTCTTAGTCAAATAAGCATATTTTGAATCAGAAAATTTATTTCGTAAAATATGTCTTGTTTCTGTATGGTAGTCCCTTGATTTCCTTTATTAGGTAAAATTTTTAATTCAAAATATGTTTATTTGATTTGAAAATACCGCAAGGTTGGCAACTATATACTAATTTTCACCTGCTGAAAAGAACTCTATACATCGTGACAGGTTTGTGTTTAGAAAAACTCTGGAAAATAGCTCATGAAAAGTGGAATAAGATCTAACATTTAAATAATAAAGATTACATCTTAAATATTAGTTAAACAGCCCGAAATTCCTTAGAAAATGTGCAAAAAACTATCTGTAAATTTTGTCTGTAAATTTTCATATAAACAAAAACATTATAACAATTGAATATTATGTTTCAAAAAAACTTTCCTATTCATTTTCAGGTCCGGTTATGGTACAACTCTAAAAATCTGCAGTTAACCGTGACTGTCCTATGTGCGAAAGATCTTCCACCTCGGCTGGACCGAACTCCCAGGAATCCATATTTTAAAATTTTACTTTTACCAGACGCCAGGTACTTAAAAAAGCATTAATTGTAGCGTTCATGTCTATATCTATACTATATTCAATCATTATAATGTATTTATTGTAATGTTTTGTGAATAACATTTTTTTAGTTTTTGCTTACTTCAGAACTTTTAGAAAATATGTTGACCGTTTTTCTAAAATCTCAAAGTTAATAGCATATACACGGTGTGCTATAAGTCACTATATATGTTGTTTTTAACATTTTATTTTTATATTTCGGGTACTCTACAAATGCATTTGAGTAAAGAGCAATGAACTGAAATCATAACGATGGCCTAATTAATATCATTATTCATAATATTCATGACCCAAGTAGCAGAAAATGGTTGGGCCAACTTTTTCTAATTGTTGCCCTACACAGTTAAAAAGTATCCGGCTTGCGTATCATTGGCCAACGAGCTATTTGTCAATAAAGGTCCAACGGTTAGCAACTCAAAATCTTGCTCAAGTTTGCTCCAAATTAGTGTTTGTGTGTGTGTGGGGGGGGGGGGGGGGGGTAGCTCTCCATACTGTAATCTTACCATTTACCAACCGTTTCTAAAAACGTCATCGATTGGGCCAAAAATCTGTGCTAGTTGGGGAATCTAGCATATCATATATATAAAAGGCTTAAATGTTTATTTTTTCCATGTATGGAAACTTATGACCTACCCTATGCATATAATACTTTAGAAAAGCTATAATTGTTTCACAATAAAATTTGCATTTAAAAAAAAATCAATATTAAGGATTTCTATACGGAATTTAACAAGTATAATGCTCTGCCAAATGTGTAATGAAAAAAAAGGAAGAAAAAGATAGAATTTTTTTATATATATACATATTTGACAGGAACATAATACTAGTTAAATTAAGATTTTAAAAACAAAGATGTTTGTAATAATGCTTTCAGATCAGCTTCAGAAATTTCCTAGTAAAAATATAATAAATAATAATTGCCTATTTGTTGTTTATAGTCATAGTAGGTCTATTTAAAGTTTTAGTATTTGAGCGATTTTCCATTAGTAAATAATTATAATCCTACAAATTTTTATGTTTTTGTATTAGTGTATTACTTTTATTGTTTTGTATATCGTCTTTAAAGTTTTATGAAAATTTACAAAGTTTCCACTTAATATTATGTTGTTAACAAAATTATTCTGAGAACTATTTTATAAATGTTAAAGTAAATTTCATGTTATTTTACTAGAAATTCTGCATACCTATTTCCCGATTTTTTTTTTTATTTAATTGGAATAATTCTTGTGTATTAAATGTATATAACAAAATTCATCATTTTTAGCGAATTTTTTACTGAATGTCTGTCATATCTTATAAAGTCAAATCATTTTTCAAAATTTAAATAAAAAACTATTGTATCTGTATGTAAATCGATTGTATCTAAATATAAATACACTTTTGTTTTTAAACAATAAGTTTCCTTAATATTTAAAATGTTCATCTACTTATTGAGTAAGAAATAAAAGCTGGTCTTACTTCTTGTCAAACGCAGGTTTACGTTCCTAAATTTAACAAAAGAAAAAAAATCAGCGTGGAGTGAGACACCCTGTATTTTTTTAATAAATGAATTGCGAGCTAGATGGATATTTAAAATTTTAGGCATTTATAATAATAATAACGTAAGAGGATACAATAACTAGAATGTAATAAAGATAATCTAGTGCATATTACAATCAAAGTCATTTGTTATAATAAATTGCGAGTTCAACTCAAGAAAAAAAAATTAGTATTTCATACTATAAAAAATGGTATAGTTTACTGCTAAAATAAAGGGGGTGGGGAGGGCAACTGGAAACTAGCCTAAAATGTATAGAGTATTGCACTATATATTATCATATTCTAGTAAAATTGTGGCTGGAACAAAATCAATTGACCTCGCGTGAGAAGTTTAATCAAGTTCCAGTTGAATTCAAAGGCAGAAACAAAAATACAAAATGTTACGTTCAAGAAAATCCATTAAGTGTTCTTTAGTACTCTTTACACTACGAGACTGTAGACAAGAAATGTATTTGGTTATTTTATAAAAAATAATGATACGCTGGCATAATGCTACACTCTTTTTCTCTGATTTTTTATTTTTATTTTACGCAAGGCATATCCAAACGTATTTAAATATTTATTGAAATTATTTTTTATTATAAAAGCATAAAACAGATTAGAAAACACAAAAAGCTCTTAATTGTTTTGCATTCGGAACTTTTAAGATTAATTTTTAGTATCTGAAATGGATAAGCTAATGGATAAAATGTAACATTTACTAGTAACAACTATACCTGATAACTATACCTAATAGCTATACGTAATAACTATACGTATTAAAAACATTTTATATGTGTATTTTTATTGTGTGTGTATGTGAATTCATCAATAGTATCCAGCATTAAACAATTTTAAAGAAACTTTCTGTTTCACTTTTGAAAAAACAATGAAAGGCAAAAGAAAGAAGAGAGAGATAATTTTGAAACATGGGATAGTTTTATATCAGGGATTTAAATAGACGGTGTACCAAAAAGGAAATTTAATTTGTAAAATTAAACAATTCATTAATTATGACAAATATGAAGATGAAATCCGTAGAGTTTTAAAAAATAGCTTGTAAATTTTGATTATAGTAATTTAAAAAAATGGTTAAAATTTTAGTCAATAGATGGAAGTGTATATTGAATCAACTCTAACATGCTAAATCTGATGTGCTAAACTGAATCGAGGATCATTCCATTTTTATTCCTCATCTTGTTTAGCTATTAAAATACAAAACAAAAAAGTATTGCGTATTAAAGGTTGGGCGTCAGATGGAACATACTTTTATGTTAAGTGAGCGCAGTGGTTAAAGTAAAACTTGTAACTATTTTAAAACTTATTATATCTAACACTTACGAACTGCGTTTTAAACATGTCATTAATTTAATTCGTAACAAATTATTGAATTTTAAAATTTGTGTGTCATTTTTGGGACTCTCTGTACATATTAATTAAAGCCCATTATAAAAACGTTACACATCTATGACAGGGTATTTTTTATAACAGTATGAGTCACTTTTCTAGAAACATACGAAAGGATGTCACGGAATAGTTATCAATGACGTACATGCAAGTGAAAAAAAATGTGATAATGAAAATAAAGTGTGGTGTAACCGGACAATACATGTAAATTGTTGTGATCAAAGGTCTCCTTAAATTTTCATTGTCATCAAACTTTAGAATTCGTTCGTCATAGGATATGTATCACTGCCAGTTACTTTAATTTACTGCACCATTTGCTTTCTTTTGAGAGTGCAGTCATGGCTATATTTTAAATTTATGTAGACACAGAGACAAGTTCGTGCAGGGCATTATTCTTCTTCAGTATATACTATTCCTTTTGAAAGTCAGGCCCGAGAGTCCAGCTGATTTAATTTCTACATCATTCAAAAAAATACACCAGCGAGTGACGTCAATTGAGTTGGCAATCCATTTATCGAAAAATCTCTGTCATTTCTCACATCTGTTGCTTTTATTTCCGCAATTCCGATTTATCCCAGTAGGGGGTGAAAGTGTCAAAAAGAAGGGAGTTAAATTTTAATTGCAGAATTGTTTGTTGATGTTTGGGTCAGCCTGCTGCAAAACTACCCGGCATTAGCTCTAGCAAAACTGACCGCAGGAATGTGAGCGATGCTCTAAGATCAGAATTCTTTGCCTTAAAGTTACTTCAAATTTAAAGCCTGAACGTGATAAATGTCAGACTCAGAAACAAACTTACCATAGGCCAAAAGGTTTTGACTATTAGATTGAAAATGAGGGAGAAAAAAAATGGGAGTTTTAATTATTAATTTTGGGTTTTAATTTAAAATTTGCATTCCAATAAGGTTTTAATTTATTATCCTTTCATAGTTATGCGATTAAAAAATTTAATTTTTTATATAAATAATGTGTCCACAGAGTATGTGAAATCAAAGATCGTTGTATTTGGATAACCATGGTTACGAATATAGCATCTACGTAACGTAAAAATGTAATTTTAATCAAATATTTCTCACGATCTTGGAAAATACTATATCATAATGTTACGTAAGTCCCAAGCAATACAAATATTTTTCCTTAATTTGAAAAGGGAAAAAAATCAGGAAAATTAGAGCTGAAAATGTATATTCCTAGTAGAATGACCCGTATATTCATTTCATTACATCAACAAACATAATTATGATAGTTGGGAAGCAAATTTATCAAGCAAAAAGCCAGTTATTGAAGTCGTTCTGGATGATGAACTGCCTTTGAGTGCAATTTTTACTAACAAGGAAAGTCTCCTTACCGGGCATACTCAGAATATTTTGAAAGAAACTACTTATGTGTGTAATAAAGGATCAATCAAATTTAGTTGCGGAATTGCAGAAGAAAGTCTGTAAAAAAAATAAAATACTTTCGAGTATTTGCGCGAAAAGACGAAAGCGTCACGCGATTTGGCAAGCAGCATTTTTCCTCGCCAAAAGAAAACGATTTTAATGCATCTGAAAATTGCTTGTTAATTAATTTTTAGAATGCGGTAAATAGCATTTAATGAATTAAAACTTAAACAATGATGAATGAGTTTAATATATATATATATATAATTTGTTCATATATTTGCGATTTCAAATTTATTATATATATATATATGTTTTGCTTGTTGATGCATTTATTTAATTTTAGCACTGTAAATATATTTTCATACTGAAAAATATATTTTCATATGTTCAAGCGTATTCCAAAATACAAGCCAGATGAAGAAAGCTGCATTTATACATTTCATTCAATATTAAAGAAGTCGTTGTTTTCATAGCAACAAAACCGAATCGTTGCGACAGTGCTCAATCGGACTTAATATTGTTCTTGAAACAATTTTAATTAATTTAAATTTTGTTTTAAATCATAAAATCTGATAATTAAATTTCATTATAAATACATATAAAATTTTTTATGACAAAACTATTGTTAAAACAAACTAAAACTGACAAAACTAAAAATATTTAAATTAAATTTTAAAAAGTTCATCATGAAACATTTTTACCTTAAAGAGTATTTGATTATAAAAAGTATTTTTTGAAATTTTATTCCGTCGCCAACCGGTGATAAATCGCAACGAAAATTTCATTATTTTTTTCACGGACGCTCTATCGAGGTTCCGAAGATACTTTTTTTATAAACATATTTATCCTCATGAGAAGAACATTCTATAATTTTTTTCAGATTTTTCGGAGTATGCCCGTATAGAGACCTTCCTTGTAAGTGCTCTTTCATTTGACATAAATGAATTTATTTAAGGTGAACAAGCTTTAAAAACACCAAAAAAATTAGGAAAAATGCATAAATAGGAAAGTAAAAAACTTTTTTATGACAATCTATAAGTAAAGTTGCAGACAACGTGTGTTTTATAACTAAAAATTTATCTTATCTATTTCAGCGTGTCGTTCTATCTATTGACTCACATTTATATCCGAAGAAGGATTGGTCGTTCTTATTCTTTGATAAAAGTAAAAAATTATGCTTATGTCCTTCATTGACAAAAAAGAACAAAAATTTTACTTTATATTAAAATATACGACCGTAAATATACGTCAATATGGCCTAAACTCTAATTATTGAAGATTACACTAGAGAATCAATGTTTACTATGTTAAAATATATATATCTATATATAATTCTGCGCTTTCTGTTGCAATGTATTTTTTAACATTTGTAATTTAACTTGCTATTAATTTTATGTTCAACATAAAATAAAAATCTGTCTTTCCGTTAAGAGATCTCGGTCTAGCGCCAAAAAACTGGTATCTCATGTTTAATATGATCTTATGATTAATCTGCTTTTTTTTTTTTTTTTTTCAATTTGCAAAATGTGGTAACTTTACCATAAATATTTACTGTGGTGATAGATTTAAAAAAACATTCGTAAAAATTATTTTAAAAGTTATAAAATTTCACTAAATTGAGCTAGAGTTTTCAAACAAATGTCGTTCGAAAGTATATCACCCCCCCCCCCCTCCTATTCGATGATGTAAAAATTGAAATTATGCTATATTTAGAAGTCGTGTAGGGTCAATGAATTCAAAAGCGAAAGTGCCGGTCATTGCTTATACACTTCTAAAAACAGCAATTTTATTTGGCAGCCTTCCAAAAGAGAACTGTGAAATTATGGAGGCGACAAAAAAAATTAAGAAATAGGACTTTATCACTGCAAAATTAGTTATTGGAAAACTATGGTCCTCAAAAATATTTCGGAAACGAGGCCGTAGTCAACGGGGGGATCATCAGGGTTTGATCCCCCCCCCTCCGAAATTTCCGTCAAGATGACTATAAATACTATAAATATGCCATTAACTATCACAGTGAAGATTCGAAAATCAACTAGGGTCCCGATTGTACGAGTTAATAAGGACCAAGCTCACCTCGGATAAGGAAAAAACTCGGATAAACTGGATTTACACAAATCGTCACCAATTAAGGAGATCAAATATAAATTTTCACTTAATTCATTTATTTTTATGCTACTAGCAATATTTCTTTGATGTACATTTCCGTTACTTTTAAGAAAAACGGGGAATGAAATTGTTTATTTGAAAAGCGCTTGATAGTTTTTTGTTTGTTGAATGTCAATTTTGCTGCAGTTTTTTTTTTTCCTGCAGTATTACGATATTGCATAGCTATCAATTTCTAAGATTTTTCCTTACTACTAAAACTTACCAGGAAATTTTGCATAATTCAATCGCCGAAATCTAACAATTCTCAACGATTAAATATGGCAAAAATTTGTATTAAATTTTTCGAGGTAACAAAACTTTACACATTGGAAGCTACGTGATTCTATTAGTGTCATTAAAATTGCAGGTGTAGCCCCTTCTTTCTGCTCAAAGTATTAAATAGTTTTTTACAATCGAACTTATACCTTTAGAATTGATCATTTTCTTCTGATGGACTGGTGGCTTCCATTATTATGAAACAGTCATTATAAACGAAGCGTTGGGTGAAGATGAAAGAGCAGTCGTAAAAAAAATTAGAACTCTGATTTTTTTCTCATTCTGACCAGAAAATCAGAGTTCTAACTTTTTACGGCTGCTCTTTCATCTTCACCTAACACTTCATTCATAATGGCTGTTTCATAATAATGGAAGCTATCAGTCCATCAGGAGAAAATAACTCAGTTAAAAATAAAAAATCCAAAATGCGATAATGATCAAATCACGATCAAATCCCCTACAAAATATTTTTTCTGGCTGCGGCCTTGTTCAGAAACAGTCAGTTTGTTAGCTTACATGCGTTCACATTCAATTATAGAATAATTATAACAAACATTCAGAGAAATATCTAATTCATTTTGTGCTGTAAATAAATTTGTAAAAACTCAATACAAAACGAAATATTGACCATGCCTACTTCGAACGGAACATTTCACCGGCATTTAATCAAAAACGAAAAGGGAATAATTAAGTATGTAAAAAGAAAAAAAGGAAAGGAAAGAAAAAAAAAACACATCTCTAAATATAATGACTCATTGAATGGCGTGCATTCTTCTGACACCTGTTTTTCACATGATGAATTACTGGTGAAACTCTTGGCAAGGAACGTGCATTGTGATTTAGTATTTCATTGCGCTTGGTGCCATTACTAAATTTTACTACACTGATTTTTTTTTCGATGCTTTAACACTGTAATGCATATCAATAATAAATCAGCCGTTTATGATTTTATCAACTATTTATTTCAAATATTCTTATAACTTTATAAAACATATTATGTATCTTTATAAATTTAATTTACACATGTGCCACTTAAAGATGGTAATTGGTTTTGATGTTCCTTTTATTCTCTCTTTTCAGTGAGAAAAGTAAGCGGCGATCAAAGACTATAGGAAAAACTAATGACCCTATTTGGAATCAAAGTTTTAGTTATTATAATTTTAGGCAAAATGAACTAAGAAAAAGCTCACTACAAATAAGTATATGGGATTACGACAGAAATAGAGAATTTAGTGACTTCCTGGGAGAGGTAACTTTTTTTTTCTTTTATTATGAATATTTCGCATTAGTTTATTTGTTCAACTGATTGAACTAATTTATAATGGTATAAAATTTATGTTTAACCCTTTATATCCAAACTATGAATTTAAAAAACTCTAAGCTTTTCCCCTTGCATTACTATGATACATTAGAAAATCTATGCATTAAAAACAAAATATGTATTTCTTTTTTGTTAATTACGGCTAATTACTTGATGAGGTACTTCAAAATACCATTAAGTCAGAATGCTTCGGAAAAAATCGGGACTTAGAAAAAAAAAACTACATCCATTTGTTCTTTGTTATTTTAATTTGACTTATCATGCATGTGTGTATATATGTCTATGGGGTATATATGACTAGATGATGATGCTGTCTGTGCATCATCAGTGAGCATTTCGCTATCCGAAGAATATTCTACAGTTATAACACTATCGACCGATGGAAAGCATTTGTAAAGAAATTTCCAAACTTTTAGTTGTAGAAAACTCAAAAGGATTCATAAAAATGCTAAGAGATATTTTTAGATATTTTTTCTTTTTTTGTAATTTTTTTCAATTTTATTTTATAATAATACAATATTTTTTTTCTAAAGATAAAAGTAACATTTTTTGTTTTATTATTCATCAATGTCATACATAAATCATGCAATATCTTCGCCTACATTGCATCAAAATTCATCTGTCTAGCACCTACGTATCCCTAGTAAATATATACGTTTTTATGCACCATATGTATTCAAACGATAAAAATCTGAGTAAAAATCCTGTTCAACGTAATCCCGACGGTACTTAAAAGTACTAATTTGAAAAGTGCTTCGTAAAGTAAACAAACAGAAAATTATTATTATTATTATTTTTTTTTAGCATGACATATTGTCAAGTGACCTATTTAAAACAAGATAAAAATATGATAGCCTTACCTTTAAAATGTAAGATGCTTCCAAGTAAAAATTAGGGATACCATGTCAGACAAGGAAATGGAAGCAAAACTGACACTCATAAGCACGCCAAAATAGCTTCGTTAACAATTTTCAGCTTACTTGAGCTGCTATTGCTATCTAGTGATGGTCAAGGGAAGTATTTATTATTGTTTCCTAAAAGTACCATTGCGAATGCTTTCAATGAATGCGTTTTAATTGGGATAGAAAACTGTGGTACTTTAAAGTACCGCCGGGGCAGAAAGGATTAATTACGCCAACCGCCGACCAGACCCCTCAGTTTTTAAAAAAATGCCTATTTTCTGTGTTTTAAAAAGATTACGCTAATTCGGAGGGTTAATTGATATTATCACGACCAGTAGAGATATTCTATAATCGGGTTGCTATTCATTTCCCTTTGATTGTGAAGGTTTTTTTTTCTCCCAAAGCCACATTTAATGTTGTCGCGACAACTGACGGCTGTTTTCGTGATTGATTAAGTGTGTCGTCTAGTTACAAAACCGGTCATACCCCCAAAATAAATTTTTTGGGGAAAGCTGATTTTTTGCCACATTTAGCCAAAATAAGATTGGAACCAAAACTCTTTAGTTTTATGGTCATTAGGGTAATATATTTGAAAACACGAAATAAGGTGGCAGGGGCACATGAAGGGAGGCGGTTATTTAAGTCTTTGTTTTGGATTTGGTCACATTTGCAATTTACTTTGGAGTGGCCGGTTTTGCAACAAACCAGAAATTATTTTTTTCTAAATTTAATCTGACATTGGATTTTTAGGTGTAGCAAATGCACAAAAATGTTTTGGTTCAACTAAATTTTATTTAACAAAAGAGCTTTAGGAAAGTTATTAACGTAAAATGACTTTTACACCGTTACTGATTGTTAAAAGTAACTGACTAGCTGTTAAAACTGACTTAAATGTCACCAAACAAATTATTTGAATGACATGATATTATTATAAATAAAATTATTACATTTTCAAAATTTAAACAAAAATTATACTATATACATACAATTTAAAACGTTAGTGGTCTCCTCGTTTTCGGCAGTCTCACAAATTTCGTCATGATGCTCCAACCATGCCTCTACTTCCTCATCATCTCTGCTTTCTGCTTCTTGAGTAGCTGATGCCAAGATATTTTTGTAAAAAAAATAACCGTCTGTCAGCATCTCAATTTGGTCCGAAACGTTTTGGCAGTAAGTTTTGGACATCCCGAAGTTTTAGAGGCTTCACCACGGTACTCGGAGCTACGTCCTCAAGTTTGCTGTTCATAATACTTCTCTAACTCATAACAACAGACTTTCTGACTTCTGCCTCAGATTTGTCGAAGGTCTACCCTTGCACCAGCACCTTATTTTTATCTTTTGTAATGAAAATTATTTTCGTAGGAGCAAATTTGAAGTGCCCCTTTGCAGGTGGTTTGAGGAAGAAACTGCTGGTCTTCTTCCAGTCATGGTCGGTGTAATCTCTTCCCGGCTTGAAAACTGTGCCGATAAAATATCTTCATACTTTGCAGGCTTAACGAGAGACTAGATTTTCTTCAATCTCCTTTCCATTTGAGCGAAAGCACGGTCTGGAGCTATAAAAGAATGCTGAATCAACGTAGTCATGTTATTACATTAATAATATATTATGATGGACATAATGATGATTAATTAATCAAAATATGCTATCTATGATGCTATTATGTTATCAATTAATTATGTATTATATTATCTCAAGGGGTGGATTACCCGTAACACCAACCTAGACAATGGCCTAGGGGCGTATGTTGTGTGGGGTTCGCAAAATTAAGAATTTTACTGTATTTAAATTTAAAGAAATAAGGACAATTTAAAATTTTAACGAAAAGTGTTAAATAAAAAATGAATTTGTAACAATTACACTTAAAGCATTTTTCTACTTTTGGATACACCAACACAAAATTCTTTCCGATTTTAAGTGTAACAAACGCCCGTTCATTCCCAATCTACAATCCTCAAAATACTAAAATTTATAAAACAAAATTTAAATGGAAGATTATTTAATTAATTAATTATATATATTAAAAATTCTTAAATTTGTCAGAGAAAATTCACTTACAGTTTTATGAAGTGGGGGGGGTGGGACGCAGAAAAGTATTTTGGCCTAGGACGTCAAAACATGTTAAACCGCCCCTGGTTATCACAGGGTGTATTACCTTTGAGCTTTGGCTTTGCTCCTTTCCCACGCCGTAGTTCCACTTTTCCTCATCTTTGATTGATTAGTAGACACTTCTTCCACAAACCTTTCCATAGTCGGAGAAAACACGAAGCTAAATTATTAGAAACTTGTATGCACCAAGAGAGAGCAGTTACAGGCGAGAGAACGTTAACCTAATCAACAAGGGAGAGGTTATTGTGGAGAGAAGCAGACGCGTCATCTATCGGATATGGAGATGGTCGGTTTTGCGGCACATCGTGATTTTCAAACGCATATAACACATGGATTGACCGGTTTTGGCATGGTTTATCGTTTCCAGATGGTAGAAACCTTTACTTAGAGCTTAAAAAACTGAAAAAACACATTTTCCATTTTTGAGGAGTTGGCCGGTTTTGCAAATAGACGACACAAGTAATCAATTATACATTCGAAAATCAGCTTGTATAAAATCGTAAAAAATGTCTTCTCAGACTTTTATAACCCCTAGGAGAAAATTTTTCGGCGCTATAAGAAAATCATTTTAAATGTAACATTTTAAATATATAGTTTTTAATATGACGTAATTTTCACCACCTTAAATGCTTTTAGCATGCAATGATTTATATTTTGTTAAATATATTTTTTTCTTTTTTAATGTTCACGTGTAAATATATTTTTCAATTGAAAAGTGTTTGGGAAATATTATCTGTGCTTGTTTAAAATTTGGCAACAGTTGATAAGAAAGGTATTTTTGAAGCATGAATAAATTTTCTTTTCGGATAATGAAATTTTTAATAAAAATTTAACTAAATAAAAAGACAAATTTAAAAACTGATTGGATACTGAACACCACAATCTAGTCAAGTATAAGCCTGTGATGGTTAAAAATGGTTAAACTGCTATGCATAGTTTTTGATCCTATAAAACTTATATAACTGAACTATCTTGAACGAGTTCAACATAAAATATCGCTTAAAATAGTTCTCATCGATTTAAAATTTGTCTGGTTCAACGTGTTTATCATATATTTCTCTATAATATTACCAGTTTTCATGTTTTATATGCAAGAGTTTTTGAAATATAACAAAAGAAAGTAAAAAGGTCACGATAAATTCAATTACGGTTGCTGCAGCAGAATTAGTTATTTTTTGATAAATTTTTTAATAAATCCTATAAAAGCTATATAACTGAACTATCTTGATCGATTTCAACATAAAATATTGCTTAAAATAGTTCATCAATTTAAAATTTGTCTGCTTCA
Source organism: Maratus speciosus (assembly GCA_963932465.1). Taxonomy (NCBI): domain Eukaryota; kingdom Metazoa; phylum Arthropoda; class Arachnida; order Araneae; family Salticidae; genus Maratus; species Maratus speciosus. The sequence goes on from OZ010791.1 coordinate 144,899,312, forward strand.
ACGTGTTTATCATACATTTCTCTATAAAACTACCAGTTTTCATGTTTTATACGCAAGAGTTTTTGAAATATAAGAAGAGCTAGTGAAAAAGTCACAATAAATTCAATTACGGCTGCCGCAGCAGCATTAGTTTATTTATTTTTTTTTTTTTTAGGATAGAGTTTTTATTTAAGTTTCATCTAATGTTACTATAAATGAGAATGTGCATAACCGTTTGAAAATTATAGAAAAACGAATTTAAGTTTCAGAAACTAAATTGCAAAATATTAGAATTAACCCCTTAACCTACAACTACGTGTGATACACGTGGTCTTGTATTCAGGCCAAAACTGATTATCACGCGCCTGGCCCGTAGTACATTGGTCGGGCCAAATGTAAATATTACGGGCATGGTCCCTGGTACAATGATCGAGCCAACGGGCTAACGGGATTACTAATAAACTTTTTGTTGTATAACTATCACAATTATTACATCAGGCTGTAATTACCTATCAAATATTCCACAAAATTAAACCTGTTGTATCTTACACGTGTGTTTGCAATCCTTAAGGCATGCGCGTTTCGTACAATTTACGACCGGTTTGCCGAACCGTGAAATGACTCAAAGGCTGGTCGATCTTGTTTACGTTTTGGACCCAGGCTGTTGAAACGTAAATCTTAGGTTAAGGGGTTAATATACTTTCCACCATGTTCCACAAGTAACCTATTATCTTATCTTAGGTATTTCTTTCTTTTAAAATTTGTTCCGTAAGCATTTTATGAAAATCTGTGTTAATAATTAGAACTTGCAGCATGACTGGCAATTTAATATTCATATAATCTAATAATTACACTGATGTGCAAAACTTAAGCAACAGTCATAAAATGCTAATTTTCGAGCGCGCGAATACTCAAAAGAAAATAATATAATTCAAATATGTATTATCTCCACAGCACAGCTAGTCGATATGACATCTCCTTCACGTCACACGTGGTCACAAGTGTTGCAGTCACTACGGTGAAACGAAATGTGGGATCGTTCATCCGTCTCATTATTAGCCTCAAATAATTGCCATATGATGACTCCACTGAGAAGTCACTGTGACTGTTGTTTTTTGATGAGTCACCAGATAAAATTACAATGAAGTCACCTTATGATTCTCATGTGACTAACATTTGAAGACTCAATTTTGAAGTAATCGTGAGCATTGCATTACAATGCGTTACGATATAATGTCACAGTGAAGTCACGTGATGACTTTCAGGTGAGCGGAATTCTTCTGTGAAGTCACCATTGCGCTCCTTATTGAAAAGTCACCAGATAATTTCATTTTCTGTCACTTGGGAACTTGTCACTAAACAGCTGTCATGATTACTTTACAGTGGAGTCTCAAAATGACGGTCACATGAGAGTCACTAGGTGACTTCATTGTAAAGTCACTTGATGACTCCTCATAAAACAGCAGTCATAGTGACTTCTCAGTGGAGTGACCAATTGAGAGTAAGAATGAGATGAATAAAAGATATCACATTTCAGTTCATTGTAGTGACTGTGACGCTTGTGACCATTTGTGACGTTAAGGTGAGTTCACATGGACAGGTTGTGCTGTTAGGTTAGTACCTATTTTCTACACTTGATGTTTGTAGAATTTTCTTTTGAGTACTCACATGTTGAGAAATTAGCATTTTGTGACTGTTGCTTAAGTTTCGCACACTAGTGTAATAATATCTTCCGAAATTATTAATGTTTCTACCAGTTTTTTTATGATATATGATTTTACGTTCTCAGAAAACAAAAGTTAATAACCTTAAATATAAAAATGAATAAAAGTAAATAATTCACAAACAATATCGTTTATAAATTATATAGTGATACATTTTGTTAATGTAAAGAAATAATCTAAACTTAAACAGGATCATCATATCAATTTACATTATTAATTCTTCATACGGTTATTAACTATTCTAATTCTAAAATAGTTCAAAAATTTTAGAACAATTATTTCTAACTTCACAAATTTCTTTTTCCCATCCGTTTACATAAAAGATGGGCATGAGTATCCACAATACTAAATCCAGCGTGGGAAAGTTCTTGGAACAGATGTGTCTATAGTCCGTTGCCACAGTCAGTTTTTTCTATTTTAATTTTTACTTTTTAAAATGCATAATATAAATGTGAAAAAAGCTAAACTGAGAATTTTTTGTCAGAACCTCACGTATAATTTTTAAAATTTTCAGTACAAAAAGAACAGGAAATAAATAAAACATTTAAAAAATTCAAAAATAACCTTATGCCTTTTTTTTTTTTTCCCCAAAATGAAGAACTGAAACAGTGGACTATTTCCTTTTATTTATCATAGGGGCGGAGTTATCCTGAATTTAATCTTTGAACACAGAAAGTAACAGGTAACGCAACTTTATAACGCATAAGATAACTTTTTAACCCATAACCCTAAAAATAATTTTTAACGTATAAACGTTAAAAAAAAAAAAAAAAAAAAAAAAAAAAAAAAAAAAAAAAAAAATTCTTACGCGGGGCTCTGAGGGGGAGGGGGGGGGGGGTTGCCTACTGAAGAAAAATTTTTAGATATTTTTTTTCCTTTGTGTTTGATTATTTTTAATTATTTCAGAAGAATAAACTTTTTTTTGGTCTTTGAAAGAAAAAGAAAATTTAGTAGATAATCCAGGGAGGAACAATTGCCTTCCGCTGCTTTCCTTTGAGAACATTTATTTTTCATATTTTATTTCATATTTGTCATTGTTTATTTCATAACTTTATCATTAAATTAAAAACGTCTTTCAAAAAATCACTTTTTAAAATTACTTTTTCTCACCATCAACATGCTTATGAAGGCAAAAGTACTTTTACAGGCAAAATTGCTTGCGCTTCAATATTGCATGTTTAACTTAAGGCTCAATTCTATTTAGCTCTTGACATTGGAACTCAATGTAATTAAAAGAAGAAAAGCGAAAAGGAAAAGAGCTTTTCTGCTAATAATATAAAAAGAAACTAAACTGCTTCGTATCGCATAAAACTACTCATGTTAGATGCGATATTTTGATTAAGTTTAATTCCTTCATAAATTAATGAAGTTCAGCAGCTGTTGAAATATTAAACTATTTTTTCTATTGCTTATTAGGGAACGTTTAATTAGCTGAAACCACCTCACAATTTAATACTAAACTTAGCTGGCGTAGCAATCCAATGTGTTGCATTTGCACTACCCGAGATCTTCGAACTTTTTTTATGTTTGTGTATGGGTGTGTGTGTGTGGGGGGGGGGGGGGGGGGGTTGTAATTTAATTGCACAATTAGGGAAAAAATTATATTATGAATTTTCAATTTTATTATTATGAGATATAAATTACATTTATAATGTAATTGAAACTTACGAAAATTACATTTTATAAGTTGCGTGATTTTGATATATTAGAACATCTTTTTAAGAAAATGGCGACGTACAGGTAATAAAATTCCATTGGTCAAGAGGATTTCGGTTAAAAATTAGAAGAGATTGCCATTATTGATAAGCTAATGTTTGTTTACTTTTCTGACTCGTCTAAATGAATTCTCTGTGCGAATATCGTCACGTTTTGTAGTGTGGATTGCTATAGTTTGAACTAAAACTTTTAATCTGAGCATCTGTCCTGTACGTATATTTTGACCCCACGCCCAAAACTCCCTGTTCTATCACAGTTTATTCATTTACATTTTGTAAAAATCAAGAAAATATTATTTCATAAAACTGAATAATGTTAAAATCTTTCAACGTTTAAATAATATTTTTAGTAAATATTGAAATAATTCATACGAATATTCTTTGTGTTGCATTTTTAAAAAGATAATGTAAACCTATTCTGACATACCTATTAATTATCGGTTATGTAAACGTGCATTTCATTAAAGCAATTTATTTAAAAAAAAATAGTAGTAATAATAATACAGCTATTTGTTTACCATTTCCGGTAGCAGGCGATATCACATTATTTACATTTTACTTTCTTTTGCTTTTTTTTTTCATAAAAATGGTGTGATATAGTTACCATCTTTAGAAGCTCTTTCTTAAAGATTTTTAAAAATAGTAATATATAAAAACCAATTCCAATTTTAAAATTCTGAGCGCTTATATGACATCCTCGGATTCATGTGGATAACTCGTGTTAATTTCACCGCGCTGTGCTGCAAGTTCTAAGTGGAGTGGTGTGGAAATACAAACAAATAGTCAGAATTATTATAACAGATAATAACTTAATGTAAACAGTAAACAAATTTTTAAAATATTCGGATATAGAATACAAAAGGCCGAATAAAAAAATTAAAAATAATATTTTACAATTACAGAAATTTAAAATAAAGAAAAGCAAAATTTTAAAACAGGACAAACCATAGTTACTCCAACTTTTTTTTTTCATACTACATTACTTTTATATTTAAAATAATTAAACTTTAAATTTTCTCACTTTCCAATTTAAGGGGAATCGGTATTCACTGGATTTTTTTTTTGTTTATTTCAGTATGTTATAGTACTTTTTTGGTGTATTATTAAATATCTTTTTTATCTGGGGGAATGTTTTAATCAAGAAAAAAATCCAATTCTTGTGATAAAATTTTAAAAGTTTAAAGACATTTTAAAATTTTACCTTCTCCTACAATTTTAAACGTTTTGAAACTTTTTCTTTTTGCATGCTTTTCTTGAAACAAGTATGTTTCAAAGCTCTGGTAATCAAATTTCCAAAAATTTAATTAGTTTAAGAAAAAATAAATTAATTGTTATGACTTAGGTAAAATAAAGTAAAAATGACTATTGAAATACAGTTATTAACTATTCTAATTCTAAAATAGTTCCAAAATTTTAGAACAATTATTTCTAACTTCACAAATTTCTTTTTCCCATCCGTTTACATAAAAGATGGGCATGAGCATCCACAATATTAAATCCAGGGTGGGGAAAGTTCTTGGATCAGATGTGTCTATAGTCCGTTGGTACAGTCAGTTTTTTCTATTTTAATTTTTACTTTTTAAAATGCATAATATAAATGTGAAATAAGCTAAACTAAGAATTTTTTGTCAGAACCTCACGTACAATTTTTAAAATTTTCAGTACAAAAAGAACAGGAAATAAATGAAACATTTAAAAAATTCAAAAATAACCTTATGCATTTTTTTTTTTTTTTTTTTTCCAAAATGAAGAATTGAAACAGTGTACTATTTCCTTTTATTTATCATAGGGGCGGAGTTATCCTGAATTTAATCTTTAAACACAGAAAGTAACAGGTAACGCAACTTTATAACGCATAAGATAACTTTTTAACCCATAACCCTAAAAATAATTTTTAACGTATAAACGTTAAAAAAAAAAAAAAAAAAAAAAAAAAAAAATCTTACGCGGGGCTTTGAAGGGGGGAGGGGGGGGGGTCTGCCTACTGAAGAAAAATTTTTAGATATTTTTTTCCTTTGTGTTTGATTATTTTAAATTATTTAAGAAGAATAAACTTTTTTTTGGTCTTTGAAAGAAAAAGAAAATTTAGTAGCTAATCCAGGGAGGAACAATTGCCTTCCGCTGCTTTCCTTTGAGAACATTTATTTTTCATATTTTATTTCATATTTGTCATTGTTTATTTCATAACTGTATCATTAAATTAAAAACATCTTTCAAAAAATCCCTTTTTAAAATTACTTTTTCTTACCATCAACATGCTTATGAAGGCAAAAGTACTTTTACAGGCAAAAGTGCTTGCGCTTCAATATTGCATGTTTAACTTAAGGCTCAATTCTATTTAGCTCTTGACATTGGAACTCAATGTAATTAAAAGAAGAAAAGCGAAAAGGAAAAGAGCTTTTCTGCTAATAATATAAAAAGAAACTAAACTGTTTCGTATCGCATAAAACTACTCATGTTAGATGCGATATTTTGATTAAGTTTAATTCCTTCATAAATTAATGAAGTTCAGCAGCTGTTGAAATATTAAACTATTTTTTCTATTGCTTATTAGGGAACGTTTAATTAGCTGAAACCACCTCACAATTTAATACTAAACTTAGCTGGCGTAGCAATCCAATGTGTTGCATTTGCACTACCCGAGATCTTCAAACTTTTTTTATGTTTGTGTATGGGTGTGTGTGTGTGGGGGGGGGGGGGGGGGGGGGTTGTAATTTAATTGCACAATTAGGGAAAAAATTATATTATGAATTTTCAATTTTATTATTATGAGATATAAATTACATTTATAATGTAATTGAAACTTACGAAAATTACATTTTATAAGTTGCGTGATTTTGATATATTAGAACATCTTTTTAAGAAAATGGCGACGTACAGGTAATAAAATTCCATTGGTCAAGAGGATTTCGGTTAAAAATTAGAAGAGATTGCCATTATTGATAAGCTAATGTTTGTTTACTTTTCTGACTCGTCTAAATGAATTCTCTCAGCGAATATCGTCACGTTTTGTAGTGTGGATTGCTATAGTTTGAACTAAAACTTTTAATCTGAGCATCTGTCCTGTACGTATATTTTGACCCCACGCTCAAAACTCCCTGTTCTATCACAGTTTATTCATTTACATTTTGTAAAAATCAAGAAAATATTATTTCATAAAACTGAATAATGTTAAAATCTTTCAACGTTTTAATAATATTTTTAGTAAATATTGAAATAATTCATACGAATATTCTTTGTGTTGCATTTTTAAAAAGATAATGTAAACCTATTCTGACATACCTATTAATTATCGGTTATGTAAACGTGCATTTCATTAAAGCAATTTATTTAAAAAAAATTAGTAATAATAATAATACAGCTATTTGTTTACCATTTCCGGTAGCAGGCGATATCACATTATTTACATTTTACTTTCTTTTGCTTATTTTTTTTTCATAAAAATGGTGTGATATAGTTAATATCTTTAGAAGCTCTTTCTTAAAGATTTTTAAAAATAGTAATATATCAAAAACCAATTCCAATTTTAAAATTCTGAGCGCTTATATGACATCCTCGGATTCATGTGGATAACTCGTGTTAATTTCACCGCGCTGCGCTGCATATTCTAAGTGGAGTGGTGTGGAAATACAAACAAATAGTCAGAATTATTATAACAGATAATAACTTAATGTAAACAGTAAACAAATTTTTAAAATATTCGGATATAGAATATAAAAGGCCGAATAAAAAAATTAAAAATAATATTTTACAATTACAGAAATTTAAAATAAAGAAAAGCAAAATTTTAAAACAGGACAAACCATAGTTACTCAAACTTTTTTTTTTCATACTACATTACTTTTATATTTAAAATAATTAAACTTTAAATTTTCTCACTTTCCAATTTAAGGGGAATCGGTATTCACTGAATTTTTTTTTGTTTATTTCAGTATGTTATAGTACTTTTTTGGTGTATTATTAAATATCTTTTTTATCTGGGGGAATGTTTTAATCAAGAAAAAAATCCAATTCTTGTGATAAAATTTTAAAAGTTTAAAGACATTTTAAAATTTTACCTTCTCCTACAATTTTAAACGTTTTGAAACTTTTTCTTTTTGCATGCTTTTCTTGAAACAAGTATGTTTCAAAGCTCTGGTAATCAAATTTCCAAAAATTTAATTAGTTTAAGAAAAAATAAATTAATTGTTATGACTTAGGTAAAATAAAGTAAAAATGACTATTTATGTAGCATTTTTATTTTTCAAAAATGAACTGTTTAAAATACTGAAATTCCGATTCCTAATTTTATTAAATGTATCTTAATGAATGTCAAAAAAAAAAAAAAAAAAAAAAAAAAGCCAGTGGATTGAAAAGTATCTGCTGAAGGTTTAGCAGTTTGATCATATAGATACATTGAAAAAATACAAACTGGGGAAAATAATTTAACTATTGCAACTCTGGGAAATGGATAAAGGGAAATGGATGCAGTAAAATGTCTTTTCCCCATATTTATAACCATAGGGTCTTTATGTAGCTTCTCCAGAATATATTAGGGATGTATAAATACATTTTAAGCAAAAAACTGGAAAATTGATATTTTTGTCGGTTTTTGCAAATGGAAGGATGCCCTTTACCCTAAAAATTGTTTTGTTGGATAATTTTTTGCATTAAAATTTAAGAAATTCTGGTTTCTTAAATACATTTTATTCATGCAGATGATTCTAAATATCATATAGCAGTTACAAATATTTTTTGTATACTTCTTTATTATTATGTCCATTAGCACACGTTAACTTTTTATTTACATTAAGTAAAAAGCTTTATCATATGTCAGAAATGATTTTCATATAATTATTGAACCATATTTTTCGTACCTTAAAACGCAACACTTGTTTTGGGGGGAAATTTTGCATTCTTATTCTTAATTCCGAAAAATCACGATGTTAATATATATATATATATATATATATATATATATATATGTATATATTTAATGTTTAACATAAATATAACTAGATTCCCCGGGCCATCACCAATACATAAAGGCATATGCACACATACACACAGAAAGATATATATATATATATATATTTCATTTTTTTCATTCATATATTTCATTTCATCATCATCATATTGTTTAACTATGGTCGCCCTTGGCGACCAGTTTGGTCTCCCTTAAAGGTATGCTAATCATTGTATCATGTTACTTTTATTCATAGTTTAATTTACTTGCTCAATTCCTTACCAAATCGGAAGATTCTGATAAAGAAATCAAGAACTCTGTATTTTTATGTTAGCCGGGCACAGGTGATAAATTGCCAACCATTGTTCCCTTCGCATTTTTTCACATTTCATTAATTTCATTTTATTTAAAATATAATATTTTCGCTCATTTTATTTAAAACATAAAACTTTCATTTAAAAAAACATTTAAAATTCATGGCTTTCACTTATTTCTTTTAATTTTCAAAAAAAGACAAGAAAAGAAAATAATAAATAATACCACAAACCATGACATTTAATTTCAACATCAAGGCATTGTTTTAACTTACCACGCGAAAAATAAAAAATGCTAACTGGCGTGTTAAAAAAATGCTATTGGCGAGATTTGCACCCTGCTAACATAAAAGTGTCAAGAATTCTTTGCGATCGTGGCAACTTTTATGTAGTTTTATTAAGGATTTTTTTTTTCAATAATTAAAATGGAAGCCTTGCATTTGAAAAGCGAAGAGGTCAGCCCGTATTATTTATGACAGTCACAAAGCTTGGACTATTATAATTTATATAAAACGATGGCGTTGGAACAATATTTCCTGATTTATTATTTGCGCCTGGCTAACATTAAAGTACCAAAATGTCCACTTGGCACATTAAAAGCGAAGCGGTCGGCCCGGAACTGTTGATGACAGTCACATGACTTAGATTTTTATTATACAGATATATTTTGTTAGTTAATTTTTAATAATTAAAATGCAATAATAATAATAATCTCTCCTGAACTTACAATTAAAAATTGCTTGATATTAAAACTTTAGAAGCACATAAATTCCTAATTAGCAGAATTGTGTATAAAAATATTCAATTTATAAAACTAAATATGGTTCTTTATATATAAATTACTTTAACCAGTGAAACTAGTAATACTTCTTTCTTTTTTCTTCTGCATTTTTACATAAAGAACAAACAAAACCGCAACACACATGATACAAATATAGGAGATATACCAAAGGAAATTCTTTTTTAAAAAAACTGTACCTTCATTGTATAAGACGTTATATAAGACCTTCATTAAAAAAAAAAGTAGCTTATACAGTAGAGTCCCGATTATCCGAGTCTCGCTTAACCGAGTTTCCGCTTTAACCGAGTTATTGTCGTCTGATGGACTGATGGCTTCCATTATTATGAAACAGCCATTATAAATGAAGTATTAGGTGAAGATGAAAGAGCAGTCCTAAAATGTTAGAACTCTGATTTTCTAGTCAGAATGGGGGAAAAAATGGCCATAATTTTTTTTTCCAAAAAAAAAAAAAAAATTAAGGCCATTTTTTTCTACTAGTTACTAGCGTCACAGGCGACTATTTTTTAATTCTAACTGGCACCACTTTCTCAAAACACAAATCCTTAACAGACAATTTGACAACATTTGCAAGAGAAATAAACTTCAAATTTTATATCAGAACAATACTGATGGGAACAGAATATAAAAATAGTCGCCTGTGGCAGCCTTGCTTACATAGCTAAAACAGAAGATCACATTAAAATTCTTTTGTTATTATTTAAAAAAATAATTACCAAAACTAAAAATAATTCAATTCACAGATTTTTCAAAATTTTTCTGGACCTTATATCAATATTTAGTTTTAAAAACTTATTTTTATCAAAATGGTGATCGTTTGAACAAAAAAAGGTCATTTTTTCGCCTTTTTTTACTTTTTGTTAACTTGGAAAAATGGTTAATCAATGAAAATTATACTTTTCGGTTGCATAAGCTCCAGAAAACACAATTACTTTTCTTTTGTTTAAAAAAAGAAAGAAAAAGTAAATTGGTTGAATGTTTCTCAAGAAAAATGTTCTCGCACTTTGAAAATCATTGTTTCGTGAAAAACAAGTTTAAAGTTTTACAATAGCGTTAAGTTCAACAAATGGTGCCACATTCATCGAGCAAAAAAAAATTCTAAGGAATTGGAATATCACAAAACCGCTTTATGGTAACAATCTGCACACATGATGGATGCAAAAAACAAAAGATCGGAAAATTTATCACAAAGAAATAGACCTCCCCTTAACGGGGCAAACACATTAGTGAAATTCAATGAAAAACACAGCTTATATAAAAGTATCTTTTTGTACGCTATATGTTGTTTCTATATATTCTCGCTATATGTTGTTTATGCAATCTTGCTGGGACATCCAGTACAATTGGTAATCAGGTGTATAAGCTATGTAATATGAATTTCTAAATTTGTGTTCAATTGCTGCAGGTGGTGATTGGTCTGGGCTCGAAGCCTCTCGACGACACATCAGAGTGGTTTCAGCTCTCTGGTCACCGAGAAGAAAAAACGACACATTTCTCCACAGAGATTACGACCCTCTCTCCGACCGGCAGCAGGATATCTGACGAAGAACTCTCAGATTACGACGAGAAATTCCTAGCACACACAGGTAATTCACTGTAATTATTTGCTTGCAAGATGCAATAGAACAAGACTACAATTACTGTAGACTCCCTAAAATCCACAAACGCCTAAAATCCGCAGGTCACGACAGATGTAAACAATGAAACTTTCAGTTCAGATGTAGGGGCAAAATTACAGATTTTTTTTAGTTTTTATCAATTCCATATGTATTTTAATATGTAATTCTCGATAATATGACTGAACTCGTGGTTTTTCATGAAGGAAGTATAAATTTATGTCTGAGAAAAATCAAGATATTCCTGATGTCACTAGTAATCACAATCTGTATACCAAATATATTTATATATTAATGAAGTCTTTTGGGTTCCTAAGTTTGGCTAAACCAGAAAAAAAAAAAACTTTCTTATTTTATGATTTTGTTGTGAATTAATAAGGTACCTTTATGAGGAAAGTTTCATTGAATACTTCAAGGAAAATGTATCTCATCTTTATTATGCACGTTTAATTATACATTATTAATTATTTACTTATTGTTATTTTCGTTTTCGCTTTTTACTTTACTTATTTTAATATTTTACTACATTACAAGTATTCATTGTAATTTTGATTGCATTATTACATTCAAATTGCTGTTAGGAAATGTAAACAAAACAATGACCAGAAATCTGCATAATTCTAAAATCCGCACAACCTCTGGTCCCAAGCTGTGGTGATTTAAGGGAGTATACTGTACAGAAATTAATGAAGTATTTACTCATGCAGTTTTTTTCACTTCTTGTCATCAAGTTTCTAACAAAATTAGGGCGCGTGAAAAATACGCAAGTTTTTCGAGTCTGTATTCATTTATAATCAGTTTTCTTGAATAAAGTTGTGAATAATAAAAGAAATGATTTTTTAAAGATAATATTAATATTTTAATAATTAATTAATTTACATTAGATCAAATGTATTATAGTTTGATCAGAAATCGGTTTTTCTCAAGTAGGGCGAATCTATTATTTTCCCCATACATTACATATAAACGAATTTAATTTTTAACTCTTTCCAAGATAGCTGAAAAGTGTTTATGAATTCGGTTTGTCTGGCTATCTGTCTGACCGTCTGTCTGCCAGTCGGTCTGTCTCTAACTTGTGTAAATAACTTCGGATTGATATATGCCATTGAGATTTACTATGGCATGTTCGATATTGAAAATGAAGTGTATACTATTCAGATTTCCTTTACAAGGACACTCAAAAGAATTCCGTTACATTATGGTTTAAGAAGAAATATTGCTTGCAATATATTTTAATCATGTTAGATTACTTCAATTATATTGAAAGTGGGTATACAGCACTGAGGTGAATTAAAAGATGCTTACTGTAAAACAGGGTGTGCATAGCATTAATCGCTCATTTACAAAGACACATAAAAGAATTCATTTGCAATAGTGTCTATGAGTGATAGTTACTACACGTGCGTTTTCAGTTGTAGCATGCACTTTTAAACTTAACTAGTTTTTTCTATATTACTTGGCATATATAAATTCTATAGATCCTGTACAGGGCTGCACAAAAGAATTCGAGTACATTTCTTTTTTCTGACAGAAATTGCTGAACGGAATTTTTTACCTCTGCTATGCGTTTCCAAACTGAACTAAATTTTAGCATACTATATAATATATATAAAAATTTATGGATAATATACAGGGCTTCACAAAACAATTCGAACACTTTTCCGACTATTGATGGGAATAGCTAAAATTCTGTTTTCAAATTTGTTATGCCCAATTGTTAACTTGTGTGTCCTCTTTCACCTTATTAAACGGTGAAGATTTGTTAAATTATTCTGAATGTGTTTGAAAGTGTTTCATAATCTATGATGACGCATTATGTTTTTTCTTGTTAGAACATGAACAATGTAAGAAAATGTGGACAGATCTAATTTAGATTGATTCAACAACAAATACTAGTAGATCACATGATCTATGATGCAGCGCTATCGGTTAAGTCTATATGCATGTAAAAAAAATTAAAAGGTGTGTGCTTGGAAGGAGGGAAAATGTATCGGATTTCTTCCCTCCTATTCACTGTACAAAATTCAAACTTGACATTTAAGCAGATTTTATAATGAAAATTCAGAAGCTACATATGGTTGGATTTATATGATATCCTATTTGATTAATACAAATTATTCTTTCTCATTTTTTTCATAACCTTCAACGGAAATAAATTATGCATTTTTTTTTTTTTTTCCGAATTCATTTCAAAAGCGGGCGGTGCGAAAATTGTGCTAGTAAACACGATAATATTTAAAGATAAGTCTTTGTGTAATGCTTTCTTTTTTCTCTAGTTTAAAAAATACAAAATTTAGTACAACAATTCCGCAGGTTACGTTGAACTATCTATCAAAAACATTAGTTTGCATGTCTACATTTTCCCATGTCATTTCGTAGCTTTTAAAACATGTTATTATTTAGTATTATTAATTAATTTATTTATTTTTGCTCTGTTGCACTAAATATTTCAACTGAATGAACCGAGTAAGATATGTTACAGATTTTTCAGTTAAATAATTTTTAACCAAAAAATAAAACCAATTTAAAGCCGAGTGATTGTTTTTTCACTCATGACTTGCTTACAATCGTTAAAAACACTCATGTACGAAATTAACTATTTTCAACTTATTTATTACGCGCCAGTTGAAGGTTTGGTACACCATAGTCTATTTTGTTACTAATCTGCATTGTTATCTACATTCAATTTAAGCCACATTGTTGCCAGCATCACTCACGTTTGAATCGCAGTAAATGATCATAGATTAACATTTTTTACTTGTCTCTGTAAAACAACCATACTCGATACGACGAATCTTTTTAAAAAGATAACTGGTACTGTTTACCTTAAGAACTTGGAAGTTCATGGTGAATGGGCGATTTTTATGAAAGCTAGATTTTCGAAAGTAAAGGAAAAAAAACGTCAGCCAGACTACCATGCTATTTTTAGTACCTGTTGAAATTTATATGGGACCATCCCCAAAGAAACCCTTTAGATCAAAATATCCATATATACCTTTATTGTTCCTTTGCTTACTTAAAAATGTATTTTACCTTTGTCATTTCGTTAGATATCTATACAAAATGAAGCATCATTGCAATGCTAGTAATTTAAAGCACATAAGTTAACGTCCGAATTTATTTATTAAAGGTTCACATATATTATTACAGGCATATACACAGTTAATGCAATAAACACTCAGGTTCGAGTCCTGTCACCAGCTAATTTTTCACTCCTGTTGGGTTTATTGTATTAATTGTGTATATGTCTGTAATAATAAAAGTGTACCTTTAATGCTAGTAATGTCAATCTTCTATAAGAAAAGAGAGACATTGCATTAAACATTTTCCCATGAGTCCTTTTTAGGGGTGTTCGTAATTATATAAATACGTAGCACCTACAGTCGTCGTTCGGTCCGTCTGTCTGTCTGTCCGCCCGTATATAACACAGCAAAAACTACCCAACCGAATGGGCTGAAATTTTAAACATATAATTGTTGCAAAATTTTGTCGAGTCATTTCAAATTTTATGAAAATCGGATGTAGAGTTTAATTACACAGACAGTCAAAAGTTTTCCGTTACATTACGGCCAATGGGAAAAAATTATTTCAAGTGCATTTTAATGCTGTTTTCGATGCCTTTCGAACAGAATGAAATTGATAGCACTTATGAGGTACACTAAAATATACATTCAGTACAATATGCGGTGCAAACAATATTTATAAAACTAGTTACAGTACGAACGCACCACATTTACCACGTTTGACGTGCAATTTCCAACTTGTTTTTTCTACTTTTAGTTATAATTTAAATACATGTGTAGTATAAAACAAACACTGATTTTGAGGAGTACTGATAGTGATTAGCAGTACAGAAGAATTTTGTTTTTCTTGTTTAATTTGAGCATGAATTGTGTTTTGCAGAACGCAGAATAATGGCGGTGGACAACAGTCCGCCTTTTTATGAGGAAGACCGTCGCCACCAACAGAATCTGCCTCCGAGTCTAACCTCTCCTATGCCATCGCCCATGATCGAGCGATCGCGATCTCTCGCAACACCCCCATCACCTGTAGCAGGTGACTACACGAGGGGGCGAATGAGAGAGGTAGGATTCGAAAATAGAAGAAGATCAAGATCCATGGCCACCGACAACTCTTCCCGGAGGAATCCAGACTACACCTCCAGGTCACTCTCACCGCCGGAACTCAGGTAGAGGAAATTTTGACAAGAAATAGATAAAATCATATTTCATTTAATCTAGTTTTATCCACATTATAAATCCAGTCAAAATTAGTATTGCATTATCTTTTATGTACATTATATTTTACCGCACTGAAAGGCAGATTTAAAATATCAAATGATTAGAAATAATTGCATTATCGGTATAAAAAGACTATATTTTTTTTAATGTAAGTCTCCTTTAATTTTCAATCACCTTGTTTGTTGAATCGTATGTGTCCCGATTTGAAATTTTGGCTACGATTTAAAGCAGAAAAAAAAAAATTATTATTCTAAACTAACTAATATGATTTTATCTTTTTATAACCAAATATTCTATATTTAAATACCTTTCATAACAACTCATGTGAAAGCAATGTTCTCACTGACAAAAACATCTTATTCTTGTTCAAATTTTTAGTTTACACAGGATATAAATAGAAAGAGGTTACTTTTTTACCACTAAACTAAAAAGTGCTCTAATAATTCGTTGTAATCCAGGCAAATTTGCTTTTTCTCCATACAAGGACTATTGTTATTTATTGAAAAAAAAAATTCCCAACAGAAAAAGAAAAGACATTAAATTTGTTGAGGCAACGGGTTAGTGGAGATGAATTTTAGTTTTGTATTTAAGTGTTATATAATGGACTTTTATTCTATTACCCCCACTACGATTAATTGCATTGTAAGAATGGGAGTTATTGTAGATGAAAATGATTAATTTACTATACTTTTTGTGTTTGTATATAAGCCATTAATTATTCATTGAGCTATCCTTTTCTTTTATTACTTCTTTATTCATTTTTTTTTTTTAAACGTACAGTTACTTTTACTAGCACTGTTTAAAATAAATTTATTTTTCTGTTAATATCCTATTAAAATTTCTCTTAGATTCGCTCTTTTTACTTACTTACTCTTTTTTACATTTATCTATTCAAATGATTTAAATTAACCAAATATTAAGATGATTTAAATTAACCAAAGTTTAAGAAGATTTATATTAACCAAATTAATCCTTACTTCATAAATAAACTCATTCATACTTTACCAATTTAGAAAACATTAATTTGTGTAGTTTTAATATTAATTTAACTATGAATTAATTTTTTATGTGATTTGAATTGGTTTTATAACGTTTTGATGATTCACTTTATTAGTTGAATTCTTTATTTGACAGTCAATTTTATGATTGTATTTTCATCAGTTGCTGTATTGATTGGAACTTTGTGAAAAATGCTTTTTTTTTTTTTTTGCTACTTTATTTATGTATTTATTTATTTATTTATTTTTTTGCTACTTTATTTTTTTATATATACAAAAATTTGCAGACCTTTATTTGCTTGTATTTGTAAGATGGAGCCCCTAAAGAGTGCCTCACAAAATTAGCCCTTTTATTGGTTTAATTTAATTGAAATTTTAATGGATTTATGTATTTTGTCCATCTTGTATATTTAGAGTTAGAGGTTGTTTCGTTAAGGATTTATACGAAATGTGATCATGTTAAATTCAGTTGGGTTTTATTTTGATTTTAGATGGATATCCGATTACAAAAAGTCACACTTTATACAATTACATGTAATATTTTGTGATTTAATCAACTCTTAACTTAACTCTATTAAATCAGAATGAATTCAGACACTAACGCACAACTCGATAGACTATAAAACTTAGGCTTTTTAGAATCACTATTAGATGGAGTTTTTTACTTTTGACTTTCAAACAGTTTTCTGAAGTACGAGTATATTGTGATAAGTTTAGCAAATTTTAGTTTAGTTGCTTGCGGATTGTCAGAAATACACAATTTTTTTTTTCATTTTTATCCATTGCTTTCCCTTTATCATTACAATCATTTTATCTTCCTTGGTCTTGATATGTTGTAACATAATTTGTGGTCTTGGTATGTTGGGGATTTGTCCAATAATATGCGTGTGTTTTTGTCTGTGTGAGAGAGAGATAGGAGTAAGATGTGAAAGAATAAGAGATATAAATTACTTGAAGAGGGCTATTGAATTTATTTCAAAGAACTAATGTATTCTTCAATAGTTTTAAAGAAATTTCTTAAGGTGAAATTACTCAATTTATATACATAGCTATGCTTGCATGAAGAGTACGAAAAAAACATTTTATTAATATATTTCATTATTCTTTGCAGGCCTCGTTTCCAACCTTCATCTCATTTCTCCAATGTTCACCTTTTGCCCCCTCCCAATATGTTCCGAAAGCGCCAGCTGCCTCTGGTGCCCCACAGCCGGAATGACCTAGAGGAACGATTACTTAAAGGACGGAATTCGGTTACCCCCAATATTACAACAGGTATACATAATTTTTTTTTATTCATATATTTAAAGTAATTTTATTGTAAAACTTTTTTAAGCTTCATTAGGTCTATTCGTCACGTAAATTACGAAAAATTCATAAATTTCGCCAATTGATCACAAAAGATGCAATTTTCGTCAATTAGCCAGAAAACTGTACGAACTTCGCCAATTACTGTCAAACGTTACGTAGAACCTTGCACTGTCAGTTGATCTCCATTCACAACACGAATGTCAGTATTCATCTCAAACTTATTTCATAATCTTAAACCTAAAAAGAAATTAAACTGCATCAATTTTTTTTAAACATATGTTTTATTCGAGTGCGGTCTCATTCGGCACAGTAATTTTGTGGTTAAATTCACCGGTAAACTGATTGATTATATGTTTTATTAAAATCCAGAACTTAAAAAGGAATGAAATTGCAACACATATTTTGCATATCTCTTTGTATAAAGTTTCATTCGTCGTGATAAATAAATGGTTAAATTTACCACTGAATCTGCATCTATTTTATTTCAACAAATCTAAAATAATATGTCAATAAAGAAGCTTGTTTATTAAAGGGCAGAAAATTTCATGCATGATGCATAACAGAAAACAATTTCGGGATGTTAATATTGGAATATTGTGTGCTTGTGTTCTTATAAAAATCAAGTATTTTTACGTTTTTTCAAGTTAGTAGGAAAAAGCTACTGTTTTCAATTTGTTTAGCAATGCAAACTGTTGTCCTATTGCCATAAAAATTCATTGGGTTGCTTTGTCTTAAAAAAAAAAAAGTACTATAATTACAAGTAAAAATAAGTAAAATAGTTAAGTAAAAATTAAGTAAAAATAAGTAATAATGTACAAATACATTTTTAAAATGATGCTGAAATTGTATTCCATTTTCCGTTTACTATTTTGTAATGCAGAATTTTAATGATACCACTTTTTTCGAATTTATTAAAGAATATTTTAAGTGGCTTTATTTATTTATTTATGTTTTTTTTATATATAGATATATATTTTACTTGGGTAATATTTGATTTGAAACTTACAAAACAATGTTAAATTGCAAGTCTTTAAATAATAGAACGTTAGCAGATACAAGGTACAAGATGCATATAACAAATTTTCTTAACTAATTTATGGCTTCATAATAATGAGTTATTAGTAATAATTATTATTAATTAACATTAGAAAAATATTCATACTTGATCGATAAAATACGCCATAAAATATTTTCTCAGGTTATGATTTTTTTTAGGTTGGATAAGTAGACACGCTGAATGAGAAATTTTTTATTCCAAAATAGCAAAATAATTAACACATTGTTTGAACGCTCAGCAATATAATCGTGTTTGTATAACCAAAACGACATCGACTAAGGGCGGGGTCTGAATCCTTAGCTCCACCTATATAATTCTTCTTTCATATAATGTTGATAAACTGTTTAAAAAAAAAAAAAAAAACGTATTTATATTCTATATATTTGAGCATATTTTTTCAGACATTGAGAAATGTTATATTATAACCATACATTGAGCAATATTTATTGATGCATAAGCTTCATTAACTTTAAGAAACTTGAAAGCATCTAGGCACAGAGTGTACCAGGGTTCGTACGGGCACCGTTATTTTCAAGGCCAATTATCAATATTTTTTTTACAGAAAAATAAATCTAGTTTAAACCCGTGAAATTTCGCCTTATTTAAGCAGAGATTGTCTATATGAAAATACTGGTACCGAAGTATTTCTTAGTTTAAAAATTCAAGGACCCGTACGAACCCTGGTGTACCTAGAACTTTCAAAAGACGGCGGAGCTTCTATTATTTGAAAAGCTATATTCGTTTTGAACTGCCGGCCAACAGCGTGTTAAAGTGACTTGCACACATACCTCATTGGCCATATTTAAATATCATTAAGGCATACTTTATTTCTTTTTTAGTGGGGAATCTGTACGACATGAGTAAGTCTCTTCACAGTAACCTAAATGCCCGAGTCTGTGAATATTTGTAGCCCCGCCCCCTTTTTTTCAACGATTTTAGTTTGCTGTTAAATTTTGCTTCAAACTTGTTTGTTTTATTGCACTGGATTTTCTTTTTGAAGGGGTGGGGGTGGGGGCATATTTATTAACAATAACAAAATAACGACAAACAAAATAACAATTTATTATAATTTGTTATAAAAAGTATTGCAATATATACTTTTTTACCTTAAGCATATTTAATTTATTTTTCTGTTTAATACAATTTAACATCGAATGTGATCGTGGCCTTTCCTTTAAAAAATTGATGATGTATTCTTAAGGATTGGATGTATTCTTCTTGGCTGATATATTCTTAAACTACTTTCAAAGAAATCTATTAGTGATTGTTATTTCATTTTAATAGTCCAACAGCATGGAAGCACATACAAATATGATTCATATGAATCAAGTACTTTTTATTACTTTTATTTCAATTATTAATTCCTTTTGTACTATTTGAAAATTCCTTTTAGAAGAATAGCCAAAAAAAATAATTTAATTAATTGCAATTTTTAGCTTTACCTATTTATTTTGAGACATAACTTGTTACTGCACAGTGGTTAAAATGTGCTTGTCTAAAGGAATATGCGCTTAGACCTTGAAAATACAGTGCGATTAACTTTTTTTTGTACTGCTGTTTTTCTTACTCTAATAAATTCAATTCCTTTTACACATTTAAAAATAACAAGAATAAAAAAAATTTTACTAGTAGGATTTTGCATGCTTGGCAGTAAACAGTACTGTTCAAGATCAATTAAAAAACCAAATGAATACCAGTCTCTACGATTGGGTAGCGCCAGGTTTAGCAAAGTGAAAGTTAACACTTTTGGGTCTGGCGTCCTTATAATAGGACATCTCTTTACATTTACTATTATTTTACCTTTACAATGCTACTTCTTTTTATTTGCAAGTATTAACCTCTTAACTGTTGTTTTTTTTTTTTGTTTTTTTTTGTTTTTTTTGACACAATAAATTAATAATAAGGATCCGGAACCACTTTTTTTAACTAAAATATTTGACTTTGTACAATCGAAAAAGGTACTACTATGTCATTTAATAAACCAAATATTACAGTTAAAATTAAGTGGCATCCAAAAGCTTCTAGTATCGAAGATAGCAAACTCTTTTTGCTCGAGCGGTACGCGGGCAAAATAGTTAAGGGGTTAATGATACTTTATGTCTTTATATTAGTCAATATCATTTCAATTATGTTTCAGCATTTAGTATTAATAGTAACAATAATAATAATGACAATAAAAAGTTTATTTAAAGCTCTATACACCGTAAAAATAGGGACTACTTGCTCAAACCAACAGCTTATAATACCCCCCCCCCCCCTCAAAAAAAACGATAAAAAAACACAATGGAAGGTTGTTATGTTTGTATAATGTTGTAATTTGACATTTTCCAAGCATCTTCAAAAATTCTTCCATAGAGTATTGGCATATTAACAGTAACTACATCCGTTAGATTTTAATAAATGACATGTTTGTTAAATGTAAGTAAGCCTCATATTTTGTTCTTTGTAACTACTTTCAATTTTTTGAACCAAAAAGTAACCCCCCCCCCCTTCAAAAAAAAAAAAAAAAAAAAAAAGAAAGAAAGAAAGAAAAAAGAATGAATGAAATCGCACCAGAAAGATTTAAATATCAATGTCCCTGATTCAATAGATTTTCGTAAATGGGAATTTGAATGCAATACACTTAAAGTCAGATATGTCCATGCTTCTAGAGAATGAATCTACATAAATTTATAAATTCATGTACTGCTTAGATAAATTTTTGTGATTTTAAATAAAAACAGAGCGGTAATTGGACTTAAAAAAAAAAAAATCAGCCAACTAAAAAGATCAGGTGAAAAATTAAAATTTTGTACATCATAATAAGCTTTAATAATCTTTAATCAATTTTTCAAGTAAAGTAATAATTGAATATTATAAAGATTATTTTCTCAATCCATATAAGTTCATACATGTTGGAGAAAAAAACGATATTCTCTTTTTAAAAAGTAATATCAGGCATTGGCTTGATATTCTATGACAAATATTCTAAGATTTAAAACAATTTTTAAAAGTAAACTGTTAAAAAGTATATAAATTCAACTCAATATTTAAAAAAAAAATTTACATTTAAAAAGGAAAGTTTTTATTTGTAGATCTGAAAAATTGCTGCTTTTCTTGACTGACTATCTCAAATCAAAAATTGGTAACATTCAGGGTGGACACAAATTAGTTCGCTAATTTCGTAAATTAATAACTTACGAAATTGTAATCTTAATAAAACACTTCATTGTATCATAATTTTGGTAATTATGTTCCTTCTTCAGAGCTGAACCTTAGTTTGGATTGGTCCTAGTGTTATTCTATGGCTATCAGCATCACGAGTCCTTTTAACCCTACATTTCAGTGTATGGCTTTAATAAGGTTCTAGTTTAATGTCTGCCGTTTCCGAAATCCATGCCTGAATTGGAATCACGAATGAGCAACAGCAATTTGTTTGATCGAAGTGAAGATGTTCACACACGTATGGTAAGAGCTGATTTACCGATAAGTCATTTACAGAGTAACGAATATTATCCACATCGAACATTTGTAAGAAAGATTTACTTTGTGTTTTTCACTATCTTATTATTATTACTTTATTAAGGATCAAGTTTAATGTCTACCGCTTCCGAAATTCATTCCTGAATTAGAATCACGAATCAGTACTGCACTTTGTTTGATCGAAGTGAACATGTTCACAAACGTATGGTAAGAACTGATTTACTGAGGAGACATTTACAGAGAAATGAATATCAGCCACATCGAACATTTGTAAGAAAGATTAACTTTGTGTGCTTCACTATCTAATCATCATGTTTACTCAAGGTTTAGCTGTATAACTATGTCCCAGATAGCATGAACATTAGCAGCAAGTTTAATTTTTTCTGATATTATCTTGCCGTGACAAATTTGAATTGAGAAATTCGTAGCAAATCTCTCGCAAGGTATACCATCCCCTACTTGCATGAGTAGTTTGTTGTGAAACTGATGGGAAGACTGTCTTTAACTCATGAAAGTGACGAAAGCAAAAGATCCCTCTGTTGAGATAATAGACAATCAGTAGATACGGAGAAATTGCAGAAATTTATTCGGTACACCGCTTTTTTTAAACGCTATACTTATCAAAAAACAAAAAAAGGCTCGAATTGATAAAGTACAAATATATCTTAAAATGTTTATGGTGGTAAAAACGACGCATACACCTTAACGGTGCGTACGCATCAATAGAACAGATCAGGTCTATGGACCCCTTCGAAGGGATTAAACTTATAGTGTAACAGTTGTAAACAGTTAATGTGGCATGGAAAGATTACTACTTTGCAGTAAGTTTGCAGTATTTTTTATTACTTGTTTGCTGAATTTAACTTGCACGACAAGTTAGCTGCAAGTTCAAAGTGTGGTGACTTCGGCGTTTGCGTTATCTTGCTGAAGTCTTGTTATGAACTTTCAGTCTTGTCATGCTGAGCTTGCTGCAACTTTGAAGGTTTTCAAAGCAATACTTCTGCAGATTTTCTGCAAACTAAAAATGCTATGTGGGGTATAATAAACCATTCTTTTTGTCCATTTATTTTATGTTCACCCTGCATTGAAATTTCCCACTGATTTCAGGTGGCGGTGGATACGGTGAGTACGAGCGGTTCCGTCGCGGCGGTGGCTCTCGGATGGCTGCCTCTCTGGGAGTCGGTACATCCAGTCCCCTCGTTAGTCCCGAAAGAAGCGACTCAGAGTCCAGTTCCAAGTTTAACCTCGGCAGTGCCTTCCACAGAAACAGTCGCACTCTAGGGTAAGTACATATTCTTCATCTCAATTACTCGGATATGATGAGTTTAGAATCAATCAATTATATCTCACACAATTAAAACACAACTGGCCCCAATTTTTGCATTCAGGTATGTGACTTTAACATCTAAAATTGGACTTTTAAATGTGTATATTTAATTCTTATGGGTGTGATAGTTTTGCAAATCTGAAATGTATTTTTTACGTTCAAATTCTGATGTATGTATGTATGCATACAATATATTTCGAGAACGATAGCTTTAAAGCTCTCTTTGTAACTCTTAGCATGTGTTCGATCATCCGAAAAAGGTAGAAAGTGGGTCTACTATACCGAGCTCCACAGTAGTACGGAGGGCTAACTTCCTATTCTGACACATTGAATCCAACGATCCACCCATGAATACAATGCCAACGATTTTCCGAGGAAAATTTTTGGTAAAAAATTAATTTTCACCCATAGAGTAGTATGGGATAGATATTTTCAAATTGGATTTTCTTTTTAAATATGACGAAATTACTACAATTTTCCGTGGTACATATTTTTATTGAAAAAGCTATAGAATTTATATAAATTCATCGCAAATTTTTGATATTATATTAATTAAAAATGAAATTTTAGGTAAGCTCAGCAAAAAAGATTGAAAATTTTGTTAAGTATTGCTCATAAAAATATCAGAAAGGTGTAGAAATAACCAAAATTGATAAAAAGTACGGGGATAGGTTTGAAAAAATGTTTCTAGGAAAGTGCAGTACTCATTACTTGTGCGCATTGAAAATGTGATGCGGTCGCGGTTGCAAGTGGATTGGTGAGATAGCTGTCCGCACTATTATGGAGCTCAGTAGTCTGCTCTTGAAATGACCTGCTTGTTTTAAGTATTTCTCCAAATTATTTATGTTTATTTATAGTCGTTTTGCAGTTTATTATATATTTTTTTTCACTTGAATAAATGTACAGTCGTGGAAAAAAAAGGTAACCCCCCCCCCCCCCTACAAACTCTGCAACAAATTGTTGTAGAAGAAAGTTACTGGTACCAAACGATTGGAAATAAAGTCTACTTTTAAATGATATATATAAAATTTGCTTAGGGGGCCATTTACATATCAAGATGAGCCCAAACTCTTTTTTTCAATAGCAATAGCCAAGTTTGACACCTTAAATAGATTCTACACACTTCAATTAGCTTAAATCTAAATTTTCATGAAATTCGTATGAATAGTTTCCGAGAAATTAATTATTTTAAAATGAGCCTATTTGGGGTGTTGTATCGAAGTTGAAGTTCGGTACTCGATTGTTAAAATGCTACAGAATTTGCCAATATTAACATTTCACTCGCTTAATATGTTTCGACTATTGCCAGCCCAAATGTTTAAAAAAAATTAGTAAAATATATTTTTTTCAAATTATGCTTTTCTGGACATCACATTAAACCATCATTTTGACGTTTTTTACAGATAATTCAAAAACTGCTTGGAACAAAAATTAGAAATTCAGGATTTGCATCAAGCAAGACATAATAAACATAAATCTATCAAAAAAAATGTAGGTTGCAATTCATATTTTTTCGAATATTAATTTCATAATTCATATTTATAAAATTTTTTAAATTATAAAGTCAATGTATTTATGTTTGGGTTTTTTAGTATTATAACCAAACAAGAAATTATCTCATTAGGATTATAATTTTAGGAGATATTAATAAAAATATGAAAATATAATTTAACATTAGAAGTTCTAAACTTTTAATGTTTTTATCATTCAAAAACTTATCATCCAAATGACTTGAAATTTCATTTCTAGGCATAGTTTGAAGCGAAGATTTAGAATATAGTGTCAAAATTGGGTGTTGCCATTGAAAAAAAGGAAGTTTGGTCTGGATTTGATTTCTAGATGGCCCCCCTAAGTAAATTTTATATACATCATTTAAAAGTAGACTTTATTTCCAATCGTTTGGTAGCAAGTAAATTTCTTCTATGATAATGAGTTGCAGAGTTAGTAGAGAGCGTTTACTTTTTTTTTTCCACAACTGTACAAAAGAATGATTAAGACATGAATTTGATATTTTCTTGGAGCGAAATAATCTTTCATTTGTTAGGGAGTTTACGGGTCGCTCTTCGACTTATGGGGGACCGGTTCATCCGTCTTCGCGGGAGATGGACGGCAGCCTTTCTGACACAGCCGTCGGATTAGTGACCGAAGACAAAGCCATGACCCGACGCAATACTCCGACAGATCTCAGGCCCGGCAGCGCCTACGATAAGAGAAGCCCCTTCCTCTCGAAAAAGAGCAACAGCACCTCACAGCTGAGTGTCACAGGTGAGCATTACCCACCATACACATTTATCTGTCCAGCCACAGTAAATATCATATAGCTAGAATTGTTTGCCCACCAGCACGTTAAACTTTGGTTAATTATTTGTGTACGATAAATGTATGATAAATAAAATAATTAAAAAAATGAATAAATATGTAAACATATAACTGAATAAAAAAATATATGATGAATATAAAAAAATAATGTAATAGGAAATATCTTTGAAAATGCAATTATATTTATTCCAACTTGCTTTTATTCATTTTATGTAGCTGAACTGTTATTGTATGAGGTATATTAATGCGTGACGAATAAAAACTAATGTAAAAAAATAGCCAGGATAAAACTGGTTGAAGAAAACCATAAATAGTCTATGGAACCAGAATAAAGCTGTTTCTTGCCTCCATTTTAAGGGACCTTCAGTGTAAAATGTTATGGGGGGGGGGGGGAATGAAAGAAAGTAAATAGAAAAGCAAACAGCATAAACAGTACTGGTCTTAATTCCAGACAAAAAAATATGAGAAGGTACTGGGAAAAAGACGTATGCTGCCCTTGTGCTATTTCTTACTCTTTTTTATCTTTTTTGTCATACATGTTTTGCATCTGTGCTGTTTCTCACAATTTTGTGTTGAATAAAGCGTTCCTTTATAGACGTCTTGAAACTATTGTAAGATAATTTTAGTCTCGTTACTTTTTACGTTATTCTTTATTCGTCACATACTCATATATCACTTACAAAAAATGAATATGAAAAAGTAAGGTTAAAAACTTTTCAATTGCATTTTACAAGCTTATTTCCTATTTTACCTTTGTGAGCTAGTTTAAAGTAAAAAATATATGTAGTAATTAAATAGTTCATTGTAAAACACGGATAAAACTATGAAACAAATTTCGAGTGATGGTTTAAAAATATTTCTGTTTTTTAATTATAAAACAATTATTTCAGTAAGATTAGAAAATTAAATTTCTACTAAAGAAACGGTTCATAGCTTGCAATTTTGCTTTAAAAAATTATCAGTATAATGGTTTTCAAGAAAAAAAAACTAACCTGTTTAGCTAAAACTGTAGCGAGCTCACCAATCCAACTAAAATTTTTCAGAATAAAACTGGTATTTCATGTTACATTTCGCGTGTAAAATTGAAAATAACTAATTTAGACGTAAAAATATATTGAAGCAAAACAATAATCCACTTAAAACATGTTCTCAATTTCCTATGAGAAATATCAGCAAACCATTCATCTTAAAATATTTATTTTATTTACCAAGCTCAATAATAAACAACATTTTTTTAATGTTGTTTTAATAAATACGTATAGTATTTTGATTTTCATGAAGAGCTAAGAAGTGACGAAAACTGCTATAATACGAATGCTTACCTTTATTTTATTTTATTTTTAACGCGAATTGTTTGCTAGTCTTTTGATGGGGATACACCCAATATTTTAAATATATTAAAATAATTCATATAGTTTTGTTTTTAAATAATATAACTTGTTAACCATTTCTTTTTTTAACTTTCATTTTATTACAAAAGAAGAAATAGTTATCACTGAATTTTAATTTTAAAGGAAATGTAACAATAAGGTAATGTAATAATAATGTTTGAAACTTTATTAATTTTTGTGTTTGAAAGATAAGTAAGCTAGGTGCTTATACAACGAGTGAGCTCGAAGTCGCCGCGGTTGCGCCCGATGTAATAAATATATTTAATATAACGAAAATCTCTTTCAGATTTTACTGGTCGGACTTTTCGTGCTTGGTCCTTTAACGTTCTGCGCGGGCTAGAAAGTTGCAACGGCACCCTTCCAGAGGGCCGAAATGGTAGTAGACCCGAACACAGAAGATCACACCAAAAAAATTAAAAGCGATTTTCGCTATAGACACCTATCAGCGAATTCAAGCTAAAGGTTTATTGACCAATAGGAAAACAGAGGATTGCAGATAACAGCCAATTGGAAAATAGATGGGAAATGGGACCGAAATAGTGAGAATCGCATTAAAAAAATTAAGGAAAATATGTTTTGATAATGGGGGGAAAAGCGAATACACAGTTAACAATATTTTCAGGATTTTTATAAATATGAAATGCTTCAAGGAATTTAAGTTCGTGTATGAAGTAGGTTTAGAAATTATTGTAACCGAATTGTAGTCAAAAGTATGATTAATCTCCCAGCAATGTTTTGTAATAGAAGATTTATCGGTTTCATGTTTTTTAGTATATTGTTGATGTATGTTCTTAATTACGAAATTTTAAGCAACGTTTAGTTCGTCCAATATAGGAAAGACCGCACTGGCAATTAATACTGTAATTACCCCATAACTTGGATAATTCAATAGTATCTTTGAGTTTGGAAAGGGTGAGTTTATTGGTAGAGGCAAAAATTATTTTGAAGTCATATTGTCTAAGAATTTTAGCAGTGGGAAAGTTTGATTTAGGAAAGAAGGTAACACAATGTTAATATTGGAAATAAGTTGAAGACTGGGGTGAGTAAGAGGAACGAGGGTGCTGTAATTTAAATAGAGCAGTATCAATTATAGAAGGGTTGTAACCTCTGTCAATCGCAATGGCTTTAATGTATCGAATTTCACTATTAAATGACTAAGAATCAGAGCAAACATGTATGGCACGATTTATAAAGGTATAAAAGGCCGCCAATTTTGGCTTGGAGGATGGCAAGAACGAGCATGGGGTGGCAGAGAAACAGTGAAGTTTTTGCGATAGACGGATGTAGAGAAACCGGTTACATTTCATATTTATTCGTTGATATTTTTACATTTTTATTATATTGCACCAAGCTCCTTCTTAATAATTACCGGTCAGCGGCTTCGGGGGGGGGGGGGGGGCTAAGGCGTTTAATACATTAGTGTGCAAAACTCAAGAAACAAACAAAAAAAAATGCTAATTTTCTAAACAAGTGAGTACTCAAAAGGAAATTCTATAAACAGCAAGTGTAGAAATAGGCGCTACCCTAACAGCACGGGCAATCGATATGAAGTCTCCTTGACGTCACAATTGGTCATAAGTACGATAGTCACTACAATGAACTGAAACGTGATATCTTTCATTCGTCTCATTCTTACTCTCATTTGGTCACTCCACTGAGAAGTCAGCATTTCTGCTGCTTTGTGACGAGTCACCAGGTGACTTTACAATGAGGTCACCTTGCGACTCTCATGTGACCGTCATTTGGAGACTTCTTTGTAAATTCATCATGATAGCTATTTTGTGACGAGTCCCAAGTAACAGAAAATGAAATCATCTGGTGACTTTTCACAAAGGAGCTCAATGGCGACGCCATAGTAGAATCTCTGTCACCTGAAAGTCACCATGTAACTTCATTGTTACATTATTTTGCGACTCATCCCAATGCAATGCTCACGATGATTTAAAAATTGCGTCGTCAAATGACATTCACATGAGAGTAACAAGATGACTTCATTGTAATGTCATCTAGTGACTCATCACAAAGCAACAGGCATAGTGACTTCTCAGGCTAATAATGAGACGAATAATGAGACGAATGAAAGATCCCATATTTTGTTTCACCGTAGTGACAGTGAAACTTGTGACCATGTGTGACAGGAAGGAGATATCATATTAATTAGCTGTGCTATAGGGATAGTACCTACTTACTACATGCAGTGCGCCTGATGTATATCATTTTTTTACTCACATGTTCAAATAATTAGCATTATATGTTTGTTGCTCTTAAGTTTTACACACCGGTGTATATCAGACGATCACGGCGGCTTCGAGCTCACTCATTAGTTAGTGTTGCCAGGTTTTCCCTCATAAAGCAAGGCTCCAAATGCTCTGGACACTACTAATTTATTACAGTTTATTCCGCAACCTTTAATCACAGTTAATTCTGCCATTAGATAATGCGAAGTAAATTACTTTAAAATACATGTGTCCAGAGCATTTGGAGCCTGGATTTACGCGGGAAACCTGGCAACACTAGGTCATTACTGTGATGAAAAATATGAATAAAATATCATGAAAAATAAGTGTTAACCTTCACTTGTGTATATCATACTTAGTAATCACATTCCAATAAGAGCAAATTTGAAAAACATGAAACTAAAAATTTCTAAATTTTATAAAATGAAGAATTAAATCAATTACTAATTTACGTTTATAATTTGAAAATAATGTAGATTTATACATGGAAGAAAAAGGAAAATATATACAATATTATAAAACTATTTTAGTGAGCTGATAAAAATATTTTATTTTTAACTGAAATAAGAGTTTCGTTTTCAAAAGTAATGTAAAATATTTGTAAATATTTATACTTTTCTTCTTTATTTTGACGTGAAAGCGTCTAATAATTCAGTCCAGTACACAGATTGTTAATCAGCAAGTGTTATATTATTTCTCATGTTATTTATACTGTTATAATAATAATAATAATAATAATAATAATAATTTGCCTAGAAAACTAAATAATGTACTATTATGGAAACATCACTAATTTCTTCCCTTCTACATGTTATGCTATATCGCTTATATTGCGCTCTACTATTTTTGGAAAAATGATTTAATTGTTGAATGTTGAGGCATTCCTGAGTTCAGATTGTCAGTTTTTGCACACTAGGTGTTTACTGCAATAGAGAAAAAAAATTGTAATGAATTATTTTAAGACTTATTATGCACATTCGGCTCTGTAACTAACTGTTAACTTATTCATAAAATACTGAAGTAAATTATTTTCCATATTATTGCACATGCCTTACCTTAGACATATAATTACAAAGTTAATACAAAATAAGATTAAAAGGAAAGAAAAATAACCTTTTTATGGTAATAATGCATTACTTTTTTCTTTTTACTTCGTTTAATATTTTAAATAGATTTTAAAGAGCATTCATATAAATAATTTTTTTAAAGTTTAGCACATTAAAGTGTATATATATTTTTTAATTTATTAGATTTTTATCCCTTATAGTTTTCAGTAGTTAACTTTTTTTCACTTATTTATGTTACTATAAAATTCATACCAAAAAACAATATTATCTGAAATTTTTATTTATTTATAAAGTACAATGATTTAGTTTAATAATTCATACCAAAAAACAATATTATCTGAAATTTTTATTTATTTATAAAGTACAATGATTTAGTTTAATAACCATGTTATTTGATCATTTAATACAGCTTTATCTCCACTTTCATTTACATCTTATATTTTGATTTGGAAAACTATTTAATAACCTTTTCTTATAAAATACAAAGGCATATAATCCAGTCAAGTTTAAATTTCTATTCCCTGTCAGACTAAAAAAAAAAAAGAAATTATCAATAAATTATTAAAATTACCTACTTGAGTGTAATATAAAGCCAGAGTTAACGAATTTTATATCTTATGCACTCTTAAAAATATCGTGAAAAATTACCTCTGTTTTTAAAGGCTGTCTATTTTCTAACGAAAGAGAACGCTGCATAAACGCCTATGAAACGTTTTCATTGGTCAGAAAATAGATAGCCTTTAAAAACAGAGGTAATTTTTCACAATATTTTTAACAGTGTGCTACATTTTGAATAATAATTTTTATGTAACTAAGAATGTCAAACAGATTCCAATGGACTACCACATTTTTAAATCATCCTAAAATATTATTACCTAACAGACAGATTGAAAAAAAAGTAATAAAGACACTACACACTACTATTTACCCGTTTGTTCCAATATTAAAAATGCGAGATTTGAAAAAACGGGTAGCATAAATGATAAAATATAATACTACTTCTATAAGAGGTACAATAAATAATAAAATTTACTAGAATATAAATTGTGACGAATTGAAAAAGTTCTGCTCCACACATACATTTAATAAAATAAAATAAAAGACCATTCTGTGCTTCAGCCTGATTTTTCAATCAAAAAAGAAAACATTTGCAACTTTCGAAATCAAATTTTGCTTTTATTTCTTTATTTTTGTGCATGACTGTTACAATCTCCCATTTTATTCATGTTTAGAATGCATGCTGTGTGTTCCTTAGATGAATTCACAAGGCAGCATGATGATGCATTTATGTTAATTTTACATATACCGTCGCCTCCGAAATTTTTAATTTTAAGTGATAGACAGAATTCTCTATACCAAAGCCAAAATTCCCATTAAAATTTTTCCGATGTAATTTCGTTTTTTGCACCAAATACCTTGATGTGATATCGATGAAGGAACCTATCTTTCTATCTAGGTATAGAATTAAGTATTCAATATGATGTTTTCCAGAATTGAGAGAGCAACCACATCTATCATACTGTTTTAAAAAATCAAAAGCCTTTACCAAGAAATTTAAAAAGATTTTTACTAGAAAGTAAATACCTTAAAAAAAATCTATAAAAGTATGAAATAGTACAATCAAAAAAATTTTTTTTATGTGTAACTGAATGTAGTTGCACTACTTTTAGCAAGTAATATGGGATTTTTATATTGCTCCGGTAGTGCCTCGTCTTCCGTTCAGTTTTTTTAAAAATAAAATTTAATATTATTTATCAACTTCAAATATGTATTATTTGTAACCTAAATGCACATATAGTGGGCAAGGAATCAGTAGTGAGCCACTAATTTTTAAAGTTTAAAAACAAATCCCGAAAGCATTTCTCAAAAATGACTGAAAGAAATCAGACTGACTAAAAGCCTTAACTGTTAACTGTCCATAATCTGTTTGGAATATTTTCCCTCTTCTTATCGTGAAGAAGTTTATTTTCTGGGACATTTGAGAAGACAGTCTTGCAGCAACAGGTCTCGGAAGCACACCTTCTTCAAAAACGACTTTTTTGGAAAATTCTTAGAGATTTCATTAAGAGAAAAATTATTATTTTTTCTTTTACATTGTGTTTTACTTTGCATTAAATTGTCTTTCATATACTTTATTACACCGCAAATAATTTATTAGATAAGTCAAAACCTTAAAAAATTGAGTGTTTTATTAATTTTGAGGGGTGACGTACTCCTGGGTCGCTGTCTCTTAAACTGTATCAATAGTGGGCATGAGAAACCCCTAGTAGAGAATAAGCTAAATTTTATTTTTATGCCTAATTTATTTGAATTAAGTACTTTCTGTGGTTTAAAACCTTTCTATATAGTTTGTTTTAGTTTCCTACTCGTCAGAACCAGTAGAGTTTTTTGTAATTTGTTCTGCTGTAGGTATAGATAGGAATTTACACTAACACAAATAGAAAACATTAAATGTCGGAGTTTTTTCGTTTCTAAACTGCTTTGTTTTGTAAGAAATTTTATATTTGTTTAAGAGAATACAAATCATTCTAATAGTGAAATTAGCTATTTAAAACTGTTATTTAAAAAAGCAGTTTTCAACATTCATGAAGACTATCTAGCAGAAAACTTCTATGTTTTCTACGACAAACTTCATTATCCCCAAAATCACCGATAGTCTCAAAAGTAAAAAAGAAAAAGAAAAGGGAGAATTTTTTTTTCTTTGCTGCCCCCTTCCCCTCCCCCCGTAATTAAATGGTTGATTGTTTATTTACCATTACTTCAAAGAAACAAATAGGGCACGGTTTTTTTTTTAAGTTAAAGGATTTTAAAGACTGTTTGGAGACAATAATGATAAGCAGAAATTTCGGTGCGGAAAAATTAGTAGTTTAGATGATTTTTTATTTTTCATTACCAGAAAGTAACAAACAGGCCTGGAAATGTAATATAGCTTAACAATTTAAAAATTTGCATGCTATAAAAGGCAACGAGTAATGAAAATTTTGAGAAGAGGGAGAGATGAGAGTTTGAAGAATTTTTTTTTAAGTTGAAGTCTACCGAAGCACAGAAGATCCTCTCCCTGAAACTTAAAAATTATAAATAGATAAATCCAAGGAATGCTTAGGAAAAAACTACCGCCCTTCGACAATAAAAGAGGTTGGTCTAATGCTTGTTAGTCTGATTGATCGAAAGTGATAAAGTTCATCAGGTTTTTTGTACTAGTCTGAAAATTCATATAATTCAATGTATAATAACTCGGTGAATTTTGGTCGTAGCAGATGGTAATTTTTACTGTTTAACTTGTTAGAGAAAGGAGAAAGTTTTTTTCTAAAATAGGAACCAGAAACCGTATAAAAATTTAATTTTCGCCTTTTTTTAAATGTAACTATTTTGACGTAAATGGATTTTCATAAGATGAAGAATAACATTTGAAATATTTCTGCAATTGCAACTACAATTCTAAAAGCGGCTTAGAAATTAGCTATTGATCAACAATAAGAAGGAACACCTTGTATATAACCTAAAAAAATTAATGCAGATTGTAGAACATTAGATATGTAAAGAGAAATCGAAATAAAATTGATTTACACAGTTGAGTTGTGTTACATAATTGTAGCTCCTGATCTGCAGATTTACCAGTGAAATTACTTAATGTAATACTCTAAAGTTCTAAATATGTTTGTATTATTGTGTATATTTAGTTCTAGACCTGTAAAACTAATTTAAACTTATGTATGGTATACACTAAACTCAAGACTTGAGTGGCTCACTTCTGTGGGCCCACTACCGGTGCATCATAATTTACTATGCCCACTACTAGAGCATAGAGAAAAGTAACATTTTTTTTTTTCAAGGAATATATTTTGAAACTTTTAACGTTATTTCTGATAGATGAAGATTAGGACTATATGCTAATGATATTTAGATAAATGCCCTTAAGTGTCCCACTACTGACATATTTACCTTTAACTGGTGTCAATAAATCTAGCAACAAACATAAATACTATTTTTCAAACACATAAGTTAATTGTGAGTGATCAAATGAAACTGATATAAGTAACATTTGTAGCAGTAGATACTACCCTAATAGTAGAGCCAATTGATTTGACGTCACTGTAAGGTAACGGTCAAAAGTCCCACAATCATTATGTTGAACCAAAATGTGATATCTTTTATGTAGCATTATTAGCCACAATTGATCGTCAGTGGGTGACTTTAGAGTGAAGTCCTCGTGACTGCTGCTTTGTAAAGAATCATCAAGTAACGTTACATTGAAATTACCTGGAAATTCTCATGTGATTGTTATTTGGAGACTTTGTATTGCGAAGAGTCCCCAAGTAAAATTGCAATGAAGTCACATGGCACATTTTCACAAAACAGCGGTCATAGACTTCGCAGCGGAATCTACAAACGGCGGTCACCTGATAATCTCGAGATTATTTTATTGTGAATTTATTTGGTGGCTCGTCAAAATGAAATGGCAGTGGTTAGCCTCATGGTTAGCCTATGGTAGCAACGGCCTCCCATAATACAGGCTTACACATCCCCGACATTGTGGGCCCAGAAAAAAAAAAAAAAAAAAAAAAAAAAAAAGCTAAAACAGGTTATCGTTAGCCAATGGGACAACAACGACAGGTCCTTTTAAATACGCAATCCCAGCTCTGGTGGTAGACTAATGCTAAGCCGAGCCCCAATATGGCGGTTATTTTGGGTAACAACATGGATATACGTCAGCTCCCCTTATAGGAGTGTTAGCCGTGGTGACTTCACAGTGGAATCTCCAAATGATGGGGGCATGGGCGTCACGGCATAACTTCATTATAAAACTTCACCTGGGGACCTGGGGACTCGTCACATACTGACAGTCAGGATCACTTCATAGCAGAGTCACTCAATAACGGTCACTTGAGAGTAATAATGAAACGAATAAAGTATATCAGATTTTGGTTCACCTATGTCATTGACATAGAGATTATTTGTAACATCACGCAGGGCTGCTACAGGCGACTATTTTTATATTCTGTCGCACCACTAATTTAAAAACTACATTTTGTAGTATATTTCTCGTGCAAATGTTGCCAAAGCGTATGTAAGAAATTTTTGTTTTGAAAAACTGGTTCGAAATAGAATTAAAAAGTAGTCGCCTGTGGCAGCCCTGATCACGTCGACTGGCTCTGCTATTAAGGTACTAGCTATTGATACACATTCCGTTTATATCAGCTTCTTTTAACTACACACGATGAACTTTTGTGTACGAAATTCTAATTTTGTGTTTGTCCCTTAATTTATGGACGTCATTGTACATACTTGCCAGAGTAAAATACATATATGGACTCTCGTATTTTATTTAAAATTTATTTTCAATATTTGCTTTGGTATAAAGGGGTTTCTTAAAATAATAACTTTATTTTTCAAAATTATAATCATAATTATAATAATAATTACAATAAAAAGTCAGAAAATTATTAAGAAAGATCCGTTATGCTAAAAGTGAAATAACGATTCGTATAATTAAAATGAGAAAAATGATATTTAAAATTTAAAATTTTGAAAAAATAAATTTTTAAATTGAAGGAAATTCTGTCATTTGTAAAGTCCCCTGAGCACGCATTAAAAAAAAATCCCTCCAAAATGCAATAATAATAATAATAATTTGTTTTTCTGTCTCCTTTTAAGAGTAATTTAATTTAATTTTTTACAAAGAAAAAAGGGACCATTATTTAAATTTTCTTATACCGTACCTTATTTTATTATTTATGCATCTATTATTTTATTACTTACATCAAAATAATTAGCAACAAAAATAGCAGCTTTTAAGAAGAAGTTATTCCTTTTAAATGCACATAAAATTTCTCTTAGTGATATAACATATGATATAATTGAAAATTCATTTTTTTTTCTTTTTTACTCATATTTAATTTTAAAAAGCCATTTTGCCAATTACTTGATTTAATTTTTATAAATTTTAAAAGTAAAATTATTAAAAATAATTATTAAACATAAAAAATATTTTTTTCGTATTTTTTTTCTTCTTTTAGATGTGTGAAAATATTATGAAAAATAATTATAATTTAAAAAATAATCATATTTACATTGAAAAAATTATTTAAAATATTTATTTTTTATTTTTAAAGTTTTTTCGAGATTATTTTTCTAACAATTCTCTTTAAAGACAATTTCCGTAAATAAATTATGCTCAGATGCTACTAATTATGCACATAATTTTTCGGCAACACAAACAAGTTACAAGTTACATTTTTTATTTTCGAAAAATCCATTTTAATTTTTGAAGTGTTCATCGATACGATAATATATAATCTTTCATTCCAGTGAGTTTTAAGTGTATTACATAAATTTAATGCAGCATTCCCCATCATCTTGAATATTAAATCAAACTGAACTAAAGATTTTTTTAATAAAAGAATTAAAGGGTTATTTCTATTACGACTGAAAGCTTTTCGGCCAACAAAAAAGATGACTTTTTATCTGTAATAAAAAGAAGGGGTGATATTTTTAGCGTCTCTTCAGCTTTCTAGATCTTCTTTCCTCATCATTTCTAAAATATTAAAGAATAAAGCATTTCACTTACCTCTTAACTTTTCTACAGAGTGTTTCACTTGCATGTAGCCCCGAATAATGCTTTAAAAAAAAAAAAAGGCATGGGTACAAATTTAAAAGCCATACATGTATGTTTAAGAAATGAGGTTACCACAGCAGATGATAGAAATGTTCTTCCTGAGTTTCCAAACACAGCTGAATACGAATGACTGAAGTTGAATGATTTTTCACAGATTGGGTAATTTCACAAAGATTATGACCTCTAACGGCACCAGATTTTACCCCAACATCCTACGGAATCACTTAAAGGGACAATGTCTAATGAATAAACCACACACATTGTAAGAGTTACTAAAGAACATCTGATGCGAGATCCAGGCGGTGACACTAGAAGTTCTTGCAGTCTCTTTCAGAAACATGCAATGTCGTCGTGTTGAGCTGTGTTTGGAAGCTCAGGGAAGACATTTCCAGCATATCCTACTATAACATCATTTTTTAAACATACAGGTATGGCCTTTAATTGTCCTTTTTTAATTTTCTCCAGCACTTTTGCCTAAAACCAACATTTCCCGGTGCTACATTTAAGCAAGACAGCCTGTACAAAAATGATAAGAGTCTATCCGTTCTTGAGTATAGTCAAGCAACATAGAATTACTATTTTTATCTTTCATTATACTGATTTATACTGATAAGTATGCAAATGATCGACTCACTGAGCCTATAATCAACCTGAATCGGAACTATGTTGACATGTGTTGAGCGAGCCCTCTTTTTTCCGCAAAGGGCACAAGAAGCGGCTTCTCTTTCGACGCCGGAATGGCTCGTCGTCTTCGTTCGTGGTGCAGCGGAGTGAAGAGATTCTGCCGGACCTGCGGGCCGGAAGTAGCATCTCATCCGACGGCAGCGTCAGCGGAGACAGTATGACGTAAGTGCCCCGAAAGACCGTCCACTCTATACCGACACTCCACTGTTGAACCTCGGTGGATTATAATATATCCCCCACGGCCAATAAGCTGCGCACGAATCGATTCGAAACTTTACAATTAGATCTCCGTCACATTAAATAAATAAAAATACACTTTAACTAAGATTAACTGTTCAGGAGAGGGGGGGGGGGGGTGTAAGGTAAAACAAAAACAGTCAGAAGAATTCGTCCTATTGAATCCATAGCTTCTCTGAAATGTCCATTCAAGAGATCATGGCACAGCCTTCTGAACGCGCGTACGCCCTGGCTCAAACATGGCGTCTATCGTAGTCAGATTTTTTTAAACGCTTGTACGGACCCCTGGATTCGAGTGCCACTATTTACAAACGGTAATATTCGTCTTTTTTTTTAGGTTAAATAAAATGAAGAATACTGTTCGAAAACAACGGTACTCAAATTCAAAGAACCGTACAAACGCAGAAAAAAAAATCACCTACGACAACCGTCCTTTTTGGGTCAATATCTATGTCTAGCATTGGGAGGGTTGTGGCTATGGTCTCGGCAAGTTCGATAAAATGCAGAGTATACATCTTGTTTCTACTACTCATTTTCACTTTCTTTACTTTGTGTTAAAGAAAGGAGGGCTTTCGAAACGTTAGATGCTATTTTTCTTCAGGGTTGTTTGTGCTTTTTTTTTACATTGCTTTGTACTTCACGAATTCAACAATCAACTGAATGGACTTGGGTAATTTAAAGTTGTTGGACCCAATCTAAAAAAAAAAACAAACTTATATTTTAGACATAATGGGAAAAAATTTATATTAAAAGAACTAAAGAGTAAAAAGACTAAAGAAAATGTGGACGCGAAGCAAATATTTATCCTATATTCCCTCGACAATTTTTATGCTCGTGGTGCATGTAAGAAGCATGCTAAAAATGTTAATTTAATTTTAAAGATTAATAACAAACGATACAATGTATAATTTAGTTGATAAACATTGGATCTTTAAGCTTTTGTGCATGAAAAGAAAATAATAGGGAAAAAGACATATATTTTAAATAAAATGTGCATTTTTTGTTACGTAGTAGTGATCCTCATATTATTTGTTGCATTTTAAAATTACAGTTAAATATTTAATCCCTTTAAAATACTCAGTGTGCATTA
This sequence comes from Maratus speciosus, assembly GCA_963932465.1. Classification (NCBI taxonomy): domain Eukaryota; kingdom Metazoa; phylum Arthropoda; class Arachnida; order Araneae; family Salticidae; genus Maratus; species Maratus speciosus. The sequence continues at coordinate 144,938,438 of OZ010791.1, forward strand.
TCAATATATTCAGTAGTGTTTTTGTTTAGCAGCAATATGGTCAAAATACTTCAGCTTTTCACACTGTGTTTGCTTTTAAATCAAGTATAAATTAATAATAGTTTTAAAAAATGGACAGAAAGTGGCATGAGTATTGACAAATAAAATTAGGTTTAGAACAGACAAATTATTAACATTGCGATAAAATAATTTTATATTTCATAACGTAGTTCTTATGTGATTAAAATCATAAAGTTTAATAGTTATCTTTCAAATTTTTATATTAAAAAATATCATACAAAATACAATTTTTGTACAAATAATTTCCAAGTCTATAACAAAAGAAAAACTAAGAGTTGGAAGAAAAAATGTCACTGCCAACATTTTTTTTTCATTTAAACGTTGCAAATAAATACTAAATAGTACTGTTAGTTATTTATACTTCCAATATTGTTGACTACTTACGGTATTGTATAACTTAAAATTAGGGATCCCAACCTTTTCATTAAAATGAATTGCATTCTCACAACATATTCGCAAGAAAATAGTACAGAGTGTGGAAAATATTTTGTTGCATCTAAAAATATCATTTTTTTTTAGTAATTTAAACTAATCGATGTTGATCATTAAATTCGTTGACAGTTCATTGATGTTATGTGATGAAATATGTCTTTAGATATATGTTTCAAGTGCTGCTTTATATTTTCGGTACTTTTTTTATACCAAAACCATTGTGGCCAAGCTTAATAGTTGGCGCCAAATAATTAAAAAAAAATTAACATTGCTCGTGCGAAAGTGGTCATTTAAAAAATATAACATTTCAAAATTACATGCTTTTACGAACTATTTTATTTCAATACAAATATATACTTAAAATTAAAAAACAAATAAATACTATAAAATAAAATAATAAAATTAAACTCAGTTTCAACTTCAGGCATGAAATTGTAAATGTCTTCTAGCATTGCAATAAATATTTTAGTTTTTAAATAAAGATGTTCCCACATGAACTTTATGAGATAGGATTGTAAATAATGACGAACAATGCCGCACTGTCTTTTATTACGCCATTGTGCGATGTTACATAATCTCTCAGTAGACTGTATATGACTTCCAGTGTTAGGGTCAACAAAATTATATTCGAATGGCTCCATGCCAAAAGGGCTTCAATCAACTAAACCTAGTTTTGAGAAAACTGAAAAAAAAAGACATTGCTGTTTTAAACCCTTTCTGCATAGAATATTAAAAATTGAGTTGCGTTTAGCCAGTGTATGGCAGTGAAACTGAAGCCCTTTTAGCATAGAAACATGGGTCTACCCTATAAGAACAGAAATCCATGGTTAACTCATTTATGCAAATTTGGTGACTGAAGCCCTTTTTGCATGGAGCGATTCATTTGTCATTTACTGTGAAATGTTCGTGGCCGGAATCTTGCAAAAAAAAACTTTCTTTATATATAATTCCATAGCCCTGAAAATATTTTATTCCAGCTGCCTCATCATCAAGTAACTGTCAAATGATAAAATCTATTTCAGAATCAATAACTTAGTGACAAATATTTTCGATTTGAAAAATAGCAAATTATGAAATTTTGCGTGATTACAGTTAAGTAGTAGTAGTAATAATAATAATAATAATAATAATAATAATAATAATAATAATAATAATAATAATAATAAAGATTCATTTTTAATAAATAGCTAGTAACAATGTTTGACACTGTTTACAATAAAAACATTTGCACAGTCAGGTTTGAAATAAAGGGCACATTAGCATGTATGTTGGTATAAAAGCAAAAGCATAAATTGAGAAACTCAGAGGACAAAATCTCTCATGGCATGCACATAAATTTTTTGTGAACATATGAAAAGATTATTTAATGAACAAAATGAGCTAATGCAAGCTCCTGACGAAAAATTATTTTTATTTATTTTGTATTTATTGATTTATATTTAAACCCATGATTTTACAAATTGTCCAACAATAAGATTTGTTCTTCATAATATGGGTTATGGAGACCATTTCTAAGGAATCGACATTCTATAATTCTGTTCGTTAAATAATTATTCAACTGATTTCATTTGTTCACTTTTCATCTGTTCACAAAGCATTTATGTGCATGCCATGAGACAATTTTGTGTTTTGAATCTTTCAATTCCTTCTTTTACCGAACAAAAGACAAAAACAACGAGCTAATAGGTAACTAAAGACTTTTATCATCCTATAACATCAATATAGTGTCAATATTTAAATATCAAAATAGAAAAAATAATACTATTGATCCACCAAATTTTCTTCCACATCCTGTAAACGCTTAACCATTTAGTACTTTATTAAAATTACACAGTTTTCAAAAATAGATTCAAAGAAACAAGAGTTCTTTCAATTTCGTTGATTAAATATTGACTCTCACTGGGAAATTGGAATAACTACCGTTATTTACTTCATAAATTACAAATTACTGTGAACTAGATTATGAACTATCTTGATAGAATACAAAGGATCGCAAGAAGTCTTCAGAGGTGAGAAATATTGACTGGAAACATTTTTCCTGTGTAAATTTTAAGATCTTGAGCTTAAAAGAATTATCAAAATTACTTCGAATTTCCTTCGACTAAAAATTTATCTAAGAGAAAGACACGTTTTTGTGATGCAAGCTAGGCATAAGCAAATATTTTCATGTAGAATATTTCGTAAAGTTTTCTTTTTTGATAAAGGATTTTTAAGTGTATTAAATTTTTCATTCAAGTTTTGTTCATTAATTTCTACTACCACGAAAATTCAACGAATAATAAATAATGCTTTTGAATATGTAAGTTGTCGTGGAATTATACATAAAAGATGAGCTCATATAAATTAAAATATATATACATCATGTAGCGTGAAATATAAAGAAATTTGAAGGATTTTTTTATTTCAATTAAGTTTAGTACAGATGGCCAAAGATTTTTTTTTTATATTATTACTAGTAATAAAAATATGCTGTTAACAGTAATTTTAAGCAATTTCGTACATAGTTTATTTCAAGAGAAGTTAAACTTATTCTCTAAAATTCATTTTATTACCAGTGGTTCCAAATACATTCAATATGACTTTCTTCAACAGACATTTCAATTCACGATAAAGTTTTAATTTTTAAAGATTATCTTTCAAAAAGGTTTTTATATTATTATAATTGCCACATTTTAAAACTTAAGTATTGACTTTAATAAATGCATAAACTATAAACTTACTCGAAAGTTAAAGTGTCGTTACACAACGAGAAGATATAATTGCTCTATGTTAATAACTAAATAAAATTCTTAAATAAAGAAAATATTGGCCTTTATTCTAGTTTTTAAAATAGTTCTGTGCCATGCTTTAAAAAATCTTGAAAGCTTGTACTATATCATGGAAACAGTTTTTTTTTTCTCTTAATGTACATACCTTTTCTTATTAACGTAATTTATTATTATCGCAGTCACATTAATTCGTTTATAGATTTTTTTTTCATTTAATTTAATAGTTATTGACAACTGAAAGCATTTTTTCATATTTTTCCTGCGATACTCCTGCGATTTCTTTCGAGTTTTCAGTGATAACGTTGATGTGGTGCTTTATATGAAATTTTCAACTAATTCAATATGAGCTGTTTATTTTATGCAAATGGTAAAATTCTAAATCTTGAAACTGTTGTACTAATTTCATCAAAATTTGTAAGTGTGTAACTGGCGTTGTTCTTGTTTGATATGCTATTTTTTTTTAAGTTTTTTTTCTTTTTTTTTCAGTAAATATGAATTATTTAACAAAATTTATGTTGTTATTTTTATTTTAGTTTTTTTTTTTTCAGTGAATCTAAACTGTTTAACAAAATGTTTGTTATTTTTCTTTTAGTTTTTTTTCTGTAAATATTAATCATTTAACAAAATTTCGCTTTTCCCCAGAATTGAACATGATACTACCATTGATTAGAAAGACGCTATACGAAGTATTATGACGAATGATTTATTATAGTAATTGTATTTTTTTTTTTTATCATTTATTATGTTATATTACTTAATGTTCAAATACTAAATAAGTTTTATGAAAACCTTTCCTACTTTCAAAAATAGTTAATGAAAACTGCTCACAGATGTTTCAGTAATCTCCCTTTTGAAAGCGAAAATTAAAGAAAAAATACGCCTATGTTTTTTTTTTTTTTTTAATTACCATTTATATAAGGATGATGCAAAAATTTTATATCAGAAACTAAATTTGAATTTAGCCTTATATCTTTTATCACAAGACTACAGCACCAATTTTGTATTTTTATAAGATTACAGATATAAGATTTACAAAAAAATTGTAATAACATTACACGCGAAAGTTAAATTTCTATTAAGTTGTTTAATATAATAAAAACACATGTTTATTTAAATCATAAAAAGGCAGAAATATTTCTGAAGAAAACAAATTACTTACTGTAGCAAATTTGCATAGCATTTACTTTGGCCATCTTTCTTATAAAAAAATATTCTAATTTAAAAGTTAAATGTGAATTTACGAATAGAAATTCAACTTTTTCCAAATTTTTTAATTTATGAATTTATATTAATATTTAAAACCGTTCGTAAAGATTATAATAAATTTACTCTGTAGTATATATTTCTTTAATAATATCGTTAAATCACTATTTACTTTACTTTTAACTCATAATTTGTAGTATTACACTTTGTACATTCATTAATTTGAGCTCATATTAATAATGAATACTTCAATTATTAGAAAAAGTTATGAATACAGTATAATAATTTAAATTTAACGTATTTAGTGTTTTCCGCGTATTAAAAGGAACGTCACAGTATTGTAAAAATATTTTGTACAAAAGAATGACATTAATTGTCGAACTAAAACTAAAGTAACCAGAATCGATGTTTGCACTGTACTAAGAGTTTTCTTATTAAATAATTCACAATTTTAAGTTCCTTCTATATCAGAAATCCTCTAATAGGAAAACTAACATAATTGTGTGTTGATTCTTGGTTTGGTGTTAGTTATTATAGTTAATCATATCTGTTACAAATATTGCCATTTCCAAACCTTTTCCATAAGCGAATAGTTTGCACAACCCCTTTAGAAATTTATTAGTTGAATAGATAAATGTTTTTATGTGAACTTTTAAATGTGATTAAATGTAAATTATTATTGTATATTCTTGGAAAGATAATTGATTCAAGTATATATATGACATAAATACTTTTGTAATGTATCTTCATTTTAATTGAACATAACAATAAGCGCATATTTAAAATTTTCAAACACATTTGTCATAGACTTTATTATTTATTCAGAAAACTAAATCGCCGGATATAGAAAAATTAAAATTACATCTGAATAATTATAAAATCTTCATCAATTGCAAAGCTACCCGTAATTTTTTTTTAGTTAAATATTTATTCAGTTTAAAACAAATTTATATTTACGAATATTGTTCTGATGATAGGTTTTATGTACACACTATTGCTAAAACACATTAATAGAATGTTGCAAAATAATGAATTAATTAAAATGTAATGTTTAAAGTTAAAATATCGGATAAGGATAACAAAATGTATAAAATAAAGGCAGGAAATAAGCGGAAAGTATTATGAAAAATGAGGGAAAAGTCATAAGATGGAATACATCGGAATTCAATATCTGGGTTTTGTATCAAATATTTTTCATAAAAAATATAAGAATATTTTTTAAAAATTCCCGACACCTAGGTTCAACAATGGAGACGGCATATTCGCCACTGCCTTGCCTACAGAACAGAAATAATAGACAATTTACCGTATGAAAATGGCGAAATTCTGATTCTGTTATTTTGGTTACATTTCGAAAATCAGAGAAAATAGCACGCGTATCTAAAGAGAGTTAATAATGACTAAATTATTCTAATTTCATGAAATAATCGATAATTAATTATGGAAAATAACCTTAAGTATCTGCCAAAAACTAAAAAATATTGTCCTTCACACACTTTTTATTATTCTATCTATTAGATTTAGAATTGCACTTCGTATTCTCCCTCAAAGTCTGCACCACTCTTTTCGCACTGTCCTTTGAGCTTAAGATGCACTGTTTTGCAATTTTTGAACAAGCTTTTAACTCTGTTGGTCAGTCAGATCTTAAATTCCGATCCTCTGTCCAATGTTTAACCTATAAGTATAGAATGCATTCGTATTTTTCCAAATTTTCTATCAGAAAATTTATATTTTTAACTTATTTTTTCTGTATATCTTTCTTAAAGGATGTGTTTTACTGGTTTGTTTAACAAAATACTTATGAAAAACATACTTTATTTTATTTAAAGTATTAAAATCTTACTTACAGCTCGTGAGCTTTCGCTAAGTACATGTAAAATATAAATTATCGTAATTAAATCATAATTAATTATATTTTTTAGAAATATTTCATTAAAAAACGCAGTAAAATACATCATTTAAGACGAGTATGTAAAGAAAAAATTTAAAATATTAATTTTCTGATGAGAAATTTTTGAAATATGAATGCATGCCATGCCTATAAATTTAACATTGGAGAGGCAAATTTGAGATCTAAATGGCCAACAGCCTTAACTACGATATAAGAGGAGAATAATTGAAAAATTAACAATAATTGCATGTGTATTTATAAAAACAAAAAGCAATCCCGTATTTAAAGGATTGTCTATTTGTTCCTGATGTCTGAAGAGCAAGGTTTTGGCTTTTGTGGGGGCGGTTTCGGCCCGGGGCTACATTGTGAACGATGAAGGGGGTTTCTGCCATGGCTGATCCAGCCTCTTTGCTTTCTTGCAGGCGGCGAGGAGGTCTCCGGATCAACACCCTCTTCGACGGGCACGGCCAGGAGCAGAGGGCGATCGTAAGTACATCAATGGCCCAACAACTTCCACGATGCTACACAAGCACGCCTTTTTTGACACCTTCTATGGCGCTGGGCATGAACTTGATGCAACAACAAAATGAGATCAATTAACAATCGATATTCTTCCTGTGCTTGCATGACAAAATCGGTCTTTCTCTTTCTTTAATCCCAGTAAAGTGTTTACCTATGTATTTCTTAATTTTTCAGCTTTTGAAATTTACTTACTTTTTGTAAAACACATATAAAATTTTATTGTAAAAATTTCAATTTTAAGGGTAAATAAGAATTTAAAAAGTTATACATCACAATTATAGGTTTTTTTCTTGAGCAGATTTTGAGTAATATCATATGTTTGCAAATGCTGCAGTCATTTAATAGAAAATAATTTCTTTCAAATCTTTAGCTATTTTGTTTCAAGTTTTAAAAGACAAAGAAAGTTAATTCCTTTTTGCTTTACGATTTTTTAAATGATCAAAACAGCAATAGCCTATTTTTTTTTTCATCTTTTTTTCTTCTTTTGACTAATGTATGAGAGATAAATCAAACTTATTACTAAAAGATTGCAGATGAAGTAATGATTTCCCCACCTTGCCTCATTTTGTTTTTGCTCAAAGTATGTACTCAGTTCAAAATATCCCGCTGACGTCTTCTACCTGCTTTCGTGGTGGCGCGATTGACTACCGAATGTCCTTTTGTGTCTCCTTGCACGTGCCTTGGGTGTGCGGAGTCCTTCTCCTTCTCTGTTTTTCTTTTCTCAAGCATGCCACCCCTTTTCGTTCCGATTGCCTCGATGTGTCGAACCGCCATTGAATAAAACCTATTTCTTTTGGTGACTATTGTTTTGTTCCTATGCCCCTTATGACTTTTCTTTTACCTGTATGTCTTTTTGATTTCATTCAATGACTGTACAAGTGGCACTCCTGAAATACCTTTTGCACCTAAACAAACAGAAATTCCTCCAAGCATGTTAATTTTCCCGAAAACACAAAGTCATCCCAAAATGGTTTCTAAAGATTAAAATATGATAAGATCGCATAAACTAATCTACTTCCTGAAAAGAAATAAATGAATAAAGTAATGTAAAAGACCTTTTTTTTTTTTTATTGAAGATAAATTCATTGTTGAATAATATAGATCAGTGTTTCGAAACCTTTTTTGGTGAACGGCACACTTTGAATTTAAAAACATTTAAATGACGGACAATATTTTTTTTAATTAAAACTCCAATTCACACTTAATTTTAATGCTATATTGTGTCCGCTTTTGTTTATACTGCTTTTTATTAGTCAATAAATACCAGATTTAAAAAAAAAACCTCTGAGTTACTGTCCCACAGTCTTTTACATTTATTGTGTTGATCCCACTCGTCACTGAATACCTCCACCTCCTATAAATAGGAAGTAGAGGTAAAACTTTTTCGGTACTTATATTTCGAAACTCTAACGTTATCTTTATGAAAAATACTAAATCTTTGATTTACTAAAAGTCATTTTTAAAAGTACATCATTTTAAATTTCTTTACATTCTATTTTTAAAAATCAACCTCTACTCTTATTAACTATGTGTTGTGCTTTAAGAAAAATGAGGGAAATTTCCTATTCCAAAAGTATTAAAATACCCTAATAGGACAATTTATTATTCTCACAAGCTTATAGCGTGTAGATCTACCTGTCATTCGAATACCATCATTTATAAGCCTTGATAGTTATTCAACAAAATCTTGGAAGTAAGATGGTAGCAATTTTTCTCCAGTATGCCTTGAGATAAGTCGGGGGTAAAAGCACTGTTTCCCTATACCCGTCGCCGGTGAAGTGCATATCGCAAATCATGCAACGAGTATAATCTTGGAATAAGAGCTAAAATGGAGTTTTCCAGTGTCCCACAAATTCTGATTTAGTGTTTCAAACTCAGCGGAATGCTGTTCGAACTTTTCCCAAACGTGATCGATGCAGAGATGCATTATCATTTTTGAAGATGACATCATCATTTCCGAAAAATGATTTGAGAAATGGGTATAATTGATCACCCAGTATGTTACATACCTTGCACACCGAAATGACCCAACGATTCCCATATACATGCACCCCTGAATGTCATACCACCATCTGCCTGTTGAGATCCCGTGTGTTACGAGTGGTCCACTGCTTCGTGACATTTCTGCAACACCTGCACTCTTCGATCAGCATGACAAAATTGGTCAATTCACCTTAATTCATCTGACCACCTTAATTCATCGATTCACTTTCAATCATCAACGGTTCAGTGTCTGTGAGATTGCGCGAACTTTAATGTCTTTTAGTCATAAAAGATAAGAGATGGGGTCGTTGGCAGTTATGTCAGCCTTTGCTATATTTCGGCGAACAGTCTTTGCGCGTACGTTTGTAGGGGCATCTCGTTAAAATTTGCAAAGATCTATTTTAAAGATGCCTTCCTAATCTGAGACATTACGCGACTGAGTTTCCAGTGACCTCGATTATTTTTGCTTGTTTCTTGCTACATTTTTTTCCGATCAACACCAATTTCACATTTTACCATATTTTACATACTGATGGTACACCCTTGCTACGGTATTACGGATCCTACCTAAAACTTTAATGGTCCCTGAAATTGAGCATCCAGGTTTGTGAGCACCTACGACCAAATAAGCTTAAATCACTACATTTACTCATGATGGCTTACTTTTTCCAACCACCCGAAAGTCTTATGCAGTGAAACCTGCCTGTGTGACCACCTCCATTAAGCGACCACCTCCCTGAACGACCATTTTTTTCATGGAACGAAATTTATTCCCATAGGCTCAATACTAATTTAACCTCTATCTAGAGATCACCCCGGTTGAACTCCCTCCATGAGTAACCAAATTCTTTAAAGAAAATGAAACAAATTCCGTTTTTTCCTGGTCGCTTGAAGGAGGTTTTATTAGAATAATAATTCCGGAGAACGCATTATTCATCAAACTTCTAAACTAAGTTTAGAATTTTTATTTATTTCGGTAACTTTTAAGTGTTTAAACCTCTTTGTGCCTTTTTAGGCAATGAATTTAACTCTGATGAAAAATTAAGAATGAGGGTCAATAACCCCCGCCCCCCCCCCCCCCCCCTGCGTATTCTATCAGGAAACTCTCAAAGAAATAGATAAAATAATGAAATCGCCATAATTTGTTACTGTCAAAAAAAAAAAAAAAAAAAAATTGCATTTATTTACTGAACTTCGAAAGGACTTGAAAATAAAAGTTATAGAAGATAAAACCGTAAAATCAAAGTAACGTAAATGTATGCATTTTTTTTAACTCTGCACTAATTAACTTATGTGATTAACTTTTGTTTTGATACTTAAATTTTCATATTTTTACCTAATGTACAAAATAAATTTTAGTAACATTAATTGTTACCTTTTTTCAACAATTAAAATCTAGATTTAAACATGACCTCCATTAAGAGACCACCTCTCCGAGCGACCAATTTTTATTGGAACGGAACATAGTCTCTTTAGGGAGGTTAAAGCTACTTATTCTTTAGGCAAAAGTTTTGGTAATAAGTGCGAGATTACTCTTTTGTGAATTTGCATGTTCCTGGCACTACGATGAACAACAAATTATCCGCTTAGTATAGATTTATATCTGGCTTCAATTTGTAAATAATAAAATGTGAAAGATAGATAAAATTTTAAATATCATTTTATTGCTCCGATTCAAATAGGCTAAATATTTAAATCGGGAAAATAACAGTATATGTTTTCTGCGATGCATCTGGTACATTACACTATACCAGCACACTTATGCATAGCGGTACTCGGGCTGAGAAATACTGCTCTAGATCTGTTAGTAGTAAATCTATAATTACATTAAAAAATACTTAAGACAAATTAAGACATTATTTTTATACTTTTACCGAAACATACAATTTCTAAGACTTCTCAGGGGAAAAAAAGAAATAAGACCAATTTTAAAAAACGTTGTTTACAAATATTGAATCATGACTAAAAATGTATTTGTACTTTTTATATTATTAGTGAAAACAAATTTTTATTTTCTTGATTTGCATAATTTTTTATACATTTTCATATATGGAATAAAATAGTTCGAAATTAATATATGAAAATAAGCAAACTCAAAAAATTCCCTCAGATTAGTTCATAAACTTTTTCAACGAAGAATGCATTATGAAAAGTCATTATTTCATATTATTTGGACTTTTAATTTGGACTTTCTATATTTAGTAAGTAAAACATAAATTGCATTTATTTTTGTAATACATTATTATAAAAAAAAAAAACTACATAAATAGTTTCATTATTTAACAAACTACGTAATTTACTTATGAGAATTAGTTACACAAGATTTCCAGATAAATAAAATCATAAAAATGTACATTTTAAAATATTTATTTATTTATTTTTAATAAACGAATACTAATAAAAATTACTCGTGTAATATTTGAAATATATGGAACAACCTAATGAAGGATATAATAAAAAACAAACAAAAAATCTGATCTTTTTTTACTTTCATAAAAAAACAGTCATTTTTCTTTTTCACTGAATTTTGCTTCATCTCTTTCGCACCAAACAATCTCTTGCTTTTACTTTATTTTATTTTAAAGTTATTTTCATACTTATCTTTTCTGAATACGCCTTTATATGTTTTATCCAAATATAAATTTTATATTCTGAATATTGTATAAATTAACAAATAAAAGTTAAATAACTTTTTATATGAATGCACACAATATGTATATATAGCTAAAAAAAAAATATGGCAAGTCTGTATCTCAATCATTTGATAGATTTTTTTTACATCATTTTTATTTATAATTGCTTAAAAGAAAGTCGGTGCTTTATTCACATTTTTTTTAAAGTCTAATAATGGATATCATAAAGATAAGTTTGATTGTAATATAAAGATATTGATTTGTAATTTTTGAAACCTGTTGATATACATTGAAAAATGATTGAAAGAGCGTTCTTTGTACACTTAGAAATAATTAGAATTAGAAATAAATGCTTAAAATCCTTATAGCAATATACTGTAAATATCGAAAATTATTAATTTCTCTACAAGAACGAAGCCAAATTTGTTATATAAATAGTTTTGAGAACATAAAATCCATCAGTGATGGTGAAAATTTATACAATTTTAGTTTTTTGTTGGGTTTGATTTATAAAGTTTGGTTAAAACTGTCTCGAAATTATGAAAATGTCTCAAACATTTTCACAGCAGGGCTCTTCAAATATCAGATAAACAAGATAGCTATCTTATTAGCCAGATTTCGTTCTTTATTAAGTTTCCTGTTCTGTAGTAATCAAATATCATGTACATGAAATGTTATTTTCTAGTGTTGATGCAGTTATTTCACCTCCTTTTCTTTAAGTACCTTTTTTAAATCTTTCTTCTTTTAGCTCAATGGACGTATCTTTTGCTGTGCCTCGAACAACTAATTAAAAAAAAAAAAATGTTTGTACGAGTAGAAAAAACTATCAGAGCATCTATGTATATATTTCCCTTACGTGGCCCGAAAATCAGGCTGAATTTATAGCTTGCCATTTGGCAACAATCACAGCGACGATTCTCAGTGGTTAAGTTATCGTCACATGATCGACCTGTTCAGCAAATCAAAATTCAGAGAGATTCTTTTTAAGCATTCAGAGAGAGATTCTTTTTAAGCACAGGCGTTCTTCTCCATGGAGGAAAGAGATAAATGGAGATGCAGTATGCCATAAAAAAGGTTTGAAATATGAAACCATTTATCTCTCAAATTTAAACGTCCACATTAGGCCCAAACAAAACAAGCATCTGGAGCAGAGGCCGAATTCTTTGTCACCACCCGTGCATTTTTTACTCTAAATGAAAGTGATCTGCTTATTTTTAAGCAGATCAAAAAAAATAAAAAAAAAAAAAAAAAAGCAGCAATTCTAAAGCAGCATTCCGTTGTATTATTAATTAAAAACTGTATTATTAAAAGTTTTCTTCTTTTTTTTTTCATGAAAGAACATGCTTGTGTTTAGGCCTACAATAGCGGGTTTTAGGGTTACTTTTTTGGCGTCACTCTCAGCCACCTTACTGCATCTCCATCTATCTCTTTCTTCTCCTACCGGCAATCAAATAGCGGCGTGAGGTAGCCCGAAATGAATAGCAATGCTATTGGTTCGTTTTACGGTGACGTGATGCATTTAGCGAATCAGGTTTCTGATCAAGATTGTCTTTTAGATATAGCAGGAAACGTTTTGTTTACATTTCGTTAGCGTCCCGGAAGTGTTTTCAAAGAGTTTTAAATGAATTTAAGGAGTGCTGTGTAATATTATAGACGAAAAAATACATTTTTATTTTCAACGAAATTTTCCATTAGTTTTTTATACATTAAAAATATTTGTAAATTTCATATGTTAAAATGATTTACGATAATACACAATCTGGCTAGCATTGATGCAAATAATGGCGAGCAAGCTAATCTTGGAGCTAGGATCGTGTAGCGGTTGCAATTCACTGGGGTTGGTGAGTATTTTAAAAAAACTAATGTACAATCGAAGAAAAAAAAGGGATACCCTCCCACTAATTCAGCTGCAAATCATCGTATAAAAAATTATTCTGGTACCAACCGATTAGTAATAAGATCTAGCATTGAATTATGTGCACGAATGGATATCTGAGATCGTCTACATATTAAAAATTGTGTCAACTTCGATTTTGAAAATAGTAGCGCTCACTTTTGACACTACGATTTTGATGATTCGGGTGAAAGCAGCCCGGGAAAATGTATAGTTTATGTACATTTTCTTATCTTCACAGAGATATAAAAGAAAATGTGTTAGAGGTTTCTTCATAAATTTTGAAAAATAAAATTAAGATTTTACAAGGATAAATATGGAAATATTTGAATAGTAACCAGAAAAAAATTACACAGCTTTCTGAGCATGCCGAATAGCAGGAGGCTGATTTCAGGAGCTCCCCAGTTGACAAAAATTTACGATAGTAAAGTTGCATTGTTAAGAAGTCGATAAATGATATATATCGCCAATAGATGGAGCTATTGAAATAAAGTTTGGCTGTAGTTATAATAACCACTGTAAAGAGTTTAATAATAATGGAACAATTATGGAAGTATAATTAAGGTATCATCTATAATCATGGAATAGTTAGAGCACTTTCTACGGTGGGAGGAGGTGAAGGCGTCATAATCAGGTATTTCTGCGATTATTTGGTTAGGGACGTTAAGAACATTTTTATAAAAAAAATTATCTAATTCATTTACCCCTTTTCTGAGGGTTCTGTTTTGAGATGTCTTCTGATAGTAGAGTTTCTGAGATATCAGGAAGAATTTCTAAGCTTCTTAAAATTTTCTTTGTGAAATTTGCTGAGGTTATTCATACTTTTTTGCAGATAAAGCTCCAGATCGGACATGCACAAGTCCTAATAAATATCATGCAAGAATTATGAAGGAGGAGTTTATTATAGATAGATAGGGCAGAACTATTTAGAAGAGGATTATCAGCTCTGGAAGCTCTGGCGACTTTCCCCCTGGTGGAACGGCTATGTTTATCTCAAGTCAATCTTTGGTCAAGGATGACCTCCAGATCCTTAGCTTTATCAGATCAAGGGATAGTAATGTTATTGTTAGTTATTCTGTTAGGATAAGAACGTTTTCAGAAAAAATAGAAAGCAGCTGTTTTATTTTCGTTTATTTTGACGCGCTATAGATTGGGCCGTTCATGAATGGGTCTATGTGTGTTCGTATGTTATGTTTTTGTAGAGTATGTACGGGTGGTATTCAGATGAGAGGTAAATGTGTCGTCCGCATAAAGTGCAAGATGAATGTGTATTAGGCGTGGAATGTCATTAAAAAATAGGTTAAAGAAGAGGTGTCTAGGGCACTGCTCTGAAAAATGACTCCTATAATTAAGAAGATAGTTGAGGGAATTTTGATTATGAGGATGTGAAAAGTGCGATTGCAAAAGTATGAATACATCAAATGATCAAATATATGAGTCTAGTTGCGAATTTTAGCCGAATTAATTTTTAGATAAGGTCCTCATGCCAGACTTTGTCAAATGCCTTTGCGACGTCTAAAAAGGTGGCAACAGCTGGAATCTTAATGTTGAGCTCTTAACTGAGGAACTGTACAACACGGAGCAACTGGTGTTGTGTTGAGTAATAGGGCCGGAAATCAGATTGTCCGGGCATTAAAATGTTGTGTTGCAGAATATGATTCTGTAACTGGGCTCGGATGACGCGCTTAACGGCTTTCCTTAAAGAAGGAAATAAAAAAATAGGACAATAGTTAATAGGGTCAGAGGAAGTGAAGGTGTTGGTGTTGGTGTTGTTTATGACGACTGATTATTATCTAAACTAGGGATATAGGCCCGAGGGGGGACGCCCTCCGTTGGGGCCTTTCTAAGGGATCTTAACCCAGGAAGTGAAGGAAATGTTATTTTTAAATGAAAAGTTGAAATTTTTTTTATCATCAATAATATGTGATTTTAGATCATCAAGAGCAGGATCAATAACTGTTATACACTATATATGTTATACACTAATGAGTGTTAGTAATATTAGTAAATACAATATTAATATCAGAAAGGTATTTAGTAAATTTCTTTCAGCCGCTGGACTCGGAGGAAGAGGGGGTGGGGGTATGGAATTTATGAGATTAATTTTAAAAGAGACTGAATGATGATCAGATCTGATGTCGTTAACAACAGTAGAAATGATATTATAAGGGAAGCTCTTAGAGATAGCAAAGTCAATAATGGAGGTTTCAATATCAGCTGTGGTACCAACGTGAATTGTGGAATTCGATACATGAAGGCTAAATTGGTGATGCGAAATTAAATTATGTAAAGAGTTACCTCTATGTGTGTTTCCGTGGAAGTTTCAACGCCTGCTTTTGGCGTTAAAATTTCCCGCAAACAAACAGTGTTTGCGGTAAAATTCTATGTGATAGGTAATTGTCCGGAAGTTGTAATGTATATAGAAGCTAAGTTAATACTGTTTTGTGGGTTGTGTTCAAAGTGAAGGGACAACTTTAGAGCTATAGAAGAAGGGCACGACACAGAGAGTAAGTAGTAAAGAAAACTTTAATCGTATTATTTCAGAACAGCATTTTGAAAGTCGGTGAACACTCTAACATTGCCAATTTTCAATCAATCAACTTAATATTTTTGGAAATAAAGTGTCACATACTTTTTCTAATGAAATACATAGAACTTTTTCGTCTTTCTCTTCTGTGTAACTTTAAGTGACGAAATTGTTGGTTGAAAATTTACATTTTATTTTCAATTGATACTATTTCGTTAAAAATTTATATTTTTAAAACGACTACGTATTTAATAGCTTGTGCCCTGAAACAATATTTTTTGTCTCCTTCAGCTTTCAAGCAAATATTTAATATATAAACTAAAGAACATACATTTTTTTACTTTGATAAATGCATGATAATTTCACGTAAATGAATTTTTATAAACGCTTCGCATTTCTTAAAAAAAAACAAATTCTTAATTTTCAGGGAGTAAAAGTGGAATTACCATTGAACTCAAATTCAGTCATAAACACAGAATGTTCTTATCGTTGGTCTTATTATTCCTAACCGATGTGGGAAAATTCGCTAAAATAGATACAATTTCTTATACACATGTACATTTTTAAGCGTTATTCAATTTATAGACACACACTCATACTTGCATGCATTATGTACTGCACAGTTAATAAGGAAATTTTGAAAAAAAGGACCGAAATGCAAATGCTTTTTTTAACTCCTCGCTGAGGTAATTTTTAAATATTTCACAATAGCCCATTACCCGCTCGTGTTGCGTTTACGAAACGGTCAAAATAAATACGTATGAAAAAACTACCAAAGTTACCACTATTTTAGAATAAAATTTTTGTCGTATTTAATGACTAAAACTTTACGATTAAATAAAATTAACATTGTCTTTCGTTATAGTGGCAAACGACTGTCATAAAAAATGTTGAAAACCCTTATTTTGTAGTTTTGGATATTAATGGATTAACATTTAAACGCATAAATACAAGTGAAAGCGTATTACGTTCAAATAAAAGAGATAAATACCAAAATAAACGCATATTGCATACACTTTTTCTCTCCTTATATTTTCCTTTTTTTCCTTTTAATTTGAATATTTAAGTTAAATACACTCATTTTAATCTTTGTTAGTAAGGGATGACCATAGAAACAAAATTATTTCTGCTTAATTTACATTACATTGCTACATTGTATAAAAACATAGATAATGGAACGTTTGTCTTTTATTAAAAACGAATAGTACGTTCTAAACTAAACTGCTAAACCTGCGGTACTACAAGCCATTAAGGATTATGGTTTACAATGATCAGCCCTGTTTTCTTAACCATGGGCCCTGAGGTGCTATACATATGCCCCAGTCAGGTGGTCAACATAATGCGGGATCTTCAGTGTTTAGTTCCCAAGCAAGCTTGGTACTCTTTTTATCGATCCCGAAGGGTTGAAAGGTTGAGTAGGCCTTGCCCAGTCCGCAGTCCAGAATCGAGCTTTAGACCTGTAGTGTGGTAATGCGACGCGCTGACCACTAAGTTATTGGGCACCAGATAGTACGTTTATTTGAAATTACTTAAAAAAAATTTTGCAAATTAAATTTATTATATCTACAGTAAATTTAGATAAATGTCCTTACACACACACACACACACACACACACACACATATATATATATATATATATACATAAACTATGTAAATACACCAGAGATATGCAGAGATCGAAATGTAATGCCCTATACAAATGATACTGAATTGTACATGATTTAAAGCATCAACAAGTTTTAGTTACTGATTAAGTTTTGGCTTCTGTTGAAAGTGAAAATTTCTTAATCTTAAATATTCCAAACAATAACAGGCAAATATCAAGAATTTGACTATATGAAGTAAAGAAATTTAAAATAAAAAATGCTAAATTAATAGAATTAGAAAGTGGTTTTTACGCTTTCTATAAAGATAGTAATATACAAGATATACACTTCATAACTTATTCACTCGCATAACGTTAACAAAAAGTATTTACACCTATAAATGCGATTATTACACATAGAAAATGCGTATATGAGGCATAAAAATGCATTTAATATCATCTTACAAGAAAATGTTGTTTCGTGGTTTTACCTGGAAAATTTTTAAAGATATGAAAAAAGGAGAAATTAGAAAGCTATACAACATAATCGAATTTAAATGAAAGGATTATGTTTGTGGCGACTGATTTTACATATACCAAACATAAGAAGTCTTGTATATCCACTAAACCTTCGGATTCAATCGTGTCCTTTCTCATAATTTCTACATCAAATGCCACAGAGACAGAAGTAGTGAGGAGTGATTCTCCAGTGCGCAATTTGTGTTTCATATTTATGAACAGTCAAATTTATTGCAATTTCTAAATACTTGCGTTCGTTTTGCTTGTGTTCATGTAAATTTAATGTATAAAGAATGTCATCTCATACATAATTGAGAGCAGTGTGTAACTTGTATGAATAGAGTTGTATAGAGTTAATATACTGATGTATGTATAGAGTTGAAAAACAAGATAGCTAAGTTCTATATTTCATTTGGTAAATGGTTCTGTATACATTTTGCTGAGGTTCGATGTTGTTCTGCTAGTATCTCTTACTCTTTGTCTGTCGATATACCTGTCTGCTAACCGCTATAAATTTCATTAGAAAAATCTTAAATCCTGCAAAATTTGAATAAATTGTTATACTTAGAAAATACATTTTCTCTTTTTTAAATTCTTCACCCGAGCTTAATTTTTTTTTTCTTTTTACAATGACATGCTACAATATTCGAAAATACCGGGTATGCCATAAATTGATTAACATTTCAAAAAAGAAAAGAAAATGAAGGAATTGGTTTGTTTGAATGCAGTTTTCTATAAAATTATTCTCATATGAGAGAATTTTTTTTTGACGGGGGGGGGGGGGAGTTGTAAAGAAAAAAATTTAGTGAAAATTTTAGTCAATAGAGGGCGCTTCAATATTCAAAATCCCAAAATTTTCTGATAAAATCACTTTTATTTGCATACAAATATTTACAAACTCATAGCAGTTCTACGTGTCCCCCACCACAAGGAATTAAAGAAGCCATAGGAGTAGTTGAAAGTCATGCTCAGTTACTGGGGTTTCAGCTACCTATTTGAAAATGCTAAAGGAGAAAGTCATACCTATCTTATTGGAATGTAATTTCTGAAGTACAGTAACTTTAATGCAAGAAGAGGCACCTTCTTAATCAGCCAAATTTCAGAATGGCTAACCAGTCGTTATATTAAAAATGCTGGGTCCACTTGCTCACCGGGCTTGAAACAGGATGATTTTTGGCTATAGGGTTACGTAAAGTCTCGAATTCACCACAGTAGCCCGTCTTCCTTGGCGGAGACGCCATAGATTCATTAGAGCACCATATTCCACGCAATCTTTTGCATCCACCCAGATATGCTACATGCCTCAGTTAACGGTGTTTTCACTCGCTTGCAATGTGAAATTGCTTGTTGTGGCGGAAGACGTGGAACATTTACTGCTATGAGCTTGTAAATATTTGCATGCAAATAAAGATAATTTTTCACAAATTTTGAAATTTGAATATTATAGCGCCCTCTATTGCCAAAACATTTCGCTATTTAAAAAAAAAAAAAAAAAAAAAAAAAAAAAAAAAAAAAAAAAAAAACAATCCCACTGCATGAGAATAATTTTGCCGCAAACCACATTCAAATGAAGGATTCCTTCACTTTTTATGAATTTTTGAAATGTTAACAAATTTATGGAACACCAAGTACTTTTTGTCGGTAGTCCGTTATCGCTTGACATGTATATAGTACTTGATATTGATATCTCAGTTAGTTAAGATAAAGTATTAATTGAAAAAAATGTACTTAAAATAAGTTTCGTAGTTTTACCATACTGACTATAACTCATTATAGATTGACATTTTCATTAAGGATCATTTTATACAGGAAAACTTTTGTAAAGTACTTGTATGGATTTTCCCGCTTATATCGTCTGTACCATGTCAAACTATCCAATATGAAAATAGTGTTGCCAGTGGGCTACTTTTTTTAAATTCAGATTTCTTGATTGGCACCACTTTTTTAAAACGGTAAAATTCGCCTTATTTAATAACATATTAAGAAAAGTGGTGCCAATTAAGATATCTGAATTTTAAAAAAGGAGCCCACTGGCAACACCGTTTTCATATCGGATAGTTTGACATGGTATCGACAATATCTTGTTTTCAAATCAACTATTTTAAAACCCCAAATTCGTTTATTTGAAAAATAAAATCATATACCAATGTGTAAACTGAACATTTGAAGTTTTTTTTTTGTATGTGTGTGTGTGTGCGGTAAACTTTTATTGGATTATATTTTAAAGGAAGTAATAATCACATATTTTCCTAATATTTCCCGAGATGGTTTAAAATTTTGCGTTTTCTTAATATGAATCCTTTTCTTCTCCTAATAACTGTGAAGCAATGATGCTTCAATGAATTTTTTTAAAAGTATAACAAGTTGCTTAAGCCTCTTGCTTCTGAGCTTCAGTTTCACTATTGCAAGTAAATCTGGTGGTATTATATTAATAAGTAGAAAATTTGAAATAAACTCACCCGGTTCAGAACTTTTCCGTCGAAAAAGTTGATGATATTGTAGTTACATTTTTAGCAAAAACTAATTTCAATGGAAGAATATGGTAAAATCTTCACTAAATTAATTTTGAAAAACAAGAAATCAAAGTTATCGCGGAACACAAAGTGACAAAAATATTTTCATGTGCCACTTTGTATGTCATTGGTTGAATTTCCTAAAAAGACTTTTTTATCTCGAAAGTAACTCAACTTATAACTGACCTATCTTTATGTTGATTTTTCCTCGTATAGATGGTGTCGACTTCCCCCGGAGGTCGGCGAAGCTCCGAGTTTCGTGGAAGGCCTAGGCCCTGGGCAGCTGGTGGGGCGCCAAGCCCTCGCCTCTCCTGCCTTGGGCGATATACAACTGGGTATCTGCGAGCGCAAGAGCTGCCTCGAAGTTGAAGTTATCAGGGCCAGGGGGCTACAGCCCAAGCCCAATGCCAAGTTACTGCCAGGTAAGCATCTCTTAAAATTTAATGAACACATAAAAGTTTCATATTAGAGGTATAGTCATTGTTCTTTTGCAGTTAACATATAAGGTCAGGAAAAAAATATAAATGCACTCATGTTCATAAATTAAGTCTGCTAGTCACTCAGCTTCCAAATTCCCCTCGGTAATGTTAAATCTATGGGCGTTTGATGCATTCTTATATTTAAAATATCTCCCCGGGGAATTAATATTTCTTTTTCCTGTGTTCTCTTCTTAAGAATTGTCACTTTTTTCCTTAGTTCTCAAAATACTTCTAAACTCTGTGCTTAATTTAATATTTTACTTTTAAAAACTCACGAAATGGGAGTAAAAGTTTAACACTTCATATAAAATTAAGCATGGAATTTAGAAATATTTTTAGAACGAAGAAAAAAGTGACATCGAGATATTTTGAATATAAAAATGCATCAAGCGCCCATAGACTTAACATTACCGAGGGGACTTCGGAAATTGAGTGATTAGCAGCCTTAAGAATAATGTCCGGAAATTTTGTCAGGATGTTTGAGCTGATATTTTTTATTGAAGGTTTAGTTGCGACGGAAATTAGGAGGCAAACAACAAATTGAATAAAAATAACATTTGCGATCACCCTGTAAGGTATGAAATGGTCTGTCACTCTAGTAAATGACTATGCCGGCCCTGTACGAACTTTGCACGCCTTTCTGTAAGACTAGTACGCATATTCGTTACGATGTAAAAGACTCAAATGTTTTTGTTTATAGCATGCACAGTTTTCTACCAAATTTAGCATTACTTTTCCTATCTAAAACTTAACACTGACTAAGACAAAATGCAGTGAAAACATTATACAGTAAATAAAAAATAATTACATTAAATATTAGATAAGATATGAGCATATGTAAAAATATACAGGGTGTTTATTAAGCCTTGGAACCATTTTGATGTTTAATAACTCATAAAATAATAAAGATAGATTAAAATTAATAACATAAATGGTTAGATAGACTCAAAAAGTTTCATGACCCTTGTCAATGAACTTCCACGTGTGCCCCCTTCGTCGCACGGAGAATATCATGTCGATAGTCAATTTCACGCCAGGTAGCGGCAAGCGTACTTCTTTAAATGACCATTTTCCAGGAAGATGGATTGGGCGAGGAGGTCCAATTCCTTGGCCACCCAGATCACCTGATATAATGCCGCTGGACTTTTTCCTTTGAGGATTTGTAAAGGACAATGTTTACAGGAGGAGAGTGTCGAACATTGATGACTTAAAAGCCAGAATTACAACCGCCATAGCCTCTGTGGATGCCGACATGCTTGCCGCTACCTGGCGTGAAATTGACTATCGACTTGATATTCTCCGTGCGACGAAGGGGGCACACGTGGAAGTTCATTGACAAGGGTCATGAAACTTTTTGAGTCTATCTAACCATTTATGTTATTAATTTTAATCTATCCTTATTATTTTATGAGTTATTAAACATCAAAATGGGTCCGGGACTTTATAAACACCCTGTATATCTGCGCACGTGCCAACGAATATTTTATTTATTTATTGTAAAATTATGTTATCAGCTGCCGAGTGTCCCAAAAATGACTGTTGGATTTTAAAATTCAATAACTTGCAAATGGTGACAGATATTAAAAAAATTCTTGCAGGAGGGTTATGTATGATGTCAGGAGTTTTCTTATTGTGATTCTTCATTTTAGTTCAAATTTCAAACAATAGATGGTGCTGCAAGAAATAGGTGCTAATTCCAGACCCGATTTTTGGTACTTCGGGATCCATTCCAAAACATTTTAATCTCCCTTTTTCGCATGGGAGAAGAGAGAGACCAAAAAATTGAGCTTGGATTTAGCGCCTATTGTTTGCAGCGCCATCTATTGCTGCTATTTGTAACTAAAACTGGGAATCGCAGCATAAAAACTCCTTACATCTTACATAACCTTCCTGCAAAAATTTTTTAGCTATCTGTCACCGTTTGCAAGTTATTCAATTTTAAAATCCATCAATCATTTTTGGGACACCCGGTATATAGGGAAACACATACAAAAAGGTCAGTTGAATATTGTGACAATTCAAAACTCTATCAACGATATAAGGACCCAAATTTCAGTCGCATTCTGAAAGTAGCTGGATAATAAGGTAGTTTCCGCAAATTAAAATTATGCAACTGTAAAAATTATTTGGTACAAATACTCATATCTTCTCAAATAGCCAACATATTCATTTTTTAATTGCTGTCTACTGCACTTTTTCAAGTTGCGAAAAAGTGGCGTTAAAATTGGTTGAAAGCTTTACATGCTATAAACAATAACCATTTTTCTTTTCTTTTCTTTTCTTTTCTTTTCTTTTTTTTTACAGAAATGTTTATATTTTCGCGAATATGCATGTTAATCTTACACAAATATATACAGACATTGTACAGAAAACACACATACTGATTTGCTACAGTGACAAAACATTTCAAGCATTTTATATTACGGGGTGAACGAAAATATTATTTTTTATTCAATTAATTGTTGGTCTCCTAATTGCCCTCGTGATTAAGTGATTGCTAGAAAATACACTATATGGCCAAAGGGGACCAGCCACTTGCGATTTTTGACGTTTTCTTAAATATCTAGAAAAATACATGAGGAATTATCCTGAAACTCCAGGTGTGTAAGCAGAATAGCACAGGTCATATATTTCCGTGAAGATTTTTTCCCGAAACCCCATAGAGGACAGTCAACAATCTGAACAAGAACGAATATCTTTTGGACAACCCTGTAAAAACTAATGTAGCAAAAGCGTTCAAACTGTAAATTATGATTAAGTGTCTTATTCTAATAAATTGTGTTCATTTTTATGAGAATAGAATGTATATTAGTAGAGAAATTAAAGTTTTTATAAAAATAGCCCCAAATTTTGCCAAGTTTTTTGCTTATAATTTGTAGAGTTCTTAATATAAAAAAAAGTTCTTTTCCGGAAATATGACGAATAACATTGTACACAATACTCTGCAATTAGAATGAAAAAATATTAAAAATTGTATGAAAAATGAGCAGTTTGATTCACTGCGCATGCCCGAATGTAAACAAAATGTAATTTGCATAATGTGTTAGCTAAATGTATAGAGCAACTTTTGTGAAAATCTCAAAAATATAGTTTGAAAAGTCTGAAAATTATTGTTTATAGAATAAGCTCAAAATCCGTTATTATAAAAAGGAAGAAAAAAGATGTGGGGCTGTATCAAAATACAGTAGTACGTGCAATATTGTGTATGCTATACTGGTACTAATCAATGGATATATGGATACAAACCCTCAACTTTTTGCTTCATTTTGGAAATAACGTATTTTGAGCTTATTCTATCAACGATAATTTTCAGAATTTTCAAGCTATGTTTTTGAGACTTTTACAAAAGTTGCTCTATACATTTAGCTAACACATTATGCACATTATATTTTGATTGCATTCGCGCATGCACAGTGAATAATTATTTATTAAAACTGCTCATTTTTCATACAATTTTTATTTTTTTTTTAATTCTGATTGCAGAGTATTGTGTACAATGTTATTTGTCATATTTTCTGAAAAGAACTTTATTTTATATTAAGAACTCTACAAATTATAAGCAAAAAACTTGGCAAAATTTTGGACTCTTTTTATAAAAACTTTAATTTCTCTACGAATATACATGCTATTCTCATAAAAATGAACAAAATTTATTACAATAAGGCACTTAATCATAATCTATAGTTTGAACGCTTTTGCTATATTAGTTTTTACAGGGTTGTCCAAAACATATTCGTTCTTTTTTAATTTGTTGGCGGTCCCCTATGGGGTTTCGGGAAAAAATCTTCACGGAAATATATGACCTGTACTATTCTGTTTACACACCTGGGGTTTCAGGATAATTCCTCATGTATTTTTCTAGATATTTAAGAAAACGTCAAAAATCGCAAGTGGCCGGTCACCTTTGGCCATATAGTGTATGAAGCATCGAAGTTCAAGGACGATTTGCGAAGAATTTCTTTAGCTATTAGACAAAACTTCTAAAAACGAAAGTGTTTGTCCTTATCCTTAATTTCTGAGCATGAACGTATACACTCGAACGGAGTACATTTGGACCTTTCATTAGAGTTTCGTTACTATAAATTGAAAATACTTTCAAAGATGGGAGGTATTTTTGTAAGCGCACTGTCGCAAAGGAAATTCGAGTAATATATTTCACCTTGGATATGCGTTATTTACTCTATTTATTCAAGCAGGTTTTTTTGTCAAGTATTCTGCCAAACGATTATTTCTGAACGTGGTCACAGTTTTATGCAATTCTTGTTAATATTATTGTATGATTTTTTAATGATCAAATTTAATTTCATCTCTAAATCTTCAATTTGTTCCTCAAAGTGTCACTTAAACGCACACATTTCTATATAAAAAAAAGTTGTTTGTTTAATAGTCTGTATCAGTTATTGAAGTGTAAAATATGTGTTTTGGATCGCCCAGTATTGCGGGTGTTTGCAGTTAGTGTTTTTCTATGCACAGCTGTCTACATCAAACAATGTTAGTCAGTGTTGCTAATCGGGTGGACTATTTTCATTCAGAATGCTATTTTTTCCCCCTCGAATAGTAATATTTGCCTTATTTAATGACGGATTAAAAAAGGCAAATATTACTATTCAAAAATAGCGGTAGCTTTCTGAATAAAAAACCCTCTCAACTGGCAACGCTGACATTCAATAAAGCGAATATTACTATTCGAAAAAGTGGCAGCACTCTGAATTTTTTAAAAACCCCGCTTAACTGGAAACATTGACATTATTTAAGTCAACCGATCCTTCGGTGAACACATATAAGTGCCACATTTAGTCAATTGAAAAGCCACATTCGATGGATATTGCATCACGTTTACTAAAAGCAAAGATATGTATATTTTCTGTAACATATTTATGTTTAACGAAAACATGTACTTCAACTTGCACTTGACCTACAGTTACCGTAACCCATTAATTATGTTGATGTTGTGATTTGGTGATGGTTGGTGAAGATGGATTCTCGCCGAGCTACTATGGAATTATGTGTTAAATAAAGTTTCTCATTTAACAAAGTGTTATTCTGAATAAATACTAATGATTATGATGCAACAAAACATCGCCATTAATACTGATAAATCCGGATTGTCGAACCCATGTTTTACAGCCTGCTCAGCAGAAATGAACTTTCGTGTTCAACTTTAGAGTAAACTTTTGTGTGTTCAACTACGTAATACGTACAAAACGAAAATGGAGACTTTCAGATCACTTGGGCGTTATGATATTTAATGGAAATCTGAAACAGAAGAGAACTGTTTGAAATGGAAGCATAAATTCAATAATTTTCTGTTAGCGTCGGAAAAAAATGAAAAAACAGAACCGGTTAAAATCGCCATATTTCTGAACCTCAATGGAGATGAAGGAGAACACATTTACAATACTTTTACTTTTGACGGTGATGAAGCGGCAAAGGCACTTGAAGCAGTTATCAAGAATTTCTGCAATTATTGTTTGCCCCAGAACAATGAAGTATTTGCAAGTTTTAAGTTTTTTTCATGCTCGAAGAAAAAAGGGCAGAATATAGACTAGTATGTAACGGGACTAAAAACACTTGCATCATCGTGCAACTTCGGGGACCAGGAAACCAGCCTCATTCGCGACAGGATTGTCCTAGGTGTAAATGATCATAGATTGCAAGAGAGAACCCAAACTAACATTGCAAAAGACCGTAGATAACGTTCATGCTTGTGAAATTAGCAGAAAACAAGTAGAAGCTGTTAATGATTCAGTGAATACTATTAACGCTATAAATAGGTTTCAAATTAGAAGATCCAATACTGCGGATTGCCAGGCTTGTGGTAGAACGCACATAAAGGGTCGATGTCCAGCATATAATAAACTCTGCAATGAGTATAAGAGTAAAAACCACTTTGCAGCTGTGTGTAGAGGTAAGTTTCAGCAATAAGGTGCAAGATATACTAATAAAACTGTGAATGAAGGACAGTTTAGTGACTCTAATGTTCACCCTGAATATAGGGACTCAAATTTTCACCCTGAATATAATGACTCTAATATTAGTCTATTTATTGATAGTGTGATAATTCTATTAACTGTAATGAATGGCTTAGGGTTATGTCAGTTGAATGTCAGCATGTATCTTTTAAACTTGACACTGGCGTTCAAGTCAATGTTTTACCTTTGAATATTTTCAAAACATTAAATTTTGAACATAAATTAACTTCAACTGATATTGTCTTAGTGGCCTATGGAAATAATAAGCTGAAACTTGTTGGTTCTATAGATTTAGTTTTCAGTACTGAAAAATATATTCTAATGTTTTGCTTACATTTGTTATCATTGATGTTAAAGCTAAGCCAATTTTAAGGTTGCAAGCTTGTGTAAAATTACAATTAATTAAGTATATTGATAACATTTCTCTTGAATCCAAAATAAAAGTAACTGAAAATTATTATATAGTTGTGTCTGGGGGATTGGGAAATTTTCCTGGGGACTACATCATATTGAAATAAAACCTGACATACCTTTTGTAATTAATGCCCCTAGAAGCGTACCTCTATCTTTACATAAAAAGCTTAAAATTATTAAGCTCTTGTAGTGTTGTTTGAAGAAGTAATAGTCCAAGCGGCGAAGGCAAAAAAAAACATATATCATTTATTAAATATTGAAATTTTCCAAAAAGATAGTATTTATCATGGCGAAGTAAATGTGATAGGGTTGTCCAGTCAAAGCGGGTACAGAGAAAAGACATAAGCTCACTTTCGGTGTGAATTTCTATCGCTTACTTAGTTCATTAATTAAAAGATAAAATCAGTGCTAAAATGAAGATCTTATCATTCTCAATGAAAAACCATAGGGTTACCTTCTAAAATATGGGTACGACTAGTGGCAACCCTCCAAAAATTAGGGCAGTTTTTGAACATTTAATTAATTAAAAGAGGAAACCCCCTCTAAAATGAACCGCTTACTGATCTTTGTTAAAATATCTAGGTTGGTTGATGGTTGGTTGATTTTTTGACGGCCGATTATCTACTCTTGGGATGTAGGCCCTAGGGGGAATGCCCTTCGTGGGGGTCTTTCTAAGGGAACCTAACCCGTATTTACGCATGGAAATCCACGGCTTCGAAGAAAACCACGAAAACTCCGAAACGGTTAGGCCTACGGGCGCGATTGGGTTCGAACCCAGCTAAAATATCTAGGGTTGCCTAGTGAAATTGGCGTGCAAGTAATGGCAACCTTCCACAATTATAGCGAATTTTGGGCACCTACGTAGTTCATTAATTAAAAGCTGAAATGAATGCTAACACGTAGGGCTTAAAAAATCGCTACTAAAGTATATAGAGTTGCTTAGCGAAATCGAGATGCAACTAGTGGTAACCCTCAAAAGTTAAGTCAATTTTTAGTCACTTGCTTAGTTCATTAATTAAAAGATGAAACCAGTGCTAAAATGAAGATCTCGTAATTCTCTATTTTAAAAAAAAAAACATAGGGTTGCCTGTTGAAATCTGAGAACGACTAACGGCAAACCTCCAAAATTTAGGGCTATTTTTGGACATCTTTGGGGGTTTGCCGCTGGTTATACACACATTTGAAACACTATATGTTTTTAAAAATAAAGACTTGTAAGATTTTCATTTTAGCAATGGTTTCATCTTTTAATTAATAAACGAAGCAAGTGACCAAAAATTGGCCTAAATTTTGAAATGATACCACTAATAGCGCTGCAATTCTACAAAACTATGTACTTTAGTAACTCTATTTACTTTAGTAGAGATTTTTCAGCTTTACGGGCTAGCGTTGGGTAAGTGCCCAAAATACACTGTAGTTTTGGAGTGTTGAACTAGTTGCACCGCGATTTTACTAGGCAATCCTGTATATTTCAATAGAGATAAGTAAGCTTTACATTTTAGCGTTGGTTTCATCTTTTAATTAATTAACTAAGTGTTTAAGAATAGCTCTAATTTTTACAGATTTGCTATTAGTCGTACCCTGATTTTAGCAAGCAACCCTATAATAGAGATCTTCATTTTAGCCCTGATTAATTAATTTTAATTAATGAACTAAGTAAGCGCTGGAAGTTCTCACCGAAAGTGAGCTTATGGTTTTTTTCTGTACCTGGTTTGACTAGGTAACCCTATCACATTAACTTTGCGGTGATAAATACTATTTTTTACAGCTTTTTATAAATGAGCTAGATTTTTTTTCAGTCTCCGATTGCACTAAAAATCTTCTGAATAGGCACCAACACACTAGAGAATCTTAAAAAAGTAACTGCAAATGGGATGGTGGCCAAGAAAAAAGACTTGTTGAAGAATGTTATAATCAATCTCCAGTCCCGTCTCTATACGATGGTTTGTGCAGACGATGGCCATTTTGAAAATATTTTATATTATTTTCACTCATTGTTTGAGTTTTTCTGAAATATGATCTTGTAATTAAGACTCTGTAATTTCACTTTTTAACACCTTTTGTTACCCATCCTATAAGTTACTTTCAGAGTCATAGAAGAACAATTTTCTGCAGCATGCAGAATTGTACACTCATCGCTATTTGCGTTAAATTTGGCACCAAAGACCTTTCTTGGTAAAAGAGTCGACAAACTTTCCTATTCGGGTTTCTAGTACGAGAAATGTTTTCCTTCCTAACATATCTGTCAACAGTAAAGAACAATTGAAAATCGGAAGATATTAAAGAAATTACGGTACCTTAATATTTCAATGAAGCCCAATTTTTTTCTATAGTTATGAAACAGCCAGGTTTCTCGCGTTGCATCTATATAAGTACTTTGCCAAGAAAACAAACAAATTTCCTAAATTACTTAGAAAAACTTAAATGACAATACTCCAATAAATAACTTTACCATTTATGAAAAGGCCATCAATTCGAAATAAAAATATTTTTGACGTGCACTGTTTATGTTATATTTATGTATGTATTTATGTATTTATTTTTTATAATTAAGATGTAAAATTGTGAAAATATTTGTTTTTTAAAAAGCATTACTTTAATACTTATTGAATTTTTTCAGCACCCTACGTTAAAGTTTATCTACTAAATGGTAGAAAGTGTATAGCAAAGCGTAAAACACCAAGTGCCAGGAGGACATTAGACCCCTTATATCAACAAACGCTCATATTTCAAGAAGATTTTAGGAACTGCGTTTTGCAGGTGATAATGTTTTTATCGCTTTCAACAAATTAACCTTCTCGTGCATAAATTATTTTTCATTATTTTTCAGTATTCACAAAAAATCTTTTTTTGAGATAAATGAGAAACCACTGTAAAATAATTTTATTATTGTACTGCATGCTAGGTATTATCTGTCCACAAATCAAATCTCCATAAATGAATGCTCAAAATTTTTTTGCTTAATAATGCAATAATTATACGACCTCATATGAGGTCCGTATGCATGAGAGGGTTAAGAAAATTCATACCTTATTTTTTTTAATCTTATGTTTTTGTATAATGAATATTTCGGGTTCTTTCATTCGATTAACTTTTTTTATAAAATTCCATTGTTTAGAAAGTAATTCGTTTTATTCATTTTTTCCACAAGAATCATTACTTGTATTTTTAACCCGCGACTCCATTTTAAGCTACATTGAGCATTATATATATTGACGGTTGGTATATCAAAGTTTATATTTATGATGTTTTTGATGAGGAGCATTTTTCTTCCATTTTCTTGAGGGAAGGGGAGAGGCTGCCATATCAAAAATGTAAAAAAAAAAGAGTAGCATTTTTGTAATTTAACGTTTTAATATAGAAAAGGTAAGAATGCTTTTCAACAAGTAAAAGTTATCTGAAATGTACGGAGAAGATGTAATAGAACACCAGTACCAATATTGGTTTGCAAAATTTCGTTCTGACAATTCCAATTATTGTTAATTCATTTGGATTCATTGTGTTCTGGAAAGCCACTTGAAGCTCGTGAAGATAAAACAAAGCTACTGATAAAATTAAACTTCGGAATAAATGTATTGAGCCAAAACAATCAATATGCATTGTACGACAAGAATACCCTCCCCTCTCGGAATGCATTGGAATTTTATGAAACGGTGAAATGCGTGTTCAGTAAATTTGATGGGCTCTCATTTGGTTAAAAGTTTTGGGGTAAGCAGTGTTTCTTTCAAGCACCGGGGAGGCACTGCCTATCCGTATCAAATCTACCCCCCCCCCCCCTTCCACACACACTTTTGCTGGAAAAAATTTCAATCAACATTACATTTAAGGAGCAACATTATTTAAAATTATGTACTGCGCCCCTCCCCTTCCTCAACAATATGGTCTGAAAGAAACACTGAGGACAAAAACCGCTCAGCAGGCATGTCAACTCAAATGCTGTCACAGGCCAAAAACGTAAGATTTTAATTCCATGCAGGCCGCAAAACTTAAACATAATTTTTAATAGAGACTTAGGTTTATTTCGAAAAGCCCTGTGTAAAAACAGCACAGCAGCACAACAGAAACGATAAAATTAATGCCTTGACACTTGGCATCGCTTATCCGTCACTATTTGTTTTAATTATTATTTTAAGTTGACTGCTGTTCTTCTTGGGTCTGCATAACCAAGAAATGAAATTTAATTGCTCGTATTTTTTTTTTACTAAAAATTTATGGCTCAAAATGTTATGTATATAATAACAAAATCGTCAAATTTCGTGTAAAAACAATTTTTATTAAAATGTTATAAACAATTAAATTTCATTTTGGGTCAAATAGACCGAAGGGGAACAGCAAAGTTGAATTTTGTTACCAGAGATTATCTTTAAAACTGATGCAAGTAAAGGCCGATAACTCTAGATCTGATAGAAGATTTTCATAATTGTAAATAATTGTTCGCTTTGATAACTTGTTTTAAACATAGATATAATTTCACATGCGAATACCTTTGAATAGGAATCATACTGTATGTAGATTACTTTTCTTTGCATATCATTTGATATTGATTCGATATCTGTTTAAGATTTAAAATCATTAACATATACTGGACAATTTCACCATAAAATATAATAAATAAGAAGGTATTCGTTAAAAACACACACAACCTTGCCCAGTGGTACACAAAACAAGAACTTTAATATGAACTTGTACAATTAAAACTACAAACATAAAATCTACGTTTCGAGCTGCTTCTGCAGTCGTCCTCAGGATCAAATATAATGGTGAAATAACTAAAAGTTCAGAGATAAAGGCTTCCTGTGCGAGAGACGATTTGTCGAGCTTTGACCAACGATATGATTGCAAAAATGCAGTGTTCCTATACAGTGAGTATCCCAAAATATTTTTTAATGAAATAAGTTTGAAATGAATCAAAAGTTCGATTGAAGAACAACGAGTATCATCATCTATGCACGAGGGAACGAACACCATGCAAATAAGTTCTCGGCAAAAAAAAAAAAAAAGAAAAAAGTTTAATCTGAAATATTGCAAACAGATACAGAATTCAACAAACAACATAAACAGAATAAACCACATAAACATAATACAACTCCCTCTCGTTTCTACATGGATAACGAAGGCTGCTATGATAACTTTGAAGAGGCAAAAATCATAGTTTCGTGTAATAACCCTTTTGAAAGCACAATTAGAGAATCGGTTGAAATCATTATACGTGAGAATAAAGCTTGTAATCATAATTTATCCTATAATATACCAAACTTCCGGCATAATATCATACTTTGTTCTCTTTTTTTTTTGCAATGTTTCAGTTTAAACTTCCTTTTTTTTTTTTTTTGGCCAAGAATTTGTTTGCATGTGGTTCGTTCCCTCATTCATAGATGGCGATACTCGTTGTTATTCAATGGAACTTTTGATTCATTTCAAACTTATTTCATTAAAAATATTCTGGGATACTCTCTGGATGACACCACTTTTTTCAATCATATCATTGGTCAAAGCACGGCAAATTGTCTCTCGCACAGGAAGCCTTTATCTCTGAGCTCTTAGTCGTTTCACCATCATATTTTATCCTGAGGACGACTGCAGAAGCAGCTTGAAATTTAGATTTTATGTTTTTATTTTGAATTGTACAAGTTCATATTACGTTGAGTAAAAAGTTTTCCGCCAAGCGGAGATACCTTCGAGCCAACAGCTGTCATTTGTGCGGTTGTTAGTTTTTCAACCAACCATTTTTTGCATTCAAAAGCAGAGCATATATAGGAACCATATGACTGTGTAATTTTTTTGTTAAAAAATTATTATCTTGTGCTTCAAAAAAGTGTTTAAAATGGAGCTATCGCGTCAACAGCTCAGAACGATTATGTACTATGAGTTCCGTAACAAACTCAGTGCGGCTGAATGCCACAGAAAAATGCGTGAAAGTTTAGGCATCAATACTGCTTCTTATGATACAGTCAAAGTTTGGTTTCGGAAGTTTAAAGCTGGAAATTTCGACATTGAAGATGAACCACGTTCTAGCTGCCGTATTGAAGTTGATTGTGAGCAGTTAAAGCAAATCATTGATGAAGAAAGAAATGTTTCAACACGAACTATGGCGTTAGAGATTAACCTTTGCCAAAAAACAATAGCTAACGCTCTGAAATGCATAAATCTAACGTTTAAATTTAACTGGATGACTCACGAATTGACTGCTGAAAACAAGCGCTAGAGAAAAAACTGTTGTTTTCCTCTACTCAGCGATCAAAGGAAGGAGAACATTCTGGACAGAATTGTGACCTGTGATAAAAAAAAAAAATGGGTGTACTACAACAATACAAGCCGTAAAGGAGGGTGTTCAGCATCTGGGGAATCAGCAGGCTCGGTTGCAAGACGTGCCCTAACTAGCAAGGAGATGCTTCTCTGCATCTGGTGGGATTGTCCCGGAATTCTGTACAACCCCTTGTTATCTAAAACTATATTATATTCTACCAATATTTACATTTGTTAAAATTATATATAACTGCATTTAATATAAAATTTTTAAAAAGGATTAAAATTAATAATTATTAGACAGTTATTTATAAGGTCAATAAAGTTTATTTATAAGGCAGAATACATATAGAAACAGTTCAAGTTATGTCCACCTTAGATTTCAATATTTCTTTATGCCATTTTAAGCATTTAGAAAATTTATGATTTTAATCAGTGAATTTTTTTAATCTGTTTGTTAAAATCACGATTTAATCACTCATTTAAATTATCTGATTAAAATTGCTGACAATTTGTTTAATAGCCAATAATAATTTAAACAATGAAGAAACAATCAGGCATTTTACCGCAACGGAAAACAACCCGCATCTTACCCCAAGTGAAAACAACCGGCATCTTAGCACCTAAAATTTTCGTCGACTCACCCCAAAGTATTGGGCAAGACGCCGGTCCCCCCGCCGACGTGAAGAAGCGGGAACCATCCGTTATTTATGCTTTGCAGAAAGGCCAGGTACCAGTACTGTCTAAAAACATCAGATTTATTTTTCATTATTGTTTAAACAAAGACTTATATAGGCAAATAAAGAACTCATGTAAAAGATTTTGGACACTTGCCAGAAGTGTTAAGACGAAATAGCAATAAAAAATCAGCACTTACAAATTTTAAAAAAGAACGCAAACGGAAATTAAAGTATCAGTAGGGAACCCTCTTCCTTGCAACTGAGCGCCATTTCCCTACAGTGCCTGCGCATATGAAAACCACGGGATACGGCATTTAGTACAACACGGCATCTCACCTCAAGTTACCCTAATAATAACAGAAATTAATTTAAAAAAATTAGTTAAAAAGCAATAGCAACTCAATTTACTTGAGGAAAATCGAGCTTAGAGAGTTTTTTTTCTTATTTTGCTAGACCTTGAGCTGTTCATTCTTCTTCCTCCTCCTCTAGATAGAAGGCATCCCATCCATATCTACTTTTTCGTCGTATCCGGTTTGCGGGTCTTCTTCCCCGCGGTATTTGAGCACGACGTACTTTACAGTGGTAACATATAGTTGAGCATTTAACCTTGTTCTTCCTAGAAGAACATAAACTCCCTTTGTATATTTACATGACAGAGTATTTAGGAGTTCTGGTGGTTCA
The DNA here is from genome assembly GCA_963932465.1 of Maratus speciosus. Classification (NCBI taxonomy): domain Eukaryota; kingdom Metazoa; phylum Arthropoda; class Arachnida; order Araneae; family Salticidae; genus Maratus; species Maratus speciosus. Next base: position 144,973,441 of record OZ010791.1, read on the forward strand.
GCTACATCGTTCGTGGTGACTAGTAGTATACCATATCTGAATGATTTCCAACTCCAATCAGAAGGATTCATCACTCTTCCATTCCAAATGTTGATCTGAAGAAAAGCTCTAAGTGAATGTTGTTTGGCTGCATCTTCAGTTGGCGGCAGAAAAATGCGGTTAAATTGTGTGTTCATAAGGCATTTTGCAAATATGTTGTATCGCAATTTGTGCAGTGTTGTGGCCTTACTGGGGATTATATAAGGTGGTAATAAATTTCTGCCTCGCAGCACTTACTGCTTCAGGCGCACCATATTGATTGTTAAAGATAGTTGGAATATCCTATAGATGAGTATAGTTTTCCAAAAGCTTGAAAAAATTCAGTTTATCTTGCTTGAAGAAAGCCGATGTAGAATTCCAGCCACTAAAAGCATGAAGGAATAGTATGTTATTCCTCACAATCGGTAAATACTTAAAACTTAATGGTGAATACAAAACATTGCCTGACTGTCCTTTCCCAGGTTTCAAGATGTGTATCGTGGATAAGTTGGGAGCAAATGCAGTCAAAAGCACAAGCAGATTAATATCTTCCCCAACTATGACGGGTTCTGACTGCTGATCAAGTTGGATGGCTTCCATCACGATGGTAGTATCTGCATCCTCGGCAGCTTGCTTCACAGTAAAATTGTCTTGCTCCAGTTTTTTAATGAGCATTTTTTATTATCGGCGTTTATTGCTTTTATTTACAAGAATGTGCTTTGTTTGTATTATGAACTATATAGTTTCGTCAAAGTCAACACTTGCTGCAATGTATTTATTTTTTCGGCGGAAATGTTCAGCAGGCTTGGTGCCATGTTCTGACGATTCTTCTCGGGTAACCGTCAAATACAATGGTTGGAGTTTTGCCATAGTTGTTTTTCAAATATTGAATGCACTTGGAAATAATTGACTAGAACTTTTCTCTTGGCTCCCAACTCACTCGATGAAGCAAGAAGCCACAATCAATCACATGGACAGTTTGTATGTTCTGTTCTAAATCATCATAAGAAGTGTACAAATCGTAAAATACTGACTTTCGCGTTTTCCTCATCCCAACGTTATCAAATAGAGAAGTCGGATATGGAGCCAATTCAAATTCAAAGAATTTTCTAAGCTCTTCCTCTGATTTCTTGTGGAAAGAAATTTCGGCAAAAAATCGTCTCTGGATCAACGGATACTTCCTCATCACGGATTTTTACAGCATACGTGAAGTTTTTCATTGGAGTTACTCGACTGGATCTCTTGAATTTCACACGGACAAAGTCATCACCAATGACACTTTTAATACTTTCAACTCCAATCTCGTTGGCTAGATGACAATTTATTTTATCGCAACCAATCACTCCTGTACTCAGACACATCACGTAGTCACATGAGAGGAATGGGCTGTGCGACAAGAGCTATAAAACAAACTTATCAACATCGTTGTTATCCTTTGTGATTCTAGATAATCTCAAATCAGCGTGTTGCTCTGTTGTACAAAATGACACCCCACAGAACTTCTGAACTTGTTGGGATATATCCATGATTATGGGCTTCGTAGCAATCAATTTAGCCATTTTGCTATCGGTCAGTCCTCTACCACGAGAGAGACCTCCGGTACTCTTCAACGATCTCACCAGAGTCTGCTCAATAGCCATGTCTGACTATATCCCACACCAAAATTTGTCTGATAGTCTTCTAGTGAAATAATCTTTACTTACATAAAAATCATATTGTTTCGGAATCAGACATGACTCTAGTTCCACCATGTCAAGTAAATATAAGTGGCAGGACTTCACGTAGAGGAAATGTCCGCTTGAGTGAAATTTGGTAAACATTTCTTTGACGACAGAATTAAAATGGGGACATTGGTTGCATTTCAAGTGCAATCATCCGTTGAAAAGGTTGTTGAAATTTTCATATTGATGTAATAAAATTTTGAAGTTTTTAATTAAACATTAGCATTCGGCAATTTATGAAGTTCTACTGTTTTGTAAGCGAAATTATTCATTTAACCGATAATCAATAAACAAAACACCAATTTTATGAGTTTTTGTTTTTAGAAAAATTTTGAAAAAAGTCACTTTTTTGACTTATCATATCTCGTTTATTATAAATGGAATTTTTAGTCTGTAGTACTCAATCGACGCAGAATTTTGTGCCCTACAATTTATGAATAAATATTCTGTAGAGTGAACGGTTTTTGATTAATTTGCGAAATACTGAAAAAAGTCCGAAAATTTTGAGGTTTTCGTGGTGCCGCGTCTAAAGCTCACCAGGAAAAATGGGGCAAACTTCAAATCCCTTCATTTGGAGGTAAAACAAAGTGATTAAAACGCTTTCCGCGAATTATCAATTAATACGGCTCTTTGTTTAGCTAATTTTACTGGCCTATAATGCAGTATGAGAATGGAGTCTGTGCAATAATGTCTGTGACTTAATTAGTAGTTTTTACATTATCTGTAGCAGTATAATTTCCTCTAATAAAAATAGGCACTCAAATGGTACTTGGCATATTTCAAGAATTACGCGAGTAAGGCCGCGGATTTTGCTAGTAAAGAACAAGGCAATTAAAAATAAATAAATAAAAACACTTAAAAGCAGTTATTATAAATTAGCAAAGCTGTAAAGGTAATATTACAAATTTATAAACACATTCATTTTTTCTACAAAATACTGTGTAATTATAATCTCCTTTGAGATAAAATGTATTAAAATATGATCTTACTCATTCCTTGACGGTTTTATGCGTTCAAATTCTATGTATTTTATACATTCAAATTCTACGGATACAGCATTCCAGAAAACAATTCATCTTAAAACATTAAAAATTAGCTCCAATTTTTTTTTTTTTTCGTATGGCTTTAAAGCAGCGATAATAGTTCATTTTTGAGATATTCAACATCACCAAGCTTATGACATAAAACAAACTAGTGTACATTTTCTAAACGTAATAAGTATGAGTTAAGCATATATTAAACGGCCCATCCCTTTAGAGCCCTTAACTCTTCTTAAAATTATTGAATTTAGCGTTTAAATTTCGTGATTGGGTCTGCTACCGTGCCTAGAAGAGCCCGCGGTTCTGCTTGATCGCGATTAGTGGCGGTCGACATTAAACTGCAATTATGCAGTGTTGAATAAGGGAAGAATGCAACTTTTATTTCATGTTTTTGGCCAGGATTTTAGTTTCAAATCTTGCCCCTTTCTATATTGTATTTTGCTGGCACAGAACCTCCTTCACAATAAGAACGTATTTTACTTTGATTAATTTCCCCAAAGAATATGATCTCAACGATAATCTGCATTTTTATATAAAATTAAAAGAATATTTATCTTCTTAAACCTTAAAAGGGTTGGGGGGAGGACTTTTAAACAGAAACATTTTTATGAAAAATCAGATAATATGAAAACTTTGACTTTGATATTTTAATGATATGAAATCTAGTTTGTGGTCTTGTACTGTATTTAAACACAGTCAACTAACGAAAGTTAAATATTCTTAAAAGTATTTTTTATTTGTCAAAAAGGTAATCTTTTAAAACCAGCACATCTTTTCTTTAGGCAGCGAAGCTTTGCTGAAAATCATGCTTAACCGCATATAAAATCTTTTAACAACGAAAAGCGTTTTACAGGAAGATTGGTATACAAATATAAAACTCACCGAAAAATTCCAGTGACAAAATTTTCGGTTATACACTTTGTAGGAAAAATTGGCTTTTGAAGGACAAACGTTCTCTTTTCATTATCCCTTTGTTGGTCATTCCTCGGCCCTTATCTTAGGTTAGTAACTATGGTAACAAAAGGAAAATGAAAAGGGGACGTTTGTCCTTGAAAAGCCGATTTATCCTACAGGTAGTATAGTAGGGGAAGTTTTAAATTCTATTGTAGTTCTACATGTATCTGATCCACTAAGCAAAACTTATATATAGCATTAATTAGAAGCATTATTACTAATCGATTGGTACCAGTTACATTTTTATATATTGACTGGAAAAACCCGCGGCTTTGCTTGCATAATTGTTGAAGTATACCAAGTGATATTTGTGTGCCTATTTTTTACTAGATAAAATTATACTGCTACGAATAATTAAAAAAATTACTAATTAATCCAAATTTTGAGTAAACTCAATTCTTATATAGCGTTAGGCGAACGTGAGGCTTAAATTAATGAGAAGAACTAAAATTAATTCCAAATAAATGATCATTTAGAATGCATTTTTCCGCTCATTTCAGTTTTCATTTGAAATTTTGAATTTTTTAGAAACCGTTCTTAGGCATTTATTTCTTAAAAGTAACCACCATGCCAAGTTTCTAGTTATCGAAGCTTCTATAACAAACTATATCACAAAAATCGTAATTTTAAAGTTTTTTTGTTCCTACACATTCAATTTTTTTTTTTTTTTTTTTTTTTTTTTTTTGTAAACAGTTCTGTGGGTGAATTTACATCTCTAAAACAGCAGCCATGTCCAATTTCAAATTTCAATTCCTAACAATTTCAGATAAATCATAGTTTAGAAAATTTTTAGAACGTTTCCCGCTCATTTAAACCAGGGTTGGCAGGTTTTTGACACATGTCAGTTTTTGACAGTTTAAACTGTGGTTTAAACCGTCATGTCAAAAACCCATTGTCAAAAACCTCAGATACTTACAGTGATCTGTAAAATTTCACATTAAATGTCACACATTAGATGTAATATTTAAAATTCACTATTACTGTAATTGTATAATTAGTATATAGTATTAGTAATAATTACAGGGTTGGCAGGTTTTTGACATGTGTCAGTTTATGTCGGGTTTAAACCATAGTTTAAACCGTCATGTCAGAAACCTCAAATACTAAATTGATCTGTAAAAATTCAAATTAAATGTCACACATGACAACATTACATGTAATATTTTAAATTCACTGTTACTGTATATCAGTAATTAGTACATAGTAAAGTATTATTGTTAAGTACAACTTTTTAACAGGGTAAAATTTTATTGGGTTTTTTTTTTTTTTTTTTTGTAAAATTGTGTTTTTCTAAAAAGTTGACATTAAGCTCACCTGAGCTGTACATTTTTTCTCTTACTTAAAATCGTTTTAATTTCGCTTACTTTTGAGAGCTTAAAGCATTAGCTAGCTTTTTTTATGGGGAAAAAAACTTAGAAAAGTGTAGATTTTTTTGTATATATAACAAGATAATGTGCATCAATGTTATTCTAGTCTGGACAATAACCATTCCATTCAAAATTGAAATTGGATTATTAATTTTAAACATTTACAAAATAAGAGAAGTAATAAAAAAAAAAAAAAAGCTTAAAGTCAAAATCTTTTTAAAACATGCTTTCTTCATTATATAAAAATGTTTTCGATTTTAAAACTGAACAAAATTGGCTCGGTCATCTAAAAGAAAATTCCTGTAAGCCCATATTGAAAAAGTGCATAATAGAAGGGATCAAATCATGAAACCATACCATTGTTTGGCTTATACTTTGCATTCCAACCATCAGGGGCAAGGGTTGACTGCTGTATCTGTTGATTCAGCTTGCGCTTGAGCTACGGAGAGAGTTTATGGATGCTTACCCATACTGATTGTGTATAAAGCTAAAGAATCCCCTTTCCAGTCTTCTTATTTCAGTGCTATAGGGAGGACTCCATTGTTTGGTGGAAAGGTATCACTACATGCAACAGCTTTTTAAGCCTGCTTCAAAACTTGCTCATCTAGCAATGCTTTTGCTATCAAGTCCTACTAGCTCAGCATCAATTAAGAGACAGACTATTTTCTAACGCTTCATACACTCTAAACTCAAAAATCTTTTGGGTGTAAATAAATGTGCTAAACAAGTGGTGTGCTGCGGGGTAAAATTGATCCGGATTATTTAATTGTACAAAATTATTTTCTTCTGGTTGAAAAAAAAAAAAAAAAAAAAAAAAAAAGATATTTTATTGCAAATAATATATTTTTTAAATTATTAAATTTCAATAAAAGATCACATAAATCATTGACTTATTTAATGTTTATCTATTGTTAAAATGTCTTAGCGTGTTACATGTATTTGGCAGTTTTCGACGGTTTAAACCAGTTTATGACAGTTTTCGACAGTTTAAACCAGTTTATGACAGTTTAAACCAGTTTTTGACGCTTGTCATGTCAAAAACCAGTTTTTGACGTCAAAAACCCAACCCTGATTTAAACCTTTTAAAATTTGAATTTATTCATAAATCTTTCTTAGCGAGCACTTAAATCTTAAAAATAAACACCATTCCAAATTTCAGTCCAGCAGAACATTGCACTTGTCAAAAAACATTTTGCCTTTCCTTTCATGTCTTATTTCCTGTGTTTGCGCCTCCCTGTGCCACTTGAGTCCACACATTCCTCTATAATAAATGATGCTTACAATGCCCTGTACCAACCTCTAAAGTTTGTACCATGAATTCAGGATCACCGTGTATATACAAAGCGTCCAAGAAAATAAGTTTAAAATTTAAATGGCACAATATTGTTATTACTAGATAAAATTTACTATAACAACGCCAAAGAAACTCAAGGAATGACTGAAAATAATAGAAAACACTTTAATTTCCTAATGTCCTACTAGCCCCACCAGTGGCTGAGAGGTTCTGCTCTCGAAGCTGGTAGACGGGAGGTGCTGGGTTCGAACCCAATCGCGCCCGTCGGCCTAATCGTTCGGAGTTTCCGTGGTTTTCTTCGAGCCGTGGATTTCCATGCGTTAATACGGATTAGGTTCCCTTAGAAAGACCTCCACGGAAGGCACTCCCCCTAGGGCCTATATCCCTCGTGTAGATAATTGGCCGTCAAAAATCAACCCAACTCAACCCTAATGTCCTACTTTCAAAATGGCTAACTTCTGCACAAAGCAATGCATTGAGACGGAACTAGACATTGGCAATAACATATTCTTTAGCACGTCTTCCTTTTCGATGACCCGGATTTCATTTTTTTGAAGTTCTTCAGTATGTTGAAGCCTGTTCGGAAAACTTAGTTCTTCAAATAGCATCACACGAAAAAAATTCCATAGATTCAGGTCAGGGCTGTGGGGTGACCATTCAATGCCTCTCCCGATTAATCTTTCAATGTCCAAATACTCTACCTAGCAATATTCATGGTAGTTCTGGAAAAACGCTTACTATATGTTTTTTGGGTCGCTGGATCCGAATTTGTAAGTTCCCACCAAAATTTTCCCTGGCAACCGCACCAAATTTCGGTAAAATGTCCCCAAAATTGGTTTTTATTAAAAAATTCATTTTTTTATTATTTTAGAGAAAAAGTAGCTGGAAATTCAGAAAGTAGACAAAATTTGCAATAAATAAGATATATGGCATTATGACTTACGATTAACGGGGAGGTGGCGGGGGGCTGCCTCGGAACATGCGGCGCATGTTAGGTTAGCCGATTGTTATACTTTCTTTTTTCTCCCCCTTTCTAAACATTTTCCGAACATAATTCACCTATTTTTTTCCGGCAAGATTTGGCTAACTATACGCAATTAAAATCGATTGGTTTATCGATCAATCAATCCGTTTTAAAAACGCGGCTTGAGACAAATTATATATTTGCTACGCGTGAAATTAATTTTCAAATTGAATAACAAATATTTTCGTATATTTCAGACTTGGGTAAAACCCACGGAGCAACACATGACGGATCTGATACTGATCAAATTGCCAAAAATGAATCTGGGTCCTCGGCTGCAGTCAAGCGGATAAGAATAATTTAAAATTATTCCGCAACTTAGTGCACGTAACGCCGCACGCATGTTCCGAGGCAGCCCCTTCCCTCCCCGTTAATCCTACGGCATAATGCCATATATATTATTTGTTGCAAGTTTTGTCTACTTTTTTAATTTCTAGATACTTTAAACAATACCATAAAACAAAAAAAAAAAAGGAATTTTAAAACAAAACGTTTAGGGGGGTGGGGGCACTTTACCAAAATTTGTTGTGTGTTGTGTGTGCGCAAACAAGTGTTGCGGGGGGGAAATTTAGTGGGAAGTTAAAAATTCGGATTCAGCGACCCAAAAAACATAAAGTAACTCTTATAGGGAAAGTTTAGAGGGGAGACGGGAGAGCGAACATAAACGGTGTGAGTGGTTAAGCGGAATTGTGCCATATAGTGTACGCACCACCGCGACGCATGTTCCGAGGCAGGCCCCCGCCTCCCCTTTCATCCTACTTCATAATGCCATACATCTTATTTGTTTCAAATTTTGTCTACTTTCTGAATTTCTAGATACTTTTCCCGTAAAATACTAAAAAAATTTTGAATTTTTTAATAAAAACCTATTTTGGGGGTCATTTTACCAAAATTTAGGCGGGGGGGGGGGGGAGTTGTTGGGAAGTTACAAATTCGGATTCAGCGACCCAAAAAACATAAGATAAGTCGATTTCCAGAACTACCATTGATTTTGCCAAGTAAAATCCCCTTATTGCCTGGACTAAAAGGATTATACAGTTTTAAAAAGATGTCCTCTATCCAAGAAAATACATCAGAAACTTTATGTGGGCGTGAACCGTTCTGCATGAACTATTAGATGTTGAGAATCCGATGATCTTGTGCCCGGGATATTAAACTTATGGGCCACTATCTGCCACTAACTTTCACCAGTAATAGACCAGTTAATGATTACGTGTCGATTATGCAAATTGCGTTGACTGCACACCACACTATCACACGTTCGAATGCAGAGATCTACCTGTTGAGCGTGCTAGTTTTCACAAACACTGTTTACGTTAAAAGACATTTTGTAGAATATTATTAACACGTTGAATATCAAATCTATTTTGTCTGTCTTTCCGTTTAGGCCACGAAATAAGACTCCCGTTACAGAATCTATAAGTGTCAGTCACTGATGACTGACGCGGCCTAAACGGAAAGATCGGTGTTGGCCACCGGTGACTGACGTGGCATCGTGTACAACGACGGTGACTGACGTGGCATCGTGTACAACGACGGTGACAACGTGTTAACAATTTTCAGTCTCGCCTCTATACTGTGTTATGTGCAGACAACGGCCATTTTAAAAATCTTTCTATTAATTTCATTCATTGTTTGAGTTTCTCTGAATATATCAATAAATTTGATCTAGTAAGAATAACGATGCGTCATTTTACTTTTTAATAACTTTCTTGAAAACCCTGTATATAACCCATCTAACTTGCCGTATTCGGGTAAAATTACTTTTAAACGTAATAAGTCGAATATTCAAAAAAAAAAAAAAAAAGTACAAAGAAAGAGAAAACCATAATTTTAACTCATAACTTCCCGGTATGACGACTTAATCATAACCATTTTTCTTCTTTTTTACAGGTAACGGTGTGGGGTGATTACAGTCGTATGGAGAAAAAAGTGTTCATGGGCGTTGCCCAAATCGTGCTGGACGATATCGACTTGGCGGAGGGTGTTATCAATTGGTACAAGTTATTTCACCACTCTTCCCTCGCTAGCAGCCTGGCCGCCAACGACCGCAACAGCTCTTTTCTCTCGCTGGACAGTGTTGGGTGAAGATGGAATAGCGAATTACTTCCTGGTTTCTGAATAAACGGACAAAGCCGAACAACAACACGGGGCGAAGGACGGACACGGATGACCCAAAACCCGCCCTTGTTGCCTTTCTTTCCGGACGGACGTCGTTGTCGTCCTCGAGAAAATCTTGTATTTTTCGCTTTCCGAAAGAAGAACTCTTTCTTCTCATTTCTTGCACTCGGTCGAGGTCCTTGTGCCTCGACATCTACTTCGACTACTCTCCTCTCCGAACTGTCAAGTTTTTTTCGACTTTCGTATTTTTCAATAAAAACAAATCATCCAAAACAAGCAGTGTATTTTTATTTGATTTCTTAATTGAAGTGGATTAACCGTTTGAATATCCTAGCTTGAGTTGATTCACCATTTTGTCAGCACCAAGTTTTTCTACAGGGTTCCCAAAGTTTAACATAAATCTTTTGTTTTTTATATAAAACAAATCAATAACTGCCACTGCAGACTATCTTTTTATTCTAGTCGTACCACTTTTCCCAAATAGTAATCTTTGAAGTTCATTTCTGCAACAACTACAAAAAGAAAACTCCCTCAAATAATTTTTTGGGAAATAGTGGTACAGTAAAACCTGTGTAAGTTGACCACTTGCGGTGCCGCACTTCAGTGGCCAACTTAGAGGAGTGGTCAACTTATAAAGGGTGATGATAAATTTACTTTTTTTTTACGTAATATTCATACCATATCATTTTTTTCCCACAAAAATTTTATTTATTGACAGGCTTTAAAATAATATTGTATTACCATGCATATTTCTAACACCTTATAAAAGAAAAGATTAACTACAAGAATGAATTAATAGTTTTGTATCAATTTTAAAATCAATTAGTATTACTACTATTTATTTAAAAAAAACAGTCAATCAATATACAGCCAATTAATGCTTCTTCAAACTATACTAGTTATTACACATATTTTATAAAAAACATAAAAAAAAATATTTCTGCTTAAAAAGTAGCACCTGGGGTTATTGAAAGAAGGGAAGGAATGATAAGAGAATGGGAAATAGAAGAAAGAAATCTAGAATCAAAGAATGGAGGGGGAGGGTTGAAAAACCAAATCCACAAGAGCAACAATGTAAGAATAGATAAGCCTTGAATTATTTATCTACACCTATCACTGCTAAAAGCATTTCCCAGTCAAAGCACTATTTCATCCTTTTAGAAATTCTAGTTAAAAAGAAAAAAAAACAGAAAATTTCGTGGAGAGTTACTTTTTTTAATTCATGATTTGTTAGCTTTTTGGATGGTCAAGTTATAAAGAGTTTTGATGGGCATTTTATAATAGTTCTAGTCAAATTTGTATAATTTCAGTGGTCAAGATACAAGATAGACAGGTGGTCAAGTTACAAAGGGTTTGTCTTATAGTTTTGTATAGGATAAATTTGGTTCCTGACAACAGAGGTCAACATAGACAGGTGGTCAACTTACAAGGGTGGTCAACTTTACAGGTTTTACTGTATTAACAAAATATAAAAATTTAATAGTGGTAGCGCTGTATGTGAAATCAACTAAATAAAGTCGGACTGCATATCGGAATAAACCCTAATACCAACTTCAATACAAAACATGCAAAATGCACAAAACACATTGAAGGCAGTTAACAATTTCTTATATTATGTTACACTTATGGAAATAATCCCGTATGTTTGGATATCAATAGGCAAATTATGTAGAACGAGAATCCTCTCTTTAAGTACATAAAAGTTGTCCGAAGAACCATAGAATAGCATAGCTTTCGAGAAAAATGCAAAAATAAATATGACGTCACATCCGGTGTAAAAAATAAGTTGTAATATAAAAAAGAACAGCTGTACTTACATATGACATAGTAATTATCACAGAGAAATCTAGAGAGCGCATCCCTATTCATTTACAATGACAGAAATTGAAGCAAATTTTAACTCTCGGAGCTAGTTCAGCTGAGAGAAATAGTGCATTTTGTATCCAACACAAACGTCGACGAATGCTCAATAGCTCAATAGAAAACAAAATGGTCATGAAAATGGTTGTAAGGAGTCACATCATACTCGCCTCAGCAGAATAGGCAAAAAGGCTTTCCAGATATCTCTATGGTAACTACATAAGTAGCTGCTTAAAGTGACCACCGCATTTATCGAGACGTGTGTGCGTGCGCAATACAATGGCTAACTGCACGCGATCATACATTGCAGAGTCCATAAAAGTGAAGGCAGTCTACAGATAAGCGACTAAATCTCTGCAGTAACTGGGCTTTGATATACCAATTCCTTTAGGTGTTTCCATAGAAGAAAATCCAAAGGAGACAGATTTGGTGATCAAGCTGGCTTTACAACTGGACCCCGTGTCCAATTCTGCGCCTGGGTATTCAATATCCAGTAAATGATGTACAGAAGTTCACACAATCCATACAGAAGAGCTGGAGCGTACAAGAAGTCAATGTTAATGTGTTGGTGCTCAATCGCACTGGAAATGTAGGGCAATTACTGCCGATAAGGGACATCGAGGACATCAATTAGGACATTCCGTGAGCCGTTGACGTAACAGGTAAAGACCTACCGAATATGGCAGCCCACGTTTTTACAGACCAGTGGATCTGCTGTCGTTAGGAGCGGATTGCATAAATATTGGCGCAGAAATGGCTGTATTGACTGTTGAAGGGGCGGTCACGTTTAATACATGCTTCATCCGTTAACAAGATATGTGCTATGAAAGCAGTGTCGACTTTATATTGTTGCAATAACCATTTACAAAGGTGGATTCGTTGTTATCTGGATGTAACCTTTGCTCTGTCCTTTAGCGATATGGGTATAGCATTTTTTTCTCATCCTATGCACTGCACTGTTACTCACATTAGACTGCCTGACTAGTGCACGAGTGAGCTTCTAATTTTCTTCAACATGTGGCAGTATCACATGTTCCTGGTGCGGAAGCCTAGTGTGTTTTCTTCTAACATCTGTCGGGGTGATGTTTACAGTATTTCTAGGTCTGTCATCCAACAGGTGGGCGACATTGGCGTTGAGATGACGACAATGATGGATATCGAGAGGCATGCTCCTTTGCAGTTTGTAATGCATTGCCATTACACTGACTGAAGATAAAGTACTTATCACAATACTCATTAAAGAAAGCTATCAATCACTATGCGAAGATTTCCGATAGTTTCAAAGTGGCCCCTTTTAAAAGAAGACGAAGCTTGCTGTTCATTTACATATTAAGCACACGTGTACAGTCCATTACTTTAAATTGTCCTCCTTTTGCAAGCCTATGGGGTACAAATTTTAATTTTAAATCTTTCTTTCTCATCCGTTTTGCAGTTTTACGAGGTTCAATAAAGCTTATTTTCGGTTCTCCGGATATGACGTCATACTTTTTTCTTTTGCACTTGTCTTGACAACTATGCACATTAGAAATATGGTTCTTTGGACACACTTCATGCACTCCGAGTATGGATTCTAGTTCTGTACAGTTTTCCAGGCAATATCCGAACCCCTGAATAAGGGAATAGAAGAGAAAAATCTTCGAAAGAGAGGTTTTTATCTATGATAATTGCGCTTAGGCATTTTGATAATAATTTTGCAATCTCTTTTAAAATAATTAAATGAATTGAAAATATATATATATATTTATTATATCTATATCGTCGCCTCAGAGGAACAGTAGGGCATCTAGTAATAATCGAAAATGAGATGTCTGACTTGCTGCTATGAAAAACTGTGTCTCATCCAGTGTAACAGTAGAGATTTTTTATAAAACGCATCTGAGATATAGTATTAAACATAACTTTGTATTTCAGAAGTTGTTCCACCAGATGCGAACACAGTTACTCATATAGCAGTAAGTCAGATATCTCATTTTTCATTATTACTAGATGTCCTACTGTTACTCTGAGGCGACGATATATAGTAATTTTTTTATCTGAAAAATATGCTGTGATACTGTTGCCAGATTTTTCTATTTCTCTGAGATGTTGTGATTTTCATGAATATTAGAAACCCATTGTAACCACGCGGAAAAATCCGATTTTTCATTCTTTACCAATCCTTTTACATTTTTCTCATACTATTTGCTGTTCCTTATTTTGCATTAAGTTCTTAAGAGACTAAACTCAAATAAAAATCAGTAAGTATATATAATTTATAAAGAAGCGATATCTCTTTGGATTACAGTGTGTTATTTCTAATTTGTATGACAGGTTGTTGATTAAGTCAATATTTTCAAAGGAGACGTAAGTAATGATTAGGATTAAGTAAAACTATACAATCCAAATTCTATTTTGTTGTTTGAAACGCATTGCAGATTGCTGAGTTTCATTTGCTAAAATGTTGTTAATGAAAAAAAAACTTGCCAATCTATACTAATATTATAAAGAAGTAACATTTGTTCGTTTGTTTATTTTTAGGGGTAATCTCTTGAGCTACCGAACCGATTTCAAAAGTAATGGGGGGGAAATGATGCTAATAGTCCCTGTTCCAAATATGCTATATTGTGTGTCAGTACCACTACTCTAAACGGGGTGCAGGAGCAAAAATGTTCCAACGATCCGATTTTTGCGTTGCTGAAGGGCCTACAAACTGAAAATTTGGGATGGTAGTTACTTAAAAGATACTAGCAAAACCTGCGGCTTTGCTCGCACAATAACTAAAATATGCTAAGTGATATTTGCTAAGTGATATTTTATTCTCTAATTTTTATTAGAAAAAATTATACTTTTAGGAATAATTCAAAAATTATTAATTAAGCCACCACAGTTGGACTAAACTTCATTATTACACTGCATTAGGCAGAAATGAGACTTAAATTAATAAAAAGAATTAAAACCAATTCTAAATAAATGAACATTTAGAAAGTATTTTGAAGCTTTTATGCTCATTTCACTCGCTCATTTCAGTATTCATTTGAAGTTTTGAATTTTTTAGAAAATCTTCTTAAAACGCATTTACATCTTAAAATTAACCATCATGTCAAATTCCAATGGCACCAACATAAAATGCCTATGTTGAAACAGGCACTGCCACCATTAATTTTGAAATCGGTTTAGTATATCTTAATATTCCATAGAAAACGTAATTTAGAATGTTTTTAAAGACTTTTTTAGAACTTTAGTTGTTCCTGCCAATCCAAGATGGTAGTGGCACCGGAATAACATATAACTTCTGTAGGACCAGAGAAAGTTATATTTTATAAGTAACCATCATGCCATATTTAAAGTTCCTATCCTCTTCCGTGTCACAGAAATCGCAATTTAGAGCGTTTTTTGCTCCTGCAACCCTCTGGTGGTAGTGGCATCGACATAAAATATAGCTTATGTTTTAGCAAGTTCAATCACCAGCAATTTGCGACCATTATTTTTTTTAATCTGTTTAGTATTTCATAAGATTGCATAAAATCGTAATTTAAAACCCCTTTCCACTCACTTCATCCTTTTAAATTTGGAATTTTCTTCCGACAGTTCTTAGAAAGCATTTGCATCTTTTAAGTAATTACCATGCCAAATTTCAAAATGTTAGATCCCTCAGTATCACAAAAACGAAATTTAGAACATTTTTTGCTCCTGCAACCCCCAGGTAGTAGTGACAACAATATAAAATATAGCCAGTGTTGGAGCAGGTACTGTCACCATCAATTTGCAACCATTACTTTTAAAATCGGTTTGACATTCCTGAGATTGCATAGAAACGCATTTTAGAGCGTTTTTCACACCTTAAAAATATTGAATTCTTTAGAAACTGTTCTTAGAGAGCATTTGCATCTTATAAGTAAGTAGCGTGCCTAATTTCATGTTGCTAGCCACAGGCAGTATCACAGAAATCGCAATTTAGAACGTTTTTTCCTCTTGCAACCCCTACACTGTTAAAAATTTGCAGCGTTCTTGCAGGTCATTTGACAGTTTCTTCCGAAAACGGTTACACAACCGTAATTTAACACTATTTTGACCACATTATTGGCCATTTTATGGTCAGAATATAGTTAAATTATGGTTATGAAACCATTTTTTCAAAAAACGGTCGAATGACCTGCCAGAATGCTGCAAATTTTTTAATAGTGTAGGTGGTAGAGACACCGACATAAAATAGAGCCTAATAGATGGTTGTTACCATCACTTTCAATCATTACTTTTGAAATCGGTTTGATACTTACTGAGATTGCGTATAAATCGCCATTTAGAACGTGTTTCAGAACGTCTTTTGCACATTTTCGCACCTTTTAAATTTCGAATATTTTAGGAAATGTTCTTAGATATAAGTAACTGCCATGCCAAACTTCACGTATGTAGGTCCTTCCGTAACACAAAAATCGTATATTTAGAACGTTTTTTGCTCCTTCAACCTCTTTGGGGTAGTGACACCGACATAAAATATAGCCTATCTTGGAGAAAGGGTTGTCATCATCAATTCCCAAGCATTACTTTGGAAATCGGTTTGATACTTCCTGAGATTGCGTAGAAATATCAATTTAGAACGTTTTTTAGAAGGTTTTTCGCGCATTTTCACCCCTTTTAAATTTCGATTTTTTTAGGAAATGCTTTTAGAGATCATTTGAGAACGTGAGTTTCAAAACTCGCCTTATCCAAAAAATCGAATTTTGGGAAATCGCGAAAAACCTGTAACTGCGACCCCGTGCATCAATTACCTCCAATTTTTTGTATACTTATAGCTAGTTGCTGTGTGATATCATTGTGTTAAGTTGGAAAATCTTCTTTAATTCATTTAATTAATAAATTGGAAAAAGTTTCGGATATGAAGAGTTTTGTTGCCAAACTATGGATAAGACGAGTTTAGATACCAATTTCTTTTAAAATTACATCGATAACAAGTCAGCTGAAAGACATCAATAGTTTCTATTTTTGGTCATCGGGTGATAATATTTCAGATTTAAAATGATCTTTACAACAGCAAATAAGTATGATTGAAATTCAGTAGTACGTTTGATTATGAAAAAAAGCAAACTTATAAACAATAAAATAAAATTTATCGTAAATATTTTATGATTAAGATAACTTAGTTATCTTAAAAAAAGAATCGATAAATAAAATAAAATTTATCATAAATATTTTATGATTAAGATAATTTAGATACTTAGAGCTTTAAGATAATGTAATATAATATAATCTATATAATATATAATGTTATACGCATCTCTGTATATAATATAATAATAATCTATATAACATTTAATATTATATATATATATATATATATAATATAATGTAATTTTCTTACAAAAGATTTTTAAAAAATTATACAGTTACAAAATTATACATCGAGTTCTTCTTCTGGGATATCGTCATTGTCCTCCTGGAATATTTCCTCCTGATCTTGTTTTTTAAAAATAATATTTTTATAAAATGTAAGGTCCTCCATTTCTGACCAGTTTTCACCAAAATGTTTCTTTAACAATTTGTCGACATCCTTAAGTTTATCTTGCTTCACTGAGACAGAACATGGCAGCTGCTCGAGATTCATGAATCTTAAACTTTTCCCCCTCTTGGTCAATGGTTTGAAAAAGCTTACATCTGTTTTGTAATGGGGCTCACCTTTAATGAGGACGACTCTTCTCTCCTTCAAAAGGCTGATACGCTTTTCAGGAGCAAACTGGAAATGCAGCTGGACGGTAAGTTTTAGGGTAGAACCCACCGCTGATTTGAAATCATAAATGGGAACTTCCTGGCTTACATTCCGTACCCTGCCAAAACTGGAAAAAAATTTCCAGATAATCTTCAGGATGGATTATACACTCCCATTTTTTTAGATTTCTCTCAATCCTGCTAAATACTCTGTCCGGTGGCAAATAAGAATGGCCCACTATGGGAAAAATAAAGTCAATCTGTTGAATATTCGAAGGAGCTAATTCCATGAGCCACTTTGCTAGCATCCCTATCATTGTGGTATTTTTATTTTGTCCAGGACAACCATCAGAAAACATCTGAATTTTTTCGAATCCTTCCAGATTTAAGGATTTAAGATTAAAAAAAAAAAAAAGATTATGGAGGATATCTCATTTGATCCCTTCTTGTGTTCGTGCTCACCCCAAGTAAAGATATTTACTGTTTCCCTGTTTTGAGTGTTTCTTGATGTTCCCTCACATATGATAAAGTTATATTAGTACATTTGTCTGGAGTAATAAGCAGCCTAGTCGGGAACTTTGGGCGAAATAAGGTTTTTCTGGCAGTCGAATGAAAATTTGTTTACTCCTTTCTTCGTTTCTCTCTACATTTTGTGAAAACTTTTTGCCTTTAATTTGTGAACCCTATATTTGGCCATAGTCTCTGTCTTTTCCTTCCCGACTTGAGTTTTAATTAGTAGCTTTAATCTTAAACATTCTGAACAAGCATCGGTTGCGATAGATTTAAAACTTAGTTTAAAATCGTGTTTAAAAATATCTCTGAAAAGATGGTATTTCACCATGAATAAAGGACCGTCTGTTTCCTTGTTGTACTTTTTCCATAAGCTTTCATGCTCCAGTCACTTGGAAAATGTTGCATTTTGCTTTTATCTCGTCCGTTATGTGAATCGACGCACTTTAATCTTTGGATGTAACATCGTACTGAGGCTTTTACCTCTGCCAGTTTTTGTGATCTTCTATCTCCCCCCTCTTTTCTGAAGGAGAATTTTCAGTTTTTAGATGTTTCTAGCACAAGTTTTGCACTCTGAGTCTTGATATTCCAAGAATCTTCAAAAATGCACTTCCACAAATTTGAAGATGGCCATGGTTCTTAGTGTTGATATAATACCTTATAGTTATGCTTTTGCAAGCGCCCTGAACTGCACCTATAAAAATACATAAATAAATAAATAAATAAAAATTAGAAAAATGCATGGTGTAAATTTTAATTTTCAGGATGTTTTATAGAAATAAAACACACCTGGGCGGCTTCTTGAAAGAGGTATTTGAGATGTAAACTTCAAAATAAAGTTATCTTGTGCAGTTTTGTCTTTGCTTGAATAAAAAGCTTGGTGAAAAAGTCATTGAGAGAATTGAACACTTCAGGTTCTTTTTCTGGCGAATTCACTTTGGGAGAACCGGAAGTGCCTTAGGTTTATGCCTGAGAATAAACATTAAGTCTTTTAACACCTTGTGACAGTAAGAAATGTATGAAACATGACTCCATTTTGAACATACCTTTCAATTTTCTTTTGCGTACTTGCCCACGAGTTCGTATTTCTTTTTCTCTTCTTTCCCCTTCCCTCACAAAATGCAGGAGTTGATTCACTGTCCATTATGCATAAGACACACGGTAAATCTTATTTCATTAGTTTGTTCGAACAGAACTGATTAAAACTTCAAACGAAAATAGCAACAGGTCGCAGAGAAATGAAGGGAAATTACTGTGATAGTAGCTGATAAGCTCGCCGGCGCTGGTCTACGCATGCATCGGGATAAAGCTAGTTTTGTTTCAAACTCCGTAGTGGATAAGGCGAGTTTTGAAAGCAAACCAATATTTTACACAGCCATAAATACAGGATAAAAGTATTTTTTTTTTCGCAGAATGTGGTGTTTTTTCGGTTCAGGTTTACCAATAGAATAGATTGATAGAGAAAACTCGTTTTTTTAAATTTTGGATAAGACGAGTTTTAAAATTCACGTCCTCATGTATATGTTATAAGTTACTACTATGCCAAATTTTATGTTTCTAGGCCCTTCAGTATCATAAAAAGCTCAATTCAGAAAGTTTTTTGCTCCTGCAACCCCGAGGTTGTAGTGACACCGACATAAAATAGAGCCTATGTTAGAGCAAGTGCTGTCACCATCAATTTCCAACTATTACTTTTGAAATTGGTTTGATACTTCCTGAGATTGCATAGAAATCGCTATTTAGAACGGTTTTCAGAACGCTTTTCGCGCATTATCACCCCTTTTTAATTTCAATTTTTTTTTTAAAGAAATGTTCTTAGAGATCATTTATATGTAATAGGTAAGTACCATGCCAAATTTCATGTCTCTAGGCTTTTCAGTAATACAATAATCGCATTTTTATAACGTTTTTTGCTCCTGAAACACTTCGGGGTAGTGGCATAGGCTTACGATATAGCCTATGTTCGAACATACCACCAACATTTTGATACCATTACTTTTGAAATCGGATCGGTAGTTCCAGAGATTGCGTAAACATTGCCCTTTAGAACGTTTTTTAGAACTCTTTTCGCGCATTAGCACCCCTTTTAAATTTCGAATGTTTTAAAAAATGTTCTTAGACATCATTTATATTTTATAAGTAACTACCATGCCAAATTTCATGTTTCTAAGTCCTTAAATAACACAAAAATCACATTTTTAGAAAGATTTTTTGCTTCTGCACCCCCTTTGGGTTATTCGCATAGACATAAGATATAGCCTATGTTCGAACAGGGACTATCACAATCATTTTGATACCATTACTTTTGAAATCGGTCCGGTAGTTCCAGAGATTACCTCAAACAAACTTTACTTCTTTATAATATTAGTATAGATAAATTATCTTTAAAAAACAATTCCTAAAATATTCTAAATTTAAAAGGGGTGAAATTGCGCGAAAAACGTTCTAAATTGTGATTTCTACGTAATCTCAGGAAATACCAAACCTATTTCAAAATTAATGGTTGCAAATTGATGGTGATAGTCCCTGCTCCAATTTAAGGCTCCTGTCCCCGTCAGGTGAAGACACTCGCGAGCTAAAGCTAAACCTATGGGGAGGTTATTTGCTAATATCTCGTTTGCATTTCGACATTTTTTATTTTTTTTTTAATTTTTATTTTTTTTTTTTTGCATCGGATAGCTGAGGTCCATCTCTACATCATCCCTTTTTTACCTTTTCGATTTTGGTTGCAGATATTTTTTATAAAGTTACTTTCACTTTCGAAACCGTTTCCGAAAAGGAAAGTGTAATTCTAAAAAATATCTACAACCAAAATCGAAAAAGTAAAAAAGGGACAATATAGAGATGTACCTAAGCTATCCAATGCAAAAAAAATTACTTAAAAATATCGAAATGCAAACGAGGTATTAGCAAATAACCTCACCATAGGTTTAGCTTTATTTTTAGTTTTGTCTTCGCCTGCCGGGGACAGGAGCCTTAAGGCTATATTTTATATCAGTGCCACTACCACCTGGGAGTTCTGGGAGCAAAAAGCGTTCTAAATTACGATTTCTGTGACACTGAAGATTTGTTATAGTGGTTACTTAAAAGATGTAAATCCTCTATTAAAAACAGTGGGAAAAATTCAGAATTTAAAAGGCTTGAAAATGCACGCAAAGCATTCGAAAACCGTTCTGAATTACGATTTCTAGGCAATTGTTAAAGGTAGAAACTTGAAATTTGGCGCGATAGATATCTATAAGATCTCTCTAAAAAATTCCAGATATAAAAAGGTGAAATGAGCGAAAAGCGTTTTAAAAATTTCTAAATTATGATTTTTATGAAATCTCAGAAAATAACAAACCGGTTTCAAAAGTAATGATTGCAAATTGATTGTGACAGTCCCTGCTCCAACATAAGCTACATTTACTATATTTTATGTCGGTGCCACTCACCTGAGGGTTGCAGGACGTTGGAAGAAAAGTTCTGAATTGTTATTTTTGATATACTGAAGGGGTTATATACAATTTGGAAATTTGGCATGATAATTACTTAAAAGATATAAATGTTCTCTAAGAACAGTTGAAATAAAATTCCAAATTTAAAAGGGCGAAATGAGCGAAAAGCGTTCTAAAAGTGTTCTAAATTACGATTTTTATGCCATCACAGGAAATGCCTAACCGATTTAAAAAATAATGGTTGCAAATTAGTGGTGATAGTTCCTGATCAAACATAGGCTATATTTTATATCGGTGCCACTACCACGAGAAAGTTGCAGGACCAAAAAACGTTCTAAATTGTGATTTTTGTGATACTGAAGGAGCTAGAAACTTGAAATTTGGCATGGTAGTTACTTATAAGATTTAAATTCTCTATAAGAACAGTTGAAATTTTTTTCAAATTTTAAAAAGTGTGAAAATATGCGAAAAACATTATAAAAACTTCCTAAATTAGGATTTCTGGGCAATTGTAAGAGACAGAAACTTGAAATTTCGCGTGGTAGATATTTATAAGCTGTAAATTCTCTCTAAAAGCCTTTTCTAAAAAATTCCAGATTTAAAAGTGTGAAATGAGCGAAAAGCGTTCTAAAAAAGTTCTAAATTACGGTATCTATGAAATCTCAGAAAATACCAAACCTATTTCAAAAGTAATGGTTGCAAATTGAAGGTAACAGTCCCTGCTCCAACATAGGCTACATTTTATGTCGGTGGCACTAGCACCTGGTGGTTGCAGGAACAAAAAGCGTTCTATATTGCGATTTTTTTGTGATACTGAAAGGAGTAGAAGCTTAAAGTTGGACATGGTAAATACTTATAAGATAAAAATGCTCTCGAAGAGCAGTCAAAAAAAAATTCGAATATTTAAAAAAGGTGAAAATGTGTGAAAAAGCGTTCTTAAAACGTTCTAAATTGTGATTTGTATGCAATTGTTAAAGATAGAAACTTGTAATTTGACGTGGTAAATGCTTAGAAGATATAAATGATCTGTAAGAACAGTTAGTAAAAATTTCGAAATTTAAAAGGGTGAGATGGGCGAAAAGCATTCTAAAAACATTCAAAATTGAGACTTTTATGGAATCTCAGGAAATACCAAACCGATTTCAAAAGTAATGGTGGCAAATTGCTGGTGGCAGCCCCTGTCCCTGTTCTAACATAGGCTATGTTTTATGTCGCAGCAACTAACAAAAGGGGGGGGGGGATTGCAGGAGCGGAAAACAGTCTAAAATAGCAATTTTTGTGATATTGAAGGGGCTATAAACATGAAATTCGGCATGTTAGTTACTTATAAGATGTAAATATGCTCTAAGAACAGTTTTATAAAATTTTTAATTTAAAATTGAGAAATAAGCGAAAAGCGTTCTAAATTACGATTTCTATTCAATTGTTAAGGATAGAAATTTAAAATTCGGTATGATAGATATTTATAAGATGTAGAACAGTTTCTAAAATATTTTAAAGTGGTAAAATGAGCGAAAAGCCTTTTAAAAACTTTTTAAATTATGTTTTCTATGGAATCTTCGGAAATATCAAACCTATTTCAAAATTAATTTTGGCAAATTGATGGTAACAGTTCCTGTTCCGACATAGACTACATTTCATGTCAGTGCCACTACCAGCAGAGAGGTGGTAAACCGTAAGACTAGAAGCTTGGAATTTGACGTGATGTATATAGACCGTGAGCCGGCAGCACAGACAATCACCTCATTGAATTCACGGATGAAATTCTAGGATTAGTTCAATCTTGATTCGCATATTAAAACGCAATCAGTCTGCCAAGTAATATCTTGGTGGAAAACACCTGAAAACCCGATTTTAGCGGCTGACTCGTAGGTTTACCATTGTATTTTCCTGCACCAAAAGGTATGAAAACATGGCGGACTAAGAGCAGAAAAACACAATGGTAAACCTACGAGTCAGCCTCTAAAGTCGGGTTTTCAGGTGTTTTCCACCAAGATATGACTTGGCAGACCAATTGCGTTTTAATATACGATTTAACTAATCCTAGAATTTCATCCGTGAACTCGATGAGGTGATTGTCTGTGCTGCCGGTTCCGGTCTATTACTTTTAAGATGTAAATGCGTACTAAGAACGGTTTCTAAAAAATCCAAAACTTCAAATGAAAACTGAAATGAGCATAAAAGCTTCAAAATACATTGCACATTATCATTTATTTAGAATTAGATTTAGTGCTTCTTATTAATTTAAGTTCATTTTCGCCTAATGCAGTGTAATAATGAAGTTTATCGGGCTGTTGGACTAATTAGTAATTAATATTTTTTGAATTATTACTAACACTATAATTTCTTCTAATAAAAATTACACACACAAATACCACTTGGCATATTTCAACTATTATGCGAACAAAGCCGCCGGTTTTTCTAGTATTGAAGTAAAGAGTTTTAGTTTTTGTTTCATTCACACAAATTTAATACAATGAAATAAAAATGCATTAAATTCCAAAACGATGGTCTTTTATATTCCGATATTATTTTAGAGATAATCTTTTTCATGTCCTGCTATTTGCCATTTTCTGACTAATAATACTTGTAGTACAGCAGTTTATTTTTAAAGATAAGTTACACAGAGCTTTTTATTTCTACCTATTTCTATACTAATATTATAAAAAAGTAAAGTTTGTTTGTTTGTTCGAGGTAATCTCTGGAACTAGCGAACCGATTTCAAAGGTAATGGTATCAAAACGATTGTGTTAGTCCTCGTTCGAACATAGGCTACACCGTGTGTCCAGCCACTAACCCAAAGGTGGTGCAGGAACAAAAAACGTTCTAAAAATGCGATTTTTGTGTTACCGAAAGGCCTAGAAACATGAAATTTGGCATGGTAGTTACTTATAAAATATAAATGATGTCTAAGAACATTTCTTAAAACATTCGAAATTTAAAAGGGGTAAAAATGCACGAAAAGCGTTCTACACTCATTGCCATAAAAATTTGCGCACCAAGAAAAAGATGTCCAAATGAAACGAAATTTTACACGAGTAAGTACTACTGTCATATAAGTAAGTGATTAGAAAACCAAAGAAAAAGGATCATTTATTGCAGAAAAAAGTACAAATGAACGGGAATTTTAGTGCTCTGTTGGACCCCCTCTAGAGCGAATGCACGATGCGATACGAGCGGACATTGAGGCATACAAGTTCCGCATGACGTCCTGAGACATCTCGTTCCACAGTTGCTGTAAACGCGCCTCGAGTTCAACCAAATTCGTAGGGTAGCCAACTTGCCGTCCCAAATGATCCCAGTTATGCTCGATTGGTGACAAATCTGGGGATCGAACAGGCCAGGGAAGGGTGGTAATGTGGCGGAGACAGGGTTGTGACATCCTTGCTGTGTGTGGCCGAGCATTGTCTTGCTGGAAAATGGCTCCTGGGAGCCCTGCCACGAGTGGCAACACATGTGGCTGAAGAATGTCCTGGAAGTACCGCTGGGCTGTCATTGTGCCACGGATCAATATTAGGGATGACCGTGTATCGTAAGCAATGGCACCCCATACCATCACACCAGCTGTGAGAGCGGTGTGTCGCTGTAAAGCGAAGGCAGGATTGAGGCATTCACCACGGGGCCTCCACACACGAACACGATTGTCATCGCTGCTCAAATTGAATCTAGAGTCGTCGCTGAAGACGACCTGGTTCCATTCCGTTGCAGTCCAATCCTGTCGTAAGCGACACCATCCAAACGGAGGCGTCGGTGGGTGGGTGTCATTGGCAGCACACGTAATGGGCGCCGCGATAACAAATGTCCTTCGGCCAGGCGCCTTGCGATGGTTCGGAAAGATACAGGGATCCGTAGTGAAGATTCTGCCTGTGTCTGGATAGCGGCCACTGAGGCAGTTGGCTCCACGCGTGCGTTTCGTATAATGTGACGGTCTTCTCGACGACTTGTCTGTCGAGTGCGTCCCGAGCCTGGTCGCCGTGTAAATGACGTCTCTTCAGTCAACTGGTCCCAACACCTCCTCTCAGTAAAATCAGAACGGCCTACTTGACGAGCTACTCGCCGAGCTGACCACCCAGCTTCCATCATCCCGATGATTCTTCCCCTCTAAAACTCTGACAGCTGCTCATATTGTCTTCGATGGCTGCGTAACGGCATGTCTACCTCAGCGTTTCCTTTGCAAAAGAAAAGGTACACTCAGACACGTTCTGCTTACCAGTTTTATAGTCCAAGGAGGACAAAGTTCAACGCCCTCTAGTGGCATTACGCAATGCGCAACCACGCTGCATTTCTAATCATTTGCATATCTGCTTAATATGTACCTTCATGCCAAGTTTCGTTACGATCCCACAATTATTTCTTGGTGCGCAAATTTTTATGGCAATGAGTGTAAATGCCGATTTTTACGCAATGTCAGGAAGTGCCGAATCGATTTAAAAAGTAATGGTTAGAAATTGATGGTGACAACCCTTGCTCATAGGCTCTATTTTATGTTGGCGTCACTACCACCTTAGGGTTGCAGGAGCAAAAAACGTTCTAAATTGCGCTTTTTATGATACTGAAGGGCCTAGAAACATGAAATTTGCCAGGATAGTAACGTATAACATATAAATGATATCTAAAAACGTTTCCTAACAAAATCGAAATTTAAAAGGAGTGAAAATGCGCGAAAAGCGTTGTAAAAACGTTCTAAATATTGCGATTTCTATGCAATCTCAGGAAATATTAAACCGATTTCAAAAGTTATGGTTGCAAATTGATGGTAAAAGTCCTGCTGCAACATTGACTATATTTTTTTTTGTTTTGTTTTCACTATCACCTGGGGTTTGCAGGAGCAAAACATTGTTCTAAACTGCGTTTTTGTGATACTGAGGGATCTAACATTTTGAAATTTGGATTGGTAATTACATAAAAGATGCAAATGCTTTCTAAGAACCGTCGGAAGAAAATTCTAAATTTAAAAGGATGAAGTGAGTGGAAAGCTTTCTAAAATATGAAAGCCTTCTAAATTATGATTTTTATGTAATCTTATGATACCAAACTGATTTCAAAAATAATGGTTGCAAATTGTTGGTGGTAGAACTTCCTTAAACATAAGCTATATTTTAAGTCGGTGCCACTACTACCAGAGGGTTACAGGAGCAAAAGACGTTCTAAATTGCTATTTCTGTTATACTGAAGAGGCTAGAAACTTTAACCCTCCGAGCGTCTTGAGGGCTTTCCTGCATTTTCATAAAAATGCTTATAAAAATAGTTTTAATTAATTTTTTTCTTTCCTTGCTTGTTTCTAATATACACTTCATGCCCCTTTATTTCATGGACATTTTGAAATACAGTTCTTTTGAAAATATTTTTGTCTACAACAGATTAAAGTTGTTTTGGGGAAACTGAAAAGTACGCCCAAATATCTCAGAGGGTTAAATATAGCATGATGATTACTTATGAAATATAAATGCTCTCTAGGAACAGTCGAAAATAAATAGAAATGTAAAAGGGGTAAAGCGAAGGGAAGGAGCGAAAAGCATTCTATAAAAGTCCTAAATTACGATTTGTATGCAATCTCAGAAATAACAAACCGATTACAAAAGTAATGGTTGCGAATCAATGGTGGCAGTCTTTGATCCTACACGGGCTATA
Source organism: Maratus speciosus (assembly GCA_963932465.1). Lineage (NCBI taxonomy): Eukaryota > Metazoa > Arthropoda > Arachnida > Araneae > Salticidae > Maratus > Maratus speciosus. The sequence goes on from OZ010791.1 coordinate 145,000,100, forward strand.
TTTTATGCCAGTGCCACTACCACCTGGGAGTTGTCAGAAACAACAAACGTTCTAAAAAAAGCCCTTAAAAACTTTCTAAATTACGTTTTCTATGGAATATTAGGAAATACCAAACCGATTTCAAAATTAATTTTGGCAAATTAATGGTGACAGTCCCTGTTTCAACATAGGTATTTTATGTTGATGCCACTATCACCAGAGAGGTAGTAGACCAATAGACAAGAACCTTGGAATTTGACATGATGGTTAATTTTAAGATATAAATGCGTACTAAGAACGGTTTCTATAATTCAAAACTTCAAATGAAACCTGAAATAAGCATAAAAGCTTCAAAATACTTTCTAAATTATCATTTATTTAGAATTAGTTTTAGTTCTTCTTATCAATCTGAGTCTCATTTCTGCTTAATGCAGTGTTAGTCTAGTCAATCTAGGATTCTGCCAGGAAAGTTTTGGAGAAGTTTTTTGCTCTGTCTTCCTTTATGTTTTGGTGTTGCTGAACACTATTTTCAAGTTTGCCACCTCGTATCTGGACGTTTTAAAAAGTTATAAGCCGAAAACCATAAAAAATCGGGTTTTTTTTCGGGTTTTCCATTGTTGTCGCTAGAGGGTTAAACTTTTTGAAAAAAATGCTGCACCAAATTAAACTAGAGAAAAGTTCCTACATTCTTCATATACAATGTTTTATTCTAAGATCAATACTTATGGCAATGCCAGCAAAAATAATTTTAGCGATATATTCAAATTCCGTCATCGGAGGACGAAAAACGCAATACAATCACAATGCATCCATTTCAATCATCAATTTGAAGCTTTTTAGTTAATTGTAGTTACATTTCGAATATGTTAACATTTGCTTACCAGGTTTTAAGCCTTTTATATATTTATTAACAAAATAAATTAAAATCAGTTAATTAAGAAAAATATAAACCACAAACACATCCGACACTCCGAGCACCAATTTTTATTTTCCTACCAACCTGATTACATGATTATAATTGTACAATTATAACTATTATAAGTTTAACATTGGCGATTCAAGTACTCGAATACGCCATCTGGTGGAGAAAAGATATAACTTCTCGCTTCAGGATGCTCCCGTGCAAGCACACTGCATTACATGTATTTTTAATTTGTTCAGAATGATTATTCTTTTGCACAATTTCAGATTTCACATGATATTTGTGTTCTGTCTTATATGATAAAGTAAAAATTATCGGAATTTGAATACCTAAAACTTTCAAATACATTTGCAATAAATAATCACTTCAATGGCACTTTAGCATTAGTTAAAAGGAAATTAAAGGGACAATTTTCTTGTACCGAAGGCTACGAACAGCGCCTCTATAGGCCGTTTTAATTCCCAATAATAACATAAGTGAAAGATTTTAAACAGGAAAAAAAGAGAAAATGCAATCTCTCATTAATGTCGTTGTGGTAGCTTTGAAAGGCCTGGTTGATGTTCTTTGAAAGGAGGCTCATCATTATCTTGATTCCTGAGTTTGGGTCTTCACTTGGCTTAAAAAATCCTAGAGAATTGGCTTGTCAACCTCTATTTCCTAGTCATTTTCGGCGATGAAGTAGCTAAGATTGTCACAATGGCCATCGCAGTTCAAACGAAGGAGTGAACAAAACAAACCTGCATTCCTATAGCCATTGCAGTTTGTTTTGAATTTGCAGGATTTTTTTTCGCAGAACAGCTTCTGGTGCGTGAGACAGTTGTTATTGGTGTGGTGTTTCTCTTGGTTTTATTCCAGCCTCATTCCTTAGCTTTTTTACAGTTACCTAGCCATAGCTGTACTGGCGGTAAACTCTTAAACATGTTTATCAAGTTGCATCTTCTGTTGGATGAAGCGACGCTATATTTGCAGCGGACTTAAAAAAAAATTCTTAGTCTTACTGCAGTAATAATGCTGTGAGCTAGTGCAGCACTCCTGTTCTAGAATTTTTAAGTTTTCCTTTTCTTTCTCTCAAAAATAGTGTTTCTATGAAAATCTTTATGTTTTCTGTAATGAGAGGCTCATTCTCTTTCAAAACTCATCTGGAGAAGGATATTGAGATTTTTAAACCTGAGACAGAATATCTTCAGCCACTATCCTCGCCGTAATCTGAACAATACGCCGCCATTCTTCCTGGGGAAATGACAATCGTTGTTGATATCAAATATCACTCAAAATTTCATGACATGTGCTCTTGAAGCAAAGAACAGGTACCTTGTTTGCAGTGATTGATATAACAAGATCTTCTTCCCGCTTGTTTAGAAGGCGTGATTTAACTGTTTTGATTGAAGGACAGTATTTACCTGCTTTAATCTGGTCTGTTAATTCTTCTATAGAAAATTGGTATTGTTCTTCATTTTCCTCCAGATAAAATAATTGATTTGCATAGCTGTGTCTATGTCAGAGGCAAATCAACTTTTCTGCGTCTCTGTGGGTTTTTGCGAGGTGATAGGGCTTTTTCAGACATTTCAAAGGATACTGTCTATCAGCAGTAACCAAGTCAGTCACATGATCTAGTCCGTAGATTATAGCAAGTTGCAGCTCATCATGATTTTCAGAAAGTAGTTTACTTTTAAAAGGACTGTCAATGTACAATATATTTCGTTTTGCTATTGCTTTATGAATTTCTTTTGCTTTAAAGTATGGTGGGAGTTTTTCTTCAAACAAAAAGTAACGACTCTGAAACGAAAACTGTTGTATTGTTGAACAGTTGGTTTTCTACGTCTTCAGAAATCCTCTTCAAGTTGCAGCAATGTGTTTTTCGTTTGTGTACTGTTTACGGCCTTTTATATGGATCCTTAGAGACTCTTTGTTCAATAAATAATTCCTTTTCTCATTTTTCCGTTTCTTACTTGCTAATCTGAAGGACTCCACACCTTTTGATTTCACTTCTGTTACTTTAATTCCGCCCATTAACTCACATGTCACAGATAAAACGCTTCCCTGCCATCACACGAATATCACTCCACGTCTCATAGAATCGTTTTAAAACACATAACTTTTCAAATTAAATGTACACTGCACATACACATTAAAGCAGATGCATAACCGACCGTCGAGACAAACTCAGAGATGAGCTTTCTATTTGAACACGAGCCAAAAAAGCCCTGATGGAGAGGAGAAAGGTGAAGGGTTTATTGTAATATCATGTGTGTGGCGCGATGGAAGTGTTTCAAGACACCCACCCACTCGTTTTGCATTCACAAAAATATTACATTAAGCGTTTTCGAAATCCGATTATGAAATTTAAATATATCTCTAAAATCCTTTTTACTCGTATTGCCAAAACTATTCATCTTAGAAAGAAACATTGTGCAACAAACAAATAACAAACCCGATACACGTGTCTAGGAGTTTACCACCAGTACAGCTATGGCTAGGTAACTGTAAAAAAGCTAAAGAATGGGGTTGGAATAAAATCAAGATAAGCACCATATCAATAACAACGGTCAAACTCACGCACCAGAAGCTATACTGCGAAAACAATCCTGAAAATGCAAAACAAACTGCGGTGGAAAGTGTGGCTATAGGAATGCAGGTTTGTTTTGTTCGCTCCTTCGTTGGAACTGCGATGGCCATGGTGACAAACTCAGCTCCTTCATCGCCGAAAATGACTTGGAAAGAGAGTTTGACAAGTCAATTCTCTAGGATATTTTAAGCCAAGTGAAACCTAACCGGGGCAATCAAGATAACGATGAGCCTCCTTTCAAAGGTCAGCAACCAGGCCTTACCAAAACGACAGGCTACCAGGCTACTAAAACGACATTAATGGGAGAACAACTCTGCATTTCTCTTTTTTTCCTGTCTACAATCTTCCACTAATGTTATTATATTAAATTTATAATAGTTATAATTGTACAGTTATAATCATGTAATAGTTATAATCAGATTGGGAGGGATAAAAAATTGGTGCTCTCATCTGTTCGGAGTGTTTGTGATTTATATTTTTCTTAATTACCCGATTTCAATTTATTTTGTTAATAATTATATAAAAGGCTTAAAACTTGGTAATAAAATGTTAACATATTCGAAATGCAATTACAATAAACTAAAAAGCTTCAGATTGGTGATTGAAATGGATGCATTGTGATTGCATTGCGTTTTCGTCTCCGACGATGGAATTTGAATATATCACTAAAATTCTTTTTGCTCGTATTGCCAAAAGTATTCATCTTAGAAAAAAACATTGTGTATGAAAAATGTATAAAATTTTCTCTAGTTCAATTTGATGCAGCAGTTTTTCAAAAAAAGTTTAACACTCTAGCGACTACAATGGAAAACCCGAAAAAAAAACCCAATTTTTTCATGGTTTTACGCTTATAACTTTTTAAGCCGACCAGATACGAGGTGGCAAAGTTTAAAATCCTGTTCAGCACACCAAAAACATAAAGGGAGAAAGAGAAAATAACTTCTCCAAAACTTTCCAGGCAGACGCCTTTTTAGGTCTAATTTTACTGGACTATGTAGTAATGAAGTCTAGTCAAATTGAGGCTTAATTAGTATTTTTTGAATTATTCTTAAAAGTATAATATCTTCTAATAAAAATTAGATCTACAAGTATCACTTAGCATATTTCAACTATTACGCGAGCAAAGCCGCGAGTTTTGCTAATCTATCTATCTATATTATAAAGGACAAACATATCTGTGCGTAACGCATACGTCATTTTGCGAATGGCAACACTTTGAAATTTGAAATAAAATTTTGGTCTTGCAATTTTCTCTACTGCAAATTTTTTAAACTTCTAAGCATCGCACATTTTAAATTTTTACACCGTCGTATAAGGAAAAAAATGTTCTTTTAAATGCAATTTCTTTGAAAGCTGTATCTTAATTTATTTTTGAGATATTAATTTTTTGTAGTTTTTAATACCATTTTTCTTATCGTGGCAACAAAAGTACCCCATTTCTATTGAAAGTCATTGAAAGTAAATGGAAAATAGTCGAAAATAGGAGACACAGTATCTTTTTGTTGCCATTTTCTCATAAAACCTAAAAAAAAAAGTTGAAATTAAAATATTATCTATGTCAATAATATTGTCTGTTATTCCGTGACAATGACGTCATATGCATACTTTTCTATATACGAAGTTTAAGATTGGATTGTAAAAGTGGATTGCTTTAATGGATGCAAATGACGTCATTTTATAAAAAAGTGTGTATTTTAATTCTTAAACCTGAATTATGTTTTGTAGAAGTGCATCATTTTCACAGCCCAGCTGCTTTGAAATTCTTCTCAGGTAAGAATGCTTCACTTTTGAAAATAATATAATCGAAATAACCAGTGCCGAAACTAGCCTTTTTTGCACCCGGGGCAAACATGGATTTTGGCGCCCCTCCCCACCTCTTCCGCAAAGTATATTTACAAAGAGAATTTTACTAATTTTCTAATAGCCGACTTATTTTAAAATTTAAAATATGTAATCATAAAATGTGTAACACTGAACTACGTAATCTATAATGGTGGATCCAAAAGGGGGGTAACGGGGGTCATTATCCCACCCCCCTGAACACCAACAAAAATAGTCTAAAGATCATTTTTAAAATGATACAGTACAGTGCCGATTAGCCGAGTCCCGCTTAACCGAGTTACCTCTTTCACCGAGTTATTTTCTTCTGATGGACTGATGGCTTCACATTATTATGAAACAGATATTATAAATGAAGTGTTAGGTAAAAATGAAAGAGCAGCCGTGAATGAGAAAAAAAATAAAAATTATGGCCATTTTTTTCCCCCATTCTGACCAGAAAAAAAAATTATGGCCATTTTTTTCCCCCCATTCAGAGTTCTAACTTTTCACGGCTGCCCTTTCATCTTCACCTAACGCTTGATTTATAATATCTGTTTCATAATAATGTGAAGCCATCAGTCCATCAGAAGAAAATGATCCATTCCAAAGATATAATCCTTCATTTGGCGCCCCTTCGTTCTGGCGCCCGGGGCATATGCCACCTCTGCCCCCCTCCCCCCCTTAGTTTCGGCCCTGGAAATAACACACTGATAAAACGCAATGTTTTACAAAAACTTAGAGTGTCTTAAACAAATAATTCGTGGTTTAAAATAATATCATGTTCCTGAAGTTTTTGTCTGAAATTCTCTCGAATAATAAAATTTTAATGCTATTCTTTAGGACATTCTACTATAATTTTATCAAAATAACATAATTTGCTTAATTTAATTTTTCATAATTTTATATAATCTATATATTTAAAACACAAGTGCGTTTTTTAGTCATCAGCCCTGATCTTTCACTGAACCAATTTTACTAATTTTTTTTTAACTAACAGCTCTTCAATTGCAGATGTGATCGCACTATCTGTTTGGTTTTTTTTTGTCTTTTTTTTTTTTATCTCCACTTTTATATTTTAATTTTAAAAGCATTTGTGAAATTTCTTCAAAATGGTGAGAATTAGATAGCTTTCATTATTGCAGACAAGAGAGAAATATTGAGGTATTTTTATCTTTATTCATGCTATTTTGTAATGAAAATTCAAAATTGTTGAATAGGGTTTTGTGTCGCAAAATCACATTAGGAGCAGAATATTATATTAGGGGCATAATAACGGAAAATGACATACTGCTTTTGAAAACACGCATTTTTCCTCATAAATTTTCTATATTGTTTTTCTTTCTGCATGTGTACTGATGCTAAGTTTCAGACACTAGCGAAATGCTTATTTAAGTGAAAATGAAGTCATATTTTTTAAAAAAAACGATCATTTTCTTTGATAAAACTAAACATTTTAACACAAATGCGTCTAAAAATCATAAATTACGGAAATTTTTACTCTCCGGAATTGAGATTAGAATCTCAAGTAAAGAGTGCGTCTGTTCGGATAAAAGATGTTGCTGACAATCGTGACTTCAAGTTTTGAGTTAAAATGATTTTTAAATGCTCAAACAAAATAAAATTTTTTTTAAATGATGACTATGGATATGAGAAGTGCATATGCAAATTTTGAGAAGGTGAAAATTGCTGTTTTTCATTCGGGAATACCGAGCATAAGAGCCTCAATTGATAACCACATCCTAATAGCTGATCTTTATTATATTTTACTGATTAAGTATCTATATTATAAAGAACCAACGCATCTGTGCTTAACGCTGACGTCATTTTGCGAATAGCAACACTTCGCGATCAAATTTCGGTCTTCAAATTTTCGCTACTGTAATTTTTTAATCTTCTGACCATCGTACATTTTCAATTTTCGTCGCATAAGGAAAAAAAATTACTTTGAAATGCAATTTCTTTAAAAACTGTATCTTAATTGACTGATGTATTATATTTTCTAAAATAATTTTTATGCATGATTTTTTAAATTTTATCTTCTCACGTGCCGGTTTCAATACATAATAGTAATAAACATTTTACACATAAAGCAACAAACATTTTTCAGCATTTGTTTCTGACTATTTTTGCATAACGAAATTAATACTCCCTTTATAAACAAATGAAAGATTAATATTTAAAAAACCCACCAATTTAATATATTTGTGAAAGACAAATTAACGAAATTAATACTTCTTTTATAAAGAAATAAAAGAAAAATATTGAAAAAACACAAATCTAACATATTTGTAATCGTACAATTTAAATTTTTAGATCACCATATAGGATTAGGATTTTTTTCAAATGGAATTTGTTGCAAAGTTCATCTCAGTTTACTGATTGTCTATGGTTTTAAAAACAATTTTAAAACATGAAATATTTTTTAATTTATCTATATCACGTGGAGCTCGATTACGAAAAATTAATCCGTTTCCCTTAAAACAAAGAGTTCATCATTTTCTTACGGCTAATTTCCATTAAAAAAAAACTTCCCCATGAATAAATAAATAAAATAATATAAATAAAACACAAATTTTACAGACATGTATAAGCTCTGAAATTATCAGAACATAAAAGGATGCAATAAGTAGCAAAATCTTGGTCAAATAACTCTTAGCATGCGGCTAATAAGAAAATATCGCTTCATTTAAATTTCTAAAAATTTATTTGATTGTATAATTCGTATTTCCCGTATGAAAATTCTTTTTTAATGTAAGTTCTCAATCTAAAAAAATTATTAGTTTTCAATTAAAAAAATAGTTTTCACCTATATTCTTTAACCCGGGAAGCCCGGGTACGATCTCCCAGTATATTATAAAGGGCAAACGAGTCCGTGCGTAATGCTGGCGTCACTTTGCGAATGGCAACACTTGACGATAAAATTTCAGTTTTGCAATGTTTGCTACTGCAATTTTTTTTTATTTCTAAACATCGCACATTTTAAATTTTTACAGCGTGATATAGGAAACAAAATCTATTTTCAAATGCAATTTGCTTGAAAACTGTATCTTAATTGACAGATTTATCATGGCTTTTTAAATAATTTTCGAGTATAATTTTTTTTAAATCTGTCTCCATCACGTGCAGGCTCCATCACAAAATAACCCATTTGCACAAAACAATATAAATTAAACAAAAACATAATTTGCAAAGAGAATAAAAAAACAAGAACGAAAAATCATGCGTACAGCATAGATTATGTAATACTTTCCAACACATTCAGGATACTGTGACAAAACTTTACAGTTTATTAAGGTGAAATATGATGTATAAATAAACAATTTGAAAAACGCATAACGCATTTGAAAACCCAATTTCTGCTATTACCACAAATAGTTCGAAATATTTATGATTTTTTTGTGCATCCCTGTATATAATCTATAGATTTGTATGTATACTACATAGTATGCTAAAAGTTAGTTCAGCTAAACCAATAGCGTAGTAGAAAATTTTCTTTCAGCAATTTCCATGATTGAGGATTTTGGTACAGCCCTGTATAGGATCTGTATACACACCAAGTAATATTTAAATAAACGGTCATGTGCGAGTATTACTCGCGCTCAGAGGGTTTCACACAATAAATATATGAATTATTAACTGTATTATTTATAAAAATCGTTGTTAAAAGAATAATAAGAACTTTGTAAAAAACTATACAACGTAGGTTTGGGTATAGCTGCATATACTAGAAAAGTATGAATGGGTATACCATAAAAGTTCAAAGAGATATGAAGCCTAAATAATATCAAATATTGCTATTCTGTATGACTCATTTTTTAATCTTATCCTAATATGTTTATGATGAACTTAATTCGTATTGACAGTAAAAGTAGTGCATATTTAAACTTCATTTGTCATTTCATAAAACTAAATTGGGCGTAGTAATAATCTTTTCTTTTTACAGTGTAGCTAAAACAAAACCCTTGTTCAAAGTTTAAACGTGGCATTGTGCTAGGCGCGTTTCGAAAGGAAGTCGCAAAGTTGTAACGCCGCCTTGGTTCGTGCCGCATGTTAGTATCTCGGCTAATTACCGACGATTTTTTTCGAAAATCATTATCAGCAATACTTTTATACTTCTGCTACGATAGGTACCTCCAGCGCCCCTCAACACATTTGCTGAATGGCCGCAAATCGAAATTTGTGTGTGAAGGAAAAATGCGCTTTTCTCAAAAACTATGTGTCCTAGGGTAATCGCTATAATTTTCCTGCAAGGTTGAAATTAACATCTACTACCTGTTATTTTTTCATAATTTTAGTTTCAGTAGATTCAGAAATAGATGGGGGGGGGGGGGGGGGGAGGACATATTTTTGAACTACATTTTCAACGATATCTCTAAAAATATAATACCTAAAATTAAAAGAAATGTATTTTTGAGTTCAGCGTTACGAAAGCTTTCACGCGATACCACACACGATATACAAAGAAAAGATTTTTTTTTTCAAGTAACTTAATTAGCCCCTCTACATTTTTCCTAAATATATTTGAGAATCTTTAATAATCTGTAAGTATGTGGGTCAATAGTCTTTATTACTTTCCACGCTCCATAGTTTACGAGTAAAATGGCTGTGACAGACAGACACAGCAGTGTTCTTATAATGGTTCCGTTTTTACTTTTTAAGTACAGAACGCTAAAAATAGTTGTGTTTAAAGACGCGTACCTTAACTGAAAATGCACTTCCAGCAATTATTGTTCATAGACTTCAATAGTTCAATTATTGATCAATTTCTTCTCTAGCCAAATTCTTTTGTATGTCCCTGTAAAAGAACGATAAATTCTATGCACACAATATTCTACAGTAAGCGCCGTATAGTATACCTCAGTGATATAAATTTCAGTATGTTTAAAATGCTGTAATATCATTAAAATACACGACAAACGATTTTCCCCATAGACCGTAATGTAACGGAATTCTTTTCAGTGTCTCAGCAAATGAACCGTAAATGCTACACGATTCATTTTCAATACCGAACATGCCATGTGACAGCCAATAACGTCTATGAATTTCATGGCAATCTGATTATATTTACGCGAAATAGCGCACAGACAGACAGACAAACCGAATCGATGAACACTTTTCAATTTTGTTGGAAAGTGTTTAAAAAAAAAAATCCTACATTGTTCAAGCCCTAGAAGGGACAGATATTAAGATATCTCGTTCAGTTAGTTCTACATTTAACGTTAAATTTTTGTAACAAATAAGCTAAACCAATTGAACATTAATATATATATATATATATATATATAATTAAAAAAATATGGTACTTAAACACCCTTAAAACTTAAGATTCCGTTCAAACGAAACCCAAATAAATCTTAGACTTTTTTCCATCAAATATATGTACGGCAGATTTTGTATTATGTTAACGATAGGTGCAAACAAAATGATAAGGCGCATCTAAAATGCAAACCTTTTAAAAAGTCAAAGATTTATTTCGATTTCGTTTGAACGGAATCTAAGTTTTTAGGGTGTTTAAGTATCATACTTTTTGAATTTTATATTTATTTTTTAATGTTCAATTGGTTTAACTTATTTGTTACAAAAATTTAACATTAAATGTAAAACTAACTGAATGAAATATCTTAATATCTGTCCCTTCTTGGGCTTAAACAATGTAGGAAATAGTTTTTTTATTTATTTGTTCTGCAAATTACGTTTTTGTTTAATATGTCAAGTTTTTTAATAACTACTGCATTCAGACGAACTCATTTCAAAATTAACGGAATGTACCATCATCAGGGTTTGATTTACAAGGTATCACATCACGCGTTGTGGTGCAATTTACCAATATTTAATTTAAAATGCTTCATCAGTGCAATAATGCAGGTTGTCGTAGTTTCGACAAAAACTTCCAATCTGAGCATAAAAGATCTATAATAATAAAATAGAAATTAAATTTGAAAAAATTTGAGAAAAAAATAAAATAGCCATTCGATTAGGTATTATGACTTTTTTCAATTTATGTTTAAAAATAAGCTTAGAGGACCATCTTCAATACTGAAATTGTACCAAATTTTAAAATTTTCAATATGAACACTTAAGGGGGCTGGTCTCTCAGCTTCCGATTTCCTCTCACTAATGTAAAGTCTATGGACATTTGACGCATTCGTACATTTAAAATATCTCCTCGGGAAATTAATATTTTTAACTTCTATTTTTTGTGTACACTTCCTAAAAGATGTCTCTTTCTTAGTTCTCGAAATATTTCTAAAGTATAGATTTCATTTTATAGAAAGTGTTAAAATCTTACTCACAATTTGCCCGCTTTTAACAGATAAAATATTAAATTCAGCATAGCTTTTAGAAATATTTTGAAAACTAAGGGGAAAAAAAAAAGAGAGACATCCTTTAAAAAGAGTACACAGAAAAAAGATGTTAAACATATTAATTTCCCGAGAAGATATTTTAAATATAAGAATGCATCAAAAGTCCACAGACTTAACATTACGGAGAAGAATTCTGAAGCTGAGTGACCAGCCCCCTTAATTTTGATATCATATTTGGATTTCTTGGAACATTTTATGTACGGTGATACCAAACAGGAAGTCATTCGGTGACGTATCTTTAAGAATTTTACAGCTGAAAAATTTTCAATTCCTATTGTTAAATTTATTTTAAATAGTTGCAAAATAAACTGTAATTTATGTAGCGGGGAGATTCTAATTTGTTTGGTTTAAGGTTCACAGGATTTTTAATTTTTTTTTTCTTTTACGGTTACAAAGAAAAGAGATACCACCTTCGGCCTTTTTGTATTATATTTATTGACATTTTACTTATATATTTAAATTTTTGTTTGTAAAATAAAAATGAATAATACACCTTGACGGGAAGTACCTCAAATGCCCACCGTGAACTTCCAATTGGGCGGTGATTTTTCTTAGGTCACAAGCAAACAAATTGGGTAGCCGAATTATGAAAGGTCATTAAATTATCTGGAGATTATATCAACATTTTTAATAGTTGATTTTTGTCAATATATGGTGGTCATTTGAACAAAGAAATATCATATTTTTCACTTTTTTTTTTTTTTTTCCTTTTGCAAGCTTGAAAAAATAATTAATGAAAATTATATTTTTCGGTTGTATAAGCTCCAGCAGAAATTAACTTTCTTTTAAATAGAAAGTGAACGAAATCAGTCGAATAGTCCTCAAAAAAAGAAGGTCGCCCAGTTTTAAAAACATGGTTTCGAGAAAAAAAATGTGTAAAGTTTTACAACAGCGTCATGTCATGATACACAAGCAAAAAATATAGTAAAGAATTGGAATATCACAAAACGCTTTAGGAAACAATCTGCACACTTCAAGTTACTTCAGACAGACGAAAACACCCGTTCGCTAATGTTAATCCAATGAGAGAATTTTATTAAGATATCTCTCGTTTGTATTATAATATTTTTGATTTCTTTTTTTTTTTTTTTTTTTTTTGGCATTGGATAGCTGAGATCGATCTCTGCATCGCCCGATTTTTACTTTTTCGTTTTTGGGTATTTTTAATCAGGACACTTTTCACTTTCGGAACCGGTTTCGAAAGTGAAAACATACTCATAAAGAAATCGCAAACAAAATCGAAAAAGTGAAAAACGGCCTTTGTACTGATCTTTAAAAAATTCTTCCACAGGATTAGCATTAGCGAGCATATCATTTCGCGTCACTGAAGTAGCCCCTTAAGAGATAAAGAGGTCCTCTCCATTTCCAAATCGTTACTTTTTTTTTTTTTTTTTTTTTTAAATCAGGGATGAGAGTGCTTCGACCCAAATGGTTGATATTAACCACTAAATTTTAGTAGTATTTTTTACTTTATTAAATCTTAGAAATTCTATCATTAAATAAGGCGAAAAATACCATTAAAATTTAGTGGTAGCAAGCAGTCATTTGGGTCGGAACGCTCTTATCCCCGCTTTATATATAGAAGGATTAAAAACTAATTTAACACTAGTGGTTGAAAACTTTACAGCTACATTATACAGACCCCGTCCGTGTAAAAGATAACCCCAAACTACTTCGCCGAATGATTTCCCGTTTGATATCCCTTGATAAAATTTCACAAAAAATATAATTATGAGGTCAAAATTAGCTGTTCGTAACGAACATTTCAAAGTATGGTACAATTTCAGTTTGAACTTTTTTTTTTTTCAATTGAGAGTAGGGATGCACCGAATATTCGGTATCTATTCGGTATTCGGCCATGTTACCGAATATCAAACTATTCGGTATGCTGAATATTCGCCTTGGCCGAATAGCAAACTATTCGGTTTGGCCGATTACCGAAATATTCGGCCAAACCGAATACTTAAAAAAAAAAATTTTTTTTAACATTTTTTAAAACCTTGTACAACTTCTACGTTTAATAGTCAACTTACAAAGATATTCAGAATAATTAGAAAGAGAATCATATTTAAATAAAAGAGAATGTTTTTACATTATTTATTTGCTGTTTGTTAAGAAAATTAACCAATCACGAGGATATTCATAGGAATTAATTATGTACAAATGCAAGTTCCTGAACATTGTCCAGTAAATAATCTGTTTTTTGCTAAGATTTTAAGAACAGCGTTAATCTTTGAAAATGATTGTCCACTCCAAACACCGATCCAGGATGCATTTAAAAACTTTCTTGCTTAATCAAAGGGAGTAGAACAGTTGTTCTTGCTGAGTTGCCACCATATAAAATTTGAATAGATTGCATTATTTATTTACTTTTATTTTGGTTTCTTCTTGACAAACAAACAATATATGATCCTGTACAATTTTTCTTCCAACTTTTTCACAATTTCCCTTTGACTTTAAAATGTTTCTTTTAGAATTTAAGAAAATGTTATTCATGTGTTATAATTCTCAGAAAAAGACATAAAATTTAAAATTTTATTAATTAAAAAAGTTTTATAATTATCCTCTTCTTAAATAACTCAAAGCAGATTTTTTTTCAGCATGAAGTTTATTTGAAAAAACTCGTTTATTAGAATAAAAGTTTACTGTTTTAAATATTATTTAAAAATGCTTTAAAATTTAACATTTTAATGCCTTTAAACTTTGAAATTTAAAAGTATTCGACAAGCCAAATATTCGGTATTCGGCCTAGCAGTTACTATTCGGCAAGCCAAATATTCGGTATTCGGTTCGCCTGCAGGCCAAATATTCGGTATTCCGCCAAAATCACTATTCGGTGCATCCCTATTGAGAGAAGAAGAAATTACAATCTTGTTCATTAAATAGTGCTGGGCGTTCTCTTTTTACTTTCTTCCATCTTCAATAGAAGAAAGTATTAATAGAATTTTTTTTTTTTTTTTTTTTTTTTTTTTTTACTTCCGGTTTTCAACGGATTTACAGGTTTTAGAGCGTCCGACATCCTGAAAAACACGTTTTTACAAAATGTTTGTCTCTCCGTGTATCTTCTTTGTATAATCGAAAAGTGTATGAAGTTATGCATAGAACTGAACTAAATTTCATATAGTATATGAGGATCCCAGAAGCCAAGGGATACAAGTGACAAAATTCAGATTTGGAGTAAATTGAGTTCAAAGTTCAATTGTTTTGTTCAATTGTCAAGTTTCAATTCATCAATTGTAATTGAATGAATTAGAATATGAAACTCGTATTTCAATAACTGTGTAAAAAAGTGGAGTACAATTTTTTAAAATTTATAATTAAGGGTGTATTCCAATCCAAACTGCTTACTTTCTGATCCATTTTTAAATTCATTTTTGCCCTCAAACACATCAAACTGGGAAATTCTCTTATTTAGAAACTACATAATGTGCCGTGCTTCTCAATTTTTTGATAAATGTAGAAAATATTATAAAAAATGTCAAAATTGGCATTTTGAACAGAATTTTCCGAAGCGGGAGATCTGGGGATGAAAAAAAATGGTCATACTGAGAAAATAATTGTTTAAAAATCAAATTCTAATTAATTGAGCGAAAAATGAAATTACATGGCCTCTTATACATCTTTTCAAAAATCACCTCAGCAAGTTTCATGTTTTTACTTTTAAAAATGAGTCTGAAAAATGTTTCGGAAAATTTCGAGCTGTTGAGGGCGGAAAAATATTTTTTCGAATACACCCTTAAGCCATATTGATCATCATTCGGATCTTTACCCTTTGGCTTCCAAGCAGTATGCAAGAAATGAAAAATTATGAAATAAAAAATGAATTTATAAAAAATTTAAGAACAATACGAAGATACAAAGCAATGAAAGAGCAAAATTTTGTTTTAATATATAAATTTAAAAAATAAAAGATCGTGAAATAAAAAAAACTGATGAAAAATTTAAGAACAATGGTTATACAAATGAATGAAATGACAAAATTTTGTTCTAATGTAAGTTTTAAAATTTTATTATAAGTATTGAAAATTGAAATTTTATAATTGTTAAAATGCATTTATTTAAATTATAAGTAAATTCTAAAAGGAAAAAAAATGAAGCAAAACAGTTAGAAAATATGGAACAATACTCTTCTAGTGATAACATGGGAATAACACATCTACATTATCTCATACTCATCAGTTTCATAAGCACGATTAGACTCATCAGCCTGATTTTCAGAAGCGTGCCAGGCTTTAGTCTGTCTTAGTTCCACTTGGTGAGGAAGATCTTGGTAGAAAAAGTGGTACACTGGAGGTACAAACTGCAATAGTTCAATGCGATTTTTAAGGTTTTTCTTGTGCTATGGGAAGCTCAGGCTCTAGGGCATCTTCGGGCACGGCTGGACTTTTAGCTCGTGGAAAGGTTCTAATTCACCACCAGCAGTTTCTTTGTAGAATAATGTGAAGGGTTTTTTTTCCCTCAAAATGCAGCCACTGCATATTTTGGATACCTTTCACTGACTTTATAAAGAATGGTGCAAGTGACTCGATTAAAAAAATCTTCATCTTTTAGCACTTCTACAGTGAAGTTTTTGCTGGAATCATTTACAAGTTGAGCCCAGTGCTCTAGGACAAACAGATCCCTTTTTCTCCTCTTCTTTCTAATTTCTATGAGCCCAAAGTCTTGGTCACATTCATTGTAGGAGTGTCCTGAAATCAAGAAGCGATGATCGGCTGTTTCTATGTGTGTATTTTTTTTTATGATGTGCAGCCAGAACTTCACAATCAAGCGGTTTTTATTCTGTCCTCCACAATTGGCACTAAAAGCTGTAATATGCCTGACTTGAGAGGGAAGAGTCTTTATGAACTTTAAAGGACAGAATGCGATCTCTTGGCAACCACAAGAAGCCTGGCCTTCATGCCACATGTACATGTGGGCAGTTCCATATTAAGGTTATGAATGTTCAAGTTTTACGTCCAAGGTTGACAAAGGTAATAAGCCTTAGAATTGGTTACATGTGGAGTTGGCATGATTTTTTTGCAAGTCAAAGCATATTGCGGCATTTAAATAATCCTTTAAATTGTAGAATGCATCTTTGGCTAATCTGGCAGCTTCTGCTTTGTGGATATGTAGTTCCTTTTGAGTTTCTGCTTGTTTCTCATCTGCATTTCCATGGTCTATTTTCAACTGTAGCTTGTCATACATAACACATGTATCAGTCCCCAGTCGGTGAAAACTGAGATTAAAATGGGTGTTAAAAATGTGTCTATAGAAATTTTCCTTGACCGACTCTTTGCGCTTTTCTTCAAGGCAAAAAGTGAACATAGAGTTTGTATATCTCCTTTAAATTGAGTTTTGGATTCAGGTATTTACAGTTGAGGGTCTTTTCTCTAGTATAATGGCTTGTGTATCATAGAAACTTATTTATGTGTTCTTTGATTGCATGAATGCGGTCTTGTTGAATTTTACTCGATGATTCTTTTCTTCCTCTTTCATCGTGAGAAGGTACATCACAAAATGTTTCTTCCTTTTTGTTTACAATACTTTGCAACCTTTTGTTAGAAACATCTTCCTATTTTTGTGCCAATTGGCATTTAAAAAGTCATGAACTGGTCTTGTATGTCGTTGGTTTTGATTCAGCTATATGGACGTCAGAAGATACAAGTGCACTTATACCCCTTGGGCTACACACGTTTAACGGTTTCAGGAAAGAGTTTAAGTAATTTACCTGTTGTAGAACGCAGCGCATAATTAAAAAATCAATTATATCTTTTTACCTACAAACAAATGGACATATTTAGCCTGTGCAATTAACTCATTTTTTTCAATTTTGTCACTTATACCCCTTGGCTTCTGGGGTCCTCACATGTTTTTGTCTTTAACCATGCTGATCCATAGATGAAATTGGAAAATTCCACCTGAAAGGAGGTGCTCTGATAGCAATGCTTTTGTCATTTTCCTTATTGTATCACCAGATGTATTAATTCATGCATAGAATTGAACCAAACTTCATAAATATGTTTTTGACTATGATTGTTAAGTCCCAGTTGAAAATGGAATATTCCCCCATAAGGGGCACACTGTGATAGCGATTTTTCTTTTGTATCGGAAAGTGCCTGAAATTATTGGATAGAATTGAACCAAACTTTGTTTTTGACTATAGATGCCTGGTTGACTATAGATGCTAAGTAAAGAATTTATGAATATTTTGACAAAATTTAATATTTAGATGTAATGTAATAGGCATACATTTAGATGTAATGCAATAACTATTATATAAAATTTTAGAGAAAAAAGGCCAGAAGGTGGCATTTGATGGCGAATTTTGTTCCATTTCCGGGACAGGCGTGGTAGCTATTGAAAATAAAAAAACACACACACTGAATCACCTAATTGTCCTATCTGTGCTTAATTTTCACATTTGTAATAAGCCAAAACTGTTCACATTTTTTGGTATATTACCCATGGATTAGACTTCATTACAAAATTTTTTCTGCCCTCCCCCATTGTTTTGAAACATTTACTGACAAAAGACATGTGTAATAAAAAAAACCTGTATAAGATAAAAAAAAGTTTTATCTTTTTTTTTTTTTTTTTTGGGGGGGGGGGGGGGGATCGACTATACATTTCTAGAAATGTATCAATAGATGAGCTTTCTATTGAGTATTTATATCTTAACAAAAGTGTTTACTATTATTGTTTGGAAAATATAAAATAGATGAGGCCGTGCCCCCACCCTTGAAAAATTCTCTAGTTAAGCCCATGTGAGTGGGTAAAAAACAAAGTTAATATACTCATTTTTCAGAAAATGTTATCTACTTTAATTTTGTAACTGGGGTTTGTCGATAAAAAGCATACTTTTCGAAAAATCGAGGGTAGAAAAGGGCTTTTCTCTTGATTTGGTTGAAAGGTAAAAAAAAAAATCGCCTTTTTTTCGGCTTGATCTAAACTTCTTGTCAGAAAATTAAAGTCATTTGTGAATTTTGTAGAAAATAATCTACTTGAATTTTGTAACTTTTTTTTTTTTCGATAAAATGCACAGTTTGAGAAATCAAGGATGGGTGAAGGTGAGGGTTCTAAAAATGAACAAAATATGAACATTGGAAACCAGTATATAAAATAAGAAACTATGAATAACCCGCAGAATCATCAGAAGAGCTTGCAGGTTTAATTCATAGTGAAGATGCGTTATTTCATCCAATTTTGTCGGCATTAAGCCTAAAATGACAAAATTTAGCTCCTAATAGCATATCAAAGAACAAAATAAATGATAAAAACCCCAGAGATCTAAAGAAAGATACACCTCACACAAGATATTAAAAATTGAAAAATGATTAGATCACAATACCTCAATTATAGACAAAAAGCCAAAACTCCAGAAATTTGACCCACAAAATTATAACATGTGAGGATGGAATCGGATTTAAGACTTAAAACATCTGGCATGGATGGATGGATGAAAGAAAAATATATATATATATATATAATCAGCATCTAAAAATGATTATAACTGATTAACAAAAACAGTGTTATCATATGAAATTCAAACTATTTGAAGATTTTTAATTATTGTTTAGATAATAAAGATAATGAGAAAAGTACCGTAAAATCCCGATTGTAAGCCCCCCTTTTCAAAAGCAAAATAAGTTAAATTTGAGAGGGGGGCTTATAATCGAGATTTTTCTAAAATAAATCATTAAAACCCCATTTAGAAGTAAATAAGGCAAATACAGAGATGAGAACTTCCATATTTTGGAAAATTTCCAATTTGTACGCCCCCCCTCCCTCTTTAAAATCTCTGTCAACAAAAAAAAAAACCATGCAAAAATTTTAAATATTTATTTATTTTTAAATTTACTTCTTTGTTTTTTTTATTGCAACAATATTTAATCAATCATCTACTAAGCCTCCCTCCCTCCAAGAAACTGCGTGCCCCTTTGCCCTACCCCCATCGTTTGGAATCACACATGCATAATCTAACCTATAAAACTCTTTAATTTAAAATTTTTTTACCGACTTGTTTAATACACTATAGTAACAAATAAATAACACATCACCTAAATTATCTCCTCCTCTCAAAATTTCTACTTTCCCTCCCTGTCCCCTCACATTCATATCATGAAAATCACTACCCACTACCATCTCATGCAGTTTAAAATCTGTAAAATTCTTTATTTTTTTCTGCTCGACTTGCGATTTTGCTGTAAAAATATTTAAATAACCATTTAAATTATTTATCACCCTCCCCTGAAAAAAGGTTCTCTTTTCTCTGTTGTCCCCGTGCCCCCAGAACACACACAGTATAAAATCCCTTTTTTTTTGGGGGGGGGGGGGTCTCTATTTAAACATAAAATATACATGAGAGAGAACAGCCAAACTGAAAAAAAAAAAAAAAAATTCTTCCCCTTTCTTTCCTCCCACATATTTAGAAATCTCCACCTATCACGGGGGGGGGGGGGGGGGGGGGGGGGGGAATAGAGCAAAAATTTCAAAAAGGATAAGATTTTAGATGAGTGAGACTTCTATGAGATCATTACGTAGATGATATTTTAAGTAAATCATCTTAGGCGTCAGAGGGCACAGAGGAATGTTGGAAAGAAGGAGTGTAATTTAGATAATTGATTATATATTTATTGTACTAGCGAGCAACAAATAGAACAAAAGGATTAAGATTTTCAAGATGTTACACTTTTTGTGTTGGGGAGGGAAGGCAAAGAAGGAAAGCAGACATTTCATGCAGGAGGTGAGGGATTTCATTAAGAGAATATTTAAAAACATGGAAATCCACTGAAAAACTTTGGGGAGGGGGGCTTACAATGGGATTTTACGTATTAGTGAATGATCAAATTCAAAACTGAGAGGCAGACAATTTTAGCCCTCAGTAACAAAATTAAATTGTTGTAATGTTCTACCTAAAATTTGACTCAAAATGCATTTTAATCTATCATATACCAGTGATAAATTATTACAAACTTAAACAGTGGAGTTAATTATTAAAAAAGTAGAATAACTTCTTTTTAAAAAAGTATAATAAAACATAGCTTTTTAATACATAGAACATACTTCTAAAGTATCAGCAATGCTGAGATTATGCAAATAAAATAAAGAGTGGCTACTGAAATATAGCATCACTGAATACATCTTGTCTAGGGGTAATAAGTTTGGCTATATAATTTATGTTGTTCATAAACATTGCTATATGACACTATTTAGTGGTTCTGAAATATTTTTTAGATTGCATCCCCTAATAAAGATAGGTTAATTGTACTCCTGGGAAATAAATTCTTCAAATGACAGATTTTAAAGAAAATTATAAAACAAATTTAAAAATAGAAATATGATAAAACTGTTTAAAAATTTTAGTGTTATCTGAGCACTGTAAATAACTGTAGAAAAGGAAAAGATGAATAAATAAATAAATGTTATTTGAAAATTAAAAAACTTTCTTATAAGGACAATTCATGCAAGTTTCATTTAAAATTGAAAATGAATAAATCTTAATATTAATTCTACAATAACTTCTTACTTATTATACTGATGATTTTAGACTGGACATACATATGCTTTCTTATAATCTTGTTGGATTGAAACATAGAAAGTTACACAAGTTTCCAAGCCCACAAAAAAAAAAAAAAAAAGCACCCTTTCCCAAATTTAGAATGTTGCCTAAAAATAACTTTGCAGTTCAAAACAATATCTAAAATACAGAAAAAATTCAGTACAATGAAAAATTTTCAACAGAAGTTGTGAAAATCACCAGACCTCATTACTTGTAATCACATAATTTACTCAGGGTTTACGCAATATTTTAATGAATCCCACTTAAATTAACTTTACTTTTTACATCCTGCTTAAAATTTTGATCAAGATACAAACCTTTCTTTTTTCCCTTAAGGTGCACCAAACATACCCAATTAAGTACCTTCTGTATCCTCAGCAGTATACATATCGCTGTTTGAAAACACTAATTTATATTTGCAAACTTTATGATATTTACTATATGGATTTTGGAGTGAAAGATTTTTTATTATTGTTATCAATATTTTTTACGTATGTGTGCAACTTGAAACTTTCTGAATTAATAAAAAGTCTGCAAAAAGGACCTTTTAGTATAAAAAGAATACAACAAATCAGTGAGACAAACAGGATTATGCTTTAGTTGGGACTAGTATATTTTAGATGTCTATATGGCCTGGGCTCAGGCCATTTTCCTTTCATTAAACTCATCTTGGACTTCATTTTTTCAATTCCTACTATTAGTTCACACTCTCCCTATATATATCTTGTTCAAATTTTCAATTGTTAATAAAATACTTATTATTCATCCACTCAAGTTCAAGTACATTTTTTAAAACTTGTAGTGGATGACACTTGATGTTAATACAGTTTTTTCAAATATTAATTAAATTTAATTAATTTTTATATGGGAGAAAAAATCTCTTATTCAAATTTTCAATCGTTAATAAAATACTTATTATTCAACCTAAGTAGGAATTGACTATTTTTTTTTTTTTTTTTTTTTTTTTTAATTACTTGTTCTGGGTTGTATCAGGCTAGCAGGTTTTTTTTTTTTTTTTTTTTTTTTTGGGGGGGGGGGGGGGGAGAATAAAAAAAATAGGGATTTGTACATTTGTTAATGAAATCTTTAAAAAATTCATTTATGTTTAATAAATAAAAAAGAATGCTTTTTAACTCTACATTTTTTTTCTCTTATAGAGCTTCAAAATTTTTCAACAATATCTTTAAAGAATCTTCTTTCCTTGTAAAATATAATCAATTGTACTAAGTCGTCATTTGAATGTGTCTAAAACGTATGCAATATTCTTTTAAAAGAATTAAAAAAATTATAGGTAATTTTGGTTATGAGAATTTTCTGTAGAAATTAACCAGGTGAAGACAGATCTTATTGATTTTTGCTCGGAATGAACTTTTTGCTTTTACACAGGAACAATATCAGGTCATAAATCATTCATGACATGACATCGCGGTCTGAAAATTTCAACCTGTGCAGCCTAGTATGTTTGTAACAGTGAATATATTTAACCAATGGAATTACTCAGCCACTCTACTTCATATTATGAAAGTAAGGAAGTTTAAATTTTTTATCTACAAAGTCTAGTCTTTCTGTAATTGTAACATATTTAAAATCTTTTAATCATCTCATTAAATGTCAAAAAAGTGTCACAAAAATTCATATTTTTAAAATTTTCTGTTTTTTTCAGGAGTTAAAAAAACACTTTTCATAATTTTAGGAAACTTTAAATTGTTAGTCTAATTGCAGAATCTGGGAGGATCATCAGCTGCCCGAGCTCACCCCGTGGGTATGCCACTGTAACAAATAAATGAATTATCAGACAAACATTCATATATTTCTATAATATTATGGAAAAAAAATACAGTAAGCAAATACAAATGGAACAAAAGACAAAACAATATAATAAAAATGGCTTTATTTTTTCACAAGTGAGAGCACGAAAGACATGAAAAAATCTTTTTCATCCTCATACTTCAGTTTCGTGAAAATGCAATTCTTTGTAGGGCAAAAGCAGTCACAGTCACTTATATTCATAAATTATAGAAAATATTTTTAAATAAGATGATTTAATGTCTACAAAAACAATAAACAGCTAAACAAATCCAAAATTTTTTGTTTTGATTGCTAGAAGGAGTTTGGAACGTAAAATGTTCTTGGAAGAATATAGAGGAATGTATAGCCTAGATATACATGTATTAGCTGTCGGGAGATGCTGATCATCTGCAGGCCTTATAGTAATACTAGGCATAGGTTGAAAACCTTCTTCACTCGCAGGCAATGCAGGACTTCCAGTCCAAAAGTAGACCTGCAATTAAAAGAACATAAATCAATTTTCATTTTTAAACGTTTCTCTCTTATTTAGTAATGTGTTACATTAAAATTATAACTTTTCTATTTGTGTATGGATCATTGTAATTGAATTTTTAATTTAGTTATTATAATTGTTTTCTATTTGTGTTTGTTTCATTACTGTAATTACATTTTTACTTTCTTCAATCTTCAATAGAAGAAAGTATTGTAATCGAAATTTTTTTCGACTTCCGGTTTTCGACGGATTTGCATGTTTTAGGGGTCAGAGATTCCAAAAAACATGTTTATAGAAAATGTGTCTGTCTGTGTGTCCGTCCGTCCGTCTGTCTGTCGCCATTGTACCATCAAAAAGTGTATGAAGTTATGTATAGAATTAAACCAAAATTTTATTATAAGTTTTTGGCTATGGCAAGCAGGGCCTCCCGGAATTTGGAAAAAATTCGCCGGTAGGGGGCGCTGATATAACATTTTTTGTGCGATTTTGAATATTGTACCATCCAAAAGTGTATGGAGTTATGCATAGAATTGAACCAAATTTTTAGTTTGAGTTTTTGCATATGACAAGCAGGTCCTCCCTGAATTTGGAAAAAATTCGCCGGTAGGGGGCGCTGTAATAGCAATTTTTGTGCGATTTTGAATATTGTACCGTCCAAAAGTGTATGAAGTTATGCATAGAATTAAACCAAATTTTTATTTTAAATTTTTGGCTATGGCAAGCAGGTCCTCCCTGAATTTGGAAAAAATTCGCCTGTAGGGGGCGCTGTAATAGTGATTTTTGTGCGATTTTGAATATTGTACCGTCCAAAAGTGTATGAAGTTATGCATAGAATTAAACCAAATTTTTATTTTAAGTTTTTGGATATGGCAAGCAGGTCCTCCATGAATTTGCAAAAAATTCGCCGTTAGGGGGCGCTGTAATAGCGATTTTTGTGCGATTTTGAATATTGCACCATCGAAAAGTGTATGAAGTTATGCATAGAATTGAACCAAAAAAATTTTAAGTTCTTGGCTATGGCAAGGAGGTCCTCCCTTAATTTGTAAAAAAATCACTCGTAGAGGGCGCTGTAATAGCGATTTTTGTACAATTTTTGTGCCATTTTGAATATTGTACCGCCGAAAAGTGTATGAAGTTATGCATAGAATTGAACCAAATTTTATGTGTTTATTTTTGGTCATGTCACGAAGGTCCTCCCTGAATTTGGAAAAATTCTGCCGGAAGGGGGCACTATAATAGCGATGTCTGTACCATTTTCATTATTGTACCATCGAAAAGTGTATGAAGTTATCCATATAATTGAACCAAATTTTTTGTGCATGTTTCTGGCTATGGCAAACAAGTCCTCCCTGAACTTGAAAAAATTCCGAAAGAAGGGGGCGCTATAATTCCGATCTCTGTGCCATTTTCATTATTGTACCATCGAACAGCGTATAAAATTATGCATACAATTGAACCAAAATGTTTGTGCTTGTTTTTGGCTTTGGCCAACAGGTTCTCCTTGAATTTGGAAATATTGCGCGGTAAAGGGGGTCCGTCCTAGCGATTTTTGTACACTTTTCTTGATTTTTCGTAGTTCTATTGTGCATCGGCGGCTCATGCAGCGGCGGGAACTCGCTTCCTGCTATGCCGGCTATTCGCAAACAGCTGATAACGACAGAATAAGGAAAAATTAATAATTTTAACAAATATCATGATATAGATTAACTCTTTTTTAGTCCGTTTAATTGACTTGAGCAGAAATTTAAGATGAAAATCAAAGTTGGTATAGTATTGAACTAATAATATTGAAGTATTAACATGTGTAACTAGGTTTTGAAATATTAAGATGTATAAGATAGAAGAAAGTTTTGGGATTGGCACATCCAACTAGTTAGTTTAATTATGATAACAGAATACAAACTTTGTTTACTATTTTAACCAGTAGTGTATTAAAAAAAAAAAAAGTCCTGAAACAAACGGTTCTCAGAAAAATAAACAAAAAGTTTTAAAGATACCCGGGTAGACATTAATCTCATATTCTGTGCACACAAAAAAGTCATTTATAAATATTGAAGTACAAATAAGAAATTTGAAGAGAAACATTGGTTTTATCATTTCCATTGGTTTAACATTAGCTTTTGAGTGCTTTAGCATTACTAGTGTAGGTAGGCTTTTAACCCATTTGTTCTAAGAATTATTTCTTAAGATTATTTGCCCCTTAACATACAAACCTTACCTTCATCAAATATTAAATGTCTGAGGATATATTGGACATTTATTATTAAGTTATTGGCTTTTTTTTGGCAAGATAGGTAAACTTGCCAGTGTGAAACAGCACAGTCAAATGAAGTGACACTAAAATCAGTAATTGAGCTTTATACAATTAAAAAAAAAAAAAAAAAAAAAAATGAGTGCAAAAGTAAATAATTACAAATAAGTGACAAATTGAATTACTGTTGCTTTGACATTCTACATATCTGAAATAGCTGAAAAAAAAAAAAAAAAAAAAAAAAGATGGTTTATACTTTTAAAACTTTTGAATACAACTATTTCAAAATAACAATATTTGTCTTATGCTATATAATCACAAATTTCTGCCATTAAATAAGGTAATATTAAACAAAAACATAATTTGAAGAACAAATTAAAAACAAAAAAAAAAAAAATATTTCCTACATTGCTTAAACCCGAGAAGGGACAGATATTAAGATAGTTCATTCAATTAGTTCAATATTTAAGGTTAATTTTTTGTAACAAATAAGTTAAACCAATATAAAATTCATACAATATGATACTTAAAACACCCTAAAAAATTAGATTCCGTTCAAATAAAATCGAAATAAATATTAGACTTCTACCATTTTTAATTGAAAATATTTGTATAAATTGATTGTGGCCAAAAAAGTTCATATAAGCTTCAGAAAGAACAGTTCAAGAATTAGTAAGTACAGAACTTGTGTGAAAATATAAATTATTTGAAAACAACGTTTAAACACACAATAAAATAAGTAGATTTGATCACACGTACACGTTTCGTGAGTACTAGGACTCACATCCTCAGTGTAAAAACTTTAAAAACAATATCCCCCCAACTGCATGTACGGTGAAAAAACCCAAATGTCAAAACATAATACCAAAAGACCATCAAGTTCTAACAGCCAATGAAATTAATGCATAAGTGAAGTGTCGTGACACAACAAATCCATCCAGAAAGTTGAAATGTATGGTGTACTAGATAAATCATTAACCAAGGAGTCTTTAAATTTATGGATATGAATAGCCTCAAAAAAGTCTAAATCCAGAGGAGTAATGCATTTCTTGATAATGGTAGCTGAGTCAAAATTAAAATTATGCCCCTCCCCCCCAGCAATGAGAGGCGATAGAGGATTTCTGTAATTCTTTTTCTTTACATAGTTTCTGTGTTCATTGACACTGTAACAGAGTTTTTGTTTAGTTTGTCCAATGTAGGACAAACAACATTGGCATTGAATGTTGTAAATGCCCCAATAATTATGAGGAGGAATTTGGTCCTTAAGTTGCGAAAAAGATAATTTATTAACTGGTTTAAAAACTACATTAAAATCATAATATCTTAAGATATTAATAATAATAATAATATATCTAGTACACCATACATCTCAACTTTCTGGATGGATTTGTTGTGTCACGACACTTCACTTCCGCATTAATTTCATTGGCTGTTAGAACTTTATGTTCTTTTGGTATTATGTTTTGACATTTGGGTTTTTTCACTGTACATGCAGTTGGGAGGATATTGTTTTTAAAGTTTTTACACTGAGGATGTGAGTCCTAGTACTCACGAAACGTATACGTATGATCAAATCTATTTATTTTATTGTGTGTTTAAACGTTGTTTTCAAATAATTTAGTTCAAGAATTAGTCTTACCTTCAATTATTAATGAAACTTTTTAAATATATGGAAATATGGATGCTTTTCAAAACTAATTTATCTATTAAAATTCAAAGTAAACCTCAAAATTTTGATACTACACAAAATATATAGACAACTACTGCCTTCCCTCAATTCAATATTTTTTTATACATCATTTTGTATTGTCCAATTTAGTGCCATATAAAAGGTGCTTTAATTGTTAATTTAATAACTACAGTCAAACCTCATAAACATGAACACGCTTAACGCGAATTACTTTTAGCACGAACTGTTTTTGATTGCCCCATCCGACTGTATGTAATGTATTTAAGTTCAAATAACATGAACTACTTTTAACAAGAACAAAAACAGTTTCCCCTTGAGTGTTCGCGTTAACGAGCTTTGGCTGTATTATAATTGTTATTACTATTTTATTAACTAGCTTTAAAATAGTGAGTTAACCCACTCAAAAAAGCAAAATGATAATAATGAAGTAATAACTAAATAAATGTTTCATTGCATAGAAACAAGAATATTATGAAGATAAGTCAAATGATTATAACAAATGAAAGAGGTATATTTATGAGAATAAAAAACAAAGGTTAATAATTAAAGTTCAATATACAGGAAAGAAAATACATACTTTCTATTTCTATAAATAACAATTTTTCAAAGAGAAGAACATAATTAAGAAAAGATGTTTCACAACAATGCAAGTTCAAACTAATGTTAATGAAATGGGAATGCATCATATTACATATTTAGTGTATAGAACAGGTTTTAGAAGAATACGTACTAGGTCTTGTTTTTCAAAATTAGACATCCTTTCCACAATTGACCAAAACCACCTTTTAAATCGAAGTAATCGATCTCCACCACCTTCCGCTAAAAATGAAAAAAGTATAGAATAAATAAACAACATAACTAATCTTTCAAAGCTATGAGTTTAATTATCGAAAATTAATTTTACAAAGTTATTTGCGAGGTGCATATTTTAAAATAAGTCATGACATGCTTTAATTAATACTACATAAAATCAATTTTGTATAAGTGAAACGTACTATAATATGCAAAGACTATACAAGTAACCGAGATAATTCTTGAAGAAAATTTCATTTTCATGGTAAATGTAATTTTTCATATGCCACAATTAGAACATGCATCAATAAACAATTAGTACATCAATTAGTACAAATATACTTTCTATAAAGCATTTTTTATATTTACATATTCAAATTTTCAATAAATCAAGGCTTTAAGAAATTTCAGTGAAAACATGACATGGTTTTAAGGAATTGTTTTCCATGGCTACAAAAAGAAAGGCAAAAAGAGAACTTAAGAAGTTAGTCTTACCTCCTACCTAAGACTATATTACTACATAAACAATAGGACATTTGCTGGAGCCCCTAAGTTATATAATGAGTAGACAAAACTGAGTATTAATATTGTTCAAAGATGGCCTTGAAGTCTTCTTTTGTCCTAAGGATTTTTCTTACAATGAGGTTTGCTCTTACTTGTATATTTAGACTGATAATTTAAAGACTCTTCATGAATAAATCTGATTTTTTTAAAAATGTATAATTTAATGTCTTAAGATGGCAACAATTAACATAAGATATTAAAAATTCCACATAATGGGCATGGGATATCCATTTTTTCTCCCCCACAGAGCTAAAAAACACTGATTTTCACAAAGGAGATATCATTTGACTGATTAACCTTAGCAAGACAACTAACATTATCCGAAGCAAGTCATTTTAATTGGGATAACAATAATGATTATAAAAGAGGAATCCAATCTGATACAACATATGTCAGATCAAAAAGTACTGTAAACTTAAAATTTAACACATGTTAACAAGTTGCAAAACTAGTAAAAAAGGTCACAAAAACTGCAACCAATCAAACAGCAAACAGAATAATTCAAAATTGATGCAAGTTGACTAATCTAAAGTAAATACATTTTTGTATCAATTTACATAAAAAGTAATCTTCATAAAAGAGTTATCAGTTACTTATATTATACACTAGCTGGCCCACCTGACATGCAGTGTGCCAAAACAATGAATTTAGATGACATAAGTGAAAATTGTATGCATTTTTCCAAGGTTTGTCAAGTATGTACAATTGTTCTATAAGCCTCATAGCATAAGAAACCAGATATATTGTTTCCCCTTACATGCAGTGTAGCTCCGTTTTTAGAAGGAAATATACTAGAAAGCGGGAAAATAGGTGAAAACCAAAAATGAGTAAATGATGAAAGTGCCCGTCAAGATTTGATGGTAAATAACTTGAATGTTTCATTAGAAAAATTCTTGAATTTTTAATTAGTAGCTTTTAAATTAATTATTGAATGACAAATTACGTGACGAATTTCTATATTCCATAAGTGATTCTTATTTCTTTAAGGCGACAGATGGTGCTGCCAGTCTAACCTATTCAATAAAGTGAAAGAATTTCAAGTTTATAATTTACAACTAATTAGGCTTTCTTTTTTGAGAAATTTACCTAAAAACACCGGGTAGAGAATTTATTTTTACTTTGAAACTTGACACAGCTAATGATTAATAATATATATTTTTTTATTACGTGAATTTTATTTTACATTTTTCAAATATTAAACCTGGATATCAAGGTAATTTCTTTTATAGCTCTTATATGAATATTTTTTCTTTCTTTTCGTTTTATTTTTTACGCAAATGAATGGCAAACTTTTCTTTCTGAAACACACACACAACACATATAGTATATTCTTGATAATGGTCAGAAAATATGACGAAAATTTTAGATCAGCTCAATTTATTTAATTGATAATTACATGTAAAATATTTTAAATACAAAATCATTATTTTTTTCAAAATATTGAGTGTTAAATTTCATTTAATTATAAAGCATTCAAATAATAATAATGATAAAATTAAAATCCCATAGCTTCTCTTTCTATTAAAATGTCATTATTAAAATGAATTATTGACAAAAATATTACACATTTTGCCAGGCTTGGGTTTGAACCTGCGTCCTCTACAAAAATTCAGAGCTTTAAAGTGCTGCGTTAACCCACTATGCTAGCAGGAACTAGTTTTACTTTCTTCTAAACTGAAGAGGTTCGAAAACCAGTTTACGCATACAAATGTCTTGAATACATGTCCCGAATTTGAATTCTGATCTTACAGAAATAGTTTTGAATTTAAATATTTATACAATTTTTTTCAAAGACATAGCTACAACTTAATATGCTAGTTTCCTTCGTGTCTAACTATTGGCAATTCATAAGACAGATCACCATCCATAACTTTTAGCTTCAAATCACTGTGGTTTATCTTCTGTGTGTAATATGACCAAAACAATATGACATGCCTGAAATAATATGTAT
The DNA here is from genome assembly GCA_963932465.1 of Maratus speciosus. NCBI lineage: Eukaryota > Metazoa > Arthropoda > Arachnida > Araneae > Salticidae > Maratus > Maratus speciosus. The sequence goes on from OZ010791.1 coordinate 145,030,820, forward strand.
CTAGCTCTTAATATAGACTCAATAATTTTTTTAATTGTTAATAATGCTGAAAGAGCCAAATAATATTAACTTTGTGAAAGAAAGAAATGCTTGTTTGCAGTAAGATTGAATAGCAGATGAACTTAACAACTTCGACCTGTGATGTGACAGTTCAACTGAGCGAGCATCTTTGCCCATGTGCAGCGCGTCACTCCAAAGGCAGACTTGTACTTATATACTGCGCATGCACAATTGAGAATTTTAATTTAAAATTACGGCTAATTAATAAAACATTTGAACAAACGAATGGATGATAACAAATCTACGGCCAAATATCTTTCATTTGAAAAAAGATTGGTGCAATTTGATGCAGTAGTGTCTTCTCACAGACTGTCGAAAGAAAACGCTTAGCGTTTTATATATATAGATTTTTTATATTGTAGCAATTTTTTTTTCCATCTTGTAAGCAATATTCTGAGCTTCTTTTTTTTTTTTTTTATTGATTGGGTTTTGATACCTAAGTATGATTTTAGAAATTTTTATAATTTTCAACATCTTTGTCTTGTAAAGTCAAGATCCTGTAAAATCATTGATACATTTCTATTCTGTAGGAATTTGGGGAGTGAGTAAAATAGGTATGACCTGCACCTGGGTGCGACTTCAGTAGTTAGTGGTGTTTATTGAATGAAATTTAATACAAAAAATCATGCTTTTGCATCATCCTTATTTAAAAAAATATATATTCCAACAAAACTAAAAAAAGCAATATAGTTGCAATTTTTTAGTATTTTTAATGCCACCAATGCCATCTATGTGAAAAAATTTATAACAAGGCTAATAAAGTTTATAATTGTTTTAATCTGTTTCCATTTTCTTTTGAAAACATTTTGCACACTCTTTTTACATTTCAGCTAGTTACAGTCTGATTTCTTTTATTGGGTAAACATCACACTTTATATGCATTATAAACCTATGCTTATTCATTTACTGGGGATTAGCATTTCATAATCTCCATCAACAAGAAAATGGGTTATTCTCTAAAATGTTACTTTAAGCATATATTACTTATCATATGCCGACCAGAACGATTCAATATTAATTTTAGTAATAAATTTTTAAATAAAGCAATTCCAAAAGAAGAAACAGTACATGAAGATCTAATAATTATAAGTAGTGAAGTGTTTTCAGCTAGAAAATTAAATTATTTGATTTTGATTTACCAGCAAGTATCAATGGAAAAATTTATGACATATGAAGCATTGCTAAATGCTGCAGCAGAATTGCTGACATTCACAAATTGTCGTGCAGAACACATTTTGTATATTTTTTGTGAAGAAAGTTATTTTCATGTGACAAGGAGAATGGCACTTTTATGTTCATGAAGTAGCATCACTGTTCGCTACAAAATATTGATTTTTTGTATTGCACTACTCGCTACGTTACAAACTAACAGAAAAAGTTGCGACTACTGTAGTTACGCTACTTGTAGCATGCTACTTCTGACCGCTGGTCTCTATCCTAGCCCCCTACTGGGAAAAATTAGAAGTACATGAATAAAACAGACTGCACTAGGAACAAGGCAAGTTTTTTTGGTAAAAGGAAGTGAATAATGATCCTTACTCTCATGACAGCAGAACTAACTAAAAATGAATAATATGAAACTGAAGAAGAGCTAAAGTCAGGACTTTGTGTATGATTACTTATAACAATCCACGACTACACCTACTCATTAACATCAAAAGGCAATGTAAGTAGAAGTTTTTACCACAGATTGCAGCATTGGAAAGAAAAATGAAAACTTTTTTTTTTCTTTTTCTTTCTTTTTTTTTTTTTTTTTTTGGTATTTTGATTTACCAAGCCAATGTATAATTTTAAAGTATACTGAAAAAAATTTTTGTGAAGAGGCCTATTTTATTAAAAAGAATTTTGTAAAGGGCCTGTTTTATTAAAAGGAATTTTACGAAGGGGGTCCCCAAATAGGCCCAATTTTTGCCTGGATCGACCTGACGTATCATAGTTCAAATTCTTTAAAATTTTTATGAGTCAAAAATATGCTTCCGTAGCCTGTGTAAAATGTTTGTGAAAAAATATATACATTTAGTGGTAAAGGCACTTGTAAGAAGACTTTTCTTTTTTTCCCACCATTTCATTAATTAATTCAAAGAAATAGTTCTTATTGTTCAAACACTGAAAATTTTATCAGTTATAAATATAATGGTTTTGAAGCCTGTGTAAAAAAATTAAAGTACGTAAACATCACGTAAAAATATTGTGAAAAAAAATTGATATTTATGGTAGTAAAAGAAATGTTTTCTTGCTTTTTTTTTTGCTTGTTTTCACGCCAGGTCCTTTAACATATTACAATAATACACAGGTGGAAAAAAAAAAATTGTTCTTATAGTCCAAAAAAAGTCTTTGAAATTTTTTATCAGTTAAAAATATAATAGTTTTGACGCCTGTATAAAAATTTTGCAGAAAATTATGTATATTTTCTCAAAAATATGAGCCACATATTCACAAACATGTTTGCCAAACAATGAAAAAACTAAGCCTCCTGTGCATTAGGATCTGTCATGGCCTATTCTGTTCCAAATTCAATGCACAGTAGATTTTTCCTAGCCATCATACACACAGGCAAGACAAACATCTTTCTTTTATTAGTATAGATTTAAAACAGATCTTTTAGCTTTAATTTTTACAAATAGAATTGCTAGTAGTATTTAGAGTTTTTCCATGATTACATAAATTATTGACAGAATTAAAATTTTCTGATGTTACATAAAGCAAAAGGCTGCACTTGCTGAAATTTTCAGCATGGCCCAAGCTTAAACCTTATTACCACGGGTCAGGATGGCCCAGTATAAAAGCTGTATCAGTTTGGATTGAGCTTTGCCTGGCCTGTCAGGAAATATAGAAATTAAGCATGAGATTGCTATGTAATTTCTACAATAGATGGGGATATTTCTGAAGCAACATTATCCTTCAGTTAAAATTCTTCAAAAAAGCACAGTTACTTATGCACAGAGTTTTATCTTCAGATTATGTGTCTGCAATTCATTGAATAAGGGATACAAATAATACTAATGACCACTTACAGACAAATACTTACTACAAAAAAATGGTTTAGGCTAAGGATGGTGAACCTTTTTAAGTGTGCATACCAAAAATTTCAAAATTACTATGTACCAACATTCTAACGTGCCAGAAACATTTTAACTTGGATAAAATACAATAACTATTTTTTATAGAATTTTTACTAAAATATTTTTACACTTATACTAAATTCGATTCCTAACTTATTTATTATGCTGCATTTACTCAATAATATAGCCATGTCGCATCGAATTTCATTTTATTAATCTATAAATGAGTTTTTCTTTTATTGTATACTTCTGAATGAGATCATTTTTAGTGCATAAAATACAAGCAGGTTAAATAGATACATAATTATTTACACTGACAGTTAACATTCAATTTTCAAAATTAAAACCTAAATATTTTAAAACAAAAAATAACTTAAAACCCTAAATCTAAATAAAATAAAACCTAATCTGAAGTAGAAGCATGTCCATTAGGTATATTACTATGCAAACTATCTCTTAAAATCAATTTTTAAAAATAAAACCTTTGAAATTTGATACAGAAGCAAAAATATTTGGAAAACATTATCTTGAATGGTTTGGTGAGAAAATGGCTCTATAGGGCGCTAGCATTGAAATTTATAATACCTTAACTCATTCAAAAGTAATGGATTATTTTAAAGTAAATTATATACCTGTTACCAAAAAAAAAAAAAAAAAACTATACTTGTAGAAAAACATAAAATGGATTATTCTCCGTAAACTGAATATAATCTATAAGTTTTTTCGCATGCCAGAGAAGTTTTCTTGGGTGCCAAGTTCGGCGCCCGTGCCATAGGTTCGCCATCCCTGGTTTAGGCAATCACATTCAAAAGGAGATTCAGTAAGGAAATCAACATAGTTTAGAATAAAAGAAAAAGATGCTTAAAGTAAATAACAATTTTAAAGTTCTACAAAGAAAAGAATTTTTTTTTTAAAAATACTTCTTTATAACTTACTAAACCATATTAAATTTCTTAAGATTTTCTTAAGATACAACATCACTATTAAATTTTTTAAAAACTAGGTGGCTCTGCCCCTTACAAGCTATGCTCGCCAACACCCCATCCAGACCCAGTAATATTTAAAAACATGTTAATTTGATCCATTTTGAAAAGATTTCCCAATTATGGAAGATTGAAAGATATTATCATGGCCAGTGGCAATCTTACGTAATTAGACTGCATTAATTTCCCTTTGATTGCAAGATTTTTTTTGGCACTCCTCCAGACAGGGGCCAAAAAACAGCATTTTTTTGTGATTAAGTAAATTCAAATACATATTTGAAAATCATCTCTTATAAAACACTTATGTTAAAAATGTTGCTGACTACCAGGATATTATAATATTTAGAGAAAAAGTTTTCTTTTAGACACCATAAGAAAATCATATATATTGTTTTAAACACACAATATCACAATTTTCCCCAATTAAATGATTTAGGCATGTAATAATTTAATTATATTGAAGTTTCCTTACTTTTCAATATTCACATGTTAATATACATTTCAATTGAAAATTTAGAGTTTGAAAATATTATTTGGATTTTTTTAAATCTGGCAATAGTAGATAAAAATGACTATTTAAAAATATGAATTATATTTATAGTCAAATAATTTTGAATAAAAATTTTTGAAAAAAAAAAAAAAAATAAACTCAAAAATTAGGCAAATTTAAAAATGATTCGACATTGCACACCACAATTTAGTCAAGTATATGGCTTGAAAAGATGGTTAAACTGCTATGCATAGTTTTTGATCCTATAATACTTATGTCATAGAACTAGATTGATCAGTTTCAACATTAACACTAGAAAGACGGTGAGCGGTCATTTTGACTGCTACCAAATGAATATATTTCGATTTGAACCAGAAATTTCTTTATAAAACTAGTTTAAAAAGGTACAAAGAATAAAAATTAGTTAAATAAATAAGTTAATAATTTAAAATAAAGATTCTGGTGTCAAATATTTTGATAAAATTTGTGCAAAATTACCCGTCTTTCTAGTGTTAAATAGCGGTTACAACATGATTTAAAAACTGTTTGTTACAGCATGTTTATTGTAAATTTCACTATAAAACTGCCAGTTTTAATTTTTTTTTTCATATGCAATAGTTTTTGCAAGATAAGGCGAGAAAGGTCGCAATAGATTCAATTACGACAGTGGCAGCATTAGTAACTTTTTTTAGAATAGAGAGATTAAATAAATAAATAAAATGCCAGCTCAACATGTCCTCGGCAGAGACAATGAAGTCCAGACATTTAGCTTAAGTTCCCCCCTCCCCAAAAAATAAAAAAAGTCTGGGCTCAGCCTGAATCTACAGACAAAAGGGTTAGGCCGTGACCTTCGACAATACCGGCCAAAAAACCTGTTATCAACCTAGAGGCTACGTCACAGCAGAGAGATCTAAGGTATTTCCTGAGTCGGATCTCTTTTCTCCCTCGCTACCCTCTGGCTATAGTTATTTGGCCTGGCGTTCTCCCACATGGGTGACCACGTGTTTGCTATGATTCTAAGTTTTTTTTCTAATTAAAACATTATCAAAAGAGAAAATATGCCGCCTCCTTGTGTAGTTCCTGGATGCAAGTCTAATTATAAAAATGGACCGAAGCACAAGACTTATTTTTTTCCTTCTGACGAAGATCGGTGCCAAAAATGGATTCAAGCAATTCACCGCAAGAATTATAAACCAACAAAGTATAGCAAGGTAAGAAAATATATTGTTATTTATTGTTCAAAGTTTTATATATATTCAATTTTTCATAAGTTCGTTTTTATCGCATTAATTTCATTAAAAGTTACAATATAAAAAGCATTTTGTTTTAGCATAGTAAATGACTTTATTGTAAAATCCATATTTACACAGAATATGTAAAGTTTGAAAAATAATGTATATATATGCATGTTAATTACGTTTTTTGTTATAGAATATTCTGAGAAAATATATAGTATATTTTTATTCGAACCAATAGAAAGGATAAATTATTTTTGTTATTAAATTTAATATTTACGTATAAATAGCTAAATGCAACTATTTTAATTATTATTTCTTATTATTTCAAGTATTATAATTTAAATGAAGCTACGTTTAAAGACTGCTTTATTATGGTAAACAATCTTTGATAAAATCCATGTTTACAAAGAATATGTAAGTTATTAAAAAGTATATATATATAGTATATGAATTATATTTTATGATAGTATATTGTGTAGAAATTTTACCATTTATTTTATTTATAAAAAACATAAAGGATTGTGGATGTTATTTTAATTGCAAGTGTATTAATAATTAAGATTACTTTAAATATTATTAATAATTAAGTGAGGCTATTTTATATATTATTTATTAAAATATTATGTAGTGTTTTGTATTTGTTCATTTTTATTTGAATAATTCATTACAAATTAAATGAAGTTACTTTTAAAGAAACAATCCTTATCAAAAATATTCTGTTTTAGTACTGCAAAAACATTTTCTAAAATCCATGTTTACACAGAAAATGCAAAGTATTAGAAATAATATATCTACCTATATATTATATAGTATATGTATATGTAATTAAAAGTTTGCTATAATATAGTTCGTAGAAAATATTGTATATTTTTATTTATGTATAACAGAAAGGATAAATTATTTTAATTATTAGTATTCTAATATTTCAGTATTAATTAATAAATGTGACAATTTTAATTATAATTTCTTGTTATTTAAAATAATTTTTCATTTTTATTGCTTTATTTCATTACAATGTAAATGAAACTACATTTCAAGATTTTTTTTTTTTTCCTTATCAAAAAATTTTCTTTTAGTAAACAACTTTTTACTAAATACATACAAAGAACATGTAAAGCATTTAAAAATTGTACATATAAAATATGTGAATTATATTTTGTAACATAATATTCTGTATAAAATTTACTTATTTTACTTATAAATAACTGTAAGGATTATGTATTATTTTAATTGATAGTGTATTAATAATTAAGATTAATTTAATGATAAATAAAATGGTTTCTCTTAATAACATATTACTAAGGGAAACCATTTTATTTATTATTTATTAAAATATTATATAATGATGTATTTTTATTTATTCATTTTTATCCAAGTAATTCATTAGGAATTAAAGGAATCTACATTTTTTAAGAAACAATTTTTATGAAAAACATTTTGTTTTAGCACTGTAAATAATGCATTATTTTAAATACTAGTATATTATTAATTAAGATTATTTTAAATATTAGTATTAATTATTAATAATTGTAACAGTTTTAATTACAATTTTTTATTTATTTAATTAATTACAATTCAGATAATGGTACATTTTTAGAATGCTTTTTTTAAAGAGTATTTTAGCTATTAGTATTTATAATTAAATGAAAATATTTTAATTATTCTTTTTAGGTATGTGAATTGCATTTCAAAGATACAGATTTCATTACATCAACAACAGCGACAGATGAAAGAACTGGAAAAGTTATAGAAGTTGCTTGGAAAATTAGAAGGTGAGTGATTTTTTTGTGTATTACATCAGCTATGTATATTTTACAGTACAAGACATTTATTTTTAAGAGCATCTCATAAAGACAAATAGTTTCATTATTAAAATTTCAGTAATTAATAATAGTAAAACCTTTTAAAATCTCTGGCTGATTTAGTAGTGATTTTATGGGAACCATTTAAAATAAAATCTATCAAAGAAGAAATGTTGCACATTAGTTAACTGTAAGTTCAATTTTAACCAAACAGCTGTTTTAACGGTAGCTAATCACGGCAGTTTTGGTTGTTGTTTTTGTATAATTTTAAAATATAATTTTTAAATTATTTATGATATCATGAAATAACGCTAAAAATGTATATTTAATTGGCACAATTAATATGCAAAGAACTAAAGTAAATGATAAAAAGGGGGTAATTAAAAATTCCATTATGTTCATTTCATGTATGCTAATTTTATGTGTCCTAAGCCTTGTTACTAATGTTTGTTTTTTTTTTCTTCTTTGCTTCTTTTTCACAGACTACATGAAAATGCTGTTCCATCACAATTCCCAAATTTACCTTCATATTTATCTTCAAACAAAACTCGAAGAGACAGTCCAGAAAGTAAAAAAAGAAAAATGGAGAACGATTCGTTAAACAAAGCTATTGCAGCAAGCCTTGATGCTAAAATAAAATATGATGAGTCTCGAACATTTTCAACTTTGAAAGACCTTCAAGAACATATAAATTTTATAGATCAAGAATATTGGACTGTGATTGACTGTAAATCCCATATGATGTTTTTAGATATCACAGCTGATCCAGTCCCCAAAGTAAAAAAATCCTTAGTAATTAAGGAAAATTTAGAAGTAATGTGTTATAATGATGGTTTAAAGTTGAGAAAAATAAGTAAGTTTTCCTTTCCATGTTTCATTAACAATATAAATGAATTTAATGAAGTATTAAATGAGTTAAAAAAAATAGAGGAAAATTGCACTGAAAATCAGACTTCTATTATTTTAAGTGTTATTGATGCATTGAATTCATTAGAAAATAGTGATGATATTAAAGGGAATGTGTTAAAATTTATAATTGAGCAGATCACTTTACTTTTAAGTAATAAATATGCATATAGATATTCTAGTAATATTTTAATATTTTCCACTTTGTTATATACCATTTCACCTCAAGCATATCGATTTCTCAGAAACAGTAATGTTATAATTCTTCCACATCCTAATACTGTTAAACGCTTGTGTTCTTCCTATAATTTAGATCCTCATAGTGAGCAAATTAATCCAAATTTTTTAAATTACATCAAAAGAAAATATTTAATGCTAGACGATAAAGATAAATTACTAATTTTAATGCTTGATGAAATACACTTGAAACAGTTAATGGACTATAAAGGTGGAAATATTGTAGGTGTTAGTTTTAATTCTGATGACTGTGCTTCTAGTGCGCATGTTTTTATGATAAAAAGTGTACTAACAAAGTATAAAGATGTTGTGCATGTGCTACCTGTAAAAACATTATCTGGTGAGGAATTACATTTATACTTGAATAAAGTAATTATAGGGTTAGAAAACATAGGATTTAATGTTTTATGTGTTATAACAGATAACAATGGTATCAATCGCAAGGCTATGTCTCACTTTGTTTCACCACCAAATCTTCAATTTGTCTATCCCCACCCTTGTGATAAAAGTAGGCCATTATTTTTTATCGTGGACAGTGTCCATCTATTAAAATGCATTAGGAATAATTGGCTAAACCAAAAAAATTCTGAAAAGTGTTTCTATTATCCATATTTCAATGAAGAATTTAATTTAGATGATCCCCATAATTTTAAAACTGCATCATTAGCCACTGTAAGACTTCTTTATGATAAAGAATTTAACTCTTTGATTAAATTCGGCTTTAAGTTAACACATAAAGCACTTTTTCCCAGTAATGTAGAACGACAAAATGTTAGTTTGGTGTTGAATGTTTTTAATGACTTTGTTGCACAAGCTCTAATTGAGTTGGGAGATAAAAATTCTTTTCCATATTTTCATGACACAGCAGATTTTATAAGAATAATACTTAAGTGGTGGCAAATAATGAATGTTAAATATCCTTTAAAAGGATCAAGAATGAATAACAGTTATGAGACTCCGTTAACATATGATGAGAGTGATGATAAATTAATTTTTCTTCATCAATTTGCAGATTGGTTGGATGAATGGGAAAAAATGGGCTGTACAACTGGAATGTTTTCTAGAGAAACGCATGCAGCATTAAAACTTACTGTTCTAGGAATAATTCAAATAACTAAATATTGCAAAGATGAATTGAATATTCCATATATATTGCCAGGCAAATTTCAAACAGATGATTTAGAAAGTAGATTCAGTTTATATAGAAATTTAGCAGGATCACAGTTTTATATTTCTTTACAACAATTATTTGAATGCGAAAAAAAATTAAGAATACAATCTGTATTGGAACTTAAAATTCCAACAAAAGAGTTTGGAGACATCGAAATTAGAAATTTTGAAGTTGATTATTCTATGACTAATAATGATATACCTGAATACCAAAATGTTTCCAACATATCCGTCGAATCTTCAGATTTAGATGAAGCAATCTCATATATTCCCGTATTTATTTATATTGCTGGCTACTGCATGCATGCAGTGTTAAAAAGGGATCACTGTGAGTCATGTGTAGAGCTTCATTTATGTGATAAAAGTTTAAACTTAAATGTCAATTATGATTTTCTTAAAAATTTAGATAGAGGTAAGTTAAAGTTTCCCAAAGAACACATAGTGAATGCTATACTATATAATTATGTTGTTGTTAATAAATTGTGTTCTGATTTAAAATCTGATTTCCTAAAGTTGAAAGATCACCGTAAAATTGTCTTTTCAACAACAATATCAATATTAGAAGATCATGATATGTTGCCTGAAGAAACTTGTGAGAATGCCCATTCTATCAGCAATGTTCTTAAAAAGGTGTTATGGGCATCTACAAACATATTTTTAAATAATTTTTGCAAGAAATGCAATGATGATCTAGCAAAATCTCGTTTTAAAAAAAATTGTTTGAATAAAGATAAAAAGAAATCGGAAACTGAAAAAGGTAACAGTATAAATCAAAGAAAATTGGACAAATTTACACCACTTTAAAATTTTCATGAATGTCAATGCATCAATTTCTTAAATTCATTCACATTTTATTATAATTGTTTAATATTTTTATATTTAAAAATGGTCATAGTTTTTTAACCCTTTATGTACTGAATTATGAATTCATGAAAATTTTATCTTCTAAAGCATTTTTCGCGAATTGTTTAAACTACATTAGAACATTTACATAATCATTTGATACATTTTAGAAGGATTGGAGGATTTAGAAGGATTAATTGAATTTTAATTTATAGGGATTTCGTACAATATTTTTAACCCCACTCAAATCTTTTATTTTAAATATTTTTCTTAGTATTAATAGATTATTAGAATACGTATATATATATATATATATATATATATATTAATAGTAATTAGAATATGTACAAATATAATGTTCCTACAATAGAAATATTTCCGAATTGAAAAATCTCTCCCCCCCCCCCCCCCCCCCTTCCTCCAACTCCAAGAAAGCTGAAAAGTGACAAAGGCAAAATAAATCATCCTTAAAAAAAAAAAAAAAAAATGTTTTGTGTAACCCATAACGTTTTTGGAACAAGATAAAGTAATGTATCTATACCTCATTCTAAACTGTATTACAACTAATCGATGCATTAAATGAATTTTATAACAAGTTATTTTAACGGTACTTAAAAGTACCGTCAGTAGATAAAGGATTAAAAAAATTTTGACAAAAACTGCTGTGTTACAAAAATGTTTTAATTAGTTCAAAAGAAGCATTTCCCAACTTTTAGCCGTATTGATATTGATTAATTAATTGCATTATCACTATATTTATGCAATTATTTGTTGCTATATTTTAAAATTTGGTTGTTTTATACTCGATTGAAATTTCTACATTATTCAGAAATGTTGTAATCTTTGTAATAAATTTTTTTTCCTGACTTTGATTTGTTTGTTTTATTAAAATCGTTTTATAAGTTCTTCAGTTTACTTATTCACGTTTTCTTAAACAGAGAAAATAACCTTAAAAATGAGATTCAGTTGTTATGTATACTCAATTGTTTTGAATAAGTCTAATGTACAATGCAACAGAAAGTTTTTAGAGAAAACTAAAACGTCTATTCAAATGAAAAAAAAAAAAAAAAAGTAAAGCTTTTATATTTTAAAGGAGATTTTATTTTCCGTAATTAATATAAAGCTACTTTTTTCCATATTTAAAATAATCTGGTGTTAAAGGATATTTTATTTAAAAAAATGAAATAAAAGAATTGATTAAAAAGACATTTCACGGAAGACTGGCTTTTAAAAGCAGAATTTATATTTATTTTCCTTCAATGATTCAATATTTTTTTATTATATTAAAAATTTGGTATTTTGTATTAATATATATGAAAGGATAAAAAGCCTTTAAAATTCCAAATTTAAATTAAAATCCGAAGTCTCTTTCTTTTAACTTTAAATCTAGTTCTAAAACCAGTTTTACCCCTTGTAGCTTTGTTTCTCAGCAATACATCTTATTACTTTCAGAGATCATTTTAGGACGATTCTTAAAAGTGAAACTGCTAATCTAAGCGCTTTTTGCAGGCATCTGTGGGTAGGGCTGATACGTCACAGTCCCTGGGCATTGTGCGGGCCTTGACCACAGATCAATCAAAACTTAATGAACCAATTAAATTAGATGTTCCTCCCAAATTAACAATTCTGCCCTCTGCTGGAAAATATTAGAATCTTCAGCATATTACCCAGAACACGCGCGAAGAAAGATGGAATTTGGCTATTTGAGAGACTAGCTAAACTTACGGCCATGTAACCTCCCAAAATCTACGCAAGTTGGCTCCGGGACCGGCGATCGACTCGCGAATCAGATGTATGATGAGCGCCTAATAAATGAGTTCGATTCGCATAAAGGTTCCCGAGTCAATTTCTCATCCCATCTTAACCATCATCCTCTAGGACAATATCACCGGGAAATCATTACTTATTTATTACAGAAGTCGCGCAGGATAAAGGATGCGCGTGAAGAAATCCCAAGCCTTAACCCACACGAAGTCAAATTCCGAGAGCTGAGATCGGCCACGAACAGTTAGTTTAGCCCAGTGAATGCTGAATTCGGACCGGATAGATCCCGCGCATATGCTTTGAAAAGTCCCAAGCCGAGCCCGTCACTTGCCGTTGAAATACAACGAAAATCCCAGCGCCTACATAATCTCTACGCCTGTAATCCCATGCCTCGCCAGTGACGTGTTTCCGAAAACGTCGTAAGTCGGCGAAAAACTTTTTAAATCATCTGAACATTTCTACGGCAAAAGGACACCCGGAAAAGACTTACCACTGTGAAAATCTCGGTGTTATTATCTAAGTCTGAAAAACAACCTGCCATGAATAGTTTGGACGAAACAAGAAGGGAAACCATTATTTTTTTTTGTTTGCCCTCTCTCTCTTTGCGTCGTCTGATAACAGAAGTTGTGAGATTTAAAGGAAACATTTTTTTTTCTTTCTTTCCCGGACAACCAACGAAAAGAAGGCTTTGTTAAGACAATTGCAACAAGCGCAATATTACGTTCAGAGATTTAAAACCAATAATTCCTTATTCTACTTAGGTGATAAGAAACATTTTCCTCGCGCCAAATATAGGTCAAAGAACAGCTGTGTTTTCAAGGCTAAACGATAGTAAAAATGAATCACGCTTGAAATCACTGGACAACTGAACTTCTTTTATTTTTCATTTAATGTGGTGATTAAAGTGTGTACTTTTTTTTATAAATTTATTTACATGTTTTTATTTGGATATGCTAACTTACAGGTATGAAGCTTCTTTTTATTTTACTTTTATCGATGTTTGTCTTTGAAAAATTACGTATAAAAGTTGGAAAAAAAAAAACTGACGTGCTTTCTTTTAAAGATTATTTTCCTTTTAAATTTTTTTTTTCAGTTTGTAAATTAGATAACATTACAGATTTCTTTTTATGTTTATTTTATGAAATATTTTGGTAATAAGAAAAGTTTTTCTGTACATTAAACAATGTTAAGTTTTTCGTAATAATGAGAACTATGAATGAAAAGATAACAAAAAATACTGTTAGCAATATGGGTATTATATTAAAGGGATTTTAAAGATTTTAAGCCAATTTAAATTTATTATTTTCAAATTTTTATTACTTTTATTTTTTGATTTTCTTGTGAGATTTAAAGTTTATGATTAAAGCTTTTGAAAATTTGATGTAGACATACTGCATGCGCGTTAAAATCGTAATAACTAAGGTAACAGTAGTTTTTGTTTTCTTATTCATCCGGTGAAGCATACGTGCGATCACCAAAAAGTAAATTTATTTTATTTTAAAGTTTTTGGGCATATTGTGAATACATGTTGAACTAGTTACATGTTTTAAACAGAAAATTATCAAAAAATACTTGCGCCATTGAATAGTTAGTGTCCTGTTCCAGTAATTATTTTTATAAATAGAGATGAGCATCCTGAAATTTTTACATGTGTGTAAATAGTAAGTTATGTCAGTTTGTGTGTTATTTTCATTTAATCCATATGTTGATCATTTTTGTGTTGGTAAGTAAATTTTTTTTTGTGCATAATGAGAAAAGATCAGCCCGTTTTTCAAGTATTTGTTTTTATATATAGAATTTTATGCCAATTATTATTCATTTTAGAGTTTTGTGTATAGCTAAATATTATATTTTATATTGTTATATTTTAATACTTGAGTTTTTAATTTTTAATATTTTATCCAATATAAAGTTTTTTTTTATAATAAATCCCATTTTATAAATAAAAGATATGAGCAGGTATTTCACCCCTGCCAATTTTAGAAAACAGGTGAAGGTCCCGCCCCCACCATGTTCAAAATATTTCCCATAATTTAATCATTGGTTTAGACATGACCTAGGTAACCCCACTTTAACCGTGGTAAATCCAATAGTGTCTAATTCCACACATCCAATTTTTAAAGATGACCATGATTCCACCCCATTAAGTCTTAAACAAAAAATATATATATTTTTTAAGTAACTTCCACCGAAAACAACACTCCACAGACAAAGGGGGTTCAGTGACCTGTATAATCTAAACAAATGTGGCAACTGTTGATAAAATAAATGTCCGGACAATAAAAGCTAGCTAACAAAAAATTGTCAACGGGTTGCCATGCACTTAGAAGTCTTGGTCATAATCCTGTTTGTTTGAACCAGGGTCTATTATTTTATTAATTTTTTTGTTTGTTTTATTTATTTAATTTTCCTGTTTTATTTATTGATTTTTTTTTTCTTTTTGCCAGTAGTAAAATTCTCGAATTCTTAAAAATTTAGAGATTTTTGCTATTTGCCAAGAGCTGAGTGAGATGTAAATGTGGTTTATTAAATTATGACTTTAGTTTATTAATGCCACTGAGGAAAATAAATACCTCAGTCTGCAAATTAGTAAACACCATTACTTACAGGTAAACTGCATCTGCATCTTCACACAAAAAATAAACATAAAGCTCATTTTTCTTTTTTTTTTTAATTTTTGCTAAAATCTCCATTGAGATTTAGGATTATGCGAAAACCGTAAATGGTTTAGGATGTGCTAAAACCTCCCTGAGGTTTAGGATAAATATTACTTACCTTGTAAATAGTCTTCAATATATTTTTCTTTATTTTCATTGTGCATTTCAATATTATTGTTATATTTGTTTAATGTTTACAGTTTTTTTTTTTAATCAATTTTATATTTCAACATATTTTTTACATTTTCACATTTCCAACTGAGTGAAGAACAGTTTTCAATTTTTAAATATTTCTATAATGTGAATGTGTTGTGCACAAACTATTTTTCCCCGGTAATCATATGTGAGTATCGTTTATATTTAACATATTTTTTAATATTACCCGTATCTGTGTATTTTATAATAATTTCAATTATTGTGAAAATCATACCAATTTATGCCATAAGGGATTAAAATACAGAACTTACCTCGAAAAATAAGGAAAAGACTCTTATATTATGTGCATAAATTTATATTTTTACAGAGTCTAAACATTATATAAAAAAGTTGAAATATGTGCTTAAATACTCTAACTGAAAAATGCACAAACTGGAGGACTTTCCAGTAAGAAAAATATGGTCACTACTTTAAATTGTATCATTTTATTATTTTTTTTTCTTTCGATATATTTCTAGTACTATTATTGTTGTTTGTGTTTTCAGCTTTTCTTCATATTTTATGTCATTATATTATTCAAATATTATATGTAAAGTCCGATCGGATCGTCTCGAGAGCCATATCCCAAACTTAAATACTTCAGCTAAAAAATTTATAATCTTAAATTTCTTCCTTAAAGTTTATACTTCAAAATTTAAATTTTAAATATGTTTTCCAGCAGCAAAATTTAGCCCTCACGTCTTAGCAAACTTAACTTTAACATTATATTTACTTTAAATTTTTCTTTAAACTTAATTTTAAAGTTACATTTAATTTAAATTTACCTTTAGATTTAACTTTAACCCTAATCTGTAATGTTGCACTTATCTGTTTTTATATTCGCCATTCTCCGTGCGAGTCCCCCCCGGATTTGCAGGCAATTCCGTGTGGACCTCAACTTGGAGGGGGGGATATGAAAGGATAAAAAGCCTTTAAAATTCCAAATTTAAATTAAAATCCGAAGTCTCTTTCTTTTAACTTTAAATCTAGTTCTAAAACCAGTTTTACCCCTTGTAGCTTTGTTTCTCAGCAATACATCTTATTACTTTCAGAGATCATTTTAGGACGATTCTTAAAAGTGAAACTGCTAATCTAAGCGCTTTTTGCAGGCATCTGTGGGTAGGGCTGATACGTCACAGTCCCTGGGCATTGTGCGGGCCTTGACCACAGATCAATCAAAACTTAATGAACCAATTAAATTAGATGTTTCTCCCAAATTAACAATTCTGCCCTCTGCTGGAAAATATTAGAATCTTTAGCATATTACCCAGAACACGCGCGAAGAAAGATGGAATTTGGCTATTTGAGAGACTAGCTAAACTTACGGCCATGTAACCTCCCAAAATCTACGCAAGTTGGCTCCGGGACCGGCGATCGACTCGCGAATCAGATGTATGATGAGCGCCTAATAAATGAGTTCGATTCGCATAAAGGTTCCCGAGTCAATTTCTCATCCCATCTTAACCATCATCCTCTAGGACAATATCACCGGGAAATCATTACTTATTTATTACATATATGCATGTGCAAATGCTATAAAATTGTAAACAAATGAGTTTTTTAAGCAGCAGTATACTCAATTGTATACATTAATAACAAATGTTGATTTAAAAAAAAAAAGAGCCTTCATATATATAAAGGTTTTTATTATTATTATTTACAATGCATTTTTAAAAATTCATTATATATACGTATGTATATAAATATAGACGCTGATCTTTTATTATATTGATGCAAAAAAAGATGTTGAAAATAGAAAGAGAAGAGAAAAAAAAAAAAAAAAGGTGATTTGGTGTTGGTGGGGGGGGGGGGGGATTTTCTGTTAAAAAATATTTTCCCAAATAATTATAAGTGTACTTTTATACAGAGTACATACTTCTCATTTTGATTGCTAAATTTTTCACCATATATTTAAAGTCATCTGGTGCTATAATATTCTTTATAAAAAATAAACTGTTTACCTATTTAGAAGCAACAGCTTTTAAATGTAAAAGAAGTTATTAAAAACACATTTCACAGTAAAATACAATATATTAAAAAGAAACAGCCTTCAGAATTATATTTATTTTATTTAAATAATTAAAATATTTTTTTCTTATTAAAGTGCTAATTTAGTTTTCTGTCTTTTTCCTTAGAAAATTTGCATAAATAAACACTAAAATTGTAAACATATGAATTTCTTTAAGTGTGTGAAAAATTAAAAATTACATTCTTTTTTAATAATTTGATGCAAAAACTACACTAAAATTTCAGTACAACAAAAAATTTGGAAAAAAAGGAGGATTTTTTCAGGAGAATTTTTTTTCCTCTTCTTAATAGATGTACTTTAATAAATATTTCTATTTTTTTCCCTCCACCCACAAACTGTAGTATAAGATATTTTACTAAAAAGAGAAAAATGCAAAATAAATTAAAGATATTTTTTACTGAAAAATGAAATAAATTAAAAAAATAACCTATAAAATCAGAATTTTTATTTATTTTACTTCAATAATCTATCGTTATTTCAATTTGTATATTAAAAGTAAATATTTTCTATTAAAAAAGGTTATGTAAATAAAATCTGAAAATAAAAAGGAATTCTTTAGCAGTGATTAAAAATTAATAATGGATGTTGATTCTGAAGCAGATTGATGCAAAAAAGTATTAATATATATATATATATATATATATATATATATATATATATATATATATATATATACATATATATATATATATATATATAAGTAAAAATGATAAAAATATTTTTTAAAAAAGAGGGAGGGAGTAATTATTGTGGAAGAATTTAATTTTAGGATGAAACAATATATTTCTGCTAAGATCTCCCCCAGCGATGTACTGGAGATCTCTCTACTGTGACGTCAAAAACCAGTGTTCAGGCCGGTATTGTCGAAGGTCACGGTTAGGCCCAGGCTCAAGTGTAATGAAAGAAAGATCGTCGCCGCCTGTGCAGACGTCTATTATAAAGTACTGTGCATTCACTAGAAATTCTTTGTAAAAATTAAGTAAGCTTTTGAGCTGCTTTTTTGTCAAAGTCTTTGCTTTAAAGTCACATTGTATCTGGAATATTAACATTATAAAATTTCTGCTTTGCATAAATTATAACATGCTCAGTATCATCTAAACTTTAAAAAGATCAATTTAGAAAACTTAATAAAAGTAAAACAAATTTGAACTAAATTGATGTATATTCTTTGTATAAAGCATTCAGTAGTTTATAGTTTTTCTATTTATTACATATTTGCTTATTACAGTAAACTCCCGACTATCCGGCCCTCCGTACTATCTGGTTTAGTGAAAAAAATGAGGAATGTTGCAAGCAGGTCGAGAAAGTACTGATTGTGAATTCGTACCGGCTGTAGAAAAACATTTGAAAGACAACAATTTGTCGAAAAAAGCTCTGCTAATTCTTGACAAAGCACCTTCGCATCTGTCCATTAATGAACTCTGAGATGGAGACTTCAAAGCTGAATTTTTACCGCCCAAAGTCACTCTTAAAATTATATAAAAAAGTATCGCCGGCGTCTTCACTGTTTGTTGATAACAGCGATTGATACTAATGAAGACTACAATAACCACTCTGTAAAAGATTGACATGCTAGATGTCATAAGTTGGGTGGCAGAATAAATTCCAAACATGGTGATTGAAAGGTCTTTGAACAGTCTTTTGGACCATAAATGTAAACCCATGTGAGAAACTGAAATGGACGATGAGAACGATAAACCTCTTCCGTTGCTGAAAAATATGCCGGATTCTGACAATGTCAATGCAGAGAATATTCCTGAATGAATGGCAAACGACGAAGTTATTGAATTAACTGATAAAGATATCGTAGAAATAGAAATGGTGATACATGGAGAAGTAACAGAAGAAAAAGAGGAGAAGGATGGCAGGAAAAATCTGTTCCCACTTTCGGAAGGATTCAAGATGATTGAAGCAGCACTGCAGCACATTAGTCAGCAGGAAGAAGCGACACCGGCTGATATCATCTGCTTGCATAAATGGAGGGACATTGCGTCGCGGAAGAGGGCTAACAGGGAGAAGCAGTCATTTATCAAGGACTTTTTCCAAAATTAAAAACTAAGTTTTGGCTCTTATCTTATACGAAAGTTTTCATATTTGTGCAATCATTTATTAAAAAACAGTAAAATAAGATTTACCCATTTTTTTTTTACGAAGTAGGCTTCCGTTTTATGTTAATGTTTTGCTTATTTTGAAACTGTATGTATTGTATATAAAAAATTTATCTTGAAATGTGTAACATGTGTTTTTAATATCATGGCGTGGGGAGGGCAGAAAGTGAGTAAATATTTATAGAACTCCGTCCTATCCGGCCTACCCTTCTGCCACATTAGGCCGGATAGTCGGGAGTTCACTATATTAAATTGTACTGAACCTCTTTTCTTTTAACCTTTTACAGAATGATTCTACTTCAAAATATAATACATAATAAAAAATAAAAATTCACAAAAGCTAGAATATAGGTAAGCAAATATTACGTAAATTGTAAAATATCCATTTACATGCTAAAATAAATACTTTCATACAATGACTACTAAAATCAATAATAGTGAATTATGAACACCATTTTTTAAAAATAAGAGCTATGAGGGTAACAGTAGGTAATTGTATGGTACAGATTTTCTGTCGGATTGGCTGAAATATACCAGTATATTTAAGAATATACATATCTATTTGATACCAGATGATAATCCTAATATCCTCTTTCATTTTATTTTTTAATTTTTATATTGAACATTTTTTTTTTTTTTGTTTATAATACTTTTTAAAACTGATGATATATTTTTATTAATAACAAGTTTTACATGTACTTTTCTTATATATGTGTGTGTGTGTGTTGGAAGAAATATAGTTTTAAATCTTCTTTCTATAGCTAGTTGCTTTTCTACTTCCAAATCAGAAAAAGGACTGTAATAACACAAATATTGAATACATTATTCAACAGATGTCAAACAGATAAAAATTGATATAAAGTGGACATTATTTTTTCAATTTCATCAACTTTGTTTTTTTTCATATTTAAAGAATTTTGCAGCATTCTAAAGCAGAAATTTGTTGAAAAAACAAAAAGCACACCAAAAATTGTGAAAGGAATTTGCTTTTACTAAAAATTAAATGTTCCAAAATATTTACAGAAATTGAAGAAAATTTTAAGTTTGGATGGAAGAAAGAGGAATTGTTTAATTAAGAAATGTTTCACAATTTAACAATATAATAATAATGAAATAATAAATCTATAACTACAACATTAAATTGACATATCAACTTACCACTTTCATCATTAAACGATGTATAACTGATTAATGTTTGTACATTAATTTCTCCTACCCCATTTAATAAAAGTCTAAAATCTTCAGCAGTAAGGCCTTCGAATGAAGATGAAGGAAGAACATCATACACACCTGATCGAAGAGCCTGTGAATGAATTTTATAATAAATGTCAAATATGCAAAATATAATAGCTCACATGTATAATTTCATACAAATTTTCAGAATTTTTAAAGATTTTGTGAACATTATAAAAAATTAAATGACACTGGATAACTATATCATAACCAAATTGATTTTCTTATTAAAAATCCTGCAAATAATCTATATTTTTTTCAACGTTAGAACAATAAATGTACAATGTACGAAATATGATGCTGGCAAGTATTATTTATAACAATTTTTCACCTGCTGTGACCAAAGGCAAGGAAACTTCTAATGTATTTACCCCCATCTGACACAGACAAGATTTTTTAGCAATGGCTCAATCATTTACAATGTACAGTTTTCAGACACATGAACTTATTTAATTTGCATATTTAATTATGATAAACATATTTCAACACATGTACTTTTATTTAGTAAGCCAATAAAAAAATATTTTTACTCACTGTGACGTAATCAGAATATTATTCATTAATCTAAAATTTAGTTGTAGTACAGCGAGCTGAAGCTTCCTCTGTATGCACTCCAATCTGACAATGAAGTGAACAGGATTTCTCAGAAATTGCTTAACCAATTACAGTGTAATTCACCAAAAACATAGATCTTACAAGGGAACCACTTTTGGTGTTGCTCGCACCTAGCATCGAGACCTGGTGCGTTTTGTAGCCCTATACATAAAAGTTAGAGAACCGAAACAATTTCCCTGTTAAAATAATATTTTATATACTTTTTTATACTTTTAATTTTTTATTATTACATATTTATTTGTTTATTTCATGCCAAAAGTGAGTTAAGTCGCCAAATATGGCGCTACAATTTTCCCGCCCGCTTTATCCAAAGAGAAAATGTGCAGAACAAACTACTAGAATTATATCAGATTGCTTTTTTTTTTTTTTTTTTTTTATAATTGATAGCATAAGAAACAAACATTAGGTTTTTAATTTTGTTTTCTATGCAGACGATAAACATGTAAGCAATAAATATAATTCTATAAAAGCTTTGAAGATCATTGAAAACAATTTTTTAGTGAAATACAAAATAAGTAAATTATTTTCTTTTGAAATCGAATGAAATAAAGTTTTGAATGTTTAAAATGAAATGTTGCTGTATTAAATGGTCCTTCGGTAAAAGTAATCAAAGTAAATTAATATTTTTACACAATTTAGAAAAATTACTGTGGCGAAATAGGTTGGACATTGAAATTTCTAGCTATTACAAATTCAGCTATGGCATTTGGCTAGGGTTGCCGGAAAGCACTACTTTTGAAAATAAACGCCAACTGTTTCCCCGCCAAAAATATGAATATAAAGTTGCAATTTTTCAAAATCAAATTCGTGGGTTTTGTAAGGAATTTTTAAACTTTTTTCAATATTTTATACTTATTATTAACTAATTTTTATTTTTAAATGCTTTTCTTTAAAAAAATTCATTGTTAATAGTCCGATAAGAGGTCTCGAAAATTGCATTTTCAGAAAGTTATGCTGCTGTATAATCAAGAAATATTATTTTAACAGAAAAATTTTATCGATTCTCAAACTTCATAATATAGGGCTTTAAAATGCACCAGGTCTCAATGCTAGGTGCGAGCAACACCAAAAGTGGTTCCCTTGTTAGTAAAGCAAAGTTAATTAGTGTGGAATGTTTTTCAAATTTGAACTTTAACTACTTAGGCGACATATTAAAGTTATAATTGCAAACCCTACGTGTGATCCTGAGTCTCTGATATTATCTTAAAGCATTAGGGATGAGTTTGGGTTCTTTTTTCGGAGCCCGAATCCGATAATTTTAAATCTGAGCCTGCCTCAACCCAAAAATTTTTTTGTCATCATAGCTTGAGCACGACACCAAAAGTATGCAATAGAAAAAAAAAAATTGCATAATATTTAAAAATTGTTTGAAAGGCAAAACCTCATTTTTAAACAACTTCTTACATAGAAATATTTGTTAATCCCACCAGGGCTACAGAGTCGGAGTCAAGCCTATTTCCAGGAGTCTGAGTCGTCCATTTTACAAGCAGCGCTGCGTTGTCAGAGTCAAGCCCATTTTTGAGCGAAAGAGTCTGTATTGTTAAAATTCCCAGAGTTGGAGTCGTTAATTTTTTCCCACCGACTCTGCAGCCCTGTCTAGCACACAATTTTAGGAAAATTTATATCCCATTTTATCAAAAGAGAAGTTTGGTTTCAAACAAAGTATGAATACTTAAAAGTGCTCTCATATTTTTTCTTTTTCAACAAGCAAATCTGCTGGACACATTAATGGAGTATGTTTTACGATAAGAATCTAACATTTCTTAAGTTCCTATAAAAAGTGTACATCTTAAAGTTTGTTGTGTACCTGAAAATCAGCTTAAATTAAAAATTTGACACCATTATCTGAAAGATCCAATGCTTTTATAAGAAAAAGGAAACACTGTTAGATTGCTTTCTATCTGAATAACAATTCATGCCAAATATATCAACTTATAAATGAAAGTGACTTTGTAAATGTGTACAGCACAGCTCCAGCATGAGCAGAGTTCATGATGAAAAATACATATAAAAATATAATAAGTAACATTATTTTCATATGAAGGGTGATTAAGACTCATATACAACTGAAGACAAAAAAATTCGCAAACCTCAACCTGGTCGACTAAAAACAGAAGAAAATATTCTTTGTGTTAGATCTTTAAATGATAAAATAAAATAAATGATCCAATTAAAAAATACCATATCATCTTAAACTAAAATAAAACTAAAAGCAAATTCATTGTTCGTGCCTCTTTCAATTGGCATATCAACAGGTCATTGCCATCAGTGCTAGATATAAATCTGCAAACATCACAAATTTCCTTTTAAAATGGAATTCTAATAATATAATAGAAAAGCATGGTGTCTGTTTCCCCCTTCATTCTGATCAAAATAGCATTAAAATGAGTTGAAATGAAATATGTAATTTTTAAGTGAAAAAAAAATATTTTTTCTATACGGGAACAAATAAAATGTTCAGTTTCAGAAAACATGAGACATAAAAAAAATTAGAGCTCAAGCTAAATTTTAGCCACCGGCTAAGCCCATCTATCTCAAATAAGCATCCGCCAGTTACAGAGATAATCACCTCATAAAACAATTATGGACATTGGTAGAAACAAATTTTCATGTGTGAAAAAACTAACTAATCTGTTATTTGACCAGTGATCAATATTGATAGTTTGCCAAAAATCAAAAGGTAAGGGTTGCATAATCGAGTTTATAGTCAAGGTTCAAGTCAAACACAAGCAATGTTGGCAATAATATGGTTTCAGGCAGGAGTGGCCAGTCTATTAGGGCTACTGGGGCATGGTCCCACAAATATTTTCCATTCATTAAAATAATAATAGTAATAATAAATGCATATTTTATAATCTAAATATTTTAAAAAGAATTATTTACTAAAATATTATTTTCCTCACTTTAAAGTTATATAATTTGTTTGCATATTTGAATAGTAAATATTAATATATATATAAAAAAAAAAACACATCTGTTATAGCAGATCAGGTCCCACCAGTGAAAACTGGCAACAGCTACCACTGGTTTCAGATGTATGAGGGGAGCTGTATAATGATGAATGCGAATGTATACATTCAAATGTAAATTACATAAACATGGTTTATATAATTATAAAAATAACAGTTATATAAACATGGAGGGAAATTTTAAAATTCTATGTAAATATTTACCATGCACACAAACAGTAAATAAAATAAAAACGGGTTATAACAATTAAATATGCACAAAGCTACACTTGCAATAATACACAAATTGGCTGAAAACACAATTACGAAACTTTTCCCAATTAACTTAAAGAAGTCATTAATTCCAAAAGCTACAGCTTGTTTAAAATTTACAATAAACTTTGAAGTTCAAGAATTTTTATTTTTAAAAAGTCATACAATCAAGCACACAATCCATTAAAAACTTTTTTTTTCATACAGTATTTTCTTTTGAATTCAGTATTCTCTAAAGAGCTACTTTCAGCTGCGGTGCAATAAACTCTCTGAATTTCATACACACAAGCAAACTTGTGCCAAATAAGTCACTCCAGTCACCCCTTGATTCAGCTTAGTAATAACTGACTTTGAAATGCAGCGACCATGAGAATGGATTAAGAAACATTACTAAACAATTTCATGGCAGACTAATTGTAAAAAGATTCGCAAAATCACACAGAAATCATGGGTTAAACATATTTTTAGTTCTCAAACACTATCCAGTTTTGTCCATATAAACTAAACCTAATATAGAATATTTTAAAAAACTATATAATTTTAGATACACACACAAAAAAAAAGAAAAAGGTACTAACTTCTAGAGCTTTTTCTTGTGAACGAAGCATTCTATATTCGGCATATCTTCTAATATAATCATAAACATTCTGTGGTGTGACATCAATTTCTCTGCCACCAGGTACTAATTCAACATTTCCACCACCCTATAGAACAGAAAATTTAACGAGGCAATGACAAATCAAATAAAGTGTGTTCAATCTTTTAATTTTATATAATGAATATTGTAAATGCAATTTGAAAAATCAATTCTGATGCAGTGCAGAGTATGCAATATAATGGAAAACAAAGTTGTATTAAATCTAAAAATTAATGAATTAATACAGCAATTAAAAAAAAAAAAATCCTTTGTCTTAGAATTTAGTAAAATTTCTAATAGCCTCCAAATGATATTGGCATAGTACAAATGCTGAAGTGCTACAAGAATCTACATTTGACATTGTATTTTTCTATTTTTAAGTATATTCGCCGCATAATGTGGACTTCTTTTTCAAAGAAACCTTCATAGGATATGTAGCGTGAAAATAGAATAAAGAACATTAACAAGTGTAACAATTAGTATAAACACAAAGAAAAAAGTAAATGAGAAGCGAGGGCATATACTAGTGATGGGCGATAACGAGATGTTTTTCTCGATTGTATGGACATCTCGATATTTTTCGATTGTATAAATTTTTTCTCGATGACTACAGTTTGCAAATTTCTTTTATAAATCATATATTATGTATTATATACGTCATACATTTATCAAGAATAGTCTGCGGGTGAACTGGAATGAGTCGATGTTAATAAAGACTAGGTGACTTCGACCGCTAGCGGGCCCCTCCTTTAATTGGGGCCCGTAATTTATACGTAATCTTGTAATATGAAATCACGAACAGGTTACCCGCTATATACGGCACTGATATATGATAGCAGGCGGGTGTGGTGTGCATGCACTACAAAATCTTGTAAAAAATATAATATCGAAACGAATGAACGTCGGACCAGATCTCTTGGGGGAGGGGTCAAAGCGAGCTGAGGGGCACAGCAGCTGCATAATATGATTAAGTCGTCACAGGTCTTTAGGCCTTTCCAATCATATGTCACATGAGAAGTCTGGATCTGAATTTATAAAAATGCCCTCCCCGTGGGGGGAAAGGGGGGGGAGGGGTGCGGGAGGTGGATAACATGAGTAAGTGGTCATAAGCCTTTCCAACAATATGTCACATGAGGGGTCTCAGCTAAATTTAGAAAAACACCACCATGGGGGAAAAGTGGGGGGACGGTCACCGGAGGTGCATTACATCAATAAGTAGTCACAGACCTTTCCAACGATATCTCACATGTGGGGTCTTGGCTAAATTTGGAAAAGCGTCCCCGGGGGGGGGGGTTCAAAATGGGGGGATGGACACCGGAGGAGCATAACATCAATAAGTAGTCACAGATCTTTCCAACGATATTTCACATGAGGGGTCTTGGCTAAATTTGAAAAAGTGTCCCCCGGGAGGGGCAAATTGGGGGAGACTGTCACCGGAGGTGCATAACATCAATAAATAGTCACAAACCTTTCCAACGATATCTCACATGAGGGGTCTTGGCTAAATTTGGAAGAGTGCCCCCCCCGGGGGGGGAAGTGGTGGTGGGGACACCGTAGGTACATAACATCAATAAGTAGTCACAGACCTTTCCAACGATATCTCACACGAGGGGTCTTGACTAAATTTGAAAAAGTGTCAGCCAGGGGGGGCAAAGAGTGGGGGGGACTGTCACCGGAAGTGCATAACATCAATAAGTAGTCACAGACCTTTTCAACGATATCTCATAAGAGGGGTACCGACTAAATTTGGAAAAGTGTCCTCCGGGGGGGGCACCGGAAGTGCATAGCACTAATAAGTAGTCGCAAACCTTTCTAACGATATGTCACATGAGGGGTCTTGGCTAAATTTGGAAAAGTGTCCTGAAATTTCATATATTATAAATAATATTTAGCGGAGGGCTCCATAAAAAAATCCGATCTAAAATGATAAAAGCTGAAAAAACTACCCTCGCAGTGGGGGCCAAATTGGGGAGGGGAGGAAGAAAGTCTCATAATATGAAAGAGTCATCCGAGAGCTTACCGATGACATATCACATGACTGGTCCAAAAAAAGTTTGAAAATTGCTCCCCCTCTCTCCTTCCGTGGGCCCACTCTTTCACCCCGGAATTCACACAGCCGCCACTTTAAAATTTTTATGTTCAATAAATAATATTTACCGGAAGACTGGATAAAAAACCCATATTTAAAGTGATATTTAAATTTATTATAGAAATCGGCTACGGTTTTAAAAATTTGTTCGCCCCATTCCACCCCCCTTTGGGCGAAGAAAGGTTCATAGTATGAAAGAGTGGTCAAAGGGCTTTTCGATTATATGCCACAGGAAGGGTTCGGTAAAATTTTTAAAATTGCACCCTATGAGTCCATTCTCACGTCCTCCTCCCTCGAAATCACCCGACCCACCTTCCTCTTTGAAAATTTTATATTTAATAAATAATTTTTATCGGAGGGTTCCAGGTATGTGACATCTTGGTAGGGCTAAAATAAGAGAAACTTTGAAAATTAGGGCTTCATTTCACAGCTCATTGTCATGCCTTTTTCTCTATCTCGTCCCTTGCTACTCTCGATAAATTTTCTTACTTTTCTTCTCTGCCAAGGACGAGAGAAATCCTCGAAAAGCTTCTCATAGCGAAATGTTGAAAAGCGCGAGAGAAATCCTCGAAAGGCTTTTCATTGGGAGATTTCGAAAAGGACGAGAGTAACAAGCGAGAGGCTTCCCATCGGGAAAGGTTGAAAAGGGCGAGAGGAAACTCTCGAGAGACTTCCCATCCCGAAAGGTTTAAAACCGCGAGAGAACCAACCATCGAGCAGATTCCCATCTGGAAGCGTCGAAATGCTGGAAAAATCATCGAGATGAGATTTGCCGAAATGCGAGATGGAAATGAAGCTTTCAGAGTCAAACTTACCGCATTTCTGGTTTAAGTCATAATTTCTCAAAGGAGTCCATCTGCTTATCCAATCTCTTTTTAGCTCACAGGCTATCTAAGCCTCTAAAGGGGGGAGGGGGGGGGGGGGGTAAGCGGTGCGGGGGTGACCTTTTTTTTTTTTAATTGCAGAGATTTCTACAATAAATATCATTAAATGAGGTTTTTTAATGGAGCTCTCCGATAAATATTATTTATTAAATATAAAATTTTAAAAGTGGGGCTGCGTGATTTCCGGGTATATTCTAGGATAAAAGAGGGAACCCACGTGGGAGGGTTAGATTTCAAACTTTTTTTGGACCAGTCATTTGATCTATCATCGGAAAGTTTTCGGTTATCATCGCAATGTTACTCTTTCATATTATGAACCTTTCTTCTTCCTTTCTTAGTTTGGTGCCCCGAGAGAGGCACTTTTCGAACTTTTTTGAAATCGTAGCGTTTTTAAACATTTTAGATCGGATTTTTGTTACGGAGCCCTCCGATAAATAATTTTTAATATATGAAAAATTTCAAAGAGAAGGATGGGCAGGGTATATTTCGGGGGGGGGGGGGGACGATAATTGGAATCCTGGGAGTTGGGACTCTTTTCTATCTTTTGCTGACACCCCTCATATGATATATATCATTGGAAAGCTCTGTGACTACTATTTCATTTTATATATCGCCCGCGCCCCTCCCCTTACTTTGCCCCCAAGTGGGGGCACTTTACTAAATTTAGCCGACACCCTTCATGTGCCATATCGTTGGAAAGTCCTGTGACCACTTATTCATATTATGCACTTTCCTTGCCCCTCCCTCCTACTTTGCTCCCCGCGGGAGTTCGTTTAATGTATTCCAGTCGAAGACTTTATAAAAATGGGGAAATTAAAGATCCAATCTCAAATGACGTAGAAAAATCAATAAAAAATTTTGATCCCTTTTATCATCCTTTAGTTCATATTTCTGCCACTAGGGGGTGCTTTTGATTCTGATTTCTTTGGCCATTTTGGTGCTAATTGCCGAAAAATTCTAATTTTTGATACTTAAACTCCCCTTACCGCTTCAGAGCTACTCGCGTTTTTTCAGCTTTTTTCAACCAGGGGGCACCCTTACAAGACTTTTCCAGTCTTATGGCTCCTTTATAGTTTGCCTTTGGTTTGTTGTTTTTTTATTCCATCTGTTTTCAGTTACCCTATATTTAATAAAATCTGCCTTATATATATGTAAAAACAATGATTTCAATAATCTATTCTAGAACATCTCCTTTGTAGATTCTCGAAAGTAATCGATGACTGTATCGATTGTGTATTTTACGATAACGATTTTTTTCGATTGGTAAATTTTCGAGAATCGCCCATCACTAAGCCCTATCACTACTATGAAATTGTCGGCCAGAATAATAGCTAAGTTTTCCAATAACTGTTTTTAACTTTTCTCGTTATAATCAGGGGCGTCGCCATGGGGGGTATGGGGGGGGGAGCCTCCCCCCCCAATATTTGTGAAGTTGGGAAATTTGAGCTTAGAGTTGGGAAATTCTGGATTTTTGAGACATTATGAATTTTTTATTGTTTTGGTGATTATGTTTCTGACTAAGTATTATAACAGTAAGCAAGTTAAATTATCAAAAGAAATACAAAAAGAAATCAGCCACACTCAATCTATCATTGTATTTTTCAGATCTACAAAAATATTATACATCTACCAGACCTAAATTTCTCTTCTCCTATCCACCAACAGCTGACTATCCAGTTCCTTTATTTCCTTCAAAACTTTGTACCTTTCTCAAAAATTTCACCCTTCCTCCCTTTCCCCTCCTAAAAGAGAATCCAGCTATTTTAATCCAAAGGGATTGCAGCTTCTTTTGAAAATTGGAGATCACTTGTAGCACAACAGATAGGAATGTAGTCACCTACTTGAAACACAGCTGGGCAAGAACATTTGATGAGTTTTCACAAATTGCACTAATTTTGCGATTTTTGGACAATATTTTACTCATTCTCGTGATTTTTTTTGCTCCGAAAATTAGTTAACCCTTTGCTGTCAAGACAAAAGCATTATATGAGCAAATGTGAATGTAAGAAGTCGTTAGTTTAGATAAATTTGCCACATTTTACCTTTATTTGTGTGCTGAAATATATATATATGCCCTGTTCATTTATATTTATAGGTGCTTATGAAATTTTAAACCAAAATTCCAGTGTTGTGTGTTTAAAGCTGTTCTAAAAATGACTATAAATCTTAGCACGAAAGAACCCTTCATAATGGGAAAAAGTTTTCGTGCAAGATTTTGGAGCATCTAAAAATCCATTCGAGGATGAAAAAGGTAAAAATGTGGATGATTTGAATTTGGAACAGAAATATGACCATGAAAGCAGTCCATCAACTGAAGAAAAAAATCGACATACAAGTTGACATAAACACTGACAGGTTGTGCTTGAATAAAATTTTGAAGAAATAAAGATTTCCTTATAGACAAGTTCATAAACAATTATGAATATTAGGTAGTGATTGAAGAAGCTGACTTCTGAAAGCACCGTGGGAAAACGGTTTCACCAAATGGAATAGATAAAAATAATAGCATAGCAATGGACATTGATACACATAAGTTTTACAGGGAAGAGTTATAAGAAATACAAGAAAATTTCGGCAATTTAGTAATGGGCTTAAATGACAATGTTTCCTATATCAGGAGAATATTGCACCAATACATTGCATATTTACATATTTAAATTACAATTGTGCAAGGCAAATTTGAGTATCACTAACTTAGAAAAGTTAATAATGTTACCACCTGGATATGAGAAACCGGATGTACATGACTTGCAGAGTCAAATAGAAATAAACCAAATCCCAACTCACTTAACAAACCTTTTACTCATGCCATGAAATTCAAAGACTATTTGGGTCACACTGTCAAACTATATACTTGTACCTTAACATTTACAGCAGCTTATCTTTTTGGCGTTGCATCTAATGAAAGAATCTTTAGTCAAATAAAAATTGTAAAAATATATATTGCAAGCAACAATGAGGTCTGACAGATTTGACAGCCTAATGCTTTTAAAATATGAAAGTGAAATAGTGGATTTTATTAAACTGGACGATGTTAGGTTAGCTTCATCAGGGTTGGATTCTTTGAAGACCAAAAGAATTTATGTTAAATGAAAACAATTTGGATGTGCCAATCCTAAAACCTTATTCTATCCCATACATGTTAATACTTCAAAGTTTGCAATCACAATGTTAAAATTAAATAACAATTCTATGCCCATAATAATGAATTCTAAAGGTTTAATTATGTGCATTTAATTTATAATTCGTTTAATTGTGTGCATTTAAAAAGGAGATAGAAGCATCGCATTTTTCAAACAAATCATTGAATTTCGACATGCTCTTAGACCATGCTCTTAGATGTCTGCAACCAAAATTCCAAACCCAAAGAGCTCAAAAGTGATACCTTTGGACAGTATACACCCAAGCCCAATAAGGAAGTGTAACCGAATATGAAGTTTGACTAAATTTCCGTGCATTAGTTTTGCAGATATAGCTAACGCGAAAATCGTGAAAAATACTGCACAGCAGTGCCACAGATATATACAAAAACCTAATAAGCACTAAATTATGTCAAGGTTTAACAGAATATGAAATTTGATCAAATTCTGTGCAACAGTTTTTGAGATATAACTATCGCTAAAATCATGTAAATCGTGAAAAATACAGCATAGCAGCGCCACCTTTTGGGTAATTTACACCAAAAACTAATCAGCATTAATTTTTATCAAGGTATAACTGAATCTAAAGTTTTATAAAATTCCGCGAATTAGTTCTTGAGATAGAGCACCCACAAAATCTGTGTCACATTCACACAGACAGACATTTTCTAAAAACAGTCAAATTATGTTCAGGACCTTCTAAAACGTATCAAACCGTCGAAAACCAGTTGTAGAATTTTTTTACGAATTCAATACTTTCGTCTTGTGAAGACAGAAGAAAGTAAAACGCGTGTTTGTTTGTTTATTAAACAAACCAATAATTAGAATTTTTATGTTTCTAGTTTCAAAATTTTTCTTTGGAAAGGAATTTTTTATGCATAAACTTCATTATCATTATTACACACTTTGTGCATATCATTTTAGTTGAAAGTTGGAGGAATTTGTTTCAAGTTGGGAAATTTTCGAACTCTCCCCCCCGAAAAAATATCTGTAGCTACGCCCCTGGTTATAATCGATTGTAAAACATCTCGATTGTAGATTCTATGAATTAATCGATGGCTGTATCGATTGTGATTTTTTACGATGACGATTTTTCTCGATTGTCGAATTCTCGAGAATCGCCCATCACTAGCATATACTACTGCCGAGCCTATCTTCTTGGATGCACACAATGCATTTGGAATCATACTTTTGTTCATTTAAATAATCACATCCTCTCTTGATCCTTAATATAGAAATCTCAATTTTTTATGATTAAATGTTAAACTTTAATTTTTATTTACCTGGCAAAAGCATATACTTGTAAATTTTGCCAATTTTCCTGTTTCAAAAATGCATGTTATATGCCAGAATATGTGTGCAATGATAGGAGGCTGAATACTGGTTAAACATAGCTTTTATCATAGTGAGGAGATAAAACTCTGAAAAATGCTTTTAAGGGATTTCATTTTCGGTTTTTACTAAACCATTTTGGTAAAAATTGACATTTGCAATATCTATTGGTAAACATTTGAAATGAGTGATAAGGTTGCCAATTTATTTGGGTGTACAACTACTACTACTCTGTATCTGTATATCTCAGTTATAGCCAAACCATGGTAGTTTGGAATGGTCTTGAGTGGTTGCAATCTAGAATCAGATTCTTTTTGTGACAATATTGGGTCCAAATTAGGTTAAGGAAGGTCCAAGTCCACACAGACTTGGGAAGAAAAATTCCAAGGAGATTAGAAAAATCCTAATGAATCTAAAATGACTTGCTATATTTTTCACATATTTCATGCCCTTGCATAACATGTGCACCCTAAGTTTCTATATCTCATTTGGAAAAAAAGAAATAGAAGAAAACCATTTTAAACAGAATTTATTCTATTAACTAGCTGAAGGCAAGTAAAAGGGACAGAAAAGTTTAAATTCTTCGAAGTCCAAAAGTTCGTGAAATATTTCATCTTTTTCTAATTTGGCGATGTCTTTGGCACAAAAATCTAACATAAGTGATAATTCATCCATATTGATTTATATAGTACATCCGTTACTATAGCAACAAAATAAATGAAATCTTTTTGTTAAATCAATTATTTTGGTTGAAGAATTAAAATGGCTATATCAGTTAGAAAAAAATTACGTTTCAAAATGCACTGGAAAAAAAAAAACCTTACTGATTTTATTTAAATAAAAAAAAAGAATTAATGAGAAATTAATATCATAAAACAAAAATAATTAATTTAAATACGAAAGCAATGTTTGTATGGCTTTAAAAAAAAAGTTTTCATTAAAAGACATCGGAATTGAAATAACATTTGGCGATTTATCATTTGCCCCTTGTTGTTAGAAAGAAAAAATGGCTACTTATGTTAGCAGTGAACAATTCTCGCCCAATAGCATTTTTTAAATCACCAATAGCAGTATTTACATTTTGCATATGTAAATTAGAAACAATTCTTTGATGTAGAAATAAAAAGTTTTTGTTTATGGTTTTATTTCCTATTATTTTTTTCTTTTTAGTATTTTAAATTAAATCAGTGAAAGGTACGCATCTTAAATGAAATGAGCGAAAGGTTTGTATTTTAAATGAAAATAATGAAATATGAATAGTTTTAGTACATATCATTCTATGTTGCTTAGTTATAGACCTATTGGGAAAATTATAGAGAAAGGTGAACACAATTATGAAAGATATATCTACTACAAATAAATAAAATCAAATTTGTATATCATTCCAACCGTTTATGATTTGAGTTTTGCTGGATGTATTTTGATAGGACTTGCACTGTTACTAAGATAATTTTTTACGTATGGCTGGTACTGTTCTGTAGCGAAGTTTTCTTTCGTGTATTTTTTTCTGATAATGGATCAGATTACAGAAAATTACATCATCTATCTATATTATAAAGGACAAACATATCTGTGTGTAACGCTGACATCATTTTGCGAATGGCAACATTTCACGATAAAATTACATGTTTTCAATTTTTGCTACTGTCATTTTTTAAATTTCTAAACATCGCACATTTTTAATTTTTATGCCGTCATCTGGAGAAGAAATTGTACTTTAAAATGAAGTTTGTTTGAAAACTGTATCTTAATTGACTGATTTATTATGGTTTTTTAAAAAGTTTTCAAGCATGAATTTTTAAATCTATCTCTACCATGTGCCGGTTCTATTGTGAAAGAATAATAAACATCTTGCGCTTTTTTTTACCCTTTGAATTTCTTATAAACCCAGAATGAATGCATAACGAATCACTCACAATACTCATAAGCATTTCGTAAAGAGACTAATGTGATGTTTTTTTCTCCTTTCTTTTATGAATTATGATCAGTTTAATTTGATAGACTCCTTCAAACATTTTAATGTACAAGTGAATATTAAATGTTAAAGAAAATGGCAAATTATTAATAAAAGTAATTTTCTGTAAATTTGCCAGAGCAGGCGATTTTTTAATTTATTTTTTGGTCACCAGTCATCCTGACAGTAGGAGAATGAAAACAAAAACCTTTCTCTTTTTCATTACGATCCTATTTATTTATATAAATTTTATACCTTATTTTTAACACCATTTTTAGAAGTATGGAAGTGTAATTTGCCAAAAGAAATAAATACAGTGAAACCTCCTTGAACGGTCACCTCTAAACAACGATAACCTCCGAATACCGGCCACATATTGATGGAACGTAACACATTCCATAGCATTAACATTAGTACGAACCTCTAAATAAGGAATTCTGAATAACGTCTGCTCAAAAGTCATGAGGGAAAAAAATTTAACAGCTCCTGGTCCTGGTACAGTTTCATATTTATTTGCAAACCGAAATGTGAAGCACATCAAACAAAATTTACTTAGCATGTCAACAAAAATTCACATAATTTCTTAAACACAAACCTTTTTCAGTAACTAGATATAGAAAATGAAGACATTAATAATGATGAAAAAAATTTAGATAATATTGTTAGAACGGCAGGAATAATTAACATGAAGGCCAGGAGCTTTCATGTATGTCGTCTTTTGTATTCTTCGGCTTGTATGTCTGGACAAAGATTTGGCAATTACTGCCACATTTGATTCCATACAGCAAATGGTGGAAGATAGAAACAAGTGATGAGGAAGGGAAAATGGGAGAGATTACAGAATCATCCAAAAATTTCCAGTGTTAATACATATAATGAAATTTTGACGAACCTTCGTGAAATCCAAAATTTTGCATTAAATCATAATAATGATGAGTTGAAAAGCAAAACAACTCATATTGTTATTTCATTGGAGAAAGATATTTGCAACGAAAAAACAAAGCAACCATAAATCACTGAATTTTTTAATGTGTTAAAACAGTGAGGATTAATTAAAATGACAGTGTATTTCTATTTAAATTTATGCAAGTTTGATTTTTTTTAAAAATAAAACCTCTGAATAACACCCACCTCTGAAGAGCGGTCACTTTTCACCGGTCCCACTAGTAACCATTATACAGAGGTTACACACTGTATTAAAGTAAAAATAAGTTTTTTAAAAAACACTTTTTACTCAACATTTAATATAAAAATACCGCCTAATTTTTTAACTGCATTTCAAGTTTTGCCCAAAAACTTTCAGTTACAATACATTAATTTGGCGGGGTCCGAACTCAATTTGGCATATGTTGGCGAGCATTTATTGACGCACCTAAATATTAAAGAATTTATTGATAATTGTAACGATATCAAAATGTTATATTGTCATCGGACACACGCCTTTCTATATACTTTGTATAATTCTAGCATATCATGAAGTAAAATTCGATCACAAAGCTCCATCTTTACATACAAAAACCAGGATGAGTTGAGTAAAAGGCTGTAAAAAAATACGTGAATTTTCACATGAAAATTTAATCCGAAATGGAAAAAGAGAATGGGAAAATATGAAAATGGTGAAATCACATTTCACAATTCGTCTATAGCTATATGGTCTATGAAATTTAATTTTTTTTTTTTTTTTTTTTTTTTTTTTTTGTCATTGTGAGACATAAAAATCAGAATGCACGTTGTTATATGGAAAAATATAGTATCTTCTTTACAGATTAAAGTGATGTCATATACAGTATGTGCATTTTAGTTTATAAAGCGCAAATTTTAAATTTCCTTTGGAAATCAAAACTTAGTTTGATTTCATATATTTGATCCAAACATGTAAAATTCTTTTATTAAATTTTGATGCAAAGCTTACATAATCAGGTCCATTTCAAGCGATGGTGTGAGACATAAATGATGTTGGCAAGAGCATGATTTAAAGTTATTGCATATATTATAAAGCAAACACACGTCTCAGTAACGCTGACATCATTTTGATGTTGGCAATGAATTAATTAATAGATTTTGCTTTTATGGCATCTTTTTAAATTCCTAAACATTGCACAATTTCAATTTTTACACCATCGAATATAAAAAAAAGCAATTTCTTTTTAAATTATATTTTTATTTACTGATTTTTTATGATTTTTAAAGTAATTTTCAAACAAATTATTTTTAAATCTATCTCAAACGTGTGCATTCCAAATGAGAAAGATTAATAGTTTGCATTTAAACAATATAAATAGCTTCGCATTTATTACCAGCTAATCTTCTATAAAGAAAACAAAACTTCATCAAAACATAAATATGAATAATAATATAAATAAAACACATATTCTACAGATATATGTGCTCAAACAGCTGAAATTATCAGAATAAAAAAGCCTGCAGTAAGAAATGAAATGTTTGGCAATTTCTTTGGCTATTACCTCCTGGCATGTGGCTAATACAAGCGCTTTTAATAAAATTTCAAAATTTTATTTGAATATATTATTGACATTTTTTGTATAAAAATGCTTTTTGGCATTCTCAGCAGATCAATCTAATATATATATATATATATATTAAATATGAAAAATCTATTAAAGTTAGAAAAAAAATTGTTTTCGCCATTGTTTTGTAACCCGGGTAGCCTGTGTTCGATCACCTAGTATATATAAAACACAAATTTGCATTTCATTCAGATTGATTATAACCCAGGTTCTACTTAACATACTTTTGTAAAACTTACACTGTTAATTAATGTTATTTGTGTTTCAAATGTTTTAATGTAAAACACTTCGTTCTACCTTGCTCAGTTATAGAGTTATGGAATAAAGCTCTAAAATTAGGTGAACCCAATTATGAAGGATTACCTTTTTATTTAAAGTTCTAGTGAATGGATTTTGATTGGAGTTGCACAGTTAGATAGGTAATATATATCAGGAATTTTTTCAATATTTAACATATCATTCTACATTCTTTAGTTCTGGAGTTATGTGGGAAAGTTCTCAGTGGTGTGGTTGTACAAAAACCAGAGAATAAATGCTATAGGGAGAGGGTATTTACTAGAGAGTACATATGCTACAGCTATAAAGACTGTCCAGAGTTTCTTAAAATATCCAGAAGGTATATGTGTATACTCTCCACTACATCCCTGAAAGTTCTAAAATCAGGGGTTAACGTGATTATGAAAGATATATTTAACTATCTACTGCATACATAAAATGCAAAGATGAATTTTGTTCCGACTGCTTATAACTTAAGTTCTGCTGAATGGATTTTGATGGGACTTGCCCAGTTAGTTAAATAATTTTTCAGGGAAGGTTTTAGCATATAACACATTTCATTCTACAGTGCTCAGTTATAGAATTGTGTGAAAGTTTTTTAATCAGTAAACCCAACTATGAAAGAATAGCCTTTTTTAAAGATTCTACAGAGTGGATCCGATGGAACTAGCACTGTTAGTTCGATAGTTTTTCAGGAGGTTTTAGTATATAACACATATCTATAGAATTATGGGCAGCAGTTCTATAATCAAGTGGATTTTTGAGGGTATTATTTGGAATTAGTAGCAGTCTCTTTTTGTTGGCTGTGACAATCAAACACTACTTGAAAAAATATACTAAAAAATATCCAGAGAGTAAAATTTTTAAATGAAAATGTTTATGTCGATGATATTATCGGAAATCATGGAACTATTGATCAAGCCTTGTCCATGAGTTTGCAATGTATTAATATATTTGAAGATACAAGTATGCATTTACACAAATGGCATACTAACTCTATCTCTTAGTAAAATATGGAAAGAAAATGGTATAAGTTCATAAGCTAATTCTGAAGTGTTTTGGGTACAAAATCCCCCTTATAAGGTTTTCGGCATTGCATGAAGCAATTCTGAAGATTTGCTTTATTTTGATAACCGAGGCTTAGTTTACATAATTTCTAAAAGAACAAAATGCAGCAAATTTAGATTTTGGGTCTAGATTGGGATGACAAACCTACCTAAGATTTAAGCATAATCTGGAATAATCGTTCTAATGAAGCCCCTCAATTGTTAAAATTTTCAGCAAACCAATATTATTTTTCTGAAATTACCAAATGTCATGATTATAACCGAGAAATGCATGTGTTTGCAGATTCAAGTACAGAGGCCTATGGCATGGTTGCTTATTTGCATGAAACAAAATCCACCAAAGATATTCAAAAAGTTTTTAAAGACGTTTGAACATTTAAATACCTCTTTTCTCATAGAAATTGTATTAATCTTAAATGCTCTCACGTCAATTTTTTATGATTTTCATGACACTGAAAATCGGTTTAAAATAACAGTTTTGTTATTTATACTTAACCACTAGCAGAAATCTCCAAAAATCACTATTCTTATTATTTTAGAATATTGTATAACTATGTCAGAAAGACTTGAGTTCTGCTTTCCCTTAATTCTGGAAAAGGAGGTCAACCAGAAAGGAAGGCTAGACTAAAGATATCTCACACCTTTTATAAGTTACTGACTGTGAAAAGGCTTCAGAATCAGATAGAATATTTCTCCTTATTCCATCCATAACAATTCAATTCCCCTTGAAACTGATACTTAAAAGACTTGTAAAATACTTTTAAAAAATTAGAATAAATTCTAGTTTCGTTCAATTAGTTTTTTTTTTTTTTTTTTTTACTTTTTACAATTTGTGAATAAATATTTTTACTTTGAACCCAAAGTTTAGTTTAAAAATAGAGTCTAATCCTGTTTCAGACCTGTGCTTACCTCTTATCTCTAGAGCATAGTAGAAATAAGTTTGGGCTCTTTTTTCAGAGCCAGTAGAAAAATTTTCAAATTGTTTCAAGATAAAAATCTCTTCTTAGACAGAAGCAAGTATTAATCCTAAACACTCTTTTCATGATGACCATTCTGTGACTTTCATATCCTTGAAAGCCAGTTTAAAATAGAAATCTGCAAAAATCTATTGTTATTCTTTAAAATATTGTAAAACTACAACCAAAGGACAAGTTCTGTTTTATAGTAATTCTGGAAAAAAGACTTGAAACCGAGAGTGAGAAATGGCAAGAGAAAGTCCACGGCTTCTTTATTTTACTAACATTGACTGTAAAAAGGCTTCAGAATTTTTATCCCATCCTTAACAATTCAATTCCCTTTTATACAGATTTTTAGAGGTTTGTAAAACGTTTTAAGAAACAGACTGCATTCTTGTTTCTCAAAGTTTTTTTTTTTTTTTTCCAATTTGTGAATAAATAAAATTTTCATTTTGAGTTTTCAGTACTGGCCTGGGATGGAGCCCATTTCATCTTTATTTCACACCAGTTTTGATAGCATAATTATCACAGGCAGCAAAACAGATAGGCTGCAGTACTACACCATTCTTGGTTGCTTTTCGAATTATCTTGATCAGATGAAAGTTCAACAATTAGTGGAAACCAGCCTATCTTGATCACAACAGGCAAAAGGGACAGAGGTATGGTGGGGTTTGACTCTTTTGTTGGCAGTAGTAAATAGATCAGGGACGGCAAACCTTTTCACATCCACATACCAATTTTTAGCAAATAAGATTTTCATCACTACTATAGCATGCTAACAAATAAAGTGGATCAAAATAATTGAAATTTTGTTTATGAGAATAAAAAAATATATAGAGAAAACACACATTTGGGTATTACACGGTAATAATTATGTTAACAATTGTACGAATTTTAGAAAATAATAAAAGAGTAAAATGCGATGTCTGTTATTGCATTTGGGATGACAAATAATTAATATCAGATTGATATCAAGTATGTTTCATATAATTCAAGCTGAATTGGAACAATCTGAGAAATGGTTTCTATTTGATTTTTTCATGTCATTAATTTTCAAAAATACAGATTAGCAGGCATAAGTAGACAGGAAACTTGTCAAAATGACAAATTACATATGGAATCACAATAATTTCATCAATGGCATTTTCTTCTTATAATGCCTAAAGTAGTAATGCCTAAATACAATCTTACATTAGTTTTGCTGAAAATCATGTTAAAGAGTACAGTATTTAAAACTTGCAAGAAACAGAATAAAAATAATAATAAAAAAAGAATTATATGGATAAATATAATTTCATATTATTTAATAAATAATTTAATTTTACATATATTAAATGTAAAATTGAACACTCATCTGACTTGTGGTTTTCTATACATCACATATCTGACAATAGAAAACAATGAAATACATTATTTAATGCTATTATTATATTAATCTTAAATTATGCTATTTGCATATGAGTTAAGCAAGCAAAATACATCCCTCACACATTGCTATATTGCAAGATGTTAGTGTTAAATGTAAACAATTTTGGACGAGTTTACATTTCAAATGATAAAAAAAATGAATAAATAAAAATATAAAATATCTTGATATGCAATACATATACATATATATACCTCTTCTATGGATAAATCAATGCAGAATGTTAGATCTAGGGCTGAAAATACAGTATTGCAGTCTTTTCCTTCAGCATCTATAACAACTTGTCGCAGAGATTCATAAAGGACGGGATCAAAAAAGGCAAGATCATGCCATCTTATACGCCGGCCAAGAATGTATTTGATGACATGTCGATTTAGGTAAATAGGACACAATTCATTCTGCAGTAAGCAAAGGCCAAGAATTCGTCCTACATTTCTAAATGCATTTAATCTTTCAGGAGTACATTTTCCTTGTCGAGGAGAATAGAACCCACGTTTACCAGGCTGATAAAATAATGGACAATTATCATCAGGATCATCCTCATCTT
The DNA here is from genome assembly GCA_963932465.1 of Maratus speciosus. Classification (NCBI taxonomy): domain Eukaryota; kingdom Metazoa; phylum Arthropoda; class Arachnida; order Araneae; family Salticidae; genus Maratus; species Maratus speciosus. The sequence continues at coordinate 145,072,269 of OZ010791.1, forward strand.
CACCATCACTTCGCCTGGCGCTGCTTCCTCGACGAGATCGATCACCAAAATTAAAAACATCTAGGTCTAATAGAGTATCAGATGCAGAATCTCTACAAAGAAACAAAACTAAAATTAATATATATCAAGAAAAATAAAACAAAGATTAATTTTTCTTAAAACTATTAATAATAAACAAGTGGGAACACGTCGAATTTGACAGATGAAAATGTTTAAAAAACTGTTAGATTGAAATTATAAAAACTTTCAAAAATAATTACAATAAAAAATTAATCTTACATTGGTTAGGCTAACTCTTAAAACAAAAATATTATTTTAAACTAAAGTTATGAAATGTCTGCTTCCATTAACTTAAACATTTCAAATTACATAATCATATAAGTGATCAGTAACTTTTAATCAAGATAAGTAATTATGAAGTTATTAATTGAAGCTAAGGATCTTTGACACAATCAAAATTCTTTTTCATAGAAATCTAAACATTAAGTCATTTTCAACATTGTAAAACTGACATGCTTACTTTTTATATCCCCTAATTTTTACAATATTTTAACATGCAATAAATTATTAATAAATATATTTCCAAGCTACAACTTTGCATGCGAACATCCGCACTTTGACTTAAGGTTCTAATCTCAGTACTTGCGAAATCCATAAATTTATTCTTTTAGACACATTCATGGTTAAACATTTAGTTTTATCAGAAAAAATATTAGTTTTATTTTTACTATGACATAATTTTCGCCCACTGAAGCATTTCGCCTCCCAATGAGATTAACGTCTCAAACTCAATATTAGCAGAATGAATAAATATTGAAACGTAACATATTTATGAGTTTTTTTTCTTTTTTAACGCAACGTCATTTTACATTAAAAGAAATTTATATATTTTTCATGGCACGGGCCACCCTGCCTGACCTTCTTTGCAAAATTTCTCGCCCCGATGCCCCCACTGTGCGAAAGCCCCGCCCTGCGAGCCCTATCACTCGGCAAAGCCGGGGAAAAAATAAGCATCCTTTAAGTTAATTTCATTGCTTATTTCAAGCAAACTCTAAACTATTTGTAAACATTATATAACCTCCTAGCCCCATTTTACTCCTAAACTGTTCCTTTTCACCCCCCCCCCCCCACTTCCTCATACAGACAACAATTATTTTCAGTAAAATTCCAGCACCGACGCAGTAATAAATTTCTCTCTCTCTCTCTCCCTCTCTCTCTACCCTGTTTCTCAGCTACTGTGAAAATTCAGATGAAATGAGAAAAAAAACGGAAAAGGTCTCGATTCCCAGTATCTTGATATTTACCTTGGAGTGGATGAGGTATCCCCGGGGATTGTGGGTCGAGACATGGGAAAATGACTGGAAACACAAACATAGCTTTTGTCCATAGTAGTGATTTGTAAAATGAAAAAGATGCATGCGCAATGCTGTAAGAAATTTACAAGAATGGTAAATTTCTCCCCCCCCCCCCCCCCGTTTTTTTTAAGTCCGTAATATTATGGTTTGGTATTGGTTGCTGGAAATCAAAGCATTAAAAACTCACTTTGATTCATCGAAAATTCATTCATTTTTGCTTGCTTCACTATAAAAGGTTTATTTCTACTATCGGAAATAACTGATCCTCATTTCATATCAGATGATGACTCACAACACCGCATATTCTTTAAGAGTCTTAATTGGTGGTTTTATAAAACACATCACAATTTCACTAAAGAAACGCGAAACATCAAGTGCATTGAAATCTAAATGTATGCTATTTCCGCCCTTTATCTTCTTGATCAGCTGACTTTCTCTGTGTCCCAAATTAAATTTTCTTCCAATTTAAAATCTTTGGAAATCATTCAGGTCCTGCGGGACGTGTGTTACAACCCACAAATTCTACTTATCACCCCTAAACCAAACCCGAACACTCAAAAATTATTTAAAATTTCCCGCAACCCAAACTAAATATACCTACATCTTCAAAAGTTATAATGTTTTGAACCATCTTTTTTCTCTTTTTTTTTTTAAACTACAATTTTTTTAAAGAATCTTAGTTGAAATAATTAAACAGATCATCAATGGTGCTATGTATTATTCTATGGCTTGTGGATACATAGTCTGAAATATGCTATAAAATTTTCACGTAAATATTTATTCCGTATTCTTTTTTAAAAAAAAAATCTGAATTCCATGGTAAGAAAAATCTGAGCTTCGGTAGAAATTGAGTTGGATGAGGCATGATTTTAGGACTGTACCAGGTACTCTGTATTTATTCGGTACTCGGCTAAATTTTGGCCAAGTACACGGCCAATACTGAGTAGTTGTTAGAATTTCATTTTTTAAGCATTGTGGAAATTTTTTTCCATCTATACAATAGGGCCAAACTCATAATTTAGACACATTTTAACAATTATTCATACAATAAAATGAAATATAACTGTTCATATGATTGTTATTTTCTTTTTGTAACTTAGAAAGTATTAAAAGCAAATAAATAAATAAATAAACTAACAATACATGTATAAATTCATTAAATTAAAAAAATTGAAAACAGTATGCTAAAAGGTATAAATCCATCCAATTTATGTCAAACTTATGTGAAGTACAGAGATTAATTTTTAAAATAAATGTATTTTGAATGATTTGACTGTTTAAGATTTAAAAAATATATATATCCATGCTAAATATATGCATGTCAAATTGATCTTTGTTCCAGAAACACATTTCCAAAAATGCATCATTGAAATTACCCAAAAGAGTTGTATAAATAGAACAAAATATTCTATTCCAAAGAGAACCTTATGGAAACTTCCTTTTCCTTTAAACCTTTAAGACCAGACCTGCACAATTGTGCGTGTTAGGCAATGACTAAAATTCTATCTTCCTGGGTTATCTATTCCATAAATGCCGGAATCGAGTGATTTTGCTGGTTAACAGAAACTATATTGTATGATTTTTGTCAACAGATAGTGAATTATCAGTTACAAACTTCAGTTATATTCATTGTTTTTAAAAAACTCAAAAAGCTGTCTGGACTTAAAAGGTTAAAGAACTTCATTTACATGGCTTTCAGATGCTTATAATAAAAGCTCGCCTTTGATTTGTTGGTACTACAGCAATTCAGAAACAAGCTCCAAGGATTTGAGTATGCAAAATGTCTGATTATTAAATTTTCTAGAACACCCACCTCCCCCCAATATGCTTCTAATATTTTCTTTGCATTTTTGCATCAATCCAGAGAATGTCCAAAATTGTTTTTAAAAAGGTGGAATTCCTCCTTTAGGAGGAACTCTTTCATGCCTGATATATAAAAATACGTCTACAAAATACAGAAAAGTTAAGAAAAACCAATACAGTTCAAAGTTTTGTTAAAACTAAGAAAAGACTATGATTTTGGATACAGAAACAGTTTGTAAAAACAGAATACAAGAAATGAAATAAAAATATTTTAATATATATCATAAATTATGGTGAAAAGACTGCAGTTTGCTCTACATTTTCAGGAGATAGGATATTTTTTATTATTGTAAATTTGGCTTGCATCAGAAAAAATGCATTCACTATAAGCACTGCTTGAAAGTGCAAATAAGAATTTCCTTGCAAGCTTGCACATAATGGGAGAATTTTTACTATGTTCTTTCTTCCATGAAAATAGACAGTGTGTTTTACCCAATAACTCTCCTGCCAAATCCCTTCCATAGTCATGCTTGTCAATTCTATGCCTTGACAGTTAAAAATAAGTCAGAAAACGTATCAAAGTTTCGCATTGTTGAGCAGCAAATTTGAGAAACGCATTAAAGTATATTTCCAAAAATTACTTAACAGAAGTTCATTATCAATCTCTATTGCCCCACCAGTGGGCGTCTCAAAAGGTGGTAGACGGGAGGTACTGGTTTCGAACCCAATCGTGCCCATCGGCCAGATCGTTCGGAGTTTTCATGCTTTTTTTTTCAAACCTTGCGTAAATACTGGTTAGGATCCCTTAGAAAGGCACCCATGGAGGACATCCCCTTTATGCCTATATTCCTAGTGTAGATAATCGGCGTCATAAACAACACCAACACACCATTATCACTATTAATATTTTTACAAAACATATTGCCTGCCCCACACGCCTTGAGAATAATTAAGTCCAGTTCTGAACCGACAAGAAGAAGAAGAAGAAGAGTAGAAGTAGTAGAAGAAGAAAAAAAAAAATGCAAGCCTGATCTTGGCTTGGCACAAGTCTGCTGAAAAAATATTAAGACTGGGTTAGACACTATGTAACTGACCAATGCCAATGTCTACACTGGACATTTTACATTTCTGTATTGATGTTGTCAAATTACTGTCTGGCTGGGATAAGAAAGACTCTGAACCGGTCTCGGCTCAGTCCTGTTACCAAGGTAACTGGTCGGTCGACTTTATTTTAGGGAAGTCCCGCATTTCCTTTTCTCCCATTTAACCAATCATTCCGAGAATTAGCTGTCTTTTTTTTTATCCTATGGATGCAGTTCAATCCCTACAAATTTTGGAACCTTCGAAAGCAGGAAACCTACTCAGGGTTTTTCTTATCTTGGTCACACAGTAGCATCGGCTAGTGATGCACATTTATACTTATTCTCGCGAAAGTCATATTCATCGAAAATAGCTCATATTTTATTGGCTTCATTTAAATTTTTGTATCACCGGTAGACCCACTAAATTTTTTTATTGGCCCGGCCTGTTGAAAAAATCGCCACCTGCAAAGTGTCAGGGAGGTGTAACGGTAATAAAAGATCGTTTAAGTGTTTAAAGTACATATTGCGAAGTTCTTTTAATAAAAACTATTGATTGTTAAAGAAATAAATAAAATGTAGAATTCTTACTTTACAGAAGACAGTGAAGAGGCAAACTGATGAAACAAATAATCTCTTTATTTTTTCCATACGTTAGTTGAAGAAAATTATGAAAGATTCTTACCTTGGTCACCAAGATAAAAATAAAAATTGATTCTCCTATAGATGAGGAAAATGGCAGCAAACGTAGAATTATTCTATGAGATTCCTTTGTTGAGAACAGCACGTTTTTAGTTAAATTAAATTTTGAGAAAGAACATATCCACATAACTAAAATATGACCCATAGTATGGCAAATTTATTCAGCCAAAAAGCGGCACGGCATTCGAACGGCCGGCGATTCGACAAAACTACGATGAAAAACTACATCTTTTCAACACAACTTCAAACCAAATTCTGATCTTAAAATTAACGAGTTTTAGTATTTAAATGATGAATACGGGGACTTCAAAAGTTAGAGAAAGAAAAGATTTAAATCTATTAGAGAATTAAAAAAAATTAAGCAATATCTTAATAAACAAATCCGAAAGAATACATTTAAAGAGTTTTACTTCTATTTGCTCTACGATCAGCGATTAGACACACCTCTGAAAAGATCGACATCCATTCAAAGCTCATGCCGCGAGACACTTGCTCCGATGACATCATCACAATCGTGTAGATCCGAAAGGAGAAGCATCCCATGCCAGGCGCAGTGGAACGTCAGAGAATTTGCCGATGTGCGGTTGAAACAAAATCACCCGCGCAAAAATAAATATGGATTTAAGATTAAAGAACATCGATGTAAAAAAATAGCTGAAAGAGAATAAAAATAAACCAAATTTAAATACTGTGAGAAGTATTTTCACATTACAGTGGAACCCCACTAATTCGAATCTCCGGATAATCCGGATCGGTCTGGTCGATTTTTTTTTTTTTCAAGTTTGAGACGCGATCGGCAAATTTCCATAACATTCATTTATTTCATCCACGTATTCTGAATGAAAAAGTATTTTTTGAAATCTTTAGAAGAATACCTTAAGCATTCTTATTTAAACTACGAGGCATGTTTTTTAAGTAAGTACCGTTTTGGAATTAAAAAAAGACGTGCAAAGATATCGCAATAATTTTATTTTTACATGAAAGCCTGTACCTTCATCTACTTTTCTACATAATTTCCGTGATTATTGAGGCACTTGTCATAACGTGGTACCAGTTTTTGAATACCATCCTCATAAAATTCTGCCGCCTGACTTTTTAACCACTGTATCACAAATGTTTTGACTTCGTTATCATCTTGAAGACGCTGACCACCCAGGTGTTTCTTCAAGTGCAGGAACAAATGGTAGTCGCTGGGCGCCAGATCAGGGCTGTATGGAGGATGAACTAGAGTTTCCCATTTAAAAGATTTGATGAGATCTTTGGTCCGATTAGCCACATGTGGACGGGCATTGTCATGCAACAAAACGATACCCTTACTCAACTTGCCACGTCTTTTGTTCTGGATTGCACGATGCAGATTGTTCAATGTCTCACAATAAGACGCTGCATTGATTGTCTCATTACGAGGCAGAAACTCCACTAGCAATACTCCTTTTTTGCCCCAAAAAACTGTGCACATGATTTTCTGGGCAGAAATTGTTTGCTTAAACTTCACTTTTTTGGGTGATGATGAATGTCGCCATTCCATGATTGTTGTTTCGATTCTGGTGTGACGTAGGCCACCCATGTTTCGTCACCAGTAACAACTTGGTCTAAAAAATCTTCACCTTCATTGTGGTACCGCTCAAGGAAAGTCAATGCACTGCCTAAACGTTGGGTTTTGTGCAAATCCGTCAACATTTTTGTAACCCAACGTGAACACAATTTCCGGTAATTCAAGTTCTCGGTCACAATGCGATTAAAAACACTACGAGAATATTGAGGAAAGCAGTCGCACAATGATGAAATTGTAAAGCGTCTGTTTTCTGTCACCTTTTCATCCACTTTCTGCACCAAATCTTCATTAACGACCGAAGGACGCCCACTCCGTTCTTCATCATGCACATTTGTGCGGCCATCTTTAAATGCTCTCACCCATTTCCTTACCATTCCATCACTCATAATGTTTTGTCTGTAAACTTCACAGATCTCACGATAAATATCGATCGGTTTTACGTCTTTAGCACTAAGAAATCGTATAACAGCCCGCACTTCACAATCAGCGGGATTCACGATTGTCGGAGGCATCTTAAACACTCAGTAAACAACGTATACAATGAAGAATCAGACTGTAATGGCGTCAGTGTGCAGACAAGAGATGTAAGTAACCAGCGCGCATGCGCGGAACGCCGACCGTAGCGCTGCGGCGGCAGAATCGCAAAACGGTACTTACTTAAAAAACATGCCTTGTATTTGATGTTATCCTTCAAAGAAACAACAATGTATCACTTTAAGTTTGGCAATTTTATGGTTCCGGGTGTTACAAAATCTTTAAAATCGTGCAAGTTTCCCATCAAAGCTGTCCTCCTAATTGATAATACCCCGACATACCCCGAAGAAAGTCAACTCACAAATAGAAACATAACGGTAAAGTTTTTACCACCTAATGTGGCAGCGCTGGTACAGCCAATGGATCAAGGGGTTCTTCAGAACATTAAGAAAGTTTATAAAAGACAAATGCTGAATGAACTTTTAGAAGATGATGGAGAATATGTGAGTGGTAGAGATTCTCAAATCAATCGATATCACGAAAGTAATCTATATGATTACTGAATCTTGAAATCAGGGTGCTGAGAGTACTCTCCAAAAGTCGTGGAAGAATTTATGGCTTGCAAATTGTGATTTCTCGAATAATAAGCTTGACACAGAAAGAGGAATAAGCGAGAATGAAGGAGAAATTACACCTGAAGATTTTGTGAGCATGTTAAAAAAAAATTGATGGCTGCTCAGATGTTGATATCAACGACATTAGCAATTGGTTAGAAGCAAAAAATAACGAAGGTTACGCTTCACTTATAGATGACTAAATAATCGCTTTGTGCACAGCTGAAGAAAATGAAAATGAAGATGATACAGACGAAAACACCATTATCAATGAAGATCAACCAAAAGTTATTAGCCATAATGAAGCAACGTCTCATTTAGAACAATTAATGGTTTCTTTTGAACGTCAGGTGGAGACTACGAACTACTTATGCTCAAGCGGATACATGAGCGTGCGGCCCGCAAAAGGTATACAAAACTGGCACAGCAGAAGATTACAAACTTTATAATTACAAAGTAAACATTTTTTACTGTCTGTAAATATTCAATATGTTTAATATAAAGGTGATTTTCTGTAAAGTATATTCTATTTTATTTCATTTTTTCTCATTCTCCGGATAATCTGGATTTTCGATAATCCGGATTGGGTCTGGTCCCAATTAATCCGAATTATCGGGGTTTTACTGTACCTGCATTCACCGAGACAATTTTGTAAGACCAGGAGATGTAAAAGGCAAAATCGATCAAAAACCTTTTACAGAAAATGGGATGACAAAATTTTGAACTGCCAAAGCGATAAAAAAATCGTTAAAGGCGAACAATAAAATTTAAAGTTAAAATTAAAGTTGAAGTGCTGGAAAAAAATTGGTGACCAAAAGTAAGAGAGAGAGAAAAAGAATATACATTGCATAAAGTACATTCATAATGCAAAAAGTATACAATGCATCAAGTATACAATAAAAATGCCAAAAAATACAGTAATACTGGCAAAACCTATTTGATCTCATAAAATTATCATGATAAAAATGTTAACATATTCTGAGTTAAATAAAATTGAGATCATTGACTAGTCATAATAAATTTTGCTATCTTGGTACCAAATAAAAACAGAATTAACTTCTGATAAAAGTTGCAAATACAAAAGCAACAAAAAAGTCAAGAAAAAATATTTTTGTAGTTTACTTTTATAACATGCCTAGGACTTTCTAATTATATCTAAAAAATAAAGAGTTTTCTTTATTACTCTTAACATGAAAGGAAATGAAATGGCCATATATAAATAAACTTTCATAAAACATAATGATATCCTTTTAGTGTATCAAACTTAGTATTTTCATTCAAAATAAAATAGACAACCAATTGTATGTGATACCAATTGTGTAATTGAGTCGTGCACTACTCAATCACCCAAACAAAGTATCCCACAGAAACAAGTTGCTATTTCAATTAAAAGACATGTCATAAATACCCATCATAGACACAATTTTTTTGAACTTTATACTAAATAAAAATTTCAATATATTAGTCATAAGAATTCATATATATATATATGAGACTCAAAAGAATTTTACTATATTATCAGATAAATATACATATACCATGGTTTTTCTTTAAAATATGAGAGACTGGTGATCACGAAAAAAAAATTTAAGTACTTCCATATAGAATGAAAGGGAAAAAAAATTGACAAAATCATGAGTTTATAAAACTAAAATACCATGTTCCAGGAATATAATTTTTAAATAATCATTTAAATATAATATAGAAATAAAATTATTAAAATTCAATGTTAGGCCTACAATGATGATAATGACTAAGATGAAATCATCAGCAACACTGCAAACTAACAAAAAAAAATTAGATATACGTAAATATTAAGTCCACAACCATGCCGATGACCACCGTGCCCTACATAGCCATCACCATGTCCATGAACTAAAATAAGTACATATAAGAACTCCTACGTAAAATTTTAGGTGGCTTGGATCTCCCAACAAGGCTCCTAACATCTCAGGTAAAAGAAAATTTTAATTATAAATAAGAATATAATAATATTGTGTAACTGCAGGAGGTAAAGGTAATGTTCTTGGATTCAAAATAATGTTCATTGAGTCCAGAGCCATATGGAACAAGGCTATAAAGATAACTTGATGTCACTGAAAGTTTAGTAACACAAGATGAAGTGGTACACTGGTACTAGTATTGCATCTTAAGGTTGTAACACAAGCACTAAAATGGACAATTGCATACACCAAAACATTTGTAGATGTGAATAGATGATGTTGAAAAACTGGAACATTCACATCATCAAAATATAGATGATCTTTGCATAATGACATCAGAAAATTTTAAATATGACAAGACACTTTGTAGAATATGAGAATGCATTCTTTTTAAGCACCAGCTGGCGACGTCACTCATCATGCAGAGCAATCATAACTCCTGCGACGCATACATGAATCACTCTTGCAGAGCATTAACAAGGACGAGAAGTCGGTGGTGCACTTAATAATAAAATGTAGTATGGTCACACATACTTCTCAGGACATAATCAGGTAATTGAGGTCAAGAAGCACTTTTAAAAAAAAAAAATTCACTAGATTTATAGAAAAAACAAATTCTATATATATATAAATGCATTTGTAAAAATTTCCATCTAGAATTGTGCTTTTCTGTAATATTCTTGTATTATTTGTAGGTATGAAGAGAAGACATTAATTTAAATTTAACTTTCTTCATAAAACATTGAAAACTTCAAAATGAACTAATCATTTTTACTATCAATTTCTTCAAACATTGAAAACTTCAAAATGAACTAATCATTTTTACTATTCAATTTCTTCATAAACAAAAATCTTCAAAATGTATACAATCATTTTATATATATATATATATATATATATATATATATATATACTAAAGTAATGAGGCAAATGGCAAAATAAAAAATTAGAGGCTTTGGGTATGAAATAAAATTAAAGTAAAAGGCACTATGCACATAATAAATAAATAAATATGGGGAACTTTTCAAAATATCTTGCTCTTGCATAAACACTGTAACAAATATTCACAAACTTCTTATATTAATTGAGAATTTATACTTGATTATCAATGAGCAAAAATTTTGCAATGTGAGGATGAAGTTACTACACACAAGCAAAAATTAACTCTGGATAATTTTAATTGCACCTGCTAGAATATTTGGAGAAAATGCAGCATAAGAAAATAAAGTTATTGAAGGTAAAATGCATCAGTAATTATCAGATAATATAAATTTAAACTTAATTGTTTTGAGAAGACTTAGAATAATGATATTGTATGAGTAACTGAGTTCTAACAGCAGACAAGTCAACAATTTCACTTGATGAGAATATTTACTCTCACATGAGAAATGTTAACTGACACACTATCATAATCAATAATGAAAGTTATTTACTTATTTATTTTTTTGAAGAGAACTAAATAGTAAACACTATTTGTAGCTTCACAAACCAAACACTAATGATGTGGTTTCATGAATAGATATTTTGCCTATAAATGAACAACATCTTCACCAGGCATCTTATGGCTGAATACGAAGCATACACACAAAAAATTAAACTATTGTAGATGTAGAAAACTTTTGAAAAAGTAGGTAGGTAATTTTATAATTTTTAGCTTTCATGATAACATGTGCAACAACAGAGAAGAGACCAGAAGAAATGGATGTCACACAAAACCACTGACCACCTTCATCAAGTAAGCAACAGATGAATGGAAGAAAAGTCATTACAGGTAATTAAAAAATTTTCTAGCAGCATATACAGGAACAGTCATAATTAAATATGGCAAAAAGCACATATCGTAAGAACTATTGATAATAGTTAATAAATATATAAAAGTAATCTTCACTATTGGCAAGGAAAAAATATTTTTCTTATGGTGAATGGAATTTTAAGTAGAACTAGGAAAAAATATTTTTCTTATGGTGAATGGAATTTTAAGTAGAACTGTTACAGGATTGAAGAAGCCCCATTTCATTTTAAATGAAAAAAATTAATGTTGCTCTTTTTATTTTTTATAAAGCAACATGAGAATAAGGTATGATGATGTTGATATGGATATGTCATGCATAGACTTATAAATTTGTGAAAGAATTGAATTTGCAAAAGAGAATTGAAGCAATGAAAATTTTGAATATTTTCAATTTGTTAGCTGAGAGTTCTATAACAACATCAATAGGTAAATTAAAAAAATAGGAAAAGTTCTTTAAATATTAGAGATGAAATCAGACTAGTCCACAAGACAACAAGCTAACTATACAGCATATCTCACAAATCATCTGAGGAGCAAGTCTAAGAACTTTTCAAAGAGGATAACTGTCCATATATTTTCACATGATATTTTTGTTAGTCAGAGAAGCAGGCAATACTTCAAAATAATCATACAGGATAATTACTACTATAAATTACTTGAAGAATACCAAACTTCAGTTGGAGAAAATAGACATAATTGGTGAGAACTTTGAGATAACAAAATTTCTCAGTTACAAGAATTAAAAATAATGCTTCAATAAAATTTCAGTCTTTATATATATATATATATATATATATATATTGAAATTCAAATTTATAATTGATTTAAAGTGCCATTAATAAGTAGAAAATTAAAAAAATAACCCAAAAGCCATGCCTCCTAAAATATCACATTATGTTCTTGAGAACAATTTTGGCCAAACTTCAAATTCATTGAAATTATTTGAGAACAAATTCATTTACAAAAATATTTCAATTTCAACAATTATTCTTCAAAAATATTTTTAATTCCATAATTTTCAATCAATTAAAAAAAATATGTGACTACATCAGAATTTTATTCTTAAAAATAGAATATTGCTATTACTTGCACCAACATAAAATTCATTTTCAATATTGTAATTATATAAATTCATTTCTTGATTTGAATAATAATACATTCTTCAAAATATGGTAAAATTTAAATATGAATTCTTTAGAATATTGTAAAAAATTGCAACTACGTAACAAAAAAATGACATAATTCAAGAATATATAAGAACAAGAGCTTCAAATATTCTAAAATATTTTCATAAATTATATCCAATAAATCTTGAATTAAATAAACCATTTTCTTTTGGACTAATGAGAACAATTCCTCAAAAAGAATTTACTTGACTTTCTTGCATAACAATGCTAATTTTCTTCAAAAATTAGAACAAGTTTCATGCAAATGTAATTTCTATTAAAATATTTCAACCAAAACTCTCATAATTCTTTTTAAAAAAAAGAACAAAAAGTTCTAAAAAAATTATCTTCAAGAATCAGTATTTTCAAAATTGCAATAATCCGGAAGCAACAACGTTGCAATTCGAAAGGTACGATGGCACCAAAATGTAACGGTAATAAAAGATTGTTTAAGTGTTTAAAGTACATATTGTGAAGTTCTTTTAATAAAAACTATTGATCGTTAAAGAAATAAATAAAATCTAGAATTCTTACTTTACAGAAGACAGTGAAGAGGCAAACTGATGAAACAAATAATCTCTTTATTTTTTCCATACGTTAGTTGAAGAAAATTATGAAAGATTCTTACCTTGGTCACCAAGATAAAAATAAAAATTGATTCTCCTATACATGAGAAAAATGGCAGCAAACGTAGAATTATTCTATGAGATTCCTTTGTTGAGAACAGCACGTTTTTAGTTAAATTTTGAGAAAGAACATATCCACATAACTAAAATATGACCTATAGTATGACAAATTTATTCAGCCAAAAAGCGGCACGGCATTCGAACGGTCGGCGATTCGACAAAACTACGATGAAAAACTACATCATTTCAACACAACTTCAAACCAAATTCTGATCTTAAAATTAACGAGTTTTAGTATTTAAATGATGAATACGGGGTCATTCCATGTCAATTCAACCAAAAAAATGACATTTTGACACCCACCGTCACGGATTTTGATGAAACTTGCTTGGTGAGTTTAGTCCTTTTATATAGAAAAGTATCCACATCATTTTTTTCTTATCAATCTGGTATAGTTTTCATTTTACAGCCAATCGAAATTTTGAATGTTTGGTATTTTCCAAATTTTGATGATTCTGTTCTTCGATCGAAAATAATTTTTATTTCATTTATTTTTCAGTCAATTTTTATGAAAATTTACAATAATATTAATGAAAGCATGAGGATTCCAGAAAAAAATATAAAAAAATTCCAAGTAATATTTAAAAAATAGAAAAAAAATAATTTTCATGAATTTTTTTCTGAAAGTGTGTAATACGTTAAAGTCAATATCAACCAAAGGGAATATAATAACCAAAAAAATTCTTTTTTCCTAATGATACTAGAAGTGTGTTCTGTCATTAAAAAAAATAAAATTAATGGCTTTTTCATTTCTTTATATATATTTTTAAAATTAAATATAATTTAAAAAAATTTTTCATTATCCAATTTGTTTACATAGCTATATATTATTAAAAAGAGTTGCAAAAACAATTTTTAATGTATTTTATTAAACATTGAGCATCTATCTTATCGGTTTGTTATTTCTATTATTTACAAAATACTTTTTTTTTTTCTCTGAAATATTGATTCAACTTATTTTTTTTTTCAACTTCATTTATGTAATATGATGATTAATATTTTATTAACCTTTATAGATTCCAGTTTAAGTAGATTTGACAATTAGAAAATGCTTATATATACAATACATAATATTTCAGAACAATTTAACTATAATCTTACCGTAACAGAAATTTTTGGCTGTTAATTTCCATTGGTTGTTTTCCTATATTGTCGGTACCATGTCAAACTATCCAATGTGAAAACAGTGGGCTACTTTTTTTTAAATTCAGATTTCTTGATTGGCAGCACTTTTCTCAAATGGTAAAATTCCCTTTGTTAATTATCCCTTGTTGCCTTAATTAACATGTCATTAAATAAGTCGAATTTTACTATTTCAAAAAAGTGGTGCCAATCAAGAAAACTGAATTTAAAAAAAGTAGCCCACTGTTTTCACATTGGATAGTTTGACATGGTACTGACGATATAGTACTATTTAAGTTCTTTAAATCTGACTCATCCTTTCTTGGATCATCTTCATACAGTCTGTAGGAAATTGATAAACTCTTCCAGTTGATGTTGCTGGGGGGTCTATTACAGCAAGCTGATGTGGAATTGGCACGGGGCAGATATCTTCTTGCTTTGGCCAATAAAATGATGGTGAGGGTCCTTGGGGATGCAAAAACTTAATTGTAGCATCCCTTTCTTCTTCATTAATATCTGTAACAATCCCAAAATACCAAAAATGATCATATATACAAGCAACATAGCAAGCGATGTATAGCTCATTTACTGTCACATATGTTGTACATTTGTCTTTCAATTTATAAGTTAAACTGCTTTTGCCGTCACTGCCGATTCTTCTAGCCTCCACAGTTCCTGTACTGTCTAGTGGCTTAAAATTGTGGAAACTTCTTGTCCCTGGAATTGTTGCGACATCTTTAAAACGATTTTCAAGATTAGATCGAATTAAGTCTACAGAGTCTTTAGAAATAAAATGAAAATTTATATTTGCAATATTATCCTTACAAAAATTTAAAAAATCACTTGGTGTTGTTATTTGTTTTTCTAAAGGTCTTTGGAGACTTTCTTTTCTAGCTAATCTTTTCACTGTTCCCCCAATCCCATCACATTCAGTTTTGCCATGACTGGTGGCGAAAAAGGACCATTGGCCTTTTATGTTAAAGTCTTTTTCATGTAGACAAAGGTTCATAAAATTGAATTTGTTTTTGTACTGTCCTGCACAACCGTCACTGAAATAGTGAATTTCTTTGATAAGTGGGTAGTTTTTTTTTTTTAAGAATTCAACAATAGTTTTTTGAATTCCATACACCATGGAAAAATGTTTTAAATCATCCGATATCACACAGTGCGATGACACAACTTTTTCTCCATCAGCGTTTCTGCAGTGTATTATTACAGGATGGGCAGTACACGAAGCAGATGTCCAATGGTACCCCTGAGCTTCATCCTGTATTGTAAAGGAGTAATTTTCACTGAAGTCCAATGAGACTGTGGCAATATCTGTAGAAGAACTTTCTTTAAGGCTTTTAAAATATGAAGATTGGGACTTGGCAATGAATGAGTGAGGAATTAGTTTTTCTAATTTGGTTGTCAGATCTTCAATAAAGGCATAAATTTTGGATGAGCAACTTATCATTTCCATCCTATCAGTAGAAATCCATTGTTTATACTCAATAGTGTCATTTTCATCATAATCTCCAAATTTTTCTTCTAAAAAACTTATAAGGTTTTGATTTGATGGGCATTCATTGCAATGCCTCAGGTAACATTCCCTTTTAGGTTCTTCACATAATAATAATTTTATTAAATCTTTATATTGTTCTTTAATCTCTGCAGCATGAATAAGCAGTATTACGTTTTGATGTATTGTGCATACACAGACTGAATGGGTACCACTAGCACCTGCCAAAACACACCATTTTGGTCGTAAAGAACAAAATTTTGAAAATCCCACTTGAACATCAGGATAAGCACACTTAAAATTTGAGTAAAGCTCTTTCAAGTTAGTCAGAACCAAACGTTTTCTCTCATATTGCTTTCTTCCTATACTCACGATGTCTTTCATTCCAGGCAAAACACTTGAATGGTCATCGCTTTCATAAAAATTTCTAACTAAAGTAACAGTTTCTGGATTTAATTTTTTACCACATTTAGGACTTGGTTCTGCCAGAAAACCTTTTTCTTTAACAAGTTTTTTAGCTTGTCGAATTGAATAATCAGAAGGTATGATCCATGTCAATTCAGGCAGCCAAAGAAAAAATCTTACCTTCATAGTCTCAGAAGTTTTTGAATTGAACATATGTTAAAATTCAATAAAAAATAAGATACTTGTATATTTTGGTTTTGCCCAAAAAAATTCCTGGCCCGAGATACAGGCCGCCAAAGATGGCATCCCGGGCACCATTTCCAATTCGCCATTTTCGATAAAAATTTTAAAGTGCTCTATCTCTAGAATGGTGCAAGATATTTTGTTGCGGTTTTTTTTTATTTTAAAGATAATATTCTTCTGTTTAAAAGGATATACCCAAATTTGAAAAATGTATTCAACTTTTCTTGTGGCAACCTTTTGAAAAAAAAATTTTTTTTTCAAAAAAAATTTTTTTTTCGAAAATGCCAATCCCAAAAATTTTGATTTTTTTGCTGTTGATCAATACCATTAGGAACTATCTTCACTGTAAAGGAGAACTTCCACTTTTGAGTTTAACAAATTTTAGAAACATTTAAAAAATTCAGAGAATTTTACAGGAACTGTATATATACAGTTCCAGTAAAAGTCACTGAATTTTTGCTTATTTATATCATATTTGTAAGGATAAGCATACTATATATCATAAACAAGTTAGAAATTGCAATATAAAATGTGGCAAATGAGGTGCATGCATAGTATTAACTAGTTTTATAAATATTCAGATCTTGGGGCAATAAGTGTTACACTCTTGGGCAAAAAGGCATGAATACAAAGTTTACTATAATTCCATATATTAAATTCAGTAATACGGAAGTAATATGAATCCATCTTAAAAGGACTTAATCGCCATGGCAACCTAGAATCATTGCCTATCATGGTATATCATTGAATCAATTATGTATTATAGGATTTTTATATAGAATGAAGAAAACTTTTATTAATGTCTTATGTTTTAATTTGATTTTCATAGCATTTGAAGTGATACATACTTTATTGCAGAGGTTTACAAAAAATTACTTCCTGTGTCATAGAAAGTGCATAGTGTTTACAGGGACACACAAAAGATTTCGGATACTTTACCTTATTGGGAATACTGTACATTAGCGATGATTGCTAGAGGTGCATTTTTAGTTGCGATATGAGTTTTCAAGTTTAATTAAATTTTTCCATGTTACGTTGTGTGCATAAATGCTGTAGATCATATACAGGGCTACACAAAAGAAATCTTAAGGGTTTACTGAGTATGAATGAAAGTAGCTTAAAGGTGATTTTTAAATGAGTTATGCATTTTTACACTGAACAACATTTAGTATACTAAGATATGTTTGGAGAATATAGATAAAATGATATATAGGTCCACGCAAAGAATTAGATACATGGCCGTCTATGAATGATAACCTCTGGAAGTGTGATTTCACTGGTTTTAAGGATGTTTTAATCTTAATTAAATATTAGCTAAATAGTGGCATGTATATAAAGATAGTAGGTAAAATACAGGGTTGTATGAAAGTATTCAAGTATGCTTCCGTCTATTGACATAAATTTCTAAAAGTCAAATTCTGTCCTATTTATGTGTTTTTAACAATTTCCAACATAGTTGAAAGTCTTTATGGATTCGATTTGTCTGCCCATCTGTCTGAACTCTAACTTGTATTAATTTAATTTGTATTACTGTGTAATTGATATATGTTATTGAGATTGATTTACTATGTTCGGTATTGAAAATAAAGTATGTATCACTTCAAATGCTATGAAAATCAAATTAAAACATAAAATACATTAATAAAAGTTTTCTTCATTCTATTTAAAAATCCTATAATACATAATTGATTCAATGATATACCATGATAGGTAATGATTCTAGGTTGCCATGGCGATTAAGTCCTTTTAAGATGAATTCATATTACTTCCGTATTACTGAATTTAATATGTAGAATCATAATAAATTTTGTATTCATGCCCTTTTTGCCCAAGAGTGTAACTTATTGCACCAAGACCTGAATATTTATAAAACTAGTTATAGTACGCACGCACCTCATTTGCCACATTTGATATTGCAATTTCTAACTTGTTTAGGATATATAGTAGGCTTATCCTTACAAATATGATACAAATAAGCAAAAATTCAGTGACTTTTACTGGAACTGTATATATACAGTTCCTGTAAACTTTTCTGAATTTTTAAAATGTTTCTAAAATTTGTTAAACTCAAAAGTGGAAGTTCTCCTTTACAGTGAAGATAGTTCCCAATGGTATTGATCAACAGCAAAAAAATCAAATTTTTTAGGATTGGCATTTTCGAAAAAAAAATTTTTTTTGAAAAAAAAATTTTTTTTTCAAAAGGCTGCCACAAGAAAAGTTGAATACATTTTTCAAAATTGGGTATATAATTTTAAACAGAAGAATATTATCTTTAAAATAAAATAAATCGCAACAAAATATCTTGCACCGCTCTAGAGATAGAGCACTTTAAAATTTTTATCGAAAATCGCGAATGAGAAAGGATGCCGGGGATGTCATCTTTGGTGGCCTGTATCTCGGGCCAGGAATTTTTTTGGGCAAAATGAAAATATACAAGTATCTTACTTTTTCTTAAATTTTAACATATGTTCAATTCAAAAACTTCTGAGACTATGAAGGTAACCCCCCTGCCTGAGTTGATATGGATTCAGCCAGAAACATTGAATGTTTCTTTCATTTTTTTTCTTGTCCACATAAGAGAAGCAGGAATTGTTAATATTTGAATTTTTTTTTTCGTCGATGTTATTTGTAATTGTTTTTTCATAATTTCGGTAAGTTTATCCATATCAGCTGCTTTTTGTTGTACAGTTGCTTCTGATTCACTTTCTGTCATTGGCAGTTCTACTTCAAGTACTTTTTCAATTTTCTGTTTCACATTTTCTTGCAATTGTTCCAATTTTCTTTTTCCATAATGTTTTTTACTGTGTTCACCGAGAGCATGTAATTTTAGAGGAGAAGAACCAGCTTCTGTAAAAGATGCATTTAACATATTTAATGTTTCTTTCTTTTCTAATTCAGAAAATTCTTCGAGTGGTAATCCTATATCATCAGTATCATGACTTAAAGCCTCCTTTTCATCACTATCATCTTGGCTTAAACATTCCTTTTCATCACTACTTGCAGCTTTACTTTCTTCACTTTTCAATAAAAGATTTCTACAGGATGAGCAGAGTTTCTGTCCTGGTTTGATTTTGTATCCTTTTGACATTATGATTTCACTCTCTTGAACATTTATTACACGTAATGCTTTTTTAATGGGTTTTTTTATGTCTTTTGATAGGATCACAACATAGTTTTTGTAGAAATTCAAACTTTTTTAGAAATATACTTTTGTGATGCAGACAAATAGTATGCAATTCTTGTTCAGATTCAGTTCTTAGCTTTAGAAGAATTTGTTCATCTTCAGCTAAATCATTAACATTTTCTATAGCTTTTTGTGCTCCATAACTAAATTGGTGACAATCAGTTAATGTTAACTCTCCCACACTACACTTATCCTCCATTTTTTTTTCACCAAAACTCATAAAAATAAGCAGCTCTAAACACACAGAATAACTGGATGCACACTAAAAAAGCATAAGACAGCACTGATATTATCAGATTGACTGACCACTGAACAATGCAATGCTTTCAACCAATAAGAGTAGAAAGGAAAAGGGAAGCCCCCTTTTCCTTTGCCCCTTTTTACTGAATTATGATTGGTGTAGAAAAAGGGGGGATTTGTCTCACTTCTGAAATAGGAGAACATTTTATAAGCTGGAAGAAAGATTACTAGAGAACACTTTTGAATAGGCTGCTATGTAATGGGTTCTGTAAGAAGCAGCATTTTTGTAATTAAAATAAAAATTAAAAGCATTATAGGAGCAAATTTTGAGGATATTTATATTTTTAAATGTATTCATTTATTTGGTAATAGTGTGGGAAAATTAATAAACAAAAAAATATATATATAAAATTTAAAAAAAAATGAAGCAGATATATTTTTAAGCTAAAAATATAAAGAAACGAAAAAGCCATTAATTTTATTTTTTTTAATGACAGAACACACTTCTAGTATCATTAGGAAAAAAGAATTTTTTTGGTTATTATATTCCCTTTGGTTGATATTGACTTTAACGTATTACACACTTTTAGAAAAAAATTCATGAAAAATATTTTTTTTCTATTTTTTAAATATTACTTGGAATTTTTTCATATTTTTTTCTGGACTCCTCATGCTTTCATTAATATTATTGTAAATTTTCATAAAAATTGACTGAAAAATAAATGAAATAAAAATTGTTTTCAATCAAAGAGCAGAATCATCAAAATTTGGAAAATACCAAACATTCAAAATTTCGATTGGCTGTAAAATGAAAACTATACCAGATTGATAAGAAAAAAATGATGTGGATACTTATCTATATAAAAAGACTAAACTCACCAAGTTTCATCAAAATCCCTGTCGGTGGGTGCCATGGCTTGGTTGAATTGACATGGAATGACCCTACGGGGACTTCAAAAGTTAGAGAAAGGAAAGATTTAAATCTATTAGAGAATTAAAAAAATTAAGCAATATCTTAATAAACAAATCCAAAAGAATACATTTAAAGAGTTTCACTTCTATTTGCTCTACGATCAGCGATTAGACACACTGCCGAAAAGATCGACATCCATTCAAAGCTTACGCCGCGAGACACTTGCTCCGATGACGTCATCACAATCGTGTAGATCCGAAAGGAGAAGCATCCCATGCCAGGCGCAGCAGAACGACAGAGAATTTGCCGATGTACGGTTGTAACAAAATCGCCCGCACAAAATAAATATGGATTTAAGATTAAAGAACATCCATGTAAAAAAATAGCTGAAAGAGAATAAAAATAAACCAATACTGTGAGAGGTATTCTCACAGGAGGGGTAAAGGGGGAGAAGCAAAGACTTTTTAGGGGGGTGAGGTCACAGGGAGAGAGTTATTAATTGAATATTTATCATTACATTAATGTGCCCTTTTTTTCTCCAAAGTGCCCTTTTATGGCAAAGTGCACCCTGCTGCCCTTGATCCTAGAAGGAACTCTGTATTTTTAATTGTAATGAAGAAATGGCATCAGTAAAGATGTACTAATTCCCATTATTTCCCTTTTTTCTTTAACAATGGAAATAACCCAATTGCCACCACAGTAAAGAAATTTCATAAAAAATTTAAAACTAAAATATACAAATGGAAATATTTTAAAAAATAGGCAGTTACGGGCACATCGACAAATTAACTGCTTTCATTTAAAAGAAATAGTATAATCATTTCATCCTATGCTGCAAATGATCGCAGATGAAAAAAAATCTAGTAAATTTAAAAATAAATGTTGCTGAAAAAGAAATGTTAGCAAAATAAATAAAATAAAAAAAGTTAAAATCAATCTGTACTGAAATGAATATTTAATAGCATTATTTATGAAGAACGATCACACTATTTTCTCATGGATACACATACAGAAGTTTGTGGTGAGAAGATACAAGGATGAAAGAAGAAAGAGAAGCACTTGAGTTGAGGTGTTAGCAGTTTTCCTTGGCTTCTGACTAGTTTTACAGTACAGGACCTATTATCCGGAATCCTCGGGACCGAAGGCTTTCCGTATTTTGGAATTTTCTGGATTTCGGGTCCTCCCGAATTCTGTCAAAAAAATCGCGGGAAAAACACAAATTTCATCAAAGAATTGTGAAAAAACACGAATTTCTTCTAAGCACCACAAATTGCGTCAAAATATAGTGAAAAAAAAAAATTTCTTCAAAGGATCGAAAAAGCCTCCCGCAATTTCGTCAAAAGATCGCGAAAAAAATCTGCAAATTTCGTACAAAAATCGCGAAAAAAAGCAAATTTCGTCAAAAGATCGCAAAAAAATGAAATTTCGTAAAAGGATCGTGAAAAACACACAAATTTAGTTAAAGGATTGTAAAAGAAAAACTCAAATTTCGTCAAAATCTCGCAGAAAAAAAACGCAAATTTCGTCATAACATAGCAAAAAAAAAAAAAAAAAAAAAAAAAAAAAAATTCTTCAAAGGATCGCAAAACACTCTCTTAATTTAGTCAAAAGATCGCGTAAAAGCGCGAATTTCGTTAAAGGATCGCGGAGAAAACGCTTAATTAGTGCCGAGAGCCCACCCCCCTTCTGTAAACTTTCAAAAAATTTGCTGTGAATTTCAGAATTTTTTTTTTTACTCAGAATCACCCCTGATTCAAGTAACATAATTGTGTAATCATAATATTTTATCGAAGTGAGAGAAAGGAAAAGAGAAGTGAGAGAAAGAAATATCTTTTTTTTAAAACAAATCGTAATATAAATTAATTTTAAACTAAAATTTGACAGAAAACAGGTTTTTTTCTAATTTGGAGGGGGGTGGGGGAGCACCGTGTTCCCTCATCACTGATGTAACATATTTTAGTGGTTACACATTGCAACACAATAGACCAAAAAGAAAATTAGGAATCTGTAAAATTTTCGACAAATCTCAGAAATTGCAAAATTTTAGTAAAAATTTACAAATTTATAGAAAATGTTCAATTTGTTTTTCTTCCGGATTTTGGGTCCTTCCGGATTTCAGATTTCCGGATAATGGGTCCTGTACTGTATCTTCAAAGAAAGAGGGCAATGGTATCCCGTTCCCCTCTTCGTCCAAACTTCTGCTAGAATGGCAGGATCAAGCATTGATGAAGCGAATGATCAAGTGTCTCGAAGTTTGTGAAGACTGCTTCACAAATCACTAAATTGTCTTTATGTCCTGAAATGTTTTGCTATGATTCGTTGCAAGTGATGTAAAACATTAGTAAATTCTCCATTATCTGCTAACCTTTCATTATATTGTGAAGTATAAGAAGAAATTGTAATTGTGTTCATCAAGTAAGTTATTGAATAATATTTTTAAGTCTTTGCCAATAATTCATTAATCTGATTCTTTTCCTTACAGTAGAAGTAAATATTTGTTTAGTTTTTTATGTTTAATGTAATATACAATATGATCCCTTTTTTTTTTAGCTTAAACATTATTACATATTTTAGAAAGATATACTTTAGGGTATACTTCAAGATATAGTAATAAATTTTGTTGTTGGCCATGTTAGAAGAATTTATTTGTGATAGATATTTTCCATCTGCCATGTTTCGTGGTTTAAACAACACAACACTCAAAGGAAGCTAAAATGTGTAGAACTAGATTAATAGAAGATTCTCAGTTTTTGTCGTTGAATTTGAACAGGAATTTCGAAAAAAAAAAAAAAAAAAAATAGTTATTGCCAAGTGGGCTTCATTTATAGCAGCCTGTTAGTTGCCCAAATTTGTCAATATTTGACCAAATTTCCCCAAGCTTGGGTGGAACTTGACACTGGCAGAAATGACTATATAGTTGTAAACATATGAGAGTTTGAACAAGGGTTACAATGAAGAAAGAATTGCAAGAAACCATGTTCAATAAACTGATAAATTAAAGCTGCTTATGGAGGAATCTCTTTTTTAACACTTTCCAGCAAAGTTGAAAAGTGTTTCTGATTTCGGTTTGTCTGACCATCTGTCCGCACTCTAACTCTCGTAAATATACTTGGATTGTCCTGAAATTTTTGGATGCTATTGACATTTACTCTAGCACAATCCCTATTTCAAACGAAGTTTGTAGCATGTTTAGTTTATTTACAGGGACAGTCAAAAGTATTCTGTTACATTACGGCCAATGAGAAAAAATAGTTTCAAATGATTTTTAAATACAGTAGAAGATCTTTATAATGCAATTCTATATAATGCAATTCTCCATATAACACACAACTTTTCAGATGTAAACAATGATTTTTGCAGTTAAAAAGCACCTGCACTTTCACATTGTAAAATATTGCTACTCTCTACAGGACTAAATTTGATACATTAGTTCAACTTTATCTTCTAATTTAAGACCTTTTTACTGAAAAAATGCTATTATTACAATAAACATTTTTGAAAATGTTTAATATAAGGGGTGGTTGTGGATCATGTTTATAAAGTAAATTTAACAATGTCTGACCTATATTATGCAAAAATTTATAATTTGGATAACTCTTGGTAACAAGGAATGCAGTATAAAGATATTTTAATGCATTTTGATGTGTTTCAGACATATTTGGACACATTTACAAGGTGAATTTAATGATGTGATCCATATAACGCAAAATTCTATATAACGCACAACCTTGCGTTTTTAGGTTTGCGTTATAAAGATCTTCTACTGTATGTTACACCCTTTAAAACATAAGAAATCTGTTGAAATTACAAAAGTAAAGTCTAACACGAGTAGCAGAGCTGCGTTAGCAAATGGAAACGCGAAAGCTGAAAGAATCCCTAAACCTCTTTAAAACAAATTATATTAATAAAGATTCAATTACTATTTAACTTTAAAAGAAAATTTAAACAGCTGAAATAGAAAAGCATTTGTGGTGGTTAAAGAAATAAACAAACTAGATTTAAAAGACAACTAACGTTTATTATTCGATTAAATATACTTTAAAAATAGAATGATAAAAACAATTACATACTCATAATTCTTATATATTATTCTCATAAATGAAACTAACATTATACTCTTAAAAACATAAAACACTTCATGACACTATCAAATGATTATACCAGTGAACCAGAGTCCTTCATATTTAGCGATCAAAAACTCACGTGCATTACGCTGAATTGCTTAAACACATTCACTTGAAAAACGAAAACCACTTTTCACAAACCATCTCGATATTCAGACAGTCGAAGGTCAACCGATGCAATACGAATAAAGTACCCATAACTGTAAACAACATCTTCTGGAAACGTCATTACTAATACGGATCCCTCTTACACTTGTAAAGCCGATTCACATCTAAAACCACATTGAAAAATAAACCGGCTTCTTTCTAGAGCGAAGAATCACACATGACACCATCGATGAGAGAATCAAAAAGGCAGCCCGTGAAAAATGTTCTCTTGATTAAAAGTCAAATTCCAGGTTGACAATAAAAATAATCTCATTCAGCATTAAAAACTCCAAGGAGACTTAAGACTAAAAGGAAAAACATGCACCATCTTTTCAACTCGCCTAAAACTAAAAACATAAAGAGACACTTTACCACATAACAGCACGGACTGAAAACGCATATATATCACGTTGAATGAGAGCATATTTATATCATCCAACCACACAGAAAAAGCAACTGCGACGCAGCCCGGAAGTTACATCCTCGATCCCTGAAACGCTAATGGAAGAAAGGACGAAACGTCATATGCAAAACAAACGACCGGATGACTAACGCCATCTCGTGTTCATTCGTAAAAACTCCTCAGTTGGATCAGAAGATTTCGGATGTATTGCGTCACGGACGAAAACGTGTGCTAAATGCCGGCTCTTACGATAGTAAAGTGAAACGTAAATAAAATATATGAAGTAAAGAAAGAAACGTAAAGCCTGGAACTAAAGCCTAGAAATAACAATAGAATAAAGGTAAGTGGAACTAAATAAAGTGTATTTAAATAAAGATAATGAATTAATTATACTTTTAAATAAAAAGTAAAAGTGAACTGTTATGATAGGGATATGTACAGGGATGAGAAAGGGTCTGTTTACCTAACAAAGCCCCCCCTCTCAGAACCTGTACATCTAACAAGGGCATCTGCCCACAGAGACACTAATAGCAATCCAAATGGAGAGTCTAACACATCAAGTATCTCCTGAGCAAAAATTAAAGAAATACCCATATCTACAACTCACTTAAAAAAAACAAGTTCCATAATCATAATAAAAACTCAAACAAGCCAAAAGAATCCTATTAAAAACGACTAGACAGCTGGCGATGCTAAAAGCTGAAGAAACTCCGGAACACTAAAAATTACATCAATATTACAATAAAACAATTATATATATCACAGTAATAACTAAATATAAACATAATTACATTAAAACAGTTCTAAAAATCATCTTCAGTCCATTATATAAGTAATCTATCTCCTCTCACAAATTCACATTTATATTACACATGCCAAGTCTTAAAAATTCAAAAAACAAGATCTTCTACATGAAAGATTTAACATAACTGAAAAATGTACCCCAAAAAAATAAACTTTATATTATATCTTAAATATTTACTATCAGATTTTTAACAATTTTAAAAACTTATATTTATAAAAACAATTTTATTGGTCTATACCTCCCGTTCCTCAACTTATCAACCAACAGTTAATTCAACCTGCTTAACTACAAATCAATTAAATATCTGAATACGATTTTTCTCAGACAAACTCCAGCCAGGCAAATCCAAACAATTAATATGTTAATTTCTATTCTGACACAATAACATATTCCACTTCTCACAATATTTCAAATCCATCTAGTATGACTCAGTAAGCTTCAAAAATGATCCAGTGCAAGATATACAGCAATAACTGATTACCAAAAACGTAACTCCTAACACTATATATGGGTTACTTAACAATGGCGAATATACTGTGCTCAACCAACCTAAATTATTCTACATATAACAGCTTCTTTAAACATAAGTAGGTTTAAACCACAACTTATCTAAGAATCCAGATGGAAACATTTATCAAAAATGGTACTTCACATTCATTCAATCTTTCGAGATCAGGTACTAGGTATCATACCTACATCCAAAAAAAAAACAGTCGCCCACATACTCTCTAAAAAAAAACAGACGTAGATAAATGTGGTACCGGATATGAAATATCTTCAATTCAAAAATTAGACTCGTAATGATCAGAAACTAGGGGACTGACCACATCCCCTCATATCAGCCTCAATAGTAAAAGAGCACAGACCATACTACCACCAACAATCCAAAGAAAAACCTAGTCACTACTGTAATCATCAGCATTACTCATTACCACAGCATGTAGACAATTAAAAACTACCCTGTTAATTAACTAACGAGCCATACCCCAAAAATATATAATGTATTTAAACAATTTATCATAATTTCTGCCCTATCTAGAATCAGGCAAAAATTGAAATCAGAATTTCCCTTAAAAACTTCGAAGATTATGATTAACACAAATTGCCCGCCAGAATTGTCTAATCAACTTCCATTTTCTGAACTCACTTGTCAACCTCCCCGGAAAAACCAGATACCAATCATGAAAAAGGGCAACTCCAATCCTTCAAAAAAATTAGAGATCTTACAGTATTACAATACTCATGATGATACTCATGCCGAGAAAGCAACCCGGGATAAAACAAATAATTTTTACACTTTCCCACAATTCATACCATCAAAAAAAATTATAATTACCCAACACATAAAAAAAACTTCAACACCCTCTTAAAAATTTCAAGCTAGGCAACGTCGACACTACAACTTAAACATCAGAATTAAGTATACCATAATATTTCATATGACATTCCGTCATGCAGCCAAAAACTGGTCTCAAAAACACATAAGCTCCTACCATTTTAGTTAGGGTTACAAGTGCCCTAGATATCAACAATGCTCTTTTCTCTCAGCTCAATCCCAATTCTTTCTATAATCTTTAACAAAAAAAAAAAAAAAAGGAACTTAAAACTATATATTTGTATCACTGTCAAAAATGAAAATCAATCAAAAAAATCATTAAGGGAAAATAAAGAAATCTAAATAACCACAGTAATAAAAATAAGAGCACCGATCCAGACACCATACGACACCATACCACAGCCATGACTGCAATCCATAAACATTTAATTCCTTCAAAAATAATTCAGTCAAAAGTATCTATAATAACCTTAAAAACCGACTCCTAAAGGCAAAGGCAATATATATACAGTCTAATTATTCAATTATATGCAATATCAACGTCACCAGCCAAAGATCAACAAGAAGTCCACTTTAACACTTTCCATCTCTTAGCTATTCATCTCATAAGTTTTCCCAGGGTCCAGAATCCAAAAAAATCTACATTCCAATGCAGGTTTACACAGCTATTTACCTTAAAAACCTTTTAAATATTCGATCTTTCCAAACGATCTGGCTCCGATCCCCAAAAATTTCCATTTCCATTACAAGACCTTCTCAAAAGTACACCAATTAACTCATGGTTAATCCGTATAATTTTATACTGTAAATTAAACAGGCAATTAAGCACAAATAAATTAAAAATACAATAACAACTTCTCCATTTCTATTTTATTGAAAAACTACATATTCAGCACACTTCCCCTTTTAAACAGCAGATACAGAGCTTTAACTTGCTCATTTTAAAAATTACTGTAACAGGTGACAACCAATATTCTGATCAAAAGTTGACACCAAGGCAAGCCCAACTGAAACATGCAGTCAAAAATATATTAATAAACAAAAAAAACCACTTTATTGGAGGAAAAATTAAATCTATATCTGAAAAATACTAAAAAAAAAAATATATATATATATCAAATTTATTTTCACAAAAACAATTTTCAAAATAGAAAAATATACCTTTTAATTCATACAATTAATACATATAAGTTAATGGTCACTTTGTACAAAGTAGAGATCCTAGGATTTTAACAGTCATCTAAAACAATATGCATTTTATTCAGATATTCATTGAACTTACTGTGACCTTTTGTCAGGCAAAAACTAAAACATTAAAATTTAAGGCATGGAGAGGTCTGAGGTTTTAGCTAAATATACTTTATAAGACAATGAATCATTTTTACAATTACACTGCATATTCAATTGGTGAACAAGTTCAAAACTATATCTAAAAATAACCTGGATATAAATATCCCATGGTTCTCAAAAAGTATCCTGAACTTTAATTACACTATATTCCATGATCCATAAAAGTCAAAATTTAAAAACTTATATTTAACGGTTAACTTTACTTAAATCCCCCCCACGATAATGGATTAACATAATTTCCTTTAAACACTGCTATTAAGTAGACTTTAAACTACACAAAGAATTATTTCAAACTTAAAAGAAAAACTTAATACATTAGAGTAGTCAAGATATTCAAATAACATCTCAGCACTCCAGGATGGGCTCTTTAACAACCTTAAAAGAAAAGAAATAACCCCCAATGCTAAGCATGACAAATAACACCTCAACCACCATAAATGTAATATTACACTATTGCCATAATAAATTAAACTTTAAAAAAAAATTATGAAGAGTCAAACTATTAACTTCATTTTATTTAATCCCAAATTACTATGAAACTATTATAATATACCACTCATGATGATTGGATACATGTGGGAGAATTTGCCAAAACACCACGGACCTCCAACCAATCAATTGTAGTAAGAAAATTTAACATTTATTAACTTTTATCAAAAATTACCATCACCGTAAGGGTTAAATGTTATTTTTAAACTTCTGAAAAGTTATACAATTTAACACATCTAAACTACCGCTCCAGATAAACTACAGATCTTTAATTAAGCTCAACACAATAATTACTTTAATCCTTAAATACTATTTCAAAATCAATAATTTATTCAGAAAAACATCTTATTAACCTCTTCCAGCCCCATTAAATCAATTTAGCCCATTATATCAGTAAATCTCAAAAAATTATGGAAAGGAGCCTGATACATTTAAATACAAACAGATTTCTATCTAATCTTAAAGAAAATTTTCTCAAAATCAAACTCTAAAAACCATTAAACCTGTATTTGTTTAAAAATCCACTTGATTAATATAATTCTCAAAACGGCAATAAACCAGTATCCTTACAATCAATTCATTATTTAGAAACTTTAACCAATCTTAAAGAAAAAATTCAATTCAAAAACACTTTATATTCTATTAAAAACTTTAACCATGATAACAATAAAAATGACTATATGCATATCTAAAAACAATATTTAATCTAAAACTTTTATGCATATCTTAAAAATTGTAACATACATATCTAAAACACTTATCTAAAAAAAATATGCACATCTAAAAATAGTAGTCAAAATATCACAGATCTATAACAATTTTAACAAACAAAGAAGGGCACACCTCCAGCTACACTCATCTTGATGACTTGGTTTAAATATCATCTTATGCGATCTCAGTTCAGAAAAATACCAATTTAATGATGCAAATCAACATTCATTAAGTCTCCATCAAATGTTCATGCAAGCTTAGTCAATCACCGGAATGTCCACAACAGTTCCAGAAGCCAACTTTCAAAAGATCAAATCTCAGCAAATAGTCCTTGAAGAACCAAAAATGAACCCAAAATTGGGCCCACACGAGATCCACTGCTCTCAAAAACTAAGTCACTTTAAATATTACTTTCAGATGACTTGTTAAAAACGAAACTTTCACTGAAGATTTCAGATCTCACCATAAAGCACATTCCAGGAACATCACTTTCATTTGTATAACACTTAAATTTCATAAAAGATTTCTTGATCATTTTCAACATCAAATTCCAAACTTTAAACTCTTTATTGAGCATTTTATCCTTCAATGGTTGATTGAAATATCTCTGGTTCTTGTGTCATGAAGTCCCAAAAAAAATTTTACTTCTTAAAAAAAATGTCAAATTCAAAAGAAATTTTTATTAAGTTCAAATCTTAAAAAAACGTATTTATAATATTATGAAACAAAATTTAAAGTAGCATTACAATTGAAAATTATAAACTTTTAACACTATATTTACTAATAGCCCCCCCGTCAAAGACGGTGTATTAATCAAAATCAAAAAGGGGGAGTAACCACCACATCAGTTTAAAGCCAAACCAATTAAGGTTAAAGATGGCAAAATTTTAAACTCTTTACTTTTAACTCCTATTTAAATCTTTTAAATTATAACTATCATTGAACAATAAAGGAATTAAAGTATATTAATTAATCAATTTACGGATTTCTTTAATTTTGAACTATGAAAACAAACTGACAGAGGTCAGGGAAACATAACCCCATAACCCTTGTTGAAATTACAAAAGTAAAGTCTAACACGAGTAGCAGAGCTGCGTTAGCAAATGGAAACGCGAAAGCTGAAAGAATCCCTAAACCTCTTTAAAACAAATTATATTAATAAAGATTCAATTACTATTTAACTTTAAAAGAAAATTTAAACAGCTGAAATAGAAAAGCATTTGTGGTGGTTAAAGAAATAAACAAACTAGATTTAAAAGACAACTAACGTTTATTATTCGATTAAATATACTTTAAAAATAGAATGATAAAAACAATTACATACTCATAATTCTTATATATTATTCTCATAAATGAAACTAACATTATACTCTTAAAAACATAAAACACTTCATGACACTATCAAATGATTATACCAGTGAACCAGAGTCCTTCATATTTAGCGATCAAAAACTCACGTGCATTACGCTGAATTGCTTAAACACATTCACTTGAAAAACGAAAACCACTTTTCACAAACCATCTCGATATTCAGACAGTCGAAGGTCAACCGATGCAATACGAATAAAGTACCCATAACTGTAAACAACATCTTCTGGAAACGTCATTACTAATACGGATCCCTCTTACACTTGTAAAGCCGATTCACATCTAAAACCACATTGAAAAATAAACCGGCTTCTTTCTAGAGCGAAGAATCACACATGACACCATCGATGAGAGAATCAAAAAGGCAGCCCGTGAAAAATGTTCTCTTGATTAAAAGTCAAATTCCAGGTTGACAATAAAAATAATCTCATTCAGCATTAAAAACTCCAAGGAGACTTAAGACTAAAAGGAAAAACATGCACCATCTTTTCAACTCGCCTAAAACTAAAAACATAAAGAGACACTTTACCACATAACAGCACGGACTGAAAACGCATATATATCACGTTGAATGAGAGCATATTTATATCATCCAACCACACAGAAAAAGCAACTGCGACGCAGCCCGGAAGTTACATCCTCGATCCCTGAAACGCTAATGGAAGAAAGGACGAAACGTCATATGCAAAACAAACGACCGGATGACTAACGCCATCTCGTGTTCATTCGTAAAAACTCCTCAGTTGGATCAGAAGATTTCGGATGTATTGCGTCACAGACGAAAACGTGTGCTAAATGCCGGCTCTTACGATAGTAAAGTGAAACGTAAATAAAGTATATGAAGTAAAGAAAGAAACGTAAAGCCTGGAACTAAAGCCTAGAAATAACAATAGAATAAAGGTAAGTGGAACTAAATAAAGTGTATTTAAATAAAGATAATGAATTAATTATACTTTTAAATAAAAAGTAAAAGTGAACTGTTATGATAGGGATATGTACAGGGATGAGAAAGGGTCTGTTTACCTAACAAAATCTACATGCATTTGTGAAGTGCACTAAAATATGCATTCTGTCGAATATGCGGTGCAAAGAATAGTTATTTACTTACAGGGCCACACAAAAGAATTCTGTTACATAATGGTACAGGGGGTGATTGTTTGTGGCATACTTTAAATATATTAAACTATTTAATATATAATGAAATTGATATATGTCAATGAGGCTTACTTAAGTTATTTCATGTAAAATACGAAGTGCATAGCATTTACAAGGACACACTAAAGACTTCAGATGGTATATTCTATCAGAAGTACTGTATATTAGTGATGATGGCAGGAAATTCATTTTTAATTATGATATGCGCTTTTAAGTTTCACTATATTTATGCATTGTATATGGTGTGTATAAATGCTGTAATTCATATACAGGACCACACAAAAGAATTCGTAAAGATTACTGAGTATGCGCGTAAATTGCTTAAAGGTGGTTTTTAAATGAGCTATGCATTTTTATGCTGAATTGCATTTAGTTTACTAAGAAATGTTAGGAGAATATAAATAAAATGATATACAAGGCTACGCAAAAATTGGATGCAAGGCCATCTATGGATGATAATTTGTTGAAATGTGATTTTAGCAGTTTTAAGAATGTTTTAGTTTGAATTAAATTTTAGCCAAATAGTAGCGTGTAATAAAGGTACTAGGTAAATTACAGGGCTGAACAAAAGTATTCAAGTATGTTTCCATCTATTAGCATAATTGCTGAAAGACAAATTTCAACCTGTTATGTGTTTTCTTGCTAAACTAAATTTTCACATCATTATTTAGTGTGTATATATATATATATCAACCTACAGATAAAATACAGGGCTATTCAAAAGAATTCGAATACATATTTGGCTATGGACAGTGACTGCTGAAATCAGTTTTTCAAATGTTTTATCTGTTTTCTAAAATGTTTACTTACTTATCTTATTTAACTTATTTCTCTTAATAACAAAGTTTTGTTACAGATTTCAGGAAGTGTTGCAAAGGGTTTCATAATCTATGCTTGACACATGATTTTTCTTCCTTGTTTAATATGTTGTCTTGTTTTAAAATGTCAACCCTAGAATATCAAACATCAAACTGCTATAGTTCAGCCAATTTTTAAGATAGAGGCAAAACAAAAAATGATCTGGAATCCTTGTATCAAGCCTGAACAGTTAAGGGGAGAAAAAAAAATTGGAAATTGTTTTGTACATCTTTTTTTTTAAATTAAAAATCTTTTCAGTGGCTGCTATTTTTGAACAAGATGGTGAATAGGCCAACTGTTGGAGTAGGTTTAAATTTCCCCATATTTTGTTTACTTTCACATATAAATTTTAATATACTTCATTACATCCCTTTTTAATCTATTTTATTACATAAAAAGTTCTTATTTCAAAATTTTCCCAGGCTGTTCAAAAAGTAAATAAATAAATTACATTTTCTTATCTTAAACACATAACACAGCTATAGAGTTTCGTATAAATATATTCAGGAGTAACCAATTAAATTTAAAAGTAACATGCTTGTAAAAGAGAAGTGCATCCTTTGTCAAGTCACAAATTTATTTCTCATGGGAATAGGAAATTCGTTAATATTACACACTTTATCTGTCCTTTTGTAAAAGTTGTAGATAAAACCCCTTCTAGGTGGTCCAATTTACAAAATTCTGGTTAAGTATTTTTATGAGTTTATAGCCCAGTTATTTTTGGAAAGACTTGTTGCTCTATGCTTAAAAGCTATTCTATTGTAACCTTCTATTGTGGAAAGCAGTTAGATGCAACTGTGACGGTAATAAAAGATTGATGATCATTAAGTGGTTAAAGTACATATTGCGAAGTTCTTTTAACAAAACTATTGATCGTTACAGAAATAATAAAAAGACTTGAATAATCTTACTTAATATGTAGACAGTGAAGAGGCAACTTGATGGAATAAATAAAATTCTTTATTTTCAGCTGTTAGTAACAGAAGGTTAGGAAATTCTTGCTTCTGGTCACCATTTCGAAATTAAAGAACGGAATCTCTTATAAAGAGAAAAATAACAAAATGTAGACATATTCCATAGGATTCCCTTTTGATGAGAGCAGCACATCTTTAAAAATTAAATTATGGCATGGCAAAAAGTATCCACGAACATACGACGTTTTCTTTCGGCAAACTTACGGCATTCGAACGGCAGGCAAAGCCCGCGCTGCATTGAAAAACATCTTTTTAGCACAACAGCAAACCAAATTCCGATTTAAAAATTAACGAGTTTTAGTATTTAAATGATGAATACGGGGTTGACAAAAGTAATTAAAAAGGCAGAATTTAAATTGATTAGCTAAATTGAAATTTATGGGAAATTAATGAAAATCGAATTACAAGCTGCGGAATTCAAAATGTTTTCACTGATTGGAAAACGAAACCAAAATATCCTCCAGTCAGCAAACGTGCAATGAATACGTCAAAAGAGGGCGGCGCTAAGTGTCAGGAAATACAAAGTATTTCCTGGGGGTTGGAATGAAATGAGCAGAGTTACTTAATGCAGAATGGAAACGTTGATGCTGATTTTATAACCCCGATAAAAGAAAACTTGAGATTGATTTGCTGAACTAAATTTAACTAAAAAATAAATTTAAATTACTGTGGTGGTTTAAAAATGATGACAATAATTTTTAAAAACTAAGCATATTTATTAAAAGCTTAAGAAACAAAAACAACATATAAATAAACTCATATAAGAAAAATATATATTCATTAATAAATTAAACAAAATGACTTAGCTGACTTTAACAGTGTTTAAACTTTCGTAAAATATTCCATGGCACAATAGGAAGTAAAAAGGAATATCACAGTATCACATGTCAAGAAAAACGTCGTCAATTATTGCACAAGAAAATTCACACCGTAACTGAAGCTCACTATCAACCGGTAAGTAATATCAACTTCCTCAAAGTTATCACAATGCTATAAACTACTTTTATACATTCTAAAAGAAACTTTAAGGTCGAGGAAATATAATGTGCATATCCACACGCATGACTGCTTCTCAGGCTTTCGTAGAAACATTGAAGAACAAATTGAAGAACAACAACCGGCATCTTGATAATTTACCCGACAGAGTACAAGCTGACTTTCCGTTTAAGTTCCATTTCGATTCGACTAATACATGTGGGAAAAGTCACTACTTAAACAGACTTAACATTCATTACACTACAGAATTCATTTCAAATGCAAAAATACCAAAAAGATGAACCAACTCATAGCCGATAATTTCGTTCAAGAAAAGCCAACGCACGATAAATACAGAAACCGGCAGAAGGGAGAATTTACTTAGATAACTGCTACTGCTCACATCCTCTTTAGACTAAAACAAGTGAAGTGCTATGAACGCTTGAAAGTCCGATCATATATCTGTCTTGGGCGAATGAAAATTAGACTTCCACGCATTGCTAAACAACACCCTCTCACGGCCTTGACAGTATGCTTCTAGAAGTTTCAGAACGAGACTATCGGATCTGCATAAGCAAATCACGATCGCATCGTACCGCTTACGCCCTCTAGTAGAGGCAGGAAAAACAACTTTGAAGTCAAAGAGGGAAAAGAAAGATATCGCGATACGGACATAAACAAATGTATTTCGAAATGAATGAAGTCAATTTAACAGAATGCAGTTAGCTGGAAAACTATAGCAACAGGTAAATACAGGAAACTTATTTTAATTTAATTAAATTATTCATTAGATTTACAGATTTACTTTAGAATGTAATATATAACTTTAATAAACTTAAGGAGGTAAAAAGAAGAATAAGTAAGCTGTTTTAAATATAGGTAAGTGGGTTCTACAGGATTAATCAAAAAGGAAATATCAGTAGGAATATATAAATGTACAGTGACAAGACTAGGGCTGCACTTTTCTAACACTAAGCACTTCAATGATGTCATCATAATGCACAATGACTTCGACGATACCAGAGATGTGCTCCGAAAAAAGCAGCTTGCACGCATGCACAAGACTGCTGACTCGCTCCAAATGCAGAGATGAATATCGGCGGCAAAAAACGAACTTGCTTTACGGTGAGAGAATAAAATGCAAACCTGCCAACCTTTGAAAATGAGAAATCTTAGCACACAAAATTAAAATTAATCTGGAAGTTGGTTGGTTGGTTTTTCATGTTTCGCAGTCATCTTTTGACATTCGTAAAAGGGATACGGTTTCAGTCTTTCAACTCAATATAGTAAATTTTTTCTACTGAAAATTTTTATACCATTTTTAGTTTCTTCGCATTTTGAAGCGTTTTTCTGGCCTTTGTAAAAGGAGCCTATTTCCAATTCTTTAGCCCAGTGCAGTAAATTTTGACGAAATTCACAATTTCTTTCCGCGATCATTTTAGGATATTCACAATTTTTTTTCCCACAATCGTAATTCATATTTTTCTATCACGATTCTTTGTTGAAATCTGCACTTTTTACCACGAACTTTTGACGAAATTCACATTTTTTTTACCCCTGATCATTTGATGAATTTTGCGTTTTTTACCACGATCCTTTGACAAAATTAGTGTTTTATTTCCACGATCTTTCGGCAAAATTTGCTTTTTCTTACTGATCTTTCGATGAAATTTGCATTTTCTTACTGATCCTTTGATGAAATTCGCGTTTTCTTTCTGCGATATTTTTTAAAAATTCACATTCTTACCACAATCCTTTGACGAAATTTATTTTCTTCTGCGACCAATTGAAATAGATTTTTTTACACAGCCATTTGTTGAAATTCGTGATAGTTTATCACAAACGATTAGCAAAATTTTTGATATCTCTTTGCGATCAATTAACAAAATTCACTACTCGTTTCTGCGACCTTTTGACGAAATTTGAAATATTTTTCTCTCAATAGTTTATCGAAATTAGTGATTTTTTGCGCAATCTTTTGACGAAATTCGTAATTTCTTTCTGAACTCTTAACGAAATTGAAGGCGATTAAATTTAAGTTATAGATTAAAAGTTAGCAGAGCAAAAATACACAATGGAAACTTAAGCTGTTAATCCCTAAATGTAAAAGTTGATGAAATTAGTGATTACTAATTTCATCAACTTAGGAAAAAGTTTATGAAGTCAAATGGTGATGAAATAATTACAAGAAAGTTTAAAAACAAAACTGAAGTTTATTAAAAACCAAAAAGCAGAAATA
Source organism: Maratus speciosus (assembly GCA_963932465.1). Taxonomy (NCBI): domain Eukaryota; kingdom Metazoa; phylum Arthropoda; class Arachnida; order Araneae; family Salticidae; genus Maratus; species Maratus speciosus. The sequence goes on from OZ010791.1 coordinate 145,109,980, forward strand.
TATAGTTTAACTATAGCATTATACAATATCCAAACTTTATATATAAACATATTAAACTATTAAAACAGATTTAACAAAAGTAAAATAAAACAAACCCTCATGACATATGAAGAACAGGATCATCGAGTGGCCATACGATCTCGGAGCTTTCATGAAAAATATATGTTCTTGCCAATACATCAAACACTACCAGTTTCTATCTAAATGACATCTGATTAAAGAGCAGCACGGAAAACATTTAGATATCTGGAGATAAAGATTTACTTTCATAACATCTGCCAACACGTTTCATGATAAATGACAGTCCTTCGTTTCAGAAAACACTTAAACAAAGTTTATCAGCAATTCCAGAGCCCATATGGCTCACTTAAATGAATACGTGATCGGCGACAAAACGTTGAATGAAGAAATATAGAAAACAGCTTTTATATGAAGATATATAAAATGAACTTAAATGTCAACATCAAACGCCATAATAACACGCTTTGAAATTCCTCCAACGAAACACTGTTAAAATGCTGAAGCAAAGGAAAGAGGTGAGAGGAGGTAAAGGGAAAGATATTACATCTTTACTTATATGAACCGGATGAATGGAAAAACCAATCACGGAGCAGTAGAAGAAGATTCTCGAAGGACATCGTGACGAAACGTCGTACGAACGATGTGCAGTGGTTTCAAACGAGAGACGCCATCTAGTGGCGGCTGTGAAACACTCGTCATTCGAAATGAATTCTATGCTCCTGATTGCCTGGAACGTGGATGGCTGAAAATCGTAAGTCGGAAAATACATACGATAAATAAACAACTTAAAAAGGATTTAAAGATAAGATGGCAAGAATATGTGAACGGTAAGTGAAATAAAGAATAACCTTATTGTATTAATAAGATATTTTATATAGATAAATAAAGAAAAGTAGAATGAATGTATTACTTAATAAAGATAGAATGTGAAGTGTATAGCAGAGTAAAAATGAAATGTAGAGGAGATTTCCCGAGCAGTGTCAAGACAGGTAATAGGGTTTTACATATATCAGAAATGAGCGATTTTATTCAGTGACCAATTGAAGATAATCACTATTTGTTTCTGAGATCTTTGACGAAATACCCGATATTTTTACACAATCATTTGAAGGAATTCTGAATGTTTTCCACGATCGATTCACGAATTAATTTGGGGAAATTCTTTAAAAGAAAAAAAAATTGCGGACTTCCACGAAATTTCAAAATATACTTGCAAAAGAATCATAGGTCTGTGGAAGAATTTGCAGAGAGAAATACTGCGCAGCATTTTTCATTACGCAGGACTTTCCATTTCCGTGTGCAAATCGTGCGATTTTGCACACTATTTCAAACCTTGCCCCTCAAATAACCACCTCCCCCAGCCCAGAAATTCTTAAAATGGCTACCCTGTTTCTAAGGAAGGGAATTCCTGTATAAATATTTACAGAAACACAATTCACTCGCGGTTAATATACATGAAGAGGATTTTATGTATAGAAGTTTGTTTTGTAGCCCAGATTTTTTTTTCCCCATGAACATTTTTTAATGTCCGAATATTCGGACTAATGACCAATTTAAATTTTGGAACAGAATCACTCCTGAAAAATATGCTGTGCGGTATAAAAATCGCAACTAGAAACAAAATATGCGTTTGTGTCTTTTGCAAAAAATCATAGTTTAAGACCGTTTTTCGTAGCATCGTAGTTTATAGCCCCAAATCTTAACAACTCGATTTTTTCGTAGCAGTTGGCAGGTCTGAAAATGTCAACATCGCGGCGCACAGACTGAATTCAAATAGACATCGATGCAAAAAAATAGCTGAAAGGAATAAAAATAAACCAAATTTAAATACTGTGAGAAGTATTCTCACAGCAACTGTTCTCAAAATGGCATGCAGACGGACGCACCTCAAATTGGGGGCGTTGCATTCCTATCATGTATTTATTTTATGGTCATGTTGACTGCCATGATCAAGTTATTTTTCCATATGGCTTTCGCCTTAGGAGCCTCCAGATTCCTCCCCCCCCCCCCCAAAAAAAAAGGGCAGGTGCTGAAATATTTAACTTTTATTATGGTTTTTAAAAAGGATTTGTAAGAAGTAAGAACAAAACTTCCCCTCTTGTTTTTATTTTGCCTGGAAACATTTGGCTTAAACAGGTGGCCAGTGAGACTTTTTCCACCTACCCCATATATAGAAAAATTATTCAGCACGTGCTTGTATAGTAGCAAATCAAGTTCAAGCAATTGTGACCCTGTTTGGGAAATTGCTATGGCATATATGGGAACATAGAGAGATTTACAGTTTAACAGGAAAAGTGAGGCACTTTTTAATAATGGGCTTTCAGGGACTTTCCCCACGCCTTTTGACCAAGAGAGTCAGTTCTAAAACAGACACGAGAAAAGAAGGTCCTCAGTAAGTAGCTTCTGGTTTAACCCATTAAAACTGGAGGACTGCACCTTCTTATACTAGAAACATACAAAATGAAATTTTATTTTATACGTATTAATGACTAAGACAAAAACAAGTGGGCAAGTGTGATCACAGATCACACAGAAAGTTTCGTTTAATATTCATTTCAAAACACTTTATCCTTTTGAAAAATCTGTTAGTTCCACATTTCGCAACCAGGGGCGTACTCTATTCTAAACAAATCTCTATCCAAACGAAACTCCGTTTTACATACTATCCATATATATATTAGTCGAAGGGATTGGGCCCATAGCATCCGAGATAAGTAGGTGCCCCTGGCGGTAAAAAGTGGAACTCAAATATGTAAGGCTATGGTGCATAATATGAAAGAATGGTCAAAGGGGTGTCGGCAAAAGTTGGAAAAGTGCTCCCCGGGTGAAAAGGGTGGAGGTTAGAAAAATTGCTTAAAATATACTTTAGAGCACGGAGGAGTAAATAATATGAGACTTTTTGAAAATTTTATGATTTGTCGTGTGGTCTGAGGTATTCAGCTATACGTATGCAAAAATTCATGTCTCCAACTTAATTAGAGACTCTCTTAGAAAGAATTGCTTAAAATACATATGTGGTAGCTCAAAGGGTTAAACGTAAGACTTTTTCAAGATTTTATAATTTGTCGCCTGGCCTCAGGTGTTCTGCTATAATAAGCATGCAAAATTTCAAATCTCCAATTTAATAAGGGGCTCAGTTAGGAAGAATTGCTTAAAACACACATGTGGGAGCCCAAAGGGTTAAATGTACGACTTTTTCAAAATTTTATAGTTTGTTGTTTGATGTGAGGTGTTCAGCTGTAAGTTTGTAAAATTACACACCTCCAACCTAATTAGAGGCTCACATAGACAGAATTGCTTGAAATACACATGGGGGAGCCCAAAGGGTTAAATGTACGACTTTTTCAAAATTTTATGATTTGTCCTTTGATGTGAGGTATTCAGCTATAAGTATATAAAATTTCACGCCTCTAATCTAATTAGAGGTTCACATAGAAATAATTGTTTAATATACACATGTGGAAGCCCAAAGGGTTAAATGTACGACTTTTTCAAAATTTTATGATTTGTCCTTTGATGTGAGGTATTCAGCTATAAGTATGCAAAATTTCATGCCTCCAATGTAATTAGAGGTTCACATAGAAAGAATTGTTTAAAATACACATGTGGGAGCCCAAAGGGTTAAATGAATGACTTTTTCAAAATTTTATGATTTGTCGTTTGATCGGAGGTGTCCATCTATAAGTACGCAAAATTTCATGCCTGCAACCTAATTAGAGACTCACTTAGAAAGAATTGTTTAAAATACACATGTGGGAGCCCAAAGGGTTAAATGTACGACTTTTTCAAAATTTTATGATTTGTCGTATGATGTGTGATAGTCATCTATAAGTATGCAAAATTTCAAATCTCCAACATGTGTAGTTTCTGAGAACGGGCTCTGTGACGGACAGACAGACAGACAGAGGAGCGAGACGAATAGGGTTTCGCCAGATGAACGAAACCCTAAAAATAAAAAGCAATATTTTTTTTTTTTTTTTTTTTTTTTTTTTAATGTGAGATATGATATGTTACAAAAACGCAACATCAGTACAAATGAACTACATTTTTACCATATGAAAATCTTTGAAGCATTCACTATTTAGTGGTACATTACATTTACTACACATAGTTATAGTTTGATACACAACAATATCTATATCTTGAATTGCTGACTTTTATTGATGAAGGTTGTCATTAACCACTTAATCATCACGTCCAATGTATTCACGGGTAAATTACATGTGAAATGAAAACTGTGATGATTAAGGAGTTAATGGTTAATTTTCTTAACACATTTCAAACAACAAACAAATAATGTAAAAGCATTCTCTTTTATTTAAATATGATTCTATTTCTAATCATTCTTAATATCTTTATTCATTGACAGTTAAAAGTTGAACTTGAGTATGGTTTCTAAAAATATTTAAGTATGTTTGGCCAAATATTTTAATATTTGCGAGACCGAATAGTTTGGTAGTTGGTAGTATGGCCGAATACTGAATAGATATTGAATATTCAATGCATCCCTAATACATATATAATCAATATTTGAATGGAAGGTAGTTTCAAGTGTCATGATTGATGAAAATACCAGAATTTTCCAGAATTGTTTCCCTCCAGATAGCACAATCAACAGCTTACTTTTTGCAATGGAAGCTACCCAAAAACTCAACTACTTGAACATACTACTTAAATTTTTGGTTAGGATCTGAAAATTTCACTTTATTTGTTTCTTAGCATGAAATCAGCATATAGATACAATATATGTTAAAGTTTTTAATTTTAATATTACATTTAATAAAAGTTTGGAAAGTTCCAGGAGTAGAAAAAAAGGAGGCAAAAGAAAGCACAAAGTAAATAAAAGTTAAAAATAGACAACTCTTAATACAGATTAAACTTACCATGAACACAAAATATTAAGCTTAAGTTAAAAATGTCAAATTCCATTCAGTAAAAATAAAGTACTAACTCACCTGCTGTGCGAAAGAATAATATCTGTGGCTTCATCAACTTTTTGCCGTAAAGCGTCATCTGATGCTAATAACATTAGTAGCTGTGGAGCAGTCAATTCTAATAGCATTCCTGTTACTTTACTAGCCAAACTCTATGAAAGAGAGTAGGAAATAAATAAATGTAATGGTATATACACAAGATAAATCTAAATGAGAATAATATAAACATGAATTTTTTTATCAGTATTTTATTTAAATAGACAGTAACTAGGAACACATTAGTAAATAACATTATTAAAGGAAAAGAACATTAAGGATGCTCTGTTATAATAGCATAATTAGTAATTACATTCTCTACATATATTTCTTTAAAACAGTTGATACGAAAACAAATACAGTACAGAACCATTTATCCAGAATGGTTAGGGTCAGATGTATTCCGGATAACTGATTTTTCTGGATAAATGGTAGTGCATTAAACCAAAATCTATTTGATCAGATTTGTAGAACATACGTGGCTATGATAGTGTTTTGATCTCAAATTAATTATTAGACTACTCAGAAAGAATCAGGTCCAAACAAGATCAGGCATGAGTCAAAGTTTAAAAGAAGGCAATTTATAGAAATACCTTGGAAACAAAAACTCCCCTGTTTCCTCTGTATAAAAATCTAAATGCCCAACATATAACTAAAATGCTTCCATTTCAAATCTTAGTTGTTAGAATAAAGTTATATCATGCATGTTGTAATGTTTAAAGCAATATACATATCAAACAAACTGTATGGCTCCTTTTTCTAAAATAAGTCAGTTGGAAATATTCTGGATAACTGGTTCTCTGGTTAACTGGTTTCCGGATAAATGGTTCTATACTGTACATATTCAAAATATATACATTTTTTAATCTATAGATCTAGGAAAGCAAAAAACTTCAATAATGGCTCATATTGCTTCATAAAAAATTGCTACATGCCACTAAAATGTACTTACACCATTTCACAGTTCCCCCTAGGATCTTTCAAGGAATTTATCTAATATGAAAATACTTAATTTGAGTTCTTAAATGTTGCTCTGATGACCTGCTGAATCTAGTAAAGCCCCAAATCACATGGATAATGAGGGGAGAGGGGGGGGGGGGGAGAGATGGTTACAAATTAAGTAGAAAATAAATTAGCTGAGTACATTGCACTCTTTTTAGTAACAATTCGGTCATACTAAGGAAACATACTTAAATATGCATTTACCCAAATGTCTTCTAAATAATAAAAAGAAAATCATGAATTTTATTTACTTTTGTCAGCACCAATAATAGGAAAAGTTTGTTAAAAAACCCATATTGCTGCAAATATGCAAACAGTTTGCATGGTGACTCATGACTACAGACAGATTAATATTTTTTTATAAACAATTTTCATGATTTTTCTCAAAACAGTGTTCATACAGAGTTGGGAAGAAAAAATCCAAGGAGTAACCAAAAAATCCAAGGAGCCCAAAAAATTTTAAGGATTTGGCCTTTTTTTTTTTTTTCTTGATGTTTCTATGTGCTGCATCGTTATGTGGTATGCAAACTCCAATTTTTAATGCAAAATTTGGAGAGAAAAACATTTCAAAAACAAATTTTACTCTATTAGAATCCAATTGTTAGCGCTGAAATTGCACAGTATTCACAATATATTGCTTATTGACTTCGTAAGTTTAAATACAAAATTGACAATCTACTTTTTTTATGTGGTGACCAATGGTCATGTCACAGGGGTGATTCTGAGTAAAAAAAAAAAAATTCTGAAATTCACAGCAAATCTTCTGAAAAGTTACACCAGAGAGGGGGGGGAGGGGGAAATCCACTACCGACACCAGCTATGCATTTTGTCCATGGCTCTTTGACAAAATTTGTGGTTTTTTTCGCGATCTTTTGACGAAATTTGTCAATTTTTGCTATCTTTCAACGAAATTTGCCGTATTTTTTTCGATCTTTCGACGAAATTTTTGGGTTTTCGCGATCTTTCGATGAAATCTGTGGGTTTTTCGCGATCTTTCGACGAAATTTGTGGGTCTTTTCGCGAGCTTTTGACAAAATTTGTGGGTTTTTCGCGATCTTTTGACGAAATCTGTCAATTTTTCGCGATCTTTCGACGAAACTTTTGGGTTTTCGCGATCTTTCGACGAAACTTTTGGGTTTCCGCGATCTTTCGACTAAATTTGTGGGGTTTTTCGCGATCTTTTGACAAAATTTGCAGGGTTTTTGCGATTATTTGACGAAATTTGCTTTTTCCCGCGATCCTTTGACGAAATTGGCAATTTTTCTGCAAACGAATGACAAAGTTTATTTTTTTTCGGCGACTATATATCCGAATTTTCGGATTGGTGACCGAATTTTTTAAATTTTCGGAAATGAATGCCTTACATTTTCAGAAAATTCGGACTAGAATCACCCCTATAAATAGAGATTAGTCAAACATCAATGATTTATTATGTATATCACACACATGATACATCTTAAAGAAATTTTAAAAGGCAAAAAAAAGAGAATTCTAAATGCAACATAGAAGAAAAAATATAACAAGTTTTGAATTTATTCTTTTAGAACAACGGTAATCGCTTTCTTTGAAGGTGAAATTTTGCGGAATTCGCATTTTTTTCGCGATCTTATGATGAAATTTGCGTTTTTTCGCGATCTTTTGGGGGAAATTCGCTGTTTTTTCCGCCTTTTAACGGAATTCGCGTTTTATTTCGATTGTTTAACGAATCTGACTTTTTTTCGTGATCATTTGAGGAAATTCGCGCGTTTTTCGCGATCATTTGAGGAAATTCGCGCGTTTTTCGCGATCATTTGAGGAAATTCGCGCGTTTTTTGCGATCATTTGAGGAAATTTGCGTGTTTTTCGCGACTTTATAATGGAATTCGCGTTTTATTTTGATCGTTTGACGAAACTAACTTTTTTTCGCGCTCTTTTGGTGGAAACCGTGTGTTTTTCGCGATTCTTTGAGGAAATTCGCGTTTTATGCGATCTTTTGAGGAAATCTCTTTTTTTAAAAACGAAATTCGCGTTTTTTTCGTGATCCTATGAGTAAATTTGCGTTTTTTCGCTGTCTTAAGAAATTCGCGTCTTTTTAAGAAATCAGAGTTTTCCGGCGATCTGTTGGAGAAATTCGCGTTTTTTCACGATCCTTTGACAAAATTTAAGAATTTTTTCAGCAATCGATTGGCGAAATTTGACAGTATTTTTTCGGAACATATTTGCGAAAAACGCGATTTTTCCGAGATTTGTGGCTAAATGCCAAACATCGATAAAATTTAAAGGTTGGTTAACAGTGCTGAAAAACGGACTTTACGGACCTAATAATTGAAAAACGGACCTAGTGGGAGCCCTGCTATTACGATTACCCTACCCAATCAATGTTGTACTTCAGATGAATGACGTGCATAAAGGATTTACCGTGATTTTTTCAATCACGATTTTCCCCCCTCGGCAGCAATATCGCTTGCGTCCGAAGCCGCAATAGAATATAAGGAGTTTCTAAGTAGTGGTTTGCTTATCTAAGTAGTTCTAAGTACTACTTGGGCATGTTTTCATTTCTAAGGAGTTTCCAAGGAGTCTGTGCGAACCCTGTCAAAACCATTTTCTTGTTTTGGTAAATTGCTGAACTTTATTATTTAATAATTTTCAGTTTTGAAATAAATTAATATTTCTTTTGGATTCAAGTGAAAAGGATTTTAAATTAATTTTAATTTTTTTTTCTTTTGTTAAATAATATATATTCACAAATTCTATTAAAACACCATTTTTTTTCTCCTTTTTTTTTGTATTAAACATTTTTGCAATGGAGCTTAATCTCAGAGGTGATTTAATAAAATTTTCTTCACATAGAAGATAACAGAATACATAATCATTTATTAATAAAGATAAAAAGATTCATAATATAAATAAAGATACACAAAATGAAAAAGAGCCACAAAAGATGGACTATCTCAATAAACAATACGAAAACAGAAAAGAAAACAAAAGTAAATGTAAAGCAATAAAATAAATCTTCATTTAGTTTAATATAGTACAGCCATTTATGAGTAATTTCCCGATTTAAAAAAGTTAGTACAACAAAGTATAACTAAAAGTTTGAATTTCTCTCACCCTGATAATAGGCTGATTTTACAACTTAAATATATTTTAGACTTTTTGTTTGACAGTTTGTTTATGCTAAACTGTTTAACTATATCCTTTCTATTCAAAGTTCTAAAAAACGCTACAAAACTAAAACTGTTTTTTTTTTTTTTTTTTTTTTGGCCACTTGTCTATTTTCCTGTCGGCCAAATTTATAAAAATAATTCATTAAACAACGGGATTTAATGACAAAAATGCATAAGCATAGCGTTACATTTATTACACACTCATGATTTTCAGACAATAACCACAGCTGAATGCCTCATCCATGTATCTAGACTACAGAAGATTAGAGGGAAGGCACCTTGTTAAAAAAGTAAGAAAACATTAAGTTAAAAAAAATCTCATTCTAAAAGTTGAAGGATAAAGCTGTTTGCATCAAAATTCTTTGTTTATTGTTTTGTATACTACTGTTGTAGTTAAGTTTTTTGGAGGGATGCAAAAAACAAAAATAACAGAAGTTTAGAAGGAAGGAATTGCTTTTTATTTAAATCAGAAAATGGAAACAGATATAACAAATACAATAACCACAAATAACATATAATATAGAATGGACATAAAATTTAGACAAAGCCTTGAAATTATGAATGCCCAAAAAATTTTGAGCTGTGAAGCCACATCCATTTTTTAACAGACATTTGCTTATCACAGTTTTGACTGTGATACCACTGCTTATCCATTAGCAGATAAAGTCTCATATTATGCCCATTAATACACACTCTTGTTGGTGGCAGATACCAGATCTTTTTTTTTTATATATATATATTCAAAATGCGAGAGAAAACAGAGAAATAACAATTAACTTATATCTTTAATTAGAAAAATTCATAAAATATATAAAAATGGAAAATATTATATATACATCACTTGCTAACATTGAATTTGAAAGCCAACATGATGTCATGTTTTTTGCATTATTATTATTATTAACATTAAAATAAATTGTTTGGTAATTTTTTTTAAATAGAAAGTGGTCAACAGAAAATTAAATATGTGTACAAATGAACTTTTTTCTTTTATATTATATGCAGCAGAATTTTCAAACACAAACTCTGTACATTCCTTGTTTTTTTTTATTTAATTTTATAACATCTCCTTATAAGCCTTCAAATTTCCTATGAATTTAGTTTAGAAAATATAAATATATGTGACTGTCTCCTGTCTGTAAATAATGGCTTAGAATAATTTGGCAAAATAAAACAGACTTCTAATTGAAATAACTATCTGGTGAGCACGAGCAGGCCCTTGTAACTTTTTTTAAATGGTAGTTGCATATGCAAACACACATTTTCCACATTAATTTCACTTCTAAATATGCTTACTGGAGTGAGGGCTCGAACTCTCGGATAGAGTCTTTGACCCAGTTGTTGCCGATGAGGACTTAAATGTTCATTGCCTCCTTGACCACTACTACCAGCTTCTCCTGGGACAGAAAATGCAGGAGCATCAAATCTCAAGGCAAGAGGTGGATCACGGTCTTTTCCATCCCTCATCCTGGTTGAATTTTGGCTAGCTTTCTTCTGTTCTCGTTCTCTTTCTCTAGTCCTCAATCTATGCATTAAATCTGCAAAAGTTTTAACTTAAAATAATCATCAGATGACTATTTGAAATAGAAGTATTCTTTTACATATCTATGCACTCTGAAAATATCTATATCTTAAAATTATCACAAATAGATCGGAGTGTCTACTAGATTATCAAGAAAAAGTGGGATTTTAATTATTTCAAATTTATCAAAGATTAAAAAAATATATATATTCAATGCATTTTTAATAAAAAAAAAAAAAATACATACTTCAATGAGATTTTATGGCTCAAAATGAACTGGGTTTAAGTTAGAGATGGGAAAACAGTAACTTTCTGTTAAAAGGGTTCCATTGTTACATCACCAGTTTGGTATCAGGTTACAATAATCTGCTAATTTCATAACTCACAATCAAAGCCTAGAAAATTATTGAAATTTGCAGTTTTTTCATTTAAAATTTTTTTTAAAGATTATGTAGGTCACTTTTATAAATTTCGGTAATTTTTCATTCTTGAAGGACATTTATTGGACTTTTAGGTATCATTTGGCCTATTTTATCTTTTTTGAAATATTAACATCTTATTAACAACATATTTGAAATATAAAACTATGTTCAAAACAAAATTACTTTTTGCTTTATTTATTGCCTTTTAAAGGTATTTTAATGGGTACTGATAATAAAACAACATTGAATTACATTATCTCTTTACTAAAGCAGATTAAAATTCCACCTTTTAGATTCGATATTTTCCTATTATGCCCCCCCCCCCTTCTTTCATTCTCCCTTACCTTTGCATGCTTACTAGCATAATTAAGAAACATATCCACAAACCACATCTAACACCTGAAAACAACTCTATAGATAAAGGAAAGGGACAAATGTTCTCATTAATCGTTTCTCGCAACTGAATTTTTCATTCAAAATCACCTGTTAAGTGTCACATTGATCAGTAAAAATAGCAATAACTTTTTATGGTATAAATCATATATTTAGGTAAATTCACCAATAAGAAATTCACATGCTTAATAATTCCATGATAACTAAATATACGATCAACTGTGTATTTTAATTGAACATAAAGTAAAAATATAATTTATTAAAAACTTAGCATTCAGTAATAAAATATTTTTTACCTTTTTAGTTATGAAGAAATAATTTATCATTTAAATATTCACCTATAGAAACTGGATAAATGACCACAAAAAATCCTCTCATTCATTTTTATCATTTGCATTTAATATTAAAATTATTGCTGCAAATGTCTCTGAATATGTTTTAGAAATTAGTTACATTGTCTTAAAATATATAATTGTAAGTACAAATCATGGTATGCTTTATTTCCTCTTTTTCATAAAATATGATCACAGGAAAAAGTTTCTAGTTTTTATTTTCAAAATAAAAAGGCTCAAGAAATAATTCTTGCATCAGAAAAAAATTCCTCAAGCAGCATGTTTTATTATTATTATTATTATTATTATTATTATTTTACATTTAAAAAAATCTTGTGACGAAAAACTCACAAATTTACACCCCATATCATATATCAAACAACGCAAAAAATTGTTACCACAGATTACTGGCATTCTCTTCTGCCTTTCCAATAATTTACATGTGTGACCGAGATTAATATGCTAATTATTCTCCCTCGTATACTTTTACACTAAAAAGACATTTATAAACATTTACTCCAATTGCATCCATTGATTTGAATAAATGTGATTTTGAAGATTCTATATAAGCGATCCTAAGCTTTTAACGATATGCAACTGTGAGCATTGAAAGATGTCAGACAAAATAAGCTATGAAAAGCATCAAAACGAGATTTAACAATGAATGTTATTTCAACTAATATACCCATGTGAATACAGTTACATTAAATGCTTATGCAAAAATCAATTGCTTTGCATAGCTTTCATTGTGTGATCTCATCGCTTAAGGTATCGACATTTAGGGAATACAGGAAATCACAAGGAGACAAATCTATTCACCTTACAAGGTGGGGGGGAGGGGGCAATAGGATAAAAGGCTATGGGTTATTGATAAAAAGATAAAACTGGTGGTTTTGGGTTTTTCTTTCAGAATAGTGTGTTTACTCTTTTTTTTTTTTAATCTTTCAAGAGCATTTTACATACTTTTGGGATATTGCTTTCAGTAGTAGTATTAATTATTTTTCTTTAAGATGAGATTTATTAAGCTATCAACAATTTTCGGTAATTTTATTACAATGTAAATATGCATTCCTAAAATATCTTTTAGCTTTACTTTCATTTCTTTTTTTAATGCTTAGCGTATGAGGCATTCCAAAATTAACAGGGAATTTTTGATAATCTATTACTGAATAATAAGTTTTAAGTTAATATTGATAATATATATCCTGTTACGTTAGAAAATGCCCATCTCTAGATTAAGTACTGTAGCATTAGCTTTAAATCATTTCTTACCTCTTCGCCTAGGTGTTGAATTCGGTGAATTAACCTGATTTCTTGCGCTGTTATCATTAAATAAGAAGGGAAGAAATACAGACTTTATTCCTAAGAAATATTTAAAATATTTGTCAAAACATATTTTATTATGAAATTGTGCTAAAAAAGAAAAAATGACAATTCTGGTCAGAATAAGGTAAAACAAGTATGGAATTTTTAATCATTTTTATTGTGAATTCATGAGACAGGATCCCACTTTTAACCTTAACAAAAGATACATGGCAGTAACTGTAAAACAGTTTTATTGTTAGCTTACTGTAAAATACTTTTGCAGTAAATATTATTCTTTTTGTAATTATTTCAAATAACAGAAACTTCATTTAGACAGGTTACTTTTTGTAATTATTTCAAATACCTACAGAATCTTCACTTAGAAAGTTGTTTAAAAACCAGATTTTAATAGGATTTTCCATAAACATGCTTTAATTTAACAAGTGATATGTATTATTTACTGAACTATTTCTCAGTTTACATCGTATGTGTATGCACTTACCAAGAAACAATAACTAATACTAGCTCATTCTTGAATGAACAAGAAAGGTAAAAAACATTAAAAAGAAAAAAAAAAGTTCATTTTAGAGAAAGAGACTATATAAATTTCAAGGATTAAATAAAACAAAAAAAACTTTATAAAGAAGATTTTTCACTATTTTACCTATAAAATTTAAAGTAATGAAAAATGGGCCAGTTTATAATCTTTCACTAATAGTCAATAAAAAATAAATAAGTCCAAATTTTAATTTCAAAATTTATGACTTGCATAAAAAGTCAAATAAAAATTTTATGAATGTGAACTTCATACAAAATCCTTTTCAAATGTGGCAACAAAATTTTTACAAAATAAAACATTTTAAATTCTTGCTTATTGTTCAAATTTAACATTAGCTTTTAATTCTTCAAAGTAAATAAAATACTGAAAAAGAAATTAAACAAATTGTTCAAAATATCAAGAAAGGGAATAGTTTCAGTAAATTATATAATTTAAACACACATGGTGAAACAACATAAAAGAGGTAAGCAATTTATTTGCGTCTGATCTTCCTAAAAAAAATGTGGTCGGCAAAATAGGGCTAAAAATTATCAAACATCAGAAACTGAAACATTCCAGCAATTTCATGGCAAAAATTTCTGTAAAAAAATCATATGAAATATGTAAACTAACAATGATAAATATGCACAGTTGATATTTTAAAGTTTTTGCGCTTATATCTAACGTAAAAAAGAAACAAAAAAAGTTACAAAATGAAAGCATAAGATTAAAAATCTGCAATGGATAATTAACATATTTAAAAAAAAAAAAAAACCTATTAAAATAATAAAAGCTTTTTGAAAAGTTATGTCACTGCCAAATAAATTAATAAAACACTATATAAGATTGGTTTAAGCTTGGCTCTAACAATTCATATATTCATTAAATTTATTCCATTTCGGGTTTGGAACGGGTTATGATTATTATTGTGAAGGTTATCTTATTCAAATGCAACAAAATTTTCACTGAACCAGAGCTGAACTACGTAACTTGAATCCCTGCATAACATTAATATCACATTTTAATGCAATTATGGTACAATAATCATGTCTTCAATTTTGACTATCTTTAAAAGGAAAATCATTAAATATATTTATTCATATTAAAACAGACTTTTTCATATGAAAGTATATTCTGGTCTGCCTTTTAGAAAATCGGGTCAATCAAATCTGGACCTGCACAATGCTGAATTTAGACAGACACTTTTCTTCGGAAAGGATTACTGACACTCCGGGAAGGGTTGAGGACCATACAGATTTCAGGAGAGAAATTTGCACTTCTATAATATGAATAAGCATAAAATCTCTATTCTACTGGGAAGAAGGCAGATTTTGATGCTACAGGAGAAAATGTCCCCTCGATCCATCCCATTAATTCATCACTGAATTAGAAATTATCACTAGCTATAAAGTCTCATTGCTCAAAAACCCCACTCATATATTTATACACTTAATACATTCATTCTTTTATTCATATTCATTCATTTTCATAATTGAGTTTTATTACATCTTTAGTTGAAAGATCGTTTTGCTTTGTTTATATTTCATACAATAATAAATGTAACTTTTACTTTTATTAGGAGCACTTTCGTTATTAAAGATAATAGTTAACTTACCCTCTAAATGTTTCTTTATTCTTATTATCTAAGTTTTACTTTATAATAAGTTTTCTTTAAAGTTTAAATTGTTTTAAAAGTTCATTTACATTTCAGTTAGTTCACGGGCGTAACAGTTGAACACATATCGATTAGGGGCTGTGCAAATATAACGATATCAACTTTTTGGTAATTTCGGACCCCCTCCCCCCCCCTTACAATATCATACGTTATCATTCCTTGAACCCCCCCCCCCCCCCCCCCACGGTAATAATATCGTTATCAATGTCTAAAAATTTGATTTTTTTTCTTTTGTTTGGAGTGATATATAAATATGATTCCATTTATTATTCGCATACTTTATTGATTCAATAGAAGTCAATAAAATATATCACATTCCGTATGAAATAACTTTATACCAAATAATACTTAGAAGAAATGATTACTATTTAAAACTATTTAATAATATATGTTTTTTACAGAATGCATTTAATAATATATCCTTGCACTTGCCCCCGCACGTGAGACAGTGGCAGACATAACTTTTTATCAATAAAACAGGTGGATAGCATGTATTCTCTTTTATTTACTAGTAAAGACAAGTACCATTTCAAACATACTTCCCATATGTTTTCTCGAACAGCGTATTATATATGCATACACATATAGCAGAATAGGAATGCCAAACGTTGGTGTTTTCCATATTTTGGAAATAAATAGTTTTATAGTCATTTAATGATTTTAATAATAACTTTGTATTTTCATAAAAATAATATAACATACTATTTAGATGTAAAGACAAGGTTACAAATAAAAAGAAAAAAATGGGTTGAATCAAAATTGATAACGATATCAAAAGACAACCCCCCCCCCCTCCCCCTAGAGATATCTTACGATATCATGTGCCAGGCCCCCCTCCCCCCTAAAATGATAATGTTATATATGCACAGCCCCTTATGTCATAATCGAAGTAATCGAATTAGTCGGTTTGCTGTATCGGCACCAAATGGCGACATATCACGAATCAGCTGATTTGTTGATTACAAGTTAATTATTCATAAAGTGTCTTCAATCAGATAGTATTTATACCACGGTCGGATTTCATTCTAGCACAGACACACATCTGATTAAGCTTGTTGAATGATTCATGAAGCGGTAATGATCAAGCATTGCCGGGGATATGGTTTTTACGCTATTTAGATAAGTTATTTCTTTTTCTCAAGTTATAAAGTTTTAGCTTACC
The DNA here is from genome assembly GCA_963932465.1 of Maratus speciosus. Taxonomy (NCBI): domain Eukaryota; kingdom Metazoa; phylum Arthropoda; class Arachnida; order Araneae; family Salticidae; genus Maratus; species Maratus speciosus. The sequence goes on from OZ010791.1 coordinate 145,126,468, forward strand.
AGTGGTGCATAAATGATTCATTACGTTAAAACAGCTTTGCAAAAAGTGTCTTTTGGTAAATGTTAACTTCTAGTCATTTTCAACTATGTTATTTTTAAATCGTTTTAACCATCATATTTTTAAGAAGTGTGTTGTTAGAATCTGCATATGTATTCAAAGTCATCTCAAGTCTGTGATTCAAATATTTAAATAAAAGCTCAATTTCATCGGAACTTATGACTGTTATATTTTTTTCTACACAGTTTTTACTCTCATGCTGCTCATCCATATTTATCAAAGTTTTTCCATCCTGTACTCTGAGTTACAAGTTATATTTTGCAGCTGGCTCTCACTGTGCATTATTTAAATACCATCTGTCAGGACTCTGCTATTTTTAATAATTGTTAGGCAGGTTTTTCCCATACATTGGACCTGTAAAACTGAAAACAACTTGAAAGCAACTCAAATTAGAAAAAATCAACCCCGAGCACTGAATCAAGTTTGGATGAAATTGCATTCTCGGTTCTACACCAAATGTAGTAGTGAATTTTCATTGTTAAGCATATTTTTTGATTAATTTTCCGATGATTCATTTACAAACACTGGAAATCTAGCACTTTTTTCTAATAATAATGATTAAATTAAAGAAATAAAAAGTTCAAAATTATGTATTTTAAAAGCATTATTAATTATTGCTAATAATTAATAATTATATATAAGTCTACACTTCAGCACAAATCAAGTATACCCGCTTGAGGCCTAAAATTACATTTCAAGTAATCCCTACACCTTTCCAATTAGCCATGGTAAAGTAAATAAACACCAGGCAGTCATAGAAGGAAACTTTAAAGAAAAGATTAATGATGTATTGTTTCATAAATTAACCAGATACTATTCCATGTCAGCTACATTTGTAGGGAAAAATGCAAACATAATTGATGACGATGAATTACTAGCTATTTATTCAATCGCATCTTTCAGATGAAATACATAACATTCCCATAGTTCCTCCAGGGTCAACCTTACTTTGCACATCAGATCCCTGAGAGAAACTGAAGAAAAAAAGCAATGAAAGTATGAAAACCCGGTTATTTATACAGCGCAAATGGCTGAGAACATATCTGATCTGCATTCCACCAGGCTTCGAGAAAATAGAAACGGAAGTACACAGTGATGATGCAACTCCATCTATTGATGACAGGCAGGGAAGGTTTGAAAAGAATGCATGTATGAAAAAGTTAAATAAAAAGCATTATGAACAGGAATTACTATTGGCAATAATTAAAATGTACGAAACTGAAAGCATCAAACCTTGCAAAGATAAAGTTATATTAACAGAAAAGGTAAGTAAACTTAAAATGAAATTAAAACTTAATAAAGGATTTAATACATTAATAGGCAAAATTAAGGAACATGAAAATAGACTATGGTAAAAGAGTTAAAGTATATATATATGAATATTTATATATACTGTGATAAGAACCAGATCCACATATATATGTAATGCCTGCTGCTAAAAAGTTAGGCATTTGATATCTTGGTGTAAACTTAAAACAAAATAAAAACTTAAGAAAATCGGTAAAATTATATTATTCTTAAAAGTCTATTCAAAAGTTAGTTCCATGTAGAGAAATAAATTTAAAAAAAGTTTAAATAAACTACAGAAATACACACATATAAGGAAAGCATAAAGTTAAAGATAAGAAACACAAGGCAAATGACATTTTTTACTTTAAAAGATTAATATGAGAAGCTTTAAAAAAAGTTGCAGGTTTGAATTTCTGAGAAAGGAAATTAAATTAACTGATATTAGTTTATTTATTATTATTTTTTTAAAGAGGTAATGTTTCCATAAGCTAGTAGACACTCTGATTAAGAGATTTATATAACTTACGATAACTTAAATGAAAGAGAGAAAACTAAAATGACCAATATGATTTTAAAGCTTGAAAAATTAAAATTGAAAATGATTAAGGTAGACATTCAATAAAGATTAATTATTCAACAAACTCTAAAAATAAATTTACAACTGAATATTTACAAATTGGCTACCCTTCAAATTTTACATTAAAAAAAAAAAAAAAATGATATTAGGAGGTACAAATAAATTAGTATTTACAATGCGAAAAGATGAGAATTATGCATGAAAATAATCTTTAAATCAAACATTAAACAAATCAAGCTTTTCTTTTCTGCGTTTTTGTGTAAAGGAAGAGAAAAAAAGAAAAAATTACAAAGCATCAGATATTATTATTTTTTTAATAAAACATTATTGAATGATTACACCTATGTATATAAATGCTATACAGGGTGTCCAATCTTAACGATGTCCAATGGCTAATTCCTAAAACGTTAGTCATAGACATAGTTCCAATTACAAAAATGTTTTAAATGAAGTAAAGATGTATTTTTTAAAGTGATTTGAATCAAGAAAAATATTTATTAAAAAATTACGAAATATTAATTTTTCATGGTCTCCCGGTCCTACAAGTGATATTTAGTAAAAATTTCCTATTACACTAACCAGTTAGGCAAAAAAGTCCCATTCATCTAACACTAAAATTAACCGAGTTATGAATCTTCCAATTTCATGACTTAAACCAATTTCTACAACTGAACACAGATGAGTTGGGCCAAGGTTCGAGAGGTCATACACAAAATGCTTAACATATTAGAAGTATTTGTTTCGCATGTACATTTCTACATTGCAGCCAGAGAAGTTACTTTGAGAAAGTTTTCAGATAACTTTAATGTTTATTAAGTTTAAGATTAGATAATCTAATAGCATTTTAAAATATGTATCATTTTGTAAAGAATTGCGACTGTTGCTTTTCATATTTCATTTAACAAAAATTCTTTAACTTTTAATACAAGTTATACAATATTTATACAAGTTGTATATATATTTTTAATATGTCAGAATGAAAGAAGATTTCAAATTTATATTGTAATGTTAATTCTACTCCCAGCTATTATTTATTAATATCTGATGATTATATTAGGTTGAGCAAAAAATTCTGGGAAATTTTTAACGTAACTTTCATACAACGGAACTTTCACAATTTTCCCAGAACTTTTTGCTCAACCTAGTAATATTTCTAGTAAATTTGTAAATGACCCCTATTTCACAACAAAAAAGATGCCGCAAATTTAAACAGTTATTACTCAGTCAGGTTTAATCATAGAAGAATGGGACTTTTTTTGTATCAGTTCTTAGTGTAATAGGATATTTTTAATAAATATCACTTACAGGACCGGGGGACCATATAAAAATTAAAATTTCATAATTTTTAAATATATGTTTCTGTCTCAAGTCTCTTTAAAAATACTTTACCTCATTTAAAACATTTCTGTAATTGAAACTATATGTCCATCACTAGCAGTTTAGGAATTAGTCATTGGACATCATTGAGAGTGGACACCCTGTATATTTTTTTAATGTAAAAAAATTTACAAACTAGATGATAAAATGCATTCAACTTATAATAAAATAATGATTTTTTTTCCTTTTTTTTTTGCAATTCTACGGAAAATATTTTAGAACAAAATTTTATTAAAGTGCAAATATAATCATTATTGTTAATAAGATGTATGTAAGGGAAAAAAATACAAACAGGCTGAATAAAATCATAACATATGCATAAATTCAAAAACAAATTTAAACATTTAATTAAATACAAAAATTATAGCTAAAAACATTGTATATAGAAAGGTACTTGAATGACATTAAGATATATTTGTTTTACACTTTCCAACAAAGTTGGAAAGTGTTTATGACTTTGGTTTGTCTGTTCGTCTGGTAAATGTACTCGGATTGCCCTGAAATTTTTAGATGTTATTGACGTTTACCATAGTATGTTCCCTATTTCAAATGAAGTTTGTAGCATGTTTAGTTTATTTACAGGGACAGTCTAAAGTATTCCGTTACATTACGGCCAATGGAAAAAAATAGTTTCAAATGATTTTTAATGATGTTACACTCTTTCAAACATAATAAAACTAATATGTCTTTATGAAGTGCACTAAAATATGCATTCTGTAGAATATGTGGTGCAAAGAATAGCTATTATTCATTTACAGGGCTACACAAAATAATTCCGTTACATAATGATATAGGGGTGGAGGAAATTGTTTGTGGTGCATTTTAATTATGTTAAACTACTTCATGTATAATTAAATTGATATACATCGCTGAGGTTTACTAGAACTTATTTCATGTATAACTCTAAGTGCATAGCATTTACGAATAGTGGACACATAAAAGATTTCAGATACTATATTGTATCCAAAGTACTGTACATTAGCGATGATTGCTGGAAATGCATTTTTAATTATGATATGCACTTTTATGTTTCACTATATTCATGCACACTATATGGTGCGTATAAATGCTATAATTCATATACAGGGCTACACAAAAGAATATGTATGAGCACAAATTGCTTAAAGGTGGTTTTAAAATTAGTTATGCATTTTTATGCTGAACTACATTTAGTTTACTAAGAAAAGTTTGTAGAATACAGATAAAATGATACACAGGGTCACACAAAGAATTGGATACATGGTCATCTATAAATGATAATTTCTGGAAATGTGATTTCAATAGTTTTAAGAATGTTTTAGTTTGAAATTTAGCATTAAATTTTAGCTAAATAATGGCATGTAATAAGGGTTGTACAAAAGTTGTTCAAGTATTTTTCCATCTATTAGTATAAATTGCTGAAAGAGAAATTTCAACCTGTTATGCATTTTCTTTCTAACCTAAATTTTCCCGTTATATACTATATTTATCAACCTACAGATCAAATACAGGGCTGTTCAAAAGAATTGGAATACATATCTGGCTATGGATGGTAACTGCTGAAAGCAGTTTTTCAAATGTTTTATGCATTTTCTAAAATGTTTACTTAATTATCTTATTTATCTTATTTCCCTAAATAACGAAGTTTTGTAAAGCATTGAGGAAGTGTTGAAAAGTGTTTCATAATCTATGCTTAATGCATGATTTTTCTTTCTTGTTTTAATTAAAATTGATATGTGCAGTTTTAATTTTATGATTAAAGATTAAACAAAAAACACGTAAAAACAAAAATGCATAATTTAAAAAAGTTATGAAGAATTTTTTTTTCTTTTTTTAAGATACTATAACAAATACTTACTGTTGTATTGGAGAGATCGTCCAACCTGGCAACTCTCAAGGTTTGGCAATCTTTCAGAAGATAAAACAGCCTTAATAAAAGAAAAGTAAGGATAAGCATTGTATTCTGAATTTGGTGAAACATTTGCACAAAATAAATTTTCACAATACCTTAGCTAACAAAACAGAATAAATTTTTTTCTAAAAGAAACAACAGTCAACTGAAATTTATTTTTAAAGCTTTTAGTAACTTCTAAAAACAGATTTAAATGGAAGACTAGCTTTTAGAAAGATAAATAAGAAAAAAAAAAATCAGAACATCAAATACCAAACAAGGAGGAAAAATTACCTCTGCAACAGCTGTATAAAAGCTTCTGACAACACCACTTCCTTCGCCAGGTTCATCTTTAAAAGTTACTTTTATTCTTGACACAGTTAATGGTGGAGTGCTGCGGCGACTTACATTATTACGTACTGTATTATACAATGTGTTTAATTCTTTAAAAGTTTGCTGTAACAAAGAGGTCCTATCTCTTTCAACCTACAAAGTTTAAAATATCAGATATTAGGTTAATTTCAATAATTAATGTCCACATACAATCACAATGTAGAATTCTTCTGACTGATTCATATCTATTTAAACAAGGAAAAGAAAAAAAAAAGAGGGAGTAAGATCCTGATATTCTTAAGAGCAGAGGGGAAGGAAAGACTTGCCTTAAAACATTTTAACAAGAAATTGACAGGAAAGTACAAGATAAGAAGGTGAAAGATATTTCTGCATTCTATATATATATATAATTATATATATATAAAGTAACCACTGTTGTAGCTACCTTAAATGAATTTTTTGTGACTGAAAGTCTTTCTCAGCTATTAAAAAAACAATTGCATATAAAAATATGAAAATTGGTAGTTTTATGGAGAAATGTTTGATAAACACAGTGAAGCAGACAGTTTAAATTGAAGAATTATTTTAAGCGCTATTTAATATTGAAGCCAGTCAAAATAGTTCTGGTAAAACAATTTTATGGGATCAAAAAGTACGCACAACCATTTAAAAATTCATAAAAATTGACATGTTATTAAATTAATTTTGTGAAAGATTTCTATTCTATTTTACAATATATAATCAGAAAATCTATTCTAAATTATTACACACATTACACTGCATTGCTAAACGAAACATAAATTGAAACAATTATTGCTCACAAATGACAATCAGAAAATATTTATGTATTCCTAAAAAAATTATGAATGCTACATACCATTTTATATAAAAACATAAGCTTTTATATAAAATGGTATGTATTAGGTTGAATAAGTTCTCACTGTTTTTCAAATCAACTTATGCCAAGGGTTAAGTTTGATGAAATTTCACGCAGGGATGCCATGCTATAGTTATTATGTAAACTGAGAAAAATATAGCAGAGCAACACTACCTGTTGGGCCATATATACCAAAACCAAATTAGCACCTGTGCGTGCTAAGGTCTAATTAAGTACGGTGTTTGATGAAATTCCATATTTTAGTTTTGGGGATAGAGTAGCTACAAAATTTGTATCACAATGTATGACAAGCTTTTCCGTAAGACTGAAGCAACAAGTTAAATAAAATAAATTGTATTTGAAAAAAAGTCTTTTTAGATTTTAACGCTACACATTGCCACAGCAACTGAATTTAATGCCAGATGGAAATTTCTTTTTAATCATTTTTATACTGATTCTAAATACAATGATGATCAATGAATGATAACTGTCACTACTGATAAGCTTATGTAGCTTGAGCTCCTGGTACTGGGAAAAAAGCTGCACCATAAATCTGACTAGGCTTTTTTAAATGCTCTATGCTTGTTTTTTGTAGTTACTTGTTTACATTTTAAAGCTCTGCTTATAATACATTTATGCCTTTGCTGTGATTTTTAGTGAAATATTTATTTTATGCACACAACTACACAGAAGTAATAAATAGGTAATAAATGTATATATTCTAAAATATACAGTGTCCTCCTGAACTTTAACAACAAAAAAAGGAAGATGATAGTAAATAAGACAAATTTTGCTAAAGAAATCACTGTTGCAATTGTCCTTTTACTCATTTACTTTTCAAAAATAGACAATGTATCATTTTAAACTGAGTTTAAGTTAATAATTTTAGTAATGATGAAGGCATTTTAATGAATATTTGAATACATCTTGCTAACGTAAAATGTGATAACATAAGTGTTGGAAGTACTCAGTAATTCAGTCAGCAACATACAATGAATTGGCAGACACATGCCAAAGTGTACAGTAAGGTTTGGATAAGGATGATGGCCACTTACAGTTCTTATTAAAAGCCATAACAGTTTACACAGAACAAGACAAATCTTACGAAAATTTGTTTAAATATTGTATGATACATTAATATAGTTATATTTGATACATAATTGCAAGTTGTAACCATTAAATCGATAGCCTGTGTTTGATATCCTTCAAATTTCTCTCTACCTGAATACAAATATACCATGAATAAAGCTTCTCTCTATTATAAAAAAAAAAGTAACTAACGTTGTCACTACTGCCGGTTTTGAATTTGTGTCTGGGGATCTTTTTTTGATTATTTTAAGAAAAATATTGCATACAAAAATATGAAAATTGGTGGTATTATAGAGAAATGTTTGATAAGCACACTGATGAAGACTGTTTTCAATTTGAAGAATTATTTCAAGAGATATTTAATATTAGTTGCCCAAAATCATTCCATTAAAGTTTTATAGGAGCAAAAACTATACATAGGAATTTAATAATTTTAAAATCATTTTATACAACAGAAGTTCCCGGTGTGCAGACTGCATTTATTTTTTTTTTATTTGACTCGTTTTTTGAGGTTTTATTTCTATTTTAAATTCAAATTTTCAGCATTTCGAGAGATATTTTTACAACTTTTAGAAAAGGGTATTATTTTAAATTGTTGCCAAATTTAAAAACAACGCAAAGAATAATATTTCCTTCAAATTAAAAATTTATTTACACGTGACTATTATAAACAGAAAAAAAAACTTTCAAATGAGAATTAAATGATTACATATTAAAAGCAAAAAAATATTGATAATTACGTCATAAAAACTATATTTACGCATGAATTTTAAAAGAGAAAAAAAATTTTAAAATAATAAATCCATTAATATGTGTTAAAAGTCATAAATGGAGGTAATTATGTCATATTTAAAATTGCTCAACAGTTTAAAATTTAAAACATATTTGCGTGGAACATTTATTACATATTTTGAGATAATCTTTTTAAACTGTTGTTGAGAATTCTAAAATAACACAAATAATGTTTCTAACAATAAAAGTATTTTCATGTGATTATTAAAAAGAGAAAGAAAACTTTAGTGAAAATAATTTCATATTTAAAACGATACATTTCAAATGTCTCATTTAAAAAAACTCTTATAGAGTTGTTAAAAAATAATGGGAGACAAAGATTCTGTTTACTTAATTCATTTATATTAGCTTATTTTCACATGTTTCACAGATCTGATTTAATCAAAAGACGAGAACACCCCCATTAACAGGGAGATCGCCACTGTTTTTTTAATTATAATTCCTTCTTCCGAAAATAAGCTGAACAAATTAGTGAGCTTTTAGAGTTTGTAGTGTCTGAACAGGTGTTGGCGAGCGTAGCTCGTAGAAGGCAGAGAACCCTAGTATTCTAAGGGGGGAAAAGGCAGAATGGAGGAAAGAAAAAGGAGGGGGGAAAAGGGCATGGATGAGACGAAAAAAGAGGAAGGGCATTGAAGAGAAAGCAGCATAAATAATGCTAAAAAATAAATTTGGTAAACAAGTTCATTTGAAAAATATTTCACAGACATTTACACCCCCCCCCCCCCTACACACACACACACACAGAATCACAAAAAGATCCTCAGTAAAATCCGGTTACTCAACCAGATGTAGTCCTTTAAGTATTTTTTATTTAATTATAGGATAATTATAAACTAAAACTAAAGATAAACCAGATTTGCGTAAAAATCTGTTTACCAGACCCGATGCAGGATTTTACTTTGAAGTATTTAGATTAATTCAACAGTAATTAAAACTACGAACATACACTGAACATAAAATAAAAGTAGAAAGATCACACAAATACTTATAATGCAAAAAGAAAATGCGACCAGCAGTAAAATTTGGTTACCAATCTACAGTCATGCATCAGGGAAGGTAATCAGACTTCACTCGAAGACCAGGATATTGTTCCAGATGAAAAATTATGTATTTGAGTATGAATGACTGTTTCCATGTTTATTTTTAGCATGAAAGATAAAACTGACAGAGATATGATTAAAGACTAGTAGGTGACCTGATTTTACCCAACTCAGACCCACCCTGCAGTTCTGTTCATGTGGCATCAAGCTGATGCTAATTTATTCAGGGTTGGGTTTTAACTCTTACAGGCTGAATTTGAGTTGACCTGATTTTTCAAAAGAAAGTCCTGAATATTTTCCAGTTGAAAAAACTATGCATTTGAATATTAATGAGTGTATATGTGTTCATTTTTCTACATAAGATGTAAAATCGATAGTCATATAATTGCAGATTACTTTTCCATAAATGTATTAAAATATGGATTAATTGTACTATTTTAATTTTCTGCTATTTCAGGTTTGGGTCAGTTATGTGTTGGGTTTAAGTGGGGTTTGGGAATTTTTTTTTAATTTTTTTTTTTTCAGTTAAAGTAAGATTGCATGTTGACTTGAAATAATATTCAGCAGGACTCTAGTTTCAGGTCAAACTGCAGGTCGATAAAGGTCTTGTCAGGTTCAGACTGGATTACAGGTCGACAAAAATGTTCTTTTGTTGGGTTACAGTTTGGTTGCAGGTTTGCTCATGACTGCTCTGATCCAATCCAGGATTCTACTTTTACATATTTTAAATACAATATCAATTAAAACTAAGATGATTAAAAACTTATTTATCAAATATATATATGTGTGTGTGTGTTAGCATCAAATTACACGGGATTTCACTTGAAAGTAGTTTAATTCCAGGTTAATTGTAAATTAAAACTATAATGATCAAAAACATACGAAGAAAAAATAACTTAGCTCACTGTAAAATTTGATTACTTGACACAATGCAAGACTCTACTTTTACATGGTTTAATTAATTACAGAATAATTATCAGTTTGAACTAAGATTATATAAAATGTACTAATTAAAAATTTGACATGCCCTAAAATCTGATTACCCCACCTGATGCAGGGCTTTCTTTTAAACATTTCAATTTATTTCAGAATAACAAATTATAACTAAAATATTCAAATTATACTTAAACATATGAAGAGCACAGATGATGAAGGCGGTGAATGACACAATCATCATTTTGAGAAAATGAGCTGTAAAGCAGGGCTGTGGAGTCCGAGTCGTCCATTTTTCCCACCGACTCCGCAGCCCTGCTGTAACGTTTCAAATATCTATGTTTGCCAAATGCCTCCTTTATCAATTAAAATCTCTGAGTATTAGGTTTTTTTCAAATAGTAGTTTAACAGATGGTAGAGGACCATAGATTCTATTCTATCATATGATTACCTTTTGGTCACACACCACCTTTATCATCCAAGGTTCTTCATATGTAAAAACAGATTTTTCCTTAAGAATGATTTAAATGTAAAAATTTGAAATTCACAAACTAATTAATCTTAAATGAATCTTAATTTTCATAATTAGATGAATGATGATGTAGTGAATGAAAAAGTAAAAAAAAAAAAAATAATAATAAAGATTCTGGTAACATAAATCATCTGCAAATGAAAGCAAACATGCGTCAAGAGTTACTCCAATTTGAAGATTCAAAGTCTATAAAACAGTGCATGAATGAAAGCCCACTTAGAATAGGAAGATAAATTATACATCACAATCACTCTGTATTTAGAAAATCACTTGACTACTTTTTGAACTATTCTATCTTTATTAACTTTTAGAATATGATTCATCATTGATCAAAGCATTTTAATTAAAATTCATTTGTTTCTATAATCTAGCTTAACTTCCCATTTTATTCAGAATAATGTGTTATATTCAAGAAAATTCTCTCAGCTTGAAAGCTGTTGTAGTTATACCTCACTCTATGTTCTTCACTCTACAAGAGAGAGCAGAACATTGTATGTGTAAATTAAGCCCTGTTGAAGAGTTTTTGGCTATCACTTCAGAAAGGAAAGCAGAGGAAAATTCTGGTATACTTTTCACAAAATAATTAAATGCACTAAAAAATGCAAGTGTGCACTTTAACAAACTACAAAGTTATTTTTGACTTATATATTACTCAAAGTAAAGCATTTGATAACTTACAAAAATAACTAATATATATTTAACATAAATATTATAGACTTGCAATCCAAAACAAATACAGAACACTGTACAGATCCTGTCAGTAAAATGAAATAATTTAATATCCTAATTACATAAAATCTTATAGCAGTAGTTGTGAAAGAAGAAAAGAAAAAAAAAAAAAATTCACAGCCCGCATATGTATTGTTCAACCTCATTCAAAACAAATTGTTACATAATAACGTAAATTTAGTAAGCTGATGTTTAAGCTAATGAAATAAATACCTTTGAGAGTAAATATTGAAAACTTAAAAGACAAACAAGGATAAAATTAAAAAATTATATGCTTAGGATTTTTCAAATAAATTAGGAAAAATTCAAAAGTAGACACAGATGAATTTGTAATGTAAAAAAATTAGGTTTCTATAAAACATATATAAATTATAAGATCAAGCATGGTAACAGTACTTATTTAGAGGAGAAGAAGAAAATTACCTTGAGCAATGTGATATCCCTTTGTTGTGAATTTCTCAACTTTTCCATTTCTCGACGAAAACGCATTTCTTTCACTGGAAATCCCCCTAAGTCACTAATTACAGATCCTGCTTCAGCACCAACATCATCAACAAATATCCGACTAAATAATTCCAGCGCTAAACGCCATCGTCCTAATAACATGTCATGTGAGAACATTTGTCCTTTAGAACTGACAGACCTATGTAAACAAATAAGAATATAAATACAAAGGAATTTGAAATATGCATAAATGCACTATAAATTTGTTTTAATTTTTTTTCAAATACTAACCAACTTATACACTAAATTTTTTAACTCTTATCATATTGATAAGAATTTCTAATCAGTCCAATTCTATACCTGTTTGACTTAGATTAGACAGTTTATACATCCTACACAACTTATAACACTTCATTTGCCATAAAAAATATAAAAAATGAAAGCAAATTGGTAATAAATTACATTTATTTATGAAATAATCTTATTATATGAAAATGATACTTTCAATAACATTTTTCAAAATATTTAATGTATTTCTTATTTGACTTAAAATATATTTTTATCTATCATACTTGATTGCAACAAAAAAAATCTGAGAGAATAACAACAAGAACAATAATCCTTAAATTATTTCAAAGAATAAATATCTATTTTTTTTTTTCAACTTTTATAAAAGATCTTTTAAAAGTATATTAAGATATTATAAAAGCAATTTTAAAGTAATTGAAAAAATATAAATATATCTGCCATTAATGAGACAGTACAAGGAAAATTTCTTTAAAATTATAAAAGAATATCAAGTGAAATTAAATCTGCTATTAAAGAAGGCAAATAAGGTAGTCTATTTAAAAAGGATTTTGACATACTTTGTTTACGTACAGTAGACAATTATCTCGAAAGAATTAACTAGTGATGAAGAAAAAAAAAAAAAAAAAAAAACAATACTTACCTGCTTTGTGTATAACCCAAACCTGGAGTATTGTCAGTTCTGTAAGACATATTTGGATCACGGGAAAAGCCTGCACTACCAGATGTTGTTGCATAACTAGAAGAAACAGTAACTTCAGCAGCAGGACTAGGAGCAGCAATATAGTTGGATGACAAACCTGATTGTGGATCTGGACTCTAAAGGGGGAAAAAAATCAAAAATTTATAATTAGTACCATACATTCATGAAAGCAGCAATTTTATATAATTGATAATTTAAGTAAGCATATATCTATGAATGTTTTGCATTTTATACTTGGAGATAAATCAGATATCAAGAATTTTCTGGTTTAAAAAATAATTTCAGAATGAAAGACAATAATAATCTAATTAAAAAATAATAAAATGGCCAATATACTGTCAAAATAAAAATAATAACTTGGAAATTTGTAATGTCCAGGGTACCTACACAAAATCGAACTCAGGATAATATGTACCATACATATTCGCGCGTTAGTTGAGAAAGTTTTGAAAAATAAAAAAATTCTATACCTACGGTAATACAGAATTTACGTAAGCCCGTAAAATTTCGGGGAAATGTTCGGCGTGAAAACATTTTCTGCACCCCTGGTAATGTTGGAGTTATTAGTAAAGAATCAAAGAAAACAAAATTATTTAAATATATGTTAATTAATGGAAAATATAAATCATTAAATCTGGAAAATATAGTACTCAAAATATAACTGTCATTACTCTATGATCATATAGTAAACTAAATAGTGCATTGATAAAATAGCAACTAAGAAATAAGAATATTAAATTTGATAATTTTCGTAATTAAACTTGAGTAATTTACTGATATTCAGAATAATATAATGTGAGAGATATTTTACATAAATTAAAAGTTGTTGATACTGAATTCTATTTAACTGAAATAAAATAATTAAAAGGAATCAAAAACACATGTTTGATGACAAATAACATAAATCCACAAATTGGATACACAAATTTATACACACATAATTTGGAAAAGATGGCTATCTCGTAAGTAAACAACTATTGTGAAAGCAAAAATATTTTTAGAATAAAATTAAATACACAACATCATACCTTAACCTTGATGATTTCCTGAATTATGAATTTTTTTAATGCATTAAGATTATATAATCAAAGTATCTTGATAATTAAAAGTTTGTTGAGTAAAATTTAGTAAAATATTGGAAGTCCTGATGATAAATATTTTAAAGTATCTTGAGTTAGTTAATGCATATTATGCATTCATTATTACTAAATTGGAGTTCCTATTAAAATTTTCTTTATTTAGTGGGAATGATTAATTTCATATGACGGTAGTTGGGAGATTAAAAAGTGTAGTAAAATAAGAGATTTCTCGATTTAGAGCACTGTCTAAAAATGTCATTTTAAAATTATTTAAGTTAATTGCAGCTGGGATTTACTATAATAATGTAAATAATCTTTATACGCCAATAATTTTTCTTCAAACTAAAGATGTAGATTCTAGCAGTAAATCAGGACAGTGCGATTCTACTTCTATTTCAGATAAATACATCTGAATTTTGTGATTATATCAAAGACAATATGTTGAAGCTACTAATAAATTATATAAAATACCTATATTCTGGAGTATTGTAACATAACAATGCTGTAAAAAAGGCTAGATGGTTGGACTCTTCCAATAAAATGGCTGTTCAGAGTGCAAGAATATATCTAGCCTCTTAGACTGCTCATTGAAGACAAAATCCCTGATAAATGAAAAGCAGGGTCTGAAGCCCCACATTTGCTAACACATCTACTACATCACTCTTTCAAACACACACTGATGAAAGATCCAAGACATCTGGAGAAAAGTACGTTGGCGAAACAATGAATATAAAAAGAGCCAATGAAAATTGCCCAAAATTCATGTTCACAGTGGCGATCGTTCACAACAGGCCTGAACAGAGCCAATAATCGCGATTTTAATTGTAATTGTATTAGTGTTCACTGAACTCTGCAATGGGTATACATCTCCCCAATTCAAGATGGAGGATCAACAGCTGATTTCATGATGTAAAGTTGTTGTTTAAATATGAAGGAGGGAGCAAGTATGGCTAATTTACCACAAACCATTTTTTCAGATGCAGTAGAAGATCTTTATAATGTAAACCTAAAGACGTGAGGTTGTGTGTTATGTGGATCACGTTTAACATATCTTCTGAACATGGCCAAATATGTCTGAAACATATCAAAATACAGTAGAGTATCTTTAGATTGCATTCCGTGGAAAGAGGAGCTGTCCAAATCATAAATTTTTGCATAATATAGTTCATTTCACACATTGTTAAATTTACTTTATAAACATGGTCCAAATCATTCCTTATATTATTCATTTTCAAAATTTGTATTGTAATAATAGCAATTTATTTATTAAAAGATTCCAAATTAAGGAGATAAAAAGGAACTAATGTATCAAATTTAGTTCCCTAGAGATTACCACTTTTTTTTGCAATGTGGAATGCAGGTGCTTCTTAAAAGCAAAATTCATTGTTTATGCCTGAAAAGTTTCGTGTTATATAGAAAATTGCATTATAAAGATTTTCTGTACATGATTAAATACCATTATAGCTAAAAGAGAAACAGTCCGTCAAATACTTGCTTGAAAAATATTAGAGTGCCAGACAAAATTCAATTTTGATTTGCAAGCAATTTTGTTTTCAAAGATTTTTAAACCCACTGAAATAGACCAATGTATCTTCTTCTGCTTTGATCTTTCTTTGTACGTTAATATTACCTTATGTTTTGTGTGTAATAGGCTAAGTAGTATGATAGTCATTTCAACATGTAATTATCAAGATTATTCATGAAGATGTTACGTTTGAATCCTGCAACATTAGTTATCAATCAAGTTTATGCACCATTTGATTCAAAAGAAATATTTGTCAAAATTAATATTAATGTTATAAATCTTACTTTTATTCACTTGGATGATACACAACATAAAAATAAAATACATTAGTTATGAAAATAAATCAATATTATCCTTGGAAAAAACCCCAGAAAACTAAATTATTTAATGATTTTAAAGCATAAGTATATATATCTTTAAAAAATCAAAGTCATTTAAACAATTCATTAAAACAAATTCATAAGAAAAGAACTTACTGCAGATGCTGACTGTCTGATGCAGCCAGCATGAACAATGACACTTGACTTCACTGGGCTAACTCCTTCATATTTTTTGCAAGGTGCAGCTACAATGATAGGGGCCCGAGATGTTTCAGATAAAGATCTGGCAACAAACATATCAGAATCAAATTCATTAGGATCAGATGACCTGTTATTTGTTGTCATAGCTATAGCAAATTCCTGTCCTTCAAATCCTGATCTACCTGGTGTTCCACAGGATTGATATGCTGCAGAACGTAGATCATCATCTCCTGAATTAGATCTTTGAGAGTCATTAGTAAGATGTGAGTTATCTCTTTCCTCATACTCTGGAGGCGGTGGTGGTGGAGGTGGTTGTCTAACAGACAAAGGCACATGAACCAATGATATATGAGAAGGCACAGTTGACCTCCTTGATTCAACAGTACGAGTAGACAAACCCAATTTGGTAGGGACAGGTTCATAGTCACCATACACAGAATATTCATTAGTATATGAAACATTTTCAGGAGGTGCAGATGCTGATCGAGGTATACCAAAAAGATCTTCCTTTCTAGAAGTGGGCTGAAGAAGATGAGGCTGGTCAGCTAACAATAATGATTCTGCTAAAGATGTATTGAATGGATCTGGAGGTGGACAACCTAAGAATAAAGTAGAATCTGAGCGCAAGAAAAACATATGTTTTCGTCCTTTGCCTGAAATATGTCCATCATCATCAGCACCATCAACTTCCATTGGCATTTGAGAACTATTATCCTCTTCTTGCTCTTCATTTTCATTTTCATCCTATGAAAAATATTTAATGAAATTAATAAAAATATTTCCAAAAATTAGAAAATAAGAAAAAAAAAAAAAAAAAAACAGTTGAAGGAAAATGAACTTTCAGCCACTAAAGAAAACAAAAACTGTCATAGTTTCCTACCACTAAGCCCCCCAGCTTTTGCCCATGCTAACGACGCGGACCTTCCAGAAAAAATAAATAATAATGCAGTAATATAGCGATCACAATAACGGATCTCTGTACATTCACACCTGTTAGGTAGAAGAAAAGAAAATAAATAAAATAAGATGAAAGGAGAAAAGGAATTTAAATTTATTAAAATTAGGAGTTATAAATATATTGTGTGATTTTTAATATGAATTACAGAGGAAAAAGTTTACTATTAAATATGGCCAAAAGATCATTAGTGGTTAATAAACATTGCATGTGAGAGATGTAAATAAATATAACTTGGTAACTTCATGGTAAAATGTGAATAATAAACCTTAGACTCACCTGAACTAAGAAATATTTCTTGCCTGAAAATTGCATATGTTGAACATATTTTAAATTGTGCCAAGTATTAAATTTTTTACTTTTAAACGTTTATAATTAATAATTCTGTAATATTTCATTGCAATAAATTAATTTGGCACTTTATGATAATATTAAGAGATACATAAATCAAAACACAGGAATATACACAAATATATTTAAATAAACAATTTCCTTTATTAAAATATTATATTTATTGAATGGGGGGGGGGGGGGAGGGGGGAGAGAAGTGCACACTTATCATACAAGTATTATTAAATCAATAACATTGATATTTATTTATCAATATGGGCTGATTAACATTCACTTTTCTGAGATCAATTAATTAAATTTGTTTGAACAAGTTAATCATCATTTACGAATTTTGAAACCTCGGGATTCGTAGTTGAGTCCATTATTCTGAAAATAAGTTCACAGTCAATTTACAGTCTTTGGATCACTGTATCTTTTGTTTGTCATCCAGCATAATTTAAGAAAGACAGATTATCAGTTTATTAGCCTCATGATGACAAAAAATTATTTGTAATGGAAAGGGCGTTCATCCATAAATACGTAGAGTTAGTATTAAGAAATAAGATTACATACCAACATCTTGTAAAATATTCAGGAAACGATTATAATCACAATACCATTATCCAGTATTCTTCTTGTAGCACATTCTTTTTCTCTTACCACTATAATTTTTCTAAGTGGGAGTTTTCTTTCACTTAAACTCCGTGACTCCAAAGCATTTGATTGTAACTCTTCTGTAACGGTTTGACACCACTATCTTCGATGTTATTACGAAGTTTCCGATAATCACTAATTCATAGACATTAACTTTGTAGCACCCTTTTGATTAGGATATTTCCTTTTAAAGGTAAAATCATGAGAAGCAAAAGGACCAAAGGATCTGTTTAATCCAATGGTAGAAAAAATAATTTTGCGGAGCGACTCCATGCCCTTCTTGGCACGTCGCCGTCCAAAGCCCAAGAGAGCGTGATGACGCTATCAACGAACGTGCGTTCGGTGCCAAAGATGCTGATTGGTTGATTTTAAAATCTATGCCACACAGAGTAATAGAAGTGTTTGAATAAAATAATGTTAAGTGGTAAATTTGAATTTTAGATTTGAAAATTATTATAAAAATATTCTATTATGGTAGAAAGTATTAATTTTAAGATTTATTATTTTATTATTGATAATTTTTGACGATCTTTTATGGAGATTAAATTAAAAATTATTTTTAAGTGAAATTTAACTGAAAAACGAACTTTATGAAAATTAATGAATATTTAAAGGTAGAATTTAAATTTTGAAAGTCAAGAAGTTTTTTGATTTAATTTAAATATTTTAAAATAGTTTTTTAAATTAATTTTAATTGGAAAGGATGTTATTACATAACAACACCCATAAAGCAAACATGCATTTAATGCTTTTTAATTTACCTTCAAATTGCTATTTATGATTACTTCCTTCCCCCCCCCCCCCTTCTTCAGGAGCAGGGTCTAGACAGACTGTCGATAAATAAATATAGGTTAGTAAAATTTCAAGAGGCAATTTTAATCTATTGAGCCACTACATTTATTCAACAGTAGAACCAACAAGAGACTATATTTGAGATGGAAAGTCATATTACATAGATTGACAAACTTCAAACTCTGAAAAGGTATGGGAATTTAATAAGTAAATGAAAAAGACCAAAATACTTCTGGATTTGCCATAGTTTTGTATGATTCAATGTTTTTCCCCATTTCTTTCTTCCTTCAGAATACTGTGATCCGTTAATAATGGAAATAAAAATTGCCTGATTTTTCCAGATCTGTGACAACTTTGTCAGAGACAGTTATTAATTGTGTGTCTGCATCTGTCAAACTTGCTCAATGTTGTCAGGTGTTTTGCTTGCTACCAGTCAGCCTGAACATAGCTCATCTTAAATAATTTCTTTTCCATCATGATAGCATTTGAACCAGTTATAAGCACATTTTCTGGTCATGGTTTCTGTTCTATATATTTACAACAACATTACATGGCTCTCCATCACCGTTTTTCAAAATTTGTAATAAAATTTTATGTGTTGTTCCATTGTGCTGTGTCTAGTCTTGCCAGGTCCTGAGTTTCAAAAAAGCAGGACAGTGGCTTCTAAATTGGGACCTAAAAATACAGCACACCCTATGAAAACTGAACTTGTCTATAAGAGAATACTGTCTTAATTGTAAAACGTCATAGTTCCTACGGTAGGAATATCTTTATAAATATATCTGCTAAGATGAAAGACTTAAAATTGGAATTTTTCTCATGTCCCTTGCGATTCCGTCTTAGCAGGTTTTATTATACTAAATAAACACAACAATCTTATACAGCAAAACCTGTGAAAATGGAATTACTAGAGACCAAAATTCTAATTTAGCAGATATAATTATATAGTATTCCTATTTTAGGGACAATGAAGTTTTTACTTTTTAAACAGAATTTCATTATAAAAAGGTATACACAGGGTTTACTAAAGAAAATGCAGAATCGCTAGGAACTGCAAATGATTCCATTTTAGGCAAATTTTCTTCTAGGTAGGTAGATTTGGAAGGGAAACAATAAGAATTTTCAGTTTCTTCACAGGTTTCACTGTATTAAGTTCCACAGCAAGATACTAGAGAAAAATTTAGAGAATTTCTTATCATAAAATACAGAACTTTTGGCGGCCCGCGCAATAGTTACACAGGACAAGCTTCGGAGCCTCTGAAAATCTGGACACCTGGCAACACTAACTGTGACACACAAAGTGCCCACATTTATCGAACGACTGCAGCAGTCAAATCCACTTCTACATAGTGTATTGTTATGAACCATTTCTCTACTATTCTCACCATGCACATGCCATATTTTTAGATCAATTTTCATTTTATAAATATATAAACTCATTGGGGTTATTAGACATTGCTTGTATTTTACAATTTTTTGCTACCTTGTACTTTACTATTTTTTGATATTATATATTAGATAGAATTGAAGATATTTGAAATTTCACAAATTGTCTAATATTTATTAATAAAATAATTTTAAACTAACATTAATTTGCTAAAAGAGTTATAAACACTTGACATAGAATGAAAAATATAAAACTTAAGATGTTAAATGCATTAAAAAAGTGAGTTTGTAAAATTTAACATATACTTACTTGGTCATTCCAAGGATCAATGTTTAGACCCTCTCGGACGGTTTCAGGATCACTGCCATCTATACCTGAACGAATATAATACACAAGACCATCAAAAACATATGCTATGTGCTTCAGAGCATTTACATCTAAACTAGGAAGCGAATCAAAGTGTTCATTGTTGTGAGCCCTCATCAGAGATAATGCATATGACAGGAAATCTCTTCTTGCAGAAACTCCATCTGACCCTAAATAACAATGTAAAAAGTAGCTATAAATTTAATGTTCTTTTAAACTTTAGATAGAATATCAAAATTATATTTATATGCAGATTATTATAACTAAATTAATTACCTTCATTTTGAAAGCTTTGAAAGCTATAATTTTTTTTGGCAAAAGAAAAAAAAAAAAAATCCTATTTTTTTTTTTTTTTTTTTTTTTTTTTTTTTTTTTTTTTTCTAATTACTAGAATACCAATTTTATTTACCAGTAAAGATAAAAATAACTTTTGCCATACTAGAGTAACTTTTTTGTTCTTATACAGTAGAACACACATAATTTGAATGTAATTAAATAAAAATATTAGATAAACTGAACTTTTTAAAATCCTTTGGAAATTCTAGCAGCAGGTTGCAGAGAAACAGGTTATAACAAAGTCTGTATGAATAATTTTCACACTTCCTTCAGGTTTATTATAAGTAGTTTCTACTAGGGATGCACTAAAGAGGGATTTTGGCTGAATACCGAATATTCAGAACAGAGGTGAACTGAATACCAAATATTCAACCAGCCAAACAGCAACTTTTTGGCCAAATACCAAACAGTTAGTGGAATACCCTTATATTTCAGCATTTAAAAGTTTTAAAAAGTTAAATTTGATTTTCTCAAGTAAACTTTACACTAAGAAAAATCTATGTTTTTAATTATTATTTAAGAAGAGGATAGTCTTAAAACTTTTTGAATTAATAAAAATTTTAACTTCATGACTTCTCTGAATTAAAAATAAATTAATGAAATAAATAATATAATCCTTAATCATTTATATAGAATAAAGTGTTTATGTTCTTCTCATCTAATTAACAACAATATTAAAAAACTAATTTATGATGCATTAAAACATGGTTTTCCAAAAAATTTCATATTCTTTAATATATAATTAGTACTTAAATGATCTTAAAAAACAAATTAACACATGTGTAAAAAAATTACAAAAAAAATTATATATATATATATAAAATAAGAAAATAAATTACAAATTAAAATAATAAATTAAAAATATAAAATAAAAAATTGTAAAATACTAATAATAAATTATAGGACAGTTGGGTGGGTAGATGTTAGAGTACGGAGGAGGGTGGTGTTGTCTGGGTAATACACACACGGGGAAAAAAAATAAAATAAAATGGGGCATTTGATTTAAAACTACGTTGCTAATACACATTTAATATTGGATATTGATTCGATACTTTTATATGTATAATGGTGTAGTTATATTTATATATTTATCAATTCGTTTTAAATTTATTCATATACAGCGCCATCTAGTTGCGGTTATTTTATCAGTAGCATTGGATTGAGATGTAAAGACATACATTTTCGCTCATTACACTTTAAATTCTGACCCATAGATTTTGAAATAAACCTTAAATGCATAGAGTTTACATTAAATATCGGTGAGCTCGATATGAAAAATTACTGGGTTTCAATGGGAATTTCGCCAAATTAGGCAGCTATCGCTAAGTTGGCGTCATATATAGCAACTTATTTTTGTCGCCAAATTTGGCGATATCTTTCCAAGTTGGTCAAAATTTGGCTGTATTGTCTGTGGCAACCTATTGTGGCTGCTATTAGTACTTTTCAACAATTACTCATTGTTGAAGCTCATACCGATTTCTCCATAGGAATCCTAACATGACCGAGATGAATGATGAGGTCCAACCGGAATTGTGAGGGACACACAGAGACTTGCATTTTATATAAATAGATGTTAACAATTAACTTGTATTTAAATTTTAGCCTTCTCAGGACAATATCATATTAATTTCTAATACAAAGTATACTATCTTAAATGAGAATAAAATGCATGTTTTAATAAATTTATTATTTATTCTTCCCTCTCCCCTTAAATTATGTGCATTTAATTTTTAAGAAAGTTTGCAGACACATTAAATGTAACTTATTAATTTCAAAATTTAATTATTATTAATATTAATTTCTTAGCATATTAATTTTAATTTTTATATTTAATTATAAATTAATTTAAATGATGATGCAATGTTGTCACAGGAATTTAAATTGTGATATGTTATAGTGAGGTACAAATATTTATGTGAAAGATTAATAACCATCTTTTTCACCATTTTACATATCATTTTGATTTAATATATCAATTACTAATTTTTTATAATACAATTGAATATATTTATTAACATATTTTTAATTATTATTTAATTATCATACATCAATCTCTAAACCGTATTTGCTTTAAAACTTGATCCATTAATAGTTATTAATAGTTTTTATTATATAATAGTTTTTATTTTACTGATAAGTCAATAGATGGCAACACCACACTGATTCATTTGAATACATGGAGCAGTTTATTCTCAATTCTAAATTATCTATAGAAGGCACTGGTTATATATAATGGGAGTCTGCTTGGCTATGCTGGATATTGTTGATCCTTGGTCCACCATTATATAAAAACTTTTTTGGCAACATATGCTGGTGATCTCCAATGAGTGTATTTATTATTCCCACTGCTAAGACAGTATGGATTTTAATTTGGTAATTAGTTTTTTATTTTTCTGCTATCCTTCTTAATCTTGATTTATTTTGAACTCAATGTGTTCAATGGTTTATTTCTCTGTTTCATGAGTGTGGTAGTCCCAAATTCATATTTTTCAGCTAATTTATGGCTAATATGAAGATGAAACCACACATTTTATTTGTAGAACTTGGGGCATTTGGGTCCCTATGATTCTGTCTAAGTTCTACAAATTTCCATTATTCTGTTTCAGTTATTCAATTATGAAATTATATTATAAACGATTATATTATTATATAATAATTATATTAATATTCGTTTATTATTAACGATTATATTATAAAAAATAATATAATCAATGATATTTGTGAAATGACAGTAGATGAAGAAATGAGTGAAACTGAGGAAGAAGATGTGGAAATTCCTAGTTTTTCGGAAGCTGTAAAAGGACTAGAAACCTTTTGGCATTTTATCGAAAGTGTCGAAAATGCGCCTGAAGAAGTTTTCAAAAGCTTAAGACAATTAGACTTATCAATTAAAAGTTGCCAAAAGAAAAAACAAAAACAAAAAACTATAACCGATTTTTTTGCAAAAACATATCAAATGACTCTTAAAGAGAAATTTCTTGTCTTGGATTAAATACAGAATTTCTAAGGTAATTATGTATTTTTACTTTATTAGCTAATTTTTTAAGTGTGCAAACTAATTTAAATTTCTAAAGAAAACTCAATTTTATAGAAAACTCTTTGTATTATTGTACTAAGATAAAACAAACCCTCTTCTGAATATCAATATTTAAACTATTAATTTTTTCAAAAAATGCTAATTTTCCCGTTTAAGAAGTATTTCCCTTCCATTTCCTTGGGAAACTTCTTAAGTGGGTTTCACTGTATTACTTTCAGACTTCTATTTCGGACGACCTTAAAGATTAATTTTGCTTAGGCGTTACTTGCAACTGTTTGTGGGTTATAATGTACCCAGGGCAGGCAAGACTAGTTTCGAGTCCAAGTAGCCTAGTAAGCCTACTACTTGCCTAGTCAGGGCTTAATTTCTAACAAAAAAAGTACCGGAGCTCTAATATTCTGCTGTACTAACAACTGTAGCGTGCCCCCCCCCGTCACTCCAGTCTGCATATTTACATTTCATACATTTTCAAAATTTAAAGCTTTTTTTTTTTTTTTTTTTTTTAACCATTTGGAAAAATGGTTATTGTCCTCGGTCAGGGTAGGAAATCAAAAAACATATTTGAAGCGTTTTATTAGTTGAATCCCTCATTTTATTAGTTTTCTGATTGGTCTATATAGTAATCTGTATTTTCCCTTTACTTTCAACAGAGATGGATACTTCTGTTGCCACTATGACAAAAAATAATAAAAGCTACAAAAAAAAAAAAAATTAATAACTCAGAAACAAATTGAGATACAGGTTTCAAACAAATTGCATTTAAAAGTACATTTTTTTTTCTCTATACGACGGTGTAAAAAGTAATATTGTGGGATGTTTAGAAGTTTAAGAATGAATTTCATTTAAAATGGGTCCAGGAATATTAATGTTTAATCCATGGCATATGTAATGTATGACCAGCTCCGTAGATGTTTAAAAATTTACAGTACCGAAAAATGTAATCCATGGTGTACGTAATGTATAATCAACTCAGTACGATTTGTTATCTCTTAAATTTTAGTCTTTGAAAAAATCATTTTCCAAATGGTCGTTGTAATTTGTAAAATTGCATTTTTTATTATTATTTATTTATTTTTATTTTTTTACGAAAGCGAAAAATGTACATATAACTATCAGCATATACTTAGCTGTCAGCTATTCCACTTTTTAGTTATCACTCCTTCCGAATAGAAATCTTTGCCAGAATTCTGGGATTAAATATTGTAAGGATTATGACTCGGAAAAAGTGTCAATACAAAAAAAGGAATAGTTCACAACTACACATTTTTATGAAAAAATAAATAAAATTTATAGAAATTAATATTTATATGCTGAAGAAAGAAACAACACTTATCAATTTCCTATAAAAAGGTGCATATCTTAAACTATAATAGATTCCTTCCGCTTAACAATCTTTTGTGGTGAGTGTCCCTGAAAATCAGATTAAATTAAAAATTTGACACCGAAAGAGTTAATGCTTTTATAGAAAAAGAGGAAACACTGTTCGATTGCTTCGTATCTGAATAACAATACATATACGTATCTACTTCCAAATGAAAGTGACTTTGTAAATGTACAGAACAGAGCCTTAAAATGGGCAGCGTTCATGATACACACAAAGAGCTATTGCATTGGGCTCCGGAGCCCTGTATTTATGAGCTCCGGCGATTTCCGACCAATATTTAAATATTTACTAAAAACAGAGAAGTACTGGAGCTGAGCTCCGGTGGGCTCCAGCGCAAATTAAGCCCTGTGCCTAGTACCATCAAGTCCAAGACTCAATAGCTAATTAACTGGTAAAATTAAAGTTTGTTCCTTTTTTTTTTTTTAATAGCTGTGCCCATTGCTGGGGATAACAAACTATGCCTTTTATACATGGAACGTGACTTTGCGCGGCTTTTTCCCCATTATGACTAGCTAAAAATATATTTCATCGCTCAACAGAGTGTTTTGGAAGTCATATGTGACAACTAACATATCTCGACCAAGTTTATTTGATTTAAGAAAAGGAGACATGTAACAAAAAAGGTAATAAATCAGATCCTTAAGTCTATCTTGTATGTCCTATGTGAACATTTCCAATTAACACGAATCTAACCCCTAGCCAGAAGAGAACAGTGTCCCGATCATTACAACGATTCGGTAAGATAGTGCATCTACAGCAGACATCCACACCTGACCACGAAAAATCACAAAGTCATTCATAAAAAGCTGACTTTCAAGGAGACTGATTGCATCGGCTGACTACATCTTTAAGCTGGAGCTTATTTTTGCATCAAGATTTTGGTGAGTGTGCAGTGTATTTTTTTTTTTAATTGTGCTATGCTGTGCTAAGGATATTTAATACAGGTGGTAAGAGTTTATTTTAATTGAAGAATAGTAATAATAATAATAATAATAATAGAAGAATACTCTCTTTCTGAAAATGGTTGATGCGAGTGGTTCTCCAACTTTCAAAGCTTCATTTTTGTTTATTTTGTTGTAAAAAGAACAGAAGACATTTAAAATTTTAACCGTTAAATTTAAACAGTCAACCATTTAAACAGTTAAAATTTTTTATTATTATTGATATTAAAAGAAACTGGTTCTTAAACTTTAATTTTTCTTTTGCATGTATTTTGCTATAAAAAATTTACAGTTATAAATTTAAAATTTTTAATACTTTTTGATTGATGAAAGAATGTTTTCAGCTTTATTTAGTTATTTTGAAATGTTTGTAGTGTCTTAAAAATTTTTAGGATTTGCTTTAAATTATAGTTTATGTGCAGCTGCTATTTTTATTTTACAAAATTATATAAAATAAGTATCAAAAAGTCTGACAAAAACAAACGTAAAGAAAAGGGATTTTAAGATAATGATCCAAAACGAACATATGTTGGTTCTAAATGTTTTTTCTTACCTTTTGCTTGGAAAAAAATAAAGTATCCGAAGTGGAGGAACAATAGTGTTTTTTATATATAAATTTTTATTATTTAAAGTGAGATCATATTATATCAAATATTGAACTATCTGTGTAAATATGTAATATTTAACGTGTTGAGTAATAATTAAGTGGTGATGATCCAAAGTAAGGATAAACCTCTGGAAAGTAAGGGGTCATGCCAAAAGTCATCTATTTTAATGTTTTTCATTTCTCAAAGTTTTAAGAGTCTTGAGATAGCTATTTTTGTCATATACACTCAACACTTTTTCAAGAAAAGTATTCGATTTTTTTTCTGCTTTATTATTATCATTACTGCTATTTTTATTATACTTATATTTTTTATTATCAAGAATTATATTTTTATTATTTTCAATGGTCAAGTATAATTTCAAAACATTTACATTTATAGTATATTTTCATGAATCACCTAATACCATATGAAATTTTATAAATTATAATTTATAAAATATAATTTTATAATTTAGTAAAGTGCAACGCATAGGATTCACCCTTATCAATATTTAATTACAAACCGGTAGCAATTCTTTTCCATGCGATGTAAATGCGGTAACCTATGGCATCTTTAGTGTCCAGGAACACAATCTATAACAATACCTCTATAGAAAAATATGTTGGAGATGTCAGAAAGTTATTTAAATGTCATTATTAACATATTTGTTGCTTTTTTAAATGTCTCAGGTATTAAATTCCTTTGACTTTGAAACTTCTCAATGAAATGGTTCAAGAAAAATAAAAATACAGATGTAACTTGGGAAAGTCTCACCATATATTATTGATGCCACTGAAGAATTTCCGTATATTGAGACTGGAAACAATGACTTACCTGATCACTTGCCCTGGTGTGTATTTTCACACTTTGCTCAATACAAATCATATGGTGCTAATATAATTTTGGAGTTCATGATGAAGTTGAAGGCAAGAAAAACAAAAATCATTCAATGCATTGTAGCTTTAATAGCAATTTATCAAGTCATGATACACACAAAATTTTAAATGCTAATGTTTTAACAGCCTTTTTCGCTATAGTTTTCTATTTTTATATAGTGTTGCAATTTTTTTTTTTATTAGGAGAAAATCCAAATTGATGCATCACATAATAGCTAAATGTCTACAAATACTGAAATATGGTGTAGTAATTCATATAGTACAGTAGACTCCCTCAAATCCACACAACCTGGGACCAGAGGTTGTGCAGATTTTAGAATTTTGCGGATTTCTGGTCATTGATTTTTTTACATTTGTGAAACATTAATTTAACTGGTAGTTAATCAAGGGAAATAATAATGAATGCTTACAATAAAATGAAACATTAAAATTAGAAAAATATTAAAATAATTTATTAGTTTAAAAGTAAGTAATTATTAAAATAATTATGTAAAATAAAAATTTAGAAAAATATTAAATTATTACTGATAAAATCGATTCAATTCGATTCCAAATGTCCTATGCTGCCTTCTAGTGGTACAGCGATCGTAAGATCGATATGTCATTATTCCTTCTTAGCACTTTTAACTTAGTAACTTTTTTCATTGTTATTTAGAGTCTTCAATGCTTTTTTTATACTGCTTTGTATGTTTAGAAATAAATTTGTCTATAATGTAAAAAAAAAAAAATTCCGCGAACAATAATTTAAAAATAGCGTTCCGGTTCGTAGATTTTTCCATTTCGAACCCTGGAATTTTTTATATAGATATGCTATTTTAAATCAAAATCAAAAGTAATGTAAATTTATTTAGTAATAAATCAGCTGTAATGGCCAAAAGAGAATGATTAACAAAAAATTTAGTAAAAAAAACATTGCGGTAGTCGCCGATTTCGGCACCATCTTGAATTTTGTTCCTGCAACTTAACTGTAGCTTTCATTGTTTACATCCGAAAAAATATGTGGATTTTAGGCGTTCACGGATTTTAGGGTCATGGATTTAAGAGAGTCTACTGTATCTCTTTTGTCCCATTTGTAATTATTTGAAAAGTATTGCATTTGTTATAATTTTATATTTCTTAACAGTATTATCGAACATTCTGTATTTTTGAATATTTTTTATTTGTATGTCATATTTTAATGTTTAAAATTTATATTCTAAATAATGAACTGTTTATAATTTGTAAGGTGAAAAAACAAAGAGACAGAAAATTACTACAAATAAGTTGTTTGTTATAAAGACTTTAGTAAGCATGCTATGCATGAAAAGAAATCACAACTAATAAGGACAATAGACTTTCTAGAAAAATACATGTGTGTTATGAACTTTAAGAATTTTTTATATACTTAATAATTTTTATTATTATATATCATTATCTATATTATAATTTATTTTTTGCTGCAGCTGTACAGAATATATTTCTTTTTCTTCTTACGGTATTATGGTATCTGTTATGTAAACTTAGTTGATGTAAAAATAGGCCCAACTGGATTGAGTAGAAAAAAAAAATTACTATATATGAAATTGGGTTAGAGAATCTAAGTGAATTCCACAGACATTTCAGACAAGATCTGTGGCTCTCGTTTTAGTGTGTGTGTGTGGGGGGGGGGGGGGGGGATATGAAAGGATAAATGAAACCCTTTTTTAAACGTAAACTTAATATTCAAATTTAAAATCATAAATCCCCAGCTTCACTTCTTAACCTTAATTCTAAAGCATAAAGTTGTTTTGCCCCTGATAACTTTCTTTTCCAGCCTAGCATTTATTACTTTCTGACTTCAATTTCGGACGATTAAGATTAATTTTGCTTAGGTTTTACTTTTTGCAGCCATTTGTGGTTAGTGATGCATCCAGGGCGACTAAGCTTAGTTTCATCATTGAGCCCCATACCATCAATCAATAGCCAACCCGTAAGGCATGGTGACGTTACGGCGACGTCGTTGTGAGGTCATAGTGACTAGAATGTGAAGTCGTTATGGCTGTTTTAGAGCTCATTTGTGACGGCACATTGTGACCAATTTGTGAAATATGTGTCATTTGTGACGAAATTGTCATTAACATTGTGATGATTCTGTGACGACAGTGACAATGTTGTGAAGTCACATTGTGACAATTTTGTGAAAATTGTGTGATTTATGACGATTTTGTCATTAACTTTGTGACGAATATGTGACTACAATGACAATGTTGTGACAGCGTTAAGATGCAAGACATTTATTAAAAAATGAAATCGCTATTCGAGTCCAATCAATGAACCTCGACAATGGAGGCAGGAGTAATTATGAGTAAAAGAAAATCCTGAAGTTCACAGAAAAATTTCCGAATGTTTTTTTTCACGATTCGTTGTCGAAATTTGCATTTTTTTCGTGATCCTTCGGCGAAATTCGTATTAATTGCTTCATTTATTGACAAAATTTCACGTTTTTTCACTATCCTTTGACGAAACTCGCTTTTTTCACTATGCTTTGACGGAATTCGCTTTTTTTCACTATGCTTTGACGAAATTCGTTTTTTTTCACTATGCTTTGACGAAATTCGTTTTTTTTCACGATCCTTTGACGAAATTCGCTTTTTTTCACGATCCTTTGACGAAATTCGCTTTTTTTCGCGATCCTTTGACGAAATTCACGTTTTTTCTTCAATCTTCTGACGAAATTGCGACTCTTAGATGAAAGTCACGTTTTTTTCATGACCTTTTGAAAAAATTAAAATTGTTTTCGCGATCTTTTGACAAAATTCGCCTTATTCGCGATTTATTTACAAAATTTCGCCTTTGTTGTGGGTCCATTGACGAAATTCGTGTTTTTTCAACAATCTTTTGGCAAAATTTGCTATTTTTAGATGAAATTCGCTTTTTTTTCCCACGATCTTTTGACGAAATTTGCATTTTTTTGTGATCCTTTGACGAAATTCACCTTAAATGCGATATTTATTAAATTTTGTGTTTGTCTCGGTCCTTTGACGAAATTCATGTTTTTTCTGCGATTCTTAAATTGAAATTAGTCGTATTTGCACGATTTTATTGACACGATTTCACGTTTCTTTCGCTATCCTTTGACAAAATTCGCGTGTTATTCACTATCCTTTGACAAAATTCGCGTGTTATTTGCGATCTTTTGACAAAATTTGCGTTTTTCCTGCAAATTTTTGACAAAATTTGCGATTCTTAGATGAAATTCACTTTTTTCCCCGCGATTATTAGATGAAATTCTTTTTTTCCGTGATTTTTTGACGAAATGTAAGAGTTTTTTTTTCGCGATTCTTTATTGAAATTCACGTTTATTCCGCGATCTTTTGAAGAAATTCGCGTTTTTTTTTTTTTTTTTTTTTTTTTTTTGAGATCTTCTGGCAAAATTCGAGATCCCTAGAAGAAATTAGTTTTTTTTTTTCCCCGTGATCCTTAGACGAAATTTTTTTTTAGATTCTTTGTCGAAATTAGTTTTTTCCCCAATGTGATCCTTAGACGAAATTTGAGTTTTTCCCCAATTCTTTGTGGAAATTAGCTTTATTCCGCGATCTTTTGACTAAATTCGTGTTTATATCACGATCGTTTGACAAAATTCACATTTTTTGGCGGCCTTTTGACGACATACGAGTCTTTTCCTGTTACTATTTGCCGAAATTCATGATGTTTTTTGGTCAAATTTTGGCGATCTCGAAATACTTTGCGATTTACAGTTACCGAGCTAATGTATATTTTTAGGAACAAAAGAAAATTTTAGGAGATTTTTGGGAATTTTAGGGAGTAAAATAACAGGAAATTTAGGAATTTTCGGGGAAATGCGAGCCCTGACAGTTGACGGCCCCATATATATCATATACACATGTTTTATTATGCAATATACAGGGATATACATATATGCTTATTTGTGCCACTAGCTAAATGATGCTTATTTGCAGTTTTTATTAATTCTGCAATTACTGTTCCCTCTAGGCCATTTTTAAAAGTTGCAGCACCCTGCTCTTTTTAACATAGGCGAAATACAAGGTTATTAGACATATAAGGTTGGCTCGTAACTTTTCACCCAATCGGAGAGATCTCGCTCTGCTACGTCAGGCTACGTCACAAGAATCCACAATCAGAATCCATCGCGTGCTAATAGCGTTATGTACAGTTGAATTGTTATGTAATTTTAAGTGGAAAAAATTATTAATACTTTTTTTACACGTGTAAAGAAATAATAGACCTTAGTTTTAAAGAAAATTAATAAGTTTTAAAATCTGTACAGTGACACGAGGCGGAAAAAAAGAGAAAATACAGTTATAACTGAACTATAATTGTTATTCTCTCTCTCACTCTATTATTTTGTTATTAATGTATATATTTTTTACTTATCAGTTGTCTATTTCTTATTTTTTTATATACATATTTATTAAATTAATAAAATAGTGGGTTGCAACTTGAATTCATTTTATTAAAATGTACGTTTTAATATGGAATTTCTACAAATTAGAAAAACAAAATAATAGTTTCTCAGAATTACGTTTATAAAAACTAATAAGTTTAAAAATCCTTTTTAGTTGTAAAAAACATTAAAAATACTTACAACATATGCAATTATTATTCTTTTAAAGCAGATTAGTAAAGTACAAAGTCAAAAATTCGGAATCCTCCGGAACTTGTCGATTGGACTTTTCCGAATTTTGAATCATTTGCATAATTAAAAAAAAAAAAAAAAAAAATGAAAATTTTATCCATTTTTACCGGCGAATTATTTACGAAATTATTACAAAGCATTTGAATACTAAAAAGAAAACAATTAATTAATAATTAAAAGAAAATAAATTAAAATAATGCTAAAGCAGATATTTTAATTGGGGAATATATCTTTTTTAAAAGGTAAAAAAACTTCATCACAATTATAGATTTTTTTTATGTAGTTTTTAATGTTTTTATGAATTTTGCCAAACATTTTTTACATTACTAATAGGAATCTGATTACAATATTCTAATTCAGTATAATAAATGTTGACCTCTTTTCAGTGAAGTTTATTTTGAAATCATACATCGACTTTTCAATGTTTCGCATTTTTTAAAGCGATTTTAAGAGGTTTTTTTTTTTTTACGTTTCACGGCGACTTTTTGACTTTCGTAAAACTAATTCGATTTCAAAGTTTTAGCCTAATTAATATATGGTAAACTTCTTACCCCATGATTAGTGATTTTTTAGGGATTTTCAATGCGATATTTTGCGATTCGGGAAAGCATTCTGGTTGCAATGTTTTAGACAATACATTTAGCTACAATAAAATTTGTTATTTGCGATTTTTAAATTTTTAGCCTTTTTTTTCCCCCTCGTGCGGCACTTTTCCCACATCATTAAAAGGAATCCCGTTTTAGACTTTCAGCTTAATATGGTAAATGTTGTTCTCTTTTTAATAATGTTTATTCGGAATTCGTACAGCGCTTCTTGAAAGTTTCGCGAATTTTTTATGCAGATTTTAGATTTTTGCGGAAATATTTTGACATTCGTAAAATAATTCATTTTCAATCTTTTAGCCCAATATAATACATTTTGTCTTACACATTTTTTGAAATTTGGGAGATTTGCAATGCGATTTTTGGCGTTTCGAGGCAATTTTTGGGGCATTCGTGAAAGAATTCCAGTTACAATATTGTCCACTATAGTAAATTATGTTCTCTTCAAACTTTAGACGCTTAAAGTTTTTTCCTTCTTTCTTTCTTCACGTTTCGCGGCGATTTTTTCGCATTAGTAAAAGGAATTCGGTTTTAATCGTTTAGTTCCGTATTATAAATGGCCTCTTTTTAATAAAGTTTATTCAGAATTCATATAGGGATTTTTAATTTTTTAAGATTCTTTTTTTCGTGTTAGAGATTTTTTTGACATTCTTAAAAGAAATTCGGTTTCAAACTTTTAGCTTAATATAATAAATTTTAACCTCTGCGATTTTCGCAGTTTTCGCAGTTGTTTTATGCGATTATTTAGCAGTTTATTTTACGTTTCGCTAAAATAAAAACGCCAGTTACGGAAACGTCCAAATTTTGGAGAATTCGGGATTTCGGAAGTCCGGATTTGAGACTTTGTACTGTATATAAAACACATAGTACCTTCCTACAGGTCCCCCCCCCCCCCAAATATTGGCTGTTTCCAGAGGCTGATACAAAGGAGGGGGGGGGGGTGATAGAGGAGAAATTAGCCTCTCACAATAATTATTAACGCAATCAATTTCTTGTTAAACATTTAATATATCAATAATTAAAAAATAATAATATTTACAACATTTCAACTGTTCACATATTATTTACAATTATTTAAAGCATTCGATTTTATATAATAAAGAAAATACTATTGAAAAAGGAAACAACTTGTTATTAAAAAGGAAAATAGTTTTTGACTCTTTTTTTGGGGGGGGGGGGGGCTACACAATCCTTATTGCTAAATTTTAATTTTCTTTTTATTGATTTCATCTCTTTTGACTTAGCATTTAAATATTTTACGCGGATAAAAATTCGTAATTTAGAAAAAGAAGATAACTTATTGTCGATATTTAGATTGCATGTTTTTGATGATATATATTCAACAGGTTTTTTTTTTAAATATCTTTCTTTTCATTGAATGTATCTTCATGAAATGAAATAAAATAATTTTCCATAATAGAAATGTTTAGCTGATATTATTGAAAACCACATCATTCACGTTAAAAGAGAGCTTTAAATTCAAGTCTTTGTGTATTTGTCTTCAAATCTAAAAAAAAATGTTTCGTACAAACAAGCAAAAACCAAGCAAACATGGGTTACGGCAGGGGTTCCTGGATTCTTGTGACGTATGATCCTACATAGCAACGGCAGTGGGCGGGACGGCGTCCTTAGTGACGAGCCAACCTTATATGTCTAATAACCTTGGGCGAAATACACCCTTTTTAAAAAAAAAAATTCGTGAAATTAACCTTTAGTTGCAATCAGAGATTTCTTATAAAAAACTTCTCCATATCACAGTATTTTTAAACCGATGTGCCCAAGACCTTGCAAAAATTATAGAACTTTATTTCTTTAGAAAATACAAGCTATTGTTAAATCATGTCATTATTTAATTGTATTTTTCAATTTGTAATTCATAAAATCCTTAAAAATTAATGTCCCTTTATTCATCATATTAACAAATTATATGCTTTTTTCTTATAATATTACTAAACACAACTGATACATTTACTCATGAAGTAATGCTCTGTTTTAACTGAACTAGCACCCCTTTTTTTACAGACTTCAAAAAGGAGGAGGTTATCAATGCGACGCGTATGTATGTTTTTTTTTTTTTTTTTTTTTTTTTTTTTTTTTTAATGTATGTTCACCGATTGCTCCGAACTTTTTGTCCGATTTATGTGATTTTTGTTTTAATTGAAAGAGGATACTCTCGAATTGGTACCACTTCCGTTTCATCGAAATTGGTTGAGTAGTTTTTTAGTAATTCAACAAAAACCAATAAAATGAAGGATTTCACCCAAATTATCTTTCATTGTTGTAACCGGTTTCTCAATCATAAGCATAAAACTATGTATTATATACGTTAGCGCCAAGTTGTCGCAAAACTTGGCGAATATTAATATAAAAACGAATATAAACGAATATTATACGATTTTTTTTTCCCCCCAGGAACTATGGCAAGGAAATTAAATTATGGAAAGGATATTTTCTCCTTTCCTGGCTGTAAAGAACAGTAACAGTTGCATGGGTCATTGCACATAGTGATTTATTTCTACAACATAAAGTCAGTATACAATTTTTATATCAAGGCCTAAATATTAATATAAATTCCTGGATAAATATTTTAGCACTAACTTTAAATTCCTCAATGATCATTCATCTCTGCTTTTAATTGGACAGAAGTTTTCTATTTTCCTGGCACCCCCAATATTTATTAACATCACAAATATTTACAATAATATTTATGGAAGATTATGGTTAATTTGATAAATTATTTAAAAGAATAACAGCTGTGCAATTTATTACCAATAATTATTAGAGGGAAAAAATCATGAATATTGTTACTGTATTTGTACAATTATTCATGGAGCTACTTTTAAAATTTCAAAATGAACATTTAAAAAATACATAGATTGCTTAAAACTTATAATTTACTTCAAAGCTCTAGATTAGCAATAATAACTTTCAGTTTTTATGTTTCACTTGTAATAAATATGAAAACAATTTATTAAAAATATCTACTACTTCCTCTTATATTAGAGTTTAAAATATATATACATATATATATATATATGAAAATATACACTGTATGTTATTTGTCATCTTTGTTTGAATGCAAAAAACTGTCAATGCAAATTTAATGTATAGTGATATCAAATAAGTGCAACCTTAAGAATATATATCTTATATATAA
This sequence comes from Maratus speciosus, assembly GCA_963932465.1. NCBI lineage: Eukaryota > Metazoa > Arthropoda > Arachnida > Araneae > Salticidae > Maratus > Maratus speciosus. The sequence goes on from OZ010791.1 coordinate 145,162,602, forward strand.
ATTTAATGCTAACCAATGTTTTATGTCCTCTTATTCATACAAAATTTTAATTTCCCAATCCATAAATTTATATCACTATTAACCTCTTCTTACAGCTCACTAGGAAACATTTTCAACTGTTGATTCTGGATTTCATCAATAATAGTACTGTTGGAAAGGTCTTGTCATGAAAATCTAGAAAAATATAGGAATTAACTTTCCCAAATCCAAATGTTCACAATATGTAGGTAAATTTCTTCGGTGATGTCATATGTAAAGAAAAATAAATTTCATTAACACGTTGAGTGCCACAATGACTGATGTTGAAGCGTTGAAAATTTACAATGTTTAAAGTAATTTTTAAGAAAGTATAATCCTGTAATAAATAAAAGGTAGGTAAATTTTAAATATTTGTTCAGTAATTATTTAAAACAATGTATATTTTTTTTAGTTTTGTATCATATTTTAGACGTCAGCCATCGGTGAATGATACGTTTTAAACGGAAAGTTCGCTGTCAGCCACAGATGGCTGACGTGGCGCTTACCGTGTTAAGAGTGATATCATTGGAAAGATCTTGCCATGAGGATCAAGAAAGATACAGAAACTATCAGCCAAAATCCAAACATTTAAGATATACAGGGCCATTGCTTCTGTATCATGAGACACAAAGAAACATAAAAGAAAAATAAGATTTCATCAAAAGTGGTTTCGCTTGATAGCTTTTGTCTTGAGGATTAACTCTTTAATGTACTGTATTATGAATTCATGAAAATTTTATCTTCTAAAGCATTTTTTGTGAATTTTTGAAATTATATTAGAAGATTTACATAATCATTTAATAAATTTTAGAAGGATTAATTAAATTTGAATTTATAGGGATTTTGTGCAATATTTATAACCCCACTTAAATCTTTTGTTTTAAATATTTTTTTTAGTATTTTGTAGAATTAGGAATTGTACAAATATAATGTTCTTACAATAGAAATATTTCTGAATTGAAAAATTCCTCCCTCCCAACACCAAAAAAGCTGAAAAGATGCAAAGGCAAAAGAAATCATCCTTTAAAAAATATTTTTGTTTTGTGTAATCAATAATGCTTTTGGAACAAGATAAAGTAATGCTTCTATTACTCATTCTAAACTGTATTACTACTAATCGATATATTAAATGAATTTTATAACAAGTTATTTTAATGGTACTTATAAGTACCGTCAGTAGATAAAAAGTTAACTAATGATGAACAAACTATCAAATTTAAAAAGAGATTAGTTTTAGCTTCTAATAGCTTCCTTTGCTTTTTTTGTGCCTGTTGTTATGGAAGAAATAGACCCATATCTCAGAAAAGGTTGGATCCATGCAGATTGAGGTACATCTTTCTTGATCTTCATGGAAAAAACCTTCCTGATACCACTTTTGATGAAACCCAAAACTAACAGTTAAGTATGTTCAGCCAGAGATGCTGCCGACTTTTTCGCAGACTTGCCGAATTCTTTGAATAACATTTTTCAAATCAATCATAAGAATTTCTGATTCATTAGAAATTTTATTTAAGATGGTTCTCAAATTCCCTGCAAAAGAACACAAAACTTTTAACACATTTTCTAACATATTTTTAAATATAAAGGTGTAAAATTGGCAATCCTGACTATTGAAGCAATTTTGAATCAAACAATATTTTCCATTTTTTCATATATAAATTAGTTGTTTGTTGTTGAGTTATAAGCAATTCTTGTCATGTGATGAAAAGACTTTCTCCTTTCTTACACGGCCACTCCGGGAATTCAGTTAAAAACACAGACTTAACAGTATGTTCTGAAAAATCTTATGAAACATTGAAAATGCCATTTGATTACATAGTACCTGAATTTCAATTTCATGCATTTCCGAACAAAAAGGAATTCAGAAATGTGCCAGAATGTAGTTTCTTCATATTTGAGAACAGACTTAACTATTTTAATTTTCTTTTAAAGCATTATCAAGATTTCCTAAACTTAGAAGATCAAAATATTTAAATATTTCATTTTATTTATAAAACAAAACATTTCTATATTTACTATTTTATATATATATATATATATATATATATATATACGTATATATAAAAAAAAGTAGGACCAATCATCAAAATAGTGAAGGAAGAGAACATTTTCTAAAGAAAAATATCACTAACAAAAAGCCCACATAGATTATGTAAAGTAAAATATTACAATTTCGCAACAATATCTTCATATTCAGTTAAAATTTGATATGGTAAATATATAAATATATATATATACATTTAATAGTATATTTTTTAAAATCTATGTAAACTATATTACAATTCAATATTTTAAATTATGACAAGAGACAATCTAACATCCAATTTATTAGAATAGTTTATTTTGTCAAAATGGCTGTTTAAAAATTGAAGGATTTAAATTCTTTTTGAATGAACCAAACTTTTATACATGATAGAGTTTTGTGATATGCAAGATTGTATCCCTCCCTATCTCTGTGTGAGTGTTTTCTTTAAATTAAAACTCACTGAAAAGAGCAACAGTGCCACTTGGATACCTTTTATTATAAAGTTTCCTTATTGAAAGCTAACAGCTTTTCACAAGCTATCAGTATGTGTTCTGAATAAAAGTAATTGAAGCATTAACACTTACCTCTACGACGACTTTCAACTGTCCCAGTAGATGAGCGTCCTTCAGATTCACCTCGGGATCTAACGGACCTTGTATGCAAAGAGGAGTGCATAGGATGTGATGGGTGAGAAGGATTAGATTCAGATGTTAGAGCACAACCAAAACGTAACTGGGCCTCAGTAGAATCCATAACTGTTATAAGCCAATCCCAAGTTGGCTGCAGGTGATGTTCAAGATACATCTAAATTGAAAAACAGTAAACAAAAAATTGTGAATGCACTAACTCAATGCAAATAAATTTATTAAAATTGATAGGCTAAAGTTAGCAATTTGCTTTTAACCCCCTGACCATGAAGAAAAAGGACAAAACTGTAATGTTGTTTTCTTTGTATTTTTTTTTTTTAATTCTTAAAAAAGATGTTTTTTTCAAACATGATATAAAATGTTTTATAATGTATAGGCATATAAGCTTTGAGAGTATTAATCATAACTTAATTTTTTTACACTGGATTATATCAGTAGAATTATATTAATTTAAGTAATGCTTCTATTGCAGTGAAAGCTAGTAGAGCTTAGTGAATGGATTTATCAGTTTGCAGCGGTGAAAAGGTTAAGAAAGTCTATAAAATCTTCAACTTATAACAAGCATTTCTGTATCAAAGGAAGTTATTTTCAAAAGTATTTTTTCAATAATTACAGATTTTACAAACTTTAATTAAAACAAAATCATTAGTTAGAGAGAGCAAGCAATAAATTAAAAAACACTACATACTTGTAAATTCATTGTGTCTTGAGATGTTACTTCAAGAACCCTGGCTAAATTAGGCATGAGATTGTTATAATCTTGCAGCATGGTCATTAAATCTGCAATCTGTCTCATAACAATAGCAAAAGCTCTAGCTAAGGATACAGATGTTGTGGCAGCAGCTACTGTACATTCTTGAGTTACAGTTGCAGATACAGAAGCAGTTGTTCCAGTTGCTCGTCTAATTGATGATGGATCAATATAGATTAAACCACTTGACCCTGAAAATATAAAAGAGTTAAAACATCATAGTTATTAGGGTGAAAACAAAGATTAAATGCTAAATAAATTAAATAACATAAAACATAGTATTCTTACTGAATATAAAACCTTTAAGAGATCAAAGTGTTTGTACACTATAAAGCCAAAGGTGACTGGCCAATTGCGATTTTTGACGTTTCTTAAATATCTAGAAAAATACATATGGAATTATCCTGAAACTCCAGGTATGTAAACAGAATAGTACAGGTCATATATTTCCATAAAGATTTTTCCCAAAACACCATAGGGGACCATCAACAAATTGAAAAAGAATGAATCTTTTGGACAACCCTGTAAAAACTAATGTAGCAAAAGCGTTCAAACTGTAGATTATGATTAAGTGTAGGGATGTAACGAATATTCGGCCACTATTCGGTATTCGGCCTATTCGGCCCTTTTGCCGAATATTCGGCTGGCCGAATACCTGTGGACGAATAGTGGGACATTTGACCGAATACCTGTAGCCGAATAGTGGCATATTTGGCCGAATATTTTAAGATATTTGGTTAGATATGTTCCAGAAAATCAAAACGAAATATGATTTTAAATATTTTCGACAAACAATATTAAAAAATTATACCTAAATACATTAATTATTATAAGAAAAAGATCTCATTCTGAAATATGGGGTGGAGGAAGTATTATGAGGGGCTTGTTAATTTTGAGAGAAAGAAAAGAGAAAAGTATATTTTGGTAGCAGAAAAGAATATATAATATTTTAATGGAATGAATAATTATATTTTAAGAAAATAACTTTTTTTTTTTTTTTTGACATACAGAGTGTAAATTTACTAAGTTTAAGTTGCATGAAAAAGGATATAAAAAGACAGAGGACACATGCAAGTTCTTACTTTTAGGGGGTGAAAGGGTTTTACTAAAATAAAAAAAGTTTCATTTTTACAGAGGTAATGAGTTCTATTTTAGATAGTATATATATATAAATTACAAGAACTATCTATGGATTAAATAAAAAATTATGAATTAAATTATTATTTACATTTTTAAAAGTCATATGTTATCTTTCAAGTATTTTTTAAGACATTTAAAGTATAACAAAAAATACATTCAGCTGTTATGATTTTTGAAAACTCAAACAAAAAATTAATTTCAATTAGTCCTTAATTTAATTTTTTATTTTAAAATTGAAAAAAAATTAAACAATTAAAATAAAAGTCATTTATATTAAAGTCAGTATTCGGCCGCCGAATATTCGGTATTCGGCCTAAAACTTGGCCGAATATTCGGTATTCGGCTATTCGGCCAAATCACTATTCGTTACATCACTAATTAAGTGCCCTATTGTAATAAATTGTGTTCATTTTTATGAGAATGGCATGTATATCAGTAGAGAAATTAAAGTTTTTATAAAAAGAGTCCCAAATTTTGCCAAGTTTTTTGCTTATAATTTGTAGAGTTCTTAATATAAAAAAAAGTTCTTTTCAGAAAATATGAAAAATAACATTGTACACAATACCCTGCAATCAGAATGAAAAAAAAAAAAAAAATTGTATGAAAAATGAGCAGTTTTACTAAATAATGATTCACTGCGCATGCCCAAATGTAAACAAAATGTTCTTAGTCCGGAAACCAGGACTGGTCTAGAATTACTAAAATTGTAGCAGAGTGTGGAAGATATTTAATTTGAAGTGATGTAGGTGACCATGGCAGGATAGTGACTAAGAAAATGTACAGAGTGTAAAGACAAGTAAAGATACATTTAAGTGTGAAATAAAACTAACGTTTATTTTTAACGAAAAACATGACTTAAATAATTATCAAAACATAACATAATAAAAAGTAAATTAAATTAAGATGAAAGAAATTTAATGACAGATGGCAGTAAACAATATGATTGTAATATATTTCTCAGCTTTCACATAAAGTAATAGAAGAAAAGAAATACTCACAGTTTTACTTTAGGCTGAGCAATGATACACCTCTGTACGGCCCATGTTGATATGATGATAATAACACGAATGACGATGTTTTGACAGAAACGTAAAAAGATGAAGAACCAAGTAGGCTCAAACCACTGACAATTAGGGTGGTTCAAAAAAACTTTTTTTGAGCTAAGAGTCCAGGCCACCCCCTAATTTTTTTAGACTCATCAATAGTATAATACTGGTAAATTTTTAGCTTCTTACTCAAATTCTAAGAGGGTGCTCAATGGCCCCACAATTTAACATTAGCAGAAGCATAGGAAATGCAACAATATACTTCAGAAATATTTAATTTTTCCAGAAGTTTTTAGAAGAAATTTAGTTTGTTATATTATTTATATTTGTATTTAAATATTTCTGAAATATTTTATTATATGTAGCAAAATTTCTGAGAATTATTTACACGATAAAGTTACAGACAACACTAAACCAAAACAAGAATTCTACCATCTTTTTTTACAACCAATTGAAAACAATTTGTCAGTGAAACATTTAATTTTTCATGATAATTTTTACTTTAAATATTTATCTTATAGATTTTCAAATTCTGCATCTGGCACAAACATTTGTCTGAAGTTGTTTACATTTAGTTCATGGCTATTCCTAAGTGAAAGGTGACAAATAAAATAATATTTAAAATACATTTACTTATTTATTGCCAGAGTTTTTACCTTTAAATAAGTATCAAGAATTATATTTAGGTTGCATTACTTACATTAAATATTAATCTACTGTTATGGGATGCTAACATTATTCATGTTACAGTTAATAAAACAAACAATAAGCCTAATATGAAATAAAATAATCACAAAATTTGTGTATTAATCAACAACTTTAATTTTATGAAAAATAGCCATTCTTTTCTGTTCAAAGAAATTTCAATGCTAAAAATTTGCAATCGCTCTGGTTTCAACTTGCCTTAGTAATGAAATTTTTCTGATTGGTCTAAGATCAGTAGATCAATTGACTAGATTGAAACAACTAACTATTGTGACGTTTTATCTGAGCTCACTCAGAGACCAGATGGCCATAGCGTAATAAACATTTTTAATTGGGACCTCCAGATGCCTATCTACAAAATTCGCATGTCAATGTTTCACAAAATCCAGATGGAACGTGTAAACAGATTTAATGATGTAAATATCTTGAGAAGTGCTGCGTAGCATTCTGAATTTGTAAGAACTAAAACTTTCGACTAAGATGACTCAATATACCATGTGGGGTGGCTAGGAGATAGACTGATCTCTCGAAAAAGGCCCCGTGGATGAGATGCTGCTGTGACATGACCGAAGGCAGTTATCGGTTCTACTGGAGGAGCGATGCGCTCCTAAAGGATAAAATTTTTTTTATGTTAAGACTGTGTGTTTTTGCTGATGTGTGTGTCCGTGTTTCGTCAATAAAAAACTGTAGAAAACTAACTCAAAGTTCTTTTTATTTTAGTTAAGAGAAATTAATTAAGTTAGATTTTATTGGCGTTACACTATGACAAGACAAATCCTTCAGCGTGTTCTTTATCAGTTGAAAGAATCAAAATTGATACAATATGTTAGTCATTTAACAGTTAAAGAATCAATGCAGATATTGCAGAGATCTGAAATTCCTACAAAACAAAAGAAACACATACATAATTAAAAAATTAGAAAACATTCATTCTAATTAGCTTTTGTTAAAGAAAAACAAAGTTCCTTTTCTACAGCCCAACAATAAGGAGCGGTTAGATATCTTTGACTATTTTCTTTGATATTGGTTATGAAGGTGTTATGAAAATAATAAAAATTAAAGAAGATTCTAATTTTCTTCAGGATCAAAGAATCAATTGTAAAATGTATATGGATTTAAAAGATAAAGAGTTACCAAGAAAAGTATGAATGTTCTCTTCAGAGAATAAAAGAAGAATGAAGCATTAGAGTCTCTTTACTTTCAGCTACCATCTGTTCATCCAATATTTATCTAAATAGTGTAATGGAAAACTGAGTCTTCAGACGATGAATTTATTTTAATAACACAGTTAAAGATCCTGAAAATTACCTATCAACAGACAAAGAGATTGCGCTTTCTGCTAGAGAAGTGATGGAACATCACATGTCTGAGTGTTCTGATAATTCATAAGACTTTCTCTCTTTTCTGACAGAATTTAAATGGGAGAAGACAAATTGTTGTAGAGCGATTTACATTGATGCAAACCCTTAAGAAGCGTTATGTAAGATGATAACTTGAGATTTTTAAAGAAGATGATGTACGATTGTCAGACTTTGCAACAAGAACAACAGAACTCGTACCTCGTATGAATATAAGAAAATCATTGTTAAGCTTTTTCCCGAAAAATGAAATGACAACGATGACTATCCCAAGAGAAAAGAATGGCTTCACAATTTACAAGTAGTGAATGACAGTCCAGAACGAGAGGTTAAGCTTAACCCTTAAATGCCGGGTGTTGCTTTTCGGCAACATACCCAATTTAGGCTCTAAAATACTATTAGAATAATATTGAAGCTATAATGCCTAATGTTGCCAAAAAAATAAATTCTGAAAATATTATTAAATCGATTTTCAACATGTAGATGGCAACACTTGTGCTGTTTAAGAATAGAGATAGATTTATTTTTTCAATTGTTTCTACTTGTTCTTTTTGTTTTGCGTAGAAGCTTGCGAAATACCCTATTTTGTTCTGCAGTGAGCAAGTAAAATTTATTTCTTATTATAGTTCCTAAAATTCCTGTGTTTAATATAAAATTTTATCAAGGAAAATTATTTTTTCAATTAAAGACCAGTATTGCCGATTAGTAACAAACTGTTTTTTAGCCGTAAACCATACTTAAAACAAAATAGGATTTTTTTAAGTATTTTTCCCATGATTTATTTAAAAGATGAAAGCCGAAAATCATTATTACAATGATTTTTGAAAAATCAGGCATTTAAGGGTTAATGGAGATTTCAATAAAATCATAACAAATGATGAAGATTAAAAGCAATTCTTGCTGCAGGTCGTAGAAGCCAACAGAAAATGATCAGAAATAACGAAAAAATCAGTTTTAGACACTATTTTGTATTATTAAAGACCAAATATGATTACCTTTCTATTTTTTACTTCTATATTGTTTTATTCTTTTTCAAGAAATTAATTTTGGAGGTCTTTATTTTTTTTAAACAAATATATAGAAAAATTTGAATGAAACACACAAACTTATGCAGTTAGTGGGTGTTGAGCAACCTCTTGAAGTTGAAATATGAAGTTCAAATTCTGCCAGAATATTACTATACACAAGTCTAAAAAAAAATTGAGGAGTGGCCTGGTATATTAGTAAAAGTTTATTTTTTTACATAGACGACTGAACCACCCTACTGACGATATAATGCACCATCTTTATCAGTTGAAGTCGAAAAAATAACTTCTGAATTGAATTGTAGAACATAACTCACGCATCAAAGCTTTCTTCAAACAAAAACACCTTCAAAAATTTTAAAACTATTAAGCTTCCTAAACCAGCAAATATTCACATTCCATAAGCTGTTTAAAAAACTAACCACCAGCCATGAACAAGCTATAAAATACACAAGCTCTTTAAAACCAACAAAAGCTCCTTAAAACTACCATAAGCTCCCAACAACTTCAAAATCACAGACATATATCGTCTATCCCCTTACGATCAAAACATTCTTTCCCGATCCGTGGAGTTGAGAGAAACGCATCCTGCCTTATGGCAAAACCAAAAGATGAAATTGCGTATCTTCCAACACGGTCCAAAGTTCAGCGATCGGGGGAAAGATGTGACGTCACATCAGTATGGCGAGATCGGAGCGTTTGGAGAAATGAACAGCCGATCTTTGAAGAACGATCGTGACGATAAATGATGAACGAATGAAAGTTTGGAAATAAAACTGGATGGATGCTTTAGATATATTAAAGAAATAAATGAAAATAATAACAAAAAGAAAACTTGGTTATCGTAACTGAATTGTATTAGAATGAAAATAAAGAAAAATAAAGGAATAAAGGTAAGTACCATTTCAGGGTGTATCAGTATCAAGGAAAATAGGCTGTCAATTCTGACACAAAATATAATTTGCATAATGTGTTAGCTAAATGTATAGTGCAACTTTTGTGAAAATCTCAAAAATATAGTTTGAAAAGTCTGAAAATTATTGTTTATAGAATAAGCTCAAAATCCGTTATTCCAAAAAGGAAGCAAAAAGATGAGGGGCCATATCAAAATACAGTAGTACGTGCAATATTGTGTATGCTATACTGGCACTAATCAATGGATATATGGATACAACCCCTCATCTTTTTGCTTCATTTTGGAAACAACGGATTTTGAGCTTATTTTATCATAAATAATTTTCAGAGTTTTCAAGCTATGTTTTTGAGGCTTTTACAAAAATTGCTGTATACATTTAGCTAACATATTATGCAAATTATATTTTGTTTACATTCGGGCATGCGCAGTGAATCATTATTTAGTAAAAATTGCTCATTTTTCATACAATTTTTATAATTTTTTTCATTCTGATTGCAGGGTATTGTGTACAATGTTATTTGTCATATTTTCTGAAAATTTTTTTTTTTATATTAAGAACTCTACAAATTATAAGCAAAAATCTTGGCAAAATTTGGGACTCTTTTTATAAAAACTTTAATTTTTCTACTGATATACATGCTATTCTCATAAAAATGAACACAATTTATTACAATAAGGCACTTAATCATAATCTACAGTTTGAACGCTTTTGCTACATTAGTTTTTACAGGGTTTCCAAAAGATATTCATTCTTTTTCAATTTTTTGACGGTTCCATATGGGGTTTTGGGAAAAAATCTTCACGGAAATATATGACTAAATAAAATATGTTATACTGCTTGCACACCTGGAGTTTCAGGTTCATTCCTCATGTATTTTTCTAGATATTTAACAAAACGTCTAAAATCGCAAGTGGCCATGGGCCATGGCCACTTTGGCCAAAGGTGCCACAGGCCATGTGTATATTTCTTATACTAATCTACAATTTGACATATTTGCACGAAATTTCATTTACAATTTAGTTGTCACACAAAGATAAACAACATATAAACAATATTTTTTTAAGCCAATAAAAATTCAGATTTATTTGCTATATTTTTACATTTGAAGTATACATCACTCTTAATGTAAATTTTTCATATGCAAAATTAAAACGTTTACTGTAAGTCTGTTCAAATGACACAGTACTTATGTAAAAACTATGAAACAGACATTTCAATTTCAGAAAAAAAATAAAACAGTAAAAAACACTTTTATAAGCATTCATTGGTTATTATAAAAATCAGCCTAATTTGAATCTCTAATCTTGACTGCAATTCATGTTTTTTCCAAAAGATTCCATTACAATACGTTAATTTGGCATGGGCATTGAGCTCTATTATAAAAAATTCATTGCTTTTTTTTTTTTTTTTTACACTTAGTAGAAAGCTTAAGCAAATGAATTTCTCTCTATTCTAAAAAAAAGTAACTACCGCTGTCACCGCCGCCGGTTTTGAATTTTTTGTGACCGGAGGTCTTTCTTCGTTAATATTAAGATAAATAATGCATGCAAAAATATGAAAATCGGTGGTATTATACAGAAATGTTTGATAAACACGCTGATGAAGATAGTTATCAAATCGAAGAATTATTTTAAGATATATTTAATGCTAAAGTTGGACAAAATCGTTCCATTAAAAAAGTTGTATAGGAGCAAAAACTGTGCACGGGAATTTAGCCATTTTTAGATCATTTTATACGTTTGAAGCTCCTGGTGTGCAGATTGTATTTCTTTTAATTTGACTCATTTTTTGAGGTTTTATTTCTGTTTTAAATTCAAATTTTCAGCATTTCGAGAGATATTTTTTACATTATTTTAGAAAATGGTATTAATTTATACTGTTGCCAAATGTATAAATAGCGCAAACAATAATGTTTGCTTCAAATTAAAAATTTATTTACACATGACTATTATAAACAGAAAAAATCATTTGGAATTAGAATTAAATAATTATGTACAAAAAGCAGGAACTTATTAAAAATTACATCATAAAAAGTATGCACGTGAATTTTAAAAGAGAAAGGATATTGTAAAATAATAAATTCATTAATATGCGTTAGAAGTCTTAAATAGGAGAAATTACGTCATATTTACGTCGCATTACAGTTATTACATAAAATGAACATAAAATAATATTGCAAAACAGTTTAAATTTAGAAATTGCGCTAGACATTTATTTGATATTTTGAGAGGATCTTTTCAACTATTTTTGTTAGGAAAGCGCAAATAATATTTCATTTCTAACAAAAGTATTTTCACGTGAATATTTAAAAGGGAAAGAATAGCTTGGTAAAAATTACGTCAGACTAAAAACGATTAATTTAAAATGTCTCATTTAAAAGAACTTTCTTTTTGCTTTGTTAAAAAATACCAGGAGACAAAGATTCTGTTTACTTAATTCCTTTTATATTAGCTTATTTTGAAATGTTGTTACATGTGTCTACGTCATCAAGTTATTTTTATTTCAACGTTTTATCTGTATTTTTATTAATGTTGTACTAATTTATTTGTTCTTTCGTTATTCAAAATAAAAATTATGTCAATTTGTATAATTTGGCGAGTGGTTTGGCGATTTATATAATTTGGTGAAATTGGTCGACGGGATAATCAAGTAGTACCGCAGCGGATCTGGCGTTAAAATTCCCCAATCAAAGAGAAATAAATAGAAATCCGTTTATAAGGAGATCGCCACTGTTTTTTAAATTATAATTCAATCTTTCGAAATCTTTTTAAAGCCGATCTAATTAGCATGCATTTAGAGTCTGCGGTGTCTGGACAGGGGTTGGCGAGTGTAGCTCGTAGGGGGCCGAGCCCCCTAGTAATTAAAAAAAATAGATGGTTTTTGCTGTGTTTATTTTTTAAGAAAGGGGACAGAAAAGAAAAAAGAATATATTTTAAACTATTTTTTAGGATTTCTAAATTGATTTCTGAATATTTAATCATAAATTAATATTTAGCTATTAATTGATAAAAGATTTTTTTTTTTTAAATTTCACTCTTCTTTATGATTTATTTTCTACTACTTTTAGTATTTAAAATGTTAATTGGTTTAGCAAGCATTCAATGGCTTATAATTAAATCCATTAATTTTTAACTCCTACACAATTGTATAAGATAGAGAATATTTGGTGATTTATCACTTGTGATAAGCCAACTGAAAAATGCCTTAAAATTAGCATATTAATTTAGAATTAAGTTGTAAAAATATTAAAATGTCTTCAGAAACACACTTTTGTCTGCAGGCGGAAAAATACTTCTACATAATTTTTATAATTCTAGCCCATCAGGAAGTGGGTTAAAAATGAACTGAAAAATTCCATCTTCACTCAGTAGCAGAAAATTCTCCACGTGTCTGCGACAGATACTTCAGGGACAAAAAATAATCTGCAGGTAAAATATTTTTACAATTGAAGCGTTAATCAAACAGTGATCAAACTGTCACTTATCTATAGCGTTTTTAGGCATTTTATAAATTTTTATTAATAATAACCTTAACGTTTTGTATTAAGTAATAAAGAGCTAAACATAATATGAAGCAAAATTAAGAAGTAGTTATAGCGATCAGTAAATAAAAAAAGCACAGCACACAATAGCACTGCCTGTTGAGTATTTAGAGAGAAAATTTGACCAACATATATATTTTTCAATTAATAACATCAAAAATAAAATTTCGTGCATTTCTACCCAATAGAAACGGAAATATAGCTATAATTCATTGCAAAAAGATTAGCAGAGCAGTGCCCTATGTTAAATGATCAAATATACCTACATAGAATCAGCATGATTTTTAAAATATACAGTAAAACTCCGATAATTCGGATTAATTGGGACCAGACCCAATCCGGATTATCGAAAATCCGGATTATCCGGAGAATGAGAAAAAAATGAAATAAAATAAAACTACCTTACAGAAAATCACCTTTATATTAAACATATTGAATATTTACAGACAGTAAAAAATGTTTACTTTGTAATTATAAAGTTTGTAATCTTCTGCTGTGCCAGTTTTGTATACCTTTTGCGGGCCGCACTGTCACGCATCCGCTTGACCATAAGTAGTTTGTTGGGTGTAGTCTCCATCTGATTCAAAATAAACCACTAATTGTTCTAAATGAGACGTTGCTTCATTATGGCTAATAACTTTTTTTGGTTGATCATTATTGATAATGGTGTTTTCGTCTGTATTATCTTCATTTTCATTTTTTTCAGTTGTGCACAAAGCGATTATTTCGACATCTGTAAGTGAGGCGTAACCTTTATAATTTTCTGCCTCCAACCAATTGCTAATGTCGCTGACATCAACGTTTGAGCCTATTTTAGGCCTGAGACTAAAATAGCCTAGGCATCTGCGCCTGAGGGACCATTTTACATTGTTTTCTTGCAATGCTCTAAGTATAACTTTATTGTGCAGTGAGTTTTTGATGACATTTTGAAATGTATTAAATAGAAAACTGTGAAAATTGGAATGGCCAAACTTACGGTGATACATTGTTGTTTCTTTGAAAAATAACATCAAAGAGTTTAAATAAGAATGCTTAAGGTATTCTTCCGAAAAGATTTCGGACAAGACTTTTTTATTCAGAATACGGGAATGAAATAAATTAATATTATGGAAATTTGCCAATCGCATCTGAAACTTGAAAAAAAAGTCGACTAGACTGATCCGGATTATCCGGAGATCCGAATTAACGGGGTCCGAATTAGCGGGGTTCCACTGTACATATTAAGTTTGATGGAATTTCATCTGATGCAAATCATGAAAACATAGCATAGCAATGCAACCTGTTAGACAATAGACTTTGAAAAGCTTATTAGAAACAATTTGCATGAAGATCTAATTAAATAAGAAGTTTCATGAAGTTTTGAGAGTGCTCACAAAATTTTTAAATTGTGGATCGTGTTGATTAGTGTTTTTCATTTTCAGGTCGTATGGGTCAATATCTGAAAATTGGACAATTTGCGTCCACTGCCAATAATATTTTATTAATTATACTAAAACCAAAAAATGAAAAATGTAATATATTTTAACATTTGTTATAACAATTACCAACGATAAATGGACATATAATGATATATAAAGAATTAATTTTAAGTTTTAAACAAGCAAAATCATCATTTCAGTCCCAGTCCCCAGGTACAAATATCCAAAATTAAATGTATGCTGTAAACATTTCTATAAATATTATTAACTTTTGCTATTATATATTTATACCAATATATACACAGTATGGGAAAATATAATTATCTTTTATTAGTATAGACTGTATAGTAAAATATTGTAGTGAATATATTTGCCCCTGATGTTGACCATCATCTCAGTCTCTCTAAACATACATTTAGGTTAACAGGTACTAGGTGGCGCTGGCAGAATCATTTCCATTGCAATAGCAACTAAAGTTCAATTAGCCACCATGAATGAAGGTAAGTTGTTTTGCTCTTTGTTTCATATTTAGAAATATTTAGTTTTTGTTCTGAATAGGGATGAGTATTTTTTTATACCATCATTCATGTCCCCATATTTAACTATTTATTTATAAACAAAAAGTTTATTGCAACTTTATTTACGTAACATACAAATGTCACATGGCATATTTATTAATTTACATGTGGGCAAAATGATTCAACAAAATGGCTATGCAGCTTTTAAGACAAAAACATCACCCCAGTCCCCATCATCTCAGTACCAATTATTAAACACTGATTATGATGTTAACAGACACTTTCTTCCATAAAAGTTTATCCTAAGCACGAAATATACATCCTTGATCTCAAAACACTACAGCATTTAAATGACAAAACATCTATCATAGTAAAAAATTGTATGTGGTAGTTTGTACATGCATTTGAAAAAATAAAAATTTTGGATCGAAATTGACCGGTTTTCAGATATTGACCTGTATCAGATGAAAGTTTTGTTTCGTGTGAGTTGATTCGGGTATGCCAAGAAAAGTCCAGAATATTGTTTCAAGTGATTAAAAAATATTTGCATATGAATGAGTATATATATATATATATATATATATATATATATATATATATATATTATATATGCATACATACACGTTCATTTTTTTTTCTCGAGAAACATGAAATTGATTCTAGAGACATAATTGTAGACTATATGTAGTTGCTTTAAATTATGGATTTATTTTTATTTTATTTTTTCATTTCATGTTTAGGATTGGGTTTCAGGGTCTACAAAAATTATTTTTCCCGAGTTCGGGTCGGGCATAACTCGATCCATGCATGGTTGCAGTAACAACCAGGGGTTTAAAAAAAATTATTGCAATAAGAACATATATTTAAATGCAATTGTATTATCAGATTGAACCCATTTAAATAATATATTAGTTATATTTTGGGTATTGCGAAATAAGCATTAATTAAAATTTTTTTTTTAAATATCATCAAGTCTATGTTTTATGATTGAGCTGATATTGAAATAATGCACTTTTCTATTCTAAATTATTGTACAAGTTTTCATTTCATTTTTCTTGGGAATTTTGTACTTCAGTTTTAGTTTCAGATTTAAATTTTGTATCTTATCAAAAGTTGGAGGATCACGTTTTTTGCATCTGATCAAGCTAAAACACAAAAATTTCTGCTTTGATTTGTCCATTTGAAACCCCCACCCCCAAATACAGAAAATCATCAATCTAATGTAAAAATCGCCTGAAATCCTCCAATATCTAAAGTTGTATTTTCATCAAATCACAGGATTGTTCTGCTAACTGTGCATTGCTTTTTTGTATTAGAAACTGATTTTTTGTCCCTTTTCCCTAAAAACATGAAAAGTTCATGAACACAAGCTCAAAATTTCATGAAATTCTCCAATCAAAAGAAGAACATTTCTTCAAATAATTTAAAATATCTATACTAATCACAGCTGCATTCCAACAACTTTATGCAAGTGCTTTTATGTTTAGTGAAATGTTTTTTAAGAGTGTGCATAAATAAGTGAGCATGACTGTCATAAAATTACTGTTAATTATTTAAAAACTCTAGTTTGACTAATTAATTTTACACCATGCCTTTATGGATAAAGTATAATTCACATACATTCAATACAAAGAAAGGAAACTACTTAATACAGCAACCTGTTGAGATGGAACAACAAAGGATAGTAAGAAATTTCAGTTTTAGACAGGCTCTAGTCTTAGCAAGCATACTGTTTCTTTATAATTGTACTGTATTGTTCTAGTCGATATTGCAAATTTTCCCCATTTAAAACAAGATTCCGTTACACTGATTCTGTTTTAAGAGGTTTTGCGGCAGATTCCCAGAACAGCCGAGACACTCCATTTGGCGACTTTTCTGACAAGCACCAAATACCCTACATATGCCAATCTAAAATGCAGTAACCTGAAAACTAACGTGATTGGTGCACTTTCCTGAATGCTTCCAGACTGTTTTTTACAACGTCATCATCCTGGAATCATGGGAAATACAACATTTATAAATAACGACGTATTAGAAAACACAGGAAAACTGATTTTAATGAGATTCAAAATAAAACAAACGATTTAAACATAATTTGTTGAAAAAATGTGAAATTTTTAAAGTACCTTTCCAAATCAGAGTAAGGATTTAATGATTAAATTTGCATTTTTCAACAACTTTCACAAAAAATCATGGCGTCATTTAATATTTTAAATTACGTGCCTATATCAGAGTAAACATTGAACAAATCATTTCTAATTTACGGAACTTTGAACGCTTCGCGTTCATAAAAAAAAATATATATCACTGAATACAGCAGTTCTCGTTCTGTAGCAGTCTCAAAAATGTACAAAACTCGTTAAAGTGGCAATCAGTAATCGTGTATGAACGCTTATGCGTTCATTAACCGAAAAAAAAAAAAAAAAAAAAACATCACTGGATTCAGCAGTCTCAAAATACAGCAGTTCTCACTCTGTAGCAATATCAAAATGTAAAAACTCGTTAAAGCGGCAATCAGTAATCGCGTAAGCTTCATTAACTGAAGAAAAAAAAAAACATCACTGGATTCAGCAGTCTCAAAATACAGCAATTCTTGCTCTGTAGCAATCTCAAAATGTACAAAACTCGTAAGGGCAACATACAAGAGAAATATACAATAAACGGCTAATATAAAACACTACAACAAAATGCATAAAATTATTAACATACCTTAACAGACATCTCCTTTCTTGAAAACCAACTCTAAAAAATGTTGAATTGCCATAATTTCGTAAATTTCCAGGCAAACTTCATTTAACTTTCCAGCAAAAAAAAATGAACAAATGCATAATTTAATTTGAAATTGTGAGTAAGTGCTTTAACTTTCAAATTTTACAACTAAAAACAGCAAAATTTCACAATAACAAACTTTCGACATGTCGACATTATATTTTAACAAATGCGAAGTTGAGTTGTCAAAACACCGTTGAGCTAACTGTGAATAAAAGTTTTCAGGTAGGCGTAACCATCCAACACACAACAAATCAATCAATCCCAATTCAAGATCAGACCACTGTAGGCGTGGAAAGAATTTATGATATGAACTGGTAAGAAGAAAAATCCATTTATCGCTCCGCCAAATTGAACAATGCCAAGTGTCTCGGCTGTTTTGGGATTCAGCCGGTTTTACTGTAGTGCTTAGGATGTCCTGATTTTGAAGAATTGTCCTGCTTTTTTTCTCCTCTATCGCACTTTTTGAGTTACTAAAGTTAGCAACATTATCCATAATACATACAGGATACAACGTGGTCATAAATTATTACTGGGATTTCTTTGTCTCGTGTCTTGATTAAAGAAACACACACACACAAAATAATAATAAGTGCAACTCAGAAAGTTTTTATAACAACACATTAATATTATAGTTTTTTCCTGTGTACTTGCTATTCCCACAATGTGATGTAGGGTTGTTGATTCCCCCCCCCCCCCCGCCCCCACCAAAAATCAGATTTGATTTAAATCAGAATTTTTAATTTAAACCGAATTTTTGTTATTTTATTAATTAAAAAAAAAAAAAAAAAAAAATAGTCACTGTTTTGTTGAAAATATATATCACTAAGACACTAGCCTTTAATAAACATTTTCTTTAAAGAAATTTAAATTAAGGAGTTTTAACTGACATAAATAACAGCTACTTCAAAAATGTTTGCAAGGAGAATCATATATATATACTAGTGAAATATAGCAGAACATTTTATTAAGAAAATGTGGAAAAAAACAACTGACATTTTTTGAATACATATCCTACAGTAATTTGAATAATACGATTTAATAAAAAATTTTACCCTTAATAATTGTTCATTTGCTTCATTACATTATGAATACTAGTTTTGAAGTTTGTCTACTCCTAGTCTGTTTTGAAATTTCATATGATCTACACTAGAAATTAATACCAGTGGCAGGGGCGTAGCTACTGTGGAGCAGTTGGAGCAAACTGCTCCAGGCGCTCGAATCCTAAGGGCGCAAAATTAGGAAAAGTGCAAAAAAGATTTTGAAAAATATTTGCAGTTTTTTTCATTATTAATCAAATATTATAGATGAATATTGTTACAATCAGAATATTACTATGATATTTTAGCTTGTGTTTAACATCAATTATTTGAATTTAAAACATGTTTTTGTACACAGTTAAAAGGAATTACTTCTATTCGGGAATTTTCAATGTTAATTCATATAACTTTTCCAATATCGTTTCAGCATGTCTGGTTTTTCTTTCTGTAAGTCTTCCTTAGACGACAGTTAAAGATCTTCAAACCTTAAAGTAATCAAAATTTGTTTACAGGGCTCTCTTCGGTCACTTTATTAGATACCAAACGCTATTTCCAAAAAATAATCTTCCCGGTACTTCTGTTGAAAATGTTTTAGAAATTTATCATGATAATTACTGTACAGAAATAATGGTAGCCAGTAATGCAATAGTAGCCAAACTACTGCTGAGAAACCTATATTTACGATGTAACAGCAATGTCTTAGCTGTTTAATTATTTCAGGATTGAAAAAAAAAAATAGTTTGACCATTGAAGAAAATTATTGAGCAATTTACAAAAAAAAAAAAAAAAAAAAGACCATTTTGAATTTTTTTTTGTGAAACTAATCATGCATCAATACAAATTACGTAATGTCATATTTCACATCAGTCCACAACGATTTAGAAGGAGGTGACGGTGAAGCGGCAAATTAAATTTTCTGCGTATTGTTTTTGGGATTTTTGAATTGATAAGCATTGAGAGAAAAAGTTAACTATCAAATACAGTGTTCCTTAGGACCTGGTTACCGCCTAGGCAAACTTACAACACTTTTTTCGAAAAGTATTTTTCCGCACTAAACCTTATTTAATCGCAGAATTTTAGGATTAAATAAGGCCAAACATAGTAACGTGAGTTTGCTTAGTCCGTAATCAGGCTCTGTCCTCGTCCCCCTTCCTAGACCCCCATCATCCAATATCACACATTAGTGATGAATAAATTTTCTAAATATAAAATGAAAAAAAAAAAAAAAAAAGAATCTGGAATTATTCCACTCAACTTTCTGAACAGTTTACAGAAATACTGTGTGTTCAAAACAGTATAACAATGAATAAAAACTTAGATTCTAATTTTACACAAAGGTGATATATTTTCACAGGTGATAAAGACATCGTGTTTTAAAGAAACGTGCACTTTCATTCATAAAGCTTAACCTTTTTCTAATGACTTAATTTTCAATAAATTTTCATTCCGCTTGTACTGAAACAAGGCTTAATAATTAAAAGAAAAAAAAAATTAGGATTTTACTAAATTAAGTCACCTTCTGGCAGGCACAGACTGACCCGCCTGGCAACCGACCTGCGGGTTGGTTAACCAGGTTTAATTAAACCAGGTAAATTTTCCCTCAGTTCAAGCTAATAGTTACAACAAACATTAGATTTGAACAGTCTTAAATTATTTAATAATAATTTTTAGAAAAATCACTTTCTTGAAGCTTTCTTTTATTGTTAATTTTTTTTTCTTTTCGCAAAGCAGACGAATTTTTTTTTTTTTTTTCTTGGAAGTTTCTTTGGTTCAGTCTTCAATCTTTTGTATAGTACTCTGATATTTTGTATATCCTATCCTAATTTATATTCTGTAATGCTGTCTGTTATCAATGGCGACATGATCTGCCCCAAGAATTTTCATCCTACCTGGCACCAAAGAACGTCACCACTATTTCGCAATATATATATATATATATATATATATATATATATATATATATATATATATATATATATATACATATATATATATATATATATATATATATACATTTTTGTGTGTGTGTAAAATCATTTATTGAGTATTTGTTTGAAATATGTAGACTTCATGTAATCGTACAATGCTGTGATTATAATTTCGCTTATATAAATGTTTATTATATTGATTTTTGCGCTTGATGCACAAAAATTTTTACAAAGAATATTTTCACCAAAGGAAAGGGAATCCAAACATTCTTTTCTGTTAAAAATTACACTATATAATATGAAAACGAGGCTGTTTCAATATTGTCTATGAATGTGATAATCAGAACCACATTATTCTAGTCCAAGAGCTGTTAAACGTTTTAGGGAAGGTATTTGAGGCACCCTGAAAATTTGTGCAACACTTCTTTTGCAATGGCTGAATACAAAATCGAATGTCTGGCTGAAGGATCGTGGCCCAAAAACTGTGCCAGACACGTGTCAAGTGCCATTTTTTGACTACCCCAAAAAAAAAGGTATTTGAGGCACGCTAAGATTGAGACAGAATAATATTTATACTTAGAAAAAAATATTTTGAAAACGACAGACACTTTAGTCGGCCCAAAAACTGTGCCAGACAAGTGTCAAGTGCCATTTTTTGACTACCCAAAAAAGGTATTTGAGGCACGCTGAGATTGAGGCAGAATAATATTTATGCTTAGAAAAAAATATTTTGAAAATGACAGACACTTTAGTCGGCACAAAAACTGTGCCAGACACGTGTCTGGCACAGTGTTTGGGCCACGATCCTTCAGCCAGACATTCGAATTTGTATTCAGGCATTACAAAAGAAGTGTTGCACAAATTTTCAGGGTGCCTCAAATACCTACTCAAAATGTTCAACAGTTCTCCTACTATTCTGTATATACGTGAGAAAAGGACTTCAACCCGGCGTCCTTTGAAGGTTCTTTTTTTTAAATACAGTGCATAAGACGGAAATCTGTCTTACACGTAGAGCGTTAGACAGTGTTTACTGTATGAAAATCTATTTTAAAAATACATTGCTTAAAAATCAAATTAATAATATTTACACGCTTCATAATATTACTGGCAGCATTAAGATTTTTATCCTCCCGCTGCAAAAAAAAAAAAAAAAAAAAAGTTTAAAATAGGTTTAATTAATCATAACATATTTTGTGCTAAAAATCTGTATGCTTAGAATCCTACACTAGTCATTCGCAAGCTAATGTTAAACCAATGGCAGTGTTCTTTACAAATTTTTCATTTACATTTCAATATTTAATTTTTTTGGGGGCATAGTGTATATGAGATCGATGTCTAAACGGTTATCTTAATACTGTTTCGATTTTTTCTGTAAGGATACTTTCAATTTCGGATCCAGTTTCGAAATTGAAAGCATCCCCAGAAAGAAAAATTGGAATGGTAAATGATATTATTGTTTTCTACTAGCAAACTGGTAAAAAAATGGGTTTCTAAAAAGTTGCGCCCTCTAAAAATCCAAGGTCTGTGTATTTGATATTGACTGAGTCCGATCCTGCGTGCAGTAGCTGCTCTTCAGGGGTTCACATTCTCTTTCCCATCAGAATATTGTTACATAAAATTTTATCTGTTTTAATCGTGGTATTTTCTACGATTAAACGAAGAGAAATTTTTTTAATGAAATTACTAAAATAAAGTGATTGTGAACCACCCCTCGAGCCGCCACTGTCTGCGCGGTCAAACGTTATCGTCGATATAAGATGAATGTCAGAAATAAAAATAATTTAATTGTGATATGAATATTCATCAGTTATCATCACAGAATGGTTGAAAAATAGTTTTGATACCAAATCCTTAGACCGATTTCTGTGAAAATTAATCCAATTCTTGTGACAGATATATAACATACCTGTTGTTATCATCAAAAACACCATCAAACCATACTCTGGGAATTTGAAAACGTGAGGAAATTCTAACATACACGCATATATACACAAATACATATTGAACCATTGTAAAAATTGTGAGAAAGCATTCAGAGTATTTGAAAATGTAAAAATATACCATTATTTTTATTTAATGTTATTACAATGCTTTCCTATTTCCTTTTTTACATTGTATATGTATGGGAAGTAAAAACTGCAATCTTGAGTAATATATAAATGTGTCAATCAGGGTTCTCGCTGCCGATCGCCACTGAACCTAAACGTTCCATTTGGCGAAAAAATTAAAGACTGGTATCGCCAAATTGCAAGAGATCTTTTTTTTCTTTCGACGACATTCTCAATCATGTTATTCCACAATTAATCCTTTTCTTTGTCATCATTTGGGTTTTGATATTCTTAGTGTTTCATGATGAATCTATTACTACCATTATTTGAATATGAAATTTGCTAGTTTTTCTTTAGCGATCTACCAAATTGCTCAGGTTAGTCAAAAGCTAGTGAGGACCCCGGTGTCAGGCTAATTTTCTAAACCATTAACTGTAGAAATATAGTACCAATAATAGAAAAGTTTCAAAGTTGTTCTTCATCCTCTTAAAAGTAATTTATCTCAAGATAGTTATTTTTTAAAAGTTACGAGATTCACATTTTTCTTCGGTCCCTGGGCTGTATGCGATATATTTAGGAAAATGTTCTCCATACTTTAACAGGTAAAGTAATAAAAATTTCTTTTTTGTATGACCTAAATTTACCGAGTTATGATACTTTTAATTTTATGGAATTTTAGTATTTTCCTGCACTAAAAACAGAAAAACCTGTTTCGTCCATATGCGAAAACTAAAATCTTGACAATAGTGTTTTTTTGTTTTTTTTTTTTTTTAGTATTCTACAATGCTTCGAAACCGTGGAAAAGAAAAAAAAACAGATATAAAGGGTGACAGATTGTACAGAGGCCCATTGGCGCATTTAAAACTAAAGATCCGCCCGATTCCCCCAAAATATATGTAAGTACTCCGTACTTAAAGAATTATAATTCATTTCATTATTTATTTTTAAATATCTGTATTTAACCCCTTAACCTACAATGATGGGCATAGCCCGCGTACGATGATCGAGCCAAATGTAAATTCTTCTTACAACTAAAATTTCACAGTAAATATAGTTTAATTTAATCGTCGAAATTCCACGATTAAACAAGGCGAAAATCTCTATTAAATTTTAGTGGTAGCTATGGATTTGCCAAACCGTGGAGCTGTTAAAAGTAAATCATAGGTTAAGGGGTTAATGCTGTTGAAATACTTTGACTTTCAAATAAAAGTAAAGCTTTAAATCGAATTAAGAATCGCATTTAAATTTTAAACTTGGAAAAAAAAATGCAAGAGTGACAAGAGGGCGCACAAACTTTATTTGCTCCAGGGCGCTGAATATGTAGCTACGCCACTGACCAGTGGGCTTAAAATAAAAGTAGCAAAGTATTTATCTATTAATGATTGCTCATATCTCTGTTTATAAGATAAGACCTTTTATTGTTTGACATTAATGCTTATTTTAGCTTGAATTCCAGCTTTTTCAATGCAAATACATATTTAGCGACGGAGCAGTTGCTTCTTTTACAAAATCAATTATTTTGGCTATTGCTTTCAGTATCACAATCATGTCCTCAAGACCCTTATTTTTCCCTTCTTTTGTGACATCAATTCAGAGGTTAGAAATTAACAGCAATGGGCTTAAAATAAATGCAGCAAAGTATGCATCTATTAACGATTGTTCATATCTCTTTCACAAACTTTTGTAAGATTTGAGTAATTTTTAACATAAGATTAAAGAGAATCACAATAAGTATTTCATCATACCTCTAGAGGAAGTATCAATGCACTTCCTCTTCTGCGCGAAAATAATTTAATATCCTTGTAATATGTTTTGTTACATCAGTTTTAACCAATCTTCCGCTAGCAGGTTTAAACTGCAACGAAAAACCAAGCTCTTCATCTAGAATCTTTCTCGCAGTAACCATATTTACAGTATTTTCTGTAACAAAACTTGGTATTTTAGATTTGAAGCTTTCTTCGGTTGACTTCCCTGAATTCAAAACAAAATTTGCTAAATAATTTTCAGTAAATGATGAGCCAGATGTATTAATAGTACCTGTCAACGAGGATGACTTTACCACATAGATAACACTTACACACCGAATTGGCTCAATGCAAAAAATGTTTAATTTTTTTTCCAGAGATTCTACTCTATTCAACTTTTTAATGTTAAAATCTCTATATTGCACTGTGTTCTTTATTTAGGAATATGTGCCTTGCCAATGTTTTAATTATTTTTAATATTAAAGGGAAAAAGCGGGGGGGGGGGGAGGTTGAGGGACTTCCACATCCTTTTACTTTTTTGCTCATAAGAGATTCATGTAAAATATTATTTACTTTCAGTTTTAATGTATTCTCAGAAATAAAGATATGAAAAATACTTCTTATATCAATTTAATGATATATATATATACACACACACACATATTATGTGGTCTATAAATTACATTAAATCTTTAAATGTAAATTTAAAAAACTTCAGTAAATTTTTAAAGTTGCATAAACAATTATATTCGATTAAAACAGATAATTTTCTCATATATGAAAGAAATTGATTTACATCAGATTAAAAAAAAAAAAAAAAAAAAATCAGTTGATTTAAATCAAATGAATTAAATCACTACAACCCTAGCTCACCAGAACCGCGGGGTTGCCTCATAAATTAGGAAACAACTTAGTGGAAACCAAGTATGTGTGATGAGTCGCAACAGGCTGCCATGTGGAAATTACTTAATTTTGTTTGTGTTATTATAAAACATACTCATATACTTTATGAATATGTAAGAAAATTTGCGATATGATTTTTAATTGATAGTTAGGAGGTAAGAAATCTCGGCAATTTATAACCACCCTGTATAAACACATTATGCAAGAAAGGGATGAATCAGTCAACCTTAATTTTTTTTGCAAGTTTCAATATATAAACACCAAAAAAGAAAAACATATAAGACAGAAATTTTGACATACCCAACCTACCAGAGGTCGTAATGGGCCCACGGCCAGGTTCTCTCTGACGAAGAGCCCACTGCATATGTTGAGGAGCAAGATTAGGCCTTGGTCCTGATGAACCACCATTGCTTCTCCTCTCAAGCTGTTCATCTAAAAAGGCCTCTTCTGTGTCAGGTTCTGTTTCACCAGCCTCACTTTCTTCCTCATCTTCAGCATTGGAAGATTCAGCAGAATCATCTTCAGAAAAATAAGGTAAGCTAGCAACACCTGTTTAATGAAATATTAATTCTAACAATCTTAAAGATATCAAATATTACTACTATTAGCAATTAAAATTCTATATTTGGAAAAATCATTACAATTTTTTATTATGTAAGAGTTAAAATAAATTATTTAAATTTTAAATCTCGCATATCTAATGTTTTAATCATTTAAATTTTAAATTACACATATATAATGTTTTAAGCATTTAAAGTACACTTTTAAATAATTATGTTATAAATGCAGAAATCTTCATAAACAGGAGGGAAAAAAATAACGTGAAAAAGCTTCTTAAAAGACCATTTTACGATGATTTTTCTAGAAATACACAGGCTAATAACTTGAAAATCTGAAAGTTACTTTTAACATATATACTTGCTTTGTATGAATCTTACTAAAAAACAGATTTTAAAGGGTTGAAATAAATTCGTCACAATCTGTGTGGAACTATTTGAGAAAAAAAGATGACAAACTAGCAAGGAAAACATTTTTTTTAAAATGCTCAACAAAAATTCTTAATTTAAAAATGATGAAAATAAAAAATTTTTAAAAAAAAATCAACATTAACATTTTTTCAGAGAAATCATGATGACTTAAAATTTCATAAAGGAATATTCAGAAATATGTAGATGCTGGATTTTTAAAAAAGAAATAAGTGAGAAAACCATGATTCTACTAAAAATGTTACATTTGACAAGAAGGTTACATTTAGAACTTAGATGCTGACTAGCGCTGTAAAAGTAACGACTAAATCAATATAGGTATGTATTCATTACTTTCAAACTCACTACCCATTAGGAAGTATTAGTTACTCATTACTTTTGTGACTATTTAGAATATAGATATTAACTATCATCATAAGTACTACACACATATTCGGTGTATTTTCTAATTTTCAGAAGGTTGTTTCGATTATAATTAACTTTTAATTATTCCTTAATACAAAATATAAAATCTGAATATTTCCTCCAACTTCACATTTTAGAAAATATAAAAATTAGCGCTTACCTACATGTGAAATATATGTTCACAGAATTGCAGAAGATCTAATTATATGCCCCCAAAAATGTGTTACTCTTTTCTAAACCTAAATCCATCACAGAATCTTATGACTACGCAAAGTGTCTAATGAAAATCTTCATAAAAATGAAAACATTTAAAATATAATAAATAAAACCTGTGAAAATGGAATTCTACATTGAATGGAAAAATTCCAAGGACCATTGCTTTGTTTATCTCTGAAAAGATAAAATTTACTTTGCACCTTTTACAACAAACTCTTTCTCCATTTATTGGTAACAAGAATCACACTACCATATCAGCATTGTCTGCAGTTGTTCAGCGAACAATGGACTGTGTCCGGAAATACTGCAACAGTTGACATTGAAATATTTTTCATGTGATTGAATATTTGAACAAGCAAAGTCTGATCACTAACTAAGAGAAGATAAACAAGTAAAGTTTGACCAACAACTAAGAGAAGATAAAATTAACAGTAAAAATTTCAGAGATGCAATCTGATTGACAAATCTATGTTCGTTGTAACTTTTGCTTAAATATTTTTACTCTTATTTAGGGAAAAAAAGATAAATTCTGGAAAAAAAAAAAAAAAAAAAAAAAAAAAAATGCAGAAAGGAAATTTACTTTTAGGACAGTTTTTAATGGAAATCAGCTTGAGCTGATGTATAAGAAGAACGGTGCAAAGCAGGGTTGCAAAAAACTCAGGTTTTTTATAAAAACCCAAAACGGCTGGGTTTTTTAGGGTTTTATTGGGCTTTTTGGGTTTTATTGGGTTTTTTTGTTTTTTTAAGAAGTGAGGGCAGTGGGAGTCCCTTATTTTTTTAAAAGTATGTGTGTTAAATTGAGAAATCTTATTATATTTTTATTGATTAACTTAATATACAAGTAGTTTGAATTGAAATTAACTTAATATACAAGTAATTTGAATTGAAATAACACAAATAAACAGCGTATAAGTCTGTAAAAAAGCTTTTACTTGTGACATCATATAATATTATATAATAACCACACATCACATATTTAAGAGCTACTTTAATAGATTACGTTTTATCTTCATTCCCCACTAAGAACAGATTTTTAAAACAAATCTTTAATCTTTTATTATTTATTAATCAAATAATGCTTGATAATATTTTCAAGATACCTATAGTTCACTGTACAGAACAGTTTATTCTTTGAACATAGCTGTTATTAAAATATTTGAATTAAAAATGATTTCAATTATCTACATAATTGTAATTATTTAATTTGAATATTTTGAAATGAAGTTATAATACTTATAACATCCAACAATGTTTATTTTTATCAACAAACATGCACCTGTATGTAATAGGAAATGATACTAAACAACCCCCAAAAACCCAGGTTTAAACAATCAAACAAACAAAACCCGGTTTTTTTAATTTTTTTGCAAAAAGTTTTTTTTTTTCTTTTTTTTGGCCAATCCTGGCCAAAAGTGAATAAATCAAATTTGTATCCATTTGGGAATTTATATTATGAAGTTGTATATTGTTAAATCATAATATAAAAGACCTTGTCATTTTTTATCTATGCGGATATATTATGATTAGCTATGTATATTGATTTTGGTTTATTTTTCTTTTCTTTTCTTTTTTTTTTTTCATAATATTAACAGGCTTTTAAAAGACTTAATCACTTATTTCATTTTGACTTTGTCACATTTGGACTTGGCAGTACACACAAAATATGTTTTAATAGGATAGTGTAACTCCTTAAACACAAAGGTTAAAAAACTAATATAAAAGTTACTGAATATTAAATAATAATATCATGGATTTTAAAACCCCCAATAAAACCCGCTTTGACGTGGATTTTATTGGGTAGGTGGGTTTTTTGCAACCCTGGTGCAAAGAGAAACATGCATCCGGGACAAAGTTTCAATAGGGGGAGAAAAGGCAAGTTTGATATTTGCCATATCTCAATCATTAAATTAATTTAATTACTTTCTTAAGCTCATAGATGACACTGTTGTAGCATAATTAAGTGAAAGTGAGTTTTGATTATTTTTTTCTTTTTAATTAGCACCAACCCAACCTGATGCAGGAATCTACCTCAGACAACAATGGAAGTTACATTTTAACTACTCCGGGTTGGGTCATGTCTTGAAAATTTTATTTGAAGTCAACTCTCTACATGAATCTGAAACAATAGTAGCACTTTTATGTGGGAAAATGATTATACATTTACTCATTCATATTAAAACTTGAACAATATTGTGAACATTCTTTAGTAAAATCGAGTCAACACAACTAGAGTCCTGCATCAGGTCAAGCTACCTGAGCCAAACCGATCAGAACCGCAGATCAGGTTTGGGTCAGGTTGACTTCTACTCTTTTGTTACGCGTAAGGTTGATTTTCATTGTGTTGGTTTCAGGTTAGTTTCAGGTTGCAATTTGACTCTTACGGGTCAGGCTCAGGTTGACCCAATTTTTCAAAAAAATTACAAAGTATTTTTTTTTTTTCAAGTTAAAAATCTATATACAATAAGACCTCCATAATGGACACTCCTAAATATCAGAAACCTCTATTCAATGAACATTTTTTCAAGTCCTAACACTTAGATATTTATACGCTTATACCTCTAAATAGAGGGCATCTCCCAATCTACACACATGTAACATGTGTATGTGTGCATAAACTATCACAAGTACAGTAAAAGCTCAACTAACCGGCATGCTCGGGAAATGCAGATTGCCGGATACTTGAAAAGTCCGGATAGTTGAGCGCTACAAAATCTGTCACGAAAGAAGGGGGGGGGGGAGGCATCGACGTAAAAATGAAACAGGAAAATGATTTTTAGGCTATTTTCCTGCCATTAGGAAGTCGATCAAATAACTCTTATTATTATTATTAAATTTGCAGTTGATAAAGTTATTCTTTCCGAATAAAAAATAAAACAGAATATGACAGAACACGATTAATAAAGGTTGAGAGTATTTCCTAGGCTAGCTGATGCACAAGCGAATGGCAGTAAAAATGTGCCAAAACGAAAAAAAAAAAAAAAAAAAAAAAGAAGCATCAGCGTGATTTAAGTCAAATTCTAATTGGTCAAACTGAATGTGTAGACCCAAATAGGCGGGACAGATGGAAAGTTCAACAGACAGATGGAATTTTCCAGTAACTCCAGGGGGGGGGTGGGGGGGGGGGGTGGCTACTGTGCATCTGGGGGGAAATACGATATCTGAAATGACCATATCCCCATCCCAATTCTTAGTAAACAGTTTTCCTTCATGCTCCTGGCTTCCTCACTTAGCAGTTCAGTTTTCGGAAAAGACGTAGCTTTCTACAGTTTATCACCTCCATCCTCCGTTCATCCTCCGTTTACCTCCATCTAGTTTCGCCAAGAGCAGAAAAGAAGGATCAAGCCTCTTTTCTCTTGTCTTCCTTTTCCAACCCCATTCTTCTCTCTTTCGGAAGGAAAAACAGCCGGTGCGGCGGACTATCGCGTACTATGACGCAACATGAAGTTATTCTGCGCTAACGAGCTATAGACAGTTCTTTATGCTATATTTTTATTTTATAATGTTCACTGTTATGAACATACACACAGATCTGTTTTACGCCGAATTAATCGCTGAGAATTTGAAAATGCTAACAGTAAATTTCCTAAAATAGTAGTAAAAATTTTTCAACTGTTTATGGGGGGAAAAAATAAACGATTTCTCCAAATTTTTCCGGTTAGTTGAGCTTTCCGGTTACTTGAATGCCGGATAACAGAGCTTTTACTGTACAATACATGTCCATTTTTTGTGAATCAAAAAAGAAGTTGATAATATTTTTGATATGCCGAGAGAAGAAAAAATTGGTCCTTTACTGTACCATAAAGAAAGAATAATCTATGATCACATTTCTTATGCATATTTTATTTCTCAGGCAGTAAATTGAAAAGATACTCATTCATATTCAAATACGTACTTATTTTAATCTAAAACATAGTTCTGATCAAACTTTTAGTGAAAATCTTAAATCGACTTTCTGAAACCTAAATCGACCTACAAGAGGCATTTTAGAATGAACCAGTCATAGTAGAATTAGAATCTCTCCAAAACGGGGGGAGGGGGGAGAGAGGAGGAAAACTCGACCTGATATAGGATGATCACAAGATATCTGCTATTCAGAAGTTTTACTACATTTGAATATTGAAGAAATAAGATAGTCCATTTTTCTATATAAAAGATAAAATTGGTATTACAGATATAAATATAGATTACTTTTCGTAATTGCACTAAAAAATGATTTACTTTTAATTATTTTAAAACACAATTATCCGATTAGTAAATAATTCATATGAGTAGTATTTTTCCTTCTGAGCAAAAATGTGTTCCGGTTGCGACTCGGACGCAGAACCCTTGGTATTAATTGTCAATACTCTTCCATTTGAGCTATTTGGATGACACTCTAGCCAACACAATGATTTCCTTTACTTTCATTTTGGGTTCACTAAAAATTATTTCGACATATTCGGGTCAAGGAAATTTTTTGTGGCAGGTTCGGAGCTTTCAGACACTAAAAACGGATAGTCAATTTTTTCTTTAGTGTTGCAAAACTCTGAAATTTGATAAATTTAAGTCTATTGTAACTTTCTTATCTTTGGCTGTAAAAAAACGGAAATTTTCTTGTTTTACTTGTTAGAGCATAGAATTTTTTTCCCTAAGTAATTTATGGGATCTTGGGACAGTATTAAAAAATTGTTAAAAAGCATAACTTTTTAAAAATGAATAACTGAACTCAATATAATCTTAATTCCTACATTATTTTGAACACTTTAATTTACATTGGCTATGTATCCCTTACAGGTAAAAAATTAAAGTATATTTCAATGTTTTTGAAATACCTTATATGTATGCCGGAGTCCGAGACAATCTTTTTAAAATTCTATGACTCAGAATCTGTCATTTTTTTCTATAGACTCTGCAGCCCTGGGTAAGGGACAAAGTAACATTGAAACAAAAAAAAATGTATGTACTTTCATTGGGAAAAAAAAAAATTCTACTATGTCTGTACATTTCAGAAAAAACTGAAAAAGGAAGACAAAAAAGAGGTTAGTAGAATATATTTGGTGCACTCTTAATTTCTGCACCTTCGGTGACACCCCTCTGCCTCACCTTTTGCACAAGCCTGTGTATATCCAATAAAACTTTTTATTTAAAAAAAAAAAAAAAAAAAAAAAGGAAATTTTATATTAAAATGACATTGAAATTAAAGTTCATCAAATTAAAATTATGTTGAAATTAAAAATAAACTGGTGAAGATAAAAACAAATCAGTTGTTAAAAGACATGCAACAAATGTTTAAAACTAATTAAAAAAATTATATATTTTCAAAATAGATTATTAGAACACAATCATACCAGTATCAGATCCAGCTGTAGCTCCACCAGTAGTAGCACTTCTCTGGGCACTAGCATTATCTTGATTGCTTTGGTAAGATGCACTATCAGGGTTACTATCACTATCACTTTCACTTTCTGAGAAAAAATTATACAAGTGACTAATTTACACAATAGTTAATGTAGTTTATAATATATGTATAAATTAACACTGCATATAAAAATAATAACAGCAACAGCAGAATCCTTGGTGGTGTTTTCCCCAATAAAAAAATATCACACAGCTGTAATAGAACCTCTTTATTTACAGGATCATCACTTAGACTAATGGAGCACTCTCAAAAAATGTGCTAATTTGAAAATATCAGAATTCAAATGTACGTTCGTCTTCCAATGCAACCATTAGCAGTCAAAATCACTTAAAAAAAGTTCTGAACCAGGGTAAGATTTATAGTGATGAATACTATTATCTGCATTATGAAAAGGCAACTAACCAATGACAAAAACAGAAAACGCGAATTGAGAAAATCATTGCAATTCGGTTTTACTTTGTTGCAAAATCAAAATTCTGGAACATTCCGAGGAAGAAATTCGAAGGGACAATTAAAAGGGAAGCCTTTACTGTCGCAACGTCAAAATGAAAAAAATTTGAGGAGATTATTGAAAAGAAAGAATTTAATTGTATTTGAAGAGAAAAATAAGGAAATTAAAAGGGGAAAAAATTTAGAATATTCTTTAGTTAGGTATATATATATATATATATATATATATATATATATATATATATATATACTGCTCAAAACAATTAGGGGAGCACATGGTTTTAACATAATTACACAAATATTTACACCAATAAGTAACGTAAATTAAAACATCCATAATTTAAAGCGTAGTAGAAAACAGATAA
The DNA here is from genome assembly GCA_963932465.1 of Maratus speciosus. Lineage (NCBI taxonomy): Eukaryota > Metazoa > Arthropoda > Arachnida > Araneae > Salticidae > Maratus > Maratus speciosus. The sequence goes on from OZ010791.1 coordinate 145,195,965, forward strand.
AGAAAACTTCAGATGCAAATTAAAGTTTATGACGTCAAAAGCTAGAAAAAGGAGATAAGTGCAGAAATCAGGATTTTTCAGAAAAGTCCGTTTCACAGTCTCATTTGTAAAATTCAATTGCTCAACTTGTGTTTTGAGAAAAGGTGACTTAGAAATGTCACAACAATGTGATTTACCAGAATCCATGGCTTTGTGTGTTATCTGGACGGTAGAATCTGGAGAAAAACAATGAAGAGTAACGGACGCTGTTGGGGCCGCAAGACGTGTCAATGCAAGGCCGTGGAATTGATTCCAAGACACATGGAATGGTAGACACCGACAAGGGCAAGGTCGGCCATGTGCTACTACAGAAATTGATGACTGATATATCCTGTTAACAGCTCGTCGAGACGGAATGGGAAATGCTACTCTGCTGCAAAGACAGCTGTTCTTGGCCACAGGACGAAGAGTGTCAAGCCAAACAGTCTGAAATAGGCTTCATTAGGGGGTCTCTATGCACGTAAGCCAAAGGTCTGCATTCCGTTGATCTCAAGCAACTGTGCGGCCCAAAGAAGGTGGGCAACTGAACATAGAGTTTGTAGGCAATGTTGTTGGAGTCAAATTGTGTTTACAGATGAGTCCCGATTCAGTATGGATGTGACATCTGATGTGTTTTGGCATGGAGAGAAAGAAGAACTCAAAATAATCGCACATTCGTTCGTGAAAGATCACATTACAGACGAGGTGGGTTGATGCTATGGGCTGGAATCAGCATAGGTGGACGTACGGGCCTGCATATCATTCGGAATGGCACTTTGACAATCCAAAGTAATACAGATGAGATACTGAGACCCCATGTCGTATTTTATGTTGCAGCAATTGGTGATTTTTTTTCTCCATGCATGATAATGCCAGATTGCATACAGCTCGTCTTGTGGAGAACATTCTTAAAGTTGAAACAATACAGCATATGGAATAGCCAACATTCTCTCCTAACCTGAATCTGATGGAGCATGTGAGATACACACTCGGACTATGCATTGCAGCGAGACTAGGGCCTCCTTTTATTGTCCAGGACTTGGAAATTGCAGTTTTTGAGGGGTGGAACAGTACTCCCCGAAAACTTATTGATAATGTCATCAATATATAGAAAACAGGTATACAACAGTTTTATCTATCCGAAGGGACCACGCCTCATATTAAATGCCTAGCATAATCCCTAAACAGTACTTTTTTTTTTTTGTCATTTACATGCACCCAAATTTTTGCCCTAAACCATCTTTTCACATTCTACCCATCGTTTCAAAGAATTAAAGCTCTCTTGCAATTTTTTTGTGCCTTTTTATCTGTATTGCGCATTGATACACATGTTACTCTCAATTTTATGCCCATGCATGGCTGTATTGCACTGTTCTCTTCACTTTTTTGCTTGCTCCCCTAATTTTTTTGAACAGTGTATATATGTATTTTCTTTTGTGTCTATCTGCTTGATTTTTCATAATTCATTTCATTGTACTCCATTATTTAACTAGTATTTTGTTCCTTTTGTTTATAAAAGGTGATTTCAAAATATTTGGCAATTTCATCTGTTTAAATGGTTTATTTTTACAAAAAGTATATATATCTTATTTTTAATTTTTTTATTAACAATTATTTTTATGATTATTTCAGTTTCAATATTATAATTACAACACTTAAATTATTAACTATATCGTTATAAAATAAAGTGGTGTATAAGTGTATCACATAATATCCACCTATCTATCACAGGAATGTCAAGACCACATGCTGCTCAGTTTGGCCATAGTTTTCATTCAAAGTGAACTTTGAAACTATGTTCTATTTCAATATACAAATGGAACAATGCATAAATGCAAAGTTTCTTAAAAAGCTCAAAAAATTCAGCACAGAAATTTATGATTTGTTAAAGAAAACCAACATGAAACTTACACTCAAATAAAGTCAAATCTTACACTTAAATGATTAAGTTCTTTAAAAAGAGATCAGAAATGATCCCAAATAACAAACTTTCTTGGAATACATAGCACATGAAAAATGGGCACAAACATTGAAAAAGTTAGTGAATGGATCCAAAAAGAATGTCATTTAAAAATCTGACCTGACTTTAAATTTACAGGAATTGACAAAGAAAGCTGAAATTTATACAAGTTTCAAGATTAACAAAGCATGTTTTAAAATGGTGCTAAGAAAACTTGAGATTATAATAAAAGGAATGCCGAATGAAAATTTGTAGACTTCTTAATGAACATTTAATTATTTGAAATGCGTGGGCATAGGAATTATCTTAGTCATCTTCTATCATACCTAGGGGAGCAGCTTTGACCTCACTAGAAAGAAAAGAAAACTCTCTCCCCTCTCAAAAGGGATGGGGTTAAAGGTTTTTAAAAATTAATTTTAGTTGTGATTAAAATAATAAAACTTTGTAAAAAATCACCATAAAATAAAAACAATACACAGGACGCGTTTCGAGCTAAAAACATAACAGCTCGTCATTAGCTACAGTAAGCACAATATTTTTAGCTCGAAACGCGTCCTGTGTATTGTTTTTATTTTATGGCGATTTTTTTTACAAAGTTTTATTATTTTAATTGCTTCATATCTCCAGTTTTTGGTGCTGTTTTGCTGTAATTTTAGTCTGTCTGCAATCCTATTAATTAAGCTTAAAATATTATTTTATGAATAAAAACTAAGGGAAATTACCATGCACTGGAAAAGATTAAATCTCCATAGCACTTCCACTGCTGCCCAGATTAAAAAAAATATATATATGTACATGCATAAATAGTTGTAAAATAAAACCCTTAAAATTAAATTCAAGTACATTACCTTCATCATTTTGCTCAGCAGGTACATTGTCATGTTCTGATGCCTCTATACGTTCATCTCTTTCACTTTCTTCAGGATCTTGATCTTCACTAACTTCCCTTTCCATAACATCAACCTATAGGGGGAAGAAAAAAATTGTTTTACCACTCAAAGTAACATACACATATTTTAAACCTCTACTGATTTAGAACATAGATATTTCTTGTATCAAAGTTTAAACCCAGTAGTGTAGTGGTCAGATCACCTGTCTACCAGGTTACAGGCCCCTAATTTTATCCTGGGCTGTGTGCTGGGATAGGCTCACTCAACCATTCATTCCTTTGGGATCGATAAAAGAAGCAACAAGCTTGCTCGGGAATAAACCCTGAGGGTTTTGTGTTAGGCTCAATTGGTTAGCCTGGCTGCGACATATGCTGCATAGAACCCTTGGGCCCATGGTCAGAAAACAGGGCTGGGCACTGCAGGCCAAGATACTAAATGGATTACAGTGGTGCAGGTTTATTTATTTACTTTTCAATCTTGGTTTTGCACGTAAAAATATTTCAATTTAAATAATATTCCTAAGAAGTCAACAAGCAAGGGTAGAACAGGAGGTTTTTTTCCTGTGTTTAAAATGTTATAATTTAATTACTCCATGGCTAATTAACAGACTTGAATTTATATATATATGTATATATATATATATATACTAGGGGGCTCTGCCCCCTACGAGTTACGCTCGCCAACCCCCGTTCAGGCACACCAAAATCAAAAAGCACGCTAATTTGATCGGCTTTAAAAATATTGAATTAAAATTAAAAAACAGTAGCGATCTCTCTATAAACGGGTTTCCATTCGTCTTCCTTGGATTGGGAATTTTTAAGGCCAAATCTGCTGCTGTTAAGAGATACAATGGCTGTTTCCGTATTTAATTAAAAAAAAAATTAGTTAAACATTTGAAAATAAGCTAATGTAAAATGAATTAAGTAAACAGTGTCATTGTCTCCCGGTATTTTTTAACAGCGCTATAAGATAGTTCTTTTAAATAATTCATTTTAAATGCATCGTTTCAAATCTGACGTAATTTACACCAAAGTTTTATTTCTCTTATTAATATTCACGTGAAAATACTCTTGTTGTTAGAAGGAAATATTATTTGCGCTGTCTTCGAATTCACGATAATAGTTGAAAAGATTATCTCAAAATATCTCGCGCAAATATATTTTTCAATTTAAATTGTTTTGCTATATTTTTTGCCATTTTAAATATGATGTAATTTCCTCAAATTACAAGGTTTAACGCATAATAATGATTTTTTTTAATTTTAAGATTTTGTTTCTCTTTTAAAATTCAACTGTAAAGATGGTTCGGCACAGATGTCATATACGCCCCATATTGGCGCAATTTTTTTCTGACGCCAATTTCATATACGCAACGGGTACTTAACTGGTGCTAAAGTGTCGTTATTTTGCTTGATATGGTAACCCGGATGTTGTTGTTTATGCTATTGATGTTTTCATCAAATTGGCGTCAGAAAAAAATTGCGCCAATATGGGGCATATATGACGAGTGTGCCTATGGTTCTTATGACGTAATTTTCCTGCTTTTAACATGTAATCATTTAATTCTAATTTTAAAGATTTTTTTTCCGTTTGTAATAGTCACGTGTAAATAAATTTTTAATTTGAAGTAAAAATTATTGTTTGCGCTGTTTATGCAACTGGCAACAGTTTAATTTAATAACATTTTCTAAAGTTTGTAAAAAATATCACTCGAAATGCTGAAAATTTGAATTTAAAAATGAAATAAAACCACAAAAAATGAGTCAAATAAGAAAAATAAATGCAATTTGCACATCGGGAACTTATAACGTATAAAATGATCTAAAAATGATTAAATTATCATGTATAGTTTTTGCTCCAATAAAACTTTTTTAATGGAACGATTTTGTCCAACTTTAGCATTAAATATCTCTTAAAATAATTCTTTGATTTGAAAACTGTCTGCATCAGCATATTTATCAAACATTTCTCTATAATACCACCAATTTTCATATTTTTGTATGCAACAGTTTTTTTAATATTAATGATGAAAAGCCATGCTTAAGCATTCAAATTGGATGCCGATCTACCCGGAATATCTATGCAGATTTTCATTGGTCCATTTCCAAATCAAAATTTTTTTTTATATATATCGAAGGATATATATAAATTATATATATATATAAATATATGTAAATATATATATATATTTAAATATATATAGTAGTAATATTATAATATATATATATATATTAGTGATGCAACGAATAGTGGTTTGGCCGAATAACCGAATACCGAATATTCGGCCAAGTTACAGCCGAATATTCGGCCTATTCGGCCGCCGAATAATGAACTTATTTTTGCCTAAAAACAAAATATAGTATGCACTATATGCACAATTCTTGTATATTTCACAATTAAAATGTATTGTTTTCTTTTAAAAAATTATTTATATACAAATTTTTAATTTTTGAAAGCATTATTTTACTCTGAAAAAATATTCGGCTATGTTCGGCCTAAAAATTGCCTCAATAATGTAATTCAGCCAAAAAAAGAAATTCTTAGCAAAAGTTCCTCATCAGGTACTGTCTAGTTACATTTTAATAGATATTATGTGTGTTGTTACATTTTAAAATAATGACAAAATTTTAAAAGTACTAGGAAATACAAGTTTCAGCTTTCAGATGAAATAAAATAAAAAATAAGAAATCTTAATATCTTAAGAAAAACCACTGATAAACAGGATGAAACGAATATCCTCTAAAATGGTGGAAAGAGATCATTGTAGACTTTATAAAGCTCACAATTAACAATTTTTTTGTTATCATTATTATTATCATTATTTTTTTTATCTTTGCTGTCAGCAGATAGCACTATTAAGAAGTGTATAGTGAATGTTTTCAGATTCAGAAGAAGGAAATATCTGTAAGGAAAAGCAAATTACATTCATTGCATTTAACAGTATCTGATGCTCTAACATACCAAAGATCAATAAATGATTTAATTGTTGTAGGGTAGGTAAAAATCGTTTACACATTTTAATCATTCACCATTAGCATGTTCAAGATTAACTGATATACAAATTAACGAGTTAAAAATTCCTAAAAAGAAATTAGTTCAAAGTGTGGCAACATGCTGGAATAGCACCTATTATATGTTGGAGAGATTACTGCAACAAAAAAATGCACTTTCTGTATATGCAACTAAATTTGGAGAAATAAATAATCTGACAGCAAACCAGTGGACTATTTTAGAAAAATTGCTCAATCTATTAGAACCATTTGAAGAAATAACAAAATAAATTGCGTCATCGAGATCATTAAAATCATATTTAAAGTATTAGGAGTAGTAAGGAGTAAAGTCCAAATTAACTGCTTTAGTAAGACTAAGAAAGACTAGTATGAAACCAGTAACAGAATGGGAACAAAATATTTCAAACATAACCATTCCATCTTCACAAGTTCCAAATTCTTTGCGGGCATGCTTTAATGAAATTGCAAGACAATCTCAGAGTGAAGCTATATAGAAAGTTCCTTTCAATGTGAAGAAGAAAAAGAAATTAGTCATTTTCTTTCCCAGCCACTACTAGAAAGACAACAGTGTCGTTTGGAGTGGTGGAAAAATTCAGACGATTTTCCAAACCTTTCACAATTAGCCAAAAAGTACCTTTCTGCACCAAAAAGTACCATATATAGTGAGAGATTATTTTCAGAAGAAGGTAGCATTTACGAAAAAAAAAAGAAATAGACTATCACCTGAGAATTCTGAATTATAATTATTTCTGCATCACAATCTACGTTTATTGAAAACATTTTAACTGTTTTTGTAAGGCAAATATAAACAGTAGTACAATGCTATTCTTAAAAAAAAAAAAAAAAATACGTAAAACATAAATGCATACTAATTAAAAGAATTTAGTACTTACATTTCTTTCATTATTTAATAAGAAATAGTAACACACTAAAAAAAATCACTTAAATTATATTTAACTTTTAAGCGTATATTACTAAAAAAAAACCCCTTAAGTATTGCAACATATACAACTTAAATATCTTATACATATAATACATCTATATCTAATCAATCATATATTTATGTTCTTTATAGGTATAATTCAAAATATTATTGAAAGAAATATTCTTTTATGTATCAACGGATAAATGTTAAACTCCCCATTATGATAAAAAAAAAATTTTAATTTGCTTGTACAGCTGTATTAAAACAATTTTGAATAGATTAATTTTAAATTTAACAGATTATGTTAGCTTATTACAGATACTTTTTGTACTTACTGATACAGCATAAAAATTTACTAACATTATTTCTAAATTAGTCTCTTATATAAAAATGGGTAGATAAAATCCATTCGGGGTATGAAAGTTAATGGAAAAAAAAGTATTAGTTAATTTCAAATAAAATTTTCATTATACATGATGAATATAAAGTGTCAAATTAAAAAGTTATACTGTGTAAATATAAAAACATTTATTACAGTATTATTCGGCCAAGGCCGAATAATGGACTTGATATTCGGCCGAAGCCGAATATTCGGCTTCGGCCGAATATTCGTTGCATCTCTAATATATATAAAGGAAATTTATATATATATATATATATATATATATATATATATAAATTTTCTTTTTTGAAAGAGAGGAAAATAACAAAACAAGTTGCATGAAGATCACTAATACTAGAGGGAGCTGTTTTTTTTTTTCAATTCCTACTATTAGTTCACACTCTCCCTATATTTGCATATCTTGTTCAAATTTTCAATCGTTAATAAAATATTATTTATCCACTCAAGTTCAAATACATTTTTTTAAAATATTAATTCATTAATTAATTTTATTCAAAGTTTCAATCATTAATAAAAAACTGATTCATCCACTCAAGTTCAAATACATTATTTTAAACTTTAGTGGATGACACTTGATGTTAATACAGTTTCTTTACATATTAATTCATTAATTAAATTAATTTTAGTTTTATATGGGAGAAAAAAATTTCTCTTATTGACCCACGTAAGAATTGACTTAAAATAAATAAATAAATAAATATATATATACATATTACTTGTTTAATTCAGGTTTAGTCAAAAATTGAAAGTGTAATATATAAATGTCAGACATTAAATCAGCAATTATTGTAATGTAACCTTTTAGCTCATAAAGATATTCATTTAAAAATATAAAATCATACAGAAATTTGAGATTTGTTTGAAAAACACAAACCACAGCATGCATAGAACACTTGGATGTACACTGATGAAGGAAGTAGGGCCTCCAATTCTAAGTTCATTTGGATATATATTAGTTTAAAAATATCCTACAAACAAGAAAGTACACAGCTGAAGGCCATAGTGCCCCCAACATCAAATCCATTCAAGAGGAAAATGGCTGAATTCAACACAATTTTTTAGATATATTTGAGGTTATCCTGAACTTGGGCAATGCCGAGCAGATCAGCTAGTAGGAAATGCAATAAAACTCTGAATAGGAGAGAGAATTCAGAACTGCAGAATTTGTCTGCTATTCAGAGGTAAGCATATAAATATAAAAAAATACTCAAGCAAATACCTTCCTTTCTTATTTGTAATGTACATAATAATTATAGGTGTCAAATATTCAGAATTGTGTACAGAGAATTCTAAATATTCGACACCTGCTATTTTGGAGATTTTATCGTCAATAAATTGCGAACAGGAACTCTAAAAAACTTCAGTATTAAAATTAATATTCTAAATTTTCCAAACAGAATTTGATATCTTCACATATCACTTTCTATTTTTATAAAATATTTAAAGTAATTACTTCTGGATCTTCATCTTCTCTTTCTCGAGATGAACCATCAGCACCCACTGATGACTGAGAACTTTCCACAACAAGACTACTTGATGCACGAACAGATATGTCACTAGGGCTACTTCGCGTCATCATAGGATCAACAGCAAAGAGTTCTTCACTACCCTAAATAATTATAAGAGATATTAATACAAATATTAAGCATCTTTTAGTTATATTCAATTGTCACTAACAAACCTTTTCTACTAAGTACATTTACCTAACTAGCTTTTTTTTTTTTTTTAAGTATAAATTTTCTTTGAAGAAAAGTAAACAAAGAGCACACTTACATGAACAGCATCATTACTAGATGACACTAAAGAAAATGGAGCAGTTGGTCTGGCAACACCAAGTCTTACAGGAGCTATGAGTGCATCTGCTATTTCACAGAGCTCTTCAACTGCTAGAGTAATAAGTGCTTGAAAAACTCTTTTACATTTTATTAATGGTTGAGTCACAGCATTGACACTAGAATAATTGTATAAAATTCATTAATACTTTTATATAACAATAGAAATAATAAAATATAAAACACTGCATAGAATAGCAGTAAATAGAGGTAATTTTTAATAGAACTAAAATCTTTCTGCAAGCTTCTGTTTTTAATAGGTGTATAATTCTGATTTTAATATTTGTACTGAATCTTTTAGAAATATTAGCACAAACAACTGCTGTAACAACATTTTGTCATACCAAATAACACGTGTTTGGGTTGAACTACTTCAAGTTACAGGAAAGTTTGGTCTCACGAGCGAATCGTGTGGTTGAGCTTTCTTTACTTTTCTCCCACTCATTATTAGCTGTTTAGAATGCCTACAAAATTGTTTGGAGGAGTTTTCCTGTCATTTGGTATCAGTCAGCATTGGGCGTTTCTACTCTGGTTTCCTCCTTGAAAACGCATAACACAGTCAAAAATTCTTTTTGAACAATTTCTACCAACAGGCAAGAATATAACACTTTTGTACAGATCTGTATATTATAAAAAAATCTATATGTGTGCCATATATTAAAACAAAATATAATATAAGAAAAAAAATGCATAACAGTATTAAAAACACACTTCCAGAAATTACCATCCATAGATGATACCATCCATACCCAGTTCTTTGAATAGCATTGTATATGAATTTATTTATGTTCTACAAACATCTTAGTATATTAAATACAGTTCAGCTAGAAAATACATATAACTTAATTAAAAACCACTTTTAAGCAATTTATGCATTTCAATTAATGCTTATGAATCCTTTTGCATAACCCTGCATGTGATTTACATTTTACAGAATTTCTATACTACCACATAGTAACAAAGTGAGGAACGCATAACATAACTGAAAACTCACTTCCAGCAATTATCGCTAATAAACAGTACTGCTTATGAAATATTTTGTACGTCCCTGTAAATGAATGATAAATGCTACCAGCTGACAGAGCAACCCAATGTATTACATTTACATTCCATAAGAACTTTAAATTTTTTTGGGGAAAAAAAATGTAATTCTGTATTTAAAAAAAATTATAATATTAATTTTATTAAATTTCTTATTATAAGCAGAAAATTATGTTTGCAATGTAAAGTAACTGAAAATCAAATCTTGCAAGTAACGTGTTTGTTAGTACTTGGACCCCAGACATCTCAGTTTAGCATCATGTGTGATATATTAGGTTGTAACGGAAGTTTTCCGCCAAATAACACATTACATAATACTAATTATAATATACATAATTAACTGCAATAATATATGTAACAACCATTCCGCCAAACCTTCACAGTGTCATATGATACAACACTAGTATCTAAATCTGTACACTTTATTTGGTGACATTCTGTAGCTTACAACAGAACTGGAAGCAAATGATCGTTCTAATCTGGTAGCGTGATAGTGCCATTTCAGACACCTTGTACTTAATGATAATATTTTTTACAAATTTCACAACACCATGTTATAAAGCAAGTCTCTTTCTTTCAAATGCAAAAAATCATTTGACAAAACATGAGAAAACACGTAAATGTGAACTGTTTGCACAGACTGTATTAGCTGTGGCGGGAAACTTTCGCTACAACCTCATATTTCATAAAGCAAAGTTTCTTTTGGCAGGTCTATAACGGTTTTCCATCTTTGGATTCCGGCAAAAAATACAATTAAACTATAATAGCAGTAAATTGAACATCAGCTACAAAAATATGAAGCAGCAGCAATGTTTTTAATACAAAGAACAGTGAAAATAAAGCAACAATAACAGAGAGCTTTATGACTTTCAAACAAATTTAATTCCAGCTTCTATCATCAGTTAAAGTGTAGCACACTTGTTTAATATGTTACAAAAATTTTTGAAAAAAAACATTTTTATTCACTTTACGATGATAATATCAGAATTTTTTTATACTGTTTTTCACATGAATAAAATAGGGTTTGTACACATTTCTTTAAATAAAAATCAAGGACTTTCAAGGACCAAAACCAAAAAAGTGTAAGGGCCTACAAATTAAACTAATAAATTATAATACACAGTTTTTAATGAAGAGTTTCATTTTTGTAAATACAAGTTTTAAACATCCAAATCGCCAAGAAGGGGAAATTTCAGCGTGTGGCAGAAGAAATTTAGAAAATTTTAAAATAACAAATACAGCAGAAGAAAAAACTAGTTGGATGTGCCAATTTCAAATCCTCCTTCTATTTCATACATGTTAATACTTCAAAATTTGCTATTAGAGTGCCAAAATTAAATGACAAACTATGCCCATCATGAGGATTCTAAAGATATGAAAATTCGTGCATTAGTTCTTGAGATATGCTATTTCTAAAATCCTGCAAAATGCGACATGGCAGAGTCACCTGTTGGGTGATTTACACCAAAACCTAATCGGGAACAACTTATGTGAAAGTCTAACTGAATCTGAAGTTTAGAGCTATTGCGAAAATCTTGAAAAATACAGCATAGCAGCGCCACCTGTTGGACAATTTACACCAAAACATAATCAGCACCAATATTTATCAAGGCATACCTGAATCTGAAGTTTGATTAAAATTCATGAATTAGTTCTTGAGATAGAGCTATTGCAGAAATCGTAAAAAAGGCAGCATAGCAGTGCCACCTGTCGGGTGATTTACACCAAAACGTAATCAGTACCACTATTTATTAAGGTATACCTGAATCTGAAGCTCAATGAAAATTCATGCATTAGTTCTTGAGATAGAGCCATTGCGGAAATCGTAAAAAAATGCAAGTGCTATTTAAGTGTGTGGGGAGTGAGCTGGAGCAAAGACAAAATGGCAATTTCGGGTGGGAAGAGAAATCTTCATGATCAATTATTTATTGTGGCAATAAAATGAGAAATAGAGCAGACTTTTTTAATTAAACAGTTTTTAAAATTTGAGTACTTGTGGGAGGTGATGAAAACGAGGAAGCTAAATTTTGAGAAGGTGAAATTCAGATGAAATTTTAATGAAATGAATTGTCAATGAAATTTAGGGTTGATTATTTATTCACTATAAAGTTACAAATAGAGTAGAAAAAGTTTTCAAAATTAAGTTTTAAAGATTTTAAACTTTGGTATTGAGATGTAAATGAGCAAAAAAAGGAAGTGAAATTTGGGAAGAAGGAGAGGCAAGGGAGGATTTAAGATTTATTTTTAAATCAGAAATTCAAAGAAATGCAAAAGAGTTTCACCCCTGATTAAGAAACAATACAAGAATAAAATTGCGCACTTTTAAGAACTTTTTGCAGATTTTAAATGAAAATAAGTGCCTTTAAGCACCACGAATTCTATTTGAAAAATGTAAGCATTTTTAAGGACTTCCAAGGACCGTATGAAGCCTGTAACAGAAGAAACATTTACGTTTTTCATAATCTGAATTTTTGTTCCATTGGGTTGATGCATGATTGTATTAATGGGTTTAAATTAACTCCACAAAAGGGTCAGGAGGAGAAAATTTATATTTTTCTAACCCACTGGCCCAACACTGTTCTACTAACCTGTAAAATATGCAGATCAGTCCTGTAGTTTTCCTCCATAAACATGTTCACCTGATTGTAGAACTTTCCCCTACAGCTCTATAACTAAGCAATGCAGAACAATATGTTAAATATTAAAACAATCCCTGAAGTTTTATGTAACTAACTGTGCTACTCCTATCAAAATCCATCAAGTAGAACTTAAGCAAAAGGTTACCTTTCATAATCGGGTTCACCTAATTTTAGAACTTTCTCTGATAGTGCTATAACTAAGAAATGTAGAATGATGTGTTATGCATTAAAACCTTTCCAAAACAAATTACCTAAATAACAGTGTAAGTCCTATAAAAATTGGTTCAGTAGAACACGAGTTATAATCAATCAGATTGAAATACGAATATGTGTTTAATACACTATATGGCCAAAGGTGACCGGTCACTTGCAATTTTAGACGTTTTGTTAAATATCTAGAAAAATACTTGAGGAATTAACCCGAAACTGCAGGTGTGTAAACAATATAGTAAAGATCATATATTTCCGTGAAGATTTTTCCCGAAACCCCATAGGGGACTGTCAACAAATTGAAAAAGAACGAATATCTTTTAGATAACCCTGTAAAAACTAATGTAGCAAAAGAGTTCAAACTTGAGATTATTAATAAGTGGCTTATTGTAATATACTGTGTTCATTTTTATGAGGATAGCATGTAAATTCATAGAGAAATTAAGGTTTTTATAAAAATAGTCCCAAATTTCGTCAAGTTTTTTTGCTTATAATTTGCAGAGTTCTTAATATAAAAAAATGTTATTTTCAGAAAATATGACGAACAATATTGTACACAATACTCTGTAATCAGAATTACAAAATAATAAAAATTGGATGAAAAATAAGCAGGTTTACTAAAAAATGTTTCACTGTGCATGCTTGAATGCAATCAAAATATAATTTGCATAATGTGTTAGCTAAATGTATAGAGCAACTTTTGTAAAAGTCTCAGAAACAGTTTGAAAAGTCTGATAATAATCATTTATAGAATAAGCTCAAAATCCGTTGTTCTCAAAATGAAGCAAAAACATGAGGGGTTGTATCCATATATCCATTGATTAGTGCTAATTTAGCATACGCAATATGTACTACTGTATTTGGATACAATCCCTCATCTTTTTGCTTCATTTTGGGAACAACGTATTTTGAGCTTATTCTATAAACAATTATTATCAGACGTTTCAAACTATGTTTTTGCGACTTTTACAAAAGTTGCTCTATGCATTTAGCTAACACATTATGCACATTATATTTTGATTGCATTCGCGCATGCACAGTGAAACATTTTTTTTAGTAAATCTGCTCATTTTTCATTCAATTTTTACTATTTTTTAATTCTGATTGCAGAGTATTGTGTACAATGTTTTTCGTCATATTTTCTGAAAAAAACTTTTTTTTATATTAAGAACTCTGCAAATTATAAGCAAAAAACTTGGCAAAATTTGGAGCTGTTTTTATAAAAACCTTAATTTCTCTACGAGTATACATGATATCCTCATAAAAATAAACGCAGTATATTAAAATAAGCCACTTAATAATCTCGAGTTTGAACACTTTTGCTACATTAGTTTTTACAGGGTTATCCAAAAGATATTCATTCTCTTTCAATATTAGTCCAGTCATTTGGTAGAAAATAGGGGTAAGTTTTGGTGTAGTTTTTATATTTGGTGCCTTTATGTTTTTTGGGTCGCTGAACACGAATCTGAAGTTTGCCAACAAAATTTATCCCGGGAAACACTTTTTTTGGCAAAAAACTGGAAAAAAAAACGGGATTTTCTTAGTTTTTTCAAAATAACTTCAAAATTATGCATTTTACGCAAAAGTCCTCAATACATAAATTAAAGAAGATAACATTTCCTACATTTTACGTATTAAAAGTTTTTTTCTCTGATCAATGGTTTAGCCGTGACAACGCCACAAAAATGGGTGTGAAAACAAAAAAATTCTGAAAACGGGAATTACGGCAGTGCACGGTGTGTGATTTATCGATTCTAGCTGGCCAAAATTATTTTTGGCGTCAATATAGTCGCATCGCCATGAAATTAAAAAATGTTATTGATATTCACTATTGAATGTTAGGTATTGTAAAATGTTGCGTGTAGCAGTCATAATTTCGTTACAGGGACATTCAAAAGTATTTAATTATATTACGGCCTATGGGGGAAAATCGTTTATGGTGGTTTTTAATAATGCTTCATAATTTCAAACACTTTGAAATTTATATACATATCTATGAAGTGCACTACAAGATGATTCCTTATAAAATATGGTATGGGTAATATTTATCGATCGTTTACAGGGACATTAAAAAAAATTATGTTACATTACGGTCTATGGAGAAAAATTGTTTCTGGTGTATTTTGTTCATGTTACCACCTTTTCAAAAGTATTTAAATTGATATATATCTCCGAGGTGCTCTATAAGATGCTTACTATTGAATATGATGTACCATTGATCTTTCATATACAGGGGCATACAAAATAAATCAGTTATATTTTTCTCTGTATGAACAATAATTGATGGAAGTGAGTTTTCAGTTGTGGAACACTTTTTAAAATTTTAAAAATGGCATACTATTTAGCGTGTATAAATTCTGTAAATCATATATAGGGCTGCACAAGACATCTATATACCCACTTATTGACGGAAATTGCTAACGAGGAATTTTCAACTGTGCTATGCGTTCACTAACAGTTCTAAATTTTAGCATATTGTGAATTATATGATAAATCTTTAGTTCATATACAGAGATGTACAAAATTTTCAGCTATTTTTTCGATTTTGGTTGTAATTGTGTTTTCAAACGTGTTATATGTTTTACAAATTATTACTTAGACATCGTTTTTCACGTTATTAAACTACGAAGTTTTATTATAGTAGCCCGAATGCATTAAAAATGTTCCATAATCTGATTGACGCATGATTTTACGTTCTTCTTGATAATTTTAATGATACTTTCTTAATGGTATGGAAGCTAAAGTGATAAAACTATTTTTGTATTATTATAACAAATTCTAAAATTTCTTTTTCTAAAATATAAGGTATGGGGCAAATACTCGACAGCATTAATGAAAATTGCTTTGTTGCATATTCTGTTGTATATTCATATTTATTTCTGCACAAACCTTACGGGAAACCTAACAGGAACCTTATGTAAAAGATAGGGAATCATAAGATATCATGATTAATATATCATGAGAAAATGCCTACATTATGTTTTGCATTGTATCAAATCTGAATTTGGAGAATTTGTCTGGATCAATTTTGTAACCACTCAGAATTTGCAGCCAAGTAATATATTTTAAATGATTTTGTCCTGATATATCTACATACAACTGGCAGTTTTTGTCCAAATTTGGTCATAAATTTAAACATTTCGCTCTTGCAAAACTTCATGTGCTCTTCATTGTAATTTTCCTCTATAAACAAAATATTTTTAACCAAATTCACATTTTCGTTACATTTTAAACCGTGTTACCGTTGCATAATGGTGCAAAAGTTTATTTGTGTGACTAACTTAAATTCTGCTGTCTTTGATTTACAAAAAAAAAAAAAAAAAAAAAAGGTACTTGAACTAAAATGCCAAGAAAAAGTCATGCCAGAAGGTATCAAATATTTTTTATTAAAAAAACATTTATTTTATACTGTTGGTAGTAATAAAAACATCCACTAATTCCATACGTCTATTTTCTATGCTGTAGATGTCGGTGAAAAGCAGGGACCCTCAAGTAAAAGAAAGCGGAAATAATATTTTTTTTTTGTTTTTTAAATAAACGTAGTTACAAATGTACATGTTTATTTATAATTAAATAATGATTCATAATGAGTCGTCTTATTTATTATCAGCAACTTCATTGAAAATGTAGTCATTCGTATAATCTTTAGTATAATTTATAGTCAATGCTTGTGTAAAATGGTCAGTTTTCATGTTAAATCTACGTACAGCGGTGTAATTCCCGTTTTCTCTGAATTTTTTGATTTTCACTGCCATTTTTGTGGCGCTGTCACGGCTAAACCATTGATCAGAGAAAAAAACTTTTAATACATAAAATGTAGGAAATTGTATCCTCTTTAATTTATGCATTGAGGACTTTTGCGTAAAATGTATAATTTTGAAGTTATTTGGAAAAAAACAAAGAAAATCCCGTTTTTTCCAAAAAAACGTGTTTCCCGGGATAAATTTTGTTGGCAAACTTCAGATTCGTGTTCAGCGACCCACAAAACATAAAGGCACCAAATATCAAAACTACACCAAAACTTTCCCCTATTTGTCCTTTTTGAGCACCTAATGCCTGGACTATATGTTGACAGTTCCCTATGGAGTTTCGGGAAAATTGTTTTTGCCATAATATATGACATACTATACTGTTTACACACCTGCAGTTTCAGGTTAATTCTTCATGTATTTTTCTAGATATTTGACAAAACGTCTAAAATTGCAAGTGACCGGTCACCTTTGGTCATATAGTGTACACAGTAGATGAAGATATGATTTTCCATAATCAGATTCCTTGTAAAAGCTTTCACTTCTGCAAAAACAACGCAGAAGAAAACTTTGATGGAAAGAAGAACCAAATTTCCCCTAAAAATTACCTAATAGTGTAAGTCCCATCTGTTCACCAGAGCTCAAATTATAAATAGGTGGAGCAAAATATGAACTGGAATTTTATATGTATAATAGAATCTCCTTCATAGCTGTGTTCACTTTTCCGAATAACTCTATAATTAAAGAACATAGAATTCAGAAACTCTTCCTTTGCATGCACACTTAATCACTTTTCTTGTTAGTTGCTTTAATTTTCCTTATACTAGTTAAAAAAATAGAGGAATCCAAAGAATTTTTATTTGCAGTTACCCTTACAGGGCATTTATAGCATTCATTACCTTCGGAGTTGGCAATAAATAGCTGTATCTTGTTAGCTAATTTCTAATCTACAAAATTCACATTTGAAGTTAGATTTTTTAATGAGAAAAGAATGCAATTTTCAATGAAGGAAAAAAATTAATGTTATACAAGCAATAACTGTTGGAAGAAGGCAGGTAATGAAGTTTGAATGAACCCTGAATGAATTTATGTTCCTACTAAAAAAAAGAAAAAGACAAATTTTTGAAGTTTCCTGAAAGGTCTAACATGTGCCTAAACAGGAAAATAATGCGACTTTGAGAATATCAAACGATTTGTGAAAACAAACACACTTGGTTTAAAGATGTAAGACAAAACATTTGTGAACTTCAGGATCTATATTTCAGTGTCAAGTCAAAGTTGTTTCACAGGTCATAAAAATAGAGAAATTTTAAGTGTTCTGATTGGCTTATTCATTTTCGTGATATCTACGACATAGTACAGAAACAAATTTCTAGAGTAAAAAAAAGTGCTGATTCATTGTGAAAATAATTTCAATGCTGATAAAACAGCATTTGTATCACAACGAACATTGAAAATTGCAAAGGCAAGATCCCAGAAGCAGAAACAGTGTCGCACTACAGTGTGCACTGTGTGTGCAATTTTTTTTATAACTTGCAGATCAATCTATCAGCTTAAAAAAAAAAAAAAATCTGGGATGAGAAAAATTTTAAAAATTTAGGTCTCTAGATTTATAGTATTTTCTTCCTAGTAAATGAAATTTTTGCTTATTTTATGGGTTACTGTAATTATTTAATATAGTAAGCTTAATCCAGCTTTCTTGGGTCGCAGGTAAATTTTGGTTTGCGGCAGAATAACAGAAAATTCTGCTAATAGAGACAAGAGAAAATCTTAAGTGCGAATTTCAAATTTGTTCTGTTGTAACGCAGTTGGCAGAAAAAATTTTCTAAAATCCTATAAAATTAGCTTATATATATATATATTAGGCCTGGGCCTTAAATCGATTTAAAGCTTACATCGGAAATCCGATTTAACTATTGGTCTTAAATCGCGATTTAGCCATTATCTTAAATCGCGATTTAGCCGTTGTCTTAAATCGCAATTTAGCCATTCTATTAAATCGTGATTTAGCCATTGGCTTTAAATCGATTTAAAACAAAATACTGATTCAGAGTTAACATCTGAAAATCGATTTATCTACTTTGATGTATCTACACTTACATGGCAAGCTGGTATTAAATCGATTTAGGAGGATCCGATTTAAGCAAACATTGCAAGCCTCAATGCTTTCTGATTTAAGAAAAACAAGGCAAGCTGGTGTTAAATCGATTTAGGAGGATCCGATTTAAGCAAACATCGCAAGCCTCAATGCTTTCCGATTTAAGAAAAACAAGGCAAGCTGGTTTTAAATCGATTTAGCGGGATCCGATTTAAAATACATCGAACCTCAATCCTCTCTGACTTAAGAAAATGATGATTTAAGTAAAAATTGATATTTATTTATTTATTTTGTAAACAAGATTCAGAGTTTACGAGATTAGAATGTGTATTTTTCAGAAATTAAGAACTTATATAGTGGAAAGTTGAAAGGAAAAAATGTTTAAATCTTAAAATCCAAATTCATCGAATTTCAATTTATATGCTAATTGCAATCTTTTGATAAAAAATTAAGTTTTCACATATTTCAGTAATATTGCAATATGTATTTTTTATTTTCCAATATTCTGTAATTAATTAAAATGTTTTAAAGTAGAATCCTGCATTGTTTCAAAAGACTGTTTTCCTGAAATTCATTCAGCATTTATATGATTAAAAATAATAATAATAAAGTTTTATATTTAAAATCCAAACTCATCGACTTGCAGTTTATACTTTTATGCATTTTTATGATGGAAAATTAATTTTTTACATGTTCTAGTAATATTTTAACATTTATTTTTTATTTTCTATTATTTTGTAATTAATGAAATTATTTTAAAGAGTCATGCATTGTTTTGTGTATCACTATTTGGCCGTTATCCACATAAAATATTTTTCTTTTACTGATAATATTTTTTCCCTGAAATTGATTGAGTATTTATGGTTGGAAAAAAAAAGAATAAAGTTTCATATTTAAAATCCAAATTCATCGAATTTCAGTTTTTATTTTTGTGCATTCTTTTAACGAAACATTCATTTTTCACATGTTTGGGTAATATTTTAATACATATTCTTTATTTTCTATTATTCTGTAATTAATTAAAATATTTTAAAATAGTCATGCATCAGATTTCAAAGCCAGCCACGCGGATTGAGTATCTTGCTGAAATTGATTCACTATTTATATCCAAATTCATCCATTTTTAGTTTATATTTCTATGCATTATTTTTATGAAAAATTAATTTTCATATGTTTGGGTATTATGGGAATATTTTAGTTTTAATTTATTATTATTTTGTAATTAATTAAAAATACTTTAATAAAATTCTGCAATGAGTCAAGTAACTTTATTTTTACAGCAGAATGAGGGAGGGGTGGAGGAGGCATTCATTAGATTTTTCTGCAGATCTGCAATTTTCTGCTTTTTTGACATTTTGTTATCATTAAAAAGGAATTATTTTAAGATTATATTTTATTACTGATCTTAAAGGATGGCAACGGCCCCGAAAAAAAATCAGCAATTTCAGTAATGTGCTCCAAGGCTCACACGTTCAATCCTTCTCCATCCGCTATATAAATGTCAGCATTTATGTTAAACAAATCTTATTATAGTCTAAAAGTTAAAAAAAAGATATAAAATTGCGCCTTATTTCTCATATCTCCCCCCACCCCTTTATTTTATTTATTTATTTTTTTTACTACTTTTCTCATCACGATAAATGAATAGTTAAATTCATTATTGAATTCTTTTAATATGCTTCTGTTTTACCTCAATAACTTTTTAAATCTGTGTCTGAAAAAAAAAAAAAAGTGTGTGTAGGTTGTTAGCAATGAAGTGCTATTTGAGTGGGCTAGGGGAAGTAACCCCCCCCCCCCCCCCTAAGGAATTTAGATTGTAACAAGTCAATACAAGTCATAACAAGTCAGACAAAAAAAAAAAAAAATCCTTTTTTTTAATATTACTTCTTAAAGAACTAGGGGGCTCGGCCCCCTTCGAGCTATGCTCGCCAACCCCCGTCCAGACACCGCAGTTTCTAAATGCACGCTAATTTGATCGGCTTTAAAAAGATTTCAAAAGATTGAATTATAATTTAAAAAATAGTGGCGATCTCCCTATAAACGAATTTCTATTCATTTCTCTTTGATTGGGGAATTTTAACGCCAAATCCGCTGCGGTACTACTTGATTATCCCGTCGACCCATTTCGCCAAATTATATAAATCGCCAAACCACTTGCCAAATTATACAAATTGACATAATTTTTATTTTAAATAACGAAAGGACAAATAAATTCGTACAACATTAATAAAAATACAAATAAAACGTCGAAATAAAAATAACTTGATGACGTAGACACGTGTAACAACATTTCAAAATAAGCTAATATAAAAGGAATTAAGTAAACAGAGTCTCTGTCTCCTGGTATTTTTTAACAAAGCGAAAAGAAAGTTCTTTTAAATGAGACATTTTAAATTAATCGTTTTTAATCTGACGTAATTTTAACCAAGCTATTCTTTCTCTTTTAAATAATCGCGTGAAAGTACTTTTGTTAGCAATGAAATATTATTTGCGCTTTCCTAACAAAAATAGTTGAAAATATCCTGTCAAAATATTAAATGTCTAGCGCAATTTCTAAATTTAAACTTTTTTGCAATATTATTTTGTGTTCATTTTATGTAATAACTATAATGTGACTTAAATATGACGTAATTTCTCCTAAGACTTCTAACGCATGTTAATGAATTTATTATTTTAACTTATCCTTTCTCTTTTAAAATTCACGTGACGTAATTTTTAATAAGTTCCTGCTTTTTATACATAATTATACATACAAAGTTTTTTTCCTGTTTATAATAGTCACGAGTAAATAAATTTTTAATTTGAAGCAATCATTATTGCTTGCGCTTTTTATACTGTTGGCAACAGTTTAAATTAGTACAATTTTCTGAAATCTGTAAAAAATATCTCTAGAAATGCTGAAAATTTGAATTTAAAATAGAAATAAAACCTGAAAAAATGAGTCAAAATAAAAAAATTAATGCAATCTGCACTCCGGCAAATTCTAACGCATAAAATGATTTAAAAATGATTACACTGCCATGTATAGTTTTTGCTGCTATAAAACTTTTTTAGTGGATTGATTTTGTCCAACTTTAGCATTAAATATCTCTTAAAATAGTTCTTCGATTTGAAAACTGTCTGCATCAGCGTGTTTATTAAACATTTCTGTATAAAACCACTGATTTTCGTATTTTTGTATGCATTATTTTTCTCAATATTAACGAAGAAAGACCTCCGGTCACAAAAAATTCAAAACCGGCGGCGGTGGCGGTGACAGCGGTAGTTACTTTTTTTTAGAATAGAGAGATGAGTTTATAAAATGTATTAAAATAGGTCACTAATTTTTAAAAGGGAAAAAAAAAAAAAAAAAAATAGTGTTTTGAAACATTCAAAGTTTTTTTATATGTAAAATATACCTCTTTTCAAAATTATTTGAAAAATTAAAAGCTAAGTATACTAAATAATACAGGAGGGGTGGGGAGCGCATAAAGACTGTATTTTGTTACTAAAAATTAAAAAATAGGCTTCCAGATTCTAAAATGTAAAATCTGTGTTAAATCGCAATTTAGCACTAAATTGTGATGTTAGATGGATGATAAATCGATTTAAGAAATTTCTACATCGCCCAGTCCTAATATATATATATATATATATATATATATATATATTAAACAAAAACATAATTTGAAGAACAAATTAAGAAAAACAAAATTTATTTCCTACATTGTTTAAGCCCGAGAAGGGACAGATATTAAGATATTTCATTCAGTTAGTTCTACATTTAATGTTAAATTTTTTTAACAAATTAAAGCCTACTAAAGATTAAAAAATAAAAATAAAATTCATACAATATGATACTTAAAACGCCCCAAAAAATTGGATTCCGTTCAAATGAAATCGAAATAAATCTTAGACTTCTTCCATTTTTAATTGAAAATTCTTGTATATTGCAGATTTTGTATATTGTTTATGACAATTGTACATAAAATGATACGATGCATGCAAACTACAAAATTTTATAAAAAAGTCTAAGACTTATTTCGATTTCATTTAAACGGAATCCAATTTTTTTGGGTGTTTTAAGTATCATATTGCATGAATTTTATTTTTATTTTTTAATCTTTAGTAGGCTTTAATTTGTTACAAAAATTTAACATTAAATGTAGAACTAACTGAATGAAATATCTTAATATCTGTCCCTTCTCGGGCTTAAACAATGTAGGAAATAAATTTTGTTTTTCTTAATTTGTTCTTCAAATTATGTTTTTGTTTAATATGTCAAGTTTTTTAATAACTACTGCATTCAGACGAACTCATTTCAAAATTAATAGAGGGTATCATCATCAGGCTTTGATGAATGCCGCACAGTAAAACATCCATACCGGACACCTCTATTTAACGGACAATTTTCCGATCCCCACACCCAAAACCAAACTATTTTTATGTTTAACATCTGAATAACGGACATTCCGAATAGCAGACAGTAATTTTGGCAATAAAGGATGAAATATTTTTTTAAGTTTTGTATTTTGCATGCATCTTATCATTGTATGCACAATTGTCATAAACATAATACAAAATCTGCAATACAAATATTTTCAATTAAAAATGGAAGAAGCCTAAGATTTATTTCGATTTCATTTGAACGGAAGAAGCCTAAGATTTATTTCGATTTCATTTGAACGGAATCTATTTTTTTAGGATGTTTTAAGTATAATATTGTATGAATTTTATTTTTATTTTTTAATCTTCAATTGGCTTAACTAATTTGTTACAAAAATTTAACATTAAATGTAGAACTAATTGAATGAAATAACTTAATATCTGTCCCTTCTCGGGCTTAAACAATGTAGGATTTTTTTTTTTTGTGTTCGTCAAATTATGTTTTTGTTTAATATGGTCGAATTTTTCAATAACTACTAACTGCACTCAGACGAACGCATTTCAAAATTAATAGAGAATATCATCATCAGGCTTTGATGTATGCGGTATTGCATCACAATGTGGGATGCAGTTTACCATTGTGTAATTCAAAGTGTTTCACCACTGTAGTAAAGCAGGTTGCGGTAGTTTGGATAAAAACTTCCAATCTGAACATAAAAAATCTATGATCAAATCATAAAAAATTAACTTCATTTAAATTTAGATACCCTACTTCCCACTCAGGAACGCTATGAATGTAAATGTAAACTGTGTTGAATCCTTAGTGCTAATATTTAACGATATTATAGCTGTGATACAGTAAAAAATAAAAGTTTTACTTAAATTTTTAAACCTTAATCTCTCCCAAGGGGTGATGTAAACACATCAGAAAATTATTACCTAAGTTTAACTTGGGGTATAAATAGTTCTCATCTCGGAAAAAAAAATACATTTTAAAATTTAAGTTATGTAATTCCCCACTAAGTTCACTACCTGCGTAAAAATAGCTATCCATTAGAAACTTTTTACTAAAATATAAACTTGACCAAAGCAAAAACTTATTCTGAAAATATCCTTTTTATTTCCACTATGACGCCATATTCACCTTTTTAATTTTTGAGAAAAAAAAAAACTATCCCAATTTAATATTTCACGTGAAAATCTTTCACCTAAAAAGAAACAAATTATTATTATGGCTTTTGAAATTTTTGCAACAATGAAGTAAAAATGTTACATTTTCTATGAAAAAATGTCCGTTGATTTTCAATGAAAAAAGCGAAAATTGGAATTAAGAAAAATAATTGAATAATGTAAACAAAAATTGGCCCATGTTTCTCTCTGGGTTATAATTCACTCATATGCAAAGTCATTTTACCATTCGTTTTGACCCTGATGTCAGGCAAATGTTTTTACACTTTAAATTTATAATATCATTAGAATTAGTAAAGAATAAAAAATGAGTAGCATCAGGGACAAAAAGGTGGGAAGAAAAAATGAAAAAGTTATGATCTCCATAGGCTTTTCCATGTTAAATTAACATTGAGAAGTGACACTGGAAATAAATAAGTATTGCGCTGCCGCGCAATACTTAAATATATATGAGAGAGAGAGAAATAAGTGTCTATAGCTGCAAAATTTAGCAATTAAGCTTATGGTTTTAATCGTTACTTCTAATTCACAGGAATTCACAAAATACAAATGAATAAATTCAAAAGAAATTAACTTACTTTTTCTTTTTAGAAGTATTTGGTGCCATTTCAACATTCAAAACAACAAAAATTCTGGCAACAGAACGCACAAACCTCCTTGCCACTAATATGGCTTCAGCACTTCTTCCTTCCTTTGCATCATTTTGTATCTCCCTGATTAAAGTGGTTAATAAGGTATCTAACATCTGCAATTAAAAAATACGTCAAAATTCAGCATACCTTATTTTATATGTTACGCTAAAATAGATGATATCTAAAAGAAAAATTAATTGGAAATGCTATCAAAATAAGAGCACAAAACAAATAATAATTATTTTATTCCATTTTTAACATTTAGAAGTAATATGACATCATGTAAGTCTGAATTTAGAAAAATCAGTTTCAGAACATTTTAAAATTGCTTACTAATCAAATATTTTAAGACAGTAACTGTTGTATAAAAAATATGCATTTTTAAATTAAATAATAGAACCCTTAATTGTTCTTTGCAGTCAATAACTTTTGGTAGTAAAAATAAATAAGAATAAATGGAGTAATCTTAATTAACTGAAATGCAAGGAACACGATGATAAATGACACAAAAGTGGTATATGAATCCTGTTTATTTAATCCAGACTTGAAGAGTTGGGAAGGTAGAAGAAATAATTATTGACCACTGTATGTTACACAGAGTATGTATGTATTATGGCCAATAAAACTTGATGAGAAAATTCTTGACAAAATAAAGCTCCATTTATAATTTTAAGTTTATTCTGAGATTCACAATTGAAATGCAGTAGTTAGAATTTAGAATTAACCATGACATCACTTTAAAAGAACAGGAGTTAGAGAAATATTGTACCAGTTTTTCGAATCAGGCACTTAGCCCAAATTCTAAAAAGGACAGTTACATCATCAAAAAAATTCTCTATGAAATTTTCTTGTGCTTTTTTTTGAAAATTCAAATATATGAGTATAAATACTAAATAAAAGGGGTCCATAGAGGAGTTGAAAAGAATTTTAAATATATTAGCTAAATTAAATATGATGACAATAGAAAGAAACAAACAAACAAAAAAAAAAACTAAAAGCAAAA
Organism: Maratus speciosus; assembly: GCA_963932465.1. Lineage (NCBI taxonomy): Eukaryota > Metazoa > Arthropoda > Arachnida > Araneae > Salticidae > Maratus > Maratus speciosus. The sequence goes on from OZ010791.1 coordinate 145,221,928, forward strand.
GCATTTTTCATTGCTTAGCAAAACACCTCTTTATAACATAGCTGCGTTGGTGCAATGCAAGCGATAGGCTAAAAATAGATTGGCAATGATGACACAGGCAATGTACAGTGGTAAAGAATGAGAAATGCTCTTCAAAACAGCATTACAGCAACAAGAAAGAGAAAGCCGTGAATTCAGCAAGGGAAATAAAGTAAAGAATGTCCGAGATGGTAAATACAGTGTGCGGACATAAAATCATAAAGAAATGTGACAGTAATATCGCATTGACCTATAATTCTAAATTTTAGCAAGTAGTATTGTTTCTTGGTAATCTTATGCAGGTGTTACAACAATATAAATAAAAATTAGCACAGACTTGGTTGGAAATTAATTTGTAGACATTGAAACTACTAGAATCTATCAAAGAAAGAATTTACTGCAATTAGAACTATCTATCTAACTGCTAATAGAATAATAATATTTGTAAGACAAAGTGGATACTGTTAAAATGTTTGCACTAATCCTTCTTCAGTAAGGTATCTTTGAAGAGGGATTTGCTTTGTTTTTCTTTGAATGCATGAAACAAAAACAATGTTAGAGTGGTCAGTTAAATAATGATATGCGCTTGCTCTTGTATATATGTACATATTATATTAACATGCTCGCTGCCAAAGCTGAGATGGTGCATCTGTTCATACACGCCAAGACCATATCTGCAATTTAGTACTTTTAAATTATTTTCCGTTTTATTATTTAAGAAGTGTATATATGACAAATTACTTTTAGTAACAAATAAATTCACACAAGTATGTTTGTTGTTGGCATATGAAACATTGCAGGCATTTGCTATGGCAGTACTCGTAATCAGTGATTTAGATAAGAAGATTAAGAATGAATTATCCCGTAGCTGGCAGTGAATGTGTTAATATACAGTATGCCTGCTAAAGTCTGTTGTCAATCCAATAATTTTTGAATGGCAAGAGCTTTAGTCATAAAAAAAGGGGTCTAGGCATAGTAAAGTTGCCATGCGCTATTGAATGAAACCACCTACAGCACCAACTGGTGGAAAACTGCAGAATTAGTATTCCTATCTTGAAAACAGAAAGAGATAGAGAAAAAAAAGTGATTTACAGAGCTGTAGAGCATCATCGATTTAGTATGAAGACACCTTGTGGATGTCCAGCCCGTGAACTGGGACTGGTCTAAAATAAATAAGATTGCAGCAGAGTTTTTGAAGGTACGTAACATCGGTGGTATAGTGACAAAAGTGTTAAATGTAGAAAGACATAAGTAAAGATACCAGTTTTAAGTTTGTATGAAGACTAACGTTATTTAATATAAGAAAAATATGACTTGAAATAAATAGATACAGTTACAAAATGAAACAACTTAATTAAATGAAAAACATAATTGTAATTAAAAGATTTAGGGGACAAGGCCATTCAGTAGATATAAACATAACACATAGATGAACAGTCAAAAGTACACAATCAGCATTTCAAAAATATAAAGTTCAGCATCTACTCCAAATAAAAATAAAATAATTAACTCACACATTTGTAGATTCATATTGACATATTTGAAGAATACATATTTGGTTGTTAAAAACATAACAGATGATGATAATAAAAGGTGAGGACATACTGAAGTACGATTTAGTGTAAAGATGAAACAGCATCGAAAATAATGAAGAATGAAATCAAAAATCATCACCATTGTGGGTTGGCATCACTTTCATCAAAAGAAATGAAGTTGGCAAATGAATGCAAAACAGTTTCAACTGTTTTCGCCATTACTTCAAACGTATAGTACAAACGATCTCCAATTCATATTTCCAATAACATGAAACAACGCAAAAATAATTCCAAACAGCTTCAAAACATCCTATTTCAAACACTACCACATTTAAGCAAAGTTCCGAAGCATTTCTCATCAGAAGCTTCTAAAACATTTCACAAAACAAAACTTTCCTTAAAGCATTTATCTAAAACAAACTTCCTTTAAAACATTTCTCAAAACAAATTTTCATTAAAATAAACTTCCTCTTCCCTTTTCAACCAACATCGATCATAGCTAAAGTCAAAGAGTCTCAAAGACATTCAAAAATAGTCTAAAACAAAGTCTAAGCAAGAGTCCAAAGTAAAACCAAGTCCACAGCCTAAACAGGGTTCATACTCATTTTCCAAGAAAAAATCCCCTGAGAATCCCCTGATGTATTTTTCAGGAGGTACAAATTTTCCATGTCATCAATTAACGACATTTTTTAAAACAGTATCATGACACTCTCACCTCTTAGAAATAAAATAAAAACAAGATAATCTCAAAAATAAAATTTATACATCACCTATATAAACAATATGAACAGGACTTTAAAGGAAAAACATTAATTTGTGTAAAACAGATGAAGACTGTATGCCTTGTGGGGCTGTCCCTAGAAACTCGGTAGCTTGGCTGCAAGAATTTAATTTAATTTAATTTCCACTTCTCGATTTTATTAATTCTCCAAAAGCATTATTCAAGTGTCAAAATCAATTTTAAAATGACCTTTAGTGTTTTAAAGTTCCTCTTGAATTGTTATCAAACCTCACAATGTTAGAAGGTGATTCTAGTGAATGAATGGATGTAGACAGATGTGATATCATAAAGTACGCGAACAGCAGCAATTGCCCTTAATTTCCCAGAGTAGCCAGTCATTTTGCCAAGTTTTCCCAGGTTTGGGTAATTTTTTGCATTATCCCCTGAGATTCCCCTGAATTTTACAACCCCAAATTTATCCCCTGATTTTCCCATGAATCCCATATTCCCCTGATGAGTATGAACCCTGCTAAACACACACGGCCCTTTAAATATACTCCAAACCACCGGCACATGCTCAATCTGAAATGCCCCCTTTCATAAAACAACCTTATTCCAATACTCCAAGTTGAGTATATCTATTACTGCTTCATGTCAAAACAATTAAAATTGATATGACAATCTCAAAATTGGGAGATGCGATCGGAAAACTGTGTGACTCAGCGGTAGTATGGTGAGGCGAGATACTGGATTTGGAGAACCTGCCGAGGATGATAAATCGATATTAAATCAGAACTGAAATGAATCAAATTGAGTGTGTTGAGATTTGAAAATGAAACGAAGCATGGAAAGATAGAAACCATTATGGAATAAATAAAACTAAATAAGAATTGGTTATTTAAATGAACTTAGACTAAAATGAAGTGAAAAAGAAATAGGTAGAAATAAATGAATATAGGTAAGTACCATTTCTGAATTAGTCAATATATGAGTATCAAGCAGACTTGTATAAAACCAAAAACTTTCTGCGCACACAAATATTAGGTTAAAAACTTTCTGCAAATTAATTTACTGTTTAATGAAATAATGTATTATGTTATTTTGACGATATGAATTAAAAACAGTAGTTTTAAAATAATTACCATTTAAATTAAAAATTAATGGATATTAATTAAAGAATAATTATATTGGTTAGAAAAATAATAAAGCTAAAAATCCATAAGAAAGGGAATTCTTATCAATTATTTTGTCAATGCATTTAGAAACAGCCCAATCTTTAATATTGTAACCTCTTCGCACAAAATGCCAGTCACGCTGTTTACAGAAATAATGCGGCATTGCTCCTGAAAAAACTGAATCACATTTTATAGGGAGAGGTCCATTCATAGGTATCGTTATTAAAGAGACTGATGGGTTTTTACCGCCCTTTGACGAAATCCCGTTTTTTTTTTTTTTTTTTTTTTTTTTTTTTTTTTTTTTTTTTTTTTTGCGATCTTTTCACGAAATTCACGTTTTTCAGCGATTTTTTCAAGGAACTCGTGATTTTTTTCACGAAATTTGCGTTTTTTAAATCAATCTTTCCACGAAATTCGCGATTTTATAAGCGATCTTTCCACAAAATTCGCGTTTTTATAATCAATCTTTTCACGAAATTTGCATTTTTATAAGCAATCTTTTCACGAAATTCGTATTTTTATAAGCAATCTTTTCACGAAATTCGCGTTTATTAGCGATCTTTCACAAAATTCGTGGTTTTTTAGTGATATTTTCACGATATTCATGTTTTTTTGCGATCTTTTCATGAAATTCGCATTTTTTAGTGATCTTTTCACGAAATTCGTTTTTTTGTCTTGACCCTTTGACGAAATTAGTTTTTTTTCCACGATTTTTTTACGAAATTTGTTTTTTTTTTTTTTTTTTTTTTTTTTTTTTTTTTTTTTTTTGTAATACTTTGAAAAAATTCGGGTTTTTTTCCGTTATGCTTTTACGAAATTCGTATTTTTCGCGATCCTTTGACGAAATTATCTTTTTTCGCAATCCTTTGAAGAAATTCCCGTTTTTTCTGCGGTTCTTTGACGAAAGTCGTAATTTTTTTCTGCGAACCATTGACGAAATTGGTTTTTTTTTCTGCGAACCATTGACGAAATTGGTTTTTTTTCTGTGAACCATTGACGAAATTGGGTTTTTTTCTGCGAACCATTGACGAAATTGGGTTTTTTTCTGCGAACCATTGACGAAATTGGGTTTTTTTTTCAGCGACCATTTCTTGAAATTGCAATATTTTTAAGTGATATTTTTATATGCTTGAATTTTCGGGCTGATGGCCGATTTTTAAAAATTTTTGGGAAATTCGGAACAGAATCACCCCTGGCAAACAATAAATAAATCGTACATAAAATTGGGGAATATTTTTAATTTTTCGGTATTTAAAAAAAAAAAAGTTACAAGAACAAAAATTACGTTTTTTCTTTTCTTTTTTCGAAAAAATTTTCCGCAAAATTCTGAAATTTGCAGAAAATTTTCTGCGCACGGCATGCGTCTTTATATTATACGACTCTGGTATCAAGGAAAGTAGGCTGACAGTGGACATTAATGCAAAGAATAGAATGGTTAACGTGCATGTTTTGATGAGATTTCCTACTCTGTGACGTCACAAAACTTGAACAGAAGGAGAAATGATTATCTTTTGGATGAATGTGCACCCAAATGTACATTGCAGCTCATGGTGAGAAGTTTGAACATCTCAAATAAAGGTATATTGTTATAACTAGTTGTTTTTTCTTTTAAACCTCACAGTGTAGGAAATCACGAAATAAATGTGCATTTTAACCGTTCTATTATTCGTATTAATGCCCACAAGGTGTGTTTTCGCACTAAATCGATGATACTCCATAACTTTGTAAATCACTTTTTCCTCATTCCCTATCTCTTTCAGTTTTCGAGATAGGAATGCAAACTTCGCAGTTTTTCCACCAGGTGGTGCCGTAGGTGCTTTCATTCAGTAGCACATGGCTACTTTACTATACCTAGACCCTTCTTTTATGACTATAGCTCTTGCCGTTTGGAAATTATTGGGGTGACAGAGGACTTTAGCAGGAACACTGTATATATTTATACATATATGTGGGAATTTCGTAGGAACACCTGCATTAGAACGAATGTCTCCAACTCTGTGTTTCTGCTTCGAGATTAAAAAAGGGAACGTAAACCAACGAAGCTGTGTGAAGTAGAAACGCAGTGGAAGTAATGGAACGAGGAAAAAGTTCGACGATATTGATTTTGTAAAAGAATCAGAATACTTTCAACGCTACAAAACGGAAGGTTTAAACGACATGTAGAAATGCTGGAAATATTACGATGTTTATAAATGAAGCCTGGATTATAGCTTTTAAGCTAATTAAAGAACGAGAAGAATGTTTTTATCTGTATTTTTGTTTGTGTGTTCGTCTCAATAAATGTCAGTGCTCGTCCTAAAAGTAAGTTATTTATAAATAGAGCCACATCCCATAAAGTGATGTCAGAAGTCCCAGTTAACCCACCAATATTATTAATTAGAATTATTCATCATACAGATTCAAGCCGAATATTATTCTAACGGTGAGTTCATTATTATTATTTATTATGAAGTTAGTTGAAGTTGAAATACCAGAACTGGAACTTGCATTTAAAAACGAACGAACAAATAAAATAAAATTACATAAATTCCTATTTGATGCTGATGGTGATCGATCTAATAGAAAGAGAATATGTGATTTTACGGGTTTCGGTTTTCAAACAGACAGCATCGAATTAAAAAATAAAATAACTAAAGTTCAAACTGATTTTTCATTAAATGATCATCAATCTACTTTGTATTGATAATGAAGGATCTTTAAAAGATCTCGCAAACTGATTAGTTACATACCTTTCAGACTTGACCTTACTACAAAATAATATTATACAAAATGAAAGTGACACTGACTCGGAAACCGAATTGCCTTCAAATAATATGGCTTCAAGTAACAATACTGAATTATCAAATTTTGACAAACAGAAGCAATTTCCAGTTCAAAGTTTTGTGCCATCGTCTATTAATTTCACTGATATTAAAAGTGTAGTTCCTCCTTTTGATGGTAGTTCTTTTAGTGATATAAATGTTTGGATAAATAATTTTGACGATGTCACTAATATGTTTAACTTATCTGACTTTCATAAATTCATATTTTGTAAAAGATCCTTACGAGGAAAAGCCCAGTTATTAGTACAGACAGAATTTCATATCAATTCATATGACAAACTTAAACAACTCTTAATCTCAGAATTTAGTACCACTTATAATTCTGCCGAGTTACATGATATATTAAATAAACGAAAATTGCAAGAAAATGAATCGATAGAAGAATATTTTCTTATCATGAAACAAATATGCTCGCGTGGTAACATCGAGGATTCCGCATTAATGCAATATATCATAAACGGTATATACCCGACCCCGTTTTCAGAAAATCAATGTTATATGGATGTCAATCCATTGTAGAATTCAAGCAAAAGCTCAAAATTTATGGCAAAATTCGACATGACTTTGAGAACAATAAATTTCGTAAAGTCAAACCTGAAATGCCAGTGAAAGACAAATCCTTTCGACCAAAATCTGATCTTTTTTGCTTTAATTGTGGCATGTCAAATCATAAAAGTAGCCAATGCAGACATAAAGACAAAGGCCCTCGTTGTTTCAATTGTTCGAATTTTGGCCATAAATCGGCTCAATGTGATCAACCAAGGAGCCCTAGAGTTAATTCGGAACCCTCCAATGTTTCCACAGTTATGTCGAACACTTTCATGACCAAACAAATCATTATTTCGTCTGTAAATGTTACATCATTAATAGACACAGGTAGTGAAAGAAGTTTGCTAAAGGAAAGTATTTACCGCAAACTCCCTACAGTCTCGAACCTTGAACATTCAACCATCACATTAACTGGATTAGGAAATACTATAATCAAACCCCTGGGTTTTTTTTCTACGGACATTATGATAGATGATTTTAATTATATAACTAATGTTTATGTAGTCCCAGATTATTCCATATCTTTTGATCTTATTATTGGTACAGATATCATACAACAAAGTATTTTAACAATTTCTGGAAGTAATATTTCGATGCAAAAAATCGAGAAAAATGACGATACATCCAATAAATTTTTGATTAATGTTGCTCATGTGTTAGGCGATCTTAATCTTGATTTATCTCATATTACCGATGAAACAATCCGTTCAAAAATTTCAGAACTTATTCAAAATCATTCTCCTAAAAAAATAAAAACAACTGATGTTAAATTATCAATTCATATGGAAAACGAAGAACCTGTCACTAGTCCTCCCAGACGCTTGGTGCAAATAGAGAAAAACTTCGTCGATAAACAAATTTCTGAGAGGATCGAAAAAGGAATTATTCGTAAAAGCACTAGTAATTTTTCATCACCTATTGTCCTAGTAAAAAAGAAAGATGGCTCATATAGATTGTGTGTTGACTATAGTAAGTTAAATTCTAAAACACATAAACAACGTTTTCCTCTCCCAGTAATTGATGACATTATTGATCAATTGCATTCTGCAAAAGTATTTACTACTCTTGACCTTAAAAATGCTTTTTTTCATGTCGAAGTAGAAGAAAATAGTAGAAAATATACTTCTTTCGTAACACATTTTGGTCAATTTGAATTCTTATATATGAATTATGGCCTTAGCGATGCACCCTTGGTGTTTCAAAGATATATTTATAACGTTTTTCGAGACCTCATTAATGAAAAAGTGCTTATTGTCTATACGGATGACTTCATAATACCAGCTGAAAATGAAGTCGAAGGACTCCAGAAATTACAACGCGTCCTTACAACGAATATGGTTTAGAGTTGAATCTCAAAAAATGCCACTTTTTACAGCGAGAAATTGATTTTTTGGGTTACCACATTAAAAATGGCCAACTGCACCCATCTCCCTTAAAAACTAAAGCTGTCCTTAATTTCCCGGAACCTAAAAGTTTAAAAGATGTACATTCATTTGTCGGACTAACTTCATATTTTCGTAAATTCATTCAAGATTACTCTTTAATAGCTAAGCCCTTAACCCCCTCACTGACAAGCCCATGTTAATACGTTCACTAAGCTCCATGTTTCACTGCAATACAAGCAATATTTAAAGTTATATAATTCTATTGATTTAATGTATTTTTAATACATTGAACAATGATTATTACTTCCAAGGATTGCATTCATATTCGTTAAGTTTTTTTTATAAAATGTTCAAAGAATCATTTTTTTTAGCATTTAAAACAAAATGCAGAGAAAACAACATTACAATTTGGCCCTTTTCCAAGACAGTCGGAGGGTTAACAGATCTCCTTAGAAAGGACACTAAATTTCACTTCGGTGACCAGCAACGAAATGCATTTAATCAGCTGAAACACATCCTTTCTTCAGGTCCTGTTTTAAGCATTTATAACCCTAATAACGAAACAGAAGTTCACTGTGACGCATCTATTGACGGTTACGGAGCAGTCCTCCTTCAAAAGTCTTCTATTGACAATCGATTTCACCCTGTCTATTTTATGAGCAAAAAAACCACAGATGCCGAACGTAAATATTCGAGTTATGAATTAGAAGTTTTAGCTGTCATAGAATCCCTTAAAAAATTTCGCGTTTACATTCTAGGTATTCCTTTCAAGATAGTCACAGATTGCAACGCATTCGCCCTTACTATGAATAAAAAAGATCTTTGCACCAAGATTGCTCGATGGGCTTTAATGTTAGCTGACTATAACTATACAATTGAACACAGACAAGGTACACGCATGCGCCATGTTGACGCTTTAAGTAGAAATCCAATATGTATGATCATTCAAGATAGTTTTACTTCCAAAATCATACAATCACAGTACACTGACGAACATATACAAGCCATCAAAGAAATTTTGAAAACAAAGCCATATGACAACTATTTCCTTAAAAATAACGTTCTCTATAAAACTCATAAAGGTATTGATCTGATAGTTGTGCCGGATGAAATGCAGCTAAATGTCATTAAACACGTTCATGACAAAGGACATTTTGGCCGTAAACGCTGTGAAGAACTCCTTAACGAAGAATTTCTCATCCCTAATATGTCAAATAAAATTGATAAAATTATAGCAAATTGTGTAACATGCCTTTTGTATAATTGCAAACGAGGAGAACAAGAAGGTGAATTACATCCCTTACCTAAAGAAGAGACTCCTCTCCAAACCTACCACATTGATCATTTAGGCCCTCTTGAAACAACTAACAAAAACTACAAACATATTCTGTCTTTAACAGATGCATTTACTAAATTCGTCTGGTTGTATCCCTGTAAAACCACTTCTGCTACCGAAGTTATATCAAAACTACGACAACAAAGTCATACTTTTGGCAATCCTTCCACCATCATTAGCGATAAAGGTCCTGCATTTACAAGCAAAGAATTTACTGATTATTGTCAAGGTGAAAATATAAAGCACGAGACAGTTACAACTGGCCTTCCCCGTGCCAATGGTCAAGTAGAGCGACTTAATTCCACCATAATCTCTGTAATCTCTAAAATGTCCAAAGACGAACCGACCAAATGGTTTAAACATGTTCCTAAAGTTCAACAAGTCATTAATTCAACTTACCAACGAAGCATTAAGAAAACACCATTTGAAATATTATTTGGTACAAAAAGGAAACAGAAAGAAGATGTACAAATTATTGACCTCTTAAACAGTGCAGTCGAAGAACAATTCATGAAAGACAGAGAATAGCTCCGTAAAGAAGCCAAGAAGAATATTCTGGAAATTCAACAAGAAAATCGCAAGCACTATAATTTACGGCGTAAGAAACCCCGGAAGTACAAGCTTGGTGACCTTGTAGCAATTAAGAGAACCCAGCAAGGACCAGGTTTAAAGTTGAAATCTAAATTCTTAGGTCCATATAAAGTAATCAAAGTGAAGTCTAACGACACCTACGACATAATGAAAATCTCATCAACTGAAGGACCGATAAATACTAGCTCCTGTGCTGAATACATGAAACCTTGGCCTGACGAAAACTGAAACTTCAAAAAACATTTTTTTTAAATCTTTTCTTCTTATGTATTTGTAACAATTTTATAAGTCAACCCATATGATGTTACGATACTCAGTTTAATTTTTTTTCTCTCTTTTCCCCCTAAGAACAGTTACTGGTTTTTGTTTTTTGTTTTTTCAGATTCTATTTTACCACATGTCGCTGCGGCAGCTCCAGATGTCAGGACGGCTGCTTGTGGGAATTTCGTAGGAACACCTGCATTAGACCGAATGTCTCCAACTCCGTGTTTCTGATTCGAGATTAAAAAAGGGAACGTAAACCAATGAAGCTGTGTGAAGTAGAAACGCAGTGGAAGTAATGGAACGAGGAAAAAGTTCGACGATATTGATTTTGTAAAAGAATTAGAATACTTTCGACGCTACAAAATGAAAGGTTTAAACGACGTGTAGAAATGCTGGAAATATTACGATGTTTATAAATGAAGCCGGAATTATAGCTTTTAAGCTAATTAAAGAACGAGAAGAGTGTTTTTATCTGTATTTTTGTTTGTGTGTTCGTCTCAATAAATGTCAGTGCTCGTCCTAAAAGTAAGTTATCATTTATAAATAGAGCCACATCCCATATATAGTGTATATATCATCATCATCATCATCATCAACCGTTTTCAATTCACTGCTGGATGTAGATCTCCTCTAGATTTTTCCAATGTTTCCTGTCTAGTGCTTTAGTCATCCAATTTACACCGGCTACTTTTCTGATTTCATCACTCCATCTTACTTGAGGTCGTCTTCTTGGCCGTTTTACACCTCTGGGATACCACTGTAGGGTGTTTGTGCTCCATCTATTGTCTTGTCTTCTTGCGATGTGCCCAGCCCATTTCCGTTTTAGCCGTTTAATTCTTTCAATGATGTCAAAAACTTTCGTCTGACTTCTTATCCAGGTTATTCTTTTTCTGTATATATATATATATATATATATTACCATTAATTAAACAAAACCTACCACCGTCAATTATTATGAATTAAAGCTGTAAGTATTAAAAAAAAAAAAAAAAAAAAAAAATATTATAAGAATTATTATGGAAGAAAAAAGAAAAAAGTGGACACCGACAAAAATTGAAAAGCTTATACATTGAATTACGTTATCAAGGGCACAGAATTCAATGATATAAGCAAAATGGTTGTTTCTGTGGGAAAAATAAGCTAAAGCTAAAAATTATTTTCCCCTGTGCCCGAACAACCACTAATATCAAGTGAATTGATTAAAAATGAAAGCAGAATAGATACAAATAATATGAAATGGAAGAATCAATAAAACGTATTTAAATATTTATAGGATATAAAATATAAATAATAAACACCATACCGATTAATATTTCAGTTTTTTACAAAAATCCATGTGCACATGTCTACCAGTATATCAAAAAGATTAAGGTGAATAAAACAGTTAAATCACAGTAAATGATACCAAAGGATGCAGTTAATACATTTTGAAATAAAATTTGAAATACCTTGTAAAACACATTTAATCTAATATAAAATAAATAGATATTCATTACATTATTTAAAAGGCACTATTAAATTAATAGATAACAGTTTAACAATATCGTCAAAATTTAGCTAAAAATACCCCCTGGTGTATAAATTATAACTGAAATGGAGCTAGAAAAATTAAAAATTAGAGCAATCTGAAAGAGACAAATTTGGTGCTGCCATCTATTATTACTTATATTAAACATCTATTGCAAGATAAAAATTTGTAAGCATTTGAATTTAAATAACTGTTTAAACAGCAAAACCAAACAAATCCTTAAATATAGAGAATTATAAACCTAATATAAATCACACAATGTATTTAAAAACTTTTGTTAATAAAATTTAAAAGCATACAATATATTCTATTAGCTAACTTATTTAAACTAAACTAAGAGTTTAAATAATTCTAGAACATTGATAAAATATAGCATATAGCTATATGCTATAAAACAAAATAAATTCCGTAATAATTAATAAAAATAATTATTAAAAATAATATAAAAATTATTTTTTAATGAATTATAAATAAGATATTTATAAAATGAACAGGAAATAAAAAACATGTGGAAGTATATAGAAGGTTAAATGATACTTAAATTCCCATTACTTAAAAAGCACAAATATAGAATGTGGATTATTTTCAGACATCCATAAAAATCCATAAAGTATGAATGTGGGACATTCAAAAACATTAAACCGATAATAAATATTAAAAAGAATAGAGGAATAATAATAAAAATAATTACCCAATTTTAATGCATACAGTATAACTATATTTATATTAAACATACTTATATGTATATTATTCACTATAAGAATGGCATACTATTAGTAATTAATATGATATTGTCCTTAGTAAATTAAATTTTAATAACAAATAATTGTAAATTAGATTAATGAATAATTAAGCTAATTATAATATTAATGAAATTCTCCAATTTACATATAAAATATCAAATCAACATCCATATAAAATACATAACAAAAATATAGTAATAATACAAGAGCCCCCCCCCTTTTTTTTTAATAATTAACCATTGCGTATTATCCAGACAACACCACCCTCCTCCGTACTCTAACATCTACCCACCCAACCAACCTATAATATTTTTTTTATATTATTTTACAATTTTTAATTTTTTATATATATATATATATATATATATATTTTTAATAATTTTTTTGTAATTTTGTTTACGCATGTGTTAATTTGTGTTTATAGATCATGTAAGAAAAGTACTAATTGTATATTAATGAATATATGAATTTTTTTGGAAAACCATGATTTAATGCATCATAAATTAGTTTTTTAATATTATTGTTAATTAGAGAAGAAGAGCATAAACATTTTATTCTATATAAATGATTAAGTATTATATTACAAAATACAGAATGATGTAGACAAGATTTAAAATTTGTAAATGTATTAACTGTGAATTTAAATTCTTTACGTTTGTCATATAAATCTGTGATTGTTTTATTGTCTTTTATTGTAATTTTAAGATCTAAGAAGTTAATTGTATTGTTAGATAAAAGGTTTTCCGTTAATTCCAAATTAGTGGGATAATCAACTGGAAATCGAGTAATTGCAGATTGATCAGTATCAATTAAAATGATGTCATCAGTATAACGATATAAATGTAGATTATTATTAGTAAAATTACGTTCATAATGAGATAAGTATAAGTCTGAGAGTAAACTGGAAGTACAACCGCCTTGTGGTATACCGACATGCTGTAAATATAAAGTATTATCTTGCAATATATAATTATTATAGATAATGAAGTTAGTTAAAGATTTAAAATATGCAATATCTATATTAGATGGTAATTCCAGTTTTTTATAATACTTTTTAAATAATGCATTTATAATTTTATGTAAATCTAATAGGTCTATATTATTAAAAAGATCTTTGAAGTCATATGTCGTTATATTACAAACAGAATGAAGATTTTTTAAAATATTAACAAGTTGATAGCTATTTTTTATACAATGTGTATTATCATTGTTTGTAGTAAGTTCATATAATTGATTAAGAATTTTTAAGAGAAGTTTATTGGCTTTATTATTATATGTATTGCAACCAATAGTAACAGTCCTAAATTTAATAGGAGTTTTATGAAATTTGGGAATAAGAACTAAATATGGATAATTAAAATTAGTAGATAAAATATTTAATAGATTATAATAACTTCGAATTTTACGATTATTTACAATTACATTTTCATTAGTTTTTTGAAAAGACTTATTAGAAGTAATAGAATTTGTAAGAAGTTGGTGATAATATGATTTACATATAATAGCATAATTGTTAGGAGATTTGTCTACATATGTAATAACGAAGTTTTTTTGTAATTTAGTAATTTGTTGGAAATAATGCTTTGTATTAATAGAAACCAAATCAGCAATATTATTTTTTAAAGCCATAGTTAATTTTTCAATTACTAATATCTTCCATTGATTAAAATATTCAATAGGCTTATTATAAGAGATAGAAATTTTATAAATAAAAATATCAATATCATATGTAAACTGTTTGATAATAGATTTAACATTAAATTTAGATGGAAGTCTATATTTAGTACCATAACCCATTAGTTGTTTCAATTTAAAATCATGAACAATATCAAGATTTCCAGTGATTATATGTCCATGATCATTGTTTATGTATTTTTTTAGAGTGGGGTCTTTGCAGTTACACGGAAAAGTACTTGCAGCAGATGTATTTTTTGAAAATGTATTGTAGTTAAAAATTTTTCTCCCAATTGTATTCGGATATTTAAAGGTTTTTGATATATGAAGATTATTGATAGGAAAAAAACAATTTTTATCATTAATTATAGAATTGATATTAATTTTATTAAAAATGTGATTTGAAAAAGTATTTATCATTTGAGTATTCATGTTCTGAATTTTGTGTTTTTTTTGTAAATTAATATTTAAAAGATTAACCCTACTCATAATAAGTATATATATATATAAATAGTATATATAAATATATAATATTTATACATATAATATACATACATATACATTCAATTCATAGTATTAGCAGGATTAACATATTAAAGAAAATATGAAACATTATTTCAACTACCTTTGTGATGTTGTAAAATGAGTTGCAGTAAAAATGAAAATAAGAGAAGGATAAATAGGTAAATGTAACGTTCTTACTTAATGATAACAGTTAACACAAGAGGTTTGCTCAAGGAAGGCATATATTGGTACTCAATCCAACTTTATTTTCATCACATGGAGAGGTAGGAAGGTAATAGGTAGGTCACCGTACATATTAGAAAAACGTTCCATGTAGAATTATTAAAAACTTGAAATAATTCCATGACAAAAATGAATGCTGGTTCAAATAATTCTTTAGAGAATGCCTTGAAGATAAAATGTCCAAATCAAAAATGCATAAATTAAAAAGGCCGGAGATTGAAGATAAACTTTTATATATAGAGAATTAGCTATTGAAGAACATCATAGTTTTAGAATCGCTCTTTGAATTTAGGTACATGGCCCAAAATCCAAAAGACAATCATATTGTCAAAAAATATATTAAACTTTCGTCAAAAATCTCAAATCTGTTAAAAAACTGGCTGCATTTTGCATATATACTATGTAAACAGGGTTTACAAAAGTGAATCCAATAATGATTTAAATTTATTCGTTAAATTAAAATTGCGTATGAATTGTAGAACGAATAACAGCAGGGAGAAAACAAAACTACATTCAAAAGGCAAGTGAAGACACACCTCTAATATGATGCGGTCGACGTCACTTGCAACATGCCCTGGTTCTAAAAATAGATCAGAAGAGAAAAAAGCGATTTGAATGATGTTTAGTTGAAAATAAATAATTTAAAACGTGAGATAAGAATGCTGTATTACAAATTTAAAAAATAAATGTGATTACTACATCACAACCTTTACTTTACTTCATTTACTGGAGCATAATTAAACAACTCCCAAAGAACTATACGTGTTACGGAGAATATTTGGCGATTTATCGCCTGTGGTGAGGTAATGGAAAAAAGCCTTAAAGTTAATGTATTAATTTATAATTAAGTTAAAAATAATGTTGAAGTTGTCATCGGAAAACTTATGAATTTAATTTTTATAATACTGGCATATCAACAAGTGGTTTAAAAATAGATCACAAAAATCCATCTTTACATACAAAAACAAGGTTGAGTTAAATAAAAGAGTGTAAAACATTAATTATTTATAATAATTGTTTGGTTCCTAAAAATTAAAGCAAAATTTAATGTTTCAAAAAAAAATTATTTTCTGGAAGTTGTTTTACAAATTTGCTAACCTGTAATTTGGCAATACCTTGAACCCACTTCCTGATATGCTAAAAATGTTTGTTAAGTTTGATAATAGGATAAGAATTATTTTTATCGAAACCAGGAGATAAATGTATAAATAGCATATATATTTCTCTTAATTGCTTTCATGATCATTGTTTTTTTTTTTTTTTGAGAAATGCAATATAAACAAACGATTATGTTCTGGAGTAAGACAGAATCAAAGCCCTTAAACAGTGAGATAATCAGGCTGAGCCATACATTTTATAGAGGAATCCAAACCATTACTCACACAATAGAGGACCACGACATTCAACCAAATTTGCCAGGAAAAATTCTATAATAATGAATAAAGTCAATTTTTTGCCACTAAAAATGCAATTATAATGTTGTATTTTTCAAAATTAAATTTGTAGGTTCTTGAAGGATTTTAACTTTTTTCAATATTTTATTCTTATTAACTAATTTGTATTTTAAAGTCTTTTTTTTCTCTTATATTAATAGTTGAATACACAGTCTCAAAAATTTCATTTTCTAAAAGTTAGTCCGCTGTAAAATCAGTAAATATAATTTTAAGGCCAAGATCCTCATGTGAGCAATTAAGAGGCTGGCCCGAAACAATTAAAAATAATCCTTTAAACATTTATAGTATTAAATTATGATTAATATTTTTCACTCTAAATTGGAAATACATTAAAAAGATATTTTATTGCGATATTTTAATAAATGAATTGGAAAAGTACCTAATTAATAAAAAGGACAGTTTTAATTCTAGCAACAGTTAGCACAATGAACTGCAAAAAGTACATCTTACTAAACTGTATTTATAAACACAATGTTTACCCTTTTGTTATCACAAAATGTACTTCTTGAAACACTTACCTCTCGACTGCACTTAATCAAAAGACAATGAGTGAATTTATCTAGAAGAGCTGTTCCATTCTGGAGACCAAGATAGGTTTGATCATCATACATATATCCATAGTTTGATTTCAATGATGATGGATCAACTCCTTTATAACCAGTTAAAATTGTGGACTTCACAGCATTCCAATCATTTAGTAATCGTTCGAGTGCTCTACGGGAAAATCTAGGTGGTTCAAGATCATGATCAGGCATGTCTGTTTCAGCTAAAAGAAAAAAATTCATTAAGAAACAAGTATATCATACATTAACTAACAATAATAGATTTAATTATACAAGTAATTGATAAAACAATCATTTAGCTGAAATATTGATTGGTTCACTTTCACAGCAAAATTTTGAATGAAACAATTATTTGAAATTGTATAGTTTTATGCTACCTATACTAATAAAAGAAAGTTTTGCTCTGTGTATTGTGTCTTAGTCATGAGACTCAGAATTTTAATATTTTGTTGATTAATCGAGATATTAATTTAAAAAGACAAGGAACTCTCATAAAAAAATTCACCTTTTTTATGGTGAGCTTGGGAAAGCTTTCGCACATGTCCACAAACCCATTTGTGCATCAGAAGCAGAAGAACCAGCTTTCAGATTTTATTTGTGTTTTTTAGTAGTTTTGTTTTAATTGAAATTGATCAATCTATCCAGTACAGTTAAAATTGGAAAACATATTCCAAAAGATCGTGCTTGTCACGTTGTGAACGGGCCATTTTTGTTGCAATTGCGATCCAGCATTTGCACGTAGCAATATCTCCCATTTTTAAACTTAATTTTAGCTTTTTTTGTAATTTCCCTTTAATATTTAATTGTTTCATCGTTCCCATTATTCGGCATTTGTAATTCCCTCTAATTTGACATATCCCTTTTATTTCTACGGCGATTTGTTCAATTTTTCGATGTCCCGTCCGAAAGATTGTTGTTTTAATTTTCCAGTTTCTACTAGCCGTATATTTCGAGCGCCATTATCATCCACTGTGCGGGAAAAGGATTTCCTTCTTCTCTCTTGTGTGGCATTCAGATGGCTCTGTTTCGCACATGCTGATTGGCTGTCCGGTATCCGGGCCGTGTTACCGGTCTAAAAGGTTATGAAATTGAAACAGTAGTGGAAGTGCAATAGTTAGCTAAATGTTGACGATGTAGTGACCTATAGTGTTGAAGAAAAATGGATAACAGTAAAGAAACAGTTTTAACTTGTATGAATTACTGAACGTTTATTTTAAACGATAGAAGAAAATTATAATTTACAAACATAGTTAAAACTGAAAACAAATTAAACGTAAAACAAAGTTTTATAATGATTAAACAAAGATTTAGTTTAGGATGGCAAGACCATTCAGCGGTGATAAACATCGTTATTCAATCTTTAAATATTAAACATAGCTTGAAACACATATACAGCAATGGCAATTGAATATTAAATTAAAATGATTCACATGAACTAGCATTTTGTAATATTACGACCCAGTAGAGATGACATCCATTGAAATATAATGAAGAATGAAAAAGCTTTATTTTAAATAGCCTTGAGTAAAATATGGAAAAGCTGGCTTCCGTAACGTTACAGCATCTTTTAAAAAAAAACATAGTTCATTCGTTCCATAGAACGCTCAGCAAAAGAGCTTGTTTTTCAATTTCCATAAGCTCCAATATTAAATTCATCATTAAATTCAGACTAAAAGTTCTTAATGAAAAAGGTCGTAATATATTTTCATAGTCACCGGAACTGTATTACATGGTTAAAAGAAGATAACTATTTATCATTATCCACCTACGAATGTCTAAAACCCATAAACTTAACAAATGTAAACTTAAACAACAGTCATTGAGTAATAAATAACTTTTAAAACATCTTTCGTGCTTTTAAAAACATATTTCTGAAAAATAGCATACCGCTAACATAACTTTGTCAAAACAACTTCAATTGTATCGTAAAAAATACTTTCTAACATATCAGTCAGTTTAAAACATATTAAAATTTATTTCTTACAACCTCCATCCATCTTCAGTTTATGACTAGCGAGCAGAGTTCACTAACAACCATCAGGATCTGCCATCCACTGAATACCAGAATCGAATTCCAGAGTATCAGAATCAATCCAAAACGACATCATTATCTTTAAATACCCGCATACACCCGGCAAAAATCAAATGCAACAACACCCCCTTCCTCTCTTCTCATCCTATCTAACAAGTTGAGTAGGCAAGCTCCTAAATCACGGCAAAAACAATAAGAGAAAAATACTGCTATTCCGTGATTGGAGGAAAAGAGTGACGTACGATGTCGAATGGAGTGCGTTCACGATCGAACGATACCAGATGTAAACAGATGATGTAATTGATGTTTGAAATAAACGGAATGACGATGGAATGGATAAAATTAATATAACCAAAATAAAAATAACCAGGCTTTATCTCCCTTTGGTTATAATAAATAAGCTCTATTAGGAATAAAAGTGAGAAAAGAAAATGAATTGAATTAAGATTGTATTAAATGAAACAGGTAAAAAGTTACTTCTATGAGTATCAATGAGTAGGTTAACCTTGGCCACAGTCGAGGGTCGACTTGCCAACCAGCGTGTACTTGGTTTTTTGGAATTCATCAAGCAGATAGCAGTTAGTCTTGCCCGATTCTTAAAGAGCATAGCATCGACTTAGATTTTTTTACTGGTACACCCTGGCACGGGAGATGCCGTGCTTGTCTCCCGTCGTTGATTGCGCTTCGATGATCTGCTGTTTTCGGAACTTTCAGAGAGACTTTCTGAATTTTTAAAATTATGCAGCCGTTCTAGCCCGCCCCAAAGTTGTTAACTCCGGAGTCACAATAAAAACCTTTTGTTTAACCTTACTCCCTGGTGTCTTCATTTTTTTCAGCGATACCTGCTTTGTTCATTTTTTGTCTCAACAGCCTCAGCATGTTCTCCAGCTATCTTCAAGTTAATGGTAAGATCACTCCATGTATTTCATGTACAAAGACCTTATCATACATAGTGCATTTTCGACCACATCGCAGTTTTCATCCTTTGACTTAAAGTGCAAATGGAACAAGTTTTGTTTTTCTCCCTCAAGAGTTTCTGCATGTAATACTCATCCAGCTATGTTAAAAGTATTTTGTGACGTTTGGATCGCGAAAGTCGCACGTCATCATACTTCGTGAACATAAAAAATAAAAGTTAACTCATTTTCTTTGTACTAGGAGTGCACTTGTGATATTTCTCTTGGAATCTCCCGGTAAAGAACTTTCGAGCAAAACAATATCATACAGTTCATCAACATCGTGTTCAATGTTTTATTTTTACTTTAAAAGACTTTTTTTTACTAAATATTATTTCTGCCAATATTAATAATTGATGTGCAAACAGAGATAAAACCCCCACTGAACTTTCAAGCATCGTTAATCTATTTCAAGAAAAGATCGTGATCAAACTTGTTTTTTTTTTTTCACCTCCAAGTAAATAAGTTCATTGCAAATGTCTGTAAAGTTAGGAATGTTCATAATTTTGCAAATTTATAAGAGTTTAATATTGTGTTTTTTTATAACTAAACTTATTTAGTACATTATTGCATATGTACTAAATATATAACTAAACTTATTTAGTACATTATTGCATATGTACTAAAATGCAATAAACTACGCAGCAAACATTTAAGGTAGTTTATTGCATTTTAACTACCTTAAAATGCAATAGTAAATTTTTCAATGTCAGGAAATATTTTTTTAATCTGCTATTTTAGTATAAATTTATGTGTTTTATTCAGCAGATAATTTCCTGTAAAACTTAAATATTATTAGTGCAAACTTAGCGAACAAGTTTTTATAGTAACTACTTCAAGTTTAAAATAGTCTCTGCACTTAATTACTGACTAATTCAATAGTGGAGTGTGAAGTTTAAATTTTTTTTTTTGAATTACAGAAATTATGTTCTGCTATTTTATTGTATATTTTTGTGTCTTTTCTTGAGCAGATATATTTCTCTGTAAGACTTAACTTTTTATAGTGCAGGATTAGTTGAACTTTCCTCAAACCTTTTTCAACTCTTCCAGTTTTGCACACTTAAATTTCAATGGGGTTACAAAAAACAGGATTTTTCTAGTTTTAGGTAATTTGTGTCAGTATTAAGACATAAGTGCTAACATTTATGTTTTTAAGAACCTTAATAATAGTGAACAAAGACCTTATCATAGTGCTCTTACATCTCAAATGCTGCTCAAATTCGCAATTAATTTTGTGAAAATATCGCAGTTAACCCCCCTTGAAAAAGTTTTTTTTAAAAAAGGTTATTCCGAAAAACGTTCTTCTCCCTTGTGTCAATGCTCCTCCAGGGCACAATTTTAGACATACCGACAATCAAAAATATGCTCCTGAAGGTGAAATATCTTCATCTAATTTCTGTGCAATCGTTTTTTAAAAATATGAATTTTAACCCTTTAAAATGCACCAGCAAACGCAGGTCACTTCATGCCTCAAAGACTATTTTTCTATGCTAAAAGTAACTAAACATCAATATTTTTACACAATCTTTTTAGAGCATCTCAATAGACCGAATTTACATCACCTACAAAAATTTCAAGAAATTTGGTTCAGAAAATATAACAATTCAACTTTAATTCAATTTTAAAATTTTGCCATATATATTCATCCATCAGAAGAAAGAAAATGAAAAATAAAGAGTTCTTCCGGCATGTGTTGGGAGGAAGAGGTAGCTTTCATATTCCTTGTGTTTTTTAAATATAGCTGAATTTACTCAAACACACTAAGCTAAAATTAATGAAACTCGATTATAGATGATTCAATAAAAATTTTCTTGAATACTAAATATGAATTTCACCAAATTAGTCAGCTAAATCCAAATTGGCTTCATTTAAAGTGATTTATGTTTCGTCACCAAATTTGATGATATCTTGATGTGCCCATCTTTTTAAAACAACAAGGTGGATGAAGCTAACCAATGAACTTGGTTGAGACCTTGGTATGTACCTTTGATACCCTGTACAGTCCCATACAAATCAGTTAAAAAATATGCATGCTATTGCATGACAAAAATCAGATTGGTCCAAAATGTCAGCCACCCTAGAAATTCAAATTGCTATATCTCAGCCATTTTCCAAGGTAAAGACAAAACAAAATATGCTCCGGAATCCTTGTATTAAGATCAAACGCTTAAGAAAAATATATTTTGCAGTTTTTAGTTTATTTGCACTACTTTTTTAGTTTAAAGAACATTTAAAATTGCCGTCATTTTGAAACAAGATGGCGGATGAAGCTGGACAACAAACTCGGTTGAGACAATGATACGTACTAAAAATGCACACACTTAATCTCATCCAAATCGTTTTATAAATACAAGAGTTACAGCATAACAAAAATAAAATCAGATATATATAAGTCGCATTTGAAAGGAGGGTGGTTTTAGGATCTATGTGGTCATGATCTGTAAAAATATACCAAATTTTTCAGAAGAGCTTTCCTCCACACGACTGTAATAGGTAGCTTTTTACTTTAACACTGCTTTTTACAATTTAATATCAATATCTTAGCACGAAAATTATACATAGATTCCTAATTGTGTCCACAATCAATGAGTGCAATTTAATAAGCATGGTTTTCAGTATTATTAACTCCATTCTTATAACTCTCATACACTTTTAACCACAATGTTGCCGGAATCATTTTTTTTTTTTATCCCAAGTTTTGGCTGTGGACCATTTTATGTAATATTAGCCATGTTCTTTGTGATAAACATTACTCTTTTATCTTATTCACTATTATGTAGAAAACAAGATGCAGCTATAATTTTACTGTGCAGAGAAATATGTTAAATTTTATAAATGCTTAAAAATGAACATGTTGATCTAATTTTAATTTCCAACAGAGGATGCTGTTGTTCTGTTCTTTTAATTCGTTGATCACTAACTCTGTGTTAAATTAGAAGAAATGCACTATACTTTATAATAAAAACAACGCATTTTTATAATAAAAATGAACCATAATTTTGCTTCAGCTTTATTGTAATGGTTAAAACCTCTTGAGATTCATCCTCACCGTTATATTCTAATCGACGTAATCTTAATATTCATTTCAAATCGAATATTAACTAAATGGTCCAGTGTATCTAATTCGACAAATAATCAACAGTTTCTAGGGCACAAAACGGAACATAAAAAATCTATTAAGCGACATTCGACATATTACATCTAAAGAATTCTAACATCAACAATAGATTACTTTGTTTCAGTTCAAACAGAGCCTGAACTAGCTAACTAGATGTTTAGAGAATTAGCGGAACACTCACACACATCAAACTTTTATCTCTAAGACAAAATGAACCCTTCAGAGACATAATGAATTCATTCTCTGAGACGCAGTGATATGATTTGGCAGACTGCAGTGGGAGACAAATATTAGAATTTTTTTTTATATTGTACAATGGCTCGAAGATTCATAATTTTGTCGGATTTCCTCTGTAAAGTTCCTTCTTTTTCTTCATAATAGATTTTGAGATCTAAAGACAGGTTAGCATTAAAAACACCTTAATGCCAAATTTTACTCATATATCAGAGTGACTAAGTAATAAAATAAATTCTTTTTGTTTGCACAATTTATTGTATACAAAATTTGCAGACGAGCAGATTAATATTATCAATTGTATTTCTTTTTACATAATTGGGCAGCAATCCCTTTTTTTTTTTCATGATTGCAGTTCCTTTCTATTCTATGAAGCAACACATAAAATTTATATTTTAAGATAAAAATTTTAAAACTTATGATGTAATTACAGGAAAAGCATGATATATCTGTGGGATTTTATTAAAATTATTTTTAGTGTAGCCTTTTAGAGGTAAATTAAACATTGCATACCTGTCACTTAAGCAGATTCAATTACACTTTTACATGCAAATTAAGTTAGACAGAATTAAAAATAAATACCAATATCTGATGCAGGAGTCTTCCTTGGAGCAGATGATCTTGGTCGAGATGGCCTATACTGTTTATGTTCAATTGCTTGTCTTCCAACTGTTTGCACAAGGAACAACAAAATACTTTCACCCCTGAAAATATTTCAGATATTTATATAAGCAGTTCACACATATTAATAACATACATATTTTTAGGCATGCCATTAGTAATAATATATTGTATTTTTGTATAAATTCTACTTTGCAAATAATTATCCTTTATTAATATTCATAGTACTCAACAAAAGTTCTGTTTGCAAAAACAAAATATTTAAGTGGATTCTTTACATATCAATTATAAAATAATAGATATAAGATGAGAGTATCCAAAATGATTCAAATTTTAACACCAAAAAGTCTTTTTCCTCTTTTTTTTTTTTTTTTTTCAAAACATCAAACTCATAAAAGTAGCTGATTTCATCTTCTAATTCACTTCGCTAATATAAAATTAATACAAGAATAGCTATTCATTTAAAAGGTTAATTAAGAAAAGGATTAAAATATTATAATATAGTTATAAAATAAGAACCAATTTTATTTATGAAGTTAAAAAGGTTGCGTTTTTTTCCATAATAAAATATTTACAAAATAGGTGACAATTTATCAGTCATTTAGACAAGTAACATAAAGATAGTAGGGAAATATTTATATGAAGAATCCATTTTCCTGAGAATAGATTTTATGAAAGGTCTATTTTCAGACATTAAATTTTGAGAAACTGTCAAAAACATCCAGTTTTGCTCCAGACAGACTCCAAATAGCAATAATGATCAGTAAGTAAGAAGAAAAGAAGTCATCTTAATAGCTTTAAGCAAGTAGCCAGACATAAAATTATTAAAGAAGACAAAATAACAAAGTCTCACTTGCAGTTACTTCTTTATAAACTGAAAAGTCTCAAATGCAGATTTTTTTTTTTTTTAATGTAATGATGAAAAGAGTTTGCTTTGAGTCGTTCTTTTGAGCAAGAAAAAACTCTTTTGGGTCAGCTTTTTCTGTGTTTGAATAAAATATAGTAAATTCATCATAAGATAGTACCAATACACATCACTATATTTTATTTATGCAAGCACAAACCATGTGGATAGTATGTGTAATTTACAAAATTCTATGGCTCAAATTGCCTAGTAAACCACTTAATATATTTGTTATAAAATGAGTTTGGCCATAAACTATGCATTGCTTTTATTAAAAGTTACTGCAGAACTGAATTAAAGAATTCTGTTAAAAGATACAGTACCTTAGACTGAAATATTTTTACCAGTTACACTTAAAAAGCTGAAGACTTCAGATATTGGTTACATTTAGATAGATGATTTCAACACTCTCCTATATTTGAATTCTATTACTCAGGGTTTGAAGTAGTAGGGCTGCCACAAGTGACTACTTTTTAATTCTAACTGGCACAACTTTGCCAAAACATAAAACTTTAACACACACCTTGACAGTATTTGCAAGAGAAATACGCTTCAAAATGGTATTACTTGATTATCCCGTCGACCAATTTCGCCAAATTATACAAATTGCCAAACTATTCAAATGGAAGCATGTTGTCATTCTAAAATTTTAATATAGAAAAATTAATGAATTTAAATTTTAAAAAGTACTAAAAATAGGGTTACTTTAATGACAACATTCACTTTTGGTATAGCAACATACCAAATATAAAATTTGATATATTTAGATGATTTTGGACAAAAATATTCTAATAGTTTACATATTTAAATGCAGAATTATTAAATTAAACAATAAACAAACAGATATTTTTAAAATATTGTATTTGTGAATAAAATGTAAGCATTTTAAATGTAATAATCAAATTTATGGAACACAATAAATATCAATGATAACGGAAAATTGTAAGGAACCTAATGCTCTTTATGTCAAAAAGCGTAGACTGATATAACTATAAAATGTTAGTAAACAGTAGATATAAGCTTGAAGCAAAAGAAAAAAAAAATCAAAGTTTGCAGCAATTTAAAATAACGAAAGAACAAATAAATTAGTAAAACATTAATGAAAATACAAATTAAAACGTCAAATTAAAAATCTGTTCATGACGTAACAAACACATGTAACATGTTTAATGTCAAGTGAACATGACATTTACAGTCATCTATTATTGGCCTTTAATCTTACAGTTTGGCGACAGTTTTTTGGTCGACGGGATAATCAAGTAGTACCTTCAAAATTTATATTGGAGGAACACTGGTGGGAACAGAATATAAAAATAGTTGCCTGTGGCAGCTCTGTAGTAGAGATCAGATTGGTATAAAAAATAGAGCTCGAGCATGGGTTGAGCCAATCTTAGAGCTCACACTTTTATTTATTCACAAATTGAAAAACAGAAAAAAATCTTGCTATTTGAGAAACAAGAATGTAGTACAAGATTTTTAAAGTGTTTTACAATTCTTTCTTAAGTGTTAGTTAGTAAAATAGATTAAAACATAGTAACTTCAGATTTAAAAAAACAAAACAACTTATGAACTGACCTGCTATTAGGAAGAGTTACAAGATCTGTTTCTTGAATAAGTTTGTTAAGAAGTTGATACCTTGATGCCTGATGTCCTGAAACCAGTGCTTTACATTTGCATTTTTCCCAGCAATCACAATAAGCAGTTGGAGAAGTTTTTTTCAGTTTACAATCATGTCCTTTATGACACACACGAGCACATTCTGTACAGCAGCATAATGACCCAGTAAGTCCACAAGTACGACATTCAAATATATCCTAATAAACAGAATATTTCAAAGTTAAAAGAAAAAAAAAAAAAAACCTGAATTTAAAAAACTATGAAATGTGAAGCACACATCAACAAATATAAATTTATTTATGCAAAGAAAATTATATATTCCTATGAATATATAAATAAAAAGCGAAGAGTTTAAAATTCCAACTATAATAAACACTAATAAATATTTACTTTTATTACAAATATTAAACATTTTAAATACGTACTATAAAAAAAAAATGAATGACTTGTTGTGCTGAGTTAAAAGTAAAAATCATTCATTAACAAAAATTTAATTTTATTTAAGAAAATGAGCATACATAAATTGAAATATAAAAAAAAATTCATGATTAATCTTTTCATAGTGATCTAAAATGACCCACTAATCAAATTTTCTGGAACATGTGACCCAGTCCAATGATCTTCTGGTAATCCAAAACTGTAGGATATAAAAGTCAAAATTGTTATGGCCATTTTATAGATAAAATTAACTTGTCTCGCAGTGGTCCACTAATCAAATTTTCTCGAACATATGTAACTTAGCTCACTTATTTTCTAGTATTCCAAAATGGTAGAATACAAAATTTAGTCAAAATCGTTAAAGCCATTTTTTAGATAAGATAAAAATTCGCTTGACCCATAGTGACCCAAAAATGACTCGCTAATCGAAATTTATTGAACATAAGATCTAGAACAATAGTCTTCTCGTGGTCGAAAACAGTTGAATACAAAAATTAGTTAAAATTGTTCAAGCCGTTTTTTATATATAATTAGCTTGGCCCTGACCCATAGTAACCCACTAATCTAATTTTCTCAAACATGTGACCTAGTCCAATGGTCTTCTCGTGCCTGAAAATGGTAGAATACAAAATTTAGTCAGAATTGTTTTTAAGATAAAATTTATACACACACACAATTTTTGGTCATATTATAAGATTGAAAACAATAGGGTTTTGACACAGCATAAACCTGTCAGAAAATATTTTTTACTGTGAGAAATTTAAAAAAAAGTCACTCATTGAGAAATGTCTTAAAAATAGCATGGTATTTTCTACCTCTTTTTTTTATCTTAAAGGATTAGAGTAACATCATACAAAGATGTTATGAGGGTTCCAGGTTATTTTATTTTATTTTTATGCAGTTAAACTTGGATAATTCAAAGTTGAAGGGACAAGAGAAAAGTTCGAAATATCCAAAAATTCGAATTACATATATTCTCTCAAAAAGAAGAGATAAAAATACAAACTTTATCTAAGAACACTGCAACATGTTTTTCACTAAATGACTTTTTTACAAAATTATTCATTGCTTTTTGAAAAAAAGTCATTTTTTATTGTTTCTTTGAATGCAATCTTTGAGTGATAGCAGATGATTCTAACCTATCAACTGATACAAGAATAGGATCTTCTACATTAGAATGACCTTCAAAAAAGCATCGAAGTTCATGTACATTTATGTTCAAAGTTAAGAGAATTCATATATTTTGTCGAATTTCATGCAAAGTACTGAACGAAAGGTAAAACTATTGCTTCAAAATAAAGATGAAACTCTTTAGTATCACATACGTAAGCATATACGTATGTATATGCGGAGACAGTAGAGGAACAGGCCTTATAATTTTGCATTTTGCTCACTCGCACCCATTGATGCGTATCTTGGTTTGTTTGTTTTTGCAATATTCTGTGAAATTCAAAAGCAAACAGTAAAAATGAGTAACATTCAGCATTTGGATGATGGAATGAGGTGATGAATTGACTGGAAACAAGGCAGTCTCAAGTGCAAATCCCTAGAGGTTTCAAAGTAACGCCCAGTGTAGTGTCAGACTTATGGAAACAGTTTAAAGATACTACTACATCCATAGAGAAAAAATCTGGGAGAGGTTGTCTAAGACCCACGACGGCCAATGAAGATTTCTATTTGTCCATTACACTAGGGTTAACAGGAGTGCAACAGCTTCTCAGCTCTCTCGTGGCCTTTATGTGGCCACAGGATGCAGAGTTTCAAGGATTACTGTTTGCAGAAAACTACATGACAGAGTGCTGTTTGGAACAAGACCTGCTGTTTGCATACTGCTAGATTCTGCACTAGGTAATTCCATTTAGCATGGAGCAGAGATCGACTTTGGACCAGGGATCAATGGGGGACCGTTCTATTCACTGATGAGTTTCGGTTCAGCTTAAACACTAATTCTCAACAAACTTTCATCTGGAGAAAATCAGATATCTGCTACCTGCCTTCCAACGTCTGAGAAGGAGACCACTATGGCAGCGGAGGTTTGATATCTTTTTCTGAAGATATGACATCATACTTTTATGAATTCTATGCATCTGGAGATGAATGACTACATTTCAATTTAAATATTGCATCATTGTGCCGATGTATGCTAGTTTCTAATTGGTTGGTTTGCATAACTGAATGCTTCACTGTTACACAGTTTATCTTGATAAAATGATATATATATTGGGCGACTTCATGTTCATATGACTCTTTTTACAACTTTCATTTTCAGGTTTATACTTGCTTTAAGTGAAGGCTCATTAAATGAGCAAATTAATTTGTTGGCCGAAGTTATGGCTTTACTTTGTTACTTTTAATATATTTAATCATGTTTTTAATAAAATTAAATTTCAAATATACTTTGACTTATTTCTGCATATACGTGTTTACTAATTCTCAAAACTCTGTATTAAGTAGTTGTGGCTTCTAGGCTTAATTTAATTTTTGCCCTAGCAGTCCAATATCTAAAACATACAAAGGTGTCATCAAATCCAAACCTTATGGTGAAGAAGAAGTAAAAACAACAGCAACAACAAAAAAGAATGCATAGGACACGCTTAAAAGAGAAAAAGACCATAACTGAGAAAATGCAAATAAGAGAAGGGCATCGGCAGGAGAAATAAGCTAACTGCAAAAATTATTAACAAACTGACCATATAATATGGTCTCGCAATTTGCTGCAATTTTGATTTAGTAAAAAATATGTATAATGCTATTTGGACCACATTTTTTCATTATAGTTCTTACAGAAAAGAACCTGCAACATCATCTATGACCACAAGGTTCCGAATCGTGGTACAAATGGCAACAAGCTATTTTAGAGATCAAGAGGCACCATGAACTGGTGGTAAATTTTCCAAATTGGAAAATATTACATTGTTTTTTGGTATGTATTTGTATTTCTATAAATTATATTATATTTTGTGTATTGTATTTATGAGAATTGTGCATTGAAGACTAACAAATTATTAAGCTTGTTGCCTTTTGTCT
This sequence comes from Maratus speciosus, assembly GCA_963932465.1. Classification (NCBI taxonomy): domain Eukaryota; kingdom Metazoa; phylum Arthropoda; class Arachnida; order Araneae; family Salticidae; genus Maratus; species Maratus speciosus. The sequence continues at coordinate 145,251,980 of OZ010791.1, forward strand.
AAAATATATGTGTCACTGTTTTGTACTTATAGGATATTTTGATAGCCAATGACAGTGTTAATCATAGCAATTTCTTTCGACTAATTCTCAACGCAATACAACTTTAACTTGTATTTGAAATTTCTAGTTTTTACGTGTTAAAATTGTTGGTTTCTAAATTATTCATCTTTGAAGGATGAAACTTCTTTTAAAAAGCTTTGAAGTAATGGTTTCGTTTTGAGTGATGAAAATTGATTTAAATTTGAATTTATAAAGAACCGTTATTGTCTATAGGATTTTTTTTTAGATAAAGAAAAATTAATATTTGTTCTTGTTAATTTTTACAAACTTTTTTTAAACTATGGGTTTTAATATATATAATGTTTAGTTTTATCATGATAATACTTAATTATTATATTTACATTATTAATAAAATTATTCCCTTAATATGCTCTTTTTGAACTGTCAGAATTCGTCATTAACTGCAACTCATCTAAATAACATGTGTAAAGGTATTAACTATGTTGGTATGGATGCATGAATTTATTTAAATTCTGAGATTTAAAATACTAACTGTTTCTATTAATGAGTAAGTTTTTAACTTACATGATTCATTTTCCTTTTTACTGTGCATGGTTTGATGGTCCAAATTTTATAGATTTATTAATATATTTCTTTCTTATTTTTTCTGGTTACGGTTAATCGGGCAATAGTAAAAATATGTATTTAAGCGGTGGCTTATTATTTCTACATTAGAAATTGACCATATTTTATTAATGATATCGTAATATTGCGCTTGAAAACAAGTTATGAATCATTAACTCCATTTTTATTCATGATAATTCTCCCTTTTCACATTCATTTTGTAGTTTTTTTAATTGAATTAATGTATATTCAATTTTGATATCTTACATTTCGTACAATGAATTTATTGGTGCTGACAATGATTCATTTTTTTCTAGTCTTTTTTCATTGGTTAAACTGTTTTAGTTACAAACAGCTTGACAAAATATTTCAAATATTTAGGATTTCCTACATATTTATCGTTATTTTTTTAAAAATGCATTCACCTTCCTGTTAATATTTACCTTTCGCATATTTTAAATGTTATGATTTTTTAATACTTCATTTATAAGTGATTGGATCTAGTTTTTACAAAATTCATTAGTGATAAGTTAATTTAATAATTGTTGATACAATTTAATATGTATAATGTCTGTATCGAATCTTGATACTCAATTTATAAATTTTATTTCAGCTTATATCAAACTTAGTACTCTAAAGAATAGCAATTTTTTTTTTACAATGTAGAATACAGGTGCTTCTTAACTGCAAAATTCATTTTTTCATCTGAGAAGTTGTGTCTTATATAGAACTGCATTATGAAGATTATTAATGACTTATTTTCTATTCAAACATATTGCAATTTAGATTAAAGAATGACAAGACATGATAAAAAAAAAAAGCTTAAAAAAATACCTGATTAATATGCTCAGCTCCAGTCCAAGTAAAACTGCAAGTATCATTATAGCAAAGAACATGTAATGGAGAATCATCAGGTAAAGCTCCTTTAGGATATATCATTGGTTCCATAAATTTTTTACGACTTTCAGGATCGCGGGCAGATTCTTGAGCCAATCTCAAAAAAGTATCCATGAGTGAGATTGCAGCAGGATATGCACGTCCAGAAACAGCTGACATAAATGGGGTACATCCTTGAGCATCCCTTTTCAAGAAAATTATACAAGCAGAATAAATTATTCACACAAGTTATAGTTTTTCTAATAATAAATATTAAGGCTATAATTTTTATTTAATACTTTTAAACATTCCACTCAAATAATACTTTCATGATCTTAATTTGAGTTCTTTATTTAATTTTCTAAAATAGCACCAATTTATTAGAACAAATTTTGAAATGAATATTGGTATATTCATGTTAAAAACAGTAAATCATTTTAGCTATAACTTAAAACAAAATAAAAAAATTTTGTAAATGCATAGAAAATAGCGTTATTAAATAAATTCACAATCTAGATGAGCAAGTTTAATAATCTAGAACTCAAATTTAATACATACATATTCAAATTTTTCATTTTAATTTCTTTAAATTTTATATTTTAAAAGTAAATTATTTTTCAGTATTTTAATTATTTTTTTCTTTCCTGTTGCCTATTCTAAAAAATGGTACAAAAAAGATATGTATTTGTTTTGATAAGCCAATGTATATTTAGACCCACTCTATGTATTTTTGCACATGAAACTGATGCAATTCTGAGCAGATAATGTGCAAATTTCATAAGAAAAAAATTTATAAAATTTTGAATTTAAGTACATTAAAATGAAGCAATACCTTTATTTAAATATATTTGAAGTTAATAAACATCTAAAGTAATGCAGACATATTTCAATTAAAATAAAACAAAATGCTAAATATGCGCCGCGTCACTTTCTTATGAGACTATTTCAGCTTGACTCCGAACTTTACAGAAATGGTTGCTATTTTTTATTTCCTATTTCTTTTGTAAGGCACATCCCTTCCAGATTATTTAATCCTCTACCATTCCCACTAATGTTGCGAAATTAGCAGTTTTTTTTAAATTCATCTACCAAAAATTTAGAATACTATTTTGTTTTATTTAATCACATACATTCTTTTGTTATAAATAAAGTAAAGGTAACTGTTCAAAAATTCTGGCACATATTTTGAATTTTAAAAAATCAGCTAAATTAGCAACACTACTTTCCTAGGATTATGTTTTTTTTGAGGGCGTGGGATAGCATATTTTAGAAGAGACTCAGGCCTATTTCCTTCTAAAATGCTTGGACTGGGCTCAAAGAAAGAGAAAATCCAGATACTTTTTAATTGCCAAAATTCTGCAAAGAGATGCAAAATGTTCAATTGTGCCTACTTTTCGATTTAAATTTTTGAAACAAGTGTCATCTACATATAAAAAATTGGTCACAGCTGGATAAAAGTTTAAGATGACATGCTAACTTTGTTGTTCAGAATAAAATTTCAAAAAGTTTTATATCTTGAATTTAAACACATACACTATATGGCCATTAATCACCGGACACTTTCAATTTCAGACAAATATTTAAAGATATACTTGCTGGATTCTTATGGAACTTCAGGATTATAAAGAATATGTTTGACCTGATATTTATTAATGTCGATTTGATAAGGAGGACAATTAGGGGGCAACAAAAAATAATATTTGGAACCACCCTATACAGTAAAATTCACGAAATGATCTATTGCCATAGCATACAAATGTGTAGATATTGTACAATATGTGTATTCATTTGTGTAAGAATAGCATGTATATTCATGGAGATATAGCGATTTTTTAAAAAGTTATAAACATTATTGCACGTTTGTTTATATCTCACAGAATTTTCAACCAAATTTAATGCCAGCTTCAGAAAATTTGGCAAATATAGCAGAAACAATATAGTGCAATTGGAATATAAATATATTAAACATTTGATGATATATGAGCAGTTCTATGAAATATTTTTTTTCTGTGCATACACAAAAGATAAGATTTTTTTTTCCTGATTTAATAATCAACTCTATGGAGCAACTCATATAAAAAAAGACAGTCAAATATTGTTAAATTCAGAAAGATATTGGTGATAGAGTGAGCTGATTTTAAGTTTTTAAAAGCAGCTGAATGATAAGGGATTTTACACAAATTGTAATTTTTTAGAATTTTGTTCATCTCACGAAACCTTTATAGTCTCACTTCTCTGTCTGTCCGTCCGTCCGTCCGTCACAGGCTCATACTCGGAAACTTTTTAAGTTACAGACTGAATTTTTTTTTTTACATAGAGCTGGATGCCCCTGACTCAAAATCATAAAATTTTGAAAATCTTTATTATTTTAATTAAGTGAATTCATTCTTTTTCTATTTCAAAACAATCTTAAATTAAGCAAATATTGTTGAGCACCGATGGTGCACCAATCTGCGATCACACTTACCCACTTGTTATTAACTGGCTTTCAGCAAAGGACTTTGTAATTAACAATGTCAATGAGTAGATTTGGAACAAATGTTTCTATTTTAATACTTCTTTTTTTTTCTTTTTCTTGGAGTAGGCTTGCTCTGGTGGTTTTCCAAGAACAAAAGCATCAATAAAAACTTTAAAAAATAAATAATTAAAACTGACTATTTATAGAAAATCCCTTATCATTCAGCTACTTTTACAGAGCAACTAAAAATCAGCTTGCTCTATCGCCAATAATTTTCTGAATTTTTTATATGAGTTGCTCCATAAAGTTCGCTACCAAATCATTTAAAAAAAAAAATCTTAGTGTTTGCACAGGTGCAGATAAAAAATATTCCATACAACAGCTTATATTTCAAATATTAATATATTTATATTCCAATTGCACTATATTGTTTCAAACCCTGAAGGATATAAGCAAAAACCATGCAAGAATTTTTTAAATAAAAAAATTACTATATCTTCATAAATTAAAACTTTAAGACTGCGATTTTTATAATTAAGATATTAATGCAATTTGGAATTAGTTTCAAAGAGCTATGAGTAATATGGGTTGAGTTATTAAGACAGGGCTCAGTTAAGCAAAAATCAAAGAGGAGGGGAGATGCAAAAGCTCTTCGACAAATGACTAAGACAATGGGAGTCCTTGGTCAAAAATTTAGACAGGTACCTGAACCAGGAACCTAAATTAAGAAATTTGCTGAAATTATTATTCGGAAATAGTGGTAACCACTACTCATAAATTAACTTTAAGAGAGGTGATAATTAAGATATTAATGTAATTTGGAATTTGTTTCGAAGAGATATAAATAATAGGAGTTGAGCTATTAAGGGGGCTGGTTACTCCGCTTTGGAATTCTCCTCCGTAATGTTAAGTCTAAGCACTTTTGATGCATTCGTATATTTAAAATATCTTCTCTGGAAATTCATATTTTCAACATCATTTTTCTGTGTACTCTTCTTAAAGGATGTCTCTTTTTTTCTTAGTTTTCAAATATTTCTAAAATATATGCTGAATTTAATATTTTATGTGTTAAAAGCGGACAAACTGCGAGTAAGATTTTAACACTTCCTATAAAATTAAGTCTATACTTTAGAAATATTTTGAGAACTAAGAAAAAAAAAAGACCTCTTTTAGGAAGTGTACACAAAAAATAGAAGTTAAAAATATTAATTTCCTGAGGAGATATTTTAAATATACGAATGCATCAAATGCCCATAGACATTACATTAGTGAGGAGAAATCTGAAGCTGAGGGATCAGCCTCCTTAAGATAGAGAAAAAGTCTTCGAAGTCATTGTCCTGGAGTGACTATAATCTGGAAAATGCAACGATTGCTTAAATATGCAACCAATATATTTAAAAAAAAAAAATTTTAATAGTAAGATACTACTGGATAAGAAAATAGGAAATTTTTGCAGAAATTGAGCAAGGTTGGTCTTTATTTTAATAATATTTACTCGTCTCAGGTTGGGACTGAGCTTTTGGCTTTTACAGAGTCGGTACATGCAGACAAGGTTCTCGCTGCCTCTCGCCTTTGCGACAAAATGCTTCATTTGGCGAGTAAACAAACAATCAGACTCACTAAATTGCGAGTGCTGAATTTCTGCTCTTTTTGTGTGTCTATGTTTGCCAATAGTCGAAATCCTTATCCGCTTCGCTGAACAATTGATGTCGCTTTAAATACTTGTTAAGTGAAATCTTGGGAATGAGAGTCCCGAGAATATGGTAATAAATTCAAGATAATTAATTCATAGATAATTACCTCAAATTGACATTTGAAATCTCAAAACCTACACACCAAACATCACACTATAGCCGGAACGACAGTAGCTGTACATTACGCTATGAGAAGTTTAATAAAAGCCATTAGATTTAATATTTATCCCCTTTGCATTAAAGCATTTAAGTAATTAAAATCATAAACACAAAGTGCACATCAAAATGTAACTTTTAATACACATTTATTTAGCCTTTTTATCATATTATATTATATTTATGAAGAAAGTATCTGCGCAGATAAAGAAATAAAGTATTACAACATTAAATAATGACTAAAAGCATTTATAAACAACAAAACATGACGTTACACAAAAAACAAATTTGTAGTTTTCATTCATCTCTAATAGAGAACATGAGAAGTAAGCAAGATTTCAAGAGATGAGTAATTAATAATTGCATTCTCAAAATTTATGAAGTGCGTTCTTTCAATGTCAAATTGTTCCAAGTCCAATAAGAATATTACTAGGAACTGTTTGCATAACACAAAGAATTATCTCTTTATACGAAATCAAGATCTGAAGCATTGTCCAAAATCCATTCGTTGTGAACTAAATGTAGATTCACTGAGATAAAAATTCTTCATTTCCCTTTTTCCAGGGTAGGTGTTATGGATATAACATAGTTGTATTAAAATCAAAAGAAAAATTTTACCTCCTAAGATGAATTACAATTTTTTATCATGGAATGATTGAGATGACTTCATACATCATACAGTATACTCTTTGTATGAGATTGGACATTTCAAAAAGACATCAATTACCATGAAGCCCTGAGCTAACAGTGATCACATTGAAAGGAAGCCGTTACCTTTGCATCTCCCTGGACTTGACATTAGCTAAAATTTGTTGATTTTTGATGTTGCAGTTCATCATGTTATTAACTTTCCACTTATTTAATTATCACAAATGAAAATACTTGATGCCGCATTTATAGGAGAGCCAACCAACCAATATGCCAATTTTTTTTTATCACGGCATCACCAGCCGGCCGCTCCTACATCCTTCTTCTTTCAAGGCTAAAGCATCAGAGAGAGAAAACTAGTGTGGGTTAGTAAAATGAACTTTAGCGGGAATCATTGCGATTGGTTGTTTTGACAACATTCTCAAACGAAGTCAGAAGGAATGTTATTTGAAAAATGAATCAAAATAATTTGTATTTGTATTAAAATCAAAGTGATAAAATTTATTATAAATGAGAAAAATTAATTTAAAATGTATATTTATTTTATAAACTAGGGGGCTCGGCCCCCTACGAGCTACGCTCGCCAACCCCCGTTCAGACACCGCAGTCTCTAAAAGCATGCTAATTTGATCGGCCTTAAAAAGATTTTGGAAGATTGAATTATAATTTAAAAAACAGTGGCGATCTCCGTATAAATAGGGTTCTATTCATTTCTCTTTGATTGGGGAATTTTAAGAAAAAATCAGCTGCTGTTAAAAGATACAATGGCTGTTTTCGTCTTTGATTAAATTAATTAAACTTTGATTAAATCAGTTAAACGTTTTAAAATAAGCTAATATAAAATGAATTAAGTAAACAGAGTCTTTGTCTCCTGGTATTTTTTAACAAAGCGAAAAGAAAGTTCTTTTAAATAAGACATTTTAAATGTATCGTTTTTAATCCGATGTAATTTTCACGAAACTTTTCGTTCTCTTTTTAATATTCAAGTGAAAATACTTTTGCTAGAAATGAAATATTACTTGCGCTATCCTAACAAAAATAGTTGAAAAGATCCTCTAAAAATATCAAGTAAATGTCTCGCGCAATTTTTAAATTTTAACTGTTTTGCAATATTATTTTTTGTTCATTTTATGTAATAAGTCTTATGTGATGTAATTTCTCGTATTTAAGACTTCTAACACATGTTAATGAATTTATTATTTTACAATATCCTTTCTTTTTTAAAATTCACATTTAAATATAGTTTTTATGAAGTAATTTTCAATAAATTCCTGCTTTTTATACGTAATTATTTAATTCTAATTTGAAAGGTTTTTTTCTGTTTATAATAGTCACGTGGAAATAAATTTTTTATCTGAAGCAAACATTATTGTTTGTGCTGTTACAGTTGGCAACAGTTTAAATTAATACCATTTTCTAAAATAAGTAAAAAATATCTCTTGAAATGCTCAAAATTTGAATTTAAAATAGAAATAAAACCTCAAAAAATGAGTCAAATTAAAAAAATTAATTCAGTCTGCACACCGGGAAATTCTAATGTATAAAATTATCTAAAAATGAATTAATTCCGATGTATAGTTTTTGCTCCTATAAAACTTTAATGGAACGATTTTGTCCAGCTTTAGCATTAAATATCTCTTAAAATAATTCTTAGATTTGAAAACAGTCTGCATCAGCGTGTTTATCAAACATTTCTCTATAATACCGCCGATTTTCATATTTTTGTATGCAATATTTTTCTTAATATTAATGGAGAAAGACCTCCGGTCACAAAAAATTCAAAACCGGCGGCGGCGGTGACAGCGTATGTTACTTTTTTTTAGAATAGAGAGATGAATTTTGAAAATTTAATTTGGATAATTGTTTATTTTTTATTTTCCAACGATATCGAAATTGAAAATAAATCTTTAATTTTATTTTTAATGTAAAATAAATTAGATATTATTTCTTAATTTTTGATATTTGAACTTTGAATTTTAAAAGTAAATAAAGATCGTTAGAAAGATAAATGTCCATATTTTGAAATATTAAAATTGTTTTATAAAGGAGAACTGTTATGTTTTTATGACATAACAATGTTCAATCGTACCATCCCATTTAAAATGCTCTACTTATAGAAATACTGACTCAACACAAATTCAGTTTTGCGACACTCAAAGACATAGAAAGGATTGCGCGATAGGTAGCAATTGTCAGTTAATCAAAATCTAGTGGACTGTTGTCAGTTAATTGCTATCTTTGAGCTGCCATTGTGTCGGTAAAAGGCAACAAAATTGATCACATCAAGTGCCAAATAGAGAAAAGTTTTGCTGGAATGCGGTGATGAAATTAATCATTTATCATACTATTTGTTAGTTGTATGCAAAGTTTCATTGGCTGGTCAATATTTTTTATTGGTTAGGGTCGAAATCTCACAGCAATTTTTAGTGTATATTTAGAAAATGGTAAATCAAAGATAGCTGCTTTGAATTTTTATTTAAACTGCTAAAAGAATGTCAAACTTTTGTACATTTAGGAGACATTCAGAATTAATAGGCGGATAATCAAATATCTACTTTATAAGCAATTACAAAAAATAAAATATTTTAGAACATATTAAAAAAAAGGGATAAAGTGAGGAGCTCAAGATAGATTTTTCAGCGTTCCACTATTTTGATAATTTTTTTTTGGCAACTGTTTTTTTTATCTCTTATTCGCCAAATCTCTAATGTTGGTAATGTTAGGAATAACAAGCCCTCTGTATCTTATCACCGTACTACTTTAGCTCTATAACTTATTTACATTTTAGCTGAAACAGCCTTCCTTTATTTACAATATAAATACAGATTCTACTTACATCATATCCTTGTTTTCCATAGTTATATATCCTTAAAATCCTTTATTTGATTTACTTTCATCCTTAGTTACAGTTTACCTTTAATCGTATCTTCTTCTGCCGTTCACCTGCCTTTCAAAACGTCGCGGTTCTCGGAGATTGTTTTCCACGTATGATAGTTGAGCAGTACTCCCGATCGCCACAAGATGGCGTTAGTTGTCCGGTAGAGTGCGTCGTAAATCTCAGATCATTCTGGAAGCCATCTGTTTTGCATATGCCGGCAGTTGGTACGCATGTCCGAATCATATAAATATGCTTCGGCCAGCTTGTTTCTTCGCCAGTTGGGAATTACCCTTTTAACACGATGTGAGCAGGTGGTTTTATGTATTGTATAGTTTTATCGGCATGGAGAGTTGTTTAAATTGGAAACACATGGTGATCGTTAAGTTTTTCTCTTCCTCGATTTTCCGTATTGATATCAACTAATCTTGGTCTCGTTTTTAAAGTCATCCGTCGGAATAGTGAAGCTACATAGTGTGACCTCTATCTTTGAAGAACCTTTTTAGTGTTTATTCAAAATGAAGATGTTTCTTGTGTTGGAGTGTCAGCTGAGCTTGTGATCGTATTTACGGACTGTTGTTTATCTATCGCTTTTTCCTGGTGGAAATGTCTATTGTTTTTACACTGCTATGAGATATCACTGGAGGTACTGGAATTAGTTTAAAACAAAGTATAGCGTTTCAATAATAAATTATTCATCGAGCTCTGGAGCATTGAATTGAAAGAGGTTTTATATCCTTATACTTCTGCAATAGTGTGTCATGGAGCGTTACTCAGTGCAATCTGTTCTATATGTAAATGCATAATCAGTATCTTCTAAAGTTAAAACTGACTGAGGTATGTTTTATGTATTTTATTCTTTTAGTTAACTTGTTTTTTTCTGATTTGATTAAATTTAAATAAATGTTTTGTTTCTTTTAAATTTGTCTTTCGTTATTTAGATCATATTAGTCTCACTTTTTCTTATTGTATTTCAGCAAGCTATTTTCATTAAATTGTTTAAACATTTTAATTTCATTTAAGATTTGAGTTATAATAGATTTTAATAGTTTAACGTAATTTTTCATCCGAGGTCGGGACATAAAGCACTTACGTTTCCATTTGCTTAATTCATTCTGCTAAATTAATTTACTGAGATATTACTTATTGGTAATTATCTCAACAGGTAAAATGCCGGCGAGAACTCTGCATGCAGATAGATCTCTTTCTCTTAGTATATTTATTTATGCGATATCATGAACAGACGATCAGGGATTAGCCAAGAGTAAATTAAAATTATGCAAAATCAAGCAATTTTTAAAACACTTTGGTGGAGAAAATAATTTCTTTTTGATAGTTTAAGCCAGGCATGAGAGTGGGTAAAGAACAAAACGTCTGAAAACACACGTAAGCTAAAATTTTGTAAAAAGCTAAAAGACCACGCGCGAAATCCTATTTTGCACAAAACAGGCAAAAAATACAAATTTTGTCAAAGGGCTAGAAAAAAATAGATTTCATCAAATGGTCACAGGAAAAACGCGAATTTTGGCAAAAGATTGCAAAAAAGTGCGAATTTTGGCAAAAGATCGTGAAGAAAAAAACTAATTCCGGCAAAGGATCACGGGAAAAACGTAAATTTCATGAAAGGGCTGCTGAAAAAACACGAGTTTAGTTCAAAGGATAGCGAAGAAAAAAACGTGAATCGTGAAAAGGCTGCAAAAAAAAAACGAATTTCGTCAAAGGATCGGAAAAAAAAAAACGTGAATTTTGTTGAAGGATCGCAGAAAAAACGCGAATTTTGTCAAAAGATCGAGGAAAATATGCGATTTTCGTCAAAAGATCAAGGAAAATATGCGATTTTCGTCAAAAGATTGCAGAAAAAACCCGCCGAATTTAGTCAAAGGATCGCGGAAAGGACGTGAATTTAGTCAAAGGATCGCAGAAAGGACGCGAATTTTGTCATAGGATCGCGGAAAAGACGCGAATTTTGTCATAGGATCGCGGAAAAGACGCGAATTTTGTCATAGGATCGCGGAAAAGACGCGAATTTTGTCAAAGGATCGCGGAAAAGACGCGAATTTTGTCAAAGGATCGCGGAAAAGACGCGAATTTTGTCAAAGGTGATAGAGATACCAAACACTGGTTTTCTCATCGCCTCCTATTTCCTATTTATCATAATTTCATACCACAATCATCTTTTTTATTTACAAATTCATATTTTATTTTTTATTTATTACTTCATTATAATAGCTCATAATATCAGTAATAAATGTTTCTAAAACTTAACTTACCTTTTTACTTCATTTCCGGACTGTATCTATCAGTTTTACATAATGTATTAGTCCTGTAACGTCAATAGCTACCTCTATCTTTTTCTGTTCACGGACTCCATTTTCTTTGCAACCTGCATCGGCAAAATCACGTTTCAAAGTGATTACGTATTTCCGTAACGATATTTTTCCCGCCAGATGGCGACTGACAATATCGTATCTATTATTGAATCTATCATCGAATCTAGCTTTTGCATCGATTCGATGCCGTTCTGTGATTGGTCCGTTTCGTGGTCTTTGCTCCGAAACGTCGATTTCAATCCTAGCCATTTCATATAAATAACTGATCCGGACATCGTAAGTTTGCATTTTTATCTTCCTTTAAATGGAAGTAACTTTTCTTGACACTGAATTTTGGCTGGTCCAACATTCTGGAAGTATTGATTAACATACTTATTATTTTATTTTAACTATGAGTTTATTTTTAAATGGTTGTAAATCTTAAAGTAATGTCTGAAAAATATGTCTTCAAGCCTTCTGCAAACCGCCATTGTTATGGCGTGTCGTTATGTGTACAAGAACCACTGCTGTGTTAATCTTCATATTGATTATTTGCTGTATCTTCATCTAGTGTCATCGAAGTGAAATAAACGTTTTTCGTTAACTTTACTATTATGCATTTTGTTTTATTATCCTAGTTAAGAGATCGTTTTTCATATATGCTCATTTAAATATTTTCACTTCCAATACGTCCTATTTACCAGCCTTTACCTCCACTGGGTTTTTCTGCATGTTTAAATAGACTGTTACGTATATAAACCACACAGGTTATATTACGTCCAAGAATATGGGTTATGGGCGGACATAACCTAGGAAGTGTATGAGCTAATCGATCTCATAGGATAAAATGAAATATTATTTGCAATAAACCTGAACTTTTCCTGAGTTATCAAAACAAATTTTTACTTTAAATGCTGGTTATTGAAATTTTTTTTCAACGAACTTATATTAGTTACAGGATTCTTGCATATTTCAATGAACTCTCTTTAGTTATAGGATTTTTGCATATATTAACGAACTTTATTCCGAATTTGATGATTTTTCTACAATAGACTGGTTTACTTTACTGATTGATGATGAATTTTTCGTTTAGATAGATTACTTTTCTTCAACTTTAAAATTTTTTTTTAAAGAAGTTAAAGGCACAGGTGAAGATAACGGACGAAAAGCTCGGGGGGGGGGGGGGGGGGGCGGTAGCACTTCTGGTACTTAAAAATATTTTTGGCTGTGTTTAAAATTTTTTTTTCATGATGGCCACAAATATAATAGATAAACTTAGTTCAAGGAACTATGCTACATGGTGTAGCGATATGAAATATTTGTTGTTAGAAAAAGGCCTGTGGGATATAATAAGTTTAAAACAGACGGTACCTGAAGTTAGTACGAGTGTTACTGCCGATATGGTCAGTCAATTTACCTCCCGTGCAAACAAGGCTCTTTCCTTGATTTTTCTTAATATAGAGCCAGAATTTAAGCGATTAATTGATGATTGTCAAGAACCAGTTGAAGCTTGGGAAAAATTGCACAAAAATTTTCATCCAGATTCACGTACTCATCATATGTCCTTGTTTAATGAGCTTATGGAAGAAAGGATAAGATATGGTGAATCTATAAATCTTTTTGCGACAAGGCTGAAGAAAATTTACCAAGAAATTAAGTCTATAGATAAAAATTTTGCTGAATGTTACTTAAGTTACCAATTCCTGCGTTTTCTACCGTCAAATTACGACACTTTAGTACAACAGATATTGGCTAAACCTGCGGATATATTTAAATTTGATTTGGTGGTCGATGAACTGGTGGCTGAAGAGACCAGACAAAAGTTGCGTGATCGAGATAATGCTAAACAAGTGAACATCTCCAATACAGTTAAAGTGCAGAAATCGTTTAATGGAAAATCTCATTTTCGAAAATATCAAAGAAAAAGATGTTGGAAATGTGGCAAATTGGGTCATTTACAGACCAATTGCTTTTCAAAGTCTCCAAATAACCAGTTTCGTCACAGAGATGTTTCTCCCTCTTCATATTCTCGACGTGGTCACTCCTCAAGCCGATCCAGTTCCCGTAATCGCTTCAAACAGTCTCCCGAGAGGTACCGCAGTGATACTTCATATTCTAGCCCGCCGGATGATGATTCCAACTCCATTTCTAGTTCCTACGACTCGTCTCCCAGAGGTCTTAGAGGTTCCAGAGAACGAAGCAAGAATCCCAGGCACAAGCATACTAGACGTTCTTCTCCATATGTTTCTAACGACAGAGGTGGTGGCTCTCGCTCGAAGTTATCAAAAAGTACATGTAAGTCGAATCTTTTTATCTCACATTCTAGTTTGAGTAATGTTGTAAATGCTTGTGACTGGATTTTAGATACGGGAGCGAGCCATCATTTCTGTAATAATAAAAATTTGTTTTCTAATTTTCAGGAACTAAATGATGAAATGTCAGTTGCTGTAAAAAAATGTACTATTTCCCATAAAGGGTAAAGGGGAAGTTAAACTTCGTTTTGGTCAAAGGGTTTTTACCTTGTGTAACGTAATGTATTCTGATCAGTACGTAGAAACCTTATTTCTGGTCCTCAGTTAGATTTAAATGGTTTGACCTTTCAGGGTCATAATGGTGAGGTGAAAGTCCGTCGGGGGGCCGAGTACTTGTTTAGCGCATATTTAAAAGATCGAATTTATAAGCTGTATCCAAAAATTCCAATCTCTGTTCATAAATCTGTTAAATTTGAAACTTCTGCCGTTAAACAGGACGAGAAAATGTTGCATTGGCACCGCAAATATGGTCACATAAGTCCTTCTTTAATTGCACATACAAGCCGTAAGCAAGGCGTACGTGGCTTACCAGGACTAAAAGAGACCAATTTATTTTGCGAATCATGTAAATTTGGCAAGTTAAAGAATATTTCACATAAATTTAACAAGAATATCCGCTCTAATCATCCACTTGAGCTTCTGTATGCAGATTTGTGGGGTCCATGCCGTATAGAAGGAAGAGGTGGCGAACGTTACTTTTTGTCGATTATTGATGACTTTTCCCGCCGTGTATCAGTTTACCCGTTAAAATTGAAATCCGACACGTTTGATGTCGTTAGAAAGCATATTATATGGGCAGAAACATACCTGAATAGGAAAGTCAAGAGCTTTCGGACTGATAACGGTGGGGAGTTTGACAACATTTCTTTTACGCGTTTTTTTGATGAAAAGGGTATTCGCCACGAGTTCACGAATTCGTACACGCCACAGCAAAATGGCGTTGCGGAACGTTTCATGGCTACGGCAGCAGACGGGATTAGAACATTACTAATTGATAGTAATTTAGACCCAAAATTCTGGCCAGAGGCTTTAAAATACTTTGTATACAGCTGGAATAGAATCTGTCCAAAACTTCTGGGGAAAACGCCTTTCGAACTTTATGGTAATAGAAAGCCATCTGTCCGGCATTTAAAGCCGTTTGGTACGGAAGCATATGTTAAAATTCCAAAGCAAAGGTCGTGGAAACTGGAAGCACGTGCCAGAAAGGGATTTTTGGTAGGGTACGCATTTCGTACACGGGGTTATAGAATTTGGATACCAGAAACAGATGATATTGTTGAATCTTCAAATGTGTATTTTAATGAATGTACGACTGGGGTAAGACGCAGTGTAGCTGTACTGGGCACCGATGATTATGCCCTCTTCCCTCCCAAAGCTGAGGTTAATCGAGATGTTGCCGTTGAAGATGAACCTGAGGCTATCCCAGGTCCTTCCGGCAGTTCTCAAGATTACCCGCTTGGGAGGGGGGAGGACAAGGATTCGGGGTCCAGTGACACTATTCAGCCAACTATTCTTAAAGATGTTTGTTGGCTTAGAAAACCTGTCATGCGTAGAAAAAAAGATCGTATAGACATCTATTACTATGAAATGGGTAAAAACGACAGGTTACGTTCTTTAAATGAAGTAAAGAAATACTGTGAAGAAAACAATATTCTATTTAAGCCTGAAATTTTTGATTTTACTCAGGCCAATTCTTATTCTGGTATAGTCCCCATTCCTGAAGAATCCTCTCCTTCTGATAGTGAAGATGACAATTCTAGCGAGTCTAGTTTTTCACATATATCCGCATGACTAGCTAACAATAGTGAAATTCCCAGAACATTTAAGCAGGGATGCAGATCAGAACAGAGCTCGATCTGGTGGGAAGCAATGAAGCTCGAAATGAAGGTTATGAGAGACCGTGGAGTTTGGCATTTGGAAGAATTACCGGTACATGTCACTCCAGTAGGTTGCCGGTGGGTTTACACGACGAAACGGGATGAATTTGGACGGATCGCCAGGCACAAGGCTAGACTTGTTGCCCAAGGGTTCAAACAAATAAAGGGAGAGTCCTACGAAGAGACTTTTAGCCCTGTTGTGAACTTTGGCGTTATCCGATTCTTTTTCTCCCTTCTTGTTTCGTGTAGCGGGTGGTCACACACTCAGTGTGACGTGACCTGCGCCTACCTGTATGCACCACTGAGTGAGGACGTGTATATGAACCAACCCCCCCGGATTCTCAGAGCCTGGAAAAGAGCATTTATATTGCAAACTAGATCGCGCTTTGTATGGTTTACATCAAAGTGGGAGAGAGTGGTTCATGGAAATTCATAAAGCTCTACTACAGATTGGTTTTAAGAAATTTTCAACATGTAATTGTGTTTATATTTTTAATTCTAATATTTTATTACTATTGTATGTGGACGACATAGTGATCTTTGGAAAAACTCAAAAGCTTATAGATAACATCTTAAAGAAATTAAAAGAAAGATTTGATATAAAGGAACTGGGTAGAACTAGAAAGCTATTAGGTGTTGAATTTGAAGATACTCAATCAGGAGTTATCATACACCAGCAAAACTACATTCAAGATGTATGTAATAGATTTAGTTCTTTTAAAATTCCAGTCTCATCATTACCTATAAGTAAAGGTATTATTTTTTCAAGATCCAGTTGTCCAGTATCCGATCATGACATTCAGGAAATGTCCCGTTTTCCTTACCGTAATTTATTGGGTTGTCTTTCTTTTGTTGCGAACCGTACTCGACCCGACATTTGCTATGCCGTGAATTTACTGAGCCAGTTTCAGGCAAACCCAGGTATAGTCCATTGGGATGGGTTGCTACGATTGCTAGGATATTTAAAATCTACTATGCATTTTAAGCTGAAACTCTCGTGCAGGTCTAACGATCTCACGATCTTTACTGATGCCGACTTTGCGGCTAACCGCGACGATCGGACCTCGGTTGGCGGTCAAATAGTCATGCTTGACAAGGCTCCCGTCGATTGGCACACTTTTAAAGAAAAGTGCGTCTCGTTATCGACCATGGAGTCTGAATTCGTCGCAATGACTGAGGCCGTCAAGAACCTGGTCTGGTTTGACCGGATACGTCGTGAGTGTGCACAGGAGGGGATCGTACCTGTACTGGGGAGGACAGCTGAGATGAAAGCAGATAATCAAGCAGCAATAGATTTTGTTAAATCTCCTGTGGAAAATTACAAATCCAAGCATATTGACGTTAAGCTGTTTTTTATTCGGGATTTGTTTAATAGGGGGGAATTTTTGCTCAGTCACGTGCGTAGCAGATCAAACCTGGCGGACATTTTTACCAAGCCATTATCCAAAAATGAGATTTTGAGTTTTATAAAGCTTCTGTTCATGATGGAAAGTACTTATTAGATTTTCATATAGTTCATCTCATTTCCATATATAAATTTTTCATATCATATATAAATTTTTCATACATCGTACCCATGTTTATGCTGGTGAATTTTGTTGAATCCTTTTAAGCTTTTTGTTGTTACACTGTACCTAAATGTTGTTAAATTCAGTTTAAAGGATAAGTGTAAACGATTGCTATTTTGATTCCTGTTCATTTGCCAGTATATATATATATTTTTTTTTATGCGTTACCAGCTATCTTGACCATTGTCCAAGTTTAATTGGTTAGAGTTTTAAAAAAAAACTTAAAATCAACCATAAATATATCTTAGTTAAAGGGTTTCTTTCTTATAAAACAGCTTTTAAATATTTAAAGAAATCTTATTTTAAACTGTTTGTATCTGTGCTTATATAATGAATTTTTTTATGCATATCATTAATTTGTGTTTATCTATTCTAGGCATCTAGAGCGACACCCAATCTATGTGTATGTATGATCCCTGCTAGCGGGAGACTAAAAGTGGTATAAATGTGCCCTTAATTCATTCTCAATGGATTTGTACGTTAGTTTGTTGAAAGAGCCGTCGTTTTTGTTGCTTGAGCCTAGATGCCTGGATCTCAACTTCTCACAATTGCTTAAAATTTTATCTATATGAATTGTTTAAAATTGTAATAAAAATATTTGTCAATTGTAACTATTGTGATCAAGACATCCTGGAGAGCTGGTGATAACGTTTCCAAATTGGAAACTTATATTTTTGAAATGGTACGTCATCATTTTCATTTTTGTAATTTAAATTGTATGAGAATTTTGCACTTTTTTAAAGTTAACTTTTTTGCTAGGCTTCTGTTAATCTTCAGTCAGAGATACGTATACCTCTGTCTTTAGGCAAAGAAGATCTGTTATTAGCCAACAAATTGTTTTGAAGAGTTAATTGATTTTTCTCGTTTAGCAAATTCTCTATACATTTTCACTTAAACTTTAAAATTTAATTTAACTTGTTCTTTTATGAACTTTCATCATTTAAATTTTTTTTTTCTAGTCATTTGTTAAAATTGTTAAATTGTTAGTTCATGTTCGAAGTATATTTAAAAACTTCGTTTAAAGTTTTTTGACTTCTACTTTTTTGAAGTTCAAGTTTTTCAACTTTTCAATTATTGGAGTTGTTTCACGTTTTGGGTTCAGAAATGAACTAGATGTATTTCTTCAAGTTTTTATTTTGAAGCAATCTTAACTTTTCAAATTTAAAATGTTTCACCTTTCAAATTTTCACCTTTTTTTAAAAAAAAAGTTAAAATTTTTTTTCTTCGTCAAATAGTTTTGGTGAGTTGGGTTGAATGGTGATACCTATGGATTTTTTTTAATCCTTTGCTCTCTGAGTTAACTTTTTTTTATAGTTATCTCTTTATTTAAAGAGGCAATGAGAGGGGGGGCATTTGATAGAGATACCAAACACTGGTTTTCTCATCGCCTCCTATTTCCTATTTATCATAATTTCATACCACAATCATCTTTTTTATTTACAAATTCATATTTTATTTTTTATTTATTACTTCATTATAATAGCTCATAATATCAGTAATAAATGTTTCTAAAACTTAACTTACCTTTTTACTTCATTTCCGGACTGTATCTATCAGTTTTACATAATGTATTAGTCCTGTAACGTCAATAGCTACCTCTATCTTTTTCCGTTCACGGACTCCATTTTCTTTGCAACCTGCATCGGCAAAACCACGTTTCAAAGTGATTACGTATTTCCGTAATGATATTTTTCCCGCCAGATGGCGACTGACAATATCGTATCTATTATTGAATCTATCATCGAATCTAGCTTTTGCATCGATTCGATGCCGTTCTGTGATTGGTCCGTTTCGTGGTCTTTGCTCCGAAACGTCGATTTCAATCCTAGCCATTTCATATAAATAACTGATCCGGACATCGTAAGTTTGCATTTTTATCTTCCTTTAAATGGAAGTAACTTTTCTTGACACTGAATGTTGGCTGGTCCAACATTCTGGAAGTATTGATTAACATACTTATTATTTTATTTTAACTATGAGTTTATTTTTAAATGGTTGTAAATCTTAAAGTAATGTCTGAAAAATATGTCTTCAAGCCTTCTGCAAACCGCCATTGTTATGGCGTGTCGTTATGTGTACAAGAACCACTGCTGTGTTAATCTTCATATTGATTATTTGCTGTATCTTCATCTAGTGTCATCGAAGTGAAATAAACGTTTTTCGTTAACTTTACTATTATGCATTTTGTTTTATTATCCTAGTTAAGAGATCGTTTTTCATATATGCTCATTTAAATATTTTCACTTCCAATACGTCCTATTTACCAGCCTTTACCTCCACTGGGTTTTTCTGCATGTTTAAATAGACTGTTACGTATATAAACCACACAGGTTATATTACGTCCAAGAATATGATCGCGGAAAGGACGCGAATTTAGTCAAAGGATCGCGGAAAGGACGCGAATTTAGTCAAAGGATCGCGGAAAGGACGCGAATTTAGTCAAAGGATCGCGGAAAGGACGCGAATTTAGTCAAAGGATCGCGGAAAGGACGCGAATTTAGTCAAAGGATCGCGGAAAAGACGCGAATTTAGTCAAAGGATCGCGGAAAAGACGCGAATTTTGTCAAAGGAAAGCGGAAAAGACGCGAATTTTGTCAAAGGAAAGCGGAAAAGACGCGAATTTTGTCAAAGGATCGCGAAAAAGACGCGAATTTTGTCAACGGATCGCGGAAAAGACGCGAATTTAGTCAAAGGATCGCGGAAAAGACGCGAATTTTGTCAAAGGATCGCGGAAAGGACGCGAATTTAGTCAAAGGATCGCGGAAAGGACGCGAATTTAGTCAAAGGATCGCGGAAAGGACGCGAATTTAGTCAAAGGATCGCGGAAAGGACGCGAATTTAGTCAAAGGATCGCGGAAAGGACGCGAATTTTGTCATAGGATCGCGGAAAAGACGCGAATTTTGTCATAGGATCGCGGAAAAGACGCGAATTTTGTCATAGGATCACGGAAAAGACGCGAATTTTGTCAAAGGAAAGTGGAAAAGACGTGAATTTTGTCAAAGGATCGCGAAAAAGACGCGAATTTAGTCAAAGGATCGCGGAAAAGACGCGAATTTTGTCAAAGGATCGCGGAAAAGACGCGAATTTTGTCAAAGGATCGCGGAAAAGACACGAATTTTGTCAAAGGATCGCGGAAAGGACGCGAATTTAGTCAAAGGATTGCGGAAAGGACGCGAATTTAGTCAAAGGATCGCGGAAAGGACGCGAATTTTGTCATAGGATCGCGAAAAAGACGCGAATTTTGTCATAGGATTGCGGAAAAGACGCGAATTTTGTCATAGGATCGCGGAAAATATGCGAATTTTGTCATAGGATCGCGGAAAAGACGCGAATTTTGTCATAGGATCGCGGAAAAGACGCGAATTTGGTCAAAGGATCGCGAAAAAGACGCGAATTTTGTCAAAGGAAAGCGGAAAAGACGCGAATCTGGTCAAAGGATCGCGGAAAAGACACGAATTTTGTCAAAGGATCGCGGAAAAGATGCGAATTTTGTCAAAGGAAAGCGGAAAAAACGCGAATTTTGTCAAAGGAAAGCGGAAAAAACACGAATTTTGTCAAAGGAAAGCGGAAAAAACGCAAATTTTGTCAAAGGAAAGAGGGAAAAAAACGCGAATTTTGTCAAAGGAAAGCAGAAAAAATGCTAATTTTGTCAAACGAAAGCAAAAAAAAACGCGATTTTCATCAAAAGATTGAGGAAAATACGAGATTTTCGTCAAAAGATTGAGGAAAATACGCAATTTTCGTCAAAAGATTGAGGAAAATACGCAATTTTCGTCAAAAGATTGAGGAAAATACGCAATTTTCGTCAAAAGATTGAGGAAAATACGCAATTTTCGTCAAAAGATAGAGAAAAATACGCGATTTTCGTCAAAAGATCGAGGAAAATAAGCAATTTTCGTCAAAAGA
This sequence comes from Maratus speciosus, assembly GCA_963932465.1. Lineage (NCBI taxonomy): Eukaryota > Metazoa > Arthropoda > Arachnida > Araneae > Salticidae > Maratus > Maratus speciosus. The sequence continues at coordinate 145,273,284 of OZ010791.1, forward strand.
GCGAGAAAAATACGTGAATTCTGTCAAAAGATCGAGTAAAACACGCGAATTTCGTCAAAGAATTGCGGAGAAAATGCGATTTTTTTACAGATAAAATCAAAAATTTTTTCAAATTTACGAAAAGTTGGAAATTCCGATAAAAGTCGGAAGAATCTCATCCCTGTTAAGCAGAAAGATATTACAGATGTTTAAAGTTATAATATTAAAAATATTAATATGTTTAATATTTAAAGGAGAATTTAAATATACAGTGATGCCACTCAGAACATAAGAAATAAATTATGTATGAAAGTAAAATTCATTGCATTTTTCACAACATTTATGCACAATTTTTGTGAACTATAATCTTATATTAAATCAGGGGTGATTGTGAATTCATGAAAAAATACCTGAAATTTTAGCGAGAAGAAGTTTTGGTATGGAGAGATAACATAATTTATTGCAGGGAGGTCCATTTCTCTCATTATGAAATATATTACTTTTAATTATGTTTAACAGTCATATGAAATTGATATTTTAGTGTTATTTTATGAATTTAACTATCAGAAAAACTGGAATTCCAGTATTGAAAATGAAATAAATACCTGAATTCGGGTATATTACCTGAACACAATCACCCCTGATTAAATATAAAATAAATACATTGAAAAATTTATGTTAAAATGTTTTACGGTATTTTCTGTAATAAATATATTGCATTTTAATTGTAAAATTGGGGAATATTACTACTTGTCAGTACGTACAATTTTATACTAGATTAACATTCTTTTACCCAAATGTAGAGGTTGGTTTGCAGGTATTTTAATCAGAAGCAAATAACATGAATATTAAAAACAACTATTATTTTTGTATGCACAAAAAGTTATAATTTGGTTCAAATTTACAATTTTTTCCACAACTAACTTTGAAAATTGCAATTTTTTTTATGCGAGCTTGACAAAATTCCAGATTTTTTTCTGTGATCGTTTGACGAAATTTGCAATTAATTTCTAACTTGTTTGATAAATTTGCAAAACTTTTTATGCAAACTCGACAAAATTTGTTACTCATTTCTGCACCTGTCTGACAAAATTTGCGACTTTTTTCAGCGACTTCTTGATGAAATTTGTGATTTTTTTTGCATTTGTACAATGAAATTCGCAATTTCAATTGATGATCGTTTGATGAAATTTACAATTTTTTTTTCAGCGACCAATTGACAAAATTTATGATTTTTTTCCATGTCCAAGTGATGAAATGCACGATTTTTTTTCTAAAGCAATTGATGAAATTTGCAACTAATTTTTGCAACTGCTTGACGAAATTCTTAATTTTTTTTCAAGACTTACTGACGAAATTTTTTTTTTCTTTTTTCTCACTGACTGAAGAAATGTAAGTTATTTTTCTGTGACCAATTCATGAAATTCATGACTTTTTTTACACAACCTTTTGACGGAATTAGTGATTTTATTTTTGGATTGCTTGACGTTTTTTTTTTTTTTTTTTTTTTTTTTTTTTTTTACTATTTAGTGTTAATTATTGATTTAAAAAACAACAACAACAAAAAAAGTAGAAATCCGCCAAAAAGCAGAAAAGTGGCATCTCTGAATACAAGGAAACATCTGATTAAAAATCAATATTTCCTGAAATTTTCATTTTCCCAAGAACCTTTAAAATCATTAACATTTCATGATTTCTGGAGACTTTGAATCTCAATTCCTTTGCCTCCCCGCCTTGTTTATGCAACAGTACATGCTTATCCATGTGGAGAGAAACATTGATATTTATGTTTAAAAACAGAAGACTATACAATGAGAAAAACAGATCTGTGTTGTTACATTGCAAATAATCATTAAAATAATAATGGGCAGTGTGTTAGAATCATTTTTTTTTTTTTTCTGGCCCGGGGCCTTCACAGGTGTGAGGCCTGGCCATATGTGGCTGCACATGTCGCAACCCCTAAGGACAGTTCTGTGTCTCACTTTTTTTTTTTTCAAATAAATGGTTATTGTATTTAAATGAATATTTGCATTAAGTATGAAAGTAATACAGACATTTTGAATAAAGTGATATTGTAGTTGTTTTTTATGCACAATCTTACAAAGTGAAATTGAAAAAAGGAGGCTGGTTGTTAGCACAGACTGCCACTGATTAATGGCCGAAAAAATAGTTGCTTCAGTAGTCCACAAAAATGGAGCCAAAATAGTAGCATGCTTAGTTAAAAAAAGGGGGGATTGGGGGAAAGAATCTTTATTTGTCATATACAATACAGAGCAATTTATCCAGAATGGTTGAGGTCAGCTATATTCCAGATAACTGGTTTTTTTGGATAACTGGTTGGCCTATTAAAGCAGCATCCATCCGATCAGATTTGTAGATTATATGTGGCTGTGACATTGTTTCTAATTTCAAATTAATTATTCATGACACATATTAATATTTTAATTGTATGGATCAGATTTTTAATTTTGAAAAAAAGGCATTTTATGGGAATACCTTTCAAACAATAATTCCCTTGTTTCTTCGGCATAAAAATCAAAATGTCCAATATATAACTAAACATGCTTCCATTTCAAATCTTACTTGTTGACATCAAGTTATACCATATGTATGTTGTAATGTTTAAAGCAATACACATGTCAAACTGGCACTTTTTTCTGAAATAACTCACTTGGAAATATCATTCTGGATAAATGGTTCCATACTGTAAATAATAAACATGTTTCTTGAAAATTCAAATCTTATTCTACAGTTTACGCAAATTTGCTGCTTTTTAAGTTTATGTGAAGACTTGGACGGTCTCACAATATTCCCTGCAGAAAACCCTCAGTGGCACAGATTCACTATATAAGAAAACCTAATGTGTTTTCAAAGCAGAGCAAAAATATAGCTAAGTTCACTAATACGAACGGTAAGATAAAACGAACTAGTCAATCACTATCGATCTACTACGTCTGACAGTTTACGACAGTTCGCTAATGCAAGGGACTACCGGTAGTGTTTTTGATGCACCGCGTGAGAAACAGCAAACACATTTTCCCACGAGAAGATTTCCTCTTGCAGGCTCCGTGTGTAAAGATGGAGGCAGCCCCCTGACCGACCCCACTTAGTGAACAGCTGTCAAAGATTTTTGACAGGAGAAGATGGCGAATGGCTAAGAGACATACTATTGTTTTAGAAGAAGATAATTTTAATATATATAGGAGACAAGGATGATTTTTAGTTAATTAGTAAATTGCTAGGCTCCAGAGAGTTACATTCAGGTTGGACCTGTAAAGGGGAGGTAAAATCTCTCTGGGATGAACTCTAGGTTTCACGGGCAACTGACCCGAGTGGAGTAGCAGCCGAGACGACTAAGAAACGTCACCCAGGCCGGTAATAGATAAAAGGTAACTGCGGTATTGGTACAGGGTGCTATAGCAGTACAGAGATCTTTATCTCTAGAAATAACAGGCTGTGATGTAGTAATCACACTTATTATTTATTTTTTAAATTGTAATGCAGCATTATTATCTCACGTTTTAAACTATTTATTTTCGACTCAAAGCATCATTCAAATCGCTTTTTTTCTTTCCTTTTTACCACATGTAACAGAACGTTTTGATTTCATATTTTCCCCTTCCTCTGCTCTATTTTTAGAAACAGCGTGACGTAGACCACGTCATATTGGAGGTGTGTCTCCTCTTGCCTTTTGACCGTAGTTTTGTTTTTCCCGTGCTGTCATTCGTTCTACAGTTCATACGCAAATTTAATTTTAACAAATAGATTTAAATCATTTCTGGAGGTAGTTTTGTAAACCCCTTTTATGTAGTATATATATCAATGCAGCCAGTTTTTTAACAGATTTTAAGATTTTACGAAAGTTTAAGATGTATTTTTGACAACGTGTTTTGTCTTTTTCAAATCGGGCCTTAGTGCCTGTTTGAAGGATTACGAACACCGTTCAGCGATCATATTATTCTAAGGTGCTCATTTAATAAGCAAAAGTTTGTTGCAGATCGCTGATGGAATTTAATTCAATGCTTTTTCGAATTTGGACTTTGTTATCTTCAAGACATTCTCTGAGAAAGGATTTTAACCAACTTTAGCCAGTATTCTTTGTAGCCATGGAATTACTTCCAAGTTTTTAATAATTCTACGTGGAACGTTCTTCTGATGTGTACAGTGACCTACTTCTCCTAATTACCTTCCACCTCTCAAATGAATCAACGAATAAAGAAGATTTTTATAACTGCTGTCTCTTCAATGTGTCTACTGTTGTCATTTAAGTAAGATTATTCATTTTATTTTTACTGCAAGTCAACCTTATCATCTTAGCTATACGATCACTCTGTTTATGGAACTCCAGATTGTTTATTTTATCCAACAGCAAATTAAACTCTTTTAATTTACTTAATTCTCCTCCTCAACATTATTAACATCGTCACATAGGCGTCTACTGATTATTAATAAATCTCAAAGGACATTGATCAGCTAACCTCTAAATTGCAGTAAAGCAATATTCAGTATTTTCTCGAAGGGACTTATGCAACAAGCTGCCACCTTCTCAAACTTTTTGGACTTTGCATCTAATCATTTCAATATTATAATTTGTTGTGTTGTATGTAACTACCAACTTATTTAGCCAAGAGATAATTTGTTTATTTTAGCAATTAAAACCTTTTGTCTTTAATCTAATTAATATTGGTTTTTATGCCTTCGAAGTAAAACCGCTTGCCACTACCACCTTCTTAGGATCCCTCACACTTAAATTAATGCATGATTTTATAATAAGAGAAAAAAAGAAAGGAAAAGGGCAAAAGGAAAAAAAAGAATTTGAGGGATGAAGATGCATTTTGGTTTTCCCAAACTAAATTGAATATATATCCTTCTCTTGTACTTTGGCATTACTGTGAGATAACTAAAACAAGATAACTTTTATTGCATGTTATTAGCTACAACTTTAATTTCATTTCATAAATAAAAATGAGCTGCAGCAGAAAATCTGCCAAAAAATAGTTTTATATATTAAAAAAAAAAAGGGATGCATTCGATAAAGAAAAAATATATATGCAACTTTTCTGTGCATAACAGATTATATTTTACAAGAAATTATTAAATAAAATAGCAAAATTGGCATAAATGAAGTCTGATTTTGTAGTTGCCAAAATAAAGCTATTTAAATAAGTTAGAAAAAAAGCCAATATTCTAAACTGTTAGTTATTCTGACCATTTTAAACCAGATACTAAATTGAAAAAAAAAAAAAAAATGATTTTCTTATTTCTAAGTAGAACTTATTTCAGCTTGTTTATTAATTCAAATTTTAGGTATGAAACATTCATACGATCAGCTACAAGGTTAAAAACAAATACAGTTCATGCTTCACAGTAAACATAAAATCTACAGCAAATCCCATATGGTTTAACTGGCAGTTGAAGGATTAAATACCTTTAAAGAAAAAAAAAAAAGGATACATATACTGTAAAGCATATGGGCCAAACAAAAAAACAGAAGTCTACCACCGAAATTGAGATGTTTGGGATCTTTGCATTACATTTAGATTTAAAAATGTAATTTCTATATTACAAATGAAAGTTTTAACAGATTTCAAAAATTGAATAAAAAAATTAAGAAATTGATACTGAAAGGTTACATTGGGATCAGGGACGTAGTGGAGGGTATACGGGGATATACGCCATATACCCTCTGGATATTTTTAAGGAACACCGTATACCCTCTGTTTCTCAAAAAAACTATAGTATATATCCACTAGGGTATACCCTCTGTTTTTTTTACGACTACAGCACTGATTGGGATATTGAAATAAACTAGTTGGATGTGCCAATCCCAAAACTTTCTTCTATCTTATACATCTTAATATTTCAAAACCTAGTTACACATGTTAATACTTCAATATTATTAGTTCAATACTATACCAACTTTGATTTTCATCTTAAATTTCTGCTCAAGTCAATTAAACGGACTAAAAGCGAGTTAATCTATATCATGATATTTGTTAAAATTATTAATTTTTCCTTATTCTGTCGTTATCAGCTGTTTGCGAATAGCCGGCATAGCAGGAAGCGAGTTCCCGCCACTGCATGAGCCGCCGATGCACAATAGAACTACGAAAAATCAAGAAAAGTATACAAAAATCGCTAGCACGGAGCCCCTTTACCGCGCAATATTTCCAAATTCAAGGAGAACCTGTTGGCCAAAGCCAAAAACAAGCACAAACATTTTGGTTCAATTGTATGCATAATTTTATACGCTGTTCGATGGTACAATAATGAAAATGGCACAGAGATCGGAATTATAGCGCCCCCTTCTTTCGGAATTTTTTCAAGTTCAGGGAGGACTTGTTTGCCATAGCCAGAAACATGCACAAAAAATTTGGTTCAATTATATGGATAACTTCGTACACTTTTCGATGGTACAATAATGAAAATGGTACAGACATCGCAATTATAGTGCCCCCTTCCGGCAGAATTTTTCCAAATTCAGGGAGGAACTTCGTGACATGGCCAAAAATAAACACATAAAATTTGGTTCAATTCTATGCATAACTTCATACACTTTTCGGCGGTACAATATTCAAAATGGCACAATAATTGTACAAAAATCGCTATTACAGCGCCCTCTACGAGCGATTTTTTTACAAATTAAGGGACTACCTCCTTGCCATAGCCAAGAACTTAAAATTTTTTTTGGTTCAATTCTATGCATAACTTCATACACTTTTCGATGGTGCAATATTCAAAATCGTACAAAAATCGCTATTACAGCGCCCCCTATCGGCGAATTTTTTGCAAATTCATGTAAGACCTGCTTGCCATATCCAAAAACTTAAAATAAAAATTTGGTTTAATTCTATGCATAACTTCATACACTTTTGGACGGTACAATATTCAAAATCGCACAAAAATTGTTATATCAGCGCCCCCTACCGGCGAATTTTTTCCAAATTCCGGGAGGACCTGCTTGCCATAGCCAAAAACTTATAATAAAATTTTGGTTTAATTCTATACATAACTTCATACACTTTTTGATGGTACAATGGCGACAGACAGACGGACAGACAGACATTTTCTATAAACATGTTTTTTGGAATCTCTGACCCCTAAAACATGCAAATCCGTCGAAAACCGGAAGTCGAAAAAAATTTCGATTACAATACTTTCTTCTATTGAAGATAGAAGAAAGTAAAAAGGAAGAGTTGGCTGTTCTAGGACTGATGAAAAATCTGTTTTTTTACAAAAAAAAAAAAAAAAAAAAGTAGTAACTGGAATTGGGAAAAAAAGATCTCTTTGAATCTCTCTGAAAAAAATCTTTTTTTCTCAGAGATTTCTGCAAAAATAGTCGCTTTTGAAGGATCTTGGAATAAAATAGTAGTCATAGTTGCCTGATGCTGAAAACAGTCGCTTTTAGTAGCATTTTAGTTCCAAGTGGAAGCCCTGTTGGCATTTTAAAAGAAAATGAACATTAATTGTTATTGAAATTTAAAACAACTCATCTAATTAATGAGTTGATCAATAATCTAATCTTAAAATTTTAATTTTTCATTCCTTCACCGTAGTTTGGTTGGCTAAGTGGTTTTTCAATTACATATAAACAAACATTTGAATTGTATTGTTAATATAATGAAGTTCAAAAAACTAGTAATTTTATCATCGTAAACTAATCACATGTCATAGCAGAAATAAGATAAGCAATATAATCATATTGCCTTTTCATTGAAGTTTGATGTCATTGTAATCAATATCCAGCCTTTTTTTTTTATAATTCTAAATAGCTTTTTTCTAATTTCAGATTTATCGGACCGTTTAAATTTTTCATGCATGTGTAAGCAGTATATGCTATTTAAGACCGATCGAAAATCAAAGGTGGAGTAATTGAAATGGCTTTTCTTTGTCAAGAAAGTAGTGCTAGTGTTTTTACCATTCAGGCAAAAAGATATAAATGTTAAAGAAGATAGTTAAAATGGAATATCAATTAAGTTAATCCTTAATTTTTAAGTATCTCAAATGTTTGTACTATGTCAGAGATGCCGCGGACGCGCTATAGCGCGTAAATTACGCTACAAATCGGAGACGGGACGCAAAAAAATAGCTCTTACGCGTCCCACGGGACGCGTAATTTCGTCAAAAAATCGCGGAAAAAAGCCGATTTTCGTCAAAGAATCGTGAAAAAAGCGCAAATCTCATCAAAATATCGCGGCGCAAAAACAGCAATTTTCGTAAAAGGGCCGAGAAAAAATAACGTATTTCGTCAAAAAATCGCGAAAAAAAGCGAATTTCGTCAAAAAATCGCGGAAATAAGCGTAAATTTCATCAAAATATTGCAAAAAAAACCCGATTTTCGTAAAAGGTCCGCGAAATTAGCGTATTTCGTTAACAGATCACGAAAAAAGCGAATTTCGTCAAAAAATCGCAAAAATAAACGCAAATATTACCAATATTGCGGAAATAAGCGCAAATTTCATCAAAATATCTCTGAAATAAGCGTAAATTTCATCAAAATATTGCGAAAAAACGCGATTTTCGTAAAAGGGACGCGACAAATTAGCGTATTTCGTTAAAAGATCGCAAAAGAATAGCGAATTTCGTCAAAAAAATCGCGGAATTTTGTCAAAGGATCGCGAAAGAAGCGCAAATTTCATCAAAATATCGTGGAAAAAAGCTGATTTTCGTCAAAGAATCGTGAAAAAATAGCGTATTTCGTCAAAAGATCCCCCCCCCCCCAAATAGCGAATGTCGTCAAAAAATAGCGTAAAAGAGCCGAATTTCGTCAAAGGATCGCGAAAAAGCACAAATTTCATCAAAATATCGCGAATATAGCGAATTTCGTCAAACAATCGCGGAAAAAAGCTGAATTTTGTCAAAGTATCACGGAAAAAACACGATTTTCGTGACAGGCTCGCGAAAAAATAGCGAATTTCGACAAAAGGATCACGGAAAAAACGCGAATTTCGTCAAAGTAACGCGGAAAAAACGTGAATTTAGTCAAAGCACCAAAAAAGAAAAAACTAAACTTATAGGTAGAAAATTCATAAAATGGGATTTAATTTTTTTATGAGATTCTTAAAAATACAGAATGATTTCAGTGCACTTTGATAATGTATTCAGTAGGTGTACCAGTGAAAAATCCCCCTCCTCCCCTCTTTCTTACTGCGTTGAAATGTCTCCCATTTTCAGAACATTTAGGATTTGATGCTTATTAATGATTTAGATGTAAATTTCCCTTCCAAGGAAAATATCTGATTCCAACACAGATCTATGCTGACAAATAATTCAATGGGAAGTATAATGAAAGCACCCATTCATTCAACAAAAAGTACACCTTTACTTAACAAAAGTATTCTTTTTTTCAGCAAAAATATCTTTTTCAATAAACTTGTCTTGCCCCTTTATTAAAGAAATGCGAACATTAGTGATACTTGTTAGTGGAACTTGGTATCTTCTACTCTCAAATAAACATTATTTTACAATTAAAATTGTATCTTGCATTTTTACTTTTAAAAAAGTAAAGAAAATTTCTCTTAATATTTTTTTAAAATATCTTATTTGAGTGCAAATAATACTGGTTTTAATTCATTATTTAATTATTATTAAAACAATAATTAATGCATTTCATTTATCTTTTCCAAATAAACAAGTTTCATTTATTCCTTTAAAATACAAATTATTATTGATGGGGACCCGCTTTTGTAGAAAAGGGACCCAGACTTTTGGAAATCCTGGGTCCCGGGGACCCAGGTTTTTTCAAGTATAGCGGCATCACTGCTATGTGGAGATTGTGAAGTTATAAAATATCGTCCAATAAAGGATGTCTCCAAATAATTTTCCTTAACTTTTAAAACTTTAAACTGCTTCAAATCAAGTTCAAAATAAAAAGCGGAGGGGGTAAGTAATCAACAGACATAAGAAGCATAAAATATTTAGTTGCCTAATTGTTATGCTGAGCTTCTTGAATTAAGATACCATTTTCAGAGGTCAACGCAGGTTTTTATTCTTGTTGCCCATTTTGTGATAAAAGTTATTTTTGTGAATTTTATTATATTTTTGCAAGAAGTAACATTTTGTAACGAAAGTTGAAATCCAGTTACTCAAATTCGAAAAAAGAATTTATTAACAAAAACTTCTTTAAATCCCCTTGCAAAAACTTTATTTTTGTTTTTCGTGATCTAGTTTTATTTACAAATTACACATTTAAAACAGTTTTTATGAAGAAGAATGTTACGAAGGGGGCCTGTTTTATTAAAAGGAATTTTGTGAAGGGCCCCATTTTAATAAATTTATTTTTGTGAAGGGGCCCATTTTATTAAATTGATTTTTGTGAAAGGACCCTAAATAGGCCCCAAATTTACCTTGAATCCCCTGATTTTGCACTGGGTTTGTGTACCAATTTCTGATGTGAGATGACATACCTAAAGATGAATATTACCTATAGATATTTCTTAAGTTTGTTTTCAAGGGTCCTAAATGATTTGTTGGATGAAAATAATATTTAATATGAATCAGGTATTTTAACTCTTAATTCAGAAATATTTTTGTATGTATAAAAGTGATGTCATTCTCATACTACCAGTTTCAATTTTTTTTGAGGTGCAAAATGTTTCAACACATGTTGTATTCTACAAAAATTACATCATTGAAATAACATATTTCTGCAGTTTTTATCCAAAAACTTTCTCAATCAATCTAATTTTTGTTTTATGTTGATCCATATGTCACCATTCATTTATAAAGACAATCTTCTATAATTACATCAAAATTACATAATTTGCAAAACACAACTTTCCTAATTTTCAGTAAAACTACATTTTAAGTATATTAGTTATATTAAAAAATTATAAATATTTTTTAATGTAGAAGAAAAATAGATTCATTTTTCCTCAAAAAAATCGAAAAATGTCATAAAATGCAAATGCAACACAACTGGTTGCTACACGGCTAATATTATATAAATCTTAATTCAAACTTTTGTGTACCCAAAATGGGCAGAGTATAGACAAGCTCAGGTAATCAGCACTCAACTGTATATTGATGTTTTTTTCACCTGACATAAAACTATTCAGTTTATTCTATTTCTATCATTTGCTAACACACAGTATTAACACACACTCTTAAACATATAAATTAAAGTAACAATACTAACCTAGCGGTCAGCAAATCTTTCAAGAATGGTTTTAGAACAGGCGACTGACATAAACTGCATAGTATACTTAAAGAAGCACTTTTCCGTTCACTTGATTCTACAGGTGATGTTAAACTTCCAAGAGGTGACATTGAACCTGAAAAAACAATAGGTTTTAAAAATAAAACACAATATTACAAATTGCAGAGTTGGACAAAATACATGAAAAAACCATTTATGATAGAAAATACTTTTCAAATTTTAAAAAGTCCAAATACAAGATACATGTATTTTGTGTATGACACAAAAATTGTGTCACACACAGACATACATTTCCCAAAAATAGACAAATTGAGTTCAAGACATTCCATCAAAAAACAGAAGGGAAAAATGTTCATGATTCCAATACTTTCTTATGTATCAGAAGTAAGTAAAAATAAATCAATCTGTATGCCTATGAAAGAACATATTTTATAATAGCGAGGAAAGAATTTTACAGATAAAACAAATATGACATGCAGCCGTTATATGAGAACTAGACATCATCTGCTGCAACAATTTAACGAGAAGTATAAAGTAAAGAAGGCAGCCGGAACAAATTTCCCTTTTGCATTTTACATATACGATAAATTATTTTGCATAGTTTGATTTGATATCTGCTAAACCTGTGTTCATTATATTTTTGTCGTTTTAATTTCGTTTGCCAATTTAATTATGGAATATTACATGAAAACAAACAAATACTAAATTATTTACAAACTTTTTGAGCAACTGAGTTTATCTTTTCTGATTGGGTTGCATGCATATTTAAAAAATATTCAGGCTTGAAAATTACTTTAAAATCTATAAAAAAATTTGTAAATTGAGAAACTTTTCAAAAAAATAGTACTGAAAGTACTTTTTGTTTTCATTAGATATTAGAACAATCGAATGTATGATGTTCAGAGGTTCAATTGCAGTAAAAGCAAAATTTATGGTTGGATCAGGTTGTTGCCACCAAAAATATGATGCCAGTGTTACTCATAAACATGTCTTTTCTTTATAATATTGCATTAAGAGCACACAGGTTCATCTTTTGTAATTGGGTTGCACACACATTTAAAAATATCCATGCTTGAAAATTACTTTAAAATCCATTAAAATCAGAAAATTGAGAAACAATTTACAAAAAAATTTCATTAGAAAGAAATTTTTTTCTATTCGACAGCATAAAAAATGAAATTGAGTGATGTTTAGAAGTTGATAAAGTGCAGTAAAGGCAAAATTTATGGTTTATGTCATTGCCATCATCAGTTAGTTACATATCAGCGTTACTCACTGACATATTTTCACTTTATAATGTATATATATGCAAATACAAACAAGAATTTCACTAAATGTTATGACATTTGGTGGATTTTTTTTTTTTTTTTTTTTTTTTTGGTATTGTCAGGAAACTTGTATATTTTTCTATTACACATGTAAAAAACACTTTCTGATATTAAAGCTATGGTTGCAAGACAATGTCATGTTTTCCAATTGTCTTTTTAACGATTTGTGGATGGGAATGCACAAGTTTGAGTTACTGTGATTGTTGTATTATTTCATTTTAATTTATTTTGCTCGGAAGGCCCCTTATAATTGACATGGGTGAAGTCGGGTAGTTCTATTAATTCATATAATGAATCAGACAAACAATTTTTATCTCGTTGGGGTATTTTGAAATAAAACTACTTCTGGGGACCAGAAAAAAATTGAGCTGCTTATATCTGTGGTCAATGGATCCCTGTTTTCTGTCATTAATAGGTTACTATAGCTATGCAACTTTGAAAGATCCTTCCTGTCTATGACACTGCATTTTTTTTTTTTTTTTTTGTAATTCCCAAAGCAACATTATTAACCATGTATAAAAATTATTTTTGTAACCATAGGCAAGAATAATTTTCTAAAGCTAAACAACCTATTCATTAGCATTCTATGGGTGGTCACAAATATTTTATGTTAAAATTCCCTGATTTTTTCATGATATTTCCAGGTTAGTGTTAAAATAATGAAATTTTCATAGATAATTTCTTTGACAACATTAATACGTACATAAAGTCATTACTTACAAGTAAGGGAACCACTTTTGGTGTTGCTTGCACCTAGCATTGAGACCTGGTGCATTTTAAAGCCCTATATTACGAAGTTTGAGAATCGATAAAATTTTTCTGTTAAAATAATATTTCTTGATTTTACAGCGGCATAATTTTCTGAAAATGCAATTTTCAAGACCGCTTTCTCGGAGCATTAATATTGAAGTTTTTTTTTAAAAAAGCATTTAAAAATAAAAAATAGTTAATAATAAGTATAAAATATTGAAAAAAGTTTAAAAATTCCTCCAAGAACCCACTAATTTGAATTTGAAAAATTGCAACATTATATTCACATTTTTGGCGGGGAAACAGTTGGCTTTTTTTTCCCCCCAAAAGCAGAGCTTTCCAGCAACCCTAGCCAAATGTCGTAACTTTTTGTGTGAGGAGTGCTTTGGACTTCGGTAGAAAATGTAATGTCCGATCTCCGACCTAATTAGCCACAATAATTTTTAAACTGTGTAATAATTTACTTTATAATTATTTTTACCAAAGGATCATTTAATACAGCAACATTTCATTTTAAACATTATTCCATTAGATTTCAAAAGAAAATAATTTGCTTAGTTTGTATTTCACTAAAAAGTAGTTTTTGATGATCTTAGAAGCTTTTATAGAATTATATTTACTATTTATATATTTATCGTCTGCACAGAAAAAAAAGAAAACCTAATATTTGTTTCTTATGCTATCAATTATAAAAAAAAAAAAATTGCAATCCGATATAATTCTAGTAATATGGACTGTGCATTTACTCTTCGGATAAAACGGGTAGAAAAATTGTAGCGCCATATTTGGCGACTTAACTCACTTTTGGCATGAAATAAACAAAAATATAATAATAAAAAAAATAAAAGTATAAAAAGTATATAAAATATGATTTTAACAGAGAAATTTTATCGTTTCTCTAACTTTTATGTATAGGGCTACAAAATGCACCAGGTCTCGCTGCTAGTTGTGAGCAACACCAAAAGTGGTTCCCTTGTTAGTAAAAGTTTACATTTAAAAAAAATCACACTGCAAGTTCTTGCATAGTTAATCAAAAATATTGCAATGTCAAGTCAAAATGACTAGCAGAGAGCTGAAGGAAAAATTACTGTGCATCACGGTAATGACAATAGGGATAAACTTCAAATAAGGATAAATGTTAGTGAAGATTGATAGACAATTACCGGATAATTAATTGATATGTTTTCAGTCTATTGATATATATTGTCTAATGATAAGTTATCTATTATCACGTCGACCACTTTTCATAGAAACAAAAAGTTTACACGTTTGTTATGTCATCAAGAATTTTAGGTAGATTTCGTAAGAAATACTACCTACTGCAGTCGTTATCATGGTGAGATTTTTGAAAAATTCCTTCATAACTTTTCATTATATGAACCCAGGAACCCAAAACCACCCCCACCTAAAAAGTTTATATATGTATGAAACGATAAAAGCTAAGCCCCTTTTAAAATTTGAAATCACGTTTTTAAAAAACAGAAATTTAAAATTAGAAATTCAAATTAAAACTTTTAAAATGCTTTAGTAATTGTGTCTCAATTGATTGAATGCATCTGCCCCTGTTAAATTAACTTTCCCGCATCGCATCTTATAACTTTCAAAGATCGTTTTGGCACACCTCATAAGAATACTTTTGCTGAATAAGTGCAATTTGTAAGTCTTGCTTCATTCAATCGGCCGAAGTGAGCCAGCGCCCCAAATCCCGGGCAGTCAATCATTCAGCTAACGACCAATTATAGTTTAAAGACTCCTCCTTTGACTTCAACGGCCCCTAGCAGGAATAATGCAAAATACAGCATATTTATACTGCTGCACGGGTCACAGGACAGAGCTTTTGACCAACTAAAGAATGCCTTAAGTCCACGCAACTTTGCTTTCCAAGTATCACTTTGCGATACCCTTAACTCCCGAGTCAGATGTCCATAAAGAAGTAACTGAACAGCTCTCAAGCCAAAAGGGGCCTGATTTCTCAAAAGGATGTACAAAGGATTAATAAATCAGATCCCCGAAACCACTGTCTTTCTTTAAGCAGAGACTCACATAAACTTTCATTAATTCTCGGATGACGACTACCTAACGATGCTAGAAGTTCAGAGGGAGCGATCCTACGTCGGCCCGATCTACACCGAAACAACGGGAGTAGCGCTGATTCGTTACATTGAAAAGTCAGCAGTACAGTGTATTTACACGGGTCAAATCCCAAAGGTCCAGCCCAAATATCAGGAGGTGTGTAACGAAGTCCTAAAAAATGACGAATCTACTGTTTTACAGAAAAAATGACAAGAAGGAATTTCTAAGAAAGACAGGTTTTTCTCTTTCTCCGGGGCCCTGAGCGTAAAAGAAAATAGAAAAAGAACGGAAAAAAAAAAACAACAACAACAAAAAAAAAAACGTTCATTTGCCCTAGTAATTAATAATAAGAAAAAAAATCCTTCCTGAAAACAAGTCCTTTTTCCAACCACAAACATCTATTAAATCTTTAAGACTATCTTTTCAAGAAAGAAAGGAAAGAAGAAACGTTATCAGCCAGAAAGTAGGTCACCAGTGATTCATCCAAGAGAGGTCTTATCTAGATCAAAGTGTACAGCTGTGTTAGTTTCGGTTTCTAAAGGAGTAGAAAAATAAAAAAGAAAAGACAGTGAAGAACCAAATTTTTCTACCGGCAGATAACTCACTGATTTGTGTTAAGAAGAAAGAGAAAATTATTTCTTTTTTCAGGGAGTAAATTTAATTCTGAGCTCGTTGAAATTTTTATGAAGATCATTTTTTTTTTGCTTGAATGGATTTGTGAAGGTAAGAAATTTAATCTATTCTTGAATTAAAAAAGAGAAAAAGAAAAGAGTTAGAGTTTTAAAAAGGTAAATTTTTTTAATTGGTTGTTATTTTAATAGCAAAAAATAGAATAAGACAGTTTAGTTTATTTGTTTTTTGTTATAAAGGAGAATAATTTACTGAAATTTAGACAGTATTTAAATCTTTGGAACTTTAAAATTTTATTTCAAAGTTCGTTTTTTTTTAAAATCTCAATTTGAAAAAAAAAAAAAAAATGTATCAAATTTGAATTTTATTTAGATTTAAGCCCATTTTTACAAATATTGTGTTGCAATTTTTTGAAAAATATTATATTTTTATTCTTATGTGTTTTAATTGTGCCTTATATTTTTGTGTAATCCTGTGATATTTTGTATTTCAACATGAGTACCCTAACCTCTCCTAACGAAGTGAATGACTTAGAAAACGAATCAGATAAAGAGAAAAACCAGCTTCTGAGTAACGATGGGAGTTCAGGTCTTAACCCTGAAGACAAAGGTAGTCAGAAGTCCGGGATTGCCACAGACACATAATGTAACAACATTAGGTGAACAGATCTTGTCAGCTCAAGCTGGGTCTGGTCACAACTCTGTACCCGCTAGCCTGAAAATATCCATAGAACCTGATATTATTGCATTTTCGCCTAATTCGGATATAGTTTGGGTAGCTTGGTCGGCCTATTTCGAGAGTCTCTGTATAGAACAGGAAAAAGACGACTTCTGGAAAATTAAGCACATACAGAAATACTTAAAAGACAGTGCACTTACGTTGTACATTAATAATTGTCTGAATGTGCTACATTGGTCCGAATTTGTCACTTTGTTCAATGAACATTACGAAATACCAGACACTCTTTCTCTAACCGATTTTTCCCGTATTAGATACAAAATTGGTGAGGACCTGAATGAATATTATCAAAAAAAGACTAAAATAGGGAGAACCTTAGGTTTAGAACAGAAACTTATCCTGGAAGGGCTAACGGAGGGCTTGCCGTTAGAAATGAAAAAGTTGGTTATTGCAAGCAACCCCTCAACTACACATTCATGGCGTGAATTAGTATTCAGAATTTGCAAACTGCAACTGGACAGAAAAGGAAATGAGAGCAAAGTTGACGCAAGCCCACAAAACCCCAATCAATACCGACAATGGCGACCCTTTCGCCCCTCATATGAGACAGGACAGAATTATAACCGGCAGTGGAACTACAGAGTTCCCTATCAAAACCCCCCCGATTCGACATTTTGCATCTTATCAAATACGAAATCCCCAAAATACATTTAGACCGACATCAAATGTTCAACCGAGACCAAATGTACATCACCAGACCACTTTGCCACCCTACCCATGCAAAGTTTGCCTTAATATAGGAATACCAAATGCGTATCATTGGGTGGGAGACTGCCCTTTTCGACAACAAGTCTTAGCAGTTCCAACCCCTAGTCCCAATATGACTTGTGCGAACCCCAACCCAGATCATAGAGCTAATGAGTCATACGAAAATATATCTAGTAATCAATGACGGTTTCTTATGTCTAGACATATACAAAAAGAAAAAGCTAGCTATAAAAAATCAAATAGAGATTGTCAAAAAATTGCTGATGTAAAAAGTGAAGGCTCACTACCTTGTTTGATCGATACAGGGAGTTCAATCAGTGTTATTCCTTGTCATTTAGCCCACAAACTTAACCTAAAAATATTTAAGGTTCAGCAGAGTATATTGGTCACACAAACACAAGGTGTTCTAACTTTGAAAGAAAAATGCCTTGTTAGTTTGAAATTAGGACGTATCTCTAAGAATGTTGAACTTTTTATAATTAATAATCAGTTACCTTATGCTTTGATTGGGCTACCCCACTGTAAACTGTTTAAATTAAACATTGACTGTGTTAAAATGCAAACTCAAGAGAATAAGAGTACCTCTCATGGACAATATTTCAACAAATTCATCTCATCATACTTTACATTTATCAGAGACCTATACTAGCCAACCAGAAATTGAAAATGCAGAGATATTCGACGAAAATTTTGAGCCGGAGTTGTTCGAAACCACTGAACATGTGCCAAATGTTCAGACTGTCAAGGTTGGTTGGTTGGTTGTATTTATGACGGCCAATTATCTGCACGAGGGATATAGGCCCAGGGGGAAGTGCCCTTCGTGGGGGTCTTTCTAAGGGAACCTAACCTGTATTAACGCTTGGAAATCCACGAAAACTCTGAACGATTAGGCCGACGGGCGCGATTGGGATCGAACCCAGCACCTCCCGTCTACCAGCTTCAAGAGCAGAACCTCTTAGCCACTGGTGGGGCTCAGACTGTCAAGGAACAATTACCTGCTCTTCTAGCCAAATATGTCTGTATTTTCGCTAAAGATAAATATGATGTAGGCTGTGTAAACATTGAACCCCAGAGAATACAGTTAACATCAGACCTCCCCGTTTCTTTAAGAGCATATAGCACTTCCCCTAAGGAAGAAGAGGAAATTAAAGAACAAATTCAGAATTTATTGCGAGCCGGTATCATTAAAGGAAGCTATTCTCCTTATTCATCACTCGTAACTTTGGTGTATAAACGGGAAAAAGGGAAGAAAACCCGGTTATGTATTGACTTTCGGAAATTAAATGCCATTACAAAAACAGATGCAGAACCCTTACCTAGAATAGACACCCAGTTAGATAAATTGGCGCATGCTAAAGTTTTTTCCACTCTTGATTTGGCCAGTGGATATTGGCACATCCCTATCCACCCTTGAGACACTGAGAAACTGGCATTTGCCACCACCTTTGGATTATATGAGTGGAATTGTTTACCGTTCGGATAGAAAAACGCATCTGCTTGGTTTAACCGTACCCTCAGAAGAATCCTTAATAAATACAAAATTGACTTTGCCTGTAGTTACTTTGATGATGTTATTGTATTCTCCCAAAATGAAGAGGAACATTTGTGTCATTTAGAGACATTATTTAATATCTGTGTCCAAGAAAACCTTAAACTCAAATTGTCAAAGTGTAATTTTGTTAAATCCAAAATTAATTTTCTAGGATATGAAGTCTCGAATGGTTGTATCACGCCTGACAACCCTAATATAGAGACAATTAAGAAATTAACACCACCTACGAATGTAAAGGAATTACAACATTTTTTGGGATCTATAAACGTTTATCACAAATTTATTCCAAAATATGCTAACATTCGATACCCTCTCAACAATTTGTTGAAGAAAAATGTCCCTTATGTGTGGGACCAAAATTGTCAAAATTTTTTCGAAAAGTTAAAAAATGCTTTAATTGAAAAACCTATATTAAAGTTGTTTGATCCCAAAACACCTTGTCATTTGTTTGTAGATGCATCAAGTCATGGAGTAGGATGTGTCGTGAAACAAGTCGATGGAAAAGGAACATTACATCCTATAGCATATCACTCTAGAAATCTTCGCGATTATGAAAAAATTTATGCAATTACTGAGTTAGAATGTTTGGCGATTGTGGATGCTTTAGATAAATTTTATCATTATTTACACGGTCAAAAATTTGTCATACATACAGACCATGCGGCACTTACCTGGCTCAAAAGTGTTAAAAATTTAAGAGGACGTCTTTTCCGCTGGTCCCTAAAACTTAGTATGTTTGACTATGAAATTAAATACAAAAAGGCTCCACTAATGTTGAAGCTGATATGCTATCTAGACAGCCTGTTTCAGAAAATTTACCCCATATTATACATCTCCTTGACTTGAATGAAGTAAGAGACAATCAGAAAAAAGAAAATGTAACAGTTGATGGTAAAAAGTACACTGAGATAAATGATGTTGTTGTAATTTAAAAGAAAAGTTTGTATAAGATTGTGGTCCCCATGTCTTTACGTCTACCCCTGTTAGAAAAAACCCACACACAATTTGGCCACCCTGGAATTTATAAGATGATAAATTTAATCTCTCCGCAGTATTATTGGCCTAACATTAATCAGGACATTGAAAATTTTGTAAAACACCGTCACACTTGTCAGATAAACAAAAAATGTAGGCAAAAAAGATTTGGCTTATTGCAATTAATGCCCCCAACAGATATACCTTTTGAATGTTTGGCAGTAGACTCTGTTGGCGGATTTAATTATTACAATTCTACAAAAAAATATTTGCATTTAGTCGTTTGACCATGTACTGTTAGAAAAAGTACTGTTAGAATTTTTTTTTTTTTTTTATAACTATATTATTATGATGATGATTTTGTGACATATGAAGGGGTCCTCCGCTCCGTGGCCACCCATCTTTAGCCGGACTGTTTTCCCAGATTCTCTCTCCAAGTTGAGCAGAGAATCTGGCAAAATTGCTTCGTTTCCCCTCGCACATGAATATTGGTTTACCACCAGGATGTACAAAGGATTAATAAATCAGGTCCCCGAAAACACTGTGTCTTTCTTTAAGCAGAGACTCACATAAACTTTCATTAATTCTCGGATACCACTCACGACGACTACCTAACGATGCTAAAAGTTCAGAGGGAACGATCCTATGGTGGCCCGATCTACACTGAAACAACAGGAGTAGCGCTGATTAGTTACATATTATATATATATGTATGTATGTACTAAATTTTGTCCACATGATAAAAGTCGCAATTATGCACGGATCGTCTTCAAACTTGCCAACAACTTTGAGATGGCTAATATCTCAGCAGGGATTGAAAATGGGCAAAATCGGCCCAAGGGAATGGAAATTGGGAGGGTTAAAAATTTTGAATATACCGTCTTAATATGATTCCGATAAAACGAGCTCTTTCACAACAATGACAGGAAAAATAAATATTTTTTGTTATAGCAGTTGCTAACAATTAAAAAAAAAAAAAAAAGCAATAAAATTCTTACCACAACAATTGCTTTTATATTGCATGATTTTCATGTGAAAATTAAATTAAATAAACAGTTTGACGAACTGAAAACAAATTGAATATTACGTCATAAGTTTTCTAGAGCAAGATTTCAGCATGAAAACTCAAAATGAAATAAATAGTTTGACGAATTAAAAAAAATCAAAATATTGCGTCATATTAGAAATATAATGGATCTCAGCAGGTGAATATGTAATGTCATTGAGTTTGAAGAAACATATTAAAACATGATAAAAACCCGACTATGGAAATATTAACATATTTTAACACTTCGAGTTTCTCTGAATTTGCTTTAGCCATTTTTAAACCTATTCCATATACATGCGTGTTTGTATTTGTGTATATTAGAATTTTCACAAAATGATTAGCTCATTAGAGCTCATACTTAGTGAAGGAACTGGGTTTATCTCAAATCTTGATTTGAGTTTTGTTGGTGAATTTAGTGCTTAACTTCGAAATCTACCTCCACCTGTAGGCCCGAGACGGCAGGGATTTTTTTTAATTCAATGTTTTCTCAGTATTTTTAATGATGTTTTACAAAATTTTTTAGTTCTTTTATAAATTAAAATAACAATTATGTCATTAAACAATGATATCATAATAAAACAGAAAAAAAACTGCAAAAATATTGTGATGCATATAATCTATCTATTTCAACTGACATCACAAACATTTATCCACAAACCAAAATTATAATTAATCCTTTCAAGAGTGGTAGTCATGCGGCGTGATCTAATCACCTAATTTTAATTACAAAACTGACAAACCAAGCTGGCACCAAGAATATTTTAATAAAATTTTCCTTTTATATTGAAAGTGTAGAAAAGCAGGTTTTTATTTTCTAAAAAATTAGTTTGTAAATTCTGGTGCCGGTGAATTATTTCATCATTTCATTTTATGAACATAATTCTTCTGCCCCTGAAAGGGTTAAGAAAAATTAATTAAGAGCTGTTGGATTTAACTCCAAAATAGCAAAAGCATATAATAATGTTTGATTTTAAATGCAACACTAGCACGTGATGTACACATTCCATTTTTGTTTATTTTTATACGTCAATTTAGTGTTTCTAATGAACGATATTAGTTAACTTCTATTTCTATGCTTTCTCTCGCACTTTGAGAAAAAATTATACAGATCTGTGATCTGCCATCTAAAGAAAATATGGCTAGAACCTATTTTCAAAAATAAGGAATTCTGCCATAAAAAAAGTGTGTTAATGGGCATGATATGAAACAATCTGCAAACTGATAAACAGTGGCGGTCTAATATGAAAAACTGTGATAAAAGAATATCCATTAGAAGAGGAAGTTGGTTGGATGGCTCCAAATTAACATTTGTAACTAGAGATCGACCGAAAATTCGTTTTCGTCCCAAAATGTGAGTTTTGCAAAAAATTCGTTTTTGGTGAAAATGCTGTCGAAAATTCTGACGGACCAAGACTCGACTGAAACTATCTGTATTCTAAAAATCTTGTTTGTTCTTTCGAAAATATCGAACATGATTCATTAATTTGAGCTGTATCTTCTCAAATGAGACACTCTTTGCAATGAACTTCACTGTCACTGTCAGTCATGACTGACAAGACATGAGTGTAAATTATAAAGCAAGTGATGCCTATAGGACTAAACTTTGATGATGCTTTTCACGTGTTCATTAAAAGCTGCAGACTTAACTGTATAACAGAAAACTTTCAGTTTGAAACCACAGAAGTCATTTGAATACTTTTTGAGAAAGTTCTAGTATAACAGATGGTCATTCACAAAAATCATAAAAGATAAATGTATGTAAAACATTTGATGATCAATTAATTACATTTTATTTTATATGAAAATAATAAGTTTTGGTCAGAGGCACAGAAGTTCAACTTGGGCCACACATATCTACCCTATATATATAAAATCCTAATGAAACGAATTTATGAAACGAATATATGAAACGCCTGAAATGTATCGATTCTTTGAATCGACTGATTAAACAACTGACTTTGTTTCACGGCGATTTCTCCTAAAATATTGAATACTTTGCGATGAAATTAACACCAAAAATCCGTGTTGATCCACAGATCTCAAAATTGGTATTAGAATTTTTAAATTCGAATTAGTTTTTGAAATATTAATTTTTTTCTAATTTTAAATACATTTTTTCTAATGATGGCAACTCAAATTTTAATCATAACAGGAATTTTTTTTTCATAATTCAGAAAAGGTTACTATTTTAAATTAATTTGGCGACAGTTTGGCCTCCTTTAAATCTATGCTAAGAACAATGCTTTTTTGTATTTCGTTATCATTTTATTAAATACAAAACTTTCATTTAAAAATGAAACATTTAAATTGATGGCTTTCACTTCTTTAAAAAAAAAAAACGAAAAATATTAGGCACAGATGTCATATACGCACCGGGGTACCTAATTGACGCACAAATGGCATTATTTTGATAGACATGGTAACCCGGCTATTGTTGTTTATTTAATAATAAATGTATATTTACTTTTATTTCTTTTTTAAATTTATATAAATTATTTTGTTCTATAGTAATTAATTATTTTTTTTTGCTATTTCCTTTTGGAAATAAAAGAAAATAATTAAAAAATACGGTACAATGTAGTTCTTCCGTCAACCAATTTTACAAATTATATAAATCGCCAAACCACTCGCCAAATTGTACAGACTGAGAAAATTTTTATTTTAAATAACGAAAGAACAAATAAATTAGTATAACATTAATAAATATAAAAATAAAACGTCGAAATAAAAATCACTTGATGACGTAAACACGTGTAACTTGCTAAAAGTCAAGTGAATGTGACATTTACCATCAACCATTATTGGCATTTAATCTTATAGTTTGGTGATAGATTTTTTGTCGACGGGATAACTAAGTAGTACCAAAAATACATATGCAACTGGTATTCGAAAACGAGGTTTTCGTCAAATTTTCGTAAAAAATGCGTTCCCCAAATTGCCGTTGGAAAAAAATCGTGCCAATATGCGTATATGACATTTGTTCCAAACCTTCATATGAAAGGCGAAGGGATCAGATCATATTTGTTTATGGCATTTGATGACTTGAACTATTATAATATAGATGAAATGATGGGGATAGAATAATATTTGGCGACTTATCACCTGTGCCTGGATAACATTAAAGTATCAAAATGGCACCTAGAGTATAAAAAGCAAAGTGTTCCGCCCGGAATTGTTGATGATAGTCACATGATTTAGGCTATTGTTATAGAGATTGTTTTAAAATATTAGTTGACAAAGACTCTGAATACTTAATTCATTTTATTTTATCTTCTTTTCAAATGTTTAACTGATCCTCTTTAATCAAAAACGAAAACAACCATTGGATGTCTTAACAGCAACTGATTCTCCGTTAAATTTTTGCAATCAAAGGGAATTGAATGGAAACCCGTTTACAGGGAGATCTGCACACCTTTTTCAGTATAATTTAATCTTCTCTAATATTTTTAAAACCCATTAGATTTTTAGATTCTGCGGTGTCTGAACGGGGGTTGACGAGCGTAGCTTGCAGGGGGCAGAGCCCCCTAGTAACTAATAATTATGTATATTTAATAAATATGTATAATTAATAATTATGTATGTATTAATTACTAAAGTTTTTTTGGTCAATTTGGTTTTCGTTTTATGCCGAAAATGGGAAGATTACCAAAAGTTGGTTTCAGTCAATCTTTATATGTAACTGCATTAAGGTTCATTTATAGCTGGTCTGAGAATTAACATCAATAAAATGGGGGGGGGGGGGGCAATTGGATTTAAATCATTGTATAGTTATTGAATGGAATAATTATCTCAGAAAAGTTTGTAGATCTAACCATCTAACAAGAAAATCTGAAAAAAAATTGTAGAGATTGATGAAAGCCTCTTTTAAAAGCAAAAATCAAGCCGGTTGAATTCTTCCTCAGCAATGGTTGTTTGGAGGTTTAATTTGAGAAACTGATGAATGTCTTACAGTAAAAGTTCCCGATAGAACTGATGGGAGAAATAAAAATATATAGAAGATGGCTCCATCATTTTTTCAGATTCATGGCAGGCTTTAAAAACTGACTAAATTAAATGCTGCAGAATTCGAAACATTGTTATAATTTTGTAGATCCAGATACTGGTGCACATATGCAAAACATCGAACACCTTTGGGGTGCAGCTAAATGGCAAAATAAGAAACACTGCTGAACAGCACGTCAACACTTAGATTCATGTTTAACTCAGTTTATATGGCATCTAATTCATAGAAAGGATGATTATTTTGCCACTATTTTGAATGGCACTAGAGATCTTTGGACTGCGGAATAATTACTGAAAATTGAACCCCCCCCCCCCCCCCTCCCTTTATTTCAAGGTTTAATGAAATATTTATGAAATGATCGTTAACATTTTTTCTAATACAAATGAAATGTGCATTAAAACAATTTCTTACTGCTCATATTAACTTTTTTTATATGTATCATATTAAATATGTGAAATAAAATTTTTATGTTTCATCCATAAATGCAATATCTTAAAAAAATCAATTTTGTTTAATTTAATAATTGTACATTTAAATTCTTAAACTAGTAAATCTTGAAATCTCTGGCCGATTTTTCAAAACAGTTTAATTTTCATCTTCCTTCACATAAAAGGCACCTTGATATGCATAGTTAATAATGTTACATTATTTGTAAATTTCTAAGCATATAAGTTTGCTTAAAAATTCAGAAAATACAATTTTTAAGAATGTCAAATTAGCCTGATTTTATTTAATTTTCTCTTTCTGATATGCTATAAAATTCAGTTACTAGGCAATTATTAAATTAAAAGAAAAAAGGATTAAAGACACATGTATTATTAAAAAAAAAATTAGCATTCATATTGTAACACCTTCTAAACATTCTTTTGGCCAAAATAGTTTAAATGAAGGAAATTTTACATCTGGTATGTCAATACACTCATATAAAAGCGCCTTATTTTTCAGTGACGTTTTTAACTCTTAACCTTTTTAATAATCTTACATATAAAAGTTTGGAATGGCAACATTTTTCAATTTACTTATTTGACATAATATACTGCCGATCATTTTTTTGTATGGAATGTGGTCGACAAGGTAATAGACAAGTACCGGATAATTAATTGAAATGTTTTCTGTTTTGCCTAAAGATTCAAATGTGTAAAAAATGGAGACGGGAAATATACACATATCATTGAATCTGTTCTAAAGCTTTCCAAATTGTAAAAATAAGGGTTTCAATTAAAAAATTTGAAGTTTGGGACAAGCCTTGGTAATGACATTTACAACTTTAGAAATTTTTTAGATATTGATTCCCCCCCCCCCCATAATTAAAGTGCATAATGCAGTGAGTGCTTAAACAGAAATGCTCACAAAAAGTTCAAACATTTATAGTTGACTTGATTAATTCACATTTTTTGGAGGACATAAAATTTCCTATTATCTAAGAATGACTGGCATATCAAGTGCCATCAATTACACAAGCCAACAGCTGTTTTGGTGCCTAGGTTTTTGGAGCTGATTTTATATGAATTTGATGTCCTGAATTCAAATATGGCATTCAATTTTGCCTGGGAGCTCAAATATTTAAGATATAAAACTTTTTGTGAAACATATGTTACACTATTTTAAGTTAAATCCATAATTAAACTAAAATAAATAAACACAGAATTTTTTTTAATAATATACAAATGTTAATTTTTATTATTATAATATACATATATTCAAATAATATTTTTAAAAATTATATTATACAAATATATTTACCCACAAAGATAGAGGAAAAAGTCATCGATGAGACCAATTCTCACTGAACATTTCGGAAGCTTCTTTTCCGTGACATTCTTGAATTTATTTTTGAACAATCCCTTTTTAAACTCCAACAGTAATCTGCCATAATGTGCGTTCCCATCTTCCTTGGTAGTGGTCCTACATAGTCTTAATATCCTGGTGAAATCTTTCGCCCTGTTCCTCACTAGTGTCTCCTACATTTTCAGGAAAGTACTCTAAGTGGCTGTGTAAATAGTGCACCTTAATGCTCATATTACACCCAAGAGATTTAAAACTATTAAGCATTTCGTTTACCAGTTCTACATAGTTTTCTGCTTTGTGTTTGCCCAGAAAGTTTTCGACAACTGCAACAAAAGAAGTCCAGGCTTTTCCCTCAGTCTCATTCATCGAATTTACGAAGGCAGGATCCCTAATCAGTTGTTTTATTTGTGGCCCGTCAAATATTCCTGATTTAATTTTTTCAGAACTCAATTGGGGCATTTTCTCTTCTATATATGCAAAGCATGACCCGCTCTTATCAAGAGCCTTTACAAACTGCTTCATAAGGTCGAGCCTGATACGCAGTGGAGGAAGAATGATTTTGTCTCACCCAACTAAGGGGTTATTAATGATATTCCTTTCCCCAACATCCATGTTTTCTCTCTTAGGCCACTCGTTTCTAACCCAGTGGTGTGTTTTATCCCTGCTATCCCAAAGACACAAGAAGCAAGGATATTTGGTGTAACCGCTTTGCTGTCCAAGGAGAAAGTTTACCATTTTTAAATCAACACAAATCACCCATTGATGTTCATGATACTTTATCTTGTCAAAGACCAAAGCTATTGTGTTATATTCTTCTTTCATTTTCGTTGAGTGAGCAATTGGTATTGAACCATATTTATTCACAATGTGTAGAAGGACACATTTTAAACTCCGCTTTAAGCTGTCTACAAATAAGCGCCAATGATCTGGAAAATATTCAGAAAGACCCATTTTTCAAGAGTCCTCTAATTTTGTGACAAAATACAAGATTGTCTTCTTGGGAGAAGAAGGGTAGTAGACTCTTTTCTCTTGCGCGGTAAAAGGTAATTTTGGTTCCTTGTTCCAGTAAATTTTTGTCCTTCAATCTTGAAGCCAGTAATTCAGAAGCTTCTTTTGACAGGTTGAGATCTCTGGTGAGATCATTTAACTCATCCTGGTTGAAACGTTGAGGCATTGATGACATCTCTTCATAATCACTGTCACCTTCATAAGTATCGGAAGGATGATCAGAGGGACAGTATTCATCTTCTCAGAGCTCTGATAGCTGGTAAAACGTTGGGATCGGCACTTACTTCCTCTGAGTGAGGAACTGGGCGTCTTGCAGAGACTAAATCAGGATAAGTCCATTTACTATGTTTCTTTCGATTAATTCCTTAATATTTACTAGGCAGAAATAACAATCATCGAAGTGGTTTTGGGGTTCTCTCCAAACCATCAGTAAACCAAATTTGAGACAATTTTCTTTTCCCATTAGTCCACTGTCGTAAGTGTTCTGTACAAGTTTTACAGACCTAATGCGGTGCCCAGGTTTTATCTTGATCACCAAGTTTAACACCAAAGTGTCCAAGATAAGCTCTCTTTACAAAGTCAGTAACATTTTTTCTGTTCTCTTTTAACACGTATTCTCCGCATATGTAGCAAAACACATCAGGATGATTTACACAACTTATTCTACTTGATCTCATTTAAATTATATTCAACAACACAAATACAACAATCTACAATACAGTACGTTTTAAATTAACTTTATAAGAATTCTATACTAAACACAAATATCGCAAAAGGTCAACAACGTCTACCCTCCACGGAGAAAACTCACAAACTAACCTTATCTCTTTGCGGCTTTTCTATTTGGCTTTATGGATAAGTGGCACGAAATCATAAGCATGCGCAGAACCTCAGTTTTACTTGCACATCTGTTTTTTTCAAGGTCTTGTGAAATTTCAGTGCCTCCCAAATCGCTTTGAGCGTTGTGACAGGCCCATGTGTCAAAAGCCAGTTTAAACGTTGAAGGTCACTTCAGTTCTAAAAAATCTTTAGTTCTCTTCGCATAGCTGAAAAAGTGGAGCTGATAGAGAAAAACCGATTTCATATTTGGATTCAGTGTCCCAAAAATATCTAAAATCAGCTGAAAAATTATAGGCACCAAAAAAATTTTTTTTTTTTGTAGGCCTGTGTTATAGATTTGTACAAGGAACACACAATCATTCATTTTCATCCTAGAGATAAGCTGATTTTTTTTTTTAGCCACCGGAATGGTATGCTATTTCTTTCTCCCAGCTTATTTTGTCTCCAAAAAATATCGTTACCTTACAGATGCTAGCAATAAACAAAGCAGATGTATTATTGTACAATTAAATGCTTTATAGCAATTTTTTTAATTTCTACGCATCGCACATTTTCCATGTTTATACAGTCGTATTGGGGAAAAAAAGTACTTTTAAATGCAATTTGTTTGAAAACTGTATCTCCATTTATTTTTGAAATATTAATTTTTTTGTAGTTTTAAGCACCATTTGTTTCATTTTGGCAATTCAAGTACTCCATTTATATAGAAAGTAAAGGGAAAATAGTTGAAAAATAGCAATTATATCTTTTTGTTGCCATTTTCTCATAACAACCGAAATAAAATGTAATTAAAATATGTGCTATTTTGAAAAAAATATAAATGAATAATTTCTACGAATAAGAAAACATGGAGCTATTATAAACTATATTTAATTTTAAGTATCTGTAGACCCTTTCAGTGTGACGTCAGTCATGACGTTTTTGTTGGAAACGGACTCCAAACAAACAGTTGCTATGCATCATTTCTTTTTAAATATAAATCGTCGAAAATGTTACCAGTTCATATCAAGTATTAAAACACTTAGATGTGAGATATAGATATAAGATATAGCTGCAATACACAAACAAAATAGAAAATACAACATAGCAACTGTTTGTTTGGAGTCAGTTTCCAACAAAAACGTCATGACTGACGTCACGACTGAAATCGTCTATATTAATGTTACAAACAAATGAATGCCTATGAATCATTAAATAGCCGTTTTTTTGTCCAGTTTCTTTAAGGACAGCATCTTATTGCTGCATTTGTGTATTATTTTGAGATGGTGACATCCTATGCATGCTTTACTGTAGATGTTTAATAGTGGATCGTAAATGTGGAATTCTTAAGCGGATGTGAATATGACATCATTTTACATAAAGTAAAAGTTTGTGCTTTAAGTCTTAAAATTGAAATATGTTTTGTACTATTTATATATACATATATTTTTTTTCATCGGGGGCGACACTAAATTCTGAAAAAGCAGAATTCCTGTTTTCTAGTTTTTTTTTTTTCTTTGGCCGAGACCAATACCAAAAGCACACAGCAGAAATTTGTTAATAACATTATAACATTTAAAAAATGTTTCAAGGTTAATATTTTCATTTAAAAGCCTCAATTTTTATGTTCGTGAAAATCTGTTTTAAAAATGGACAAATTTGTTTTTTATATCCCACCACAAGCAAAAATCTGTAAAAGTCAATATTTTCATTCTTATAAAATATCATTGTACAACTATGGCAGAAATAGTTTTGAGTTCTGTTTTCCAATAAACAAAGGACTTTAAATAGAAGAGATGTCTTGCAGCTTCTTTATGTTACTAACACTGACTGTGCAAAGGCTTCAGGATATTTCTCTTTATATCACATTCATAACAATTCAGTTTACTTTCAGTTTTTAAAGGATTTTAAAACATGGTAAGAAACTTCGGCTACATTCTTGTTTTTCAAGTAATGAAGGGGTTTTTTTTTCCAGTTTTTTGGACTGAGCCTGAGTTCTGAGATTATTTTTTTCCTTTCAGATTACCAGAATCATAATGGATATTAACATTTGTTTCAATAAATTTCCAGGCTTAGTTTGAATTTCCCTGATGTTTCCAGGTCAACAAAATTCCCTGATATTTCCATGTTTTCCATGTCTGTGACCACCCAGCATTCTTATTGTGTCAATATTCCAAAAAGTCTCATATTAACTTCCAGAAAAGAATTCAAAATAGACACATTTGTATTCCCTTATTGCAAATGTCTGATCTGTGCTCTGTAGTTTAAACACAACAGTTTGAAATCTGGAAAAATGTACTGAGTATTTTGAAAATATAAAATACTTGATAAAAGCATTAGAAAATACATTACAAAAATATTTTGATTTATTGGTGTAAATACAAATGTATTTTTAATACTGTCAAACTCTGACAAAATGCAATTTTATATAAATAAATAAATACTTTAAGTATTGCGTGGCAGTGCAATACTTATTTCAGTGTCACTTCTCAATGTTAATTTAACACAGAAAAGCCTATGGAGATCATAACTTTTTCATTTTTTCTTCCCACCTTTTTGTCCCTGATGCCACTCATTTTTTATTCTTGACTAATTCTAATTATATTATAAATTTAAAGTGTAAAAACGTTTGCCTGACGTCAGGGTCAAAACGAATGGTAAAATGCCTTTGCATATGGGTGAATTATAACCCAGAGAGAAACATGGGCCAATTTTTGTTTACATTATTCAAATATTTTTCTTAATAATTCCAATTTTCACTTTTTTCATTGAAAATCAACAGACATTTTTTCATAGAAAATGTAACATTTTTACTTCATTGTTGCAAAAATTTCAAAAGCCGTAATAATAATTTATTTCTTTTTAGTTGAAAGATTTTCACGTGAAATATTAAATTGAGCTAGTTTTTTTTTTTTTTTTTTTCAAAAATTAAAAAGGTGAATATTGCGTCATAGTGGAAATAAAAAGCATATTTTCAGAATAAGTTTTTGCTTTGGTCAAGTTTATATTTTAGTAAAAAGTTTCTAATGGATAGCTATTTTTACGCAGGTAGCGAACTTAGTGGGGAATTACATAACTTAAATTTTAAAATGCATTTTTTTCTGAGATGAGAACTATTTATACCCCAAGTTAAACTTAGGTAATTATTTTCTGATGTGTTTACATCACCCCTTGGGAGAGATTAAGGCTTAAAAATTTAAGTAAAACTTTTATTTTTTATTGTATCACAGCTATAATATTGTTAAATATTTGTAGTAAGGATTCAACACAATTTACATTTACATTCATAGCATTCCTGAGTGGGAAATAGGGTATCTAAATTTAAGTGAAGTTAATTTTTTATGATTTGATTATAGATTTTTTATGTTCAGATTGGAAGTTTTTGTCCAATCTACCGCAACCTGCATTACTGCAGTGGTAAAACATTTAGAATTATACATTGGTAAACTGCATCCCACATTGTGATGCAATACCACATACATCAGAGCCTGATGATGATACTCTCTATTAATTTTGAAATACGTTCATCTGAGTGCAGTAGTTATTGAAAAACTTGACATATTAAACAAAAACATAATTTGAAGAACAGATTAAAAAAACGAAATTTATTTCCTACATTGTTTAAGCCCGAGAAGGGACAGATATTAAGTTATTTCATTCAATTAGTTCTACATTTAATGTTTAATTTTTGTAACAAATTAGTTAAGCCAATTGAAGATTAAAAAATAAAAATAAAATTCATACAATATGATATTTAAAACACCCTAAAAAAATAAATTCCGTTCAAATGAAATCGAAATAAATCTTAGACATTTTTTTAAGTTTTGTATTTTGCATGCATCTTATCATTTTATGCACAATTTTCGTAAACATAATACAAAATCTGCAATACAAATATTTTCAATTCAAAATGGAAGAAGTCTAAGATTTATTTCTATTTCATTTGAACGGAATCTAATTTTTTAGGGTGTTTTAAGTATCATTTGCCTTAACTAATTTGTTACAAAAATTAAACATTAAATGTAGAACTAATTGAATGAAATAATTTAATATCTGTCCCTTCTCTTGCTTAAACAATGTAGGAAATAAATTTCGTTTTTTTAATCTGTTCTTCAAATTATGTTTTTGTTTAATATATATATATATATATATAATTAGTATTAAAAACAAAAGACTGAATTTATAAGAAACATTTTTAAAGACTAATATTTTAAGAAATTTATCATATTTTGATAGATATCTTCGCATCATTTTTGAAACCATATTTGTAAATAAGATAATTCTTAGATTAATAAAACTGCAGTTAATAATCAAAGAAAGTATAATCGAAGTAGAAAAATGTATATAATAAGCAAATATATCATTACCAGCAGCTGAATCAGATGGTTCAGGAGGCCAAGCAAGTGTTGGTATTCCAACATCTCTATCTCGATTATCAAGACCAGCAAGATTGCGAGCAGCTGATGTCGCTCTACGCATTATCTCCCTAAGTGACACACTAAAAGAGAAATGTCTTTTAACATGCTATAAATATACAATACTTTTATATCAAAATCCAAATGAAACAAAAAGGTAACAAGACATACACACAAACTATACATATACCTGCGAGATTGCACACTTCCATTAGAAGCTACAGCACCACTAAGCAAATCTAATGATTCCAAACTGGCACTACTACTGGTGTCTCCTAAAAAGATAAATAAAAAAAGATTATAAATATATATTAAATGTAGTTTTAATTATAAATTCCTATAAAAAAAATATAATTACCAAAATCGGTATCTTTGTTTGATGTAGGAAAACATGTTGTGACAGCAGCATGAAAAATATTCCTGTTCCCATCACAACGCTCATTTAAAACACACTGCAAAGTATTTTGTCCAAGAGGAGTACCTAAGAATTAATTAGTAACACTATTATTGTGTTTCAATTTGTATCAATTCATTAATGAATGTTTTTATATTTAAAAAATAACATTTCATTCTTTAAAATTACAGTAATTAAATAATTAAAATTGAAAATTTGTTAACTAGATTCAGATTTTAAAAAATGAAAAAGAAAAAAAAAAAAAAAAAAAATGTTAGTCATTCTCTAGTAGTCAGCTACAATGAGAAAAAGGATTCATATAAAGTTAATTTTTGGTTCAAAATGAACTATTATAATTTCCTAATGCTCAGAATATTTATCAATCCTCAACTAACAGCAAAGGTTTGTTTTTGTTTTTTTTGCATCTCTATAATAATAGCCTAAGTCATGTGACTGTCATCAATAGTTCCGGGCTGACCGCATCACTTTTTATATGGCAGGTCACCATTTTTTATATTTTTTATTTTTCGCATGGTAAATTAAAACAATGCTTTGATATTGAAATTAAAAGTCATGGTTTTTGGTATTATTTATTATTTTTCTTTTCTTTTTCTTAAAAAAGGGAAAGAAAAAGTGAAAGTCATGAATTTCAAATTAAAATTATGTATTTTAAATAAAATGAGTGAAATTATTATATTTTAGATGAATTTAATGAAACATGAAAAAAATGCGATTGGAAAGACAATGTTTGATGATTTATCACTTGCGCCTGGCTAGCATAAAAAGGTACTACTTAGTTATACCGTCGACCCATTTCGCCAAATTATATAAATCGCCAAACCATTCGCCAAATTATACAAATTGACACAATTTTTATTTTAAATAGCGAAAGAGCAAATAAATTAGTATAACATTAATAAAAATACAAATAAACCGTTGAAATAAAAATAACTTGATGACGTAAACACATGTAACTTGCTTAAAAACAAGCAAATATGACATTTACGATCAACCATTATTGATATTTAATCTTATAGTTTGGCGATATATTTTTGGTCGACGGGATAACCAAGTAGTACCCATAAAAATATGGAGTTCTTGATTTCGCTACTAGAAACTTCTGATTTGGCGAAGTATTGAGAAAGAAAATTAAATTTTGGATAAAAGTAACATGGTACAATGCTTAGCACACATCTAACGGAGACCAAACTGGTCGCCAAGGGTGGCTAGTTAGTAATATTTGTTGTTGATTTTATATAATATATATTTTGCATGTTCGAAATAATTTTGCAATTATTGGTATACAAATTAATGAAGTGCAATTTTTATAATTTTGGTTCTTGAATATATTATTATAAATGATATTTAAAAATGGTTATTACTGATATTTGTTTAAAAATTCCACAAATTCTTAAATTTTGTGATAAGTTTAAATGTATGCCATTTTTGTAATTTTGTCTATGATCCAGATAATTTTACAATTCTGAATGAATTCAGACAAGAACACATTTTTATCTTACATCAATTATAATTTATATTTTGTAAAATATATTCACATAAATTTTAAACTTTAGGTTAGGTGTAATAATTTGTTTTATGACTCTCTATGGCAAAATTTAATTTGAAAATTTATGTTTACACATAAAATGATATAGTTTTTGGATTTTAAGGATAATTTAATACTTGCTTATATAAAATAATTTTTATTCTCTCATGTTATACTCATACCCCCTTAAATTTTGAATTTTTTATACTATAGCAATTAATTAACCCCCCCCCCCCCCACACACACACACACACACACTTTTAAAAAGTATTTTGATTTTATTTTTATTTTATTTTTTTTTTTTCCCCTGGCTCTTTAGACCAAAAATTCTTGTTAATGGTGCACAGAGTTTCCAGTCAGATTTTTTAAATTTTTATTTGGAAATTTGTGGGATCTCATTCTGTTTTGGAATTCATGTTTTCTCCTTTCTTGTAATTCTTGAGATTCAGTCAGTTTTCTGGTATGTTCAGACAGTAATGAAAACACTTTTTCGGACAATTGATCATGTTCGACTAATTTCACACTCTTCAATCTGCTTTTCTTTGAATCAATATTTCCAGTAATCAATGAAATGAAATGAAATAGTTATTTCTTCCATTTTGGAAGATCAAGAACCATGCAGCTTGCTTGCTGCATTCAAATTTACTTCTACATAAAAAAAAAAACAGATTTTATTTTTTTTTCTACATTCTCCACTACATGACACATGATCATGGTGCCTGATAGACAAAGCGAGAGAGGCCCGTAAAGGGGATTGTGAAATATTCTACAGAGGGATGGGGCGAGGGGGCACGAGTGTTAGGTTTGCGACAGAAACTGAAATGAAGGATAACATTAAAAAACTTTATTCGTTTTCATTCAGCGAGTAAGGACTGCAAAATGGAAGAAGAATTCTCTATTGTCTATAAGGCCAGCATTATCGAAAAATTTAATGGACTAAAGCAGAATTGGTGAAATTCATTGGACTTGCAGCATCTACACTTAAAACAATTTTAAGCCTGCAAGATGCCGTTGAAACAAAATCAGATACACTAAGAAATGCTGCAAAAAAGATTAAAACCTTAAAAGCTTCTCCATATGCTAAACTGGAAAAAATCTTAATAGAATGGCTCCACCATCCACAAACTGCAAATATTCTTATTAGGGGCTGTACTTATATAACGTTATCAACTTTTTGGTAATTTTAGACCCACTCCCCCCCCCCCACCGCTACGATATCATCTCTCAAACCCTATTCATAGTTCCTTTCTGCTTAGCAAAGCATATCCTTCCAAAGTTGATGATCTGATTATGTAAACATTCGATTTCAGGGAGTTGAATAAACAAAAACAAACCACTACTACTTTTTCTTTGCAGTTTCTGTATAGTGGGCATTTTTGAGAGTTGCTATAACTTTCTAATAACTTATATTTTAATAAAAATTTGTTAGATAACCTAATCTACTATTATTTCATCTTGCTAAAAATTTGAAAGAAATCGGTCAATTTGCATAGGAGATATGGATTTTTTTTTAATAGTTAAGGAAAAAAAAGGGGGGTTTGATTTCTCATTCTTTTTCTTTTCTTTTTTGTTTGCTTGCAACTCAATTTTTTTTTTTCCACACTGAAACAACACAAACTTGTTGATACATTCCCGGAGTCCTTTTTATGTGTAAAAAATAGAATTTGAATAGTTTCTCTCACGAAAAAAAAAACAGAGTTTTGAATCATCATGGCTTTTTGAGGGGCTTCTTCACAAACTTGAAAACACTTGCTTGTTAATCCTATAATTTTTTTTAAATATCACATTTGCATTTTCATATTCTAAAATGATTTTTTATGACTTAAAATGCTAAAAATTTTCATAAAGACACAACCTTAATACGCAAATTTTGATCATTCCTTTGATTCGCATATTAACAGGGGTCGACTGTATTGTGAAATTCATCAATTGGTAGAGGGGAAAAAACGTTAAATTCAGCATTTAATCATCAGAAAAAATAGCCAAATTCTTCAATCGGTTTGGGGGGGAAAAAAAAAAGTGAAATTCATTAATAAGTTGCCAGGGAGGAAAAAAAGAAAAAACTGAAATTCGCAAGTTGATGGAAAAGATGAATTGTGAAATTCAATTGATGGCAGGAAAATATCGCAAATTCAATTAGCGGACTCTAAACAAACCAGTTCAAAATATTTTTTGTGAACAGGGTACAAGTGTGCCCTTTTTTGAGAACAATGTGCTCTTTAGAATAGTGTGCCCTTTTTGAGAAATTCCCGACTGGCAGTCCTTTTTTTCTAGAGTCAACACTAGCCTTCCCTTTGCACACAGTTAGCGAGAAATATTCAACATTGTGATGATTACTTAAGAATTCATAAAACGAACACTGATTACTTTGTCTGAAAAGATTTCTTAAAGGCAAACACAAAGTTATAGTCAGTCCTAGCACATACCATCATGCACAGTGGATGACGTAAGGAATTTACACCCTTAAAATATTTTGCTTTCGCGAGGAATTCAATTTGACAAAATATGAGCTATGCATATTAAAATAAATCTGCCTGTCACAATTTGCATGAAAGTGTGGTTTCTCTGCACCTGCAAGCTGCAGTACACCATCAGAGTTGCAAAAAACCCGGGTTTTTTCTATAAAAAAACCCAACTCAGTTGGATTTTATTGGAATTTTTTGCGTTTTATTGGGTTTTTTGTATTTAAGAAATGAGGGCAAGTGTAGTCCCTTATTTTTTTTTAAGTAATGTATTAAATTAAGAAATCTTATATTTTTATTGATTAACTTAATATACAAGTAATTTGAAATAACACAAATAAATCAGTGTAAAAGTCTGTAAAAAAGCCTTTAATTTCTGACAGTCATAATATTATATAATAACCAAACCACATATTTAAAGGTTAGTTTAATAGATTACTTTTTATCTGTATTCCCTTCTAAAAACACATTTTTGAAACAAATCTTTAATCTTTTATTTATTAATCAAATAATGTTTGATAATATTTTCAAGATATCCTATGGTTCACTGTATGGAACAGTATTCTTTGAACATAATACACAGCAGTTACTAAAAATATTTAACTGCAAAATTATAAATGATTTTAATTATCTACATAACTGATTGTAATTATTTAATTTGAATATTTTGAAATGAAGTTATAATACTTATATGATGTCCATCAATGTTTATTTTTATCAACAAACATGGATCTATATGTAATATGAAATTTAAAAAAACCAAGTTTAAACAAAAAAAAACTGGTTTATTTGGGTTTTTTTTTTTTTTTTTTTTTTAAAAAGCCCACCCTTTTTTTATGGGGGGGGGGGGGGGTTAACCCTGGCCAAAAGTGAATAAGTCAAATTTGTATCTAGTTGGGAACTTATATTATGAAGTTTTATATATTGTTAAATCTTGATATAAAAGGCCTTGTTATTTTTGATCATGCAAAAATGTTATGATTAGCTATCTATATTGATTTTGGCGCTTTTTTTTTTTTTTTCATAATATTAACATGTTTTTAAAAGACAAACACATTATTTCACTTTGACGTTGTCACATTTGGATTTGGCACGACATCCACAATATGTTTTAATAGGATAGTGTAACTATTTAAACACAAAGGTTAAAAAACTAATATAAAAATTACTTATTTTATTTAGTAGGTGGGTAGGTGGTTTTATTGGGTTGGTGGGTTTTTTGCAACCCTGTGCACCATACAATGATTTATTTCTTTTGAAAGCTCTAGAATTATTTGGGGGGGGGGGGGGGGGGAAGACAGTAAACTGGCACAATAAGCTTTGATAAAACTAAAAGGACAATTTTGGCACTTTAAGTAGGGGCCTGATTGGGTTATCACTCTTTTCAGATCATGTGTAAAAAAATGCAATTGTTTTAGCTTTACAAAAACCTGACAAGAACTTAATCGAAGGACGTTAAATTTGATGAAAATAAGTCGCTTTCAAAATAATACCTTAGATTTTGCAACTAAGCGATGACTCAATTTTTTCACAGCCCTAAAAGTTTACTATATATTTCTACTAGCGAACTTGCCCGGCGTTGCCCGGGTACATAAAAAAACAGCAGGAATTACGAAAAAACTCTTCTAATTCCTTTGACCTGTGGGCTCTCTTAAAATTTATGTTTTGGAAATCATGCTAAGCATTAGATCATGTTACTTTTATTCATAATTAATTTACTTGGACTCCCTTAAATATAATTAACATAATCCCTTAAGTTAATATTAGTTTTTGTTGCATTAAAATACCTCAATTTGTTGACTTTCTGTAAGCAAGTAAACCCTATTGTTTTACAGTGGAAGACTATCGGAATTTGGTGAAATATTAGAGATATCGCCAAGTTGGCGTCACTTTTGGGGACTCATTTTGGTCGCCAAATTTGGCGATATATCACCAAGTTGGTGACAAACTTGGCGTTATTTGGCGACAAAACTAGATCCCCCCCTACGGTAACCCCCCTTATATGTATGGACATGCATTACATGCTGTTCAATAATTGCATAAAAAATTCGCTAAAAATTCCAAAATCGCTGCACGAATTCCAAATAAACTTTTATGAAAAGAGTACAAAATTTACTATATTGGGTTAAAAGAAAGAAACCGCATTCTTTTTCCTAATGTGGAAAAATCAAATTAATATAATCCCTTAAGTTAATATTAGTTTTTGGTCCCGGGTTCGATTCCTGACTCTGGCTAATTTTTCACTCCAGTTGGGTTTATTGTATTTATTGTTTGTATGTCTGTATAATATTTATATATACCTTTAACTGTTGGATGCAGGCGTTATTTATGTGTGTATGTGTGTTTTAATATATATTGTAGTATGAGTGTTTTATTATAAATATTAGTTTTTGTTGCATTAAAATATCTCAATTTGTTGATTTTCTGTAAGCAAGTAATCCATATTAGTTTACAATGGAAGTCTATGGGAATTTGGCGAAATATTAGAGATATCTCCAAGTTGGCGTCACTTTTGGCGACTCAT
This sequence comes from Maratus speciosus, assembly GCA_963932465.1. NCBI lineage: Eukaryota > Metazoa > Arthropoda > Arachnida > Araneae > Salticidae > Maratus > Maratus speciosus. The sequence goes on from OZ010791.1 coordinate 145,313,182, forward strand.
TTCGGTCGCCAAATTTGGCAATATACCACCAAGTTGGCGACAAACTTGGCGACAGAACTGTATCCCTGTACAGTAACCTCTATATAGGTATGGAAATGCATTAAATGCTGTTCAATGATTGCATAAAAAATTCGCTAAAAATTCAAAAATCGCTGCATGAATTCCGAATAAACTTTTTTGAAAAGGGAACAAAATTTACTATATTGGGTTAAAAGAAAGAAACCATATTCTTCTCACTTATATGGTAAAAATCGCCTCGAAACTTAAAAAAGTGCTAAAAATCGCATAAAAAATTAAATTAAAAAAAATCTAATCAAAAAATCGGGCTTTGAGGTGCAAAACTTCATATATAGACGTACCTTTTCCCCAAATTTTGTAGCTCTACGTGCAGCAGTCTTTTCAGAACACCATCGACACACTCACTCACTCACTCATACACAAACTTCTTTCTTTATTATTATAGATAAAACAATGTTGATTTATGGGTAGATATAGATGATAATATTGTTAAAGAAAAAAAAATTCTTTACAAGTAGTAAATGATTGTGTTGAATGTGCTTTTAAATTAGTGTGATTTCAATAATGTACTTGCACAAGATAAGGATCAATGTAAAAAAAACTATCGGACAGTATAATATCATTAGGTGTAAAACAATCATGATTAAAAAAATAAATGTAAAAAAATCTGATTTTTAAAAATAAATCAGATTTTTATTTAAATCGAATTTTCATGATTTTTTCCCAGCATTCAAATACTAAATAGCTACCAAGAATTTTAGGTTTCCAAAACAATTGAACCTCTAATTCCTAACAATCTATGTTTTCTACACTTTAATAAATAAAATTATAATGATTAGTTAGAAATTACAGAAATTATAAAAACTGCAAATTAGTAGTTTTTAGTTAGTAGCATACAATAACATACATTAATATTTTGTAATAATTTTGTAAAACTATATTAAATACTAGTGATATTTACATTTATTAAAATTATTAATAACTGCATTTAATGTTTAATTGTTAACACTACTTAAAATTAATAATTATTAAACTATTAACTCTCTAATTAACACATAATATAAATTTTTATGCTTTAATTACTAAAAATTATAATTAATAATTTAGTATTCATCCTAAGAAAAAAATAGGGCAGGATGCTAGTTCCAAAAAAAGGGCACTACTTCGTAAGGAAATATATTAGTAATGTGTTTAGTACCAATATAAGAAGAAACTAGCAGGAATGACCGAGCTAAGTTCGGTCAAAATTAGTTTTGTGTTTATCTCGATATATTATTTTCACTGAATCATTCTTGCTGTTTTAGTTAAAATTAGTTTGACACTGAGACATAGTGACCCAAAATGACCCACTAATCGAATTTTTTCGAACATGCGACCTAACACAGTGCTCTTCTCGAGCCTGAAAATGATGGAATACAAAATTTAGTGAAAATTGTTAGTCGTTTTCTAGATAAAATAAGCTTGCCCCACGTTGATTCAAAAACCCACTAACCGAAATTTATCGAACATGTGAGCTATTTCAATGGTCTTTTTGCACTGTGAAACGGTATAACAAAAAAAAAAAAAAATTGTCCAAATTGTTTTAACCTTTTTCAGATGTTGTTAGCTTGACCCTGACCCATTATCATCAAAATAACCCACTAATAGAATTTTCTTGAGCATGCGACCCAGGCCAATGGTTTTATCTTTTCCAGAAACGGCTTAGTACAAAGTTGTCAAAATTTTGAGCTGTTTTTTAGATACAGTTAGCTTGATCCTGATCCATTATAACCCAAAATGACCAGATGATTGAATTTTCTTGAACATGTGATCCTGCCCAATTGTTACGGAATCGGCATTATTTATTTTTGTTCAAAATCATGCGATCAGAGATGAAAAATGTAAAGGAAAACAATTGACTTGAAATGACTTTTATTATTTTGTTTTCACATGTTATTGTCGCTGGTTAAAAAAGAAAAAAGGACAAGTTTTGATGTATTCTGTGGCAACTTCCTATATTTATGTAGATTCAAGTAAGAAAGAAAATGCTGGTAGCTTGTTTTTTATGAGTTATTATTACTAAGTTTTGAAGTTATCTCACCGTAGGAGTTGTTCCATAAATAGTACAACTATACGAGCACAAAGGTGCTAATGTGAGTATGGTTTAAGTTTAAAATATAAAGTTTATTAAAAGTCTTTCATTCGTAGAATTTAAAAGTAAACATAAATCTGCTTTAAGTGGTACATTTTATGGATTTGTTACACCAATGGTCTTATGCCCGGAAACGGTATCATACAAAATTTTGTCAAAATGTTTTGAAGCACTTTTTAAATACAAATAGCTTGACCCTGATCCATTGTGACCCAAAATGACCCACTAATCGAATTTTCTTGAACATGCGACCTAACCCAATGGACTTCTCAAGCCCAAAAACGATAGAATACAATATTTAGTCAAAATCGTTTAAGTCATTTTTTAGATAAAATTAGCTGGACCCTGACCCACTGTGACCCAAAATGATTCACTAATCGAATTTTCTTGAACATGTGACTTAGCCCAATTCTCTTCTCATGCCCAGAAATGGTATAATATAAAATTTTGTCAAAATGTTTTGAGATTCAATTAGCTTGACCCTGGCCCATTGTGACCCAAAATGACCCACTAGTAGAATTTTCTCGAACATGTGACTTAGTCCAATGGTCATCATGACCAGAAATGGCTGTATATTAAAATTTGTGAAAATGTCTTGAGCCTTTTTTTAGATATAATTAGCTTGACCCTGACCCTTAGTGACACACTAATCGAATTTTCTCAAACACGTGACCCATCCCAATCATCTTTTCATGCCCGAAAACGATAGATTACAGAATTTCATCAAAATCGTAGAGCTGTTATCTAGATAAACTTAGCTGGACCCATGGTGACCCAAAAATGACCCACTAATCGAATTTTCTTGAACACGTTACCCATCCCAATGGTCTTTTTGTGCCCAAAAATGGTTAGATACAAAATTTAGTCAAAATCGATTGAGCCATTCTCTAGATATAATTAGCTTGACCCTGACCCATTACGACCCAAAATGACCCACTAATCTAATTTTCTAGAACACGAGACTTCGTGCACGAAAACAGTAGGGTGCAAAATTTCGTCAAAATCGTTAGAGCCATTATCTAGATAAACTTAGCTTGACCCATGGTGACCCAAAAATGGCCCACTAATCGAATTTTTTCTAACATGTGACTTAGCCCAATGGTCCTCTCGTAATCCAAAACAGTAGAATATAGAGTTTAGTGAAAATCGTTAGAGCCGTTTTTTAGATATAGCTTGAAATAGATAAGCTTTAGATATAGCTTAGGAATAGCTTGACCCACAGTGACTAAAAAATGACCCACTAATCGAATTTCCTCGAACACGTGACACATTCCAATGGTCTTTTCGTGCCCGAAAATGGTTAGATACAAAATTTAGTCAAAATCGATTGAGCCGTCCTTTAGATATAATTAGCTTGACCCTGACGCATTATGACCCAAAATGACCCACTAATCGAATTTTCTCGAGCACAAGACCCATCCCAATGGTCTTTTCCTGCCCGAAAATAGATACAAAATTTAGTCAAAATCGATTGAGACATTCTCTAGATATAATTTGCTTGACCCTGACCCAAAATGACCCACTAATCGAATTTTCTTGAACACGAGACCCATCCCAATGGTCTTTTCGTGCCCGAAAACAGTAGGGTAAAGGTTAAAATTCCCGGTCGCCACCGGCCACAGGGCGACTAAATGTAAAAAATTGGCGACTTTATGATGTGCATCTGATCGCCAAAGTGGCGATCTTTATTTTTCATGTAATAGTACATGTCAGAAATGCCACTTTTCCGTTTTTTTTTTATTTTTTTTAATCGATCAGCGATTTCCGCAGAATCGTAAAAGAAAAAGAAAATCGCGTTGATGTTCACATTGAAGGCATTTGGTTCCGAAAATTAAAAAAAATCGGCATAAAAGTATCGCGAATTTCGACAAATGGTCGCCGAAAGATATCAATTTCGTCAATCGTTCGCAAAAAAAATCGTCAAAGAATCACGGGAAAAACGAGAATTTCTTAAGAATCTCAAAAAAAGATGAGATTTCCGTCAAAGAATCGCGGAAAAAACGCAAATTTCGTGAAAGGAATGCGTAAAAATCGCAAATTTCATCAAAGTATCGCAAAACCCCGCAATTTTCGTCAAAAGATCGCAAAAACCCCTTAAATTTCGCCAATAGATAGAGGGAAAACCGCAAATTTCGTCAAAAGATCGCGAAAAAACGGTAAATTTCGTCAAAAGATCGCAAAAAGACCATAATTTCGTCAAAAAATCACGAAAAACCGTAAATTTTGTCAAAAGATCGCGAAAAAACCTATAAATTTCGTTAAAAGAACACGAAAAACCGTAAATTTCGTCAAAAGATCGCGAAAAAAAATCTCAAATTTCGTCAAAAGATCACGAAAAACCGCAAATTTTGTCAAAAGATCGCGAAAAAACCCACAAATTTCGTTAAAAGAACACGAAAAACCGTAAATTTCGTCAAAAGATCGCAAAAAATCTCAAATTTCGTCAAAAAATCGCGAAAAAACCGCAAATTTCGTCTAAAGATTACGAAATAACGTAAATTTCGTCAAAAAATCACGAAAAACCGCAAATTTCGTCAAAAGATCGCAAAAAACCATAAATTTCGTCAAAAAATCACGAAAAACCGCAAATTTTGTCAAAAGATCGCGAAAAACCCCCACAAATTTCGTTAAAAGAACGCGAAAAAAACCGCAAATTTCGTCAAAGGATCTCGAAAAACCGCAAATTTTGTCCGCGAAAAAAGTGCAAATTTTGTCAAGATATCGCGAAAAAAAGTAAATTTCGTCAAAGGATCTTGAAAAAAACGGGAATTTCGTTAATCAGGTGCAGAAAAAACACAGCTCCACCCTTCTGTAACCTTTCAGAAAATTTGCTGTGAATTTCAGAATCGCGAAAAAAAACCCGCGATTTCCATCAAAAAATCGCTGAAAAAACGCAAATTTCGTGAAAGGATCGCGTAAAACCGCAAATTTCATCAAAAAATCGCGAAAAATCCGCAATTTCCGTCAAAAGATCGCGAAAAAAACGCAAATTTCGTCAAAAGATCGCGAAAAAACGCAAATTTCGTCAAAAGATCGCGAAAAAACACAAACTTCGTCAAAAGATCGCGAAAAAACGCAAACTTCGTCAAAAGATCGCGAAAAAACGCAAACTTCGTCAAAAGATCGCGAAAAAAACGCAAACTTCGTCAAAAGATCGCGAAAAAAAACGCAAACTTCGTCAAAAGATCGCGAAAAAAACGCAAACTTCGTCAAAAGATAGCGAAACAAACGCAAATTTCGTCAAAAGATCGCAAAAAAAAGTAAATTTCGTCAAACGACCGCGGAATAAAATCGCGAATTTTGGGAAAGATCGAGGAAATAAAGTCGCGAATTTCATCAAGAGATCGCATAATAAAATCGTGAATTCTGTTGAACGATCGGCGAAAAAATTGTGAATTTTAGCAAGAGGTTGCGTAAAATAATTGCAAATTTCTTAAAACAATTTCAAAAATTAATTGCGAATTTTGTCAAACGGGAAATATTTTAGGCCTATTTTCAGAAAGAATTCTGATCTCGGGCTACACAGTGACGTATTGGAGATGTGAACCAATCTTTGACCTAGGTCTTGTACGACATTGTTCGATAAATTCTCTCTTTTTTTAATGTAAAATAACTGTTAATTGTTTTTGTTGGGGTAAGTAAACTGACACTGTGGATAGTTTTATTTTTATATATTTTAAAAGATGTCTTTGTAACATAAATATTTTTAAAACATTACTTGTAATATCTATTTAAATCTACAAACTACGATAAGTGGCCACTAACTTGACAGTAGTGGCTACTAAACATACAGCCTCTACCGGCCACTGGCTACTAAAGCAAATATTGAATTTTAACCTTTACAGTAGGGTGCAAAATTTCGTCAAAATCGTTAGAGCCATTATCTAGATAAACTTAGCTTGACCCACAGTGACCCAAAAAAGACCCACTAATCGAATTTTCTCGAACATGTGACTTAGCCCAATGGTCTTCTCGTAATCCAAAACTGTAGAATATAGAGTTTAGTGAAAATAGAGCCATTTTTTTAGATAAAAATAGCTTGACCCACAGTGACCCACTAATTGAATTTTCTTGAACACGTGACCCATCCCAATGGTCTTTTCGTGCCTGAAAATGGTTAGATACAAAATTTAGTCAAAATCGATTGAGCCGTTCTTTAGATATAATTAGCTTGACCCTGACCCATTATGACCCACTAATTGAATTTTCTTGAACACGAGACCCATTCCAATGGTCTTTTCGTGCCCGAAAACGGTAGGGTGCAAAATTTAATAAAAATCGTTAGAGCCATTTTCAAGATAAAATTTACATACATACACACGCATGCACGCACACACAATTTTTGCTTGCATTATAGTATAAGATATATAATTTTTTAATAATAAAAAGTGCCATTAATTTAATAATATTATGAAATACAGATTGAAAAGTACAATTAAATAACATGTTTCATTAGTATACCATTTTTTCTAATGAAATAAAGCTTGGGCACATGGATTTAGAAATACTGTGGAATGGGAAAGTTTTTTAAAAGAAATCTATGGCTACAACTACAAGTGAATTTCAATATTTAAAAAAAAGGCAAAGTGCATTTTGCTAGTTTCAAAAGTGGCCTGGAGGGAACAATAAGTAATTGCAGAATTAATAAAAACTGCAAATAAGTAATTTCATTAGTAAGTAGCACAAATCACAAAACTAACAAATATGTATTATTTGCAGCTTGTTTTGCATTTGTACTTAGAAAATTTCGGTTAATCGCCCAAATCTAAACTTACACATATGCATATGTATGCTAACTAAAGAAATAAAAATAATTTAAATCCATTCATACACACATAGAGAGTAAATATAAAAATACCCAGTTACATCTGAAATCCTCAAAATATTAATAGCTTTCAATGGTTCAATTTTTCTTTAAAAATGAAAAGTTTTACTACCATTTTAATTCCTAATTAATTTTTTTATTTGGTATATAAGAGTTACAAAGTTAATAATTATTATTGTTATTGAACCTATGCTGAAGAAGCTTTTGCTGTTCTTAACATTTTTATACCAATTAGTTCTTTTTCTCTTTTACAATAACTGTTGAGCAGATGTCATTCTTTCATTATTATTTGGCTGCAATATTTGCTATAAATTTATTACTGCAAAATTAGAATCTGCTATTTTATTCTTTTTTTCCCAGAAATTTATTATACTTGTTATGTTTTATATAAAAGAATGAATAATTTGATTAGTAAAAGAAATTTATGACATTGCAAATTATATTAGATTTAAATATTTTTAAATGAAATGGTTTTTATGTCAGATAAAAACTTTCTATTTTACAAACTTATTGTACTAAATTTTTTACAATACTCAGGAATTAAACTTAGAAACAATTATTTAAAGCTATTTTTTTTCTTGTTGTTTATTCATAAGTCAAAATACCTGTAGAAACTTTCCAAATTATGTTGTTCATCTTAGATTTTAATGCTTTTGTATGTCACTTAAAAAAAAGAAAAAAAAAATTTGATATATCACTTGCTACTAAAGTGTGACTATTTTAAGAATCAGGCAACTATTTTAGGTCGAAAACTATTAAAAAGAGACTATTTAAAGAAAACAGGAGACTTTTTTCAGATTCTAGCGACTATTTTTACTGAAAATTACTGATCTTTTTCTCAAAGCGCCTGTAAAGTGATCTTCACAAATGAACTCTGTCACTTCTTTTTCCTACCGTAAGCCTCCTACCATGTTCTTTCTCCTACTGCAAGTAGCAAGCTACTTGCAAAGTAATAACTACTATTAAACTAACTGAAACACATTTATCAAAGATGCACAAACCTGCATCGAAAATATGAGAAACCAGTTTTAATTCAAAAGGGAAAGTTTAAAGGAGGATTAACAATAAGCTTCAGACAATTTCAGCACCATATTTGATACTGGTTTAACCCGTTCAGGACCGGCATCTTTTACACAAATTTTATTCATCTTAACTTTGTAAATGGCGAAAATGTCGTAATTAAATAAAATCAATTTTACTGGTATCAAACTCGAGCGTTTTAAGCACTTTGAGGGTGCATATATGCACCCATGGTCCCGAACAGGTTAAAATAATATAAAGTTTGTCATAAAATTTGCGATACCATGCCCACTGGAAGGTCATAAAAATCCAAATTCTCTTTTTAATACAAATGCTTATTTCCCCATGCATCTTCTAAAAGAAAAGGAAAAAACAAACTTAAAAATGTTTTTAAAAAAATTAGAGATAGTGTCAGGATGATAACATATTGCTAGAAACACTAAAATAATATTTCAAGTATGGTAAATGTAGCATTAAAATAAATAACTGAAAAAACAAATTACCAGAATCCCTTTCAAGCGATGCAAGTGTCTGGACAACTGTCTCTTGTTCACATTTTAGTATAGGTGGTAATAAAGTCTGATGCTGCAAAATACAGAATATATGTATTTTTAAAATAATACAAAATCAATTTAATAGCTTACAATAAAACATTGCTGTAGCATTATGTTACGGAGCCATACAAAAATGACTATACATATATATATTAAACAAAAACATGATTTGCCGAACAAATTAAAAAAACAAATTTATTTCCTACATTATTTAAGCACAAGAAGGGACAGATATTAAGGTATTTCATTCACTTAGTTCTACATTTAATGTTAAATTTTTGTAACAAATTAGTTAAACAAAGTGAACATTAATGCAAATGTTTTATGAGTATGCTTTATGAGTAAAAATTTGTTTTTTAAATCATAAAGTCATTTTCTGCCTTAATTTTTTTTTTAAAGTTAATGATAAAGTTAATGATATGGTAATTCCTATTGTTTCCGTTCTCTCTTCAAAAATGGAAGTAACCCGATTGCCACAAATGCGAAGAAATTTCATAAAGACTTAAAATTAAAATATGAAAATGGGAGTAATTAAAGAGTGTGGGCACATCGACAACAAATAAACTATTTTCATTTTAAAAATAATTATCAAAATCGGTTCAGCAGAAAGCTCAGGCCAAATGACTAAAAACACAGTCTTGTCTTTTAAATATATAGATTGTAATTAAATGGAAATGATGTAATTTTCAGAAATATTTTCATTTGTGCATGCCAAGGATCTTTAGAAAATTAGTAAAAGTTCAGTCTATTTAGATTCAGGAACAAAGGTCAGTGAATAGAAATCATCACAGACACAATTATAACAACATACTATATTCATGGAGAAAATTTATCTGTTTTCTGCATGACGTTTTCCTCATCAGAAACATTTCGCATTTATTACCTTTTAATCATAGAATATTTTCTGTTATTTACATAGATTACTTACTATTATTTCTCAGTAAATAATCTGTGTTCTGAGATTAGTGCATAATTACACGCAATCATTTTATTATGGTTAAATTTAATGAAAACAATTTTTTCTTTTAAATACAATGACACATGCACTGATGAAATCACGCTTCTGATTGGTGGAATGTAATAAAGCAAAATAAATTTATATTAGAGAGAATAGCTTAATCTGATTGCTACTATTTTGAAGAAATATCATAAAAAGCTTTTAAAATTAAAAATAAAATTGGAAATAAAATAGCTAGAACGGGCACATCTACAAATGAACAGCTTTCATTCAAAAAAAATAATTATCAAAATCGGTTCAGTAGAAAGCTCAGGGCTGATGACTAAAAAAAAAAAAAAAAACAGCCTGGTTTTTAAATATATAGATTATTTAAATTAAGAAAAAAAAATCCTAAGAAAGTTCTTTATTAGGTTGAATAGGGAAGATACACATTTTCCAAGTATATGTCAACTGATCATGCGCAATAACAGTGGGGATAAATCTAAACGGAATCTCAACATCAGGGTGTTCAGAAACATTTAAAATTTCCATATCATTGTTAATGAAATTTTCATAGGTAATTTCTTTTGCAATAGAATTCTGGTAGATAGTCATTTAGTAAAAATGGATATTTAAAATATCGCATTAGAAAATATTTAAAAGGGTATCATAAACAATGTAATTACAAATACTTTACATTAAAATTTCCTGATATTTCTCTATTACTGCTAAAAATTTCTCCAATAATGAGTATTATGTTCAAAATAACATCGCTACCATACACACACACACACACACACACACACATTCATAGCGATGGGCGATTATAGATAATTCAACAATCGTAGAACATAACAACCATCACAGTCATAGATTAATTTCCAAATTCTACAATCAAGATGTTCTACAATAGATTGTCTTATAGAGAAGCTAAAACCTACAATTACAAAATTTAATTATTACTGCAACAGGAAATGAATCATAATGACGAGCGTTTGCAGAATTATTCTACAAATGCAACTTGTAATATTCTTTTTAAAGAAGTTCTAATATCGATAATGTTGAAAAACAAATGTTAGCATTTTTTGAGCTTACAGTTTCAGCAGTGGGGGGCTTCAGACTTACTGTGTTTCAGGTTTAAGTCATAAGTTATCAAAGTTTATTGGCTTTTTCAATTTTTTTTATTAGTAACTGATAATGATTAAGAGTGATAGCGGCTTATCTTATTTTGTTCCATAGGAGCTTTTGAGATACAGTTCTGACTTTGGGGGTCTTATTTATTTTTATCTCTGGCTACCTTTGGTTTTATCAGTCCAGGTCGCTGCCTGCAGAGAATTACATGCTTACTTCAGTTACATGCATATGCATTTTCTAAAGGTGCCTTTTCTTTTCTTTTCTTTTTTTTTTTTTTTTGTGGGAGAGGAGGGGGGCTCATTTTTTCTATGTTTGACAGACACAGCCTGGAAGTATCAAATTTCATGGATTTACTTTTTCACACATCCTACAAATAATATCAAATTTGGCGATGTATAACTGTCTTAGTACTAAAACTTCTATACTTTTTTGGAATAAATGGGTGTTTGGTGATTTGGCCATTATGCAAAGAAATAAGGAAAGATAACTGACCTTTTAGGATATGTTAATCTTGGAATCAATCTGAAGAAAATTTGGGAATTTTTATATTACTATTACTGATTAATCGTTAAATCATGCTAGCTTTTAAACTTTTTCTTTTGATGTAAAGGTATGATAACCCGGCTTAATTTCTAACAAAAAAAAAAAAAGTACCATAGCTCTAATATTCTGTGGCACCAGTACTAACAACTGTACCACCCTCCCCACCGGCCTCACCTGTAACTCCAATCTGCATATTTATATTTCATACATTATTTGCAAAATTTAAAGCTTTTTTTCTTTAGCAAAATAAAAATTTTAAATACATCTATCAGCATATACTTAGCTGTCAACTATTCCACTTTTTAGTTATCACTCCTTCCGCATAGTAATTGCCTAATTTTAATGTTAGTAAATTGCAGAATTGTGTGATTAAATATGGTAAGGATTATGATTCGGAAATAGTGTTAACACAAAAAACAGATAGTTCGCGACTATGCATTTTTATGAAAAAAAATGAATGAAATTTACAGAAATTAATATTTATATGCTGAAGAACAGAACAATTTTTTCAATTTCTTATAAAAGGTACATATCTTAAACTATAATCGATTTCTTCCACATAAAAATCTTTTGTAGTGAGTCCCTGAAAATCAGATTAAATTAAAATTTTGACACCGCTATTGAAAAATTTGATGCTTTTATAGAAAAAGGGGAAACACTGCTCGATTTCATTCTATCAGAATAACAATACATGGCAATTATATCTACTTGCAAATGAAAGTGACTTCGTAAATGTGTAGAGCAGAGCCTTACAAAATAAATAGAAAAATCACGTGATTTTTATACTCATTTGCAATAGAAGACAAAATACCTCAAAACAAAACCTCAAGCTGATGCTCGTTGGCCAAAAACAGAAAGTATTCTTTTCAGGTTAGATATCTAAATAATAAAAAAAATCAGGCAATTAAAAATTATCCTACTGTCACAAAAGAAAATCGAACTGAAAGCATATTCATTGCTCAGTCTCTTGAGTGGCGTCGTATCAACACAATGCCATCAATGCCAGACATATATTTGCAAATATCACTAGAATAGTAAAACACGATTTCTGTTTTCCCTTCATTCTGATCAAAATAGCATTAAAATGATTTGAAACAGAATATAATATAAAATTTTGAAGGAGGAAATTTTTTTTTCTTCTATGCATGAATAAATTAAATTTTGAATGTAAGACAGATTGAACTTGAGCCAGTCCTAGCCCAAAACTGATATAAAAATTGAGTCCTTTCATCTCTATCTTCTGACTGTGCGACACATTACGTCACATATAAGTATTTTGATAAAAAAGAATGCAAAAGCTTGGAGATGGGAAGAAAAGGAAAGGGTAATTTAGGCTTTGGTCTTTCGGATACGTTATTGGTCGATTCCGTGGAGAGTGTCACACACACAACGCAGGCTTTAATTTGCATTTATTCAATTATTTATTAAATTTTAATGTTAATTCTGATTTTAAGTGGTATAGTAAATAAGTTATTACCATATTTTTAAATTTAAATGTGTGGCAATAAAACTCACAGAAGTATATCATTTAATTTCATTACTCAAAATGTGCTTTTTTTCTACTTCAGAAAAAAAGCACATTTTGAGTATGAAATTAAATGATATATTTCTGTGAGTTTTACTTACACACATTTAAACTAAAAAATATGTTAATAATGTATTTACCATACCACCTAAAATCAGAATTAACATTAAAATTTAATAAATAATTGAATAAATGCAAATTAAAGCCTGCATTACATGTGTGACTCTCCGCATGGAATCGCCCTATTGCACCCTGATGATAATGATTAAACCCTGATGATAATGATAGTCTAAAACTTCTGACCAAAAGATATGAATGCTTATTTACAGCTACAATCAAAAGCATGTTTTATTTCTTTCTATTTGATTATTAGATACTTATTTTTCTGCATACTGATTTGTATGCTGTTTTAGTTTTTCGATCAAATAATGTTTGATAAAAAGGAGTTAAATGGTAATATGGATAATTAATGGTACATTTAATGTAATTACAACGATAGGGGGGGGGGGAGAACTAATTATATATCACTAAAAATAAGATTAGCTTTTATTCTAATGTTAAATATTTTGTTTGGATATTTGAATAATAAATATTAATACAAGAAAAATTTAATTTATCATGGCAAACTGGGACCCACCAATTAATTACAATTGGCATAAGCCATCCTTGGATTCCATCATGCTATTCTCTTTGTAAAAAGCCATTAGAAAGTGTTCATTTTGTCAAAATAAGGCAAAGGAAAAGAATTTGCAAAGTAAACATATCAAAATGAATAAGTAACTGCAGTCTTTATCATTTAAGAAATTATACATTTTATAGTTTTACATAATATTAAATTGTCATGCAACATTAGCAATGTATAAGATCAAGTGGTCTATAATTAATCAACCAGTTTATACTTTTATTAGTTATCACTACATTCAATTGAAATATATTAAAGAAAATAAGAAAAAACTAATGTATTACAAAATTATTAGCCATGTTGTTCTGAATAGCATATTGAGAAGTTTAATAAAAAATTTAATAATGATATAAAATAGAATCATTAAAAAACATTTTTAACAAATAGCACTGAATCCCCAACACTCACATGTGATATGTTGTGATTTTTTAAATAGGAAAAAATAGAAAAATTTCGGCATTAAAACTTTTTTTTTTTTTTTTTTTACATAAAATATAGAATATATATATATATATATATATATATATATATATATATATATATATATATATATATATATATATATATATAAGCACATTTTTTTTTTGGTATGAGGAAAAACATTTACAGCAGAAGAAAACCCTATTTAATTCAAATATAGAAGTGACAAATTGTATTTTTTGGCTCTGGCAAGGCTAACGAAAATATATAGAGTACAAGAAAATATTCAGCATAATCGTTTAGGTTGGAGACCTGAACAAAACAAAATGTTGGAAGCAAATCCATTTAAATTGGGGTACAAGCTATGAATTCTCACCGACTTATGAAAAAATATACATTTTAGCAGGTACATATAAATAATTTCACTAAAGACCTCACTGTTAACCAAACTTATTTACTTAACAGTTTCACATTACATCAATAGAATTGGGAGTTCAGTCTGACATAGGATGGAGGTTCAGAGAGCCAATTAGTTTAAAGATTTATCAGGAGAGCTGATTAGCTCAAAATCTGACTGTGATGTAGTAATCACATTTATTATTATTTTTTAAATTGTAATGCAGCATTATTATCTCACGTTTTAAACTATTTATTTTCGACTCAAAGATCGTTCAAATCGCTTTTTTCTTTCCTTTTTACCGCAAGTAACAGAACTTTATATTTCAGCCTTCCCCCTCTTCCTGATCTATTTTTAGAATCAGCATGACGTCGCCCGCGTCATATTGGAGGTGAGTCTCCTCTTGCCTTTTGACCGTAGTTTCGTTTTCTCCATGCTGTCATTCGTTCTACAATTCATACGCAATTTTAATTTAACAAATAGATTTAAATCAATTCTGGATGTAGTTTTGTAAACCCCTTTTATGTAGTATATATATATCAATGCAGCCAGTTTTTTAACAGATTAATAACAGTAAAAATATTTCTATTTTTACGCAACGAGAATATTTGCATTGATTCTGTGCCCCTTGATTTACCTAGAATTTGGAAAGAGATACTAAGTAATTGTAGAAACAATAGTAAAAATTAATCCACACTCGCAAATAGCCAAGTTAATTTTATTTTATTTTATGTTTTGCAATGTTTTTCAGTATGCTTGATGTCACGTGACATTGTTTACCATGTTGTTTTTAAATTATGTAAAAATTAATCCATGCTCACAAATAGCTAATTTAATTTTTATTTTATTTTATGGTTGCAATATTTTCATTATGCTTCATGTCTCGTGACATTGTTTACTATATTATTGTTTTTAAGTTATGTGAAAATATTTTCTATTATGATTGATTTTGAAAATGTCGCCGATTGTGCGATGAAACGATCGTAAGTCTTAATAAAGATTTACCACTTTATTTTAGATCATTATCACTTTTTATAGCATTATTTAACTTAATTTAATAACTATTGTTAATAACTGGGCCTCTGACCACAAGCAAGGGCTGGCAAGTGTAGCTGCAGCAAAAATTGCAGGCTCCTGCAAACAGTGCTTAGTTTTCAGTTTTAATCTAAAAGTTGGATAGAATTTAATATCTGAAAGTAATATTTGCTGTTCCAGGAAATAAAATTCCTAGGGGCAGATTAAGAATTAGACATTAAAAGATAGAATTTTCTTTAGCTGAAAATTTAAATTTTAGATTTAAAATGGAATTTTAATATATCTCATATAGAAAAATCTGTCTTTACAAAATTTGATTAAAAAAAAAAAATAAGGAATAGCCAATGAATTGACAAGTGCAATAAATTATATCTAAATGAAATTTTGGTGCTTTTCGGTTAGCCGGGCGCCAGTGTTACGTATGCATGTATATGTCTATATACATGTATATATACATATATGTGGATATATATGTATACATGTGTATATATACAATATATGTATACATATATATGTGTGTATATATAACATTGGCGCCCGGCTAACCGAAAAGTACCGAAATTTTTTCTTACTTCAAGAGCCAACACTACAATTGCTACTTGATTTTTCTGACTAGCAGCAACATCTTTAAGAGAATGAACACCCAAGCCAATAGCTCTGGCAGGTGGCAGATCAAGCCACACTGGATCCCGTATACTATCTGTACAATCTTTCGATAAAGGATATATTGCACTATTGCCATCACGAAGAACAGCTACAGTTTCATTCTAAAAAATAAATAAGCAGTAATAATATAAATTTTCACAACAAATTAGCAAAAATGAAAATCAATCAATATGTAAAATCACAAATGGATGTGGGAAGGAGGGGGTTTATAAATAGGCACTTATATTGTCTTTAAGATTTTAAAAGATAAATGACTTAATCTTATTTTTAATGCAAAGAAAATCTAGAAAATCTACCTTGCACAAGACTGCCTGTTCGAAAAACAATATGGTACAAAGTTTTAGGAACATTGGTCGTATTATTTTGAAATCAATTAAAATGTAACTAAATTAAAATAACAAAAAGTTTAATTTTTTCTAGAATGAATAGATTTTTTGCTAACTGCATTAATATTGGATTTGAAAGGGGAAGCGGGGGGGGGGGGGGGGGCATTTTAGAAAAGTAGCATAGTAACAGAAGTCAATTGAAAACAGATGTGACACAAATATAACCAATTTTCAATTTAACAGAAAACACAAACTAAGCAATTTCACAGTTGTCACACCTTGTTCTTATTCTTACTGACTTGCTAAAACAAAGATAGCAAATTTATGCCATAAAATAAATAAATAGATCTTAATAGAAAAGGAAAAAATATATATATGATGATGGAATAGATGAATGAAAGCGAGAAAGATTATTAAATTTTAGATTTAATTTCGTAGAATTTTAGGAAAAAGTATCCAGCAAATTACAGTAAACTTACTTCACCACTGATGCCAAATGATATTAATCTTGTGTCTTGACCTAAGAATGATTGTGTATCCGTTGGAAATGGGCTGTCTTGTGTTGTTTTGCCTGTTGATATATTATACAACACATAACTTAGACGATCTCCATTTTTCACAACAGCATGTATACCTGCAAAAATTTAAATTAGTTAAACATTAATCTCTCTATTCTAAAAAAAAAAAGTAACTACCGCTGTTACCGCCGCCGCCGGTTTTGAATTTTTTGTGACTGGAGGTCTTTCTTCGTTAATATTAAGAAACATAATGCATACAAAAATATGAAAATTGGTAGTATTATACAGAACTGTTTGATAAACATGCTGATGCAGACAGTTTTCAAATCTAAGAATTATTTTAAGAGATATTTAATGCTAAAGTTATGCAAAATCGTTCCATTAAAAAAGTTTTATAGGAGCAAAAACTATACATCGGAATTTGATAATTTTTAGATCGTTTTATAATTTATAATTTACCGGTGTGCAGAATTCATTTATTTTTTTAATTTGACTCATTTTTCGAGGTGTTATTTCTATTTTAAATTCAAATTTTCAGCATTTCGAGAGATATTTTTTATTTACTAGGGGGTTCTGCCCTCTACGAGTCACGCTCGGTGTCTGAACGGGGACACTGCAGACTCTAAAAGTATGCTAATTTGATCGGCTTTAAAAAGATTTCGGAAGATTGAATTACAATTTAAAAATTAGTGACGATCTCCCTATAAACGGATTTCTATTCATTTCTCTTTGACTGGGGAATTTTAAGGCCAAATCCGCTGTGGTACTACTTGATTAACCCGTCGACCAATTTCGCCAAATTATATAAATTGCCAAAGTACTCACCAAATTATACAAATTGACATCATTTTTATTTTAAATAACAAAAGAACAAATAAATTAGTGCAACATTAATAAAAATAGAAATAAAATGTTGAAATAAAAATAACTTGACGTAGACACGTGTAACTTGCTTAAAGTCAAGTTAATGTGACATTTACGAATGATAGATTTTTGGTTGACGGGATAACTCAGTAGTACCAAACATACATATGTCAATAGCTGTTTTCGTCTTTGATTAAGTAGAATAAGTTAAACATTTCAAAATAAGCTAATATAAAAAGAATTAAGTAAACAGAATCTTTGTCTCCCGGTATTTTTTAACAAAGCGAAAAGAAAGTTCTTTTAAATAAGACATTTTAAATTAATCGTTTTTAATATTCACGTGAAAATACTTGTGTTAAAAATGAAATATTATTTGCGCTTTTTTAATAAAAATAGTTGAAAAGTATCCTCTCAAAATATCAAATAAATGTCTAGCGCAATTTCTAAATTTAAACCGTTTTGCAATATTATTTTGTGTTCATTTTATGTAATAACTATAATGTGACGTAAATATGATGTAATTTCTCCTATTTAAGACTTCTAACGCATGTTAATAAATTTATTATTTTACAAATTTCTTTCTCTCTTAAAATTCACGTGTAATTATAGTTTTTATGACGTAATTTTTAATAAGTTCCTGCTTTTTGTACATAATTATTTAATTCTAATTCCAATTTTTTTTTTTCTGGTTATAATAGTCACGTGTAAATAAATTATTAATTTATTTACACGTATATATTTTAAGCAAACATTATTGTTTCCGCTGTTTATACAGTTGGCAACAGTTTAAATTAATATCACTTTCTAAAATCTGTAAAAAATATCTCTAGAAATGCTGAAAACTTGAATTTAAAATAGAAATAAAACTTCAAAAAATTAGTCAAATTAAAAATAAAGAAATATAGTCTGCACACCGGGAACTTCAAACGTATAAAATGATTTAAAAATGATTAAATTCCCATGAATAGTTTTTGCTCCCATAAAACTTTTTTAGTGGAACGATTTTGTCCAACTTTAGCATTAAATATCTCTTAAAAGAATTATTCGATTTGAAAACTGTCTGCATCAGTGTGTTTATGAAACATTTCTGTATAATACTACCGATTTTCATATTTTTGTATGCATTATTTTTCTTAATATTAACGAAGAAAGACCTCCGGTCACAAAAAATTCAAAACCGGCGCCGGCGGCGGTGGCAGCGGTAGTTACTTTCTTTTAGAATAGAGAGATTTTAGAAAATTGTACTAATTTAACCTGTTGCCAATTGTATAAACAACGGAAACAATAATGTTTGCTTCAAATTAAAAATTTATTTACACGTAACTATTATAAATAGAAAAGATACTTTCAAATTAAAATTAAATAATTGCATATAAATAGCAGGAACTTGTTGAAAATTACGTCATAAAAAGTATACACGTGAATTTTAAAAGAGGAAGGATATTGTAAAATAATAAATTCATTAACATGCGTTAGAAGTCTTAAATAGGAGAAATTACGTCATATTTACGTCACATTACAGTTATTACATAAAATGAACACAAAATAATATTGCAAAACAGTTTAAATTTAGAAATTGTGCTAGACATTTGATATTTTGAGAGGATCTTTTCAATTATTTTTGTTAAGAAAGAGCAAATAATATTTCATTTCTAACAATAGTATTTTCACGTGAATATTTAAAAGAGAAAGAATAGCTTGGTCAAAATTATGTCACATTAAAAGCGATTAATTTAAAATGTCTCATTTAAAAGAACTTTTTTTTCGCTTTGTTAAAAAATATCAGGAGACAAAGACTCTGTTTACTTAATTCCTTTTATATTAGCTTATTTTGAAATGTTCACATGAAATGAAAACGTGTCTACGTCATCAAGTTATTTTGATTTCGACGTTTTATTTGTATTTTTATTAATGTTGTACTAATTTATTTGTTCTTTCGTTATTTAAAATAAAAAATTATGTCAATTTGTATAATTTGGCGAAATTGGTCGACTGGATAATCAAGTAGTACTGCAGCGGATTTGGCGTTAAAATTCCCCAATCAAAGAGAAATGCATTTATAGAGAGATCGCCACTGTTTTTTAAATTATAATTTAATCTTTCGAAATCTTTTTAAAGCCGATCAAATTAGCGTGCATTTAGAGTCTGCGGTGTCTGGACGGGGGTTGGCGAGCATAGCTCGTAGGGGGCCGAGCCCCCTAGTGAAAGAAAAAAATATTAGAGAAAATCACCACTAAAGCAGTTTTTTTTTTAATTTAAATGAATACAGCAGACTCCCTCGAATCTGCACAGCTTGGGACAAGAGGTTTTGCAGATTTCTGGTCACTGATTTGTTTACATTTTTTAACGAGTAATTTTAATGCAATTTGACTTTATTATAATGAATGCTTACAATAAAGTGAAATATTAAAATAATTAAGTAAAATAAGAAAATTTAATAATGTAGTGAAATATTAAAATAAGTAAAAAAGTTAAGTAATAAAGTAAAATAATAAAAATTAAGATAGTTTTAAAAATGATTACATTATTAAAAGTAAAGGTCAAGTAAATAATTAAAAGTGCATATTCAATAGGCATAATACAAATGAGATACATTTTTCTTGAATTATTCATTCAAACTTGCCTCAAAGATACACTACTAATTCACATCAAAATCATAAAATAAGGAAATTTTATTTCAGGTTTAGCCAGACTTAATACCCAAAAAAGCTTGATTAATAAATAAATATATTTGGTAAAAAGATTGTGGCCACCAGTACCCAGCAATACCTTAAATTTTTTTAGAAATAAATTTATATTTCCTTAACCCTCCGATCGTCTTGAGGGCTTTCCTGCATTTTCATAAAAATCAGGGTTGGCACGGTTTAAACCAATAGGTTTTTTCTCAAAAAAAAAAAAAAAAAAAAAAAAAAAAAAAAAAAAAAAAGATTGTTTTTCAATCATGTTGTAACATATTTTTTAATTTGCAATTTATAAAATCATCCAAAATCGATGTCTCTTTATATGTCATACTTATATATTTTTTTTTCTTATATCATTGCTAATACAATTCCTCTTGAAAAAATGTCCTTGTTGGTGACTAACACTACACTGATTCCCCCCCCCCTCCCCTTTTTTTTCTTTCTAGAATGAACCCTACTTTACATAAACAAAGTTTCAAGCAGAAATCCTTATAATATTATAAATGCGAAAGTTTGTGTTTCCAAAACCCTATTCATCTCACTCGACTGTCTGTCACAGAATTCATTCTCAGAAACTGTACATGTTAGGCTTGAAATTTTGCATACTTATAGCTGAATACCTCCGATCACACGACAAATCAAAATTTTGAAAAGGTCTTATAATATTTTAATTAAATGAATTCATTTAATGATGTGGCAACATTTCTGTGATTTAAATTTTAAAACAGAACCTTAATTTCAGTTTCTTCGAGCAGGCTAGATGGCTCAGTGGTACTGCATTTGCCTGCTACTCAAAAGGTTCCTGGTTCAAAGCTGGGCATTGGAAGCAATTCTTGAGTATTCTTAATCTAATTAAAAAATAGCTTCCTCTTGCATTCATTTTAATATTAAATTTTAATGGTGCCGTCATCCATGTTCTTATTGATAAAGGATAAGGATTTAAAAATTATAAATTAATGATTTGGATTTATTAATTAAAAAGGTTGAAGTGTTTCGAAAGGAATATTTAACTAAAACTTTTTTTTATGATTTTCAATCACACTTACCCTTGTTTAACTGATAAAGTTTTTATTTTATTCTTTGCAAAATAATTCAAAACTCAAATGGAACAAAATGGGAACTCAATGGGAACCCAAAATGAAGGAATCCTCATTTTATTATTTATTTAGACATTGTACTTAACTTTCTTTCACACTTTTTCTAGGAATGAGACTTGTCAGTACTACTTCAAAAGTACTGACAAGATCAAAAGATTTTTTTTACCTTTTTATCTTATTACAAGATTTATACTAAATAATGACTATATTTAAGTATTATAGCAAAATATAAACATATAATATTTCAGAAGTACAGCATGATCTTATGACATACATAAAGTAATAAATTCTTTTCAGCTCTATATAAAAAGTCAAAAACAATAAAATTATTAAAATTCATTATCATACCAGGTGATTCAGAATATAGGTTACAAACATTTTTAGAGTATATATATAAATAAAAAAAAAAAAAAAAAAGCATTTTATAAACTTTAAAATATCCTTTTTCTTTAATAGAATGGAATTTTTACTGTTTTACTTGCTACAGCAATAGAAAAAGGTTTTAAAAAAATAACTTACACCCCCCCCCCCTCCCCAAAAAAGAGCCCTGGACCATATATATTTTTTTTAATATGTGAACAGTCCCTTGAAAACAAATGCAATATATAAAAGCTACATTTGATTTATATACTTTTTATAATTGGAAATATTTTTCTATTATCTTGTAGAAATAATCATAACAACCTATATTTTTGAATCAGCCAGTATAAAGATGGAATATAATTCATCAAAGAGTAACCAATAAGTTTTTTCATTACCTTGGCCATCAACTGCCATAGTCAAAATTGAATTTGTGTCAGCAATATTAACTTTACGAGGTGATCTTTGAAAACAATCTGGTACTCTAGGAGTATTACCACTTTTAACAACCAAAAGTTCATCTTTGCGCATAAGTCTGCATTCTTGAAGCAAACTACATACAGAATCATCAGCAGATGAACCAAATTGTGTCTGCATTGAATTACCATTAGATGAATATTCTCTGCTAGGAAATCTCACAGCAGCATAAACACCATCAACCTGATTTTAGAAATAAGTATAAAAGTAAAAGAAGTTGTTTTTAAAAATACTCTTTTATAAGCATTCAATATTTATCTTACAAATTGTACCTAATTTTATGAATATATATATATTTTTTTTGGTTACAATAAGTTAAATTGGAGAGGGTCTAATTATGGAAAATTCAATGCTGTGATTTACTCTTGATAAAAAGCATAAACTAGCGCATTTATTTAAAAAAAATTATCCGTTTTGCTATGTTTCTTTTATTTAAGCTATCTATTCACGATTTCTAAAATGTGTTCTCAGTGTATAATCATAACTTAATACTAAAACTATTAATTAATAAAAGCATATTTTTTGGAAAATTATTACACTATTTTTAATTTGTATTTTACTTCCTACTTTTTACTATTTAAAATATTTCACTATTACAATTTGCAGTAAGTCATATTTTAGTGAGTGTGGTTTGGCACATAGTCCATTGTTACTGCAATCATGAAAAATACTTGGACTAATTATAATTTAATAATTTATAATTAATTTCTAAAAATGCTAAAATGTTGAATTGTCATTGGAAACATACCTGTTTGCAACATAAATTAGCAACATTAAATATTTTAAAATGTTAAATCTAAGCTACATTTGTTGAATTAGGATTACAATAGTTTTAGGAAAACATTTGAATTTAAAATCATTTAAATGGGAATTTTATTTAAAATTATAAAAATACCTTTACAACTTTGCCAATAGGGGCATTCTTTACATCTTCTACAAAAATGACATCTTTTAATGGCCAAGCTTCTTCTTCTTTACGATCAATGTCATCTCTGGACTGAAAACTTGATCTGTGTTTACGTTCTGAAACAGGAGAATAAATGTTGAATTAACAAAAATAACAGTTTAAAGTCAAATCATTTGAGGGGGGGGAGGGGTTATGATGTGACAAAGTGAAATCGTTTTTGCTGATTTTTCATCCCATAATAGCAAACAAATGATTCTGAATAAAAACTTCATCAATAAATAAAATAAAAACATAAATAAATCAAAAAGTTAACAGCTATTTAATCAAACTATACGATTATCTGTATGTAAATGATATTAGTGTTTTAAAATCAGTATGGGTAATATATATTTCAATTTTTTGTTTAAAATCTGATGTCATTTTTACCTGCTTTCTGTATTTACTAATATTAATACTCATTGTATTATTTACAAATGTTGAAAATGTCCTTTTCATTTCCACTATGACGCCATATTCATCTTTTTAATTCTTAAAAACTATTTTTTACGTGGAAATCATTCAACTAAAAATAAATAAATTATTATTACGGCTTTTGAATTATTTGCAACAATGATAGAAAAAATGTTACATTTTCTATGAAAAATATCAGTTGATTTCTCAATGAAAAAAGCGAAATTTGGAATTAAGAAAAATATTTGAATAATGTTAAAACAAATTGGCCCATGTTATTCTCTGGGTTATAATTCACCCATATGCAAAGGCATTTTACCATTTGTTTTGACCCTGACATCAGACAAACGTTTTTACACTTTAAATTTATAATATCATTAGAATTAGTAAAGAATAAAAAATGAGTTGCACCAGGGACAAAAAGGTGGGAAGAAAAAATTAAAAAGTTATGATCTCCATAGGCTTTTCTATGTTAAATTAACACTGAGAAGTGACAGTGGAATTATAAATAAGTATTGCGCTGCCGCGCAATACTTATTCTGAAACCTAAAAATGTAGAGAAAACACAATATAATGATGAAGCTTTTAATTAAAGTTTCAAGTTTTATTTATTTATACCCGTGTTTGGCGAAAAATTTTAACTTCTTTAATGTAAATTAAAAATATTATTGACAAATCAAGTTATTTGTTGCAAAAATAATAACTCACAGTTTTTAGATTTTAGGAAATATACGTTTGACGTTAAGTTTTGTCACCAATTTCCACAGATTGTTGTAAATGTCAATTTTTATAATAAGTCACAAATTGTAAAACTATTTTTATAGCAACAGTGTGCATATGTGGAAAAGATATATATAACATTTTGTATCAAAAATAAAATTAGCTCTGTTTTAATATATGTAACTTTCTGTAAAAACATTGATTAGATGTCAGAATTTTTTTGGGGGGAAAAAAAGAGGCGATAGTATGAGGCAGGGTTGGGTTTCTTCCAGGACAGTGGAAGAAACCGGAAGTAATGGAAAAAACTGGAAGAAATGGAAGAAACAAACAGAAAACAAAATAGATGCTCAAAATTAAAGTATATTATCTTTGTAAAAAAATTAAACTCAAAGTATAATTATATGAACCCTAAATTGGAAAATTTAATTAATATTAAAAATATTATTTTTGAGAAAATAAGTTATATTTTTAATAACATACTTCAGGTTCAGCAGACATTTACAGTTGATGGGTTTTACAACTTTAGAGGTATAAGGATTTTTATTATTATTAATTATGCCATTTATGTAAAAAGAGAAAAAAATCTACCTACAAAATGTTTATTTTTCATATAAAAATACATTATTTTTTATAAAAATGCATTATTTTGAACTGCACAACACAGAAAACAAACAAATTTGTAATTATTTATACTAGTGTCTCGCATACATATCTCAATACTGATTTTAACAGACTAATGTTCTTAAAATATCAATGGGTATGTCGAAATGCTTTTAAACTTTAATGATGTTTTCTGTAGGACTTTTTCATTCATCCATTCTAAGTTGAGAAACTGATTGCAGCATCCTACTGATAAAAGAGACTTTTTGTTATACTATGCTGCATTGTAGTAAGGAAAGTGAGGATTTTAATGATTCTTTTTAATACAGTAATTATTGTACTATATTATTTACCTTAATTAAATTGATGTAAATTAAGCACTTTTTTTATTTAAGTGAGTTTCATTCTACCATTGGTGAATGATCCGTTTATAATTTACTACCAGTTTCAAAAATTAAAATAATTAAAAAATATGCTTTTTAAATTGAAATGGATGACATTTGATTTTGTGCATTTTGGATAAAATTTCTTTTCTTCATTTAGCCAATGGTTGAAGATCTTTAGACAAGTTTTTTGTGTGATCTTGGCTAGAAAACTGATGTAATTATTGATTTAGCATACATAATTAATTAAATTTGTGTAGGTCTGATGCAATTAATTTACTTAAGGTTGTAGGAAGAAGACATTGTATTTTACAAAGTTGAAAGTTATATGCTAAATTCTTAAAGGATAACAGTTTCTTCCATTTCTTCCTCTTGGAAGAAACCTATTTCTTCCGGCTGGTTTTTTCCGTGGTTTTTTCCACTGTGGAAGAAACTTGCCAACCCTGGTATGAGGTCTGACAAAAAAACTTCAAATATAAACATTTTTGTTATGTGCATTTGTCGTTCTCTTATAAAGAGACTTTACTACAAGATAAATGTGCTGGTGTTCCGTAATCTTAAACAGAACACAAAGATGAAAAAATCAGACAATGTTAATGTGCAATGCTTCGATATGATATTGAGCAAATGAACACTTTAAGAAATGTAAATTTGTGATTTTAACATTACAAGTGCTATTTTAACAATCAGTTCGTTGAACTATGAAATATCTAGTGATTTTACTGAACCAGTGCAAATTGGTAAAATACAGCCACTGTAAGTATCCATATGTATGTATGTTTGTAGAGGGAAGTTCCTTAATCGGGTTTGCAGATGATTGCTGTATTTTAGAGAGCATGAGGCAAATTCAATTTCACTGTATTAACCTTTATTTTTTTTCTTTTTGTATGTACGGAAAACATTCTAACTTTAATTTAAACCTGTGCCTTTATGTTTTATACAATTGCTGTTTGTATAATTAGATAATTTATGTTCAAGTAATTTATATTTAAAAATATTTGCCTCCATG
Source organism: Maratus speciosus (assembly GCA_963932465.1). Classification (NCBI taxonomy): domain Eukaryota; kingdom Metazoa; phylum Arthropoda; class Arachnida; order Araneae; family Salticidae; genus Maratus; species Maratus speciosus. Next base: position 145,339,461 of record OZ010791.1, read on the forward strand.
TTTATATAAATTGCAGCCCATGAAAGACATGCAACAGCACTGCCATCAATTGATCTACTTTTCAGCATACCTTTATCACATGGCAATTTGACAACTGGTAGAAACCAGCCTATCTTGATCACATGATAGCCAGTAGGTGTGGAAGTAGTGTGACCTGTGTCTTTCATGGTTGGGATATAACTGCTCACATTAAACCACATTGTTGCCAATATTGCTCGTGCTTAATGCTAGTCTTTACTAAAATCCAGATTATGAAGCTTTATCTTTATATTCATGTGTGAATGCATTCAATAATTATAAGTATGTATTCATGTATGTATTATTATTTTGATTACATATTTGACTGCATTTTAAGGATAATTGATAAACATTTTCTGTTCGAAACAAAAAATCTTTGTTGATAAATATAAGAGGACAGCTCTAGCTTCCCATCAAGAATTATACCTTTATCAACATAACTGCCAAAATACTACTGGTATTGGCACCGAAACTGGATTGAAGTCGATAGTGTCAAAACATTGCCTGGATTAAAAATTAAAAACATTCATCAACACAAATGTTACGAAAAACTTCAGCCCAAAAAGTCCATAGTTTCATATCATTTTCATTATTTTCTATATATTTTCACTGTTTATTCAAATAAAAAATTTAATTCCTCATGTTATGTTGATACAATAATTATATTTCATCATTTGGTAAAACTTTACTAAAGCTGCCTATAAAGTGCCTCTAAAATGTACCTTAATCTTTACATTGAGATTACCTGAACATACTTTCACTATTTCTAAATACTAAGGGCTCAGCCCCCTGCTTTGCTAACGTTCGCCAACCCCAGTGAATTGCAACGCAATTCACACTCGGACCACTTTGCTCGCTCGACACTATTTGCATCAACTCTAGCCAGAATCAATATAATCATAAATCATTTTAATATATGAAATTTACAAATATGTTTTATATCATACAGCACGATCGTGCTGTATAGTAGAGCTCAGCCGCATCTTTTACGTTTTGAAACATGATGAAAAGACAACTCAATTACAATCCAAACCAGAAAACACTCAGTAATGAATAATGGCTTTTTGGAAAGGTCTTAATTTAGCGATGTGCCTTTCGAAGGTCAGGTAAAAGAATATCCAATATTAAGGGAATGGCACCCACTTAAACTTTACATAACATTCCATAATTTAACAATATAGAAATATCTCCTTCAATCTTTCTTTCCTGTTGCCACATCCTAAAAAGCGGCACAATAATTTAAATAAAGTGATAACACGCATATTTTGTTTTAAATAAAAATCATATTTTCTCGCTATATTTTTGCATTTTTCAAATCGACGTCATTCTAATCAGAAAATGAAAACATTTCCTATATATATGTAAAAACTTTAACTAAACATGTGTTAAAATGACGCAGTATCTTCATTTGAACGATTTTAATGTTTAAAAATCTATTTTAATACAGGAGTTTTATTTAAAAAAAAACAATTTAGGAAAAGATAATAATAAAAAAAAATCGTTTGCTAAGTATGACGTCAATTTCTGCTTAACTGACATAACTTTGTAATGATGTTTTATTCTGAAAAGAGACTCCTGATATTCTGAAATTAATCCTTATTATTATCATCCATAAAACAAAAGATTTATTTTTAAGTCATACGAAAGAAATTTTCGGTAAATGCTAGTTCATTTGGTTGTATTTATTGCATTTTCCTGCGTATTGCCAGGGAAATCGTGTACTCCTATTGCACGCACCAAAGAAAACATGCATTATAATTTTAAAAGCTGAAACACTTTAGTATAATTATGCAGGGTTCATACAGAGTTGGGAAGAAAAAATCCAAGGAGTACCGAAAAAATCCAAGGAGTCCAAAAAATTTTAAGGAATTGTCATTTTTGTTGTTGTTTTTATGTGCTGCATCGTTATGAGGTATGCACACTCTAATTTTTAATGCCCAATTTGGAGAGAAAAACATTTCAAAAACAAATTTTACTCTATTAGAATCTAATTGTTAGTGCTGAAATCGCACAGTTTTCACAATATTTTGCTTACTGATTTCCTAAGTTTAAATACAAAATAGACAAACTTTTTTATGCAGTGACCAATTGTTAATATAAATAGAGATTAGTCAAACCCCAAACACTTATGTATATCACAAACATGATACATCTTAAAGAGAATTTTAAAAGGTAAAAAAAAAAGAATGCTAAACGCAACATACAAGAAAAAATATATCAAGTTTTCAATTTATTCTTTTAGAACAGCGATAATCGCTAACTTTGAAGGTGAAACTTTCACCTAATGCGCATTTTTTTCGCGATCTTATGATGAAATTCGTGATTTTTTCGCGATGTTCTAAAAAAATTCGCGTTTTTTCGCGATCTTCTGGGGAAATCGCGTTTTTTTCTCGATGTTATAATGAAATTCGCGATGTTCTAGGAAAATTCGCGTTTTTTCGGAATCTTCTAGAGAAATTCACGTTCTTTTCGCGATCTTCTGGAGAAATTCGCGTTTTTTCGCGATATTTTTAATGGAATTCGCGTTTTATTTCGATCATTCGACCTTTTTTTGCGATCCTTTGACGATACTTGCATGCTTTTCACGATCTTATGACGAAATTCGCGTTTTTTTCGCGATCCTTTGACGAAATTCGCGTTTTTTTTCGCGATCCTTTGACGAAATTCGCGTGTTTTTGCGATCCTTTGACGAAATTCGTGAGTTTTTCGCGATCCTTTGACGAAATTAGCGAGTTTTTCGCGATCCTTTGACGAAATTCGCGAGTTTTTCGTGATCATTTGACGAAATTCGCGAGTTTTTCGCGATACTTTGAGGAAATTCGCGTGTTTTTCGCGATACTTTGAGGAAATTGCGTGTTTTTCGCGATTTTTTGAGGAAATTCGCTTTTTTTTCGCGATCTTCTGGGGAAATTCCGTTTTTTTCGCGATCTTCTGGGGAAATTCGCGTTTCTTTCCCCGATCTTCTGGGGAAACTCGCGTTTCTTTCCGCGATCTTATGGGGGAAATTCGCGTTTTTTTCGCGATCTTCTGGAGAAATTCGCGTTTTTTCGCGATATTTTTAATGGAATTCGCGTTTTATTTCGATCATTCGACCTTTTTTTGCGATCCTTTGACGATACTTGCATGCTTTTCACGATCTTATGACGAAATTCGCGTTTTTTTTCGCGATCCTTTGACGAAATTCGCGTTTTTTTTTCGCGATCCTTTGACGAAATTCGCGTGTTTCTGCGATCCTTTGACGAAATTCGTGAGTTTTTCGCGATCCTTTGACGAAATTAGCGAGTTTTTCGCGATCCTTTGACGAAATTAGCGAGTTTTTCGCGATCCTTTGACGAAATTAGCGAGTTTTTCGCGATCCTTTGACGAAATTAGCGAGTTTTTCGCGATCCTTTGACGAAATTAGCGAGTTTTTCGCGATCCTTTGACGAAATTCGCGAGTTTTTCGTGATCATTTGACGAAATTCGCGAGTTTTTCGCGATACTTTGAGGAAATTCGCGTGTTTTTCGCGATACTTTGAGGAAATTCGCGTGTTTTTCGCGATTTTTTGAGGAAATTCGCCTTTTTTTCGCGATCTTCTGGGGAAATTCCGTTTTTTTCGCGATCTTCTGGGGAAATTCGTGTTTCTTTCCCCGATCTTCTGGGGAAACTCGCGTTTCTTTCCGCGATCTTATGGGGGAAATTCGCGTTTTTTTCGCGATCTTCTGTGGAAATTCGCGTTTTTTTCGCGATCTTCTTGGAAAATTCGCGGGTTTTTTTGCGATCTTCTGGGGAAATTCGCGGGTTTTTTTGCGATCTTCTGGGGAAATTCGCGTTTTTTTCGGGATCTTCTGGGGAAATTCGCGATTTTTTAATGGAATTCGCGTTTTATTTCGATCGTTCGACCTTTTTTGCGATCCTTTGACGATACTTGCGTGTTTTTCGCAATCCTTTGACGAAATTCGCGTGTTTTTCGCAATCCTTTGAGGAAATTCGCGAGTTTTTAGCGATCCTTTGACGAAATTCGCTAGTTTTTCGCGATCATTTGAGGAAATTCGCGAGTTTTTCGCGATCCTTTGAGGAAATTCACTTGCTTTTAGCGATCTTTTGGGGAAATTCGCGTTTCTTTCGCGATCTTATGGGGGAAATTCACGTTTTTTGCGATCTTTTAATGAAATTCGCGTTTTATTTAGATCGTTTGACGAAACTGACGTTTTTTTCGCAGTCTTTTGATGGAAACTGCATGTTTTTCGCGATCCTTTGAGAAAATTCGCGCTTTTTTCGCGATCCTTTGAGGAAATTCGCGCATTTTCGCGATCTTTTGAATAAATTTGAGTGTTTTTCGCGATCTTTTGAGGAAATTTGCGTGCTTTTCGTTTTCTTTTGAGGAAATTGGCGTGTTTTCGCTATCTTTTGACGAAATCCGCTTTTTTTCTCGATCTTTTAACGAAATTTGTGTTTTTTTTTCGTGGCCCGTTGAGTAAACTCGCGTTTTTTCGCTGCCTTTTAAGAAATTCGCGTCTTTTTTACGATCTTCTGAAGAAATTAGAATTTTTCCGCGATCTGTTAGAGAAACTCGCGTTTTTTCACGATCCTTTGACAAAATTTACGAATTTTTTCCGCGAACGATTGACGAAATTTGACGGTATTTTTTTTTAAAGATATTCGGGAAAAGCGCGATTTTTCCGAGATTCTTGGCCAAATGCCAAACATCGATAAAATTTAAAATGAAGGTCGGCTAACACTGTCGAAAAACGGACTTTACGGAAATAATAATTGAAAAACGAACCTAGTGGGAGCCCTTCTATTAAGATTATCCTAACTAATCAATGTTGTGCTTTAGATGAATGGTAGTGCATAAAGGATTAACCATGCGTTATTTTACAATCACGATTTTTTCCCCTCGGCAGCAACATCGCTTGCGTCCAATGCCGCAATACAATTTAAGGAGTTTCTAAGGAGTGGTTTGCTTATCTAAGTAGTTCTAAGTACTACTTGGGAATGTTTTAATTTCTAAGGAGTTTCCAAGGAGTCTAAGGAGTTTGTGCGAACCCTGATTATGTCATTATAATGCCAAACGAAATTCAATTTCACGAGTTTAAAAAAATTTTAATATTGTTGGACCGAAAGTAATAATCCAAGACAGGGCGGTGAACCTATGGCACACGTGCCATAAGTGGCACGCTGCAGATTATTTTTGGCATGGCATAGATTTAAGTTTTACATCAAAATATAGTAGAATTTCACAAAATGCATTAATTAATATAGATGTTGTCTGTGTCACTTGAATCCGATTAGTTCGGCTGGTTGTGATTGTCATGCAGATTGAAGAAATTGAAATATAACTTAATTTATCCGAATCTAGCACAATGTTGGCTCAGAATATTTTGAAAATTAGAAGATTATCGCTAAACAAAAATTAAGAGTGTAATAAGCAAAAATGCTGATTTTAAAATTATAACAACTTGGAATTCAATTCCAGACACTAAAAGCTATAGTTACTGGCACTTGCTATTTTGACAATTTTTTCTGCAAGACATTCTTTTCGTAAAAAAAAAAAAAAAAAAAAAAAAAAATGAAAAATGAGAAATTCAACTAAAAACGTCTTGTCAAGGTGAGTGCAATTAAACTTGCATTCTATCGAAAATAACTAAGTACAAAGCGGATAGAAATTATTTGGCATTTAAGATGATGCAACAGAAATAATATTTTTTAAATAAATTTCTACAGTATAACATCAAATATCACCTGTATTTTTTTAATGCTAAAAACAAAATTTTAAGTAGTTTTGAATCATTATTATTTGTTCCATTAAATTTTTTTTATTGTTGGCACGTCATGATCATGTAAAGTATATTTTTGGGAAAATTTGGCACGAGGACGTGAAAAGGTTCGCCATCCCTGGTCTAAGAGCTAGCTATGTTTTCGTCACTTGATTTTAGCAAGGCTCATTTTTCTATATGCTCTTCCGTTTTATGGTGTAGTATGTATGCAAATGGTCTGGCGGCGGCAGACGTTAAGTTTACCTACGGGAGAAGGGGTTATGCAGATGAAAAAAATTCAAAATTACGTCATTTTAGCAAGGCTCATATTTCTATATGCTCTTCCATTTTATGGTGTAGTACATATACGGACCGTCTGGCTTTCGGGAGACGCAGCATTTACCTGTGGGAGAAGGGGTTATGCTGGTGAAAAAACTTCAAAATTACGTCATGAAACACTTCTGACCTTCCTTCTACCTTTCAAGGCCAAGGTTGAGAAAGGTTGTATGAAGGAATGTCTTCGATATGTTCATTCGTTACGGGATAACACACACTAAAATAATTTTACTGAAAGGGTGAAATAAAAGCTGCCTTCATATGTTGATGAAAGTATATTAAATGTAATTACTGTAAATTTTATAAAATAATTCATGTTTTAAGAGGTAAAACAAATCATTGCATATTTTCTAAGGGAAAAAACCCACCAATTTTACAGAAACTTATAAAATCGGAAAATAAATATGAAACCCTTTATTTTTCCCTAAAAAGAAGTAGTACTGATGCATTTTACAATATAGAGTAGTAGAGTTTTTTTAACCCGTTCGGGACGAGCGACCGGTATTCGTGCCGGCGTTTTTGGCACTCAGATCCCGAGCGACCGGTATTCGTGCCGGCATTTTTGGCACTCAGATCCCGAGCGACCGGTATTCGTGCCGGCATTTTTGGCACTCAGATCCCGAGTGACCGGTATTCGTGCCACACAGTTGGAACGTTTTATTCCAGAAAGTTTAACTCAGAAAAAAATTCCGTAATCAAATTTAAATATACATTTGGGAAGAACATATTTCCTTCTGTCTAGGAAAGCAAATGGAATCTGTTAATATATTTTTAATCTATGTCAATTTAATTTTTTTTCCAAAAATGGATGCAATGAAGAAAAAAAAAAAGTGGGTTTATCTCACATGCATCTATTTATGTTTCTGAAACATGATTTTCTTTCTATCATAAATCTTTTATGCGTCAAATGAAACTTTATTTTTTGTTTATCAGAAATTTTTCTAAGTCACTTGGGAAAAGGAATGGTTTAGTCAGCTGATCAACTCTAAGCTTATGACGTAAGCTTCACGTATGCATATGGCTAGGCTTCCAGTTGATTCATTTTCAATTACTTCTTTTCTACTTTTATCTGGATTGGAAATAATTTATTTGTAAGTCGTGGTGATTAATGGTTTCGGACTTTCGTCCATTTAGGAGGAAAGCGGCGTATTTATATTTTTATTTTGTTTCAACAAGGGCTGCTACGCAGTTTAAATATTTGCGGATGCTTGTTCAAAATATTTTCGGCACCGTCAAGTCAAGAAAACTTTTATTCGCTCTTCTTCTTCTCCTTTTTTCCCCTTCAATAATTATTCATACCATTTCAAATAATTCAGTCTTAAATTATCTACATTTAAGTATCTTATTTTACAAACTCATTAAAATGACTACAAACGGAAGTATTTGACTGAATATATGGAATAGTTGGGATAGTGAAAAACATTTAGTAAAAGAAAAGAAAATGTATGAAATTTATGTATTTTCAGAAAGTAAAATTTAAGAGGGTGGTGTGATTCTAACACAATCATTGAACTCTGTATCATACGGTGTATAAATAACGCAGCTAGCAAATTTGTTTATATATTTCATCACTCAATGCAGTATAAATATAGGCAAATGCATGCACAAAATACTTTCGATTTATTTTGTACAAATTACTGTTTGATAAATAACATTATAAAACAAATATTTAAAGATTATACCGCTAGATGGCAGCACTAGATGATAGTCCTAATATTAGCAGCTATCAAATAGTTTTTTCCCCTCATCTCCTGCAATACATTTTTCCGCAGAGTGTTCTACGAAGCACAATGAATAGGTTGTAAAATGCACGCAGTTTTGCGTTAGATTTCCCCCAGAGTTTATGATAGGCAGGAAATGATGAAATGTTTGCGAATCTATGTTTTCACATGCGGATCCCCTGGTAGCAGAAAGTGCGCAACGCGCGACGTGCGTCGCAGATTTATTTTGGACCTTGCAGATAAATTTGCCAACTTAAAAATGTATTTCTTTAATAAAAAAAAAAAAAAGAAAAAATTCTGACCAAAAAATATCGCGAATTCGACAAATGGTCACCGAAAAATATAAATTTCGACAATCGTTCGCATAAAAAATTGGTAATTTGTCTCGTGCGATATATAATTTCATTAATTATATACGTTAAAATGGTACATTAACATAAGCAGAAATACGCCGTGCAAGCAAAGGCTGGATATGAAATTTCACGGAAGAATGGACGTGTCTTGAGTGTAACTTAATGTAGCTTAAGGAGAACTTTAATAACACAAAGGCAAATTCACTTAAAAACAGAAGGCAGTTTATTTAATAAATATCTTGAAGAGTTGACAGCATGATAATCCACATTATAACTTCTCTAATAAACAACAGTCGTGAAGAATGAAGACTTTGATACATGAATAAGCACAATTAATTTGCATATGAAAAACTATTTAAAAGCATTTAAAATTCTAGAAAAACATAAATATAACAAGTACGCTAAACGTACATTCCAGGATAGAGTCCCAGCCTCTATCCAGTTCGTGAAATATTGCTTCCATTAGGAAGACTAAAAAGTGCAACATTACAGTGTTTGCATCGCGTATTTATCTAAAATGGCTCGGATTGAAAACATCATTTGGGAGCGACGCCCGCCAAACGGACCAATCAGAAAGCGGCATCGAATCGATGCAAGCAGAGATTCGATGCAAAGATCGATTAAAGAAGCGATATGCAATGTCGCCATCTAGCGGAGAAAATATAACTACGGAAAATTAAACTTAGTTTGAAAACGGATTTTGCCGGTGTAGGATGACAAGATATGAGTGTAATGAAACGGAAAATGGCGGAAGTTAATACGACCACCAAAAGATTAAAGAAGAACTTAAATCAACTGGATATTAACAGAAAACAATATGGAAAGGTAAGTTTAAGTTAATTCATGTCTATTGTTGATATTATAATGAAATAAATAAAAGTAAATAAGAAACTTTATGGAATGTGAACTTGGAAAGAAAATGATGTAAGTGGAATGAAATGATGATATAAATAGATAAGGGAGGCGATGAGAACCATAAAGTTTGATGATTTCCATCAAATGCCCCCCCTCTCATTGCCTCATCTAACAAAAAGAGTCAAACTACTCAATTGGGACCATCTGATCTGCCCAAGAATGAGTGACTCAAAGGATAAAGACTTAAAGAGGTACAAAGAATCAACATCAAAAACATTTCCATTTAATTTCACCAAAAATGATTAACGAAATAAAGTTAAATATTTAAACTACAAAATAGTAACCCTCTTTTATTCACTTTCCTCTATTTAAACTCAACAGAACAGCTAGAAAAACTCACGATTCAACTGAACCGAAAATGAACCAACTCAATGATTCAAAAAGAAGTTAACACTTCAAAAACTTTAAACAATGAAGCCTAAGCACTTCAAAGGTAAGAAAAATTTTAACAATTAAACATTTAACGCTTTTAATAAGCAACTAGAAAAATTTTAAAGAACAAATTTTAAAGTTAAACAGCATTGTATCGAGAATCCATCAAAAAGGGAAACGTAGATCTTCACAAGATATTGGCTATCAAAAGAAAAATCCCCCAGGTCAATAGACAGTGACCGGTATATCCTAGACCAAAAAGGGTAACAAGCCTAACAAAAGAATCAGTTCCCAATAAATATAGATAATACAATACAATTTACAAAAACACATGAATAAATACGTACCAAATAAAGTAACGTTTTCCAATTTGGAAAAGTTACAACCAGCAGATGATGACATCTTGATCATCCCCAAAAATCAACATTTTTAACATAATATAATGCAAGAAAAATATTTTTATTACAATTCAAAAAAAAGTGTATGAAGCAAAACTTTTAAAGTCCAAAGATGAAAAATAAAAATTCAAAAACATCATGAAAAAAAAAAATACTAATCCAGGCATGTAGAATCATGAGACAATACAACGGCTCTGACATAAAACTGTTTAACGTATCCATCACAAGGATGGATATAGGGCTCATACATGCATCTTTCAATCTTCTCACAAACATTCACAATAAATGGGTGGCGATCTAAATGCCTAGAAGTAGAGAGAACAAATTAAAAATAAGCAAACATTTTACATTATAGTTCAATAATAAAATCAATCTAGAAAATATATCTAGATAAACCAAATAAAACTTTCTTTAAATAACTTCAAATTAATTCTTAATTTAAATAGGTACAATTTAAGTTTTTAAAACTAATAGGAAATGATCAAGAAAGCTGGTGATGATGAAAAATTGGTACTAGTATACTTTAGGTAAATTAACAATTTAAAACAATGTGCTTTAGGTAAATTAACAATTTAAAATTACAAATGACTACACTTTTCATTAAAAATACTTAATACAACAGTTAGAAAAAGTGCAAGTACAATATGCATTAAAGGAATTTACCAGCATAACATTTAATAAAGATACAATATGAAAGATTTATATATATTTGACTAAAGTACAATATGACAAATCTAAATGCAAAAGAACTATTACACATTAAACAGCAGTTTAATGAAGTTCAAAACCTCATTTCTGGTCAACGGCTTGGTAAAAATATCTGCCAAGTTGGATCCGCTACGCACGTGAGACAATAAAAATTCATCCTTATAATAAAGATCTCTAATAAAGAACAACTTAACATCAATATGTTTTGACTTATAATTCTCCACTGGAGACTTAATAAAATCAATCGCTGCCTGATTGTCAGCCTTCATTACAGCTTTCCCCCCAAGTACAGAAATAATTCCTTCCTGCACACACTCGCGGCGTATCCGGTCAAACCAGACCAGGTTCTTGACGGCCTCAGTCATTGCGACGAATTCAGACTCCATAGTCGATAAGCTGACGCACTTTTCTTTAAAAGTGCGCCAGTCGACAGGTGCTTCGTCTAGCATGACTATTTGGCCGCCGATCGAGGTCCGGTCGTCGCGGTTAGCCGCGAAGTCGGCATCGGAATAAACCACTAAATTATTGGAATAGCACGAGAGTCTAAGCTTGTAATTCTTTGTAGACCTAACATATCCCAGCAGCCTCAAGAGACCATCCCAGTGAACAATACCAGGGTTAGACTGAAATTGACTCAATACGTTTACGGCATAGCAAATATCAGGACGGGTGCGATTTGCAATAAATGAAAGACATCCCAGAACACTACGGTATGGAAAATGTGACATCTGTTCAACATCGTGATTGGAAACCGGACAATTTGACCTTGAAAAGACAACCCCTTTGCTGATAGGCAAGGTAGAAAAAGGTATTTTGAACTTATCAAATCTGTTGCATACTTCTTCAATGTAATTTGACTGATGTATGACAACTCCGGATGGAGTATCCTCGAACTCAACACCCAATAACTTCCTAGTCCTACCAAGCTCTTTAACATCAAATTTAGATTTAATGCGGGTCAAAATACAGTCAATCAGCTTCTGAGTTCTACCAAAAATCACGATGTCATCAACATATAATAAAAGTACAATTCCAGATTTAAAAATATAAACACAGTTACATGATTCCAATTTTCTAAAACCTATTTCAATTAATGCTTTATGGATTTCGAAAAACCACTCTCTTCCACTCTGATGTAATCCATACAATGCCCGGTCTAGTTTGCAATAAAGGTGCTCTTTCCCGGGCTCAACGAAACCGGGAGGTTGTAGCATGTACACGTCCTCACTCAGTGGTGCGTACAGGTAGGCGCAGGTCACGTCACACTGAGTGTGCGACCACCCGCTACACGAAACGAGAAGGGAGAAAAAGAATCGGATTACGCCGAAATTGACAACTGGGCTAAAAGTCTCATCATAAGACTCGCCCTTAATTTGTTTGAAACCTTGGGCAACAAGGCGAGCCTTGTGCCTGGCGATCCGTCCAAATTCATCCCGTTTCGTCGTGTAAACCCACCGGCAACCAACTGGTGTGACATGTACCGGCAATTCCGCTAGGTGCCAAACCCCTCGTTCTCGCATTACCCGTATTTCGAGCTCCATTGCTTTCCACCAGACCGAACATTGTACTGAATTACATGCCTGCTTAAAAGTTCTGGGAGTGTCGTTTTGATGTACTAGTCATGCTCTTGGATAAACTAAATTTGAATCTATAGAATCAGCATCCTCGTCGTCAGATGTCGAAGAACTATTAGGAACAGGTACGATGCCAGAATAAAGATTAGCTCCAGCAAAATCAAAAAGTTCAGGCTGAAACTTAATGTTTCTCCTCACAATATTTCTTCACATCATTTAAGGATCTCAGGCAACGGGTCTTACCTGACTCATAATAATAGATGTCAGCTCGATTACCTTTCTTACGAATAGAAGGCTTTCTAACCCAACTAACATCCCTCAAAGGGGAAATAGTGGGTTGAGTGGTGCATCTGGACCCCGAGTCTTCACCCTCCCCACTCCCATGCGGGGAATCTAGAGACCCGTTGGAAGGACCTGGGATATCCTCAGGTACAACTTCAGCAACTCTGTCCCGATTCTCCTCAGCATGAGGAGAGAAGAGAGTATAATCCTCGGAGCCCAGTGCAGCTCCACTGCGCTCAAGACCACAACATGATTCATTAAAAGAAACATTAGAAGATTCAATAATTTCGTCAGATTCTGGAATCCAAACTCTGTAACCCCTAGTCCTAAAAGCATATCCAACTAGGAAACCCTTCTTTGCTCTAGCCTCTAATTTCCAAGTCCTTTGCTTAGGAATACGGACATATGTAACAATACCAAAGGGCTTTAAATGGCGAACTGAAGGTTTCTTTCCTCCATAAAGCTCGAAAGGAGTCTTCCCCAACAACTTAGGACACACTCTATTCCAAGAGTAGACAAAATACTTAAGGGCCTCGGGCCAAAAACTAGGGTCAAGGTTACTATCTATCAAGAGTGTTCGCATACCATCTGCTGCGGTTAACATAAACCTCTCCGCAACTCCATTTTGTTGTGGAGTATATACGTTCGTAAATTCATGACGTATACCCCTGTCATCGAAGAAATTTTTAAAGGAAATATTGTCAAATTCCCCGCCGTTGTCTGTCCTAAAACTTTTGACCTTTCGGTTCAAATATGTTTCTGCTCTTATGATATGTCTCTTAACAACATCAAATGTGTCAGATTTCATTTTTAGAGGATATACAGACACACGACGGGAAAAATCATCAATAATAGACAAAAAGTATCTTTCTCCATTCCTACCTTCGACACGACAAGGGCCCCACAAATCCGCATATAGCAGCTCTAAAGGATGGTTAGAACGTATATTTTTATTATACTTATGCGACACACTTTTCAGTTTACCCAATTTGCAAGATTCACAAAATAAATCAGTTTCCTTTAAGCTCGGTAACCCCCGTACACCTTGTCTACGACTAGTATGTGCTATCAGAGACTGACTAATATGACCAAATCTTTTATGCCAGTGTAACATTATGTCATCTTTCTTAATAGAAAGAGATTCAAACTTGACTGATTTAGAAGAAGAAACAGGAATTTTTGGATATAAACGATAAATCCTATTCTTAAGATAGGCACTAAAAAGGTACTCGTCCCCCCGGCAGAATTTCACCTCACCATTGTAACCAGAAAAGCTTAAACCATTTAGGTCCAATTGAGGCCCCGAGACTAAATTCCTACGTAATTGATCAGAGTACATAACATTACATAAAGTAAAAACTCTCTGACCAAAACGTAATTTGACATCACCCCTTCCTTTAATGGGAAACAAAACATTTTTAACGGCAACAGACATCTCATCATTTAAAACTTCAAAATTTGAAAATAAATTTATATTACCGCAGAAATGATGGCTCACACCGGAATCAAATACCCAATCACCGTCCTTCACTACATTACTTAAGCTAGAGTGAGAAACAAATAAATTGGACTTACGTGATGAGTTTGATAAGTCACGGCGAGAACCACCATCCCTCCGATTAGAAACACTGGAAGATGGACGTCTGGCATGGCAAGGAGTCTGTCTTCGATGTCGAGAGTCTCTTGGAGCAGGGGAAGAAGACTCATAGGAATCTGAACCATCAGCTAGCTGATTAGAATCTGAAGAGCCACCGCAGTATCTATCACGAGACCGATGACGAGGAGAACTGGATCTATCCGATGAGTAATCACGTCGATAAGATGGAGCCGGAGAAACATTTCTTTGAAGGTAGGGACTGGTTGGTCTTCTTGAAAAACAATTTTTCTGAAGATGGCCTAATTTACCACATTTCCAGCACTTCTTTCCCATGGTTTTACGAAAGCGAAACCTCTTTTTAGAAAAACTCGAAGACTGGTGTAAATTCGAAATGTTTACTTGTTTAGCACCATCTTTATCACGTAAACGTTGACGAGTTTCCTCGGATATCAATTCATCAACAACCAAATCAAATTTAAAAGTGTCATCAGGCCTACTTAATAACTGCTGTACTATAACGTCATAGCTTGAGGGTAAGAAACGTAAAAACTGATAACATAAATAATTTTCTGAAAAATTTTTATCAATCTGCTTAATTTCCATGTAAATCTTCCTTAATCGGGTAGCAAATAAATTTACTGACTCACCATGTCTGATTCTTCCTTCCACCAATTCGTTAAAGAGGGTCATATGATGGGCACGTGTGTCGGGGTGAAAATTTTTTCTCAACTTTTCCCATGCTTCTACAGGATCTAAGCAATCATCTATAATTCTCTTGAATTCAGCTTCAACATTCAAATAAATTAATGATTGAGCCTTGTTAGAACGGGCAATAAAAGAATTCCTAACATCGGCAGTAACAGTAACACTTATTTCTGGTGCTCTCTGTTTCAAGCTAATAATCTCCCACAATTCCTTTTCCATTAAAAGATATTTCATGTCGGAACTCCATGTGGCATAATTCCTGGAATTTAACTTATCAATTACATTAGATGCCATCCTGGGAGATTTTAAAAAAAAATAGGCAAAAGAAATTTCAAGCAAAAATACTGCTACCGCCCCCCCCCCCCCCCCCGACATTTTCATCCCTTTCTTCATTTTCTGTCAAACTCAATCAAGATAAACTGTAATAATCTTCAAATAAAAATATTTTTCTTCTACAAAATCAGCAAAATAAAAGTCTATTTTAAATAAAGTATGGTAAATATGCAAAATAATGTTAATAAAAATGATGTAAAAAGTCAACAAAAATCTGTAAATAAACGTATAAGTTCGTAAAAACGGCGAAAAAGATCAAAAAAGTTGGTCAGAAACAAAAGTTCACCAGGAAAAATAAAAGTTCAGGTAAAGTTCATCAGAAAAATAAAGTTCAATGGATAATTCAGTGCTTCATTAAATAAATATAACAGTCCAGGCTATTGCAAAACAAAAATAAATAACTAAAGTTCACCTTTGAAATAAACTTGAAGTCTCCAAATTAACTTGAAAGAACGTTTTTCGGCAATCCAAACTTCCGGACATTCGTTGCCCATAACCACATCTCGTGCGATATATAATTTCATTAATTATATACGTTAAAATGGTACATTAACATAAGCAGAAATACGCCGTGCAAGCAAAGGCTGGATATGAAATTTCACGGAAGAATGGGCGTGTCTTGAGTGTAACTTAATGTAGCTTAAGGAGAACTTTAATAACACAAAGGCAAATTCACTTAAAAACAGAAGGCAGTTTATTTAATAAATATCTTGAAGAGTTGACAGCATGATAATCCACATTATAACTTCTCTAATAAACAACAGTCGTGAAGAATGAAGACTTTGATACATGAATAAGCACAATTAATTTGCATATGAAAAACTATTTAAAAGCATTTAAAATTCTAGAAAAACATAAATATAACAAGTACGCTAAACGTACATTCCAGGATAGAGTCCCAGCCTCTATCCAGTTCGTGAAATATTGCTTCCATTAGGAAGACTAAAAAGTGCAACATTACAGTGTTTGCATCGCGTATTTATCTAAAATGGCTCGGATTGAAAACATCATTTGGGAGCGACGCCCGCCAAACGGACCAATCAGAAAGCGGCATCGAATCGATGCAAGCAGAGATTCGATGCAAAGATCGATTAAAGAAGCGATATGCAATGTCGCCATCTAGCGGAGAAAATATAACTACGGAAAATTAAACTTAGTTTGAAAACGGATTTTGCCGGTGTAGGATGACAAGATATGAGTGTAATGAAACGGAAAATGGCGGAAGTTAATACGACCACCAAAAGATTAAAGAAGAACTTAAATCAACTGGATATTAACAGAAAACAATATGGAAAGGTAAGTTTAAGTTAATTCATGTCTATTGTTGATATTATAATGAAATAAATAAAAGTAAATAAGAAACTTTATGGAATGTGAACTTGGAAAGAAAATGATGTAAGTGGAATGAAATGATGATATAAATAGATAAGGGAGGCGATGAGAACCATAAAGTTTGATGATTTCCATCAATTTGTAGCCAAAGGGTCGCTATAAAAATGCGAATTTCGCCAAAAGAGCCCGGAAAAAAACATGAATTTCGTCCCAGGGTTGTGGCAAAAATGCAAATTTCTGTCACAGGATCGCGGAAAACACGAATTTCGTCAAAGGATAGCGGAAAGAATGCGAATTTAGTAAAAGGGTCGTGGAAAGATCTCGAATTTAGTCAAAAGATTGTGGGAAAAACGCAAATTTAGTCAAACGATCGCGAAAAAACGCAAATTTATGTCAAAGGATTGCGGAAAGAACGCGGAATTTCGTAAAAAAGATCTCGAAAAACGTAAATTTCTGCCAAAAGATCGCTGTACAAACTTGAATTTTATCCAAAAATCCCGGAAAAAAACTTTAATTTCGTTCCAGGGGCGCGAGAAAAACGCAAATTTCTGTCACAAAATCACGGAAGAAACTTTAATTTCATCAAAGGATCGTGAAAAAAACACGAATTTACTCGGACAATCGCGGAAAAAATACAAATTTCTGTAAAACGATCGCGAAAAAACGCAAATTTCTGTAAAACGATCACAGAAAACGCTGATTACTGTCAAAGGATCACGAAAAAAGGAAAATTTATGTCAAAAGATCAGAATTAAATTTATGGAATTTCGTCAAAAGATCGCGAAAAACGCAAATTTCAGCCAAAGGATCTCTGTAAAAACGCGAATTTCGTCAAAAGATCCCGGGAAAAACGTGAATTTCGTCCCAGGGGCGCCGAAAAAACGCAAATTTCTGTCACAGAGTCGCGGAAAAAACACAAAGTTCGTCAAAGAATCGAGGAAAAAAACGCAAATTTCGTAAAGGATCGTGAAAAAAGCTTATTTTTGTCAAAGGATCGCGAAAAAACGGCAAATTTCGTCAAAGATCACGAAAAAAAAGAAATTTCCTCATAAGATCGCGAAAAAACAGCAAATTTCGTCAAAAGATCGCGAAAAAACGACAAATTTCGTCAAAAGATCGCGAAAAAACGACAAATTTCGTCAAAAGATCGCTAAAAAACGCAAATTTCATCAAAAGCACACGAAGAAAAACACATAATTAGTGCCAGTAGTGGATTTTCGCTCCCTGTCACCCCAACCCCCCCTCTGTTATAACCTTTCGGAAATTTTGCTGCGAATTTCAGAATTTTTTTTTTTTTACTCAGAATCACTCCTGGTATTAATCAGTAAGAACGCTGTTTATTTTAACACTCATAATGTTTGTACATAAGAAAATGTAACACGCTACTCCTGCAGACAATTTTCATCCCACTAAATTGCTGTCGCAGACACAACCATAACTTTCTGCTACTGGGGCGGATTCCTTCTGCCGTTCTTTACTAATGTATATGTACAGCCATCCTGTAAATAACAATATGCCTTGTTGTGGTACAGAGTTTTATTAAACTTTCTTCCTACTAAAGTATATAGTGGCATGTCCTTTTGTAGTAAGGAGTATCTTATTAAATATTGTGGCACCTTCGCATGGAAAGTAAGAAGGTAGGTATACTTATTAATTAAATAATTTACATTAAAAAAATAACATGATGCATGATGGTGCATTAAAATAGACAGATTTTTAACCTCAAATCCAAAGGAAGGATATTGTTCAAAGTGTCATTATAAAAGTTCGAGAGGCAGCGACATTTTTAACCTAATCATTTTACACAAGCTGATTTTTAAATGTGTAATTGATCTTACTTACCAAACTCATAAACAGCTGTAAGCTGTCGCGACAGCAGTGGATGAGGCAATGGTAACAGAAAAATACCCTATATTCAAGCAAAAAAGCATGGCAACCGATTACAGAAGATAGTCGCCGGGTAACATCATTCAACTATCAGTAATCAGGCAATCTTTTTACCCTCCTCAGTCCTGAGACAAATATTACATGGGACTACAAAAACCACTTTAAAACATCTCCAAAGATGTATTAGTCTATATATATCAAAACTTATGATATTCATACATTTATTAAAAAGGTCTAGAAGTAATTTTAACAATTCTAGAAGCATTTAAATTAAAAAGGTGTTCTTTAGCTTAGTGTCTCCTGCAGGCAACATCAGGACTGAGGAGATTAAAATGGGATTTGTTATGTTTTTAGAGTGTTTGAATGAGGGTTGGCAAGCGTAGCTCGTAGGAGCAGAACCACTAGTATATAAAATGTTTACAACTATAACCTGTGTGCTACAAAACACAATATAATATTTAAAAGATGTTTATAGCTTACAGAAATTGATCAGCTTTTTCTTGGATTTTGAGTTTAAATCTTGTATATTTTGAAAAATAAGTACTTGCATTCACTTATGTATTTCAGGTGAATCTAGCAATTTTTTCATTGCATGTGAAATTGACATTGTTAAGCTTAAATCATTCATACATACTTTTTTAAAAATTGATACACAAAATTTGAGAATCCAATCTCATGGTAGCAAAAAAAAAAAAAAAAATCATGATTCTACTTCTCTGACTCATTCAAGGACCGAGAAACAGAGAAAGATAAATAAGGGTAATTATCATGAAAATGAATTGTGTTTAAATGTGGATTAACATAAAATAAAGATGAGACACATATTCTTTGAACATTTTTTAAAAAATAAGGAGCTATTTAAACAGTAAATTTAGTAATCTTCACAAATACATAAATAATAAGAAATCTAATAATCTTTTTAAATATATTGCATGACATATGTTTAAAAATCTAAAAATAATTGGCACTTTTCTGTTATACAAACACCATGCCAAAATGTATGCTAATGTACCATTTATTTCAACCCTGACTGCACAAAGAATTTTTATAGCAAACTGTACCAAACATTGTGAATCTCTATTTAACATGAATAATAAAAATTAAAATAATAAAAAATTTAGTTGCAACCATGCAAAACTTCTCATTTTGCTATTTTACAAATCGAAAACATTCTTTAAGTTATAACTTTATATTCTTTACTGAAGTTGAGATGGATTTTACAATTTGGTGGTTATCTGTTTATGATGAAGCTACAATAAAATTGTTTCAGGACTACAGTATTATATATGGAGGTAGCTTACAATCATGCTGAGAAAGCATAAGAATACAACAGAAAACATGGTTCGAAGTATCGCAATTGTCTTTTCTTAATGAGTTGAGAAGAGATCTACATATTTGGGGTGGCAAGAGCTGACCTCGATTGATTTCTGAGAACTTAAAATGCAAATGAACCACAACACAACAGTAGAGTGGAACTGCTATGAGATAAATTGTGTGTCAAATTTTTGTGTTCACTATCAAGAGAAAAAAATTAATGGTCCTTTGGCACAAACTATTTTGTAACAATGAGGTTGGTATAAAGGAAAAACACCAAATATTTTGCCTTATTTATCATTCAGATTTAATCAACTTTTATAATGAGAGATGATCAATTCCATAAAATCCTTATACTAACAACTATTCTTGCAACTAAAGTGAATGTTAAAATTAAATGACATTAACTATACGAAAAACATCAAACTTAACACAGAGATAAATAAAGAGCAAGGAAATTTACTTTGGGGAGGTAATGGACTAGATGCAGGTTCACTACAAGTAGAGGAAGCAGGTGAAGGAGGAGGAGGCATTTCTTGTCGATCGGCTTTATTTTCTATTTTGGTTTCTTTTGTTTCTCTTTCAGGTTTCTTCTCAGCACTAGATATATCATTTAATGTTACAATTAAAAATATATAAATATTTTAAAAACACAATAGATTGAATTAACAGCCTACCAAAAAAAAAAATACTTAAATTTACCTAATTCCTGGAGGTAAGATCCTAAATTGGCAAGTGTCAGTTAAATTCCAAGCAGCAGATAAAAGCTGTCCAACACGGGGAACATTTCCAGAGTTTGTGAAAGCTAAAGCACCAGAATGATACATAGGACTGTTCCTTAAACAAACCTATATAAAAGAAAAAAAATATTAGGTTGTAATGAAGGTTTTCTGCCAAATCACCATTACACAATACTAATTATAACATATATAATGAAGTGTAATTTTATATACAAGCACATATCCTCCAAACCTTCACAGTGTCATATGATACAACGCTAGTACCTAAAGCTATACACCTTATTAGGTGACATTCTGTAACTGACTTTTTGCAACAGAACTGGAAGTAAATGATGGTTCTAATCTGGTAGCCTGATAGTTCTATTTCAGACACCTTGTACATAATGATAACGATATTTTTTTACAAATTTTACAACACAGTGTTGTAGAGCAAGTCTTTCATTCAAATTCCAAAAATCGTTTGACAAAATATGAGCAAACACGCCAACACGAACTGTTTGCACAGACCGTATTAGTTGTGGCGGGAAACTTTCGTTACAACCTGATAGCTATAAAGATTTGGTTTTACAATTGATATAAAGCTAGATAAAACAAAATTTGATAACTTAGATTCACTTAAGACTATTTTACAGTGCTAATGTTAAAAGTTAATCTGCTATGCTTTTGATTTTTAAAAATGATCTATACTAGAATTAACCCCTTAACAATGGAGCAAAATCCCCTCCCTCCCCAAGTCTAATAGGATCATTGATTGATATTGATTTCTTTTTTAAGAGGGAAGTCTCCCCTACCAACATTTATAAATGTTGGGGAGTTGAAATGTTTCGGGGAGAGAGAGAGAATTGTCTTACACTTACATTTATTTTAACATGCCATTAGAATTATATACTATTAACAGATGTCAAAATATATCATTGAAAGAATTTATGTCAAGAAATTCATATAATTTATCCTTGTCTTCCAATTCCATAGTGGTCATAGTATTGCTTCTACTTGACTGTTATTGCAAAACATTAAATTTTTTTAAAAATTAGTAAAATATGGGAGGGGGGAGGCTTCCACCTGTGAAATTCTTTTAGATGCAATAAATTTTAGCCATGAATCCTGCCATCCCATCTTGAAGAATAAAATGAAAATAATGAATATATTCAGATAAAAGAAAAACTACAATAGAGTACCATAAAATCACGAATGAAAGTCCACCAACCACTTTTAAGCAATATTGATTTTCTTTCCCATCCCCAAATACTCATATGCATTTCCTCAGAAATTTTTTATAAGAAAAGTTTTTAAAAATTCAACGGAGAGAATTGTCTAAATTTTAATTTCTTTCGGCGAATTTCCACTTATGTTATTATATAATCTCAATAAAATTTCCCCTCTTCTGCATGAAATTTCCACTTCCCTTCTTTGTTCACCCCACCACCACATTCATAAAAAGTTTAAAATCTTGAGAATCTTAAATTCTGTCCTGTTTGTTGCATCCTAAGTAACAATAAGTAAAAATTCAATCATCTAAACTACAATCTCCTCCGTCCATACAAAATTTATGCTTCTACCTCTCCTTCATCATACAAAGATTAAAATCTTTAAAACTCATAAAATAAATATGCTCTATTTGTTGCTGTTTGGTAACAATAAATAATCAGCTATTTAAATTATATAATCCCTAAATGTACCCCCCCCCCCACCCTCATAAAAAATTTAATCTTTAAAACTCTTTAAAAATATTTTTCTGTTTTATTTGTTGCTCTCATAGTAATAATAAGTGAATAATCAATCACCTAAATTACCCCCTTCCCTGTGAAAGTTGAACTTTTCCTTTCATCTATCTCCCCTCAACATGCAAAGTTAAAAACCTTTAAAACTCTTTATTTAAAAAATATATGCTCTATTTAAAACTCTGTAGTAACAATAAGTAAATAATCTGCCATTTAAATTATCTCTTGACATCCAAAATGTCTGCTTCCACCCCCTTGTCCCTTTGTTACTGCAGCAAAAAAGTTTAAAACTATTTTTAAAAACTCTGTCCTATATTTATTTGTTGCTCCTTACTACCAATAAGTAAATAACAAATCATCTAAATTACAAACACCCTTCTCCTTTGAAATTCATGTTTCTTCCCTCATCCCTCTCAGAATAGAAAGTTTAAAAATTTTAAAACTCTTATTTGAAGAAATCTTCTGTTCTATTTGTTGCTCTCTTAAAAAAAACAAAAAAACCCCAGATAAACTGCCATCTGAATTATCTCTGTACTCCAAAAATGTCCCCCCCCCCCAAGATAATTTTTTTTTTAAATTTCAAACTATTTTTATAAAACCTGCTGTATTTGTTGCTCTCTAGTAACAATAAATGAATAACCAGTCATCTAAATTACCCTTTCTTCTTCCAAAAGTTCCACTTCCCTTTCTGTCCCTCCACCCAGCAAATAGTTTAATTAAAAATTAATATTAAAAGTCTTATGTGCCATTTCTTATTTTGTAGTAAGGTTTAATCTAAAATCTTGAATATATCATCTCACATATAATTAATTTAAATTCTCTATGCCTTTGAAATTTTTGGTCCAGTCTTTCTCCTCAATCGGAAGGAGGTCTAAATATGCGAGAGGAAGGCAAAATCCTCACTCCCACTTGATTTTTTTCTGTTTGGCTGTCCCTACATTTGAATTACATGCATATTTTTATGTTTTAAAATAAATAAGCTCTCTAACCCCCCCCCCCCCCCCCCAACACCATTAACAAAATATCAGGGGTGAGAGAACAGCTAAACTACAAAGGAGAAAAATCTCTCTACCCCCTCCACCATCCTGTCTAGAAATTCACGCTTGTTTGGAGGAGGATGGAAAATAGAAATTTAAGGAGACAGATGATTATTTATTAACAGTACAGCATAAAAATGTTTAAAAAAGAAGGTTTTACATATTGATATTTTAAGGGATTTTTTGTGCTTGCGGGGGGGGGGTCAGAATTTTTTTGGGATGTGGAGAGATGCAATTTAGATCATTATTAGCTTACCAGTGGATCCAGGCAAAGATTTTGCACTTTGCTGCCCTTCATTATCCCTTCCCTTTCCCATCATTCCCTTCCGTGTCTTCATTATTCCTTCCCATATCGCCACTAATGCTCAATTTTCTAATTTAAGGAAAATTTAAAACAAAGTTTTTTAATGAAATTTCAGAATGCAATGTCAAATGTGGCAAAAAACAACAACCCAAGTCTCATTTACTGTTGCACACGACATATCAGTTAAATTCAGTATGATATGTCAGATATGGATATAAAATCCTATCCAATGATACCTTATTCATACATTACTTCATGAAATGCATGGAAGGGTGTGTGTGATCTTCATGAGATGAGGGTGAAATGTGGGGAGAGAAGCAGAAATTTTGGGAGGAGGGAATAATTTAAGAGATAGTTTATTCTGCAAGTGGCGTCCAAATTGCAAAAGCATGCAGTAATTCATTTGTTGTGGGTGAAAATATGTAACTGCACTGAAATTTGTAGGCAGCTGCATGAAGTGTATTATAAAAATGCAAGGTCACATCAAGCTATCATGAAGTGGTGCAACATGTTTGAGAATGGAAATACAGATATTGAAGATGCTTAGTACGAGGGAAGTCCATCAAATTCAAAAAATTCTGAGATTGTTGCTCGTGTGAATAAATACATTCTTGCAAACAGATGTGTAACAATAGACAGAATCCCAAATGAACTGGATATTTCTCAAGGAAGTGTGCATAAAATTATTTCCAAACAGATTAAGTTTTATAAAGTTCGTGCTCAATGGGTGCCTTGTGTATTGACAGAAGAACATAAAGGGATGCGTTTTGAAAGTACATTTGAATTTCTGCTGCATTACCAAAAGGAAGGAAATGAGTTTCTTGGACAAAATTGTGACTAGATTAAATTTTTGACTCAGCTGAAATTAAACGCAGCTACCTCAAGTGGAAGCATTCCACTTCCCAGACTCAAAGTGTCAAACTGATCCATCTACTGTGAAAAAAATTGCAACATTGTTTTTTGACATTGGGTTTGGTGCATACAGAGTTCATGCTGAAGGGTGCATGAATAATGCATCTTCTTATTATGAAACACTAAAACGATTGTGACAATCACTAAAAAATCGACGGCCAGGTAAACTGCCGAAAGGCGACATGCTCCTGCTGACAATGCGAAACTGCATGCAGAAAAACAAACGTGCAAACTTCTAAAAAAGTTTAGGTGGGGAGTGTGGGATAACCCTCTTTATAGCTCAGATCTTTCACCATATGATTTCCATATTTTTGATTCCATTAAAGAACTTTCAAAGCGACAATACCACTCTGATGATGAGGTAAAAGCTGCAACCCAAGAATGGTTATCAGATGTTGGACGGGATTTCTTTGCAAAAGGCATTGTGAAAAACTTGTGCCATGCCTCTACAAATGTTTAAATAATAGAGGTCAAAAAGAAAATTTTGTATGGAATTTTAATATACAAAAAGTTGTAAAATTTCGATCATTCAGTTTTCTTAAGCAGTGCAACTAACATATTGACTGACCCTCATAGTTTGCACAGGTTCATAATGTATAAAACACCAAAAAATACATGTTGACGCTTGACAGTCTGATAAAATTTCTAATCTGGCATGGCCATGATCCCAAATGTGCTGCATGAAAAAGCCTGTACTGTAATGGGTTAAATGCTGTTACATGCAACTGCTATAATTAAAATGATAGTAATAAATAAACATGATTGCCAAGTAGGTAAGGAAGTATTTGATATTTAGACTTTTGCCATACAAAAATAACAGTTAAATACACTAAAACTAAAACAATGTTTTTCAACTTATTACTTAATGCATTTTGATTTTTAAGGAAAATCAAGATATATATTAATGCTGTAAAAAGAAATGTTTATTAAAAATATATACTCAAACTGCTGAACCGATTAAAAATCATTTCATTGTAACTAATATACACAATTCCTAAGTAGACTGCATTGTAACTGGTTTTTTTTTTTTTTTTTTTTGGAAGAGGTTAGTTGCAAATAAATTTGGAATGAAGATATGAGTTAATAATAGTGAATAATAAGAATGAAGTTTGACCAAAATGTTACTGGTAATTTGTATGTAATGTTAATTTGTAATATTTAAACTATGCACTGCAATATAAATTACTTCTAATAGTATGGGAGACAGCATCATACTCTTACAACTAATTTTAGCATTGATGATATTGGTATATATAATAGATTACTAGGTACAGATAAAGAATCCGCCAGTCCAGTGGCATGATATTGCTGTGTCAACTCTACCCCTTCCACTGGTGCAGCAGCTGACTGGCAGTTTTGTTTTTTTCACCATCTAACCTATTATATATCCAGTGATGTCAGGGATGCACTGTAGCACATCATTTAAGGAAAAAATTAGAGAAGGTATGGAGAAAAATAATTGTGATGTGTCCTTTAGGATGCATACTTTTCCTCTAAAGATTGTAAAAGTGCCATATTTGTATAATAGACATACAATCTGACTTATTTTAACAATAAGGGCCGACTTTTGTAAAAAAAAAAAAAAGTGCCCAGTTTTTCAGAAATGTTTGGGTCCCAGGGACCCAGGATTTTAAAAGTCTAGCGGCATCACTGATATATCTCAAAATCATATGTGCTAAAATCTTTCCAAAAATGTGACACTATCTCCCAGACTATAACGTTAGAAGGCAAAAAATTACTACTTGGCATATTTTAACAATTACACAAGCAAAGCGAAAAATTTTGCTAGTACAGAATAATACCATAAAATTTGTAGTAGCTTTAGTCTTTAAAATACTATTATAATTACAATAAAACTTTAAAATACCTGGACACCAGTCACAACTTCAGATGAGAATGACGATGACTGCTTTTTTGATTTTGCTCTAGCTTTCTCCCATATTTTTTTACGTTGGGTAAATGGAGCAACACCCCTAAAAAAAGAAAAAATTAAAAATTAATGTACCTGTATATCTCATTATCTGTAGAAATAGAACATATCCTTAAAATGCCTATTGATATTAATAAATGAAAATGATAAGATAAGCATAAATGAAAGCAAGTCAGAATGCATTTCAGGCTGAGATTTTTCATTTTTTGATAAAAAGCCAAGATATTAAGAATCCTAATGAATACCGCAAAATAGGTGCAGCTGCTATTGTCTGCGGTTTCTAAGGCATTCCGTGGAACTTCAAGCAAAAAAAAAAAAAAGGGGGGGGAAGCATGGAAAAATCTTTTCAATTCACACTTTGAAACTGCCACACATGCTTTCTTGATCAAAACACTTATTCCAGGTATTTAAACAGCCATTTCGAGTATTTAGTTTAAAAGAATCATGGGAGACGATAGTATTCCAGAATGACGTAGCCTTAAGCCTAAAATCGTAAGACTGGCGGAACTCATGCACATAACTTAAGATCAAAAGAAATGTGAAAAGCTGTCCCTTCATAACTCAGCAAATATAGGTACACTGTATATATACATACATATATGTGTATGTATAGATATATTGTATATATATACATACATATCCACATATATGTATATATAACACTGGCTCCTGGCTAACCGAAAAGTACCAAAATTATTTTTCATTTTCACATGTTTTTAGGCGAATGCCATACATAACATACAGTAGCGAAGGTTGAAATGTGAAATGTTATGGGAAAGTCTGTGAAAAATAAAGAAAATCTTTTTGCATTCTTCTTTGAAAGTTATTTGTGCTAACACTAGACAAAAGTAGACACTTGATAATTTTGCATTGTTATGATATAAATACACAATTTTAAATTTTACAAAAACTAAATTTTTTCATAACTTGCCTTAATTTGAAAACATCCAATAAATCATTTTTTCAAAAAGGTATATATTAAATATGCATAAAAAAGAAATACTTGTATATTTCAGCATGAATAATTTATTGCATTTTAAATAGACTTTTTTTCACACTTTAAGCTCTTTAACTGCATTTTCTATTTTTTTTTATCTAAAACTTCAGCCTCTTTATCTTTTAATGTTTATGTTTAAACATCACAGTTTTCCCCATTGTCACATTGGAGGCATTTCCAATCTTGCGATCGGCAGTAGCAACAAGTACACGTCTTTTCATTTTCTTTTGTTAACTTAATCCTAGAGAGGGAAGGGAGAAGGGAACAAAGCAAAGTGCAAATGCTCATACTCTGACCTCCTGAATGAAACGATCTCAGGTTAAATATTTTCACCTGATTAATTAACTTTTTATTTTTTTTTTACATTTGCAACTCTTATTTTATTTTGAACATCTGAATAAAAAAAAAAATTAAGCACCTATAATAAAAAAGTAATGAAAATTAAGCACCTGCTTTAAAATTTAAACAAATTCAAGCACTTTCAAGGACCTTTTTTCTCTCTTAAAAATTCAAGGACTTTCAAGCACTTTTAAGCACTGTATGAACCCTGTAATAACTACTTGCATTCAGACGAACATATTTCAAAATTAATGGAGGGTACCATTATCAGGCTTTGATTCATGCGGTATCGTATCACAATTTGTAATGCTATTTACTTATGTATAATTCAAAATCTTTCACCAGTGCAGTAATGCAAGTTGCTGTACTTTGGACAAAAACTTCCAATCTGAACGTAAAAAATCTGTTTGAAAATGTCATTTTTATTTCTACTATGACGCCATATTCAACTTCTTTTTAATTCTTAAAAAAACTATTTCAGTAATTTTTCACATGAAAATCATTCAACTAACAATAGACAAATTATTAGTACGGCTTTTGAATTATTAACATAAATGAAAAAAAAAACGTTAAATTTTATTGGAAAAATGTCTGTTGATTCTCAAGGAAAAAAACGAAATTTGGAATTAAGAAAAATATTTGAAAAATGTAAATAAAAATTAGCCCATGTCTCTCTCAGGGTTATAATTCACCTATATGCAAAGGCATTTTATCATCCGTTTTGACCTCACGTCAGACAAACATTTTGACACGTTAAATTTATAATATTATTAGAATCTGTAAAGAAAAAAAATGAGTGGCATCAGGGGCAAAAAGGTGGGAAGAAAAAAATGCAAAGTTATAAGCCCCATTGGCTTTTCTATGTTAAATTAACATTGAGAAGTGACACTGGAAATAAATAAGTATTGCGCTGCCGTGCAACACTTAAATATATATTACGGTAACGTACATGGCACAGAAATTGGGATTATTTGTTATTGCTTAATGGCAACACCCGAGAAACGCATCTTATTGGTTATTGTGTAAAAGTCCTTTGGCAGGATTTAGGGCGATCAGGTTTATTTACGTTTCACTCTTTCGCTACAATCTCTTTCGTTGCAATTATGGAGCTTCAAAATGCCATTTGAAATCCCCGTAAAAGATCTCAGCGAATGCTTGAAAGCGAAGAAGCCAAATTAAGAAGAGAAAATCGAAATAGATTGGATCGAGAACGCCGTTAAACACAGAGCATAACCAATTGCCAAAATAGGGGCCGTACCATGCACGCGTTACTTCTGAAATCCAAATTACTGATTTAAACATTCCGGTGCATAACTGAAAGGACTGAGTGAAATGTACAATTTCTGCAAAGCACTGTATTGGAAATGCGAATTAAACAGCAACAAAAAGTTTACAAAATATTGTCATGACGTTAAAGTCAGGGTTGGCAAGGTTTCCTCAAAGCAAATCTCGCCTCCCAAACTACATGTGTGGTATTATAAAGAATTTCTTATTATAACTCAATTTTAACAGAAACATAACTTTTTATGTTACACAGATATTAGAAAAATTTGAATTTTTTTTCATTTACCAAAGAATTAAACGGAATGTTAGTAAAATATATTGTGAGATATTTATATTTATTCATATGTTTAATAAGTGTGCAGTAATAAAGTGTGCAGTAATAAAGTGTGCAGCATGTTTAATAAGTGTGCATGTGATATGTTGCTTTTTTTAAGGTTTTGGACACTTTAGTACAGTTTTGGACAGTAAAACCCACATGCCCTGTCCAAAATCCCAACCCTGGTTAAAGTACTTTTCTCTCCCTTATCAGAAACTCCTGATTTTATAAGTTTTGTTGGGTCAAAATTCGTCCCTGGTAATTTGCACCGTTTCTAGCCGCCTCTGTACGGACCTGCAATATAAATTTCAGATTCATTTAAGAATATTATTACGAACCCACTAGAAGTAAGACAATAAAACCTGCTTAGACGGAAACGAAAATGACCAGTGATAAATTCTGTTTTATGCAGGTTATTTAAATTGAACAAAGCATAATAGCATTTTTTGGGAGAAGGGGGAGCTGAAACTTTTTTTTTTTTTTTTTTTGTTTATTGCAGGATTCTGTTATAAATAGGTTTTACTCTATTAGAAAATAAATTTGCTGTATGGTACTTTATAGTAATATTTGCTTACAATTTTATTATTTCTTTTTCAGTATTACAGTTTATGTTGTATTTGAAATTGCTTTTTCATTTAAAGATTTTAAATAAGAAATAAAATTATTGAAAATATAATTAAATTTTAATTGAATTCATCAATTAATTTGAAATAAAAAAAAGTTTAAATTATGAGACATAAAAATTAAAAACTTAACCCGTGACTTTACACAACTTTGGAACTGAACAAGAGTCGGGCCCTGGTAATTTGCACAGTCTCCACCCCCCTGGAGAAAAATTAAAAAATATGTACTTCTTAATCATTCTATGTTAATTCAGCTTGAAACAAATCCACCAGCAAAAAAAAGCAGAAATCTGCCAAAACGCGGAAAATGGACATGCCGGTGAATTTCAGCAAATGATTGATGACTTTTTTTTTTTTTTTTGACGAAATTTATGAGTTTTTCATCATAAGATGGCAAAATATTTCACTATTTTCTGGCTCATATTTCTTTTTGCTCTCCTATGCACCTATTAGTTTCAAAATACTGATTTTGTGGAACTTTGGGAAAAAAAAAAAATTCCGGGAATAAAAAAACATAAAATTAGGACTATAGTACAAAACTCTCAAAATTTCAAGACAGGTTACTATATTTTAAGATTTTTTTTCATATGTTAGGAATTCTAGGACAAGTACAACCCCTGTTAACTGCTAACAGAAGTTTTGTCTATTTTAAAATGTTAGAGCAAAAAAAAAAATAAAAATAAAAAAATAAATAAACTTATTCATACAAAATATTGATTCTCTACTTCATTTTGTCAACTAAATCATCTAAAAGAAGAAAGGGAAACAAGCAGTTTTTATTCACAGCATCCATACCTAACATAGACATGATGAGCTATAAGCAAATTCAAGACATTTAATGATATAAATGAAATACATACCACCAATATATAGAGCCAGATTCTAATCTGACACAAGAATAGAGAGAGCAAACATGCAATGAGGCAATTTTTTCTTGCTGAAATTCAGGAAATACTTGGGCAGAATGTTCTAGCTTAGAAGAAACAGCAGAAAGAGTTTCATCAAGCCATGTGGCACACTTTCCATTTTCTGTGACAATGCTTGCACGAATGGAGCAAGCAGAAAGTAATACAATTTTCTCACCATTCAAACCAAGGCTGTTTGTCTTCGGATGATACATGGCAGCAGACTGAAAGTATTTAAATATTAGATAATATTAAATGATGCATTTAAGCAAGAAAAAAATATGAGTGCATAAACAATTTTCACACACATACACACCTGCCACTGATATGGCAAAAATAATATACTTTTTTCTAAGGTGTTTTAAGAAAATTTAGAATCTATATTTACAAACTCTCTGACTGATTTCTGTTTGAACATTTTTTTTAGAAAATTATAAGTGCACTTCTATTATATCTTTAACATCACATCAAAGTTTACACACAGGCCTTTCGAAAGAACTTAGTCTTTCTTCATCAGGAGCAAAGAAGACGTACTTCTACTTTGGAGGCATGAGCAAGATTAAAATGAAAGATAAAGGAAAGGAAAAAGTTGAAGAAACAGCCAATCGCACAGGAGCATAACCCATTCAGAAGAACAGAGTAAAAAGATAATTATGAAGCAAATTGAATGAAAACAAGGTCCAAATATAAAGGAAAACACACAGAAATATAAAATGGATAATAAAAGAAAATACATAAAATAAATGCAGTTAAATAAAAATCAATAAATAAAAAAGTAAAATAAAAAGTAAACAAAAATAAATAACAAGAAAAATTAAATTAAATATTAAAAATACACATAAATATAAAAAACTTCATTTATATTAAAATAAGAAAAAATTAAATTAAGTATTTATTTAATACTTATAAATATAAAAAAACTATATTTATATAATAATAATAAATACCAAACTAATATTAATACAATATATATTAGGGTGTCCCCAAAAAATAATTTTGAGATATTTAGACTCTCGAACCCCCTCTAAAAAAAGAAAAAAAAAATATTTAGAGGTCCCTCAAGGTTGCCAAAAAGTTTTAATTCCATAATATTTTACAGTTACTTAAAAAAACTATTTTTTTAAATATAATATATTTTTTAAATATACATGCATTTAATATATTGTTTCTAAAAAATGTACCCAATTGGTAATATTTAGTTTAGAAAATATAAGAAAATGACTAAAAAACTTTAATCAAAAATTGCAAAATGCAATGTAAAAAGTGTGTTTCTACAGCAAAATTCACCTGTCAAGTTTAACAAGATAATAAAGAGGAAAATATTGCATAATATTGTAATAACATAAATAATCATTTTTACATATCTTGAAGATCTGTACGGTTGCACTTATAGGAGTTCTTTCTATGCATTTCAACTATCTGCAATAAATGCAGTTTTTGTTCGTCTTTTGTTGCATCATTAAAACTTTCAATTAATGCTATGCCCCAAACACACAGGAAATGTTCAACAATTCCTTCAGGTTCTTTAAAAGATTGTGTTTCTAGACATTTCTCAACAAGCACGCTTAGAAAGCTGTCATCTATTTTGTGTAGTATGAAAGAAGCTGTGAGAGATATTTATGTCATCAAATTTTAAAGGAAGTCTCTTTTAATTAAGTGCAAATTCCTTTTTTCATTGATTTTACTAATTGACATATTTCTCCTTGGCACTAAGAAGCATTGAAAACAAACAAAGGGTGACAATTGCTTCACTTAAATACTACGAGTGGCATAGAACCATTTTTAATCCCTTTTGCATAGTTGTATATCACCATATTTATGCAATCTTTGTATCAGTAAAATGTTGTTCACTGATGCGTCTACAATAGACTGATATGTGCACTATGATTGAATGCATTCACATGCAACAAACAGATTGAACCTTTGAAGGCCTTAAAATTGCTGAGGTGTCTATTGCATTATAGATTCATTTCCATCAAATGGTAGTTCAATTTTTAATGAATAAATAGCTTTTGCCACCCATCAAGTTCTGTGGAGAGTACCTGGTTTCTGAATAATATGATTCACATCTATTCCAACCATAAAAGCGAAAAGATTTAATAGTTCTCTGTAATTATCTCTAAGAAAGTGTTTAGCAACTGTCTGAAGTTGATTCATAATAAAAGTTTTCAAAGCATCAGATTTGCTATCAATGGCGTTTTTTTTTTTTTTTTTTTACATTTTGGATTGTGGTGCTTAAGTTCAATCTATTTTTCTTGAAATCTTAAGATAATAATTTCAGGTCCACTTGATGGTCTAAGACAAACTTTTTGACCCTTTATAGAATGAATTTCTATGGCGGAGCCCCTAAAGCCTACCGTACCTTATGCTACAAGGTAATGTTTTTTAGGTGTACTGAGCACAGGAAGAGGGAATGAATAGTATTCAAAGCAATTGTGCATGTCCCAAAAATAAAATTATATTTTGAAACTGTTACTGTAATACTGAATTTATTTTCAATTATCATCAATATAGATGGAATTGTCAAAAGTTTACAAACCTACAGTTAAAAAACCTCCAAAACTCAAGAAATCTTAACATTTACTTTACAATAAAATTTACATTATTAGAGAGACAAACAATAACGCATAAATGGTTAATGCGATTGGATTGTTTTGCACAAATGTCTGAATTCAGGTCCAGTTGATAGTAATTGCAGGAGAATGTTTAGTTCTGCTTTTTAAAAGACTTCTGTATTTCAATTTGGTTTTAAACTAAGATCTTTAATTCTACTAAATATACCAGGAATTTACTCAAGTTTTATAAAAATATTTCAGACCAATAATTTTTATTTAAAACTATTTAACTCTTTTATTTAACTTTTTTCTGTTTGATTTATATTCATTTATTTTATAAAAAATTTCTGGTTCAAATCGAAATATTTTTATTTGGTACCACCAAATAACCGGTTGTTGGTATATTTAGTGTAACTAGTTATGAGATGTCAAATCAACGAGAACCTCAGTGTTTCACTGAGTTTATGGATTTTTTTTTTTTTTTTTTTGTAACACTGAATACATTTAGAGTCGTCTAAAGCCTTTTCTATTCAGCTGTTGAAAAATGTAGTTTGATGAAGTTTTTCAAAGCTGTAGGATGCCCCTGAACATTTATTTGTATATTTTCTTTTTACCTGGTGTTTGCATTCCTTTTTAACAAGAGGAACATAATTGATATCATCATTTGACTCAGAATCCGACCAATACACATTCAATCTTAACCGTTTCAGTGCGGAACAAATCGTGTGGATATATGCCAAAATTGTGAGTGTGTTTGGGCATATATAAACAAACAAATTGTAAGCTGACGATATACACAGAAGTCGTACGCTTTGCTAGTGCAACCAGCTGAAATGCACACCAAACTGAGACAACAAATAGGAGCGCTATCACCATTTCCGCAATTTTGGCACATAGCAAGAGGAGCGCTATCGCGCTTCGGCAATTTTGGCACATAACAAGAGGGGCGCTTGTCCAGTCCAGTTAACCGGGACCGGTCTAAAATTAAATAAAATTGTAGCAGGGTTTGTCAGGGCAAGTTTACAGATTTTATAGGATTTGTAGCAGTAAAGAATTTTTGTGTTCGCAGATTTTTATATTTACTGCTAATCTTTTATACAATAATTTATTTCCATATCAGTTTATTTTTCATTATGTAAATCAGCTTAAAAAAAGTTTTCTGAAGTGGCAACAGCTAAGCGGCCAAACACCGTAATGGATGCCGAGGAGACTGCTTGAGTATATGAAGAGTGCAGACTAAAGTCTTTTTTAGAACGTCTGCATTTTGATGAATATCAAGTTGAACCTGAAGTAAACTGGAATGGAATTTATGAACATATAGATGACGGAAAGATTATGGCCTTGCAACTCCTGCTGTTAGAGGGATGATGTAGGGTGTAGTGGATGTCTTAAAGGTATCAAAGTTTTTTAAGTCTTCGCAGGTCAAGGTGGGGATTATGGCCTTCTCATATGTTCAAAATTTTTAGTTACTTAATGATTTAGGTTTTTAAAAATTTTATTTGATTATGTTTTATAAGTTAAATTCATTCTACAGATTTTAAATGGTAGGTTGTTTATGTTTAAAGCAGTTTGGTTTTGTTAACTTTTTTAGAAGTTTCAATTTCTTTGATTTTTTTACCCTTTTGGAGTATGGGGGTTGGACATCATATCTTGCGAAACCTGTGAGGATTCAATTGCTATTTTTATTTGGTACATGTTTTTTTGACTCCTCCCACTTTCAGACGAGCAAGGAGTTGTTTGTTTATTGTTATAAATGTTCATTGGTTTTATTGCTGTGTTTTGCACAATCTTTTTCATAAATTTCATAATTCACATACTTTTGATAGAGCTATATATACACAGTTCAGCAACTACTTGAAAGAAAAAAATATATAACACTCACATATTTTGTAGATTGCTTCACATACATGATGAAAACACATCCGGTTATTTACTATAATATAGCTGAGAATAATACTTGATAATATATTGAGCTTCAAATTAAATGACGATGAAAGACGAAGTTGAACAAATGAAATTGTAGAAGGAAATATGATCACTGTGAATTAACATCACTTGTAACAAATATGAAGTTGACGATACACGCTATTAAAGGTTTCAGTGTTTCAAACTATTCCGTTTGCGTAGTTTTTACTGGCTATAATTCAGGTCGCGATTTGATAGTAATCTCGCAAAAATATAACTCAAAAAGTTCCATCTCCAGATATAAATGCCTTTAGAGAAAAAAAAAACTCATTTCAAAATATAAGCTACTGAAATTCCACAAAGTTCTTTATAAACGAAGTCGAGGACAAACAATATGATGATAATTACGAAGCCAAGTTAAGTAAACTTCTGTTTAATATTTGTAGAGGGAATCTTAGCGAACGTCGTTGAACTTTTTCTAAGTAAACACTTCTTGAATTATCAGTAAAGACAAACTACTTTTAAAACATATGTAAATTATTCAAAGATAATATTCTTGCCAAAACATATCAACTACAACGTAATTTAAAAGATTTCCTTTCAACAACCACTTTAAACAAGCTCAACCAACTTCAACGTATTAAATATACCACTCCTTTCTGCATATATCCTTTTTCAACAACTACCGGTACATGCTATCCAAAATGAAAATGCCTCCCTTTTTCTATTCTGACAAATTCAGTAACACCGTTCCTCCTTCACGTCAAAACAAATAAAACTAATTACGATCTAAAGTTTGCTGACGTGATCAGGGAAATCACATGACTCAGCGGTATTATGATGAGACGAACTACCAGCGTGTGAATACGGTCAATTACGATAATCGAAAGAGGATCGGGAAATAATCGAATCACGATCTAACAATCTTTGAAACGATAACAAAGCATGAAAATATGAAGATTCAAATAAAGTAAGATATAATAATAGCCAAACTGAAAAAAGGGTTTGAATATTAGTAAATGAAACAAAATTTAAGATAGATGAATTATAAAGAAATAGATACCAATATATGAAAATATGAAACATTTACAATAATAGTGAGCTTATGAGTTTCAAGGAAATAGGCCTGTCAAATCTTCTGACAGGATTATGTTCTTCTAAAATGCAAAATTTTGTTAAAATCATTATAGCCGATTTTAAGATAAAATTTACATACACGGAATTTTTGCTAGTATTATAGTATATCTTTACACATGGATATTAAAAGTGAAAGAAAACTTTATTACATGCAAAAAATTTTAAAGAGGCATTTACTGATGAAAATTATGTCATACTTAAAATGAATTGTGCATTTTCAAGCACTGAGGTATTTTTTTATGAAGTATGGAACACAATTTCATAATGTTACACGAATAACAGTAAAAAAAAAGGAAAAACATTTATATAATGATTAAAAAGACTATGCAATTTGATTTTTAAGATATTTAAAACATTTTATTTTTTGCTGTATTTAAATATATATATATATATATATTGATATCAATACATTAGTATTTAATGTATGGTTATTAGCAGATCACGTGTATCTGCATTCAGAAATCATGAACTTTAAAAGCTTCTGCTGGTGAAAATGTCATGTTTTACTACGCTTACACAAAGTGCTAGAACATTTACACTTATAATTCCATTTCGATGATTTTTTTTTTTTTTTTTTTTTTTTGAGGAATGGCAGCAAACAGTGATATTTTATTAAATCAAAAGTGCTTTTAATTCTTATTTCATCCACTAAGTCTATTTCTTAAAATAATATCAGGTGTCTTAGAGTTTACTTACAGGGCTCTTCACTGTGAAATTGTGAAGTTTTTTTTTCTATATTTATGAAAAATCTAGTCATAATTCTGTAAATTTGAAATCGTAGTTATAATCAGGTTCCTGTTTATAGAATTTTAACAAGTTCGTTCATATGCATAACGCTAGATTATTCGGCTGTATTGCAACATATCAGATTTTAGTTTAAAATGATTAAATTTGTGAAAGGTTTAGTTTTAAGATGAAAAAAGTTCTGTGAAAGATCTATTTTTAACAAAGAATTTTGTAAAGGATCCCTTTTTTTAAAAGGAAAATGTTTTTTGTAAAGGGTCTGTTTTAAGATGAACTATTTTGTGAAGGGTCTGTTTTATGATGAACTATTTTGTGAAGGGTCTGTTTTATGATGAACTATTTTGTGAAGGATCCGTTAAAGAACCAAAATTCTTCTTGTACAGATCTCTGAATATTTAGCTTCAAATGACTATTGAGGTTCAGATTTTCATCTTTTTAAAACAGAGCCAATTAAGATTGCAAAGTCTGAACTAAAGATAGAAGTAATATTCAGCTATTATTCGGTATTTGTCTCTTTTGTTGAATATTTGGTCAGCCGAATACTGAACACCAAATGGCCAAATATTTTTTTTAGATATTCAGATTTTTCTGAAATGCTTTTCTCATATTTAAATGGACACATTTCTGAGACAATCATGAAGCTACTCTTCTTAAACACACAAAATTTACTGTCATTCTTAGCCAGATAGATATCATTAGCATTTCATTTAGAAGCTAAGGATTTTTCAGAGAAAAGTGCTAAGGTTGGAGATTTCAGCCAATTTTAAAGACAACTGTCAGGGACAGGTCCTCAATGAGTAACAATTGATTTCAAATCAAGATGCAAACACATTTATGGGAAATTTAAAAACAGAATAAAATTTAGAATATTTGATTCTAAAACACTGATATTAATGTTTGCAAATTTCATGCTCATAAAAACGGCTATTTGAATGTGCCAGAGTATCATTTGTTCATGAATTGTTTTACTTATTTCTCAGTTTTATAGTCCCACAAAATACTTTAGTACATTCAAGATACTTTATATTTTTTTCTCAGTTTCTGTGCTTCGATTCAATACATTAGGAATAAGTCGTAGAACTTTGTTGTATACACTGGTTCAACTGTCAAAGGTTTTGTTAAATATGTGTTTAAATGTATACTGTTATTTAAGTTACACACAGTATAATTTAAGATTGGGAACTGGTCTAAGAAAAAGACTCATTCTTACAAATTAGTTGATCAATAGTGACAAACTCATCAGAATAAAATTTACTTGATGAAAGTCTAACTTAGGTGGTATCTCATTGTGAATTATGGGGAGGGGTTCATTAATTTTGAAGGTAAGGAAAGATACAGTATTACTGAACAGTGAAATTGTAGAATATTCTTTATACTTCTATAGAAATAATTTACCATCCCAACTTATAGACACTGTTAATTTGATTTGTTTAAACGTAAAAGGAAAAAAAATAATTCTAAATTTTTTGTGCTGAAGCAAGTTTTCTAAATTAAAAAAAAAAAAAAAAAATTAAAAAGCACATATAACAGTGATAATAAGCTCCGATTTTAGACAAAAAGAATATGAATTACAAATACATATAGATAAAATTAAGCTATTAGTAATTTAGATTTAGCAAAAACCATGTTTTATTACTAGCATCAAAATGTAATAAAAACACCAGGCTGTTAAAATTTGTAACAAAAAATATATAAATCAATTTTATTTGTATTTAATTTTATTTCTCTGTGTGTGTGTGTGTGTGGGGGGGGGGGGGGGGGTAGAGCGGCCTAATGTTAAAAAAACATGTCATGCCAGCAAAGTTTTTTTATAAGTGAACTTTGACACTTTAACCTCAATACCAGCAGAAAATAGTCAATGAAAATGTTCTTTTGTTAAAATCCTAATAAATGTACAGTTTTATAAATTGAAATGCCCGTTTTCTTTTACAAAATCTGTCACAAAAAAAAAGTTGAATGTATATAATTTCACATGTAAAAAAAAAAATGAAATTAAAAATTATTTACCACTGTTAGCATTATTTACCAACTTATTTACCATTTTCTATTAAAATCTACTTATATACACAGTTTCAAAAGAATTAATATACAGATTATTTTGACATCATGGTTTCACAAACATTCAAACATATTTTTAACTAAATAAATATAAAAAAAAACTTTAAAATCTTACATCAGTACACCTGTAAGGTTCTGGTTCAGACCATTTCCATTGAAAAAGTTGCCCTGCAGAATTCACAGCAACTAGTTCTGAATAAAGGGCACCCATTTGAACAAAACGGTTGTTTTGACACGGCTGGAAACATAATACAAAGAAAATGAAGGAAGATAAATTTAATTATTTTTCAAACAATTTTAAAAATAAATAATTAAAAATTTTTTTAATTTTATTGGCATTTAAAAAAAAAACTTTAATTGTCCTCCCTTCTACAATTTGAAATTTGAATTTACTTTTTAAATCTGAAAAACTATTCTTTGTACACGTTCAGATTTTTCTCACAGGATCTCTGGTTTTTGTGAAATTGTAAACAGTTTTTTTATGTTTGTGGAAAATCAAGCCATAGTTTTGTGAATTTGAAGTTGCTATATTCAGATTCCTTTTTATCTATGTTTAACAAGATACTTTATGTATAAAATAACTAAATAATACTTTATCAAGTAGGAGCTTTGTGCAATATAATAAAAGCATAAAAAATAGCAACGTTAAAAGCACCAAAATTTTTAATTCTAAGCATACTGGTTTCGGTAGCATATAGCATACCTTCCTCAGTGCTAAGAATGGCGAAAATTTGCTCACATATATAGGAGAGATGGGGATTCCAGTTAAAGGTTTATTAACCAATAGGAAAACAGAGGATTGCAGGCAACAGCCAATAGGAAAAAAGATGGGAAATGGAACCGAAGTAGTGAGGGGGGGGGGGGGGGATTAAGAGAAAGAAGTTTTTATGTAATATTTCCAACAGTCTGATAATGGGGGAATGCGAATTCACAATTAACAATATTTTTTATATTTTTATAAATATGAAAAGCTTCAAGGATGTTAAGTTCATGTATAGAAGTAGGTTTAGAGATTATTTTAACCGAATTGAAGTCAAAAGTATGATTCATCTCCCAGCAATGTTTTGCAATAGAGGATTTATTGATTTCTTGTTTTTTAATGTATTGCTGATGTTCTTTGATACGAAATTTTAAGCAGCGTTTACACTGTAAAGAATTCCATCACCTTTGCTAAAATGATTCAGAATTTATCCCCAACTAAATTTACTATGGTCTCCTTTGACGTCAAATCTCTATTCACGAATGTCCCGATAAGTGGCACTCTCTCTTGTCTTGAACAGAGACTTCGTGAATTTCATTATTCATATTTTGAAATCCAAGAACTTATATCCCTTACTCGCATATGTCTATCTCAAACTACATTTTCATTCCAAGGAAATTTTTACAAACAATCTGACGGTCTAGCCATGGGCTCTCCCCTGTCACCCATCCTCGCAGATATTTATATGCATTATTTTGAATGCTCCCTTTTCAATAAATTCTTTCCCTTTCTGGATTCGTTATGTTGATGACACATTCACCTTAATTGACACCTCCCTTCACAATATTGATAATATCTTTTACATTATGAACTCTATTGATAGCAATATTCAATTCACTTATGAAACTGAAAATAATAGTTCTCTCCCATTTTTGGATACCCTTGTCACTCGCACTGTAAACGGTTTCACTACTTCCGTCTATCGCAAAAGATTCGCTGTTTCGTTGCCACCCCATGTTCGTTCTTGTCATCCCCCAAGCCAAAAAATGTCTGCCTTTTATGCCTTTATAAATCGTGCCATACATGTTTGCTCTGATTCTCAGTCATTTAATAGTGAAATTCAATACATTAAATCCATTGCGTTTGACAGAGGATACAACCCTTCTATAATTGATACTGCTCTATTTAAATTTCAGCATCCTCGTTCCTCAAACTCTCCTCAGTCTTCTACTCTTTCCAATATTAGCATTGTGTTACCCTTCTTTTCTAAATACAGCTTTCCCATTGCTAAAATTCTTAGACAATATGACTTCAATATAATTTTTGCTCCTACCAATAAACTCACCCTCTCCAAACTCAAAGATCCTATTGAATTATCCAATTCATGGGGTATCTACCATATTAATTGCCAGTGTGGCCTTTCCTATATTGGACAAACCAAACGCTGCTTAAAATTTCGTATCAAAGAACACCAACAATACATTAAAAAACAAGAAATCAATAAATCCTCTATTGCAAAACATTGCTGGGAGATGAATCATACTTTTGACTTCAATTCGGTTAAAATAATCTCTAAATCTACTTCTATACATGAACTTAACTTCCTTGAAGCTTTTCATATTTATAAAAATATAAAAAATATTGTTAATTGTGAATTCGCTATTCCCCCATTATCAGACTGTTGGAAATATTACATAAAAACTTCTTTCTCTTAATTTCCCCCCCCCCCCCCCTCACTACTTCGGTTCCATTTCCCATCTTTTTTCCTATTGGCTGTTGCCTGCAATCCTCTGTTTTCCTATTGGTTAATAAACCTTTAACTGGAATCCCCATCTCTCCTATATATGTGAGCAAATTTCTGCCATTCTTAGCACTGAGGAAGGTACGCTATATGCTACCGAAACCGGTATGCTTAGAATTTAAAATTTTGGTGCTTTTAACGTTGCTATTTTTTACGCTTTTATTAAATAATACTTTCTCTGGTAACTTCAGCTGTTTTAACACAGGTCAGATTTTGTTTTAAAATGATTAAATTTTTGAAAGATTCAGTTTAGAGAAAGAAAAAAATTGTGAAAGGTATAATTTTAAAACAAACAGTTTTGCGAAGGGTCCTGTTTTAAGGTAAAAAAAAATTGTGAAGTGTCCTGAAGAAAAAAAAATGTGAAGGGACTCAAATTTTCCTTAACAAATTCCTGGTACAACACTTAGATATAGTTACAGAGTTGCCGGGTGATGCAGCATAGTGCATCATTTCAGCAAAAACTGGAGAAGGGGATTAGTGGTGTGGGATGGGTAAATACCCAGCAGTTAGGCATTTATTTTTGGAGTATATACCTGGTCTTGGGGTATATACCTATATTACCCAAGGCTTGGGTAAATACTCTAAAACTAGATATTTTCACATTTCATTGTAAAAAATCATAATTCTGAAAATTATTTTTAATCATAGGGGAACATGGAACACAGAGAGGAACATCTTTTCAAAATGTATTTATTCTATATGTTTTAATTTCATATTTGTACTCATCAATAGCTATATAGCAAAGAATATTTTCAACCATAAATCACATGATGAAATCAAAACTGATACATTATGTTTTTAGCTACCAAAAGTATTTTTTTTTTTTAAATCTCAGATATTTTGCAAATAAAGTTAAGAATTAGAAAGGAGAAATGGTGGAAGTGTATAGATAATGCACTCATTTATTGATAATTTTATTCAAAATATCCCTTTTATATAAAATGTTATAGAACATCTTACTCCATGTCTACATAGTATACAGTCGATTATCCCAAAAAGGATTACGGTAGACCACTCTTTTACATAGATTTAATTATGAAATTTTCAATATAAAAATTTAAATAGATCAACATTTTCTTTATATATATATATAGATATATATATATATTTAAAATGAAAACTACTGTTATGAATATGCTCTAGTACATTTTGTTATTTTATTTTAGGTTTAAAAAAGGAAAACAGTTCAATTATTTCAGTGCAACTTTAATACCTTTAAGAATGTTACTACCAATTCATATTACGCTGAGAAAATTTTATTAAGAAAGTTTTTTTTAAAGAATATAACAGTTACAAAATTTAAGACATATGTAGCTTAAGCCTATATTGTGTACATTTTTAATGTACTGCTGTGTTACAACATATTTTTCAATAAAAATATTTTTAAATTAATTTTAAAATATTTAAATTAATACAATAAAACCTTTTTAATACTTTAAAATTCTCCTTTAAATATTCATTAATTTTTGTAAGGTTCGTTTTCAGTTAATTTTTACTTAAAAACAATTTTAATTTATTCTCCAGAAAAGATCGTTAAAAAATATCAATAAAATATAAAATATTAATACTTTCTGCTAAAACAGAATATTTTTATAATAATTTTTAAATATAAAATTCACATTATAAACAAACAATTTTTCATTAAAATTTTTATCAGTCTCTGTGGCATTGATCGTAATCAGCCAATGAGCGTCATTGCCGCATTTTCCGGAATTACTTACGCTATACGATAGCGTCTCTTAGCTCTCTGGGACACCGGACGTCAATGCACCAACAAGGGTGTGTTGACCCTCCATAAAAATTTACATTTTGACTGCTGGGTCACAATAATAGCCTTAGCAATCATCTCCTATTAATTTTAAGTAATCTATTATAAAATAATATTTTATAAAGCAAACTAACTTTGTCAGGCCAAAATTCCAATTCGTCTGACAGCCATAGAGGATTTGATTCACCACCAACATCTCTTTTTTTGCTTTCTGAAGATCCCACGCTTTCACCAGGTTTGTCACTGGCTCCACTGTCTCTTAAAGCTGTTTCAAGCCATCTACGAGATCCTGAATATTGCCGTTCTCTAAGACGAAACATTGTATCCCGATCGCGATCACGGTCACTGTCCCTCTCTCTTTCACCTGTCAAATTAACTTTAATTCATAAGAAATATGTAAATTTAACAAATATGCATGAAAATAATAAACAGGGCTTTGAAAAAGAAAAACAGATTTTTATTTATGTAGTATAAAAGTAACAGTATATAAGTATATAATAATAGTATAGTAATAGTATAGTAATATAATAGTATAGTAATAGTATAGTTATTTATGTAGTATAAAAGTAGGTTTTTCAGCTTAAACAAGGTTTTTTTTTTTATAAATATGCATATATATAAGTATATATATGTGTGACTCTTATACAAGTATATGCTAAACATTTACAAAGTAAAAACTAGATATTACTAAGTAAAAGAACTAAATTTATTTTGAAAATCTTATATGAACTGTTAGATAAATTCCATAAAAAATGAATTGTTGCATTATCTCCCAATTCTTCAGCATGTATGCTTTCTTGTGGTAACAAACCATTTAGCTCAGTGAGTCAGAGCTAAGCTCTAATCAATGAAAGAAACAATTTATCCTTCCCCTCAGCAGAGATGACAAAATAAATATTTCACTAGCAGGCATAGCAACATTGCATTGCATGAGATCTTTTGATTTTTGGAGAAAAAAAAGAAATCAAATTCTACATTTAGGAAATATTTAAAATATTAATTTATATTAAATTTCTTATTATATCTAAGGAATTGTGTTTACAATGTAAATGAACTGAAAATTAGGACAATTACATTTTGAAAGTTACCCAATTTTGATGCAATTATAGAAAAATGCCTGTATAAGAAAATGATGACAAAGGGCATTGAAACTCTATTGGTCGAGCAGACTTTGATAGGATCCATTACTAGCAAGCTAATATTTTTTAGTTGGAAGTATCGCCAAACTCTGTAGTTTGTGCTGCTATGGTAGTTTACAAGCTTATCCAGCAATTTAGAGTAAATTAATGAATTTTGAGCATAATTCATTTTGAGACCCAAACTACATTTTCCAGTTTATAATTTAATTAATACATCCCCACTCCAACATTTCATTAGAATCACTCAAAATAAAAAAAAACTTTAAACATACCTTAA
Organism: Maratus speciosus; assembly: GCA_963932465.1. NCBI lineage: Eukaryota > Metazoa > Arthropoda > Arachnida > Araneae > Salticidae > Maratus > Maratus speciosus. The sequence continues at coordinate 145,384,237 of OZ010791.1, forward strand.
ATAGAAAAACAAAAACATTTCATCGAAAAACTATACATGATTTATAAAGAGAAACTTAATGACAAAACACATTAAATTCTTTAACTGGAGAAAAACTATTTCACTTGTTTGAATTTGAAAAAGGAATAATGTCCTAGAGTTTGAAAAACATAACACCATTAAGACTTGAATTTGTCAACTTCTAAAAGGATTTCATTTTCATCAAATTGATCAAGTAACACAGTACGACATAGCCATTTTGATAACTGAATATACCGCACTCCAAAAATTTTCTTAATTGGAAAAACACATTGCAAGAAAATAAAATGCACTTGAGATTCAGCAGAAAGAAAAACATGGTAATACTTCAAATGGTAAAACACTGGTTCAAACGAATTAAGCCTCTCCATTACCAATTGCTTTTCTTCTCATAAACATTTCACATTAGGAAAGCAGTTAAAAACAACAACAATTATTCCACAGCTAGACAAAAATTCAAGAATGGATCTTTACTGAAACTTGACACTGCCTCTCCAGATGAACAAACACTGTTGACATCAAAGACCATTTCAAACAGAAGATAAAATTTTACTGCTTCAGCATTAAAAACAATGTCCCACAACTCCATTAGCGATGAACCACAGAAAGAAGAAAGCTTAAAGTTCAATGAGAATTTTAAAGATATGACTGCGTAACAAGTATAGTATAAAATTGTATATTTAGACTTCTAATTAAACAAAACGAATGATTAAAATGATTACTGCCTGTACATCTTGAGACACTAAGTCTCACTTCATGTTAAAGGAAAACATCTGCAAAATACCAGAAAAGAAAAATGAAAAATATGATTTGGGCAATCATCTTAATTTCAATGTGCAAAAACTATCAGCAGAGCTTCTTGTTGCCTTAGTTGCTTTTTCTAAATTAGCCAGGGCTCGCTGGCTATCGGTCCTTCATAAACATGAATTGCTGTTACAGGGTTCATATTCATTTTTCAAAAGACAATCCCCAGATGTATTTTACGGGATGAGCAATTTTCCCATGTCAACAATTAACGAGATTTTTAAACCAGTATTATGAACCACCCCCCCCCCCCCCCCCCCCTCCCATGCCGCTCAAAATAAAATAAAAACAAGGTAACCCCAAAAATAAAAATTATACATCACCTACATCAGGGATGGCAAACCTTTTGACGTCCAACGTGCCAAATTTTCCAAAAACATATTTTAAGTAATCATGACGTGCCAACAGTAAAAAAATTTAATGAATCAAATAATAAGGAATAAAAATTACTTAAAATTTTGTTTTTAACACTAAGAAAATATGGGTAATATCTGATGTTATACTTTAGAAATTTATTTTAAAAATATTATTATGCCTTTTAACTTTTCCTTTGCGATAATCTTCTAATTTTCTCTTATTCTTAAAATTTTGAGTCAATATTGAGCTAGATTGGTATACATTAAGTTATATTTCAATTTCTTTAATCTGTATGACAATGACAACCAACCGAACTAATTGAATTCAGCTAGCAGAGACAACAAGATTAATTAATGCATTTTGAGAAATTCTACTATATTTTGATGTAGAACCTGAAGCTATGCTGTGCCAAAAATAATCTGCAGCGTGCCACTTATGGCACGCATGCCACAGGTTCGCCATCCTTGACCTACATAAACAATATGAAAATAATTTTAAAGGAAAAACATCAATTTGTGTAACAGAGATGAAGTGTCCTTTATTTTTCTTAAATTCTTGAACAATTTTCAAAAATTTCAAATTAACATTAGGCCCATCCAGGCTAATGTTGAACAAATTTTATAAATTGAAATCGGCAGAACCATTCAAAGAACATCTTAAAAGAAGGAGACACATGTTTAGTTTAATGACCTCATGATGTCTAGAGTCTGAATGGATGTCGCCAAACATTAGACCACAGATTAATACGTTACATTTAATCTGTAAGAAGGAGTGGCTAGTTTCCAAATCTATACCTCATGATGTTAGAAGGAGTGTCTTAGTTTGATTTCATTATGACATCCCAAAGCACATGAATAGCAGCGATTGCCCTCATTTTCCTAGAGTATCAAATTATTTTGCCAGGTATGGGGAATTTTTTGCATTAGCCACAGATACTCCTGATTTTTATGACTGAAATTTATCCTGTGATTTTCCCCTGAATCTCATAATCTCCTGATGAGTATGAACCCTGTGTTATCACTATATCATAATTATTTGAAGCAATTTGAGCAGGAATCGTTTCATTTTTTAAGACTTGCACTCCACTAAAGCGTGGTAAAACTTTTTTTTTTTTTTTTTTTTTAGCACTGAATTGAGGTAGCTTTTTATTTACTTTTTTTAATTAGTATTTTTGCTGCACAATGTGCTTTTGATTTTTTATAATTCTTTTTGGTGTGATAAAAAAGTTCTTTTCATAACTTAAGCACTTATCACTGGGAGGAAATAGCAGGATAACCAAATTTAAGTAAAACTGATTGTTTTTATGTTTTACTATATAACAGCTATACTGCTGTTAAATATTAGCAATAAAGATTCAACAATTTATTTTTGCATTCATTATGTTCCAGAATGGGAAATAGGGTAAGAAAAATTGATTTTTTATGTTTTTATTACAGATTTTTTATTCTCAGATTGGAAGTTTTTGTCCAAACTTTAACAACCTCAATTACTGCAATGGTGAAACATTTAGGATTAATCATTGGTAAATTTACATCACAAATTGTGACATGATACTACATAAGTCAAACCCTGATTATGGTATCCTCTGTTAAAATATAAACGAGTTTGAATGCAGTAGTTATTAAAAAACTTGACAGGTTAAACAAAAATATAATTTGCAGAACAAAAAAAAAAAAAATTATTTCTTTCATTGTTTAAACCCGAGAAGGGACAGATATTAAAATATGTTATTCAGTTGGCTCTATATTTAATGTTGTATTTTTGTAACAAACTAGGGGGCTCGGCCCCCTACGAGCTACGCTCGCCAACCCCCGTCCAGACGCCGCAGACTCTAAATGCACGCTAATTTGATCGGCTTTAAAAAGATTTCGAAAGATTGAATTATAATTTAAAAAACAGTGGCGATCTCCCTATAAACGAATTTCTATTCATTTCTCTTTGATTGGGAAATTTTAACGCCAAATCCGCTGCGGTACTACTTGATTATCCTGTCGACCAATTTCGCCAAATTATATAAATCGCCAAACCACTCGCCAAATTATACAAATTGATATAATTTTTATTTTAAATAACGAAAGAACAAATAAATTCGTACAACATTAATAAAAACACAAATAAAACGTCGAAATAAAAATAACTTGATGACGTATACACGTGTAACAACATTTCAAAATAAGCTAATATAAAAGGAATTAAGTAAAGAGAGTCTGTCTCCTGGTATTTTTTAACAAAGCGAAAAGAAAGTTCTTTTAAATGAGACATTTTAAATTAATTCTCAAAATATCAAATAAATGTCTAGCGCAATTTCTAAATTTAACCTTTTTTGCAATATTATTTTGTGTTCATTTTATGTAATAACTATAATGTGACGTAAATATGACGTAATTTCTCCTAAGACTTCTAACGCATGTTAATGAATTTATTATTTTACAATATCCTTTCTCTTTTAAAATTCACGTGTATACTTTTTATGACGTAATTTTTAATAAGTTCCTGCTTTTTATACGTAATTATTTAATTCTAATTTGAAAGTTTTTTTCCTGTTTATAATAGTCACGTGTAAATAAATTTTTAATTTGAAGCAAACATTATTGCTTGCGCTTTTTATACAGTTGGCAACAGTTTAAATTAGTACAATTTTCTGAAATCTGTAAAAAATATCTCTAGAAATGCTGAAAATTTGAATTTAAAATAGAAATAAAACCTGAAAAAATGAGTCAAAATAAAAAAATTAATGCAATCTGCACTCCGGCAAATTCTAACGCATAAAATGATCTAAAAATGATTACACTGCCATGTATAGTTTTTGCTGCAATAAAACTTTTTTAGTGGAACGATTTTGTCCAACTTTAGCATTAAATAACTCTTAAAATAATTCTTCGATTTGAAAACTGTCTGCATCAGCGTGTTTATCAAACATTTCTGTATAAAACCACCGATTTTCATATTTTTCTATGCATTATTTTTGTTAATATTAACGAAGAAAGGCCTCTGGTCACAAAAAAATCAAAACCGGCGGCGGCGGTGACAGCGGTAGTTATTTTTTTTAGAATAGAGAGATATGGTTAAACTAATTGAATTTTAAAAAATAAAAATAAAATTCAACCCCCCCCCCCCCCTAAACTTAGATTTCATTCAAATAAAATCGAAATGAAAAAAATTGACGGATTTCAATTTCATATGAACAGAATTTAAGTTTTTAGAGTTTTAAAGTTAAATTGGTTTAATCATATTTGTTACCAAAAATTTAACATTAAATGTAGAACCAACTTGATGAAATATCTCCAGGTCTAAACAATATGGGAAATATTTATTTTTTTTTTATTTATTTTTTTTTTTTTTTTGTTCTGCAAATTATGTTTTTGTGTTTTTGTTTAACTAAACATTTTCCACATACACAATCTTATCCATATATTCACAGAAAGCTCTGCTTGTATGAAAGTTCTAAGTGTTAAATTGAGGTGACGAAAAATGACATCTCTAAAAACTCTTATTTAATTGCTTTCCATTCAGAATAGGAGATTTGCATACCAATATCGAAAACCTCACATCCCATAGTTTTGGAGACCCGGATTAAAGGAGTCATAACAATTTGAAAAGTAACGTTTTGAAAACCATCAGAGGGATTATTTTATTAATACAATCTTATTTCACAGCTCAATTTGAACACTTTTAGAATTTACATGACACACTTGTAACCATCAAGTAAAAAAAATTTGAAGGTTGTTTCAGACCTTTTGGAACATCCTGTATACATACAGATGGTTATCAAAATAGTGAAAACACCCTAGATTTATCACGAATCCTTTACTAATATGGCATAGGACCGCATTTGGCATGTAATGCAGCTAAGATTCACCTGGGAATTTATTCATACAAGAGCTGAATAGTGTTTAGAAAAATAATATACCATTCTTCGTGGAGATATTGTGAAAGTTCCAGGAGAGATGCCAATAGAGGTTATAGATCCAGATTGAACGCTCTAAAATAGAGCATAACGGTTTGATTACATTGAGGTCGGGAGGCTGTGTGGGCCAAGGTAGATGTTGCACTTCATCCACGTGTTCATCAAACCATGATTGGATAAACCCCGCTGCATGAATAGGAGTATTATTATCCTGGAAAATTCCATCTTCTGCAAGAAACAAAGTTTGCATCATCATAGGATGGACCTGGTCAGCCTAAACTTCTCTGTACTTCTTCCCGTTGATCCTTGCTTTCAGGTTTACAATTGGGCCAGTAGAAAACCACAACAGATCTACCTCCATGCTTGACTGTTGGAAGGAGACAATCACAATCATATGCTTGTGCAGGTGTCCCCCAAATGTGCACCCGTCCTGTTGTGAGGAAAAGTGTGAAAGATGATTCTTCTGACTATATAACTGTCTTCCACTTATCAATCGACAAGGTTTTATGGTTGTGGCACCACTGTAGACAAAGTTTGGCATTAACAGCTATGACAAGTTGTTTGGGTATTGTTCCCATTTGATGTTTTTCAAAGGGCATTGCACCCTGCCCTTTTAGTTTAAACTGCTGATGCACCCTGTCTTGTTTCCCAATAGCTTTATTGTCTTCATTTTTTTTTTTTTTTTTTTTTTTCAAAATATTTGGCTTTTTTTTCTCTTCTGACCCCTCCCTGACTTTTGAAAACAGAAGTTTTGCTGCTCTGATTGACTCAAGTATTGTAAGTTCTATATCAATGTAATAAAACATGCAGCAGCTGCATATTGTATTGTGTTTTCAAATCATAATGCATTTTCCATTTCTAAATCGTCCCAGAACAGCACATGTTCCCATAAGTGGAACATTCGAAAAATGGAGTTAATTTTAATCAGAATCTTTCATGATACTAGAAGGCTTTGCTCCCTATGAGCTTCGCTCGCCAACCCCTGTTCAGACTCTAAAAATCCGTTCATTTGATTGCTTTAAAAAACATTACAGAAGATTAATTATAATTAAAAAACCAGTGGTGATATCCCTGTACACGTGTTTCCATTTATTTCTCTTTTGATGAAGGATTTTAAGGCCAAAAAAGCTAGTGTGAATTGCTGTTCTCTTGTTTGTTTAAATAAGATTAGATAAACGTCTGAAAATTAGGGTCAGGTGGGGTAAAATGGGTATGAAAAGCACTATTTTTTCATTCAACGCTTGTTTTTATTGAAACAAAAATATTCTATATGATTTTTCTTGTATTTATTTATGCAACTAATGTCTTGGCAAATCATTTATATAGTTGTTAATTTATTTTTTTTAATTTTAAATAGTAGTAATATTTTTTTTGTTTTGTATACACTTTTTAGCTCTGTAGTGGGAGTTTAGCTCTGAAGATTTTTAAGGGCTTTTCACTATCATAATTAAAACACACACATTCTACAGATGAAAACAACGGTATATCCTATTGCTATATACAACATAGGAACTTTTTGAAGGAAGAAATGTTGTCAACTAAAGTCTGAAAATATATTTAAAAAATAAAACCTCTCTCTTAAATGTAACATTTGTTATATGCTAAAATTTCAATCCCTACCCATTTTACCTCACCAGACCCTAGCTAATGTAAAATGAACTAAGTCAACAAAGTCTTTGCTTCAAGGTATTTTTTAATACAGCTAGCTAATGTAAAATGAACTAAGTCAACAAAGTCTTTGGCTTCCAGGTATTTTTTAATATAGCTATAAGAAAATGATTTTAAATCACACGTTTTAAATCTGACATAATTTAACCAAACTTTTCTTTTTGTAATATTCACCTGGAAATATTTAAATTGTTAGTAAGAAAATATTATTTGAGCTATCATTGGCAACATTAGTTAAAAAGATTATCTCGAAATATGAAATAATTCTGACATGTACGTGTAAATATATATTTGAATTTTAACTGTTTGGCAATATTATTTGGCTAATTGAAATATGACGTAATTCCACCCGCACTTACTGCTTTTAACACATTAAATAATTAATTGTTTTACAGTTTTTTTTTTCTTTTTTAAATATTCACGCGTAAAAACAATTTGTATGACGTAATTTTTAATATTTTCCTACTTTTAACACGTAATCATTTTATTCTAATTTCATAGGGGTTTTTTTCTGTTCAGCGATGCCGCGGACGTGCTATAGCGCGTAAATTACGCAAAAAATCGGAGACAGGATGCAAAAAAAAAAAGCTCTTACGCGTCCCACGAGATGCGTAAATTCGTTGAAAAGTTGCGGAAAAAAGCCGATTTTCACCAAAAGATCGCAAAAAAGCACAAATTTCATCAAAGTATCACGAAAAGACGCGATATTCGTAAAAGGGCCGCGAAAAAATAGCGTATTTCGTCAAAGGATCGTGAAAAAATAGCGAATTTCGTCAAAAAATCGTGGAAAAAAATCTGATTTTTGTCAAAGGATCGCGAAAAAGCACAAATTTCATCAAAATATTGGGGGGGGGGGATTTTCGTAAAAGGGCCGTGACAAAATAGAGTATTTCGTCAAAAGATCGCGAAAAAAATAGCGAATTTCGTCAAAAAATCACGGAATAAAGCCGAATTTCGTAAAAGCATCTCGAAAAAAAGATCACATTTCGTCAAAGTATCGCGGAAAAAATACCATTGTTGTAAAAGGGCTGCGATAAAATAACGTATTTGGTCAAAGAGCGCGAAAAAATAGTGAATTTCGTCAAAAAATCGCGGAATAAAGCAAATTTCATCAAAGGATCTAGAAAAATTATCACATTTTGTCAAAGTATCGAAGAAAAAACACTATTTTCGTAACAGGTTCGCAAAAATTAGCGAATTTTGTGAAAGGATCGCGGAAAAAACGAATTTCGTCAAAGCACCAAAAAAGATGTGCAAACCAAACTTATAGGTAGAACATTCATAAAATAGGATTTAATTATTTTTTTTATGCGATTCTTAAAAATACAGCATGATTTCAGTGTACTTTGATAATGTATTCAGGGGGTGGACCAGTGAACCCCCCCCCCCTCCCCTTTTTACTGCATTGAAATGTATCCTACCTTCAGAAGATTTAGGATTTGATGTTTATTAATGATTTAGATGTGAATTTCCCTTCCAAGGAAAATGTCTGATTCCAACATGACAAATAATTCAATGGGATGAAAACATCCATTCATTCAACCAAAAGTACACCTTTACTTAACATAAGTATTCTTTTTTTCCGCAAAAATATCTTTTTCAATAAACCCATCTTGCCCCTTTTTAAAAGAAATGCGAACATTAGTGATACTTGTTAGTGGAAGTTGGTATCTTCTACTCTCAAATAAGCATTATTTTACAATTAAAATTGTATCTTGCATTTTTACTTTTAAAAAAGTAAAGGAAATTTCTCTTAATATTTAAAAAAAATATATTTTATTTGAGTGCAAATGATACTGGTTTTAATTCATTATTTAATTATTATTAAAACAATAATTAATGCAATTATTTTATCTTTTTCAAATAAGCAAATTGCATTTATGGGCATTTCCATGAAAAAGTGGACATGAGGGTTGAAATTTCAAACTTCTTTTATTATTATAAGTAATATATCAAATTAAAGGTAAAAGTATGACACATATGAAATTACAGAGAACTAAGCTGTAAAACTTATTCTTTTATGGTTTTTCTAGGGTCAAAGTTAGAAAAATTTCAAAAACTTTCTAGAATGTAAAATAAGGTATTTTCATTCCGCCAGATGCAATATTTAAAACAGCAGCATTTTCACTCTATGAGCATATATTACTATTTGTGACCTTTGTTTACCTTTTGAAACACTTAATTTTTCGAAATAATTTAAAAGACCCGATTTTTAATGCAAATATGTTTATTCTGTCGCTTTGTCATACCCATCACAAAAAAGATGCAAGTTATTATACAAAATTCATTTTTTGTCAAAAATACATGAAATTTTCAGAAACTAATTATTGCAAGTCTGAATAAATATGAAATATTAAAAATTCATTAAATTTTTATTTTGTGTGGAATTTTAGTGTGACGGGTGTGACAAAATCCCTCTGACAGGTGTGGCACCATTTTAAATTGTTTAGAAATATATTTAAATGTTCCTTAAATGAAGTATAAGGTTGAATCATCATTGTTTCTAAACATATTAAGACAAATGTTTCTTAAAAAAAAAAAAAAAAAAATCATAAAATATATATATTTGAATTATTTTAGCAAAATGTGAGTTGGTGGCAATTTACTTTAACTTTTGAGAGATTTTCAAGAAAATGAAAATTTATTATTAATATTCTTTACATAACTGTAACTCAATCCAGTTACTTTGAAGAAGCAAAAAATAATGTGGGATATATATGTGGGAGCAATAATACAAGTGGTTTTTGCCAAGAACTATAGTGCTGTCTCTCAAAATTATATCCAGAGTGCTCTCTGGACTCATCCTCAAATCACCTTTTTTACATGCTTTGCATCATTGAAAGGTAATGTGATTCGCTCTTATGTAATAATATAGTAATCAATAACAAATTGCAGCATGTTAAATAAGTATGCTATATGGGAATTTTTAAATGCCATTACTGCTAGTCTGAAAACAGAATTTCCCCAACTCAAAATGGTAAAAAAAAAATTCTGATGGCTGTGCAGCCCTGTTTAAAAACAACGTTTCGAACTTATGCTCCTTTATCAAAGATTTTAGTCTAACATGTGAATGGAATTTTTTGGCCGCTTCTCATGGTAAAGGAGCAGTTGACGGAATTGAGAGATTGATAAAGTCAAGAGTGTGGGTTTTGCTTAAGTCCAGAAAAGCAATAGTTAATTCTGCTTTGGCTTTTTTTTTAATGTGCACAGGAGATTGGTGCGATAAATACATTGTATGTGTCAGCAGAGAAAATACTGGAAACTAAACAAATGCTGACAGAAGGAAGAGAAGGCATCAAGTCTTATCGCCACTTTAAGGTAAGTGCTGATGGTACCAACTTTTTGATTAGAAAAACTACGGAATCAACACTAAGGGAGGTAATTTACTACTAATTGTGAATCTCCCCCCAGAAAGATTTTGAAAAAAATCAGATTTAAATATCTGAGACTATGTTGTGGTTTCCCTGGACAGTAACAAAAAGCACAATAGCTTGTACCTTGTACTACGATAATGTCTTGAATATCAACTACCATAAGGAAGAAATAAGCTTGAATAGATACAAGCCAGTGGACCACACTGGATTTGGCCAGAGAAAGATGGTATCTCAATTGAAAACTTTTTTGCCATTGTAAAAAAAAAAAATAGTTACCCATCACTTATAACAAGTAGGGGGCACTACAAATTTTAAACTTACTGTATAAAGATGTTAGTTTTATTAAATTTTGTGTGTGTATTAGCTATTGTCAAGTTTTCTGTCAATACCGATCGCTGTTTTATTTTTGTAAATAACTTTAAAATTGTATACTTTGCACGATGTCACACCCGTCACAGCAGAAAAAATTTCTTAAACATTAAAATAATTCAAATTTATTATGAAAATTATGCAATAAGTTTAATCTGAATCTCTTTTATTAGAAAAAAATTGTTTTAATAATGAAACATTAAAATATTCACAGGAATTTTAACAAATGTGTATGCTAGTGAAAACTCATGTCCGGAGAGAGTCACACCCGTCACAAGATTTTAATTTTTTTTTTTTTAATATTAAAAGCTATTGAAGTTTCGTGTTTGCACAATTATTCAAGAAAATGCATGGAAAAACATATTTTAAATACTTTTCAGGGATTTATTAGCTAATTTATTGCTCAAAACACAGATATAACCTCTTAAAATTGTGCCTGGATGTCACACCCGTCACAATGGAAAGGCCCTTATTCCTTTAAAATATGAATTATTATTGATCGGGACCCACTTTTGTAAAAAAGGGACCCAGATTTTTAGAAATCCTGGGTCCCGGGGACCCAGGATTTTTCATGTACAGCGGCATCACTGCTGTTTATAATAGTCATGAGTAAATAAATTCAGTTTAAAGGAAATATTATTTGAGAAGTTTTTATAATTTTGGCAACAATTTAAAATAACAACCTTTTCTAAAATATGTAAAAAATATCTCTGGAAATGCTGAAAATTTGAAATAAACCCTCGAAAAATTGTTAAATTAAAAAAATAAATGCAGTCTGCACACCGGGAACTTTTAATGCATAAAATGATCTAAAAATGATTAAATTCCTATGCATAATTTTTGCTCCTATAAAACTTTTTTAATGGAACGATTTTGACCAACTTTAACATTAAATATCTCTTAAAATAATTCTTCGATTTGAAAACTGTCTGCATCAGCGTGTTTATTAAACATTTATCTGTAATACCACCGATTTTCGTATTTTTGTATGCAGTAGTTTTTTCAATATTAACGAAGAAAGACCCCAGGTCACAAAAATTTCAAAACCGGAAGCAGCGGTGGTGGTGACAGCATTAGTTACTTTTTTTTAGAATAGAGAGATTCTCAAAAATACAGCACAATTTCAATTTACCATGATAATATGCCAGTGAATCCAAAGTCTGCCTTGTCCCCTCTTATATAATAAAACACAAATGCAGGCATTAGACGTCTTAACAGCAGCTGATTCTCAGCCTTGAAATTCCCAAATAAAAATAACCTGTTTATAGAACGGAAACCTGTTTACAGGGAGATTGTCACTGTTTTTTTAAATTATAATTTAATCTTCCATAATCTTTTAAAAGCAAATCAAATTAGCATGTTTTTAGAATATAGGGTGTCTGAACAGGGATTGGTGAGCATAGCTCGTAGAGGACAGAGCCACATAGTGTTGTATAAAATTGAAAAGCTAATTCTATGCATTCATTTGTAAGATATAAGCCAAGTGAATCTTTAAGTATATTTTAATAATTAAGTAATATTAAGTATATTAAGTGAAGATAAAATCACACACACGCACATTATATAACCATTAAATAAACATTACCGACCACCAACAAAAACTGAAATTATGAATAAAGTGACATTAACAAATACAGTCCCCCCCCCCCCCAACACACTTAACATAGATTCCAGTGTGTGTGCATAATAAAACTTTATGCAATTAATAACTATTAAATGTATATATTATTTCAAATGAAAATCAAATTTCAAACTTCAAAGTAATTGCTTAAAAGGCGCAAAGGCCAACATAGTGAAAAAGATTCCAAGCCGGGACTTGAACCCGGGCCATCAGTATAGCGCACTGATGTTCTACCGACTAAACCACTTGGAACGATACCTAGCTCGGAAAATTTCTCACTATTTGTGGTGGAAATAAATTGTAATATATTAATACAATATAATGGGCCGTTAATTAAAAGGTAAATTTAAATTTGAAAGTCCTTTTAGTTACATGCGTTGTGTAATGTTTGCAATAAAACCCTCTGTTCTTTGAGGTCAGCAAAAATAGAAATAAATGAAACTTCTTACTTGGATCGTGTCGTCTGTAAAATAAATGAAGAGGAGACTTGATAACAATATAAATTACATGTTTATTCCATCTTTTTAGAAGAGAAGAAAAAGCTTCCCGTTGGTCACCGTTCATAAATTAATTCTTGCCAGTAAAAGCATCTACTCCACTTGAAGATAGATATTTCTTTTAAAAATTAAAGTGCAGCATAAATCAAGAAATTATCAAGAAATAATTTAACAGGAGTTGTTAAAATCGTAGACATCGTTTTCAAAAAACTCTTTACCGGATTCCACATCCATCGGCAGACAGATAGACCGGAGTCGAAGCTCGCGGCCTGCGATCTTTAAAAACAAGAACTAAGTCATCACAAATCACCAACAAAACAGATTCTGATTTAAATTTAACAGAATTTTTAATTTATAGTAAGAATACGGGGACTTCAAAAGTTACTGAAAGGAAAGATTTAAATCTATTAGAGAATTTAAAATATTAGGTAATGTCTTAATAAACAAATCCGAAAGAAAACATTTAAAGAGCTTTATTTTAATTTGTTCCACACTCGTCGAATAGACACACCTCCAAAAGATAGCCATCCATTCAATGCATATGCCGTGAGAGGCTTGCTCCGATGACGTCATCACAATCGTACAAAGTTCAAAGGAGAAGCATCCTATGCCAGGGGCAGCCGAACGTCAGCAAACTTGCCGATGTGCGATCGAAACGAATCGCCCGCGCAAAAATAAATATGGATTTAAGTTTAAAGAACATCAATGTATAAGGCCAAAAGAAATAAAACAGTAACATGATTTAAACACTGTGAGATTTCATCTCACACTATTATATGTTGGCAAGGCTACAAACGCAGCACAAGATGGAATATTTATCGTGAGTCACCGACCTGGGACAAACACGAAACATAATTAAATCCAGCATCGATAGAAATTATATTAATACGTGGAAATTATTCCAGAGAGAAATAGTCGCCTCGCATACAATATTTCAAATGAAAATCAAATTTCAAACTTCAAAGTAATTGCTTAAAAGGCGCAAAGGCCAACATAGTGAAAAAGATTCCAAGCCGGGACTCGAACCCGGGTCATCAGTATAGCACACTGATGTTCTACCGACTAAAACACTTGGAACGATACCTAGCTCAGAAAATTTCTCACTATTATATGTTGGCAAGGCTACAAACGCAGCACAAGATGGAATATTTATCGTGAGTCACCGACCTGGGACAAACACGAAACAATTGTGCGCTATACTGATGGCCCGGGTTCGAGTCCCGGCTTGGAATCTTTTTCACTATGTTGGCCTTTGCGCCTTTTAAACAATTACTTTGAAGTTTGAAATTTGATTTTCATTTGAAATATTGTATGCAAGGCGAATATTTCTCTCTGGAATAATTTCCACGTATTAATATAATTTCTATCGATGCTGGATTTAATTATGTTTTGTGTTTGTCCCAGGTCGGTGACTCACGATAAATATTCCATCTTGTGCTGCGTTTGTAGCCTTGCCAACATATAATAGTGAGAAATTTTCCGAGCTAGGTATCGTTCCAAGTGGTTTAGTCGGTAGAACGTCAGTGCGCTATACTGATGGCTCGGGTTCGAGTCCCGGCTTGGAATCTTTTTCACTATATTGGCCTTTGCGCCTTTTAAGCAATTACTTTGAAGTTTGAAATTTGATTTTCATTTGAAATATTGTATGCAAGGCGAATATTTCTCTCTGGAATAATTTCCATGTATTAATGTCTATATTATATTACTGCTAGTTAAATATTGCATTACATATGCAGACCTGCCAACCTTTGAAAATGAGAAATCATAGCACACAAAATTTAAATTAATCTGTGGGTTGGTTGGTTGGTTTTTCGTGTTACACAGCCATCTTTTGACATTCGTAAAAGGAATAAGGTTTCAGTCTTTCAACTCAATATAGTAAATGTTTTCCTTTGAAAATTTTTATATGATTTTTAGTTTCTTTTCGTTTCGCAGCGTTTTTATTAATATATATATATATATATATATATACACACACACACACATATTTGTAAAAGGAGCCTGGTTCCAATTTTTTAGCCGAGTGCAGTAAATTTTGGAGAAAGTCGGAATTTTTTTCCTGCGATCATTCACAATTTTTCCGCAATCGTAATTCACATTTTTCTATCATGATTCTTAGTTGAAATCCGCACTTTTTACCATGAACTTTTGACGAAATTCGCATTTTTTAACACGATCCTTTGCCGAATTTCGCATTTTTTCCGCAATCCTTTTGACGAAATTAGTGTTTTCTTTCACTGATCTTTTGGTGAAAATTTGCGTTTTCTTACTAATCTTTCGATGAAATTTGCATTTTCTTACTGATCTTTCGATGAAATTTGCATTTTCTTACTGATCTTTCGATGAAATTTGCACCTTCTTAATGATCTTTTGACGAAATTCGCGTTTTCTTTCTGCGATATTTTGACAAAATTGTTATGCATCAATTACTTAATGCCTAATTAAACATTCAGTAAAGTTTAAATAAAACGAAGCTTTAAAGTATTTACTTTCTATTGATGCATGTTTATTTTTCACCTTCTCTTGTTTACATCCGAAACGACTGGTAGTTTCATTCATGCGTAGC
Source organism: Maratus speciosus (assembly GCA_963932465.1). NCBI lineage: Eukaryota > Metazoa > Arthropoda > Arachnida > Araneae > Salticidae > Maratus > Maratus speciosus. The sequence continues at coordinate 145,399,418 of OZ010791.1, forward strand.
TCTTGAGGCAAGTGCCATTGCTGAGTAACTGTCAGTAACAGTGATTTTGGGATCACGTCTTTCGCCGTGAACGGTCGATTTGTGACGTCATAGTTTACAGCCAATGGCGTTTCAGCTGTGTTCGTATGATTGGAGTTTCGGATGTATTCTGAGTAAGTTTGTATTTACTGATTGGCAACAGTTTTTATGCAAAACATTGCTGTTTTCAGGAGTATAAGTATCTGGACTGATTGTGGATAAGTAGCTTCGTGAATTTTTTGTATGATTATGTCACCTATCATGATGTAGCTGCAACAGATATTTTGTTTTTTATTACGATTTGACGGCGAAGTAAAGCTGTTATAATGTATATCATCATTTCATCTTGCTTCAAATAAATTGAATTTGTTTTAGAACTGGTGTCTTGAAAGTCTTCCACATTAACCACAGCAACTCTGTTTGGCCAATGTTTTAATTGGTCAACAAAAATTCACACCATTGAAAACACAAAATCTTAAATCTTCCGGGAACAAAAAATAAATACAAATAGATCCAAATTCATTTTGAGTGTTCAGTTTTTTACAACATTAATGTTTTAAATAGTATTTTTTTGTCAGTAAATTTTTGTACATACAGTTAAATATCCCAACACAAAATTGTACACACAGAGTAAGAAATTCTTCCTTTTGTAATTATACATACTAACAAAAAATTTTAACGAGTGGAAAAATATCTTAGAAAGAATAATTTTCTTTGTGTTTCACTAACGCAAAAGAATGAAACTAAAATTGAAACCTATCTAAAGTGGAATTTTTCTGTAATCCCTAGAGTTTCTATCCTAGCAGGTTCTACTGTATATGGAATAACTAATATTTAAAACAAAGTTCAGAACCTTACCTGATCTTCCTCTACTTCCGGATCTACTTCTGAGAGTGGAATAACCAAACATATCTTCAGAAAACATGGCATCGGCATCAATAATAACACTTGGATGATCACTATGAATTCCAGCATCCAGTAATGATATTAAATCATCTATAGAAAAAATGTGTTTCAGACTATACAAAGTCATTAAGTTTCCAAATTATCACTGAATAACATTTTTATTATTACCAAGAAATTCATTTACTCATACATACTTTATCAGATTAACATAAGTACTGAAATAAAACATGTAAGAATAAATAATTGATTTTACCGTACTGTGCTATATTTAAAAAGGTTATACATACAGTGAAATATGTTTAAGACATAAATGCTTAACAAGAAAAATCGGTTAACATGAAAAGATACAGCAGTCCAGACAGTGTACTATGCAATTTAATACTTTTTCTTTTAACATGAAACAAAAATCGTTTAACATGAAAAAAAATTCGCTTTCGGTCTTCAGTGGCATGTTTGCTTGAAGTCACTGTAAAATTAATTTATGGAATTTTTTAACTTTGGGAATCAGTTCCTCTTCCTTCAGATTCCCCTTTTTTTCCTCCCAGTGGTCATCATACATCAGGGCTCTCCCCCTCCTCCTTATAAATAGATGCTTACCTTTACCAAAGAATCGCCGAATAAAACTTTATCGTTTAATAGAAAATTTTGAAATTAAATTATCGAAAGCAATTTCTTTGAAAATATTTAATCGCAATCGAAGCAAAAGAAGATTTCTCAATTAATTTATTAGATGCATTACATATGTTGAGCTCACAATAGAATTTAGTGAAGCCTATGACAATTGAAAATTGTTTTCGCCATGCGAGATTCTCCACAGTAGCAAATTCTTTGGCATCTTACGAATCTTACAATGTTGAAAATGAACGGATATTCAATGAAATGTTTGGGAAAGTCTCAACATTACTAGACTGTCCTACAATATCATTAAATGAATATGTTGCAGTCGATGAAGATGTATACGTACAACATCGATTCTGACAGACAAAGATTTTGGAGATTGTTCATACCCCCAAATGATTCCACTTATGTAGATTCTGATGATGAATCTGACAATGGAATCAACAATGCACTTCCTATACCCTCCATTTCAGAAATGCAGAAAATGATTAAAAGTATGTGCAGTTATTTAGATACGCATTCGAATGGATAGATGAATAAAACACTAGATGATCTCGAACGATTAGTGGACAATATGGTGCTGAGAAAGACACTTGAAAAAAATATCTGATTTTTTTCCCGAATAAACAATTTTTTTTTTTCTTACTTTTTATCCTATTTAGTAGATGCAACCTATGAGTAGTTTAACATGAAATCGAATAAAATTTGACGACATGGAAAATATTGGTTAGTTTTATTCTTTTTTTTATGAAACTTTTAACACGAAAAAAAAAAAAAAATCGGTCCCCTCAGTTTCATGTTAAACGTATATTACTGTATATACATATTTATATAAATTACTTTTGAATAAAAATTTTGAATTTACAAAGGAATGTGATATGATACACTGATACAGAAAACAATAATATTATTGTTCAAAATATAATTAAATAAATACATGATATAATGTGCATAAGCAGCTATATATATATATCTTGTATTCTCAACCAGTCAAAATCATTTTATACAGCCAAAATGGGCTTATAAATTAAAGTATCAGATGTAAAATGCAATGAAAAAATTCATTATATATAACCCTACAATAGAACAAGATAGAAAAAAAAAAATGTTATTTTTACACACTACTACATTTATGTAAAAATAAAGACTTTTACAACTTTGTTGCATTTCAAACCTTACATATATCCTTCTAAAACGAAATAAACTTTTCTTTAAAATTACCTCCAGGCATATAAGAATCTTGGCTGTCATCCACATCTTCCCCTTCTTCATCATCTCTACTAAGCAAGTTATTCACAGCTAAATTAACATCTAAGTTCTGGAGGAAAGATGAAAATATATATATATATTTATTTACTTACTTTATACAAAATATACATTAAGTTAGAGAAATATCACTAAATACTTACAGTTCTTTGAAGTTCTCTGAGAATAAGATTTCTAGATTTTCCTTGCAGGACAACTTGAGCCTACAAACAAACATTTAAAAATAATTATTATATAATAAAAGGAAGGGAACTTTTTTACAGCAGCTTTCGTGAGACAGAAAAGAGAGCTAGCAATGAAAGTAAATTTTCACAAACACTTTAATGGTACTCCTAGTGTTATTCAAAAATACTAAATTCACTCTGTCTATTCTTTTATTTTATGATGTTTTGTTTGATAATCTAAAAATTAGAATGTTGTTCAAAGGACTTGCCTAGGTGGAAGAAAGGTGGACAGGGGTAACAACACAAATAGAATGGGGAAAAAATGATTTAAAAAAAAAAAAAGATTTTTTTTTATCAATTAATTTAAATTGGATTTTTATGATTTTTTTCTCTACCTTAAAATATTGAATAGCTACTAATAATTTTAGATTTCCACAACAAACCTCTGATTGCTAACATTGTGGAATATTTCACAATTCCCTAAGCGAGCCTCTTTCAGGTAGACTGAAATGGCGTCAATGGTCACGTGATTTGCTAGAGAATTGTTATTAAAACATTTTTGCTCTTTAGTTTTTTAGAATGATAAAAATTTGATTGCAGCATGTATGCTGCAGTTTTTTGTCTTGGTCTTCTAAAATAGAAGAAATATTATATTAATTTTTAAGTAAACTAATCTTGAGCATGAAAACATGCTATATTTTGACACGGCTTCTAAGAGAAGAAAATTATTGTATATTTTTTAATTGGTCGTGAAATAAAGATTGGCTGGATGTTAAGTTCCAGAAATTTAAAATAATTTTCTAAAAGCTGAATATATGTACAAATTAAATGTAAATAGTTATCATATATAAACAGAAAATTTGTAATTATTGAAGTGATTCTTGAGTTTCTAAAAAACACATACTCATTGTGATCTTGAAATATTGTGATACATAAGTTGAATCGTGAAATCTTGAACATTTGCTCTCCCACAACAATTGTTTTCATGAACTATAAAGTGTAGCTCATGGATTATACAAACATTATTCATTATTTTTTGAGCTGATAAACCCGGAAAAAAGGTAAGAAATACCTTTATTAACCCCCCTCACTGACAAGCCCGTGTTAATACGTTCACTAAGCTCCAGGTTTCACTGCAATACAAGCAATATTTAAAGTAATATATTGATTTAATGTATTTTTAATACATTGAACAATGATTAATACTTCCAAGGATTGCATACATATTCGTTAAGTTTTTTTTTTTTATAAAATGTTCAAAGAATCATTTTTTTTTAGCATTTAAAACAAAATGCAGAGAAAATAACATTACAATTTTGCCCTTTTCCAAGACAGTCGGAGGGTTAAATCTGCATGACTATTGACATTTGATTTATTGAAAATAAAACTTTTTTCATGTTAATATTTTTTGAAAATTGAATTAAAATTTAAAGCTAGAAAAGCTCCAAAGTAAAATAGCTGCTATTCGAGCAGTGGTTACGAAATTAATCACAAAATGTGATCCATTGTTATCAGTTGATATTGATAAGACTGACTGTGATTCTTTAATGGAATCATTAGAGCTCATAAATGAAAAGGAAACTCACTCTACTTAAAGAATTAGATTCTGAAATAGATGAACTACTAATTCAGGAAAAAACTGAATATGAAAAAGAGCTAAAATTGGTAGAAGATTATTCTGAAAAAATATAAAGTTTGAAATTAAAAATTCAGATGAGGCTTAAAAAGTGTAAAATCGAAACAGAACCAAAAGTTTTACTAGAAACAAGTAACGTTTCAAAAATCAGTAGTAAACCAGTGTTGGCAGTGAAACTGCCTAAACTAAACATAGAAAAATTTTCTGGTGATCCAAGCCAGTTTATAGAATTGTTCAATTTGTTTACTAGTGCGATAGATTCAAATGAATCATTATCAAAAATTGAAAAATTGCAATATCTCAAATCGTTATTGTCTGGACCTGCATATAATATTGTAGCTGGTTTCGAACTGACAAATCAAAATTATTCTACATGTTTAAAGTTGTTAGAAGAAAGATATAGGAAGTGGGAAAACATTACAAACTGTTACATGAATAAAATTTTAAATCTTGAACCAGTAAAATCTACTAACAATGTCACTTCTCTCAGAAAATTGCATGATAATATTGAAACCAGTGTTAGAAATCTTGATGCGTTAGGAGTAACACATCAGGCTCCTAAAGGCATTTATTACTACCCATATTATTAAGGTTATTACCAGAAATTTTAATACTAGATTTCCATCGAAAACGAGACCCCGATAAAGTTTGTGAAGTAACTGACTTAATAAATTTTATTAAAACGGAATTGAAATGCCGTGAAGCTACCAATTTAGCAAATAATTCCCAATGCAAGGCTTATGATAATTCTAAAAACAAATATGAAAATTTTCCAAGTAAATATAAAGAATTTTCTCAATAGAAAAATATACCTTCAGCTGCTGCTTTAAATACATCTACAAAACAGTTTTGCATATTTTGCAAGTCTTCTGACCATGTAGGTCTAATTGTTCAAAATTCACGGACGAATAAAAAAGATACAAATTAAAGAAAGGTCACTGTTACAAATGTTTTTACAAATCCCATTTATCAGTTAATTGTAAAACAAAAATTAACCCTTGTTCCAAATGTGGTTAAAAAAAAAACAGTTATTCGTTTTGTCTTAAAGAAACAATAAAAGACTAGAGAACAGGAATTCTGCTTTTTCAGAATTTAGTGTCGCCCCCGATGAAGAAAGAATATATGTATATATATATATAAATAGCGCAAAATATATTTCAGTTTTAAGATTTAAAACACACGCTTTTACTTTATATAAAGTGACGTCACCCGCTGAAGAATGGAGGATATTCAATCTACGTCACGATCACGTGGTCAAGGCAAAAACTTCTAGCGTAAAGAAGGGAAAGCTCGGTAGACGCAATGTAAATCCCCGCCAGCCAGTGAAACAGTTCATGGGGAAAGCAGTAGTAGCTTCCCGTCTTATCAGTTAGAAGTTCTTTGGGTAAATTACCGGTACCACGTGACATTTTTCAGCCTCGAACCCAGATTTAGAATATAGTCCAATCCTGATTTGCGATCCAGTATTAAACAACATCTACAGTAAAGTACGCATATGATGTCATTATCGCTGAATGCCAAGAAACCTGACAAAAATATTGGCTATTTAATGATTCCTATGCCTTTATTTGTTTGTAACATCAATATACTTAAAATTAAATTTAGTTTCTAATAGCTTCATGTTTTATCAGAAATCATTGATTTATATTTTTTCAAAATAGCACACATTTTAAGTATATTTTTTCAGTTTTTATGGGAAAATGGCAACAGAAAGCTATAATTGAAATTTTACAACTGTTTTTCATTCACTTTCTACAGAAATCGAGTACTTGAGTTGCCAAAATTAAACAAATGTCGCTAAAATCTACAAAAAAATTAATATCTCAAAAATAAATGGAGATCCAGTTTTCAAACAAATTGCATTTAAAAGTACTTTTTTTCCCCAATACGACGGTATAAAAATTAAAATTGTGTGATCCTTAGAAGTGAAAAAAATTGCAGTAGAATATTTAAGAGAATTTCTTTGTTTCATGGCTAACTTTTGTAAGCTAACATTTTTTGGAGACACAAAATAAGCTGGGAGAAAGAGATAGCATGCCGGGGACCGGGGGCTAAAAATCCTGACAATGAAACAAAAGGTGCCATTGTATCTATGATGTCAGAACAAGTAAATAAACAAAATAAAGCTACATTATTGTGGACTTTACAGTTTCTGTTAAAGGGCAAAATTAGCACTAGCCACTGGGCCAGTAAATGAGAAAAAGTGACCAGTGAAAAATTGTCTATCAGCGGCCACTTTTTTTACAAGGAGATAATAAAATGTTTTTGCATTTCATCAAGAATTCTACTTTTTTTGGTTCCAATATATTTATATTAACATATTTATTTGGGCTATTCAGTTTTAGATTAATACTTATAGAAATTTTACTGTTTAGTATTTTTAAATAAAAAAGTAGCCATAAGTTTAAAGAAAGTGGCCACTTGGGAAAACTAGTCCTACCGGCCAGTGGCCGCTACTAAAATTTCCCAGTTTTGACCTATAGTTTCTGTGTCTGCTGGTAAACAATGCCTGTTGGCTCGTGTTTTATGTGATAATGGTTGCGAAAAGTGTTTTGTGAAGAAATCTCTAGTGTAAAAATTAAAATTGAAGCCATTGCGAAGAGAAAATTTATTAGTTTATCCATTTGGGCGGAGACGCCCCTATGAATTATGTTATGAAGTTGTTGCTCTTGAATTAATCAGTGTTGTGCAACCTATCAACTCGATAAAGATTGAAGCTCTTGTAGTTGATAATATGGCTGGAGCTTCTGTAAAAACACTAGAACCAGAAGTACTAGAGACAATGAAAACAAGAGGCTGCTGATACAGGTCTTGAACAGGAAATAAATATTTTGCTAGGGTCTGACTTTTTGTGGAAAATATTAAAGGGAATCGAGGGAAAATTGTCAAAAGAGCTATATGCTGCAGAAACTATTTTTGGTCATACAGTGCAAGGGCAGACAGAGTTGAATAGCAAAAGAAGTAGCTTGTTTGTGTATTTCAGTTGAAAACAAATACTCAGCTGAAAGAATTTTGGGATCTTGAAGCAAATGGCATTACTAAAAGCAATGAAAAGAACAGTACCGATCTTGAGGTAATAAAGGAATTTAAAGAAAATTTTTAATTCATAAATGGGTGTTATGAAACAAGATTATTGTGGAAAAATTCTCTAGACTAGCTTAGAGATTATCATGAAGTAGCAAAGAAGTGGTTTTCTTTTTTAAAACAAATTCTTGAAAAATGATTCTTTACTTAAGGAATACAATTCCATTTTACTAGATTAGTTTAATGAGGGTGTAATAGAATTATGCACAGAGAAACTTTCCAATAACTCGTATTACATGCCACAAAGACCTGTTATCTGTGATGATAAAACGACAACAAAAATGCACATAGTCTATGATGTTTATTCTAAACAAGTTGATTCTCTATCATTAAACGAATGTTTGAATCCTGACCCTAACTTGAATCCTGAAGTTTTAGATATAATTTTAAAATTTCATTTACATAAAATGGCTTTTTCGGCTGACATTGGAAAAGCTTTTCTCCAAATATCTATAGCGAAGAAGATAGCAATTATCTTAGATTCTTGTATTATGAAGATTTCGACAAGAATAAAAACATTGTACCCTATAAACTGAAGTTAAACTTAGAACTGAAAAAAATTATTAATAGACTCAAAAACTTATTTCATATGACTTAGGAAAAAAAAAAAAAATTGCTTGATATTTCTTAAATTTCTAATATTTAGTTTAATTTTTGTGTTTAATTATTTTACAATAATCATTGCATAGACTTAAATTGTTCTTTCTATTTTTAATAGCTGAAACTGTCAGCAAGTTAAATTTTTATAGTTTAGTTTTATTGAATTTCCAGTATGTAAGTATATTTTGATTTGTATTGTATTTATGTATAATGTTATGTTATTGATGTTCTAGAATTTTTATTTTTTTTTTTGTTTCAATTATTTTAAATTCCCCTTTTTGATGAAACCTTGTTCATCGGGGGTTTTTTTCAGCCAGGGGATGTTTGAAACATAAAAGAAAATTGCTTTGAATCCGTACTACTTTCTTTTAAACATCAGTATAGCTGTCATATAGTCAAACAAAAAAAATTCTTAAATCTGGCTACTTTTATTTATTTTCGCCCAGAGAGCACTATAAAAGCAAAAGAAAATTATAATGAAACTGTATTATTTAAGATTAACTTGGAGTATGGTTCCAATATGAAGAACATTTTTTAAAAAAATCTATTTTAAAGTTTTAGTTACATAATTATCCTATCAAAGGCTCTAACAACATTAAAAAAAAAAAAAAAAAAAAAAAAAAAAAAAAAAAAAAAGTTAAAATTTCTATCAAAACAAATTTCACTGTGGAAGATTTGAAATATTTACTTAAAAACACATACAAAATCAATTTTATTTAAATTTCGTTATCCTGTTTCCCATTAGGGGGTGATATAAACAAAAGAAAAATTGTGTTGAATCTGTGCTACCTACACTCAACTTCAGTATAGTTATTAGACAGTGAAACATTAAAAAATCAATTTTACTTAAATTTGGTTACCCCTTTTCCTTCCCAGAGGGTGTTATAAAAAGAAAAATTTGTTGAAACTGTATTACGAAATTTAAACTTGAAGCATTATTCCCATATGAGAAAATGTAAAAGACCCTTTAAATTTTAGCTATACATTTTAACCACCAAGGGTGTGTGCTACCAGCATAAAATGAAGTTGAGTTTAAATTATCCTATCGAATTTTAACTTGGAATATGGTGTAATCTCATATGGTTTCATATGAGAAAATATAAAAAGAAATTTATTTTAAAATTTTAGTTATACAAATTCCCAGAGGCATTACCAGAGTTAAGAAACTAATGAGAATAATTTTATCAATATATATACATTGAAAATGACTAAAGCTTTTTCTGAAGTTTTAAACAGAATTCATTTGTGAGAAAGTAGCTTAAAATGTATTAAAAAATTAGTGGATTATGCATTTAATACATGAAGTACCATAAATTATATGTTATAGAAAATAGTTCTTCCAACAATAATCAGAAATAAAGTGTAATGTATCAGAATTTTTTTTTGTGATCTATAAATGTTACTTCCCATATTTTCAATGGAGAACATGTTGTAGTAAGCATTAGTAACATATACAACTTTTATAGAGTTTTAAAACATACTGGCTGTATAATGCATTTTGATTAATTACCCCCATAGACAATAGTGTAATTTAATTTTTATGTGCGGCTCTGTATAATAACTATACACATCAACTTCAAGAAAAAAAATGCTGTAAGAGACTAAGAACATACTACAGTAGAAGATCTTTATAACGCAATTCTCCATATAACGCACAACTTCTCAGACGTAAACAATGACTTTTGCAGTTAAAAAGCACCTGCATTTTCACATTGTAAAATATTGCTACTCTCTAGAGGACTAAATTTGATGCATTAAGTTCAACTTTATGGCCCTAATTTAAGACCTTTTTACTGAAAAAAAAAATGCTATTATTACAAGAAACATTTTTGAAAATGTCTAATATAAGGGATGGTTGTGTCAGTTATATTTGGATCATGTTTATAAAGTAAATTTAACAATGCCTGACCTATATTATGCAAAAATTTATAATTTGGATAACTCTTGGTTACAAGGAATGCAGTATAAAGATATTCTAATGTATTTTGATATGTTCCAGTCATATCTGGCCATGTTTACAAGATGAATTTAATGATGTGATCAATATAACGCACAACCTTGCGTTTTTAGGTTTGCGTTATAAAGATCTACTGTATAATTATATTACCATCAGCATTCTACAAACCTTGCACTTAACATACATTCGTTTCAAACGTTTGTTTCATAAAATCATTACATTAGGATTTTATAATTTAGGGTTAATGTCTTTAGATATAATATTGCAGGAATCATGGAATCAAGCAATCTTGTTCTAATATGAATGAAGTCTGTATTCGAGATGAATTCGGGCTTCTTTTTCGGAGCCTGAGCCAGCAATTTCAAATTAAGAGACCGAAAAAATTTATGTCATAAGGGCTTAAACCAAATACAGAAAAAATATACTAAAAAATCGTCAATAAAATTTTAAAATTGTTTTAAGAATAATTTTTTATTTAAAAATATCTTCTCGCATAGAAATAAGTTTTGATCCTAAATACTTCCTCATGACAATGTTTTGGACTTAGCAATATACCCAAGCACTAGCAGAAATCTAGAGAAATCACAATTCTTATTCTTTTATATTATCACTACAAAAAACTTGTAAGAAACCATGCTTGTGAGTACTAAAACTCCCTTTTAATATATATATAACTGTAATACATTATAAATAAGCTTCTTGAAGTTTTCATTCTTCTCATAACTTACTCTGTTAAAAATTTGAAATGTGGGCTGTTTACTTTGCAGGGGTCTGTCCAGACTTTTCTCACAGGGTCCTGTTTTTGTGAAATTGTGAAGTTTTTCTTATTTTTGTGAAAATTCTAGTCATAATTTTGTGAATTTTAAATTATCGATATATTCATGTCCTATCCTTCATGTATAAAAAGCTAAGTAATATTCTCTTTGGTGAGTAACTGCTTACTTACAGGCTAGATTTTATTTTTATATGACTAAATTTGTGAAAAGTTCAATTTGAAAGTGAAAAAATTCTATGTAAGGTCTATATAAGAGACAAATAATTTTGTGAAGGGTCCTGTTTTGGGATAAAATGTTTTGTGAAGGGTCCTGTTTGGGGATGAACAATTTTGTGAAGGTCCTTTAAAGGACCTAAAATTTTCCTAAACATATCCCTGCTTTGCTTTATGTTAAGATGACACACTAAGTACAGTTTTTTTTTTATACCACTTTTAGCAATCTGCAGCAATTTTTTTCTGCTGTAGTACAAGGAATCCCAGTTTCAATATTTTAACCAAATAAAGTAAATTTTGTCTTCTTTTCTAGAAACTTTATTTGGTGTTTGCACAACAATTTTTGAATTTTGCATAAATTTTTTTAAGTCTTTTTTTATGTATCAAATGGTCTTTGTATGTAATCTTTGCAATCCAAAGATAAATTTTATATCCATGTATGGAGAAAACTTTTGGGAATAATTTAAAAAAACAAAAATTCAAATATGAAATAGATTTTTTCCCTTACAAATTTATTTTTTAAAAAATCAATAGAAGTCAGTTAACAGCAAACTTCTGGTCACACCCATTAAATGAGGAAAGAAAACTTCCCAAAGGTCCTGCCTCATGGAAGAAAATGATGGTTATTGTAATGAATAGGTGACTTTGTAAAAAATGACCTCTTATGGTAGATTTTATTTTTCAAAAATTTCTGCAAGGCCAAGAAGTTTCCGAACACTTTTTTTCCCCCTGACGAAAGTTTTTTAAATGGTCATTGTTTTGAATATACAGTAGAAGATCTTTATAACGCAAACCTAAAAACGCAAGGTTGTGCGTTATATAGAATTTTGCATTATATGGATCACATTTCACACATTATTAAATTTACCTTATAAAAACGACCATATAAATCTGAAACATACCAAAATACATTAGAGTATCTTTATACTGCACATCTTGTCACCAGGAATTATCCAAATTATAAATTTTTGCATTATATGATCATTTTATATTTTTTATTTTATAAACATGGTCCAACTATACCTGGACCCAATCATTCATTATATTACTCATTTTCAAAAATATAATATTTATTGTAATAATAGCAATTTTTTTTCATTAAAAAGTTTTGAATTAAGGAGATAAAGTTGAATTAATGTATCAAATGTAGTTTTCTAGAGAGTAGCAATTTTTACGATGTGGGATTTCAGGTGCTTCTTACCTGCAAAATTCATTGTTTACATCTGAGAAGTTGTGCGTTATATGGAGAATTGCATTATATAGAATCGCGCTATAAAGATCTTCTACTGTATATATACACTAGGTTTGTTTATATATTATATTTAACATAATTGTGTATTTAAGGTGATGATGGGCATTGCAAGGCAAGTCTGCTAGTACATAATATAGGAGAAATAATGTTATGCATAATAAATTACTTACTTGCGAAATTAACTCTTCAGGAACATATGGCGCAGGAACAACAGGTCTTGATCCCATTATAACACTACCACCACGACCTCGACCACTTGTTGTGCGAATTATTCGACCTCTATTGCGGGAAGGATTAGATCTGGTTGTATTAATGTTGCTTGACCCTTTTAAATTTAATCTAAGATAAAATATATTTATTTATTTCAACATGAAATGAAAAAAAACTACGGTAAATATATTTTAATTATATTTAACCTACAATATACCAAATTAATCTTCATACAATTTTTTTAATAAACTATTATTACAAAATGTATTTTATTGATTACATTTTACAAACAAATATTTCCACTAATTTATTATTTTAATAAATTAATGTCAAATTTGATTTTAAAATGAATGCCTGTAGTTTTTGCATTCTTATGAATGGATTATAAAATATTTTTGTCAGTATCTCCTAGGTTAAAAAAAAGTCTTCATAAAATTTTATTACAAATTGTGGAATATTAAGACCTCTTATTAATGAATTTAAAACAATATTTGCAAATATAGCTCAGATTCTATGTAGAATCTGACAGTTGGGTCATTCTACAAAGTAACCTTTAGAGTTTATGATAGTTTATACAATAATCTTTTTTTAAATATTTTAGAAGTTATACTTATTGTGATGTAGTAATCACATTTATTATTTATTTTTTTAAATTGTAATGCAGCATTTGTATCTCGTCTCAAAACATCGTTCAAATCGCTTTTTTTCTTTCCTTTTTACCGCAAGTAACAGAACTTTTTATTTTAGCTTTTCCCCCCTCATGATCTATTTTTAGAATCAGCGTGACGTCGTCCGCGTCATATTGGGGTGTGTCTTCGCTTGGCGAATTAGAGCTTCATTTTCTCCCTGTAAAGTTTCGTTTTTCTTTTCTCTAGTTTCATTCGATTTAATCATAATACGTAAATTTAATTTAACGAATAGATTTAAATCATTTTTGGAGGTAGTTTTGTAAACCCCTTTTATGTAGTATATATATCAATGCAGCCAGTTTTTTAACAGATTTTTTAAGATTTACGAAAGTTTAATATGTATTTTTGACAAGTGGTTTCTCTTTTTCAAATCGGGCCCAGTGCCTGTTTGAACACCGTTCAGCGATCATGTTATTCTAAGGTGCTCATTTATAAGTAAAAGTTTGTCGCAGATCGCCGATGGAACTTACTTTAACGCTTTTCGAATCTGGACTTTGTTATCTTCAAGACATTCTCTGAGAAAGGATTTTAACCAACTTTAGCCAGTATTCTTTGTAGCCATGGAATTACTTCAAGTTTTTAATAATTCTACGTGGAACGCTCTTCTAATGTGTACAGTGACCTACTTCTTCTAATTACCTTCCACCTCTCAAGTGAATCAACGAATAAAGAAGATTTTTATAACTGCTGTCTCTTCAATGTGTCTAGTGTTGTCATTAAGTAAGACTATTCTTTTTATTTTTACTGCAAGTCAACCTTATCATCTTTGCTATACGATCCATTTACGGCATTCAAGACAATGTTTATTCTCGCCACTTATGTTTATTCTCGGTACTCAATTAAATCTTTCATATTTATGTCACAATTGGTATCCGTGATTTAAAAGAACATTTCAGTGTTATTGCGTATTTTTACATCGTAATGCCTTAAAAAAATAACTTAATGACTTATTTTTTTGACGATTGATGCATTCTTTTTAAAGAAGATTTTTGTTCTCAAATAGAAGAACTGCTCTTTTTAATGGAATTTTGAAAATGTTTTAACATTATATTTGCCGTTGTTCTTTTTTGCAATATTTTCTGTTCTTGTTATAAAAAGAAAACATAAGTTTTTGTCTTAGAAGAAATTTTGTTCCTGACTGAATTTTCTTTTGCATAAAATTTTGCAGATTTGTTACTTTTATAGAAATATACTGACATAAATTCAAATAAATTGTTTTCAAATCATTATTTTTAATATGAATTTTAAGAAAATTATAATATTCTGCTGTTCTCAGATGGAACATTTTGCTGTTTTAACGGCTGAAGATCGATGCTTGACAAACGTCGTAATGAAAATTTTGTTCTCAAGTTATATTTGTGATTCCACGATTTTAAATTTTTGAGCATAGTATAATTTAAAAAAAAAATCCGCTACTGGTTTTAATTTTGAAATGTCTTGACAAAATTATTACTGTTTTTAAATTATTGAAGAATGAAATATTATTTTAAAAATCAAGAAATTTGTTTATTTATTCTTATGGTACATTAAAAGATATTTATCATGGAAAATCTTTAATGAATTTTGAAATGAATTCTAAAAATTGTTCTCTGATTTTAAGAGCAAATTTATTTAACAAGAGGCTATGGTTTTTCTATTCTCATTCTTATATTTGGTTTTTAAATTTTATTTTATGGCACTAATATACTGAAGTAAAATATTTAATGAATTTGAAGATATATTATGAAAATTAAGATATTTATTGAAGCAAATTATTTTTTTCCTTGGAATCAGATAATTATTGAAGTTTAAATTATTTTACTGAAATTGTTCTCATCTATTACTTGCAAAGGAGCTGAAGTTCATGAAATTCGTAGCTGTAATATATCCTGCATAATTTTTTGAAATCTTCTCTGCTTTTAACAATATCAATTTATGAGTTTTACTCAAAAAACCTTCAATAACTTTTTATAAAAAATATATCTAACTAGTAGAGATGGGAAATAGAGTTACTTTTGGTTAACAGGTTGCATCATTCCATACTTGCACAAGTAACAGGTTCCAACAACCTGTTATTTTTTTTACGTATAACTAATGGCTGTGTATTATGTCAACGGGTGTTTTAATTAGAAGGCCTTTAAACAAAATGTTTGAAATAATTTTGGTACGTACATATAGACACTTTTTTTTTTAAGGTGAATCCACTCCATTAAAATCAGTTTGTTTAAAAACTTAATTTTTACAGGACAAAACTTACCTAGTTATGATACTTTTAATTTTATGCATTTTGAGCTTTTCTGGCACTAAAAACACGTTTGTTGTTTATGGTGACAAAAACGACGAAAATTCATAAAGTTCTAAGTATCATAACTCAATAAGTTTTAACTGTAGGAAAATAAAATGTTTACTGTTTTAGTGGTTAGAACATGGAGAAACTTTTTCTGAATGAAGCTTATAGGAACCAGACGTTGTGAAAAGATTGTAATTTCTTACTATTTAAAAAGCACTTATTTTAACGCAAATTGGACTTTAAATGATGCATAACAAAATCTGAAACATTTTTGCAATTGGAACAATACCACTAAAACTAACGATTTAGAAATTAGGGTTTGGTAAACGATAAGAAGAGACATCCTGTATAAAAATAAACACAGATTTAACAACATGATTTGTAAAAAAAAATATATTCCCAATTTCATTGCTGCTATGTGTATCAATGCATATGCATAGCGAAAACCACAAGAACATGAAAATATTATTTATACATGTTTAGTCAGATGCAATTTATCAATGTAATACTAAAAAAGTTTTTCCATATTTGGTGACTAAAAATCACAAAATTCATTAAATTGCAAGTATCTTAACTCAGTTAGTTTTGGCCATAGAAGAATAAATTTTTACTGTTTTACATCTTAAAACAGAGAAACTTCTAAGCCCCAGATACTGTAAAAAAAATTTAATTTCTCAAGTATTTAAAAATCAGTTTTAACGTAGATCGATTTTTATATGATACAGAACAAAATTTGAAACACTTTTGCAATTGCAACTACACCTCTAAAACTCATGGTTTCGAAATTAGCTTTCGGCAAACGATAAGAAAAGACATGCTGTATAAAAATAAACACTGCTTTAACAACATGATTTATAAAAAAAGAAATTTGATCCCTGATTTCATTGCAGCCATATTTATCAACGTCTATCCAAAGATAAAGCACAAGAACCTGAAAATGTTATTTATACACTTTTAATTAAAAGCAATTTATCTGAACAGATTACATTTTTCAAATTAGTTACAATTGTATTAAAATTAAGTGCTCGCACAAATAATGTGATGCTATTGTCTTTCTTTTATTTACAGTGAAATAAAAATCACAGAAATAAAAATGTTTGTAGCTCTTATTTTCTAAAAACACAGTATTGAGAAACTAATAAATAAATAAAAACACATGCCCCCCTTTCTAAAAAAAAAAAAAAAAAATCCACTGTCAAAAAAAAAAAAAAGAAAAAACCTGTCGAACTCCATGAGCATATCCCTTTTAAACATTCAAATTCAAAGAAACCACTAGCCCAATCAAAAATGGCTACCGCATTAACTGTGTCAAAAATGCAACAAAATCAAAATCATTCCCATCCTCTAATCCCTTTTAAACATTCTAATTTAAATAAACCACTGCCAGGTCAAAAATGGCTAACGACCTAAGTCTGCAGTGCAACGAATTCGCAGTTATTCCCATTCTCATATCCTTTATTAAAAAACGCTTTTTACTTTTCATCCCAATAAATCTCATCATTAAAATGATGTTGTTCAATACTATTTATCTGTATAACAAATTACAACAGTTTAACGTATATCAGTGTGATGTGTTAAAAAATACTTTTGTCTTCGTGTTGAGTTAAAGCAGTTACAGTATTAGAATCAACAGTAATGAATATTTGTAATAAAATAACTGTCAAACTCTATGCGGTTTCTCAGAATATTTTAACAGTAGTAGCTTTCTTTTCTGGCCAGGTGTTTGCTAGAGAATTGGGCTCTGATTGGTTGGTTGTGAATTGCTTCATAGCTACTAAGCTTTAATCATTTTTTGCAGTGAACGATACATTCTAGCCATTGAAGGCTACTAAAGACATGAAAGGAAGATTTTTGACTGTCTGCGGTTGATGATTTCTTTCTATTAGCTTTGGCGCATCATAATAAGCATTCATAATCGTTTAAAAAGGACTTTTTTTATTTGAAAGTACATATTTTTTTTAACTTGAAAGTACATTTTTAAGCTCTTTTTTTTATAATATCGAAAACAAATTTTGGAAATTTTATTTTTATTATAATTTTAATATATATTTCTAAAAAACTATTCTTTCAGCTTTTTCTTTTCTTTTTTTTTTATATACTTTGCAGGTAATGCGTTATAAATTTAACAGGGACTTTCCGTTAATCTGTTACTAAATAATGCACTATAAACGAATAACATTGTTATTTATCCTAATACGTTAAATAATGCCCATCTCTACTAACTAGTTGTACCACCTTCCACTTTTATCTCAAGACATTTTTGTCATTTAGTGCACGATTTGACTGCTAATATCGATTTTGGTGTTTGGTGAGTGCAATGTTCCTTTATAAAATTTCAAGAACTGTGTGTTTGCTTTCAACAAACTGTTATGATAACTGTCAGTGCTTCAATTTTCCAGAATTATGTGACTTCATCAAAATTTAATGACATATTTTTTTTTGCTTAAAGAAGAAATTAAAAAATTCATTCTCCTGTATCATCCTCATGACTGAAATAATTTGAAAAATTTTTATTCTACATGATTTAAAGAGTGTGTTCAGAAGTGCAGTTTGTGCAGCACGTGCGCTCAGAAGTTTATCCATGGAGTAGGTCTCATCAAAGAGAGGAATTTTAAAATAATTCAATTATTTCATTATTTTTATGGTTCAAAACAGGTAAAACTAACGACTATATTTCTTTATCCTTCCAAAAAATTATTTTCGTAACAGAATACATGCCTATTTTCACTCAGATAAAATCCAAAATATTCGGGAAAAGCATCACGTGACCTACTTCATCTACTTTAGCCCGTTCGGCGTTTAAAATTTCACAACCAACCCCACCCAAACTACTCAGAAAAATTTTTATGGGCGATTTGATCACGTGATTGTGCATTTTGTGTTTATGTTTTATTGGTTGTGCTTTGTTTGGTAGGTTGATTGATACAATTTAATAATTCAACTGGTGATCTAAGAATTTTAACTTTTTAACAATTTTCTTTTTATTTATTTAAAAATGATTTATCACTTGATTTATATCTTCCGTGATAAATAGAATACTGTTAGTAAACCAAGATTGTGATATCAACATATGAGATTTGTTTGTAATCTACTATCCTGGATGGATTTCAATGGAATTTGCACTGTTACAGTTTTTCAGAGAAGGTTTTAATATATATATTTCTTATTTTATGATTGCATATTTTAATACCGTGTGGATAACAGACCAAAATACATCATAAAGCACGAGAAATAAATGGCATTCAAGATCCCGTTAGTATAAGCAAAATACTTACTTATACTTTCAGTAGAAAATTTATAAACAGTCTAATCATACTTTATTCTCTACAAAACTAGACAACAAACCTATATATTTTATCTCTTTAAAAAATATATGTACAGA
The DNA here is from genome assembly GCA_963932465.1 of Maratus speciosus. NCBI lineage: Eukaryota > Metazoa > Arthropoda > Arachnida > Araneae > Salticidae > Maratus > Maratus speciosus. The sequence goes on from OZ010791.1 coordinate 145,418,457, forward strand.
TATTTTTAGTTAAAATAATCTGCAACTATTACATTTTATTTTTATAATGTTCAAAGTAAAATATGATTTCCAGCCTAGTCTCGATAAAAATTCACTCCTAAAGTACTCAAAAAAAAAAAAAAAAGGAATTATCCTACGCGCAAAAGGATATTTTCTTACAATATATATTATTTTTTCATTTGCTTAATGTATATATCATTATACATACTACATATATAATCACTTAGAAGCGAAACTTTGAATATTTAAAAGGCGTTCAGATGTAAAACTTTCATCTCGAAATACCTCATTTTCTCATATTTAAATAAGTATTTTATTATTATAATAAAAATACACGTGCCTCTGTATAATAAAAATAAAAAATATATCTTATTCATTGTGAAAAATATAAAACAACCAATAAACAGAACAAAAAAAATTATGACACAATGAGGGACTGGACGGATTCGAACCCAGAATCCCTAGTCTCGAGTTCAGTGCTTTATCCATTCAGCCATCTAGCACTTGTTCCTTTCTCCACAAAATTATACATAGAATGACACAAAATGTATAACGCTTCCGGGGTTGAACTCATCCGTTTCCTGATAATCCAAACGCGGCCACGTTAGGCTTAAGCATTCCAATGCCGTATTTGCCGACTGCCTTATTTAATCTGTCTATCTATTTGTTATGTAACATATTCTTCTTCAATTTTCTCAAACCTTCAAAAAGTATACAATTATAATGCTTTAAGATCTAATTTAAAAATAACCAGATACCAACAACACGGTTCCGATGTATACAAGCGATTACCGTTGCCATTCATAAGCACAAATTACAAATCCAAAAACAAATGAATGACTCTTTCAGCTATTCATTAAATGCTCTTAAAATATTTTGCAAAAGCATATTAATATTTTGAAATACGTTTTTCACTTTTGTTTACATTTATTTACAGTTTGAATTCAGTATACATGGTTAAAAATATCGCGAAAAATTACCTCTGTTTTTCAAGGCTATCTATTTTCTGACCAATGAGAACACTTTATGGTGTTCAGTGAATATAGCTATATTCGGTGATTCATTCCCGTGAATTATTTTGTACCGGATTAACGTTTCCTTTCTAAAAACAAACGTATTTCAAATTATTTAAAAGCTTTATTATGGTTTTACAAATATTTTAAGAGCAAAATCGGATGTCGACCGTATTTTTTAATGATTCGTTCAAAGAGTCATTCAATTGCTTCTGGATTTGGAATTTGTGTTGTACATGTGGCATCACGACACACGAATGATTGTTGATTTGATTTTCAATCTTAAAACGCTGAGTAAAACGTGCTTTCTTTTCCACTATTCGCAAAAGTTACATTTTTAGACAGATTATTCAAAATAAATTAATATTTAAGAGATTACATTCAATTATCTAATATTCTGCTGCGATAACTTTAGTTTAAATTAGATTGGTAGCTTTATCTATCCCTATATGAAAGTAAACAAACAACTGATTCATTCGTCTTGAACTTTTAAAATATTAAAACAAACGTTTATATGCTCTGTTGCGCCATCTGTCGGTAGTTAAAAAAAAGAAATTTTCTTTTTAAAATGTTTTTTGAATTCTGAAGACATTAGGGGGGGGGGGGGAATGAATATTTCTTATAAAATGAAATTAGAATATCAGAAATATGTAATGCCGTGTATTACATATATGTATATGTATATAGTATATCAATGCATTATTATAATAAATAAAATTTTGTATTTTGTAGGGAAAATAAATTGTAATTTAATAACAGAATTTGGGAAAATAAATTGTTAATGTAATTAATAGTTGCAATTTACTTATGTGATAAAAGATGATTTTTAATTATCAAAATTTATTACAGGTTTCTTTTATGCATAGTTTAAAAAAAAATCAGGATTTTCTCTGTTCAACTTTTTAAAATTTAAGTTATATAATTATTATTTTGGCAATTAATAAAAACAAATAAACTTTCTGTTGGAATTGTCTTTTATTTTACCACATACCATCAGATAAAATAGTTAATTGACAATATGTTTTAAAATAACATTATTAGTACTAATTTGAATGTTTTTGTGAAATATTTCTTCAAATTTTGTGAGTGAAGTTCATTTGCATACTTTATATCAGTATTTTACCAATTCAATTAATAATTTTCTTGCCAATTAAATTTCAATGAAAAATGGGCTGTTTTTACTTTACCCCACCTGACCCTATTAATCAGACAAGGCAAAATTTATTACTTCACAATTCTTTTTATAATGCAATGCTATATAATTTTTTTGAAAATGCAAACACGTCATTCTGACGGGCTATATTCTAGTATCTTTATAATTAGCACCATAATTAATCAAATCCATGATCTGTTCCTGAACACACTACGTATTATTCCATCCATGATATTAACCCACTCCATGTTCCTGTCTCCTGAGCTCGCGCACATAGCGCGTGTGCTTCTTGAACACACTCAAAATGACAATAGTTTTACTCATCTTTCTTATTCAATTCATATTTACTTACCTACTGAAGTTGCCTTCAAGAGTGTTGTTATTAATCCATTTTTTGAAATGCTTCTCTGGTGTTTGGAAATGTTGTTCTGAAAGTATACTAAAAGTGATACATACCTACAAAAATTTTCTGTTACTGATGTACAGCAATCACTTAAAGATTTGTGCTCCATTTTTGGCTTTGATGTTCCTGGTGAGTTCTCAGTAATTTATGTAGTAAAAAATCCATATTTTTTTTATATTCTCCAGTTGTTTTCGGAGTTAGTTTTGAAGCTGAATCAGTATATATACATATTATTTTTTCATAAACAATAGAATTTCCCAGTCAACGTTTACTTGTGAGCGGAAAATTTTCATCCTTATGTAGGGGTAAGCGGCAAAGCTTCATCATCGCATTGAAAGTGTTTGACTTCTACATCATACCATATTCTACAAATATTTATAAAATTTACTGTTATTTGATCTACAGGAAATGTTTAAACTCAAGAATGTTTATTTATTTACTTATTGCTGAAAACTTTTATCTGTCAATTATTATCATAGTGCCTTTTCCTTATTTCATAACCCAATTGCTTCAAAATTTTTAATCTGCCATATGCCTCACTTTTTCAATTTTATGCAAGAAATTATTTTAAATTTATTATGAAGATATATATATTTTGTTAACTAAGAAAATTTGTATTTGCACCTTTCATATGAAGAAAAGCACAAGTTCTTAGTGAAAATATTTACCAGCACATTTTTTTTTTTTTTTGAAGTGCTCATCAGTGAATCTTCAACAATTCTCTAAGAAATTAATTATATTTTAAAAAAAAGTGCTTCTTGACTACCGATTTTGTCCTCTACTCGCCATGGTGTGTGTTGTGTTTATATCATCCTTAAGTGCTGTATTACTCCTGAATGTGTCACCATGGTTTGTCCTTTTTTTGCCAGCAGCGTTTGCCAATTTTTCCTTCACAAGATGTCACAATATTCTGATAAATGTTTATAATTGGTGATTGTGTTTCCTAACTGTGCCTATTTCAACAGAATCTAAATGTTTGAATAGTTCAGTACTATTCTTATACAACCATGTGGTTTATAGCAAGAGCTTCTTTACATCTGTAAAATATACACTATTTTTTTTTCTATGCTGAATTATTTGATTATCTTGCACAAGATTTCAGAAGTCTCTTATGGAGATTGGATCCAGCTGCAGTTTTGTGTATTATATAAATGTGTTTACAGAGTCACTGAATGTGTCCACTGGCCATGGTATCATGAAGGATTGTCTGTTTATTCTACAATATTTTTTAAATTAATTTCAACTGTTGTTTAAAGTTAATTTAAAATATTTTTTTTACAAGCATAGAAATTTAAATTTTACTATTAAATTATTGAAGGAATTAAACTAAATATTTTTATAGTACACTTGTTTGGTAATTTAAATTTTTTCCTGATTATGACAATTTTTTTAAACTATTATTATGATTAATGAAATTTAGGTCCTAGGTTGTCCGAATATACAAGTAAAATATTCTCGACTCTCTCATTGCAATTTATTTTTATAAACATGCAGAAATTGAATAGTAGAAATGATTTACTCATTTTGAAGTTTCAATGTTATGAGAAAATTGAATAGTAGAAATGATTTATGCATTTTGAAGTTTTCAATTTTTAATTATTTTCCTAGGCAGTCAGAGTATTTAGAGAGGGTACTTCTGACTTTATGTTGCTTTACTTTTGCAACTTTATAAATTTTGATTCATAAGTGTACCTTATTTTTAACTTATTGAATTCAAAAAAAATTTTGTGGCCTCTTTTGGCTAAAAAAAATTAGCTTTTGGATTTATAAAATTTTAAAATATTAAAAGAGTAACATTTTAATTTGTAGAGATCCTTTCGCACAGGAAGGTGCCTTTCTTTGCCTGTGATTGCAATGGGGCTTAATATTATTGTATACTATCATGTTATGTATACTATTGAAATTTGAATGCACTACTTGATGTATATTCTTTTTCTTTCTCTTCAGGTCACTGTACATGTACGTTCCCTAAATGTGCACATGCACTAAAACAAAAATTTTTTTCTTATGGCACTTAAACTTAAATTTTATTCTACATTTTTTTGCTCCTTGGCTTTTAAAATTTTGTTTTCCCTTTGTTGAAAAAGCTCTTTCAAAATTTACCTTTTTCACCTTTTGGTCATCCAAAATTTTGTTCGGCAAATGGGGGTAATGTGATGTAGCAATCACATTTATTATTTATTTTTTTTAATTGTAATGCAGCATTTGTATCTCATCTCAAAACATCGTTCAAGTCGCTTTTTTTCTTTCCTTTTTACCACAAGTAACAGAACTTTTTATTCCAGCTTTTCTCCCTCATGATCTATTTTTAGAATCAGCGTGACGTCGCCCGCGTCATATTGGGGTGTGTCTTTGCTTGCCGAATTAGAGCTTCATTCTCTCCCTGTAAAGTTTCGTTTTTCTTTTCTCCAGTTTCATACGATTTAATCATAATACGTAAATTTAATTTAACGAATGGATTTAAATCGTTTCTGGAGGTAGTTTTGTAAACCCCTTTTATATAGTATATATATCAATGCAGCCAGTTTTTTAACAGATTTTTTAAGATTTATGAAAGTTTAATATGTATTTTTGACAAGTGATTTGTCTTTTTCAAATCGGGCCCAGTGCCTGTTTGAACACCGTTCAGCGATCATGTTATTCTAAGGTGCTCATTTAATAAGTAAAAGTTTGTCGCAGATCGCCGATGGAATTTATTTTAACGCTTTTTGAATCTGGACACTGCTATCTTCAAGACATTCTCTGAGAAAGGATTTTAACCAACTTTAGCCAGTATTCTTTATAGCCATGAAATTACTTCAAGTTTTTTTAATAATTCTATGTGGAACGCTCTTCTAATGTGTACAGTGACCTACTTCTCCTAATTACCTTCCACCTCTCAAGTGAATCAACGAATAAAGAAGATTTTTATAACTGCTGTCTCTTCAATGTGTCTACTGTTGTCATTAAGTAAGACTATTCCTTTTATTTTTACTGCAAGTCAACCTTATCTTTGCTATACGATCCATTTACGGCATTCAAGAAAATGTTTATTCTCGCCACTTATGTTTATTCTCGGCACTCAATTAAATCTTTCATATTTATGTCACACTTATGTCTCCATTATATGCACAACTCATCTTATTACCATTTCTAAATGACTTTTTGAATGTGATAATTCAGCGGGGAAAGAAAAAAAAATCTTATATCTGAATTAAATTTTATTTAAAAAAAAAAAAAAAATGAAAATTATGTTTTCAATTGCTGTCACAAGCCTTTCTTGTATCTTCTATTCAAAATATAATTTTTTGAAATAAATTAGAAAATATGGCAGTACTGATCACCTAGTAAAAATATTCAGGGACATGAGATAGACAATTTAAATGTCAGTTATACAGTGAATATGTACAGTGTAAATTGTCATTAATTTTGAACTTTAAACTAGATCCTGAACTTTAGGTACAGGATTCATTGATATACACGAAGCGCCTTTTTCTAGATAATTACATTTCTTAACCCTAAATGCAAACCTAGTATATTTGTATCCTCCATAGATTAATCTTCTATTACAATATATCAGGTTGTAATGAAAGTTTTCTGCCAAAAAAAGTTCTTAATAAAGTTTTTAAAAATAACATGAAAGCAGTACCTTTAGTACGGGTAGTAATCGCCACCCAAATCTATGATTTTCTGTGAATGTTTCGGTAGTTTTTCAAAGCCTTCGGCCCAGAAACTTGGAAGCCGCGAGTCCAAAAATAGATCACCCTCATTTCGGATGTCCTGTGCAGAATTAAAGATAGCATCAGGAAGATGTAGCTGCAGGTGTGAAAAAAGGTGGAAGTCCGAAGAAGCAATGTCAGAGCTATATGGTGGGTGTGGCAAAAGATCCCATTCGAGTCCATACAGAGTCTAGCCGGCGAATGCAGACACATGTGATCTAGCATTATTTTGATGAAACATTATCTTCTTGCACTGGAAGTCATTCTGACATTTTTACTTGATAGCAGCGTCAATACGGACTAGCATCTTGCTGTACACCTTACTGTGCACGGTTTTACCTTTTTCCAGATTTCTTTGTGGATAATACCACGGCAATCCCACCATATACAAAGTATTATCTTTTTGTTAGTCAAATTGCACGTTGCGATGCTGCCGACGGGCTCACCGGACACAGACCAACCTCCTTTTCGGCTTGGGTTGTTCAAGTAAATCCATTTTTAGTCACAAGTGACAATACGGTCCAGAATTTTGTCCTTGTGTTGATATTTAAGCAGATTAGTGCAGGTCTGAACCAGGGTTGGCAAAAACCCAACACACCCAGGTTTTTGTGGGTTTTATTTTTTTGTATATTTGTATATTTATATATGTGTGTACTCATTTAAAAATATATTTATTATGTTACATTTTTTTAATTACATTTGATCTATTTATTACTATTATTTATAATATCAGTTAATAAATTTATTAACTGATATTATAAAATACTAATAGTATTAATATTAATACTATTATTAATACTATTATTATTTACGAGTTGGAACCCGTCGAAATTCGACGAACTAAAATGTTAGAAAGGAACTGTCAGATCGAATTTATAATAAACCTACAAAAATAATTACAATAAAAAATTCATCTAACATTGGTTGTCTCACTCTTAAAACAAATAATATTTTTAATCTAAAATTACTAAAATATTATTTCCACAAACTTCAACTGCTTAAAATATTGAAGAATTAAACTCTATTAGAATACGTAATCAAGATGAGTAATTATGATGAATTTATCGATTGAGACTTTTATGTTTGTTTTTATGGGATGCAAAATCAGTAAAAAGGATTTAGCTTTGTCACATCATAAAAATTTCCCCCATGAAATCTAAATTGTACGTTATTTTCAATTCCAATAATTTACATACGCACCACTCAAATTCACAATTTGAAAGTATTTTAACGTGCAATAGATTATTAATGAATGTATTTCTAAACTTAAAGTCACGTTTGTCCGATGCAACTTTTCATGTGAACATTCGAACAAACTAAGTTCTAATCTCAATACCGACGAAAAGAAAATTCAGAAATTTGCCTTTAGTTGTCATAGTATTGGTCAAATATTTAGTTTTAATCAAAATAAATGATTGTTTTATTTTAAATATGACATCATTTTTACTCACTGAATCATTTTACCTAGCGTCTCAAACTCAGTATTAGTGTAAGGTAAAAATATTGAAATGTAACTGATTTATGAAGAAGAATGCGTGTTTTTTTTAAATGTCTGACATCATTTTCTGTTCAAAAATTATAAAAAAGTTACTTTTATTTGTATTGTGAAAATGGCATCAATAAGGATATAATCAATAAAAATAATAAACCATGACTATTCCCTTTACATTCAATATAAATGGAGTACTTGAGTTGCCACAATTACAAAATTTGTATTAAAAACTACAAAAAAATTAATATCTCAAAAATAAATTGAGATACAGCTTTCAAACAAATTGCATTTAAAAGAGCATTTTTTTCCTTATATGATGGTGTTAAAATTTAAAATGTACGATGTTTAGAAGTTTAAAAATTTGCCGTAGATATAATTGCAAAACCGAAATTTTAATTCAAATTTCAAAGTGTTGCCATTCGCAAAATGACGTATGCATTACGCACAGATATGTTTGTCCTTTATAATATAGATAGTCAAAACAGCCTGTATGTCAGCTAAATTTGAAATTGATGTTGAGTTTGTTATTTAACAAATATTATGCAACATTCCTTAGATATCTTAATTTTCAACTTTTTTTTTTTTGCTGATTTCACCCTTTTAAATTACAATTTTTTTAACTATTCTTAGCGAGCTAATGTATCTTAAAAGTAACCACCATGCCAAAATTCAAGTACCTTCAATATAACAAAAATCATATGTTTAGAACGTTTGTTCCCCTGTAACCTTTTAAATTCCGAATCTTTAAAACTTCTGTGCATGCATTTACATCTTAAAAATAGCAGCCATGTCAAATTTAAAGTTTCTATCCTTAACAATTACATAGAAATCATATTTTAGAATGATTTTAGATTGGTCTGAGTTCATTTCACATTTTTAAATAAATTTTTTTTTTATAAACCATTCTCAGCAAGCATTTGTATCTTAAAAGTAATTGCTAAGCCAAATTTCAACTTTTTAAAAACCTTACACAACGTCTAATTTTAACAGTCAATTTATAGATATTCAGAATAATTATACACAGAATCATATTTAAATAAAACAGAATGTTTTTACATTATTTATTTGCTGTTTGATAAGTGTCACTTACAAAAATTAACCATTAATGACAACCTTCATGGGGAAAAAAAATAGCATTTTTCTTTTTTTACAAAAAGAGCGTTTCTAAAGTAAATGGAAAAAACTTCCAGTGGCGATAATAGACATTGAGACAGACAATTTCTGCACAGGAAACCAGAATCGCAATCCACTTATTCAGTCAAAAATACAGTGTATCTCATCTCACTTCAGGTCAAACTTTGATTTTTGTTAGTTACTTTTAACAATAATGAAGATATTGTAACTACATTTTTAACAGAGTTACTTTGATTTGTGTGAAATATGGTAAAAACGAGAAGTGCTGTCAGTTGCCACCTCATATCTAAAGAACACCGAGCTAGACATCACATTTAATACTACAAGCAAAATTAATATAATACAAATATCGCTAAAATATCCACATTATTGATTGAATGTATATTATTTTTGATAGAAGAAGTGAACTGAGATGTTTCTTGTTCAAAAAATATTTGCCTTGACTACATTATCTCCCTTGAAAGTTTGTTGCAAGATTTTAGGAACAATCTGTACGTTTGCGACATCTGAAAATCATCACCTACTCCAGACACTGATGTTTGATGCATTTAAAAACTTTCTTACTAAATTGAAAGGAGTAAAGTTAGTCTTGCTGAGTTGCCACCATTTGAATAATAACTCAAAGAAGATTTTTTTTTTTTTTTTGTGTGTGTGTGTGTGTGTGTGTGTGTGTGTGTGTACAGTTTACTTATAAAAGGGTCTTTATCAAAATGGAAGTATCTGGTGTTAAATATTATGCAAAATTGTTTAAAAATTTAACTTTTTAGTACCTTAGCCAAATATTTGGTATTCGGCCAAAATCACTATTTGGTGCATCCCTAATTAATTCAGAGTTAAATAAAAAAAATTGAAAAATTGTGAATAAACACTTACGCTTTAGCGCCTTCACTTTTACTCAGATCTAAGCGATCAGGTACTACTGAAAAAGCCAATCTGCATATACGTCCATCCTAAAATATTATAAAAGTGTGAGCAAACATTAAAAATATTCTAACAAACTAAAAACTAGTGTTAAGTAAGCATCATTCGTTTCAAAGATAAAAATTAAAACCCATTTATTTACTTGTATTTAAATTATAACTTAAAAACTTTAAATTTTCAAAAAGTTTTATTTCCATTATGAGACACGAAAAATAAACAGGGGATAATTTTTATATACCTCAAGCAAAAATGCAACATGATTTGGTCCTACTACACATTGTCGAACAGATGCATTTTTTAACTGTGCAAGTACAGATGGTACGCTATATCCACAGCGATTAGTCCTTTCAGCAACTTCTTTTAATCTGAAGGGAGAGAAAATTTACAATATAAGTGATATTGTATCATAACACAATATCTTAAGTTATTAAAAAACAAATAGAAATCATTATACATTTCGTTTTACATAAAAATGCAGCAAGAATGATTAAATGGATTTACCAATTTTATCATAATTCAAAGAATGTTAATTTTTTTTAGGTAGCTTCCATTATAAAAAGCAAGAAGCTACTTATTGCAGTCATCCAGGGGAAAGAAATTCTAAAATTATTCTGAACATTTTCACTGGCTGATCATGATGCCTTCAGACCCCAAAAACTACCCTCCATTCAAATATTGATTTATATGGGTCATTCTCAGATAAAAGGAAATTTTATGTCCTTTGCTATAAAATGTGAATTAATCAAGTCAACTATGAATGTTTAATTTTTTTATGAGCCTTTTTGTTCAAGCACTACATTGTGCATTAGTTTAAATATGAAAAAAAAATAATTTCAAAATCTAAAAAAATTATGTCATTACTAAGACTTGTCCCAAACTTCTAGTTTTTAAATTGAAATCATTATTTTTAGGATTTGGAAAGCTTTAGAAGAAATGCAATGATTATATTGGTAAATTTCATATCTATTTTGTATAAATTTGGTGCCTAAATCGCCATTTTTTTTTTTTTTTTTTTAGATAATTTTTCTCATAGAAAAAACAAATGACTGAAGTATTTTGATTTATATAGTGGAAAATAATCTCACAAATTAACATTTTTTTATATATACTTTTGAATGACAAAATCAAAATAAGAAATATTTTCCTAATATTCTCCACTACCATGATTGCTTAGCAGCTTAGCTCTCTTTTTTTTTTTTTTTTTTTTTTTTTTTTTAATGTATCTAGCATAACTTTATTTTCCGACTAGTCATAGTTTAAGATTCATATAATACTTAACATCGAAATTTCAATAATTTTATGATTAAATTAAATATATGCACATTTGATGAAATTAGTCTGTTTTATTGTTTGTATGTGTGTATATATTAAATAACTTAATCTTCACTCTGAATTACCGAGTTTTTTTATTTAGTCTCTTTCCAGAAACCTAAAAGCTATTGCTTTTATGAGTTTGTTTCACAGTGTGGCCACTAGACTTTTTTTAGCTTAGGAGCCACTGGCTCCTTCCAAATTTTGATAATCTGCACCTATACATCAAGGGTTATCATAGGTCTGGCATTGCCCAGGCCCTTGATAATAAACGTAAATACAGTAAACTCCCTCAAATCTGCAACCCTAAAATCCACAAGTCCCTAAAATCTGCACATCATCGCAGATGTAAACAATGAAACTTTCAGTTCTGATGTAGGGCCATAATTAGTTTTTTTCATTTTTACACCATTCTGTACTTATTTTAATATGTAATTCTAGATAATATGACTGAACTCATGCTTTATCAAGAAGGAAGTATAAATTTATTTTTTAAAAAAAATCAAGATATTGCTAGATATCATTGGTGATTGCAATCTTTTTACCAAATATATTTATGTATATTAATCAAGCTTTTTGGTTATTAAGTCTGGCTAAACCTGAAATAAAACTTACTTCCTTATTTCATGATTTTGATGTGAATTAGTAGTATACCTTTATGAGGCAAGTTTCATTCAATAATTCAAGAAAAATGTAACTCATCTTTATTATGCATATTTAATTATACATTATTTACTTGACCTTTACTTTTATTATTTTAATCATTTTTTAAATTATCTAATTTTTATTATTTTAATTTATTACTTATTTATTTTAACATTTTACTATATTGTAAGTATTCATAAAATCTATTGCATTATTACATTCAAATTACTGTTTAAAAAATGTAAACAAAGCAATGACCAGAAATCTGCACAACCTCTGGTCCCAAGCTGTGTGGATTTGAAAGAGTTTACTATATACCTAAAATGAACACTGAATGATTTTATATCTTTAAACGAAAATCTATCCAAACAAACCTAATGTTGGAACTCCACTATCTTTGTCAGCATACACATGGAATGCTAAGCATGCTTCGTAGAGTTGTTGATTTTTTATATTTTTTTCAAAAAAATTTGATCCAAATCAGATTTTTTTTTTTATGATTTAACAAAACATGTATCACTAACACAACAGTCTTTAATCTACATCTTCTTTAAAGAAAATTAAATTAAGGAATATTAACTGACACAAATAACTTTCAAACTAAAGATATAAAGTATCATATACTAGTGACATATAGCAGAACATTTTATTAAGGAATGGAGAAAAAACAAATGACATTTCTTGAATATATATTCTGCAGTAGTTTGAGTGTAATAGCATTTAATAATAAATTTTACCCTTAATTGTTCATTTGCTTCATTATGAATACTAGTTTTGATGTTTAGTTTACACTTAGTTTATTTCACAATTTTGAATGAACTATGCCAAATGTTAAAAAAAAATATTTCAACACAGCCAGCCTATGCTTTGGCTGTAGTTAGATTGTTTACAAATTGCATATCACCCTCTGTAATTATAGCTTTTCTTGAAATGTTATAAAAACTATTCCACCACTCAAAATCAGACATTATATCAACAACTTTAGGATAAAAAAAAACATTTTGCTCATGATTATGAAATGATTCCAACTTCCTCAAAAATTTTAATTCACACTTTTGTTAGATTAATTCAAGACACTTATTTTATGAGATCAATTCTGAGGATAGAAATTAACACTGGTGGTCTTAAAATAAATGCAGCAAAGTTTGCATCTAATAATGATTGTAAATTTCCAGGGGCGCCATTTCAGAAATTTCTTGAGGGGGGCAAACATCTCTTTGGATTTTGTTGAGTATATCTGAAGAGCACTAGGGTCAGGTGGGGTAAAGTGGTCATAATTCATAAAAAGGGCTAAAATCTTGACTAATATAGAAATTTGAATAATTTTCTTTTAATTTTAGATTTATTAAGTATTGATCAAAGTTTCTCACTCAAAAAAACATTTTTAGTAACATGTTTGAGCCACTGAGCATTCATTTTGTCTTTCTTTGTTACACCTTGTTCTTTTAACTCTTTAATTAACTTTTCTGCTGCATTTTGTTTATCCCAAATTTTGTTAAATTGGCAGTTCAGAAAGCTTTTCACATATCTCAAGAACATATTTTCATTTATAGCTAAGTTATATTTATCACAGATTTTATTTTATAATAGTTTTAGTTACATGGGGTAAAGTGGTCATAGGGTTAGGCTTAACTTATAGATATTTGATCTGAGTTAAATTATTCATTATATACAATGCCAGTTTATTAAATACTAATAATTATTAAAAACTAACTGCAAATAGTTATTTAATAATAGTTTATAATATGGGGGTTAAAAAAGGTTAGGTTTAATTTTTAATAGGTTCAGAATAGTGAATGAATTAACTAAGTGTAAACCTGAATTGCTTGCAAAGTTTACATCAACTAATTTAACAACCAACACATTAACTACTTTTTCTAATACCTGTACTTGTATTATATAAGAAAATGGTCCACAAGAAAGTCCTGAAAGAAGTTTTAATGTTGATGAGTCTGGAATGGATATGGATAGTTAAAATAGTTCAGTTTAAAAAATTTTACGCAATGCAATGCATTATATAAAAGTCAGAAACCAAAGGAAAGATAATGTTTAGTGTTCCTTTTGGTATATCAGCTAGTGGTTATTACATTCTGCCATTCGCAATTTATGAGTGAGTATATATGAATTAGGGATAAAGGGTGGTCGTGCAGGAGCATTGTATGAATCGTGGAATCTGGATAGATGCAGGATTCTGTACTTGAATCTTGGATGGATCATTTTATTAAGTAGATAGTACATAGTACACCGAAAGCTTACAAAAGCCTGCCCTTTTATCTATGATTGTGATGGACATAAATGAATTATGACGCTGTGAAAAATAGCTATCGACAATCACATAATACTCTGCCCGCTACCTCATACTAGTCATAGTCTACAACCATTGGATCTAGGTGTATTTTCCCCCATTAAAAAAAGCCTGGAAAGGAATTTTAAAGAAACATTATTAAGAAAACCGACTGCAAAATATGTAAAAAAAATTAAAATAAGCTACATTGGCAACATTTTCTACACTCATTTCAGATGTGAATAGAATTGTTAGACATAGTTTTAAAGGAAAAGGAAATGTGTCCAGTCCAAGATCGGGGTAGTATTGACAAAACACTTGCATTATATCTGCAAAAATAACAAGAGGAATGGGATACTTAAAAGTTGCTTAAATTTCCAAGAGGAAAAAAAACAACAACAAAATATCCTTAGTCAACATTATCTTTTGAATCCATTTATAATTGCTAAAGATGACATCTCAAACCATATCTATAGGACCTTGAGTGTTGCTAAAATATGAAATGAAGAAATCAATAAAGCAATTTATTGGGAAAAAACATGATTATTTTTCTTAAAGTATGTTAAAAAAAATCCAAATGTGGCAATCATTATACTTTTCCAGAATCAAATGTGATCAAAATCCTTGAAGAACCAAATTTTAACAACAAATAATTTTAACATTACAAATTTACACATTTAATAAAATAAAATGGCAGATAACTTATTATAAAGGTTGTTTAAAATGTTTGTAAATAATAAAATGTCACTTTTTATTCATTAGTTTATTTTTTTATTACACTTTTTCAATGTGACCACTTTACTCCATGCACTACTCACTTTACCCCACCCCCTGGGGTAAAGTGGTCATAAAAACATGCCTGGAAAAATATGTTATAAAAAGGTGTTATTCCCCCAAAATATTTCTGAAATGGATATGGATGTACTCTAGAGTAATGTAATGTAAAATAACACCCAAAATTTTAGAAAACATCACAGAAATTCTGATGTTTATATCCTCTGAAAGTTTGAAAAGCCTGTTTTTATGACCACTTTCCCCCACCTGACCCTATATATTGCATTATTGAAGCGAAGCATTATTGATGCCGTTTGATTATCACACATCTTTTAAAAATTAGCCAAAGTACTCATTAATAATAAGTGCATCTCACTTTAAGAATCTTCCAATAACAAGGTTTTAGAAAATATTATCGATAATTGTCAATTTCAGTGCTTAAAGTGCTTTTTTAAGAACTTTTTATTTTCGTAAAATGTGACGTTATTTTGGCTTTTGTGCAATTTCAGAATTATTATTATTTTTTAACAACACGTGATGACTGTTACATTTTGAAATATCGAATTCCTTGAGGGGGCAATTGCCCCTCTAGCCTCCTCCAAATGGCGCCCCTGTTCATTTCATATCTCTGGTTCTAGGCTGATAAGACCATTTTATTGATGCTCCTTTTAGCTTGAATTCTAACTTTTTCCAAGATAATACACATTTAAACGAAGGAGCAGTTACTTCTTTATACAAAATCAATAGTTTCAGCTATTGATTTCAAAATCACAATCATGCCCTCAACATTTCTTTTTAAACCAATATTTAAATATTTTACTGGAGATATATCTCAGATCTGTGATCCTCACAAACTTTTGTAAGAATTAACCAATTTTTAATATAAGGTTCAAGAGAATCACAATAAGTATTTCATTGTACCTCTAAAAGGAAATACCAACACACTTCCACCTTCTGCACTGCATGATACCATGCTTTCAGGAGATAATTGTAAAAATATTTTAATATACTTGTATGTAACATGTTTTGTTACATCAGTTTTAACCAAATCTTTGGCTAGCAGTTTTAAAATGTGGGCACTGCAACCGAAAAATCAAGCTCTTCATCAAGAATCTTTCTGGCAGAAACCATATTTGCAATACTGTCTGTAACAAAACTTAATATTTTACATTTGAAGTTTTTTTCTGTTGACTTCACTAAATTCAAAACCAAATTTCCAGTATATGAAGAGCCGGATGTGGCTATAGTATCAATGAGGATGACTTTAACACACTGTTTAATAACACTTACACACCTATTGGTTCATTATAATTTTTTTTTTTTTTTTTTTTTTTTTACCCCAGAGATTCTATTTAATTTTTTAATGTTAAAATGAAAACTCACAATCTCTATATTTTACTATATTTGTTCTTTATTTACGATCAACCATTATTGGCATTTAATCTTATAGTTAGGCGATAAGATTTTTGGTCAATGGGATAACTAAGTAGTACCTATATAAATAACAATCAAATAAGAAAATATCTGAATAATTAATCAACAAAATACTGCAAATATCAGTAATAGGACAATAATTCAAAACATTTACAGGAAATGGATTAAATTAGAAAAAACTAAATAATTAACTATTAAAATCCAATTTTTATTTCTAAAAAGCCAGACACAAAATTTTTAAATTAGTTATTTTTACTTTTAAAATTTTCCTTTTAACTCAGTCATAATTTTTTTTTTTTAAAGAATTACGAATAACTAACTTTTTATAAGGATTAATATTTAATTTTTTAAAATCACACTATATACAAAAAAATAACATGGAAAAATGCTCCAAACCCTTAAAAAAACAAGAAAGAAACCACAAAAACATGAAAAATATCAGGGTAGTGTAGATGTGCCAGTAATGGACACCCTTAAGGAATTTCTTTTAAAATTATTTTTTATTAATAGTTATAATTATTATATTCCAGTTTTTTCAATATTATATTAACCTATCAACAATATTTAACCATTCTTATAGTCTCATTTCCCAATATGAATCGAAATTTTATTTTAAATAACAGAAATATATCAAAAGCCCAGTAATGGGCACCATCTGGCCCAGTAATGGACACCCCATAAAAAGTAATAAATATAACTGTTTTTATGGCTGTATTTAGAACCAGAATTTAATGAATACATTACTAATGAAACAAAATAGTTATTTTCAAATAAATTTAACAATTAGGAGACCAGTAATTAATAAAATACTTGTGATAATCATTTACTGTTTCACATCAATTATTGTTAGTATCAGAAGATCGGTGTTTTAATTATTTTAGATGGATAGATTAAAATACTAAATATCAGGCAATTACAGCTATCAAATTATTGAAACAGTGAGGAGGGGGGGGGGGGGAGGTTTAAAAGGTAATTAAAAAAAAATAAATTTTGGAATATTAGTGTTTAGTTTTGTCTCACTATTTTTAACAATCTTCCAGAGACTACTTGATATATCACTTATAATAATTAACATTACAAATAATATGAAAGAAATGATATTGTGAGTTGAATATTTCAAATACTAAATAAAATAATTTCGAAATAAAACTGTAGAACTGATGTTTGAGGCCACTGATCTGCAGATTTAATAGTTTCATGAATTTTACCTATTAACTTTCATTAATATTACTTTTTTTTTTCTTTTTTTTGGCAGAGGTAATTAAGGAAACATTTAAGACAGAAAATAGATGTTTAATAGCTTCTGTAACTTAATTGTTTTTATTTAAACGGAGAGAGATTAAGCACTATGAGCCCCTCTTTGACTGTGCTTTTAAACAATATTTTCTGCTTTCTGGCTGGTTTGATTACCAGATTATAAAATATGCAAGGTATATACGCATAAAAAAAAAGAATAAAATATTGAAGTTTTATTAATCATATAAAATAACTTAAAAGCAGCTATTTATAAAAGTTTTGGGGCACAGATGTCATATACACATATTGCCGTGATTTTTTTATGACGCCAATGTCACACACGCACTAAGTACTTAACTGACGCCAACATGTCATTCTTTTGCTTGATATGGTAACCCGGATATAGATGATATGGTAACGAGGTTTTCGCCAAATTGGCCTCGAAAAAAAAAATCGCGCCAATGTGGGGCCGTATATGACATCTGTAACAGTTTTGGTGTTATTACATTTTGGTAAGTATAATTTAAAAATTAAATTTGATTATTTGGGTTTGCAGTTAAGTCAAAATATTTTATGCACTATAAACATTACTGAAATTGCATTTTTAGCAATGTCTGCATGGGGTGTACATTACTGGAAAATGACCAATTAACCATCCCAGAAATGGACACCCCCTTCTTAAAACATTAAAAATAAATGAAATTTTGTAAATGGCTGCTAGTATATAAAATTCTTAGTTTTCTATCGCTACTCAAACAAAAATATTAAAATTTTGCAAGAAAATAAATAATATATAAATAAATTAAATGAAGCCTCTTCATTAAGATTCTCTCAGAAAAACACCAAAACTTTGAATCGTTATTTTCTGCTTCCTGATTGGTTTGATTAAAAGTGTTAACAATAGCCCAGTTTTATAAAACATGCAAGGGGGAGTTATAAAAAAAAATAATTAAAGCTAAATATTTATTAGTTATTTTTTTATGAACCATAAACATCAAGGGGTGTCCATTACTGGAAGGGCAGGGCTTGAAATTCAATTTTTCCTAGAAGGGGAGTCTCCCTACCAAAATTTATAAATGGAAGCGAGTTGAGCTATTTGGGAGGGAGAAAAAAAATCTAAAACCCACTGTTATTTTACGTGCTATTAAAAGATTTACATTAATTATTTTGTCATGTCTGTATTAATACAGACATGACAAAATCTTTTGACGAAATTCGCGTTTTTTTTTTGCGATTCTTTGATGAAATTCACGTTTTTTTTGTGATCTTTTGATGAAATTCGTGTTTTTTGCGATCCTTTGATGAAATGCGTGTTTTTTCCGCGATCCTTTATCGAAATTCACATTTTTTTCAGCAATCTTTTCACGAAACGCCCGTTTTTTCCGTGTTCCTTTGACAAATTTTGCGTTTTTTTTTTTCAGTGGCCCTTTGACTAAATTCGTGTTTTTTCTGCGATCTTTTGAAGAAATTTGCGTTTTTCTGCGATAATTTGCCAAAACTCATTTTTTCCGCTTTCCTCTGCCGAAATTTACGATTTTTTTGCTATCCTTTGATCTAATTGGCATTTTTTTGCGATCCTTTGATGCAATTTGTGTTTTTTTGCGATCCTTTGATGCAATTTGTGTTTTTTTTGCGATCCTTTGATGCAATTTGTGTTTTTTTTGCAATCCTTTAATGTAATTTGCTTTTTTTTTGGCGATCCTTTGATGAATTTTGAGGGGGTTTTTTCGCGATCTGACGAAATTCACGTTTTTCCGTGATCCTTTGACAAAAATTCCTGTTTCATTCGCAATCCTTTGCGACGAAATTGGTGATTTTTTCCTGGAACGACTGACGAAATTGATTTTTTCGGTGATCATTTGTCGAAATTTGCGATATTTTCTGTTGAACTGATGACTGATTTTTCATAATTTTTGGAACATACTGCCATAAATTTTCAGAAAATTCGGACATATCCCCCCCCCCCCCCCCCCAAAATTTGCAAATCGGTCGCAGACACTTGTCAACCGATCGAGAAAAAAAATGAAATTTGTCTATTAGTCCCATGAAAAATAAGTGAATTTCAACAATCTTTCACAGTAAAAAAACCGCAAAATGTGTCAATTGGTCTCGCGAAAATATCAGGAAATTCGCAAGGCGTTTGCGGGAGTTGATTGAAATTTCAAAACGCAAAATTTTCAGGAAAATGGTGGGATTTTTTGGACAGGACCCTCTCGCCCACAATATACTTTGGGCGGGATTTCAAAATTTTGGGCGAGAATTCCGCCCTGAAATTCAATCCTTGGGAAGGTTGTCAATTACTGGCACATCTACCCTATATGCCAACTCTACCCATGAAATCCAATTAATTGTAATGAATAAACGGAAGAAAAAAAAAAACTGTACTTTTCAGTTAGCCAGGCGCCAGTACTATATATATATATATATATATATATAGGGTAGATGTGCCAGTATTGGACACAATGTTTTTGGTTCATAAAAACATAACTAATAAATATTCAGCTTTAATTTTTTTTTTTTTTTTTTTACATAATTCCCCCTTGCATGTTTTATAAAACTGGGTTATTGTTGACACTTTTAATCAAACCAATCAGGAATCAGAAAATAATGTTTCAAAATTTCGCTGTTTTTCTGTCGAAATCTTAATGAAGAGGCAAAGAGCTGGCTTCGTTTAATTAATTTATATATTATTTATTTTCTCGCAAAATTTGGATGTTTTTGTTTGAGTAGCAATAAAAAACTTAGAATTTTATATACTAATGGCCATTTACAAAATTTAATTTTTTTTTAAGGTTTTAAGAGGAGTGTCCATTACTGGGATGGTTAATTAGTCATTTTCCGGTAATGTAGGCATTGTTAAAAATGCAATTTTAGTGATGTTTATAGTGCATAAAATATTTTGACTTAACTGCAAACCTAAATAATCAAATTTAATTTTTAAATTATACTTACCAAAATGTAATAACACTAAAACTTTTATAAATAGCTGCTTTTAAGTTATTTTATGTGATTAATAAAATTTCAATATTTTATTCTTTTTTTATGTATATGTACCTTGCATATTTTATAATCTGGCAATCAAACTAGCCAGGAAGCAGAAAATATTGTTTAGGAGCACAGTCAAAGAGGGGCTCATAGGGCTTAATCCCTCTCCATTTAAATAAAAACAAGTTACAGAAGCTATTAAAAAATCGGCTTAGATGCTTTATGTTTTTTCTCAGCTGTTGTTTTGAATTGTTTGGCAATTTTTTGTTGGCGGTGTTTATGGATATGGCAACCTCGATATGTGGAACCCCATGTGACGTGTGTGTTCTGACGTGTTGTGTTCTGGCAACACCTGAGAAGCTCATTTTAGCTTAAAATTTTGTGGATATATTTTGATACCGTGTTGTATCGTTCTGTCTTTTTATTTTTATGTTAAATTTATTGGATGTATTTGATTGACTATGGTTTCTGTAGTCCGTTTAAACGCTCTTGCTGAAGTAATTAAGAAATATGAGGAAATTTTGACAAGAAAAGGAGGTTTGTTTATAGTGTGTCAATGCGTATTCATAAGCATATTTTGGAAAATGACGGTGATGTTAGAGATATTTCGTGCTGGAGCTTTCAAGAAAGCAGATGTCTGTTAAGGTATGTTGATAATTTTATGTATATTTTGCTGTTTTAAGAGTTTTTTACATTTTGAGATTGCTACAAAGCGAGAACTGCTGAATTTTGAGAATGCTACATCGTGAGAACGACTGAATGCAGTGATGTTTCTTTAGGTTAATGTGCGCAAAGAGCTCATGCGACGATTAATGATTGCCACTTTAGAGAGTTTCATTTTTTATGTATATTTTGCTGCGTTAAGAGTTTTTACATTTTGAGATTGCTAAAAAGCGAGAACTGCTCAATTCTGAGAATGCTACACAGCGAGAAATGCTAAATGCAGTGATTTTTTTTTCGGTTAATGTGCGCGAAGCGCTCATTACATGATTACTGATTGCCACTTTAACGAATTTTGTTTATTATTTACATTTTATTTTCGTCAAGCCAAACATGCGTATAAACCAGTGCTTGGTGACATTTACTACTTGGCGATAAAGGGGTTTTCACGCCAAGAAAAATTCCAAGATCCCCGGGAACTTATGACATCTGTTCCAAAAAATCTATTTTCTGTCTTAACCCTTAATTGCATGAATTATTCTTTTAGAATTGTGTTTTTTATTTTTATATTAAGGATTAGACACCAAAAATCTTAAGATAGATTTTTAACTTTATTTAGTAGCATATTTTTGTAATTTTTAGAGGATTAATATTTCTATATAAATATAGTAGTTGTCAGAACTTAATTTATGTATTAAAAATTAAATAAAAAGTTGATGGAAATTTACATCACTATGCAATTAAGGGTTAAATGTTTCCTTATTCACCACTGACAGGAAAAAAAAAAAAAATCCGTGCCAGCTCGGGCCTACAGATGGAGGTAGATTTCGAATTTAAGTATTAAATTCACCAAAAAAACTTAAATCAAGATTAGTAAATAAACCCAGTTCCTTCACTAAAAATGAGCTCTAGGGAGCTAAACATTTTGTGAAAATTCTAATATACACGAATACACACACGCATGTATATGGAATAGGTTTAAAAATGGCTAAAACAAATTCAGAGAACCTCAAAGTGTTAAAATATGTCAATATTTCCATAGTCGTGTTTTTATCATGTTTTACAGTCGTGGCCAAAAGTTTAGGACCACCGTTCAGAAACTAGTGTTTTGACAATTGAAACCACTGCTAATGTCATAAATCAAATCGATTGCGTCAGATGACATCATTCCATCTGGCAGTGGAGTACTGTATTCTCTTTTTGTTTGATCTTTGAGTAATAAGCGTCGCAGACGAAATTGTTGCTTGTTTTACAAGTTTTGAAAACCTATGAAAATGGGTCGAAAATCATCAGTTTCTGAAGCTCAGCTTGCACAAATTGTTATTCTTCATAATGAAGGTTATTCTGAACAACTAATTAGTGAACTAGTAAGACGTAGTAAGAATGCAGTTCACAATGCGATCAAGAAAATTAAAGAAACAGGGACTTATGTTGAGGCCAAAAGGTGTGGTCGACCTCGTAAAACCACACCATGTCATTAGGAGAGTAGCAGTTCGTCCTCCAATGAGTTCCGCAAGCAAAATACAGTCAGCACTGCTTGTAAAAGGTGCAGATGTCAATCGTAGAGCAATAAGTCGACGTTTGTTCGATGACTTTCATTTAAAATCCCATAAACCTGCGAAAAAACCCAGGTTAACAGCGGCCATGAGAGCTAAGCGCTTGGACTTTGCCAAGAAACATGCCAAATGGACAATTCGTCAGTGGCACCTGGTATTTTTTCGGACGAATCTACAATGCAGCAGTTCTCTACACACACGTACTATGTCCGTACACCTCCTGGAAAGCGATTCGATGAACCTTACACTTTACAGACTGTTAAACACTCCCCAAGTGTCATGATTTGGGTTGGAATGTAAATGAACAGAACAGCTGCATTGTTCTTCTTACCACCAGGAATCACTATGAATGGAAAAAAATACTTGGATTTGTTGAAGGAAAAGTTAGAATTACACATGACCGTTCACAAATGCACAATTTTTATGCATGATGGTGCACCATGTCATCGCTCTAAAATTGTTACTCAGTTCTTGAAGACAAAGAAAATTCAAATCCTTGACTGACCTGGAAACAGTCCCGATTTGAATCCAATTGAAAACTTATAGACTTTCTTAAAGCACAAGGTCTCTGAGAAACTGCCAACAAGTGTTAAGGAACTGGAAAAAGCAATTAAGGAAGTTTGGGTGAAAGAATTACCAACTCCATACTGCCGAAGTCTGGTAGAGAGCATGCCAAAACGTTTGCATGATGTAATAAAAGCTAACGGCAGACCAACAAAATATTGATTTTTCTGTAAAATTTGTGTTTAATGAATCTAATTTATATGCGTAGAAATGCAATATTCATGTAATAAACTGAGTTTATAATTTTACTAACGAGTGAGTATTCAATTTATTGTCTGGATCATAATTTTCAGTGGTGGTCCTAAACTTATGGCCACGACTGTAATATGTGTTTCTTCAAACGTATTAAATACATTACATATTCACCTGCTGAGGTCCATTATATTTCCAATATGACGCAATATACATACATTTTTTAATTCGTCAAACTATTTATTTCCTTTTTGAGTTTTCATGCTGAAATTTTGCTCTAGAAAACTTGTGATGTAATGTTCAATTGTTTGAAAAAATACCTGTCGGCCTACAGGCGGAGGTAGATTTCGAAGTTTAGTAATAAATTCACCAACAAAACTTAAATCAAGATTAGCGATAAAGCCAGTTTCTTCACTAAGAATGAGCTCTAGGGTGCGAAACTTTTTGTAAAAATTATAATATGCACACACGCATGTATAGGGAAATAGGTTTAAAAATGGATATAGCAAATTCCGAGAACCTTGAAGTGTTAAAATATGTTAATATAGCCATAGTTGGGTTTTTATCATGTTTTAATACATTTCTTCAAACTCACATGACGTTACATATTCACCTGCTGAGGTCCATTATATTTCCAATATGACGCAATATATACAGTATGGAACCATTTATCCGGAAACCAGTTAACCGGAAAACCAGTTATCCGGAATGATATTTCTGATAGACTGATTTCAGAATCTTTGCAGAAAAAGGTGTCATACACTGCCAGTTTGACATAGGCTTTGCTTGAAACAATTGTATAATTTGATGACAACATCTAATATTTGAAATGAAAACATAATTAGTTGTATTTTAGATGTTTTAATTTTTATGCAGAGGAAACAGAAGAATTTTTGTTCCCAAGAGATTCCCATAAATTACCTTCTTTTAAACTCTGGCTAACTTTTGATCTTTCTTGGATTGATTTTTAATCCAAGTAATCTAATAATTTAAAAGGAGAAATAATGCCACAACCACACATATTCCACAAAACTTATCAAATGGATGCTGCTTTAATTCACAACCAGTTAACTGGAAAAACCAGTTATCCGGAATACACCTGACCCCAAGCATTCCGGATAAATGGTTCTGTACTGTATATGTATATTTTAATTCGTCAAACTATTTATTTTATTTTGAGTTTTCATGCGAAAATCTTGCTCTAGAAAACTTTTGACGTAATATTCAATTTGTTTTCAATTTGTCAAACTATTTATTTAATTTTTCCACGTGAAAATCTTGCAATACAAAAGTAATTGTTGTAGTGAGAATTTTATTGTTTGTTTTTATTAATTGTTGGCAACTGCTATAACGAAAAATGTTTATTTTTTCGTGTCATTGTTGTGTAAGAGCCAGTTTTATCAGAATCATGTTAAGACGGTATTCAAAATTTTGAACCCTCCTCAAATCCACCCCCTTGAGCTGATTTCACCCATTTTCAATCCCCGCCGAGATATTAGCCATCTCAAAGTTGTTGGCGAGTTTGAAGACGATCCGTGCATAATTGCGACTTTTATCGTGCCGACAAAATTTAGTACATACATACATACATACATACACATATATATATATATATATATATGTATATATAAACTTTTTAGGTGGGAGTGGTTTTGGGTAACTGGGGTCCTATAATGAAAAGTTATGAAGGAATTTTTCAAAAGTCGCACCATGGTAACGACTGCAATAGGTAGTATTTCTTACGAAATCTACCTAAAAGTCACGTGGTTGAAACTGATCTATTCATCAAACTATTTTTTTAATTTATTTTTTCACATGAAAATTTTACAACAGAAAAGCAATTGTTGTGGTGAGAATTTTTTTTTTTTTTTTTTTTTTTAATTGTTGGCAACTGCTTTAACGAAAAATATTTATTTTTTCCTGTCATTGTTGTGTAAGAGCTGGTTTTATCAGAATCTTCTTAAGACTGTATTCAAAATTTTTAACCCTTCCCATTTCCATTCCAGTAGGCCAATTTTGCCCATTTTCAATTCCCGCCGAGATATTAACCATCTCAAAGTTGTTGGCGAGTTTGAAGACAATCCGTGCATAATTGCAACTTTTATCGTGCGGACAAAATTTAGTACATACATACAATACATATATATATATTTATTAGGGTGGTTCAGCCGTCTATGCAAAAAAAATAAACTTTCACTTATATACCAGGCCACCCCTCAATTTTTTTAGACTTCTGTATAGTAATATTCTGGCAGAATTTGAACTTCATGTTTCAACTGCAAGAGGGTGCTCAACACCCACTAACTTCATAAATTTGTATATTTCATTCTAATTTTTTGATATATTTGTTTAAAAAAAATAAAGACCTGAAAAATAAATTTCTTAGAAAAGAATAAAACAATATAGAAGTAAAAAAATAAGAATGTAATCATATTTGGTCTTTAATAATACATAAGTGTTTAAAACTGATTTTTTCGTTGTTTCTGATGGAATACGTTTTCTGTTGGCTTCTATGACCTGAAGCAAGAATTACTTTTCATCTTCATCATTTGTTACGATTTTATTGAAATCTTCATTAAGCTTAACACTTCGTTCTGCACTGTCATTCACTACTTGTAAATTGTGAAGCCATTCTTTTCCTTTGGGATAGTCATCATTGTCATTTCATTTTTTGGGAGAAGGCTTAACAATAATTTCCTTATATTCATAAGAGTTAAAAGTTCTGTTGCAAAATCTTACAATCGTACACCATCTTCTTTTAAAATCTCAAGTTCTCATCTTACATAATGCTTCTTAAGGGCTTGCATAGCTGTAAATCGCTCGACAACAATGTCATCTTCTTCCATTTAAATTCTGTCAGAAAAGAGAGAAAGTCTTATGAAGTCATCAGAACACTCAGACATGTGATGTTCCATCACTTTTCTGGCAGAAAGCACAATCTCTTTGTCTGTTGATAGATAATTTTCAAGATCTTTAAATGTGCTGGAATATATTCATCGTCTGAAGGCTCAGAGTTTTCCATTACACTATTTAGACAAATATTGGATGAACAGATGGTAGATGAAGGTTAAGAGACTCTAATGCTTCATTCTTCTTTTATTCTCTGAAGAGAACATTCATACTTTTTCTGGTAACTCTTTATCTTTTAAACCCATATACATTTTATAACTAGCTCTTTGATCCTGGAGAAAATTAGAATCTTCTTTAATTCTTATTATTTTCATAACACCTTCATGATCAATATCAAAGAAAAGAGTCTAAGATATCTAACCACTCCTTATCGTTGGGTTGTATAAAAAGACCTTTATTTTTCTTTAACAAAAGCCAATGGGAATGAATCTTTTCTAATTTTTAAATTATGTATGTGTTTCTTTTGTTTTGTAGGAATTTCAGATCTCTGCCATATCTGCATTAATTCTTTAACTATCAAATGACTAACATACTGTACAAATTTTGATTCTTTCAACTGATAAAGAACACGCTGAAGGATTTGTCTTGTCATAGTTAGTTGTTTCAATCTAGTCAATTGGCTTCTGATCTTAGACCAATCAGAAAAATTGCATTATTAAGGCAAGTTGAAACCAGAGCAATTGCAAATTTTTAGCTTTAAAATTTCGTTAAACAGAAAAGAACGGCTATTTTTCATAAAATTAAAGTTGTTGATTAATACACAAATTTTGTGATTATTTTATTTCATATTAGGCTTAGTGTTTGTCTTATTAACTGTAACACAAATAATGTTAGCATCCCATACAGGGTTCCCAGCAAAACATGACTGGCAAATTCCCTGACTTTCCATGACCAAATCTAAAAAAATTCCATGACTTTCCCTGACCAAACGAGCATATAATGAAATTTGCTACTTATTTTTTCAGTCCTTTGTCAAAATAAGCAATTTTTTTTCCCGAGGCCATTTGATGAATTTCACGTCATTTTTCGATGAATTTTGTATCATTTTTCAGTTTTTTGATGAATTTTGAGTCTTTTTCATTTTTTCTCCAAGACCTTTCCATGACTTCTTAGAAAATATTTGTAAATTCCCTGACTTTTCCTATATATTTGGAAATTTCCATGACTTTCCCTGACTATTTTGAAATTTCATGATTTTCCAGATTTTCCCTGACACTGGGAACCCTGCCATAACAGTAGATTAATATTTAATATAAGTAATGTAACCTAAATATAATTCTTGATATTTATTTAAAAGTAAAAACTCTTGCAATAAATAATTAAATTTATTTTAAATATTATTTTCATTTGTCATCTTTCACTTAGGAATAGCCATGAGCTAAATCAAATGTGAACAACTTCAGACAGATGTTTGCTGCCAGATGCAGAATTTGAAAATCTATAAGATAATTATTTAAAATAAAAATTATCATGAAAAATTAAATGTTCCACTGACAAATTGTTTTCAGTTGGTTGTAAAAAAGAGTTGGTAGAATTCTTGTTTTGATTTAGTGTTCTATGTAACTTTACCATGTAAATAATTCTCAGAAATGTTTCTACGTATAATAAAACATTTCAGAAATATTTAAATACAAATATATATAACATAACAAACTAAATTTCTTCTAAAAACTTCTGGGAAAAATTAAATGTTTCTGAAGTATAAAATATTGTTGCATTTCCTATGCTTCTGCTAATGTTAAATTGTGGGGTCATTGAGCACCCTCTTAGAATTGGAGTAAGAAGCTAAAAATTTACCAGTATCGGAGTTCATAAATATAATGAAATTTTCGAAAATATTCGATATTTTCAAAATAGTCAACTTTGCTGATAATAAATATTTTCAAGCATAATATTACATTAGAAACTAAAATATATTGCACTTAACATGAAAACTTAAAACAATATACTAAACACACTTTTTTTTTTTTTTTTTTCCCTTAACAAAATTGAAGATGAACTAACTGAAAACTGAAACAATTTGATTTATGCACTTAAATTTAAAAAAAAAAAAAGGCTATAGGATTCAGTATCAACTATCAAGAAATCAGAAATTTAGAACAAAATTGAAGATCAACTATTTGAAAACCGAAACAATTTGATTTATGCACTTACATTTTTAAAAAAAGCTGTGGGATTCAGTATAAACTATCAAGAAATCAAATTCATAAAACAAAATTTTAAATATATAATGTTTTAACTGAAAATTTTTAACATTTTTTTTATTTCCTAACATGCTGTACAGTTTAAACAAAACTAAATACCAGAACATATTCTTTTCTAATGAAGCTGTATACATATATATATATATATATATATATATTAAATTAGACAGTTTATTATTCAGTGTCTGTTCTGACTTAATTATGTCCCTCACAATCTACAGTTAAAAGTAAAAAATTCAAACATAAAGCTTGGATTTGTTTTCTTCTTCAGCTAAAAAAGTCACTATCAAAGACAAAAATTCATTATTTACTGAACAACACAGTCAACGACAGTTAGAAATTTCATTTGCATTTGTTTTGACTGAAAATATCAAAAATATCTTGCACGGTGATATTTTGAAAATAAATATCAAATATAGAAAAATATTGAAAATAGCACACATCTTGATATTTTGAAAATAAATATCAAAGTAATATGAAAATATCGAAAATATCAAAAATCTTGATATTTTCAAAATAAATATCGATATATATCATGATATATATCGATTGATATATATCAACGAACCCTGACCAGTATTATACTAGTGATGAGTCTAAAAAAATTAGGGGGTGGCCTGGACTCTAGCTCAAAAAAAGTTTTTTGGAACCACTCTAAAATATATATATATATATATATATATATATATATATATATATATTATATATATATATATATATAAACTTTTTAGGTGGGAGTGGTTTTAGGTTCCTAGGGTCATATAATGAAAAGTTATGAAGGAATTTTTCAAAAGTTGCACCATGGTAACAACTGCAATAGGTAGTATTTCTTACGAAATCTACCTAAAAAAAGTAATATTAATGAAAGTCATAGGTAATATCCATGAAACTAGTAAATCTGCAGATCGGTGGCATCAAACATCAGTTCTACAATTTTATTTTGAAATTATTTTATTTAGTATTTAAAATATTCAACTCACAAATCATTTCATTCATATTTGTAATATTGATTATTATAAATGATATATCTAGTCTGTGGAAGATTGTTAAAAATTGTGAGATAAAACTAAACACTAATATTCCAAAACTGTTTATTTTAAATTACCTTTTAAATCCCCCACTGTTTCAATAATTTGCTATCTGTAATTGCATGTTATTCAGTATTTTAAACTATCCATCTAAAATAATTAAGGCCTGGATACAAATGAAACGGTTATGACCATCGCAGTCATAGGTCATAAATCTGATATTTGTGACCGACACAAAAACAGCAATACTGGAGTAACAGTTATGACGGTCGCAGCGCAGTCATAAAGATCTGACTTCCGGTTTCACGTATATCGATTAATTCTTACGATAGCCTTCAATGATTGGTTGAGAAGCATTTTAATGGCAGATGTTACAAATCTCGGTAAGTTGTTTTAAGTATTTACATGTTTTTTAGATTTGAACAAATGTAATTGATTTTTAATATTATTGAATTAATATACGTGAGTTTTAACGTTATATTTTTGGAGAGTTCTAATCTAACATCAACAGAATGTAGTATAACATAATACTTATTTATAATTTAATGTTATCTGGTCAATTCTTTATTTCTTCATTTTAATTATGGTTTTAATTTTTTTTTTCTTAGTTCTCGATTATCCTGACCTCCTATAATTTCTAATTGGTATTTCACAGAGTTAATATCCAAATGCATTTGTGCATAGTTATATATAATCGATACATTTTATATCTCTCCAATTAGCTTTCCATGCTCTCACGTAATTTAGAGTTGCTTTTAAATTTAAAATAACGTCATTTATACACGGGCAAAAACTAGAGGCTTTTATGAGTTCTATATCGTAAGCTTCATTAAGTTATTTTTTATCTTTTAACCATATTAGTTACACATTACGTAAATTTTAATATGCTATTCTAAACTTTAAAAAATATCTTGATATTCTGCATTTGATATCCTCCCCCCTCCCCCCCTTTTTTTTATACAAGATATTTTCTACTCTTTTTCTCTGAAAAAAAGGGAGAAAATTCCAAGATTTTGAAAAAAAAAAAAACTCGACATGTTGATTACCGTAACATTTCTCCCCACTTATAATATCTAACCCGTATTTCATAAAATTGAAGTTTAAGTAACATTGTGCTTGGTAATAAAATTGTAACTATAATATGATCTAGTCTGATTGGGGAGACGAAAAATGCATATATATATATATTTTTTTTTATAAACAAACTGTCACATAATTTACAATTGCCTTTAAATTTATATTGCCCTTTTATTATTTATAGTTATAATATTTCTGTTTCATCTACTTCACATGTGTTGCATATTTAATTTTTTTTACTCCCTCTCTTTCTCTCTTCCAGTTGTTATTTACTGAATCTGTCACTGTTGCTGACTCCTATTGTTGGACCGCTGGAATATGTTTTACTACAGTTGCTGATTTTTTGCATTGGCCCGTTGGAATGCGATTAAGAGGCTAGCAAGATTAATAAAAAATCTTCGGTCTCTTAAATGCATACTTGCAGGCTAAATCATATCCAAGATTAAAAGGGAGCTGCTTCTGACTTGTGCTGGCTTATACTTGTCAAAAGTAAGTAGTTTTAATTTATTATTTATTTATTAATAATGTGTTTCCATAAAATTTAATTTCCAGCTGTAAAATAGAAATTCTATTTTCTTTCTTTTTTTACAATATTATACTGTGAAGACTCTTTATATTTTTATACTGTGTATTACAAATGTCAAATTCAAAAATAAGGTAAACATGCATCTTAAAGGAATATTTTTTTAATTTATCATATATTTATCATTAGTTTTTTTTTAATTAAATATATTAATCAAGTACCATTATTTAACTGATTTGTTATACTTCGCATTGTAAATAAAAATTTAATTGTAATAACAGAAAACATCAAAACACCCAAAAATTCATTAATCGACATGAAAATGTTAGTAATGAACAGGAACATCCTACACAAAGTAAGAGATATTTGTGTGTATGCAATGAAAGCATATTAATAGAACAAATTATTGAAACTTAAGATAGAAAGCTATTACATTGTGCATAAATATATTCACCAGTGGGGAGTAGATTTTTTAATGAGGCAAGTGAATTTCTAGACTTTCTTTTTTAAACTGCAGATATAGAAAATATACCAACAATTTATATATTTCCTGTTTTTTCCAATTGCAGCAATGTAAACATGACACTTATGTCTTGTAAACATGAGTTTTATTCTACCCTAAAATTTGGCCATACCGTTTTCACTGTATATTGCATTTTGCTGAACAATTAAAAAAAACAGTGGCTGGAAAGATTTTTTATAAAACCCACCCTTGTTTATCATGAAAAGACAGTTTTACAATAAGTTTAAATAAATTGAAGTTGGAGTTCTCAATTCTACAAAGTGAAGATACAAGTAATTAAAGGATGAAATAAATTTGTTTTGGTTACTTGGAAAAAAAAAAATATTTTTGCTGAAATAAACAAGTTGGAAATTGCACGTCAAATGTGGCAAATGAGGTGCATTCATACTATAACTAGTTTTATAAATATTTTTAGCCTCGCACACTGTACTAAATTGTCTAATTTAGATAATCAGTTATTTATAGCTTCATTTAAAAAGAATTTTTGGGGGTTTTAGTTCAGCTTAAACTGTACTTAGGGAATAAAAAAGACAGTATCACATTTATGTTAATTTTTTAATTTAAAAAAAAAAACTTGTTTTATAAAATATAAAATTTACTTGATACTGAATCCTACAGTTTTTTTTTTTTTTTTTTTTTTTTTTTTTTTTTTTTTGTGTGTATGTGTGTGTGTGTGTACCACTAAATTTAACAGTATTTCTCGCCTTATTTAATGACAAGATTTCTGCGACTTAGTACAGGGGGGGGGGGGGGGAAATTATTAAATTTTAGTCTTTAAAATCAGTCATTTGTAGTACAGTGCTTACATCCTGGTATAAAGCAAACTATTTCTGTTTTCAATTAGTTGACTTTGTTTTAGTGAAAAAAAATGCATTTTTAGAATACTGTTTTGTTAAGTTTTCATATTCAAAGCAATATCTTTTACTTTCTAATTTATATTATGCTTGAAAATATTTATTATCAATAGTAAGTTGGTCATTTTGAAAATATCGGATATATCAAAATATCGGATATTTTTCATATTTTCGAAAACATGATATTTACGAACCCGGACTTTTATACATCATTTCATTATGATTCCAATCATGGGTGCCCACAAGGAAGGAGGGCAATTGTGGTCTCTTAACAGATTTTAAAATTTAACAAACTAATTTTTTCTTTTTCTCGGATGATTTTGAAAAAAAAAATTAAAATTTATTATTCTTAACCCTTTGAGCTCCGGGTTATTAAAAAATTTAAAATATGCTAAAAAAACACTTAAAATGTGATTAGGGGACTGTCTGAAATTGAATTAAAATGAAAGTCTGAAATTGATTAAAAATTTTTTTAAATACCCCCTTTAGGCTGGGGGACGTGGGAAGTTTTTCCACCATCAGAGCTCTAGGGCATTCATTTCAACACGCAAATACAAGAAATGATGCCGCAAAGTTATTCTAAAATTATTTTAATTGCTAAAATTTCAGCATATTTTAAGCAGTTACATTGTTTAGACAAATTCTAAGACTATTAAATATTTAAAAAATTTATTAAATGTGAAAATTCAAAATTTTAAAATCATAATTTAAAAATACAAACTAATCAAAAATATATCAAATTTATAGATGAAACAGATGTTAAAAATATTTAATTTTTGTTTAGAAATATTTAAAACATAATAAACTCGACAATCTGTTGAATTAAACACAAATTTAGATTCCTAGAAATTAAATTATAAGCATCCAAATTTTGGTTCTGAAACACTATCTAGTATGTAATTTGTAGTGCTGCCATCTAGTGACAATCACATTTTTCTAGTCATTAGAGCTCTGATGGTAGAAAATTCTATCATTACTTATTTCTGTCCCCTGCAATTATTTAAATTTTCAGTTTAGTAATTAAATCAATGATCAGACCAATTATGACTTATGGTTCTACAATCTACGGTAGTGCTTCAAAATTTCAACTCAATAGAATTCATCTATTTCAAAATAAACTCCTGCGTAGGTTCACCAAGGCGACCCGCTATGTCCGAAATGACGTCATTCATCGTGACCTCAAAATTAAACCTGTCTTTACAGAAATCAAAAAACTTATGTTGAAGTTTCACAGGTCAAGCCCAGCCGTGAGGAATCCTGCGTTAGATGCCATCCGTCGTTATGACGCAAGAGTGGGGAGGAACCGGAAACGGCCCCTCGCTATTCTCACTCGGGATGACGACTTCGTCCCATGCTCCAAAACATCCAGGATAACCCATCTGGTGTCACTTAAACGCAGAATTTCCCGGGAAAATTCTATCTTTTCCCTAGATTGAAAGAAATTTTCATCTAGAATTGGCTTTCCCCCATGACGTCATGCAGCAAACTGTTCATTGTCAACAGCCGCGAAATTCAACTTTCCTAACTTAATTATTGTTTTCTCCTTAGTATTTCATATTTATTTATTTAGAGCTTCCTTTACCTTATAGTTTTTTAAGTGTTTTGGGGTGCTCTTTTCTTTTAAAAATTTTAGATTGTTTCAACAGTTCGGTACTTCCACCCAGGGAGAGGTTAGGTTCGTCTACCTTATTCCCGACCGGCCTTGGGGGTGTTTGCTCACTGCACCCCGGCCATTTATTCCTTTCACCCCCAATTTAGGATCTTTTGACCGGTGGTACTCTGGCACCCCGGTCACAAAAATCATGACCCGGTTTTATAGTTAATTTTGATGTTACTTGTCTTTTTTAGCTTTTAATTTTAATCTTAACTTGTCCCCATTTTAGATCTCTGTCAATGCCAAAATGCAATTTGCAATAGCAATGTTCTCTCGATGTCTAGTACCACAAAGCCTTTTTCAAGGCTAAACGGTTTGTGCGAAAGCCGGGAGACCTGCGACCTGTAATGCGCAATAGGCTTGACATCAAAATTAGTGAGCTATATGCCCCCCCCCCTTTTTTTTATAAGTTCTTGGAAAAGATAGTTAGGCTTGGATACCTTATGCTATAGCTTTCTGTGCTCGTTGGTACCCTACTGTCTTTGCATTTTCCGTTTTTTGCCGACGCCAGTTGGTGAAGTGACATCGAAGTATAGGGCAACCAAATTGGATGCCTTATGCGCCCCTTTTTTATGGAGGTTATTTTAACCTCGTGCTTCCAACTCTGGAATGGCCCTCGGGACTCCACCAGAGCTTCCAAATTATACTTTTAGGCTGTGCATTGTTTCGAAATTCATTCTTAGTTCATATTCATATTTAGTTGGAGGTTACGCGTGGCGGCGTCACACGCCGCGTTGGCACTCCTTAAGCACCGCGATGTCATGTCAGTTTAGTAATTTGCATGTAAATATTATTAAATGTTTGAAGTGTCTAAGAGAAAAAAAAGTTTTATACTTTGAAAAATATTTCTTTATAATGCTTGAAAAATACAAAATTTCTAAACCTTCAAAATTGTAGTGTTTTTAAAATCGCATTAAAAACCAACTAGATATTGGCAGGGAGTAGTGCTGCCATCTAGATTTGAAGACGACAAAATCTACAAAAATCAGTTTTTGCTTTTCAGATCGTGTCGTTTTGAAGGAAATTAAAAGATTTTGATTTTATGTGGGTGAAAATTCACCCGGCAGAGCTCAAAGGGTTAATTTGTTTAAAATGATTAAACACTTACTGGCCTTCCCTGAAGCCCCCCCCCCCCCTGTTTAAGATAATTTTTAGTTCTGCTTTGCTTTTTATATATATGTGTTAAAAATTATCTTAAACAGGGGTTCAGGAGGACAAAGCCACCTGACGAAAACAATAATAAACTGACATAAATTAATCAATACTTTGAAGATGATTTAAAAAATTAAACAGATTTTAAAAATAGAGTACTTTCAGCTAATACTAAGCCATCATCAGGATTTTAAAATTTAAACAGTTCTTATGAATGCTAGTTGTCCATGACTTACTCATTTTAAAATCTTGGTAATGGCTTAGTATTAGCTGAGAATACTCGATTTTTAACATCTTTTTAATTGTTTAATCATATTTTAAGTATTGAATCATTTATGTAATTTTATATTAGTATATTATTAAGATGAATTTTAGCATTCATAACTAGTTTATTTTATAATAATAAACGGTTTCAGTTCTTCAGTAAAATGTAATAAATGGTAGAAGAGCTCATTTTTAGCTTTTTGAGTGTGTTAATATATTTAAGTTTACTTAATGTATATACTCTCCACTAACCTTCCCCCCCCCCCCCAAAAAAAAAAAAAAAATCCAGACTACATTGGATATTTCAATAGCGGACTAAAAGTTCATCTATTCCAAAATCTTGTACCTCCCTTGAGTGAAAGCATTTCATTTATCCAGTACATAATTTTATTTATACTATCCTTCTTCGGGCTATAAATGAAATTGTTCTTTTCCCTGATTATGAGTATCATTAAACAAGAATTTAACGGTAACATTTTAATTATTCATTATTTTGATAAGTGAAATCTTTAAAGCATATTTTTTATCGTTCAAAACAATTTTAATGATTAAATATGTTAATTAAATTAAAAAAATTAGTAATAAATTTATTACTTTTTATGAATGATATCTTAAAACATTTTCACAATTTTAAAGACATGTTATGAGGCTTAATTTTTTAAATATCAAGATTACATATGATTTATTTACAGTCATCATAAAACTGAAATAATTTTATTTAAAAAAATGGATAAAAACTCAATTAGAAACTCATTACTTTTTCATTCTAGATTAATAACAAACAAAATCATACACTATACTATTCATTCTAGTACAATGGAAAATCATTTATGCATTTCTCACTTCTACGAATTAACTTTTATACATTTTTCCCCTATGATTCCAATCATCGGTGAACACTAGGGAGGGAGACGACTGCCACAACCCAGATTTTCAAATTTTCTTTTTCTCATATTATTTTAAAAAATATATTAAAATTTATTCTTTTCAAATTGTTTCAAATATTTAAACACTAACAGAAATTGGAAGTGAGGATTTTTTGCCAGGGTAGCCTTGCCTTCCCCTCACCACTTCTGTGGAAGGTAATTTTTAATTCTGTTTTACTTTTTAAAGTCATGTGTTGTTAAAATATATCTTAAACAAGGGTTTACAGGGGAACGGAGCCCCTTGGTGGCAAAAATAATAAACTGTTTCAATTTTTCATTTTGAAAAAGAAAAACAATGTAGAATATTATTTTGGAATTTTAATGTTTCTTATTTTGTTACATTTTGGTATTGTTTTATTTTGCCCATGAGGTTTGATTTAAAAAAAAAAAAAAAAAAATCTTGGTTTAAATTCATATTTATATTCTTCATTAAAAGAAAAAAAAAGTGCAGACTACATTGGATATGTATGGTATATGTTGGATACTTCAATATACTTTATGTAATTTCAATTGGCTTCTCAAGGATATCCATCCTCACTACTTTACCCTTCATTGTCATAGGAAAAGGTAGAGCTAAAGCGATCGGACAAATGTGGTGTTACCATAGTTACTGGCCTAAGATAAAGACCAAAAACTGACCTTGATCAGGCAATTGAAATTACATATAGTATAGCAAACCACAGGTTTTAATGTTTTTGTTTAAAAGTTTGTCGCAAAATCTTGCCCTCCCTTCACTTTTTTAGCACGAGCCCACAATTTCAATATATTCTTAATAATTTGAATGTGAAAGCACTTATGCAGCACATAATTTCATTTATATATCCTTCAGTTTATAAATGAAAATTAGTTTATGTAGAAAATCCTCCCCCCCCCCCCCTCACTGTGAATGCCATTGAACAAAAAATTAATGATAGCATTTTAATTATTTTTAAAAATTGATTTGATATGATTTGCTTTAACACAAATTTTTAATTATTCAACATTTTAAAAAGTTTGATTTAATATATCCATGAAATTTGAAAAAATAATGTACTAAATTTATTTAAAAAAAAAAAGTCTTAAAAGTTACTGAATATATACTAAATTTATTATTAAAAAGTCTTAAAAGTTACTGAATATATATCACATACATTAATTTGTGAAATATATGTCATTAAGCATCTACACAAGTATAAGTAAATATAAGGTTTATATTTTTTAATATCAAGATTATATATGATTACGATATGTTACAAATGATTTGTTTACAATTATTATACAATTGAAATAATTTTATTAAAAAATATTTTCCTTTTTACAGTATTATTGATTATCATTACTATTTGAAAATTACAATTATTTGTATCTAATTCTAAGTTTGTTTATATATATAACAAATTATTAAACAGATTTCATATCTCATCCTTGTTTTACAATTCAATAAGTTATTTATAACTATTGCGATTTCAAATCGATATTAACTATCATTCATTTATGAGCAATACAAAATATTTTTTCCTGCCTGTCTGTTTGTAATTTAGCTAACAAACTTTTATTGGTAAATTGAAAAAATAAAAATAAAATCACAAGTTGTTAAATGTTACACTATTTAAATTTACATATCGAAAAATTATAGCGAAATTTGCCTTCAGAGTTTAAAAAAAAAGAAAAAAGAACCCTTTTACATCATGTTTGGATTAATTTTTTAGAAAATAAAATCGATCGAATTTTAGCACACCTCTGAAAAAAAGTACTAGAAAACATAATATTCACAACAGTTTAAATTGTCGCTGTTTAAATGATTATTTTTTCAACGTTTGCTGATATTGGATCAAAAATCGCCACAATACGTGATATGTTGACATGCTCTGTTTACGTTTTTCGGAGTTGTGACCGGCTTGAAACGGCTTTGAGGCAGTCGCAGGTTTTTATGACAACAGTCACAAATTTACGACGCATCCGGCTGGAAGGCGTTTCATTTGTATCGCGTGCAGCAGGATTTGTGACTGCGACCCAAGTTATGACGGGAATCGTTTCAGCTGTATCCAGGCCTAAAACATCTATCTTCTGATAATTACAGTAATTAGTTACAAACAGTAAATAATTATCACAAATATTTTATTAATTACTGGTATCCTAATTGTTAAATTTATTTGAAAATAACTTTTTTGTTTCATTAGTATGTATTCATTAAATTCTGGTTCTAAATACAGTCATAAAAACAATTACATTTATTACTACTTTTTATGGGGTGTCCATTACTGGACTTTTGATATATTTCTGTTATTTAAAATTAAATTTCGATTCATATTGGGAAATGAGACTATAAGAATGGTTAAATATTATTGATAGGTTAATATAATATTGAAAAAACTGGAATATAATAATTATAACTATTAATAAAAAAATAATTTTAAAAGAAATTCCTTAAGGGTATCCATTACTGGCACATCTACCCTAAATTAAATGCATATGTATATATACACATACAGTCGAACCCGGTTAAGGTGCTCACGGTTAATACGCGATCCCGCTTAATACGTGGATTTTTCCCGATCCTTAAACATCACCCATAAGGCTAATGCAAAAATATCGAATTTAATACGTGAACGGTTATTACGCGATCCTGCTTAATACACGATAGGTTTTCTGTCCTTTGAGTAAAAAATCATGCTTATGACGCAAATTCATTGATCAAGATGCGAATTCCTTCTCTCTATTCCAATGTGGCTAATTTAGCGGATATTTTTTTATTCAAGTAGAAGCAATGCTTCCGAATGTCATATTTACTTTATTTAATAACAGATTAATTAAGGCAAACATTACTAATAGGAAACAGTGGCAGACATTTAAATTTTAAAAAAATCCAGCTAAATTAGCAACTCCAATTCTTTTTTGACCCCACGTCCTAACATTCTCTGTCTCTCGCTTCGTGTATGTTTTTACTGTAAGAGAGAGTTATAGATGAATTCAAGAAACGCAGATACGCCATAAAAATCATTATGATTAAGAGATAATCATACCTGTTAGTGAAGTTTTAAATGTATGTTATTTCACTACTATGTTTTTTAATGCATATTATCGGCAAAAGAATGAAACTCTTAAAGATTAAACAAGTACGACTTCGGTTTTATAATTGTTATATGTTTTCAGTGTTTTTTTTTTTTTTTTTTTTTTTTTTTGCTATGCTACCCAAATATTAATAAGGTTAGTTTTTTTTCCTTATATTAAAAAGAAGGACAGATTATAATGGTACTCATTGTCGCAATCACAAGTACTAAGTATGATTTCAAAAACTGAATTGTGCTTCAAAAATTTTTTTTTTTCTGTTAAAATATTAGTCTAACAGGAAAATAGTTATTTTCTTTTTCTAACGTATTAATCGACAATAAAGTCATGTTTGAATCCATATTTGTTTTCAGTTATTACTCCAGTCGGTTCTGTAATAAGAAATAATGAGTTAAAGTTGAATACAATTAAATTTTAACCTAAATATACGTAAAAGACAATTTTCGACCATAAACATAATATAAATGAAAGCTCTAAAGTTCATTGAGCCGATTAGATATGTAAATAAGCCCTGTTCCTGCAACATTATACAAATCACGTTTAATATGCAACTTTTTTTCACTCCCTTGAAACGAGTCTTAACTGGGTTCCACTGTATATGGGTGATTCCACGCAAATAGGCCACAATGATGAAACTGGAGGGTATTTAAAAATTTTTCAACAGAAAAACCTAATGATTTTTTTTTAACATGTAGTTTAGACATGGTTTTATCATATTAGCTCATAAAATTGAAGCATTAATTAAAACATACATTTAAAATAAATTTTTAAACCAATAAAATATCATTCCCTCACATGCAACTACTACCACCCAAACATATAAAAAATATCATTTATTACTGAAATATTTATATTTATTTTGTCTGACTTCTGTCTTTTAATCTGAACACAAAGTATTATTTCTATGTATTACATTATTTTTTTGGTCTGCACATGCCATTTTTATTTGGCAAAAATGTTTGCAACTCATATTTCAGATCATTCCCTCACTCATTAGTAATTCTGGATATTTGAGGTAGGTGGTACTACTGTAGACAGAAACATTGTTCATTTGCTGAGCGCATGGATCTTACCTGTCTGTAAAACAATTTTCAGCCCTCCTGGAGAAATACTTCAGTGAGTAAGGAATAATTTAATAGGCAAATTGAGCAAATGTGAAGATGATGTTATCATTCCCTCATTTAAATTTGTAAAAATAATTTATTTTCTAAAAATGTATTAATGGGTGTTTTAGTTTTTCCTGAAGGGACAGTTTGAGAACATGTATTGTTTTTTTAATCTATTTTATATGTACAAATTTTAAAAGTAAAAAATGTACATTTTATCATTCCCTCATATGAGGGAATGATTCTTATTTGAAAGAATTGTTCTATTACTTTTAAAAACTTGTAGAAAAGATGTTTTTATTGAAAATTTAATGCTTTTGATGAAAATAAAAGCGTATTTTTAAGCAAATCTGTGTATAAAACATTATTTATTATGTAAAAGGTAAAGTC
Organism: Maratus speciosus; assembly: GCA_963932465.1. Taxonomy (NCBI): domain Eukaryota; kingdom Metazoa; phylum Arthropoda; class Arachnida; order Araneae; family Salticidae; genus Maratus; species Maratus speciosus. Next base: position 145,459,571 of record OZ010791.1, read on the forward strand.
AGGAAGGAAACCAAAAAGAATTTCAAATATGTATAATTTGATTTGTACCAGAAATTTCTTTAAAAAAGAATTAAATGTATACATCGCGCAAAAATAAGTCAAATAGATAATTTAAAAAGCTTTAAATAAAAATTCTGGAATACATTTTTTTAAATATAAAACTTAAGTGAAATTTCCGGCACCCCTAGTGTTAAAAATCTAATAATTATAGAATTTCTTAATACCTTGACTGTTATTGTTTTGCCAAGTATCTTTTCTAGTGCCTTGTTACAAAAAATTAGTGCCAATAAGTATCTTTTCTAATGCCTTGTTACAAAAAATTAGTGCCAATAAGTATCTTTTATAATGCCTAGTTACAAAAAATTAGAAACTTCTGACATGATTTTTTTTTCTTCGTCACTGTGATGAAAATGGCCTATTTGCATAGAACCGCCCTATATATAATACCGGATATTCGGCCAAATTTTAGGCCGAATACCAACATTTTTTTCCAATAAAGAAAATAGCTTTTGATTATATATAACTTAAAAAATAGGAACTCAATCATTACTAAAATTTGATAAACTTATTTCAGCACAAAAAATTACGAAATTGCATTATACCCTTTTATTCTAAGGTATATCAAATTGATTTTCAGTAAGTCATGATGGTAAATTATTTCCATTAAAAGTAAAGAATTTACTTCACTTTTACTATCAAATAATACTTTTATCCTTTCTTGCATTCAAAATCAATAATATTCCTACTCTCTCTCATAACTCACAAGATATTTTCTGAAATAACCTTTAATCAAGTAAATGTTATCATTGAGAATTTGTGTCCCTAACGATAAAAAAATTTGTAAGAATGAGTTTGTTCTGAAATCAGTTTCCAAGCCTTAAATTACAAATTACATTAAAGCAAAAGGTATGGTTAAAGTAGAATACATATTATAACAAAATCTTAGACATTTGAAATATTTCAAAAATAAAAATGATTTCATGGTAGAAATAGTCTGAATGTTTATACATATATATTTAATATAATTTCAATTTTAATTACTTATAAATTTAAAATAACTAAAATTTTTAAAGTCTTTAATAACAAAAAATTTGTTTAAAAAATAATTTAAATATAAATTAATGTAAAAATTATTGTATTTCAAACTTATTTTTATTTTATTTTTTTTTAACTGAAAAGTAAATCACAAATGATGCTTTAAAATAAAATAACATTTAAAATTACATTACAATACACTTTTAATCTTAAAATTTGTGTAGTAATCAAAGACATTATCCTAGTAGGGAAAAAACTGCATGGATATGTTATTTCAGAGTGCTTTTTCTTATAGTGTTTTAACTGGCCTAATTCTTTCTACACCTTTTTCCCCCTGTTTTTGTTCACATATTTTAAGATTTCTAAATGCCTGGTTTAGTCAAAGTAAATTTACAATAATGAATAAGTAACAGAATAGGGAAAATAGCATATCATTGCTATTGTAATAACATGTCAAACAGGTTTCTTATAATCCTGGAATGAATACCTGGACTGCACTGTATTGTTGGTCAAAAGGCATGATTTCATAGTCTGAGAAAAGATTCCACAGATAAGGAAGTTTTTAGTTTGTGAAAGATTCAGTGTTTAGTAGTTGGGTTAGTTACTTGGCACAAGTTAGCTAGAAAATGGCAGGTAGAAAAAAGGATGACATTTGGATATATTTTAATGAAGAGCCTACATTTTCAGGAAAAGGTGTTAAGGCAAAATGCAAGAATTGTGGAAAAGTTATAATGGGAATAGTAGCAAGATTAAAAAAGCATGTGGAACAATGTTTATCCTATGATAAAAAGGATGATGATGACAATCAATTATATGAAAAAATCATCACAAGTGAAACTGGTGCATCAACATCAACTAATGTGAAAACTGAAGTGTTAGACATTGGAAGAAAACCCACAAAGAGGAAGATGTTTGAAATAGAAGATGATTCTAAGAAGAATATGAATTCTTATGTGATAAAGACTTCTAAAACTCAAAAACAGATGTTAGATGAAGAAGTTGCTAGGTATATTTATGCAACCAATTCTGCTTTTCATCATGTGCAACATCCTCAATTTAAAAAGATGATTTCAGCTTTAAAACCAGGATATACAGCTCCAAATGAAGTTGAAATAGGTGGATCATTACTTAACAATATCTATAGTTATAGGTCAAAACTGGGAAATTTCATTAGCGGCCACTGGCCGGTAGAACTAGTTTTTTAAGTGGCCACTTTTTTATTTAAAAATACTAAACAGTAAAATTTCTATAAGTATTCATCTAAAACTGAATAGCCCAAATAAATATGTTAATGTAAATATATTGGAACCAAAAAAAAGCAGAATCCTTGATGAAATGCAAGAAAATTTTATTCTCTTCTAGTAAAAAAGTGGCCGCTGATAGACAGTTTTTGACTGGCCACTTTTTCTCATTTACTGGCCCTGTGGCCGGTGGCCAGTGCTAATTTTGACCTTTATCTATAGTCAAGAGAAAGAAAAATGTTCTGAGTATTTAAGTGGACAAATAGTAAACTTAAGTATAGGTGGATGGTCAAACGTTCATAATGAACCAATATTATGTGCTGTTGTAACCAATAAGAAAGGTGAAAATTATTTATTAGAAACTATTGATACATTTGGCTGCCCACATACAATCGGATACCTTATAGAAGTTGTAAAAAATTGTATGATAAAATGTGAAAATGAATTTAAATGCATTGTGCGAAGTGTTGTAACAGACAATGCTAACAATGTAAAGGGTATGGCGCACTGAAATTCAAAGTAACCCAGATTTTGATTTGATCACATATGGATGTTCTGCACATTTGTTAAATTTGCTTGCAGAAGATTTAAATATTCCAAATATTAAGGAACAAATATTACATATTGTTAAGTTTTTCAGAAACATTCATTTTGCAAATGGGTCATTCTCCAAAAAAGGGTCTATTTCGGTCCCAGCATTATTTTAAAAGTTTTGCTTCATTTATTTGTATTTTTTTTTTTTTTTTTAATGAATATTTAAATAGAGAATCTTTTTATACAATTTACTATTTTATAGCTATTTAATTTTGTGTCCTAATATTAAGTAATACATGTGAAACCTCACCTCCGTAGCTGTCCCCATTCACATTTTTTTAAATTCTTCTATTACAAAGTGGAATAAATGTTAAATAATTTTTATTGTGAATTCCTTTTTAAATGAATCTTGGCTAATCTAAAAATGGATTTCAATAAATTAAATAATTTTTGCAAATGCATTTTTAAGCTGTCAATTTGTTTGTCCTAAATGAAATTCTCAATTCCATTACTATCATGTTTTGCTTTAAACATTCATTTACAGAGGGCAGTACTGGTCAATGATTTGTATTAGAACAAAGAAAAAGAAGCCTCTTTGTTAGTTTTGTGGGGAAGAACTGCCATTTGCTCTCATTTTAAGTTTATTTTATTCAAATAAATTTATTTTGTCATTTGGGATACTCCACTCCATTACTGCCAGTGAAAGGTAAACAATGTATATTTATTTAAAAGGTATTGCAACCCATACAATCCTGTGTAAATGGTATTCATTTCAATTCAAATATTTACAAACAGTGCACCGTTATATGAAATATCCTCACCTCCATTACTCTCACCTCTGTTACCAATACTAATCACGGAGGTGAGAAAGTGAAATGGAGGTGAGATTAAATTAAATATACATACTTAAAATTAATAAAAATGAAAGTTAATTGTTTACTTAACAATTATTCAAGTAAAATTGTATAATAAAAGTTGATATAGATGATTTCTCTTATCAGATTGTTTAAGTGTAGCCTAGAATTGTATTTTAGTTAGTAAAAGCCATGAAATGTTTGATACCAACTATGTTTTAATAATTTACCTCTATTGATTTAATCCTTAAAAATTCTTAACTCAAACAAAAGCAAAAAAGTGTAAGAAGAAATAATGACTATTATAATTCAAATTTTTTAAAATAATTTATTATAGTTTTAAGATTCATCTGAGGCAAAATGATTATAATTCAAATGTTTTTAAATAATTTACTGTTTTGAGATTTTAATAATGGGTATTAAATGACTGGCATAATTCAGGTGTTTTAAATACTTTTATGTCTTAATGTTCTGTGAATTTGGTAAAATAAAACATCGGGTAGCAATCATAGTTAGTAAGCTGTTACTTTGATTTGATAAATCCTGCCTTTTTTTTTTTTTTTTGGTATCATGACAAAGAGCATAATAGTGTAAAAGGGCAAAAAAAATTTATTAATTAACAATCAAAACAAGAAAAGAGGGCATGCATATGCATAGGCTACGTGATGAGATTAAAAATGACCCCATCCCCTCGACTTACGTCACCCCGCATTTATGCCGCTAGACTTAAAAAAACTTTTCCTTGATTAAGATGCATTTAGAACTTTTTTGAAGAGTTTAAGAAATTTAACATCTCGTATGCAGTCACAATCATAAGGAATTCATGAGGTGTTGTTCAGCAAAAAAAAAAAGAGATGCTTAAGGATGGAATGAGCCACACTTCGAAGCATTGAACATAAAGTGCTTAAAGCTGTTCTCAAATGCAAAAGGGCAATTTTATGACATAAGTTTTAATTCATTTTGTTCAGAAATGCATGAAACTAGCATGTGTTGTTCAGAAACTATGTCATCAAGCTGTTTTTTCCGTTTTTTTGCAAATGCAATACATCTTTCAGAAAATAATGCCCAAGTGGGCGTTTTGAACCGAATTTCCACACGAAAGAAGAATAGCCACTCAAAAAAGGATAAAATGAGTTTGTCATGTGATCAAAATTGCTTATAACTTGATAGGTAATTTTTTTGTCAAAACATGGAAAACAGTTCGATTTCAAATCCCTTCCATAGTCAGGCCTTCTAATTTTATATCTTACCGTTAAAAAATGAATTTGTAAATGTGTCAAAACATTTTGCGCTTGTTGAGCTGAGCAGTTGAGAACAGCCCTAAAGAGATTGTTCCTCTTTTCCTTCGCAGAGACTAAGAAAATATCTTAAAATTGAGATTCTGTATCTCTCTTAATTGATGAAATCGTCGAAAATGGAAGTAAATTGAACTTAGACATTGGATGCTGAAAATGTTGTTGAACTCATAAATTCCCTTGATCCAGAATTAACCATAGACAAATTTATCGAATAAAAAAAACAAATTACTGTCGGAAAATAGATAAATATTTTGTGCTTAGAGTCAAGGGAGAGGATTATGATGGTTGCAAAATTAACCGAAGTACTAAACCTTATTGAAGCTGGAATGACGGTTTTTGAAAATATCGATTTAGACGAAAAAAGTGTAGCAAGGACTAGAAAAAGCCTAGAAAACACACTCTGATGTTACAAAGAACTTCCAAGAGAAAAAAGAAAAAAATGTCTGTTCAAGCTTCATTGCAAGATTTTTTTCACATGCTAAAAGACTCGAAGGGAACAATGTAGAACAATAAATTGTAAGTTAACAACTTATTGATTTATCCCAAATTCTAGTATCGCAAACACATTTTTTACTAATGTTAAATGTATGTAACATAATCCCTAAATTCAATAGAATAAGTTCATTAGATTGTGGGGAAATTTTATTACTTAACCTTTTTTAATCATCTAAATATGACTTACTTCGTTTTCAACTTATGTCGCTAGTCTTGAAACGTATTGCTGATGTAAGTTGGAATATTATTGTATACAAAAATGTATGTCAAAAATTAACTGTACTGTTAAGACTCTAAATTGCATTTAAAATAATTTTTCTCATTATATAACCTTGTTTAAGATTTTTTTTTTCTCATTTTTTTTTTGTTTAATTTTACTTTATGAGCATAAAATGTTCATTTTTTGTATTTATTCCTAATAAAAACTTTATGTATTATTATTCAGCATTTCTCCTTTAATTAAAGTTTTTTTACACTTTGTTTCACTAGACAAACATAACTGTAGCATATATATTACTGTAATAAAGATTTCTTTGTTAATTTTAGGAATTGTTAGTTACTTTTAATAAATATATACGTTTATTAAATATACATCTTCACTCCGTTACCAGTAAATTTTTAAAATATTTTTTTATTAAATAAATAAAATGAATTGAACAGGACCATATCTTTATTAGTGTTTTTCAGTTCGTTATAAAACCCATGAAAAAAAATTAAACTAAAAAAGTTTTTAAAATTAAAAAAAATAATAATGAAATATGCCCTTTTTTGAAGAATGGCCCAAATGCAAAATATAGAGAAGCTGGTGGATCCAAATTAATAATACCCCAAGAAGTCCGTTGGAATACTATGGCTGACTGTGTATCTGCATATTTAAACAAGTTGGAAATTGCTCGTCAAACGTGGCAAATGAGGTGCGTTCGTACTATAACTAGTTTTATAATTATTTTTTGCACCCCATATTGTACTGAATGTATACATTTTTGCACTTCATAAAGCGCATAGTCTGATACATCATTAAAATGCACTTCCAATAATTTTTTCCCATTCCCCGTAATGTAACGGAACACTTTTGACTGTCCCTGTAATTAAACTATACATCCGATTTTCCTAAAATTTGAAATAGCTCAACAAAACTTTGCAACAATTATATCTTTAAAATTTCAGACCATTCAGAAGGCTGTAATATCATTAAAATGCACTTGCAATAATTTTTCCCATTCCCCGTAATGTAACGGAACACTTTCGACTGTCCCTGTAATTAAACTATACAACCGATTTTCCTAAAATTTGAAATAGCTCCACAAAACTTTGCAACAATTATATCTTTAAAATTTCAGACCATTCGGAAGGCTGTAATATCATTAAAATGCACTTGCAATAATTTTTCCCATTGGCCGTAGTGTAAAGAAAAACTTTTGACTGTCCCTGTAATTAAACTATACATCCGATTTTCCTAAAATTTGAAATGGCTCGACAAAATTTTGCAACAGTTATATCTTTAAAATTTCAGATCATTCAGAAGGCTCTAATATCATTAAAATGCACTTGCAATAATTTTTCCCATTGGCCGTAATGTAAAGAAAAACTTTTGACTGTCCCTGTAATTAAACTATACATCCGATTTTCATAAAATTTGAAATGGCTCGACAAAATTTTGCAACAATCATATATTTGAAATTTCAGACCATTCGGTTGGGTAGTTTTTGCTCTGTTACATGCGGACAGACAGACGGACTGAACGACGACTATAGGTGCTACGTATTTATATAATTACGAACGCACCTAAAAACTGGCCAATTCTTGTTTCAGTCTGTGAAGAAAATCGCTGTAATATTGATAGCATTGTTTATAACAAGGTAACAAATTTTGGAATTAAACGGAATGCCAAGGACCTTCTAAAACGTTTAAAACCAATTTCTATAGCTCTTGATAAAATGCAACAGAAAGATTGCACTATATCAACAGCTGTTGATATCTGGAAAAACTTGCAAGAAGAACTTACAGAAGTAAATCTTGATAAAACATGCTTGAAGAGTTTTTCAACCCGTTACAATCAAGCACTAGGACCACCACATTTTCTAGCATATCTGTTAGATCCACGCTATGCAGGAATTAAATTGAGTGCTGCTGAAAAATCAGAATGTTTAATTTTTGCAAAAGAAAAATATTCTCAATCAGTAGTGCCTACTTTAATGAAATTTCAAGCAAAATCGGAACCTTTTCATCAATTTCTTTTTGATTCTGATATTGTAAATCCTATAGATTGGTGGAAGTCACAAATTACTGAGAATGATGGTTCTGGAAAAAATGTTATAGGAATGATTTTGCAGTTATTTACTGCACAAGCTTCTTCAGCATCTGTTGAGAGAATCTTCTCAACTTTTTGTTTAGTTCACTCTAAACTCCGTAATCATTTAGGAAGTGATAAAGCAGGAAAATTGGTGTTCCTGTTCAAACAGTTTAATAACAAACAATTTTTTCAAACTTATTGAAATTTATAACACAATCCTGATGATTTTATGTGTTGAGTATATTCTGCAAATTCATTAAATATGTTTTTTATACATTCCAGAGTATTATATGTAATCCAGAATAAATATTTTGTTTAAAAGAATGTATACAAATAAGTATCTAGTTCCACAATCAAATGTTTCAAAATTCATATTTTTTCTTCTGAATAACATGCTTACATTATCTTTTATATTTCCAGATTTTAATAAAGAAATTTGATTTAAAAAAAAAAAAGTTTTAGCTTTTAGTAATGAAGTATACATATGTGATTTTTTGTTTTATTAAATGGGTAAGTTAAGGTAATATAGAAGATATTTTATATAATGTAGAATATTTTTTAAATTACAGTTAGTGTAAGTGCTGATAAAACACAAGTGTTTTTGTTTCAAATTAACCAAGTGAATGTTTTTTTTTTACAAGTTTTTTTTTTTTAATTATTATTAATTTTAGTGATTTTGTGAAGGGTAATTTACTTTAAAATGTGTAGCTTTAAAATTATATTTTGAATTTTTAAAAAAATCAAAAAAATCCGATTTAAATCAAAAAAATCTGATTTAAATCAAATAAATCAGATTTTTTTTAAATAAATAAAAAAAATCACAAACCATGTTCAATAAGCAATAAAAGCATAAGCAGAAACTGATAGCAGCATGAATGAAGAAAGATGTAAATTGAAAAATATATACATAATATTACATAATTAAGCCAGTAATAATGCAAATAATTAAGTGAAAACTATAGATTAAAAAAATTATTTTGTTCATTATTTAAAATTTATATTTAGATATTTATAAAACCATCTTCTAAAGCAAGTTGCGCAATCAAGTGGGTATCTAGTTAGTTCTGTTTTCAGATGTACTGTTGTACTTGGAATAGTGATATTTGCTAGATTGGAATTTGCAGATATTAATGAATATTCAAGTGTTTTAGAATGAGACAGTGTTTTTCTTTTTTCCCCATAAGAGTTTTTACATCTTGAGTTGTAATCTATCGCTCTCTAATGAAGACATTTCCCAGACAATTGAATCCCCAATTTGGGCAGCATTTTCGAAAAGATCCCCAACTTTTATAAGATATACAGAAAGACTATATATTATTTAGTATCTGAATAAACATACATTTTGTGCTAGTAAGAATGAGAATGACTTCATGAAAGTGTTAGAAAGTAGCCAATTTGGATTAGAAAAAAAAAATTGAAAGAAACGTTTTTTTTTTTTTTTTTTTGGGGGGGGGGGGGGGGGCAGATTCCCAAAACAGCCGAGACACCCCATTTGGCGACTTTTCTGACAAGCACCAACTACCCCACATGCGCCAATCTAAAATGCAGCAACCTGAAAACTAACGTGATTGGTCCACTTTCCTGAATGCTTCCAGACTGTTTTTTACTACGTCATCACCCTGGAATCATGGGAAATACAACATTTATAAATAACGACATATTAGAAAACACAGGAAAGCTGATTTTTATGAGATTCAAAATAAAACAAATGATTTCAACATAAGTTTATTGAAAATGTGAAATTTTTAAAGTACCTCTCCAAATCAGAGTAATGATATAATGATTAAAATTTTCATTTCTAATTTAAAGAAGTATGAACGCTTCGCATTCATAAAAAAATATTTATCACTGAATACAGCAACCTAGTTCTGAAGCAATCTGAAAAACGCAGGAAACTCGTTAAAGCGACAATCAGCGTACATGTATGAACGCTTTGCGTTCATTAACCAAAAAAAAAAAAACATCACTGTCACCAGCACTTCTCGGTGTGTAGCAATCTCAAAATTCAGCAATTCTCGCTACCAGCAATCTCAAAATTCAGCAGTTCTCAATGCATAGCGATATCAAAATTCAGCAGTTCACGTTGCGTAGCAATATCAAAATGTACAAAACTCGTAAGGTCAGCATACATGAGAAATATACAATAAACGGCTAATATAAAATACTATACTAAAAAATACATAAAATTATTAACATACCTTAACAAACATCTCCTTTCTTGAAAACCAACTCTATAAAATGTTGAATTGCCATAATTTCGTAAATTTCTAGTCATCGATAAACTTCATTTAACTTTCCAGCAAAAAAAAAAAAAAATGCACAAATACTCACAATTTTAAACTAAATTACACAGGTACTTTAACTTTCAAATTTTACAACTAAAAACAGCAAAATATATTAACAATAACATACTCTAGCCTTACCGTCATTTAATTTTACAATTACAAAATGTCTTTCTTCTAAACTTCGTCACGCAACTTGGTGTACACAAATTACAAAACCTGCAGAGTTGAGTTGTCAAAGGTAGGCGTAGCCATCCAATACACAAGAAATCAATCAATCCAAATTCAAGATAACACAACTGAAGGCGTGGAAAGAATTTACTAAACGAACTGGTAACAACAAAGATCCATTTATCGCCTTGCCAAATTGAACGATGCCAAGTGTCTCGGCTGTTTTGCAATTCAGCCTTTTTTTTAAAAAATACTGAATTTATTTGGCAAGATATCTTTCACTATTGGGCGAGATAGGGTAGATGTGCCAGTAATGGACACCCGGAACAGATGTCATAAATTCCTGGGGCCGCCATCTTGGAATTTTTCTTGGCATGAAAACTCTTTTTCCGCCAAGTAGTAAATGTCGCTAAGCACCCGGTTTATACGCATATTAGGCTTAATGAAAATAAAATGTAAATAATAAACAAAACTCGTTAAAGTGGCAATCACTAAATGTTGTATGAGCGCTACGTGCTCATTACCCCCCCCCCCCCCCAAAAAAAAAAATCACTGGATTCAGCAGTTCTCGCTGTGTAGCAATCTCAAAATTCAGCAGTTCTTACTGTATAGGAATCTCAAAATGTACAAAACTCGTAAGGCAACAAAATATACATAAAATTATAGACATACCTTAACAGACATCTGCTTTCTTGAAAGCTCAAGCACGAAATACCTGCTAGCATCACCGTCATTTTCCAAAATAGGCTTATGAATACGCACTGTAAACAAACCTCCTTTATCCGTCAAAATTTCCTCATATTTCTTAATTACTTCAGCAAGTGCGTTTAAACGGACTAAAGAACTCATATTCAATCAAATACATCTGATAAAGGCTTAGATGTGTTATTATCCCGGGATCAGCCATCTTTGATTTTTTTCATGCATGAAAACTCCTTTTTCACCAAGTAGTAATGTCGCCAATGGTTAAATATTTTTGATAGGTTAATATAATATTGAAAAAACTGGAATATAATAACTATTAATAAAAAAATAATTTTTAATTCTAGCCAAGAAAAAAATCCAAGATGGCGGACCTCGGGATAATAACACATCTGTTCCCGATAAATTTAACAAAAATAATTGACAGAAACATACAACATGATATCACAAGCAAAAACGGCCTTCTCACGTACTTGCAACACAATCTCTAATGAAAAACAGGGTTGCCAGAACACACACGTCACACGGGACTCCACATATCGATAAAGATCGCCAAGAAATCTCAAAACATCCAATATGGCGGCCATCTGGGAATATAACAGCATCTAAGCCAAAATTAGTTAGTCTGCTATGTAGATTTAAAGCTTATAAGAAAAGTTTGATTAAAAATGTTTGTCACACTTTACAAATTTATTAATTCATCATTTTTCTAAAGCTTTGCTTGTAGCTTCTGCATAACTTGGATTTTGCATTTTTCAATAATGTGTAAAATAAAAGAAAACATTAGGGAAAAAGAAAAAAAACCCACATGAAAAAAAACCATTTGGTTTAAATCACGGTTTAAAGGAAACAAACCTGATATTTGGCCAACCAAATATTCAGCAAAAGGGCCAAATATTCGTCCCATCCCTAGTATATATGGTATTACTTAGTTATTCCGTCGACCAAAAATCTATTGCCAAACTATAAGATTAAATGCCAATAACGGCTGATTATAAAATGTCACATTCACTTGAGTTTAAGCAAATTACATGTATTTACGTCATCAAATGATTTTTATTTTGACGTTTTATTTGTATTTTTATTAATGTTATACTAATTTATTTGTTCTTTCATTGTTTAAATTAAAAATTATGTCAATTTGTATAATTTGGAGAAATTGGTCGACGGGATAACAAAGTAGTACTACTGTATCTCTATAATAATAAAAGGCATTAACGCATCCAGGGCGAACCCATCAATCTTACCAGTCTCCGATAAGATGGAGCCACGTTAGGCTTAATTTTGACTTGAGATGTATAGAGCAGTTCACATCACGTGATTTTTACCAGAGAACAATGAAAAAAGCTGTAGGACACACAAACAGAAAAAGCATTGATAAAGGTAGCAATAGCTGTCCTACAGCAGCAGCAAAAACCTGTTCGGGATGTCATCTTGCAGAGCTCTACATGAGAAAACTTATTTGCCTAAATACAAATCTTTTCTACATGAAATCCTTTCTGTTCAAAATAATTTTCTATAAAAGATTCAAAATTTCAATGATTTACGCAGCTATTTCAGAAAACAAACGAAGCGCACTTCGTGCGTAAAACGTAAATAAGAAGCTGTGATAGAGAGTCATTCCTTTTGTGATTCATTGAAAAAAAAATTGGTACTACTTGCGGATTCGCCCGGAGTCCGCCATCTTGTTTCTTTGTTGATCATCGCCGATTTCAAATTTCTTTATTTTTGTAGTTGCTTACGTTTGTTGTAAAATTAAGCATAAAGTGGTTATATTGTTTATGTTGTTAAATTCAGCATAAAATGGTTATAAATGACCAACAAAGAAACAAGATGGTGAACTCCGGGCGAATTCGCAAGTTGTTCCAAAAAACTAAACCATAGAGCTAAGAAGATTAAAGGAGACGACATAAATGACATCACTTGAAGCTGTCCCACCCCTGCTGCGTAACGTCAGCCACGGGTAAACAGAAGAAAAACACCAATAGGCATAAAGAACACTTTAACAATGCTTCCTCTTCGTTCTTTCGGATGGGGTTCAACCCGAGATACCTATTTATTAATCAATATACATATTATACAAATTTTAGAGGAGGGGGGGGGGGAAGAAGGGGGAGGGGGTAAACAATAAAAAAACCAATTTCAAAGTGTTATTAAAAAAAAGTATTATTTCAATAGTTATAGCAGACTGTTTTAATTACGAACTTTTATTGCATATTTGTTAAATTTTTATTTTATTAAGAAATCTTAATTTTGTTATAGTATATTACCCAGAAATATTGTAAATGCTAATTGCTTATTAGAACATAAACTAGCAGAACTTTGCTCATCTAAATGCTTCCATATCAATTATTTTTTATTAGTTTTTCAAATTTTAAGTGAAAAACGCAATTGTTACCCACCGTCCTAGGACAGGCATTTACACTAGTATACAGGGTGATTATAATTAAAGTCCAACTTTCAAAATGCTGTAAAAAAAGAACCACTGGTCAGAATGACTTCAAATTTGAAATGAATATACTGGGAGAAGGGGGAAACGGTATGGCATAAGAAAAAAAAGTTCCAAAGTGTCTCAATAGATGGTGCTGTAAGCGGCATAACGATAGAGAAACTCCAATGGATAAGAGAAACGACATGATAGCAATAAATTCTGATTGGTCCAAAGCTGTTTTCAACCGCCGCGGGCGATCGACTGCAGCGCTTCCATAGACATTACACAGGACGAAAATAGAGAGTTTTTAAATTTATGTAATTCATAATATTTTGACGCTTGTTTAGATTTTTAACACCAATTTTCAGGCTCAGAAATGTTTATATTATGGATATAAGCACAATTTTGTCTAAGAATTTCGCAATTTTCTTGAACAAATTTTTTCCTTCCTCAAGTTTCGTTTTCATTCTGTCAGCACCAGCATTATTCTTTCTTTTTCTGGTTATATTTTAAGATATATATATATAATTTGGATTATTTTTATTTCTATGACTGAAATGTATCTATATCCTTGCTTTGTTTCAGTGTAATCGAATCACAAGTATTTTTTTTTTTCCTATTTTCTGTCCTCAGTAATGAAAATAGGTGTTGGCGAAGAATGAAAAATCGCCAAACGCGAAATCCTCCTATGAACTTATGTTGGGAGTAATAGAGTCGTTTCGTAAACTTCACATAGATGATTTGGGGTAATGGTTAAAGCACGTGTCTGGTAAGTTAAAGGTAGCGGGTTCGATCCTCTTGGCTTCCACTTTTAAAATTTTGTTTCTATATTGATTTGTTACCAGTTACTCTGATTTTTTTAATTGATTCTTGTCAATAAAACTAAATTTATTTATATATTTATTTTTCATAATTTATTATCAGTTAATAAAATATTATAATTTTTTAAATCGGTTCTTCTTAATAAAACTAAGTTTTTGTATTTAATATCACCCAAGGGCTATATTTTAATAATTAAAAACAAACATATATTTTAATGCAATAACATCGAATAAAATTACAATTTAAAATATGTTTATGTCGTAATTTTAATAACATAAAAATATCTAATCACTAGAAGTAACATAATATAGTATTCATTTTTATTAAATTAAGAATAATGCTTCATACATCAAATACGCATATAAATTCAAAACAATTTTGGGAGGATGGGTACGTATGTATTAAGTTGGAAATAAAATATATATATATATATATGAATGATAGGGGAGGGATGTCAAAGGAGATTAAAGGTGGAAATTTTCTGAAGTGTTAATTTAGAAGATCATTTTTTGTTCTTATCTTACTGCACATACCAAATAGAGAAAAAAAAGGGAGTTAAAAAAATTTAAACGAAGTTGCGCTCTCCATTCGACAAATAAATCTGTGTTATCAGTCATCATTGTGGAGCGATCGATTATAATTAAAAATGTAATATATTTATAGGAAAACTAAAAACGATATTCGATTCTAAAGAACTGGAATATAAAATTTCATGCATGACTACCTGCAAATTTCATGCATTTTAAGACACACCATGAGATATAGGTCAAAATTGGAAAATTTCAATAGCAGCCACTGGCCGGTAGGACTAATTTTTAAAGTGGCCACTTTCTTTAAACTAGCGGCCACTTTATTTCAAAATGCTAAACAGTAAAATTTCTATAAGCATTAATCTAAAACTGAGTAGCCCAAATAAATATGCTAATATAAATATACTGGAACCAAAAAAAGTAGAATCCTTGATGAAATGCAAGAAAATTTTATTATCTCCTTGTAAAAAAGTGGCCGGAAGGTGGCCGCTGATAGATAATTTTTCACTAGCCACTTTCTTTCATTTACTGGCCCTGTGGCCGGTGGCTAGTGCTAATTTTGACCTTTACCATGAGATCCTGAATGTGTGACTTCGTGAAATATGTTTATTTATATAATTATTTATTAATTTTCTAGGCATCCTTAAAATAAATTGTGTATGGAGATAACCAATATACATTTTAGAGGGGGATTATACATTTTTTTTTTTTCATTTTGTTTCCTATGCATTTCAGGAGTGTAAGAAATAAATTAAGTTTTTTATGTAATGTCGGTTGAAGTATATATTTATGAGCAATATGTATATGCAAATATATGTATGAGCTAAGTTCTAAGCCTTAACCACAAAATCCCCCCCAAGAAAAAATATAAACATTTATGGCCGTTTAAATTCCCATAGTTTTAAAAATTAACACTAAGAAACTCCTGAAAATATAGAAATAATTTTTTTTAATATATTGTAAAATAATATTAAAATGCATAAATATATGAATACATTTTATCTAAGTGCAAGGCATATTAAACCATTGGACTGAATTTCCGGATGCTACACCGCAGAAAAGGGAAACGTTGCCTTCTGAGACAGCAATAATCTATAATTCAAGATGTAATTCGCTTATAAGAAAAATAAAAAAAAACTGGGTACAGATGTCATATTCGCCCCATATTGGCGTGATTTTTTTCGGTTGCCAATTTGGCGAAAACATCAACAGCATAAACAACATAATCTGGGTTACCACATCAAGCAAAATAACGACACTTTGACGCAAGTTAAGTACCTGTTTCCTATATGATATTGGCGACAGAAAAAAATCGCGCCAATATGGGGCGAATATGACATCTGTTCCAAAAACTGTTACATTGAAAATCCTTTGGCAGATTCCCAAAACAGCCGAGACACCCCATTTGGCGACTTTTCTGACAAGCGCCAACTACCCCACATACGCCAATCTAAAATGCGACAACCTGAAAACTAACGTGATTGGTCCACTTTCCTGAATGCTTCCAGACTGTTTTTTACTACGTCATCACCTTGGAATCATGGGAAATATAACATTTATAAATAACGACGTATTAGAAAACACAGGAAAGCTGACTTTTATGTGATTCAAAATAAAACAAACGATTTCAACATAAGTTTATTGAAAATGTGAAATTTTTAAAGTACCTTTCCAAATCAGAGTAACGATATAATGATTAAAATTTTCATTTCTCAACAACTTTTAGAAAAAATCATGGGGTCATTTAATATTGAAAGTACGTGCTTATATTATAGTAAACATAGAACAATTCATTTCTAATTTAAAGAAGTATGAACGCTTCGCGTTCATAAAAAAATAATATTTATCACTGAATACAGTAACCTAGTTCTGCAGCAATCTGAAAAACGCAGGAAACTTGTTAAAGAGGCAATCAGCATACATGTATGAACGCTTCGCGTTCATTTACCGAAAAAAAACATCACTGTCACCAGCAGTTCTCGGTGTGCAGCAATCTCAAAATTCAGCAGTTCTCGCTAGCAGCAATCTCAAAATTCACCAGTTCTCGCTAGCAGCAATCTCAAAATTCAGCAGTTCTCAATGCGTAGCAATATCAAAATTCAGCACTTCACGTTGTGTAGCAATATCAAAATTCAGCAGTTCACGTTGCGTAGCAATATCAAAATGTACAAAACTCGTAAGGTCAGCATACATGAGAAATATACAATAAATGGCTAATATAAAACACTATACTAAAAAATACATAAAATTATTAACATACCTTAACAAACATCTCCTTTCTTGAAAACCAACTCTATAAAATGTTGAATTGCCATAATTTCGTAAATTTCTAGTCATCGATAAACTTCATTTAACTTTCCAGCAAAAAAAAAATGAACAAATACTCACAATTTCAAACTAAATTACACAGGTACTTTAACTTTCAAATTTTACAACTAAAAACAGCAAAATATATTAACAATAACATACTCTAGCCTTACCCTCATTTATTTTTATTCATCTGTCTTCTACACCTCGTCACGCAACTCATACAATAATTAGAAAACATGCGGAGTTGAGTTGTCAAAGGCAGGTGTAGCCATCCAATACACAAGAAATCAACCCATCCCATTCAACCAATCCAAATTCAAGATAACACAACTGAAGGCGTGGAAAGAATTTACGAAACGAACTGGTAACAACAAAGATCTATTTATCGCCTCGCCAAATTGAACGATGCCAAGTGTCTCGGCTGTTTTGCAATTCAGCCAATCCTTTTAATAATCGTACATGAAGAATCGTGCTTTTATGTTTAAAAATGATTCAGAAAGTTTCGCGTTGTTCAATGATGGAATTCTTCTTTGGAGAATCGCCCTAAGGCTGTTCTTAACTGCTCTGCTCAACAAACGCAAAACGTTTTGACACAGTTACAAATTCATTTTTTAATGGAAAGGTATAAAATTGCAAAGCCTGGCCATGGAAGCAATTTGGAATCGAGCTGTTTTTTCCATTTTTTGATCAATCAATTACCTATTGAGTTATAAGCAATTTCGATCACGTGACAAACACTTTTTTCGATCTTTTTGAGTGCTCTTTCTTCCTTCGCGCGGAAATTCGGTTCAAAACACCCACTTTGACATTATTTTCTGAAAGATCTATTGCGTTTGCAAAAAAAAAAAAAAATGAAAAAAAAAAACAACTCAATTACATAGTTTCTGAACAACAACACCAACTAGTTTCATGTATTTTCGAACAAAAATAAATTAAAACTTATGTCAGAAAGTTGCCCTTTTGGATTTGAGAACAAACACCCTTAAGTAAATTAAGGATGGAGACAACCAATGTAAATAGATTTTTTTTTTTTTTTTTAAGTATTTCACAATTTTTTTTTCTTTTTTCCTCAGGAATTTTAAAGGTTGTTTTCAAATTCAAACTAATTACTTTCTACCATATTCACGAGGTTTTTTTTATCCGCAAATGTATACGAATTTGCAAATATTCTTTTCCAGTTGTGAGAAATCGAATAGCTTTTCCCGTTTTTCGATAAATAGAAAAGTCTTCTCCTAAAATGGCAATAAGAACTGCACATTCTGTCAATTTGTAAGGCACTACAGTCATGAAAAGTTCGTCATAGTCGACTAATTTATTGTAATTGAAGGTGTGTCAAATTTTTAGAAAAATGGAAAACGCAGTGCCATTGTTTGGCGAAAGAGATCAGCATTTTTGGGAAAGCACAATACAAAAAAAAAAAAAAAAAAAAAGAGAGACCACCTTTAATACATTGTTAAATGGCATATGTTCATAGTTTTTTTTATATTTTGGACAATATATAGGAGATATGTTCTAAATTTGAATATTCATAAAAATATCCATTTTAGTTGAAGGATGCTAAATTTATAAAGTTTTAAAAATAAACGCTAAAATTTTGTTATCAAAATCCCGAAGTTCGAGGAATATTAAAAAATGTTACTGATTATTAATGCGATTATGAATTCTGTTTTTGTAAGATCACTTAGTGATCCTATTTCTTTTAATATATGTTTGTTTAATACAAATTATAGGGATAAAGACAATTAAATGGAGATATTAAATTTTTGAGTGCTTTTAAAATATATGCTATATATAAAAATGTAAAAAATAATTGTTTTAAAAAATGCTTGGGGTTAACACTTATATTTTGTATTTTTCGGCCCAAATAGATTCACAGACACACAAAAGTTAACATAGATGGTTGTTAAATTCAAAAGGTTTAGAAAATTAACGATAAACTATACGCCCCCCCCCCCCCCCCTTCCCGCAAGCAAAGAAATGCTAGAAAAATTTTATTGATTAAAAAAAATTTGCATAAGAGCATGGATAGTTTTTTATTCCTTTAAAAATGTATTGTAAAATAGTACTGAAATGTGTAATTTCAGTTATTCAATTCGATGAGTTGAGAGATTTGATTTACCATATTTTTATAAAAAGTCTAATGAGAAAAAAAGTCAATAAATAAATATCTATTGTTAAATTCTAAATAATCAATTTAAAATCAATATTAAATGTGTTTATGAATAGAGAAATTTCCCTTAGAGCAACTTTTATCATAATATGCACAAAAACAGAAATAAACCCACAATTTGCAATATTTTGATTCGTTCTAAAATATGATGAAACTTATTTTTTTTACTCTGTTCCATTTCGCAAGAACGCGCATTAAAATAATAATAATAAAAGTAACCAAAGCGCGAGAATGCACCAAGCGTGGAAGATGAGCTTTGCATGATTTTTTCTTCCAAGGGACACTTTTCTTCCACAGAGAGCATGCGCACTTGCGCTCATGACATTTCTCTTACAAGTTGGAGTTTATCTACATAACGAAAGTGGATTCGGCGTCAACTGACATTTTTAATCGAAATACGACGGTTTTGTCATGAGTTGCACAGTAAACCAACCATACTGTTCAATGTGCATGAGTGTTTCGGTTGTTTCACGGAAAAAATGGCTTCCAAATCAATCAACAGTTGTGGTACTGTTAGTGGAAAGTCCATTCATCACGGCAAAGTCGTACCACATTGGATGGGAAAAATCAGTTTTTAATTGTCCTTGGGCCAAAAACCGCATAAAAAGCGAATAATGATTCTGTTTTTAATCATTGCTAGATATGCGGTAGACAGGTTCCATATGCTGTCCACCATTGTCTGCCACAAGTTGAAACCGATAATCATTATCGGTTGTCTCATCGCATGTCTAGCAATAATTAAAAACAGAATCATTCGCTCTTTATGCAGTTTTTGTCCCAAGGACAATTAAAAAACGAATCATTAAGTGATTTTTATGCGTTTTTTGGCACAAGGACAATTAAAAACCGAATCATTATGTACTTTTTGCGTGGTTTTTGGCCAAAGGACAATTAAAAAAGGAATCATTATCTTTTTATGCGGTTTTTGGCCCAAGGACAATTAAAAACGAATTTTTCCCATCCAATGTGGTACGACCTTGCCGTGGTGCCCAATAGCAGAAAATTCTCCAAGTGTCTGCGACAGATCTTTCAGGGACTGAAAATAATCTGCAGGTAAAATGTTACAAATGAACCTTTAATTAATTAATCATTTACTTTTAATGTTTTTAAGCATTTTACTCATTTTTATTAATAATAATCTTAAGTTTTAGTAATAAATAATAAAGAACTAAACATAATATAAAGTTGGAAAAAGATCCAATAGAAAAAAAAATCTGCAAAAAGGAAAAGAAAATCTGCGACGCACGTCACCCGTCAGGAACTTTCTGCTACCGGGCCGTGGTGGATGGACTTTCCACTAACAGTACCACAACTGTTGACTGATTTGGAAGTAATTTTGGGATTTTTTTTCTGTAAAACAACCGAAACACTCATGCACATTGAACAGTAAGGTTGGTTTACTGAGCAACTCATGACAAAACCATCGTATTTCGATTAAAAATGTCAGTTGACGCCGAATCCACTTTCAAACTTTTTTTTTTCTTCTGCCATACCGTTTCCTCCTTCTTCCAGTATATTCATTTCAAATTTGAAGTCATTCTGACCAGTGGTTCTTTTTTTACAGTATTTTGAAAGTCGGACTTTAATTATAATCACCCTCATATATATACTTATTTGTATAGTGTATATATAACACTGGCGTGTGGCTAACAGAAAAGTACCAAAAACCTTACCAAAAATAACATGGAATCTTAGGAAAGGTAGATCTCATATAAAAAGCACAATAGCAGTTAAAAATCATAAAATGCAGAAGAGGTCCATATAAAAATTCAAATGTAACATCTATAAATCTTTGTTATTTAGCATTTAAGAAAGCACAGATAAAAATCTCTCATAATAACTGCCGTTACAAAATAAATATAGTGTGTGTACATAGTATAATACAAAAATATCTATAAAAATACAAAAAAATATATTTACACAACATTACAGAAAAATAGTTTTTTTTTTAAATAAAAATTTTACCGAAAGAAATATGTAAACAATCGCATCAAAACATTTATCGCCAAATCTTCCAACTTTATGGGACTTTTCCCTAAATTCATGTAAATAAGATAAAAATAGAGATATAAAACACTTTTTTATTGGTCAAAAAGACAATTTTGCACATGTAAAAAAATATCCATTATTTGAATTTCTAAAAAATGCCTTTAGCATTTTTATAGAAATACCAGACAGGATAGAAAAATGCACAAAACTCCCAAAGTCAGAATTATTTGAAAAATCAATTATTTTATTTTTAAAAAATTAGGAAAATCCTTTGGAGAAAAATATAAAAGTACTCAAAATTGTGATAACAATGCAAATTATGAGTGGATGCTTAGTATAAAAATATCATTAACGTGAATGAATAATTTATTAAAAGGCCCTTTTTACGTTTTTATACTAGTATTTACTTTTATCGTGTACCACCATGAAAAACTGAGCTCTTTAAAATGCTTAAAAGATTGGCTACAATTGAAATTTTGTAATTGTTCCATACATAAAACTTGTGAATAAGTCGATACTTGTTTAAAGCATAAAGAAATAGAAATAAATCGCATAAGACAAATACATCTTTAACACATCACTCGATATTTCAACATTACGTTAGAAAACAATCATAACAAACAAATAACCTTTCATTCAACTGGTCTTCACTCCCAGGCAAAGGGTGAACAACAAAATGTATAGAAGTCATTTTTACATGTATTTCGCAAGTTTTTCGTTTAATCCATTAATTTTTTTATAATCATAATTCAGCAGTCTTCAACATGAACACAACCTTAATAGAAATATTATACTGGAAAGTGTTGCGTTGCCATCTTTGAAACTAAAATGTAGTAAAATCTGGAATTTCTAACTAAAAACTAGCTCTGACTGGCAATCTAAAGTCGATGGCTTCTCATTCAAAATTTATACAATCGACCAGCCAACCAACAAACACAAACGAAAACGAAACATTTGTTTTTTATTTAGAAAAATTTCCTCATACCATGGGTTCTACTGATGTGTTGAAAGTTGACCGTATTTTAGTGGACGATCGCATTTACAGATTGCTTCCAATAAGAGAAAGTTTAAAATTGAATGATGAAGATGGATCAAGTAAAAGTAAGAACTAGGGATTGACCGAAGCAGCAATTGTACCGAATTCCGAAGCTTCGGTATTCGGCAACCGAATACTTGAAAATTTTTAATACGCATTTTTGCATATATTAGTTGTTTTAATAAGCTTTAATTGAAATTAAATTCTTTAGCCTATTCTACTGCTAAGTAAAAGAGAATTCTTCTACTTCTAAGAAAATACTTATCTGCAATTATTCGGCCGAATACCAGGACCGGCCCAAGGTGTGTGCGAAGTGTGCCACCGCACGGGGTGCCAAACAGATGAAAGGCGCCATATTTTTATTGGTGCTCTTATGAGCATCGATAAAAATTATTTTATATACTACGTTTTTTTTGTTTTTTTTTCTCTTTTACATTTTCTATAGCTAGGCTGGGGCCAGATCGAAAAAGGATTCTTCGTTCTGTTTAAAAAGGAATTCAAGGGCGCCGAATTTTCACATGTAGACATCGGCTTCTGGTTTTTATCTGAATGCAATTACTTTTAAGCTACTGAGAAAAGAAACAGAATCACGAACCCCAGGAACCACCCGATTCAAATCTGCTTCCCTTGCGGGATGCTAATTAATTTCGACTTTGGCAGATTCAGGGTGAATTCTATCACTTCCGTCTATTTAAGCGCATTATTCTAGAGTCCTCTTATCCCACAGGGAATTTGAGATTGCCCCCAGATGACTGGAAAAAAGAAACCGTTAGGAGCTTAAAGGGGCAGAAATTTTAAAATAAAAAACAGGCATCTTTGAAAAAGTTTTTCTTCTAGCAATGTCTTCTGGATGTGAGCTCATCTTCTTCAGCAAATAGTCAATAACGTTAGTGTCAGAAATTTTGCCGAAAATGAAAACTGAAAAAAAGAGCATGTAATCAAAAACATATAGTTACAGACCTGCCAACTGCTACGAAAAAATCATAGTTGCTACGATTTGGACCTATAAACTACGATGCTACGAAAATCAGTCTTAAACTACGATTTTTTGCAAAAAACGAAAACACACTTTTTGTTTCTAATTGCGATTTTTATCTCGAGCGGCATATTTTTTAGGAGTGATTCTGTTCAGAAATTTCCAAAATTTCAAAGTATTCATTTCTGAAAGTTTTAAAAAATTGGTCATTAGTACGAAAATTCGGACATTAAAAAATGCTCAAGGGGGGGGGGGAATCTGGGCTGCAAAACAAACTTCTTAACATAAAACCCTTTTTATGTGTATTAACCACGAGTGAATCGTGTTTCAGTAAATATTTATACAAGAATTCCCTTCCTTAGAAACAGGAGCGCCATTTCAAGGATTTCTCCAGGGGTTCTTTGAGGGGAAGGTTTGAAATAGTGTGCAAAATCGCACGATTTGTACACGGAAGAAAGAAAGTCCTGCATAATGGAAAATGTTGTGCAGTATTTCCCCCTGCAAATTCTTCCACAGACCCATGGCTCTTTTGCGAGTATATTTTGAACTTTCTGGGAAGCCCGCGTTTTTTTTTTTTCTTTTATGGAATTTCCCCAAATTAATTCATGAATAAATCATGGAAAAAAATTGAGTTTCTTCAAATGATCGTGTAAAAATATAGGTTATTTCGTCAAAGATCTCAGAAACAAATAGTGATTATCTTCAATTGGTCGCTGAATAAAATCGCTTATTTCGTTAAGAGTTCAGAAAGAAATTGCGAATTTCGTCAAAAGATTGCGCAAAAAATCACGAATTTCAATAAACTATCCAGGGAAAAATATTGCGAATTCCTTCAAAAGGTCGTGGAAATGAGTAGTGAATTTTGTTAATTGGTCGCGAAAAGATATCGAAAATTTGGCGATCGGTTGTGATAAACTATCGCGAATTTTGACAAATGACTGTGTAAAAAAAATCAATTTCGTCAATTGGTCGCAGAAGAAAATAAATTTCGTCAAAAAATCATGGTAAAAACGTGAATTTTGTCAAAACATCGCAGAAAGAAAATGCGAATTTCGTCGAAAGATCACTAAGAACGCGGGGTCAGTAAGATCGAGGGAAGAAAACACTAATTTCGTCAAAGGATCATGGTAAAAAACGCAAAATTCGTCAAAGGATCGCGGTAAAAAGTGCGAATTTCGTCTAAAGTTCCTGGTAAAAAGTGCAGATTTCAACACAGAATCGTGATAGAAAAATGTAAATTACGATTCTGGGGAAAAAACTGTGAATATCCTGAAATGATCGCGGGAAAAAAAATCACGAATTTTGTCAAAATTTACTGTACTGGGCTAAAAAATTGGAACCAGCCTTCTTTTACAAATGTCAAAAAACACTTCGGAACGAGAAAAAAGTGTATAAAAATTTTCAGAGGAAAAAAATTACTATATTGAGTTAAAGAGCTGAAACCTTATTCCTTTTACGAATATCAAAAGATGGCTGCGAAACATGAAAAACCAACCAACCTCCAGATTAATTTTAATTTTGTGTGCTACGATTTCTCATTTTCAAAGGTTGGCAGGTCTATAGTTAAATAATTCTTATTAAAATGATCGCAGTATCGAGACTATACAGGATCGGTCGTTCATTATTTTATTAAACTGTTCTAAATTGAATATTTAATAGGTAAAAATGAATCAAATCAAATATTTTTCAAGTAGCTAGCTTGATTCATTTATTTATTTCGCTTAAATGAATAATTTCCATGCAAATGTGAAACATAGTAGAATAGTTAAAGTTACAAAGCATGCTCGTGCTCCTAGTATTTCAAAGTTGTCAGTTTTTGAAATTGGTAAAGGACGTTGCGCCCTAAACTCAGAGCGGCGGAACAAGGGCCTATATGGCGCCCTGTTACGTGAGGCAAAGATTCAGATGGGAACCCTAATAACATGCTTTTAGCAACAATTTCTATGCATTAAAAAAGCAATTTTGCAGTTTGAGGTGGGGGTGGATATTTTAGAGTTGAGGGCATCAGCTGCCTCTTTTACCCTTGCGATAATAAGACTCTGATCGGAACCAGTGTTTCTTTCAGACACATATCGTGGAAGGTAGTACCTCTCCGGCACAAGTTTCCCCTCCCGCTTACTTGGGAAAATTTTCGAGCAACAGTACAATTATTTTAATGTTTAATTATTCCAATATTTATCATCTTAAAGGGAGAGGAGGGGGCAGTTGGAGCTCAATTGACGGAAGGAGATTAAACTGTTTCTATTTTTGCTAAAGGCACATATTTGTTCCAAAATCTTCACTTCAGGGATTTCGTTCAGCCGGCGCCCATACCATATTCTTTGAATTTATGTATTGCCCCAGTTTTCCAAAACGTGGTCTGAAAGGAACACTGAGCAGAAAGCCAGTAAAAAATAATGTCATAAAAATGTATAATTGCATTATAATGAAGCACTGCTTCATTCGTCATTAGGGATTATTTATTAGTGGAATATAATCTTCGGCCCATTACACAGTAAATATTTCGCAATACTGAAATTAAAATAGTTGAAATTTTAAGCAAATATTGTTAATTTAAAAATAAAAATTGCTGAAAATTTAACTAAAATGAAAAAAAAAGAAGATTTTTTTGGAATCAGATTATGTATTGATACTGAGTAGTCAAAGTTTGTCTAAATCGAAAGAGAATTCTATTCAACATTACAGAGGTTTTTCATTATTTTGTGAAATAATTTGCACTTTAAGTACTGGAAGAACGAAATCCGCTTAGAAGTAAGGTTTCTTCTCAGACATAGGAAAGAAGACACTTCAGAAAAAAAGTTAGTTCTTTAATCTGAGGGTTTCTTTGGGATAATATTGTTCTGAGCCTTTTTATTATATAGATAGACTTATGCCCAAGCGCAATTTTTCTCTTGGTGATTTATTATTTAAAATTAAACGTAAAAAGTAAATTTTACCCCTCCCCTTTTTTTAAATCATCTACGATGACGAATTTTTTTCAAAAGGGTGAAGCAAAGGCCCTCGTGTTTTACTTTTGCATCGTAAGGTTACACATTTGATAAATACTGTAAAATTGAAATTTCCCTGATTTTAAAATTTACCAAATACAAACTCAAAGATGGAATTAAATTTAGAATCCTTTTAATTAATATTTTAAATAATTAGTAATAGTATGACTAAAAAGTATGAATATTTAAAAAAATTAAGCCCATATGTAAAGCAATTTTTCTTGTGTGTGTGGAGGGGGGGTGCTTGCACGGGCGCCAAAATGTCCTTCGGCCGGCCCTGCCGAATACTTTTAAGTATTCAGCCGAAGTTGGTTTACATGCCAAACCACCGAATACCGAATAGTTGATTCAGTATTCGGTCAATCCCTAGTAAGAACCACAAAATAATATTCACACTGGAAAGGTGCGTATCGCGCTGCAATTGATGCCATAAAACTACTATCTAATGTGACTGTTTTCGCCCAGCAATCTGAATTGTTTTGCAGACTTTAGCCTTTTTTTAGTCTTTCACTTAGAATTGCTGCTGAATTTTAATCGATTTTTCATGAAGTGTACTTTTGTAAAAGTACTCCTATAAAGAAATTTAGATGATTGATTATCCGAACCTAGGCTCGATTATGAGGTTTTTAGCTTCACTTCACTTGGCGGCTTTGTACCCATAATGTTCCAAAATTTTTAATACATTTCTCTGTAAAACAGTTCTTTCATGAGAGTTTGTTTTGACTACATGTTTGAGGTTTATATTCCGGGAGAACTCCCCCAACATCAGAATCTGTTGGTTCTTAGTAGAAAGGAAACATGGTGCTTGGAGGCTGATTTGCCCACCACAGCCAGATCACAGAAATTATGGAAAGTCACGCTGTTAGCAGACAAATCCAATCAATCATAAAGTTGAGCTAGCTCTGTGCGAAACTTTCGTCATTCTAGAAGGTAGTGGTTGGTGGTTTCCAGGACTTGACACTCTGGGCAGAGGGATGAATTCCATAGACCAAAATCATGAAGTTGGGCCATGGTAGGCAACAAGCGGGTTTGTAATCTAGCTAGTAACGCCTCTCTCCTTCGGGAGAGCTTTAGATTCCTGTAGTCCCAACTCCTCTTTGTGAGATGGGGATGGGGAACATCCGTAATGTAGCCACTTGTCAACCACTCTTCGGTGTCTCTCTCTTTGTTAGACAAGTGATTGAGATGCGTAAAAGCAGTGGAACTTACTGCTTATGGCTTACATGCTGTATATTCCCACGGCTGCCATCTTGGATTTCTTGCCGATTTTTTGTTGGCGTTTATCGATAAGGCAACCCTGACGAGTGGCGTGTTCTGGCAATCCCGTTAAGCTTAACATGCACATAAATCGCTGCTTGGCGCATTTACTACTTGGCGGAAAAGGGGTTTTCATGCTAAGAAAAAAATCCAAGATGGCGGCCATGGGAATATACAGCATCTGTTCCGCACGTGAACACATAGTTCAACACCCCTCCTCAAACTGAGCATTAAAAATAATTTTATCACACATGTCATTAAATTTAATCTTGCTCAATGGCTTTGTAAACATATCTGAAGTCATGTTATGAGATTCACAGTGCTTTATATCAAACACAACATCTTAATACAATTCATGTATAAAACAATAACGAACATCAATGTGTTTGGATCTTGGATGGACACGCTCATTTTTAATCATATCTATTCAACCATGATTGTCTTTATAAATCATAAATTGTCTTTTCTGCATATCCTCAATTTCACCCAATATTTGTGCTAACGATACATCCTCTTTACATGCTTCAGACATAGCAATAAATTCTATGCAATATAAAAAAAAAGTTTTAATTGTTTAACTTTTATTAAAAAATTTTAACTAAACATCTAAAAGTAGTGAATTTTATACCCATTTTACCCCACCTGACCCAATACATTTTATTTCTCATGCAGTAAATTGAATTATATAATCTTTCATATTCAAATGCGTATTTATTTTCATCTGAAACATGGTTTTGTTCAAACTTTCTGTGAAAATCGCAACAAATTGACTTTCAAAAAACTGAAATATGACCCACAAGTACTTTTAAATATGAATTCAATCCACAGAAAAAAAAATTAGAGTCAACCTGACCCCGATGCAGGACTCCATTCAGCGATCCCGAGGTATCCGCTATTCAAAGGTGTTTTACTATTATGTTACTTCAGGCTATTTGCTGAAGTGTGTAGTTGAGTAGAAATTGGGATAGACATCTTTGCAAACTTAATTACTTTAATTAAATATCTAGGTTAAATAAAATGCTGTGTACAATAGAAATAATTACTACATCATTGTGACGTATGATCGGACATATGGTCCTGAGCAATGCTTCGCTCAAAAGTCAGGCCACAACTGACTACACATTATTTGCATGTATTATAGATTTGTATGGGCCGATTTTCATTCATGGCACTCGGGCCGTGCCTAACTCATTTTTTCTGTTCAGAGGCGGCACTGTCTTCATTCTAAGTCTTCACGGCTCAAAATTTTCAGTCTTAGTTTTGACCCAGCCTGTATGAAAATCACTGTCTCAGCGTGGCCTGGTCCATTCAAAAGTCAGTTAAATTAGGCCTGGACCAAAAATTTTTGCAAAAAATGCATACATTTTTAAATCGGCATTATTCTACACTTAAACATTAATTTTTTTTTTTTTTTTTTTTTAAAGAACAGTAGATTTCTGCACTTATTAAAATATAGCTAAATTAAAATATAATAAAACATGTGAAAAGGAACCTGCCTATGGCAGAACCCTGTTTTAAACTGAAAAATGTGTTGATCTATGCAAAATTAATATACTAATATGTAAGAAAAGAATATATAATACATTTACACACTAAAAAGGGAACTTGTCTATAACACATTTTTTTTTCTTTTCTATGCAATATCTTGGAAGATTTTACTGTATAGCATTTTTCAGATTTTTAGCACTTCAATATATGGAATATGGATTAACAGTATTAAGGATAACTGAAACATTTATTTACATACAAGAAATAGAGATTCATTTTTTTAAAATATCGCAGCCTGATGCACTTTTATAAAAATGAAGATTATAAACATGAAATTAAGACAAATATTTTTGGCCAGAACTCCTCCTACGAGACAAATTTTTAACCAAATCAACGTAAAAATCAATGCTTTGTAGAAATTCACTCGCGCCGAAATTTCAACTTTTTTCTGGGTCAGGCTGAACTTTTAACTTTTTTACCAGGCCGGGCCAAATTTTTTTTTCTATGAGTTGGGCCGGTCCCGGGCCTGGAAATTTCAGCCCGTGTAGACCTCTAGCATGTCTGGTTTTTAGACAGGGCCAAAACTAGAGGGGACATGCACCCTGGGTGCCAGAGTGGAAAACAGAACAGGGTGCCAAATAAAGATTGAGTTCTTAAAAACCCACGCTAGTCATGCAGAGAAACTCGGAAGCTAATGTTAAATCTATGGGAGTGTTATTTTCAAATTTCCTGTTTATATTTTAATATTTTTAAATTATTTTTTTTCCTTAGGATAGCTGAGGTTGACCTTTAACATTGTTAGTTTATACATATTCGATTTTGGTTGCAGTTTTTTTATGAGGCTACTTTCACTTTTGGAACCAGTTCCAAAGAAACTTTATTAAAAAAAAAAAGAAAAAGGTGCAACCAAAATCGAAAAACTAAACATTAACCTGATTAGAGATCAACTTCAGCTATCCCAAATAGAAAGAATCATTTTAAATAATAAAATGCAAACGCTCCCATTGGTTTAACATTAGCTTGCGAGTTTCTTCATGTGACTAGTGTAGTCTCTTAAGACAATGTGATTCATATCACTGTGACTTTAAATGCCTCATTTGTAATTTTACAACTGCCGTAAAATCTGCGAAAATGAAATCTGCCTATAATGGAATCCTGTCTTAAATGAAAAAATTACATGTTCCCAACAGAAAGAATGCCAACAATTATACCTGTTCAGACAGGAACCTGTATAAAGTGGAATTTTTTTTCAGTTCCGTTGGATTTCGTTTTCAAGGTTTTAATGAATTGATATCTGACAAAGCTGATTACGTAATTCAGTATTAGACATTTTTTTATTACATATTTTAAATTTTTAAACAGAGTTTCCCCTTAAATTAAAAAAGGGCAGGGTGCTGCCAGGGCATTTTTTTTATTCTTAAGGCATGTTTTGGATTCTTGAGATCACTTTTTTGATTTTTAAAGTCACTTTTAATATTTAAAACTTAGATATCTCTTTTCAAAACAACATTGAGTCAGATTTTCCTATGTAAGTAAATTTTTTAATTCAAAAAAAGTAAAAAGGCACTTTTTTTAATGGAGAGACAAGAAGGGTGCTAATTCTTTGGATGAGGGGCAAGAGGGGTGCTATTTTGTAAACCAAAGAGCAAGTGGGGCGCAGCACCCTCTTGAAACTGTGTGGGGGAAACTGTTTAAATAAGTCAGCTTTTAAAAACTTAGTAAAATTCTCTTTGTAAATTTACTTTGCTGATGTGAAGGAGGTTGCCAAAATCTATGTTTGCCCCGACTGCAAAAAAGGCTAGTTTCAGCCCTGTTCTCAAAGATAAAGTGCAGAGTTTTTACTTTCTCATGCAAAGAGATGTCAGATGATGTATTATGTGAACCTTGATGAAGACAGCTTGCTACCATGTGTCATCAAGGTCCACCATCATACCTACTTATATTTGAATATTAAAGAATATAGATTTGTCCATTTTTCTATATAAAACATAAAACTGGTATTAGAGATATAATTGTAGATTAATTTTTATAATTGCAATAAAACATGATTTACTCTTTCATTTTGGGTTTGAGTCAGATTGAAATATGTCAAGTTGCGGGTCGAGGAAATTTTTTTACATGTGTTCAGGTCGGGTTGCAGGTTGACTTCATATGGCATTTTCTGGTACAACTCAACCCGCACAGGACTGTAGTCACCTTTGTGTAGCATAGACAAGAAATGTATACACACCTGGGTTACAAGAAAGGCCAGGATGTATATTGATGGTGTGGAACTATTAAATTTTAATTTATCTGACCCTCAGTATGTAGCATAGGCAAGAAATGTATACACACCTGGGTTATAAGAACAGAGCCAGGATGTATATTGATGGTATGGAACTATTAAATTTTAATTTACCTGACCCGTGCAAGACTCTACCAGGTAGTCACCTTTATGTAGCATAAGCAAGAAATGTATGCACACCTGGGCTAGAAGCAAGGTGGTGGAGTCGGAGTCAGGCCCATTTTTGAGCGAAAGAGTCGGAGTCGGATCTGTCAGAATTGTCCATTTTTCCCTCCGACTTCGCAGCCCTGGTTACAAGAACAGGGCCAGGATGTATATTGGTAGTATGGAACTATTAAATTTTAATTTTCTACTTTATTCATAAAAAATTTTATTTATTTATATTTCCATGCAATATTTAATTTTAACACCAAAAATTCTGTATAGTTAATCTAATAATAGTAGTACTGTATTTTATAGAAAAAATGCCACAGTGTTTACGAGCTTGAAAGTTAATTTTTTTTCTGCGGTGTTTATGAATTTTTTTTTTTTTTTCCGTATAAAATTGGGATAAAATAAAAATTCCTTATGTCCTGAAGGCCCCTGCTCCACAACATGAAACTTTCTGACTTTTCCTATAATAACTGTGACATTTCCGATGATGATACCAAACCATACAGGTGGACAAAGAAAATTTACAATTCTTCCACTCAGATTTTGAGGGCTTGAAAGAGAAACTAAAGAAGGCGTAAAGTGTATGTGATGTAAAAAGCATCATAAAAAACATGCCAAGTTATGCCGACAACTTTTTTTAAAATGTGGAATGCCTACGGAGAGGGGTCTGTGTACCACGCTCTGGGTGGTTTTAATACCAACTGACATATCCTTAATTTTGAAATTATATAAAAATATTTAAAACACGATTTAAATATTTGAAATAAAATTTTACTCTTAAGTTGTTAAAAATGAGGCACCTGTTCAGAAAAGTGATTAAAGTTAGTTCAATGAGATGCTATCGATAAGATTAACATTCCCACAGGTATGGCGATTATGATACTTTTAAGCTTATTCAGGCCAATTTTGAGGGGTGCGGAGTTTCTTTCATAAAATACGGTATGTAAAGATAATCTGTCATCTGGTAGCACTCAAGAAAGTGAAAGACACTAGAACTGCTGTTTTTAATAGTACCATAATGATAAAAAAAAGAAATCATGTATATAATGGCACTGTCAATTTTTTGGAAGGATGATCACATTTTTCAAATCTTAAAAACATTTCTTGTGTTTTTAAATTCATTTAAGTTATTGTATTTGCAATTTTTTTCGTACACCTCAAAAAATTAAATTTTGAAGAATCGTGATCAAACACTTCAATGCAAGTGATTATACATAACTTGCTGTTGAGCATCCAACGGGGGGGGGGGGGGGGGGTTGCTATAATAATGTTATATTTATGCCCATACGGAGAGTAAACATAATTCGGTTATTCTCTGCAATAGTGCAAAAAGTGCTTCCCAGTCATATAAATGCTCTTAATTTCATTACATTTTTATTTATTTTTATTTTTATTAGAAGATCTAAACATACTTTATTAGGGACAGAAAGTAAAATTTAAAAATAAATAAATTTAGTATTTAAAAATGTAATATGTATCATGCAAACATCATTCCCTCACCTTTCCCCACCTGTACTACCATAGATTATTGCCTATTTCTTTCCATCCAGAAATAAAAATAATTAAAAATACCCTAAGCAAAATAAAGTTCTTATTTGGTACATTACAAAAAATAATAAAAATATTATTTTTTACAATTATTATATAGTCTACTCAATCAATTATATGTTTCCCCATGTTAGACCATCATTCCCTCACACATTGCTATTATCTCAAATATCTACCACTAAAGAGCAGTAGCAGTCTAGCATCCTTCACAGAGAAAAAGCCATTTTGAGCACTTGTCAGTCCAGCAACATAAATTGGTGGTGTAAAATTTTGTTAATTTTTCAGATTTTTTTTTTCAGTCGGTATATCTGGAAGCGTTTTTATTAGCAGTCATTCCCTCACACAGAATACTAATTTTTTTGTAAATATCAAAAATTTTAATTTTATCATACATTATATATTAAGTGTTGCTCTTCAAGGAAACAGTTTGGATTTCTTCATAATTTTGCATTTTTTCCTACAATTAGTAAAAATGTCTTATTTCATCATTCCCTCACTTGTCATTCCCTCACATTTACCATTATGAGGGAATGACAAGATGAGTGAGGGAATGATGTGCTTTCTGTTTAAATGGTGGATTTAGTTTTCCTGCTTAAAATTTATACTAATAGCATGTTATTTTTTAAATTTATGTGGCTCAAACTAACCAAAACATTTTATTTAACTGTTCTTGGAGAAATTTATAAATACGCCAGAGTAGCTTTAGTGAAAAATTATGCATATACGTAGAATAGTGTTGATTAGCATTTTACATTTTTTATGCGATTAAAATATATTGAGTTTTAAAAAAAACTTAGGAGAGAAAATGAAAAATAATCCTTTGAAGCTTGAAAAACTGAAATATTTAAAAGAGAAAGGCCAAGTTAAAAATGTAAAGGAGATGAGTTCTAGACAACTATGTCAAAAAAAGGAAACAGTGGAAGAAAAATTAAAAAAATCATAGAGAAAATATTAAGAAAAATAAGAAGATTGAGCAATTTCTTTCTCCCCAGACTCCATCAAATAGTGGTAACACAGATTCCGCAAGTTTTAGTGGTTCTGAGGCTGAACGTCCTTTTTCAAGGCAGAGTGCTTGGAGAAAAGAATTAGACGTGGCAGATCAAAACTGTTTCGAGAAAATCAGTCATTAAAAGTTCAACTGTAAAGCTGCAAAAGGAGATAATCAAAATACAAAAAGTATTACGAAGCCTTACTTAAAAATTTTTTTTAAACATCTAAAAGTTAACTCCTAAAAGAAAAAATAACTGGAAATAAAGACGTATCATCCAAAATTAGAAAAAGCTTTTATTTGGAGACGTTCTTTACACAGCATTGGCATCAACTTTTAGCAATATGGGAAAGAGTCAAAAAGGTAGACAAATGTACTACAAAATTTTAAGGGAAGTATTTTGAAAAAATACAGATTGCTATATATGACAAAATATATATGTATATATTCTTAGATATCGAGGCTTGAAGAATAAAAAAAAGATTATACCTCAAAAAGCAAAATAAAGAAACAAAAGAAGGCTTTTATGCGAGACACATAAATATTTATACAAGAAGTTTCTCAAAGAAGTTAATTATGTTTTGAGTTATTCATCATTCTGTCGCCCGAAACCACTTTAGGTGAAAAAATCTAATGTTGAAGAAAGAGATACAGCTGCTTGTGAAGCTCATTCAACATAAAAATAATTGTATTAAAACTTAATGAAACAGGAATAATAAATTTTAAAACACCTGATGTATTACTAGAATTATGTTGTGAGAAAAATAATATAACCTGCCTTCAAAGGAAGTGTGAGAATTGTAAAAGCAACTTAATTTTATAAACTACTGAGGATGAAACAAGTTTATTAAAGCTGAAGAAATGGATCTGGGAAACACAAAGTATAATTAACCAAACCAAAACTAGTCAGATGTGGCAATCCCAAAACTCATACATGTTAATACTTCCTGAAAAATGCAGCTTAGCAGTGTACCATCGGTTAGGTGATTTACATTAAACTCTAATCAGCAACAACTTATGTCAAGTCTATCTTAATCTGAAGTTTGATGAAAATCTGTAGTAAATTAGTTTTTGAGATAGAACTATTCCAGAAATCATAAAAAATTCTACATATCAGCACCACCTGTTGGGCGATTTACACCAAAAACTAATCAGGACCAATTTATATCAGAGACTAACTGAATCTTAAGTTTGATAAAAATGCGAGCATTAGTTCTTGAGATATAGTTATTGCAATAATCATGAATAATATTAGCATATAAGCGCCACCTGTTGGGTGATTTACCCCAAAAAGTAATAAGCACCAAATTATATCAAGTACTAACTGAATCTGAAGTTTTATGAAAATCCGAGCATTAGTTCTAGAGATATAGCTATTGTGGAAATCGCGAAAAATGTATGATAGCAGCGCCACCTGTTGGGCAATTTACACCAAAAAGTAATCAGCACCAATTTATATTGGGAACTAACTGGATCTAAAGTCTTATTCAATTCTGTCCATTAGTCCTTGAGATAGAGTGCCCACAAAATTTCTGTCACATACAGACAGACAGAGACTTTGTAAAATAATTTTTTTTTTCGGGATCTCTGACCTCTAAAACATGCAAATCTGTCGAAAACCGGAATTCGAAAATTTTCACGAATCCAATAATTTCTTCTTGTAAAGATAGAAGAAAGTAAAAAGATGAACATAATTACCACACATCTTATGGGGAAAGAAAGACTGAGCCCCCTCAGCCATGTGATAATAGATCATCAGTTTTCATGATTTCATCTATTTAATTTTATTTTATACTATTATAATACTATTTTATTGTATCAATTCATATTAAAAATAATGTGTTAATTAACTTGTTTTGTAAACAATCATTCCCTCATATCTGTTTCATCATTCCCTCACTCATCATTCCCTCACCATCATTCCCTCACTTTTAAAATTTTTATTTTAGGTAGCTTTCTTTACAAAAAAGCTACCTATTGCAGCCGTTCGGAGGAAAGCGATTTCAAAAAATTTTGGTATATTTTCATCGATCATGACCCCCAGACCCCGAAACCACCCTCCGTTCAAAATTGATATATATATATATATATATATATATATATATATCTGACCTATGTCACACTGTAACTCCCGTAATTATGAACCGATTTCGATGTAATTCGGTGTGTACATAGTACATACCAATGTCTCGACCGAGTTCGTTGGCCAGCTTCATCCGCCGTTTTGTTTCAAAATGGCGGCCATTTAAAATTTTTAAAAAAATTTAAAACTTGAAATGTGGTACCAAAGAATTAAAAATGGAAAAATATTTTTTTCTTATGTATTTAACCTTTATACAAAGATTCCGGAGCAGTTATTGTTTCGTCTATACCTTAAAAAATGGCTGAGTTATAGCATTTTGAATTTCTAGCGTGGCTGACATTTTGAAACGTCCTGAATTTTGTAATGCGATAAAAGGCGTATTTATGAACCGATTTGGATGTAATTCGGTGTGTACATAGTACATACCAATCTCTCGACCGAGTTCGTTGGCCAGCTTCATCAGCCATTTTGTTTCAAAATGGCGGCCATTTAAAATTTTTTTAAAAATTTAAAATTTGAAATGTGGTACCAAAAAATTGAAAATGGAAAAATATTTTTTTCTTATGTATTTGACCTTTATACAAAGATTTCGGAGCAGTTTTTGTTTCGTCTATATCTTAAAAAATGGCTGAGTTATAGCATTTTGAATTTCTAGCGTGGCTGACATTTTGAAACGTCCTGAATTTTGT
This sequence comes from Maratus speciosus, assembly GCA_963932465.1. Taxonomy (NCBI): domain Eukaryota; kingdom Metazoa; phylum Arthropoda; class Arachnida; order Araneae; family Salticidae; genus Maratus; species Maratus speciosus. The sequence goes on from OZ010791.1 coordinate 145,496,217, forward strand.
CGCGCGATAAAAGGCGTATTTATGAATAGGGATTGACCGAATCAGCAATTTTGCCGAATACCGAAGCTTCGGTCAAAGTGTATACCGAAGCTTCGGTATTCGGCCGAATACTTAAAATTTCTTAATACACATTTTTGCATATATTAGCTTTTTTAATACAGTTTAATTTAAATTAAATTCTTAATAATTTAATTCAGTTACATTTTTATTCTTAAATCTAATTACACAAAAAAATTTAATGACTTATTTCCAATTCCCATTCACAGATTCATTAATCCACCACTTATTCTTTATTATTTTATCACTAGTCAATACCCAAAATAACTTACAGGCCTGTATTAAACTACACAGGCTATTATTAAGGATAAGGATTTGTCAGAAAAACAAAAGATCATTCAAATAGAAAAAAAAAAAATTGTCATTAAGCTGATTTACTGATTGTCTAATTATAAACATATTGAATAGGAATGTTCTTAAATACTAAAGGTATCATAACAATTTGTTCATTTAACTATTTTCTATCAAATTATTGATACATATTTTGGTTAATACTTTAACATTGTGGTGATGAAGATAACAAATTTGAGTTATTTTAATTTAATGGTTATAAAAGCTATAGGATAGGCATAGGGGTATACTTATTTGATGTGTGTATTTTCTTTAACATACATCTTAGATATACAGAGATGAACTCTGACATACTTATTTGAAATGTATGTTAAAGAAAATACTCATTAAATAAATTTAAATTAAGAAAACTAATGTAGAAATAATTAAAATTAAATGATAAGGGTAAGATGCGCATCTTCCTTACAATTTTTTTTTCTCTATCGTAGACAGTTGTTTTCATTTGACCCCTATGTAGACTATTTTAGGAAGGAAAAAGTTTTTATTAAAAATGGCCTTTGACTTGTTTTTTGTAGTGCAGCTGAACTCTGAACTCATGCACATAATATTGAAACTCATTGTTTAGCCTATTCTACTTCTAAATAAAAGAGAATTCTCCAGTTTCTAAGAAAATATTTATCTGCAATTATTCGGCCGAATACTTTTAAGTATTCGGCCGAAGCCGAATATTCGGTTTACATGCCGAATCACCGAATACCGAATCAACTATTCGGTATTCGGTCAATCCCTATTTATGAACCGATTTGGATGTAACTTCGTTTATACATAGTACATACCAATGTCTCGACCGGGTTCGTTGGCCAGCTTCACCCGCCATCTTGTTTAAAAATGGCGGTCATTTAAATTTTTAAGAAAAATTTAAATTTGAAATATGGTACCAAAAATTGAAAATTAAAATATATTTTCTTCTTATGTGTTTGACCTTGATAAAAAGATTCGGGAGCAGTTTTTGTTTCGTCTATATCTTAAGAAATGGCTGAGTTATAGCATTTTGAATTTCTAGCGTGGCTGACATTTTGAAACGTCCTGATTTTTCTCACGTAATAACAGGCGTATTTATGAACGGACTTGGATGTACCTTGGTGTGTACATAGTACATACAAATATCTCGACCGAGTTCGTTGGCCAGCTTCATCCGCCATCTTGTTTCAAAATTGCGGCCATTTAAAAAAATTTAAATGAGATACCAAAAAATTGAAAAATGAAAAAGATTTTTTTTTGTATGTGTTTGACCTTAATACAAAGATTCCGGAACAGTTTTTCTTTCGTCTATATCTAAAAAAAAAAAAATGGCTGAGTAATAGCATTTAATTTCTCTTGTGGCTGACATTTTAAAAAGACCTGATTTTTGTCACGCGATAACAGGCGTATTTATGAACCTATTTGGATGTAACTTGGTCTGTACATAGTACATACCAATGTCTCGACCGAGTTCGTTGGCCAGCTTCATTCGCCTTCTTGTTTCAAAAGGGTTGCCATTTAAAAAAAATTAAATTTTAAATTCAAAATGAGGTATTAAAAAATTGGAAAACGAAAAAGATTTTTTTTATGTGTTTGGCCTTGATACAAAGATTCCGGAGCAGTTTTTGTTTCTGAAAATTTGTTCTTTTGTTGATATCTTAAAAAATGGTTGATTTATAGCACTTTGAATTTCTAGCATGGCTAACATTTTGAAACGATCTTGTATTTGTCACGCGATAACACACGTATTCGCCTATTTTGATGTAAGAAGGCATGTGGATAGTATACATCAACACCTCGACCAAGTTCGCTGGCCAGATTCATCAGCCATCTTGTTTCAAAATGGCGGCCATTAAATTAAAAAAAATAAATATATTTAAAGTGAGGTGCAAAAAAATTAGAAATTGAAAAAGGTTTCTTTCTTAAGTATTTGATCTTGATATAAGGATTCAGGAGCATTTTTTGTTTGTCTTTACCTTAAAAAATGGCTCAGATATAGCAGTTTCAATTTCTAATGTGAGTGACATTTTGAAAAATCTGATTTTTTTCTTGCGACAGCACTCGTATATATCATCCGATTTCCGATGTGAGTGAGCATGTGCACAGCAATTACTAAGGTTTCGACCAAGTTCACTGCTTAGCCTCATCCACCATGTTGTCTTATAATGACAGGCACTTTAAAAATTGCCGAATTTGGAAGCCAAATATAAGTTAATTTAAAGAAAAGCAGCTTGGATAAAGCTGACTAATTTCGCGAAATTCTCATTCATTATATTGATAAAAATTAGTATTGAATCTCCTATATTCGGTTTCCACTAAATTGAGCTTCGTGTGTTTGCATGATATAAGTTGGCTTTTTTTAAATAAGGATTATGAAAGCTACCTCTTCCTCCCGGCACTGGCCGGAAGGACTTTTATTTTTTTGTTAAGTCAAATTTTTAAAACGATTTCTGCTGCTTCTGTAATCTTCTGCTGTAATCTTCAATAATTGGCTAATTGCTTACCATTTATCTACTTTTTATGAAAATTTACGTATGTATCATTCAAGTCAGACTGCTTGGCCAAATTTGCAAGTATTGTAGAGAACAACCCAATTATAATACAGTAGACTCTCTCAAATCCGCAACCCTGAAATTTGCACATCTTCACAGATGTAAACAATGAAACTTTCAGTTCAGATGTAAGGACAAAATTTCAGAATTTTTTTAGTTTTATATCATTATGTATTTATTTTAATATGCAATTCTCAATAATGTGACTGAATTCATGGTTTTTCATGAAAGAAGTATAAATTTATTTCTGAAAAAAAAAAAAAAAAAAAGATATTATTGATATCTTTGATAATCACAATCTTTTAATGTATTAATCAAGATTTTTTTGGTTATTAAGACTGGCTAAACCTGAAATAAAACTTCTTAATTTTATGATTTTGATGTGAATTAATAGGATACACCTTTAAGAGGAAAGTTTCATTAAATAATTTAAAAAATGTATCTCGTCTTTATTATGCATAATTATACATTATTAATTATTTACTTGACCTTTACTTATTAATGATTTAATCATTTTTAAAATTTTATTACTTTTCTTAATTATTTTAATATTTAACTATATTGCAAGCATTCATTATAATTTCGATTGCATTAAAATTACTGTATAAATAAAGCAATGACCAGAAATCCACAAAATTCCAAAATCCGCACAACCTCTGGTCCCAAGCTGTGCAGATTTGAGGGAGTCTACTGAAGTTCGTTTTTCTTACACTTCCACAACAATATTTTTTATTAAAGAAATTTCAGTTTAGATTTTTATTTATTAAGAGATTATTTTTCAAAAATACTCTGACTTAAAATTCTTGAAATTATTCATTATTTCATGCATTATTGTTTAATTGTTTTGACTATGACAGTGAAGACAAATAAATAAAATGTATGATTTGATGCATTTTTGTTATAATTTTTGTAGATTCATTTTTTTTTTTTTTAGTTTTAACTGTAAGCATTTGCCCACCTTTGTTTATGGCTGGTGGTATCAATATATAACGGATGTCCCAAAAAGGACTGACTGATTTTAAAATTCAATAACTTGTAAACGGTGACAGATATTTAAAAAATTCTTGCAGGAGGGTTATGCATAAGGTCAAAAGTTTTTTTACAGTGATTTACAATTTTAGTTCGAATTACAAACAATAGATGGCGCTGTAAGCAATAGTCGCTAAATACAGGCTCGATTTTTGGTCCTTTCTCTTGTTCCATGCGGAAAAAGGAGATGGAAATGTATTATCCGGGCCACGAAGTACCAAAAATCGAGCCTGAATTTAGTGTCTATTGATCACAGCGCCATCTATTGTTTGTAATTCAAACTAAAATTGAAAATCACTGTAAAAAACTTTTGACCATATGCATAACCCTCGTGCAAGAATTTTTTAAATATCTGTCACCGTTTACAAGTTATTGAATTTTAAAATCAGTCAGTCCTTTTTGGGACACCCGGTATATATGCCTTTAGCAGTTGTAAGTTAGGCTGTCAATTAGTGATGCAACGAATAATGGTTTGGCCGAATAACCGAATACCAAATATTCGGCCTAGTTATAGCCGAATAATGAACTCATTTTTGTTTAAAAATAAAATATAGCATGCACTATATGCAGAATTCTTGTATATTTAATAATTAAAATGCATATTATTTTCCTTTTAAAAAATTATTTATATGCAAATTTAAATTTATAAAACATTATTTTATTCTGAAAAAATATTCGTCTATGTTCGGCCTAAAAACTGAGTCAGTAATATAAGCCCCCTCCCCCCCCCCACTCCACCCCCCCCAAAAAACTGAGCAAAAGTTTGTTATTAGGTACTGTCTAGTTACATTTTAGTAGATATTATGTATGTTGTTGTTACATTTTAAAATAATAACAAAATTTTAAAAGTACTAGAATACATAAATTTTAAGTTTCAGATGAAAGAAAATAAAAAATAAGGAATCTTAATATCTTAAGAGAAATAAATCACTGATAGAAGAATATCCTCTAAAATGGTGGAAAGAAATCAGCGTAGACTTTATAAAGCCCACAATTAACAAAAAAGTGATGATTTTTTTTTCTTTGTTTTGCTATGTCAGCAGCCAGCAACTATTAAAAAGTGTACATAGTAAATGTTTTCAGATTTAGATGAAAGAAATATCTGTAAGGAAAATAAAGTTCAAAATATTGACTATGTAGAATCTTAGCTACTATGTTGCTACAATTTAATAGATATTATGTATGTTGTTGCTACAATTTAATAGATATTATGTATGTTGTTGCTGTTACATTTTAAAATAATCACAAAATTCTAAAAGTACTAGACAACATAAATTTAAAGTTTCAGATGAAAGAAAATCTAAATTAAATAGTGATGTAAAACATACATCTATACTAATTAAAAGAATTTAGTACTTACATTTCTTTCATTATTTAATACGAAATAGTAATACACTTTTTAAAAAAAATTACTTAAATTATATTTAACTTTTAAGCAGATTTTACTACAAAAAACAAAACCAAAAAACTTAAGTATTGCAGCATGTACAACTTAAATATTTATGTTATGCATACAATATATTTATATCTAATCTATCGTATATATTTATGTTCTTTAGGTCCAGTTAAAAATATCATAGAACGAAACATTTTTTTTATGTAACAAGGGAAAAAATACACATTAAACTTCCCATTATGCTAAAAAAATTAGAATTTGCTTGTACGGCTCTGTTAGGAAAATTTTGAATAGATTAATTTTAAATTTAACATATTATGTTGGCTTATTACAGATACTTTTTGTACTTATTGATACAGCATTGAAGTCTTAACATGATTCCTAAATTACTCTCTTATATAAAAATGGGTAGATAACCCATTCAAGGTACGAAAGTTAAAGGGGAAAAAAGTGTTAGTTAATTTCAAATAAAATTTTCATAAGAAATGATGAATATAAATTTCCAAATTAAAATGTTTTATTGTACAAATAATATAAAAACATTTCTTACAGTATTATTTGGCCAAGGTCAAATAATGGACTTGATATTCGGCAGATTGGAGGAATGGGCCGATTATTCGGCCACGGCTGAATAATCGTTGCATCTCTACTGTCAATTTCATCATGTTCCAGCTTTTTAAGGCACAAAAGGAGCAAATTCACATTGCCGGAATTTGAATTCAAGTGGAGACAAATTATGCATACAACCAATATGCCCACAGTGATGTCTCTGTACTTGAAAAATCCTGGGTCCGTTTTTTACAAAAGCAGGTCCCCATCAATAATAATTCATATTTTAAAGGAATGAATGAAACTTGTTTACTTGCAAAAGATAAAATAAATGCATTAATTATTGTTTTAATAATTATTAAATAATGAATTAAAACCAGTATTATTTGCACTCAAATAAGATATTTAAAAAATATATTAAGAGACATTTTCTTTACTTTTTCAAAAGTAAGCATGCAAGATACAATTTTAATTGTAAAATAATGCTTATTTGAGAGTAGAAGATACCAAATTCCACTAAAAAGTATCACTAATGTTCGCATTTCTTTTAAAAAAGGGCAAGACAGCTTTATTGAAAAAGATATTTTTGCTGAAAAAAAGAATACTTATGTTAAGTAAAGGGTACATTTTGTTGAATGAATGGGTGCTTTCATTTCACTTCCCATTGAATTATTTGTCAGCATAGATCTGTGTTGGAATCAGACATCTTCCGTGGAAGGGAAATTCACATCTAAATCATTAATAAGCATCAAATCCTAAATCTTCTGAAGGTGGGAGACATTTCAATGCAGTAAGAAGGGGGGGGGGGATTTTTCACTGGTTCACCCCCTGAATATATTATCAAAGTTCACTGAAATCATGCTGTATTTTTAAGAATCTCATAAAAAAATTAAATCCCATTTTATGACTGCTCTACTTCGCGTTTTTTCCGCGATAGTTTGATGAAATTCGCGTTTTTCCGCGATCCTTTGGCGAAATTCGATTTTTTCGCGATCCTTTGACGAAATTCACGTTTTTTCCGCGGTACTTTGACGAAAATCGTGTTTTTTCCACGATACTTTGACGAAATGTGAGCTTTTTTAAAGATCCTTTGACGAAATTCGGCTTTATTCCGCGATTTTTTGACGAAATTCGCTATTTTTTCGCGATTATTTGTCGAAATACGCTATTTTGTCAGAGCTGTTTTATGAAAATTGTGTTTTTTCAACGATATTTTGATGAAATTTGCGCTTTTTTCGCGATCCTTTGACGAAATTCGGCTTTTTTACGCGATTTTTTGACGAAATACGCTATTTTTTCGCGGCCCTTTTACGAAAATCGTTTTTTTTCAACGTTTTCTTGACGAAATTACGCGTCCCGTCTCCGATTTTTCCCGTAATTTATGCGCTATAACACGTTCGCGGCATCCCTGTACCCTTATGTGTACCGACTGTTTTTTTTTTTTTTTTTTCTTGGTATCTAAATCAATTTTTATGTAAAATAAACATTTGTCATAGCTTCTAAATTTTATTCTTTTTTTTTAAATTAAGCATTTTAAACAATAAATTTTACTTAATAAATGAAATCAAATAACTGGCACATAAAAACATTTGGTACTTGTTTGTTATCCTGTCGACCAAATTACTGCCGCCAAATTGTAAGATTAGATGCTAATAATGGTTCATCGTAAATGTCACATTCATTTGACAACACATATTTATGTCATCAAGGGATTTTTATTTCAACGTTTTATTTGTATTTTTATTAATGTTATACTAATTTATTTGTTCTTTCGTTATTTAAAATAAAAATTATGTCAATTTGTATAATTTGGCGAAATTGGTCGACGGGATAACTAACAAGTACCAAACATTTTATTATAAAAATGTTATGGTTCTAAACAAGTTTTTGGGGTACTTGTTAGTTATTCCGTCGACCAAATTACTGTCGCCAAATTGTAAGATTAAATGCCAATAATGGTTGATCGTAAATGTCACATTCAATTGACAGCACACGTTTACGTCATCAAGTGATTTTTATTTCGACGTTTTATTTGTATTTTTATTAATGTTATACTAATTTATTTGTTCTTTCGTTATTTAAAAAATTAATTATGTCAATTTGTATAATTTGGCGAGTGGTTTGGCGATTTGTATAATTTGGCAAATTTGGTCAACGGGATAACTAACAAGTACTGTTTTCTGATGTGAAAAAGGGATGTTAGTAGCTAATAGTTATCAATTTGTCCTAATAAGGTGTTTCAAATGTCACTGAAAACTTTTCATTCTTAATATTTAAAATAACAGGTCACTGAAACATAGCACAACAGTCAATTAAATATTTAAATTTGACTCTCTTAGAGTTATTTAATCAGGCTTCAATTTTCCAAGCATCGAATCATTTGACTTTCTAGCATTCATTGTATACTTAGTGTTGACTCTAAGCCGTTTTAGCCAGGCGCAACGCCCGGCGGCCCTTTTTATTTCTATTTTGTGCCTGGCTGCCTTTTTAACACTTCCTATGCGCCCCGTGGCAATTCAGTTGGTCCCGGGAAAATATCGTAAATTCTAGGGACTCCAAACAAACCAGTTCAAAATATTTTTTGTGAACAAGGTACAAATGTGCCCTTTTTTTAGAATAGTGTTCCCTTTTCGAAAAAATCTACCCTTTTTTAGAATAGTGTCCCCTTTTTGAAAAATTCCTGCCCGGCGGCCCTTTTTTTTCTAGAGTCAACACTATTTCTAAAATAAATCTCCTTAATTACATTTCATGTCTAATGTTCAGATAAACATGTAAAAAGATTTCTAATTTTTCCTTAATTTGTTTATTTTCAATTTCTTATTTTAGCTATCCATTATAGTTATGATGAAGATGATGTTGATCCTGATGTGCCAATAACTCATCAAGGAGATAGATTTATTTCTACAATTTTTGTTCCTGCTGACTTTATTGGGTAATTTATTTTACCAATTATATAACATTATATTAATTAGTACATGTATTTTTATTTTTTTTAGTACACAATATGAAAGATAAACATTCAAATGCGACTTATAACTTAGTTTGAATCAATGGTATAAAAAGCAAAAGTTATATGTATTATTTTTTACGTCTGCATCACTTTTTCTATGTACATACCGGGGATAGCAGGGTTGTTAAAAATCCTGCTTATTAAAAAAAAGGATTAATTTGATAAAATATGATTTTTTTAAAAATCAGAACTTTGTATTGATATTTGTGTTTTGTGCATGTATTCGCTTTCTCTGTATAGATTTACATATTTCTATTAATTTTAATACAATTCCTAGATAAGAATTAAAGATATTTTAAATAAAAATTTTAAATTAATTTTAATAAAATCCTCTTTAATAAAAAGCTACGAGTCGCTGACAACTGGCTTTTTCGCTAATCGTTGCCATGAATTAATCTCAGAAAATAAGACATTTGCAGTTACTGAAAAAATTAATAGCTCAAAAAGTATTTGTCAGAAAATTGTTAGACAAACTGAGTTAGAAAGATTAAAAAATTGTAATATATTATAATATAAATAGTAATAATATAAATTTCAAATTTAATGATTATGCCGTTTTTTGAATATTGAATTTCAAAATTTACCAAATTTCACAATAAAGTACAATAGCAAAACCTTCATGCATAAAAAGATGATGATAACACCAATGTGTCCTGATGTGTATACTGGCCATGAGTCACAAATTATAGTACTATAAGTAATAAACTATAAGTAATCTTATAGTTATGCATTCTTTTTGTTAAGAGTAATTAGTTATTATAAGAGAGCAGTGTTTTAAAAACTTGTATCTTTTGTTTTCAACGAAAAATGTTTTAGCAAGCTGCAACTTATTTAAACATATGTGACAGACCGAATATAAATGCAACAATTAACAATTTTAATTATTATAAATATTGAACATTGCATATCTATCTTCCTTGTGATGATATCGTAATTTTTGCAGCAAAGAAAATTATCAAAATTTTGATTAGAAGATAACCATGATGCATTTTTTATGATTTTTATATTGTATACTATATTATGCTACGATATTAAAAATAACATTAAATGTAACGTACACAATGTGCTATTATAGAAAACCACTTGCTCGTTAAAAATGCATACATGTGAATAGTGTTTCACTTTAATTACTTACAGTCATTATTTACTCAGATTTTCTTCTAAAAATATTCATAGGGAAGGGAGGCACCAATTTATTATCTTACCTCGGGTAAAATTTAGTTTAATTTTATCATTCCATCTAAATGAAGAAAATTTGGTGGTCCTTAAAAGTGCATGTGGTGTGGCTAGCAAGTATTTTCGATGGCCTACTTAAATAATTGAGTTATCATTAAAAATGCTATCTGTGCTTGTGTAACCTTTATAGTTGCTCTGAAAAAGCTAGAAAATGTTGTATTCAAGGAATGGTAATTATTGCCCCCGAATGCTCCTGATAAAGTACTTGAATACCTTCAGTAAAGTTTTTGAAATAACTGTGGCATAACTGTTATAATGATATCAGATTTACTATCATAATTGTGTGTTTAATCTTTGGTAAGCAGTTTAGCTGACTATTTTTATTATTATTATTATTGTTTTAGAAGTTAATTTACTGTGTAAGTTTGGATTTCATTGAAAATTAATATGCATATTTATTCAATTTAGGCTTATTGTAGGTGCTAGTTATAAAAATATAAAAGCTTTAAATAGTCAATATGGTGTCAAGATCAGCATCCCTGATAAAAAGAATATTGAAGCAGGAATAAGTAAGAATAATAATTCATTATACTATTAAAGGCAGGTTTTGGAATTTACTATATATTTTTGTTATATTTTACCATACTTTATTGATATGACTATCTTAATTCAGAAAATTATTCAGAGATTTAGTAGCTTTTTTAATAAAATTATTATAGGTATTGTGTCATATTTAAACATGATGATTTATAATTGTATTTTGCATATGAACAAAATTTATTATTTTGCTTTGCATTTCTGTTCATGACTTTAATCTTCTTGAAAATGTTTCTAATTTTATCAATGTACATATATAATACAGTAAAACTTCCTAAGACAAATCACAACAGGCTAAAATAAAATTTCATTTCAGACAGATTTCTGTCTTAGCAGGTACATCACCCATTATAACTGTATTCTTTTCACTAGGACCATAAAGTCAGGATAACTACAGACAGGTTAGCAAATATAATAAATTTCTACAAGTAAAAGAATAAAATAGCCATAATCTTATTTTGTAAGTTTAGAAATATGTAATAAACAGTATTTTTTCTCAGTACAAATGCAAAATGAGCTGCAAATAATATTTGTTAGTTTTGTTGTGTGTGCTACCAACTAATGAAATTACTTATTTGCAGTTATTATTAATTCTCCAATTACTTACTGTTTCTTCTAGGCCAATTTTTAAGGGTGCCACACCCTGCCCCTTTTGAAATGGATGAAATGTACCCTGCCTTTTAAAAAAATGCTGAAATTTATCTGTAGTTGTAGTCAGAGATTTCTTGTAAAAAACTTCCACATTCCACTATATTTCTAAATCCATGTGCCCAAGACCTTGCAAAATTGATAAACTTTATTTCTTTAGAAAAAACAGGATATTATTAAAACATGTTGTTGTTTAAATGTATTTTTCAATTTGTAATTCATAAAGTTATTAAAATTAAAAACATTTTATTTGTTAAAATTATATACTTTTTTTTCTTACATCGTTATTAAACATATTACTAATACATTTCGTAATGAAATAGTGAACTTTCTTGGAACTAGCATCTTGCCTCTTTTTCTTTCTAAAATGAATACTATTATCATCATTTTAGTAATTAAAGCATAAAAACATATAATCCTAACATATGTTCCTAATTAGAGAGTTAACTGTTTAATAATTATTTTAAGTAGTGTTAACAATTTAATATTAAATGCAATTATTAATATTTTTAATAAATATATCACTAGTATTTTATATAGTTTTACATAATTATTACAAAATATTAATGTATGAAAGGATAAAAAGCCTTTAAAATTCCAAATTTAAATTAAAATCCGAAGTTTCTTTCTCCTAACTTTAAATCTATTTCTAAAACCAGTTTTACCCCTCGTGACTTTGTTTCCCAGCAATACATCTTATTACTGTCAAAGATCATTTTAGGACGATTCTTAAAAGTGAAACTGCTAATCTGCATTAATGGGATCTTTACTTCTGCCGCTTTTTGCAGGCATCTGTGGGTAGGGCTGATACGTCACAGTCCCTGGGCATTGTGCGGGCCTTGACCACAGATCAATCAAAACTTAATGAACCAATTAAATTAGATGTTCCTCCCAAATTAACAATTCTGCCCTCTGCTGGAAAATATTAGAATCTTCAGCATATTACCCAGAACACGCGCGAAGAAAGATGGAATTTGGCTATTTGAGAGGCTAGCTAAACTTACGGCCATGTAACCTCCCAAAGTCTATGCAAGTTGGCTCCGGGACCGGCGATCGACTCGCGAATCAGATGTATGATGAGCGCCTAATAAATGAGTTCGATTCGCATAAAGGTTCCCGAGTCAATTTCTCATCCCATCTTAACCATCATCCAGGACAATACCACCTGGAATATCATTACTTATTATTACAGAAGTCGCGCAGGATAAAGGATGCGCGTGAAGAAATCCCAAGCCTTAACCCACACGAAGTCAAATTCCGAGAGCTGAGATCGGCCATGAACAGTTAATTTAGCCCAGTGAATGCTGAATTCGGACCGGATAGATCCCGCTCATATGCTTTGAAAAGTCCCAAACCTAGCCCGTCACCTGCCGTTGAAATAAAACGAAAATCCCAGCGCCTACATAATCTCTACGCCGGTAATCCCATGCCTGGCCAGTGACGTGTTTCCGAAAACGTCATAAGTCGGCGAAAAACTTTTTAAATCATCTGAACATTTCTACGGCAAAAGGACACCCGGAAAAGACTTACCACTGTGAAAATCTCGGTGTTATTATCTAAGTCTGAAAAACAACCTGCCATGAATAGTTTGGACGAAACAAGAAAAGAAACCATTATTTTTTTTTGTTTGTTTGCCCTCTCTCTCTTTGCGTCGTCTGATAACAGAAGTTGTGAGATTTAAAGGAAACTTTTTTTTTTTTCTTTCCCGGACAACCAACGAAAAGAAGGCTTTGTTAAGACAATTGCATCAAGCGCAATATTACGTTCCGAGATTGAAAACCAATAATCCCTTATTCTACTTAGGTGATAAGAAACATTTTCCTCGCGTCAAATATAGGTCAAAGAACAGCTGTGTTTTCAAGGCTAAACGATAGTAAAAATGAATCACGCTTGAAATCACTGGACAACTGAACTTCTTTTATTTTTCATTTAAAGTGGTGATTAAAGTGTGTACTTTTTTTTATAAATTTATTTACATGTTTTTATTTGGATATGCTAACTTACAGGTATGAAGCTTCTTTTTATTTTACTTTTATCGATGTTTGTCTTTGAAAAATTACGTATAAAAGATGGAAAAAAAAAAAAAAAAATACTGGCGTGCTTTCTTTTAAAGATTATTTTCCTTTTAAATTTCTTTCATTTTGTAAATTAGATAACATTACAGATTTCTTTTTATGTTCATTTTATGAAATATTTTAGTTAGTGATGGGCGATTCTCGAGAATTCGACAATCGAGAAAAATCGTCATCGTAAAAAATCACAATCGATACAGCCATCGATTAATTCATAGAATCTACAATCGAGATGTTTTACAATCGATTATAACGAGAAAAGCTAAAAACAGTTATTGGAAAACTTAGCTATTATTTTGGCCGACAATTTCATAGTAGTGATAGGGCTTAGTGATGGGCGATTCTCGAAAATTTACCAATCGAAAAAAATCATTATCGTAAAATACTCAATGGATACAGTCATCGATTACTTTCGAGAATCTACAAAGGAGATGTTCTAGAATCGATTATTGAAATCATTGTTTTTATATATATATAAGGCAGATTTTATTAAATATAGGGTAACTGAAAACAGGTGGAATAAAAAAACAACAAACCAAAGGGAAACTATAAAGGAGCCATAAGACTGGAAAAGTCTTGTAAGGGTGCCCCCTGGTTGAAAAAAGCTGAAAAAACGCAAGTAGCTATGAAGCGGTAAGGGGAGTTTAAGTATCAAAAATTAGAATTTTTCGGCAATTAGTACCAAAATGGCCAAAGAAATAAGAATCAAAAGCACCCCTAGTGGCAAAAATATGAACTAAATGATGATAAAAGGGATCAAAATTTTTTATTGATTTTTCTACGTCATTTGAGATTGGATCTTTAATTTCCCCATTTTTATAAAGTCTTCGACTGGAATACATTAAACGAACTCCCGCGGGGAGCAAAGTAGGAGGGAGGGGCAAGGAAAGTGCATAATATGAATAAGTGGTCACAGGACTTTCCAACGATATGGCACATGCGGGGTGTCGGCTAAATTTAGTAAAGTGCCCCCGCTCGGGGGCAAAGTAAGGGGAGGGGCGCGGGCGATATATAAAATGAAATAGTAGTCACAGAGCTTTCCAATGATATATCACATGAGGGGTGTCAGCAAAAGATAGAAAAGAGTCCCAACTCCCAGGGTTCCAATTATCGTGCACCCCCCCCCCCCCCCCCCCCCCGAAATATACCCTGCCCATCCTTCTCTTTGAAATTTTCATATATTAAAAATTATTTACCGGAGGGCTCCGTAAAAAAATCCGATCTAAAATGTTTAAAAACGCTACGATTTCAAAAAAGTTCGAAAAGTGCCTCTCTCGGGGCGCCAAACTAAGGAAGGAAGAAGAAAGGTTCATAATATGAAAGAGTAACTTTGCGATGATAACCGAAAACTTTCCGATGATAGATCAAATGACTGGTCCAAATAAAGTTTGAAATCTACCCCTCCCACGTGGGTTCCCTCTTTTATCCTAGAATATACCCGGAAATCACGCAGCTCCACTTTTAAAATTTTATATTTAATAAATAATATTTATCGGAGAGCTCCATTAAAAAACCTCATTTAATGATATTTATTGTAGAAATCTCTACAATTAAAAAAAAAAGTCCTCCCCGCACCACTCCCCCCCCCCCCAACCCCCCTCGAACCTCTTCCGGAATTCAACTCTGGGAGGAGAAAGGTTCATAATATGAAAGAATGGTGAAAGGACTTTCCGATGATATGTCAAGGAGAGGTTTGGTAAAAGTTTGAAAATTACCCCCCCCCCCCTCCTCCCTTTGTGCACTCTCGCGCACCCCAGAATTCACTCACCTTCCTCTTTGAACTTTTTATATTTAATAGATAGTATTTATCTGAGTCTCCAGGTATGGGGCAGCTTGGCAGAGCTAAAATAAGAGAAACATTGAAAATTCGTGGCAAAATGACACTAAATATAACAGTTTGAAACTAGGACTATACAGAACTGAATACATAAACCACTATGCTTCATAACCCACATCGGTTAATAGCAATAAAATGATAAGTGCCAGTTAAACTGATGGCATTGAGCTCACAGATTATTAACACTAACTGTATATTATACTCTTATTTCAAAGAATAATGTCCCTCAAAAAATAAATGAAGGGAAATATCCCCCGTTTGCCCCTTTTATACTTAACCAATGAACCTCCAAATCTAATCAGGGAAACTCCTTAACTATAATAAATCAGTATATCAAATTTGAAGCAAATCAGATAATTCTGCATGAAAAAAAGAAACATATCGCTAAATTAAGGGTGGTCTAACCCCTTTAACCCTTTTATACTTAACTAATGAACCTCCAAATCTAATCAGGAAAGCTCCTTATCAGAACAAACATAGAAAAAAAAATTAAAGTAAATTGAATAATTCTCCATGAAAATCCATTTATCTAAATTAAGGGACTTGCCCCCTTTTCGCCCTTGTATACTTAACCAATGAACCTCCAAATCTAATGAAGGAAGCGCCATATCGGAATAAATCGGTATATTAAATTTGAAGCAAATCCAATAATTTTGCATGAAAAACCCTTTTATCTAAATTAAGGGGAGACTAGCCCCTCCCCTTTATACTTAACCCATAAACCTCCAAATCCAATCAAGGCAGCTTCTTAACATAATAAACCGGTATCCCAAATTTGGAGCAAATCGAATAATTCTGCATGAAAAACCCATTTATCTAAATTAAGGAGGGGGTCTACCCCCTTTCCCCCCTTTATACTTAACTAATGAACCTCCAAGTTTAATCAGGGAAGCTCCTTAACATAATAAATCGGTATACCAAATTTGTAACAAATCGAGTAATTCTGCATGAAAAACCCATTTATCTAAATTAAGTGGGGGACTAGCCCCCTTCTCCCAATTTATCGTTAACCAATGAACTTCCAAGTTTAATCAGGGAAGCTCCTTAACATAATAAACTGGTATACCAAATTTGGAGCAAATCAAATAATTCTGCATGAAAAGCCCATTTATCTAAATTAAGGGGGGACCAGCCCCCCTTCTCCCCCTTTATACTTAACCCGTAAACCTCCAAATCTAATCAAGGCAACTTCTTAACGTAATAAACCGGTATACCAAATTTGGAACAAATCGAATAATTCTGCATGAAAAACCCATTTATCTAAATTAAGGGGGGGGGGGCGGACTAGCTCCCCCCCTTCTCCCCCTTTATCCTTAACCAATGAACTTCCAAGTTTAATCAGGGAAGCTCCTTAACATAATAAATCGGTATACCAAATTATGAGCAAATCAAATAATTCTGCATGAAAAGCCGATTTATCTAAATTAAGGGGGGGGGGAGGTCTAGCCCCCTTCTCCCCCTTTATACTTAACTCGTAAACCTCCAAATCTAATCAAGGCAACTTCTTTACATAATGAACCTGTATACCAAATTTGGAGCAAATCGAATAATTCTGCATGAAAACCCCATTTATCTAAATTAAGGAGGGGGTCTATCCCCCTTTCCCCCCTTCATACTTAACTAATGAACCTCCAAGTTTAATCAGGGAAGCTCCTTAACATAATAAACCGGTATACGAAATTTGGAGCAAATCGAAGAATTCTGCATGAAAAACCTATTTATCTAAATTAAGGAGGGGGATGGGACCAGCCCCCTTCTCTCCCTTTATCCTTAACCAATGAACCGTCAAAACTAAACAGCGGAACGCCTTATCAGAATGAACATAAAAAAAGTTGAAGCAAATCGTACATTTTAATCAAGAGTTATCGCGTTACGTACGTACGTGCATACACACTGAACCGACGGGTACATTAGCTCTCAGGCTTAGATAGCCTGTGAGCTAAAAAGAGATTGGATAAGCAGATGGACTCCTTTGAGAAATTATGACTTAAACCAGAAATGCGGTAAGTTACACTCTGAAAGCTTCATTTCCATCTCGCATTTCGGCAAATCTCATCTCGATGATTTTTCCAGCATTTCAACGCTTCCAGATGGCAAGCTGCTCGATGGTTGGCTCTCTCGCGGTTTTAAACCTTTCGGGATGGGAAGTCTCTCGAGAGTTTCCTCTCGCCCTTTTCAACCTTTCCCGATGGGAAGCCTCTCACTTGTTACTCTCGTCCTTTTCGAAATCTCCCAATGAAAAGCCTTTCGAGGATTTCTCTCGCGCTTTTCAACATTTCGCTATGAGAAGCTTTTCGAGGATTTCTCTCGTCCTCGGCAGAGAAGAAAAGTAAGAAAATTTATCGAGAGTACCAAGGGACGAGATAGAGAAAAAGGCATGACAATGAGCTGTGAAATGAAGCTTTAATTTTCAAAGTTTCTCTTATTTTAGCCCTACCAAGATGTCACATACCTGGAACCCTCCGATAAAAATTATTTATTAAATATAAAATTTTCAAAGAGGAAGGTGGGTCGGGTGATTTCGAGGGAGGAGGACGTGAGAGTGGACTCATGGGGTGCAATTTTAAAAATTTTACCGAACCCTTCCTGTGGCATATAATCAAAAAGCCCTTTGACCACTCTTTCATACTATGAACCTTTCTTCGCTCAAAGGGGGGGGGTGGGGAAAGCGCGAACAAATTTTTAAAACCGTAGCCGATTTCTATAATAAATTTAAATATCACTTTAAATATGGGTTTTTTATGCAGTCTTCCGGTAAATATTATTTATTGAACATAAAAATTTTAAAGTGGCGGCTGTGTGAATTCCGGGGTGAAAGAGTGGGCCCATGAGGGGAGAGAGGGGGTGCAATTTTCAAACTTTTTTTGGACCAGTCATGTGATATGTCATCGGTAAGCTCTCGGATGACTCCTTCATATTATGAGACTTTCTTCCTCCCCTCCCCAATTTGGCCCCCACTGCGAGGGTAGTTTTTTCCGCTTTTATCATTTTAGATCGGATTTTTTTTATGGAGCCCTCCGATAAATATTATTTATAATATATGAAATTTCAGGACACTTTTCCAAATTTAGCCAAGACCCCTCATGTGACATATCGTTAGAAAGGTTTGTGACTACTTATTAGTGCTATGCACTTCCGGTGGCCGCCCCCCTCCACTTTGCCCCCCCGGAGGACACTTTTCCAAATTTAGTCAGTACCCCTCTTATGAGATATCGTTGAAAAGGTCTGTGACTACTTATTGATGTTATGCACTTCCGGTGACAGTCCCCCCCACTCTTTCCCCCCCCCCCCCCCCTGGGGAACACTTTTTCAAATTTAGTCAAGACCCCTCGTGTGAGATATCGTTGGAAAGGTCTGTGACTACTTATTGATGTTATGTACCTACGGTGTCCCCACCACCACTTTGCCCCCCCCCCGGGGGGGCACTTTTCCAAATTTAGCCAACACCCCTCATGTGAGATATCGTTGGAAAGGTCTGTGACTATTTATTGATGTTATGCACCTCCGGTGACAGTCTCCCCCAATTTGCTCCTCCCGGGGGACACTTTTTCAAATTTAGCCAAGACCCCTCATGTGAGATATCGTTGGAAAGGTCTGTGACTACTTATTGATGTTATGCTCCTCCGGTGTCCATCCCCCCATTTTGAACCCCCCGGGGGACACTTTTCCAAATTTAGCCAAGACCCCACATATAAGATATCATTGGAAAGGTCTGTGACTACTTATTGATGTAATGCACCTCCGGTGACCGCCCCCTCCCCCCACTTTTTCCCCACGGGGTTGTTTTTCTAAATTTAGCCGGGACCCCTCATGTGACATTGTTGGAAAGGCTTATGACCACTTACTCATGTTATCCACCTCCCTCACCACTCCCCCCCTTTCCCCCATTTAGGGCATTTTTATAAATTCAGATCCAGACTTCTCATGTGACATATGGTTGGAAAGGCCTAAAGACCTGTGACGACTTAATCATATTATGCAGCTGCTGTGCCCCTCCGCTCGCTTTGACCCCTCCCCCAAGAGATCTGGTCCGACGGTCATTCGTTTCGATATTATATTTTTTACAAGATTTTGTAGTGCATGCACACCACACCTGCCTGCTATCATATATCAGTGCCGTATATAGCGGGTAACCTGTTCGTGATTTCATATTACAAGATTACGTATAAATTAGGGGCCCCGATTAAAGGAGGGACCCGCTAGCGGTCGAATTCACCTAGTTTTTATTAACATCGACTCATTCCAGTTCACCCACAGACGATTCTTGATAAATGTATGACGTATATAATACATAATATATCATTTATAAAAGAAATTTGCAAACTGTAGTCATCGAGAAAAAATTTATACAATCGAAAAATATCGAGATGTCCATACAATCGAGAAAATCGAGAAAAATATCTCGTTATCGCCCATCACTAATTTTAGTTATAAGAAAAGTTTTTTTTGTACATTAAACAATGTTAAGTTCTACGTAATAATGAGAACTATGAATGAAAAAGTTAACAAAAAATACTGTTAGCAATATGGGTATTATATTAAAGGGATTTTAAAGATTTTAACCAAATTTAAATTTATTATTTTCAAATTTTTATTACTTTTATTTTTTTATTATTATTTCTTGTGATATTTAAAGTTTATGATTAAAATTATTAAAAAATTTGATGTAAACATACTGCATGCGCGTTAAAATCCTAATAACTAAGGTAACAGTAGTTTTTGTTTTCTTAATCCGGTGAAGCATACGTGCGATCACCAAAAAGTAAATTTATTTTATTTTAAAGTTTTTGGGCATACTGTGAATACATGTTGAAATAGTTACATGTTTTAAACAGAAAATTATCAAAAAATACTTGCGCCATTGAATAGTTAGTGTCCTGTTCCAGTAATTATTTTTATAAATAGAGATGAGCATCCTGAAATTTTTACATGTGTGTAAATAGTAAGTTATGTCAGTTTGTGTGTTATTTTCATTTAATCCATATTTTAATCATTTTTGTGTTGGTAAGTAAATTTTTTTTGTGCATAATGAGAAAAGATCAGCCCGTTTTTCAGGTATTTGTTTTTATATATAGAATTTTATGCCAATTATTATTCATTTTAGAGTTTTGTGTATAGCTAAATATTATATTTTATATTGTTATATTTTAATACTTGAGTTTTTAATTTTTAATATTTTATCCAATATATAGTTTCTTTTATAATAAATCCCATTTTATAAATAAAAGATATGAGCAGGTATTTCACCCCTGCCAATTTTAGAAAACAGGTGAAGGTCCCGCCCCCACCCTGTTCAAAATATATTCAATATTTTCAATCATTGGTTTAGACATGACCTTGGTAGCCCCACTTTAACCGTGGTAAATCCAATAGTGTCTAATTCCACACATTCAATTGTTAAAGATGACCATGGTTCCACCCCATTAAGTCTTAAACAAAATACATATATATTTTTTTTAAGTAACTGCCACCGAAAACAACCCTCCACAGACAAAGGGGGTTCAGTGACCTGTATAATCTGAACAAATGTGGCAACTGTTGATAAAATAAATGTCCGGACAATAAAAGCTAGCTAACAAAAATTTGTCAACGGGTTGCCATGCACTTAGAAGTCTTGGTCATAATCCTGTTTGTTTGAACCAGGGTCTATTATTTTATTAATTTTTTTTGTTTGTTTTATTTATTTAATTTTCCTGTTTTATTTATTGATTTTTTTTTTCTTTTTGCCAGTAGTAGAATTCTTGAATTCTTAAAAATTTAGAGATTTTTGCTATTTGCCAAGAGCTGAGTGAGATGTAAATGTGGTTTATTAAATTATGACTTTAGTTTATTTATGTCACTGAGGAAAATGAATAATACCTCAATCTGCAAAATAATAAACACCATTGCTTACAGGTAAACTGCATCTGCATCTTCACACAAAAAATAAACATAAAGCTCATTTTTCTTTTTTTTTAATTTTTGCTAAAATCTCCATTGAGATTTAGGATTATGCGAAAACCGTAAATGGTTTAGGATGGGCTAAAACCTCCCTGAGGTTTAGGATAAATATTACTTACCGTGTAAATAGTCTTCAATATATTTTTCTTTATTTTCATTGTGCATTTCAATATTATTGTTATATTTGTTTAATGTTTACATCTTTTTTTTTTTTTTTTTTTTTTTTACATTCTTATTTTTTATATTTTATATATTTTTACTTTTTTTTTTTTACATTTTTTTACATACAATTTTATATTTCAACATATTTTTAACATTTTCACATTTCCAAATGAGTGAAGAAATTTTCAATTTTTTAAATATTTCTATAATTTGAATGTGTTGTGCATAAACCATTTTTTTTCCCGGTAATCATATGTGAGTATCGTTTTATATTTAACTTATTTTTTAATATTACCCGTATCTGTGTATTTTATAATAATTTCAATTATTGTGAAAATCATACCAATTTATGCCATAAGGGATTAAAATACAGAACTTGCCTCGAAAAATAAGGAAAAGACTCTTATATTATGTGCATAAATTTATATTTTTACAGAGTCTAAACATTATATAAAAAAGTTGAAATATGTGCTTAAATACTCTAACTGAAAAATGCACAAACTGGAGGACTTTCAAGCAAGAAAAATATGGTCACTACTTTAAATTGTATCATTTTTTATTATTGTTTTTGTCCCATATATTCCTAGTATTATTGTTGTTTGTGTTTTCAGCTTTTCTTCATATTTTATGTCATTATATTCAAATATTATATGTAAAGTCCGATCGGATCGTCTCGAGAGCCATATCCCAAACTTAAATACTTCAGCCTAAAAATTTATAATCTTAAATTTCTTCCTTAAAGATTATACTTCAAAATTTAAATTTTAAATATGTGTTCCAGCAGCAAAATTTAGCCCTCACGTCTTAGCAAACTTAACTTTAACATTATATTTACTTTAAATTTTACTTTAGACTTAACTTTAATGTTACATTTAATTTAAATTTACCTTTAGATTTAACTTTAACCCTAATCTGTAATGTCGCACTTATCTGCTTTTGTATTCGCCATTCTCCGTGCAAGTCCCTCCCGGATTTGTAGGCAATTCCGGGTGGACCTCAACTTGGAGGGGGGGATATGTGTTACGGCGTAAATGCCCTCAAATTTATTTGTTTATAATTTAACTCTGTTTATCTTTCATGTTGTAAAGCATAATTATAAAAGTGATTTCTTTTGACAGAAAAAATCTAATCTGTTTATCTAAATTGTTTATAACCCTGAATCAATATTTATGAGTAACATTATGATTTCAAGGTCATGTAATATAGATTTATTTACTTTATAATAATTTTGAATTGATGGTGATTTATTAGTTTTATAATTACTTGGATGTCATTTAAATGAATATTATAGCTATTTAGAAGATTTATAACTGCATATTGTAATTTTTATTTTGATGTTTATTTTATATAATATGTATCATTTTTAAAATGGTCAGTCTTGACTCTGTAACCAAGCAGAGAACATGTAACATGTCCTGACTCTGTAATCAGAGATGCCAATTGTTAAATCATGGCTCTGTTTAATACAGAGTGTATAGTGGAAGTCCTGACTCTGCAACCAAGCAGAGAACACATTTTTTTTTGTATTGGCTCTGTTAAATACGGAGAATTACTATTATGGAACAATTATTAACTTCTAATGATGAATAGAATTTACATACTATTTCAGTTTTATTTAATAAACTATTTATTCTAATTGCTCTCCCATCTCACTTGGATTTTGAAAATTTATTTGTCAGACGAATTTCGGCGCCAACATTTATTTTTGGTGCCTCGCAACCCGCGAAACATTTTTTTGAAAGAATAGTGAGCAGTTTGTCAAAGTGATTTGTGATTAATAAGTGTGATTTATATTTCAACCTGTGATTAGTGTGGAATTATTATTGTGCCATTTGGATTACGACATGCCATCTACATTACCTGGAATTAACAGGTAAGAAAATATTTTTTTCATTTTCTATGAATGGTTAATGTTTTAAAATAAGAATTATTCTTTATTTAAAATGGAAAATCTTGAAAAGCTGAAAGCAAAACGTTCTGTTGAACGAACGAGTTTCACGAAATTAATTACAAAATTAGAAACATTATTAAATGATGACATTGATAATACGAAAACCGATGAATTATTAGAGCTTCAAGAAATATTTCTCTTAAAAGAAACGGCTTTCCAAAGTTTGAATCGTGATATTGAAGCTCAAATATCCGACTTAAAAGAATATGAAAAGGACATTGCTAATAGTGAAAAGTACACTGACCAATTGATCAGTGCTAAATTTAAAATTAAAAATAGATTAAGAAAATGTAAAAAGGATAATGTTTCTATGATAGCAACTAGTCGTGTAAATTCATTGAATGGTTCTGCTAGTGGAACAGAAACGAGTTCTGCCATGAAATTGCCTAAATTAAATGTTCCAAAATTTTCTGGTGAAATCGAAGAATGGGTCGAATTTTTTAACTGTTTTGAAACATCGATACACCAGAATAAGTCACTATCTAAGATAGAAAAATTCGCTTATCTAAAATCCTTGTTATGTAATCGGGCCTATAATGTGGTAGAAGGGTTTCCTTTGACAGAACAAAATTATGATACTTGTATTGATTTATTAAAGGACCGTTTTGGTAAGGTTGATGTTATTATTAATAAACACATGACTAATTTATTAAATATGGAACCAGTTAAAAATTGTTCAAATTTAAATGCATTAAGAAGATTGCATGACATGTGCGAAGTTAATATTAGAAGTTTAAGAAATTTGGGGGTAACATCCAGTTCTTATGGACAATTGCTAAATCCTATTTTGCTAAAGCTATTGCCCCATGAATTAGTGATTGAATATCATAGAAAACGTGATACTAGCAAAGAGTCAGATGTAACCGATCTAATTGCCTTTCTGAAATGTGAAATAGAATGTAGAGAAAAGGCTTTGTCAATGACAAGTTCTAAAAATGATGCATCCTCTTCTTTTGTACATAAAAATAAAACTGAATTTCGTGAAAAGAAAACATCAAATAAATATCAACATGCTAATACCTTAAATGCCACTATTAAAGTTTTTTGTGTATTTTGCAAAGGTAATGATCATTTATCTTCCGAGTGTAAAAATTTAGCTGATGATAAGAAAAGATTAATGTTACGTAAGGAGGGTAGATGTTACAAATGCTTTTTGAAATCGCATTTATCTTCGCAATGCCGCATAAAATTAAAGCCATGTCTAAATTGTAAAAGCACTGAACATAACAAATTATTTTGCTTTAAGAAAAGTTTGAAACCGGAAATTAATGAAAATCAAAATCAAACAGTTGTATCTAATTCTCATTGTAATTTTAGAAATTCTAAGCATGCTGTTTTATTGCAAACATGTTGTGTAACTGCTCAAGGTAATTCTAAATCAAAGGTAGTTCGATTATTACTTGATTCTGCAAGCGAAAAAAGCTTCATAACAAAAGCATTAGCTCGTGAATTAAATTTGCCTGTTTTAAGAAAAGAACATTTAACTGTATTCGCTTTTGGCATGGATCAAGGTCGCGAAGAAGAATATGATGTTTTTAAAATTAAATTGCGAAGTAAAATGAATTATCATCGTTTTATAGATGTTGAGGTGCTAGCTACCGATTTGATAAGTGCAACAACATTGAAGGTTCCCAATTCTGACCCTCTAGTTATAAAATACATTGAAAGTAAAAGATGGAGGTTAGCCGACCCTACGCCCGAGGAATCCGAAGTACAAATTTTACTTGGAGCTGATTATTTCTGGAATGTTCAGAGAGGTGTCATTGAAGAAATTAATGACCATTTATATGTAGCTAATACACTTTTTGGGTACACAATAGTGGGAAAAATAAACTCTAAAGGTAACGAAACAGTTAATGCTCATCTTGTATCTGTTAATGAAATAGAAAATTTTGATTTGCAAAAGTTTTGGAAACTAGAGTCTTTGGGTATTTGTGATAGTAAAAATGAATTATTTTCACAAAAGGATTTAGATGCTCTTGATTTATTTAATGATAATTTAAATTTTGTAAATGGAAGATATGAAACTAAACTTTTGTGGAAAGTAAATAAAAATGAATTGGAATCCAATTTTGATGTAGCTAAACATAGACTTTGGGGATTAAAATCAAAATTGTGCAAAAATGAATGGTTACTTAAGGAATATGAGAAAATATTAAATGAACAATGTGGTTTGGGTATAATTGAAGAATGTGAGTTTAATAAAGATGAAATAAACACGTATTACATGCCTCACAGACCAGTAATAAGGGAAGATAAATCGACAACTAAAGTAAGAATTGTTTTTGATGCGTCATCCAAAGATAAGGGGGCAAAATCGTTAAACGAGTGCTTATTTCCTGGGCCCAATCTAAATCCTAACATATTGGACATTATTTTAAAATTCCGTCTCCACAAAATTGCTTTCTTGGCCGATATAGAAAAGGCATTCTTGCAAATCCAGATACAACAAGAAGATAGAAATTTTTTGAGGTTCCTGTGGTTTGACAATATCACTAGTAACAATCCCATTTTGAAGGTTTTTCGCATGACCCGTGTAACTTTTGGTGTAACAACTTCACCCTTTTTCCTTTCTGCAACCATCAAACATCACATTGAGGGGTATAAAGATTTGTTTGGAAAAATAGTTAATATGCTGGATACTTCCTTATACGTTGATGACCTGTTTCATGGAGCTGATTCAGTAAACGAAGCTTTTGTTTTATCAAACGGTGCAGAGAAGATATTGAGTGAGGCCAATATGAAACTCAGAAAATTTAAAACCAATTCTTCCGATTTAAAATTTTTATGGAAGGAACATGGAATAAACTTTGAGGAAGACACTCTTGAACAAAATCTTTCGAAGGTATTAGGAATTATATGGATAACAGAAAGTGACACCTTGAAAATAGACATACAACCACTTTTGGTAGAATTTGACCATAAAATTATTACCAAACGTATTGTTTTACAAACTGTGGCAAAAATTTATGATCCTATTGGACTCATTTCCCCTTTCGTGATAAGAATTAAATTTTTAATGCAAGAACTCTGGGAACATGGAATTGACTGGGATTCTACATTACCAGATTCTTTAAGTGGAAAATTCAGAAAATGGCATAATGAAATAAAAGACTTGGTAAATTTTGAAATTCTTAGAAAATATTTTGTAACTATCCCAAAATTAAATCCTGAAACCGCTCAACTTTTCATATTTTCTGATGCTAGTTTAAAGGGGTATGGGTCAGTGGCTTATTTACATGATTCTTCTTCTTGTGAAACTTCATTTGTAATAGCAAAGTCGAGAGTAGCGCCTCTCAAGAAAATTACATTGCCGCGCATCGAACTTCTTGGAGCACTTACGGCTGCAAGATTAGCGAATTATTTAAAGGAAATATTTAAAATTGTGAATGAAAATATATTTTGTCTAAGTGACTCCCAAATTACCTTGCACTGGATTAAAGGAAGTGCTAACAACTGGAAGCCCTTTGTGGCAAACCGCGTACGCGAAATTCAGGAACTTGTTGCTCCTGTACAATGGAAATTTTGTAAAGGAAAGGAAAATCCTGCAGATGTTCTCTCTCGTGGTTGCTCTGCATCTGAATTGATTAATAACGAGGTATGGTTACATGGTCCTAGCTGGCTGAAGGAAGAATCGTTACCAGTATTTCCCCCTGAAACTCAACCTAATCTACCTGATGAAGAGGTCTTGCAAGAACAACGTAAAACGCTTGTTTGCTCCATATCCCAAAATATTCCAGAATTTGAGCTTTTATTTAAATTTTCATCCTGGTCTAAATTAAAACGAATTACGGCTTGGTGCCTCAGATTCATCAAAAATAGTACATGCCCATCTGAACGAGTCTATGGTTTTTTGACTGTTCCAGAACTTGAAAGGGCAACAAATGCTATTGTCAAATTAATTCAAAACCATGAATTCGGAGACGAACTGAAAATTCTAAAATCCAGAAAGATCCTAAATTCTAAAAGCAAACTCCTTCCTTTACATCCATTTCTTGACGAAAATGATATTCTTCGTGTTGGAGGTAGGCTAAAAAATGCAAACTTGTCTGAATATCAAAAACATCAAATCATTCTCCCTAAAAGGCATCATGTTACAGACTTGATAATAAAGTATATTCATGAGAAACATCTGCATAGCGGGACTCAATTGACAATTTCAGCAATTCGACAAAAATTTTGGATAATTAATGCTAAAGAAGCTGTGAAAAGAGAAATAAGGAAATGTATGAAATGTTTCCGAAATTCATCACACCTTTCATCTCAGTTGATGGGAAATCTGCCATCAGCACGCGTGACACAAGCTCGAGTATTTTCAAGAGTAGGAGTCGACTTAGCCGGCCCCTTTTTGATCAAACCTCGTAAGGGACGTGGTGTGAAACCCTTTAAGCATTATGTTTGTCTGTATGTTTGTTTCGTAACAAAAGCTATCCATCTTGAGTTAGTCACTGATCTTACAACTGAAACCTTTCTAGCCTCATTGAAAAGATTCGTGGCTCGACGTGGAAAACCTCTAGAAATATTTTCCGACAGAGGTACAAATTTTGTAGGGGCAGACCGCGAAATAAAGAGAATGATGTCTCTAATTGCTTCTGATGAAAAATTGCACAAGTATCTTACTGACGAAATGATAGTATGGAAATTCAACCCACCTTCCGCCCCTCACTTTGGAGGCCTTTGGGAAGCGGGAATAAAACAAATGAAAAATCATTTGAAGAGAACAATTGGTGATCAGATTTTAACTTATGAAGAATTTTTGACCTTAATTGCACAAATTGAGTCATGCTTAAATTCAAGACCGCTTGTCGCTGAGTCTTCTGATCCAAATGACTTTACGGCTCTGACGCCAGGACATTTTATTATAGGAGCACCCTTGACCTCCTTACCTGAGCCTGATATCTCCTCTACCTATGTAACTCCTTTGGAACGTTGGAAATTGCTACAAAAGATTTTCCAAAATTTTTGGAAAAGGTGGTCGTCAGACTATCTCTCACAATTGCAGCAACGTACAAAGTGGTTTAGAAGCAACCCGAACTTAAAAATCAATGACTTGGTGTTGATAAAGGAAGAAAACCAGCCCCCATTAAGGTGGAAATTGGGCAGAATAATTGAACTATTTCCTGGGGATGATAATATTGTTCGTGTTGTCAAATTAAAGACTTCTACTGGTGAACTGAAACGCCCTATCACAAAATTGTCTCCTCTACCGATGGACATTTAATATAATAGAATTTTACTTTATTTTAACTAACTTTATTATTATTATTTTTTTTCTATGTCTAATTTTTGTAACTTTCTGAACTATTTTGTATATTAATGTCTTTTTCTATTTTTAGTTGTTCCAGAAACTGTTTTTTATAGAAGTAGTAGGATTTAATTGCATTTCATTTTAGTTATACTTAACATTTAAGGTAATATTTTAAATTTGTATTTAATATTTGATTATTTAGTATGTGATAGTGGAAATTTGGTAAGTTATAATTGTTCGATGAACTCCGTTCATGGAGGCGGAGGATGTTACGGCGTAAATGCCCTCAAATTTATTTGTTTATAATTTAACTCTGTTTATCTTTCATGTTGTAAAGCATAATTATAAAAGTGATTTCTTTTGACAGAAAAAATCTAATCTGTTTATCTAAATTGTTTATAACCCTGAATCAATATTTATGAGTAACATTATGATTTCAAGGTCATGTAATATAGATTTATTTACTTTATAATAATTTTGAATTGATGGTGATTTATTAGTTTTATAATTACTTGGATGTCATTTAAATGAATATTATAGCTATTTAGAAGATTTATAACTGCATATTGTAATTTTTATTTTGATGTTTATTTTATATAATATGTATCATTTTTAAAATGGTCAGTCTTGACTCTGTAACCAAGCAGAGAACATGTAACATGTCCTGACTCTGTAATCAGAGATGCCAATTGTTAAATCATGGCTCTGTTTAATACAGAGTGTATAGTGGAAGTCCTGACTCTGCAACCAAGCAGAGAACACATTTTTTTTTGTATTGGCTCTGTTAAATACGGAGAATTACTATTATGGAACAATTATTAACTTCTAATGATGAATAGAATTTACATACTATTTCAGTTTTATTTAATAAACTATTTATTCTAATTGCTCTCCCATCTCACTTGGATTTTGAAAATTTATTTGTCAGACGAATTTCGGCGCCAACAATATGAAAGGATAAAAAGCCTTTAAAATTCCAAATTTAAATTAAAATCCGAAGTTTCTTTCTCCTAACTTTAAATCTATTTCTAAAACCAGTTTTACCCCTCGTAACTTTATTTCCCAGCAATACACCTTATTACTGTCAGAGATCATTTTAGGACGATTCTTAAAAGCAGGGTTCGCACAGACTCCTTAGACTCCTTGGAAACTCCTTAGAAATGAAAACATTCCCAAGTAGTACTTAGAACTACTTAGATAAGCAAGCCACTACTTAGAAACTCCTTATATTCTATTGCGGTTTCGGACGCAAGCGATATTGCTGCCGAGGGGAAAAAAAATCGTGATTGAAAAACGCACGGTAAATCCTTTATGCACGTCATTCATCTGAAGCACAACATTGATTGGGTAGGGTAATCTTAATAGCAGGGCTCCCACTAGGTCCGTTTTTCAATTATTAGGTCCGTAAAGTCCGTTTTTCGACACTTTTAGCCGACCTTTATTTTAAATTTTATCGATGTTTGGCATTTAGCCAAGAATCTCGGAAAAATCGCGTTTTCCGCAAATATGTTTAAAAAAAAATAACGTCAAATTTCGTCATTCGATTTTTGCCAGAAAGTCGCGAAAAAACGGAATTTCTCCCTGAAAATCGCGAAAAAGAAAAAAAACGCGAATTTCATCATAAGATCGCGAAAAAAATGCGAATTTGTCAAAATTTCACCTTTAAAGAAAGCGATTACCGCTGTTCTAAAAGAATAAATTCAAAACTTGTTATATTTTTTCTTGTATAGCGTTTAGCATTATTTTTTTTTTTTGCCTTTTAAAATTTTCTTTAAGATGTATCATGCATGTGATATACATAATAAGTGTTTAGGGTTTGATTAATCTCTATTTATATGACCTAGGGGTGATTTTAGTCAGAATTTTCCGAAAATGTAAGGCATTCATTTCCGAAAAATTTTTAAAAATCGGTCGCCAATCCGAAAATTCGGACATTTAGTCGCCGAAAAAAATATTGTCAATCGTTTGCAGAAAAATAGCCAATTTCGTCAAAGGATCGCGGGAAAAACGCCAATTTCGTCAAAGGATTGCGAAAAAATGAAAATTTCGTCAAATAATCGCGAAAACCCCCGCAAATTTCGTGAAAAGATAGCGAAAAAACCCACAGATTTCGTCAAAAGATCGCGAAAAAACCCATAGATTTCGTCAGAAGATCGCGAAAAAACCCACAAATTTCGTCGAAAGATCGCGAAAAACAGCAAATTTCGTCAAAAGATCGCGAAAAATCGACAAATTTTGTCAAAAGATCGCGAAAAAACAGCAAATTTCGTCAAAAGATCGCGAAAAATCGACAAATTTTGTCAAAAGATCGCGAAAAAACCCACAAATTTCGTCAAAAGAGCGTGTATTAAACCCATAAATTTCGTCAAAAGATAGCGAAAAAACGCGAATTTCGTTAGAGCCAAGGAGAAAACGCATAGCTAGTGTCGGGAGTAGATTTCACCCCCCCCCCCCCCTCTCTCTGGTGTAACTTTTCAGAAGATTTCCTGTGAATTTCAGAATTTTTTTTTAACTCAGATCACCCCTGTGACATGACCATTGGTCACTGCATAAAAAAGTAGATTGTCAATTTTGTATTTAAACTTACGAAATCAATAAGCAATATATTGTGAATACTGTGCAATTTCAGCACTAACAATTATATTCTAATAGAGTAAAATTTGTTTTTGAAATGTTTTTCTCTCCATTGGAGTGTGCATACCACATAACGATGCAGCACATAAAAGCAACAACAAAAAATGGCAAATCCTTAATTTTTTGGACTCCTTGGATTTTTCGGGTACTCCTTGGATTTTTTCTTCCCAACTCTGTATGAACCCTGTAAAAGTGAAACTGCTAATCTAAGCGCTTTTTGCAGGCATCTGTGGGTAGGGCTGATACGTCACAGTCCCTGGGCATTGTGCGGGCCTTGACCACAGATCAATCAAAACTTAATGAACCAATTAAATTAGATGTTCCTCCCAAATTAACAATTCTGCCCTCTGCTGGAAAATATTAGAATCTTCAGCATATTACTCAGAACACGTGCGAAGAAAGATGGAATTTGGCTATTTGAGAGGCTAGCTAAACTTACGGCCATGTAACCTCCCAAAGTCTATGCAAGTTGGCTCCGGGACTGGCGATCGACTCGCGAATCAGATGTATGATGAGCGCCTAATAAATGAGTTCGATTCGCATAAAGGTTCCCGAGTCAATTTCTCATCCCATCTTAACCATCATCCAGGACAATACCACCTGGAATATCATTACTTATTTATTACATGTATATAATGTTGTTGTATGATACTAACTAATGAAACAACTAATTTGTAGTTTTTATAATTTCTGTAATTAATAAAATTATAATTATTAGTTAGTAATTAAAGTGTAAAAACACAGATTATGTTAAAAGTTAGAAGTTTGACTGTTTTGGAAACCTAAAACTCTTGGTAACTTTTTAATATTTAAATGCTGGGGGAAAAAAAGAATCATAAAAATCTGATTTAAATTAAAAGAAAATCTGATTTATTTTTTTTTTTTTTTAAATCATGATTTTTTTGCATCCTAGAAATGTGTCAAGCTGGATATTCGTTGATTGGTTTCTGGAAAATATGATGAAATTCATCGATTGGTCGAGGGAAATGTATCGCAAAATTTGTTAATCATTCAGGAAAATATCACAAAATACTTCTGATAAAAGGGGATTCAATAAATCTGTTCAAAATATGTTTTCTGTACAAGACACTAGAGTGCTCTTTTTGAGAACAGTGTGACCTTTTTTCATTAAATTCCTTCCTGGCAGCCCTTTTCTTTTGAAGTCAACACTACATTAATGCATCTCTGCTTAAGACATATCTTCAGTTAATGTATACAATTTTCTTTCCCCCATCATATTCTAAACAATGTTAAGGACATCATTTAATGCAGACAAAAAATGGCTTCCCTTGAAAGTCCACACTAACATGTGTTCACTGTACTATAGTAATGTAATAAATCTTTTATTATTATTATTATTTCAGCTATTCAAGGATCAACAAAGAGAGATGTATGTCAAACTTATCAAAGAATTGCAGATAAAATTCTTAATGCTCGAATGAAAACAGATTTTACACACTTTATTTCTTTTCCTGTCAATTCTTCCAATATTCAAGAATCATTTCTGAAATTTAAAGATGAAATCTTGAAGAAATACAAAGGAGTATGTTGTTTATATAATTTTAATTTGTTAATATGATTTTAATATAGATATTTTTATTACAGTTCAAATGGGACACTGAAAAGTTTATACCATTTAATATATACAAAAATGAAAAACTTTGTAATAATAACATAAAATTATTATTATTATTATTTTACTATATATATTTTGAACTGGAAACATTTTTTGTGCTTCATAATGAAAGTTAAAAACAGACACACACTACCTTTAGAAATATATTTCATTTGTACTTAGTCTTGATGCCTATAATAAATTGCCTGTATTTTAGAATATGTATTCTTTCTATTCATTCAGTATTGATTTCAATTGACTATACATATTCAATTGATTTGGCTGTAGTGTTGAATAAACAGCTGTTTAATCATTTTATTCCCTCTATTTGTAAGGTTTTAATGCATGTCTACATTGTTCACAATAACAGCTTTTGACTTCCCATACCGGTGCTGCATATTATTTTCAGTAAAGATGGGTTACAAGTGCACCCAAAAAAATTACAAACTGAAATGTTTTTGAAAACATACATTACATATAGAAATTAAGACTGTTTAAAAAATTTTTGAAGTCTTATTATTTTTAAAAGCAAAACAAAAAATAATGTGTTTTGACGAAAAAAATTAATGTATCAGTAATTTGTGTATGTAATTCATATGATATTGTGTATCTAATTCATATGATATGACACATATCAATGCATAACCTTTGAATTTTAATTGAAATAATCACTGAGCTCAGTTGTAATCTAATTAAAGTGAAAGTCAATTAAATAGTTAATTGTGTCAAGATTTTCTTTAATATTCTTATCATAATATGAAAAATTAATAATAATGATAAAAGTTTGATTATGCATAACACTGAAGGGCAAAAAATGACATATTTTAGAAATCCTTAAAAGTTGTCTACTTTGGTTTCTATTCAGGGTGTGAGAAGCATAAATTATGTAAA
The DNA here is from genome assembly GCA_963932465.1 of Maratus speciosus. Taxonomy (NCBI): domain Eukaryota; kingdom Metazoa; phylum Arthropoda; class Arachnida; order Araneae; family Salticidae; genus Maratus; species Maratus speciosus. The sequence goes on from OZ010791.1 coordinate 145,529,893, forward strand.
ATTTGGTATAATTTGAATTTAAGAAAAAATATTTTGAATTTGAATAAAAAATAAATAATAATTTTAAAAATCTGTTTTTTTTTTTTTTTTTTTAATATTAGCCCGGTAGCAGAAAGTTCAAAATGGGAGACAGGCGTTGTAGATTTTCTTTTTTCTTTTGCAGATTCTTTTTCCATTGAACCTTTATTTTGTATTTAGCTCTTTATTACTCAATACAAAAATGTAAGATTATTATTAATAAATATTAATAAAATGCATAAAGATGTTAAACATTGTTTGGTTAACTAACACTCAGAGTTGTTTGGTTTAAACCAAATGGTTTAAAAAAAAAAAAAAAAAAAAACATGCTGTTTTTTTTTCATCTGTTTATTTTCTCTTTTCCCCTAATGTTTGCATTTATTTTACACATTATTGAAAAATGTAAAATCCAAGTTATACAGAAACTACTGCTTTAGAAAAATTATGAATTAATAAATTTGTAAAGTGACAAACATTTTTAATCAAACTTTTCTTATAAGCTCTAAATCTAGATGGCAGACTAACTAATTTTTCTAAAATTAGCTGGGAAGAAAAAAGTAAGTAGTTAGTTTTCTTTCTTCTTCCTTTTTTTAAGCCTTTTATTTTTAAAAATAGCCAAAATGGCAGGTTTGAGCTAAAAATACATTTTTACTACTTAGATTGCTTGATTAGTTAAGATTTACTAAGGATTGCATCATGCCTCAATGATGACATAATCATAAGTAATTCTCTCCGTTGGTTACTCTTTGTTTTGTATGCTAATGAATGATTGGCTGTGAGTTTTCTTTGCTGTATGGCTATTGGGTTTAGTAAGCCTTTGTTTTTCTTGAATTTCTACATTGGGATTAGGGTTTTGCATTATGATTTTATTCTGTTACCATCAGGGTTGGCACGGTTTAAATCAATTAGTTATAACCAACTGTTTTTTTAGAAAAAATCTAATGCAATATAATATTTTCTCATTTTTATAATTTAAGTTTTTGAAATTATTGGATATAAATAATTTCTACTTTTAACAGTCTTATCCCAGCAGTCACCGTGAGACATGGTGAGTCTAGGTTATATTTGTATGCATGTCGAATGCAAATTGCATGTGTTGATGAACATATTTGAAGCTCTAAAGAGAAAATTTAAAACAGGTGAATTTAGCAAAGATAAAATAGATTAAAAATATTCAATATTTTGAATAAAATATTTTTCTTTGAGAAAACGTAAATTATTTATAATTAATAACATAAAATTACCTTTAAGATTTCAGTCAAGCTGTAAAAGAAAATTTTCTTGATTGGGGAGATTATCTTTTAGGGCTGTTCTCAACTGTTCTTCTCAACAAGCACTAAACGCTTGGACAGATGTACAAGTTCATTTTTTAACAGAAAGATATAAAATTGGAAGGCCCGACTATGGAGGCTATTTGGAATCGAACTGTGTTTTCCATTTTTGATAAATTACCTATTGAGTTGTAAGCAATTTTGATCACATGACAAAAATGTTTTTAACCTTTCTTGAGTGGTTATTCTTCTTTCATGCAGAAATTCGGTTCAAAACGCCCACTTTGACAACATTTTCTGAAAGATCTATTGCGTTTGAAAAAGAAAAGAAAAGAAAAAAAAAAAAAAAAAAAACAGCATCTGCTAGTTTTATGCATTTCCAAACAAAAATAAATTAAAACTTGTGTCATAAAGTTGCCCTTTCGAATTTGAAAACAGCCTTAGAAAAAAAAAAAAAAAAAAAAAAAAAGCTCAAGATATGAAGTTGAATACAAGCACACTGTGACAAAATTGGGTGTTAGCAAAGCACTTGTTTATTTTAACTAAAACATGCAATAAGATATATTTAAAACGTCTATTGCATAATCAAATCCACTATTTAGATCTGACAAAAAAATGGGGGAAAATCGAGATTAAGGTTTGCTTGAGACATAATAGAAAAAAGTCTCATAAAAATGCCTAAAAAGATATATTATTAATTTTTAGTTTAGGCATTTAAAAGTAATGTGTATTATAACATAGCTCAGAAAAAAAGCCTGTGTATTAAGTCTGATGGCTGTTTAAATGTTTTAGTGGATGAAAACTTTTATAAATTTACTTTCCACTTTAAGATAAATGTTTTCAGTAGTCTAAAAAGCTGGTAAATAGGTATTTCTGTTTATTTTACTGTCGCCTTTTCCTTTTTTTTACCTGGCAGTTTCAGAGGAGAAGTGTCAAATGACAATACACAATAACTTCTTGAAACGTGTAAAGACTCTACTGCTAAATTCAAACCATTCCAGGAATTCTTTATAAAAAGCTTTACTTTCAATAAAAGATAATAATTGTGCTTTAGTGTTCGAACAGAAAAATCAGATATCTCAGATTGCAAATATTTTAAAGAAATTATTTTGAATTGCCATGGGAAAGTATACTATATTTATGAAACTACATCATATATTTATTTATAGTTCTACTAATAATTAAAAGATTGTTTATTAAGATTTTCAAGGTGTCAATGTTTCTCTATGTAAAGCATTTTATTCATGGAACATAAGACAGCTTTTACTAAAAATGTTTAAATATTAAATGATTTTAAATTTCTACATAATTGATTACAATTATTTAATTTAAATTATTTTTAAATGAAGTTATATTACTTATATATCCAACGATGTTTATTTTTATCAATAAATATGAATGTATATGTAATAGGAAACCTTATTAAAAAAAACCCGGTTTAAACCAAAAAAACCTGGTTTAAACAAAATAAAAACAGGTTTTTTGGGTTTTTTCACAACAACAACAACAAAAATCAGACTTTGTTATCAGCACGGTTAACAGAAACCTTGATTAATCGAAGTTCGGTTAATAGACTGTATCTGCACTTCACATGCACTTCACGAATGCATAGTCATAAGGTGTTTCTGAATAATTTAAAATATGTAAACATGGAAGGAAGTGCTTCCAGGTATCTTTTTATCGATAATAAAAAGAAACTCCTTTTTTTGTACTGCATTTCTAGGTGTAAGGCAACATATATATAATCCACATACAGTCGAATCTTGCTAAGACAGAGTCGAAGGGCAGCAAAAGTCTTTTCGTATAACCGATAAAACAGCAAAAGACATTTAGGATGATTTAAAAGAAATCACTAAAACAAAGATATCAAAGAATGTAAATGATATCTGCAGAGAAATATTTTATAGTCAATTTATGTTAATCGGTATTTTTGTGGAAAAAAAAGTTTTTTTTTTTTTTCTTCGTGAAAATCACTTATTTTTACCCAGTGTAATTTATGCATTGAAATGTAACATGATTATGTTAAAATAATCTTTTTCTTAGTAATCAAATATTTATTATTGCAGGTCAGAGGCATTGATCATAGCATCTTTCAGAAACCAGCTAAATTGCATGTTACAGCCGCCATTCTCGTATTATTAGATGAAAGAGACAAACAAAATTCAGTTGCTTTATTAAATAAGTGCACAGATTCTTTTCTGTAAGTATTTTCTGAAACATTGCCAAGTGTTCATTAATTATTTCATTAATTTAAAATTTTGTTACAATTATAAACATCTTAAAATTTTTATTAAATGCTTATTCACACTCCCTTATTTAATTTATCTACATTCCATAATTGATTTTTTAACACTTTACATGACTAATTGTTGAGAATTCTTGTTTGTTACTCATCGCTGCTGAACACATACCAATCTATTCTAATAATAAAATTTGTAGTGTGAAAGTGATCTATGCTTATATCAGAAGCTAATGAATAATTTTCATAAAACTCGGAATAATCACAATTTCTCCTTTTTCTTTTCTTTTTTTTTTTTTTTTTTTTTCAAGAACTGAAATAGGAGGTGAATTATATGCAAATTTAATAAAATATTTGTCTTATTATTATAACACTGCTGCTTTTTATTCGATTGATCTAAAATAAAGTAAAAAATATTCCCTATAGTAAATTTCATAAAATAATGCATTAGATTTTGATATTGGCCTAACAAAATTTGACCTTCTACAGCTGAAATTTTCTTATTCATTCATTATTCTTATTCACAACAGTCCATTTCAGTGTCTTTGTAGGTGATATGATGGCAGTTCCACTGACATAAATTGTAAGGCTTGGTACAAAGTATGTCAACCCCAATATAGGTTATGCTTATGAGTTCCCATGCATATTTGCACTATATTTGATATCTCATTGGGTGTCTGTAATAGGCCTTAATCTGTTTCAGCTTACAGCCTATTGCAAATATTATTTTTTATTCCCTTAGCCCAATCCCGTGTCCCTATGTCTGTGTCATAACAATGTAGCTCTGTGTGTTGCCACTTTATTTTTTAAAAGTTAGATATAATTTATTATGATTTGGTATAATGGATTTTTTTTTTAATACATCCAGATTTAGTTGTGGTTGTCTATATAAAACTTTTGTTTGTTTGCTTCATAATAAAAAAAACATAAATATTGTAATAGCTAATTACAAAATCTGTCTAATCTTCTGTAATCAGGTTCACCATCCACAACCTTCAAATATAAATGAATCTTCCAGTAATATAGAAAAATACTCCAATTATCTAGTGACCCGATTACGGAAATTTAGTTCAGTATCTTTTCCTTCCTAAAAGAATAGAAGATATGCAGAAAAAATTAAAAAGAAATGATGAATTAAAAAGAATATCAAAAATGTATTTCAGCATGCATTTTTTTTTTTTTTTTCAAAATTGTGAATTTATTTTGTAGTAATAACACACAATTGCACAAATCTCCTTAAGAATAAACTTTAGCTCCTAACTTTTGAAGCCTTGACTATTTCTATAAATGAAATTGTCGATATTGTAAAAGAAAAAAAGAAGGGGATGTGGGACGACAATATTCGGTAATCTGAGTCCTGGTCTATAAAAATCACATGTTTGGAAGAAAACAAATTTTTCCATTGAAAAGAATGGTGAATTTTTTTTTAATCTGTGAAATTAAATATTTTTTACAATATATGTGTGTGTGTAACAAAGGTTTATGTTGAAATTTAAATATTTGAATCCATTTTTATAATATTAACTGCTATTTATACAATTTACATTGGAATATAAAAATGTACCCTAAAAAATGCTCTCATACACTTAAAAAAAAACACCATTATCGTTCCAGTTAAAGTCACACTTATGACTTTTTGACTTAAAATCGCATTGTTTGGCGACAAAAGTAAAATCAAAATCATAAATAAAGAAATAATCTGCAACTCACAAGTACAGCCATTTTTAGAGTTATTTCTGCTAGTTTCTCCTGGAAGACACATAATGGAAGAATGAGATAAAAATCCAAAATATTTTTAAAAATAATATGGAGATTTTATATAATCAAATTTTTGAGTGCATTTTTCTTAACCTGGCGTAAGTAATAAATCGCCAAATATTGTATCAATTGAAATATTTCATATTGAATTCATTTTTAAGGATATTTCTTTTATATTTAAATTAAGTATTTTCATTATATAACATTATCGCTCTTTAAAAGGGTTTTTCTTTCCTTTTTTTTATTAAACGAATAACAGTTTTTTTCTTTTATTTTGCGAAATGTTTACATTATTTTCTAGCTGAATTAGCCATTTCAATTCTTTAATCAACAATAATGTCGCCAAAAAAATAATTGCTGGTAACATCTTCGTCTAAAATAACAGTAAAATATGAAATTTTTTATAAAAAATCATGGTTTTCCTGTATATTATACTCACAAAACCACCCGGGGAATATCCTCTATCAAATGATACAATCTGCGAAAAAATCCACCAGGTATTTTTTTAAATTACTCGGGTCAAACTTTTAGGCCCTACTGCTTTATAATATATATGATATATATCAAAAGTTATTTTCTTTACTGTAAAAAAAAAAAAAAAAAAAAAAAAAAAAAAAAAAAAAAAATCAGCCTAAAATTTGGCCAAGTATTCGGCTATTCTACCAAATCACTATTCGTCACATCCCTAATGTGTAGTAATAATCTATACTAATAAAAGAACAAATCGCTCTGTGTGTGTGTGTGTGTGTGTGTCTGTCTGTGTGAGATGGCTAGCAAAATCTACAACACTTACGAGGTTCAAAATTCTTGTGAAAATAGACCAAAGTCTCTCCCGATATACCTGGCTCGCAGAATTTTAATATTCGAATTATTAGCTGAGTAATTAATTTACAAACGCAACTCACTTTCATCAAAAATACACTTTTTTCTCGGCTTTTTTAATCTGATTGCTTTTGATTGGTTGGTTGTATAAAATTTTCTCAGAAGAAATTAAATAAACCGGGATAGCAATGACATTGGGTGTGTTCAAGATGCACACGCGCTGCGCGCGTGAGCTTAGGGACACAGGAACATGGAGTGGGTCTTTATCGTGGATGCAATAAACGTTCAGCGCGTTCACGAACAAATCACGGTTTGATTGATTACGGTACTAATTATAAAGATAATTTGTTGAAAGTGGAAGGTGAGCTAGATGGCTGAATGGATAGCGCTTTGAACTCGAGAATAGGGGCTATGGTTTTGAATCCTTTGCGCCCCAAGTTGTTTTATAAGGTTTTTTTTTTTGGTTGTTTTATATTTTTCATAATAAATAAGATATTTTTGATAAAGATAAATTTTTATATTTATAATACAGAAGCATATGTATTTCTATTATGATAATAAAATACTTATTTAAATACCAGAAAATGAGGTATTTCGTAGTGAAAGTTTTACATTTGAACGCCTTTTAATAGTCAAAGTGATATTAAGCAAATGATAAAATAAGTATTGTGCGAAAATATACGTTTGCACTTAGGATAATTTCTTGATGTGTTTTTTTCCTTTTGGGGGGGGGGGCAGGGGAGTACTTTAAGAGTGAATTTTTCAAGACTGGGATGCAAATCATATTTTACGGTGTTAAAATCAACATGGAAAATATTATAAAAATAAAATGGAATAGATGTACAATATTTTAACTAAAAATAACTGCACATACAGTAGAACCTCGATTATCCAAAGTGATTGGGACCAATCATCTTTCGGAAAATAGAAATTTTTGGATAATCGAGAATGCTTCAATTTTAAGATTAAGGAGAAATATATGCAAAATTTCTTATTATGGTAACAAGTGCTTCAGAAAAGTAAAGCAATAGCAAAATAGAAACCAGAATAAATTACCTGAATTTTAATTTTGAAATTAAGTACCTTTTACATATCACAAGGGTTTAAAAAAATGTTTTGTTTGTCGCAGTTTCGATTGCTTTTGCTTTGAAGCTCTATCACGGAGTTTTTTAATATTACTTCACCAGTATTGCAGTGCTAGGCCCCTATATCTAGGGCCCCTTTTTAAGCATTTACACCATTATTGCACATTTTTAATAAATATTATTCTAATGATTATTTCATATCCTATGATTAATTTTGACAAATTGATGATCTAAAACGCTAAGTACTAAAACGGTTTAAGATGTTTTCATGTTAGAGCACTGTTCTCAACTATCAGTTTGCCCCTTTTGGGCCCCCTATTATAACTCCCTTAAAAATAGTCAAATTCACTAGCTTTTTTTTTTTTTTTTTTTGTCTAACAACATCTTAGGTTCTCCAGCTATTATACGAACGAAAAAAAGATTTTGCAGACTTCAGCTACCACCAATTTTGAATATTAATCGCCTTCTTGGGCCCTTGGTGAAGCTTCTTTAAAAATTATCCAAATGCCTTGCAATTTTCTTTACCATTTTTCTAGCATCATCTGATTACTTTAAAAACTACTAAAAAGTATATTTATACTAAACTACATGCCACTTAAGTTCCTGACCGCCTGGGATCCGGTACAGGGCCCCTTGAAGCTTTTGCACCATAAATTGTTAATAGATTACCCCTCTTAATCTGATCTTCATTTTTGGAACCAATTTTTCAATTTATTTATTCTCACGTTTCTATATTTCAGTTAAAATCCTGGGGCACCCTAGGGTCCCGTAGGGCTCAATCCGGGACCCTTTGAACTTTTTGTTTGCCATGTATTTTTCACCCCCTTATTTTCTCACCTTCTCATTGCATAATTTTAAAATTGAGTTTTACTCTTCTCCCTGGACCAACACCTTCATATTTTTATTGGGGCCCTAGGGCCCTTTTTAAACATTTACCCCATTTTGTGCGCATTTCTTTAAAATATTAATCTAATGATTAATTCATACCCTATGTTTAATTTTGACTAATTGAAGATCTAAAACGCTAAGTACTAAAACATTTAAGCATGTTTTCGAGTTAGGGCCCTGTTCTGAACTATCAGCTGGCTGCTTTGGAGCCCCCTATTATAATTCCCTTAAAAATCGTCAGATTCACTTGCTTTTTTCCCTAACATCTTAAGTGCGCCAGCATGAACGAAAAAAAAAATTTCAGACTTCAACTACCATCAATTTTGAATATTAATCGCCTTCTTGGGGCCCTTGACTCTTTAAAAATGATCCGAATTCCTTGCAAATTTCTTTACCATCATTCTAGCGTTCTCTAATTACTTTTAAAACTGCTAAAAAGTGTCTTTATACCAAACTACGTGCCACTTAAATCCCTTCCCCCTTGGTGCCCGGTACAAGGCTCTTTGAAGCTTTCGCACCGTAATTATTAATAAATATCCCCTCTTAATCCGATCTTCATTTTTACGATTTTTGCATTTAGTCATTCTCCTGTTACTATATTCCAGTTAAAATCCTGGGGCACCTTACGGTCCTGTAAGGCCCGATCCGGGGCCCTACAGGTGTGCCATGCATTTTTCACCCCCTAATTTTCTCACCTTTTGATTGCATAATTTTAAAATTGAGTCTTGGACTCTTCTCCTTAGACAAACACCCTCATATTTTTATTGGGGCTCTAGGGCCCCTTTATAAGCATTTACACCATTTTGCGCATTTGTTTAAAATATTATTCTAATGATTATTTCATACCCTATGATTAATTTTGACTAATTGAAAATCTAAAACGCTAATTACTACAACATTTAAACATGCTTTCATTTTAGGGTCCTACTCTCAACTATCAGTTGGACCCTTTTGGGCCCCCTGTTCTAGCTCTTTTAAAAATGGTCCGATTCACGAACTTTTTTTCTAACAACTTCTTAGGTTCTCCAGCTACTACATGAACAACAAAAAAAACTTGCAGACTTCAGCTACCACTAATTTTGAATATTAATCGTCTTCTTGGGGCCTTTGTTGCAGCTTCTTTAAAAACTGTCCTATTCTATTGCAATTTTCTTTAACTTAGTTTTAGCGTCTTCAAGCTACTTTAAAACCAATACTAAATTTTCATATACCCAACTACTTTCTAGATAACACTCTGGCCCCCTGGGCCCGGTCTTTCTTTATACCTCAGCTACCACCTTTTTCGATCATTAATCTCCTTTTCAGCATCAACTTACGTCTACTCACTACTGTCGTAAATTAAAAACCGCGTTACTTTAAAGGTATCTTTAGGTAAGAGATTTCATCCATTTATTAAATATGTGTTAATGCTAACTGTAATTCATGAAATTTACAAGGGGAGGGGCATCTTCCACCGCATGGGGGCACAATATTTCCTCGGGGTTTAAGGGTCCAATTTCAACGGGATTTGCTTCCTTCAACTTAGATTACAATTCAGCTACTTTCTGTATTATGAAATTTTATCTTGGATTTTAGTTACTAACATTTTCTAACATTAATGGTGCATTCTTTTTTTATTATTATTCTATGAGCTTGATTCCTACGAGGTTTGTCTCACTCAACTTGGTTTTCGATTGTCTCCAGCACGTGCGGGCACTTCCGGTAAATACTGCCTTAGATAGCGGGGAACTAGATTACAGGTTTCTTCGAAAAAAAGTTTGATGGGAACACACTAGACGCTGCAGAAGGAAATGGGGCCTCCGAAATTAGGTTCATTTAAAAGAATTTCCAAAGATATAAAATCATGCAAACTTAAGTTTTGTTTAAGTTTATTATTTACAAACCCCGGGCAACGCCGGGCGGGTCTGCTAGTATATATATATTTTATTCAGTGTGCATGCAAATTTAATTTTTTGGAGATATTGGAATTTCACATTAACAAATTTTTCACTATAACGAATTTAATCTGTGTTCTCTAGAAATTCATCGTAACGAGAGTTTATTGTATATATATATTTTTATATAAAATATATTTTTTATGCTATTTATTATATAGTAGCAGCCAAAATTAAGGAAACCTTTTGGAAAAACTCAATCTCTAAAATTTAATAGTTCATAACAGCACTTAATTTTTAAATAAAGCCATAAAATTGTACATCAATAGAAAGAATCCACAATATGGTGCAACAATTCAAAAGATACATATTGAAATAGTTGTTTTTAAAAAGAAAACTGAAACATATGGAGAAAATTATCTCTACAAAAATTTTCACCAAGCCTATTTTCTTATTTGAGTAAACTTTAGTACTAATAGCAACCTTAAAATAACATTCCATGAAAGTGAAACAAGTCATTTAGTTTTGTTTGTTTTAAAATTCTAAAATTAAATTTTTTAATTGGGTTTAATTGCCGAGTTGTTTCCAACAAATAACTGTCTTTAGTTGTCTCCGTAAGATTTCGTTTGAGGTAAGGTCTGGACTATTCTCGGGCTGTTCTAGTTGTGGGATGTGATTAACCTGAACCTCGTTCATGTATCTTTCAGCATTTATTTTCCCAAAATCACACAACTTATGTCTTTACTTTTCAATCTTGTTCAAGACGAGATCATAACACTAACTGTATTCTTCATGAAAAATGTAATGCAATCCGCATGCAAATTTTTTTGAAGTGAAAACTTCTTTAGGCGCGTTGAGCTTTTTTTTGAGATGGAGAAAAACCACTGATTTGGAGACACTGTTACGTAACCAACATGCTAGCATTTTGGCACATAGACACTAGTGCGCCAAGCGGTGAATGACAGGAACTTTTCCCTCTTCAGCTCAATCCGCAAAAGAATAATGAAGCTAAAACTCACTTTTTCTCCCGGCGTTCACACAGGAACACACACACACACATTATCAGTTTTCGAAAACTTCTTTAGGTGCGTTGAGCTTTTTTTTGAGATGGAGAAAAACCACTGATTTGGAGACACTGTTACGTAACCGACATGCTAGCATTTTGGCACATAGACACTAGAGCGCCAAGCGTAATATAATTGTGGTACTGTATTCATTAATAAAAATACTTTTGGATAGTATTGAATTGGAGTATGGATTTCAATATTTGGATAGTATTGAATTGTAATGGTTGTCGTTTGTATTTCACCGGATAAATCTTTAAATGCAATACGAGAATTTTTGTACGAAAATTTGTTTATTTGTATGTACATGTATAATTTAATATAATAATACATATTGCAAATTATTAATGTTTATTTATATGTAATTTATAGTTAAATTATATTACTATGAAAATTGTAATATAATTTTGGTAGTAATAGTTTATAATAATGAATAAAAAAACACTACATTTAAAAGTATTTCCTGCACAATAAAACATTTTCTGATGATTAAAAAAACACACACGTAATTGTTGAAGTTTTCACTTCTATTGGCACTCCTGGAGTGCCACTGTGTTTTTTTTATTCCTTTATTTGCATATGTTATGCCATCGTTATCAAACATTGAAAGTTTTATTTTGTCACTAGAAATAGTTCAGTCCAATACTCTTTTGTGTAGTTAATGTGCATTTGAGACAAGTTAAATCTTTCCACCTTTAATTGATTGATAACAATGATTTTTCATGAAATTTTAGTACTTAGAGCAAAGTACTTCAGTCTACACAGAACTGTATTTTGCTTCACTTACTGGTTGGAATTCTCCATTTCATTTTGTGTACACTGAGATTTTTTTTTTTTTTTTTTTTTTTTTTTTTTGTCCTCTCTAAACACAAGCTTTCTTACTCTTCTATTATCAGTTGCTCTCTTGTGCTTTTTCCTGTCTTTACCACTCTTGTTTTGTGCGATTTTAATGTCCCTTGGTTAATTTTCTTCCAATATGTCCTCAAATTTACTTGTAATTGTACCCTTCTTTACTTAACAATATCGTTATACATTGCTTCTTTAGTAACTAATCAACTTTTATGCTTTACAAGCTCAGTAATTAAAAGGACATATAGACCTTTTTCCACTTGATACTAATCATAAAACATGGAAAAAAATGTCTTCCTATCAGTAACAAGACATTGACATCAGTAGTCGAAATCTGTCTGTCACTTGAAACATTCATGTGCATTGACTACATTCAAGGGAAAGAAAAATATTTCACATCAATCTAACCAAGTTTTATTGCTTTTTTTTCTGATTATTTAGCTTTAAGTTTTTTAATAAAATTATTTTAACTGGACAAACTGCATTGTGTGATATTATTGATTAAATTGTTTTTCCAGTGATATATATATAAAAATGTAGTGTAATGAGCCATCAAACTTCAAAAAATATTTTTTTTTTTTAGAGGTTTCCATAATTTTGGCCTTATAGTGTATGTTCTTGCTATAAATAAATTATATTATTTTTCTCTAATAGTGAAAGATTATTGGAAAATCAATTTAAATATTTTACAGGAAGGAACTTGGTGACAATGAAATTGTTGTTCAGGTTAAAGGTTTAGAAATTATGAATGATGATCCATCAGAAGTTGATGTGTTATATGCAAAAATGCATGAACTTGATGATGACAATAGGTGAGATTACTTTTTTTTTATTATTATTCAGCTTCTTTATCTCAATGTTACATATTTTTATGTAATGATTTTTTATATAAAAGCATTTTATTTTAAAAAGTACTTCAGTTTTTTAAATAAATATTTATTGAACAAAAAAATTGACAATGCCTGCCACTTTCTAGTGTTGATTATAGATTTCTCCCTTAAAGAATTAAAAGTGTTTATGAAATCGGTTTTACTACCTGACTGAAATTCTAACTTTTGTTAATAAACTTGGATTGCCATGGAATTGATATATGTTATTTGAGTGCACTACAGTACTTACTGAAAATGGAATTTGTAGCATTCTATTTTCAATAAATTAGAAATTTTCCATGTTCATTGTACGTGTGTTTCATTTTTTGGCTAACTGTCAAATCAATTGAATGCTAGTGAATCTGCAGATTGATTAGCTTCCTTGACAACAGTTGTGCAAGTCACTTTTATGTGTCTCATCTTACTTAATATCTAAAATCTTTCTACATACAGTTTCATTTCTATCATATTGATTTTATAGCATATAAGATTTTCAGTAGTTTCAGGAAATCGAATTTCTACGAAATGTAATGCTAAATACTGTATCACACAATAAAGTTCTAGGACTGCTTATTCTTGTAAGTATTCTTAGATAAGAAATACAACTCTTTTTAAGGTATAGCAATTTTTTAAACTAATGCATGTCTTTTTAAAATATCTTTTATATTTTTAAGATAAAAAATGCATCAATAGGATATTCAGGGGGAGCAGTGTTTCTCTGAATTTTTGATAGTTTAATTAATTTTATTTCAGTTAATTGTAGGCAGAAACGGATCAACTACCTGTCGGGCCCCTAGACTTGACTTTTTTGGAGACCCCTCCCCTTTTTCAGCGACATGTACCAGTTATTCTAAATACATTTCTGCTTATTATCTCTTAAATCACTGATGACAGAAACATAATTATAATTACAAAAAGTATACAAATCAAGTATAGCTTTTAGATATGGCATTTTTTTACAAGGGGTCATATACCTATTAAAATATGAAATTTAGCTTGTATACAGTTTCTGGGTCTTATAAGTTATATTTAGAAAAATATGTTCTTACGTATAAGAAAGATTAAAAAAATCCCATTGTTTTGCAATTAAAATTTACTAAATTATGATGCTTCAAATTTTATAAATTTCCAACCTTTTCTGGTTCTAAAAACAAAAAGATTCACCTTTTAGTGCATATAAACAACGAAACTTCATAAAATTCAAAGTGTCATAATTTGGTAAGCTTTGTTTGTAAAAGAATGGAATATTTTAAATGACCTTCCTAGATTGAGGACAACATTTTTCTAAATGTAAGTTATTAGAATGTGGGGACATTATAAAAAAAATTATTTTAATATGTACTCAGCCCCTTTATAAAATAAATGCATGGATCCTGCCTTCTCCATCTCGCCAAATGCAAATAAATCTGAAAAATGGCTTTAAAAGTTTAATTTTGGCGAAATATGTGGTAAACGATTATTTTAATGACGATTGTTTTTAAAATAGGTACAAATGCCACCAAATTTTTAATGTTTCAAGTAAAACTGAAGGGAAAGTAAATTGCTATGATATGGTGCACTTTACAAATAACAATTTTTATACTCGTTATTGTAAAATTTAAGTTTTATGTATTGTATATAAAATAAATTAATATCATTTTTAAAAAGTTTAATGCAGTTTTTGGCAAACACTTGAAAATTGGTATTGTGTTGGCTAATAGTCTTAATTTCTTAGTGGCATCTCTGTAAATGCCACATCTAAAAGCTGTATTTGATTTTTATACTTTTTGCCATAGGAAGTATTTTTCTTTGATTTTTATACTTTTTGCCATAGGAAGTATTTTTCTATGATCAGCGGTTTAAGATATAATCTAGGATACATCTATTTTGAATCATCCGGTTTTAAAACAATTCTAAGAACATTTTTGGATCTTTTGATTAACTTTTCTTTCAGAATGGATTTACAATAAGTAAATTTAGAGGTTAATCTATTTTAATGTAGGCATTCATGCACCCAAGGTGCTAAAAATGAAAGAGCAAAAAATAAGCAAACTGCTTGATTAAAACTTATCAGCTTCTTTAAAAAATATCGTTCATAGAGGTGCTGACAAAATCTTGGCTGGCCTCCGTGGCTACAAATCCATCACATACTGGAGGCCGAAAAATGTCATGAATCTTTCTTCTTTTGAATGTAGGATAAATTAAAAGTGAAACAGCATTTGAAATACCACCTATATGGTTAATAACCTACAAGATTCAGTATAAATAAGTGAAACAAAGAATATTGCAGATCATTTCTCTTTTTTATAAAATATTAGTACTATGAAGAAGAAACCTGAAAGAAAATCTTAGCACTGGGTCCTCTTACCTTCTGGGCCCCTAGGCTTCAGCCTAATGGGTAATCCGCTTCTGTTTGTTGGAATTTTAGTAATCCATGGTTATATCAAGAGATTCATTTACATTGTTGTTTTATTTACTTGAACACTTCATTCGATATGAGACTTAATTTTATAAAATCAAGAATAATTACCAGCATTATAACTGTAAAACATCTGCAATTATTCCAGGAGTTGCATAAAATGATAATGATGGAGTCATATTATTTCCATATTACTGAATTTAATATATATAATCGTAATAAATTTTGTATTCATCCCTTTTTGCATAAGAGTGCAACAGCTATTGCAGCAAGATCTGAATAGTTATAAAACTAGTTATAGTATGAACGCACCTCATTTGCCACATTTGATGTACAATTTCCAAACTTGTTACAAATCACCCTAACACATCCTGGGAACAATTATATCCAGCTCCAGTTCGGCTCGACTATGTAGGAAAAATGTAAGCCTGATCCCGGACTGTCCTAAGTCTGCTGAAAAAAATTAAGCCTGAACTCAGACACAATGTAAAACTGTTCAGTGTTGTCAAACTAACAATGGCTAGTGTAGCACATTTATACTTATTCTTGTAAAAGTCATCCGTTGAAAATAGTTCACATTTTCTTAGCTTTGTTTAATTTTTTATATTGGGCCAGTTGGAACAATTAATTTTTTATTGACCTGGTTGGCCCATTGATTTCTTTTATCTGCCTTCCTTTTACCTGCCCAGGCCCATACAGACTTCTAGGGTAACACCTGGCAGATCAGCTAATTCAATAATAATGCTTATTTTCGATTATGCATAGTGAGATGCTTGTGTAAATAAAACTATAGTGAAGAAGTTTGTATATGTCTGTATGTGATGTGTTTTGAAGTGCTGTGTTTTTACAGCACCTAAAGAAAAGATCATGAAGGAAGTCGAGCTGTATAGCGTATCCCCAACAAAATTGTGCTAAATTTTGATTGACTTACAGATATGAATTATTTTTAGATGCCAAGGAGTGCAGCAAAATTCATTGCTTTGTAAATGATTACCTCCATGATTAATTAAAGTAGATATTTTTAAATATTTCTCTGTAATTTATTAAAATACATTTCCAATGATTCCATTAACAGAAGTTCATTGTCTCTATTACTGTTTTTAGGTGTATCTATAACTCTATAAATACATAGCACCTATAGTCGTCATCTGATCCGTCTGTCTGCATATAACAGTGCAAAAACTACCTAACTAAATGGTTTGAAATTTAATATATGTAATCGTTACAGAAATTTGCCAACTCATTTCAAATTTTATGAAAATCAAATCAAAACTTTAAAAGATATTAATAAAAGTTTTCTTCATTCTATTTAATCCTATCATGCATAATTAATTCAACGATATCCCATCGTAGGTAATGATTCTGGGTTGCCATGGTGATTATGTCCTATTTAAGATGGAGTCATATTATTTCCATATTACTGAATTTAATATATATAATCATAATAAATTTTGTATTCATGCATTTTTGCATAAGAGTGCAACAGCTATTGCACCAAGATCTGAATATTTATAAAACTAGTTATAGTATGAATGCACCTCATTTGTCACATTTGACGTACAATTTCCGACTTGTTACAAATCATATTGCCTGCCCAACACATCCTGGGAGCAATTATATCCAGCTCCATTAGTGCTCGACTATGTAGGAAAAAAAATGTAAGCCTGATCCCGGCCTATCCTAAGTCTGCTGAAAAAAGTAAGCCTGAACTCGGACACAATGTAAAACTATTTGATGTTGTCAAACTAGCTATGGCTAGTGCAGCACATTTATACTTATCCTTGTAAAAGTCATATCCGTTGAAAATGGTTGATATTTTATCAGCTTCGTTTAACTTTTTATATTGTGTCAGCCAGAACTATTAATTTTTTATCGACCTGGTTGGCCCATTTATATTTTTATCGGCCTGTTTGGAAGTTTGCCTTCCTTTTGCCTGCCCAGGCACAAGCAGACTTCTAGAGTAACACCGGGCAGATCAGTTAGTTCAATAATAATGCTTATCTTCAATTATGCATAACATAGTTTTTCATTAGCTAAAATGATTTGTATATATTCAGATTATGGTTCATAAACATGATTAAAAATTCTTATGTCATAATTATATGCCATTTGCTTTTCACTATCTGAGTATTTTTTTTAAATAATTAATCATATTTCAGCACCATGGCTTTTTTTGATGAATATTTAGAAAACATCTTCAGTAAAACTAATTTATGCATTCTTTGTAGACTTCAAATACTTGCTGATAAAATTGTGAGTGAATTTGTTGCGGCAACGTTATCAAGGACACAACATGAAGGAGTAAAGTTGCATGTAACACTTATGAATACCATTTTTCGTGAACATGTTGAAAATAAAGATGATGCTGAACGAATCACATTTGATGCTAGTCGAATTATGAAGGTAAATCTCTAATTTTTATGTATGTTTTTAATAAATGTCATTTATATTTTGATATTTAAAAATAAAAATTGCTGCTTTTACCGCATCATGAATATCTGGTACACCTGACTGTGGAGTTGCATGCAAGAATTTTTCTGGACATGAAAAAAATCTTCATCAATGTTGTCTGACACATATGTAAGTGGTCTGAAGTTAACAATTCTCTGTCAGTCACACAATACAGTAAGTAGTTCCTCATAATCAAGAAAAGCATAATACAATATTTTTCTTAAGATTTATTTTACAATCTGACTTAAATGCTGTAGATGAAGTATTAAACTTCCATTGAATTTTTTGTTCAGCAGTTTTAAAACAGAAACCATCCCATTCAACAGTTTGTAAACAAATTTCTCTGCCTATCAAATTCTTTCTATTATCTGAATTAAACAAATTTCTCTGCCTATCAAATTCTTTCTATTATCTGAAAACATCGTTGAAGGTAATCCACGATGTGCGATAAAGTATCTTAAAGGTTGAAATTAGGATTCAGACGATAAGGAAGTGGTTCATTTTAAGTAGGCAGCACAATAGATAGCACAGGTAAAAAGTATAATATATGATTTTCAACCATCATTTAAATACAGGGGACCAGCAAGACCACATGCTAAAATTTCAAATATACATGGTAGCACCAAAATTGCTTTTGAAAAATAATGTATAAAATGAGTGTCTTTAGATTCTGCCCAATTAATTCTGAAAAATTTGTATGCTGTATCCGATGAGTAGTAGTAGTACACACTAAGCAATGTTCTTAACGTTAATTTCAAATGATGGTGATAACAAAATTTTCCTTATTAACCAAAGATACAGCTTAAGCAGAGATGTATTAATGAGAATCCCCTGTAGTGGTTCCTCGTGACAGTTCATTCCTGGGACTCAAGCAGCACTGGGAAATTTTGCATAAGGGTAATAGGTAGCTGTGTCACATAGGTAAGCAGCCAGATTAGTCTGCAGGGAATAGTGGCTGTCATGAGAGTGGCTACTGTAGGAATGCCTTATCATGGATATCTTATTTGTTTTATTTTGTAAGTACCTAATTTTATATATTGAAAATGTAACTTAGATTCCACTTACCTTGCAAGAATTATTCAGTATAATTTGTAATTGTTTCAGTTTTAATTTTTTTAATTTTTATTTATTTGTTTATTTATTTATTTATTTATTTTGTTGCTGTATAAAAGTATTTTAAATCAGGTTGCAACCTATAATCTTAAATTTAAACACTGAACTTTAACCTATAAACTTAAACTGAAAAACTCAGCTTTAACCTTTTAAAGTGCAATGGGATATTTTTTATACCACTTAATTTAAATCAAGAGTTGTACAATAATTTTTGAACAAAATTTTACTTTTATAACTTTGGTAAAAAGAAGTTGTAAAATTGCATTGCTGTATTTTCAAATAAAAATTTAAAAAGTTGTGAAAAGAAAACGCAGAAACACAGGTACTTGCCATTGAAAGGTTCAACCTTGAATCTTTAATTTAAAGCATACAATGTCTTGGGGTTGGTAAAGTACCATTTGTTTATATATTTTTTCTCTTATTAAAGCTGTTACTGCATTCAATAATGTATTGTTGAACCGTTAAGGTATTATGTTTATATGCCCTTTTTTGTGTTAAAAGTGTATTTCTGTATGAAATAAATGTATAAATGAATTTCTGTTTATATTTATTTGATAGTACCTCCAACTAAACATTGGTAATTTATATCTGGAAATTTGTACAGTTGTACTAATTTAGAACCAAATTTGTACAATATGACAAATTGTTTTTGAATACATGAGTGTATTAAGAATGTATGAAATAAATGTATAAATGATTTTTTTATATATTTATTTGATTGTACCTGTAACTAAGCATTGAGTAATTTATAATTGGAAATTTGTGTAGCTGTACTAATTTAGAACCAAATTTGTACAATTTGTGTATAATGGCAAATTATTTTTGAATATATGAGTGTTTAAATTTGTAAGATGAAAAATTTAGTTAATGTAAAAGCTGCCTAACTTTTCTTATAAAAGAATGTTTTTAGGAACTTCATAATAAATCATGAACTTTTGGTATCATTAACATTAAGATAATTTTTATATTTGCTTACTCTTACCCTTTTGTCCAGCTGTTTTCCTGTACCCATTAAGCTTTGAATAAAAACAAATTTCATTTAAAAAAAAAGAAGAAGAATATTACACATGTACACCTGCTACCTGTCTAAAATGAAATATTTTTCTGGTCTCTAGCAGTTCCTTTTTAACAGGTTTTACAGTAAAGTGTAATAGATATAATGTAAAGTAAAATGATCAGTCAGCTAAATGATGAGCTTTAAGCAGTTTCCATGGCTTCATAAAGCAGTTCTCTTTCTTTTAGAGTAAAATGAAAAACTGCAGCCACAAAGTAGTGTGCTGCTGCTATTTCTCTTTTATATTGCATTTTCCATTAAAAGATTTTCTTATGCATCCTTGAAAAAAAATATGGTTTTTTTTTAACCTATTTTTGTTTTTGTACAGTCAAGTGTAATAATTATAGTGCAAAGTAAAACAAACAGTCACCTAGCTGATGATTTTGAGGCTGTTTCAAGGCTTCATAAAGGAGTTACCCTTCTTTTAGAGCAAAAGGAATTAATAGAGCTAAAAATTTCAGTAGCAAAGTAGTGTGCAGCTATTTATCTTTTCTATTACATTTTGCAGTGAAAGAATTCCTTTATAAGAATCTTTGAAAAATTTTTACACTATTTTTGTTTTTATACAGAATGTATTCATTAGAGCACAAGAGTAATTTTACTTATCACTTTTTAAGTGTTCTTTTAACCCCTAAATTCCCCCTCTGCCCTTCTTGCTATACCAGTGTAACTAAGTAACTGGGTAATCTTGCTAAGACAGAACCACTAGGAACATTGAGACTGAAGAAAAGTTCTAATTTAGACAGGCTTCGATCTGAGAAAAAATATTTTTGTATGGTATTCCATTGGTCAGAAGCATAAAGTTTTTTCATTTATGGCAGGATTCCATTCCATCTAGATAATTTCCATTTTCAAAAGTTTTGCTTTATTTTATCACTTATGCTGTATGTATTACTGAAATTCTTTTGTAAGTTAGTCTGTTGCTTGCTTTTTTTAAATACTGTGAAAAATAATGTTATGTCTATGTAAGTTTATAGCATTATTTTCCTACTTTTAACTGAAGTTTTTTTTTCTTTTCTTTTTCATAAAGAGCTATTCTGTTGATGACCAAATACAGTAAAACCTGGTCAGAAGGACTTTTTAAAAGTTCCATTCTAGACAGGCAGTTCGAATTGTATGATATTCTTTTTCCCAGGACCATGAAATTCCTCCATTAATGCAGAATTTTGTTATAGACAGTTCTTTCATTACAGAAAAATTTGTTATTTTTCCAGTGAAAGAAATGCCATATAATTATACCTGCTAAGATGGAAACCTGTCTAAAATTAAACTTTCACTTGGTTCCTAATGAATCCATCTTAGAGGGTTTTAGTATATTAATTTAACAATTAATAATGAACTACAATGTAAAGTAAACAAAAAAATGCAGTCGTTAAAGAGTGGTAAAATATTCTGTTCTATTCTATTTTAGCAGGTAGATTTATAGAGCACCCTTTCATTGGAACTATGAAATCTTTTCATTAAATGCAGGATTTTGTTATAGAAAAGTTCCATTTTTACTGTATGAATTAACCAACATAAATTATGAGTTATATATAATCTTAAATAATAATTTATGATATTGTTTTATACTCATATGTAGTAAAACCTGTGAAAAAAGAATTACTAGGAACTGAAGAAAAGTTCCATTTTAGACAGGTTTCTGTGTTAGCAGGATAAGTGCATTCCATCGGTACCATGAAAATGTTCCATTTAAAACAGAATTACATTATAGACAAATTCCCTTTTTATAGGTGTTACTGTACAATATTATAATGATTATATATATGTATTGCTCTTTGCCCCCCCCCCCCCCCCCAAAAAAAAAGGAGGGCTTCTAGATCCATCCCTGTTCTCTAAATATATATATATATATATATATATTTTTTTTTTTTTCAGGAAATATATTAAATAATTAAAACATTATTACATTATTATCTGTTAATTTGAATTCATTTTCTATAGCTTATAATAACATTTCAACAGTTTCAGTGGTTTTATTTTTTTTTAAATATTATGGAGTTTAAAGTTTAAAACATTTCTTAAAAAATATGAATTATTTATTGAAGTACTAAGTGAAGTACTATTTGAGAAAGCACAAAATATTAATATATTAGAAAACTTTAGTTTTTCACTGCTAAAAAATGCATGGTAATAGAGGGGTTTTTTTCAAACTTTAAATTGTCTACTTAACTGAATAAAAGTTTTATAGCTTAAGTAATAATTCAGACTAACATCAAATGTTTGAAATTTAATATAAATCCTGAGAAATAATTCAATTCTATTTTCACAGGTTTTACTACATATAAAACAATATAATCAGGGGTCAATCCAGGTAATATTTAGGGCCCTTTCACAAAAATCCATTTAATAAAACAAGCCCCTTCAAAAAGTTCCATTCGATAAAAACATACTTTTCATTGATTATTTCTATTAAAATGTTTAATATTTAAATAAAACACACCATAAAGGAAAATTTTAGCAGAAGAATTTAAAGAAGTTATTATTAATAAACATTTGGTTTAAATTTGAGAAACTGTATTTCATTTTTCGTGACAAAATATTATTTTTCACAAAAAAAAAATGATAAATTTTACAAAAATAACTTTTACTTTTCACAAACTAGGTCCCAAGAAAAAAAACCTGTATTGACCCCTGATAATAAATTATTGTTTAAGATTATATTATTCTAAATCATGAGCAATAAATCCTCTGTTTAAATGAGATTTTGATGTATTGCTGAAAAACAGTTTAAAAAATTACATAGTGGTTAGAAATGTGGCGTGTAATGCGTAACTGAAGAAGAAATTCTCCTTTGAGGGATGCCAAACAAATCTTTTGCACACACACTACAGAAAATCCGATTAAACCTTTTTTCTAAAAAAATATAAACCTTTTTTTCTAAATTCAAAATTTCTAACTTCTTTTCCTAACTTTAGAGCTAATGTGTAAAGCTAATTTACCACCATAAACATCTTTGACATAGATTGGTGTTTAAAATGTAAATGGAAGTTTTCATCAATCCTGATTGGTTAAATCTATTTTTAATGATAGGTTTTCTGATGTGCTACAGATCTTGCATCAGCTTGATTGCAACACTTATTGTAATTTCCACCTTTGACATTAATGATTATTTATGATTTAATAAATGTCAATTTAAAAAAAAACTTTAATTAGGATTTATGCCATATCAAATACTTATTTTGACATTAATGTGAATTTATCTTCTAACATAATGATTTAGTTTGATTTATATGCTCTAACTGCCAAATTTGGAAAAGTTAGTTGTTATTTTAACTGAAATTTGTTATGATTTTAAGTACCCACTTTAACACTATGGCCCAATGTTGGGAATAATCTAAATTACTCCCTTATATACTGGGACAGAATGAAATTTGATGAATTTTTGGCTTTTTAACCATGATGATGTGCTAAAAAGGTTCTGCAAGCTCAGACTATCATTTGGACATATGATGACAACATAATATCCTTCAAGAGACGAGACAGGACAAGAGAACTCTCTTGCCAATGAATCCTGATTTGAAACAGGAAATTTTGTAGTAAACAGAATGAATAAAAGTCAGGTTCCTTATGAACTGGTCTCGGAGTCCACATTCTTTAACACCAAGCCAGACTACAACCAAAACCTAATTTTCAAGAATATCATCAAAGGAAAAAGTCTTGAATGAACAGTTCTTTACATATATATCTTTGATTTGTTTGGAAACTTTTCCCACACAGTATTTTATTTATTGTGCAATAATTTTTTTTTTAATATGTGTGTGTGTAAAATAATTCTGAATTTAAGGTAAGTGAACTTAAAGTTTTATTTACTTATTTTTAGGAATTAGGTGATTTTGACTTTGGACAAATTGTTATTTCTGAGATTCATATATCTATTAGATACACAGAAGCATTAGATGGATATTACAACTGCATTCACAAAATGAAACTAAAATCATAAAGAAGAAGCTCAAGTTTGTAAATAAAACAAAATAAAATTTATTTTTCTCATATTTTTGTCTTATATGATTTAATATGCATGCCTTTCTTGTTGAAATATATGTCTAAGTATTGTCTAGATATATTTTCAGGATTTGAATTTTAAAAAGGGAAAAATCATTATTTTTACATCTTTGACTATGAGTTTTTTATCCTGTTTGGTGGGTTACGACAGAATCTTTTAAAAATATTAGTCCTTGTTTATGTCCCAAAAATTCCCCCCCCCCCCCTTGAAAATTGTTTGCTGCATGTGGAATTCAATGCATATGTACCATGGTTACTACCAATCATAGAATTCTAATATCACTATTTCCAAATACAAATTCAGACCTTGAACCTAATTAACCTTTGTAACTAAAAGGGAGAGAAGCAGAGTATCATTTTTAAGCCCCCTTTCATTTGGGAAAAGTTTTCTAAATTCTGCATATAAAGAACTGCAGCAATGTTATTCGCAGGCCAGGAGTGCGTTAGTCATGTTCACATATATTTCATTAAACAGCTTTTTTTTTTTTTTTTTTTTTTTTTGTTCCCTGCATATACTTTAGATGAAGTATATTTATAGTATATGTAATTCTTGTCTATTCAGTTATGTGGGTGTTTCTATTAATCAGCACATCAGGATACCATGTGATTGTTTAGTGGCCTATAGAATCACACTTAAATTTCCTGGTTAGATAATTTTCCTAAAGTAGTAGGGTGTTCCTTTGCATTAGACAAATTTCCCCCTCCAAAAAAATTTAAAATGCAATGTAAAAAAAATAAAAATGGACAGTCATTTTGAACCGCCTCCCTTTTAAATTTTAAGAGGGAAAGCTCATGCTTCATGTGCCTTTTGGGTAATGAACTTTGCTTTATTTAATCATAGATTTTCTGCATTAAATAAAGCAAAGTTATCTATTCAAAAATCTGCTCACTGTCGTCTTTGTTAAACATAAAGTTTATGTAATAAGGTGAATACAGTATAGGATCCGTTATCCGGAATGCTTGGGACGTGAGATATTCCGGATAAGGAGTTTTTCTGTAATTTGGAACACTTTACAATAAATGTTAAGAACAGTGTAAAATAACGGTATGAAATGTATAAAATCCGAATAATATATGAAAATACATAATTATAAATTAGTTAATTTAATAACTTATTTATACAAAATAAAAAACCTTCTAAATTACAATTCAAATAAAAAAAAAAATTACATTAGCATATAAGAAGAGAGCAGAATCCTTTGATTAGGTTTCTTAGAACATTTATATTAAGATAGGGTGCTTATAGTGTGTCTTTTGCACTAATTGCTTCTGTATACTAACACGATTTGCTGTTTGTGGGAGTACCTTCTTTGTTGCATTCCACAAATCATTTGTTCAATTGAAAAATATTAATAGCTCATTTGAAATCTTTTTACCACCTCGTTCTGCTTGTCATCATCTTCACTTCCATTAGACATATCCCTTGGCATTATGTCACAAATCTCACTGCCAGTCATCTGATCACTTACAGGAATATCGTCATCAGTACTTAGACTATCTTCTACTGGTTCTTGATCCAACAATTGAGCTTCTGAACATGAAAGTTCTTTAGCTTAGCCCAGCAGATCTGTAATAATTTCTTTCTCTTTTTAAATTTTAAAGTCTTCAACTTCATGCTCATTTACACCGTAAAAAAATATTGCACGATTTTACGTTTTTGAAATGAAACAAATTATTTTTCAGGTACCATTCTGCATTCTGGATTTCGGAGCATTCTGGATACGGGGTTTCCGGATAACGGGTCCCATACTGTGTTAATATTCAGAATTAATAGTATTAAAATTCCCAGACACTATACACAGTTCTGACCAAAACTGTGAGCGGTTTTTCAACTTAGCATGCAAGCTTAGTAGAAAGGAAAGTATTCTATTAGTAAACTGCCCAAATTTACAAGCCATAAATAAAATTTCATGATTTACTATGTTTTTAACAGCAACTATCATTGTAAACTTATTACATAATACAAATATTACTTTAATCTATCTGCAAAAGAAATAGTCTTTTATATGTAGAATGCCTGATTTTAACATTACTAGTTTCGTGAATAAAAATCCATTTTTACAATCTTTGTGAATTTGGATTACAAATATCAACTTCATCATTTTGATAATATGAAAAATATTTACTCAGATGTTAAAATACATCATTTTAAGAATTAAAAAAAAGTAGAACATAAAAATTACTAAAAGGTATTTTTTTTCACATCTGTAATAAACAGAAAATTACATACTTCTCATAAATATTGTCGATTTTCTAATACAAAATTGTAAAGTATACAAACTTACCTTTGTAAAAAAATTTATTTTTTGATGCCTTGAGCCTTTTTAAATAGACAAAATTTACGAACTTCATTTTTAGCAATAACTATGTGAAACTGCTCAAATGATAAATAAAACTTTGGCATGAAAAATTAACTCAGTATTGCCGTCTTTTGAGAAGTCTGTGAACAACTTATATTAACTGTTGTGTTAGAATACAGTAGCAATAAATAAAATAGTCTTTTAAAGCGCACTGTATAAGTAACATTGACATTTGGGTATGGTGCAGACATGCAACATGGTGATAAAAAGGGTTAAATTAAAATATTTTTTTTTTTTAAATACTAGAAATACTATTTTCTGAAATTGTTTTGGGCCCACTCAGCCCAATGGTTAGCATGCTGACCACAAGATGAAGAGCTTGGGTCAATGATTGCATGTTTGATTCCTGTGAGAACTTCCTTGTTAAAGCTTTTTAGTGTATGAGATCAATTCAGGTCACTTTCCTTTCAGAAGACCCCCTTCCTCTCCCTCTTAAAAGAATGTGTGCAATTCTTAACAAATTCCTCCCTCCCTCCTTTCCAAAATTGTTTAAAATGTAGATGAATGGAGTCTGAAGATATGCAAAAGGCATGCCTATATTAAATGTCTTGGTTCTAATCATAGCAACCCACTTTGTGTTATTCTCCGGAACAATTCAAGACAAAAAAAAAATAGTAAATATTAACTTGGCAATGGTGGCTTGTAAAGTTTTTGGTCTAACATTTTCTTAATCAATCATTTTATTGCACATATCTTTTTAATAAAATTATAAAACTGTTCTAAATGAAAAATTTTTTTTTTTCTTCCAAAAATCAAAAGATCTCATGCAAGGCAAATGCAGTATTCGATGGTTACGCTAGCAAGTTAAGCTCAAAAGCCATCTGCTATGAAATTAAAAGTGTTGACTTGACACCATACCTAACCAGTTTGTTACCTTTGGATACTTTTATTTTTTAGATTTACACAGAGTGGCCAAAACATTAGAAACATCTTGTGTTGTGCACAATACTAATATTGTGATGATGAAACTTCTTGTTTGTGTTTAAGGGTATTGTAGAGCAAACAGGTATGTTTTACGCAGGCCACACACTGAGGCGACAGAAACAAAATGATGTGAGATTTAGGAAACAGGTTGAAAAAAGAAGCTGTTTAAAACCTGTTTTTTCTCCAAAGTTGAACAACATGTTGCACAAGTCGCCTCGGTGTGCGGCCTGCCTCAGATCCTGGGTTATAATGCGCTGCAGTTGATTGCATAGTACTTATGTTGCTGCATTCAATGAGAGTCAGTCGCATTTAACCTATTTCGTTAACAAGTGATGAGCTTGTGAGTAAAGAGAAATAAAAAAAAAATTTACAGAGATACTGGAACTTACAATTATGTTGTGTTCAAAGTCCACTCTCATCCCTTGCATTTTTCATAAACAGGAGAACTGCTACTTTCATTAGTGCTTCAGAATAGAAAAAAGCTTTTACTCAACAAAATCAGATTTACTACGTCAGTGCATATGGTTTATTACTTGAGAACAAATAAAATTCAAGTACTGTTTAGGTACACACAATATTAATATTAAAATGGCTCTAGAACAGGAATGTCAAACACTTGGCCCGCCGATAACTTATCTGTGGCATGCCAAGCCTTTAGCATTTTCCCTATGTTTATTTCAGTTCATGTTTGAATCAGAAAATACACTTGAGCTATTTAACTGTGCAGGGTTCGTATGCTGCTTGAAAGTCCTTAAATTTTTCAAAAGTAATTTTTGTTCCTTAAAAGTTTTTTTTTTTTTTTTTTTTTTTTTTTTTTACAAAATCTGTAAAAAGTCTTTAATTTTACTCTTCTGTTATTTCTTACTCAGGAGTGGAAATCTTCTGTGTTTCTTTAAATTTTTGATTTTATCTTTAATTTTTTAAAAAGTCCTCTGCTCTATTTGATACTTTATTATAACAATAAATAACCAATCATAAATTTTGATAAATTTCATTTAAATTCCCCTCTCCCAAATTTTGCTTCTCCCCACAATACCAAAGTTTAAAATCTTTAAAACTTCTCATTTTTTAAAAACTTTTTCTGCTCTATTTAGAAGTTTATTGTAATAGTAAATAATAGGTTGTAAAAATGTCTCCTCCACCCATCACCCAAAATTGCTGTTTCTCCTTCCCCCATCCCTTTTCTTATCAATCATATAAAATTTTTAGTCTTTAAAACTCTTTAGTTTATTTTTAGTAAAGTAAATAAGTAATATGTCATCTGATAAAGTACCTCCCTTCCCTAAAAAATTTCCGCTACTTCCCCTGTGTCCTCACTACAGTTCAGAAAGTTTAAAATCTTTAAAAATATTTAATTTTTTGACCTCTTTGTAAATTTTTAGTAAGGTACATAATCAGTCATCCGTTAACACAAGTCTTTTTAACTATTTAATTTTTTTTTTCTGTCCTAATTACAGTGGAACTCCAGTTATACGTTTTGCCCAGGACCGGACAACAAAATGTATAACTCCGTAAAGTGTACAACTCAATTAATGGTCTACCAGGACCTTTTTTTAAAATATATCTTTAAAATTTTGTTTTGCAGACAAGTTTCAGTTACCTTTTCCATCGAAAACTGAAGTTTCGTAAGTGTTATGCACCATGACATAAATTCTTGGAAATGGAACAAAGTAAAACAAGTTGGAAATTGCTCGTCAAATGTGGCAAATGAGGTGCGTTCGTACTATAACTAGTTTTATAATTATTTTTTACACCTCATATTGTACTGAATGTATAATTTTTTGCACTTCATAAAGTGCATATTCTGTAGTATCATTAAAATGCACTTGCAATAACTTTTTTCCCATTCCCCGTAATGTAACGGAACACTTTTGACTGTCCCTGTAATTAAACTATACATCCGATTTTCCTAAAATTGGAAATGGCTTGACAAAATTTTGCAACAATTATATATTTAAAATTTCAGACCATTCGGAAGGCTGAAACATCATTAAAATGCACTTGCAATAATTTTTCCTATTGGCCGTAATGTAAAGAAAAACTTTTGACTGTCCCTGTAATTAGACTATACATCCGATTTTCATAAAATTTGAAATGGCTCGACAAAATTTTGCAACAATCTTATATTTAAAATTTCAGGCCATTCGGTTGGGTAGTTTTTGCTCTGTTATATGCGGACAGACAGACAGACGGACGGACTGAATGACGACATATAACTATGAACGCACCTCAAAAGGTACATGAGAAAGGTTAATGCGCAATGAAAGATTATTTTATCATAAAAGCTTTATTAAAAACACTATTTACACATATAGAATATTTAAAAGAAATCATTGAAATTGTTTAAATCATTTATCAAAAGATATTTCATTTGGAAACTGCTTTCTACCTTAAGAACAATTATTTTGGGGTGCTTTTGTTCTGCACAATACCATGAAGTATCATTTTGCAATAATCATAATGTACTTTACAATTTGCAATTATGCCTAAAACTAAGCACTGCAATCTTCTAGTGCAGTTGGCCGGGGAAATCTTCACACGATTGTTCTCAATCTGGCTTGAGAGTGGATGGGCAGACAATGTTTCATGAATTGAACGATTTTGTATTTCTCTCTTCCTATATGCGTGTCTAGTTTTATAAGCCAACTGTCTATGGCTGTGCGTGTCATCCACATGCTAATAAGTTTGTCTCATAATCCATGAAGAACATGATTACTTTTTTATAATAACGGGTTTTTTTTGTATTTTCCAATGGCTAAAGGTCGAGTATCTTCAGTATTTGCCCCCAGCAATGCAGTCAAACGTTGTTGACTCTGCATGGGTTTTTGGGATGGGCGGCCTTTATCCGCCAGAGTTTTATTAGGAAGCAAATTAACTCTTCACCGACAACAGGTATGGGGAAACTGCTTTTACCCCCGACTTATCTCGGGGCAAACGGTGAAGGGGTTAAAGAAGAGTTTGCTCTTGTTTGTGTTGTAATCATCTTTCACCTAACAGCCTTGAATTATTTTCGGAAGTTGCTGTTCTTTGAGGCGATCAACTGTATGATCATCCACAGCATTCTACTTGGCCGCATATGGGGAAATCAGTATACCATGGTGGTCCTTGAATCCTGTAATCCAACCTTGAGAAGCTTTGAATTCTGCTGATACATTAATCTTTGTTTCTAATTTAAGGGTCTTTTCTTGCAACAAATATCTGGTTACGGGAATGTCAGCTGGAACGCTTAGACTGGAACCACAATTATAGAAGTTTTTCTAATTCGGAAAGTCATCTTTCTTGCATTCGTGTTCGTTTGGAAGAGCTTGGTCCGGTATAAGTTAAAGCAGTTTTTATTTCTTCTTTCTTACTTAAAATTGTATTGAGGATAGAGTATGGTATTCCAATACGTTGAGACAAAGTCTTTCGCCTTGCACCAGGATTGCCCTCCGCTATCCAAATAATTTTGAACTTTTCCTCTACTGAGAGAGCTGTCTACTTCCGACTCATTTTTTAGTCGCACGATGAAATGTAAGTGATCTACAACACAGTGCACTGCTGGACGCATATCCATGTTGTTACCCAAAATAACCACCATATTGCGGCCCGGCTCAGCATTGCTCTTCTGTCAGACCTGGGATTGTGTTTTTAAAAGGATCTGTTGTTGTTCCTCATTGGATAACGATAACTGGTTTCAACTCGTTTTTTTATTTCCAGGCCCACAATGGCAGCGATGCGGCGTCCTGTATTATAGGAGTTTTAGCCGGAGGCAGGCGGTCACGCGACTGTGGTAGTAAAGAGAAACATGAGAGTGGAGTAGATAGCAGAGTCCCTGATGCCACAACCAAGATCCCTATTACCCGCCCCCCTTTCCTCTGATCTCCGTTTTTGTAGATGGCTAGTTAGGTTCTCAGAAACCCTAAAGCGGTAGTCGGCAACGTATAACTCAGCTAATTTTTAACGGCAAATGGTCAGTACTATCCAGTTTAAACATATAAGTGAGGGAAACAAACAACACAGGTAATGTATAACCAGAGTTGTATAATATAGATGCACGCCGTGCGCAGAAAATTTTCCGCAAAATTCGGAATTTTGTGGAAAATTTTTAGGAAAAAAAACGTAATTTTTTGCTTTTGTAATTTTTTTTTAAATACCGAAAAATTAACAATATTCCCCAATTTTATGTACGATTTATTTATTGTTTGCCAGGGGTGATTTTGTTCCGAATTTTCCGAAAATTTAAGGCATTCGGTTCCAAAAATAATAAAAAATCGGCCATTAGTCCGAAAATTCAGACATAAAAAAAGTATCACTGAAATATATTGCGGATGGTCGCCGAACAAACTGGTCTGGACAAATGATCGCCGAAAATAAGCCAATTTTGTCAATCATTCGCAGAAAAAAATAACCAATTTTGTCAAAGCATCGCGGAAAAAACACAAATTTTTTCTAATAGGAGTGTGGACAAAACGCAAATTTCGTCAAAGGAGCGCAGGTAAAAAACTAATTTCGTAAAAGCATAGCGGAAAAAGCGCGAATTTTGTCAAAGGATCGCGAAAAAAAACACAAATTTCGTCAGAAGATCACAGAAAAAAAAAGAGAATTTCGTCAAAGAATCGCAGAAAAAAGCAAATTTAGCCCAAGGAGCGCAGGAAAACACGAATTTCATAAAAGCATAGCGGAAAACAGGCGAATTTTGTCAAAAGATCACGAAAAAAAAATGCAGATTCCGTCAAAGAATCGCGAAAAAAAAAACGAAAATTTCGCCAAAGTGCCGCGGAAAAAGCGTGGATTTCGTCAAAATATCGCGAAAAAATGCAAATTTCGTCAAAGAATCGCGAAGAAAAACGCGAATTTCGTCAAAGGATTGCGAAAAAACGAAACTTCGGCTAACGATCGCGAGAAAACGCAAATTTCGTCAAAGGATCGCGAAATAAAACAAGAATTTCGTCAAAGCGCCGCGGAAAAAGCGTGAAT
The DNA here is from genome assembly GCA_963932465.1 of Maratus speciosus. Classification (NCBI taxonomy): domain Eukaryota; kingdom Metazoa; phylum Arthropoda; class Arachnida; order Araneae; family Salticidae; genus Maratus; species Maratus speciosus. Next base: position 145,561,891 of record OZ010791.1, read on the forward strand.
TTCGTTAAAATGTTGTGCAAAAAGACAAATTTCGTCAAAGGATCGCGGAAAAAACGCAAATTTCGGCAAAGGATCGCGAAAAAAACACTAATTTCGTCAAAGGATAGCGAAAAAACGCTAATTTCGTCAAACGATCGCGGAAAAAAACGCAAACTTCAGCAAATGATCGCGAAAAAAACGCAAATTTCGTCAAAGGATCGCGAAATAAAACGCGAATTTCGTCAAAGCGCCACGGAAAAAGCGTGAATTTCGTCAAAATATCGCGCAAAAAGGCAAATTTCGTCAAAGGATCGCGAAAAAACGCAAATTTCGTCAAAAGGATCGCGGAAAAAACAGGAATTTCGTCGGCCGCATTAAAAACTCACCGGTCTCTTTAATGATACCTATGAATAGACCTCTGCTTACAAAATATGATTCTGTTGTTTCAGAAGCAATGTCACATTATTTCTGTGAATATTAAGACTGTCATTTTGTGCGAAGAGCTCACAATATTAAGGATTAGGCTGTTTCTAAATATATTGTCAAAATAATTGATAAGATCCCCTTCTTATCATGGATTTTTAGCTTTATTATTTTTTTAACTAACATAATTATTCTGTAATTAATATTAATTTTTAATTTACATGGTAATTATTTTAAAACTACTGTTTTTAATTCATAGCGTCAAATAATATAACACGGTATTTTATTAAACATTAAAGTAATTTGCAGAAAGTTTTTGACCCAATATTTATGTGAGCAAAAAGTTTTTGGTTTTATACAAGTCTGCGTATAACTGGAGTAAATCGTTAGTAGTAATGATAAATAATCATCTAATAAACTTCCTAGCCTCCCATAATGTTTCTGCTTTTTCCCATTTGACCTCCTCCCCCAAGCTCACAATCTTCAAACCTCTTTAAATTTTTTAAAACTTTCTTTGCTTTATTTGAACAATAACAATAAATGATCATGTAATGTCTTTCCACCACCTAAAATTGCCTCTGCCCTCCCCTCTTCTCCACACCCCCCTCTTTCGTACCACACAAAATTTAGTCTTTAAAAATCTTTCATATTTTTTCTGCCCCAATGGTAAAAATTCTAAATTTTTAGTAAAGATAAATAACTAAACAATCATCTAATCAACATCTTTCTCCCTCCAACCCTAAAAAAAAAGATACATCCGTAATTTTGCATTCCCTCTTTCTTAGATTACAAAATTTATAATCTTTGAAACTTTTTAATTAAAAAAAATATCTCTTCTGTTTTTTTTATTAAACATTAAATAATCTCTCTAAATCCTGCTCCTCGATCCCCCCCCCCCCCTTCCAAAGTTTCGGCTTTCCCCTTCTCCTTTCACTGTACAAAGTACACAAAAAAGTTTAAATATTTAAACATTTTTCTGCCCTTTTTATAACTGTCTGTGTAGTAATGATAAATAAATAATCATCTGATCGAACTCTCCCTGCAAAAACTTTTACTTTGCTTCTCTCCCCTTTACCCATCTCCCTACACTCTGCAGTAGCAATATAGTTAAGAAGTCAATCCTCCACAAAAATTTGGAATTCCCCCCTTTTTTTTCTGCTGTATTTGTTACTTTAAAATAAAATATAAGTGATAGTTTTCTAAATTCAACACGCTGAAATCCCTAAATTTCTTGCTACACGCTGACCCAGCTGTTTAAATTATATTTACAAAAATGAAACCCTTTATTTAACACTAGAAAGCCCACAATCAGTCATTTTGACTGCTACCAAATCAATATATCTCGGTTCGAACCAGAAATTTTTTTTTATAAAACTAGTTAAATGGACAAGTTAATAATTTAAATTAAAAATTCTGGTGTGAAATATTTTTCTAAAATTTGAGTAAAATTCTCGGTCTTTCTATTTTTAAAATGTATTATAATTCAATTTGTAAGTCCTTAAATTGTTTTGGGTTTGGTCCTTGAAAGTCATTAAAAGTGCTTGATTTTATTTAAAGAAATGTGTACGAACCCTGCTGTGGATGCAGATAAATTTTTAATTTAAATTGTCAGCTTCAAGGGATTGTGGGTGCAAAGGTAACCAATCGGAAAGCTACAAAGAGCAAATCTTGAATCTGAAAATTTAAAGATTTATAAACATTTTATTGTATTTTTTCATATAAATTGTTATGTTTTATGTTAAAACTAATATTTTCACCGTTCTCTTCAATTAACATTGTATTACAAGAATATGTGCAATATTTATTAGATATTAAAAAATGTATAGAAAAATTAATAAAATATGGAACTAATTAACTGTAATTAGGATGAGCGAAGCGAATCTTCTACTAGGCTACACAAATTACATTTTGTCATACACTTTACAAAAAAACTATTCAGTATTTTGACTTAAAATTAAACATAAAAATTAATTATGATCTGTAGATTTGCACAGTATTATTTTTTTTTACAGAATAACCTTAAAAAAAATTATTATTTTAATTATTTTATTTTACATGTTTTTTTTCCATTACGGACGCATTTTTGCAAATAAAAAATTAAATACGTATATTTTCAGAAGAAAAAATAAATCATGGAGTTAGTCATTATAGATAGAATCATGATTAATTAAATAGTTTCACAGTTTCTTTTATAAGATTTTTAAAATACCTTTTTTATGAAAATTATAGCATATTTTAATGAATTAAAATTTGTGAAAATTCAATTATTTGCATTCAACTATAAAAGTATCCTTTAGTGTTAAGAATTCAAATACATAATTTATTCTGATTATGTGAAATCCTTTACGCAGATGATACTTACTCATTTTAAAAGAATTATATTATAATTTTTTTTTTTTTTTTGTAAAGTGGAAACAAAAGAATTGTAAATAAATAAAATTAGTTGTTAAATTCGTTATATCATAAATAAAAAATTTCGAGGAAATTCTTAGTTATTTGGCTGAATTTACATTTCTAAAATTAAAATGCGTTAAAACATAAAATAAAGTTTTTGCTTAATAAAGATTCAAAAATAATATAAAAAAATATTGTTACTTTCAAATATTTATCGTATTAAATAATGCTTCGCGAATCCAAACAAAGTATGGCTTTTGCTAATTAAAATATAAATAGCTTTGAAAGAGACAAGAATTCTCTTCGTGAAATCGAATTCTCTTGTGCATTCTTTTTCTCATGAAAAGGAAAAAAAAAAAAAGTTGCTCTGGCATACACATATTCGAACATGAGGATTTCGAATTTGAGCTCATTAATTATTCTCATTATTTAGGTTAGTAAACATGTCATTGTTGATGATCCCTATGTGATCTTTATATTTCTTCCTTTTATTTCAGTTTTACTGACATATTTGTACTCTCATACATTTTAAAATTATTAAAAATTATATTAAGAGGCTACTTCAGTCACTTGAAAAGACCCGCTCACTAATGCTAATCCTATGGAAGACATTTTTAAAGATATCTCATTTGCATTTCAGTATTTTTAAACAATTCTTTTTGCATTGGCTAGTTGAGATCAATCTATACAAAGGGCGTTTTTTACTTTTTCGATTTTGTTTACAGATATTGTTAATTACGAGACTCATTTTCAGAACCGGTTTCAAAAGTGAAAGCATCCTCTTGAAAAAAATCTGCAAACAAAATCGAAAAAGTAATAAAGGGCAGATGTAGAGATCAATCTCAGCTATCCAATGCAAAATCATTTAAAAATATCAAAATGCAAACGAGATATCTTAAAAAATTTCTTCCATAGGATTAGCATTAGTGAGCGAATCTTTCCAGGTGACTGAAGTAGCCCCTTAAATCTTTCTAGCGATATGAATAAAAACAATTGAAGATGAAAGCACAAATTGACAATAGTCAGTTTACAGTACTTTTATGTTAAAATCAAACTGAAACTTTATGTTTGATATGTAGAAACTCTCTTGGAGTTTGCAAAGAATGTACTCGCAAATATAAAAAAAAAGCTTTTGAAACTGATACTTCATTTAAAAATGTGCATTCATGATGACTTAAATTTAAAATGCTTAAAAAAAGAAAGAAAGAAACTATTACATATTCAATATTTTTAAAGTCCGATTCATTTAGTATGAAATAGAAGAAATAATATCCAGAGAAATAAAAAAAATTTGAAAGTAATATAAGCTAAAATATACAAATGGCATTGCGAAAAAAATGATAAATCCATGAATCATGATAAATCCAGAAATTTCCATAATAAAGTGAAAGCTATATATTTTCAATATTTGTTGCCCATTACATTGCAATTTATGAAAGTACTGATGCACGAAATTCCTTTCAGTTTGCAGTTTTCATTCGCAGACATGATGTGTACTTAAGAATAAGTGAGGAGCTTCTGGAAATTATCCCTATGCTCGGTACAATCACCATAGCTGATATTTTTAATTCAATTATGAAAAATTTGACAAAGCTTGTTGTTTGCTGTAGCTTGTTGTTTAAAAAGTAAGGTTGCAAATAATAGCGCTCCTGTAACGATTGGTTTTATAAATCCCCAGGTCTGAACTTAAACCTCTTTTTAATTTTATCTCAACGTAATTAAACTTTAGTTTTATATTCTCTGTTGGTGTTTCCTTGAGTAACGGTGTGTTGTGGCTAGTGGAGGTTGTTAACCACGAATCCTCGCTAACTGGCAGGAGATGTGTGTCGCCCGGTACCAAGCCCCTCTTCCCCATTTTATGTCGGTGTTTCTTGCTTTGGGAGTTGGGCTGTTGGAACCATGTCTCTAGAGTGCAAACCAATCTAGCGTGTCTATGCATAGACAGAGTTTACTGCACTGCTGGTTGAATTAGCAGTTTTCTCCTCTTTTTCTTGCTGTGTGCGGAACATGGACGCTGTCTGTTGGTGTCAGTTGTACCAGGTTAATTCTGTTAGGATTCATCTAATTGGAATTCCATTTCGATCTGCCTCTGTGGATCACTCTTGTGTCCACTGGCTTCAGCTTGTGTACTTGCCTCTTGAACCGTCATTTCATGTGTGGCTATTGGATCATTGAACAGCTATCTGTTTTTCTGGCTGTGGTCTTGAACTGCGATCTCTCACTGCCTTGATTCATGCTTCTGGTCTAAAAGAGTGATTGAATGGCCTGTTCTGCTCACATAGGCCTCTAAGCAGGGGTACCTTGAGTAATTCTCTTGGTATCTGAGGGGGTTTGTCATGTCCTCTCGAGCAAAGTCAGATAATATAGACGAACACGCGAACGCCGTTCGCAGAAAATTTTCAAAGTTTGCACAGTTTCGATGTTTTTTTTTACAAATTTCTTTGACTCCGGGTGGAGATTTGGTGCGATGCACGTCGCAGACTCTTGAGAAGGTCTGCAGACTATTTTTTAACTGGAGAAAAAAAAAAACTTTTAAAAATTTTAAGAAAGAGTCCCAATATTAAGGAATAGTTTGTCTCAAAAACAGTAGATAAACTGATGAGTAAGAGTTCATCTCTTCCATTCATGGACTAATAACTTTTTTATTTTAACATTCATTTATTCGTATTTCAGTTATTTTATAGGGTTGATTGTTGATGGCCAATTATCTACACGAGGGATATGGGCCCGAGGGGGAATGCCTTCCGTGGAGGTCTTTCTAAGGGAACCTAATCCGTATTAATGCATGGAAATCCACAGTTCGAAGAAAACCACGAAAACTCCGAACGATTAGGCCGACGGGCGCGATTGGGTTCGAACCCAGCACCCCCCGTCTACCAGCTTCGAGAGCAGAACCTCTCAGCCACTGGTGGGGCCAGTTATTTCATAGATTTATTAAATAACAGTTTTGTTGAGCAATCATAAATTGATATCTTTATGTAAGTTAATGATTAAAATATTTCACATTTTAATAAATATATTTTTTTTTAATTTTCATTAGTTTTTCTTTCATTCATTAGTTGTCTGTATTAAGCATACCATTCAATACTACATTTCTTGACTGAGCTTTAATAATGCTTGTAAATTAATATTTTTCTTTTAGTGGTGTTGCCTTAGTGGCACTCCACTTGCATATAACTGTTCATTTTTGCTGTTAGCGGTGATATAGGACTTGGGAGGGTGCAGCGTTTTTTAGCAGAAAAATTTTAAGAAATTATTAGAGTTCGCAGACAGTTATACATTTTATCTAAGTCTGCTTTCGAGGCGGAATGCTTAGTGACAGTTGGGATGAGTGTAGCCTTCGGCTTGGAAGAGCGATTGTTCTGCCCTGTTCGTTGAGCAGGGTACCTCTCATACGCCAGTACTTTTAGTACCCGAGGGCTTGGTCATGCGTTATCCAGATGTAATGCCTAGTGACAATTGGTGGTGCAGAGCACAGAGTGATTGTCTACAGACTGTTTCTGTTGTTCCATGGTAAACTCCTCCTGGTTTCGGTTAAATAGGTTTCGACATAGGCATCCTGAGGCAGACATCTCCTTGAATCACGGATTCATCAAAATATGCTACGGGTGGTAAATTAATATGCCTCAGCAGGGGCTATACGAAGTTCTTTGTTGTGGTGGGCCTTGTTAAACTGTTTCATTCAGGGTCGGACTGGGCCAGGAAAAAGGGCGCAGACCTTGGATTTACAGACGGCACAAAAAATTTAATGAATTCAATGCCCTGTTTAAGTTTCCTGGATCAAGACAGCTAGTAAAAAGATATAGTTTATATACTTTTCTGAGTTATAAATAAAATAAAATGTGTTAGGGATTTATCCTTAAATTTCGGAAAATAAATTTAGATCGTACAAATACTAATAACTATCAATTAGTCTCCAGTAAAAATATACAGGAATTATAAATTTAAAATAAACTGTATATAGGAAAACTTAGAAAACGTTTCTCATATCTTTTTTTTTTTCTGTTCATCCGTCCAAAACAGAAGACAATCTCCTTAGGCACATCCCACACTAAGGCGACACATAAGACATGTCGATTGAATTCGCTGGAAAAACTGGTTTAAAACAGGTTTGAAACAACTTCGTTCTTTGTTTCAACCGGTTTTTGCACTACATGTTGCTTGTTGTCTCAGTGTAGGATGCGCCTTAGAGTGCTGAAAGGTAATCCATGTCTTGTTATTATCCATCTCTCGATATTTGGGAAACTAATTAAACAGACGAACCTACTAAACTGATATGCCAATGTCTTTGATGATTGTGGCATGTTTAATGCAAAAATTAATGTAGGTCATGATTCGTAATTTTTAATAGGCATTTTTTAATAATTTTCTTAATTAAAAAATGTCATTGAATTTGGAATAAATTTGGGTCTACTGAATGTACACTATATGGCCATTAATGACCGGCAACTTTCAATTTTAGACATTTTATCGAATATTTAAAAATATACTTGCCAGATTCTTCTGGAATTTTAGGATTAAAAATAACAGGTTTGACTTCATTTTTATCAATGTCGATTTGATAAGGAGGACAATTAGGAGGAACAAAAAATTAAAGAAAAGAAATAATACTTGGGATCACCCTGTAAAATATAATGCACAAAATGATATATCACTACAGAATATACATACAAAGACATTGTACAATATGTGTATTCATTTGTGTAAGAATAGCATGTATATTAATAGAGATATAGCGATTTTTGTAAAAAAATAAAAAATTCTTGCATGTTTTTTTCTTATAACATGCAGGGTTTTTAACCAAATTTAACACCAATTTCAGAAAAATTGACAAAATGTAGTAATAACAATGTAGTGCAATTGGAATACAAATATATTAAATATTTAAGGAAATATTGGCAGTTGTATAAAATAATTATTATCTGCACATCTGCAAACGATAGCAAGGAGCTTTTTGCATAATTTAATAGTCAACTCTATAGAGCAACTTATAAAAAATCAGTCAAATATTGTAAAAATTCAGAAAGATATCGGCATTAGAGTGAGCTGTTTTTTTAGTTTCTCACTATAACTCGCTGAATGATAAGGGATTGTCCACAAATTGTTATTTTTAAAAACGCTATTTAATTATAGTTTACGATTATGTTTAGGAAAATTTTGACTCTAAACTACGATGAAAAGGAAAATATAGTCCATACATTGATTACTTTTAGTAAATTGAGGAGCGTATGGTAAAATTTTGTGAAATTAGCCCAATATTCAAAACATTCTACAGTAAATTCTATCGCATATGTACCGTCACATTAAGAAAAAGACCTTGATCAATAAGTACAGTAAATTCACATAACTGTTAAGTAAATATTAAATAAAGTTTAAAATAGTTAAGTATATGTTTCAGTTAAATAAATGTATTTTATGGAAAATGCACTTTTCTGTGAAAATTCCATACGCAAAACGTAATTTCTCAAAAAGCTATTGAAATATCACTATAAAGATCAAATTGAAAGTTATTCTCATAACTCATGATAAATGTATAATAGATCTTAGATTTTAGTTTATTATCTTCACCACTGTCATACAAATTACGCGTATACAGAAATTACATATGTATGTGATAGAATTTACTGTAGAATGTTTTGCGTATTGGGCTAAATTTCACAAAATTTTATTATAAACTCCTCAATTTACCTAAATGTAATCAGTGTATGGACTATATTTTCCTTTTCATTGTAGTTTAGAGTCAAAATCTTCCTAAACATAACCGTTAACTATAATTAAATAGCATTTTCAAAAATTTTGCTCAGAACGCTGTCAGATAAGTTAAAAATAACAAGCTGTGGACAATCAGTTATCATTCAGCGTGTTTTAGTGAGAAACTAAAAAACCGATCACTCTAACGCTGATATCTCTCTGAATTTTTACGATATTTGACTGATTTTTTTTAACAAATTGCTCCATAGAGGGGACTATTAAATTATTCAAAAAGCTCCTTGTTATCATTCGCACATGTGCAGATAAAAATTATTTTATACAACTGCCCATATTTCCTTAAACATTTAATATATTTATATTCTAATTGCACTATATTATTTCTACTACATTTTGTCAAATTTTCTGAAACTGGCGTTAAAATCGCTATATCTCTATTAATATACATGCCATTCTTAGGCAAATGAATACACATATTGTACAGTGTTTGCCTATGTATATTCTGTCAGGGTTCCCAGCAAAACATGACGGGCAAATAACGAAATTTGCTACTTGTTTTTGCAATCCTTTTTCAAACTTAGCGATTTTTTGATGAATTTTGCGTCATTTTTCCTTTTTTCTCCAAGACTTTCCATGACTACTTTGAAATTCCATGACTTTCCCTGACTTTCCATGACGCTGGGAACCCTGTCTGTGGAGATAGATCATTTCATGCATTTTATTTTACAGGGTGATCCCAAGTATTATTTTTTTCTTTACTTTTTTGTTGGCCCACTAATTCCCCTCCGTATCAAATCGACATTAATAAATATGAAGTGTGATACCTGTTTTTTTTTTAAACTCTAAAATTCCAGAAGAATCTGACAAGTATATTCTTAAATATTCGACAAAATATCTAAAAATGAAAGTTGTCAGTCATTAATGGCCATATAGTGTATTTCACTAAAAATTAATAAAAATTCATTCGGATGATTTTTATGAAGTTATAAATCAGAAGTTTGTCAAGTAGATTTAATGTCAAATTTTAAACTCTTTTAACATCATGAAGATTTAAGAAAAAATATATAAATTGTACATTTTTTTTTTTTGTTTGTCTCCATCCAAGCAACTCAAATAGGGTGTTATTGTTTGAACATTCAAAATTGGTATAAATTTTAATATGCAGATGATTTTATAATTATGCTATTCTAATATTAAAATAATTTATATTAATAGATCATAATTTATGCATTGCACAAATTAGTAGACATTATTTCCAGTTGATTTGTACGTATAGATTTTTTTCCAATTATTATGTATATATATTATGTTACATGTATAAAATTATTTAACCGAATAAGTAGGGGGTGACATTCCCCCAGGATTGTAAATCTATACATTAATCTTACTTGATACATCCATAGTTGAGTCCATTAATACAAAAAAGTATATATTCCTCTTATTTGTTAGCAATTTCAGACTTTAATATAATCCTGTCGAAATTTAGGATTTTTTTTAACAGTCATCGTGCTGTGACATATGAATTGACTGCATATTCCCTTTTTTATACAATTCTTTTTTCCTTCAAGAGCACAAGCTTAAGCAAAGATAATTTTTGGGATATCATTAGTCCATTGTTTTTTAGATTCAATGACCAAGGATTGAGTTTGGCTGTCTCGTCTACATTGGCCAAACATATGTCTATTAGTTGGACCAACAGCTAATATTGCGTCTGAGCCAATTGATGACTAGACTAAAGATCTGAAATGCCATTTGACCAACATTTATGTTTACTGGCAAAACTGCAGTAATAATAAAATATTCTATTAACTGATCCTATTTTAATTAGAAACTTCAATTGCATAGTTGTTTTTTTAGGAAATAATGATGCTTCCAGAATTACCGATTAAAATTGTTTATAATTTTGTTTATTTCAGAAACATTTACCCTTTACTGCTGGTATTTTAACAAATATATCTAAAACTATTTTGTAAATAAATTTTACTTTTATGACTATTAAGATGCAAGCATATCAGTGCTGAGAGCTTCAACCTTTTTAAATTAATATGAAATAGTTATTATTTCAGTTATAAACGTGATAGATATAATTTTTGTTATAATCTGACAGCAAATGCTGTTTACTTACTAGAGCTTTTTTTTTCTTTAGAAAAGTAGCATCTTCAAATGTGGTGTTTGCATGTGTCTCTATCATCACACACAAAAATTCCATATGCATACTTCGTTCAAAATGTATTTTATTTCTTGAACAAAAATGTACTTTCCGTATAGAAATTTTGAAAACTGAAGCTCATGCTTCTTTTAGAAAAGTACCGCATATTATTGGAGTATTTGAATAATGAAATATAAGGATATAACACTTGCTTGTGAAAATAATAATACACTTGCAAGATTTGGTATAAGGGGAGGCATGAGGGGAAGAGGTATTTTGTATCCTTAAAAATGCATTTATGCATCCTTAAAAGGCTAAATTTATATTGCACTACAATAAAGTTTCTAGAAAAATCATACATGAAAAAGTCCCTTTAGTAGCCTTAACCCCTTGGAGACGAGTGACACGTATACGTGCCGCATGAAGCACTCAGAATCCTTGTTTTTCCTCACCAGTAAAATTTTACTGTAAAATTTGCCTTATTTAATCAGTGCATTTTCTCGATTCACGAAGACACAAATTTCTGTTTTTAAAAAACGGTGACAAAAGATTAAAAATTTCGTAAAAGGCTCCCGTCCCGAAGGGGTTAAATCACTACAATAATTGAGTAAATTTACTCTTCTCTGCACACACTTCCCGTAATTTGTAAAATTCTTATCATAATTAGAGATGAAGTGAAATATTTAAGTTTCCATAATTGAGAGAAATTCTCCAGAGATTATCGTAAAAGATGCAAGAAAATGCAGCCAGTGTTTTTATATTAAAAAAATCTATCATAATTTCTGAATAGCAATCAAAACTTTATTTAATGATACCTTTTTCTACGATTAAATAAGACATTTTTTCATATATAAAATACATATGAGAATTTCTGAATAATTATTTAACTGTGAAATCATAAAATAACGCAAAGATTACTACCCGAAGATTATGGTAGATTTTTGAATGAAAAGTGCACTGGTGCAGTATGCAGCTGCTTGCAGGATTGCTATTAAAAAGTGTGATCATCGCTACATTTCCCGAGAAGAAACATTCTGCTTTCCAAACAACAAAATCCACACAAAAAGTTTTTGCCTTCTAACATTATATATTTATTTTCTCAAATTCTTTTTCAAAAACAATGGTTTCAATAATAGCTGGACTCATGGCCAGCTTTAAAGGGGGGCAAGGTTGGGCGACCTCTCTCTCCGGGAATACTAAAATATGCAAAATGTTTGACGTAAGTATAAAACGTAACAGACTTCATTCTAAAAAAGCGATGAAAAAAATATTGCCCATGACAACGTGAATACTAAATTTCCCCTGAGACCTGGGTGCATGTTTTTTCCCCTCAATCGTATTCAAATGTCCGCCTTGGTGTCAAATCCTGCAAATTTTTTCGATGTAGTTTCAATTTCTTTGTGATTATAAAAATCTCTCTCTCTTAATTTATGATTATTCTTAAGCAAACCCTCAAAATTTAGTAGGCTAATGGGAATGTATGTATAGTTGGGGTGAAATATTGGAGCGGTTTAGGGACGCGAAATATTTCCTGGGTGAGGGCACAACGGCCCCCGGGCCGGTCCGAACCTGGTTTCGTCTGACGTTGCTGTTGTGACTGTTGGACACGACTTCGTGTCTTTTGGGATGGGGGGATTGCTACGCTATCTCCTTTGAAGGAACGTATGGAGCCATTCGGCTGTGGTTCAGGGAACTCTTTGGCAGCAAACTTTTGTATATCCTTGCTATTTTCAAATTTAATATATTGATGTCTTATTAAATATTTTTTTAATTTTCCGGTGGCTGTTTTAACATTTTTCTTGCGAGTGGGTATTGGAACTGTGCATGTTTGGTAGCTATTTTGTCTTTTACAAAGGTTGTATTTTGTATGTACAAATCTCATTATGTGCGACGTGACGGTAGTATTTATTTTTTTGCTGTTTGAGAAGAGGGGGTGGTAAAGTGGCTCATGGCTTTGTATTCCATTTTTTATTTAGCCCTCTATGGTGAACGAGTTTGACATCCCTGCTCTAGAATAACTCGCAGAAAATAGTCACCACACTGACTGTCTGTCCAAGAAATTTTTTTGTAAAAGGTTCATAGAGAATTTTTAAAGTATTTTAACTCAGTAAGGTAATGTGGAAAGTAATTTCACATGAACGGAGCTAGATCTTTTTCTTGCAAAGAAAGACATGCTATCACTACAAGAGTTGAAGCCTGGTATAAACTAGTTAAATATCAGGAGTCAAATACAGTACACTCCCTCAAATTCACACATCATCACAGATGTAGGGCAAAATTAAAAAATATTTTAGCTGATTCCATATGTATTTTAAATGTGTAATTTTCGATATGACTGAACTCGTGGTTTTTCATGAAATATAATGTATTTGTGAAAAAAATCAAGATATTGCTGATATCCCTGGTAATCACAATCTTTTACCATAAATATTTATGTATCAAGCTTTTTTTGGTTATTAAGTCTGGCCTAATCGGAAATAAAATTACCTTACTTTATGATTTTTATGTAAATTAATAGTATACCTTTAAGGGTGTATTCGAAAAAATATTTTTCCACCCTCAACAGCTCGGAATTTTCCGATACATTTTCAGACTCATTTTTAAAAGTAAAAACATGAAACTTGCTGGGGTGATTTCTGAAGACATGTTTAACATGCCGTGTGATTTCATTTTCAGCTCAATTAATTAGAATTTGATTTTTAAACAATTATTTTCTCAGTATGACCATTTTTTTCATTCCCAGATCGCCCGCTTCGGAAAATTCGGTTCAAAATGCCAACTTTGATAGCGTTTTTTACAGTATTTTCTGCATTTATCAAAAAATTAAGAAGCACGACACATTATATAGTTTCTAAATAAGAGAATTTCCTAGTTTGATGCGTTTGAGAGCAAAAATGAATTTTAAAATGAATCAGAAAATAAGCAGTTTGGATCGGAATACACCCTTAAGAGGAAAGTTTAATTGAATAATTCAAGGAAAATGTATCTCATCTTATTTATGCATATTTAATTATAGCACAATTATTTACTTGACCTTTACTTTCAATAATTTAATCATTTTTAAATTATCTTCCTTTTTATCAGTTTATTACTTATTTTAATATTTTCTATATTGCTTGCATTCATTATAATTTTGATTGCATTATTACATTCAAATTAGTTTAAAAAATTCAAACAAAGCTCTGGTCCTAAGCTGTGTGGTTTTGAGGGAGTTTACTGTATTAGCATTTCAGAAGTTGTAAACGATTTTTTTCAATTTATACTTTAATATACAGGGTGTCTGGTGGCTAATTCCTAAGCCGTTAGTCTTACATATATAGTTCCAATTACAAAAATGTTTAAAATCAGGTAAAGAAATATTTTAAAAGTGATTTGGATCAATAAAAACATTTCTTAAAAAATACGAAATTTAAATTTTTATACAGTCCCCTGGTCCTATAAGTAATATTTAGTAAAATTTTCCTTTTACACTGACAAGTAATACACAAAAAGTCCCGTTATTCTACGATTAAAATTGACCCAGTAATGGCTGTTTAAAGTTGGAGCATATTTTTTGCTGCAAATTGGGGGTCATTCACAAATTTAGTCGAAATATAATTTCGTCATATATATTAAAAAGTGGTTGAGAGTAAAATTAACATGGCAATATAAATTTGAAATCTTTAATCATTCTGACATATTAATGCAAAATATACAATTTGTAATAAATATTTATGAAGAAAGAAAAACAGAATTTTTGTTAAATAAAATGGTGCTAAATTAACAGCCTCAATTCTTTACAAAATGATACGTATTTTAAAATATTATTAAATTACACTAACCTGCAAAAGTTGGATTATGTCATGTGTTTTAGCTTTTGATAATTGATTCATATGTATTGTCCGCTGAATCTGAAATTGACCTTCATTTTTAACCATCACATCAGGATTTTTTGCAAATTTCAAAGTTAAAAATGAATCTCCTCCCTCATCTCATCGGACCAATCGGCTATTTAGCTGTAAGAATCCCAGGATAAGCAAAAATATCGAATAAATTATTGAATAAAATAAAATAAAACAAAAAAAGTTTTACATGTTTTATAGTATGAGATTTTCACTATATTTTAATTCATTTTTAGATTCAGTGCTAAAAAGCACTTAAAAATCAATTATCAAAAGTTAAAAAACACAGCCATCTCCTCCACTTTATAGTATCAGATTTTTGTTATTCTTTAAATTTGACAATTTATGATTTGCGCCAGTATATAAAATGTAATCTCAATCAGATATTTAAAAGTGAGTTAAACTTCGAGTACAAATTTTGAACTTGGAAAACATACATATGATTGTTGAAGTAACATAAAAACTTGTTATTTTCCGGGGTAGTACTGGTCCCAGGTGATATTTCAGGACATACTTTTTCCAATATTTCAGGACACATTTACCAGGCATACTATTTTCCATGATCGTTTGTCAAAGTTCGAGATTAGTCCCCACGAACGTTTGTCAAAATTTACAATTTTTTTCCACGATCGTTTGGCAAAATCACAAATTTCAGCGAATGATTGACGACATTCACGATTTTTTTAGAAATTGGTTGAAGTCTATTGCAATTTTTTTTTAGCGACCGATTAACAAAATTTGCAATTTTCCTTCTTGTCCAACTGACAAATTCGTTTTTTTTTTTTTTTTTTTTTTTTTTTTTGCGACCATTTGACGAAATTTGTGAGTTTTTCATCATCAGATGACAAAAAGTTTCACTATTTTCTGACTCTTAAGGCGCCTATTAATTCCAAAGTACCAATTTTGTGCAACACAGTAGACTCCCTTAAATCCTCGACCCTAAAATCAACAAACGCCTAAAATCCGCATATTTTTTCAGATGTAAACAATGAAATCTACAGTTAAGTTGCAGGAACAAAATTCACGATGGTGCCGAAACCAGCGACTACTGCAATGTTTTTTTTTACTAAATTTTTTGTTAACCATTCTCTTTTGGCTATTACAGCTGATTTATTACTAAATAACTTGTCCAACATTACATTACTTTTGATATAAATTAGCATATCTATATCAAAAATTTCAGTGTTCGAAATGGAAAAATCCACGAACCGGAACACTATTTTAAAATTATTTTTCGCGAATTTTTTTTTTTAATTATAGAAAAATTTACTTCTAAACATACAAAGCAGTATAAGAAAATCATTCTGGACTCTAAATAACAATGAAAAAAGTTATTAAATTTAAAAGTACTAAGAATAATTAATAACGTATCGATCTTACGACCGATTTACCGCTAGATGGCAGCATAGGACTTTTGGAAATGAATTTAATCGATTTCATCTGTAAAAATTTAATATTTTTCTAAATTTTTATTTTACATAATTATTTTAATAATTACTTTTAAACTAATAAATTATTTGAATATTTTACTTATTTTAATGTTTCACTTTATTGTAAGCATTCATTATAATTTCCCTTGCTTAACTAACAATCAAATTAATGTTTCAAAAATGTAAACAAATCAATAACCAGAAATCCGCAAAATTCTAAAATCCGCACAACTTCTGGTCCCAAGCTGTGCGGATTTGAGGGAGTCTACTGTACCTTAAAAAAAAAAAAAAAAAACGAAAAAACAAATAAATATATATATATATATATTTTCACAGAAAAATCATGACTGTGTGCTATGGTACTAAATTCGCGAAATTTCAGGACATGTTACCATATTTCAGGACATTTTTTCATTTTTCAGGAATATCAGGACAAGTACTACCCTTGTGTTTTAGCCAATCTGAAGGCTTTTATTTTTGAGTTATCAACATCATAGAATTTTCAAGGCCCGTTGGTACCTCCCATGTTATTAACTTTTACATCTCAACCACCAAGTCTGTCAACAAAAATGATGATTTTCTAAAATTTGGAAAGTCATTGCACCACTCGCAGGGAGGTAGTATATTTAACACTGGTGCTCCCAACTCATGAATGCATCAAAGGAACTTTTTTTCCATGCTGCTTCAGAGTATTTAAATTATATAGTTTTATCATGGCTTTAATTTTAATGTTATGTTTTTTGCACTTTCGATGGAGGTTTAACAGGGGTCGCGACCCACTGCAAGTACTCCTTAAGCACCCGCACTGACTTGACTGGGATTCGGAAACTCTGAGGAGCAGCAGATACGTAGTTAGTACTATTATAAAAACAAATTTAAGACAATCTGTCTCATACTCCATTATTCAGTATATTATTTAATCCTATTATATTCTAATGTTTAGATTACAAAATTTCCATTTTTGGAGAATTTTTAAACCATTTTTGTAGCAGAAAATCCAAATAGAGTAGACTTTCCCTGGTTACAAGAGAAAGAAACATGGCAGGTACAAATATGTAGTCTGACAGGAGTAATGATTCGATCTAAAATAGATACATCATAGTGTCTACAGAAATTTAAAGAAAAAGTCCCCCTGATTTTTCCTACACTTTTATTAGACTTCCCCGATTTCCATTATTAATAATACAACAGTATTATGTTCAATCTACATCCGATGGCATAGCTAATTGGATTTAGCTGGCCACTTGTGGTCAGGTTATACTAATAAATCATTTAAAGATTTCAAAAATGGGTAAATTGTCTTTAATATAGGCACTATCCACAGAAAATGAGGACATGATCACCTTAATTTGTGTTAAATATCAAAAACTAATACCAAGTACATCTTATTAAAAATATTGGAAGCGACTAATCAGAATAGGAAAAAAATATGGTATATAAAATGGTTTTGTTGGCAAGGTGAAAATGCCAGTATTTTTCCATATAGACAATGATGTTTCCATGATTTTCGAGTATTTTTACAAAATTCCCTGACTTTTCCAAATTGATAAACCTCCCTGATTTTTCCCATGATTACCCAATTCTGTAGACACCCTGTACATATAGTAGAAGGGGTATGTGTATGCTTTATGTAACGTAGTTGTAAAAATTAGCGAATACAGCACAAAAAAATTGAACAAAGTACTACTGTCTGAACATGTTACAAAAGAAATCATTAAATCTGTACTGAACCCTCCTTCAGGATGAGCTATTTCATTGTCCCTTCTCCCCCCCCCCTCCCTTTACAATACTTTTCAATTTTTTTGAAGTTGTGAAATAAATTTTAAACAATTTTGTTTATTTTAAAATTGTCAAAATTATCATAAATTAATTTTATTTTTCAAATGTTAGTTTACAAAGGAATGAATCATCAAGACAAAAATAAGACAATATTACAAAACAAATAGATATAAATAAAAAATATTTAATCAATCTTTGTGTACAGATTCCAACTTTACAAAGGAAAAGCACTTAAACTTTTATCTGATTACCGGTTCATCTTCTTGCACTATGCAGTGCTCAGCCCACAGCAGAGAAGAGGCACCAGATGGAGAAATAAAATACAGAAGTTTCAGACAGAATGAAATTAAGTAATACCAAATTATGAAGATAGTCAAATTATTTAACTAAATCAGTCATCGATGAGTAAGAAAGAATCTTTTGCTGCCTCAAAGATCAATGTTTATGTAATAAATATGTTAATTTCATACAGAAAAATATTCACCTAAACTTCAAGACTTCACAAAATTGATAAATTAGACTGCTGACAGTACAATTCATTAGATAAGGACATAATCCTAGAATTTTTTAGATTGTAAAGGCTTGAAGTTGAAATGAATGTTATTTTTTGAAGTTCATACAAATTGTTCAAAAAATGCAGTTAATTTATTCACTTGGAACATTCTATCAATGATTTCAGAATTTGAGCACAACAAGCATGCACCCATATTCATATACTAAAATGATGTAACTTCAGATTAAGTCTGCTACATTCAAAGGCATCTCCTCTATTTGTGTGTTATAAAACTGTTCAATATCACGAAGAGATCTTTTGTCATCTTCTGTAATAAAATTGATAGCCACACCTTTACGACCAAATCGACCACCTCTTCCAATCCTAGAGAAAAAAAAAAAAAAAAAAAATTATATATATATACAATGAATACTCAAAACAAATTTTAAAATTTCTAATCTTATAAATTAAAAAAAGTATCGAGCATTGATTTCATCACTGCTACCAAATATCACTATTTAAACTGCCATTATTTAATGTTAAATATATGCAGTAATATTACTTTATTTAATGAATACTTAAAAAAAAAAAATAGATGTAAGACACTTTCAGTGTGGCTTTATGGTTGGAAACTGGCTTCTAAACAAACGGTTGTTTTTATTTATTATTAAACATGAGTTGTAGAAAATGCTACCAATGCATAGAGTTATAGGTTCAGAATCCCAAAATCTGGAAGGAGACAATGGCTATATTGTTAAACAAACACAAAAACAATAACATTTATACAAAGGAAGAAACCAAACAAAAAAACTAATCTTAAACTGTGTACAAAACTGTACAGTCGGAAGATAATGCTGGGGGCAAAATAGTTTTTAACCCCCCCCCTAAGTTATAAGCCCTAATTATAATTTAAAAATTAACCTAACTAAAGTATAACCTAAGCAATCATATGGTAGTGGACAATATAAGGAAAACAATATTTCTTTTTCTAATTTTATCATACAAAAATACGTATTAAAAAAAAATCTAAGATTATTTTGCATTAGAAAAAGTTACACTTCAAATGTTTTTTCCTATAAGAAAAATTACCTTAAAAAAAAAAGAAAAAAAATCTTATCACAGACTTAGTAAGATTACCAGACCCAAACTTTTACGAAGAACACAGCAACTGTAATATATTTAAAGCAATAGTTTGCTGTGTTTAACAGATCATTCAGAACTATTAAATATTAAACCAAATTGTGTATGTGTGTGGGGAGGGTAAAATTATGTTGAATTAAAAATTCAATGCATTACAATATTACCATTTATCAGTATTATTGTCTGCTATAAAAGCTTAAAAAGCAAAAAACAGTAAATTTAATTAAATTTGCATAGAACTAACCATACGTTATTCCTCGGAACCCCTCTCTCCCTATTGGTATTGTTATCAGTGTCTAAAACCCCTTTAGTTTTACAATTTGTTCCTTAATTTTACTTTTTATACATTTGCAATGATATATAGATATGGTTATACATTTATTATTCGCATATATATTTATGAGACTAAAAAATACAGCATGATTTCAGTGTACTTTGATAATGTATTCAGTAGGTGGACCAGTGAAAAATCACCCCCCCCCCCCACACACACACACATCTTACTGCATTGAAATGTCTCCCGCCTTCAGAACATTTAGGATTTGATGCTTATTAATGATTTAGATGTAAATTTCCCTTCCAAGGAAAATGTCTGATTCCAACACAGATCTATGCTGACAAATAATTCAATGGGAAGTATAATGAGGTACTACACCCATTCATTCAACAAACAGTACACTTTTACTTAACATAAGTATTCTTTTTTTCAGCAAAAATATATTTTTCAATAAACCCGTCTTGCCCCTTTTTAAAAGAAATGCGAACATTAGTGATACTTGTTAGTGGAACTTGGAATCTTCTACTCTCAAATAAACATTTTACAATTAAAATTGTAAAAAAGTAAAGAAATTTTCTCTTAATATTTTTTAAAAATATCTTATTTAAGTGCAAATAATACTGGTTTTAATTCATTAATTATTATTAAAAATTAATGCATTTCATTTATCTTTTCCAAATAAACAAGTTTCATTTATTCCTTTAAAATATAAATTATTATTGATGGGGACCCGCTTTTGTAAAAAAGGGACCCAGATTTTTGGAAATCCTGTGTCCTAGGGAACCAGGATTTTTCAAGTACAACGGCATCACTGATATAACATTTATAGTTTATTTACAGGGCCACAAAAAAAAAAAAAAAAATATGTTGAATGTTATTAAAGTACACTACAACATGTTTTCTATTGAAAATGGTGCTTATAGGATACTACAGGACCACACAAAAGTATCTGGATTCAGTACAATCTATGAGTTGACAAGTGTTATTCTGACAGCAATGTCTTTTTCAGTTATATGTCACGAAAGATGCATTAGAAAATGCAAGATGTAAAAAAAAAAAAAAAAACAACAACTGTAGAGTAAAGATGGTGAAATTTTGATACAGGATAAAGTGGCACAATCGCTTACAAGAAAAAATCTATCATTTAAAAAAGAAGGAAATTGTAATGCCCGAACCAAACAAAATAAGGAAAAAAAAATATCCCCATCATTTTCAATTACACACCCTACTTGCACAACTTCTGATAGGATAGAAGTATCTGAAATTTTACCAGACAAGTGGTTTATAAGTGAAATATGAAAAAAAGTTTAATGCAAATGGTCAAATTATTGGCATTGAGGCAGGAAAAAAGGAATTCAAAGTTCCTAACAAAGTCAATCATTGGTAATTTTTTTCATATTTCTTGAACAAGATGACACAGATTTGGTTGCCAAATCCCAAATTGTGAAAATTTTAAAAAGGAGCCGCATTTTAACAACTGTGGCCACTACAGATTTCAAATTTAAAAATCTTACACTTTTTTAAAGTTAACATTTTAATTGTGTAATTTTCTGTATGTAATTTTTAAAAAAAGTTTAAAATAAAGTTTTCGGTAAATTAAGATAATCATTTAATCAATAGCTATTTTACCTCATATGGTACCTGTTTTACTTCAAGAGATAAAAAGTGTACTACACAAAACAAAAAATATTGCTACTATTTAAAATTAAAAAAAAAATAAAAATAACTATTTAAATGTTATGCCAAGACATCAGTTGCATAAATAAACACAAAAAAAAACCTTAAATATTTGTTTTAATAAAAGCAAGCATTGATTTAAAAAAAAAAAAAAAAAAAAAAAAAATAGCGCTTTTCATGCCCATTTTACCTCACCTGACCCTATTTGTATAAATATTGAAGTATAGTTCACTTCAGCAACTATTACAAAATTATTTAAGTCCAAGAAGGAAGCGGGGGGGGGGGGGGGGGGGGGGATGATTCAGAGCAGAATTGAAATGATTTATAAAAAAGTATTGTACCTTCAAAATAACAATTATGGTAGAAAATTTCAAAAAAAGTATATTAAAGAGTTAAAATTTTTTTAAATGCTTGTGGTGCTATTAAGAGTAGGCACAGCAATTTAGGTGAAACTATTTCAAAACAAAAGCTGAATCTGTAAAAACAGGCACACTTATCTGACAGTCATGAAATTTTATCTGCGACGTTTTTAGATTTCAGATCAGGGTTGGGGTTTTGGACAGGACATGTGGGTTTTACTGTCCAAAACTGGTACTAAAGTGTCTAAAACTGTACTAAAGCGTCCAAAACCTTAAAAAAGCAACATTCCACATGTAACCACTGCACACTTATTAAACATATGAATAAATATAAATATCTCACAATGTATTTTACTAACATTCAATTTAATTCTTTGGTAAATGAAAAAAAGTTCAAATTTTTCTAATATCTGTGTAACATAAAAAGTTCTGTATAATACCACACATGTAGAATAGGGAGGGAAGATTTGCTTTTGTTTCAATTTTTGTGCAAGAAAATGTTACAAAGAAATTTCTTTTAAATAATGTTTCATTGTAAATTATCTTTTCTAGATTATAGGATAATGAAAGAAAACAGATATTTAATTTAAAATCTAGAAGTTTTTTTAAAATATGTATTTTTTATTATGAATTTAATCTAATTCTAGTGAACATTCTATTTCTTAAGAGTTAAATAGTGTTCTTATAATAACAGTCATATAATAGTGTTCTAAATATCTCATAATCAAACAAAATCAATTTTTATTTATACTATTTCTTAATATACACATATACACATTTGCCAGCAGTAAGCTGGTTTAATCAGTATGCTGAACCTGAACTCCATTTATCAATTATTTCCAGTAACAACTCTGGGGACTTTCAGTAACAGAATCAGAATGTATTCTTCATAAAAATCGTTAGTACTTCTATTAACTATTATTATTTAAATGAATAACATTAAAATTATGATACATAATTAAATTTAATATATTTTTAATGTAATTACTTTGTTACATAAGGCAATTAGGTTGTTACTACTAAATTGTCAGGTAGTATAATGTAAGGTAATTAGGTTTTTAATACTAAATTGGTATTTTTGTATTGTAATCTTTTGCCAATTTTCTAAACTTTTAGCATTGTTCTGATAAATACAATTTTACTACAAAATATAGTTTTGGACAGTTTAAGACAGAAGGGTTTTGGACAGTACGGTTTAAACCATGGATTTTACCGTTGTGTCCAAAACCTTGCCAACCCTGTTTCAGATAAAATATGGAAGTACCCTGCATTATTTGGACAGTTACCAAATTCACAGACTTTTCCAGTTTCTTCAAGTAATGGTAGCAACTATGAAGTTAAATACTAGAAGCTAGATATTAACACGCTGAGTGCCACGGTGACTGACACTGAAAAATTTACAATGTTTTAAGTAATTATTAAGAAAGTATAATCCTGTAATAAAAGGCAATTACATTTTAAATAAATTTTCAGTAATTACTTAAAACAATATATTTTTAGTTTTATATCATATTTTAGACTGCTAAAGATCGGTGAATGTCATATTTTAAACAGAAAGTTCAGTGTCAAGTCACTGGTGGCTGGCGTGGCGCTTAACATGTTAACTTTAACATAAGAATTTTACAATAGAATATTACCTGTGGATATAGTTTTCTCTGTTTGTTGGAAGATCATAATTGATAACAAGAGAAACTTGCTGAACATCAATTCCTCTAGCCAAAATATCAGTAGTAATGAGAACTCGACTAGATCCAGATCTGAATTCACGCATAATAATATCCCTTTCTTTTTGATCCATATCTCCATGCTAAAAACAAAAAAATTGTTTCTAGTAACACACATACATTTTAGAAACATACAATGCAATTACCCAACATTAACATATTTCTAACAAAGTTCAAAATTAGCAGTGGTTAGTTGTATTTTGAGTATATAAAATTTCAAACTGATGGCCGATCTTATAGTCAACATTTTTAGCCGTAAGTTTTTCCTATTTTTTGTGAAAATTCTAGTCATAATTTTGTGAATTTTAAGTTATCGATGTCTCATGCCCTATCCTTCATGGATAAAAAGCTAAGTAATATGCTCTTTGGTGAGTTCAACTGTTTACTTACAGGCCAGATTTTATTTTTAAATGACTAAATTTATGAAAAGTTCAATTTGAAAGTGAAAAAATTCTGTGAAAGGTCTATTTAAAAGAAATTTTGTGAAGGGTCCTGTTTGGGGATAAATAATTTTGTGAAGGGTCCTGATTTAAGATGAATTATTTTGCGAAGGGTCCTTTAAAGGACCTAAAATTTTCCTAAACATATCCCTGAAAATTAAACAATAGTTTTAATTTAATTTTAGTTTTATGAAATAATTTTTTAAATAAATCAACTTCATGTATGCTATAATTAAAAGGTTGCAAAATTTGATTACAGATGTACTACATAAACTTTTTGGTAGCATGGTTAAGGAAGTTAACTTTTTAAGAACTCTTACCAAAGCAGAAACTGTAAAATCCTTGCTTCTCATTTTATCAGTGAGCCAATCTACTTTCCTTCTTGTATTACAGAAGATAACTGCTTGAGTTATAGTTAAAGTTTCATATAAATCACATAATGTATCCAATTTCCATTCCTAAACAGAGAGAAAAAAAAAATCAACATAACATTGCACTATTATCAGTTAAGAAATTTAAAAGTTTTAAAAAAAGAGGAAAAATTACCTCTCTGTCTACAGCAATGTAGAACTGCTTAATACCTTCAAGAGTAAGCTCTTCTTTCTTGACTAAAATTCGAATAGGATCCCTCATGAACTGCTTGGTTACTTCTAATACATCAGCTGGCATAGTAGCAGACAGTAAAATAACCTATAAATAAAGTCTGTTGAGTAAATCTATGGCAGTTTAATGCATCTATTTGTAAACTTACAATGCAATAAGAAATTATGTGCAAAACATTTAGCTTTTATTAATATGAATATTAATATACTGTAGGCGTTAAAATAATAATTTAATAATTTATTTTAGAATATACTAGTTGAGGATGCTAAAATTCATCTTAATATAAAATTACATAAAGGGGATTAACTTACAGGATGATTAAAACAATTAAAAAGACGTTAAAAATAGAACACTTTCTGCTAATATACTAGGCCATCATCGAGATTTAAAATTTAAACTGCTGTTACGAACTCTTTGTCCATCTCTCTCATCAAAACCACGCTTCAAACCGTACATCTGGGATCATTGGTCGATTCCACTAGCACAGATAAAAACAGGAGAGGTGGAGATTGGAAAGAGCAGTAGCTGATCTAATGCATCGTAGGTCACTTTTATGTTCCTTTATCCAATATTTTAACTTTCGAGTTGTCATCTCAATATTAGAGCTGTTGATCATTTTTTTAGTAACAAATAGAATGATGTACACTGGAAATTTCATCTTACGAGGCAGTGCCAATCTTTGCACTCTATTAATTCTTCAATTTTGTTGGGGGAAGGGCAGCAATCAAATTTATTTCGAATGGAAAAAGAGCATGCCACAGTTTTTCAAAAAGGCCAGGTGTATGTAATTCATCTGGCAGTGTCTTCTTTGTTAAAGAGTTCTTGGGAGGAAATTGTGATTTTGTAAAGAATTAAGATATTAACCACTTCACCGGCGATGGGTATAGGGAAACAAGTGCTTTTACCCACGACTTATCTCGGGACAGTCACTGAAATGGTTAATATGATAAAGTGGGGACTCATTCTCTGTGGTGATATCTTTTACAGACATCACATTACATTTAAAAGGATATTTTGAATCCCTCATCAGCTACTTCCTAATGTAAAAGTCATATTAAGGTGTTAAAGTTCAAACAGAAAAACATTACATCAAGTTGTCAAAGGGAAAATTTTAGTTAAAACAAAATTGAATATTCTATAGGTAGAGATGCAGCCTCGTTAATTGCTAAATCAGTAGTTCTAGTGTACTAAGCTTCAAAAAAAAAAAAAAAAAAAAAAAAAAAAATATGACTTGCATAAATGCTGCAGTTGGACCTGATTATAAATATAAAAGAATTCTCAAAATTCGGAAAATGATTGTTTTCATGGCATAGTCAATCTTAGAATTTAAATTTTCATTCCTAAAAGCATGTTTATGCTCCTATATACACTGCATTACACTGTTTGCATGGAATTCTATAAATGAGGTATCTATGTTTAAAATTGCTTAACCCTTTCCGGCATGGTGGGTCAATTTCTGTCCCACCTAATTAACTTTTTTTTAAAATCAGTCTCAATTCACACACTTTATAATTCAAATATATGGATCTCTTCATTTTTAATCCCTCTTTTAAACTGTTGATGGCAGCACATCACAAAGATTATAGTTTCTCTTTAAAAAATATTTAAAGTGAGGTCTAAAAAGATTTATAAAAAGAGCTGTCATTTTTATCGAATTTCAAAGCACATATGTACATGAAAGCCTATTATTTATATTTATCTCAAGGTATTTTCCAAGCAAAAAAAGAAATTTCAGTGGACATTTTAAATTATTTTTTATTCATCTAAAGTATGCAGTTCAGAATTTGACCCATCACACACGAGATTCTCGCTAACAGATGGCAGCACCAAATAATTTGAAGAGCCTTACGTTATAATTCTAATTGTGAGGATTCTAATTCAAGCTTAGTGAACGCATTTATTATATTTAAATTCATAAAAGAGCCAAACCATGATGTGAAAAATATAAAGGATTTCCGTTTATCAATTATTGAAGGCTTTATGTCAATAGCCGGTGAAAAGGAAAATACAAAGAAATTTTCTCCAGTTCAAATAAAGAGCAAAAAACCCTATGTTCCCCCTGAGAAAAAACTGAAAAATGTTGGACACATTCCAGTAAGTAATAGAAGGAGATGTGCATATTGCAGCACATCTAAAAAAGAGCATTGCATATTTTGGATGTGTGAAACATGTGAAGTTCCGCTTTGCCTCCAAAAATCAGAAGCATCCTGTTTCACAAAATTTCATCAAAAATAGAATTTTTGCTTTTTTTAATCAAAAAAATTATGAATCTGTATAATCTAGTGTTGGTTATCGATATTTTTCACACATCATGAGCATCAAAGCTTCTATATACATATCCAGATTTATAGAAGTTGAAATTTTAAATTTATATATTCTTATTGATAAATTTTTATTCCTTATATTATTCTCTTACTTCTAAATTTATTCTCATATTAATTTCATATTTCTCATATTATTCTCATATTTCTTATATTATTCTCGTGCTTTTGAAATTATTCATATATTTCTTGTATTTCGCATATTATTCATATATATCATATCCTAGATTTTTGTATTATTGTCTAAACATTTTATGCATATAATACCATGTAAAATGGTATTATATGTTTTTATTTTCATTCAATTTATAAAAAAGTTTTCTGTAAATATAATTTTTAATCATCTATTAAATATATTACTTAATACATTAAGTAGCTCTCACTGTAGCTTATGACATTCCTTTGTTGCATGGTAGGTCGGTTTCTGTCCCACCTCCCCGGGTAAAAAAAAAAAAAAAAATCCAGAAAAATTTTTTTGGTTATGATTTGCATAATCATGCCTATCTAACATTTTCCCGAAATTTAAGTACTATTTTAATATAGCGTGTCGCAAAGGGTTAAGTGGTTTTTGTAGGATGAAGCACGTGTGAATGCCAAGTGGTTTAAAAAATTGTGAAATCTTTTCCGAAATACATTTGTAATATAGGGAATGCTTGCAAACTCATTTTTCATATATTGGAAGGATATCCATGTGTGCACGAAGAAGTTCAATAAAAATACAAAAACAAAACCTTACATGATATCCATTCAACTTAAACTTAGTATAAAATTTTCGGTTTTCTATATTAAAAAGTTCTGTGCTGCAATAGCGTAATGTTTCTGTTTGTACATAAAGATATCCTATGATATGTTTATTAACACCTTAATATGACTTTTGCGTCAGGAATTAGCTGATGAGGGATTCAGAAGGAATCAGAAACGTCCTTTTAAATTGCTTTTAGTGCTCTTGTCTTTTAAATAGTGTAATGCAATGTCTCTAATTTTGATGATTTTTTTGTAAATTATGAATGTATTCAGACATAGTCCTTTTGATTATGTCAAATTTTATAATTAAACAGTGAATAGATGGCATGCGAAATGGTATTTGAGTTGTTGATTTTCCTGTATATTGTGCATTCTAACGTCTCAGACATATTTTTGAAGTTTAAAATCGTTAAAATTAATTTTTTTTAAAAATTCTGCCCTATTTCTAAAACCTTATCCACATAATCTCAAATATCACTCATCTAAAATCCTCCTTTTTGAAATTTTTGCTTTATCCTTGCATTCAGCCCTTACAGTTATAGGAACTAGAAAGTAATTCATAATTTATAGGATAAAAAACAAAACTTTGCAGAAACTTTCGCAAAAAAGTTTTAAACTGGCAAGACATGAAAAGTCGAGTGTAGATCATTAACAGAAGTGAAAAAATTAAAGAAAGATATGCAGTCTTCAAGACTACATTTACAAATCCAATGGAGTTTAGCATACTTAATTAACATTAGTATGAAATTTTATAGACAGAGATACTTTGAACATTTAACATATGAGAAAGTTTTCTTAGAAATCTCCAAGGAAGAAATTAAGATTTGGTATCTACTTTTAAGAGGAGGGGGGGGGGGGGGGGGGAATTGCTTTATTCACTTAAAAAAAAAAAAAATCCCTATTATTTTTCTATTCCTTATAGTCTGTAGATTTAAAATGATTCGGCCGAATTTGAAGTCCTTTAGCAGTTATTTAGCGCTTTAGCACAACGGATCCATAGGATTACATTGTTTTGGAACACTATAAACTCATTTTACGCAACACGATTTTTTTTTTCAAACTGGATGGGATCAGAACGCAAAAACTATTTTTTTTAAATTAAAGGTAATATAATTTTTATTGGAGCTTGGACCACTTTCAGCAATTTTTATAAAATATTTTTAGAAGCACACCAAGATGCAGAAAAAAAAAAGGGGGGGGGGGGGGGGGGGTCAAAAATAAACCTTCTCTTCAAATGGCTGCCACTTTGTTGATTTAACTTTTTGAACTCAAGAAGGCTTGAAGCACCAGACAATATCTACTTTCATAATCCTTAATGAAAATTGGTTGCAAACGACTGGCAATCTACTAGATACTGCCCAGTTGGAAATGTATGGCACATTGTTAAGACATCAACCCAAGCAACTCAAGCCACACAAGTAAATTTTTTATTAAACTTTCAAATGATAATAAATTACATGCACCTAGAGGCAGTTTTTATTCATATTCCATAAAAAAATAAATTTTTTTTTCAGCTTTCTAGACACAAATCTCCCCTTCATGTAAAATTTAATACAGGGATATAGATAAATTTGTAATTAAGAAATTTCCAAATATTTTCACCCTTAATTAAATAATAAAACAGAATTTTACTAAAAATTATATAAGTATTAAAAGAACTTAAATCACCATCAAAAACTACAAGTTTACGTTAATAGTTTGTTTAGTAGTTTGATTTTTTTAGTAGTTTTTGATGGTGTTTTAAGTTCTTTAATACCTATTGATTCAGACCAGTTCCAACTTATTTGCTTTAAAAATTATATTTAAACATTTCAACAAACAGGAATTAGTTAAATAAATAATAACGTTTAAGAGCATTTAATAATCATTGATAGCAGAAACAGAAAAGTTTCAAAAATTAAACTGCAGCACGAAGGATGCCGCCAATCACCAAATATGAGTAGACACATTTTTGTGATGTTATAAATTTCATGAAGACACTACGAATAATTAGTTTTTTTAAATACTACGATAGTTTTTAAAGACTGATTGATAATTGATAGAAGTGTTTTCAGCAGTGGTATGTAATTCCGAACTAACACTAATTTTTTAATATATATTATGTGCAGGGTTCAATTTAACCGGTATCGCATCGCAATTCAAATTTAACTAAAATGCGATCCAAGAAATGCATTAAATCGCAATCATTGCGATGCATATTTCCCGCAGCGATCTTCGTAAAAAGGCCGCGAAAAAATAGCGTATTTCGTCAAAGCATCGCGAAATAAAAAGCGAATTTCGTCGAAAAATCGCGGAAATAAGCGCAAATTTCATGAAAATATCGCTGAAATAAGCGCAAATTGCATCAAAATATTGCGAAAAACGCGATTTTCGTAAAAAGGGCCATGACAAATTAGCGTATTTCGTTAAAAGATCGCGAAAAAATAGCGAATTTCGTCAAAAAATCGCGGAAAAAGCCGAATTTTGTCAAAGGATCGCAAAAAAAGCGCAAATTTCATCAAAAAATCACGGAAAAAAGCCGATTTTCGTCAAAGGATCGCGAAAAAATAGTTGTTTTTCATCAAAAGATCCCCCAAAAATAGCAAATGTCGTCAAAAGATAACGTAAAAAAGCCGATTTTCCTCAAAGGATCGCGAAAAAAGCACAAATTTCGTGAAAATATAGCAGAAAAAACGCTATTTTCGTAAAAGGGCTGAGACAAAATAGTGTATTTCGACAAAAGATTGCGAAAAAAATAGCAAATTTCGTCAAAAAATCGCGGAATAAAGCCGAATTTTGTCAAAGTATCGCGGAAAAAACACGATTTTCGTGACACTCGCGAAAAAAATAGCGAATTTCAACAAAAGGATCGCGGAAAAACGCGAATTTCGTCAAAGTAATGCGGAAAAAACGTGAATTTAGTCAAAGTAATGCGGAAAAAACGTGAATTTAGTCAAAGCACCAAAAAAGATGTGCAAACTAAACTTATAGGTAGAAAATTCATAAAATGGGATTTAATTTCTTTTTTATGAGATTCAGTAAAAATCCCCCCCCCCCCCCCGCCCCCGTTCTTACTGCATTGAAATGTCTCCCGCCTTCAGAACATTTAAGATTTGATGCTTATTAGTGATTTAGATATAAATTTCCCTTCCAAGGAAAATGTCTGATTCCAACACAGATCTATACTGACAAATAATTCAATGGGAAGTATAATAATGAAAGCACCCATTCATTCAACGAAAAGTACACCTTTACTTAACATAAGTGTTCTTTTTTTCAGCAAAAATATCTTTTTCAATAAACCCGCCTTGCCTCTTTTTAAAAGAATGCGAACATTAGTGATACTTGTTAGTGGAACTTGGTATCTTCTACTCTCAAATAAACATTATTTTAAATTAAAATTACATCTTGCATTTTTACTTTTAAAAAAGTAAAGAAAATTTCTCTTAATATTTTTAAAAAATATCTTATTTGAGTGCAAATAATGCTGGTTTTAATTCATTATTTAATTATTTAATTATTGTTAAAACAATAATTAATGCATTTCATTTATCTTAATAAACAACTTTCATTTATTCCTTTAAAATATAAATTATTATTGATGGGGACCCGCTTTTGTAAAAAAGGGACCCAGGTTTTTTCAAGTGCAGCGGCATCACTGCTTACAGTTAAAATTTAAAGGTGTTTTTACACGACATACATTGTGTTTTCACCCTCCCCAAGTGTTTATTTACAATAGAAGTACAGCGAGGAAGTACGCTTTAAAAAAAAAAAATTTTTTGTAAATTTTCAAGATTTAAAAGTCGCATTAGCTATTTTTTACTTGCTATACAAAAGTGTCTAATTGCTATTCAAAACTGACTTTGTATAGCAGTTACTGCTATGCAACTTTCTTTTTCTAAATCGACCCCTGATTATGTGGTGTGTATAGATTCAATAGATCAGAGGTTGTCAATATTTAATTATAAAATAAAAACCGATCATTTATTGTACAAATGTATATTATCCAATAAACCTTACTAGTGGTCTATGGAATTAAGATTATGAATTTAGTGCTCTATGAGGTGCAAAAGGTTGTGGACTGCTCTTATAGGTCACATACAGGATTGCCCAAAAGAATTTGCACGCATTAACAGATATGGACAGATATTGGAGTACTTTTTTACAGTATTTTTAAATTTGTTTTAGATATTTCATTCTAAAAGAAAGAAAAATTCTTAACAATATTCTGTTCATCATAACTGCTGCTGGAAGCTAAAATAAAATACTGGGAAATTCTATTAGTGGCCAACAATAACAGTTTTATAAATAGCATTAATTCAAAATTAAATAGCACCCAAAAACACATTACCCTATTAACCAGCAAAAGTGTAATCATTGATGGAATGAAAAATAAAACAAGGAAGTTGGCTGCTGGCAGACAATTTTTTAAAAAGCCACTGTTTTTATTTAGTGACTGGATGATAGTCGTCCCTAATTTTGGCCTTTACTGGAAGCAAATATATAAGTGTCTTATAATTAAAAGACACTTTTCCTTGTAAAAAAATTACAGAATCTCTCTAAATTTGCTTTATTTCTATAATACTTCTAAGTTTATGGAATTCAGGGCTTGCAGCATCTCAAAAATATTTTACCGTTGCAATTAAGTACATTTAAAGAGAGATGCTTGAAAACAAATTGCATTTAATAATTTCTTTATGCTCATGTGATGATTTTGATTTTCCAGCATATATTCCAAGCATTGAATAACCGATAAATATTCATTAAACTAATCAAATTATAAGATTTCAAACTTTTCCATTTACCTGAATACTAGAGTTGAGAGTTCTAAATACGTCATAGATTTGATCCTTAAAACCTCTTGATAACATTTCATCAGCCTCATCAAGAACAAATATCCGTATGTGCTCTGTTCCTATAAAATAAAATAATCATCAAAATTTAGATTTATTAGATTAGGGTGCTACAACGTGGATTTTATCAAATGTACCCATTTTCTTTTTTACTAATGACAAAGGTTGAATATTTGTTGTGACATGAATTTAATACAAAGATATTACAAAAGGACTACTTTAAATGAAAATTTATTGTGCTAAACTTCAATTAATTTCAGTGGTTGTAAAAAGAAATCAACATACAGAAGTAAATAGAGCATACAATAAGGCATCTATGATTAAATGCTACACATTAATGGCTCAATTATTTATAGTTTAGATAAATAAGGTCAAGTAAAACATAGCATTTATTACTGACCTTTCGCCAAGAGGACACCTGTCAATGATACATGATGCAGCAGACTATTTAGTACCTTCTAGTGATACCAGGGATGTCCGTAATTTTGTAAAGAAGGGCAGGCAGGACAGACCGCCCCGTGAAAAACGCTTAGAATGAACTCTAAGTGAATCTAAATGTGGAATTTACAAACTGAAGAAAAATGTTAAGTTTAATTTTCAGGCGATAAAAAAAAAATATATATATATATCCCTCTCCCCTCCCACTCAACGCTAAACTTTTACCTCATTTAAAAACAAAAATAAGATTGTGGAATTCATACATATTTCTTTAAGGCTGTTCTTAACTGATCTGCTCAACAAGCTCAAAATGTTTTGACACATTTACAAATTCATTTTTCAACGGAAAAATAAAAAATTGGAAAGCCTGACCATGGAAGCGATTAAATTAATATTCCTTTAATTCACATAGTAGATAACAAATGAATTCAATCATTGAATAGTGAATAGTTTAACAAATGAATTCAATATAACAAAATAGTAAATAATTTATAAATACTTGTGGTTATTCCTTGAAAAACAAAAAATTAAAGTGCTTGAAAAAGTACTTTGATATTTTTTTCAAACAAAAAAAAAAACACATGCAAGGATAAAAATATATGCTTTTGTAAAGTGTATTTATAAATAACTGCATTAATAATGTTTTTGTATATAGACACTGACACAGCGAAGAGGGGGGAGGGGGGGATTAAAATCTTCCCGTGTAAATTAAAACTGTATAAACTAAATGTAAAAACTTCTGTGGTATGAACAATCGATTTGTAAAAATAAACAACCAAAGTAAAAGCAAAAATAGTTTTTTTTTTTTTTTTTTTTTTTTTTTTTTTATGTACAAAATTGTTTAATGTATCAATTGTCTGAATGCTCCACAAAAAGTACATTAACTAGGCTTAAACTGGTATTTATGTGTATTAGTATTTTCTGGGATCGAAATCTGGACAATAATCTAGAATATTAATTTTTCTTAAAAGTAAATGAATCAAATTGCGCCCATCGGCCTAACCGTTCGGAGTTTTCGTTGTTTTCTTTGAACCTTGGATTTCCTTGCATAAATACGGGTTAGGTTCTCTTAGAAAGACCCGCACAGAGGGCCACCCCCCCCCCCTCCCTTTAGGGCCCATATCTCTCGAGTTGGTAATTGGCCGTAATAAATACAACCAACCTTAAAAGTAAATGAAGAAAAATATATCATTTATATTACAAAATATAATTCAAAGTAGCGCAATAGGATATAGGTTCCTTTTTAATTTCTTTATCATTTTCATAAATCTCAATATTTCAAATGATACATTTCATTTAAAATTGTTTTCCATTTTCTTTTTTGTTGCCATAGCTTAAATAAGAAAAATAAAAATGTTTCGATAAGTATATAAAATTAGAATCTTTAATGCATGCTTTTATATGCAAAAGTGATGTGATATTCAATAGAGAATATATATTTTTTCTTTTTTTAAACCCAAATTTTAAACACATGCAAAAATATTATAGTCATATTTTTTCCACATACATTGAAATATATGTATATGTAGATAATGCAAATAAATGCCGATTAAATAATTTAAATAAGATTAAATAATAGATTAAACTTAATGTACACAGAAAGCTTCTCAACATGATTGTGTTATTAGTGGCATAATTTTCACCTATTTTCCTTAATAATTGTATATTTAAATATAATATATTTAAAAATTTACTTTTGTGCATATTTTCCTAAAATTAAAACAGTAGAATTTTAATCTTAGACCATAAAAAAGAAAAACAAATGTATTCAATGAATTTAATTAATTTACTTTAAATTTATGAATGAAAATCTATATTTTCCTTTAAACATAGTGTCACTTTCACTGCCCTATACTTTTCAATCAATTCCAGCAAACTTTGAAAGACTAAACAAGTAAAGTATTACATGGAATCCTTTCTTAGCAAAATTTTATTTTTTCAGCCAAAAATCAATTTCATTGTCAAAGCATTTAAAATAATAAAGTATTACTCAAATGATTTTCATGTGAAAATTGGCAAACAAAACGAAACAAACCAGTAAATAAGGAAACAGTACAAAAAAAATTAAACATTTTTTAATTATTAAAAAGAGCTAAAGCGCCCACAAAATTTGTATAACGCATAGAGAGACGCCAGAAAAACAGATAAATATTTTCCAAAAATAGCCGCATGGCATTCAGGAAAAAAAAAAAATAATAATAATAATAATAAACTTCATGAAAATAATTTAAAACAAAAGAAACAGCAGTAGGAGCACAGCACACGTACTTTGTTGCTGTTGCTTATAATTCTCTCTTTATCGTCGACACTAATTATGAATTTGTAAATTAGTTATGCCTAAAAATTAAGAATTCAAAAAATAATTCGTACAAATTACTAATTCGACATAGATTTCATTCAGTAGAAATTTTTTATAGTTTCACGAATCATTGATTA
This sequence comes from Maratus speciosus, assembly GCA_963932465.1. Classification (NCBI taxonomy): domain Eukaryota; kingdom Metazoa; phylum Arthropoda; class Arachnida; order Araneae; family Salticidae; genus Maratus; species Maratus speciosus. The sequence goes on from OZ010791.1 coordinate 145,597,119, forward strand.
TAAAGTTAAATTTTCTTTTTTTTTTTTTAATTATGAGGAGACAGTTCTGACAGAATTTTCTAGACCTTTTTGTCTAGTTACCCTTTTATTGGTTAGATGATACAATGCATAGTAAAACACTACTGGGCTAAGTTGAAAAAAGTTATAAAACCATAACATGATCCGCAGCAGCAAACCGCACAGGGTTCTTTTCTAGAATGGAGTAACTTTTCGTGATTTTGTTCGGATTCAGAAGTAAACATTGACACTATGCAACTCCTGTACGATCCCTTACATTCCCCCCTCTTAATGATTTTCGGCTATAAGGGAACAAACCGGGCAAAGGAGATTCTTTTTCTTTGGGAGGGAGCATTAATAGATGACAAATTATTTACCTTAGTAAAGTTTTACAAATAGAGCAAAGATTTAAACAGAATTTAAAAGACTAAAATTTGTGTGCTTGGAAAGGGGGAAGAACATTAATTTCGGATGGGAGGAATTACATGAGATTATATATTGTTACATTACAATAACATAACAGAGCAGAAAAAGTAAAAAGACAACTTTGTGAAGACAATGGGGGAAGAGAAGCAGAAATAGTTTGGAAGGAGGAATTGGTAGTTGATTAGAACTTATTTATTCACCTTACTAAAGATTTAAAAAGTAAAATAAATAAATAGAACTAAAGAGTTTTAAAGACTAAATTTTATATGCTTGGTAGGAGGGCAAAAGGGAAATGCAACTTTTGGGTGGGGGAGGAGGAGACTATTTTATGACCTATTATTTATTGTTACAATAAAGCATTTTTTTTTTTTAAATTAGAGTTTTGAAGATTTTAAACTTTGGATACATAGGAGGGAGGGGGGAAACAAAAGGAAAAAAGTGAAATTTTGGAGGAATTTGGATAAAAAATTAACAAAATGTTGTGTTATGTTAGTTTTAAGGAGTTAAGATTTTAAACTTTGGTGCTGTGTTGTGGCAAAAGGAGGGAAAATTTCGGAAGGGAAGATAAAAGGAGAATTTTTTTTAATAATTTGTTTTGATAATTTTTTTTTTTTAATTAGAAATGCTAAGAAACAAAGTTTTACACCTGATTAAAAAATAGAGTAAAATTAAGGAACTTTTTAAAGATTTTGTATAAAAATAAGCACTTTTAAGGACTAAAAATTACTTTTGAAAAATGTAAGCACTTTCAAGTTTCAAGAAATGTACAAAACCTGGCTTTATACTTGCAGCATGATTATTCATATGGATGGGATGAATATTTGGCCCTTTTGCTGAATATTGAAGGCTTGTTGACCGAATACCTGCAGCTGAATATTTTGAGATATCTCACCGAATATTGCAGGATATCTTTCCAAATAAATTCAGGATAAGATTTTTTTTTCACTTTTTGCAATTTTTTTTCTTTAATTCATACAGGCTACTTTCTGACACATTCATGAAGTCAATTTCATTCTTAACTGTATAACTCAGATAAGCATTTTCTTGTAAAATTCAGAAAAGTAAATTCATTTAGTGGTAAATTACACTTATTTTTATTTTGTAGTAAATTTATGCTATAAACATTAAATGAGGAAGAAACTTTTGCGAGCACAAAAAGTAGTATTTTGCGGCATCCATCTTATTTCTAAAATTAAGGTAGTTCTTTTTTCAAATCTATTTGTAATGCAACCATCCTAAACTTTTTCTTAAAGTTGCATTTGTCAAAATCAGTTAATACATTAGCACCATCATTTCTAGTTTATAGTTATTTAATTTAGCTTAATGGGAAATACCAGTTATGGGTTCAAGTAATTTTATTGTAGTTAATTATTGATAATATAAAAGAAAGTTGAAATCTATTAATTTTTTTTTTAAAAGAAACAAATCCATCTTGTAATCAACACCACCATCAAAATTTAAGTTGTTCTAACATTGCCTGACAGGATTTGTCAGTTACAGATTCATAAATGTCAATTATCAGATATTTGCTATAATTTAAAACATGAAAAAAAGAGATTCATACATCTGTAGTACGATATTATATATAAATAGGGTTTAAATAATTTGTTTTTATAATAAAGATTAATGTATTTAATTATTATTTAAAGCATAAATTCCTTGAAATAAAAATAGTTTTTTTTTAAAATGTTTTTAAGTAATGTGTGAAACACTGATTCACTTTGTGGCAGATATTGGTTTTTTAAAATGGTGTTGGTGTCAGTTACTGGAGTTATTCACCCTATTTATGGAAAAAAAAAAAAAAACTTAATAATACAATGCATAATTTCTGATAATTTTGTGAACAGTAATTTTTAAATGTACCTCTACTATCCTTTCAAAAAGAAAAATAAGTATAAAATTAACATTTTTGTAAGAGTGATATCAACAAAAAAGAATATAAGGTGTCAGTTATTGGAGGTTTTGCCTTACATTAAGTCATTAAAAAACTTAAACAGATTAATATTAGAACATAAATTTGCTTTTAATTCTTTTTTCCATTTTAAATTATTATATATACATATATATAAAATCAAAAGTCATTTTCTTTATTGGGGGGGGGGGGAAGGGCTGGCATTCGGCCTAAAATTTGGCCAAATATTCGGTATTCAGCCAAATCACTATTCGTCCCATCCCCAATTATTCAAGCTATTTATAATAAAAAAGATTCTTTTTTCTATTTCTGATAAATTATATCTAGAGTATGCGATTGCCGTCTCAGGATGAGAGTTTTTTTTTCATTTTCTAAGCTGCCGCATCAGGAAATTTGGTTAAAAACAACCACTTTGACAGCATTTTAAGAAAAATCTTTTGCTTTTACCTAGAAAGTTCTGTTGCATAGTTTCCGAATAAAAGTGCCTGCCAATTTGATACATTTGGGAGAAAATTTAAAAATGGAACAGAAAATAGACAGTTTGGATTTGAAGAGTCTAGAGCTGCTACAGAATCTTGCCTGTTTTTCTGAGGTTTTTTTTTTTCCCCTTTTGTACTTTTACAAAATTTCCTAACTTTTCCAGATTAATATACTTACCTGATCTGCCATCATCCTCATTTGATTTATTGTACACTTAAATTGTATTTCAGAGTAATATGAAGTTACTCATTTTGGAAGAATTTTTTCAAGCTTTATATCGATATAAAAATGATTTAAATAGATTTAGACATTGGTTTAATTAGAAATTATAAAATAGAATATCTTTCTTTCCCTTCTTTAATTATAATCTTACCTCATACTTTTGTTTCATTTCTTAAATTAGATTATTAAAATATTTATGTTTTAGAAAACTTTGTTGGAAACAACAAAAAAATAATTAGTAGATTTTTTAAATGATTAGTTACATCTTCAGATCCAATACAGCAAGTGGTTACTTAATTCAGAACACAGTTCATCATTAAGGGCCAAATCACAGAAGTTGTTTTGTTGTGGAGGGGACATTTAATCATTTATTTCAACTAAATACATCAAAATAATTTTTTTTTTCTCCAAGTTTGAATTTTTTTATGAGTGCATAAGACATGTTGAAAACATTCTGACATAAAAAATGAAACAAATATTAAAAGTGAAAGAGAACAAAATTTTTTTCTTATTGTTGCGGAGGGGACAGGAAAATATTACATTTTTAAAATCTTCAGTTTGCATCATTATTTTTCCTATGTATAATAAAGTATAGCACTAAAAGTAATTTTTTATACTAAATTATACTGTTTAGCATTAGTCATAAAATATTACACCTGAATTATAAAAAATTCACTGTCAATCATTTTTTTTAAAAATTAGCACCATGTTGCAGAGGGGACATTTTGAAATTTAGTTAAAATTAGAAACCTATTCATTATTGGGTATTTTTTAGCAATTGTATACACTTCTTAGAAAAAAATTAAGCTTTTAAGGTCAGTTCATGATAGTCATTTATGTATGATCAATTAATTTTCAGCAATCAATGCTATAATTACTAAAATAATCTATTATTCTGTATGAACCGTACAATGCTTCAGCAACTGAGCATGTTACAGGAAGTTTCTTTGTACTGCCTTCAAAGTTGATCCATTGATGATAACTATCGTCAAAGTCAGATTAAAATGTGCTTCAATAACTTCAACACCGCAGTCCGTACACTGACGATCAACACAAGAGTTCTGTATGTTTATCTTCTTCACATAAAGTTAATTGCATAACTCTTTCACTTCTTTAACTTGCAGCACACTACACTTGTTTTGGAAACCATGAAGATTTAAGTTAATCTTTTCATGGTAAATGCAATAGCATACTTCTTGGTGCTTTTGTGAAGCAAACAATACATGCTTAGGTCTTAACATTCAGAATTTAGTAATTCCAATACTTTGCTTAGCATAAGAAGTACAATACAAAGAATATTCTTCATTTAAAGACATTTCTAAAACTCTTTTTTGCTTTCTTTCTTTAAGTTTACCTTTACATATAAGGATGGAACCTTTGATGCCAGGTAACATTTGACTAATGTCATCACGTTAAAAAAAAAAAAAAGCTGTAATATTCTCAACAGTTTTTTCAGGAATGGCATCAGCTCGTCGCTTTCTTTCTTGAAATAAATTGCACCTTATAACAGAACATTGTGAAATTAGATCTATTTTCCTGTGTGGAGTTAAATTTTGAACAATTTTCGCAAGTACCGATACCTTCTTAGGAGATTCCTTTGTTAAACTCTTATTTGCCTTGGAAAGTGCTTTTCCTAAAGCTGAAGAATTCTTATAACCAGGGGATGATTGATTTTCTGGAGTAATATTGTTACTTTTTTTGTTTGCCCTCGAGTTTGCTTTTCTTTTTCTTTCTTTCTCTTTATTATTTTTTTTCTTCTGCTATGTCCTTACTGCTTTTTCCATTTTAGCAGCCTTTACTTTCCATTTCTATCTTTCTTTCTTCTCTGTTTCATGCAAAGCTGAATCTAACTTTATCCTCTCCCTGTATTCTCTTGATCTTTGTGTGGCTGTTTTTGCCATATTTTCTAGAAACTTTGATAAAATATATTTTTTAAATTTTCCTACCAATTAAGACATATTTTAGAATTACACTCAATTAGGCACTAGACTGAGAATGCCAACAAACTAAGAAGCACATGGTCAAAATACTGTGTTGCACAACCTAGTATATATGTGTTAGCAAATGTAAAGAAAGGGAAAATATACGCTTCAGTAGTACCATCTAGTAGCAACTTATAAAATAGAAGCTGTAGGAGAATTTTGTTGATGTTTCAGTGTAAACAATGAATTAAATTTAATTAAAAAAAAAAAAACTGTCCCTTCCATCACAAAAATGTCCCCTCCAAAACATTTTTCTTTTGCTTTATATATATATATTTAAATTGTTGAATTTGATACAAATTTGGAATTTATTTATTGCATTCTGCTAATACTTGATAAGTTTAAAGTCAAATGTTTTTCAAAATGTACTGACACTGAAAAAAATATTTAAAAATGTTTTGGAGGGGACAACCAAAATTTTCTATTTGTCTAAATTTATTAAATTTATATTTTTTAATCAATTAAAGGCTTAAAATGTTTCAATGTGTCACAAAAATGTGGGTTTAAAGCATTATTTAAAAAAAAAGAAATGTATTTAAAATACTTATCCTTTAAATAGCATTTTTTAGTTTGTCCCCTCCACAACACATTTTTCTTCTAAATCCAATTTTAACTATAAATTACTTTTATTGAAAAATGTTATAATTACTTTTGTTTACATTTTTCAGAAACTTCAATATCTGCAGATTTTAAAATATAAAGTTTTATCAGTTTCAAAATAAAAAAAATTAAGATGGCTTGGGACCAAATACTGTGGTTTGGTCCTTAACAGGAACAATTTTCAATAGGAATTACAAAATAATGTTGAACCTTCTACTGAGTATAAATTGATGACAGAGAGTTCAGAAAAGCAATAAAATATTTAGCAGAAAAAAAAAAAACTTACTCAATGCTTTTCGGCTAATCATATCCATAACTCTGCCAGGAGTTCCAACTACTACATGAACTCCCATTTCCAATTTACGTATGTCCTCTCGAACATTTGTGCCACCTATGCAAGCATGGCATTGGGCTCCTTGGTAGTCACCAAGAGCAATTACAACTTTTTGAATCTGGAGTATAAAAAAAAGTATAATTAACATTAATTTCAGAAAAGTTTACAGACAAAGATGAAAGAAAAAAATTCATTCAGCATCTATTTAAAAATATAAATCAACCAAGCGATTTATTTGATCTAAAATAAACAGTTATCTTTACTTGTAATACCCGCCTCAGGGATTTTTAACATACTTTACAATGCACAAAAACAGATGAACAAATTGCATCTCATTACAACAAACCCTCAAACAAACATTTACTAATCTATATTTTTAATTTCTTAACTAATAAATTTTCATAGCTTTAGGTGAGAGAAAGAACATCTAATTCCATGAAGACTGACATAAAATACATTGAAACAGTTATATATTAAACTAATTAAATATAAAAATGCAAAAAATATACAAGAAAAAACTTGCATAAGATCAATTATTAGAAAATAAAAATATTGATTTTGAACAGTGCATTGTCCATTTTCTTTATTATCTTAAATTTAGATTTCTCTTCAAAATGTTAAAATCGATAAAATTCTTTATAAAGTTTATACAATAAAACAACATTGACAAGAAACAATTGCACACATTTCAAAACTTAATAAAATATAACTAACCTTAATCATGCATAACTAATAGACAAAGAATTATTTAAATAATCCAACAAATCCAATGACTGGAAAAATAACCTACCAATCAGCTTAACAACCAATTGATAATTCAACAAAATCCTTAATCGAAACTCGTCAGATAAAATGTCTATTGATTGGCTTACAAAAAGAAATTGATTTTATGATCACATAGTAACACCAGTAATATATAAAAACAAGGATTTTAATTTTGTTTTCAGTTTCTACGAATGACATTCACCTATATCCTTAGACACTTTGAAACAACGATAATTTAACGAATTTTTAAATATTCATAAAAAAATTGTTACTTTATTCAGAATCTGAAGACATAGATAAATGTCATGCACAGAAAATATTAAAATTCTTGTTTTTAGTTTTTACATTACTGGTGTTACTAGAAATCAAAATGAATGTAATCAATAAAATAAAATTACCTGTTGTGCTAATTCTCTAGTAGGAGCTAATATTAAAGATTGGCATTCTCTCAAAGAAGTGTCTATTTGCTGTAATATAGCTATTGAAAATGTTGCTGTTTTGCCAGTACCTGACTGGGCTTGAGCAATAACATCGAGACCTAAGGGAAATAAAAAAAGAAAGATAAGAAAGATACAGTAGTATATCATTAATAAATCAAAAATATAAATGGCAATAACTTACCCTTGACACATGGAATTATGGCTCTCTGTTGAATAGCAGATGGTTTTTCAAAACCGTAAGCATAGATACCTCTAAGGAGTTCTTCATGTAAATGCATATTATCAAAATTATCGACAACAACATCATAGTTACTCTGAAAAACAGATGAGAAAATTTTCATACCAAATAAATTTCACAAGAATTTGTAAATATAAATAATGGTAATACAGTGGACTCCTGTTAATGCATCTCTGCCCAAGATGTACCTGTAGTTACAGAGGACAAATTAATTAACCCCATCATTTTCTATTTAGGCACATCACTTAATATGTACAGACCTGCCAACCTTTGAGAATGAGAAATCGTAGCACACAAAATTCAAATTAATCTGCAGGTTGGTTGGTTTTTCATGTTTCGCGGCTATTTTTTGACATTCGTAAAATGAATAAGGTTTTGTCTTTCAGCTCACTATAGTAAATTTTTTCCTTTGAAAATTATTATACGATTTCTACAGCTTCTTCCCGTTTTGCAGCCTTTTTTTTTTTTTTTTTTTTTTTACATTTGTGAAAGGAGCCCAGCTCCAATTTTCAATATTCTTCCCTCGGTAGTTTACCAAAATTCGTGATTTTTAGTACAATCTTTTGACGAAATTTGCAATTTCTTTCTGAACTCTTAACGAAATTAGTGCTTTTATTCAGTGAACAATTGAAGATAATCACTGTTTGTTTCTGAGATCTTTGACGAAATACCAGATATTTTTCCAGGATCGTTTGAAGAAATTCAATTTTTTTCTCGACCGATTCACGAAATAATTCAAGGAAATTCCATAAAAAAAAAAAAAAATTGCAGACCAATAAATTTTAGAATATACTCGTAGAAGAATCATAGGTGTGTGGCAGAATTTGCAAGGGGAAATTCTGCTCAGCATTTTTCATTATGCCTCCCTTTTCTGTTTGCCAATCGTGCAATTCCACACAATATTTCAAACTCTGTCGTCCCTCAAGAAACTCTTAAAATGACGCCCCTGTTTCTAAGGAAGGGAATTCCTGTATAAATATTTACAGATGCACGATTCACATGTGGTTAATATCTATTAAGAGAGTTTTATGTTAAGAAAATTGTTTTGCAGCCCATTTTTTTTTTTTTTCTCTTTAGCCTTTTTTGATGTCCAAATGTTCGGACTGATGACAAATTTTTTAAAACTTTCGGAATAGAATACTTTAAAATTTAAGAAATTTCGGAATAGAATCACTCTTTAAAAATACGCGACGCAGACTAAAAATCACAACTGAAAAACAAATGAGTTTGTGTTTTTTTTTTTCAAAAAATCGTAGTTTGAGACCGATTTTTGTAGCATCGTAGTTTATAGGTCCAAATCGTAGCAACTACGATTTTTTCGTAGCAGTTGGCAGGTCTGTATGTACTACTCATCGGATATCGTATACAGTTTTTCATAAATTGATCGCTATTTAATCACATCGCTTAATATGTACTACTCATCGGATATTGTATATAGTTTTTTCATAAATTGACCAGGCAGAATCAAAAGTACTTCTGTACGTTATTTCTTCAAAAGCAAAATATAGTGTTACCTTGGTTATTGAGGGATCAAGAAATTGTCAGTGACAATGATTAAGAGAAAGAAAAACATTTTAATGGCTGTTCACCCATAGTACCTACCAATTAAAACGTGATGCAAGATCAAAATTTAAAAATTGGAAAATAGTGGTGCTAAAAGTTCATTTTTGTTCAATTATTGCAAATAGATACAAGAGATCTAATTAGTCACATTTATTTCAATAATTACTTAATTAGTAAAATTTTTTTTTCATGTTTACTATTTGTCCTGAATAATTTATCCTTTTGGGCATAGATGCCATATCTTCCCTCAGCCGTTGTTTTGAATTGTTTGGCAATTTTTTGTTGGCGTGTTGACAGATATGACAAACTCGATATGGAAACCCCATGTGACGTGTGTGTTGTGACGTGTCGTGTTCTGGCAACCCCTGAGAAGCTTAGAATTTTGTTAATGTATTTTGATATCGTGTTCTATTGTTGTCTTTATTTTTATGTTAAATTTATTGGATGTATTTCATCGACTATAGTTTTTGTAGTCCGTTTAAACACTCTTGCTGAAGTAATTAAGAAATATGAGGAAATTTTGACAAGAAAGGGAGGTTTGTTTGTAGCGTGTCAATGCGTATTAAGCCTATTTTGGAAAATGACGGCGGTGTTATGAGAGATATTTTGTGATGGAGGTTTCAAGAAAGCAGATGTCTGTTAAGGTATGTTGATAATTTTATGTATATTTTGTTGCTTTAAGAGTTTTTTACATTTTGAGATTGCTACAAAACGAGAACTGCTGAATTTTTTTAGAATGCTATACCGCGAAAAATGCTGAATTCGGTGATTCCCCCCCCCCCTTCCCCACCGGTAAATGTGCACGAGGCGCTCATATAACTATTGCTGATTGCCACTTTAGCGAGTTTTGTTTTTTAGGTATATTTTGCTGCTTTAAGAGTTTACATTTTAAGACTGCTATACCGCAAAAAATGCTGAATTCGGCGGTGTTTTTTTTATCGGTAAATGTGCGCGAAGCGCTCATACAAGGATTACCGATTGCCAGTTTAGCGAATTTTGTTTATTATTTACATTTTATTTTCGTTAAGCCAAACATGCGTATAAACCGGTACTTGGTGACAATTACTACTTGGCGGAAAAGGGGTTTTCACGCCAAGAAGAATTCCAAGATGGCGGCTGGGGGGAACTTATGACATCTGTTCCTTCCTTTGTATTAAAAAATTGTCACTGACTATTATTTTAGTAAAATTAATATAATGAAAGTCTTTTTTAGCATAAAATTGCTTTTGTATTTCATTTCTGTTAAAAAATGAATACAATTTATTCAATGCAAGGGATTGTTATTTTTTAAACCATTGAACAGGGCTATAATTTTGAACAAACAAAAATAATTTTAACCAAGATTTTTGCTCTGTAAAATTTTAAAGTAATGAAAATTAAAGTATAGTTAGTTCTAGGGTGTACAAAAAAATCATGATTTTTTTTTTTTAAATAAAAAAAATATGATTTTTTTTCCCTGTGTTAAAATATTAAACATCTACCAAGAATTAAGCATTTCAAAAATGAATAACCCCCCCAATTACAAATATAATCTTTTTTTTTTTGCTTTAATTAATAAAATTTTAATTATGTAATTATAGAAATTACAAAAAACTGCAAATAAATTTATTTAGTAACATACAACATTATGTGCATTAATATTTTGTAATAATTATGTAAACCAATATTAAATACTGCTTATATTTTAAAGTTATTGATAAATTGCATTTAATTTTAAATTGATGATAGATTAAATTTTGTAATTATTAAACAATTAACTGTTTAATTAAGAACACAATCTACATTTTTGAAAAAGTGGTTGAAAAAAAGGTGATAAATAGTAGTTTGATAAATTCATAAAGCAGCCAGTAATTTTACAGAGGTTATATAAAGCGTATGTATTTCAAATTGATAAAAAATTATAGCAATGTATACAGCAAACTCACACATACTTTATAAATAGATTACAAAAATTGTATTTTTGAAATTTAAATCAGATTTCCCCCCCCCCCCCACACAACATTAAAATATTTGAATAGCTACTAAATATTATACAGTAGACGCTCGATTTCACGAACCTCTTTTTTACGAATTACTCGTTTTTACGAATTGTTGTACTGGTTCCGACCAGCATCTCATTGAACTAATGTTACTCCCATTTACGAACTTTCGATTTTACTAACAGATTTTATGAGTCCCAACGAGTTCGTAAAATCGAGCGTCTACTGTAATGTTTTGAAGTTATTTAACATTTAGTTAGATGTTTTTAATGTAATACATCTTTTTACACAGTTTAATATTGTTATAATTAACAATAACAAATATTACATTTTTTACAAGTGATTTAGTGATAGTTTTCATTACTGATTATAATGCTGAATCACACAATAATCACACAATTTTAAAAAATCAGAAAATATGTTATTTTATTATCTGATTTAAATCAATTGATTAAAATCATTGACACTATTGCTGTGTTTATTGTATATAAAAGAATGAATAACTTGATTATTAAAAGGAAATTATGACATTGCAAGTTATATTAGATTTAAATATCATTTTTAAATTAAATGCTTTTTATGTTTGTTAGATAAAAACCATACTTTTAATTAACTTACTGTACTTAATTTTTCACAATACTCGAGAATTACGCTTAGAAACGATTACTTAAAGCTTTGTTTTGTGTATTCATAAGTCACAATACCTGTAGAAACTTTCCAAATTATATTCATCTTAGATTTGAATACTTTTTTATGTCATTTTAAACATTTAGAAAATTTTTGATTTTAATCAATAATTTTTTTTTTAAATCACTTGATTAAAATCATGATTTAAATCGCTGATTTAAATCAACTGATTTAAATCGTTGACACCCTAGTCCTAAGTAAAATATTTACAAATTCTTTGACAAACCTTTCAAAATATTGTACAAAATTTATCATTTAACAAAATAAAATTTTATTTTTCCAGTCAAAATAAGTTCTGATCACTGATGCAGGGGTGGAAAATCAATAAATTTTTGTAGCAAGCTTGGAGCAGGTCAAATTACAGTTTTGGAGTAAATTAATTACATATTATATAAGGTCCAAATTAAAAGTAAATGATTTGTTATGAACTTTCTTTACTATTGTGCATAATTACAATTTTAACAGTATAAAATGTAATAAATGTTAAAACAGAACAGCCTTTTAGAATGTAAAAAAGCAGCACTTTAGAAAAAAGGCTGCACGGATTTAAATTTAAAAAAAATAATAATGTAACAAGTTAAATAGGGTGAACTACCCAGTAATTGACCATTTAGTGAAAGTTTCTTCGCATTTTTTTTTTTCTGTGCTAAATTTAAGGAGATATTTCTTGAAACTTTTTTTTAAAAGCAACAATCACTTATAAGGATCAATAATAAATAAACATTTTTTGCCTACTTTTTTGCAATTTTATTTTATGTAATAGTTGTCAAGGGAGATTTTGCCAGTAATTGACCACTTAATGTTAGAAAATAACTATCACCGTGTCAGTAATTGACCACTCTGAAGTTGAACTGATAAACCTTCTTAAAATTAATCGTATGAAAAAATGGGGAAGTTTGCCAAGTTTTTTTTCTACAGAAACTGGATGTCTAGCCTCCTGGACAGCCAGAAAAAAAAAAAAAAAATCGGGAAAATTTCAAATTTCTGAAAAAAAAAACAAAAAAAAAAAACTGACGAATTTGAAATTTCTGAGAATTTTTTTAGAAAAAGAATTTAAATCATATAGCCAAGGATTTTTAAATTGCAGTAGTAGCAAAATATGCTTTAAAGCAGCCATGCTCGACCTGCAGGCCACATATGGCCCAGTAATCTTTTACCTATGGCCCGAGATACATAATCATTAATCTCATTAATCATTAATCTCATAATCATTTATAAAATTGATATATGCATAAAATATATTTAAGATTTTCCCTATTGCTTTATATTTTTGTGGGGGGACAAAATCTGTCATGTTATTTATAATTTTAAATTATGTTTAAATATTCTAAATGCCATTTTCGTTTAGTGAAAAGTTTTTTTTTTTTAGTTGTAGTCCTATTTGTGCTACAGTTATGCATACATTTCTGAAGCACTTGGCAATCAACACTCTACATAATTTTTAATCTTTTGTCACCAGATTTTTTAATTATAATATAAACTTTTGTCTAATTTATTTAATGCCAGAAATGCATTCATTAAATAAAACAAACTGTACAATAAAAAAATTACTGTTAGGAATAATTTATTCTGAGCACTTTATGCTTTATATAAATGGGATGCTTATTGTGCAAAATAGTTCACTAATTATTCAAAATTAAATTTAAACTATATATATTTCTACAGTTTAAAAAAAATATATTGAACAAATCACTGATTATTAAAAGTAATATTTTTATTTTTGTCAGTCAAAACTTAGTGTAGTGTTAATGTAAATTCTGTATTGTTATGTTTTATTATTATACAGCTGCAGTTAATTAGGGTTGAACTTTGTCATGGATAAAATCAGCATAAAAAACATTTTATAGAGCAATTTTAACAGCATACTTCCACAATAATTGTAATAGAAATCTACCACGAACTATGTTTGGAGCTGATGGTGGTAAAACATTTTTTTATAAGATTTGTGTGACAAACCTTAATGATATTAAGAGCCTCACTATACTAATTTTGTTATCTTTACATTTTAATTACACTTTTCTTGCATTATTATTATATAAATGTGTTATGACCCTCTTGACACAACAAATGTGTGTTTGCTTGATCAGTAATTGACCAAGCATATTTAGTTATTAACCACCCTGGTCAACTACTGAAAGAACTCATTTTTTAAATAAAAAATTGGTGAATATTGCTTTCATAATAGAAATCTATGTATTTTTTTAAGTATCAAAAGGAATGGATGCAAACAAGCAAAAAGTCGGTAGTTGACCACTTTGGTCAATTACTGAATGCTTTCAACATTCACACATCTAGTAGTTGACCACCCCCCTTAACGTCATTTAACTTATGAATTTAATATTAAATGCATAATGATTAACTTAAATCAAACAAAAATGAACTACACACCTCATTTGATGAACCAATGGAACTAAATTAAACTTGATGCTGTAAGATTAATAAAACAACTCACAAAACAACACTACTATTACAGAATGTATTCACTTTTGATATTGTTAGAAGGTGCATTTTCTTTGATATTTTACATTCAATCAGAATATAGATAGCAAAAGTAATCTTTTCCTATGCAATTCATTGGATGTTAAATATTTTTATTCAGCATTCAAAAATACTTTATCAACACATTGATTCTTGTTTTAAACACATAAATGTGTTTTTGGTCAATTACTGGCATGTGGTCAATTACTGGAAGTTCACCCTATGTTTATTTACAGTAGTTATTGTATATTGTTTGGCAAATGACAAAAATAGTTTAAATAATCCAAGCAATACCTGTAACTGAGTAATTACTAGATTGCAGTGAATTTTTTTTTTTAAAAAAAGTAGTATAGCTAAGTCAATAAGAGATATTTCAAAATCAAGGTATGGTAATCAACACATCTTCAGATTTGGTGTCTCATAATACAGAGGTGGGAAATATAAAATTTGTTTTTGTAGCAGGATAAATTGCAGTTCTGTATTAGAATAACAGGTTTGTAGTAGTACAAACTTATGTTATAGCATTAAAAATCAAACAGTATTTTATATTTTTCAATAAAAACAAAAGGATATATATTTTTTTTTTTTAAACGTCATCAGAGTGGGAATTTTTAACTTAATTTCAGGACACTACAGTCTTTGAAAAGTCTTTATGCCTCAAAAATCCCTTATAACTCAAGATATGACATTTAATGAAAAATGCTATTCAATTCCAAATTACTTCAGTTGGTCTTACCAATTTCATGCTTTTACATTTAAAAAAGTTTGTGTGTGGCAGATCGTGACCTTCGACAATACCGGCCTGGGAACTGGTTTCAGCTTGGTGGCATACGTCACTGAAGAGAGATCCACGTTTTTAAAGGGATCTCTTTCTCGTTCTCCTTCGCACGCATGGCTTTAGTCAGGCATTCACTCACATGTTGGAGCAAGAAAAGCACGTGTTTTTTTGTGATTCAGTTATTTTTCTTATTAAATATTATCAAAAGTACACATCTTGTATGATACTTCAATGCCATTCTAAATTACAAGAATGGACGGAAACACAAGGTGTACTGTTTTCTCTCTGACAAAGAACATTACCAAAAATAAATATACATAATTCACCGCAAGAATTATAAACCCACAAAGTACCTACAAGGTAAGAAAACACATTGTTACTTATTTTTCGACGTATTATATATATTAAAGTTTTTCATTTATTAGTTTTTATTACAATACTTCATTAAAAAATAAATATGAAAATGTTTTGTTTTATTAGTATAGTAAGCTTTTTATAAAATCCCTATTTGCACAGAATGTGTAAAGTCTGAAAAATAATATATGTATAATTATGTGTGTGAATTATAGAATTATGTTTATTGTAGTACAATATTCTGTAGAAAATATATTTTTTTATTTGAACAACGAAAAGACATTTTAATTATTAGTATTTAATATATAAGTATTTTAATAACTATTTTAATTATTATTTCTTATTATTTAAAGTGTTATATGTGAATTTTTCCATTTTAATAGCTCTATTTCGCTACAGTTAAAATAGAGCTATATTTAAAGATTTTTTTTTTTATCAGACATTTTGCTTTAGTACAGTAATGGTAAATAAACTTTTATAAAATCCGTATTTACAAAGAATATGTAAAGTATAAGAAAATTATACACTTTAATTATATTTTGTAACAGTATATTTCATAGCTGTTTGTAACACTTGATAAAATCCCCTGAAAAAGAAAAAAGGCTGAACTTTCACGGAGTCACGCAACCGCGACCTTTTGACGAAATTCCAGTTTCTTCCACGACTTTTTGACGAATTTCCCATTTTTTCCGCTATCTTTAGATGAAATTTGCGTTTTTCCGGCAATCTTTTGACGAAAATCGCGTTTTTTCAGCGACCTTTTTTTACGAAAATTCCGTTTTTCGGTGAACTTTGACGAAATTACCATTTTTCCGGCAATCTTTTAACAAAATTCGCTTTTTTCATGATCTTTTGACAAAATTCCTGTTTTTCCCGCGATCTTTTGACAAAATTCCTGTTTTTCCCGCGATCTTTTGACAAAATTCCTGTTTTTCCCGCGATCTTTTGACAAAATTTGTGCTTTTTCCCGCGATCTTTTTACAAAATTTGCGTTTGTTCCACGATCGTTTGACAAACTTTAATTTTTTCTGCGATCCTTTGACAAAATTTGTGTTTTTTCCCGCGATTTAACGGAATTCCTGTATTTTCTGCAATCTTTTGATGCAAATCGGGTTTTTTCTGCGATCTTTTGATGCAAATCGGGGGTTTTCGGCGATCCTTTGACGCAAATCGGGTTTCTTCCGCGATCTTTTAACGAAATTCCAGTTTCTTTCGCGATCTGTTGACAAAATTCCCGTTGTTTCTGCGATCTCTTTTGAGAATAGGAGTTTATTCCGACTTCTTTTACGAAATTCGTGTTTTTTTTGCGGTCTTGATAGAATTAGAGTTTTTTACGCGATTCTTTGATATAAGATTCACTTTTTTCGATTTTTTATCGAAATTAGTGTTTTTCCGCGATCCTTTGACATAATTTCCATGTTTTGATTCTTTGACGAAATTCGTGTTTTTTTCCGCGGTCTTTTGACAAAATTCAGAGTTTTTTCGTGATCCTTAGACTAAATCTGCGGGGGTTTTCTGCGATCCTTTGACGAAATTGCGTTTTTTCTGCGATATTTTGCGAAATTGGCTATTTTTGTTATGCGAAAGATTGACGGAATTGTTTTTTCGGCGATCCCTTGCCAAAATTTGTGATATTTTACGTCCGAATTTTCAGACTGATGACCGATTTTTTTAAAATTTCGGAACAAATCCTCAATGCGAGAAACGGTAAAAAATCGCGGAAGAATCTCAAGAATGTGTAACTCCGGAATTTCCGGGTCACGTTTTATCAAATCCCCGGAATTCTGGGGATTCCCCGAAACACAGACAGGCATCATATTTGCAGAAAATTTAATTTGTATAATATGCATGTGCAGGGGTGGGGAATTTCTAGAAAATGTTACTAGCCAAGGATTTATTTCACCAGCCAGAATGCAACGTACAGTTGAAAATTTTTGACAAAAAAACGCAACTCAAAAATACTTGGTTACCATTACTATAATGCATTTTCATATATTTTTTTCCTATAAAATAAGAAATATAAACAAGAGATTAAAGTTTAATATAAAGTAGAACTCTGTACCATGTTTACATCGCAGTAGTTAGGAAAGTTGAAAAATATAACTAACTACTAAATATACCTCTATAGTTTGCAGTTTTCAAAGACTATCATGTCACTCGCCCTGTCAGAAAATTCACTCGCCAGTGGCAAATAATATGATGCATTTTCCCAGCACACTTTATTTTGCTTCAGTAATTCCAATATACATATTTTTTTCAACTATTAAAATAACACTTCAGTTTTTTTTTTTTAACTGAGAAAATTTATAGAAATAAACATTGTAAAATTATAAATTTAATGCAGTTTTTAGGAAGAGGTGAAAAATGAATAATGGAGACCGATTTTTAACAAATTCATTCAAAAACAATATTAAAGATTCAGAAAAATGGAAACTTCGCAAAAAAGAGGGAGCTTTTTTTGTGGAAAATTTTCTTTCTTTTCTTTAATAGATTTGCTAAATCCCCCTCCCCCCCCCCCCCCCACAATATTTAAATAAACGCATATGCATTAAAAGATATTTTAATAAAAAAAGAAAAGGAACTGTTTTTGTTTAAAAAGTAACAACATTTAAATTCAAAATATATTTACTGAAAAATGAAAAAAATAAAAGCAGACTTTTTTTATTTTACTTCAATAATCTATTGCTATTTCCTTTTTCTTATATTAAAAATTAAGTGTTTTTTACTAAGAAAAAAATTATGACAAAACTAGGGATGCACCGGATATTGATTTTGCCGGATATCGGATACCGGATATCCGAAGCTCCTTCATGTGCCGGATTCGGATATCCGGCCGGATATCCGACCCTAGATATGTTTTTGTTATATATTGAATTATTTCTCTATATAATGTCATTTCAAAACAATAAATTACAAACATGTTTCACACATCATTGAAACATTTTAAATGTATTGAAATATAATTTACAAAAACTATATCTCTTTGAATATCATGGCTTGAATTCAAGTTTTCCCAGGAGGGGAGTTTCGTACCCAAAATTTATAAATGCAGGGGAGTTGAACTGTTAGAAAGGGAAAAAAAATCTTTACACCCCGTTATTTTTTATGTGCTACTTAAAGAATTACATTTATACAGACATGACAAAATACCATTGAAACAATTTAAATTAACAACTCAAGATAATTATTCAAAATTTTTATTTTATTAAAACAAAGGAACAGAATCAAGCTTTATATATAGGGTCACCCTGGGTAATTCCTGGTCAGCAAGTTTCTGGGGTAATTCCTGGTCACAGTCCTTTTTACGTTTTAAAAGCGCTTCACCAAAATGAAAAAAATCATAGAGGTACTCTGAACTATCCTCATTGGAATTTATTACTTAATTATGAGTTTATTGTTTATTTATTTTGAAAAAAAAAATCTTTTTGAAATGGCTTATTAAATTTCTGTAAAATAACATTGGCCTTAGTTATGATACATTTTTACAAAGATAAATGTCACAACTCAAATTTTACATATTTTTCTTTTCTTTCTTTTTGGTTCAATTACCAACTACTTTAGCTATTAAAAAATAGTCTTGAAATTTTTTATACTATTTTAAATAATTTACAGAAGTTGGTCAAATATTGCCTCATGTATCTGGGGTAAATCTTGGTCACTGGGGTAATTCCTGGTCAATGTTTTTATCATCATTTAATTCCTTTTTAATGTCATATTTAGTGATTTTAATTGTTGCAAACCCTTTAAGAATTAACTGCAACCACATTGTTCACCACATTTTAGTTAATTGTAGTTCTTAATAAAGTAGAGTCCCCCGTGGTAATTCCTGGTCACTGAGTTTCTGAAATAATTCTTGATCATTTTCTCTTTTGTTATAAAAATAACAATTTATGAAACTGTAAAAAAATCTCTAAGATACATTGAATCCTTTGCTTTGAAATATATGCCTTAATTATTCATTTAGTTGAAATTAAATATTTAAAAAAAAATTAAATTCAAAACTGCTACTCAAATTTCTGCAAAACATTAATCTTGATTTTGACACATTTTACAACAGATCATTGTCATTCTTGAAGTTTTAATTATTTTGTTTCAACTAATGACATATCAGTCTTTAAAAAAGATTATAAAATGTTCCTTTACTATATTAAACACTTTTAAAAGAAGAAAACAGTAAGTGCTCAGAGAATAAGACACACTGTATGACTGAACAATTTAAGTAGAAATACTATCTCGTTGCAAAATGCCAAAATGCATAAAAATATACTTAATGCAATAGAGGAACCTAATTATTATGCTATGTATTATATTACAGGTCTGTATTGAAAATTTCTTGAAAAGGGAGCCGAAAACTTCAGCTGGCCTAAGCAAAATAAAATTGATAACAAACATTCAGTTATATTTTTCATGGGCCAATAAATTTGCAAGTTATTAATAAATTCATTCACAGTCGATACTAATGAAGTAATAAATACTGCTTATAAATGTTGTAAAAATGCATAAAAATTCTTTGGCTAATTAATGTTTTGTAAAATGTACAAGAGTTTTTTGCACATCAAATAACTTTGTATTTATGCCCAAAACAAAGTCTATGCTCTATTATTCCACAATTATGAGATGGACAAAACTTTTAGAAGATTGATTTCTACTTATTTTATTACTCAGTCATAAAAAAAATTAACTGTACTACTTTATTTACATGAAAAAGGATGCTGACCGATAATTACTCCAGAAGTGACTAGGAATTACCCCATTTCCGGGATAATTCTTGGTCACTTAAACATTTTGATTATTTTAATTATAAGTGCATATATATATATAAGTAAGCATTTTATAATATAGCCATCAGAGGGGGCTTATTCCACAAAAAAATTGGGAACAATACCTTTAATAGTTTTTATAATAATTAGATGTTGATGCTTTTTGACCAGGAATTACCCCGGGTGACACTACCATGTCTATTTTTCAATTTTCACCCAATGTTATGGGCAATTAACAATCGGGTTGCTAAATGAATTTCTTAATTTAGATTTTATTCCATTTTGCATGCTCTCCTTGCCTCTTTCAGAAGTTACACTTTTGACAAACAGTACAGAGCGATTTTATAACTTTAGAAATTATCGGAAACACATGGTTATGCTCTCTTAAAAAGTTTTAGAAAACTTTGTAAAATCTGGTGTGGATTAATTTTTAACTTGCATGAATAATGCACATCTGTGATGGTATGTCACTTCTGAACAAATTTTTTTATTATATCCTTAATGGAATTATAGTCAAAACTGTAATCACTGGTATTTTCGTTAATTGAACTATGTTCTACGCATTGGAATCTACGCTATGAAATCCATATCCAAAGTTTGAAAAGGGAATAGTCAATTGATTTCTTCTATTACACGAGAAAAGGTTGATTTCAAAAAGTCATGTCCTAATTTCTGTTAATTGCGAGAAACAACTAGTTTGTTGTTTCTAATTATGTTTTTTTTAAAGTTCATCAAAGTTATTTTTTTTTCATGTGCATCACAAGTGTAATCTAATTTTGTTTAGTGCTGACTATTGGCCAATTTGATAGAGCTTAGTCTCCAGTGGCCGTTGCTGCCCTTTTAGTTATTTCCTATTTTGGGCAGACAGGTAAAACATTGCAAAATACGTAAAACGGTCACAGAAAAACATTGCTGATTTCGTCAATCATGGTGAAAATAAATAAAATAATTTGTCGATTGGTTGCGAGAAAAAAACTGAAGTTCATGGGAAATCGACAGTGGGAAAATATCACAAAATTCGTCAATCGATCATGGAAAACTATCGTGAAATTTACCAGTCCGTCACGAGCAAATACTGTGAAATTCCTCAGCTGGTCGCAGAAAAAAAATGCAAAATTTTTCAATCGGATGCAGAAAAACAATCGTTACTTTCATCAGTATGTCACAAGAACAAACAGGGAAATTTGCCAATCGGTCACAGAATAAAATTTCTAAATTTGTCAATTGATTGCGAAAAAAAATTTATGAAATTCACCAATCTGTCTCCAGAAAAAAAATCAAGAAATTCGTACAGTCGGTCGCGGAGAAAAATCGCAAAATTTTTTTGTCAGATGCAGAAAAACAAACATGAATTTTGTCAATTTGTTGTAAGAAGAAACTGAAATCTGCCAATTGATTGTCGAAAATATCACGAAGTTTCTCAGCCGGTCCTGAGACTTCATCGTCGTTTTACAAAGAAACATTTTCGGAAAATGATTTTTTTGGAAACAGGAGTCTCCCGCCCCCAATATTCTTTAGGGCACGAATCCTACCATCCCATCTCGAAATTCAAGACATGTATCTGCCATTCAAACCATGTAATGTATGTATAAAAAATGTTATCTAAACATTAAAATATTCTGTTTATTTGTACAATGAAATGCTGATAATTGCTACTGGATTTGGATATGGGATTGAGTATATTGATAATTGCTAATAATTAATTTGTACAATGAAATGCTGATAATTTGTGTAACAAATTTTAACCAATTAAATATGCCTATAATTGTAGAGTATTTTCACAAAGAAATACATACATTCTTTTTATAATTTAAACATAAAATATCTACTAGTATACCCATGATTTAAGAGTGATTTTCTCCAAATAAAGGTTTAGTTGATGCCTTTCTTCTGTTTTAATTATTTAATAGTGTTTTGCTTTGAATCACATTTAGTTTTATTTTAAGTTAAATTACTGTGATATTTATAAGTAAAAAGAAAATTACTTTTAATTTTAAATATTTTATTTATAATGATGTTACAAACAGACTCGCATAAAACCAAAAACTTCCTGCGCACATAAATATTGGGTCAAAAACTTTCTGCAAATTTAATGTTTAATAAAATGACGTGTTATATTACTTTGACTGTATGAATTTTAAATAGTAGTTTTAAAATAATTACCGTTTAATTTAAAAATTAATTAATATTAATTACAGAATAATTATGTTGGCTAAAAAAAATAATAAAACTAAAAATCCATGATATGAAGGGGTGAATTCTTATCAATTATTTTGTCAATGCATTTAGAAACAGCCAAAATATTGTGATCTCTTCTCACAAAATGCAATAATGGACATTGCTTCTGAAACAACAGAATCACATTTTGTAAGGAGAGGTCCATTCTTAGGTATCATCATTAAAGAGACCGATGAGTTTTTATTGCAGCCCTTTGACGAAATTCTCATTTTTTCCCGCGATCATTTAGCGAAATTTCCGTTTTTCCGCGATATTTTGACGACATTTGCATTTTTTTGACAAAATTCGCGCTTTTTTAGAGATGCTTTGACAAAATGCGCTTTTTTTCTTCTATCCTTAGACGAAATTTGCATTTTTTCGCGATCTTTTGACGAAATTCAAGCTTTTTTCACGGCATTTTGACGAAATTCGCAATCCTTTGATGAAATTAGTTTTTTCCGCGGTTCTTTGCCGAAAATTTCTTTTTTTTTTCATGATCTTTTGACAAAATTCGTGCTTTTTCCGCTATGCTTTTACGAAATTAGTTTTTTCCTGCGCTTTTACACAAAATTTGCTTTTTTCTGTGATTCTTTGATGAAATTCGCTTTTTTTTTTTCGCAATCCTTTGACGATATTCGTGTTTTTTTCTGTGGCCTTTTGAGAAAATTCATTTTTTTTTTCGCGATCCCTTGATTAAATGCATTCTTTTTCCGCGGCCCTTTTACCAAATTTGTGTTTCTTTCGCGATCCTTTAACGAAATTAGTTTTTTTTTCCGTGATTCTTTTATGAAATTTGGGGGATTTTTTTCACGATCCTTCGACAAAATTCGCGCTTTTTCCGCTATGTTTTACGAAATTCATTTTTTTCCTGCACTTCTTTGACGTAATTTGTGTTTTTTCTGCTATTCTTTGACAAGAATTTTTTTTTTTTTTGTCCACGATTATTCTTTAAAGAAATTAGCGTTTTCCGCGGTCCTTTAACGAAATTTTCATTTTTTCCGTGATGCTTTGAAAAAATTGGGTATTCTTTCTGTGAACGATTGACGGAATTGGTTTATTTTCGGCGATCATTTGTTGAAGTCCGCAATATATTTCAGTGATTTTTTTTGTGTCTGAATTTTCGGACTGATGGGCGATTTTTTTTTAATTTTCGGAACCGAATGCCTTAAATTTTCGGAAAATTCGGAACAGAATCACCCCTATCAAACAATAAATAAATCGTACATAAAATTGGAGAACGTTTTTAATTTTTCGGTATTTAAAAAAAAAAATACAAGAACAAAAACTACTTTTTTTTCTAAGAAATTTTCCGCAAAGTTCCGAATTTTGCGGAAAATTTTCCATGCGGGAGTGCGTCTATATTATACAACTCTGGTTACAAATATAACTAATTGGATGTGCCAATCCCAAAACTTTCTTCTATCTCATACGTCTTAATATTTCTAAAAGTAGTTTTAAATGTTAATACTTCGATATTATTAGTTCAATATTATACCAACTTTGATTTTGATCTAAGATTTCTGCTCGTCAATTAATCAAAATAAGAATAAGTTAATCTCAATCATGATATTTATTAAAATCAATAATTTTTTTCGTTATTATGTTGTACATCAGCTGATTATGAATAGACAGCTTAGCAGGATGCGAAGTTCCCATGACTTCACGAGCCACCAATATACAGTACAAAAACTGCAAAAAATTGAGAAAATTTTACAAAAACGCTGTCACAGTGACACCTTCTGGCGGAATATTTCCAAATTCAAGGAAAAACTGATGGCCATAGCCAAAAATATACACAAAAAATTGGTTCAATTCTATGCTTAGTTTCATACACTTTTCGATGGTAAAATAATGGAAATAACACAAAAATCATTATTATAGCGCCCTCTTCCAGCAGACTATTTTCAAATTCAAGGAGGACCAGTTGGCCATAGCCAAAAACATACCCCTAAAAATTGGTTCAATTCTATGCATAACTTCATACAATTTTCGATGGTACATACAAGAATGAAAATGGCACAAAAATCACTGTTACAGCGCACCCTTCTGGTGGAATATTTCTAATTTAAAGGAGAACCTGCTGGACATAGCCAAAAACATACACAAAAAATTTTGTTCGATTATATGGATAACTTATTACATATTTAACAGACACTTTTTGACAGTACAATAATGAAAATGGCACAAAAATCGCAATTACAGCAGCAGTCCTTTCTGACAGAATGCTTCCATATTGAAGAAGGACCTGCTGGCCACGGCCAAAAACATACACAAAAATTTGGTTCAATTCTATGCATAACTTCATACACTTTTTGATGGCACAAAAATCACGATTACAGCGCCCCCTTCTAGTGCAATGTTCCAATATTGAAGAAGGGCCAGCTGGCTATAGCCAAAAATATTCACAAAAAATTTGGTTCAATTCTATGCATAACTTCATACACTTTTTGATGGTATGATGACAGACAGACATTTTGTATAAGCATGTTTTGGGATCTCTGACCCCTAAAACGTCTAAGCCCACTGAAAACCAGAAATCGAAAAAAATCTCAGTTACAATACTTTCTTCTATTGAAGATAGAAGAAAGTAAAAATAGGCCTGTTTAATTGTTAAACTTAAAAGAGAGAAAGAAAATTAATAAAGTCATACTTTAATAAACAACTTCAGATTTTGTTTCACATTCTGAAAGTAAAGGTACAATTTTCTAAAAGATGTAAACATAAATTCTTAAATTTATTATAGAGAGTTCAAATACCAATGTTAGGAAAGCTGGTAATTCTTTAAACTTTTGGGAATTACCTTTTACTCATAAATAGTGGACTTACTTTCATATTTTGCATTATAAACAAAAGTCGTTCGGCATTGTTTGGGTCAAACGATTTCTCTTATCCTTATATATTTGCTTTGTTACGCATTGTCGGATATCCGGCAGAGAAGTCGGATATCCGGTGATTGTGATTCGGATATCCGACGGTATTTCGGATATTGAAAAATCAGCCGGATGTGCCGGATATCCGTTGCATCCCTAGACAAAACACTAAAATAAAAACAAAGAATTTTTTAGCAGTGGTGAAAAAAGTAATAATGAACGTTGATCTTCTAGCAAATCGATGGAAAACTATGATAAAAATGCTTAAAACGTCAAAAAAAATCCTTAAAATAAAAGGGGGGGGGGGCTGCATTTTGTGCAAGAACTTTATTCCTGGTTTCAATGGGTAAAATCAGAAATAAAGAATCATGGAGTTTTCCAAAGATCTCACCCAGCAATGACGTGAAGATCTCTCTAAACTGACGTCACAAACCAGTGTTTAGACCGGTATTGTCGAAGGTCACGGGCAGAGAGTTTTGCATTGTTGGGGGAAAAAATATTTTGTTTGAGAACAGCCTTAAGGCTGAATATCTTTTCAACAACGCTTTTTTTCATAGATAGTACATCACTGGAGTAACCGGCGTTTCAGAGTAAACATCCTCTTTGCATATACGAGATGTGATATTATAAAAACTGAAATTTAAGACAGTGAACCTGTATCATATCTATTACTCATTTGAACTTTCATGATGCTGTATTTGCATATCTTAACTATGCATCATAATAGCAGAGGTAGTACTCAGGGTTGCCGGCTTTTAGCCACTTAAAAAAAAGCCGGTTTTTATTTTTGAAAGTTGGTTTACAGCTAATTCGTTTTAAATTTGGATAAATTAATTTATAATACACTTATAAATATTTTCAAAGAAAATTATAAATTTCTATTAAATTTTGTCCAATAAATAAGTCTTTATAACTGCTAGAAAGCAACTGGAAGGCATTATGTCTGAAAAGCATATATAAATATTGAAAAGAATATAAGTTAGACTCTAAACTGGTATTTTGAAGTTCTGTATTACATAGCTCCACATATACTACATATTTTACAGATTATATTTAATTAAACAATGACAAAATGTAGCACATCATCAAAATGGAAACACTCCTATATGTCCATATGGTTTGGTTTGTGTTTATGACGTCCGATTATCAACACATGGGATATAGGCCCTGGGGGGAGTGCCCTTCGTGAGGGTCTTTCTAAGGGAACCTAACCTGTATTTACGCATGGGAATCCACGGTTTCGAAGAAAACCACGAAAACTCCGAAACGGTTAGGCCGACGGGCGCGATTGGGTTCGAACCCAGCACCTCCCGTCTACCAGCTTCGAGAACAGAACCTCTCGGCCACTGGTGGGGCCATGTGTCCATATGGAGAGTTAAGTTAAAAATGTTAAAAGAGAAATTAGAAAGGATATAATACTTGAGGAGAGTTTGGTACATAAGTGTATAAAAAATAGAGGATTTAAACAAGAAAATAAAATAAAGTAAATTTTGAAAAGCTTGTTGCTAAGCATATTCATGCATATGCTATTCATAATATTTTTAATAGTGAGAAATGATATTTTTATTATATATGTATAATTTTAAATGTTTACTAGAAATAAAATAAGACTTGTATATTAATAGCTCTTAAAATTAACTAAATAATAAAACATGTAACTAAGTAACCATTGTCCTCTTCAATTTTATAAAGCTGTAAAAATGAAAAAATTCAGGAGGTGAGGGGGGGGGGGGGGGGGTTAAAGTTCAGTCAATGGAAACCAGATAAAGCAGTTAGTATGGCGCTTTTAAAATTTAGCTGACATATTTGCAATTCTAACTACAAATCATTAGCAAAACAATCTAAATTTTATTCCAATATTAATGTCTTCATTATTGAGAAATTGGGTTACTTATTAAAACTCTAAATCAATTAAATGTCATTAAAACTAATTAAAAACTCTTTAAAATGTGTAGTGTATAATTACAATGCTTCATTGTATAAAAGCCAATTATGGACAAAAAAAGCCGGTTAAAACCAATAAAAGCCACCGGCATGGCTTCTTTAAATTTTAGCCGGCTTTTTTGCAACCCTGGTAGTACTGGTCCTATGTGATATTTCAACCTGCATACTACTTTTTTTCATGATCATTTGTCGAAGTTCGAAATATTTTCTGCAATCACTAGCCCAAGTTCGATATTTTTTTCCACGATCATTTGCCGAAACTCGAGAATTTTTTTTCCGTGATCGTTTGCCAAAATTCACAAATTTCAGCAAATAATTGACAACATTCCCGATTTTTTTAGAAATTGGTTTAAGACTATCTCAATGTTTTATCAAAATTTGCAATTTTTCTGACAAATTCCCGACAGTGTGTATCCAAGCCTATACTGTGCTGTCCTCTAAAAGAAATCCACTTTTTAAATTTCTCACTATATAAAATTTAATAAAAAATACAAAACAATTTGAAGTAGCTACATTTTCGCAGCCTGTCCTGACTAAGATTTTAATGTATAGTACTTTTTTTTCTATCAATATATTACAAAATGACAGCCAATTAAACAAGACTTTGAAAAAAACCCACTTGTAAAAACACTTCTAGAAATCAAAATATTAAACAGCAAAGTTTTTCTTTCATTATTAATTAGTTTTAAAACACAATTCTGCAAAAAAAAAATAATAAGGAACAGATGTGTTATTATCCCACCCTCCGCCATCTTGGATTTTTTTTGGCGAGAAAACCCCTTTTCCGCCAAGTAGTAAATGTCGCCAAGCACCCGTTTCTACGCATGTTTGGCTCAACGAAAATAAAATGTAAATAATAAACAAAATTCGCTAAACTGGCAAATCAGTAATCCTTGTATGAGCGCTTCGCGCACATTTAACGGAAAAAAAACATCGCCGAATTCAGCATTTCTCGCAATATAGCATTCTCAAAATTCAGCAGTTCTCCTCTTGCAGCAATCTCAAAATGTAAAAAACTCTTAAAACAGCAAAATATACCTAAAAAACGAGACTCGCTAAAGTGGCAATCAGCAATAGTTGTATGAGCGCTTCGTGCTCATTTTCCGAAAAAAAACATCGCCGAATTCAGCATTTTTCGCAATATAGCATTCTCAAAATTCAGTAGTTCTCGTTTTGTAGCAATCTCAAAATGTAAAAAACTCTTAAAGCAACAAAATATAGATAAAATTATCAACATACCTTAACAGACATCTGCTTTCTTGAAACCTACAGCACAAAATATAACACTGCCGTCATTTTCCAAAATAGGCTTAATACACATTGACACGCTATAAACAAACCCCCCTTTCATGTCAAAATTTCCTCATATTTCTTAATTACTTCAGCAAGAGCGTTTAAACGGACTACAGAAACTATAGTCAATGAAATACATCCAATAAATTTAACATAAAAATAAAAAGACAGCCATAGAACACGATATCAAAGAGTATCTGGTACAAGAGTTAACCAACCGTCAACAACCACACCCGGCAGTGAAATGAATGTTCACGCTCTCGCGTCGTAAAAAAGGAGGTTGCCATAATAAGTTACTAGGCGCCAAACGCCGGGGTTGCCAGAGCGATAAAAATCGCCAAATACTCAACATCGCGGAGGGTGGGATAATAACACATCTTAGCCAATTTCAGGAAATGTTACCATATTTCAGGACATTTTTTCATTTTTCAGGAATTTAAGGAATATCAGGACAAGTACTACCCCTGCTTCTAGGACAGTCAAAAATAATTCTTTCTGTGGTTAAAACAAATAACATGCTGGTATTTAAATGCTTACATTAATGCTGACAAAAAATAGCCTCTTTTGGAAGTTCGTTTAGAACTTCGTATAGCAATTAGATATAGAACTAGTTAATATAAAGTTCAAAACTTACTTCAATGATTCCATTGGTATCCATTCCTGGTGGGCCATCATACTCCCTCTCTCTTTCTCCATTACGTTCAAAGTCCGGTCCATTTCTGAAATAATGATGTAATTACATAAGACTTAACATTTATCAATATCTGCTGATTAACATAGGTAATGGAACAGATGCGTTATTATCCCTCCATCCGCCATTTTGGATTTTTTTTTGGGCATGAATTAAAAACTGTCTTTTAATTAAGTTATAATTATTATATTCCAGTTTTTTTTTATATTATATTAATATATCAACAATATTTAACCATTGGCGACATTTACTACTTGACAGAAAAGGAGTTTTCACGCAAGAAAAAAAATCCAAGATGGTGGATGGAGGGATAATAACACATCCAAGTCTGAATATTTATTATTTTAATAACAATACACTCCGATTACCTAATACTTGCAAGCAGGAGACTATTCACACGCATGGATGAAGTCGTAAAGTTTCATTGGTAATATATTAATGACGACAGGGATGTGTTTTAACACATTATTTAAGCAAAAAGTTGAAGGGATGCATTTAAAAATTCCAATGGGTCCTTCAGGATGTATAATTTTCCCCAGGAAAGGTCACAAAAGCAGTTATCTTTTGCATTAAATTTGTTTTATATTTCTATAACAAGGACCCACTCTCTAAATAAGTGTGTGTATAGGGGATTCTAAAAAGTAATAGTTTTTTTTTTTTTAAGTATCTGGGTTCCAGGAACACGGGATTTCCAAAAGCCTAGATGAGTAATCTGATAAAAAATTGCAAAAGATGTTTTTCATTTCTCAGATACCTGTAACTATGTGTGCTTATTTCTTGCTAATACATTATTGTTTGCAAGAAGTAGCAATTAATGTGGCCTGTGGGTATACTTGATGATTTATGATTAAAATATCAAGAAAGTCACAGGCTTCATAAAGTAAACAAAATATTAAATTTTTGCTCTTTTTTGTTGCGTCTCCACTCAATTTTTGTGCTTTCGCATAAACTCTAGGAGATAAAATGTTCGAATGCTCAAATTTGGCAATTTTTTGAAAATGCAGCAAGCAGGGGTGGATTGCACATTCGCACCTTTTTCTCGAGCAAAACTGAAAATTCCTTTTCCTGAATATTTAAATACCAGTATCATTAGCATTATAATGAATGAAGAAAAAAAAAATCCAGTTTATTGGAACACTCACAAATACCTAGAGTAAAGAAAACTGAGTAACTCAAAATTAGATTAATAAAACGATCTTATTCTTTAATACAATAAAAGAAGTACATGTATGGTAAATAATTTCCAGCTGTGGCCTTTTCCATTTCAAATCATTTTGAAAATAACAGCAAGTGATCAAAAAATAAAATAAAAATTGCAAAATATATCATGTTTCATTTTTCAAATACCCATAAATCTGTGTGCTTATTTCTTGCTAATACATTGTTTGCAAGAAGTAGCAATTAATGTGGCCTGTGGGTATACTTGATGATTTATGATTAAAATATCAAGAAAGTCACAGGCTTATAAAGTAAACAAAATATTAAAATAACTATTATTTAAAATTTCAGGATAGATTACAGTACGACATTAGAAAGATTGAAGAAAAATTATAGCCTCATCCAAACGCACCAGTTTACTACTTTAAAAGTCTACAATGTATAAATATATCGTTTTTATTAAGATAGGAAATGCATAAAATCATTTCTTTTCTTTGACATAATAAAAAAGAAATTATGCTAAATGATTAATTTTTCAAACCTGAAATATGCAAGCTTATTTCTCGATTAAAAATAATTTACTATTGCAAGAATTAGCAATTAATATATCCTATAGGTATATACTAAATAATTTGATTAAAATATCTAGAGCTTAGAAAGATCAAAGTAAACAAAAAAAAAAACAAAATAAGGTGGAGTTTTTTGTAATTTTATTTTTTTCTTTAAGGAAAAAATCGCAAACATCCACGATTCAAGATAGCCGCATTATCTTAGTATTAAGAGAGTAAATCCAATATTATGGTCTTAATTTTAAGATAGATTAGAGCACGAGAGTTAACGATTGGAGGTGAAAAAAATACAACATAATCAAAATTCTCTAGAGTTTTACACTTTTAAAAAACATTTTAAAGAAGTTTGTTATTCAATAATCAGCTATGATCGCCATTTGATTGGTTTTAATGAAACATGATTCAATATTAAAAATAATGATCTTTTGATAAACACAGATTGCGATAAGAGTTATCTGATTTTATAAATATTTACAAACAGACATCATGCCATAAACGCAAATACTTAGGCCTACTTTTACCGCACATGAAAGTTAGCGTCAGTATAAGATACTGCGTATTTGAGTTGCATAGCTCCAACTTCTTGTATCTTTCAGAACTTATTAATCAGTAATGACAAAAACTTGCATATAAAATTAAAAATATCCCTAAAAGTTGAATATTAAAAACAGAATATGCACGTGCTATTGACAAAGGGTAATGTCCGTCGTCAGCCATGTTCCGGAACACAGGCATTAAACTAACTGGAAAATTATAAATAATGATCACAAAGTAAAAGAATAATTCAATATACTTTTTAATAACTTCCGGTCACTAAGTGACCATTTTAAATAAATAAAAATAAAATAAACTTATGCAGGAAATGTTAATTTATAAAATAACAATATTTTACCTATTCCCATCGTACGTAGACATCTTGTTAATATGTGGTACTTTTGTAAAAGGAAAGACTAATGTTGAGTTGCAGCGAACTTCTCCGCGGCCAGATTCCCAAGGAAATATTCGAATCACAGAGGTGAATCGAATTTAAATATTTACATTAATTTAAATTTCCGATTCAACTACTTTTTTTCAAATTCAGTAGTATGAATTGTATTCTGATTTAAGGAAAGGATCACGATGATTTAAACTAAATGACGGATTTTAAAATTGCCTGACAGTATTGAGCGCCTTTGAGATTAAACGAGTGAAATTAGGCGCGCCACACGCCAGGGAGACATGCGGCAGAAAAGCGTGAGGCATGCAACAATTTCACCCTGTTCACAAAGAAAAAACCGGTTTGAACAGCAGAATTTCTCTCTGGTGTGTGGTGCGCCTTAGAATACCTGCATATAAGAGTGGTGACAAAGTTAGTTTTGGACAAAACCAAATCGCCAAGGTGTCAAGCCTGCCGAGGTTTGTTTGTTTTATTAACCCCATACATCAGACTTGTGTGTTTGACACCAGGGCCAGCTTATAAGTCATCGTCGATATACAGAGACGAGATAGCACAAGGAAATTTACACCAGAGAATTACATCCTGGGCGTTCCACAAAGAGTGTGCAACGGAAAAGGCAGGATTTGAACCCGCCCCCACCTCCGCTCTCAAGGGATTAACGGCGTGGTGTCTTATCCACTCAGCCACGGTGGGCCCCCCGCCTGCCGAGGTAATGTTTGTTGTTTATTGTGGCCTTTACCCACGCATGGCAACAGCCACACCTCTGCGGGTATATACCCTCCGAAAAAGACTGTTTATTCGACGAAGGAAAAACAGTGTTAAACTGTTCTTCACACCATTTGATGCTTTTCTTCTGTATACCCGCGGCCAAACTAGGCCAGGGCGTGCAAGGCAAGTGGAGACGGGAAGCGCCATTTACTCTGGTTCTCCCTTCGAGATACGAAGCCTCCACCTAGGAGGAATTCGAGGACGAACTTGCAAAATACCACTTCCTACAGGCTGATGATCAGTGTTGAATTCAGACACTTTTCTCCGGGAGGGATTTCTGTGGCTCAAGGGGGGGGGACCTCTCATTGCTCTAGGGGGGATGACCCCCCGGGCCACCCCCTGAAATCAACACTGCTGAAGATGTTTCGCAAGCCGCGATCAACAGGACCGGCGTTCCGGACTTGCTCATCGTCGAAGAGCTGCAGCTTGCAGTGGAATCGCTGCCGCTAAACAAGTGCCCTGCCACGACGGGATGAGTCTCGAGATCGTCTGTAAGGTCCTCCAGTTCCAGCCTCAATGGTTACTGGCCTTGTACAATGTTTGCCTTTGCCTGAGGACATCTTGTTTCCCGCGGACCTGGAAACGAGCGGCTTGCCGTCTGTTTCCCCCATTCTGAGGTTTCCCCAACTGGGGGAAGAACACAGTGACCCAGGCTCCGCCCGATCT
The DNA here is from genome assembly GCA_963932465.1 of Maratus speciosus. Taxonomy (NCBI): domain Eukaryota; kingdom Metazoa; phylum Arthropoda; class Arachnida; order Araneae; family Salticidae; genus Maratus; species Maratus speciosus. The sequence continues at coordinate 145,630,227 of OZ010791.1, forward strand.
GTCTCCCACCGGCCTTCGGGAAGGTATTAGACAAGATGGGCGCAATGAGACTGGCGATCTTCATGGAAGCCAGGCTGCCTAACCCTCTCAATGCAAGGCAGTACGCCTTTGACTTTCGTAAGAATATCAGTAAGGTTGATGTTGGTTAACAATAACAATCCCCAATCACAGCAATTTTAGTTAATGTTATACAATTTTAATTAAAAAAATTCTACTTTTAATTATTTTTAAGGGGACTGTGGACAATAAAAGCCAAATCCTTCAACTTTCAATGGATTCATTCGAAAATTGGCAGACTTTTTAATGGCAAACTTAAATAGTTATATTCAAAATTTGGTGTTAAAATAACAAAAGGTTTTAAATTATTCATTTTTTAATTGTTTAAAACAAGGAACAATTGTCATATTTTAAAATGTTCCATGAGCATTTCTTTTACATAAAATGTGACAATATTCACTTATGAAATACTTTTTATATATTACAATGGAAATTGGCATGAATTGTAAAATTTTGCTGAATATTTAAGTAGAAAAAATTATTTTTGTAATTATGCTTTGTTTTTTCAAAAAAAAAAAAAAAAAATAGCTATATATTTTCACATGCACATAAATTTCAACACTAAAATATTCCTGAAATTTAACTTTTTATGCTAACTTTTATTTATTATTGTATAGAGGATATCTATTTATATAAAATCCAAGTCTCTGTGTGTCCCTCACGATTCCAGTTGGACGGCCTCATTGATAGCTGCAATGTCAAGGTTAGGCTTCCTATGGAGAAATCGGTACCAGCTTCAACAATGAGTAATTGTTGAAAAGTACTAAAGGTTGTCACAATAGCGCCAAATTTTGACCAACTTGACAAAATACCACCAAATTTGGCGACAAAATAAGTTGCCGTATATGAAGCCAACTTGGTGATAGCTGTCTAATTTGGTGAAATTCCCATTGGAAACCCATTAATCTTTCATAATCGAGCTCACCGCTACTTAATTTAAACTCCGCGCATTGAAGGTTTTTTTTCGAAATCTGTTGGTCAAAATTTAAAATGTAATATACGAAAATGTACGTCTTTACATATTCATCCCGATGCTACCAATGAAATAACCGCCACTAGACGGCACTGTGCTATCTGAGCTCCTAACTGCCCAATTTTAATGTGCTGTACATAGCCGGATAGAGAAATTAAATTCTCGATATTTTTCAGGACTTGGCAAAATAGAGAAAACTGCCTTGGTGAAGAAGAAAATTTGGCAACATATTTCCACATTTTAAAATGTGTTAGCGTTATTTTCATCTATCACTGCGGAACAAGCGAGAAAAACTATTCAAATTCTTGCATATATGTTGTCTATATCTTTATATCTCATTTTCCGTCATTTTTGACGGGCTATCTTTCCAGTACAGTATAAACTTCAAAAGAATGTGATTATTAGGAACGCACGTGGAACGTTTCAAAAGTTACAAATGTGCGAAATTTTCAATTTTGAGAAAACAACATTTTAAATAAAACACACTGCATAAATACAAATTTTTACAAATATAACATCTTATATCTCTGCGAAGAAGAGCCGGAATTTGAAAATTCTTTTTGCATCAGATAAATTTAAGCATCTACACTATATTGCCATTAATGACCGGCAACTTTCAATTTTAGACACTTTGTCGAATATCTAGAAATATACTTGACAGATTCTTCTGGAATTTCAGGATTGAAAAGAACAGGTATGACCTCATATTTAGCAATGTCGATTTGATAAGGGGAGGGGGGGGGGGGGTAATTAGGGAGCCAACAAAAAATCAAAGAAAAAAATAATACTTTGGATCACCCTGTAAAATAAAATGCACGAAATGATCTATCGCTACCGAATATAAATAAAAAGACATTGTGCAATATGTGTATTCTTTTGTGTAAAAATAGCATTTAAATTAAGAGAAATATGGCAATTTATTTAAAAAAATTAAAAAATTCTTGCATGTTTTTTGCTTATAACATGCAGGTTTTCAACCAAATTTAACTTCGGTTTCAGAAAAATTGACAAAATATAGTAGAAACAATGTAGTGCAATTTGAATATAAATATATTAAATATTTTAGGAAATATGAGCAGTTGTATGAAATAATTTTTATCTGCGCATGCGCGAACGATAACAAGGATCATTTTACAGAATTTAATAGTCAACTCAATGGAGCAACTTATTAGAAAAAATCTAGTCAAATATCGTAAAAATTCAGAAAGATATCGGCGTTAGAGTGAGCAATTTTTTTGTTTTTCTCTAAAAGCAGCTGAATGATAAGGGATTTTCACAAATTGTCATTTTTAATTTTCATTTTTTATTGATGCTTTAGTTCTTCTTGGATAACCACCAGAACGAGCCTATACCATGATCAAAAGAAGTATCAAAATCGAAGCATTTTTTCCAAATCTACTCGTTGATACTCACTAAATACTAACCTTTTTCTGAAAGTCAGTTAATAAAAAATGACAATTTGTGTAAAATCCCTTATCATTCAGCTGCTTTTAGAGAACAACTAAAAATTTGCTCACTTTAACGCCGATATCTTTCTGAATTTTTACGATATTTGACTAGATTTTTTTAATAAGTTGCCCCATAGAGTTGACTATTAAATTATGTAAAATGATCCTTGTTATCGTTCGCGCATGCGCAGATAAAAATTATTTCATACAACTGCTCATATTTCCTAAAATGTTTGATATATTTATATTCCAATTGCACTATATTGTTTCTACTATATTTTGCCAATTTTTCTGAAACCGGCGTTAAATTTGGTTGAAAACCCTGCATGTTAAGCAAAAAACATGCAAGATTTTTTTAATTTTTTTAAATAAATCGCTATATTTCTATTAATATACGTGCTATTCTTACACAAAAGAATACACATATTGCACAATGTCTGTTTATTTATATTCGGTAGCGGTAGCTCATTTCGTGCATTTTATTTTACAGGGTGATCCAAAGTATTATTTTTTTTCTTTGATTTTTTGTTGGCCCCCTAATTGCTCCCCTTAACAAATCAACATTGCTAAATATGAGGTCATACCTGTTCTTTTTAATCCTGAAATTCCAGAAGAATCTGTCATGTATATTTCTAAATATTCGACAAAATGTCTAAAATTGAAAGTTGCCGGTTATTAATGGCCATATAGTGTAGTTTCATAATTCTCCAAATAACAATATCGATTTCTTTGTCGAATTTCATGATTGTTAAAATCCACTGTCCACTTAAACAAAAAAGTATACATTTTTGAATGAGGTTGGTGCATAAGTATATTTTTTACGTGGGCTTTCATTCAAACAAACACTGTTCAGTGCTCAAGTTGCACGTAGGTGCAGTTAATCCCAGCGTTATATTTTTCCACCCTCAACAGCTCGCAATTTTCTGAGACATTTCAGACTCATTTTTAAAAGTAAAAACATGAAACTTGCTGAGGTGATTTTGGAAGAGATGTATAAGAGGCCGTGTGATTTCATTTTTCACTCAATTAATTAAAATTTGACTTTTAAACAATTCATTTCTCAGTACATATGACAATTTTTTTTTTCATTCTTAGATCTTCCGCTTCCGAAAATTCGGTTCAAAACGCGCTTGTTGATTTTTTGATAAATGCTGAAAATATTGCAAAAGTACATTAACAGCATTTTTTGCAATATCTTCTGCATTTATCGAAAAATCAAAAAGTACAGCACATTATGTAGTTTCTAAATTAGAGAATTTGCCAGTTTTGTGCGTTTGAGAGCAAAAATGAATTAAAAAAATAAATCAGAAAATAAGTAGTTTGGATTGGAATACACCATTAATAATAATAAAAAAAATAGGCTCAGAATATTGCTCACAAGACGTAAAAACATAATCTAAAACAACAGAAACAAAAAAGAAAAATTATGCGTCAAGCATAGATTGTGAAACACTTTCCAACTCTTCCAAATTACTTTATCAAAACACTTCACTGTTTAACCCTTAAAGCTCCGGAGTCTCTTGCACAAATTTTATTCGATCGGCACCACTTTTTAAAAAGCAGTTTCCTTCTAGTACACAATTTCAAAAATGCTCTGATTAAATAAAGTGAATTTTATTTTCCTTTATTACTGGTGCGAAAAACAAATTTTGCAAAGACAAAGGATGTCTCCGCAGTGGAGCCAACGAAGTGCCAAGGGTTAATAATCTAAATAAGATACCCATGAAAACATTTTACAAAACGCGTAGCACATTTGAAAATCAGATTTCAGTAATTACCGTCGATAGCCGGAAAAGGTACTTTAATTCTTTTGTGCAGTTATGTATATGATCTATAAATTTGTATGTATTTTACATAGTAAGCTCAAATTTAGTATAGTAAGAAAACACATAACACAGTTAAAAATTCACCTCAGCAATTTCTACCAATAGACGAAAACATACTTGAATTATTTTGTACAGCCTTGTGTATTACCTATAAATTTTTATACAAGTCACACATTAAATTGAAATTTAATTCAGACAAAACGCTTTTAAAATTACTGAATTCATACTTCCAAAAATTATCATTGATAGGCTGCCATGCATACAGTTCTTTGCATTGCCTTGTATATGATTTTATTTATATTCTAAAAACTTCTCTTAGAATACTAAATGCAGTGTAGTGCAGGGTCGGACTGGGTCAGTGTAAAGGGCGCAGACCTTGGATTTTCAAAGGGCGCAAAAATTTTAACCAACTCAAGTCAATTTTATTTGCTTTTGTTGCATATGGTTTGACAAGCTTTGACACACTCTCATAGAACCAAGTAATAATAATGGCTTTGCTATAGTCTCCGTGCATGTTTAAAGTTCCACCAGACCTACTGAATACTACGCAATTTTTAAAACAAATCATGTATATATCTAAAAGCTCCAGTAAGTTGAACACAGATTACCTTGTAGTAGACTCAAGTCAATTTTATTTGCTTGTGTTGCATATGGTTTGACAAGCTTTGACACACTCTCATAGAACCAAGTAATAATAATGGCTTTGCTATATTCTCCGTGCATGTATAACGTTCCATCAAACCTACTGAATACTACGAAATTTTTTAAACAAATCATGTATATATCTAAAAGCTACAGTAAGTTGAACACAGATTACCTTGTAGTAGATGAGTGACATTAAGACTACGGCTTTTTTGTTTTCTTCTTTTATCGATAGATATCTTGGAAAAACAAAAAGTGATCACCCCTACCAATTTCCATAAAAATGACTGTGTAAAAAAGACAAGGTAACTATTGATTTGGGATAATGTTTACTATTAATTGCTTTTTATAAATTTTGCTTTGGATGCTGTCTACATATTAAAAAAATATACGAATGTTGATTTTTCAAATAGTAACATCCACTTTTGACACACCCTATTTGAGTTTCTAGCTAGCCAGGAAATTTATAAAATGTTTATGCTTTTCTTAAATTTTAATGCAGTTATAAAACAAATGTGTTAGGTGGTTATCCCTAAATTTCGGAAAATAAATTGAAGATCTTAGAAGAAAAAGTACCGAAAGCACTCAAATAGTCACCAGTAAAATTGTACAAGAATTATATATTTATTAAAAATTTATTTTTGATCAAAGAAAATCCTACAAAATATTTCTGGTACATTTCTAAGATTTTTTCTGTGGCTCGTTTGATTACAGGTAACGCCCCACCTTATGTTATGAAAACGAAAAATTTCTCTACATCTTGAAAACTAGTTATTCAAATGACTTCTACACATCGATGTTTTTAACAATTATGGTTTGTTCCTAATATATTTTTTTAATATAACTAAATTAATAGTTTTCTTAATTAAAAATAGTTTTTGAATAGAAAAAATGTCTGGAATAAGTTTGGGTCTATTCAGTATATCTCTTTAATAAATTAATAAAAAATGAATCAGATAAGTTTTATAAAGATACAAATTAAGTTTCTCAAATAGATTTAACTTAAAAATCCTCAAATTTAAATGCTTCTAACCCTTTCAAGATTTAAAATGAGGCATATAAACAATGCCTTTTTCCAGGCTGTCTCGATACAAGAAACTCAAATAAGATGCAAAAAATGGGTGTTATTGTTTGAAAATTCAAAGTTGGTATTATTTTAATAAGTAGATGACTTCAGAAACCTAATTTATACATAGCAATAATTAGTACATATTATTTTTAGTCGATTGGTACCTACATATTTTTTTTTACGATTATTATTAGGGTAATTAGTAAGGAGTAACCAGATTTTTTTTCCACTTATCACCATTGATGCATTGATGATCTTTAGAAAAGCTAACCACCAGCACCAAAAAAAGTTGCTTGCGGTGCTGCTAAGGGCTTTAACCTATTTCTTAAAATATTCCTTTAACGTAATATGAATTAGTTATCAAATCAGTTTAAAATGTCATTATTTCAATTTCTGTTGCAATCTGACAATTGTTTTTTATGTACTACGGGTTTTTTTTATTATTCATATTATTAACAAAGTAGCATTTTTAAGTATGGAATCTGCAGGTGTCTCCCTCACCACACACAAGAAAAATTCAGTATGGAAACTTCGTTTAAAAAGTATTTATGTTTAGAACAAAAATGTACTTTCTGAATGGAAATAAAAATTTTCAGAACTAAATCTCATCTTTCATTCGTTCTTTTATAAAATGTACCATATATTACAGTGTATTGGAATGCTGAAATATAAGGCTATTTGAATATGAAAATAATACTTGTTTGTGAAAATAATAGCTATTTTGTATGCTTAAAAAATGATTTTATGCATCCATAAAGTGATTTATTGATATCGCACTATAAAATAGTTTGTACATAAAAAATATACTCTAAAAAATTCGTTTTGTTAGTCGAAAATCGCTAAAATAACTGAGTAAATTTACTATTCTCAGCACACTCTTCCCATGATTAGGAAAACTGTTGTCATTGTTAGAAATCAAGGGAAATATTTAAGTTTCATAATTGAGAGAAGTGCACCAAGTATTGTATTCAAGTAAACTGCAGAATCCCGTAGGCAGTATTAAACCGATTTTTTTTTTAAAAAAGGAGGAGGTTTTTATTTCGACGCATAAGTATTTTCTGTTTTTATGTATGTTCACCGATTATTCCGAAACTACGCGACCTATTCAGATTTCTCATAGGTCAGTACATTTTTAGAAATTAAACACAAATCTAAATAAATAAATATTTTAAGTAAACATTTTAAAAAACATTTTTAATAAAACTTTTTAATATTCATTTTTGTAATGTCTTTTTTGTAAAAAAAATTATTTTAATCAAAAAGCCCATTATAGTTTCTAAATAGTAGTCACTGCTTTATTTAATGACAGGCTTTTCGATTGATTAAATTAAACATTCTTTTTTTTCAATGTACATACTATTAATATCCTCATAGTTATTTAACCGTGGAAAATCTGTCATTAAATAAAACGAGAATTACTATCGAAAACGACGATAGATATTATGAATGAGAAAACGCTGTCCGCGAGATCCCACAGCTTGCAGGATTGTAAATCCAAAAGTATCATAGGGCTACCACAGGCGACTATTTTTATAATCTGTTCGCACCAGTATTTTTCGAATATAAATTTTGAAGTATATTTCTCTTGCAAATGTTGCCAAAGTGTCTGTTAAGGATTTCTGTTTTAAGAAAGTGGTGCCGGTTAGAATTAAAAAATAGTCGCTGTGGCAGCCCTGGTATTATCAACTTTGTATTCTCCGAAAAGAAAGATCATGTTTTTCCAATCAACAACAAAATCCACACAAAAAAGTTTTTTGCCTTCTGATACTTCTCTCCTTTTTTTCACAAGTTGCTTTTCAAAAAGCACGATTATAGGTGCATTCAGGGACGGCTGTAAGGGAGAAGGGCGGGAGAGGTACTAAAAGGAAAGGTCTGAAAGTATGCGAAATATTTAGTTAAAATCTGAAAGATATCAATCAAAGAGGAAGTGAAAAACATTTCGTTCAGGGCGCCATGACTACTAAAGCTCTCATTGGGTGCATGTTTTCTCTTTGAATCGCATGCAAAGATGTCCACTTTGGTTTCCAATCCTGATATTGTTCGACACATTTCAAATTTCTTTGGGATAATAAAAAAAAACTTTGATGTGCTGTCTGGCTATTAATGGATGATTATCCCTAAACAAATTCTCGAAATATAGTACACTCGTCAGAATGTATGTGCACAAAGATTGAAAATATATTGGGGCGGCTTAGGTACTTAGGGGCGCGAACTTTTACCTGGACGAGGGCGCACCGGCCCTTGGGCCGATGGGCCAGCGGGCCAGTCCGACCCTGGTGTAGTGGATATGAATTCTTTTGTGTAGCCCTGAATATGGTCTATAAAATTTATACACACCGCGTAGCATGCAAAAAATTAACAATACTTAAAAATGCATACTATAACTGAAAACGCATTTTCAGAAACCTTCTCTAATAGACAATACTTCGGATACAACATTGCATCCGAAATCGTTATGTGTCCCAATAAATCAACGATGAATGCAGTGCACATAATATTCTATGCAAGAATGCAAGCATCTTTTAGCAAAACCCCAGCGATGTATATTAACCCTTTATCTACTGACGGTATTTATCAGTACCCCTCGCTTTAAACTTTCATCCCATACTGAATATTACTAATATTCTAATGGTACTTTACAAAAACACTCTTTTAACTCTACTTTATCCGGATACATGGCAGCAGTAGTTCTGGGTTTGTTATTTTAGCTAGGAAGGAGAGTATCTTTGAAACAGTCGATGTGTTTTTGCGGACATTTTGTACAGATTGTAATGCTCGTCTTTTTATTGCTGCAAACACAGTAAATGATATAAGATAAGAGTTGGATTTTTTTTGTGTTCATTTTGATCTTAGAATACAATTTGACTAGCTATTTTAGGTGAACAGTGTATGTATTTGATTTAACAGCTGAATTATTCGCTGGTACTCATAAGTACCGTCAGTACACTGGGTGTTGGAGAAAAATTTCTTCTTTACTTTTCGCCTGTGTAGTTATCCACCGTTTTCATTTGCTTTAAAATGTAATTACTAAAATGTAGTGTATAGTAATAATTTTCCTAGTATTTTTTTTTTTCTGTTTCATTATTATTTTCTATAGGAAATCGAAAAAATTGTGACGCCGGCTCTTTTTTGTTACGCTAGAAATGGCATATGTAAATTCTTAAATTGCATATGTGGAGATGCGAGAGAACTTGTTGTCGCTGGAATATAGACGTCGTATAACTAGAGGACTGCTAACAAGATCAAAACCTAAAAAAAAAATAGTTTTTTTTTTTAACCCTTTGCCAAAACATTTATTTATAAATAAGAAAAAGTCTATCTTTCACATATTTATTAAAGCGAAAATATTTTACCACAATTCTGGTGCCATTTGAAATACCTTGTGGGTTTCCTGTTACGATAATATTTTAGTCATAGTGTACTGACGGTACTTTAAAGTACCACTTCTTAATTATTTATATTTAATTATTTCTAAGGAATTAAATTTCTCACGGGTAAGTATTTTTTTTATGTTTATCCTTTAATTTTCATTGTAGTAACTGAAAAGAAAAGTTATATGAAAAAAATTGAAGTACATTATAATGCGGTAGATAAAGGGTTAATCTCACAGTGCAACATAATTAAATGCGAATATTTTTTTCCGACGACCAGTACATAAACGATCTCTTTTGGCGACCCTGTGAATGAATGATAAATGCTTCGCATACGATATTCTACAGAAAGCATGTTTTAGTGCACTTCAGCAATTCATATCAATCTCATTATGTTTGTACTGAGTAACATCATTAAAATAAGCCTCAAACAATTTATTTTACGTACCGTAATACTTTTGAGTTCCCCTGGATACATACTGTAAATGCTACAAGTAACATATTCTACAGTAATCATCTTCTAGTGCACCTCAATAATGTATACAAACTTCATTATGTTTAAAATAGCATAACATCGTTAAAATACACGGCAAATATTTCCCCCCATAGACTATAATATAAGGTAATATTTTTGAGTGCTCCTGTAAATGAAGGATTACCAATACATAGTATATACTTCATTTTCAATACCGAACATGCCAGGGTAAAACTAAATAACGTATATCAATTACATGGCAATTCGAATAATTCACGCGAGTTAGAGCTCGGACAGATAGACGGAGAGACAAACCAAATTCATGAGCACTTTTTAACGATGTTGGAAAGTGTTAAAAAATGGTGGTCATTTCTTGCTTCCCTAGTGGTTGTATACGGTTCATTTTTAGGGTTCCGTACTTAAAAAGTAAAAACGGAACCATTATAAAGATCACTCCTGTGTCTGTCTGTCTGTCCGTCTGTCACAGCCATTTTACTCTTAAACTATGGAACATGGAAAGTTCAAATTGGGGGAAGTAATAAAGACTATTGACCCACATATTTACAGATTATTAAACATTTAAAAATATTTTTAGGAAAAATGTAGGGGGGCTAATTAAGTTACTTGAAAAAATAATCTTTTCTTTTTATATCGTGTGGGGTATCGTGTAAAAATACATTTCTTTTAATTTTAGGTATTACATTTTCAGAGATATCATCGAAAAGGTTGTGCAAAAGTATGTTCCCCTCCCATATATTTCCGAATCTACTGAAACTAAAATTATGAAAAAATAAGAGGTAGTAGACGTTAATTTAAACCTTCCAGGAAAATTACTTTGATTACTCTAGATTACATATAGTTTGTGAGATAAGCGCATTTTCTTCGTTACACACAAATTTTGATTTGCGATTTGCGGGCATTCAGCAAATGTGTTGAGGAGCGCTGCAGGTACCTATCGTAGGAGAAGTATAAAAGCATTGTTGATAATGATTTTTGGAAAAAATCTTCGGCAATTTGCCGAGATAGACATACATAATGGCAGGGGCGGCGTACTCGTACCATCGGCTTTTAAAACCTAGATAACAACTTTTAATACATTTGTGTAATACAATATCCAGTAGCAGTATAAAAGCAATAAACGTTAAATTGTTAAAAACAGACAAGTTTAATTAGAATTAATCCCATAAATACTATGGGACTCGCAACTTGTTTGCATCGAGTAGATTTTACGTCTACCATGTCTTTAAAGGCTAATTAAAAACCTATCTGGAAAAACGTGGCACGGACCAAGGCGGCGTTGCAACTTTGAGATCTCCTTTCGAACCTTGCTTAGCAAAATTCCAAGTTTCAACTTTGAACAAAGGTTTTGTTTTAGCTGCACTGTAAAAAGAAAAGTTTATTACGATGCTGAATTTAGTTTTATGAAATGCCAAATGAAGTTTAAATATGAACTACTTTTATTGTCGTTGCCGAATTAAGTTCATCATTAACAGATTAGGATAAGATTTAATATAGAATAGCTATTTTTGATATTATTTAGGCTTCATATCTCTTTGAACTTTTATGGTATACCCATTCATACTATTCTAGTATATATACAGCTATACCAAACCCTACGTTGTATAGTTTTTTACAAAGTCTTATTTTTCTTTTAGTAACGAAATAAAGTTAATAATTCATATATAATTATTGTGGAGCTCTCTGAGCGCGAGTAATGCTCGCGCTTGACCATTTATTGATTTTACAATGTTCTAAACCAGTGGTGCGCAAACTGTTTTCAATCCCGAACTCCTATTTTGAATAAAAATTTGTCGCGACCCCTTGATAGACAGTAGAATTTTTTTCAATCGTCAACGTAGTTGAATTTTCGGGATTAATTCTTTTTGCGATTTGCACTTATGGTTCTCCTTTATTAGAGGTTTCTATAAAAAACGTTCGAATTTGCATTGAAAATCACAAGCCAAAAGTCATCTTCGGGATCCAATCGAGATCGATATTTTATTTTAGTAGCAACTAATTTTGAAAAACCGTTTTCATATAAACGACTGAATCAAAATATTAAGTACATTTTTCTTCAAAATGGCGAGGCATATCCGCTTTTAATCCATATCCAAAATTTTTGGCAAGTCAAGAGATTTAAATTGATGGCGCGCTTTTTCGTCGTTTGAAACGTCAATTAACTGTTCTTTTTCCTTTAAGGGGATAATAGATTTAAAAAAATCAAATGAAAATGAATTACTTATCCAACCTAATTCATTATCTGGAAATTTTTCGAAAAGTTTTCTCCCAATTTTAACATAGGGCGGAAAATGGTTTTTTTACATAATAAGAAATCTATGTTATTTTCTTTGTCAAATTCTGAAAAGTTCGGAAACATGTCTGTGTTCCTTTTGATCAATTCTTCTTGCCAAAGTATTAACCAGCTTATTCTTAAAAGCTTCAATTTTACTGTTCGGTGCTAAAGGGTTTGTACTCTATCCCTGCAGACTTAAATTCAAATCGTTTTCGTAAATGTCAATCGTGTAACTGAGTTTCTCGAGTCAATGTTCATTAAGGAATAAAGTTGTCAATATATGTTGGCCATCTACCAAAAAAATGTAAATTTCATTTCTCATATCGAAAATAGGTCGCCGTATTTTACCACTTAAGAGCCATCTGATTTTGATATGCAATAATAATGTCTGATGCACAGAACCCATCTCATTACAGAGAATTGAAAAGAGACAACTGTTTAAGCTGTTACTTTTAATGTAATTAATTACTATAACAAAATCTAATTTACAAAAGTAATATATAACTATAGATTGCACTTGAATGTACACCACAAATCTTTATACACTTTTCAGAACACTTATCTTGTCACCTTTTTTAGAACACTTTGTAGCGCACCTTTTGGAACAGTTTTTAGAATACTTCTGAGAACACACATTTTTTTTTCATCGCACTTTCTAGAGAACTTTTGGAACACTTTTGGGGATGCGTTTGAGAATACTTTTTGGAACACATTTTGTCACCTTTTTTAGAACACTTTCTAGCGCACTTTTTGGAACGCTTTTTAGAATGCTTATGGAACATCTCTTTCCAGTACACATTCTAGCGCACTTTCGGAACACTTTTTAGAATGCTTATGGAACACTCATATTTTTCCAGTACGCATTCTAGCACACTTCTTAGAACATATTTTAAAACACTTTCTTTTGTAGAGCTTAGACGCGTAGTTTCTGTACATGTATTTTCAATGAAGTTTTTTATCACCAAAAATATTTATGCTTTAACCCTTTCAGACAATTTGTCCATACGTAATATGCAGCAAAACCGAAATATTGAGGCACAGAGGGCAAGAATTGCATGGTCCTAGCTATGACCACAGTATGAAAATTAAATAGAACACGGTGTGGGGGGGGGGGGGGGTTCCTAGATTGTAAAAGCTCTAGCAAAAATGGCCCATCGCCGCTTGAATACAAGGCCAGAGCACTTATACAAAAATGGCGGCTGTCGTAGGCTGATATTTTTTTAGCGTTCGTACGGTTCCTAGCATTTGTGCACCAATAATTTTTAAAAGTTTTTCAGCTTTATTTTTCTGAGATTAAATAAATGAAAGAAAACTTTTGAAAAATACTGGTGTCTAATTTCAGGGAAGCGTACAAACGCTTAAAAAAGTCCGCCTACGACCAATCCATCGTGTGCTGAGGATGCAGTCTTGCCAACATATAAGAGTGAGGGATGCCAGGCTCGGTATCGTACAAGTGGTTCAGTTAGTACAACGTTGGCCGCTATACCAATGACCCGGGTTCGAGACCCCGCTTGGGCACTTTTTCACTCCGTTGGCTATATGCCTATTTAGCAATGCAAAAATTCATGCAATTAAAATGCTAAATAAACACAATAATCTTATGCAATAAAATCTGTGAAAATGGAATTGCTAAGGATCGAAACAAAATTCCGTTTCGTAGAGGTTTCCGACTGAGCATTTATAATTTTATGATATTGCTTCCATAGGGGTTGTGAAAATTTTAAGTTTAAGACAGGATTCCGTTATAAACAGGTTTTACTAAGTAGTACATTAAAATCTGTAGCAAAAGTTCAGAACAATGAACAAAAGATTATTCCGTCTTAGCAGATTGATTTTTTCGGTATTCCTATCAGCGGAATCATAAAAATTTTCCGGAAAAGGCAGTTTCTGTATTTACAGGTTCAACTGCTTCAACCACTTCGGGACGAGCGTCTATTACAGAATTTTTAATCTTTTATCACCGGTTTTTCAAAACAGAAATTTTTGCCTAATTGAATCTGAAAATGTTCCGATTAAAAAAAGGCAAAATTTACAATAAAAATTTACTGGTGAGAATAATCACGAATTCTGAGCACCTTACGCGGGACGTATACGGGTTGCTCGTCCCCAAGAGGTTAAGAGGCTATTTCACTCCCGCGAAAACACCGTCTCGTTAATCATAATCCTATGAGTGTATTTTAAAAAAATATCTCGTTTGCATTTCAATATTTTTAAATTATTATTATTATTTTTTTTTTTTTTTTTTTTTGCATAGGATAGCTGAGGTCGATCTCTAGAAAAGTCGTTTTTTACTTTTTTGATTTTGGTTAGAGGTTATTTTTATGAGGATACTTTTAATGAATCGCTTTTGGCCCGGAATTATAAGTAAAGCACTCTTACTCTCATTAAAATTCTCATTCTCTTTTTTAAACACAGTTTATTACATAATCTCACAACTCTCTATTCCGGACACAATTCAAAGCACAATACACACAAAAATCTAAACTAAAACTTATTAAAAAGCACATTCTCGAAGTAGAACTTCGAACCAAAACTAAAACCAAAGACAATGCCCTCTTCACACAGCTTAGAAAAAACTACAAATTTAAAGGGCAGTGTCTTTTTCTCACAGCTTATAGATTTCCATACAAACTTCTCGCATTTTGATATATCTGCAATGTGGCGACATCTGGCAGTATAATTAAAATATATACTTTATCAAACATACCACCCCTCTTGAAACCTCTGAGGGGTGTTTCAAACTAAACCACTACAATTACAACCATTGCAAAGAATAAAAATTACAACATAACATAAATGAGTCACAGTTAATTTAAACTTATGCAAATATTTAACACAATTAATAAAGCAATATTACAATAATACACACTTTCTTACCAAAAAATGAATTAATTTTCCAGAGGTAATACGGCAATTTTTGACACTGCTCTTTTGAATACTCCATTTGGGGTTTTTACACTTACGACTCTTACCTTATTGTCATTGCCACAAAATACCTCTACAATTTTTCCTAATAACCATTTACAAGCTGGAAGATCATCTTCCTTTATCACAACCATATCTCCAATTTTAAGGTTGTCTTTTGCTATCACCCACTTATTTCTCTGCTGTAATGTACTTAAATAACTATTTTTCCACTTTTTCCAGATGGTCTGAACCATTTTTGTGGTTTTCTGCCACAAGTTTAAGCTGTTATTATCAACATTACTCAAAATAGATTAGCAATGGCATTAAGTGGGCGACCAATAAGAAAGTGTCCAGGGGTCAAGACCTCCAAGTCATCAATATCTGAACTGAAGGGAGTAAGTGGGCGAGAATTCAAGATGCCTTCAATTTGGTTAATTATAGTTAACATTTCTTCATAGGTTAATTTAGAATTGCCCACAACACGTTTTAAGTGATACTTGAAGGACTTGACTCCTGACTTCCATAAACCTCCAAAATTAGGAGCTCTAGGGGGAATAAATTCCCATGCAATATTTTCAGACAACAAGTAATTAGCAAGTTTGTTGTCTGGTTTGTTTACCATATCTTGCAAGTTTTTACAAAATTGCCAGCGTTATCACTGAATATTTTTCGAGATTTGCCACGTCTGGCAAAAAACCTCTTTAAAGTGGCAATAAAGGCTTCCGATGTTAAATCACTAACTATTTCCAGATGTACTGCCTTAGTTACCATACAAATAAAAATACAAACATAAACTTTATGAAAAATACCTTTACGTTGACCTTTATATTTAATCAAAAATGGGCCACAGAAGTCAGTTCCTGTGCAATTAAAAACAAAGTCAATCAATCTTTGTGTACAGATTCCAACTTTACAAAGGAAAAGCACTTAAACTTTTATCTGATTACCGGTTCATCTTCTTGCACTATGCAGTGCTCAGCCCACAGCAGAGAAGAGGCACCAGATGGAGAAATAAAATACAGAAGTTTCAGACAGAATGAAATTAAGTAATACCAAATTATGAAGATAGTCAAATTATTTAACTAAATCAGTCATCGATGAGTAAGAAAGAATCTTTTGCTGCCTCAAAGATCAATGTTTATGTAATAAATATGTTAATTTCATACAGAAAAATATTCACCCAAACTTCAAGACTTCACAAAATTGATAAATTAGACTGCTGACAGTACAATTCATTAGATAAGGACATAATCCTAGAATTTTTTAGATTGTAAAGGCTTGAAGTTGAAATGAATGTTATTTTTTGAAGTTCATACAAATTGTTCAAAAAATGCAGTTAATTTATTCACTTGGAACAATCTATCAATGATTTCAGAATTTGAGCACAACAAGCATGCACCCATATTCATATACTAAAATGATGTAACTTCAGATTAAGTCTGCTACATTCAAAGGCATCTCCTCTATTTGTGTGTTATAAAACTGTTCAATATCACGAAGAGATCTTTTGTCATCTTCTGTAATAAAATTGATAGCCACACCTTTACGACCAAATCGACCACCTCTTCCAATCCTAGAAAAAAAAAATTATATATATATATATATATATATACAATGAATACTCAAAAAAATTTTAAAATTTCTAATCTTATAAATTTAAAAAAGTATCGAGCATTGATTTCATCACTGCTACCAAATATCACTATTTAAACTGCCATTATTTAATGTTAAATATATGCAGTAATATTACTTTATTTAATGAATACTTAAAAAAAAAAAAAATAGATGTAAGACACTTTCAGTGTGGCTTTATGGTTGGAAACTGGCTTCTAAACAAACGGTTGTTTTTATTTATTATTAAACATGAGTTGTAGAAAATGCTACCAATGCATAGAGTTATAGATTCAGAATCCCAAAATCTGGAAGGAGACAATGGCTATATTGTTAAACAAACACAAAAACAATAACATTTATACAAAGGAAGAAACCAAACAAAAAAACTAATCTTAAACTGTGTACAAAACTGTACAGTCGGAAGATAATGCTGGGGGCAAAATAGTTTTTAACCCCCCCCCCCCCCCCCTAAGTTATAAGCCCTAATTATAATTTAAAAATTAACCTAACTAAAGTATAACCTAAGCAATCATATGGTAGTGGACAATATAAGGAAAACAATATTTCTTTTTCTAATTTTATCATACAAAAATACGTATTAAAAAAAAATCTAAGATTATTTTGCATTAGAAAAAGTTACACTTCAAATGTTTTTTCCTATAAGAAAAATTACCTTAAAAAAAAAGAAAAAAAAATCTTATCACAGACTTAGTAAGATTACCAGACCCAAACTTTTACGAAGAACACAGCAACTGTAATATATTTAAAGCAATAGTTTGCTGTGTTTAACAGATCATTCAGAACTATTAAATATTAAACCAGATTGTGTGTGTGTGTGTGGGGGGGGGGGGGGTAAAATTATGTTGAATTAAAAATTCAATGCATTACAATATTACCATTTATCAGTATTATTGTCTGCTATAGAAGCTTAAAAGCAAAAAACAGTAAATTTAATTAAATTTACATAGAACTAACCATACGTTATTCCTCGGAACCCCTCTCTCCCTATTGGTATTGTTATCAGTGTCTAAAAACCCTTTAGTTTTACAATTTGTTCCTTAATTTTACTTTTTATACATTTGCAATGATATATAGATATGGTTATACATTTATTATTCGCATATATATTTATGAGACTCAAAAATACAGCATGATTTCAGTGTACTTTGATAATGTATTCAGTAGGTGGACCAGTGAAAAATCACCCCCCCCCCCCCCCACATCTTACTGCATTGAAATGTCTCCCGCCTTCAGAACATTTAGGATTTGATGCTTATTAATGATTTAGATGTAAATTTCCCTTCCAAGGAAAATGTCTGATTCCAACACAGATCTATGCTGACAAATAATTCAATGGGAAGTATAATGAGGTACTACACCCATTCATTCAACAAACAGTACACCTTTACTTAACATAAGTATTCTTTTTTTCAGCAAAAATATATTTTTCAATAAACCCGTCTTGCCCCTTTTTAAAAGAAATGCGAACATTAGTGATACTTGTTAGTGGAACTTGGAATCTTCTACTCTCAAATAAACATTTTACAATTAAAATTGTAAAAAAGTAAAGAAATTTTCTCTTAATATTTTTTAAAAATATCTTATTTGAGTGCAAATAATACTTGTTTTAATTCATTAATTATTATTAAAACAAATTAATGCATTTCATTTATCTTTTCCAAATAAACAAGTTTAATTTATTCCTTTAAAATATAAATTATTATTGATGGGGACCCGCTTTTGTAAAAAAGGGACCCAGGATTTTTCAAGTACAACGGCATCACTGATATAACATTTATAGTTTATTTACAGGGCCACAAAAAAAAAAAAAAAAAAAAAAAAAAATATGTTGAATGTTATTAAAGTACACTACAACATGTTTTCTATTGAAAATGGTGCTTATAGGATACTACAGGACCACACAAAAGTATCTGGATTCAGTACAATCTATGAGTTGACAAGTGTTATTCTGACAGCAATGTCTTTTTCAGTTATATGTCACGAAAGATGCATTAGAAAATGCAAGATGTAAAAAAAAAAAAAAAACAACAACTGTAGAGTAAAGATGGTGAAATTTTGATACAGGATAAAGTGGCACAATCGCTTACAAGAAGAAATCTATCATTTAAAAAAGAAGGAAATTGTAATGCCCGAACCAAACAAAATAAGGAAAAAAAAATATCCCCATCATTTTCAATTACACACCCTACTTGCACAACTTCTGATAGGATAGAAGTATCTGAAATTTTACCAGACAAGTGGTTTATAAGTGAAATATGAAAAAAAGTTTAATGCAAATGGTCAAATTATTGGCATTGAGGCAGGAAAAAAGGAATTCAAAGTTCCTAACAAAGTCAATCATTGGTAATTTTTTTCATATTTCTTGAACAAGATGACACAGATTTGGTTGCCAAATCCCAAATTGTGAAAATTTTAAAAAGGAGCCGCATTTTAACAACTGTGGCCACTACAGATTTCAAATTTAAAAATCTTACACTTTTTTAAAGTTAACATTTTAATTGTGTAATTTTCTGTATGTAATTTTAAAAAAAAGTTTAAAAAAAAGTTTTCGGTAAATTAAGATAATCATTTAATAAATATCTATTTTACCTCATATGGTACCTGTTTTACTTCAGAGAAGAGATAAAAAGTGTACTACACAAAACAAAAAATATTGCTACTATTTAAAATTTAAAAAAAATAAAAATAAAATAACTATTTAAATGTTATGCCAAGACATCAGTTGCATAAATAAACACAAAAAAATCCTTAAATATTTGTTTTAATAAAAGCAAGCATTGATTTAAAAAAAAAAAAAAATAGCGCTTTTCATGCCCATTTTACCTCACCTGACCCTATTTGTATAAATATTGAAGTATAGTTCACTTCAGCAACTATTACAAAATCATTTAAGGCCAAGAAGGAAGGGGGGGGGGGGGATGGATGATTCAGAGCAGAATTGAAATGATTTATAAAAAAGTATTGTCCCTTCAAAATAACAATTATGGTAGAAAATTTCAAAAAAAGTATATTAAAGAGTTAAAATTTTTTTAAATGCTTGTGGTGCTATTAAGAGTAGGCACAGCAATTTAGGTGAAACTATTTCAAAACAAAAGCTGAATCTGTAAAAACAGGCACACTTATCTGACAGTCATGAAATTTTATCTGCGACGTTTTTAGATTTCAGATCAGGGTTGGGGTTTTGGACAGGACATGTGAGTTTTACTGTCCAAAACTGGTACTAAAGTGTCTAAAACTGTACTAAAGAGTCCAAAACCTTAAAAAAGCAACATTCCACATGTAACCACTGCACACTTATTAAACATATGAATAAATATAAATATCTCACAATGTATTATACTAACATTCAATTTAATTCTTTGGTAAATGTCTTTAGGAAGCTCGCCCATAATTTGTTCTGATATTTTAGGTTTGGCCCTAAAGCATATAACACAGTTATGTACAATTTTTCTGCAAATAGCTCTACCGTTTAGAGGCCAAAATTCTCTACGAACACAATAAAGTAAATTTTGTGGTCCTATATGTAGATATTTTTTATGATAACTTTCAATAATTAATTCTGTAAGCTTATGTTTAGAGGGCAGTACAATTGGATGTTTTTGAACATAACTTATCATGCTATTTTGGAGGCGACCTCCAACTCTGATTACATTATTTTTATCTACGAAAAGGTTTAAAGAAATCAATCTACTATTTTTTGGTAATTCCTTACCCTTAGTTAACAATGTGAATTCAGAACTGAATTCTTTTTGTTGCACAGATCTTACCATATATTCTTCAGCTCTCTTCAGCTCAGCAGATGTTAACCTACCTGAATACCTTGCTTTTGGCTCCTTGAGATTCTGAATGAACCTGAAAACATAGCTAAGAATTCTGATTAGTTTAGCATAATTATTATTTAATTGCAAAAAATTGTCAATAAAAGATGCACAGTCCGTAATTAATAATGAAGTTTCTGAAACAGTATTTTTAAGTTCACACGAATATAAGTCCTTATCACTTTGCTCCAGTTCAAAACTATTTGAAGAATGCTCAGTTCGTTGGGTTAGGAAATGGGGACCATGCCACCATAAGCTTTCCTGAAAAAGTTTGTCGGGATCCACACCTCGAGACACAAGATCAGCAGGATTGTCAGCAGATGCCACATGACTCCAATGGTTAATGTCAGAGAGATTTTGAATTGAAGATACACCCGATGCCACAAAAGTTTTTAAATCACATGGTTGTTTGCGAAGCCAGCACAACACAATAGTACTGTCTGAATAATAGTATATAACTTCTTTAGGAACCTTTAAGATTTTGGCAACCTTTACCATCAATTTTGTTAATAAAACTGCAGCACACAGTTCTAAACGAGGGACGGTAATTGTTTTGATCGGTGAAACTCGACCTTTACCGCAGAGCAACTGAGAAGTTTGTTCACCTGAAGAATTTGAAGAAACAACATACAAAACTACACCGTATGCTTTTTCAGACGCATCTGCAAATCCACAAATTTTAAATTGCACTGGATCGTTCGTAAAAATATATCTAATAACACTTACGTTGTTGATGGCCGTTAACGATTCTCGGAACTGCAACCAATCATCAAGTTCAGCTTCTGGTAGAGTATCATCCCAATCAATGTTTAGTCGCCACAGCCTTTGCAAGAAAATCTTTGCCTTTGTCAACACTGGACCTAGCAATCCTAATGGATCAAATATGCGAGCGATATTTGACAAAACACTTTTCTTAGTCACCTTAGTTTGATCACTGAACGTTACACTAAAAGTAAACGTATCGTCATGGGCTTTCCAACAAAGTCCTAAGGCTTTAGTTTCATTCATTTTCTCAAAAGTGTAGTTCTCTGATTTACACACTGGCTCCATTAATTCTGGATGGTTACTGAACCACTTGTGTAATTTCATATCGCAAGTACTTAATAATTGAATAAGTTCAGCTTGCAGTCTCTTAGCCGATTCTAAATCAGCTGCACCAGTCAATACGTCATCCATGTAAAAATCCGACTGCACCACACCTGAAGCATACGGAAATTGGGATTCACCGTCCATACCAAGCTGTTTAGGACATCGCATTGCTAAATACGGGGCACTGGTCATACCATACGTGACAGTACATAGTCTGTAACGTTTCACCTCACCATTTACAGTATCTTTCCAAACTATGCGCTGTAAATCACGTTGACTCTTATCAATAAGTATCATGCCATACATCATTTTTACATCTGCCATAAAGGCATAACGGTGTGTACGAAATCTAAGTATTAAGCTGAACAAGTCGTCTTGAATGACACCTCCATTCAATTGTATAGAATTTAGGGATTCTCCGCAGGAAGTTATTTGTGAGCCATTGAAGACAACTCTTAGTTTCGTGGAACTTTTATCTGGGGGATAGACACCATGGTGAGGAAGATAATTTGCATGTATCGACTCATTTGGCTCATCTACTTCCTCCATATGGCCTAACTCTCTATATTCTGACATAAATGCACAATATAACTCCAAGAGATTTGGATTTTTAACTAGCCTATTCCAAAGTGAATTTAATCTATTTTCCACAAATTGTTTTGATTCTCCCAATGAACTAGGATCCTTTTTCAAGGGCATTTGTACTATGAATTTGCCTGATATGTCTCTCTGATGTGTGTTTATAAAGTGGGTGTCGCATGCTTTTTCTTCGGTATTTCTCAATGGTGAGGTCTCCTCTACTTGTTCTATTTCCCAAAATTTTCTCATTTCGAAATTTAAATCTGTTTCATTAACTAACCCACAATGTACTTGTTCCTGACCGCTATAGTCGTAAACACTCCCACTCACTATGCAACCAAACACCGTATTTTGCAGTATTAATTTAGAATTTGGTACATTCATACGACCTACTTTTATCAGCTCTAGAAATATTTCTGCTCCTAACAAAAGATGAATTTTTCCTGGCCTATTAAATTCAGGATCAGCCAGAATAATTGACTCTGGAATTTCTAGCTCTGAAATATTGATATATTTTGAGGGCATAATTTGCGAAATCTTTTGCATGATAAGAAAATCTAACTCCCGACTATAATCTCCCGAATTATTACTGATCAAGGCTGTTGTTTTATTTTTTACTGCCACTGAGGATCCACTTAAACACGATACCGAAACATTATTTTTTTCTTTGCGAATTCCTAATCTTTCAACTAACTGCAAAGTTAAAAAATTGCTCATTGATCCATTGTCCAATAAGGCACGCACCGGAATTTTATTTCCGAATTTATCTCTCATATAAACAACCGCAGTGGAAAGAAGAACTGTTTTAACATTACTTTATCTCACATTCGCTGTACCAGCGAAATTCTGAATTTGGTTATTTATCTCAAAGGGTATCGCGTCAGCATTTAATGTTTGTCTGCCTTCATTCGCTGCCAGTGAGTTTGGCGCTTCTTTATCGCTAGAATTTTTTGTGTTTCCCATTGCAGTGGAATTTCTCTAGACACTTGGGACACGAAAATGTCGAATTACATTTTTTGACGCAGTGGTATTCTGAAAGACAATTGAAACACAAATTATGTTTTTTAACAAATTCAATAAATTGAAACATTAAATTTTTGGAATTTCGGACATTTAAAAACACTGTGACTTTCCTGGTTACATACAACACATATGCGCATATTTTTCTCATTTAAACTTGTAACCATGGAAGTTACCTTTGAAAAGCTATGCCTTGTATGGCTTTCGTTTTGTATTTACTTGTTTGGACGCATTTAGTGTACGAGCGTGGTCTCTCAAAAATTCTAGCAATTGAGTTAAAGTTGGTAAATTATCCCGCTTAAGATGTCTTTCCCACCACATTTTTGTATTTGCATCTAATTTTTGAGCTAAAATGTAAGCAAACATGGTAGTAGAAAACCCCTCAACTTTTTGTTCTAAAATCTCTAATGACCTAGTGCACTCATTTGTAATGTCTATTAAATTTAATAATGCTGTTGGGGACTCATTCTGAATAACAGGAATATTTATAAAACGTTTTAAATGCGCGTAAACTTGTTCTCTTGAATTTGAATACCGTTCCTCTAAAAGCGACCATGCAACTTCATAATTAGCATCCACAATTGAAATGGATTGAATGATTCTAAAAGCATCTCCCTTTAATGAAGATTTTAAATATTGCAATTTCATTGCCCCTGATAAATTTGAGTTATCATGTACAGTGGTCTTAAATATATCTTTAAAAGAAAGCCACTCATGCAAATTTCCTGTAAATATCGGAAGAGTTAGCTTCGGCAATTTTATATTATTTTCAGCCTTTGAAGCATTTTCCAAATTAACATCTTGAAGTTTTGTTTTTGAAAGCTTTTTGCTGAGTTCAAATTCTAAATTCTCTAATGACTCATTTATTTCCTCGTTTTCTTTGATAAAATCATCAATTTCATCTTCTTTACATACTTTATAAATCGCCTCAAATAAATCAGTAAAAGTTAGAACCAGCTTATTGTGTTTCTCCTTTATGAGAAGTAGTTCGCTTGGCTCTAGTTCAGAACCTGACAATCGATCTTTTAATTTTGTCAAATTAGTTTTATTTGTTTTCTTTTTAGCTTTAAGCTCTTTCAAACTCATTTTGACAAAAAATATATAAATTAAATGGGTATACAGTATACACTTACCCCTCTTGACTCTTTAAATAATTAATCCACGAGCGAAAAAAGAAAACACTAGCTCACAACACATAGCTGTGATTCACACTTAGCCGTAAGCACTTAAACGATGACATGTTGATGTTTATCACTTTTACTAACGATCGCGGTAAATATTTATATCACCCTCCTGGTTTTTCTCCGCAATGAAAACGGACCATAATAATGAATCGCTTTTGGCCCGGAATTATAAGAAAAACACTCTTACTCTCATTAAAAATCCCATTCGCTTTTTTAAGCACAGTTTATTACATAATCTCACAACTCTCTATTCCGGACACAACTCAAAGCACAATACACACAAAAATCTAAACTAAAACTTATCAAAAAGCACATTCTCGAAGTAGAACTTCGAACCAAAACTAAAACCAAAGGCAATGTCCTTTTCACACAGCTTAGAAAAAACTACAAATTTAAAGGGCAGTGTCTTTTTCTCACAGTTTATAGATTTCCATACAAACTTCTTTCATTTTGATATATCTGCAACAAAGCGCTATAAGTAAGCGTACAAAGTTAATGCTGGAATCTGTCGTAAATTGCACAGCTGCGCCATCTTGTGGATGGAGTGAATAACGCAAATACGCGGGTTTTTTGTATGACGTCATATATGACAGAATATCTACCATCTGCGCATCTCGTGCGCAGGTCTATTTGAAGATATTTACAAATTAAGAGATATAGGCGGAAAAGCAGACAAAGCTATTTTAGAGAATACCTGTTAAAATTTTAATCATGAATTTCAAATATTTACTCACTCATAGAAGATGAATCTTGTTAACCAGATCTATTGCAAAATATTTTTGTTATAGTTTGTTTTGAATGAAGTATGTGTATTAAAAAAAAAAAAAATCGCAATGTCATTTTAATTTCGGGAGAAAAAGCACTAATGCTACGTAAACAGTATTGCCTTTTGCCCCGAAACTAAACTGACATTGCAACTATTTTTTAAATACATATATTTTTATCAAAACAAGCTGTAATAAAAATATTTTGCAATAAATCTGGTAAACAAGGTTAATCTTCCATGAGTGAGTAAATATTTGAAATTCACGATTAAAATTTTAACAGGTATTCTCTAAAATGGCTTTGTCTGCTTTTCCGCCTATAACTCTTAAATTGTAAATATCTTCAAATAGACCTGAATTTTATGCAAGCCGTTCAGGCTAAAAGAAAACCATTTTTGTTAATAAAAGTTATAGGCGTAACTTTTAATTCCATGGTTTTTTTCCCACATTGGAAGAAACTTGCCCACCTTTAAACTTATGTTACTTGTTATGAAACTTGTTTATGTTATTATTTATTAGAAAAAAATATGTATTTTAAATATAATGAGCGAAAAGCATGTGTTTAAATTGATGTAATATACCAGTATGTCTGTATTTTAAATAAAGTTATGTTTTTCAAATGACGAGTATGTTTTTAAAATGATGATTTTATAGTTTGAATGAAATGAACGCAACATAAACGCTGGTGATGGGGAAAATATTTGACGGTTTATGAACTGCGGCCGACTAACATAAAAGTACTTTTTTACACTTTTTATTTAATCTAACCCTGTTCCTATATATGAAAAGATAAAAAATTTTATTCGATTTTCCCCTCCCAGATATGCTAGAAAAATAAAAATTATGTACATGGATGTGTTTCTAGTAACAATACAACATTTTAGTATTTTTACAACTTGATTATAAATTAGCAAATTAATTTTACCTTATCTAAACGTAGCTGATAAATCCTTAAACATTCTTTATGGTTGTTACAACTGTATATACAAGTACAATAATTGAGTAAGTTATGTAACAAACTACGATTTCTAAATTATACCAGCTGGTTGAGAAATTGCAAAAGAGAAATATTTAAAACCTTTAAGCATCTTAAACGTGATTTTCAGCCCTATCATTTTTTATAAAAAAGTTAAAATATTATTTTATATATATTATTAAATGTCAGTGATTTTAATACGTTCAATTGGCCCACCTCCGTCCGCAGCCCTTTTTTCTAATACTTATTCCGACTCTTTTGCGGAAGCCAGATTTGAAAAAAAAAAAAAGAAAAAAAAATTGAAACCGGACAAAATTAAAAGGGAAATTTGAAATTATTGGCTACCGACCAACAACTGCTACGTCGAGCTTATTATTAGTCTATAGTTTTCAGTTATTAGCAATTGTTGTGTGTTTCATAAGCCTTTTTCAAATTTGGAGAATGTTCCGCAATTGGGTTATTTCGACAAAAGTTACTTTCATTTTCTAACCATTATTTAACTTTTATACAGTTACAATTGTATACTGTTTTCTCATTTGACGCCAATCATGGCTATCGGCCCGATTACGGAAAGTTATCCATTTTACCCCTGCGAAGAACCGGTGTAAGATAATAAATGTTTAATTGAGCATACCACGTACTATTTGTAAATATTTTATATTTTATTCCAATTTTTGACATTTCTTCTATACTTTGTATGCTTTCTGCAATGTTATTCACCTGTGCGAAGTGCAGGTATCCCATGAAAACTATTTTTCCCGGATATGACACAATGACCGACATATTTCTAGATTTAAAAAAAAAAGTAATTTGTCGATTTTAGGAATTTTTTTAAGGCTGTTGTCTAAATTTCTCAAAATATTTAAAACTATAAATAATCAATTATTGCTGGTTTAATAGTACAAGAATTACTGCTTGCATTTTAAATTAAAGTGTATCCTAATGTAAAATTAAACGAGTTTTAAATGGAATGAATGAAATGCTTCTCTTTAAAATATTATAAATACAATTCGATCAAGAGAATATTTGGCAATTTATCGCCTGCGCCCGGTAAATAAAAAATATGCCTTAAAATTAATTATATAATTTATACTTAAACTCTAAGCGTAATAAAACATTTAATTCTCATTGGAAATACACATGTTTATGTAATTTTTATAACTTTATCTTATCAGGAATTGAATTAAAAACGCTGCTGTAAAATTCTATCTTAGCATACATTAACTAATTTTTATATGCCCTTGTTCATTGCATTACAAAAACATAATTAAAATAGAACGTATTAAAATCACTGACATTTAATAATATATATTAAATAATATTTTAACTTTTTTATAAATTATAATAAAACACAAAACTAACCTGTTTTTCTCTTTTATGAAGCGAAAAAAATGAGTTCTCTCAGATAGAGAGTTATTTTTGCAGTTTTGAAAACTGAAATAATTAGAATGCCAACGTGGCATTTTCCCAAGTAATATAAGTTCTTAAAAGAACTGATTTTGTTTAAATAACTAACTTCAATTAATAAATTAAATAATGGCAAATAAATAAATCGAATTATATCTATACTTTCAACAATTAAGTACTGCAGACGACAAACGAATAAAATCACGGCTGCGCGTGCGCATAGTTATTTCATAGATATCGAACTTATAGATCATCCACAAAGGGGAAAGAAGTTAATAATCCTCTTGTAGTTCACTCCGTCCGCTTGGTGGCGTATGACCTTGATTGACGTGACCTCGCCTTTAATCTTGCGGTTATCTCTCCCATTTAAGATAGGACGCTTACTTATATCGCTTTGTATCTGCAATGTGGCGACATCTGGAAGTATAATTAAAATGTATACTTTATCAAACAACTTTCACTTTCGAAATCGGTTCCGATCATAAAAGTAAAAAATGGCCTTTGTAGAGATCGACCTCAGCTATCCAACACAAAGGAAAAAAGAAAAAAAAGCATTTAAAAATATTGAAATGCAAATGAGATATAAAAAAAAAAATACTCCCATGGGATAAACATTAGCTAGAGGTTGTTTCCCGGTGAATAAAGCAGTCTTATCCATCCTACAGGCAGAAATATTACACGAAAATTCAGTATGCAATGTCAGATGTGGGCAAAAAATCCTATCCAATGACGCCTCATTCATCGTTGTATGCTACGTATTAGGTGTGAAAAAGGGATGTTAACATAAGAAATAGTATGCATGATGATATTTAACCTACAAGTGTAACGAAAATTCAGTATGCAATGTCAGATGTGGGCAAAAAATCCTCTCCAATAACACCTCATTCATCGTTGTAAGCTACATATTAGCTGAGTTAAAAAGGATGTTGACATAAGAAATAATATGCATGATGATATTTAATCTAAAAGTGTAACGAAAATGCAGTGTGCAGTGTCAGAGGTGTGCAAAAACATATCCAATGACACCTCATTCATCGTTGTACGCAACACATTAGTTGAGAAAAGGGGATGTTGAATAATAAATACAGACAGAAATATTACAGAAATAATATGAATGGTTGTATTTAACTTAAAAGTGTAACAAAAATTCAGTATGCGATGTCAGATGTGGGCAAAAAATCCTGTCAAGTAACACTTCATTCATCGTTGCATGCTACCCAACAAACACAGAACTTGTGGGCCACTGATGGGTTCGTTAGCCTCGGCCGAAAGTGTTCGATGGCGGCCCGCTATCATTGGCCGTAACGGCTCCGTCTAAAAAGTGTCACGCCGGACACAATAAGGCCGGAAGGAAATTGGCCGCAAGTACAATAAGTTACCCACAAACGCGCCATTAACGGTCATCTAAAACTGATATTTAACCGCAAACTGGCCACAATTATACATTTAATGGCATTCCTGAATAAAAGCTTGGCACAGCTATGCCATTA
The DNA here is from genome assembly GCA_963932465.1 of Maratus speciosus. Classification (NCBI taxonomy): domain Eukaryota; kingdom Metazoa; phylum Arthropoda; class Arachnida; order Araneae; family Salticidae; genus Maratus; species Maratus speciosus. Next base: position 145,659,250 of record OZ010791.1, read on the forward strand.
AGGGTCATTTTAAATAAAAGCTAGCCACAAGCCAGACACACTTATGCCATCAATGGGCATAATTAATGAATGCAAGCCGGAAGCTAGCCACATTTGTGCCATCAATGGGCATCATTAATGAATGCAAACCAGAAACTAGCCACATCTATGCCGCTATTGGTTATCATGGATGAAAACTAGCCCGAAGCTGGTCGGAATTATATTGTTTACCCCCCCCCCCCCCCACAAAAGTTCAGTAAATGATTTTTTTTTTTGGGGGGGGGGGGCAGAAAATGTTTCATCTAAAAAATATTTTGGTAAAAATTAGAATCTAAATTTACTGGTTTTGAAGTGTTTATCTGAAAACAGTTTATATTATAAACTGTTTTCACATATTATATATTAAATTATACTATGTAAAATTTGAAACAGGTCTAGGAAATTTTATTTTTTTAAATATGTTCTCATAACACCATCCTGACTTTCATACATGCTTTACTTTAACATACACTTAAGTTAAAAACAATTTTTATTAAAAGTCAAATAATAATTAAAAAAGAATAAATTTTACAGAACAAAATGCATTTAGATCCTAAATTTTATCAAAATATTTAAGACTGTCCTCAAATCAAAAGGGTCAACTTTCTGACATAAGTTTTAATTCATTTTTGTTCGGATACGCATGAAACTAGAAGGTGTTCAGAAACTATGCCATCGAACTGTTTTTTCAGTCTTCTTGTAAACGCCATAGATCTTTCAGAAAATACTGTCAAACTGGGCATTTTGAACTGAACTTCCGAACGAAAGAAGAAAATCAAGTCAGTAAGGGGAGAAAATGCCGTGTCACGTGATCAAAATCGCTTATAACCCAATAGGTAATTGATTGATCAAAAAATCGAAAACACAGTTCGATTCCAAAGTCAGGCTTTCGAATTTTATATCTTTTCGTTAAAAAATGAATTTGTAAATATGTCAAAAGGTTTTGCGCTTGTTGAGCAGAGCAGTTGAGAACAGCCTTAAAAGATAATTCCAATGGAGGCATAACTGAGCCTTATCTGCTCATCACCTTTGAACAGAACAAATTTCAAATTTGCTGTTAGTAAATGAACGTTCAACAATATTCAACCTTAAATATTTTTATAGAGACATATTCTCCTAAAAAATTTCTTTTTTATGTTTGCTTTAGTTTTTATAAATGTCGAGATTCCTAAACAGCTGCAAGAACCAAATTTACAGTTAACAAAGAAAATTCGATAACAAAGCCTTTAATGTATTTTTAAAAAATATTGAACATATGCTAGACAAAAGAGCAATTTTTTAACTAGTTTCTTCATTTCCATTCAAATTGTTATATAACAATTATATCCGACGCTTTTATAGCACCATGTTTATACATATTAGTAGAAAAAAAAAAGGATGTTGACATAAGAAATAATATGCATGATGATATTTAAAGGGACCGTGGACCTTTATTTCAGCAAAAATCGACCCCAAAATCGACATTTCTTTTTGTGTGTATTATTATTCTCTAGTTTGTACTAGGTCATTCGGGGAAAACAGCATGCAGATGCGATTATTTTACGCAAAGTTACAAATGTTTTAATTTTGTTCACAAACACTTTGGTCTTTCAATATACTTTAAATATGTTTTTCTCAATACTGATGTTTCAGCTTTTTTATTTATTTTTGAAATGGTCCTTGCTACTTAATTTTTAATCAAAATTCATGAAACTGATAAGGAAGAATCCTGATATAGCTTAAAAAGAAACTGCTTTGGCATTTTAAAATTCGACTTCGTCAAGACAATTAAATTTGATTTTTAACATATTATAAGGCAGAATTTTGATGAAAATCTGTATGGAACTAAAAAAAAAAATCTCTAAAAAATTAACTATTTAAGGAATAAAATAATGGATACACAGATTTGTTTGTAATAGAGTTTTACATGATTAAAATCCAAAATTGAGGAAATATCTAAAAAAATTAAGACGCAAGGAGCGTTTTAAAATTTCGTTTAAAATTTTTAATTTTTTTAAAACATCTTAAAATTATAATAAGATCGGAAATTTCTTTTGAAGTGTTCTATATACTTATCGTTAAATGTATATTTGCACAAAATTTCTAATCTCTATTATGAAAATTAAAAGAAATTTTTTTAAACGTCCACCGTCACCTTGACCTAAGAGTGTAAAGAAAATTCAGTGTGCGGTGTCAGATGTGTGCGAAAAATCCTGTCCAGTGACACCTCATTCATCGTTGTAAGCTACATCATATTAGTTGAGAAAAAAGAATGTTGACATAAGAAATAATATGAAGGATTATATTTAACCTAAAAATGTAACGAAAATTCAGTGTGAAATGTCAGATGTATACAAAAAATCCTATCCAATAACACTTCATTCATCGTTGCAAGCTACATATTAGTTGAGTTAAAAAGGATGTTGACATAAGAAATAATATGCATAATGATATTTAACCTAAAAGTGTAACGAATATTCAGTGTGCAATGTCAGATGTATGCAAAAAATCCTATCCTATACCACCTTATTCATCGTTGTAAGTTACATATTAGTTGCGAAAAAAAGGATGTTTACATAAGAAATAATAATAGGCAAAAAATCCTCTCCAATAACACCTCATTCATCGTTGTAAGCTACATATTAGTTGAGAAAAAATGATGTTGACATAAGAAATAATAGGCATGATGATATTTAATGTAAAAGTGTAACGAAAATTCAGTATGCAATGACAGAGATGGGCAAAAACCTATCCAATGACACCGTATTCATCGTTGTAAGCAACATATTAGTTGAGAAAAGGGGATGTTGAATAATAAATACAGACAGAAATATTACAGAAATAATATGTATGATGGTATTTAACTTAAAAGTGTAACAAAAATTCAGTATGCGATGTCAGATGTGGGCAAAAAATCCTGTCCTAATAAATATGGACAGAAATATTACAGAAATAATATGCATGATGATTAGGATATTAGGATTAATATTCCATATTAATTCAGGTCTTATTTTCATCGATAACAGATAATTTAATAAAGGTATTTTTCATACGATAAGTCACCCTACTTTAAAACGAATATTAAACTCGGACAAAAGAAATTGGTATTTTTAATCGCTGTTTGAAATGTATTGTAATGAGTCATTGTTTTAAGTAAGGGTGGGTAAGGTTTCATGCGAATCGTTTTAACAATGCGATATTGAATTATTATCTTTATACATCTTTACTTTTAGAATAATATAAATAATGAACAATACCATTTCGTAAGATATTTTATGTAAAATAATAGGCTGAATTTTATACTTTAATTAAATTCGAAATTCATTTTTTTTTATGGATGTGTAATACACTATATGGCCAAAGGTGACCGGTCACTTGCGGTTTTAGACGTTTTGTTAAATATCTAGAAAAATACATGAAGCATTAACCTGAAACTGCAGGTGTGTAAACGGTATAGTATAGGTCATATATTTCCGTGAAGAGTTTTTCCAGAAACCCCATAGGGGACCGTCAACAAATTGAAAAAGAACGAATATCTTTTGGATAACCTTGTAAAAACTAATGAAGCAAAAGCGTTCAAACTCCTGATTATTAATAAGTGGCTTATTGTAATGTACTGTGTTCATCTTCATGAGGGTAGCATGTATACTCGTAGAAAAATTAAGGTTTTTATAAAAACAGTCCCAAATTTTGCCAAGTTTTTTGCTTATAATTTGCAGAATTCTTAACATAAAAAAAAAGTTCTTTTCAGAAAATATGTCAAACAACATTGTACACAATACTCTGTAATCAGAATTAAAATTAATAAAAATTGGGTGAAAAATGAGCAGGTTTACTAAAAAATATTTCACTGCGCATGCGCGAATGCAATCAAAATATAATGTGCATAATGTATTAGCTAAGAATATAGAGCAACTTTTGTGAAAGTCTCAAAATCATAGCTTGAAAATTCTGAAAATTATCGTCTATAGAATAAGCTCGAAATCCGTTGTTCCCAAAAGGAAGCAAAAAGATGAGGGGTTGTATCCAAATATAGTAGTACGTTAAATATTGTGTACGCTATCTTGGCACTAGTCAACAGATATTTGATACAGCCCCTCATTGTCCCTCATCAACAGATATTTGACACAGCCCCGAAACCCCCTATGGGGTTTCGGGAAAAAAAATCTTCGCGGAAATATATGACCTATACTATACTGTTTACATACCTGCAGTTTCAGGTTAATTCCTCATGTATTTTTCTAGATATTTAACAAAACGTCTAAAATCGCAAGTGACCGGTCACCTTTGGCCATATAGTGTATGCCGTGAATTGCACAGCAGTATTTAAAAGAAAACTTGGGACATTTGGCACATGTAATATATGTAAAGAAAAAGTATATGAATTAAGAATATAGTCTCAGCTCTGAATTTCAGGAAGAGACGGAAAGGAATATAAGTTTGTTAATAAGTATATTATGTAGTTTAATTGAACTCATTTGATTAGATTTTGGGGTCTGTGTCTATATTAAAAATTGCACCAACTTCCTTTCTTCAGGTGGTACTACCCACTTCTACCCATTTCTGACACTTTTAGTTTTTTGGATTGAATCAACGCGAAGAAGTGTGCAATTCATGCACTTTTCTTAAATATTCGTAGAGTTATAAACAAAAAATGTTTTACGAGCTTACCTATAAATTTAGAAAAATAAAATAAAAATCTTGTAGGGAGAAGTACAATAAACATTCAGTTAGTAATCGGAAAAAAAGAGGAAAAATTTAAATAAGCTGAACGATGATGAAAAGCGTGGGCATTTAAAAAACAAACTATTATTTGAAAGAAAATTGTATAGGCATTTTCCTGTTACATTCTAAGATTTTCTTTTCCTTAGATGCTAAATATAATAGAAGATTTCACCCTTTAGACCAGTGATTCCCAACCTTTTATTGGCCACGCTCCACAGAAGCATCTGCAAAACCACAATCCCTCCCCCTCCCCACCACACACATTCTGTAACATATATTTCTTTATCAAAATTGAACTTTATTCACCTGATGGCAGCCTAACAGAGCCTTAACAATAACTATTCACTTCCCATTTTTTAACTTAAGAAAGAGTTTAATTTTCTGTCTCAAACATGTTTTTACATTGCGTTAAGAAATTATAATACCACTAACGAATTGATGCACTTCTGAAGAAGAAGACACAATATGCAAATTTTTAGCGTCCATATTTAAAATTGATCGTTGAACGTTTTCTGTTATAATTGCTACATTAAAATTTAAGTTACATTTTATTAAAATCTTATAATTTTTTTAAAACGTAAATAAGGTGACTATTAAGAAATTATAAGACCACCTGTGGAAATAAGCATATTATACGTCACATCAAAATCATTATAAAACGTACGCGTTTGTATATCGTGAAAGTATTTCCGAGAAGCAAAAGTGCAGGTTTAGATAGTGTTATTTACGATATATTTGAAGATGCCGCGGGATAAAGAGTTGTCTGCGACCGAAGTAAGAAAAATTTGGTTTTATAAGAATACTGGTAAATCTGAACGAGAAATAGTTCGGTTAATGAAGCGTTCTAAAACTGCCATTCACAATGAAATAATTAGAAAAAAAGGATTCAAATAAAATTAAGCGATCTTGAAGAAAAAGGATTTTGACAGCATAGGATGATCGACAAATATTTCGATTATCAACTCAAAAAGGTCTTCCAACTCGAGAAATTTCGAACTGTTTTTGCAAAAGAACCTCACACGTAACAGTTTGGCTGAAATCAAATAGCAATGCAAAATGTAGGAAACTGTTGAAACAAAGTCGAGGTTAATGAAACATCATAAAGAAGAAAGACTGAAATGGGCTAAAAATGTCATGTCATGGGACAAGAAATGAAAACAAGTAATATTTTCAGATGAAAAAAACTATTCTTGACGTTCCGAATGGTTATAAACACTATTGGCATGATTTGAGGAAGGAACCGAAACAGTGCTTCAGTCGACAAATGGGAGGAGGATCAGTAATGGTTTCGGGAGCTTTTAGTCATGATGGATTATGCGATTTAACTCGAATTTTGGGACGTATGAACTCTGCGCAATATCAGGCTATGTTGCATAGGGTGTTTCATTTTGTAAGGCAAAAAATAAAATGTAAATTTTTTGCAGACTTTGCTTACGCCCCGAGTCTCAGTGATGTAAAAGATATATATGCCAAATTTCAAGAAAATTGGATAATATTTACAGGTTGCATACTTTGAACAGTTTTGTAGAAGTTGGCAAAAAATACGATTTTTCAATGTTAATTACTTTTATTGGGTAAACTAGAAATCACAAACTTAAAATAATTCTAAAACTAGACACTAAGATTAATAGGTAGCATGATAGGCAAAACATGTGTTATATTAATCAACTTTGAAGGATGTTCTTGAACGATCCCTTCACTTGGGGACGACTTTTCTGTGATGCTCGACTACCCTTAACAAGAATTGTCTTTGTTGTTCATCCCTGACCGATTCATTAAAGGTTTTTTTTTTTTAATCAGAGCAATTCCTCTTTCAGCGGTATTACTGACCACGTTAAGATCGTTCACATGGCTTTTTAGAGAATCACTGCAGCATTCTGCCACGCCGTGGATCCCAAACAATTCAAAAACGTCTTTGTTTTATTAGTAACGAAATGGTTCAGGTTTTTCCCTTGAAAAACTAGGTTTCTACCCTCTAATCGTTTCAATTCCTTTTCCTTTGCAGGTTTGGTTTCCAAATTTTTAGTCATATTTTCTTTATCAGCCTAAGTAATATGCGTTAGTCCAAAGAAGCCAGTCCTACGTTTGTTTCTGACTGATATCAAAGGTGTGCCTCAGTAACTGTGAGAGCATTTTTTGACATCTACTTCTGGGTAGATGCTCGGAAGCTGTAGCATATCCAAATTATTCTTTGGAGACCATCGTCTTACAATTGCCTCGTGCCAAAAGTGAACATATATGATGCTGACAAAATGTGCAACCTGTTTCGTTCCTTTCAATTCTAATTGAGGAATTTTCAATTGTTTAGTGGAGGGGACAACTTTAAGTGCATTATATTGCCTTTGCCATCCACCGTGCTTGATTCAGAGCGCCTGGGATTCTGAAATTGAAGTCGCTTACAGACCAACCTCCTAGGTACAGCAGGGGGAGTTGTAATAAATCTTTGTAGTCTTATCTTGAATGACTTATTTCTTTTAGGGCAGTTTTGAAGGTAGTTAAACATTTTCATTCATTGTTCTTCTAGAAAGCCTTGAACGGGACTTTCTTCATCCAGTATTGCCGTATATGACTTCTTATCAAGGAAATCGAATAGATTTCAGAACTTCCAAATAATCTGGATGCCAGGACCACTTGTGGCATGTCACAACACAATACTTCTCAAACACACCTTTCAAAATTAGTTAATGTGTGTGATGACGTCAAGCCAACCACAACAATGTTCGTCCTAATTCCCTTTCAATTCTAGTACATGCCATTTGGATCAGTCCTATATTGGATGCTGTAGTATCAAAAGACATTCTGATGATATTGTCACATAGCCCAAATCGTTCCACTTCACGAATAACTACTTCAGTCATCTGCTCACCAGTATCTTTCAGGGCAATAGGTACGCCAAGCAAATGCTCAAAATCTTTACCAGCCACTAGAATTGCAACTTTATCTTCCAAAGTATTGACACTCCCATGAGCAACTGCGGAAACAGTTTACTATACCAATGCAAGAGCAAATAAGGAGGATTTTCAAAGAGTGACTTTTCTATTTTCTTTGCAATTTCCCTTCTATTGATCGGCCGAGTTCGGTAAACAGTAACTGGAGATACAGAGATTTTTGAAGCATTGTGGCCAAGGCTCTTTGCAGTTGCTATAAATGAGCAGGGGTATTTGCTTTCCTCCACACTTCTTGTAGTTTACTACTGGTAGATTTAGCAGCATCCGAGTATGTTTCTTTCATTTCCTTGTGATGATAAATGAAAACTAAAAGTACTTATTTCTTTAAAAGGAGTCGAGCTCCTAAAAACTCACCACTAGGCACCTTTTCTAGCAGCCAAATTCCTCTTTTGGTTCCTTATTTAAAGTTCAATTACCTTCAAATGATGAAAGAGGTACATGAGAAACTCATTAGTACAAAAAACTTCAATATTAGAAATTTAATTAGTTTGAGATAAAAGTGATTAATATGTGCAACCCCTAAATATTATCCAATTTTCTTGAAATTTGGCATATATATCTTTTTCAGCACTGAGACTCGGGGCGTAAGCAAAGTAATATGAAAATCACACCTTTGGAAAAATGAAACACCCTAATGTTGCATGATCATTTGATACCATTTGGACCTTTCTTAGATGGTGCTAACTGGATGCCTCAGCAGGACATTGCTTCTTGCCATGTGTCTAAATCCACCCAGCAACGGTTTAAAAAAGAAAAAAAAAACATGTTTTGTCATAGCCAAGTCGAAGTCCAGACTTGAACCCTGTGGAAAGTCTTTGGGGCGAATTAAGTCGCAAAGTTTATGCTAATAACAAACAGTTTTTATGTGCCAATGAACTAGAAGTAGCCATTGTAAAAGAATGGCACAATATTTCTGAATCTGCACTTAATCACCTGGTCACTTCTACACTGTAAAAAAAATTCCGCAACGTTCCTGGGAAAAAATGGGCAGCTGAGTTCAATCAGCTGAATCAATCTCTTTCGGTCAACAATCGAGTACAGAACTTCAATTTGGATACAGCCTCTAAAATACGCTCGTTTTAAAACAATTATTTTCTCGGAAACTTATCATATGAATTGCACAAAAATTTGTTTTTAGGCTAATTGCAGGTTGTAGAGTTCGTTTATGCTGTCAGAATTGTGTATTGCTATAGAAAAAAAACAAAGTTATGGTTCGTTTTAATATGTAGATGGCCCCCTAAGCAAATTTTATATACATCATTTAAAAGTAGACTTTATTACCAATTGTGTGGTACCAGTAACTTTCTTCCACGATAATCTGTTGAGGAGTTAGTAAGGGGTGTTTACTTTTTTTTTGTTCCACAACTGTACCTGTCAACTTACTTCAGGGTTAAATAAAAGTGTTTATTTCCTGCATTTTTCTCTTTTACAAAATGCTTGAAGAGGCTGTCATAATTAGCATTAAAATTGTTTTATAATTCATATTAGTAATTTAATAAGAGTTGATGGAAAAGCTTTGGACACTAAATTTTCTTTTTATGGATAAAAATATACACAAAAACCAGTTCAATATTCTGATCTTTATCAATTTTAAGTAGCCATTATTACCCATCAAAAAACATTTCTCTTGTTTCCCTTCCTGAAAGCTCCGAAAAAGCTACTGTACACTGACTATTGACTTTGACTCCACATACCAAATCACGCACTGTGCTTTTTTTTTGCAAAGTCAACATCGTACTGTGCTTTTTGTTGCACGGTCAACATCGTACTGAACAGCTGTAGTCTGGCGCGTCGGCTGACCTTGACGACTGCGCAACTAATCCGCGCATAACACAGACACGCAAACGAATTCTGGTGAACTAAAACCAAACTTGCGTTCACCAGTTATCGTGTAGTGAAAGAATTACTCATTTAACATAAAAGGTTTCGATGTTATGATTTTTTTAAATCTAGGCATTATTTTTCGATGACCCTGTATATTAATTTCCATGTATAATCTTATTTTAAAATTTAAATTGTATATGTCAATTCATTTGCTGTGTAAGAGACTTGCACTGCAGTGATAGATATTTATTATTTACCCATTTTCTTTTCTGATGCTATTTAGGATTTATAAATTTCATAAAGTTGTTAGTAACATGTTTAGATATTTCAAATATTTTTTAAGGTAAATATATTCAAGACACTATGATTTAGATAATACTTAAATAGCGTTACGTGTAAATGTTTCTTCATGTTACGGACAGCAGGGCAAACCAAAATATAAAGTTCATTCAACAAATAATCGAATAAATTGAGAAAAATTGTAAAATACATTAGTAATAAAAAAAATTATAAACTTTAAATGTCTACTTAAAAAAAAGAGAGGGGGGAATGGGAGGTATATGAAAATATTTTCTTACTTAAAAATTTTTCATATAATTATTTTGGTTTAGATTCTATTTTAAACTTTTGATTCGGAATTTTTTTTAATTCCACAGAAAAAAATATTTTATTCTAAAATTTTATATATATTGCTTTTACTTATAGTCTGAAAAACAGTAATTTTTTCAAATAGCTGACAGCGAATGGGTGAGTTAGAAGTTATTACGCCCCTAAAAAGGCAAATTTGCCCCCAGTGGGGCGTAGGCCCCACGTTACGAACCACTGATGTAGACCGTCGAAAAGTAGAATTTAACTGTATCTCGAAATCTAATGATAGAATCGAGCTGCAAAAGCACATTATCACATTTTTGGTGACGGCGATTCTTTTTATGTAAAAATTAATGTACAGTCGTGGAAAAAAGTAAACACCCCCTACTAACTCTGCAACTAAATATAATAGAAAAAAGCCACTGGTACCAATCGATTGGTAATAAAGTCTACTTTTGAATGATGTATATAAAATTTGCTTAGGGGCCATCTACAACTCAAAACCAGACCTAACTTTGTTTTTTTTTCAATGACAACACCCAATTTTGACAATATATTTTAAATCTTCGGCTCACACTATGCCTAGAAACGAAATTTCTAGTCATTTGAATGATAAGTCTTTGAATTATAAACATTCAAAATTTAGAGCTTCTAATGTTAAATTACATTTTCATATTTTTATTAGCTTTCTCCTGAAATTATAATCCTAATGTCATAATTTTGTGTGTGATTATAATACTTAAAACCCAAACAAATACACATTCAATTTGTAATTAAAAAAAATGTATATTATGAATTATGAAATTAATGTTTGAAAAAAATATGAATTGCAACCTACAACTGTTTTGATAGATTTATATTTATTAGGTCCTGCTTTATCCAAATTCTCAATTTCAAATTTCTCTCTCAAGCAGTTTTCGAATTATCATTAAAAAAAGTCAAAATGGTGGTTTAAGGGGTCGTCTATGATGTGCAGAAAAGCATAATTTGAAAAATTATATTTTACTCATTTTATTGAATATTTGGGTTGTCAGTAGTCGAAACATACTAAGCAAGTGAAATGGTCATATTGGCAAGAAATAATACATCAATAGAAGTGTTATAGTCATTCTGTAGCATTTCGCCAATCGAGTACCAAACTTCAATTTCGATACAGTCCCTAAAATATACTCTTTAAAATAATTAATTTCTTGGAAACTAATCGTACAAATTTCATAAAAATTTGGATTTAGGCTAATTGAAAGGTGTAGAATTTATTTATGGTGTCAAACTTCGGTATTGCTATTGGAAAAAAAGAAACAAAGTTTGGATTCGTTTTTATATGTAGATGGTCCCTAAGCAAATGTTATATATACATCATTTAAAAGTAGACTATTTTTGCAGTCGTTTGGTACCTGTCACTTTCTTCTACGATAGTTTGTTGCAGAATTAGCTGGGTGTTTTTACTTTTTTTTCCACGACTGTATGTCATACTTCATAATTTTTAGCTCACAGGCTATCAAAGCCTGAGAGCTAATGTGCCCGCCGGTTCTGTATGTATGTATGCATGTACGTACGTATGTACGTAACGCGATAACTCTTGATAGAAACATCCGATTTGCTTCAATTTTTTTTTCTGGCTTCATTCTGATAAGGCGCTTCCCTGATTAGTTTTGGGGGTTCATTGGTTAAGCATAAGGTTGGGGAAAGGGGGCTACACCCCCCTAATTTAGATAAATGGGTTTTTCATGCAGAATTATTCAATTCGCTGGAAGTTTGGTATATCGGTTTATTATGTTAAGAAGCTGCCTTGATTAGATTTAGAGGTTCATTAGTTAAGTATCAAAGGGGGTAAAGGGTTAGACCCCCCTTAATTTAGCGAAATGGTTTTTTCATGCACAATTATCTGATTTGCTTCAAATTTGGTATACCGGTTTATTATGTTAAGGAGCTTATTAAATTTGGAGATTCATTGGTTAAGTATAAAGAGGGGAAACGGGCCCCTTCACTTATTTTTTTGAGGGACATTATTTTTTGAAATAAGAGTATACTATACAATTGGTGTGAATAGCCTGTAAGCTCAATGCCATCAGTTTAACTGGGCACTTTTCTTTTTATTTAATATGCATTCATTAATAATTTCCATAATATTTTTTGAATCGAAAAAATGACTAGACTATATTTGGGTTCATTGGTTGTATCTCATTAAATACGAAACATTGCAGTCGGATGATTTTGGGGGAAACATAAGTTATAGTGTGGAACTAATATTAGCATTCTCAAACATTGACATCATTTAACTGTATGAAGATTTAAGAAAAAAAAATATATAAACAATATACTTTAGAAACTCAAATATTATGTCACAATTGGTGTTACCATTTGAAAAAAGACGGCTCACAGTGGAGTAATTGACCCGAAATCCTGGTCAAAAATATTTTTCGATGTAAATATAGTCCGATTGGCTTGCAATTCTTAGATGTTATTGGGCATCACTGTGGAATGTATGGTATTGTAAATTAAGTCTATAGCCTTTATGATTCATTTACAGAAACACCGAAAAGAATTCCCTTACATTATGGTCTATGGGGAAAAATCGTTTGCTCTGTATTTTAATGATATCACACTTTTAAACGTGCTGAAATTTATATGCATCTCTAAGGTGCATACGGCCATATTCTACAATAAGGCACTTATTGTAGAATATGGTGTGCATAGAATATATCTCTCATTTACAGGAACACACAAAAGAATGTGGCTGAAGAATAAATTTAACTATTGAAGTCTATGACCAATAATTACTGGAAGTGCGTTTGTAGTTGTGATGGGCGTTTTAAAATAGAACAATTTTTTTTTTAAATATTACTTGGTGTGGATGCATTCTATAGATCATATACAGGTCTGCACAAAAGTTCTCAAGTACATTTCCGTTTATTCACGGAAATGGCTGAATGGACATTTTTAACTATGCTATGCGTTTCACAGAACTAACTTTTAGCGTACTATGAAGTATACATACAAATCCATAGCTTAGTTTAATATTTTATATCTTAAAAACTGACGAACTGTAACTAAGATTTTAACACTTCACATAATAATAAATATACATTTTATAAATATTTTGATAATTAAGAAAAAAAAAAGAGTCATCATTTAAGAAGAGCACAATGAAAAAGGAAGTTAAAATATTAATTTACTAAGTAGATATTTTAAGAATACGAATAAATCACATGTCCATTGACTTAGCATTACCGAAGGGAGTTTGGAAGTTGGGCAACTTGTAACCTTAACTATTTACTGTTTTTAAGAGGAAAATAATTGTTGATAGGTTTGTCTTATTCACTATTAATGTTTAATTAAATGTATTTAATTTTACTATACATAAAACTTATTATTTACATTTAATAATGCTTATTACATTTAAATGACATTTAATAATAATTATTGCATTTAATTTATGCTTAATAGTGTTATATTTAATAGTAGGTTCAGTAAAGTGGAGTCTATATAGTATAGATTGCTAGTTTTTGAATGTATTTAATATATTACCAGTTTCAAAATGATTCTTCAGAACTCTTCTTCACCACTCTCTTATTGGCTTTTATCGGAACTACCATCAGAACTTGCTGGAAGAAGTTATAGAGTCTCGCTACTGTATGGCTTGCTCTTTTTAGTTGATAAACGGAGTTATTAGAAAATATGAAGTTGCTTATTTTCACGTACATTATAAAAGGAAAATTTTAATTAAATTTTCTTGGTGCTGTTTGTCAGTTTTGGAATTAAAATTAGGTATCCCTTTTTAAGGACACCGCCCTCAAAAGGGTTAATTTCCTCCTTTCTCTCCTTATATTACACACATGAGTCCCAAGAACTAATTAGGGAACCCTTTTTCAATAAATAAGTATGTACAATTTGAAGGCGATCAGATATTTATATCAAATGATATCGAGTTGCGTGCGTATGTGCGTACCTACATACGTACATATGTACGTACGTACATACATACACACAGAATATGTAGGTTCAAAAGCTCCCCGGTAATATCCTTTGAGCTCAAATCCTGCAATACGACAGTAAATATATTGTTCTTATCTCTTCAATTCGGTGGCCGCAAAACAGAGCATTTAAATAGTCATCCAAAAAAAAAAAATAAAATAAAATAAAATAAAATAAAAAAATGGCAACAATATGCGGAAGATTTTTTTGCAGAAATTGACACTCAAGACTATAACTAATACGATTATAATTCAAACATGGCTGGGCAAAGCGCGGCACATATTTAAAAAGCTTTCGATATGTATAAAATAGAGCCAAAAACGCTTTGAAAATAACCCTTTTACACATTTAATGTTTGTTTTATTATATTAAAAACGAAATTATTTAAATTAACACATAGTTTAACACTAAGCTCTGACCTTTGTTAAACACGTAAGCTCTATTTAGTTTCAATTCAACAATTCATTGAGCCACAAAAAAATTATATTTAAACATAAAAACAATACCAAAAAACAACAAAAAACCACGTTTTCTCAGAAAGAAACTTCCTCTTCAGCTGAGGCCAGGAACCACCGCATATAACTCAGGATCCTAAAATAGACATAGATCGATGCACCAATTAGTTAGCTATTAAAAAATATGATTTTTACAATTGTTGACGAAATTTTAATTTTTGCATTTTTGGCCAGGTTTTTGGGTCAAATACTCCACTGTGCGGCTCCCAAATCCCAATCCATGCAGAACTTTTAATAGAAGGTATAACACCAAACTGATTGGTATACCAGTACCATTTTTATACGATTATCCGTGGCAAAATTATGGGCGAGATTAATCTTTTTTTTTTTTTTTTTTTTTTTTTTTTTTCTTTTTACAACTGTACAGAATTTTTCGGCACAAAAAGAATTTTATAATTGTAAGGGTGATAAGTACTTATTAGAATAATAGCGATTTAAAAAAGAATTTAGGTCATTTCCTTTAAAGACGAAGTTACTTATAAATAAAAATAAATACGTCAGATGCCACTTTAGTCTGCATTGCAAAGTTGCAATAACAACAAAATTGTAAATAGAATTCTGGCATTTAACATACACCCTATTTCATCCATTTTATAAGGCAAAATTATTAAATTCAATTTTTTTTGAATGGCAAGAAAAATATATCGAAAATATAGAATGGGCATTTTGTTACCGCTATTATAAAGGTGGTTGAGGCGCCACTTAATTGCGCCTAATGTGCTTGTGTAGAGCCGACACTGTTTCTAGGAAATATTGATACAGATAAAATATATATATATATATATATATATATATATATATATTATTAATCTCTATAATTTTTATTTCTTTTATAATTTAGTTTTCAACTTGAAATAAATTCGGTAAGTAAATTAGTAAATTATTTCAGAAAAATCAAAGTATCTCGACTCGACCTATCTTAATTTCAGATGCGTATTTCTGCACTTGCCCGTGTTTTGCAGTTCAACCACGTGAACCGCTACTGCTGCCAACTCCGCGCAACAGATGTTTTTTTTCGTTGAAAAATTCATTTCATTATCAGCTGTTGAGGCAATGGCAATGATGAAAACTAAAAGAGAAGATTGAAGAATTTATTCGTTTTATCACAGTAGAACAGGTACGGATAAATCTTTTGCAATAAGAACAAGAAAGAAAAATCATGCGACACGCATGATTTTCAATGACACGCTCTCCGTGCACTAACAGAATACTTTTACGGAAATTCATCTTATCATACGATGAAAAGAGATACCGTCAACCGGGGCGCTACTTTGGGCCACTTTCTCCTGGTTTCACTCACATTTCCATTATTAAAAAATGTTATATATGATTTTTCAACGTCGAAATGGAGTTGTAAACAATTAACATGAAATAATGAAGCTGTATGGTTTTAAAGAGGATTTTTTTTTATTTTTAACTATTTTTAAAGTTTTGGAACAAAGTAGCCCCTGCTGGGGGCTTCTTTGGTCCATTCACTTAGTTTCATATAAAAATGAATACATTTCATATGTAAATGAATACATTTTTATTGAAACCCCCCTCACAATAGCATTTGATAATAAATTAACACTGCAAACTCGATAAACAAATGTTTTTTAGGTAGCTTTCTTTACAAAAAAGCTACCTATTGCAGCCGTTCGGAGGAAAGCGATTTCAAAAAATTTTGGTATATTTTCATCGATCATGACCCCCAGACCCCGAAACCACCCTCCGTTCAAAATTGATATATATATATATATATATATATATATCTGACCTATGTCACACTGTAACTCCCGTAATTATGAACCGATTTCGATGTAATTCGGTGTGTACATAGTACATACCAATGTATCGACCGAGTTCGTTGGCCAGCTTCATCCGGCGTTTTGTTTCAAAATGGCGGCCATTTAAAATTTAAAAAAAATTTAAAGCTTGAAATGTGGTACCGAAAAATTAAAAATTGAAAAATATTCTTTTCTTATGTATTTGACCTTTATACAAAGATTCCGGAGCAGTTTTTGTTTCGTCTATATCTTAAAAAATGGCTGAGTTATAGCATTTTGAATTTCTAGCGTGGCTGACATTTTGAAACGTCCTGAATTTTGTCACGCGATAAAAGGCGTATTTATGAACCGATTTGGATGTAATTCGGTGTGTACATAGTACATACCAATCTCTCGACCGAGTTCGTTGGCCAGCTTCATCCGCCATTTTGAAACAAAATGGCGGCCATTTAAAAATTTTTTTTAAATTTAAAATTTGAAATGTGGTACCAAAAAATTGAAAATGGAAAAATATTTTTTTCTTATGTATTTGACCTTTATACAAAGATTTCGGAGCAGTTTTTGTTTCGTCTATATCTTAAAAAATGGCTGAGTTATAGCATTTTGTATTTCTAGCGTGGCTGACATTTTGAAACGTCCTCAATTTTGTCACGCGATAAAAGGCGTATTTATGAACCGATTTGGATGTAACTTCGTTTATACATAGTACATACCAATGTCTCGACCGGGTTCGTTGGCCAGCTTCACCCGCCATCTTGTTTAAAAATGGCGGCCATTTAAATTTTTAAGAAAAATTTAAATTTGAAATGTGGTACCAAAAATTGAAAATTGAAAAAATATTTTCTTCTTATGTGTTTGACCTTGATAAAAGGATTCGGGAGCAGTTTTTGTTTCGTCTATATCTTAAGAAATGGCTGAGTTATAGCATTTTGAATTTCTAGCGTGGCTGACATTTTGAAACGTCCTGATTTTTCTCACGTAATAACAGGCGTATTTATGAACCGACTTGGATGTACCTTGGTGTGTACATAGTACATACAAATATCTCGACCGAGTTCGTTGACCAGCTTCATCCGCCATTTAAAAAAATTAAAAAATAAAAAAATTTAAATGAGATACCAAAAAATTGGAAAATGAAAAAGATTTTTTTTGTATGTGTTTGACCTTAATACAAAGATTCCGGAACAGTTTTTCTTTCGTCTATATCTAAAAAAAAAATGGCTGAGTAATAGCATTTTGAATTTCTCTTGTGGCTGACATTTTAAAACGACCTGATTTTTGTCACGCGATAACAGGCGTATTTATGAACCTATTTGGATGTAACTTGGTCTGTACATAGTACATACCAATGTCTCGACCGAGTTCGTTGGCCAGCTTCATTCGCCATCTTGTTTCAAAAGGGTTGCCATTAAAAAAAAATTAAATTTAAAATTCAAAATGAGATATTAAAAAATTGGAAAATGCAAAAAAATTTTTTTTATGTGTTTGGCCTTGATACAAAGATTCCGGAGCAGTTTTTGTTTCTGAAAATTTGTTCTTTTGTTGATATCTTAAAAAATGGTTGATTTACAGCACTTTGAATTTCTAGCATGGCTAACATTTTGAAACGATCTTGTATTTGTCACGCGATAACACACGTATTCGCCTATTTCGATGTAAGAAGGCATGTGGATAGTATACATATACATCAACACCTCGACCAAGTTCGCAGGCCAGATTCATCAGCCATCTTGTTTCAAAATGGCGGCCATTAAATTAAAAAAAATATATATATTTAAAGTGAGGTGCAAAAAAATTAGAAATTGAAAAAGGTTTCTTTCTTAAGTATTTGATCTTGATATAAGGATTCAGGAGCATTTTTTGTTTGTCTTTACCTTAAAAAATGGCTCAGATATAGCAGTTTCAATATTTATTGTGTGTGACATTTTGAAAAATCTGATTTTTTGCATGCGACAGCACTCCTATATATTAACCGATTCCGATGTGAGTGAGCATGTGCACAGCAATTACTAAAGGTCTCGACCAAGTTCACTGCTTAGCCTCATCCACCATGTTGTCTTAAAATGACAGGCACTTTAAGAAATTGCCGAATTTGACAGCCAAATATAAGTTACTTTAAAGAAAAGCAGCTTGGATAAAGCTGACTAATTTCGCGAAATTCTCATTCATTATATTGATAAAAATTAGTATTGAATCTCCTATATTCGCTTTCCACTAAATTGAGCTTCGTGTGTTTGCATGATATAAGTTGGCTTTTTTAAAATAAGGATTATGAAAGCTACCTCTTCCTCCTGGCACTGGCCGGAAGGACTTTTTTTAAAATATTTAAACACAATAAACCAATTGTTAATATTAAAGAAACGAGAAACAGTTTTCGTCATGTCATCCTCAGCAACTCGAACAAAAATAATTATTGTAACATTTTGCTAAAGTAACATTTGCAAAAAAAATGTTACTTAAAACTTATTTTAAGTGATTTGGTTGTATAAAAGGCATTTCTAAGTATCTTCGCTATTTTCGTACCAAAAAAGGCCTGGCACAAACTAGTCCCGAAATACTAGTTTTCATGTTAGCTTTATGAAAACGTAAACATTTTCTGTCAAAATAAAAAGTTAAAGAAAAACTATGATCACACATGGGTTACGGGTTACTAAAGGTAATATTTTCACACTTACATTATTTGTAGCTCTTATCCAGATTGTTTCACTGTAGAAAGTTTGGAGAGTTAAAATTTATACACGAAAACAGTTGTTTACAAACACATTCAGTGTTGCCACTAAAAAATTTTAATTTACCCCCAAACTATTCAAATACCCTATAGTAGAGTACAAAATATTTTTCAAGGGCAAAAATTCCAAATTATCTTGTGTTGTTTATTGAAAACAAAGAATAAAACCTTTTTTTATGGGATGGACCAAAGTAACCTCGCAAGGACCAAAGTTGACGGTAACAATAAAACTAAAAAATTACGAAACGCATAACACAGTTTAAAACTCATTTTAAACAAGGTCTGGCCATAGATAGTAATGTATTCAAATTATTTTGTGTAGTTCTGTATATGATCTATACATTTTTACGCACAACTAAAAACACAACTAAAACACACTTTGAACAATTACCAATTCAGAAATAGCAATGATTCTAAATTCTTTTGTGCAGTCCTGTATATGAATTTATTTATATCATACACACACTAAAAACTTTTGTTCTAGAAGTTATTTCAATTGAAATACGCGTAATAGAATTGTAAACGCATTTTCAGAAATAGACCGCAGTATGTTCTCATTTTTTTTGTGCCAGTGCATCTCTGTATACAATCTATGTTGGAATTTATACACAACACATAATATACTGAAATTTAGTTAAGCTTTAAAACGCATAACATAAGTAAAAACGCGTGACTTTTAAATTTTCGACAACTATGTATTACTTTTTAAGAAATAATTATTCCACAAATTTATCTTAAGTACCCGTAGACTCTCTTTTCGGCCCTGTTTCCATTAACACACAGTTTAGATTTTTTTTTTCGAGGTTTTATCTAAATTCGGGTGTATGATGTGCACTATTTCACAATTGATTTGCTGTTTCACTATTGATGTGCTAAAATCACTATTTTGAGTAAAAGTTATTATAACTTCAGAGTGATTGGCTACATTTTGTTCATGTATTTTAATCGGAAACTTTCGATCATTTTTAGGATTCCGTACTTAAAAGGTAAAAACGAAACCGTTAAAAGATCACACCTGTGTCTGTCTGTCCATCTGTCACAGCCATTTTTCTCGTAAGCTATACAGCGTGGGAAGTTCAAATTGGCTGAAATAATAAAAGCTACTGACCCACATATTTATAGATTATTAACCATTCACAAACGTATTTATGAAAAATTTAGACGGGGTAATCAAAGTAAAAATCTTTTCTTTGTATATCGTGAGGGTATCGTGTGAAAGCTTTCGTAACGCCGAATACAAAAATACATTTATTTTACTTTTAGGTATTATATTTTCAGAGATATCGCCGAAAATGTAATCAGGGGTCTGTCCAGACTTTTCTCTCAGGGTCCTGTTTTTGTGAAATTGTGAAGAGGTTTTTTACATTTGTGAAAAATCTAGTCCCAATTTTGTGAATTTGAAATAAACATTATACTCAGGTTCTTTTTTATATATATTTAAGAAGATATATGTATGTAAAATACATATATTTTCTTTATGTATGTAAAAGTGACAGGTCAGATTTTATTATGACCCCTTGAGGGGCAAGCAATTACGTTTGTGTAAGGCTGAATTCCCACCGGAAATTAAAAAAAAATTTATTTCAAAATAAGGAAAAGCAATTTTACGACTTTTTTTCCACCAAAGTTAGAAAAGTAAAATTTCATAAAATTTTTCTGGTGTAAATCTTCATTAATCGTAGATGGGATAAAATATATCCCACCGCCCCTCAAGGGGTTAAATGATTAAATTTGTGAAAGGTTTAATTTAGAGCTGGAAAATTTTTGTAAAAGTACTATTTTTAAGACAAAGAATTTTGTGAAGGGTCCTTTTTTTTTTAAGATGAAAAGTTTTGTGAAGGGTTCTGTTTTGAGATTAAAAATTTTGTGAAGGGTCCTTTTTTAAGGTGAAAAGTTTTGTGAAGGGTCCTGTTTTGAGATGAAAAATTTTCTGAAAAGTCCTGTTGTGAAATGAAAAAATTTGTGAAGGGTTCTTTAAAGGACCCAATTTCTTCCTAAACAGATCCCTGGTAATGCAAAAATATGTCTCTCCTCCCCTCTATTTCCGAATCTACCGAAACTAAAATTATGAAAAAAATTAGGGGCAGTAGAAGTTAATTTAATCCTTGTACAAAAACTGTAGAGTTTACCCTAGGTCACTTAGTTTTTGAGAAAATCGCATTTTCCCGTTACACACATATTTCCATTACGGGCAAGCAAAGGAGTTGAGGAGCGCTGGAGGTACCTATCGTCGCAGAAATATAAAAGAATTCTTGAAAATGATTTTCGAAAATAATTGTTGGTAATTAGTTGAGATATTAACCCTTAAAGACACGGACGGTTTGGACATACATAAAGACACGGGTGGCGTACTCTTGCGCCATCGACTTTTAAAGGCTAGATAACAACTTTTAATGACATATTTGTGTAATGCAATGCCCACTAGTAGTATGAAAGCAATAAAAGTCAAACTGTTAAAAACATACTAATTTAATTAGAATTAATCACATAATTACTTTGAGATTCGCGACTAGTTTGCAATAAGTGGATCTCTCAATACGTCACCCGTGTCTTCAAATGTTAATTAAAAACCTATCTGGAAAAACGCGGCACGGACCAAGGCGGCGTTGCAACTTTGCAACCTCCTGCTTCTAAACGCTCTTAGCACAATGCCAAGTTTAAACTTTGAACAAGGGTTTTGTTTTAGGTACGCTGTAAAAAGAAAAAAAAAATATTACTATGCCTGAACTTAGGTTTATGAAATGCCAAATGAAGTTTAAATATGCAATACTTTTGTTGTCAGCATCGAATTAAGTTCTTTATAAACAGATTAGAATAAGAGTTATACAGAATATAGCAATATTTGATACTATTTAGGCTTTATATTCTCCTAAACTTTCATGGTATATCCGTTTATTCTTTTCTAGTATATGCAGCTATACCCAACCTTGCGTTATATGGTTTTTTTTTTACAAAGTCTTATTATTCTTTTAGCAACGATTTTTTGTAATAACACAGTTACTTATTAATATATTTATTGTACGTAACCTTCCGTGACAGAGCACTTCACCGTTTATTATTCAGAATAAAATGCCCTATACCCAAGTGAATTCTTAAAAGAGTTTTTTGCAGCATTTTAAAGAAATGTCGCCCCTTTCAAAATCCACCCGTGTATTTTAAAGACTGCAACAAGACGTTTAAGTGAAAAGTAAGTAGTATTGAACAGTAACATTATATTATATTGAACAGTTTGAGTAATATTAGGCATGGTAGGAGTTAAGTAAAAAAGAAGGATAAGAAAAATTCCAGTATGCCTTGAATTTCCCATTTCCGTAAAACAATTAACTCTTTTATTAAGGCAATTAATTTTATTAAAACAATTTTTTATTAAGTGGAGTCAACAATTTTCAGGATTTTTTTACCTATACTTCATATATATCACGAATTTCTTCGGAATTATTAGCTTAAAACCAACTCTTAAGAATTAATTATTTCCAGAATAAAATTTTAATACAATTTGTGAGCAGCTTTATAAGCACAGGGCTTGCAGAGTTCCTAAAATTTTCACACTTTGCTACCACTATTTTAAAACGATAATCTTTATTGTGTAATTCCATTATAGATGTTAAAGGAATCTACAACGAAGAATTTTTATTCAAAATACTGGTAGCAAAGTGGGAAAATTTTAGGAACGCTGCGAGCCCTGTAAGCACAAAAACTGATTTTTAGTTTCAGTTTTCGGTTTTTCATTAAAGTAAATACATTAGATACAAATCTACACCTAATTGTATAAGATTATAAGAAAAATACTTTAGTGCCAGAATTGTTTAAATCATAATGAATATCACATTCACAACACATTTTAATTAGAACAAATAAAAATTACATCATTTACCCTCTTCAAACCCGAAGGTAAAATAACATTGCGAATACACTTTTTTGATTTTGTACAAACACAAAGACATCATAAATGACAGAAGGAACCCTTTTTCTGAAATTGATACTTTAGGGGGCTGGTAATTTAGGTTCACAAATACGGATCTAAAATTACTAACACCTTTAACCCTTTAAGACCCAACCCGCACGATCGTGCGGGTTAGACATTCATATAAATTTTTGCTTCTGAAACAGTCCTGTGTAATAAAAACCCGAATCGAACGATCGTTCTGGTTTGCAAAAAGAGTTAAGTATCATTTTTTATCAACAGATGACAGTTATAGTGCATGTTTTACTTTTAGCCGGCATGACTAGCTTTGTTTACAAGTACAAGGGATTCAGCTCATCATTTTATCTATCGTAAAAAGGTAATTATCAGTATATTTCTAATTGCATAGATAAATATTTTTGTTTTAATGTCTAAATAAGCGTAATATAACAAAAAACATCAATTATACACTATTTATGTTGCTCGTAAGACTCAAGATTTCGTTACCCGCACGATCGTGCGACTTGGGCATTACGTTAGTCAGTGCTACTGTAAAGGTAAGAGCTTTCGCAATGTTCATTTTGTTTTCTGTTTCAATAATTTTGGTGACAGCCAGAATAAAAACAAAGTATGTTGTTATATAATTAATGCCATATCATTTTCTTGGGTGTTGTCATGGATGAATTAATTTTTTTCTTTTTTTTTCAATTAATTTTTACTTTTTTTTCTTTTTAATTAATAAAATTTTCTAATACATTTTATTATTTTTTATGGAATACTTTGTTAACTTTTAACAAAGCAAAACAAAATACTTTTTCAGATGTCTAAACGGAAAAGAATTCTCACACAAGAAGAAATATTGCAATTGATGAATAAATCAGACTCTGAATTCAGTGATCGCTCGTATGATGACGAGGTTGCGGACAAAACATTTGAAGCAGATATTAGAAGGATAGTCAAGTTCAGATGAGCTCGATGAATTAAAAACTACAAATATTTCTAAAGAAATGACAATTTTGGATCATTCTTCCTCATCAAAGTCTCCTGAACTCATTCCCCAAAGTTCTACCACCAAGCCAGTTTCGGCAAAGGCTAAGAGAATGAAAAAAAAAAAAAAAAAACAATACAAGTAGGGTGTTAAGAAGTTCATTTCTGTACCTCATCCTGGATCTTTAGATTTCACGCAATTGCAGGTATGTCTTTCATTTCTTAAATTTTAATTTAAAAAAGTTATTGACTTATAGAAAAAAAATCGATATCATAAAAAAAGCTTTAAAAATATGGCAAACATTTTTAAATTAATTAAAATATGAATTTTTTTAAGTCGATAAGCACTATCCAATGTATTAATTTTTTCTTCTTCTTTTTTAGGCTTTAGAGCCAGTAAGGATTCCATTGCAGTATTTCAGCCAATACTTTCCAAATCATCTTATAAGTAATGATTTCACAGGAAAAGCCCAACCAGTACGATCGTGCGGGTGTGGCTTTCACAGAAAAAACCCGACCCGCACGTTCGTGCGGGTACTCTCCACGCTCCAGGGGGTGACGAAAAATTTTTTAATTATTTTTTTAAGTGTCATTAGGGTCAGTATAGAGTTAATAACCAGAAGAATATAATATTTAAATGTGAAAATGTTTCGGATCTTAAAGGGTTAAAATATCGATTTAATTATTGATAACCTAAATTACGCAGTAACAAAATGAAGGCCTTTAATTAATTGAATGATCTACGAATCCTAAAAATTTTTTATTGTAAAGCATTTAAGTTAATTAATTATGAAAATTTCTTACTTTCTTAGACAAACCGTCCGGAATGCATTTTGCAAACTCAGATGATAATAACACTTATTTTATGAGAAAATAAGCATCAGTGCTACCAATTATTGGTTTTGATCCAAAGCCAAAAACATTCAGCTATATAGAAGTAAAGTAAAAATGTAAAAAAATCAAATAGTTTAGTTTTTATATGAGTTTTTTTATGAAGTATCACATGTGATACTTCAGAACCGAGGAGGTTAATTGACAAAAAAGTAGGTTAAGATTGTAGGTATAATAATTTTATATATACCTGTGAAAAGTAAGTTATTTGTCTGGAAATGATTTTTTTTTTAAATAGTGCTTGCGCTTAACAAAAACTCTTTTAAAACGAAACTAATTTTCTAGAAATTTTTATTCGCAACACGACCTTTTTAACGCTTTCCAACATAGCTCAACAGTGTTTGTGAATTAGGTTTGTCTGTACGTCTGTCAATCTACCGTCTGTTCATGCTCTAACTCGTGTAAATATAGTCAGATTGCCATGAAACTGACATATCGAACCCTTTCTTCCAAAGTGTCACAACTCAAAAATTGAGTTTTTTGAGTTATGGTTACCATTGTACTTGGTTTTTACGCTTATACCAATCACCTAAAGTACCAAATAGTACACTGAAAATCCAGTCAATAGGTAGCAGTTGTGTTTGCAAGATGACCATTGACCCTTCCAGAACCCGGAAACAGTCTTTCGCATTTCCCGAAAAACGAAGTTTTTTGAGTTATGCCACTTTTGAAGCAAGGATGCGATATGTTGTTGGGGTTTACAATGGCATGTTTAGTATTGAAAATGAAGTGTGTCATACTAACGGTTCGGTTATAGATACACTTAAAATAATGCCGTTATGCGGTGTATTTAAATGATATTAGACTCTTTTAAGCACATTGGAATTTATACATATCACTGGGGTGTACTACAAGGCGTTTACTGTAGAAAATGGTGTGCATAGAATTTGTCGTTCATTTACAGGGATAAACAAAAGAATTTGGCTACAGAAAATTATGTAGGCCTATCAAAAAAAATTGCTGGAAGTGCGTTTTCAGTTGCGGTACGCGTTTTTAAATTTAACTATTATTTTGCATATCACTTGATGTGTAAATTCTATAGATCATATACAGAGCTGCACAAAAGTTCTGAAGTACATTTCCGTTTATAGATGGAAATTGCTGAATGGGAGTTTTCAATTGTGCTATGCGGTTAACTGAACTAATTTTTACCCTACTATGTAGAATCCATACAAATCTGTAGATCATATACAGGGTTGCACAAAATATATCGGATCTTTTTTTTTTTCATATGCGTTATGTGTTTTCCAAATTGCTTATTTATTCAACATCATTTTTCACCTTAATAAAGTGAAGTTTTGTTATAGTATTCTGAATGTGTTGGAAAGCATTTCATAATCTATGCTGGACGCATGATTTTTCGTTCTTGTTTAATATTACCGCAATTATCAGCATTTTTGCATATCCTAATTGCGTCCAGAATGCATTATTCCAGATATCTTGAGTCTGATTGTACTTGGATCATTCCTGCTGTTAATGATGCTACACTTAAAACTCTGTTGCATCTCCACAGGTTTATACAACATTCTCAATGTCACGTTGGAAAAGTAAACACGTTTTGGCACAAGCACTTCCAAATCTTTTACTTGAACATAAGAGTAAACTAAGTCAATGCCATACTCGTGGTGCATCCTTTGGATATTTTCCAAGACATTACCCATGCTCTAAGGAGTTGCACCTGACGAAATCTTCCCTACTAACTTCAGTCAGCTTCCGGGCGATGTCCTCATAGTACATTTATGTGGGAATATTCATGATTACTATTGATACAATGTTCAACATTACGCAAAAAGTAGTGTAAATATTAAAATATATGTCATATTTTATAATAAAAATATACTTTATGCGTATATTTTTATTATCAATGTATACATGTAAGTCCAATACATCTAAGCCCAGTGGCGTAGTGGTCAATGCGTCTGACTACCACGTAACAGGTCCAGAGTTCGGCTCCGGTCTGGGCAAGATTCGGTCAGCCTTTCATACCTCCGGGGTCAATAAAATGAGTACCAAGCTTGCTTGTGAACTAACCTAGAGGGTCCTGCATTAGGCTGACAACTTGACAGGGACATAATCTGTATAGCATCTCGGGGCCCAGGGTCAAGAAAACGGTATTGGGCACTGTAGACTCCGATCCTTAATGAATCGTAAAGCCACAGGTTTAGTTTCAGTGTAATATTTATTATAATATTTATTTTTTAGGTATTAAAATAATAATAATAAAATTACGCGTGTGCTTAAGACAGCCCAGCCGAAGTGAAAACTTCTATAGCAGGGACGGCGAACCTTTTCACATTCACGTGCCAAATTTTTCCAAAAATTTATTTTACGTGTTCATGACGTGCCAACAATAACACATTTTGATGAATCAAATAATAATGAATCAAAATTACTTAAATTTTATTTTTAGCATTAAAAAAATATGGGTAATATTTGATGTTATACTTTAGAAATTTATTTTTAAAATGTTATTCCAGTTATCTCACCTTAGATGACAAATAATTTATATCAGCTTCGTATTTAGTTACTTTTAAGAGAATGCAAGTTGAATTGGACTTAGTTGACAAGATGTTTTCACTTGAAATTTTCATATTATTTATTTTCGAAAAGAATGTCTCATAGAAAAAATTGTCAAAATAGGAAGCACCAGAATCTACGGCTTTTAGTGTCTGGAATTGAATTCCAAGTTGTTATAATTTAAACGTTATTTCCGCTTATAATGCCTTTTAATCTTTCTTTTGCGATAATCTTCAAATTCTCTCTTATTCTTAAAATTTTATGACCTAATATTGAGATATATTAAGTTATATTTCAATTTCTTCAATCTGTATGACAATGACAAACAGCCTAGCTAATCGAATTCAGATAAACAGAGACAGCATCTAGATTAATTAATGCATTTTGTGAAATTCTATACTATATTTTGATGTAGAACCTGAATCTATGCCGTGCCAAAAATAATTTGCAGCGTGCCACTTATGGCACGCGTGCCATAGGTTCGCGGTCCCTGTTCTATAACAAACGTAATCTACTCGAAGATATATATATATTATATGAAGCGCGCTAATTCCAGTTTTCATTTTAATTCATCATCAGACTGTCTAGCTTGATCCATCTTCAATTTTCCAATCTATAAAAGGCAATTTTCAAATATTTATATATGCATAATGTATGTATTTGGACGACAATACATACACTCATAGTATTATACTATATAAGAAAATATATTAATTAATTATTATTTCAAGTAATAATTATTAAATAATAAGTATAATTATTAAAAAGGGTGGAATCAAACTTATAATTCATATAAGATTGAATTTTCCCCACAAAAAATCGCCTCTGGTAACATGAATACAGTTAATTTTGCACCAAAACACGGCATCCGAAATACGACCCTTTGACATGGACCCCGATTACGAAAGATTCTTAGTTAGGCCAAAATCGGATTTAAACGAGAATTTCGCGAAATCGGCCACTTACCGCAATTTTGGACATGTTTATGTCAACTTAGTTGTGTAGCCAAAATTGGCAATATTTGAAGAAATTTCGCCTAGTTTAGCAAAATCTGGCGCGAGAAGGCACTCATACAGGTGTGTATGTGAATATGCGTTAATACGTATTACTATACATAAATAGAATCTACGAAAGTAGACAAATCTTATTGTACATTACGGGTTTTGTTGCATAAATAAGCGTTTCACTTACAAGCGTGATAGATGTGCTTTATTCATTACTGCCTAGGAAAGATATCTGATTATATGTGTATTTTGATGCACAAATAAACGTTTCACTCCCAAGTTTGGCAGATGAAACTATATACAGGATACAGTAAGCATCCAACTTTGAAAAATATAAGTTCAACTTAAAGATTTAAATACATTACGTTTTGAAGCTTCATAAAAGAGCATCGTTTTCGGAGTAAAATGAAAAAGAGAAAGACAGAGAAATAAAGGCAACAGTAATTAATACACATGCTTACCGCATTGGCCAGAATAGCGTGTATAATAATTCCGTGCGTTAAAGTTGCAACTATTTAACTTTCTATTTCGCCTTTCACGCTTCATTACATGGCATAGAAAGAAAATCTTCAACGATGCTTCATTTAAAAATGGAGCAAATGTAATTCCGTAGCAAAGTACGGGTATTCAGCTAGTTCTATCTATTTACAGTTTTTCAAAGAGAAAGACAGAGAGAGAGAGGCTTTTACTGAAAGTTGCTGAAATTTTATAGCTTTTCAAGTACATATTTAAAAAGATTGAAATTGGTTGTTTTGAATCATTCGTTGATTTGGCATGGAACACCTCTTTTTTTATATGTATTCCAGGTTAATTAAAAAGCTATTACTTGTAGAACTAAAATTTCGTAGCAAAACTGTGAAAAATAATGTAGGTACAGTAATCCCTTAACATTCGCGGATTTAACATTCGCGAGTTTTGATTATTCGCGAAATAAAAAATGAAGAACATTTCAACATTCGCGAGTACTTAACTTGGTTATTCGCGAATTTTGTTTTGTAAAGAATATTTTTTTACAAAGTAAACTTGCTTTGTTTTACTAATTCCATTAACTATTTGACAGTGGACAGCTGCATTGCAATGTATAGCCTAAGTTTCGAGAATTTCAGCCCTCATGAGACAAAATATAGATCAGTAATTCTGAGAAACCCGAAACATAACTCGATGCTGAAAAGAAAAAAAAATATATCCTAAATTTTCTAAAATTTAAAATTTGTATTGCAAGTGAAAAATTTCCTGCAAAAATTGTATGAGAAATTTTAAAGCTCCAATAACCTGTTGAGTAAGCTATAGAATGCGATCCTTTACTGGTGAGTAGTAGAGATGGGCAAAATCGTTCCTTTTAAGGAATCGTTCCAGCCGGAATCGTTCCGAAAAAAGGAACGAATCCGAGAAAAAGGAACGATTCCGAGAAAAATGAGCGATTCCGAGAAAAAAGGAACGATTCCGAGAAAAAAAGAACGATTTTGAAAAATAAAGGATTCCAAGGGGAAAAAAACACTTCCGAGATAAAGAGAACCACATGCAATCCATAATATTTTTTACTAATTTATTTTCTTATGTACCCATCCATTTTCTTAGGCATCCAGTCGCTTTAATTTTGTAATGTTTTGGACAGATGATTTTGTTTTTAAGAGTTCATTTCATTGATCAGTGTGTGCAATTAATTTGCAGTTATTTCTAACTTTATGATTTATGGTATAAAGCATAATTCCTCTTGGAAATTTAAGGGCGGTGCAAGGTCTATTCGATTTTCAGTGTAATCATTGGTTTCTCTTGAAAATATGTCGTCAAATGACCGTCCATTTATATTATTATTTTATACAGTGTGTCTTTACTCTCAACGATGTTCAGTGGCTAAGTCCTAAACCGTTAATCATAGACCTATAGTTCCAATTACAAAAATGTTTTAAATAAGGTAAAAAATTATTCTGAAAGTCGTTTGGATCAATAAAAATATTTCTAAAAAAGTTACGAAATTTAATTTTTTATATGGTCCTCCGCCCTATAAGAGATATTTAGTAAAAATTTCCTGTTCTCTTAAAAGAAAGACAAAAAAAGTCCCATTCATCTAACACTAAAATTCATGAAGTTATACGAAACTTTGAAATGCAAGACTTATGCCACTTTTCTGCATCCGAATACACATGAGTTTAGCCATGCTTCTAGGGGTCGTAAACAAAGTGCTTAAAGTATTTGAAGAATTTATTTCATGTGTAGCTGCGCTTTGAAAGAAATCGTATTACGACAGATTTTTGTAAGGATTTGAAGCTGTTTCTTTTCATGATTTTTTTAACAAAAACTATGCTATTTTTATAAGCTTTTATTTAACCTATTAACCGCCAAAACTATAAGTAGGAATTTTCAAATTTCTTGTTGAAAGTCGCTTGTCACCACAAATTCAGAAAGGTAATTTCCGCTTTATTAAAATATCAAAATTTCTGCCAATAAATAAGACAAATTTTTTAATTGTAAAATAGTGGTGACAAAGTAATTAATGTAAGCATGAGCAATTATTTTGACCGTTGCGTGAACGCAACACCAGCGGGTAACGGGTTAACTTGAAACGATCGTATGTATGTCTTTCCAGTTCAAAATTTGTACTCGAAATTCAACTCACTTTAAAATATGCGATCGAGGTTAAATTTTACATATTGACGTAAATCAGATGATAATGTAATATTATTATGATTTTCAGTGCTTACCATTATGCACTTATTTTACAGGGTAACACAAAAAATTTCGGATAGATTACTGCCAACAAGTTTTCTAAAAAGTTTTAGATTAGATAACACAAGACTGCGATGGTTGTGTTTTTTTATTTTTTAAATTATGTATTTTTAAAATTATGATTTTTATGTATTTTTTAGCGCTGAATCCGAAAATTATCTTCATTTTTAACCATCATGTCAGAATTTTTCGCAAATAGTAAATTTCAAAATAGTAAATTTCAAAATTGAAAAAATAGCTAGTACTATAAAATAGAGTCGATGGTTGTATTGTTTAACTTTTACGACTGATTTGTATATGCTTTTTAGCACTGAATGTAAAAATTACCTTCATATTTAACCATCATGTTAGACTTTTTGTAAATGGTAAATTTCAAAGTTAAAAAATAGCGAAAATCTGATACTATAAAATGGATGTAAAACTTCTTTTATTCAATTTAATTTTATTTAATTCAAGAATTTACTCAATTTTGGCTTATACTGGGATTCTTACAGCTAAACAGCTCGGGGATCCGATGATGTGGGAAGGGAAGAGGTTCAATTAAAACTTTGAACTTTTAAACTTTGAAATTTACGATTTGCGAAAAATCCTTACGTGATGGTTAAAAATGAAGGCCATTTTCGGATTCAATAGTAAAAAATACAAAAAAATCAATTATCAAAAGTTAAAGAAATAACAATCACATCTATTTTATACTATCAGAATCAGACTATACGTAGAATTTCAATAAACTTACAACTCTTTTTGAATCTCCAATTTCACGAGAACCTACAGGAATTTCTCTAATTTCACACCCTCATCCGCTGTCAACCTCTCTCCACTTATATCATACAGAACCTCAGTTCGGTGTGAGTGAATTGCAATGCTAATATGTTTGTTTGGATTGGGATCTTTGGAGCTTCATAACTCATGAAGTCATGGAACACTTGTATTACACGAAAGGGTAGAAGTTCCTTCAGATGATTTGTAAACAGATTCATTAGCAGGGCTATGGCTAGTGATATTTATAAGATAATATTATATGTATTAATATTATAATATATATATATATATAGTAATATATATGATTTTATTCATATACAGTACATATTATCTCCGCCAAAAGATATAGTGATTCACTAAACTTCAAAGTTCTATTTCTTTAAATTTGAAATTTGCTAACATTTTAACTGAAAAACGGTTTATTGGTTTAATTAAATTAAACAAATTAAAAGTATGTCCATTATTATTACAGAGTGTAGTACTATATAAAGAACTATCCTTTTGACGATGTTTCGGCCGTTGAATGAAAGATATCTGTTGCAAACGTGTTATAGATAATACCAACCTTAATTTTTTGAGAATGTGACTATTTTTTATTCGGAATTAAAATTTTTATTGTCAAAACCATTTAAAATAGATAAAACATTTTGTTAAATTCGAACTTTTCAGAAAACTTTATGTAATTTAAGAAAAAAAAGAAAATAAATAAATAAATCTTCTAAGTGAAAAGAATAACAATAAGAAAGGAAAATACATAAAATTTAGTATCGTATTTGCAGTAAGTTTTACCTCAATAAAAACGGAAATTTGGTATTAGGCTTGAAACATTAAATTTAGTTTAGCATGAAGGGAGCCTCGATTTGATCGAAATTAAACTCAGATATGTATTATCCATCACCACAGTAACAGGCATTAATCGTGGCATTGATTTCGGGATTTACGAGTATCAATAACGATCAAGAAATCTGAATTATTATAAGAAATTATTACGATAAACGAATTTTTTTTGCTTTTATTTTACGTTGAATTAAAACAAAGTCACAGTTATTTAAATTCTAATTATTTAGCAAGAAATAGAAGTAAAATAACAATTGAAAAACTGTACAAAATCACAACGTGCATTCTTTGGAAACCAATAATTAAATTCGTATATTGTAAAACTTTTTAAATGCAATATTAACCTTCCGCATACCAGACCGGTGCAACAGACCCGATAGATACATTCAAATTGATTTTTCACATTTTAAAAAATGAAAATTTTGTAAATATGTGACTTTTTCTGGAATGTTCTACTCAACAGAATAGAACATCCCAGAAAAAACCCATATTTACAGAAATTTCAGTTTTTAAAATAAATTAGAAATATCATTATAAATATAGATGTCGGGGCCATTGAACCACTCTGGTAGGCGGATGGTTAACATAAATCTATTAAACCGAAACAAGCATAAAATATGCAGCTTTATATATGTCGCAGTGTTGGAGAAAGTCCGATAATATATATGTAGCACGTGATTTTTCTTTCCCGTTTTTATACTCAAAACGGCCATTAAGAGGAACCGCGGTTAAATTATTTCAATCCCACCCACCACTGTTACTGTTATCTTATTATTATTATTAGACATTATGCTTTTTGAAATATTCATTATCTTAAGAAAGAAAGAAACGTTTTACAAAAATTCCTTGTTCTAACAGATTTTACTCTATGTAATAAACCTCAATGTAAGTTGATTAAAACAACAATCTTAGGGAGTTTCGAGATTTTTTTAATCATCTTCTTCAGGAGAGAAAAACAAGACGCCAAACTGTGGAAATAAAGTGGTACTCGAGCGCTCGTAGCTGGTCATATATTTATTTTGACAAAGAGGATTCTCAAATTGAAATTATGTTTGAGGAAAAAACATGAAATAGTGAAATATGCATGAAAGTGCGTAACTCTACAATTATTAAAATAATTGGAAATCAGTTATTATTATCCTATTAAAATGCAATTTTTATGGCCTAGTGATATATTTCTTACATTATTCAAAACTGTTTCTAGTCAGATTTAAAAAAATATTTTTCACTAGTAATTAAACAAGCATTTTCTTTGTTTTTCTTAAGGCTGTTCTTAAGTGATCTGCTCAACAAGCGTAAAACGTTTTGACACATTTACAAATTCATTTTTTAACGGAAAGATATAAAATTGGAATGCTTGACCATGGAAGCGATTTGGAATCGAATTGTGTTTTCCATCCTTTGATCACTAAATTACCTATTGAGTTATAATCGATTTTGATCACGTGACAAACATCTTTTTCCCCCATTTTTGAGAAATTATGCCTCTTTCGCGCGGAAATTCGGTTCAAAACGCCCACTTTGACACTATTTTCTGAAAGGCCTATTGCGTTTGCAAAAAAACGGAAAAAACAGCTCGATTACATAGTTTCTGAACAACAACACCTGTTCGTTTCATGCATTTCCGAATAAAAATAAATTAAAACTTTTGTCACAAATTTATCCTTTTGGATTTGAGAACAGCCTTAAGAATTCATTTAGAAAAAAATCATTTCGTATGATACATTTACCAATTAGAAAATGTATTAGTGTATTAAAGTACACATGGTGTTCCATTACCCTCGGGGTCCAGGTACTCAATCGGTAAAGCACGTAAAGTTTCTGGGTTCGAATCCCATCTCGGGCACTTTTTCTCTCAGGTGTAAAAAATCCAATTCGTATAAAATATTTTTTTTTAATTATTTCTTTCAGATTAATTTAGCACAAGAAGATGAAATAGTAACGTTTATTAAACGCCCTACTCCGCCCCGCACTTCAATTTCTTTTTTCTTTCTTTCTTTACTTTTCTTTTTTTTTTTGAGGAGGGGGGGGGGGGGGGGGAGGGGCACACACATTAGAAGGATATTTTGGCAATAAAGTCAGCTTTAATAGAATCAAAATCTGTTATTTTGAAATAAAATAGCGTATTTTAATTTATTAAAACTGGCCAGTCTACAAGAAAAGAACCGATTCCCGAGGAATCGGTCCTTTTCGGAACGGTTCCTCGGTTTCGGTCCTTTTTGGAACGGTTCCTCGGATTCGGTCCTTTTTGGAACGGTTCCTCGGATTCGGTCCTTTTTGGAACGATTCCGAAATGGACCGACTCCGAGGAATCGATCCTTTTCGGAACGACTCCGAGGAATCGGTCCTTTTCGGAACGACTCCGAGGAATCGGTCCTTTTCGGAGTCGGTACATTTTGGACCGATTCCGAGGAATCGTTCCGAAAAGGACCGATTCCAAGGAGTCGTTCCTTTTCGGAATCGTTCCGAAAAGGACCGATTCCGAGGAACCGTTCCAAAAAGGACCGAATCCGAGGAGTCGTTCCTTTTCGGACTCGTTCCGAAAAGGACCGATTCCTTTTTACAGAATGGAATCGTTTCTTCAGTTTCACTGCCGGAATCGTTCCTTTGGAGTCGTTCCTCAACAAATGACACATCTCTAGTGAGTAGTCTTAAATTTAAGAGAGAAATCGAGGGAGCAACTTTTCCTTATATGGAAATTCATGAACGAAAGATCCTTTCTTCTAAACAATCGTATATCAATAATTTTTTTTAGCCATCAACTAACAACTAAACTTTGAACAATATGTTTATAAGCATTCAAATTTATTTACAGCATGTACTTTTTAATGCTTGATAAATATATTTTTAAGTTTCAATCGCTTTTTTCAATTTAAAAAAATCATAAAACTTAACCCCCTTTTATGCACAGGAAGACAATCTCAACATTCGCGATTTTGATATTCCCGGATGTTTCCGCGAACCTAACCCTCGCGAATGTTAAGGGATTACTGCATTTATTTATTTTTAAGCGACAGAGTTGCTTATTGCTTTCAACCGCCGGTCATGTAAAATCATATAATTTATGATAAAATAACCCAGATCATGGAAAGGAACTATTGAAATTGCTATATACATAATTTTGGAAATTTTTCGTCGAAAATTTGTCGGAGTGAGAAATGCTGGCTTGTCATCGTTCAGATAGCATAGTGGCAAAGCATTGGCGCGTATAGTCAATGACCCTGGCTCGCTTCCAGTCTTGGTCACTTTCTCACTCTGTTGGCTCTACGCCTTTTAAGCAATAATTTTTTTTTGTTTTGTTGAAAATATTGCATTTCCGTTGTATCGTGTATTAGGGCTATGGGGCACTTTTTATTAGTCACTCTGTTACTTTCATTAGTTATAAAAGAGTGTTTAAAGCTATTGCATTATGTATTGAACCCAGTTCATGGTAAAAGAACGTAACTTTTAAATTAACCTTTAACTGATGTTACCGGTCTCTCAGACCGCGGCTTTTTTCAATTTTCATACTTTAAATTGCAATTTTCAGTTTAACTACAAACACTACCGATATTTTGTTCCGTTTGGAACTTTAGTACTATCACCAGATACTT
The DNA here is from genome assembly GCA_963932465.1 of Maratus speciosus. Taxonomy (NCBI): domain Eukaryota; kingdom Metazoa; phylum Arthropoda; class Arachnida; order Araneae; family Salticidae; genus Maratus; species Maratus speciosus. The sequence goes on from OZ010791.1 coordinate 145,695,538, forward strand.
TTGAATAGGTGAATTTTAAATATAACAGTCCTGTACAAAAACTTTAGTACAGAAACAACATCCTATAAGTTAATCGTGCCTTTTATTCATCTTTCGATGGAGCGGTCTCACAGACCGCTTCACACTAGTTATGTGATAATTTCTGTGACATCAGTTAAAGGTTCTACTGAACGGATTTCAACAATATTTGCACTGATAAGTTACAGTATTTTAGAGCTTTTCTCAAATCTAAAGAGCTACTTTCTGACACATTTCTGAATTAATTTTTTTTTTTGAAACACATGAAATTGGCACGCGTTCTTATTCAGAAACTATGTAATGGAATGGTGTTTTTCATTTTTTGGTAAAGACAGAAGATCTTTCAAAAAATGTGTGTCAAAGTGGGTGTTTTGAGCCGAATTCTGGACGCGACAGCGCTGTAAAAGAGAAAAAACTGTGACATCAATCGCTTTTAAGTCGATAAGTAATTACTTTATTAAAAAATGAAAAACACTATTCGATTCTAAATTGCTTCAATAACCAATATGACAAGTCGCTTGTGCTTTAATGCTATAAAGACATATTATACTATGGTCGTTCGTTACTGCTTATACCTCTCCTCGTTCATCGAAAAACGCTAGTTACACAAAATGTTGCAATAAAATCAAACTTCCTGTTCAAATTATTGGAGTAGTTTTTTGTATGTTTTAATCCTGAATCTGGGAGTAATTTCTTCACTTCATCTTATACACCGATAATTCACCGTCACAGACAAGTGCCATGCTTTTGTGTTAAAAAATGAATCCGTAAATGTGTCAGAAATTTTCACGTTATTGAGCGGAGAAAATATATTTTTTTGAGATACGCTTTAAAAGATTTTAGTATATTGAACATCTTTATATGGTTGCTTGGTTATAGAGTTATGGCGATGTTTGTGGGGAAAGTCATAGACAAATCATAGAGCAGACAATGAGAGGCATATTAACATTAACATTCAGCTTCAACCACTGGATGTAAAATCATAAAAAAATAGAGGATAGGTATAGCTTTTGTAATTTAGATATCTATGAACTTCAAAGGAAGGAATTTGAAGGCTATTTAAAATAAAAGTAATATATACAGGGTGTCCACTCTCAACGGTGTCCAACGGCTAATTCCTAAACCGTTAGTCATAGACATATAGTTCCAATTACAAAATTGTTTTAAATGAGGTAAAGAAACATGTAAAAAGAGATTTGGGTCAATAAAAACATTTCTTAAAAAATTACGAAGTTTAAATTTTTATGCGGTCGTCCAGTCCTGTAAGTTATATTTAGGAAAATTTTCCTAATACACTGACAAGTAAGACAAAAAAAATGCTTGTTCATAGAACACTAAAATTGACCGAGTTATGAAATTTTAAAAATGCATGACTTATACCACTTTTCTGCATCTGAACACAAATGAGTTCAGCCATGCTTTGAGGGGTCATATACCAAGTGCTTAAAGTATTCAAAGAACTCATTTCATGTGTATCTGCGCTTTTTAAAAAAAAATCATACAAGTATTACGATTGAGTTTCAGATTGGCTAAAATAATTTTATTTTAACATATGTTTCATTTTATAAGGATTTGAGACACTTTCTTTTCATGATTTCTTTTAACAAAAATTATGTTACTTTTATAAGTTTTTATTTAACTTCAACAATCGTATGGTTGTTTTTCCAGTTCTAAATTTGTACTCGAACTTTAACTTACTTTCAAATATCAGGCCGAGATTAAATTTTACATACTGACGTAAATCCAATCACAATCTCATTATGATTTTTGGTGGTTAGCATTTATACTTATTTTACAGTATAACACAAAACATTTCGGACAGATTACCGCCAAAAAGTTTAAGAAAAAGTTTTAGATTAGATAACACAAGACTGCAATGGTTGTGTTTTTTTACTTTTATGTATTTTTTAGCACTGAATGCGAAAATTACCTTAATTTTTTTTTAACCATCGTATCAGGATTTTTCGCAAATCATAAATTGTCAAAGTTAAAAAATAACAAAAATCGGATACTATAAAATAGAGGAGATGGCTGTGTTTTTTAACTTTCGATAATTAATTTTTATGTACTTTTTAGGACTGAATCTGAAAATGACCTTCATTTTTAACCATCACGTTTGAATTTTTTTGCAAATCGTAAATGTCAACGTTAAATATAGCGAAAATCTGATACTATAAAACAGACGTAAAACTTTTTTTTATTTTATTTAATTCCATAATTTATTCATTTTTTTTTTTGGGGGGGGGGCTTATACTGAAATTCTTACAGCTAAACAGTTGAGGGGTACGATGAGGTGGGGAGGAGGTTTAATTTTAACTTTGAAATTTACAATTTAAGAAAAATCCTGACGAGTTAGTTAAAAGTGAAGGTCATTTTCGGATTCAGCGGTACAGAATACATAAGAATCAATTATCAAAAGCCAAAAAACGTGACATAACCCAACTTTTGTAGGCTAGTGTAATCTAAAAACATTTTAAAATATACATCATTTTGTAAAGAATTAAGGCTGTTAATTTTCCTCATTTTATTTAACAAAAATCCTGTTTTTTATTTCTTTTCATATGTTTACTAGCAAACCCCGCGGCTTTGCTTACGTAATATTTGAAATATGCAAAGTGATATTTATATGTCTAATTTTTATTAAAAGGTACTAACTAAATTTTTATTTTATTAAAAGGTAATATTTTATTTTATTAAAAGGTACTTATTACTTTTAGGAATAATTCAAAAATTACCATTTAAAACACATTTTGACTAAACATCATTATTACGCTGCATCAGACAGAAATGAGACTTAAATTAATAAAACGAAATAAAACTAAAAAAATGATAATTTAGAAAATATTTGGAACTTTTATTCTCAATTAATACGGTCATTTCAGTATTCATTTGAAGTTTTGAATATTTTAGAAACCATCTTCTTACATCTTAAAATTAACCACCATGTCAAATTCCAAGTTCTACCACCTCTCTCAACATAAAGGGCTATGTTGAAATAGGAACTGTCACCATTAATTTGCAAGCATTAATTTTGAAATCGGTTTGTTATTTCCTAATATTCCACAGAAACGTAATTTAGAAAGCTTTTAAAAGCCTTTTTTAGAACGTTTGTTGTTCCTATGGGCCCCAGGTAGTAGAATCATCGGCATAAAATATAGCCTATGTAGGATCAGAGACTGTTACCCTTGATTCGCAACTATTACTTTTATAATCTGTTTATATTCCCTGAAATTGCATAGAAATCGTAATTTAGGACTTTTATAGAATGCTTTTCGCATCTCCCCTTCGTTTCACCCCTTTTTTAATTCGAATTTATTTTCGACAGTCCTTCAAGGGCAATTATATTTTATAAGTAACTACCATTCCATATTTAAAGTTTCTAGCCTTTTCGGTATCACAGAAATTGCAATTTAGAAAGTTTTTTACTCCTGTAACCGTCTAGTGGTAATGGCACAGACATAAAATATAGCTTATGTTTGAGCAGGTCCTATCGCCAACAATTTGTCACCATTATTTTTTAAATCGGTTTGGTATTTGATAAGATTGTATAAAAATCGCTTTTCGCTGACTTAATCTTTTTAAATTTGGAATTTTCTGTTCTTAGAAAGCAGTTGCATCTTCTAAGTAAATACCATGCCATATTTCAAAGTGTTAGACCCCTCAGTTGTGCAAAAAACGCAAATTAGAACCTGTTTTGCTCTTGCAACCCCCAGATGGTAGTGACAGCAACATAAAATATAGCTTATGTTGGAGCAGGGACTGTCACCATTGATTTGCAGCCATTACTTTTGAAATAGCTTTGGTATTTCCTGAGATTGAGTAGAAATTGCAATTTAGAACGTTTTTTGAACACTTTTCGCGCATTTTCACCCCTTTTTAAATTTCCAATTTTTTTTAAACTGTTCTTAAAGATCATTTATATCTAATAAATATGTACCTTGGCTAATTTCAAGTTGCTAGCCCCTACCAATCACAAAAATCGATATTTAGAACGTTTTTTTTTTCTCCTGCAACCTCTGGGTAATAGTGAGAACCGACATGAAATAGCGTCTATATTAGAGCAGAGGCTGTCAGCATTTTCACTCCTTTTAAATTTCAAATTTTTAAAGAAATGTTCTTAAAGATCATTTATATCTAATAAATATATACCATGCAAAATTTCATGAGTCTAGGTTCTTCCATAACTCAAAAATCGCATTTTTAGAACGTTTTTTGCTCCTGCATCTCTTCTGAGGTAGTGGAAACAGATATAAAACATAGCCTACCTTGGAGCAACAGCTGTCACCATCATTTTTACACCATTATATTTGAAATCGGTTCAGTACTTCCTGAGATTACATAGAAATCGCTATTTAGAACGTTTTTTACAACGCATTTTGCGCATTTTGACCCCCTTTTAAATTTCGATTTTTTTAGGAAATGTCCTTAGAGATCACTGATATCTTATAACTAACTACCAATCCAAATTTCATGATTCTAGGCCCTTCCGTGACGCAAAAACCGCAATTTAGAACGTTTTTTTCTCCTTCACCCCCTTTGGGGTACTGGTACCGACATGAAACATAGCCTATGTTGGAGCAAGGCTTTGTCACCATCATTTTGAAGCAATTATTTTTTTAATCGGTTTGGTATTTCCTGAGATTGTGTAGAAACCCCCATTTAGAACGTTTTTTAGAACGCTTTTCGCGCATTTTCACCCCTTTTAAATTTCGAATTGTTTAAGAACTGTTCTTAGAAATCCTTTATATCTAATAAGTAGCTAATATTTCAAATTTCATATTTCTAGGCCCTTCAGTAACCCATAAATCGCATTTTTAGAGCGTTTTTTGCTCCTGCACCCCCTTTGAGGTAGTGGCACCGACATACAATATAGCCTATCTTGGAGCAAGTGTTGTCAGCATCATTTTGGCACCAATATTTTTTAAATCGGTTTGGTATTTCCTGAGATTATGTAGAAACTACCATTAAGAACGTTTTTTAGAACACTTTTTGTGCATTTTCACCCCTTTTAAATTTCGTTTTGTTTAAGAAATGTTCTTAGACATCATTTATATCTAATAAGTAGCTAATATTTCAAATTTTATATTTCTAGCCCCTTCAGTAACGCAAAATCGCATTTTTAGAACGTTTTTTGCTCCTGCACCCCCTTTGGGGTGGTGGCACTGACATAATATATAGCCTATGTTCTAAGTTGGACTAACACCATCATTTTGATACTATTACTTTTGAAATCGGTTCGGTAGCTCCAGAGATTACCTCTAACATACAAACAATTTTTACTTCTTTACAATATTAGTATAGATTACAAATTGCATATTTTGCATTAATATGTCAGAATGATTAAAGATTTCATATTTGTATTGCAATGTTAATTTTATTCTCAACTATTTTTTTTTTTTTTAATGTATCTGACGAAATTATATTTCTACTATATTTGTAAATGACCCCTAATTTTCAGCAAAAAATATGCTCCAACTTTAAACAGCTATTACTCGGTCAATTTTAATTGTAGAATAACGGGACTTTTTTTGTCTTATACTTGTCAGCGTAACAGGAAAATTTTACTAAATATAACTTATATTACCGATGGACCGTTAAAACTTTAAATTTCGTAATTTTTTAAGAAATGTTTTATTGACCCAGGGCGCTTTTAAAATATTTCTTTACCTCATTTAAAACATTTTTGTAATTGGAACTATATGTCTATGACTAACGGTTTAGGAATTAGTCATAGGACACCGTTGAGAGTGGACACCCTGTATATACCGTGTTATGTGCACCTACAATTTGAGGCTTTATTTATCTATTCTGGGGTCTATTCGGCGTATTATGCGCATCCCATTCTTTGTAAAGAAGCGTTTATGAAATAAGTAGCATGACAATACAAGAAAAAGCACCGAATACTATAATAACTAGAGAGAACATAAAGACAATTTGAGCAAATGGTTAAGCTAGAGCGTGCGATACATATAATTTTCATTATTTTTTAAAATCTCAATTCTTACGCTCATCTTTTCTTATTTTTTAATCTTTAATTTTTATACCCGACGTATAACACGCACCTGCAATTTTTCACGAATTTCCCTGTATCAAAAATGCGCATTACATTCCATAATATACGGGTGTCTTTGAACTCACGGGCCAAACTGCAAGCAAAGGTAAAGCACACATAAAGAAGCACTTTTGTTATAGCAATGTGGAGTCGGAAATGAAAAGCGTTGGCATAAAACAAGAAATGCGGAGTAAGTGAAAACAAACGTTTTATTGGCTTAACAATTACAATAAGTGCTCAAATATGCCACCACCAATATCGATACAGGCTTGGTAGCGTCTAGCAAGGGATTGGAATACACTTTCGAAGATTCCAGGTGTCTTATCTAGGAGAGACCAATTGACTCTGATGAAGAACTCATTGCAAAATACAAGACTTCCAGTCGTTGCTACAACTGTTCGTGAAGACCTAAAAGAACGCCTGGGAGGCGGTTGACGTTGTGCCATGGCTCTTCCTAGAGCGTCCTAACGTATTCAAGCTGTCCACTGCCTTTATTGGCTAATCCATACTATAAATATCCTTTCTTTCCAGAAAAACATCGACAAGTTGTGATCTGATCTCACGCTCATCCATAAAATGAAGTCTGGACCGGCTACTCCCAAATGAAATCTCATGTGCAGTTCAAGGATTCAACCAAAAGTTTAAGATAGACCCCCCCCCCCCCCAAAAAAAAAAAAAAAAAATTGTATCTTAACTTCTGTAGGCTTAGTGCATGATATGTATTCAGATGTTTGAATTTCTGTGAATAGTGTTTTTTCCAAATATTTCTCTCACAATACATTTAGATCTCATAATACATTGAAATCTAAAAACATTTATCAAATGAAAAATTGAACCTGCTTCAAATGCGAATAATCTGAAATGTTGGAATAATCGACTCACTGGCTGAGGAATTTACATCTGCCAATAAATTTGAGGAATGTTTCTGTGCACGGATCCTAAGCTGATTTAGTCAGTGCCAAGGTCGAGGGGAAAATATAAAACTCTCATCATGATTTTTTTTAGAAGGTCTATAGTATAGCACCTTGTAAATAGTATTAATTTTAAATATTTATTTTTGCCCCAGAGATTTGTGCTATATTCTTTTCCCATGACAACCTCATATGTTCTAGGATGAAGAACTGATACAATGGAAATGTGTTATTATTAATGAGTTTAAAACATGATGCAGCAAATTGAAATAATTTTTTCATTATTCAGTATTCTTCAGATAAGCAATATAGAAAATAACATTAATTTGCTATATATATATATATATATTTTTTAATTTTGGTCAATGAGTTTTAAATACTGAACAAATGCATTTCACGTAAACGAAAGTGAAATAAAAAAACTGAGAAATCATTTCCTCAAGAAAGCCAAAACTTTCTTTTTATTGTTGCTTTTACCTTCCTATTGAGGTTAGGGACATGCATTTTAACTCCAAGGAATTCTACTCTACTTTTCCAGACTGTGGTGAGCGTGCATGCATTTTGACGTCACGGCATTACGGGGGAATTCCAGCTCAGTGTTACTGGGTTACGGGTACTGTTGATTGAACTTCAGCCAAATTCTTGATAAGACGGTCGGGTTTGGCAACTTTTCTTTCTTTTCCTCTTCATTTTTGTTTTTATCTAATTCATCAAGTCTTTGATCATCCAGTTCAGGCAAGGCCGTAGCATCATTTAAAGGTCAACGGAATATAGGATTCCATTTCATTCATATATACTTTTTTAGGGAAGACTCATTGATAAAATATTTAATATTCAAGCTTTTGCAATAAAAAGGAAACCGCAAAAGAACAGAACAAGCAAGAAGAAACTGTAATAAAAGCATATTGGCCTTTATTTTGGAAATGTTCATCTGTGTGAAACTCAAAGAATAGTTTTTCATCTATATGTCTCACATACAGATGAAATTATAAATTTTATTTAACTGTGGAAAAGTCAAAATGAAGGCTTATGACGTTAGACGTACCTGGTGTGATCATGTGTCTTGATTCACACGGTATGTCCTGGAGAATGTCCCCCTGGAGCACTAAAATGATCCCTACCTGGATGATTTGGAATTTTATACTTATATACGTCAAAAGCGCAAATCTTACCCTATATACAGTCGGACCTCTATTTAACGAAGTCGCTAAATGCCGAAAAAAAGTCCGTTATGTGGAAAATTCGTTAAAAGGAGATGAACCTTTTTAAATACTTTTAACTACACAAAACAGATTTTTAATTCATAAACACTAAACATTATTAAAAAACTTAACTAATCACACTTTTTTTTGTAAATCATATTTATTTATTTATTATTCATTTTACCCATCAAAAAGAAATCTGCAAGGACAAGAATTTTAAAAAATATTGTCCGGAAATACACTGTATTTTCAGTTTTAAGAAAATATTTACATTAAAATTAATGAATTTTAATGACATTACCGTATTTATTATAACAAGTAATTTTAAGCATTGGTTTACTACATGCGTCCTTAAATTTAATTACTGAAACTTGTTTACTGCAGAACAGCCCTTTTGAGTGTGAAAAGGGGGATATTGAAAGTTTGCATTTCCTGGATGAAATGCAAAGAATGACAGTGATTTTACTGCTCCCTGGTAAAACTAATTCAAGGTTATTGAGCATTATAACATGTGTATAATGCGAATAAAGAATAGATAGAAAAAGAATAAATTTGAAGTGTTCGGAAATATTTTGAGAAATAGGGAGAGACAAAAAATTATATCAGAAGAAAAAGTTCATTAAATAGAGAATACACTTCGCTATTTGGAGGTTATTTTACGAAGAAATTCGCAAAATGTTGTTGGTTCCGAGGAAAAGTTCGCAAAATAGAGAAATTCGCAAAATAGAGGTTCGTTAAATAGAGGTCCGACTGTAGTCTGAAATATACTGTAAAATTTTCGCATGAAGTATTCTTTAAACGAATCTTAATTGCATGTTAAGAAAAATTGGAATTTTTTGTAGAAATTGAGTTGGACAGGGCCTGATTTCATAGATTTTTTTCATTGGCCGGCCGCCGCCGTGAACTGGTAAATCATAAACGAGCCTGACCGGGCCCGGCCGAACTTTACGTCTTTACACCGCGTTGTGCCGGACCGTGCCAAGATAGCCTTCATCAGAAACGGGCAAGCCCCGGGCTTGGAAATTTTGGTCTGTGTGCAGACCTCTAGTTCAGAGTCCCTTAACCCTTTCAGGGGCACATAATTGTGATTCTGTAATGTTGAATTCTCACCGGAATCTTTCAAAACTTTTATTGCAAAAGATGGAAAAGCGATTTTACTACTTTTTTTCCCACCAAAGTAGAAAAGTGAAATTTAATAAATGTTTTTTGGTGCAAATCTTCATTAATCGTAGGTGGGATAAAATATATCCCACTTATCTTAAATATATCGCCCCTTAAGGGGGTTAAAGCGTGTTAACTTATTTCCTGCTAGCACTATACTATATAGATAATAACACGCACATCTAACTGCATGTTTGTTTTATGAGATATAAGGCCAAATTGGATGTAATTTGCCCCTCCACCAACTTAGACAGGAGTATTGGATATTAAAGATGAGCCCGAGACCGAGCTCAGGCTCAATTTTTATACCTCTCTTCTAGCCCGGGCTCACGCTCGAAAAAACTTTTTATTTGAGAAACAAGAATGAAGTCTAAATTACTTAACGTGTTTTACAATCCTTTAAAAATCAGTTTGGAAGGGTATGGAATTGCCATTGTTGCGATATAAGTAGAAATATTGTATGTGCCAGTCTATTTATGTATGAGTTTTTGCTATATTACTAGAGTTTTGTATTCCTAAGTCTAACTCTATTTAAGGGGTCTCAAGATTTTTAAAGCTTCAAAATTTTCGAAATTTTAATTTTTTTAGGTGTTAAACTCATATCTTTTCTGAACATTTTCATACAATTGTTTCCTTGAAATTTCCATTAGAACAGAAGTTATGGCTTTTAGAATTATACCCGCTCAATAGCTTTTCCGAAACTTTGAAGTCATTTTTCTCCAAATGACGTTTTTGGGCATAGCGCGCACGATATCTCAAAAACTTCTGAATATTTTTTCATGAAATTTTCAAAACATATGTTTCATGTTAGTCTGTATAAACTGAACCTAAAACTTCCTTTTATTATTCAAGAAAAAAATTTTTTAGGTGATTATACCGTTGAAATTTTCTAAATTTTGCATTAGCTAAATACAATTTTGTATTAAAAATATAAAAATACTTTAAATACAGATTTATTTAAATTCAGGTTAATTATTACAAGCTGAAGTATAGGTAGGCACCAAAATTTTCATTCTAGTTGCAAAATGTATTTTGTAATCCTGCGCGTAATCTGTTATGCCAATATTCTGTTCGTGAAATGTCTGACAGTTTGGAGTCCTCTGTAAATGTTAATTCTGCCTCTTGCAATTTTTTTTTAAATACATGAAATGAAAGAACATACTTATATCTTTCATCTCAATAAAAATTGTGTTTTAAAATCAAATACATTTTACGATATTAAATGTTGAAAATGATCTTTTTTTTCATTTTTTCCAATTTGAAGAGTCCTGAGACCTGAGACCCCTTAAGTTTCATTTATGAGCACTGTCACCACCCTACAAATATCGTTAATTAGTCTAAAGATTAGTACTGTAGAATCAACTACATGCTGCATCCCTTGGGAATAATTTAGTTCCATGAATTTAATGTGATGACTGTTTGCATTTCTAAGTCCCCATTTAGAATTCGCTTTCCTGCTATTTGTTATAGTGGACCTGGCAACACTTGTCGTATGCAGACAAATTGAATATGTTCTATTATAGCTCTTAAATTTTCAGGCTGATTTCCACAAAAGAAGCATCGTTTAAATTATCTTAGTAAGGTAAGTAATATAAGCTATAAACAAGTTGGAAATTGCTCGTCAAACGTGGCAAATGAGGTGCGTTCGTACTATAACTAGTTTTATAAATATTTTTTTCGCCGCATATTGTACAGAATGTATATTTTAGTGTACTTCGAAAGGCTATAACATCATTAATTTGCACTTGAAATAATTTTTTCCCATTGGCCGCAATGTAACGGAAAACTTATGACTGTCCCTGTAATTAAACTATACATCCGATTTTCATAAAATATGAAATGACTCGACAAAATTATGCAACAATTATATATTTATAATTTCAGACCATTCGGAAGGCTGTAACATCATTAAAATGCACTTGCAATAATTTCTTCCCATTGGCCGTAATGTAACGGAAAACTTTTGATTGTCCCTGTAATTAAACTATACATCCGATTTTCATAAAAATTGAAATGACTCGACAAAATTATGCAACAATTATATATTTATAATTTCAGACCATTCGGAAGGCTGTAACATCATTAAAGTGCACTTGCAATAATTTCTTCCCATTGGGCGTAATGTAACGGAAAACTTTTGATTGTCCCTGTAATTAAACTATACATCCGATTTTCATAAAAATTGAAATGACTCGACAAAATTATGCAACATTTATATAGTTTAAATTTTAAACGATTCGGTTGGGTAGTTTTTGCTCTGTTATATGCGGACGGACGGACAGACAGACGGACAGACAGACGGACTGAACGACAACTATAGGTGCTACGTATTTATATAATTACGAACGCACCTAAAAATTGGTAAAATTAAAATTTTAGTTGTAAGATTTGCAAATTTGTTCTACCAGGACACTTAAATTATTAAACAGATGTGCCAAAGGAGGTACCATTTGATTTGTCTTACCAACGCAAACATAATAATTCAAAATTTCATAAAATCCAAAATAGTGACAGTGAAATGACCAAATATAATATGTTCCATCATATAAAAAAAAAAAAAAAAAAAATGAAAAAAAGAAAACAAAAAACAAGAAGATAAGTGTAAAATCCAAATTGTTGGCCTTGGAACTTCCAAATACAGTTCTTAAACTATAAAGCCATGAAACAAATTAAATACAAACGAATATAACTATGGAATTATCATCGATTTAAATTATCAAACGATATATAGTATATTTCAAATTACCTTAACCCCTGACCGCCGAGCAAAAGGGCAAAATTGTTGTTTTCTCTGAAATTTTTTAAAAATGCTAAAGAAAGGTGTTTTTTACAACATGATATAAAAATTTTTGTTACGTATAGGCATATTCGTCTGGAGAGTATTAATCATAGCATAATTTTTCAAAACTGGATTATCTCTGTAGAATTATATTAATTTAAATAATGCTTCTATTGCAGTGAAACCTGCAGCTTAGTGAACGGATATATATCAGTTCGCGGCGGTGAGAAGGTTAACACCGCTATTATCCAAAAAGCTAATACTGGAGCGGCTGTAAAGCGTCTACATTTTGTATGTTGAAAGCTTAATCATACATTTATTATTTAAATGTAGAATAGTTGCTTTGAAACCTCTAGTTCGGTTTTATTTTTAAATTGAAATATTATGTTGGTTCACTTCATAATTTATCTTTAATATTTATAATTATTTTCAAGTATTTAATTGTTTTGGAACACCGAAACATTATTACTTTCAAGGACATTGGGATTCTCAAAAGAGGGCAATGCCTCCTGTCCTTCCTCAAAGGTAGCCATGAACTTAATTACAATAGAGATCTGCATGGTTACAAAGTTTCAATTTCAGCCCGTTCCGCTACTTATGGTAAAATCTGAAAATAGGCCATGAATGATGGCGAAAAAGTGAAGATTTGAATAAGAAAACAAAATATCTTTTCCTGTAGACTGATAAGGATTAAAGAAAAAGAAAATAAATTATATTGTAATGTATTTAAAGTGTACTGTTGTGCTTTTTCGGTTAAATAGTATTTTTTCGTGTATGGCGCGTAGTTTTTTCCCCTTCAAAATTTATTGAAAAACACTGGTGCATGTCATAAAGTATTTGGGTTTTTAATGGCTTTTGTATATATGACCATTGAAAAATTGCATATAATAGTTGGGTGCAATTTTGTATTCAAATTTACGAAATCATTAAGCAATGCATTGGGAATGCTGTGCAATTTTTATGTTAACGGTTGCATGTATAAATATGGCAATTACCAGTCCCAAGAAGTTAATACTTTTTTAGTTGGAAGGAAAATGCTTCATATGAATTTTTTAATTGATAAACTTGTATTAAAATATGCAAAACTTTTAGAATGTCTGCTTTATCTATATGAAACATAAACTAAAAAATGTAACAATATGAATTTTCTTTTTTTTCCCTTACATAATTCTCTAAATTAGTTTTTTACAATGCGGATAGCGACAAAAGTTTACATGTTGGTTATGGCTACCTACAACGTGTTACCTGTTGAAAATGGTATGTTGTAGTATTTGTTTTCTTTTACAAGACCGCGCTAAATAAATACGATATATTAGCTTCTATGGATAGAAATTGCTTGGAATATATTTTGATGCATTATGCAGTTTCAAAATCAACGAAATTTTTATATACATTCTACCGAAGTACATCACTTCTAATATTTTTATAAGTTTTCGAAGAATATATATGACTTCGATTTGTCAATCTACCTGTCTCACGTACGCTCACAAAAATTGTGTGATTGATCATTATATATTATGCTTATGGGCTGCTTACTTGCTTCGTACATGCACATACAGGACGATTCATGGAGCCAATAGCCTATTTTCTTAAATATCCTCCCTTAGACACATACTTCCAATTGCAAAATTTTATTAAAATAAGCTGAAAAATTTGATGACATAAGTTAATGCCTTGGGTGGTCTGTTTGAGAAAATACGCAAACTAAATGTTTATACGGCTCCCTTAGGGTAAATTTTCTAATTAGGAATATTTTCCATATCCATTCCTGAATGAAACACAAAAAAATCCATCTTGATATCTGAAAATCTCACAGAGAAATTAAAAGCCAAAATTCGTGACTTATTCTACTTAAGCATACCTCTGAGCGATGTGATATTGGTACATTTAGAATGCAAGAGATGGATTATACACAAAATTATACGTTATTTAAAAGGGCATATCTCTGTGAGTTTTGCAGATATCAAGATGTATTTTTTTGTGTTTCATTAAGGAATGGATAAGGAAAATTTTCCTGATTGGAAATTTCACCCTACGGGAGCTGTATAAAAATTTAGTTTGTGTATTTTCTCAACAGACCCTCCAAGGTGTTGCAATTTATCTCATCAAAATTTGCACCTTAAAAAAAAAAAAAAAAAAAAAAAAAAAAAAAAAAAAAAAAAAAAAAAAAAATGCAATTGCAATGTATCTAGGGGCAATATTTAAGGAAATAGGTTATTGGCTCCATCTTTATGAATCACCCTGTATTTTTTACGAAATCGGTCCCTAAAGCTGGTATCAGATTGCGTTCTGCTTCAGTGTCCCCTTAGATCAGTGGTTCCCTACTCTTTTTTAGGCCGCGCCCCACCTAAGCATCTCTAAAATCATGATGTCCCCACCCCCTTCTATATCTGAATCTTATTACTTAAAAAATAGACTTCTATTTTCCCGGAAGGATCCGAAAATAGCATTAACTCTGATAAGTGATTTCACATTCTTTAATTTATCAAAATCATTTATTTATTACAAGTATGTTTTTAACTCTATGAATGCAATGAGACCATGGATCTTTGCTTTTACATGTACAAAAGTTTTATTGTTTTTTGGCAACTCACCTCAACTTTAAATGTGATGAATAGTCTACATTTTTTCCCTCGCAAAATTTCTTGAAATATCTCTCACGTTTTGTATTACATCTGATAGAATTGATGCTTTTTACAATGGATTTTAGTACTTCATTAAGATCAAGGGATATTTGTTTATCACCGAGAATGAGTGGATAACATAATTCAGAAGTAATATTTCCGGATCCACACTTTTATCCATTTTAAGTAACTATTTTTATTCCCCTTCATAACATACTTCTTCGATAGCGGGATTTCTTTTTCATATTATTATTATTTGGCTACCATGTTTTCTCCGATTTTAAATTTTAAAATTCATATGTCATGAAAAATGCTTATATATTGTGTATGTGGTCTACAGAAGAGCCATAAGAAGTTTACTTTCCTTCCGTGATGCGACAGGGGTTTATTAATTTCAGCAAAGTAGTACCTCATTTTGATAATCCAAAATATTTTTTAGATTAAAGATGTCCAAATAGTCAATTTTAGACATACCCTACAAAATTTCATATGTAAAAGACCCATCATGGGACATATTGCACTAGGAATAGATGTACAAGTTTTTTTTTTAAATAAATAGTAAATAAAAAAGAAAAGTGCCCAGCTAAACTGATGGCATTGAGCTCACAGGCTATTCACACTAATTGTATAGTATACTCTTATTTTAAAGAATAATGCCCTAAAAAGAATAAGTGAATGGGAATTAGCACCCGTTTCCCCCTTTATACTTAACCAGTGAACCTCCAAATCTAATCAGGGAAGCGCCTTAACATAATAAACCGGTATACCAAATTTGGAGCAAATCGAATAATCCTGCAAAAAAAACCCCCATTTATCTAAATTAAGGGGGTGGACTAGCCCCCCTTTATCCTTAACCAATGAATCCCCAAAACGAATCGGGGAAGCTCCTTAACATAATAAACCGGTATACCTAATAACCGGTAATACCGGTAATTTGGAGCAAATCGAATAATTCTGCATGAAAAACCCATTTAATTAAATTAAGAGGGGTGGGCTAACCCCCTTTTCCACCTTTATCCTTAACCAATGAACCCCCAAAACTAATCAGGGAAGTTCCTTAACCCTTAAATGCCTGATTTTTCAAATATCATTGTAATAATGTTTTTCAGCTTTCAATTTTAAAATAAATCATGAGAAAAATACTTAAAAAATCCTATTTTTTTAAAGTATGGTTTACGGCTAAAAAACAGTTTGATACTAATCGGCAATACTGGTCTTTGATTGAAAAAATAATTTTCCTGGATAAAATTCTATAATATTAAAAACACAAGAATTTTAGGAACTATAATAAGAAATAAATTTTACTTGCTCACTGCATAACAAAATAGGGTATTTCGCAAGATTCCAAACAAAACCAAAAGAACAAGAAGCAACAATTGAAAAAAATAAATCTATCTTTATTCTTAAACAGCACAAGTGTTGCCATATACATGTTGAAAATCGATTTAATAATATTTTCAGAATGTATTTTATTTGCAACATTAGGCATTATAGCTTCAATATTATTCTAATAGTATTTTAGAAGACTAAATTGGGTATGTTGCCGAAAAGCAACACCCGGCATTTAAGGGTTAACATAATAAACCGGTATACCAAATTCGGAGCAAATAGAATAATTCTGCATGAAAACCCCATTTATCTGAATTAAGGGGGTTGACTAGCCCCCTTTTCCCCCTTTATTCTTAACCAATGAACCCTCAAAACTAATCAGAGAAGTTCCTTAACATAATAAACCGGTATACCAAATTCGGAGCAAATCGAATAATTCTGCATGAAAAACCCATTTATCTGAATTAGGGGGGTGATTAGCCCCCTTTCCCCCCTTTATTCTTAACCAACGAACTCCCCAAAACTAATCAGGGAAGTTCCTTAACACAATAAACCGGTATACCAAATTCGGAGCAAATTGAATAATTCTGCATGAAAAATCCATTTATCTGAATTAGGGGGGGGGGGGTGACTAGCCCCCTTTTCTTCCTTTATCCTTAACCAATGAACCCCCAAAACTAATCAGGGAAGTTCCTTAACAAAATAAGCCGGTATACCAAATTCGGAGCAAATCGAATAATTCTGCTGAAAAACCCATTTATCTGAATTAGGGGGGGTGACTAGCCCCCCCTTTCCCCCTTTATCCTTAACCAATGAACCCCCATAACTAATCAGGGAAGTTCCTTAACAAAATAAACCGGTATACTAAATTCCGAGCAAATCGAATAATTCTGTATAAAAAACCCATTTATCTAAATTAAGAGGGGCGGGCTAACCCCCTTTTTCCTCCTTTATCCTTAACCAATGAACCCCCAAAGCTAATCAGGGAAGCGCCTTATCACAATGAACCTAGAAAAAAATTTTGAAGCAAATCGGATGTTTCTGTCAAGAGTTATCGTGTTACGTTCTTACATACGCACATACATACATATATACATACATACATACAGAACCGGCGAGCACATTAGCTCTCAGGCTTTGATAGCCTGTGAGCTAAAAAAGAGGTGTATTTTACGAAAATAATATTAAAACCAGAATAATTAAAATGATTTTTTTGATGTAAAATGGTGTTAAAATATCTAAAAAAAAAATTCATATAATTATTCCGGTATCCGTGTATCTTAAACTTTTGAATGAAAACGTTTCGAAAATAAATTATTATTCAGTTATTTTCAATATTTTAAAATATTATTTCTATTTTTAGACACTTTCATTTTAAAAAAAGAAAAATATGACAGAAAATTTGTTAATAAGAAATCTGAAATTGTAACCCTGTGGGGCGTATGCCCCACGTTGGGAACCACTGCCTTAGATGTAGTCAGCCGCTTTCTTTGATGCGGTCAGTCTTTTGAAGTTCGGATACAGGTCAGAGGTCAGTGGGGGAGATCTCTAACATGTTCATCACAGCCTTTTTCTTTTGTTGAGACTACCCCCCTTTTTTTGTTGATGACCACAAAACCTTTGGAAAAGAAAGATCAGAGAAATAATTTAAAACTTTTTGAAAATGTTGTCTGAACGGACCTTAACCCCCTTCACCTGTGCTTGGTACATCTGTCTCCTCTACCCCGTCCCTGTGAACTCCCCCGATCTATCTCCGATTGTCGTGCAATTTGATTGTGTTCCTGAAAACCCCAAGTAAATCCAAAAGTCGCATAGTGTCGCCAAGCTTGGTAACATTTAGGGTCAAGTTCAGTGGATCATTCGATTCCTACATAAACGAGTTGAAATGAGTTCGTAACGAAGTAAGAAAAAGAAACATTTATTTTAGCGGTTGAATTCGCTCAAAAAAATCATTTTTTAAAAGCTAGAATTTTTCTGAACTTCATACTGATTGCATGTTTTTACAATGCAATGCGTTTATATCTATCGTATGAAAATTAGAATTATTTCTCTACGAAGACAACTTAGTCACACTGAGAGAAATGTGTTAAGGAAAAATAGTCACTGCACTCTATTTTTTAAGGAGAGATTCTTCTGAAAAGCTTAAAATAAATGAATAAATAAATTGCATTTTTTGAAATATTTAATTATCTAGAATATGCTCTAAAAACCGCTTTTTTTGGGTGAAATTACTTAATAGTTATGTTATGAGAACCAGTTATACGACCGGTATCACGCAGACAAAAGTGCTGATCAAAAACTTTAAACACATTTCCTTGAAATAACTCTTTTATTTAAATCGGTGTGCATTCTGACAGTTAAACCGTTCAAGATATCGACGTTTTATTTTTTGGAAATTAAATTTGACTTTTTTATTTCTAGGACAAACGTTCAAAAAATTAAAATTTTTAATAATTTCGATTTTTTAAAACATTTTGAAAATGAAAAATTAGAGACAAAAAATTGACTTTAAATAGCCGCCATTTTGGGAAATATTGATTATCTTATCACTTTGAGGTTTAGCATCGAAATAATTTTATGTATGTTAAGAATCCGCTTGAATTTGTTTTTGTTTCAGACGATCATGAAGAGATAAATCTCTTACGCCGATTTACTGCACACGCCGCCGGCCGTGGGTAGTGAAATTTGGAGGAGAAATATCAACATTTTTAATTTGACAATATTCATATACATATAATAGAGGAAAGTGGGATAAATTTAATCTCAAAATCTAAAACTATTTTTTTTTTTTTAATTTTCCCATTTTTTCCCTTTTATTATTATTTAAAAAAAGAAAAGAAAAAGACCTTTATCAATTAAGCCGTATCTGGAGAAGTTCTTCTTAAGCTGAGAGAAACATTCAAAGATAGTCTCAGCTTATGCCTACCACATCTTAAGTCTACTTTTAATTACTACCTAGGGTTTAATTACACTATATGGCCATTAATGACCGGCAACTTTCAATTTTAGACATTTTGTCGAATATTTAGAAACATACTTGACAGATTCTTCTGGAATTTTAGGATTAAAAAGAACAGTTTATGGCCTCATATTTAGCAATGTCGATTTGTTAAAAGGGGCAATTAGGGCGCCAACAAAAAATCAAAGAGAAAAAATAATACTTGGGATCACCCTGTAAAATAAAATGCACGAAAGGATCTACCGCTACCGATTATAAATAAACATGCATTGTGCAATATGTGTATTCTTTTGTGTAAGAATAGCACGTATATTAATAGAGATAGCGATTTATTAAAAAAAAATTAAAAAATTCTTGCATGTTTTTTGCTTATAACATGCAGGGTTTCAAACAAATTTAACGCCGGTTTCAGAAAAATTGACAAAATATAGTAGAAACAATATAGTGTAATTGGAATATAAATATATTAAATATTTTAGGAAATATGAGCAGTTGTATGAAATAATTTTTATCTGCGCATGCACGAATGATAACAAGGATCATTTTCATTTTACATAATTTAATAGTCAACTCTATGGAGCAACTTATTAAAACAAATCTAGTTTAGTATCGTAAAAATTCAGAAAGATATCGGCGTTAAAGTGAGCAAATTTTTAGTTGTTCTCTAAAAGCAGCTGAATGATAAGGGATTTTACACAAATTGTCATTCTTTATTCAATGACTTTTAGAAAAAAGTTAGTATTTAGTGAGTATCAACGAGTAGATTTGTAAAAAATGCTTTGATTTTGATACTTCTTTTGATTATGTTATAGGCTCGTTCTGGTGGTTATCCAAGAAGAACTAAAACATCAATAAAAAATAAAAATTAAAAAAAAAGAAAAAAAATTAAAAATGACAATTTGTGGAAAATCCCTTATTATTCAGCTGCTTTTAGAGAAAAACATAAAAATTGCTCACTCTAACGCCGATATCTTTCTGAATTTTTACGATATTTAACTAGATTTTTTTAAAAAGTTGCTCCATAGAGTTGAATATTAAATTATGTAAAATGATCCTTGTTATCGTTCGCACATGCGCAGATAAAAATTATTTCATACAACTGCTCATATTTCCTACAATATTTAATATATTTATATTCCAATTGCACTATATTGTTTCTACTATATTTTGTCAATTTTTCTGAAACCGGAGTTAAATTTGGTTGAAAACCCTGCATGTTATAAGCAAAAAACATGCAAGAATTTTTTAATTTTTTTAAATAAATCCCTATGTATCTATTAATATACATGCTATTCTTACACAAAAGAATACACATTGCACAATGTATTTTTATTTATATTCGGTAGCGATAGATCATTTCGTGCATTTTATTTTACAGGTGATCCCAAGTATTTTTTTTCTTTGATTTTTTGTTGTCCTCCTAATTGCCCCCCTTATCAAATCGACATTGCTGAATATGAGGTCATATCTGTTCTTTTCAATCCTGAAATTCCAGAAGAATCAGTCAAGTATATTTCTGAATATTCGATAAAATGTCTAAAATTGAAAGTTGCCGGTCATTAATGGCAATATAGTGTATATTATCAGATTACCCAGAAATCTATTTCTTCATCTAGAATAAAGAGGACACGCAGAAAACGATTTCGTTAAGATTTCTTTAAAATAAATTCTAGGCTCAACTTCAACTTGAATTTCGCTATGTTGAGAAATCTCTTACTTTTTTCAGAAAATTCAAGTGCTAGGCATAAGGGACAGGCGTTGGGGTACCCACTATATAGGAACAACGAAAGCAAAAGACTTCTAATTTGAATTTTTTAAATATGCTGAAAAAGACATTGAATATGGGTTCACGGCGCCGCACTTAAACTCCCCCTCCCCTCAAAAAACAAACTAAAAACAAACACGAGATCAAGAACTCTTTTGTTGTACCCTCGATTTCTTGCTCTTGAGCCCGTGGAGTTTTCTGAAAAGATCGATGAAAATTTGAAACCATGAAACATGCTTATTTTTTCTTTTTTCTTCAGTGAGAACAAGATAATTCCAGCAGCTGCATAATTTCGAATTAGAGGGTCTTTCAAAACAACCAATGGCATACATTTTATCATTTTACCAATTCGTCCAACTATCAAAATAATTTTTTAAGCAAAAGTAATTTTTATTTTAGACTAACAAATAGAGAAGAGCAGGTCCACTTGCGACCCCTGCGATTGCAGAGCCACACGAGAACAAAAATCCTTTTTTTGCACCCTTGTAGAAAAAAAGGGTTCCATAATTTTCTGAAATACTTAAACAAATCCACAGACTTTTCAGAAAAAAAAAAACAATAGCAATTTCCAATCCCGAAGCTTCCTTTCCTTTTTTTTTTCTTCTGCCATAAAAGGATGAAGGATTTTACCAGTTGAATAATCTGGAGTTCGAGATTCTTTCTGAACACCCGTTAGCGTATGTTTGATCGTTTTATTAATTGTTCAAACTATCAAAATAATTATCAATGTAAAAATAATGTTAATTTTAGTCTAAAAAGTAGAGAAGAGCTAAACGTTTATTCAAACAGAATACGAAATTAACTCTTTGGAACTTGTTCAAAAACTGCCAAGTTACACGCATCGCGGAAAACACCATTGCCTTTTTCTCCTAAAAGACACAAAACCATTTTGAGCTATAGCCAATAAATTCTAATACCATAGGAAGTATTATGAGATATAATCATTAGAAAAAAAATAACAATCCTATAATAAACATTATTGGGGCAACGCCAACGCACGCATAAAACTTTGCCAGCCTAAAAATAAAATAAAATACAATATAGGGGAGATGGGGATGAATGGGACATTTTCACAAAAATATATATATTTTTTTATTTAAGTTATTATCAATATCATATATCACATTTCATACATTAGGTATTTGACAACATATATGAACAATATTCATTCTAGATTATGATTTATTCAGAAAAATATTATGAATTAAAAAAAAAAAAAAACGTTCCTCCCTGTCCCAATCATCCCCACAGCAGGGATGAATGGGACACTAATGGGGATGGATGGGACACAAAGATTTTCCTCCCTGTATTCAATTTTACCAAATTAAAATTTATAATTATAACCTTATATGTAATTATATTTGTAATATATGATTTGACAGCACGAATCGATATGTTTTTTTTTTTTTCAAAAACTTCTTTTATTGCAGTTTTAACTTTTAATGCAGGCTTCGACTATCAATCTGTTCTTTTTCCCACTTATGAGGCATTTTAGATTTGAAACAAAGTGCAAAATGTCTTTTAAATATGGCATAGCTAATAATTTTCAATCATAACTTATTAATTAATATTAATTAAATGTATCATACAGAATGGGAATTATTGGGTCGATGGGAAAACCGTGTCGTGTTGGGAAAATCAATTCGCACCGGGAAATTCTGCCCGGTAATTATTACACATTAGATATCGGAATCAACGTCTAATAATTAATTGATAGAATTTTCCGGTACGAATTAATTTTCCCAAAACGACACGACTCTCCGATCGACCCAATATGTTAGGGGTGGGGATTTATTTGTGCAACATTTCAAAATTCAATATAATTTCCCCCATTTGATCAATAAACATAAATTTATATAAAACATATACTATTTTTAACAATTTTATCTATTTTGATTAAGTTTTAGTACCAATTTTTTAATAATCCATTAATAATTATTACAATACAATAAATAACACTCAGAAATTTTAAACAATAACAACTCATATAATATTATTTAATACTATTAATTAACGTAAATTATTAATTTATCAACCTATATAATACTATTTAGTTAATAAATAAAATTTTCACCATCTCTAGGGATAAATGAGAATGTCCCATTCACATCCCCATGATTCATATATTCCCTTCTCAGCCATTTTACCTCAAAAATTATTTTATCACAATGGTTACTATTCATTCAGTTTAATTATCGATATTGAACCTTAAAATAAATAGCTACAACATAGCTTAATTTTTTATATTGTATAAGATATTTCACATCTTCAAATGTAAAAAAAAACTTACTTTTAAGCAGAGATTTCAGAAAATGCAACTTTGAAGGAAAATGAAAACAGCAATGTGGTCATACTTTTAGTTCTGAAGCACACTGTGGTAGAGCCTTATATGGGGATAGGAAGCAATTTAAAATAAATGTTTATTGCCGGAAATATTGAGAATGTCCCATCCATCCTTTGTCCCATTCATCCCCTAGCTCCCTTACAGATAAAACTATCATTCAAAATTATGCATAAGATCAATATCTATTTTTTTTTCTAAATTTATTTATGTAGTAGAGTGCTTTAATATCCCTGAACTCCCCATTTTCAATTTTTAACATTTTCACTAAAATTTTAATCCTTTCACGCACACCTACTATTAACAAATATTTTGCGAAGTAGCATCTATAGATAATAAAATGCTAAATTTTCCAGATGTTCTTTACACATGGAGAAAAAAATCTAGGAATTGGGAATCCCAATTCCCAATATCTCTGTTGATTTCTAATCTCAAAACACCTACGATTTTGAATCTCGCGAATTTAGGGTTTAACAAGTGGGTTATCACGAAAAAGGTTCTGTGCTAGAATTCTTCGTAAAGTAAGGTTAGATAATATGTTAAGGAAGATTGTAGGTATAGTTTTGTTAGAAGTTAATAAGTGCAGGTTTTGAATGAGTTTTATCGTGCAGTTCTTGAATGAGTTTTATCGTGCAGTTCTTGAATGAGTTTTATCGTGCAGTTCTTGAATGAGTTTTATCGTGCAGCCTATTGATGCTACCTGAATAAGATAGTTATCATTACCCTTATCTGTTCAGGAGTTAATATGTAGCTGTATTACTTGATTATAACAAGGAAAATGGGATATTAATTGCACAGGAAAAAGAGTATAGTCCCAGGGCTCGGAATGTACTGGAGCAAACCGGAACGATGTTCTGGTTCGTGAAATTATGACAAATATTGTTCCAGTTCGTGAAAGTATGGAAAAAATATTGTTACAGTTTCATACATATATATTATACTATGCTCTCTGTAACGTTTTTCCTAATTATTTAGAATCTTGAATGCATTTTTTCTACGGTTAAATATAAATTTGCTATACAGTAAGTCCCGATTATCCGAGTTAATATGGACTAAGCTCACCTCGGATCAGCAAAAAAGTCGGATAAACCGGATTTACGCAAACTGTCACCAACTAAGGAGATGAAATATAAATTTTCACTTAATTCATTTCTATGGTACTAGTCTTTGATGTACATTTCCGTTTCTTAAAAAGAAAAAAAAAAAAAACATAAAAAAACGGGGAATGAAATTGTTTATTTGAAAAAAACCCTGGTAGTCCTTTGTTTGTTGAATGTGAATTTTGCTGCAGTATTACGCTACTGCATAGCTACCAATTTCTAAGATTTTTTTCTTACCAGTAAATTTTGTCTAATTCAATCGCCGAAATCTAACAATTGCCAACGATTAAATATGGCAAAAATTTGTATTCAATTTTAGAGGTAACAAAGCCGTACAAATTGGCAGCTATATAATTCTGTTAGTGTCATTAAAATTGCAGGTGTAGCCTCTTCTTTCCGCTCAAAGTATTAAATAGTTTTTTTCAATCGATCTTATACCATTGGAATGGATCATTTTCTTCTGATGGACTGATAGCTTCCGTTATTATGAAACAGTCATTATAAATGAAGTGTTAGGTACAGATGAAAGAGCAGTCGTAAAAAGTTAGAACTCTGAATTTCTGGTAAGAATGGGCGGAAAAAATGGCCATAATTAAAAAAAAAAAAAGAAAAAAAAATGGTTATTTTTATTGAATTCTATTCCAAAAAATATGGCCATTTTAATTCCTATACGTCCTTTAAATACACCCGTTTACACTCGTTAATTTGAATTGCAACATCGGGCGATATAGCACTCATTTCGGCGACATAAAATCAATTTAGAATTGCGTTTGCAAAATCTTATTTTACGGATTTTTTTTTCGTCTTCCTTTGAAAGATTAAATACGATTGCTTATTTATAATCTATCACGAATACACATTATTTGAATTAGAATATTATACGTCATTTTCTAAGAATTTTAGAGCTTAGAAAATAATCTTGAGTATTAAATTATTTTGTTGGGGAAAACACACACACACACACACACACACACACACACTGTGCCATTTAACATCATTTAAAACTTTTTCTTATTTTTTAAAGCGCAGTTATATATTTTTTATTCAGAATTTTTCATCATTTTCATGCTCCGTGTGCAATTTAGAAGAACCACATTAATTCACATTTATATTTTATATAAAGTCATTTCATATTTTAAATTAAATGAGAAAACAAACTATTAAAACAAACTTTCGAAAACAATTATCTTTAATTAGGAAAAAATGAAAAACACTGGGAAATCTGAATTATCCACATTATGATACAAAGTTATTTCAACAACATACGTAAACACGCAGAGTAAAAAGTTCAATGAAAATTGTGATATACATGTAATATAAGCCGTTTATAATCAAATCCATATAATAATCCAGATATTTAAAGCATGATCAAATTACTGGATGTATACATTATAAAAACCTGTACAATAAATTTATAAGCTTAAAAAATATTTTTATTATCAATATTTTTTATTTATTTCTTCTATATTATAAATTCAGCCATATAGACATGTTAAAACCTCTGTACTATAATTGCATAATTATGCAATTTTTAGCTCACAGGCTATCAAAGCCTGAGAGCTAATGTGCCTCAAATTAAAAAACAAATTTCTACCAGCGTTAAAAATAGAAAGAAGAAAAAGAAAGAAAAAAAGAGTGCTAAACAGTAATTTAATTTTTATTGAGGAGGGGTAACATTCCTGAAACCCCGTATAAGATAAATTTCAAACAAATGAATAACAGGTAAAATTTTATTCTGATATCCAATTTTCACACGACTAAAGAGATAAGCTGATTGTATAGCTATAGAAAGCATGTTTAAAGTTAGAAACCAGGTGTTTTAATACATACGGTATACGCCAGATGCTTAACACATGTAGCAAACGTAAAGTAACAATGCTACATTACAGGTATGTGGCTATTGTTGACATGCTAGACGAAAAAGAAGAAACTCGTTTCTAAACATTCTTAAAATTTGATATCGATATCTCCAGTTATATTTAATATATGTAATATATTAATAAATATATTGTAATGTAATATGTAATATATTAATAAGTATATTAATATGTATGTAATATATATGTATGTAATATATTAATAAATATGTATGTAATAATTGTATGTAATATATTAATAAATAAAAACAACCAGAAAATTTCTATCTCATTAAATTTCGTACTGTAACTATCGGTTTTAATGCATATATTAATAATTTATTGCATAAATTAATACTCTTGCTTGCAAGTTATTACTAAACATTATCACTCAGATATATAACGATTAACCCTTTGAGGGGCGGTGGTATGTTTATGATTTATGAAACCACTTAATTTTAATTCCCAAACTCAACAACGGCACCAGAATTTTGGTAATATATTTTCCATTTAATATGGTTGTGAAATATAGCCGCTTTCTTATTTGCAAATAAATTTGTTGGTAAATTCCGGTGCCATTCAGTTATTTCAACAGCATTGAAAATGCTGTTGCAAAGCATTGAAAATGCTGTTGCAAAGAATTGAAAATGCTTGAAAATGCTTTTGCATTGAAAATGCTTTGCCCCTGAAAGGGGTGATAATAAACACTGTTTACAAAATAGTTTTCAGCTTATGAATTTTTTTTAATGATTAATTCTGTAAAATTAATAAAAACATTTGATTTTAATGATTTATTTAATAACACATATATCAAATATTTGAACAAAACTATGATTATACTTTTTAAAGAATACAAATCTCAATTAAATTTAAAAGGTTACATTCTATTATCTTTCTTAAAACATTATTGAACATTAGATTACATCATAATTTTACTATTTATAATAATACTAGCAAACCCCGCGGCTTTGCTCGCGTAATAGTTGAAATATGCCAAGTGATATTTGCATGATTATTTTTTATTAGAAGAACACTTTTTTGGAATAATTCAAAAATTACAAATTAAACCACAGTTTGACTAAACTTCATTATAAAAGTGCAATAGACAGAAATGAGATTTTAATTAATAAGAACTAAAACTAATTCCAAATAAATGATAATTTAGAAAGTATTTTGAGACTTTTATGTCCATTTCATACGCTCATTTCAGTATTCATTTGGAGTTTTGAATTTTTTAGAAATCATCTTAACACATTTACATCTTAAAATTAACCATCATGTCAAATTCCAAGCTTCTTGTCTAATAGTCTACCACCTCTCTGGTGTTAGTGGCACCAACATAAAATGCCGAAAAAGAGTTGAAATAGAATGTCTCGAAAAATGTTGAAACAGAGACTGTCACCATTAATTTGCACACATTAACCTTGAAATTGGTTGGTATTTCCTAACATTCTATAGAAAACGGAATTTAGATGTTTTAAAGGCTTTCTTGTTGTTCCTGCACAGCAGGTGGTAGTGACAACGGCACAAACTATAGCCTGTATAGGATCAGGGACTATCACTCTTGATTAGCAACCAATAACTTCTGTAATCGGTTTATTATTTCCTGAGATTCCATAGAAATTGTAATTTAGGACTCTTTTAGAATGCTTTTCACTCCTTCCGTTCGCTTCACTCCTTTATAATTTCGAATTTATTTTCGACTGTTCTTAGAGGACATTTATATTTTATAAATAACTACCGTGCTATATTTAAAGTTTCTAGCCTATTCAGTACCGCAGAAATTGCAATTTAGAAAGTTTTTTGCTTCTGCAACCCTCTAAGGGTTGCGACACCGACATAAAATATCGCTTATATTTGAGCAGGTTCTATCACCATCAATTTGCAACCATTATGTTTGAAATCGGTTTCGTATTTCAAACGATTGATAAAAATCGTAATTTAGAACGCTTATAGAATGCTTTTCGATCACTTCATACTTTTAAATTTGAAATTTTCTTTCGACAATTCTTAGAAAGCATTTGCATCTTTGAAGTAATTACTATTCCAAATTTAAAATGTTAGCCCCCCCCCCCCCCCTCAGTAACACAAAAAACGCAATTTAGAACATTTTCTGCTCCTGTAGCCCCCAGGTGGTAGTGACAACAACGTATAATATAGGCTATGTTGGACCGGGGACTGTCACAATCAATTTGAAACCATTACTTCAAAAATCGGTTTATATTTCCAGAGATTGCATAGAAATCGCTATTTAGAACGTTTTTAGAACGCTTTTTGTTCATTTTCACCCCTTTTAAATTTCAAATTTTTAAGGAACTCTTCTCAGAGAGCATTTACATCTCATAAGTTATTACCATGCCAAATTTCAAGTTGCTAACCCCTTTAGTATCACAAAAATCACAATTTAGAACGTTTCTTAAAATGCAACCGCAAGGTGGTTGTGACGCCGACATGAAATCGATCCTATATTGGAGCAAGGGCTGTCGTCATCAATTTCCAACCATTACTTTTGAAATTGGTTGGTACTTTCTGAGATTGCGTAGAAATCGAAATTTAGAAAGTTTTTTAGAACGTTTTTCGTCCATTTTCACCCCTTTTAAATTTCGAATTTTTTAGGAAATGTTCTTAGAGATAATTTATATCTTATAAGTAACCACCATGCCTAGTTTCAAGTTGATAGTCCCTGCAGTATTACAAAATACGCAATTTAGATCGTTTTTTACTCCTTCATCCCCTTTGGGATAGTAGCACCGACATGAAATACAGCCTATATTGGAGCGAGGGCTGTAACCTTCGTTTTCACACTATTATTTTTTAAATCGATTCTGTACTTTCTGAGATTCCGTAGAAATCGTAATTTAGAAAGTTTTTAGAACGCTTTTCGCTCATTTTCACCCCCTTTAAATTTCGATTTTTTAGGAAATGTTCTTAGAAATCATTTATATCTCATAAATAACTGCCCTGCCTAATTTCAAGATTCTAGGCCCTTCAGTAACACAAAAAGCGCAATTTAGAACGTTTTTGGCTTCTGCAACCCATAGTTGGTAGTGATACCGACATGAAATAGAGCCTATGTTGGAGCAAGGGCTGTCTTCATCAATTTCCAACAATTACTTTTGAATTATGTTGGGTACTTTCTGAGATTGCGTAGAAATAGCCATTTAGAACGTTTTTTAGAACTCTTTTCGCACATTTTCACCCCTTTTTAATTTCGAATTTTTTAAGAAATGTTCTTAGAGATAATTTATATCTTATAATTAACTACCATTCAGAATTTCATGTTTCTAGGCCCTTCAGTAACACAAAAATCGCAATTTCGAACATTTTTTTGCTCCTGCACCCCCTTTAGGGGTAGTGCACCGACATAAAATGTAGCCTATGTTGCAAGGGTTGTCACCATCATTTTGACACTATTATTTTTGAAATCATTTGGTATTTCTTGAGATTGCGTAAAAATCGCCATTTAGAACGTTTTTAGAACGCTTTTTGCGCATTTTCACCCCTCTTAAATTTCGAATTTTTTAAGAAATGTTCTTAGAGATCATTTATATCTAATAAGTAACTACCATGCCAAATTCTATGTATCTGTACCGTTCATTAACACAAAAATCGCAATTTCGAACGTTTTTGTGCTTCTGCACCCCCTTTCGGCCAGTGGCACCGACATAAAATGTAGCCTATGTTGGAGCAAGGGTTGTCATCATCATTTTGACACAATTATTTTTGAAATCGGTTCGGTACTTCTTGAGATTGCGTAAAAATCACCATTTAGAACGTTTTTTGGAACGCTTTTTGTGCTTTTTCACCCCTTTTAAATTTCGATTTTTTTAAGAAATGTTCTTAGAGATCATTAGTATCCTATAAGTAACTATCATTCCAAATATCATGTTTCTAGGCCCTTCAGTAACACAAATATCGCATTTTTAGAACGTTTTTTGCTCCTGCACCCGTTTTTGACCAGTGGCACGGACGTAAGATATAGCCTATGTTCTAAGTTGGACTAACACCATCATTTTAATACCATAACTTTTGGAATCGGTTCGATATTTCCAGAGCTTATCTCCTACAAATAAACAATTTTTACCTCTTTATAATATTAGTATAGATAATTAATAAACAGTGCCAGGGAATACCCCCAGGTGGCACTGCTTCCAGTATTTTTTTCTTCTTTAAAATCTTTCTTTTATTACTATGACAGGAATTGATTATTATTATATTACATTGATTATTATATTACATTGATTATGATGATTACATCCATACATTATTATATTACATTGATTATGATGATTACATCGATACATTATTACCTATCAATGATTATGATGATTACATGGTTACATTTTTTATTTATTTATTGAGCATTACATTATAGTAAGTTTTGCTAAAAGATGATTAAAAGAAATTGGCTTTATTTTACGATTTTTAATTCCAAATTATTACAGAATGCCGTGATTATGTTCAAATGAGAATTTTTAAAATCCTTTGAGTTGAGGCTTAAAAAATATATGGGGCATACTCACAATCTTTTGACTTTTATGTCCCTGAATAATAGCTTTTATTTTAATACATTTTTTTGTGTTTTTTTTATTTCATATACTGAGGAACATCCCATTGCATGATTGCATAACAATATTAACGACATAAATACGTTTTGGACGATGCTGGGGGTCCAAATACCAGGAAAACTCCTATACCGTCCCGTGTCCCTGATGCTGATTTTTAAGTTTGGAGCTGTCTGTATAAAATGGTTTCAATAAAAGTAATTCGGTGTAATTTTTTTCCGAAACTGGGACATTTTTTTATCTAAATATATGTAGCAAAAAATTAACCTGCACACATTTTTACGGTTGATATTATTTTTTAAACTCTGTCCCTGGGTTTTAGATTCCTTACCGTGTCTCTTGCTGAACTTATACAGAAAATCACTTCAGATGTAGCCACAGAATTTTTTTCAAGTTTTTTCTCATGCAAAAGTATGCTAGAGAAAGAATGTCTAAAATTTTCTGACAGGAAATTTACTGCAGAATTTAAATCAGCATTTAAATATCAATTTCAAGATCGTGGCTTTATTGGTAGTCTTACCGTCCCCAAGGTTTATTCCTGCACTTTTCGAGGTAAATTAAAAAAAAAAAAAAAAAAAAACATAATTTAATCCAATGTTAAAAACTGTTTCTAAAAAGCAAGGAACATTGTGGCTATCACTTTAGTGAAAACGCCTTGTTAGTTTACGCCTTGTTAGCAATGTGATAGTTCAAGTCTTTAATATTCAATAATTTCAAGCGTAATTTCACTGCTGAAAAGTAGTTGAAAAATTAATTAAAATTGTATATTCACCGATGCTGGGTTCATTTGCGTCTCATGTTACGCCACTAGATTGTGTGCTCATGAAGACTTTTCCATCTAGTGCTGCGGTAGCAGCCTTACCGACTTATATAAGTGAGAGATGCCGAATTTTGCATCGTCCTTGTGGCTTAGTGGTAGAACACTGGAGATCTATTCCAGGGGCCCGGGTTCGATTCTTGGCTTGGACATTTTTCACTAAAGTTGGTTTACGCCTTGTTAGCAATGTGATAATTCAAGTCTTTAATATTCAATAATTTCAAGCGTAATTTCACTGCTGAAAAG
The DNA here is from genome assembly GCA_963932465.1 of Maratus speciosus. NCBI lineage: Eukaryota > Metazoa > Arthropoda > Arachnida > Araneae > Salticidae > Maratus > Maratus speciosus. The sequence goes on from OZ010791.1 coordinate 145,727,263, forward strand.
TAGTTGAAAAATTAATTAAAATTGTATATTCACCGATGCTGGGTTCATTTGCGTCTCATGTTACGCCACTAGATTGTGTGCTCATGAAGACTTTTCCATCTAGTGCTGCGGTAGCAGCCTTACCGACTTATATAAGTGAGAGATGCCAAATTGGGCATCGTCCTTGTGGCTTAGTGGTAGAGCACTGGAGATCTATTCCAGGGGCCCGGGTTCGATTCTTGGCTTGGACATTTTTCACTAAAGTTGGTTTACGCCTTGTTAGCAATGTGATAATTCAAGTCTTTAATATTCAATAATTCCAAGCGTTATTTCACTGCTGAAAAGGAGTTGAAAAATTAATTAAAATTCTATATTCACCGATGCTGGGTTCATTTGCGTCTCATGTTACGCCACTAGATTGTGTGCTCATGAAGACTTTTCCATCTAGTGCTGCGGTAGCAGCCTTACCGACTTATATAAGTGAGAGATGCCAAGCTGGGCATCGTCCTTGTGGCTTAGTGGTAGAGCACTGGAGATCTATTTCAGGCGCCGGGTTCGATTCCCGGCTTGGACATTTTTCACTAAAGTTGGTTTACGCCTTGTTAGCAATGTGATAATTCAAGTCTTTAATATTCAGTTTTCCTTACGGTTCCATCCTTACCGCCCCTTCTTTAACATCCCTTTAAGACAATGTTATACAAAAATTCTGTATTAAAAGTACTACATTTTTATTATTTCTTATTTGAATGTCCTGTGGGTACTATGCAAATTCATTATAAGTAAAAATTTAGAAAAAAAATAGCAAGTTATAGTGATAAAATGGTAAGGAAAATTAAACTCGCAAGTTTAACTTAAACCTCAGTTAAATAAAAAATTTTTCGCTGCTGACCATTTTTTCCTTATTTTGAATCTTTAAGGCATTCGTCTATCAGATTAAAATGTTATTTTAGCAAGTTCAATTTTACCAGATTTTTATTCCCGAAAGTCAAAAGATTGTGAGAATGCCTCATATTCAGAAATTGCATGATATTGAAAATTTCAAGATTTATTTATGTTGGCTTTATCTGAAATAATATGGAGTAATTTAGCTTTAATATAATTAGTTTTTAAGAAATTAGAATTTTTTAATAGAAATTTGTGACTTTTTTATATTTTATATTAAATATCTTACGTATTTTTCAAATTAATTTAAATGTTAACGACTATTCCGTATTATATTTTCTTACAGTATTTTAATCTTAACTATTTAAATATTTAAATCTTAACTCTGTATATTCTTTTAATATGTCTGTGTGCACTCCGAGAAAAATCTTAGTTATAACACAATATTTAAGTGAGATAAAAGAAATACAAAAAGTGTCGAAAAACAAATATTTTCATCGGTTGAGGTGCCTCTTCTCATCTTAAGGCTCCTGTCCCTGCCGGCGAAGACACTCACGAGCTAATGCTAATCCTACGGGGAGGGATTTATCTAATATCTCGTTTGCATTTCGACATTTTAAATAATTTTTTTGCATTGGATAGCCGAGGTCCGTCTCTACATCGCACCTTTTTTACTTTTCCGATTTTGGTCGCAGATATTTTTTATAAAGTTGCTTTCACTTTCAAAACCGGTTCTGAAAATGAAAGTGTCATTCTAAAAAATATATGCAACCATAATCGAAAAAGTAAGAAAATTATCCAAACGTCATAGCTGCTTGTCGCGTGTGAGTGAGCAGTGGTTTAGACTTCGCTATAAATTGTAATGTCCGACCTAAATAGGCAGAGTAAATTTTCTAAATTGTATAAAAATATTAATTTATTTTATGATTACTTTTATCAAAAGACACAACATTTAATACAATAATGTTTCATTTTAAACATTCGAAATTTTGTTCTATTTGACCTCAAAAGAGAATGCTTATTTTGTATTTCAATAATATGTATATATATATATATATATATATATATATATATATATATATATATATATATATAAGCATTTTTTCCAACAAATTAATAAATTACAAAAATACTATGTTATTACATATGTAGACAAATCTCCTAATAATTATGCAATCATATGTAAATCTTATTATCACCAACTTCTTACTAACTCTATTTCTTCTAATAAATCTTTTCAAAAAACTAATGAAAATGTAATTGTAAATAATCGTAAAATTCAAAGTTATTATAAACTATTAAATATTCTTTCTACTAACTTTAATTATCCTTATTTAGTGCTTATTCCCAAATTTCATGACTCCTATTAAATTTAGGACTGTTTGGATTAATTGGGTTCTGTTAGGAACTATTGGATGTAATACATATAATAATAAAGCCAATAAACCACTATTAAAAATTCTTAATCAATTATATATACTGACTACAAACAATGATAATACACATTGTATAAAAAACAGCTATCAACTGGTCAATATTATGAAAAATCTTAATTGTGTACATAATATAACGACATATGACTTCAAAGATCTTTTTAATAATATAGATTTATTAGATTTACATAATATTATAAATGCATTATTTAAACAGTTTCATCAAAAACTTGATTTACCATCTAATATAGATATAGCTTATTTTAACTAACTTCATTATCTATAATAATTATATCTTGCAAGATAACACATTATATTTACAACACATCGGTATACCACAAAGTGGCTGTACATCCAGTTTATTATCAGACTTATATTTATATCACTATGAATGTACTTTTACTAATAATAATCTACATTTATATCGTTATATTGATGACATAATTTTAATTGCCACTGATCAAACTAAAAAAAATTTCTCAATTTCCAGTAGATTATACCACTAATTTGGAATTAACGGAAAACCTCTTATCTAATAATACAATCAACTTCTTAGATCTTAAAATTACAATAAAACACAACAAAACAATAACAGATCTATATGATAAACGTAAAGAATTTAAATTCAAAGTTAATACATTTACAAATTTTAAATCTTGTCTTCATAATTCTGTATACCGAAATATAATACTTAACCATTTATATAGAATAAAATGTTTATGTTCTGCTCATCTAATTAATAATAATATTAAAAAACTAATTTATGATGCATTAAATCAAGGTTTTCCAAAGAAATTCATATATTTTTTAATATACAATTAGTACTTACATGATCTTAAAAAAAAAAAAAAAATAACACATGCATAAACAAAATCACAAAAAAACCTTATAAAATAAGAAAATATTTATAAAAAAATAAAAAAATTGTAAAATAATAAAAAATTATTATAGGACGGATGGGTGGGTAGATGTTAAAGTACGGAGGAGGGTGGTGTTGTCTGGATATACTTTATATATATATGGTGACGTTAAATTTTTATTTTAATTCATATTGAATTTATTTAGCTTAATTAATTTTTAATCAAGTTAACAATTAACTTGTTTTTAATTTTTAGTCTTCTCAGGACAATATCATATTAATTTTTAATACTATACCATCTTTATGGTGAATAATGTGCATAATAAGTTTATTTGATATAACTAATGATATTACAGTTTGTATTAAAATTGGGTTATTAGTATTTTATTATTCCTCTATACTTTTTAATAATGTTTAATTTTGAACTTAGTATTAAATGATTAATTAACGGTTTCATGTGAATGTTAATTCCATATTCATATTCTTTAGTTTTTTATGGTTAATATGAAAACAAACCACACAATTTATTTGTTATCATTAGGCAATTGGGAAATGAAGATTCTGACATAATTATATCAACATCCATTTATTTTTTATTTATTTATTTTATTTTTTTCTTCCTGTTCATTTTATTAATTAATTCTTTTATATTTAAAAGTATTTCTTATAGTTTATATTTTTATTATATATAATTTTTTATATATAATTTATTTAGTTTTATAGCATATTGCTATATATTATATTATTATTCTTTTGAAATTATTTAAATTTTCCGTATAGTTTAATTGGGTATGGTAGTAGAATATATTGTGATCATTCTATTAACATTTGTATTTATTTAATATTTATATGAATAATGAAATATAATATGGTAATTTTATATTAGGATTTGTTGGGATATAGCAGTTGGTATTTTATGAATGAATTAACTTATAATAGCATAATCTTTGACATTTTGTTAATATTAGTTTCAAGTTAATATCATAGATGGCAGCACTAAAATTTAAATTGGATTCTGTCTGATGCTTTGAATAGAGTAATAATATCAATTTTTAACACAAGGTGGAGCTTAATGTTGGCTATTTGCGATTTTGTAAACTTATAGTTTTGGTAATTTTTATTTTAGTTAAGAAATTTTAAAAAATTTTAAAGTGTTAAGAGGTAATTCACTTATTATGTAATTATTTACTATTTATATTATTTTAATTGAATTTATCACGGTAATTCAAAATTTTGAAGTCCACCGAAGTGGAATGCTTTGAGGCCTATAGCTACTATGGTTGTCGCCTCGAATGATCCTTATTATACAGAAACAACAACAATTCACAACAATTTTATTTTCCAACACATATATTATATTACAACAATGGGACATTCACAATTACATTAGTCGCCTCGAATGATCCTTATTATACAGAAACAACAACAATTCACAACAATTTTATTTTCCAACACATATATTATATTACAACAATGGGACATTCACAATTACATCCATGTCTTACCCGAGGATTCGAACCCGGGACCCCGCCGTGGCAGTAGCTGTCGCTACCGACCACGCCACTGCGCGATTGTATTTCAAAACAGATTAACTGTATACATTAGGTTTTAAAATCTGTGTTAACTTAACTGTAAAAATAACCTTAAACTTATCGTGTTTTGGATACCATGTGCTGATGTGTACTTGGATAAAATAACTGGGATTTTATTAGGTATTTTGTGTAATATTACTATTTTTCCTTGCTATAAATTAATTATTTAAAAGGTTGTATTGCTTTTTCCATTTCATAGCATTTAATTTTATTCTGTTTTCAGTTTGAAACTATTCTTTTGGTTATATTGGTCGTTAGAGTACAGGAGAAATTTTTTTCAGCTTTTAGCTTTTTTCTCTCAGAAAACGACTGATTTTGCTTATATAATTGAATTCTGTACTCTTGATAACGTAATTCAATATATAAGCTTTTCAATTATTTTGATCGAAATCCATATTCTTCTTCTTTTCTTCATTATTAATTCTTGTTATATAGTACAAGGGACTTTATTTTATACATAGTAGTTGTTTATTATGTTTTTGGTATCCATTCAGTGTGTTTGGGAACACTGTTGTTGTAAATTCATTCATACTATCACAATTATTGATGGTGGTCAGTAATGTTTAATTAATAGTTATATATATATATATATATATATATATATATATATCCAATAATAAAAAATTAAAAAATATAAAAAAAATATATATAATATTATTTTAACAGAGAAATTTTATCGGTTCTTTAACTTTTATGTATAGGGCTACAAAATGCACCAGGTTTCGATGCTAGGTGCGAGCAGCACCAAAGGTGGTTCCCTTGTCAGACTCTCTCGAATATTCTCCATGTCACGGATTAGAGCGACAATTTGGATGCCTGGATTTTCCAGATAAGGGTAGGTTCCAAATCCCATTTCAAAAGTCAATCGAGAAAGTAGCCATTCAGTTTGTCACAGAGACCAAAATTCCCTTCGAACAAAAAGTTTAATTATTTTTCCAGCGATAATTCAGCCAACGCTGTTAGGAAGCATTTTTTTATCTTTATATCAATACATCTAGTAAAAGCTTTCCTATGTCATTGTTATCGATCAAAAGTCGTATATAATAAATTCTTTCATGCCAGTATCATAAACTTCTGACTTAATTAACATTTCAGATACGAAACAATAGCGAAAAATTCAACGGTTAGCCATAAATAAATATAGTCCGCTCTGAACGTGTTCTTTTTCCTTCATTCCTGAAGTGAGCACAAAAAACTGTATGGCGCAATTTAAATGAAAATGAAAACAAGAAAAAAAATTCCAGCTAAATCAATAACAGGTAAAGCATTCAATTTTTCCTAGTTCAAGTTTCATTTCAATAATGCTTAATTATTTTTAACTTAGATAAAACTGCTTAGAAACTTAAAAAGAAAAGCTCTTCCAGACTGTACCTATAAATCAAATTCAAAACAGGTTCTGTACATTCAATACAGACATTCAATACATAATTTAATTTATAATTTAAATACTGTTTTGCAGATAAACATTCCATTAGCTGCATTTATTGTAAATTTTAGTTAAGTTAACATTTAAGTTTTAAAAAATTTCTCAATCATTCTGATTTCCCCCCCAAGATTACTAAAATGTGCCAAAGTTTACAAAATGCTGGAGGCGCTTTTCAGGGTTTGCATTCACCATACACTTCGTGCACACTATGAATCAGCTTGAATGCAACTAACAAGGAGAGGGCCAACCTTGTTAATCACAGATTTTGATTATTTTAATGTTGTAGTGTAGACACCCCTTAGTGTCAGGTTCAACGGATTTTATCCAATGTCCCTTAGTTCTTGAAAACCCAGGTGGGGGGTCTAATATTAGTACACAACTTAAATACTTACTTCGCAACCAAAATGATAGATTAGTCGTAGCTCAGTTGGCATGGCGTTTGCCGGCTGATCCGAGGGCCCGGGTTCGATACCTGAATGCACTACATTTGTTTTTCTAATTTTTTGTTTTATAAATATAGTTGTAATTATAATTTAATAATTTCAATTAAACATTTTAACATCATACATTAATTATAATGTTAACAAACTTAAATTTACCATTTCTTATTTGTAAACTATTATTTCTCACCCATTAAAGAGGTTTAAAAAGAAATTGGATCTATTATTGAATGATAAAAATTCCAAAATCGTGACAAATTCTGTTGTGGTGCCATCTAGTTGTGATATAAAAAAAAAGGAATATTCAAATAAAATAAAAATAAAAGCAGAAAGAAGATAAAGGGGAAAACAAAATAATTGAAAGCGTAAGCATACTTATTACAAATTTAAAAATCTTTAATATGCAAAAAATCGGTTGTAATTTAATTCTGATGATAATTTTTAATATAATTATGCTTTTTACTTTAAAAACAGAATAATGGTATTATCGCATTGACTTCCTTTGTTAAAGCAATGCGTAAATGATGTTTCTTTAAAATCACGAATTGACACAATTGCTCAACATCATTGCATCGATAAAGAATATATGAAATACATTTTAAAAGTGATTAAAAAAAATAACAGTTTTATGATGTTTTATTACAACTATTTAGTTAAAAGTACAAAATTAAATAGGTTAAAATTATAATTGATATACAATATTAAAAATTTTAATTGACAATGAGATTATTAAGTTATACTTACAAAAAAAAAAAAAAAAAAAAAAAAAAAGAGAAAAACAAATGTAGCGCATTCAGGTATCGAACCCGGGCCCGCGAATCAGCCGGTAAACACCATACCAACTGAGCTACGACTGGCCTATCATTGTTGCTGTAAAGTAAGTATTTAATTTGTGTACTAATATTAGACCCCCGGTTTCTCAAGAACTAAGGAGCATTGGATAAAATCCGTTGAACCTGACACTAAGGGGCTTCTACCCTGGAACATATATTAAAATAATCAAAATCTGTGATTAACAAGGTTGGCCCTCTCCTTGTAAGTCTTACATGCATATATTTCAACAAAACTAAGGAGTCCTGCCCCTACGAGTTGAGCTCGACTATCCCCCTCCCCAGACACCCCCAAGAAGGCTCTAAAAGCAGGCTAATTTGCTCTGTTTTAAAAAGATTATCCGATTATGGGAGAGTGAATGAGATTATTGCGACCAGTGGCGACCTCTGTAATCGGGTTGTCTTTCATTTCCCTTTCAGTTCCGAAGGCCACATTCACCGTTGTCGTGACAGCTGACGGCTGTTTTCATGATTTATTAAGTAATATCAATTATACATTTGAAAAGGAGCTTGTGTAAAAGGGTTAAGTTAACAATTTTGGGTGATTCAAATCTGGAAACAGCAGGTAAAAAAGGGCTATTTCAAAATATGAATTAATCTCTGTATTGATGATGAATTTTTGAATAAAACGTAAAAAAAGGTAGACAAATTTAAAAAAATTATTGAACACTGAACATTACAATCTAGCGTCGTATATGCCTGCAAAATATGGTTAAATTGCTATGCATAGTTTTTGATACCATAAAACTTATGCATCTGACCTATCTTGACCGATTTCAACATTAAAGAGCGCTTAAAATAATTTTTCGACTTAAAAATTGTCTGCTTCAACGTCTTCATCATATATGTTTCTATAAACTACCAGTTTTCATGTTTTTATATGCAGAATATTTTGCAGTATAAGCTGAGAAAGAGAAAAGGTCACAATGAACTGCTTTAACTCGTTCGGGACCATGGGTGCGTGCATGTACCCTCCAAAAGAGCATACAGAATTTGTTTTATTACATGGAAATTATTCCAGAGGGAAACATTCGCCTTGCATACAATATTTCAAATGAAAATCAAATTTCAAAGTACAAAGTAATTGCTTAAAAGGCGCAAAGGCCAACATAGTGAAAAAGATTCCAAGCCGGGGCTCGAACTCGGGCCATCAGTATAGCGCACTGACGTTCTACCGACTAAACCACTTGGAACGATACCCAGCACGGAAAATTTCTCACTATTATGTGTTGGCAAGGCTACAAACGCAGCACAAGATGGAATATTCAACGTGAGCCACCGAACTGGGGCAAACACGGAACATAATTAAATCCAGCATCGATAGAAACTATTTTATTACATGGAAATTATTCCAGAGGGAAACATTCGCCTTGCATACAATATTTCAAATGAAAATCAAATTTCAAAGTACAAAGTAATTGCTTAAAAGGCGCAAAGGCCAACATAGTGAAAAAGATTCCAAGCCGGGACTCGAACTCGGGCCATCAGTATAGCGCACTGACGTTCTACCGACTAAACCACTTGGAACGATACCCAGCACGGAAAATTTCTCACTATTATGTGTTGGCAAGGCTACAAACGCAGCACAAGATGGAATATTCAACGTGAGCCACAACGTATTGCGCCTTTTAAGCAATTACTTTGTACTTTGAAATTTGATTTTCATTTGAAATATTGTATGCAAGGTGAATGTTTCCCTCTGGAATAATTTCCATGTAATAAAATAGTTTCTATCGATGCTGGATTTAATTATGTTCCGTGTTTGCCCCAGTTCGGTGGCTCACGTTGAATATTCCATCTTGTGCTGCGTTTGTAGCCTTGCCAACACATAATAGTGAGAAATTTTCCGTGCTGGGTATCGTTCCAAGTGGTTTAGTCGGTAGAACGTCAGTGCGCTATACTGATGGCCCGAGTTCGAGTCCCGGCTTAGAATCTTTTTCACTATGTTGGCCTTTGCGCTTTTAAGCAATTACTTTGTACTTTGAAATTTGATTTTCATTTGAAATACAGAATTTGTTTTAGGCACCAGTAAAAAAGAAAAGTAATATTTAGTTTCTTTAACCCTTTCGAGACGGCATGCCTTACACAATTTTTTTTTAATTGGCACCGCTTTTTGTAAACAGTTTTCTTTACCGGTTAAATAATAAAAAATGCTCTAATTTAAAAAGACAAATGTTACATTTATTTATTAATGGTGCCGAAAACAAATTCCTCATGCACCTTTTGACGATGCATATATGCATCACCCGTCCCAAAAGGGTTAATTAGAGCATTTTCGTGATTGTATAAGTAAAGGTAATTTTTAAAAAAAAAGTGGTGTCAACCGAATAAAATTTGTGTAAAAGCCGCCGGTCCCGAAGGGGTTAAGGGAGCAGCAGTATTAGTTACTTTTTTTTAGAATAGAACGATACTAATATCGATAAAAGCTTAAACTTTTCACTTTTCTTCCAACATTTATTTCGAATGTTATATTTAGCATAATTCGTGCCCCCCCTCTCTCCCCCTAAAAAAAAAATCAATAATAGCAAACACTCAGAATAAAGAGCGGTAAATGGACAGGTGCACATAGAACCGTAAGATAAAGTCATGTCATTTGAATGCACTATATAAATTCTCTTAACACAAAGGCCATTGTTTTCAGCGCGAACTATTAGTTAATTTAAGATTTTTCTTTTCGTTATACTTATTTTTAATATTGTGGTTAATATTATACAAGCCAAATGAATCAGATCCAGATATATATGTGTATATGTTACCGTAGAAGACCGAAATTGGAGAATGTCGACTTTCACCGGTGAATGTCAAGAAATACCAAATCAAATACCGAATATTTGATTATATTCTTGTACATTCGGACCATCATCAGTGAATGTTAACAAGCACAGATTATGCTCTGGTGGAGGTCGAAAAGAGAAGCGGTGTTCAACAGAGAGGCTACAGCATATCGCCAAATTCTTTGTTCTACTGCGAGTCAGTCAGCTTTGTCAGTTTTATGCAATGTTTGATGGACGAGCAACGTTTTCTTAAATTTTATTCTTTTATTCAGTATCCTAATTTATATTGAATGGATACTGCATTGAATAGTGTTTTTTTTCTCCGAAAAATTAAACACATTGAGAGTAACCAGAAAACAATTGTTTTTATTTTTTACAAGAACAGTACTCTAAAATACTTTCTGCTAAAACTAAGTGCAGCACACCTTTGGATTACAGACGATTAAAACATTTTTATATTTTAAAAATTAATGATCGCGCTTGAAATACGGAGAAGTAAATGCAAATATCCGACATATTCAACATTCATCATTAGTGCATGGTGAATGACGACATTTGCCGGTGAAAGTCAGAAATAAGGATATTTAGCAAATATTTCGGATATACACCAAGAGACTATGTGAATGTTGACATTCACCGGTGAAAGTCGACATTCTCTAGATTTCGGTCTTTCACATTAACATTTTTTCAAATTATCCTCTGTAAACTGGATTTTAAAATGCAATACAGTCTGAAGTAAATTAAATGCTAAGAAAAGAAGGAAGACATTTTGAAGATTTATTTTTTAATTTCAGCCTATTTGAATTAGATAGAAATTTTTTTAATAAATGAAAATAATTTTTAAAATAAAAAATAAAATTTAATTTATATTTATATGTGTATTTTCTGGGATGCGGGGAAACAATCTGACAAGTATCGATATATTCAGAGATTTCAATTTTTGAAATGAAAAATGGTAGTAAGTTGTAATGTCACACGTGTTATAAATGGTAGTTCAAATGAGTTCGATTTATTCCAGTTATCGCAACTATATACGATATTAAACTAAATAGCTCATCAATAATACTGATTTTTCAATCTCTCTTTTCTTTTCTTTTTCGCTCTTTCTTCTTTTTATTTTGTAAAGAATCGAAACACATATCGGAAAAGTGATTTACGGTTTTATATGAACGAAAAAAAAAAAAAAATTACTATCTTGAACATAAGCAAAAGGAAAGTTTTCCTCTGGTCGTAGCTAAACATATTCAGACACAGTAAGTAGAAATATGCTGTGCAAAAGTCAAAATTATTCTCTATTTATAATTTTAACAGTTTGAAATGTTTATTAAGCATGCAAAACCATAAAACGAGATAAGTAAATTTGACCATTTTTGCCAATCGTGTTCATGAATGTTTTATTAAAACCATCCTTTTTACCATTTTCTAACATAGCTAAAAATGTTTAGGAATTCGGTTTATCTGTCTGTCGTCTGCCCGTACTCTAACTGGCGTAAATATACTCAGATTGCTACTGTATATACAGTAGAACCTCGATTATCCGAAGTAATTGGGACCGACCCTCTTTCGGAAAATCGAAATTTTCGGATAATCGAGAATGCTTCAATGTTAAGATTAAGGAGAAATATATACAATATTTCTTATTATGGTAACAAGTGCTTAATAAAAATAAAGAAAACGCAAAATAGAAACAAGAATAAATTACCTTAATTTTAATTTTGAAATTAAGTACCTTTTACATATATCACAAGGGTTTGAAAAAAATGTTTTGTTTGTCGCAGTTTCGATTGCCTTTGTTTTGAAGCTCTGTCACTGAGTTTTTTAATATTATTAGTTCTCCAGTATCACAGTCTTTCTGCTGTTCCAGCCATGCCAAAGTTTTTGTAAAACATTCAAAAGCTTCAGAATTGCTAATTTTTACGTTTTCTTCGTTCCACACTGCAGCTTACGGGAGCTCAAGTTAAATTCAAAGGAACTTAATACAGGCGAACGAAAATATTTATATATACTCGTAGTTAGGAAAGGACCACTTGCACACAAGGAATAGGATCATAAAAAAATAAAAATAAAATAAAAGCTTTCAAAATGGATTTTGCACACAAGAAATGTGATATTTAAAAAAAAAAAAAAAAAAAAAAAAACCCTTTAAAAATGGATTTCGGTTAACTGAGAGTTTCGGTTAAAAGAGTTTCGGATAAAAGAGGTTCTACTGTATTTAGAATGATATATATAATAATATTATTAGGGTTTAGTTACATTACGGTCTATAAGAAAAAATCGTTTGCAGTGTATTTTAATGATATTACACTATTTTAAACATATTGAAATTTATATACAGGGTGCAATATGTTATCTACCGCCGACCTTTAATTTCTCAACCGTTGATCGTAGACATATAGTTCCAATTACAAAAACGTTTCAAATGAGGTAAATATTCATGTTGTGGCATTATTTAAAGTAAAAAATGCATTTTATAAAAATTACGAAATCTAAATTTTTATACGGTCCCCCAGTCCCTATAGTTATATTTAGTAAAAGTTTACTTATATCATAACAGATATAGCACAAAAAGTTTGACATCTGTACTACAAAAATTGACACAGTTATTAAATTTCAAAGTTTGAGATTTTCTCGCATGATTTTTTCTTTCAATGAGGGATCAGTTAAAAGATGAATTAAAGTAATTCGAGATCAAAATCAGGGTGCAATGTCCTTTTTACGGCGAAACTACTTTTAGCCGGTATCGCCAAACTGGGGTATCACCAAAGAGGGTTATTTAATTTATAAATATTAGCTGACTTTTAGGGGTCGTATACAAAGTGAAGAATGAAATATTGAAATTAAACAGAAAAATAAATATTAATTTATTATAATATCAGAAAACGGTCTACTATAAAAAATGAATACATCAAACGCCGGAATCTACTACAGATACTGTTCAAAGTGTTCCCCATTGGTGGCAATGTACAATTGATAGCGTGACAGTACTGAGTCCTGGACACGTTAGATCACAGCAGGTGTGCAAACTGTGCGACAATCAAGAATGATACGCTACTTCAGATAAACCAGAGAAGTGGACTATGCCTTGATGTAACCTCAGAGGTAGAAGTCAATGGGAGTCAAATCCAGTGAACACGGTGGCACTCTACCACGCCTGGACGTTTGATGTTTTATGCGGAGAGGGTCCCATCATGTTGAAATAACACCCGTCATGAATGTCAGAGAGGCAGCTCTTCATACCAGTCACGTACCATGTTTCGTAGCAGATGCAAGTAACGATCGCCCGTTAAGGTCCTATCATAGAAGATGGGTCCAATAATCTGGGTTCCCCATATACCGCACCACACGTGTCGTAGTGTGCGGGCGATGTGGAGGTTTTCCAGAGACCAGTAATGCACATAGTGTACGTTCACAATCCCACCCCGTATAAACATTGATTCATCTGTCCACAGAATGTCACAAAGGAACGACGGATTTTCCTCTAAGGTGTTGAGCATGAAATTTCAATAGCCAAATCGTCGTGCGTGGTCACCCAGCATCATTGCTTGCATCAGTGTCGGATGGTACGGATGCGCATCCTGTGTATGTAACAAATGTCAGACATGCTAACCAGATGTCTCGCTTATTTTCGCCGTGCTCAGTTGTGGAATTAAAAGGGCGAATTCCAGTTCCTCCTCCGGTGTCACTCGAACATTACACCTTGCCCGTCTATTGTTCTGGGTCGTGGTGCAACACAGTCGGTCTCTCTAAGACGGTGCAATGCATCAGCCATAGTCTCATGCGTTGGATGTCGATCCCTAGGAAAACGTTCTGAATAAACACTCGCAGCTTTTCTGGCATTCCTTTGACATTCACCATAAATAAGTATCATTTCGGCATATTGCATGTATGCGTAGCTTGCCATCACGATCTCAGCGCTGACTAGCACGTCCTCTGCTAGATGGCTGGTGTTTTATCCAGAATGTGTGGCGCTGTGGTACTATTGTAATTTGCATAATCCCAATTTTCACGCTCGTTATGGCTCGGCTGGTCGTTTGCATTCCGCTGCCATTTACCTAGTTCTTAGTGAGTATATTTTATTTTCCGGTTGTCGATTCTACCTACTTTGACGTTCGAATGTTGTTCGACCCATAAGAGTGTTAAACAACACTTTGAGCAGTATCTCAAGCAGATTCCAGCGTTTGACGTATTCATTTTTTATAGTAGACCGTTTTCTAATATTATAATAAACTGATATTTATTTTTCTGTTTAATTTCAATATTTCATTCTTCGCTTTGTATACGACCCCTAAATGTCAGCTAAAACTTTTAAACGAAATAACCCTCTTTGGTAATACCCTAATTTACCGATACCGGCTAAATGTGGTTTCGCCATAAAAAGGCCATAAGGCCATTGCACACTGATTTTGATCTCGAATTACTTTAATTCATCTTTTAACTAATCCCTCATTGAAAGACAAAATCATGCGAAAAAATCTCAAACTTTGAAATTTAATAATTGTGTCAATTTTTGTAGTACAGATGTGAAACTTTTTGTGTTATACCTGTTATGATATAAGTAAACTTTTACTAAATATAACTATAGGAACTGGGGGACTGTATAAAAAGTTAGATTTCGTAATTTTTATAAAATTGATTTTTTACTTTAAATAATGCCACAACATGAATATTTACCTCATTTGAAACGTTTTTGTAATTGGAACTATATGTCTACGACCAACGGTTGAGAAATTAAAGGCCGGCGATAGATAACATATTGCACCCTGTATATCCCTGAGGTGTTTACAAGGCGTTTATTGTAAAATATGCTGTGCATAGAATTTATTGCTCATTTACTGAGACACACAAAAGTATTTGGCTACATAAAAGTATGTAGGCCTATGAACAAAAAGTTCTGGGAGTGCGTTTTCAGTTGTTGTACGCGTTTTTAAATGTAACTATTTTTTTTTTTTTTTTGCATATTATTTGGTGTGTGTAAATTCCATCGATCATTTATATGGATTTTCCCCGTACATCTACGTTTACCAACGGAAATTGCTGATTGGGAATATTCAATTGTGCCATGCGCTTAACTGAACTAACTGTTAGCCTACAGTATACATACAAATCTATAAATCATATACAGGACCATACAAAAAAAATGAATATTTTTTTCAAATGCATTATGCTTCTCCCAAATTGTTTAATTATACATCATGTTTCACCTTAATAAACAGTGAAGTGTTGTTCCAGTATTCTGAATGTGTTGGAAAGTATTTCATAATCTATATTGGACGCATGATTTTTCGTTATTGTTTATGTTTATCGTTGAAAATCTGGTCTTCAGTTTTATAAGACTTGTATATAAAAAAAAAAAAATAGAAGAAGTTGTAAATAGATCTCCAAAATTATAATGTTTGTATTTAAAAAATAAATAACTCTATCATTAGAGATTTTAATAAAAAGCATATCACTAACAATTATGTTTTTCCTTTTCACTGTTTTTTGTCCATGGTGCATTTTTTACTAAGACGCGCACCATAATTATTTCTTTTATTTTTAGCGACAGGGTGGCTACTTTTATATTACGGTCAAAGAGTTGTTACAAGATTTTTTTCTTAAAGGTGGGGGGGGGGGGGGGGACGTACATCACTGATTGTTACACCATCTTTTTAAGTTTACGACCTCTTATAAAGGTTTTTAATTAATATTATTTCAATGGCAAATTAAAACATTAAAACATTAAAATTATGCCTCATATCCTTTTTTTGCGCACCAGAGCGGGAAAAATACATCTTTTAAAATTTAAATTAAACGATATTTATTAATTTTATTTCAATTAAAAATTAAAACATTAAAATTATGCCTCATTTTCTTTTTTTTTTTTGGGGGGGGGGGGGAGGGGCGGGCACCAAAGCGGGAAAAATACATCTTTTAAAATTAAAATTAAATGATATTTATTAATTTGTGTCCCCCCCCCCCCCCGCCCTGGCGCATAACTTTTTTTTACGAAGGCAGGTACGATTCGACATGGTGATATAGTTCCGCTGTCCATAGTTTTTTTAAATATACGAGGATTTCATCAGATAATTCCCATAGTATCTCTGCTCCGTGGGGTATAGGAAAAACGGAAATGGCATGGATTACACTCTAAATAAAAGGGAGTGAATAGTCACTCTATATGCAGAGTCAAAATATGCCTAACCTCTTTAGAGTGACTATTCACTCTGAGCAAAAGTGAAAATTTGACTCTCTGAAAGAGTAAATAGTCATTCCTGGGAAGTGAATATTCACTCTAAACAGGGGTGGACTCTTTCGGAGGAGTGACTATTCACTCCTGAAAAATGAGTGCGTTTTTTCTCCCTTGGTAGGAGTGAATAGTCACTTTTTCATAGGAGTGAATGTTCATTTTTTATGGAATCAATTCTTTTTTTTTTATTTTGCTTTTATGGGCATTTTAAAAGAATCACATCTTTTACAGCATGCAATGAAAATAGATACAAGCCTGGTAAAGATTGGAATAAAATACTTTATTAGCAATATTTATTTAATTCATAGTTTGTAACACTAATTGAACTTTTAAGGAAAAGTTCTGTTAAAATGTCATATGAATTAAAATAGATTACTGACAGAAAAAACTAAAATATTTTAGTACAATCTTATCCCTTGTGTTTGCTTTCATCGCATGCCCTATAAATATATGATAATTTTATAATACCCATAAGGACAAGTAATAAACCAAAATTTTAATCAGTTAATGTTTTTTTTCTTTTCAGATACTCGTTTAATTTAGTATTTTAATAATTCCCGTGATGTACGTTAATTATGTTCTTTTTTTTCATGTGTAATTATGGAACGACATATGATAAGTCATATTTAATTTCAAATTTTTATTCCGTATATATTGTATTTTGGGAATATGAGCTAAATAGATTTCGTATGTTTTATAGGAAAATATTAATCTAAGAAATAAAAAAAAGAAGGAAATATAAAAAGAAAAGAAATGACTGCAGATGTACTGTTCTTATTGTTTGAAAAACACTTTTAATCTAAAACGTAGTTATTTATCTATTTAAAATACATTCAATCTTATATTATGTAAGTGATACTGTGAACCTTAAAAAAATATACTAAAGCAGTTTTATCTATGAACTTCATATGAGGCATAAAAAGCACTTTATTTCAATGCTTATAAATCATGTTTTATTTTTAGGGCCAATAATTACGTGTATTATAAACGTAGAAAATGAGTTTATAATAGAAGAAAATTTAATAACTGATTCAGAATGTCTATAATTAAATGTTTTGATTAAAATCATAAACAGCAGAAAAATGCTTACATACAATTTTAAAGCATAAATATGCCAATTTGAAAAACACTAAAAATAATAATTAATATTTTATAATTGTACTATTAAACAACAATAATAATTACGGAAAAATACTGTAAACGTTTATAATCAGAAAACAGTAAAAAAAAAAAAAAAAAAAAAACAAAAAACAAACAAAAAAAAAAAATCCAACAGCACACTATCTCAACATTTTCAACAAATCTCAAAGAAAAACAATTACTGATCAATCTTTTTCTATATAACATAAAACTATTTAACTCATAATCGTAACATACAAAGTCTACAGAAATAAAATATTAAAATTAAATAAGACTTACCTTTAAGTTCCATAAATAATCACTTTAATAATATCCGTATATGTTAATCCTAAAATGCGGCGCCTTTCTCTTATCTTAAAAATAGCGTCGTAGACTTGATGTTCTGATTATAGCTGATGAGTAATACCAATACATACAATTAGAGATCGAAACTTTCGTTTTCGTCCCAAAATCTGAATTTCGCCGAAAATGCTGCCAAAAATTCGGCCGGACCGAAACTATCTATTTTTCAGAAATCTCGTTTCTTCCTTCGGAAATTTTCAACATTTGCCGTTGATTTGATCCGTATCGGTTCAAATGAGACTCTCTTTATTTATTCTTATGAACTTCACTGCATGTAATTATGAGTCATAACGGTAAGCAAGACGGAAGAGAAAATTATAAAGCAAGCAATGCATCTATGATCAACATTGAAGATATTCTCGCGCTCGTTAAAAACTGCATACTTAACAGTAATAGTTGAAACCACAGAAGGGTTTCGTTTCGAATGCTCTTTGAGATAGTGCTATCATTTCCTTTATGAATTAATTACATTTCGCTTTATATGAAAATAAAAAGTTCCATAAATAATCACTTTAATAATATCCGTATATATAATTCTCAAATGGCGGACATCTTTATCTTGTCTTAAAGAAAGCGTCGTAGACAAGACTGTCCTGATTGGCTGATGAGTAATACCCATACAATACTCACTCTTGCTTAGAATGAATAGTCACTCTTGCAGAGGAGTCACTATTCACTCTTGAAAAGGAGTGCGTTTTAGTACCCAATCAGCTTAATTTCCAAGGTTACATTATGAAATGGAGTTTTTGAAAATTAAGAAGTGACATATTTTGGAGCTTTTCATTATTTTACTCCATATATTGGTTCAAACTTGAACATATTTTTTTTTTATGTGTATAAGACCAGGATTTTACTTTCGTCAGCGGAGTGAGATATTTCGCTCTCGACAACGGAGTGACATATTTCCCTCTCGACAGCGGAGTGACATATTTCACTCTCGACAATGAAGTGAAATATGCCACTCCTTTCTAGGGAGTGGAAAATTCCACTCTTTAAGAAGTGCATTTTTATAAAAGTCACTCCAAAAAGAGTGAAAATGCCTATCACTCTTTCAAAGAGTGAACTTTACACTCCTCGCAATTTTAGAGTGTAATACTTAATTACTGTCACAAAAATCGTCGCATAGATACTGTCAGTGGTTTCTGAGACCGCTTAAATCAAAGGATGTAGAAAAGGATTGATTAATTCATAGGAGGCTGTTTTCGTACTAAACTTTATGCACAGGACTATTATTATTAAAATTCATCTATCCAGAAGTCTTTAACGATAGTACCAGGGCTCCAAACAAAACAAAATTTCTCTAGTACCTATAAAACCGAAAATTACAACTTAAACTGTATGTACAGTCGTGGAAAAAAAAAGTAAACACCCCCTACTAACTCCTCAACAAATTATCGTAGACGAAAGTTACTGGTACCGAACGATTGGAAATAAAGTCTACTTTTAAATGATGTATATAAATTTTTCTTAGGGGGTCATCTACATATTAAAACGAATCCAAACTTCATTTTTTTCAATAGCAATACCCAATTTTAACGAGATATTTCAAATCTTCGGTTCAAACTATGCCTAGATACCAAATTTCAAGTCATTTGAATGATAAGTTTTTGAATTATAAACATTCAAAATTGAGTGCTTCTAATGTTAAATTACATTTTCATATTTTTATTTATATCTCCTGAAATTATGCTCCTAATGTGCTAATTTTTTTTGTAGCAATAAGACTAATATACCCAAACATAAATACGCTGAATTTGCAATTTTTATAATTTTATGATATGAATTATGAATTATGAAATTAATATGAAGTCCTACTTTATGGAAAACCAAAATTTCACATTTTTTTTCAAGTAGTTTTCAAATTATGCTTAAAAAACAGCAAAATGGTGGTTTCAAGGGCCGTCTATGATGATAGGGAGAGATATTTTGGAATTTATTCTGCTGTACTGTCTTATCTAACAGGCTTCATTGACTCCTTGAAAGGCGCTCTCTCGGTTAACAATCCAGTACGGAACTTCAGTTTGGATGCAGCCCTTAAAATACACTCGTTTTAAAATAATTAATTTCTCGAAAACTTATAGTACGAATTGCATAAAAATTTGTTTTTAGGCTAATTGAAGAGTGTAGAGTTCATTTATGCTGTCAGAATTGTGTACTGCTAAAACAAAGTTATTGAAAAAAAAACAAAGTTATGCTTTATTTTAATATGTAGATGGCCCCCTAAGCAAATTTTATATACATCATTTAAAAGTAAACTTTATTTCCAATCGTTCGGTACCAGTAACTTTCTTCTACGGTAATTTGTTGAGGAGTTAGTGTGGGGGGGGGTGTTTACTTTTTTTTCCACGACTGTACAGGACTATTATCATAGTACCAAGGCTCCAAACGAAACAAACTTTCACTAAAATCTTTAAAATTGAAAATTACAAGTTAGACCGTATGTACGGGACTATTATTATTAAAAAAACATGTTCTGAAGTCTCTAGGGATAGCACTAGGACTCCAAACGGAATAAAATTTCACTAATATCTATTAAGCAGAAAATTATTTCAAGTTAAACTGTGAAAATTTAAGAAAAAGCAGTGGTCTGTGAAACCTCTAACAGAAGTTAAGGGTTTACTCCCTTATATTTTATGAATATCTGGCAAGCGTCCTTCCATCCTCGGTTGCTGAAGAAGAGAGGGTTTTTTCTAATTTTGTTAAAATAAAAAGTAGAAAATCTAAAAAATTCGTTTGTTTCATAGTTTCCAACTAGTTTTGAGATGTTATTTCTTATTTTCACTTTGTTGATTTCTTACCTTAGCCTGTTTTCTAACCTGTCTGACTTTTTCACTTTTTGATAGTGTCAACTACTGTTCCAAAAATAAGTAAAAATTGATTAAATTATTAATAAGAATAGTAACTTTTTAAATTCTGAATCAATATTTTCGGCCTCCTCTGTATCTGTAAACCCCTGCTAAGGATAATTATGGATGATAAAAAAATAGCCAACCGGAGCTTCTGCGTCAAACAATTTGGAAAATGTGAGCAAAATAACGTGACCAGGTGCTTAAACTGTCGAACACTGGTGCTTCTACCCTATTTTTTTTTTTTTTTTTTTTTTTTTTTTTTAGGAATACATATAAGAGTATTGAACATATATAAAAGTTTCATTCGAGGCGTTAAGTTAGAGTAAGTCGAATAAAACTGAGAAATGATTTAAAAAGAAATTTAAATCTTTGTCATTTGTAAACCAAAAAGATTTCGAATACATTACAGCCAATATATATTTACCGTGTGAAGTATGTTTTAATGGTGTTATACCGTTTCAAACTCTGTAAACTTCTATTATTATTCTTCATTAATGAATGTGAGTTCAATTTGTTTTTTTATTTATCCGTAAATATGAACTTCAGTTTTAGGAATTGGGAAAACCAAACTAATATGTAATGCTCAGTGCGAAGAGGAAAAAAACAAACAAAAAAACCAAAAAAAAAAAAACCTCGAAAATGGAATTTTTTATTAGTTTTAAATCTGTAATTAGAGAAATATAAATTATTGAAAACTAAAACGATTAAGAAAAACGTTATTTATTTAGTCCTAGTTAGACACCTGAGATTTATGCAGTTTTCTACTTTTTGTTTTGTGATGCAAGAAACCAAAATATAGAGTAGGTGGGGGGTAAAGATACGCACTTTCCATACATTTTGATTTTTAACCTTTAACTGATGTTACTGGTCTCTCAGATAGCGGATTTTTTCAATTTTTATAGTTTAACTTACAATTTTCAGTTTAACTACAAACACTACCGAAATTTTGTTCCGTTTGGAACTTTAGTACTATCACCAGAGACTTTTGAATAGGTGAATTTTAACTCGGGAGAACTCGCTAGTGAGAATGCCCAATTGATTTTCTTTTACTTTACATTCATATAATATCAACTTTTTTTGGTTGGCTTAGTACTTTTATTGACAAAATAAGTAAAATTATTGTAAAACATTTTGAAATTTTAATTAAAATGAAAAATGATTTAAATAAGAGTCTTAAAAAAGTACGACTGTGAGAGAAAATCTCATGCAGCGAGTTCTCCCGGGTTAATTATAACAGTCCTGTGCAAAAAGTTTAGTACAAAAACACCATCATATGAGTTAATCGTGCCTTTTATTCATCTTTCGTTGCAGCGGTCTCACAGACCGCGTCACACTAGTTACGTGACAATTTCTGTGACATCAGTTAAAGGTTAATGCACACATAGGTCTAAACTTATTTAATGAGTGATTAAAATGTTAGATTAGAACCTTAGGCAAGTGCCATCATCAACCAACATTCTGTCAAATTAGAATTCTGTGAGAAATTGCAATTTTTAAAAAACATTGCTCTGCGTATCTTTGCCCCATCGGTTGGGGTAAAAGTACGCAGTGGTGGGGCAAAGATACGCAGTACATACTTTTGTCCCATTGCTGTGCTTTTTTGCCCCATTTCCAATAAAACGAATGAGTTATGCAAAAGCATTAGTAAATTTCACTAGTATTTATAGTTAAACTGAAAATTGTAAGCTAAACCATGAAAAAAAAAGAAAAAAACAGCGGTCTGTGAGATCGCATATGCAGATAATCTCTAACTACTGTGACAAAAATTATTGCATAAATACTGTGAGTGGTTTCAAAGATCCCTTGATCGTAGAATGAATAAAAGAGCTGTCTGACTCATAAAATACTGTTTTTGCGCTAAACTTTATCTCAAGGCCTATTATAATAAAAATTCTCCTCATTTAGAAGTCTTTAGTGATACTAAGTTTCCAAAAAGGATCAAAATTAAACTAACATCAATAGTTACATTGAAAATTACAAGTTAAGCTATGAAAACTGAATATAGCAGCGGTCTGTGAGACCGTTAACAGGAGTTAAGGGTTAAGACTTAAAACAAAATCGTTTTATGAAACAAGAATATTGATTTTTAAAAGTAGATAAGTAGATACCTGCGTTCTATATTAAAAAAACTTAACTAGAAAAAAAAGTTAGTTAACTAGAGCTTATATTAATTAAGTAGCTATTATATTTTATACAATACTAACTTATAAAAAATAAACGTTTCCACAACGTAATTGTGGAAAGCTTTGCATCTAGCTAAAACGATAGGTCAAAGCCCCGCATCTTAAACTTGTGCGTATCTTTGCCTCAAGACGGATGCGTACTTTTACCCCATTCTTCAATATTTTACTTAACCGGCTACCTACAAGTTTAAACAAATGCGGTCGAGGTAAATTATATGGCATTTAGACACTATAGAGCTTCCGTTCTCCACTGAATTTTTGGAATTGTAAAAATTCGAAGTGTGTTGTCAGCTAAACAATAAAGTGAAATTTAACCCGTGAGAACTCGCTAGTGAGAATGCCCAATTGCTTTTCTTTTACTTTACATTCATATAATATCAAATTTTTTTTGGTTGGCTTAGTACTTTTATTCACAAAATAGGTAAAATAATTGAAAAACATTTTGAAATTTTAATTAAAATGAAAAATGATTTAAATAAGAGCCTTAATAAAGTACGACTGTGAGAGAAAATCTCATGTAGCGAGTTCTCCCGGGTTAAAAAATATTAGATCAAAATTCGAAAATTTAAACTTACCTCATTTTCTTGGCACGGAGTGCTACTTTTTTCACAAAGTTTGAACACACAACTACTGCACTTGAGACCAAACTACCACCAAGCGGTCATGATTGTAGAAAAGTTTCTTCATATTAAATCAGCTAGTGCGTATCTCTGCCCCGTGCGTATCTTTACCCCCACATACTCTATCCAAAATCGAAGAATAGTTAATAGGAAATGTAAATTTTCAAGTATTCTATTTCGAGTTTCTTGTCCTTTTTTTTTTTTTTGCATCTGCTCCATATTTTCTCAAACACTGTTAACGGTAGTGTATTTATCCAATTTTAACCTTTAACTGATGTGACTAAAATTTGTCACACAACTGATGTGATCCGGTCTCTCAGACCCCTCGAATAAAATGAATAAAAAAAATAACTCAAATGGTTGAATTTACTTAAATTTTGTCCTAACAATATCGTTGTACTTCTCTTAGGAGCATGTGAATTAAATTACATGAAAAAAGTATTTTATTCATATTATTTAACTTCAGTACAGAAAAGTAAAAAGCTGTAAACATGTTTACAGCTGGGAGTCGCGGGGTCTGGGAGACCGCGTGACATCAGTTAAAGGTTAAGCGCCACGTCTATCACCGGTCACAGACACTGAACTTTCCGTTTAGAACTCGTCATTCACCGATGACTGACGGTCTAAAATATGATATAAAACTAAATATATATGTATTGTTTTAAGTAATTACTGAAAGTTTATTTTAAATTTACTTACCTTTTATTTATTACAGGATTATACTTTCTTAAAAATTACTTAAAACATTGTGAATTTTTCAGCTTCAGTGTCAGTCACCGTGGCATACAACATGTTAAGGCATTTCATTAAATTTTATTTGCACTGACGATGAATAGTTTGAACCTATAGAATTTTATGTGAAACTATTTATATGTAATTTATTTATAACAGCTTAAAATTTTTGAATTTCATCCTATATGGAAATACAATACTGACAACTTAATTTTCAGAAAAATAAAATACCCCGATTGACACGAAAATAATTAGGTATTGATGTGGACTAAGTATATTCCCTTTATGTACTGAATTATGAATTCGTGAAAAGTTTATCTTCTAAAGCATTTTTCGTGAATTGTTTAAACTGTATTAAAAGATTTACTACATAATCGTTTAATAAATTTTAGAAGGATTGGAGGATTTAGAAGGATTCATTAAATTTGAATTTATAGGGATTTTGTGCAATATTTATAATACCACTCAAATCTTTTATTTATACTAATATTATAAAGAGGTAAAAATTGTTTATTTGTAGGAGGTAAGCTCTGGAACTACCGAGCCGATTCCAAAAGTAATGGTATCAAAATGATTGTGTTAGACAAACTTAGAACATAGGCTATAATATCTTATGTCCGTGCCACTGGCCAAAAGGGGGTGCAGGAGCAAAAAACGTTCTAAAAATGCGATTTTTGTGTGGACTGAAGGGCCTGGAAACATAAAATTTGGAATGGTAGTTATTTACAAGATACTAATGATCGTTAAGGATATTTCTTAAAAAAATCGAAATTAAAAAAGGGTGAAAATGCGCTAAAATCATTCTAAAAAACGTTCTAAATGGAAATTTTTACGCAAGTTCAGGAAGTATCAAACCGATTTCAAAATTAATGGTGTCAAAATGATGATGACAATCATTGCCCCAACATAGGGTACATTTTATGTCGGTGCCATTACCCCTAAAGGGGGTTCAGGAGCAAAAAAGTTCGAAATTGCGATTTTTGTGTTACTGAAGGGCCTAGATACATGGAATTTGGCATGGTAGTTACTTATTAGATATAAATTATCTCTAAGAACATTTCTTAAAAATTCGAAATTTAAAAGGGGTGAAAATGCGCAAGAAGCATTCTAAAAAACGTTCTAAATGGCGATTTTTACGCAATCTCAGGAAGTACCAAACCGATTTAAAAAATAATGGTGTCACAATGATGGTGACAACCCTTGCTGCAACATAGGCTAACATTTTATGTCGGTGCCACTACCCTAAAGGAGGTGCAGGAGCAAATAAACGTTCGATAATTCGTTTTTTGTGTTACTGAAGGGCCTAGAAACATGAAATTTGGAATGGTAGTTACTTATAAGATATTAAATGATCTCTAAGAACATTTCTTAAAAAAATTGAAATTTAAAAGGGGTTAAAATGCGCAAAAAGCGTTCTAAATTGCGATTTCTACGCAATCACAGAAAGTACCCAACCCATTTCAAAAGTAATGATTGGAAATTGATGATGACAGCCCTTGCTCCAACATAGGCTCTATTTCATGTCGGTGTCACTAGTCGTTCCCAACTTTTTTTTGGCCGGGCCCCACTTAAACATCTCTAAAATCATGATGTCCCCCCCCCCCCATCCCTTCTATATCATATAAATATTGTCGCATAAAAAATAAACTTCCATTTTCCCGGATGGATCCGAAAATAGCATTAACTCTGATAAGTGATTTCATATTCTTTAATTTATCAAAATCATATATTTTTTTTAATTACAAGTATGCTTTTAACCTAACTCCATGAATGCAGTGATGCCATGGACCTTCGCATTTACATCCACAAAAGTTTTATTGTTTTTTGGCACAACAAAGTGATAAATAGTCTATGTTTTTATTTTCGTAAAATTTCTTGAAACTTCTCTCATATTTTTATTACATCTGATAGAATTGATACAATTTATAATGGATTTTAGTACTTCATTAAGAATAAGTGATACTTGTTTATCGCCGAGACTGTATGGATTACATAATTCACAAGTAATATATTTCCGGATTCACGCTTTTATCCATTTTAAGTTACTATTTTTCTTTCCTCTTATAACATACTTCTTTGATTGCGGGCTTCCCCCCCCCCCATTATTATTAGTTGGCTACCATGTTTTCTCCAATTTTAAATTTTAAAATGCATGTGTCATTAATGTCATATTCTGCAAAAGGGCCATAAGAAGTTTACTTTCAACCCTTTCCTTCCGTGATGCGCACGGGGTTTTATTAATTTCATAAATGTAGTACCTCATTTAGGTCATTCAAAACATCTTTTAGGTTAAACATGTCTAAATAGTCAATTTTAGATATACCCTACAAAATTTTATATGTAAAATTTCCCTCATGGGGCATATTACACTATGGATGGATATACAAGTTTTTTTAAAATAAATATTAAAAAAAAAGAGGTGTAATTTACTAAAATAATATTAAAATCAGAAAGATCACAATGATTTTTTAATATATAAGAAGTGTCAGATTATGTAAAAACAAAGTAACATATTTATTCTGGTGTCAGTGTACTTTTGAACTTTTAAATGGGATCGCTACGAAAATTAAATTTTATTCAGTTATTTAAAAAAATTTTCATCTATTATTTCTATTTTTAGACTAAGACACTACTTTCATAAGAAAAAAAATGACAGAAAATTTGATAGTAAGAAATCTGAAATTGCCCCCCTGAAAAGTTATATTGCCCCACTTTGGGGCGTACGCCCCACGTTGGGAACCAGTGACCTAGGGGTTGCAGAAGCAAAAAACTTTCTAAATTGCGATTTTTGTGTTAAGGAAGGGCCTAGAATCCTGAAATGAGGAATTGCAGTTATTTATAAGATACAAATGATCTCGAAGAACATTATCTAAAAAATCGAAATTTAAAACGGATGAAAATGATCAAAAAGCGTTCTAAAAAACTTTCTAAATTGCGATTTCTACACAATCTCAGGAAGTACCGAACCGATTAAAAAAAATAATGGTGTGAAAACGATGGTAACAGCCGTCACTCCAACATAGGCTACATTTTATGTCGGTCCCACTACCCCAAAGTGATGAAGGAGCCGAAAACGATCTAAATTGCGTTTTTTGTAATACTGCAGGGGCTAACAACTGGAAACTAGGCATGGTAGTTACTTATAAGACATAAATGATCTCTAAGAACATTTCCTAAATAATTCGAAATTTAAAAGGGGCGAAAATGGACGAAAAACGTTCTAAAAAACTTTCTAAATTTCGATTTCTGCGCAATCTCAGAAAGTACCCAACCGATTTCAAAAGTAATGGTGTGAAATTGATGATGACAGCCCTTGATCCAAAATAGGATCTATTTCATGTCGGCGTCACTACCACCTTGCGGTTGCATTCTAAAAAACGTTCTAAATTGTGATTTTTGTGATACTGAAGAGGCTAGCAACTTGAAATTTGGCATGGTAATTACTTATGAGATGTAAATACTCTCTGAGAAGAGTTCATTAAAAATTTGAAATTTAAAAGGGGTAAAAATGAGCGAAAAGCGTTCTAAAAACGTTCTAAATAGGGATTTCTACCCAATCTCAGAAAATATAAACCAATTTTAGAAGTAATGGTTTCAAATTGATGGTGACAGTCCCCGCTCCAACATAGCCCCTATTTTACGTTGTTGTCACTACCACCTGGGGGTTACAGGAGCAAAAAATGTTCTAAATTACGTTTTTTGTGTTACTGAGAGCGTCTAATATTTTAAATTTGGAATGAGTAATTACTTAAAAGATGCAAATGCTTTCTAAGAATTGTCGAAAGAAAATTCCAAATTTTAAAGGATGAAGTGAACAAAAAGCGTTCTATAAGCGTTCTAAATTACGATTTTTATGCAATCGTATGAAATACGAAACCGATTTCAAACATAATGTTTGCAAATTGATGGTGATAGAACCTGCTCAAACATAAGCTATATTTTATGTCGGTGCAAAAATCCCTAGAGGGTTGCAGGAGCAAAAAACTTTCTAAATTGCGATTTCTGCAGTACTGAAGAGGCTAGATACTTTAAATATAGCACCGTAGATACTTATAAAATAAAAAGGCCCCCTAAGAACAGTCGAAAATAAATGCGAAATTAAAAAGTGGTGAAGCGAAGGGAAGGAGCGAAAAGCATTCTAAAAGAGTCTTAAATTACGATTTCTATGGAATCTCAGGAAAAAATAAACCGATTACAGATGTTTTTGGTTGCGAATCAAGAGTGATAGTCCCTGATCCTATACGAGCTATATTTTATGCCGGTGTCACTACCACCTGGTTGGCAGGAACAACAAGAAAGCTTTTAAAAACATCTAAATTCCATTTTCTATAGAATATTTGGAAATACCAACAGAGGTTAATTTTGGCAAATTAATGGTGACAGTCTCTGTTTCAACATTTTTCGAGACATTCTATTTCAACTGTGTTTCGGTATTTTATGTTGGTGCCACTAGCACCAGAGAGGTGGTAGACTGTTAGACAAGAAGCTCTGAATTTGAAATGATGGTTAATTTTAAGATGTAAATATGTTAAGATGGTTTCTAAAAAATTCAAAACTTCAAATGAATACTGAAATGAGGGTATGAAATGAGCATAAAAGTCTCAAAATACTTTCTAAATTATCATTTATTTGGAATTGGTTTTAGTTCTTATTAATTAAGATCTCATTTCTGTCTATTGCAGTATTATAATGAAGTTTAGTCAAACTGTGGCTTAATTTGTAATTTTTGAATTATTCCAAAAAGTGTTCTTCTAATAAAAAATAACCATGCAAATATCATTCTGCATATTTCAACTAATACGCGAGCAAAGCCGCGGGGTTTGCTAGTTTTAAATATTTTTCTTAGTATTTTGTAGAATTAGGAAATGTACAAATATAACGTTATTACAATAGAAATATAGAAATATTTCCGAATTGAAAAATCCCCCACCCCCACCCCTCCCACCATCAACGCCAAGAAAGCTGAAAAGATGCAAAGGCAAAAGAAATCATCCTCTTAAAAATATTTTTCTTTTGTGTAACCCATAATGCTTTTGGAACAAGATAAAGTAATGTATCTATAACTGATTCTAAAATGTATTACATCTAATCGCTGTATTAAATGAATTTTATAACAAGTTTTTTTAATGGTACTTATAAGTACCGTCAGTAGATAAAAGGTTAAAACTGATTATTGTAACTTTTATCATTTGTTTACCGTTTTAAACATAACCAAACATTATAGGCAACATATGATTATACTGTGTGAAATATGTTTAATGGCACTCTATTGAACGAAATTTTATTACGCTTCTTCAGAAGCGAATATGAGTATAGTTTGTTTATTTATTTGTCCAACTATATTTGCATATTTGTTGTTTCAGTTTGCTTGCTCAGTTGTCGCTCCTGTTCATCCAGGATTCAACTTTTGGGAAAAAGCCTGTATGGGCACTCAGCCCATTCATTCTCTATTGGCAATAGTAGTATATAGACTCAAAATTTAGATATGACAATCAGCTTGACTGCAGCTATTGGAAATTTGTGATATTGGTTATTTCAGCCTTTAGGGTTTGCATAGGAAATATTTACAACATGGCAGTTGATTATCTGCACATTTTGAGTAAGACATTGAATGGATGTATCTGAACATTTTCTACCTAAATTATTATCACCTGCACAAGAAAAGGGTTTGTTGATTTCAATCTTTAAGGAGATAACGTGCATTAGTGACTTGTCAAATAGGATGAATCAGTGGTTAAATTGTAAAAGTGCAACACTGTTTCACACAGTTGCGAATTTTATTCTAATCGAAAACTTACGGATAACACTGATGGGAAATAACTGCCAAACGAGATATTCGATCTAAAACAATGCTGATACTCTAATTTAAGAGCAATCTGATATGATGTTATCATCAATAGACAGCTGAAGAAATTTATTTCTCACATGCCAAGAAGTTTTAGCATTTTGTTGTTAAAAAACCATCGTTATCGAACAAAAATGTCAAGGCGTATTATAGAGTTTTTTAAGCATAGCCCAAAATACTTGGCGGAATAAGCTGCAATTTTGGCACATTTGAAGCTTTTAGGAATCGATTTCTCTTAAAAAGTTCATAGGTTACAACTTATATTTTCTCAGAAAATTCTTTAAAAAAAATATTTTTTTACTTCTGAATCGATTTTTACAAGTTCCAAAATGAAACCAACATTACAGTTTATTTCCGAAAGTAACAGTTTATACCGCCAAGTAGTTTTTAGGTTACGATTTAAACAAAATCCGCTTTGCAAAGAGTTTTGTAATGATTAAAAATGAATTTAACGTTACTGGTTTCAGTCTTTAAATCTGCATAATATCTAAACTACTTGACCGAATGAATTCTTCCCCTTTGGTATAGGAAGGTAAAACTTACCGAAGAATCCAAATATAATGTAAAAATTAGGTGTTAGTATTGAAAATTAAAAAAAAAATGTTATAATTTTTACATGTAGAGGAAACCCTGGGCAAAATTTAAGTATGTCACTAAATAATAGACGTTATTACTTATCGATTGGTACCAATCACCTTTATATGCGATGACTTGCGACAGAGTTAGTGGAATCATCCCCCCCCCCCCCCCACAGGACTGCATATTGTAAATATACATTCAACAATTTCAATATATATACAATAATTTTATTACTTTATTGTATGTGCAGTTTCAGTAAATTTATGTAAATACACAGAATGGTAATTTTACATATTCTGCAACATACAATGAATAAATAAAAGATAGGAATCTTTATAAATCACTAAATCTAAAATACTCTATCATTTCATGTAGCTAATTCTATTTATGCGAAAGAGAGAACACTTAAAATCTTTATTATGTCAAGCATCCGGCAAAAAATTATAGATTTTTCATTTTTAGATTGTTTTAATTACATTTGCGCAGGAAGGACTGTATGTGACTTTTGTCTTACTTAAATGTTGTATTCAAACTCTGAATGCAATTACCCTACCATGCCGAGCATTACCGCTCAATCGATGGTTATTTAAATAAAACGATAAAAAAAATTTCTTAAACTTTTATGCAAATTAGTTGATTGCAAACTGTTCCTTATGCTTTGGAGTTATACTTCGTTAATAAAATATTGATTTTTTTGTCTAAATTTGACTAGCTATTCATGTTTTCCCTTAAGTGAACGCCATTCCCATACTTTCCCCTATTCGCTTTCTGCAAAAATATCTATATTCCTTCACAGGCTTTATACATTTGATTTATATCAAGATTCTGTGATAGCCAGTTCAGCAATGAAACCTCATTTGTTTAAGGCTCCTGTCCGATCAGGTAAAGATACTCGCGAACTAAAGCTAAACCTATGGGGAGGTTATTTGCTAATATCTCGTTTGCATTTTGACATTTATATATATATATATATATATTGCATTGGATTGCCTGACGGGATAGGAGCTTTAAACGACAATTTTGATAATGATGAAACACAGATTGGGGCATTATCTTGCAGAAAAGGAATTCTCCAGACAAGAGATGCTTCTGGAAATAAATTTCCAGGAAGTATAGCTTGATATGCTTCAGAATTTGTCAAACTTCCACTCCCCTCTCTACATTGGTGTTTAGATGATATTGCTTGATCGTGACAGAAGTAACGGAAAATTTTGTTCACTTCGTCTTAATTGCCGGTCATATTTCCCGCCGAAATGTATTGTACTTTTAAATTATTTTTTCATCAAACGAAGTGCCACAAGAGCTATCAATAACTATTTTATAATTACCTGCATCATATTTTCACTTGAGATTAAAAAGAAAAAAATCCGTACTTGAAATAGCCACATGCAGTAATGGCACAAATCATAACTGTACTGCTTACAATCACCCGAAATCGAAAGACACTGGCGCGTAATCTTGATTTTTATTATAACTGTAACTGAAAAAATAAATCAAAATATTTGTTCTAGTTAAGGGGCCACAGTTTTTAAACTTTTTTTTTTTTTCAATTTTGAATAATACTGTAATGGTGGCGTTATATTATACACTGGTGTCCAAAATTAAGGACCAGTCACAAAATGCTAATTTTTAAGTAAGCGAATACTCAAAAGGAAATGTAATATAATTCAAATAATTACTATCCCTACAGCACAGCTAGCCCATATACCATCTCAGTCATGTCACGCATGGTGACAAGTGTCACAGTCGCAACGGTGAAGCAAAAAAATAGGAAATTCCACACGTCTCATTATGAGTCTCAAATGATCACATATGTGACTCCACTGAGACGTCACTGTGACTGCTGCTTTGTGACGAGTCACCATGTGACTTTACAATGTAGTTACGTTATGACTCTCATGTGACTGTCATCTGTAGACTCAATTTCAAAGTCATCGTGAACGCTGCATTTTGATAAGTTACCAAATAATGTCACATTAAAGTCACATGATGACTTTCTAGTGACAGAGAGACTACTGTGAAGTCACCATTGTGCTCTTTTGTGAAAAGACACCATGTGACTATAATGTGATATTATTTGGTGACTTATCATAATGCAACGTTCATGATAATTTTGAAATTGAGTCTAAAAATGACAATCACATGAGAGTTACAATGTAACTACATTGTAAAGTCACCTGGTGACTCGTCACAAAGCAGCAGTCACATTGACATCTCAGTGGAGTCACATAAAATTATCATTTGAGACTCATAATGAGACGTGTGGAATTTCCTATTTTTTGTGTCACCGTGGTGAATGTGACGCTTGTGATCATGTGTGACATGAATGAGATGCTATATTGACTAGCTGTACTGTAGGGATAGTAATTATTTGAATTATATTATTTCCTTTTGAGTATTCGCTTACTTAAAAATTAGCATTTTGTGACTGGTCCTTAATTTTGGACACCAGTGTATAATAAAAAGTATGGAAATACGAAATATGGAAAAATAAAAAATAAAAATAAAAAGTACGTAGTATGGTGGCATTATATTATATAATAAAAAGGAAATATATTTAAAAAAAATCTTGTAGAATAGCGTAATTAACTAAAATTTAATTTTTTTGAAAAAAAAAATTAACTTAAAAAAAAAATTCTTACTACATTTTTAAAAATAGATATTTCTGCTTCAAAAATTTTATCCACATTCCTTAGGATGTAGTACATAAAAATGTGCATGGATTTTTAGATGTATGGGATATTACATTTAATATGAATTTTTTCTCTCGTGATTCCTCTCGTGATTTCCTTGATTTTTTAATAAAAAATCAAGGAAATAAAAACTCATAATTTAAATTAAAAAAAACCCAAAAAACTATTAACTTGAATGTTAAATCCAAGCACAGAAATATTAAACACACCATGGAAAACGAATAAAAAAAAAAAATTCAAACCTCTATCTGAATTAGGAAAAGAGCTTGAGCATTTTTGATTTTGAACAAGCAAATTGTGAAAATACGAACATGGAGAAAAATCAGTTTAAAATTTTCATTTTCAAAAGTAACATATTTTAACTCGTAACTTGTGTGAAGTTCATGCACAATATCAAACACATGAATGAAAGTATATATAAACGCTTGTATATAAATTAGTTATTATAAGTGAGGAAATAATTTAAAATCATTAATCACCAAAAATTTAAAAATGAGAAAATTATCTAATTTGTCGTTATTTATATAAAATATTACTTACTAATAATACATATCTTGCGAGAACATGATTAAGTTTCATATACATTTAGTATAAAAAATTTAAAAACAGCCAGCCTTATAGGTAAACCTTTCATTTTTGAGACATCTCCGCGTCTGCGAGCGAGTTTAATTTTTTCCCATGCTAATTCCTAAACTGTATTTGTTTTCATCCTTCTTTGGTACATGCGCTTGTAGTCTTTTCACATTGCCATATTAACTCAAATTGTTATGATTAAATCATAATCTGACTTTTCATCATGGGGGAAATAAAATAATTCGCTATGTCCTTGGGTTTGTTCACTAGTGATCTAAATTAACCATGATTGCTGAGTGGACATGGCGTCCCTTTAAATTCTGTCATAGCTCATAAAATCTTTAATAACTTTTTTAGTATTAAAGATACACCTTTGAAATCTCACCAGTATATTTTAAAAAAGATGTAGTTATACTTTTTTTGACCATTTTGAATAATTGGATGATTCCGCATGAAAATCCATTTATCTAAATTAAGGGGAGGGGACTTGCCTCCTTTTGCCGCTTTTATACTTAACCAATGAACCTCCAAATCTAATAAAGGAAGCGCCATATCGGAATAAACCGGTATATCAAATTTGAAGTAAATCGAATAATTCTGCATGAAAAACCCATTTATCTAAATTAAGGGGGAGACTACCCCCCTTTTTATACTTAACCCATAAACCTCCATATCTAATCAAGGCAGCTTCTTAACATAATAAACCGGTATACCAAATTGAAGCAAATCGAATAATTCTGCCTGAAAACACATTTATCTAAATTAAGGGGTGTCTATCCCCTCCTTTCCCCTCTTTATACTTAACTAATGATCCTCCAAATTTAATCAGGGAAGTTTCTTAACATAATAAACCGGTATACCAAATTTGGGGCAAATCGAATAATTCTGCATGAAAAACCCATTTATCTAAATTAAGGGGGGGGGGGGTGGGCAGCCCCCCTTTTCCCCTTTCTCCTTAACCAATGACATGTCCCCTTAAAGCATGATTCGATACTTTAATTTGCACTAAATTTCCATATAGATTAAACCAGATCGATTTTATGTTATTTTATATAGTCATTGAAATACGAGGTTGAGCAAAAAGTTCTGGGAAATTTGTGAAAATTGCGTTGTTATGCGCCAATTAACAACAAAAGCAACAAGGACTATTCTTTAAAATAGAGACCACCATAGTCTACGACTTTCTGGCATCGTTCTGCCAGATTCCGGATTTGCTGGCTAAGTTTGTCGCCGTTACCAGTAACTTCGTCCTCATTAATCTCATCAACGGCTTTCAGAATCGTTAGGCCTTTTCTCTAATAATGCCGGGTCAACACACGCAAATCATTATGTTCAATAGGCATTTTGGAAACAAAGTTCCTGAACTCCTATAAATATACCACTAGTACTCATATATACCATACAAATTCTGGTAACAATCAGATTAAAAATTTCCCAGAACTTTTTGCTCAACCTAATATTATGTAAATGCGTGTAATTTCCCTCATCTTCCCCTTACACGTATCCCTGGATCAAGACTTTTACATTACGCTGCACAAGTTCAGATCTTCCAGTGCAATATTCTTAGTCTTGGCTACGATTGTAATTTTGATCTATGTTTCATTGTTTCCCCATTCGAATGAATTCTATGCCTTAGAGGTAATATATTAAAAATGATAATAACAAAGTAGACGGATGAAACTCGATGCATTTGAATCTCGAATAACTTCGAATTTTTATTTCTATTTTCCATTCATTCATTTTTTTCAGAATCATTATTGGAGATACGAAAAAAAAGTGAACCTTGATCGTTTGCATTCACGTTTTGCGACGCAGATAAAATAAAGAAATAAAAGAAAAAAAAAAAATATGAAAATTGTTGTTACTTCCAGACTCAACAAAAATTTAAATTTTAAAAGTATAGTGCAACATAAAAAAAAAGAGAAATTAATATTTGCTTAACTGTTCAACAACTATATTACGGTCTACATTGAAGCACGTGAGTTAAAGAGTTCATATTTGAGTAGAAAATAATATAATTTGATAATCTTAAAATATCGTAGTCTGAAAGCTTGTAGGGCTGTAAGAAAAATACATTTTACGACAATAATTAAATCTTGAGACAGGAAATAGCGAGAATGCATCCTGTTTCGAAATTCTATATTTCTTTGGAATTCAGATAGAATAGCTTAACGTTCTCCTCAGTAATACAATTCCCGGGCACCTTCGCCATAAATTCTGAAACAAAGAAAATATAAAGAAACTACAATTTTACAATTTTTTAAATTGATAGACTTGCTTATTGATTGCAATCGTCGGAGAAACGCCAAGTCTTTTTATAATAAAATACCCCGTTCATGGGGAAACAAATCGCTATTATAGTGGTTGCTGTGTTTTGATTGAGAACCAACAGATTAATTTCTGTATGCTATACATCTTAACCCTTAAATGCGCGATTTTTTATTTTGTTTAAAAACAATATATATATATGTTTCTTTGAAAGATTTATTACACAGGAAAAATAATAAAGAAAAAAATCAAAGATTTTTCATTTCATTTTACATATAATACGTCAATCTTTTCTTCTGTTGCACATCTGCAATACAAGTAAAAACTACTGTCGGGTGGCTATTTTACGCTAAAATATTGCAAATTAGTAAATATTTTAAGAAGTATGTATCCAAATACCTTATTTTATATAATTATTTATTTTATAAAACTTAACATTTAACCCTTTAATTTCCATGATAGAATACGTTCTAGAAAATACGTAGTTCAGAGAATCTGACTTTACACCAGAAAGTTTCAATGGTTAGTTTTGCTTTATTTAAATATGAAATGTCTGTTATTAATTAAAGCAGATATTGCTATTTTAATTTTCTGGGGGGAATTAGGAATATACGAATAAAAAAAATCTATTAAATTCAAAACACTGTTGTTTGCATATATGCAAAGCTGCGCACTAAAGGGTTAAATAAAAAACAAACGTCACCAGCTTTCGCACCGACCCAACAGATTTATTGTGTTGTAGTTGGATAAGGATTCTGTAATATTTCTCATTATCTTGTCACTATTACTTTCATTTGGGAAAAGAAAATATATTGTTATGTTTATTGTATTTACTTTTTTATCACTTTCTATAAAAAATATATATTATATTTATTACAG
This sequence comes from Maratus speciosus, assembly GCA_963932465.1. Lineage (NCBI taxonomy): Eukaryota > Metazoa > Arthropoda > Arachnida > Araneae > Salticidae > Maratus > Maratus speciosus. Next base: position 145,764,407 of record OZ010791.1, read on the forward strand.
TATAATAGCTACATATATGTTACCCCCATATCTTTAAATCCTAATAAACAAAAATTGAGGTAATTTTGATTCATTTATTTTGATCCACTAATTTTATATATTTATCTATTTAATCATTGGCCCGTCATAGTTAGGTAAAATCTTAAAAAAAAAAAAAAAAAAAAAAAAAAAAAATTAGTACGCAAATGTGAAATGGTTCGTTGGCTCCTGTCCTAAACTATTTGGCCAATGACCATCTAATTCAGCACGGCAATTTCTACTACAGATGGCATGGTTCGTGTAAAAAAACTGATATAAATCGTGTGCTTGAGGAATAATTATAGGCCTTAAGTGTCGTTAAAAACGGACCTTAAACATGTTCTCAAATCCAAACTGGCTATCTCTGACACATTTTTGAATTCATATTTGCTTGCAAACACATGAGATTGGTAGGTGCTCTTATTCCGAAACTATGTAATCGGTCATTTTTACAATTTTTCGGTTGGAGACAAAAAAAATCTTTAAAAAAAAAATCTTTTAAAGGCGTCGTTTTCAATCGAATTTCCGAACGCGACAGCGCAAATATGAAAAAAAAAAAAAAAAAAAACTGTGATCGTAAGACAACAATCACTTATAGTACAGTTATTGTTTAGTTGATTCAAGTGTTCATAAAGAAGCCCATTTTTGAATGTAAAATAAAATGATGAAAGTGAAAAACTGCTTTAACAATACGTGTGCCTCAGAAACTAAGAAAACATTTGGTAGTTATTGTTATAAAGCTTCATAGAAGCATTTTCTTCAATGGGAATGCAAGAACAGAGAGAGTGAGAAAAAGGAAATTTTATTCTATTAGTTAAAACACACACGTACTACAATATATTAAAACGCACATACACACATTATTCTAGTTACCCGTCTTTTTCTTTATGTTAGATTTTTATGACATTTATAGAAGCACACATTTTTCCATAACCCGTTTTACAGATTATGGATTTTATTGAAATGCACACAAGAAAATGACAATGAGAAAACCCGCGTAAAAGAAGCAAAATATCCATTCTCTTGGTTTACACGCTACTTTTAGACTTTCAACTTTCAAAGTTCCATTCACACCATCCATCTGCACCACTATTTTTTCTTCTGACGCAAGGCTTATATTCATTTGGCAATGTTCTGAACTCGAGCAGTTGCTGATACTATCTTTATAGTCATAATGGGTTCTGTCTAATGTAAATTCGACAGAAAATTCGTTGCGAATGATGTCCAAGTACGTATCCGATGCAAATATAAAATAATAGTGATCCGTATCATTGATGAACTGGTACAGTGAACTCTTCAGAGAAGACCTTTTGCCACTAGCACGGCAAGAATACGTCGATGGAAGTTTGACGTGGTGCAAGGCATCCTTACATTTGTACATCCGATCTGTTTCGTTGGAGACGGCACCTTGGCTGCTTGAGATGGATGATGTCACGTCATCGGACTCCGATTCAGACTCGCTGTCTTCGCCACTGATGTCGTCTCCAATTTCTAGAACATGCCTATAGAACAACAAAGAAAAGAAAACGAGATTATAGTGAGCCACATATAACTAAAAAAAAATATAAATATTACAATCTGGGCACTGGCAGAAATCTAGGGAAGGGAAATATTTTCGAACAGGAGATTCTGATGTTCGCAATTTAAGCCGCGTTTTTTTTTTTTTTTTTAATGAAGAAAATAAATTTTCTCCCTTTGTGACACCGCGTTGCATATCTGCATCATACCCATAAATCAATGTTACTTATACCGTGGACGTTAACACTTTATGTACTGAAAATATGTTCATGAAAATTTTATCTTCTAAAGCATTTTTCGTGAATTGTTTAAACTGCATTAAAAGATTTACTACATAATCATTTAATCAATTTTAGATGGATTTTAGAAGGATTTAGAAGGATTCATTAAATTTGAATTTAGAGGGATTTTGTGCAATATAACCCCATTCAAATCTTTTATTTTAAATACTTTTCTTAGTATTTTGTGAAATTAGGAAATGTACAAATATAATGTTCTTGCAATAGAAATATAGAAACATTTCCGAATTGAAAAATCTCCCCCCCCCCCCCCCAACGCTAAGAAAGTTGAAAAGATGCAAAGACAAAACAAATCATCATTTTTAAAAATATTTTTGTTTTGTGTAATCAATAATGCTTTTGGAACAAGATAAAATAATGTATCTATAACACATTATAAACTGTATTGCAACTAATCGATGTATTAAATGAATTTTATAACAAGTTACTTTAATGGTACTTATAAGTACCGTCAGTACATAAATGGTTAAAAGATGATTTTATTTAATTCTCTTATCTTCCAGCACAGCAGTTAATATAAATTGATGAAAAAAAATCTCAGCAGACGGCGAAACTGAGTTCATTTTTCATGCCAAAGTTTTATTTATCATTTGAACAGTTTCGCATCTTGTTAAGATTAACTCCATAAATTTTTCAAAATTAAAAGGCTGGAAGCGTCCAAAAATAGATTTTTTACAAAGGCCAGTTCGTATACTTGATGATTTTGTATTAGAAAATTGAGAATATTTTTGAGAAACGTATAATTTTCATTTTGTTGCACATGTGGAAAAAAAGTACCTTTTAGTCAATAATTTTTTATTTTTATGTTCTATTTTTTCTTTCTTTTTGCATGCTTAAAATGATGTTTTCTAACTTCTGAGTAAATATTTTCCAAATCGGAGTTTTTGAGTCGAAAAGAGTTAAATAAGCTAAACTATTTTGTTATTTTTAAAAATTTTTATCAAACACTTCGTGTGAGACAATTTTAAATATAAAAAGTAATACAGAAATGTAAACAAATAAGAAAAAAATTAAAAATACAAGAAAAATCTTCAACAAAAAGTTCAGAGGGGGATTCGGAAAAGTTTCAAAATCGTTTTAATCATGGAAATGTTATTGCTACAGCTTACTGCTTTATTGCTAAAATTCATTATATATTTAGTAATAAGCCTTTTTATCACCGATATTCCTAACATTAATACATAAAAAACTATTTTGCACGTGACGAACTGGAGTAAAATTAAAGCTGGTCTTAAATCCAAACTTGCTACTTTTTGACACACACGGCGAAGTCATTTTTATTCTTAAATGTACGAAATTGGGCTGTGTTCTTATTCAAAACTAAGATATAGAATAACGTTTCCATTTTTTCGTTATCACAAAACATCCAATGCAAAAAATTACGTTGTTGAGAGTTTTTTCTCCTTAAGAACCACTTTAAAAAACATAGTTTGTAGTATCAATTTGATATCATAATTACTAATAAAGAGAAATATGTTAAAATTATTTCAACTAAAATCGAAAAGAATATTTATGATTCATTATTCATCTTTAGGGTTCCGTACTGAAAAAATAAAAACGGAACCATTATAAGATCACTCGTGTGTCTGTCTGTCCGTCAGTCGCAGTCTTTTTTTCTCGAAAACTATAAAACGTGGAAAGTTTAAACTTGATAGAGTTATAAAGGGTACCCACATATTTATAGATTATTAGCCAATCACAAATATTTTTAAGAAAAATTTAGGGGTTTAATTAAGTTACTTTATTTTATTTTATTTTATTTTTAAATTATTTATATCGTGTGGGGTATAATTCGAAAGATCTCGTAACACCGAATTCAAAAATATATTTCTTTTATATTTTACTTATTATATTTTTAGAGATATCGTCGAAAAGTTATTGCAAAAAAATATCCTCCGCCTCCTATCACCAAATTTAGTAATTAACTAAAATTATGAAAAAATTAGGGATAGTAGTAGTTTATTTAAACCTTGCTGGAAAACTATAGCGATTATCGTAGGTCAGAAGCAAACCGCATTTTTCCGTTACACACAAACTTTACTTTGCTGGCGCTCAGGGGTAGGGGGAGTTGAGGGAAGTTCAAGGTACCTATCAACGCAGAATCTTCCAAGGATTGTTGATAATGGTTTTTAAAAAAAATTGTCAGTAATTACCCGAGATATTAATTAAAAACCTATCTAGAAAACAGCGACATGGACCAAGGCGGCGTTGCATCTTTGCGACCTTCTTTCGAAGCGCGCTTGGGGCAATGTTAATTTTAAACTTTGTACAAGGTGTTTGTTGCACGGAACCCTTTAGTGCGGGAATAAAACTCGCACTTGACTGATTTTTAAAGTATGTATTTTCTTTTCCGAATGTAGCGAGAGGGGAAAAAATAATGTAGGTCATTCTTATTAAATATTGTAAAAGTGTGTGTCGATGATAGGATCACAGGCAGAAATTTTTTGAAATGCAATAATTTTTTTTTTCAGTTTTTGAATTAATCGGACACATCACTCAGAAATTACAAAAATTGGTAAAAAATTAGGCATCTTAAGAATAAATTTGGCCCAACATTGAATTACTGGAAAATGAAACCGATAAATATAGTAGTAGTAATTGGGGATAATCTGATGGTAAACCGTAAATAGAAAATGAACTTCTCACTTCCTATAACAACTTCATTAAAATAAAATTAATAATTCAGATAAATTATTGCATTTAATGATACTAAAATTACTTATCCTTAGATAATTTTATTTAGTGATTAATCACTAATTGAAATAAATTCTATGTTTTTTATGTGTTTCAAATAGATTTTTTCCAGTAAATGAAATGGTAAATAGTTAAAAACATTACTTTTTAACACATGAATTCTGTTTGTTTGTCTGTCCGTCTTGCTCTAACCCTCATAAATAGATTCGGATTACAATGTATTTTGTATGTTATTGGAATTCACTATAGAATTTTCGGTATTGAAAATGAAGTGTGCAACATTTATAGTTCGTCTACTACAGGGACATGGGGGAAAAAATCGTTTGTGGTTGATATTCAGCTATACTCAACCTGTGGGCGGCATTTGGCCCGGTTGATCTTTTATGTGCGACCCGAAGTACATAATCATGAATCACTAGTTATAAAATTAATTGAGATGTGCATAAAAAGTTATTAAGACCTTCATTATTCTTTTATATCTTTTCATGGGAAGACAAAATCTGTCCTGTTACTCATAATTACTGACTTAAAATTATATTAAAACATGTTAAATGCCGTTCCCTTAGTCAAAAGTTCTTATTACATGTAATCCTATTTGTGCTATAGTAGTGGTACATTTCTTAAGCTTCAACACTAAACAAATATAATTCCAAATTAGTTAAATTTGCACCATTTATACATTAAAAAAGTTTTTGCATTGAGAAAACGACTGATTTATTAAAGAAAATCCCCTGATTTTTTTTCTTTAGAACCTGCATTGTTATATTATTACGTTTTCTACTTATCATAAGCTAATAATGCTTCTTAGGATTAAACGTTTGCCACGGAAAAAAATACATCAAAAAGTTTTGTACCACTATTTTCACACAGCAATCTTCGCGGCATATTTCTAGATTTCTACATTATTTTAATAGAAATCTACTACGAAATTTACTGTTTGGAAATATAGTGATGTTAAAATTTTTTTGGCAACATTTTTTACGGGACGAACGTTTAATACTACTGATTATGTTAACATTAGTATGTAGCTTGTTATACTACTTTTATTATCTTAGTATTTTAATTACCCTGTTTTTTTTACATTATTATATGTGTGTTGCGGTCCGCTTAATGTCGCAAAAATATGTTTCGGCCCGCTAGAGAAAAGATTGAGTATGGCTGATTTTAGTGATGTTATGATATTTCAAAGATAATGAAATTGATATGCATCACTAAAGTGAGCGACAACAATATGCTTTCTCAGGAGTATAGAATAAGTAGTGTTTATACTTCGTTTATAGGGGAAGCACAAAAGAATTCCATTACATTATAATCTATGGGGGAAAATAAATTGCGGCGCATTTTAATGATGTTATGGTGCTTCAAACATAATGAAATTGAAAGGATCCCTAAGGTGCAATTGGACATGTTTTCTGTAGATTATGAAGTGCGTAGTATTCATTATTAATATACAGACACGCGCAAAAGAATTTGGTTACAGGAACGATTATAATCGATAATTGCTGGAAATGCATTTTCAGCTGTAGAATACATTTCCTTACTTATCTAACTTTTAGAGTATTATGAGGTATGGATAAATTCTCTAGATCATATACAAGGTTGCTCGAAAGAATCCACATACATTTTAACCCTCCGCCTACCAGACGGGTCCAATGGACCCTACAGGTACATTCAAAACAATTTTTTTCAGGAGAGAAAAAAAAAAAGAAAAAAAGAAAAGACTGAAAATTATGTAAATATCTGACTTTTGTAAATATGTGAATTTTTCTGTAAATATTTGAAACAGTCACATATTTACAGAATTTTCAATATATATATATATATATATTTTTTTTTTCATGAGAAAAATCATTTTGAATGTGGCATAAATTAAGGGTTTCTGATCAGTTTAAATTATGAAATTTCTGCCTTCAAGCAGGTGTCGAAATTTTCTTATACTGGAATATATGGCATATAATTCGCGGTCATACGTCGACCAATTTTTCTGAGACTTATTTAGTTTGCCTGAATAAAATGCTATAGGTTCCCATTGATTGTCAGACATTTGCATGACAGAGCCACCAACTGCGACATTTGATGCATCAACCCATAAACTTAATTGAGCACCGGGAATAGGATGTCGTAGAAGCGTTGCCTGAGAAATCGCTTCTTTAGATGCCGTAAATGCAAGATTTGCTTCCTCGTCCCATTGTAATGGGTCATTTGAAACCTTGGAACGAGGATGTTTCTTTTTATTTTTGTGGCCTTCTAGAAATTTGACAAAGGGTGCTAAAATGTCAGCAGCTCTGGGAATGAAACGCCTATAAAAGTTGAATATGCCTAAGTATCTACGCAGCTGGGTAAGAGTTGCAGGTCTTGGAAATTTTAAAATGGCTTCAACACGATCAGAAAGAGGTAAAAGACCATCTTGAGATATTTTAAAGCCTAAAAATTCCAATGAGGGAACGCCAAATGTAGAAGGCTTAATCGTAAGACCATAACTATCAAGTCTAGAAAATAGAGCCTTAAGATGTTCAATGTGCTCTTCAAGAGATTTTGATGCAAGTAAAATATCATCAACAAAAGCATAAACACCTGGCAAATTCCGAATTACTTCATCAATAAATCTCTGAAATGTGCTCGAAGCATTGCACAAACCAAATTGCATCCGAGTGCTCTCGAAGAGTCTGAAAGGTGTACAGATAACCGTTTTATGAATATCCTCGGGAGCAATCGGAATTTGATGGAAAGCTTTAACCAAATCTAAATGGGAAAATATTGTGGTTCCATGCAATTCACTAGTAAAATGAACGATGCTGGGATGGGATATTTATCTTTTTTAGTTTGGGCATTTAGTGCTCTAAAGTCGCCAACTGGACGCCAGTCATCGCTGTTTTTCTTTGGAACCATGTGCAGTGGCGAAGCGTAATTGCTGTTGGATGGGCGCATGTGTCCTAAATCCAACATGTGCTGGAATTCCATTTTTGCTATTTTTCGGCGATCAGGAGCAAGACGACGTGGTTTAGTATATACCGGAGGGCGAAAAGTATCAATATGATGCATAACTGAGTGTTTAACAATTTGGTTTGGGCAAGGAGATTTAATGATGTTTGGGTATGCACTTAAAATTTTAGAAAATATATCATCATTTATAATAGATTTAACAGAAAATATATCTGAAGTATGTACAACACAATGCGAATTTAAAGTAGTATTATTATCAAATAATTTTCTAAGATCTGGCTTTAAGTTAAAATAATGTAAAAAATCAGCACCTATAATGGGGGTGGAAACATTACACACATAAAAGGGATAAATAAATTGCTTCCTTAAACCCAGATCTATAGATAATAACTTACGCCTGTACACATTAATTAATGTGCCATTTGCAGCAACAAACGTTTGAATTGGCGGAGTCATTTTGTCTGGTTTCGTTGCTGGTATTAAGGAACAATCACTTCCAGTGTCTACTAAAAATCGTAAATTACTTTTGCGGTCGCCTACTTTTGCGGTAACCCCTCCCCTTAGAGATATCTTAAGATATCATGTACCAGACCCCCCCCCCACGCCCCTCCTCCCTAAAAGGATATCGTTACATATGCACAGCCCCTAAAGGGACAAAATTTCATCTCCGAAATTAAGAGGCTACAGTAGTCTCGCGAAGAAACTTGAACGCTAGTGTTAAACCTATGGGAGAAATCTTCACAGATTTCTCGCTTGTATTTTAATATATTTAAATGTTTTTTTTTTTTTTTTTTTTTTTTTTTTTTTTTTTTTTGCATAGGATACCTGAGGTCGATATCTTATATTGTGTTTATATTTTTTCGATTTTGGTTACAATTTTATTTATATATATGAGGATAGTTTCACTTTCCCAACCGGTTCCATACCAGTTTACTTAATTGAATAATAAAAAAATTCGTTGCACTATTTAAAACTTAACTTTGATTGTGATGGTATTTATTGGGTAATAAATAAACCTTATACTTTTAAAAGGCTGTGAGAATGCAGTTGAATATTTTCATATGAAAATCAGAAAAAATAAAATAATAATAAATGTTAGTTACTATGTTTTACAAGCGCCCTATTCAATTACTATTATTATTATTATAATTAAGCCTAAATATTTTTTAACCTTAAATACTAACCAAACTATCAAACTTATTTTTAAATTAATTAAATTTGCGTTACATATTTTTGCATTTAAAAAGATAAAAAGATTTTGTACTGGGGTAAAAAAATTGGATTTCTTAAAGAAAATGGCGTGAATTTTTATCTTTGGAAATTTAGAAATTCTGCATTATTATATTACGCTTTACACTAATTATATTGCTCATATTAATTATATTATTTTTTTTACATTAATTACTTTTGATATCTTACTTTTTTGTTTATATTTGTGGTTATATTACTTAAGTTTTGCATTATTATATGAGTATAGTGTTGCCAGGTGTCCCGATTTTCTGGTGCTGCAAGTCCCGTCCGGCGGGACACCTAATGTTCCAATTTTTCGGCGTGCATAAATTCTTCTAAATTCCTTTTAGTACCATGCTATTCGGTAGTCTATATAGAGTCCTAATATACAGTAAAATCTGTGAACACAGAACCTACCTATAAAGGAACATTTCTATGATTCCGCCGAAAGGATAAGGTACAAATATACCTGATAAAACGAAATATTTTTCCCGTTCCTAGCTATTTCGTTTTAATAGGTATAAAATCTATGTATTTTTATTAACAAAACTTGTGAAAACGGTATCTGTATATAACGGAATCCTACCTGAAACGTAAAATTTCATAGTCCCTGCATAATCAATACCATACAATTACAACTTCTTAATCAAAAACTTCTGCAAAACGGAATTTTTTTCTGTCCCTAGCGATTCCGTTTTCATACATTTTACTTCATAAAATTATTCTGTTTATTTAATTCAGTAAAGCGTTATAAGACAGAATTTTAAGTGACCAGAGAGAGACTCCGTTTTAGAGAGGTTTTCATCTTAGTAGGTATAATCGTATACTATTTCTTCATAAGGAACATGAATATTATTCGTTTTAGAGAGGTTTCAATCTTAGCAGGAATATTCGTATCCTATTTGTTCCGTAAGGAACATGAATATTATCCGTTATAGACAGGTACAGTTTTCATAGGATTGACTGTATTTTTATGTCCCGATTTAGAAGCAACTGTCCCTCTTTTATTGTCTCTCTGTCCCGCCTTTTTGTGACAGTGTACCTGGCAACACTACTTGCAGCCCGCCTAACGTAGTAGACTACAGTATACCTAACTGTAGCAGACAGTAGCAGTCGTAAGGAACATGAATATTTTCCGTTAGGTACAGTTTTCATAGGATTGGCTGTATTTTTATGTCCTGATTTAGAAGCTACTGCCCTGCTTTTATTGTCTCTCTGCCCCACTATTTGGTGACAGTGTATCTATGGCAACACTACTTGCAGCCCGCCTAACGTAGTCGCTAACTCAGCGGTTAGCGATTAAAAAGGGTTGAATATAACTGTGCTAGATGGATCCTGCTTGCAAACATCTATTTTATTACATTACAAAATAGTGAAAAGAAAAATAGTGAATAGAAAAATAGTGAATAGAAAGAATACTATGCGACTCTTTATTATTATTATTATTATTATTATTATTATTATAACAAACAGTTTCGAGATCAGTAAATATTTTTTTAGAAATTTAACTCTTATCAGCCAAACATCCTATTTTATAAAATTTTACAGCTCACTCATCATAATAAAACTGCTGTAAAATTTCATTGCTACTAAAAAATAAATATTTTAAAATTCGCGATATGAACCTGATTATTTAACGTGTAGAAGATGATACAAACATTTTGGAAACAATTAGTGAAACAAATGGGCGAAATCACTCTTTGAAACTGGCGTTGTTTACATAAGTGCAGATAATGGTGGGAACAAGTCCAAAGGACAGTTGTTTTTTTCTTGTTGTTTTTGTTGTTGTTTTTTTAAGAAAGCATTAGTCACTGAGGAAATGCAATTTAAAGAACACTTTTTCATTTTAATGAAATAATTCTGAGATACAAAACCTGAAACAGTTTTCCGAAGGGTGATTTAAGCTTGTGCATACACTCACAAAACAAAAATAATTTGATTTTTTTTTTTCATTTTTTCAGTGTTCACAATCAATTTTTTTTTTTTGTTTTTTAAATCTTTCTAGCAAACAATGCATCAGGCATAGATTATGAAACAATTTCCAACACGAACAGAATATTATTCAGAAATTTCATTATTCTTTTTTTTCATTCAATGAAATGAGATACATTGAGATGAGATACACCGAATAAGCAATTTAAAAACCACATAACTCAGTAAAAATCCATTTTCAGCAATTGCTGTCTATACTCGTTTAATCCTCCTCCTACTAGACGGGTCCAATGACCCCGAGAAATAAACCATTGAACACCAATTAAGTTCAAAGTGAAACAAGATTAAAAAAGATAGAGGAAAAAAACAAAAACAAATTACCAAATTAAAATACATACTGTCATAGCATTAGGTATAACAAATACACTCATTATGCATTTTTTTTTTTTATTTAAGATAGTATACTATTAGAAATTAATATGATATTGTCCTGAGTAGGCTAAAATTTAAATACAAGTTAATCGTTAACTTTATTAAATATTAATGAATATGAATAAATTTAATATGAATTGATATATATATAAATATAACTACACCATTATACATATAAAAGTATCGAATCAACATCCATTATAAAATGTGTATTAGCAACATAGTTATGAATCAAACGCCCCATTTTTTTAATTAACCATTGCGTATTATCCAGACAACGCCACCCTCCTCTGTACTCTAACATCTACCCACCTAGCCGCCCTATAATAATTTATTATTATTATTTTACAATTTTTAATTTTTTATAATTAGTAGGAGGACTCCGCAAGAATAGCAAGAAACCAATGGACTTTTTAGTACAAAAAAGTCATAAATAACCATGTCAATAATTCAAAACCACGAATGACAATAACCTTGCAAAGACTGCCATAACATTATCCCAATGGACTTCTCAGTACGTGTTAATATAAATTATACATATTACTAAAGCATTATGAACATTTAAATTATTATTATAAATTATTTTTTGCTTCCCAATATTGATATATAAATAAAGAATAATTTTACAGAAAAAATTATGAGAGCAATAGCCGAATAGTTGATTAAAACAATTGAATAGATATAGGACAATATCATGCAATAACAAGAAGAAAATACATATAACATATACACTGGTCATTAAAATTAAATGATAATCAGAAAAATTTGCTCACTAAGTTAATGTTGCAACCAATGCCCAATGCTGCAATTATTTTTGTTAATTAAATACTATTGAACTCAAAATTGCACTTCCGCGCATACGTTAGCGTCGGAAATATGCAAAGTAGATGGTTGCCAATATGGTGCGCAATGGACGTATGCTGGAATTCTGGTCTGTAGTGGTGTTTAAAGTGAATGTGGTGTCTGAATGTGATCAGTATTCGTTAGTTATGGCTCAAAGGCATAATTTAAGTTAAGGTCAAAAGTGGCGAATAATTGGCAGAATCGAGGAAGGTCAAAAACAAATGGAGGTCGCCCAAGATTTGAATATCCCTCAAAGTGTCATATGAAGAGCTTGGAGTCGCTTTTTAAGCACCGGATCCGTTGATAGACAGCCCGGTCAAGGAAGACCAAGAGCAACAACTGCATCCGAAGACCGTTTTTGTTAGTGTGGCTCGAAGAAACCGCGAAGCGACGGCGTCAGATTTGGTTTCCGACCTTCTGGCTGTCACAAGAACTCGAATTACGCATTCTACTGCTGCACGAAGGCTTAACGAGGATGGACTGTATGAGAGAAAATCTAAACTTTGTGTCCCACTCACTCCAGCTTCCCAAGGGGCCCGTTTAAACTGTTGGTGTCGTCATGTTCAATGGAGCCAAGAAGCCTGGGCTCGAACGGGACATTTCACGGACAACGAAAGGGCAAGTTGCGTCTTCCTTCATCTCTTCAGATGAAAACATGTCTAGAATCAGTGTTCAGACTATATCCGGACTCGTCTGTAAACAATACTTGAGCCCAGACTTCTTGCCTCCATTTAACTTGGCGAGGGCAACAGTTTAAACTGGGCCCTGGGAAGCTGGAGTGAGTGGGACACAAACTTTTGGTTTTCTCGCATACAGCCCATCCTCGTTAAGCCTTCGTGCAGCAGTAGAACGGCTAATCCGAGTTCTTGTGGCAGCCTGAATGTCTGAAAACAAATCTCTCGCAGTCGCTTCGCGGTTTCTTCGAGCCACAATAACGAAAAACGGTCTTCGGATGCAGTTGCTGCTCTTGGTCTCCCTTGACCAGGCTGTCTATCAACGGATCCAGTGCTTATAAAGCGGCTCGAAGCTCTTAATATGATACTTTGTGGCATATTCAAATCTTGGGCGACCTCCATTTGTTTTTGACCTTCCTCGATTGTACCAATTATTCGCCACTTTTGACCTTAACTTAAATGATGCCTTTGAGCCATAACTAATGAATATGGATCACAATCAGACACCACATTCACTTTAGACAACACTACAAACCAGAATTCCAACATACGTCTATTGCACACCACATTGTCAATCATCTAATTTGCATATTTCGGACGCTAATGTATGAGCGGAAGTGCAATTTCGAGTTCAATAGTATTTAATTAACATAAATAACTGCAGCATTGGGCATTGGTTGCAACATTAACTTAGTGAGCACATTTTTTCTCATTATCCTTTAATTTTGGTGACCAGTGTATAACGAGATTGGTTAAATTCATTTATTGAATCTTTGCGATGATAACAATGCAAAATTTAATGGAATTTCCTATGAAGAGGTATCACATAACTACGGAGTAGAAATCAAGGTGATAATACACAAAGATTATGCGCAATTGCAGCAGAGATCTAAGCATATAATATTTAAAAGATTGCTAAAAACATTTAGCTACTGTGGTTATATATTTAAAAAATATATAAGATGCCATTATTAATAAGGAAATAGTTCAAAATGAAATGTTGGCATTCAAAATGAAAATATATCATAATATAAAAACATCATAAATATAAAAACACCCTCACATTCATAATTACATGCGCAAATGCAGCATAATAATTTAAATGCTAATATATAACCATTAAATAAACATTACGGACCACCAACAAAAACTGTGAAATTATGAATAAAGTGACATTAACAAATACAGTTCCCCCCAACACACTTAACATAGAATCCAAAAATATAGTAAAAAACAGCAAAAATTGAATAGCAGAAATGGAATGATGGAAATTTGTAGAATTTAGACAGAATCATCGGGTCCCAAATACCTTAAGTTCATATATACTATATATAAATATATATATTTATATCTGAATTTTGTCATGCTGTAACCCTCGAATTTTTGAACCTATTTGGATGAAATTTTTCATATGCATAGTCCATACAAATGTCCCGACCGAGTTCGTTGGCCAGCTTCATCCGCCATCTTGTTTCAAAATGGCGGCCATTTGAATTTTTGAAACTTTTTTATGTTTTCTAACATTGTATACTTATAGAAAATGTTACGTTTCACAAAATTCAAACTCTTATGTATAATTTTAAACAGAATGTTAGAAACATTAAAAGAAATTTTAAAGAGTCACACAGTGTAAGTTAACAACATAGGTCATTTTAAAGAGAAAGTTAGGAAACCTAAAAATTTTCAAAAGCGTCCACAAAATTCAAATGCCCTGCATTTTGAAACAAGATGGCGGATGAATCTGGCCAACGAACTCGATCGAAACATTAGTATGTACTATGCATATGAAAAATTTCATCCAAATCGTTAAAAAATTCTAGAGTTACAACATGACAAAATTCAGATATAAATATATATATATTTATGTATAGTATATATATGTAAGTCAGCATTTCAACGGAGGGTGGTTTTGGTATCTGGGGGTCATGATCGGCGAAAATATAGCAAAATTTCCCGAAGTGTTTTCCCTCGGACGCCTGCAATACGTAGCTTTTTACTTTTTGTAATGAAAGCTACCTAAAAGTGTCCACAATTTTGGCCACCACTGTATATATGCACGTGTCTGTATGTATATATTACTGTTTATATGTAAAATGTTACATGAGAGTTGAGCTCTTCCAACAATATTCATAAATCAGAACTCTGGCCTAATGCGAGGGTTTTTTCCAATATGCCGTTCTCTTTGTCTTCCTTTAATGTTTACATTACGGAAACGGAAGAAACTATCTATCAAGAAACTTTTGAGGGGGAAAAATATTTAAAAATAAAATAAATATTAATTAATTTATTAGATAAAATAATTAAAGATCGACCGAAACTTAGGTTTCGTTTTCGTCCCAAAATCTAAGTTTCGACGAAAATGCTGCCGAAAATTCAGCCGGAACTATCTGTATTTCCAAAATATCGTATCTTCCTTCGGAAATTTTCAACATGACTCATTGATTTAGGCTCTATCGGCTCATATGAGACACTCTTTATTTATTGCTATGAACTTCACTGTTTATAATTATGAGTCCTCATTGACCTAACCTGAGGGAAAATTATAAAGGAAGCAATGCATAAATGACTAAACTTTGAAGACTCTTTCCACGTGCTCATTAAAAGCTGCAGACTTAACAATAATAGAAAGTTTTTAGTTTGAAACCGCTGAAGTGTTTCGAATGCTCTCTAAGGAAGGTGTAGTACAACAGATGAAGATCATTTACAAAAATCATTATAAAAGATAAATTGAGGTATGTATATCGAAAACATTTTTTAATCAGATGAAATTCGTATAATTAGAAAATCATTCTGTGTTGTTGATGAATTCATGAAAGTAAAAAGTTTTGGTCAGAGGCACAGAGAGCCAACTTGGGTCCCGGAGATGAAATTTCGAAACTGGGGCGCCATTTCAAAACTTTTTTAGGGGTGCGGGGGTTATGGTGGCAAAGTTTTTTGGGGAAAAGTGAGCAAATATTTATTTTGATCTTGTTGTGCACGTGTGAGAAAAAAATTATACACTTTTATTCAGACATATATATTTAAAATTAGCTAAAGTACTCAAAACTGTAAAATGTCTATATTTAAATCTCTAGTTAACTATTAATAATTATAAATTATAAAATGGATATTATTATTATTTTTTTAAAACATATTAAGTGTTATTTTCCTAAAAACAAACTTTTAAGTAGTTTATTTCAATTAATTTAAATGCAAAATATTAAAGAACTGAAAATTAGTGTATATTTAAAAATTAAATATTCATTATTGAATTGTTCTCCATTTTTTAAATATATTGTTAATTACTTATTGATAAATGCGTATGATTATTGATTGTCATAATGTAATAAAATATAAAAGTTGTATTATTATTTATGGTTTTTTTTTTCTTTTGTTTGAAACTCATACCTAGACATACACATATATATATATATATTATATATATATATATCCAAGTTTTGTTTGTTAGAAATGTGTTCCTATATATGTATAATTAATTAATAATTATACATATTTATGTATGTATTAATTAGTTTAAATTTCTTTTGGACAATTTCGTTTTCAATTTCGGTTGAAACTAGGAATATTTTCGAAATTCGATTTCGGTCTTAGAAACCTTTTTCGGTTGAACACTAAAAATAATTATTCATAAAATTTGACTATCCTTCTCCTACATATTGTTTCTAATAGAAGAAAAGTATCGGTTGTTAAATATATCAAAGTACTATTTTAATAATTGATTGAAATCTTTATCGACTAAAAGAATAAGACTTGTTAAAATCCTTGAAAAACCAACAAATAGTAGTACAACAAGAAGGCAGACAAACATCAAACATTGCAATAATAATTACAATAACCAAGTAAAAGAAACTCTAGTTGCTGTGCTACTTAGAAAATTTTGAAACATTTTAAAATAATCCAATAGATGGAATATGTGCTGCCATCTATGGAAAAGAAACTGTTGTCTGTGTACATTTTAAGAAAACGAGGTTTTCAAGATGGCTACTTCTAGACATTGTTTATCAAAAAATGCAAAATGCAAAAATATTACCATCAAATAAAAGATTGACACTTTAAAGCATTTTACTCTATTATCAGCAAAGAATTACTGAAGCATAAAAATTATTCTTCAAATTATCAAGAGTTCATTTGCAAGCTGCAACATTTACTTTTGAAGTTTATGATACAACATTAATTTATTAATAGCGTTATGTCTATTGAGTTTTATACGAAAATAATTGCTATTGTTTTAAATAAAACGGAACTGTTTAAAAAGATCAGATTAGACACTTAATTTTGCTGATAAATGTGCATATTTGAAAAAATACCATCATCTTCGAATTCGAAATAATTTAGAACAAAAAGTTTCAAGATTAGACCGACATGAACAGTAACTATAAACATCGATCTCAATTTCTGCATAGACAAGTGAAACATTCGTCCAGAGCTTCAATAATTCGGAAACCCCCAAAGTAGTAGTAACGGATTTAGTAGTACCCCCCCCCCCCCCAACCCCTTTAATGTATTCGAAAAACATTTCTATTTTTAAAAAAAATTATATCTCTATTATTAATGTCGTCTTAATCATACTGTCATATATTGAAAGTAAAATAGCTCTAAAATTATATTTCAATAATGTAATAATTAAAAACTTCGATTTTGCCAGCATGAAAGTGGTAACAAGTATTTTAAAATATTTTATGTGTTTTAGTCTATTACTGTTAGGACATCTGTGATGTTATTATTATTTTAATTTAAAAAATAAAAATTGTGATTTTTAAAAAGTAATCTCTAACATTAATGTTTTGTAATCATATATATCGTATGCTATTAGTAACGCTAATCACATTGATATCTCTCTCTATATTTTTTTAAGAGCTAAAAATTGGATTTTGATGATGTAACATTTCATTTTGCTAACAGGATAGTGAAAAAACAAAAACATAATGCATTTGCATGTATTATTGCTGGAATACGTATGACTCTCCGCTGTTTGTCTTTCTATTTTTCAAAAAATGCAGCTTTTTTTTACATGCATTCATATCTCAATCAATTTTCTAAAATCGCATTCGACCTAATGATACTTGTTCTGTGTATTCATATTTTCATAAATAGTCTCAGAGCATTTTTGAGTCTAATTTTGGCAAGGCGCGCTATCTATTTTGTGCATAGCCGCCTTGAATTAGCACCGAATAAGCTTAGGGGGCCGCCTTCATTCTGAAATTGTTCTAAACTCTGAAATTTAGAATACGAACACCTAATTTTGGCATCACTTTTGAATCTCCGGTAAAATTTTTCTTTGGATATCAAACGTTAAGCCATTCGGTCAAGCAGTTTATGCAGGTTTAAAACTTCGGGTATGTAGGTTTTAAAAACATAAAAGTTATTTTTCATATCATCGAAAGTTCATTTTCAATATTTACTCTTACAGTTTATAAGAGTACATTAATACAACATTAATTTTAATACCACTGTGTAGGTGGCAATTCATATTTTTTTTCTAAATTATATATATTTTTAATTAATTTTCGAAAAAAAAAAAAAAACCCAATAAATAAATTGTAACATATAATTTTTTTTAAAAACGTCTTGAGGGGCATCCCACCTGATTTTAATCAAGATTAGCACCAAAAACGTTTAATTAAATTTTACTTTTATAAATTTGGAGAAAAAAGTTGAAAATTGCTTTTTCTTACTTTGAAATAAAATATTTCGAAAATTCAGGTGTGAAATCAACATTAAGGAAACACAATTGCTTGATCCTGAAAGGGTTAAACAGAAATACATATCTATAAGCTTGAAATATGCGAATCCAAAATTACAACACATTCCGAAAAATAAGTTTTTGAGTAATGCTTAAAAACGTACTCGCTCTGCAATCTGCTTTGCAAAGATTACAAATGAATGAAACATTAGGCGTTTCAAATCTTAAATCGCATAATTCCTAAACTACTTGATCGAACGATTTCCTGTTCGGTATCTTAGCGTAAAATTTACAGAAAAAGTCAAATATGAAGTCGCACATTGAAAATTTTGGAGTTTGGTTCAATTTCAATACGAAGACGACCCCCTAAGCTGATTTTTTAAAAGTAAATTGAGAAATAATATAATTTCCAGGTGAAATGCTATTTCCTTTAATAATAATAATAATGATAATAATAATAATATTTGACAATCTGGAGAATAAAATGCATACAGGATTGTTCTCTCTCTCTTCTTCTTCTTCTTCTTCTTTTTTTTTTTTTTTTTTTTTTTTTTTTTTTTTGCCGAATGTACTCAAAATGGTAATGTACTGTTAATTATGGCGTTTACGAAACATCATCATCAATGACAACAAAACTAAGTACTTAAAAAAAAAAAAGACTGTTTCATATGTATTATTCAAACGGTGATTACTATAGAATTTTGAATTTTATATAGACTATATATATTAGATTTTTTTTTTTTTGTGTGTATGTAATATGTGTGTTCATGTAAAAAATTTACTTAAAGCGATTATATTTAAGCAGGACAATTTTGCGATTTACTTGAAAATACATTAAAATTTCGCAGCAATTTGTGCATTTTTATGAAAACACTATATGATTATATGTTCAAACTTTTAAAGATTAAAAATTATGTATGATACGAAAACTATTTTCAAAAGGAACATACAGCCGTTTACCTTAATACAATTTTAAAATTATATAGCAACAGACCATTTTTTTTTTTTTTTTTTTTTTTTTATGAAACTTAGCTTATGAAAGACAATACATCTCTTGTTATACGAGTCCCTTTCAAACAGGGCTTGGATATTAAATGTTCTGACAACAGAAATTCCAGGTCCCTTACAACTTTAATTTAACATGGAGGATAAGTAATATATTAAACGCTTGTTAAATAGTAGCATACCTATATTTCTTGTTTATGATCATAGAAATTTTTGAAAGCTCTATTTTTTTAGGTTTCCTTCAGCATGTTACTAATTTTAAATTTAAAAAAATGTAAAGCTGTATCCGGAATTCATAAATCATAATCAATTTTCACAGCGGCAAAAACAAAGTTTGTTTTTCTGTCTCGGCTTGGCCTTTATTCTCAAAATCCTGTTTTGATTTCATGTTTTTAACACGAACATGTTTAATGCTAGTTTTAACGAAATATGCACTTTTTAACGAAAAAATTTATTTTTACGATTTTTGTTTTCACGATTTATAGAGCACGATTTAAATTTTCAGGTTAGAGTTTATTTCCCCCCATCTTTTTGCGTTCGGTAAATTGTCTGTCTGCATGAACCAGGCTGATCCGAAGTTCAAACCTTGAGCAGCTCGCGGTCCTGTTTCGGACTGATTTTTTCTCATGAGACTGAGACCCTGCCCCGGCTTAGTTTTTTTCGGGAATCGGGCAACGCCAGTTGGATCTGCTAGTAAATAAATAAATAAGGGCTATTAAAACAGAAGTTTCCATTTGAAATTTTTCCATAAACATGCATTTTAAGAAATGTATACAGGATGGTCCTCGTATCGTCATCCACCACTGTAAAAACGCGTCTTTTCCTTTTTAGTGCCAGAAAAGGCTGAAAACGCAGTTTCATAACTTGCTAAGTTTTGGTCGTAGAAGAATAGAATTTTTGCTGATTTATTCTTTAGAGAATGGAGAAAGTTTTCTAAGTATACTTTATAGAGCTTAGGGATTGTATAAAAACTTAAATTTCATAATTTTAGAAAAAGTAACTATTTTGAAGGAAATGGCTTTTGATATAATGAAAAGCAACATTTGGAATATTTCTGAAATTAGAACCATATCTCTAAATATAACGTTTTAGAAATTAGCTATTGGATAATGATAAGAAGGGACTATGTACTGTTAAACCCGGTAAATAAGTTTTAGGAATAAAAGTTGGTTAATAAAATTATGGAAGACAAGAACTTACTTATGTTCTGCTAGACACCTTTTCAGGGCTTTGTATCCTTTTACCACAGTCAAATCACCACCAAATAATCGGACGCATGAAGAAATATTGACTTTCGATCCTCGAAGAAGATGGAATCCCCAGTACTGTTGTCCTTTATTCGGTAACACAATCCGATGCCAAACAACGCTTCTATAAAGATCAATGTCATTGACCTTAGGATCCGATTTGTACAGAAATGATTGAAAGCTAGATTCAGAGGATAAATCCACTGCTTGGCACCAGGTGGAGGATATCCTTCCATGGACTTGAATCACATCTCCTGTAGCCAGATGCTTCATTTCTGGCTTGTAAACATGGAACTTTAAAACAAGAGGTACCGTAAAAAAGACTGTTGCAAGACAGATGGCTCCGAAAGTTCCAAAAGCATGAGCCACCATTTTATTAGTTTCAAAAATTTAACACACGCAGCTACATTTCTACACTCGTACTTCCAGTTTTCATGACATATTTAAAGAAAATCACCATCTTTAGTTCTTTCCCGCCATGTTAAAAACGAAAGCGAAACATCTTATGAGAAAAACAAGACAACATAATTTATTGTCTCAGAACAAAGAAATAAGTTGTTTTAATTTCACTTAATAAATGTCGCAAGCATAGAAGATTACATACAGGAATTGTGACGCATGACGTGATCGTTCATTCCCGATTCTCGATACGAAATATTGTAAAGAAAGCTTAACAAATTATGAGTAGATGTAAAAACTATTAAAAACTACTGCAAAAGAAAATCATCCAATCGAGAATCTTCATTCTTTTAGACCGTTTATAAACGTTCTTTGCACCAAATGATGTATTATATGGAAATTATCAATTAAAAACTAACACTCCATTTAATACGAACGTTAAAATCACAATTAATAATATCTAGAGTTTCTTGAATGGGAAAATTAGTCGTGAGAAGAGTATAGTACTAGGTATTCAGATTTTTAAACGCATTTTTTTATTAAAATAATTTTTATCGAGCATTCTATAAGATGCTCACTAAAGACTTAGACACGGCATATGTCAAGGAAAACTGACGCTGTTATGTAACTTGCGAAATACATTCAAAAGATTATCTTTAGAGATGGGACAAAGTTTATCATGTAATGATGATGATAACAGTTCATCTTTCTTTATTTATAAAAAGCTCTTGCGTCAAAGTACATTTTTCTCCTACTAAAAAACCTTCTTCGGTTAGGCTGGTGCCTTTTAAAGATAATCGCCAAAGAAGTTGCATTATTCAATGATTCCTTAACCAGTATTTTTTAAATGGAATCCACATCTATTAACTTTAATCCGTCGACGGTTGCGTCCTTTTTTGAAGACACTATTGGTCGCGTTTGAGCGTTTTCCTCACACTGCCCTTGAGGTCTGCCCTGGCCCGCGGACCGTATCCATGCCGGCAAAATGAAGGCAAACTTTCAAAAGTTCCGGCCGCAGAAAAAGACAATTTTGTAACGGCTCGGATCGATAAAAAAGTAAACGAATCGGACCGGCCGATAAAAAAAAATAAATAAACGGGCCTGCCAGAGTGATAAAAAAATTTAAAACTATCCCACTAAGCTGATAAAATATAAACAATTTTCAAGACTGGGGCGAGAACATGTAAAAATGTGCTGCATGAGCCGGTGCTAGCTTGAGAACATTAATACAGAAATATATGATAAAATGTCCTGCGTAGAGACGGCACCGGAAAGTTGGGTGATTTTCAAAAAGTGTCGTGTTTTACTGTCCTTTCTCATTTGCGCAGAAAAATAGTTTAATATCAAAATTTTAATTATTGCATTTTAACTATAATGTTCTTTAATGATAATTTACAGATATATTATTATTTACAAAAAATTTAAAAATAAGAAATATATTCTTTTGCAGTTAAAATGTCATTACCATAAATTGTCCCAACAAGCAATTTATCAGGTAAAGATTTGACTAAGTTCTATTTAAAACAGATGGTTATAATTTTTTTTTATACATTTTTACTTATTAAGATGCTACTAATTAAAAAAATATTTATTTTCATAAATTAAACTTATCTATAATTCTTAATAATTTTTTTTAAACCGTGTCCTAAGAAAGAGTGTCATTACCATGCTTTTAACAAAAAGTTCATCTGAAATTTTTTAGAGGGCAGCACATGCCTTTTTATCAAGGCAAAAATAATCCTTAAAAGTCAACTTGTCATCAGGTTTAGGTGAACAGAGTAAATAGTTTTATAGTTTCAATAAAACAAGCAAAGACTTTGAATCTTTTGGTGAGTATTTTTTTTGTACGTCATTACCGTAACCACTTCTAATTGATAATTAAATGAACTTTTATTTCTTAATCTGCTTTTATTATATAAGAAATAGGAAATCATTGTATGGGCTAGAAGATATAATGGCTGCCATTTATGCCTGGGGAAAAATAAAAATATTTTGCTTAATTTATCATTACCATAGATGTCATTACCGTGCTCACTTATGTCATTGCCAATTTCATTAAAATTTAAAAATTAGTTTAAAAATGTTAAATTAGTAATTTTTGTCTCTGCTGATGCTTGTATATGAGGTAAGATAATTATTTACAAAAAATTAAAACTTTCTGATTATTTCTAAAAATTTGATTTTGCTACTCCAAAACATGGACAGATTTTGAAAATGACCCAGTTACATCGTGTTCAAACCCCAGGGTTAATTTTTTTCAGCAGACTCGGGCCAAATCGGGATCAGGCTTGCATTTTATTCTACATACTCGGACCGTGCCAAAAATGATCTTAATTGTTCCCAGGATGTGTTGAGTAAGCAATTTGTTTTGCAGAAATAGTAACAGCGATAATAAACTCCAATTAAAGGAATCTTCGGAAATACAGTTTAATACAATATAAAGGAATCTTCGGAAATACAGTTTAATACAATATAAAGAAATATTTTCAAAAATCTACTTTTTTCTTATTATACAGCTTCAAAAGTTACGTTTTTAACCATCTTTTTTAAAAATTTTAAATTACATTAATTTTTTTAATGTAGTCGTCTAAGAGTCTAATTGATCATTAATTTTACTATTCTGGATTCTATGGCTTACGAACAGATAGTAATCCAAAATTTTCCGATTACTTAAAATTTACCCATAAATATGAATAAAGTATTAATTATAAAAGAATTATTATATGTTAAGTAAAATCGGAATTTTTTGTAGAAATTGAGTCGGGCTGGGCTTGACTTCACTGATTCTGGTCGGGCTATGTTTTTATTTTTTATACCGGGTCGGGGCCAAGATAGTTCTCGATCGTGCAGATTGCTACACTTCCCTCCGTTGTATAAGCAGTGCATGTAATGAAAATAGTTATTAAATATTTCTTTAGGTGAACTAAAATAGAATTTCTATTTAAACAAAGACAAAGGAATTTAAAGGTAACTAGCTGACCCGCCCGGCGTTGCCCGGGCCTTAATAATATTCGTAAATGAATCTGAAATTTTTATCGCAGGTGCATACAGAGGGGAGTGGAGACTGCAAATTACCAGGGCCCGACTCTTGTTCAGTTCCAAAGTTGTGTAAATTCACAGGTTAAGTTTTTTCATTTTTATATGTCTCATGCTCTTTTTATTCCAAATTAATTGATGAATTCAATTAAAATTTAATTATATTTTCAATAATTTAATTTTTTATTTAAAATCTTTAGATGAAAAAGCAATTACAAATACAACATAAACTGTAATAATTGAAAAAGAAATAATAAAATTGTAAGCAAATATTACTATATAGAATGTTTTAAAAAGTACCATCCAGCAAATTTATTTTCTAATAGATTAAAGCCTGTTTCTAATGGAATCCTGCAATAAACAAAAAAAAAAGTTACAGCTTCCCTCTCTCCCCAAAAATCTTATTATGCTTTGTTCAATTTAAATAACCTGCATAAAACGGAATTTATCACTGGTCGTTTCCATCTAAGCAGGTTTTATTATATCTTACTTCTGGTGGGCCCATAATAATATTCTTAAATGAACCTGAAATTCGAATCGCAGATCCGTACAGAGGGAAGTAAACAAAATTACTTGACGTCATGACAACATTTTAAAATTTCTTGCTGCTGATTAATTCGCATTTCCAATATAATGCTTTGCAGAAATTGCACGTTTTACTCAAAGTTCCACAGTCCCGGAACGTTTAAATCAATAATTTGGATTTCAGAAGCAACGCGTGCCACTCTGCGGTTATTAAGCCTATTTTAGCGATCGCTTATGCTCTGTGTTTAACTTTATTCCCGATTCAATCTATTTCAATTTTCTGTTCTTAATTCGGCTTCTTCTTCACTTTCAAGTATTCACCGAGATCTTTTACGGGCATTTCAAATGATATTTTGAAGCGCTATAATTGCAGCGAAAGAGGGAAACATAATGTAGCATTTTCCTCTACGGCGAAATGTAAATAAACCCGATCGCCTTAAATCCTGCCAAAGGACTTTTCACAATAACCAATGAGATGCGTTTCTCAGGCGTTGCCATTAGACAATAACAAATAATCGCGATTTCTGTGCCACGTACGTTAGCGTAATATATATATAGATTTCTAAATTAAATTCACGCTTTTTAAACGTATCGTGAGAGAAATGTTCATAGTGCAAGAAAACATTCCTCGGTTGGGCAAATATTAAAAATGTTTTTTAAAGATAATCACAGAAGAAGTTACATTATTCAATGATTCCGTAATCAGTAATTATTATTATTAAAATATAATCGACTTCCATTCTACTTAACCCATCGTTCGTCACGTCTTTTTTTTAACGTTAATCAGTGTGAGCATTTGTCTCACATTACCCTTCTCCCTTTCCCAGGGCCATATAAAGAAGACCACGGGCCACGGTAATAATTCCATTGCGGGCCCCCCACCATAAATATGATACAATAAAACCTGCTTAGATGGAAACGCAAACGACCCGTGAAAAATTCCGCTTATGTAGGTTGTTTTCATCTTAAAAGGTATAATTGTATTTTTATTATTATTTATTTATTTGGGGGGGAGGGGGGGAGCTGAACTATGACTTTTTCTGTTTACAGCAGGATTCCATTATAAGCAAGCTTTACTGTTGGAATGTTATTCCATATGGAAGGCATGAATACGAAATTCCTCAATAGGTAAACAATAAAAAGTTAAAAGTTTTACCTTTCTGTTTTGATGTATTTCAATAGAAATATATTCTTCTTAGGATGAACAAAAAATATTTATTTGAAGATTAAATACACTAGAATAATATATATGCTGGACACAATACTGATCACACTTCACATTAAAACAAAACAGATGAATAAGACTATTTACAAACACAAAGAAATACTTTGAACTATGGTTTGTTGCAGTTTTTTTTAACATATTATCATTCCTTTGGAATATTATTGGATTTTTAATCCACCAGCATTTTGCTGCCAACTGCTATAAGGGAAGGAGAAAAACTAACTGTTCTGAGTGTCTGTCACAGTAGATCAAATAAAAAGGATTGTTGGATGCTGCCATCTGGTGGAATGTTCTTGAAACAAAAGACCTTTTTCTAACATCTCTCCCGTTTTGTGATAGATTCTGACACCAAGTGGATAAGGTTTCTACAAAGTTCAAATTTGGCCTTTGGCAGCGGCTTCCTCCTTATATCTGCTATCATTTCATTTGTTGATAGATATTTGACATCTATAACATTTTTCGTTTTTAAATCTCGTATGTAATGATACTTTGTATCAATGTGCTTAGTGCGAGATTTAAATTTTTCACTTTCAACCAATTTAATTGTAAATTGGTTATCCTAAAAAATTCTAATAGGAAAATGTTGTTGTAAATTGAGATCTTTACATAATTTTAAGATACATAGTACCTCTTGAGTTCCTTGTGACAGTGCCACATATTCAGCTTCTGCTGACGATAATGTCACACATGTTTGTTTTCGTGAGAACCAAGAAATGCAGCTATTGCCTAAGAAGATTACATTTCCTGGGGTGGATTTTCTGTCTGTAGCATCTTGTCCCCAGTCTGCATCCGAGTATGCAACTATATTAGGATATTCTTTTGAAGAAATGTGGAGATCAAGGTCTTTCGTTGTTTTTAAGTATCTTATTACCCTCTTAACAGCATTCCAGTCCTTTTGTGTTGGATTATTGCATCTTCGACTTAGTATGTGTGTAGGAGCGGTAATATCAGGTCTTTGTGCATGAGGAAATATATAAAAGACTTCCTATAGCTTGTCTATAATTATCATTTGATGATAAAAGATTTTCTTCTTTATCTAAACTATAATAGTTAGTTTCCATTGGGGTATAAATTGGTTTGGCTTCTTCAAGCTGAAAATCCTTAACTAATTGATTTATTTTATTTCTTTGTGAAAGTAAATAACTTCCATCTTCTTTTCTGTAAATTTCTATACCTAAGAAGTATTTTGCTTCTCCTAGTGATGTTATGGGATAAGATTTCTTTAAGTAATTTATTACTTCATTAACTTCATTTTCATCTTCTGAGCTCACCAGCATATCATCTACATACAGTATGAGATGAATTCTCTTCTTTGATTTTTCTTTTATGAACAAACGGATCAACTTCACTTTGTTTAAATCCATATTCCTTTAGAGTATTCTCTATTTCTTCATTCCAGCACTTGGCGGCTTGTTTAAGACCATATATAGCCTTTTTTAATTTATAGACTTTGTCTTTATTTTCTTCATCATGAAAGCCTTCTGGTTGATGCATGTATAATTCTTCATTATCTAGTTTACCATGTAGAAAGCCTGTTTTAACATCTACTTGAAATACTCTGGCTTTATGATAAGCTACCCAGGTCAGAAAAGCTGTAATAGTTGTATGTTTGACGACAGGAGAGAAGGTTTCATCATAATCAGTGCCTAATTTTTGAGTGGCAACTAATCGTGCTTTGCATTTTATTTCTTCTCCATTTTCATTATGTTTTGTTTTGTAAATCCATTTACAGCCAATGGCGTGCTTGCCTTTGGGTAAAGTAACAAGCTCAAATACTTCATTTTCCTTTAAAGAGTTAAATTCTTCCTTCATAGCTTGAAACCATTTCTGTTGATTTTTACTGGTAATTGTAAAACATCCTTAAAAGTTTCAGGATCTTGATTTCTGGAATAACTATCTTCAGTTTCGTAAGAATATCTTTCTGGCGGAATTCGTTTAGTTTCTCTGTTAGATATTCTTTTCTGGAAATTATCTTCACTTTCTTCAGTTGTTGGGCTATCTACTGATTTTTCATCCATTTTTATTTCTTCTGCAGTATTTTCTATTCGGATAGCTTGACTATCATTTTCAAGATTTTCTTCTGAAAAATTGAAATGCATTAAATCTGGGATTCGCTCTTCAGGATTTTCTTTAAAGACATTTTCACAGTTCATATTTTCAAAAAACTTCACTGTTCTGCTTATCACTATTTTTCTACCGCCTATATAAATTCGGTATCCTTTGCTTCTTAAATCGTAATCAACAAAGACTCCTTCAGTGGCTTTTTCGTCAAAATTTTGTCTCTTCTGTTTATGAACATACACATATTCTTTGCACCCAAATACTTTAAGGTGACTCAAATTTGGCTTATGCCCATTCCACAGTTCATATGGTGTCTTTTCAGTTGATTTTGTAGGTAATCTATTTTGTAAGTAGGCTGCTGTAGCTATGGCTTCTGCCCAGAATGTTTTTGGCAATTTAGCATTTATAAGCATGGCTTTACTCATTTGAATAAGCGAGCGATTCTTTCTTTCTGCGACTCCATTTTGGGACGGTGAATATGGCGTCGTTGTTTCATGATTTATTCCTAAGTTTTCAAGGTAGTCTTTGACAGATTCGTTGCAATAACCTGTTCCATTGTCACTACGCAAGGATTTAATCTTCAATCTAAATTTATTTGTTGTTGATGCAACATACTCTTTTAATTTATCAAATACTTCATGTTTAGAAGAAATGAAATATACTTGTGTATAACGAGAGTAATCATCAATAAATGTAACGAAATATCTTTTTGATCCCATACTTTTTGTTTCTGCAGGACCGCATACGTCGCTGTATATCAAATCAAGTGGTTTTTACTTCTGTGTTGTGTTTCTTTTGGAAACGATTTTTCTGTTAGCTTAGCTTTTATGCAACTTGAACACTCAGTATTATGAGAACAATTATTCACAGTAATACCTAAAGCTAAATCATCCTTTTGAATTTTCTTGATGGATTCCAAATTTCTATGGCCCAGTCTTTGGTGCCATTTTAGAATGCAGTTAACATTAGAACAAACGGGTAATATTTCTGAATCACTATATACCTTTTCATTTGTAGGTATTATTTTTAATCTGTATAACCCCTCATAAGCTTTTGCATCTGCAACTAAGATGTTGCCCTTTTTAATCACATATCATCTTTAAATGTTACAACAAAACCTTTCTCAGTACAAGACTGGACAGATAATAAATTACTATCCAACTCGGGAACATAAAGCACATGATCTAATGTAACTCTATTTGTTTGACCATTAAGTGTTTCAATATTAAAAGTACATTTACCCTTTCCCTTTGCAGTTAATTTAGTTCCATTAGCAATTGTAATTGTATCTTTATTCGAACTTTTTAATTCTGAGAACAGTTCCAAGGAATTAGCTAAATGAACAGACGCACCTGAATCAATAACAAAAGACAAATTTTTGTTTTTATTTCCATTTTGTTGAGATTTCATAACAAAACTCGAAGAATTTGATTCTTCCATTTATTCATGATAGTTTTGAGAATCTGATAGATTTTCATTTTGACTAGCAGTAGAGGCAGAGAAATTGTTTGTTTTTTTAAACTGTTGACGTGATCTATCTTGGGTGAAATTTGGTTTTGTTTTGTTAGTATTATTACCCTTTAAGTGAAAACAATCTTCACGGTTTTGATTAATCTTTTTGCAATGAGAACAAAATTTTTGTTTATTCAAATGCTTTGGTTTATCCCTATTACCCTTTAAAGCAAGCTACAAAAATGTTTTAAATCAGATAAAGAAATATTTTAAAAGCGATTTGGGTCAATACAAACATTTCTTAAAATATTACGAAATTTAAATTTTTATACGGTCCCCGGTCCTATAAGTTATATTTAGTAAAATTTTCCTATTACACTGACAAGTAAGACAAAAAAAGTCCCATTCATATAACACTAAAATCGAGCGAGTTATAAAACTTTAAAAATGCATGACTTATGCCACTTTTCTGCTCTGAAAACAAATGAGTTCGGCTTGGCTTTGAGGGGTCACATATCAAGTGCTTAAAGTATTGGAAGATCTTATTTCATGTGTATCTGCGCTTTGAAAAAAATTGTACAAGTATTACGATTAAGTTAACATTTATTAAGCTTCAGATTGGCTGAAATAACATATGTTTTATTTTGTCAGGATTTGAGACTGTTTCTTTTATGCTTTCATTTAACAAAAATTATGTTATTTTTATAAGTTTTTATGTTACTTAAACGATCGTATATATGCTTTTCCAGTTCAAAATTTGTACTAGAACTTTAACTGACATTTAAATACCCGATCGAGATTACATTTTACATACTGGCGCAAATCCAATAACAATCTAATATTATTATGATTTTCGGTGGTTACCATTTATGCTTATTTTACAGGATAACACAAAGATTTTCGGATAGATTACCGCCCAGAAGTTTAAGAAAAAGTTTTAGATTAGATAATACAAGACTGCAATTGTTGGGTTTTTTTTTTTTAACTTTTATGTATTTTTTAGCACTGAATCCGAAAATTACATTAATTTTTAACCATCATGTCAGGATATTTCGCAAATCATAAATTGTAAAAGTTACAGAATAACAAAAATCGGATACTATAAAGTAGAGGAGATGGTTGTGTTTTTTAACTTTTGATAATTGATTTCTATATACTTTTTAGCACTAAATCTGAAAATGACCTTCATTTTTAACCATCACGTTTCAATTTTTTTGCAAATCGTAAATGTGTAAGTTAAAATATAGCGAAAATCTCTTACTATAAAAGATATGTAAACCTTTTTTGTTTTATTTTATTTTATTTTATTTTATTCAATAATTTATTCGATATTTTTGCTTATCCTGAGATTCTTACAGCTAAATAGCTGAGTGATCAGATGAGATGAGGGAGGAAACTCAATTTTAACTTTAAACTTTTTAACTTTGAAATTTGCGAAAAATCCTGATGTGATGGTTAAAAATGAAGGTCAATTTCAGATTCAGCGGTACAGAATACAAAAGAATCAATTATCAAAAGCTAAAAAATATGACATAACCCAACTTTTGTAGGCTAGTGTAATTTAATATTATTTTAAAATACGTATCGTTTTGTAAAGAATTGAGGCTGTTAATTTAGCATCATTTTATTTAACAAAAATTCTGTTTTTTCTTTCTTCTTAAATGTTTATTACAAATTGTATATTTTGCATTAATAAGTCAGAATAATTAAAGATTTCAAATTTATATTGCAATGTTAATTTTACTATCGACCATTTTTTAATATATCTGGCGAAATCATATTTCGACTAAATTTGTGAATGACCCCAATTTGCAGCCAAAAATATGCTCCAACTTTAAACAGTTATTACTCGGTCAATTTTAATCATAGAATAACGGGACTTTTTGTGTACTACTTGTCAGTGTAAAAGGAAAATTTTACTAAATATAACTTATAGGACCGGGGGACCGTATAAAAATTCAATTTTCGTAATTTTTTAAGAAATGTTTTTATTGACCCAAATCGCTTTTAAAATATTTGTTTACCTGATTTTAATCATTTTTGTAATTGGAACTACATGTCTATGACTAACGGTTTAGGAAATAGCCATTGGACACCGTTGAGACCGGACACCCTGTATGAGGATAGTTTCAATTTCAGAACAAGGTTCCAAACGTGAAAGTATATGCATATATAAAGAAACTGTAACCAAAAATCAAAAAAGTACAAACGCACAACAAAAGTTGTCGACCTCAGGTACCCTATGAAAAAAAAATTATATGTATATACATAACATTATATAATATTACAAATTCATCATCTTTTTCTAAAAATAAAAATTAATAAATTGAGTATCAATACATTACACCGACATTATACATAATAAATCTGGATCAACTATTATTAATTTAAGTAATCATTAATGAATTTTTTCTACTTTAATAAACCTATATCCTAATCACCAATATATGGAATATTAAAATATTAAAACAATCAAAATTGGCGAAAGGAAAATTAACAGGAAGGCGAATTCATAAAAAGAACAAGTAAATAAAGAAATATGTGTAGGAAATCATAAATATTTGAAATATTTTGTAAAACAGTTTGTAACTAAAACAATTTAACTAATGAAAAAAGACCTGAAATAATATATATATATTATATATATATATATATATATATACATCTTAGAATGTTAAAATGTGAGCGAGAAATTTGTAAACAAAGCTCCCACAGGATTAACATTAGCTTGGACATGTCTTTCCGTGACTAGTATGGGCTCTTAAGACAAAATTAGAGTAGCCAGAGCTATTCGCGTACTAAGATTAAATACTTTCATTAATATTTTATCGATTTTCTCAACATTCATCTTAATTCACTAATTTCATTAGTTTCATTGTTGAACATGATGACGGAATAAGAATATACTAATCAAAACGGTTTTTTAGCGATTCAAAACAGCAGCAGTTTTGCGCTAAAAATACTGAAAGCCACTTCAGCGATTTTTATACGCTTTTTCCGGAACTCTACAAAACATGATTAAAAATATGGTATTTTGTTCAAATGCAAGGTGGTATTTTTCTGTTAAAATACGAAAGCAACTTTATAAATAGCTCGAGAGGAAGTGAAGAAAAAGATCAAGGAACGAATTTAACGAGAAGAGCTAGGTGGTTTTTCTATATTTAACGCGTATTGCTACACCTCACAGAGAAGTTTATTGAAGTTTAGAACTGAGTAAAAGATGAAACAAAGGATGTAAAATTCGTTTTGTAACTTTTTCGATGAACTAACTTGAAAATACGAAGAGAATCAAAGTGAAAAATCCCAGAAGTTGGTGAAGGAATGACAAGTGCGACATTAAGTTATTCTTAAACATCTTCTGCACCAGGAAATTTGTAGAATAATTATCTTTAATTTTTATTTCTTTCAATAGCGTATTACTTTTTGGATGTTAGGAGTCTAGTCCATAAAGCACCTATATCAAATAATTTGCTCAAAGTATATATATTTTTCAATGAAATGATTTCTTGTCAATAGTGTATGCAAATTAATATATATTTTTTTTATTTTAGAAAAGGGAAATTCAGGCGTTATCCATAAACATTAAATTAACATTATACAGGATTAGCCTAAAGGATTCACCGGGTTTCAAAATATTGTGTATTGAGAGTTATACGACCTACAAAGACGGGTGATACATGCATGACAAGATACACTCACCAAGTTTAAAAGCCTGCCTCGTGGATCGGGTGCAGGAACGCATCACTGCTGCTGTGATGGACATTGACAGAAACATGCTGTTGAACGTATGGACGGAATTGGATTAGGGGAGACCGGGGGGATGGCGATACTCGGGGTTATGCCGCCACCCCTCCTAGTTTAAAAACTAACGGCAGTTTGAGATAGTGAATGTGCCTGCACTATAGCAGCCAGCAATAGAAAGAGTGCCTAGAGTGAGAGTGATTTTGTTACATGTCGTTCGTTTGCTCTAGTGAAAAATTTAGTTTTCATCTAGTCGCTTCTTATTTTGAAGCTTCAAATGAGTATAGGTAAACACCTTTTATTGTAACACTAGGTACTTAAGATAATATTACCCGTAATCTACATGCATTCGCCGACATTTTGATACAATTTGTTGAACAAGTTCGGTTCTTCTTTCGGCTTTGCTGGGAGATTTGCTGTATTGCCCTCTCGGGGTAATGCCGCCACCATGGCAAAGGGTGACTTTTGCAATTTGAGTTAAATTGTAAGCTTAGCACATTAATAAATCTAGCCTAAGGAACATTGTAATTATTCATTATTCTGCTATTTTACATTGCTTTCTAAATATTTTCAGTAGGTTATGTGTTTCCTAGTATCCATTTTATGTATTTACTAGGTCATTAAAGAGTGGCTTCATTACCCCGATACAGTGGCGGAATTACCCCAGTATCCTAGGTAATACCACCACTGTACAGAGGTTGAAAGAAATTTTTTTATGTGTACTTACTTTACAATTATGATTACGGTTAAATTTATACAGATACTACAGATCATAATTCAGCTTTAGAATTTTTACTATTAAAAAATAAACATTTTTTTGTGGCGAAAATTTTTAAATTCCCTTAAGGTATCGCCCTTTCCCCGGTCTCCCCTACCGATAGGATGTGTGCCGGATGACTTCGGGCACACACATGGAATATTTGTAGTTATGGGCCAGAAACTTGGCGAGTGTATGTATCTTTTCATGTACCACCGTCTTTGTATGCCGTATACTTGTAATTAAAAAGTAATTTGAAACCTCATAAATCATTTAGGCTAACCGTGTATATAAAAAGAGCCTTTAGAATGGATAAAAAGATACACAAATTCTTTCTTTATAAGCACAGCACAGTCCCCAAGCGAAAAATATTTGCAGATTTTTTGTTCCTTAGGTATTTACAACTATGCAAAGTATCTACAACTTTTTTAAAAGCCAGACTTTTCTGAAATGCTTGATCTAACTTGATAAATTCCTTTCAATTTTTAATTTCTTTGTGGATTCATCTTCACTCGGTTCATTTTTAATTAATGAGATTGCGTGAAGTCTACCTTTTCAATATACCATACAGAAAAGAACATTCACGTATGTTTTTAATGCACGGTATTTTAACCCTTTATGCCCCGGCGGTACTTTAAAGTACCATTAAAATAACTTGTTATAAAACTCATTTAATACATCGATTAGTAGTAATACAGTTTATAATGAGTTATAGATACTTTACTTTATCTTATTCCAAAAGCATTATTGGTAGCAAAAAATAAAAATATTTTTAAAAGGATAATTACATTTAGCTTTGCATATTTGCAGCTTTCTTGACGTTGAAAAATTGTGGAGGAAAAGTTTCAGTTCGGAAATATTTCTATATTTTTATTGTAAGAACATTATATTTCTACATTTCCTAATTCTACAAAATACTAAAAAATAATTAAATAAATAAATAAATAAATAAAATATTTGAGTGGGGTTATAAATATTGCACAAAATCCCTATAAATTCGAATTTAATTAATTAATTTTAATTGGCAAAATCTTTCTAAAATTTATTAAATGATTGTGAAAATCTTCTAATGTAGTTTCAAAAATTTACGAAAAAGTTTTAGAAGACGAAATTTTCATGAATTCATAATTTGAGACATAAAGGGGTAATAGAAACTCCAGTTTGTTAAAAACTGATGAGAGGTTAAAATTTTATTCTTAAAATGTCCCAAAACATCAAAAGATTCAAAATTTGACAGAGATATCGATTTTTTTAAACGCTAAAACGCAGTTTATTTTATTTTATGATATATTTCTCAGCCAAATTTCCAAGTTGTACCAGTATTAGAGGAATAGCTGTTTTTGCAAACCACTTGCTGTTTGCAGTAGCGAACGCAAACTTTAAATGCATTTATCTCCGTGTTTATTTCTTTTTATTACAGATTGATAAATATTACTTTGCCCTTTAGTTTTTTGTCAAAATGAAAGAAAGATTTATTCAATGTATATCCTATCAGAAGCATTCGTCTATCTCGCAGATAACAAATGGAAGAAGTATGGTTGTTTTGAAGCTATCTAGTCAATTTTCGATTTCTGAAAAAAAGAAAGAAAAAGAAAACTGTTCTAACGAATTGTCGCTTTTCATGGAGAAAAACAAATAGTGATCAGAATGAGCAACATCTGTAAATAATTGCCGAAACGTCAGTGAAGGCTTACTGTGGAGACACGAAAAGTTTTGGTTTCCGTTAGTCTGTCTGTCTGTTAGTCTGTCTGTCTGTTCCGCGATAACTGCCGCAAAAAGCATCCGATCGGCTTGAAATTCCCTGGGCATGTTGATGAGCTCCCCGGATTTAGCTGTATAGTTTTGGGTTAAATTTGGTTCATTCGTTCGGAATATACAGAACATTTTATTTTGTGATATAATGCTTTTCTATGGGAAGTCAGACGATTTTCAAATTTTCATTTGTTGAAAGAAATCGCTCATATGAATAATAGATTTAAATGGTAAATTTTGGATGCTGAAATTTTTAAATATTATTAAATTATTCTTATTAGTTTGCAATTTTGTCAAATCATTTGTCAGAGCTTTTAAATTAGGTGTATAACTTATGATAGAATTTTATACATGTGTTCGAATAATATAAAACATTTTATTTTATGAATTTACTTATATTTCATTTTTTCTTTTAACCGTTGCGTAGCAACAGCATCTCATCTAAAAATATCATGAATGTGAAAGTATGTATGGTTTTTTGAAGTCAAATCAAAGCAAAAGGAATGAATTAATGAATGCCTTTGTATAGATATTTGCATATATATTTATTTAAACGCAGAAATGAAAATAGTATTTATATACTATATAGAATAATATTTTCATTTATTTATTCAACTATTTGATTATAAATGAAAAAGTTCGTTATTTTCATACAGAATAAACTGACATTATTCTGTTAAATTTTATAAACTTTATTGTTGCCAAAAAAAAATGAATAACAATTTCTCCCAAAGAGTTAATTTTAATTTGTAAGATTTTCACGTGCAAAAGAAAAATGGAATAAGCAAATAAAAAATAAAAAAAAGGATATATAGGACAGGAATGAATACATATAAACATTTCACACCAAATACCACCTAAAATAGTTTTTGTAGCAGTATTTTCCCAGCACTACGAAGAAAGATTCCTCGATTTACACGATTTTACTTGGCCTTCCTTTTCTCATTCTTTGCGATTTCATTTTCGCAATTGCGTGCATTAATTGGCACAAAATTTTACATTTTTATGACTGAGATATATGTAAGGCCATACAAATAAGAAATTCCGTATTGTCTCCTATAAAATGTGATAAAGTGTTG
This sequence comes from Maratus speciosus, assembly GCA_963932465.1. Taxonomy (NCBI): domain Eukaryota; kingdom Metazoa; phylum Arthropoda; class Arachnida; order Araneae; family Salticidae; genus Maratus; species Maratus speciosus. Next base: position 145,800,952 of record OZ010791.1, read on the forward strand.
GTTAATCATATATGTTTTTATTAAGAGGAGCAGAGCTGCCAAGCCTCCGGCGTTCTGGATACCAGTATTTTAATACAAAAAATGTTACTTTATTTAATTGAAACATTTGCGCGATTTAAAAGAACATTTTCTCTAAGATAATAGTGATGTGCAAAAAGCTTGAGACTTGGTATGTCTGGTGGGGAGTGAAATATTTTACTTAATGCATTTATCTCTATTTTAATGCTACGTGAACAACAATTAAATTATTAAAATAATCCTTATTACGAAAAATGAAACAGAAAGTCCGGCTAAGGGAAATGAAATTAACCTTTCGTAATTTGACCTGAACATAGGTCTGCGTCAAATTTCAACGGTATTTGTAACATCACGATTTTAAATTAAATGTAGATACTATTAAAAGAAAATCACAAAAAATACTTAAAGGCGCCAAATCATGTTTATCTATTTAACGATGATGAATTATTAACTGTTAGGTTTAGAAGAACCCCTACTTTAGGGTGATTTTAGTAAGTTAATGCTATCGAGTACATTTTTTGATATTTAGATTAGATCTTAGATAGAAATATTGCAGAATGGTAATCAAAAATATTTTTTTATAAACAAAATTTATAAAGGTGTTAGATTTCTAAATTAGATGTTTCAGTTTACATTTCCAAAAGTTCTTTATCCATTAGATACAGGTATTTGTGGTTAGCAGACAAGTAAATACTACTGTATGGATAATAGGATAACGTAAAATGCTTGACCGAATTATTGCTTATCCTTATAAATCGCAGTGTAAAAAGAAATCTAAGATATAGGGTAATCATTAACTCAATCAGTAGAAAATTACAAATGCAAAATAAATTACACAACGGGGGGTTCAGGGGGGCGCCCCCTGAAGAAATTTGCTTTATTATATAAAAATTACTAGAATAAGTAGCTCGTGAGAATTTCAGAATATCCTTACATAACAACGTGTTTAATTTAACGCTTTTAATGTCTGAAACCATCGAAATATTTTTTTCCTTTTATAAATGTTTGTGTAATTTAAATAGTTTAAATTTTGTTTTTGTAGAAAGATTAATATTACGCAAAGTTTGATAAAAATAATGAGTTGCAGAGATGACGTTGAGGCTCTTGATCTGCAGATTTACTAGTATAAAAAATATACTTAATTATATAAGACAAACATAGGAGGTCTATATAATATCCCAGTTCATGAATAAGTAGAATGAAATTTAAATTGATGCATCAGAATTAAATTGAAGTTCTTGAACTTCTCCAATCGTTCCGTAATACGTTAATATATCAAATCTTTAGTTGCAACTCTAACGCATAACAAACAATGCATTGAATTAGCTTTTGAGTACAAGTTACGAGTCAAAAATGAAATATCCACAGATTACTCCCCCCACCCCCCTATTTTTTAAACATTTTATTGGTCAATTACTTTTAGATAATCCAATATTTTTATTTTTGTACAAATAGAAAAGTACTAAAAATAACATAAATAAATAAATAATAATAAAACATTTTCAGCTATTTTTATTATTTGAAATCTTTTAAACACATTTTTGGGGACAAATCTAATTTTTGGAAGACATGTAATGTATATTTATATATAGTCCATTTATAATTCAAATCTCTTTACATATGGAATCGTAGTTGATCGGGCAATTATAGAAAAGATACTTTTCCATTGGAAGTTTTGTTTGTTCTGTACCTAAATTTTTCATAAGCTTGCTATTAATATTTCTTTAAATATCTTTTTAAAGGTTTTGATAATTCAAAATTATTGAAAATTAATTTTTTATTCTACTTTTTTTCTGAAAAACAAACTTTGAAAAGAAATTTTATAATAATTTATTCCTCAGTTATTTCACCTAAATGCCTTTGTTCGATTCCAAACGTCAAAGGTGATACCTACATATCTCCTAGAGCAACATTTAAATATGAAAAATTCAAAAAAAATACAATACATATATTTGTTTTAATAAAGAGAGAAATTGTTTTAAAGCTTTTCTCATGTACACTGTAAAAAAATTTCCGCAACGTTCCTGGGAAAAAATGGGCAGCTGAGTTGCCCATTATTTCCAAGAAACATTTCTTGAAAATGACGGGAAATTTACTGTATATGTTAAAAACTTTCTACAGAAATGCCAGTAAGTTTCCTGCGAAATACCAGGAATATTTCTGTTGACAGCAAACCATTACTGACATTTCACAGCATGCGGGATCCGCAGACGATTTTTACATTTCCAGTTGACAATTTTCGCTTTATTATCATTATTTGTTAGAATGAAAAAATATTTTGAAATTGACATCAAAATTATTATTTATAATTTACACGAAAAAATAAATTTTCAGTTAAAATTCAATAAAGTAAATATATATATGATATATTGTTTCTGAACTTTGCTTAAAATATATAAATGTAAATAATAATTAGAAAAAAAATCTAGACATAAAATATTTTGGATTTTCGTTAGCAATTATGTTAGTTTACACGTTAGATAAAATACATATAATTTTCATGAAAAAAAAAAACCTAAACGTAATTGTATATTTTTTCCGAAAAAAAAAAAAAAAAAAATTCAAATTTGCAGCAATTCAAAGTGTCAAATATATATCAAATTTAAATCAAATTGTAATAAAGTGTTAAAATATAAAATTAATTAAAAAAAAAAAAAAAAGTCCAGAGGTAGCATCGAACTCGGGGCGTACGGGTGGCGCGCGAGCTTTCTGCGTCCACACCACGAAAGACACGTTGAGAGCTGCAAACTAATGGCAGTGTTGGGTACGCTCACAAAAAAAACGAACTAATTCAAACTCAAACTCAATTTCTCAAAAATGAATCAAGTTCACGTTGAAATTCAAAAATTTTCAAATGAACTCGTTCAGCTCAAACTCATCTATTAAAGTGAGCGAAGTTCACTGAAAACTCCTTTTTTTTTTTTTTTTTTTTTTTAATTAGAACTTTATTGTTTAAATGTACAAAATTAGATGAAGCAATCTTTTGGTTATTCGATGTAAGGGTCTTCATGGGCCCGGCCCAATTTTTCTTCCCGACACTAGGTCCGAGCCTCGTTTGACTTTTTTCTACAGCTTCAGACCCAGATGGGCCGGGACTGGATTTATTTTCCGCCCCAAGCCGGGGCTGGACTGCATTCTTCTTGAGATCTGAACAGGCAGAAATTTTCAGTCCCAGTTCCAATCCAGCTCATATGAAAATCATTGGACCGGCACGGTTCTGGCCTGTCCAGTAAAAATATCAGTAAAGTTTGGCCCGGCCCTATTTTTTTTTTTTTTTTTTTTTTTTTTTTTTTTTTTTTTTTTTCACAAAATGCACGCATTTGTAAATCACTATTATTCCACGATTAAAATTGATATATTTATTTTCATTATTTTTTAAGATGGATATGCATTTCTAGGAAATAAAATTAAAATTACGGTAAGACCTGAGAAAAAGAACCTGCCTAAGACGGAATCCCGTGTTTCTCAAAATAAAACAAAAATGTTGATATATTTAACATGAGGATAACAGTACTTGTGAAAAGAATGTAATGCATTTACAACAGACGATGAACTTGCTCATAGGGGAACCAGCCCGTAACGGATTTTCTTCTTTCCTTTGCAATTCCGTCTTAGAACATTTTATTGTATAGAATTTTTAAATTTCCAAGCCATAGAATGTAGATTAACGATATTAATGGTAACTGTGATATTTATATATAATCAGATGCATTTGAAAAAATATATGTACCACAGCTCAGGAAACGTCTTTTTTAAATGAAGAAAATAAACATGATGTAAAAAGATAAAATAAGTATTTTTAGTTAGAACTTCTCGTACAAGACAATTTTTACCTTATAGGCGTAAAAAATCTATGTTCAGCCGGTTCTATCTTGTCGGGCCTATTCGAGCCAATTAATTTTTTGTGCAGGCTGGGCCGAAGTTTTATTTTTTATACCAGACTTGGTCAATATATATATATATAACCATTAATTAAACATAACCTACCAACATCAAAAACCGTAATATTATGAATTAAAGCTGTAAGTATAAAAAAAGTGCCAAATAATTTATATATATTTTTTTTGAACGAGCCGAGTTGTGCTCGGAGCACTTCTGGCCAAACTTTAAACTTTTTTACGGGACCAAAAGAAAAATTGTCTAGGAATCTACTCTATACGAGTTGAAACAATAATAAATTTAATTATGCGCCAATAAGGGTTAGCCGAAATATGCCGAATGACTGTCAATTTGGAACAATGAAACATTTTAAAAGCTTATCAGTAAAAAAAAAAAAAAAAAAAAAAAAAAAATATATATATATATATATATATATATATATATATAAAATGAAGTGTGTGATATAATAATAATAATACCCTTTTATTAATAAACAGTTTACCATTATTTAATTTACGATTGTACAATGAGAAATCAATTTAGAGATCCTAAAAGATAGTTTAAATAATGTTTATTTTTTATTATTCTATCTTAACTCGTTCTCAAATTCTCAGTTCAACAGCAAGAAACTTTCTGACACATTCTGTTACTAATTTTTAAAAGTAAAAGCATAAAATTGGCAAGTCTGACTACTGAAGCGATTTCGAATCGAATAACGTTTTTCATAAATGTGTTATAAATGTCACATGACGACAAGTTCTTCCCCTTTCATTCGCTGCTGCATCGGGAATTCGGTTCAAAACTCCCACTTTGACAGTATTTTCTGGAAGATATTCTAACTTTACCAAAAAATGGAAAATACCATTCGATTACATATCTTTGCGAACAAGAACACAGGCCAATTTCATGCATTTACAACTACAAATAAATTAAGAAATGTCACAGAAAGTAGCGCCTTTGGATTTGAAAACAGTCTTACAGACCGGGAGAAAAATTATATATTTTTCAATAAATTCATTTGCTTGCGCTTTCTACCAAGCGCGTAAAATAACCGCATTCAGTGCCCACGCTAAATTAATGTATTATAACGGAAATTTTTGGGGAAAAAGATAAATTGCTGTCAAAAGATAAGGCTTAAATTTCAAGATGAGCATTAAATGCTTATAAAAGAAGTGTTTATAAAAAGACTATTTTTACCCTTATTCTTATGTGTTTAAGGGTATTTGTCAGTGAGATCTCAAATTCTCTTCATTAATGTTAAACCTATGGACATGGAATACATTTTATTTGTAAAATATTTCCCAAGAAAATGAATATCTTTAGTTTTTTTTTTTTCCTGGGTAATTTTCTTAAAGGATTTCTCTTTTTTTTAGCTGGCAAACTTAAGCAATCGAAATTTTATTACAGAAATGCACATATACGCAAATATTTGTATATAAAAATTTGCTCATACAGGATTTATTTTAAAGATATTTGCTTATACTCTAAAATCTATGAAAGTATACGCCAAATCCTCAATCTCTTTGCTTTTATTGTTTAAATAAGGGGTATGCAGAATTGAAGGGATAGTGCATTTGCAAAGAACACAAAAGCTATCTACGACATCCCGCTGATCAGGAAATCGTCACTGTGCCAGGGAATAGAACCAGTACGTTTTATGATACCCCATGTATCAAAGAACACAGATAAGGTTACAAACATACAAAGACCTGAAAATGATGTACCTCGCGGCCATAGCCACCCTGAGTTTTGTTCTTGCGCTTTTGGGAAGAATTCACCGAAAATAATCAGAATGAATGTAAACATTTTCCCGACCTTCCCACAATGAAATAGCATGTAGTTTGAAAGCCAATAACATGAAGGTTTCTATAATAGAAAAGCTGTCTCGTCCCTTAAAAAAAAAGACCTTTACAGTTAAATAAATTCAGAAAAATATTTTTTCCTCAATTTTAAGATATCTTTTGCAAAAATCTATGAGGTTTTATATCAATGGTATTTTAAACGAAATTAAAAGAAAATTTTCCTGAAGACTTTACCTAATTTTAGTTTGAACAGTTTAATAATCTTTTTTGTAGAGTTTTTCATATTAAATAATACACACCAGATAAAACATGAATAGTGAAAAATGAAATTGATAAAATATGAAATTGTGTAGATGCTTGAAAAAATAACTTAACAAAAAATAATTTATTTATATTTAAACAAAAGAATCTAGTAAATAGACTTTTTCTGTTAAGATTAAAAATTCAAAGTTTAATAAAGTTAAAACAAACACTGACTAGATTATTAAAAAAATATTATATATTTGTATTGTTATTTTTCGATTACTGGATTAACATAGATGTGATTTTGATTTAGGAAGATTCGCTTCTGTCCCATCAACTCCCCCCCCACCTCCCTCCTTCCTGTGGTTGGCTGGTTGTGTTTATGACGACCAATTATCAACACGAGGGATACAGGCCCTAAGGGGGGGAGTGCTCTCCGTGGGGGTCTTTCTAAGGGAACCTAACCCGTATTTGCGCATGAAAATCCACGGTTCGAAGAAAAACATGAAAATTCCGAACGATTAGGCCGATGGGCGCGATTGGGTACGAATCCAGAACCTCTCGTCTACCAGATTCGAGAGCAAAACCTCTCGGCCACTGGTGGGGCCCTTCCTGTGAGTTAGTAGAGCCCGGCATCGGCTCGGGTTATCCGTTTTTATCCAAACCCAGCTGCGACCCGGGTGTGCAATATACTTTTTCATTGCGGGTCGGGTTGAATTCTACTTTTTTGCTGCGGGTTCGGCAACTTTCATTGTTTAGACATTGGTTTAGACTATTGCGGGTCGGGTTCGGTTTGACCCAACATTTCAAAAGAATGCCGAAAATATTTTTTTAATATTTAAAATCTATAAACAATAAGACCTTCATGATGGATATAACCGAAAAGTACACATCTATTCAGCGAATACTTTTTCAATTCTTAATATATTTATACACTTATATCTCTGAATATGGAGCCCTTCCAATCTACATACATATAACGGATGTGTGCAAAGACTATCACAAACACTATGTATTTGTTTTGTGTGTGTAAAAACGAATTGTTGATCCCATTTTTCATATTCCGAGAGAAGAAAAAATGGTTCTTAACTGTACCGTAAAGAAAGAATAATCTATGATCACATTTCTTATACATTTTATTTCTCATGCAGTAATTTGAATATATAATCTTCAACCTTAAAAATGTATTTATTTTCATATGAAACATAGTTTTGCTGAAACATTTTGTGAGCATTCAAACAATCCGATTTGAAAAAAAAAAAAAAAACTAGACCCTGGAAGAATTATTCTAGGCTAACCCAATTCGGAAAAACAAAAGTTAATATCATTAAGGCCAGAAACAGAAATTTATGGACAACCTGATCTAACGTTGGAATCTATTTAATGATCCCACCATCTCTATTATTCAGAGGTTTTAATATATTTGAATATTTAAAGAATGAATTTTATGAATATTAAATATTTGTACTCTTTTCTATAAAAAAAAAAAAAAAAAAAAAAAACATAAGATTGGCAGTGGAGGTATACTTATAGATTACCTTTCACAATTGCATTAAAGCATAATTTACTTTCCTTTCATTTCGGGTTCGATTCGGGTTGCTGGTCGCCGAAAATTATTTTGGCGCATTGAAGTCGGGTTGCAGATCTAGCTTTTTTCTTTTTCTTTTCTTTTCTGTTCTTTTTTTTTTTGGTCGTGTTCGGATCGGGTTGACTTCAAATAAATTTTCGGGACGATCTCTGATGAATTAAAAATTATAGTAAAATTTACTCGTCGTAAATGACGCAAAAAAAAAAAAAATTAAACACTTAGAAAACAAAGAATGAGAAGTTTGCGCTCTCAACACCCTGTGGGAAACATTTTTTTTAAATTATGTTTTTCTTTTTATGTTTATACGTTTAATATTTATCTTAAACAAGCACTTCAGGAGGCCAAGCAGCGTTCTGAGCGGGTCGGGTTGTATCCGAACCGAACCCAAACATTTCATTTGAAGACAAGTCTACCATCAACCCCACCCGAATTCACCAAAAAAAATTCTTGACTTGCAACCCGAGAAAAAAATTTTCGACGATCGCAACCCCACATATTTCAAGCCGCACCTGTTCCGAAATCGAAATACTTCAATCCAGAGCCCGACCGAATCGAACCCGAAATGAAAGAAAAATAAATCATTTTTAATGCAATCATTGAAAATAATCCATTATTATATGTTTAATACCAATTTTATCTTTTACAGAAAGAAATGTACATATTTATTATTATTCTTTAATATTCAAATATAGTAAAACCTTTGAATAGCAAACAACTCGGGATCGTTGAATAGAGTCCTGCATCGGATCGGGTTGTACCTGTTTTTTATTGTTGTTATTCGGGACAGGGTTATTCTATTTAGAGGTCTGCACGGGCCGAAATTCCAACACCCAGGCACGGCCCGCACAAAAAAATATTCGCCAGGCCTGGCCCGGTTAAAAAATTTAAAGTTCGGCCCGAGTCCGGCCCGGCCCGGTAAAACATCTAAAAGTTCGACCCGAACCCGGTCCGGCCCGAAAAAAGTTAAAATCTCGGCCCGAGCCCAGCCCGGCCTCAGTGAATTTCTACAAAACATTGATTTTTACGTCGATTTGGTTAAAAAATTTGTCTCGTACGAGGAGTTCAGGCCAAAAATATTCATCTTAACTTTTTTTTTTCATATTCATAGTATTCATTTTTATAGAAGTGCCGCAGGGTGCGATATTCATTTTTTAATGAATCTCTATTTCTTGTATGTAAATATTTCAGTTATATTAATATTGTTAATCCATATTCCGTGTATTGAAGTGTTAAAAATCTGAAAAATGCTATGCAGTAAAATTTACGGCGGAATTGCTTAGAAAAAAAAAAAAGCGTTGTAGACAAGTTTCCTTCTTAGCAAGTGTAAATGTATTATATATTCTTTTCTTGTGTATTAGTATATTAATTTTGCATGGATGAACACGTTTTTCAGTTTAAAACAAGATTCCGTCATAGGCAGGTTCCTTTTCAAACGTTTTACTATATTTTAATAAGCGTAGAAATCTACTATTCTTTAAAAAGAATGAATTTTAATGTTTAATTGTAGTATAATGGCGATTTAAAAATGTATGGATTTTTTGAATTTTTTTTTTTTTTTTTTTTGGCAAAACCTAATTTTATTGACTTTTGAACGGACAATAATTTTCATACGGGCTGGGTCAAAACTAGGACTGAAAGTTTGGGCCTTGAAGACTAGAAATAAAACCAGTCCCGACTCTGTACAGAAAAAAATAAGTTAGCCCCGGCCCGGGCCGAACCTTCAGGAAAAAAAGGGCCCGAGCCTTCAGAAAAAAGTATGGACCGAGTGCCGTGAAGGAAAATAGGCCCGAACCCGACCCGGGCCAGGCTCGGGCTTCGGACCGACCCGTTCAGATGTCTGATTCTATTTTCTTTCTGTGGGTTGGTTTCACTCTACAATAATTCTTAGGGGTCAGATTTAAGTTTTTTGCTAATCGGGTTCTTGGGATTTTCATAAAAAGTTTGAGCAGAATTATGTTCCGGATGAAAATACATACGCATTTCATACGTATGAGCGTATATTCAATTTACTGCTTGTGAAATAAAATGTATATATGAAACGCAATTATAGATTATTCTTTCTTTACGGTACAGTTAAGAACCATTTTTTCTTCTCTCATAATATGGAAAATATTTAAAAATTCGTTTTTGACATGCACAGAACACATATACAGCGTTTGCGAGAGTTTATGCACACGTAGACGTGTCTATAAATTACAAGATGTGTAGTATACAGCGGTAAAAGAGTATAATAGAAATATACAAGTGTTAAAAATTGGAAAGTGTTTGCTAAATAGAAGTATCCGTTTTCTGTGTGTGTGTCCTCTATGTATGTCTTATTGCATAGGAATTTTTAACCTTTTTATTTTCGACATTCTTTTGAAAAAACGGTTTAGCCTGCAAAGAAAGCAAGACCCGTGCGCGACCCAGAAAAAGTTGTGATCAGATTCGACTCGTCCCGAGTCCGTGTAGATCTCTAAATCGCATTTGAATGGAAAAATCGTGTTCTTAACGGCTGGAAAATTTTAAAATAAATTATGAAAAAAGTGAGTTTGAGTTGTAAATTTCGTTCAAACTCTAGGATTTTTTGAGTTTTCGTTCAGCTCACGTTCGTTTATCAAAAAGTGAGTCAAGTTCAACTCAAAGTTCACAACAAGTGAACGAAACTCGTGAGTTTTCGTTCAGTGAACGCACTCATACCCAACACTGGTATTTGAAACGTATGCTAAACCTCGGCATCTAATTTCTGAAAATCTAAGTCCCATTTGAAGAAATCCTTTCACAAGAATAATTAGAGATAAGAACTCTAAAACATACTTTAAATTAATCAAAATCGGTGAGAATCATGTTTGATGGTCCCCTGGTTAATGGAGATCCAAATAATAGGTGTATTTTTTTTACACGGTCTGCTCCTTAAACATTCCACAGACAAGTACGAGAGATAATCTCTTAGCGATGTCACGGAGGTATTGTATTTTCATCTGAATTGTCTTGACAATAGAGACGTAAAGGATTATGTTGTCTATTGATTTATTTGCATTCCATATTGATTTTTTTAAATTCATTTAAGGAATTCTTTTTCGACACTCGCGCGCGAGCAACGGATTATAGCAAAAAAATAATAAATGGCGGTCGCAGCGTTTTGCTGTTTCCAACTTTTGTTCAGGAACGTTTCAGATAAGAAAACCAGAATTTCACAGGAAAGAGCTAAATTATTCTGAAAACCTGAGAAAAGGCGAAACGTTCCTGTATTTTACATCGAACGTTACCATTTTTTTTACAGTGTAAAAATGGTTTTAAAAAAATATCAAAATATGTTTTTTTAATCGTGGAAATCATCTTATTTGTACTATATACCCTAGTCCAGGGATGGCGAACCTTTTTGAGTATGCTTGCCAAAAATTTCAAAATTATTGTGTACCAACATTCTAACGTGCCAGAAAAATTTTAACTTAGATAAAATCCAATAATTAATTTTTATAGTATTTTTACTCAAATATGTTTTACTTACACTAAATTCGATTACTAAGTTATTTATTATGCTGTATGTACTCAATAATATAGGCATGTCGCATAGAATTCCGGGTTAATAATCTGTAAATGAGTTTTTCTTTTATTGTATACTTCCGAATCAGATCATTTTAGTTGTAGAAACAGGTTCAATAGATACATATTATTTACAGTAACAGTTAAAATTCAATTTTCAAAATTATAACCTAAATATAATAACACTTAAAATTATTTAAAACCCTAAACCTAAATAAAATAAAACCTAATCGGAAGTAGAAGCGTGTCAATTACGTATATTACTATGCAAACAATATCTAAAAATTCAATTTTCAAAAACCTTTGAAATTTCATAAAGAAGCAAAATGATTTGGAAAACACTATATGTTGAATGGTTTGGCGAGAAAATGACGCCACAAGATGCTTTCATTGAAATTTATAATACCTTAATTCATTCAAAATTTACGGATTATTTTAAAGTAAATTATATACCTGTTACAGAAACTGTACTGTTTGTTAAAAAACATAAAATGGATTGTTCTCCATAAACTGAATATAATCTATAATTTTTTTCGCGTGCCAAAAAAGTTTTCTTACGTACCAAGTTCGGTACGCGTACCATAGGTTCGCCATCCCTGCCCTAGTCTGATCATAGCAGCATATATGATTCCTTCTCACGAAAAGGTACAAAATATTAAGAAAAAATCTCTTTTATAAAAGTATGCAAGGAATCTTAACCCGAGAGAACTCGCTGCATGAGATTTTCTCTCACAGTCGTACTTTTTTAAGACTCTTATTTAAATCATTTTTCATTTTAATTAAAATTTCAAAATGTTTTTCAATTATTTTATCTATTTTGTGAATAAAAGTACTAAGCCAACCAAAAAAAGTTGATATTATATGAATGTAAAGTAAAAGAAAAGCAATTGGGCATTCTCACTAGCGAGTTCTCCCGGGTTAAAAATTGCAGGGATTTATACTTAATAAGTAACCTTATATTAATGGTCATATTTTCTATTTTATTTTCCCCAAGTTTTTGATTTTTTTAAGTTTTGTCATGGCCACGAAGGCACATTTACATCTTTAAAATTTAAATGAAGACATAATTGAGTCATTATTGGGCGCAGTTGGTACATATTTATTTTTTTATAATTAAACGGTTAAGAGTCATTCACACAGAAAAGGCAAAACTTGCTTTAAAAAATTGTTTTAAACATTTTAATTTAGATAATGTAATTTTTTGAAAAAAAATGTGCACCAGGACTTCATTACTTTTCAATTTTCCCTTTGTATTTAAGACCCCCGTAATACTTCACACATGTTTGATAAATGACTGATCAACTAGAAAATATCAGTAAAAATGGATATGTCAAGTCCACGGAGGAGACAAAAATTAAGTTTTGAATTTTTAACTAATCTGGTTTTCAGGTTGCTAAAATGGTGTATTTCTTTGTACTAAGTGCAATGCTAAAGCTGTCGAAAATTTGTATTACTTATAAATTGGCATTTTCTTAATTTATTTATGATGACCACGGAGCATACGCTGAGAACTTTGTCAAACTGCAAATAATACTAATAAACTGGAAAAGATTCAATAATTTCACAACAGAACAAAGAGTTATGTCGAAAAAACAAAAAGGCTTTCTTTCTCCCAAACTCTCTAATGATGATTTGGCATGTTCTGTCATCTACGACACTCTTTTAATATTTATTAATACTTTCCAACAAAGTTGAAAAGCGTTTATGCATTCGATTTGTCTGTCCGTCTGGCCGCGCTCTAACTCCCGTAAATATACTCGGATTTTCATGAAATTGATAAAAATTAATTAGGGTCACCAAAGCATGTTTGGTATTGTATATGAAGTATGTAGGATTAATCGTTCATTTACAGGGGCACTCAAAAATATTCCTTTACATTATGGTATACGGGGAAAAATCGTTTGCAGAGTATTTTAATGACATTATGCTATTTCAAATGGATTGAAACTGATATGAATCACTGAATTCCACTATGATCACGTTAGAACAGGGCATTCATAGCATTTTTTATTCATTTACAGGGGCACACAAAAGAAATCGGTTACAGTACAGCACTGTCTTTGAGTAATAATTGCTGGAGTGTACGGTTCAAAGTTCGGTATGAGCTTTTAAATTTAATTGATTTTTTTTTGCATCTTACTCGTTATATATAAATTCTATGCCTCAAATACAGGGCTGCACAAAAGTATTCACGTACCGTTCTCCTTATTGGAGGAAATTGCTGAAGGTAAATTTTCAACTGAAGTATATGTATTTCTTAAGTGAACTAAATTTTGGCATGCATGTAGTTAATAGATTCAAATCAATATATCCTATACAGGGCCGCTGAAAAAATTCGCATAATTTTCCGATTGTGGATTGGAACAGCTGAAATTGGGTTTTGAAATTATGCGTTTCTATAGGGTTTAATTAGACGTAATATTTTAATTTTTTAAACGGTGCAGTTTTGTTACATTATTCTGAATGTGTTGGAAAGTGTTTCATAATCTATGCTTGACGCATGATTTTTCTTATTTGTTTTCTGTGTTCACGGAGGAAGACTATTTTGGCCAGGGACAAAGTTTATAAATTAATTCCTTAGTAAAAATAAAACCATTTAAAACAAATATTAAGTTACAACATAACTAAATACTTTTATTAATTAGTTATTACTGAAAAGCAAATTGTAAAATAATTTAAATTGTTTAAACTTTAGTGAAATGAAAGTTGTATTTTAAATATAGGACGTCCGAGGGGACTTTCGACTTATATTCATTAATAGATTAAAGTTAAATATTATTTTGACAGAAATTTATTTAATAACTGACTTAACACTTAAATATGCACATTAATGAAAATATTAGGAAGTTCGCTACATCTCCTAATATTTATCCCTTCGGGACCATAAAACGCATCTTTTTCGTGAGAATGGTCCATATGAAAAACATTTACAAATTATCTGCTTTAGGTATGTTCATAATTATATAAATACGTAGCACCTATAGCCTTTGTCTGGCCCGTCCGCCTGTCCACATGTAAGAGTGCAAAAATTATCCAACCGAATGGTTTGAAATTAATATGTATAATCGTTGCAGAATTTTGTCGAGTCATTTCAAATTTTAGGAAAATCAAATCAAAACTTTAAAAGACATTAATAAAAGTTTTTTTCCTTTATATTAAATTTTATCCTACGTAATGACTTCACTGACATCCCATGATAGGTAATGATTCTAGGTTGCCATGGTGATGACGTCCTTTTTAAGGTGGAGTTACATTATTTACGTATTACTGAATTTAATGTATACACTGACTATATGACCTGACCGGTCACCGATTTTAGACGTTTTGTTAAATATCTAGAAAAATACATGAGGAATTAACCTGAAACTACAGGTGTGTAAACAGTATAGTATAGGTCATATATTTACGTGAAGTTTTTTTCACCGAAACCCCATAGGGGACCGTCAACAAATTGAAAAAGAACGAATATCTTTTGGATAACCCTGTAAAAACTAATGTAGCAAAAGCTTTCAAACTCGAGATTATTAATAAGTGGCTCATTGTAATATACTGTGTCTATTTTTATTAGGGGTTGTATTAAATATCTGTTGATTAGTGCCAAAACAGTATACACGATATTGCACGTATATATTTGGATACAACCCCTCATCTTTTTGCTTCCTTTTGGGAACAACGGATTTCGAGCTTATTCTATCGACGATAATTTTCAGAATTTTCAAGCTATGATTTTGAGACTTTCACAAAAGCTGCTCTATATACTTAGCTAATACATGCACATTATATTTTGATTGCATGCGCCGTGAAACATTTTTTTAGTAAACCTGCTCATTTTTCATCCAATTTTTATTATTTTTCAATTCTGATTGCAGAGTATTGGGTACAATGTTGTTTGTCATATTTTCTGAAAAGATCTTTTTTTTATATTAAGCTATAAAATATATTATATATTAAGCTCTGCAAATTATAAGCAAAAAACTCGGCAAAAGTTGGGACTGTTTTTATAAAAAACCTTAATTTCTGTACGAGTATACATGCTATCCTCATAAAAATTAACACAGTGTATCACAATGAGCCACTTTTTAATAATCTCGAGTTTGAACGCTTTTGCTACATGAGTTTTTACAGGGTTATCCAAAAGATATTCGTTCTTTTTCAATTTGTTGACGGTCCCCTATGGGGTTTCGGGAAAAAATATTCGCGGTAATATATGACCTATACTATACTGTTTACACTCCTGGAGTTTCAGGTTAATTCCTCATGTATTTTTCTAGATATTTAACAAAACGTCTAAAATCGCAAGTGACCGGTCACCTTTGGCCATATAGTGTAATCATAATACATTTCGTATTCATGCATTTTTGCAAACGAGTGCAACAGCTATTGCACAAAGATCTGAATATTTATAAAACTAGTTATATTACAAAGGCACCTCATTTGCAACGTTTGACGTGCGTAGTATCGTACAATTTCCGAATTTTTAAAGAAATTTATTTTATTTTACTGTTTCAACTAAAACTTTTTACACTATAAAAAAAAAAAAAAAACCATTTTTCTTTTGCTTGGCAACTTCTTATAATAGGAATAAGAGGTTTCAGAATTATTTGTTCCTATTATCATATTTTCAAACAACTTTTGCACTGAGATCATAAATTTTCAAACATACTATCTGGAAGTTAATGTAGTGGAAGCATTTGCATTTTACAACTGCACAACCACGACCTAAGAATTAAACTGTATGTTCTGCGTTGTTATCTTGTTGAAACAAACTACTTTCCTAAATCTAAATTCTATACACTTCATTTGAGGGCGTGAGTTTCAAAACTCGCCTTGTCCAGAAAATCAAATTTCGGGAAATCGCGACAAATCTCTGACAGCGTGCATTGATTTTCATTGTATAGTAAGATTTTACAATGCCATAAATACACGATAAAACTATTTTTTTTTTTTTTTTGCAGATTGTACTGTTTATTCGATGCATGTTCACCAACACAATAGATTGATTGAGAAAACTCGATTCTTTAAATTTTGGATAAAGCGAGTTTTGAAACTCATGTCCTCATTTGAACTTAATCCTTAAAATATCCCAATACGTTATCTTTATTTATAAGTATGTATATATATATATATATATATATATATAAAGAACAAGAAAGAAAAATCATGCGTCGAACATAAATTATTAAAACACTTACCAACATTTTCAGAATACTGTAATGAAACCTCACCGTTTAGCACTTTATCTACTGACGTTACTTATAAGTACCATTAAAATAACTTTTTATAAAATCCATTTAATACATCGATTAGTTGTAATACCGTTTAGAATGAGTTATAGATACATTACTTTATCTTGTTCCAAAAGCATTATGGGTTACACAAAACAAAAATATTTTTAAAAGGATAAATTTCTTTTGCCTTTGCATCTTTTCAGCTTTCTTGGTGTTCTGGGGGAGGAGGATTTTTCAATTCGAAAATATTTCTATATTTCTATTGTAAGAACATTATATTTGTAAATTTCCTAATTCTACAAAATACTAAGAAAAATATTTAAAATAAAAAATTTGAGTGGGGTTGTAAATATTGCATAAAATCCCTATAAATTCAAATTTAATGAATCCTTCTAAATCCTTCAATCCTTCTAAAATTCTTCCAAAATTCATTAAATGATTATACAAATCTCCTAATGGAATTTAAACAATTCACGAAACATGCTTTAGGAGATAAAATTTTCATGAATTCATAATTCAGTTATTTTAAGGGTTAAAAGGGTGAAAAAAGATATGAGGATGTTACTTTCACAACTAGCTTTATCTAAAATTTAAAAAATCGTGTTTTCTCTATCAATCTATTCTGTGGGTAAACCTGCAAAGAAAAAAAAATCTAGTTTTATCGTGTATTTTTGGCACTGTAAAATCTTGGTTTACAATGAAAACCAACGGTGGGTTTTCGTCAGGATTTCAATCAGAGGTTTTTCGCGCTTTCTCAAAATTTTATTTTCTGGCTAAGGCGAGTTTTGAAACTCACATCCTCATATTATAAGTAAACAATTTAGGGTACTTTTCGGTTAGCCGGGCGCCAGTGTTATATTTACATACATAGATATACATATATATACACATATATGTGTGTGTGTGTACATATATATATGTACATATATGTGCATATATATGTATATATATGTATGTAAATATAACACTGGCGCCCGGCTAACCGAAAAGTACCCAATTTAGAAAAGCATAACACATTTGACAACCAGGTTTCAGCAATTACCGTTCATAGCCGGAAAAGATCTCTAATTATTTTGCGTAGCCCTGTATAGGATCTATACATTTGTATGCATACTTCATAGTATACTAAAATTTAATTTGGAAAATTCCACTCAGTTGAAAATTCACCTTCAGCAACTTCCGCCGATAGGAAGAAATGCAAGTTAATTCTTTTATACAGCTGTATACATTATCTACCGATTTTTATACAGACAACATATTAAAATAAAATTTATTTCAGGCAAGAAATGCATAACACAAATAACAAGTCGGAAATTGTACGTCAAACGTGACAAATAAGGTGCGTTCATACTATAACTAGTTTTATAAATATTCAGATCTTGATGCAATAGCTGTTGCACACTCTTATACAAGAATGTATGAATGCAAAATTTATTACGATTATATATATTAATTCAATTCAGTAATACGGAAATAATAGGACTCCATCTTAAATAGGACGTCATCACCATGGCAAACTAGAATCATTACCTATCATGGGATATCATTGAATTCATTGCGTAGGAAGGGATTTAATGGAATGAAGAAACCTTTCATTAATATCTTTTGTAAGTTTTGATTCGATTTTCATAAAATTTGAAATGACTCGACAAAATTCTGAAACGATTTATATTAAAGTTCAAACCATTCGGTTGGATAGTTTTTACGTTGTTATATACGGACGAACGGACCAGATGACGACTATAGGTGCTACATATTTATATAATTGCGAATGCAGCTAAAAACGCACTTTCAGAAATTATTCATAGACGACGATGTAGCAAGTCCTGTATATGAATTTGTTTATATTTTGCATGCATTCCTTAGTATACTAAATATAGATGAGTTGGAAAATGAATAAGTCATCAATATGAATTACAAACTATTCTTCTTCAATTCATGCCCATACACAGTAATGCTTACGATTTCTTTTGTGCAGCCCTGTGTACAGTCCGTTTCAAAAGTTTAGGCACACACTAAAATATGATAACAAAATTGAAAGGAGAAATAAATAAAATAATTTCACGATAAATAATCAAAATGTAAAGGAAATGAAAATATAGTACAGAAATTGCAGTAGTTACATCACGGCTACCTATCTATATAATAAAGGACAGACGTATCTGAGCGTAACGCTGACGTCATTTTGCGAATGGCAGCTGCAAATGATCAAATTTTGCTTTTACTGCAATTTTTTAAATTTTTTGAACTTCTAAACATCGCAAATTTTCATTTTTTACACCGTCGAAAAGACAAAAATATGTATTTCCAAATCCAATTTGTTTGAAAGCTACATCACAATTTGTTTGAAAACAGTATAGCTATTTACTTAATTTTTATTGTTTTCAAAATAATTGTCAGGTATGATTTTTTTTTCAAATCTATCTCTGTCGTTTGCAGACGCTTGTGAAATATAAATCCGTTTGTACTTGAGTTAATATAAATAGCTCATAATTTGTTTCTAGCTTATATTCTATAACGAAATTAAAACATGCATTAAACAATAAGTAAGACAATAAAAAATACATCAAATTTAAGATATGCCATCGAATTTTGCGATTAAACATTGAAATGAACCGAATCAAAAAGGCTCATTGTAAATCTTTGGCGATTTCTTCGGTTGTTAAATCCCTAAATAGGAAAATATCGCTTTTAATACATTTCAAAACTTTATTTGAAGGAATGATTACTGTTTTTCATATAATGATTTTTAGTATTGTTAATGAACATTCTAAAAATATATATATTAACTCATTAAAGCTGGTTGACAAGAAAACTTGCCATGCAAAGCGAACACATTTTTTAAATTTCAATACCAGTATTTTAGTTTGAAAAATTTCACATTATCTAATCACAGATTTTGAACGATTAAATAATGCAAAATTACAAAGTCGCAAAGACTGGTGTCGAAGAATTAAAAGAAGTGTAGGAGGCTCGTCGTGAATGGGTTAAATGTAAAAAATCTTTTAAAGTTATAAAATAAAAGCAGTACCGTGCGAGTCTTTCTCACCGTAATCATTGAGATTATTTATTGATATGTTTTTTCATTAGCTTCGATTTTTTTTTATATATATATATTATCAAACAAAGCGTTTTAATGATATACAACCTGTGGCCAGAAAGTTCGGTGAATGAATTTTTATTTCAAATACAGTATTGTGCAGCATCAAATACAATTTACTGTCCTTCAAAATGATCTCCATGGATGGTAATGCACTGTTGTGAACGAGTATATAAGTCCTGGTAACTCCTGTAAAACAGTTCTTTCGGAATGGCTTTCAGCTCGGCCGTCACGTTGCGTTAAATGTCTGTGATGTCCGTAAATCTCTTTCCCTTCAGGGCTGACTTCAATCTGGGGAAGAGGAAGAAGTCTGCAGGTGCCAAATGAGGTGAATAAGGGGGTGATCAAGTGTCACAACTGCATTCGCGGTCAGAAACTGCTGTACAACCAAGGCGGTGTGCGGACTTCGCCGTGACGGCCAAGCTAAAAGCCATTCCGAAAGAACTGTTTTATAGGAGTTTCCAGGAATATACTCGTTCCCAATAGTGCATTACCATCCATGGAGATTATTTTTAAGGACAGTAAATTGTATTTGATGCTGTACAATACTGTATTTGAAATAAAAATTCATTCACCGAACTTTCTGGCCACAGGTTGTATAAATATACTACATCAAAAGCCTCTTGCAGAAACTTTGACAAATACCTCATTCATTGCTTTGTTTTTAGTATGTGCAGAGAAAAAGGGATATTGATATCAGAAATAATATATATGATGGTTTGTACCTATATTCTGTTAGCCGGGAAGCCCGGGTTTATCTCCTAGTTTATTTAAAAATCGCGCTTATTGGTTTCAACCAACCAACAGGTTTGCCCGAGAAGTACAATTGCGAATATTCAATTTCCGTTCGTTATTTAAGATGCCGAAAGCTACGGATTTCATAAAAGATTTTTAAATTGAAATAAAAATCTAAGCCCCTTATTTAATTTTCTAGAATGTTGACTTGAATATATTGAGTAAAGAGTATGTGCTAGAAATAACAATTTCGCCACGTGTAACAAGTATTCAGACTGATTGAAAAATTGGAAGACTGGCGCCAAAACAAAATACAGTCGAACTCCGATTTAACGAATCGTTCGAGACTACACTGTAAAAAAAAATGGTAACGTTCCATGTAAAATCCAGGAACGTTTCGCCTTTTCTCAGGTTTTCAGAATAATTTAGCTCTTTCCTGTGAAATTCTGGTTTTCTTATCTGAAACGTTCCTGAACAAA
This sequence comes from Maratus speciosus, assembly GCA_963932465.1. Classification (NCBI taxonomy): domain Eukaryota; kingdom Metazoa; phylum Arthropoda; class Arachnida; order Araneae; family Salticidae; genus Maratus; species Maratus speciosus. The sequence goes on from OZ010791.1 coordinate 145,821,549, forward strand.
AGTTGGAAACAGCAAAACGCTGCGGTCGCCATTTATTATTTTTTTGCTATAATCCGTTGCTCGCGCGCGAGTGTCGAAAAAGAATTCCTTAAATGAATGTAAAAAAATCAATATGGAATGCAAATAAATCAATAGACGACATAATCCTTTACGTCTCTATTGTCAAGACAATTCAGATGAAAATACAATACCTCCGTGACATCGCTGAGAGATTATCTCTCGTACTTGTCTGTGGAATGTTTAAGGAGCAGACCGTGTAAAAAAAATACACCTATTATTTGGATCTCCATTAACCAGGGGACCATCAAACATGATTCTCACCGATTTTGATTAATTTAAAGTATGTTTTACAGTTCTTATTTCTAATTATTCTTGTGAAAGGATTTCTTCAAATGGGACTTAGATTTTCAGAAATTAGATGCCGAGGTTTAGCATACGTTTCAAATACCCATTAGTTTGCAGCTCTCAACGTGTCTTTCGTGGTGTGGATGCAGAAAGCTCGCACGCCACCCGTACAACATAATTACTAACGAAAATCCAAAATATTTTATGTCTAGATTTTTTTTTCTAATTATTATTTACATTTATATATTTTTATATTTTAAGCAAAGTTCAGAAACAATATATCATATATATATTTATTTTATTGAATTTTAACTGAAAATTTATTTTTTCGTGTAAATTATAAATAATAATTTTGATGTCAATTTCAAAATATTTTTCATTCTAACAAATAATGATAATAAAGCGAAAATTGTCAACTGGAAATGTAAAAATCGTCTGCGGATCCCGCATGCTGTGAAATGCCAGTAATGTTTTGCTGTCAACAGAAATATTCCTGGTATTTCGCAGGAAACTTACTGACATTTCTGTAGAAAGTTTTTAACATATACAGTAAAGTTCCAGTCATTTTCAAGAAATGTTTCTTGGAAATAATGGGCAACTCAGCTGCCCATTTTTTCCCAGGAACGTTGCGGATTTTTTTTTACAGTGTAGCAACTTCGTTCGTTAAATCGACATAATCAAAGGATTTTTTTTGTACAGCAGAACAAGTTAAAAAAGGGCTATAAATAAAAAGAACAATGCTCATTTACCTTAATAATGATGTTAAATTTTTTTTGTTTTAAGAAAATCAACTGTATAAATAACGATTATTTTTTTATGTGCTACTATAAGTAACAAGCATTGTAATTGAGAAAAAATATCATTTATTCAAATTTTATAGATAAATTATTTTTTAGAAAAAAAAATCTTTTATAGATGCTTGTTTGCTTTGTTTTGATTTTGTATTCCAGAGTTCTTTATAGATTTTTTTACAAAGCTGTAAAGTGTCATCAACATCATGCATAGGTGCCAGCCAACCTCAAACTAATCTTCCGTAATACTTGCGTTAATTTGACCCTGGTTTAACGCGTTTCGTACCAGAAATTATTTTAAGAAATGAAATCAAATATGTTCCATGTAAAAACCTGAAATAAAATAAATAAGCATTCTTGAAATAACTTTTCCGGTTCGAAACGTGGTTAACCTCGGTCAAATTAATCTAGACATTACGGAAGATTAGTGGAAGGTTGGCAGCTATGCATAAGCCAATAAATACTGCTTCAAAGTAGCCAAACTGCAAACTGCTTTTTTGAATGTTGCATGCTTCATCTGTATTTCATCTTCTTCATCCGATCCGCTACTACTGCTATTAATAATCTCGTTGTAATGTACATTTTCGCATGTAGATAGTTCTGCGTCACAAATTACGTATTCAGAAAATTGACAATCAGGGGCTTTGAAAATCTTTGATAAATATTAGAAAATTTCTTCTATTTTTCTTTATTATTATTTTTTTTTATATCGAAAGTTATTCGTTAAATCGGGATTAAAAATTCATTAAATCGAAGTATTTTTGTTCCATTTCCTTAGGAACCATACAAAAATTCGCTAAATCGAGAAATACATTAAATCGCGATTCGTAAAATCGGGGATAGACTGTATGTCCATAAGACAAATTAAAAATAATATCGATGCCAATGACTCAAAGGATACAATACACAGATGCATAAGAAAATACAAGAAATTTAAAATAAAAGGTTTTGTGAAACACGCCTAAAATCAAACCATAAATATGCCAGAATGGATTAGGATTGAAATTACAGCTCGTACGGGTACAAGTGGTCACTGTATTATTCACTTATGGAAATAAATACGAATGGTTCAGACGGCTGCAATCACTACTGACATGACCTCAGGAAACAGCCCCATACTTTCTTGAACGGAGGACAAGGCGGTAAGTCTCTGGTGGTTTGGGGTGCGATTAGCTTTAATGGTCAATTCTAACTGGCCGTAACTCATGGAACACAAAATTCAACAACGTATCAAGAGACACGTCAGCAATATTTACTTCCATCTGATGACATTTTAGGTTGCTTAGAGTAGAGATTCAGAAAGACAAGACAATGTATCAATCCACAACTCACATAGATCAAAACAGTGACTTTCCGCCTGAGATGTTAATATTTCAGATTGGTCAGGTTTAACTTTTGACACAAACTACTTTGTAAACATTTGGGTATAATAACCCGTGAAGTATACAATAATGGAAAGCAATATGTCTCTACTAAAGAACGAAATGAGATCCTTAAAAAAGCATTGTATTCTTTGTCATTAATAGTAAGTAGAACCTCATTTATCCGAAACTCTTTTAACCGAAACTCTTGTTAACCGAAATCCACTTTTAAAGCTTTTATTTGTTTATTTATTATTTTTACACTATCACATTTCTTTTGTACAAAATCCATTTTGGAAGCTTTTTTTTTTTTTAATCATCATATTCCTTGTGTGCAAGAGGTCTTTTCCGAACTACGAGTACACATAAATATTTTCGATCTCCTTTCTTAGAGTTCCTTTGAATTTAACTTGAGTTCCCGTAAGTTGAGGAGTGGAACGAAGAAAACGGACAAATTAGCAATTCTGAAACTTTTGAATGTTTTGCAAAAGGTTTGGCATGGCTGGAGCAGCAGGAGGACTGTGATACTGGGAAACTAATAATGTTAACAAACTCCGCGATAGAGCTTCAAAGAAAAGACTATATAAAAAACAACATTTTTTTAAACCCTTGTGATATATATAAAAGGTACTTAATTTCAAAATTAAAATTCAGGTAATTTATTCTTGTTTCTATTTTCCATTGCTTTATTTTTATTAAGCACTTATTAAACATAATAGGAAATATTGCACATATTTGTCCTTAATATTAAAATTGAAGCATTCTCGATTATCCGAAAATTTCGATTTTCCGAAAGAGGGTCGGTCCCAATTACTTCGGATAATCGAGGTTCTACTGTATTTCACAAAATAATTGATTCAAGAGAAACAGGATTATTTGAATTTATCCCAAATAATGGAACTACCATTAGTAACAGCATGAAAAAGTGTTAAATTATGTGCTTTTTTTCACTGTGCCTAAACTTCTGACACATGCATCACGAGAGATTATAGTATTTCGAGTAACGCAGCTTAAGCCGAAATTCGTAGAATCACGCTATATATACGCCTAACTTGAGATTTAAAAAAATGCGAAAAGCCACCATTTAATAACTCAGCAAATATAGCACACATTGTTCTGACTTTTTAAAAACAATCATATCTGCTGCCTGATCCTATCCTGAAATTTCTATATTTCTACATACAGTATATTTGAGATCGCGATATCCAGTTTTATGTTAAATGGGGAGGTGTCTTATGTCTTGGTAGTATTGTGTAATCGTGTGATCGTGTCATATTTTTATCAAAATGGTTCGGGCGATTTTTAAAAAATTAATGTGTGATATTAATCGGTTTTATATGAAGCGACTGACGTTTTACGTTTTTTTTTCAGGAAAACTCTTGTTTCTTATATAATCCGGTTTAAAAATGGGACTATATTACTTCGCATTTCAGAAGGGTATCTTGTCCCTTGTATCATATCCCCACCTGAATACTCCAGTGTTTTGTAATACAATCTCATCAAATATATAGACTGGGAGCCGGCAGCACAGACAATCACCTCATCGAGTTCACGGATGAAATTCTAAGATTAGTTAAATCTTGATTCGCATATTAAAACGCAATCGGCCTGCCAAGTCATATCTTGGTGGAAAACACCTGAAAACCCGCTTTTAGCGGCTGACTCGTAGGTTTACCATTGTGTTTTCCTGCTCCCAGTCCTGCATGCTTTCATACCTTTTGGTGCAGGAAAACACAATGGTAAACCTACGAGTCAGCCGCTAAAACCGGGTTTTCAGGTGTTTTCCACAAAGATATGACTTGGGTGACCGATTGCGTTTTAATATGCGAATCAAGATTTAAGTAATCCTAGAATTTCATCGGTGAACTCGATGAGGTGATTGTCTGTGCTGCCGGTTCCCCGGTCTAATAGTTTTGCCAATTTTATGACGGCACTATAAGTCAGACATTAGGTGATTAGAGTGAAAATCCGTTTTAAAATTTCTTATTTCAATTATGACATAATTATAATCTTGATTGATTCATTTTAAAATATACGAGGGTGAGTCGGAAAATAAGTTTCCCCTGGTAACTGTGGACAGAGGTGTGTATGAAAGACAAAAAATGAAATGAAACATTAAAGATAAGACGTAACTTTATTTTTCTACATAAGTGCCAAGTGAGTTGAGACATTTGTCATACCCTTTATAAGCTTCAAAAAGCGCTCCTTGAAAAAATCAGGGCTCTGCATAAAAAGAAGCGTTGAACGGCTTGTGTGGCTTCAACATTGCTTACAAAGAAGTAGTCAAGCATAAGCATTACATTTGTCTGTAATGGCCGTACACGTCCGTCCAGGTCTCGGCCTGTCCAACGCTGACCCCCCCCTCACTGAATTGGCGACAATATCTCCGCACCATTTGTTTGGATATCACATCTGGCCCACAGACTCCCACGTGGCGGTTATGGATTTCTCCTCCCGATACTCCACGTTCCCATTCATGCGGACAACCACTCTCACTTCCTTCATTGACCACGAATTCACAACGCACTTTCTCTCCTTGATGCAGACGGAAACAGGATGATGCAGAGCCCTGATTTTTTCAAGGAGTGCTTTTTGAAGCTTATAAAAGGGTATGACAAATGTCTCAACTCACTTGGCACTTATGTAGAAAAATAAAGTTACATCTTATCTTTAATGTTTCATTACATTTTTTGTCTTTCATACGCACCTCTGTCCACAGTTGCCAGGAGGGGAAACTTATTTTCCGACTCACCTTCGTATTTTTTTATAACGACTAGTAACACGATTTCTTCTACTCAATAATTGTTAATTAATCAGAATTTAATTTTTTAGTGTTTATAGTGCATATTTTATAGTAAGTTATAGAATCAATTGATTAAAAACAATGACCATGATGTAATTGTGCAAAATCATTTATAATTATTTTTTGTTCATATATTTAAATTTACATTGTTATTGATAATCAATGTTAGCTTAAATAAAAAAAGGGGGTTTCTGTATTCCATACCTATGCACGTAACATTCTTCAAATGTTGCAATATTTATATAAATATTGGATTTCATATACTTCCGAAACGATTTACGAAATTTTGCAAATGTATGTACGTTTGTCTCACCATAACTAAACACTATATGCAATCTAATTTGCATAGAATATGAATAAGATTTGTATAACGTTACCCATTTTCTGTTGGTTTTGAGAGAGAAGAACTTCGAGTTCTGACTTATTGTTTTTAAGTAAAGAGAAAAACAATATTTTAAAAAAAACTTCTGAAAAAAGATAAAAAATAACATCTTATCTTAATCTTAAAATTTCTGAAGATGCTTAGAAAAGAAATATATTTAGCAATAGAAACCTACGCTGTTGCCATTCTAAACTGAAATGCAAATATGTAATTAATACTTAGGCGAAAAGACGAAAGTCTAAAGACGAAGGAGTTAGACGAAAGTCTATTTGCACGCTTTTTGTTTCAACATGAAAAAGAAACACTTTAGCTAACGGGTCTATGTCATTTAGCAGACAACCAAATAGCCGACAAGACATTTAGCAGACAGCAATTAGACGACAGGACATTTAGCCGACAAGTACATTTAGTCGACACGTACATTTAGTCGATAGGACAATTAGCCGACAGCGACAGTTAGCCGACAAGACAGATAGCCGACAGAGACAATTAGCCGACAGGACAATTAGCCGATAGGACAGTTAGTCGACATGGACAATTAGCCGACAGGACGTTTAACAGACAGGATGATTAGCCGACAAGACAATTAGCCGAGAGGACAATTAGCCGACAAGACAATTAGCCGACAGGACATTTAGCCGACAAGACAATTAGCCGACATGACAATTAGCCGACAGGACAATTAGCCGACAGGACATTTAGCCGACAAGACAATTAGCCGACAAGACATTTAGCCGACAAGACAATTAGCCGACAAGACAATTAGCCGACAGGTCAATTAGCCGACAGGACATTTAGCCGATAGGACAATTAGACGACAGGATATTTAGCCGAGAAGACGATTAACACAGTTAGGTTTTGGTTTGGATACTGTTAGGTTTCGGATAGGTTACAGTCAGAATACAGTTAAGTTATAATTAGTTTACGGTTACGTTAAACTTGGGTTACAGTTAGGTTACGGTTAGGTTACAGTTAGATTACGGTTACGTCACAATTAGATTAAATTTAGGTAACAATTAGGTTACGCTTAAGTTACAAATAGTTTAAGGTTAGATTACGGATAGGTTACAGTTAGATTAGGGTTAAGTTACGAATAGGTTACAATTAGGTTACGGATAGGTTACAGTTAGATTACGTTTATGCTACGATTAGGTTACAGATAGGATACAGTTACGTTACAGTTTGGTTACAATTAAGATTATGGATAGGTTACAGTTAGATTACGGTTAGGTTACGGATAGGTTACAGTACGTTACGGATAGGTTCCAATTAGGTTACGGTTAGGTTACCGCCAGGCTACAGTTAGGTTACGTTTAGGTTACAGTTAGATTACGGTTACGTCACAGTTAGATTAAATTTAGGTAACAATTAGGTTACGTTTAAGTTACAAATAGGTTAAGGTTAGGTTACGGATAGGTTACAGTTAGATTAGGGTTAAGTTACGGATAGGTTACAGTTAGATTACGTTTATGCCACGATTAGGTTACAGATAGGATACAGTTACGTTACAGTTTGGTTACAATTAAGATTACGGATAGGTTACAGTTAGATTACGGTTAGATTACGGATAGGTTACAGTACGTTACTTATAGGTTACAATTAGGTTACGGTTAGGTTACCCCCAGGCTACAGTTAGGTTACATTTAAGTTACAGTTAGGTTATAGTTACATCACAGTTAGGATACGGTTAGGTTATAATTAGTTTACGGTTAGCGCACCGTCATGATGCGTTTATTTTACAGATAGATTACGGTTAGGTTACAGTTATGTTACAGTTAGGTTAGGGTTAGGTTATAAGTAGGTTACGGTTACGTTACGGTTAGGTTATAATTAGCTTACGGTTAGGTTACAGTTATGTTCCATTTCCGTTACAGATAGATTACGGTTAGGTTACGGTTATATTCCATTTCCGTTAAAAATAGGTTACGGCTAGGTTACGGTTATGTTCCATTTCCGTTACAGATAGTTTACGGTTGGGTTATGGATAGGTTACAGGTAGGTTACAGTCACGTTACATTTAGCTTATAATTAGTTTACGTTACGGTTAAGTTACCGATAGTTTATAGTTACGTTACAGTTAGGTTACGGTTATGTTATAATTAGATTAAGGTTAGGTTGCAATTAGGTTACAGTTAGGTTACGGTTAGGTGATAATTTGTTTATAGTTAGGTTGAAGGTATGTTACTGTTGGGTTACCGTTAGGTTACGGTTAGGTAACACGTTACAGCTAGGGTACAGTTAGGTAATGTTTATGGTATAGTTAGATTAAGGTTACGTTACAATTAGATTACTGCGCCCAGGGCTTAAATTCTAACAAAAAAAGTTCCGGAGCCCTAATCAGCGCTACCGGTACAACAACTGTACCGTTCCCCCCCCCCCCCTGCCCCTGTAATCTGCATATTTATATTTGGTACATTAATTGCAAAATTTAAAGCATTTTTTTTTTCTTTAGCAAAATAAAAAATTTAAATATATCTATCAGCATGTACTTAGCTGTCAACTATTCCACTTTTTAGTTATCACTTCTTCTGAATAGTAAAAATCCGTGACTATTTTTTATGTTAATTAATTGCAGAATTCTGCGATTAAATAGGGTAACGATTATGATTATGAAATGGTGTTAACACAGAAAAGGGATAGTTTGCAGCTATGCATTTTTAAGAAAAAATGAATGACATTTACAGAAATGAATATTTATATGCTGAAGAATGGAACAATGTTTTACAATTTCCTGAAAAATGTGTATATCTTAAACTATAATCATTTCCTTCCGCATAACAATCTTTTGCGGTGAGTCCCTGAAAATCAGATAAAATTAAAAATTTGACAAAGTTATCGGAAAGAATCTATGCTTTTATAGAAAAAGGGGAAACACTGCTCGATTGCTTTCTATCAGAATAACAATACATGGTAATTATATCTATTTACAAAGGAAAGTGACTTCGTATAGGTGCAGAGAGCCTTAGCGTGGGTACCGTTCATGATACAAAATAAATAGAAAAATCACTAACCTGATTTTTATACTCGTACGCAGTAGAAAACAAAAAACCTGGAACAAACAAACATCAAGCTGATGCTTGTTGGATAAAACAGAAAATATTCTTTTCAGGTTAGATACCGAAATAATAAAAAGAAAACCCAGCCAATAAAAAATTATCCTACTGTCACAAAATAAAATCGAACTGAAAGCAAATTTATTGTTCAGTCTCTTGAGTGGTGCCGTATTAACACGTCGCCGATATAAATTTGAAATAGTAAAACGCGATTTCTGTTTCCCCTTCATTCTGATCATAATAGCATTAAAATGATTTGAAGTGGAATATAATACGTAATTTTAAAAGAGGATTTTTTTTTTCAATACATGAATAAATAAAATTTTAAATGTAATACAGATTGAGCTCGAGTCAGTCTAAGCCTAAAAACTGATATAAAAATTGAGACCGTTTTATCTCCATCTCCTACGTGTGTGACACATTACGTCACATATAAGTGTTTTGTTAAAAAGAATGCAAAAGCTTGGAGATGGGAAGGAAAGGAAAAGGTAATTTAAGCTTCGGTTTTTCGGAAGCGCTATTGCACTGGGCCCCGGAACTCTGTATTTATACAGTGTAATTTTATATCACACTAGCTGACCCACCCGGCGTTGTCCAGGCCCATCATAATAACCTTAAATAAAACTCAAATTTGTATGATTTTATATCCTTTGAAAATCCTTTAAATGAACCTAGTTTCGGAAGTCCCATTACCTTCCACAGCCTCTCGTGTGTTCCCAACAAATCTCTTTCCGAACGAACCTGTGAAATGGGTCCCCGCTACCTAAAGCAGTATGTACCGGAAGTGCTCCGCACGTGCCGCAGATAATCGAAAACCAAGTCGAGTGAGCCAAACTTCGTTGTAATCAAGCCCATAGAACCCGAAAAACGAATGCATCATTAATGTTCGAAAATGTTGGTAACTGAAGTCTAAGATAAACTTTCATAATACAGAAAGTAGCTGAATTGTAATCTAACTTAAATGAACCAATTACCGTTGAAATCGGTCCCCTAGAACCCGAGGAAAGAATACACCCCTAAGCGGTGGAAGGTTGCCCCCCCCCTCCCCTCTGTAAATTTCACGGACTACTTTTAAAATTAACGCAATATTATTTAATAAACGGATGAAATCCCGGGCGGCAAACAACGTAGCTACGCTACTGCACCTAACGAAAATTTTCACACGGATTCGACATTCGTTTTATTCGATGTTAGCATAAATTAGAGGCCCGATGTAATTATGAGCGCGCTAGAGTGCGAAGCCAGCTAGTTTAATAAAATCTTATTATTATTACGCTTATATGTTAAAGCCTCGATAACTCGACATCCTCATAAATAAGTGTATTCAGTTAATATTATTATTTATACCTTTGCTCTAAAAACTGGATAACTTGAAGATTCATTAATCCGTTTTATTTTCTATCGAATACAAGTTATACGGTTAAACCTTGATGAATCCTCAAGCTTATAAATCTATGTTTTTATTTAAACAATTATCATTGGTCATTGTGGTTAAAACCTTGATAACTCTGTATCCTCATAAAGCAGTGCTTCTATTCAATAGAATATAATTAATTTTCTTTACATCCGCAATAAAATTAAAATAACAAGTTATCCCCAAACGATCTCTCTAAACGCAAAAACCTAGTTACTTCGCCATCTCTTTAAATTTATATTTTAATCAGTTTGATATAAATTTTGTATGATTTCCAAAAAACCTCGAAGAGTCGTCATCCTTAATCATCTGGGATTTTATTAAGTCGAATGTCATTAATGAATTATATATATCCAATCTTGATAACTTGACATTCTCACAAATTCGTCTTTTTGCGCATCGAATTCATTTAATTTATATATTAAAAGATCAGTGATTCGCCAGCCTTAATAAACCTTTGTTTTTGCTGAAAGAAGTAGTATTTATTTGTTACTGATATGGGGCACTCTATTATCGATAGCTCATCAATTTCATAAATCAGTGCTTTTACTCAATCATCATTAATATTTTATACATAAGCATTAATACCTCAATAACTCAACTCGTCAGCTACTAAAAGTGTGTTTGTATTTAACTGTAGAATAAGTTTTCAGCGAGATCGCATTTAACGACAACCCGGTTTTTAGCGAGGAAAATTGATTAAAACGTATACCAATAAAAGAAAGTTTCGCTCTGTCTGTGTGTATGTGAGTGTTTGAGTGTCTGTGTGTCTGCGTTTGATGACTAGCAAAATCTACCGCACGTAGAAGTCTGAACATTTAGGTGAGAACAGTCCAAGACATGTCCTGATGCACCTGACAATCAGATTTTTCTTTTTTAGGGTTTCGTACTAAAAAAGTAAAAACGGAAACCATTATAAGATCACTCTTGTGTCTGTCTGTCTGTCACAGCCATTTTACTCGTAAACTATGGAACGTGGAAAGTTCAAATTCGGGGAAATAATAAAGACAATTGACCCACATATTTTCATATTAATAAACATTCATAAATATATTTAGTAAAAAAGTAGAGGGGCTAATTATGCTACTTGAAAAAAAAATCTTTGCATTGTATATCATGTGGGATATCCTGTGAAAGCTTTTGTAACGCTGAACTCAAAAATACATTCCTTTTAATTTTAGGTATTATATTTTCAAAGATATTGGTGAAAATGTACCGCAGAAATGTGTCCCCCAATCTAATTCCGAATCTACTGAAACTAAAATTATGAAAAAATTAGAGGTAGTAGGCATTAATATAAACCTTGCCGGAAAATTATAGCGATTACCCTAGGTCACATAGTTTTTGAGTAATTAGCGTTTTTCTGTTATACACAAATTTCGATTTACGGGCATTCAGAAAAATTGTTGAGCATCGCTGAATATACCTATCGTTGCAGAAGAATAAAAGCATTGTTTATAATGATTTTCGAAAAAAATCATCAGTAATTAGCCGAGATATTAACCCTTAAAGGTACGGTCAGTTTAGACATACACAAGGACAGGGGCGGCGTACTCTATGCCTAGTTAACAACTTTTAATGATATATATGTGTAATGTAATGTCCAGTAACAGTATAAAAGCAATAAACGTCAAATTGTTAAAAAACATACTAATTTAAGGGGTCTCGGGACTCTAAAAAGTGGGAAAAAAAGACCATTTTCAACATTTAATGTCGTAAAATGTATATGAATTTAAAACACAATTTTAATTGGAATGAAAGATATAAGTATGTTCTTTCGTTTCAAGTATTTAAAAAATTGCAAGATACAGAATTAGTATTTATAGGGGGCTCGAAACTGTTAGACATTTGCCTCACAAAAAATTGGCATAACAGTTTACGCGCAGAATTACAAAATAAATATTGCAACTAGAATGAAAATTTTGGTGCTTACTTATACTTCATATTGTAATAATTTCCCTGAACTTAAATAAATTTATATTTAAAGCCTTTTTATATTTTTAATGCAATGTTGTATTTAGCTAATACAAAATTTTGAAAATTTCAACAGTAAAATCACCTAAAAAATATTTTTTTGAACAATAAAAAGGAAATTTTAGGTTCAGTTTATATAGACTAACATGAATTATATGTTTTGAAAATTTCTTGAAAAAATATTTAGAAGTTTTTGAGGTATCCTGAGCGTTATGCCCAAAAAACGCCATTTGGAAAATAATTACTTTAAAGTTTCGGAAACGCCGCATCAGCTATTGAGCTGGTATAATTCTAAAAGCCGAAACTTTTGTTCTAATGGGAATTTCAAGGAAACAATTATATCAAAATATTCAGAAAAGATAGGAGTTTAACATCTAAAAAAATTTAAATTTCTTAAATTTTGAAGCTTTAAGAGTCCTGCGACCACTTAATCCTTTCCGGCACGGAGTAATTCTATTTATAAACGTATGAAATAATGAACTGACACCAGAATTTATAAATAAATTTATTAGAAAATGCGAACTTGCTTATTTTCACGTACATGATAAAAGGGAAATTTTAATTAAATATTCTTGGTGCCGTTTGTCTGTTTTGAAATAAAAATTAGGTGTCCGTTTTTTAAGGGCATCGCCCTCGAAAGATTTAATTAGAATGAATCGCATAAATACTGTGGGATTCACGATAGTTTGCATTGATTGTATCTCTCAATGCGCCTCGAGTGACTTTAAAAGTTAATTAAACACCTATCTGGAAAAACGCGGCACTGACCAAGGCGGCGTTGCAACTTTGAGACCTCAATTCGAAGCGCGCTTAGCACAATGCCAAATTTAAACTTTGAACAAAGATTTTGTTTTAGCTACACTGTAGAAATAAAGGTTATTACTACGCTGAATTTAGTTTCATGAAATGCCAAATGAAGTTTAACTATGCACTGCTTTTATTGTCAGTACCGAATTAAGTTCATCATAAACAGATTAAAATAATATTAAAGAAAGAGTTATACGAACAGCTATGTTTGATATTATTTAGGTTCCATATCTCTTTGAACTTTCATGGTATACCCATTTACACTTTTCTAATATATACAGTTATACTCAACCCTACGTTGTATAGTTTTTTACAAAGTCTTAGTACTCTTTTAGCAACGATTTTTTTTTTTTTTTATAGTACAATTACAAATTCATATATTTATTCTATGGAACCCTCTGTGCGCGAGTAATGCTCGCACTTGACAGTTTATTTAAGGGTCGGGGCCCCTGTGCCTCTTTCAGTTTTTATGCTCTAAATTGTTAATAACTTACCCCCTTTATATCCGATCTTCTTCGTTCTTGGGGATTTCCGTTTAGGTATTCCCTCATTTCTACATTCCAGTTAAGACCCTGGGAGCCTGGGACCCGGTACAGCACACCTTGAAGTTTTTGCGCCCTAAATTGTTAATAAATTGCTTCCTTTTAATCCGATCTTCATTTAGGTATCCTTTTTTCATTTAGTTATTCTCCCATTTCTACATCCCAGTTAAGACCCTTGCTCCATTCTCCCCCCTAGGGTTCCGTAGTTCCCTTGAATTTTTTGTGCGCCATGCATTTTTCACCCTCTAATTTTCTCACCTTCTCAGTGCATAATTTTAAAACTGAGTATTGGACTCTTTTCCCAGGACCAACACCCTCATATATTATTTGGGCCCTAGGACAATCAGCTATCCAGTCCTAGGACAGCATTTGCCCAATTTTTGGCGCATTTCTTTAAATTGTTATTCTAAGAAATGCTAATTCACAACTCTATGGTTAATTTTGAATAATTGAAGATCTAAGACCTTTTAACATATTTTCATGTTAGGGCCCTGCTCTTAACTATCAGTTGGCCTTTTTGGGCCCTTTATTGTAGCTCCCTTAAAAATGACCCGATTCATTAGCTTTTTTTTCTAACAACTTCTTAAGTCTTCTACCAACTCCATGAACGACAAAAAAATTTCTCACTTCAGCTACCACCAATTTTGAATATTAATCTCCTTCTTGGGGCGTTTGTTGCAGCTTCTTTAAAAACGATCTTACTCTATTACAATTTTCTACTTCATAGTTCTTGCGTCCTACAGCTACTTTAAAACTATTAAATTTTTTTCCTTTGCCCAACTACATTTCAGTTAATATCCTGCCCCCTGGGCCCGGTCCTTCTTTATACCCAAGCTACCACCTTTTTTGAATATTAATCTCCTTTTTCGGCAACAACTTACGTTTACTCACTACATCCGTAAATTAAAAATAAAAATCGCGTTACGTTAACCCTTAAATGCGCGATTTTTTATTTTTCTTCGAAAAAATTATATATGATTCTCTGAAAAGTTTATTACACAGGAAAAATAATGAAAAAAAAATCAGAGATACATTTTTCATATAATATGGCAATCTTTTCTTCTGTTGCGCATCTGCAATACAAATAATAACTACTGTTGTGTGGCTGTTTTACGCTAAAATTTTGCAAATCAGTAAATATCCGTTTATTAAATAATATAGTGTTAATTTTAAAAGTAGACCGTGAAATTTATAGAGGAGAAGGGAGGCAACTTCCACCGCGTAAGGATAAATTGTTTCGTCGGGTTATAAGGGCCAATTTCAACGGGAATTGGTTTATTTAACTTAGATTACAATTCAGTTACTTTCTGTGAAAATACTACTTTCTGTGATTATGAAAGTTTATCTTAGACTTCAGTTAACGACATTTTCGAACATTAATGATGCATTCGTTTTTCCGGTTCTATGGGCTTGATTACTACGAAGTTTGGCTCACTAGACTTGGCTTTCGATTGTCTACGATACGTGCGGAGCACTTCCGGCACATGCTGCGTTAGGTAGCGGGGGCCCAGATTACAGGTTCGTTTGGAAAGACGTTTGTTGGAAACACACGAGACGCTGTGGAATGCAATGGAACAACCGAAACTAGGTTCATTTAAAAGATTTTCAAAGAATATAAAATCATACAAACTTGAGTTTTATTTAAGGTTATTATGATGGGCCAGGGCAACGCCGGGTGGGTCAGCTAGTGTGATATAAAATTGCATTGTATAAAATTTGGTTGTATCGTAGGGAACTAGAAAAAGCAAGCAAAAAATTCATACCGCACAGTTTGTTTTTTATTTTTAATTCGATATAGATTTCGTTATTCATATGTCTAACTGTTTTATACGTTTAATATAATATGTTGAAACATCACAAAGAGATTATTATTTGTTAAAAAACCTTGTTTATGTGACTTACATTTTTCTACACAAACAAATTGCAGTAGTAATCCTTATCTCAGTTCATAAAATATTTTTTTTTAAATGGCAATTGCCCATATCCGTTTATTTTTCAAAATAATCATGAAAATTCAACAAACTGTCGTATCGGACGGAACATTATTTGTACTATAAAATTTATCAAATAATGATAGTTTTGTTCAAAATGAAAAAAAAAATAGTTAAAATTCTCACCGATAAGCGAAGTTTTAGGAGCCTCATTATAAAACTGTATGACAAACAGGCAGATTATGGATTCTTAAAATAGTCTGACACTAAAAAATTGAATTTGATTGTTTAGTATCTGAATGAAAATAGCTGTACATTTTATGCTTGTAAGAAATAACAAGTGTGTAAGTGTGTTCACAGATCGCACAGAGGGTTTCTTTTAATATTTCTTTCAAAATAATATCCTTTTGCAAAATCTGTTAGCTCCACAATTCGCAACTAGGGAGTGCACTCTATTCTAAACAAACGTCTGCCCGACAAAACTCCGTTTTAGAATGGGCCCATAAAACTTATAATAGGAAAGCCCTCCTGACCAAGTGGAAATAAAATATGAAAGGCTATTGTGCATAAAATGAAAGAGTGGCCGAAGGGTCGTCAAATGATATATCAGATGAGGGGTTTGGGGGAAAATTGACCCCCCCCCCTCTCGGAGCCTTCAAGTGAAGCTAGCTCGCTGTAGCTTAATTAGCGGCTAAGTTAGAAAAAATGCTTAAAAAACACAAGTTAGAGCTCAGAGGAGTCAATAATATAAGACTTTTTGAAAAATTTATCATTTGTCGTGTGATCACAAGTGTTCAGCTATAAGTATGCAAAATTTCATATCCCCAGCTTAATTAGGGCTCAGTTAGAAATAATTGCTTATAATACAGAAGTTGAAGCCCAAAGGGTTAATTATAAGACTTTTTCAAAAATTCATATTTTGTCTTATGATCTGACGCGTTCAGCTATAAGTATCCAAAATTTCATGTCTCCAATTTAATTAGGGACTCAGTTAGAAAGAATTGATTTAAAAACACAAGCTGGAGTCCAAAGGGTTAAATATAAAACTTTTTCAAAAAAAAAAAAAAAATATTTGTCGTGTGGTCTCAGGTGTTCTGCTATAAGTATGCAAAATTTCATGTCTCCAACTTAATTATGGGTCTCATTTAGAAACAATTGCTTAAAATATATATGTGGGAGCTCAAACGGTTAAACGTAAGACTTTTTCAAGATTTTATAATTTGTCGCCTGGCCTCAGGTGTTCTGCTATAAGTATGCAAAATTTCAAATCTCCAATTTAAATATGGTCTCAGTTAGAAAGAATTGCTTAAAATACACAAGCTGGAGTCCAAAGGGTTAAATATAAAACGTTTTTCGAAGTTTATTATTTGTCGTGTGATCTGAAGTATTCAGCTATAAGTATGCAAAATTTCATGTCTCCAACTTAATTATGGGGCTCATTTAGAAACAATTGCTTAAAATATATATGTGGGAGCTCAAAGGGTTAAATGTAAGACTTTTTCAAGATTTTATGATCTGTCGACTGGCCTCAGGTGTTTTACTATAAGTATGCAAAGTTTCAAATCTCCAATACAATTAGGGGCTCTGTTAAAAAGAATTGATTAAAACACACAGGCTGGAGTCCAAAGGGTTAAATATAAAACTTTTTCGAAACTTATTATTTGGCGTGTGATCTGAGGCGTTCAGCTATAAATATGCAAAATTTCAAGTCCCCCAATTCACTTAGTGACTCTGTTAAAATGAATTGCTTAAAATGCACAAGCTGGACTCCAAAGGGTTAAACATAAAACTTTTTCGAAATTTATTATTTGTCGTGTGATCTGAGGTGTTTAGCTATCAGAATACAAAATTGAATGCCTCCAATTTGATTAGGAATTCTGTTATAAAGGATTGCTGAAAATACACAAATTGGAGCCCAAAGGGTTAAATATAACACTTTTTCAAAGTTTTATGATTTGTTGTGTGGGCTCATGTGTTTAACTATAATAATTCAAAATTCCATGTCACTAACTTAATTAGGGTCTCTGTTAGAAAAAATTGCTTAAAATGCACAAGTTGGAGCCCAAAGGGTTAAATATAAAAAAAATTTCAAAATTTTATGATATGTCTTGTTGTCTCAAATATTCAGCTATAAGTATGCGGAATTTCATGGCTCCAACCTTATTAGGGGCTGACTTAGAAAGAATTGTTTGAAATACATATGTGGGAGCCCAAAGGGTCAAATTTAAGACTTTTTCAAAATTTTAGGATTTGTCGTTTCATGTGAGGTGTTCAGCTATAAGTACTCAAAATTTCAACTCTCCAACCATTATAGTTTCTGAGAACGGGCTCAGTGACGGACAGACAGACAGACAGAGGAGCGAGACGAATAGGGTTTCGTCAGATGAACGAAACCCTAAAAATGGTTCTATATGAATGCGTTAGAAAATAGCCAATTTGGATTTGAGAAAATCATTTAAAAAAAAAAAAAAGAAAAGAAAGAGAAAAAAATCACTCCCGGCTCGGCCTGCAGGCACAGGTAGATTTCGAACTTAAGTACTAATTTCACCAAAAAGGCTAAATCAAGATTAGAGATAAACACAGTTTGACAATTTTTTCTGGTCGCTTTTGACGAGTTTTTAATTTTATTTTTCTGAACTGGTTTTATCAGAATCATGTTAAGGCTGTGTTCTCAACTACACTGTTCAACAAGGTTGATATTTTCTGACACAATGACGTACAGATTTTTTAACGTAATTGTATAAAATTGGCAGACCTACTACAAGGGATTTTTCTCCCTTCGTTCAGTGTTTTTTCCCTTTTGTTGGGAAATTTGGTTCAAACTGTGACAATATTTTCTGAAACATCTATTGTGATTACAAAAAAAAAAAAAAAAAAAAAACGGAAAGCGTCTTTCAATTACATAGTTTCCGTATAACAAGACCTTCCAATTTCATGCGTTTCCGAACAAAAAGGAATTCAAACATATGTCATACAGTTGCCCCTATGGATTTGAGAACAGCCTTAATACGATATTTTTTTCTTGAACGCCTTTTTTGTGTAAGAGTTGGTTTTATCAAAATCTTGCCAATATAAAAGTTGTAGATAATATCAAGAAGATTTATAATAAATTTAAACGGATTTGATATCTTGTGAATTGACGAAGTTATGATTTTTTTTTCTTTTTAACCCTCTCCCTTTTTTCTGTAAGAGTTGGTACTATCAAAAACTTGTCAATATAAAAGTTGTAGGTAAGATTAAGAAGATTTATAATAAATTTAAGTGGATTTTATATCTTGTGAATTGACGAAGTTATGAATTTTTTTCTTCTTAAAACTCTATTTTCATTGCCCCTTGAGCCCATTTTTAATGATATCAAAAACCTGTTATACATATTTTTTTTTTTACCTTTTCCTAGAAGTAATAATAACTTTAAACTGATTTGATATAATTAAGAAGGTTTTTTTTTTTTTTCTGTTTTCACAAAATCCTTCCCTATTTCCATCCCCTTGGGTCGATTTTGCCCATTAACGAACTTTACCGAGATTTTCTGCCCCTTGATTGTATGGTATGGCCTTGATCAGTTTGGAAGAGGTTTGTGCAGAATTATGGAAGTTATCGTGTCCATAAAAAGTGATATATATGGATAGATAGTTAGATAAAGTTTTGAACTGGGGGTGGTTTGGTGTTCTATGGTTTCATGATCGGCGTAGATCTGCAAAAATGTTGGAAAAATGTAATATGTAGTATTTCTTATTACGAAATCTACCTAAAATGTATTACCCTGATTTTATTCCTCTAAATATCTACAATATTCTGCTTAATACTGAAAATCGTCCGAAATTCGTTAGATCCCTAGCTGAGGCTGGATACATTCTACGACTACAAATGCAAACTTTATTAACAAGAATGAAAAAAATAATATTAAATAAGAACCAATTTTATTAATATAAAGGAGGACCTAGCTTCAAATTTAAAGAAAAATTCTATATGCTTACCATATATATCTAATTCGATAAATGCTTTTCTTAAATTTTGAATATCAAATTAAATTAGAATTATTTGAAAAAAATATTTTTAATTTCCTCAACATATATTTTTTAACTTTAGAGTATTATTGATTACAAAGAAACCGTTATTGAAAAATTAAGTTAATACAAACAGAGGAATGAGGATGAAACGTAAAAAGTTCTCAATAAACTTGAAAACTGGTGAAACAATTAAAATTATATATCACGTTTAAAACAAAATGTTATTAGCCTCCGGTACGGTATGGTATTTCTTTCTCCCAGCTTATTTTGTGTCCAAAATATAACGTTACCTTACAGAGGCTAGCCGTAAAACAAAGCATTACGATTAAATACTGTTTAGAAATTTTTTAAACTTCTAAGCATCGCACATTTTCAATTTTTATACCGTCGTATTGGAGAAAAAAAGTTCTTTTAAATGCATTTTGTTTGAAAACTGTATCTCCATTTATTTTTGGAATATTAATTTTTTTGTAGTTTTTAGAGCCATTTGCTTAATATTGGCAACGGAAGAACTCGATTTCTGTAGAAAGTAAAGGAAGAATAGTTTTAAAATTGCAATTATATATTTTTGTTGCCATTTTCTCGCAACAACCGAAAGAAAATGTAATTAAAATACGTGCTATTTTGAAAAAATATATATAAGCGAATGATTTCTGTTAAAACAATGGAGCTATTATATACTATATTTAATTGTAAGTATCTATGAATCATTAGATCGCCTTTTTTTTTTTTTCTTGAAAGACGGAATATTTTTTTGCATTTGTGCATTATTTCGCGATAGTGATGCGCTATGCATGCTTTACTGCAGATGTTTAAGAGTAGATCGTAAATGTGGAATTCTTAAGCGGATGCGAATGACGTCATTTTACATAAAATAAAACGTGTGCTTTAAGTCTTAAAATTGAAATATGTTTTGTACTGCAGTAGAGTCCCGCTTAACCGAGTTATTTTCTTCTGATGGACTGGGGGCTTCTATTATTATGAAACAGCCATTATAAATGAAGTGTTAGGGGAAGATGAAAAAGCAGTCGTCAAAAAAAGAAAAATATATATATATATATATATATATATATATATATATAGCCATTTTTTTCCCCGATTCCGACCAGAAAATCAGAGTTCAAACTTTTACGGCTGCACTTTCATCTTCACCTAACACTTCATTTATAATGGCTGTTTCATAATAATAGAAGCCATCAGTCCATCAGAAGAAAATGAAGTAATGGAAATGCCGGGGGCGACACAAAATTCTGAAAAAACAGAATTCCTGTTCTCTAGTTTAATATTATTGTATTAAATTTTCAGTTCATTTGTAAACGTAGGTGTATATGATCCAACAATGGCATTCATTATACAAATAATAGTTTCTCCAAAATAATTTTTTACATTCCGTGTTTAAATGTTTAAATTTCTTAATTAAATCAGAAAGAGAAACAGTCCTAATATATTTTTTTTAATCATTAACAGTGTTGAATTCATGGGGTGACCCGGGGGAGACATTCTCCCCAGAGAATAAATGTCCCCACGGAAGATTTGAGATTTTGTGTTTTCAATGGTCAAAAAGTGCAAATTCCAACCCCACCCCCATCCCGGAGATCACAGAAATCCCTCACGAAAAAAATGTGTCTAAATTCAACTTAATCAATAAGAGAAAATTAGGAATAATCCAGTTTAATGCCATAATATGCTTTATTTGTATAAAATAGATTTATTAGCACGGCTAAATTGGTATAAAATAATAGCTCTTTTTCGTTAATAACTGAAGAAAATGAAATGAATAAAGAAATGTCCAAACATGATGATTGATTTCTCCTTTCAACTGTTGCATCATGCTTCCGCCATATACGCATATGTTGGCGCAACACTGTCTGGAATAAATAATGTTAGGGTGGAATAAAAATAAACAGCTCTTAAATTTACCATTATCTAGTCAAAAATAAATAAAAAAATAAATAAATTACTGATAAAAGGAAGTTAGATATAAAGGATTTTATTTTAATGTTTTTATGCATAAAAATGTCTCCATGAATATTTTAGAAAGTTTTGGAAACAGGGCCGCCATTTGAGGGGGGCTGAGGGGGGGCAATACCCCCCCCCCCCAAGGAATTTGATTTTTCGGAAAATTTTCATCAATTGTCAGACTCAAACAAAAATTTAAAAAATGCTCAAACGCTATGATAATTTATCAGATTTGATTACAATAAAAACAAATGCATTAAATAAATGATTTATGCATAGAAATTAATAATTATCCAAAACATTTCCTATTCGAACTTTCTTAAGGTGATATATATATATCGTACTTTGCCTAATTTTAAAAATACATGAGAGAAATTTTCTTTTATCAATTGCTTCTCAGCTGTGTACAACTTGCCCCTGATGGCTAGAAATTCAGGTGTATAGAATTTTTTAAGATAGTTTTTTTAGGGGTGGAGGAGGGGCGAGTATAATTCAAGTTCTTAATTATCCGAATTTTTTACTTTTTTGGATTATTAGTGTCACATTATATTTACTGCAATCATTGCAATGTTATCAAATTATTTAATTATTTGCTTTATTAAACTATATTATATATGGTACACTCTAAATAAATTTCAACGCCTAGGAATGGAGTCTGCGAGCACCCAACAAAATAGTTTCTTCAACACAAAACCGACAGACTTCCACCAAACCCCAAAGTAAAAGAAATTGCTCCATATTTTAACACGTTTATAATAAAGTGTTGTATAATTTTATCCCTTAAGTACAGAAATGAACACATGGGTATTACTATGAGCCACCATTAATAGTCAAATCTATAGTTTTTCATTTAAAAAATATCCTGGACTTCCTTGTTAAAAACCAGATCACACCGACTCCGACCGAAAGATATAAAGCACAATGCGAAAAACCTAAAGTGTACAGTCGTGGGGAAAAAAAATTAAACACCCCTACTAACTCTGAAAAAATTATCGTAGAAGAAAGTTACTGGTACCAAACGATTGGTAATAAAGTCTACTTTTAAATGATGTATATAAAATTTGCTTAGGGGGCCATCTAAATCTTAAAACGAACCATAACTTTGTTTTTTTCAATAGCAGTACACAATTCTGACAGCATAAATGAACTCTACACCCTTCAATTAGCCTAAAAACAAACTTCTATAATATTCGTACCACAAGTGTCCGATAAATTAAGGAGTGGGGTTGCCCCCTTTTCCCCCTTTATTCTTAACTAATGAACCTCCAAATCTAATTAAGGCTGCTCCTTAACATGATAAACCGATATAGCAAATTTGGAGCAAATCGAATAACTCTGCATGAAAAACCCATTTATCTAAATTAAGGGGTAGGGGGGGGGGCTAGCTCCCCTATCCCCCTTTATTCTTAACTAATGTACCTCCAAATCTAATCAAGGCAGCACCTTAACATAGTAAACCGGTATACCAAATTTGGAGCAAATCGAATAATTCTGCATGAAAAACCCATTTATCTAAATTAATAGGGGATAGCCCCCTTTCCCCCCTTTATTCTTAACTAATGAACCTCCAAATCTAATCAAGGCAGCTCCTTAACATGATAAACCGGTATAGCAAATTTGGAGCAAATCGAATAAGTCTGCATGAAAAACCCATTTATATAAATTAAGGGGGGGTAGCTCCCCTATCCCCCCTTTATTCTTAACTAATGAACCTCCAAATCTAATCAGGGAAGCTCCTTAACATAATAAACCGGTATACCGAATTTGGAGCAAATCGAATAATTTTGAATGAAAAAACATTTATCTAAATTAAGGGGGGGTAGCCCTCTTTCCCCCCTTTATTCTTAACTAATGAACCTCCAAATCTAATCAAGGCAGCTCCTTAACATGATAAACCGGTATAGCAAATTTGGAGCAAATCGAATAAGTCTGCATGAAAAACCCATTTATATAAATGAAGGGGGGGGGGGGGGTAGCTCCCCTATCCCCCCTTTATTCTTAACTAATGAACCTCCACATCTAATCAGGGAAGCTCCTTAACATAATAAACCGGTATACCGAATTTGGGGCCGTTCAAATATTACGTAAGCACCTAAGGGGGGGGAGGGGGTTAGCGATTTGCTTATTTTTGCTGACAAGGGGGGGGGGGGAGTTTGACTGATGCTTACGTAAGACATTTTCAAAATCTCTTAACTTGTAAAAAAAAAAAACTATTAAAAATTTCAAATTGAAAAAAAGAAATAGCAAAAGAATATTTAACTTGAAGTTCTGATGTCAGCTATTTTGACCGCACAAGGAAAACATAAACAATCTCTTTTATCTAGAGGTGACTGTTCATGTTTGATGCATGAGCAGGGCTTAATTTCTAACAAAAAAGTACCGGTACTAAGAGCCATACCGTCCTCCTCCCCTCCTGCCACTGCAATCTGCATATTTATATTTCATACATTATTTGCCAAAATGTAAAGTATTTTTTTCTATAGAAAAATAAAAAAAAATAAATGTATCTATCAGCATATACTTAGTTATACTCAGCATATACTTAGTCTATTCCACTTTTTAGCTATTACTCCTTCCGAATAGAATTCTTTGCCTAATTTTAATGTTGTTAATTGCAGAATTCTGCGATTAAATGTGGTAAGGATTATGATTCGGAAATAGTGTTAACACCAAAAAGGAATAGTTCGCAGCTATGCATTTTTATGAAAAACTGAATCAAATTTACAGAGATTTATATTTATATGCTGAAGAATGGAACAACGTTTTTCAATTTCCTATAAAAGGAGCATATCTTAAACTACAATCGATTCCTTCCGTATAACGATCTTTTGTGGTGAGCCCCTGAAAATCAGATTAAATTAAAAATTTAACCCCGTTATTGGAAAGATTCGATGCTTTTATAGAAAAAGGGGAAACCCTGCTCGACTGCTTTCTAGCCAAGACCACAAACTGATATAAAAATTGAATCCATTTCATCTCCATCTCCTACGTGTGCGACACATTACGTCACATATAATTGTTTTGATAAAAAAGAATGCAAAACTTGGATATGGGAAGGAATGAAAGGGTAATTTAGGCTTCGTTTTTTCGGAAGCGTTGCTACACTGGGCTCCGGAGCCCTGTATTTATGAGCTCCGCTGAATTCCGACCAATATTTAAATATTTATTAAGAATGGAGGAGTACCGGAGCTGAGCTCCGGTCGGCTCCGGTTCAAATTAAGCCCTGTGCATGAGGGCTTATTATCTCTGAGAACTTACTACTATTTCCAATTGTGAGAATAGAATAGAATAGAGTTGAATAGACGGATGCGATATGTTGTATTGTGACAATATGAGTCTTCCGGAAAAGCTTCCAAAACGTAAGTAAAATTCCACCTTTTTTGTTTCCACCCCTCCTCTGTCAAGTGGTTGAACCCCATAACCAAAATGACCGACTGCTCTACTGTCTGGTGTCTCTTAAGTTTTGAAAAACTCTCAGTACTGTAGTGTAGTGGTGTTTAAAATAAATAAAATCAGAAATATGTCTTCATTTCGAGAAATCTTGTGTAAAAAACTTTTTGAAAGTTTCAAAAAGTCTGCATCAGATAAACCTTTGAAGGATATCCAATGTAAAACTAATGATGTGTGGCGGCAGTACAAAAAGTCTTCTAAAACTGACAAAGAGTTAGAGGTATTGGTGCTAAAAATAATTGAGGACGAACTGCGTAAGGCAACCAAAAAGAAATCAGTCTTTCTTGATTATTTTATAAAGGTAATTATAATCAATTTATTCTTAAAATTTTAAATATATTTTATCATAACTTTTAGTTTACATGATTACTTGTAAAAATTGGAAAAAGGATAGATAAGATAAAATGACCATGTAGTCTTGGCGAAACATGGTCAGAATGGGAATAAATAAAGACCAAAGAAATGTCAAAAAATGAGTTATTACTTTTTAAATATGGCATAGCCAAGCTAAACCTTATTTTTTCTTTTCAAATAACTCGAAAATTAATGTATCCATGGGGGAAAAAATTAAAAAATATGTAAGTTTTGTAGCAGATAATCCTCTAACTGTTTTCAAATTTTGTACCTTACTAAAAATGAAATGTAATCCAATTGAATTGAAACCAGTGTATCTCAAATTGAAAAACAGATAAATAAGGTTTCCAGTGATCTAAAAAAAGAAAAACAATCCTTAAAAAGGAAACGACAAACTGATGAATACCAAAGAAAACATCGAACCACCAAACGAACAAAGCTTGAAGAAATCTGCCATGATAATCCAGACATTAAAAAAAATAGCTTTGAGGAAATCAGTAGAAAGACCAAGTTTAAATGCAGATCAACCGTTATTGCTTAAGGCAATAGCAGACATAGCTATTATTGGAAGAGCTGCAGATGCAAAAAGAAGAAGTGAGTCAATACGAAGTGTCAAAACTCTCGATAACTTGATTGTAGAACTGAAAAAGGTTGGTTTTGCAATAAGCATGAGTGGAACATATCTTCGTTTGCTTCCAAAAAATTCCTCAACCATCGAGGGTCGAAGACATGTCACCACAGTGCCGATAAAATTTTCTTATGTTCAGACTGGTTATTACCGATCTCACATTGATACCCAATTTACAGTAACATCCATCCGCTATTTAGAAACTTTAGATTCAATTCTTGGACCCATGCAACTGTTTCTTCCTTCACAGGATGACATAGTGCGCGTACCTTTGGGAATTACAGCAGCCAATAAACAGTCCCCGATACTGATGCATATGGAGTATCGTGTATCCTTACCCGATCACGAGTGGGTCATCGCTGAACGCCACAAACTTATCCCATCTATTTACGCTGGTATTGTGATTGCTCCTGGCATGGCAGGTCAAAGTAAAGCCATAGGTTATTCTGGTCCAACGTTTATTGCTATAAGAAGTGGGAAACACAGTTCTTCCACAGCAAATGCTCATGCTCAGGATTTTGAAACTCTATTAATACTTAAAGACTTTGAAAAATTAGTGAAAACAGAAGAGGATTTCATCAAACCTGTAATCACAGTTACGGTTGATAGAGCTCCAGACTAGAATCTCCGCTACCAGAAAGTTATATCGTTTGCTATTAACCATTTCAAAAAGCATGATTTGGATAGAAATTTCATTGCGTGCAATGCTCCTGGAAAAAGTGCATATAACTGAGTAGAAAGGCGAATGGCACCACTCAGTCGAGAACTGTCTGGTCTTATACACCCTTATGACCATTATGGTTCCCATCTCGATGAGAACGGTAGCACTATTGATGAAGAAATAGAGCAAAATAACTTTGCATATGCTGGTAAAACTCTCGCAGATATCTGGAACTCATTAAACATTGACGATTATCCTGTTACTGCCACATATGTTGATTCAGGCGAACCAGACTCTCTTGGTTTGACTTGGATTGGTATTCGAAGCACTTACAAGAAAATCAATACTTGCTGCAAATTATAAAATGCGAAGAAAAGAATTGTTGCTCTCCTGCACGTAGTGGATTATTTCGTATATTAAAAGGACGATTAATTCCTCCTCCAATTAAAATGATACAATCGTAAAATGACACCATTATAAGTGAGGAAGGGGAATTTATAGATTTAAGTCTCCGTTTGGCCTTAAATCTCAATATTACAGCAAAGGGATTTTTAAAGACGCTGTATGATTATTTTTGCCCTTCCATAAAATTGCAATTATTCCCAAGAACTTGTGGAAGTTGTGGCCAATATCATGCATCTCGGAAGTCAGCAAACAGACACAAAAAAATTCAGCACAGTGGAAAAAGCGAGAAGGCCTGCCTTATACGACCATTGAAAATTGCTGCTCGTCGAGCAAATGAACTTATGTGCTTCGTAAAATTCGTGAAAGATACAGAAGATGTTGAGTGTATCAAGGAAGATGAAGTTGATCAAGATTGCATCCGAAAAGAAAGCGATGAAGATAATCAAGTAAAACTGGAAACCAATATCATAACAGGTATGGAAAAATGGCTTGAGCAGCCGTGGTCAGCATCGGAATAGATATGGGCATGTTCAAATTTTAATTTTTCAAATGGCTAAGTTCTTCTAAAATTGTGATCTGAGAAATTTTCTTAAATAGAATTGTAAGGAAATAAAACAAGCATTTATTATTTTTTTTTTTTTAAGTCGAGTAGAGTTTTTTTTTTTTTTTTTTTTTTGTATAGTGTACTAATTGTTTTTTAAGTGGAGGGGGGGGGGGGTTGCAATTTTCTTACGTAATTATTAAGGGGGGTTTGCGATTTGCTTATTTTTGCTGACAAGGGGGGAGGGTGGGTCAAAAAATGCCAAAAACATGCTTACGTAATATTTGAACAGTCCCTTTGGAGCAAATCGAATAATTTTGAATGAAAAAACATTTATCTAAATTAAGGGGGGGGGGGTAGCCCTCTTTCCCCCTTTATACTTAACTAATGAACTTCCAAATCTAATCAGGGAAGCTCCTTAACATAATAAACCGGTATATCAGATTTAGAGCAAATCCAATAATTCTGCAAGAAAAACCCATTTATCTAAATTAAGGGGAGGGACTAGCCCCCTTTTCCCCCTTTATCTTTAACCAATGAACCCCCAAAACTAATCAGGAAAGCACCTTTCCAGAATGAACCTAGAAAAAAAATTGAAGCAAATCGGATGTTTCTATCAAGAGTTACCTCGTTACGTGAATATGTACGTACATACTTACATACATGCAGAACGGCGGGTACATCAGCTCTCTGACTTTGATAGCCTGTGAGCTAAAAAGTTGAATTATGATGGTGACGAGTTATTGAGGTTGACATTGTTGGTATATCACCGACCCATATCAATGAGTCTTCTAAATTCTTTCGGCAAAATGTATGTTTTGGATAAATATCATGTCGGCTATTTGACCTGTCGGCTAATTTTCATGTCTCCTAATTGTCCTGTCGGCTATTTGTCCTGTCGGGTAATTGTCAGGTCGGCTATTTGACCTGTCGTCTATATGTCCTGTCGGTTATTTGACCTGTCGGCTAATTGTCATGTCGGCTATTTGACCTGTCGGCTAATTGTCATGTCGACTAAATGTCGGCTAAATATCATGTCAGCTAATTGTCATGTCGGCTAAACGTCCTGTCGGCTATTTGACCTGCCGGCTAAATGTCCTGTCGGGTAAATGTACGTTTCGGCTAAATGTACTTGTCGGCTAAACGTCCTGTCGGCTAATTGGTGTCTGCTAAATGTCTTGTCGGCTATTTGGTTTTCGGCTAAATGACATAGACCCCCGTAACCTAACTGTAACTTATCCATAATCTAACCGTAACATATCTGTAACGGAAATGGAACATAACCGTAACCTAACCGTAACGTAACCGTAACCTACTTATAACCTAACTACAACATAACTGTAACCTAACAGTAATCTATCTGTAAAATAAGCGTAACATGACGGTGCGCTAACCGTAACCTAATTATTAACTCACCGTATCCTAACTGCGATGTAACTATAACCTAACTGTAACCTAAATGTAAGCTAACCGTAAGTTAACTGTAGCCTGGCGGTAACCTAACCGTAACCTAATTGTAATCTATCCGTAACCTACTGTAACCTATCCGGAACCTAACCGTAATCTAACTGTAACCTATCCGTAATCCTATTTGTAACCAAACTGTAACGTAACTGTGTCCCATCCGTAACCTAAGCGTAGCAGAAACGTAATCTAACTGTAACCTAACCGTAACTTAACCCTAATCTAACTTCATCCTAACCGTAACGTAACCGTAACCTACTTATAACCTAACCATAACCTAACTGTAACATAACTGTAACCTAACAGTAATCTATCTGTAAAATAAACGTAACATGACGGTACGCTAACCGTAACCTAATTATAACCTAACCGTATCCTAACTGTGATGTAACTATAACCTAACTGTAACCTAAATGTAACCTAACCGTAACCTAACTGTAGCTTGGCGGTAACCTAACCGTAACCTATCCGTAACCTACTGTAACCTATACGGAACCTAACCGTAATCTAACTGTAACCTATCCGTAATCCTATTTGTAACCAAACTGTAACGTAACTGTATCCTATCCGTAACCTAATCGTAGCAGAAACGTAATCTAACTGTAACCTATCCGTAACTTAACCGTAATCTAACTGTAATCTATCCGTAACATAACCTTAACCTATCTGTAACTTAAACGTAACCTAATTGTTACCTGAAAGTAACATAACTGTGACGTAACCGTAATCTAACTGTAACCTAACCGTAACGTAACTGTAACCTAAGTTTAACGTAACCGTAAACTAATTATAATCTATCCGTAACCTAAAAGTATCCTAACCATAACCTAACTAGGCTAATCGTCCTCTCAGCTAAATATCCTGTCGTTTAATTTGTCTTGTCGGCTAATCATCCTGTCGGCTAAATGTCCTGTCGGCCAATCGTCCTGTCGGCTAATTGTCTTGTCGGCTAAATGTCTTGTCGGCTAATTGTCTTGTCGGCTAATTGTCCTGTCGGCTAATTGTCATGTCGGCTAATTGTCTTGTCGGCTAATTGTCATGTCGGCTAATTGTCTTGTCGGCTAATTGTCTTGTCGGCTAAATGTCCTGTCGGCTAATTGTCATGTCGGCTAATTGTCTTGTCGACTTATTGTCCTGTCGGCTAAATGTCCTGTCGGCTAATTGTCACGTTCGGCCAATTGCCTGTCGTCCAATTGTCTGTCTGCTAAATGTCCGTTTCGGCAAATTGTCCTGTATGCTATACGTACGTTTCGGCTACTTGTCCTGTCGGCTAAATGTACTTGTCGGCTACATGTCCTGTCTGCTAAATGTACGTGTCGACTAAATGTACTTGTCGGCTAAACGTCCTGTCGTCTAAGTGCTGTCTGCTAAATGTCTTGTCGGCTATTTGGTTTTCGGCTAATCGTCTGCGACCGTTAGCTAACAGGGGTTTCTTTTTTCGTGTTGAAACAAAAACGGTGCAAATAGACGTTCGTCTGACGTTAGCCTGAATACACGAATTGTAATACGGAGACACAAAATATTAAGCAACATCTTGAAGTCGGCGCAAGTCTCGCATAGAAAAACCGAATAAATTTAAATATAAAAAATCAATCAACTTGCTACGATTTTTTTTTTCACCTCTTTCTTCTGAAGTCTGTTCAATTAAAATCTATATATATGAAAGAAAGTCTGGATTGGAGGGCTAATCAACGCACAGTACAACATTTTGCGGATTGAAACTTCTTTTCTTTTTATTCTTCAAGCTCTTACTTAATTTTTCTATGGTGCTTTCTTTGTATCCATTGTTTCTTGCAATATCATATATTTTATTTATTTCATTATTTAATTGCTCGGGGGTACAAACAGTGAATGCTCTATGAATAGAATGTCTAAATACAGAAACTTTGTATGAAAAAGGTGCTTGAGCATTACGAGGGATAATGGATTGACTGGCTATGGGTTTTCTGTAAACAATGCATTCTATTTCTTGGTGCGTCTTGATTAGTAATACATCTAAATAAGGTAGCGTACCATTTTGTTCTATTTCCAATTCTATTTCCTATTCTATTATACGTTCCCGCTAAGAAATGATTTTCGAAAATTCTACCCCAAAGGGGGATAAAAAAGAAAACAAACTTCACCATCTCTATTCCAACTTAGACTATACCTTATGTCGATACAACTACTCCCAAAGGGGTGCAGGAGCAAAAAACGTTCTAAAATTGTGATTTCTGCGATATTGTTGGGGCCACAAATTTGAAATCAGGCATGGTGGTTATATTTAAGATCTAAATACTTTCTATGAATCATTTTTAAAAAGTTCGAAATTTAAAAGGGTGACATGAGCTGAAAACATTGTAAAAACGCTCCAAATTACAAAAAGTGGTTGCTACTTTGAAGACGCAAATGCACGGACAAAGCAATTTTTAAAGAAAATTCGAAATTTAGAACGGTGAAACGCACGAAAAGCATTCTATAAAACGTTCTAAATTGAGATTTTTATGAAATTGTTAAGGACAGAAACTTGAAATATAACATGGCTGCTATTTTTCAGACGCAAATGCATACACAGAAGAGTTAAAAAAAAAAAAATCAAAATTTAAAAGTGTTCAGGGGGAATAAACGTTCTAAACTTTATATTTTTATAAAACTGAACGGACGAGAAACTGGAAATTTTGCATGACAGTTATACTTTTAGGAGTAAAATGCTCAATAAGAAGAGTTTCTAAAAAAATTTGAAATTTAAAAGTATGAAATGAGCTGAAAACGTTCTAAATTACGATTTCTATGGAATCGTTAGGGATAGAAACTTGACGTTGCTGCTTCTTTTAAGATATAAATGCATGCACAGAGACGTTTTTTTTTTTTTTTAATTCGAAATTTAAAAGGATGTAAGGGAAAGAACTTTCTAAGCTTGCGATTTTTGTGATAACTGAAGGGACTAGAAAATTGAAATTTTCCATAGTGGTTACTTTTAAGATACAATGCTCGCTAAAAATGGTTTAAAAAAAATCAAAATTTAAAAAGTTGAAATGAGCAGAAAAGTTTTAAAAAGTCTAACTTACGATTTCTATGAAATTGTTGGGGATAGAAACTCGAAATTTGCTATGGTTGTTACTTCCAAGACGTAAACACCAGCACAGTGCAGTTTTTAAAGGAAATTCAAAATTTACAATGATAACGCACGAAAAGCATTCTATAAAACCTTCTAAATTGAGATTTCTATGGAATTGATAAGGACAGAAACTTGAAATTTAACATGGCTGCTATTTTTCAGACGCAAATGCACGCACAGAACAGTTTAAAAAAAAATTAGAAATTTAAAAGAGTGCAGGAAAAAAAACCGTTCTAAACTTTAAATTTTTTTTAACTGAACGGGCTAGAAACTGAAAATTTTGCATGACACTTACTTTTAGAAGTCAAATCTTAGTAAGAAGAAGTAGATCTCAGAGAAAAAGATCTCAGTAAGAAAATCTAGCTCAGTAAGAAGGGTTTCTAAAAAAATTCGAAATTTAAAAGGATGAAATGAGATGAAAACGTTCTAAATTACGATTTCTTATGGAATTGTTAGGGATAGAAACTTGAAATTTGACGTTGCTGCTACTTTTAAGACGCAATTGCATACACAGAGACTTTTTTTTTTTAATTCGAAATTTAAAAGGATGCAGGGGAAAGAAATTTCTAAGCTTGCGATTTTTGTGATAACTGAAGGGAGTAGAAAATTGAAAAATGCTCGCTAAGAATGGTTTTTAAAAAATCGAAATTTAAAAGGGTGAAATGAGCAGAAAAGTTTTAAAAAGTCTAAGTTACGATTTCTTTGAAATTGTTAGGTATAGAAACTCGAATTTTGCTATGGATGTTACTTTCAAAACGTAAACATCGCACAGTATAGTTTTTAAAGGAAAATCAAAATTTAAAAGGGTGAAATGCGCAAAATGCGTTCTAGAAATGTTTTAAATTACAATTTCTATGGAATTGTTAAAAATAAAAACAGCAAATTTGATATGGTTGCTACTTTTAAGACGCAAATGCATGCACAAAACATAAAATATCAAAATTTAAATGAGCGAGTGGAAAAAAAAAACGGTCGAAATATACGATTTTTGCGATACTACTTGGACTAGAAACTTGAAATTTGGCCTGGCGGTTACTTTTAAGATACAAACGTTCGCTAAGAATAGTTTCTAAAAAAAAAAAAAAAAATCGAAATTTAGACGAAATGAGCGAAAAGCGTTCTAAAAATGTTCTAAATTACAATTTCCATCAAATTGTTAAGCATAGAAGCTTGAAATTTGTCATGGTGGTTACTTTTAAGACGTTCATAACTGCCACAGGAGAGTTTAAAAATCGAAATTTAAAATACTAAAATGCTCGAAATGCGTTCAAGAAACATTCTAAATTACGATTTCTATAGAATTGTTAAGGATAGAAACTTGAAATTAGACATGGCTGCTACTTTAAAGACACAAATGCACGAACAAAACAGTAAAAAAAAAAAAAAAAAAAAAAAAAAAAATCGAAATTTAAAAGGGTTTAGGGGGAATAAAAGTTCTAAACTTACGATTTTTGGGATACTGAAGGGACTAGAAACTTGAAATTTGGCATATCTGTTACTTTTAAGGTATACGCATATAACTTTTTTTTTTTAAACTGAAATTTAAAAAGGTGAAAAGAGTGAAAAGCATTCTAAAAACGTTCCAAATTACGATTGCTTTGGAATTTTACGTAATATTTATTAATTAATTGCTCATCCATTAAAAATTTAGCTGACATATATTTTCAATTCTGACTTCAAATCACTAACAGCTCCATCTATTTGATATTCTAATATTAATGCCTTCATTATTGAAAAATTAGTTTATTTATTAAATTCAAACTCAAATAAATGGCTTTAAAACTAATTTTAAAAAACTTTAATATATGCAGTTAATAATTAAAATGCTTCAATGTATAAAAGCCAATTTTAGTTTAAAAAGCCCAATTTTGGCCACAAAAACCTGGTTAAAACGGATAAAAGCTAACGACGTGGGTTTTTTATATTGTAGCCATCTGTTTTTGCAATCCAGAAATATAATAAATTTTCTTCTCTGCTATTTTTTTTTGTGATTATTAATTTGATTTTTTATGCCAGGTCCAGACAGCATCGGGCGGGTCAGCTAGTATATATATATAATATATTCATGATTCTACTGAGATATATGATGATTTTTTTTTGACGAAAATTAGTTTCATATTTTAAACAATCGACCTTTTTAAAAAGAATCATACTGAGTTTTTTTTTTTTTTTTTTTTTTTTTTTTTTGTTTTTTTTTTTTTTAAATTTGCTTCTTTATCTTTTTTTTTCATATATCCCTCTTTCAGATTTTAACTTCGGGGTGCTCTTCTTGTGTATTGATGAAGACTGATGCCATTTTTAAAATTCTTTAAAAGTGACATTAGATTAACTGACATTAGTGACATGAAAATATTAGATACTCATATTTTCAAGACAGAAGTTTCTGCCAATTTTTCGTAAGATACAGACACGAAACTAATCTTATTTATTACAAAATTTAACTATTATTTATATAAAAATAATTTCGTTATATTTAGGAGGGGTTTTTTTTTTGGGGGGGGGGGGGATGCAAATTCGGCTGATTTGAAAAAAGAAAAGAAATATGTCCTTTTAAATTACTTTCTACGGTAATAAAATAACACGAATGAATGAAAATCAAGTTAAATAAAAGAAATTTATTCGCTGAACTTTTAGTAACTTATTTTATGTCACGGAGTTCAAAGCTTCAGTAATTCAATTTCTGATTGTTTATGAATATGAATAAAATGAAATTTCATTTTAAGAAATTATTGAAAGGGAAACTACTAATCAATTTATATGAGCTTTGAAAATGTTTTCAATATATCATCTATAGTCAATTTAATTTATGACCTAAACAATGGTTTTTGAAATCTTATTATGTTATCCTTTTACAGAATTTTTTAATTCGATATTAAAATAATGGTAAACTCACGAGTTTCACAAATTAAATTGTGAAAAGTAAATTTTCTTTCACAAAGCCATTTTTAGAATAATTTTCAGCGAATAATTTGTAAGTTATTAATTGTTAATTCCAAGCAAAATTATTAATTGTTAATTCCAAGGAATTTTTTTTTTTTTTTTTTTTTTTTTTTTTTACAAGTGGCATTTGAAAACTTGTGACAAACAAATGGCATTAAAAAAGACAAAAAACTAGAAAAAGGAATTCTGCTTTTTCAGAATTTAGTGTCGCCCCCGATGAACAAAAAATATATGTATATATAAATAGTACAAAACATATTTCAATTTTATGATTTTATTTTATGTAAAATGACGTCATCCGCATCCGCTTAAGAATTTCACATTTACACAATCCACTCTTGACATCTACAGTAAAGTATGCATAGGACGTCACTATCGCGAAATAATACACAAATGCAGCAAAAAGATGCCGTCATTAAAGAAAATCGACAAAAAAAAAAAGCTATCTACTTATTCATAGGCCTTCATTTGTTTGTAACATTAATATAGATACGTAAAATTAAATATAGTTTACAATAGCTCCCTGTTTTAACAGAAATCATTCATTTATATTTTTTTCAAAATAGCACGCATTTTAATTACATTTTCTTTCGGTTGTTATGAGAACATGGCAATAACCATATATAATTACTATTTTACCACTATTTGTCCTTTACTTTCTACAGAAATGGAGTACTTCCGTTGCTAATATTAAGCAAATGGCTCTAAAAACTACAAAAAAATTAATATTTCAAAAAGAAATGGAGATGCAGTTTTCAAACAAATTGCATTTAAAAGTACATTTTTTCCCAATAAGACGGTATAAAAATTGAAAATGCGCGATGGTTAGAAATCTAAAAAAAATGCTATAATTTAATCGTAATGCTTTGTTTTACGGCTGGCTTCTGTAAGATAACGTTATTTTTTGGAGACGACACAAAATAAGCTGGGAGAAAAAAATAGCATACCGGGGGCAAAAAAAAAAATGTTACCAGTTTTACCAGTGGTGCAGTAGAAGGGAAAGTTACCTCCCTTCCCTTGCAGCACATAAGATATGATATGCTGTCCTAAAATGTTATTAACATTATAACATTGTCCTAAGAAGTATAACAAATCGCAAGGTATCATTCAAAATATACTTTTAACTACTTAAGTTGCCTTCAAACATCAAGAAATTTTTTTAAAAATATGAAAATCACTCATGATTTCAACAAATTGAACTTACCCTTGCTTTTGGAAGTACTAGCTTTTTTTTTTTTTTTTTTTTTTTTTTTAGCGTTTACTTAAAAAAAAAAAATGAGTTTCCATGTGAATTAAAAAAAAAAGAATAGCATCTCCAATATCTTTTGTTAAATTATTGTTAAAATTATTGTATAATTAATTAATTATTAAATTAATAAAATAATGACATAACATAATTTATAATATTAATATTTTTAATATTAATATTATGAAATTAATAGTAATACTTTTATTAAGTTAAACACAATTTCTCTTAATTTAACATTATAAATATGCTAACAAATCCCATGAATGTCACGTGATCAAATAGGACTTGTCCCGTGTATCGTATCAATAAAACCTACATAATTTGTTAATTTTTTTATCAACTTAACATTGTACTAAAAGTAATCCAATAAATGTTCTTTCTTTACAAAAATAATTATAACCAATAGATACAAGAAATGCTACAGAACTTTTGAATAATACCATATCAAGAATGACTTTATATTTTTTATCAATCCCGTGCATCGTGCGAGCATTTTACTTTCCTTTACGCTCAATTTTTAAATGTAGAAAATAAATTAAGATACTTCTTGAAGTGCTAATTAAGATCTTATACCTTATAATTTTAAATAATAATAAAATTATGTACGTAGAATAACCTATACTAACCATTTGCATACATGTCACTTAATTCGGATACAATGACGCAGAAAACCTTTTACATAAATTTTAGTAACGATTTTGGATAGCATGACACTAAAGATAAATCAATGTATTGAAATAAATACATTTCGGTGTATAATATAGGTCCAGTGAAAGTGATATTTAACAGTGTATTGGAACGTAAAAAGTATTGTTTAGATGTGTAAATATATTTTAGCCAAGCCAAAAATAATTTAAATTGAACCTTTTAAAGCCACATCAAGGCATCACTAAAATTTTGATATCGTATCAGTTAAAACTCATATTTTGAATTTATGAGAGATGGGAATGAAAAAGCACCAGCGAATAAGTTTTTAGGCACCTTTTCATCTTGAACATAATTTTTGCCCATGCGAATGCAAATAGAACAGAAAAAAATAATACATAATATATAGGGGAGGTTAGTACACAGTGAGACGAAAATTATTATTACTTAACAAATGGCAACGATTTTTATTCTTTTGAAAACTTTTTTGCTACAACTTTAAGCTACACAAATACGCTACACATCAATGTATAAATGGTTTTAAAAAAGTTATTTATAAAAGCACAGGAGCAGCATAAAGGAGTATCGAAAATTGTCTCACTGTGTACCACAAGTGGTAAACAGTGAGACAATGTATATATTTTCATAAATCATACATTTTTATACTCTATCAATAATTTTCTGCAGTTTATGACTTCTAATTAATATTTCTAGATTATTTTTTTTTTAAATATGAGCCTCGGTTGGACAATGGCAGACATTGGGCTACCTTCATGCAAACTTTCAGCCTCTTACGTTTAGTAGATTTCACTAACCATCGCACCCCCCCCCCCCCCCCACACACACACACACACAGAGAGAGATAGAGAGAGAGAGGAAAAAAACTTTCTTTTATTAATAAATAACTTTTTTTAAGTCAGAACCGCATAGTAGATACACAATGAGGCACGTCTCACTGTGTGTCTCACTGTGTACTTTCGCTACGTTGTAACAAAATGGATGCCATATCTGTTTCATCATCAGTTTCATAGCTTTGAATGCTTGTGTCGTTTTGTCGATATAGTCTATCATTAGATATAGCTAGGTTTGGTTAAGTAAATATATGCCATAATGAAATAAATAAAGTCTAAAATGGACGTTTATGTAACTTTAACCCCTGTAAAATAAATAATTACTTACTATTTTGTTGAACGAGTAACCGAAGTGCCGAAACTACATCCACGTGTTGCATAAGATGAGGTGGTACAGTTTCAGTGTGTGTTCCAGCTAGGAGGAAAAGTTATAACTATATGTCAAAATGGCTGTTGTCTCACTGTGTACCATGTATCACTGTGTACTCCCCCACCCTATATCATAATATATATATATATACATTCATTAATTAATAGCATAGCGTCACTCAAAATTTGCTGTCATTATTTTTAAGATCCATATTTAAAATTCTTAGAGCTATAGAGTTAAGTGCTGTGTCACAAACCTTTAACCCGTTAAGGGTTTTCGTATTGATATAGTTTTTTTTTTCTTTTTTTACTAGAAGTTATAATAACGTATGCATTTATTCATTTTGATATTTGATACGATTTATTTGAATAATTTTACAGAATCTGGAAAGTAAATAATAATACGTTTCTTCTTAATTTGTATTGTTATTTAATAAACGACATTTTCTAGTTGTACCTACACGTTTGAGACGGACTATATGATCTATAGATTTTATATATACCATGTAGTGTGCTAAAATGTAGTTAAATTTAAATACCATAACTTAAAATGCACTTGCAGCAATTAGCACTTACAGGCAGTACTGTAAGTGAAGTCGCTTGTGTAAGATTTCTACAGCATTTTATATTGTTAACATTTTCTTTTAGGAAAAACAATTTTTCTTAGACAGTATTAAATTTAGTAGTAACTTTAGATTCGAAACCATTTCCATGTGATTTCCCCACATTCTCTTATAGAAAGCATGTTAATACTAGAAGAAAATTGCAAGAAAAACATTTTTATGGCACTAAAGCATATTACAAAATAAATTGTATAATATATACAACATTGTGCACATAGTTTGTCTAAAAAATAGCACAACCAGAAAATGTCGTTCATTAAATAACAATACAAAATTAAATAAAGACGTATTATTTTCTTATTAGATTTTGTAAAATTATTCAAATAATTCATATCAAAATGAATAAATGGGTACATTACTATAATAAAAACTCATATATAACCTGTAACTATATAGTATCTAAAAAGTTTAAGCACAATGGAAAAAATACCTCATTTAACCCTTTTTCATGATGCTATTTATTAATACTAGTTCTCGTGTTCGGGAGAACTTCAAATAGTCCTGTTTCTCTTGAATAAATTAAATATAGCTTTCAATAAGTTAAATATAAAAAATATTTCAAAGATTAATTTTTACAAATATGCCTATCCCTTTAAGACCGGAAGATATTTGGTAGAAATGAAAGTTTTAGTAGTTTCCTCTAATTAATAGAATCGCATTTGATTGAAAAAAATATTTAAAAAAATAGCCGATGTCAGGTTATGCCAAGGGAGGATCCTCGCAATTCTGTGGGTGCAGGCTCGACTTTAAATCGCACATAAAGAAGGAAATGGTTTTTCTTTTCCTTTAGGATCACCTACACAATTGTGTAGGTCAGGTCTTAACACTAAAACTACCGCGAGTTGTCAAATGACCCTTTCTGAATTTTTTATTTTAATTTCTTAAACTAAAACATAGCGAAATTTCTTTAAATTTCACGACTTTTATTAAAATATATGAGCTTATTATTCCTTAAAATGTCTGATCGCCGAACTACTTTTTTTGCCTAGAAAAAAAATATATTTTAGGCTTAACTACCGCAAGGGGTTATTTGACCCTTAAATAAATTTATGTTAAATCATAAAGATATAAATGTTTTATTTTGTAAGAACATTAGTAAATTGCGTATTTTTGCTATTACATCATTTATTTTACTGTATTACATCATATTTGTCAATGTGTGATGGTATAATTAGAATTTGACTTTACTCCGAGTGAGATTCTAGCTTGAACATTTCAGGAACATTTCATCGAGAACGAAATAAGCTTAAAAATATGTGGTGAACATAAAAAATTGCACAATATTTGTTTATTAAATTTTCAAATTTCTTAAAATAATTTTTCTTAAAATTTTGGAGTAATTATATATATATATATATATATATATATATATATATATTATACGTATTTTATAAGGATGTTGATTTGATATTTCATATGTAATTGGTGACTTTCATTAATATTATATTTAGCTTAATTAAAATTTTATCTTATTTACAATCATTTGTTATTAAATTTTAATTTACTAAGGACAATATCATATTAATTACTAATAGTATGCCATTTTATAGTGATTAATATACATATAAGTATATTTAATATAAATAAAGTTATACTGTATGTATTAAAATTGGGTAATTAATTTTATTATTATTCCTCTATTCTTTTTAATATTGATCTATTTTCACTTTGTATTATAAAATTTATTATCGGTTTAATGTGTTTGAATGTCCCACATTCATACTTTTAGGATTTTTATGGTTGTATGAAAATAATCCACACACTATATTTGAGATTTTTAGGTAATGGGTTGGTTGTGTTTATGACGGCCAATTATCAACACGAGGGATATAGGCCCTAAGTGGGGGGAGTGCCCTTCGTGGGGGTCTTTCTAAGGGAACCTAACCCGTATTAACGCTTGGAAATCCAAGGTTCGAAGAAAACCACGAAAACTCCGAAGGATTAGGCCGACGGGCGCGATTGGGATCGAACCCAGCACTTCCCGTCTACCAGCTTCGAGAGCAGAACCTCTCGGCCACTGGTGGGGCCTTTTTTAGGTAATGGGAATTTAAGTATCTGATAGTCTTCTATATACTTCCATATGTTTTTTATTTCCTGTTCATTTTATAATTATCTTATATATAATAGTTATTATTAACGATTTTATATTATTTTTAATATATATTTATATTAATTATTATTGAATTTATTTTTTTATAGCATATAGCTATATGCTATATATTATCAATGTTATAGAATTATTTAAATTCTTTGTGTAGTTTAAATGAGTAAGATAATAGAATATTTTGAATGCTTTTTTTTTTAAATTTTATTAACAATAGTTTTTAAAAATATATATAGTGTGGTTTATATTATGTTTATAATTATCTATATATAAGGATTTGTTTGGTTTTGCTGTTAATAAAATTTTTTACATTCTAAGGCTTTCAATTGTTCATCTTGTGATATTTGAATAAAAATACTACTAGTTGGCAGCACCAAAATTTGTCTTTTGACGATAAGTTATAAATTTTGTCTTTTGCAGCTCCTTTTCAGTTATAATTTCCTACACCAGGTGGATTTTTTAGCTAAATTTTGACGATATTGTTAAATAGTAATTAATTAATTTAATAGTACATTTTAGTTATTTTAAATAATGTAATTACTTTCTATTTATTTTATTTTATATTATATTAATTCCATTTATCATGGTATTTCAAAATGTATTAACTGCATCCTTTGGTATCAATTACTGTGATTTCTTAACTGTTTTATTCACCTTAATATTTACGATATTATGGTAGCCATGTGCGAGTGGATATATTGAAAAATACTGAAATATTAATCGGTATGTTGTGTATTATTTCTATTTTATATCCTATAAATATTTAAACAGGTTTTATTGATTTTTCCATTTCATATTATTTGTTTCTATTCTGTTTTCATTTTTAATCTATTCACTTGATTATAATGGTTGTTCGGCACAGAGAAAAATAATTTTTAGCTTTAGCTTATTTTTCTCACAGAAAACAACCATATTGCTTATATCATTGAATTCTGTGCCCTTGAAAACGTAATTCAATATATAAGCTTTTCCATTATTTGTCGATGTCCACTTTCTTATTTTTTCTTCCATAATAATTCTTATAATAAATTATTTGGCACTTTTTTTATACTTACAGCTTTAATTCATAATATTACGGTTTTTGGTGGTGGTAGGTTATGTTTAATTAATAGTTTTATATATATATATTACTAGGGGTCTCAGGATTCTTAAAGCATTAAAATTTTCGAAATTTTAATTTTTTCAGATGTTAAACTTCTTTTTTTTCTGAACATTTTGGTATAATTGTTTCCTTGAAATTCCCATTAGAACAGAAGTTATGGCTTTTAGAATTACACCCGCTCAATAACTGAAGTTTCCGAAACTTTGAAGTCATTTTTCTCCAAATGACTTTTTTGGGCATAACGATAGCTCAAAAGCTTCTAAACATTTTTTCATGAAATTTTCAAAACACATGTTTCATGTTAGTCTGTATAAACTGAACTTAAAATTTCCTTAACATTGTTAAAATGATTTTTTTAGTTGATTATATTGTTGAAATTTTCTAAATTTTGCATTAGCTTTATACAACTTTGTATTAAAAATATAAAAATGCTTCAACTAGATTTATTTAGGTTCAGGGAAATCATTACAATCTGAAGTATAAGTAGGCACCAAAATTTTCATTTTAGTTGCAAAATTTATTTTGTAATCCTGCGCGTAATCTGTTATGCCGATTTTCTGCTCGTCAAATTTCTGACAGTTTGAAGCCCCCTGTAAATGCTAATTCTGCATCTTGCCAATTTTTAAATATTTGAAATGAAAGAACATACTTATATCTTTCATTCCCAATTAATTCTGTGTCTTAAAATCAAATGCGTTTTAAGGTATTAAATATTGACTATGGTCTTTTTTTTTTAATTTTTACAATTTTAAGAGTCCTGAGACCCCTTAATAAATAAACAATTTGTAATAATTATTTGGAAAAATGTTTTATTCATAAACCAAAGGGTATCAACTGGTATAATTTTCGCAAAACATCGTAAAATTGATAACTTTTTATATAAGGGTCATTTGGCCCCTTCCGGTAGGAATAGGTACAAAAAAATATCGGTACGTTTAGTGTTAAAGGGCTATACAAAAGTTCTGTCTTGCAAAGAATACATCGAAAAAGTCAACTGAGATACCTCATTAATGGCAAAGAGTACAATGCTTTTTCGATGACCTCTTTTTGTTCTTTAGTAAAGACATATA
Source organism: Maratus speciosus (assembly GCA_963932465.1). Taxonomy (NCBI): domain Eukaryota; kingdom Metazoa; phylum Arthropoda; class Arachnida; order Araneae; family Salticidae; genus Maratus; species Maratus speciosus. Next base: position 145,864,474 of record OZ010791.1, read on the forward strand.
CTACTTTATTTCACGTATATTTCACAGGTAAGATAGCCCAAATGAGATTGTGTCTAAACTTACACCTGGACAATCTAAAATATTAATATATTGCACGTAAAGTCACTATTTTGTACTATATGAGTTGTGTACTGAAGAATTGTCTTGTTGAAATTTCTATTCTAAACAACCTAAAATGTCATGAAATGAAAATAGATATTGCTTAAGAGTCTCTTGACACTTTATCGAATTTTGTGTTCCATGAAGAACAGCCAGGTAGGATTGATCATTAATGCCAGTCGTACCTCAAACCATCACAGACTTACTGCCTTGTCCTCTATTGAAGGAACTATCCGGCTGTTTCGAGATGTCATGCCAGTAGCGATTGAGCCGTCTGGACCATCCATATATATTTTCATGAGTGAGCTACTTAGACCTATGCGGGGAGCCACTTGTACCCGTACGACCTGTATTTTCAAGCCCAATCCATTCTGGCATGTTTATGGTTTGATTTTAGGCGTGTTTTGGAAGGCCATTATTTAAAAACAGAGTTTTTGCATTCTCTTAACCTCTTCAGTTCCGAAGCTAAAATAATAATACAAATGCTTATTCATTGGTTCTTTCCAAACAAAATGGAATCGTAAATGACAGAAAAAATATCTTTTCTGAAATTGATCCTTTAGTCGCTTATTAATTTAGGTTAAAAAATATGGATCTAAAACTACAAACCCCCTAAAAAACATGAATTTAATAACCATTAACCTAAATTAACGCAATTACAAATTTAAGAGCTTGGAACAAGTAACTCTACAAATCCTAAAAATTTTTTATTGAAAAAGATTTAAGTTAAATACTTATGAAAATTTCTCACTTTCTTGGTCATACTGTCTTTTGGGCATTTTTAGGTCTTTTGCAAACTCAGATGAAAATAACATTTATTTTATGTGGGAATCAGCTTAGATGCTGCCATTTATTCGTTTGCTTCGAACGCAAAAAAAACATTCAGCTATTAAACAGTGATGTGAAAATGAAAAAAAAATCTGACATTTTCGTTTTTATAAGGAAAAGAACAGAGGTCCCTGTATGGGAATCCAGGGACCGAAGAGGTTAAGTATCCATGTAATGTGACCTTTGAGACATTGACATCGATATTATTTTTAATTTGTCTTATGGACATATTTTGTCTTGATACCTATTTTCCAATTCAGTCAGTGTTAACACTTATGACACATGGTCACACACTCTCTGTTTTTGATCGAAATTGTTATTTATAGCACGTACTTAATATATTCCTCGCTTTTAAAGTTTTAATACTTTACAAATTTCAATAAAGGGTTTACCTTTCAATTTCAAGATGCAAATCTTTGAAATGTACTCTTTTGTGAAATCCGTAGCTTTCGAAATCTTAAATAACAAATTGAAATTGTATATTAGCTATTGTACCGCTCAGAGAAACCAGTTGGTCAGTTGAAACCAATTCAGAATTTGTTAACATTTGTAGAATGTGCGTAAACTTTTGCTACAGTGATTTTGCAACAAAAATAAAAGACGTCATTTTTAAATAAATAGTGATAATGTAAAATTATCATTATTGGAAATGAAACATAGTATTATAATACTATGTTTCATTTCCATTACATTTTGAATATTTATCGTGAAATTACTCGATATATTTCTTCTTCCAATTTCATTATCTTATTTTAGTGTGTGTTTAAACTTTTTAGGTGGTCTGTATCGCTAAGACATTTTCCGAAAAATAAGCGTTATTATAGAGGCCTTCAGAATGTAGAAACCTGGCCAGAGTTATTATCCGACTGTAAAATGTTCACACTACGAAGCTAAAAGATACTGTCAAAACCATTGGTGATAAGTATTAGAGTCGGTAATGCTGATGACCTTCATGATCGTGACGGTAAACCTAAAGCGTTATTAGTGGTGATACTTATGTTATATCATAAAAGCTCGATAGATGAATTCATTGAAACTTTTCACGGCGCACCGATTGAAGATAATCGATTTAGAATATTTAATATGAAATTGATACTTAAAAGTAAATGCTTGAATTTCCCTCAAAATACTCATCATTAATCATGTTGAAAAAAATTATAGAATTTCAACTAAGGTAACTCAGGTTAACATTGCAAGTCTTATTTAAAATTTTAAACTAAAACTGTGATAGTTCAAGTAAAGTGGAAAATGGAAAACAAGTGGTTATTGTTGCCATTTACACTCTAAATTTTAAAAGGAGTATTTGTTTTCACTTTTGATTTTCACTTTTCACTTTCTAATTTAAAATTTTGAAAAAATCTCTTTATGAAGGTAATTTTGGCAGTGAAAATTCGGGACACTCTCCTATTTTTCTAAAAAAATCCATTTATAGTAAATTTTATTCCACTTAAGCAAAAGGCCAATAAAAAAAAAGACAATTTAATTATTTTTTATGAAAATAACTTTCATTTCAATTTGAAATGAATTGAATGTAAATGAAATAATCTGGAGAAATCAAATTAAGCATTTCAAATTGATGAAAAAAAATTATATGATCTCGAAGTTTGAAACCACCATCAGAATTGTCAATAAAAATGCCATAAAAGTATTACGGCTGTTCAAATTTCCCAATTTGAGCATTTAAAAATGGTTACCGCAAAGTGGCCATATGCAGTCATAGCTGCTAAGTTATAATATTTTAATTAATACTTCAACTAATGCTATTTGAAAACTTGGTATGCTTGATGATCTTTCATCTAGTTTATAATAACGTTTCATTTTCCAAACATCTGTCAAAATAATGAATCATATGCAATTCGAGAATATTTAAAGAACTTTTGGAATTATAGAAAAATTCAGAAAAATATAAGCAGCCTTTAGAAAAATTACTTAATTTGAAAAGGGTTCCACAAAAAAATTAAAATACTATACATTTATAATTTTTTGATTTAGATTCAACATCTTTATTACACTATATATGTACAATATACATGACTAGACTGTTTTTTCTACAGCATTTCTTTTCTTTCTGTTTACGATCATTGATATATAAAACTTACAAATATCATACAAAATGTGAAAAAATACACTATAATAGTATAAAAAGAAGATTTTTCTAAAAATGATAAAAAATGCAACGAAGATATAAAAAGTGCATTTAAAAGATGAGACTGATGAATGGTCTGTTTTTCTTAGCCTTATCTTATATAGCACCAAAATTATTTTTTTTAAATAAGGCACTTCTACATAAATAAATGAGGTTTTGAAGAAAATAGGCAAGGACTTAAAAACATGCAGTGTTATTTCACTCAAGTAATAAAGAACTTCCTCTTCATTTACAAAAAAAAAAAAAATCGAACATTACAATTCATTTTCTTTCATGAAACATTTGACAATGTCCATTAATGAGCTAAAAATGGAATGAACATAAATGCTTTTAGAATGTCAGTAATTCGTTGATGTTTGACTCCCAAAGCGTCATTCTCGCTCGCATTTAAACAAGAAATTACACCACGCAGTTTTAAACTATGGATCCAGTCTTGTTTGTAAAACTTTGAATCACTACTTAGCTACCTTGGTCATTGTTACGTTGTTTATTTTTCACACAAGCATATGGCGGAGGAGGATCATAAAGAGTGTGGTAAGGCGGAGGCATATCATCTATCTGGACCGATGCAACACCACTGGGCGCTTCGTGTGAAGGAAGTGATTCAAAGCTACTCGTCGTGCGATCGTCCAGCAGAGGTGCAACGACTCTCTGTCTAATTGTCAGTCTATTGTTTGGTTCTCGTCTTTTACGAAGGAATTTTCCGAAAATATCTCTATCAGCTCTGACAACAAATGCAACCGCTAAGAACAGAAGAAGTGGTAGGAACACAGAAAGGACAGCAAAGATTGCCAGGCGTGGTTTACAACGAGATCGTATAACGACAGTCGAACGACCAGCATTCGCCTCTTCGGGAATGGCCACCAAGACCCGATCTCCAGATGCAAAACTCAGACCTGCATAAGAGAAAGAGAATAAAAACGTATAAGAAATTATTAAAAAATTGTTAATTACTAAATAAAATCACACTCAAAGAAGTTTTGTTCGTATCCGACGTTGAGTCTAATTTATTGTCATTGTCAGTCAGTTAAGACAGTCATAACGGCTGCAAACTGGTTTTTGAAAAAAGACGCATGCAATCTTAAATATAATCGAAAAATCTTTCTCGAAGATAAAATCAGTAATAATTTAAATGAATCTAAATTATTAAATGAATCTAAAACTACGAATTGCGCGAAACTCTCATATAATAGCAGTAATAAAAATCGTGTTAAACTATGACGTAGAAGACTCGGTCATAAAAATTATGGATTAATTAAAGAAATAATATTAAAGCAGTTAGCTATCGGAATTAACTGCAAACATGAAACGCTGTGTGAGACTTGCATAAAATCAAAAATCACTGACACGCTACATCAAACACCGGCCGAAAACCAGGGAACAGGGGTACTTCCATTAACACACATTGACGCCTGCGGTCCTATTCAAACTCCAACCATAGGTGGGATAATATGTTTTCTTACTTTTATGGATAATTAATTACACCAGATTCATCATAATTTAACTTGTTGTCAAAAAAAAGGGCGAAGCCTCAAACAGTTCAAAAGCCATTGAAAACAACAGATTCGGGAAAAAAACCCGGAGTTCGCAGATCGGACAATGGTAGTAAATATATAAATAATGATAGAAAATTAATGAAGGAAAAATGGCAAACATCACCAGATCACTGTGCCACATTGTCTGTTTCAGAACGGAGTGGTGGAAAGGGAAAATATCACTCTACTAAAAATGATACGCAGCATGAATATTCAAAGCATACCTTACTTCAAAAAATTTGAGGTGAAGCAATTGACACCGTTATAGACTTACAAAATTCCTGCTAAGTCCAACGACAGAACTCTCTCTACGAACTATAGTCGAAAATAAAAGCAAATTAAATATATCTTACTTAAAGGTTTTTGGCTGCAAGACCACTATTTCAGAATTATAAGCTTAGTATTATTTAATTGCAGAATTTCTACATACAAAAAACTGGATGATAAAGCAAAACAAGGTATTTTTATCAGTTACGACAACTGTTCCAAAAAATATCGTATAAACATTGAAGGAAAAAAAAATGCAATAATAGCAAGAACGGTAAAATTCATTGATAAATAACATCCAAAATTCAAATAGCAAAATTGAAGATGATTTAAATTTTGAAGAAGCCAAAACAAACACCCTCAGACAAACGAAAATTCACTAGACATCGAAATCAGTAACAAACCAGAAAATAAATAAACTGAAACCGAAGAGACAAAATCCGAGCAAACATGAAGATGAGATAGGACTAATAATAAGGCGCACCTCCTCATGGATTCGTTTACCTGACAAAAGAGCATCCCATAACTGAACCAAAGTGGAAGATTGAAATACAAGAAATAAAAAATCCCCAAGTAAGACAAAATTGGTTCAATGCCACTCAAGAAGAAATAAAATCGCTGTGCTAGACCATAAGACATGGACACTTGTAGATCCTTCACTGGGTAAGAAAATCATACCGGTTCCAAACGAACCTTCAAAGCTAAATATGATTGCACAGGGAAATTGCAAAAATTCAAAGCACGCCTGGTACTCAAAAGTTTTCGACAAAAATACAGTGAAGATTACGTGAAATTTCATACCCGTCGAGTCATACACCCCAATAAGTAATTTCTCGCCACAATTGATTATAAAAAACTAAAAGGTCAGTCACAGACTTTATTAATTTTAACAATTATTTTAATTGGTAAATAAATCATTGTAATATGTAATTAATAAACCGAAAATTGTGATTTTCCAACTGAGTGAAAAAGTGTCCAGGACAGGATTTGAACCAGGAATCTTTTGGCTTAAGCTGCCAATGCTGCCAAGATTTTCAGGCAAGATATCAACACAGCTGAACATTATAACTGTACCCAGCTATGTTAATGGAAATAAATTTGAATCATGTCTAAAATTAAAAACATTGTTATCTGTTTTAAAATTTCAGTGTTTACTACATTTACAGATGATGAAAAATTCAAAGTTATTAATGATGTGAAAAATCTTTGCAGAAACTATTTTTAATCAATATCAATGAAATCTTGAGCGAATCAAATTACCGAAGATCATAGCGATTTTAAATAAATCAGCTTATTTCCCTTTCATACTATTTAATATTAAGTTGGTTCATCATTCAAACAAATCATGAATTTTTAAACCTGCGAAAACCTATCTTAAACGGAAAATTGCTAGGTTCCGACAAACAGATTACAAATATTTAGAGATCGACCGAAAATTCGTTTTCGTTTCAAAACCAGAGTTTCACCGAAAATTCGTTTTTGGCGAAAATACTGTCGGAAATACGGCCGGACCGAAATTATCTGTATTCCAAAAATCTCGTTTCTTCTTTCGAAAAATTTCAACATTACTCATTGATTTGAACTATATCGGCTCAAATGATACACTCTTTATTTATTGCTATGAACTTCACTGTTTATAATTATCAGTTATGACTGACTCAAGACGTGAGTGCAAATTATACAGAAATTTATGCATATATGACTAAATTTTAAAGACGCTTTTCACGTGCTTATTAAAAGCTGCAGACCTAACAGTAACAGAAAAGTTTTAGTTTGAAACTGCAGAAGTGTTTCGAATACTCTTTGAGAAAGTTTTAGTCTAACAGATGATCATTTACAAAAATCATTATAAAAGATAAATCAAGGTATGCATTCATAAAATTTTTTTTAATTAGATGAAATTCGTATAATTATAATATTCTGTGTCGTTGGTGAATTAATTTTATTTTATATGAAAATAAAAAGTTTTGGTCAGCGGCACAGAGAAACAACTTGGGCCACACGTATAATTAATTAATAATTATCTATATTTAATAAACACGTAAAATTAATAAATAGTTATGTATATTTACGTATGGATTAATTACTAAAAAAAAATGGAGACATTTTCGTTTTCGGCCGAAAATCTGAAGATTACCGAAATTCGGTTTCGGTCGATCCTTGCATATAACTTATAAGAAGTGCATCTGCTAAGAAGGAAACCTGTCTAAAAGAAATTTTTCGATCCTTTGCGCTTCGATCATAGCAGGTTTTACAGTATAAGTAAACTATTAACTATCCATCTCTCTTCCAAAGCAGGTCCAGCAATTCGCGTTTAGAAATGTAAATCATACATGGGTCATTTTCAAAATCTGTCCATGTTTTGATATAACAAAATCAAATTTTTAGAAATAATCAGAAAGCTTTAATTTTTTGTAAATAATTATCTTACTTCATAAACATTAATATACAAGCATCAGCAGAGACAAAAATTACTAATTTAACATTTTAATATTAATTTTTAAATTTTAATGAACTTGGTAATGACATAAGTGAGCACGGTAATGACAAATTAAGCAAAATATATTTATTTTTCGCCCAGGCATAAATGGCGCCTTTATATCTTCTGGCCCATAGAAGGATTTTCTATTTCTTATATAATAAAAGCAGATTAAGAAATAAAAGTTCATTTAATTATCAATTAGAAATGGGTACGATAATGGCGTACAAAAAAAAAATACTTACCAAAACATTCAAAGTCTTTGCTTGTTTTATTGAAACTATAAAACTATTTACTCTATTCTCCTAAACCTGATAACAAGCTGACTTTTAAGGAGTATTTTGACTTGATAAAAAGGCATGTGTTGCCTTCTAAAAAATTCCAGATGAACTTTTTGTCAGAAGCATGGCAATGACACTCTTTCTTGGGACACGGTTTAAAATAATTATTAAGAATTATAGACAAATTTAATTAATGAAAATAAATATTTTTTTAATTAGTAGCATCTTAAAAAATAAAAATGTATTAAAAAAATTATAACCATATGCTTTAAATAGAACTTAGTCAAATCTTTACCTAATAAATTGCTTGTTGAGACAACCTACGATAATGACATTTTGACTACAAAAGGATATATTTTTACATTTTCTATAAATAATAATATATTTGTAAATTATCACAAAAAAAACATGACAGTTAAAATGCAATAATTAAAATTATGATATTTAACTATTTTTCTGTGTAAATGTGAAAGGGCAATAAAACACGACACTTTTTGAAATTCACCCATATAATGCCTAAATCTTTGGAGGAGCAGTATGGTTTTAGATCAATATCAATGCAAATTTTGAATAAAGCTGTAGACGAAAGGACTTACCGATTGTACAAGAATTTGATAAGCTACAGATGTCTAGTGGTTGTCCAGATCTCTGTTTCACATAACGTGTTCTATCCAACCTTACTCTGAGATTTACATAATTTGTTACATTAGGATCGGAATTCCACACCACTATGGTGTAATAATCGGCAGATGAAATGTTCATTTTGACAGGATGGAGTTTTGTGAAAGGGTTGCAGTCTGAACTATATTCATCATCGTTGATGTCAATCGACTCAAAGCTATAGAAAAAGAGAAAAAATTCGTAACATCAAGTGGTTTATAATTTATAGCATATATATTTAACATTATAAATAGCATAACAAAATCATTACAAATTTCTTTATTTTTTTCTCAAAATAAAGAATAAATAAAATGCTAAATAAAATAAACAAAAATCTTGTTGTGGGTTGTATGTTTCTTTTTCTTTTGCTGTATCGAAAACGTTACATGTGAAAGACCTAAATGAATGAGGGTTGACAAAGGCCGTGAGTAACCGAAATAACTTTTCCAGTTTTTAAATGTCAGGAATAACCATCATGAAGGAGAAAGAATAACTTTTGAATTCATTAAAAATATAAAAATGGAATTTCATTATTATTATTATTATTACTATTGTTGATGGTGTACAAAGTTATCATTTCAAAAAATAACCAATGTATAACCAATTTCGGTTGAAGGGGCTCGGCACAAAAGTTTCTTACCAAAAAATGCATTTTTGTGTTTTCTTTAAAAGTAAGTAGAGAATCGAGCCTGGGTCTACGGTGCATATGCATAAAAACTGCATTAGAGAGACAGTGGTGCAGCTAGTGCTAATGCTGTACCACTGTCTGGAAGGATTTTTGAACTGATCTCTCAAAAAAGGAAATTGTTTTATATGTGTAATACAAAATTAATCTTTTGGTGACTAATGTCATGTGTGAAAATTAGTATGATGGAAACTAAAAACAGCAGAATAAATTCAGCATACAGCTTATTCAAGGCTTCACAAGAAATACTCATTCAGTACAAAATGAAAAGGAAAGTGGGAAAATAGCAGTTGTACCACATATGCTGCACATGTTCAGAATGATTAAAAGAATGAAAAACAGCATCTTTTTTTCCGACAGCAGATACTGGTAATAGAACAAAAGTTCTTATAATTATTTGAGCAGTGCTAATGCTCTTGTAGAAGTTTTAACTTAGAAATCTCCGTTTTCACTAATCCGATGAAAAAGAAATGGTTCAAAATCATAGAGACGGCGAATTTTGAATTAGAATTCAGTGCAGAACCGGATTTAAAAATGGTCACACGGAACAGGGGCCCAGGGCCTTGAAATTTATGGGCGAGGGGGAGGCAAATCTGTAGACAAAGTTTTAAAAATATGTAGTACAGTTTCATGATTGACATAATTTTATGTTGTACTATAGCAATGTCAATATTAGATCATAAAAATAATTTTTATCTTCAAAATTACGATTTATTTTGAAAACTTAAGTTGATTCACACTTAACATAACTGTCCAATATTAAAAATTTAGAAATCTAAGGGTGTGACCAAAAATGCAATTACATCACTTACAATGTTTTATGAATGTATCCTGGCATTATGTACTTTTTCCGTTATACATAAATAAGATTTTTTTTTTTTGAGTTTTTCAGACTTTTCTAGTTATGAAATATATATTAAATGAAAATATATATTATCATATACACACTATAATATAATTTTCTTTATTGCAATAAAAGTGTTTATTGATGATTACTTTTAAGAGATACACAAGAGAACACATAAGAGATACACAAAAGAGATGAAATTGCTTTACATTCTTTTGTTACCGTTGTTAATGTCGCAGCATTATTTAATATAAAACTAAGATTGCATTATACTTTTAATCCCAATATCGTTACAAAATCATTCTATAAATGTACTTGTGAATATAATAAACATATAATAAAATCAGTCTAAATTTTAAAAACATTAAAATTTCTAAATTTTATATTTAGCTTCATTTATTATTTTAGAATACAATATGTTCAACTGTAATTATAATAGAACTATTTTTTTCTACATACTGCATGGTTTAAAAATTTGTCCGAAAAACTGATCAAATCTATGTCTACGGCCATCAAAAATCATACTCTGATTCAGAGACGAAACTTATTTTTTTATAGAATCACAAAAATTATATTAAATGATTGCTCGATTATTCAATAAGTATTGATTATAATGTGCAAGTTTAAAATTTAAAATTTCTTAATTAGTAAAAATTATCGTAAGTGATGACTTTAACAATACATAAAACGATAAGGTACATTTGGACACTGTGTTTACATCAAAGTAGTTTTTAACAATGAACACTATAATAGAAATATATGATTTTATATCATATTTCTGTAATTACTGAAGTAATTCCCTTCTAGGAAATAGGACAATTTTTCGGACAAATTTTAAAACAATGCTGCATGCAGAAAAAAAACAGTTCTATTAAAGTTATAGTTGAATATATTGTATTCTGAAATAAAAAATATATAATTTAGGACGTTTAATAATTTTAAGTTTAGATTGGTTTTGTTATTCGTTTATTACATTCACAACTACATTTATAGAATTATTTTATAACGATATTATGAATAAAGTATAAAGAAATCTTAGTTTTATATTGAATAATGTTGCAAAATTAACACTGGTAGCAAATGACTGGAAGTTTTAAAAATACAAAATAATTTTGCCAATAAAATGTTTCTGAAGCACATTTGTCAGCTCCGATTTACTGCCATATGCTATCGTATTTGATACCCCAGTACGCTACTTCCTATCTGACTGAGCCTATTTTCAATTATCACCAATGGAATATTTAACAGCTTATAAGCATTAAAAGCATCCAAATAATGTTCCTGTAGGAATTTCTATGAAATTTTGCACACAGTGTAGTGTGTGTAAAATTCTTTTTAAGATTTGTAATGTCAATTAGTTATTTAAATATTTCCTAAAATATAAGAAATATAAATATCACTCCCTGGAAAATATTAAACTAAAATCAAGTACAAAATTCATAATTCTAGTAAAAGTATCCTACTCTTTTTAAAAAGTGAAAACGCTTAAAAAAAGAGAGGGGGGGCAAATGCAGTTGCTGCAATCAAAAAGTTAATTTAAACTTAAATGTACTTAAATTTTAGGGAGGAAATTTTAAACTTTATGAAATCTTTCATTCACAAAGTAATATCTATTTATCTATCTAAATAAATATGTGTGTTTAGACTAAAATCCTTTTTATAACTGAGTGCCACATGACAAAAGCTGAAGAGAAAATAACTAATTTAAAGGATCGAGTATTTTTGAACTGATGATCTTTTTTATTTTTAAGAGCACATATTAAAGTTTAGGCAATTAGTAAGTAGCAAAAACACACGCAAATATTTGCATTAAAAGGGTAAAAAAATCTTCAGGTATCGTTATCAGATATCGTCAGAGGGATATTAATCTTTAAAACTATCGGGTTTTTTTTCTAAAATAATTTCATTCCAATTTGCGAGACGAGTTTTCTCAAAAAGCTAACTACAGGGTGTATTCCCACATTTTTGTAACGATTTTGACTTTATCTGTGATGTAAATTTAAATGAAAAACAAATATAAATAAAACCTATATAATTATACACTAATTGCCGAAACGTCAGTGAAGGCTTACTGTGGAGACACGAAAAGTTTTGGTTTCCGTTTGTCTGTCTGTCTGTTCCGCGATAACTGCCGTAAAAAGCATCCGATTATCTTAAAATTAAGGATGCATGTTGGTGAAATCCCCGGATTTAGCTGTATAGTTTTTGGTTAAATTTGGTTCATTCGTTCGGAATATATAGAACATTTTATTTTGCGACTTAATGCTTTCCTATAGCAATTCAGACGATTTTTCCATTTTTATTTGTTGAAAAGAAATGGCTCATATGATTAAAGGATTTAAATGCTAAATTAAGGATGATGAAATTTCCTAATTAGAACCATACATTATTCACAGTAGTTTGAAATTTTGTGTATACATTTGTCAGAGTTTTTAAATTCGGTGTATAACTTTTATGGAGGGATTTTATATATGTGTTTCAATAATATAAAATATTTTTTTATATAAATTTTCTTTTTAAGCACATATTTAATTGTTTTTATTATCTTTTAACTGTTGCCTAGCAGCGAACTACACCTAAAAATATCGTAAATGTGAAAGTATGTGTAATTGTTTGAAGTTAAATCAAAGTCAAAAGGGACGAATTAATGCCTTTGTGTCTTTACATATAGATGGAATTTACCACAGAAATAAAGAAAGACTATGTTCTATTTATTTTGTTCAAATATTTTTCTTTTAAATTAAAAAGTTCATTATTTTCATAAGGAATAAATCGACATTTTGCTATGAAATTTGACAATCCTTTTTCTTTTTTTTTGCCGTTGCCACGAAAATTCAATCCCGGAATAAAAATTTATCCTAAACAGTTAATTTTGATTTGAAAGATTTTTATGTGCGAGAGGAAAATGAAATAAAATAGACATGAATACGCCTTCATATTAGTAATAAAGTGAAAATACGAAAAGAAGGTGAATTTGATCTCATATATCTAAAATAAAACGAATACGCTTTGAGGTTCAAATAAAAGGGGCTTGTGTTATGATATTAATTCTTATTAAAAAAAAAATGTTACTAATATCTCATGGTTTATCGTCTGCACACAGCTAACAGAAATGTTAATTCTTAATCGAAAATTCCAATGAGGAAAAAAAAAAAAACTTTTGAAGAGCAAATATACAGTAAATATCAAAATTATGCTCCGAATTATCGCACCGAATTATTTATCGAAAATGACGCATTGTATCGGGAAATAAATATTTTCATCCTTAAAAACCAAGCATTAACTAGATTGCCTGAAAAAATGTTTTTTGACGGGTGTTACTTCTTAATGCCGCCTCATTTTAGAAAATATGAAAATTCTTTTATTTTTTAAAGGAAATTACATTTTCATTCATAAAACCTAAACGTTTAATATAATTGCGTCAATGTAAATCATTTTCTGTGTTACCATTATTGAAAAATAAGGCTCGGAAGTGTAAAAAGAAATCTAAGATTTGCGCTAACCATTATAGCGCAATCAATAAAAAGTTACGTATGTAAATTAATAAGACCACGGGGGGTTCAGGGGGCGGAGCCCCCTGAAGAAATCTACTTTATTATTTAAAAAATATACCAGAATTAACAGCTCATGAAAATTTCGAAATATCCTTCCATAACGCTTTTAATTTAATGCTTCTAATGTTTGAAAACTTCATATTTTTTATTCTTATAAATAATTACATAATTTGAAAACTTTAAATTGCGGTTTGCAGGAAACTGAATATTACCAAACTGAGTCTAAAAACAATGACTTGCAGAGCTGACGTTGAGGCTCCTGATCTGCAGATTTACTAGTTAAATATACGTATGAACTAATATTTATATATTTTTTAAATTTTGTATAGGGTTTAATTATCGTCTGCATCATTAAAAATAGTTTTTGCTTTAAAATGTCGCTGGAAAATAAACAATGGATCGAAGACTATGTATGAGCGCTTTCCGAAGAGAAATACTCTTATTCGATTATTAAAAAAATATTTGAAAAGCAAGCTTTTAATATTTCTACACGTAAAATAAGTGACATAATTAATAAAAAAGAAAAGAAACGTCAAAGTTTACATTGGACTGGGAAAAAGGGAAAAAATGCATATCCAACAACGGTAGGTTCCCCCGTTTGTTATATCCAAAGTCGCATCTCATGTTTTAAAAGAAAATCTAACTTCCCAAAGAATTATAGCAAAAATTTTAAACATCTCTATAGGAACAGTAAACGAAATTACAAAATCTGATTTAAAAATAATACGAGAAAACATGATGTTCACCATGTGTACCTCTAAATTTACTTCTATATTTTTATAGAAACGAAAAATGAAGGCAGAATGGAAGCTATTCCATATAACACTTTATCTATTGATGGTACTTATAAGTACCATTAAAATAACCTGTTATAAAATTCATCTAACACGTGGATTAGTTGTAATACAGTTTAGAAGGAGTTATATAGATACATTATTTTATCTTGTTCCAAAAGCATTATGGGTTACACAAAAGAAAAAAAGATGATTTCTTTTGCCTTTGCATTTTTTCAGCTTTCTTGTGTCTGTGTGTGTGTGGGGGGGGGGGGGATTTTTCAATTCGGAAATATTTCTATATTTCTATTGTAAGACCATTACATTTGTACATTTTCTAATTCTACAAAATACTATGAAAAATATTTAAAATAAAAGATTTGAGTGGGGTTATAAATATAGCACAAATCCCTATAAATTCAAATTTATTTAACCTTTCTAAATTCTTCAATGTTTCTAAAATCCATTAAATGATTATGTAAAATCTTCTAATATAGTTTAAACAATTCACGAAACATGCTTTAGACTAGACGATAAAAATTTCATGAATTCATAATTCAGTAGATAAAGAGTTAAATGCATCCCACCCGAGTACCTCCTATGGATTATTGTGCATTTAGATTTTTCAAACAAGTTCCTTATAAGCAGCATCATAAAACATTGGATGTACTTTGGAAGATTGTGGTCGAGGATTGGAACAAAATCAACTTTGATATTGAAATATATATATATATCTTGGAAATTAGAATGTAATATGATAGTTCAACAGAAAAGGCTATCGGATTGAACATATTAGAAAATAAAATTCTTATCTTTATGTGTATCTCTTTTTCCAAAACCGCTACAAAAATGTGAACATCCTCGGTAGGTTTTTATGAAATTTTATCTTATTCATCTGGTTCATCATCAACATTAAATTACTTGTATGAGATTACCTAAAATTGTGATCCTTCGTTGTAAATTCTTGAAGTAAGACTTGTTTATGCTAAAAAAAATAAATATTGACAGACATTTGATTTTAAGAATTTCTGATTATTTAAAGAAAAGTAGTCTTGTTTTGAGAATAGGTAACTTTAATAAGGCTGCATGCAGTGCATCAAATCAGGAAAAAAAAAAATCTATTCTCGACTTAAAAGTCGATAAAAATTATATTCTTTAAACACAAAATTAAAAAAAGTGTGGATGTTTAATTATTATAATAAAATTCTAGAAGTTTGAGAATTTTAGAAACTATATTGAACATCTAGAGTTTTTCGACAGACTTCTGCTACTTATTAAGGTACTTGAACTTAAAAATCTTTCGTGAAATAAAATATACAATGTTCGCTAACAACTTGTGCAAGAATATCTATGTGTAAAAAAATAAAATAATATCTTACTGTACTAAAGATGAGCACACTTTTTTGTAATCTATGATCTCAGATGAGACTATATATTCTTCAGAGCTATAATACAGATCATTTTCAACGGAGTCATCATCTTCATAGGAATCGTAATCCATTGGTTTCGAGAATTTTTCATGCAATGGCAGTGAAATTTGAATAGCTTTATGTAGCTTTTGTAAACAATCAAGAACATCTGTATCGCCCTAGAAAAGAGCCTAGTTTTATTTATCCAGTAATAATAAATTATAAATCCAAAAATTAACTTAGGGTAAATTAACATACTAATTCAGTAACATGGAAATGTCTAGATAATACATTAAAAAAATACACAACACAATGAGCATTATTTTGGAAATGTGAACAAGATTTTATGAAATGAACAAAATCATAGAAAAAACTCGTTGGATGTGCCAATCCCAAAACTTTCTTCAGTCTCATACATCTTAATACTTCCAAAAGTGGTTACAAATGTTAATACTTCAATATTATTAGTTCAATACTATACCAACTTGGATTTTTCATCGTAACACTATTTCTACCACGATTTTGTGTATACCTATTTCCACCAAAAAGTGTCTTTTGACACCTTAGCGTTTAAATGCTAAAACTGTTGGGATTTCAAATTATCAGTTAAATATAGATAATTTGAGCAATATATTTATTCATTGACGCGTATTTATTAGAGATTATTTAATAAATATTTAATTTTAAATTAATTGCAGGTTATAAATTCTAGTTTAATTCAACAATTTTCAAAATACAAATATATATAAATGCAATGAAACATGTTTTACGTCAAGAAAGACAACAATCACAAAATATTATCTTCTTCATTGTTTTTAATTTTTATTAGAAAAATAAACATTTTAATATTACTAACTTAACAAACTTTCAGTAGTATTTATAAAAATCCAATCTTTGTAACAACAATAGTAATAGTAAAGACAGCAGTGTAATAAAATTCCTTCCTTATTCAATACCACAGTTTTTATACGAATGAAACAAAATTCAGGTATATTGAACTCACTACCAGAATTGGATAACAAAACGCGTTATTCGATTTTTAGAACTAGTCACTGCAATGATCTATACTAAATGTAACATGGTGGAAAACAAGGGACTATCAGAGTTATGCATATACTCTTGTATTTTCCGTTACAACCGAAATCGGGATTCTCTAATCTGATTATAATTAATATGATGCTGTAAAATAGTGTTCCTATTTATGTGTAAAATTGTTTAAAATTAGAAATTATAAAATCTTTAGAAATTAGAAATTATGAAACTTTAAGGTGTCAAAAGACACCCCTTGGTAGTAATGTGTATACCCTATGTATATTTTTATATCCAGGATGAGCTGGAGGAAAATGATATCGCTAAATTAATTTAACATCTATTGTACGAAAAGTCAAAAAATTAATTGTGGAGAAATGATTAAACTTAGAGAGTAATTTTAAGTTAAAATCTGAAAGGTGTCTTAACACCTCTTGGTAGAAATAGTGTTAAATTTCTGCTACGGCCAGTTAATCGGAGTAAAAGAGAGTTAATCTCCATCATGATATATATTAAAATCAATATTTTTTCGTTATTCTGTTGTACATCAGCTGCTTGCGAATAGCCGGTTTAGCAGGATGCGAAGTGCCCGTCGCTGCACGAGCAACAGATGGACATTAGAACTACGAAAAATCGAGAAAATTATACAAGAATCGCTATTACAGCACCCTCTTCCGGCGGAATATTTCGAAATTCAAGGAAGACCTGCTGGCCATAGCCAAAAGCACACACAAAAAATTTGGTTCAATTCTATGTATAACTACATACACTTTTCGACGTTACAATGGCGACATATGGACACGCGGATAGACAGACATTTTGTATAAACATGCTTTGTGGGATCTCTGACCCCTAAAACGTAAATCCGTCGAAGACCGGAAGTCGAAAAAAAATTCGATTACAATACTTTCATCTATTGAAGATAGAAGTAAAAAATTTAAATGAGATCATCTAAAATATTACCTTTTCTGTACGTTCAATTTGACACGTTACTTCAAACGTACAAAATCTAGTCCAAAAGTACCTAATTTTATTTTCATACTTATTAATATAAGCGAATACCTTTTCAGATTAACAAAATACATTTTAATGATTCAATTTTTCTTCTTTCAGGTTCTAAAGTAACATCCGAAACCATCCTCAAAGAACACTTTTTTGATAGGATATAGATTTGTAATCCTAAATAGATTTATTTAGGATATATTTATTTTGGATAAGAATGGCCGACTGTTGACAATAATCCTACAACTAGTTGGAGCCAGTCTCAGTGTCGGAAATAGCGGAACTAGAAAGATTAAGGAAGAAAAAAAGAAGAAGCTGTACAGTGAGCTTCTAAATCGAAACAATATTAAGTTTTGGATTAATTGATAATATTTGTAGCACAATCATTGTTCATAAATAAACTTAAACAATCTTGAATTTAGGAACGTGTGACTCAACCAATAAAACAAAAAATTCAAACTCTCAACATGTACGTTGAAAACTCGCTCATTAATAAACATTATAAGAAATTAAACGCTATAATTCTTACCTGAATTATGAATTAAAACATGTTCTGGTATGTCTCAGTTTTATTTGTGTTCGCCACAAATTGCATGTATACCTCTTTACAAAATAGTATTAATCCACAATATATCAGAAAAACACATAATGGAGCCTCCTAATAATGCCTTGAAAAGTTATGAAGATAATCCTTACAGAATTAAAAAATCTTATACATTTTAAAATTTACAGCATTTAAACTTTACAGGAATGATTTTATGTGATTGTTAAATATCTTTTGTTAATATTTTGTATTGAGTTACACTTCATGCAAAATAAAGATTAGAATACTAAAAGAATTTGTGTACCATGAAAAACTGGGACTTCTGGTGTCTCGAACAGGGCTTTGTGCTGGATGTGTTTGGAAACCCTGAAGATAGAGATGTCCCTCCCATTTGAATAGGGACAAATGGCACTACCCACAACTGACTGGCTCAACGTTATGGGCTCTTAACAATCGTTAATATTTATAGACAACTGGCCTCGGAAGTTTTAATTTCATTTTTCATTAAAGTGAACCTTTTAGTTCAGATTATTTCATTTTGAAGCCTAATTTTAAACGGAAATTATCTTTATTAAGAAAAAGAAATAGCGTTGAAAAACACAAATATAATTATGTATAAAACGCATACAGCTGTTTCGAAACCTCTAAGGCTTCATTCATCAGTGTTTAAAATTAAAGATAAAATTAAAACTGTGGATTAAAAGGGGGAGGGACAGAGAAACAGAGAGGCGTACCTCACAGCTCGACTGTCAACGGCGAAATGCGATTCACGGTTGACAAACAACTGCCGAGTCGATCTTGGTTGTTTATCAATCGGAATCGCATTTAGCCGTTGACAGTCGAGCTGTGAGTTACGCCTCTCTCGCTCTCTGTCCCTCCCCCATTTAATCCACAGTTTTAATTTTATCTTTAATTTTAAGCACTGATGATGAAGTCTTAGAGGTTTCGAAACAGCTGTATGCGTTTTATACATAATTATATTTGTGTTTATCAACGTTGTTTCTCTTTCTTAATATATTGGCACAAAGTACAATCCCCTCCCCTTTTTATGAATTATGTTTATGTATGTATACATACTTTTTAAATTTTAAATGGAAATAAAATTTTAAATGGAATAACAAATTTTAGATATATTAAAACGGTTGAAGTTTTTTACTCGTTAATCGACCGCCAGGTCGGACTTTTTTTTTTTTTTTTTTTTTTACAAATAGAAATTACGTTAACATAACACTAGAAAGACGGCAAATTTTATTAAAGTTTTATAAGAATATTTCACACCAGAATTTTTATTTAGAACTGTTAAACTTATTTATTTAACTTTTTTTAAATTTGTATCTTTTAAATTTATTTTAAAGAAATTTCTGGTTCGAACCGAACTATAGTCATTTGGTACCGGTCAACATGACCGCTCACCGTCCTTCTAGAGTACATTAATTCTTCATGTGCGTCGGAGGAATATTTCGACTAGAACGCCAAACTTTGCCTGTGCCTGGGAGTACTTCGGCCGATAAGGGTTAATACTGTATTTTTCGGTGTATAAGTCGACTTTTTTAAACCGCCGAAACGCAATGAAAATTCAGGGGTCGACTTATACAGGATATAAAATCAAACCGATGATCACGGTTTGTAGCTGCAGCTATAGTTCCAGATAAGCGTCGACCTTTTCCTTACAATTTTGATTCACAAAATTTATCATTTCAGGCATAGTTTGTAGTAGCGATAAATAAAAATTGTTATTTTTTATATCTGTTGTTATAAAAACATTAATTCATAAATGATAATCATTCATTAATAAATCATTGCAACATTTGATTTTCTTCTGGTGATTTTCTTTACAGTGACTTTACCTCAATACCTTTATTTTCTGAAACAAAAATATGATTTCTTTCATGAATAAACTAAGGGGTCCACATACACCGAATACACCCAAAATACGCCATTTCGGGATGAAATGGGGACGACTTATACGTCAGAAAAAAAATCTAAAATTCAAAGATAACTGCTAACAAAAGAGGGTAATTTTTTTCTTAATAGATTATTTATGATTTTAAACAGTACTACACTACAATTTCTTTTTTAATGCATCGTATGGTATTATACAAGTGAAGTAATCTCAAATAATTTTATTTCTGTTAATAAAGGTAATAAGTTCCATCATTTTCATATTTGAATGATTTTTCATTCTTCTAGACACGCATATGTGTGTGCGTTTTATTCATTTAAAATATGGGAAAATAACTAAAAACTTCACGATGTAGTTTCTGAATAATATAATTACAGTTATAGTAAGGGTGCAGTCATGGGAAAAAAAGTGATAACCTCCCTACTAATTCTGCTGCAAATAGTCGCATAAAAAATGTAGCTACCAATCGACCGGGTATAACGTTCTATTTAATACTATGCACAACCGTGTATATATTAAAAATTGTATCAACTTTTATTTTTCAAATAGTAACTCTTAATTTTGACCCTTTGAATCATATAATCCCGGGAAAATATTCTGTTATTTCTTTTCTTAGACGGGTGAATCCCGGAAAATTGTAATTTAGAGGACCCTTTGTATTCAGCACCGTATAGTCTGGGCTTTGCTCCTGGTTCACAAAATATATTTTACATTCAAAAAGAAAAACAAATAAATACTTTATTCTAAACTATACTAAAATAATTAAAACAAATATATAAAAAGCATGTAAATGAATATTTATCGATATAAATAAAATAAACTTTATAAGCCTCTGAAAATTTTTCTGTGAAGGTTTCCCAACTTTTCTCTACTTATAACTACAAAAAAAAACATGGTATATTTCCCGCAGGGCTGCCCTATAAAAGCAAAAGACCTTTGAGAAAATAGTGTAAAAGTTTGTATCATTCTTAAAAATTTATTCGTATATGAAAGTATACGTATACACACCAGCATACCTCAAATACTAATAAAGCCACTAATAATGCGTATGAAAAAGGATAAAGAAATATTATTTAGGCTTTGCTCTTAAACAGGCTGTATTATTTAAACGTATTTTTAAAGGCATAATCTTATTACGCCATGTGATAAGAAATCAAGTTAAATTGAGGAAGCACAAACAATACATTTGCACAGTACGCAAGCTATGTTTTAAATACAGGGTGTCCAGCGAATAAGACCCTGATTTCAAAATTAAATATCTCAAAAATAAAGATCAATAGAATTATGCGGTAAACGGTTTGTTTATTAGCTAAGCTGTAAAAATGTTATGCAGATGTTTCAAAATTTAGTTGCAAAAACCGTTAACAGATGGCGCTGTAACCGCAATACTTGTAAACTGCTTCGAACTCCAGAGCAATGGCGTCTCATTCCTAGATGGCTCCCTAAGTAATAACGAATATTGGGAAAGTCCATTTTTTCATTGGGGGTGATGTGCGGAAGTGGAGACATCTGGTCACAGAATTATTGCAGCAGCTTTAATTTTAGAAAATTTCGATTAATAGAATTTTCAATAAAAAGTTTGGAAATCATTATAAGAATTTTTTAAATATTTTATTAAATTCAATCCTTAATGCCATATAATCATTTAAATCAAAATGCATATATTTAGAAAAATAATTTTGTACTTTTTGTTTATTTTTTATATTTTTAAATCACGGCATAATATTTTGGTATTATTGTTTATACCTGAATTATTATAAATAAAAAAGTAATTTTTCACTTTTAATTTATTTTTAAATCACGGCATAATACTTTGATTTTAGCACAACACATATATTTCTTTTCTTTGTAAACAAAGTTTTAGAGACAGAAATTATGCATTAAATTATTTCTTTAAAAAAAAAAAAAAAAAAAAAATGATGTTAAGTCATATCATCAACGTCAAAGCAAAAGTATTTTGGATGCTGCATTCCTTTCGAACACTTCGCATCCTATCGCTAGAAGCTGCACCATATTTCTGTGACCAATAATAAAAAAATGAAAACGAGTTTTTAAAATTAAAATTATTTTTTAACTTAATTAAATTTTTAAAAATAGAAACTTTGTATTTTTTCATTCAAACTATTCTCTACAATTAAAAAAAAATGATTTATGAATCATTATTATAAATGCTCAATGATTTTTTAAAAAGGGGGTTTCTTTTAACTTAATTAAATTTTAAAACCAGAAACTTTAGATATTTTTATTCAAACTTTTTTCACAGTTTAAATAAATATTAAAAAGTAAAGATTTCCATTTTTTTTCAAATCCTCCTCTACTAGGATTCGATTCCAAGATCTACCAATTAGGAGAGAAAAGACATACCAAAGAGATATTGGTAACCGGACCGAAGTAACTTATAACAAAATTTGAAACAAATCTCAATTCTGTCAACACATGGCTCCGCTTCTTCCCATTACCCAAATAATTTTTTTTTTCTTATATAATGATTGCTAAACTTTTTTTTGAAAATTCTATTAATTAAAATTCTCTAAAATTCAAGCTGAGGCAATAATTCTGTGACCAGATGCATCCACTTCTGCACATCACCCCAACGAAAAAGCGGTCTTTCCCAATTTTCGTTCTTCCATAGGAAGCCATCTAGGATTGAGACGCTATGTCTCTCGACTTCAAAACACAATTTATAGGCATTGCGATTACAGCGCCATCTGTTAGCGGTTTTTGCAACTAATTTTTGCAACTTCTGTACAACATTTTTACAGCTTAGCTAATAAACAAACAGTTTACCGCATAATTCTATTGATCTTTGTTTTTGAGATATTTAATTTTGAAATCAGGGTCTTATTCGCTGGACACCCTGTAAATTTGTATCAATTCGTTAAAAAATATATTTACGAAAGGCTTTAACCCCTTCGCGACGAGCATCTTTTATACTTTGCTTTATTCTCTGGCATCAGTTTTTCCATATTGTAATATTTGCCTTATGAAATCGCTGAAAATGCAAGATATGACAAATTTAGATATGGCAAAATTTTCAGCACGAAAGTATTCAATTCAAATTTTCATGCATTTTAAACTTCACGTAGGAGTTAAACTATAAAAAAAGGTTTGTTACATTTTCTTTAATTCTTTTAGTTTTGTTATCTGCAGACCCGAATATGTTAATTTTATGGTTTCATAAATTTTAGCACTACATAACACTTTTAACGCAGATGAAAATTCTAAAAATGCAGAACGCAACAACAAATAAACCGAGCTTTTTGATTTCTTATCAGGAAAGAAAAAAAAAACGTTTCAGACTTGCATCATGCTTAACCGACAAAAAGTTTCATATCTCAACTCCTCCATGTCACATGATGAAAGCCTGAACATTGAAAGAATAAAAAACTGCTTTAAAAAATGCAGAATAAAGAATACAAAAACAAACAAACGCAGATTTTTGGATTGTTTAAAATAAGTTTCTTTACATTTAACTTATGCCAAGAAAATAATGTGAAGTTCTGTTTAAGCAATTTGACTTATGCAGAACATCATCTAACAGAAGTATGCTAAACTCTGATTGGTTTACAGGCGTGAATTATTTTTTGGGTAGGAGAGGTAGGGGAGGTATGATAGTATCATACCTTCCCTACCTCATACACTTTTTTTTTTTTACTAATTTTTTATACCCTTAGAAACCTATTTTTAAACAAATTTTTCGTGTTTTCTTATAAAGTGACCTTTTATTCATTTATTAAAAATATTGTGAATTTAAAAAATATTCATTCAAAAAATATATTCCAATTATTGTGAATGGTTACTACTGTATCAAATCTCCCCATTGCTGGGGACTGGGGAGGATTGATACACTAGCAAGGGAGGTTTGATACATTGTTATGTAAATTGAATTGTGTGCATTTTTTTTTTTCAATTTATGTGTCATACAATTTTTTATGATAAATCTTGAAATATTTAAGTAAAATTTAAAAAGAAATGACATTGACATATTTTTGTTACAGAAATGTTTTTTACAAAAATATTTAAACAATTCTATTAACACACTTTTTAGAAAATAAATAATGAAAAAAAAAAAAAAAACCCTACAGATCTTGCTGCAAGGAAAAATGAAGTGAACATTGCTGATTTGCAAACAATTTAACATAAATTTAGCGCATTTAAGATTTCTTTAACCCTTTCAGGTCAAAGCATTTCCAATGCTAAAAGTGTTGAATAAATGAATGGTACGGGAATTTAACAACAAATTTAATTGGAAATACGAAAAGGGCTATATTTCACTTTCATATCAAATGGAAAATATTTTACAAAATGCTGGTGCCAATGTGGCGTTTGGGAATTAAAATTAAGTGGTTTCATAAACATACCACCACCCCTGAAATGGTTAAAAGAAAAACTAATAACTATCATTTTGGTAAATAAAATCGGGTGGATTTAATGTTTTTTAATTTGCCCTTCGTCAATTATAGAAACATCTTCCTTTTAACGCCATTTAAACTTTTTTCCTTCTACATGGCGAGCAAAACGAACTAACCATCTATCATCGCACTACTTTTCTATGTATCCTACATAATGTCTATGAATAGTCTCTTTGTTCTTCCTTACTAATTTCAGTAGCTCTTGCTGTAAAACAATAATGAATATTACAGTCCTATATTAGTTTACATTTTAAAAAAACTATTAAATTTCACATATACAAGTGTATCATTTCTCCCCAGCACTAGTGTATCATTTCTCCATAGCATGCTTTTTTGGATTTTCAATCACTTTGTATAAATGCAGTTGCAAAATGCCAATCTGCTTTCTGGTAAAACTCACCCTAACAATGTGCGTTACAAATAAAAAAAATTACAAGATATTATCTTCACTATAATAAGAGTTATAAAAGAAAATCACTATTTAAAAAAATTTACATTGACATTCGAAAAGTCTTCAAAATTAAAAGAAAAAAAAACGTTGTCAGTTCTTCACTGCTACGTCCAGCTAATGATGCCCTCTGCTAATAAAAGAAGACTTTACATCTGTTACAATGGCTGTTAATGCCATTTGTTGAAAAAAATTGTCAATGTATCAACCTTCCCTATGTATCAAACTTCCCCTACCTCCCCTACTTGAAAATTCATCGTTGGGGAACTTGCTTTGCGAATGATGTCCTCCGTTGTTCAATAGTTTTGTATTCACAGAAGAATGAATCAGTAGTATTTATTTCGATAGAATGCGATATCGGGCGGTCAGCCGAATTTCAACTGAAAATATCAAAATACGTAATAATTGACTATTACTCATCTCTCAAAAGCCAACTAAGACTCTACATCAAAGAGTCTAACAGAAGACCTGCCTTCCGTGAATATGATTTGAACGAACGCTGAATTTATTTGGTTGGTTTTGTGCACTTTTCTTCAAAACCTTTGAAGAGCAAAGGTGAGGCTTTCTTTTCCAAATGCTCTGTGGCCATCTGACCACAGAGCATTTGGAAAAGAAAGACCAGAGAAATAATTTATGATTTCTAGTCGCAGAATTTGAAAATGTGATCTGCATGGAGCCTTAATTTCTATGGGATTTTCAACGGGTCTGAAGATTTGACGTTATTACTGAGCTATTACTATAACTGAGAACGCTATAACCGCGTTTGACTACATAAGTAGTAGATGTTTCCCTGTTAAAAAACTAAAACATGACGGAAAGACTACTTTTAAAGAAAAAATACTGTAATCTATTTCAACAATGTGTTTAAATTTTGAAGTACAGTAGAACCTCTTTTATCCGAAACTCTCGGTTAACCAAAATCCATTTTTAAAGTTTGTTCTTTTTACTATCACATTCCTTATGAGCAAAACCCATTTTTGAAGCTTCTTTTTTTACCATCGCATTTATCAAAGCGAAGAAGAGGACAACGATGTGGGCGAAGAAAAAAACAAATTAGCTAATTCTGAAGCTTTTGAATGTATTGCAAAAGGTTTGGCATGGCTGGAACAGCAGAAAGACTGTGATACTGGTGAAATAATAGTGCAAAAGAAAAAAAACTTCGTGATAGAGCTGCAAAGCAAAGGCAATCGAAACTGCGACAAATAAAACTTTTTTCGAACTCATGTGAAATATGTAAAAGGTACTTAATTTTAAAATTAAAATTCAGGTAATTTATTCTTGTTTCTATTTTTCCATTGCTTTATTTTTTATTAAGCATTTGTTACCATAATAAGAAATAGCGCACATATTTGTCCTTAATCTTAAATTGAAACATTCACGATTATCCGAAAATTTCGATTTTCCGAACGATGGTCGGTCCCAATTACTTCGGATAATCGAGGTTCTACTGTAGTTATAAATGCAATAGCACACAAATAAGAAAGGAGACAAGCAAAATAAATATGCTATTCATGCAGATTATTGTAATTGATAGTAGGCAGCAATTGCACCGGGCGCAGACATTTTAGGGGCACCAAAAAATTCCTTCAATTAAATTTTTGGTAACTACTAAGGAGGGGTAAAATATTCTGAATTGTTTCAGGCGCTGAAAACCCACCCTATGCTATTATGAATCTTAATAATATTGACATAGAAGTAAAAAGAGAAAAAACAAACAAACAAAAAGAAAAGAATATATATAAATATTAAATGTAAGAGTCTAAATACGTGCCATCACTGCTTTAAGAAACATCATAGTATTTTGCACATGGTAAATTATTCAAGGAATAAGAATCAGTCAAATAGTGTGTCTCCACACGCACAATAATTTATCCCTAAAAAAGTTGAATGCAGGCGTTATTTATGTGTGTATGTGTGTTTTAATATATATTGTAGTATGTGTTTATTATAGAAAGAAAATAAAATTTATCAGAATCGGTACTTAAGTACGAAAATTATGCATAAACATAAAATATCCAGTATTTATTTATTTATTTATTTATTTATTTTGTAAATTATGAGAGAGAAGGCAAAGATTTTCTCCATTGTTAAATCTGCATTGGACTCAGTGCACAAATGGAACAACAAATACTAAGTAAGTGAAAGATAGAGATATCTAAAGTCAAACAATGTAGGAACATTTTAGTACAAACGAAAATCCCCAGATATAAACTTTGCCACAACCACCCGGTAATTTGTTCTAAATAAATATTTTTTGCTTGCTTACGAAAACTCAAATTTCAATTTTAAAAAGAAACTTTTGAAGAGAATTTGAAGAGTACAATAAATAATAAAATAAAATTATATGCCAGCAGAACTGTGTGCAAAAGAAAGACAAGTACGTTTTTCGTATTTTTAATGCAAATAGTTGAAATAGTCCAAAGCGGAACAAATAAAAGTACACACGGAATGCATTAAAAAAATTTCTTTAAAAATATTAGTTTTGAATTTTTCTTATTAAATACAAGTTTTAATATTATACAGTATTATAATATAAGTTTTGAATTATTTTTATTATTGTTCCCGAGATTTAGATATAAATGAATACATATCCTTTTCGCATTAAAAAAAAAAATAAATAAATATCGTGGATTGTATAGTTAATAGACGTTGATCGAAAAAATCATGAATAAACATAAGCATTGGCTTCCCCAACATTAAAATATACAGCAATTTTGACTTAGGTCATGTAGGAAATTCCAAAACGTTAAAAAACTTTTGATGACAAATACCTTGAATATAAGTAATTTCATGCCTGGAGAAGAAGAGCATGCAACGATTTCCATCACGGATGAAGGTAGCAGGAAATACTTGTGTTCCTCGAAATTAGTACTCCAGCTTCTTCCAAATTTTTTCCGTACCAATCTCACTATCTGAGAAGCCAAACGAAACGGCTGAATTTGCCCGGAATGATTCACCTGCAATAAAAAATGATCAATAAGCCAATAAAGCTCATTTAAAATGACAAAAATACCAAAAACAAAGAAAAACATACTTTAGTGTTTGAGGATTTCTGTAGCAATTTACATGGTTTGCTGAAGATAAAAGTGGCACAAATTTCAAAACTCCCTATTTGTTGTCTTTTTAGGTAGATTTCGTATGAAATACTACCTATTGGCGTCGTTCCTATGTTGGAATTTCTGAAAATTTTTGCAGATCTACACCGATCATGACCCCTAGAGCCCAAAACCACCCTCAGTAAAAAACTTTATCTATCTATCTATCTATCTATCTATCTATATCTATCTTAGTGATGGGCGATTCTCGAAAATTCGACAATCGAGAAAAATCGTCATCGTAAAAAATAACAATCGATACAGCCATCGATTAATTCCTAGAATGTACAATCGAGATGTTTTACAATCGATTATAACGAGAGAAGCTAAAAACAATTGTTGGAAAATTTAGCTATTATTCTGGCCGAAACTTTCATTGTAGTGATAGGGTTTGCTCGATAATTCTGCTATCGCAATTATTTTCTCCTGATTTAGGCTTAAGGGGTTACTTCAGTCAAGTGAAAAGACCTGCTCGCTAATGCTAATCTTATGGAAGAAATTTATAAAGATATCTCATTTGAATTTCAGTATTTTAAAATGATTTTCTTTTCATTGGAATAAATTCCCCTTTCTTCTTTATGAAACTGCCATGACCAAATCGCGTAACTATGGCGCATTTGATGAATCAAATAACCTTTCTACTTTTTAGATAACTCCAAAAAGTTTGATACAGTTTAAAGTTCCCCTAAATGTCAAATACTGTGGAATTTCTCCATTGATCGAAAACAAAAGTTTCTTTTGAAAAACGTAAGGATAGTAAGATAAAGATACCTGCCAAGAAAGAACCTGCCTAACACGGAAACTGTTTTTCAGTACCTAACGATTCCAACGTGACTCTTTAAGTCTGTATCGAAATCCAAAGTAGCTACTTTATGACACATTTAAAAACTGATTTTTTATTTTAGGCGCATTAGCTAGAATCGATTAGTATTTCCCTGTTTTCGATAAAGGAAAAAGGTTTGATATAAATTAAAGTTCCCTAAATGTCTAAAGTGTATCAAATGCTGTGGAATTTCTCCGTTTATCGAAAACAAGACATCTTTATCGAAAAACGTAACGATAACCAGACATATATAACTACTGAGAGGGAACCTGCCTAACACGGAAATTGTTTTCCAGTGCCTAGCGATTCCAACATGATTCTTCAAGTCTGTATCGAAATCCAAAGTAGCTAGTTTCTATGACACATTTACTAGCTCATTTTTTATTTTAGGCGCATTAGCTAGAATCGATTAGCATTTTCTTCTTTTCGATAAAGGCAGAAGGTTTGATACAAGTTAAAGTTCCTTAAATGTCTAAAATGTGTCTAATGCTGTTGAATTTGTCGATTTATCGAAAACAAAGGAGTGTTATCGTAAAATAGAAAAGTAAACAGACAAATATATCCGCTAATAGGGAATTCTATAACTAAAATAAAACTTCAATGGACTTCATTTTTGGTATTTTGGATAATTTTAATTTTCCAATCCTTACCAACGTGGTATTAGATGATCGGTCTGGAAAAGGTAGAAGAAACGCCCCCCCCCTTCCCCCCAAAAAGGGGCATTAGGCCCCAAATTGACAGTAGGGCAGACCAAGGATGAAAGTTAACTTCATGTAAGAGAGGACTAGGGGAAGTTGAGAATGATAAAAACAACTAAACCATTGAATAAGAAAAAAATTGAAGAAAAAGAAAAATGGTAAAAGAACAAGTGAAGCGTGTGATTAGAGCCAGACAAATGAAGAGGGGCCCGATGGGCCACAGCTGGTCCAGAATGAGTGCCCAAGTAGTCAGAATGGGTCAAGAACTTGGAGAATAGTATCTACAATGAAGAAAAACAATGAGACAAAACATTATGAAAAACAGATGAAAAATACCAATAGCCTGAGGCTAAAAGTAAAATGTTTCACTGGGCGGCGTCCCCTGGTGGTAGTAAAAATAAAATTCATACGAGAAGATAGGGGAGAGTGAAAAGACTTTATTTTGTGAATTTTATAATTTTTGGACAAACAGTATACTAAAGTTTTGAAGAAACAAAACTTTAAAGCGCCCTCTTGAGGCGAAGAAGGGAGTTAAAATTAAGAAACATATGTCCATATTTTTTATTCGATTTTAGACATAATTTGATGTTAGTCTTATAATTTTCCTATGAGTGCAAGATACCGTACCAGAGTACGAAAAATACCGTCGCTAAGTATATTCCTTTAGAGTATTTTAAGCCCAGGGGCCTAAAATTAACGGTGGATTGACAAAAGAAAGGTAGATTTAGAAAGGTTATGAGATTACCCTTATTTTAATATATTACATGACTGGGGGAAAATAATTTTGAAAAATCCTCTTTCCTGAGGCGACACTTAAAATCTTGAAAACACATAATTTGCAGTGCAGTTTTGTTTTAACAGTAGCATTCTAATATTAAGAGATATGGGGCAGCTATGAGGGCTAAAATAAGAGAAACATTGAAAATCAAGACAAACTGGTGCCGCCAAATTCACTAGAAAACTTCTATATCAACAACCGAAACCCGAACTGATAACTTAAACCACTATGCCTCCTAACCCATATCGGTTAATAACAAAAGCGAATGGAAAAGAACATGTACTCCTTTGGGAAATCATGACTTACACCAGAAGCGCGGTAAGTTTGACTCTTCTGAAAGCTTCCTTTCTCTCGTCCTCTCTCGATATATTTTCTGCTGCTGCGAACTGCTCGTTTATCTCGAGGAGATGGCAAACCCGAGGGCAAGCCTCTCGCTTACTTCGAGATATCTCATTGATTGTAACTCATTGCTTCCCATTGCCATTCTCGTTTCTCGCTCTCGGTCTCTGTTCAACATTTCATATGACATTGTCGAGATTGAGAAATCAGTTTTCGTCCTTCCTCGAAATGTTACTCTCGATGATTGTCATTTCACGCTCGGCCAAGAAGGGCCGAGATGAGATATCGAGGGGCGAGCTGGACAGAGCTGACAGGCATGACAATGAGCTGTGAAATGAAGCTTTAATTTTCAATGTTTTTCTTATTTTAGCCCTACCAAGCTGTCACATACCCGGAACCCTCCGATAAATATTATTTATTAAATATAAAAATTTCAAAGAGGAAGGTGGGTCGGGTGAATTCAGAGGACGTGAGAGTGGGCGGGGAGCAATTAAAAAAAAATTACCGAACTCTTCCTGTGACATATTATCGAAAAGTCCTTTGACAACTGTTTCATATTATGAACCTTTCTTCCCCTGAAGGTGAAATTCGGGGGGTGGGGAGGGGGCGAACAAATTTTTAAAACCGTAGCCGATTTCTATAATAAATTTAAATATAATTTTAGATGTGGTTTTTTTGTGCAGTCTTCCGGTAAATATTACTTATTGAACATAAAAATTTTAAAGTGGGGGCTGCTTAAATTCCGGGGCGAAAGAGTGGACCCAAGGGGGGGGGGGGAGGGGGATCAATTTTCAAACTTTTTTTCGACCCGTGATGCGATATGTTATCGAAAAGCTCTCGAATGACTCTTTCATATTATGAGACTTTCTTCCTCCCCTTCCCAATTTGGCCCCGCACCGCGGGGGGTAGTTTTTTCCGTTTTTATCATTTTAGATCGGATTTTTTTTATGGAACCCTCCGATAAATATTATTTATAATATATGAAATTTCAGGACACTTTTCTAAATTTAGTCAAGACCCCTCATGTGACATATCTTTGGAAAGGTTTGTGACTACTTATTGATGTTATGCACTTCCGGTGGCCGTCCCCTCACTTTGCCCACCCTCCGGGGGACACTTTTCCAAATATAGCCAAGACCCCTCATGTGAGATATCGTTGGAAAGGTCAGTGACTACTTATTGATGTTATGCACCTCCGGTGACAGTCCCCCACTTTGCACCCCCCGGGGGGCATTTTTCCAAATTTAGCAAAGATCCTTCATGTGAGATATCGTTGGAAAGGTCTGTGACTACTCATTGATGTTATGCACCTATGGTGTCCGTCCCCCCACTTTGCTCCCCCGGGTGCACTTTTCCCAAATTTAGCCAAGACCCCTCATGTGAGATATCGTTGGAAAGGTCCGTGACTACTTATTGATGTTATGCACCTCAGGTGACAGCCTCCCCACTTTGCCCCCCCCCCCCGGAGTACACTTTTTCAAATTTAGCCAAGACCCTTCATGTGAGATATCGTTGGAAAGGTCTGTAATTACTTATTGATGTTATGCACCTACGGTGTTCGTCCCCCCCCCCCATTTCCCCCCAGGGGTGCACTTTTCAAAATTTAGCCAAGACTTCTCATGTGAGATATTGTTGGAAAGGTCTGTGACTACTTATTGATGTTATGCACCTCCGGTGACAGTCCCCCCACTTTGCCCCCACCACGGGGGACACTTTTTCAAATTTAGCCAAGACCCCTCATGTGAGATATTGTTGGAAAGGTCTGTGACTACTTATTGATGTTATGCACCTCCGGTGACAGTCCCCCCACTTTGCCCCCACCACGGGGGACACTTTTTCAAATTTAGCCAAGATCCCTCATGTGAGATATTGTTGGAAAGGTCTGTGACTACTTATTGATGTTATGCTCCTCCGGTGTCCGTCCCCCCACTTTGCCCCCCCGGGAGACACTTTTCCAAAAATATAGCCAAGACCCCACAAGTGAGATATCGTTGGAAAGGTTTGTGACTACTTATTGATGTTATGCTCCTCCGGTGTCCGTCCCCCTACTTTGCCCCCCCCGGGAGACACTTTTTTCAAATTTAGTCAAGACCCCACATGTGAGATATTATTGGTAAGGTCTGTGACTACTTATTGATGTTCTGCACTTCCGGTGACCGCCCCACTTTTCCCTCACGGGGGACACTTTTCTAAATTTAGCCGAGACCCCTCATGTGGCATTGTTGGAAAGGCCCATGACCACTTACTCATGTTATCCATCTCCCGCACCCCTCCCCCCTCTTTGCCCCCACGGGAAGGGCATTTTTATAAATTCAGATCCAGACCACTCATGTGGCATATGGCTCGAAAGGCCTAAAGACCTGTGACGACTTATTCATATTATGCAGCTACTGTGCCCCTCCGCTCACTTTGACCCCTCCCCCAAGACATCTGGTCCGAGGTTCGTTCGTTTCGAGATTATATTTTTTTACAAGATTTTGTAGTGCGTGCACACCACGCCTGCTATACGGTGTCGTATATAGCGGGTACCTGTTCGTGATTTCATATTACAAGATTACGTATAACTTAGGGGCCCCGATTAAAGGAGGAGCCCACTAGCGGGCGAAGTCACCTACTCTTTATTAACGCCGACTCATTCCAGTTCACCCGCAGACGATTCTTGATAAATGTATGACGTATATAATATATGATGTATAAAAGCAATTGGCAAACTGGAGTCATCGAGAAAAAATTTACACAATCGAAAAGTATCGAGATGTCCATACAATCGAGAAAAACATCTCGTTATCGCCCATCACTAATCTATCTATATATGTATGTATCTATATATATCACTTTTTTCTGGACACGATAACTTCCACAATTCTGCACCAATCTCTTCCAAACTGATACTTGATTTTATAATCAAGGGCATAAAATCTCGGTCAAGTTCGTTAATGGGCAAAATCTCTCAAACGCATCCAATTGCTAGATTCTCTTATTCAGAAACTACATAATGTACAGTAATGATCGATTTTTTGATAGAGGCAGAATATATTTCAAAAAATTATGTCAAAGTGGGCATTTTGAACGGAATTTCCCGAAGCAATTGTGTTATCACTTTCTTCTGGACACGATAACTTCCGCAATTCTGCCCAAATCTCTTCCAAACTGATACATAAAATCAAGGGACATAAAATCTCGGTCAAGTTCGTTAATGGGCAAAAGCGGACAAAGGGGATGGAAATAGGGAGGGGTTTTGTGAAAACCGAAAAAAACCCATAACTTCTTAAATTTTGTACATATCGAATCAGTTTAAAGTTTTTATTACTTCTAAAAATAGGGCCAAAAATTTATGTGTCACAGATTTTTGATAAAGTTAAAAATGGGCTCAAGGGGCGCAAAAATACGGTTTTTGGGAGAAAAAAATTCATAACTTCGTCAATTCTCAAGATATCAAATCCAATTAATTTTATCATGAATCTCCTTAACATTATCTACAACTTTTATATTCACAAGTTTTTGATAGGGCCAATTCGTACCGCAAAACAAAATTAAAAACGAAAACAAAAAGGGCGTTTGAAGAAGAAAAAAATTCATAACTTCGTCAATTCTCAAGATATCAAATCCAATTAATTTTATCATGAATCTCCTTAACATTATCTACAACTTTTGCATTCACAAGTTTTTGATAGGACCAATTCGTACCGCAAAAAAAAATTAAAAACGAAAACAAAAAGGGCGTTTGAAGAAGAAAAAAATCCATAACTCCGACAATTCAAAAGATATAAAATCCCCATGAATTTATCATATCTTCTTAATATTATCTACAACATCTATATAGACAAGTTTTGGATAGGACCAATTCTTACAGCAAAAACAAATTAAAAATACATAGCGGTTGAAAAAAAAAAATCATCGTAAGGGTGTATTCAAATCCAAACTGCTTATTTTCTGACTCATTTTACAATCCATTTTTACTCTCACAGGCTTCCAATTGGTACCTTTTTTTACTCAGAAACTATATAATGTACTGTAATGGTCAATTTTTTGATAGAGGCAGTTAAAACATGCTGTTAAAGTGGGTCTTTTGAACCGAATTTCCCGAATCGGATTGTGTTGGAAAAATCATCGTATTAAGGGAGTATTCAAATCCAAACTGCTTATTTTCTGACTTATTTTTAAATTCATTTTTGCGCTCAAACGCATCCAATTGGTAGATTCGCTTATTCAGAAACTATATAATGTACCGTAATGATCGATTTTTTGACAGAGGCAGAATATATTTCAAAAAATGATGTCAAAGTGGGCATTTTGAACGGAATTTCCCGATGCGATTGTGTTAGAAACGAAAAATATTGTCTTACTGAGAAAATAATTGTTTATATATCAAGTTTTAATTAATTGAATGAAAATTAAAAACACAGGTCGCTTATAAATCTCTTCAAAAATCACGTCAACAAGTTTCATGTTTTTCCTATTAAAAATGAATCTGGAGTTATGCCAGAAAATTTCGAGTTGTTGAGCATGGAAAAGTATTTTTTTGTTTACCGCCCTAACATGATTGTGATAAAACCAGTTATTATATAAAAATTTAATAAAAACTCGTCAAAAGCGGCCAGATAAAATTGTTAAAGTGGGTTTATCTCTAATCATGATTTGGTTTTTGTTTGTGAAATTAGTATACTTAACTTCGAAATCTACCTCCGCCTGTAGGCCGGGTCGGCAGGGATTTTTTTTTTTTTTTACTTGTATAAAATTTGAATTATGTTTTTTGAAACGAAGCGCCCTTTTATATACACTGCTCAAAACAATTAAAGGATATTGTAAATCTTACAAAAAATAACGGTATAAGCAATTTTCTTTTTGCTAGAAATGGAAGAAGAGAGTCACAAACGCAAATTTTTTCTCATTTTTAAACTTCGGAGTATGCAAATTTTGAGTTTGTCCTTAAAAACGACATGTTATCGACAGCGAATGAAATTCGACTTTCAACTTATTGAAAGACAAAACGGAAAACAATGATAGACATTCAGTAAGTTCTTTGTTTCGATGAGTGCGATGTCTCAACGAAGTCATTTAACCGAATCAGAAGCTTGGAGAGTTGTTGGTCGGTTAGAGGGGGGGGGGTGAAACACAAGCCGAGGTAGCAGAAGCCACTGGATTTTAACAAAGTGTGATTTCCAGGATCTGAAACCGTTTTTTGGAGACTGCAAATTCAGGTAGAAAACCAGGACAACGTCCAATGAAGATCGAAATTTAACGCTAATGGCTCGGAGACACCGAAATATGAATGCCACTCTTCAACAACACCTTCGCTCGGCTACTGGCATCAGAGTTTCGACTCAAACCGACTCCACGCTGTAGGTCTGTATGCTCGCAGACCAATGGTATGTGTTAGGTTAGTAGCAAGGCACCGTGGCACCCGCAGGGATTGGGCAACAGAGCATGTGAATTGGAGGAGAAATGAATGAATATTCTTTTTTTTGCGGGTCCCGATTTTCTCCTGTTCATCCTGATAATAGGCACATTTTCATCTGCAGGGAACGTGGCACTAGAAACAATCCTGCATTCGTACAAGGAAGTGTCAGATTTGGCAGTGGGGGGAGTGATGGTCTATTCTAAATAAAAAATATTTTAGAACAATAGAGTTCTGGAAAATAGCGCTAAAAAGGTAAGATTTTATATTTAAAACAAAAATTAAAAGGAAATCACATGCTGTTAATCATATAACATCCACCTATTATACAGTTATTAATAAAACTTTAAAAGTAACTAAAATACAGTAAACAATAACGTTTGCTTAGATTAAAATTC
This sequence comes from Maratus speciosus, assembly GCA_963932465.1. Lineage (NCBI taxonomy): Eukaryota > Metazoa > Arthropoda > Arachnida > Araneae > Salticidae > Maratus > Maratus speciosus. The sequence continues at coordinate 145,900,904 of OZ010791.1, forward strand.
ATTAGCAATGAATTCCGAGATCTAAATATTTCAAATTTGAATTACACATGAAAAAAAATAACATAATTAACGTACGTCACGGGAATTATTAAAATACTAGATGGACATCTGAAAAGAAAAAAAATATCAACTAAGATTTCGGTTAATTACTTGCCCTTATGGGCATTTTAAAATTATCGTATATTTATAGCGCATGCAATGAAAGCAAACACAAGGGATAAGACTATAATAAAATATTTTAGTTTTTTTCTCTCAGTAATTTAATTTAATTCGCATGTAACGTTAATTGAGTTTTTCCTTAAAAGTTCAATTAATGTTACAAACTATGAATTAATTAAATAAATATTGTCAATAAAGTATTTTATTCCAATATTTAGCACGCTTGTATTTATTTTCATTGCAAAAGTAGTAATTCTTTTTAAATGCCCATAAAACAACATAAAAAAAAGAATTCACTGCATAAAAATTGAATATTCACTCCTACCAGGGGTGAAAAAACGCACTCCTTTAGCAAGAGTGAATAGTCACTCATTCGAAAGATTGATTATTCACCCCTGTTTAGAATGAATATTCACTTTCACGGAGTGAGTATTCACTCTTTCAGAGAGTCAAAAATTCCACTTTTGCTCAGACTGAATAGTCACTCTAAAGAGGTTGGGCATTTTTTAACTCTGCGATAGAGTGGCTATTCACTCCGGAGGAGTGAATAGTCACTCCTTTTTATTTAGAGTATAGGTATATGGAGAGGAATATATGATTTCAGATATCAAATATTTACCATCGTTTTGAATATTTAATTATCACTGAACTCAATCAATGAGTTCAACATAAATCAATTTCAATAAGTTAAATTCTAAAGAAAAAGAAAAATCTCAAAAATTTAAACTTACGTGGTACGCCACAAAGGTGTGGTCAGAGTGCAATGCGACAGCCTCGCACCACAAAGTGGACACGGGTGGTACAAGCCTCATGTCCATGGGCCCTAGCTCGACCTTGTGTTCCGGCCATGTTTTTCGTTCAGTGAAAGTGAAGAACAGTCCGAACACCAACACTATGAATACAGCCGAGAGAATAAACCAGCCAGAGACTCGTCGTTCACCCATAACTCACACTGATCTGCAAATAGACAGACAAGGACAAAAAAAATTACATTAAGAATAAGGTATGAAACAAATAAGGCAGAAAAGAGATTAACAATGAAGACCGTACACATGAATCTAAAACTTTATGTATACAGAATGCTCGTGAATCTATATTATTGCGTATAAATATAAAAAATGGCAAATAAAGATCATGGTTGAAAAAACGAACGTGTGTATTACTTTTAAATAGATTGGGATGAATAAGTTATATTTTTTCACATGAAATGTTAATTGATACACTATTCCTGAGTAATTAGAATTGTAGTTAGCCCGAAGAGAGAAGTTAAACTCTTCTAGGAAATGTTCTTAACTCCCCGCCCCTCCAATAAAAAGTTACTATTTCATAAAAAAAAGTACAAAATTCAGACTTAATTTTAAAAGATTTTACTCTTTCACAATTTAAAACTTGTTCTCTTCCTAAGGTTTTTGAAATTTCAACAGCGTTTTATCTATGTTTTCTTATGGTAAAATATTCATAAAAGAAAGATTGATTTGGTGGCTCTACGACCACTTTTCAATCCCGTGAATAAACAACATCGGAACCAACGACTTTAAGGCTATTCCGAACTACTTTGAAACATCACAGCCATCTTTGGAACACTAACTCACTCAGTTCTTGACAAATGACTAATGTTTCTTTCAGCAGACAAGACACCAAAATCTTTATTACAAAAAAGTTTTCACTGTATGCATAAGAGGATCTTTTTCTGTAGATAGTAAGTAAAATCACGAATATAGTTTCCGGGGCTATTAGCAACTTTTTTCGTGATATTTAGTAGGCAAGATTCACACCAAGAATGGTAGAAGCGATTCTGAAACAAAGCAGAAATCAGTTTCATCTTTGCTGAGATAACTTCCCTCTGCTACATTTTCAGTTCATTGCTCCCGAAACGCACGATTTGATGAAGAAAAGAATTTCTTTTTAGTATATTTTTATTTCTAGTGTGTTTTACTATTATAATTTTCCCATTAGTCTGATATGATACAGAAACATTTTGAACGGCAATGCATGCATCAATAACAATAATAATAATAAAAATAAAAAAATAATCGGAAAATTTACGATGTTCCATGAACTTTAATAAACTACACTATTTTTGGTTATGACATTTTTCATTCAGAAAAATAATTTATTAAGGCAGTTAGCATATATTTTACTACATTAGTCTAACTCCAGTTAAGAAACGTCAGATGAACAGAATGCAATAAGCAAGAATATCGCCAAGATTTAGAGCACATTCTCTAACTTCGCAAGGGACAGCCATTGAGCTCCATAATTTATTAATTTTCTAATTCAAGTATAATGTTACTTCACTTTGCTTAATTCTCTGAAAATATCGTTAAATTTGGTTGAAAAGGAAGAATGTTACGAGAGTCACTGAAATTTTTGAGATATGGCTAAATGGTATAAGTAAAAACTTACCAACCCTTAGAAGTGTTAAATGTAGCAAGAGTTTAGCAAGAATTCAGCAAGGACTTTAATAGACGAATTTTTCCAACGATTTCAAGCCATGCATTTCTTAGAATATGCGAAAAGTATCCTTTTATAGTATCACCAATCTCCCCTTCAGAAAGTAAACAATGCCCACATTGTTAAAAAAAAAAAAAAAAAATTAAAAAAATAGCCATAAGTCAGACATAGCAAGAAGAATAGAGTGGATGTTCTATCAATTTGATATTTTTTAAATTCAAGAAATTCGACAATAAGGCTTGCTGAATGAGAAGATGCATTGTCATGGTGAAGCATCAGTTGCCTAACATTCACATCTTGAAAATTTTCAGGAAGACATACACACTTCATGGTGCACTAGTTAACTGTAACTGTCTTCTGTCCCTCTAGCTGCATAATTTTAATTTTCTAACTTCTACTTCTGAAACACGACAAGCATTTTTTTCAGTGCTCGTTGTCTTTTCGCCATTGTTGGTTTAGGGTCATCTTCAAAAAACCACACTTTACTTTCTTGACGTGTTGGAACGTAAAAAAGGTATGTAGGGGAGAGGGGGTTACATGTGAACAGTGCATATTTCGCTCAGTTAATTTGAAATAAAAAAAATTAAAAAAATTACCAATAGATGGTAGTACTGGTGCCATCTTTTGACTGAATTTTCAGAACAATAAGCCATTTTGATTTCTGGTAGTTGTAATTTGTTTGTTTTAGAAGGTGTGAAGTAAAAAAGTCTTCGAAGTTATTGAAGTAAAAATTCATTCAAGACATTTTTTTAAGTACAATATAAGGATTTCATTCTATAGTGGGTTTTCATTAGGTAAGTCTACAAAAAGTTTTGTTTCCTTATTTCATTTAAAAATATCTTTTCTTTATAAGTTAGGCTAAAGTTGGTAGATGGGGCATTTGTGAACAGAACATATGGGGATAGATGTGAACAGTTCACAAGTGTATTTTTTTAAGTCTGTAAATGCATTTTTTTTTTTTTTTTTAGTTTAAAATTTAATTACCCTTGTCAAACATTGGGCTATAAATTCAATGTTTTTAGGATTGCTTCACAGTTTTAATTTACTGGAAGTTAGATAACAATTAAAAGTGACTCAAAAGGAGTAGGTATATTAGTGTACAATTTTACGAATAATTTCTTGTTGTCTATGTTGAAACATTTATTGATTTATTCACACAACTAGAAAGAGGGCATCTAATTAGTCTTATCACAGTTTTTATTCACAAAAAATTATTTTTGTCTTATTTATGCATGTGCCCCAGGTATGTTCGCAGCTACCCTTCCACCGGGGCACATGAGAACAAATTTAGACAATTTTTAGAATGATGATATAAGTTAGAATTTCTTGATAAATGCATCCAAAAGTTTCACCAAAAGAACAAACAAATTGCAAATATTAATATAAATCAATTTTTGGTTCAATAGCTCATAACAATTTTGATAAATTCTCAAAAATGTAAAAATTGTTCACGTGTGCTTCCCTCTCCCCTACGTTTCATCACCCCTTATGATTTCAGAAATACTGCAGTTCCCACTATCAGTGAGTAATTTTAGAGTTTCTTACTGATTCTGATACGCTCCGCTTTTTTGGTGTTCTGTTAAATTATGGGGGTGCCAACGACAAACTTAATTTTTTCATATAAGTTCTTCATGAATAATTTTATGCATAGCTGCATATCCAATATTAAAGTCCTTCTGTATCATTTGGTATGTAAAGCGATTATCATCGATTAACATTTTTCGAACGGCGAACACATTTTATGAGACTATAGCTGACAAAGTTCTTCCTGTGTAAGTATTCATCCAGGAAAGAATTTCGACCTCCTCTAAATTCTGTAAACCATTTGAATACAGTGGCACGAGATGGAGCTTCATTTTCATACGTTATTTGTAGATGTTGAAGGAATTCTTTTTTATTTAGCCACACTTTAAAAAATAATAGAAAATTATATCTCGATAAATGCTCTCACGCCAACTCCATTTTATCTTCTTTCAAAATTTATTCTACTATAGAAAAATTGCAATTGTTGCCAGAGATAAAAGTGTTCAAATTTAAATATCAGATCAATAATTTTTGTTGGCATATACCGTTTGCCGCTGTCTAAAAATTTCACTGTTATCCTCCTATAAACAAAAAGAGATGCGGATTTTTTTTTTTTAATTAAAAATGTTTATATTTATGAATTTAAGTGTTATTATTTATAATGCATACTATCATTGTACAAGATTTGTGAAATTATTTGTTACAGCTAAGATCATTTCAGCTTTACCTTAACTGAAAAATATGAACATGTTCTTTACATACCTGAAAGTTCAAGAAAAATTCATGAAGTATTTCTCTAGATATTTCAAAAAACTTATGAAGTAGAAAGTGTCTACTGACCTTTGGTGGACATATCGCTCACCCGTAAAAAAAGTGACACATCTCGCAAAAATTCATTTTGCGTTTTATTCCACTAAAAGGTCTGTCATAGGTGTGTCTTCCTACACAATAAGTTCCATAAGTGTATCTATACGCAAAATCACTTTATTGCGCTATATGTCCATTTGTGACCAAAGAAGAGAGGTGGATTGTGTGGGGAGATAAAATTACCCAACCCTCCAAACCTCATCCTACGTCTTCATTGTTAAGGGTTTTACGACTTTATGCACTTTTTTATGCCTAAATGCAGAGCTAACTGTTATAATTTCATGTTACTGTAAAATCGTGCAAATTTTATTTTGGCTCTCTTGTGGGATTTACTTTTGTCGAGATGTGTCACTTTTCTTGCGGGTGAGCGATATATTCTAGTGTAATAATGGTGATGGAATTATTGAATCAATATTTCCTCCTATTATATGAGAACTGGAAAACTTGTTGCAAAGTACAGGCACCCCTCGACTTACGTATTATGCGACTTACGTAAATTTGCAGTTGCGTAATAAATCTCGAAAATTACATTCATGAACACAATAACACGTTTGATATGCATTTAATATTTATTTTATTAATAAAGACATGCATATTTCTGCATATTTCATAAATAAAATATGCAGATAAAAAGCACAACCATAATATAGTAATATAATTTTATATGTTAGTGAGAGTTATATTTCTATTAGAATATACAATCAAATCTTTAACAATACAAACTCAAATCTAATTAAAATGAGACAACTGTAACAATTATCTTAGCTGAATTCAAACCATAACGTTTTAAAGTTTCGATGAAGAGGAACGAGTGTATTTTTTCTTCTATAGCTTCACCTGTTCGTTTGATGTAGATAGAAAATCGTTTAAATTAATTCATTAATGTTAAATTTATAAATCCTGCATTCCATAAGAGATTTTTTTAATTGGAAAAGTGTTCTTTCAGTTTGTTTTATATTTTTTCATACTTTTATAGTTTATATCCGAGTAAATACTGCTGTATGATACTTTATTTATAAAATAATACTATGTAAATAATAAATATATTATTATATTCATAAATAAGGTATTGGTACTAAATTCTAAGTCGTTAAAAATTATCCCCGTTCTTATAGTTAATATATAATATAGCAGTTTGTTACGACATTTTAACTAATCAGTCAACTAATCATTACTTACGTAAGTCGGGGATGCCTGTACAAAGAAAAGCATAAAAGTATTAATAATAAACATAGCAGTAAATTAGAACAAGAATACAATATCCTAATATAAACAGCTAGGGTTTTTTTTTTGTAATTTTCTGTAATCTTATCAAAATAGTAACATTTCTTCTAATTTAATTCATACATGTGAAAAAAAAATGAAATATCAAAACTTAATTTTTAAACAATCTTACTGCAGTGTTTTTTTATCAATTTGAATTTATATGAAATAAATTGTAATAAAAAAAAAACTGGAATAATTTGATTTTATATCTTTACCAGAAATAAACAATGCTCTTATTATGGCATTTTCGTGATCTTCTATAATTTGTAAATAGCGGCTACAACATATTCAGAAATAGTATAAATCAGTTTTCACTCAATATATATAAAATCAGACATCTAATACATCAAAGTTTGTATGAGATAAATGTCAATCGTTTTTTTACTATTATGATCCACAAAATTTCATTGCAGAAATATTTTGCACAACAATTAAAATTTTTCTGTAATTATTATGACAAAAGGAATTTCATTTTAGAAAAAAATAATAGGGGAGAGGGGGGCACATTTTTACATTTTTGACTATTTCTGAAAATTTTAATGATCTATTGAAACAAAAATTGATTTATATGGATATTTACCCTTTGTTCTTTTGGTGAAACTTTTGGGATGCATTTATCAAAAATTTCTAACTTATATCATCATTCTAAAAATTGTCTAAATTTGTTCACATGTGTCCCGGTGGAGGGGTAGTTGTGAACATATTTGGGGCACATGTGAACACGTGCATAAATAAGACAAAAATATTTTTTTGTGAATAAAAACTGTGACAAAAACTAATTAGTTGCCCTTTTTCTAGTTGTGTGAATAAATCAATAAATGCTTCAACATAGATACAAGAAATTATTCGTAAAATTACACACTAATATACCTACTCCTTTTCAGTGAAGCATAGCAAAGCTGTGTTACTTTTAAATAAGTTATTGAATAATTCTGTTATTGTGTTTTTATTTTCTTCTAAATGTTATGCAATGTGTATAAAAAAATTGTGCATCATCGTTTTAAAAATTGGTAAAATTGTGATATAAAAAATTGGAAATTATCACAGTACTACTTATTCCTTTTTTGGTCAATGAAATTTTACTTTCATAAAATAAAATATCTTACAAACACTTTAATATTGAGTAAAAGAAAATAAGTTCGTTTAAAACTGAAAATCATTAAAGAATAACAAATAAACCTATTGGTTTTTACAGAAAGCCATAACTTTTAATTGTTATCCAATTTCCAGTAAATTAAAACTGTGAAGCAATCCTAAAAACATTGAATTTATAGCTCAATAATTGACAAGGGTAATTACATTTTAAACTTTAAAAAAAAAAATGCATTCACAGACTTAAAAAATAAACTTGCTAACTGTTCACACTTGCCCCCATATGTTCTGTTCACAAGTGCCCCATCTACCAACTTAAGTCTAACTTATAAAAAAAATATATTTTTAATTGAAATAAGGAAACAAAAGTTTTTGTCGACTTACCTCATTAATGCTACTATAGAATGCAATGCTGATATTTTACTTTAAAAAATGCCTTGAATGATTTTTTGCTTCAATAACTTTAGAAGACTTTTTTAATTAATACCTTCTAAAACAAACAAATTTCAACTATCAGAAATCAAAATGATTCAGTGTTCTGAAAATTCAGCCAAAAGACGTTAACCAGTACTGTCATCTATTGTTAATTTTATTTTTATTTTTTTTTATTTCAAATTAACTGAGGGAAATATGTACTGTTCACATGTGCCCCCCTCTCCCCTAGTTGACTTATAGAAAATATAAAAGTATGAAATGAGACAAAGGTAAGTCTAAATTATTGTATTTTTAAATATTTCAAGCAAATAATAGCCATACAAAGAGATTTGGTTTCAAGATACCATAATGATCTTGCACCTTATTCATCTAGAAAATCTAAATATGTTTCATCAGTGTTATAGTTCACAAAGCTCTGAAAAATCATCTACATTTACAGCAACCTCGTACGGATCCAAATCTTCAGCGCATTCATTTTTTTTTCCTTCTTCGTCTCAGCGATCGACTTAATACACCGAACATACCACAAATGAACCATTTCAGAGTGAAAAAATAAAATAAAAAAGGATCGAATTATACACAGAATCGACATATGTACACGTACAGTCGTGGGAAAAAAAGTAAAGAAAGTTACTGGTACCGAACGATTGGAAAATAAAGTCTACTTTTAAATGATGTATATAAAATTTGCTTAGGGGGCCATCTGTGTATTAAAACGAACCCAAACTTCATTTTTTTTCAATGGCAGTACTCAATTTTAACAAGATATTTCAAATCTTCGGTTCAAGCTATGCCTAGAAACAAAATTTCAAGTCATTTGAATGATAAGTTTTTGAATTACAAACATTCAAAATTTAGTGCTTCTAATGTTAAATTACATTTTCATATTTTTATTAATATCTCCTGAAATTATACTCCTAATGTGCTAATTTTTTGTGTAGCTATAATACTAAAATACCCAAACATAAATATGTTGAATTTGCAATTTTTATAATTTTATGATATGAATTATGAAATTAATACTCGAAAAAAATATGAATTGCAACCTACAATTTTTTTGGATGGATTTAGATTTATTAAGTTCTGCTTTATGGAAATCCAAAATTTCACATTTTTCTTCCAAGTAGTTTTCAAATTATGCTTAAAAAACGGCAAAATGATGGTGTAAGGGGCCGTCTATGGTAGAAGTGACTAGATATTTTGAAATTTCTGATGCTATCCTGTAATCTTGCAGTCTTCAATGACTGGTTGAGTGGCACTTAAGATGCCTTGATCAAGACTCTCTCGGTCAAGAATCGAGTACGAACTTCAATTTTGATATAGCCCCTAAAATACGCTTGTTTTAAATTAATTTCTTGCAAATTTATCGTACGAATTGCATAAAAATTTGTTTTTAGGTTAATTGAAGGGTGTAGAATTCATTTATGCTATCAGAATTGTGTACTGCTATTGAAAAAAACAAAGTTATGGTTCGTTTTAGTAAGCAGATGGTCCCCTAAGCAAATTTTATATACACCATTTAAAAGTAGACTTTTTACAATCGTGTAGTACCAGTAATGTAAATCGTGTGGTACCTTCTACGATATTTTTTTGTAGAGTTAGTAAGAGATGTTTACTTTTTTTTTTCACTACTGTACCAGAAAATCTGCTATATCTTTTGAAAGACTAGCACTTTTTGCACACTTTTTCTCATTTTTAATTATGATAAAGAATAAATATTAATTTGATTTCAGGACTTACAAAACTATAAATATTTAATTAAAATATATAATTTGTTAAAAGAAATTCTTTTAATGATTATTATTTTTTTATATATGATTAATTTTGAAAAAACAGAATGAGATAAAGTTCTAAGTACTTTAGAAACAACCAGATATAGGAAAATACAAAAAAAGATATATTTTGATTCTAGTATTTAAATTTATTTGTATTGGTATTTATGTTTCGATTTACATCACAATGTCTCACAAACACTAATTTTAATGCCAAAAATATAAAAGCGTGACAGTTAGACCTCCCTAAGAACAACATCTAAAAAAATATTTATTAAGATAAAAATACACTTTAAAACAAATTGATGGGGAGAAAGACTGTCTAAATGAGGTAAAAAACAAATACCAAGAATAGAATCAAATTTCAAAACAAATTTGCAACACTCGCAATTAAAATTTAACTAAATGAATACATTATACACTAGGTCATCAGATAAAGGGTTTGATTTAATAAGAATACGTTGGGATTAGAAACATAAATAATCTGACTTATCATTCTGATCGAGAAACTTGCGTAAATCAAATGATCTGGGTCTGCCGTAGGCTTTCGAAGATTTAAAGCGGCGACACAGAGCTCAGACCTAAATCCTCGAATGAAGATGTAGAGTAGGTGGGGGTAAAGATACGCACTTTCCATACATTTTGATTTTTAAAGCACACATTGGTCTAAACTTATGTAATGAGTGATTAAAATGTTAGATTAGAACCTTAGGCAAGTGCCACCATCAACCGACATTCCGTCAAATTATAATTCTGTGAGAAATTGCAATTTTTAAAACACTCTGCGTATCTTTGCCCCATCGGTTGGGGTGAAAGTACGCAGTGAAGGGACAAAAATACGCAGTGCGCATTTTTGCCCCATTACTGTGGGTTTTGCCCCATTTCCAAAAAAACGAATGAGTTATGCAAAAGAATTAGTAAATTTCACTAGTATTTATAGTTAAACTGAAAATTGTAAGTTAAACCATGAAAAAAAAGTAAAAAAACAGCCGCCTGTAAGATCGCAAAAAGCAGTTGACCTCTAACTACTGTGACAAAAATTGTTGCATAAATACTGTGAGTGGTCCCAAAGACGTAGAGATCGTAAAATAAATAAAAGGGTTGACTTACTCATAAGATACTGTTTTTGCGCTAAACTTTATGTAAAGGCCTATTATAATAAAAATTCTCCTCATTTAGAAGTTTTTAGCGATACTACTAAGTTTCCAAACGAATGAAAATTAAACTAACATCAATAGTTAAATTGAAAATTACAAATTAAGCTGAGAAAACTGAATTTAGCAGTGGTCTGTGAGACCGTTAACAGGAGTTAAGGGCTAAGACTTAAAACAAAATCGTTTTATGAAACAAGAATATAGATTTTTAAAAGTAGGAGGTAGATACCTACGTTCTATATTGAAAAAAACTCAACTAAAAAAGGAAAAGGGTAGTTAACTAGCTTATATTAGTTAAGTAGCTATTATATTTTATACAATATAAAAACAATACTTTCCACAACGTAATTGTGGAAAGTTTTGCATCTAGTTAAAAGATAGGACAAAGCCCCGAATCTTAAACTTGTGCGTATCTTTACCCCAAGACGGATAAGTTCTTTTACCCCATTTTGCAATATTTTACTTAACCGGCTACCGACAACTTTAAACAAATGCGATCGCGGAAAACTATACGGCATTTAGAAGCCATAGAGCTTCCGTTCTCCACTGAATTTTTAGATTTTTAAAAATTCGAATTATTATCAGCTGAACAATAAAGTGAAATTTTAAAAATATTAGATCAAAATGCGAAAATTTAAACTTACCTCATTTTCTTAACACAGAGTGCTACTTTTTTCCCAAGGTATGAACACACAACTACTACACTTGAGACCAAACTTCCACCTAGCGGTCATGATTACAGAAATATTTCTTCATATTAAATCGGCCAGAGCATATCTTTGCCCCCTACCTACTCTATACCTAATTTACAAACAGTCAATTTTCCATAGAAGTAAGAATAGATACCTTACAAAACATTAATGGAAGCATAAGTAAACGTGAAGATCAATAGTAATGTAATAGACTGTATTACAGTTACCTTTTAAAATCCTCTTTATTAGATTATCGTCATAATGTATAGCCATTAAAATATAGACGTTATGAACGTATGACCTTCATTATAATGTTTATAAGACCTTTGATTTGAGATCTCATCTTTGATCTCGATGCTTTCAGATATTATTGTCAATTTGTAAACAAGTATATATATGTATGTTTATTAAAAAACATAACGTACACATTATGAAACATTTGCCAACATTACAAGAATATTGTTACGAATTATCTACTTCTATATTAATACTTTTCTATTTATTAATAATAACATACTCTAAAAAAGTGCATGCAAAATAAATTAGTAAGTAATTTGGTAATTTCTGGATTTTAATGTAAATAAAGAACCTTAGATGTATTATAAAATATAATTGTTCAGGATTAGGCTTTTTAGCAATTTTGGAAACATTTTCTTATTTCTTTTATTCATTCCATGCCAGGTTTAATCAGTATAAAATACATCTTTATATAATGCATGTGTATTTATTAACCTTTCTTAACTAAGGGGCTGCTCATAAAGAAATCGCATTTCAAAGGCAGAGGGGAGAGAAGTCTACTAAATAAGAAATAAGGGGAAAAAAGTGATATGGAGAGGGGAGAAAATAGGTTTTTGGTGTTTATCATAAAACAAAACTATATATTTTGAGCTTTAGAAATTTCTTTATGTTTAATTCTTCGTTCTAGAATTATATATATATATATATGTTTTTCTCTAAACAGAAATTGCTGGCACGAGAATAGTTCAGCGAGTGACAAAACGTATAATCCTAAAATTGACAGTTTAAGAAAGGAAAAATGATACAATATCAGAACTGTAGCAATGGTGACGCATACAATGCCTTAGCGCTAGGCATAAAGTCGGTTAGGCCTTCACCGGCATCGTTAGTTATCATTACCCATGTACTGATAATCGGTAAAAAAAAAACTGCACCAAGTGCTCTTGCAGTGCTATGCAACATAATGTAATTTCACGGATTTTTAATCAAATCATATTACACTTAGATTCTGAAATATTTTCTGATACAATAGCATAATATCTTCCGTGACACATTTAATTTTCGCATATTATTTGAAAAAATATATATATATAAAATCAAATTAATCAGGAATTATTTCTAAAATATTTTTAGGTAATAGTACTTAGTAGAGCTATTTTCACGATCTCTACCGATACACATGTACATACATAAATAATACGTTAACTATAAAGCGCAAACTATAAAACCTTAGGCAAAATTATTGCATAATTTGATTCTCGAAATATTAGTAACAAAATACAAACCTTCGAAGTACTTTCGCTCTAAAAATTCAGCAATCGAAGAATTAATGCAATAGTGATTCCTTAACTTACACTGAATACACGGATAACTTTGAAACACTGCTTCATATCAAAGTCGTTTATCCATCTTTTAATAAAAATATACTTAATACATAATGAGCCAATTATATGCTTTCTTTTCTATTCTCATCTATCTATTAGTTAAATAAAATATGAAATTAGCCCACTGCATCCATGACCGTTCTGTTTAAACACCTTTCTAAACCATGTAGTCCCACAGTGTGAAAATGTTTAAATAGAATAATAGAATTAACTTTGGAGAAAAAAAACAGCGTTCTTTTAACCGCGTTTATATTGCGTTTTCTAAGTGTAACAAGCGGTAAAAAGCAACATATTTAGCTAGAAAGATGCTTTGATTAAGACTTTGCTCATTCTGTTGAATCTTAGCTTTGGAATACAATGATACAGGAATATACTATTTCGGATGCAGAAATGATTTGAAAATTAATTTTTATGCACCACAGTACATGATTAAATTATAAATTTGAAGATAAGCAAGACACGGTCGTCAATATTACGATATTTAAATAAAGTTAAAGAGAAAAAGCTTTCAAATTTGAAAATTATTTCAAGAAATTCATTATTACTTATCGGAATATTTATTTTCAACGAATGTTTAGAAAACCGAATAGTATAAGTTTTGGTGAAAAGGAAAATGACGTAAATATACCTGAAAAAAAAAAAATGCAAAGCAGTTCAAAAAATTAAAACAGTTCAGTATTATCCATGGTGTTATGAACACCATTTCTTGATTTGAATGAAAATAAAAAATCAAAGCTGTGCTTCAAAGTAATATAATGATTAATATGAACACTCTGCTGTGATTAATCTGAAATGTAAACACTACTGTAAAAAAAAAAAAAAAAAAAAAAAAAAACAAAACGTGTAAATTTAGCATATAACAGCTTCAAGACTTAGTCATCAAGAAGCATTTTTCATCAGCTTTAAGAAAGGAAAATAAAATTGAAGAAATATAAACATGCATTTTTATACTGCAGAGTTCACAATGGGCCCTATAGTAAGACGTTCTTGTTACTGTTGTTACTTTTCTAAGTACTATTTTTTATGCCAAGCATTAGTTATGACTATTGAGTTACATAAATGCTTCGCACTGATCATCTTCATAAAATATTTTCCTCTTTCTTAATCGTTAAAATAATATTTGATACATTGTACAATAGTATGTAACACTTTTTTATTGTTAACTTTACGTTTTCCTTTATTTCTCCAATTTTATATTATTCATCAGGTTTGAAATTTTCAGATGCATACTTTAAACACACAACCTTCAAAAAACAAGTTATTCAATAATATTTCAAACATTTTCTTAGTATAAATTCGTTATCATTTTCATTCAAAGTCTACAAATTTCAGAACGTAGTGAAAGTTTTTCATTCTCTAATTGGTTATAAAAGCCTCGATGAATGAACAAGCTTTTTTTTCCCCTTTCCTTTTCAGATCCAAATCACTTTCCAAGAAAAATAGAGCTGTGTGAAAAGGGTAAAAATAGACCTGTTGTCAGTAATGAGTGTAAAAGATTCAAATTAAATAATTAGTGAAATAGCAATGATTTTTTTTTCTTTAACAAAGAAAAACAATGGAGTTAGTAAAACCAAGGGATTGCAGAGAAATGAATTTATTGCGACAATCATTATCTCTGTTTCTTCCTTTCTCGAATGCCAAAATGATATTGTTTTAAATGATTAAAAGTCCTGAGATCAAATGTACTCGGCCATTTTTATTTTGCTTAATAAGAAATTTCCTGAAAACTATCAATGTAATTCTAATTTTAAATATTAACCTCCTCTATTTTTCAAAACTGCCAATTGATTTGCGATTACTGATCACACAATAAATGATATAAATACATTTAAAACATTTGCTATTTTATATTTAAATATAACTATTATTTCTCAAATTCATAAATGGAAAACGACAAGTTACTCCTGAGGTACAGATTTTCTCCCTTTCATGTATCTAGATCAGAGGTTCCCAACGTGGGGCATACGTCCCACTGAGGGGCAATATGACTTTCTAGGGGGGCAATTCCAAATTTGTTGCTCAGTCATTCGCAATCGGTTTCTTCTGTTCAAGCAAAATTTTAAAAAATCATTTTTTATTAAATTTTTAAAATGTTCCCGATGAAAACTTTAAAATACATTTAACACCAGAATAATTATACGAATAACCTTTTAAAAGTATTTTGATATTATTTAGTGTTAAATTTCACTATAATTTTTCTAAAACGTGTTTTTCAAATGTTTTAACGCTTTCGATTATTTATTTAAAGAGCTTTCTACTTCTATTTGTTCTGCTATATGTCACTCGAAGATTCGTTTATACGTGAAACTACTTAATAGTATATATAAATTTAATAGTCTTGAACATATTTAAGCTAAAAATATATGAAATATCTCAACGAGGTACTACCAACTTTATAAAACCTATAAATCTTAAATAGCATTAGAAAAGGAAATGGGTAGATAGTAAATACCTATGGCTCTAGTGCAGGCATGCTGTACAATAAATTGATTTACATGATGACACATACATTTTTAATTTTAAAATACGACAATACATGGAAGACAACGATATTGGGAAAGGGAAAACAGAAAATGTGTAGTGATGGGGAATAATGGCTACTTAATTTTGATAAGGATGATAATTTTGAAATGCTTCTTGTGTATTGTGTTGTCCATAGAAAGAAATTTTAGTGTCCAAAAATTTTCCGACAACTCTTAATAAGTCACAAAAATGAAACATAAAATGTGTGAATGTTATCAGTTTTAACGTTAAATGCAAGTCTATCTTCAAAATATTTTGTGAAGAAAAAATGCCGACCGTATAACACTTTTCTTTTAACAATGAGGTAAGTTAGAAAAGTACAACAAAACTCTTTTTGGCACAAAGGCAAAGAAGAATAACCTCATTGCATTTATAAAATTATGTTAAAACACATTTGTCACAGAAAATTCATCTCTTTGACCAGTTAAAAAATGTGAAATGAATAGGGGAGAGTGGGGTGGAATGGGAGATTGGGAGGAATGGGACAGTAGGTTTTTCTCTTTATGTATCATTCTAACCATTTCATCAATCACATTAGATGAAGCATTGGTACCCCAAGCTTCAGTTGAAAAAAATAGCTGATCTGCATAAGCTTTCGATTATATAAAGAAAAAGATTATTTCAAGAATCAAAGTAAATTTGCTTCATATACTTTTTATGTTTGTATATTAATGACTTGTTTATGCGTAGATGTAATAGTTTCTCCATTTATGGAACATTATACTGTATATTATCCCTAATTTAAACTATGCTTAAAAGCAGCATTTTTGTTTATACAAGAAGTTTAACATAAAAGAAAGTTATGGGAGGAATGGGACATGCGAGCAAAGAGAGGAATTGGACATGTCTAATTCCTTCTTTTCAATAAGATGAATGTAAATTGCTAATATGTAAATATTTTTCGAGGGTAATATATTAATTATAACATTATAAGTATATTCATTTACTTCGAAATGTAAATAAATTAAACTTATGACTTTTTAATGTCATCTCTGACTGACAATCCTTAATTTTCCTTCCAGTGATGAAGGTACAGGAATTTGATATTGTAGAACAGACATTATCAACCTACAATCTTTATTAGACTGTATATATAGCCAACACTTGACTATTTGTGACTTATCATACATTGTTTTATAGCTGTCCCATTCCTCCCTGTTAGTGGGGAGGTATGGTGCACATTTTGAAATTTACAATTTCTTTTTTTTATGAAATTGTTTCTGAAAATTATGTTTCTATGTTGTTCAAGGACATTAGAAGTGTTTCATTTTGTATTCTATGTATCAAAATTTTTGTTTTTGAGTCAAACAAAGTTGATTTTCTTATTTTTGTAAAAAGTGCCCCATTCCCCCCCACTCTCCCCTACTTATTGTTAAGGCTTTATTATCTTTCCATTTCGTGAATAGAGTTCACATTTCAAATATAATAAGAAACGTAATTTGCAGATTAATGGGAGGGGAGGAGCATAGAACTGCTTGATGCTTTACTGATTCGTTTCGATGCTTTACTGATTCGTTCGATGAACCTTTACTGATGCTTTGGTGGGGCGTAGCCGATAAAAGGTTGAGAAAGACTATCTAGATAATCTTTGAAAAGATGAAATATTAACCGTATTACTTTACAGCACTTTTAAAATTACAGCACAGCCATTATTTATTTTATTTGTTTTTCCTGGTATAGGGGAGACCGGGGGAATGGCGCCACCCGGGGTTATGCTGTCACCCCGCCTATTTTAAAAACTAAGGGCAGTTTGAGATAGTGAATGTGCCTGAACTATAGCGGCCAACAATAGAAACAGTGCCTAGAGTGAGAGTGATTTTGCTGCACGTCGTTCGTTTGTTCTAGTGGAAAATTTAGTTTTCATCGTGTTGCTTCTTAATTTGGAGCTTCAAATAAGTAGAGATAAGCACCTTTTATTCTACCATTAGGTATTTATGATAATATTACCCGTAATCTACATGCATTCGCCGACATTTTGATGCAATGTGTTGAACAAGTTCGGTTTTTCTTTCGAGTTTGCTTGGGGATTTCCGCCATATTGCCCTCTCGGGGTAATGCTGCCACTATGCAAATAAGGTGAAAAATGGCCTCATTTGAATGTAGTGGAGACGGTTCAGTAGAAATTTATATTTGTGACTTTTTCAATGAGAGTTAAATTGTAACTGATAAATTACTTTTGCTTTCCAAATTGCTTTCTAAATATTTTCAATAGTTTATGTGTTTCCTAGTATCCATTTGATGTACTTACTAGGTCATTAAAGAGTGGCGTCATTACCCCGATACAGTGGCGGAATTACCCCAGTATCCTGGGTAATCCCGCCACTGTGCAGAGATTGAAAGAAGTTTTTTTTATGGGTACTTATGTTGCAGTTATAGTTACGGTTAAATTTATAAAGATACTAAAGATCATAATTGAGCTTTAGAATTTTTACTGTTTAAAAATAAACATTTTTTAGAGGTCAAGAAATTTAAATTCCCTTAAGGTGTCGCCATTCCCCCGGTCTCTCCTATATTTTTTAAATTAATTTAAAACATTTTTACAACACTTGTGATCAATTGCTTCAATACTTTCTCCCAATGAAAAGTTTCATAACTATTTTTTTTATTTTATGGGCAAGAAAATGAGCATTATTTTTTATTTAAACATAAATACATATTTACATATTTAATATATAATATATAATTTTTTTAAAACTTAATTTCACATTTTACTAATAAAAATATAAAAGTAATAATTTTCAAATAACTCCCTAAATGCATTATACATTTAAAACCGTAAGTTAATTTTATATGCGGTATCTATTTCTAATTTATAAAAAGTTTTTTTTTTTTTTTTTTTTTTTTTTTTTTTTTTTTTTTTTTTTATGCATTAAGTAAATTATCTTAGAAGCATAATTTTACTGAAGCACAACGACAATATATATATATAAACCCCTCTCCATTATGATACATTGGACGCGAAATTTGTGTTCCTGAAAAGAAATGTATAAAATTAATATTTAATCAAGAGAGCTGAAATAAAAAACTATTCATATTAAAGACAATTTCCAATAAGATGCAGTCAAGCGCCAAGTCAAATATCCAATCAAAATTTCAGTTGATTTAAATAAATACAGTAATGGAAAAAAGGCAGACAGAAGAATTGCTAGAAAAGAAAATCATAGAAAACATTAATATTTTAACCTTATACCTACTGTTAGTGGTCTCACAGACCGATGCCTTTTCCAATTTTTGCAGTTTAACTTGTAATTTTCAGTTTAGCTATAGATACAAGTGAAATTTTGCTTCATTTGGAGCGGAGCCCTAGTACTATTGCTAGGGACGTCTTAATACATAAATTTTAATTAAAATAGCCCTGTACATAAAAAGTTTAGTGCAGAAACAATATTCTATAAGTTAATGGAGCTTTTTATTCATCCTTCGATTCAGCGGTCTCGCAGACCGCCTCACAGTAGAGATGCGACGATTTTTGCCACAGCAGTTAAGGGTTAATTACAATTCAAAACTATATTGTTTATCATTTTATTTTCCGTAAGGTGGAACTATCTCTTTGAATATTATGTCGAAGTTCCTCTGGATCAAAGAATACATGTACTTTTACATGCTAATTTACAATTATATTTTTTACTTGATTAATTATACACCAGAAATGGGGATTTTGGCTGAAAAACAATTTGAATTTGAGGCTCATTTATGTATTAGTCTGAAGCTGTAAACAGTCGATTCTTGTATACAATTATACAATGATCGTATATTCAAATTCTTGTCTACAATGATAGTAATCGAGTGTTTACATATCTGTCACTGTATAGATATACCTGTAAGATACAGTGACTTTTTTTCCGATGAAAAGGAGTCTTTGGAGACGTCAGTTTGGTAGAAGAGAGTGGGGTGGAATGGGACAGTAGGTTTTTCTTTTTATGTATCATTCTAAACACTTCATCAACCACATATTAGATGAAGCAATGGTAGCCCAATCTTCAGTTGAAAAAAGTTGCTGATCTGCATAAGTTTGCAAGTGTATATAAAAAAAGTTATTTCAAGAATCAAAGTAAATTTGTTTCATATAATTTTTATGCTTTCTATATATTAATTACTTGTTTATGCGCAGATGTAATAGCTTCTCTATTTAAGTAACATTATACTGTATATTATTCATAGTTTAAACTAAGCCTAAATGCGGCATTATTGGTTATAAAAGAAGTTTAACATAAAAGATGGTAGTGCGGAGGAATGGGACAAGCCCTTTTTTTTTTCAATAATATGAATGTAAATTGCAAACATGCAAATATTTTTAAGAGGGTAATATATTAATTATAACATTGATAACATATTCATTTAATTCAAAATGTAAATAAATTAAACTGATGATTTTTGTATGTCATCTGTGACTGACAATCCCGAATTTTCCTTCCAATGATGAAGTTACTGGAATTTGATATTGTGACACAGACATTATCAATCGGCTATCTTTGTTAGACTGCATATGTTAGCCGACACTAGACTATTTGTGGCTTGTTATACTTTGTTTTATAGCTGTCCCATACCTCCTTGTTAGTGGGGGAAGTATGGGACACATTTTGAAACTTAAAATTTCTTTCATTCTAATTTTTTTCTGCATATTATGTTTCTATATGGTTCAAGTACATTAGAAAGTCTTTCATTTTTCATTCTATAAATTGAAAATTTTCGTTTTTATGTCAAACAAAGGTGATCTTCTTATTTTTGAAAAAAGTGTCCCATTTCTCCCCACTCTCCCCTATATATATTTTTTAGTTTTTGTGATTAAAGGCAAAAGAACATACATTGTTAGTTAATTACTACCTTTAACCGAAATATCGCTGCATTAAAGTATATAAATATGGAAATTGCTCATGTGATCTGATCTCACAGATACAACGGCAGCAATAGCATAAGGTGTTTAATGGGAGGGGGGGGGGGATATCACATTCAGAAGCTCAATACTGCGTGATTTTAACGCAGTATTAAAAAAAATTGAAGCTGTAAATATTTCTTCAAATTAAACTTTTTTTGGAATAAATTGTACAAATCTTTGTTTACGTACTATTCCTTTAAATAATTTTAACGATACATAATTAAAATTTAGTTTAATTAAGACAGACTAATTAAGGATTTTCAATGACATAGAGTAGGTGGGGGCAAAGATACGCACTGCCTGATTTAATATAAAGAAACATTTCTACAATCATGACCGCTAGCTAGTAGTTTGGTCTCATGTGTAGTAGTTGTGCGTTCAAACCTTATGAAAAAGTAGCACTCCGTGCCAAGAACATGAAAAAAGTTTAAATTTTCGAATTTTGATTTAATATTTTTAAAATTTCACTTTATTGTTTAGCTAAAAATACTTCGAATTTTTACAAATCCAAAAATTCAGTGGAGAACGGAAGCTCTATAGCTTCTAAATGCTGTATAGTTTATTTCGATCGCATTTGTTTAAACTTGTAGGTAGCCGGTTAAGTAAAATACTGCAGAATGGGGTAAAAGTATGCATCCATCTTGGGGCAAAGATAGGCACAAGTTTAAGATTCGGGGCTTTGTCCTATCGTTTTAGCTAGATGCAAAGCTTTCCACAATTACGTTGTGGTAAGTTTTATTTTTTATATTGTATAAAATATAATTGCTACTTAACTAATATAAGCTAGTTGACTACATTTTCCTTTTTCTAGTTAAGTTTTTTTTTTTTTTTTAAATATAGAACGTAGGTATCTACATACCTACTTTTAAAAATCAATATTCTTGTTTCATAAAACGATTTTGTTTTAAAGTCTTAACCCTTAACTCTTGTTAACTGTCTCACAGACTGCTGCTATATTCATTTTTTATAGCTTAACTTGTAATTTTCAATTTAACTATTGATGTTAGTTTAATTTTGATTCGTTTGGAAACTTAATAGTATCGCTAAAGACTTCTAAATGAGGAGAACTTTTATTATAATAGGCCTTTACATAAAGTTTCGTACAAAAACAGCATCCTATGAGGCAGTCAACCCTTTTATTCATTCTACAATCAAGGGGTCTTTAAGACCGCTCACAGTATTTATGTAACAATTTTTGTCACAGTAGTTTGAAGTTAACTGCTATTTGCGATCTCACAGACCCCCTGTTTTTTTCTTTTTTTCCATGGTTTAACTTACAATTTTCAGTTTAACTATAAATACTAGTGAAATTTACTAATGCTTTTGTATAACTCATTCGTTTTATTGGAAATGGGGCAAAACCCCACAGAAATGGGGCAAAAATTCGCACTGCGTATCTTTGCCCACCACTGCGTACTTTTACGCCAACCGATGGGGCAGAGCAATGTTTTTTAAAAATTGCAATTTCTCACAGAATTATAATTTGACAGAATGTCGGTTGATGGTAGCACTTGCCTAAGGTTCTAATCTAACATTTTAATCACTCACTACATAAGTTTAGACTAATGCGTGTTTTAAAAATGAAAATGTATGGAAAGTGCGTATCTTTGCCCCCACCTACTCTAGATGTGTTACACGCAGGATTATAAAAAATATATTCTATATAGCCACTTAATATTACATAAATACGAGTATATTCTTACAATTCGTACATTAACTTCAACCTCAAATAATAAAGTTTGCAGATGAAAATATTTTCTTCAGACAATCAAACGATAAAACGCAAAATCTATTCAAAATAAATAAATATATATATTACAGGTACTTACTTAAGAATAGGTAGAGGTTATAAAGATGCATAAAATACAATCCAAAATTTTAAGTTTCTATGTTACTTAATTTTGGAAATAGGATGCGCGTAATGTCAAAAACATCTGGATTTGAGAAAAATGACTTTAAAGTCCAAATTTACTTCGATTTGGATAGCTATCGCTCAAACCGGTTTTAATTGGAGTATCATCATAATTTTTTTTTTTAAGTTCGGTAACATGTTATTCTTTCATAATAGACACAATTTTTTTTTTTGATTTTTTAAAAAGTTTTAATGTAATCTCCCCCCTTAAGGATTTTTATCGAGTATTAAACTAAATAAAATTAAAAAGAAGTTATAAGAGAGTACTGCACATCCGATGTCGCAGAACATATAAGAATGTAAACATCACCTATGTCCTTCGTTTGAACGAAACGTTCTAGAAAATAGAAATATTTTTTATAAATTTTAAAGCACAAACCTTAGTTATTAACACTTGTAATTGCATTATTGGGTATATATTATACACCCCATTTCTAAAAAATGTGCAAGAGAAACGTTGAAAATTTTACAACTATCAAAAGGAATCAAAACTGACCTTGACTAACATGTTAAAAAAGTAAGTAAACAAAGTGTGAAATTAGAGATTGACATTAAAAGCATTTTCTGTTAAATTTTTGTTATATATATATCCTAAATACTACTTCAAGATTTATTACAAACAACAAAGTAATAACAGCATTTCAAATAATATACCGTTATCTTCCGCTTTGGCAAGCATGTTGCTGCAAGAACTGATAGATAAGAAAAAGTTGCTTAAAGTTCTATAAATAGTTTACAAACAGAAACACTAATAACACACATGATCAGTTAGAAATCACCCTTAAAAGCACATTAATAAAATCAATTACAATACTCTTACCTTTTTTAAGAATCAAGAACACTTGCCACAGGATGTTTTTACTTTCTGCCTCCTATCTTCATATCCTAGCAACACAGGTATTGCCATTCTCTGTTAAAGAAACCATTTACAAAAATATCAGTAAAAAAGTGTCTTGAAGTAGCTCTACACAGCACTAAGCGAACCAAACTCCGGACGACTTTGAGATAACACGCTACACAAAATCTTTAAATCGTCCGAAGATGTACGTCACACGTAACTTTTGCCCGATAACAAAAGCTGCTCAAATTGCTTTTTTTTTTTCCTCTCTGAAAACACTAAGAAGCCAATTTGTTAGTACAGATACTTTATTTATCTAGCAAATGCACATTCATAACGATATGTAAGTAAGACCGTATGTGATCAGCTTTCAATTGGAAAATGAATATGTTTAACCGATAAGATAACTTGTCAGCAACTACAGCTAACATAAATTTGCAACCATGGATAGCATATACGGTCTTCTAAAGTCATTCGACGTAATAAAATCTTTTTGTTAAAAATTAGCACCGAGCTCGTTCTCTAGGCAGAAAAAAAAATTGCATTATGTAGAAAGAAAATATTTTCTATTCCAATGGACGAATAAAATTTATACAATAAAAACATTCATTAATAAAAATTAAAGACAGAAAATAAGACTTTAACGTAGTATAGAAGTAAAAGTGATGAAAATGGTACCTTTTACTCGCCATAATTTAATTTTTTGTGAAATTCTTTCGCGAAGGTTTTAGTTAAAGAAGGATAATTAAAATTTGCGAAAGTTAATTTTAAAGTATGGGGGGGGGGGGGTGTCTGAGATACCTGATCAGGGATGAGAAATGAACCCTAACAAATATATTTTTCCGTAGTTCGTGCTACTTGAACGATCCTTAATTCCTGAAGTCATCACAGAATTATAAACTCACATAGGTGGTAAAACTGTGTTTCGTAGTGACGTTTGATTTAAATCAACAAGCGTTTTTTGATGTGCTTAAAGTAAAAATTATTTTTCGTTATTTTCCCGTCATTTATTTAAATTATGAAATATGTAATTAGTTTACTTTTTAATTATTTTTCAACTCTTTGTTGTTTCATTCCTTATCAATAGTTTTGTCTATTTTATTTTATTTTTTATTCCGTAAATCAAAAATCTTGAAGTTGTACCGGGTGGGACAGTTGAACTACGTTCTGGGAGACCTGAACAGTGGTCCAACTCTATGTACACGCGTTATAGATAACTTTCATAACTTTAAATTATTTTTGTTTGCATCCAGACAAAAAATTATAAAACATAGGAAAGTGCTACAAAAAGAATAACTTCTACAAACTAACGAAATTTCAATGCAATGAAAGATTTCGGAAAAAGATGTCGTTCAAAATGAATGACTGCTAGAAGGCCGAATACAGATTGAAAGCTTGTTTTCGAAATAAAAAATGCATATTTTAAAATAAAACATTTGTACAACTGTTTTTGAGGACCTTTTTAAATAAGATCATATTTCCCGGTCATCAGGTTCAAACCTTCCACACATGTACAGTCGTGGAAAAAAAAAAAGTAAACACCCTCTACTAACTCCTCAACAAACTATCGTAGAAGAAAGTTACTCGTACCGAATGATTGAAAATAAAGTCTACTTTTTAATGAAGTATATAAAATTTGCTTAGGGGGCCATCTACATATTAAAACGAAACCAAACTTCATTTTTTTCAATGGCAATACCCAATTTTAACAAAATATTTCAAATCTTCGGTTCAAATTATGCCTAGACACCAAATTTCACGTCATTTGAATGATAAGTTTTTTAATTATAAACATTCAAAATTTAGTGCTTCTAATGTTAAATTACATTTTCATATTTTTATTAATATCTCCTGAAATTATACTCCTAATGTGCTAATTTTTGGTGTAGCAATAATACTAAAATACCCAAACTTAAATACGTTGAATTTGCATTTTTTATAATTTTATGATATGAATTATGAAATTAATATTCGAAAAAATTATGAATTGCAACCTATAAATTTTTTGATGGATTTAGATTTATTAAGTTTTGCATTATGGAAATCCAAAATTTCACATTTTTCTTCCAAGTAGTTTTCAAGTTATGCTTAAAAAACGGTAAAATGATGGTTTAAGGGGCCGTCTATGATAGAAGTGACTAGATATTTTGAAATTTCTTCTGCTATCCTGTAAGCTAGCAGTCTTCTCATGACTGCTTGGATGGCGCTTATGATGCCTTGATCAAGAAGGGGGATCTCTCGGTCAACAATCGACAATAATCGAGTACCGAACTTCAATTTGGATACAGCCTCTAAAATACGTTCGTTTTGAAGTAATTAATTTCTAGGAAACTTATCATACGAATTGCATAACAATTTGTTTCTAGGCTAATTGAAGGGTGTAGAGTTCATTTATGCTGTCAGATTTGTGTACTGCTATTGAAAAAAACAAAGATATGGTTCGTTTTAATATGTAGATAGATCCCCCTAAGCAAATTTTATATGCATCATTTAAAAGTAGATTTTATTACCAATCGTGTGGTATCAGTAACTTTCTTCTACGATAATTTTTTCCAGAGTTAGTAAGGCGTGTTTACTTTTTTTTTCCACGACTGTACGATATTTTAATCAATTTCAACTTTTCAATAAAGAACAACCACACTTTTATTTATTTAGAAAAACAAGCGTTTTCTATTATGTAGCAAAATATGCTTTCTTTACATACAGATTTCATTTATGTACATTGAATTCAAATGCAAATACACATTTTTATAAAAATAAGTTTCAACTGTCCGATTTTCCTTACTTATACTAATTGGTGGTACAAAGATTACAACTTTGCAATAATTAGAAGCGACGATGCAACCAGAAGCAATTCCTGTAAAGAATTCCTAAAATATTGAAATTTGGAAAAATCACTTGGAGGTAGTGTTGTCCCCCCCCCCCCCCGCCTCCTTTCCGCAGTAACGTTGGGCCAAATCTGATAATTGTAAGCCTTCCATCACATCGTTACTTTTTATATGTTTTACAGATATACATTTTTTTTTTATTCCTACATATACACTATATTTACTTCGAATTTTCACAATAACTTTATCATCTAAGTGAAAGTGGGGGGTGGGGGCATTTAATTGAAGCTCAGAATCAAAGGAATAATAATAATTTCTCCATTTAAACTTTTGCCAGTTTCTACAACTGTAAGGAATTGGGTAGATATTATAGGTGCAGATTCCCAAAATCTAGAAGGAGTCAGTGGCTCATAAACTCAAAAAATCCAGAGGCCACATTGTGAAACAAACACACAAAACAAAAGAATTTATAAGAGAAACAAGAAAGAAAAATCATGCGTTAAGCATAGATTATGAAACACTTTCCAACACTTCCTGAATGCCTTAACAAAACTTCGTTATTTAGGGAAATAAGGTAAATAAGATAACTAAGTAAACCTTTTATAAAGCATTTGAAAAACTAATTTCAGTAGTTACCGTCCATAGCCAAATATGTGTTCCAATTTTTTTGAACAGCCCTGTATTTGATCTGTAGGTTGATATATATATACTATATAATGGAAAAATTTAGTTTAGCAAGGAAACACATAACAGGTTGAAATTCATCTTTCAGCGATTTATACTAATAGATGGAAACATACTTGAATACTTTTGTACAGCCCTGTAGTTTACCTAGTACCTTTATTACATGCCACTATTTAGCTAAAATTTTATTTTAACTAAAACACTCTTAAAACTACTGAAATTACATTTCCAGAAATTATCCCCCATAGACAGCCATGTATCTCTTTGCGTGATCCTGTATATCATTTTATCTATATTCTACAAATATTTCTTAGTAAACTAAATTCATTTCAGCGTAAAAATGCATAACTCCTTTAAAACACACCTTTAAACAATTTATGCTGATACTCAGTAACCTTTACGAATTCATTTCTGTACCCCTGTATATGAACTATAGCATTTATACGCACTTTATAGTATGCATAAATATAGTGAAAAAAGCGCATATCATAATTAAAAATGCATTTCGAGCAACCATTACTAAGATACAGTAATTCGGATACAATGGTATTTGAAATCTTTTCAAATACATCGCAAACAATTCCCCCTATACCATTATGAACGGATTTCTTTTGTGTGGCGCTGTAAATGAACAATAAATATTTTTTGCACCGCATATTCAACATCAGAATGCATATTTTAGTGGGCTTCATAAATGAATATCAACTTTACTATGTTTGAAAGAGTGTAACACCGTTAATAAATCATTTGAAACGATTTTTTCCTATTGGCCGTAATATAACGGAAAACTTTTGACTGTCCCTGTAAATGAACAAAACATGCTACAAACTTCATTTGAAATAGGGAACGTGCTATGGTAGAGGTCACTAACATCCAAAAATTTCAGAACCATCCGAGCATATTTACGAGAGTTAGAACGTGGACAGACCGCCCGAAGTCATAAACACTTTTCAACTTTGTTGGAAAATGTTAATAAAAAGCTAAACCAAAAACTCAGGAATTCAAAGTGAAAAATAACTTATTTAATATATACCATGTACAACAAAACACAGACTAGTTACATCAAATGTGTATAATTAATTTAGTCATAAAATTCTTGAAATTTGAATATTAATTAAGAATAATATAAGTCGTAAACTATGTACAGTCAGAAGATGAAGTTAGGCAACATACAGTTTAAAAAAATGCATAAGTTAAGCATTCATGATAATGGAAAATATTAGTAAAAGAATATTTCTTATTTTGGTTTTGTCATACAAAAGTGCATACAAAAAAATGTGCATGTGTGAGTTTATTTTGCATTATAAAAATACACTTCAAACATTTTGTTCTATAAAAAAAAATAATCCTTAAAAAACATGGCGACTTAGACACCGAAAGTTGGTTGCCACAGTAAAAAAAATTAGTTGCCATGTGGTGACTGGCGACCATGAACCTGTACCTATAGCAGATATACATTGGTTTTTGTTCCCCCCCCCCTTCCGCCCAACAATAGAGGAATAAATAATTGTTGACTGCTTTAGGATTTGTATTTACCGCCTTTCTGATTGATTTTTGTTTGAAGATTGTTTAAATCTATTTGTTTGTTTGTTCGAGGTAATCTCTGGAACTACCGAACCGATTTCAAAAGTAACGGTATCAAAATCATGATTTTATTCCCCGCTTGAACATAAGCTATATCGTATGTCCATGGCACTAACCCAAAAGGGGTGCAGCAGCAAAAAACGTTCTAAAAATACGATTTTTGTGTTATTGAAGGGCCTAGAAACATGAAATTTGGTATGGTAGTCACTTATAAGAAATAAATTATCTCTAAGAGCCTTTCTTGAAACATCCGAAATTAAAAAGAGGTAAAAATGCGCGAAGAGCGTTCTGAAAAACGTTCTAAATGGCGATTTTTACGCAATCACAGACAGTACCGAACCGATTTTAAAAATGATGGCGGCAGCCCTTGCTCCAATATAGGCTATATTTTATATCGGTACCACTACCCCAAAGGGGGTGCAAGAGCAAAAAACATTCTAAAATGCAATTTTTGTGTAGCTGTGTGGGGCCTAGAGACATGAAATTTGCCATGGTAGTTACCTATTACATATAAATGATCTCTTAGAACATTTCTTAAAAATATCGAAATTTAAAAGGGGATATAATGCATGAAAAGCGTTCTAAAAAACGTTCTAAATGGCGATTTCTACGCAGTCTCAGGAAGCTATCAAACCGATTTAAAAAATAATGGTTGGAAATTGATGTTGACAACAATTGCTCTAACATATGCTCTATTTTATGTCTGTGTCGCTACCACCTTGGGATTGCAGGAGCAACATTCT
Source organism: Maratus speciosus (assembly GCA_963932465.1). Taxonomy (NCBI): domain Eukaryota; kingdom Metazoa; phylum Arthropoda; class Arachnida; order Araneae; family Salticidae; genus Maratus; species Maratus speciosus. Next base: position 145,929,929 of record OZ010791.1, read on the forward strand.
AAATTGCGCTTTTTGTGATACTGAAGGGCCTAGAAACATGAAATTTGGCATGATAGTAACATAACATATAAATGATCTCTAAGAACGTTTTCTAAAAAGAATCGAAATTTAAAAAGGAGTGAAAATACGCGAAAAGCATTCTAAAATAACGTTCTAAGTTGAGATTTCTACGCAATCTCAGGAAGTATCAAACCGATTTCAAAAGTAATGGTTGGAAATTGATGATGACAGCTCTTTCTTCAAGATAAGCTATATTTTACGTCGGTGTCATTACCCCAAAGGGGGTGCAGGAGCAAAAAAGTTCTAAAGATACGATTTGTGTATTACTGAAGGACCTAGATACATTAAATTTGCCATGGTAGTTACTTATTAGATATAAATTATATGTAAGAACATTTCCTAAAAAAATAGAAATTTAAAAGATGTGCAAATGCGCGAAAAGCGTTCTAAAAAACGTTCTAAATGGCGATTTCTACACAATCTCGGGAAGTATCAAACCGTTTTCAAAAGTAATGATTGGAACTTGATGGTAACAGCCATTGCTCTAACATGCCTTCCATTATATGTCGGTGTCGCTACAACCTGGGGGTTACAGGATCAAAAAACGTTCTAAATTGCGATTTCTGTGATACTGCCAGAGGCTAGCAACATGAAATTAGGCATGGTACTTACTTATAAGATGTAAATGCCCTCTAAGAACAGTTTCTAAAGAATTCAATATTTAAAAGGCGTGAAAATGCGCGAAAAACGTTCTAAAAACGTACTAAACTGCGATTTCTACGCAATATCAGGAAATATCAAACCGATTTCAAAAGTCATGGTTGCAAATTGATGGTGAAAGTACCTGCTACAACATTGGCTGTACTTTATGTTGTTGTCACTACCACCGGGGGGTCGCAGGAACAAAAAATGTTCTAAATTGCGTTTTTGTGAAACTGAGGGATCTAACATTTTGAAATTCGGCGTGGTAATTACTTAAAAGATGCAAATGCTTTCTAAGAACCGTCGAAAGAAAACTCCAAATTTAAAAGGATGAAATGAGCGAAAAGTGTTCTAAAAACGTTCTAAATTACGATTTTTATGCAATCTTATGAAATACCAAACCGATTTCAAAAATAATAGTTGAAAATTATTGGTGATAGAATTTGCACAAACATAAGCTATATTTTATGTCGGTACCACTATCACCAGAAGGTTGCAGGAGCAAAAAATGTTCTGAATTGCGATATCTGAGATATTGAAGAGGCTAGAAACTTTAAATATGGCATGGTAGTTACTTATAAAATATAAATGCCCTCTGAGAACAGTCGAAAATAAATTCTAACTGTAAAATGGGTGAAGCGAAGGGAAGGAGCGAAAAGCATTCTTAAAAAGTCCTAAATTACGATTTTTGTGCAATTTCAGTAAAATAATAAAACGATTACGAAAGTAATGGGTGCGAATCAATGATGTCAGTGTTTGATCTACACGGGCTATATTTCATGCCAGTGCCACTACCACCTGGGGGTTGCCAGGAACAACAAACGTTCTAAAACAACACTTAAAAACTTTCTAAATTACGTTTTCTATGGAATATTAGGAAATACCAAACCGATTTCAAAATTAATGTCGGAAAATTAATGGTGATAGTCTCTGTTTCAACATAGGCATTTTATGTTAGTGCCACTACAAACAGAGTGGTGGTACACCGTTAGACAAGAAGCTTGGAATTTGTCATAGTGGTTAATTTTAAGATGTAAATGCGTACTAAGAACGGTTACTAAAAAAATCAAACCAATATCATTTATTTAGAATTAGTTTTAGTTCTTTTTATTAATTTAAGTTATTCGGCCTTATTAATTCTGCCTAATGCAGTGTAATAATGAAGTTTAGTCAAACTGTGTTAGTAATTTTTTAATTATTCTTAAAAGTATAATATCTTCTAATAAAAATTAGACATACAAATATCACTTAGCATATTTCAACTATTACGCAGGCAAAGCCGCGGGTTTTGCTAGTATGTTATACAACATCAGAAACTTGGGCTTATTTAGTAGATTTTACTGTATTTTAGTCAAGCTCATAACAACATCGCAGTTTTCACATATGTGAAAATAAAGTATAACACCCGCACATCATAAAATAAAACATAAGCTACAAATGAGGGGCTCACACACAACCATAGCAGACCAAGTCAAAAAAAAAAAATGAATAGTCTATTTAGAAAGTGTGTAAGATCTGTTTTATCCACTCCCACAGTAAAGCAAGTCGGTAAACAGAAGACATATATAAGAAAGTATCTGCAAACAGACTTGGTTCACTGGGGGAGTCGATAAAACAGATTTTATGCACCTTCTAAATGGACTCATTTTTTCCCAAACTGGACTTGGTCTACTATGGTTGTGAGCCCCTCAAATGTGTTATGAACGCTTCATATCTAAGAAAAACGATTTATTTGAAATAGGGGAAAGTAGGGTAATGCCGCTCAGCGGGTAATCCCGCTCACTCAAATATCTCTACATAAAATAGAATTGAAAACGTGCGATCGGTACCAGCACCAGGCGAACTTCATCGTAAGTTCCCAGTAAGGATATTGTAACCGTCGGAAGGAAAGTATTTTTGTGTCCTCACGTTATTAGTTTGCAGTTGTTTTATTATAAAATTCTACAATATCTAGCTTGAAAGTAAGTGTACATTCTTATTTTCAAATGTTAATTCACTCATTATGTCTACAATATATATACATTTAGCTGTACGTTCATGCTTTTATTTTTGTAGTGCGTTGTTACGCCAAATATAATGCATTAAAATCCAACATGACTATGAAGGGTAATGGCGTTCACGTGGAATTCCAGAAGCAGTTTTTCCAGTATGCTACTTTTTTTAAATTCAAATTTCTTGATTAATACCACTTTTTTATATGTCATTAAACAAGACGAATTTTACGACTTCAAAAAAGTGGTGACAATAAAAAAACACGAATTTAAAAAAAGTAGCCCACTGGCAACACTGTCCAGAAGTGCTACAGGATGAATAACACGAGCAAATGCTTAGCTCTTTAACCCTTTCCGGTATGGTATGGTGGGTCGTGGTTTCGCTGCACAATATGTGGAAAGTGGTCGCATAAAGTCTGCTGTGGTGTGAATAGACCACACAACTACACATGTGACTTTTCTCGTACTTAAATGTATTCAAATTTTGAGCGCCATTAACCTACCATGTCGGGCATTACTGCTCAATCGATGGTTAATTAAATAAAACGAAAAAAAAAAATCCTAAAACTTTCATTCAAATTAGATGATTGCAAACTGTTCCTTATGCTTTAAACTTATACTGCGTTAATAAAACATTGATTTTTTGTGTAAATTTGACTAGCTATTCATGTTTTCCCTCAAGTGAGCGGCATTACCCTACTTTCCCTTACATCAAATTTGCTGAATAAAGCTTCGTTCCTCATCTTATATAGGGGAAATTAGGGGAATGGTGCTCACTTAAGGGAAAATATGAATAGCTAGTCAAATTTAGATTAAAAAAAAATCAATATTTTATTAGCGAAGTATAACTCCAAAGCATAATGAACAGTTTGAAATCAACTAATTTACATAAAAGTTTAAGGAATTTTTTTATCGTTTTATTTAAATAACCATCGATTGAACGGTAATGCCCGACATGGTAGGGTAATTGCGCTCATAATTTGAATACAACATTTAAGTAAGACAAAAATCACATATGTAGTTGCGTGGGCTGTTCACACCATAGCAGACTTTTTGCGACCACTTTACACATATTGTGCACACATATTGTGTTACACATATAGTGGGCTACTTTGTTTAAATTTAGGTGTTTTGATTTTCACCACTTTTTTGAAATCGTAAAATTCTCCTTGTTTAATGACGTTAATTAAGGCGAAAACAGGGGAATTTTACTATTTCAAAAAAGTGGTGTTAATCAATAAATTTAAATTTAAAAAAAGTTGCCCACTGGCAACACTTCTTCTGGAATTCCACGCGAGCGCCATTACCCGTTATTACCATCTTGGGTTTTAATGCATTATAATTGCCGTAACAACGCACTACAAAAATAAATAAAAGCATAAAAGTACAGCTAAATGTATATATTTTGTAGACATAAGGAGTAAATTAATATTTGAAAATAAGAGTGTACACTTACTTTCAAGTTAGATGTTGTAGAATTTTATAATAAAACAACTGCAAACTAATAACGTGAGGACACAAAAATACTTTCCTTCCGACGGTCACTATATCCTTACTGGGAACTTACGATGAAGTTCGCTAGGTGCCGGTACCGATCGCACGTTTTCAATTTTATTCTGTTTAGATATATTGGGTGAGCGGGATCTTTTCTGAGCGTCATTACCCTACTTTCCCCAAATACTTTTGAATAACTATCAAGCAAAGTCATTCAGATAGTAAACATAGATCCTACACTTTATCATTTTTGACTTAATCTTACTGATTGGTAAAGATAACATACGAATTGACATTTTTCCAACTGACAAGAGTTCCAACTGATGTAGTTCTTTTTACATATGTTAATATACGCAAAATAAAGTAAAACGTGTGTAAAAACTAGGCTGCTATTATGAGCACTACACATCTAGAAAAAAAAAATGCTATAAATGATATACATTAAATTTTTCTAAATAAATTTCTGATCTCGTATATCACGTTTAAAAAATCTTCAAATAAAACCAATCACGCAAGTAATACAGATAGATCTTAAATTATATTAACCCTTTATGTCCCAAATTATGAAATTCATGAAAATTTCATCTTCTAAAGCATTTTTCGTGAATTTTTGAAACTACATTAAAAGTTTTACACAATCATTTAATAAATTTTAGAAGTCAATTAAAATTAATTAATTAAACTTGAATTTATGAGGCTTTTGTGCAATATTTATAACTCCACTCAAATCTTTTATTTAAAATATTTTTTTAGTATTTGGTAGAATTCGGAAATGTACAAATATAATATTCTCACAATAGAAATATATAAATATTTCCGAACTTAAACTCCCCCCCCCCCCCCAATCTTTTCAGCTTTCTTGAAGCTTTTCTTTCTTTTTTTTTTGAAAGAAATCATCCTTTTAAAAATATTTTTGTTTTGTGCAACCAATAATGCTTTTTGAACAGGATAAAGTAAAGTATCCATAACCTATTCTAAACTGTATTACTACTAATCGATGTATTAAATGAATTTTATAACATGTTATTTTAATGTACTTTTAAGTACCTTCGGGGCATAACGGGTTAAAATAATCAAAATATCTTTAAAAATCAATGCATATATGCCAATGTTGTGTAAGAGCGAAATCCTTGAGTTGAAACTCGTAAGTTTGACGCATACAAGTCAAACTTAATCGTTTCAAACTTACTCACAGAAAGTAATGTCAGTTTTGAGTTGAGTTAGACTAAAAAATGAGTCAAAATTATAACTTAAATTCATACTCAATCAATATTTTTCATAATTTCCTAAAAAGAAAATTATCGCCATTAAAATCACGTTTTTAAGCTTTGGCACATTTGCGAAGTCAATTAACGTACGAGTTCCTGAAAAGATATATACGTGTACCCGGACTCGTTTTAAATGCCAATTCCCAACAAACTAACAGAACTGCAGCGTAAAAATATAAACAAATAAAAAAGTTTTAAAAAAAATATGCGTGGTTAACTTGTATTTTTTAAAACTATCTAACAAGCTTTTTTGTTGTGGACGAAAATAATAATAAATAAATAAATAATGCAAAAAATATATACTTTTTAATTGATAAACCAGATTTTGCTGAGAAAATTACTCAGAGAATTTAACACAAAAACCCACTCAAGTCATTTAAGAATTTCAGATTTAATTGATAGAAATTAATTAGATCAATTACAATATTTGAATTACACTGGAGTGTTTTAGGTCTTGTTCCAATATTAAATTAATAAAAGAGATTTTGAGATTCCTCCCTGTAGTCAGTTAATAAAATTAAATAAAATAACTTTCCTCTTTAATTTTTTTAAAGGAATTTTTAATGAGTTTCGCACATTAACTTATTTTCAGAAGATGAATTTGAGTTTGGTTCCTTTTCTTACTGAGTTTGCACAAAACTATTTTCTACCCATCTTCTTTTTGACAAATAATTCAATTCCGATAAGGGAAAAGGTAAAAATAATAAATATTATTCATTTAATTTTAAATTCAGTGTCTTAATTAAGATTTAAAAAATAAAATAAAATTTACAATCAGATATGAAGCCTTCATAATATCATCTGACAAATATTTGGTCGAATTAAATTTAAGGTCTTTCATTATATATATATATATATATATATATATAATTTTAAAATTGGTAATTTGATAACAACGACTGGGTATTGATTACTAAATTACGAATAAAAAATATGCTCGCTTTGCACAAATTTATTGATTTTCGCTTAGCGTATTAATACGCGAGTCAGTCACAACCCTGGGTTATTGAAAATGTATGATTGCTATTTTTTCAAATTAAATTAAAGATTTATTTGAAATAAGGGAAAAAAGGGTATGTATAGCATGAATATTACATCGACGTCGAATCTTGCAGCTAAATTTTCAAAACATGAATTTTCACTCAATTTTCAAAACTTATGAACATGAAATTTGTAGGAATATTCAAGTCTCAGTAGACAGAAATTTTGTCAGTACAAAATTTTACTTAAAAGTGTTCATCATTTTACGGTTTTGTCTATTCTTTTCTAAGCTAAATCTATATATATATATATATATAAGTGTTTGTAAACTCATAAATCAACGCACAGCCTAAACTACTCAACCTAGAAGCACGAAAATTGGAGGAAAAATACTTCTTATGGCATAGGCAAGGATTAAAAAACGATTTTTGTAAATTCCTCCCTAAGGGGGTTAAAGAGGGGGTCGAAAATTTTCGAACATTTGGCCATATCACAGTGGCTGTTTTCGGTAGGAGCGTGAAATTCCAGAAAATAAATCTACTAAAAAAAATACACACGTATTTTAGCGATTTTAGAAATCCCCCCACCTTAATGGGGTTAAAAAGGGAGGTCGAAAATTTTAGAACATTTGGCCATACCTCAGCAGCCGTTTTAGGTAGGAGCGTGAAATTCCGAAAACAAATCTACTAAAAAATAATTAAACATGTATTTCAGCTACTTTAAAAATTCCTCTCCCCCTAAGAGGATTAAAGAGGGTGGGGTTGAAACTTTTAGATCATTTCACCATATCTCAGTAGCAGTTTTAGATAGAGGCATGAATTTCAGGATAACTAATCTACTAAAACATACTTAAACATGTATTTTATCGATTTTACAAGTTCCCACCAAAGAGGCTTTTTAATGGGGCGTCGCAAGTTTTAGGTCACTTCGCCATATCTCAGCAGCAGTTTTAGGTAGGAGCGAGAAATTCAGGATAGCAAATCTATTAAAAATAAATAAATAAATAAACACGTGCTTCAGCGAATTTAGAAGTTCTCTCTCCTAAGGGGGTTAAAGGGGTGCTCGAAAATTTTAGAACATTTCGCCATATCTCAGTAAAAGTTTTAGGTAGAAGCGGGAAATTCAAGAAAACAAATCTGCTAAAGAAATAGTTAAATGCGGGTACTTCATTAATTTTAAAGATATTTTGTCTATTATGTCACCAACATCGATTTTGAACTGGATAATGTAAGATTATACGAATAAGACAACAATTATGGACATTTGATAAGATATTAACCCTTAACCGGAAACGTGAATAACCCGTGCACAAACAGAACACTTAATAATTTACCAAATAGTGAACTTAAATATTTAATCTTTAATAGTAATGCATTGACAGGACCAATTTTTTAACCTTTAACTGGTGTTACCGGTCTCACAGACCGGCGCTTTTTTCAATTTTCATAGCTTAATTTGCAAATTTCAGTTTATCTACAAACACTACTGAAATTCTGTTTCGTTTGAAACTTTAGTACTAACACCAGAGACTTTTGAATAGGTGAATTTTAATTATAACACTCCCGTACAAAAAGTTTAGTACAAAAACAACATCCTATGAGTTAATCCCGGCTTTTATTCATCTTTCGATGGAGCGGTCTCACAGACCGCTTCACACTAGTTATGTGACAATTTCTGTGACATCAGTTAAAGGTTAATATAACAGCATAAAAATAAGTTTGGAATGTCGGAGAGAGAAAATATTAAGGGCAGATATGTAGACGCAAACATCTCACAGATGTACGTTTCTGGTTAAGGGTTAAGAAAAAGGTTTATTTTATCTTTGCTTGATATACAGTGAACCAAAAAACAAGTTGGACAACAGCTTCTATTGATTTCATTGTTTAATTATTTTGCTCTATGTTGTTCTTTAAAAGTAAAAGTTTATTTAAAATAATAACAATTATTAAGACTATTTACACAGTTTTATTTTACTTTAATAAAACTTATATCTAAATTATAAATTAATATAACGTGGTGATGATATAACATTCAGCACCAAATAAAAACTTGGACACTTACACAATGTTAAAAAAACCCACTTTTAAATTTAAAACAAATTCATCTTATATTTCGTGTGATGTCCTTTTGCTGCTATTACAGCTTGTAGCCTCTTATTCACCGAAAGGGCCGGTTTTTCGACTAAATCTGATGGTACATTTTGCCATACATTGAGAATAGCAGTTTTTAGTTCATTTTTATTTTTAATCTGCTTTTCTAGTAATTGTTTCTCCATATAAGCCCACAAATGTTCTATAGGATTTAGATCCGGACTTTGGGGGGAGATGGGGTAGCACTTTTTTCACTTTGTATAATAACCATTCCTGTGCAATCCAAGCGCTATGCTTAGGATCAGTGTCTTGGACAAAAGAATAATTTCCATTTAAATTTAATTTTGAAGCTGTTTCTGGTAATTTTTTTAGAATGTTCAAATACATTATTTTGTTCATTGTACCTTCAATGAACACTAGATTTCCAACACCACTAGCTCCCATTGAACCCCATACCATAACGCATCCGCTACCATGTTTTACAGTCGCTTTTATATTTGCTGATTTTAGCGCTGTTCCTTCCCTTCGCCATACAAAACGCCGACCACCAAATCCAAACAAATTAAATTTCGACTCATCTGTAAAAATAACAGACTTCCAGAATTCTCGTGGCTTTCCAACATATTGTTTAGCATATTCAAGACGTTTTCTTACATTTCGGAGAGACAAATATGGCTTTTTTCGTGGTGTGTATGCTCTATAGTCTTTGGAATGTAAAAAAATTCTTATAGTCTGTGGATGCACATTCACTATAGATGTCTCCTTCAACTCTCTGGCAATCTTTGCAACAGAAATTTTAGGATTCTCTTTCACAAATCTAACAATCCGTCTTTCTGTTTGAGACGAGGAAATCTTTTTGGGCCTACCACTTCCACTAGCTCTTTGCAAAAATCTGTACTTTTTGTATGTATTTATTATGTAATGCACTCTTGAACGTGGCTTTTTCACAGTTTCTGCAATATATCGTATACTTTTCTGCTCTTTCCATAGTTTAACAATGAAGTTTTTCACATCAACAGAAGTGTGCTTTTTTTCCATTTTTGAGAATTTTTAATCCAGCAAAAGGAAATTTCAGCACGTTTCAGTCTCATAGCTTTGACTTGGACTCATGCCTGAAATCAACACCCTCTTAAAAATTTGCATAATGTCAATCCAAAGTAAAAGTGAAATAAGTGTCCAAGTTTTATTTTGGCAGTGAAAAACGCACAATTTATTTTTAAATTATTTAAAAATTTAATATAACATTTTATTAAGATTAAATAAAACTATTTCAATCTTTGAATAAATTATCTTTTTCTTTAATATTGTTAGATTACGATATCACAATTGGTTAAAGCAATATTAAGCAGCAAAATCGAATCTTGTTGCGGTCCAACTTTTTTTTTTTTTTTTTTTTTGGTTCACTGTATTTCGTTTGATCCAACATTCTTTTAGAGAAACCGACCAGCGTAGCGGGCGAAGGCTGCTAGTTACTTATATAAAAATACTCGGATAGTAATACAATTTTAATATGTCATAGAAAAGTAGTTGGATGTGATCGTAAAAGAAAATAGTGACTGTAATTAAAATAGATTTTTCAATTGATGACACTAAAAATCTGGGATGCAGTTATATCTTGATTATTGTTTTAAAAAAATTATTTTTGTTAACTGAATCGTAAATTTCGAAAAAAGCTCATCTCATATTTTTGTTTTGTTTTTTCCTTTTTGCACAGTTTGACTCTAAAATAAGTATTTTGTTAATGTCGACCATGAAAGGTTTACATCCTGTTTATTTCAAAAGGATAATGTGTTTCATGAGATTTTGTTTTTCGTATTTCGTAGTTTTGTTTTTCGTAGTTTGTTTCAATTATGAAAAGTCAGTTTCCTTCATTTCCTGAAAAAATGAATTTTCAGAGATGAGCACTTTTCAAAATTTACTGTCCTGTTACTTCAAAATTTTAATTTATTCTCGGGTGAACTCCAAATTCATTCAGTCGAAAGTGTCAGATATTAAGCCCCTGACTACTCAGAAAAAGGACAAAATTGTAATGTTGTTTTCACCGAATTTTTTTTTTTAAATGCTGAAAAAAGAGGATTTTTTTCAAGATGATACAAAAAACTTAATTACGTATATGTATATAATACCCGTGAGTATTAATCGTAACTCAGAGTTTTAAAACTGCAATATATCTGTAAAACTATATAAATTTAAATACTACTTCTAGGGCAATAAAACCGACAGCTTAGTGAATGAATACAGTTCACGGCTAAGGCATTTCTGAAAAATATATATATATATATATTTATCTCCGTTCAACAACACGAAACTTGCTGACACATTTTCTGACTAATTTTTAAACATATAAACATAACAGTTGCTGGTATGATTATTGAAGTGATTTCTAATCGAGCAGATTTTCCATCTTCAATTTGAGTTATAAGGGATTGTTGTCTGAAGAAGGCAGTTTCTCCTTTTCCTTCTGTGTCGCACGCTAAAGTTCGGTTCAAAACGCTTTGACGACATTTTCTGAATATTTTTCTGCCTTTACCGGAAAACGGAAGAAACAGTTCGGATTACATAGTTTTTTTTAATAAGAGCACCTGCCAATTGTACACAACGTTTGCACGCAGTTAAAGAAAAAAAAAAAAACCTCAGAAAGTAGCCAGTTTGGATTTCAGAAAAACATCAATGCGTCTTAAAGGGCTCAAAACACAACTGACACCTTGTATGTTTGTACACCATACTGTCTATATGTATCCATACTGTGTTTCCATTTAGCAGTCCACGGATCAATTAATTAAACCTTTCCGAACGCAGTGGTCCTAAGTCGGGAGTACCTAATTTTAATTCCAAACGGCACCAAGAATTTTTAGTAAAATTTTGCTTTTACAATGAAAGTTTAAAGTAGCGAAATTTTAATTTCTAAAAAGTCGTTTGTAAATTCCGGTGTCAGTCAATCATTTCATCATTTTACGAACAGAATTTTTTCTGTGCTGGAAAGGGTTAAGTTAGTTATAAGCCAAAAAAAATGTTCTTTCAAATTTAAGGATGTTCATTTAATAATTCATTTCAATAACGCACTTTTCTACTTACGTGAGTCTCATATTCATAGAAATGTTCGATTCGCCTCAGATAATCCGGCCACACAACTGGCATGCCCAAGAACATATGTAAGTTGGACATTCATGATCCAATAGTTGAGACTTTTGCTACAAGTCGGGAGAGGCTACTGTCCCAAACCGCGTTCAAATCCTGGTTTGGACTTGGGTGTTAGTAGTGGTTTAATCCACAACGACTGTTACAAAAATTGGCGCATAGATACTGTGTGTGCTTCAAGGGAAGCTGAATAAAAAGCTAGATTAGTATGCTGTTTCTGTACAGAACTTTATGTACAGGACACTATTATAATTAAAATTATCCTATTCAGAAATCGCCAACAATAGTATTAATAGGCACAAAACGAAACAGAATTTCACTAGTATCTGTAATTAAACAGAAAATCACAGGTAAAACAGGAAAAAAAAAACAGAGTTCTGTGAGACCGCTAACGTTAGTTAAGGTTTAATATAGACATTCAGATCGAGGCCTTGGTTTAATTAGCCGCCGCGTGCATAAAATCAAACGTATAAAACCAATGAGTGTAGTTAATATCAAATAGATCTATCAAATATAAACTTCTTTTAACTTTATAAAAACAAGAAAAAGGGAGTTCAAGGAACGATTTAAGAGTTAAAGACGTTTGTGATATACTGTATCAAAATAATTCAAAGAAGGTTCTTTTTATGTAGCTTTTTCATCTTAGTTTCTCACGAAGCATTTTTTTTTTCTAAAATGGCCTGTTTCTACAAACTTGGTTACTTTAATAAACTCATAATGCCGATAATAGCAATTCACTCTCGAAATTATAAGTACCAGCATTTCCTAGGTACGAGAACACCTGGTATTCTACTTAACCCATAACCACACTCCATTCCCACTTGCCTTCAACTTCTTTTCTTGTCAGATGCTCAGTATTTTATTTATGATGTTATTACTGATTCATAAAAGTTTTGAATGATAAAAGTAACGGTTTGAAAAAATACAGAATTCATCGCAATTACTTTTTTAAAGCCCCACTTCAAATGCAAACGAGAATATCCATTGTGTAATTGTAATAGAAGTGTTTCAGTAACAAATATTACATTATTAGAAAATTTTTAATTGTTTCACCACATTCTTTATTTTCAAAAAGGGATAAATATTTTTAAGCTTAATATATACAGTCAGACCTCGTTATCCCGACACCCGGTTTTCACGTCACTCCGCTTATAACGTCGGTTTTTCAAAGTACCGATTTTCTGTATACAATATTAATGTAAATAAACTCCTGATTTTTCGTCGTTGAATAATTTTCAACTCCGGATATCCCAACGGTTTAGGAAGATTGTTCATTTTTCATAATCCATCTTATAAGCACGGAAATTAAGCGGTAAGAAATGTCTTAGCCAAACTTTTCTCAAAAGTATCTAAAATATCCATTGAGATATATGAGAAATTTTACTTCAATCCTTTATCTGAATAAATAAACCTACACACTATAAACGACCCACTTATTCTCCAGATAGACGTCACAGTCTACTCGCGGTCTTTTTGTTCTGGTCAGGCGACGCTTTCTTGTGGTTACACGTCGTTTTTCATACGACTAAAACAGAAGCATTGCATTGCATTGAAATGATCAGAAATTATCTAACATCCATTTATGAAATAACGAATATTTATTACAATTCATTGTATAACATTGAAAAAAGAATTGTAGGAAGCATATCTAGGGATAAACAAATCTTAATTCATCAATATTTCATGTAACAATAAAAAAACAAGTCATCCTAAATCTTATCTTTATTCTTTTCAATTTTGTTTTTGTATTTATTTTGTTTAATAATAATGTTTTTATTGCGTAAAACTGCAAGAACAGATATGAATTTAAAATTGTCTTAAATCAATTAAAAAGACAGCTTTTTATAAACATATTTTTCTCAAACTCCGGTTACTGCGACACTCCGCTTATGACGACACTTTTTCCAGGTCATTAGAGTGTCGGGATAACGGGTTCGACTGTATTTAAATTTTTAAGTACATTGGTTTTGAATATTTATTACCTTTTTTACCTATGAAGAAGTATGATTTTATGCTAGAAGCACTCTTTTAAATTAGAAACTAATGCATTCTACAATATATAATTTTCTATGAAATAATATGTTAATTTTTTGTAGTAATATAAGTTTTTCTGCAAAAATATTAGATGATAATACACTCAAAAAAGTTTTATATCTTAAAAATAAAAGACAAAAATAAACCTGCAACTGTTTTTTAAAGTTTATTATTTATAAGCCTGTTAATAAATAATAAAATTGCTTTACTTGAAAAAATAATTTATGTAACAACATATTACATCTACAGAAATTTTAGGTTGTTATCTCAACCAACAAAAACTACTATTTTAAGAGAAATAAAGTCATATCAAATTTTATTCTTTTATATGTAATAATAATAACAATAAGTGTAAAAACAAACGGAAAACAAACAAACAAACATAATATTCAAAATTCCTGGGAATATAGATCAGTGGATCCCAAACTTTATTGTTATGCGTCCCACCTTAAAGTTAATTTGTTGGAAGATATGTTTCGTATTAATGGTAACCATATCTGAAATGTTTTCATTTAGAGCAAGACTAAGTTGATCAATAACCAACTGTTTTTAGTGATTAAAAAACTTTTAAAGTTTTTTATACGAAATTGAAAGTTTATAGATAAATAGATCAATGCCATATATGAACTGTGTAAAAATTTTTAAATGCTGAATTTAGAAGGAATTCCATATTTAGTACCTTAATCCATTACTTTTTTTTTCAATGAAAGATCATTTACAATGTTAAGATTTCCAGCAATTATATATGTACATGATCATTGTTAATTAACGCTTTATGTCCCAAATTATGAATTCATGAAAATTTAATCTTAAAACATTTTTTGTGAATTTTTGAAACTACATGAGAAGGTTTAAACAATCATTTAATAAATTTTAGAAGGATTTTTTCCAATTAAAATTAATTAAATTTGAATTTATAGAGATTTTGTGCAATATTTATAACTCCACTCAAATATTTTGTTTAAAATATTTTTTTTTAGTATTTTATAGAATTCGGAAAATTACGAATATAATTCTTTTACAATAGAAATACAGGAATATTTCAAATATTCCTAATTAGTATTTCCTCCTACAATCTTTCAACGTCAAGAAAGCTGAAAAGATACAAAAAGAAAAATAAATCATCCTTTTATTTCTGTTTTGCGAAATTAATAATGATTTTGGAACAAGATAAAGTATCTATAACTCATTTTAAATTGTATAACTACTAATCGATGTATTAAATGAATTTTATAACAAGTTATTTTAATGGTAGGGGAGAGTGGGGTGGAATAAGACAGTGGGAGGAATGATAAAGTAAGTTTTTCTCTTTATGTATCATTCTAATCATTTCATCAATCACACATTAGATGAAGCAATGATACTCCAAGCTTCAGCTGAAAAAAGTAGTTGATCTGCATAAGCTTTCGATTGTATAAAGAAAAAGATTATTTCAAGAATCAAAAGTAAATTTGCTTCATATACTTTTTATGCTTTTTTGTGTATTAATGACTTGTTTATGCATAGATGTAATAGTTTCCTCATTTATGGAACATTATACTGTATATTATCCCTAATTTAAACTATGCTTAAAAGCAGCATTTTTGTTTATTCAAGAAGTTTAACATAAAAGAAGGTAGAGGGAGGAATGGGACATGCCAGCAAAGGGAGGAGTGGGACAAACATAATTCCTTCTTTTTAATAACATGAATGTAAATTGCTGATGATGAATAAATTAAACTGATGACTTTTTAATGTCATCTCTGAATGACAATCCTGAATTTTCCTTCCAGTGATGAAGGTAATGGAATTTGATATTGTAGAACAGACATTATGAACCTACAATCTTTGTTAGACTGTATATATAGCAAACACTAGACAATTTGAGCCTTATCATAGATTGTTTTATAGCTGTCCCATACCTTCCTGTTAGTGGGGAGGTATGGGACACATTTAGAAATTTACAATTTCTTTATTTATGAAATTGTTTCTGCAAATTATTGGGTTGGCAAGAAAGTAATTTCGGTTTTGTAGTAATGAAGAAAACTCATTTTTTTTTTTTAAGACAAAGAATAAACTTTAATCAATTATATATTTTCCATTTTGTTCAAGGACCTTCTGCCATCTTTCTTCCAGCTGCATGATTCCGCGTTCATAGAACTTCTGGTCCTTATCAGACAAATACTGAACCAAGAAGTGTTTTAGGTCATCGTCATTTGTGAAATTTTTACCATTCAAAGAATTCTGCAAACTTCGAAATAAATGGTAATCAGATGGTGCCAGGTCAGGACTGTAGGGAGGGTGCGACATCACTTCCCAAACAAGCTCTAATAATTTCCCACGAGTTACCAAAGATGTGTGAGGCCGGGCATTATCATGGTGGAAGACGATTCCTTTACGATTTGCCAACGCCGGCCGCTTTTCTTTGATTGCTTCATACAGTTTTATTAGTTGCTGACAGTAAATATCTGAATTAATTGTCTGGTTTCTTGGGAGAAGCTCGAAATACACAACACCTTTGTAATCCTACCAAATAGACAGCATGATCTTTTTTTTTATCTAATTCAGCTTTCGATGTGGTTTGTGCTGGTTCATCATGCTTGGACCATGATCGTTTTCGATTGATGTTACTGTAGGTGATCCATTTTTCATCACCAGTGATGATTCTTTTCACAAAAGAATCTTTTTTATTGCGTTTAAGATGCATATCAGAAATATTGATTCGTTGTGTTAAGTGAATATCTTTCAATTCATGCGGAACCCAAATATCGAGCTTCTTAACGAGTCCAAGACCTTATAAGTGATTTTCAATAGTTGTGTGAGATACTTTTAACCTCTCTGCAATCTCTCGAACAGTTACATGACGATCCTCTTGAATAATGACACTGATTTGGTCATTAGAAACTTTAGTCGGTCGACCAGAACGTTGGTCCTTTTTCAGTGAAAAATCGCCAGAACAAAATTTTTTAAGCCAATTCTGACACGTGCGCTCTGTTATGCAATCAACACCATAAACTTCACATATCTTTTTATGAGCCTCTGCAGCTTTTTTTCCTTTCCGGAAATAAAAAAGTAAAATATGCCGAAAATGTTCGTTTTTGCACTCCATGTTAAAATTGACACTCAACAAATAGTTGCAAACTAAATCACACTGCAATGGCTTAAAAAGCAACCTCAAGGTCACTGCTATCAAATGGCAAAATGCCAAAAACATTACTAGCAGAATTCATTCAAAAAAATTTACATAAATCTCTGAATGTGTGAAAACCGAAATTACTTCCTTGCCAACCCAATATGTTTCTACATTGTTCAAGGATATTGGAAAGTGTTTCATTTTGTATTCTACATATCGAAATTTTTGTTTTTTGTGTCAAGTTGATTTTCTTATTTTTGTAAAAAGTGTCCTATTCCTCCTCACTCTCCCCTACTTTAAAGTACTATCGGGGCATAAAGGGTTAAAAAATGCGAGGGTTCATTGCAATTACAAGGAAAAGAATTAGCAGTAGGTGTAGTTTTTGAAACAGAAATGTGGTTAAAAATCTTTCTTCCAATAGTAATTAGATTTCAATTTTTTTTAATATATTAGAAGATTATTAATGTTAAAGTTACATTTTTTGTCATTAATTATAGAGTTTAGATTAATTTTATTAGGAATGTGATTTGAAAATGTGATGACCACCTGAGTATTTGTGTTATATATTTTAGCTTTTTTTGTGTAAATTAATATGAAAGAGGTTTGTTCTTATCATAATAAGATAAAAATAAATATTTAAAAAATGTTTAGAGAATAACTTACTAAGAAAGACATTTAAATACTAAACAAGATTTTTCTTTTCAACGGCAAAGATGAATTTACAAATTAATAGCCAGTTAAAATCTTTACTTTTTAGAAACACTAGGGGGCTCGGCCCCCTACGAGCTACGCTCGCCAACCCCCGTCCAGACACCGCAGACTCTAAATTCACGCTAATTTGATCGGCTTTAAAAAGATTTCGAAAGATTGAATTATAATTTAAAAAATAGTGGCGATCTCCCTATAAACGAATTTCTATTCATTTCTCTTTGATTGGGGAATTTTAACCCCAAATCCGCTGCGGTACTACTTGATTATCCTGTCGACCAATTTCGCCAAATTATATAAATCGCCAAACCACTCGCCAAATTATACAAATTGATATAATTTTTATTTTAAATAACGAAAGAACAAATAAATTCGTACAACATTAATAAAAACACAAATAAAACGTCGAAATAAAAATAACTTGATGACGTATACACGTGTAACAACATTTCAAAATAAGCTAATATAAAAGGAATTAAGTAAAGAGAGTCTTTGTCTCCGGGTATTTTTTAACAAAGCGAAAAGAAAGTTCTTTTAAATGAGACATTTTAAATTAATTCTCAAAATATCAAATAAATGTCTAGTGCAATTTCTAAATTTAAACATTTTTGCAATATTATTTTGTGTTCATTTTATGTAATAACTATAATGTGACGTAAATATGACGTAATTTCTCCTAAGACTTCTAACGCATGTTAATGAATTTATTATTTTACAATATCCTTTCTCTTTTAAAATTCACGTGTATACTTTTTATGACGTAATTTTTAATAACTTCCTGCTTTTTATACGTAATTATTTAATTCTAATTTGAAAGTTTTTTTCCTGTTTATAATAGTCACGTGTAAATAAATTTTTAATTTGAAGCAAACATTATTGCTTGCGCTTTTTATACAGTTGGCAACAGTTTAAATTAGTACAATTTTCTGAAATCTGTAAAAATATCTCTAGAAATGCTGAAAATTTGAATTTAAAATAGAAATAAAACCTGAAAAAATGAGTCAAAATAAAAAAATTAATGCAATCTGCACTCCGGCAAATTCTAACGCATAAAATGATCTAAAAATGATTACACTGCCATGTATAGTTTTTGCTGCTATAAAACTTTTTTAGTGGAAAGATTTTGTCCAACTTTAGCATTAAATAACTCTTAAAATAATTCTTCGATTTGAAAACTGTCTGCATCAGCGTGTTTATCAAACATTTCTGAATAAAACCACCGATTTTCATATTTTTGTATGCAATATTTTTGTTAATATTAACGAAGAAAGGCCTCCGGTCACAAAAAAATCAAAACCGGCGGCGGCGGCGGCGGCGGCGGCGGTGACAGCGGTAGTTGTTTTTTTTTTTTAGAATAGAGAGATTATATGAAGAAGAATTTTCCACTTTTTTTTTTAATAGATTAAATATTATTTGCGCTTTCCTAACAAAAATAGTTGCAAAGTATCCTCTTAAAATATCAAATAAATGTGTAGCGCAATTTCTAAATTTAAACCGTTTTGCAATATTATTTTGTATTCATTTTATGTAATAACTGTAATGTGACGTAAATATGACGTAATTTCTCCTATTTAAGACTTCTAACGCATGTTAATAAATTTATTGCTTTACAAATTCCTTTCTCTCTTAAAATTCACGTGTAATTATAGGTTTTATGACGTAATTTTTAATAAGTTCCTGCTTTTTGTACATAATTATTTAATTCTAATTCCAAATGTTTTTTTTCTGTTTATAATAGTCACGTGTAAATAAAATTTTAATTTATTACACGTATAAATATTTTTTTTTGAAGCAAACATTATTGTTTCCCCTGTTTATATAGTTGGCAACAGTTTAAATTAATATCACTTTCTAAAATCTATTAAAAATATCTCTGGAAATGCTGAAAATCTGCATTTAAAATAGAAATAAAACTTCAAAAAATTAGTCAAAATAAAAAAATTAATGCAATCTGCACTCCGGCAAATTCTAACGCATAAAATGATCTAAAAATGATTACGCTGCCATGTATAGTTTTTGCTGCTATAACACTTTTTTAGTGGAACGATTTTGTCCAACTTTAGCATTAAATATCTCTTAAAATAATTCTTCGATCTGAAAACTGTCTGCATCACGGTATTTATCAAACATTTCTGTATAATACTACCGATTTTCATATTTTTGTATGCATTATTTTTCTTAATATTAACGAAGAAAGACCTCCGATCACAAAAAATTCAAAACCGGCGGCGGCGGCGGTGACAGCGGTAGTTACTTTTTTTTAGAATAGAGAGATTCATGGTTGATTTAATGTATGGTTAAGATTAGGACAAACAGGGCTCGTGCGGATACCGTTATTTTCCAGTTAAAATACCAGTATTTTTTTTATATATAAAAAATTGAACTAGAATTATTATTATTTTTTTATATATACTAGGGGGCTCGGCCCCCTACGAGCTACGCTCGCCAACCCCCGTCCAGACACCGCAGGCTCTAAATGCACGCTAATTTGATCGGCTTTAAAAAAATTTCGAAAGATTGAATTATAATTTAAAAAACAGTGGCGATCTCCCTATAAACGAATTTCTATTCATTTCTCTTTGATTGGGGAATTTTAACGCCAAATCCACTGCGGTACTACTTGATTATCCCGTCGACCAATTTCGCCAAATTATATAAATCACCAAACCACTCGCCAAATTATACAAATTGACATAATTTTTATTTTAAATAACGAAAGAACAAATAAATTCGTACAACATTAATAAAAATACAAATAAAACGTCGAAATAAAAATAACTCGATGACGTAGACACGTGTAACAACATTTCAAAATAAGCTAATATAAAAGGAATTAAATAAACAGAGTCTTTGTCTCCTGGTATTTTTTAACAAAGCGAAAAGAAAGTTCTTTTAAATGAGACATTTTAAATTAATCGTTTTTAATCTGACGTAATTTTTACCAAGCTATTCTTTCTCTTTTAAATAATCGCATGAAAGTACTTTTGTTAGCAATGAAATATTATTTGCGCTTTCCTAACAAAAATAGTTGAAAATATCCTCTCAAAATATTAAATAAATGTCTAGCGCAATTTCTAAATTTAAACTTTTTTGCAATATTATTTTGTGTTCATTTTATGTAATAACTATAATGTGACGTAAATATGACGTAATTTCTCCTAAGACTTCTAACGCATGTTAATGAATTTATTATTTTACAATATCCTTTCTCTTTTAAAATTCACCTGTATACTTTTTATGGCTTAATTTTTAATAAGTTCCTGCTTTTTATACATAATTATTTAATTCTAATTTGAAAGTTTTTTTCCTGTTTATAATAGTCACGTGTAAATAAATTTTTAATTTGAAGCAAACATTATTGCTTGCGCTTTTTATACAGTTGGCAACAGTTTAAATTAGTACAATTTTCTGAAATCTGTAAAAAATATCTCTAGAAATGCTGAAAATTTGAATTTAAAATAGAAATAAAACCTGAAAAAATGAGTCAAATAAAAAAATTAATGCAATCTGCACTCCGGCAAATTCTAACGCATAAAATGATCTAAAAATGATTACACTGCCATGTATAGTTTTTGCTGCTATAAAACTTTTTTAGTGGAACGATTTTGTCCAACTTTAGCATTAAATATCTCTTAAAATAATTCTTCGATTTGAAAACTGTCTGCATCAGCGTGTTTATCAAACATTTCTGTATAAAATCACTGATTTTCATATTTTTGTATGCATTATTTTTCTCAATATTAACGAAGAAAGACCTCCGGTCACAAAAAATTCAAAACCGGCGGCGGCGGCGGCGGCGGCGGCGGCGGCGGCGGTGATAGCGGTAGTTACTTTTTTTTAGAATAGAGAGATATATAAATAATTCTAGTTCAAACGCGCGAAATTTCGCCTTATTTAAGGAGAGATTTTTTATAAGAAAATACTGGTACCGAAGAATTTCTTGGTCTTGAAATTCCGGGACACGAACTCTGGACAAATTCGAGAATAATCTTTTATGTTATTAATAGTTAAAATAAACCCTTTATAGATCTATTGAATTTTCAGTATTAAGTGCATATGGATAAGTTGTATTATAGTAAGTCATATAGAATTGTAATGTAGTTTCTGCTAAACTATAAATATTCGATGCACTTGCCCTTCTTTAAATAATTCTTTGATACGTTCACAATTCTTGTAGAAATAAATGCAAATAGTACGTCCAGGAGGATTCAAGAAAGAGACGTTCAGAGACATTTCTATGAATTTTAATAATTTCAACTGCTGTACTTTTAAAGTTATGTGCATGAAATCGCTGAATTTCAGCATTAAATTGACTTTGTTTTGTATTAGGTTTGTATTTACTAAAATCTGCTCTGTTAATATGTGTGTGTAGGAGTTGGATGTTTGACCTACACATTACATTTTGCATAAATTTCATTTATATATATAATAATGACAACATCAACACAAAACACGAACAGAAACAAAAGAAAAAAGGAGCACACAAGAAACTGATATAAGAAACGAAGTAATATGGTCTACATCATGTGAAACGTCATCAAGGGGTGATTTCAATTAAGTAACCTAAAAAGTGCAAAGTTTCTGTCATGAGAGTAGCATTTTTTTAAAGCTTAATTTCAATTTATCCCCACCCCAACTTCACACGATATTTTTTTATATATTGAGAAAGTATTACAATGACTATTGAACAAATGGAATTGGGAAATAATACTTTAAGACAGGAAAAACAGAATACATATCACATTATATTTACACGCTTGGAAGTATGGTGAAAAGATAATAAAAATTAAAAAGTTAAATAATTTAAAGTAGATCTCAAGTTATTATTATTACTATTATTACATGTGTGTGTTTGTGATTGTGAAATGAACATAAAATACGAAAAAAAAAATATGAACCATCGCATGAAGTATGCCGTAATAAACACATGGAACGCACAAATTTTTTGTATGAAGCCGAAACACACCACTTAATCTGCTTAATCCAGCATCTACCGCCCGATCACCCCTCATTTTTTTAAATATAAATACCAAACAGTGTTTGTTGTTTGTGGACTATCGCATTGATGAATTTTTTAGGAAAACTGTGTTTGAGAGCGGCTCCGACTAAAACTGTTGTTTTTAAATGCGGAACTACATAGTGTTAATCCTGAATAAATTATTTATTAATATGTTGCGAAAAACAGAAATACTCATACATGAGTAACGAAAAAAATCTCATCGATTTTAAAAGTTGTTCTTTTATCGTAAATGTCTATAATTAATGAATCATTATCTTAGATACATTTTGAGATCACGTAGATAAATTTGATATCTAAGAAGATGACCATGAATAAATAAAACATTATTAAATACTCTTATTTTTTTTATAAGAAACATGGCAGTCAGCTCCAAATTATTAGAATATGTAACAGGTAGACAAGATAGTATGACGAGTTTATTTGTATAGAATATTATTGTGTAAATAGATAATTATTTATTAAAACAAAGCAGGTAAATGTATAGGAGTAGTCAGAATTTACGTTTCATGATGCCGAGCGATCATATTGATATCCATTGAACAATAGATTGATAATATTTTATAAGTATGCGAGGTTAATATCGTTAAAAAGATCTTTCAAGTCATAAGTTTTGATGTACATTTAATATTGTTGATACTTTTTAATTTTTCGACAAGTATGAAGCTGTTGAATGTGCTGAGAATGTAACTTTGCGATAACCCCATTTTCGTTCTATAAACAGAATCTGTTTTACCAACGATTTATTTCTTTGACTAATTGAAATAAATAGAAAAGTATTATAAAAGAATCAGTCGTGTATTCTACTGCAATTACTCCCGCTTTTACTTAGCACTAATTTATTGGTGAATAAGAATTGGATATTTCTTTTCTTTCAGCGCTAAATCTAATTATATTTTTTTGCTATATTTGTATCATTTATAAAACTATTTTATAAATAATTTCAATTATTATAATGTTCTATTCTATTTTACGATGTATAATATTAAATGTTAATTATAGATCTTGCACTTTTTCCACTTCACCCCCACTTTTAAAATTATCAAACAGGAAAAAATCGTTTTAAAAAGCTCACAAATTGATTCCAAATTTTTATTCAATGTCGTCTTTCTCACTGATTTGTTAAACAACTCAATTTAATTGAAATTTAAATTGTATAATTCAATACTGCAATAACCTGATTTATTGAAGCTCAAAATACAAGTGCCATTTCAATCTTCGCGATTAAGTACCACCTAATCACACAGGTAATCATTTACAGTTAAAGTTAAGTCACAAACATAGCTTTGATTCATTGGTAAACATTCAAAAATAAATAAAAATAATAATAAAATACATTAAGCTGCTAAACTTAAATTTTAAGAGAGAAACTGCAATGTGATTTTAAAAACCTAGCCTTAGTATTTAAAAAAATTAAAAGTAATTGGTAACAATTCAGTATCTTTTTTATCCTATGACACATTTGAACCAAAAGTTTAATTTCTACGACATACTTTAATTTCATACATAGTTATCACAGCAATTATATATTCAAATAATTATAATTAAGTTAAATAACTAATTATTTTAGGATTATTGCACAAAGTTATAATAATTATTACACAAAGTTTAAGTTATAATTAAGTCAAGTTTAATTCTGTCCTGTTTATTTGCTGCGCTTTGGAACTCTTTCAAAAGTCATTAATAAATTAACCTTTTGCAGCACATTTAAAATAATTTCATAACAATCTGTTCGGTATCATTCTTTTAGACTGGCTGTGTATGGAAAATCTTGCATTCTTCGGAAACCAGAAAAAGCAATGATACAAAATAAATATAAACATGTAGTACAGTAATGGGAAAGTTGACTGTTTAATTACAAATAATTAATAATGCATTTTATGTTTATAAATTACAGTTACAAAATTTTAATACTCGGCACCAAACTTCATAACACTTAAATAATGAATACTGAATTTAAGTTAAAGAAAATACTAAATATTCAGTTATGAAGCGAAAATAAAATTGGTTACCTGCTTCTTTAACTGCAGAATATTAACAGTCCTTCCCTGCAAAAGCGTTTCCGAAAATTAATTGAAGTGTTGCTGTTTAGTTGTTCTATGTAAGGTATTGGCTTTGCTTGCTAAGGACAATAACTTCACGTTCTTCAAAGTCGACCCACTTACTCGAATCTGACCTTTAACCCGAGTATCAAATGAATGAAAGTTGATTTCGTAGGCAGGTGTGTGTAAGGTCTTTTAGACTTGTTAAGCTCATGCAACGGCCTTAGAGAAAAAAAGCAGCAGCCCAAGACTTGATGTGCAGTCCCTAAAACAGAAATAAAACAACCCACGTTTAGATTTCTCATATCGATATCCTTTATTTGGTTTCAGCCGGAGCTTAAAATGGTAATGCTTTTATTCAACAGTGCAGGTTTGATGTCTGTAAATATAAAAGAGGGAGAGAGAGAAGAGAGAGCGAAAAAAAAGGAATATTCTAAAACTTCTTCAACAGTGCAGGTCTGATGTCTGTAAATATAAAAGAGGGAGAGGGAGAAGAGAGAAAAACTAGAGAACAGGAATTCTGCTTTTTCAGAATTTAGTGTCGCCCCCGATGAAAAAAAATATATGTATATAAATATAGATAGAGTAGAGTCCCTATTATCCGTGTTAATTGAACTTATACCTTTGGAATGGATCATTTTCTATAATGAAAGCCATCAGTCCATCAGAAGAAAATAACTCGGTTAAGCGGTACTCGGATAATCGGGACTCTACTGTAGTACAAAACATATTTCAGCTTTAAGACTTAAACACACGCTTTTATTTTATGTAAAATGACGTCATCCGCATCCGCTGAAGAATTCCTCATTTGCGATCCAGTCTTAAACGACATCTACAGTAAAGTACGCATATGACGTCACTATCGCTAAATAATACACAAGTCCAAAAAAAGAAATTTCGTCATTCAAGAAACTCGACCAAAAAAAAAGGGGGGGGGGGCTATCTCATGATTCATATGCCTTCATTTTGTTTGTAATATTAATATAGATACTTAAAATTAAATTCAGTTTATAATAACTTCATGTTTCATCAGAAATCCTTCATTTATATTTTTTTCAAAATAGTACGCATTTTCATTACATTTTTTTTCAGTTTTATGAGAAAATGGCAACAAAAAGATATAATTGCTATTTTTCTTTTACTTTCTACAGAAATGGAGTTCTTCCGTTGCAAATATTAAGCAAATGGCTCTAAAAACTACAAAAAAATTAATATTTCAAAAATAAATGGTGATGTAGTTTTCAAACAAATTGCATTAAAAAAAAAAAAACTTTTTTTTCCCCAATACGACGGTATAAAAATTGAAAATGTGCGATGCTTAGAAGTTTAAAAAATTGTTATAGAGTATTTAATAGTACTGCTTTGTTTTACGGCTAGCTTCTGTAAGGTAACGTTATTTTTTGGATACGACACAAAATAAGCTGGGAGAAAGAAATAGCATACCGAGGGCTAAAAAAAGGAATATTCTAGAACTTCTTGCAGCGGATCATTTTAAGATCATAACACACAGGATCGTAAATCACAATTTAAAAAAATCATTTATGATACATAAAATTTTAAGTAATCTAATTTAGGTACCAAATAAATAACTTTTTGTATAATATATTTTTTTATCTACTTATTTAAATGTAAAAGTAATCATCTCTCTTAAAACTACCCACAAATTCGTATTTTTAAACAATTTTTAGGAAAAGAGAAGGGAGAATTAACAGCCATAAAACAATTTGTTAGCTGAATTTAATCAAATATATATTTTTTATAAGTAAATTAAACTAGTAAATCTGCAGATCAGGAGCCTCAACGTCATCTTTGCAAGTCATTGTTTTTTAACACTCATTGCATAATATTCAACTTCCTACAAATCGCTTTTTAAAGTTTTCAAATTACATAAATATTTATGAGCATACAAAATACTTCGTAAAGTTTCAGAAATTAAAATTATTAAACAAGTGGTTGTACACTGAGGTTCTGAAATTCTGATGAGCTACTTATTCTGGTAAATTTTAAATCAAAAATTGCATTTCTTCAGGGGGGCTCTGCTCCCCTGAACCCCCCATAGTCTATTTAAATTTACATTCGTAATTTTTTATTGATTGTGCGGATGGTTATAGTATATCTTAGTTTTTTTTACGCTGTGATTTATAAGGATAAGCATAAGTTTTTTTTTTTTATATAAATTAATAAAATTTAAATTTAAAATAAAATGTTCATGTTAACCGTACACAGACAATAAATCTTGAAGTGACGCCAAAAATGTTACCCTAAAATCCGCTACATTCGGCACAACACAACGACGTGCTTAAAAAAAAAAAAAAAAAAAAAAAAAAAAAAAAAGGATGAAGTCAAAGAATTTGGTCCCTGTTCCACGTGCTTGTTTTGCTTGGGCCGAATGAGAGCATTTAAATCTGAGCGATAACGCACATCGTATTGCAAACTGTTTTTACGGCATACTGCATCTCCATCTATCTCTTTCCTCCGTGAATAATAGTTAATTTTATTTTACCCAAGATCTTTTTATTCCAGCATCTTTGTTTTCGATAAATGACGTCTAATTCACCTGCTATGCGTACTTACTCAAAAATTTTCATCTTGTTATATTAAGAAATGCTCGAGAGTTTTCTTCTTATTTCCAATATGCCGGCATATTAATTTTTCTATTCTTAATTTTATTTTTCATTTTCCTGTTTCACGACAAAACATTTCAATTGAAAATTGTTTAAAAGAAAATATTATTCCGGGTTTTGATTTTCTTGGCAACAACTAAAGAAATATTGGTAAATGTTATGGGAAAATGTTACGTTATTCTCTATGAAAATAACGAACTTTTGTATTTTTAAGCAAAATATTTCAATAAAATAAATAAAATAAATGAAATATTGCCTATTTTTATTTCTGGGCTAAAATCCTTCTATATGCAAAGATACAAATGCATTAATTCATCTGTTTTGACGTTGGCTTTACTCAAGCATTATACACGCAATTATACTAATATTATTAGGACCAAATACGTTGCTAGGCAACAGAGAAAGAAAAGGAAAAAAAGGAAATATGCATTATGTCAAATTGATAAAACAAAATCCTTTATATTTTTGGAAAACATGCATAAAATCCCCCCCCCCCCCAATATTATAAACCTAATTAAAAAAATCTCGCAAATATATTGACATAATTTATTGGAATAATATAATAATGTTATCTAAAAATTTCAGCATAAAAAATTTACCATTTAAATCCATTTTTCATATGAGCCATTTCTTTCAACAAATGAAAATCTGAAAATCGTCTGACTTGCCATAGACAAGCATTATAGAACAATATAAAATGTTCAATATTTCCCGAAAGAATGAACCAAATTTAACCAAAAACTATACAGCTAAGTCCGGGTACCTCATCAATATCCCCAGTGAATTTCAAGCCCATCGGATGCTTTTTACGGCAGTTATCGCGGAACAGACAGACAGACTAACAGAAACCAAAACTTTTCGTGTCTCCACAGTAAGCCTTCACTGACGTTTCGGCAACGAGAATTGTCTATATTACATGAGATTTAAATTAAAGTGACTAAAACTAGTAAATCTGCAGATCAGGAGCCTCAACGTCAGCTCTACAATTCATTGTGTTTAGCACCCTTTGAGTAATATTAATCTTTCTACAAAAAAAGAAATTTAAAGTTTTGAAATTACATATACATTTATAAAACGAAAAAATATTTCGAAGGTTTCTGACATTAGAAGCGTTAAATTAAACCCCTTGTTATGTAATGGTATTCTGAAAATCTCATGAGCTACTTATTCTGGTAATTTTTAGATAATAAAGTAGATTTCTTCAGGGGGGCAGAGCCCCCCTGAACCCCTTCGTAGTGTAATTTAATTTACATTTGTAATTATCAATTAATTGTGTTAATGTCCTTTAGTAAATTCTACCAATAGACGGAAACGTACATGAATTCTTTTCTACAGCCCTGTATATTACGTGAAGATTTTTACGCGTCGTCTATAACATTTAAATTTAATGCAGACAAAAAACCCTCTTAAAACTGCTCATATCACATTTCCGGGGATTAGTATGCATAGTGTGCACCATATATCCAGTTTCTGCGGAGTCCTGTATATGGTTCTATTTAAATTCTGCAAACATTTGTTAGTATACTAAATGTAATTGGGCTGGGAAATACATAAGTCTAAAAGAAAAAAAAAAAAAAAAACAACAACAACAAAAAAAAAACACTGAAGCAATTCGCGCTCATTTTCATTTATACTTACGAATTCATTTGTGTATCCCTGTACATGGTCTATACAATATTTAAGCACTACTTATTAAGCACAAATTTACTTAACGGTAAAACGCACACCATAATCGAAAATGCTCTTCAGCAATCATCCCTAATAGACCAGAACTGTATCCGAAATTTTTTATGTGACCCTATAAATGAACGATAAATACGATACAAATCATATTCAAGCTTCTTGTAGTCAACCACAGTAATGTAATTTAATTTCATAATGTTTGAATTAGTGCAACACAATTAACACACTGACGACAGGCAATTTAATTAAATCTGGGTTTAAAAACAGTAGAAGCTCCTCCCTCTTCTGAAAGTGTCTTGGAAATTGGTTTCTGAGATATGTTTTTCATGTTTATGCAGCAGTAAATATCTTTCAATGTACGGATGTAATATATAATGTCTTACAATCTATAAAAAATATGGACAACACAATATAAATGTCTTTTCTGTAAGGTAGAAGTCACTCCCTTAGCCAATGATGTATTCTGAATAAAAACGAGAATTCTCGTTTCCCGTCGCTAATGTGTTAAAATAAGCTGTGAGGAGTTAGTTTTTTTCACCCGTAGACCACATTTTAATCGACCACTTCTGTGTGACCCTGAAAAAAACATATGCTTTGCACCCCATATACTACAAAAATGTTTCAAAAATACATATCAATTTTATTATTTTGTAACAGAGTAACATCATTAAAAAACGCCACAAAAGGATTTTCTTCAAAGATTGTAATATTATGAATACTTTTGAGTTCCCTGTACGTATGCTGTAAGTGCTACACATAACATATTTTATAGTAACCAGGTTCTAGTGCACCTTAATAAAGTATATAAATTTCATTACGTTTAAAATTGTGTAACATTATTAAAATACACCGCAGACGATTTTTCCCAAATACTATAATGTAACGGAATAGTTTTGAGTGCCCCTGTAATTAAGCTATGAATGCTACACTCTTCATTTTTAATACCAAACATACTTTGGCAAACTTCAATAACGTATATCAATTACATGTAATCCCTACTATATTTACGCGAGTTAGAGCACGTAGAGAAACACGGCAATCGACAGATAGAAAAACTGAAGTCATAAATACTTTTCATCCATGTTGAAAAGTGTTAAAAAGGATTTGCATGCATTTAACTGTACTTTTTTTTCACTTATAGCATGGTTAAACATTAGTTTAAACATCCTAATCCATGCGATAGCAATAACATATTAAAAGCCCCCCAAAATATGCATATCTGGAGATCTATAAATCTACTGGAAAATAATTCATTATCGTGCCCACTGTTAATTGCATAAATTGCATCGATTTGGCGCGATAAAATATTTTTTGTGATAGCCTTTTAATAGTACCTGCAACAAAATTAACGTAATTTACTAACTTCATTCATATTTGACGCAATGATAGGCTACGAATAACAGTCGCTAGGCAACGAAAAAAAGGAAAAAAAAAAGAAATATGTATCATATAAAACAAGAAAATTAATTTAAAAATTCTTTATATTATTGGAATACATGTATAAATATACTCAAAACATTATACACGTAAATAAAAAAATCTGATAGATATATTGATAAAACTTCAATATAATAGGAATAATTTAAAACCCTTATTTGGAATTTTAGTATCCATAATTTGACATTTAAATCCATTAATCAAACGTGCCATTTTCTTTCAACTAATCGAAATTTGAAAATCGTCTGACTTGCCGTAGAAAAGCATTATAAAGAAAAATAAAATCTTCCATATTTTCCGAACGAATGAACCAAATTTAACCAAAAACTATACAGCTACGTCCGGGTATCTCACGAATATGCCCAATTAATTTCAAGCTGATCGGGTGCTTTTTGCGGCAGTTATCGCGGAACAGACAGACAGACAAACAGACAAACGGAAATCAAAACTTTTCGTGTCTCCACAGTAAGCCTTCACTGACGTTTCGGCAATTAACAATATTCTCCGACGCTTTATTTCCCATTAGATTGTCATTTCACTTACTTCTTTCTTATTTGTAACCAATGTTTTTTCTTCTATTCAACAATAATGTAATTCCATTTTTAAAATAATTCAATGTTTGAAGTCGTACAATGTAATACTGCTAGCAGCGGAAGATCAATAACTGCTATACCAATCGATTAGCGATAATATCTGTTGTTTATTCCTATATACTTAAAATGTGTTTAATGGAATTGTCTACATATAAAAATTATGCATAAAACTTAAACATTTTTAATACTAACAAATAATTTCGTCAGCATATTTAGATTCTCCGATAAAGTTTACCTAAGCATATTAAACGGGAAGTCATTCGGTCAAGTAGTTAAGGAATTGTATAGGTTTAAAGTTTGGTACTCCTGATGTTAAGTTCATTTTTAATCGTTACAAAATAGATTTCAATCCGAGAGGCTTTTTAAGCATAACTCAAAACTATTTGGCGAGATAAGCTGTAATTTTGGATTCGCGTATTCGAAGTTTTTAGTTTAAAAAATCTTGTTTTAATTCATACTTTTTTAACCGTCTTCAAAGAAAGAGGAGGTTTTGAATTCGACGCGTATACATATTTTTTTTATGTATGTTCACTGATTATTCCGAAACTACGTGATCGATTAATGTAGTATCGTTTTAATTGAAAGAGGATACTCTTGAATGAGTCCCATTTAAATTTCTTCAAAATTGGATCTGTAATTTTTTAGAAATTCAACGAAAAAAAAAAATAAAATAAAATAAAATCAATAATTTTTCTCATTCTGTTGTTCTACGTTAGCTGCTTGCGAACCGCTGGGTTAGTTGGATGCGAAGTGAGCAGCCGATGTACAGTCGTGGAAAAAAAAAGTAAACACCCCCTTCTAACTCTTCAACAAATTATCGTAGACGGAAGTTACTGGTACCGAACGATTTGAAATAAAGTCTACTTTTAAATGACGTATATAAAATTTGCTTAGGGTGTCATCTACATATTAAAACGAACCCAAACCTCATTTTTTTCAATGGCAATACCCAATTTTAACGAGATATTTCAAATCTTCGGTTCAAAATATTCCTAGACACCAAATTTCAAGTCATTTGAATGATAAGTTTTTGAATTATAAACATTCAAAATTTAGTGCTTCTAATGTTAAATTACGTTTTCATATTTTTATTTATATCTTCTGAAATTATGTTCCTAATGTGCTAATTTTTTGTTTAGAAATAAAACTAATGTGCCTAAACATAAATACGCTGAATTTGCAATTTTTATAATTTTATGATATGAATTATGAAATTAATATTCGAAAAAATAATGAATTGCAACCTACAATTTTTTTGATGGATTTAGATTTATTAAGTCCTGTTTTATTAAAATCCCAAATTTCACATTTTTCTTCCAAGTAGTTTTCAAATTATGCTTAAAAAACGGCAAAATGATGGTTTAAGGGGCCGTCTGTGATTGAAGTGAGTAGATATTTTGAAATTTCTTCTGCTGCCTTGTTATCTAACAGACTGCATTGACTGCTTAAGGTGCCTTGATCAAGAAGGCGGCTCTCTCGGTTAGCAATCGAGAACCCAACTTCAATTTGGATACAGCCCTTAAAATACGCTCGTTTTAAAATAATTAATTTCTCGGAAACTTGTGGTACGAATTGCATCAAAATTTGTTTTTAGGCTAAT
Source organism: Maratus speciosus (assembly GCA_963932465.1). NCBI lineage: Eukaryota > Metazoa > Arthropoda > Arachnida > Araneae > Salticidae > Maratus > Maratus speciosus. The sequence continues at coordinate 145,962,443 of OZ010791.1, forward strand.
TGAAGGGTGTAGAGTTCATTTATGCTGTCAGAAATGGGTGTTGCCATTGAAAAAATGAAGTTATGGTTCGTTTTAATATGTAGATGGCCCCCTAAGCAAATTTTTATATACATCATTTAAAAGTAGACTTTATTTAAAATCGTTCGGTACCAGTAACTTTCTTCTACGATAATTTGTTGCGGAGTTAGTAGGGGGTGTTTACTTTTTTTTTTCCACGACTGTACAACAGAACTACGAAAACTCGTCTTTTTTATTATGTATGTTCATCGACTATTCCAAAGCCTACGCGCACATGGGTATTCTTGGAAATGAAAAAGCAGATGAGGCGGCAAAACTTACTTTTAATCCGTTCTGCCATAAAATTCCATTCTCAGACGTTAAACTACTTATAAATCATTTTATACTGAATAAATGGCAAGAAAATTGGGATTTGGAGTACAACAATAAACTGCATCATATTAAACCAATAATAATGACTTGGCCTCCAATCTACCCAAGGAAATCAGATGTTCTTCTGACTCGTCTGGGAATTGCGACATTCTAGAAGCACTCATAAACACCTTTTACTTCGGGAGGATACGATGCACCCATGTTCCACATTGTCATTTTGATTACCTGACCATTCATCATGTTTTAACTGACAGTCTTTATCACCAATCTTGACAAATCTCATAGGGGAAACACCTCATGGGGCACTCTTTACTTTTTTAAAAGATGCAGGTTTTTACTTTGAAATATAATTTTTTATCTGTCTCATTGGTTTAACTACTCAGTTTACTTTTACACTTTTATGACATCTAGACTGCACTCTTTATTGAATTACTTTTACACTCTACTATTTTTAGAATTTGAAATTTATTTTTTTTACACTTGTCTGACTGCATATTGCTTTTATTAATGTTTCTTTTCTCACTTTTTGGTTCTTTTGTATTCTTATTTTTGGCGCAGCATGTCCCTTATGGGATTTTGCGCCATTAAACCTTGTACAGTCGAGCCCCGATTCGACGAACCGCGATTTAATGAATCTCTCGATTTAACGAATTTTTTTAGGGTCCCGGCGAAAATGGAACAAAAGTACTACGATTTAAAAACTTTTATAATCCCGATTTAACGAATAACTTTCTATGTAAAAAAAAGTGAAAAATTGAAGAAATTTTCTAATATTTACAAAATATTTTCAGTGTTCCTGATTGTCAATTTTCTGAATATGTATCATATGACGCAGAAATATCTACATGCGAAAATGTACATTAAATCGAGGTTATTCATGCTGTAGTAATGGATCGGATGAAGAAGATGAAATAGAGATGAAGCATTCAACATTCAAAGAAGTAGTTAGAAGTTTACATTCTTTGAAACGGAATTTGATGGCTTATAATATTGATACTATTTTCACATCTTTAGGAAAAAATCGATAAATAAGTTTGGAATACAAAATTGGGTTGGGTTGGATTGATTTTTAACGGCCGATTTACTCGAGGGATATAGGCCCTATGGGGAGTGCCCTTCGTGGGGGTCTTCCTAAGGGAACCTAACTCGTATTTACGCAAGGTTTCCCAAGGTTCGAAGAAAACTACGAAAATGAATACATAATTGGAATAAAGCAAACAATATCTATAAAAGATATGTTATAATTTATCTACAAAATTTGAACAAATGAGATTTTTCTTAATTAAAATGATTGTGATTTATAGCGGTGCATAAAAAAAGAATGAATTTTTATACAGTGTATTTTCATAAAGTAACAAATGTTTAAAATCGTTATTAAGGTAAGTGAGCAATGTTCTTTTTATTCATAGCCATTTTTTAACCTGTGCTGTTGTGTAAAAAAAATTCTTTGATTATCCCCATTTAACGAATAATTTCGATTTAACGAACAATGTTGCTAGTCCCGAACTATTCGTTAAATCGAGGTTCGACTGTACAGCCAACCAAAGCTACGCGACCGACTCATGTGTTTTAACAGAGGATACTTTTGAATGTGTCCCATTTAAATTTCTTCAAAATTGTCAGTGCTTTTTTAGAAATTTAAAATAAAAAATATAATAAATAATATAATAAATAATATAATAATAAATATAATATAATATAATAATAATATAATAATAAAAAATATAATAAAATATTTCATTTTTAACGATTTTCATCAAGTTATGTAGCACTATCTCTTGGCGAGAAATTCGCTATCCGGCGATTTCCCTCCTTCTTTAGACGGTTTTGTTTCGAGGATTGTTGTAGAGGGAAAACCAAAAAGCAATGTTTTAATCATTAAAATCTTTTATGACGTAAATAATCGTATATAGTATACAAAATCGTTTTCAATTAGGTATCACATCTGAATACCTATTACCCAAAGTTTGACAAAATATGAAAAATGATAGTGAAAAGTTTGATGCACAAAGAACTGCTCCAAATATAACATGGGAAGTTATATCGCTCACCCGCAAGAAAAGTGACACATCTCGCAAAAATTCATTTTGCGTTTTATTCCACTAATAGTCTGCCATAAGTGCGTCTTGCTACACAAACAGCTCCATAAGTTGTAGCTATGCGAAAAATCCTTTTATTACGCATTATGTCCATTTGTGATCACGAAAGAGGGGTGAATTAATTGTGTGGGGAGGTAAAATTGCCCAACCCTCCAAACCTCATCCTACGTTTTCATTCTGAAGGGTTTTATGGTTTTATACGAGTTTGCATTCCTGCATGAAGAGCTAAGTGCTATAATTTCGTATTACAGTAAAATCATGCAAATTTTCTTTTGCCTCTCCTGTGAAATTTACTTTTGTCAAGATGTGTCACTTTTCCTGCGGGTGAGCGATATGATTGATTGCATTCCTTTCACTGCATCTGAAAGACTAACGCATCCTTCTGTTCTGAAAAGATAGTTATTTGTGAATCTTTCAAACAGCTATATTCTAAATTTATTGTGATTATTTGAATCTGTTTTTACATTTCGCATATTCACTGTAGCACAAATAGTTTTGTATTTATATAATACTTTATGTAAAACTCAATTCTTGGATCGAAAGCTATTATTGGTAAGATAACTAAACAAACCAAATCTAAAAAGTCTAGAATCAAAATACAAATTTAGTTCACCAAAAAATGTTACATATTTTCGGTTAGTCTCTAAATATTAGAGAGAGGGATGTCATGGACGTAGTGCAACGAAGCCTTTTAAAACCAAAATAAGAATTATTTAAAATTAAATAAATACAGATTATCTTCAATGATGGTATTTTTAACTCTCCTTTCCTTGTTTAATTCGTCCCAAAAGTTAATACATGAGTAAAACTATTCTGGATAGAGTATCAGAAAATCAAGCGTTTCAATTAAAAAATATATAGGTAGATAGATAGATAAAATTTAATACAATATTAAAGTTCCTGATAATCATAATATAATAATAATAATAATAATTAATGACAATAAATTACATTATTAATAATAACAAAAAAACTTTAAACAAGGGATAAGGGGAAAAAATATTTTTTAAAATAAGTAGCGTTTCATGTTTATTTATTTTTTTTTAATTTGGGAATATAGTATTTTATGTCCATAAATGTAAAGTTTTGGTCTATATATTTATAAATAGTAATTAAAAAGAAAGGACTTTTGTATACATATAGCTGTAACTCGGTGTCGAGAAAGTCCGGAATGGCGAAATTCGATGAAAAGATACTCAGAAGAAATGGTTATAAGAATATCTCGGAGCTTAAAAAATATATATATATATTCTTTGATTGTCTTAGTTTCATTTAAAATCCTTTTTAAAAATGGATATTTGCACATATAATCATTCACACTTCTCAACGATTATAATTATTGCAGAATTATTTAGACATTTGTTACATCGTCAGATTAAAACAAAGAATTTATCTTCAAATAATGTGTTTCAATTCCCTAATTACAAAAATTAAATAATAATAATAATAATAATAATAATAATAATTTTTTAAGGGACTTTGATAAGGGTTTTTCATAAAATTTTTAAGCAAAGTTCAATTGTATAAATTTTTAATTAGTAACACAGGTGATGAATTTTGACAAAACAAAATATAGTAATTAAAATTCGTATAAAGCACAAATAAAACGTACTAAAATTGATTTTAGGTGCATATATATATATATATATATATATAATATATATAGGGTAAATCTAGGAGAGATGGCCAGTCTAAATATCTCCAAAACTTGATCATAAGAGTGCAATATAAACATTGTTCGTATGAAATAGTTCAACGAGTTTATTTATTGCGACGTGCTGTTGTGTTTTTCGATTATAAAAAGTAAGTGTAATTTTAATGTAAATTAAATAGGTGGTTGAATATTTTTTTGTGACATAGGTATCTGAATATTTTGCAGTACGTACGTTATCTATATTTTTTACTATATGGACTTTCAAGGGACGTATATAGTCTAATCTTTACTTCTAAGACTAAAACAAAGAACTACAATGGCTATTAATGCTTTAAATTGAGCGACCACCAGTCCTTCAATTTTAGGACAGATGGACACATGAAATCGAGGAGAGATAGCCACCCTTAATCAATATTTCAAAATTATACTTAGTGACGATTTTAGCTAAATATAATTTAATTTAAAATAAATATATAACGTTTACGTTTATAAAAGAGTTACGTTTATAGAAGTTGCGATGTGCAGTTGTGTTTTTCGATTATAAAAAGTAAGTGTAATTTTAATGTAAATTAAATAGGTGGTTGAATATTTTTTTGTGACATAGGTATCTGAATATTTTGCAGTACGTACGTTATCTATATTTTTTACTATATGGACTTTCAAGGGACGTATATAGTCTAATCTTTACTTCTAAGACTAAAACAAAGAACTACAATGGCTATTAATGCTTTAAATTGAGCGACCACCAGTCCTTCAATTTTAGGAGAGATGGACACATGAAATCGAGGAGAGATGGCCACCCTTAATCAATATTTCAAAATTATACTTAGTGACGATTTTAGCTAAATATAATTAAATTTAAAATAAATATATAACGTTTACGTTTATAAAAGAGTTACGTTTATAGAGGTTGCGATGTGCAGTTGTGTTTTTCGATTATAAAAAGTAAGTGTAATTTTAATGTAAATTAAATAGGTGGTTGAATATTTTTTTGTGACATAGGTATCTGAATATTTTGCAGTACGTACGTTATCTATATTTTTTACTATATGGACTTTCAAGGGACGTATATAGTCTAATCTTTACTTCTAAGACTAAAACAAAGAACTACAATGGCTATTAATGCTTTAAATTGAGCGACCACTAGTCCTTCAATTTTAGGAGAGATGGACACATGAAATCGAGGAGAGATGGCCACCCTTAATCAATATTTCAAAATTATACTTAGTGACGATTTTAGCTAAATATAATTAAATTTAAAATAAATATATAACGTTTACGTTTATAAAAGAGTTACGTTTATAGAAGTTGCGATGTGCAGTTGTGTTTTTCGATTATAAAAAGTAAGTGTAATTTTAATGTAAATTAAATAGGTGGTTGAATATTTTTTTGTGACATAGGTATCTGAATATTTTGCAGCACGTACGTTATCTATATTTTTTACTATATGGACTTTCAAGGGACGTATATAGTCTAATCTTTACTTCTAAGACTAAAACAAAGAACTACAATGGCTATTAATGCTTTAAATTGAGCGACCATCAGTCCTTCAATTTCAGGAGAGATGGACACATGAAATCGAGGAGAGATGGCCACCCTTAATCAATATTTCAAAATTATACTTAGTGACGATTTTAGCTAAATATAATTAAATTTAAAATAAATATATAACGTTTACGTTTATAAAAGAGTTACGTTTATAGAAGTTGCGATGTGCAGTTGTGTTTTTCGATTATAAAAAGTAAGTGTAATTTTAATGTAAATTAAATAGGTGGTTGAATATTTTTTGTGACATAGGTATCTGAATATTTTGCAGTACGTACGTTATCTATATTTTTACTATATGGACTTTCAAGGGACGTATATAGTCTAATCTTTACTTCTAAGACTAAAACAAAGAACTACAATGGCTATTAATGCTTTAAATTGAGCGACCACCAGTCCTTCAATTTTAGGAGAGATGGACACATGAAATCGAGGAGAGATGGCCACCCTTAATCAATATTTCAAAATTATACTTAGTGACGATTTTAGCTAAATATAATTAAATTTAAAATAAATATATAACGTTTACGTTTATAAAAGAGTTACGTTTATAGAAGTTGCGATGTGCAGTTGTGTTTTTCGATTATAAAAAGTAAGTGTAATTTTAATGTAAATTAAATAGGTGGTTGAATATTTTTTTGTGACATAGGTATCTGAATATTTTGCAGTACGTACGTTATCTATATTTTTTACTATATGGACTTTCAAGGGACGTATATAGTCTAATCTTTACTTCTAAGACTAAAACAAAGAACTACAATGGCTATTAATGCTTTAAATTGAGCGACCACCAGTCCTTCAATTTTAGGAGAGATGGACACATGAAATCGAGGAGAGATGGCCACCCTTAATCAATATTTCAAAATTATACTTAGGGACGATTTTAGCTAAATATAATTAAATTTAAAATAAATATATAACGTTTACGTTTATAAAAGAGTTACGTTTATAGAGGTTGCGATGTGCAGTTGTATTTTTCGATTATAAAAAGTAAGTGTAATTTTAATGTAAATTAAATAGGTGGTTGAATATTTTTTTGTGACATAGGTATCTGAATATTTTGCAGTACGTACGTTATCTATATTTTTTACTATATGGACTTTCAAGGGACGTATATAGTCTAATCTTTACTTCTAAGACTAAAACAAAGAACTACAATGGCTATTAATGCTTTAAATTGAGCGACCACTAGTCCTTCAATTTTAGGAGAGATGGACACATGAAATCGAGGAGAGATGGCCACCCTTAATCAATATTTCAAAATTATACTTAGTGACGATTTTAGCTAAATATAATTAAATTTAAAATAAATATATAACGTTTACGTTTATAAAAGAGTTACGTTTATAGAAGTTGCGATGTGCAGTTGTGTTTTTCGATTATAAAAAGTAAGTGTAATTTTAATGTAAATTAAATAGGTGGTTGAATATTTTTTTGTGACATAGGTATCTGAATATTTTGCAGCACGTACGTTATCTATATTTTTTACTATATGGACTTTCAAGGGACGTATATAGTCTAATCTTTACTTCTAAGACTAAAACAAAGAACTACAATGGCTATTAATGCTTTAAATTGAGCGACCACCAGTCCTTCAATTTTAGGAGAGATGGACACATGAAATCGAGGAGAGATGGCCACCCTTAATCAATATTTCAAAATTATACTTAGTGACGATTTTAGCTAAATATAATTAAATTTAAAATAAATATATAACGTTTACGTTTATAAAAGAGTTACGTTTATAGAAGTTGCGATGTGCAGTTGTGTTTTTCGATTATAAAAAGTAAGTGTAATTTTAATGTAAATTAAATAGGTGGTTGAATATTTTTTTGTGACATAGGTATCTGAATATTTTGCAGTACGTACGTTATCTATATTTTTTACTATATGGACTTTCAAGGGACGTATATAGTCTAATCTTTACTTCTAAGACTAAAACAAAGAACTACAATGGCTATTAATGCTTTAAATTGAGCGACCACCAGTCCTTCAATTTTAGGAGAGATGGACACATGAAATCGAGGAGAGATGGCCACCCTTAATCAATATTTCAAAATTATACTTAGTGACGATTTTAGCTAAATATAATTAAATTTAAAATAAATATATAACGTTTACGTTTATAAAAGAGTTACGTTTATAGAGGTTGCGATGTGCAGTTGTGTTTTTCGATTATAAAAAGTAAGTGTAATTTTAATGTAAATTAAATAGGTGGTTGAATATTTTTTTGTGACATAGGTATCTGAATATTTTGCAGTACGTACGTTATCTATATTTTTTACTATATGGACTTTCAAGGGACGTATATAGTCTAATCTTTACTTCTAAGACTAAAACAAAGAACTACAATGGCTATTAATGCTTTAAATTGAGCGACCACTAGTCCTTCAATTTTAGGAGAGATGGACACATGAAATCGAGGAGAGATGGCCACCCTTAATCAATATTTCAAAATTATACTTAGTGACGATTTTAGCTAAATATAATTAAATTTAAAATAAATATATAACGTTTACGTTTATAAAAGAGTTACGTTTATAGAAGTTGCGATGTGCAGTTGTGTTTTTCGATTATAAAAAGTAAGTGTAATTTTAATGTAAATTAAATAGGTGGTTGAATATTTTTTTGTGACATAGGTATCTGAATATTTTGCAGCACGTACGTTATCTATATTTTTTACTATATGGACTTTCAAGGGACGTATATAGTCTAATCTTTACTTCTAAGACTAAAACAAAGAACTACAATGGCTATTAATGCTTTAAATTGAGCGACCATCAGTCCTTCAATTTCAGGAGAGATGGACACATGAAATCGAGGAGAGATGGCCACCCTTAATCAATATTTCAAAATTATACTTAGTGACGATTTTAGCTAAATATAATTAAATTTAAAATAAATATATAACGTTTACGTTTATAAAAGAGTTACGTTTATAGAAGTTGCGATGTGCAGTTGTGTTTTTCGATTATAAAAAGTAAGTGTAATTTTAATGTAAATTAAATAGGTGGTTGAATATTTTTTTGTGACATAGGTATCTGAATATTTTGCAGCACGTACGTTATCTATATTTTTTACTATATGGACTTTCAAGGAACGTATATAGTCTAATCTTTACTTCTAAGACTAAAACAAAGAACTACAATGGCTATTAATGCTTTAAATTGAGCGACCATCAGTCCTTCAATTTTAGGAGAGATGGACACATGAAATCGAGGAGAGAGGGCCACCTTTAATCAATATTTCAAAATTATAATTAGTGACGATTTTAACTAAATATAATTAAATTTAAAATAAATATATAACGTTTACGTTTATAAATATATTAATTGATATAATTATTTAAATTTTAACTAATATAAATATTTTAATAATAATAACAATATAATAAGACCTAACGATTTATTTGTTTCAAAAAATACGGAAAAACGTCGGGAACTTTCATAACAGAAATTGACAAAGTTGATAAATAAACTAAATTAACGTAATAAACCTACAAATAACGTGAGAAAAAAACACGACAATTACAGTAGCGAAGTAAACGAAATACATTATCAGATTCTACACATTCCGAGTAAATAGAATTGGATTAGGATCACTATGCTGGTTGTGCAAAACAATATAATATCACATCCAAAAAGAATGACTGGATACAATACATAAGGTACCTGAAGTGGTACCATGAAACCTGTATAAATTATCAAGACCTTTGCCAAGCATGTGGTAAGATTTTACGAAAAGTGAAGTATTGAAATTGTACTTCAGATCTTGTTTATTCGAGTTTTCTTCACTCATTTTCCATCATATAACTGCATCTTTACAAATTGTTATATGTTTTTCATGATTAATTATATGAAATATGTTATTTTTTTGCTATTTAAATTAACTTTTTCTTTCTTGTATTGGATGGCCATCTCTCCTCGGCTTTAAGGAGAGATGGCCATCTGCCATTTAAATTTCAATTTTATTTAACACTTTTTGTTTTCAATATTTAATTATTTTTTGCATAAAATATTATGAGTATATGCATAAGAATTTTAAATATGCATCAATATTTCTTGTATTTGCATTCTAAGAATTTTTATTTCAATCTTAAAAAACTATGGCCATCTATGGCCTAGAGTTACCCTATACATTTAGGTGCATACATATATTTAGGTGAATATATATGCACCTAAAAGCAATCTTAGTACGTGTTATTTGTGCTTCATACGAATTTCAATTATTTACTCAAGGTGAATTTAGCGCTAGAATTTTAACATTCCTTTATCAAAAATAGTATGCTAGAAGGGTTGGGTTGGGTTGATTTTTGACGGCCAATTATCTACACGAGGGATATAGGCCCGGGGGGAGTGCCCTCCGTGGGGGTCTTTCTAAGGGAACCTAATCCGTATTAACGCATGGAAGATCCACGGCTCGAAGAAAACCACGAAAACTCCGAACGATTAGGCCGACGGGCGCGAAGTATGCTAGAAGGAAACAGATGAAAGGGGAAAAAGACCAAACAGAAAGAAGATTATTAATTTAGATACATGAAAACGCATTAATTTAGATACAGTAAAACCTCCCTAAAGCGACCACGTTCCGTTCCAATAAAAATGGGTCGCTCCGAGAGGTGGTCTCTTAATGGAGGTCATATTTAAATCTAGATTTTAATTGCCGAAAAAAGGTAACTATTAATATTGCTAAAATTTATTTTTCACATTAGGAAAAAATATGAAAATTTAAGTATCAAAACAAAATTAATTACATAAGTTAATTACTGCAGAGTTTAAAAAATGAATACATTGACGTTAGCTTTGATTTTACGGTTTTATCTTTTATAACTTTTATTTCCAAGTTCTTTCAAAGTTCAGTAAATAAATGCATTTTTTTTTACTTGAACAAATAATGACGATTTCATTAATTTATCTATTTCTTTGAGAGTTTCAAGACAGAATAGGGCAGGGGAGTTTATTGGTCGTCATCCTTAATTTGTCATCAGAGTTAAATTCATTGCCTAAAAAGGCACAAAGGGGTCCAAATACTTAAAAGTTACCGGATAAATAAAAATCCTAAACTTAGTTTAGAAGTTTGATGAATAATGCGCTCTCCGGAATAATTTTTCTAATAAAACCTTCTTCAAGTGACCAGGAAAAAACGGAAATTGTTTTATTTTCTACAAAGAAATGGGTCGCTCATAGAGGGAGTTCAACTGGAATGGTCTCTGAATAGAGGTAAAATTAGTATTGAGCCTATGGGAATAAATTTCGTTCCATGAAAAAATAGTCGTTCAGGGAGGTGGTCGCTTAATGGAGGTGGTCGCACCGGGAGGTTTCACTGTATAGGAAAACGCATTAATTTAGATACATGAAAACGTATAAAAATATTAAAAAAAAATTACTAACCTGTATTGATTTGTTTTTTAAATTAAATGAGTTGAAAAGCTAAAAACTTTCTTCTGAAGCCTCCTGCTTGCGTATTTTCTGTTACAGAAAGGACCATTGCGATAGCTTATGAAACATTTAGAGGAGGTAGGTAGTATCAGAAAAACAGCCGCAGCGGAAAAACTCCGCATAGCTGGTCATTAATTTGTTTATTTCAGGCCGAATCGTTACACAATTCAACACTCAATTGTCCACCGCGTGTTACGAAATTTAGATCATTTGAAGAAAGGAACGGGAATTCATTTATTCAGACTGCGAATTTGAGACAGCTGCTTACAACTCAATTATCTGCATAGTTTTTGATCAGTTAACTTCATTTTTCGTTTAAAGGAAAAAACTGTGGCGTTAAATAAATATAAAGGGCAAACCAATTCCATCTGTTTAGCTTGTTCCTCATCAAGCATGGTTTCCCATTTTCTGTAAATGACCTCTAAAAGTTATAACCCTTAAATGCATATTTTTTTATTTTGTTTCGAATTATACATGATTCTCTGAAAAGTTTATAACACAGGAAAAATTATTAAAAAATCAGAGATACATTTTCGTATAATACGTCAACCTTTTCTTATGTTGTTCATCTGCAATACAAGTAAAAACTAAAATATTGCAAATTAGTAAATATTTCAATAAGTATGAATCTAAATACCTTATTTTATATAATTTTTTATTTTGTAAAACTTAACTCTTAAATGTATGAATTAATTTTTTAGAATTATGTTTTTTACTCTTATATTAAAGATTTGACACCAGAAATTTTAAGATAGATTTTTAAGTTTACATTTTTGTAATTTTTACAGGATTGATATTTCTATTTAAATATACTGGTTGCAAAGAATTAAATAAAAAGTTATGTATATATGTATCACTATGCATTTACGAGTTAAATAAATAAAAAAACACTTCTTCGGTTTAAAAAAAATATTTTTTTAAAAACGGATTTTCATACTTAACTTTGCCAACTGCATTATCAATTTGATTTATATATTCCGGCGCAAAGTGAAGTATTTGAAGCAAAAATCCTGGCCAAAATTATTTTTCATGTGTTTAACAGTTAAAATAATTGCTGTTTACTTATTATTAGTAAATACACTTACTTTTATGTGTATATAATAATAATTATGCATATAGTTAAAAAAATAAATATAAAATACAAAGTTTACTTAACTTTTTACTGTTTATAAGAGGAAAGTAATGTTTGATAGAGTTGTTTTACTTACCAGTAATATTTAAGTAAATGTGGTTAATTATACTATATGTAAACTTTTAATTTATAAAAACGAATGTATTAATATATTTATGTTATTTGCATTTAGTATTTAGCAAAGTTGAGTCTCTAAAGTTGAGTTGTAGTATAGAGATTCTGTTTTTTGAGTGTAATTAACAATAAAGCTCTTCTTCTCCCCAAAAAAACTTCCCCTTAAACTGATGTCTAGAACAGCACGGGATATGACTCATGCTTCTGAAATAGACACAGAACGTTGCACCAGTTAGCCAGCTATTAAATATGTGCTTTAAGTTGTTAGGCAAATTTTAATTTTTGCATTTTTGGCCAGGTTTTTGCGTCAAATACTCCACAGTGTGGCGTATAAAGAATCTCTCAAACAAACATATTTCAAAACCGAAAATATTTTTTATAAATAAAGTGAAATAATTATGACACAGAAATAAATTAGTTTTTATTGAATAATATTTCTGCCTCTAAATATGTTTGTTTGAGACGCGCACTAAAAACCGGAATGTATGGTATATATATATATTTTTATTTGTCAGAAAAGTTGCCTTCCCAGATCTTTCCGTATAAATTTTCTAAGTTTATAAAATGCACAAAATCCGTAGCCCTCTGCCGTGGATGAAGTACTTAAAAATGTTGGTAGTCTTATGAAATTCTTCAGTACTGTCAGGTCGAGCGTTGACAGAAAAAGAATAAGGAAATGTTGTTATTAGAGCGGTATTTTTCGATATAAAAGTTCTAGGGTAAGTTAATTATAGTTTTTAATTGAACTTCAGGACGCTTTTCTAATGACTCAAAGTAAATTTTCTGGCATTGTTTGATTGCCACAAGTAAATTAGAATATTATTTTCTTCGAATTCTCTATGGCTTGTAAGCTTCATGATTAGAACAGGACTAACTGCTATATTTTTAACCTTCTAGTTCCCCCACCCTAATAACCCATCGCCCCATCCGTCCCGGGACGGATTTAGAACCTCTATATCATAAGCTTTCTTAAAATTATTCTTTCTTATTTAAGTTGCATTCTATTCTCTTTTCTGAATTTTTAAATTTAGTAATTTAAGTAGAAATTTAAGAAGTAGAAATTAATTTAATTTTATTTCACTAGTTAACTACCAATTCCATTAGTAAAAGCATTAAATTGAAAAAAAAAAAAAAAGAAATTGAAAGGCGTCAGTAGAATTATCCATGTAATTAAAAGTCAAGAACCGACTCACCACTAAATCTTAAGACCAACCAAAGATATCACTTACAAAAAACCATCACAGAAGAAGTATGATCAGCTCAGACTCAAGTGACAGTGAAGGTAGAAGTATAAGTAGTATTCTGAGTATCGCCGAAAACAATGACAGAAGGTTATGCTGTTATGTGTTATGTTTATGTGTGGTATAAAGATTTTCTCAGCACAAGCAAGCTGGCTTTAAATGTGTTCATTCTCACCAAGGAAGAACTTTATATGCGATTTTTGTTTGGGTGGATAACTGAATTGGATTTGAATAGTCTCATGTTATACATACAACAATCAATAATTAGTTCATATATCTTTGGAAATTTGCCCAAGCATATAGTTTTCATTTTGGAAGTTATGTCTTTTCTACGAATGTTCCCAACTTCACATGAAGTCAGAATTGCAAAATGCTTGGGGGGGGGGGGGGGGGGGGACGGAATTGGAAGATCTTTTTTCAAAATTTGAAAAATCAGGTTGCTTTTTTTCTTTTCTCTTCTTCTCCTTACTCGGCGATAAGGGTAATTAATCCTTTCTAGTTAACAAATGTACAATTCGCGATTCCCACACCCTTTCATTTTTAGGCGCGTTCGTAATTATATAAATACGTAGCACCTATAGTCGTGGTTCAGCCCGTCCGTCTGTCTGTTGCATATAACAGAGCAAAAACTACCCAACCAAATGGTCTGAAACTTTAAATACCACTATATTGCCATTAATGACCGGCAACTTTCAAATTTAGACATTTTGTCGAATATTTAGATATATACTAAACAGATTCTTCTGGAATTTCAGGATTGAGAAGAACAGGTATTACCTCATATTTAGGAATGCCGATTTGATAAGAGGAACAATTAGGGGGCCAACAAATAATCAAAGAAAAAAAATAATACTTGGGATCACCCTGTAAAATAAAATGCACGAAATGATCTACCGCTACCGAATATAAATAAACAGACATTGTGCAATATGTGTATTATTTTGTGTAAGAATAGCACGTATATTAATAGAGATATAGTGATTTATTTAAAAAAATTAAAAAATTCTTCCATGATTTTTGCTTATAACATGCACGGTTTTCAACCAAATATAACGCCGGTTTCGGAAAAATTGACAAAATATAATAGAAACAATACAGTGCAATTGGAATATAAATATATTAAATATTTTAGAAAATATGTGCAGTTGTATGAAATAATTTTTATCTGCGCATGCGCGAACGATAACAAGGATCATTTTACATAATTTAATAGTCAACTCTATGGAGAAACTTATTAAAAAATATATAGTCAAATATCGTAAAAATTTAGAAAGATATCGGCGTTAAAGTGAGCAAATTTTTAGTTGTTCTCTAAAAGCAGCTGAATGATAAGGGATTTTACACAAATTGTCATTTTTTATTAACTGACTTTCAGAAAAAAGTTAGTATTTAGTAGTATCAACGAGTAGATTTGGAAAAAATGCTTCGATTTTGATACTTCTTTTGACCATGGTATGGCTCGTTCTAGTGGTTATCCAAGAAGAACTAAAGCATCAATAAAAAATGAAAATTAAAAAAATTTAAAAATTAAAAATGACAATTTGTGGGAAATCCCTTATCATTCAGCTGCTTTTAGATAACTACTAAAAATTTGCTCATTCTAACGCCGATATCTTTCTGAATTTTTACGATATTTGACTATATTTTTTTTAATAAGTTTCTCCATAGAGTTGACTATTAAATTATGTAAAATGATCCTTGTTATCGCTCGCGCATGCGCAGATAAAAATTATTTCATACAACTGCTCATATTTCCTAAAATATTTAATATATTTATATTCCAATTGCATTATAGTGTTTCTACTATATTTTGTCAATTTTTCTGAAACTGGGGTTAAATTTGGTTGAAAATCCTGCATGTTATAAGCAAAAAACATACAAGAATTTTTTAATTTTTTTAAATAAATCGCTATATTTCTATTAATATACATGCTATTCTCACACAAAAGAATACACATAATGTACAATGTCTGTTTATTTACATTCGGTAGTGATAGATCATTTCGTGCATTTTATTTTACAGGGTGATCCCAAGTATTATTTTTTCTTTGATTTTTTGTTTGCCTCCTAATTGCCCCCCTTATCAAATCGACATTACTAAATATGTGGTCATACCTGTTCTTTTCAAACCTGAAATTCCAGAAGAATCTGTGAAGTATATTTCTAAATATTCGACAAAATGCCTAAAATTGAAATTTGCCGGTCATTAATGGCAATATAGTGTATATAATTGTTGCAATATTTTGTCGAGTCATTTCAAACTTTATGAAAATGGGATGTATAGTTTAATGACAGAGACAGTCAAAAGTTTTACGTTACATGACGGCCAATGGGAGAAAAATTATTGCAAGTGCATTTTTTAATGATGTTACAGCCTTTCGAACAGAATGAAATGGATAGGCACTTATTGAAGTGCGCTAAAATATACATTCATTACAATATGTGGTGCAAAAAATATTTATAAACTAGCTATAGTACGAACGCACCTCATTTGCCACGTTTGATGTGCAATTTACAACTTGTTGTTATTCTAGTTGGACTTGAGATAATAAAATAATAATAACCACGATGTTACTTGCGATTTCTTATTTCATCAACTCGCTGATTAGCCGGCTACTGTTTATTCTCAACTATAATATCAATAGCATTTATACACTCCCAGATTTCATTTTGAGACAATCGCAGTAAAAAATGAAAATAAGGCATTTTCAAGATAAGATAAAGAAGTATGAAAGGCTACGGTCTCGTCGCTAAGCTGATTGCAGGTTCAACGGAGATAAAGCGATGCAGAAATATGAAACTTCACACTTAGGCTTAGGTAATATTGGAATACAGAAGCTGGTGCGTATATAACTATTAAAGATAAATCAACAGCCATGTTGAGAAAGAAAAAAGAGTAAGTAAACTCATTTATTTAAGTGTCTAAAGATTAGTTTACAAGTGATTTTTAGAGAGTTAAAAGTGATAACAAAACTTCGATTTTGCTGACCTTTCTAAGAATTATATCGATCAATGTATAACAAATATCCTTTGATCTGAACATTCGTTTTAAAAAGGGACGTTTATATTGAACCATTCTGAAAATGTGCAGTGCTCCTGCGCAATTATGGTGTCTGTTATTTTATCCTTTTTAATTTTGAATTTTTTGATCTGAAAATTATTGTTTTTATATAAAAATTTTCGTTCCAAATATTTGTCACACCTCCCGTACTATTTAAAGAGATAGTCAATAATAATAAAAAAAAAATGTGCTTTTGTTTAAAAATTTATAGTTAAATTTTTTTAAATATCAAGTATTGCATATATACTTGGCAGAAAATGTAATTCCACGCTTATAAAGGTAAGTAATGAAAATAACGTATCATAATGTATTTTGAAAATGTATTCATATTCATAAATTCATAACGTATTTTTGTTTTTCTCAAAGCAAATTTTACAAGCAGATCATTTATTCAAGCAGACTATAACTTTTGAAAATGCTCCGTGCGTTTTAATTTTTGAACAAAATTATCAACATTGCTAAGGGACAATCCTGATTCATCATACTACAAGAAATCTGCTCTCCCGTTTTGGAATGCCGGTTTATTAAAGTCCTCAAATAAGTAATAAAGTTTATTAACATGTGAATTTTTAATTAAATCTGTTTAATTTATTTTATCTTTTATCAACAATTGCTGGTAGTATTAAAAAATGAATGAACAGATTTCTCGTATTTATCAAGATTTTCCCAATATTGAGAATTTTGAGCAAAAATTTAAACGCGTGTATCATTTAAAAAATGTATGTAATTTTAAAAGTTTGCTTTGAGAAAAAAGCATTTGAAATACATTATAATATGTTATCTTCCATTACTTTAAAAGAAGTATGGAAATTAATTTTCTGCCAAGTATATGGCAATAAAATTATATTTAAAAATTTATAACGATAAAATTGTAAAGAGATAATCTTTTATAAATATAGGAAATTTGTTCATCCATTTTTTAATCCAGCAGGCTGTTATTAAAATAATAATAATAACAAGATTGCTACGAAACTGATTTCATTAAAAATTAACATGCTTATAGATTTTATTGCTGATTTGAGGACCTTAATAAAACAACATTCGAGAACGGAAGCACAGATTTCTGAAAGTATCAAGATTGAGTCTTAGCAATATTGAGAATTTTGAACAAAAATGAAAACATATGGAATATTTAAAAAAAGATATGAACTGCGAGATGCTAGCTTTGACGAAATACATTATAATATGTTATTTTCATTACTTACCTTTAAAAGAAATATAAAAACATCCTTTCTGCCAAATATGTGGCAATACAATATGATATTTGAAAATTTGTAGCAATATATTTTTTTAAAAAGCATTATTGATAAATACAAGAAATTTATTATTATTTTTAATCCGACAGATGGTTATTAGTAAAATAAATAAAAAAAAACTGCCTCAAAGCTGTTTTTGTTAAAAATTCACATGCTAATAAACTTTATTGCGGATGAGAAGACCTTAATAAACCAAGATTACAAAACGAAAGAACAGTGTACTATGTAACACATCGGCTAATAAGTTCCCGGTCTATTGAAGAAAACACAACTTTTTTGGTAAAATTCAATTTTATTCATCAACATAGTCTCCTTTAAGAGCGATGCAATCATTCTAGCGTCTCTCTAACATTTCAGTACCTTTCTTGAAGTACGAATTATCTTTGGCCACAAAATAGGCGTTTGTTTCGGCGATCACCTCCTCATTCGAGCCAAATCTCTTACTGACGAGCATTTTTTTCAGGTCTGTGAACAGGTAAAAGTCGCTGGGAGCCAAACCTGGATAATAGGGTGGGTGCGGAATCAATTCGAAGTGTATTTCGTGCAATTTTGCCATCGTAGCCAAAGACCTGTGACAGGGTGCAGGGTGTGTGTGTGTGGGGGGGGGGGGGGGTACGCGGCACCCACTCGGAAAACAGCTTTCTCATAGATAAATGTTCACGCAAAATAAATCCTATTTGTTCTTTTGATATATTTAGAGTGTCATCTATCTCCTGCAAAGTCGCTTTAAGGTTTTCTAAAACGATTTTAAGGGCTTTTATGTTTTCCGGTATAACCACCTCTTTTGGCCGACCAAAGCGTTGCGCATCATCGATGTTTGTACGACCACGCTTAAATTCAGCAAACCAGTCAATAATGGTCGATTTTCCTGGTGCAGAGTCCGGATAACATTTATCAAGCCAAGCTTTTGTTTCCACGGTGTTTGTACCCATCAAATAGCAATGTTTTATCAAAACACAAAATTCTTTTTTTTTCCATTGTTTTGAAAATACAAAAAGTTGTTTCACTAAAACCACTGTAACTTTTGAAGCAACCGTCAGATCGTCATAAAATATTTACAGCTACCTTTTAAAGGTTAACACTTACTAAACAGAATATAAATTCTGTATTTGTGGCGCCATCTGTGTGTCAGACCGGGAATTTATCAGCCGATGTGTTATTTATAGTACACTGCTCTGCACAATGAAACAATCCCCATAGCAATAGTGAAAATTGTGAACAAAAATCAAAGCGCATGAAACATCTTAAAGATGTATATTGACTGCAGAAAATTTATTTTGAGAAAAAGGCCTTTAAAATACATTTTGTTATGTTCATTATTTACTCTTCATAAGAAAAAGCATTTTCTGCCAAGTATACGGCTATATATATATATATATATATACTTAAAAAATAATAATAATAATTGTAAATTTTCACACAAAAGCAGAAATCCGTATTTTGCAAAATCGTCGGAATTGGCAAAAATTTAAATATCTCTAAGAATACTTTGACCTGAACTTTTCTTTGATAAATAAACTTAACTCATTTTAAACTATTCTGATGTTAAATGACATTCTAATCAGCTTTAAATTATATTTTTTCTAGATTTTAGAATTTGATCTGTAAAAATATGACTCAAAATATTCCACCGGAATTATATTTTCCTCCGGATCTATCCGAAGATTTTATTTACCGGGAACAGTAACGGTCTTTTTCTTAAAAAATCTGGACAGTCATTTCGAAAAACCATTAACATCATTATAAACTCTAAAATGCAACAAATTTGTATTCTATGTCTGTAACTCAAGCAATTCGATTTGGGGTGTTTCAGACATTTTTTCTAGTTCGATGATGAATTTGGATTTTTTTATCGAAAATAAAGGGACACGTGTTTGATTCCAAATCCTCTTAACCCTTAAAAATCTCTCTAATAATAAATAAGTTTATATTAGTAGTTTCATTAATTTCATTCTCATTCGAACTGTAAGAGTTCCTGGCCAGTCACTCGCCTTGATTCTTACATGTACATCCAATCAATATATATATATATATATATATATATATATATATATATATATATATAACCATTAAATAAACATTACCGACCACCAACAAAAACTGAAATCATGAATAATCATTATATATATATATATATATATATATGTGTGTGTGACCATTCAAAATCAATACAATTTACCATCAAACATAAAAAATAAATAAATAAATAAAATGAGCAGAAAAAGAAAATGGATATTTGTAGAACTTAGACAGAATCTCCGGGTCCTAAATGCCTAAAGTTCCACAAATAAAGTGTGTGGTTTCATCTTCATATTAGCCATAAAAAAGCTAAAGAATATGGATTTGTGGCTACCACACACAGAAAACTGGGAAATAAACCATTGAACACCAATAAAGTTCAAAATGAAACAACATTTAAAATGATAGAGGTAAAAAAACAAACAAACAAATTACCAAATTAAAATCCATACTGTCATAGCATTAGGTATAACAAATACACTCATTATGCATTTTATTCTCATTTAAGATAGTATACTATTAGAAATTAATATCATATTGTCCTGAGTAGGCTAAAAATTAAATACAAGTTAATCGTTAACTTTATTAAATATTAATGAATATGAATAAATTAAATATGAATTGATAAATAGATAAATATAACTACATCGTTATACGTATAAAAGTATCTAATCAACATCCATTATAAAATGTGTATTAGCAACGTAGTTATAAATGAAATGCCCCCTTTTTTTATTAACCATTGCGTATTATCCAGACAATGCCACCCTCCTCCGTACTCTAACATCTACCCACCCAACCGTCCTATAATAATTTTATTTTTATTATTTTACAATTTTTAATTTTTTATAATTATTTTCTAATTTTATATATTTTTTTGTAATTTTATTTACGCATGTGTTAATTTGTTTTTTAAGATCATTTATGCACTAATTATATATTAAAGAATATATGAATTTTTTTGGAAAACCAGGATTTAATGCGTCATAAATTAGTTTTTTAATATTACTGTTAATTAGATGAGAAGAACATAAACACTTTATTCTATATAAAGGATTAAGGATTATATTACGATGTACAGAATTACGAAGACAAGATTTAAAATTAGTAAATGTATTAACTTTGATTTTAATTCTTTACGTTTATCATATAGATCAGTTATTGTTTTGTTTTCTTTTATTGTAATTTTAAGATCTAAAATGTTAATTGTATTTTGAGATAGGAGGTTTTCCGTTAATTCTAAATTAGTAGGATAATCTAATGGAAATTGAGAAATATTAGTTTGATCAGTGGCAAATAAAATTATGTCATGAATGTAACGATATAAATGTAGATTACTATTAGTAAAAGTACGTTCATAGTGATATAAGTCTGATAATAAACTGGATGTACATCCACCTTGTGGTATAGCGACGTTCTGTAAATATAATGTGTTATCTTGCAAAATATAATTATTATAGATAAAGAAATTTGTTAAAGATTTAAAATAAGCTATATCTATATTAAATGGTAAATCCATTTTATAATGATATTTTTTAAATAATGCATTTATAATATTATGTAGATCTAATAAATCTATATTATTAAAAAGATCTTTGAAATCATATGTCGTTATATTGTTTACACATTTAAGATTTTTCATAATATTGACCCGTTGAAACCTATTTTTTATGCAATGTTGTATTATCAATAGTTGTTGTCAGTACATATATTTGATTGAGAATTTTTAATAGAAGTTTATTGGATATATTATTATATGTATTGCATCCAATAGTTACAGTCCTAAATTTAATTGGTTTCTTATGAAATTTGGGTATAAGAACTAAATAAGGATAATTAAAGTTAGTAGAAAAAATATTTAATAGTTTATAATAACTTTGAATTTTACGATTGTTTAATATTACATTTCCATTAGTTTTTTGAAAAGATTTATTAGAAGAAATACAGGATGTAAGAAGTTGGTGATAATAAGATTTACATATGATTACATAATTATTAGGAGATTTGTCTACATATGTAATAACGTAGTTTTTTTGCAATTTAGTAATTTGCTGGAAAAAATGCTTTGTGTTAATAGTAACCAATTCGGAAATATTACATTTTAAAGCCTTAGTTAATTTTCCAATAACTAGTATTTTCCATTGATTAAAATATTCAATAGGTTTATTGTATGAGATTGAAATTTTATAAATAAAAATATCTATATCATATGTAAACTGTTTTATAATAGATTTTACGTTAAATTTAGATGGAAGTCTATATTTAGTACCATAACCCATTAGTTTTTTCAATTTAAAATCATTAACAATATTAAGATTTCCAGTGATTATATGTCCATGATCATTATTTATGTATATTTTTAGAGCCGGGTCATTGCATTTACACGGAAAAGTACTTGCTATAGATGTATATTTTGAAAATGTATTATAGTTAAAACTTCTTTTACCGATTGTATTCGGATTGTCATCGGAAGGTTTTTGATATTTGAAGATTATTAACAGGAAAATAACAGTTTTTATCATTAATTATGGAATTAATATTAATTTTATTAAATATTTGATTTGAAAAAGTTATTATCAAATATTTGAGTATTCGTGTTTTGAATTTTATGTTTTTTTGTATATTAATGTTGAAAAGATAATAAGATAAAAAAAAAAATATATATATATCAGAGAAATGTTTAGAGAAAGATTTACTGAGAAATACATTTAAATGTTGTACAATCTGTTTCTTTTTAATAGCAAATATGTACTTTCGAATTAATAATCAGTTATAATTCTTTAAATAGTTACTTTGAAGATTATTTGTTTGTTTAGTGATATAGTTTTTGGAAACAACAACTGCTAAAGAACACTTTCCTCGCTTTATATATCCCCCCCCCCCTCCACATCTATTTTATCGGCAGACAGACACAGAAAAGAACGAAAATAGACACTCGATTGGCAATTACGCCTTCTTTAAATGCATATTTAAAAATTAAGCTGGGGTGTACCACTTTCATAGTTATACTGTATCACTGCAATGTGGCTCATTTTTTAAGCATAATCTCTAAAAATACATAGGGAAATGAGCTGCAATTTTGGATTCGCATATTTAAAATTTCTATAAATCGATTTACAGTTCATCAAACTAAAAATTTTCTATTAAGTCTGCAGCTTTTAATGAGCACGTTAAAGGCGTCTTCAAATTTTAGTCCTATAAATATTGTTTGCTTTATAATTTGCACTCACGTATTGAGTCAGTCATGACTGATATAAACAGTGAAGTTAATAGCCATAAATAAAGAGTGTCTCATTTGAGCCGATACAGCTCAAATCAAGGAGTCATGTTGAAAATTTCCGAAGAAAGAAACGAGACTTTTGGAACACAGACAGTTTCGGTCTTGCCTAATTTTCAGTGGAATTTTAGCCGAAAACTAATTTTCGGCGAAACTCGGATTTTGGGCAGAAAACGAATTTTCGGTGGACCTCCAATTAGGAGATCAAAACTTTAAATCTGGATAATTCCTAAGCTACTTCACCGAATGGCTTACCGTTTGCTATTTTCAAGTAAAACTTACCAAAAAATCTAACTATGATGTAAAAATTAGGAGTTATAATTGAAATTTTCAAAGTTTGATACAATTTCATTACGAAGACGAATCTCTAAGCTTATCTTTTTTACACACACACTTGAAGAAATCGTAATTCCCAAATCGAATGGCTATTTTCGCTTTCCTCCTTATCTATTTGGAAATAAAACAGATCGGGGCAATTTTTTTTCTTTGCCCGATGGTACAGATTTGTATTCTAAATATACGATAATCCTACTCTGGAGAAAAAAAAAATATTTGTTCAGGATTTAGATTAAGCTGGGAGCACATTGAAATATTACTATATGTATTACTTTCTTTAAAAATCACTTTTCCCTATCATAAAAGTATAATACTTTGTTACAAAACCTGCATTTGCGCATAAAAAGACAATTTCTAAATTACTGAATACTTTATTGGTCGGTAAATTTTTCAGTGAAGATTCCCCTTTTTTAATATCTCATATGCCCTTAAGTAAATTTCAAGTATTGATTTTCGGCTTCAACATAGAAAAAAGAAAGAAAAAATCAAACCTAAAAGGTTTTGGTATTTTAGAATCTATAGTATACTACATTTCAGGTTCATTTTGTTTGAAAATTATTTAAATGGGTTCAGAAATAGAAATGTAGATTTTTTAGCAAATTTTAATGTGTTTCGAAACTTTTTCTTTTTCAAAATAAAGCGCTTATAACACTATTGCAGTCTTTACATTTGTTAATATGTGAAAAATAAAATAAAATATATGCAAAACTGTTATGGTGCTATGAGAAAATTACGGGATTTATGCTTTCAAAGTTGTGCATACAATGTTTTAGAAAAAAAAAATGTTCATTAGATGATTTTGTATTTTTTTTGTGGTATGTTTTGTTCTGTGCTACAACTCTGTTACGAGATTTGAATCTGATATTTTTAGTCACCTCTACAAGTATTTAAGTATGTTGAGCCAAGTCGAAGTATAATATTACCAGATCCATCAATAGTCTTTATGATGCATTAAATAAATTAGCTATTTTTTTTTATTTTCTTTAAAGAAAAAAGAAAAGTCAGAAGTCATATTTTTTGTATTAAAGGAACCAGAAAGGTTTAAAATGACAAAAAAAAAATGCATTTATTATTATTTTTTATTTATTTATTTATTTATTTTACAGTGTTTGAATATTTAAGAAAAACGCACAGTTGGTCTGCTATGGAAATTAATAAAATTATGGACCTACGAGCCGTAAAAGTTGAGCCACAAAACCGGTGATACATGCGAAGAGCAAAACTTTAAACTCAATTTAAATTCAATTTAAACACAATCAAAACTTTGTTTTTCAGTGGATTTTGCCACGAAGACTTTGAACAAGTTAACGGACTTACATGAGTTCTCTCTTTTTTTTTTTTTTATAAATAAAATTCAATTCTCTACAAGTTATACCTGAAAAAGAAACAAACAAAATTTAAGTTATAACAAAAAATATGACCATGCTTTTAAAATGAATTTTGAATTTTTATTATATTTATATATTTTTTTATTTAAGTATAATCGAGAGACAACATAATGAGCAGTATAAAGAAGAAATGGGGACTCAAAAATAAGGAACCTGGACATCGTGGCAAAACTAGTTTTTCAAGATGAATTTTGTCGTACAATATTATAACTTTTGAAAATTTTTTATGCAATTTAACAAAGAAATTTTTCTTCTATAAAACATACATAAATAAATGCAAAAAAGTAGTAATAATCAAAAATATGGAATCTGAACTTCAAAATCGTGGAAAAAATAGCTTTTCAAGTTGTATTTTGTCATACAATACCACAAATTTTGTTATTTTTTAGAACATTTTTTTTTCTTCCATAAAACATAACTAAATAAGTGCAAAAAGAAGTAATAGTCTAAATTAATTTCAGGCTTTCTAACACGGCTTTTTTAATGTAACTATAATTTCACTAAATTTTTGTCATTTCAAACATTCCCGGCTCCTTTAATAGCATTTTCCAAAGAATTTAAAAGTAACATTTATCAACAGATTTTGACAATGGTAAATTTTATTTTCTCGCCAGACTGAATTGGTTTATAAAACGGAGAAAAATTGAAATGCACTAAGAGTTACCAACAGAACTTTTCAAAAATTTTTACATTATTTTTAAAACTTTAAATGATTTTTCATAGGTTACACATTTAAGTAAAGCATAGTAAAAGAAAAATACGACCTCAGAAATTTTCTACCTGATTGACAGATTGAAATCCATCTGTCTTCAAGGGCGATTTTTTATATATAGAATGCGATAGTCTATTCATGAAATATTAATGATACAGGTTCATGGTCACATACTACGTATCGTATTACTACTTTAAAAGTTGTTCACGTATCTCAAAGAAGTTTTAGAAGCAGTTTTGACCAGGAAACGTTCATATAATTTTGAAAAATTTAGCTGAGCATGTAATTTTTTGAAAGTATTTGTAATAGTAACCAGAAACATACTAACTTAAAAAATATTTAATTATAATTAAATTATCAAATTATTAACTTTTTATTGATAAATAAAAACATAATTTAAAATAAATGTGTAGTATTTTCTCTTGTATTTTTAACGTTTTTGTCGCTTTATTGGTGCCAAAAGATATAGATGAATATAGGATATAGAGAAAAATAGATGAGTTCTTTAGAAACACTAAGGGATCTAATTTGGGCTTTCCAGGTTACAGAACAAATGTGAAAAACATTTTTTTTTTTTTTAATTTAAACTCCTACAGATTTGTTATTTTTAATATACATTTTTTTTTTAAATTGCCCACTAACAACACCAAAAAGCATTTTTATATGAAAAATATCAATAATGTTTTGAAATAAAGTTTTGAAATTTATTAAAATCGATTTTTTCATATTAGCAGCATGCTAGGAGTAATATTCCAAGAAATCATCAAAGATCGATATTTACAGCAGCCTTTTTGATTACGATAATTCTAGTGGTTTAAGTACGTAGTTTGATTACCTCCCTGTTAAATTTATGTTTTATTTATTTATTGATTGATGAAGTTTGAATTTCGCTGCGGAATATCAACCAGAAACATATGCTGAAATATTTGTATTGTTTTAGGTGCAAACTGATTAATCTTTAGTAATCGGGATCGACGCGATATAGATTGATTTAAAATCGTGTAAAATTTGTATTTTACTTAAATTATTTTACTGTTTTATTTATGTATTGATGAAGTTTTAACTTCGTTATGGATTAGTAGACGGAAACAAATTCTGAACTATTTATATTGCTTTAAGTGTACACCAGTTAATCGTTAGTAAAAATAGATTTTAAAAAATCATGTTTGAAAATTATTTTAAAAACTATAAAAGAATCAGTAAATTGAGATAAAGTTTTCAAACAAATTGTATTTGAAAGACCATTTTTTCCCTATTCAATGGAATAAAAATTGAAATGGTGAGACGTTTCGAAGTTTAAAAAAATTAAGTAAAAGGGAAATTTATTGGTCAGTTGTTGGCACTGTCCACCGTTAATGAGAAGTTAGCGTTACTCAGGGATATGTTTATGCTTTATAATAATGGATTCCTTATATTCATTTTACTGAAAGTAAAATTTATAATAATAATTTTTAAAAAACTGTGTAAAAGATGTATTTAATGGTTTAATAAAAAAATAATTAATATTAAGTAAAGTGCATTGCAGATTTAATGACCTTTAGAAGCGAAATTCTAAAATGTAAAAAAAGGAAAACTAGTGCTAATGAGAAAATGCGGGTGCATTTTTAAACGTCTTTCATATGAACATTTAGTGTAATTAAAACGGCAGTTTTTAAATGTAAAAACTTTTTAGTTCCTTTTCTAATTAGATGATATTTCTCAAATTTGAAAACAGCGAAATGTTCTTATAACTTTATTTACTTAGCGTATATTTTGTTTTGCGTTACTGTCTAATAAATGCTTCATTTCCTTCGAATTCCCTGTAATTGTCATATTTTATTTCAGGCAAAGCAAGCTGCTTGCTCTAAAGTTAAATCTACGTTAATGTTTTTTTTTAGGTGTTAAGAAGTAGTTTCTAAAATATAAGTAATATAAACACATAGTAAGAAATCCAACTGAAATTGATTGATCTACAATAGATAAATACACGAGTGATGATGTAATATTATTTGTTATATTAACCATATTAGGGGATATTCGCTGTTAGAGCAGTGAAGAAAATATAGCGAAATAGTCCCTATCAAATCACAGAAACAGTCAGAAACTTGGCTTTAGTTGTAAGTTACAAAATAAAAAATTCACTGTTACATGCCAATACATTGTATAAATTTGTATTTAATTAATACACAAAATTTCATACTTTTTATGCGATTTTTTTCATGTCTGAAAATCTCTTTTAAAAGAAAAAGGTAAAAAATTACGCGAAGGTTTAAATTACGCCAGTAAATACGAAACAGGTATACTGTTTATATGCATTAAACTGTTGACAGTATGCTTTTAATATAACGCTTTCTTTTAAATAAAGAAGTGTTAAAAAATTAAATTTTGCTGTAAAATAATATTTAACATTTGGAAAGTAGCAATAACATTTAACATTTAATAAATAGAAATAATGGAAATAATATTTAATATTTGGAAAAAGATCGTTATAGGCATAACTGTTTACAGTTTCGGGAAAAAGTCGTTTTTTTCCTTACCATTTTTTTATGAAAAGGTTTTCCTCCATCAGAATTTTAAGTTTGTGAATTTTTGTTTTTCCAAATACATTCGGAATTTTTCAAAGACCTGTACATACATTAATTGCTAACATCAGAAAATTTTCTTCGCCATCAATGAATAATTAAAAATGGGATTTAATTTTTAAATGGAAAGGAAAAGTGATATTTAATTGAACAATTTATTAAATTGTTTAACACGACTAGAACGGCTGCATGGGGGAAATTTAACTCAAGTCATATAAACATATTTTAATCCAGAATTTGTATTTAATATTGCTTAATTTACTTCTGTGTTATTACTTCTGTAGATGATTTGTGATGTTACTAAGAAAATACGTTAATTTAGCTCCGGCCGTTCTAGTGCTAATACAATTATTTTATTAACTAGTGCCCAGTGTTTTGCATTTGTATTTAAAAAAATCTTTCGAAATTTTTTGAGGAACACACTAATCAATCCAGTTTTCTAATTAAAATGTATAAGCTAAAACCTAAAAATGTAATTATCGTCATTTATAAATTTTGATTAGACCTTTCAATCGACATAAGATTCCTTAAGATTGATAAATTAATTCACGAGTTTTTGATATTGAAAGATTGATTCTCCCGGTTTTTCCTTGCTTTTACAAAAACTATTTTAGATACCGGAATGCAACAAGCTGCAGATTGTAGCCAGAATTATCATTGATAAATTTTAATTAGCTATTTCAATCGCCGTAAAATTCTTTAAAATTGATCATTTATTTCCTGAATTTTTTTAGTATTGAAAGATTGGTTGATTGATTTATTTTCTCGGTTTTCGGAAACACTATTTTAGATATCGGAATTAGACAAACTGCAGATTGTAGCCAGAATTATCATACATAAATTTTAATCAGACCGTTCAATCGTCAAGATTCAATCAAGATTCTTTAAAGTTGTTAAATTAGTTCCCAATTTTTGAATACTGAAATATCGATTTATTGATTTTTTGCTCTCAGTTTTTCCCTGTTTTCTCAAAAACTATTTTAGATATCGATATGCGGCAAACTGAAGGTTGTAGCCAGAATTTCCAGTAAAAGTTTTCAATTAGACCCTTTAATCGTCATAGTATTCTTTAAAATTGATCAATTAGTTCCCTATTTTTGAATATTTAAAGAATGGTTCATTGATTTATTCTATCAATTATTCCTTGTTTTCTCAAAAACTATTTTAGATATCGGTATGCGACAAACTGAAGATTGTAGCCAGAATTTCCAGTAAAAGTTTTTAATTAGACCCTCTAATCGCCGTAATATTCCTTAAAATCGATCAATTAACTCCCTATTTTCGAATATTTGAAGATTGGTTCATTGATTTATTTTCTCAGTTTTTCCTTGTTTTGTCAAAAACTATTTTAGATATCGCATTGCGACAAACTGTAAATTGTAGCTAGAAACATCCTCTATCTGCATCTGATAAATTTAGTGTTTGTTATGTAACCGCTTCTGAGGCTTTTGTGGACGAACAGAGAGGCAGTTAGACAGGCAAAAAAAAAAAAAAAATTTTACTACTACACTGTGCCACAATGGTTTTGTCCTAGAACTAAAATTAGTTGATCCTAGATCAGTTTTTGGCACTGATTCCGAATATGCTTTCCGTTTATCTCTAGGTGGTCCAGGTTTTGAGAAATTTCCATATTTAAATTTATGCAAATTTAAGCTTTTTTTGTGCTATTTTATGCAAATTTTAGATACAATATATGTCACATCAATTACGTTTTCTAGATAATGACTATTTGACTATTTGCTTCAGATAAATGTCACGATTTGCATATTCTTAACATTTATTTATCAGTTATTAAGCCTAATTTGCATATTTTTCAATGGTGTAATGTTTACATCACTATCAACTTTAAAATAGTTGCCACAGAATTGACGTAATGTTTTTCTAGACTAGATTTTTATGCTGATTTCAAATCTGCAGTCTGTTTTTTTTTTTTTATGTCATGTCTAGTTTTTGAGTAAGATGAATTTCTACTTTTGCACGGCATTAACACAGGTTTGATATAAGATGCTTTTTAGGGGTGTGTAATTCATTGACACGAAGGTGAACAGGGTCAGATTCATATCAGAGACATAAACGAAAATTTATATAATCGAAAAAAAAGTAGTAGAATCTATCCTTACTAGTTGAAGTTTATCATACAAAGTATCATAAAAAGCTATTTCTGGCTTTTTTGATCAAAAACTAAAATTTCACTTTTTTTAAAAACTAGACGTGATAGAAGAAAACAGATACAAGATTTGAAATCAGCTCAAAAAACTGGTTTAGAAACATATTACCGTACTCGTGCGGTAGAAATATTTGAACGTCAAGAAACATTATTAGAAAAACATGAAAAATATGCAAATTAGGTACAATATTCACAGTCACATGCCAGTATAATCTCAGAAGCAACGTTTTGTGAAGTAAATTAGGTAGTAATCATAACATAAAACAGAAAACCCTGTCTGACATTGCTTTATACCTTAAATTTGCAATTGTATAAAGTTTACTAAATTTGCATAAATTGAACTATGCCAATATCTCTCAAACTTGACGTGCTGGAGTAAATCTAAAACTAGATTCGGAATCATCACAAAAAAAGGCATAAAAAACAACTAATTTCTGTTTTAAGACAGAGCAAAAGTTCGAATTTGTTGACCAGTGTTATTATACAATGTCTAAGTAGTCGAATAAACTTACGAAGAGTGGGTTTTTTCTGAAAATCCCAGACTCACACTCAAATTTTATATCATTAGTATGATATAGATAGGTATTGCTTAGCTTCTGATTTCTCTACGCTGTGAAATATGTATACCATTATACATAATACAGCGCATACAGGATGTCATAAGGTTCAATTGGTTTCTGGCATATTATACATTAATGTTTATATACATTTAGATATATGTCCTTTTTAAGAACATATGCAAGAATACCATCATTTGCTACTGATGCAACAAGTCTGAAAAGTTAGTAAATCAAATTTTAAATGTTTTTCAACTTTATGAATTCTGTATTTAAGGCTCGTTATCAATCGGACCACAAATTTCCTTGCCTAATGTTAAATTTAGGGCGATAAAATTTGTAATTTATTTTTTCTGTATACATTTTTTAAATAATATTCTTTGTTTTACGCTTGGAAAAATACTTCTAAAGTATATACTTGATTTTATTATAATTATGATTTTATTATATATAGATTATATTTCAAGAGTTAAAATCTCAGTGAAGCTGTCGAACTGTGAGTGAAATTCTAACACCTAAGATAAAAATTAAATATGCATTTTAGAAAATTATTCGAAGCAAAAGAAGAAGAGCATAAAAAAAAAAGAAGTTGAAAATTTTTATTTTCTTATGAGAAATTCGAAAAATACGAATGCATTCCTAGGCCCTAGGATTAACATTAGAAAGAGAAATTTCAGATCTGACGGATGAGGGGTCTTAAATGTGTCTCATAATTGATATTTTACTTTTTTAGTTCCTTAAAAATATATGAAAATCCTTAATTTTTGAGAAAAATGTGACTCAGTATTTTTCTCAATTTTAAGACAAAATAATTTAAAATTCTCCTATAAAAAGGTACAGAAAATCCCCAACATTCCAATCTATTTTCGAAGGTCTTTCACAAAATTAGATTTTTAAGAACGTACTTTTCAGTAATGACTGCAAGAAAATCGTTATTTACTTAGAATGTCCGACCAAACTTCCGTGTAAAATAAAATAGATTTTCTATTCTTCATCTAATATTTAAAGCCTGTACTTTTAGCTTTCTAGATCAATCTGAATCTAGTTTCAGCCTTCCTTGGAGCTTCAGTTATATACATTTGAATTTAGAACTTTAAATTATTTAATTTCAAGCAGGTAATTTTAAAAGTAATATGTGGAGAGTTTTATTTTCTCAAAATCAGATTTTTAACATTTTTCTTTAATGTAAAACATCATAACATAAAAAGATATGAAAGTAATGTTTTGAAACTTTGTTAAAATATTCTAAAAGAGTTGATTTAGGAAAGTAACCTCTCCTATAATTGCAATCGAAATGTTTTTTTTTAATTCTTACCCATACAAATTTAATACTGTTATAAATTTTGAATACTTTTTTGTGTGTTACAACGTTAACTTATATAAATTTTAAAAAGTAGTTATGATGAGTGTAATGAGAATATTATTTTAAAATTATGAGAATGGTTTATTCTCTGAAAGAAGTTTCAGTAATCGTAATAGAACTTACAAAATAAAAATATCTTTATTTAAAATTGAGTTTTCATTTTTTGAATAAGTGACATTTTATTGCTATTTTTATGAATATTTTGAGCAATTAAATCGAACTACTTAAAAATATGTGCTATTTTATTGTTGTTCAAAGTTTTTAGCTATTTCATATAGTACAGCATACTTACCAGCCTTCAACTTAACTTCCATAAAAGTCGGTTAATTTGATCCAGGTTAAAGCGTTTCGAATCAGAAATATTTTAAAGAAATTTAAATCAAAGAGATTCCCTGTGTAAATATGAAATTAAATATACAATGTTACATCAAATAAATTTTCTAGTTAGAAACGTCTTTAACCTGGATCAAATTAACCGACATTTGACGGAAGTTAAGTTGAAGGTTGGCAAGTATGGTACAGTGCACATTAGATATTTAAAAATCGCCTTCGAAATTAGGAGGATACCTCTTAAACCGCAACGATGCTTTTAGAAATTTCTTTAACCTTTAACTGATGTCACAGAAATTGTCCCACGGTCAGTGAGACCGCTCCATCGAAAGATGAATAAAAAGCACGATTAACTCATAGGATGGTGTTTTTGTACTAAACTTTTGTACAGGACTGTTATAATTAAAATTCACCTATTCAAAAGTCTCTGGTGATAGTACTAAAGTTCCAAATGGAACCAAATTTCGGTAGTGTTTTTAGTTAAACTGAAAATTGCAAGTTAAACTATAAAAATTGAAAAAAGCCGCGGTCTGAGAGACCGGTAACATCAGTTAAAGGTTAATACAGTCTAATATCAAATATGCCAATAAATTAGTTGGGTTTTAAATAATAATAACAAAGAAAAAACTTTTAATTCTCCAGAAAAATACATTATAACACTTCCCTCACCACCACCATAATCATTATCACCATTGGCAGCAGGCAAAAATATTTTTAACATAATTTTGTTTTAAGATATATCTAAAATGAAGGGATATGAAAGGTATTTTGGTATCAAACTGCAAAAAATTAAATTAACTAGAATTTTATAAGCACTTTTATAAAAAGGCAAGAAAACTCTCAAACGCTGACACAGTTAACCTATTCAATTTCGGAAATTGTATCACTTAGAGCGGAATAACATGATTGAAATTTTTGTTATTGTTTCCGACAATTGTTAAAATGTATTTTAATCATAATATCCTTTTTTGAAACTATTGCCGAACAAAATGACCTTAGCAATTATAATCACAAAAACATATGAGCCGTAAATACATCAATGATCAATCGCATTCAGTTTATATTAGCTCCATTTTAATATAAATATGGAAGCAAAAAATATTGCACCGAAGAAATTATATCCAAAATATGCACTGTTAAAAGTTTATCTGCTAATTTCAGAGAATCTACTGGTAATCATTATCTTAAGTCTTAAGTAAAATTAAAGAGATTTGAAAAACAGAGATTCTTTAAATAACAGATAAATTATTCGGTAAATTTACATCGATAAAAATACACAAGACTCTGTAAATTTATTTAGATTATTTTTAATGATAATAATTATTTTTTGAGATTGGTGAATTTTTTAAGTTTGAAGTTTAAATTTTGAAGAATTAGAATTTTTCGAGTGAATTTGAACTGATGTATGATTTAATTTTTACAATATTTATTTCCAGCCGTCCCGGGATTTGATCGCGAGACCTCGGGGTTGGAGAGGAACACCTTTCTGACTATAGGAGCTGTTACTGTATGCAAAGGATGTCTTTTTATGATTCAGCGGGGAAATACTTTCACTTTTAATCCATTTTTACTTTACTTTTAATATTACCAAGCTTCATGCACATGGTGAATGAAACAATTGCAAAGTGATTGTCGATAAAACTCCTCAGAAACGAATTTTCCCTTTTTAAAATATTCTAATTTTTTAATAAAACAATTTTTAAACCAAGTTTTCTTCTGTAATATTTCTAATAAAATTGTAATTTTTTTTTAAAGTGTGTATCTTGAATTACAGGTTACAAAAGAGATAAAAATATCTTTAAATAAAGACATGGAAATCCTTACAGGGAATTTGATATAAGAAAAAGGAAATGTCTGTAAAATGATGAATGAAATGACAAGTACAGAGTGTCTCGGTTTTTTTCTGTGTTCTTACAGAAAATGTTAACAGCGTTCATTGATGATAAATTTTCTAGAAGGTTATGCATTTGTTCGCATTTACAGAAAATGTAGCCAAAATGTGTAAATGCATATAGTATAATCCGGACCGTAATTAACACATATTATTTAAGTCCATTTCTTGCAATTCACTTTCATTTTTCTGTCATTAACT
The DNA here is from genome assembly GCA_963932465.1 of Maratus speciosus. Lineage (NCBI taxonomy): Eukaryota > Metazoa > Arthropoda > Arachnida > Araneae > Salticidae > Maratus > Maratus speciosus. The sequence goes on from OZ010791.1 coordinate 145,997,175, forward strand.
GGGTACCTTCACCCGGGGTGACTTTGTCTAATTTTTTTGCCTCTTGTTATCTTTAAACGGCCAAAAAATATTGAAATTTTCATTTAAATAATTTCTAATTCTTTTTTTTTTAGTTTCAAGATATCAATTCTAATTTTTAAAATTCAATTAAAATTATTTAAAAAGTGGGACAAAGTCACCCCTGGCTTGGGGTGATTTTGTCTCATAACAACAAAAAAAATCATGAAATAAGTCTTAAAAATTTTATAAATGCAACCCGCTATGAGGATAGAATAATAAAACGTAATAAAAAACTACGTCGTTTCGAGATTAAAAAAACATAAATTCTGTATGAAAATAAAAATAAAAACGAAATTTTATTTAAAAAATGAGCATTATGCAAGACAAGTAAAAACGATTAACATTTATGCCGGTAAAATTAATATTTTTCAATAGAAAACAAAAATTTAGATATATTCATTTATTTGAGGAACTGAAGAAATATTTCTTTTAGAAAAAATAGCTCTTTTTGGGGGGAGGGGGGGGGGGGGCGGATAATTTTTCTTAGAACTTTTATAGCTTATTCTTTACGGGGACCTTCTACATTAGGAAACAACAAAAGAATATCGATATGAATTAAAGCTTTAACTAAAGAAATTAAAAAAAAAGTTATTAACAAATAATAACGAATTTTTTTTTAATATACAGGGTGTTCCGTTAAAGGGGTCCAATATTAATAGGGGTAATAGAGGAGATCACATGGAGCATAAATCAGTATATAAAGCCTGGTCAGATCTCAATAGTTTTCAAGTTACAGCAAATAGAATGAAAATTCGGAAAATTGTAAAAGAACCCTCATTGCTAAACTATCGATAATGCTACATAAAAACGAAGCACATATTTAGAAAGAGCAGAAAAAAACCTACAAAATGACATCAATTGTATTAAAATAGCAATATTTATTGACGAGTTACAAGCCCTGAAACAGTGAAAAAAGTACGAAATCCAATATACATCAAAATAGTTAATCGTTAATTCCAAAAAGACAACTCTAGCTACAGCAAGGAAAATGTAGTAAAATTTGGTCCATTCCGAAAACTTTCGAAAAAGCTTACAATGAACCATATCGGTTTAATTGTGTGAGAGAAATTAATCAATTTCTTAGTTACAACTCCGCTTTCTTTGACACTAGCAAAGGTTAAACTCCGCCCATCACGATTGGAAACACCGCCTTTTTAATTACTCTCAACTATACATTTTCGATCATGCTTCTTCTGAGATGCAACATTTTTAATTATTCAAGAGTTGAATGAACCAAAATAACTTTACAATAATAGTCTACATTTTAAAGTGGTCTTTTATTGATATAAAGCTTAAGTTAAATTCTTTAAAATTAAACTGGTGGTGAAAATTCGGAAATAATTAAAAATATTGCGATTTGTAACTATGCAAGAAGTTTCAGTACATGTTTTACATGGACAATTATTGTATGTATATGTGCATCATAATTTATGATAGGAAATAATAATAACAAATAGCATAATAATTTTATTAATTATAAATTTAAAAAAGACACTAAATTTTAAATTAATTCATACAAACTTTGTAATTTACAATTTGAGTACACCACAGTCTGTGACTTACAAAATACTGTGCCAAAAAGTGTTGAAAATAAAAGAAAAATGACAAATAAAGAATTACATTCCACGTACTTTATGACATATGTGAAGCATAGTCTTCTGGCCTGCACTGCACAGTTCAATGTCGGAAGGCAGACGAACGAACATTATTATAATAGGTGTTCGAAGTTGCGCCCATTAACAGAATCGCACAGCCGACAGCGACGTCGTAAAGATTGGCGAACACGCCGAAAAACTCCGACGGAGTTGGGAATGTCTCCTGCAGCGACAACGATTCGCGCTAGTAAATCCTCCGGTGTATCCACAGGCGTTTCATACACCAGCGATTTAAGGTGTCCCCAAACAAAAAAGTCTAACGGATTGAGGTCTGGAGAGCGTGCAGGCCAAGCAACAGGTCCACTGCGTCCAATCCATTTCCCAGGATATGTTGAATTGAGGTGATTGCGAACACCTATGAAAAAATGTGCCGGTGCGCCATCGTGCATAAACCACATATTGTGGCGCAATGTTGCTGGCACATTTTGCAGTAACTGCGGTAAGATATCCCGTAGGAAAACCAAGTACGTACTGCCATTGAGTACATCTGGGAGTAAATATGGTCCTATGAGATAATCGCCGAGGACACCTGCCCATATGTTCACACTGAACTTTTGTTGTGCGTTCGACGGGAAAACAGTGTGCGGATTTGTATATGACCATGTGTGCATATTGTGCGTGTTTACCACGCCCTCTCTCGTAAATGTTGCTTCATCAGTAAATAAAATATTTTCCAGAAATTGTGGATTATTTTCTGTTACATTAAGCAACCAGCGTACGAATTCTGTCCGCTGAGCACAATCTGTTACTGATAACAGTTGTACCCGCTGCACATGAAAGGGGTGCATGATTTCTGCACGCAGAACACGCCACACACTTTGGTGAGAAACACCGACTTCAGACGCAGCAGCTCGTGTACTCGTGGAGGGGTTATCTTTAAAAATATTCAGTACATCTTCTTCCATTGCAGGTGTTCGTACATGTCGAGGTTTCCCTGCATCAATGCTTGCTGTATTAAACGATCCAGTCTCCCGTAATCGTCTATCGATTTTTATGAAGAATTTCGAACTTGGGCAACGTCTCCTTGGAAATTGCTCACGGTACATGCGCTGTGCTAGACATGCATTTCCATGAGCTTGCCCGTACATCAGATGCATGTCCGCATATTCTTCGTTAGAGTATTCCGGCATAATTATTATACATCAACTTACTACAATCCCACTTACAACAGCCTCCCTTTAACATAACGCCCACTGATGACTGCTGTTTTATTACACTTTTCTTCCTATACACATAGAAAATTTGCATAAAATGTACTTCTTCTTCATCATCCTGAAAGTTCATGGAGGAAACGCAGCAGTCACGGAGTTTGCTTTAAGACAAGGCGAGAGCTGCACAATATGTCATTCACTTGACCAGACTGAATAATGAAAGGGTATTGATAGAGGTTGATCAGAAATGTATAATTGAAAGATATTAAAACGGGGTGTTTACAATCGTCATGGGCGGAGTTTCGCCCTTTCCGAGCGTGCAACAGTACAGAGTTGTAACTAGGGAACTGCTTGATTTCTCCCATACAATTAAACTGATATGGTTTATTGTCAGCTTCTTCGAAAGCTTTCGGAATGGACCAAATTTTATAACATTTTCCTTGATGTAGGTAGAGTTGCATTTTTGGAATTAACGATTAACTATTTTGCTAAATATTTGATTTTGTATTTTTTCACTGTTTCAGAGCTTGTAACTCGCCATTAATTCTCAATATTCTAAAACAACTTATGTCATTTCGTACGATTTTTTCTGCTCTTTCTAAATATGTGCTTCGTTTTTATGTAGCATTATCGATAGTTTACCAATGAGGGTTTTTTTACAAATTCCCGATTTTTCATTCTATTTGCTGTAACTTGAAAATTATTGAGATCCGGCCAGGCATTATATACTGATTTATGCTCCGTGTGATCTCCTCTATTACCCCTATTAATATTGGACCCCTTTAACGGAACACCCTGTATATATATATATATTTTTTTTTTTAAATAAGCCATTACATAACTTTTTTAAATAAATTTATGGGTTCCTTTAATTTAACTAGAAGCTATACTCACGAAGTTTACGAAAAAAAAAATTATTTTTGTGTTTCAGATAATTCTACAAGGCGCTATCATGCCCATCGTCCAGACGAAATTTTCCAAAGCAGTTGAACGTATTTGTTTATAACTTAGAGTAGAAGCAACAAAATTTAATTAAAAACATTCTTGTGTATACCTTAAGATATGTACAATAAACTGTTAAAATTTCAAAAAGATCCATCATGCAGTTTTCTTACAAAAAAGTCATAAAAAAGTGCTTTTTTTTGTCTCCTAATGTAGAAGGTCCCCTTAAAATAGTTGTAGTAATTGAATATTTCACAGAGACTTTTTTTGATTAAATATATTGTGTACAATAACATCTACCACTTTCTGAAGCGTTTCATATTTTTTTTATAATTACGACTAATTACTGAAAATTTATACGAAGAGGCATTATCACACGAGTACCCGTACAAAAGAATAATATATATATATACTAGTACAGCGTTTATATTTGCAGTAAATGTTTGCTTTTATGATTTTATTTTCAGAAAAATTAAATATAATAAATAAACTAAATTTGCAGCGGCTTTATGGTAAGACAAACTCACCCCAAATTGACATTCAAAATTCCAGCTTGTGAATAAAGTCAATATAAAATTTAAAATATCAGATTAATGTATATAAATCTCATTGATTTGTAAAGAAAACATATTAAGAAATAAAATATGTATTTATCCCGTTACAGCATCAAGTATAAATAACTTTTCAATCAAATGTTTCCTTCAGTAAAATTATGCGAGAAATAGTAAACAAAACAATAACCGAAATTATGCCAAACTAAATTTGTATAATGCTAAATTAAATAATTTATGTTTAATCTTCTGCCGCAATCAATCAAAATTCGGCATTACTAATTAGTATTATTCTAACAAATGTTATTTATTACACATTTTGCCTTTATCCGCGGGGTGGGACAAAGTTACCCCGGTTGACGGTACACACAACAAATATTTGATATTTTTGAGTTTATAATGTATACATGTTACGATATTTGTAACATTGAGAGAAAACTAAGCCCATAACACTAAATCGTTCTCTGTAACTCCATTAGAATATTCCTCGAAAACCACTCACAAAATTCCAAATTCAGGAACTTTAATCAACATTATTTTACCACTTATCTAGTAGATCAGTACTGGAGTAAATATATTAGAACAGCTTGTTTGCAGTGCTCATTAGCCGTTTTGCAATAGATCGAATGTATTATATTGTTTCTCCATTAAAAAGAGAACAGAATTATCCGTTCGGAAACACTTTTATTATAGATCAGTTGCGTTTGCGTAGAATACAAATTTAAGCACCCGCTACAGTTTTATAAAATATTTAAACAATTTCACTACTAAAACTTTAGTAGTTAGTCAAGTCATGTCATCATGAATTACATTTTACAAAAGGTGTTGTATCATTCTATTATTAAAATAATGACTTGCTCCCAGACGGCAGGTATGTTTTTGAGAAAACTGGAAACACGAAATTATGCGCTCTTCACTCATGTTTTAGCTTATAAACCTCTAAGCAGAGGGCTTTTCACTGCACTGCATATAGATGGATTAACCAATAACAGCCCGAATGGCCACAGAACTGTATTCTAAGTGCAGATAAAAAATAAAGCTACCTGGAACGAATTATGGAATAATTTTTAAAAAATGGTACAAAACAGATAATTTTAATAGAATTCATATTGGCATTTAAGATTGAAAAATTAAACCTTTTGAAACAAATAATAATTACGGGAAATTCTTTTTAGAATATATTTTGAAAAGAAATAAAATATTAAAATACGCATTTTAGACAGAAATGAATTTAAATAAACGGAAGGATTGGAATATTTTTTAAGATGGGAAATAATTTAATAAATTAGGTTTGTAGAGTCATGTTAGATAGCAAATTGTATGGAATAATTTTAAAAAAGCGCGGAAATTTAATTTTCGTAATATTATCCCCCTCCCAAAAAAATGATGAATCTTGGAGATCTTATGACCTGCAAGTTCAGGAAGGAGAAAAAACATGAGTTAGGATTTGAAGAATTGCCGCCAGGAAATAAATTAAAAGCAGGGCTTACAAATGCGAAATGCGAAAAGAAAAAAAAAGAAAATTAATTAGTACTTCAAAAAACGTGAAGCTGTGGAGAAATGCTCTAGATATAATGCAATTTGCAAAAATACAATAAAATACGTACATTTTGTAAGTATTGCAACAAAGACATAATAACAGAATAAGAAACAATAAGAAACAATAAGAAACAACATAATAAAAATTTAAAACAATATCTGTGCTGTACAAAAAAGTTTACAGGATTATTTAAACCCATAAACTCTAGTTCAATTCATAAATTTACCTTTATTTGTTCTGGTAGAACAACTGGTAAACAAATTCATGTGTGTATTACGTAATTTTCTCTCTATTCTAAAAAAAAGTAACTACCGCTGTCACCGCCGCCGCCGCCGCCGGTTTTGAATTTTTTGTACCCGAAGGTCTTTCTTCGTTAATATTGAGAAAAATAATGCATACAAAAATATGAAAATCAGTGGTTTTATACAGAAATGTTTGATAAACACGCTGATGCAGACAGTTTTCAAATCAAAGAATTATTTTAAGAGATATTTAATGCTAAAGTTGGACAAAATCGTTCCACTAAAAAAGTTTTATAGCAGCAAAAACTATACATGGCAGTGTAATCATTTTTAGATCATTTTATGCGTTAGAATTTGCCGGAGTGCAGATTGCATTAATTTTTTTATTTTGACTCATTTTTTCAGGTTTTATTTCTATTTTAAATTCAAATTTTCAGCATTTCTAGAGATATTTTTTACAGATTTCAGAAAATTGTACTAATTTAAACTGTTGCCAACTGTCTAAAAAGCGCAAGCAATAATGTTTGCTTCAAATTAAAAATTTATTTACACGTGACTATTATAAACAGGAAAAAACTTTCAAATTAGAATTAAATAATTATGTATAATAAAAAGCAGGAACTTATTAAAAATTACGTCATAAAAAGTATACACGTGAATTTTAAAAGATAAAAGATATTGTAAAATAATAAATTCATTAACATGCGTTAGAAGTCTTAGGAAAAATTACGTCATATTTACGTCACATTATAGTTATTACATAAAATGAACACAAAATAATATTGCAAAAAAGTTTAAATTTAGAAATTGCGCTACACATTTATTTAATATTTTGAGAGGATATTTTCAACTATTTTTTGTTAGGAAAGCGCAAATAATATTTCATTGCTAGCAAAAGTACTTTCACGCGATTATTTAAAAGAGAAAGATAGCTTGGTAAAAATTACGTCAGATTAAAAACGATTAATTTAAAATGTCTCATTTAAAAGAACTTTCTTTTCGCTTTGTTAAAAAATACCAGGAGACAAAGACTCTGTTTACTTAATTCCTTTTATATTAGCTTATTTTGAAATGTTGTTACACGTGTCTACGTCACCAAGTTATTTTTATTTCGACGTTTTATTTGTATTTTTATTAATGTTGTACGAATTTATTTGTTCTTTCGTTATTTAAAATAAAAATTATGTCAATTTGTATAATTTGGCGAGGGGTTTGGCGATTTATATAATTTGGCGAAATGGGTCGACGGGATAATCAAGTAGTACCGCAGCGGATTTGGCGTTAAAATTCCCCAATCAAAGAGAAATGAATAGAAATTCGTTTATAGGGAGATCGCCACTGTTTTTTAAATTATAATTCAATCTTTCGAAATCTTTTTAAAGCCGATCAAATTAGCGTGCATTTAGAGCCTGCGGTGTCTGGACGGGGGTTGGCGAGCGTAGCTCGTAGGGGGCCGAGCCCCCTAGTTAATGTAAAAGTTTATTTAACCATGGTGAATTCTGTTGCTTAATAATCTTTCACATCATAGTAATCTTGATCAAAATCATAGTCAAAAGATTTTCATAATTAGTAGATCATACTATACTATCAATAACAACAGTAAGAAAATAATCAATAAATAATAACAAAAGATTATTGTATTCGATGATATTGGCTGGATAAAAATTTGCATAGCATAAAAATGATTTCTTATTAAATTTTTATATAAGAAATGAAAATGCTAAGTCGAAAGAAATGCAAATAAAATAAAATCCTTATGGATTTTCCAGCAACATCATGGAAATAAAAAATCTTAACAGGTGTTATCTCCAATATGTGTAGAACCTTTCGTTCATTCTCAACATGTGGTGGGTTATTCAATCATCATATTTGCATAAATAGAAAAGTAAAAATAAACAAGAGAAAAATAAAAATTTTGATGAAACTAAAGGACACTTTCATAATCAATAATTATCTGCATAAATTTTATGAGTTTGGTTTTTATAATAATTATTAAGTAATTGTTATCTTTATATAAAATAAAAAAGAATAATTCGATTAAAGATTAATTAGCGGTATTTAATTTTAAAGTAACTAAATTATACCTGCATAAGTAAGGTAATTTAAACAAAAACCTCAAACAAGTAAATATCCCTGTCGCGCGATTCAAGAATATACTTCTAATGCTGAAAAGAATGATGTTATTACAAAAATAATTAAAAAGATTTACTAAAAGGCGTATACTACATATAAAAGTTGACACTTTTAAAACATTAAATAAAAGTTTAAAAGTTTAAAACCAACAAGGTTCAGCCACCCTGTGGCCATCATTAGGGTCTTATTTCAGTCTAAGAGAGAAAGATACTTATAAGTCCGTAAAAGTCAAAAGAATAAACATACTGTATTGAACACGCCTCCAAAACAGTGCCATCTTTACAGCTGCAGCCCAACCATCCAACCACAAAAGAGAAAAAACTTGAAGAAACTAGATTATTAATGCCAATAATTACGTCAGGACTCTTTAACAATGAGTTAAATTGTGTTTCAAAAATCCAACCACAATCTATGAATGCCGTAAGAAACACCTTCATTACAGATATCACCAGTTCTCAATTCAATTTCTATGGATTCTCTAATTACTATACTTTTTTGCGAATAAGTGCACGGCCAAATGATTTTTGAATGCTTTATGGTTATTATTATGTAATAAAATTAAGATTAAGATTATTTATTTAACTAGTTTAAATTTATCAGGAGAATATATAAGGGAGTAACTTTGATACTTGAACAATTTCAGTATCTTTATTTAATTGAAGGTTTGGTCGGTTAATTTCAAAATTTACATCGGATAATTTACTAATGATTTGATAAGGAATGACTTTAGCAGTCCTTGGGAGTAATAAAAAAAATAGTAATACCTTCTATTGCAAAAGAAATTAACTTCTCCGATAAAATTGAGAACAATAATTAACTATATTTTATCATTAAATTTGTGGCAGAAAACATTTCTCAATTCCATTACTTTTCTCCTAGTGAACATATTAATTATTTAACTTTATTATTATTTAACTTTTATTAGAATTAAGTTTGCTCAAACCACAAACACAAATCAACAAAATATATCAGGTAAAAATAAAAATCATAGTTACTTCAAGATAAACTTTAATATATTTCAATCATACTTTAAAGAAATTTCAAAATTATTGCAAAATTAAACTTAAAAGATAAGAAAATAAAAATATTAATTTTCAACAACATTTTACGGAACTCCTCAAACAAGTTGGTTACATTTTGGTTCATTGGCAATCTTAATTTTAGGTAAATTTTGATGGCAATATGCCATTTCTAATCTATGTCTATATATTTATAATTGAAGTATTATCTATATATATTACTGGGATATAAAACAATTTCAATATTATACCACCTATGGGCGATTATTGCTTGAAATCCCTTTGGTTTTGGTTTACAAGATGTCATCAATGATTTCTCTGCCCACAAACTATTGTTGCCGCAAAAGTATTTTTACAGGGATTTGGGGAAAATGAATATGATGTTTAACGATATTATACAATTTAATAAAGTAATAAATTGATAAGTGTAATTCAGATTTGCAACAAAATTTCCTCCATAGGAAATTGAGTATTTAATATTTATAGTTCATTTACAGAACCTCACAAGACAGTCTGGAAATATTATGGTTTTGGGCTGTAAATACTTGAAGTTCATTGTTCTAATGTTACATTTTCAATATCATCAACAGTTATATTGTGTTATTGTTAAAAAAAAATAGTTTTAAAACACTCTTACATGTTATTGAACAGATAAAAGGTTATTTCACATTATTAAGACCTATATTTAAAATGTTTTTATTATATTAACTCTTATTATGTATTAGTGTTTCAAAATTTATTTTCATTTATGCAGTTTTATTGACGGTTTTCTCAATAAACGTATAAATGATGCTTCACAGGACGTCATTTAGTAAGGACGACTCTTAAGGTGTCGTTAGAAAATGTTTTACCTTATTAAATTAATAGCCGCAAAACATTATGCTTAAATTGAAATAATGTCCTAATCTTAAATTAAAAATAATATCCAGAAAGGCTTTGAGAATATAATGGAAAATTGCTATTATTTATGATCAATTTGATGAAAATTATTAATTAGAATATTTAAAAAAATATATCAAATATACTGAAATATGATTTATAATATGAGAACAAAATAAAATCATGTATGTATTCAAAACATTCCTATAGATTACACAAGCCTGGCTGTGTTTTTTAACTTTTAATAAATGTTTTTCTGTATTTTTTAGCGCTGAACCCAAAAATCACCTTTATTTTTAACCATCGCGTCAAGATTTTTCGCAAATCGTGAATTTCGAAGGTAAAAAATCAAAAAATAGCGAAAATCTGATACTAAAAAATCGAGGAGATGGTTGTGTTTTTTAACTTTTGATAATTGATTTTTATGTCTTTTTTGGCGTTGAATCCGAAAAAGATTTTCATTTTTAACCATCATGTCAGGATTTTTTGCAAATCATAAATTTCAAATTTAAACAATAGCAAAAATTTAATATTATAAAATAGAGGAGATGGTTGTGTTTTTAACTTTTGATAATTGATGTTTATGTACTTTTTAGCACTAAATCCAAAAATGACCTTCATTTTTAACCATCACGTCAGAATGCTTCTGACGTTCACGTCAGAATGTAAACGTCAGAATGCTTAGACGTTAGAATGTTAATGCTTCTAACGTCTAGAAGCATTAAATTTCGAATGCTTCGAAATTTAAATCATAAATTTCTAAATTAAAAAATCGTGAAAAACAGATACTATAAAATAGACTCTATAAATATCTCTACATCTGCCCTTTTTTACTTTTTCGATTTTGGTTGCAGATATTTTTTTATAAAGTTACTTTCACTTTCGGAACCGGTTCCGAAAGTGAAAGTGTCACCATTAAGAAAAACTGCAACCAAAATCGGAAAAATCAAAATAGGGCGAATGTAGGGATCGACCTCAACTATCCAATTAAAAAAAAATGCAAACGAGATATTGGCAAAGGACCTCCCTAAGTTTTAGCATTAGCTCGTGAGTGTTTCCTAATGACGGGACAGAAGATTTAAGGGATGTCCTTAACATTGTTTGAAAATAAAATATGATGGGGAAAACGAAATTGTCATCATTAACCGGAGATACGTCTTAAGCGGAGTTGCTTTAACGAGAGTCCACTGTATTTTACTCTCAACACAGTAGATCCAAAACTTATTTAAAACGCTTTTTTGGGGGAGAGGTGTAAGTAATCCCAATTTGCTGCATGTTATTTCAGTTTTTCAGCGTCGGGAGAACCATATGAAAAATTCAACTTGATTGTTTTTTCAGTTTTGGGATCATACTGAAATCCTCATAAAATGTTAATATTTCATCTAAAAATGAGCACTTTTACTAAAGCCAAGAGGCAAAATAGACAGGCAGGCAAACCGAAATGAATAACAAACTTTTCAGAAAAATTAGCTGAAACTGAATAAATAATTAACTAGATATAAAATTTGGAATAAATACCTTTAAAAAGTTTGATATATCTTTCGGATAGGTACAAACTTAAGGGCAAAGTATTCGATATTAAGCAAACTAGTAAAAAAAAAAAAAAAAAAAAAAAAAAAAAAAAATCCATTCAATTTTTTTTTCTAATTATTATTTTAAATATAATATAAAGTAAGATAAATTAAATTAATCAATAATTATTTTCAGAATTTCAAATTTTAAACGTAATAGAAGCTAAATTTATTTAATTTATTTTAATAAAAATTTACCTTTTGCATAAAATCAATGTATTGCAATTTTTGAACAAAACTGAACTTAGAAAGAGAATTGCCATCCGAGTTATAAAATTGGGTTAAATGTAAATTTTAAACACAATTTAACAAAAAAGTAGCGAACTAAGATTGAGTAAAAGCATTTTAGAAGAGAAAAAAAAGAACAATTAAAATTATTTTTCCTTGGAAATATTTAGGTCAAATAAAAGCTTCAGAATCTAAAGCTTTTAAATTGTTATCTTAATTAGAAAAAAGTTGACTTACTTTATATTATTTATGATAACTTGTCAAAGAGAATCTGTTTTCCATATTTTAATACGCAAGTCTTGTTCATTCCAGTTCATTGAAGGACATTCCTAAAGAAGCCCGCCACTCCCTGCAAATTTTGGACGATCTCTTAAATGAATTCGATGACGAAAAGGGTGGAACTCCCGCACCAACTCTGAGGTAATTTAACATGTGATTTCTCCATCTTGGTTATAAAAATTGGAAATATAACTTTTAGTGAAAAGAAGATTTTTTTCCATTTAATTCTACACAAGATCCCTTTGTTCACAATATTAATGAATTTCCTATATGAAAATTCTGGATACATAATCAAAACCGCTGGTTAAAACAACAGTTTTACCGAAATAAATTATTTTAATATTTTGGCTATAAGAGCTGAAAATATTTCTGAACCGATATTCTTAAAAAATATATCTCAGATTAATTAACCCGAAATATTTAACATAAATACTAATTGCGGTCATTTGAAATGCTATCTGTATCCCATTCAGTAGATTATTGCTTAATAGGGCATAATTTTTGTTATATGATATAAAAACAAAGGGTTCGATCACCACAAATATCCAAGTAACTATTTGTAAAAGTTAAGGCTGTGTTCTCAACTGCTCTGCTAAACAAGCGCAAAACGTTTTGACACATTTACAAATTCATTTTTTAACGGAAAGATATAAAATTGGAAAGCCTGGCCATGGAAGGGATTTCGAATCGAACTATGTTTTTCATTTTTTGATAAATAAATTACCTATTGAGTTATAAGCTATTTTGATCACGTGACAGACTTTTTCATCTTTCCTTGAGTGGTTATTCTTCTTTCGCGCAAAAATTCGGTTCAAAACGCCCACTTTCAGACTATTTTCTGAAACATCTATTACGTTTGCAAAAAAGCGGAAAAAACAGTTCGATTACATAGTTTCTGAACAATATCTTCTAGTTTCATGCATTTCCGAATAAAAATAAATTAAAACTTATGTCATAAAGTTGCCTTTTTGGATTTGAGAACAGCCTTAAGGTTTTCGCATTTTTTAGACTCACGAATACTGACACGAATTTATAATCACGAATAACTGACAAATGTTACAACCGCGAATGTCAAAGAATCGCAGTGAGTTAAACAGCGGCTCCCGAAATTAATTGAGTATACACTAGAGATGAGACAGGCTCAGACAGGGCCCGCAACGGGCTCAGTGTTGATTTTTATACCAGTATTCGGGCTCGAGCGAAAAGTAAAATTTTATTTATTCACAAATTGGAAAACGGGGGGAGGGGGGACCCTTGAGAAACAAGTATATAGTCTAAAGTTTCTTAAACTGTTTTACAATTCTTTAAAAACCAATTTCAAAGGGAATCGCATTGTTTTTGATGACATATAATGAGAAATATGTTCAATCCATACCTTCCACTCGGTGCAGTCTGCTAGCACCCTTGCCTAGTGCATAAGGAAGGAAAGCGGAGGGGCTTCTTCTACTCCAACCCGCTTATCCAGCGTGGAGGACTTTGGCCACCTCCCCCTTATTTTACCATATATATATATATATATATATATATATATATATATATATATATATATATATATAACCATTAATTAAACATTACTGACCACCATCAATAATTGTGATAGTATGAATGCATTTACAACAATACAGTGTCGCCAAACACACTGAATGGATACCAAAAACATAATTAACAAGCTGTTATGTATAAAATAAAGTCCCTTGTACTATATAACAAGAATTAATAATGAAGAAAAAAAGAAGGATATGGAATTCGATAAAAATAATTGAAAAGCTTATATATTGAATTACGTTATCAAGAGTACAGAATTCAATTATATAAGCAAAATCAGTCTTTTTCTGTGAGAAAAAATGCTAAAAGCTGAATTTTTTTTCTCCTATACTCTAACGACCAATATAACCAATAGAATAGTTTCAAACTGAAAACAGAATAAAATAAAATGCTATGAAATGGAAAAAGCAATACAACATTTTAAATAATTAATTTATAACAAGGAAAAATAGTAATATTACACAAAATACCTAATAAAATCCCAGTTATTTTATCCAAGTACACATCAGCACATGGTATCCATAAGCACGATAAGTTTAAGGTTATTTTTACAGTTAAATTAACACATATTTTAAAACCTAATGTATACAGTTAATCTATTTTGAAATACCGTGATAAATGCAATTAAAATAATATTAATAGAAAATAATTACATAATAAGCAAATTACCTCTTAACACTTTAAAATTGTTTTAAATATCTTAAATAAAGTAAAAAATACCAAAACTGCAAGTTTACAAAATCGCAAATAGCCAACATTAAGCTCCACCTTGTGTTAAAAATTGATATTATTACTCTATTCGAAGCATCATACAGAATCTAATTTAAATTTTAGTGCTGCCATCTATGATATTAACTTGAAACTAATATGAACAAAATGTCATAAAGATTATGCTATTATAAGTTAATTCAGTCATAATATACCAACTGCTATATCCCAACAAATCCTAACATAAAAATACCATATTATATTTCATTATTCATATAAATATTAAATAAATACAAATGTTAATAGAATGATTACAATATATTCTACTACCATACCCAATTAAACTATACGGAAAATTTAAATAATTTCAAAACAATTGTAATATAATATAGCAATATGCTATAAAACTAAATAAATTATATATAAAAAATTATACATAATCAAAATATAAACTATAAGAAATACTTTTAAAGATAAAAAAAATTAATTAATAAAATGAACAAACAGGAAGAAAAAAAAATAAATGGATGTTGATATAATTATGTCAGAATCTACATTTCCCAATTGCCTAATGATAACAAATAAATTGTGTGGTTTATTTTCATATTAACCATAAAAAACTAAACAATATGAATATGGGATTAATATTCACATAAAACCGTTACTTAATCATTTAATACTAAGTTCAAAATTAAACATTATTAAACAGTATAGAGGAATAATAAAATACTAATAACCCAATTTTAATACAAACTCTAATATCATTAGTTATATCAATTAAACTTATTATGCATATTATTCACCATAAAGATGGTATACCATTAGAAATTAATATGATATTGTCCCGAGAAGACTAAAAATTATTAACAAGTTAATTGTTAAATTGATTAAACATTAATTAAGCTAAATAAATTCAATATATATATGTATTAAACTTTCTGTACAATAATACCACTGAAAGATTATATATATATATGTGTGTGTGTGTGTGTGTGTGTGTGTGTGTGTGTGTGTGTGTGTGTGTGTGTGTGTGTATCAGTGGCGTGGCGTGAAAATTTTCTGTGGTCATCGCAATTATTTAAGTTTGTGGTGAAAAATTATTAACTCTAAAATTCAATGGTTGAATGTTCAAAAAAGAAACTTTAAATCTTACCTTCACTTATACACGAACTCCAAAATGTTCTGCTAAAATTGGATCGTAGAGATTTAAAAGCTTATTAAGAGTTTTAAAATATTGCTTGGTCATCGCCGCATCCAGCGATGACCGGACGCCACGCCACTGGTGTGTATGTATGTATGTATGTATGTATGTATAACCATTATAGAATATTACAAATTATCTCTATACATATATACAGTAGTGTGTCCGCTCTCAACGGTGCCCAATGGCTAATTCCTAAACCGTTAGTCATAGACATATAGTTCCAATTAAAAAAATGTTTTAAATGGGGTAAAGAAATATTTTAAAAGCGATTCGGGTCAATGAAAACATTTCTTAAAAAATTACGCAATTTAAATTTTTATACGGTTCCCCGTTCCTATAAGGTATATTTAGTAAACTTTTCCTATTACACTGACAAGTAAGACAAAAAAAAGTCCCATTCATGTAACGCTAAAATTGAGCGAGTTATGAAACTTAAAAATGCATGACTTATGCCACTTTTCTGCTCTGAAGACAAATGAGTTCGGCTTGGCTTTGAGGGGTCACATACCAAGTGCTTAAAGTATTCGAAGATCTTATTTCATGTGTATCTCCGTTTTGAAAAAAATCGTACAAGTATTACGATTAAGTTACCATTTATTAAGTTTCAGATTGGCTAAAATAACATATGTTTTATTTTGTCAGGATTTGAGACTGCTTCTTTTATGATTTCTTTTAACAAAAATTATGTTATTTTTATAAGTTTTTATGTTACTTCAACGATCGTATGTATGTTTTTCCAGTTCAAAATTTTTACTCGAACTTTAACTCACTTTCAAATATCCGATCGAGATTACATTTTAATACGGGCGCAAATCCGATAACAATCTAATATTATTATGACTTTCGGTGGTTACCATTTATACTCATTTTACAGGATAACACAAAAAATTTCGGATAGATTACTGCCAAGAAAGAAAAAAACCTATGTTTTATTTTGTCAGGATTTGAGACTGTTTCTTTTATGATTTCTTTTAACAAAAATTATGTTATTTTTATAAGTTTTTATGTTACTTCAATGATCGTAGGTATGTTTTTCCAGTTCAAAATTTGTACTCGAACTTTAACTCACTTTCAAATATCCGATCGAGATTACATTTTACATATTGACGCAAATCCGATAACAATCTAATAATATTATGATTTTCGGTGGTTACCATTTATACTTATTTTACAGGATAACACAAAAAATTTCGGATAGATTACCGCCAAGAAAGAAAAAAAATTAGATTAGGTAATACAAGACTGCGATTGTTGGGTTTTTTAACTTTTTTGTATTTTTTAGCACTGAATCCGAAAATTACCTTCGTTTTTAACCATCATGTCAGGATATTTCACAAATCATAAATTGTCAAAGTTAAAGAATAACAAAAATCGGATACTATAAAGTAGAGTAGATGGCTGTGTTTTTTAACCTTTGATAATTGATTTTTACGTACTTTTTAGCACTGAATCTGAAAATGACCTTTATTTTTAACAATCACGTTAGAATTTTTTTTACAAACCGTAAATGTGTAAGTTAAAATATAGCGAAAATGTCATACTATAAAACATATGTAAAACTTATTTTATTTTATTTTATTTTATTTTATTCAATAATTTATTCAATATTTTTGCTTATCCTGGGATTCTTACAGCTAAACAGCTGAGTGGTCCGATGAGATGGGGAAGGAGGTTCAATTTTAACTTTGAACTTTAACTTTGAAATTTGCAATTTGCGAAAAATCCTGATGTGATAGTTAGAAATAAAGATCTTTTTCGAATTCAGCAGTAAAAAATATATATAAATCAATCATTAAAAGTTAAAAACAGAACAATCACATCTATTTTATAGTATCAGATTTTCGCAATTTTTCTTTTTTTAACTTTAAAATTTACGTGAAAATCTTTATATGATGGTAAGAAATGAAGGTCAATTTCGGATTCAGCGGTACAGAATACATAAGAATCAGTTATCAAAAGCTAAAAAACATGGCATAACCCAACTTTTGCAGGCTAGTGCAATCTAATAATGTTTTAAAATGCGTATCATTTTGTGAAGAATTGAGGCTGTTAATTTAGCATCATTTCATTTAACAAAAATTGTATTTTTTCTTTCTTCTTAAATGTTTATTACAAATTGTATACTATTTTGTATTAATATGTCAGAATGATTAAAGATTTCAAATTTATATTGCAATGTCAATTTTACTTTCAACTATTTTTTAATATATCTGACGAAATCATATTTCGACTAAATTTGTGAATGACCCCCAACTTGCAGCAAAAAAATATGCTTCAACTATAAACAGCTATTACTGGGTCAATTTTAATCATAGAATAACGGGACATTTTTTGCGTTACTTGGCAGTGTAAAAGGAAAATTTTACTAAATATAACTTATAAGACCGGGGGACCTTATAAAAATTTTAATTTCGTAATTTTTTAAGAAATGTTTTTATTGATCTAAATCGCTTTTAAAATATTTCTTTACCTCATTTAAAACATTTTTGTAATTGGAACTATATGTCTATGACTAACAGTTTAAGAATTAGCCATTGGACACCGTTGAGAGTGGACAAGAAATCAATTTTCGAATTTTTTCGGGGGGACCCCCCAAAAAGTTGCCAATTGACTAGAAAATGAGATTGGCTAAGTTTCAGCTCATTTGGATAATATTAAACCGTGCCTCATTGAGGTTTAAGTTTGAAAAAAACGTGATTTTTCGCAAAAAAATGCAGTTTTTCCTTCATGAAATGAATACAATTGAACCTAGAAACATAATGCAGGTCTCATTTTATAAAAAAAAGTTTTGCTTTGAAGAACCACACACCATTTTTTTCTAAAAATGTATAGATTTAAAAATATGCGCATTTTTCAGGACCAGACTTCACCTGAATCCTAAAAATTGACTTTTTATAAAAAAGCGAAAAAAAAAAATTGTAACATTCCATTTCATCTGCTTTCCACTTTTTGTTTTTGTTTTTTTCGTTTTGTGAAGTCCAATAAAGTGTTTGATTAAAAAAATCCCAAAGAAAAGGAAAAAAATCGAATTTTAAACTGAAAGAATTTTAAAAAAAAAGGGACGGCAAAGGAAGTATAGAAATGAGAGCAAATAATGCTCAATTGCATTTTATTATTAAAGTTGTGTTACAAGAAAGGAGGTATAATAAAGAAAATAAATTATTTTCCCTTACAACTGTCACGTTAACCCTTTCCGGCACAGAAAAATTCTGTTCGTAAAAGGATGAAATGATTGTCTACCCCGGAATTTACAAACGACATTTTTGGAAATTAAAATCACATTACCTTTCATTGTGAAAGCAAAATTTTATTAAAATATTCTTCGTGCCGTTTGTAAGTTTGGAATTAAAATTAGGTGGTCCCGACGTGGGACACTGTGCGGGAAAGGATTGAAGTGGTAATGGTTTAGATAAGGTGGCTTATGTTGACTTTTTTTTACCAAAGTATTATCTAAAAATGAAAATGCAACTTGATTCGAGTTAAGATACCAAAGGCGGTTTGTCATTTTAGCAAGTGCTTTGTCTGTAACCTATTCATCAAATTTTCTGTAGTGAACAAGTGATTTTATTATTTGCAGGTCTTGAATTGGGGGCTAAAGTGGCAGTGGCAGTATTGAAGCACGCTTTTGCATAAATATTGATTAAAAATAAGAAAAGATCTCTGATACCTTCTTTTTCTAAATTTGTTATTGAAAGATGATCCTTGAAACAATATATTTTGAGAGAATGAATGGCCTGTGCCTCCATCCATCTGACATGATTAAAAGTACCAGGTGCTTTGAAAAGAGTCTTTTGCAGAAGGAGTTCTATAAAAATTAAACAAAGTTGGATAAACTCTTTATAATCATCCCTGAGCTGTTAATTTTTAAGAGTTCCTGTAAGAAAATTTGAAATTACTTCTGAATTAACTATTTATACCTAGTATTTCATCTTCAATAACATTTGTATACTTACTCTGGTTTAATTTAGACCACCCAATCAGAATTGGTTTTTTTTAAATATCTGGCTGAGGGGTAGTGATTATGCCCATTTTACAATCAAGAACAGCTTTTAGGAAAATTTCTAAATTATGGTGGCGGCATGGTAAATACAGAAGACTTTTTCTTTAACAATTGCTATAGAAAAATGCAGGTTAACTCTGAGGCGACCTGTGTTTACTGCAGTTGTATCAAAAAATATTGCCTGGATTTTACCAACTTCCTCCCACTCTTCAACTGCTGAAAATACAGCTTTCGCCTGAATTATTCCGATACTATTTTCAAGTTGAGGAACTCGTAGTAACTGTTCTTCATCCCCACAACTAATTAAAACTTTTATCCACTCTACATTTTCTTTATTCAAAAAATGGTGAAGCAGTTTTCCACCCCAGTGAACAACAGTTCTCTCTAAACGGAAATTTTAAAATCTGTTTTTGATGAGCTCAGTTTTTTGTTTACGAAACAGTTATTTGCAGAGTCGATGTCTGTGGTTAGCTAGTGGATGTATTCTAAGTCTAGCAGCTTCTCTGGCGTTCAGTTCATTTTGCGAATATTATAAAATAAAATACATAAAACTTGACAATTACTTGGCTGCTTACTGTCGATGATTTGATGAGACATGTGGCCAATTTAAAAAATTTTACATTTCTGCCATCATATCAAGAGGGGGAAGGGGTTTTACGGAATGTTTCGTCAATTCTAAAAATAGATAACCATAACAGATAACAAAAATAACCTTGTAATAAAAAGAGAAATTCAGAGGTTCAACTGCAACACAAATCGAGAAGCTCTTTCTTACTAGACACAGAACTAGATAACTAATAATCAATTATAATTCGTGAAATATTTTTAAAGTTACAAAAATTGTTCACTTATTTTTGCCTATTAATAAAAATAATACAAAACAATTATCAAAAGTAATAAAATTTTTAATTTTTACCTATGTTTCAAAAATGCAGAGTTTGAGGGCATGGTTCACTAGATGTCCTGAAAAATACTAAATGTTCATTAAATATAAGTTTTCATGAGAGTAAAAGTTCAAGGCAACAACAGTTTCTATGAAATAAAACAAGAATCAGGTTTCTAAGACAAATATTTTTCACATAAGGAAAGAAAAACGACAATTTTTTGCCAAAAATTGCAAATTTTCAAGAATTCAACCTCGATGAGGCACGGGTTAATATTATTTATTTGAGCTGAAACTTTGCCAATCTCATTTTCTAACTAATTGGCAACTTTTAGGAGGGTCCCCTCGAAGAAAACGTTAAAAAAAAATTTCCCCATGTTGCTTGCGACCACCCTAGTGGACACCTGTATATAATTAAAATGAAATCACACACACTGGCTTCCTATAATATACTGACTTCCTATGTTCATATCCTGTTCACCTTTAGAATTTTACCAATTGTTCATATATTTGTGATTTCATCTTTATTATATATATATATATGTATATATCAAGAAATCATTTTCCCAATCTTTTAAATTGTAAGAAATTAAAAAATATAACTGAAGGTAATTTGAACATATCGTTGAAAAATGAGCTCCAATTTATGTGATATGTATGGTATGGTTTTTTTAGCCCCCGGAATGCTATTTCTTTCTCCCAGCTTATTTTGCCTCCAATAAATAACGTTACCTTGTGTATGCTAGCCGTAAAACAAAAGCCGATGTTTCATACCGTCGTATTGGGGAAAAAAAGGACTTTTTAATGTAATTTGTTTGAAAATTTCATCTCCATTTGTTTTTGAAATGTAATTTTTTTTTTTTTTTTTTTTTTTTTTTTTTTTTTTTTTGTAGTTTTTAGCGACATTTGTTTCATTTTGGCAACTCAAGTTCTCCATTTCTGTAGAAAGTAAAGAAAAAATTGTTGAAAAATAGCAATTATATCTTTTTGTTGCCATTTTCTCATAAAAATTGAAAAAAAAATTAATTAAAATACGTGCTATTTTGAGAAAAATATAAATGAAGGATTTAGGATAAAACACGGAGCTATTATAAACTATATTTAATTTTAAGTATCTATATTAATGCAAATGACGTCATTTTACATAAAATAAAAGCGTGTGCTTTAAGTCTTAAAATTGAAATATGTTTTGCACTACAGTAGAGTCCCGATTATCAGAGTCCCGCTTAACAGAGTTATTTTCTTCTGATGGACTGATGGCTTCTATTATAATGAAACAGCCATTATAAATGACGCGTTAGGTGAACATGAAAGAGCAGCCGTAAAAAGTTAGAACTCTGATTTTCTGGTCAGAATAGAAAAAAAAAATGGCCATTTTTTTTTTTTCAAAAAAAAATTATGGCTATTTTATTTTTTTTCCATTCTGACCAGAAAATCAGAGTTCTAACTTTTTACGACTGCTCTTTCATCTTCACCTAACGCTTCATTTGTAATGTCTGTTTCATAATAATAGAAACCACCAGTCCACCAGAAGAAAATGAAGTAATGGAAATGCCGGGGGCGACACTAAATTCTGGAAAAGCAGAATTCCTGTTCTCTAGTACTAATTTATCTATTTTTTTTCCACCAAAGTGAAGCATGCATGCATTTATACAAGAATTAGAAATTGTAAAACCTTTTTGATTCATTTGATCATCAGGAATTTGTAAGCTAATCAATTATGAGTATACTAATACGACATTAATAAAATGAATAATAAGTAATGTAAGATATTTATGTAAATAGCATCTAAAGCAGTTGTATGTCTCACAGCATATTTATGTGTTATATTTGCATATTTCAGGAGCATGAAAAAAGTTCCGGCTGATGCTAGAAAATCTTTACAAATCTTAGACAATGTTCTTGATGGATTCGATATTGGTAGAGACGAACATCGTCGCAGTGAATCGGCTGATAACTTAAGGTAACTGCTCTTCAATAAAGAATTTCATTTTGGATATAAAAGGCACACATACTACGCACAAATATGATTCCATTTTGCTTTAAATTTTTGATCTTGAGTAATTCAATTTTGCTTTATAATTCATCACATAACTGTGTGTAAAATACTTTTTAATCTAGTAGCTTAGCGTTAACGAGCTAAAAGTTATAATGGGCAACTGATTTAACCCTTTATTTGCTGAATTGTGAATTTATGAAAATTTTAGCTTCTAAAGCTTTTTTTTTTGCGAATATTTGAAACTACATTAGAAGATTTACATAACCATTTAATAAATTTTAGAAGGATTTTAGAACGATTGAAGGATTTAGAAGGATTAATTAAATTTAAATTTATAGGGATTGTGTATATTTATAATCCCACTCAATTTTTTTATTTTAAATATATCTTTCTTAGTATTTTGTAGAATTAGGAAATGTATAAATATGATATTCTTACAATAGAAATATAGAAATATTTCCGAATTGAAAAATACCCCCCCCCGCCCCCCCCAACGCCAGGAAAGCTGAAAAGATGCAAAGTCAAAAGAAATCATCCTTTTAAAAATATTTTTGTTTAGTGTAACCCATAATGCTTTTGGAAGAAGATAAAGTAATGCCTCTATAACTCATTCTAAACTGTATTACAACTAATCGATGTATAAAATGAATTTTACAACAAGTTATTTTAATGGTGCTTATAAGTACCGTCAGTAGATAAAGGGTTAAAACAAAGTTTTACTTTTAGTATTTTCTTGAGACTTTCAAACTATACAGAGAGTATTAAATACATTTGTAAAACGATAGCAATAAAATATTAAAGAAATTTAAATGTGGTACTTTTTCTTTTTTTAAGCAAAAGTGTATTATTTGAAATAAGAAATATCATCTTCTACATTAATAATTATCTCGAACAGTCGCATGTATACAAGCTTTGAGTCGAAAGAAATCCCCCCCCCCCCCCCCCCCGTTTGCAAAAATCAACATTCTTATGCCATTGTCTCATTAGAATTCTTAGTTTGAAGATCCACATTCTTTTTCTTAAATGTCGTAAAATCGAGGGTATGGAAAATGTTCAAGGCAAAATAAGCATTTAGAATAAGACTGACCTTAAAAAGAGAGAAAAAAAAAAGAGAAAAACCACCAAATTTTCACGGGAAGACGGTTCCAAATCCAAATGAATGCCTGCAAAATATAAGTTTTCTAAAGAGTTTCAGCTAAGGAGGTAATCGCTGACTTCTCTTACAATAGCAAATTAAACGTAAGAAAAAAAGAGGCGGATTTTAAAATCAAAGCCCGATTGACTTCGTGTGAGGTGTGAGGCATACATTTATATCCCAGCCAATTCTTTTCAACGAATCCGTACAAAATTCATACATTACAAGTATGACAAAAATTAGTTTTATTTACACTTTAAACCATAGTTTTATGTTTACGAAAATTATCAGGTTTCAGAACATACATTAATAAAGATGCCTTAAAATTTAGCAGCAACATTTAGTTTGCAACTGTAAAATTTAACCATTTACAAATTATATTCGGATTTCTGAATTTTTCAGTTAAACACCCGCTCAGTAACATTAAACCTATGGGCAGGTTGTTTTCGAATTTGTCGTTTAAATTTGAATCTTTTTAAACGATTTATTTTATTTTATTTTATTTTATTTATTTTTTTTTGCATAGTATAGTTGAGCTGGATCTCTAATAAGGCCATTTTGTACTTTTTCGATTTCGGTTGCAGGTTTTTTAAATAAAAGATACTTTCCCTTTCGGAACCGGTTTAATTAATTTACCATCTCCTAACAGCATCTCTCCTGCTTTAGCATGAGCCCCCCTGAAAAGATTAAGACGTGCTCGACGGCGCTATGAACAGTTGTCCGACTTCGTAAGGGGTCACATCATAGGTCTCAGAGAAGCTAGTTGGTCGGGTCGAACAGACATATTAGCTAGCATGTTGGTCGAAGCAATATGGTAGTTGCGCGGTGTACGCAGCAATGGATCAGAGAAAGAACAGTCAGCCACCGTAAAGGCTGAGCACGCCCCCGAACCACAAAAAGGGGATCGAGCAATTAGGAGAGCAACCATAAACCGCAGAAGGATTCAGAGGAAAAGATTTCCTGGAAAAGTGTAGAAGGATGGTAAATTTGCTTCCTGAACGCAGCCTTAACGTGCGAATAGACCATTCTTCTAACTGTTATCAGTATCGGCGTCTTTTCTTGTGGCCACGTGGTGTCTTTTATCTTTAACTAGCAGGCTATGCCCGCTACGCTGGTCTGCTTATCCAAATGAACTTTGAATTAAACAAAATGTATCATTGAATTTGACATTGTGATTTAAAGCAATATGGAACCTTACCTGGAATGTCCTTTCGCACTGCTGAAAACGATAAGAACGCCAATGTGCCATTATATTTTCTAATGTGTAGACAAATTTTCAGCTATTAAGGTCTTAACCCTTTTAGTTGATCAATAACAGTAGGATTGGTAAAGAAAGATAGTACAATACGCAACACAATAAAACAAACCCTGAAAAATTATATAACTACTTGTAATAATGCAAACAAACAAACGGACAAAATCCATCCAGTAAAACTTTTTTTAAAGGTCATAAGGGGTCAACTTTCATAAGGGGTCCATCTGATTATAGAACTTTCCCCCATAATTCTGTAACTAAGCAACGTAGAATGATACGCAATAAACTAAATCCTCCGCAAACATTGTCTTATCAACAAAGAAAGTATTATCAATATCCGCCATCTAGAACTTTTTGAAAAGTCTAATCTTTCATAATCGGTTTCATATGATTATGGAACTTTCCGCCATTACTTTATGACTAAGCAACGTAGAACAATATGCAAAATACTAAAACCATGTCTGAATAGATATCTAACTAAAATGAAATTCCTATCAAAATCCGTTCTGTAGAACTTTAAAAAATGTTAAACTTTCATAATCGGGTTCAACTGATTATAGAACTTTCCACCACACCTCTATTATTAAGCAATGCAGAAGAGTATAGTATATACTAAAACTCTGCCTGAAAAATTATTTAACTAACAGTGAAAATTCTATCGTAATCAATTCGGCTGAATCTTTTAAAAAGGTTAATCTTTCATGATCGGGTTCGTCTGATTATATAACTTTAAAACATAACTGTATGTATAAGCAACGTAGAACGATATTTTATATACTAAAATCTTCCCTGGAAAATTATCTAACTATCATTATGATCAAAATCCATTCAGGTGAGCTCAAGTTATATGCAACCGGGACGAATTTCCCATTTCCATTTTACTCTAGTATATATAGTAGAAGCAGAAGTAGATAGATAGATAGATAAGAATATTGATTATTAAAATTTATGAAACTGCAAGTTATTTCTCGTTGTCTTTGCTGAATAATTTTAAAGACTTTTCAATCGGCGAGTATTGAGATTTACTATTATGTCTACAACAAATGTATTTCATTTTGTACCAAAACATTGTCGTTAAAATGAGCCAATTTGCTGTGGGTTCCGATATTATAAAATATATTTTTTTTCAAAATCGCCAACTACGCGCATGACATTTTAAGTGTCTCTTGGCACTGCAGTAGACATTTCCATGTTTTATTCAGCGAAAAATGAATTTATAACTTAATTTTACTTGATAATAAAATATACTTCCACCTTCAAAAAATAGTAAATTAAAATTTTTTGCAGTGTTACGATTAAATAATAATTAAAGCCAAAAGAAATTCGCGTTCAATAAATATCAAGCCCCAAAGTTTGGCATCGTTTGCAATAACATTTGGTACTTTTCTTTTCCACTACAGGCGCCTTGGCGTTTTTTTAAAAGCTTGGCGCTATTCGGGCATCAGAAAGTGAGATTTATTGCCAATTGATATAAACAGTTAAAAAACAAACTTGATGAAATTTTTTGTTTGTTTATATATGTATATTATAAATGTTTTTTATATACAAATTACTTCTGTTTCTAATTAAAATTAGATAAATTGCATCTTTATGTTAAATAAATTGTATAAACAGAAAAATGCTTGTTTATATGAAATGAAACAGTGAATAGGTTGCCAGAAAATATGTTTCCAAATTTTCTCTCCGCCAAGGCTATTTTCTCTGTTTCGCCAAGATCCCTATACTGTAAATTACCAAAAAATTTTGCACATTTAGGATTGAAATAAATGGCGCAATAACATACAGTTTGGTATGGGGTTGGTATAACGTAAAAATAGGAAAAGGTCGCCAAAAAGTTTTCTTTCAAATCACGCCAATTCTGTGTTAATTCGGTTATTGAATAGCTCCGCTTTAAAAACACAGAATCAGTTTAAACCTTTTCCTAAGTTAATTATGCGCCAAACCACGCCAGGTAACATACGCCAATTGTCAGTAGACTCAATTATGTAACTTATCGGTACCAAATATGCCAATTGTCTATGGATTCGATAACGTAATTTATCTTCTTAATTTATGCATACTTTACAAACTACATCTACTTTCCAATTTTCCTGATTTTAAGATCAATGGGTACTGTTAGATGTTAAAAAGCTTGGCGCAATTCGGGCTTAAGAAAGTGAGATTTGTGGCCAAATGATATGAACAGCTATAAAAACAAATAAAATGAACTTTAAGCTTTTTAAAATATGTATTCATATATATATCCCTATATAAATTTTTATTTATGAATATTAATATTTTTGTTATTTATATACAATTTACTTCTGTTTTTATATAAAAAAGAGATAAATGTATTCTTTATAGTAAATAAATTATCTAATTACTGAACAAAAAATATGGATGAAAACTTTCCTTGCCCATTTTTTCCAACTCGCAGCTATATTGGAAAATTACAGAATTTAACCCATTGCTCTATGACTAAACAGTGTCGAACAATATATTATATACTAAAACTATCCCTGAAAAATTGTCAAATTAATAATGCAAATTCTATCAAAAACCGTTTATTTTAATTTTTAAAAAGGCTATTGTGATAATTGCGTACACCAGACTACAGATTTTTCCCAAAAACGGATGGCTGAACAACATAGAAGGGCATGTTGTATACTGAAAACGCCCCTGGAAAATTATCTAATTAACAGTCCAAGTTCCATCGAAATACATTGGGCAGAATCATTTAAAGAGGCTAATTTTCCATTATCATGTTCATCTCATTAAAGGTCTTTAAACCATAATTCAATACCAAGAAACGTAGAACGACGTGTTATGTACTAATAAATTCCCCGAAAAATTACCTATCTAACAGTGTACGTTCAGCAGAACTCGAGTTATAAGCAGCGGGAATGAAATTTCCATTTGAATTATATACATATATATATATAAGTAGAATTGGGTATTTCCAGAAAATGCTGTCGTTTATTGAGAAATAACCAATATTGTGAACGTCGCTCAAACCGATGGCACGCTCATGCATTTTTGGCTTAAAATTAAATCGTTTGGCGATAAAATGAAATCGCAAAAAACATACAATATGTAACTCACAAGTATCGTCATTTTTATAATTACATCTGCTAGTTTCTTCTGTATGTCACATGATGGTCGAGTCAAATAAAAATAAAAAGTAAATTTAAAAGAAATCATAAACAAAAACAAAATTGTCACTCAGATATTATTTTATAAAATTTTCTGATGCATTTTATTTAACCGGACGCAAGAGATAAATTGCCAAATATAGTTTAAAACTGCAATCTTTCATATTGAATAAATTTTTAAGCATTACGAACATTCTCTTTCATGTTTAAATTCGATATTTTCGTTTTCCAATATTACCACTCGTCATTTTTTTTTTTCATTTTCTCTCTTCTTTTCTTTTTTTTTCCTTTTAAATAAAATTAGTAACAGTTTTTTTCCGCGATGTACAGCCATTTCAATTCATTTATCAAAAAATTCATCGCCAATAAAATAATGGTAACCCTTTCGCCCAAAATAACAGAACTTTCCGTCATAATTCTATAACTAACCTACGTAGAACGATGTGTTATAGCTTAAAACCTTCCCTGAAACAATACCTATCTAACAGTATAAGTTCCGTCAAAATCCATGCAGTAGAATTCGAAATCTAGGCGTTCGGAACGAAATTTTCGTTTGGATTTTATATATATAATAGATAGAATAGATAATAGATTATGTGTTATGAACTATCTCAAAGTTTAAAACAGATCGCATTGTTAGATTTCCTAATTTTAACAATATCGCGTTATGTTAGTTCCACATTCCACCACCAGGGAGCGCACTCTGTTCTTAACGAAAGCGTATCTGAACGAAACTCCTTCGTGCAACCTTTCCGTAGATACATGAATCGGGAGGGTGGCGGTCTTAACCAATAATTTAAGATAATTGCTGAAATTACTACGAAAAATATTTTAAAGGGGCCCTACGCGGGCCCCTAATAGAGTTAGAGGAAATCGGAAGACGGAAAAATAATCGCGGGGAAAAGTTTGCTTGGGTGCTTCGGAGCTACTTTTGGCGCGAGATCTAAGCTCTACGACCAATAGGAGCCCAGATATTTAAGGAAATATGAAGTAACAAAGTCCAATATAACAGAATTTTCCATAACAATTCTATAACTAATCTAGGTAGAATGATGTGATATAGCTTAAAACCTTCCCTGAAACGATACCTATCTAACGGTATCAGTTTCGTAAAAATCCATGCGGTAGAACTCGAAATCTCGGCGTTCGGAACGAAATTTCCGTTTGGATTTTATATATATAATAGATGACTTAAAAAGGAAAGGGACTGATGTCCTGCAAAAGAGGAACCTTTCCGTCAAGTAGAGTTGAGCCGCTTATCTCCTGACCCATTGTTGATTTCCCACATCCTTTTGTGAATAAACCACAGAAAGATGCAGAACAAAAGATTTCAGGGAAAACTGTAGAAGGATGTCAAAACAAGCGTTCGCACGGAGCCTTAATGGAAAACCATAACGACACTCTATTAAACTACAACGACAGTCTCGATATCGCTATCATCTATTCGACGCCATTTGCCACTTAACATGGATCTAGTAATAGCAAGGATATACCATCCGTAGATGACTAGCCGAATCTGTGGCCAGGTCTCGGCGTCCGTTAAGACTGCGTTCAGAAAGCAAATTTACCATCCTTCTACACTTTTCCAGGAAACCTTTTCTTCTGGACCCTTCTGCGATTTATTCACAAAAGGATGCAGGGAATCAAATGGGTCAGGAAATAAGGAGTTTAGCTCTATTTGAAGGAAAGGTTCGCCTCTTGCAGGACATCAATCGGTTTTCTTTTAATGCCATTAAAGATTAAAAACACCGCGTGACCACAAGAAAAGACGCCGATACCGATAATAGTAGATTGATGCGTATATTCACACCTTGACAGTTGTCACCAATCTTTCAACATAGGCAGTGTCGTCTGGATTGGTGTCGATCTCGGACAAGCTGGACAGTGTTCTGATTGGAGGAATTTGATATTCAGCAATGAATCCCGCTTTTCTCTCAGTGCTGATGACCACCACATACGTGTGTGGAGGCAGAGAGGTCGGCGGTCCAATCCTGCATTTGTTACTGAGTGGCACACTGCTATAACACCTGGTGTGACAGTAGTCGTTTTTCAAGGTCCTCTGATGGCTCGCAGGTGCATTGTAACTATTTAGTAAAGAAATAATCGCAAACGAAAAAGAATTGTATCTCATTTGAAGAAATATATGTAAAATCACATGGCGCTGCTTCGAATGGCTTTTTCTCGAATTCGCGAACATTGAGCAGACTTGAAAGTTCCGCCTGATTTGTCGGAGAAAATTGACATGACGGACGATACTAACAAGGGAACCACTTTTGGTGCTGCTCTCACCTAGCATCGAGACCTGGTGCATTTTGTAGCCCTATACATAAATGTTAAGAGAACCGATAAAATTTACCTGTTAAAATCATATTTTATACACATTTTTACACTTTTAATTTTTTATTATTACATTTTTATTTGTTTATTTCACGCCAAAATTGAGTTAAGTCGCCTAATGCGGCGCTACATTTTTTCCGCCCGCTTTATCCGCGGAATAAATGTACAGTACAAATTGGAATTATATCAGATTGCGATTTGTTAGATAATTGATAGCATAAAAAACAGAATTACGTGTTTTTTTTTTCTATGCAGACGATAAATAAATAAATAGTAAATATATTTTTATAAAAGCTTTCAAGATCATTGAAAACTATTTTTTAGTGAGATACAAAACAAGCAAACTATTTTCTTTGGAAGTCGAATAGAATAAAGTTTCGAATGTTTAAAATAAAATGTGGCTGTATTAAATGGTTTTTTGATAAAAGTAATCATAAAGTAAATTAATATTTTTACACAATTTAGAAAAATTACTGTGGTTAATTAGGTCGGATATTACAATTTCTATTGAAGTCCAAACTACTCCTCACACAAGACAAACAGCTATGACATTTGGCTAAGGTTGCCGGAGCGCTCTACTTTTGAAGAAAAAAAACACACCAATTTTTTTCTCCGCCAAAACAGTGAATATAATGTTGCAATTTTTCAAAATCAAATTCGTGGGTTTTTGAAGGAATTTTTAAACTTTTTTCAATATTTTATACTTATTATTAACTAATTTTTATTTTTAAATGCTTTTCTTTAAAAAAACTTCTATGTTAATAGTCCGATAAGTGGTCTCGAAAATTGCATTTTCAGAAAGTTATGCTGCTGTAAAATCAAGAAATATTATTTTAACAGGAAAATTTTATCGATTCTCAAATTTCATAATATAGGGCTTTAAAATGCACCAGGTGTCCATGCTACGTGCGAGTAGCACCAAAAGCGGTTCCCTTGCAAGAAAAACTCTAGTATGGCGTAAATTTAGAGCCAGAACTTTAGACAAGAGTCAAGGTTATCCAATAAATTGTTGCAAAAAATACTTTATGGATAACACATTTATGGGTAAAAAATAACTTTGAAAATCGTTTTCATAAAGCGTGAAAGACATTAAAAATACGAAACTATGAACCAAGTAAAAAGCATTCTCCGTCGAATGTATAACAGAAAATTTTTTATTAACAAGTGGGTAAGTGTGATCACAGATCGCAGGGGGTTTCGTTTAATATTCCTTTCAAAACACTTTATCCTTTTGCGAAATCTGTTAGTTTCACATTTCGCAACCAGGGGGCGCACTCTATTCTACACAAACCTCTATCCGAACGAAACTCCGTTTTACAACCTATCCATAGATATCGTAGTCGAGGGGATCGGGTCTATAGCACCCGAGATAGGTAGGCGCCCCTGGCGGTAAAAAGTGGAACTGAAATATGTAAGGCTATGTACATAATATGAAAGAGTGGTCAAAAGGGTGTCGGCAAAAGTTAGAAAAGTATCCACCGGGTGCAATGGGGGGAAGATTAGAAAAATTGCTTAAAATACACAAGTTAGAGCCCGGTAGGTAATTAATATAAGACTTAAATTTTTATGATTTTTCGTGTGATCGATCGCAAGTGTTTTGCTATAAGTATGCAAAATTTAATGTCTTCAACTTAAATAGGGGCTCAGTTAGCAAAAAAAGCTTAAAATACACAATTTAGAGCCCAGGGGGTTAAATATAAGACTTTTTCAAAATTTCATGATTTGTCGTTTGATGTGAGGTGTTCAGCTATAAGTAAGCGAAATTTCAATTCTTAAATTTAATTAGGGGATCAGTCAGAACAAAACGATTAAAATACACAAGTTAGAGCCCAGAGGGTTAAATATAAGGCTTTTTCAAAATTTTATGATTTGTCGTTTGATGTGAGGTGCTCAGCTATAGGTATGCAAAATTTCAAGTCTCCAAAATATATAGTTTCTGAGAACGGGCTCTGTGACGGACAGACAGACAGGGGAGCGAGACGAAAAGGGTTTCGTCATATGAACGAAACCCTAAAAAATATTAATACATTTTATTTATGAGACTTGGATTATTACATGTTGAATGAAAGATAAGTTTAAAATTTCTAAAATAAAAATTCGCATTTTTTTTTTTTTTTTTTTTTTTTTTTTTTTTTTTGGTCTTAATTGCAGTGCGAGCTATCTATTGAATCTATTCTAATATTATAAAGAAGTAAGGTTTGTTTGTACTGGGTAATCATTGAAACTACCGAGCCGATTTAGAAAATAAGGGTCGCAAAATGCTGGTAATCATCTCTTCTTCAACTTCGGCTATATTTTATGTACAACAATCGATACTTACAACCCCCGGGGGCGTGTAGGAGCCAAAAACGTTCTAAAATTGTAATTTCCGTGACACTGTTGGGGCTAAACCTTTGAAATTTGGCATGTTTAAGATGTAGGGTATACCGGAGTTAGTTGGCCATAAGGGCATGTTGGCCCAGTCGCGATATCTTTTAAACTTTGCATTAGATGACATTGTCAGTCCAGCAAAGTATGCGTTGCTTCGCTTTCCACCTTCAACATCAGCACCATTGAAGTCGGAGCGTCCGTTAAAGAATTATTGAGAATTTTCAAAATTTTGCAAAGGAGAGTAAATTTCTTCTCTTATAAATAATCGTTTTTTATTTGTTGGTAGATTACATTTTAGATTTTCACACATAATAATTCAGAAAAATAATTGCTCGTAGTTATTGTAGGGCATGTTTTTTTATTGAAAGACTTTCAGAATAATTCCTTACAGTCATGAAAAACAAAAATGGCGATACGGGGTTAGTTGGCTCATTTGGCACCGGGCCAACATGCCCCGGTATTAGGGGTTATTGGTATTGGGGGTGGTTTTTTAATTTGGCTCTGGGGCATAGGAATTTTGATAGTTTTAATGAATTATTTTAATAAACATTTATTATTATTTTAATTAATTTATTATTAATTAATAGTAAGGAACTATTTTATTAATTGAATTCCTGGTTATTCCAATCAATTTTTTTACAAAAGGAAGTTATAATGTTTTTCACCTCCTCCCCAAATTAAATCAGCTGCTCCTGTTGTACAAAAACATTTATAACTTTCCTAATTATAGAAAAATCCCTGTTGGCTTGGCCTACAAGCGCAGGTAGATTTCGAAGTTAAGTACTAATTTCACCAAGAATTTAACGGATTAAGGGAAATGGGATTTTTTTCTTATACAATCTGCACCCCCTCACACACACACACTTTTTTTGTTTTTAATTTATTTTTGCTGTAAGAGTTGCTCCTATCAAAAGCTTGTCAATACAAAAGTTGTAGATAATATTAAGAGGATTTATGATAAATTTAAGTGAATTTAATATCGTGTGAATTGATGAAGTTATGAATTTTTTTCTTCTGAAAACCCTATTTTTTGCACCCTTTGACGCCATTTTTAATTATATCAAAAATCTGTCATGCATAATTTTTTGGCCCTTTTCCTAGAAGTTTTGAAAACTTTAAACTGATTGGATATGTTATCGCGTCCATAGAAAAGTAAAAAAAATATATATATAGATAAGTAAAGTTTTGAACTGGGGGTAGTTTTGGGCTCTAGGGGGTCATAATCGGTGTAGATCTGCAAAAGTTTTCCAAAAATTCCAACATATGGGAGACTGCAATAGGTAGTATTTCTTACGAAATCTACCTAAAAGTTCGTCCTCCCAATGTTAAATACTAAGTAACAAAAAGTAACAAATAAAAACCTAAAAGTAACAAATCTAACAATCAAAGTCTACCCGATTCTGATATTTCCCAATTATTAATAAAAAACCCTTGTTCCCCCATCCAGAGAAGTGTTTGCCACAAATAATGCTTTAATAAAATCACATTTTATGAAGTGAAAACCACTTACCTGGGTAGTTATTCGTTGAAATAATAGTAATAATCCTTTCTGTCTAAATAATCCTTTCTGTCTTCATAATCCATAAAAAGGGCAGTTTTAAGAAACAATTTTTTAATTATAAAAAATATCTTTTCCTTTAAGAGACATGTTGTCCCTTCCACAGACAGAATAAAACTACACTTCCTGAACCGTTAATAAAGATAAGCAGTTCAAACAAAAAATATAAAAAAATGATATCATCCAACACACCTATATCAAGCACATTGCTATATCCTAACTTATTAGATTATCTAAATCTCATTATACCAATAATAAATCATGAATGTAATCAATAATATATATATTTCATAATAAACAAACTGTATATTTTATACTTGATTAGGAATTAAAGTTTTATGTAAACGAAAATTATCATTATTTCAAAGAACCTGGCATTACACAAAGCATCATGAAGCAATATTACATTTTACTGACAGAAATTTGAAGGGAATGATGCTTTAGAAAAACATAATAAACGAAAGAAAGAATTATTGCATTTAACAGATGTTCAGAGGCCTTGATACAATTTATTTATCATCAAGTGTTTGTAATAAACCACCTAATTAAGGATGAATGAGTTCTTAAATTACTGTACTCTAAGATTGACGGTGTTTTAACACCTAGCATGCCTTTATTAAAATTTATTACTGTTCCGTAATGTATTAAAGAAATTTTTTATGAGAAAATAAAATCAATTTTTAAAGCAATTTTTGGTCGAAGTTAATAATTTGAATAACTCACAGTTTTAATATTTAAAATTTTGATTTCAATTTAGAAGGCTATATTGTGTTTTCGTTCGCAAGAAATTAAAATTTAGTTTTGGTAAAATTTTGATCATTTCTTAAACTTCTACACTATCAGAACATTAAAAAGTGACGTGGGCTATACTTACCCCGCAATCGGGGCAGGTTGGCCCAAGCGACTTGGTATCAATTTGAGCTTCTAAACTAATACTTGTAGTTAATATTTTCAAGTTTTACTATTGTGACTTCTTCCTAAAAGTACACTGATAGTGGTAACATAAAAAGAAATTTAAAATGTTGAATTGTAATTTTTTTTAATTATTAGAAGAAAAAGCGGGCCAACTTGCCCCCGTTTACCCTAATTGTTTCCAAAGAATTTTTTATACAAAAATTAAAATTTAAAGGAGTGGAAATGAGCGGAATATGTTTTAAAAACGTTCTAAATTAGGATTTATTCGGAATTGTTAAGATTAGAAAATTGAAACGACCGTTACTTTTACAACGTATTCGCAACAGAACAATTTCTAAAAAATTCGAAATGCAAGAGGGTTCAAAACAAAAAAAAAGTTCTAAAGTTGCAATTTCTGTGATACTGTTGGCTTAAAACTTGAAATTTCGCATGGTGGTTTCTTTTAAAATGTAAACGCACCCAAAGAACGGCTTATAAAAAATTCGAAAACTTAAAAGGTGAAATGAACGTAAAACATTCTGAAAATGTCATTACGATTTCTTTGGAATTGTTAGGGTTAGAAACAAGAATTGCCTGTATTATAAAACTGGACCCCTCATCCCTTCCCAAATAATCAAAAAATCCTCATGCAACACAACAGGTTGCTACGCAACTAGTGAATCATATTTTCGTATCATATTTCATTAATCAATGGCAATTCAAATATACATAGCATAAGTAGCATACGCTTTCATATTTTTTTTAATCTAAAAATGTGGCATGTTGCAATGTTGACAGACATTGCTTGTGAATTTTTTGCGCGCGCACGAAAAAAGGTTCGCCACCCTTGCACTGTAAAAAAAATTGTTAGTTTTACAGTGTAATACCGGCAGCTGGGGTGCAGTTTATTACCGTAAAATTAACCGTAATAAATCGCAAAATTAGCGAGTAATATACAGTTAAGAGGCTACTTCAGTCAAACGAAAAGGCCCGTTCACTAATGCTAATCCCATGGAAGAAATTTATAAAGATATTTCGGTCGCATTTCAATATTTTTAAATGATTTCTTTTGCATTCCATAGTTGAGATTGATCTGTACAAAGGCCGTTGTTTACTTTTTCGATTTTTCTTATAGGTATTTCTTATGAGGACACTTTCATTTTCGGAACTGGTTTCAAAAGTAAAAGCATCCTCGTGAAAAATATCTGCAATCAAAATCGAAAAAGTAAAAAACGGCCTGCATACAGATCGATCTCAACTATTCAATGCAAAATAAATCCTTTTAAAATATTGAAATGCGACCGAGAAATCTTTATAAATTTCTTCCATAGGATTAGCATTAGCGAATGCGTCTTTTCATTTGACTGAAGTAGCCTCTTAAGCAGTAATATACGGTTTAATTCGTATATACGGCGGTATATTACTGCTTATTTTACGGTTATAAACTGGCACCCCAGCTGCCAGTATTATATCATAAAATCAGCAATATTTTATTGCAATATGGTTCAGAACAATAAATAAGTCTGATGAATAAATAATACTGTTAGAAAATGCTCTTTTGTTTTCAAGAACATCCACCAGATGGCAGCATCAGACAATCATTTTTTTATTTTGATCTACTGTGACAGACACTCAGTTTAGTGAGTGTTGCTTCTTCCCTTATAGCAGTTGGCAGCAAAATGCTGCTTGATTAAAAAAAATTCAATAATATTCCAAAGGAATATAATATGATAAAAAAACTGCAACAAGCCATAGTACAAAGTATTTCTTTGTGTTTGTAAATAGTCTTATACATCTGTTTTGTTTTTATTGTGAAGTGTGATCTGTACTGTGACCAGCATATATATTATTCTAGTGTATTCAATCTTCTAATAAATGTTTTTTTGTTCATCCAAAGAAGAGTATATTTCCATTGAAACACATCAAAACATAAAGGTAAAACTTTTAACTTTTTTTATTGTTTACCTATTGAGGAATTTCGTATTCATGCCTTCCATATGGAATAACATTCTAACAGTCGATTATGAGACTGAACTTATCTCAATTTTAAATATAGTAATATAAAAGAAGAAAATATAATATAATTAAATTCAAAGAAATAATTATTTTCTGAATGTTGGTATTTTTCACAAGTGAATGATATAAAAGAAAATTCAAAGAATTGTTCTTATTTTGAAACCAAAAGTGTATTGATAAGAAAAGAAATTATTTTGATTTTGATTTTGCCAGTTTCTTATTGAAATTTTATTATATAAGTTGCAAATGTAAATTTATGTTTTAAACAAAGAATTTAACATTTAAGAACAGTTTTTCTGAAATCAAAAGTAACTTCAAAAATTGTTCTCAAGAATTTTATTTTGTTCTTATTTCATCATTAGCATTATATTTGAGTTTATAATTGTTGTTTTGATGTATTAATAAGAGAAAAAGTTTTATTTTCTGTGAAATAAGCAAATATTATTCTATCATAATGTCTAGTATTAAAGAATCTCATTATGTTGATAAATTAACTGATGACAACTATTCAGTTTGGAAATTCAAAATAGAACAATTGTTAATCAAAGAAGGTCTGTATGATGTTGTATTTGAACCTAAAAAGGAAAATGATGATAATTGGGTAAAAAATGATAGAAATGCTAGGGCATTAATTTGTTTAAATATCTCAGATTCACAAATTGTTCATGTCAGACATGCTAAAAGTGCTAAAGAGACATATGATCAATTGAAATCTGTTCATGAAAGAGTAAATTTAACAAATAAACTTTATCTTCTTAGGAAGCTGTATTCCACTAAATATAATGAAAGCATTAAAATGCAGGATCATATTAATTCTGTCTTAGAATTAGCAGAAAAATTAAGAAGTATAGGTGAAGTAATACAAGATGATAATTTAATAGCTATTTTGCTCTGTTCCTTACCAAATTCTTATAGTACCTTTATAACTGCTATTGAAAGTAAATATGAAACAGATTTATCATTAAAATATGTTCAAAACAAATTAATTGATGAGTATCTTAGAAGAGTTGAAACTAAACAAATTTCAACAAAATTTGAATCTATTGCTTTGAAGGGTAATAGGGATAAACCAAAGCATTTGAATAAGCAAAAATTTTGTTCTCATTGCAAAAAGAATAATCACAACCGTGAAGATTGTTTTCACTTAAAGGGTAATAATACTAACAAAACAAAACCAAATTTCACCCAAGATAGATCACGTCAACAGTTTAAAAAACCAAACAATTTCTCTGCCTCTACTGCTAGTCAAAATGAAAATCTATCAGATTCTCAAAACTATCATGAATTAATGGAAGAATCAAATTCTTTGAATTTTGTTATGAAATCTCAACAAAATGGAAATAAAAACAAAAATTTGTCTTTTGTTATTGATTCAGGTGCGTCTGTTCATTTAGCTAATTCCTTGGAACTGTTCTCAGAATTAAAAAGTTCGAATAAAGATACAATCACAATTGCTAATGGAACTAAATTAACTGCAAAGGGAAAGGGTAAATGTACTTTTAATATTGAAACACTTAATGGTCAAACAAATAGAGTTACATTGGATCATGTGCTTTATGTTCCCGAGTTGGATAGTAATTTATTATCTGTCCAGTCTTGTACTGAGAAAGGTTTTGTTGTAACATTTAAAGATGATATATGTTTAATTAAAAAGGGCAACATCTTAGTTGCAGATGCAAAAGCTGATGAGGGGTTATACAGATTAAAAATAATACCTACAAATGAAAAGGTATATAGTGCTTCAGAAATATTACCCGTTTGTTCTAATGTTAACTGCATTCTAAAATGGCACCAAAGGCTGGGCCATAGAAATTTGGAATCCATCAAGAAAATTCAAAAGGATGATTTAGCTTTAGGTATTACTGTGAATAATTGTTCTCATAATACTGAATGTTCAAGTTGCATAAAAGCTAAGTTAACAGAAAAATCATTTCCAAAAGAAACACAATACAGAAGTAAAAAACCACTTGATTTGATATACAGCGACGTATGCGGTCCTGCAGAAACAAAAAGTATGGGATCAAAAAGATATTTCGTTACATTTATTGATGATTACTCTCGTTATACACAAGTATATTTTATTTCTTCTAAAGATGAAGTATTTGATAAATTAAAAGAGTATGTTGCATCAACAACAAACAAATTTAGATTGAAGATTAAATCTTTGCGTAGTGACAATGGAACAGAATATTGCAACGAATCTGTCAAAGACTACCTTAAAAACTTAGGAATAAATCATGAAACAACGACGCCATATTCACCGTCCCAAAATGGAGTTGCAGAAAGAAAGAATCGCTCGCTTATTGAAATGAGTAAAGCCATGCTTATAAATGCTAAATTGCCAAAAACATTCTGGGCAGAAGCCATAGCTACAGCAGCCTACTTACAAAATAGATTACCCACAAAATCAACTGAAAAGACACCATATGAACTGTGGAATGGGCATAAGCCAAATTTGAGTCACCTTAAAGTATTTGGATGCAAAGCATATGTGTATGTTCATAAACAGAAGAGACAAAAATTTGACGAAAAGGCCACTGAAGGAGTCTTTGTTGGTTACGATTTAAGAAGCAAAGGATATCGAATTTATATAGGTGGTAGAAAAATAGTGATAAGCAGAACAGTGAAGTTTTTTGAAAATATGAACTGTGAAAATGTCTTTCAAGAAAATCCTGAAGAGCGAATCTCAGATTTAATGCATTTAAATTTTTCAGAAGAAAATCTTGAAAATGATAGTGATGCTATCCAAATAGAAAATACTGCAGAAGAAATAAATACGGATGAAAAATCAGTAGATAGCCCAACAACTGAAGAAAGTGAAGATAATTTCCAGAGAAGAATATCTAACAGAGAGACTAAAGGAATTCCACCAGAAAGATATTCTTACAAAACTGAAGACAGTTGTTCCAAAAATCAAGATCCTGAAACTTTTAAAGATGTTTTACAATTACCAGTAAAATATCAACAGAAATGGTTTCAAGCTATGAAGGAAGAATTTAACTCTTTAAAGGAAAATGAAGTGTTTGAGCTTGTTACTTTACCCAAAGGCAAGCACGCCATTGGCTGTAAATGGGTTTACAAAACAAAACATAATGAAAATGGAGAAGCAATAAAATGCAAAGCACGATTAGTTGCCAAAGGTTTCGCTCAAAAATTAGGCACTGATTATGATGAAACCTTCTCTCCTGTCGTCAAACATACAACTATTAGAGCTTTTCTGACCTGGGCAGCTTATCATAAAGCCAGAGTATTTCAAGTAGATGTTAAAACAGCCTTTCTACATGGTAAACTAGATAATGAAGAATTATACATGCATCAACCAGAAGGCTTTCATGATGAAGAAAATAAAGACAAAGTCTATAAATTAAAAAAGGCTATATATGGTCTTAAACAAGCCGCCAAGTGCTGGAATGAAGAAATAGAGAATACTCTAAAGGCATATGGATTTAAACAAAGTGAAGCTGATCCATGTTTGTTCATAAAAGAAAAATCAAAGAAGACAATTCATCTCATACTGTATGTAGATGATATGCTGATGAGCTCAGAAGATGAAAATGAAGTTAATGAAGTAATAAATTACTTAAAGAAATCTTATCCCATAACATCACTAGGAGAAGCAAAATACTTCTTAGGTATAGAAATTTACAGAAAAGAAGATGGAAGTTATTTACTTTCACAAAGAAGTAAAATAACTAAATTAGTTAAGGATTTTCAGCTTGAAGAAGCCAAACCAACTTATACCCCAATGGAAACTAACTATTATAGTTTAGATAAAGAAGAAAATCTTTTATCATCAAATGATAATTATAGACAAGCTATAGGAAGTCTTTTATATATTTCCTCATGCACAAGACCTGATATTACCGCTCCTACACACATACTAAGCCGAAGATGCAATAATCCAAGACAAAAGGACTGGAATGCTGTTAAGAGGGTAATAAGATACTTAAAAACAACGAAAGACCTTGATCTCCACATTTCTTCAAAAGAATATCCTAATATAGTTGCATACTCGGATGCAGACTGGGGACAAGATGCTACAGACAGAAAATCCACCTCAGGAAATGTAATCTTCTTAGGCAATAGCTGCATTTCTTGGTTCTCACGAAAACAAACATGTGTGACGTTATCGTCAGCAGAAGCTGAATATGTGGCACTGTCACAAGGAACTCAAGAGGTGCTATGGATCTTAAAATTATGTAAAGATCTCAATTTACAACAACATTTTCCTATTAGAATTTTTGAGGATAACCAATCTACAATTAAATTGGTTGAAAGTGAAAAATTTAAATCCCGCACTAAGCACATTGATACAAAGTATCATTACATACGAGATTTAAAAACTAAAAATGTTATAGATGTCAAATATCTATCAACAAATGAAATGATAGCAGATATAATGACGAAGCCACTGCCAAAAGCCAAATTTGAACTTTGTAGAAACCTTATCCACCTGGTGTCAGATTCTATCACAAAACGGGAGAGATGTTAGAAAATGCTCTTTTGTTTTCAAGAACATCCACCAGATGGCAGCATCAGACAATCATTTTTTTATTTTGATCTACTGTGACAGACACTCAGTTTAGTGAGTGTTGCTTCTTCCCTTATAGCAGTTGGCAGCAAAATGCTGCTTGATTAAAAAAATTCAATAATATTCCAAAGGAATATAATATGATAAAAAAACTGCAACAAGCCATAGTTCAAAGTATTTCTTTGTGTTTGTAAATAGTCTTATACATCTGTTTTGTTTTTATTGTGAAGTGTGATCTGTACTGTGACCAGCATATATATTATTCTAGTGTATTCAATCTTCTAATAAATGTTTTTTTTTTCATCCAAAGAAGAGTATATTTCCATTGAAACACATCAAAACATAAAGGTAAAACTTTTAACTTTTTTTATTGTTTACCTATTGAGGAATTTCGTATTCATGCCTTCCATATGGAATAACATTCTAACAAATACTTTATGACAAAAAAAAAAAAAAAAAAAAAAAAAAATCTGATGGTGAGCAATAAACTGATTTTATGCAGAACTATTGATTTGGTCAATAAGTTGTCCTGATAGTGAACTATTCAGTTTGATAAATTATAATAACCCGGCTTCAGAAATTTTCTACGATTATAGAAGCAAAAATTACACATTAATAATCAATGTATGTTCTTTATTCATTATTTTTCTGTCATATATAGTATATTATTTCAGAAAATATTATGCGTGAATGCTTTAGTTCTAGTATATTTTTTCCCATTATGTTTAAAATTGACTAAAAATTTCTCTGTTTTCAGAAACGTCACAGATGTAACAGAAGAAGTGCAAAAATCGATTGAAACTCTCGACACAGTTTTAGATGAATTTCAGAAAGAAGGGGGGAGAAAAATTCTTCCCAGAAATCCAAAAATTGGAAAAGGCGAATCTTCGCAAAGATCCAGGTAAGAGAAAAATAAACTAATCTCCTTTTAATTCGACTTCTTAAAAGGAGAGTTTCTCATATCGATCCGCGTTTTTATTTTTATTTTGAAATGTATTTTTCACGCACAACTTTAACATTAAAGCAAGCTTTTTGATAATTTCTTTCAAAAAATTATGCTTCTTATGGTTTGTCTCTTAGCCTCTTTTGGTGCACTTATATGCACTTTACTAGGTCTGGAAGCGCTCGAGCGCTTCCTGATAATAAACTTAAATAATAAACTTAGGGAGCGCGCTCCCTTGAAGTTTTCAAGTTTATTATTTGATTCTCAAAATAAAACAACACCCTTTAAGAAAAAAATCCATTCTCCAACTTTTGTTAAAATTCTTCAACCGTTTTTATTTTGAGG
This sequence comes from Maratus speciosus, assembly GCA_963932465.1. Lineage (NCBI taxonomy): Eukaryota > Metazoa > Arthropoda > Arachnida > Araneae > Salticidae > Maratus > Maratus speciosus. The sequence goes on from OZ010791.1 coordinate 146,040,279, forward strand.
GAATTTTCTAGATTTCGGACAACGTAAGCTCTCGAGTATTTATATACAGTGGAACCCGGTTAAGACGCGCACGGTTAATACGCGATCCCGCTTAATACGCGTATTTTTTCCGATCCCTTGAACATCGCCCATAAGACTAATACAAAAATATCACGTTTAAGACGCGAACGGTTATTACTCGATCCCGCTTAATACGCGATAGATTTTCGGTCCTGTGGTGCAAAAAATCACGTTTAAGACGCGAATTCATTGGTGAAGATGCGAATTCCTTCTCTCTTCTCCAGTGTTTCCAATTTAGCGGATTTTTTTATTCAGATAAAAACACTGTTTCTGTATACTGATATTTATTTTATTTAATAACAGATTAATTAAAGAGAACATTACTAATCGAAAATATAGGAATAGGATTGGAACTAACCCCTTAACGCTCGGATTAAATTACGGTTAAAAAATTAAAATTGCTTATTGGCACCACTTTTATGAAAAAGAAATATTCACCTTATTTAATGACAGGAAAAACGATACTAAAATATAGCCAATTTCACTATTTTATAAAACTGGTGGGAATCAAACAATTTGAGTAAAAGACACAGCCCGAGAATATGACGGGAGCGAGAATTAAGGGGTTAAAAGCCCTCTAAATTTGCAACACTGCAATTCTTCTTTGATCCCGTGATCTAAGATTCTCTGTCTCTCGTTTCGTGTATTTTTTTTATTGTAGTAGAGGAATTCATAATGCTCAGAAACGTCATAAAATTATTATGATTAAAGATGATTATACCTGTTGTTTGTGAGTTTTTAAATGCACTTTATATTACTACTATATTTTATAATGCATGTTATAGACAAAAAAAAAAAAAGGAAAGAAACTCGCAAAGATTAAGCAAATACGACTGTGGTTATTTAATTCTTTTATGATTTCTTTACTTTTGCTGTGCTAACAATATTTCTTACACAAAAATTAATAAGGATGGTTTTTTCTTACATTAAAAAGAAGGACAGATTATATTGGTACTCATTATCACAAGTACTAAATATGATTTTAACAAAAGGGTTGTGCTTCAAAATTTAATATTTTTATTCTTTCTGTTAAAAAAAATAGTCTAACAGAAAAATTATTTTTGTTGTTTTATGTTTGGCTGTCACTTATTAACGACAATAAAGCCATGTTTGAATCCATATTTATTTTCAGTTATTATTCCAGTCGGTCCTATAAAAAGATGCACTGAGTAAAGTTGGAACAATTAAATTTAAATCTAAATATATGTATAAGACACAATTTTTGACCATAAACTTATAAATGAAAGCTCTAAAATTCACTTAGACGATTAGATGGGTAAATAAGCCCAGTTTCTGAAACATTATCCAAATCACGTTTAATACGCGATCCCGCTTAATACGCGACTTTGGTCCACTCCCTTGAAACGCGTCTTAACCGGGTTCGACTGTATTTTTTCCTCTACTAAGTTCTTTGTTTTAGGGTTTCGTTCATCTGACGAAACCATATTCGTCTCACTCCTCTGTAAGTCTGTCACAGAGTCCGTTCTCAGAAACTATATATGTTGGAGATTTAAAATTTTGGATACTTATAGCTGAACACCTCACATCAAACGACAAATCATAATCTTTTGAAAAAGTGTTATATTTATCCGTCTGGGTTCTAATTTGTGAATTTTAAGTTTTTTTTTTTTTTTTTTTCCCCCTATTTGAGCACCTAATTAAGTTGAAGACTTGAAATTTTCAATACTTATAGCTGAACACCTTGCGATCCCACGAAAAATCATAAAATTTCAAAAAGTGTTATATTTATCCCTCCGGTCTCTAACTTGTGTATTTTAAGCAATTTTTCTAACCTCCAGCCTTCTCACCCGGGGAGCACTTTTCTAACTTTTGCCGACACACCTTTGACCACTCTCTCATATTACGCACCATAGCCTTACATATTTTAGTTCCACTTTTTTACCTTTAGGAGGCGCCTAACTCGGGTGCTATGGGCCCGATCCCCTCGACTAATATATCTAGGGATAGGTTGTAAAACGGAATTTCGTTCGGATAGAGGTTTCTTTAGAATAGAGTGCGTCCCCTGGTTGCGAAATGTGGAACTAACATATTTTGCAAAAGGATAAAGTGTTTTGAAAGGAATATTAAGCGAAACCCTCTGTGCGATCTGATCACACTTACCCACTTATTACCCTTTTACGGTAGTATCGTACCGAACACGAGATTCATTTTTGTCCACTTATATTCCGGCGGCTAAACAGAATCTAAATTTACAGACTGTAGTAAAAGTTTTTTTTTCCAATAATTGTACAGCACGAACAATCTGTTCAAATGTCTTAACTTAGTATGGTTCATTTTCGCACTAATATACAATACGTTTTAATCATTATCATGGCGTTTCTTCAATTGAGAAACCGAAAATTTCATTTCCGTGAGACCATATACGTGACGATATACTTAATTACAATCACTATTTACTTAAATTTGTCTTTGTTTGTGATGGAAAATGCTTATCAATTCTGCATTTAAAATGTGCCATATTTTAAAAATTAAAAGCAATATCTTCCCTAATAAACCCGTCAATAACTTTCTACAAGTCAATTTGACAAGCTTTTTTATTTTATTTTTTATCTATTCAGTGGTCAAATAGCTATGACGATGTTGTAACCTGCTGCTTCTTAAATAAATTTTCTTTAAAGTTTTAAGTCTTTTCCTGTGTCTGAGGGGGACAAATCAAATGCTGTTTTTTATTGGCCGTTTGTCTGAACACTCATCGCCCAAACCGTTTCGGGATACAGAAAAAAGGAAGCCATATTCTTACATTTCATACTTTTACGTCTTAAACGCTGCAATCAGTGAGAAAAAATATTGTTGTTAACCCTTTAAAAAATAGATCAAAAAAGGTCGTTTTCTTGGTTGGCTTTTTCTCCCTTTCGGGTTTCGACTATGCTCTCCCAGGGCTCGATTTCAGAGGTACCGATTCACAAAAAATACTTATTTAAAGCTGAGATCTTCTTCTCTTCGACGGTGCAATCGGTTTTGAAAAATATGAATATTAACAATTCGCGGCAGTAGGTCACTTTGTATTTCCTGAAGACGATCATTTTTCGACGCTAAAACTAACTAAACGTCGGTATAATGAAGGGAACGAATATTTTTTCCAACTGGATTAGATCATATTTAAGGATGGAGTAGCACAGTTGAAGTTTATTCCAACACTCTGTTGGAATAAACTTCAACTGTGCTAATCCATCCTTAAATATGAAAAAATATAAACGTCGGTATTTCGACACAATCTTTTTAGAGATCTCGGCAGACTAGGTTTACATCATCTATAAAAATTTCGAAGCGCTCGGACGAGTAAAAGTGTTTAAAAAAGAAAATTAAAAAAAATAATTTGAGAAATTTTCGTTGAAGACATCAAAACATGGGCTTTTCGGTGCGGCTTCGACTCATGTTTTCACTACTAAATCATAGCTGCCAACTCTTCCGCTTTTTTGTACAAGAAAAATTTAACAGAAATTTTTGCCTTACTTAATCGGCAGATTACGGCGATTTGAAAAGGCAAAAATTACTATACAATTTTTCTGGTACAAAAAAGCATAAGATGGTGGCAGCTATGATTAAATATGCACACTTTTTCATGAAATTTAAAAGAAGATTTTGGATGCATAATATATTTATAACAGATTAACATTTCAGAAAGTTTGGACGATAAAAACAATTTTTCTTTTATTATGGTAATGGTTCCGACCGTAAAAAAAGAAAAAAAAAAGGCGAGAAGAAACATTTCTTTTAAACTAGATATTAATATTTTTTCATGAAATGTTTATGCCTGCTGCAAAAACAGTTATATATTTGAGGACCCCAGAAAGAAAGGGGTATAAGTGACGAAATTGAACCAAGTGCACAGACTACCTGGAAATATGCTTTTTTCTTTTCAGGTAAAGAAATATAAGTGATTTTCTAATTATGTCTTATGTTTTAGAGATCAACCACTTTTGCCGAATAATGATCAATATTGATTAATTATAAATTTAAGCACTCTACTTTTTTCTCACTCTACTTTTTTTTTCATATTTATTGAAATAAGAGTTCAAAGACCACTGTGAAAGAAGTAGCAGATTCCTATTTCAATTCAGTGAATTATTATTGATGTTCAACTTTAACGTCAATTACCTTTGAACTCAATTTACCCCGAATCGAAATTTTGTCACTTGTACCCAGGGCCTGATTACCAACGGGGCACACTTACACCAATAAATTTTAAAAGAAATGTTCGACTTATCTAAACGCCGTATTCATGTAAAATTTCTGCCATGAATGAAGCAAAATTTTCTGTTTATTTTTAGTGGTAGGAATTTGCCCCGTGGGTAATCAGGCTTTGCTTGTACCCCCTTGGCTTCTTTATTTATAACCGATAAAAATTTCAAAGAGTTAGGACAAGAACTATTTTTTTTTTAACTGTGAAACGACTCAAAAGAGAAAACATATGAAAATATCTTCTTACGAGTGCTTTTACCCACTAAATATCCATATTTTTTCGCGAATTTTTCATTTTAAAATATAAATTCAAACAAAATCATGTTAACGATACAAAACCATACAAATTTGATATTTAAGGTTATCGTCACGAGACCGGGAAACACCACGCGGTCAGCTAGTAAATAATAATGTGCGTATACAAATGTTTTTACAAATCTTTATTTTGCCTTTTCTAATTTTGCGCCCTTATGATTCGTGCGCCTAGAGCAGTCTTCTCTAACCGCACCAAAGTAGCTACGGACCTGAGGGCCGAAACTAGCCTTTTTCGCATCCGGGGCAAACATGGATTTTGGCAATCCCCCTCCTCCACAATAAAAGTTATCAACCGCAGGTACCCTATGAAAAAAAAAATCCTTAAAAAATAAAAATCATTTAACAATAATTAAAATGTTAGCAAGAAATATGTAAACAACGCTCCCATAGGATTAACATTAGCTTGAGCGTTAAGAGCAGAGCTGCAAAGTCGTGGAGTCCGAGTCGGGCCTATTTTTGAGCGAAAGAGTCGGAGTCGTCATTTTACAAGCAGCTCTGCGTTGTCGGAGCCGACCCATTTTTTAGTCCAGTCATTTGGTAGAAAATAGGGGAAAGTTTTGGTGTAGTTTTGATATTTGGTGCCTTTATGTTTTTTGGGTCGCTGAACACGATTCTGAATTTTGCCAACAAAATTTATCCCGGGAAACACGTTTTTTTGGCAAAAAACTGGAAAAAAAACGGGATTTTCTTTGTTTTTTCAAAATAACTTCATAATTATGCATTTTACGCAAAAGCTCTCAATACATAAATTAAAGAGGATAAAATTTCCTACATTTTACGTATTAAAAGTTTTTTTCTCTGATCAATGGTTTAGCCGTGACAACGCCGCAAAAATGGATGTGAAAAAAAAATTCTGAGAAAACGGGAATTACGTCAGTGCACGGTGGGTGATTTACCGACTCTAGCTGGCCATAATTATTTCTGGCGTCAATATAGTCGCATCGCCATGAAATTGAAAAATGTTATTGATATTCACTATTGAATGTTAGGTATTGTAAAATGTTGCGTGTAGCAGTCATAATTTCGTTACAGGAACATTAAAAAATATTTCATTATATTACGGCCTATGGGGAAAAATCGTTTGTGTTTTTTTTTTTCAATAATGTTTCATAATTTCAAACACTTTGAAATTTATATACATATCTATGAAGTGCACTACAAGATGATTTCTTATAGAATATGGTATGGGTAGTATTTATCGATCATTTACAGGGACACTAAAAAGAATTATGTTACATTACGGTCTATGGAGAAAAATTGTTTGTGGTGTATTTTGTTCATGTTCCACCTTTTCAAAAGTATTTAAATTGGTATATATCTCCGAGGTGCTCTATAAGATGCTTACTATTGAATATGATGTGCCATTGATCTTACATATACAGGGGCACACAAAATAAATCATATTTTTCTCTGTATGAACAATAATTGATGGAAGTGCATTTTCAGTTGTGGAAACACTTTTTGAATTTAAAAAATTGCATACTATTTACCGTGTATAAATTCTATAAATCATATATAGGGCTGCACAAGACATCTATATACCCGCTTATTGCCGGAAATTGCTAACGAGGAATTTTCAACTGCGCTATGCGTTCACTAACAGTTCTAAATTTTAGCATATTGTGAATTATATGATAAATCTATAGTTCATATACAGGGATGTACAAAATTTTCAGCTATTTTTTCGATTTTGGTTGAAATTGTGTTTTCAAACGTGTTATATGTTTTACAAATTATTACTTAGACATCGTTTTTCACGTTATTAAACTATGAAGTTTTATTATAGTAGCCCGAATGCGTTCAAAAATGTTCCATAATCTGATTGACGCATGATTTTACGTTCTTCTTGATAATTTTAATGATACTTTCTTAACGGTATGGAAGCTAAAGTGATAAAACTATTTTTCTATTATTATAACAAATTCTAAAATTTCTTTTTCTAAAATTTAAGGTACGGGACAAACATTCGACAGCATTAATGAAAATTGCTGTGTTGCATATTCTGTTGTATATTCATATTTATTTCTGCACAAACTTTACAGGAAACCTAACAGGAACATTATGTAAAGATAGGGAATCATAAGATATCATGATTAATATATCATGAGAAAATACTTACATTATGTTTTGCATTGTATCAAATCTGAATTTGGAGAATTTGTCTGGATCAATTTTGTAACCACTCAGAATTTGCTGCCAAATAATATATTTTAAATGATTTTGTCCCGATATATCTACGTACAACTGGCAATTTTTGTCCAAATTTGGTCATAAATTTAAACATTTCGCTCTCGCAAAACTTCATGTGCTCTTCATTGTAATTTTCTTCTATAAACAAAATATTTTGAACCAAAGTCACATTTTCGTTACATTTTAAATCTTGTTTCCGTTGCATAATGGTGCAAAAGTTTATGTATGTGACTAACTTAAATTCTGCTGTCTTTGATAATAAAAAATGGTACTTGAACTAAAATGTCAAGAAAAAGTCATGCCAGAAGGTATCAAATATTTTTTATTAAAAAAACATTTATTTTATACTGTTGGTAGTAATAAAAATGCCCACTAGCTCTAGACGTCTATTTTCTATGCTCTAGATGTCAGTGAAAAGCAGGGACCCTCAAGTAAAAGAAAGCGGAAATAATTTTTTTTTTTTTTTTAAATAAATGTACTTACTAATGTACATGTTTATTTATAATTAAATAATGATTCATAATGAGTCGTCCTATTTATTATCAGCAACTTCATTGTGAAATGTAGTCATTCATATAATCTTTAGTATAATTTATAGTCAATGCTTGTGTAAAATGGTCAGTTTTCATGTTAAATCTACGTACAGCAGCGTAATTCCCGTTTTCTCTGAATTTTTTGATTTTCACTCCCATTTTTATGGCGTTGTCACGGCTAAACCATTGATCAGAGAAAAAAACTTTTGATGCATAAAATGTAGGAAATTTTATCCTCTTTAATTTATGTAATGAGAACTTTTACGTAAAATGTATAATTTTGAAGTTATTTGGAAAAAAACAAAGAAAATCCTGTTTTTTTTCCCGTTTTTTGCCAAAAAAACGTGTTTCCCGGGATAAATTTTGTTGGCAAACTTCAGATTCGTGTTCAGCGACCCACAAAACATAAAGGCACCAAATATCAAAACTACACCAAAACTTTCCCCTATTTGTCCTTTTTGAGCACCTAATGCCTGGACTATTTGACTAGTCACGCAAACAAACTGGGTCGCTCATGTTAAACCTATGGGAGCGTTCTTTATAAAATTTCTCACTCTCATATTAATAGTTTTAAATGTTTGTTTTTTCTTTTGTCTTATAATAGCTGAGATTGAATTCTAACCGCGTTAGCATTTACTTTTTCGATTTTGTTTGCAGATTTTTTTTTTTTTTTTTTTTTTTTTTTTTTTTTTTTTTTTAATATATATATATATATATATATATATATATATATATATATAGTTACTTTCACTTTTACAAATTTGAAAAGAAAGCTCCTATAGGTCTAACATTAGATTGCGAGTTTCTTTGTATTTCATATATGCATATACATTTTTGTATGAAATGACAAACAAAATCTTTATTTGGCGCCCTCCTTCGCCTTTCGTTCTGGCGCCCGAGGCACATGCCCCCTCTGCACCCCCGTAGTTTCGGCCATGGGTAACATAATATATTGGTAAAATCAAATGAAAATATTCAAAAAATAATTAGAAAATAAAGAAACAAAAAATTATTTTAAAAAGTCAACTACCGCCCCCATATTAAATGATGCCTTTGTGTCATAAAATATCTAAAGAAAGCAGGTACTGACTGTCAGAAAATATACTGGTATGGTGCAGCTGTCTCATATAAATCCCCCCCCCCCCCCCCCCTCCAACAAAAAAATTATAAAAAATGAAAAAAGTTTATATAAGAAAACTACACTAAAGTGCGTCACAGAAAGTATCCTGATTTCACCCGAGTGCACAATAAGCCTCATGAGGATGACTCATATCGCAACTTCAGTACCTGTTGTTTCCTCGTATCTGTCGTGATTGACCTTTTCTATTTCCCAATACTACTTTCCTCCTGGAATTTTTTTTTTCCATGAAAGGCGGCAAGAAAATACGAGATTGTTATCTTGATTCAGTTTTGTGGCGCCATCTTTTGACTTTCTTTAAATTTAAAGATAGCAGAAATAAGAAAAGTTAAATAATGTTAATTTTATATACTATTATATGGATAAAAATATAGTAAAATCATTCCTTTAACAAATATTTTCCCAAAATATTAAATATATCTTAAAGTTAAATTTAGTTCATTCATTTTTTAAGTTATTTTAATTAAACTGTCAAGCAAAATTACTTTTAAAAATTTAATGTAAATAATGCTTTTGAAATACTAAATCAGCTTTATGAAATACTAAACTTTTATGCTTTTAAATATTTTAAAGAATACCTAAGAAATAAGAAGAATTTTATATTGCTAAACACAACCAATAGTAGTTATTATTACTATTATTATTTTCCCACAAAAAAAAAAAAAAAAAAAAAAAGAACGATTAAGTTAACTTGTTAACAGGCTACTTCAATCAAGCTGAAAGACCCGTTCGCTAATGCTAATAATCTTATGGAAGAAATTTATAAAGATATCTCTGTTGTATTTCGATATTTTTAAAAGATTTTTTTTTTTTTTTTTCTTGCATTGGCTATCTGAGATGGATCTGAACAAAGGGAGTTTTTTTATTTTTTGGATTTTGTTTACAGATATTTTTAACTAGCACATTTTTATTTTCTGAACCGGTTTGGAAAGTAATAGCATCCTCTTGAAAAAAATCTGTAAACAAAATCGAAAAAGTAAAAAAGGGCGGATGTAGAGATCCATCTCAGCTATCCAATGCAAAGAAAGAAAAAAATCATTTAAAAATATTAAAATGGAAACGAAATATCTTTCAAAATTTCTTCCATACGATTAGCATTAGCGAGAGAGTCTTTCCAGGTGACTGAAGAAGCCCCTTAAAGTTAAAAATTTTTTAATAAAATTAAATAAGCACAAAATTTATATTTTTTATTATTTTCCATTATTTTTAATTTATTTCATATTATAGGCGTGAATAAACCATTTTCCAAGAGAGGCCATATTCAAGGGGGGCGGGGGGGGGGAGATTTTATTCAGCTGGAGATATATAAATATTTCTGGAAGGTAGTCAATAATCTATTTTTTCGAATGTTCAATGACAAATCCAATAAATTCGATTTTCAGTTTTTAGGGTTTCGTTCATCTGACGAAACCCTATTTGTCTCGCTCCTCTGTCTGTCCGTCACAGAGCTCGTTCTCAGAAACTATATCTATTGGAGACTTTAAATTTTGCATACTTATAGCTGAACACCTCACATCAAACGACAAATCCTAAAATTTTCAAAAAGTCTTATATTTAACCCTCTGGGCTCCAACTTGTGTATTTTAATCTTTTTCTTCTAACTAAGACCCTCATTAAGTTGAAGATTTAAAATTTTGCATACTTATAACTGAACACATCATATCAAACGACAAATCATAAAAATTTGAAAAAGTCTTATATTTAACCCATTGGGTTCTAACTTGTGTATTTTAATTTTTTTGTTCTAACTGAGGCCCTAATTAAGTTTAAGACTTGAAATTTTACATATTTATAGCTGAATACATCACATCAAACGAAAAATCATAAAATTTTGAAAAAGTCTTATATTTAACCCTCTGGGCTCTAACTTGTGTATTTTAAGCTTTTTTTTTTTTTTTTTTTTTAACTGAGCCCCTATTAAGTTGAAGACTTGAAATTTTGACGTATAGCAGAACACTTGCGATCACACGAAAAATCATAAAATTTTCAAAAAGTCTTATATTATTTACCCACCGTGCTCTAACTTGTGTATTTTAAGCAATTTTTCTAACCTCCACCCTTTTCACCCGGGGTGCACTTTGACGACACTCCTTTGACCACTCTTTCATATTATGCACATAGCCTTACATATTTCAGTTCCACTTTTTACCACCAGGGTGCGCCTACCTATATCGGGTGCTATAGACCCGATCCCCTCGACTAATATATCTACGGATAGGTTGTAAAATGGAGTTTCGTTCGAATAGAGGTTTGTGTAGAATAGAGTGCGCCCCCTGGTTGCGAAATGTGGAACTAACAGATTTCGCAAAAGGATAAAGTGTTTTGAAAGGAATATTAAACGAAACTCTCTGTGCGATCTGTGATCACACTTACCCACTTGTTTATATATTATACTGATACTAATGATAACAATACGGATGAGTGCAAGACCTAAGGGATAAGTTTTATGTAATTTTTGTTATCTGACTTAGGGTTTGGTTGGCTGATTTGGAAGTACTATGATCAATTTTTGCAAATTGTTGTAATTATTTGTACAGCACAAATTATTGTAGTTGTATTTTGCATATAATGGGTTTCAAACAAGCAGTGAACATTTCGAACTTTTTGACTAGTGTATTTAGCACTAGACATGATCCCCTGAAAGCTTTTCTACCAAAGATATAGTCGTAAAAAAAAAAAAAAAAACAGATGTTATACGTAGGTTATAAAGGCACCTCTACTGCTGCATCCCTGTTTTCTATATTAAATATTTTTATGTCAGAATAGTAATTTGATCGGGATTTATTTTTTCAAATAAAGACTGTTTCCACAATAATTTTGAATTCTCACATTTTTTGCTGTACAAGAAATTATGGAAAAGGTGTAATATTTATTTCATAGTCGGTAATTTCAAGAATTTAACATTTAGAAACAGAAACAAAGCGAGAGAGAGCAAAAAACTAAGGGGAAAAAAATGTATTTTTAAACGCCAGCAGAGAAGGATTACCCATTAGGCTGAAGCCTAGTGGCCCGGACGGAAAGAGGCCCCGATGCTAAGATTTGCATTTCCCTTCAGTTCAAGTTTTTTCTTCATATCGGATTAATATTTTAGGAAAATGAGAAATAAATGATGTGCAATATTGTTTCTATGGCAATTATCTAAATACTTTCCTATACCGTCTACTTTGGTCCATCCCATAAAAAAAGTTTTTATTCTTTGTATTGAACAAACAATACAAAATAATTTGGAGTTTTTGCCCTAGAAAAATATTTTATACCCGACTTTAGGTTATTTGAATAGTTTGGGGGGTAATTTAAATTTTTTTAGTGGCAACACTGGATGTATTTGTAAACAACTGTTTTCGTGTGTAAATTTTAACTCTCCAAACTTTCTATAGTGAAACAATCTGGATAAGAGCTACAAATAAGATAAGTGTGAAAATATTACCTTTAGTAACCTGTAACCCATGTGTGATCATAGTTTTTCCTTTAACTTTTTATTTTGACAGAAAATGGTTACGTTTTCATAAAGCTAACATGAAAACTAGTATTTCGGGGCTACTTTGTGCCAGGCCTTTTTTGGTCCGAAAATAGCCCCAATTACTTAGAAATGCCTTTTATACAACCAAATCTCTTAAAACATGTTTTAAGTGACATTTATTTCAAATGTTACTGTAGGAAAATGTTACATTGATTGTTTTTGTTCCAGTTGCTGAGGGTAAAAGGACGAAAACTGCTTCTCGTTTCTTTAATATTATAAATTGGTTTATTGTGTTTAAATATTTAAAAAAAGCATTTGTTTATCGAGTTTGCAGTGTTAATTTATTAGCAAATGCTATTGCAAGGGGTTTTCAATAAAAATGTATTTATTTACATATAAAGTCTATTCATTTTATATGAAACTAAGTGAATGGACCAAAGAAGCCCTCAGCAGGGGCTAATTTGTTCCAAAACTTTAAAAATAGTTAAAAAAAATAATAAAAAATTTCCTCTTTAAAACCACACAGTTGCTTCATTGTTTCATGTTAATTGTTTACAACTCCATTTCGACGTTGAAAAATCTCATATAATATTTTTTAATAATGGAAATGAGTGGAACCAGGAAAAAATGGTCCAAAGTAGCCCCAGTTGACGGTAACGCATATTTAATAAGAAACATTCAAGTAAAAAAAAAAAAAAAAAAAAAAAAAAAAAAAAAAAAAAGCAACGTGCGTAATATGAAAGAGAACGAGAAAAATTTAATGATGGCGTTTAAAACCATTGCACAAAGATCGTAAATTTTTGGAATATATTTGTTTTGAAAAATAACTCGGGTAGAGTAGAAACATGTAAACAGTCGAATAAAACTATTTTTACTGTTTTTAAAGTTTTAATCTTACACCTTTTAGCAATTAAAAGTAGTTTAAAAATTATCCAATTTCACAAGCACAGTAGGGATGCATTAAAATTTGAAACAATGTTTAGTGTTCAGCTATGAAAATTAGCTACTCAGAAATAGTATTCGGCCTTCTGCAAAATTCTCAGTTAATGTTGTGATTAATTTGCCATTTCATTAGTGGCAATAGTTAGAGGAATTAGTTTTTTCTGTAAATTTTTTTTTTTTTTTAATTCAATGAAAACTTGTTTTAATGCGTATTTTTCAAGTAGTAGGTAGAGTCATGGGGAAAAAAAGTAAACACCTCCTACTAACTCTGCAACTAATTACAATAGAAAAAATTTACAGGTACCAAACGATTTGAAATAAAGTCAACTTTTAAATGATGCATATAAAATTTGCTTACGGGGCCATCTACAATTAAAAACCAAACTTTTTTTTTTCAATGGCAACATCCAATTGTTGACACTATATTTAAAATCTTCGGTTCAAACTATGCCTAAAAATGAAATTTCAAGTCATTTGGATGATAAGTTTTTGAATTATAAACATTCAGAATTGAGAGCTTCTAATGTTAAATTACATTTTCAATCTCCTGAAATTATAAACATAATGTGATAATTTTTTTGTTTGATTATAATACTAAAAAACCCAAACATAAATACATTGAATTTGTAATTTTAAAAATTTTACAATATGAATTATGAAATTAATATTCGAAAAAAATATGAATTGCAACCTACAATTTTTTTGATAGATTTATATTTATTATGTCCTGCTTTGTACAAATTCTCAATTTCAAAAAAATTTTCCAAATAGTTTTGAATTATGAGTAAAAAACATCAAAATGATGGTTTAAGATGTCCAGAAAAGCATAATTTAAAAAAAAACAATGGGCTGGCAATAGTCGAAACATTTTAAGCGAATGAGATGTTCGTATTGGCCAGAAGTAATACATTAATAGAAGTGACATAGTCATTCTGTAGCATTTCAACGATCGAGTACCGAACTTCAATTTGGATACAGCCCCTAAAATAGGCTCATTTTACAATAACTTACAAGCTCATTTTACAGCAACTTTGGGCCCGGGGTACTTGCACTGCTAGTCCCTCTAGTAATCAGACCTTGTATTTCTCAATTACATCTCTATAGCTTAGGTGGTAAGTAAATAATTCCTAGTTATCAAATTTTATTAATAAACAAACCATATAAGTTGTTTTATGGGTATGATACGTATTTTTAACGTCGATGCTTTACAATTTAAGAGGCTACTTCAGTCAAACGAAAAGAGGCGTTCGCTAATGCTAATCCTATGGAAGAAATTTATAAAGATATCTCGGTCGCATTTCAATATTTTTAAATGATTTTTTTTTTTTTTTTTTTTTTGCATTGAATAGTTGAAGTCAATCTGTACGCAGACCGTTTTCTACTTTTTTGATTTTAATTGCAGATTTTTTTTTATGAGGATGCTTTCAGTTTCGAAACGGTTCCGAAAATGAAAGTGTCCTCATTAAAAATACCTGTAAACAAAATTGAAAAAGTAAACAACAGTCTTTGTACAGATCGATCTCAACTATTCAATGCAAAAAAAAAAAAAAAAAAAAAAAAAAAAAATCATTTAAAAATATTGAAATGCGACCGAGATATCTTTATAAATTTCTTCCATAGGATTAGCATTAGCGAACGCGTCTTTTTACTAACTGAAGTAGCCTCTTAAGCTATCTAATATGCTTTAATAAACCAAATTATGTAATGCATTAAAAAAAAATTCGATTGCCTATCATTTAAATATCTCGCATTATCTCATTCAACGCTTCAAAAAAGATTCATCGCAGTCTGTATTAGGATAAATTGAACTTATATACTTAAAAAAGTGTGAAAGGGAGAATGGAACAATGAAGAAAACGATTCCGATTTGGCTGAACGCCACTCATTTTCTTTTGATGTTACCGCGGTCATCGAAGTATAGCCAATTTTCACATTTCTAATTGCAACGGAGAGCTTTTAGATGTGTCCATATACAATTTCGAGAAAGTTGTGCATTGTGTGAATGCGTGACAGACAAGTGACAACGGAACGCTACCAACAACAGTTTCTTTTCCCAATTTTCAAAAGAATCATTTAAAAAAAAAGATTGAAGTTATTTTAAATATAGTAAATACGTAAAATTGAAACAGCAGAACCATGAGTAAAGTATTAAAAAAAATCCTATTATTTGTATGATGAAGGCCAAATTCACTTCTTTGCCAAATTACTGTTTTGCTATTCTTCATAACACGTATTTCGCTCTCGGAAATCCGCAATTAAGTTTTTGGTTATTTATTATTTATATAAACTAAGTCTGGTAATTTTTGAAACAAATCGGATGGTTTATTTGAAAGAAATTCCTAGTGATTACACGAACAGCGGAAAATAAATTCCTGAACCTTTAACCCCTTGAAGGGCACCAGTGTATTATATTACCACTTAATTTTAATTCCCCCCCCCCCCCCCAAAAAAAAGGCCACATTGGCACCTGAATTTAGAAATTAAATTTTTCTTTATATATATTGTACGCGAACAAAAAGCTTCTACTTACTTTCATATAAATTTGTTCATAAATACAATTAATAAAATCATTCAATTATTTTAACATTTTATCAACAGAAATGCTTTGCCCCTGAAAGGGTTAACTGATGTTAGCGGTCTCCTGCTTTTACCAGTTTCCATAATTTAACTTGTAACTTTCAGTTTAACTACAAACACTATTGAAATTTTGTTTCGTTTGCAACTAATACTTTCGCCAGAGATTTCTGAATAGGTGAATTTTAATTATAACAGTCCTGTACAAAAAGTTTAGTACAGAAACAGTATCCTATGAGTTTAATCCAGTTTTTTATTCATCTATCGATTGAGCGGTCTCACAGACCGCTTCGCAGTAGATATGTGACACTTTATGTCATAGCAGTTAAAGGTTGATTTACTTTCAGTTAAAGTTAACTCTATATTCCTATTTATAGAGTTTAAAATATATTTTTCATTAAAAAAAATTACAACTTCAATCAATTAAATCTTTCTAAACTTAAGTCTTTCTTCCGTCATCCGTTAGAAAGCGCTAGTAGCAAAAATGACGACCAGTGAACAGAAAGCGTTTTGTGTTCTGTAGTTACTGTGCAACGTGCGTTCCGGATTAAGTTCAGATGTGATCCCCCAAGTGATAATAACATCCGTAGATGGTATCATCAGTTTGAAAATACCGGCTGCCTTTGCAACAATTACCCCCACAAACACTAATCAACGTTTGGGAAGAACTGAGCTATCGACTTGATGTATGGCGTGCGACGAAAGGTATTCACATTGAACACTTATAAGCTTATAGGTAAAACTGTTTGAGTTGCTCTTTCATTTTATGTATTAATTATAATTTTAAGTTTTATATAATAAATACTACAAAGCGTTAGCGATATTCATTTAGAAACACCCTGTATTTAAAATCCAGCTATTCAAAAATCTCTAATGACAGTAAAAGGACTCCAAATAAAACAAAATTTAACCAGTATCTATAGTTAAACTGAAAATTTGTGAAAATTGAAAAATGCAGCGGTCTTTGAGACCGCTAACAGCGTTAACAGGTTAAATAATCTTTTAAAAGCGTAAAAAATAGCAACGTTAAAAGCACCAAAATTTTTGATGCTTTTAACGTTGCTATTTTTTACGCTTTTATTATATTGCACCAAGCTCCTACTTGATAATTATTAAATAACCTTTTGTCGCCCAATATGGTCGTCGAAATGGCCAATTCATCTCAAAAACGCCATGTTTGTCGCAAGATAATTTTCGGGTTAGGATCAGGTAGCTTACTATTATGTAATTATCTTCTATTACTGTAAAACTACTTTTCTAACAATAACAGTATAAACGTGGGAAAACTACCTAATACAAACGATCGGTGATGAATTCAGGAGTGACCCCAGAGCATCAAAATGCCCTCCCCTCCCGGAAGATTTGAGATTTTGTGTTTGGTGATGGTTTAAAAGTGCAAGCCCCTCCCTCCCGGAACTTCATACTCAACATCCACCCCCCCCCTCCCCTCCTCCCTTCGAAGCGCCAAAATTCCCTCCTGGAGAAAAATATATGAATACAACATTGCTAACAATACTATTGAGCTGCGCTTGAAAGTAATGTACAACAGAAGCACTCCGAACATCCAGAACAAAATCCAAGGAGGGGCAAGATTTTGGAACATAAGTGCTTGTGGTTGTGGTTCATAGTTTGGGCTCTGCAGACTAGGCCGCCTTTTTAAAATGTAGAATATAAATATCAAATAAGATAAATTAGTATTTTTTTTTTTCGAACCCCGCCTCCTTGTTCTCATCCAAGTTATTGTTTTAACATATCAAAATACAAAGCCATACAGAAATGTATGAGTTAAAAAAATATTAAATATTCAAGAATAGGTTTCTTAGCATTATACAAAGTTGGTAATATGAACAGGGAAAGGCCAAAATGCTCATTGTTTTTTAATAAGGAAGTAGCTTCCTCTCCAAGGGCTTAAGCCAATTTTTGAGAACATAAACATAAAAAACAATACAAAATGTAACAAATAAGAACACCCAGGGCTTAATTTCTAAGAAAAAAAGTACCGTAGCCCTAA
This sequence comes from Maratus speciosus, assembly GCA_963932465.1. Lineage (NCBI taxonomy): Eukaryota > Metazoa > Arthropoda > Arachnida > Araneae > Salticidae > Maratus > Maratus speciosus. The sequence continues at coordinate 146,057,705 of OZ010791.1, forward strand.
TATTTTGCGGTATCGGTACTAACGACTTTACCGTTCCCCACTGTCACTCCAATCTCCATATTTATATTTCGTACATTATTTGCAAAATTTAAAGCCTTTTTTTTTCTTTAACAAAATAAAAAATTTAAATATATCTATCAGCATATACTTAGCAGTCAACTATTTTACTTTTTAGTTATCACTCCTTCTGAATACTGAATAGTTCTGAATATTCTTTCTGAATAGTTATCACTCCTTCTTTGCCTAATTTTAATGTTCATTAATTACAGAATTCTGTGATTAAATATGGTAAGGATTATGATTCGGAAATAGTGTTAACACAAAAAAGGAATAGTTCAGAGCTATGCATTTTTAAGAAAAAATGAATGAAATTTACAGAAATTAATATTTATATGCTGAAGAATGGAACAATGCTTTTTAATTTCTTATAAAAGGTGCATATCTTAAAACTATAATCGATTCCTTTCGCATAACAATCTTTTGTGGTGAGTCCCTGAAAATCAGATTAAATTAAAATTTTGGCACCGTTATCGGAAAGGTTCGATGCTTTTATAGAAAAAGGTTAATCACTGCTTGACTGCTTTCTATCAGAATAACAATACATGGCAATTATATCTACTTACAAATGAAAGTGACTTAAATGTACAGAGCAAAGCCTTAACATGGGCCACGTTCATGATACAAAATACATAGAAAAATCACTAACGTGATTTTTCTATGTATTTTGTATCAAATTGTATTTATTTGTACTTACATTCGTAATTTGTAAGTATTTATTTGTATGTATTTTGTATCTATGTATTAAAATCACTAACGTGATTTTTATACTCGTACGCAATAGATAACAAAAAACCTCCAAACAGAACAGACAAAACTCCAGCTGATGCTCGTTGGCTAAAAACAGAAAATATTCTTTTCAGGTTAGATATCTGAATAATAATAATAATAATAATAATAATAAAACAGCCCCTTAAAAAGTATCCCACTCTCACAAAAGAAAATCGAACTGAAAGCAAATCCATTGTTCAGTCTTTTGAGTGGCGTCGTATCAACACTTCGCCAACATAAATTTGAATATAATAAATTTGAAATAGAAAAACACGATTTATGTTTTCCCTTCATTCTGACCAAAATGGCATTAAAATGATTTGAAATAGAATATACATAATTTTGAATGAGCAAAAGTTTTTTTTTTTTTTTTTTTTTCGCTTCTATATGTGAATAAATAAAATTTTGAATGTAAAATAGATTGATCTTGAATGAGTCCAAGCCCCAAAACTGATATAAAAATTGAGTACGTTTTATCTCCATCTCCTACTTGTGTGACACATTCCGTCACATATAAGTTTTTTGATAAAAAAAGAATGCAAAAGCTTGGAGATGACAAGGAAATGAAAAGGTAATTTAGGCTTCGGTTTTTCGGAAGCGCTACTGCACTGGGCTCCGGAGCCCTGTATTTATGAGCTCCGGGGAATTCCGACCAATATTTAAATATTTACTAAAAATAGAGAAGTACCGGAGCTGGACTCCGGTGGGTTCCGGTGCAAATTATACCCTGGTGTCAATCAATCATTTCAATATACTTTATATACCACTAAATTTTAATCCCAAAATGCCACAATGACACCGGAATTTCGGAAGAAACTTTTGAATTCTTAAGGAACATGAAAAAAAAAAAATCTTTTACTTATTTTCAAATAAATTCGTTATCAAATCCTAGTGTCAATCAATCATTTCAATATTTTAGCAAGAGAAGTTTTGCCCCTGAAAGGATTAAGTTACAGTTTAAACGAATAAACTTAAAAATTCTTCTATGTGGGGTTTAGCATCCTTATGAAAAAAAATCTTATTTCTTTTTCCAGCTTTTTCTTATCTTCGCTGCTTTAGTTCATAATTATTTTAACAAAGTTGGGGAATATAAGATTTAATATTTTTTTTTTCAAAATCTTTATTAAATTTAGTTAAATAAAATTTGTAATCCAGGCAAGAGCAATGACACCTGGGTCATTCACCCAAAAGTGCACTGTTCCAGTCCCACATCATTTTTCAGTATTTGACACGAATATTTTTGAATTAAGTTATATTTTCTATTGATAATGAAAGAAGACTAAATGTAAAAAAAAATGTATGAACACAACAAAGTTACTTTATATTTTTTATTTCTCAGTTCACAGTATGTGAGATGTCACCTACGTGTCATGCCCCAAACCCAATGTTACTAAGGAAAATGTTTGATTACTTATTTAATTGGAAAAAAAAGTAGTTAAATAGTTATTGTTCTAACTACTACTATCTCAAGAGCTAAGTATTTTAGGATAATTAATTACTTTCTTAGTGTTTTTGTTTGTTTTCTGAATATGGAAAGCATAAATTCTCACCTCCATAGTCCAAACATTAAGTTGCAATTTTTGGTTGACAAATTGAATAATTATAAAAAAAAATTTCCATGATGCTAAAGTTAGCCATTATGTTTGCTGATGTTAAGGGGGTCTGGGCTCAAAATTCTACTTTTTTTTATTTATTTATAGAGATTTTGCTATGAAATTTTTTTTCTGAAATATGTTTTAATATAAGTATATTACATGTAAAAACAATCTGAAAAAATTTTAAATATTTAAAAAAAATTTAATTTTAAAGTTTTAAGCATATTTAATTTTTGATATAACTCTGGAAGTACTTACTCGATTTACAAATTTTTTACACTTTTATGTACTGAAAATGTGTCATTTTAATTTGTCTTCAGGATTTCTTAAAATATTGATTATGAATTTTATTAAAAAATTTTAAGTAAAAAAAATGAAGTTTTTTATGAGTGAGTTTTGCATTAATTAGCATATTTTCACAATTATCACTCAAAATTAAAAATCTTGAAAACAATTTGTTGGAACTATAGCATAAAATGTCTGTTGAAAATTTCATACATACATCTTGCAAGAAACTTTAGGCATATTCTTTTAAAGTTGACAAATCGTGAAAAAATTCATTGTGAGATAAATGAAGTTTAAGTTCTCGTCAGAGGGTAGCTGATGCATCGCTTCTCAAGGCAAGGTTATATCTCTGGATCTAATAAAGTCTAAGGCATGCGGTTTACGGTATTTAACCCTAAAAACTCAGTATTTTTTTAAGCCAATTAAAAAAAAAAAAATGCATTTTTTTGAGAATTTTTAGCTCCGGACCCCTTTAAATTATAAGTCAGAAACTTGTTTTTATATTCAGGTGTTATATTTTGTTATAAAAAAGCAACCATGGCTATTGGAGGAACAGATCTGCACGGGCCGGCCCGTGGCACGAAGCCCCAGCCCGGCCCAGCACGGCACTCGGGCCGGTTTGGGTCTGGTGTCCACTCTTTTCGGGCCGGGCTCGAGCCGATTTTCATTCACGGCACTCGGGCTGGATCCCCACTCTTTTCAGGCCGGTCCCGGGCCATACTTTTTTTCTGAAGAGCCAGGCTTAACTTATTTTTTTCTGTACAAAGCCGGGACTGTTTCTGTCCTAGTCTTCAGGGCCCAAAAATTTCAACCCTAGTTTTGACCCAGCCCGTATGAAAATCATTGTCTCAGCGTGGCCTGGTCCATTCAAAGGTCAGTAAAATTAGGCCTGGCTCAAAAAATTTTTCAAAAAATGCATACATTTTTAAATCGCCATTATTCTACACTTAAACCATTAAAATTAATTCTTTTTAAAGAATAGTCATTTTTTTCCTTACTAAAATATAGTAAAACGTTTGAAAAATAACCTGCCTATGACGAATCCTGTTTTAAACTGAAAAACGTGATGATCCGTGCAAAATTATTATACTAATGCCTAAGAAAAGAATATATAATGCATTTACACTTGCTAAAAAGGGAACTTGCCTATAACGCATTTTTTTTTAATTCTTTTCTATGCAATTCCGTCTTAGAAGATTTCACTGAATAGCATTTTTCAGATTTTTAACACTTCAATACATGGAATATGTATTAACAGTATTAATGATAACTGAAACATTTACATACAAGAAATAAAGATCCGTTAAAAAGATAAAACATCGCAGCCTGTTGCGATGATTCTATAAAAATGAAGATTACAAACATAAAAAAAAAGTTAAGATAAATATTTTTGGTCAGAACTCCTCGTAGGAGACAAATTTTTAACCAAATCGACGTAAAAATCAAAGTTCTGTAGAAATTCACTCGGGCTCAAATTTTTTCCGGGCCGGGAACGGTTCAGGCCGAACTTTTAAGTTATTTATCGGGCCGGGCCAAACTCGGGCCGAACTTTTGGTTTTTGTATCGGACCGGGCCGAATTTATTTCGATGAGTCGGGCCGGACCTGAAAATTTCGGCCCGTGCAGACCTCTAATTGGAGGTTCTCACATCCGTGAATTGTAATTCAAAATGACTAAATTAACACTAACAAGGGCACCAACAAACACGGTACTCACAGATTTTGATGATTTTAAAGTATGATATAGGGATCACACTCCTAATTATTCTCCTGAAAAGTTTTATTCAAATAGGCCCTAGTTTTCGAGAATTTGGAGGTCAAAGTTCAACATACGTTTCAAATACTGATTAATTTTCATTTCTAAATGTGGCCTGGGTAGCGTCGAGATAAAGTGCAAGTACGCTATACCGTAGATGACGAGTTTGAACCCAACTTGTACCATTTTTGCTATTTTTTAAAATTTAATATTACATTTTTGACATCTTACAAGTTTTATACTGTATTACCCGCAGCTTTGAAATTTTTGATATTTTCCTAACAAATTACATTTACATTTTCATTTTCGATTTTTTTTTAAATGAAAATTTATATTTTCTCTGTAAAATTTTAAACTAATATTTCTGTTAATGAAAATTAAACTAATATATATATATATAGCTATCTCATCTTTTTTTAAACTTACTATTATTGTTTACATTTATGTATATTTTTCTTATTTATCACAGTTCTGAAATAACGCATAATATTTTTTTTTCTTACATTATCTTACATTATATATATATAAATAATTGACTAGGAAAATTTAATAAAATGATATATAATTTTAATATTTCATTTGTTCTAAATATATTGAATGTAATATATTAAAAATGTAATAGAAAAATGTTTATCATTACCGACATCGCTATTATTAATTTAGTAATGATACATATCATAATAATATTCAAAACATAAAATTCCATTAAAAAATCACAATAAATACAACTTCTTTGCATGAATTTTTTTTAAGAATATTGGAAGATACTTACTAACATAATATAGTATATTCTTTAAATACTTTAATGTCTTAATGTCATTAAATAGCTAAACGAGATCAATAAGAGGAAAACTTTACTTATTCTGATATTACCGCGAAAACATAGTAGACGATTTTATTAAAAATATTTTTTATATATATGATAAATTATATCTGGCATTTCCAGTTCATTTTTTAAGAATGAAGTCAACAATGTTTATAATTGTTAGAACTAAGAAAATGTTTTTAATTTAATCTGCCATTTTTTATCTTTGCAAATAAAAAATGATGCAGAGTTCGAATTTTACAGATAAATATATTTATAGGACATTAAAAATTTATATAACTGGTAGAAACTTGCATATAAGTGTTACTACTTTAACATTTTATTACTCTTTTGTAAATATATTATTGAAATTATCTAATCGTGAATACGTTTAGGCTAATGTCAGACGAACGTCTTTTTGCATGCTTTTTTCCCTACGTATCATCCCTACACAATGCTAGCGGAATTGTCTAGGGATGATACGTATGGAAAAAAGCGTGGAAAAACACGTTCGTCTGACATTAGCCTTAAGAGATTCGACATGAAAAATATTTTGTATAAATTATGGGGGGAAAATATATAAATTTCCATTTAAAATCCCATAATGTAAAAAAAATATATAAATATATTATTATTATAGATCTGCACTTAAAATATAAAAATGTAAATACAAATAAATTTAATAAAAATAATTTAACAAAAAAAAAATTCTAGACATAAATTAGTTTAACTTTCATCAATAGAAATATTAGCTTTTTAAGCTGCAGAAAAAAATATAATATTCATAACAATTTTGAAAATGTAAATGTTATTTGTTAAGAAAATACCAAAAATTTCAAAGCTGCGGATTTTTTAATTCAGTGTAAAACTTGTAACATGTCAAAAATATAATATTAAATAAAAAAGTAAAAATAGTACAAAGTTGGGTTCGAACCCGCCATTGTATAGCGTACTCGTATTTTATCTCGACGATACCCAGCCCACGTTCAAAGGAGCAAATTAATCAATATTTGAAACGTATGTTGAACTTTGACCCCCAAATTCTCGAAAACTAGGGCCCCATTTGAATAAAACCTTTCAGCAAATAACTAGAGGTATGATCTCTATAACATACTTTAAAATCATCAAAATCTGTGAGCACCATGTTTGGCGGTACCCTTGACATGACATCGCGGTGCTTAAGGAGTGCCAACGCGGCGTGAAACGCCACCGCGCGTAGCCTCCAACTAAATATGAAAAAAGGAACTAAAGATGAATTTCGAAACGACGCACGGCCTAAAAGTATAATTTGAAAAAAAGTACTAGTTGGGTTCGAACCCGCCATCTACGGTATTGCGTACTCGCACTTTACCTGGACGATACCCATCCCCCTTGTAAGATATATGCTTATACCGGGTGTCGCAAAAATGACTGATGGATTTTAAAATTCAATAACTTGCAAACGGTGACAGATATTTAAAAATTCTTTCAGGAGGGTTATATATGATGTCAGGCGTTTTTTTACTGTGATTCTTGATTTTAGTTCGAATTTCAAACAATAGCAAACAATTACACTGCGAGAAATAGGTGCTAATTCCAGACCCGATTTTTGGTACCTCGGGATCCATTCAAAACATTTTAATCTCCTTTTTTGGCGTGGAAGTCGGAGGCCGGAGAATGGAGCCTGGATTTAGCTCGTATAGAGATCCTACATTAGAGAGAAATTGGACATTGAAGAAATGTCCGCCATTTTCGTTACAAAGTAGATGGAACGCCGTACAACGCAATGCATATTTATCAGCGTGTAACACTTTTTGTTTTATTAAAAATATGAAAATTTCATTTTATTTACTTTTAAAGAGTCTTTCGGAACATAAATATAAGCACATTTCCATTTTAATGAGTAAGAATTCTCAGAAAATGCATTTTTTTTTTTTTACTCAGCTGTTTTACGCTTCGCAGCAGTGCGATTTTACTTAGTTATTGGATTTTGATTTATTTGTAGAATTTGTTTTTCATATTTTTTTATTTGTTTCTTTTAACAGCAGTGCTTCTATTTAACTTTTTTTCTAAACTTTCATTTAATGTTTTGATAACAATACTCATTCTAATACTATACATTTACAAGACTTCCGTATTTAAAAAGAATATCAAAGAGTAGCAGTACGTAGAAACTTAACTTTGAATCACATACATACTTAAATAGGAGTGGTATGAATATGGTATGTTGAAATTTTAATGTTTCTGAAATTATCAATGCGAAGATGGTGAAAATTTTAATAATTACTGTTGTTTTAAAATGCGCAATAAATTATAGATAGTTAAAAAAAAAATTGAATTATATAGTTCATTTTCTATCTGATAATCGTTAAAAATTATTTTCTCAAATATTGTGAAATTAAAATAAAGTTCTTACATGCCCAATCTTCCTCTGCCCACTATTTTAATTAGTAAAAAAAAGTAAGAGTAAAAAATGCATTTTATGGGAATTCTTACTCATTAAAATGCAAATGTGCTCATATTTATGTTCTGAAAGACTCTTTGAAGGCATATAAAATGAAAATTTCATAATTTTAATAGAATAAAAAGTGTTAGACGCTGATGAAAATGCATTGCGTTGTACGGCGTTCCATCTACTTTGTAACGAAAATGGCGGACATTTCTTCAATGTCCAATCTCTCTCTAATGTAGGATCTCTAAGCTCGTATTGTTTGCAGCGCCATCTATCACTGCTATTTGCAACTAAAACCAGAAATTATAGCATAAAAACTCCTGACATCTTACATTATGCCATCAATAAATAAGAAATTGTCTAGTCCTGATGCTGTTAAGCACCCCCACACAAAGACACCTCCACCTGTTTCAACTGAGTTCTTGGTATTAAGTTATTCATTTTCTCTTCTCCATACAATTATTAGCTCATTGGAACCAAAAATGTTAAATTTGCTTTCATCTGCAAATTCCAATACGATTCGGGTTTATTTACCAATGACGCGAAGGAAAGCGTAAGCTTTCTGCTTTTCTCACTAACAAAAAATTGTCTACGGACAAAACGCCCCTTTAATTCAGCTAAGCTCGGAACTCGTCGAACAGTTTCAGGTGAAATTGAAGTAGAAAATTTTTCATTAACCTCTTCTCTCCCAGGACGTGTACGTCCTGCATACGTCTTCCCAGGCTTAAAAATATTAAGCCTCCTCCCAGGCTTAAAAATATTAAGCCTGTGAGTGAAGTAGTTAAATTCTGTAGCAACTTTTACAGCACTTTTAAAAGTACAGCACTTGTGTTAACTTTTATGGACGGCCTTTTCTTACCTTGTTTTCGATCGTATTTTCTTCTTTAAAGCGTTTTATCACATACTGTCTCGTAGAATTGGATAAATTAATTAATTTAGCAACATTCCGAAATGATTTACCACTACAATAATGAAGGATAATCAATTTTCGAATGCTGACAGTTGTTTCTTTATGACTACGAGCCATCTTTAAATAATAAATAGAATATTACAGAGAAAGCAAGAAAACAGCAAAAATTAAAGCCAAACGATTTTTTAAATGTCACCACAATCTAAAAATAAAGCGACAGACGATAATTTTAATTATGAATTTATTCGAAAATCTTTCAGTGTACGAAGACTTTTGAGGCGTGTTCTTTCTCTGCCTCTTTGCATTTTCATTTTTATATAAAAAGAAAATCAGTCAATGTTTTTAAAAAATATATGTTGGGTATTATTTAGAATAACATAGAGATGATGTGGAAAATATTGGACTTCCTATTCGAATTCAATTCCAGGGCACTTCCTTTTTACTGCAATTTTTTTAAATGTGCGAAAACTTTTGGGAGCCACTGTATTTAATTTCTTCATTTTCTTTTTGGCGACCATCTGATCCGTAGATGTTGAATTTTTCCTTGATGGTGAATTTTGTTATCGCAAGGTGTGTTCCAAAAAGAAGAAAAAAACCCGGTGCAATCGACAATTGATAGGTTTTCGTTTAAATAAATTAAAATGTATGTAAGTTTGAAGTAATCAAATTGTGTAACAATAAGTTTTAAATCAACTTATATAATTTTTTAAAGATTAACCTAATGGTAAATGACCTAACGAATGGTAGTGATTCAGAATTAAATTTTAAATTGAATTTTCAACTTTTCTCAATTGTTACTTATCAAATTAGCTTACTCGTTTATACTAATGGAAGGTATAAAAATTCGACGAATTTTTCTTAAAATTTTAAATCAAGTTGTCATAGGTATTTTCTAACAATAATATAAAAATAATATCGTAGTACATTATTACATTGCCGTTTTATGTAGTCGTATATTATTGGGTTTATGAAAAAGTTGGCTCTGAATCTATTGCAGTTTTCCTCATTCCATGAGTGTTTCGATTAGTGCGGTAATATTAATGAACCGCACTAATTGAAGGATACCTGTATAGGAGTTCTGGATACAACAATAGGGATCAGTGGATGCAAGTGTAACCACGGAGACATGGTTGACCATACTGGAAATTCTTCGGTTAGCAGTGATGAATCTGATTTATGAATTTCTTAGTCGTGATAGCTATTTTTTTTTTTTTTTTTTTAAAGAAAAAGAAAGGAAGAAAACAGTGGTAATCATGCGTTATGACAGGTTCTTTTCAAAATCTTGAAAAACCCTTCTGGAAGATAAAATTGAGTCAGACACGTTCTTGGAGTATTGAAAGCGTAATTAAAAAGGGTTAAATATTCAGAATGAAATAGGAAGGTGGGTGGTCCCTTAATCCCCGAGCAAAGAGCAAACAAGCTACATGTTTGTAGACGGCTGGTCAGAGGATAAATTTGAGTTTAATGATAAACTTGATAAGTTATAAGGCTGAATGTCAGAAAACAATACTTTACACAATAATTTTGGAAACCTTGTTAGAAGCACCTTTGATAGACAAAATAACGAAAGAGTGGCTGCCGCTTAACCCTTTATCTACTGACGGTACTTATAAGTACCACTCACTTTAAACTTTCATCCCATAGTGAATATTATTAATATTCTAATGGTAATTTGTAGAAACATTCTTTTACTTCCACTTTATCCGGATACATTGCAGCAGTAGTTCTAGGTTTGTTATTTCAACGAAGATGGGGGCTATCTTTGACATAGTCGATGTGTTTTGTGCCGCCATTTTGCACAGATTCTCAGCTCTTCTTTTTATTGCTGCAATCACAGTAAAGGATATAAGATAAGTGTTGGATTTTTTTATGTGTTCATTATGATCTTAGAATACAATTTCACTAGCTATTTTAGGTGAACGGTGTATGTATTTGATTTAACAGTTGAATTACTCGGTGGCACTTATAAGTACCGTCAGTACACTGAGTGTTGAAGGAAAACTTCTTGTTTACTTTTCGTCTGTGTCGTTTATCCATCGTTTTCATCTGTTTTAAAATGTAATTACTAAAATGTAGTGTAGTAGATTTCCCTGGTATTTCTTTTCTGTTGCATTGTTATTTTTTATAGGAAATCGAAAAAGTTGTGGCACCGGCTCGTTTTTGCTATGCTATAAATGACGTATGTAAATTCACATATTGCATATGTGGAGATGCGAGAGAACATGTCCCTGGAATATAGACGTCGCATAACTAAAAGACTGGTAACAAGATCACCCCCCCACCCCCCACCCCCCCAAAAAAAGTTTTTTTTTACTCTTTCAGGGCCAAAACATTTTCAATTCTAAAATGTTGAAATAAATGATTGGCACCGGAATTTGCCTATGCGTGAAAAATGTATTTGTAAATAAGAAAAAGCCTATATTTCACATACTTATTAAATCGGAAATATTTTACCACAATTCTGGTGCCATTTGAAATACCTTGTGGGTTTTCTGTTACGATATTTTAGCCATAGTGTACTGACGATACTTTAAAATACCACTTTAATTAATTACCTCTAAGTAATTAAATTTCTCATGGGTAAGAATTTTTTTTATGTTTATTCTTTAATTTTCCTTGTAGTAGCTGAAAAAAAAATTACATGAAAAAAATTGCAGTGGATCAGATCATATTGAAGTAGATAAAGGGTTAACTAGTATATGATTCAGACACAAAAAAAGTCCATAAAGAAGAACTTTTTTTTAAAAAAACGCGAAAATCAGCAAAGTTAATTCTGTATCAGGGATATTTTTTTTTTATAATTTTATCTCATTTATGTGATTGATTTCGCGTAATGGCTAAGCATGAGAATTTGCGTGGAAGCATTTAACGACAGAAAAGCTTAATTATTTCTTTTATTTATTTAGCATGGCTAAAAAAATAATTTAACTTTAAGGGGCTGGTCGCCCAGCTTCCGATTTCCCCTCACTAATGTAAAGTCTATGGGCATTGGATGCATTCTTATATTTAAAATATCTCCTCGGGAAATCAATATTTTTAACTTCTATTTTTTGTATTCACTTCCTAAAAGATGTCTCTTTTTTTCTTAGTCCTCAAAATATTTCTAAAGTATAGACTTATTTTTTACATGAAGTGTTAAAATCTTACTCACAGTTCGCCCGCTTTTAACACATAAAATATCAAATTCAACAGAGATTTTAGAAATATTTTGAAAAGTAAGAAAAAAAGAGATATCCTTTAAGAAGAGTACACAGAAAAATGATGTTAAAAATATGAATTTCTAGAGAAGATATTTTAAATAGTATACGAATGCATCAAAAGTCCATAGACTTAACATTACGAAGAAGAATTCCGAAGCTGAGTGACCAGCCCCTTTAAAATAAATTAATGAATTATAAAAAAGTGTATTTAATAAAGGAAAAGAGGATAATTTAAAAACCGCATTTGATTTCACAGCACACTGAGGACTACAGTATTGAAACAAATATATAACAATTTTACGAGAGTGAAATGAAAAAAACGTACACAAATGCAGAATTAGGCGGTATTATAAAACGATATGTAAGAAGATGTAACATAATGATCACATTGCCTGCTATTTTTCTTTCTTGACATTTCGTTCCACTTTATTTCTCTGGAACGATCAGGAACATAACTATAACACAGGAATAAAGCATATGATAACATCGTGATATACCAGGAAATACGTTGAAGAAAAGAAACTCTAACCATAATAAAGCCGAGAGCTTTTGAAACTTGAATTCTCGATAAGAATCAGCTGCACGAGCCTCCTTAAAAAATAGGATTGCAGTGAGATGGTATAGAAGAGAAAAAAAAAAGTAGTAAAGGCTTGAAATGCATCTTACAAGTGATGTTCTCAAATGGGTTTAATCAACGTAACCGACATGCCTGTTCATCTTCAACGTGATCTTAAGATGTTTTCAGCGAACGCTAAGTTATAAATATTACAGCTGTTTATAATACGAATATCGTGTAGAATGTATTATGTCATTATAAATAAAAAATAATAATTTAACTGTAATCAAACCACGGCAATTTATCTTTCTTGCAAATTTAACTCCCCTGAAAGAATGGCAAGGATGTAAATAATAAAGCTTTTTATTAAGAATATAATATTTAATTGAATATTTATTTTCAACCTATATTTATTTATAAATTTACTTTATTTGGAATGTGTATAAAAGACGTTTATAATAATAATATCGTGGTGACTTTATTCAACGCCCCCTAGATGCGGGAGAAAGCATTGACACGCGTTACGAAAACGTCACACAAAGCAAGCAAAACAAAGAAAAAAATTCGAACAACTTGCATGTTTCAATTTCGTTGGCTCGTAGAATTATTAATTAATTCTTATTTTATAATAATTATTATTAATTCCATGAGCCAAAGAAAATGAAACATGTAAGTTATTCGAATTTTTTTGTTTTGCCTGCTTTGTGTGTCGTTTTCATGACGCGTGTCAATGCTTTCTCCCGTATCTAGGGGGCGTTGCTTTATTACGTTGCTGTTTTAAATCAGAAATGATAACTGTAAGAAACCACGACAAATGATCCCTCCTGAAATTTTGACCGTTGGAAGAATAAAAAAAGAATTTAATATTACAACGGTTTTTTAGATGAATATATCATGTGTAATTTAATATTTACACATTTTGTCCGGGATCTGAGTAAAAGTTTAATAATTTGTTGAGAGAAGCTGTACTATTTTCTCAATTAAAAATAATCATTAATCAGTTTAACTCTAAAGAGACCCTTGCGAACAATTTTATTTTATTTAAAAATATTTTACCACACCTTTTCAGTATATTATAACATTACTAACTGATCCGACCGGCCCGGGCCTGTAAAAAAATAGCACTAAAATCGGAAAAAAAATAAATATTGTAATAAAAAAATTGCGAAAAATTCAAAAATCACTGCGTGAATTCTAAATAAACTTTATTGAAAAGAGGACAAAATTTACTACATTAGGCTAAAAAATTAAAACCGAAAAAATCACTGCGTAACACACACACACACACACACACACACACACACACAAACCGAGCAAAAAATCGCATAAAAATTCACTAAAAATTCAAAAATCGCTGAGGACAAAATTTAGTACAGTGGCCTAAAACATTGTAACCAGAATTATTTTCCTTTTGTCTCTGTTTCATGTCAAAAAATCAGTGCGAAACCCGAAAAAACGCTAACATTCTCATTGAAAATCGCGGAAGACAAATTAGGCTAAATGTTTGAAACCAAATTCGTTTTACGAATGTAAAAAAAGAAAAAAAAAACTGCGGAACGCGGAAAAAGGTCAAGACTGGCGCAAAAAAAACGCTAAAAGTCACTGAAAATTACATTAAAAATCTCTAAAAATTCAAAAAACGCGTAGGCAAAATTTATTATAATAGGCTAAAAGTTTGAAACTGAATTGATTTTACGAAATGTCAAAAATTCGCAGTGGAATGCAAAAAAACACTAACAATTGCACTGAAAGTCCCCAAAAATTCAAAAAATCACAGAGTAGAAAATTTTCTACATTAGACTAAACGTTTAAAACCCAATTCCTTTTAAGAATGTCAAAAGAATACCGTGGAATGAGAAAAAACACTAAAAATCGCTAAAAATCGTTAAAAGTTCAAAAATCGACGAGAACAAAATTTATTACAGTAGCGCTAAAATTATTTTGACAACCTTATATTCTCTCTCATTTTATTTAATATAAAAATGTAAAAGAAAATATATTCCCTATAATTGAGAACACTATGACTGCAGTTATTCAAATGTATCAAGTTTCAACTTGTTTGTTTACATTCGGCGCCACCGAAGAAATATGACTCCTTCTTAGCGCAAAAGTATTTTGACAATTGGTTTGCATTTAATGGTTGAAGGTGTCAGTGGCGCTGTAGCTTGGATTAGTGTTTATATTGACTTATTGTGATTAATTTTAAGGATCAGGAATGCCAAAAAGTAAAAAAATATTGAAGTGATTCTAGAAAACCCGATGTAAATGCATTTAAGAAAGGTAGACTGCAAGCAGAATTAGCTCGTTCTTTTAACGTGTCTCGGCAACTCTTCATTACATGGAATAAAGTTTTTAATAAACAGAAATACATCGAAAATAAGCCTCAAAATGACCATCCGAAAAAAAAAACAACTTGCAATGTTGACTGTATTATAAAAATGATATCTACAAGTGATTGTCGTAAGTCCGCTGTAATAATAAAAAATGAATTGAAAGAAAATTACGGCATAGACATACACGTTTCATCAGTCAAACGACGCCTAAACCTCTATGGTTTACATGGCAGAAGACCAGCAAAAACACGTTTCTAATCTACTAAGATTGGGAAGGCTAGAGTTGCAATTGTAAAACGGCATAACCCTTTCAGGTGCAAAGCAATGCTATTGCTGAAGTGTTGAAATTAATGACTGACACCAGAATTTTGGTTTAAAAAAAATCGGTTTATTATGTGTGTGAAAAATAGCTTTTTCTTATTTAAAAAAAAAATTTGTTTTCAAATTCCGGTGTCATTCATTAATTTCAACACTTTAGCAATGGAATTGCTTTGCCCCTGAAAGGGTTATGCCGTTTTACAAATGCAACTCCGGCCTTCCTATTCTTAGTAGATAACAAACGTGTTTTTGCTGGTCTTCTACCATGTAAACCATAGATGTTTAGCTTTAGATGTCGTTTGACTGATGAAACGTGTATGTCTATGCCGTAATTTTCTTTCAACTAATTTTGTATTATTACAGCGGAGTTACGACAATCACTTGTAGATATCATTTTTATAATATAGTTAACATTTCAAGGTGTTTTTTTTTTTCGGATGGCCACTTTGAGGCTTATTTTCGATGCATTTCTGTTTATTAAAAACTCTATTCCATGTAATAACAAGTTGCCGAGACACGTTAAAAGAATGAGCTAGTTCTGCTTGCAGTCTACCTTTCTTAAGAGCATTTACAGCGGCTTTTCTAGAATCACTTCAATATTTTTTACTTTTCGGCCTTCCTGATCCTTAAAAATAATCACAATAAGTCAATATAAACACTAATCGAAGCTATAGCGCCACTGGCACCTTCAACAATTAAATGCAAACTAATTGTCAAAATACTTTTGAGCTAAGGAGGAGTCATATTTCTTCGGTGGCGCCGATTGTAAACAAACAAGTTGAAACTTGATACATTTAAATAACTGCAGTCATAGTGTTCTCAATTATAGGGAATATATTTTCTTTTACATTTTTATATTAAATAAAATAAGAGAGAATATAAGGTTGTCAAAATACTTTTGAGCGCTACTGTATATTAAAATTTGAAACCGACGTTCTTTTACCAATATCAAAAAATCGTCGGAAAGCACGAAAAAATTCTAAAAATCGCTGTGCGCATTCCAAATGAACTTTATTGAAAAGAGGGCAAAATGTACTATAGTGTTCTAGAATGTTGAAACCGGATTTCTTTTACTAAAATGTGAAAATTTTCCGCAAAATTTGGAAAAACGCAAAAAATCTTTTTTTTTTTTTTTTTTTTGCAATGTTGTTTCAGGTATGTCAATAACTTTAAGGATCTTATTTTCAAAGTTTATTAGTTTAACATTTGAGAAAAAAAAAATGTGTTTATGCATGAAATATGCAATAAGAAAAAAAAAACACTTTCTATGCTTTTAAAAGTAAACATTTTATATTATCATAAATACTATTTTAATTTTGTATAACGCCCCATAAAGAACTTCCATTAAACAGTCAAATCCACCGAGAAATAAATATTGCCGTTATAGTCTTTCGTATATGCTTATATATCGAGAAAAAAAAAAAAAGAAACTTGAGAAAAAGGAATTTCAGGCTGTACATATATTACGTTATAAACTTTTTGACAATTTTGGACCCCCCCCCCCCCCTTACGATATCATACGTTATCATTCTCGAACCTCCTCACTCCCGCTAATGATATCGTTATCATGGTCTTTTTTTTTTTTCTTTTTTAAACAACTTTTTCTTTTCCTTTTTAGGTGCGTTCGTAATTATATAAATACGTAGCACCTATAGTCGTCGTTCAATCCATCTGTCCGTCTGTCTGTCCGCATATAACAGCGCAAAAACTACCCAACCGAATCGTTTGAAATTCAAAATATATAATTGTTGCATAATTTTGTCGAGTCATTTCAAATTTTATGAAAATCGGATGTATAGTTTAATTACAGGGACAGTCAAAATTTTTCCGTTACGTTACGGCCAATGGGAACAAATTATTACAAGTGCATTTTAATGATGTTACAGCCTTCCCAATGGTTTGAAATTTTAAATATATAATTGTTGCAAAATTTTGTCGAGTCATTTCAAATTTTATGAAAATCGGATGTATAGTTTAATTACAGGGACAGTCGAAAGTTTTCCGTTACGTTACGGCCAATAGGAACAAATTATTACAAGTGCATTTTAATGATGTTACAGCCTTCCAATGGTCTGAAATTTTAAATGTATATAATTGTTGCAAAATTTTGTCGAGTCATTTCAAATTTTATGAAAATCGGATGTATAGTTTAATTACAGGGACAGTCGAAAGTTTTTCGTTACATTATGGCTAATGGGAAAAAAATTATTTGAAGTGCATTTTAATGATGTTACAGCCTTTCGACAGAATGAAATTGATATGCACTTATGAAGCGCACTAAAATATACATTCAGTAAAATATGCGGTGCAAAAATATTTATAAAACTAGTTATAGTACGGACGCACCTCATTTGCCACGTTTGACGAGCAATTTCCAACTTGTTATACATTAGCAATGATATACAGATACGGTTATACATTTATTTTTTGCATACTTCACTGATTTAAATGAAGAGAAGAGGTTAATAGAATATCACTATCATATATAAAATAATTTCACCAAATAACACTTTAAAGAAATATTATTGAAAAGTATTTAACAGCTTTTTGTTACATAATGCATTCAACAGTCATATTGCCTTCTTACACTCGCTCCCTGCACGGGAGTAAGCAGAATTTCTTATGAACAAAACAGGTAGGCAACATCCTTCCTCATTTCTTATTAATAAAAATACCAAGTATCACTCCGAATTTGGTTTCGCTAGTAACAAATTATGTGCGCATATGGCAGAAGATGGCGAACGTCCCAATGGCGAACGTTGGGATATTTCATATTTTGAAATGAAATGATTTCATAATCATTTAATTATTTTAATAATAACTTTGTATTTTCATAAAAATAGAAAACAGAATTAAACAAGTTGGAAATTGCTCGTCAAACGTGGCAAATGAGGTGCATTCGTACTATAACTACTTTTATAATTATTTTTTTCACCCCATATTGTACTGACTGTATATTTTTGTGCACTTCATAAGTGCATACACTGTAACATCATTAAAATGCACTTGCAATAATTTTTTCCCATTCTCCGTAATGTAACGCAAAACTTTTGATTGTCTCTGTCATTAAACTATACACCGATTTTCATAAAATTTGAAATGGCTCGACAAAATTTTGCAACAATTATATATATAAAATTTCAGACCATTCGGAAGGCTGCAACATCATTAAAATGCACTTGATATATTTTTTTAGCATTGACCGCGCGTAATGTAACGGAAAACTTTTGACTGTCCCTGTAATTAAACTATACATACGATTTTCATAAAATTTGAAATGGCGCGACAAAATTTTGGAACAGTTATATATTTAAAATTTCAGACCATTCGGAAAGCTGTAACATCATTAAAATGCATTTGCAATAATTTTTCCCATTGGCCGTAATGTAAAGAAAAAATTTGGCTGTCCCTGTAATTAAACTATACATCCGATTTTCATAAAATTTTAAATGGCTCGACAAAATTATACAACAATCATATATTTAAAATTTCAGACCATTCGGCTGTGTAATTTTTGCTCTGTTATATGCGAACAGACATAGACAAATGGACAGACAGACAGACAGACGGACTGAACGACGACTATAGGTGCTACGTATTTATATAATTACGAACACACCTAAAAAGATAAGACAAAAAAAAAGTAAATTTTGTTGGATTAAAAATGATAACGATATCAAAACACAACCCCGCCCCCCCCCCCCACTCCCCCTAAAGTGATAAAGTTATGTATGTACAGCCCCTTTAACGAGTTCAACTCTGAGTCGTATGAAGGGACACGGATGCAGTTGAAAACCTTTTTTCTTATGTTTATAATTACCGAATTTTATCGAAAATGTGTCATAATATTCCAGGAATGTCTGTCTAATTCTGTTCTAGAAATGCCTATCTATACATATTTTAAGCAAACATTGAAAAAATAATATTTTTGTCGTTTTTCGCCAATTGTGGGGCGAACTGAAGCAAGTCCAATCCCCTTAATATTTTTGTACAAATGCACATTAACATGAAAAAATGCATACATACACACAAACACGAATAATACAATCACATTTTGGGACACTTGCATTTTTTGAACTTCACTGAAAACATGTGTATTAAATTTTAAAGGACCGACTTCATAATTTTTCTGCATGTACTATTGTATATTTAATTCAAGATTTATTAGAGTTATTAGGTGCGTTCGTGATAATATAAATACGTAACTCCTATATAGTCGTCGTCTGGCCCGTCCGTCTGGCCGCATATAACAGCGCAAAAACTATTCAACCGAATGTTTTGAAATTTAATACATATAATCGTTTCAGAATTTTGTCAAATCATTTCAAATTTTATGAAAATTGAATCAAAACTTATACTCAAGGGACTATTTTCCCCCGTTACATGAAAGTCTGCACATAAAATAAATTTTGTATTCATGCATTTTTGCACAAGAGTGCAACAGCTATTGCACCAAGATCTGAATATTTATAAAACTAGTTATAGTACGGCACCCCATTTGCCACGTTCGACGTAAAATTTTCGACTTATTAAAGTAATACATTAACACTTAAAAAATATATATATTTTGTTTGAAACGTATTGAAAATGAAAACACAAAAGAACTAGGACACTCGTAAATTTATACAATTTCCTTTAGAAGTCGATATTATTTCGGTATAATTTTTAATTTTATGTTAAAATGCGGCATAGAAATATAATTTAAAGTTTATACAGAAAAATTTCTGTTATTCCAATCAATTAATCTGATCAACTGCAATAAATTCTGAACTGAAACAAGAAATTATTTTACAAACTCACAAATAGGATACTATTGAAGGACTGGAAGACATTATCATCTATAAAAGGATTTTATTCTTACTATATTTTATACTAATATTTTAACTTTCAAATTCATATAAATTTATTTTAATTTAAATCTTCTCAGACTGAGATGTTATAATACATATCATATTAATAAGATTAATTAGTTGAATTATAAAGTCTATGACTACTAACGTTTAATTTTGCATTCAATCCTGCGTCTGTTTCATGAAATTTTAATCATTACAATAAAAGTTTTTTAATAAAAATTAATTTAAAAGTTAACGCACTATTCATATTATAAAGCAAAAACGTGTCGGTTATTACCACGAAGCGTAAAAGTAATATTACACTCTTACTTTGATTGCATACATCTTTGCTTTATAGATTTAGTATAGTTTCAATTTTTTACTCCATGGGATAGAAACAAAAAGTGTACTTTCAAATAAAGTTTACGTGAAAACTGAAACTTACCAAATTTGTATTGGTTTTTTTAAGTAATATTCGGCTATATAGGGGAGACTGGGGCACAGTGGACCACTTTGGTAGTTTAACATTTTTTTTTCTCTTTAAAGGGAAGTCCAATCTGCCTGAAAATATTCTTTAAACATTTGTACATGCATCATAATTTTATCAGAACTTAGTTTCAAATACATTAAAAATATATATATATTTTTTTATAAATTCGTAAAGTGGACCAGTGAGCCCCGCTATTCAGTATTATTTGAAATACAAAATAATTCAATTTTTTGTTAATATAA
Organism: Maratus speciosus; assembly: GCA_963932465.1. Lineage (NCBI taxonomy): Eukaryota > Metazoa > Arthropoda > Arachnida > Araneae > Salticidae > Maratus > Maratus speciosus. Next base: position 146,078,284 of record OZ010791.1, read on the forward strand.
TTCCTCTTTATTTCTACTTTACCTTCAAAATAACATAATAATACAAATTTGAAAGTAACAGTTTGAAACAAAACAGAAAATTTATTGAAAAAATTCATTATATATTTTAAATGACACATTAAGATACAGGAATAATTGCAAATACAGTGAAGACATTAAGCGAAAGAAATCAGCGCACAATAAAATTTGCAAATGAAATTCCAAAATACTGAATCCAAGATCGTGAAATTTTCCTGAGATACTTTTGGGTCTACGTAGGGGCAGGCAACATTTCGATAACACCCATCTAAACAGAAGATTAACAACCATAAATTTTTTATTCTAAATTTGTGTCAAGTTACACCTAAAATGAGTAATAAAATTTCAGAACGTAACAGAAATTATTCCGTTAGTAATAACAGGTTACAGTCAATAGGTATTTTTATATTTTTTAAAAGCAGTAAATACAAAAGAAAATATTTCTTACTATGTTAAATAAATTGTCATTTTTCTTTGTTTACTTTATTTTTAAGTTAAATAACTATACTTTAAAGCAATATTTTTTTAGACAATAAGCAATTAAATATTTTGAAAATTGTACATTACAGCAGCAGAGTGGATTGTGGAGAACTATACACCAGAAGTAGGTGGTGCTCCATGTTGAAGTTCGATACATGTTGATAAAAATATTATTTAAAGCTTTCTTCCAAGCATATTAACTTTAAAATTAAATAAAAAGAAGTATCAACCTTTCAAAAAAGCCGTTTTATCTTATTTATCTATAACCTTTAATTACTAAATTAAGAAAAATATAATGATGATTTTTTTTACTTTTAGAAGCTCAAAACGACCAGTCAGGATAAAATGGTTCATTCTGGGCGAACCATTTGCTCTGAAGACTATAAATAATCAATGCAGTGCTGTAAACAAGTAGCCTAACAGAAAAGCTTTAAAAAAATAAATATAAATAAAATATTAGGGGTTGATCCACTGTGTCCTTAAGTTCACTGTACCCCGCTCTCCCCTATATTTTTTAATCTATCAACACGTGCCGTAGCAATAAACATTTGTTTGATACTCTAATTTAATGTGGCATTTGTAGTGACATAAAATAAATATGCAAAATTAAGAAACTTAGGACGGTTACCACAAATCGCGATTTATAACCCAAGCTTGGCGAGGGAATCTTTTTCAGATGTTCATAATATTACAAACAAAATAGAATTTTTGTATGATTATTTTTGTGGCATACGATTATTCTTTTTCGGTGTCAATTAAAGATAGACAACTGACTAAGGCTATCAAAATAAAACAAAGACTTTAAAAAAATCAAAACTTATACATATTTTTAAATAATTTTTAATATTTTTACTTTTTCTTTCAAAGAAGAAAGTATTGGAATAGAGATTTATTTCGATTTCCGGTTTTCGACGTATTTACACGTTTTAGGGGTTAGTGATACCGAAAAACATGTGTATATAAAATGTCTGTCTGTTCGTATGTGTGTTTGTATCACCGAAAAGTGTATAAAGTTATACATGGAATTGAACCAATTTTTTTGTGTATTTTTGACTATGCCAGCAGGTCCTCCTTGAGTTTGAAAATATTCCGCCAGAAGAGGGCGTTGTAATAGCGATTTTTGTGCCCTTTTCATTATTGTACCTTCGAAAAGTGTATGAAGTTATGCATAAAATATAAGCAAATTTCATATGTATGCTTTTGGCTATGGCAAGCAGGTCTTCCTTGAATTTGTAAATATTTCGCCGGAAGGGGGAACTGTAATAGCAATTTTTCTCGCTTTTTCATAGTTCTGTTGTACATCGGCTGTTCATGCAGCGACGGGTAATTCGCATCCAGCAAACCCGGCGATTCTCAAGCAGCTGATGTACAACAGAATAATGAAAAATATTGATTTTAAAATATGATTGAGATTAACTTGTTTTTACCCTGATTAGGAAAATGAATATAAGATGAAAATCAAAGTTGGTGTAGAATTGAAATAATAACACTGAAGTATTAACATGTGTAACAACTTTTTGAAATATTAACATGTATGAGAAAGAAGAAAGTTATGTGATTGGTATATCCGTCCAGTTTACTTTATGCTTACAAAACTACTCCCATTGCAGCTCAGCCTGTTTTGCAACTAAAAAATTGAATTTAACATTAAGCTTTCAAAGCTTTAATCTCTATAATTCCTAAACTACTTCACCGAATGACTTGTCGTTTGGTACTCCAGTGAAAAATTTACCGAATTATCGAAATAGGATGTCAGAATTAGGTGCTCGAAGAGAAAATTTCAAAGTTTGATACAATTTCTGTACGAGGACGGCCCCTGAAAATTTACCTCTAAAATGACATACTTCTGAATCGATTGGATATTTTCGTTCTTCTTTGCTCGTGTATTTACCGATAAAATAGATAAGGGGAAGTGACTTTTTTTTTTTTAACCAATGAAAAAAAAAAAATTCGTTCGTTACATTGAGTAAATAAAGTTTAAAAAAAAAAATTGAATTTTGATTTCAAGGATGCTTTAAAACACTACACTAACAATAAGATTTGAAAAGTTCAATAAAAACAAAAAATCTTTCAAGAACAATTGTCGCCTCAACAATTGCTGCTCTTTAGTTAATCGACGCCTATTACGTTAGTTCAGCGAAAAGAATATTGACATTACTACGAAGAGTTCATCGCTCAGAAGATAGCTTATTTTTATTTTCATTGAATTATTTGTTTTTGAAAATATGAATGCAACAAAAATAGAATACGTATTTTAGGAACAAAAAATGTGGGTGTTTTTTCGAATTTAATACCAAACGAAGAGTAATGTAAATGGGTGTAACAGGTTCCTGCTTCCAATAGTTATACTAGCGAAAGATCAGGGTGTATTTATCTATAGTTTTGGTTGCGAACAATTTGAACAATCAGCATTACGTGAATCTTGCGAGGATAGTCTAAGGGGCAGTTCTGCATTCCTTTGACAGGCGAAATGAAGTTATTCAAATTTAAATTGAATATTAATGACGTACCTTTGTATTTTTTGAATATCTGCAGGATGTTAAAAAAAAAAAAAAAAAAAAAATGCACACACAATTTATTCGCTAATAGCTGATATTCAGTTCTTTTTCTTTTCACGTTTAACTAACTTGAAATAACGGCTGAAACCGGACTAAGCTTTGGGCAAAGAAAATTTATCCTAAAGTGTTAATGAAAGTTCAAAAACGTAGATTAAGTTCAGAGAGGGTATAGAATGCCTTAAAGGGATTCCCCTACGTCTGTTACAATTGTCAGAATAAGAGAATACGTTTAAGAAAGATAATACTGTTCACAATGTTCACAATCAACGTTCAGGAATACCACAGTTTCAACGAACACCACAGAAACCTATGAAACCTATGACGAAAATTCAAGGACATCTGTTCAGCAAAAGGCTCGCAAGAGGGCACTTTAAAAAATCAAACGTCCATCTCATTTTAAAGTGCCTACATTAGAAGAATAGTTCATAGTTCACACTCTCAATCTCAATGACGATGATCCGGACAGGACAGTGAAGTTGTGTATACTTCTTTGAATCACCGCATATTTCTATTTATGAATGCTGCAGATTAAGTTAAACATACTCAGTGAAAATGATCCGGGCGGATCAGACAGTACGGTTTTGTATACTTTTATTGGAAAAGTTAAGTTCCAAGATTAGCCCTCACTCTCAATGAAGATGATTCTGACCGTGACCGGACAGTGCAATTGCGTATACTTTTTTGAAACTGTATTTTTATTTATGAATGGTCCAGATTAAGTTAAACGTTCTCAATGAAGATGTTCCGAAACGGACAGTGCAATTGTAAATACTTATTTTTATTTATGAAAGTTCCAGATTAAGTTAAAAGATTATCCTCGCCAAAAGCAAGAGCGCAGTAGTTCGATAATCAGTTGGTTATTGTTATTGAAGTTAAAAATGGTTGCTTACGAAGTTAGAGACTTCATCAATATCGCGCATTCTTCGTTGAGTTGTTGCTAGCTAATTGCTTGCAAGTTTAAAAACTGGCCTTTGCCTTTGAGTATTTGGGATTCGTTGTGTTCTGCTTATTGTGTAACATCTTTTCCGTGCGTTTTGCTATAAAACTTACGGTTAAAGCTTCGTGACTGAAATATTTGCTACATAAAGTGAGTTGGAAACAACTTCTTTCTTAACAAATTTCCGTACTGTTAGAAATTTTCTTTCTTAACAAATTTCCATACTGTTAGAAATAGTTTCAGATACTATGTATGACGCATAGTTTTTTATTTCTTATTAAGCGACAAAGTTATTGATGGCTTTTCAATAGATGAAAAAAAAACAAAAAAAAAAAAAACGTTGTGTCATTTATGATAAATGCACTCGGATCCTAGGAAAAAAGTATTGTAGCAATTGTTGTATTGTGAATTAAGATTACGGAAGATTTCCATTATTCATTATTATTTATATTTGATTAGAAAAGGTTTTTTTACATTTATTGCATGTATTGAAACCTGATCCTATAAAAGGAACAGAACTTATAAATAAATTGATACGGAAGATACTCCGCAAGTTTCATTTTTTCGCGAAACGTTTTAGCAAGTTGAACACCTTTATGTGTTGTTTTATTACAGATTTGTGGCGATATATGCGAAAAATCATACAATTCATAAACCCTCAATGACAGATACACTATATAGCCACTAGTCACCAGACACTTTCTATTTTAGACATTTTGTTGAATATTTAAAAATATACTTGTCGGATATATTTGACCTTATATTTGTCAACGATTTCATAAGGAGGACAATTAGGGGGCCACCAAAAAATCATAGAAAAATTATAATATTTGGAATCACCCTGTATATTAAAATGCACGAAATGATCTGTCGCTGCAGAATACAAATCTATGGATACTGTACAGCGTGTTTACTGATTTATGTAAAAATAGCACGTATGGAATGGCGATTTTTTCTTTTTTTAAGTTCAAAAAATTCTTGCTTATATCAAGCTTATATCATGCAGGGTTTTCAATCAACTTTAACGCCAGTTTCAGAAAATTTCAGAAAATGTAGTAGAAACAATATAGTGCAATTGGAATATAAATATATTAAATATTTTATGAAATTTGAGCAGTTGTATGAAATAATTTTTATCTACGTATGCGCGAACGATAACAAAGATTTTTTTTACATAATTCATTAGTCAACTCTATAGAGCAACGCGTAAAAAAATATACAGTCAAATAGCGTGAAAATTCAGAAAGATATCGGCGATAGAGTGGGCTGATTTTTAGTTGATCTCTAAAAGCAGCTGAATGATATGGGATTTTCCACAAATTGTAATTTTTTATTAACTGACTTTCAGAAAAAAGTTAGTATTTTATAAAAATCAAAGAGTAGATTTGGAATAAATGCTTCGATTTTTATATTTCTTTTCATCATGGAATAGTCTCGTTCTGGTGGTTATCCAAGAAGAGCTAAAGCATCAATAAAAAATTAAAATAAAAAAATAAAAATAAAATTTACAATTTGTGGAAAATCCCTTATAACTCAGTTGCTTTTAGGGAACAGCTAAAATTTAGCTCACTCTATCGCCGATATCTTTCTGAACTTTCACGATATTTGACAGGATTTTTTTTATGAGTTGCTCCATAGAATTGACTATTAAATTATGCAAAAGAAATCTTTGTTATCGTTCGCACATGCGCAGATAAAAGTATTTCATACAACTGCTCGCATTTAATAAAGTATTTAATATAGTTATATTCCAATTGCACTATATTGTTTTTACTGCAATTTGCTAATTCGTCTGAAACTGGCGTTAAAGTTGATTGAAAACCCTGCATGATATAAGGTAAAAACATGCAAGAATTTTTTGATAAAATTGCTATATCTCCATGAATATACGTACTATTCTTACACAAATGAGTAAACGCATTGCACAGTATCCACAGATTTGTATTCTGCTTCAATAGATTATTTTGTGCATTTTAATTTACAGGGCGACCTCAAGTATTATTATTTTACTTTGATTTTTTGTTGCCCCCTAATTGTCCTCCTTATCAAATCGACGTTGATAAATATGAGGTCAAACATATTCTTTATAATCCTGAAATTCCAGAAGAATCCAACAAATATATCTCTAAATATTCGACAAATTGACTAAAATTGGAAGTGTCCGGTGATTAATGGCTATTTAGTGTATATTTAGTCTCAATCAGCTGTCGAAAAATGAAATTTTATTTATTCTAAGCACTCTGGTGGGTAAATAAAATCTGCGCATGAGGCAGTTTTTTCTGGCAACTGAATGAGCACAGGCATAAAATGTTTCATGCATTGAAGGATTTTGAAAACCGTGTCCGGGTGCAAGTCGCATAGGAAATTCTGCGGCGGTGTTAGCTATCCCTATTGATGCATCAGAGATTTATATAAAAACAGATACGATTTTTTTTTTCAGCAGAAAGAATGTTTCGGAACAGCATTACTGCTAAGCAGGGCCGTACAGAGATGGGTAGAGCAAATACAAATTAATAGGGGCCGGCTCTCCGATTTCGATCCTGGTTTTTTTTTTTTTTTTTTTTTTTTTTTTATAAAATAACATAAAAGTACATTCTTACTTTTTTACGTAAAATTTTTAAATTAAATATGAGCAACAATATTTATATACTAAATATTAGCAACATTATAATTTTTTTGACATAGACAGTATTAAGAAATCAACGATGATAAATACAAGGTTCGAAGTCACTATTTTTGCGCGATTCTAAAATTCTTAATTAAGTTTAAGGAAAAACTTATATACACAATCTGATTTTCCAAATAGCCGATATTTCAGAATTCCCTTTTCTCTAGAAATACACACACATGAACATATAAAAATAATTATATTTATCAGCTGTTATATTTCAAAGACAGAATTATTTAAATCATCGCCAACTTTCGTTGCTAATGTATTTGCAACATGTTTATCAACATCTGTCAATATCTTCAACTCCGAGCGCCACAGCTGAAACTGACCAAGTTTTACGTCTGGCGCGTGCAGCGCATTGTCCGTGTCCGGTTTTCAGTGGCACACATTTCCTTCTGCAGGTGACCCTCCTCCACCAAAACGAAAATAAGAAGGAAAGGAAAACAACAAAACAGAGCGAACAGCTGGGACGTTTTTGGCGGCAAAACAAGGGTCAGGTTTTTGAAAACGAACAAAAAATAAGTTTCATTCTGTTTTGAATAGGAATACCAAATGTTCGGTTATTATTCAATTATTTCATTTATTTATTTATTTTGGGAAAACCTTGGTCCAGTCAGGGACGTGGCTACAGGGGGGGTGGGGTTCCCCCCCCCACACACACATTTGGAATAGTCATATGCATTCGGTAATTTCACTTCGTTCAAAAATTGCATTATTTAGCGCTGTATTTTTCCCGTCTAAGAATTTTTTAAAATATATTAAAAAATTTATTACAAAACAGAAAACAATGTAAAAACATATTTAAAATTATTAAATATTTTCTTAATTAGTAACGTTCTACTCTTTGCATTATGTTATTTTTCTTTTGCTTTGAGTCTATTACAATTTCACTTTTCAGCTATTCTCTCGTAAAAATGCGACATGTCGGAAACAAATCTTTGTCGTCTTGCTCAAAGAGCCGTAGCGACCGCTGCCCCCCCCCCCCCCTGCCTCTCATTTGGGGGTACGGGGACGAAGCCAAGGGCCTCGTAATCGGCTTTACCGACCTTTTAACCGAAGTTTGTTAATTTTTAAACTGCAGAATACTATCCTCTTTTACTCATTTATTTTCGGACAGGTCACCAATTTTCAACTAGGGATGCACCGAATAGTGATTATGGCCGAATACTGAACATTCGGCCAACAGGTAAACCGAATATTCGGCTAGCCGAATATAACTATAAAGACGAATACCGAATGTTCGTCTTGCCGATTACTTTTAAATTTCAGAATTTGAAAGCGTTAAAAAGTTAAATTTTGAAACAATTTTACATAATATTTAACACACATACTTCCATATTGATAAACAAGATCTTTTACAAGTAAATTCTACACTAATAAAATTATGCCTTGAATTGTTATTTAAGAAGAGGGCAGTTTTAAAGCTTCTTTAATTGATAAAATTTTAAATTTCATGGATTCATCTCTGAATTAAAAAAACAAAGTAATAAAATTTTCTTGAATTCTAAAACAAATATTTTAAAATTAAAGTGAAATTTTGAAGGAATTAAATAAAAAATTGTACATTCATATACAGTTTATTTGTCAGGAAGGGGACTAAAATCGTTATTATTGGTTAATTTTCTTACGTGATACTTTTCAAATAGCAAATAAAAAATGTAAAAGCATTTTCTTTTATTTAAATATAACTATATTTCTAATGAATAAATATCTTTATTAATTGGCAGTTAAAAATACTAGTTGTTTTAAGGTTTTTAAAAATATTTTTAAAAAGGTGTTTTAAATATTAGGACCTTATAAATATATGCCGAATATTTTTATATTCGGCCAAACCAAATATTCGGAATACCGAATAGTTTGATATTCTGCCAAGTCGAATACTCGGCATACCAAATAGCTTGATATTCAGCCTAACCGAATATTCGGTAGTATGGCCGAATACCGAATATATACCGAATATTCGGTGCATCCCTACTATGAACGCAGCTGAGACAAATAAATAACACCTGAAAAATCACCTTAGTAACTCGGTTCTTTGATGTCGAAGGTAGTACTTGCCTATCCAAGTATTTAGCGTTCCGAAAATACATAGATGTGTGAAAATCTATTCAAACGAACCTACAGTCAGGGCCATATTGCCTTCGGCAGCGTACACACTCGAATGTATAAGATTTTATATATTTAAACAAACCTAGAATAGGCACCCCCACTGCCTTTGTCAACGTTCACTATCGAATTTGTATGATTTTATATGTTAAACGGATATGGAATTGGGACACCATTTTGTCAGTGTAGACTCTCGAATTGGTACCGTTTTATATTTTAACATGAAAATCTATCCAAATGAACCGAGAGTCGAGCCCCATTACCTTCGGCACCATATACCCTCGAATTTCTATTTATAAAGATCCTAAAATTGGAGTTGGGGGAGGGTGTGCGCTGCCTTGATCACCACGTGCCATATCTGGCACATACCTAAAAACATTATTAATTTTCATTATGTGCCATGAATTTGGCTGATATGATCACTGTAACTGATCAAGAACAAGCCAAAGAATGGAATAACATTTATTTTGTACATGTCAGATGCAGGCCCCGATCATGACTAATTGGGGCCCTGGGCAAAGATAAATTAGGGGGCCCCATTCGAATCGTGGCAACATTATCCAAAAAGAACTAATGATCAGCCATATGTGTAATGCATAAACAATATTTTTGCTCCTTGAATTTTATATAGAAGAAAATTCTTAGCTCCGTCAATTCTAAATTAAGTACCTTAATTAAAATACTCTTTTAGTACAGAACAAATTTTTTTTTATATATAACTTTAACCACTTGTTATATTGAATGAAGATGAATTTAATAACTTCAACTTATGAAAGAGTGTCAAACACTCTAACATATAAATATGAATTAATCAAGTTATACTTTCTTTTACATCTTTTTAAGTTGTACTACACACAACATAATATCAAATCAAATACATTCTACTTCACAAGTAAAAAGTGTTTTTTCAATAAATCTAAAAAGGTTGCAATTTTTGAGTTTGTTTTTCATATTTAAGTCAAAGTTAAAAGAAAAAACTAAATACGAAAAAAAAAAATTTCCGATGACAATTAGAACTGATTATTTTCAACCACAAAAGTTTAGATATGATTTAAGTTCATTGTTAATACAATCTATTAAAATCAAAATATTATTTCTTATTTATTAGTAATTGAGGTTAGTTTTGCGAAAGTATGGAGATTTGTGAGTTCAAAATTAAATTTGTTTTGCAGAAAGTTTAGTAGAATCTTTTAAAAATGGAATTTGTATTTTGTATTTGAAATTTTTCAGAGTTGGAATTGGGGAAAAAAGGTAAATATTTTATAAATTAATATATGGATTTGGGGGGCCATTGAAGTCCGGGGCCCCTGAGCAAAGTCCCGATTTGCCCATGGGATAATAAGGGCCTGGTCAGATGGCTTCATTATACTAAAAATTAGAATTTGTTCTTCAGAAAGAAAAAAAAATAATCGATCAAGCTATTAAGGTAAGTTTTACTTTCATTATTTTTACTGAATATTTAAAAATATTAATATAATAAAAGTTGCAGAGTGTTAAGCAGATAAAATTAATTAATTTAAGCTCATTTAGTTGCAAAATATAGCAATACAATATTTTAAAACCCCAAATGTGTACACATGGCATACACCATAAAATATCAAATATTAGCTGAAATTTTGAAATTTAATTTTTTTACTATTTTTTCCATTATTAGACCAATATATAGATTTCAAAAAATCATAAAAATTGAAAAATTCGTGCAGTGAAGGGTTAAATGAACGTGGAATTGGGACACTCAGCAGCGTACACTCTTGAATTTATAAGATTTTATATTTTTAAACAAACCTAGAATTGGAGATCTCCACTGCCTTCGTCAACGCTCATTCTCGAATTTGTATGATTTTATATTTTAAAGGACCTAGAAATGGGGAATTATTGAATCAGTATAGACCCTCGAGTTTGTATCGTTTTATATTTAAAAATGAAAATCTATCAAAACGAACCTAGAGTCGAGGCCCCATTGCCTTTCGCAGAGTACACCCCGGAATTTCTATTTATAAACGAGTCAAAATTGTGTGTGTGTGTGTGGGCGGGGGGGGGACCACTTTCTTCGTTAGCGTACACTCTCGAATTTGTAAGATTTTATACATTTAAATGAACGTAGAATTGAGGCACTTCCTCCGACAGCGTACTTCTTCGAATTTGTATTTTATATTTTAAAATAAAAATCTATTCAAACGAGCCTAGAGTCACGGACCCATTGCCTTCCGCAGCGTACACCCTCGAATTTCTATGAACTTATATTTTTAAACGAACATGGAATTGGGCACCATTTCGGCACTGTACACCTTCGAACTTGTATGGTTTTATATTTTTAAAAGGAAAGTCTATCAAACGAATCTAGAGCCGGTGCCTCATTACTTTCGGCAGCGGACACTGTCGAATTTGTGTGGTTTTGCATTTTAAAATGAAAGCCAATCCTGTTGAACCTAGTATCAGGGACTCAGTGAACTCGGCAGTGAATCCTATATCGGTAGGCCCTCGAATTTTAAGATTTTATATTCTTATAAGAGCCTAAAATTGGTTCCCAAACTCTCCTTGTCAGCGTACACTCTCGAATACGTATGATCTTATTTTTTAAACGAACGCGGAATTTAATCCCACTCCGCCCTCTACCGTCTGCCGTCACTGTGCACCCTCGAATTTGCATGATTATATATTTTTAAAGGAACCTAGAATCGGGGCGCCATACTGCCTTCGGCAGTGTACACCGTTGAATACGTATGATTTTAAATTTTTAAACGAATCTAGAACCCTCCGTCTCTTTCCTTCAGCAACGTTCATCCTCGTACCGTTAGGTCAAAATAGCACATCACTTCGGGCGCAGCGTTAAATCTGACAAATTTCCAAATCGCATAACTCGGTACGTTTTGGTTGTAGAAATAAGATTTTTTTTTCATTTTACATGTCAGAGCACAAGGTCTTTTTCACTAAATGCAACTTATAGGGCGGTATAAATGTTAATTTTCGCAATCTTTTCCAAAATGCATTTATTGACTCAAATGGAATTAGATTCATTTAGAATAATTGTTTAGTTAGTTTGAAAAGTTTTTGTAATTAGAACTATATGACTAAGACTAACGGTTTAGAAATTAGCTATCCGGCCACGTTTAGAAGGCTGTATATTTAATCGCATTTTACGACTGCTTCAAACAAAATTGTCAGTATTGATTTCACAATGAAATTTTCGTCTAGAATAAAAATATGCACTGGCATGGATCTTTGTTTTTAACGCTATCATTAGTAATTTTAATATTTTTATTGTTGTCATACAACAAATTATTTTCACAGTGTCACTCCAAAATATAATAAGGCATAAATATGCAAAAATAGAAAATTAAAAAATGCAATCATTCGGTGATTTTACTATGAACATTCGGTAAATTCGATGTCGACACCCCCCCCCCCCTAACAAAATGCTCTAGCTACGCCACTGGGTCCAGTGTTGCCAGATTGGGGACTTTTTTGTCCCATATTTGCTTTTTAAATTCGACTTTCTTGACCAAAATAATGCAATAATCTATCTTACAATAAATGTTTTCCCAACATAGTTATGTTTATTTATTTAATTTGCCAATTTTGCGGTTCCTTAGTACGAGTATAGTAATTCGCATAATAATGCTATAATTAGATAACAAAAGTTTGATAATTTCTTTAAAAAATGAACAAAAAAATTTAATGGCCTTTGAACATTCCCGATTTCAGTAAAATTAGAATTTGGCAAGATATCCGTAAAAAAACTTTTTTCAATTAGGATTCAACCAGTATTTATGGGATGGAAACTCGTTGCGGATTTATAGAACGTTATGTATTCGTTACCTTTGAAGTCCTTATTTTTATTGGTGTGAAAGGAATACAAGAATATATTTCTGGAAATGGTAAAAATAATATAAATTAAACGATTATATGTTTTGTAAATTCGACCTTTCTTGACCAAAATAATGCAGTCTATCTTACAATAAATGTTTACCCAACATAGTTATGTTTATTTATTTAATTGCCAATTTTATGGTTCCTTAATACGAGTATAGTAATTCGTATAATAATGTTATAATTAGATAATACAAGTATGATAATTTTAAAATGCATTTTTATTAGAATAAATGTTGCTTTCGTTTTTCTAAAATTCATGTTTTAAATGTGCGTGGAAATGCCCGTTATTGTTTCTCTGCTTGTACACTACCATCGCTGAGAAAGTGGATTTACAGTAACAGAAAGATAGACGGAAAAGCACAAGTTTCACAGCGGATTTTTAAAAGTAGATTTTTTGGCCTTGTTTCCTCTTTCTTCGTCTTCTTCTTATTTTAATTATTTAAAAGCCCGTTAAGCATGATAGGCGAAAAAAAAAAAGACTTCAAAAATATTATAAGCATATAAAAAAAAATATTCAGAACACTCGTAAGTTATTTAAAATGGACGTATTTCTTTTAAAGATAATAAAATAAATTAAAATAATTACGGTATGTCAAAAAAGTGTTTTTAATCTGTTTTATTAGTTATATTTGCAGCTAAATTTAGAGATAGAAGAATTGCGTTTGGTTTTAAGTGACGTCCATTAATAATAAATTACAAAGCTTCTTTATCAGATTAAGAGTAAATTATAATCCCATTAAACATCTGTTTTAATTTTTTTTTAAGAAGAGAGATTAATGTTATTTTACTTTGCTTGTTTCTGACTTTGTATTTCTATTTTAAGTTTTCGTCAAAATTGTTCGCCAAAAGTTGATAGGAAAAGAAATATTTAAAATAACTAGTAATGCTGCGGCCAACACAAAATTTTTTTCTATATCATTCTAATACATTAATTAAATAGCGGAGTTACACACCATGGTTCATTTCTTTGATTTTAATATGGAATTGCTATAATGAGTGAAAAAAAAGAGCACAACAGTGTCCTGTGTTTGGTATTCAAATGTAAAATAAAATTAACGTATATATTTTAATTATTAATCTTAAATATAAATTGACCAAAAATTCAGTTTCGTTTCGGCTCAAAATCTTAGTTTTGCCGAAAGTTTGTTTTTGGCGATAATGCTGCCAAAAATTCGACCGAACCGAAACTATCTGTATTCCAAAAATCTCATTTCTTCCTTCAGAAATTTTCAACATTACTCACTGATTTGAGCTGTATCGGCTCAAATGAGAACTTTTTATTTATCCTGTTTAAATATCCGGGTTTGAATTCAATTCAATTACCTTCATACCGAACTAAATTTAGAGTTTCGAGGCGAACACCAAATTTCCATTTGTATCGAGGCAATAAGGAAAAAGAGTCGGGCAGTTTGCATAATTCCTTATAATGAAATGCGCTTGATTTGAACGCTTACAGTGTCGTAGTATGTTCACCTGTTACCCATATGAACTCGAGTTCAAAGTCCAGAGAAAAAAAAAAACTTTTATTATTCTTTTTATTTTATCTATGGCCTTTTTCTTCCCCTCAAAAAATTATTAAATTAATAAAGTTGATTTCACTATTAAAGGCTGTTTTCAAATCCAAAGGGTCAACTTTCTGACATAAGTTTTAATTCATTTTTGTTCGGAAAAGCATGAAACTAGAGGGTGTTGTTATTCAGAAACTGTGTCATCGAACTATTTTTTTCGTTTTCTTGTAAACGCAATAGATCTTTCAGAAAATACTGTCAAAGTTCGCATTTTCAACCGAACTTCCGAACGAAAGAAGAAAATCCAGTCGGTAAGGGGAGAAAAATGCCTTGTCATGCGATCAAAACCGATCATAACTCGATAGGTAATTTATTGATAAAAAAAAAAATGGAAAAAACAGTTCGATTCCAAATGGCTTCCATGGTCAGGCTTTCCAATTTGATATCTTTCCATTAAAAAATGAATTTGTAAATGTCTCAAAACGTTTTGCGCTTGTTGAGCAGAGCAGTTGAGAACAGCCAAGATAATTCTCAAAACATTAAATTAAAACTTGACTTGTAGTAGGAAAAAGTTTTTTTAGGCATTTTCTAATTTTGTTATATTGCCATAAGAAATAATGATTTCAAGGAGATTTTGGGAAGACGACATGACCCAAATTCTCATTTTCGTGCATGAAAATAACTTCTATAAATCACATTTTTATACTCATCGCCCATATTTTTATACTCATCGCATCACTCAGCCAAGCCTTCCGATCGGCTCTAAGTGGAATCGAATCTGCAAAATTCAATTTTACGTATTTGTTACCCACACTGTTTACACAGGACTAAACTGTCCCACAGTTACATTATTAATAACATTATTTTATTCAAACTAAACTTTATAGTTGACACATCGCTCACCCGCAAGAAAAGTGACGCATTTTGCAATAATTCATTTTGCGTTACGGTCTTACTGCACAAACAGTTTCATAAGTGTAGTTATACGGAAAATTATTTTATTACGCTATATGTCCATTTGTGACCACAGAAGAGGGGTGGATTGTGTGGAGAGGTAAAATTACCCAACCCTCCAAACCCCATCATACGTATTCATTCTTAACCCGAGATTGCTCGCGCAGGGTATGTCATGCCCAGGCTGGGCACGGTTATTACATTCCTCACCACTAATTTTCGAGAAGTAATCGTCAAATTATTTTTGTGAGCAATGTCAACGATTAAATAAAATGACAATTTTTGTTTGAATTTATTGGGGGCAAAGTGTTAATCGTTCATATCCTGGATATGCGCGAGCATTCCCAGGTTAAGGGTTTTATGCTATTATTCGCATTTTTATTCCTATATACAGAGCTAAGTGTGTCGTCTAGTTGCAAAACCGGCCAACTCCTCCAAAATGGAAAATGTGTTTTTTCAGTTTTTTCAGTTCTAAGTAAAGGTTTCTACCATCTGGAAACGATAAACCATGCCAAAACCGGATAATCCCTGTGTTATATGCGTTTGAAAATCACGATGTGGTGCAAAACCGGCCAAATCCTTCAGCCGGTGAGATTCAAAACCGGCCATCTCTATATCCGCTAGATGATGCTTCTGCTCGACTGCACAATAACCTCTCATTTGTTTATTATATTAATTTTATCGTGTTTTCTCTCGCCTGTGACTGCTCTTCCTTGGTGTATACAAATTTTCTAATAATTTACTTCGTGTTTTCTCCGATTATGGAAAAGTTTGTGGAAGAAGTGTCGGTACTTTTCGGTTAGCTGGGCGCCAGTGTTATATACATATATATATATATATATATACATATATATGCACATATACTTACATATATATATGTACACACACATACATTATATATATACATACATATGTACATATATATGTAAATATATGTGTATATATATGTTACGGCGTAAATGCCCTCAAATTTATTTGTTTATAATTTAACTCTGTTTATCTTTCATATTGCGAAATATAATTATAAAACTGATTTCTTTTGACAGAAAAAATCTAATCTGTTTATCTAAATTGTTTATAACCCTGAATCAATATTTATGAGTAACATTATGATTTCAAGGTCATGTAATATAGATTTATTTACTTTATAATAATTTTGAATTGATGGTGATTTATTAGTTTTATAATTACTTGGATGTCATTTAAATGAATATTATAGCTATTTAGAAGATTTATAACTGCATATTGTAATTTTTATTTTGATGTTTATTTTATATAATATGTATCATTTTTAAAATGGTCAGTCTTGACTCTGTAACCCAACAGAGAACATGTAACATGTCCTGACTCTGTAATCAGAGATGCCAATTGTTAAATCTTGGCTCTGTTTAATACAGAGTGTATAGTGGAAGTCCTGACTCTGCAACCAAGCAGAGAACACATTTTTTTTTGTATTGGCTCTGTTAAATACGAAGAATTACTATTATGGAACAATTATTAACTTCTAATGATGAATAGAATTTACATACTATTTCAGTTTTATTTAATAAACTATTTAACCTAATTGCTCTCCCATCTCACTTGGATTTTGAAAATTTATTTGTCAGATGAATTTCGGCGCCAACATTTATTTTTGGTGCCGAGTAACCCGCGAAACATTTTTTGGAAATAATAGTGAGCTATTGTGAAAGAGATTTGTGATTAACAACTGTGATTTATTTTTCAACATGTGATTAGTGTGTGATTTATATTTCAACCTGTGATTAGTGTGGAATTATTATTGTGCCATTTGGATTACGACATGCCATCTACATTACCTGGAATTAACAGGTAAGAAAATACTTTTTTCATTTTCTATGAATGGTTAATGTTTTAAAATAAGAATTATTCTTTATTTAAAATGGAAAATCTTGAAAAGCTGAAAGCAAAACGTTCTGTTGAACGAACGAGTTTCACGAAATTAATTACAAAATTAGAAACATTATTAAATGATGACATTGATAATACGAAAACCGATGAATTATTAGAGCTTCAAGAAATATTTCTCTTAAAAGAAACGGCTTTCCAAAGTTTGAATCGTGATATTGAAGCTCAAATATCCGACTTAAAAGAATATGAAAAGGACATTGCTAATAGTGAAAAGTACACTGACCAATTGATCAGTGCTAAATTTAAAATTAAAAATAGATTAAGAAAATGTAAAAAGGATAATGTTTCTATGATAGCAACTAGTCGTGTAAATTCATTGAATGGTTCTGCTAGTGGAACAGAAACGAGTTCTGCCATGAAATTGCCTAAATTAAATGTTCCAAAATTTTCTGGTGAAATCGAAGAATGGGTCGAATTTTTTAACTGTTTTGAAACATCGATACACCAGAATAAATCACTATCTAAGATAGAAAAATTCGCTTATCTAAAATCCTTGTTATGTAATCGGGCCTATAATGTGGTAGAAGGGTTTCCTTTGACAGAACAAAATTATGATACTTGTATTGATTTATTAAAGGACCGTTTTGGTAAGGTTGATGTTATTATTAATAAACACATGACTAATTTATTAAATATGGAACCAGTTAAAAATTGTTCAAATTTAAATGCATTAAGAAGATTGCATGACATGTGCGAAGTTAATATTAGAAGTTTAAGAAATTTGGGGGTAACATCCAGTTCTTATGGACAATTGCTAAATCCTATTTTGCTAAAGCTATTGCCCCATGAATTAGTGATTGAATATCATAGAAAACGTGATACTAGCAAAGAGTCAGATGTAACCGATCTAATTGCCTTTCTGAAATGTGAAATAGAATGTAGAGAAAAGGCTTTGTCAATGACAAGTTCTAAAAATGATGCATCCTCTTCTTTTGTACATAAAAATAAAACTGAATTTCGTGAAAAGAAAACATCAAATAAATATCAACATGCTAATACCTTAAATGCCACTATTAAAGTTTTTTGTGTATTTTGCAAAGGTAATGATCATTTATCTTCCGAGTGTAAAAATTTAGCTGATGATAAGAAAAGATTAATGTTACGTAAGGAGGGTAGATGTTACAAATGCTTTTTGAAATCGCATTTATCTTCGCAATGCCGCATAAAATTAAAGCCATGTCTAAATTGTAAAAGCACTGAACATAACAAATTATTTTGCTTTAAGAAAAGTTTGAAACAGGAAATTAATGAAAATCAAAATCAAACAGTTGTATCTAATTCTCATTGTAATTTTAGAAATTCTAAGCATGCTGTTTTATTGCAAACATGTTGTGTAACTGCTCAAGGTAATTCTAAATCAAAGGTAGTTCGATTATTACTTGATTCTGCAAGCGAAAAAAGCTTCATAACAAAAGCATTAGCTCGTGAATTAAATTTGCCTGTTTTAAGAAAAGAACATTTAACTGTATTCGCTTTTGGCATGGATCAAGGTCGCGAAGAAGAATATGATGTTTTTAAAATTAAATTGCGAAGTAAAATGAATTATCATCGTTTTATAGATGTTGAGGTGCTAGCTACCGATTTGATAAGTGCAACAACATTGAAGGTTCCCAATTCTGACCCTCTAGTTATAAAATACATTGAAAGTAAAAGATGGAGGTTAGCCGACCCTACGCCCGAGGAATCCGAAGTACAAATTTTACTTGGAGCTGATTATTTCTGGAATGTTCAGAGAGGTGTCGTTGAAGAAATTAATGACCATTTATATGTAGCTAATACACTTTTTGGATACACAATAGTGGGAAAAATAAACTCTAAAGGTAACGAAACAGTTAATGCTCATCTTGTATCTGTTAATGAAATAGAAAATTTTGATTTGCAAAAGTTTTGGAAACTAGAGTCTTTGGGTATTTGTGATAGTAAAAATGAATTATTTTCACAAAAGGATTTAGATGCTCTTGATTTATTTAATGATAATTTAAATTTTGTAAATGGAAGATATGAAACTAAACTTTTGTGGAAAGTAAATAAAAATGAATTGGAATCCAATTTTGATGTAGCTAAACATAGACTTTGGGGATTAAAATCAAAATTGTGCAAAAATGAATGGTTACTTAAGGAATATGAGAAAATATTAAATGAACAATGTGGTTTGGGTATAATTGAAGAATGTGAGTTTAATAAAGATGAAATAAACACGTATTACATGCCTCACAGACCAGTAATAAGGGAAGATAAATCGACAACTAAAGTAAGAATTGTTTTTGATGCGTCATCCAAAGATAAGGGGGCAAAATCGTTAAACGAGTGCTTATTTCCTGGGCCCAATCTAAATCCTAACATATTGGACATTATTTTAAAATTCCGTCTCCACAAAATTGCTTTCTTGGCCGATATAGAAAAGGCATTCTTGCAAATCCAGATACAACAAGAAGATAGAAGTTTTTTGAGGTTCCTGTGGTTTGACAATATCACTAGTAACAATCCCATTTTGAAGGTTTTTCGCATGACCCGTGTAACTTTTGGTGTAACAACTTCACCCTTTTTCCTTTCTGCAACCATCAAACATCACATTGAGGGGTATAAAGATTTGTTTGGAAAAATAGTTAATATGCTGGATACTTCCTTATACGTTGATGACCTGTTTCATGGAGCTGATTCAGTAAATGAAGCTTTTGTTTTATCAAACGGTGCAGAGAAGATATTGAGTGAGGCCAATATGAAACTCAGAAAATTTAAAACCAATTCTTCCGATTTAAAATTTTTATGGAAGGAACATGGAATAAACTTTGAGGAAGACACTCTTGAACAAAATCTTTCGAAGGTATTGGGAATTATATGGATAACAGAAAGTGACACCTTGAAAATAGACATACAACCACTTTTAGTAGAATTTGACCATAAAATTATTACCAAACGTATTGTTTTACAAACTGTGGCAAAAATTTATGATCCTATTGGACTCATTTCCCCTTTCGTGATAAGAATTAAATTTTTAATGCAAGAACTCTGGGAACATGGAATTGACTGGGATTCTACATTACCAGATTCTTTAAGTGGAAAATTCAGAAAATGGCATAATGAAATAAAAGACTTGGTAAATTTTGAAATTCTTAGAAAATATTTTGTAACTATCCCAAAATTAAATCCTGAAACCGCTCAACTTTTCATATTTTCTGATGCTAGTTTAAAGGGGTATGGGTCAGTGGCTTATTTACGTGATTCTTCTTCTTGTGAAACTTCATTTGTAATAGCAAAGTCGAGAGTAGCGCCTCTCAAGAAAATTACATTGCCGCGCATCGAACTTCTTGGAGCACTTACGGCTGCAAGATTAGCGAATTATTTAAAGGAAATATTTAAAATTGTGAATGAAAATATATTTTGTCTAAGTGACTCCCAAATTACCTTGCACTGGATTAAAGGAAGTGCTAACAACTGGAAGCCCTTTGTGGCAAACCGCGTACGCGAAATTCAGGAACTTGTTGCTCCTGTACAATGGAAATTTTGTAAAGGAAAGGAAAATCCTGCAGATGTTCTCTCTCGTGGTTGCTCTGCATCTGAATTGATTAATAACGAGGTATGGTTACATGGTTCTAGCTGGCTGAAGGAAGAATCGTTACCAGTATTTCCCCCTGAAACTCAACCTAATCTACCTGATGAAGAGGTCTTGCAAGAACAACGTAAAACGCTTGTTTGCTCCATATCCCAAAATATTCCAGAATTTGAGCTTTTATTTAAATTTTCATCCTGGTCTAAATTAAAACGAATTACGGCTTGGTGCCTCAGATTCATCAAAAATAGTACATGCCCATCTGAACGAGTCTATGGTTTTTTGACTGTTCCAGAACTTGAAAGGGCAACAAATGCTATTGTGAAATTAATTCAAAACCATGAATTCGGAGACGAACTGAAAATTCTAAAATCCAGAAAGATCCTAAATTCTAAAAGCAAACTCCTTCCTTTACATCCATTTCTTGACGAAAATGATATTCTTCGTGTTGGAGGTAGGCTAAAAAATGCAAACTTGTCTGAATATCAAAAACATCAAATCATTCTCCCTAAAAGGCATCATGTTACAGACTTGATAATAAAGTATTTTCATGAGAAACATCTTCATAGCGGGACTCAATTGACAATTTCAGCAATTCGACAAAAATTTTGGATAATTAATGCTAAAGAAGCTGTGAAAAGAGAAATAAGGAAATGTATGAAATGTTTCCGAAATTCATCACACCTTTCATCTCAGTTTATGGGAAATCTGCCATCAGCACGCGTGACACAAGCTCGAGTATTTTCAAGAGTAGGAGTCGACTTAGCCGGCCCCTTTTTGATCAAACCTCGTAAGGGACGTGGTGTGAAACCCTTTAAACATTATGTTTGTCTGTATGTTTGTTTCGTAACAAAAGCTATCCATCTTGAGTTAGTCACTGATCTTACAACTGAAACCTTTCTAGCCTCATTGAAAAGATTCGTGGCTCAACGTGGAAAACCTCTAGAAATATTTTCCGACAGAGGTACAAATTTTGTAGGGGCAGACCGCGAAATAAAGAGAATGATGTCTCTAATTGCTTCTGATGAAAAATTGCACAAGTATCTTACTGACGAAATGATAGTATGGAAATTCAACCCACCTTCCGCCCCTCACTTTGGAGGCCTTTGGGAAGCGGGAATAAAACAAATGAAAAATCATTTGAAGAGAACAATTGGTGATCAGATTTTAACTTATGAAGAATTTTTGACCTTAATTGCACAAATTGAGTCATGCTTAAATTCAAGACCGCTTGTCGCTGAGTCTTCTGATCCAAATGACTTTACGGCTCTGACGCCAGGACATTTTATTATAGGAGCACCCTTGACCTCCTTACCTGAGCCTGATATCTCCTCTACCTATGTAACTCCTTTGGAACGTTGGAAATTGCTACAAAAGATTTTCCAAAGTTTTTGGAAAAGGTGGTCGTCAGACTATCTCTCACAATTGCAGCAACGTACAAAGTGGTTTAGAAGCAACCCGAACTTAAAAATCAATGACTTGGTGTTGATAAAGGAAGAAAACCAGCCCCCATTAAGGTGGAAATTGGGCAGAATAATTGAACTATTTCCTGGGGATGATAATATTGTTCGTGTTGTCAAATTAAAGACTTCTACTGGTGAACTGAAACGCCCTATCACAAAATTGTCTCCTCTACCGATGGACATTTAATATAATAGAATTTTACTTTATTTTAACTAACTTTATTATTATTATTTTTTTCTATGTCTAATTTTTGTAACTTTCTGAACTATTTTGTATATTAATGTCTTTTTCTATTTTTAGTTGTTCCAGAAACTGTTTTTTATAGAAGTAGTAGGATTTAATTGCATTTCATTTTAGTTATACTTAACATTTAAGGTAATATTTTAAATTTGTATTTAATATTTGATTATTTAGTATGTGATAGTGGAAATTTGGTAAGTTATAATTGTTCGATGAACTCCGTTCATGGAGGCGGAGGATGTTACGGCGTAAATGCCCTCAAATTTATTTGTTTATAATTTAACTCTGTTTATCTTTCATATTGCGAAATATAATTATAAAACTGATTTCTTTTGACAGAAAAAATCTAATCTGTTTATCTAAATTGTTTATAACCCTGAATCAATATTTATGAGTAACATTATGATTTCAAGGTCATGTAATATAGATTTATTTACTTTATAATAATTTTGAATTGATGGTGATTTATTAGTTTTATAATTACTTGGATATCATTTAAATGAATATTATAGCTATTTAGAAGATTTATAACTGCATATTGTAATTTTTTTTTTGATGTTTATTTTATATAATATGTATCATTTTTAAAATGGTCAGTCTTGACTCTGTAACCCAGCAGAGAACATGTAACATGTCCTGACTCTGTAATCAGAGATGCCAATTGTTAAATCATGGCTCTGTTTAATACAGAGTGTATAGTGGAAGTCCTGACTCTGCAACCAAGCAGAGAACACATTATTTTTTGTATTGGCTCTGTTAAATACGGAGAATTACTATTATGGAACAATTATTAACTTCTAATGATGAATAGAATTTACATACTATTTCAGTTTTATTTAATAAACTATTTAACCTAATTGCTCTCCCATCTCACTTGGATTTTGAAAATTTATTTGTCAGATGAATTTCGGCGCCAACAATATATGTATATATATATGTATATATAACACTGGTGCCCGGCTAACCGAAAAGTATCGAAGTGTCTAATAACACGGGTCAACAAATTTGAAGTTTTGCTCTGTTGTAAAACAGCGTCTAGATTGCCAGTAGTATTTCCGTACTTTAGTCCGTTTTTTTTTTTTTTTTTTTTTTTTTTTTAAACAGTGATAGCACCTATAGTCGTCGTCTAGTCAGTCCGTCTGTCCGCATATAACAGCGCAAAAACTACATACCCGAATGGTTCGAAATTTAATATATATAACCGTTTCAGAATTTTGTCGAGTCATTTTTAATTTTATGAAAATCGAATCAAAACTTAAAAAGATATTAATAAAAGTTTTCTCTATTCTGTTAAATCCTATCATACGTAATTAATTCATTTATATCCCGTGATACGTAATGATTCTAGGTTGCCATGACGATAACGTCCTATTTAAGATGGAGTCCTCTTATTTCCGTATTACTGAATTTCATATATATAATCGTAATAATTTTTGCATTTTTGTATAAGATTGCAACAGCTATTGGACTATATTTATAAAATCTGAATATTTATAAAACTAGTTATAGTGCGAACGCATCACATTTGCCACGTTTGACGTACAATTTCTGGCTTGTTTAATCTAAAAGGAAAAATATATAATTTTAAAAGAAAATATTTAAATTATAGATTTCGTAACAAACACAATTGTAATGGATAGGATGAGTTGAAGTCAAAATTGCGTAATTCCTTTATATTGTTCGAATCTTAATATATAAGTGCACTTAATTTTAAATGCCTGACACAATTAAATGCAATAGTGATAGTTTCCGGAAAAACCCTAAAAAGAAAACTGGACCCACTGGTGGTTTCAGTTACGACACAGATTCATCTGAAGTTATGCCCTGTCCAACCAAGTGCATCTAATCCACGACACTCCAACTACTCGCTCTAACAATTACAAACAACTTCCAAGGACCCTGATCACAATATCAATATCTTTTTGTCTTCCAGAAAAAAACAAATGGGTTTTCCTTAAAAAAATAAAATCGAGATTGCGTTATCTTAATTCAATGGAAAAGGAGAAGAGGATTAGACACGACCGCGACAGATTTTTTTGTTAATTCTTTTTTTTCCATCGTTCTATTTAAATTTATTTCAACAGTATTATAGGTGTTTTTACACTCTTTTATTTAACCCAACCTCGTTTTTGTATGTAATCATGGAATGTTGCAATAGATTTTTAACCCACTTCCTGACATCCTAGAATTATACAAATTATGTATTGGGTATATGCAAAAGTTTCATTTTTTGGTAAAATTGCATGTTTATTTAGCAAGTACATAAAAGTGGTTTATTAATATAGTAGTATTGTATTACTGTAATGGCAATGTATTCTTGTGGCGTTTGTGTGCTGTCTTCATTTAATAATGCTGGCAATTTTTTATCTTCAAATTTTTCGGTCTACATTCATGCTCTGCTCCTTTAACATCGAATAAACCTTCTTTAAATTGCCTGAACCACCTTCTTTTACACATACTACTTTTAGAAAAAGCATGTTCATAGTAAGCTTCTGCACGTAAACGATGACTTTCAGCAACGTTTTTCTTTAAATTATAAAAGTATAACAAAACTTCGCGCAAATAGTGCCTGATTTACGACAGGGCATTCGGGGTACGGGCCCAGGGCCCCTGATTTTCAGGGTTCCCCAAATGCTGCTGAAGGTTTTTCAATTATTGTCCAAAGTCTGATGTAGTTTTAATATCTAATGGAATTTCATATTTCATTCTACATTCTAGTGTTCATATTATATTTTTACAACATTGTATATTTTATCTGAAACATCCATTTATAATTACTTTATTATAGTGAATATTTTCCTTTATCTTTATCACTTTAAAAAAACATTGTATTTTTAATTCTTACTTAATGCTGTTTCTGTTCTCGTCAGATTATTTGGGGATTGGTGAGCGTAGCTTGAAGGCAGTAGAACCCCCTATTATTTTAAATAATTGTCGCTTGGTGAGGTGTTATCGAACATTTATTATTAGTTTTTGCGTACTTTATCATTCCAGATGCATAGACTTGCATAGGAAAAGACAACCAACGCCACACAATTTATTATAAAACATCTACTCATTTAAATTTCATAATTGTGAAATAATTATTTAAAAGTAAATGAATCATTATCATATTTAATTTTTTATAGGATATTTTAAAGTCAATAATGGTTATTTTAGTAAATATCTTTTTTTCATTTTTTTTTTACTCAATCCCTCTGTAAGTACCGGTGCAAGGGAGCCCCGTAAGCATCTGAGCTCAGGGCCCCCAAATTTGTAAATCGGTCCCTGCTTGCAAATAACGATTAGTTGGCACAAAACTATCCA
The DNA here is from genome assembly GCA_963932465.1 of Maratus speciosus. Lineage (NCBI taxonomy): Eukaryota > Metazoa > Arthropoda > Arachnida > Araneae > Salticidae > Maratus > Maratus speciosus. The sequence continues at coordinate 146,103,878 of OZ010791.1, forward strand.
TTTTAAATCGAATAAAAAACTATGTTGTTAACACTTTAATCAAATGTCATATACTACATTTTGAAGGTTATGAAGAGACTTTTCAAAAGCATGTATTGCTATTCACGCAATACATATCAGAACACTTACGCCCTCTATTACAAAAATGGAACTTACTTTTGCATATACCCAATACAATACAACATTTTAATATTTTTACAACTTAATTATAAATGAATACACTAATTTTGAGGCTTTTTAGAATTAGCCCGCCACAGGTGATAAATCGCCACATATTTTCTGTAACACGTACAATCGTACGAGAGTTGAAAAAAAAAAATAATGGATTCAACGATGGGCTAATAAACGCTCGACAAAATAGGCCAAATCGCTGTGAAAGTGCACCAATGAAACATCTTTAACAGTAAAAAGTCGAAAGTAATTTACAAATAAAAAATGAAGAGCGTAATATTAAAAAAAAATACTAATATTAAAAAAAAAATACTTTATCAGTCAGTACTTTAATATTAATTAATTTGCGATTATAAGTTGAGAAATCAATATAGAAATATCCTAAAAGGATAGTTTAAATAATGTTTCATATTTTCCCCTGTTGCTCTATCTTAAAAAAGAAATGGAGTAAAAATTATATATTTTTAAATAAAGCCACTTTCTAGCGCTTTTTACCAAGAGTAAAATAATCAGTAAAGTTTTCCTAATCGAGTTCGATGCCCACGCAAAATTAATGCATTGTAACGGAAATTTTGGGTAAAACACATGAAATGCAGTCAAAAAAATCAAGCATGAATTTCATGACCACTGAATACTTATAGAAAAATGTTTTTTTTTTTCTATTTTTTCTTCTAACTTATTCAACTTTTTATTTTCTCGCATGGAATACTTGTTAAACTTCTGTTGCATATTTATATTATGGTGAAAAAGAATACAATAAAAGAAATTTTGATTTATTTATTAACCTTTCAATGCATCGTGTACCAGATCAGCTGTATACCCGTTTTTATTTCCATGCATCAAATGGAGCTTTTCTTTCTTCCCTCCCCAATAAATGCATTTTGTATTAATGATTCATGTACATTCTTTCATATTTCCTCACATAGCATTTTCTAATGGTCACATCAACATAAGATTGATGTGATTGATTTTTAGAGTAATCCCATCCCATCAATGAAAACGTATATGTTCAGTTCAATAAAATAAAGGGGTAAAAATAACGAAATGTACATCACGACCAAAAAGTAAAAGAAAATGTAATTATATTAAAAAAAGGAGAATATTTTTTAAAAAAAAGAAGATAGCATTTAACATCTAAAAAGAATTTTGATATGCCACCACTTTATGTTTGCTATGATTATAAAAAGCCACGTCAAAATGCTTCCCTGACTATTGACAGAAATTTTTTGGATTTGTCTGTACGATTCGAATAGAAAGTGTATCGCCTAAATTTAAAGATTTTTAGCACTTTCCCCTCCCCCTAGTAAATTTTTCAGTTTTCTTTCGATACATCTAGCAATTCACCTGTTCTTATTACCCTAAATATGCTTTACCTATTTTTTCTCGCTGTTGTTTTAGCCTACAATATCAGTCAAGAACATTCGTCAAAAATATCATCAGTGTTGCCCATTTAACAGATATTCTTTTAAATTAAAAAACCTACTGTTGTTTCGAATAGATTCACATTATTTAATGACAAAATAAAAAAAAAATTAAAATATCAATATATTGCCACATATACTTGGCAGAAACAGTCTTTTTACACTTCTTAAAGAGCAGTAATGAAAGTAATATATGCGAATGCACTTTTCTTAAGCAAAAACCGACCAAAAGATTAAGATTTTTTTGTGTGTGTGTGTGTGCGTGTGTGTGTGTGTGGGTGTGGGTGTGTGTGTGTGCGTGTGTGTTTGTGTGAAATGTGCGTTGCAATTTTTTGTTAAAAATTTTTAAAAAATCTATATATTGCTATATATACTTGGCAGAAAGAGTGTTTTCATTCTTCGTAAAGAGAAGTAATGAAAGTAATGTATCCGAATGCATTTTAATTGAGCAAAAATGCAACAAAAGATTAAGATTTTTTTTCTTTGTGTGTGCTAAAATTTTTTTGATAGAAAATTTAAAAATACCTATATATTGCTATATATACTTGGCAAGAAAGAGTGTTTTCATACTTTTTAAAGAGAAATAACAAAAGTAATATATCCGAATGTATTTTTCTGAAGATGTATTATACATCTTCAACCTTCCTACCCTACTGAAATTTTACGCAACCTTGATAAAAACATTTCACACCAGAATTTTTATTTTAAATTACTTAATAAATTTATATTTATTTAACTTAGATCTCTGACAAAAAAGCTACAAAAAAATTATAAAAATATATGAAAAAAATCTTATAAAAAATTTATAAAATACAAAAATATATCTAGTTATTGTAATGCTATACTTAAACTTCCTTTTAGATATTTCTTTTTCTGAGCTCTATTCCCTTGAATTTCTGTTAAATTTTTACTAGTCAGCCGTCCATTCCCATTTCTACCAGCTATGAATTTGTTCTAACAGTGAACTTCCATCCTCTTATGTGTCGGGGATGTGGGACAAGGGTCCCAGGCTCCTCGAATAAATTGTCTTCGAAACTTAGTTATCTGTGGCTCTTATGCAATTTACTTTGTGAAGAAATTTATAATTCGAATCGAGTGAAATAAATTATAGAAACATGGTCGATTAGACCCATTCAGGGTAAGAAGGTTACGATGTTCCAGTCACCCCGACTTTTCAAAAATATTGGGTGGGTTTAAAAATTTTTGAATAAAATAACATATGTATTTTTTTCTCTTAGTGTGTATATATGTGTGTGGAAAGAGAGAGGAGAGGAGCGAATGACTAAAGATGATAATTCGAAATTAAATTAGGTTTTTTCTAAGGAAATTTTTAAATTATTATAATAAAATTATTTTTTTAATTATTATAATTTAATTATAATTTTATAAAATTATATTCTTATAAGTTCTTCCTTATAAGTACATTAATATTTATTTAAAATAACATTGGAACTGCTAACTGTTGAAAGCGCAAAAAACTAAATGTCAGCATACATTTTAGTCACTTAAGTGCTTTATCAATTCAAGATATCACAACAGATGGCAAAATATACAGGAAATTTACTTTCATGAGAAATTTCATCCGCTGAAGGGTGTTACAGTGCTCCTGTAAGTCTAATGAATGACCTTACTATTTTTCAAACAAAACTCTTTCGAGAACGCTAATAAAACCAAATTTTATTTGAGCAATTAAATAATTAAAGAAGTAAATTATGAATTAAATCAATTGAAATTGTAAAATTGGGGTGGGCGGAGAGATCAAATTATTGGGTGGGCTCGCGCGCCATGGGCCCATATCAGTTGGCGCCACTGCAATGTTCCTTGCATTTTAATTTCAGTTCAGAATTGTTAAGGGGTTATTGTTCCTTGCATTTTAATTTCAGTTCAGAATTGTTAAGGGGTTATACATACCTGCAAGGTCGGGGGGAAAAGTGTATTTTTTTTTTGGGGGGGGGGGGGTTCAGGAAGATGAAACAAGGTATTTGAATTTTCTTTTTTTATATATTTTCTGTATTACACTTTAAAGAAAAGAACTTGATTTTTATATTGAGGAAATAATGTTAGATATCCCTAGTAGACTTGCCCCCCCCACCCCCCCTCCACCTGAGATGGTGTCGTCCACGGTGATCAACGTAACCCTGTCAAATGCTATCTCAAATTATATATAAAAGCATAATGTCTTTACTCCGAACACTTAAAACTAGAGAGTAATCGCTCGGTTTTCGAAAAAAAAAATATTTGAACGAAATGGCGACCGTTCAAAGTTAGTTAAGTTACAGATTTTCACAAAAAATTCTGAACTTTGTTTATATAAAATAGAAAAAAAAACTCATCGTATTGCCAAAAGAAACATTACTCTTCCGATAATATTGTTGTTAAAAATTGGTCAAAACTGAAAAAAGATTGAGATTTATTCGAGTTATCGTGATCAACAATTTTAAAAACATAGTTTTCATATCACAACATCACGTTTAAAGATTCAAGTTAGAATTTATATACCGTCGTCTCAGAGCAGCAGTAGAACATCTAGTAATAATCGAAAATGAAATGTCTGACTTACTGCTATGAAAAACTGTGTCTGCGTCTAGTGGAACAGTATAGGGAATATTTATAAAAATACACCTGAGATATAGTATTAAACACAACTTTGTGTTTCAAAAGTTGTTCCACTAGATGCAAACGCAGTTACTCATATAGCAGTAAGTCAGACATCTCATTTTTTATTATTACTAGATGTCTTACTGTTGCTCTGAGGCGACGATATGGATATGATAGAAAAAAGTAAATTAAAGCGGCGTTACTCTCTTAATATTTATCAGATCGTCTAGAAAATGTAACTGAATATTCTTTATTGTTAGTGCTTTCAGAAAATGCAATTAAAAAAGCATTTTTGAAACTTTGCAGGTAGGTATAACCACCTTAATAACCTCTGAATGCCAATCTTCATGCATAGCGCCGCCAGACTCGTACATCCGTTTCGGAATGTTGGTTTATTAAGTTCTTCAAAATAGCCAGAAAGTCTGTTATAATGCACATTTTTAATTCAGTATCGTTTTAGTTTTTTTTATAACTGTCTGCCGTATTAAAAAGAAGACAGAAAAATATTACGCCAAGCATAGATTGTGAGTCACTTTCCAACACATTCAGATTCTGAATAGTGTAACAAAACTTCGCCGTTTAATAAAGTGAAAATGATGTCTAAGGAAACAATTTGGAAAACGCATAGCACATTTGAAAAACAATTTCAGCAATTACCATCTAATAGTCGAAAATATCTTAATTTTTTGCAGCCCTCTGTATGATTTATAGATTTGTATATGTACTACGTTATAAAATTTAGTTCAGTTAAGAAACGCATAACACAGTTAAATTACCCTAGAGCAATTTCTGTCAATAAGCGGAGATGTACTCGAATTCTTTCGTGGAGTATATGATCTATAAAATTTAAAGACGTCAAGTAAAAATTAGCTAAATTTAAAAACGCACTTTCAGCAATTATGGCTCATAGACAGTACTCTAACCGAATCCTTTTGTGTGTCCCTGTAAATGAACGATGAAATGAAAGGAATTTATAGCAATAATTTTACACTACAGTAAGCATCTTGTAGTGCACCTCAGTAATGTATATCAATTTAAATATGTTTGAAATAGTGTAAAATCACTAAAATATGCTCCAAACGATTTTCCCCATAGAAAATAATGTAACGAGATTCTTTTGAATGCCCTTGTAAACGAACTATAAAGGCTAAACACTTCATTTTTAATACCGAACATGCCATGATAAACCTCAATAATATATGAGGGACTCACAATCATAGTAGACGAAGTCCAATTTGAAAAAAAAAAATTATATAGTCAATTTAAAAGGTGCATAAAATCTGTTTTGTTCACTCCCACAGTTAACCAAGTTTGTAAACCGATGCCATATATGAGAAAATATGTGAAAACAGGCTTTGTTCACTGTGGTAGTACATAAAACAGATTTTATGCACTTTCTAAATGGACTATTTCATTTTTTTTTTTCCTAAATGAACTTGGTCTATTATGGTTGTGAGTCCCTCACAAATCAATTACATGACAATCCTGCATATTTCCGCAAATTAGAATATGGCCAGACAGTTGGTTGTGTTTATGACGGCCAATTATCAACATGAGGGATATAGGCCCTAATGGGGGGGGGGGAGGAAGTGCCCTCCGTGGGGATCTTTCTAAGGGAACCTAACCCGTATTTACGCAAGGAAATCCAAGGTTCGAATAAAACCACGGAAAACTCCGAACGATTAGGCCGGCGGGCGCGATTGGGTTCGAATCCAGCACCTCCCGTCTACCAGCTTCGAGAGCAGAACCTCTCGGCCACTGTATGGTCAGACAAACAGAAGTCATAAACGCTTTTCAACTATTGGAAATTGTTAAAAAATAGATGCATAAGTTTTTTAATAAAAGCCTTTCAAGTATTAAGAGCGTGTAGACAATATTTAGGAAATTAGAACGCATGAAGCATTTATGAAATGTTTTACAAAAAAAATAAGAGCTTTAAAAAACCTATTTTCAGTAAACTCTCTTGTGTTTTCAAATATTTGTTGACACCATGGTACATAGAACTTATTTGAAGAACTTCTAATTGGACTAACGTTAATAATGAAAAAATAAATGTTTAAAACTCACAATCGCCTTAACGGTTAAGGAGAGAGGAAAAAAGCATTTTATAACTGAAAATATATTTTCTTGGAGGTTCTTCTTAATACACATAACAAATAATGAGGACAACGTCCTTGAACATTCGAGAACCATTAAACTTGACCTCGCTCAAATACATAATCATATTTTCAAAAAGGGAAAAATAGACATTTCTCAGTAAAGCGTAGTAGTTCTAAACTCTTTACGTGCCCCTAATCGATTATCGAAAATAATACATTTTTCGAAGTTCTTAGATCGAAGCTTACTTTCAGAAGACACGACCAGGTAATAGAAACAAGATGCTTTAAATGAATCATTCGTGACACACATAATTATTTTCACGTGAACTAAAATGAAATTGTGGTTCACAAAAGAACTTTAATTTATATTTGTGTGTGCATATGCATGAAAACAGTTAATTTCAGAGAAAGGTTAATACTCGCTAGAGTTTTGTTTCGATCAAAATCCGCTAACTTTAGAGAGGAAAAACAGCTTTAGTTTACTCGATAGAAAAGAAGATTTTTAAGATTAACCCCCTTTGGCACGAGAGTGCTTTACAAAAATTTATAACTTTTAGTACTACTGTTTCCGAATAGTAATGTGCAACTTACTTAATGGAAGAAATTATGTAATTAAATAAGGCGAAGATTACTATTCGGAAATAGTGATGGTACTAAAAACTAAGGAGTGCACGCACCCACATACGCGACTTTTATCGCCAAGGTCTAAAAAATGCTGAGCTAAGCCATATCCTTAGAGAGATTTCAAAAAGAATAATTATTGATATATTTTTTTTTAATTAAGTGCGGCTTAGTTAATAAAAATGCCTTAGTTTTAATTAATTCAAAGACAGAAAAAATTAAAAACTCCATTATTATTATTGGTATTTTGAGACACTGTACAGTTTTGACCACATTGCCGAATTAGAAGTTTTCTTTGGAAAATTAACTAATTTACGTTATCATGAAAAGAAAACTCGAAAGACCTTACATTACACGGTAAACCTGGAGCGTTACCATCTTTTAAGGCTGTTCTCAGATCCAAGAGGGCAACTTTATGACATAAGTTTTAATTTAATTTTGTTCGAAAATGCATGAAACTAGCAGTTGTTGTCGTTTAGAGACTATGTAATCGAGTTATTTTTCCGTTTTTTTGCAAACACAATAGATTTTTCAGATAAACGGTCAAGTGCGAGCATTACTCGCGTACAGAGGGTTCCGTAAAATAAATATATGAATTTCTAACTGTATTATTAAAAAAAAAAAAAAAAAAAAAAAAAAACCGTTGCTATAAGAATACTAAGACTTTGTAAAAAACTATACAACGCAGTGTTGGGTATAACTGTATATATTAGAAAAGTGTAAATGGGTATACCATGACAGTTCAAAGAGATATGGAACCTAAATAATATCAAATATAGCTATTCGTATAACTCTTTTTTTAATATTATCCTAATCCGTTTATGATGAACTTAATTCGGTACTGACAATAAAAACAGTGCATAGTTAAACTTCATTTGGCATTTCATGAAACTAAATTCAGCGTAGTAATAACCTTTATTTCTACAGTGTAGCTAAAACAAAACCTTTGTTCAAAGTTTAAATTTGGCATTGTGCTAAGCGTGCTTCGAATTGAGGTCTCAAAGTGCAACGCCGCCTTGGTCAGTGCCGCGTTTTTCCAGAAAGGTGTTTAATTAACTTTTAAGGTCACTCCAGGCATATTGAAAGATACAATCAGTGCAAACTATCGCGAATCCCACAGTATTTATGCGATTCATTCTAATTAAATCTTTCGAGGGCGATGCCCTTAAAAAACGGACACCTAATTTTAATTCCAAAACAGACAAACGACACCAAGAATATTTAATTAAAACTTTCCTTTTATCATGTACGTAAAAATAAGAAAGTTCGCATTTTCTAATAAATTCGTTTATAAATTCTGGTGTCAGTTCATTATTTCATAAGTTTATAAATAGAATTACTCCGTGCCGGAAAGGATTAAGTGGTCGCAGGACTCTTAAAGCTTCAAAATTTAAGAAATTTTAATGTTTTTAGATGTTAAACTCCTGTCTTTTCTGAATATTTTGATATAATTGTTTCCTTGAAATTCCCATTAGAACAGAAGTTTTGGCTTTTAGAATTATACCCGCTCAATAGCTGAAGCGGCGTTTCCGAAACTTTAAAGTCATTATTTTCTATATGGCGTTTTTTGGGCATAACACGCAGGATACCTCAAAAACTTCTGAATATTTTTTCATGAAATTTTCAAAACATATATTTCATGTTAGTCTGTATAAACTGAACCTAAAATTTCCCTTTTATTGTTCAAAAAAATATTTTTTTAGGTGATTTTACTGTTGAAATTTTCAAAATTTTGTTTTAGCTAAATGCAACGTTGCATTAAAAATATAAAAAGGCTTTAAATACAAATTTATTTAAGTTCAGGGAAATTATTACAATCTGAAATATAAGTAAGCACCAAAATTTTCATTCTAGTTGCAATATTTATTTTGTAATCCTGCGCGTAAACCGTTATGCCATTTTTTGGTCGACAAATGTCTAACAGCTTCGAGGAGCCCCTATAAATACTAATTCTGTATCTTGCAATTTTTTAAGTACATGAAACGAAAGAACATACTTATATCTTTCATGCCAATTAAAATTGTGTTTTAAAATCATATACATTTTAAGACATTAAATGTTGAAAATGGTCTTTTTTTTTTCATTTTTTCCACTTTTTAGAGTCCCGAGACCCCTTAAATTAGTATGTTTTTAACAATTTGACGTTTATTGCTTTTATACTGTTACTGGACATTACATTACACATATATATCATTAAAAGTTGTTAACTAGGCGTAGAGTACGCCGCCTCTGTCCTTGTGTATGTCCAAACTTAACGTATATTTAAGGGTTAATATCTCGGGTAATTACCGATGATTTTTTTCGAAAATCATTATCAACAATGCTTTTATTCTTCTGCAACGATAGGTATATTCAGCGATGCTCACCAATTTTTCTGAATGCCCGTAAATCGAAATTTGTGTATAACAGAAAAATGCTAATTACTCAAAAACTACGTGACTTAGGGTAATCGCTATAATTTTCCGGCAAGGTTTATATTAACGTCTATTTACCTCTAATTTTTTCATAATTTTAGTTTCAGTAGATTCGGAATTAGAAGGGGGGGGGGGACATATTTTTGCGTTACATTTTCAACGATATCTTTGAAAATATAATACCTAAAATTAAAAGGAATGTATTTTTGAGTTCAGTTTTACAAAAGCTTTCACAGGATACCCCACATGATATACAAAGAAAAGATTTTTTTTTTTCAAGTAGCATAATTAGCCCCTCTACTTTTTTACTAAATATATTTGTGAATGTTTATTAATCTGAAAATATGTGGGTCAATGGTCTTTATTACTTCCCCGAATTTGAACTTTCCACGTTCCATAGTTTACGAGTAAAATGGCTGTGACAGACAGACAGACACAGGAGTGATCTTATAATGGTTCCGTTTTTACTTTTTAAGTATGGAACCCTAAAAATAGTGTCAAAGTGGGCGTTTTGAACCGAATTTCCGCGCGAAAGGAAAATAACCACTCAAGAAAGAGTGAAAAGCGTCTTTGTCACGTGATCAAAACCGCTTATAACTCAATAGATAATTGATTGATCAAAAAATGGAAAACACAGGTTGATTCCAAATCGCTTCCATGGTCAGGCTTTCCAATTTTATATCTTTCCTTTAAAAAACGAATTTGTAAATGTGTCAAAACGTTTTGTACTTGTTGAGCAGAGCAGTTGAGAACAGCCTTAAACATCAGGGTCTACAGTGCCCAATCCTGTTCTCTTGACCATCGGCCCCGAGGTGCTATAGAGCAGCGTGTTCAGGTGGTGAGCCTAACGCGGAACCCTCAGTGTTCAGTTTCCATTAAGCTTGATGTGCATTTTATAGAGCCCGAAGGGATGAAAGGTTGAATTTTGACGAGCACGGAATCGAATTCTAAACCTGTTGCGAAGTAGCCAGAGTCGCTAACAACTAAGCCACTGGGCTTTGAATGAATACTATGAGTAAAAATAAATAAAAAATCAAATAAATTTGGAAAGGCAGAATTTTTTTTATCTATGTTATCATTAGAAATATCCTTATCTAAATTCATAAATTAATGTTATTTAGTATCATTATAGATGTTCAGATACATTCTTTTTCAGATTTTTCCATTTTTTTTCTTGGCTTTATTCCTAATTTATTTTATCTTGGAATTATTTATGAGAAAATTTCTTCGTGAATAATATGATAAAGTAAAAAATAGCACACTGGGCTTTCAATGAATACTGAGTAAAAATAAATAAATAAATAGAAATAGAAATCAAATAAATTCGGAAAAGCAGAAAATTTTTTATCTATATTATCATTAAAAATATCTTTATATAAATGCCTAAATTAATATTATTTAGTATCATATAGATGTTCAAATACATTCCTTTTCAGATTTTTCCATTTTTTCCCCTTTGTTTTTATTCCCTAATTTATCTTAAAATTATTTATGAGAAGATTTCTTCGTGGATAATTTGATAAAGTAAATTATAGCACGTTACCACAATGCAATAATTGCTTCAAATGATATGCAGGGAAAAAAACTAATGGAGGAAAATTAATTGGGAACAACGTAGTCATAAAACTGAATGTAAACAAAGGGATGATGAACGTAAACATCATACTTACCTGTAAATTTCTTTATGAACAGCCTCCTGTGAGAGATGGTGGATGATTCTTTGGGTGATTCGTTTCCTCTGGTTCCTATATTTATTATACTTAATAGTAAAAAAAAATATCTACCGTCACCTTAAAAAAACAAAACATTGACACTTAGCTTACGGTTTGTTGTGATACTCTTACGGCCTCCGAAAACTAGCCAATAGTAAAACAGTAAATTCTCACGTGACGTCACCACACGTGGGAGAAAACAAGTTGAAGTCGAGTGGAAAAAGGCGCGTAGAGAAGAATTGTTTGGATAATTCAGGAGAGCAGCTGAAGTAAAAAGCTTCGGCGCCAAAGCTGTGTTTTGACGGGGTGCGTAAATTTGTGAATAAATTTTTTTGTGCGTGTGTGTGGAAAAAGAAAAAAAAAACTCAAAAGAGATGATTTACGAAAAAGATACTTTTTAAAGGATATTACACTGCTTGTGATTTTTCATGACAAACAGGAGAATGATGAAATGGAGAGTGAAGAAAGAAAATAAATGCAATTCTGTGGAGTAAGTGATTTTATTTTATATATTTGTTTGAAATATTTTTATTACTGAACACCTCAAATAAATATTTTATGAGTTTTTTATTAGGGATCATAATAAACAAACAGCATATAATTTATGATATGATAAAATTACAAAGAGGGATTATATTTTTATTAATGAATATATATTAAAAAAAAAATGAGTTGTTTATTAGCGATCATAACAAAGAGACATCATATAATTGATGGTACGATAAAATTATAAAAGAAGATTTTATTTTATATTGTTTGAAATCTTTTTTATTAATAAACACATAAAATAACTATTTTAGGAGTTGTTTTTTAGTGATCATAATAAATAAACAGCATATAATTTATTGAAATGATAAAATTACGGATTTTTCTTTCTATCATTGATGACATATATTGTAAAAAAATCTGTCACGATTATTTTGCTGAAGACAATGTGCGATATCAATCTGATCGATCTTTGCATAGATCATAAAATTAAATTGTAGTTAAAACAATTGTCATCAGAGTTTAAACGAGGTAAAAAACAAAATATTTTTCAGCGAACCTTTCTGTATCAAATTACTTCTTATCTTTTAAATCATTACATTGATCAGTGAATCTTCTAAATCTTATTGTTTGTAAAAAAATTTTAAAAATCGCCAATGTTTTACTGTCTTTTTTTTCTCTGTTTAAATTTATCTATTCATTTTTTGTACATGAGGTATATTTTTCAATACGCATATTATAATTTTTTACGCCTTTTCGATTACTTCATCTGTAAAATGAAAACAAAAACAAAAATCAACAATTTAATTGTACATTGAAACTAAGCCACAACTTTTCAGTCAAGTTAATCTCCTTTCATCAACGACCATAAGTATTATTTCTGACCACAAATAAAATATGAATAAGTCAATATAGCGACTCTCAAGGGAGGTGTTGAAAATGTAACTATATATTTGCTGAGAGAAGTGTACAATTTTGTATACTTGCAGGTTTTATGAGTAGTACACCGATATATCGTCGGATGTTATAATAGAATAAATAATGGACCTTGAATTTCAATCAAATTCCGATTTTACTAAAATTAAAATTATTTACATATTTGGGTATATTCTTGCACAGAATGTCTTTGATTTAGAAAAAAACAACAACAACAACAAAAACAAACAACTATGTGCTTGTTTACTAAACAAAACTGCCCTCAAATTCAGTCAGGTCAATAGTTCGCACTATGATGCTTTCGGACTAATAATTTTTTTTTCTTTATTTGTAACACTTAATTTAGTTTTAAGGTTTTAGAAATATCAATGATATGTCCTAAACACGACAGAATTTTCTTTTTATGTTATATATATAAATTTGTATATTAAAATGAATAAAAATGAAATAATGTATACATAAACGTTTTTATAGAATTCTATCACATTTATGAATAATTTTATTTATATATGTACATTCTGCGAATTTATTTTTGAAGAAAAAATAGTTTCAAGAAATAACTTCAACGCATTGAAAAGTAATATCTCTCGTTATGTTCAGGTTTATTAATCTGGACCGCATTTACATGTCTGGTTCAGAAAGCAGAATTTAAGTTCGTAGCTTTATAAATCGCCTTTTAATCCTTTATGCACCGATGGTACTTAAAAGTACCATTAAAATAACTTGTTATAAAATTAATTTAATACATCGATTAGTAGCAATACAGTTTAGAATGAGTTCTGAATACTTTACTTTATCTTGTTCCAAAAGCATTATTGGTTGCACAAAACAAAAATATTTTGAAAAGGATGATTTCTTTTCCCTTTACATCTTTTCAGCTTTCTTGACGTTGAAAGATTGGGAGGGGGGGAGGGGAGTTTCAATTAGGAAATATTTCTATATTTCTGTTGTAAGAACATTATATTTGTACATTTCCTAATTCTACAAAATACTAAAAAAATATTTTAAATAAAAGATTTGAGTGGAGTCATAAATATTGCACAAAATCCTCAGCTAATTTTAATTGGCAAAATCCTTCAAAAATTTATTAAATGATTGTGTAAATCTTCTAATGTAGTTTCAAAAATTCACGAAAAACGCTTTAAAAGATGAAATTTTCATGAATTCATAATTTGGGACATAAAGGGTTAAAAAGATCTTGATGGGTATACCGCGATCCATTTTTATTTCATTTTACTTTATTAGCCTTGATCACTGTTGGATTTATCTCTCTATAATTATTTCAGCTGAATACCAAATTAATTTTTATTTTAACTTCAGCTACATTTAAAATAACTTTATTCGGAGCATTTTATTTGAATTGTTCCCAAACTGGAAAAAAAAAAAAAAAAAAAAAAAAAAAAAAAAAAAGTTTAAAAATTAAATTTCATTTTTTTTTTTGGGGGGGGGGGGGGATTAACTGAAAGATGACTTGAGTTTTTGAGATAGAAATTAAGCTTCTAACATCAAACGAAAAATGTACAAAAAATAATAAAAAGATCTTTTTCAGCAATTTTTTAATTTGCACAAAAAAATGAAAAAAAAAGATCCAATACTTCTGCAAATTGGTAGGCGTACTTATACCGATTCATATTATTAAAAAGCCATAAGAAATAAGAAATGCACTTGCTGAAATTCGTTACTCTCGTGCTCCCAATTGAGAGTACTGGCCTATAAATGAAAGATTAGTTCGCAAAAAAATTCGAAAAAGATTGCATCTAAGCTGATTTCCAGTGTATCAATAGAATCAGTGGTGAAACTAAATTTTATCTATGACAAAGTAGTAGGCTGGTGCCCTCCTTTCTCGTGAATACTTTGAGAAAAAGAAATCTGAATAAATAAACAGCAAAGGTACTTTAAGTAAAACAATTTTAATGTGAAGTTTTTTCTGTAATTACACTTGTATATATAGCATTTGATAAATATGCAATATCAAAATTACAGAAAAAAAATCGGAGTTCTCTATTAAGATATCCAGTAGTTATCTATTAAGATCCTTTAAGACAGGATTCTCTTGGAGACAATTTCCGTTTTCACAAGTTTTACTGTATGGTGAAAATTTATGAATCTTCAGCTAACTAATCTATGATTTTGTATAACATGAAATTATTTAGTACATAGTTCCGAAGGAAAAAAAAAATAAGATACACATCATTCTACTGATAAAGTATCACATCCCCAAATTGATTTTTTTTTTTTGTTGTTGTTGCTATGCTCTAAATGTCTCTTAATCTGTATATAATTTTTTTTTTTTTTACACTGACTATCTTCCCTCCCACCCCCACCCCTCTGGTATGCTCATTACATTCAATATACGTGTAAAGATAAATTTTATGATTTTGTTTACATAAATTTTTAATACAAAAACTATCTTTAAATTTATAAACTATTTACGCAATTCTATAAATGCTCTTTACCTAACTCACATATGTGTTTCAATTTAAAAATAAATCTTTCAGAATGCCGTACTACTTTCTTATTATTTAATCTACTAATAAATTAATTCCATTTTTTAATCTAGTAATTTACAGAAAATGGAAGCGACTATTTCAAACAGTTAGAATCATAAAAATTATATATGCATTACCAGTTTAATTATTGATAATTTTGAATTTATAGGGCGAAATATGCATAGAAATAATTAAAAGTAATTCTGGATCAGAATTCGTCCCGTGAAAAGTGAAAAAACTTTTCGAGATCCTTTATATTTCACTTATACAACATTTGCTTTTATACACATTAGATCACGCGCGGTCAGTTTGTGTGAAATTGCATCGCATTAATTTAAATTAATGGAGACCGAGGGAATGGCGACACCTTAAGGGAATTTAAATATTTTCGCCTCAAAAAAATTGTTTATTTTTTAATGGTAAAATTTCTAAATCTGAATCATGATCTTTAGTATCTGTATAAATTTAACCGTAATCATAACTGTAAAGTAAGCACACATAAAAAAAATTTCTTTCAACCTCTGTACAGTAGCGGGATTACCCAGGATACTGGGGTAATTCCGCCACTATATCGGGGAAATGACGCCACTTTTTAATGACCTAGTAAATACATAAAATGGATACTAGGAAACACAAAACCTACTGAAAATATTTAGAAAGCAATGTAATTTAGCAGAATAATGAATAATTACAATGTTCCTTAAGCTAGATTAATTAATGTGCTAAGCTTGCAATTTAACTCAAATTGCAAAACTCACCCTTTGCCATACTGGCGGGATTACCCCGAGAAGATAATATAGCGGAAATTCCCCAGCAAAGCCGAGAGAAGAACCGAACTTGATCAACAAATTGCATCAAAATCTCGGCGAATGCATGTAGATTACGGGCAATATTATCTTAAGTACCTAATGTTACAATAAAAGGTGTTTATCTCTACTCATTTGAAGCTCCAAAATAAAAAGGAAACTAGATGAAAACTAAATTTTTCATTAGAACAAACGAACGACGTACAACAAAATCACTCTCACACTAAGGCACTGTTTCTATTGTTGGGCGCTATAGTGCAGGCGCATCCACTATCTCAAACTGCCATTAGTTTTTAAACTAAGCGGGGCGGCAGATCTGAAAAATTTGGAAAACAAATTTTCTTGAACGAAAAAAAATCTTTGTGCATTTTTTTTTTTTTTTTTTTTTGCAAAATTTCAAATAATTTAAATTAATGAGAGGCAATTTTGTTAAATTTAATTCCCCAGATGTTCTTCGGCAACTGCTAAAAGTGATTAATAAAATAAAAGAAAGAACTTGTTACTAAACACAGATCATTTTTAACAAGCCAATTTACGAACTGTTTCTTTACTTGCGCATTTAATAATGAGTGCTATTACAGACCACTTGAGTAACTCTCTAAAGCATATGTTCTAATAACTAAGATTTCATCACTAATATGTAACTAAAAGGAACATCTGCACATTTTGACTTTTGCCAGACACCTTTAATTATTATATATTTTTTCTACGCTGCGAATATGTGTTTTAGCAGCTTTATGTATACATCACTCTTAATCATGTAGCCTCTCTGTTAACACGGAGTTTCTTATACTCCAGTAATATGTTTAATTATAAGTATTTAAAGCTAAAAGTTGAATCTTTCTTTATCGTAAAAACACACAATACTAATTCATATTACATTATATCTTCCCATGGATTTAGCGATTCATATTAAGCTCTCAAAGGATACTTCAAAGGATAAATAATGCTTCACAAAATAAAATAAAAATAATTTCTTCAAGAAGCTTTTGGATAAATCCCTGACCACGCCACACCGATGAAGTTATACGTCATCACGATATTGATGAATCCCAGGTAAGAGCATTTTACCTATTTCCATTTCAAAAGCAGCATAGCCACAAGAGATTTTTTCTAATTGTTTAAATATGAGACAGCGAATTCCTGCTATCGAGAATGGAGTGCTTTTGGCTTGATAGGCCACTTAAACTCCAACAAAAAGATTAATGAGACAGATAAAGTGCTCATGTTTAGCGAAAAAGAAGAAAAATTTTATATAGTGGCTTAGATTATAAATATTAAAAATATTCATGTTCTGAATAAAAAAATAAAAAGATGCTGCATTGAATAAAATTATGAATGTTATTGTACCAGAAATATAAAGGTGAATGAAAAAGAAACATTTATATATTTATGTTTTATGTAATGAACATTTAAATAATTAGTGAATGAACAATTTGTTGGTTGTGAGTAATAATAATAATAAAAAAAGAAATCGTTCATTTTACATTTTACAGTAAATAAATAAATAAAAAGGAAATAGGTTGGTCGCATAAACAAATAAAAATAAACATGGCAGGGATAAAAGAAACTCAAATAGTCGAAAAATTAAATTCGACAAATTACTCAAATTGGAAATTTCGCGCAGAAATGATTTTAATAAAAGAAGAATTGTTTGATGTAATAACACAAAATCCCCCAGATCCAATTAACACGGACTGGACGAAGAGGGACCGTAAAGCACGTGCAATTATCAACTTGAGTATTGAAGACTCACAGATCGTGCATGTAAAGCACTTAAACACTGCCAGAGAAACCTGGCAAGCTTTAAAAACAATTCATGAAAGGGCCAATCTCTCAAGCAAGTTATATTTGCTGAGAAAATTATACGGAGCAAAACTCCCAGAAAACGGCAATCTAATAAAACACATTACACATATTTTAGAACTTGTTGATAAACTTTCAGCCATAGGCGAAACTATTAATGACTCGCACATTTCAGCTCTGTTACTTTGTTCATTACCACCTAGCTACAACACCTTAATTATAGCCCTCGAGGCCCGTCCAGAAAATGAACTTAATTCAGAGTTTATAAAAGGAAAACTCACTGATGAATATACAAGACGTTTAGAAAACACAGATCAGAGCGAGAATTCCTCAAAAGCGTTTAAAACGCATAAAAAGTTTCCGGCTGAACACTATAATAAAAAGGACAAACAGTGCACATACTGTAAATTAAAAAACCATACATACAGGGAGTGCTGGCATCTTAAGAACAGAAACACTTACTCACCGTCACAAAAACAACAGCCGCACAAATCCAAGTATTACACATCATCGTTATGTTATGAAGACGCAAACTATTATAGAGAAAACAAAAACCGTGAAACAGAACCAATTCGGATTAACAAAACACAGGGCAATTCAGGAAAAGGCAGCGACGCAGCTTTTTTAGTC
This sequence comes from Maratus speciosus, assembly GCA_963932465.1. NCBI lineage: Eukaryota > Metazoa > Arthropoda > Arachnida > Araneae > Salticidae > Maratus > Maratus speciosus. The sequence goes on from OZ010791.1 coordinate 146,122,067, forward strand.
CAGAAACCAGGAAAACAAACCTGGATAATCGACTCAGGTTCATCGACACACATTCTAAACAGTAAAGATGCATTCACTAAGTTTAACGACACTGAAAAGACGACAGTCATCATTGCCAATGGCAAAACGCTGAATTCACACGGTACAGGTGAAACGACATTTAAAACAAAAACATCCGATGGAGGGATAAACACAATAACATTAAAAGAAGTATTATATGTACCAGAATTAGAATCGAACCTCATATCGGTAAGCAAAGCAACACAGAATGGCTATAAATTAATTTTCGATAAAGAAAAATGCACGTTATCCCGAAACGGGAATATTTATCTTGAAGCAAGAATGAAAAATAATTTATATCAAGTCGAATTATTAGAAAGCGCTGAAACTAATAAAGTAAACATTGCACATGAATGTAAAAATAAAAATTGCATAGAAGTTTGGCACAAACGGCTTGGCCATCGTAACTATAATGCGATAAAAGAATTAATAAATAAAAACTTAGCAGACGGTATAAAAATAAATAACTGTAATCATAACGCATTGTGTGAAATATGTATCCAAACAAAAATAAGTGATGCCCCATATCCGAAATCAACAAACTGTCCCAAAACAGGCAAAGTGCTCGATCTGATACACACGGACGTGTGCACATCTATCGGTACACCTACTATCGGGGGAAAAACAATGTTCGTCACTTTTATAGACGACTATTCAAGGTTCACAGTGATTTACTTACTTTCGCATAAAAATGAAGTTCACGAAAAGTTAAAAGATTATGTAGCCATGGTGAAAACCCAATTCGGCAGATTCCCTAAAGCTATTAGATCCGATAATGGAGGGGAATATTTAGGTAAACAAACGGAAGAATACCTAAGGGCAAGAGGTATCCAACACCAGTTTAAGGTACCATTTTGTCCGAGCCAAAACGGCGTAGCGGAAAGAAAGAATAGGTCATTATTAGATATGACTAGGAGTCTACTCTCCGAAGCAGGCTTACCTCAAAAATTCTGGGGAGAAGCCATAAATACCGCCAATCACCTGCAGAATAGGCTACCAACCAAAATAACAAACAAAACACCGTTCGAAATTTGGTTCAACCGAAAACCCACCTTACACTACCTGCGTACATTCGGCTGTAAAGCTTATGCCTATATACAAAAACATCAGCGAAACAAATTAGATGATAGAGCGCAGGAAGGAATACTTGTGGGGTATGACAATAAATCAAAAGGTTACCGTATATTTACAAAAGAAAACAAAATAATAATAGCGAGAACAGTTAAATTTATAGAAAATAGTGAAAACAACTTAAAAGAAAGCGAAGAGGTAGAAAACTCAGACAATGACAACAACTACATTCAAACAGAGTTAAGTAATTCGGACGAAGAACCAACCGCGTCCAAACAACCCGACGTAGAACCGAGAAGGTCTCAGAGGTCAAATAGAGGAGTACCACCCGACAGATACGTATGTCACGTAAAAACAAATGACACATTCGAACCATCCGATTTTTATGACATAGCAAACATGAACAACCCAGTAGAAAAAGAAAATTGGCTCAAAGCCGCTCAACAAGAAATCCACTCATTAAAGAAAAATAAAACTTGGGACTTAGTAGATCCCCCACCAAATAAGAAAATTATTGGTTGCAAGTGGATTTTTAAGAGAAAGTTAGATAATTTAGGAAATGTACAAAAATACAAGGCCCGTTTAGTAGCGAAAGGATATAATCAGAAGTACGGCGAAGATTATGATGAAACCTTCGCACCCGTAGTTTCACACACAACAATCCGCACATTTTTAGCCTCAGCGGCATACAAAAATCTTTCTGTTCAACACATTGACATCGACACTGCATTTCTTCACGGCGAAATAGAAGAAGAAATTTTCATGAAACAACCAGAGGGTTTTATAGAAAAAAATTGTGAAAACAAAGTTTGTAAACTGAATAAAACAATCTACGGCTTAAAGCAGGCAGCTAGAGCCTGGCACAAAAAGATCGCAGAATCATTAAAAAACATGAATTTTGTGCAAAGCACTGCTGACTCATGTTTGTTTACTAGAAAAGAAAAGGAAAATTTCACTTATATCATCGTCTACGTTGACGATATTTTAATCGCGAGTAAAAGTGAAATAATTAAAGATGTAATAAAACAATTGAAAAATGAGTACGGAGTAAAAGACTTAGGCGAAATAAGTCAGTACCTAGGAACCAACATAATCAAAACGAATGATGGTTACAAATTAAACCAAAAGTCAAAAATAGAAGATTTGGTTAGAAAGTTAAATTTAACAGATGCAAGACCTATTGGTACACCGATGGAAGTAGGTTTCTATAAATTAGAAGATAGCGACAATTTACTTCCGAACAATACAAAGTTTAGGCAAGCGATCGGTTCGCTCTTGTATATTGCAACAGTCACTCGACCCGACATTATGGCACCAGTAAATATACTTAGTAGGAGAAGTGCAACGCCACGCGAGAAGGATTGGAAAGCGGCAAAAAGAATTATTATTTACCTCAATTGCACAAAAAACCTATGCCTAACAATAAGTAAAAATAAACCACCAATACTCATCGCGTATGCTGATGCTGATTGGGCTGGGGACACTAAAAATAGAAAATCAACCACCGGCAATATTTTTTTTCTGGGTGATAATCCCATTCAATGGACTACAAAATTACAGTCAAGCATTGCATATTCTTCCGCTGAAGCGGAATATGTTGCTGCAGCAACCGCAGGACAAGAAATTTTATGGCTATTAAAACTGCTAGAAGATCTTAACTTGTATCAAGTAAAACCTATTTTACTTTACCATGACAACCAAAGCAGTATAAAGATGATAGAAAATGAAAAATTTTCGAAGCGGACAAAACACATTGATATCCGCTTTCACGCCATAAGACAATTAAAGGAGGATAAAATTATCGAATTAAAATATTGTCCCACGCAATACATGATTGCTGACTGCCTGACGAAGCCCACACCCAAACCTCAACTTTTGTGTGACATCAAGACTATGAACTTGTTACCTTGTCCATCTGAGGAGATTAAGGAGGGGTGTTAAATTTAATTCCCCAGATGTTCTTCGGCAACTGCTAAAAGTGATTAATAAAATAAAAGAAAGAACTTGTTACTAAACACAGATCATTTTTAACAAGCCAATTTACGAACTGTTTCTTTACTTCCGCATTTAATAATGAGTGCTATTACAGACCACTTGAGTAACTCTCTAAAGCATATGTTCTAATAACTAAGATTTCATCACTAATATGTAACTAAAAGGAACATCTGCACATTTTGACTTTTGCCAGACACCTTTAATTATTATATATTTTTTCTACGCTGCGAATATGTGTTTTAGCAGCTTTATGTATACATCACTCTTAATCATGTAGCCTCTCTGTTAACACGGAGTTTCTTATACTCCAGTAATATGTTTAATTATAAGTATTTAAAGCTAAAAGTTGAATCTTTCTTTATCGTAAAAACACACAATACTAATTCATATTACATTATATCTTCCCATGGATTTAGCGATTCATATTAAGCTCTCAAAGGATACTTCAAAGGATAAATAATGCTTCACAAAATAAAATAAAAATAATTTCTTCAAGAAGCTTTTGGATAAATCCCTGACCACGCCACACCGATGAAGTTATACGTCATCACGATATTGATGAATCCCAGGTAAGAGCATTTTACCTATTTCCATTTCAAAAGCAGCATAGCCACAAGAGATTTTTTCTAATTGTTTAAATATGAGACAGCGAATTCCTGCTATCGAGAATGGAGTGCTTTTGGCTTGATAGGCCACTTAAACTCCAACAAATTTCACACAAGCTAACCACACACATGATATGGAAATTTTTGTTTTTCGACTTGTACTAAAGTTTCAGTATTTTTGTTTTTCTTTTTTCAATATATTTCTGAAAATCAAACAAAGCCTTTTAAGAAATCTATTTAAACATGTTATACTCTTTAATATTAATGATTCATTTTAATTTTATTCATTTTAAAGATAGTTATTTCTTTACACCAAGTTTACTTCCTAGCAAAATGAATATCAATAAATATTTTTAAAAAGTTCGCCATTTTCCACACACCCTTCTTTTGGTACCAAAAGATTTCAAAAACTATCCGAATAAAAACGCTATTCTACAGCTATTCTTTGACTATTGTCAGCAAATTCATTGTATCTCGTTAAACTCGCCTTCGGTGAACATTTCGAAATGTTCCGTTCGCAAAATTGGCAAGTATTACGACAGTAAATACGAGAAGCTGTCATCGGGTTACATGTTATTCATTTTCTGAAAACAATGTCTACTAATATAAAACACTACTATAATGCTGACAAAGCCACTAACGGAAAAGAATCGTCAGAATTTCTTTTTTTTTTTGAGCGCGCATTAAATTTATTTTATTTGAACATCATGTTTATCATATCCAATTTTTTATTTTTAACATCAAATACAGTAACTTTAAGGGCGATAATCTCTGGAAAATTTGTAAGGAATTTATATAACGCTAGAAAATATTATTCCTCTTAAAAATGAAAAAGAACGGTTATTTATAAAATTAAGAGGAGGGAAGGGTTTATTAAAAATTGGAAAGTTCTTTTCAGGTTTCATTTTATCAAGATACTAGCTGTTTAACACTTTCTACGCACGGAAGTCATGAATTTAATTCTAAAACCAAAATTAAAAATAACTATTCGATTTAGTAAAATATTTTTCTACTACTGCGCATTTTTTTAAATGAAATTTAATTTATCATATTACTATTGAGGCAGATAAAACGATATCTTTGGAATAAGGGAATAAATAGAATAAAAAGTTTTGTTGATGTTTGTGATAAAATATTTGTCTTTATTTTTTTTAATGTAATAATTAAGCGCAATTAAATAATCTCTAATTATTTGCATGTGAGGTAAAAGAATTATCATAATATCCGCTACAGCTTTTTAATGTTGCAGCGTGGCGTACATAATATGTACATCTCACATTAGTTAAAGAACTCGCGCGATTACGGGTTAAACATAAAAAAAAAAAGGGATTTTATTGTGAATTTTTAATTGTTGGCAGCTGCTATAATGAAGAAATGTTTAAATTTGATAGGAAATTGCTGTTAAATTGGTGTTTTTTTATTAATTAAAAGTTAACTATAAATTATTTCGATTCCGGATTGCTTTAGTTGCCTCGGCCGTGTTTTAATACACATGTACATAACATTTCACATTTCTGGCTTCCAAACTGTGGATTTGTATAGCATTACAGACAGACAGACAAATTTTCATTTTTATATTCAGATGGGGTACGCTTTCTGTTACTTCTTAGCACTTTATGAATGACTAGGTAGCTTATTAACCCTTTATAACTCAACAACTCTGATTTGAAGCATATTTACTCAGATGTTATAAAACATCATCTTATATAAAAAAAAGTTTATAACATAAAAGTATAAAAATTTTTGATTAAAAAGCACTTTTTTCGCAGATGGGTGATTTTCAAAAAGTGTTGTGTTTTATTGTCCTTTCACATTTGTACAGAAAAATAGTTAAATATCATAATTCTAACTATTGCATTTTAACTATCATGTTTTTTAATAATAATTTACAGATATATTATTATTTATAAAAAAGGGTAAAGATAAGAAATATATTCTTTTGTAGTCAAAATATCATTACCATAGATTGTCCCAACAAGCAATTTATCAGGTAAAGATTTGACTAAGTTCTATTTAAAACAGATGATTATAAATTTTTAAATACATTTTTATTTATTAAGATGCTACTAATTAAAAAAATATTTATTTTCATAAATTAAACTTATCTATAATTCTTAATATATTTTTTTTTTAAACCGTGTCCTAAGAAAGAGTGTCATTACCATGCTTCTGACAAAAAGTTCATCTGGAATTTTTTAGAGGGCAGCACATGCCTTTTTATCAAGGCAAAAATAATCCTTCAAAGTGAACTTGTTATCAGGTTTGGGTGAACAGAGTAAATAGTTTTATAGTTTCAATAAAAAGAGCCAAGACTTTGAATGTTTTGGTAAGTATTTTTTTGTACGTCATTACCGTACCCTCTTCTAATTGATAATTAAATGGACTTTTATTTCTTAATCTGTTTTTATTATATAAGAAATAGAAAATCATTGTATGGGATAGAAGATATAATGGCTGCCATTTATGCCTGAGGAAAAATAAAAATATTTTGCTTAATTTGTCATTACCATAGATGTTATTACCGTGCTCACTTATGTCATTGCCAAGTTCATTAAAATTTAAAAATTGGTTTAAAATGTTAAATTAACTCGTGAGGTGGGGTGTTTTGCAGCCCAGAGAAATTTTATATGAGCTCTATATTTGCAAATAAAATTTTTGTGGTATTCAGATACGGGAATTTATATATACATGTATGTACACTTGCAGTACTTTTTCAGTTTTTTTTTTCTATACAAGTAAATAATACAAAATTCACAGGAAATTTTGTTATTTTAATTCGCTAATTTTGAAGGAGTGCATAAGAAATCAAATTTTGGGGTTACCTTACCACTTACGTTATATTAAAAAAATCACCTCACCACTTAAGGCTGCTAGTCACTTAGCTTCCGAATTTCCCTCGGCAATGTTAAGTCTGTGGATGTTTGATGCATTTTTATATTCAAAGTAGGGAATCCTCAGGAAATTAATATTTTTAATTTTTTCTTTCAATGTTCTCTTCTTAAAGGACGTCACTTTTTTTCTTAATTCTCAAAATATTTCTAAAATCTATGCTTAATTTAATATTTTATGTTTTAAAAACTGACGAATTGGGAGTAAAATTTTAACACTTCATATAAAATTAAGCGTAGATTTTAGAAATATTTTGAAAATTAAGAAAAAAAGAGACATCCTTTAACAAGAGTACACAGAAAAAATAAGTTAAAAATATGAATTTTCCGAGGAGATATTTTGAATATAAAAATGTATCAAACACTCATAGACTTAACATCACCGAGGGGATTCAGGAGCTGAGTGACTAGCAGCCTTTTGAGGGTTAAGGAAATAAAACTAAAGGGCAAACGCTCCCAAAAGGCACGTTTATACTTTGGTCTAATTTTCATAAGATCGACTCCAGTAGATAGAGATCTATAAAGCTTTATGTAATCGAAGCTTGCCCTAATTTTTACATAAAATGGGACTGGATAAATATCATCTTACGGATCTTGAATTTATATTAGGCTAATTAGATTACTGTGTAAACACGCTTTAAGTTTTGCTTTTTTAAGCATTTTAATGTAAAAAAGTTGCCTAATAAAATGTAAATTAAGTTTCAGTATTCAAGTTTTTGAACGTGTTTTAAAACGTTGCTTGGTTCGAATTTTATATTTGTTATATTAATGTTTAATTTTGTAAGTAAAACTTGTCAAAACGGGACGTTCTTATTAGGGCATTTAGCTATAAACGAGAAAAGATCCAGAATCCTCGCAAAAAAGATGCAAAACATTTATACTTCTAAGGCAGAAACTTGTTTAAAAATGGAATTATTCTCCCTGCCCATAGCAATTCGGAAGTATCAGGTTCAACTGTATTCAATCAAAGCTTTAAAATTAAAATTTGATTTGCCTTTTCAACACAAATTTCGACCAGTTGGAAAAAAAAACTTGATTATTCACAACAAATGACATAATATATGTATATATTTATACCTTTGAATCAAATTTTATCTTACAAGTTTATAGAACAATGTTAACCAAAATTCCAAATTAAGATGGCATGTAATAATATAATACATTAATCGTTTTACTAAATTAAAACAATATTAAAGTGAAGCTAATTGGCATATAGAACCTACTCAAAAATCTCAAAATATTCACAATCCTAAACATTTTAATATTATAGTATTGTAAATCCTGTATAAAAGTGAAAAAACAAAAATGGAATAATGTAGTTTCAAAAAGAAATTTGTAAGAGGAAATTTTACGAACGGAATGCATAAGCACAAGATGAAACCAGGAAAAATAAAACACCTATGAAAACTGATTATCCAAACTCTATATATCAAAAAGTGGACTAGTTAAAAATGTAGTAGGAGAAATTACAAAAGGAATGTTAAAACATAACAAGAATTAAAATGAAAACTTATATTGTTAACTTTTCTTCGGGGAAAATATCCCACAAATTTAAGTAAAACACAATTAATTTCTGATTGAGAAAAGTATTATGCATTGCATTTAAGAGCTATTTCTCAAATTGCCCGATCAATTGTGATGCTGAATTTACAAGAAAATTAAAATAGAAATAAAAAAACAAAAGTGTTAAATTCCTGAATTCCATAAAATACAGTGTATAAAAATATTTATGATAAGAAATATTCAATCAAAGAAAGAAAGAAAATAAATTCACCAAAACTTAAGAAAAAGGGGAATCGTTAATGTTATAGATTATAAATATCTCGTTCAAATACATATTAACCCATTTATGCCTGAATTTTTGTTTTCTCAAATTTGTTGGTTAAATCATTTTAAAATGTTGCAAAATGAACAGGAAAAATACTAAAAAAAAATTACGCTAAAATATTTTTGTATTTATTTGGTAAAATGTAAAGGTACTAAATATGGGAATATCCATATGTGGAAAAGTGCATAATTATATGTTTTGTCTAAATTTATATAAATTAAGCTTTTTAAATTGCATATTATATACTATAAGTAGTATTTTTATGAACTATCAAAAAATATATTTATTTCTTTACAGAGATTAATAACATTATAAGTATTATTAATAATACATTAAGAATAATCGTATTTGAAGCTAAAAAACAATTTATTTCAAAATCATCTTGAAAAGGACTTTACATCAATAACTGTCCCCTAAATGGCTAATAGAAATATGTACCCATTTGAGCCTAGCACCTTATATTTTATACGTTACAAACATGCATAAAAAATAGGCTTGAACACATAATTTCGCAATTTTAAAAAATATGTATTTCAAAAAAGTCAACAAGCTAAGATTGTGTCTTATTTATTCGGATCCTTGATACAAAAAATACAAATAAACTTCGCTATTTTGAAAAATGAAAAATCTATAAATACCGAAAATTTAATAATTCAAAATTAATAATTATAAATTAAAATTTACAGATATTTAAACAAACTACTTGTTTGAACAACTGACATTATCAGAAACAAAAAGGCTGTTGTAAGTGGCGAAATCTTTGTCGATTTCATTGGCTATTAACTCTTGACATGAGGCCAATACGAAAGCATCACTTTCAATAAAGTTCGAAATTTTATTACAGAGGGCAATCTAAAAAAATATTGGGGAGTGTGGCTCACCTTGGGAGATGGTACACCCAGGGTTGCCGGCTTTTAGCCAGGCCAAACAAAGCCGGCCGGCTTTTTTTTTTGGTTTTAATCGCTTAAAAAAGGCCGGCTTTAATTGAAAAAAGCTACTTTTATTTTTCAAAAAGGTGGTTTATAAATAATTCATATAAAATTTGGATTAATTTATTTTTAATACACTTATAAATATTTTCTACTAAAAAAATATAAACTTCTATTAAATTTTGTCAAATAAATAAGACCTTATAACTGCTAGAATGCAACTGTGAAGGCATTATGACTGAAAAAAATAAATGAATATTCAGAAGAATACATTAAATTAGACTCTAAAGTATTGGTTTGGAATTCTTTATCATAGCTCTACACATACCACACATTTTAAAGATCTATATGAAAGAATAAGAGAATGTCACACATTAAAATAGGAACATTCTTACATATATTGAAATTTACTTTTAAAATGGATTAAAACTAAATAGCTTATATGTATTTAATAACTGAAATTATCTTATATAATACTTGAGCAATAATAAGCAGTCGATAATAAATAATAAGCAATTGCTAATAAGTAACAATCAATCGATATTCCGATAAATTATAAAATGATATATGTAAAGTTTTTCTGCTACTAAGCTGTTATGTAACTTATTCCAGATATGTCCATACGGACAGATTAAAATCGTAGAATGAACAATGTTGAAAAGAAATTAGGAAGGATGTAACATTTGAAGAAATTTTAGTTCATGTAAGTGCATAAAATAAAGAGAACAATTAAAAAAAAAATCTCCAAATAAAATTTGTTGAATTAGAATTTTGAAAAGCTAGTTGCTATTTAAAATAGTACACATTCATGCATAAATTAATGCATATGTTATTCATAATACTATTTTAATAGAGATAAATGCTGTTTTTATTAAATGACTTTATGTGTGATTTTAAATAAAAGTTTATGAGAAATAAAATAAGACTTGCATTATTAATATCCCTTAAAATTAGTTAATGAAATATATAACTAAGCAACAATTGTCCTTTTTAATTATATAAAGCAGTAAAAACGAAAAAAAAAGGGTAAGGTCTGTGTAAACTAGACAAAGCAATTGGTATGACCTTTTATTCCAATATTAATGTCTTCATTATTGAAAAATTGGGTTATATTGATTTCTGCCTCAATTAAATGTCTTTAAAACTAATTAAAAGACACATAAAAATGTGTCGTTTATAGTTAAAATGCTTCACTGTATAAAACCCAATTTTGGCCAAAAAAGCCGGTTAAAACCAATAAAAGACACCGGCATGGCTTTTTTTAATTTTAGCCGGCTTTTTTGCAACCCTGGCTACACCTGGGGACAGCTTTATTTTTTGCCTTAGATTTTAAATTAACTCTTAGCTCATGCATATGCAGATAGATAGCAGCACAATCTAACTTTCAGACGTGTTTTGATTCCATTGATGAAGCAGGCAAGAATTTATTAAGATTTTTATTTTGAAAACATGTCTGGTAACTTTCATATAAAAATTTGATAAGTTGCAAAGTGGAATTTGATTGAAAATATTTTGAAATAAAAGGTATTATAATAAAATTTAAAGCTTTCTCTATAAAACGGATGTATAATAATAGTTCTAGTGCTAAGCCTAACAGCATGACATTCTAAAATTTCACAGTTGGGTATATGGCGCATTGTGGTACAGGTGGAGTCGGGGCACCTTGGGACACAAGATATGCCTAGCTAACTTTTATTCGAAATATTTTAACAAAAAGATATTGTGTTTAAAACATTTTTTATTTAATCTACATAGCATGTATTTATTAATATTATTTCTTCTTTTAGGAAGTCATTAGGCTTATCAATGGCAAGGATTAGAAATTTTGAATATAAAAAAAATGTAGCAATTCGTGCTGACAATATTCAGAAAGCTGCTGCAAAAATTTTATCAGGTGAAATGTCTTTTAAGAAATTTGCTGTAGTCTACTATGTTAGTAAGGCCACTCTGAATCGTCATGTTAGTACTTTTAAAAAAAGTGAACAGCCAAATTTTAACTTGAAGTATATATCAAAGATACAAGGTTGAAAAATATTCACCGATGATGAGGAAGGAAAGTTGGTAGACACCATTTTACAAGCTTCTAAATATCACTATGGACTCACAATTAATAATGCGCGTACGCTTATGAATATGCTTCAGCAAATAAGAAGAACATCAGCAAAAATATTCACCGATGATGAGGAAGGAAAGTTGGTAGATACTATTTTACAAGCTTCGAAATATCATTATGGACTAATTAATAATGCGCGTACGTTATGAACATGCTTCAGCAAACAAGAACATTCCTTCAAATTAGGAGCATGAAAAAAAAAAAAAAAAAAAAAAAAACTGGGAAAGAATACCAAGGCCGAATACCGAATATCAACCAAATATTCGATGCATCCTTAAAATTTACAATAGTTATCTTTTCTTTATTAGTTTAAATAAATTTCTTTTACTGAACAACCAATTCCAAGTATATTGTAATTCAATTATTGAACTTTTCACATCTATTTTTAACTGTCCCAAGGTGCTCCACCAGGTGATACATCTTGGGTCAAAGCACAACTTAAATAAATATATTTTTTTAAATTTTCTATAATGTATATAAGATCAAAAGCTATTTTATAATATAGGCAAAGGTTAAAAGAATGAATACCAGGTAAAATTTTGACAATGGATCAATATAAAAATAATTAAAAAAGAAAGAAAAAAAAGTATCCCAAGGTGAGCCACTCTCCTCTAATAAATGTAAATAATCTATTACAGTTTCAATTTAAAAGTTTTCATCTATGTGTTTCACTTAGGTTCTCTAATATATAACAACAGATGTATATCTTGATATATATCCGATATTTACACTGGCTTCCAAAAGTTAAGGTACAGGAACTGGATGCTTTCGATTGTACATGGTTCGTCGAATATCTACCAACATTATTGGAGAATTGGTCTTGAACTTCTGGGATGTAAAGAACATGTTTGATTTCATATTTCTCGGTGAAGATTTATCGGGGGTACCATTAGGGGGATAATAATAAATTTAATAATAAAATAATATTTGCAATCACCTATATAACAGAAAAGGCTAGAAATGGTTTGCCACTGTGGTAAATGACAATTTGGGTCCTGTTCAACGTTTGTATGCATTGTGTAAGCATAGCACTCATATTCGTAAAGATGTTAAAGTTTTTGCGAAAAATTCAAAAGTTTTTTGTTTATAGCATACAGAGTTTTCAACCAAATTTAACACAACTTTCCAAAAACCTGACAAAGAACAGTAGAACAGTATACTGCAATTAAAACATGAATATATTGAATATTTGATGAGATATGGGCACTTCTATGAAAATAATTTTTAACTGCGCATGCGTATAAGATTGCAAAATTTTTATTTCATAACTTGGTAGCCAGCTGTTTTTGGTAACTTCTGTAAAATGTCCAGTCAAATATTGTACAAACTCATAAAGATATAGTGAGTTGATGGAAAAGTTGTGGAAAAACCGTTATAATAAAGCTATTTTTAGAAAGCAACTCACTATATCGCCCCTATCTTTGTGAAATTTCTCGATATTTGACTGAACATTTTAGATAAGTTGCTAAGTTGCCCTAAATAGCTAACTACCAAATTATGAAATAAAAATTTTGAAATCTTCCACGCATGCGCAGTTAAAAATTATTTCATACAAGTGCCCATATCTCATCAGATATTCAATATATTCATGTTTTAATTAAAGTGTACTGTTGCTACTGTTCTTTGTCAGGTTTTCGGAAAGTTGTGTTAAATTTAGTTGAAATCTGTATGCTATAAACAAAAAACTTTTTAATTTTTCACAGAAACGTTAACATCTTTATGAATATTTGTGATATGCTTACACAAGTGCACACAAACGTTGAACAGCACCCAAATAGTCATTTAACGCTGTGACAAATCATTTCCAGCATTTTCTGTTGCATAGCTGATCGCAAATATTATTTTATTATTAAATTTATTATTAGCCCCCTAATTGTCGGCCCGACTAATCTTCATCGAGAAATATGAAATCAAACATGTTCTTTACATCCCAGATGTTCAAGAACAATTCGTCAATAATGTTGGTAGATATTCGACAAACCGCGTGCAATCGAAAGCATCCAGTCCCTGTACCTTAACTTTTGGAGGCCGGTGTATTTTCAAAATATAATATATTTGATACTATTTTTAAATATCATTGCATATGATTTTTTTGTTATATTTTCTGCAGTCACTGAAAAATAAACGGTCCATTTTAGATAACTAGTTAATTACATCTTCATTACAACGAATCTTTTCAGTTTGTGGTTTGGTTCATTTTAAACTGCATAACAGGTTAGGGAACGAAAAAGCAAACAAGCTTACATTTATGTTCAAATTTTTCAATACAGTCAAATTATTTTGTATTTAAAATTTTGTTGTATAAAACATAACATTTGCTTAAAACTTGATATTAAATTTTTTTTTTTAGTATATAAAAAAAAAAACATGTCTATTAAAAAATTTAAGATCAACTATTTCTGAAGAAAAAGAGAGAAAAAACACTTAGAATATAATTTTTATTAAGTATTCTTGCTAAGTGCAATATGTTACAGTTTCTAATTTATATTTATATTAAGTTATAGTTTCTAATTGTCTGAGCGAAGCGAAGGCTAATACTCAGCGAAATATTACTGTCCGGACACTTTACTACTACGATGGATATTAACGCCATGTCCTACTAAAAAAAAAGCCTAATAAAAACCTTTCGTCAAGCATAACTCAAAAAATATTTGTCGGATTTCGTTTCTGATTGCACCAGAAGGTACCTATGAGGGTCGCCTACTGAATGCACCTACTATGAAAAATAAGTTCCAAACCGTTTAAAAATTATATAGAAAAAACTCTTAAAAAAGCACAATTTATCTGCATACGTCACAGAAATTTGGTGTGCGTCACTTTCACCGGTTGATGTTTTCGTAGACAACTGGTTTGAACATATGGAGCAAATAAAAAAAAATACGCACGCAGTAATATTGTAATATTGAATAGATCGGTTTCAACCACGTGATCACAAACCTTGCAACAACCCGTGGCAACCAGTTTTGGTGGGCAAACAAATAATAATACAGTATTCCGTCCACGGTGACCGTTTTTAGGCTGTTGTATAAAATCTGGCATGTTGTCTGGCATACAATTGTGGATGATTAAAACAAAAGACATGAGTGTTTATTGATCCGGAGGTTATCTTTCTCTGGATGTCTGTCTGTCTATCATACAGCATGCAATTTTCTTGTAAAGGATGATATTATTATGCAGTAAAACCTCCATAACGGACACACCCGATTAGTGGACATCTCTATTTAGCGGGCATTTTTTCGATTACCAACCCTTAAATAACTGTACATGTTTTACTCTCAGTAGCGGTCACCTCTAAATACAGGACAAATTCTGCATTCTCGGGGTGTCCGCTAATCAGAGGTTTTACTGTATATAATATTGATAATTATTTTACAGGGCCGCACAAAAGAATAAGAATATATGAAACGAATATAAACTAAATTCGGGATTGGTAGATCGCTGATGGTAATGTAATTTTAGGACGTTGTTACAGTCATCCGCAGCATGTTTTTAGAGTTTCGTTCATCTAACGAAACCCTACCTGTCTCACTCCTTTGTCTGTCTGTTTGTCCGTCTGTCACAGAGCCCGTTCTCAGAAACTATATATATCGGAGACTTGAAAATTTGCATACTTATAGCTGAACATCACACATCAAACGGCAAATAATAAAATTTTGAAAATGTCTAATATTTAACCCTCTGGGCTCTAACTTGTGTATTTTAAGCAATTTTTCTAACTCAGCCCCTAATTTAATTAAGTTGGAGACATGAAATTTTGCATACTTATAGCTGAACATCTCACATCAAACGACAAATAATAAAATTTTGAAAAAGGCTTAATATTTAACCCTTTGGGCTCTAACTTGTGTATTTAAAGCAATTTTTCTAACTCAGCCCCTAATTAAGTTGGAGACATGAAAGTTTGCATACTTATAGCTGAACACTTGCGATAACACGATAAATCATAAAATTTTGAAAAAGTCATATTTAACCCTCCGGTCTCTAACTTCTGTATTTTAAGCAATTTTTCTAACTCAGCCACTAATTAAGTTGGAGACATGACATTTTGCATACTTATAGCTGAACACCTCACATCAAACGACAAATAATAAAATTTTTAAAAAGTCTAATATTTAACCCTCTGGGCTCTAACTTATGTATTTTAAACAATTTTTCTAACTCAGCCCCAAATTAAGTTGGAGACATGAAATTTCGCATACTTATAGCTGAAATCCTCATATCAAACGACAAATAATAAAATTTTGAAAAATGTCTGATATTTAACCCTCTGGGTTCTAACTTATGTATTTTAAGCAATTTTTCTAACTCATCCCCTAACTAAGTTGGAGAATTGAAAGTTTGCATACTTATAGCTAAAAACTTGCGATAACACGATAAATCATAAAATTTTGAAAAAGTCATATTTAACCCTCCAGTCTCTAACTTCTGTATTTTAAGCAATTTTTCTAACTCAGCTCCTAATTAAGTTGGAGACATGAAATTTTACATACTTATAGCTGAACACCTCACATCAAACGACAAATAATAAAATTTTGAAAAAGGTCTAATATTTAACCCTCTGCGCTCTAACTTGTGCATTTTAAGCAATTTTTCCAACTCAGCCCCTAATTAAGTTGGAGACATGAAAGTTTGCATACTTATAGCTGAACACTTGCGATAACACGATAAATCATAAAATTTTGAAAAAGTCATATTTAACCCTCCGGTCTCTAACTTCTGTATTTTAATCAATTTTTCTAACTCAGCCTCTAATTAAGTTGGAGACATGACATTTTGCATACTTATAGCTGAACACATCACATCTAACGACAAATAATAAAATTTTTAAAAAGTCTAATATTTAACCCACTGGGCTCTAACTTGTGTATTTTAAGCAATTTTTCTAACTCAGCCCCTAATTAAGTTGGAGACATGACATTTTGCATACTTATAGCTGAAAACCTCACATCAAACGACAAATAATAAAATTTTGAAAAAGTCTAATATTTAACCCTCTGGGCTCTAACTTGTGTATTTAAAGCAATTTTTCTAACTCAGCCCCTAATTATGTTGAAATATAAAAATTTGCATACTTATAGCTGAACACCTCACATCAAACGACAAATAATAAAATTTTAAAAAAAATCTAATATTTAACCTCTAATATTTTGTCTCGCGCAATTTTTAAATTTAAACTGTTTTGCAATACTATTTTTTGTTCATTTTGCATAATAAGTGTAATGTGACGTAATTTGTTCTATTTCAGATTTCTAACGCTTGTTAATGAATTTATTTTACAATATCCTTTCTCTTTTAAAATTCACATGTAAATATAGTTTTTATGGCGCAATTTCCAATAAGTGCCTGCTTTTTATACCTAATTATTTAATTGTAATTTGAAGTTTTTTTTCTGTTTTTAATAGTAACGGGTAAATATTTTTTTTATTTGAAGCAAACATTATTGTTTGCGCTTTTTATACAGTTGGCAACAGTTTAAATTAATGCCATTTTCTAAAATATGTAAAAAATATCTGTCAAAATGCTGAATATTTGAATTTAAAATAGAAATAAAACCTCAAAAAATGAGTCAAATTAAAAAAAAATTAATAAAATCTGCAGACCGGGATCTTCTATCGAATAAAATGATCTAAAAATGATTAAATTCCCATGTATAGCTTTTGCTCTTATAAATTTTTTTTAATGGAACGATTTTGTCCAACTTTAGCATTAAATGTCTCTTAAAATAATTCTTCGATTTGAAAACTGTATGCATTAGTGTGTTGATCAAACATTTCGCTATAATACCACAGATTTTCATATATTTGTATGCAATAGTTTTCTTAATATTAACGAAGAAAGACCTCTGGTCACAAAAAATTCAAAACCGGCGGCGGCGGCGGCGGTGACAACGTTAGTTACTTTTCATAGAATAGAGAGATATATAAAAATGAAAACTTGTCTATCTGTCTGTTTGTAATTCTATAAAAAATCCACAATTTGGAAGCCAAAATTGTGAAGAGATACGTACATGTGTATTAAAACATGGCCGAGACAACTAAAGCAATCCGGAATCGAAATAACTTATAGTTAATTTTTAATTAATAAAAAACCACCAATTTAACAGCAATTTCTTATCAAATTTCAACATTTTTCGTTATAGCAGTTGCCAACAATTAAAAAACACAATAAAATTATTACTACAACAATTAATTTTCTACTGCAAGATTTCCACGTGAAAAATAAAAATGAAATAAATAGTTTGCCGAATTAAAAAAAAGGTGAATATTACGTCATAACTTTTCTATTGCAAGATATTCACGTGAAATATGAAAATGAAATAAATGGTTTGACGAATTTAAATGAAAGTGAATATAACTTCATAACTTTTCTATTCCAAGGTTTCCACGTGAAAGAGGAAAATATTACGTCATATTGGAAATATAAAGGGCATGGTGGATATAGTATAACGTCATATGAGTGTGAAAAATTTATTGAAGCATAATAAAAACCCGATTAGGGAAATATTGGCGTATTTTAACATTATTGCTCCAATTATAAATTGAAATAAGTTCATTTATAGCTGTATTCTTTTGCGTCTGTTATATACATTTATACATTTTTATATAGCGTTTTCATATGATTCATTCAACAACATTTCGACTGCTTTTTTTAACCCTTAAATGCATATGGTATCGTTTTTGTTACAATAATTGTTCCCTATTTATTGGATTTTTTATTCACATATTCCGTATTTCTACCAGAAAAATAAAAAAGGAAATTTCACTCCATTTAATAACAGCCATTTCGTTATTAAATAAACCGAAATTTTCCATTTATATTTTCTGGTATGAATTCCGATTCTCTGAATTATGAAATTTCGGGAACGCATTCTACCCTATGCATTTAAAGGTTAATGTTTGTTTTGTGTTGTATGTTAAATTTTGAAATTGATTTTTCAGAACAAACATCCTTCAAATTCTGGGCAACGCCGGCACTTTAGCTTGTAACAGATAAATGGCTTTTGTATCAGTACATCTAATGCTAATTTTATAAAGCGTTATAATATTATAAAGTATATAATATTATTAATGCTTGTACGTTTGTGAGGTGTTATCTCTGAAACTACATAGCCAACTTAAATAAATGCTGGTGGCCATCTCTGCTCCGAAAAAAAGACTATTTTATGTCAGTGCAAGAACCTACATCGCTGCAGGAGCAAAAAAGTTCTAAAATTGTGATTTCTGCGATATTGATTGGGTTAGAAACTTTAAATTTGGTGCTGTAGTTACTTTTAAGATGTAAATATTCGTAATGAACGCTCTCTAAAAGGTTCAAGTTGACGGATAAACGTAAAAATTTCTAGAAAGGTTCTAAACTATGATTTATTTGGAATACTGAAATTTTTGGGATACTGTTGGGGTTAGAAACTAGAACTTTGGCATGGTAGTAATTAATAAGATGTAAATGCTCGTTATAGAACGAATTCTAAAGAATAGAAAGACTAAACAAAGCGGAAAAAGATCTAAAGATGATCTAAGTAACGAAGAACATGGAACTGTTAGGAATATAATCATGAAAATTGACATGGTTGTATTTATCATGACGTAAATTCTCGCAATAGAACAATTTCTAAAAATGTCGCTATAAAAAACAGTGCAGAAACAAAAAACTTTCAAAAATTTTCTAATTCTCTGTTTCTGCTGAGCCCAAAATCTTGAAATTTTGCTTCGGGTTAGTTTTAAAATATACATTTGTCTCTATGAATGGTTTCTAAAAAATTTAAAATTTAAAAAGATGAAATTAACGGAAAGCGATCTCAATTACCATTAATTTGGAATTATTAGGTACAGCAACTTTAAATATTTCATAATGCTGCATTTCCTTCGCAAAACATGTGATTTAAATGCAACAAAACTGATAGATACCCACCTAGCATTAAATAAATTGTGTAAATATGGAATAAAGACCTGTATGAAACAGTGGGTAGGTTTCCCGAAAGTACTTGTTAAAGTGTTCCTTCTCTAGGCTTTTCTCTCTCTCGCCAAGGCCACTAACAGAGGGAAGTGCCGTTTTAAATGTGATATGAATTTTTTATCCGATTCATTTTTCTAGACATTTTATCATAAGGTCATATTCTCAATTATCATTAGTAGATTTTTTATATATTAACTTATTCTGGTGAAATTTTGTAATCGGGTTCATATTAGCGTATGTTAGCTTGCATGATTTGTTGAATAAATATGTATGGATTTGTAAATTACTTCAAATGACACTTTGACAGCTCAAAAGTTATGCAGACGATATATTCAGATCTTGTGTCATACTTTATGTTGTAATCATTGCCGATTTCTTTTATTTAATACATGCTAAATACAGCTCAACTTGTGCAGAATATGTTTAAAAACAAAACAATACAGCGTATGTAGTGGCCAGCATGCACTCATCATTTAAATTCGATCGAGCATATCTAAAACACACTCTAACGAAGCATTGCATGCCACTTTTGATGTATTCGGTACTTTGATACTATATTAGATTTTGAGAAGAGAATTCCTTAAATGTTATCGACAACCTCATTGCATCCGTGGAAAACAGATATTGTACAATATTAACTATTCCGGGGGAGCACACCATATATAGTCCATTCTTTTTAAACATCATATATTTGTCATTTAAAGTTACTCAAATTGGTGCAGAGCGTCTGATTATGCTCTTGACATCATTTTATACAGTTAAAATTCCGATATAAGTAAATTAGTGTTTCATTTTCTATTTTACTTTTAATATATTGCGTACTTTCAATTTTATATCCATGCATGGCTGTCTTGAATGGTTTGATTTCCCATTTTTTTAAACAGTGTATACGAATTTATATATAAGATTTTGTAATTCTACAATTCGTTTATTTTCATCATTTCAATTTTTCGCAGTATATGGACAATTAAAGATAACATCTCATTTTCTTTGCTTCTACATGTTATTATTAAATCTATGTTCTCAGTAATATCGCTCAGACTAATCCCTCTGAGGGAAGTCCTAGTTATATATATAATAGTGCTAAGTGTATAACACTTCCAGAGTGAACTCATCTGGATCCCGATTATTTTTCGTTAAAATCAGCCATTTTATTTTAATTTTCAGAGATTTAATTTTTTCAATAAAGGTGCATAAGATTAACCTTTTAGATAGATTGTGAAAAACAAAAACAACTTGAGTGATGAACTACATCGAAATATACATGTTTTTCGATGTATGTTGCGTTGAAAATCGTATCATCCAGCAACGGTAAACAATATTCGATTCATTCCTTTGAGATTCATTAAAATATAGACCATGGATGCACTAATTTTGCCCAGTGGCAGTGTAAAACATACAAAACTAAAAACATTTTGTTTTTTGCAATCATTTCACGATTTCAAAAACTATGTTTAATTAATGTTTCTGATTAAAATATAGACAATGGAACTCATTGGCAATATAGCGATCTGAACAAACTTCATACATTAAAAATTTCTTATTTTTCAATTTATGGCAAGCGAAGGTGTGTATTAAATGCAATATTGTTAGAATTTTTTTATTCGGGCTGTTTTAATTTTTTGTTCACAGCCGTGAATGACTCTTGAGAATGACTCCATTGTTATTCCTAAAAAAATATTTTCTTTCAAGGGGCATCACGAGTGAATGTTTACTGTTTAGATTTGACTTTTCAATCTTATAATGTGTGTTCTTTGTTACTGTTAGCTAACAAATTTATCAGGAATCTTACAGTTTATTTATTTATTTATTTATTTATTTATAAGAAATCGGAGGTTAGATTTTTTTTAATGCTTATATATATATATATATATATATATATATATATATATATATATATATTTATTTATATAGGGTAGGGGAGTACACAGTGAGACAGCAGCCACTTTGACATATAGTTGTAACTTTTTCTTCAAGCTGGCACACACACATAACGACCTTATCTTATGCAACACGTGGATGAAGTTTCGGCACTTCAGTTACTCGTCCGACAAAATAATAAATAATCTCTTATTTTACAGTGGTTAAAGTTACTATTTTAGAGTTTATTTCCTTCAATATGACATATATTTACTTAACCAAATCAAGCTATATCTAATAACAGACTATTTCGGCAAAACGACATAAACTTTTTAAAGCGATGAAATTGATGTAACAGATGTGGCATCCATTTTGTTACAACGTAACGAAAGTACACAATGAGACACACAGCTGTGGTACACAGTGAGACGTGTCTTATTGTGTACCTACTATGTGGTTCTGATGCTAAAAAAGTTTTATATTAATAAAAGGATGGGTTTTTTTTCTCTCTCTCTTTCTCCCTGTGTGTGTGGGCGTGCGATGGCTAGGGAAATTTACTAAACGTAAGAGGCTGAAAATTTGCATCAAAGTAGACCAAGATCTGCCACTGTCCACCCGAGGCTCATAGTTTTAATATTTTGAAAATCTAGAAATATTAATTAGAAATAATAAACTGCAGAAAATTATAGATAGAGTGTAAAAATGCATGATTTATGAAAATATATGCATTGTCTCACTGTGTACTACTTGTGGTACACAGTGAGACAATTTTCGATACTTCGTTATGCTGCTTCTGTGCTTTTATAAATAACTTTTTTTAAAACCATTTAAACATTAATTTGCATCGTATTTGTGCAGCTGTGCAATTGTACAGATGTAGCAATTGTACAGCTGTGCAATTGTACAGATGTAGACAGTATTTGTGCAGATGTAGCAATTTTTTTTTTCAAAAGAATAAAAATCGTCGCCATTTGTTAAGTAATGATAATTTTTGTCTCACTGTGTACTACCCTCTCCTATATATTAGTAGTTTTAATTACAGATATAGTAAGCTTTAACTGAGTATACTTATTTTACCTCATACCATGGGGTAAAATATTTAATTGACAATATGTTTTTAAATAGCAATATTAGTAGTAAATTTGCATGTTTCTTGAGAAAAAATTGTTCAGTTTTGTGAGTGAAGTTAATTTTCATATTCTATGTCATTATTTCACCAATTCAGTTAATAATTTTCTTGTAAATTATGTTTGAATGAAAA
This sequence comes from Maratus speciosus, assembly GCA_963932465.1. Classification (NCBI taxonomy): domain Eukaryota; kingdom Metazoa; phylum Arthropoda; class Arachnida; order Araneae; family Salticidae; genus Maratus; species Maratus speciosus. The sequence continues at coordinate 146,144,630 of OZ010791.1, forward strand.
ATGGGCTCTTTTTATTACTGTTTTACCCCTGCTGACCCTACTAGCCCGATAAGATAAAATTTATTACTTCATAATTCTTTTTATAATGCAATGCTTTATCATTCTTTTAAAAATCCAAGCACGTCATTTTGACAGGCTATGTTCTAATTTATTTATAATCATCAATAATTTGACTATTTCGAAAATTTCTGATATATATATATTGGATGTATATCAAAGTATCTGATATTTTTGATATTTTCGAAAATATCATGATATTTACGGACCCTGGTTTCACTTATTGTACCGAGAAGCCCGGGTTGGTTCCCTAGTTTGATAATAAAAGATGAAATCTATATGATGATAGATGAAATATTTCAAAAGTCTATTTAATTACTGTACAAATCTTCTATGTTCAAAAATCTAGGAAAAATTGTTGCGGAGATAAAAATTTTCATTCATTCATAATCTGGAACATAAAGGGTTTAAAAAGTTTTATTTTTTCTTTTGTAGTGACGTTTTAAAACATAAATATGATTTTGCTTTTTCATATGAGTATTGTTCTTTGACTGATTGTTAGATTGGGATTATCTTCCGATTTGTTTTTTCGCTTCACTTAAATTCTATCTCGTAAAATATGTCACACAATACAAAGTTATGAACTGATAACCGATTTCTATTGTTTCTTTAACGGATATTAAATGAAGCGTTATTCTGAAACATGTCTCATCCCGATATTTTATGACTGTTTTTTGTGTGTGTTTATTTCATTCCACGTCGTGGTTTTGGGTATGATAAAGGCATACGTGTTTACATATTTATGATCTTTATCTATTCCTTGTACTTTGTTGCGATTGATTTACATTATAAACATTAAAAATTAAGTTTTTAAGTATTAAGCTTTATTATGAAACTAAATCTCTAAGTCCTTTCTTTTTAGTTCGCATTTTTTCCCCTCTCTGTAAGTCCATAGTCACCGAAGTCTTTTGTTAAAAGGTCTAATTTCGTCTCACCTCTTGAAACATTGCCGACAACAAACTATTCGTGTGCACATTAAATCCATAGAATGAAAATTTTTCACGAGGAGATTTTTAGATGAGAGAAGAATACTGAAATCATTCAAAAAGTATTTAGGCCATCTCTAACGAAGTGTTTTCCTATCGTCACAGCTATTTAAACACTTTCTAATACAGTTGAAAAGTGTATATGAATTCAGTTTGTCTGTCCGTGCTCTAACTGGCCTAAATATACTCGGATTCCCGAGTAATTGGTATATGTTATTGAGGTTTACCATGACATGTTCTGTGCTAAAAATGGAATGTGTAGCATTTATAGTTTGTTTACAAGACACCCCCCCCCCCCCCCAAAAAAAAGAAAGAATCCCGTTACATTAAGCCTATAGGGGAAAATCGTTTGCAGTGTATTTAAATAAATTCTGTCATACATGCAGCTCGGTCAAACATACTGAAATTTATGTGCATTATTGAGGTGTAATACATTATTTCTATAGAATATGGAATGTATGTGATTTATCCTTAATTCACAGACTTACAGGACACACAAAGGGACACACGTTACATTACTGCATATGAAGAAAATCAGTTGCAATATATTTTTCATTCATTCATTTCCTACTATTAGTTCGCACTCTCCCTATATTGATTTATTTATTTATATATCTTGTTCAAATTTTCAATCGTTAATAAAATACTTATTATTCATCCTATCAAGTTGAAATAATTTTTTTTAAACTTGTACTGGATGACAATTGATGTTAATACTTTTTTTTCAAATATTAATTCATTAATTAAATTTTAATTCATTTTAGTTTTACATGGGAGACAAAATGGCGGCCATTTGTTATTGAAGCATTTAATGCATCTTCATATCTATAAGGGGGGGGGGGGTACCATAGGGGGGACCCTGTTCCGTCGCCAAATACATCCAAGTTTGTCGCCAACTTGGCGGTATATCGCCAAATTTGGCGACCAAAATAAGTCGCCAAAAGTGACGCCAACTTGGCGATATCTCTAATATTTCGCCAAATCCCCATAGACTTCCATTGTAAGCCTACTTGCTTATAGAAAATCAACAAATTGAGATATTTTAATGCAACAAAAACTAATATTAGCTTAAGGGATTATATTAAATTTTCCTTTGATGACCTAAGTAGAAATTGACTTTAAAAACAAAATTTTCATATTTGTTTATTATACGTTATGTTACTCTGCTCTTTCAATCATAATGAAGTTGATATACGTTTCAGAGGTGCATTACAAGACGAAGCTATGAAAGTTGCTGGAAGCGAGATTTCGATTGTGTTCGATTTTAATTTAACATTTTTTTTCATATATAAATACATATTTTTTTATGTATAAATTCTATAGATCATATAAAGGTTTTGCATGTATAAATGGAGTCATAGCACTTATTTAATAACAAAGAAAAAATCAGCGCTATCAATTTTATGAGCAAAAATTAGGAGCTGCAATTTTGAAAGTCCTAAATGAATAGGAATTTTATTAAAATAAGAAAATAATGAAGTTTCAAGATTTTTTTTAATAATCCTATTTTACGAATCTTCTAAAATTTAAGAATGGAAGGGGCTAAAAGGATGAAAGCAAAAGTTAAAGAAATTTGAAACAAGTAATATGTGTATATATATATATATAAAGTCAATTCCTACTTTGGTATATGCGAAATTTTTTTTTCTCCCATTCTTCAATGACTGCTTGAGTGGCGCTTAAAAAGCCTTAATCAAGAACAGAGCACTCTCGGTCAACAATCGAGTACGGAATTGATTATTGAAAATTAATTAATTTAATTAATTAGTTAATATTTGAAAAAACTGTATTAACATCAAGTGTCATCCGCTACAATTTAAAAAAAATTATTTGAACTTGATTGGATGAATAATAAGTATTTTATTAACGATTGAAAATTTGAACAAAATATATATGGGAGAGTGTGAACTAATAGTAGGAATTGAAAAAAATGTCTGATGAAATTTAAAGAAATTGCCATTAGAAAAATGTGCTATTTTTAACTATATATATCTTTTTTTCTGTGTGATTCTACAATTCGGTCTATTTTATTTCTATCTTTTCCCTTCCTTTCTTCGGTTTTCTTCGAACCTTGGATTTCCAAGCGTTAATACGGTTTAGGTTCCCTTAGAAAGACCCCCCACGAAGGGAACCCCCCCCCCCTTAGGGCCTATATCCCTCGTGTTGATAATTGGACGTCATAAACACAACCAACCGACCAACCATTCCTTTCTTTTTTTCTTTTTGTGTAAATAAACCTACATTTTTAATTTTTTTTTTAACTTGTTTGAAGTTTATAAAAATTAAATGTTGTAGAGTTGCGGCATTTTTTTCTTTAAAGACACCCACTTTTTTCATAATTTAACTATATAAATCGATTTTATCTTGTGATTTAACCCTTTCAAAGCCGGTGGTCACGCGGCGTAATCACCAACTTTTAATTCCAAACTGACAAATCGCACCAAAAATGTTTTAATAAAATTTTGCTTTTATAATGAAAGTGTAGAAAAATAGATTTTTCTGAGAAATTCGTTTGTAAATGTTGGTGTCAGTCAATAATTTCCTCATGTTATGCACAGAATTTTCCTGGCCCTGAAAGGGTTAGTAGTCATTTTATTTGGAAAAAGTTTATATATATATACAATATTTGTAATATATTATAGAAATTCTGAATCTTAAAATGATATATAAAGATTTTTTTTCAGGAATTAAAAAAATACGTCACTTTGCTTTTAATCAAAGAGTGAACTGGCTTTTCTGTTTAGCAACGCGATAGTTACGATGACAGTATTTATGACGATAGTTAAAAAAAGTTTATTTTCAGTACAATTTACATTCTTTTCGTTTAATTATATAGCTAAATTGTGGAACTATTTAGGCATGTTTATCAATCATGTGGCACTTACGAATAAAGGCACTATAATAAATTATAAACCTTAACAATTCTGAGTGCCTAAACGACTATGATTTGTGAAATTCTAAAAGTGTTCATATTATTGCTCTATTTCTCGAATAGTCGGGAACGTCATATAATTTTTATACACAAATGATATACCCGTAAGTTTTAATTTCATGTCGCTGCATATGCATATTATTGATACAAATAAAAGGACTTTCATTTTCTTAGTTCTTGATATTAATATACGTATCACATTTCTCCTATTAAAATGTTTTATGAGAGTTTTTTTACTTCCGTTTGTAATCACTCGTCTATTAACCTTTAACTGATGTTACCGGTCTCGCAGACCGCTGCTTTTTTCAATTTGTATAGTTTAACATGTAACTTTGAGTTAACTACAAACACTACCGAAATTTTGTTTCTCTAGCACTATCATCAGAGACTTTTGAATAAGTGAATTTTAATTATAACAGTCCTGTACAAAAATATCATCCTCTGAGTTAATCGCGCCATCTTTCGATGGAGCGGTCTCACAGATCGCTTCACAGTAGTTATGTCACAATTTCTGTCACATCAGTTAAAGGTTAAATAAAGCATGTAGCACTCCCTGTGTAAAAATATAGTCACGAGCCGCTGATGGTCATAATTATGATATAGGTTCGGATTATGGAAGGGGGAAAAAAGGGGGGGGGGCATTAGTTTTCCGCGCTTCAATAATAGTTGAATATTCGTAAATGGTTCACAAACAATTGTCTTGATTTGAATTTTTCATCTTTACATACTTTACTCTCGTTTTCCTCGAGGCGTTTCCTGCGATAGGAATATGCACCTTTTCTCTCGGTTGCATCTTTGCTATTTGAAAAATATCTATATCGATAATTTATGATTCAGAGATGAAAATGTTCGATATTATTGATTTTTTCTTCAATACTACATTCATAGGCGTTCTGGTTATGTTTCTTTAGAATATAATAATTTAATTTAGGGATTTTTACTACAAAAAAAAAAAAAAAAAAAAAAAAAAAAAAAAAAGTTAACAGCTAAGGATACTGAAAGTATTTTAAAATTTCATCGATCTCTTTAGAAATAAATAAATCATGTACAAGGTGTCCCAAAAAGAGTGAAATGCTCTTTAACTTATTACTTTTTTGTCATAAGTATGCATTGTAAATTTCAAACGTGCTCAAAATAAGGTGGAAAACAAGATTATGCTAATGCAATACTTCTCCCATTATTTTTCAAAAAGTTAACATAAGTTTATATTAGCCTTCCCCCCTCCAAAAAAAAAAGGTCAATTAGATTTTTTTTCTTTTTGCAACAAAGATTGTTACAATAAATAAATTAATATTGCATGCCTGTAATTTTAAAATTAACTGCATTAAAATGCAAGGGAAAAAACTGATTTATGCCACTTTATCTATGTATGACGTTATATCATCAGTGAAAAAAAAAAAAAAGCATTGACGGTGTTGGATCATTGGAGAAATAAATAAATAAATAATAATAAAACCTATCTAAAACTGTAGGTCACTGTGATATTATTTTTCTAATATTATATGTTTTGTGAAAAACATATGTAAATTGACGGTGTTGGATTATTGGAGAAATAAATAAATAATAATACAATAAAACCTACCTAAAACAGTAGGTCATTGTGATGGATAGCTAAAATTTTGAAAAAAATTTGGATATGTTTTTTTAAGATAAAAAAATAATGTAAAGATGTACAGAAAACATATAAAATCACGCCCCCTCATTCATTTCCATTAATAACTTTCTGACAACGTTGTTTACTTTTTTTTCTTTTTTAAAAAGAACTTTCTTGTTGAGTAACATCTTATATTTTATCGTTTATCAATGTAAATCAGAAAGGATTGAGGCAAACTAAATATTTTCTTAGTGGAGTCCTTTCATGTTACTTCCTCTGTTGACTGTTGGCTCTCTTATTCATATTACGACGGTAAAACTTGATGTATACTGGATGAAGAGTACTTTTTTTTAAAATTAATATTCATATTAAGAATAATTTAATTACTTGTACTTGAAAAACCTTTTTTACACTTAGGGGATAGTTAACGTTTCCTTTTTTAAGGAAATATTTCATCTTGTTAATTATTTTATATTGTAATAAATTATTTTGAGTTTTTACAAAAGTATAGCGTTTCAGGCAAGGGTAAAGAACTGGGGTCACAAGCCAGGTTTTGAGAACCAGGGTCACAATCCACTTATTCTTTCAAAAATACAGTGTAATCTTGCCCCAAACCTATACCGGATTTTTGTTCACAACTTTAAGAATAATAAGAAGTGCATAATAATTTCGTCAATGATACCCTGAGCGCTGTTATCAACTTTTCGAAATATGAAACGTTCAGTTCAGTGTATTTTGTACACGGATTCTGTCCACTTCTATTACTCGTTATGATGTTATTAAAGTTATGGATGAAAACCTAAAAGTTGGCTTGTATTCCTGACTGAATAAATGGATTGTGACAGGATTTGCTCAGAGAAAATTTATTATCTTGTCGTGGTGCTATTACTTTTATCAGTTTGTCGCCATTTATAGAGTTGTATAAGATTGTAACTAACTGGGGAAACTAATTAAACGTCGTTACATACATTAATTGAAATTGTTTTGATTTAAATTCATAAAGGGCACTTATCTCGCTTATTTTACAATTCCAGAATGATTTTATTGGGAAAAACTTTTTTTAACCTTAATTTTATGTAAAAAAAAAACTCATTTTAAATGAAAATCTGGATAACATGTTGAGAAGTTTCAGGCAAACGAAATTTTAAAATGGATTTTCTTTGTAAATTTTTACAATTTATTTGTCTTTGAATATATATTATTTGTTTTCTATTTATATATATGTATTAAATTACCATATTTACGTGTGTATAATGCACACTTATTTTTCTAAAACGTTAATCCTAAAAAGTAGGTTGCGCAGTATATAAGAAATATTTCGAACAGCTATATGATACAAACCAAGCATGCTTTCAATAATTCTTTGTATTCAACACCGGTAATTACTCACTTCTGCCTGTTCTGTAAAAATAATGCAAGGGATTTTAGTAAGGGACGTAACCTACATGAGTAAATCCATTAATTTATGCCAGATTCTTTATTATTACTAATAGTATTTTAAATTACTATTTTCACGGAATCTTCCTTTTCAAATTCCTGGATTTTATGTCTTTAAATTTCATTCTAAATATTCCTGATCAAAGTTGAGGACAGACAATAGTAATGTGAATCGAGCTTCATAGAAATTTCCGATATTTTCTAAACATTTCCTTAAAGGATTCGCGAAAAAACATCTTAAAGCCACTAAAGTGTTAGGAAAAAGAAAAGAAAAAGAGAATGATAGCTTTTAGTATGCTTATGATCGTAAATCTTGGCTCGGAATTAAAAGTGTATATATCTCCAGCTCAATCAGTAAAAAGAGTTATGCGTCAATTGCTTTTAAAATTATTATCATTACGTTCTTTTTCTTTTTTTCTACTACCCAATTAGTTGAAATTTAATCAGATCATGGATATGTAACTGTTACGTATTGCAGAATCCATAAAATGTTTCGCAAACGCCCCTTTTTTAAATTATGTAAATTTAATTTATTATATATTACTGAAATAAAACTATCATTTTGATTTGTATTTTTTCACACGATGACGCATATCGGAGAATAAAGCTAATGTTACTACTAATAACATAATATTAATAATAATAAACTAATTAATTTTTTTAAATATGTCGGGAGTTGTTACAAGTAAAATTATTTATATAATATAGTGTATGTGTCTTATGCAAAAGTGCTAAGCTGCGAGAAACTGCTTAAAATTTTTAAGGTGTATCAATCTAATGGATTAATAGTTTTGCAAATTAGGTATTGCATAGAAAATTTATATAAATTTTTAGAAAATGTTGTGTAAGGACCCGTTTCCCTAATATCTGCTCTTTATACTTGCTAAAAAATTAAAAAATATATATGAGGACGTGAGTTGCAAAACTCCCCTTATTCAGAAAATCAAATTTCAGGAAATCGCAGAAAACTTCTAACTGCGTCCATTGCGTTTTAATTGTAAATCAAGGCTTGACAATGCCAGAAATACAGTGCAGCACTAGTTTTTTCAGATTGTAGTATTTTTTTTGTTGCAGATTTAGAATAGATTCATAGAGAAAACACGATTTTTATATTTATTATTCTTTTTTTTTTTTGTGTGTGTGTGTGTGTGTGTAGGGGGAGGGGGGAGGTGAGGCGAGTTTTGAAACTCATGTTCTCATATATAGATTTCTAAAAAGTTTTAATTTTGCATTTTTATGTGTATTTTCCGTATTAATTTATTTACTAAGTAATATATTATACATATGTTTCCATGTATCTTCATTTACTTATGCTTTATCATTTGAATCTTTTGTGCTATCCATACAGAAAAAATATAAACAGAACTCGGATACTGAATTACTTGTATGATACCTACTTATACAAATTCTGAATGAAATTTTCGGATAAAGCGTCCACAAGTATAATCGATATTCCCGAAGAATGTTCGTAATTTTTTTTCAGTATGAATGATTTAACATTGAGCAAACATGCTTGGTACATAATAGTAACATACTTTGAATTCAGATGCGTATATTTTTAAGGAATTTTCGTTTTATTCAATCAGTAGAAAAGATATTACTCAGCATTTTTTCGCTTGCTTGTTGCTTGTATTTGAAACGAGGAAATTTGCCATTTTCAAAGTTTAGAGAGTGAAAAGAAAGTCCAGTGGAAACTATTTCTTGTTATCGCAAATCTTTTTAACACTAGAACCGCCATAGCGGTCAATTTGACCGCTAAAAATGGAAATATTTCGATTCCAACCAGACATTTTTTTCTAAACTAAGTTAAATATATACCTCGGAGAAATAAGTTAAATAAATAAGTTACATAGTTTTAAATAAAAATTCTGGTGTAAAATAGTTTTATAACACTTGAGTAAAATTTCCGGCGCTTCTACTTCTAGTGTTAAATAATTTCTCTGAAATAGTGATATATAATCCTAAATTTAATAATTCTGCTGCTAATTTTCAGAATACACCTATCTATACCAAGGATGCCACCTATCTATACCAAGGATGCACCGAATATTCGGTATCTATTCGGTATTTGGCCATACTACCGAATATTTGGTTAGGCCGAATATCTAATTATTCGACTTGTCGAATATTCAGTTTGGCCGAATACCGAAATAAATATTCGACAAAACACAATATTAACAAAAAAAAAAACCTTTTTAAAATTTATTTTTTAAAACCATACACAACTTTTAATTTTAAATGTCAATTGTTAAATATATTCAGAATTATTAGAAAAGTTGCTTTAACGTTAGTTATTTGCAATTTGAAAAGTGCAGTTAAAAAAAATTAACCATTAATGAAGACCTTCATAGGAATTAATTGTGTACAAATGCAAGTTCCTGAATATTGTCTGGTAAATAATCTGTTTCTTGCTTTTTGTCAAACACACTGTTTCTAATCAAAATGGTAAACTTTCAGTGGTAGTAATAGACATCAAGATAGGCAATTTTTTTCCAGGAAACCAAGCTCCCAATCCATTTATTCAGTCAAAAATATAGTGCATCTCACTCTAGATCAAACTTTGATTTTCGCTTGTTACTTTAACAATAATGGAGAGATTGTAACTAATTTTCAACATAGTTCTTTTGATTTCTGTGAAAGATGATGGCGTGACGAGAGATGCTGAACGTTGTCACCATTCATATCTAAAAAACACTGAAGGGGACATTCCTTTATTAAAAATGCAGCGGACAATACTTATATTGTATCACTATGCAAAATCCAGTCACTTTTAATGATATCATCACATTTCATCCATGCAAAATTAATATATCACTAAATATAGCAAATATATAGCAAATATCACTAAAATATATTCATTATTATTAAAGTTCTGAACGAAAATTCAGCTTTGGCTTGTAATAACATCCCATTTTTTCATTGAATGTATGGTATTTCCGATGGAATAACTGGATTCAGATGTTTCTTCTTCAAAAATCAGTAGTCTGGATCACATTACCTCCCCTGAAAGTTTGTTACAAGATTTTAGGAATAACCTTATATTTACAACCCCAGAAAATGATCGACCACTTCAGAAACTGCACTTTGGTGCATTTAAAAGCAAGGACAGCAGGAACATTATTCTTGCTGAGATGCCACCATTAGAATAGATTGGGGCGGGGGGGGGGGGGGGGGTATTATTTATTTATTTATTACTCTAGCCCCTTCCTGACAAATATAGAGTATATGACTAAAATTTTTCTTCCAATTTCTTCAAAAGTTCTCTTTGATTTAAAAATATTTGTTTTAGAATATAAGAAAAAAATATTCATTTGCTTTAATACACAGAAGTCAAATCTAAAATTTTAACAATCAAAATTTTTTAAAACTATCCTCTTCTTAAATAATAACTCAAGGCATAGGTTTTTTTTTAAGTGTAAAGTTTACTTCAAAATGGAAGTATCTGTGTTAAATATTACTACGTAAAATTGTTTCAAAATTTAAACTTTTTAATATTTTTAAACTCTAAAATATAAGAGTATTCGGCCTAATAGTTACTATTCGGTTAGCCGAATATTTGGTACTTGGTTTACCTGTGTGCCGAATATTCGGCGCTCGGTATTAGATCAAAATCGTTATTCGGTGCATCCCTAATCTATACAAAGTAAAAATCTGGGAAATCTGAAACTGTCTGTATTGGAGTCAACAGAAAATTTCATAGCCTGGCGAAAAGAATGCAATACAATACAACACAATTATAACAGATTGCGGATACAATACAAATATATAATTGATGAATCGTCTAACACGAAATGTATCTCAAAAAGAATTTTGTAATGATTCCTACATCTTAGCAAGGTTTGCTGTCATAATTTTTATTGTAAACATTTTCAATTTTAGATTTTTTAAAGCTTTATAATTTTTATTTATAAAATGATCAAAATATGACAATAAGTATTAGCTTTGAAACAAGATAATTTTCTAAATCGCCCCTTGTAATCAATAAAAGTATTTAAATTGTTCTTACGTTTTATTGGATCGTATAAAAAACTATCAGAATTGTAATGATAAATGACATTTTTTTTTATGTCTTGATTCCCCCCCTTCCCTATTATTCCGATTTTTACACCCAATTATGTTCTACTCTTTCAGTTTACCCACCAGTGTCACACTTCATTTTTCGCTGAACAACGTGGAACTTTGACACATTTTTTGACTCATTTTAAAACATAAAAGTGTGATACTTGCAGACATCATTATTGAAATGATTTGTAATCGAACATCTTTTTTTTTCATTTTTCGATAAATAAATTACTTCTTGAGCTATTGTAGATTATTATCTCAGGACGCCAAATTTTTTTCGTTTTTTTTTTCCGAGTCCAGAAATTCGGTTCAAAACGCCAGCTTTTGCAGGAATTTAAAAAATATCTTCCGCTTTCATCGAAAAACGAAAAAAAATTTTTTTTGATTACAAAGTTTCTTAATAAGTGCACCTATCAATTTGATATATTTGCTAACAAAAATGATTAAAAATGTGTCAAAAAGTATCCAGTTTGGATTTGAGAACAAGTGTAAAGTTTACTTCAAAATGGAAATATCTGTGTTAAATATTACTATGTAAAATTGTTTCAAAATTTAAACTTTTTATTACTTTTAAATTTTAAAAATTAAACACACACAAATATATATGCTTGTGAATTGAATTGTAGTAATAAGTAGTTGTTTAATCTTTTTTCCCCTCCACATCCAACCAGAACTACAGCTATATTAACCTTTTTATGTACTGAATTTTGAATTTAGGAAAATTTTATCTTCAAAAGCATTTTTCGTGAATTGTTTAAACTACATTAGAAGATTTACTTAGGCATTTAATAAATTTTAGAAGGATTTTAGAAGAATTAATTAAATTTGAATTTATAGGGATTTTGTGCAATATTTATAAACCCACTCAAATCTTTTATTTTAAATATTTTTCTTAGTATTTTGTGCAATTAGTAAATGTACACATATAATGTTCTTACAATAGAAATACAGAAATATTTCCAAATTAAAAAATCACCCCACCTCCCCCCAGCGCCAAGAAAGCTGAAAAGATGCAAAGGCAAAAGAAATCCTTTTAAAAGTATTTTTGTTTTGTGTAACCAATAATGCTTTAGGAACAATAGATAAAATAATATGTATCATATCTATAACTCATTCTACACTGTATTATAATTAATCGATGTATTAAATGAATTTTATAACAAGTTATTTTAATGGTACTTATAAGTACCGTCCGTAGATAAAGGGTTAAACCCATCTCCTATGGCGGTGAAAAGTATCGAAGCAAAAAATTTCTATTTAACCCTTACTCTACTTCTTACTGGAATATATTTTTTTCTTCCCTTTCGAATTTCTTTCAATCAATCCTTTGATTCTTATCAGGAAAAATTTCATTGTTTCAATACAGTACAACACGTTTTAGTATATTCTTCCTTTTCAACGACTTTCGCCTCCGACCTGTTTCACTGCCATTCTCATAAGTCTTCTTTATCGTGATTCCGAACAGCAAAAAAACAATGGGAAATTTCTTCGTTCTCCCGATCTTTTATTTAATACGACGGAGAGTTAAAGATTATTCATCATTTCTCACGGAAATGTACAGTTATGAAGAATAAAAGAAGTTTATAATGTGCAACCCTTCTATTTCTATCAATAAGTTTATAACCGTGGTGGCAACGAGCTGCACTATCTCTTTTGCTTTTATCACACACATATTAGCTTCTAAATATCACATAATTTTAATTTTTACACCGTTGACTAAAACAATAAATGTACTTTCGAAAATTTCTTTGAAAACAGCTCAATTGACCGATTTTTGTAAATAATTTTCAAGGATGAATTTTTAAAAATCTATCTCAATAGGTAACATTTATTGGTTACAATAATGCAAATCAACATTTACAGAAATATAAATGAAAATGCATATGCAAAGAGAAAGCGGCAGTTTTACCACAATTTGAAATGGATTGCTTATGTTTGGCGTGAGCTCACCCACCTTCCTCAGTAAACTAGAAGAAAAAATGTAGGTATTTTCTTTTGTAAATTAGAAAAATGGCTGGATTAATTCTTTGAAAACTTGGATTATAAATCAGATTAGGAGATAAGCTGCTTATTTCATTTAAACGTCCAGTGTTTAATAAATTTCAAAACTTTATTATTTGAATACATAATATATACATTTCATATACAAATATTTTTTGATATAGTTCGTAGACAATCTAAAAATTTGAGTTTTTAATAAAAAATTATGTCCACCTATATATGCCACCTGACACACCACACACTTTAATGAAATGGCCTTTTTTTCCCCCCTTGAGGCATTGGCCCACATATGATGTCCGATAGCTCAAACTTATTGTCTTGTATTTTTCCATGTAGAACTGATTGGCACCATTGAAAATACCGAAAAATTGCAACTATAATGCTTTCTCCGAACAATATTTGAATATTTAAAGATATTTTTAATAAGGTTGGTGTAGAAGCATTTTTTTTTACGTGAGCTTTCATTCATTCAAACACCTTTAACTGTCAAAGTCGTAACTTGGGCGTAGATAATGCGAAATTTTTTTCAATTCAAATGCCTACGGAAGAGAAATGTACCAAAGATTTAGAGAGATATAGCGAGATCTTGAATTTGAAGGACGGAAATGTTGAAAGTTATGAAAATTTTAAACACCATTCTTAGTTATCATGACCAATTATTATTATATTTTTAAAATTAGGCTCTAAATATTGTTCATGAGACAATATATATATATATATATAAATAATTTACATCAATATGAAAAATCGGATTTACATGAAATTTTTTTTTCATCAGTTACTTATTTTCGATTTTCACCTGTTTTTCCGATCATTTCCTTCTTAAAACAGGAACAACTGTACATAGTTGATAAATCTTGAGAAAATACATAACATTTTCAGCTATGTTGTGGAGGCTCGTCGTTTTGGTCCACTGTGCACCGGGCATAGTATGTTTTCTAATCCGGTTGCCAGAGGTGGATCTTTTGGTAATGATAAACAAAGAATATTTGATAATACTTAATCAAAAATGTAAATAGAGAAAAAAAAATATGATTTTTACTTTTATTGATCTACAAGAAGAAAGTATTGGATTCGTGAGAAATTTCGACTTCCGGTTTTCCACGGATTTATACGTTTCAGAAGATCCTAATTAGGGCAAGATTATTCATCAATATATCGTTCAAATATTGATATTTTTAAATATCGCAAAACCGATATCCAAACTCTGATTCTGCTGATATATCCCAAAAACAATAATATTGTTTTGCATTTCACCGCGATATTCACCGCCATCCCTGTAAAACAGCGCCGAATATCCTGCGCTAATATCTTCAATCCCTTCTTCGTCTGATCCATATACTTATTCACTGGCCCGTTTCATCCAAAATATAAAATGTACCTCCCCTAATTATCTCTCTTTTGTTGAGATCTCCAAATAAGGAATATCCCAATATATCTTAATAAATTCACATGCTACGTTCTTTCCTATCCCTGTAAACCGCAAATTTTATTATTCGTTACAGATGAATACTGAATAACACTTATCGTCCGTTTCTTGTTCCGCTGCTGTTATTGGTCTATATATATTGTGATATATCAAGACATTGATATACCATGTCCAATACGACGAATTTGAATAAATGTTGATTATTGCTTGCTAGAGCATGGTTTCTTGAAATGAATTTATATCTGAACTTAAAATGAGTGTCCGGAATCGGGTAGATTCGGTGTTTTTTGTTTGCCCCGGTCATAAAAAAGTGTGCTGTAAACATGCTGAAAAATTTTTATGGTGAATTTCAATGGATTATCGAAATTAACTTATTCCTTATTCTAGTGTATTTTATTACGAAATTGAATTTCAGTAAAGGGAACTGTCTATTAGCTATTCACCGAACAATTTTTTTTTTCAATAAGAGACACATTAGAAAAGTTTAGTTAATAGCATAAATAACGTGTTAAACAAATATCATGGCAGCTCTTCTTGCACTTGTACTTCGTAAAATAATTGCAATTGCATAAATCTAACTTTATGCATATTTAAGTATACCTTACCCCACACCCCGAAAAAAAATGAAAATTAATTGCACCTATTTATTTACCCATAGACTTAATATAATCATAAGAATGATTAGTCACATCTGTAATACATATTGACTTATCAAAATAATAAATAGCCAACAGTGAGTATTATTAGCATATAGTGCTTTGAAATGAAAATAAAAGAGAGAAAATTCGTGAATGAATCTTAAATTATGAAACACTTTCCAACATTTCCAGAATACTGTAACGAAACTTTACTGTTTAATAAGATGGAAGAAGATACCGATACAAATGTTTTAGAAAACGCATAATGCATTTAAAACTTAACTTTAACAATTACTGCGCACAGGCTTAAATTGCGCCGAAGCCCACCGGAGCCCGGCTCCGGCACTTCTCTGTTTTCAGTAAATACTTAAATATTGGTCGGAATTCACCGGAGCCCATAAATACAGGGCTCCGGAGCCTAGTGCAATAGCGCTTCCGAAAAACCGAAGCGCTCGAACTCAATCTGTCTGTAAATTAAAAATTTTATTTACTCAGATATAGAAAAAATAAAATAACTCTTTCCCTTTTTAATCCTATTTTGATCAGAATAAGAGAAACAGAAATCGTGTTTTGTTTATCCTACTGACATTTGCAGATTTATGTCTGGCATTGTTTTCGGCGACATGTATATTGGCGCCATTCAAGAGCGCGAGCAATGAATTTGCTTTCTGTTTGATTTTCTTTTCTGACACTAGGATATTTTTTAGTTGGATCATTTTTTTAAAAATTTAGATATTTAACCAGAAAAGAATATTTTCCTTTTTTAGTCAACGAGCATCAGCTTGAGATGTTGTTTGCTTGAGGTTTTTAGTTTTCCATTGCGTACGAGTACGAAAATAACGTTAGTGATTTTTCTATTTATTTTTCCTCACAAATGCGGCTCTGCTCTGCAGATTTATAAAGTTGTAAGTAGATATAATTGTAGTGTATTGTTATTTTTATAGTAAGCAATAGAGCAGCGTTTCCCCTTTTTCTATAAAAGCATTGAGTCTTTCCGATCACGGTGTCAGATGTTTAATTTAATCTGATTTTCAGGGGCTCATCACGAAAGATTGTTCTACGGAAGGAATCGATTATAGTTTGATATACTACTTTTAGGGGAAATTGAAAAACATTGTTTGATTCTTTAGCATATCAGTATTAACTTCTGTAAATTTCATTAATTTTTCATAAAAATGTATAGCTGCGAACTGTCCATTTTTTGTTTTAACACTGTTTTCGAATCAGAATCCTTAATTTATTTACTCGCAGAATCCTGTGATTAATTAACATTAAAATTAGGCAAAGGTTTCTACTTGGAAGGAGTGATAACTAAAAAGTAGAACAATTGACAGCTAAGTATATGCAGAAATTATTGAAAATTTTTATTTTTCTAAAGAAAAAAAATGTTTTAAATTTTGCAAATAATGTATGAAATATAAATATGCGGATTAGAGTGGCGGTGGAGGGGGGGGGGGGCGCTACGGTTATTAGTATTAGGGGAAAATATTAGGGTTCCGGTACTTTTTTTGTTAGAAATTAAGCCCTGACTGCGCATAGTCATGATCAGCATTGTACAGTGATTTATAGATTTGCATACATATTACATGGTACATTAAAATTAATTCAGTTGAAAAACGCATAAGATTGTTGAAAATTCACCCTTAGCTATTTCTGTCAATAGACGGAAATAATACTCGAACTTTTTTCTAGAACCCTGTATGTCATCTACAGATTTTTTATGTACACCGAATATTAAGGTAAAATTTAATCCAGGTAGAAAACACTTAACACAACCGAAAACGCACTTCCTGCCATTACTATCCATAAATGCAAAACGTATCCAGATCTTTGCGTATCCCTGTATATTAATTTATTTATCTTCTACTTACATATTTAAAGTGTGCTAAATATAATTAAGCTGGAAAATGCATTATACAATTTAAAAAAAAAAAAAAAAAAAAAAAAAAAGTTTACACCCATGGACAGTGACATTTTTAAATTCTTTTATTTATCCCCTTGAAGGGCAGTGGGATATATTATATCCCACCTAATTTTAATCAAGATTTACACTAGAAACTTTTAATTAAATTTTACTTTTTTAATTTTGGTGGAAAAAAGTTGAAAAATTGCTTTCCCTTATTTTGAACTGAATTTATTTTAAAATTCTGGTGTTAATTCAACATTACAGAAACGCAACTGCTTTCCCCTGAAAGGGGCATAGTATACACCTTCTATAGAAGTTCCACATACAACGTAGTATGGAAAAAATTATTAAACTTAAAAACGCAAACCGAAGTTGAAAACACTCTTCCAGCAATTAATTCTCATTGACGGTACTGTAACCGAATTCTTTGGTGCGACCCCTCAAATGAACACCTCATAAATGTATATCAATTTCATTATAGTTGAAATATTTTAACAATGTAACATTATTGAAATACCGTGGAATAGATTTTTCCCCGTAAGCCATAATTTAACGGTATTCGTTTGAGCGTGTCTGTAAACGAGCTATAAATGCTGCATACTTCGTTTCTAATAGGGAGCATGCCATGTTAAATCTCACTAATATAAAAATTATATAGAAATCGAACAATACAGGCGAACTGAAGTCATAAACACTTCTCAACTGTGTTGGAATGTGTTAAAAAGCTTTTGTCCTTTTCCCATTCCTAACGGATTTCTTTATTTGCTGTATACAAGCTCAAAAATAGAAAACCTTCTTTCAACTTCTATTGAAGTAACTTTTGCTATACCTATTTTGATACTAATTAGTTTTACACACTTTTTTAGAATAACTGCTCAGTGGATCTTATCTTTCTTTCATTCTCCTTTAGCTCCAATTAGTTGTTATATAAGTTGAATGAAAAATACGAAAATCACTCTTTTCCTATTAGAAATTTATTATGTTTGAACTGCTTAATTTTTATAAAAGAACGAAAATTTTGATTACTCAAAGAAAGTTAGTTACAACAATGTGAATTGTAAAACATTTTATTAAATAGGAATTTTAAATGTAATGTTTTTATGCCTGATAAAAACTTACTATTTACACTCTCTATTGTTCACAAGCATAAGAATATTTTAAAAGTTTATTTCATTTGTTTGTTAAAGAAAATGTTTTAAGAAGTACTGAAAATTATGTTCATCTTACTTCTTGTTCATACTTTTTTACACCATTTCAAAAATTAAAATAATTTTTGATTTGAATTAATAATTTAAAAAAAAATCATCTAATTAAATTAACGTTTTGAATCACTGATTTTAGTCATCCGATTAAAATCGTTGACAACCTAAATGCGCTAGTACTATGTAAACAGAAATTCTACCACATCTCTTCAATTTTATTGAACAAAAAATATGCAATTCGAATACCTAATAAAACTAAATCTGTTTGATATATTTCGAGTATAAAACAATATAATGAGAAATACCCAAAGCTTTTATGACACATCTTTCTTTTAGCCATTTCATGAAGAAAAAAAATTGCTGTTCAAGCAACATCTAGTTTAGAAAGGGTTATTTTGAGTTGTGTGACCTCTTTTTTAGTCAAGAGGGTGGTCTGCTTCAGAAGGAAGTGAAAGCTTCGAAATATCTGTTTTTTCTTTCCCTCTTTTCGAAGGTCTTTCGTAAGTCAAGAGAAAAAAAAATTTCATTTTCCCTCAGCGGAGGAATGCTAATGCGCAATGTATTATCTGGAGTCCAGCAAGATACGAGGAGAATTAAGCTTTTAAGCTCTTATTTTTTATTGTATAAAAGAATTGATGCTGCTCCAGTTTCTTTCTTAATTCTGAAGATAACTATAATGCATCTATATTAATAATTAATCTATGTTCTGAAAATTTGCTTGAAAAGCAATTTGATGAAATATGCTAATCTGGAGAGCAAATTCGCTTCATTTTGAGAAAAGGTAGCAGATCCAAATATATATTTGCTTATGTATGAAAAAAATATGCTGTCAGTATAAGATAAACTGGTTACCCATTTAAAAAAACTGCAAGCCATATTAAAATTTGCTTTTATTTATTAGGCTTGGACTCCGCCCCCGCCGGTCCATCGGCCTGATGCGCCCTCGTCCACGGAATGCTTTGCTTTGCTCCGATTTATATATATTTTTCGACTATTCGCACACATTATGATTCGTGTATCAAATTTCTAGGGTTCATTTATGTTCGTCAATTAACATATAGTAAACACTAGAGAGAATTCTTTATTATCATAAATAAATTGCAATGTAGCACAGGAATTTGCAGATGCAGAAACCAAAGCTTACTTCATTTTAAAACGATTGAGAGTGGAAACATGCTTCTTGGAAAACAACTTGAGAAGAAAAAACAATGGAAGAGGGGAAAAAATGTGTGAATTTTGTTGCTGATTGGAAAAAAGAATCTCGCTTTTCGAGGTAAAGTAAAATGTGTCTACAACCTTCATAGAGGTCTGCACAATACCTGGCTGACACAATTCACTTTTATTTGTTGGACATGGCAGCGAACAGCCAGGTATCGTAAGGATAGCTCAATAGGTAGAGCATTGGCACGACAAGCCAGGCTATCCAGATTCGATTCCTAGTCTGGACATTTTTCGCTCTATTTGAATAAACCACAACTGTGCTAATCCAACCTTGAAGATGATTAATGATGATTTGAAGATGATTTATCTAGTTGAAAATTATTTCTTTCTCTTCATTGTAACATTTATTATTTAGAAAAATACATTATTATTAGGAAGCTATTGCTAAGAAGCGCGCACTTAGCTTTTGTGAAATCAATCTTCCACAACGAAATTTGGGCTGCTAAGAGGATATTTTTTCAAACCCTGCTGTTACATAAAATTGAAAATTAATGTTTGTCATAAATGGAATATAAGTGCAGTAATTTATGGTGCGTGTACATGTCAGAAGGGAACATTTTTTAAAACAATTAGTGTAGTGCTTACAAAGATATCTCTGTAAACACAATACTCAGGGATATATGCATTTATATACACATAAAATTAACACATTCTTAAATTCTCTGTTCAACAAACGCAAAACTTTCTGACTCATTTTTAAACGTACTGGTACAAAATTGGCAGACCTGACTATATAAGCGATTTGTAATCGAAATACGTTTCCCATTTTTGGATAAATAAATTGCTTATCGAGATATAAGAGATTTTGGTCACGTGACGAAAAGATTCTCACTTTCCTCTCGCTGTCACTTCCGGAAATTCGAATCCCAACTTTTACAGTGTTTTCTGAAAGATCGTTTGCGTTTACCAAAAAATGGAAAAGTCTTTAGATTACGTAGTTCCTGAATTCATTTTCAACACCTGCCGATTTCATGCATTTCCGAGCGAAAATTAATAAAACTAGTTGGATGTGCCAAACCCAAAACTTTCTTCTATCTCATACATATTTCAAAATGTTGTTACAGATGTCAATACTTCATTTTTATTAGTTCAATACTATATCAACTTTGACTTTCATCTTAAATTTCTGCTTCATTCAGTTAATCGGAGTAAAATCGAGTTAATATCGATCATGATATTTATTAAAATCACGAATAGTCGGCTTATCAGGATGGGAAGTTCCCGTCGATTCACGAGCCACTGGTGTACAGTAGAACTACGAAAAATTAAGAATATTACACAAAATTCGCGATCACAGCGCCCCCTTCCGGCGGAATTTTTCCACATTCAGCGAGGACC
The DNA here is from genome assembly GCA_963932465.1 of Maratus speciosus. Lineage (NCBI taxonomy): Eukaryota > Metazoa > Arthropoda > Arachnida > Araneae > Salticidae > Maratus > Maratus speciosus. The sequence goes on from OZ010791.1 coordinate 146,165,433, forward strand.
TTCTTGCCTTGGCCAAAAAATCACAAAAAATTTGGTTCAATTCTATGCATAACTTCATGCACTTTTTGATGGTACAATGGCGACAGACAGGCATTTTCTATAAACATGTTTTTGGGGGATCTCAGACCACCGGAAAAAGAAAATGAATAACGTATAAGTGCACATTATACATAAATACTGAAATGTTTTTCATTTTTATGCCATCATTTTTTATGCATTTTATAAAAAGTTTTCTATGAAAGAAAGGAAGAAAAACTACCTTCAGCTATGTTATTAGTATCAGGTGATGCGCACGTTTTGCACCATTTCCCTTCGAAGCATCCCTAATGAAAATTTAATATTGTAATCAACCTTCTACGAGGAAATCACCTTGAAGAGTAGCAAGATCAGTGATTTCTGCACTACTCCACCCCCATTTTCCGGTTAGATAGTATAGCATCCTGTCTTTTGGCTTCCAATGCACCATCAAGGAGATTACTATGGAAGAAAGTCCATTCTTATTACAGAATAACCTCCCTACCTTTACCATATCAAGTTGGGGTGAATTTTCTCATTTGTACGAACGATTACGCAAGGACCTTAATGTGGTCATTCGACCTTCAAACGTTAATACAAAGATTTATCACGGTGATTCGAATGCAATTTTTCATTTTTCTGTCTCTGATATATATTTACCTACGAAGATTTAACATTTTTATAATATATCATACATTGTATATTTGATGAGTCTTATGTAATAACATCCAGGCAAAAAAGTTATATAACTAACTCTCTCTGCATAGTTTTTGATGCTCGGTTTTCCTTTAGGCCAGAAATCTCGAGCTCTCATTTTATTGTTCTTAAATTTCAGCACGTTTTATTCTGGAAGAGGAAATGGAAATGAGAGCGGCTCATAAATTGCAGTAAATTGAGCTATTAAAATGGATACCCAAGCCATCCAAGAATATTTTCCTGCATTTCTTCGGAATTTAATATGTATTTTAATCAATGCAAAAACATTTGTGTTCTGAATGTTCTGATGATTAAGTCACATTTAAAATATAAAGTTAAAAAATTGGAAAAATATCAGAATAAATTTAACATAAAAATGATTTAACGAAAAAACTCTTTAAATAAATGAAAAAGCTATTTTTTTTTTTCGATATAAAGTAACAACATAAATAAAAACTAGTCGGATGTGGCAATCCCAAAACTTTCAACTATCTCCTGCATGTTATTACTTCATGAAAAATGAAGCACAGCAGCGCCACCGGTTAGGCGATTGACACCAAAATCATATCAGCAACAATTTATATCAAATTCTAACTGAATCTGAAGTTTGATGAAAATCCGTGCATTAGTTTTTGAGATAGAACTATTGCGGAAATCGTAAAAAAAATATGCATAGCAGCGCCACCTGTTGGGTGATTTACTCCAAAAACTAATCAAGACCCATTCATAACAGAGTCTAACTGAATCTGAATTTTAAGGAAAATTCTTGCATTAGTTCTTGAGATACAGTTATTGCGGAAATTGTGAAAAATCCAGCTTAGCAGTGCCACTTGTTGGGCGATTTACACCAAAAGCTAAACAGCACTAATTTATATCAGGGACTAACTGAATCTCAAGTTTGATAAAAATTCGTGCGTAAGTTCTTGAGACTTTCTTCTATATAAATCATGTGAATTAAATCATTTAAATAATACAAGAAATTATGCCAATTTAGCACCAATTCATATCAAATTATATCTGAATTTGAAGTTTGATGAAAATTCCTGCATTAGTTCTGAGATAGAGCTATTGCGATAATCTTGAATAATACCGCATAGCAGCGCCACTTATTGAGCGATTTACACCAAAAAGCACTCAGCACCAAATTATATCAAGGACTAATGGAATCTGAAGTTTGATTAAAATCAGTCCATTAGTTCTTGAGATAGAGCTATTGCGGAAATCGTGAAAAATGCAGCATAGCAGCGCCACCTGTTGGGAGATTTATACAAAAAGTAATCAGCACCAGTTTATATCAGGGTTCTAACTGAATCTAAAGTTTTATTAAATTCCGTTCATTAGTTCTTGAGATGGAGCGCGCACGAAATGTGTGCCCCATACAGACAGACAGTCACAGACTCACAGACAGACGTTTTTTAAAATCATGTTTTTCGGGTTCTCTGACCCCTAAAAGGTGCCAATCCCTCGAAAACCGGTATTCAAAAAAATTTACGAAACCTATACTTTCTTCTTGTAAAGATAGAAGGAAAAAAAAAAAAAAAAAACCAAACAAACACACACACACCAAAAAAAAAAAAAAAAAAAAAAAAAAAACTGTGTGATTTTTTAACACTTTCCAACATAGTTGAAATAGTGTTTATGAATTCAGTTTGTTTGTCTGTCCGTGTTCTAACTCGTGTAAATATAGTCAGATTGTCATGAAATGGATATGGGCAATTCCATCGTAACAGACTAACAATCATAGAGGAAACAAGTTGGAAATTGCTCGTCATACGTGGCAAATGAGGTGCGTTCGTACTATAACTAGTTTTATAAATATTTTTTTCGCCGCATATTGTACAGATTGTATATTTTAGTGTACTTCGAAAGGCTATAACATCATTAATTTGCACTTGAAATAATTTTTTCCCATTGGCCGTAATGTAACGGAAAACTTATGACTGTCCCTGTAATTAAACTATACATCCGATTTTCATAAAATATGAAATGACTCGACAAAATCTTGCAACAATTATATATTTATAATTTCAGACCATTCGGAAGGCTGTAACATCATTAAAATGCACTTGCAATAATTTCTTCCCATTGACCGTAATGTAACGGAAAACTTATGACTGTCCCTGTAATTAAACTATACATCCGATTTTCATAAAATATGAAATGACTCGACAAAATCTTGCAACAATTATATATTTATAATTTCAGACCATTCGGAAGGCTGTAACATCATTAAAATGCACTTGCAATAATTTCTTCCCATTGGCCGTAATGTAACGGAAAACTTTTGATTGTCCCTGTAATTAAACTATACATCCGATTTTCATAAAAATTGAAATGACTCGACAAAATTATGCAAAAATTATATAGTTTAAATTTTAAACGATTCGGTTGGGTAGTTTTTGCTCTGTTATATGCGGACGGACAGACAGACGGACGGACTGAACGACAACTATAGGTGCTACGTATTTATATAATTACGAACGCACCTAAAAAGGGCCTTAACTTATTTGAAAAATAATAATTATGTAACTCAAAGATGGCTATAATTACCATATGATATTAGAAGATAAATTAATATAGTTATTATGAATAAATTATTTAATGTAAATAATTATGATTAGAAAAATGGTATTGTAACAGACAAACAAGAATTACCATGCTTTTCGGATACCTTAAGGTTTATCTATATTATTTATAAAATAACATACAATTTATTATAACAAAAATGTATTTTCATTCAGTGAGAGTTCAGAAACATACGTATTTCACAAAATTTGACTGTTGCCACAATATATTTATGAAAAATATGTAATCTTACCTGTAACAGACAAAGAAATAAACACATAAAAAGAAACTAATGCTGTTTATAATGGATTTTTTTTACTTTGAATATTCAAAATGTTATGAAATGCATTGCAAGAATGAAAAATATAGGTTTAACAGTATCAGAAAAATACATATATTACCTATTTGATGTAAAAATAACACATTAAAAATGGTAACATTGGCTTGGAATTGCCCATATATGTTATTGGGGTTTACTATGGCATGTTCACTATTGAAAATGAAGTTAATGAATAGCATTTACGGTTCATTTACAAGGACACTCAAAAGAATTCGGTAACATTACGCGGCCTATAGGGGAAAATTATTTGCGGTGTATTTTAATGATATCACACTATTTAAAACATATTGAAATTTATGTATATTACTAAGGTGTACTAAATGGCGCTTACTGTTGAACGCGGTGTGCATATGATTTATACGTCTTACGCAGGGACACATAAATGAATTTGGCTATAGGGCAATTCCATATATCGTAACTGGCGTAACATTTGATCATCGAATTTTGTTTTCAAAACTATGTAGAAAATTTACTTAATAAAGCTAGAACGAATTTTTACAACTTAAAATATTTCTTACTAAGGACTTAATACTCAAATACCTGCATATTATTTCAATCTCTCTTTTAGTCCCAAAAATTGAAATTCACAATTCCGTAACTGACGTAACATGAAATAGACAAACATTTTTTCTGCCTTCATTGAAGTGTAAAAATTATCAAAACTATACCGGTAAAAAAAGTGATTTAATGTTCTCAACAACACTAAATAATGCCAAATTATAACAGTAACTTGTTTAATTAATTTCTGAATAATAAAAAAGAAAAAAATGGCTTTTACACGTGTAACTGACGTAACTTTTATTATGTAACCGACGTAACATTATGACTTTACAAAGACAATAATGCTACTTAACTTAGTTTGTAAACAGTAATTTACAATGCCTTTTTATTGGGATTTTATTATAGAATATAAAAATATCAAGTTTACCAATCATACCTTTAAATTAAACATACTATTAATTTTATCCCCCCCCCCCCCCCACCACCACAAAAAAAAAAGATAATTTTCTGTAGAATTGCCCTATAGTACTGCCTATGAAGAATAATTGCTGATGGGAACGCGTTTTCAGTTGTGGTATGCATTTTAAAATTTAACTATTTTTTATTACCCGATGTTTATAAATTCTGTAGATCATATGCAGGGCTACAAAACAAAATTTGAGTACATTTCCGCTTATTGATGGAAATTGCTGGATGCGAATTTTTAACTGTGCTACACATTTAATTAAAATAACTTTTCGCGTACTGAATTAAATTTTTTGTGTACTATTTATCATACATACAAATCTATAGATCATATACAGGGCTCCACAAAACAAATCGGTTATTTTTTTTTTTTTTTACTATTGATGGTTATTGCGGAAAAGGGCTTTTCAAATGCGTTATGTATTCCCTAACTTATTTAGATATCTTTCATCTTAATAAACTGTACATATTTGTTACAGTACTGTTTGTTTTCGAAAAGCAAAACCCCTCCGCCCTTTTGCGCATGCGTCAGGTCTGCCTTGATTTTATCAAAATAGGGAAGTGCAGTGTTTTTAGTTGCCTTTGGCTGAGTGCCAATCTTAGTGACAACGTACAAATGAATGGAGAAGTAGAACTTCGGAAAATACCTATCTCAGCGTAACGCCCCTTTGGATAGTAGAATCGTCTCAGAGTGCTAGGCGCGGCTTTCGAAAACAAACAGTATTCTGGAGTTGTTGGAAATTGTTTCATTATCGATGCTGGTGGCATGATTTCTCATTCTTGTTTTCCAATCAGTATGAATTAAATTTAGTATTAAAATGATTTTTCTAAACGCCGTTCCCAATTGAAACCATTGAGCTGTAAAAAGTTAATTGTTCTTAATGCATACTAGATCAACGACTCACTGTGTAAATCAGGTGAAATCAGTCACCTACAGCCGATGACCTATGATGTGAGTCATCAAATCATCTTAAACGGGGAATCGGGGGATCAACAGGAATTAAAATAATTTCCAATAGTCGATGACCCATGCGACGCGTCATAAAAAAGCAATGAAATGAATTACTTAACACTTTGCGGACCAGTGTTGCTTTTCTTTTTTGCTAATTATGTTTTTGAACTAGTAATTTTATTTAACAACAACAGTCTAGCAAAGAAATACAAATTATTAAATAACATTTCTTGTTTAAACAGACACACATTATAAATAAGAGAATTATCTTGATTCGCCAACAATATGTTAAACCGTACCATTATTCTTATTGTACTCCCAGTTTAGTTATCCTTTGCAACCTATGCATAAAAATTGCTGGTTACGGAAATTGATTTTCTTTTATAATTTCGATCTAAATATGTTAATTTCAATTAGCTTCAACTGACTAGGATTGTGTTTTTTCCAAAATCTCTCTTCGTAATTTTATTCTGTCATCTTTTTCTAATTGAATGTGCACAGTGTAAATTATATTTTAAAACCGTTATATGCCATACCAGTTTCAGAGCCACACTAAGAGTGGTGTCTCGGCATCAGGTGTCAAATAGAGCAGCTGCTGTACCAACTTATTTATGCAAGGGGACTCTTCATCCTTCATTAGGGTAAAAAGTAACGAAAATACGAAAATTCCTATTTTAACACTTTCCGACACCGTTGAAAATTGTTTTCGATTAAATTCGGTTTGCTTGGCCTCCTGTCTCTACTCCTTCTCTAACTCGCGTAAATATACTTGGATTGCCACGTAATTCATATGTTATTTAGATTTACCATGGCCTGTTTGGTATTGAAATAAAGTGTGTAGCATTCAAAAGAATTCCGTTACATTATAGTCTATGAGGAAAAATCGTTTAAAATGTATATTTTAGTGATATTATACTATTTCAAACATATTGAAATTGATATGTATCACTTAGGCGCTCTACAAGACGCTTATTATAGAATATCGAATGCATAGCATTTATCATTCAATTACAGAAACACACAAACAAATTCGGTTATATTACTGTCTATAAGCGATAAGTGCATCGTTCATGTGAAATTCAAAAAAGAGCCGATGCCACTAATTGAGAAAATCTTCCGCACCCCCCCCCCCTTTTTTTTTTGATTATGGAAAAGCGCAAGAAAAAATACTATAAAAAATCTCGGTATTAATAGAATATCCCGTTCCGACACTTATCGGTCATCCCGGATACGTGAGACGGGATAAAGGATAATTTTAAAATGTTTAAATCTACATTAGCAAATTTACTCTGCAACTTACTGTCTTTGTTCTCTATTGGAGTTATAGTCTTGCAAAATTTCGAAACTTTCATAATCTTAAATTGTAGGTATGAGAATGATTATCCCTAATTGAGGTGCTTTTTCGTAATTAACAGGGGTTTTTTTTTCGCGAATGAAAACAATAAGCAACTCTATTGCCTAAGAAACAAGCATTTGCGCTTTGAGAGTTTTTTGGGCATAATAAATATTTTCAAATTGCTGATAGATCTACAGCTGAGGAAAATATGGCACTTTGATGTAAAAATGTAATAAATATATGAGTTAAATAATGAAGAAAAATACAAAACATATTTATTTACAAACTTTTATGCTTCGCCACATTTTAATTTTCTTTTTAATAGCATATGTTAAACAAGTAAGAAAAATCTTGCGTTAAACATAGATTATGAAACACTTTCCAACACTCCCTGAATGTTTTAACAAAATTTCGTTATTTAGGGAAATAAGGTATATAAGAGAACTAAGTAAACATTTTAGAACTCGCATAAAACATTTGAAAAACTGGTTTCAGAAATTACCGTCCATAGCAAATATGTATTCCAATTCTTTTGAACAGCCCTGTACTTGATGTGTAGGTTGATATATATACTATATAATGGGGAGCATTAGTTTAACAAGAAAACGCATAACAGGTTGAAATTTCTCTTTCAGAAATTTATACTAATAGATGAAAACATACTTGTATAGTTTTGTACAACCCTGTAGTTAACCTAGTATCATTATTACACGTCAGTGTTTAGCTAAAGTTTAATTCAAAGTAAAACACTCTTAAAACTACTGAAATCACATTTTCAGAAATTATCATTTACAGGCGGCCAGGTATCCAATCTTTGCGTGACCCTGTATATCATTTTATCTATGTTCTACAAACATTTCTTAGTAAACTAAATTCAATTCAGCGTAAAAATGCATAACTCATTTAAAAACCACCTTTAAGAATTTTGCAATCATACCCAGTAACCATTACGGATTCTTTTGTGTAGCCCTGTATATGAATTACAGCATTTATACACACCATATACTACGCATAAATATAGTGAAACATAAAAGCACATAACATAATTAAAAATGCATTTCCAGCAATCATCGCTACTGTACAGTACTTCGGATACAATACAGTATCTGAAATCTTTTGTGTGTCCCTGTAAATGCTATGCACTTCGTATTATGCATGAAATAAGTTATAGTAAACCTCAGCGACGTATATCAATTTCATTATATATGAAATAATTAATTAAAATATGTCGCAAACAATTCCCTCCACCCCTATATCATTATATAACGGAACTCATTTGAGTGGCCCTGTAAGTGAATAACTATTCTTTGCTCCGCATATTCTACAGAATGCATATTTTAGTGCACTTGATAAATGCATATCAATTTTACTATGTTTGGATGCGTGTAACATCATTAAAAATCATTTTTAAACAATTTTTTCCCCATGGGCTGTAATGTAACGGGAAACTTTTGACTGTCCTTGTAAATAAACTAAACATGCTAGAAACTTCATTTGAAATAGGGAGCATGCTATGGTAAACATTAATAACTTCCAGAAATTTCAGAGCAATCCGAGTATATTGATGGGAGTTAGAGCACGAACAGACGGACAGACAAACCGAAGTCATATACACTTTTCAACTTTGTTGGAAAATGTTAATAAAAATGTTTTTTTATGCGGAACTCTTTTTTTTTATGTAAAATATGCTTTTTTCAATAATTTCTCAGTGAATATTAATTTTTAGTACCTTTAAATAGTTCCTTCATTATGAATAAGAACAGTTTGAAGTTCTATTAAAATACTTCCAAGCATTTTAAAAAAATCATAAATAGCACCAAATACCCTCAGTCCAGAGGGAGATATGAGGTTGAAATGGCTCAGGCTTGAAAGCGTTAAAGCAATGATTTTTCTTTAAATGTTAAGTGAACGTCATGAAATCACAATTATTAACAGATAAATATGTGAAAAAGGTTATTTACTGCATCCGTTTCCCTTCAAATGATACAAAGTTATAATCTTAAAATTAATTTTCCACAATTTGTGTTTTTTCAGTGATTATTACTGACATACTAAAACTTTAACATATATTTCTCAATTTACTCGATGTGTTTTGTGGACGCTCCTTATGGTGTTTTTTATGAAACTGAAAATCGTAATTGCAATAGAAAAAATATTTTTTTTTATTAATTATTATTATAAAATTGTTAAGGAAAGTAGTCTTTTTTGCTCTATTTTTACACTTATCATGACTTTTTTCTTTCTTTTTTAAAATAAATAACTTTTTCGAAATACAGTCCTTACATTTATAGAGCACATTTGTAAAAAAAGAAAAAAGTTGGAAAATGTTCAATTGTAGTAGGATTGTGGTTTTACTTTAAAAAAAAATTAAATTTCCGTTTTCTATTAAATCATTTTCCTTCATAAAACCATTTAATAATATGTCATAAAGTATTCTAAAATATTAAAAAGCAAAAAACCAACGTTTAAAAATGAACAAATAATACATGAAAAGCAGCAAGCAACTGTTTCGAATCTATTAGAGAGATTATTCTTCAGTGCTAGAAAAAGCAAGGCTGAGCCAAACTCACACTATGCCTTGCCCTATCTTGGACTGAAGAAGAATCTCGCTAGTAGATTTGAAACAGCTGTTTGCTGCTTTTCATGTATTATTTGTGCTTTTTTAAACATTGGTTTTTTGCTTTTTAATATTCTTGCACAAAGGTTTTATTTGCTGCTTTTATATATTCTAAAAAACTCAAACAACAAAAAAAGTTCAAAGAGTACCTTTTATCCAGAATGTGAATTTATATACTGGAGAATACATAATAATTCGAATTATATAAACTTTGTTGTGAATTATACCTTTTGTTATCGTACATTTTTTCTTTGAAAATTTCCTCTTCATTATTTAAAAGTTTATGTTGCTTCTTGCTTTCATATTATACATATACAGATACACATAAAGCATGGAAAAAAATTAAGACAGGAAAAACAAATCATTACCTAACTCATTCTATGTTTACTGAAGCGTTTTCGCCAAGGTTAATCTTTTCCATTGTATCTTTTCACCTGTTGCTATTTTTTCTTTATGCATTCTGTTACGCCAGGAGTAATTCCATTAAATTGATCGGCGATGCCAACACTTTCTAAATAATATTGCTTATTGTGAATGAACTTTCAGTTAGAAAGTTAATTTCTTTTTCCTTAAGGTTTATCTAGCGTCTAGGTTAATTAATGATTTGTATATGTAGTTATTAACCTCTTCACGCCCTTGGCCATATTTGTGGACGTTTAGTTTTTTAAAATTACTGTCAATAATAAAAAGAAAAGAAAATTAATAACTTATTCATTACAGAATCCCTCAACTAAAGAAGTAAAAATTTTATGAATTGGCTACCAGAGATGGCGTACCTTTTCACGTCCACGTGCCAGATTTTCCCAAAAATATATTTTACATGATCATGACGTGCCAAAGAAAAATAATAATAATAATAATGGATCAAATAATAAAGGATCAAAATTACTTGAATTTTTGTTTTCAGCATTAAAAAATATTGGTAATATTTAACGTTATACTTTAGAAATTTATTTAAAAAATATTATTTTTCTTGTCTCATCTTAGATGCCAAATAATTTATATAAGCTTCTTCGTACTTAATTATTTTCAAGAGAATGCAAGTTGAATTTGACTCATTTGAGAAAATGTTTTTACTTGAATTTTTCGTATTATTTGTTTCCGAAAAGAATATCTCGCACAGGGCTAAAGAGCTCTAGCCCTGTGCGAGACATAGATGGAATTGAACTCTTTTCTCAAGCCTTGCTCTCGCAGAAAAAATTGTCAAAATAGCAAGCACCGGAATCTACAGTCTGGAATTGAATTTCAAGTTGTTATAATTTTACCATCAGCATTTACTTATAATGCCTTTTAATATTTCTCTTGCGATAATCTTCTAATTCTTTTTCTTAAAATTTTCTGGACTATTGAGCTAGATTGGGATGCATTAAGTTATATTTCAATTTCTTCAATATGTATGACAATGACAACCAACTGAACTAATCAAATTCAGGTAACAGAGACAACATCTAGATTAATTAATGCATGTTGTGAAATTCTACTATATTTTGATGTAGAACAGGATTCGATGCCGTGCCAAAAATAAACTGCAGCGTGCCACTTATGGCACGCGTGCTATAGGTTCGCCGTCCCTGCGCTACACCGATGTACAGTTAGATATATTAAAAAAAGCGTGAAGTAATTTTTCGGTAATCAGTGTTGTTGGATTATTTGAACAAATCGTTAATATTTGATAAAAATAATATCAGATATATTAAATATATTAAGTTTTAATGATTTGTAGGAATGTAAGAAAGAAATTTACTGTTGGATTTTTATTTTACACAAATGTGGACGTTATTTTTTAATTTTATTTTTTGGGGAATTTTTATTGTTTTCTTTTAGAATTCCTATTAATATAAAAGGAAATAAGAAAAAAGGTAATTTTTTTCCTCACTATAAAAAAAAAATTGTCCCTGAAGAGATTAACACTAGAACGTCCGGAAGTTTTACCCAACTTTAATAAAAGAATTTTAACACCAGAATTTTTATTTAAAACTATTTCAATTATATATTTAACTGAGTTTTCTCTAGTTAAAATGTAGCTGATTTTATGAAAAAAATTCTGGTTCTAATCGACATTTTATCATTTGATCGGGGTCGAATTGGCACCAGCTGGACGTTCTAGTGTTAATGAACCATCAGTGCGTTTATTATTAATGATTTAAAGGAATTTTGTTTTCATGTTTGATATTTAACCAGATTTCTAAATTAAGTGTTTCTCAAATTTTATTCTTGTGTAACCCACCTTAAAATGTGAAAGTTGTCCCACCTAAAACGTAGGTTTATAAAGCTTTTCGTTTCCTCTATCCTAGGCAAAAGTTGCAAATAAATTTCATGGATATACAGTTGCGCGCGATGAAAAATGCTTCGCACACGTGTTCGATACTGTATTTATGTTTAACACTAATTATATCATCGTTAATCAAATGTAAAGTGTCATTATTTTATTTGACAATATGCAATTGTCTTGATAGCAAAAACGTTCTTGCTTAAAGACAGTAAAAATAGAAGCAGGCTAATTAAAATGTCTAGGGGAAAGATGATGATAGTCCATGTTTTGTGTAATTCGACATGGCATTGGAAAGAACGGTGAAAGTCTTTTGAAAAACACTGTTCGAGATTCGTATAAAAGATGAGAAACTATAAAAGCTAATGCTCCCAAAAGAAAGATGAGGGTCGTTTTAATCTTCAGATTTCATTGTCCAGAAAATGAAGAATCTTTTACTTGAAAGTATTTAATGTTTTTACTCATTCTCATTATCACTTTTTAATATATCTTATTTGCTCACTGAAAAATTTAAAAATTCATCACCAATTTTTTGGGTTGTTTCAAGATGAAATTTCCTTGAAAGATTTATTTAATACTAAACATTTTTATTTTCATGTGCAAGCATTTTTTTTTATAATAGAACATACTACTATAACAATTAAAATATCACATAAATTAATTCTTCGAATCTGTTTTGTTATATTTTTTTTTATTAAAAAGTGGGTGTCCCAGGGTTTTGAAATATGTTATGTAACCTCTGTTACCGCATACAATTTATTTCTATTCCTGTCTAAAAGTGTACCACACAACGCAATTAATGTTTATAAGTAAGCAAGTAGTGACAATAATTATTTTGAATATTTGTTATGAATATCAGATATAGTGGGCAAATTCGTATTTTTCTCCGGATGGTGCTCTTTCTCTAAGTACCCGCTGTTACCAATTATTCACCACTTTTATGTTGTGATTTTAGAATGATTACAAGTAAAATCGATTCACATTGAGTACCACTATCAAATAATTACACTGATAGGTAAAGCAAATAAAATGTCTTCTCAGAATATTTTTTTCTTTCTGAATGTAACCTCTGTTTCCAGGTACAGATGTTAATCTTTAAAATTAGCAATAAATTCATTTCATTAAGAAAACTTTTGGTGTAGTAAACTTAAAACATCATTCCTAAGATATCAAGATAACAAAATAACTAAATTAAGTTGATTTTGGTAATTTTAATTTGGTTTTGGTAAGAGGTTATCTTATGTAACCTCTGTTACTAAATAACATAGATTACAAATGTTATTCTTCGAAATTAGCTATTTGTTTATTTAATTTAAAAAAATGTTGGTGCAATAGATTATAAACATCATTCCTGGCATATGGGGAGTACAAAATCACTAAATTAAGTTGATGTTGGTAACTTTTCTGCTATTTTTTGTGATTTCTGTTACCTTATGTAACTCCTGTTACAAGTAGTAATTAGTTTCTGAAATTTTCCTATTTTGATTATTTTGAAATCTATCAGTAGATTTATTTACTCATTAAGGGGCCACACAATCACTAAATACCCATTTTGATCTAGTGCAATTTTTAAAATAGTTTTGAACAGTTAGATTACATGGTTCTTTCTTTTATTCATTCACTTTAAACAGATTTTAGCCAATATGCAGCAGTAACTTGGCTAAGGACATCTATTAAATACAGTGGTAAAGAACATTGTTTGACTGCTTGTTCGTATAAGTATGATAATTGCATCTTTGTGTCCGGTAACAGAGATTACAAAATGGTATACCTTGGCATCTTTCAACAGATCTGCTATCTTAAATAAATAACATTAAGCGCGGCCATCAGTTATTTGCAACACTTTTAAGCTTTATACAACTACAAGATGCAATTATTGTGACCAAAATGTAATTAAAAAAAAAATTCTTCTGTAAAAGAGAAATCTGCGTGTAAAAATTGAAATGACCCATGAATAAAACCTATCACCTAACCATCTGTCACTCTTATCGCTTTTCTCCCTGACCTTTTAATTAAATTGAGTGCCACATTGATCTCTAGAAATTGAAGGCTTTTTCGTGAATCTTTTCTAAAGGAATGCGGTTTATAAAAATCCATTTAAATTTACTGTTGTGTATATATTAAAATAGAAAACCGTATTTTTTGTTTAGTTCATTTATTAAAAAATGGTGGTTTGGTAACGGATGGTCGGGAACGCTTCGAAAAAAAGGTCAAGCGGCGGACACGTAAACTCATCTTATCTAGAATAATTTAACAAAAAAATTAGTTTTCTTAGTCCAATTGTTAGTGAAATACGTTGCCGTTTTTAAAAATATGCATTTTCAGTGAAACAGCAATCACAAGTTTCAAAGTACAATGTAAGTTTTCAACCACCCATTTTATTATTTAAAGTTACAGAGAACAACGAGATATCAATATTTCGACGAAATCGTACGTATTTCACTAGGAAAATGAGCGAAAATTAATTTTTAAAAAGATTAAGTTATTTGATTGAAAGTTGGCAGAAGTAGACTGTACACCACTTCCCTTTGGACACATTTTCCCCTTTGGTGAGGGTAAAATAATCCTTTGGATGCTTTTTCAAAAATCTATTTTTTTTTTCATTACTCAATTTTGGTTTTAATTATTATTAAAATATCTTTATAATGCAAAATATAGTGTAAAATAAGGGTGCACAACCTTTTTAAGAGAAGGGCCACTTACAAAAATGTCTGGGTTGTCGAGGGCCACATCAGTAACCCAGAGAATTCTATTTCGGAGAGGTGATCTCAGACCTATAATCGGATAAAAACATAGTTTCAGAGAGGAGAGGGGGGGGGGGAGTTTTACCCCTTTAGGTTCCCTTATCCGGTCAACATATCCAATTTTATTGGCAAGGATATACTAATAGTTTACGTTTGTATGTATAACAGAGATATAGCAAGGATTATTTTCAGGTAGTGATAATATTCCTTGACTTTGTTCGGGGGAGTATAAATTTTGCTTTATTAAAATTGCTAGCATAGGCACCCATGCATAGGCACCCATGAAAACAAACACTCATAAAAGTGGCTAGTGGCAAAAAAAAAAAAAAAAAAAAAAAAAAAAACCTTTATGAACGAAGGGGGATGGAGGAGCCGATCAACGAAATTTGAGATTTTTCTGCACCCGATCAACGAGTTTTTCAAATTTTCCACGCCTTATAGACAAAATTCGAAATTTTTCCGCAGCCGATCAACAAAATTTGAGATTTTTCCGCTCCTGATTGACAAAATTTGCGATTTTTTTCGTACCCGATCGACGAAATTCATGATTTACTGCTCCCGATCAACGAAATTTGTGATTTTCCAGTGCCTGATCAACGAAATTCTCGATTTTTCCATGCCCTATCAACGGTATTCGCTGTTAACTGACTCTGAGAAAATTTGTAATTTTCCCGTCGTTAATTCTTGATCGGCAACACGTTGTTTCCGCGTCCAATCGACAAAACACGCGATTTTCCGTGCCGATAGACGAAAATTGCAATTTTCCACGCCTGATCGACAAAATTCGCAATTTTTCAGCACCTGATTAACGAAATTCACGATTTTCCCACGCCCTATAAACGATATTCGGTATTAACTGACTCTGACGAAATTTTCAATTTTTCCCGCAGCCGATCAACGAGATTTGTCCGCACCTGATCGACAAAATTCGCGATTTTTCTGCATCGGTTCAATGAAATTAAAAAAATTTCTGCTCCTGATCAACGAAATTCGCGATTCTTAACTGACTGACAAAATTTACAATTTTTCACGCGGTAAATTGACGAAATTCGCGATTTTTTCTGTCGATAAACTGACGAAATTCACGACTTTTCCGCAGCCGATCATCAAAATTTGCAAATTTTCCTCGCATCACCGAAAAAATTCACGATTTTTCGGTACCCGATCAACGAAATTTGCGATTTTTCGCGCCTGATCGACAAAACTTGCGATTTTTCCGTGCCAGGTAGACGATTTTTCAGCGTTTCATCGACAACATTTGTGATTTTTACATGCCTGATTGACGAAATTTCTGATTTTTTTCACGCCAGATTTACGAAATTTGCGATTTTTACACGCCCGATCGATGAAATTCGCGATTTTTACCCGCCCGATCAACGAAATTTCTAATTCTTAACTGACTGATGAAATTTGCAATTTTTTCTTGCGGCAAATTGATGAAATTCGAGATTTTTTCTCGCGATAAACTGACAAAACTCACGATTTTCTGCAGCCGATGAACAAAATCTGTAATTTTTTCCGCGCATCATCGACAAAATTCGCGATTTTTCTGTGCCCAATCAACGAAATTCGCGATTTTTTCTGTGCCCAATCAGCGAAATTCCCGATTTTTTTCTTGCCTGAGGAACAAAATTCGCGATTTTGCAGCTCCTGATCGACTCAATTTGCGATTTTTTTCTGATCGATGAAATTTCGATTTTTCCGCGCCTGATTGACAAAAATCGCGATTTTTTCTTGCCCGATCGACGAAACTCGCCATCTTTCCGTGCCCGATAAACGAAACTTGTGATTTTTCCGTGCTTCATCGACAAAATTCGTGTTTTTTCAATGAAATTTGTTATTTTCCCTCGCTTGATCAACAAAATTCGCGTTTATTCCGTGCTCGATCAACAAAACTCCCGATTTTTCCGTACCCGAACGAAGAAATTCACTATTTTTTCCTTGCCTGATCGACGAAAGTGGCGATTTTCCAGTGCCCGTTCGATGAAATTCGAATTATTTTCCTACCAGCGACTGACGAAGTTGGAAAATTGGGAATTTCCTATGTTGATATCTATGGTGTCGTCCGGCCGATAAACGAAATTCGCGATTTTTAACTGACTGACGAAATTTGTAATTTTTTTCCGCGAAAAATCGACGGCATTCACAATTTTTTTCTGCAACCTATGGGCAAAATTTGCGATTTTTTCCAGTTATAAATTTACGAAGTTCGGGGGTCACAAGTTAACTCATCGCGGGCCACCGGTTGTGCATCCCTAGTTTAAAACATACTAGCAAAGGGCCAAAGTTTTATTTAAACATTTATGTTATTTTACACAAGTTTTCCCCTTTTAGGCCACCTTCCCGTATATTTTTGAACTTGTTGTTATGAGATCTTTCGAACAATACCACACACGATATACAATGAATATTTTTTTTTCGAGTAACTTAATTAGGCTTCCGAAATTTTTCCTACAGATATTTGTGGATGGCTAATAATCTATAAATATTTGGAGCAATAACCTTTATAACTCTGGCAAGTTTGAACTTTGCATGGCTGCGACAGACGGACAGGCCGACAAACTAGGGATCATATAATGGTTCCTTTTTCTTTTTAAGTACGGAACCCTACAGAGAATGCGAGAACTTGATGTAGTTTCAGTGTATGAGAGCACTTCTTTTATCATCTTCCCTATCTTAATTTGATTCTGAATTTCTCTTTCATCTTAGACAGGATAGATACATCTCTATTACTTGCGCGAGTCGATTTCGCCTTACAACTCTTAATCCTTTCTTAGAGAGGAAAAAAAAAAAGATACATAAATGCATAATATTTTCCCCGACACTCTTCTGCGGAAACCTTCAACAGAGGTATTATTCCTATCTGTTAGTCAATAATAGACGCAAGTAAATGACTCAGGTGTTTCGCAATGGACTGATCCCAAGGTCTGATGAGATACATGTCATTCTTATTATACGTGCTTTGTATTTATTTCTGATTGCGCTTTGCTATTGTTGTTTTTGTGAATTACTTATTAACAGTTGAAAAAGGCTGTTTTCTGCCAGTCTGCCTTATTCACACATGTGTAATGCTCATGCTCTTTTCGACAGAAAAAAAAATAGTTATATAACGCATACAAGACGCATCCCATTAATCATACAATTTAACGACAGCCAAAAATAGGTGCAGTAATTTTTTTTTTTCTTCTCTCTAACATAACTTATCGTATTTACTTAGGGACTGTACTTATATAACGTTATCAACTTTTTGGTAAATTTGGATCCCCTCCTCCCTTACGATATCATACGTTATCATCCCTTGAACCCTCCCCCCCTCCCCCCCCCCGTAATAATATCGTTATTAATGTCTATTTTTTTTTTTTTTTTTTTTTTTTTTTGTTTGAATGATATTCAAATATGGTTGCATTTATTTTTCGCATACTTTATTGATTCAAAATGAACAGAAACCAAAAAATACCACTTTATACTTGAAATAACTTATATCAAATAACACTTAAAAGGAATTGTTTGTATTTAAAAGAATTTAAGAATAGCTTTTTGTTACATAATGCATCCAACAGTAATAATGTCTTCTTGCATTTGCACCCTCGCGGGGGGGGGGGGGATTAACAAAATTTCTTATCAACAAAACAGATAAACAAAATTATTTCTTTTTTTATTTTACTAGTAAACACAAGAATCATTTCACACATACTTCGCATATGGTTTCTCGAACAGCGGATTATATATGCTCACACATATAACAGAAGAATAGGAATGCTAAACTTTGGGGTATTCCATGTTTTGGAATTAAATAATTTTATAATCATTTAAAGATTTTAATAATAACTTTGTATTCTCATAAAAATAGATAACAGACTAAAAAAAGGTAACACACTTTTTTGATGTAAAGACCAAGTTAAAAATATAAAAAAAAATAAAAGTTGGTTGGATAAAAAGTGATGACGATATCAAAAGATAAATCCTCCCTCCCCCTAGCGAGCGATATCATACGATATCATGTGCCCTACCCCCTAAAATGATAACGTTATATATGCACAGCCCCTTACGTATATTACACATCCTTATTTAAAAACTATAAAATGAGAGTTTGAACATTTACCTTTCTCTCAATGGAAGCATAGTTTTAAAAATACAGGGTGTCCCATTAACCCGTTCATATTCAAAAATGCATTAGATAAAGGTAACAAATTGCCGTATCGAAGTGCGGTTTGCATCTTAAGAATTGCTAAAGAATGGAATATTTTGTGGAAAAGTAAACAAAATAATTCACATTTTTTTTGCTGCGAAAATTCCGAACATTTCCAAAGTCTTATGATCCAAATCGTACCCCAATAGGACACAGTTTTTAAAATATTTGAGTTTTTGAAATGTGAATGGACACATGGGACTCTTTGAGCTACTTTTTGCTTCTTTTTTATTTCACTTTTTGAGAAGTTTTATGGTGTAAAGCGCACTTTGGCAGGACAGTTTGTTAAATGTTCGTGAATTTTTTAAACTCCCAACTTATTTGGGGTCTGTTTGATTTATTTTCTTTTCTCTTACCACAAAATATTCGCATCTTTGACATTCTGGCGGTGAAAACCGCACTCTGATATGACAATATGTTCATTTTTTAAATGAATTTTTGAATTGTGAATGGACTTATGGGACGTTCTGTCTAAATATCGATTCTACTAATATAATACGAACAATATACGTGCTATGCATTATTCCTCTATGTTAACCCTTTATGTACTGAATTATGAATTCCTGAAAATTTTATCTTCTAAAAGCATTTTTTGTGAATTATTTAAACTACATTAGAAGATTTACATAATCATTTAATAAATTTTAGAACAATTAATTAAATTTGAATTTATAGGGATTTTGTGCAATATTTATAAACCGACTCAAATCTTTTATTTGAAATCTTTTCTTAGTATTTTGTAGAATTAGAAAATGTACAAATATAATGTTCTTATAATAGAAATATAGAAATATTTCTGAATTGAAAAATCTCACCCCCCCCCCCCCCCCGGCGCTCTCCAATAACAAGTTATTTTAATGGTATTTATAAGTACCGTCAGTAAATAAAGGGTTAAACCAACAACTATTTTTTAAAATATTTAATTTTAAATAAAATCAAAGTTTATATGAAATAAGTATTATCGTAATATGCTGTGTCGAAATTCTGTATCAAAATTTCCATGCTGTGTCAATCCAATTTTATGACATTATGCCGAAACAAGAAAGAAATCATGCGTGAAGCATAGGTTATGAAACAGCTTCCAACGCTTCCAGAATACCGTAACAGAAATTTGTCGTTTATTAAGGTGAGAGAAGGTACCGGGAATAAACAATTTAGAAAACGTAAAACAACTGAACATACTTTCAGAAACAACCATCCATAGACGGCAATATGTCCAGTTCTTTGCGCAGCACTGTATATTTTATTCTGCAAACATCTCTTGGTATCCCAAATATAGTTCAGCTGAAAAATGCATTACACAATTAAAAACCACCCTTAACTCTTTATATCCCAAATTATGAATTCAGGAAAATTTCCTCTTCCAAAGCATTTTTCATGAATTTTTGAAACTACATTACATTAGAAGATTTCCAGAATCATTTAATAAATTTTAGAAGAATTTTGCCAATTAAAATTAATTAATTGCTCTTACAATAGAAATAGAGAAATATTTCCTAACTGAAACTTGTCCCTCACAATCTTTCAACGTCAAGAAAGTTGAACAGATGCAAATAAAAAAGAAATCATCCTTTTAAAACCCCCTCACTGACAAGCCCGTGTTAATACGTTCACTAAGCTCCAGGTTTCACTGCAATACAAGTAATATTTAAAGTAGTATAGTTCTATTGATTTAATGTATTTTTAATACATTGAACAATGATTAATAATTCCAAGGATTGCATTCATATTCGTTATTAAGTTTATATATATATATATATATATATATATATATATAATGTTGAAAGAATCATATTGTTTTAGCATTTAAAACAAACTGCATAGAAAACAACATTACAATTTTGCCCTCATACAAGACTGTCAGAGGGTTAAAAATAGTTTTGTTTTGTGTCACCAAGAATGCTTATGAAACAAGATAAAGTAAAGTATCTATAACTCATTCTAAACTGTATAACTACTAATCGATGGATTAAATGAATTTTACAATAAATTATTTTTATTGTACTTTAAAGTACCGTCGGGGCATAAAGAGTTAAGGAACGCTTTGCTTTTTTTTTTTCAGTTGAAAAAAATCGATTTTTTTTTCTTTACATTTTCCTATTTTCTATAGTCTGTAGATTGTCCCTGTAAAACGATTTGGCCGAATTCGAAGTTCTTTCGCAAGTTAATAAGTGCTTTAGCTCAACGCGTTCGTAGGCTTAACACTATTTTGGAGCACTATAAACGCATTTTACGCAAAATGATTTTTTTCAAACTGGGCGGGATCAGAGCTCAAAAATTATTAACCCGATCTTGCTATTTTTTTTTAATTAAAGGTAATATAATTTATTGGAGCATGGACCGCTTTCAGCCATTTTTTTTAAAAGAATAGCTATTTTTAGAAGCACGCCAAAGTGCGAAAAAAAAAGGGACCAGAAATAGACCCCTTTTTTTTTTTAAATGAGTGCCACTTTAAGTTTTTGACACCAAAGTGCTTGAAGCTCCAGACAATATTATCTACTTCCACAGTCCTTAACGAAAATTGATTGCAGACGACTTTGGCTATCAATCGGATCTCGCTCGTTTCGAAGTGCACGACGCGCACGCTAGAACATCCATCCACGTAACTCGGGCCACATTATCAATATTTTATATAAAGAAAATTTTGAAATTTTTTCCAAATGATAATAAATAACATTCCCCCCCCCCCTACACACACACACCACTCTTAAGTAATTCACGCCCATAGACAGTAACATTTTCGAAATATTTTATGCAACCCCGTTTATGATTTATAGAATTTACACATACCACGTTGTATGAAAAAAGTTCTTTTAAACTTTAAAACGCATACCAAAACTGAAAACGCACATTCAGCTTTTATCTCTCATAGATAGTAAGTATACTGTTACCGCATTCTTTTGTGTGGCTGAATGATAGTTCTGTAAATGAATGATAAATTATTTTCAATTCATATTCTACAGAAAGTATATTTGTGACCTCAGACGTGCATGTAAATTTCATTGTGCTTGATATAATATAACATCATTAAAATACACCGCAAACGATTTTTTTCCCATAAAGCATAATGTAACGGGATACTTTTGAGTGCCCCTGTAAACAAACTATAAATGCTACATTTTTCAGTAGAGAAAATGACGGGGCTGTACATATATAACATTATCATTTTAGGGGGAGGGGGTCTGGCACTTAATATCGTAAGATATCTCTGGAGGAAAGGGGGATTGGCTTTTGATATCCTTATCATTTTTGATCCAACCAAAATTTTCTTTTTTTTTTTACTTCAGTATAGACTTAAATTTTTTTAGTCTGTTATATATTTTTATGAGAATACGAACTTATTAAAATCATTAAATTATTATAAAATAATTTTATTCCAAAACATTTAATATCCCAAAGTTCGCCATTCCTATTCTTCTGCCATATACACATATAATTCGTTATTAGAGAAACCAGCTTCTGAATACTTGCCATGTTTACTATAAAATGGGGAAGAATGTTGTCCACCTGTTTCGTTTATAAAAAGTTCTGCTTACCTCCGTTCAGGGGGCAAGTGCAATAAGACAATATTACTGTTAAATGCATTAAGTAACAAAACGCCATTATTAAGTACTTTTAAATAGTATTTCTTTAAAGTGTTATTTGATATAAAGTTATTTCATATATTGTAGTGATATTTTTATTAACTTTTCTTCATTTAAATAAGTAAAATGTGCGAGTAGTAAATGTGTAACTATACCTGTATGTTATTGCAAACGCATATTAGAAAGAAAAAGAAAGAAAGAAATTGAAAAAATAAAGAGAATTTTTAGACACTGCTAATGATATCATTAGGGGAGGAGGAGGAGGAGGAGGTTCGAGGAGTGATAACATATGATATCGTAAGGAAGGGGGGGGGGATGAGGTCCAAAATTGCGAAAAAGTTGATAACGTTATATCAACTAACAGCCCCATAACACGTTAACAGCTCCATAGGGAAGTTTAATAACAAATATCAATTATATGGCAATCCGAGTATATATTTACGAGAGCACAGGCAGACGGGATACAGACAAACCAAAGTCATAAACACTTTTCAACTATTATGTTAGAAAGTGTTAAAAAAGTATTGTATAAATACATAAACTACTTTATTTGAAAGTACTATATTGTTTCTTATTTTATTTATAAATTACATTTATATTTATACAATTTTATAGCAAAATTTAGATATTTTTAACACTTTACTACATAACTGAAAAGTGTTTATGAATTCGGTCTGTCTGTCTGTACGTGCTCTAACTCGCATAAATAGGGTCAGTCATATTGCCAAGAAATTTATATTTGTTATTGAGATTAGCTATGGCATCTTCGGTATTGAAAATGAAATGTATAGAATTTATAGTTTGTTTACAGTAGTGACACTCAAAAGAATTTCGTAATAGTATTACGGTCTCTGGACGAAAATCGTTTGCGGTGTGTTTTACCAAAGCCGCCTCAAGACTACAAGCCAGACACGCCCTTCATCCCCCCACATGTGACGTCACAGCCCGGGGCTGGCTAACTGCCAACGCGCCAGCCCCGAACATTTGAATTTTGTATCTTCCTATTTTACGTGCACGTGCGTTTTACTTAGCCTAATAACATATTTTTTCCAAGGTAAGTTTTATTTTCAAATTATATTTATATGCTCTCAGCACAAGTTTTATTTATTGTGTTCAAAATCTTTTATTTTTAATTGCTTTGAAATAAATTAACTAGCAAATCCTAGTACGATTCTATCAATAATACCGTATCTCAAAACGAAACGATATTATTGTAGTTCTGTTTCTTTCCACATAGAGCAATAATTTAAAATGGCAAACATCCCTAAATCGTGTCAAGACTTATATCATTTAATTTGTATCTTGTCACACCATCCTCTCTTTATAATTTGTTCTGTTTTCTCTAATTCATTAGAGTGACCTTTAATTAACGCCCATTTATTTAAAGACACTTGTCGTGTGAATAGTAACTCGGGTTATTTTGTATGCAGAATTAGTTGGACTTTAATTTGACAACAAATTTATGTATTTATATATATATATTATTAATTATGTATTTTATTTCTGATTATTTATTTCAACTGACTAAGTTTCAAAGCATTTTTTTATTTATTTTTTAAAATAAAATAAAATTCTGTGGTTTGTGTTTGGTTGCGGTTATCTCAGGGACAAGAAAATTTACGTTTACCTGTCAGAGGGGAAAAAAGTTACTGGTCATGCGGACCACTAAATTTTTTTAATTAGTGGTCCGATTGAATTTTTAGTGGTCTCGGACAAGCGGACCACCAAGGATTTCGAACGCTGCTATATTTGTGCTTTTTAGGTAATCGGTATTTAAATATATGTTCACATTCTTTATACTACCATATGTTTTTTATTTCCTGTTCATTTTATAATTATCTTATATATAATAGTTTTTATTAAAGATTTTTATATTTTTAATAATTATTTATATTAATTATTAATGAATTTATTTTGTTTTATAGCATGTAGCTATATGCTATATATTATCGATGTTCTAGTATTATTTAAATTCTTAGTGTAGTTTAAATAAGTTAGCTAATAGAATATTTTGTATGCTTTTTAAATTTTATTAACAATAGTTTTTTTAAAAATACATTGTGTGGTTTATATTCAGTTTATAATTATCTATATATAAGGATATGTTTGGTTTTGCTGTTAATAAAACAATTGTTACATTCAATTGCTTACAACTGTTTGTCTTTTGACAATTAAATCATAAAAGTAATACTAGATGGCAGCACCACAATTTGTGTTTTTTTTCTTCTAAGTTCTAAATTTACTTTTTCCAGCTACATTTCAGTTATAATTTACTACACCAGGGGGAATTTTTAGCTAAATTTTGACGATATTGTTTTACGGTTTTTAATTAATTTAATAGTGCATTTTAATTATGTAATTACTTTCTATTTATATTATTTTATATTATATTAAAAGTTATTTAACATTTATTTCAATATGTATTAACTGCATCCTATGGTATCAATTACTGTGATTTCTTAACTGTTTTATTCACCTTAATCTTTACGATATTATGGGTGCCATGTGCGCGTGGTTTTATTCTAAAATATTAATCGGTATGGTGTTTATTATTTCATTTTATATCCTATAAATATTTAAATAGGTTTTATTGATTTTTCCATTTCATATTATTTGTTTCTATTCTGTTTTCATTTTTAATCAATTCACTTGATTTTAATGGTTGTTTGGGCACAGGGGAAAATAACTTTTAGCTTTAGCTTATTTTTCCCACAGAAAACAACCATTTTGCTTATATCATTGAATTCTGTGCCCTTGAAAACGTAATTCAATATATAAGCATTTCCATTATTTGTCGGTGTCCACTTTCTTATTTTTCTTCCATAATAATTCTTATAATTAATTTAATCTTTTTTTTAATATATTCTTACAGCTTTAATTCATAATATTACGGTTTTTGATGGTGGTAGGTTATGTTTAATTATTGGTTATATATATATATCTATTCATACTTAAAAATTTAAATATTCTAGAAATTTTCATAAAAGTCGATGTGAATACATAGCATTTTTATCTTGTTTACTTCTTTTAAAGCAAACCCCGATCGATATACTTGTATCAATTTATTGTTGTTTTTTAATCTTAAACGTTTGCTATCTTAATAAAAATTCTTTTTATAATTTTTTGTTAAATTATAAATGCTTATGTACTGTGTAAATAGAGCTATGGGGATAATGTTTTTGAATCTCTCTATTTTTGCCACAACTGTAAACAATTTATTTACAAGACTAGAGTAAGGGTTGTTAGTACCCTTATGCAAAACAGTAGTTTCCCCCCCCCCCCCCCCGCACACACACACACACACACACCTTCTTCGCAAAAATCCTATGTGTTTTCATATACATTTTAATGTTTAATTAAAAATAACAATAAAAAAATTATTATTCTATAATTATAAATTTACTTTTAGATCTAGTCAGGAAATACTTTTCATCTCATTTTTAAACTTAAAAGATGTGAACAAACATTTGTGCCTTTATACGTTGTTTCTTCTTTTTCTTAAAACATTTAAGAACCCACACAACATTATTTTGGAAATGAAATATTTTCGTGGAAGGTTTTTGTGTTTTTCGATGTTTTTTTTTTATCCAGCTATTACCTAAACATTCGAGGAAAATGAACATATATTAGGAATATTTTAATTCCAATTGATGAAAGTCTTTTCTTTCTTTCTTTTATTTTTCTCTTCATATGTCAATACATTTTTAAAAAAATCTATTGCTTGTACCTTGCATAATATATCAAACTAATACAAAACTAAATAATAATTTTCTGTTTCATGAACTTGCGTTGTTTTAGTATTATGACAGTTTTATGTTTTTTAATTTAATGGATTTTATGTGAAAATTACCCATTTCTGATAAGTAAAGTTTACAGTACGAAAATTCATTTATAAGAATACTTAATTTCATGTATACTTTAATTTTACTATTTATTATATGCAGGTTTCAAATCACTTAATATTTAATAGGATATTTACTGTATAATTTCAAGCCCAATTAAAAATAGAACACAACTTGAATTTGTTTTCATTTAACATTCACTTTTCTTCCACTTTAATTTAATTTTTAAATGTGGGTTTTGATTGGCATACTTATTGTTATTTATTTATTTTGAAATAATTGAAAGCAAAATAATTCAATTTATGTGTTTAAACTGCAAATTTATATATATATGTAATAATGTATAATGTCTTGTTTTTGAATATATACCAAATAGATAATTGATATTGTTTCTAAATTTCAAAGTAGAATAAATAATAAAAACTGTCTACTAAAATAAATTTAATACTTGGGATTTTTTTTTCATTAACGAACGAATTTTCTTTAATGTATCTTTAATTCTGATGCACATTTTCATTGACACAGTGATATTAATTCATAAATATTGTTTTTGTGTTATCGTTATTATTGTTTCGAGTGATCGAAATTGATTAAAAAGCACTTAATTAACATCTTTAAACTATAAGTTTTTATTTTTTCCCATATGCTGTGATAATAAGTTGAAATATGGAGGAAAGAGTTAATGGTTTAAATAACGCATGTCCTCTCCACGGCTGATCTAAGCCCCACGTCGTGACGTCACGAAACCTTGTGTTTGGCTTGTAGTCTTGAGGCGGCTTTGGTTTTACTGACGTTACTCTACGCACTTACGTCAAACATATTGGATAACATGTAACTAAGATGTATTACAAGATGGTTACTACAGAATATGGTGTGCGTAGAATTCATCATTCATTTACAGCAGGCATGTCAAACACTCTGCTAACGGACCCTATTTGTCCCTCCAATTACTTATATGTGGCCCGCTAAGTCTTTGGCATTTTATCTGTTTTCTCCAACTGATCGAAAAGCAAACAGAAAGAAAAACACACTTCCACGATGACCGCGGTTTTTACAAGTGGAAAAATCGGGAAATATTGTATATCTACATAGATCTAAAGTGTTCAAAATATTCAGCTTCAAGGTATTGTGGTTGCAAAACTAACCAATCGGAACGCAAAAAAGCGTGGTATGTTGAATCTGAAAATTAAAGATGTATAAAAAAATTATGGTATTCTTTTATAACTTGTTCTGTGTTTCATATTGAAACTAATATACTATTTAACTTATCTCTTAGATTTTACATCACATAGCAAAAAATCAATAAATAAGTAATCTCAAAATCATCTCCATTTATAAATGGAAATTGCTGAATTTGAATTTTCAGCTGTGCTATGCATTTCTGACTGAACTAAATTTCGGCATACTATGTTAGTACATATGAATACGCGAGTTTCAAAACTCGCCTTATCCAGAAAATCAAATTTTGGGAAATCGCGAAAAACCTCTGACGGCGTCCATTGGTTTTCACTGTAAACCAAGATTTTACAATGGCAGAAATACAGGTTAAAACTAGTTTTTTATAGAGTGTAGTGTGTTTTTTATACAGGTTTACTAATAGAAAAGATTGCTAGAGAAAATACGATTTTTTAAATTTTGGATAAGACGAGTTTTGAAACTCACGTCCTCATATACAAATCTATAGATTATACACGGGGCTGCACGAATGAATTCGGATGTTTTTCCGACTACTGATGATAATTGCTGAAATTGGATTTTCAAATATGCTATGCGTTTTCTTATTTCACTGTGAAAATTTGTTCCAGTATTCTGTATGTGTGTGAAAGTGTTTAATAATCTATGCTTGATGCATGATTTTTCGTTCTTGTTTCACGGTGATTCAGGGAAAAGCATGCTTGGTTTCATATATCTGTCTGAAGTACTCCGTGTATGCTGCGCACCTTATTTTAAGATGTCAAATTTAAAGAGGAGGACGAGGGGAAGTGTAATTTATGCAGGCTTACATACGCTATTATCTGAAGGTCGGCATTATTTGTCGAAATATACGATGATTTCTAAATCATCATTGCAAAAGGGCAATCTAAGTTTTATCTAAAGAGTTTATTCTTTTTTAATCAAATAAGCTCGTAAGCTTTTGTCAAAATCCCCCCCCCCCTCCAACCTCATTAAGCATTGCCCCTTTTCGTGACGGACAATACGCCAAATTGAAACGAAGTAACGTCATTGTTAATTACACATGTGCGATTCATAATTGTCGTCGGCTGTTTTTATGACCCATTAAATTTTTAGCCGCTTGACGCTCGATGGCATTGGAAGGCATTGGATATAATTAACTTAATAACTTAGTATTTTTTGGTATTTTAGTCTCTTTTCAGAGGCGTTGATCTGTGTCAGATTGGCACCTACTCGAAGTTTTATATTGTTAGAAAGTACTTTTGCAGTTGAATATGGGTCATTTCCCCAAAAGTGACATTTTCAATACAAATTTTTCCAGTAAAAAAAATTTTGTTTTTCAAGACAAATGTTATCCTTTTTGGAAAGCTTATAACTTACTGCAAGTAAAAATCAGCGATGGCCCGAATACATTATGTTTATTTTTTTCAGAAACACAATTTTTTTAATTAACATCATTCACGGAGGTGAACTTTACACTACAGTTATGTTTCTGTAGTGAGGCAAAGCATAAAAAACTATTTATTCTATTAGATATATAACTAAAGAGCAATTCTATATAAGAATGCATAATGAATTTATTTGGAATGAATATAAAAAAACACAAAAAATTCATCTCCCATCTGGAGCTTCTTTTCATCATCCATCTTTTATATGTTATTCAATTTTTTTTCTTTTAAAGTTTTGAAACAATCTTTTTTGATTTACAGTCACTGTAAATTCTGGTTAATAATTTTTCTCTGAAATATACATTTTCAAAATTAAAAGATTCACGGAGGTGAGGAACATGCTCTAAATATTAACCTACATATTTATTTTTTTAATTTCTTTTTTGTTCTTTAAATCAATATCCGTTGATATAATTACATAAGCAATATAAATATATAAGCAAATAGCTTAGTGATGATTTAGTCACCTTGAATTTTCAGTTCACGGATGTGAGAATTTCCAATAACCATGGGTGCTTTCTAACAAAATCTAATACCTGACTATAAAAACAAATTTCTGACTTATAATTGAACAACAGCAAACATAGTGGCTAACTTTAGCATCAAGGGAAACAAAATCTGATAATAATTTTGGCATTTTTTAACATGAAAATGCAACTTAATTTTTGGTCCATGGAGGTGAAAATTTATTGTGTGACACTCCTTTCCGTACTCAGAAAACAAACAAAAATACAAAGAAAATAATTAACTACGCTAACTTACTTTGCTCTTGAGATAGTAGTAGCTTGAATAATAATTACTTTTTTGTATTTAATTGTATTTAAAGTCTGTCTTAATATATGTGTACCTTTAATAATTAATAATTACTTTGTTTTAAATTAAATAAGTAATCAAACATTTTCCTTAGTAACATTGGGTGTGTGACATGACACGAAGATGAGATCTCACATACTGTGTACTAAGCAATAAAAATATAAAGTAATTATAAAAAACGTATGCACACAGCACATTTAGTCTTCTTTCACTTTCAATAGAAAGCATAAATTAATTCAAAAAAGTTCATGTCAAATACTGAAAAAGGCTTTGTGACTGGAATGGTACACTTTTTGGAAAATGACCCATATATAAAAGTAAAAAGAACATGTAAAAATGATACAAGAGCTTATTATCTGGTTGGTTATTTATTTCAAAGTTTTGAAATATTATGAGTGATCCCTTATATATATATTTTTTTTTAAGAAAGTTTATAGATGACTGCCTATTACATTTTTATAGAAAATCATTCGAATTTTGTTTGTCTATCTTAAATTATTGATGTAACAGTTATATATTATCAACATATACAGGGTGTTTAGATATTCATCCGACAAATTCAGAGGGTTGTTAGCAGACATTACGAGGAACAAAAATTGCAATGGAGCATGTTGTCGTAAACCATCTGTTTAATCGAAAATACAAGGTGTTCTAACCTAACTCAACTTGAGTTGATGGTAATAATTTTCAGAAAACTGAAGTATATTATAATTTTACTAGAGATGCCCACCTTTGTTGCAAATGTGATAACATCATAAAAGTGGTAGAAGTTTCCATTATAATCGCCAGCAGTATGTACTTGACACTCCACGTTTTGGAATGCGATTACCAGCTCATACGTCATCATCGACTGCGTGAGCACCCTGTTTTTCCAGAACTTTTCGTGGTGTTATCACATTTCATAAAAAAACAAGGTACATATCCTTATATTTTCATTTCAATATTTTTATTTTTATCAATATTATTACTGTCAACTCGAGTTCAATTGGAGTGAAACACTCTGTATTTATGACTAAATAGGTGGTTTGTGACCCCATGTTCCATTACAGTCTTGATGCCCCTAACAACCCTCTGAGTTTGCGGCTGAATACCTGCACATCCTTTAAAATAAATTAATAAAATAGAACACCTTGTATACTATTTTAATAAAAAACACCTTGTATAAACTATTAATAAAACAGGTTGTATGACCTAGTTTAATGAACTGTTTGTAAAATGTTAATCTAGGAAAATAATTTCTCCACCAGGAAGTATTTAAACTTTCTTATGTGAAATAATGAAAGTTATAATTTATTTTTCACGTTAATATTTATACTGTTACTTCTAATAAAAAGAATGTATGGGTATCGCAGAAAAGTGCCTTGTATTCTTGGGTTTTCCTCCTTCAACTCCACTGTTTTTAACAACAGATCAGTTTCAACTGACGTACACCCTAGCAATAAACTTGAATAAACTTTGTTTGCCTTCGGCTTTTGCGGGTTTTCTCCT
Organism: Maratus speciosus; assembly: GCA_963932465.1. Taxonomy (NCBI): domain Eukaryota; kingdom Metazoa; phylum Arthropoda; class Arachnida; order Araneae; family Salticidae; genus Maratus; species Maratus speciosus. Next base: position 146,196,470 of record OZ010791.1, read on the forward strand.
CTTTGATTGACTAAGCGACAATATTGGCTAAAAAATTGGTGATTTTGGTTGGTTAGTGAAAAATTGGTGGGCGCGTGGTTGAAACTGATCTATTGAAGATTTTAACTTTAACCCCCCTTTTTAAATGTAATTACTGCCCTTGTTTTTTAATTTTAATTATAATTCTCATTTTTAATCCTATCCTAAACGCTTTTCTATCGTTATTCATATTTGTAATTATATTCACGAAGTAGTTTAGACTAAATTTAGGCTTCTTCTCTCTCGTGGCTTGCTAAGTTTTAGAAATACGGCTACTACTTTGGCAAAAATTTGGCATCAACTATGAAACCCATCAAATGCCTATTGCTGCGCTTACATTATGTCATTACTGTCTCCCGGTCTACCGGGCACAGGTTTCACAACCATTCAGCGTCTTCATTGGTTGTTTACGTGGCCAGTGATTGGTTAGGTCTTCTTATGATTTAACGTCTGGAACGCCAACGACTAGGACAATAACGCCATATTGTAAATGGACCGTAAATTGTTCAACAGGCTTATCTAATCTAGGAAACAGCTCTTAACTATATAGCAAATTGAACTTTCGTCATTTTATGAATTTACACTTGAAACGCACTTCATGTCCGCACTATAGAAAAAATGAAGTCATGCTTTAAAAAATACATTGGTAGATGTTTATTAAAGACAGAAAAGCAGATACTTTTATGAATTTCATATGCGGTAAATATGCTCTATTGTGGATTGTGTTTCACGACATTAATATGTGAAACATAATTTTGAAAACTGCTAAATTAAAAATGTTTGGGAGTTTAAAATTGTTTAATGTCATAAATATACAGTAAAATCTGCTAAGGCTGAATCTCAGGGGGCCGGAATAAATTCCTTTTTATGCAGATTTGTGTTAGTTATAATAGGCTTTTATAGCCTTATAATTCTGTCCTTTTTGCCGGACACAGGAAATTGTCATTTAAAGCTGGATTCCGTTATAGACACATTTCATTTTTCACAAGTTTTATTGTACTTGTTAAAATTTTTCGCTAAAACTGCATCTCTAATTTCTAGCAAGATTATAGTACATTTTTAAATTACGTATTTGAATGAAAAATATTATGTACTTACAAGGAAGTCCTCCATAAGCGCATATATTAAAAAGAATGGGAAAATTTTAGAATATTTTCGTCATGTAGATATTAGCTGTTTATTTAAAAAAAAAAAAAAATATGTGGAACCCCAGTTTATGTGCTTGTAAAATATAATAAAAATTTCGTTTTTTGGCGTTTTATCGCGCTGATTGGATGTACAGTCGTGGAAAAAAAAAAGTAAACACCCCTTACTAACTCCTCAACAAATTAACGTAGAAGAAAGTTACTGGTACCGAACGATTGGAAATAAAGTCTACTTTCAAATGATGTATATAAAATTTGCTTAGGGGGCATCTACATATTAAAATTAACCATAACTTATTTTTTTTTCAATGGCAATACCCAATTCTGACAGCATAAATGAACTCTACACCCTTCAATTAGCCTAAAAACAAATTTTTATGCAATTCGTACCATAAGTTTCCGAGAAATTAATTATTTTAAAACGAGAGTATTTTAAGGGCTGTATCCAAATTGAAGTTCGTTACTCGATTGTTAACCGAGAGAGCCCCCTTCTTGATCAAGGCACCTTATGAAGCCTGTTGGATAACAGGACAGCAGAAGACATTTCAAAATATCTACTCACTTCTATCATAGACGGCCCCTTAATCCATCATTTTGCCGTTTTTTAAGCATAATTTGAAAACTATTTGTAAGAAAAATGCGAAATTTCGGATTTTCATAAAGCTGGACTTAATAAATCTAAATCCATCAAAAAAATTGTAGGTTGCAATTCATAATTTTTTCGAATATTAATTTCATAATTCATAATTCATATCATAAAATTATAAAAATTGCAAATGCAGCATATTTATGTTTGGGCACATTAGCATTATTGCTACACAAAAAAATTAGCACATTAGGAGCATAATTTCAGGAGATATAAATAAAAATATGAAAATGTAATTTAACATTAGAAGCACTAAATTTTGAATGTTTATAATTCAAAAACTTATCATTCAAATGACTTGAAATTTGGTGTCTAGGCATAGTTTGAACAGAGGATTTGAAATATTTCATTATAATTGGGTATTGCCATAGAAAAAAATTGAGGTTTGGGTTCGTTTTAATATGTAGATGGTCCCCTAAGCAAACTTTATATACATCATTTAAAAGTAGACTTTATTTCCAATCGTTCGGTACCAGTAACTTCCGTCTACGATAATTTGTTGAAGAGTTAGTAGGGGGTGTTTACTTTTTTTTTTCCCACTACTGTACAATAAAATATACTGTTTTGTGTTCATTGTTCTTTTCCACGGGTTGGATAAAATGTGCGCAATAATTGTTTCTACTGTACTCGCTGTACCATTTAAAACAATTTTTGTTTAGATGAATGCATTTTTTATACTTAAGTTTTGAGAAATAACCTTCTTGTCATTTATTGAATTTCAACTAACTTATTATGCAATTTAGGAACAAAATGTAATTTTAAATATTTTGGAACTCAAACTTACTTTTATAACATACGTAAAATTTATTTAAACCGTAAACTTTGTGGCAAAGAAAACTGATTTATTTAACATAATTAACAGCATTTTAAATTATTTTTGTTTTTCAAAAATATAGAGACTTGAAAATGTAAAACGAAAGTAATTCTAAACAAAAGTAGGAGAAAGGGTCGAAGAAGAAGATTGAATATAAAAAAGAACTTGACTACGTTAAAATAAGTATTTGCAACATGAAAAATAAAATATATTAAAAGTTTTTTTCAATGGTGAAATTAAATAACTGAAATACAGTAGCCTCCCTCTTAACCGGCCTCCTCTTAACCGGATCTCCGCTTTAACCGGCCGACATTCAGGGCCGACTTTTCAGCCAAAATTCAGAAAGGAGAACGTCGGTTCTAAATGGATTTTCTTTGACCTTTACCAGTGTTGAATTCAGGGTGTGGCCTGCGGGGGGGGGGGGGGGGGGGGGGCTTAGGAACAATGTGATGTCCCCCCGAAAGATTTGAGATTTTGTGTTTTTAATGGTGAAAAGTACAATCTCCCCTCCCCCTCCTCGGAACTCTATAATGTCTGATCTATCTACCACCTGTTTTGTACAAACATTTAAAAAGCTTGAGGGATGCAAACAGGTCACCGTAGAAAATGTATAAGAGTTGTTTGAGTCTGATAAAGATCTCAAGCATGAAGCATTATTTGACGAGGATATAATCATGACTGTAACTGATATTGTTCAATACGAAGACGATCCTGATGATGGTCCAGTAGAAGTTGACACTGCTAAAATTCCTCATACGGAAGGGATAAAAGCATTAGAGTTGGCCCTACAGTACGTTGAGCAGCGGCTAAGAGCTTCTCGGTTAAACGTATGATGCTAAAGATATGGAGAGATTATGCTGCAAAATGTCGAGCATTTTATTTTCAGCAGAAGAAGGTCACTAATTTCTTTATGGTTGATTAACTTAAATGTACATAATGTAGAACAATTTCAACTTCTGATAAAGGTGTGTGACACGATTTTCAACAATTTAATTTGTGTTAAATATTTTTCATTATTTGTTATCAGCGATAATTTTTCTTTCAATTTAGTTAATTATAACTAGTATTCATTTCACAAAATATAGAAAATATGTACTTTTTAAAAACTACTCAAATGGAAAAACTAAATTCATAGTACGGGTTTAATTAATTAAATTACGCAGATACATATTTAATATTTTTTTACTTCTCCGCTTTAACCGGTTTTTCTCTTAACCGGTTAACCCTCGGTCCCGTTTAGGCCGGTTAAGCGGGAGGCTACTGTATACAGAGCATGCATAACCTTATTCAAAAAGACATTAAAATATTTCATTGTTTAAATATTAAATTCTGTAAGCATTACAAATTTAATCACGTGTATTTGCGAGCACCATTCGTCTTCGCCGCGCCGAAGCGGTAAAAACTCGATAGTTTATTATTATTATTAATATTTTACAGATTTTCTATTTGAGATTCCGCAGCTAAATTTTCCTGATCTCATATTGGGTACATATGGAGTATCACCAACGTATATTATTATTATTTTTTTTGTCTGAGTAAGCGTTTTAAAGGAGTCTTTACCTGTCATAATGTCAATTGCAAATTGTAGCAATTTAGTTAGAAAATTGGTTCATTTTCCGTAAATATTTTCACCGTTTTCTAAATTTTAACTGTGTTGAACGTAACTTTAACAGCACGGATTGCAGATTAATATAATTAAAAATAATTAGCAACTGAAGAACAACTCTTATCTGATCGTTGAATAAATTGAATATGTTGCTTTAGATAAATAAAATAACAATGTACGACTGAATGAACAGCGCACAAAAAGATTGAAGGTATAAACATTTAAAGATAAATTGTCATTGTTATTTCGATTACGACGGTAATTGCTAGATATAAATTGGTAAAAGTATTTTTCAATTGTTTATTGATGTATTTATCTGTTCATTAACTCTGATTGTTTGAGATTGCCCCAGATGCACAAATTTAACCAATAAACAGTGGGCAAAAAAGTATTTGCACGCACGAATTATGTTGCATAAATAAACAGTTGTGATGAAATTGTTTTAACTGTTACTTTATTTACTTGATAAACACGTATGATTTTACTTATACAAAATATATACATTATGTATACAAAGATATACATAAAAGATTTACTTATACAAAAGATTACTTATAAAAGATAACAATACATATTTAAAAAATTAAAATTATATTTTTTTATGCCGATAAAGTATTTACATACATAGAATTTCCCTTTTGTTAAAGATTGTTAAACATAAGATTATGCAAATTTTCAGCAAATGTAAGTACCTCTGTTTCCTCCGTATATCATAATTTGTGAGAGGGCGCTACAAGCGCTTTGGACTGGAAGGGGCGCGGGCGAGGATTCCCCGCCAGTTTGTTGTTGTTGTTCTCCATGTAAGTTACGACGTAAGCGCAATGTATCAACCATTGCCAGTCTCCTTTGAATTTTATGTAAATAATTAAATGTTGTGTTGTGTTTTAGAAGCGTGGACTATCTATCCATTGACCACAGTACAGTCACATTCCTATAAAAGTGAGCTATCGAATACAAAGTTTTTTGGTCGTACGAGCCGCAGCGCTCATTTAGAACACTGTGAAGAATCAAGCCCTTGGATATTTCGGATTATTTATTTACAGAATTTAGAGTACAATGTCTGTTGCTACTCCAGCGATTTCAGGAACTGTGGTTCTTAATCGGAAACGAGGAAATATACGCGGCCAGGTAACCAGAATATCGAATGCATTGAAATCGAAACTTGGCCCTAAAGAATTGGATTTGAAATTAAATTCTCTTCAAACGTTGAAAAAGAAGACTGATGAATTAAGAAACGAAGCATACTCTATTATAGCCGACGAGGATTTAGAGGAGTTTGAAAATTCCTTGACTGAAATCGAAGAACAGTTAGAAGCTATCGAAGTAAGCCTTCTTGATTTAATAAAACCTAGTATTTCTAGTGTTGAAAGTCAAAATAATAGTAATGATAGAGGCATTTCTAATGAGGCAAAAATCAAATTGCCGTCAATTAATCTACCCCAATTTTCGGGGCGATATACAGAGTGGATGAATTTTAAGTTACAATTCACCACTTTAATAGATAGTAACGTTGAGTTAAATGATGCGCAAAAGCTGTATTATTTACAATCATCCTTAACCGGGCCTGTGAAACAATTACAAAATATTGACGATTCTTATACTTCCTTATTCGAAGCTTTAAAAAAACGATTTGAAAACAAAAGATTATTGGTAAATAGTCATATTTCAGAATTATTGAGTAATAACAAAATAAAAATTGAAAACGCGAAAGAAATACGCAATTTGGTAGATAATTTATTGAGCCATTTGAGAGCTTTAAAACAATTAGAACTTGAACAAAACACTTTATCAGAATCCATTTTAATGTATTTTGTTTTACAAAGAATCGATGATGAATCAAGAAAAGCTTTTGAAATGTCTCTTGATTCTAACGAGTTACCTGAGTGGAATAATTTTATTGATTTTTTACTGAAAAGAGCTCAAGCTTTAGAAAATGTACAAAAAAACAATATCGCTACGAAACCTAGGTTTGAAATTGCCTCTAAGCAAAAATCTTTCGTTTTACAAGGTGACAAACTTAATTGCGCAATTTGTAAACAACCCCATTTGATTTTTCGATGTCAAAAGTATTTAGCTTCACCGGTTCAGGAAAGATTAAATCAAATACGAAAATTACGATTATGTTATAATTGCTTATCTCCTCATACCCTTAACCGATGTAATAAATTAAATAATAAATGCAAGGTTTGTTACTCAGATCACCATACCACACTTCATGGAGCTAACTTTTCGAAATCTTGTTATGAAAATAAACAAAGTAATCATATCATGAATTCATCTCCGATTAAAAATGAAGAAAAAATAAATACTAATTCTGTGGAAATTATTTCAAATGCGAAGACCTTGAGCTGTCAAAATAATTATAACCAGACAGTGTCCGGCGCCAGCTATAATGCGTTGATTTCAACAGCGACAGTTTATTTGAGGGGAAGAAATGATTTTTTTTTTCCTTTTGTTGCTATTTTAGATACAGCTAGTAATATATCTTTAATTACCTTTTCTGCAGCAGAATTATTAGGATTAGATAAATATAAAGTAAGGTCAGTTGTTTCCGGATTAAATGATGCAATCTGTAAAATTAAAAACAGAATACATGTCGAAATTTCAAACAAAGATCGAACATTTAAAAAATTCTGTAACATGTTTTTGGTTCCTAAAATAACTGATTTAAATCCTATGAGTGGCGTAGATATTTCTAATCTGAAACTACCACGTAATTTGGTTTATGCTAACCCAAAGTTTTTTGAACCACAGCGAATTCAGGTGCTATTGGGGGCAGATGTTTATTATGATTTGTTATTAACTGGTCAAATGAAAATTCCTGAGACTTCTATAATTTTACAAAACTCTTATTTAGGCTGGATTGCAGGTGGAGTTATACATGATGAAAACGAAAATAGCGAAACTAAATATAATTGTTATTTATTAGAAAATCAAGATGAATTAGATTTGAAGGTGTTCTGGGATTTAGAGACAATAGGAATTAGGGATGACCCAGTTAATGTAAAAAATGAAGATATTTTAGAGAAATTTCGGGAAAAGGTGCGGTTTATAAATAACAGATATGAAATCTGTCTCCCATGGAAACGGGATTTGGAAGAACTAAACAATAATTACCAGATAGCCCAAACACGGCTCGCTACTCTCGTAAAAAGAATGAAACGTGATACAAGTTTATATGAAAATTATCGTAAAATTTTAGACGAATATTTAGAGATGAAAATTATTGAAATTGTTCCTGAGTCAGAAGAAAATTCTAACAAACCGATTTTTTATTTACCTCACCATACGGTATTTAAACAAGACAGTGTATACACAAAATGTCGCATTGTTTTTGATGCGAGTTCGCATGAAGCAGGTGAGTTGTCCTTGAATGACTGTTTGGATGCAGGCAGTAACCTAAATCCGAACATTTTCCATTTGTTGATTTTTTTTAGATTAAATAAAATTGCTGTTTTGGCCGACATAGAAAAGGCCTTTTTACAAATTTCTATCAACGAAAAAGATAGAGACGTTTTAAGATTCTTGTTTATAGATGACAATCCTGTCAACGGTGATGAATTTAAAGTTATTATGTACAGATTCTTACGCCTAACATTTGGTTTGAACTCAAGCCCATTTTTACTATCAGCCACTATAAAACAACATCTTAGTAAATTTAAGAAGGAATATCCGGTGACAACCGAAATACTCGATAGTTGTATTTATGTTGATGATCTCATTGCCGGTAGCGACACGGTACAAGATGCACTGAACATTTCACAACAATCACACAGAATTATGAAGGAAGCTAGTATGACTTTTCGAAAATGGATATCGAACAACGAAGTAGTAATGGAATCGTGGGAGAAGAACGGGTTTAGTACTTTACCTCAGCCCTTTGAGGAAAATAAACCACATAAGGTATTAGGACTGTTATGGCAACCTAAACAGGACATGTTGATGATCGATATTGATAATTTAGTAGAATTTTTGTGCAAGGCAAAAAATACGAAGAGGTTCGTTCTGCAAGTAGCAGGTAGAATTTTTGACCCCTTGGGTCTCATATCGCCATTTACAATACGAATTAAACTGTTGTTTCAAGAATTGTGGAATAGGAATTTAACATGGGATGAAGAATTGCCCCCCGATATTTCAAAGCTGTGGGAACAATGGTGTTCCGAGTTACCTCAATTAGTACAACTAAATATTCCTCGAAATGTGTTTCAGTTCCCTGAAGACTCTGAATATAAAGTAATACTGCACACCTTTGCCGATGCCAGTCCCAAAGCATACGGTGCTGTCATATATCTCCAAATATATTCCAAGACCCAGTCTTCCATTAAATTGCTAACATCGAAAAGCAGAGTGGCACCCCTGAGAAAGGTGTCATTACCCCGGCTGGAACTGTTGGGTGCATTACTAGCAGCGCGTCTAACTTGTGAGGTGAAGAAGGTGCTAGATCGCAAGGGACCGTCTTCTATGTTTCTATGGACCGATTCCCAGATTGCCCTTTATTGGATAAAGGGGTCTGCAAATAGGTGGAAATCATTCGTGTCTAACCGGGTCAAAGAAATCCAATCACTGACAGACCCATCCAGGTGGTTTCATTGTGCAGGGTCTGAGAATCCTGCAGATTTGCTGACTAGAGGTATAAAATCGGAAGATCTTATTCAGAGTCACAAATGGTGGACTGGTCCAGAATTTCTCAAGGACTCGTTAGATATTTGTAACAACGAACAATCACTAGTAGTTCCAGATCAGGAGATCTATTTAAATGAACTAAAAAGAGACTCCGTGGACAATATTCATGACTTTACCACCTTATCTATCACCACTGAACATTCTATAATTGAACACATTTTTTCATTGACTAATAATTTTATAAAATTAATACGTATAATTAGTTTTATTTTTAGATTTTACAAGAATTGTCGCAACCCACAGAAAACAAGGGGACCACTAACACTAGATGAAGTGAGACAAGCCGAATTATTTTTAATTCGGTCAGCACAAAAGGGTGAGTTTCGAGATGAAATAAAATGTCTCAAAAAGGGTAAGCCTGTTAAGCATAATAGTAGATTATCTTCTTTAAATGTATTCCTGGGAAATGAAGGATTAATTAGAGTTGGTGGCCGTTTATCGCATGCCGATTTGCCGCCTAACTCTAAATTTCCAATTGTGTTGCCTGCCAATCATAAGTTAACAAATATTATCTTAAATTATTTCCATTTGAAGTATTTTCATTTAGGCCCACAAGCCTTGCTTTTCCATGTTAGACAGAAATTTTGGCCACTTAATGGCAGGAATAATTGCCGGAAAATTGTTCACAAATGTGTGACATGCTTCAAAAATAAGCCTGTTGTCAGCTCCCAGTTGATGGCCGATCTGCCAAGGGAACGTGTGACCCCAAATTTTGCATTTTCCGTGACAGGCCTGGATTACTGTGGACCCTTTTCTATTAAATTTAGAAATCAAAGGAAGGGTGTATTAAATAAAGTTTATGTAGTAGTGTATATATGTCTATGCACCAAAGCAATACACCTGGACTTTGTTTCAGATCTCACAACTCAAGCTTTTATAGCTAGTTTAAAACGTTTCTTTGGCAGACGAGGGAAATGTGCCAAAATTCTATCTGATAATGCAAAAACGTTCATTGGAGCTGACATCGAGTTGAAAAAATTGCATAAACTGGTTAGTGTCCCAGATGAGGAATTGTGTAACTTTTTAACCCAGGAGGGTATCAAATGGGAATTTATTCCCCCCAAATCTCCTAATTTTGGCGGCATCTGGGAAGCAGCAGTAAAATCGTTCAAGTTTCATTTGAAAAGGGTAATAGGTGATCAAAAATTAACTTTAGAAGAATTTTTAACGATATTAGCGGAAATTGAGGGAGTTTTGAACTCTCGCCCCCTTACCCCACTATCCCCAGATTTTGAAAATTTCGAAACTTTGACACCCTCACATTTCCTTATCGGTAGGCCAATTACTTCGATCGCCGAACCTCAGTTAGATGAAATTAATGAAAATAGATTGGCAAAATGGCAGATAATCACCAAATTTAGCCAACAAATTTGGAAACTTTGGAAGCGCGATTATTTGAATAATCTCCAACAGAGGGGGAAATGGAAATTTAAAAAAGATGATGTACAGAAAGGAACTTTGGTACTAATAAAGCAGGAAAATTTACCTTCCACCAAATGGTTGGTTGGTAGAATAGTAGAAGTTTTTAAGGGAAGGGATAATATAATTCGAACGGTGAATTTACGCTTACCAGATGGGCGAATTTTTAAAAGAAACGTCCGAGATCTCTGTATATTACCAGTTGAGTAACAAATTTCCTTTCTTTCCCTAAGCAAACTTTAAAATGTATATATTATTTCTGTATTTAATCTAGTGTTATAGTGAATTTATTCTTGTATTATTATTGTGTATGTAAGTTGTTATATGCTATAATTTTTCTTGTGTGAACATTTTTTTTTTGCAAATTTATATGTTAATGTATATTGAAATTTGCATTTCAATCCCCGGGGGAGTGTTTCCTCCGTATATCATAATTTGTGAGAGGGCGCTACAAGCGCTTTGGACTGGAAGGGGCGCGGGCGAGGATTCCCCGCCAGTTTGTTGTTGTTGTTCTCCATGTAAGTTACGACGTAAGCGCAATGTATCAACCATTGCCAGTCTCCTTTGAATTTTATGTAAATAATTAAATGTTGTGTTGTGTTTTAGAAGCGTGGACTATCTATCCATTGACCACAGTACAGTCACATTCCTATAAAAGTGAGCTATCGAATACAACCTCATTTCCTAAAGACATACAGTGCTGGAAAAAAAGACGAAATTTAAAGTGCTATTATTAAAGTACTATAGCATTTGCTGTAAATTATTTCTTTTCTACAATATGAAATCACTTAAAAATCTTTATTGTGTCAAACATTCGCCAAAATATTATGCTGCTTTATTTTTTCTCCCCTCACACGCACACACAATCGCCAGACTTCTGCCCTGTTCAGCATTTGTGGCACATTTTGGATGTATCAGTGAGAAAAAGAAAAATTTCAAGCAAAGTGTAACTTAAGCAAACTCTCACCGAAGAATGTCCAAAAATTGGTGTATATACCTGTCAAAAATAGGTTGATCAATCTTCAGTCTATTATAGCCTGTTATAGATATACGAAGACATACCAAGTACTAACAATACTTGTTTATTTTTTAATATTTCCTATTTTTGTGTTATCATTGCTAGTGTACAAATAGTTTTGTGGCGTCACAACTGTTCGTTTCTTTATATATATATAGCGAGAGAGACAGTAAGATATTAAGGGGACAGTGGACACTGAAAAACATCAAATTCGATTAAAAAATCGATTTTTCAATTTTTACGAATAAAGTCAATTATGTTTTATTTAAATATATATCTATACGTACAGTAAATGATATTTCATTAGTATATTATAGTTTAACTTGCAAAATATAGTTTTAAATATGTATGCGTGCTTTAAACGTTGTTTTCTCAGAATCGAAAATTTTGCACATTTATGAAATTTGAAATGATCTATGCGTATTCCTAATTATCAGATTCTATTAAAATTTTTACTATGTATCTCTCATATAATAATAAATAAAAGTTAGTATAAATAGTTCTGCATTTTAATGTTAAAGTTTGCTACATAATGCAAAAACTAATTTATGCTAACTTTCTTTCTAATAACCAAAAAGTACTTGATCAAAAAAAAAAGTCATGTTATATCCAAAAGAAAAGCACATGGGGCATTTTAAAACATAACAATTATTTGTTATTTTAAAATTTTAATAATTTAAAAACTTTTTATTATTTTAACACTAAATTTTGGATTTAGCTGTTTGAACTTGCCATTAATAAGTCTACCAATTTTTAAATGAATCTGTTGAAAATTAAAAGATTTGGTTTTTAATGTCCCTTGAAATATGTTTATTTGTTTTGTAAATACATATGTCCCTTTGCTTTTATATTAATTGAGGCCTGGTGAATGCAAAATATCAAGGTATGCAAATATTTTTTTACCCGACTTCCAAGAAGGGTTATGTGTTTCACGCGTATCTGGGTATGTGGATTTCTTTATACCCTCGAAACATCCCAACGGCTGGATGGATTTTTATGAATGGGGTCTCTATCGATTCGTCTTAACCGTCCGATGGTTATAGGCTAGGTTTTGTTTTTATAAATTCAAAATGGCAGTCGTAAAATACAAAATGGCGGTAGAGACGAAAAAAAATTTACGCACAATATTGAGTGGCATACCATTGGATAGCTCTTTCAAAATGAAGACGATGTTTCATTCACTATTTTGCAGTCAGAATCTCTGTTTAAATATTACACATTCTGGAAGTTGTGTAGGTAGGATCTCTAGATTTACTTCAATTACTATAACCTTCATAGACATCTATAGGCCTCATCAAAATAGTGTTTATAGAAAGGAACTAACAATTAAAAACAACTTAAGTCATCAATACAAGTAAATAAAAAAAATAGGTAAGTAATATAAAAAATAGTTTCACATTGATGAGAAATAATTAATTAGTTCGCTTTTTACGCAGTCGGATTTTTTAAATTTAATTTTTACTTGCTTGCCACTGTATTGTCAGATTTCAAGAACAATATAATTGACGCTGAATAGTTTCATTTTGCTGATGTATGTCAGTATGTGCGTGCATGCGCGCATGTAGAGAAACAGAAAGTTATAAATATTACATTATTTTAAAAATTTGACGAGTATATATATTTTTTTAATCCGAAAAAAAATGAGATTTTTTTTTTTTTTTTGAGAATGATAAATCATTTTGGATTCGGGTTAAATTGCTTCTGGTTCTCGTCAACAAAAATCGTTTTTGCGGGTTTGAATTTGCGGAACTTTTTTTTTGTCTCGTTCGAGTTGGACTGCGAGCTGACTTCAAGTGAAATTTTTGGATTCGCATCGGGTATAACCCGATCTGTGTATTTTGTATTTTTGCCTTTTTTGGATCTCGAAAATAATTTCTGGACTTTTTAGTTGTTGCAACAGAAATGATACCATAAACCTACCACGTGGCCATCCTAAAATGTTACTTAAACAAGATAAACATGTAATATTACAGAGCTCCTGAGAGGCTCAAAATCTGGAAAATGTATACAAGCATCCATGCATTACTTCCCACTTTTCACTAGTTTCGTGATTGCACTTCCGCCATAGATAATATTGCATAAAAAAATTAACCGATGATGAATAATGCATTTCATTTTGCAAGCATTCAGTAATCCTTTAGAAAAGATTGTTCCTGGGAATTGTTAATATCTATTGACTGTTTATAAAAGCATAAAAGAGCTGTGATTTCTTGATCAACATTGATGAGGAAATCATCTTATGAAACATATGATTTTGAAGATTTCATCATTTTACTTTGAGCAGTTTGTGCTAATGCCTTAAATGATTTTGGTGGAACGTTTAGAATTTAGATAAAAGATTATTCGAAGAGTAAATATCCGCTGATTTTATTTTTTATATATTTTTTTATTATTATTTTCTTCAACACAAAAAACATTTTTTTTTTTTTTTTAGTTTTATTTTTATTGATGTTGGATGTCGAAATTTGTGAAATTTTTTATTGCCTTATGAAGATAAAGGAATGAATGAAAATAGTTAGAATATATTATGTTACATTTTCCACCATGAAGTAATATCTGCGTGTTATTAATTCTGGCGCTTTAAGTTTGGTAGACCTTTCACAAAAACAGTTTTATGCCAAACAAAAATATGAAACTTATATTTCAATATCTAAAAGTTTTAACCTTTCATGTATCTTAATCACTCATTGCTCGCGCTTATTCGGCTGCTGGAGTCTACTATCTCAAGCGTGTAATCTTTTTTATTATTATTTTTTTTTCCTTTGAGACCTTAATAAACGTATACAGAAGAACATCTATATGCTCTACAAACGTGAGCAAGTCTCTCTTAGACAGTCAAAATCATAAATATGTGTTAAATGTTGCTTGTAAAAATTTATAAAATATTTTTTGTAGCTTAGGCTACTACATACTTTTTAATAAAATCATCGATTATTATTAATTGGAAATGTCAAGGATATTTAATAAACTTTTGCGGTTTTCGTATATGATAATTATAATCAAACGTATTCTATTCGGATAAACATAATCAGCTTCTTATGTTAGTAAATTTAGGCATGATTCGGAACTCTCGAGAATAAGAAAAAATAAGTTGTTTTATTTTTGAATTGCTTGTTAAATTTAAAAAGAATGGTTTACTCCAGTCTCATAACTGTGGAAAAACAGGTTAGAGCTTATAGCGATCCCTGTGTGCATTAATTTTGAGCATGGTCGCACACAAGGCCATCGCAAAGACTTTTTATTGAGGGGGGAGAGGACCTTAAATTGCCAAGTCAAATTTCAGTATTTGCCAACTAGTTGTATAATTTTACCAAGTTACCAAAATTAGAAAATGTAATATAGTTCTTATTTGTAAAAAGTTTAATAATATTCCCAATTAGATTTGTAATTTTTGCCACATCTATCAGAAATATGAAATGTATTATAGTTCTTAATAAGTACAGAACTTGTGTGAAAATATAAATCACTTGAAAACAACGTTTAAACACACAATAAAACAGGCAGATTTGACCATACGTTTCGTGAGTACTAGGACTCACATCCTCAGTGTAAAAACTTTAAAAACAATATCCCCCCAACTGCATGTACGGTGAAAAAAAAAACCCAAATGTCAAAACATAATACCAAAAGACCACCAAGTTCTCTTGATGGTCTTTTGGTATTATGTTTTGACATTTGGGTTTTTTTTTTCACCGTACATGCAGTTGGGGGGATATAGTTTTTAAAGTTTTTACACTGAGGATGTGAGTCCTAGTACTCACGAAACGTATGGTCAAATCTGCCTGTTTTATTGTGTGTTTAAACGTTGTTTTCAAGTGATTTATTATAGTTCTTATTAAAGTTTTTAAAAAAAATGCCAACTAAGTTTGTAAATTTGCCAAATGAACGGCATTGGACTTTGCCCATAATAAAACTCAACTCCAGTTTCTTGAGCTATGGACACTCCAAAAGATAAACGTAGGAGCTTGGTGAGATTTTCTGTCTGTTGCCCTGAGACGAGACAAGTGAAATTCAAAGGCGCCACTCTTCACCCTATCAGGTTAAATGTACACATAAGAGTACAGTTTCAATATTCGTGTCGTTTCATATGAAATATTGGTCCTACTTTCATGCGCCATGCATTTATACTTTCAAAGTTACAAAATGTTTTTAGACAAACTTTGGAAATTAGTATTGGTCATATTGGGGTAAAATATTATGTCAATATTTAATTCATCGGAATTACTTCCGCATTATTGGTTAAATCAAGGGCAACTTCAGGAATATTGCATGATTATTTATTATTATTCATCTAATTAGCCAAATTGGAAAATCATTAGTCAAATTTGAAAAGTATTAAGCCATTATGCCGGTACTTTTCCCGTTAACCGTTTGCAGAACCTAGTGGCATACAAACAAGTGTCTATAACAAAACTATATACAACTATATACAACTGTCTATATACAACTTTGTTGTAAATGTTTATCAACACCTTTATCTCTAAGTGTATATAGGGGAAAGTAGGGTAATGACGCTCAGAAGGGTAATCCCGCTCACGCAATATCTCTAAACAGAATAGAATTGAAAACGTGAGATCGGTACCAGCACTTAGCGAACTTCATCGTAAGTTCCCAATAAGGATATAGCGACCGTCGGAAGGAAAGTATTTTTGTGTCATCACGTTATTAGTTTTCAGTTGTTGTATTATAAAATTCTACAACATCTAACTTGAAGGTAAGTGTACACTGTTATTTTCAAATATTAATTTACTCATTATGTGTACAAAATATATACATTTAGCGGTACTTTCATGCTTTTATTTATTTTTGTAGTGCGTTGTTACGCCAATTATAATGCATTAAAACCCAACATGGCGATAACGGGTAATGGCGCTCGCGTGGAATTCCAAAAGTGTTGCCAGTGGACAACTTTTTTAAAATTCAAATTTATTGATTAACACCACTTTTTTTGAAATGGTAAAATTCCCCTGTTTTCGCCTTAATTAATATGTCATTAAACAAGGAGGGTTTTACGATTTCAAAAAAGTGGTGAAAATCAAAAAACCTAAATTTGAAAAAAGTAGCCCGCTATATGTGTAACACAATATGTGTAAAGTGGTCGCAAAAAGTCTGCAGTGGTGTGAACAGCCCACACAACTACATATGTGACTTTTGTCTTACTTAAATGTTGTATTCAAACTCTGAACGCAATTACCCTACCATGTCGGGCATTACCGCTCAATCGATAGCTATTTAAATGAAACGAGAAAAAAAAATCCTTAAACTTTTATGCAAATTAGTTGATTGCAAACTGTTCCTTAAACTTTGGAGTTTTACTTCGTTAATAAAATGTTGATTTTTTTGTCTAAATTTGACTAGCTATTCATGTTTTCCCTTAAGTGAGTGCCATTCCCCTACTTTCCCTTAACTACTATTCAGGATTTTTTTTTAATTGTTTGTAGTAATAGTGATCTTATTTTCAACATACATCAGGCCTACTTTTTTACGGTTTTAATGGAATTTTTGTGTCATAACATAAATTTTTTTATGACTGCCTCATTTAACTAGATTTCTGCATATTCGGATTGGGTCCACGGCATATTAATTTGGTTATATGCAGTTTCACTATATGCTGATTTTAGCTGCATCTAAGGATTCATTCGAAATATAACTATCCAATAGTCTTTCGATTTTTTTTTCAAATAATCTCAACTAGGTATTATTTAAACTGCAGTAAAAGTTTTATCATTAATTATTCATACGAATATCCACTGTTGCCCACGCCGTCTGGAGAAGAAAGTAATAACCTTACTCCTGATCTTTTTTTTTTTTATTGCTATTGAGAAAAAAGAAACTGTGACAGTTCAGCGGGTAAAGAGTACAAAAACGACGAGACCTATTTCATATTACTGAGAGATGACTATTTTTTGTAATTCAGCGGAAGCCGTAGGTACAAATCTTTTTCACATTCATCTAGTCTTTTTTTTATTGTTGAGAAAACAAATCGCTTTAGCTTTCGTTATTGGCTTACATAAGTGTAGCATATAATGAGCTTGCTCCAAGATAACCATCTCGACTTCCTCCTCCAGATTTGAGAATGGTCACGCAGCCGTGATCTCTGTGTTCTTTCGGTTGTGTTCTTCAGATAAATTAGAGAACTTGGAATACAACATGATGCACCAGCAAAGCGTGGTCATCGTTTAAAATTTTCTTCTATGCTTTGCCAGCCAAGTTCGAATGTGTCTTGCGGCGTTGAGATAATTAGGTGAAATGTTGCACAAAGCCATGCTCGGGTGTAACAAGGAAATATTACACGCTCTGTGAGAACAGTGTAAACATTTCTCCAGAAGAAAGAAGAATTTTCCCGACTAATAATAGGTGTCTTATTTAGAAAATTAGTTATATAGTGTATGCTTCGAAGCAGTTTATAACCTCAAATTTACTAGATATCTATTTTGATCTTGAAAGTGAAATGATTTCGAAGAATACTTCGCTCTAAGTGATGAAATAATTTGATAGTAACATAAGAAAAAGATAGAAAATCAAATACCAAAAGAGTTTAGTTATTAAAGTTAAAAAAAAAAAAATCAATATTTTATTAACGAAGTATAACTCCAAAGCATAAGGAACAGTTTGCAATGAATTAATTTGCATAAAAGTTTAAGGAATTTTTTTATCTTTTTTTTAAAATGACCATCGATTGAGCGGTAATGCCCGGCATGGTAGGATAATTGCGCTCAGAATTTGAATACAACATTTAAGTAAGACAAAAGTCACATATGTAGTTGTGTGGGCTGTTCACATCACTGCAGGCTTTTTGCGACCACTTTACACACATTGTGCACACATATTGTGTTACACATATAGTGGGCTACTTTTTATAAATTTAGGTTTTTTAATTTTCACCACTTTTTTGAAATTGTAAAATTTTACTTGTTTAATGACACATTAATTAAGGCGAAAACAGGGAAATTTTACCATTTCAAAAAAGTGGTGTTAATCAATAAATTTGAATTTTTAAACAGTTGCCCTATGGCAACACTTCTTCTGGAATTCCACGCGAGCGCCATTACCCGTTACCGCCATGTTGGGTTTTAATGCATTATAATTGGCGTAACAACGCACTACAAAAATAAATAAAAGCATGAAAGTACAGCTAAATGTATATATTTTGTAGACATAATGAGTAAATTAATATTTGAAAATAAGAGAGTACACTTACCTTCAAGTTAGTTGCTGTAGAATTTTATAATAAAACAACTGCAAAATAATAACGTGAGGACACAAAAATACTTTCCTTCCGACGGTCACTATATCCTTACTGGGAACTTACGATGGAGTTCGCTAGGTGCCGGTACCGATCGCACGTTTTCAATTCTATTCTGTTTAGAGATATTGGGTGAGCGGGATTACACTTCTGAACGTCATTACCCTACTTTTCCCTACATGTAATTTTCATTTAATATTTGTAATGATTCTAGTTTGAAAGTTTCACGTTTTACCTTTTTGACAGTTTACTATTAATTTTGTTTCTAACAGCATACATCAAATGTTAATATGTATCACATTTTTTAAATTTAATTATTTTTATCTATTGCCAATCAGTTTCTAGTTTAGTTACTGACAAAACTATTTAAAATGAGTACTGAAATCCCTTTAGTAAGTTCCGAGAAAAAGGCATACATCAATATCAGTGTTTTACATGTGATTTTTTATTTGCTTATTTGCGTAACTATTGTATTTTGTATTTTTATTCCTAGCGCAACGATCAGTTTACAGTTTAGCTACTAACAAAAACTACCTAAAAATAAGTATTGAAATACCTCTTCCAGAGATAAACATTTATCAACAGCAGCTGTACTGAATGCCATTTCGCAGCTTTTATCGCCCCCCTTAATTATTTGCTCATGGATTACTTTGAGTTAAAAAAAATCTACTGAAATTCAATAAAATATACATTTAAATTGAAGAATCTTACACTATATATCTATTAAAGAGTAAACTTTTGTAGATTTTGTAGGCTTGGTAAACTATTGTTTGCCACACAAATTCTTACTTTAAAACAAAAATCTAAAACAATAAATTGGGAAGCAGAGACACAAAGGCATATAAAGTACAGGCGAAAGAATTATTTCTACTCCTCAATTTTTTTCTTTTTCCTTTTTAACGAAAGGAATTGCAATTGATTCTTTTAAAGATTTTTTTTCTCCATGAATACCAAAAGAAAACGTAACAATTTATTTTAACATTTTAAAAGACAAAGTTTGAAAGATGGATGCAAAAAAAAAATAAATAAATAAATAAAAAATAAAAGAAATATTTTTTTTGTGCGCCTTTTACTTACTCATCATACGTAGTATGGGCAAGTCTTGTTTAATATACAATTGTATACACTAATTCAATTATAATAAAAGAAGTTGTTTTAGTCTGCTGTCCTTTGGCTTTAATAACTGTTTAAAGGTGTTGCAGCCATTGTTTCCATTATTTTTTTCTCTGTGATTCTGCCCCTATCGTCTCCCAAACTTTCACCAGAGATCCTTTTGAATTATTTTTACTGGTGTTTTTTTCTTTTTCGGATTTCAATGTCCATTAGAATGTATGCTTTTTTCTGGATTGAGCTCTGTAGGTTGTTATAAAATTGAAAAATGTCTTGGAGATTTGTAAAACAGCCATCTTTGCGACCACAGAATTATGTTTGCGCCATTTTTTGCTGGGGGTGATCTATTTTCCTAACACGACTCGGTAATTAATGGCGCGACCTATCAATATATCCTAAATCTGTGATTGTAGTATCAGTAAATGTTAAATTCCCAACTCTATTAGAAACTACACGTCCCCAAATCCTTTCCACCGCCATGATTTAGTTATGGAAGTATATGTTTCGAATCTACACGGAAATTTTATTTTTTTCGCCATATTTTTCGATTACTATGTGGAATAAAATTTTTAATCTTACTCTTCTTAGAAAAAACATTTTTCAAAAATTTTGTAATTTATCTCTTTACGCCAAAGGCAAACTCCAAAAGCTTTTCTAATTTTCTTCATTGATGAGAGCATTTTCTCTTGAATTTCGTTCTTTTATACCTGCAGCATATAAAAAAACATTTTATTTGAGATGTCATCGTGATACTAGAAGACGTTGGAAAGTCTTCTACAAGTATTAAAGTTGAACACATTGAGTCTTTTTAAGTTGTTTTATAACATCTCTTTTTGTTTTTAATGTTAACTTACTGAAACCATCTAAGGCGGGTTTATATTCAACGCATACAGTTTTTCCCCCATAGTTTCCGACTATGAAACCAGCAGTTTTAAATGAGAATTTAACAGTTTTTCTAATTTCTCAGTAAAAAGTTCATTTTCTTTCGAGAGTTTAGAATGTGGTTTATTCTATCCAATGATACTTCTTTAATTTTAGTTTCCATTGTCAACAACTTCGCGTAGATAATGTTTCTTGTTTTTAAAAAATATATGTTACAACAATTATGTACAACCACTCTTTAGAGGTCTTACGGACCGGAATTTCCAGGCCCGGGTCCGGCTCGATAAAAAAATTAAAAGTTCGGCCCAAGCCCGGCAACGGCCCGTTTATATTTTTACAGTTCACGGTCCGGCCCGTCAAAAATCGGTGCAATCAGGCCCGGCACGTTGAAAAATCAATTAAATGAGGCCTGACTCAATTTCTACAAAAAATTTGGATTTTTCTAAACGTACAATTAAGATTCTTTTTAAGAATAATTCTGCATATATAGTAAGAGATAATTTTGCAGTATATTTTAAAATTACTATGTGTTCGCAAGACAGAAAATACACAATAGCAACATTAATGATTACTTAGAATCCTAGACGTTTCAACATTCAAATAAGGATTCATTAAAAAAATAACGTAGTTTAGAATAAAAGATAAAAGGAGGGTTAAAAACATAACTTTTGAAGTTGTATAATAAAAAGCACATTTATAAAAATATTCCTCTGCCATTTAATAAGGCTTTTCTCAAATCCAAAGGAGCTACTTTCTGATACATTTCTGAATTCATTTCTTTTCGGAAACGTATAAGATTGGCAGGTGTTCTTATTGAGAAACTATGTAAACGAATAACGTTATCCATTTTTTATAAAGGCAATATATCTTTGAGAAAATACTGTCAAAGTTAAAGTTTTGAATCCAATTTCCAGAAGCGATAGCACGGGGAAGGAGAAAAACCTGCAGTCATGTGACAAGAATCTCTTATATCTCGACAAGTAATTTATTTATGAAAAATGGAAAAGGCTATTCGATCCTAAATCCCTTCAATCGTCAGGTCTGTCAATTTTATGCTTTTACAGTTAAAAATGAGTCAGAAAATGCGTCAGAAAATTTCTTATTGTTGAGCAGTGAATTCGAAAACCTTAAGGTATATTTCCAAAGATTCCGTTAACAGAAGTTCGTTATCGCTATTAATAATTTTACAAAACATATTGCCTTCCCTACACATCCCTACACATCCTGAGAATAATAAAGTTCAGTTCGGGCCTTGTTCAACTATGTAGAAAAAAAATGCAAGCCTGATCTCGGTCCAGCACGAGTCTGCTGAAAAAATTAAGCCCGGCCTCAGACACCATTTAACTGTCCGATGCCAATCTCTACGCTGGACATATTACATTTCTGTATTGATGTTGTCAAACCAACATCGTCTCATGACGCACATTTATACTTATTCTCGCCTACGCTGGACATATTACATTTCTGTATTGATGTTGTCAAACCAACATCGTCTCATGACGCACATTTATACTTATTCTCGCGAAAGTCACATTCGTTAAAAATGGTTTATATTTTATCGGCTTGAATTAAGATTTTATTGCGGGCTGGCAGGCCCGCTTAATTTTTTTTTTATCGAGCCGGCTCGTTGAAAAAATTGTTCTAATTCTGACGACCTGGCCGTTTGAAAATTCGCCTTCACTTTGCCGGTCCGGGTACGGGTTTCAGTCCAAGCCCGGGCCGTGCAGACCTCTACCACTCTTTAAAACATCTGTTTACTCATTAACACCATACAGTAATGTATATCGTTGGTACCATGTCAAACTATCCAATATGAAAATATCATTGCCAGTGGGCTACTTTTTTTAAATTCAGATTTCTTGGTTGGAACTTTTTTTGAAATAGTAAAATTCGCCTTATTTAACCTTTTTTAATGACATATTGAGGCAAAAACAAGGGGAATTTTACCATTTCAAGAAAAGTGGTGCCAATCAAGAAATCTGAATTTAAAAAAGTAGACCACTGACAACACTGTTTCATATTGAATAGCTTGACATGGTACCGACGATATCACGAGTATACAAAATGAACTAATACTTTTTTGCATTGAATTTAGAAACTTTTCCATTAAAAAAATTATTATTTGGTTTCTTTAAGTTTTTATTTTGTATTTACTTAAAAGCATATGAAAATTTATGTATTAAAATTGTTCCTATCAAAATATCTATTTATATTTTGTTAAAAAGTATAAATAATCATTTAGCCATCTATGGTAAGATTGGTTGCCAGAAATTGGTTTCTTCAAGTTTTTTTTTTATTTTATTTATTTATTTTTTTAAGAAAAATAATACTCTAGTTAAATAAAATTTGATCTGCAAAATGAACATTGCTTAAAGTTAGAAGAAACAACCACCTACACCAAACTTTTATCTGATAATACTCAACTACTCTTATTACGACGCTTCTCTGCCGAGCTGGGGTTATTGGAGATAATTAAAACCTGTATTTTGAGTTAGATTTTAACTTTCAGAGCTATGATCTGGGCACATGACACCGTGGATTCTCTAATGTAAGACGTTAAGACGTTTTTATTCGGTACGCCAAAATTCGAGATTTTTTTTTTTTTTTTTTTTTTTTGCTTCATTAGAGCGAAAAGTTCAAGTACATTTACTGGCGAAATACAAGAAGGCTAGAGTGGAGTTCGATTACAGAGTTATCTCTCTGACATTCGTACGTTGTATTTCTGTTTTGCTGCCTAACGTGCAATTAGGAGAACTGTGTTTTCAATGCGTAATTAAGAACTTTTATTTTTCGAAGCATCTTATGGAAATCTTATTTTAGATATATTCTATATGCATGCATAACTTTGTAATGTGACTATAATGTTCTTTTAACCTTTAACTGATGTCACAGAAATTGTCACGTAACTAACGTAAAGCGGTCTGCGTGACCGCTCCATCGAAAGATGAATAAAAGCCGCGATTAACTCATAGGATGTTGTTTTTGCACTGAACTTTTTGTACAGGAGTGTTATAATTAAAATTCACCTATTCAAAAGTCTCTGGTGTTAGATTTTAAGTTCCGAACGAAACAAAATTTCAGTAGTGTTTGTAGATAAACTGAAATTTGCATGTTAAACTGTGAAAATTGAAAAAAAGCACCGATAACATCAGTTAAAGGTTAATCGAAATCATGTGAATA
The DNA here is from genome assembly GCA_963932465.1 of Maratus speciosus. NCBI lineage: Eukaryota > Metazoa > Arthropoda > Arachnida > Araneae > Salticidae > Maratus > Maratus speciosus. The sequence goes on from OZ010791.1 coordinate 146,220,237, forward strand.
AAGCTTCCTTTTTTAATTTTTACATGAAATTAAGTATATTCAAATCCATCCTGAAACATGGAACCCGAAATGAGAAAAAATAAATACTATATTTAAGTGCAATTATGCGAGAATAGTCTATAATATAAACTGTGATATAAAGTTTATTTATCATGAAGTAAATTGAACACATGAAAATGGAATATATTTAATCCTTAACTACTATTAGCGGTCTCACTGAACGCTGCTTTTTTTCTTTTTCAGTTTTCATGGTTTAACTTGTAGTTTTCAGCTTAATTACAGATAATGATGAAATTCTGTTCCATTTGGAGCTCTAGTACTATCGCTAGAGACATCTGAATAGCGGAATTATAATTATAATTGTCTGAGCGAAGCGAAGGCTAATACTCAGCGAAATATTACTGTCCGGACACATTACTACTACGATGGATATTAACGCCATGTCCTACTAAAAAAAAGCCTAATAAAAACCTTTCGTCAAGCATAACTCAAAAAATATTTGTCGGATTTCGTTTCTGATTGCACCAGAAGGTACCTGTGAGGGTCGTCTACTGAATGCACCTACTATGAAAAATAAGTTCCAAACCGTTTAAAAATTATATAGAAAAAACTGATAAAAAAGCACAATTTATCTGCATACGTCACAGAAATTTGGTGTGCGTCACTTTCACCGGTTGATGTTTTCGTAGACAACTGGTTTGAACACATGGAGCAAAAAAAAAAAAAAAAATACGCACGCATTAATATTGAATAGATCAGTTTCAACCACGTGATCACAAACCTTGCAACAACCCGTGGCAACCAGTTTTGGTGGGCAATCAAATAATAATACAGTACTCCGTACCACGGTGACCGTTTTTAGCCTGCTGTATAAAATCTGGCCTGTTATATGACATACAATTGTGGATGATTAAAACAAAAGACATGAGTGTTTATTGCTCCGGGAGGTTATCTTTCTCTGGATGTCTGTCTTTTTATCATACAGCATGCAATTTTCTTGTAAAGGATGATATTATTATGCAGTAAAACCTCCATAACGGACACACCCAATTAGTGGACACCTCTATTTAGTGGGCATTTTTTCGATTACCAACCCTTAAATAACTGTACATTTTTTACTCTCAGTAGTGGACACCTCCAAATAGAGGACAAATTCTGCCCTCCCGAGGTGTTCGCTATTCAGAGGTTTTACTGATAAAACCTCCATAGCGGACACACCCGATTAGCGGATATCTCTATTTAGCGGACATTTTTTAGATTACCAACTCTTAAATAACTGTACATATTTTACTCTCAGTAGCGGTCACCTCTAAATAGAGGACAAATTCTGCATTCTCGGGGTGTCCGCTATTCAGAGGTTTTACTGTATATAATATTGATAGTTATTTTACAGGGCCACACGAAATAAGAATATATGAAACGAATATAAACTAAATTCGGGATTGGTAGATCGCTGATGGTAATGTAATTTTAGGATGTTGTTACAGTCATCCGCAGCATGTTTTCAGAGTTTCGTTCATCTAACGAAACCCTACCTGTCTCACTCCTTTGTCTGTCTCTCTGTCCGTCTGTCACAGAGCCCGTTCTCAGAAACTATATATGTCGGAGACTTGAAAATTTGCATACTTATAGCTGAACACCACACATCAAACGGCAAATAATAAAATTTTGAAAAAGGTTTAATATTTAACCCTCTGGGCTCTAACTGGTGTATTTAAAGCAATTTTTCTAACTCAGCCACTAATTAAGTTGGGGACATGAAAGTTTGCATATTTATAGCTGAACACTTGCGATAACACGATAAATCATAAAATTTTGAAAAAGTCAAATTTAACCCTCTGGGCTCTGTGTATTTTAAGCAATTTTTCTAATTCAGCCCCTAATTAAGTTGGAGACATGAAATTTTGCACACTTATAGCTGAACACCTCACATCAAACGGCAAATAATAAAATTTTGAAAAAGTCTAATATTTAACCCTCTGAGATCTAACTTGTGTATTTTAAGCAATTTTTCTAACTCAGCCCCTAATTATGTTGGAGATATGAAAATTTGCATATTTAAAGCTGAACACCTCACATCAAACGACAAATAATAAAATTTTGAAAAAATCTAATATTTAACCTCTAATATTTTGTTTCGCGCAATTTTTAAATTTAAACTGTTTTGCAATACTATTTTTTGTTCTTTTGCATAATAAGTGTAATGTGATGCAATTTCTTCTATTTCAGACTTCTAACGCATGTTAATGAATTTATTTTACAATATCCTTTCTCTTTCAAAATTCACATGTAAATATAGTTTTAATGGCGTAATTTCCAATAAGTGCCTGCTTTTTATACCTAATTATTTAATTCTAATTTGAAGGTTTTTTCTGTTTATAATAGTAACGTGTAAATAATTTTTTTATTTGAAGTATTGTTTGCGCTGTTTATACAGTTGGCAACAGTTTAAATTAATACCATTTTCTAAAATATGTAAAAAATATCAGTCAAGATGCTGAATATTTGAATTTAAAATAGAAATAAAACCTCAAAAAATGAGTCAAATTGAAATAATTAATGAAATCTGCACACCGGGATTTTCTATTGAATAAAATGATCTAAAAATGACTAAATTCACATGTATAGCTTTCGCTCCTATAAAATTTTTTTTAATGGAACGATTTTGTCCAATTTTAGCATTAAATATCTCTTAAAATAATTCTTCGATTTGAAAACTGTATGCATTAGCGTGTTGATCAAACATTTCGCTATAATACCACCGATTTTCATATTTTTGTATGCAATAGTTTTCTTAATATTAACGAAGAAAGACCTCCGGTCACAAAAAATTCAAAACCGGCGGCGGCGGTGACAGCGTTAGTTACTTTTTTTAGAATAGAGAGATATATAAAAATGAAAACTTGTCTATCTGTCTGTTTGTAAGTCTATAAAAATCCACAATTTGGAAGCCAAAATTGTGAAAAGATACGTACATGTGTATTAAAACATGGCCGAGGCAACTAAAGTAATTCGGAATCGAAATAATTTATAGTTAATTTTTAATTAATAAAAAACCACCAATTTAACAGCAATTTCTTATCAAATTTAAACATTTTTCGTTATAGCAGTTGCCAACAATTAAAAAACACAATAAAATTTTACTACAACAATTAATTATCTACTGCAAGATTTTCACGTGAAAAATGAAAATGAAATAAATAGTTTGACGAATTTTTAAAAAAGGTGAATATTACGTCATAACTTTTCTATTGCAAGATATTCACGTGAAATATGAAAATGAAATAAATGGTTTGACGAATTTAAATGAAAGTGAAAATAACTTCATAACTTTTCTATTTCAAGGTTTCCACGTGAACGAGGAAAATATTACGTCATATTGGAAATATAAAGGACGTGGTGGATATAGTATAACGTCATATGAGGGTGAAAAATATATTGAAGCATGATAAAAATCCGATTAGGGAAATATTGGCCTATTTTAACATTATTGCTCCAATTATAAATTGAAATAAGTTCATTTATAGCTGTATTCTTTTACGTCTGTTATATACATTTATACATTTTTATACAGCGTTTTCATATGATTCATTCATACAACATTTCGACTGCTTTTTTTAATGTTTGTTTTGTGTTGTATGTTAAATTTTGAAATTGATTTTTCAGAACAAACATCCTTCAAATTCTGGGCAACACCGGCACTTTAGTCTGTAACAAATAAATGGCTTTTGTATCTGTACATCTAATGCTAATATTATAAAGCGTTATAATATTATAAAGTATATAAATATTATTAATGCTTGTACGTTTGTGAGGTATTATCTCTGAAACTACATAGCCAACTTAAAAAAAATGTTGGTGGCCATCTCTGCTCCAAAAAAAAGACTATTTTATGTCAGTGCAAGAACCTACATCGCTGCAGGAGCAAAAAAGTTCTAAAATTGTGATTTCTGCGACATTGATTGGGTTAGAAACTTTAAATTTGGTGCGGTAGTTACTTTTAAGATGTAAATACTCGTAATGGACGCTCTCTAAAAGGTTCAATTTGACGGATAAACGTAAAAATTTCTAGAAAGGTTCTAAACTATGATTTATTTGGAATACTGAAATTTTTGGGATACTGTTGGGGTTAGAAACTAGAACTTTGGCATGGTAGTATTTAATAAGATGTAAATGCTCGTTGTAGAACGAATTCTAAAAAATAGAAAGACTAAACAAAGCGGAAAAAGATCTAAAGATGATCTAAGTAACGAAGTACATGGAATTGTTAGGAATATAAACATGAAAATTGACATGGCTGTATTTATCATGACGTAAATTCTCGCAATAGAACAATTTCTAAAAATGCCGCTATATAAAACAGTGCAAAACAAAAAACTTTCAAAAATTTTCTATTTCTGTGTTACTGCTGGGCCCAAAACCTTGAAATTTTGCTTCGGGTTAGTTTTAAAATATACAATTGTCTCTATGAATGGTTTCTAAAAAATTTAAAATTTAAAAAGATGAAATTAACGGAAAGCGATCTCAATTACCATTAATTTGGAATTATTAGGTACAGCAACTTTAAATATTTCATAATGCTGCATTTCCTCCGCAAAACATGCGATTTAAATGCAATAAAACTGATAGATACCCACCTAGCATTAAATAAATTGTGTAAATATTGAATAAAGACCTGTATGAAACAGTGAGTAGGTTGCCCGAAAGTACTTGTTAAAGTGTTCCTTCTCTAGGCTTTTCTCTCTCTCGCCAAGGCCACTAACAGAGGGAAGTGCCGTTTTAAATGTGATATGAATTTTTTATCCGATTCATTTTTCTAGACATTTTATCATAAGGTCATATTCTCAATCATCATTAGTAGCTTTTTTATATATTAACTTATTCCGGTGAATTTTATAATCGGGTTCATATTGGCGTATGTTAGCTTGCATGATTTCCTGAATAAATATGTATGGATTTGTAAATTACTTCAAATGACACTTTGACAGCTCAAAAGTTATGCAGACGATATATTCAGATCTTGTGTCATACTTTATGTTGTAATCATTGCCGATTTCTTTTATTTAATACATGCTAAATACAGCTCAACTTGTGCAGAATATGTTTGAAAACAAAACAATACAGCGTATGTAGTGGCCAGCATACACTCATCATTTAAATCCGATCGAGCATATCTAAAACACACTCTAACGAAGCATTGCATGCCACTGTTGATGTATTCGGTACTTTGATACTATATTAGATTTTGAAGAGAGAATTCCTTAAATGTTATCGACAACCTCATTGCATCCGTGGAAAACAGATATTGTACAATATTAACTATTCCGGGGGAGCACACACCATATAAAGTATAGTCCATTCTTTTTAAACATCATATATTTGTCATTTAAAGTTACTCAAATTGGTGCGGAGCGTCTGATTATGCTCTTGACATCATTTAATACAGTTAAAATTCCGATATAAGTAATTTAGTGTTTCATTTTCTATTTTACTTTTAATATATTGCGTACTTTCAATTTTATATCCATGCATGGCTGTCTTGAATGGTTTGATTTCCCATTTTTTTAAACAGTGTATACGAATTTATATGTAAGATTTTGTAATTCTACAATTCGTTTATTTTCATCATTTCAATTTTTCGCAGTATATGGACAATTAAAAATAACATCTCATTTTCTTTGCTTCCACATGTTATTATTAAATTATGTTCTCAGTAATATCGCTCAGACTAATCCCTCTGAGGGAAGTCCTAGTTGTCCTGTACACAAGGTTTAGTATAGAAACACTATCCTATGATTTCATCGAGCTTTTTATTCATAAGAGACCGCTACCAGTAATTAAGGGTTAAACCTATAGTTATTTTGAAAATTGAGATGCTACGTGACACTGCCTGACACAAGTAAATAAAACAACGTTTAGAGCACCAAAATATATACCAACTAGTATTTGCATACTAGTTTCGGAAGCATTCAACATACCGTCATCAGAGCAAAGAAAGATGGAATTTTATTCATATGTATTATTAAGAAAGAAGCGGATCGAGGGGGTCATTTTATTAACCAGTATAATTTCAGGGAAATACAGGGAACAGCCAACAAGAAAATACACAGAGAAAGGAACTGTTCATGCAAAAAAGTGGCTAGAAGGTTTTAATTATATAAATACGTAGCACCTATAGTCGTCGTTCAGTCCGTCTGTCTGTCCGTCCGCATATAACAGCGCAAAAACTACCCGACCGAATCGTTTGAAATTTAAAATATATAATTGTTGTATAATTTTGTCGAGTCATTTCAAACTTTAGGAAAATCGGGTGTAGGGGAGACCGGGGGAATGGCGCCACTCGGGGTTATGCCGCCACACCGTCTAGTTTAAAAGCTAACGGCAGTTTGAGATAGTGATTGCGCCTGCACTGTAGCGGCCAACAATAGAAACAGTGCCTAGGGTGAGAATGGTTTTGTTGTACGTCATTCGCTTGTTCTAGTGAAAAATTTAGTTTTCATCTAGTTGCTTCTTATTTTGGAGCTTCAAATGAGTAGAGGTAAACACCTTTTATTGTAACATTAGGTACTTAAGATAATATTACCCGTAATCTACATGCATTCGACGACATTTTGATGCAATTTGTTGAACAAGTTCGGTTCTTCTTTCGGTTTTTCTGGGGGGTTTTTCACTATATTGTCCTCTCGGGGTAATGCCGCCGCCATGGCAAAGGGTGACTTTTCCAAAATATGTTAAATTGTAAGCTTGGCACATTAATAAATCTAGCTTAAGGATCATTATAATTATTCATTATTTTGATAAATTATTGCTTTCAAAATATTTTTAGTAGGTTATGTGTTTCCTAGTATCGATTTTATGTATTTATAGAGTGGCGTCATTACCCCGATACAGTGGCGGAATTACCCCAGTATCCTGGGTAATCCCGCCACTGTATAGAGGTTGAAAGAATTTTTTTTTATGTGTGCTTAATTTACAATTATGATTGCGGTTAAATTTATACAGATACTAAAGATAATGGTTCAGCTTTAGAAGTTTTACTTTTAAAAAATAAACATTTTTTTGAGGTGAAAAAAATTAAATTCCCTTAAGGTGTCGCCATTCCCCCGGTCTCCCCTATAGTTTAATTACAGGGACAGTCAAACATTTTCCGTTACATGACGGCCAATGGGAAAAAATTATTTCAAGTACAGTCGTGGAAAAAAAAAAAAGTAAACACCCCCTACTAACTCCTCAACAAATTATCGTAGAAGAAAGTTACTGGTACCGAACGATTGGAAATAAAGTTTACTTTTAAATGATGTATATAAAATTTGCTTAGGGGGCCATCTACATATTAAAACGAACCATAACTTTGTTTTTCAATAGCAGTACCCAATTCTGACAGCATAAATCAACTCTACACCCTTCAATTAGCCTAAAAACGAATTTTTATGCAATTCGTACTATAAGTTTCCGAGAAATTAATTATTTTAAAACGAGCGTATTTTAAGGGCTGTATCCAAATTGAAGTTCTGTACTGGATTATTAACCGAGAGAGCCCCTTCCTTGATCAAGGCACCTTAAGCGCCACTCAAGGAGTCAATGAAGCGTGTTAGATTACAGTACAGCAGAATAAATTTCAAAATGTCTACTCGCTTCCATCATAGACGGCCCCTTAATCCATCATTTTGCCGTTTATTAAGCATAATTTGAAAACTACTTGGAAGAAAAATGTGAAATTTGTGAATTTCCATAAAACAGGACTTAATAAATCTAAATCCATCAAAAAAATTGTAGGTTGCAATTCATAATTTTTTCGAATATTAATTTAATAATTCATAATTCATATCATAAAATTATAAAAATTGCAAATTCAGCTTATTTATGTTTGGGTATATTAGTATTATTACTACAAAAAAAATTAGCACATTAGGAGCATAATTTCGGGAGATATAAATAAAAATATGAAAATGTAATTTAACATTAGAAGCACTAAATTTTGAATGTTTATAATTCAAAAACTTATCATTCAAATGACTTCAAATTTGGTGTCTAGGCATAGTTTGAACCGAAGATTTGAAATATCTCGTTAAAATTGGGTATTGCTATTGAAAAAAATGAAGTTTGGATTTGTTTTAATATGTAGATGACCCCTAAGAAAATTTTATATACATCATTTAAAAGTAGACTTTATTTCCAATTGTTCGGTACCAGTAACTTTCTTCTACGATGATTTGTTGAGGAGTTAATAGGGGGTGTTTACTTTTTTTTCCACAACTGTACATTTTAATGATATTACAGCTTTTCGAAAAGAATATAATTGATATGCACTTGTGGAGTGCACTGAAATATACATTCAGTACAATATAAAGTGCAAACAATATTTATAAAACTAGTTGTAGTATGAACGCACCTCATTTGCCACGTTTGACGTGCAATTTCCAACTTGTTATTTTTTCTATAGATATGTAAACTTCAAGAAAGTCAAGTTTAAGTATAAAAGTGGAGTTCCAGGTAAAATTTGTAGAATTTACTTGGAAATCTTATTAATTTTTCGTATTGCGAGTTTTTCTATTTTTCCTGTTGGCTGTATCCTGTATTTTCCTGCAATTGTACTGGTCAATAAGCCTACCCTCTAATCTGCTTCTTCCCTATATAAGAAAAATGCATCATTGTTTGCACTAACGACGGTACTCTGGATGCTACCGGAGCTAGTATGCAATAGTTGATGAATCTTTAAAAGTTGTTTTATTTACTTATACAGTTATTTTCTTGTAAAACGAAGTCCTTTACTTTCTTTAAAAAATAGCTTGCTAAAAATGATTTGTTATTAGAAAATTTTAAGATTTGTGCCAGAGTACTTCACATACTCCATCTCCATAAAATTTCATCTCGATCTGAGAAACTTTACGAAGCTAAAGAGAAACAAATATCCACCATAAAGACTGAAATCTTGAAATTATAAATATATTTTCATTGAAAATCGATAAAATGTCGCCTAATTAGAATTGAATAGGGTGAAGTTGATTTGTTATTGATAAGTTAGGAGGATTTTAAAATTTGAACACAAACTAAAAAATGTGAAAAATTAAATGAAAGGTAGTTTTTCTAATGTTTAATGGTCAGCTATTTAGAAGATTTAACTTCTAAATAAGTTTCCACGATTTTTTTTAAAATCTGAAGTCCTTTATTGTTTTGACTTGAACAGGATTATCATGTTTTCACTGAATTGCATCACTATTCTGTCATTTGTATCATAATTTTATGGGTACTTGCTCATGCGTTAAAAAATAAAGCCTCCGTCCATATTTTCATGTCTATCCAGATTGCTATTATATTAGTCATAGTAAACATATAAAGCCTCTCTTTGTCCCCCTTTTGTCAAAGAAACATTTCTTGACAACGAATTTAACTGGAAACCATTAACTCTTCTCCCCCACGTAAGAAATTAGCCTCCGTTTCTCTTGTCTTTGCTGATTACTTAAAGTAAAGAAGAAGAAAGAGAAAGAAAACGCGACAAAAGGTTGTTATTGTCATGGTGTAGGCGGAGTAATAATAGCAAGCCAGAATTTTTGTATGTTTTAGAAAAATAAAAAATGCTTTCGTATTTCTTGACCATATTTTCATTGAAATCTATTCATGAGTTAAAATCTACAAAGCGTTGTTTTCTATTTCTTATATTAGTTTTTGATGTTTTTATAACCCACTCTTTCGCTTCAGACCAGATTTTGCGCTCTAAATATTTTTTTAAAAAGTTAATTAATGTATTTTGGTATTAATACACTATATTATGTCCTCCGGAGTGTGCAAAGGATCATTGTGTTTATAAAAAGCAAATATCTCGGGCTGTAAACCTGGAGGGGCGACTTTTTTTAACAGTTGGACTTATCCCTATCCTCTGCAGACAAAGCTCTGTTTTTTAAAATGGAAAAGTAAACATGAAATAAACTAAAATAAGAATTTTTTGTCAAGTCCCCCACGCAAGGCATTTTTTAACATACGTAATATATAAAAGAAATACACAAATAAGCATGGCAAAAGTCCCTTCGCCCCTTTCCATCAAATAAAAAACTTTACTTAAACTTTTGGTAAGTTATCTGAAAATACGAATATTTATGTGTTCTATCTCCGTACTTCGACGAGACTTTGAGGTATAAAGAAGCACATTGCAAATAATTTTAATTTCTAATTTCTTAACTAAATATCTTGATAACATATGATCAAATTACGGGAGGTGGAATATTCAAATATTATCCGTTATCTCTCGGAGTACTGCGGAAAGCTTTTTAGTTTAACCCCTTCGCAATGGCCATTCCGTACACTTTTTACTTTTGGAGCAACACTTTGTGTATTTAGGAAAATTTGTTTTATTTAATCGCTGAAAATAAACTGATTTGATTAAATAAAGCAAAATTATCTATTTAAAAAAATGGGTGCTTAAGGGGGCTCAGATCTTGATCGATACCGAAAAACATGTAAAAAGAGCTCTCGCTTCGAGTCCATATAAAAGCAGAAGTATTCAATGTAACTAATTAAAACTTTATGGTATTTTTAAGGTATTTTTGTAGTCTTATAAAATTATAAAATTGAAGTACTTCAATGTAATAAAATAAAAATATAGCAAAATTTATATAACACAATTTTCGAAAAAAACTTTAGGTGTCATATCACCTAAAGACATTTTAACATTGAATTGACATAAGAACCTAATTTTTGCTTTAAAATGATCAAGAAACTTTACTCTATAGAATGAATTAAGGATATAACTATCACTCAAAGAAAACCTTATTAAAAACACTCTCAAATTTGAAAATTTTAAAATCCCTAAAAAATACAATTTTTTTCATTGAAAATACTCAAAATATTAAACTATCTAAAATATATTAATTCATTCTATTGATAATGTTATATGCATGCAAAAAAAAAAAAAAAAAAAAAAAAAAAAATTAAGCTATTCCATCAAATAGTTTTTTTTTTTTGTTGTTGTTGTTGTTTTTACTTACGAATAGTCTTCAAAAATCAAGTTTTGAGAAAACGCGACTTAAAGTTGCAATTAAATGGGTGCGACTTTGAAACAATATGCGGTTTTTTGCACTGTGTTCAGAATTAATTGAATAATCCAAATAGATACTAAAAAAAAAATCGATTTTTTGAAAGTTTTCAAGCCCTGAGCTCCCTTGAATTCAAGGATTTTGCGCAGACTATACGGCACGCATTCGTGCCGCCTGCATAATGCATATTCACAATACCTACTCGGTTCAGATTCGACATTGGTATTTCTCACAATATTTTTCTGGTATGAAATTTTGAATATTCTGAAACATTTATAAGGGCAATCGCTGTGTCATAGGAGGATGGAATTATTATTTAACACGTTTGGGATCTCGCATCCACTTAAGAGACCATGTTTTTTAATTGAATATTATTTTGTTTTGCCAATTATTTTCTTTATTATCTCCATATAGTTATGATTGAAACCTAATCCTAATAATATGATAAGTGTGAAAGTCTGAAAATTTTTGTCTAAAGTCAGCATCAAAACAGATGATTAAATGTCTTTGTATTCATTATCCAGTGTATTATTTTTTTAATTTTCGCTTAAGTTAATAAAATTTACATATTTTATTTGTTTGTAACACATAAAAGTTTTAAAAATGAAACCTGCTTTCAATCAAATGTTGCGGTTGCAATAGAGGGGCATTTCAAAGAAAGAAAAATACGAAAATTCATTTGAAAATTCAGTAATAATAAGTACAACAATGTTAGCCATACTAACAATGTACATGATGCAACAACCCAAGAGTTACTGCGTTTCCGGAATTATGCAAAATATTTTTTTGCCAATAGTTCGTAAATATGTGCAAAATGAAAACTGGCAAAAATATTTTTCAATTTCACTATTAAAATTTCCAATATAAATATGTATGCAATATGGCCCTCCGTTGGAGATCATTACAGTGTATAGCAATATTCTTCAGTATTGACGTTTCATTACAAGTATTTACAATGTAATTTTACTAATTAGCATTTTTGTTCAAGTATCACCGACAGCAATCAATGTTGGAAATTAGGCATACTTTTGTATTCAAAATGTATATCGGAATTTTTTACTAATAAATAAATAATAATAAATAAATAATTTTTTTAATAGTTTTTCGCTTTATTTAATTGCAGACATTTGTCTATGAAATAAAATGGAAATTACTATTTCAAAAGTCTGTAGATATTTTTAGATCAGAATTCCGCTAAATTGGCAACACCATTAGCGACTAATGCAAATATTGGTACAATGCACCAAAATAACTGGTACTGGTTTCAGGATAATTGTTTTCTGGATTTTTATAATCGCGTTTTTATCAAATAAGTAATCTTCTATGTATTTAAGACGAATATTAGGATGAAATAGCAGTTTTTAAAAAATCTGGAAACACAATCACTTTGGTCTTCGAGTCAGATATATTTTTAGTAAGGTTAACATCTCTCTACCTATCATTACTCCAATTCCAAATCGATTTTCACTTTTTTTCTTCCTTTGAAATGTCACGTTATTATAAATGGAGTAGAATATTATATTGTTACATTTTATTGAAAGTAGGTTTCAGTTTTATTACTTTTATTTTATGTATTACAATGAAATATAATATGTAAATTTTATTAACTTAAGGGGAAATTTTGCACATTGAAAAAGAATGTATTGTATAATGAATACAAAGGCATTTAATCATCCGTTTTGTTATTGACTTAGTCAAACATTTTCAGGCTTTCACATTTTTAATGTTATCAGGAATAGGATACTATCATTACTACACGGAGATAATAGCAGAACTAATTGTTAAAGCATAATAATACTCTATGAAAATACTTGTTCTCTTAACCCGTTTGGGTCTGACGACTATAATAGTACATGTCTTTTCATTGAGTATTATTTTGTCCTAACAATTACTTTCGTTATTATCTACATAGACATGTACTATCATTATTATATTTCTTAATTTGACTTCATTTATATTTTCTTGTTTAATAATAATAATATTAATATTAATAATAAAAATTTGCCTAGTTCTCTTTGTTCCGTTGGCGAGTCTTTTATTTTAAACATATACTCTGATATAAATTTAAAATGCAGGTTACTTTTCTGAACGAATCATGTTTGATAAAACGCAAAAAAAAATTTAATTTGTAATATCTGTTAAATCCTGTTATAATATGATATTCTCCAACCGTCTCCAAGCCCCACCAGTGGCTGAGAGGTTCTGCTCTCGAAACTGGTAGACGGGAAGTGCTGGGTTCGATCCCAATCGCGCCCGTCGGCCTAATCGTTCGGAGTTTTCGTGGTTTTCTTCGAACCATGGATTTTCATGCGTTAATACGGGTTAGGTTCCCTTAGAAAGACCCCCACGAAGGGCACTCCCCCCCCCCGGGCCTATATCCCTAGTGTAGATAATCGGCCGTCACCAAAATCAACCAACCAACCAACCAAACGTCTCCAAAAACTCTCCCTTAGTCTATTGTCGTATGAATATGAATTGAACAGTACGCAAAATAACTACATTCGTTAGATTTCAGACAATGAGATAATCTTTAAACTTCAGTAAATCTATTTTGATAGCTATCATTAACATTATTAACGTAAAAGTAATTTTTTTTTTCTCAAAATCGAAAAAAAAAATCGGACCCGAAAGGGTTAATAGGATGCTACACCACAAATGGGTTATTCATTCCTCTGTGGTATAGTAATCGTCTTCATAAGTATTTCAGAATATTTACAATTTTATACCAGAAAAATATATTGAAAAATACCAGTGTCGAATCTGAACCGAGTGGGTATTGTGAATATCGCAAAGGAACAGAAATCATTGAATAACAGCATAGCTAATGTGAAAGGTCTCTGTGACTGCTTGTTTGAAAGATGAATTAAAGGCGCTATTAACTCATAGGATACTGTTTCTGTACTAAAGTTTATGTACAGGAATATTATAATTAAAATTCACCTATTCAGAAGTCACTAAGGGATAATAACTCCAAGCTAAACAAAATTTCAGTAGTATCTATAGTTAAACTTATAACTAGTGGTTAAACTGAAAAAAAAAAAGCTGTCTGTAAGACTGCTAACAACAGTTAACCCTTAACCGGTGTGACAAAAATTGTCAGATAACTACATTGAGAGGTCTGTCAGACCGCTTAATCTAAAGATGAATAAAATGCTACATTAACTATCAAAATACTATTTATGTACTAAACTTTATGTGCCGGACTATTGTAATTAAAATTCAGTTATTCCAAAGTCTGTAGTGATAGTAAGAGAAAGTAGGGTAATGACGCTCAGCGGGCAATCCCGCCCACCCAAATATCTCTAAACAGAATAGAATAAAAAACACGCGATCGGTACTGGCATCTAGCGAACTTCATCCTAAGTTCCCAGTAAGGATATAGTGCCCATCGAGAGGAAAGTATTTTTGTGTCCTCACGCTATTAGTTTGAAGTTGCTTTAGAATAATATTCTACAACATCTAACTTGAAGGTAAGTGTACAATTTTATTTTCAAATGTTAATTTACTCATTATTTCTAATAAATACATACATTTAGCTGTACGTTCATTCTTTTATTTATTTTTGTAGTGCTTTGTTATGCCAACTATAAATAACTCCAACTTAAATGTTGTATTCAAATTTTGAGCGCAATTACCCTACCATGTCGTCCATTACCGCTCAATCCATTGTTAATTAAATAAAACGATAAAAAAAATTCTAAAACTTTTATGCAGATTAGTTAATTGCAAACTATTCTTTATGCTTTGGAGTTATACTTCATTAATAAAATATTGATTTTTTGTGTAAATTTGACTAGCTATTCATGTTTTCCCTTAAGTGAACGTCATTCCCCCCCACTTTCTCCTAATAGGAATCCAAATGAAACAAAATTTAACCAGTATCTATAGTTAAACTGAAAATTTGTGAAAATTTAAAAACACGGCTGTCTGTGAGATCGCTAAAAGCAGTTAAGGGTTAAGGTTTAAAACGTGACAAAAAAATATTTTTAATCTTTTGCGGTTTCGAAAAACCGAGGAAACGTTGAATGGAAACAAATTATTTTTTTGCATATAAGTCTTCTAGGGATGCACAACCTGTGGCCCGCGAATTTCGTCAATTTGTAACTAGAAAGAATTACAATTTTTTTTCCATAGGTCGCAGGAAAAAAATTGAATTTTGTGAATTTCGCTCTGGAAAAATTGAAAAATTCACCAGTCAGTTAAGAATCGCGAATTCGTTGATCGGGTGCGGAAAAGTAGCGAATTTTGTCGATGAGGCTCTGAAAAAGCGCGAATTTGGTTGATCGAAAACAAAAACTTCTCGAATTTTATCGATGAGGCGCGGACAAAAATGCAACTTTTGCCGATCGAGCAAGGAAAAATAGCGAGTTTTGTCCATCAAGCTCGGAAAAATCGCAAATTTCATTGGTCGGGCACGAAAAAATAATCAATTTTGTTGATGTTGTGCAAAAAAATTGTTGGTCAGCTGCGGAAAAATCCTGTGTTTCGTCAGCCGCGAGAAGAAGTCGCGAATTTCGTCAATTTACCGGCGGAAAAAATGCAAATTTCATCATTCATTTAAGAATCACGAATTTCGTCATTCGGGTGCGGAAAAACGAGCGTAAAAACCTCAAATTTCGTTGATCGACTGCGGAAAAATCGCGTGTTTCGTCTGTTCATCGCAAATCTCGTCAATTTGCCGCGGATAAAATTGCAAATTTCGTCAGAGTCAGTTAAGAATCGCGAATTTCGTTGATCGGGTTCGGAAAAACCGCAAATTTCGTCTATCACGTGCAAAAAATCGCTAATTTCGTCGATCATTCGTGAAAAAAATCGAACGTTTCGTCGATTATTCGCAGAAAAATCGCAAATTTCATCGATTGGGCACTGAAAAATCGGTAATTTCGTTGGTCAGTTGAAAAAATCGCGAATTTTGTCTATCAGGCGCGTAAAAATCGCAAATTTCGTTGATCAGGCAAGAATAAAATCGCGGATTTTCCCTATGGTGCACGTAAAAACGGTAAATTTCGTTGATCGGCTGCGGAAAAATCCAGAGTTTCATCAGTTTATCGTGAGAAAAAGCGAATTTCGTCAGAGTCAGTTAAGAATTGCGAATTTCATCAATCAGGACCGGAAAAATCGCAAATTGTGTCGATCGGGCTCTGAAAAATTGCGAGTTTTGTCGATCAGGCTCCGAAAGATCGTGAATTTTGTTGTTTGGGCACAAAAAAAATCGCGAATTTCGTCGATCAGGCGCGAAAAAAATCGCAAATTTCATTGATCGGGCGCGGAAAAATGGCGAATTTTGTTGGCGAGGAAAAATAGTTAATTTTGTCGATCAGGTGCGGAAAAATCGCGAATTGTGTCGATCAGGAGCGGAAAAATCGCAAATTTCGTTGGTCAGGCGTAAAAAATCGCGAATATCGTTGATCAGGCACGGACAAATCGTAAATTTCGTTGATCGGGTCCTCCTCTCCCCCTTCGTTCATAAAGTTCACATTTTTTTCGGCACTAGCCTATGTTTGTTTTTTAGCACTTTTAATAAAACAAAATGTACTCCCCCGATCCCGAATGAAGTCAAGGAATATTATCACTCAATCTAAATAATCCTTGCTGTATCTCTGTTATATATACAAATATAAACTGTTGATATATCCTTGCCAACTGAATTGGATATGTTGACTGGGTAGGGAAACATAGAGGGGTAAAACTCCCCCCCCCCCTCTGAAACCATATTTTTCCTGAAATAGAATTCTCTCCGTGTTACTCAAGTTGCCCTTAACAATCCAAAAATTTTTGTAAGTGGCCCTTCTCTTAAAAAGGTTGTGCACCCCTACTATAAACGTTATGGATTTTTTTTATTATTATTATTCAAATCAATTTTGTTATTTTAAGCTGAATCTGTGGATTTTATAATAGATGCAAAACCAAACATTTTTTTTAAATATTAAATTTTCTTTCTTATAAAGCCATTGAATCTCTAAATGAAATAATTGAAGACCCGACATTTTCTTTTTGTGGAAACTCTTTTTGAAATGTCAATATCGTGGCTTCACAATGTTGCCAAAAGCAAGGTGGAATATCTACATTCCACACCGCCAAATCTATGCCATTTGGATCTCAATCCTTAACTGCTGTCAGCAGTCTTGGAGGCTGGTACTTTTTTCAGTGTTGTCAGTTTAACTTGTAACTTTCAGCTTAACTGAATATACTAGTAAAATTTTGTATCATTTTGACCCTTTTACTATCCTTAGACATCCGAATAGATGAATGTTAATTATAATATTCCTGTACATAATTATTAGCACAGAAACAATATCCTATGAATTAATGGAGCGTTTTATTCATCTTCCTATCAAGAGATCGCAGAGACCTCACATAGCAGATATGTGACAATTCTATGACAGTAGTTAAAGGTTAAATTAGCAAAAAGGACATGACAAATGATTTTGCCATACCAGTAATACAGGGTTTCCAAGAAAAGGTGTTAAAAAGTGAATTGCTCTCATAAACTGATTAAATTCTTCAATTGCGGTATGCCTTTTGACAGGTCAATATATGTATTAAAATGTTTAAAAGCCTCACCAGTTCTTGTTAATGCTTTTTGAAAATGAAATACGCCAACACCAATAAACAAAATTGGAGAAATGTTATTTAAGACCCCGCACATTCAACAGGTAGCACATGTGTATTCAAAATGGGTGATGATATGGATGCAATCAACGCAAAGCACACAATCTTGCTTATATTCAACAATGGAACTGTTACTGGTGGATGTTACAAGTAGCTACATAGCGAGGAGTTTTGACTCGGAGTATGACATGATCGGGGATCAATGTCAATTTCTAGTGTTTCATGCAAAATGGTACGTTGCAGGTTCATTCACATAAAGTGGTTGATGTGTCTTCCTGTCTCGAAGACACCTTTCAAGACTGTACCACCGTTTAGACATCGAAAAGTTCAGTGGGCAGGGCAATGAATGGCTACCCTACACCAGCCTCAGCCCATGTTATTTTTTTCCTCTGAAGTTGTTTGAAAGCCGAGTCTTTTTAACCAGCTTTTAATTCAGACACCTTTCTCTGGGAGGGTTTTTTTTTTTTTTTTTTGCAGGTGGTGTGTAGGGAGTAAAGGACATTTTTCAGTTCTGGGGAATGCCAATTTGCACTTTCAGACCATTAAGGGTGCGTTTATATTGCGATTTTAACAATCCGCGGCAAAAAGTTGTAAATTATTTCTGTGTTCTTTCTTTTCCAAAGGTACTGTAGTCACCCCTAGACGAGCTTCAGAAGACTGACAACACGAAAGTTTCCGCTGGGGTTGAACGCAGTCTGATCGATCCTTAATAAACAGAGGTTCTCAAAACTTCCTGGAGGTAATTTTTAAATGCTCCTGGATTTAAAGTCCTCTCCGGGTCACCCCCTGAATCCATCATGGTTTCTAACAGAATCTTTATACGCTGGAGGATTTCGGTGGGATACAGAGAAAGAAAGGCCATCACGGACAAATCCTGACCATAGAAAAAAAAGGTGTATAAAAGAATGTTACAGCTAATTTCTGTTCCATTCTCTATACACATTTGAAGATTTTGACGACATTTTTTATTAAAATAGCTCATTGCTTGATTTTCTCTGGATTGTTCAGCAAATTTAAATTAGTAATAATGGCGTTATGTCCTTTTATTTTTTGACACCTTTTCTTGGACACCACACTCCAGGCAGTAGCCAGATCGGGGTAGGATGGGCTGAGCACACTTGGTTGCAAACATACACTTTAAAATTTTCAAAATACAAAAACACATCAAAAATGCAAAACTGTGATACATTTTAGGTAAAGTGCTTTCTTATCAAAGCATTCACAATTAGCCACACCAAAATTTTTACAGCCCCCTCTCCTCTGGCTGTTTACGACCTTGAGACACCCTGTAAATGAATATGTTATCTTGATTTTAGATCTTTGATTTATACCGAAGAGGCAACTGAAAACTGGATTTCTCCTTTTATTTATCGAGTACCTGAAGTTCTCATCAAATATATAAATTGAATCTGGCTTTAATATTAGATGAAAAATAAGAAATCTATTTTTGACAAAAATTTGCGTTTTAAAGAGAGGCGGATACCTTATTCATCATTAAAACATATGGTAGAGGTGTCAGCCTATTTGTACCTTAATTTATCAATTTGTTAAGAAACAATACGATGCATGACTCAAATTGCCGGTAATCAATCCCTCCCTACGCGGACATTATCCTGCCTTTGTTTTCGATACACTTGGGGTCACTCTGCCATTTACCGGCCTGTCTAACACGCCCTTTTTGTCTTTCTTCTTTTCATTGTGAATTTCAGAAAGACTTCTCGACAATACTGGGCATTCTTTCTCTGCGTAACCAGGTCACGCGGCTTTTATGATACGTGTTATTTACGATTTTTGTTGGAATCGAGTTAAACGGGATTTTTATTTCGCGTTATTTGCTTACGCGTTTTGAAATTTAAATATCGTGATTCTTCTGAGAGGGGGGAGGGGGGGGGGTGAAAGAGTGCATTGATCTTTCTGCGGGTGTGACACTCTAAATGTCTCTCGGCTTAGCAGAGTTTTTTTCTAGCGTGTCTTCAAATGTGAATCACTAGTTGAATGGATTGAGTGGGATTATGGAATGGATAAAAGTGAGGTTTGTAGATTTTTGTTTTTATTTGTTTTTTAAATATAGCAGTCGCGCAGCTAGGATTTTTGTCTTATAGATGTTTTGAATTATCATTAAAAAACAATTTCGTAGTTTTGTATGTGTTTCTTTTATTTTGCATGTGTTTCCATCCTAAAATATGTTTGTTATCAGGCAGTTTTCTTCAATCAGTACCTTTATTTTTCTTCCTCAGCTCCAACTGTCATTCCAGATTTTTCATCCTCGTGTGGTACTATGGGCAATATTTGACCCCAGCCTTATTTAACTTTTAACGATCCTCGTTAATCAATTGGGAACCGAGGGATTTGTAACATTTTTCTTAATAATACTGAATAGTTTGATTTTTTTTTTTTTTTTTTTGAGATTTTGATTTAATTTCTACGTAGCGTAATGTTTTTTCTTTAAAACGAAACCAATATTTAGCAGCATACATGCAAGTTTCTTTAATAAATAACTGTAGATTTTTTCTGACTTTGCCTTCAAGACAGCAGCCAAAATCAGTAATTAATTTTCATATTAATTTAATTTAAACACATTACCGAAGAAACAAAATGAGGACTTGGAAATCATCACATTATTTATAAAATAAAATCATTAATTTTCTTATTGTGTGAATCTGGATTATTGAAAGTTAGTTAAATCGGTTCAAATATAATGATCTGGTTAATTAAATGGGATTTTAGGGGTCTAGTAATTTTAGCTCCACATGTGTGAATCTAAAATTACTAACCCCCTAAAACATCAGTTTTAAATAAATTCTTTTTTCTGCGACCTATGGTGTCATTACATGTGTTTTTGATT
Source organism: Maratus speciosus (assembly GCA_963932465.1). Taxonomy (NCBI): domain Eukaryota; kingdom Metazoa; phylum Arthropoda; class Arachnida; order Araneae; family Salticidae; genus Maratus; species Maratus speciosus. The sequence continues at coordinate 146,240,724 of OZ010791.1, forward strand.
CGATGCTCTTCGCTTCCTCATTGGCTGACGAAGTTAGCCGTCAAATCCTTGCCTTTTTCTTTTCAAAATTCGTTATTTTTATGTGCCAACTTCTATTTTTATTAACTTTTTCTATTCCTATTATTTTTATTTTGATATAACTAATTTATATATATATATATATTAGTATGGCTCTCTATATATATAAATGTATGGCTCTGAGGCCTTTTTTCATCTTTCCCCACGATCCCTGGCTACGTCTACCATCCCAATGCTCCAGAATTCGTAAGGAATTCATTCTGCTAAACATCGAAGCACTCTGTCATATTCGACCCACCAAATTCGAATGAGATAAACATAAGCATGACGACTTATGTAGGGACTCAGAAAAAACTGCATTGGTGTATTGGTGTATTACATGTGTTTAAAATCATTTATAGTATTAGTCTCACTTCGAGTCTGAAGAGATTAAAGCATACTATTTTTACTGCATATAACTTTTAAACCTTCGTGAATTATGCTGTATCCTTCTTTTTTAAGACTTGCCTAACAATGTTACACATATACGCAATTTATTTTTGCTTTTCTTTTGTATTGTTTTAAACGTTTAGACCCTGTGGTATCTTATATGTAATAATTGTTTTCTCTTTTCCAAATTTTTTGAGGTACAGTGCACAGAATCTTAAGGTGTAACTCACCACTTTTTTTTTACATAGAAGATAGCATGGGTTTAACATGGCCCCAATCTCCCAAAAAATTAAAAACTATGCTAAATAAATAAATAAATAAATTGCTCAGATGTGTAACACTGTTAAAACCACAAGGCATAATGTAGCCATTTGGCACACTTTAAATTTCACGTTATATGTTGTTCAGATTATAATATAGCCATTTCACACACTTTAGATTTCTCCTAAGTTATGGATAAAAGTTTGTATGTGATTTTTTAAATATTTTTCTTGTTCTATATACAGTTATTACTTTTTTTTTTTGGTGTGGGAGGGGGGAGAAGGACGGAAATTAAAATCATGCATTATAAGATTAAGGAACTTTTATTATACATTACGTGGAAATACGTAACATAATTCGAGATGGTTTAAAAACTGCCATGTCTATGTCCTAAAGATAATTGGGATAAAATATGTCCCATGGTACAACAGTAGGGTTTAATCAATGTAAGAACTAAATTTTGCACACCATCAAAGAATGGAGTATTACGGAATCACCCAATCATGAGTATTAACATTGGGAAGTTATACTACTTGGAGATGAAAAAAATACGTCTTTTTAATTTTCTCCAAAGGTATGTGATAATCAAAAATGAATTGAAATGAGGAAAACAGGCGGAATGCTGGTTGATGTTCACATAAAACTATATAAGAGATCTTTGTTATTTTCCTTTTTATAAATTTCATCCAAAAATGACCTTAATCATAAAGCTTGAAATTACTTAATCTTTTAATAATAATTAGCGATTTTATGTATAGTGCGTCAAAATTTTCTTTCAGTTGTACATTTTATTTAGAGACACAACCTTGAAAACATATAAATTATGCTTCATTACATTATTTTAGTTTTTGCAAAAGGCCAGTTGCATGTTTTAAAAATACAAAAAGTTATTATTTGCATGTTCCGAAAACTCTCAAATGATTCTGCGTAAAATTTTATGGAAAAATATTACTTTTTTTTTTCTTTTTTAAAAGTTTAACACTGAAAATTATTTCTTAATTTATGTCATTTCCTTTATTAAAAGATGTAAAGACCTTTCCCTTTATTTTATAGTTCTCTTTTATGATAACATTCGTTGTTTTATTCTAACTTAAATAAATCGTTGTATCTGTTATAAGCATGCGTTTCTATTTCTTATAAATTATGCATTAACACAATCACGGTATTAGCTAACAGGATTAAGGACAAGGAAACGTGATGTTTCAGTTTCGGATATGATGAATGCATAATTACATCATACGTAGGATTGCTGTCAAAAGGAGCAGCTTTATATCATGCAACGATTAATAAACAAGATTTTAAAATGCTTTTTCATGGAGGAATCTCAGAAAATATCCATTGCGAATATTTAGTAATGGAAAATCTTTTTTTTTTTCTCTTTCTCACTTCTTTTTTAGAAGTTTCATTTTCACTATCAAAGCTCTAAGGCTGCTTTCAAATCCAAATTGGCTACTTTGAGACGATTTTTTTTTTTTTTTTTTTTTTTTTTTTTTTTTTTTTCGCAACCGTATCAAATTGGCAGGTAGTCTTATTAAGAAACTATGTAATCGAGCTGTTTTTCCATTTTCGATACAAACAGAAGATTTTTCAGAAAATTCTGTGAAAGTTGGCGATTTGAACCGAATTTCCGAGCGCGACAACTCTGCAAAGGGGAAAAAACTAGAGTTTTGAGATAACAATCCCTTATAACTCATCAGGTTGTAATTCATTTATCGGAAAAAATTTAAGAAAAATGCTTAATTACAAATCACTTCAATAATCTTGGCTGCAAGTATCATGCTTTTATGTTTAAAGATGAGCCAGAACATGCGTCAGAAAGTTTTGCATTGTTGAGCGGAGAAAAATATTTTTTTAAAAACATCTTAAAGTTTTTTTCATCTTGCAAATATTTTCTTCTTCCTTCCTTTATAATTAAAATTTTAAATATAAAATGTGCGATTTCTTCTAAAAAATATCGTCTTTTTCTTGTATTCACATCATTTTTTTTTTTTTTTTTTTTTTTTTTTTTTTTTACCCATTTGGAAAAATGGTTATTGTCCTCGGTCAGAGTAGGAAATCAAAAACATATCTGAAGCGTTTTATTAGTTAAATCCCGCATTTTATTAGTTTCCTGATGGGTCTATACAGTAATCTGTATTTTCCCTTTACTTTCAACAGAGATGGATACTATGCCATCTATGCTGTTGCCACTATGACAAAAAAGTAATAAAAACTACAAAAAAAAATTTACTCGGAAACAAATTTGAGATACAGCTTTCAAACAAATTGCATTTAAAAGTACATTTTTTTCTCTATACGACGGTGTAAAAAGTAATATTGCGGGATGTTTAGAAGTTTAAGAATGAAATTTCATTTAAAATTGATCTAGGAATATTAATGTTTAATCCATGGCGTTCGTAATGTATGACCAGCTACGTAGAAGTTTAAAAATTTACAGTACCGAAAAATGTAATCCATGTCGTGCGTAATGTATGATCAACTCCGTGCAATTTTTTATGTCTTAAATTTTAGTCTTTGAAAAAATCATTTTCCAAATGGGCGTTGTAATTTTTTAATTGCATTTAAAAAAAAAAAAAAAAGAAAAAAAAAAAAGAAAGCTCTGACTATAAAGATGTAATTTGTATATCCCATTTTTGGTCAAAAATGCAACATTTTATGGAAAAAGGACGAAAAAAATTTCAACGAGATTTAAAAATTACACTTGAAAACGTTTAAAATCGTCTGAAGAATTTATTGACGCGTCAGAAAGGTAAAAGGCAAAATATATATTTTAAAACAAAATTAGCATGTATTTAGATATATTATTTCACAGTGGCGTGTGATAAATTTTCCTTATAAAAATTAAAGTTACAAATAAACCATAAAATTGCTTTGAAAGCAAAAAATTGTTTTCAAAAAACGAATGTTAAGGGAACTCTTATTAAATATGCGAAAAAGGCTTTTTGCTGCATCCTTTCCCTTTAAATGTATCGCAGTTACAATTTTTTAATTAATTTTTTCTCAGCTTGTTTTTCCAATACAACAGTATGATCAAAATGTTGAACTTCAACGTATACTTTTTAATTAACTTGCTCTTTAAAATAATAATAATAATTAGGAATCGAATTTTTAGTAATATAAATAGTTTATTTTTAAAAAATAAAAATTTTAAATAAATAGTCATTTTTGCTGTATTTTTGCAAAATAATTTATAATTAAAAAATAATATTAAACAATTTAAAAAATATATTTTTTTGATTAAAAAAAAAGGGGGGGGGTTAATTCTTATGTAATTTTGAAATCCGAGGATGTACATAAAATGCAGGCATTGAAAACTATTTCGCCTCTAAATATTTCAGAGGAGATATTTGAAATGAAGATGAGCTAATCTGTTTTTCAAAATTTGTGTACAATAAATCTAAAGTTTGTGAAAATTGTTTCACAAGGTCCAAATCCAGTCTACAGCTTTTCATTTTTTCAAATACTTCTACTACATTTTTAACCCTTTTCTTTCCACGACAATGTGTTTTTTCTCTAAAAGCATCTGTAGCTGTTAGAACATTTTTATAATTTTTCTCCATATTCTTATTAAATATTCGGCCGCTGAATAAGAAACAAAAAAAAAAAACCCGCCAGAAATTCAACTTTTTGCATTAAAATTCATCCCCTAAGTAAATCGTATAATATAGAATGTCTCATTTTATTTATTTATTTATTTGTTTTAATTTGTTACTTCATAGATGATACTTTTGTTGAATCATGCATGTTTTAAAGAACATTGTTGCAAAATTTCTAGATGCACTTACTAAAAAAGTAAAATTGATCAATATTCCAAAAAGTAAAAAAAAAAAAAAAAAAAAAAAATGTTCTAGATATTTCTACTTTAACTGAAATGTGGTGATTGTAAATGATAAAGAAGAGTTGATAAAATCTCATTATCATTTCTTCAAAATTTTGTAGCGAAAACAGATAACTGGCCATAGTTCACCTGAAAAAGAAAAAATGAAATCAAAATTATTTTCAATATATTTATAAAAATGATATTTATAATAATAATAATTGAAGTAATATTTTATCCTCATCAGAAAGGATCTGTTTTTTTTTTTTTATTTATTCATTTATTTATTTTTTAATTGTGAAACGACTTTATATATTCGTAAATTTTATTAATCTGAAATTATCGTTTATTTAGTCATTTTAAAAAGGTCCTTTACATATACTATTTATTTATTTATTTCTAATACTATTATTAGAAATAAATTTCTAAACAAGTTTTTTTGGTGACTTCAGCTGTTTTGTAAAGGTCCAATTTTACTTTTAAGTGTTTAAATTTACGAAGCATTTGACAGAGCCCGGCTAATCCTACATGGAGCCTTCTTGAGTAAAGATTCAATTAATAACATAATTAATAGCAATCTAGAACCGGACAACATAATAGTAAAAGTGATAAAATAAATAGCGATACAGTCACTATCAGGTAGATCTTCGTGATTAGGCGACTTTCGTCCCGCGGCCAGGTACAAAACTCGTTAAGGCTCTTCTCAAATCCAAAAGGGCAACTTTATGACATAAATTTTAATTAATTTTTGTCCGGAAATGCATGAAACTATCAGGTGTTGTTTTTCAGAAACTATGTAATCGAACTGTATTTTCTATTTTTTGCAAACTTAATAGATTTCTCACAAAATATTGTCAAAGTGGGTGTTTTGAACAGAATTTCCGCGCGAAAGTAGAATAACCACTCAAGAAAGGGTGAAAAACGTCTTTGTCATGTCATCAAAATTGCTTATAACTCAATAGGTAATTTATTGATCAAAAAACGGAAAACACAGTTCGATTCCAAATCGCTTCCATAGTCAGGCCTTCCAATTTTATATCTTTCCGTTTAAAAATGAAATTGTAAATATGTCAAAACATTAGCGCTTCTTGAGCAGAGCAGTTGAGAACAGCCTTAAGCTAGACATACAGCACGGCAGGTAGGGGCCTGATCTGCGGTATAATAATATTAATTAGGGACCACGTTTTTAGTCACATTTTAAGAAAAAATACCTGATTTTTTGCATTTGAGAAGCCCCTTATAGGTTTACGGGACCTGGCAACTGCTTCGTTTGCCCTTGCTGTAATAGGCTGTGGGGTTCGGTTTGGAGTTGGAAAAGATTTCGAAAGATCCTTTTTTAATGCTACGATAGTTTTATGAGGGGCTCTGTTTTAAGGCAAAAATTGTGAGGGGTCATGTTTTAAGACTAAAAAAAATGTGAAAGGATCTGTTTCAAAATGAAAAACAAATGTGAAGAGATCTTTAAGGGATCCAGACTTTCCAATGTTGGTAATCTTCCTAATCATGATATATTTTTATCTTAAATTCTCTTTAAAATCATATTTTATAACGCATGAAAAAAATATAGAAACTGGATAGAAATAATCGTTGGTTGTGACATTTAACCATGAATTTATTTGCTCATTATACAATATTTTAGATTTTCTTTTTAATGTTTATCATCAATACAATTCAAAGTTATTTTATATATTTTGTTTCTTCTTTTAATCTCGTCGTCTCTATAAGGTGAGTCTCTGTTTATATCGCACATTATCAACACAGTTAATCAGTTTTTATTATTATTATTCATCTGGTGGTCTTTATCAATCTTTGAGATTCTCTCTCTTCCCAGCTTATCTCATCAACACAGTTAAATCAAAGTTATTTTGCGTTGTTTCTTTTTTATATTTCGGGTGTCTTTTGAGACTGTCTTCATTAACCCATCTCATCGGCACATTCATCAAAATTATTTTCTGCAAATTATTTCGTCCCTTCTGCTGATCTTTGTCGATCTTTGAGACTCTCTGTCTAATACATCTATTAACAAAATTAAATCACAAAGTTATTTTGTTGTTTTATGTAGCTTTATTCACTTAGTTTTGCTCTGATAGTCTTTATTGGAAACTGTACATTTAAAAAATCTAATACAATTGTTTTACACTTTTGTATTTTGATAAAATGACCTAGTCTCCATGATTAGGTCATATTCTTTATTACTAACATAATACAGTAAAATAGGTGCAAATGGAACTTGTGCACAAGGGTAAACCCGCCTTAAGCAAGAAATTTGTTATACCCATGAAAAGAATGCAACATAAAAATTATGAGGGACGGGGTACTTATAGAACAGTTTTTTAGATTTCTTAAAATTACAGGTTTTTAAAGTTTTAACCCCTTGAGGGGCGGTGGGATATATTATACCCCACCTAACTTTAATCAAGATAAAAGTTTTAATTAAATTTTACTTTTAGAACTTTTGTGGAAAAATAGGGTAAAATTTCTTTTCCTTATTTTGAAATAAATTTTTCCGAAATTCCGGTGTGAATTCAGCAGCACAGAGACACAATTACTTGCCCCCAGAAAAGGTTAATGACGAAGGGCTTGCATTTTCTGAATTTTTTAAAATATTACACCATACAAGATGTGCGATTGAAATATTGAATCGATGTGCAATTGAAATATTGAATACTGAAATACTAAATGATTTTCTCAAAATTTCGTTGTTTTTTAAAAATAAAATTGTCGTGTCAATTACAAATTGCAGCACAGAGGAAAACAATGACTTGTCTTTCATAATGCCGGAAAAGCATTTCGGAATGTTTATAAATGTTTTTCTCCCATCATGTTCGGTGTTACGTACGAAAAGATTAAACAAAAAAGAGAAGACGCATGTGTAATCAACCAACTACTGGTGGTTACGCTTCGTTGACATTCTCTTAAATCTGGAATCTTCCTTTATTTTTATGGACTCAAATGTTTCAATCGCAAAATCGTTCGTACGCCCATGATTATTTAGACTCGACCATTTAGCACTAATTATAGTGTTTGATCGTTACAAAAGATAGATGGCAGTCGCGCCATTCATTCATGTAGAAGTAGTAGTAGTTATTCTTTCTTTTTCTTTTTTTCTGAGTGCGTTATTAGAGAAGTCATCTGCTCTCAAGCGGGCATTTTTGTTTGTACCATGCCGCGAAGCAGCCCCAGTTGAAGACGTTTCTATTTATTCGTTTATTTTATTCGCGCGTTAAAAAAGGAAAATTTCTTAGCGTGGGACACGGTGATCTAAATTTACTAGTCTAGTTCGATGGCGTGATCGTTTGGAGGTGTTTTTGTATTCAATGTATGCCGAAGTGGATTGTTTTTGGGATGGCTTAGACAGGATATCGAGCCGTAAAATCATGTCGTGAGTATAGTATATGATTATATTTGTCAGTCATAATCTCAATTTGTTTGTCTGGTGTTTTGTCTCACTTCCAAAGGTAAGATTTGCATAATATTCTTGATATTGAAATATAAAGAGTACCGGAAAATGCTCACGTATGCTCATAATAATATTTTGAAAATTTAGCATTTGGAGTACATAAACATGAGTAAAGTATAAAATAATTTTCATGTACATTTTTTATTTCAATGTATATATTGTAAACAATGTTTTCCATAGTCTTTCATCTATTATATTTTTGTAATTTCCTTATTTTTGTATAATTTACATTATTACTGTATACCAATGCATGCTTATGATTTTCTTATAATATGTATAACATAAACAACTTGCTTTGGAGGGTTTTCAATAAATAATTTAATAATTAAGTTAGAATTATGCAAATAATTGCATATTATACTTATAAATGTTAAAGAGTTATAAATATTGCAACTGCACTTGACACTTTTTTTTCCCGTTGAGCAAGGACTGGTTAATTGTTTACTATCCGGAACGGTCATCCTGATTTATAAATTTCTGTTTTTTTTTTTTTTTTTTTTTTTTTTTTTAACTGTTCTATACTTACATGTGCTATGTCCCATGATCATTAAATTCTCAATTTTTTTCCTTGGACAGTGTGAATTGAAAGAAAAGATTTAATTTAAAGAACCGAATAATATTTATATTCGACATTCAAGCACCACCATCTGTCATATTCCTTTCCCTCTCACATATGATTGCAAATCACTGTCAGTTGGAAAACTCTTTGTAGCTTACCGGCAAAAAGAAAAAAATCTCTCTTTGAAAGTCTAAGGGGTTATAAGACTATACAAGGAAAAAAAATCAGAACTTTCGACAATTTTCGTCTTGAAAGGTGCATACTTTTACAGCTTTTTATTATTATTATTATTGGAAATAAATAAAGTATGCTTTATAAGTGGATATCTTTATCGAGTTTAGAATATAAAGAAATATCTATATTCGAAAGTTAAAAACAATTAGTAATTTATTGTTCAGAAAATAAGGTGGTCATGAGAGCATGTGTGCACGAGTATTCAAAATATCTTAACTTTAATAGTTAAAATTCTGTTTTATCAATGTATTTCAAGCGGCATAACACATTTTTACCCACATCTGCATAGATTTAAACAAAGTTTCTATTTCTAAAATAAAAATGAAAAATTTGCACTTAAAAAAAAAAATAAATAAAATTTGTTAATGTCTATATATATATATATATATATAACCAGTGGTGGGATTCAGCCGGTTCGCACCGGTTCGGTAGAACCGGTTGTTAATTTGTGTTGAGTTCGGCGAACCGGTTGTTAAAGTGATATTTCAAATGCGAAAATCCTATTTATGTTAATTTATTTTTTTTAAATGTTTATCAACACAACAGCGTTTTCTAATCATAACTCTGTGGCATGTTCTACTAATTTGTTTCATCTAGTAAAATAACGTTTCAGTTGAAAAAAATATTGACATCAGTTCTGAAAGGAGCAAATTTAACTTTAAAAAATATGCATGAAATCTTGAAGATTTGAAGACTTTAGGGATACATATCGGCAATCTAGGATAACCTTAGTAATAGCATGCTTATTGAACAGTGCAATAAATATTTATATTAGAATAAAATTCTGCTTTCCTTTGGCTGCTTCGTTTGAAAATATCCGGAATGTTCCCTGTTATCGCTGATCAAAAACTAATAACTAAATCGTTAGATTTACCTGATATACTTCCAACTGCATTTTTTTATATTGTTCTTCATATCTTAGAAGTCATTTAAAAAATAAATTCCTTGGGATCTTATGTTTGGAATTAGGATAGCTATTTTGGATAATAAAAAATCTTCCGATGGGCATTAATATGTGTTAATTGCAGAGATTTGCAAGTGGTTTTTAGCAAAACATGTACATTATCGAAATAAACAAGATGGGTTTAGAATGTTTACTCTTGTTTGTGTTAAAGTTTTAACAACCATCTACTGCAGACCGAGTGAGCACGGCATATATTTTTTAGAGTTTTGTGGAGATTAGAGGAAGATTTTTAGTGTTGTAATTTAATAGAAAAAAAAGTATAGTGATGAAGTTTCTAAATTTACAAATATAGAAGAATGAATTTCAGAAGACTCAGTTAATAGCGAAAATAAAAAGTCTTGTTGGGGTACCGAAACCGAGAAGTTCCGAGAAAACTGTACCTCCTTCTGCAAACTGTACCATTCGGCCTCTCAGAAATGTGTGTTATTTATCCGACTATGTAGTAAAGCAGTGGTGGAAAATTGGCGCAGAGGAGGAGCCTATTGACACCACTAATATTTTACAGTATTATTCCCTTTAATAAAAACTCTGTCATTAGATAAGCCGAAAAATACTACTAAGATTTAGTGATGTCAATAGGCTCCTCCTCTGCGCCAATTTTCCACCACTGAGTAAAGCGTTAAAATTGAGTGACTTTGGGACTTGTTTCTTAAGATTCCCCTGCATAATGCAGTTTGACATTGCCATATGTTAATCTATAGACTATTAAATTAAATATCACAAAATGAAAAACACTTTAAATTAGAATCTGGTCACTTTTTTATTATTTGGCTCCCCTTTAACTAAAATTTATATCTACCCTTGAGGGCTCCCCTCAAATCAGAGGGCCCGGGGCATCTGCCCCGTATGCCCCTGCATTAGTCAGGCACCGTCGATAATGCCCTCCTTACTGTGTTAAGACACAAAGAACCGCATAAAAATTTAAACTTTGTAATTTTAATTCTTAGAAACGGTTTCTAAGATGATGAAGAAGAACATTTGAAATATTTTTTAAATGAGAAGTATTCTAAATTTAGCGATTTAAGAAATAGTTTTTGGTCAGTGATAAGGAAGGACGCTCTAAAAATTTTATAACTGATATCGTCTTGATGACTGTGTATTTTAAATGAAATTGCTCGTCTTCCAAAAACTCTGCGAACAAGAAGTACAAGCACCATAAAGAATGAAAACTTCTAATAAAATTTATTAAAATATTTGAAATGCTTCGGAAGAAAAAAAAAACACACACAACAGAAAGACGATGAGGATTTTATTAATTCAGAAACTTGATAAGACATTAAATCTGTAGAACATCATAAATGTTTTAGTGAACTCGAGAACATCTTTTTAAAAACAGCATTACGAATTAAAAAAATGATAGGCTACTAAATTCTGAACATTTGAATGGAAGTCAATTTGAATATAAGAATAAACTACAGTTTTTTCTCCGTCACGTTATTGGGATATTGGAGAAGCAATACTTTTAAGGAAAGCAGCTGAAGAACTATTATTTATATTTAATGACACTTAAAATTATTATTAATGATTATTGAGAGTTCTTTCATTATATTTTAAATATTTTTCTAAAGCTATGGAGTTTTTTAAAGTATTCAAAAGGTTAAAAATATTGTCAGAACAAGTGCTGCAAGTTTATCCGAAACGGAAAAGGAGTTTTCAAAGATAAACATAATATGGTCAGAGAAGAGAAGTCGACTATTCCAAATGTATCAAATGTAATGACGATTAGTCTAATTGCCCTAAAAACTTCTAAAATAAAAGGTTCCTACCTTTTTAGTGAGTGTAAGTTAAGAAAAAAGCACAGAACAGATAATGTTCAAGGAAAGACAACAAAAACTAAAAGTGAGGATGCTTAACAAGAAGCTATATGTAAATATCTCAAATAACACAAATTATTTAATATTTTAAAACTCTTTTCTATATAAATATATAGTTTTTTCTACACCCCTTATTGTTTTATTTAAGTATTAACTATATGAAATAATATACTACCTTTTTGAATAACTTTTTAAACTTTCAACATCATAAATATAAAGTTATTTTCAGTACAGGATACCCAAAATAATTCGAATTTATTTTTGCTAGTTTCAGTACGAAAATAAATAGTGTGCTGATGCATTTCATCGGCAACTGTTATTCATGGGAAGTTATTGTATGAAAGGTTTTTAAAAGATGTTGCATGTTTGTAAACTGGGATGAATTTTATTACTGATGCAACATTTGAAGGTAGAACTTTTTTGCGTAGGTATGCTACTCGCAACTCGTAGGAAGGTAGAACTTTTGCGCGATGGTAGACTTTCCCAGAATTTGAAGGAAGAACTTTTTTGCGTGCGCATTATTGTTACTGTAAAAATAATTTTAGAATCATTTGGGACTAATTATAGAAAAATATATTGACGAGTATCTCGGTGAAATTTGCGACTTTGGTGACAAAACCTAACATAAAACACACATTCAAAAAATCCAGAAATCACCTGTCAACTAAGAGCCGATTTATCGAGATTAATTTTAAATTACAAGCAGTTATCACCAAAGCAAGGATGTAAATAGGAATGTTTGACATTCAGTGAGTTTAGTATTTTCAGGAAAATAGATTTCGCCAATATCTTTGAGTTCTTCCTACTGTTACTGCTTTTAATATCTAACTGGTTCAAATTTAGATAATGGACATGGGTTATACCTTAAGCTTAAATTTCTGCTATTCTTGTGTTATCCTTATTTTATTATACTGTAGTATTATTGATGAAGTATTTGAAAAAAATTTTAATCAGGGTTTCATGATTGCTAAAATTTAATAAATAAATTACGTCCTTTTATAGGGAAACATGCTTCAGGATTGTTTTTTCACTATACAAAAAGATCAAAGTTTTTTAATAATGATCTTATAATATTGGAAAGTGTTTTATAACCCATGTGTGATGCTTCATTTTTCTTTCATGTTTATGCATCAAAAATCATTCGGGTAGCGAACCGGTTGTTAAATTATTTGAATCCCACCACTGTATATAACCATTAATTAAAAATTACCGACCACCATCAAAAATCGCAATATTGTGAATGAAATGACAATAAAAATGGATACCACAAACCTAAATATACAACTGTATGTATAAAATAAAGTGCCTTATACAGTAAACTCTGTCTAAGGCGGAATCGCTCGGGACCGAGAAAATTTTCCGTGGTATACAATATTCCGCCTTATGCAAAAAAGACCCCTCCACCAAAAAAAAAAAAAAAGAAAGAAAGAAAGAAAGAAAATGCCCAAATCTTATATATATTTTCGTAACCTTTAGTACTGTTCTTGAAAATGAAACTTTTAATGAAATCAGACTTGTTATTAAATTTATGGTTTTTAATAATTTCGAAAAATATTATTTGATCACTAAAGTAAATATTACAAATACGAAATTGCTTCAATTCTGAAATTAAATGAAAATCATTTACTTTCACAAATGCAATTACATGCCTTATATTTCAAATAGTAGCGACCAAATGAGTGAAATGCGTATAGACGATCTTCGGAAGTGAAAGTACCAAGCAAGCAAAAAACTGACATTCTTTCTCTAGTACAATGAGAAAGAAAATCGTCGGCGGGATTGACTTAGAATCGAATAGCATTTTTCGTTTCCGATAAACGGATTGGATGTTGAGTTATAATGAATTCGAGCTCTCCGATGAAGATCTTTCATTTTTTGTCCTGACCAATCGGTTGGAAACTAAAATTCTGAAATATCCGTTGTCTTTATAGATAAATGTGAAACGTTATTCAATTTCTTCATACTGCTGTAATAAAAATGTCTGCAAATTTGACGTTTACCCCAAAAAATGATCGGGAATTAGACAGAAAGTTATCACTTTGAATTTGAGTACAACCTTAAAGCATAATGTATTGTACTTTAGAAAATACACATAGTTTCATAAATGTGCATTCTATTCATAATAATGACTTTTAAATTCAAATTCATGTAGGAAAAAATGAAATAAGAAGGAAATACTTAAAAGCTACTGTTCTTTTAAATAAACTTTATTAATCTATTACTGGATTTAATTAAAATGCTCGCCATAGAGTATTTGACGTATATTTATCAGTATTAAAGTTTCATAAACCAAATGCCTTTCATTTTTAAAACATCCTTTTTTCCGCCTTATGCAAAATTTTGATTTCGGTGGGACCTAAAAACCTTTCTGTTTCCGCGTTAGGCAGATTCCGGCTTATGCAACATGAATTATTGTTATTTTCTATGGGTTCGCCGGGACTCGAGAAATTTTCCGCGATAGACAGATTTCCGGCTAACACAGAATCCGCCTTACACAGAATTTACTGTACTTTATTACAAGACTTAATATGGAAGAAAAAAAGAAGAATATGGATATCTATAAAAATAATTGAAAAACTTATATATTGAATATATATATATATAATATATACACACACTGTATGGCTATTGATGATCGGACGCTTTCAATTTTAGATATTTTGTCGAATATTTAAAGATATATTTGTCGGATTTTTCTGGAACTTCAGGATTATGAAGAAAATATTCGACTTCATATTTATCAACGGCGGTTTGATCAGAAGGATATCGGTTTGGAAGGCGGTTTGATCAGATGCCCAATAAAAAATCAAAGAAAAATACTAATATTTGGGATCACCCTGTAAAATAAAATGCACGAAATGATGTATCACTATAGCTTTACGAATATATGGATATTGTACAATATATGTATTCATTTGTGGAAAAATAAAACGTATATCCATGGAGATATATCGATTTCTTTTTTTTAAGTTAAAAAAAAGCATGTTTTTTGTTTATATCAATGCAGGGATTTTTACCAAATTTAACGCCAATTTCAGAAAATTTGACAAAATATGGTAGAAATAATATGGTGTAATTGGAATGTAAATATGTTAAATATTTTATGAAATATTAGCAGTTGAATGAAATATTTTTTATCTGCGTATGTGCGCACGATAAAAAATATTTTTTTTTCATGATTTGATAGTCAAGGAGCAACTCATAAAAAAAAAAAAAAAAAAAAAAAAAGCCAGTCAAATATCGGGAAAATTCGGAACGATATCGGCAATAGACTGAGCTGATTTTTAGTTGTTCTCTAAAAACAGTTAAATGATAAGGGGTTTTCCATAAATTGTCGTTTTTAATTTTTACTTTTTTTTTACTTTTCAATTTTTATGGATACTTTAGATTTTCTTGGAAAATCACCAAAACGAGTCTATTCCAAGGGGAAAAAGTAATTCCAAGGGAAAAAAAGTATCAAAGTCTAAGCATTTCTTCTAAATCTATTACTCATTGACATTCATTAAGTACAAACTTCTTTGCTGAAAGCCAGTTAATAAACAATCACAATTTGTGAAAATCCCTTATCAGCAGTTTTTAGAGAGCAACTAAAAATTCGCTCACTATATCGCCGATATCTTTCTGAATTTTCACGATATTTGACTGGCTTTTTTTTTATGAGTTGCTCCATAGAGTTGACTATTGTCAGAAACTCAACTTAAAAAATGACATAGAAATGTGCCGCTAAACTGCGATGACACGCCCGCAGGGCGGCTATACTTACTCAAAAAAAAAATACACATTAAACTTCAAATTTAAACCAAAACAAATTAATAAATCTTAACTTTAATGAAACATTTGTATATACAATTCTTAAAAATAAAAACATAACACACTGCTTAACATTTTGACTATGCGCAATGCGCTTAAATTTAGAATATAGAATATTTACACAATTAAATTTAGAACAAACACATAATTATTATACACTATATACATGGAAATAACATTTTCAGAAACAATCATACCATAAAATCGCAAATAACTCACTTAAACGCAAAAGAAGACTCACTTTCTACAAATGTGACGCAGCTATAATTGCATCCCTTAATTTTAATTACTATTTATCCTGTGGGCAGAGGATCTCATCTGTAAAACTTTTAGAACATAAACTTTGCACGCACGCACACAATATAACTTATGCCTTATGTGCATTTTTATACTCTTATTCGCAGCAAATATTTCAAGGGTGATTAACGCAACAAACAATTTTAAGTGTTATCGGTCAAAACCGTTAATATCCGAACCGAACCCTTTTTTCTTTCTTAAAACTCCGCATTTTCGCAGCAAAAAACCTAGTATCACTCTTCACTAGCTCAGAAACTGCATGTCTGTCCGAATAATAAAATACCTCTACCCTCTTACGTCATATTATTACATTAACCCTAAAAGCGCGCGAAGAGAAAAATGTTATCGTTAGCAAAATAACGGGCAGGAGGAAAAAATTACTTTCGTTAAATGTGAGATTTAAAAACACATGGCCCTTGCTAACATCCTCCCACCTTGATTTTCTTAAAATCAACTATTTTATAACTCACAAAAATTCTTTATATTAGAAATTAAAGTTAAACTGAGCATTACTAAATTAAATAAAATGACATAAAAAACAAAATAATAACTAATTAAACACAATACAATATAAAAATGACATGACAGGATAAATTACAGTTCTCAATAACTAAATTAATGAAATAAAAGTCATTATTTACAGTCTTAGATATTATTTCTTACGTGGTTTGAGCAACCTTCCATACCTGGATCTATTTTCCGCTCCAAGGGTGAGCACAGGATCTCCAGCAGTTGAAACTTCTAATGGATAAAGTTTCTGAATTGGTCGTGTCAAACAACCGTTGTTAGTTTTCACCTGTACTACCCTGGAAGCACCATCTCTACTATGGTAGATTTTCACAATTTTGCCCATGGGCCACAACACACGTTTTTTATTCTCAAGTTCGATGAGGACAACGTCCCCCACTTTAAGTTCTTGGCATTTATCACTAGCCTTCTGAACAAGTTGACCCAAATATTCTCTGCGGAAACGATTTCTCAGTTCTTGCCGCAAAGTGTTGCAATAGCCCACACGCACATTCAGTTTGTTGGAATCGATGGAATCTAGATCAGGCACTCCTATTTGTTTTATGTCTTGCAGAAACATGGAGGGTGTCAAAGGTATGAGCTCATCAGAATCATCGGAAATGTAAGTCAATGGACGGCCATTTATTGTGGCTTCCACATCACAAAGGATCGTTAAAAGCTCTTCAAAATTCACAGAGGATCTTCCTAAAATTCGCACGAGTAAAGTCTTAATTGAACGAATAAGACGCTCCCACCATCTCCCCCACCAGGCTGCAGTAAGGGGATTGAACTTCCACTTGATTGGATAACACTCATGTTCAGAGATTTTCTGCCAATCAAGCCTCTTCAATGCATTGTCCGTTCCTCTGAAGTTGGTTCCGTTATCGGAATACACAGTTGACGGACGTCCTCGCCTAGCGATGAATCTTCGGAAAGCCTGTAGGAAGGATTCCGTGCTGAGTGCCGTGAGAGGCTCAAGGTGAATTGCCCTATACACTGCACAAGTGTATAATACGATCCAGGCTTTTCCTTTTGGCTTTAAAAGTAGAGGCCCACACAGATCAACTCCTGTTGTTTCAAAGACCGCAGAATCCCTTACTCTGTCAAGGGGTAACTGTATTGGAGGCGCAGTTAAAGCTTTAGCCGTGAATCTTTTGCATACGACACAACGGTTGACGCAAGATTTTATATTTCTTTTTGAAGAAATGATCCAGTACTGCTGCCTTAATTTGGCAGCCAATATCTGCACACCCGCATGACAATAGTGTATATGATATTGCCATATCAAGCAATCAGTTAGGTAATGTTTGGACGGAAGAAGAACTGGATATAAAAAGGACAGTTCATCATCTCGTTCGATGATTTTAGTCTTCACTCGAAGAACATCGTCATCACCTCGCACCACCAGCAGACCATGGACGGAATTTTCTTTCTCGTGAAAATACTTTTTCTGCTCTATACCCCACAGAATCATCTCAGCTTTAGCTTTTTCTTCCACTGTTAGGGTATCAGTATTATAAGAAGGCTTCTTTCTCAGTTTATTCACAAATCGTAACATCCAGCAGAAAACTCTCACTATTTTAGAAAAATTAGAAAAACGTTCGTACCACTCAGGCCTCTCTATTTTCACGTTTAAGGCAATAATTTTTGTTCTTCTTAACTCTGATGCGATTAATTCTTCATCTGGAGAAAATTTAAATTCAGGCCATTCCTTGGGAGTTGTTTTCAGAAATGCAGGCCCCTCCCACCAACCGCATCGCAGCAGATGCTGGGACGTGCAGCCACGAGAGGCTATATCAGCAGGATTCAATTTTCCTGGGATGTGTCTCCAGCATTCTTTCTTCGACAGATTTCGAATCTCCTTGACTCTATTATTTACGAATACACCCCAGTTTTCTTCTCGCTGTATCCAGCAAAGAGCTACAATCGCATCCGTCCAGTAGTAGATTGGAACTTCTTCCAAGAACACAGCGTCAGAGATGTATTTGGCTAGACGTGCGCCTAAAACACACGCAAGTAACTCGAGGCGCGGAATCGTCACCTTCTTCAATGGAGATACACGAGATTTTGCTGCCACGAACCTCACATGAACCTTTCTGTCGTCTTCACTTCTTAAAAATATAACCGTGGCATAAGCGCTTCTACTGGCGTCACAAAAGACATGTAATGACCAAGTATCTGTTTTTCCATAACCTATGCGACGAGGAAACCTAAGCTGGGAAATACTAGACAATCCTTGGTACCACGTTAAGAACCGAGTTTTTAATTCATCTGGCAAAGGTAAGTCCCAATTTGCCGTAGTTGCCCATGCTTCTTGAAGTATTAATTTTGCAGGTACCATTATTGGCACAATGAAGCCTAGTGGATCAAATATAGCATGAATTATAGATAAAAGTTTTCTTTTTGATAAGTCTGATGAGATTTGCTCAGGTTTAAAGGGAATTATAAACTCATCATTTATACGGTCCCACTGAAGACCTAAAACGGGAGAGACAGTATCAGTGTTCTGTGAAGGTAACGTTTCATTTTCGGGACCAAAGGTCCACATACGTAATTCCATTTTGGCTTCTGCCATAATGTCAGTTGCTTGGTTCTTAAATTCTCCAAGCTCTGTTCTCGTATCCACTGAGGTTACGCAGTTATCAACATAATAGGAACTTGAAAGTTTTTGGGCAACAACTTCGAATTCTTTAGGAATATTTTTAAGATGGAATGAGATCACCGCTGCCAACAGGTATGGGCTACTGGTAACCCCAAAAACAACTTTTTTATGGCGGAATTCACAAATTTTGTTATTTTCCCACCAAAGAAATTTCAGATAATTTTGGTCTTCCCGCTTTATGCCAATCTGTAAAAACGCTCGTCTAATATCAGAAGTTACGCCAATCGCCTTTTCTCTAAACCTCATTAAAATCGCTGGGATTTCCTCTACGAGATTCGGACCCTTTATCAAACAATCATTTAGCGACAACGAATTATCTGATTTGCACGAGGCATCGAAAACGGGCCTAATTTTGCTAGTTAAACTATCTAATTTGATAACTGGATGATGTGGCAAGTAATGTCCCTTTTCTTTCTTTTCAGATTCCGGAATTTTTTCTATTACGTCTTCCGACAGCCAATCTTTAAATATCTTATCGTATTCGTCAAAGTTATTTAATTTCTTTAATTTACGAGTAGTGGCAAAAAGCCTTTTTTCTGCAATATGCCGATTAGAGGAAATGTTAGGGGGAAACCTTTGAACCCAAGGCAAGTTTACGCAATATCTCCCACCTTCGTTTCTATGAAGCCCCTTCAAAAATTGTTCCCGCGCTAATTGATCCTCCACCACTTTGGAAAACGTTTGCGCTTCATCGGCAATGCCAATTGTTTCCAAACTCCACATATCAGAAACTTTCATGTTTTGAACATGAAGATTGGTTACTAACATGGATTCGACACCCTCAAAACTTTGAACATTTAATCCTATTGGTTCTCCGCACAAAGTCCAACCCAATTTAGTATTAATGGCTGTCAAACCCTCATTAAGTTGAATTACATCACCCGTAAGAATTTGTCCATAAATATCACTACCTATCAAAATTTCTATTTCAGGGTAACCGTCACCCACATCTGAAATCCAAATTCTATGCTTTTTTAATTCCTTCAATAAAGGACCTTTAGAGACGCGTGGTATCCCTCCACAAATTTTTTCCTGATCTAGAAAGGAGAATTGATATTCAGTACGTCTCCCTGCAGGACTTAATCTCATAGAATATCGTTTATGATTTTTAGACTCAGTTCTTGTTCCCCCAAACAGAGTATGCGCTAAATTCTCAGATGAAAGGCTTTCTAATTTTAAAGCTTCGGCCGTAGATTTCAGCACATACGACCTTTGAGATCCGCAATCTAAAAGACATCTGACTTTTTTCCTCATGCCCCCTGACACTACTTCAACTATTAATGTCATAAGGAGGACTTCTTTCATACACGAAGGTGTAGACATAGTAGCTTGTACCGTAGTCGACCCCTTTGCACTCCCTACAGTCTCACTCTTTTTTCCCTTAATCTCGGGACATAAAATAATGGGATGAGATCGCTTGCATACATGACATTGTATAAATAATTTACAATCTCTAGCAAAATGTCCAGGCTTAAGGCAGCGTAGGCAGCACTTTAACTCTCTTAATTTATCTAACTTTTCATTTAGGGACAAAGACCGAGCCATAAAACACTCTTTGCTCTCATGATTTTTTCCGCAAAATACGCACTTTTGCTCCTTGGTTGCTACCAAACTTGCAGCACTCATGGGAGGTTTTTTATTTTTTAATTTGACTTCTCTAGGGCGTTCCTCGCGTGAGGGAGGAGAAATTTCAAACCCCGACCGCGCAAGTTTGACTCTCTGTTCCCCTTCAACTTCTTTTCGCAAAAATTCTAAAAGATTTGAGAGACGTGGTCCCTTGTTATTAAATAGAACGCTTCTCTGCCACACCCTAATCATTTCAGCCGATAAACATGATTCAACCATAGGATATAGCCACGCAGTATTGGAGTCTTGGTGTACACCTAAAGATTCAAGTGCTCTGAGATAGGACTCAATTTTGTCAAACAATGACACCAGGGGTAATTTATCTTTACCTTGTAAACGTACGTTTTGGATAATTAATTTTAATAATTCCCTCACATATATCTCAGTTAAAATTTCTTTATTACCAAAACGCTCCTCAAACGCAGAAATGACTTTCGGATAATTGTCCGAAGTCAAGGGATAACTCTCAATTAACTCATAAGCTCGAGTCCCCGGTAACATTGATTGAGCTAAATAATGAAATTTGTCAACATCATCCAGACTCTTATCCTCGTGGATTTTTTTAAATTGGCCCCAGAACGAAAGATAACTTAACAGTTGACCATCAAATTTTTTAATTTGAATTTTCGGCAATTTGTACCGTTTTTCATTACATGTATTTACACTATTCTCAACATTAGAGCTCATATTAATTTTAAAGTCTGAATTATCCGTTTTTTCTTTTATTCGGCGGCTGAGCGTTATAAATTCATCGGAATATTCCTCGCAACTTATAACTTCCGTTTCTAAATTATCATCAGTAGCCTTAGCTGCTATCATTAAATCTAACATTTCTGAGTCATAAGATTTTAATTCACTAATTATTGTTTGTAATTTAACAAATTTATCCTCTAAAATGGATTTATCCGGTTGCTCTTTTTCTAGTTCGTCCTTTAGAACCTTAGCTGTTCTAGTATAAGAGCTACGTGCCGTTGCACGTTTTTTCTTCAATGTATCAACATTCATTTTTTATACAAATGAAAATATACTCAAAATCTCAAATACAAATCTTATCAATATTTCTAACAATAACTCATAAATTCTCATAAATTCTAAACTCGACAATCACAACATTATAATTATAATTTAACATAATAAATAAAAATTCACCGCATGATGAGTATGAAAACGAAAATATATTATAAATACTAAATATGCGGCATCAGTTATTATTATTCCTAACCTAGATGGAACTAACCAATAGTATGATTATTTCTCATATTCAATATCAAAAATTATAATCAAACTCGCAATCCTGGCAGGCTCGCCACTTTCCATGTCAGAAACTCAACTTAAAAAATGACATAGAAATGTGCCGCTAAACTGCGATGACACGCCCGCAGGGCGGCTATACTTACTCAAAAAAAAATACACATTAAACTTCAAATTTAAACCAAAACAAATTAATAAATCTTAACTTTAATGAAACATTTGTATATACAATTCTTAAAAATAAAAACATAACACACTGCTTAACATTTTGACTATGCGCAATGCGCTTAAATTTAGAATATAGAATATTTACACAATTAAATTTAGAACAAACACATAATTATTATACACTATATACATGGAAATAACATTTTCAGAAACAATCATACCATAAAATCGCAAATAACTCACTTAAACGCAAAAGAAGACTCACTTTCTACAAATGTGACGCAGCTATAATTGCATCCCTTAATTTTAATTACTATTTATCCTGTGGGCAGAGGATCTCATCTGTAAAACTTTTAGAACATAAACTTTGCACGCACGCACACAATATAACTTATGCCTTATGTGCATTTTTATACTCTTATTCGCAGCAAATATTTCAAGGGTGATTAACGCAACAAACAATTTTAAGTGTTATCGGTCAAAAACCGTTAATATCCGAACCGAACCCTTTTTTCTTTCTTAAAACTCCGCATTTTCGCAGCAAAAAACCTTGTATCACTCTTCACTAGCTCAGAAACTGCATGTCTGTCCGAATAATAAAATACCTCTACCCTCTTACGTCATATTATTACATTAACCCTAAAAGCGCGCGAAGAGAAAAATGTTATCGTTAGCAAAATAACGGGCAGGAGGAAAAAATTACTTTCGTTAAATGTGAGATTTAAAAACACATGGCCCTTGCCAACAACTATCAAATCATGAAAAAAATATTTCATCAAGTATTTAATATATCTACATTCCAATTACACCATATTGTTTCTGCTACATTTTGCCAAATTTTCTGAAACTGGCGTTGAGTTTGGTAAAAAAAAAAAAAAAAAAAAAAAAAAAAAAAAAAAAAACATGCAAAATGATTTTGAAATTAAAAAAAAAAAAGATATATCTCGATCGATAATAAATATGAAGTAGAACATATTCTTCATCTTCATAATCCCGAAGTTTCACAATATGTATATATATATATAACCATTAATTAAACATTACCGACCATCATCAAAAACCGCAATATTGTGAATGAAATGACAATAAAAATGGATACCACAAACCTATAATATAGAACTGTATGCATAAAATAAAGTGCCTTATACTTAATTACTAGAATTAATATGGAGTAAAAAAAGAAGAATATATATATATATATATATATATATATATATATATATATATATATATATGAAATATTTTGTCAAGCTATTTGTAACAATAGCAATTCAACCACTGTAAAAAGACCAGAAAAAAGTGAATCATTGTCAGCACCAGTAAATTCATTGTACGAAATGTAGGATATCAAAATTGAATATACATTAATTCAATAAGAAAACCTACAAAATGTATGTAAAAAGAAAGATCTATCATGAATAAAAATGGAACTAATGATTCGTAACTCGTTTTCAAGGGCAATAATACGATATCATTAATAAAATACGGTTAATTTCTGAAGGAGAAATAATAATAAGCACCGCTTTAAATGCATATTTCTACTGTTGCCCGATTAACCGTAACCAGAAAAAATAAGAAAGAAATATATTAATAAATAAATCTATAAAATTTGATATTAAGTCATCACCTATTTCAAATATAATTTATGACTTGAGTAGCGGAACATAATACAAACATTATACATTTTCAAATTTGGATATAAATAAATAAATAAATTATATATATATATATATATATATATATATATATATATATATATATATATATATATATATCCATTAATTAAACATTACTGACCACCATCAATAATTGTGATAGTATGAATGAATTTACAACAATACAGTGTCCCCAAACACTCTGAATGGATACCAAAAACATAATAGACAAGCTACTATGTATAAAATAAAGTCTCTTGTACTATATAACAAGAATTAATAATAAAGAAAAAAAGAAGAATATGGATTTCGATAAAAATAATTGAAAAGCTTACATATTGAATTACGTTATCAAGAGTACAGAATTCAATTATATAAGCAAAATCAGTCGTTTTCTGTGAGAAAAAAAGCTAAAAGCTGAAATTTTTTTTTCTCCTGTACTCTAACGACCAATATAACTAAAAGAATACAGTAAACTCTGTCTAAGGCGGAATCGATCGGGACCGAGAAAAATTTCCGTGGTAGACAAAATTCCGCCTTAGACAAATTTTACTCTATGTCTGTGGATTCGTAGGGACTTGAAAATCTTTCCGAATTAGACAGATTTCCGTCTTATACAGAGTCCGCCTTACACAGAGTTTACTGTAGTTTCAAACTGAAAACAGAATAAAATTAAATGCTATGAAATGGAAAAAGCAATACAACCTTTTAAATAATTAATATATAGTAAGGAAAAATAGTAATATTACACAAAATACCAAATAAAATCTGTTATATATATAGTTTTGGGTGGGGTGAAGCCATAAACAAATTTAGGTGACCAGTCTTAAAATAATAAAGTATAATTTGTAAAAAATATCATCAAAAAAGTTAAGTAGTTCCGGAGATATCTTGCGGTTAATTTAAGGAGAAAAAAAAAATCTGATAAATCACTTTATTTTTGTAAGCGGTTGTTTACAGATAACACCTGATACATTTTTAGTTAGAATTAGCGTAATTCGAGGAATTTTTTTTATGCAGCTTTTCGTAGTATCTCTCCATTCTAAAAAAAAAAAAAAAAAAAAAAACAGTTAAGTGAGAGTATTACTCGCACACAGAGGGTTCCGTACAATAATATATGAATGAGTAAGTGTATTATTTAAAAAAATACCGTTGCTAAAAGAATACTAAGACTTTGTAAAAACTATACAATGTAAAGGTTGGTTATAGCTGTATAGTATAGTGGGTGCAAAGGAAAGTCCCTTTAATCTGAAAATACTTGCGAACGGAGAGAGCTACAGCTATACAAGTGAGGTAACGGTACAGTAAAGCGCCTACGCCCGACCTAATGCAAACGACAGCAGCACCCTAGTGGCGAAATTTGGAAGATAGCCATTGCAAATCGAAAACGAAAAGAGGTAGAGCAAATTTTCCAATTAGAAAGTTTTAGAGCATCAATTAATTGGTACGAAACGAAATTTGGTTCACACGGATAAAATAAATCGTCGCCTGCATACTCAAATGTGTCCAAAATCGATGAGCGACGATTCTACTTTGCCTATTCACATTCCGGAAATGTAGCAGTGCACAATTGCAGATTGTGACTTTGTACTGTACTGTAATGTCTGTAAAGATTTAATTTCCAATGCATTTAAAATTTTAGGATAACCCTTTCAGGGCCAGAAGCATTCTGTTCGTAAACTGATGAAATAATTGACTTACACCAGAATATTCAAACGAATTTCTCAGAAAACAAAAACCCACTAATTTATACTTTCATTACAAAAGCAAAATTTTATTAAAATATTCTTGGTGCCATTTGTCAGTTTTGGAATTAAAATTAGATGGCTAGACCGTCTAGCCACAGCCCTTGAAAGGGTTAAATCTATGTCGTCGTATTGAAGAGGCTTGCAATAGACGTTCCATGCTGAGAAATGTGCATGCAGAATTACTCTCACGAATACAAACATGTATCGTGAGCAATGACGAACTTTTCGAACTTACTGAATATTAACTTTTTATCACTGTGAGACAGTTTGTCTTTTTTTTGTATGTGTATGATGTTATCAAAATGTATTGAGATAAGTACTTATTTATAACATATATTGTGCATATTTCTTCGTACTTCTGACCATTCAAACGTTTACACAAAATGAAGTGCATCGATTTCGGACATTTTGGATAAACAGACGAAGATTTATCTTATCCATGTAAACCAAATATCGTATTCTATTAATTAATTGATGCTCTAAAACTTTCTAACTGGAAATTTTGCTCTATCTCTTTTCGTTTTCGATTTGCAGTGGCTATCTTCCAAATTTCACCCCAAGGGGGCGCTGGTGTCGTTTTTATTAAATCGGGCGTAGTTGCTTTTCTATACCGTTATCTCACTTGCATAGCTGTAGCTCTCTCCGTTCACAAGTATTTTCAGGTTAAACGGACTTTTCTTTGCACCCTGTATACTAGGAAAGTATAAATGGATATACCATGAAAGTTCAAAGATATATGGAACCTAAATAATAGCAAATATAGCTATTCTGTATATTTGTTATTCCATATAGGTTCTTAGTTAACCTTTAAAGATGATGAAATATAATGATATAATGAAAATATAATTAAGTAGATGATAAATTAAATGAAATATATTTTTGATTTCAGCGTTACGAAAGCTTTCACACGATACCCCACACGATATACAAAGAAAAGATTTTTGTTTTCAAGTAACTTAATTAGCCCCTGTATATTTTTCCTAAATATATTTATGAATATTTATTAATCTGTAAATATGTGGGTCAATAGTCTTTATTACTTCCCCCAATTTGAACTTTCCACGTTGCATAGTTTATGAGTAAAAGGGCTGTTACAGACAGACAGACACAGGAGTGATCTTATAATGGTTCCGTTTTTACTTTTTAAGTACGGAACCCTAAAAAAGTAACTAACGCTGTCACCGCCACTGTAAATGAATTTTTTTGTGACCGGAGGTGTTTCTTTGCTAATAATAAGAAAAATACTGCATACAAAAATATGAAAATAGGTGGTATTGTAGAGAAATGCTTGATAAATACGCTGAAGCGGACAGTTTTTAAATCGAAGAATTATTTTAAGAGCTATTTAATGTTAAAGTTGATTAAAATCGTTCCATTAAAAAAAAATTATGGGAGCAAAGACTATGCACAGGAATTGAATCATTTGTTCTAAAGTTATACATCAGAAGCTCACGGTATGCAGACTGCATTTATTTTTTTTAATTTGACAGATTTTTTTTAGGGTTTATTTCCATTTTAAATTCAAATTTTCATCATTTCCAGCATAATGTTTTATATATTTTAGAAAAGCTTATTATTTTAAATTGTTCAGCGTTTGTTTCCGGTTACTGTTTATAATGAAATTAACTTAATCAATAAATAAATAAAATAAAATGAAAACACAAATAAAACCCAAATGTAACTGACGTGTAATCGGACTACGCGAAATTATTAGAATCTTGTTTAATTATCATAATTTTAAAAAAAGGCTGCTGTAAGGAGCGAAACCTTTGGTGATTTATTCGGTTATCTATTCCTCGCTTGCGGCTACTACGAAAGTATCGCTTTTAATTAATTTTAAAACTTTATTTGAATACATAATTAATATTTTTCATATAATTTAATAAATTTAAAAAATGTTTTTTTATTCATTTGCATACTTATAATAATTTATTTTTCAGATTAAATAATTTAGTAACAGTAAATAAATGTTTCAAAGAAAAGACAACAAGTTGCAAAGGAAGAAATGTTTCGCTTCGTATTGTCGTTTTATAGTTTCTAAAATAGCAAAATTCTGAAGAACAATTATAAAGAAAAAGATATTGTATAGAAAAAAAATAATAATAATAAATAAATAAAGGCTTAAACTTAGAAGGAAGGATTGCCCTACCCAAATGACGACTCTGTAAGTTAAGCTATTTCTTATTCCTATTTTGCGCAAAAGTAGGATTTACATTTCGATTGTACTGAGGATAAAATTGTTCTCATAAAACTATACAAAACTGACAGTAATCCTTTTTCTCCTGGGGACCTGGGTATCCCCTTCCCTTTCCCTTTCTCTGCGTCCTGGTACTAAGTAGAAATTAGTAATGCGCGAAGTCAATGAAATTTTTTTAATGTCCTCGAACTTGGTGTGTTTCTGTTACTGTTTCGTTAATATGAATTCGAATTGTACGATTTAAATTTACTCTGGATTTTCAGGGGGCGAATTTACCAAGTCGTTTATTTTTTCTTTCTGTTTCTAGGTTATATAAATTGATTACAGATAAAATGTTTACATGAAAATATTGATATTTTATGCATGCCATCACGGGGTTTCATCTTTACCTTTCGTTTTAAGTATAGAAAAAATCATTTCTATCGATATTAAGCAAAATGCTGTTTTAAGTGATTTTTAGTGATTTTTTTTTTTTTTTTTTTTTTTTAAGATATATGTTGTTTTTTTATAAATGAATAATTCAACACTGCAATGTTTGGACAACTGAAATTAGGAATCCTAATAATAAAAAAAATATTGTAACAAATTTATTTATCTAAAAAATGAAAAAATATTCATAGAGTTCAACTCAGCTAAAAATTGATGCATTTTATTAATGTTCTAAAAAATAAAATAAATTCTAATAAAAGTAAAAGTGATTTTATTGATAAAAAGTAATGTGAATATCAAAAGAAAAACAAACTTCTATGTTCTATATCATTTAGTCGAGCAAACGGGTTATTCCAAATTACTATTATTATTGAAACATTATTTACGAAAGATAAAATTTTCCGGTAAACTTTAATTTCTAAAATAAAGTGGTTGAAGAGTAAAATTTTTTTCTTGAATAATTAATGTAACTTATAGAATAGTTTATAACAAAGTGTAACTTTTCGATCGATTCCGTGAATTAATGAAGCGTGATCTAAGTGAAGCAATGAAATGTAAAAGTTTCTCACTTTGCATTTCCTTCTTAAAGCCGGAAACTGTCCCATGTTTTACGGAGTGCCAATCCATTGGAAGTGCGTTGTACAGATTGCTTTTCTTCTGCTATTATGCTATGCTATGCTATACTCTCAGCTGCATTTTGTAACTGCAGAATAGAAGACTCTTACATCCGGTCGGGTTATCCGCTTTCATTCGCACCCGACCTCCCCGGGTCGTGTCGTGTTGGTGCTATATTTTCTTCGCTGTAGGCTGTGGTTCGGATCGGGTTGACTTCTACTTTTTTGCTGCGTTCGGGTTCGAGTTGACCTGATTTTTCAAAAGAATATCCGAAATATTTTTTCAGGTTAAGGTGACACAATACCTTTCAACACTAGAACCGCCGGAAATTTTACTCAAATTTTATAAAAATATTTTACACCAGAATTTAATTTTATTTAAAGCAATTTAACTTATTTATTTAACTTATTTCTCTGTTGTACATATTTAACACATTTTAGAAAGAAATTTCTGGTTCGAATCGAAATATTTTCATTTGGTACCGATGAAAATGACCGCTATAGCTGTTCTAGTGTTAAACTATTTTTCAGTTTTCAATTGCATTGTAATATATTGTAATATCTGTGGTGGCATTGTGTTTAATACTATACTATAAAGCCAATATAATTTCAAAAAAAGGAAAATGCAGAAATGCCTATTTAACTGAAATTTAAAATTTTTGAATAATTTTTAACTTTTTAAAAATCCCTACTACTTTTTTAAATATGAATATTTTCGCTTCAAAAATTTTTTCCATAATCCTAAGAACATACTACATATAATTGTGCATGGATTTAACATTCAAGGTTATAGTTATTATTATTTTTTAAGCATTTCAATTATGAGTTTGCTGAATTTCCTTGATTTTTTATTATACAAAAGAGAAAAAGATTCATATTAAACGTAATATCTGCACAGTTTTATGTAGTATAATCTAAGAAATGTGGGAAAAAATTTTGAAACGAAAATATTGATATTTAAAAAATTAGTAGGGATTTTAAAAATTTTTAATTTTTTTTAAATTTAAATTTTAGTTTAATAGGTTGTTCTACAAGAATTTTTTTTTTTAATTATGTGAAATTATATTTGATTTATAGTATTAAATATAATGTCACTACAGATATTACAGTATATTACAGTATTATTCAAAATTGAAAAAGTTGTTTAAAAGGTACTGTGTATCCTTAAAAATCTATATACAATAAGTCTCCATAAAGAACACTCCCCGAAAAGCGAACAGTTTTTCAATTCCTAACACTTATATATTTGTATGCTTATACCTCTGAATAGCGGGCACCCCCACAATCTACACACGCGTAACATGTGTATGTGTGCATAAGTTATTACAAATTAATGTGTTTTTGTGTATATCAAAAACGAAATGTTGGTAATATTTTTCATATTCCGAGGGAAGAAAAAATATTTCCTAAAGAAAGGATAATGTATGATCACATTTCTGTATATACATTTTACAAGTATTTCTCATACATTAAATAGAATATATACACATTCATATTCAATCTGAAACATAGTTCTGCTCTAACATTTTGCGAAACCCCAACAACGTCGCCTTGCAAAAAACCTAAGTATGGCCCGCAATTCTAGTATGAACCCGACCCGCAGAAAGAGAATTAGTTACCTCGAACAACAACAACAACAAAAATAAATAAATAAATAAAGAAAGAAGAAGAAAATTAGACATGAACCGATGTAGAACTGTACTTAACTATCCCCAAGGTGTCCGCCATTCAGAGTTTTTACTATATTTGAATATTAAAAAATGCAGATTTGTCCATTTTTCTACATAAAAGATAAAATTGGTATTTTGATTAAATGTAGATTACTTTTCATAATTGCATTAAAATATGATTTACTTTTCTTTCATTCGGGGTCGGGTCGGGTTGCGGGTCGCCGAAAATTATTTTGACGGGTACTTGTCGGGTTGCGGGTCGATGAAAATGTTTTTTGCCCGCTTCGAGTCGGGTTGCGGGTTGATTCAAGTGGGATTTTCGGGTTCAGGTCGGGTTCTACTGTAGACTTATAAATACCTTGAAAAATATGCTCTTGATTTTTCTCGCATCATAACATTTTCTACTTAGACACATAAAACTTGGTTTACTGTTCATATCTCAATAATCTCAAAGATTGCAGGGCGAAATCCTCGCACGCGTTCCAAGGTGTTTCAAAAATTCCTTATCGGTTTTTCATTGTAACCTTCTCTTGAGCTGTAATTTTTCTAAAACAGCTGCTTCTGCAATTCCTGTCTCTTTTCCTAATCTTAAACTTTTATTTTTGAGCCATCAAAAGCCCTTTTGAATTTCTCTCAAACACAAAATATTTTTTACATTTCATTAGATATTTATCCCCAGTGAATATGTCTAGATAGATATCTTTGTGCGAGCACTTTATTTCTGCTTCAAGCGAAACAGTGAAATTACTAAATCTCTCTTTAGCTGGGAAGTTTTCACATAAAGATTTAGGGAATTGTTGATACATATTTAAAAAAAGAAAGGGAAATGTTTATAAATATTTATTACTTAAAAGATAATTTGCTACTTTTTTCCCCTGAAAGAAATTAGTTTTTAAGTGCTACTTTTTTATAATCTCAAGCTTAAAAAAAAAGCTTCATGCATTCAAATAACTATTTTTCATAAAGATTACTCTGCATTGCTATTTATAAAATAAAAAGACGGGTTTTCTTGCTTATTTTGAAATATAAGTAGTACGAGAGTGTTGAATTCTCTCCTAAATATGAAATAAAAGTTATTTGTATGCTATATGATTCCAAGTTAAAATTATTTGATGTCAAAATTAAGCATCTAAATAAAACAAGAACAATTTGGAAAATATTTAAGAGGAATTTCTGTTTTCGAACCTTTTTTTTTGTTTATTATTTTTGGTTAACTATTTCAGCGTACTTTTTTGGCATATTGCTAAATGATTTTATGAAGGAAAATAATTTAATTAAGAAAAAATGCAATTCTTGGTGTAAAATTAACCCCCCCCCCCCCCCAAAAAAAAAAAGTTCAGTAAATTTCGAAACTCTACTTCACCGACAATTTTGAACTTTTTGAGAAAAAAATTTTCGTGGTTTTCTTTACTAAAACGCTAGGGATCCGATTTTCAAAAAGTTCATTATTTTAATACAAAATAAATGAAATGTCATGGCATATGGTCAAAAATACAATGCAAATGACTAAACATTTTTATGTTTATAAAGGAAACTATTTATATTACGGGAAATCCGATCCTTACGACATTTTTATTAATTGGATCTTAAAAATCGCCTCCACCCTATAAAATAATAATAATAATAGCGAGTCAATTGAAAAACACATGTTTGATTTGTAGTATTTTGATCATACTGATATACTGAAAAAATAGAAACTAAGAAAAATAAATTTAGAGATTGCAACCCTGATACATTTGAATTGAAGTGGATAGAATTTTGAAATGAGGGAAGAAAATGATTGCAATGCAATGCCCCTTTCGCACATTTATTATCACCGTATATTTACGTAACTTCTCTATACTAGGGATATATTTCTAAATACATTTTAACATGTTCGCTGCCAAAGCTGAGATGGTGCATCTGTTCATACACGCCAAGACCATATCTGCAATTTAGTACTTTTAAATTATCTTCTGTTTTATTATTTAAGTGCTATATATGTGACGAATTACTTTTAGCAACAAATAAATTCACACGAGTATGCTCGTTGTTGGCATATGAAACATTGCAGGTATTTTCTATAACAGTGCTTGTAATCTATGATGTAGTTAAGAAGATCAATAACGTGTTATTTCGTAGCTGACAAGAAAACCCAGTTTGCCAACTACGAGTATTCTCGTAGATGGCAGCGAACGTGTTAAGAAAAAAAAATTGGAAAATTGATACTTTTGTCATTTTTCGCTAAGTGAAGGGTAGCGAGTTCTATAAACTGAACATGAAAAGTTTTAGAGAAATTTTTTCGATAAAATTTTCTTTAAACTTTCCAAAACTAAAAGTAGAAATTAAATTTTCTTTTGGTTATACAGCCA
The DNA here is from genome assembly GCA_963932465.1 of Maratus speciosus. Classification (NCBI taxonomy): domain Eukaryota; kingdom Metazoa; phylum Arthropoda; class Arachnida; order Araneae; family Salticidae; genus Maratus; species Maratus speciosus. The sequence goes on from OZ010791.1 coordinate 146,273,265, forward strand.
TTATGATTCATCGTAACTTTTTTTTTTCTTTTCTTTTTACCCCGCAAAACAAAACAAACTGTTTTTTCCCCCGCATCATAACTTTTTCTACTTAGTCACATAAAACTCTGTTTGCTTTTCCGTTTGTCGTATTCATCTTCTTCTATCTTTTTGAAGAGAGCAAATATACCAACTTCCTCTATTCTCATCTCTTTTATGCTATTTACATGTGCTCATCTGCCAGGTGTGAACGCAAGCAAGGTCCTAATCAAAAAACTATTGTGATCCAAATGAGACACTGTCGGAATGAAATTACGCAAAAAAATTACAAGTTTTGTTTTATACAGCCGCTAGCCGTATATAATATTTATAAATATATTTTTACTTCTATTATACAGTAAATTCTGTCTAAGGCGGACTCTGTATAAGCCGGAAATCTGTCTACCGCGGAAAATTTTTCAAGTCCCGGCGAACTCATAGAAAATTACATTAATTCATGCTGCATAAGGCGGAATCTGTCTAACGCGGAAACGGAAAGCATTTGAAGGTCCCACCCAAACCAAAATTTTGCATAAGGCGGAAAAAAGGATAATTTAAAAATGAAAGGCATTTTGTTTATTAAAACTTTAAAATTGATAATTCAAATACTCAATGTCGTGCATGTTAGTTAAATTCCGTAACACACTGAAAAAGTTAATTCAAAAGGACAGAAACTGTTTAAATTTTAAGGAATTTATACCTGTGCCATTTTTTCATATGCAAAATTATATTTAAAAGTTAATATTTCTAGTAGAATGAACATTTATGAAAATATATATTTTTGAAAGTGCAATATATTATACTTTAAGGATGTACTCAAATTTAAAGTTATAGCGTCCTGTCGCATTCTCGAAGCTTATTGGGGGGGGGGGGGGGGGGGGTTGTTAGTTTTGTGTGTGTGTGTAAACTTCCAATTCGCATGTATTACAGCAGTACTAAGAAATTGAATAGCGTTTCTCATTTATCTATAAAGACAAAAGATCTTTTCGAATTTCAGTTTTCAACCGATTTTCAAGTCAGGAAAATCAATAAAAAATCATCAAATTCGAGGAATTTTTTTTTTTGTTGGGGGAGGGGGGACGGGGAGCTTTTTTGCATAAGCCGGAATATTGTCTATCACGGAAAAATTTCTCAGTCCCGATCGATTCCGCCTTAGACAGAGTTTACTGTATTTTCCATTGTGTGTGTGCATGGGAATAGCGAGGGGAAGGACCGTTACTTACTACTTATCTATCTATCTGCAGTAAAACCTCCCTAAAGCGACCACGTTCCGTTCCAATAAAAATTGGTCACTCCGAGAGGTGTTCTCTTAATGGAGGTCAAGTTTAAATCTAGATTTTAATTGTTGGAAAAGGGTAACAATTAATGTTACTAAAATTTATTTTTCACATTAAGAAAAAAATTGAAAATTTAAGTATCAAAACAAAAGTTAATTACATAAGTTAGTCACTGCAGACTTTAAAAAAGGAATACATTGACGTTTGCTTTGATTTTACGGTTTTATCTTTTATAACTTTTATTTCCAAGTCCTTTCAAAGTTCAGTAAATAAATACATTTTTTTTTTTTTTGGACGCGAACAAATAATGACGATTTCATTCATTTATCTATTTCTTTGAGAGTTTCCTGACAGAATAGGGCAGAGGAGTTTATTGACCGTCATTATTAATTTGTCATCAGAGTTAAATTCATTGCCTAAAAAGGCACAAAGGGGTTTAAACACTTAAAAGTTACCGGAATAAATAAAAATTCTAAACTTAGTTTAGAAGTTTGATGAATAATGTGCTCTCCGGAATTATTATTCTAATAAAACCTTCTTCAAGAGACCAGGAAAAAAACGGAATTTGTTCCATTTTCTTCAAAGAAATGGGTCGCTCATGGAGGGTGTTCAAATGGGTGGTCTCTGAATAGAGGTAAAATTAGTATTGAGCCTATGGGAATAGATTTCGTTCCATGAAAAATAGTTCGTTCATGGAGGTGGTTGCTTAATGGAGGTGATCACACAGGGAGGTTTCACTGTATATTATGAAGAACAAACGTGCCCGTGCGTAACGCTGACGTTATTTTGATGGCGGTAACAACAGACGATTAAATTTAACTTTTATTTCAATTTTCTAAACTTCTAAATACCGCACATTTTCAATTTTTACAACGTCGAATAGGGGTAAAGAATGTACTTTCAAATGCAATTTATTTGAAAACTGCATCACAATTTATTCAATTTTTATTGTTTTTAAATTCATTTTCAAGCATGATTTTTTGAAAATCTATCTCTATCGCATGCAGACGATTACGAAAGATAGATCCGTTTGCACTTAAATTAATATAAACGGTCAAGTGCGAGTATTACTCGTGCTCAGAGGGTTCAGTGCAATAAATATATGAATTATTAAATGTATTATTAAAAAATCGTTGCTAAAAGAATAATAAGACTTAGTACAAAACTATATAATGTAGGGTTGTGTATAGCTGTATATACTAGAAAAGTGTGAATGGGTATACCATAAAACTTGAAAGAGATATAAAGCCTAAATAATGTCAAATATTGCTATTCTGTATAACTCTTATTTAATCTTATCCTAATCTGTTTATCATGAACAACATTCGGTACTGACAATAAAAGTAGTGCATATTTAAACTTCATTTGGCATTTCATGAAACTAAATTCAGCGTAGTAATAATCTTTGCTTTTTACAGTGCACCTAAAAACATTTGTTCAAAGTTTAAACTTGGCATTGTGCTAAGCACGATTCTAAAGGAGGTCGCAAAGTTGCAACGCCTCCTTGGCTCGTGCCGTGTATTTCGATATAGGTTTTTAATTAACTTTAAGACACGGGAGGCATATTATTGAGAGATCCACTCAATGCAAACTAGCCGCGGATCCCATAGTGATTATGAGATTAATTCTAATTAAATTAGTCTGTTTTTAACAATTTGGCGTTTATTGCTTTTATACTGCTACTGAGAATTGTATTACACAAATATATAATTAAAAGAAGTTGTTATCTAGGCTTTAAAAGGCGATGGTACATATAGAGTATTCGGCCTCTGTCATTATATATGTCCAAATCGTCGGTGTCTTTAAGGGTTAATATCTCGGCTAATTATCAACGATTTTTTTTCGAAAGTCATTATCAACAATGCTTTTATACTTCTGGTACGATAGGTACCTCCAACGCTCATCAACACCCTTGCTGAATGCTCGCAAATCGAAATTTGTGCGTAACGGAAAAATGCGATTTTCTTCAAAACTATGTGACCTAGGATGATGATCGCTATAATTTTCCTGCAAGGTTTAAATTAACGTCTATTAACTCTAATTTTTTCATAATTATGTTTGTAGTAGATTCGGAAATAGATGGGATGGGGGGGTGCATATTTTTGTACTACATTTTCGACGATATCTCTGAAAATATAATACCTAAAATTAAAAGAAATGTGTTTTTGAGTTCGGCGCTACACGATACTCCACACGATATACAAAGAAATGTTTTTTTCTTTTTTTTCCCAGTTACTTAATTAGCCCCTCTTCCTTTTTCCTAAATATATTTGTGAATGTTTAATAATCTGTAAATATGTGGGTGAATTGTCTTTTTCACTTCCCCCAATTTGAACCAGCGTTCCATAGTTTACGAGTAAAATGGCTGTGACAGACAGACACAGGAGTGATCTTATAATGGTCCCGTTTTTACTTTTTTAGTACGGAACCCGAATAAATAACTTATTATTCGATTTCAGCTTATGTTGCATAACGAAATTAAACATTCATCAGCCAATAAATAAAACACAAAGGCCGGATAAGCATAGCGAAATGGCTCCCACGGCCGATGCTTGAAATAACAGGTGTGATAATAAGGCTTACCATGAGAATACAATATAAAGTGTTTTTAGCCTCTGACCTTGAACTGTCCTTGAGATAATCGGGGAAGTATGCGCCGGCGCTACTATTTTTCAAATACGTTTTTCTCAAAAAGTACAAAAATTAAAAAAATGAAATCAAAGCTGATTATTGAAGAATATATCAGTTCACATTATATATTTTTTTCACATTTTTACAAAAAACATTTTTAACATAGAAAAATAAACAAAAATATTTAACAAAAAATTATTAATGTAGTAATTTTATATTTACACCAACCAAAAAATTACAGAATAAGGCTCAAAGTATGTACTTTTAAGAAAAAAAAAATCGTTAAAATCGAAGATGCGCTTTTTGAGTTATAAAAAAAATAATGCTAGCAACTTGCTAAAATATTCGCAACTTTTCCTGTTTGCATTTGCAGAAATACGCTACTGTCAATGCATTGGTCGATTCGTGACATTTCCACTCAGGTAGGATGCGCAATGTGCCAAAATAAGAGAATGTTTCCATACATACCACTTCCCTATAGGTTTATTTCGTGTTTGTAAACATTCTGTTATTTTTGTGTACTGCGCATACTTCTCTCATAATAATATCAAGTCGATGGTGTTGTCCATTGTGAAGGTGAAGCTATAGGGGTTGTAAATATATAAGATTATCAACTTTTTGATAATTCCGGACCCCCTCCCTAACTTCCGATATCATATGTTATCATCAATCCTCGAATTCCCCTTCCCCTAATAATATTGTTATCAGTGTTTAAAAATTCTTTTTATTTTTACAATTGTTTTCCTTTTTTTTTCTTTTTATACGTTTGCAATGATATACAGTTATGGTTGTACATTTTTTATTTGCATATTTTACTTATTTAAATAAAGAGAAGAAATTCATAATATATCGCTGTTATATAAGAAATAACTTTATACCAAATAACATTTTAAAGAAATAGTATTTAAAAGTTTTTAATAATAACTCTTTATTACATAATGCATTGAACAGTAATACTGTCTTCTTGTACTTCGCCCTTGCATGGGGCTAAACAGAACTTCTTCTAAGCAAAACAGGCGGACAACATTCTTCCCTATCTTTTACTAGCAAAAATAACAAGTATAATTTCGAATCTGGTTTCTCTAACAACGAATTATATACGCATATGCCCGTAAGGCATGGTGACGTTACGGCGACGTCGATGTGAAGTCACGCTGTGACTTTGTGACCGTCGATGTGACGTCACGTGACGTCGATGTGAAGTCATAGTGACTAGAATGTGAAGTCGTTATGGCCGTTTTAGAGCTCATTTGTGACGTCACATTGTGATCAATTTGTGAAGTCACGGTGAGACCAATTTGTGAAATATGTGTCGTTTGTGACGAAATTATCATTAACACTGTGATGATTCTGTGACGACAGTGACAATGTTGTGAAGTCACATTGTGACAGTTTTGTGAAAATTGTGTGATTTGTGACGATTTTGTCATTAACTTTATGACGAATATGTGACTACAATGACAATGTTGTGACAGCGTTAAGATGCAAAACATTTATTGAAAAATGAAATCGCTATTCGAGTCCAATCAATGAACCTCGAAAATGGAGGCAGGAGTAATTATGAGTAAAAGAAAATTCTGAGGTTCACAGAAAAATTTCAGAATGTTTTTTTCATGATCCTTTGTCTAAATTTGCGTTTTTTTCGTGATCCTTCGGCGAAATTCGTCTTATTTGCTCGATTTATTGACAAAATTTCACGTTTTTTTGCTATCCTTTGACGAAACTCGCTTTTTTCGCTATGTTTTGATGAAATTCGCTTTTTTTCGCTATGCTTTGACGAAATTCGCTTTTATCACGATCCTTTGACGAATTTCACGTCTTTTCTTCAATCTTTTGATGAAATTGCGATTCTTAGATGAAAGTCAAGTTTTTTTTCACGACCTTTTGAAGAAATGAAAATTGTTTTCGCGATCTTTTGACAAAATTCGCCTTATTCGCGATTTATTTACAAAATTTCGCCTTTGTTGCGGTCCATTGACGAAATTGACGAAATTCACATTTTTTCAACAATCTTTTGACAAAATTTGCTATTTTAGATGAAATTCGCTTTTTTTCCCATATCATTTGACGAAATTTGCATTTTTTCGCGATCCTTTGACGAAATTCACCTTAAATGCGAGATTTATTAAGTTTTGCGTTTGTCTGGGTCCTTTGACGAAATTCACGTTTTTTCTGCGATTCTTTAATCGAAATTCATCGTATTTGCACGATTTTATTGACACAATTTCAAGTTTCTTTCACGACCTTTTGACAAAATTCGCGTCTTTTCTGCAATCTTTTGACAAAATTTGCGATTCTTAGATGAAATTCGCGTTTTTCCCATGATCTCTTGACGAAATTCACTTTTTTCTCGCGATTATTAGATGAAATTCTTTTTTTTCCGTGATTTTTTGACGAAATTTAAGGGGTTTTTTTCGCGATTCTTTATCGAAATTCACGTTTATTCCGGGATTTTTTGAAGAAATTCGCGTTTTTTTCCAGATCTTCTGGCAAAATTCGCGATCCCTTGAAGAAATTAGTCCCCCCCCCCCTTTTTTTTTTAGATTCTTTGTCGAAATTCGCTTTTTCCCCAGTGAAAGGAACGCTTTTCCCCCTTAGACGAAATTTGAGTTTTTTCCCCAATTCTTTGTGGAAATTCGCTTTATTCCGCGATCTTTTGACTAAATTCGTGTTTATATCACGATCGTTTGACGAAATTTGTGTTTTTTTTAGCGACCTTTTAACGAAATACGCGTCTTTTTCGGTTACTATTTGCCAAAATTCACGATGTTTTTCGGTCAAATTTTGGCGATCTCGAAATACTTTGCGATTTACGGAGTTAACGATCTAATGTATATTTTTAGGAACAAAAAGAAAATTTTAGGAGATTTTGGGGAATTTTATGGAGTAAAATAAATTAGGAAATTTAGGAATTTTAGGGGAAATGCGAGCCCTGAACAGTTGACGCACAATATATATCATATACACACGTTTTATTATGCCATATACAGGGATATACATATATCCTTATTTGTGCCACTAACTAAATGATGCTTATTTGCAGTTTTTATTAATTCTGCAATTACTTACTGCTCCCTCTAGGCCATTTTTTAAAGTTGCAGCACCCTGCTCTTTTTAACATAGGCGAAATGCACCCTTAAAAAAAAAAAATATAGTGAAATTCACCTTTAGTTGCAATCAGAGATTTCTTGTAAAAAACTTCCCCATATCACAGTATTTTTAAACCGGCGTGCCCAAGACCTTGCAAAAATTATAGAACTTTATTTCTTTAGAAAATACAAGCTATTGTTAAATCATGTCGCTATTTAATTGTATTTTTCAATTTGTAATTTATAAAATCCTTAAAAATTAATGTCATTTTATTCACCATATTAACAAATTATATACTTTTTTCTTATATTATTACTAAACACATTACTAATACATTTACTCGTGATGTAATGTTTTAACTGAACTAGCATCCCTTTTTTTCTATAATGAATATTAAATTATCATTTTAGGAATTAAAGCATAAAAATAATTTTTTTTCCTAATTAAAAAGTTAATTGTTGAAAAAATGATTAATTTCAAACATTGTCAACAATTTGATATTAAGTGCAGAGATTAATAGTTTTAATAACTGTAAATATGAATAGTATTTAATACAGTTTTAGATAATTATTACAATATATCAATGTATGTAACATTATTGCATACTACTAATGAAAATTAATGGTGTTTTATAATCACTCTAATTACACTAACTAATAATTATAATTAAAGCTTAAAACATAGATTATCTTAGCAATTAGAGGTTTAATTGTTTTAGAAACCCCAAAGTATTGAAAGCTAGTCCGTGTTTTAATGCAGGAAAAAAATCAAAAAATCCGATTTAAATTTTAAAAAATCTAAATCTGATTTAAATTTTAAAAAATCCAATTTTTTTTTTTTTTACACTATATGTATAATTCACCTTGACTTTAGGGTATGTTGCAAATATGCAGCACGGTGAGGGGATACAAAAGGTTAATTCATTTTATATCAAAGTCTGCTTGCAGTAAAACACATATTTAAAAACATCTTTTGGTTATTAAAAAATAACTTTAAAAATTGATTTCCAAAATTACATTTTTATTTATGAAATTATATAGTAACAATAATAACAACTCTTACTGTCTAAGATTTTTAGGAAACAACAATCATTAAATGTTTATCCACTGCAGCTACTCTATTCTGAATCTAATGTGAAATTTTTTATACAATTCGTTTAGGATCTATCTGGCTAGATGTCCGTTGCCAAGACCACTATAGCTCTGATATTATCAAGAACAGTACAACTTCCCGTATTATAGAATACAGGAGAAAAACGTTTATTTTATTATTGAAATCTCTATTATATATTTACAATTAACACACTTGACTAATAACACCAAAAAGCATTTTTATATGAAAAATATCAATTATGTATTCAAATAAAGTTTTGAAATTCAATAGCAATACTTTCATATTAGCAACATTCCAAAACTTAATAGTCGAAGAAATCGGCAAAGATTTTACTACCCACAGCAGTTTTTTTTTTTTTTTTTTATTCTAATAGTTTTAGTAGTTTAAGCGAGCAGTTCAATTACATGTTTATAAAATTCGTGTTTAATTTATGTACATTTTTTGATGAAGTTTTTAATTTACTATAAAAGTTTTAGAATAACGTGTGGTGAAAATTTTATATATACAGTCTGTTACAAATGCAGGTAATCCTATTTACTTTTATATGACACTGTAAAATAAAAAATAATGAAAATAATATAAAATAGTTAGCCATTTTTATGTGAATAAAGTATAAAAATTCAAACCATAAGCACAAAATAGAAACACACGTTGGATCATTATTATTATTATTATTTTATTTACAGGATTAGATGATAATTATAAATAACAAGCCCCCTTTAATCATGTTTTCTAATAGAGTGTATAGTATAGATATTTTGAAGTTTATGCGTATAAAACCATTCAGGAAATAAAATATTAAAAGTATCCAGAATAAAAAAAATAAATAATGAAATATATTTTACATTTTAGCTTCATTCATTCAAGTACATGGATATGTTTTTTAATAATTAAAATCTTTCAATAAAACCATATTTAAATTCCCACTGGGTAGCATAATTTCTATATTTGTCAACAAATTGAAACACCGGTTTACTTTGAAAACTTTTCGTCCATAATGTTTAACTGAAAAGTTCTTAGCAGCTAAGGATATATCTTTATAAATTTTTATAACTTTTCTCACATCGAATAATATTTATTGACACTGATTTTTCGCCCCTTAATACTACAAGTGCATGATATCCTTTAAATTGTACTTCTCCATTATGTAAAAAAATTCTTATTTCTTCTAAATATATTTTCTGAACAGATATTAATTTTTAAATAAAAATGTGCAACGCAAATTGTTTCAGACCGTTAAAAAATTTTATTCTATAAAAAGGCCTTTTTATTTAGTACGTTAAAGACATTTAAATATTTGCTAATTATGTTAAACTTTGATTATAATATTTTTCTACGTCATTTTAAAGTTTGAGAAAACATATGATTTTAACCTATAATATATTAAAGGAAAACAAATCTGAGTAAAATAAATTTATATAATTGATTTTAATCATCTGATTAAAAATATTGATAGACAGTTATTTATATCAATAAATTAAATAATAAATCTACTAAACTTTATTAGGTTAATGAAATGTTTATAAGAAAATACTAAAATCGTTATAATTTAAAGAAAAGCAAACTCTACAATAAAATATTTTTTCATACCTTTTTCTTTCCTTTACGCCGTTCTTTAAATTTCGATGTAATCCATGTTTTCGAAAGAACGAATTTTGGAAGTTGAAAATATCTCCAATAATAAATACAAAAGCAATGTTGGGAATCATTTTAAACCACACCAAAGCTAGTGTACTTATCTCGAACAGATATTTTTGTCTAAAGTTCTTGGATTGATTATTCCTAGGAATTTTTTAGGTTAAATGTTTATATCTGACAGACTGCACGTTCACAACACTAACTATTGTCCAGCAAAAAAACTCCCTCCGTCTATTCCAAAGATTAAACGCAATATGTTGTCTTTAATTGTTTTTATCGTCTGCGGTTAAGCGCTCTTTTTTTTTAATCAAAGAAAAAAACAGATGTCTTTTCCGTTCTTATACATTTATACGACTTAATATTTTTATAAGCATAGTTCCAATTCAAATTTCTTGTTTCAAGAATTTTTTGATGCATTTAACTTTTTTTCGGTATGTTTCAAAATAGTTCATGTTTTAAGTTTTGTAAAGCTACTTTTTTGCCAAATATGACAATAATTATAGTAATACGGGAAGTATAACAAAGTAAACAATGTTTACATTTTTAGAGTATTTAAAATTCATTTTAATATGCAATAATGCAAGATCTTTTGAAAATAGAAAAGTAAAGTTTATATTATACGTAGTAAACGTAAATATGTGCATAAAAAAGAAATAAAATAACTGGCGAAATAATGTTTTTAGTGGGGGAGGGGGGGGGGGGAGAATCAGGCTCTCATTACTCTTTTTTCTATTTTAATTTCCTCTAGAGTAAAACAGCTTGTAAAATAACAGTATTTTTCGAAATGAATTTCTAGAAACAAAAAATTATATAAATATGAATAATTAATTATGCCATGCGTTTTGCATACATTTTGTATATTTTATTTTATATTCGGAAAAAGTTAAATTTATTTCAAAAGTGTGACACAAGGAGCAAAAAAAAAATTTTTTAAGAATTACTTAAAATAATTAAACACTAGCAGAAAAATTTATTACTGAAAATATGCAAGTGTTTTTATTTATTATAATGAAGCATTGCTTTATTACAAAACTCCGTCCCTTCCCATACCTACACACAAACAAATCTTTGCATTCTTCACCTGGGTATTAATTTCTGCCATTTCCGCTGATAAGAATAATTTATAAATAACAAACCAACTTCCCGGATAATAGAATACAGGAGGAAAACATTTTCTTATTATTGAAATATCTAATATGTATTTACAGTTAATACATTTTTTAGATTGACCACTAATAACACCAAAAAACATTTTTATATGAAATATATCAATTATGTATTCAAATAAAGTTTTAAAATTCAATAGCGATACTTTCATATTAGCAACATTCAAAGAGTTAATAGTCGAAAGAATCGCCAAATATTTTACTACCTACAGCAGTTTTTAAATTCAAATAGTTTTAGTAGTCTAAGCGAGCAGTTTGATTACATGTCTATTAAATTTGTGTTTTATTTATGTGCATTTTTGCTGAAGTTTTTATTTTCGTTGTGAAATATTAGCCGGAAACAAACACTGAATTATTTTTATTGTTTGAAGTGAAAACGTTTTAATCTTAACATATGTTTTGTCACACTGTGAGTTTACAATATGGTAGGGTTTTTCTTTTTAACATAATGAGACGTACGTTTTTAATTGCCAGAAAAATATTTTTTACAGTAAATAACATGTTTTGAAGAATTTTTGTAATTTTTTAAAGTTTTCTAAGAAGTTCACATATCAGTCACAATGTGACATCACTGAGTGGTGGCATTTTGGTCACAGTTGTGACGTGACCACAGTGACTTACAGTGACGTCACAATGACGTCACTGTGACCATGCATGCTATGAGGGTGGCAGGAGAATATTAATGACGAACGTTGGGTTATTCCCTATTTTGGAATGAAATGTTTTATAATGATTCAATGGTTTTAATTATAACTTTGTATTTTCATAAAAAGAAGAAAACACAAAAAAAAATTAAGATAACGGCCAAAGAAAAAGATACCAAAAAAGTAAATTTTGTTTTGATCAAAAATGATAACGATATATAACGATATCAAATGATAACCCCCCTTCCCCTACAGATATCCTACGATGTCAAGAGCCCCCACCCCTAAACTGATACGTTATATATGTACACTGTTCAGCCCTATAGCTTTCTTCTATGCGAAAATCATCGTAGGCAAATGTTACCATTTTGTTTGACAATTCTTGATATTATTATGCGAGAAGGATGCGCAGTACGCCAAAATAACAATGTTTACAAACACGAAACAAGCCTATAGGGAAGCAGTATGTATGGAAACATTCTCTTATTTTAGCGCACCTGCCCGAGTGGAAATGTCACGAATCGACCAATGCAGTGATAGTAGCGTATTTCTGCAATTGCAAAAAGGGAAAGTTACGAATATTTTAGCAAGTTGCTAACATTTTTTTTTTATAACTAAAAAAGCGCATCTTCGATTTTAACGAAATTTTTTTTCTTAAAAGTACATACTTTGAGGTTTATTCTGTAATTTTTTGTTGGTGTAAATATAAAATTACTACATTAATAATTTTTTTTAATATTTTTGTTTATTTTTCTATGTTGAATTTTTTGTAAAAATGTGAAAAAAATATATAATGTGAACTAATATATTCTTCAATAATTAGCGTTGGTTTCATTTTTTTTTTTTTTTAACTTTTGTACTTTTTGAGAAAAACGTATTTGAAAAGTAGTAGCGTCGGCGCATACTTCCCCGATTATCTCAAGGACAGTTCAAGGTCAGAGGCTAAAAACACTCTATATTGTATTCTCATGGTAAGCCTTATTACCACACATGTTATTTCAAACATCGGCCGTGGGGGCCATTTCGCCATGCTTATCCGGCTGGACCCTTTAAGACATGTAACCGAATTTCGCTTTTTGTTCCACTGAAATGAACAAAATCAAAAGGGTTGATTGTAAATAGCGATTTTTGGAGATTTCTTCGACTCTTAACTCCTGACGTGAGGCCAATATGAAAATATCGTTTTTAGTATGTTTCAAAACTTTATTTGAACGCATTATTGCTATTTTTGATATACAGTAAACTTCGATTAGCAGCCACTCGCTCAACTGCCACCCTCGGTTAACCGCCCCCCACCCTTTTCTAATTTTTTAATAATCAGAAACGAACAACAAAAATTCAAATTCACATAAACCCACAAGTGAGACAGCGCTTTTTTGTATAAAAGGTTTGTCTGACGGGAGAAACAGCAACTAAAAAGTATTTTTGCTGATGAGCAGAGTTGTATAATATAGACGCACGCGCGCACGCCGTGCGCAGTAAAAGTTTTCCGCAAAATTCGGAACTTTGCGGAAAAACTTTCTGAAAAAAAAAACGTAATTTTTGTTCTTGTAAATTTTTTTTTTAAATACCGAAAAATTAAAAATATTTCCCATTTTTATGTACGAATTTCCTCAAAAAACAAAATAAGAAACGAAATAACAAGAACAGAATAACACAAACAAAAAAAATAACAAAAACAAAGTTCAATAAACACGAATTTCCTCAAAACATCGCAGAAAAAATGCGAATTTCGTCAATGGATCGCAGAAGAACACTAATTTCGTGAAAACACGGAAATTTCGTCACAGGATCGCGAAAAAACGAATTTCGTCAAAGAATTGAAAAAAAAAAACAAATTTCATGAAAGGAGCGCAGGAAAAAACTAATTTCGTAAAAGCATAACGGAAAAAGCCCGAATTTGTCAAAGGATCGCGAAAAAAAAACACAAATTTCGTAAAAGAATCGCGGAAAAAAACTAATTTCGTCAAACGATCGAGAAAAAAAAACACGAATTTTGTCAAACGATCGCAGAAAAAATGAGAATTTCGTCAAAGGATCGCAAAAAACGCGAATTTCGTGAAAACACGCAAATTTCGTCAAAGGATCGCGGAAATAACGGGAATTTCGTCAAATTGTCGCGGAAAAAACGAGAACGCGAGGAACGTGAAGAAATCACAAGATATGAAGCGATATTCTGGTGTACGGAAGATAAAAAAATAAAGTACCAAGAGACGTTGTTGGTGTTCCATAGTTTTTATCTCAAGATGAAGGTTGAATATTTGTTGGATGCCAAATAAAGATTTAAGTAAAAATTCTAGGTGAATTCCTGTACAGTAAACTTTCGATTAACCGCCACGCGATCAACCGCCACCCTCGGTTAACCGCCATCCCGCCAACCCCTTTCCTCATTTTTTTAAAAAAAATCAGAAACGAACAACAAAATTCAAATGCTCATAAACCCGAGTGAGACGGCACTTTTTTGAGTAAAAGGCTTGTATGACGTGAGAAACAGTAGCTAGAAAGTATTTTTTCGGATGAAATCGCAGACTGTCTTAATTGTGACAACAATAATATTGGTTATGAAAAATTAAATGTTAGCGAAATTATTCAAAATGTTTTGAAATCAGATAAACTTGAAGCAGATGAATATGATGAATCGGGGAAGGATCATCCAGGAGTCAGTCATACTCTCTGAATGCATTTTACTTGGTTCGAGATGCAACAAGAAGCACGTACAATTCAAGTACTTTTATTATGTAGAATTCCCAATCTTACTGTAGTAAAAGCACAAGCAAAACACAGAACAAAGTACAATGGATTACTTCGCATGAAAACAGATATTTAGAATTTTTCTGAATAAATATGTAGTATATGTCTTGTAAATAGATTTCTTATTATCAGTTATGCTTTTTATAAACAAAAGTACACAACAAATAAAAAAAAAAACTTTTAATCATTCTTATTTATGTGGGATAAGACTTCTATTCATAAATCATAACACATTTCAAGACGAATACTGACATTTATTAAGACGAAGACAAAACAGAATACAGTTAGTAGCACTTTTCACAATCGATATTTAGCTTAAAAGCGACAATCTTTGGCTTTATTTGCTTAACATCGTCGAATATTTCCTAAGATTTTCATACGTCATTTAAATCTATTTTATATCGTCGAAATATTCTGTTCTTTTTAACAACAGCCGCTGTCGAATTCTTTGTGCGTTCTATTTATTTTTTCTGCGTTTCCACTTCACGCAGCTTCGTTACCTTTTTAATCTCGAAGCAGAGGGCAGCGTCGGGAACATTGTCTGAATTTAGGTGTCACTTGCGAAATTTCCCACATTTATATAGAAATGTAACATGTAGAAATGTAATTTTATTAACGGTCTTGTACTGTCTTTCGATTATCCGTCTATTTCGATTATCCGCTACACCATCTGTCTCGTGAGTGACAGATAATCGGAAGTTTACTATATTTATGTTTAAAAGTGTATCCTATATATTGATTTGGTTGAATTGCCCTGATCTACTAAGTATATTATTTGTTCGTCTTAAATATTGTAAAAAATTAAAAAGCTGATAAGTGAATTCATTTGCAGTTATAAGCCAAATAAATATTTAAGTAGGTAAGAAGATAAAATCCTACATGTATATAAATGAATTATTTATACATATATCATCATCCGTTTTTAATTCACAACTGAATGTATAGGTCTCCCCTAGATTTTTTTCCATTGTTTCCTGTCTAGTGCTTTACTCATCCAATTAACACTGGACACTTTTTTGATTTCGTCGCTCCATTGTACTTGAGATCGTCTTCTTATATATGTATAATTGCTTTATATATGTGTATAAAGCACTCGAAAAACCAGAGTAATTTTCTTTATATATTAATATGTGCAGGACTTAAGCTAAATATATGTAAAAACTACGATTTTGTTATGAGTGCTTCACATAGAAAAAGAAATCTATATTATAAAGCAAAAACATGTCTGTGAGTAGCGCGGAAGTCATATTGACGATGGAGAGAATTAAAAAAAATCCCAACTTATAATTCAAAAATTTTCCAACTTGAAACAAATTGCTTTATTTTCCAACTGAAATGATATGTGCAATGTGTGTTTATGATAATGTTACTTATACGTAGAAAATCCTTTCCAAAGAAAAATACTGAAACTAAAAACGTAAAAATTGTTATTATTGATTTGTTTAATGAAAGTTTAAGTACACCGCTTTCATTTAAATAATTAAAATCAAAACTAGATTAATTTCTATTTGCCTATCTTGGAATCATTGAGCATGAAAATAAGATACCCAATTTCTAAATGTATAATAGTTAAGGAAGCAATTTCAAACAATACAGTATATGTAAGATTCAAATCTAGAAAAATTGCATATATTTAGAGAAAACCAGCATTAGTTTAAGGTTTGCAAATTTTTTGTCTTCTATTACGTACAAGTCATAATCGTCCTTCATGTGAAAATACCGTGATGTTATTTTGAGAAAGGAACAAAGATTTGGAAGAAAGGAGTAGATTGGAAACATTGTTGATGGACAACAGTAGGGGAAAATTCAGGTCTGGACATGGTGATATTGATATTTTCGTAGCACAGAAAAACACAATGACAAATTGAGTCTGGTTGCTTTTTACTTTCTTCTATCTTTACAAGAAGAAAGTTTTGGATTCATGAAAATTTTCGAATTCCGGTTTTCGACGGATTTCCACGTTTTACGGGTCAGAGAACCAGAGAAACATGTTTTTACAAAATGTCTGCCTGTGAGTCTGTCTGTGTGTGACACAAATTTCGTGCTGCGCTCTATCTCAAGAACTAATGAACGGAATTTAACAAAAATTAATATTCAGTTAGTCCCTGATATAAATTAGTGCTGATTAGTTTTTGGTGTAAATCGCTCTACAGGTGGCGCTGCTATACAGCATTTTTCACGATTTCCACAATAGCTGAATCTCCAGACCTAATGGACGGATTTTCATCAAACTTCAGATTCAGTTAGTCCTTGACAGGAATTGATGTTTTATAAATTTTGGTGTAAATCGCTCAACAGGTGGCGCTGCTATGCTGCATTTTTTGCGATTTCCGCAATAGCTCTATATCAAGAACTAATGCTTGGATTTTCAACAAACTTCAGATTCATGTATACCTTGATATGAGTTACTGCTGTTTATGTTTTCGTGCAAATCGCTCAACAGGTGGTGCTGCTATGCTGCATTTTTCAGAATTTCCACTATAGCTCTATCTCAATAACTAATGCACGGATTTTCATCAAACTTCATATTCAGGTATGCCTTGATATCAATTAGTGCTGTTTATGTTTTGGTGCAAATCTCTCAATAGGTGGCGCTGCTATGCTACATTTTTCACAATTTCCGCTATATCTCAAGAACTAATGCAGGAATTTTCATCAAACTTCAAATTCAGATATAATTTGATATGAATTGGTGCTAAATTGGCGTAATTTCTTGTATTATTTAAATGATTTAATTGATATGATTTATATAGAAGAATGTTTTGTGATGGCCACAACATACTAGTTTTCTCTAAAGGTTTGAAAACTTTTATGAAAAGATTATTAATACAGAAATCTTGTTTGTACTACTTTTGATAATTTAACTTGTTTACTGTTACAGAATTCAGAAAGGCAGTTAGAAAAACAACGAAAATTTCATATTTTTTTTACTATTATTGAAAAAAAAAAAGAAAGTCTCTCAAAAATCTACAATTTCCCAACTCTACGCTCAAATTTCCCAAGTTCACATATATTGGAGGGGGAGGCTCCTCCCCCCCCCGCCCCATAACCCCCATCACTACGCCTTTGCTGCCATGTGGCTAATACGAAAGTATAGCTTTTTTTTATCACAACTTTATTTGAATACATTAGGGATGTTTTTCATATAAAAATGTTGTTGGTGTTGATAATGGGCAGTGTAAAAAATATATATTAAGTGTAAAAAATCTATTGGAGTTTTCAATTAAAAAAAAAAAAAAAATCGTTTCATTCATTGCTTATCCACCTTCTTTTTAACAATATTTCTTACTATGCAAATAAACTTCGTTAATTTTTGCAAGCAAATTCACAGGTCTAATTCGAGGGTTTCTTGGGAAGTTTATTCATAAAGCTTTCTGGATTTTAATGAATAATCGAGTTGTTTTCTTCGTGAATGAAACATAGATAGAAAGTGTTACACCATTTCATTCACTAATGAATGGAACCATTAGCTTCCTTCTTTCTTTCTCACTGTCTGTGAAACAACATCCTAAGTAGGATGGTACAATACTATTTTTTTTTTCTAACATCCTCTTGGTGAAAGAGGAGTCACACTTCCGACATTGTGGCTCACCCATTCACCAGCACCGAGACTCGCTTACAGCATTAGGAGAAAAGAATTTGAAGATAACCGAGAGGTTATCCATTTTATTCAGGGGAAAGCCAATATAAATGTTTTGGTAGCGAGAAAGGCATTTTTTTTTTCTCTGATAAAAATGCGTTCTCGTTCGTTTCATATGTCTTACGATTTGAGTTATTTATTTATTATAACTGAAAAGTTCCAAACCCCGTTTACAGGAGACTGGAAAATTCCTGATTTAAACGTAGCGTAAAACAAAGTGCATTACGGTTGCTGAATGGTCGAAAATTCCAATATCCAATAAAAAGCAGGACATAATAAAAGCAGTTTTAGTGTCATGCAATTTTATATTATGTACGTTTTACCAGGAGCTTTTGGTCAGACAGTTTAATATATTTAAATGTCAGAAATTAAATCGGCAATCACGGGGGATCTACATTTCTCTTGGATAGATTTTCTTTTAAAAATATAAATCATACAAATTCGAAGTTAGTTTGCAACAACAGACCAGAGGCAATAGAACCCCAATTAAGGTCCGTTTGGATTATTTGTTTTAAAATATAAAATTATAATCGAGGGTGTAAACTACGAAGGCTGTGAACTCCCCCCCCCCCCCCTCCCCCAACTTTAGGTTTGTTTGCACATCATTGCAGATGTAAACAATGAAACTTTCAGTTCAGATATAGGGGCAAAATTACAGAAATTTTTAGTTTTATATCCTTCTATATGTATTTTAATATGTAATTCTCGATAATATGACTGAACTTGTGGTTTTTCACGAAGGAGGCATAAATTTATTTCTGAAAAAAATCAAGATATTGCTGATATATCTGGTAATCACAATCTTTTTACCAACTATTACTCAATCTTTTTTGGTTATTAAGACTGACTAAACCTAAAATAAAACTTCCTTACTTTATGATTTTGATGTGAATTAATTAATAGGGTACCTTTATGAGGAAAGTTTCGTTGAATAATTATAGGAAAATGTATCTTATCTTTATTATGTATATTTAATTATTTATATTAATTATTTGCTTTACTTTTAATAATTTAATCATTTTTAAAATTATCTTACTTTTTATTATTTTACTTTATTACTTTATTTAATTATTTTAATATTTTATTATATTGCAAGCATTCATTATAATTTTGATTGCGTTATTACATTCAAATTACTGTTTTAAAAATGTAAACAAAGCAATGACTTGAAATCCGCAAAATTCTAAAATCCGCACAATCTCTGGTCCCAAGCTGTGCAGATTTGAGGGAGCCTATATATTCAAATCAGACTGGAGAGTGCGTAGCACTCACGGTATACACTACCGAAAGCAGTGGAGACCCTAACTCTAGGTTCGTTTGGATAGATTCGTTTTAAAAGGTAAAATCATACATTTTTGAGGGTGTACTGTTGTTTGGAAAATATTTTATTTAAAAATATAGAATCATTCAACACTGATTTTAGGTATGTTTAAGGTTATTATCACGGGCTCGGGCAACGCCAGGCGAATCAGATAGTATCAACACTATGGATAATACTCTGCAATACACGTTTATACTTATTTAAAAAGTTGTTAATTTTTTATCCGAAACGAGCATGTTATATCCTTTTATTTTTATAAAGTTATCAAAAGATTCCTTACTTATATATTTGTTTATTAATGTCAAATTTCCTGTCCATTAATTGCCCATAGATGATAATGGCCCGAATTATTTTGGGTAACCCTGTAAATCCTAAAATGACAGGATATTGTTACATCATTCATGGTGGATGCAACACACCATTGTTAATATTTCTTTAAAATCTGGAAAGCGTATTATATAATGAAAAACGTACTTCTTTCGGCTGTTAGCCAAGTATTTGTAAACCTTTAATACTATCAAATTTTGTTTTAAAAAATATTTAAAAACTCTATTTTATAAAGATCTCATTTATTTACGTAAAAATTCAAGGATGTGAGGGGGAAAATAATTATTTTAAAATTATTATTTTATTGCAATATTAAAAGTATTCCCTCATTCAGTTTAAATAGTACTCTCGATTTCTTTAACAGAACATTTTACGATATATTATCAGTACATAATAATATATAAAAACAAGAAAGGAAAATGTCAAGCGTAAATTATGAAACACTTTCCAGCGCATTCAGAATGTTGTAACAAAACTTCCCCGTTTAATAAGTTGAAAAGGGATGTCTGAGTAAACAATTAGGAAAACGCATAATGCATTTGAAAACATTTGAAGTCATAAAAATGTTACTTATAAATCAAAATTCTGTAGCTTCAGAAAACGAAATTGATTTTTTTTCCCTCCTAGAATAGTTTACGAAATTTTGTAAAATAAATTACAGTAAACTAACTCTCTGTAAGGTGGACTCTTTCTAAGACGGAAATCTGTCCAACTCGGAAAGATTTTTAAGTCCCTGCGAATCCATAGACATAGGGTAAAATTTGTCTAAGGCAGAATATTGTCTACTGCGGAAAATTTTCTTGGTCCCGATCGATTCCGCCTTAAACAGAATTTACTGTATTTAGAAATATATTTTTTTATTCCTCCTTTCTATTTCCATTCTCACGTTAATTTTTCAAAACCTTTTAAGGGTGTACTCAAAAAACTCTTCTCCCACGCTCAACAACTCAAAATTTTCGGACACATTTTCAGACTCATTTTTTAAATTCGAGCTTCAGAAAACGAAATTGATTTTATTTCCTCTCAGAAAAGTTTACGCAAGTATATAAAATAAATTATTTAAAAATATATTTTTTTATTTTTCCTTTCTATTTCCATTCTCATGTTAAGTTTTCAAAACCATTTAACACGGTGAATGCCAAGTCTATTTTGTCTGTCTTTCCGTTTAGGCCATGAAGTAAGACTCCCGTTACAGAATCTATAAGTGTCAGTCACCGATTACTGACGCGGCCTAAACGGAAAGATCAGTGTCAGTCACCGGTGACTGACGTGGCATTCAACGTGTTAAGGGTCTCAAAAAGCTATTTTCCCATGCTCAACAACTCAAAATTTTCGGACACATTTTCAGACTCATTTTTAAAGGTGAAAACATGAAACTCGCTGACGTGATTTTTGAAGAGATGTAGCGGCCGTGTGTTTTCATTTTTCGCTCAATTAGAACTTGATTTATAAACAATTATTTTCTCAGTATGACCCTTTTTTTTTCGTTCCCAGCTCTCGCGCTTCGGGAAATTCGGTTCAAAACTCCCACTTTGACGACGGCATTTTTTTGGAATATATTCTGCCTTTATCAAAAAATGAACAAGCACAGCGCATTATAGTTTCTGAATAAGAGAATCTGCCAATTGGATTGCGTTTGAGATAAAAAAGGAATTTAAAAATGAGTTTGATTTGGGTACACCCTTAACAGATATTCCTAATCTATTCTGAATACCATCTTTCAAAAAAAGGTACTTAGCATCTTTAACATATTTTGTTTACTAAACTGGTATCAATTAATTTAAAGAAGTGGAATCTTCTATAATAATAGAGATAGATAGATGTGCGTGCGTATGTGTCTGTCCGTGGTGTTTTGAAGATACCGCTGTGCGCAGAGCTACAAGATTTGATAGGAAGGTACCTGTATATCTGAAGTTATTCACATCAACGCCAGTTTTTAGCTCACAGGTTATCAAAGCCTGAGAGCTGATGTGCCCGCGCCGGTTCAGTATGTATGTACTGTAGTATGTACGTAACTCTTGATAGAAATGTCCGATCTGCTTCGAATTTTTTTTTCTATGTTCATTCTGATAAGCCGCTTCCCTGATTAGTTTTGGGTGTTCATTGGTTAAGTATAAAGGGGGGGGGGACGGGAGGCTAATCCTCCCTTAACTTAGATAAATGGGTTTTTCATGCAGAATTATCAGATTTTCTTCAAATTTGGTATACCGGTTAATTCTGATAAGGCGCTTCCCTGATTAGATTTGAAGGTTCACTGTTTAAGTCAAAGGGGGGAACGGGAGCTAATACCCCTTAATTTAGATAAATGGGTTTTTCTATCTGATTTGCTTCAAATTTGGTGTACCGGTTTATTCTGATATGGCGCTTCCCTGATTAGATTTGAAGGTTCACTGTTTAAGTCAATGGGGGGAAACGGGAGCTAATACCCCTTAATTTAGATAAATGGGTTTTTCTATCCGATTTGCTTCAAATTTGGTGTACCGGTTTATTCTGATAAGGCGCTTTCCTGATTAGATTTGAAGGTTCACTGTTTAAGTCAAAGGGGGGAACGGGAGCTAATACCCCTTAATTTAGATAAATGGGTTTTTCTATCCGATTTGCTTCAAATTTGGTGTACCGGTTAATTCTGATAAGGCGCTTCCCTGATTAGATTTGAAGGTTCACTGTTTAAGTCAAAGGGGGGAACGGGAGCTAATACCCCTTAATTTAGATAAATGGGTTTTTCTATCCGATTTGCTTCAAATTTGGTGTACCGGTTTATTCTGATAAGGCGCTTACTTGATTAGATTTGATGTTTCACTGTTTAAGTCAAAGGGGGGAACGGGAGCTAATACCCCTTTATTTAAATAATTGATTTTTTCTATCCGATTTGCTTCAAATTTGGTATACCGGTTTATTCTGATAAGGCGCTTCCCTGATTAGATTTGGAAGTTCATTGGTTAAATATAAAGGGGGAGGACGGGAGGTTAATACAACCCCTTAATTTAGATAGATGGGTTTTTCGATCCGATTTACTTCAAATTTGGTATACCGGTTTATTTCGATTAGGCGTTTCTCCGATGACATTTGGAGGCTCATTAGTTAAGTATAAAGAGGGGAAACGGGGGGGAGGCTATCCCCACCCTTAGTTTATTATTCGAGGGGCATTATTCTTTGAAATAAGAGTATAATATACAATTAGTGTGAATAGCCTGTGAGCTCAATGCCATCAGTTTAACTGCACTTTTCTTATTTATTTTATTAGACTTTTTTTATGCTATTTTTAGCATTTTTGCATTTTGGGGCAATTTTTCAACTTCAGAAAAAAATAATTCGGTTTCTATCTTTTAGTCCAATAATAACTTTTGTGCTCTGTGATTTTTAAATTTTTTTCGGGTTTTTCAAAAGTTTTTTCACGTTCCGCGGTGATTATTATTTATTTATTTTGTTAAAAAGGAATTTGGTTTTAATCTTTTAGCCCAATATAGTAAATTTTGTTATTTGGTATTTTTGAACTTTTCGCGAATGTTTTATGCGTTTTTTAGCGTTTTACCTTATTTCGCTTCAAATTTTTGTCTTTCATAAAAGACAGTTTTAATCTTTTAACCCAATTAGTTAAGTCTGCTCTCTGCAATTTTTTTTTTTAACTTTCCCGAATTTTTGTATGCGATTTTTAACGTTTTATCGTGGCGATTTTTTGACCTTTTTTTTTTTTTTTTTTTTTTTTTCAGAAATGGAATGTTTCCGATAAATTTTGCTATTGCCGTGAAAAAATTAAAGTTATAAGAATTCCAAATGGGTTCCAATGTAGACTGCAAAGTTGAAAATTTTAATTTAATCTAGGTCGAAATAATTAGAGGTGCATTGCACTGGTTGAGGGCGTAGCCCGCATACGTGCACTGTACTATGCTGAAGGCAGTGGGTCTTCCAACCAACCTCAGGTTCGTTTAAATCGAGGCTGGTTTGGTAAAAACCTTTCAGAGAAACGGGTGAAGCTCCGCTAGTAAAGAATAAAATAATCTGATTCGGACGAAACCAAAGATCAGGGTCTCGCTTCTTGAGGAAAATATCTTGTGTGTGCGTGGGCTCTTTGGAGATTTTTAGCACATGGGTGGATGGGTTTCTTAACCTCGTCTGTCACGCGCGATCATACAACCTGTTAAGTTCTTTGTGGGAACATTTTAACCTTTCAAGTGCCTCTTACATATTCAAAAATATTCGTGAAATAAGGAACCTCTTTAAAGTATTCATTCACATCATTGAATTTCGTGAAAATAGAAACAGTTTTTATATAGAAAATACTGATTTGCCAATTATAGTAAAAAGTTGTTGTATAAGTGTATAGAAATATTTAAATTGATTCTTTTACAGAATTTTAAAAGGATAATAATGTTGCTAGGTGTTCCATTTTACATTCCATACATACAGGGCCGAAACGCAGAAACCCAGATGTCCCAATTTTTTATAAAGCACTAAATCTTTTATATTTTGCATTTATCATACTACTTAAGTTTTTAGTGTAGAACTTAATATAAAGTATAATAACGAAAATAAATGATAATCAACTGTAAGTTTGACGTACAGTTAAAGAAATTAGAGGTCTGCACGGGCCGGAATTTCCAGGCCCGGGCCCGGCCCGGTGTAAAAATTGAAAGTTCGGCCCGAGCCCGGCCCGGCCCGTTTGCATTTTTACAGTTCTCGGCCCGGCCCGGCCCGTACAAAAATCAGTGAAAACAGGCCCGGCCCGACTCAATTTCTACAAAATAAATCCGTTTTTTCTTGACATACAATTAAGATTCTTTTAATGAATACTACATACATATTTATGGGAACACTTTACAGTATATTTTAGATTACTATGTGTTCGCAAAACAGAAAACACACAATAGTAAACATTAACGATTACTTACAGTGTTTTAGTCATCGTCTCTACAGATATTTCAAAATTCAAATAAGGATTCATTAAAAGATTAATGCAGTAGAGAATAAAGGATTAAAAACATGATAACTTTTGAAGCTGTATAATAAAAAGTAGATTTGTGAAAATATTTCTCTCATTTTCTCAAGTCCAAAGGAGCTACATTTCGATACATTTATGAATTCATTTCTTTTCGGAAACGCGTAAGATTGGCGGGTAATCTTATTCAGAAACTATTCTTTCTGAAAATACTGCCAAAGTTAGCGTTTTGAATCGAATTTCCGGAAGCGATAGCACAGGAAAGGAGAAAGACGTACAGTCACGTGACAAGAATCTCTGTTATCTCTGTAAGTAATTTATCAATTATGGAGAAAGCTATTCGTTTCCAAATTCCTTCAATAGTTAGGCCTGCTTTTATGCTTTTATAGTTAAAAATGAGTCAGAAAATGTGTCTGAAAGTTTCACATTGTTGAGCAGTGAATATTAGAACCACTTTAAGGTATATTTCCAAAGATACTGTTAACATAAGTTCATTATGACTATTAATACTTTGTTTTACAAAACGTAATACCTGTCCTACACATCCTGCGATCGATTAAGACCAGTTCCGTTCCGGCACGAGTCGTCTGACTCCGGGTTTAATTTTTTTCAGCAATCTAGTAACTGTCCGATGCCGATCTCTGCGATGGACATGTTACATTTCTGTATTGATGTTGTTAAACTCGCATCGGCTTGTGACACACATTTATACTTCTCATATATCATATTCATTGAAAATTGCTCGTATTTTATCTGCTTCGCTTGAATTCTTATATCGGGCCGGCCCGGCCCGGCCCGTTTGAAAATTCGCCTTCATTCCGCCGGCCGGGTACGGGCCTCAGGCCAAGCCCGGACCCGTGCAGACCTCTAAAAGAAATCTGCAATTCTCTGAGACCACCATTCACCTATTAATTTTTTATTATATTGCTTACTAAAGCAAGCCAATATTTGAATTATAGGTAAATTTCAGCGTTTATTGTGATTGGATTCCAGTATGCTGTTGTCTTTTATTTTTGAGAAATTGACTTTTTCTGAAAAATACTTATAATATTGTACATTTTAAGAAGAAAATGATGGATTTTTAATTTATAAAAATTTCATTGGAAGACTTTTATGATAGATTATTGATTTAAAATCATACATAAAGATGTACATAAGTACAATTTGAGGATAACTATAACGGCAATAGCGCAGAATACATTTTATTCTTCAAATATCATGTAAGATTGTCGAATGTTATTAATATAATGATAAATAATAGACGAACTTACTAACGTTTGAGTAAAAAGTTTTTGCTCTTACTAGCGTGGCATGTTCATAAAAGAAATGGTGTTTACATTTCATTTGTGGCCACTGATTGCTATATAAATATTATTAGTTGTTCCGAACAACTACTATTAATTAATAAAATGAAAAGGTAGTTTCCAAAAACACCCATAGTGTAGTATTAACTCCACAATGCACGGGCCTGCGTATCCTTTATTTAATACAGATTTATGTAGCCTTTGCGAGTTTATGTAGCATTTTTCGCTCATTTCAAATTCCGCTTTATATGTTGTTCAATTCATAATGTACCCATCTGGAATACTTTAAAAATTTCCTAAATTACAGACAACTTTTTGAAAAGTGATTTTTTTTTTATATTTATTTATTTATTGTTACACTATATGGCCAAAAGTGACCGGTCACTTGCAATTTTAGACGTTTTGTTAAATATCTAGAAAAATACATGAGGAATTAACCTGAAACTGAAGGTGCGTAAACAGTATAGTATAAGTCATATTTCCGCGAAGATTTTTTCCCGAAACCCTACAGGGGACCGTCAACAAATTGAAAAAGAACGAATATCTTTTGGATAACCCCGTAAAAACTGATGTAGCAAAAGCGTTCACACTCGAGATTATTAATAAGTGGCTTATTGTAATATACTGTGTTCATTTTTATGAGGATAGCATGTATACTCGCAGAGAAATTAAGGTTTTTATAAAAACAGTCCCAAATTTCGCCAAGTTTTTTGCTTATAATTTGCAGAGTTCTTAATATAAAAAAAGTTCTTTTCAGAAAATATGACGAACAACATTGTGCACAATACCCTGCAATCAGAATGAAAAAATAATAAAAATTGTACGAAAAATGAGCAGATTTACTAAAACATGTTTCACTGCGCATACGCGAATGCCATCAAAATATAATTTGCATAATGTGTTAGCTAAATGTATAGAGCAACTTTTGTGAAAGTCTCAAAAACATAGTTTGAAAAGTCTGATAATAATCGTTTATAGAATAAGCTCAAAATCCGTTGTTCCCAAAACGAAGCAAAAAGATGAGGGGTTTTATCCATATATCCATTGATTAGTGCCAATATAGCATACACAATATTGCACGTACTACTATATTTGGATACAGCCCCTCATCTTTTTTCTTCCTTTTGGGAAAAACGGATTTTGAGCTTATTCTATAAACGATTATTATCAGACTTTTCAAACTATGTTTTTGAGATTTTCACAAAAGTTGCTCTATACATTTAGCTAACACATTGTGCAAATTATATTTTGATTGCATTCGCGCATGCGCAGTGAAACAGTTTTAGTAAACAGGCTCATTTTTCATCCCATTTTTATTATTTTAATTCTGATTGCAGAGTATTTTGTACAATGTTGTTCGTCATATTTTCTGAAAAGAACTTTTTTTTTTATTAAGAACTCTGCAAATTATAAGCAAAGCACTTGGGCGAAATTTGGGACTGTTTTTATAAAAACCTTAATTTCTCTACGAGTATACATGCTATCCTCATAAAAATGAACACAGTATATAACAATAAGCCACTTATTAATAATCTCGAGTTTGAACGCTTTTGCTGCATTAGTTTTTACAGGGTTATCCAAAAGATATTCGTACTTTTTCAATTTGTTGACGGTCCCCTATGGGGTTTTGGGAGAAAATCTTCACGGAAATATGACTTATACTATACTGTTTAAACAACTGCAGTTTCAGGTTAATTCCTCATGAATTTTTCTAGATATTTAATAAAACTTCTAATATCGCAAGTGACCGGTCACCTTTGGCCATATAGTGTAATGTATGAAGTTAATAAAATTACATGATTTTTTTAATGGGTAGGGGGGAGGGGAGAGGAGGAGAAATTAAAAACCATGTATTGTAGGGTTAAAGAATGGTGCATTTAGGAAGTTTTTGTGTTTTATATCAGCATTTCAAATTTTTGCTTATCGTACCATTGTTTAATCAACTTCACGATATGTTTTTTAGGAGTTTTTAATTCACATAAATTTAAGACGATGAAAGAAAACTTTTATATTTCTGTGTCCTTATTGAGAATGGGGTCGTCTAGGTATTTTTAATTTTCGTGTCTCACTGTATCCCATACGACACCTGACAACAGTAGATAATGGAAGAAGAGATAACAATGATTTTCAATCCCTTTCACTAATTCAACCACTGTTGAGAATTTGGAATTGTTTTTAAATTACAATATCACCCTAAATGAATTTTCAACGTCTTAAAATAATGTCATATTAAATTGTATTCCAGAGCCAATTTTTAAAAATACTTATGTTAAACAACATTCACGTATTCTAGGAGTCAATTCTGAATCATAATATTTTCCTCATTCAGTAAGAGATACCATCAAGAACTGAGGAAAAAGAACTATTTTCAAAATAAAACAAGAGCGAAAAATCATGCATACAGCATAGATTATGAACCCTTTCCATCACATTCTCAATACTATAACAAAACTTCACACTTTTACTAAGGTGAAAGTTGTCTAACTGAATAATTTGGAAAACGCATAACCATAACGTATTTGAAAGCCAAATTTCTGCTTTTACCATGTGTAGTCGAGAAAATATACGATTTTTTTTTGTGCAACCGTGTATATGATCTATGGATATGTGTGTATACTACATGGTATGCTATAAATTAGTTCAATTAAACGCATAGCACAGTTGAAATTTTCCATTCAGGAATTTCCACCAATAAACGGATCTTGTTGAGAAATTTTGTGCGGTCCTGTATATGATCTATAGAATTCATAAACACCAAGTAGTATTTAAATAATAGTTAAATTTAAAAACGCATACCACAACTGAAAACTCTCTTCCAACAATTATTGCTCGTAGGTTTCAGTAGTTCAATTATTGTTCATTTTTTTCTGTATCCAAATTCTTTTGTGTGTCTATGTAAATGAACGATAAATTCTATGCACATCATATTCTATAATAAGAACCTTGTAGTACGTCTCCGTGATGTATATCAATTTCGATATGTTTAAAATAGTGTAATATCGTTAAAATACATCGTAAACCATTTTTCTCCATAGACCGCAATGTAACGGAATTCTTTTAAGTGCCCCTGTAGATGAACCCTAATTTTACACACTTCATTTTCAATACCGAACAGGCCACAGTAAACTCCCAATAACATATATCATGCAGTATGACTATATTTACGCCAGTTAGAGCACGGGCAGTCAGACAGATAGACAGACAAACCGAAACAGTTTTCAACTATGTTGGAAAGTGTTAAAAAGTAACTTTTAAATTTCAGAATTTTATGCATTTTAAAAGTAGAAAAACGGTCAATAAATTTACTTATGTCTGTTAATTTAAACTGATTCATTTATCTACTTTACCATAATTATTCCGTATGATTCTTGAAATTAAACTACTTTTGAAGGAAAAATCAAGCTCAAAACGGAAAACTCCAATTTACGTGCAGCACGCGTTCCCGAGAATTGACCTTGGTCTGTTACGTTGTCACCTGCATTTGATTTTAATCATGTTAGTAGCGATATTTGTTTTATTTCTAAACGGTGGACATTTTTTTCTATTATACCTCCATTTGATGCCGAAATTTTTTATATTATAATGATCTAATAAATCGTTGATAAATAGCGTTAATGAGTGATTGGGTGTGTAATCTAACACTAGGTGTGGGACGATAAATTAATCAGAATTCTTTTTCCTATTTTCACTAAGAAAAAAATCCACCAATTAACTTTAACACATTCATGCTTTCAAATCAATTTTCCTTTTAAATTAGATGCGTTTGTTGGAACATTGCGATTGCGTCAGCACTGGTTGAAACCAATTAAAATTTGTTTCCTTAAAAATGAAGAGATAAATAATGAACTTTTAGATATAATATGCATCCTAAAAATTTTATTTTTTTCAATAGCAGTTTCATCTTGAAGAATTTAAAAAATATATATGAAGCTATTTCTAAAAAAGATGCGAATTCAATGGATGTCTTGGGAGGTAGGGGGAGAGTAAGAACATTAAGATTGCCTGGGGCTCAAAGCCCAGCAGCCTTACGACCCCTCCCTCCTTCCCTCAAACCAAAATAGTAGCTGGATTTTTTTTTTTTTTTTTTTTTTTTTTTTTTTTTTTTTTTTTTTTTTTTTTTCGCGGATGGGAGGTAGTATTAAAAAAAAATTCTTTATTTTGCAAAAATATTCATGAAACTCAGGTTAACTTAAATTTGCTTTTGCCGTTTGATTCTATAATACCTTAAATAACTCTTCATCCTTAAAACTTCTTAAAAACTAATTCTAATAAAAATATTTTGCTTACAGCATACCTAATTTAGGCTGTTTTCAGAGAACAAAAAGTATAAGTAAACTCATTTTGGGACACCGTCTACAGTGGGTTCAATTCAAAGCCATAGCCTAGTTGTGAGGAGAGACAGATATTACTACAGTGGTAAGGCAGAATGCGTATACAGGTGTTCGGCAGTCGTGGATTTTTCACCAAATTCGAAAGTAACCACGTCGAACGAATTCAGCCAATAGTATACAAATTATTAATTGGAAATCTGAATACATTGATGAGCGTAAAATTTCAGTATTTTTTATTGTTGTGAATTGTGACCCACTTTTTCCCTCATCGTCGAATGTAACATATGCACTTTCTCCCTCCCATGTCCAACTTTCAATATATCTTGCCTTTAATTATGGGCAATTCCAAGCCAATATTACCAATTTTACTTTTTACATCAAATAAATAAT
This sequence comes from Maratus speciosus, assembly GCA_963932465.1. Classification (NCBI taxonomy): domain Eukaryota; kingdom Metazoa; phylum Arthropoda; class Arachnida; order Araneae; family Salticidae; genus Maratus; species Maratus speciosus. Next base: position 146,303,842 of record OZ010791.1, read on the forward strand.
ATATATAATTTTTGATTGTATTAAACCTATATTTTTTATATTTGCAATGTATTTGATAACATGTTGAATAGTCAAAATCAATAAAATCCATTATAATCCAGCACAGCATAGCTTCTTTTTACCGACTTCAAAAAGGAGGAGGTTATCAATTCGACGCGTATGTATGTTTTTTTTTTTTATGTATGTTCACCGATTGCTCCGGAACTTTTTGTCCGATTTATGTGATTTTTGTTTTAATTGAAAGAGGATGCTCTCGAATTGGTACCACTTCCGTTTCATCGAAATTGGTTGAGTAGTTTTTTAGTAATTCAACAAAAACCAATAAAATGAAGGATTTCACCCAAATTATCTTTCATTGTTGTAACCGGTTTCTCAATCATAAGCATAAAACTATGTATTCATATACGTTAGCGCCAAGTTGTCGCAAAACTTGGCGCAGTTACGTTAATTATTGCCAAATTTGGCGACCAAAATAAGTCGCCATAAATCAAGCCAACTTGGCTGTAACTGACTAATTTGGCGATATTCCCATTCAAATTCAGTAATGGATCTTCCCCAATCTGTTTCTTCGTATTTTCTAATCGACAGTTATATTTAAAATTCTCAATTGGCAATCGCATTCAAAATAGTAATTTAATATACATTAATTAAATATACACCATTATTTCAAATGCTAAATAATACAGAAACAAACTAACTTAATACGGTACTTGTTAGTTATCCCGTCGACCAATTTCGCCAAATTATATAAATCGCCAAATTATACAAATTGACATAATTTTTATTTTAAATAACGAAAAAACAAATAAATTAGTATAACATTAATAAAAATACAAATAAAACGTCGAAATAAAAATCATTTGATGACGTAAACACGTGTAGTCAAGTGAATGTGACATTTACGATCAACTATTATTGGCATTTAATCTTACAATTTGGCGACTGTAATTTGGTCGGCGGGATAACTAACAAGTACCCTTAATACAAAACAATAATTTAGTATACAATAGTTTAGTTTAATTAAACACATAACATCACACTAGCGGCACATAATATATATATATATATATATATATATATATATATATATATATATATATATATATAATATTGGTACTTCTTAGTTATCCCGTCGACCAAATTATTGTCGCCATATTGTAAGATTAAATGCCAATAATGATTTGGGTACAGATGTCATATTCGCCCCATATTGGCGCGATTTTTTTCGGTTGCCAACTTGGCAAAAACATCAACAGCATAAACAACATAATCCGGGTTACCACATCAAGCAAAATAACAACACTTTGGCGCAAGTTAAGTACCCGTTGCCTATATGATATTGGCGACAGATAAAAATCGTGCCAATATGGGGCGAATATGACATCTGTACCATGGTTTGCCATTAATTAATTAATTGTAAGATTAAATGCCAATAATGGCCAATAAACCATTAATTCGACGTTTTATTTGTATTTTTATTAATGTTTTACTAATTTATTTGTTCTTTCGTTATTTAAAATAAAAATTATATCAATTTGTATAATTTGGCGAGTGGTTTGGCGATTTATATAATTTGGCGAAATTGATCGACGGGATAACTAAGAAGTACCATAATATTATATAAATACCTATATTATATTATATTAAACAGTTATATGTATGAATGCTTTTTGATTGCCTTTAATATTTCCACTAGATAACATTAATGATAACTTTCCTGTATAGGGGCCTTGGAGAGAAAATGAAAATTGCACGCATATTTTCTGACAACCTATTAACTGTCTCGGTACTACTTAGTTATCCCGTCGACCAATTTCGCCAGATTATATAAATCGCCAAATTATACAAATTGACATAATTTTTATTTTAAATAACGAAAGAACAAATAAATTAGTATAACATTAATAAAAATACAAATAAAACGTCGAAATAAAAATCACTTGATGACGTAAACACATGTATCTTGCTTAAAGTCAGTGAATGTGATATTTACGATCAACCATTATTCGCATTTAATCTTATAGTTTGGTGAACGATAGATTTTTGGTCGACGGGATAACTAAGTAGTACCACTGTCTCATATACACAAGCAAGTTTTTCAATATTTATAAATATATTTATTGTAAACAACCATTTGTCTACTTTTATATGCAAACAGAAGTTGAGCCAAGATCCCTATGCTGTTAAAGTACAAGATAAACAACATAGAAAGAAAGAAAAGGAGTTACTCTAATTAGTATTACAGACGGCATTGTTATGGTGCGTTGTATTTACATGGCACAGAACTTAAACATCAGTAGGCATAAGCATAATGGCGAAAGAAAGTCAGTGAGTTACGCAGTCATGAAAACATTTGAATTGTATCAAGAAATGAGAGCAAATAAATATGGATCAGATTGCCCGATAAAAGCAAAAAGTGTGCGATACTAAAAGCAAACATGGTTTAAAGGAAATGCGAATATCATAAGTTGCTTCCGAAAGTTCTATATGTTTTGCAGTACTATATACTCACTAAAATACGTCAGTTACTATGCAGACATATAACACTTTAATCAAGACTATTAAATGAGTATGACGATGAATTTCTAATCTTCCGTAATCGAGCCCACAGTTAAGGCTAGCGTGAAACAAAAAAAATATCAGCAGCAATTGGTTTAATGCAAATGTGGGTATCATAAAATATTTAATTCGCAAAACGCTTCAATGCACCAAATCATATTAGCTCAGAAACAACAATTGGCAGTGGACGCAATAACGGTAGATTACTTAATAGTTTTAAAATCTCCACTGCCCAACGTATTGCAAATGATGATGCAATAAGAAGCATAAATGCCCAAGTGAGTTAAGCTGCTTTGCCAAGAAAGATTACAAACAAAAATAAACAAAATGCCGTCATGATGCAATGAGTTCTCAATTTCTCTATCAGAATCTTTAGATTTGGCGAAAGATTAAGCAAATAATTTAAATTATGAATAAAAGTACCATGCAGAAATGCTTAGCATACATTTAAGCACATTGGCATTACGCATACGTTATACATTACATATTGGCTCTTGCATAATATCTCCATATAAGAAAACATTAATGCCACCAAAAAATAAGTTGTTTTTAAATTCTTGAAACCTCAAATGAATTATATATAAATTCTCTTTTGACACCATAGAAATTTGACCAGCCATTTGTGGAAACGCCATTTAAGACTTCCCCCTGTGGTCTTTTCACGATCATTTTTTGATAAGTTATTCGGTTGTCATGTACCTTAATGGCTCCTAGTGCATGTAAACTCGGTCGATACGTGCGAAGACCTCGAATTTACCGATGAATTATACCTCTGAGGTGCCTTGCCAGATGAAGGTCTCGTCATCTGATTAAGCTTCTAAATTACGAGATCAACATGAGTAGCAATGCGCAGTGCTAAACAACAAGATATAAATGTTAAGTAACTGGCATAAAAAAGTTCACAATTAAGAAATACTCGGCGTTCATCAGGTTTATGGCGATTAGGTGGTCTCCTACGCCGATACCAAGTTAGTATCAAACTCGTTCATGAAGGGCAACCCGGAAGATAAGGGCCTGGTCACCGATTAGAAAGTATGAAAAATAAGTCATTGGGTCTCTCTTCTCTATTTCATAGAGCACCGAAGAACTTTTTAGTGTCACTTTCCAATGTTCGATATTTTTTCATGCGAGCAGCATCTCTTGTCGTTCTACCCATGTCCAAACAAAAATATTTAATTAAAAAATAAAGCTATTAAATCTGAAGAAGAATAAATGTAATATATATATATAAAGAATTTTCACGAAAAACCTGTGTTATTAATGTACACACAAATCTGGACAAAAGTATTTACTTATCAAAATAACATCTTTAAAAGTCCGTAATTTGCTCCAAAAGAATCATGCAAAAATTTTAACTAAAAGAAAACTAAAAAGTGAAAAATAAACTTTTTTACCAAAAATAAAACCGACTTCAAAAACTACTACAAAGTAAAAAATAATTTTTTTACATAATAGTTAATAAGAAATTAAATTAAGAGCATTGTATTTACCATGCGTATTATTATATTTATGTACATTAATTTGATTTTTTGGAGTCGGTGCCAGCCAAGCCAAGTTCAAAATTTAAATTGTTTATCCAATACAAATCGTAACAAGATTCAGCAAAACCGTTTAGGAAAAAAAATCCATTGTCAATCAACTCTGACACCATCCTGCATTTGAAAATCTGTGTGTTTGGCTACGACTTTTTTACATAATAGCCTGTATAAACGCATTAACTTTACAATAACACTTAATTTAGCACACATAATTACAACTAATCTCACTTGGAAATACACGTTTATAAAATCAGATGAAATGTTTCAAAAATGGTAAAATTCAAATTTTTTAATTAAATAACAAATCGTAAAAAAACTCGTAGATATTTGGATGTGTGTCTGTTGGATAATTATATTTAACTTGGCTTGGCTGGCACCGACTCCAAAAAATCAAATTAATGTACATAAATATAATAATACGCATGGTAAATACAATGCTCTTAATTTAATTTCTTATTAACTATTATGTAAAAAAATTATTTTTTACTTTGTAGTAGTTTTTGAAGTCGGTTTTATTTTTGGTAAAAAAGTTTATTATGTGTTTATTTGTTTGACTGCTATATATTTGATGTTGGTCTGTTACAGGTAACATTACATATTTTTTATAACTATATTGTGGCAATAGTAAAAGTCAAATTTTGCGTAAGGTGTATTTATCTGAACTCCATATGATTGAAAATACATTTTTGTCATAATAAATGTTATGTTATTTTGCAAGTAATATAGGTAAACATTAAGGTATCCGAAAAGCATGGTAATTCCTGTTTGTCAGTTACAATACCATTTTTTTAATCATTATTTACATTAAATAACTTATTCATAATAACTATATTAATTTATTTCAAAACTATATATTCTAAAAACACTCAAAATATATATTAAACATTTAATTGCTAAAAAGGACGTCAAACGTTAATAAAATACATTAAAAGATCTTAATAATTTGACATGTTTCGATTGAATTTACTCAATCATCATCAGAAAAACAAATAAACACAAAGATGGAAAATGACAATAAACTATTACAAATGAAATTTAAAAATAAATAAATAAAAATCACGCGCGTAATATTTTAACATGTTTCACGTTGCCCTATTTTATTTTCAAATTATCTAACAATTCAATCCAAATATTTGGGATTTGAAATGACAAGGAATCATTGCAGACCATTGAGTTTCTGACGTAAATTTCAATAGATTCTCTAATAAAAAGTTGCAAATAAAAATCTGACCTATAAATTAATCTACTTTCATTAAATAAAATATTTATGTTTTCTGTTTTATTTAGCCTAGATAATGCGGTTTTACCTCTATTAAATTTTATGTCTGCAATGTGCTCTTTACATCTCACTTGGAATTTTCTCTGAGTCATGCCAATATAATAATTTCTATAACCACCTTCTTTAAGAAAAGGAATGATATAAACACCGGAAAGGTCAAATTTATCAATAGGGTCAATTCTAGTGGTTAAAATTGATTTTAATTTAGGAGGGGGTCTAGCAATTAAATTTACATCAAACTTTTTAAGTTGAGTTTTAGTGGATTCGAAGAAATTTGGATAATAATTTATAACCACCCTTTTCATGTTATTTTCTCTGTCGGTTTTATTCTCAAAAACTGCATCGCTCCTTTTGTTAATAAACTTTTTAATTAATGTATTAACTATTGTAACATGATATCCGTTGTTAATAGCTATTGTTTTAATTTTATCTAATTCATCATTTAAATATTCAGAGGAACAAATTCTAAAAGCTCTGTTAATAAGGAATCTAAAGGTAGATAATTTATAAGAATATGGAGTGCAAGCATCAAAAGGTATAACATTTAAGTTAGTTATTGGCTTACGATATATTGAACGAATTAGTTTATTATTTTCTCTTTTTAATTCAACATCTAAAAAAGGTAATTTCTTATCGGTTTCAAGTTCAAAAGTAAATTTAATCTTATTATCTAAATCATTTAACTGTTGAATAAAAATTAACAATTTATCAACTTCTCCCTGCCAAACAATAAAAATATCATCTACATAACGTAGCCATACTAAAGGTAATAATTTAAAAGTACTGAAAATTTTTGATTCAAGGGGGCGTAATTTGAATTCTGCTAGGAGGCCTGAAATTGGAGATCCCATTGGGGCACCGTCTGATTGTTGATAAATTATATTGTTAAAAATAAAATAATTACTATTAATTATTAGGTTTAGGCCACTTTTTAAAGTGTTTTTCATTGGTATGTCAAAATCTTCTCTATTGTCAATGAACTGTTCGATCGTTTGAGCTACCTCTGAAGTATCTATGGATGGATATAATGACACAATGTCCAAGCTTGCTAAAATGCAATCATCTGTAATGTCGATTTTCTCTAATCTTCCGATGAAGTCAATACTGGAATCAACCGTGAAAGTGGAGGGAGGCAATAACTGTTTCAGTAACGGAACGAATGCACGCTCTAAGTAATATGTTGGGCCTTGACATTTAGTGACAATCGGGCGAAGAGGATAATCTTGTTTATGGTCCTTCAATCTGCCAACTAATCTTGGAATAACTGCAACTTTATTTAACTTGAGGTTAACTTTCATAAAATCTGGCCATTTACCTTTCTCTATTATTTCTTTCGTTTTCGCGCATATTTTATTTAGTGGATTATGTTTTACTGCTATACATCCCATCTTATCAGTACAATCCTGCATTTTACTAATATAGTCTTCTCTATTGAGGACAGCAAGGCGATTAGATTTATCAGTCAAGATAATAGCAATATCATTATATGATTGTAACCGTTTAATGGTATCAGATTGTTTTTTATTTACAGATTTACTTATTCTATTGACAGAATTATTGGCTTGTTTATTGAATTTAGTGAATCTATTAAACAGCAAACTTCGTATTTCTTCTTTGTGATTTGTAGGTGCAGATTGTACAATATTTTCACATTCTGTAATCATTTCTTTAGCATCTGGGCGCCTTTCAAACATGAATTTCGGGCCAAGTTGTAAGATATTATCTTCATACTTATTGAAACGATGATCCGATAAATTAACGTATTCAACTCTTTCTTTATTTCGTTTCTTTGGTAATACCATACGTAATTTCTTAATCTTGTTGTTTTGCGTGTTTATTTTCTTTTTGTTCTGTATTTCTCTATAACATACAATTTTCTGGTGCAATCTGTCAAAAAGTAGAGGGGGGTATTTATCAACCATTTCCCAATATGAATGCATAGTCTTGAGCGTTAAGGAATTTATTAATGAATATTTCAATCTGATATAAGAATTCAAACATTTTAATTCAAAGTTCGTTACCATATGTGCGCAATTATGTTTCAAAAACCAACTTTTGACTTTCAAAAAATTTGGAACAATATTCATACGTTTGCAGATATTAAGAAAACGCAGGTTAAGAAGTTCTCTATCTAAACGTAGTCGTTGTTTGTGTCCCCAACATATTACTTAGAGCGTGCATTCGTTCCGTTACTGAAACAGTTATTGCCTCCCTCCACTTTCACGGTTGATTCCAGTATTGACTTCATCGGAAGATTAGAGAAAATCGACATTACAGATGATTGCATTTTAGCAAGCTTGGACATTGTGTCATTATATCCATCCATAGATACTTCAGAGGTAGCTCAAACGATCGAACAGTTCATTGACAATAGAGAAGATTTTGACATACCAATGAAAAACACTTTAAAAAGTGGCCTAAACCTAATAATTAATAGTAATTATTTTATTTTTAACAATATAATTTATCAACAATCAGACGGTGCCCCAATGGGATCTCCAATTTCAGGCCTCCTAGCAGAATTCAAATTACGCCCCCTTGAATCAAAAATTTTCAGTACTTTTAAATTATTACCTTTAGTATGGCTACGTTATGTAGATGATATTTTTATTGTTTGGCAGGGAGAAGTTGATAAATTGTTAGTTTTTATTCAACAGTTAAATGATTTAGATAATAAGATTAAATTTACTTTTGAACTTGAAACCGATAAGAAATTACCTTTTTTAGATGTTGAATTAAAAAGAGAAAATAATAAACTAATTCGTTCAATATATCGTAAGCCAATAACTAACTTAAATGTTATACCTTTTGATGCTTGCACTCCATATTCTTATAAATTATCTACCTTTAGATTCCTTATTAACAGAGCTTTTAGAATTTGTTCCTCTGAATATTTAAATGATGAATTAGATAAAATTAAAACAATAGCTATTAACAACGGATATCATGTTACAATAGTTAATACATTAATTAAAAAGTTTATTAACAAAAGGAGCGATGCAGTTTTTGAGAATAAAACCGACAGAGAAAATAACATGAAAAGGGTGGTTATAAATTATTATCCAAATTTCTTCGAATCCACTAAAACTCAACTTAAAAAGTTTGATGTAAATTTAATTGCTACACCCCCTCCTAAATTAAAATCAATTTTAACCACTAGAATTGACCCTATTGATAAATTTGACCTTTCCGGTGTTTATATCATTCCTTTTCTTAAAGAAGGTGGTTATAGAAATTATTATATTGGCATGACTCAGAGAAAATTCCAAGTGAGATGTAAAGAGCACATTGCAGACATAAAATTTAATAGAGGTAAAACCGCATTATCTAGGCTAAATAAAACAGAAAACATAAATATTTTATTTAATGAAAGTAGATTAATTTATAGGTCAGATTTTTATTTGCAACTTTTTATTAGAGAATCTATTGAAATTTACGTCAGAAACTCAATGGTCTGCAATGATTCCTTGTCATTTCAAATCCCAAATATTTGGATTGAATTGTTAGATAATTTGAAAATAAAATAGGGCAACGTGAAACATGTTAAAATATTACGCGCGTGATTTTTATTTATTTATTTTTAAATTTCATTTGTAATAGTTTATTGTCATTTTCCATCTTTGTGTTTATTTGTTTTTCTGATGATGATTGAGTAAATTCAATCGAAACATGTCAAATTATTAAGATCTTTTAATGTATTTTATTAACGTTTGACGTCCTTTTTAGCAATTAAATGTTTAATATATATTTTGAGTGTTTTTAGAATATATAGTTTTGAAATATTTTTAATGGACGTATAAGAGAACTTCTGCTTATTATTTAATATATTAATTTATCTTCTAATATCATGTGCTAATTGTAGCCATCTTTTAATTACATGCCTATTATTGCTTAAATAAGGTAAAGCCATTTTTTTCCACTATGGCTGTTAGTCTGTTACAATGGAATTGCCCATATATCACTATCAGTAATAAAATGCTAAATGCTTTTTGACTTATTTCTCCAACTATATCAGTTTTCTAGTCTTACTTCCTTCATTCTCTTTCTTCATTCCTTTCTTGCTTTCTTTTTCCTTTCTTTATTTGCTGCAAACTATTACGCTTTTACTTGCAGTCCGCTGCAACCTAATGAAACTTCACTTTTTTTCCTTTTTACAATGTGCTCAAAACCCCTGTAATCAGATCATTGAAGACGTTGCCCGTTGCGTGAGTGGTAGCGTGGGATTTTGATTCTGAGAAATAACTGACATAAGCAGAGAAAAAAAACTTTATATGTATATATAAAACAGGACGTTGAAGGATTTTGAAAGAAGAGTATGTATTTATGTAAAAAGTTTCCTTCTCTAACCAAACATTTTTATGACTAATTCAATTTAAAATCTTTTATATTCTATTGTCAAAAAGAAAAACAAAAAAAAAACGAATATTTCTTCATAATAAATGCAGAAAATTCAGCAAACTGCACAAAGTTTCATATTAAATCATAACATTTAAAACTACTCGAGAGAACAAAAGCTTTGTAAAGCTTAGCCATCGATAAAATATTTTATTAATTCGTTTTTAATTAAAATTGCTGAGGTTGTGGCGACTCTTTCAAAATTATTCTAATAATGTCTCCGTCTAAAAACAATAATAATAAAAAAAAATGATTCAATTTCGTTGTCTGTAACAGTTTCTTGAACAATGAAGTTATGAATTTCGTGAAAAAATTCGCAAGTTTGTCCATGTCATTATAGTTTTATCTTTTGATAAAAAATGAAAATAGTAAAATTGTATTGTTTTGTTTTTTGTTTTGATTACAGAAATATTGGCATTATCCTACTAAATGATAATATTTTCAGTGTAATGTTAATTTTGTCCAGGGATGCACCGAATAGTGATTTTGACCGAATACCGAATATTCGGCCAACAAGCGTACCGAATATTCGGCTAACCGAATAATAACTGCTGGGCCGAATACCGAATATTCGGCCAGCCGAATAGTAACTATTCGGCCGAATACCGAATATTCGGCTTGTCGAATACTTTTATATTTCAAAGTTTAAAGGCATTAAAATGTTAAACTTTAAAACAATTTTACATATATTTAAAACAGAATCCTTCATTTTGATAATCAAAAGCTTTTTTCAAGAAAACTTTATGCTGAAAAAAAAATCTGCTTTGAGTTATTTAAGAAGAGGATAGTTATAAAACTTTTTTAATTAATAAAATTTTAAATTTCATGGCTTCTTCTTTGAGTTAAAACAAATGAATAAAATTTTCATAAATTCTAAAACAAAGATTTTAAAATCAAAGAGAAATTGTGAAAAAATTGAAAGAAAAATTGTACAGGATCATATATTATTTGTTTGTCAGGAAGAGACTAAAGTAAAAGTCAAATAATACAATCTAGTCAAATTTTATATGATGGCAACCCGGCAAGAATAACTTTTTTACTCCCTTTGATAAAGCAAGGAAGTTTTTAAATGCATCCTAGATCGGTGTCTGGAGAGGGCGATCATTTTCAAAGATTGTAAACTTTGTTCTTAAACTCTTAGCAAGAATCTGATTATTTACTGGACAATATTCAGGAACTTGCATTTGTACATAATTAATTCCTATGAAAATCCACGTGATTGGTTAATTTTCTTAAATAATACTTAATAAACAGCAAATAGATAATGTAAAAACATTCTCTTTTATTTAAATATATGATTCTGTTTCTAATTATTTTGAATATCTTTATAAGTTGACTGTTAAACATAGAAATGGTATCAGGTTTTCAAAAATATGTTTTAAAAGTTTTTTTTTTTTTTAAGTATTCGGTTGGCCGAATATTTCGATATTCGGTCAAACCGAATAGTTTGATATTCGGCCAAACCGAATATTCGGTAACATGGCCGAATAGGCCGAATACCGAATAGATACCGAATATTCGGTGCATCCCTAATTTTGTCGATTTTCATCATTGAATAATTTTACGCTTCTGAATTTTTTATGTCTCAGCATTGTACAATGATGCCGAAAGTTCTATGTGAAATATTTAAATATTATTTTTTTAGATATGTGTCCAAAAGTTACCGTTTTAATTGTTAATAGCTATATACGAAAGATCAGGCAAACTATCCTCCTTTAATTAAATGTGTAATGGTATAATTTAATTTAAAGTGGAAGGTAACCATTTTTTGCATTAATCTCTAAGCTACATTAATCTACATTCACGCATCTTCTGAAATATATGTTTAATGTACTAAAACTAAGCATTGTACCGTCAAAAGTACGATATTCCTATAAATATACATTATGGCAAAAGCATCAGCAGAAAGAAACAAACAGTAACAATGTTTCTTTTATAACATTATTTGCTTCGTAGTATATTAAAAAGCTTTCTTTCGTTTTCTTGTTTACAAAAAAATTATAATAATAATAATAATAAATAAATGTTTGTCTTATTTCTTAAAATTAAATACTTGTCCGTTTAAGTATTGATTCTGCGATATTTTACTGTGACAATTTTTTTTATTATTAATGTTGCGAAAATTAAGCAAAATCGGCGAATAACTGTGAATAAAATTTTGAAATGCTTAGAAGTGTAATATAAAAGAGGAGTAATTGGGTATTGCTATTAATTCTATTGCATTTTCTTAGCATCATCTATATATTTGTATTAGATATATGTACATGCGAGTTTATGGGTGTAACTTGTAAAGGAAAAATTAAAAGGAAGAAATGTCATAGAATGGTTAGTAATTATACCGTGTTTTTCAAATTCTTTAACATAACAAAAAAAAAAAAAAAAAAAAGCTAAATTGCATAAAGCCGCCTTTATAAGTGCATATTGCAGATATAATTAACAGAAAATATAATAAATGCTTTATATTGTACATTAATTATAATAAATAGTTTTTATATTATATAAATAGAATGGTGCGTTGAATGAATTAATACTTCAGGTGTGAAACTTGTATGAAAAAATTAGTATTTTTTTTTTAAGGCATAAATGCAGTAACAAGTTATGAGAAAGTTTTGAACTTCATATGTTGGATATATACAAAAAGTTTGTATTTATTTATGTAAAGCACTCTAATACTGAGCTAATTTCTAAAAATAATAATAATAAAATAAATTTTCCCTATAAACTGTCCTTTTGGAAAAATTCTACTGTGTGTATGAGCGTTTTTGCGATTGGAATCTTTCTGCAACATCGACAATATTTGTTGTAATTTTATTTTAAAACCCGTGTTAAGAGAATATAGCTTTAAAAAAAAAAAAAAAAAAGAAAAGCAACTGACAGTTATGTTTTCTATCCTTTCAGACACGAAGATGTCCGCCGCTCTCTGGAAGTACTGGATAGCGTTTTGGCAGAATTCGATGACTGTCTGGAGAACTGGGACAACACAGTGCATGATATACGACCGCCTGATGATGATTCCTGGTAAGCGAAACAAATCCTTTTTTAAATCTTTCTAAAATATCATTATTTTATTCCTGTTAAGGGAAGAGCCCATTTAAGTGCGCAATAGCTGCCGTTATTTATTATTAGTTTCACACTGAATAATTTTGATATTATTATTCAGTGAGCGGTATATCTGTTATCTCTGATTTTCCCCTCAATTGTTGTGGAAGATATTTGTGTACAATTCTACAAATATCACTGTACAACAGAGGTTTTGTCCTAGAACTAAAATTAGTTGATTCTAGGTCAGTTTTTGGCGCTGATTCCGAATATGCTTTCCGTCTAGGTTTTAAGAAATGTGCATATTTAAATTTATGCAAATTTAAGCTTTTTTGTGCTATTTTATGCAAATTTTAGATACAATATATGTCACATCTAATTACGTTTTCTAGATAATGACTACTTGACTATTTGCTTCAGATAAATGTCACGATTTGCATACTCTTAACATTTATTTATCAGTTATTAAGCCTAATTTGCATATTTTTTAATGGTGTAATGTTTACACCACTATCAACTTTAAAATAGTTGCCACAGAATTGACGTAATATTTTTCTAGACTAGATTTTTATGCTGATTTCAAATCTGCAGTCTGTTTTCTTATGCCATGTCTAATTTTTGAGTAAGATGAATTTCTACTTTTGCACGGCATTAACACAGGTTTGATACAAGATGCTTTTTAGGGGTGTGTAATTCACTGACAAGAAGGTGAACAGGGTCAGATTCATATCAGAGACATAAACAAAAATTTATATAATCGAAAACGAAAAATAAGTAGTAGAATCTATCCTAACTAGTAGAAGTTTATCACACAAAGTATCATAAAAAGCTATTTCTGGCTTTTTTGACCAAAAACTAAAATTTCACTTTTTTCAAAAACTAGACGTGATAGAAGAAAACAGATACAAGATTTGAAATCAGCTCAAAAAACAGGTTTAGAAACATATTAGCGCACTCGTGCGGCAGAAATATTTGAACGTCAAGAAACATTATTAGAAAAACATGAAAAATATGCAAATTAGGTACAATATTTCACAATCACATGCAGTATAATCTCAGGAACAACGTTTTTGTGAAATAAACTAGGTAGTAATCATAACATAAAACATAAAATCCTGTCTGATATTGCTTTATACCTTAAATTTGCAAATAATTGTATAAAATTTACTAAATTTGCATAAATTGAAATATGCAAATATCTCTCAAACTTGACGTACTGGAATAAATCTAAAACTAGATTCGGAATCAGTACAAAAAACCGCATAAAAAAACAACTAATTTCTGTTTTAGGACAGAGGAAAAGTTCAAATTTGTTGACCAGTGTATATTACAGATGGAAACATTATAGTTCATTGTTTTAATTTGGCGTTAAGAGTGCCAACCAATCAACAAATGGAGCCAGTTTCTTTCTTTCATGTTTTTTTTTTTTTTTCCATGCAATATGAGGTAATTAAACTAATTTTACAGTTTTTTGTATGGCTAATTTTGAACTCATTTGAAATAATTATGCTGAAAACATCCTATCTACATGACATATGAAAAAGCAGTGTAAAGCTCGTATATCTATAATAAATTTAGAAAACAGGGGGTTTCAAGCATTTAAATCAAAGATCTTCAGTGCAAGATAAAAAGCAAGGAGAAAACGCTGCAAGCAGTAAGCACGTGTGTTTATTGCAGCACAGTTCTTTGAGTGTCCTTTGTGAGTCTTTCAAAACTTTTTTATGTCACATTAATTCTGTTTCCTTCCTACACATTTTTAGGTAGATTTCGTAAGAAATACTGCCTATTACATTATCCCCTATGTTGGAATTTCTGAAAAAAAATTTACAGATCTACGCCGATCATGACCCCTGAACCCAAAACAACCACCCCCCGTTCAAAACTTATATATATCACTTTTTTCTGGACACGATAACTTCCATAATTCTGCGCAAATCTCCTCCAAACTGATACATAAAATCAAGGAGCAACAAATCTCGGCCAAGTTCGTTCATGTGCAAAATCGGACGAAGGAAGTGGAAATGGGGATGGTTTTTGTGAAAACAGAAAAAAAAAAACCCATAACTTCTTAATTATGTATGATACATATGGAATCAGTTTAAAATTATTCTAAGTAGTCTTCTAGGAAAAGGGCCAAAAATTTACGTATGACAGATTTTTGATACCATTAAAAATGGCCTCAAGGGGCGAAAAAAAATAGGGTTTTAAGAAGAAAAAAAATTCACAACTTCGTGAATTCAAAAGATATCAAATCCGCCTAAATTTATAAATAATAATTATAAATCTTCTTAATATTATCTACAGCTTTTATATTGACAAGTTTTTGATAGGACCAACTCTTACATGAAAAAATAAAACGAAGGTGTTGAAGAAGAATAAAAATCATAACTTCGCTAATTCACAAGATATCAAATCCGCTTAAATTTAGAGATAATTATAAATTTTCTTAATATTATCTACCAATTATTGCAGTACAGGACAACTGTTACAGTAAAAAAAAAGGGGGGGGGGGTAAAAGAAAAAAAAATCATATCTCTAATCTTGATTTAGTTTTTGTTGGTGAAATTAGTACTTAACTGCGAAATCTGCATGTGCCTGTAGGCCGAGCCGGCAGCTGTTTTTTAATTTATACGCAGCGCATTCTCCGTAGCACCAAAGTTTTGTATTTAACATATTATGTAGCACAGAATATATATATCTACGTCATTTTTAATTGGATACATACCAAATTCTATTACTAATGTTCAATTTAATCTTTTTCTGGTTTTTAGGTAGATTTCGTATGAAATACTACCTATTGGGATTGTTCCTATGTTGGAATTTCTGAAAAATTTTTGCAGATCTACACCGATCATGACCCCTAGAACCCAAAACCACCCTCAGTAAAAAACTTTATATATCTATCTATCTATATATATATATATAATATATATATATATATATATATCACTTTCTTCTGGACACGATAACTTTCGTAATTCTGCACCAATCTCTTCCAAACTGATACATAAAATCAATGGGCATAAAATCTCGGTCAAGTTCGTTAATGGGCAAAATCGGACCAAGGGGAGGGAAATAGGGAGGGGTTTTGTGAAAACAGAAAACCCCCCATAACTTCTTAATTTTTGTACATATCAAATCAGTTTAAAGTTTTTATTACTTCTAAAAATAGGGCCAAAAATTTATGTATCACAGATTTTTGATAAAGTTAAAAATGGGCTCAAGGGGCGCAAAAAATAGGGTTTTTGGGAGAAAGAAATTCATAACTTCGTCAATTCTCAAGATATCAAATTCAATTAATTTTATTATAAATCTCCTTAACATTATCTAAAACTTTTATATTCACAAGTTTTTGATAGGAGCAATTCGTACCGCAAAAAAAAAAATTAAAAACGAAAACAAAAAGGGCGTTTGAAGAAGAAAAAAATCATTAACTTCGTCAATTCTCAAGATATCAAATCCCATTAATTTTATCATGAATCTCCTTAACATTATCTACAACTTTTATATTCACAAGTTTTTGATAGGACCAATTCGTACCGCAAAAAAAATTAAAAACGAAAACAAAAAGGTGGTTTGAAGAAGAAAAAAATCCATAACTCCGTCAATTCAAAAGATATAAAATCCCATTAATTTATCATATATCTTCTTAATATTGTCTACAACATCTATATAGACAAGTTTTGGATAGGACCAATTCTTAGAGCAAAAACAAATTAAAAATACATACCGGTTGAAGTAAAAAATGATCTTAGTAAGGGTGTTTTCAAATCCAAACTGCTTATTTTCTGACTCATTTTACAATTCATTTTTGCTCTCAAAGGCTTCCAATTGGTACGTTTTCTTACTCAGAAACTATATAATGTACCGTAATGGTCGATTTTCTGATAGGGGCAGAATATATTTTTTTAAATGCTGCTAAAAAGGGCGTTTTGAACCGAATTTACCGAAGCGGATTGTGTTGGAAAAATCATTGTATTAAGGATGCGCTTAAATCAGAACTGCTTATTTTCTGACTGGTTTTTAAATTCATTTTTGCTCTCAAACGCATTTAATTGGTAGATTCGCTTATTCAGAAACTATATAATGTACCGTAATAATCGATTTTTAGATAGAGGCAGAATATATTTCAAAAAATGATGTCAAAGTGGGCATTTTGAACGGAATTTCCCGAAGCGATTGTGTTAGAAACGAAAAATATTGTCCTTCTGAGAAAATAATTGTTTATACTATATCAAGTTTTAATTAATTGAACAAAAAATAAAAACACAGGTCGCTTATAAATCTCTTCAAAAATCACGTCAGCAAGTTTCATATTTTTTTTTAATTAAAAATGAATCTGAAATTATGCCAGAAAATTTCGAGTTGTTGAGCATGGAAAAGTATTTTTTTGAATACCGCCCTAACATGATTCTGATAAAACCAGCTATTATATGAAAATGAAATAAAAACTCGTCAAGAGCGGCCAGATGAAATTGTTAAAGTGGATTTATCTATAATCATGATTTAGTTTTTGTTTGTGAAATTAGTATATTTGACTTCGAAATCTACCTCTGCCTGTAGGCCGGGCCGGCAGGGATTTTTTTTTTTTTTTCAAAAATGTATTTTATTTATCGTTATAAGTACACGCCAAGAACATTTATATGTTTTATAAACCCTTGCTCATTTTCATCTTTTGTCACCAGTAAAATAAAAATCTGCTGTAAAATTTTACTTTCAGATTTACTTATAGATATATAGATATACATTGTTTATATTTCTTCATACACATTTTTAGGATTAAATGGAAATCTATATTACATCTTGGAAATTATTTAAACAGCACAAACTTTCAATCGGTTTCCTGTCATAATTCTTTTTAGCGAAGTGTTGTTCTTTCGCTAACACGTCTTAATATCCCGCGAAATGATTCTTCTAAATAATGGCAACCTAGTTTACCTGATATAAGAGTATGCCTGCTGAAAAAACACATGTACAGGCAGATTAAGAAAACTGTAGTTGTAGAATGGTGCAAAATTGAGGATAGTGAATTGCTGTTGTATGTTCTAAAGGTAGTTAAACGGAAAGTTTAATAGATATGCGAATAATTTACAATGATATTAGTTTGAAATAAAAAATATGTTTTTTAACTATTAAATTATCGTCAAGTTCTCTTTTTACTTTCGTTATTACTTTCTTCTTATTTTCTTCTATATACAGAAGAAGAAAGTATTGGAATCGCGGAAATTTTCGACTTCCGTTTTTCATGGATTTACACGTTTTGAAATATCTTGAACATGATTTGACTATTTCATATGAAATGTCTGTAAGTCTGTGTGTGACACAATTTTTGTGGCCGCTCTATCTCAAGAACTAATGCACGGAATTTCATAAAACTCCGTGCAGAGATCTTGACATGATGATTCTGTTACATATTCCGTTAGATCTCGAACATGAATGGGTGCTGATTGGATTTGGCAGTATATAAACCAACAGGAGGCGCTACTATGCTACATCGTTCACGATTTCCGTGATAGCTCTATCTCAAGAATGAATGCACGGGATTTCATAAGAACAGGTGGCGCTTATATGCTGTGTTTTGTACGGTATTCGTCATAGCTATATCTCAGCTATGAGATGGAATTCCATAAAATTTAGTATTCAGATATACTCTTGACATAAGTTGGTAATGATTAGAAATGGATGCATCTCGCTCGACAAGTGGCGGTGTTGTGTTGTGTTTTTAACGATTTCGTGAAATCTATGTATCGGATTCTGTGGGGTAAAATTTTGCCAAATTTAATGTGCAAGTCATTTATTAAAATTATGTTGTTTCAGTTTTTCACTTTGTTTATTCAACGTTGGACGCTGATAGGCTGCGTTTTTCACGATTTCCGTGATAGCTATTACAGACTAGTCCGAGCTCTTTTTTCGGAGCCATACCCGATACCGAAAGTATGCAGCATAGAAAAATATTAACATTTAAAAATTGTTTCATTATGAATTTCTCATTCAAAAATCTCTTCTTACATAGAAATAAATATTAACTCTACATACTCCCTCATACTCTGACAATTTTTTTGGATTTTCATTTCCCTGAAAATCTGTCTAAAATAGCCAATTTGTTATTTATGCTCAATCACAGGCAGAAATCTGCAAAAGTCACTGCTCTTATTCTTTTAAAATAACATTGTACAAATACAACAGAAAGACACGAGTTCTGTTTTCCAGTAATTTTTAAAAATGCCTTCAATTAGGAAACGAGGGTAGACAAGAGATATCTCACGGTGTCTTTACGTTACTGATGCTGCCGTGCAAAGGTTTCAGATCAGACAAACTAATTCTCCTGAAACTACTTCTCCATCAAAAACAATTCATTTCCTTTTCAGGGATTCCCTTTCCCCTTCCTTTTTAAAGGATTGTAATTGCATATTAATTACATATTATTTAATTATTAATATGTACATATTGATTACATATTATAAACTTAGACTACATTATATTGTTTTTTAAATAACAAGTTTCTCATTTCCTTTTTTTTCCCAGTTGTGAACAAATATAATTTTTACTTTGAGCCCGGCCCTGCACGAGCCCGGTTGGGTTCGGGCTCATCTCTAATAACTATATCTCGGCATATATGAGAGGAGATTTCACCAAATTTAATCTATAAGGCATTTTTTCAAAATTATGTTAATGCAATTTTTACTTTGTTCATTGAACAGGTTGTGGTTTTGCTATATTTTTCTGATGAAAATTATAGCAGTATCTAAGTTTCTGTTCGGTAGAAATGTACCAAATTTCATATTTGAAATTGCTAATTTTAAAATTTTTATCTTAGTCTAACTTTGTATTTGACCCAACCAGAGGCGCTTTTGAAATGTGCCCTTTTTTGTTCTCTAATCACTGTAAAGTATGTGTTAAAATCAAAAACAGACGTTGTACAATTGCATTTAAATTAAAATAGTAGAATAATGTCGAAGAAAATTTTGATGGCCACAGCATAGGTTTGTTATTCTTTCAGTCGTTAAAGAATTGTTAATCTCAATTTTTGAATGGTAGAATGCAATTAATTTTTTTAATGCAAAATGACACTAGATATGTAAGAAAAGCGATATAAAATAGTAATATTTAATATAATTTAAAAGAAAAATTAATTTGAATCAGTAACATAAGAAAGAATGCGTTTATTTTTGCTGAAAATGTTTACTATATTTATAAATGTTGGATGTGTGATTCGTTAGCTTTTTAAATGAATTATTCTGTTTTAATTGCATTCGAACAACCTAAGCAAATGCATGTTCTAAAATTAAATGTGCGCAAAATTTCTGGAAAAAAAAGTTAGGCATGTTTTAAATTGTAAATAATATGTTTTGTGGAAGAAATAATAACAAAACCGAAAAAACTCAACTCAAACAAAAACATGTAGATTTAAATCTCTTGCTTCGTAGCAATAGAACACCACATTCAACCCTTGACTGGTGTTATGGGATTTTTTATTCTTCACATATATTTCTATTCGTGCAATTTCTTCATTAATTAGAAAGATTTAGAGGAAAATAATAAAGTATATAAGTTATATACTTACTGATTTATTCAACGAACAAATACAGTCACGTAAAAATGTCATTGTTTTTTATAAATTTTCATTTTTTTAAGTTCTAAAACTGGCTGGGGTTGAAATGGCACCGTGATGCCAGTTGCGCACAAGGATTCCACGATGCCAATTAAAGGTTACTTAAATGTAATTTTCATCTAGAAAGCGGAAATCCTTTGCGATATTTTAATTTAACTAGTTTTCACCTAGTTTACTTAAGTAAACTAAAAATGCTTTACATTATAAAACGTTTACTTGTTTAGTAATTAAAATATAATTTCTTTTATAAAATGACATTTCGTTCATTAATTAAAATTTTCATTAAAGAAGAGTAAAGGTCAATTAATATGCTTTAGAAACTTCGCTTTCTTTCGCACCCCTAGTTTTCAAACCTAAGAAAAAAAATGTCCGAAAAATACGCAATTTAGTATACAGTACGTGTCACATAAAGTAAATGCATGCCCAGTTTGATCTACCGTTACTTTCTTGAAGCCTAACGAACGAAATCCAGGGAGGGCTAAGGTTTTATAACAGGTGTGCCTGTGATCCTCAACCTAGGTCCCGTTTTCTAAAATGAAGGATATAAACATAAAATAATAGTATAATTTAAGATTTTTGAATCCCTCCCGCAAAACGTTGTTTAACCCCTTCGGGACTAGCATCTTTTACAGAATTTTTAATCTGTAATCACTGGTTTTAAAAAACAGAAATTTTTCCCTTATTGAATCGGGAAAATTCTCTAATTAAATAAGGCAAAATTTACAATAAAAATTTACTGGTGAGAGTAATCGCCGATTCTGAACACCTTACGCGGCACGAACACCGGTCGCTTGTCCCCAAGGGGTTAAACACTTCATTGTGAATATCGATGCAAAAAAATAAGAAAAAAGGAATATAAAAATTCCAAAAGTAAGCTTTTGCCTTTTTTTTTTTTCAAAATGGACAATTGAAAAAGTTTTTTTTCTCTCTTTTTTTTTTTTTTCCGTCATGGAGACTGTATCCTTCTCGACCCTCCTTTTAAGTTAATTTTGCTGCAACCATACACGGAAAAGATGAAATATTCTTACTTCCTTTTTCTGCCAGTGTTTTGTTAAACCATTCGAGACGGCATCCCGTACAGAAATTTTATTTGGTTTGCATCGCTTTTTTTAAACAGTTCCCTTTACTGGTGAAATACCAAAAATTGCTCTAATTTAAAAAGACAAATATTACATTTATTTATTACTGGTGTCAAAAACAATTTCCTTTTTGACGATGCATATATGAGTCACCCGTCCCGAAAGGGTTAAAGTCATTTTGTGTGAATAAATTTTGTTATTTTTCAATCATCGGGATAAGGAAAATATAATTACATTTAAAAATCCACGGATGAACAATGGCGCTTAGCCCTTTGCACCATTTTGACGACGCCGTTGGTTACTACAATAGAATATTAAGGTGACCCGATATCAAGCCACAAAAACCGGGACACAAAGTGGAAATGTTGACTCCTACACTTCCCCACAGCCGCAGACATTGAATCCCCCCCCCCCCCCCCCTGCTCATAAAAAAAGTTTTGTTTTCGAGTGCTGTGATGTGACAAATTTGGAATTTATATTACTGATTTCCAAAACTTGTTGTTTTCCTAAATTTACTACATGTTTATTCTTCAGATGTATGTATATAAATATGAAGATTCGAACATTAAGGTGGAAACCGCAACGGTCACCTGATGGTATCAGGACCCCGAGCCTTCCCACTTTTCGATGTCTTTAATTTAATGAATTTCGCTTTCATTTTCATTTTTTTTTCTTTCTTTTTTTCGGTCCGGTCAAGTGCGCGGAAAGAGCCATGACCAACTCCAGGATATTGGAGTAGGCCGTGAAATAGCTCGGGGACCTAGGACGCACACGCGGAACGCCGCGCTCCCCGAATTCTGCGGTGGTAACTTATTGGGTGAAGTTCGTACCCTATTTCATAGATAGCAGAAACTTGCAATTTTCACTGTGCTGATGTTTCTGTTATAATCGTATTTTAAACTGACAGTTATCTACATGTGTCGTGAGTGAATGTAACGTTAAAAAAAAGTTTTTCAAATTAGTTTGTGCAAGGTTAATTTTCAGAATGGAAAATGAAAAGTTACATTTTCGACCTGTTACGTTATATGTGTTTAAAAAAGAAGTGAGTGTTGGACATGCTACAAAAAATATTCAATACGTTTATTTGGATCGTGCTCACGCTCTTAGGACAGTTAAAGTGGTTTTGTCGATTTCGAAATGGTGATTTCAATCTAAATGATAAAATTCGCTCTGGGCGACCTTCTGGCGTTGATAATGACTTAATCCGTGATTTAGTGAGTAATAATCCGCGGATTACTACTGAAGAGATTACTGAGTGACTAAATGTTGACAATTCGATGCATTTCGCCATTTAAAACAACTTGGATACACTTCGAAACTCGATGCATCGGAAATCGGATACGAAATCTTGCAATCACTCAATAGTTTGGTGGAGATTGTTTAAATTTTATTTTCATTTATTCTTACTTTTCTTCTTAATGTACAGTGAAACCTCCCTGTGTAACCACCTCCATTAAGCGACCACCTCCCTGAACGATCATTTTTTTCATGGAACGAAATTTATTCCCATAGGCTCAATACTAATTTTACCTCCATTCAGAGACCATCCCAGTTGAACTCCCTCCATGAGCGACCAATTTCTTTGAAGAAAATAGAAGAACCTCCGTTTTTCTCCTGGGCGCTTGAAGAAAGTTTTATTAGAAAAATAATTGCGGAGGGCACATTATTCATTAAACTTCTAAACTAAGTTTAGAAGTTGTTTTTTTTTTATTCCGGTAACTTTTAAGTGTTTAATCCCATTTGTGCTTTTTTAGGCAATGAATTTAATTCTGATGACGAATTAAGAATGACGGTCAATAAACTTTCCTACCCTATTCTGTTATGAAACTCTCAAAGAAATAAATTATTGAAATCGTCATTATTTGTTCCCCTCCAAAAAAAATTGCATTTATTTACTGAACTTCGAAAGGACTTGGAAATAAAAGTTACGAAAAATAAAACCATAAAATCGAAGCAAACGTCAATATATTCAGTTTTTGAACTCTGCAGTAATTAATTTATGTAATTAACTTTTGATTTGATACTTAAATTTTTATATTTTTTTCCTAATGTGAAGAATAAATTTTCGTAACATTGTTTCCTTTTTTCAACAATTAAAATTTAGATTTAAACATGACCTCCATTAAGAGACCAAGACCACCTCTCCAAGCGACCAATTTTTTATTCGAACGCAACGTGGTCGCTTTAAGGAGGTTTTGCTGCATTTTTAAGACCAAGAGGGGGCTTTCAACAGTTTCTCGACGGAGAAATGGGATCTGGTTTTTGTTTTTTTCATAGAATTCCTTTTAAAGAATCCAACTTTAAAAAAAAAAACTAGAATGTGGGGAAACAGGTATAATTTATAGGGTTTTCACTAAAAACCCGGACATTTAGGAAAACTTTCAGATCATTGATTTGCTGACAAAATGATAGTCTAAAATCGAGACTATCCGAAAAATCGAAACATCTGGTCATCTTACATGAAATATTGAAAGAAATATTTTATTGAAAGAAATTGATATGAAAGGAAAATAAAAGGATTAAATTCAGAAAATCCGTCCAAGACAAAACTTTCAAGAACTTTATCTATTTTCTGATCATACCGAGAGTAGATTGGATCGCTTATGCTTTCTCCTAAGTGATTTTCGAAATGGGAAAAACTCAAACTCCAATTCAAAAAAGTAGATATTTTTCTTTGTTGTTTATTTTTATTTGAGATATAACTCTCTTTTTTTTTTCCTACGTAATTTATAGCCCAACGAAAACGTAAATTGTTTTATTTTATTTATGAGTTGCTTTATCATCCGTAGATATGTTCCGGCTTTGCTATCGATTCATCTTCCATCCATCATTTTTCCTCCGGCATCTTTCTGAGCCTCTGCCGCCGGCTGTGCAGGATGGATGCTTGTATTTACTAAATAGTTCAGATTCCTTTCGATTTCATACGCTTTACAACATCGATGTCTATAAATTTTAATGAAAGTTCAGCCAAGTGCGCATAGTAGTGTAGCCATTTAAAAATCACTGCAGGAACTTAGTCATTTGCAAAGATTGAACTGTTACGATTATCAATAATTAGCAAAACACTAACGAGAATTATTAATCCTTCAAACTACTTGTTAAAACCGTTGCCAGGATATCAATATTTATATTCGTTTATTTAACTTTGTAAAATTTCACCTTTACATGCAAAAACAATCTATTTTTCGCCGACTCCCCGATATGCTAGAATTATAAATATTCTGTACATAGGTGTGTTTCCGATGACAATAAAACACTTTGATATATTTACAACTTAACTATAAATCAATAAATTAATATTAAGGCATTTTCCCATTAACCGGCCGTAGGTAATAAATCGCCAAATAATCTTTATGGTTATGTTTACGACTTACAAAAACAATAGATTAATGATGCGCCAAACTACTCTCGTCAAAATAGGCCAACTGTCTGTGAAACTGCAGCAATGAAATGTTTTAAACACTTAAAAGTAGAATATAACTAAAAAAATATAAAGTGCAATATTTTTCAAATATTTTTATTTAATTATTTTAGATTAGAAAAGAAGATTAGATTAGAAGATTAGAATATATTTACAACTTAACTATAAATCAATAAATTAATATTAAGGCATTTTCCCATTAACCGGCCGTAGGTGATAAATCGCCAAATAATCTTTATGGTTATGTTTACGACTTACAAAAACAATAGATTAATGATGCGCCAAACTACTCTAGTCAAAATAGGTCAACTGTCTGTGAAACTGCAGCAATGAAATGTTTTAAACACTTAAAAGTAGAATATAATTAAAAAATATAAAGTGCAATATTTTTCAAATATTTTTATTTAATTATTTTAGATTAGAAAATGTAAGATACTGAATTCTAGAGTGTTGCGATTAAAAATCAATAAGACATGGAGGGATTAGGGGGAAGAGGGGAAGCATAGGCTGTTCATATAATACAAGTTTTTCACGGAAAATAAACATTGTTAGGATGTCATTGTATGTAATCGTATTTCCTGTCAAAATTCTTAAGAGTTAAATTCACCAAAGCTTACTTAAAATCTTACCTGCAATAATATTAATACAAAAGAAATGCATCTGCTGTAGTAGAAATTTTCAAAATATTCAGTAAAAGGAAATTAATGAGTTCAATAAAATAAAAATGCAGACGTTGAGACCTCTGATCTGCAGATTTACTAGTTAGAAATGTAATAAATATTAATGTCTTTTTAAAGACGAATAGTCAAACATTGAAGACAGAAAATTACTTAAAAATAACTCGTACGACCTTAAAAAAAAAAAGTCTACATTTGAAAGAGTAAGGATTCAGTGCCATGAAACCCTCCCTTTCTACGTCTTCGAGTGTAAATACACCTTCAGACAGGCAAGTTTCCTTGGTAACTGTGACAAATAAATACTTGACCACTTTTTGCTTAGAGCTATTCATAAAAAATGTAGGGATTGTCATCATCGGCAACAAATGACACTTCATTCACTTTTTCTTGCGACTATTTTCCTGAAGAATTAGTTTCCATTCACATATACAGCAGTAATTTTATTCAGAAAAAAAATTCATTGTTAACTGCAAATAATAAATGTTTCTAAAGTCAGATTGGCATAACGTTGCCTTGGAGTGACAAAATTCTAAGCGACAAGTTTCGTTAAAATGAGATGACGCCGCCTACTGATTGTTCTTAATCTTGTCTACAATTTGTGATAGAGATCTGCCTGATATTTTCAGACTCTGTCGGCACGTTTATTTATTTAGTATATATATTACAGCTCACAGCCCGGTTTGGCCCGTACAAAAATTAACCCGGCCTAATTCAGTACTTCTTAACCACATTATCCGACAATTAAGATCATTTATGTTAAATTTAATTCCCCAGATGTTCTTCGGCAACTCCTAAAAGTGATTAAAAAAAAAAAAAGAAAAGAAAGAACTTGTTACCATACACAGATCATTTTAACAAGCCAATTTACGAACTGTTTCTTTACTTCCGCATTTGATAATGAGTGCTATTACAGCCCACTTGAGTAACTCTCTAAAGCATATGTTCTAATAACTAAGATTTCATCACTAATATGTAACTAAAAGGAACATCTGAACATTTTGACTGTTGCCAGACACCTTTAATTATTATATATTTTTTCTACGCTGCGAATATGTGTTTTAGCAGCTTTATGTATACTCACTCTTAATCATGTAGCCTCTCTGTTAAGACGGAGTTTCTTATACTCCAGTAATATGTTTAATTATAAGTATTTAAAGCTAAAAGTTGAATCTTTCTTTATCGTAAAAACACACAATACTAATTCATATTACATTATATCTTCCCATGGATTTAGCGATTCATATTAAGCTCTCAAAGGATACTTCAAAGGATAAATAATGCTTCACAAAATAAAATAAAAATAATTTCTTCAAGAAGCTTTTGGATAAATCCCTGACCACGCCACACCGATGAAGTTATACGTCATCGCGATATTGATGAATCCCAGGTAAGAGCATTTTACCTATTTCCATTTCAAAAGCAGCATAGCCACAAGAGATTTTTTCTAATTGTTTAAATATGAGACAGCGAATTCCTGCTATCGAGAATGGGGTGCTTTTGGCTTGATAGGCCACTTAAACTCCAACAAAAAGATTAATGAGACAGATAAAGTGCTCATGTTTAGCGAAAAAGAAGAAAAATTTTATATAGTGGCTTAGATTATAAATATTAAAAATATTCATGTTCTGAATAAAAAAAAAAATAAATAAAAAGATGCTGCATTGAATAAAATTATGAATGTTATTGTACCAGAAATATAAAGGTGAATGAAAAAGAAACATTTATATATTTATGTTTTATGTAATGAACATTTAAATAATTAGTGAATGAACAATTTGTTGGTTGTGAGTAATAATAATAATAAAAAAGAAATCGTTCATTTTACATTTTACAGTAAATAAATAAATAAAAAGGAAATAGGTTGGTCGCATAAACAAATAAAAATAAACATGGCAGGGATAAAAGAAACTCAAATAGTCGAAAAATTAAATTCGACAAATTACTCAAATTGGAAATTTCGCGCAGAAATGATTTTAATAAAAGAAGAATTGTTTGATGTAATAACACAAAATCCCCCAGATCCAATTAACACGGACTGGACGAAGAGGGACCGTAAAGCACGTGCAATTATCAACTTGAGTATTGAAGACTCACAGATCGTGCATGTAAAGCACTTAAACACTGCCAGAGAAACCTGGCAAGCTTTAAAAACAATTCATGAAAGGGCTAATCTCTCAAGCAAGTTATATTTGCTGAGAAAATTATACGGAGCAAAACTCCCAGAAAACGGCAATCTAATAAAACACATTACACATATTTTAGAACTTGTTGATAAACTTTCAGCCATAGGCGAAACTATTAATGACTCGCACATTTCAGCTCTGTTACTTTGTTCATTACCACCTAGCTACAACACCTTAATTATAGCCCTCGAGGCCCGTCCAGAAAATGAACTTAATTCAGAGTTTATAAAAGGAAAACTCACTGATGAATATACAAGACGTTTAGAAAACACAGATCAGAGCGAGAATTCCTCAAAAGCGTTTAAAACGCATAAAAGGTTTCCGGCTGAACACTATAATAAAAAGGACAAACAGTGTACATACTGTAAATTAAAAAACCATACATACAGAGAGTGCTGGCATCTTAAGAACAGAAACACTTACTCACCGTCACAAAAACAACAGCCGCACAAATCCAAGTATTACACATCATCGTTATGTTATGAAGACGCAAACTATTATAGAGAAAACAAAAACCGTGAAACAGAACCAATTCGGATTAACAAAACACAGGGCAATTCAGGAAAAGGCAGCGACGCAGCTTTTTTAGTCCAGAAACCAGGAAAACAAACCTGGATAATCGACTCAGGTTCATCGACACACATTCTAAACAGTAAAGATGCATTCACTAAGTTTAACGACACTGAAAAGACGACAGTCATCATTGCCAATGGCAAAACGCTGAATTCACACGGTACAGGTGAAACGACATTTAAAACAAAAACATCCGATGGAGGGATAAACACAATAACATTAAAAGAAGTATTATACGTACCAGAATTAGAATCGAACCTCATATCGGTAAGCAAAGCAACACAGAATGGCTATAAATTAATTTTCGATAAAGAAAAATGCACGTTATCCCGAAACGGGAATATTTATCTTGAAGCAAGAATGAAAAATAATTTATATCAAGTCGAATTATTAGAAAGCGCTGAAACTAATAAAGTAAACATTGCACATGAATGTAAAAATAAAAATTGCATAGAAGTTTGGCACAAACGGCTTGGCCATCGTAACTATAATGCGATAAAAGAATTAATAAATAAAAACTTAGCAGACGGTATAAAAATAAATAACTGTAATCATAATGCATTATGTGAAATATGTATCCAAACAAAAATAAGTGATGCCCCATATCCGAAATCAACAAACTATCCCAAAACAGGCAAAGTGCTCGATCTGATACACACGGACGTGTGCACATCTATCGGTACACCTACTATCGGGGGAAAAACAATGTTCGTCACTTTTATAGACGACTATTCAAGGTTCACAGTAATTTACTTACTTTCGCATAAAAATGAAGTTCACGAAAAGTTAAAAGATTATGTAGCCATGGTGAAAACCCAATTCGGCAGATTCCCTAAAGCTATTAGATCCGATAATGGAGGGGAATATTTAGGTAAACAAACGGAAGAATACCTAAGGGCAAGAGGTATCCAACACCAGTTTACTGTACCATTTTGTCCGAGCCAAAACGGCGTAGCGGAAAGAAAGAATAGGTCATTATTAGATATGACTAGGAGTCTACTCTCCGAAGCAGGCTTACCTCAAAAATTCTGGGGAGAAGCCATAAATACCGCCAATCACCTGCAGAATAGGCTACCAACCAAAATAACAAACAAAACACCGTTCGAAATTTGGTTCAACCGAAAACCCACCTTACACTACCTGCGTACATTCGGCTGTAAAGCTTATGCCTATATACAAAAACATCAGCGAAACAAATTAGATGATAGAGCGCAGGAAGGAATACTTGTGGGGTATGACAACAAATCAAAAGGTTACCGTATATTTACAAAAGAAAACAAAATAATAATAGCGAGAACAGTTAAATTTATAGAAAATAGTGAAAACAACTTAAAAGAAAGCGAAGAGGTAGAAAACTCAGACAATGACAACAACTACATTCAAACAGAGTTAAGTAATTCGGACGAAGAACCAACCGCGTCCAAACAACCCGACGTAGAACCGAGAAGGTCTCAGAGGTCAAATAGAGGAGTACCACCCGACAGATACGTATGTCACGTAAAAACAAATGACACATTCGAACCATCCGATTTTTATGACATAGCAAACATGAACAACCCAGTAGAAAAAGAAAATTGGCTCAAAGCCGCTCAGCAAGAAATCCACTCATTAAAGAAAAATAAAACTTGGGACTTAGTAGATCCCCCACCAAATAAGAAAATTATTGGTTGTAAGTGGATTTTTAAGAGAAAGTTAGATAATTTAGGAAATGTACAAAATTACAAGGCCCGTTTAGTAGCGAAAGGATATAATCAGAAGTACGGCGAAGATTATGATGAAACCTTCGCACCCGTAGTTTCACACACAACAATCCGCACATTTTTAGCCTCAGCGGCATATAAAAATCTTTCTGTTCAACACATTGACATCGACACTGCATTTCTTCACGGCGAAATAGAAGAAGAAATTTTCATGAAACAACCAGAGGGTTTTATAGAAAAAAATTGTGAAAACAAAGTGTGTAAACTGAATAAAACAATCTACGGCTTAAAGCAGGCAGCTAGAGCCTGGCACAAAAAGATCGCAGAATCATTAAAAAACATGAATTTTGTGCAAAGCACTGCTGACTCATGTTTGTTTACTAGAAAAGAAAAGGAAAATTTCACTTATATCATCGTCTACGTTGACGATATTTTAATCGCGAGTAAAAGTGAAATAATTAAAGATGTAATAAAACAATTGCAAAATGAGTACGGAGTAAAAGACTTAGGCGAAATAAGTCAGTACCTAGGAACCAACATAATCAAAACGAATGATGGTTACAAATTAAACCAAAGGTCAAAAATAGAAGATTTGGTTAGAAAGTTAAATTTAACAGATGCAAGACCTATTGGTACACCGATGGAAGTAGGTTTCTATAAATTAGAAGATAGCGACAATTTACTTCCGAACAATACAAAGTTTAGGCAAGCGATCGGTTCGCTCTTGTATATTGCCACAGTCACTCGACCCGACATTATGGCACCAGTAAATATACTTAGTAGGAGAAGTGCAACGCCACGCGAGAAGGATTGGAAAGCGGCAAAAAGAATTATTATTTACCTCAATTGCACAAAAAACCTATGCCTAACAATAAGTAAAAATAAACCACCAATACTCATCGCGTATGCTGATGCTGATTGGGCTGGGGACACTAAAAATAGAAAATCAACCACCGGCAATATTTTTTTTCTGGGTGATAATCCCATTCAATGGACTACAAAATTACAGTCAAGCATTGCATATTCTTCCGCTGAAGCGGAATATGTTGCTGCAGCAACCGCAGGACAAGAAATTTTATGGCTATTAAAACTGCTAGAAGATCTTAACTTGTATCAAGTAAAACCTATTTTACTTTACCATGACAACCAAAGCAGTATAAAGATGATAGAAAATGAAAAATTTTCGAAGCGGACAAAACACATTGATATCCGCTTTCACGCCATAAGACAATTAAAGGAGGATAAAATTATCGAATTAAAATATTGTCCCACGCAATACATGATTGCTGACTGCTTGACGAAGCCCACACCCAAACCTCAACTTTTGTGTGACATCAAGACTATGAACTTGTTACCTTATCCATCTGAGGAGATTAAGGAGGGGTGTTAAATTTAATTCCCCAGATGTTCTTCGGCAACTCCTAAAAGTGATTAAAAAAAAAAAAAAGAAAAGAAAGAACTTGTTACCATACACAGATCATTTTAACAAGCCAATTTACGAACTGTTTCTTTACTTCCGCATTTGATAATGAGTGCTATTACAGCCCACTTGAGTAACTCTCTAAAGCATATGTTCTAATAACTAAGATTTCATCACTAATATGTAACTAAAAGGAACATCTGAACATTTTGACTGTTGCCAGACACCTTTAATTATTATATATTTTTTCTACGCTGCGAATATGTGTTTTAGCAGCTTTATGTATACTCACTCTTAATCATGTAGCCTCTCTGTTAAGACGGAGTTTCTTATACTCCAGTAATATGTTTAATTATAAGTATTTAAAGCTAAAAGTTGAATCTTTCTTTATCGTAAAAACACACAATACTAATTCATATTACATTATATCTTCCCATGGATTTAGCGATTCATATTAAGCTCTCAAAGGATACTTCAAAGGATAAATAATGCTTCACAAAATAAAATAAAAATAATTTCTTCAAGAAGCTTTTGGATAAATCCCTGACCACGCCACACCGATGAAGTTATACGTCATCGCGATATTGATGAATCCCAGGTAAGAGCATTTTACCTATTTCCATTTCAAAAGCAGCATAGCCACAAGAGATTTTTTCTAATTGTTTAAATATGAGACAGCGAATTCCTGCTATCGAGAATGGGGTGCTTTTGGCTTGATAGGCCACTTAAACTCCAACAATTTAATCCTAGGTCTGAAAACTGGTCTTGGAAATAAGGAAGTCCAGGCCCAGACCGGCCCGAGTTTTCGCAAAAAAGTAAATCCGTATCCGAGTCTGATGAAAGAAAATCGGTCCGAGCCCGTGTGGGCCTCTAATCTGAGGTGACATAAAACGCATTCTAACGGGTATTTGAAAAGTAAACGAATTTCAAAATATTCTAAATAGAGTATTACCTTAAAAGGTGCAAACTAAAATTAGGAAACAATCAAATAACCTCTAAACGGATAAAGCTAGAATTGTGTAACATCTACCTACAGTAAAACGAAAATGCACTACCCTATGAAAGTGACTTCAGTCCTCCTAGGAGCGAAATTTGGAAGCATCGACCCTAATCTCTAAAACTATGAGAGATGAGAGATAGCGAAATAAAAAGTTACACGTTTGTAATTAAGTGTAGAGATAGAACCCCGTCTATTTAACATAAAATAAGATGAAGTTTTATATGTAAAAGTAACTAGAGGTCTGCACGGGCCTGGGATTGACCCGAGACTTATACCCGGTAAAATAAAGACAATTTTTTTAACGGGCCGGTCGTCAAAAAATTAATCGACTCTGGCCGGGTCGACAAAAAATTAAACAGACCGGCCCGGTCGATAAAAAAATGAAGCAGGTCGACCGGCCCGATATAAAAATTTAAACGAAGCCGATAAAATATAAACTACAGTGAGCAAAAAAAGTATTTACACACCAGGTAAATTTGTTGTAGCATATGTATAAATAAATAAAAAGCAACTAAGTATTAAAAATACCAACACTTTTACAAAACAAATAAACATATTTAATATCTGACTTAATAATTATATTTAAAATATGAAAACATAAAAAAGTAGCATTTGTACCGCCAAAAAAAATATTTGCACACTAGCAATAAAAATAGAACTAGAGGAATTATTTATAAGTTAAAAACAGTGCTAATATTTAGTATGCATGCCCTTTGCTTCAATTACAGCTTGTAATCATCTGGGCATTGATTCTATTAATTTGTGACTTGTTTCACTGCTGATTTGTAGTCATTCTTCCCTAAGAGCTTGCTTAAGTTCTGATTTGTTAGAAATTTTCTTTTTCCTTATTTTCACATCCAAAATATGCCATAAATTTTCAATCGGATTGAGGTCTGGTGATTGTGATGGCGTTTTCAATTGATTTTTTACATTATAAAGCAACTATAACCTCGTAATATAGGCAGTGTGTTTCAGATCGTTATCCTGTTGGAAATAATATGAATTAGGTATTCGTAATTTCAGAGTACTATTAGATAAATGATCTCGCAATATATTAATATATTGTTTATCATTCATATTGCCTTCAATAAAGGTCATTTCGCCAACTCCGTTAAAAGACATGCATCCCCAAATCATTACATGACCACCGCCATGTTTTACAGTTGGTTTCAAGTTTTTAATTTGATGAGAAGTATTTGGCTTTCACCATACAGTTTTCTTACCATCTGAGCCAAAAATGTTGAACTTGCTTTCATCGGAAAAAATAACAGTTTTCCAAAACTCTAGTGGTTTGCTGACTTAAGCTTTTGCAAATTCAAGTCATTTCAGCCTATTTGTTTCACTAATAAATGGTTTTTTTCGAGCTGCTCTTTCTCGAATATTTGCATCATGAAGAATATTTCTAATTGATTGTAGTGTAACTATTGTTCTCGACGTTGAAGCGACATCAACAGCCAATTCTCGAGCACTTGGAAAAGGGTTTTTTGAAGATTCTTTTATGATGGCTCTCCTTTGCCTGGTATTTAGCTTTCTTGGACGCCCAGTTCGCGGCTTATTTATTGTCGAACCAGTTTCTTTTTTCTTCTTAATTACATAACGAACACTAGAAAATTTAAGATTTAATTTTTTACCTATTCCTAGGTAACTTAATCCAGAATTGTGAAGAAATATAATCTTCCCACGGGTAGCAACAGACAGTTCACACGTTTTCGGCGCCATTAGAACAAAAACTCCCCAGAATACCTGCTCCAGTTAATCAGTGCCATCGCTACGACTTTTTATTGGTGGGGGAGAGAACCTCAAATTGCCAAGTCAAATTTCAGTATTTTCCAACTCATTTTACAATTTTGCCAACTTACCACAGTTAGAAAATGTAATATAGCTCTTATTTGTTAAAAGTTTAATAATAATCCTCATTGGTTTTGTAATTTTTGCCAAGTCTATCAGAAATAGAAAATATATTGTAGTTTTTATTAAAGTTTTAAAAGAAATTTGCCAACTAAGTTTGTAAATTTGCCAAGTGTAATAACATTCGCGTATGTTTGGGGGGAGGCTCCCCCCCCATCCCCCCCTTAGCGAGGCCCCTGCAGTTAATATATTACGTTACTTTAAAGTGCGGGGATAATGTACTGCGGGACTGATATGCTAAACATTTGCATAATGTTCACATTTATTGCCTTTTTTAACAGTCAATGCTTCTTGTGCAAATACTTTTTAGCTATGAGAAAATATTAATTTATTTTTTAAAATATGTAATATTACTGTTTAAGGGGGTAGTTATTTTTATTTTCTTCTTATTTAAATAAATGAATAATTAAGAGAATAGTATCAAATTTGCTTTCTATGGTTACTTATGCAAAAAATCGTCTGCGTGCAAATACTTTTTTTGCTCACTGTATTTTCAAAGCATATGACTGCAATGCATATATATGCAAAGCGAAAATAAGTATAAATGTGCTGAACCAGCCGATGCTACTTTGACAACATCAATGAAGTAATATAACATGTTTAGCACACAGATCAGTATCGGACAGTTACATCGTGTCTGGCCGGACTGGAATCACGTTTACATTTTTCCCCCTACAAAATCGAGCTGAAACTGGAATTAATTGTTACCCGGAGGTGTCGAGCAAGCAATATGTTTTGTAAAAATAGCAATAGCGATAATGAACTTCTTTTAACGGATTCATTGGAAATATAAATTATAGAGAAATATTTTTAAAAAATTACTTTTTATTATACAGCTTCGAAAGTTTTTGACCCTCCTTTTTCTTTCTTTTATTCCAAAGTACATTAATTTTTTAATAAATCTTTATTTGAATGTTGAAAAGTCTAAGAGTCTAAGTAATCCCAACGATGCTATTGTGTATTTTGTTTTGCGAACACATAGTTATCTAAAATATACTGTAAAATTTCCCTCATAAATATGTATGCAGTATTCTTTAAAATAATCTTAATTGTATGTTAAGAAAAAACGGAATTTTTTTTAGAAATTAAGTCCGGCCCGGCGGGGCATGATTTCATTTTTGAATGTGCCGGCCTGTTTTAGCTTATTTTTGTGCGGGCCGGACTGGACCGTGAACTGCTAAAATATAAACGGGCCGTGCACGGGCGGAACTTTTAGCTTTTACACCCGGCCAAGATAATTAAAGTTCTAAAAGTAACATTAAGTTACTTTCTAAAAGTAACTTTATTTGAAGCCTTGAAATGCTATTTTTTCGATAACCAATCACATCAGCTTAAATACCTGGCTAATCAGTTGCATAAATGAAACAATATAAGACGGATGCATATTTACTAATAAAACTAACACTTGTAAGTAAGGTACAATTTATTTTAATAAGAAAATCAAGTTAAGTATACTCAATTTCTTCACAATACGTAGGAATAATATTTAGCATATAGAAAATAGATTATAGAAAAAAACTATATTTGAATATTAATGAGTTTATATGTGCTCACTTTTATAGAAAACTATAAAATAAAACATATATTTTATATATAGTTGTATACCATTTTTTTCGTAATCGTATTAAAATATGGGATTAATTTTCTTCATTTCGAGTTTGAGTTCAAGTCTATCGGATTCGGACAGAGTTTCATATATATATATATTTTTTTTTTTTTTTTTTTTTTTTTTTTTGTCTGTTACGGGTTGACAGTAAGTAGAAATTTCGGATTCGGGTCGGGTACAACGCGGCCCGTTCATGACTCTAGCCCAATCACATTTAATCGTTTTTCATACACACCTCAAAATTTTATAATATGAACTAATGACTGTGTGTATCGTGCCGCGCATAAAAGGTTTATGGACCAGATGTGCGACGTGGTCCGCAGACTGAGTTAGCATTATGTTAACCTTTTGGGTTATTATACCTTATTATTGCAAGAATACACTGATTTTCATTAAACTAGCTGACCCGCCCGGCGTTGCCCGGGCCCGTAATAATATTCTTAAATGAATCTGAAATTTTTATCGCAGGTCCGTACAGAAAGGGCTGGGTGGAGACAGTGCAAATTACCAGGGCCCAACTCTCGTTCCGTCTCAAAGTTGTGTAAAGTCAAAGGTTAATTTTTTTAATTTTTATATGTCTCATACTTTAAACTTTTTTGTTCCAAATTAACTGATGAATTTAATTAAAATGTAATTATATTTTCAATAATTTAATTTTTTATTTAAAATCTTTATATGAAAAATCAATCACAAGTACAACATAACGTGTAATACTGAAAAAGAAATAATAAAATTGTAAGCAAATATTACTATATAGTTTTTTTTTTAAAGTACCATCCAGCAAATTTATTTTTTAATAGAGTAAAGCCTGTTTATAACGGAATTCTGAAATAAACGAAAAAAAAAGTTCCAGCTCCCCCCCCCCCCCCCAAAAAAATGCTATTATGCTTTGTTCCATTTAAATAACCTGCATAAAACGAAATTTATCACTGGTCGTTTTCGTCTAAGCAGGTTTTATTGTATCTTATTTCTGGGGGGGTGGGGGGGTACCTGTCCGTACAAAATTACATTTTACGTCATGACAACATTTTGTAAACTTCTTGCTGCTGTTTAATTCGCATTTCCAAAACAGTGCTTTGCAAAAATTGCACGTTTCACCCACAGTTATGCATGCCCGGAACGTTTAAATCAGTAATTTGGATTTCAGAAACAACGCGTGCATGCTACAGTTATTAAGCCTATTTTGCCGATCGCTTAACGGCGTTCCCTATTTGGATTTCGAATCTATTTCTATTCGAATCGAATTCGGCTTCTTCTTTACTTTCAAGCATTCACCGAGATTTTTTATGGGCATTTCAAATGACATTTTGAAGCTACATAATTGCAGCGAAAGATATCGCACTGAAAACGCGAAAAGTCTCAGAGTAAAGATAAGAAGACGAATGAGAAGTCTATGCGAAAAGTAAACAAACCCGATCGCCATAAATCCTGCCAAGGACTCTTACACAATAGCCAATCAGATGCGATTCTAGGGCGTTGCCATTAAACAATAACAAATAATCGCGATTTCTGTGCCACGTACGTTAGCGTAATATATATATAGATTAGTCTTGTTAATTGGAAATAATTTTATTCCTCTCTGATGTAACAGCACCGATTGTAGCATTAAAGAAACTGGCTACTCTTCATTTGGTAAAGAAAATAACGAAAATCTAAATTTTCCAATATATAAATAAATATATATGTATATATAGCCATAATATAATTACAAATCATCATAAATTCCTATTACAATAATTAATTTAATAAATTTAGCAGCAAATTATTACTGTAACATTATACAAAATACAGATGGAACCCTATACATGTAATATTAATTAAGCAATATATATATATATTGGGGGTGGGGGTGGGGAGAGAGCTATGATAAATATATGAAAAAGGTTTTTTACTGCATCCATTTTTCTTTAAATTATTCAGAATTATAATTTTAAAAATCTGTTTTTGTTTTCGGTTTGGGCTTTTTTCAATGTACTGGCATTCTTAAAATGCTAAAACTTCAACGCGTATTTTTCAATTTACTTGATGTTTTTATTATCATTATTCTTCAAGTATTTTATAGTTTATAGTATGTTTCATGAAAATAAGGATCTAATTTATTTTTTTTTAAATAAAAATGTTTTGGAAAATAGTTTTTTAGCTCTAGTTTTTTACATATGTCATGACTTTTTAATTCTCAAATAATTAACTTTTTGAAAATTGGGTCCTTATAGCTATAAAAGAGCACTCTCGTAAGAGAAGTATGAAAAAAAAAATTGTTACTAAAAGTTCCAAATTGCAGAAGTGTGATTTTTAAAATTTCCCTTAAATTAAAAATGTAATTTTTCAAATTTTACTGTAAAAATAGCATTTTTTTTTCTGTATTAAATCATTTGACTTCATAAAATCATTTATGAATATGTCAAAAAAAATTATAAAATACTCAAATAATAAAAATATTTGAAAGGATACCGGGTCCCCTTAAGAAATGCAAACCATGTATTCTTTAACTTATGCAAATAATGTCTGAAGGATTCCACGCTCAGGCTCGGACTGGCCCGCCGGCCCATCGGCCCGAGGGCCGGTGCGCCCTCGTCCACGGAAAACTTCGCGCCCCTAAGTGCCTTAAGCCGCTCCAATATTTTTTCCCAAGTTGTGCACATACATTCGGACTAGTGTACTAAATTTCGAGGATTCGTTTAAAAATAATCATCAAAATAATCATTAGGGATAATAGGCAAACAGCACAAGAGAGGTATTTTTTATCACAAAGAAATTAAAAATACATCGAAGCAATTTCAGGATTGGAAACCATTGGTGGCATCTTTGCATACTATTGAGAGGGAAAACACGTACGCACACTGTTAAAAATTTGCAGCATTCTGGTAGGCCATTTGACCGTTTTTTTCCGAAAACGGTTACACAACCGTAAATTTAACATTATTCTGACCATATTATTGGCGATTTTATGGTCAGAATATAATTAAATTATGGTTATGAAACCGTTTTTTTAAAAAACGGTCGAATGACCTGCCAGAATGCTGCAAAATTTTTAACAGTGCGGGGAAAGCTTAGTAGCCACAGCGCCCTGGGCGAGATTTATTTCATCACTTCTTTGAATGATACGTTTTAGATTTTAACCAAATATTTTGCATATTTTCAGGTCTTTAGCTTTTAGTACCTTGTTCCTACACTTTTAATGACGGCCATGATTGCTCCTACAATTGCAACCGTGCTTTTTGAAAACATCTTGAGAAAAGAATATAAATATCAGAAGACAAAAAAACTATTTGTGCGGATTTCGTTTTTGGTTGAAAAACATGGCCTTTTTTTTCGCGGAATACAAACTTGATAACACTTCTGGATTACAATCCCGCAAACTGTGGAATCCCGCGGTTAGCGTTTTTTCATTCGCAAAATCTACACCATAATTTTCAGTTAGTAATCTTTGTTTTATTTAATGACAGATTTTCCATGGCTAAATAAATATTAGGAAATTCTAGTATGTATTTTAAATAAAAAGTTGTTTTAATTTAATCACGGAAAAATTATGATTAAATAAAGCGATGACTACTATTCAGAAATTATGATAGGTTTTTCGAATAAAAAAAACGCTGCCACGGGATCCTGCAGCTTGTATGAATACAATTCCTGGGGCATTTCTCTCAATTGTGTAAACTTAAATATTTCCCTTGACCTCTAATTAGGATAAGAACTTTGCAAATCATAGGAAGAGGGTGCTGAAAAGAGTAAATTTACTCAATTATTTTAGTGATTTTTAGGCTAACAAAGTGGCATTTTTGGTGTACTTTCTGTGTATAATTTTTTTAGTAGTGCAACATTAATGCAGCATTTTACGGATACATAAAGTCATTTTTTTAAGGACACAAACGCAAAGTGCCTCTTCCTACAAAATACATAACTCGCCTTTTATGGCAAGTTGCAAGTGTAATAAGCATTATTTTCACAAGCAAGTGTTATTTTCAAATTCCTTAATGGGATGTTGATTTGAATGTTTAAATATCCTTATGTTTCAACATTTAAATACCTTATAATATGTGGTACTTTTTATAAAAGAACAAAAGAAGCACAAGCTTTAGTTTTCAAAATTTCTACTTTTATATAAAAAGTATTATACGTTTTTGTTTTAGATACAAAGAAATTTTAAGCGAAGTTTGCATACTGAATTTTTTTGTGAATCATGAGGGAGACACTGATAGATACCATTTTAAAAAATTCTACTTAAAAAAAAAAAAAAAAAAAAAAAAACTGTAGTAAATAAAAGGTAATTGTTGTCGGATTGTAACAGAAATTGAATTTATCTCATTTTAAACTGACTGATAAATAATTCATTTTATAAAGAAGTATACTTAAAAAAAGGGTTGAAGCCCTTAGCAGCACCGCAGCAACTCTAGTTGGTGCCTGGTGCGAAAAATCTTGTTAGTTTTTGTACAGATTTTCAGTGCGTCAATGGGGATAAGTGGAATAAAAGGGGTTACCCTTGCTAATTCAGCTGAAAATCTTCGTAAAAAAGTCTATAGATACAACTGGCTGTAAATAATGTCTACTAATTATTGTTATATATAAATTATGTTTCCGAACTCATCTACATATTAAAAATTGCACCAACTCTGAATTTACAAACAATAACGCCCATTTTTGACACCTTATTTTTGGTTACTTTAATTTATTAATTTTTGAATGCAACAAAGAACAATCGTTTAAAACATCAATGTGTAAGTTTATAGCTAATTTGAATAATTAGTGTTCGAGATACGGAAAAATTTTGTCTTTCCATAATTTAAGGGGACCGTCTTCTTTTATCAAAAGAGCCACTGAAAACAATCGTAGAAACTTAACAGAAATACTTTGTAAGATTTTCTTTAATATAAAGTTTATAATAAATTTAAAATTCCTGTGTCACTTGACTGGTGAGTAATTGAGTGTTTTCGGTTGTAAGATATTTCATTTTATTTTCTGAAACTTTTTTTTTACTTTTTATTTTCTGAAAACACTTTTTGTTTTATAACTGTATTCAGATTTAAGAAAATTGTATAAACTCTATCTCTTTATTTGCTGGCAAAGAATTCAAATAGGGTATCAAAAGTGGATGTTACCATTTGAAAAATCAACGTTCACCATTTGAAAAATTAACGTTCGTGCATTTTTTAATACCTAGACAATCTCCAAATTGGTACCTATGTCGTTTTTATACAGTCATTTGCAAGAGAATTGGTAGGGGTGATCACTTTTTTCTCCGTGAGTCTTATAAGGTACCTATTAACAAAATAATAAAGCCCTAGCCTTGATATCGGTCATCTACTACAAAGTAATCTGTGTTCAACTCGGAACTTTTAGATATTACTGGATTCGTTTTAAAAAATTGCGTAGCATTGTGTAGATTTGATAGAACTTTAAAATTACACGGGGGATATATCGAAGTCTTCTATCTAGACTCAGAGATGTAATATTAAGCCACTTTCATTCTTGGTGCTGTGTGAATGTGTTAAACCTTCTCAAGCCAGGAAGAACGCAAACAAGAAAAAATTACATGAGTTTGCTAAAATTTTTGCGCCCTCTGAAAATACAAGGTCTGCGCCCTTTTCCCTGGCCCAGTCCGACCCTGTCCACGCTCAATTTCATTCTTTATAATTACCTAAAGTTAATAATAAAACAGGGCTATTATAAAGAAAAATACTTTTGTTTCGTAAACTTATTTTACTATTTTGTAATGTTTAATCTATAACAAGAAAGAAAAAACAAGCGTTAAGCATAGATTATCAAACATTTTTGCATCATGCCAAGGTGCTAGATTTTCATACAAAATAGCTACCAATATTTTCTACTAGTAATTTTTTTCTTTATTCAATCACGGAATTTCTGTCGTTAAAAATAGCGACGATTAATACAGTAAAACCTTGATTTTCCGAAGTAATTGGGAACGACCCTCTTTCGGAAAATCGAAATTTTCGGATAATTGAGAATGCTTCGATTTTAAGATTAAGGAGGAATGTATACAATATTTCGTATTATGGTAACAAGTGCTTAATAAAAATAAAGCAATAGCAAAATAGAAGCAAGAATAAATTATCTGAATTTTAATTTTGAAATTAAGTACCTTTTACATATATCACAAGGGTTTGAAAAAAAAAATGTTTTGTTTATCGCTGTTTTGATTGCCTTTGCTTTGAAGCTCTATCACGAAGTTTTTAATATTGTTAGTTCACCAGTATCACAGTCTTTCTGCTACTCCAGCCATGCCAAACCTCTTGCAAAACATTCAAAAGCTTCAGAATTGCAAATTTGTTGGTTTTCTTCGTTCCACTCCGCAACTTATGTAAGCTCAAATTAAATTCAAAGGAACTCTAAGAAAGGGGATCGAAAATATTTCGTAGTTCGGAAAGGACCGCTTACATACAAGGAATATAGTAGTTAAGAAAAAGAAAAAAACTTTCAAAATGGATGTGATAGTTAATCGAGAGTTTCGGATAAAAGAGGTTCTACTGTATTCTGAAATACAGGTAGATATTTTGAAAAAAAAAAAAAAAAAAAAACCTTCTCAAACTTGGTAGCACTGCAGCGTTTGCAAGTGTGTTCGTGCAAAGTGTATTTTTTGCATCAAACACGAACTGAATCAAAACTAGGGAAAATGCCAAAAGCTTGTTGGTCCACGTGTTTGACATGCCTATAGCTAAGGCAATCCATTAGGGCAAAAAATCAGGATAATCAAAATCAATACTTATTTTGAACTAAACCTCACTTTTTCAACTATGCTTACAGGGTGCAATAATAATACTACAAAAGTCTACAAATGAGTTGGGCAAAAAGAATGATTTATTGAATAGAATTGACAGGAAAAAAAAATAAAGTACAGTCGTGGGAAAAAAAAGAGTAAACACCCCCACTAACTCCTCAACAAATTATCGTAGAAGAAAGTTACTGGTACCGAACGATTGGAAATAAAGTCTACTTTTAAATGATATAGATAAATTTTGCTTAGGGGACCATCTACATATTAAAACGAACCATAACTTTGTTTTTTTCAATAGCAGTACACAATTCTGACAGCATAAATGAACTCTACATCCTTCAATTAGCCTAAAAACAAATTTTTATGCAATTCGTAC
Organism: Maratus speciosus; assembly: GCA_963932465.1. Lineage (NCBI taxonomy): Eukaryota > Metazoa > Arthropoda > Arachnida > Araneae > Salticidae > Maratus > Maratus speciosus. The sequence goes on from OZ010791.1 coordinate 146,346,937, forward strand.
CATAAGTTTCTGAGAAATTAATTATTTAAAACGAGCGTATTTTAAGGGCTGTATCCAAATTGAAGTTCGGAAATCGATTGTTAACCGAGAGAGCCCCCATCTTGATCAAGGGACCTTAAGAAGTCAATGAAAACTGCAGATTACAGGACAGCAGAAGAAATTTCAAAATATCTAGTCACTTCTATTATAGACGGCCCCTTAAACCCTCATTTTTCCGTTTTTTAAGCATAATTTGAAAACTACTTGGAAGAAAAATGTGAAATTTTGGATTTACATAAAGCAGGACTTAATAAATCTAAATCCATCCAAAAAATTGTAGGTTGTAATTCATAATTTTTTCGAATATTAATTTCATAATTCATATCATAAAATTTTAAAAATTGCAAATTCAGCGTATTTATGTTTGGGTATATTAGTAATATTGCTACAAGAAAAATTGCACATTAGGAGCATAATTTCAGGAGATAGTAATAAAAATAAGAAAATGTAATTTAACATTAGAAGCACTAAATTTTGAATGTTTATAATTCAAAAACTTATCATTCAAATGACTTGAAATTCGGTGCCTAGGCATAATTTGAACCGAAGATTTGAAATATTTTGTTAAAATTGGGTATTGTCATTGAAAAAAAATGAAGTTTGGATTCGTTTTAATATGTAGAGGGCCCCCTAAGCAAATTTTATATACATCATTTAAAGGTAGACTTTATTTCCAATCGTTCGGTACCAGTAACTTTCTTCTACGATAATTTGTTGAGGAGTTAGTAGGGGGTCTTTACTTTTTTTTTTTTTCCACGACTGTACATATTCTTGTAAGAAAGAAAAATAGTTCAAGTTTACCATTATCACAAATGTTCAGTGTGACTTCCTTTCGTGACTCTGCAAATGTCTCATCGGTAAATTATTTCTTGCCACAGACTTGTCTGCATGTTTCCATCGATCCAATTAATTGCAGTGTAGATTCTTGATTTTAGTTCAAGAATGGATGCAGGAAGTGGCGGCTTGTGCACTTGATCCTTTACAAAACCCCATACACCGAAATCAAAAGGTGAAAGATCTTGTGATCGTGGTGGCCATTGATAATAACACCTCCTCTCGCTAAGAGATAGCGTCAGTTATGACACCTATGAATATACTTGGGCAATATTACTACTAAAAATAGCAATTAAAGCCTTTGTGCAGGAATATTAAAAAGCAGTAAACCAACGTTTAAAATGCACAAATAATGCGTGAAAAGCAGCAAACAGCTGTTTCGAATCTACAGCGAGATTCTTCTTCAGTGCAAGGTTCGATTTTTCCTCAGTCACCATTATCCAAAAATGTTCTTCTAACCTTGATCTTAATTTTTGCGAAGCTTACCACATCATTAAAAATTCTCACTCTTTAGTCAATGACTTATCTAGTACTCCAGATTTTCCAAGTATTTGGAAAGCAATTATTTAATTTCCTCTATTTTGGTTTCTTTTTTTTCTCTCCTTCTCCGGTAGATGTCGCTACATGTCCCCCCAGTCGTTTCCACTGCTTCTCTCTCATTGGTTGTTTCTGGCGCTTCCGCTACCCGCATAGGATATATAAGGCAGCGCGTCTCTATCATTTTGCTCAGCCTTGCTTTTTCTAGCACGCTGTTCCCTTTTTCCCTTCTTGCATTGAAGAAGAATCTTGCCGTAGATTCGAAACAGCTGTTTGCTGCTTTTCACGCATTATTTGTGCATTTTAAACGTTGGCTTACTGCTTTTTAATATTACTACTAGTCTGACTTTCAACTAGTTAACTTCATTTGATATTTCGGAAGTTCGTAACTTACGAAATTCCCCAACTAATTTGTAGACACCCTGTATTCTGAACAAAGTTGAAAAGAGAAGATAGGATAGCAAAGAGTTGAGAATCATTGTTTTACAAAGGATATTTTCTAAAGAAATTATTAAAACACATGAATAACAAAAACGCAATAAATAAATAGTAATCATAAGCATTTTTGCTGTACTGTAATCCTGTAATAAATTAAAATAGTTTTCGTCTGTTGCATTTCTTGAGATTTTTTATTTTTCACCGGTAACTTCGAATATCTCTTCGCTTGCACACGCAATGCTCTTCGCCGATAGTTTTCTCCTCTCCGATGGCGAAATCCTTAACCCGGGAGAACGCGCGCCGGGCCTAATAGACCTGGAGTGCGTACGGTTTTTACAATTGTCGCCGCTATCTTTTTAAAAGTAATCTTCAACTTATTTTATCGCAAAATTGTCTCCGACTAAATAAGGTAACGATTATTATTTGTATTTAGTGGTGACAAAGTAAAAACCCTTCATACCCTGGGTATGCGCACGTACTCCCGGGTTAACAAGTGATTACCCATTGTCGAAATCAGAGGCGTCGCGATGGGGGGTTATTGCCTCCAATATATCGCACCCTTGCTACAAAAGTGTACAACTCAAAAATTGGCTTTTTTGAGTTATGACTGCCATTCGGCTTGGTTTTTGCTCCTCTACCAACCACCTAAGGTGCGAGATAGTGCATTGAAAATCTAACCACCATATAGCAGTTGTGTTTTTTTTTAAGTTTGTAAGATGGCCATGTACCCTTCTAGAAAAGTGCCACATCTTCAGTTGTGATCTAAGCTTTATACGCGAACGTGAGTTCAAAAATGCATTATTTTGAGTTATGACGTTTTTAATGTTTCAAATGAGGATGATCTTCCAAACGATTCCGAAATGTGACAGACTAGATGATTCATGATCTGTCGCATATCTAGAAAACAAACAACAAAAGTGCCACAACTCAAAATGATGACGTACTCATTAGTCTACGTTGGGCGACAAAAGAGGCACAACTCAAAAAAATGGTATTTTTAGTTGAAAATTAAGAAAAATCTGCAAGAATGACAATCTATAATAATATTATGTGCACAGTTCTTCTTAGTGACATCACTAAATCAAGTAAAATTTACCTATACAGCCCGGAAACAGTTTTTCGCATTTTCTGAAAAACGGAGTTTTTTGAGTTATGACACTTTGGTAGCAAGGGTGCGATATGTGAACTTGGGAAATTTGAGCTTAGAGTTGGGAAATTCTAGATTTTTTAAACACTTTTTCTTTTCTTTTAAATAATAGTGAAAAAAAATAAGAATTTTTTATAGTTTTGCTGGACTACCTGTCCGAATTCTGTAACAGTAAACTAGTTAAATTATCAAAAAAAAAAAAAAAAAAAAAAAAAGCAGCCTGACTCAATTTGTCATTGTGTTTCTCTGTGCTACGAAAATACCATACATCTACCAGACCTGAATATCCCTACTGTTGTACATCAACAGTGTCTCTAATCTATTTCCTTCAAAAATTTATTTCTTTCTCAAAAATCTCAAAATAGCATGAGGTTATTTTCATATGAAGTATGATTGTGACTCGTACACAATAGAAGACAAAAACTTTCATTAAATGAACAATAATTATAATTTTTATGTCTTTAGTTTCAGTATTTTTCTTTGGATTTTTTTTTTTTTTTACCTATATGTATCATTGTCATTAAACACACATTGCACACATCATTTCAGTTAAAAAATAGAGCAATTTATTTCAAGTTGGGAAATTTTTGAATTATAAGTTGAGAAATTTAGAATTTTTCCCCTCCGAAAAAAAATATCTGTAGCTACGCCCCTGATGACTCGTACACAGTTGAAGACAAAAAATTTCATTAAAGGAACCAATAATTATAATTTTTGTGTTTTTAGCTTCAGCATTTTTCTAATTTGAATTATAAGTTGGGAAATTTTTGAATTATAAGTTGAGAAATTTAGAATTCTTCCCCTTCAAAAAACTATCTGTAGCTACGCCCCTGATGACTCGTATACAATTGAAGACAAAAATTTTCATTAAATGAACCAATAATTATAATTTTTGTGTTTTTAGTTTCAGCATTTTTCTTTGGAAAAAAATTATTTATTTATTTATTTATTTTATTTATTTATTTTTTATTTTTTTTATTTTTATTTATTTATTTATTTATTTATTTATTTATTTTTGCGTATAAGTATCATTATCATTAAACACACATTGAACATATCATTTTAGTTGGAAAATAGAGCAGTTTGTTTCACGTTGGGAATTTTTTTAATTCTAAGTTGGGAATATTTTGAACTCTCCCCCTCCTTCCCCCGAAATTTTTTTTATAGCTACGCCCCTGGTCGAAATACAGTTTTCACCATCAGAGAAAGTAGACGTTCTATGCCGGCGTAGTGCGCTTTTAAAAGTTTTTTTTTTTTTCCTAAAATTTAAATATTTTTAAAATCGCGATAAATTTTGGAATTTATACTTGAGCAAAATTTAAAAAATATATCGTCGTTGGATGTACGGGTGTGCGCAGGATTTCCACTAGGGAAAGGGGGGAGGGGGTGAGGGTGGAGGACCAATGTGAAATAGTTGGTGCCTTCGTTTGCAAAAAATAGTAAGCACTTGTGACAGGACCGTAACCAGATAGAGGCGTGGTGGACTGAGCCCCCCTCCTTTCCTTATAGTAACTTCATGAACCCCCTAGGCTTCATGATCTTTCAATACTAATATCATCTATATTACAGTACAATATTTTTTTTTTAACTTTGTAAACAAAAGTTTTATGGCAGAAGGGAATACCCCTGTGTCTTTGCTTCTGCCTGTATTCTAAACAGGGATCGAAATGTTCCGGAGCGAACTGGAACGATATTCCGGTTCGTGAAATTATGACAAATATTGTTACAGTACGTGAAATTATGACAAGTATGGTTCCGGTACATGAAATTATGATAAATATCCGGTTAGTGCAATTATTAAAACATATTATTACAGTTTTAAATATATAGCGTAGTGTGCTCGCTATAATTTTTTTTAAATTATTATTTAGAATCTTGAATGCATTTTTGAAATCGTTTTTGTATGGTTAGATATAAATTTGTCTATACTTTAAAAAAAAAATGTCTAGTTAACAAAAATTTTGAAATAGCCTTCCGGTTCGTGGATTTTTCCATTTCGAGACTAGCATATAAGTAGAGGGGGGGAGGGGGGAGGAAGAGCCCAAATTAGTCCCACTAAATAATTTCACAGCCCCTTTGAATTATCGACTGGTTACGACCCTGACTTTGAAATTTACGGAAAGAAAGCAAAATTATCACACAATAAAATCACTATCATGCACTTAATTATTTCAATAACAATCACAAAGATGCTTTTTAAATTTACAATTTACTTTCCTTACTACTTATTTTTATTATTCTTACTTTTTCAAAGATTTAGGCCGGGACCGTCCCTTCGTAGCCTCCTATGCGTACGCCTGTTCCCGTCGAATCCCTGTACGGATGTATATTTCAATAATTTATTTTAATTTTATAACAGAGGATTTTGTTCCCGCCGTCGCCGTTCTAACTCTTGTTGGTGTCTTCCTGTGCTTCGTTGGCTATCTGAGGATTCAAACCTACATGTCATTGCTTTTAATTTGTAAATATGTTTCTGAAATGCTTACGAAAGTATAAATAAGGATTATAAACGTTTTAAAACAATAAAAATATTAATTATAAATGAAGATGATTAAAAACCCCTCTATCAAATAGATTAGCGGCATACTGACTATTATAACATAAAATTAAGACATTTTTGCCTGTTTATGTAATTTTTAATGTCTAAATTTTAGGAACACGATTTATTATATTACATGCATTCGTAAAATCTAATATGCTTTTTTTTCTGTTATAGGACTCAAAAGGATAAAGAGATAAATGCAGATTCTAATTCTTTCATTTCGTACGATAGTCAAACAACAGATGGCAGCACTAGTCATGATTCAGGACTTTCGCTTCAAGAACAGGTTGGTAATTACGTTCTTTAATAATAAACAAAAATACATACGTGAACAGTACTTTATGATCGCGGTCAAATATTTAGAAAGTGCGGTCATCCTCTGTTTTGTTACAATGAATTACTCTGTTTGTCGCTATCTATAAGGCCGTTAGAAGGTGAAATCAACTACTGTTAATTTTGCATTTTCCTCAGTAGCAAGTAAAGTAGTAAGTAAATTCTATTTCCTTTTAGCGTTCAATATGGACAAAACTGTCAAAATTTTAACATATTTTATTATTATTACTATTGTATTTTAATTATTATATATAATTTAGTTATAGCTTTAATATTTTTTTTAAATAGTTTTTAACTCGGTAAAAAAAAAAAATAATTGAAGATATTTATTTCTGATATATTATATTCTTTCTTAAAAATATTTCAATATTTTTTCTCAACTCTCCATGTCTTTTTTTTAAGTTGGTACATCTCAAATAAAAATTTTATTGAATTCCCAAGAGATTTTATAATACTCTTTTTTTCTTTTTTTTCTCCCACTAAGTCCCGTTATTATGTGAGATTTTGTGTGAGAAAGGTCCCTCTTTTTTAACTGATTAAAAAATACAGAGCTATTCTGGAACAAAAGTTGTTTCAGAATAGCTCTGAATTTTTTACTGTTTTTAATGATTATTAAAGACTTTGACAGTGTTGATTTCAAGGAGCGGTCCGGGGGGGGGGGGGGGCGGAGCAACGAGATCCCCCGGGAGATTTGAGATTTTGTGTTTTCAATGGTCAAAAAGTACAATCCCCCCCCCCCGCTCGGAGCTTTAAAATACCCTCCCCCCCTCCCGGAGTCACAGAAATCCTTCCCGGAGAAATGTGCCTGAATTTAACACTGCACTTTCAATACAAACTAATCTAAAGAGCTTAAACTTAAAAAATAAAAAATTCTTATTAAAGATGTTTTTAAAACATATTATTGAACAAGGGAAGTAATAACAGACATTACATTACATTACAAGATAAAAACAATATAAAAGGATGTTTCGGATTCATTCTGAATCCCTCATCAGCTAATTCCTAACGTAAAAGTCATACTAAATTTTAAAGATGAATGAATCCGATACGTCCTTTTATATTGTTTTTAGTGTTTTTATCTTGTAATGTAATGTAATGTCTGTTATTTTGAAAAGTTTTTATAAATATGAATGAATTCAGACGTAGTCCTTTTGTTTATATCAAAGGGAAGTAATGTTTGGCTTTAAATGTTTCTCCCAGCTGACAAACTCGAAAAACTTTTATGAAGTACATAACTCAAATAACATTAGCAGTCGTTTACGGTATCTGTATGCTTTCGGAACAATTTTTTTTAAGTTTAATTATTATTTAAAATGTCATAAAAAGGTGATATAAACATACAAATGAGTAATTGAATTAATTTTTTTAAGAGTATAAAATTAGCCGAAAAATTGCAATTTTCTTAAAATTCTTAAAATTTTAAATTATTAAATATAAAATACATTTTATGAATTCCATAATAAATATAATAATGTTATACGGGAACTAGACCCGTATGAAAATAACATGAATATTTTAAAAGTTATAGACATAATAAAAAAACCACTGAAAATTTCTGAAAAAAAAACTAATTAATAAATTAAAACTGTGTAACTCATAAAATTTTCAATAAATCAGCATAAGAATAGCCTACTTCCTTTGAATATGATATTTAAAACATAATTCAAAAATTTTATGGTAAATAAATTTATTTATTATGACAATTTTTCCAATTTAATTTTACAAAAAATCATTTTTGAGAAAAATCTTAAAACAACTTTCAGCTTATTTTTTTTTTAAAGTTCATATGAAATATAAATGTTTAAAAAGCTCGAAAATCGAAAGAAAAATATTGAGATTTTATATTAATCTAGACATCAGAAAATTGAAATTTGATCGAAATTGACGTTTTAAAGGCATACAAATAACTTAATAAAAACTTCCTCAAATTTCAGGAAAACGGGTCTATATTTTCGAAATAAGTTAATTTAGAAATTCATTGATCCATGAGAATTAGAACTTGCATGAGGGAGACTAGTCTAGTCGTAGTATCCGTATGATTAAAAGCTCATTTTGATTCGTGAATTTATCATGCGAAAGCTATTGGATCTGCATTATTTTATTTATAGTGGGGAATCTTATAAACTTTTAGTCTTTAAATATTTTGTAAGAACTAGAGTCGATAAAAAAATGCAATGAAAGTAGTCCGTTTCAGTGGTGGACATAAAAAGTTTCTTCTAAAAATATTATATATGTATTATAATTTTTTTAAATCGTTTATTACATCCATTCAATTTTATATAATATTATATATTGTTCACTACAATCATTTAACGGATACTTTTTTTTGGCAGAAAATAGCTAATTTTTAAATTTTTACTATTTTATTCGCACAAAGAACGAAGGTATCATTTGGATTTTGATGTATGTATATGATAGGATATAAGGATTTATAAAACATTAAAATAAAAGTTGTACTTCAGTTCGCTCATATTTACAAGTATATTTCTTTCACAAGATAAAGATTATTATAATATATTTTTATTGATTTATTTTATAGATTTTAATATAGTATGTATTTAGGTTAAATTTTATTTATGTAATGCCAAGAAATAATACAGTGTCAATAAATGAATAATTTTACTTTGTCAGCAATTTATATTAAGTAATTTGTAACACATTATGTATTGTACATTTGAGTGTTTTAAATAATTCCGTATTCTTTATTCATAATTGGTCATACATATATTAGCATTTTCATGAATGAGTCAACTTTTAAAGCCATATCGACCCTAGAACTTACTCCAAATTCCATTTTCGAATTTTTTAAACCTTGGAAATTTTTGTTGTGTTTTCTGGATTTTTTCTTTCTTGTTTTGTTTTCTTGGAGTTTTTTTATCTTGTTGTTTTGTTGTGTTTTCTTGAATTTTTTTCCCTTGTTGTTTTGTTTTGTTTTCGGTACTTAAAAAAATATGGCATGGCCAGGGGCGTAAATCCTGGGGGGGTACGGGGGGGTGCAACACCCCCCTTACGAAAAAATCAGTCGGAAAATTTCACGTTCGATCGGAAAAAGTACGTTTAGTCGGAAAAAATGGTATTAAACTATAAAAACTTATAAATTGGAAAAATGAAAAAAAACAGTCGGAAAAATTCCTGTTCGATCGGAAAAAAGTAAATTTAGTCGGAAAAAAATGGCATTAATGGATAAAAACTTTTGAATTGGAGAAATATTTTTGTAGTTTTTAATTAGTAAATAAGAAAAACAAGTTAGAGCGAAGAAAACCTATATAAATTTATACTTAGTCGGAAATATTAACGATTTTATTTTTGTGATTAAAACTATTCAGAAAAACTTTGACTTGTCAAATATTGTGAACTCGAAAACCTCAATATGAAGAAACAAAATATTTATATACATATTCCAGCAATGTTAATATTATTTGTAACCTTCATATTTTGATCAAAAACTTTGCTATTCCGAACTTTTTTCTGTTCCCTTTGACTTCGAGATATCGAGATCCAGCTGTATTTATTTATAGTCGGAAAGATTTTAGTTTAGTCTGGAAATTTTAAGACATACTGATTGAAGTGAAGGACCTTCTATTTTATTTATTTATTTTTTTTTTTATCTAATTTTAAATTTAGTTAGAAACGTGTATCACGGAATTTAGAAGATATCCGATGAAAATTCAAAACTGAATTGCAAATATTTAGTATATATGTCGTAGGCTAGTTGAGAAATCCGGCTCCTTGCAAAGAGCCGGGAAAATTGGAGAATCCATCTCCCTTTTTCCAATTAGCCTGATATTTTTCAGGCTTATTGCAAAGAAACTAGGAAGCGTTAGGCTAATTGAAAAATGACCACTTATTATCCGATCAGGGTGATATTTTTAGCTCATAGGCTATCAAAGCCTGAAAGCTTATTTTTCCGCCGATTCTGTATGTACGTGTGTACGTACGTACGTATGTGCGTAACACTATAACTCTTCATAGAAATATCCGATTTGCTTCAAATTTTTTTTCTAGGTTCATTCTGATGAGGTGCTTCCCTGATTAGTTTTTGGGGTTCATTGGTTAAGGATAAAGGGGGGAAAGGGGGCTAGTCCACCCCCCCCTTATTTTATATAAATGGGTTTTTCATGCAGAAATATTCAATTTGCTCCAAATTTGGTATACCGGTTTATTGTGTTAAGGAGCTTCCCTGATTAGATTTGGAAGCTCGTTATTTAAGTATAAAGGGGGGAAAGGGGGCGCTACCCCCTTAATTTAGATAAATCGGTTTTTCATGATGAATTATTCGATTTGCTCCAAATTTGGTATACCGGTTTATTAAGTTAAGAAGCTGCCTTGATCAGATTTGGAGGTTCATTAGTTACATATACAGGGAGGAAAGGGGGGTAGCCCCCCCCCCCCCTAGTTTAGATAAATGGGTTTTTCATGCAGAAATATGCGATTTGCGATAAATTTGGTATACCGGTTAATTATGTTAAGCAGCTTCCCTGATTACATTTGGAAGATCATTATTATGTATAAAGGGTGGAAAGGTGGGCAATTGCCTCTCCCCTTAATTTAGATAAATGCGTTTTCCATGTAGAATTATTCGATTACCTCAAATTTGGCATACTGGTTTATTATGTTAAGGAGATGGCTTGATTAGATTTGGAGGTTCATTAGTTAAGTTTAAAGGGAGAAAAGGGGGGGAAGATAGCCCCCCCCCTTAATTTAGGTCAATGGGTTTTTAATGCAAAATTATTCGATTTGCTCCAAATTTGGTATACTGGTTTATTATGTTAAGGAGCTTCCCTGATTAGATTTGGAAGTTCATTAGTTAAGTATAAAGGGAGGAAAGGGGTTTAGACCCCACCCCCCTTAATTTAGATAAAAGGGTTTTTCATGCAGAGTTATTCGATTTGCTCCAAATTTCGTATACCGGTTTATTATGTTAAGGAGCTGCCTTGATTAGATTTGGAGATTTATTGGTTAAGTATAAAGGAGGGACAGGGGCTAGTGTCCCCATAATTTAGATAAATGGGTTTTTCATACAGAATTATTCGATTTGCTTCAAATTTGATATACCAGTTTATTACGATATGGCTTCCTTCATTTGGTTTGGAGGTTCATTGGTTAAGTATAAAAGGGGGGAAAGGGTGGGCAATCGCCCCTCCCCTTAATTTAGATAAATGGGTTTTCATGCAGAATTATCTAATTTAGTTTAATTTTTTTTCAACCGGATCCGAACTTGAAGGTTCCATTTGAAGTCATCCCGAAAACCGACCACAACCAGGTTTCGGATTGAGTTCAATTAGAACTTTCAGGTTCGGATCGGGTTGCCGGTGGACGGAGATTATTTTGTCTGGCTTGCATCGGGTTATAGTTCTTTGGAATATTTTTGTCGGTTAAGATTTGGTTCGAGACGGGTTTCAGGTTGACTTCGAATGGAATTTTCAGGTTCTGGTAGCGTTGCGTGTCCACGGAAACTGATTTGTCTTGTTCGGATACGGTTATGGATCTTTGGAATATTTTTGTCGGTTATCAGATTTGATTCGGGATTTCGGTTTTTTTCAAATGGAACTCTCAGGTTCGGGTCGGGTTGCATGTAGACTGAAATTATTTTGTCTTGCTCGGATCGGGTTACGGTCTGCTGTAATTTATTTTTCGGTTTTGGGTAGGGTTATGCGTTAATAAACCTAATAAAAAGAAAATTGCCTAGTTAAATTGATGGCATTGAGCTCACATGCTATTCACACTAATTGTATATTATACTCTTATTTCAAAGAATAATGCCCCTCGAAAAATAAATGAAGGGATTAGTCCCCGTTGCCCCCCTTTCTACTTAACCAAAGAACCTCGAAATCTAGTCAGGGAAGCTACTTAACATAATAAACTGGTATACCAAATTTGAAGCAAATCAGATAATTCTGCATGAAAAAACCATTTCACTAATTTAAGGGAGGTATTAGCTCCCCAATTTCTCCCTTTATGCTAAACCAATGAACTTTCAAATCTAATCAGAAAAGCTCCTTATTAGAATGAACCTAAAAAAAAAAAAAAAAAAAACTAAACTAAATTAGATAATTCTGCATGAAAACCCATTTATCTAAATTAAGGGGAGGGGCAATTGCCCCCCTTTCCCCACGTTAATACTTAACCAATAAACTTCCAAATCAAATGAAGGAAGCCATATCGTAATAAACTGGTATATCAAATTTGAAGCAAATCGAATAACTCTGTATGAAAAACCCATTTATCTAAATTAAGGGGACACTAGCCCCTGTCCCTCCTTTATACTTAACCAATAAATCTCCAAATCTAATCAAGGCAGCTCCTTAACATAATAAAACGGTATATGATATTTGAAGCAAATCGAATAACTCTGCATGAAAAACCCATTTATCTAAATTAAGGGGGGGGGGGTCTAGCCCCCTTTCCTTCCTTTATACTTAACTAATGAACCTCCAAATGTAATCAGGGAAGCTCCTTAACATAATAAACCGGTGTACGAAATTTGGAGCAGATCGAATAACTCTGTATGAAAAACCCATTTATCTAAATTAAGGGGGTGGTCTAGCCCCCCTTTCCTCCCTTTATACTTAACTAATGAACCTCCAAATCTAATCAGGGAAGTTCCTTAACACAATAAACCGGTATACCAAATTTGGAGCAAATCGAATGTTTCTGCATGAAAAACACATTTATATAAATTAAGGGGGGGGGGGGACTAGCCCCCCTTTTGCCCTTTATCCTTAACCAATGAACCCCAAAAACCAATCGGGGAAGCACCGTATCAGAATGAACCTAGAAAAAAAAATTGAAGCAAATCGGATATTTCTATCACGAGTTATCGCGTTACGTAAATACGTAGGTACACACGTACATACAGAATCGGCGGGAAAATAAGCTTTCAGGCTTTGATAGCCTATGAGCTAAAAATATCACCCTGATCGGATAATAAGTGGTCATTTTTCAATTAGCCTTACGCTTTCTAGGCTCTTTGCAATAAGCTTTGAAAAATATCAGGCGAATTGGAAAAAGGGAGATGGATTCTCCAACTAGCCCTGTTCTTTGCAAAGAGCCGGATTTCTCAATTAGCCTACGACATATATACTCATATCCAAAATTTTAGCGTATATGACAAAAACGTAGAAAGGGAGTATTAAATATCTTATGAAATTATTGAAGTGTATAGCCCAAATTCACACGATAATTATGACTTCGCGTATCGTATTGAGATACTAGTTAAATAATTTTAAAGCGCTGATGTCGATTCTTTTCGAATTATTAATAAATTTATCTAAAAATTAGGAGAGAAAGTCTATGATTAATATGAATAGGAAAATGCGGATTGGAATCAAAAACTGCTTTGTTACATAGCGTTACTAAACGTACATCTTGTTACTAAACGTACAAAATTTGATTAACTTTTATTGAAGTACTAAGAAATGGATATAAGTTTTGTTCATTCGAAAATTTTCAATCTTTTAAATTTTGACTTTTTTTATGTTGTAGACGTACATCGTACACTGGTAACAGGATTCCTTATGCTTAATTCAGAATTTGAATTTCTATCTGGAGTGGAGTCTATGTGAATAAATATGTTATACGGAGAAAAAATAAAATGCAATCAGCTCTTTATTGGTTAAAAAAAAAAAAAAAAAAAAAAAAAAAAAAAAAAAAACGGGCATCGAATCCCCAGGTCTTCAATCATCCAGTTTCATCAAATTTTCTACATTTAGAAACAAGATATATCGCTATCAAACAAAGCAGTTTGGAGTTCCAAACCGCAATTTTCTACACATATTAATCATATAGTACTTCACCACTAATTTTTAGAGACATACATTAATAATTCAAAAGGAATCAACATTAGCGCTTTAAAACCTATTTGACTATCTCGATACGCTCAGTCATAATTATCTTGAGACTTTCATCTATCATCTATAAAGTTTAATAATTTCGTAAGATATTTACGATATCCTTTCTTCGTTTTTATCACATATGCTAAACTTTTAGACATGAGTGTGTGTGTATATATATATATATATATATATATATATATATATATATATATATATATATATATATATATATATATATATATATATATTAATTAGTCGGCATTTTGTTGGCAATAGTACTCGGAAATTTTTCTTCTTGGAGTCTGAAATTTATGAGTCTACACCCCCCTACGCAACCAAGGGGGTTTACGCCCCTGGGCATGGCCAAATGCACCCGGCAGCTTTTTCAAGAAGGCTCACGTTTTGAGCACTTTATCGCCAGAGTAAGGGTTGGCGCGGGGATGAATTCAACGCTACGCACCCTTTTTTGTTCGTGACGTCATCGTACGCGTAGCGAACGGCAACCTCATTCCTTTGCTGAGAGGAAGTGGTGTGCTTTTTTTCATTTGTTTTTTCCGCAAATGTAAAAAGCTAGACGAAATGTTATTTCGCCGTGGTTTGCAATTAGAACCTTGCTTAAAACAAAAATCTTTTTCGGATTAAAATAACTTTTAATTGCACAAATATATATAATTCAAACATAAGTTATTTTTTTCAGTTCTATAATATTCATTTATTTCATTAATTCGCTATATGTTCGAAGAAATAGAGAACGTATTTTAAAAAACAGACGTAAAAATTTTCTTTAATAAATATAATTGTATTGATCATGTTTTTATGACACAATTGAACATAGTATTATTAGTATTATTACTGAATTAATTTAGTTTTTCTTTATTATTAAGCGGCATAATTGTGTGACGTGTTGATTGCATTAATAAAACACATTTTCACTGAAATAATTCATTAAAAATTAATTGTTTTTAATTTAATTGCGATTAGAAGTTAATAGGAAGTTGAAACTACAATCCGATTATAATTAGATTGAATGATAAAAAATAAATTATTTAGCCGTATCCTGCAATTAAATCTATGAGCTAAAATAATTGCAAGTTGATGCATGCAATTAAATCAATTACTATTACATTTTAGTATTGTTAAAATTTTATCATTATTTTAGTTTATGAAAAAGACATTGGTCTCTGTCCCTAGTGCACAAAATTAAAAATCTTTAAAATTCTTCAGTTTTTTATTTAAAAATTTTTGCCATATTTTTAAATATTATTTCGCCTTAGTTGTTTTATTTATTATTTAAAAATAATAATTCGTCATATTTGAATAAATCATGTAAATTCTTCTCTCGAATGAAATCCCCCCCCCCCCCCCACACACACACACACACTTTATATTTCGTCATTCTGCACACATATTGCTCTATTTATTAAGTTGAAGTGGCAATAAAATAATGCTCAATTGTCTGAGGCAGACCTTCCATTTCGAATTCCCCCCCCCCCTTTCCTCTCCTCCATCACACTACTTTTTGCCCTTTAAAATTCATTGTTGCCTTGCAGAAAAGATTAGTTAAAATTGTGTCTGAAATGTTAACTATTCCTTCGCTTATCCATAACAGTGCATAAAGTTTACTGCTTTGCTCTATCTGTTGATTTTTAAGTAACAAATAAGTAATTTACCATAAAAAAAAGATAAGGAAACAAATAGAATGAAAGATTTAAAAAATAATAATAAGGATTAACCTTTTGTGCACACGCTTTCATTTTTTTTTTAAATTCTTTACAATTTTTTAAATTTTCTGTTCTATTTATTACTTTGAAGTAACTATAAGTAAAAGACCAATTATTCAAATTCTGCCCCCCCCCCCCCGAAAAAAAAGAAAAGCTTGTTTTTGTCCCCCCCCCCCAAAAAAAAGAAAAGCTTATTTTTGTCCCCCCCCCCCCCCAAAAAAAAAAAGTTAAATATTCCAAGTTTTTAATTTTTTGGTTTGTTTTTTCTATTTGTTAATTGATAAATTTAACTATTTAAATCTATAGCCCCTCACTATCATATACAGTTAAAAAATTTCTCTAATGATTTTATTTGTTACTTTAACGCAACAAAAGATAGTCATTCAATCTTCCGTCTACCCCATCTCCCCTTAAGAATTTCATCTCACATTAAAAAGGCAATTTCTAAACATCCTGTTTGGGGGTGTGAAAGGCTTTTTTTTTTTTCCTTTCTTGGTTTGGCCTATTTTCACTCGACTTTGGGGGTTGTTTCTGCAGAATGATTTGGTATTAAATTAATTATATAAGTTCATCGCAGAAAATATAGTAATTTTCTGCCACAAGTATTTTTTAAAATCTGTGTTTATATACATCAAAATGCACTGAAACTGCATTAATTCATGATCCCCATAAATCCATCTTTATATGTAATCAAATATCTAAATATATGAAGGTAATGAGTTTTTGTTTAAGAGGTATGGAATTAATAATGCTCAATTGAATGAAAATTTAGATTTTTGAGGGGATCAAATAATCAAAATTTTAGTCTATATCATCAAAAGTAATAAAGGCCTTCGATAAAACAGAGTATAAGAATTCGTAATGCAATTTCTTTCGAAGAAGATTTCTTTTCATCTAGAACACATAACTGAAAATATTTCTTTAATTTAGGTAGGACTGTTATTCTAAAATATGCTAGTTCGTCTTCCGCCATTTCGGTTCAAAACAAAACAGAAGACGACGATTGGCGTTAGAGCTGGCTGAACGCTCACGCTTTCGCCAACTCGCCAAGGCTGGTGCTGAAAACGTGAGCCTTCTTGAAAAAGCCACCCGGCATACCTCATTTCAATATCAGAAATTAAATCGTAAAATATTTCATACCTATTCAAATCTGTTTGGATATGTAGAAAATAAAAATCAATTGCCTATTTTTTTTTTTTTTTTTAATTTCATGATCAGATTACAAAAATGAGCCCTCCCTCATATTCATTTAAAAACATAAAAAAAAAAAGAATAATAGTAATAATAATCTAACACTGGAGTATTAAGCGATTTCGCTACGTTTAAAATCAGGAAAAACTAGTTGGATGTGCCAATCCCAAAACTTTCTTCTATCTCATATATCTTAATGTTTCAAAAAATAGTTACAAATGTCAATACTTCAATATTATTTCCTGAATAGCATACCAACTTTGATTTCATCTTAAATTTCTGCTTCAGCTAATGAATCGAGGTAAAAACGAGTTAATCTCGATCATGATATTTATTAAAATCAATAGTTTTTCGTTATTCTTTTGTACATCATACTGTTTGCGAATAACCGGCTTAGCAGGATGAGAAGTTCCCGTCGCTGCACGAGCCGCTGATGTGCAATAGAACTACGAAAAATAGCGAAAATTGTACCAAAATCGCTATTACAGTGTCCCCTTCCGGCGGAATATTTCGAAATTCAATGGGTGACCTGCTTGCCATAGCCAAAAATATAAATATGAAATTTGGTTCAATTCTTTGCATAACTTCAGACACTTTTCGATGGTACATTAATGAAAGTGGCACACAACCCTACTGGCGGAATATTTCCAAACTCAAGGAAGGCCTGTTGGATTTCTAAAATATATACTTAATCTTATATTTTAAGTGTTAAAATCTAAGTGAAGCAGATGAGTTGTAAATGAGATTTTAACGCTTGAAAAAACTATGTATTTTTGAAAAATACTAACTATTTATTATTCTGTTAATATTCTTTATTTTATTTTTTCTTTACTTTATTTATTTTGTTTAGTTATTTATATATTTTTTGGAACAATCTCATGAAGATGAAGGGGGTCGGCGAAAATACCCAAAGATTAGACAACGTACTCTTAAAGTTTAGGTGCCCCTTCCGTTATAGGTAATATACCGTAGTTAATCTAATTAAAAATGCCTTTATAGGAACCTGAATATAACGCTAATTAAAATTAGGGACTTTTTTTTATTTTTTTAAACAAAAGTGTAAAAATATATAGTTTCAAAAAAAATGATCGTGTAAGAGAGACAGACCGCTGGTGAACTCAAAATGTCCGGTAAAAGCTGTTAGTCAGTTAACTTACTAATTCCGCTCACTATGGTCATATGAACAAAAGTTAATTACATAAGTTAATTACTGCAGAGTTTAAAAAAAATGAATTCATTGACGTTTGCATTGATTTTATGGTTTTATTTTTTATATTTCCAAGTCCTTTCAAAATTCAGTAAATAAATGCAATTTTTTTTTTTTTTTTTTTTGGACGGGAACAAATAATGACGATTTCATTAATTTATCCACTTCTTTGAGAGTTTCCTGGCAGAATAGGGCAGGGGAGTTTATTGACCGTCATTCTTAATTTGTCATCAGAGTTAAATTCATTGCCTAAAAAGGCACAAAGGAGTTTAAACACTTAAAAGCTACCGGAATAAAGAAAAAAAAAATCTAAACTTAGTTTAGAAGTTTGATGAATAATGCGCTCTCTGGAATTATTTTTCTAATAAAACCTTCTTCAAGCTACCAAGAAAAAACGGAATTTGTTTCATTTTCTTCAAAGAAATGGGTCGCTCATGGAGCGAGTTCAACTGGGATGGTCTCTGAATGGAGGTAAAATTAGTACTGAGCCTATGGGGAATAAATTTCGTTCCATGAAAAAATTGGTCGTTCAGAGAGGTGGTTGCACAGGGAGGTTTCACTCTATTTAATTTTAAATGAAGTTAAAATCTTGCTCACAGTTCGTCAGCTTTTAACACATAAAATATTAAATTAAGCATAGATTTTAGAAATATTTTGAGAACTTAGAAAAAAAAAAGAGACGTCCTTTAAGAAGAGTACAAAGAAAAGAGGTGTTAATAATATTAATTTTCCGAGGAGATATTTTAAGTATTCGAATGCATTTTACGCCCATAGATTTAATAGGGAGCAAAGGGAAATCGGAAATTGACTAACAGCCTAAATCTGAATACCGAAAAATATTTTTATCATAGGTCGTGCGGTAGCTGCACAAACCATCATCTTATCGAGTTCACGGCTGAAATTCTAGGATTAGTTAAAACTCGACTAGCATATTAAAATGCAACTGGTCTGCCAAGTCATATCTTGGCGAAAACGACCTGCAGACCTGACTTTAGTGGTTGATTGGCAGGTTTACCATTGTGTTTTTCTGCCCCCAATCCTCCCTATTTTCAAACCTTTGGGTGCAGGAAAACGCAATAATAAACTAACGAATCAACTACTAAAATCGGCTTTGCAGATGGTTTCCACCAAGATATGACTTAGTAGACCAGCTGCATTTTAATATGCTAGTCTAGTTTTAACTAATCCTAGAATTTCAGGCGTGAACTCGATGAGGTGGTGGTTTGTGCAGACGTCGCCCGGCCTATCACTAGTGCACGAATTTTGATGACATTTATATTTTTACTATTTTTCGGCCTTTTCACTTTTTTTTTTTTACATTTTTTAGAGCATTTTTTTTTATATTCTGGTCAACATTTTGCATGTTTGGGTTATTTTTTAAATGTTCTGTCTTTTTAAAAAACAAGCTTTTATAAATAATAAATTATAAAAAATCATTTTTATCAATAACGTACAGGTTTCAAAAATGTAAAAAAAAAAAAAAAAAAAAAAAAAAAAGAAAGAAAAGAAAAGTGCCCAGTTAAACTGATAGCATTGAGCTCACAGGCTACTTCCACTAATTGTATATTGTACTCTTATTTCAAAGAATAATGCCCCTCGAAAAATAAATTAAGGGTGGGGATTAGCCCCCCACTCCTGTTTCACATCTTTATACTTAACTAATGAGTCTCCAAATGTCATCGGAGAAGCGCCTTATCGAAATAAACCGGTATACCAAATTTGAAACAAATCGGATAAAAAAACCCATCTATCTAAATTAAGGGGGGTATAACCACCACCCCCGCCCCCCGTTCCTTCCTTTAGACTTAAACAATGAACCTTCAAATCTAATCAGGAAAGCGCCTTATCAGAATTAATCGGTATACCACTTTTGAAGAAAATCTGAAAATTCTGCATGAAAAACCCATTTATCTAAGTTAAGGGGGCGGCATTAGCCCCCCGTTCCTCCCTTTATACTTAACCAATGAACCCCCAAAACTAATCAGGGAAGCGCCTTATCAGAATGAACCTAGAAATTTTTTTTAAAGCAAATCGGATATTTCTATTAAAAGTTATCGCGTTACCTACGTACATGCATACATACATACCGAACCAGCGGGCACATTAGCTCTCAGGCTTTAATAGCCGGTGAAGCTAAAAAAGAGCGAGTAATTAAACGAAAGTAAGAGATGAAAGAATGATTTTAAGAAGGATGGAGAGGGAGGGGCGAACTCAACCATAATAACAGCAGGTAAAACGGTCTACCACTACCCTACCTGGCCAAGGTCAGCACAAAAAACATTATGAGTAAATTGAAGGCTGCTGCAAAATTTTAAACGCTCTTTCCTTTTTCAGAGACGCGCAACATTATTTGGAGAACATTTTGTATCATAAATACACGCTGTTAATTTATGAAAATTTAGATAAATCAATGCTTCTGATTTCTGAGCCTCTATTCTATGAGATTTTCTATCGAGGTTATCTGAATTTTCCGGGTAAAAAATAATTAACATGTTCTTAAGTTGTAACGCTTATCCCATTTATGAACAGAAAATATTTTCAAAAAAAGATGAAGAAAAGAGGAAGGAAACTTTAGTTGCCCAAGGCCATTTTTGGCATAAGAGGATTTACCTTCTGTGAAATTCAAACTGCGTATCTTCATTTTTAACTAGTTTTTAAAAAGCCGATTACTTAAAAATCATTAACATTATTTGCGAAAGAGTACTATAAATATTAACTATAACTACTAAATTCAGATACAAAGGTAACAAGAAAGGAAAATCATGCGTCAAGAGCATTGATTATGAAACACTTGCCAACACATTCAGAATACTGAAAAAAAAAAAAAAAAAAAAAAAAAAACTCTGAAGTTTAATAAGATGAAAGATAAGGTCTAAATAAATAATTTGCAAAACGCATAACACATTGAAAGCCCAATTTCAGCAATTCATGTCTTAGGGTTCCCAGCAAAACATGACTGGCAAATTCCTTGGCTTTCCCTGATCAAATCTCAAAAAATCCCCTGACTTTCCCTGACCAAATCTCAAAAAATTCTCTGTCCAAATGGGCATACAACGAAATTTGCTACTCATTTTTGCAATTCTTTGTCAAAATTAGCGATTTTTTTTCTTTGATCGTTCTTTTAATTTCTCGATTTATTTATATTTTTTCTTTGCGATCGTTTGATGAATTTCGTGAGTTTTTTCCCCGAGATTATTTGATGAATTTCACATCATTTTTCATCTTTTCTCCAAGAGTTTTCCGTGACTTTTTAGAAAATACAGTGAAACCTCTCTGTAAGGGCCACCTGCCGTGCCATTGAAAATTGGCCCTTATGAGGGGGTGCCCTTGAATAGGGGTGAAAAAAACCCAACTAAAATAAGGAATTCAAAACCTTTATATGTGAAAAGACTGTTTGTTAACATTTTCAAACTCTATACATGATTAAAAAAAATTTCTATTGAAGTTTGTTTAGTTTTCATAATTTTTTCGCAGACAATTTTGGTTTCTAATGATTCTTTTACATTATAGAACAAATTACTTAAATTTACATCATTTATTAATGCCTCAGAATGAGATATTAGTTTATTTCTGTTAGCGTTTCCTGACAGGTGTAAAAATTGTACTTCAATATGCATTCACAGTTTTAGTAAATGTGGAATCAGTTTTTAAAGATAACCTGTTATCCTTTCTGTACCCACAACAAAGGGTCAAGTTTCCCCTCCAACCCAACCCGGTACAGGTTGAAAGGTCAAACAAAATGTGGGGAAACCTGTTTCTCTCACTTGTGGAAAGTTTGTGATCCTTCATTGTGTTACTAAGTCCTCCCATCTCCCCCTGCCTTCTTTGTTGCAAGTGCAGTTGTTTGCTGAACTGTTATTTTTTGGTTCAGGAATTCAATAAACTTCTTTAGGATTTGAGGCACATGTGAAAAAAATAGCCTTTATGAGGGGTAGATGCGGCCCTAATAGGAGTAAATTTAACATTATGTCTATGGGAAATTTTTCATTCCTAAAAATATTGGCCCTTAATAGAGGTGGCCCTTGAATAGGGGTGGCCTTTAAAAGAAGTTTGACTGTATTTGTAAATTCCCTGACTTTCTCTATATAGTATATTGAAATTTTCCTGACTTTCCCTGACTACTTTGAAATTCCATCACTTTCCTGATTTTCCATGGCGCTGGGAACCCTGTGTCTATAGTAAAAAAAATATCCGAATCCTTTCGTGCAGTCCTGTATAGGGTCTATAGATTTGTATATATGCTACACTGTGAATGTACACAAAATTTCTGTTCAGTTAAAAAGCACTTAACACAGTTGAAAATTCCCGTTCAGCAATTTCCGTCAATAAGAGAAATTGTACTCGAATTATTTTGTACAGTTCTGCATATACTCTATACAATTTATACACACCAAGTAAAGTGCAAAAAATTAGTTAAATTAAAAAAAAAATGCATTGCACAATTGAAAACTTACTTCCACCAATTATTGCTCACAGACAGTAGGTACTACAACCGAATTCTTTTGTGCATGAACGATAACTTCTTGTAAATTAGGGATGCACAACCTGTGGCCCGCGATGGGTTAGCGTGTGGCCCGCGAATTCCGTCGATATATAACTGCAAAAAATTGCAATTTTTGTCTATAGGTCGCAGGAAAAATTGTGATTTTCGTCAATTTGCCGCGAAAAAAATTGAAAATTTCATCAGCCATTTAAGAATCGCGAATTTTGACGATCAGGCGCGAAAAAATCGCAAATTTCGTTTATCGGGCACGGAAAAATCGCGAGTATTGTCGATCGAGCTCAGAAGAATCGCGAATTTTGTCAATGATGCGCGAAAAAATTGAAAATTTCATTGACCGGCAGCTGAAAAATCGTGAGTTTCTCAGTTTATTGGGGAAAAAACGCGAATTCTATCAATTTGCCGCAGGAAAAAAATTGCAAATTTCGTCAGAATCAGTTAAGAATCGCGAATTTCGTTGATTGGGTACGGAAAAATTGCAAATTTCGTCTATCAGGGGCGGAAAAACGGCACATTTCGTCGATCGGGCATGGAAAAATTGTGAATTTCGTTGGTCGGGCGCGGAAAAATCGCGAATTTTGTCGATGATGCGCGGAAAAATTGAAAATTTCGTTGACCGGCAGCTGAAAAATTATGAATTTCTCAGTTTATTGGGAGAAATAAACGCTAATTCTGTCAATTTTCCGCTGGAAAAAATTGCAAATTTCGTCACAATCAGTTAAGAATTGCGAATTTCGTCGGTCATCAAGTGCGGAAAAATGCAAATTTCGTCGATCGGGTACGGTAAAATCGCAAGTTTTGTCGATCGGGCTCTGAAAAATTGGGCATTTCGTTGGTCGAGCACGAAAAAATTGCAAATTTTGTCAATCAGGCGCGGAAATATCGAAAATTTCATCCACCGGGCGTGGAAAAATAGCGAATTTCGTCGATCAGGCGCGGAAAAAAAGCAAATTTTTCGATCGGGTTCGGAAAAATTGTGAATTTTATCTGTCAGACGCGGAAAAATCGCGAATTTCATTGATCAGGCGGTGGAAAAATCTCAAATTTCGTTGATTGGCTCATTCTCTCCTCTTCGTTCATAAAGTTCCTTTTTTACGCTAGCCACTTTTATGCATATGTTTGTTTTTTAGCACTTATAATAAAACAAAATTTAATCCCCCGAATAAAGTCAAGGAATATTATGACTCCTTGAAAGCAACCCTTCCTATTACCTGTGTTATATATACAAACGTAAACTGTTAATATATCCTTGTCAACGGAATTGCATATATTGACTAGGTATGGGGAACCTAGAGGGGTAAAACTCCCCCTCCTCTGAAACCATATATTTTATCTGATTATAGGCCACAGATCACCCCCCCCCCCCGAAATAGAATTGTCTCCGTGTTACTGATGTGGCCCTCGACAACCCAGAAATTTTTGTAAGTGGCATTTCTCTAAAAAAGGTTGTGCACCCCTATTGTAAATGAACGATAAATGCTATGCACACCGTATTCTACAGTAAGCATCTTGTTGTACATCAACGATGTATATCAGTTTCAATATGTTCGAAATAGTGTAACATTATTAAACACGCTGCAAACAATATAGACCATAATGTAACGGAATTCTCATGAGCTCCCCTGTAAACGAACTGCATATACTATTCATTTCATTTTTAGTACCGAATGTGCCCAGGGCCTGTTTACCGAATAGGCCTGTGAAGCCCGTGCTTATCCACTGAAATACAAAGGGGCCTCCAGATTTACTTTTCAAAACTAATTTTTAGAAAAAAAAAATCTACCAGATTAAAAAATGCATTTTTTTTTTTTTTTTCTGACGAAACATTTTCTTCTTACTATGCTGCAGTTTGTAAGTTTCAAAAGATATTTTGAAGTTCAAATATTCTCAACTGTAGTTCCATATTTGTCATTTAGAAAATTAATTGGTTACGTATTATTATATATATAACAAAATACTTCTTCATATGTATATAGTTAGTTAGTTTTAGTAAATTAATATTAAATGCGTTATTCACTCGAAATTTTGATGGTAAAATTTCAAATTATTTAAGCATACGAAAAATGGATTTAGTACGTAAAAAAACATTTGGTAGAGTAATAGGGGTCCGCCTGTGAGGCATCAGGCTTCCCTACTTCTAAGTCTTAAGCGGGCCCTGAATGTGCCATGCTAAACTTCAATAACATATACCAATTAACCAATTACATGGCGATCCGAGTATATTTACGCCAGTTAGAGCACAGACAGACAGACCGATTCATAAACACTCTCAAGTATGCTAGAAAGTATTAAAGACTGTTTGAAAAGTGAAAATTTGAAAAGCTGACTTTTAAGCAATAATATTAACAAAAAAAAAAAACCTTGCATTAATAATAATAATATTATTATTATTATTATTATTATCCTGAAATTGGGAGAACTTGTTCTTCTGTTGATTATTTGATTTT
Organism: Maratus speciosus; assembly: GCA_963932465.1. NCBI lineage: Eukaryota > Metazoa > Arthropoda > Arachnida > Araneae > Salticidae > Maratus > Maratus speciosus. The sequence continues at coordinate 146,371,709 of OZ010791.1, forward strand.
TTTCTATGTAAAAGAAAGAGAGAAAACAAAAATGATAACTGTTTTATTGGTATAATTTACACAGACTTTTATTTTAAATATTCTTCAAAAATATTCCTTTGTAAGTACAGTCGGCCCCCCAAATAAATAAATAAATAAAAATAGAATAGAGGAGAAGGTCCAAATACCGGCTAGGGTCCAAATACCGGCTAGGGTCCAAATACCGGCTACTAGATGTTCTCAGAACTGAGCGCAGCGCAGCCTAGTGGTGATAGGCAGAGTTTGTAACTTTAATTGAGAGAAGAAAGTTACGAAAAGTACGTCGCTGAAGTCTGTGTCATTTACAAATAGTAAATACAAAAGTGTCTAATCTACAAAATCTGGTACGTCAAAAGTTTTTCAGATATGTGTTTCTCTTTTTTTTTTCTAATATACTGATCGTATATTGGCTTGAATTGTTGATTAAGTTATTTTCTAGACATATTTAGCTCTCAATTGCCTCGGGCACATTATTGGTATTTTATTATATGAATAAGTAATACCAGTTTTAACTTAAACATAGCAGTGGTCCAAATACCGTCTGCCTAGAGTGGTCTAAATACCGGGTAGCTGGTATTTGGACCTCTCTCGGTTGCTCTGCTTGAAGGGGAGGAAAATAAATTAATTTAAATAGTTCCATAAGTAACAAATTAATTTAAATGGTTCAGAAATAGTTCCAGTCTCATTTCGCAATATGAAAAAAGCAACCATGGCCGTAATTCTTGAGGACCGACACTGGTCACCGGATCACTTTCCTAAAAAGCGCCGTTGGACACTACAAAATTGCCTGTAATAAACGTGCGAGAAAGAAAAAAAATGACGGAGTAAACCAGGCGAAAGAGGCAGAAATTTGATTTTAACCCTCTCTCTGCGCAACCCGAGATTTCCTCGGGAATGTATTTTTTCCGTCTAATTATAACCCTCCCTGATTATTCCCACCAGTTATTTTTTTATTATAAATTTTGCCTTATTTAATCGAAGCATTTTCCCGGTTAAATTAGACAAAATTTTTTGAAACAACCGGTGACAAAAGAATAAAAATTCTTAAAAAACGCTCGTCGCGAAGGCGTTAAATACGCAATTTTTGAAACTATTTTTATAAAACAATTACGCAGCGAGAGGGTTAAAAAAGTGAAAAAGGAAAATAATCAACAGTGGAAGATGATAAATTTGTATCTTCTGCATGGGTCCTTTCTCTGTGGGCAAGAATGGGGGTGGGGATTCTGGGTTCAGTGTTAAGAATGCGATATGTGGGCTGATAGGGGCTATACCGAAGCGGAGAGTGATATTATGTTTTTAATTTTTTCAGATAAAATAATTCTCATTTCAATCAGCAAGCTTTTTTTTGTTTTACACGTTAAAAAACAAAATTAGAAACATAATAGGAAGAAGACTGTGCGAGATAGTCGTAAAGAATTTTAGAAATTTGACAAAAATACTTATTTATTAAAAATTGCGTATTTTTTCTGTGCATAAGAAATGTTATAAATCAATACAATTTATTTAAATATTATTCTTATTGCTTAATAATTGGCATCAGCTCTATTTGTGTGATCTTTTAGAAAAAACTTAGGTAGCCGGTATTTAGACCCCATTTTAAAAACTCAAAATTTGAAGACTTTCGGAATTTTGCTTTTTATAAACAGAAAACGCCTTTTAAACTGATTTTTTTTCTCTAAACAGTTGTGAGACATGTGAAGGTACCCTGCTGTCACTTTTTATTTTATTAATTTTGAAGATTGTATATTATCTAAATTGAAAACAAAAGTGGTAGCCGGTATTTGGACCTTTTCCTCTACCCTATATATTTAATTCCCAAATTATCCCAGAAAAAAAAAAAAAAAACTAGAATAGTCATTCGACTGGAAATTATTTTTTATTTCAATTTGTGCTTTAAAAAATAAGTTTAGAGGTTGTCTTCACACTGAAATTGTACCATACTCTGGAATTTTAATGTGAACACCTAATTTTGACATTATCGTATATGGCTTTTTCGTTAAATTTTACCTTAGGGTTCCAAACGGAAGGTATTCGGACAAGTCATTTAGAAAATATGAATGTTTAATATCTGGAAATCTTAATATTAAATTCATTTTTAATTATTGCAAATCAGATTGCAATGCAGGTGGTTTTTAAGCATATCTGAAACTATTGACCGAATGAGCTGTAATCTTGTATTCATATATTTGAGCTTCTGGAAATCGATTTCTGTTGAAAAATTCACAGGTTACAATTACAATTATTTTTTTTTTTTTTTCGAAAAAAAAAATTAATTAATTTTGGAAAACTATGAATTGCAGCATCTTAATCTTTTAATAGAAATCGATTTCTAGAAGTTTCAAACATTCGAAACCAAAATTGCAGCTCATGCCGCCTACTAGTTTTTGAGTACCTTAGAATTGAAAGAGAAATCCGTAAAAGCTGTAAGTCATACAGATTTTGGTGATGGTAGCTCAAAAGATACAATGGATAAAACAATCCTTTTTTTAAAAAAATGAAAATAATAGTGATTAATGAGGTATATTCCGTAATCCTAATTCACAATATAAGAATTCTTTCAAAAATGGTTTGAATGACTGAAATATTTTATCACAAGTGACACGACGTTTTTCCGGCGATTCAAAGCAAACAGCAACTTTTTCGCTTAAAATAATAATTATTATAATTAAGGATCGACCGAAACATGTTTTTAAAACAAAAACCGAATTTCGATAGTCTTCCTATTTTCGACCGAAAACGAAAATGTCCCCAAAAATTTTCAAGTAATTAATACATACATAAATATACATAATTACTAATTAATTATACCTGTGGTGTGGTCCAAGTTGGCTCTATATGCCTTTAACCTTGACCAAAACTTTTTATTTTCATATAAAATAAAATGTAATTAATTCATCAACGACACAATGATTTTCTGATTATATGAATATCATCTCATTAAAAAATGTTTTATGTATACATACCTCGGTTTATCTATTATAATGATATTTGTAAATGATCATCTGTTTAACTAGAATATTCTTAAGAGTATTCGAAAACACTTCTGTGGTTTCAAACTAAAAATTTTCTGTTACTGCTAAGTCTGCAAATTTTAATGAGCACATGAAAAGCACCTTCAAAGTTGAGTCCTGTGGGCATTACTTGCTGTAGAATTTGCATTCACGTCTTGAGTCGTCATGACTGATAATTATAAACAATAACTTTCATAACAATAAGTAAAGAGCATCTCATTTAAGCCGATACATCTCAAATAATGAATAATGTTGAAAATTTCCGAAGGAAGAAACGAGATTTTTAGAATACAGATAGTTTTGGTCCGGCCGAATTTTAGGCAGTATTTTCGCCAATAACGAATGCTCAGCGAAACTCAGATTTTGGGCCGAAAATGAAACCGAATTTTCGGTCGATTTCTAATTGTAATAATAATAATTGTCTTATAACTCCAGGAAATTGGTATAATGGGTCATCTTCAATATACAAACAACAAACTCTTTCATAAAGGTCTGATGTGTTCAGATTTGGATATGAAAGAAAAGGTGAAAGCTAAACCTGTTACCCTGAAATTTAAATAAAAACACTTGATGAACAATGGCAGAATAAAATATTCGCATCTAGCACTGACGAATTCACGAAATGATGAAATGCTCTTTTATAGCATTTTCAAAACTCGTTGACCTACATAATGTGGAACTAAAAAAGATTACTCATGTGGCTTCACTCTTTCTTTTTCGTTACTAACCTTGGGTAACTGTTCCAACTGAAAAGAATGCTTCGTATCCGTGCTACTTGAGTTTAGAAAGCAGTTTTAAAAAATGATATAAAAATTAGTCTTCATGGAAATCATGCTTATATTCGTTATTTTATTGTAAACTAGCAAAAGCCATGCTTTTTTGGATTCGAGAAGCATTATTTAATAAGACAAATATTTGAAAGTAACGATATTTTTTATATTATTTTCGCATCTTTATTAAGCAAAAACGTTATTTTATGTTTTGGCGCATTTTAATTTTAGAAATGTAAATTCAGCCAAATAACTACGCGTTTCCTCGGAATTTTTTATTTGCGATACTAGGGGGCTCTGCCTCCTACTAGCTATGCTCGTCAACCCCCGTTCAGACACCACAGACTCTTAATCGTCAATTTCTATGCATTCAATTTTTAGATTCCACTTGATATAAACGTGCTCCTCCCCAACTCTTGACGATTTTATTTTCTTATCTCCAAGCAGGTAATCATTAGAGCTTACAGAGTTTCATAGTTGAAAGAATTACTAAATATAAATTCATTAAAAAATGTAAAATTTATAAATTATTTGAACAATTACAAAAAAAAAAAAAATATATATATATATATAGTGTTACGAATATTGTAAATAAGTAGTGTTTGTACTTAAAAATAAAGTAAATAGATCAATTAAGCTCTATTCATAAGCTAATATTAGTTTTTGTTGCATTGAAATATCTCAACTTGTTGATTTTCTGCAAGCAAGTAAACCCTATTGGATTTCAATTAGAGTCTATGGAAATTTGGCGAAGTACTGGAAATAACGCCAAGTTGCCTTAAGTTTTGGCGAATTATTTTGATCGCCAAATTTGGCGATATATCGTCAAGTTGGCGACAAACTTTCGATGTTTGGCGACAGAGACGGGACCCCTCCCTTGGTAAACGTCAGAAAGCACTGGCCAATCAGCTGCGTTTCGCAGTATCTACGCAGATTTTCATTGGTTCATTTCCAAAGCATTACTTTTATATATATATATAGAAGGATAACGAATTTAACAATTAATTTTATTTGTTTACAATTCTTTTGTTGCCACTTTACAAAAAAAAAATCATACTATAATTCTTTTAAAATGCGTAAGTATCGTCTGCATAAATGATTTCACATAAGAATAAATTGTGTATTGGAATTCTTAACGCTGAAAAATACTTTTATAATTGAATGTAAATAATTGGATTTTCACGAATTTTAATTCTTTAAAAATATGCTATAATTTTCATAAAAAAGGTACTTTAAAAATTTCATAAAAGAAATCGTGAAACTATTTAATTAAACATGATTCTATCTATAATGACTAACTCCATGATTTATTTTTCTTCTGAAAATATACGAGTTTCATTTTTTATTTGCAAAAATCCGTCCGTAATGGAAAAACATGTAAAATAAAATAATTAAAATAACATTTTTTAATGTTATTCTGTAAAATAATAATATTGTGCAAATCTACAGATCATAATTTAATTTTATGTTTAATTTCAAGTCAAAATACTGAATAGTTTTTTGTAAAATGTACGACAAAATGTAATTTTTGTAGCCTAGTAGAGGATTGCTTCGCTCATCCTAATTATTTTTTTATTTATTTCTTAATGTTTGCTTTGCTTTCTGTTTGAGAAATAAATGGATTTGGGTGGAAAGCCGACGGTATTTAAGGCATCATGACCAATAAAAGTCGAAATTTGCATTAAATTAATATTTATCTCTTCATATCCTGAAAAATAAATGCAGTAAAACCTGTGGAAACGGAATCGCTAAGGAAGCGCAAAAATGTTTTCGTTTTAGACAGAGTTTTAGTATTGAAAAATGTAATTTTATATGTCGTTCCTTTCTTCACAAATTAGCGAAATTTCCCAAAATGCTGGCCAAAAGCCAGAAATAAAAGTTACATTCCTTCTGCTCAAAATTTTGCATAATTGTATATCGGGGTCATTTTCAAAATCTGTTCATGTTTTGGAATAACAAACTCAAATTTTTAGAAATAATCAAAAAGTTCTAATTGTTTGTAAATAATTACCTTACCTCATAAGCATTAATGTACAACCATGAGCAGAGACCAAATTACTAATTTAACATTTTAAAACAAATTTTTAAATTTTAATGGACTTGGTATAATGACGTAAGTGAGCACGGTAATGACAAATTAAGCAAAATATTTTTATTTTTCCCCAGGCATATATGGCAGTCATATCTTCTGGCCCATACAATGATTTTCTATTTCTTATATAATAAAAGCAGATTAAGAAATAAAAGTTCATTTAATTATCAATTAGAAGTGGGTACGGTAATGACGTACAAAAAAGTACTCACCAAAACATTCAAAGTCTTTGCTTGTTTTATTGAAACTATAAAACTATTTACTCTATTCACCTAAATCTGATAGCAAGTTGACTTTTAAGGAGTATTTTTGCCTTGATAAAAACGCATGTACTGCCCTCTAAAAAATTCCAGAGGAACTTTTTGTCAGAAGCATGACAATGATACTCTTTCTTGGGACACGGTTTAAAAAAATTAAGAATTATAGATAAGTTTAATTAATGAAAATAAATATTTTTTTATTAGTAGCATCTTAATAAATAAAAATGTATTAAAAAAATTATAACAATCTGTTTTAAATAGAAATATTCAAAATAGTCAAATCTTTATCTAATAAACTGCTTATATTGGGACAACCTATGGTAGTGATATTTTGACTACAAAAGAATATATTTCTTATTTTTAAATTTTTTATAAATGATAATATATCTATCTGTAAATTATCATTAAAAAACCTGATAGTTAAAATGCAATAATTAAAATTATGATATTTAACTATTTTTCTGTGAAAATGTAAAACGACAGTAAAACACAACACTTTTTGAAAATCACATATCAGCGTCGTTAAAATATATTTAACTCACCTTTATTGTGTAAAATAAAGACACTGTAGCCTACACTAGCTCAGTACCATCGTGGTGTTGAATATTATGAAAATGAAATAACATTATTATTGAAAATGATATAGTGAAAAGGAATCTTTTCTGACGATCATTTTTAGTGTTCTATGATGGAGTGTGTTTGAGGAAAGATGTATCAGTAAGATGTTGGATCGTAAACATTTACGAATTTTTAAAAAAGCCACTAGGACAGACCAGGAAAGGACAGACTTTCCCATTTTCCTGATTTCGGATGCACTGATTTTCACATGTTTTCCCATGATGTTCACATGTTTCATGATTTCTGAAATAAAATCTCCTGATTTTTGTCTTTCAGAACTTGGCAAGCTTGGAATGAGCAATTTCATATTTCTTTACATTATCGTTAAAGCGGTAACCTATTGAGGTGTTTTACATGTTAACTAAATGTACAGTCGTGGGTGATAAAAAGCAAACACCCCTTGCTAACTCTGCAAAACATTATCGCAGAAGAAAGTTACTGGTACCATACGATTGGTAATAAAGTCTACTTTTAAATGATGTTAGATGTAAATTTCCAACCGGGTGAAAAATGTCCGGGCCAGGATTCCAACCAGGGATCTCCTGGCTGAAGCCGCCAGTGCTCTACCAACTGAGCTATCCCGGACGAATCTGGAGAAACTTTTTCACCCAGGTTACTGATTATAGCATCTGGTCTGAAACCTGGTTCAGCTCAACAGAATAAATCTCAGGTAATTAATTCTGTTGAGCTGAACCAGGTTTCAGACACCAGATGCTATAATCATTAAGGTTAGCTGGGTGAAAAAGTTCCACCAGACTCGTCCGGGATAGCTCAGTTGGTAAAGCACTGGCGGCTTCAGCCAGGAGATTCCTGGTTCGAATCCTGGCCCGGACATTTTTCGCCCAGTTGGAAATTTACATCTAATATGATTTATTTACCAACTAGAATAATTGTGTTAAAATTAATCTATTTTAAATGATGTATATAAAATTTGCTTGGGGGGGGGGGGCATCTACATATTAAAACGAACCCAAACTTCATTTTTTTTTTTTATGGTAATACCCAATTTTAACAAGGTATTTCAAATCTTCGGTTCAAACTATCCCTAGGCACCAAATTTCAATATTTTTTTGAGTAGCAGTAATACTGGACATATACCCAAACATAAATACGTTGAATTTGCAATTTTTATAATTTTATGATATGAATTATGAAATTAATATTCGAAAAAATTATGAATTACAACATACAATTTTTTTGATGGATTTAGATTTATTAAGTCCTGCTTTATAGAAATCCAAAATTTCACATTTTTTTCCCAAGTAGTTTTCAAATTATGCTTAAAAAACGGCAAAATGATGGTTTAAGGGGTCTTCTATGATAGAAGTGACCGGATATTTGGAAATTTCTTATGCTGTCCTGTAATCTAGCAGTCCTCAATGACTGCTTGAGTAGCGGTAGCGCTTAAGATGCCTTGATCAAGAAGGGAGCTCTCTCGGTCGACAATTGAGTACCGAACTTCAATTTGGATACAGCCCCTACGATACGCTCGTTTTAAAATAATTAATTTCTCGTAAATTTATCGTACGGATTGCATAAAAATTTGTTTTTAGGCTAATTGAAGGGTGTAGAGTTCATTTATGCTGTCAGAATTGTGTACTGTTATTGAAAAAAAGGAAAGTTATGGTTCGTTTTAATAGGTAGAGGGGCCCCTAAGCAAATTTTATATACATCATTTAAAAGTAGACTTTATTACCAATCGTGTGGGACCAGTAACTTTCTTCTATGATAATTTTTTTCAGAGTTAGTAAGAGGTTTTTTCCACGACTGTACATTTTCTCCTAAACCACTCATACGATCACCACAAAAAATTTTGTATAACTTTTTTGAATATCTATTTATAAAATGAATTAAGAATTTTTTAAAAGAATAAATACTTATATTTTATTGAGGTTTTGAAAAAAACCACAAAAGTGCTTTTTTAACTTACTAATTACTTCGTTATTAGTAATACAATATTTAATAAAGCTATACAAAAAATTTTGTAGTGATCGGATGAGAGGTTTAGGAGAAAAGGTGCAGTCATGGAAAAAAATAATAAACACCCCCCTACTAACTCTGCAACTAATTATAATAGCAGAAAGTTACTGGTACCAAACGATTGGAAATAAAGTCTAATTTTAAATGATGTATATAAAATTTGCTTAGAGGGCCATCTGCAAATGAAAAAATAAAAAAACTTTGTTTTTTCAATGGCAACACACAATTTTGACAACATATTTTAAATTTTCGGTTCAAACTATGCCTAGAAACGAAATTTCAAGTGATTTGGATGATAAACTTTTGAATTATAAAGATATAAAATTTAGAGTTTCTAATGTTAAATTACGTTTTCATATTTTTATTAATATCTCTTGAAATTATAATCTTAATGTGATAATTTTTTGTGTCATTATAATGATAAACAATTCAAACATAAATACATTGAATTTGTAATTTTTAAAAATTTGTAATATGTATTATGAAATTAACATTTGAAAAAAAAATATGAACTGCAACTTGCAATTTTTTTGATAGATTTATATTTATTATATCCAGCTTTATGCAAATTCTCAATTTCAAATTTTTCTTCCGAGTAGTTTTCGATTTATACTTAAAAAAACGTCAAAAAGGTGGTTTAAATGGCCGTCTATGAGGTCCAGAAAAGCGTAATTTGAAAAAATATATATTTTACCCATTTTATTGAAACCTTTGGATTGGCAATAGTCGAAACTTATTAAGCGAGTGAAATGGTCCTATTGGCAAGAAATAATACGTTAATAAATGTGACGTAAGTCATTCTGTAGCATTTCAACAATCGACAACCGAACTTCAATTTCGATACATCCCCTAAAATAGGCTCATTTTAAAATAATTAATGTCTCTGAAACTAATAGTACGAATTTCATGAAAATTAGTGTTTAGGCTAATTGAAGTAAGTAGAATTTATTTATGGTGTCAAACTGTGGTGTTCGTTTTAGTATGTAGATGGCCCCCTAAGCAAATTTTATATACATCATTTAAAAGTAGATCTTATTTCCAATCATTTGGTACCCGTAAAACTTTTTTCGATAATAATTTGTTGCAGAGTTAGTAGGGGGTGTTTACTTTTTCCCCCCACAACTGTACATTTAGTTAACATGTAAAACACCTCAATAGTTTACCCCTTCAACACTCGATTACAACCTTTTACAAAACTTACACGTTATTGCTGTCGTTGTATCTGTGAGATCGCATGACATCATTTCCACATTTATGCACTTTATACAGCGATATTTCGAGGTAAGGTAGTAATTGACTAGAAATATGTTGTTGTTGTTTTTTTTATCTTTGATCACTAAAAATAAAAAGAAGTATACCAAATTGGTGTCTTCGAAGATGCCTTTAGGGGCTGTGCATATATAACGTTATCAACTTTTTGGAAATTTTGTACCCCCCCCCCCCCCCGGTAATGATATCGTTATCAATGTATAAAAATTCTTTAAATTTTAAGAATTTTTTTCTTTTGTTTGGAATGATATACAAATATGGTTACATTTCTTTTTCGCATACTTTATTAAATCAGATAAAGATAAGTCAATAAAATATCAGTTTATATATTAAATAAAATTTAAAAGAAATACTTACTATTTAAAAGTATTTAATAATAGATTTTTGTTGCATAATGCATTCAACAGTAATAATGTCTTTTTGCACTTTCCTCCTGCACGGTGTGGGACAGACAGAACTTCTTTTCAAGAAAACAGGTGGGCAATATTCTTTCTCTTTTATTTACTATTAAACACAAGTATCATTTCAAACATACTTCGCATATGGTTTGTCAAACAGCGGATTATATATGCATACACGTATGACAAAAGAATAGGAATGCCAAAAGTTGGGATGTTTTATATTTTGGAACTGAATAATTTTATAATCATTTAATGATTTTAATAATAACTTTATACTTTCATAAAAATAGTTAACACACTACTTTAATGTAAAGACCAAGTTACAAATAAAAACAGATAAAAAATGATAACGATATCAAAAGACAAAACCCCCCTCCCCCTAGAGATATCTTACGATATCATGTGCCAGACCCCCCCTCCCCCCTAAAATGATAACGTTATATATGCATAGCCCCTTACAGCCAGCAAGAAAAAGTCAATGTACCTTAGATACAAAGGAAAACGTACAGGTGTCCATAATTAAACGACCCTAAAGTTGTCTATGGACGAAACTATTGGTCAGAAAGTTGTGAAATTTTGTGACGGCCATAATGAAGGAATGGGAATTTGTTTGAGCGGGGAAAAACATTTAGTTGAAAATTTCGCCACCAGAGGGCATTTTGTAATGAATTACACAATTTTAAAAGATTTTACGCTTTATTTTTCTCAGATTAAATAAGACAAATATACAGACAGTCCCCTGAAAAAAATAAAGCGTAAAAACTTTTAAAAATTATTGGTGTTCGAATTGAACGGACCGTACAAACTCTGAAAAATAAATCCTTCTACGACAGCCGCCATTTTTTTCTCGGAACTCAGGCCTAGTATTCAGTGGGCGGTGGCTAAATGTGTAATTTATTAATAAACGCCATCTGGTGGCGAAATTTTGAACTAAATTTTTTTTCGTTCAAACAAATTCCCATTCTTTCATTATGTCCGTCACAAAATTTCACAACTTTCTGACCAATAGTTTCGTATGTATACAACTTTAAAGTAGGGTCGTTTAATTATGGACAGACCTGTATATGGACAGGCGATTTTTTGAAATAACAGTTCAAAAAATGAAGCAATAATCACAAAAAAAAAAATCCTCATATGGAATCATAACGTAAATTTATTACAACACAAACATGTCATGCTTATATCACAGATTGTTTGTAAAAAAAAAAAAAAAAAAAAAAAAAAAAATTAAAATAAGCAGTCCCAAAAATATATGGACAATGAAAAGAATCGCTTTTATTACCACCGTATCATGAAAATTTGCATATTCTGCGTTCTGTACATGTGACGTAACTGCTTTGAAATATAAAATCAATTCTCGAATAGTTGGAAAATGCCTCGCAATGTTAGATTTTCTGCAGCTGATGTAGCTAAAATTTGGCATTTAAAGGCTCAAAATATTAAAGTTTCTCATATTGCTAAACAAATGAAGCTTAGCAGATCTAAAATTTATAAAAGTTTATCAAAATGTGACAACACGGTTTCCAAAAAAAAAAAAAAAAAAGAAAAAGAAAGAAAAAAACCGTTCAGGTCGACTAAGAAAAACGTTTCAGGGACAAGGTAGAGAGATTTTGCGATCAGTTTTAACCCAAAAGAAGTCTGTTCGTGAAATTGCGAGGACTTTAGCGTTTCCTGTTTCAAGATCTATTGTTCGTCGTCCCATACAGGCAAGCAAAATTCATGAGTATCGCAGATTGTGTCGAACACCTATGCTGAAATTGCACTGTAAAAAAGGCACATTTTCTTTGGGCTAAAAACACATGCATTGGACAGATGAATGGGTTAAATGTTTTCTTCAGTGACGAAAAAAAATTCAGTTTGGATAACCCTGATGGCTGGACATACTACTGTCACGATCTACGACGAGAACCTCGCGAGTTCTTTAGTCGACATCAAGGAGGGGGTTCTCTCATGGTGTGGGGCGCGTTCTGTGTCAACGAAACAAGGAATATTGCTTTTCATTATTGTCGACAGTGCTCTGAGTATTATTAAATATCCTCAATAGCAATCTACTTCCAATTGGAAACATCTTAGGAAGAAAAAACTGGAAATTCAAGCAGGACAGTGTATCGATTCATACCTCCCACGCAACAACAGCTTGGTTTACACAGAATCAAGTGACTGTTATAGACTGGTCAGCTATCAGCCTAGATCTGGATCCAATTAAAAGCCCTTGTGGAGTACTTGCACGAGTGGTGTATGCCCATGGTCTTCAGTTTTCGACTATTCAAGAATTAAAGCAATAAATAGAGAAGAGGTGGTTCTTTTTACAGCCACACATTCTCCAAACACTAGTTCGAAGCACGCGTGATAGAATTTTCAAGATAATTCAAGGGAACTAACCTAAAATTTGAATCAAAGTACTGAAAAAGTCCATATATTTTTAGGACTGCCTATTTTGACTTTTTTATAAAAATTCTGTTAAACTTGTACTGTATTTCTTTTTTGTAAGAAACTTATGTTATGATTCCATACACTTATTGTTATTTTCGTGATTATTGCTTCATTTTTAGAAATGTTACTTTAAAAAAATCGCTTGTCCATATACCTTTGAGACGCACTGTAATAAGCGAGTGTAAGGAGAAAAAAACTTTGAAATCCAACCGAATCCAGAGGAATTAATAAATGAGAGAAACAGTTTGTAGTCTTAATCTTTACAATAGGATTAATTTTACTTGTTACATTTTGTAATTGGAGAAAAAACTGCTGATTTATTTATTTTTTTTTTTTTTTCATTCAACAAATGCACGAAATGGCTTGAATTATGCACAGATGTTCATAAAACTGCCCTATATGGTACTCTACATACAAACCCCTCAGTTATTTAGTTATGCAATTTTCCTATCTAACTTTCAGCTTAGGTTTGAAGAAGACTCAGAAAAGCTGAAAAGATACGAGTTTGGTTTTGGTCCAAGATTTCGGGGAAATTCGCCACAGTGCGTCGATACCATAAAATTTTTATACATTTAACACAGAATTTCTTTATACACATGCCCAGGTTCCATTTTCACCCGTTTTTTTCTACTTTAAAACCCCATTGCTTTACTGGTAATAAAATAAATTATGCTACTGCTAGTTTTATTGAATTTAGATTATAAAAATTATCTTCTAAAGTCAATATGTTAATAAAGCTTTAACTGATAGGAAAGAACATCTCTAATTTATAAGGAGAAATCTATTTTACTGGTATTATTCTTCAAACGCTGTAACACATTCTGAACCTAAATTTGTTTATATTTTAGCAAAAAATTTTATTTCCAGAATTAAGTTGAAATTTAACACATGTTTTTCTAAAACAATTTTTGAGTTTTTCTATTACAACAATTTTGTGTTTTGGGGAGGGGGGGGGGGGACGCTAAAAAAAAGATGTAGTTCTTAAAATATAGATAAGTCTTTAATGACTGAAATTTTCTGGTAACAAAATTACGTTCAAGAAATACTTGTGCGCAATTTATTTATTGTTTGTCGATATAAATTATTTCAAAGTACTTTTTTAATTATTGTTTATAGAGGATATCCGACAGGTCCTTCGTCAGAATTTTCGGAGTTATATATTATGTATAATGCTCAGAAAATATTTTTTTATACAAATTTCTCCTACAACAAAACGAATTTTTGAAGAATTGTCGCATGACCTCTTAAATAAAGGCAGGGTATTGAACAGAATTTTCATCCTCTTTATCAAATGTTTATTTTTAAAGTAGGTGAAAACCTGTCAACTGTGACAAATGAATAACTACGGCCAAACTCGATTCCCCTTATAATATAGTAGTACGTGCAATATTGCGTACGCTATCTTGGTACTAATCAACAGATATTTGATACAACCCCTCATCTTTTTGCTTCTTTTTGGGAACAACTGATTTCGAGCTTATTCTATGGACGATAATTTTCAGAATTTCCAAGATATGATTTTGATTTTGTTGCTCCATATACTTAGCTAATACATTATGCATATTATATTTTGATTGCATTCGCGCATGCGCAATGAAACATTTTTTAGTAAACCTGCTCATTTTTCATCCAATTTTTATTATTTTTTTTAATTCTGATTGCAGAGTATTGTGTACAATGTTGTTTGTCATATTTTCTGAAAATAACTTTTTTTTATATTAAGAACTCTGCAAATTATAAGCAAAAAACTTGGCGAAATTTGGGACTGTTTTTATAAAAACCTTAATTTCTCTACGAATATGCATGATATCCTCATAAAAGTGAACACAGTATATTACAATAAGCCACTTATTAATAATCTCGAGTTTGAACGCTTTTGCTGCATTAGTTTTTACAGGGTTATCCAAAAGATATTCGTTCTTTTTCAATTTGTTGACGCTCCCCTATGGGTTTTCGGGAGAAAAAAAAAATCTTCGCGGAAATATATGACCTATACTATACTGTTTACACACCTGCAGTTCCAGGTTAATTCCTCGTGTATTTTTCTAGATATTTAACAAAACGTCTAAAATCGCAAGTGACCGGTCAACTTTGGCTATATAGTGTATTAACATATAACAATCTTTCTTTTTTTCTATGCTCGGTTACTCAATTTTTGTATATTCTCTCCTATATATAGAAATCTCAATAGTTGAAGGTCAGAATTTAGACTAGTGCGTTAACCTAGAAATTTATGCCTGATTTTAATAACAATACATATTAGATCTTTATATACATTTAAAAGTTTGTTTGGTAAAAGTATTTGGCAGATTCCAACAATTTACTTTTATTTATTCATTTTTATTTATTATTATTATTCAGATCTTTATTATGTTTCACATATTTCATTTTCCGTCAAAAAATTATCTAGCTGTTGTTACAAAATTATTTTAGCTCGTGTTTTTTTAACGTGTATGTGATGCAAGTTTATTGTCTGATAACATCTATCATTTGTCTAATTTTGTCCTGTTTCAGATAACTTTATCATTTGTCAATAGGAAAAAATCATAAATAATATTGTGACAATTTTACAGTTTTTCTTTTTTTCTGCATATTTTCTTCTTTTCAGTATTTTTAACTTTTTTTAAAAACTTTTTTTCAGGTTAAAGTCACGTCTCCCCCTCCTGTACCAAAGAGAAGTGCCACCACTAAACTCAGTGATAGAAACAGTGGGCTTTTTACGTTTTCTGACATACATTCTTTCGACAGTCTTTCGTCAGATTCGGCTTTCCAAGATAATGGAACAAATTTAGCGATAAACGGCGCGATAACTACGTTATCTGTCAAAGATGGCGGCGACGAAGTTTTCAAATGTAAAATCAACAATGCGAAGGTCGATGTTTGCTCAAACTGTGGTTCTGAAATCGGCATAAAGGGGCTTGCTATGAATAAAAAGTCTGAAAAAGATCCGTCATCATCCCCGTTCTTCGAAAGGCGCAAAATGTTCGAAGATAGGGCGGGCGAGACGAAGAAGATCAGTGTTTCGCCTCTGTTAGAAAGATCATTCACCGGATCCAGTTTCAAAATAAAAGCCAACGTAACCAAAGAATGCGAGTCAGAACCTTCTTCGCTTATATTCTATAAAACATCTGAGAATGATCGCAGTGAGATCAGCCATTCAGGTTTTGCTTCGAAATATTCTCCGAAAGCTACCAAAGTGGACCCGCCAAGAGTGGACGGACTTTTATCCCTTCCCAACAATCCTCATCATGCTCCGAACTGCAACTGCAAAGAAAGACTTCGACAGCTCCAGATCAAATTTGCGGAGACTCGTCGCTTACTCAAAGCCAACAAAATCAGAGGCATCGATACCAGGCCTCCATCATTTGTGCCACCCCCGCCACCAGCAGAAGTCGAGGCTAAGAACTCTCGAAACATGAGTCTCAATTCTGACAAACAGCGATCGAATGAATTATCAGAGAGTGCAAGGATGTCTGATTCTAATAGCTACAGTGCGTCTAACGGCAGCTTGAATTCTGAATCTTTGAGTTCTGAGATTTCTGATGTTTCGCATTCTTCCCCAGTGCCAGAATCGGAAAAAAGTCCGCAGAAGAACGTTTTGAATTCCGATGAACAAAAACTATGCAATCGTTGCTCGAGTGTTCAGCCGTCACCAATTGCGGAAACTATTGAAGACATACCTAAACTTCGACCTACCGATGCTTTGAAAAGGCCTTATTTAGGTTTTTCCCTTTGCATGGAAGAAGACTTTAGCCCAGACGTTAAAGAGATACTCCAGACATCAACTCCTAGGAACGGAACTCCACTCTCCAAAAACAAACTGACCACTAGCCTGTCCACTTTCAGCCTCTCGGACAGTCTGGGTTATGTATCTAGTCAAAGTGACCTGGAAATGAGCAGTTCTTCCATTAAAGGAGATAAAGTACCATTGTCAACTCTTAAATGCAGCACACTGCCAGAGGGTAATGTATTTCAGCTCATTACTGTCAGATATTTATAATATAAAAAAGAAATTCTATATCTTTAGTTTAATGGCTGTATTTAGTATTTTATAATTTATATTAGCAGTTTATTATCAGACATTAAGGATCGACCGAAACAAGTTTTTAAGACGGAAACTGAAACCGAATTTCGGTAATCTTCCCATTTTCGGCCGAAAAGGAAAACGAAAATTTCCCCCAAAATTTTAAGTAATTAATACATACATGAATATAAATAAAATTTAATTAATTAATAATGTAATTATACGTATTGTCCAAATTGGCTCTCTGTGCTTCTGACCAACCTTTTAATTTTCATATAAAATAAAATGTAATTAATTCATCAACGACAGAGAATAATTTTCTTTGTACTAATTTCATCTAAATAAAAATTTTTAGATATCCATACCTCTATTTATCTTTTACAATGATTTTTGTAAATGAGCTCCATCTGTTTTAATACTCTTTTTCTTAGAGAGCATTCGAAACACTTCTGCGGTTTCAAACTAAACATTTTCTATTACAGTTAAGTCTGCAGATTTTAATGAGCACGTGAAAAGCGTCTTCAAAGTTTATTCAAATATGCAATGCTTGATTTATAATTTGCTCATAAATAATAGCTCATTCTAAATAGCTCATAATGAACTACAGTAAAATCTGTCTAAGGCGGAATCGATTGAGACCGAGAAAATTTTCCGCTGTAGACAATATTCCGCCTTATGCAAATCAGTAAAAAAAAAAAAAAGAAAGACTTGCGTATTTTTTACGTTTGTAATCTTCAGAACCGTTCTTAAAGTGGAATATTATTTAGTATAAATATTTTTGGAGTTCGAATCCCAGCAAAACTATTGCTTCCCAACAAACAAATGGTCTATTATTTTCACACCATAATAATCATATATATATATATATATATATATATTAATTTGAGACAAATAATTAAAAAAAACATGATTTTGCACATTTATTTATTTATTTTTTATTTTTTTATATATAGAGAGAGTTTTATGCATGAAATTTTGCATTTTTATGAATTTAATGAAAAGTATAAAAGACAAAAATGTACAGATTTTTATTTGTTCAATCGGCATTTTCTTTTTATTTACAATTGTTTACAGTTTTTTACACAAATAAATTCCTATTTTTTTCAGCGAAATGGATTAAAATACGGTATATAAAATTAAACTATACTGTTCTAAATTATTTTTTTTTTCAACTATCCTAATAATCGGGAAAAAATTATGATTTTTAAAAATTTGCTTTTTAATTTTAAATGTATGACTTTTTTTAAATCTCGTAGTCTTGTATTTACAGTTAGAATATAGGTCTGTAATTTTTTTGAATTTTTATTATAAAGATAATTAAAAAAAAAAAAAAAAAAAAAAAAAAACGAATATTTTAAAGGTAACACTGTAAAAAGAAAAAAGAAAAAAAAAACTAGAAATCTGTGTTAAAAATTGTAAATAAAAAGAAAATGTCGGCTAAACAAATGGAAACTGCATATTTTCTTTTGCTTTTTATTAAATCCGCAAAAATGCAAACTTTCATAAAAATTCTTTCGCTGTAAACAAATGAATGAGTAAAAATATGTTTTTATTAATATTTGTATTTTATATGTATTTATTTATATGTACTTATTTGATCTAAAAATCAGTTTTAAATTTTCGTTTACTGAATGTTTTTTATTTTTAAAAAATCCTTTTTTCCGTCTTACGGAAAAATTTGTTTTCGCTGGGACCTTAAAATCCTTTCCGTTTCCGCGTTAGGCAGATTCCGGCTTATGGAGCACGTATTAATGTTATTTTCTATGGATTCGCCAGGACTTCAAAATATTTCCGCGGTAGACAGATTTCCGGTTTACACTGAGTCCGCCTTAGACAGATTTTACTTTATTTTATCCTGACTATTTTGAGCTTCTAATAAATTTTTCATCATCATATTTGTTTTAATGTTTGCTGATTTTTTTTGTACTTAATTAATAACTTATTTGCAATCACTCCTGCATCTTATATTGTTATTTTCCAAATGTAATACATTAACTAAAATTAAACTGTTTACTAAAAAGGTGCATAAAAATTTATTAAAATATTCCGTTACAAAATGAACTGGTCTTTAAAACTTAAAAACCATTGATGTTAAAAATCATAATGAAACAGAAAAAGTCATAATGAAACAGAAAAAGATGATTCCTGAGATCTTTCGATCGCAAACGCGATCATTTTCAAAGGATACTTTCACTGGAATGTCGCATTCACTGAGCTATTTATACACCAGTCTGGGAAAAAACGGTCAGTCTATTATTTGTTGGGGATGTCTATGAAGTTGTTTCGTTCCAATGCTGAAGTGTTAGATATTTTTAAAATGTTAAACCAAATATGAGGTATATCATAAGATAAAACATCGTTACATACATTATTTTCTTTATTCTAACACTTCAGCATTGGAACGAAACAACTTCATAGACACCCCCAACAAATAATAGACTGACCCCTTTTTCCCAGGCTGGTGTATAAATAGCTCAGTGAATGCGACATTCCAGTGAAAGTATCTTTTGAAAATGATTGCGTTTGCGATCGAAAGATCTCAGGAATCATCTTTTTCTGTTTCATTATGATTTTTAACATCAATGGTTTTTAAGTTTTAAAGACTAGTTCATTTTGTAACGGAATATTTTAATAAATTTTTATGCACCTTTTTAGTAAACAGTTTAATTTTAGTTATTTTAACGCAAGGTGAACTTGTCATTCCACTCTGAGCTCATTTGAGTTCTATGTTTTTCAATTATGTAATACATTTTTTGATAATTCTTTAGTTTTATGTTTTTTGTTTCAAAATACCAATTGCAAATTTGTATTATTATATTATTTTGGAGGTAAAGGGGAAATAAAAAAGAATTAGATTAATTATAAATAGATTCATATTGTATTTTAGACAATAACTAATAGACCACTCTGCCCCAGTGGGTGGACCAGTGTACCCCGCTTCCGGAGCACACTGGTCCACTTTACGGGTGTATATATAAAAGAAAAATGTTATGAAAAATGTATTGGGAACTATGTTCTGCGAAAATTATGAGGCATGTAGAAAGGTTTAAAGAATATTCAAAAGTATTTTCAGGTAGATTGCTCTCTCCGTTAAAGAGAAAAAAAATGTTAACTGAAAAAGTGGTCCACCGTACCCCGGTCTACCCTATAAAGGGTTAAATTAAATTCAAAATTAAAATAAGAGTTTTCTATAATTGGTTCGACCATAACTATCGATACAAATTCACATAAACATGTATAGAAAACCACAAAATTTCTGCGTTCTTTAGCTCCTAAAACAATTTGTTTTGTAAGAAATCTTACGTTTAAGTGAATATGAATCATTTTAATAGTTAAATTAACCACTTAATTAAAACAGTTATTAAAATGCTGTTTTCAACATTCATGAAGACCATGTACCTGAAAATTAAAAGGCTTTCTAGACTAACTTCAATAACATCAAAATCTTGCTGCAAAAACAATATCACAAAATAATAATAATAATAATAATAATAATAAAGAAAAGTGCAAGGTTAAACCGTTGGCATTGATAGGCTATTCACACTAATTGTATATTATACTCTTATTTCAAAGAATAATGCAACTCTAAAAATAAGGCGCCCGGATCCTATTGTATTATATAGTTATATTCTATATAACTTCCCTCAAAAAATCTTTGTCCCCCCCCCCCCCCTCAAGAAAGTTCTGAAATGGCGCCCCTGGATTTTCTCTCTGAAAGTTAAAAATTATGAATAGAACAAATCAAGAAATACTTGGAGAAAAAGATACAATCTACAAAAATAAATAAATAAAATAATAACAAAAATGCTAATCTACTATTCTTGTTGACAGAAACTGATAAATTTCATGGTTTATTTTCTCCCCAACTTATTTGTACCATTCTGGCACCGAAAACAGAAAAACGCTGACAAATTAAAAAAATTCAATGTATCATAACTCGGTAAGATGGTATGAAAAATAGACAGCTAAAAGGTTTTGAATTTCAATTTACTGGACGTGATGTTTTGACAAGCATGACGTTCTTTCCGCATTAGTGATAAGGTTCGTTGATATCAAAATATGTGTCATACTAAGGAACATGCAGATGTAAAATATCAGTATTTCTTTTTTTCAACTGTCAAAAGAACTCGCGACTGCTCGAAAACTGGTAAGAATACCTCGCCTTAGAAAAAAGCGAGAACGAAAAATTATTTACCAAGCATAGATTATGATACACTTTCTGACACTATGAGAATATTCTTGAGAAAATTCCTTTTTTCATGCAATTTGATGAGATATCTAAATGAAGAATTAAGACACCTAGGGAGTTAAAAATCCATTTTTAGAAATTGCTGCCCATAGCCTGTAATGTATGCGAATACTTTTGTTCAGTCCTGTATATGATCTGTAGGCTTTTATGCATATTTCATGGTAAAATTAGAATTTAAATCAGTGGAAAATGCATAGCACAACTCAAAATGCTCTCTGGGAATTGCAGTCGATAGATTACAACATATTAATATTCCTTTGTCCTGCCATGCTTAGAATTTATTTATACTATATTATATTCATACCATATACTATTTAATTTAAAAAAAAAAAAATAGTTGAACTGGGAAAATGTGTGAAACAGTTAAAAGGGCTGTTTCAGGAAATCCCCTTTATAGGCGTTAATCCGAATTATTTTGGGTAAGCATGTATTTACAGAATTTATACGCACAATATAGTAAAATTTAACTCAGAAAACGCGTTGCACAAAGAAAAGCGCACTTTCAGCAATTATTATCCATAGATCGCAATGTGCCTCATTTCTTTTACACTACCCTGTATTTTTTTTTCTACAAGCATGTCCTGTTACACTAAAATACAGTTCAGCTAAAACTGCATAACATAGTTAAAAATGTACTTTAGATAAACCATGCCCATAAGCAGTAATGCGGCGAATTGTTTTGTGGACTCTGTAAGTGATCCACTCTGTAAGTGTTTTTATTTACACTGTAAAAAAAAAAAAAAAAAGGACTAAAAATGGAAATTGTACTGGCAATCGAGACGCCAGTACTATTTCCGTATTTTAACGGAAATTTTCTCTCGTAAATTCTAGAAAAACGGAAATTTTTCTGTAATTTATGGGGAAATTTTTCCTTTAAAATACGGAAATAGTACTGGCGTCTTACAGAGTAGAATTTATACACACCACGCAATGCACTAAAATTTAGTTAAACTTAAAAATTCATAACAGAACTGAAAACGCATTTCAGCAATAATTGCTCATAGCCCGTCTGTCCTGCCATCGCCCGTTTCCGGAATTATTTTGTGTAATTTTGTAAATGAACGATAAATGCTACACACTCCATAATCTAAATAAATCATTTAGTGTAATAAATTTCACTGTGTTTCGTGTAGTGGAATTTGATTGAAACACACCGCAATCAGTTTATTCCTTTTGATCATAAGATAATGGAATTTTTTTGTGCGTCTCTGTAAAAGAACTATAAATGCTATTTACTACAAACTCAATAGACAGCATGTTATAGTCCATCTCAGTGATGCATATCAATTACATTATGTTTGGTGCATCGTAACGTCTTTAAAATGCATTGCAAACTTGTTTTCTTCATAGACCGTAAAGGGACGGAATTCTTTTGTGTGACCCTGTAATCAAACTATAACAGCCATATACTTCATCTTCGATAGGGGACAAGCTATAATAAACCTAAATATCATATATCAATGTCGTGAAAGCCATGTATAGTTACGAGAGTTAGAGTGCGGATTGACAAACAGACAGGAAGGCGACCAGACAAACCGAAGCCATAAACACTTTTAACTATGTGGAAAAGTGTTAAAAAGAATACTAATAAAGTAACATATTGTATTTTGGGGTATATTAAAGGTAATGCAAATTTTAAACCAAAAAAAAAAGTTCCTTTTTACTTTTTCGTTAAAATGACCGTTAAGGGGTCTCAGGACTCTTAAAGTTTCAAATTATTCGAAATTTTAATTGTTTTATATTTTAAACTCCTGTCTTTTCTGAACATTTTGGTAAAATTGTGTTTCCTCGAAATTCCCATTAGAACAGAAGTTATGGCTTTTAGAATTGTACCCGCTCAATAGCTGAAGCGGCTTTTCCGAAACTTTGAAGTCCTTTTACTGAAAATAACAATTTTGAGCATAACGCGCAAGCTATCTCAAAGTCTTCTCAATATTTTTTCATGAAACTTTCGAAATAAATGTTTTATGTTAGTCTGTATAAACTGAACCTAAAATTTCCTTTTCATTGTTCAAAACATATTTTTTATGGGATTATACTGTTGAAATTTTCAAAATTTTGTATTAGCTAATTACAACTTTGTATTAAAATTATAAAAATGCTATGAATACAACTTTATTTAGGTTCTTGTTAATTACTAGAATCTGAAGTATAATTAGGCACCAAAATTTTCATTCTAGTTGCAACATTTATTTTGTCATACCAATTTTCTGCTTTACAAATGTCTGACAGTTTGAAGCACCCTATAAATATTAATTCTGCATTTTGTAATTTGTAATTTTTTAAATACATTAAACGAAAGAACATACTTATATCTTTCAGTTCCCTAAAAATTGTGTTTTAAAATCATATACGAGAGTTGGGGGTGAACTGGACAAGGGATGGATGGGACATTCTCAATATTTCAGACAATGGACGCTTTTTTTTAGTTGCTTTCTATTTTCATACATGGCACTACCATAGTGTGCTTTAGAACCAAAAGCAGAACCACGTGGTTTTTTTCATTTTTTTTTTTTTTTTTTTTTTTTTTTTTTATTGAATTTTCTGACAGTCTGCTTAAAAAGTAACTTTTTTTTGCATTTGAAATTTTCAAATATCTTACAGAATATAAACAAATAATGTATGTTGTAGTATTTTATTTGAAGGTTCAATATTCATAATGAAAATTGACGAATGTGAACATTGTGACAAAATATTTTTTGTGGCAAAATGGCGGGCAGTTGAATCTATGCATCATATGGATAATTGGGACAATTTCAAGTGGGGATGCATGGGACAGTCTCATTCATCCTTAGAGATGTTGAAACATTTATTTATTATCTAAAAAAATATTATATAGGTCTATAAATTAATAATTTATGTTAATTATTAGTTTTAAACAGTATTCGTGTCTTACAGGTTGTTTAATATTGAAAATTATAAATTATTGTATTTAATAAATGTTAAATAGTTTATTAAAAAATTACTATTGAAACTTTATCAAAATAGATAAAAATTGTTAAAAATAGTATATGTTTATTGATCATATGAGGGAAATTATATTGAATTTTGAACTTGTGTTTAAGTAAATCCCTACTCGCACTTCCCCTAACATAATTTCATCTGCGCATGATATGTAAGATACACTTAATTGATATTAATTAATAAGTTGTGAATGAAAAATATTAGCTATGTCGTATTTCAAAGACATTTTTCACATTTATTTCATATCTAAAATGTCTGGTAAGTGGGAAAAGGGAAGATAATCAAAGTTTGTATTACAGGTTAAAACTGCAGTAAAAGAAGTGATTAGCAACGATGAGATATAATAGCCATATTATTAGATCATATATTACAAATATAATTACATATAAGTATATAATTATAAATTTTAATTAGATAACATTGAATACATGGAGAAAAATATTTGTGTCCCATCCATCCCTATTAGTGTCCCATTCATCCCTGCTATGGGGATAATTGGGACAGAGATCAGCTTTTTTTAAATTTTATAATATTTTACTGTATAATCATAATATAGACTAAATGTTGTGCATAGATGTAGTCAAATACCTAATGTATGAAATGTGACATATAATATTGATAATAACTTAGAAAAAATATTTAAAATAAATATTTTTGTGAAAATGTCCCAATCATTCCCCATCTCCCCTACATTTTAAGATATTAAATGTTAAAAATGGTCTATTTTTTTTTCATTTTTTTTTCCAAATTTTAAGAGTCCTGAGACCCTATAAGGCGTGCTTAGACTAATGAGAAATTCAAATCATTTATGAAACACACATGTATTTGTATTGTGACATTTATTTTTTTATACAATATCATTCAAAAAAGGATCGCTGCCATTCTAAT
The DNA here is from genome assembly GCA_963932465.1 of Maratus speciosus. Lineage (NCBI taxonomy): Eukaryota > Metazoa > Arthropoda > Arachnida > Araneae > Salticidae > Maratus > Maratus speciosus. The sequence continues at coordinate 146,396,686 of OZ010791.1, forward strand.
GACGGAGCTATTACTGAACAGGGACTAGAATATGATTTTATCGTTTGGCAATGTACAGCTTTTTGTGTGTCTAGCAAAGTTATCTCTTTTTAGTCTGTTTTTCCTGTTCTGCATTTATTTTCATCATTTTATACTAGATTTAGCCACTGCATGCCATATCGTTTGTTCGATTTTTCTCATTTCTGTTTTCATCTTATAGATGTCGCTATTACATACTCCATCGTTAGTTCGTCTATACTTTTATTCTGTTTTCGTCCAGTAGATGATGCCACTGCATAATCTGTTCTTATAATTGTTTGAAATGATTATCGTTTGGGAACCTAACGAACTTTTCAAGTTCAAGACGGCTTGACTTTGTTCTTTAAAAGCAATGTAACAACTCTTTCCTGAAGATGGTCCTAGATGATGACCGAAACGTCGATTGTTATAATTTTATCTTAATGTTTGTTTAGTTTTTAACTTTACAATATTTTGTATACACCATTTAGTAAACTTGTGATTTTTTTATTTTCACGTTAATCTTGAACTTTTTTATGGTGTAGACCAGCTCTTTTATTATTATTAGGGACTAGTGATTTGTAAATAAATATTCCATGGAATACGTTGGCCTTCGTTTTCTAGTGTTCATTTTCAGTTTAATCAACTGCTACAGTAGAAGAAAAAACTTTGACAGTTTAAAGACGGTCTTTGCACTTGAATAGATATTAATATACAGTGAAACTTCTTTTAAAGGCCACCCCTATTCAAGGCCAATATTTTTAGGAACGAAAAATTTTCCCATAGACATAACATTAAATTTACTCCTATTAGGACTCGTACCTACCCCTCATAAAGGCCATTTTTTCACCCGTGCCTTAAATCCTAAACAGGTGTATTGAATTCCTGAACCAAAAGATAAGAGTTCAGCAAATAACTGCACTTGCAACAAAGAAGGTAGAGGGAGATGGGGGAAGATTTAGTAACACAACGAAGGACCACAAACTTTTCCACACATGAAACAAACAGGTGTTACTCACACTCTGTTTGACCTTTCAACCTATAGGGGTTGGGTTGGAGGAGAAAATTGACCCTTTGTTGTGGAAACACAAAGGATAACAGGTTATCTAGAAAATCTGATTGCACATTTACTAAAATTGTGAATGCATATTGAAGCACAATTTTTACACTAGGAATTTTATGCTCAGGCTTATGTAAAATTTAAAATTAAGGCACCTAAATCAAACCAAAGAGTATATTAGGATTTGAATGGCAAAATCAAAGTTCTTAATTGTCATGATCAAGGAACATCTGCAAGAAAATTGGCTTCACAGTTTAATTGCAGCAAGAATCAGATAAACAATATTGTTAAAAACAAAGAGAACTTACTGAAAGAATATGCAGAATTTAAAAATCGCGGGATAAAAAAAAAAAGAGAGAAATGAAAAATTTGGTCAAACCTATTCAAGGGCCAATTTTCTATGGAACGGCAGGTGGCCTTTACAGAGAGGTTTCACTGTATTAAAATCGCACTAACTTCTGTTAAATATTTTACCTCGTGATCTATTATTATAATAACCGCTTGAAATACTCTGCATTATTATTATTATTATTATTATTATGATAAACGGAGTTCTCAAATTTTTATATGCAGTTTACTAAATTTAATTTAAACCCTTTTACATTTTATAGGAATGGACCTTCATTCTCTGCCATCGTATTACGGTCATGGTGATCACTCTGAAAAATCGAACCAACCTCTGTACAGGGACCGAAACTTCAACCACACTACTGACCCACAACTAAGGAAATCCAGCAACTCCCCCCTGCCAGAAACGCATGAAAAACCAAAGAAAAAACATTTCAGGGGCTTCAGCAGGAAAGACAAAGACAAAAAGAAGAACGGTGAGTTGAATATTGAGCTGGCGGGGCGGCGAGAGATTTGTTGACAGTCTACAATTAACCATAAGGCTTGAGCTTCCATAGCATTTTGTTCTATATGTTTATCACTGTTGTTTATATTTAATAACCCAGAATATAAAACTTAAATAAAATGTTTATTATTTGTTGATCCATTTTCTCACCAGTATCTTGTTCATGTATATATTTGTGCGTGTCGTTTCGATCTTGAGCGTTTTCACAATCCTCTTTTAACGGGGTCCGGGTCACAAAATCTTCAAATTTTCTAAAAAACTTTTATTGCATTAAAAATTTTTTTGTGTTTTTCTGCTTAAAATGGCATTTAAATCATGTTTCTATCTTAATTAGAACAGGAAATATTAAATTTTTCGTTTTGGTTTGTTTTCAAAATCCAGCTTTCAGGCAATGGCTGTCATGAAAACGATTTCTTGTGAAAATGCGTTTTTCTTCATGATGGCTTTTTTCATTATTTCTCGTATTTAAATCGTTATAAGTCGAGAATCGTTAAAGATAGATGGTTCAAGCTTGGAACATGTCTTCTTTAATTGTTTTACTTTAATTTTGATTCAGCAAAATAGAAAAAAATATGTACTTTTGAAAATATGATTTTCTTTTAAAGTTACACCATTTTCTTTTAAATTTTTACTTTAAATATTTTTAATTTTTTTTATTAATATTTTTAAAAATGCTGAATCTAAATTAAAACTTATATATTTCTGTTTATTTAAAAGAAAAAAATGAAATTCTACAAATAATAATTCCAGTAATAACGATTTTAAATTACCTCACTCTTTCAATGAATTTTAAAATTTAAGATTTTTAAAAATATATACAAAAAGTTTTATCATGTGATTTTGTTTACAAATAACATGGTTAACCATCACCAAAAAATTTAAAATTTTAACTCCATAAATAAAAATTATTTTAAATTGTGTCCCGGACCCCCTTAAAACACCCTATGGAAAACAGCTGATACTAAACTGAATTAAGGATTCGTAATTGAGGCGCAACGGATTAGATTGTATATTGCGTTTATGGAATTCAGAGAATTTATCGTACCACAGCTGAAAACAGTTCTTAAATGAACACCGAATTCAAAAGAAAATGTATAAAAATAAAATACCACTCAAGTTCATGTTGGGTTCTGTGTGCAATTGGAATTCAAAAATTTATTTTAAAAAGTCATATGAGTTATTCTAAATTTAAACAAGTTGGAAATTGCTCGTCAAACGTGGCAAATGAGGTGCGTTCGTACTATAACAAGTTTTATAATTATTTTTTGTACCCCATATTGTACTGAATGTATAACTTGTTGCACTTCATAAAGTGCATAGTCTTTAACATCATTAAAATGCACTCCCAATATTTTTTTTCCATTCCCCGAACACTTTTGACTGTCCCTGTAATTAAACTATACATCCGATTTTCCTAAAATTTGAAATGGCTCTACAAAATTTTGCAACAATTATATCTTTAAAATTTCAGACCATTCGGAAGGCTGTAACATCATTAAAATGCACTTGCAATAATTTTTCCCATTGGCCGTAAGGTAAAGAAAAACTTTTGACTGTCCCTGTAATTAAACTATACATCCGATTTTCATAAAATTTGAAATGGCTCGACAAAATTTTGCAAGAATCTTATATTTCAAATTTCAGACCATTCGGTTGGGTAGTTTTTGCTCTGTTATATGCGGACAGACAGACGGACGGACTGAACGACGACTATAGGTGCTACGTATTTATATAATTACGAACGCACCTAAAAACGCTGTATTTCTAAGTGGTTTAGCATCGATGATTTCTTCCGAGTTAATTGGGAAAAGTTGCGTATAGTGTTTACAGCCGATTTAATTTCATTGTTATAATTTGTATTTTTTATTTATGTGTGTGGTGCAGTAAATGTTTACTCTTGAATTTAAATACTTGCCTCCATTTTTTATAACCGTTGTTTAATTATGCAAATTATGTTTATATATTATTTGAATATAAATGTTTGTATCCATCTTTGCACAACTGCTCTCATACACTTAAAAGACATATTGTTGCTAATGCTAACATAGCTCGCTCGTGTTTATCTCTGACCTTAGCTCTAAACCCGATTATGGAACTTTAGCCAGTTAACTTTCAGTAAACAATCAATATTGAAAGGCTGTTCAAATAACAGATCAATAAGTTTTCTTACACATGAGAGGCCGACATATGTTAGACCAAGAAAGAATTTGTTTGTACCAATATCCTGTGAACAATTGCTTTATCAAGTGTAAGTCCTTGTGATCGATAAATGCTTATGAATTACGTCAAAGGCACAGGATCGCCCATAGGATTTGCATTATAACTTTGATCTTTAATTAATCAGAACCCAACTCGAGTTTAAAAAAAAAAATCGAACGACGTAATTACTTCTCTCTTACTAAGATCTATGTTTTGTAGTAAATTTCATTGTAATTGATCGAACCATAGTCGAGAAATCGCATTCATTTCATTTTCAGATTGGGATGGACACGTAGGACGCTTCACTCGCCTTTGGCTCGCTGCACTTAAAAAAATGTGCCTTTTTTTTAGAACTGCTGAATTGATTTCAATTTTCTTTTAAACTAGTTCTGAAAGTAACTCAACTATAAATTCATTGCTCAGCAAGAAATTAAAAAAAAAAAAAAAGGATAACAAAAAGCAAAACATTTTTTAATTAACATTATTAGAAAAAGAAATTATTTTTCAGAAAAACAAAGCTTATCAAAATATTGCTAATTATAATAATAATAAAATTTAGAATATATATTGAAATCCCTTCAGTAATTCCCTAGAAAAATGTATGTCTTTATCATCTGTTTTCCATAGGGCTTTGCAACTATTGTCTTAATACCTTTAGATAATTCACTAATTAACCAAGCTGTTACATAGCTTATTGTGTTCTTTGCTTGCCCAAAGGAGCGGGTGAAGCTTAGCTTCCCTAAGTTCCCGAGTGGCTTATTTACAAACACTAAACACTACAGCATGCTCAGTTGAATGTATTGGCGAGTAAAACTGAGAAACTGTTTCTGAATGTAATCGGAAATAGAAATATGTGTGAGACTGAAAAATGTCAAAATTTTAATGATCTGGTCTGAACTATGAAATTAGTTATCATCTAGCTAATTTTAAATAATTAGAAAATTCTTCAATTTGTTGACACTATTATTCAAAGCAGTACTTAAATTACTCTTAACCCCTTAACGCTCGAATTAAATTGCGGTTGAATAATTCAAATTGCTTATTGGCACCACTTTTATGAAAAAGAAATATTCACCTTATCTAATGACAGTAAAAACGATACTAAAATATAGCCAATTTCACTATTTTATAAAACTGGTGGGAATCACACAATATGAGTAAAAGACACAGCCCGAGAATACCTCGGGAGCGAGAATTAAGGGGTTAATTAGGGATTCCAATCAGATAAAATGAGAATAAAATACTATGCATGACTTAAATACCAAGACCGAATTTCAATAAGTCTGCACGTGTAGAGGCAATCTGCATAAATTTATTTTAAACTGATGTCCGAAAAATATTCTGTTGGATAGTAAAATATAACTCCATCTAAAAATAACGTGCTAATCTGTGATTCAAACTATGAGGTCATATGATGAAGTACGTGGTCTATAGTGATATCGCAATGCTTTACAGCTCATTAGATACCTTATATTTGCCAGTTGTGGTTCAAAATTAAGACACAAACTAGTTACACAGTCATCTTCCAATATAAGATGAACTAATGATTACAAATGGCTCCACTTCTATTACTCCGAGTGCTACACGACCAAAATAAGGTGAAAACTGCAAATCGTGATAAGAATATACCGATTGGTCAGTATCTACTTTATATCAATACAATGCATTTCAGAGGGGGGAGGCATCGCGTAAAGTCGTGGGAATTCAAGATGGCGGATGTTATTCAAAATGGCGTCATTTTCTGAATTTTCTTACTATCCATCATATAAATGTGTGTTTCAGGTCGATTTCGATGTTTTTACTGTCAAAAATTTCGTTTTTAATATTTTCCGTCATAGTTGAATGAGTTTATGAATTCAGTTTGTCTGTTTGTCTGTCTGCCTTCTTGCCATTCTATGCTCTAACTCGCTTAAATATCGCTACTCGCTTAAATTCACTCAGATTGTCATGTAATTTATGTATGTCATTGAAGATTACAATAACATATTCGAATAAAAATGAAGTGTATAGGTTTTATAGTCCGTTTACAGGGCCCTCAAAAGAATTCCATTACATTATTGTGTATTAGTGCAGGTGCTACGGTTGAGAAAACTGCAAATCGTGAGAAGAATATACCCATTGGTGAGTATCTACTTTATATTAATACAATCCATATAAGAGGAGGAGGCATCGCGTCAAGTCATAGGAATTCAAGATGGCGGCTGTTATTCAAAATGGTGTCATTTTCTGGAATTCCTGCAATTTTCATACTATTCATCGTATAAAAGTGTGTTTGGTGTAAAATGTATGTGCAAAATCTGTAAAAATAAGTGTGACTCTAGAAAGGTTGGACTTTCTTGCACATTATTGTGCAACTGCAAAAACGAATGTAAGAAATATGAGGATACAAAGTAAAGTTTTTATATTCTCTAACTTTAAATGTAACATGCAATTTTTTTAATATCTTGTATAATTAAGGTATTAATAAAAATACATTTCTGTTATTCATTTATTCCTTTCATTTTCCTCACTATAAAATACAAAAATACATTAATAATTGTCCTATTTTCATTTTAAGCATATTTCTGATACTAAAAAGGGAATTTTTCAGTTTAAAAATATCGAAATTAACATCATATACACTTTTATATGATGTATAGGAATAAAAATGCAAACAATTTTGAATAAAAGCCGCCATCTTAAATTCCTCTGAATTTGCACGATGCCTCAACTTCTTATATACACTGTAATAATATGAAGTAGATACTGACCATTCGGGATATCTTTATCACAAAATGCAGTTTTTTCATACCTAGCAGCTCCACTAATAACAGTTGATTTAACTGATGATCTTTATAGAATTTATACACGAGTTACAAACGCACGTATTCTTTCCTTTTTTTTTTTTTTTTTTTTTTTTTTTTTTTTTGTGCGTCACCGTAAATAAACGATAAATACTATGCACACTTTATTCTATAGTAAGTAGGAGAGGTTTGATGCATTGACAATTTTTCTCAACAAATGGTATTAACAGCCATTGTAACCGATGTAAAGTCTTCTTTTATTAGCAGAGGCCATCATTAGCTGGACTTAGCGGTGAAGAACTGACGTTTTTTTTTTTTTTTTCTTTTAATTTTGAAGACTTTTGGAATGTCAATGTAATTTTTTTTAAATACTGATTTTCTTTCATAACTCTTATTATTGTGAAGATAATAGCTTGTAGTTTTTTTTTTATTTGTAAAGCACATTGTTAGGGTGATTTTTATCTGAAAGCAGATTGGCATTTTGCAACTGCATTTATAGAAAGTGATTGAAAATCCAACAAGGCCTGATGGGGAGAAATGATACATTAGTGCTGGGGAGAAATGATACACTTGTATATTTGAAATTTAATAGTTTTTTTAAGTTGTAATCTAATATAGGACTGTAATATTCATTACTGTTTTACAACAAGAGCTACTGAAATTGGTAAGGAAGAACAAATAGGCTATTCATAGACATTATGTAGGTTACATAGAAAAGTAGTTTGAAGATAGACGGTTAGTTCGCTTTGCTCGTCATGTAGAAGGAAAAAAGTTTAAATGGCCTGAAAGGGAAGATGTTTCTATAATTGACGAAGGGCAAATTAAAAAAACATGAAATCCATCCGATTTCACTTGTCAAAATGATAGTTATTAGTTTTTCTTTTAACGGTTTCAGAGGTGGTGGTATGTTTATGAAACCACTTAATTTTAATTCCCAAACGCCACATTGGCAACAGCATTTTGGTAAAATATTTTCCATTTAATATGAAAGTGAAATATAGCCCTTTTCTTATTTCCAATTAAATTTGTTGGTAAATTCCGGTGCCATTCATTCATTCAACACTTTAGCATTGAAAATGCTTTCTCCTGAAAGGGTTAAAGAAATCTTAAATGTGCTAAATTTATGTTAAATTGTTTGCGATTCAGCAATGTTCACTTCATTTTTTCTTGCAGCAAGATTTCTAGGGGGGGTTTCATTATTTATTTTCTAAAAAGTGTGTTAATAGAATTGTTTAAATGATAGCAATTGTTTAAATATTTTTGTAAAAAACATTTCTGAAACAAAAATATGTCAATGTCATTTCTTTTTAAATTTTACTAAAATATTTCAAGCTTTATCATAAAACATTGTATGACACATAAATTGAATTGTCTGCATTTTTTTTTTCAATTTACATAACAATGTGTCAAATCTCCCCTGCTAGTGTACCAATCCTCCCCAGCAATGGGGAGATTTGATACAGTAGTAACCATTCACAATAATTGGGATATATTGTTTGAATGATTATTTTTTAAATTCACAATATTTTTAATAAATGAATGAAAGGTCACGTTATAAGAAAACACGAAAAAATTGTTTAAAAATAGGTTTCTAAGAGTTGTAAAAAATTAGTAAAAAAAAAAGTGTATCATACCTCCCCTATCTTGTAGTGCACCTCACTGATATATGCGAATTTGAGTGTGTTTCAGAGAATATAACATGATTAAAACACATTTCAAACGATTTCCCCCCATAGATAATAACGTAATGGAATTCTTTTGGGGGCCCTGTAAACGGACTATAAAACCTATATACTTGAATTTTTATTCGGAACATGTTATTGTAAACTTCAATAACATATATAAATTACATGGCAATCTGAGTGAATTTAAGCGAGTAGCGGTATTTAAGCGAGTTAGAGCATGGAATGGCAAGAAGGCAGACAGACAAATAAACAGACAAACTGAATTCATAAACTCATTCAACTACGGCTGAAAGTATTAAAACGAAATTTTTGACGTTAAAAACATAGAAATCGACCTGAAACACACATTTATATGATATATAGTAGAAAAATTCAGAAAATGACACCATTTTGAATAACATCCACCATCTTTAATTCCTATGACTTTACGTGATGCCTCCCCCACTTATATGGATTTTATTAATATAAAGTACTGGATACTCACCAATCGGTATATTCTTCTCACGATTTGCATTTTTCTCAACCGTAGCACACGGATTAATAGACAATAACGTAATGGAATTCTTTTGAGAGCCCTGTAAACGGACTGTAAAACCTATACACTTCATGTTTATTCGGAACATGTTATTGTAAACTTCAATAACATATATAAATTACATGACAATCTGAGTGAATTTAAGAGAGTAACAATATTTAAGCGAGTTAGAGCATGGAATGGCAAGCAGACAGACATACAAACAAACAGACAAACTGAATCCATAAACTCATTCAACTATGACGGAAAGTATTAAAAACGAAATTGTTGACGTTAGAAACATTGAAATCGACCTGAAACACAAATTTATATGATGGATAGTAAGAAAATTCAGAAAATGGCGCCATTTTGAATAACATCCGCCATCTTGAATTCCCACGACTTTACGCGATGCCTTCCTCTCTGAAATGCATTGTATTAATAGAAAGTAGATACTCACCAATATTCTTATATTCTTATCACGATTTGCAGTTTTCTCAACCGTAGCACCCGGACTATATAGCGCAACAAGCAACTAAATGTGGCCAAAGCACGAAGAAAATAAAATCTAGCAAAGCGATAACAGCATTTCAATTATGCTGAAGTGATCGCCTAGATACTCATTCACTAAAATCATCAAACAAAGCAAAAAGTGTAAATTTACCTATGCCGGCTGCAACATATCACGACACGACAGAGACAAATCCCAAGAATACAGCAAGTTTTAAAGATAGTGATAAACCACCAATGAGCAAAATGAAAAAGACAACTAAATCCGCGCTGATACCTGAAGCTATTTGATTTTAATTGAGACCGATGACAAAGCCGTTTTATTCATTCGACGTCGTTCTGCAGTGCCGAATCGACTTAGCTAAATATCAATTAGCAACCGGTCAACTTAGGAAATGCAACGAAGGCGACAGGTAAGTACTGCAACCACGATGGCCTGGAAACTTATCAAGTAGATCTTCGCCATGTCGGGATCAAGCGAATCTTAGCCCCGTTGCAAGGTATCAAACCGTTCAGCTAGGCAAAATCCCGGTAGGTATGGGTCTGGTCAACGTTAAAAGAAAAAAAAATATTGCGGGTGACCTCCAACTTTAATCCCTTATTTCGGAGGTTTGCAGATGACTGCTTTATGCCACTACGTTATATCAGTGGTTTTGTTCACATGCTTGATCACCTCAAAAAGCTTCCTGAGAACTGTAGAGTTAAGGTTTCCCTTATAAAGGCTATTTTGTCCAGTTTATAACACCTTATAAAGGCACATTACAGTTATGTTTGTCTCTATTGTACCGAGTTGAGAAATTTTTGTTTTGTCTCTTATGTTACCATAAAAGAACGAATATATTAAGAAATATTTTGAAATTTTTAACTCCTGAAGCATAAATTTATGGTCTAGCTGTTCTTCAGATAAATAAAACCTACAAATTAATAGATAAAAAAATTACGCGGGACAGGAGTAGGTGTAAAAAATAGTTGATTGACCTAAGTACGCATACGACCAGAAGCAGTTTTTCTCTAGATAGTTAGACTAGATAGTTCCTCGCCGGCTGCTGCAGCGACTAGTGTTTGTAAATGTGCTCCCGTATATGTCCGTAATGTCATGTTACTGTGTGAATATTTCCTTAACTGTGATGTACTGTGTTTAATTTACTTTGTGATGCGTTAGCACTGCATGCTAAAAAAGATCACAATACACCTTAAAAAAGAAGAGTAGGGGTGGTGGTGCAATACCAGCGAGCTAAGCATAAAAGAGGTAATGTTCCAATGTTGTCATCTTTAGTAAATGTGGGGGTAGGGGGCTTCACTAAAAAACATGCTCAACTATTAGCTAACTACTGGGACCACTGACTTTTATTCTTCAATTCCTATACTTAGCTTTATTAAAGTGTTTCTCAACTATTTTAGATTAGTGACACATTTTAAAATTTAGGAAGAATTTCTGCGGCACATTATAACTTTCAAATTCCTATATACAATTCTTTCATATTTCAGCTCATTGGAGAAGAAATGGCACAGTAGCAAATATATTAAAATATCTGTACGTGTATGTAATTTAGTTAGATAATGAAAATATAACTAAACACGTATGCTTTATATAATCTAGATATTTTACACCTTTAGAAACGGAGGCAATGAATAGAATCTTTATCAGTCATTTGTCCAATTACATGATTTTTATAATTGTGGGATATTTAGTGTTTGATGTTTTCGGCAATCCACTTTGCTTATGAAGTCCATATAATCAGTTAAACCTAAAGGGTGACACATAAAACTGTTGATATTACAAAAATTCATAAAAAAATAACAAATACTTGCATCGGAGTGAGGTTTGTACCCTGAGACTTGACAGTGGGCTCAGAATTTCTAAACCAAAATTATTTCAAAGAAAATTTTTAACTGTTTTGTTTCTTTTGCTACGAAAAATTCGACTCTTTAACAAGTCTTAGGACGGCAGTACGACTATTTTTGTTGCTCACTTTTTATTTCTTTTGAATTTTTAAAATATGAACTGACTTATCGGACATTATGTATAGTAGCGAGCAAAAGAATTGGTAAATATATAACCATAGATATAATTTTGTTAGGAAAACATTTATTGTGACAAAACTTGCATTATGTTGTTCAAGAAATTCTAATTTCCAAAACGTATAACCTTTTATTTTTAAATATTTTCACCATATCTGGAAAGAGTTTCCATTCCATAATACTAAGTCTAAATCGAATCTTCTTTAAAAAGAATTGTTTTTACAGATAAACCGATAAATTTTAACAGTTCTGAAGTTTGGGTAGTTTAGTGTCATTAAATTGCCGAATACTGTGATCCTCAAGAAATTTTCCTCTTTGGTACTTTGAAGGAGATTCATTTCAAATAAACAGCAACTTTCAAAATTCTAAAATGGTCCACCGAAAAACTAAAACATTGCGTTTGCTGTCATGCTTTGTGTTTATATAATACTTTACCTTAAAAGAGAACCTGGAAGTGGGTCAGATTTTTAATAGAAATGCATCGAATATTCGGTATGTATTCGGTATTCAGCCATATTACCGAATGTTCGGTTAGGTCTAATATCAAAATATTCGGTCTGATGAGGCCTGTCGAACATTCGATTTCCGAAAATCAAAATCTTCGGTCTGACCGAATATCAAAATATCCGGCCAAACCGAATACTTAAAAAACCTTTTAAAACATTTTAAAACTTTACACTACTTATATATTTAATTCTCAGTTAATAAAGATATTTAGAATAATTAAAAAACAGAATATTTAAATAAAAGAGGTACTTTTATGCATTATTTATTTTCTTTTTTGAATAGTGACATTCAACAAAATTAATTAAGGACATCCTTCATCTGAATCAATGATGTACTAATGAGAGTTTCTGAATACTGTCTGCCAATAATCTGTTTTTTGCTTTTTCACAAATAGCGTGTTTCTAAACAAAAAGGAGAAAATGTTCCATGGATGATAATAGGCATAAAGACAGCCAATTTTTGTTCAGGAAGCCAGGATCTCATTCTACTTATTCACTCAACAATATACAGTGTACAGTTAAACCTCCCTAAAGCGACCACGTTCCGTTCCAATAAAAATGGGTCGCTCCGAGAGGTGGTCTCTTAATGGAGGTCATGTTTAAATCTAAATTTTAATTGTTGAAAAAGGTAACAATTAATGATACTAAAATTTATTTTTCACATTAGGAAAAAATATAAAAAATTAAGTATCAAAACAAAAGTTATTACGTAATTACTTCAGAGTTTAAAAAAATGAATACATTGACGTTTACTTTGATTTTACGGTTTTTTCTTTTATAACTTTTATTTCCAAAATGCTTTCGAAGTTCAGTAAATAAATGCAATTTTTTTGGACGGAAATAAATAATGAAGATTTCATTAATTTATCTATTTCTTTGAGAGTTTCCTGATAGAATAGGGCAGGGGAGTTTATGGACCGTCATTCTTAATTTGTCATGAGAGTTAAATTCGTTGCCTAAAAAGGCACAAAGAGGTTTAAACACTTAAAAGTTACCAGAATTAAAAAAATCTCAACTTAGTTTAGAAGTTTGATGAATAATGCGCTCTCCGGAATTATTTTTCTAATAAAACCTTCTTCAAGCGATCAGGAAAAAACGGAATTTAATTTTCTTCAAAGAAATGGGTCGCCGCTCATGGATGGAGCTCAACTGGGATGGTCTCTGAATGGAGGTAAAATTAGTATTGATCCTATGGGAATAAATTCCGTTCCATGAAAAAATGGTCGTTCAGGGAGGTGGTCGCACAGGATGGTTTCACTGTATCTCATTCCAGGCCAAACTTGAATTTTCGTTTGTTACTTTAACAATAAGGAAGATATTGTAAAGATGTTTTTAGCAGACTTGCTTTGATTTCTTGTGAAATATTATGACAGGACGGAGAAGAGAAGTGATCGACGGAGACGGAGACCACCATTCATATTCAAACAACACTGAGCTAGACATTCCATTATACAGAATCCAGCTTATAATATATACACTGTGTCATTAATCAAAATCCAGCCATTTCTAATGATGTCATCACATTCCATTTAAGCAAAGTGAATAGGATGAAAATTTTGCTAAAATATCTTCATTATTGTTAAAGCTGTGAACGGAAATTACATTTCAGCTTGTGGTGACACACCCTGTATTTTTTATTGAATATATTGAATTTTTCATGAAATAAGGGGATTGCGATGCTGATTGACTATACAAAAGAAAATAAAAATTTTTCTTCCTTGAAAGTTTGTTCTAAGATTTTAGAAACACGCTGTATGCTTACAAATTGTAAAAATGATCGCCTTCTCCAGATACTGCCCTCTGGTGCATTTAAAAACTTCCTTTTCTAAATCAGAAGGAGCAAGCAAGTGATTCTTGCTGAGTTGCCATACCCTTTGAATTGATTGTATTTTTTTCCCTTCCTGACAAATCAAATACTATATATGACTGTAAATTTTTCTTCTAATTCCTTCAAAAAATCTCTTGATTTTATATATTTGTTTAAGAATGTAAGAAAAATTTATTAATTTATTTTAATTCGCAACCTTTGAATCTTTTTCATTGGCCTTCAAAACATGTATTTCAAAATAAACATATGAAACACCGTGACTAATTACAAAAAACTATAATATATCTGGAAATGAGACACATGTTTTATTGAAAATTTGAATTTATTGCTCTTTGAAAAATTGTATTTTTAAAACTCTCCATTTAATGGAAAATTGATGAATATATTTTTGAATTAAGGAATATTCCTTATAATTTGGTTGTTTGGTATATTTTCCTGATAATGCTCTTCTGCAACGTAAATAATAACTATTCTGTTGATAAAAATGTAGCCATAAGAATCGAACGTAATTTGCTCTCATTTTTGATATTCGTATTTTTTTTTTTTTTTCGGACCACATTTTTACTTTCTTCGATATGCATAAGAAAAAAAGAGAATCTCACAACCATCGTAGACCAAGTCCATTTTGAAAAATAATGATATAGTCCATTTAGAAGATTGCATAAAATCTGTTTTATTCGCTCCCACAGTGAATCAAGTATGTAAACAGATGCCATATATGAGAGAAAGTAGTGAAAACAGGCTTGGTTCACTGAAGCAGTAGATAAAACAGATGTTATGCACCTTATAATTGGAAAATCTCATTTTTCTTTCAAAATGGACTCGGGTCTTCTATGGTTGTAAACCCCCTCAAATGTGCCTCTTTTTTATAGTACCATACTTCTGCATCTGATTTGTAACGTATTTAAGCTGGTGTTTCGATATTTAAAAAATATTATATTTCAGCGATTCTTGCATGTAAGAAATCATTTCATACAAAATCGAGAACGCTCTACGCTTTTGTAATTGACCTTTTGCGATTATGTTTCATAGTTTTCGAGATAGTATCGATAGGTTCCAATTTTTGTCTCTAGGAGGATCTGATATCGATCGCATTAACTCAGGTGTAATCACTTTACTCTTCCGTTATTCCACTTGCAGACCTGTGACTGGAATTTAGTTTTGAGACAGGTGTGGAAAAATAGCGAAATTTTTCTTTCAGATCAAGCTTAAATCGCTATATTCAATGTCATCTGCGTCCATGCTCCGTATTGATTAGCATGCTGGACAAAAAATGAGAACGACCGCTGGACAAAAAATGCGACCTCTGGTTCAGAGTACTGTTGTCGCTCGCCTGTGGTTCAATCCTTGCAAACGCCTTTGCTTCACTAGTACTATATCAAATCTTTATCGTGTGGTAATAATAGACCCTGTCAATCGTGACGCCAGTCATGACATTTGGAATGACTCCAAATAAACAGTTGCTATGTTGTATTTTCTATTTTGTTTGTATGTTATCTCTATATCTTATAGCTATATCTCACATCTAACCGTTTTAATAGTTTATATGCAGTGGTAATATTTTCCACGATTTATATTTAATAAGAAAGGAAATATAGCAACCGTTTGGTTTCCAACCCAAACGTCATATCTGACGTCAAGCTGAAAGCGTCTATAGTTTAGCTTGTAATATCAGTCTGAATCTGCATGATCTGTTTATGTAACTGACTCCATGTAATTTTTATAAATTTAGTTTACTAATTAAAAGCTAAACTAGAGGCCGGAATCCAGATAGATTTTTCGCGTTAGCAAAACGAGATTGACTAATCAGAAGCCTACATTTTTGCGAACTTTTCGCTGTTTGCAAAAATGAAGGCTTCTGATTGGTCAATCTCGTTTCGCTAACAGCGAAAAATCTATCTGGATCCCGGCCCTGTATTAAAAAATAAACGCGTCATTGCTCGAGCTTCAGATCCAGTTTCGTTTTGACTAATTTCAGTTAATATAAAAATCAATTCAACTTCACTATAATAAGTTTCACAGATTTGATCTTTTAAATTTATTTATCAAAGTAAAGCATTACAATCTGTTCCAAGTATAATAAATTAACATGAATACTGCAGATAGTTTGACTATTTTGAGTAGTTTAAATATGTCAGCATTCTTGAATAGTATTTCAGATAGATTTTTCGTAAGCAGTGTTTCGTTTATCAAGTTCCTCGCATTGGTGTTTTCATACTTTTTCCTTAACCCCCTCACTGACAAGCCCGTGTTAATACGTTCACTAAGCTCCAGGTTTCACTGCAATACAAGCAATATTTAAAGTAATATAATTCTATTGATTTAATGTATTTTTAATACATTGAACAATGATTAATACTTCCATGGATTGCATTCATATTCGTTATTAAGTTTTTTTATAAAATGTTCAAAGCATAATTTTTTTTAGCATTTAAAATAAAATGCAGAAAAAACAACATTACTATTTTGCCCTTTTCTAAGACAGTCGGAGGGTTAAACGTTCTACAGAATATGATGATTATTTTCTCTTCAGTGGCTATATGATAATTTTCAAGACTTTTGCCGAATTCATCAGCGCGGCTGTTTGTATCATTTACGGCATCATCGAAATGGACTTAACCTTTCTAGTTGGCGGCTGTCTCGGAATTATGATGGGTTTTGTGGTGCGAATTGTTCTTCATTACTATCAAGAGAATTCGTCCAGCAAAAGACTTTCTTGTGCTGCAGTCTTGCTAACAATTGTTTATATTCTAACTGTGTATGCTTGCAGTGCCGCATTTCTCCACATCGTAATTGTATCAGGAGCTATACCATGTTTTACGAAAGTGATAATAAATGTGCTTCCTATGATGTCTTTGTCAAAAAGCTTAGAACAGATTACTTCAGACAGTTTCTTTATTGCGAGCATCGTCGATGTTATTGCCCTGGCTACTTTCTGGTGGTATTGTACGGAAACATGTATAAAATATTTCTTTGTTGTGCCTAACATCGTGGCGGTTATTCTGGTGTTAATTAAAAGCTATTTGGCGCAAATTTTGAAAGAGCTTGAAGACGATACAGTTGAAGACGGGTTATCTGGCAACGATAACTCCTTTAAAGATGGACATAGTAATGATGAAGATTCAGAAGAGGGCCATAGTGCTGCACCATATCTAACTATTGAAGATCTGGAAATGATTGAAATGTTGAAGATGAATAAGCCATATAGATTCTTAATCTTGTAGGCTGTCTTCCGCCCCCTCCTCCTTTTCAATTTAATATCACATTTCACTATAATCACTTTAAAATTAATTTTTCTGCATTATTTGTATCATTGTTGAGACAAAGCTTTGCAGCATTTATTCAACGTATTACGTAGATAATAAAAGATTTTGTATAATATGAAAAGTAACATTTATTGTTTCTTTAAATGTTTCAAATGTTTAAAAAAAGGGTACAGATGTCATATTCGCCCCATATTGGCGCGATTTTTTTCGGTTGCCAATTTGGCGAAAACATCAACAGCATAAACAACGTAATCTGGGTTACCACATCAAACAAAATAACGACACATTGACGCAAGTTAAGTACCTGTTGCCTATATGATATTGGCGACAGAAAAAAATCGCGCCAATATGGGGCGAATATGACATCTGTTCCAAAAAAAGTAGTAAAAAATATCACTAAATATATGATATAGCAAATAATAAATATCAGTACTGGCTTTAAACAGATTGAATTAAGTTACGGAACAGATGTCATATTCGCCCCATATTGGCGCGCTTTTTTTCTGACGCCAAATCATATAGGAAAAGGGTACTTAACTTGCCCCAAAGTGTCGTTATTTTGCTTGATGTGGTAACCCGGATTATGTTGTTTATGCTGTTGATGTTTTCGCCAAATTGGCAACTGAAAAAAATCGCGCCAATATGGGGCGAATATGACATCTGTACCTAAGTTACTTCATTGTAACTAAAGGGGGATATTCCGTAATCGGGCCCACAGCTAATTGGTATATTTTAGTGAATATGAGTTGGCGCAAAATTCATTGACACTTACAATATTATCTGTCTCCTGAAGATAGATCGCCAAAAATGGTGTCAGATGCAAATCTTGTTTATCGTTACCAATAACGTTAACAATAGTAATTTAACTTTCTTAAGTACATAATATTGTCAAAAATTGTAAATAATTTAAAAATAAAATAAGGTATGTCTCGTCACAGATGCACCAGGGTTTCTTTTTTGCGCCAAAATGGTGATTTTTTGCCTGGCATGACGATTCGGCAATTCTCTATTATCCCGTCGACCACTTTCCGTAAAGAAAATCACCGCCAAACAACAAACAAATGGGAAAATGTTGCCATTCTAAATTTTTAAATAGTTACAGAATATAAAATTAATGAATTTAGAGATAAAAACACCACTGAAGAATATATGAGAATAACGACATACCGGTTATAAAATTTGATCCGTTTAAACGATTTTCGACCAAATAATATTTTGTTTTAAAAAATAATTATGAAATTTTATTTTAATAATTATAAGAATTAATTTAAATAAATTAAAAGTAGTAGTTTAAAAGGCTAAATACCGAATTGTTAAATTAAACCATAAAGAAGCAGATTTTTTTATTTTAGATATTGTATTTATGAATAAAGTATAAAAATTTTATTTTACAAATTTAATAACATATGTATAAAAAATAATATGAGCAGTAAAAAAGAACGTTTAATACACATTCATCAATATTACCAAATACCTAAACAATCATTGCTAAGTCGAAAAAACGAAAATACACGAAATTCGTTACTGTCGCGATCCCTATATTGCATGTACAAGCGCACCGAGCACATAAAAACAAAACGAAAATCACTGGGTCTAGCAACCTCGCTGTATTGGAATCCCTACAAATACACTAAGTTTCTTAATGTCACAATCACTATATGGCATGTATGAGGGCTTCGCGCATATGAAAACAAACAAAAAATATAACTGAATGCAGTAACTTCGCTGTATTGGAATCTCAAAAAATACTTAAAATTCAACAATCTTGGGTTGGGGTTACTATTTCGCATGCAAGTACAAGCGCTTCACGCACACGGAAAAAAAATCGCTGGACGCAGAGACCTCGCTGTATTGAGATTCACAAAGAAATATGAAATTCCTTAATCCTGTCACTACTTTACCGCATGTATTAGAGCTTCGCGGGCAACAACAAAAATCAACTCGCATTAACAAAAAAAAAACATCACTGGAAGCAGCAACCTCGTTGTATTGGAATTGGAATCCCCTAAAGAATACAAGAAATTCGGAAAAGTCTCGATCGCTGGCATCAACTGTCATTAGTTTTCTACAATAAATTTTACGATATATTAATGACAGCAGAAAAAAATAAATGGTATTTATCACATTTTCCGGACATTTAAATGAGTTCTACCTGCATTTCTATTTTGTTTTATTGTGTTGTGAAGCTGTCGGAACTAATTAATAAAAAAAAATGCAATTTAACAAATTACAACGACCATTTGGAAAATGATTTTTTCAAAGACTAAAATTTAAGACATAAAAAATCGCACGGAGTTGATCATACATTACGTACGACATGGATTGCATTTTTCGGTACTGTAAATTTTTAAACTTTTACGGAGCTGGTCATTCATTATGTACGCCATGGATTACATTTTTCGGTACTGTAAATTTTTTAACTTCTACGGAGCTGGTCATTCATTACGTACGCCATGGATTAAACATTAATATTCCTGGACCAATTTTCAATGAAATTTCATTCTTAAACTTCTAAACATCCCCAATATCACTTTTTACACCGTCGTATAGAGAAAAAAATGTACTTTTAAATGCAATTTGTTTGAAAGCTGTATCTCAATTTGTTTCTGAGTTATTTATTTATTTTTTATTTATTTATTTATTTTTTTTTTTTTGTAGTTTTTATTACTTTTTTGTCATAGTGGCAACAGAAGTCTCCATCTCTGTTGAAAGTAAAGGGAAAATACAGATTACTGTATAGACCAATCAGAAAACGAATAAAATGCGGATTAAACCAATAAAAAGCTTCAGATATGTTTTTGATTTCCTACCCTAACCGAGGACAATAACCATTTTTCCAAATGGTTAATAATCTTGGATATTTCCTTATTTGCATTTTTTTTTCTTAATTATCTCTCTTGGCTGGTAGATAAACGTTTATGACGTCAGTTGAAACTGATCGTAACTATGCATCGCAACGTTTTTTTAATGTCTTTTCTCTTTTAATATCATGATGCCACCGTTTAATGAAGTAATTGTTATTTTAACTAACGAAAGAACTAAGAATCGGTAAAAATATTTAAAAATACAGATAAACGGCAAATTAAAATTCACTTGATGACGGAACAAGCACGTATAATGAATCTGACGTCATGATCTTGCATTTTTGGCTCGACGGAATAATGGAGAAGTATCAAGTAAAATAAAGTAAGGTACAGATGCCACAGACGCGCAGGGTTTTTCTTTTCTTTTTGTCGCCAAAATGGCGATTTTTCACCTGCCATGCATGTTTGGCGATATTTTACATTAAACACTTCTGATGACAACCTGGTAGAATAGGTTGTGTGTGTTTTATATTAAACTAGATGGCCCGCCCGTCGTTGCTTGGGCCTTGATAATAACTTTAAATATACCTAAAATCAATATTAAATGAATCTATATATTTAAACAAAAATCTTTCTGAACAATCCTAATGCTGGGGATCTCACTACCTTCGGTAGCACACACCCCGGATTCTGTATGTTTGTTTCTTAAGTGAAAATCTAGCTAAATAAACTTAAGAGTTGAAATCCCTACTGCCTTCGGTATCGTACACCGGACGTGCTACGCACGCCTGTTTTGATTTAATATTTTTTAACAAAAGACCGGCTGGCGTGGCCTGGGCCTTAAATATATCTAAAATCAGTGTTGAATGAATAATTTATATATTTAAACGGAAATCTCTCCAAAAATAAATTTCAACAGACACCTCATAATTTAAATAAAAAGATTACCAACTTCCATGATCCTAAAATGATTTCTAATGGTATAAAATGTAAATGGTGTGGGAACATACCCCATGATAGATAATTTTGTCCCGCCAAGGACTCTTTCTGCGGTAAGTGTAAGAAAAATTAACACTGGGAAAAAGTTTGTTTGTTTGTGTTCTATGAACAGAGTAAATGAAATTCATTCTGAAGCCCTGGGTTCATAGGTCTAACGGCAGAGAATCAATACAATGATATTGGGTAGTTCCTATCAAAATATTGGGGAAATCTATTCGATTTCAAATCGACAGCGGTGCTGGTTACTCACTGATTCCTAATAATATCGTGCAAACAATGCTAAAAGATAATAATAAACGCACATACTACAATATATATTAAAACACACATAAATAACGCCTGCATTCAACAGTTAAAGGTATATATAAATATTTTACAGACATACATACAATAAATACAATGAACCCAATTGGAGTGAAAAATTAGCCAGAGCCAGGAATCGAACCCGGGACCACAGTATACAAGACTGCTGCTCTAACCACTGAGCTACTCCGGCCGATACCTGCTGTCGTATAGGTGGCTGGTGACTTCCCCAACTTGGTTTATTAGTGAGAAATTGCAGTCTCAGGTATCGGCCGGAGTAGCTCATTAGTTAGAGCAGCAGTCTTGTATACTCTGGTCCAGAGTTCGATTCCTGGCTCTGACTAATTTTTCACTCCAGTTGGGTTTATTGTATTTATTGTATGTATGTCTGTAAAATATTTATATATACCTTTAAATGCTAAAAGATGTTCATCTTTGAGGGTACGGATAAAATAATTTTTGGTCCCGATAGAACACCTTGGAAATCAACAGGGAAATTAGTCGAAAACATAGAATGTAATGTAAAAAACTGTTTAGAAGAGATTTTTATCACAAAAGGCCTTCAAACATGCTTGTTGGGAAAACCAGCCATTAAAGTTTTCGGACTGGTCCTAATATACAGGGTTATTCTTAATGATGGACCCATTTTCAAAAAATTGTATTTATTAAAGTACAAATCCAAAATGAACAATCCTTATACCAATGAAAAGAGGAAGTTTCAAAGCTTTTTTTAAAGACATTATAAATGTTCAATATATCCACCGTTTCCTGCACCGCAAACATCTACGAGGTAGCCAAACTCGTCCGACACACGAGAAAGCGTATCTGCTGTTACTGAGTGCACGGGTTTCAAAGCGGTAATGGTTCAGAAGCGGTCGGTAGAGGCAATAGGCCGCGATTTCGTTTCACTGTCAGTTGTGAGTGAGATGGCTACTGTGAAGTACAAGGTTTTCTGCGTTCTTGAGTTTGCAAGAAGTGAGTCGCAAATTGCAATGCAGCGGTCATTTCGTACCAAATTCAATGTTAACGGTGGACACATTGAACATTTATAACATCTTAAAAACTTTGGAACTTCCTCTTTTCATTGGTATAAAGATTGTTCATTTTGGATTTGTACTTTAATAAATACAATTTTTTGAAAATGGGTCCATCATTTAGAATAACCCTGTACATCCACATTGTGTGCAAAGTATTAGCAGCTTTGATCCTATTCGAGAATTTCCTCTGTTGTTTCGAGGACTAGGATTGCTGAAAGGAAACTATCATATGGAGCTCATTGGTGATGCTAAGCCTTATGCTCTCACCTCTCTACGTAGAATACCGATATCCTTGTTGGAGAAATCAAGGGCGGAGATTAATAGAATGAAAGAATTAAATGTAATTAAACCAGTAGAAATACCCACAGATTGGTGTTCACCAGCAGTTGTGGTACGAAAAAAAGATGGAAATGTAAAAATCTGAGTAGATTTAACAATATTTAACAGAAGTATTCGGAGAGAATGACACCCGTTACCAACTACAGAATATAATTTACCTCTGTTGGCAAGAGACAAAATATTTTCATAATTAGATGCCTAATTCTGGTTTTTGGCAGGTACTTCTAGATGAAGAGGCATCTTATTTTACGACTTTCATCACGCCCTTCGGTAGATTCCCCTTCTTATGTTTTCCTTTCGGGATTTCTTCAGTACCTGAATATTTTTAGCGTCGAATTTCCCAAGCTTTAGAAGGTCTATCAAGTATAATATGCAACATGGATTATATCCTGTTATGAGGATCCAATCAAAACGAACATGACGAGCGTTTGAAATCAACTTTGGAACGTCTGGAAGAAACGGGAATCGCTCTAATTTTTTTTTTTTAATTCTGCTTCTCGGTTAAATTTATACAATTCCTCGGCCATGTAATCGGTGAATCTGGAATACGCCCAGACCTAGAGAAAATACAGTCGAACCTATATTTAACGAAGTCGCTAAATCCCGGGAAAAAAGTTCGTTATATGGAAAATTCGTTAAATAGGGATTCACCTTTTAAAATACTTTAAACTACATAAAACAGATTTTAAATTCATAATCACTACATATTTTTACTAAGAGTAATTAATCACATTTTTTTAATAAATTATATCGATTTGGTTTATTTATTTTACCCACTTAATTCCATCGCCAATTCATTTTTCTATGTGTTTAAATCTTTCAAATCTGCAAGGAAAACAAAACATTTTCCTGGAATAGACTGTATTTTCTACTTAAAGCAAATAGTTTTACATTAAAATTAACGAATTTTAATGACATTATCGTATTTATTATTATTATAGCAAATAATTTTAACCATACATTAACATATGCGTCCTTAAATTTAATTTCTGATAAACACTGTTAATTTTCCCTGAGTTTTTTGCCTGAGAAAAGTGTTTTCTCTCACAATACGTCTCGCATTTTTGCAATGCCCCAAAAAACCCTTCATGCGTATTTTCTTCTAACTATAATCCGCGTCGGATTCTTTCAAATGATTTTAGCATTTCATCATAAGAAGTTTTGTTAATTCCTGCATCATGTTCATTTCCATCATCATCATATTCGTGTTCATCGCAATCCATTGCTGTATTGTTTTTTATTTTTCGCACTGTCGAAAATATCCAATTCGGATAGTGGGTCTCAATTTCAGAATTAAGAGAAATACAATCATCAATCAGCACATCATGGTTAATTTCTTCTTTTTTTCTCATCTGTATCCGCATTTGTTTTAAGTTACTCTAAGGGATTATCGTCTCCGTCTTCCGTACTTACCGAATTATCATCACTGCTGACAAAGAAGGAGCCTGGTAAAACCAGTTCAAGGCCATTGAACATCATAAAAGGTGTTTAAAGAAAGAATAAGTTTGAAATGTCCAGAGATATTTTGAGAAATGGGGAGAAAAAAAATTTTATATCACAAGAAATAGTTCGTTAAATAGAGAATGCACTTCGCTATTTGGAGTTTATTTTACGAAGAAATTCGCAAAATGTTCTTGGTTCCAAGGAAAAGTTCGCAAAATAGAGAAATTCGCAAAATAGAGGTTCGTTAAATAGAGGTCCGACTGTAAAAGCCATACAAGAATTCGAAACTCCATCCAACAAAACGGAACTTAAACAGCTGCTGAGAATGGCTTATTATCTAGCAAGACTCATCCCAAAATTTCAGATATCATGGCACCTTTGACTTCTTTGCTATCAACAAGAAAACAATTCATCTGGGATACGCCACAGGAAAAGGCATTGAAAAAGCTAAAAGAAAGCTCTCGTCCGAACTAGTACTTACTGTGTTTGACCCTAACAAACAGTCGACAATAACAGCTGATGCTTCATCCTATGGATTAGGAGCTATGTTATGCCAGAAACAAGAAGATTCTAAGATGAAGGGAATGCTTGCAGAACCTTACCTCCAACGGAAAAACGTTACTCTCAGATTGAGAAAGAGGCACTGGCACTCACTTGGTCATAGGTCATTCCATGTCAGTTCAGGCAGGCATGTAACCCACCATCACAGATTTTGATGAAACTGCGTGTGTTTGTTCCTATTATTAAGATATGATCACCAGTATTTTTTTTTTACTCCTTGGTGAAATAGTTTCTGAGAAAAAAATTGTCAAAATTTTGAAAAACTGCTGTCAATTGGCATTCTTGACTGCTCGGTTTTCAAATGTAGCATGACATAAATATAATCATATTTCAATATCTACTCTACAAATCATCTTCAAATAATTTATACATAATATTTAGGGTACCCAGTTTATGAAAAAAAAATACTGTTACGCTTATAACATTTTAAGTGTGTCTAAAAAAATGTTTAAACTTTGAAGTGGTGAATTTTTTATGAAAAATAATGCATTAACAAAAAAAGCATTATCAACAAAAGGCGGTATTTTTATTAAATTTATTTTTTGTGGGGGATATACTTAAATGTGTCCTTTACCTGATTCTGAAATAAAAATTGTAGGATTTTGGGTGTTTTTAGTAGTATTTCCTATTTTAAAATATTTTGAGGCGTATTTCAAATCAAATCAAGCCATTCCATGTCAGTTCCCCTAAGCCATTTAATTCACCGTCACAAATTTCAATGAAACTGGGTATGTTTATAGCTCATTTTAAGACGTAATCACCTTTAATTTTCTGGATTTTCTTCTAAGTAAAATATTTTTTAAGATAAAAAAAATCTAAATTTTGAATTTTTTTTAAAATGTTTTTAATGACAGTTCTATATTTAAAGACTGCATAAAAAAAGTCAATTCAATATAAAATCTCTAAATAAATTTCAAATAATGTATATGTAAAAAATAATGTAGGCAGGTTATTATTTATTGTTGTTTGTCATGTTTAAACACTAAGGGTGTGTTTAATCTTGTGAATTTTTAAAATCAAGAATTTTGTTAAAAATAATGTGTTAATCAAAAATTTATTATTAACCGAAGTCAGGGTGTTATTACTTGTTTTAATTGTACGTAAAAATATCTTTTAAATAGTTATAAAATAAAAATAGTGAAAATATGAGCAATTTTAACAAAATTTTCGTAACATGTGAAAGTTTAATGATAAATATTGAAGCTTTTCATGCTAAGATGTACTATAACGACTACGATATCGTGTACTGCTACTCTTGCTTAAATATAATACATACAATAATAAAATAACAAATATTATTTACAGCAATAAAAATTAAATTAAATAGTACCAGTTCCTTTACCAACACTACACTGCTCAACAGCCGACTTAAAATCAACATCTCACTCTTATTGAAAAATACTTTCATTTGTTCGAATAATAAATAAACTACATTTAAATATCTTAATACGAACTTATTATCTTAAGACGATAATAATAACTAAACAACATAATGAATTTATAAATCAGCTTTTAATTGAAAATACATGAAATGGTCGCTTTAAATGTTGTTGTTCATCGAGTCAATCAAAATAAATTTAAAAAAAATAGTGAACCTAATATGCTGGCTGCAATGACACTTCTAACAAAACTGATTAATCCATGACCATTTGCCATCAAACCCGAAAGATCAAAAAGAAAAAATCAGCTGTAGTGTGAATGTGACATACTCAGTTGTTGGGATAGTAATGTCTGTGAAATTTTCCCTTGTACTTCAATAAAATATAAACATGTACGCTTTCTTCATTGATTCAAATTAAGTGAAACAATTATAAAATTTTGTTGTCATTACACCAGATGTTAAATTTTTCGTTACATACTATTAGATAAGTTCTTTACTTTTAGATATTATTGACATAATATCATAAAATTTACCATATGTATTCTCTATAAGTGTATAAACAATATATATGCTTTGTTAAACATAAGTGAATAATTTTTAAATAATTTGTTTGAGAACAGGGATATATATACACACATATATATATACATATATATATATATATATGTTGAAAATTCATCTTTCAGCAATATTGTGATGAAATAAATCAAATTGCATATCATAAGAAACTGAATAAAGTTACAAAAATGCATCTCATTAAGTTTTAAGTAATTTTTTAGATATAGTTATTTGAAAGGTATAAATATAATGGATTATGCATTTTTTGCATATTTTTAAAGCACAATATGTCAAAATGTTCTTCAAAAGAGTGAAATTTGGTATGTTTTTCAATATTAGCAGCTCAATGCTAAATTTTCAATATTAGCAGACAAATATGAATTTTAAGATTAGGAGTGTCATTTTGAAAATTTCTGTTGGGCAGTGAGGAGCTAGTGATTTTTCTCTTTTTTGGAAAGGGATAATTGCTCTTCGCTCCAGAAGTTTTACTAGAAAACAATATTTTTTATTTTTTTCCTTAAGAAACGAACATAAAAGATAATTTGAAAAATAAAATAAATGTATAAATAAAAATATTTCCAGAGATTGGATAAATTTTACATCTGAAAATATTGATAATTTTAAATATGATTTAAATACTACTAAAACCAACCAAAATCCCACTATTTTTATTTCAGATCCAGTTATAATGTAGTATTATGTACAGCTTAAAATTAAAAAATTAGTCATAGAAACTCCGCCTCTGATTGATAAAGCTTTTTTAATAATTTCATTATTTTATAATAATTTCATTATTTTTTGTAAAATATTTTTGATTGCAAAGATTATACAATTTTTTAGACACATTTAGATGTTTTTTAACGTTACAGCAATATTTTTTTCATAATCTACATACTTTATTTACCTTGCTTAAATTATTTGAAGAAGATTTCTTTATTAGTTATTGAAATATGATTTTATGTATAAAATCAGGCCTTTGAAAATTGAACAATCATTAATGGCAACTCGTGGCAATTTTCCAAAACTTTGATAATTTTTTTCTAATATTTTCAATATTTTTATTTTATAACCATTTAAAAGATATTTTTACGTACAATTTAAAAAAAAAGCAATAACACCCTGCCTTCGGTAAATAATAAATTTTTGATTAACACATTATTTTTGACAAAATTCTTGATTTTAAAAATTCCCAAGATAAAAGACACTCTTAGTGTTTAAACATGACAAAAACAAAAAATAATAATCTGCCTACATTATTTGTCACATATACATTATTTGAAACCTATTTAGTGATTTTATATTGAAATGACTTTTTTTTTAATGCAGTCTTTGAATATCATTAAAAAAAATTTAAAACAATTTTTCAAAATTTTGATATTTTTTTATCTTAAAAAATATTTTACTTAGGTTCAAGAAAATTAAAGGTGATTATGTCTTAAAATGAGCTATAAACAAACCCAGTTTCATTGAAATTTGTGGCAGTGAATTAAATGGCTTAGAGGAACTGACATGGAATGACTCTGCTTGATTTGATTTAAAATGCGCCTCAAAATATTTTTAAATAGAAAATACTACTAAAAACACCCAAAATCCCACTATTTTTATTTCAGAATCAGGTAAAGGACACCTTTAAGTATATATCCCACAAAAAATAAATTTAATAAAAATACCGCCTTTTGTTGATAGTGCTTTTTTTGTTAATGCATTATTTTTCATAAAAAATTCACGACTTCAAAGTTTAAACATTTTTTTTAGACACACTTAAAATGTTATAAGCGGAACAGTATTTTTTTTCATAAACTGGGTACCCTAAATATTATGCATAAATTATTTGAAGATGATTTGTAGAGTAGATATTGAAATATGATTATATATATATATGACATGCTACATTTGAAAACCAAGCAGTCAAGAATGCCAACTGACAGCAGTTTTCCAAAATTTTGACAATTTTTTTCTCAGAAACTATTTCACCAAGGAGCAAAAAAAAAATACTGGTGATCATATCTTAATAGTAAGAACGAACACACGCAGTTTCATTAAAATCTGTGATGGTGGGTTACATATTGATATTTTACTGCCTGATTTGATGTGGATGCCCCCAATGCGAAAAGTTTTGCAATTATTTGACTGGTGCAAAATTTCTTTCGGAGACTGATCACAAACTTCTAGTGCCTATATTAATGAGAAAAACTTTAGATGATCTCACTCCTCGTCTTCAGAGACTGAAAAGGAGATTAATGATATACTCTTTTGATGTTTTTCATACTCCACGAAAACATTTAGTCGCAGTAGATGCATTATCCAGAGCATCTCACCAACAGGAGTTCCCGACTTTTGATTTCGAAGAAGATGTCGAACTCTTCGTCAATCAAATCACAGAATCTGTTCCTATAGCTCCGCAAAGACTTTCCCAATTAAAATTGGAACAAGAAAAAGCCTCAACATGTAGGATGCTTATGCTACCTTAAGGACTACCTATGCTTTAGAAGGATTGATAGAAAAAAAGAAAATAGAAGATAGAAAAATCTTGCCCTGTCTTTTGCCCTTTAAGATACGAAATTTCAGTTCAGAATGGGCAAATTATGAGAGGAACTCAAGTAGTTGTACCAGACGAGCTACGACAAGAAATCGTGGAGAAAATCCACGAAGATCACATGTTCGAATATGTCCATCATGCATACAGGAAGCTAGAAACTATTCTAAAACACTGAAACCAACTAGTTTTCATCAAAGACCATGGGAAATTGTAGCTATGGATCTATTCAAGCATCACTCAGACTGGTATTTGCTGGTGACTTTTATTCGCGCTATCCAGAAGTCGTAAAACTAGACAAGCTCACATCCAAAGAAGTAATTCTGTACTGTAAGTCAATATTCGCCAGACATGGAATACCTTATATAATCAGATCTGACAGTGGAAAACAGTTTGAAGTGACTCGAACAATTTTCTACAGCATATGGTTTCAAGCATGTTACGTCTAGTCTCACATACCCTCAAAGCAATGGCTTTGTGGAGACAACAGTCAAGGTAATCAAATTTAGATTCAAAAAGTCAAGAGATCCTTATTTAGCTTTGTTGTTCTACAGAGCTTCGCCTTTGAAAAATGGTTATAGCCCTGCAGATTTATTGATGGTACAGACAGTGACAACTCTACCCATAGCACTCTCAAAACTTCAACAAAAACTGGTGCAGTAGAACAGGTTGGAAGAAATAGAAAAAAATAGAATAAAATCACAAGAAAGAGATTATAATCGAAGACATAACACCCATGAGCTGAAACCAATAAATCCAAGGGAAAAGGTTTGGTTAACAGATAGAAAGGCTGTTGGTACTGCAGACAGGGAAGCAGATACAAATGTATCTCGTTAAGGAAGGACAACAAACCCTAAGGCGAAATAGGAAGTGTTTAATTCCAGGTACTAAACTACAAGTAAGTCCAGTGGAACATAACATGAGGGAAGTTCTTTCAGAAGAGGTTGCCAAAAATGAGGTGCAGTATCCAAAACAGTAAGATCGGGTCATGCTGTCGTAATCAAAGAAAACGACAAAGTTAGACCACCCTGTTGTCACTGGAAGTGGAAGAACTGTGAAAGCTTCAAACAGACTAAATCTTTGAAAGGGGAGATGTGGCGTTATCCACGTTATTCTCGCCTCTAAAGAGAACTATGAACACTAGTTATATATGTTAAGCCTGTCTTGATATTTATTACCTGTAGAACTTATGTTAACTGTAACTCCAGTAGTTGTAGGTTGAGCGCTCTGTGCAATGTTTGTTATAAAATGAAGAGCTGAGTGGATGAACATGTTATGCGACATTTTCTAAAAAAAATTTTATCTTTTGGATGAAAGCGTTATGAAATATCCTATCACATGGTGAAGCTAAAATACTAAGATTCTATTTAGTCCTGAAGATTTAAGACATTATTCATTAATATTTAATATTTTAATATTTAATAATGTCAATAATATTAATAATTTTTAATGTTTGAAAATTAAATATGAATAAGTTTTTCTGAGAGAGTTTAGTACCATACCTGTTAATATTTTAAACACATTGTATCAAACAGAAAATAAATCATTAAAATTTACAGCAAAAACTTTCACTTCAAATTTCTTCAAATGTAATTTTTGTTGCTTAACATGTTCTTCCACTTAGCTCTTCAAATGTGTAATGTTCTAAAGTGCATTATTTCATATTATACAGGGTGTCCGGTCTCAACGGTGTCCAATGGCTAATTCCTAAACCGTTAGTCATAGACATATAGTTCCAATTACAAAAATGTTTTAAATCAGGTAAAGAAATATTTCAAAAGCGATTTGAGTCAATAAAAACATTTCTTAAAAAATTACGAAATTTAAATTTTTATACGGTCCCCCGGTCCTATAAGTTATATTTAGTGAAATTTTCCTTTTACACTGACAAGTAATACAAAAAAAGTCCCGTTATTCTACGATTAAAATTGACCGAGTAATAGCTGTTTAAAGTTGGACCATATTTTTTGCTGCAAATTGGGGGTCATTCACAAATTTAGTCGAAATATAATTTCGTCAGATATAAAAAATGTTTGGGAGTAAAATTAACATTGCAATGTAAATTTGAAATCTTTAATCATTCTGGAATATTAATGGAAAATATACAATTTGTAATAAACATTTAAGAAGAAAGAAAAAACAGAATTTTTGTTAAATGATTCTAAATTAACAACCTCAATTCTTTACAAAATGATACGTATTTTAAAATATTATTAGATTGCACAAGCCTGCAAAAGTTGGGTTATGTCATGTTTTTTAGCTGTTGATAATTGATTCTTATATATTCTGTATCACTAAATCCGAAATTGACCTTCATTTTTAACTATCATATCAGGATATTTCGCAAATTGCAAATTTCAAAGTTAAGAAGTTCAATGTCAAAATTGAATTTCCTCCCCCATCTCATCGGACCACTCAGCTTTTTAGCTGTAAGAATCCCAGGAAAAGCAAAAATATCGAATAAATTTTTTAATAAAATAAAATAATATAAAATAAAATAAAAATGTTTTACATATGTTTTATAGTATGAGATTTTCGCTATATTTTAACTTACACATTTGCGATTTGCAAAGAAATTCTAGCGTGATGGTTAAAAATGAAGGTCATTTTCAGATTCAGTGCTAAAAGTGCGTAAAAATCGATTATCAAAAGTTAAAAAACACAACCATCTCCTCTACTTTATAGTATTCGATTTTTGTTATTCTTTACATTTGAAAATTTGTGATTTGTGAAATATCCTTACATGATGGTTAAAAATTAAGGTAATTTTCGGATTCAGTGCTTAAAAATACATAAAAGTTAAAAAACCCAACAATTGCAGTCTTGTATTATCTAATCTAAAACTTTTTCTTAAACTCCTTGGCAGAAATCTATCCGAAATATTTTGTGTTATCCTGTGAAATAAGTATAAATGGTAACCACCGAAAATCTTAATAATATTAGATTGTTATCGGATTTGCGCCAGTATGTATAATGCAATCTCGATCGGATATTTAAAAGTGGGTTAAAGTTCGAGTACAAATTTTGAACTGGAAAAACATACATACGATTGTTGAAGTAACATAAAAACTTATAAAAAATCATAATTTTTGTTAAAAGAAATCATAACAGAAACAGTCTCAAATCCTGACAAAATAAAACATATGTTATTTTAACCAATTTGAGACTTAATCATAATACTTGTAGGATTTTTTTTCAAAGCGCAGATACACATGAATTAAGATCTTCGAATACTTTAAACACTTGGTATATGATCCCTCAAAGCCAAGCCGAACTCATTTGTTTTCAGAGTAGAAAAGTGGCATAAGTCATGCATTTTTAAAGTTTCATAACTCGCTCAATTTTAGCGTTATATGAATGGGACTTTTTTTGTCTTACTTGTCGGTGTAATAGGAAAAAATAACTAAATATAACTTATAGGACCGGGGGACCGTATAAAAATTTAAATTTCGTAATTTTTTAAAAAATGTTTTTATTGACCCAAATCGCTTTTAAAATATTTCTTTACCTGATTTAAAACATTTTTGTAATTGGAACTATATGTCTATGACTAACGGTTAAGGAATTAGCCATTGGACACCGTTGAGACCGGACACCCTGTATAGTAACATACTCCCGTCTACGACGGTAAACGTTTCATTTAAGCTCGGCAGTCTCTTTTAAGATACATAACACCACAGCTGTTTTCGTGATTAAATAAGATCAATTAAACATTTGAAAATCAGTAAACAATATATATCAGTAAAATAAGTAAACAATGTCGCTGCCTCCCTGAATTTTATAACGATGCTATAAGATAATCGTTTTAAACAGGACGTTTTAAATATCACTTACTTTTCATCAAAGTTTCCTTCCTCTTTTTAGTATTCACGTGAAAATACATTTTTAAATTAAAAGGAAATATTATTATTTGCGCTGTATTTAAATTACAAACATTAGGTAAAAAAGTCTTTCAAAATATGAATTAAATCTCTCTTGTAAATATATTTTTTTAATTGAAACCGTTTGGTAGTATCATCATTTGGTCATTTTAAATATAGCGTAACTTTCCCCGCTTACTGTTTTTAATGCGTAATAATTTAATTATTATTTTAAAGTTTTCCTTCTCTTTTTAATATTCACGTGTAAATACACTTTTTATGGAGTAATTTTCCTCCATTTTACTGTGTTGTCCCATTTAATTTTCATTTTAAAGTTTTCATTCCCTTTTTAATAGTCAATTGTAAATACATTTTTTAAATGAAAGGAAATATTATTTGCGGTGTTTTACTATTTGGCAACAATATAAAAAAAAAATGACCGTCTCAAAATATGGAATTGAATTGATGAAAATTTGAATAAACCCAGCAAAAAAAGAACTTTGGGCCATCAGCTGGAAAAAAGATGGCAGCCAGCACTGCCATCAGCGGTAAAGTGCAATGGTGCCATTATTTAAACCAGTACAAAAGTTTCCGTGCGGAATACAGCTGACCCATAACTGATGGCCAACAGCAGGCCAGCATTGATATGCCATCACATTACTTCAATCCTGCACTTTTCCTGCGGTGCTAGCACCTATCCCACTTCTATTCCTGTGCTGGCCCAGCACTTTCCCTTACAAACATTTCTTATAGAATTCTATAAAAAAAAAAAACAATGTATTATAGAATTATGACCCTTTTTCTATAAGCTAGTTTCACCAAGCGCTATAGAAATATCTGTAGTAGAAATGCCTATAGAAATATTTGAACTTGCAGCGGTTTCCGTGTGGTCACCCTCCCAAGTACTAACCGCGCTCGGTGCTGTTTGGTTTTCGTGACCGGACATGAACAAGTACTTTCAGCGTATTCTACGACCGCTCGTAGTTTTCAAGCTCTCATTACACTATTTCAAGTTTGTTTCTTTTGTGATTTACGTTCTCAATCATTAAACTGGTATAGAAATTATTGTATAGTATAGAAATCATATTTATTTTATACGCTTTTTTTATTATTATTGATTCTCATCTGTGTAAAATATGAAAACCGGAATCCTTTGTAACTTAGTAAAACCAGATTTTAGGAGAGAGAAAAAGTGCGTTGAAATAAGGAATTTATTTATTTATTCATTTACTTAGTTATTTTGTTGGTGGCTGTGGTGCTATATTATTTACAATTTTAAAAAAATTAGCTTCACAGCTTAAATTGTGTTAAGATATTCATTTCAGATTTGTGTTCAAATACTCAATGTCTTCAATATTCGCAACGTCACCGAGCGTAAGGGTTCCCAGCAATAATACTGCAAAAGTTCGTGCACTTCCATGTAGTGGTGGACCAGCGCATGAGATAAAACTGAAGACCACCAGATTTTTATCTGATGATTTCTAACAGCAAAGTTGACTGAAGCTGTCCAGCCGTTGCCATGCAGTGGCAAACCATTAGCCAGCACTTCTCCATCATTGCCAGCACCTATCTTGCTGCTGGCCAGCAAGTTCCTCTTTGCTGGGAAAAGTTTTAAAAAAAACCCTCAAAAAGTTAGTCATATTTGAAAAATGATTGCACACTGTACACAGCAAGCTCGTCAAGTATGTCCCTTCAAAAGATGGTTAAATGCTATGCATAATTTTGTCCCTATAAAACTTTTTTAGCGAAACTATTTTGACCGACTTCAACATCAAAAAACGCTTAAAATAATTGCTTCATTTAAAAACTGTCTGTTTCAGCGTATTTATCGAACACTTCTCTATAAAACTACCAATTTTCATATTTTTATATGCAATACATTTCTTATTATCCGAGAAAGACCTCCGGTCACAAAAATTCATTTGCGGCGGCGACAGCGTTAGTTACCTTTTTTAGGTGCGTTCGTAATTATATAAATACGTAGCACCTATAGTCGTCGTTCGGCCCGTCCGTCCGCATATAACAGAGCGAAAACTACCCAAATATATAATTGTTGCAAAATTTTGTCGAATTATTTCAAATTTTATGAA
This sequence comes from Maratus speciosus, assembly GCA_963932465.1. NCBI lineage: Eukaryota > Metazoa > Arthropoda > Arachnida > Araneae > Salticidae > Maratus > Maratus speciosus. The sequence continues at coordinate 146,431,820 of OZ010791.1, forward strand.
AATCGGATGTATAGTTTAATTACATGGACAGTCAAAAGCTCTCCGTTACATTACGGCCAATGGGAAAAAAATATTTCAAATGCATTTTAATGATGTTACAGCCTTTCGAACAGAATGAAATGGATATGAACTTATGAAGTGCACTAAAATATACATTCAGTACAATATGCGGTGCAAAAAAAATATTTATAAAACTAGTTATAGTACGACCGCACCTCATTTGCCACGTTTGATGTGTAATTTCCAACTTGATTTAAAATATAGAATAGAGAGATGTGCAAAAGCTTGGATAAATTTAAAATATGGTACTGCACACTACAACTAAACTTTTTGTACAGGAAACTAAGGTTAAAATCGAATTATTCATTCAAAAATTCGTATAGTCCCTCAATGAAATCGTAATTCGGGTTTATTATTCAGCACTTTAACAATAAAGAAGCTGTTTTAACGCAATTTGAAACATACTGACTATTCTATATGTAAAATGCAAGGATATGACGAGAACTGATAGAGGTGGATACCATCCTTAACAAAATAGCGTTGAACTTGGACCCCCCCAGCCCCCCCCCCCTCAAATATCTCCGAATGTAACTGACAGTTCATATTTACCAAATGCTGTGAACTTCCATTACTTTTCATGACATCAGTACATTTACACAAAGCAAGGTTGTTGAAAATTGCTTTCAGATTTTTTATTTTAGTTAAAGTTATGGAAAGATAGTTCGTGTTGGAGCGAGACACCCTGTATTTTTGAGTCAGAAAAGAGATTACAACCCTGGTTTCTTCTACAAAAATTATTTGTTTTTGTGTGCATTATCACCTCTAAGCCTTTTAAGGGACAAGTAATTCTGTTGCAGTAATGTTAAATACACACTAGAATTTACAAACAATTTTATTTGAAAATAAACACATATGCAATTTTGAAGGGTTTTTTTTCCCCGTAAATTATTACAAAATTTATTTAAAAAGTGCTAATATAATTTTGTATTAAACTTAAGTTAATATATATATTATACACCGCCCTTCAAAGGGTTAAAGTTTGTCCAATCTTTATTTAATCGCCCTATGTTGCTTTCAAAACCTTTTGTCTTCATGGACTTATTAAATATACTTATGTACAGTCCTGGAAAAAAAGAAACACATCGCCCCCCCCCCCCCACTGTGTCTGCCGCAAATCATCAGATAGAAATGTGACTGTTACCAATCGATTAATAACAACGTCTACAAATTAATTCTATACTTAAATTTCACGAAGTCTACAATGTCTACATATACAGGTTGTCCATGAAATCATGGGCTAAATAAGAGAAGGTAAAGTACAATCGTGGGGAAAAAAGTAAACACCCCCTACAAACTCCTAACAAATTATCATAGAAGAAAGGTACTGGTACTGAACGATTGGAAATAAAGTCTACTTTTAAATTATGTATATAAAATTTGCTTAGGGGGCCATCTACATATTAAAACGAACCCAAACTTCATTTTTTTCAGTGGCAATACCCAATTTTAACAAGATATTTCAAATCTTTGGTTCAAACTATGCCTAGACATCAAATTCCAAGTCATTTTAATGATAAGTTTTTGAATTATACCCATTCAAAATTTAGTGCTTCTAATGTTAAGTTACATTTTCATATATTTATTAATATTTCCTTAAATTATACTCCTAATGTGTAAATTTTTTGTGTAGCAATAATACTAAAATACCCAAACCTAAATAAATTGAAATTGCAATTTTTATAATTTTATGATATGAATTATGAAATTAATATTCGGAAAAATTATGATTTGCAACCTACAGTTTTTTGATGAATTTAGATTTATTGGTTCCTGCTTTATGTAAATTCGAAATTTCACATTTTTCTTCCAAGTAGTTTTCAAATTATGCTTAAAAAACGGAAAAAATTATGGTTTAAGCGACCTTCTATGATAGAAGTGACTAGATTTTTTGAAATTTCTGATGCTGTCCTGTAATCTAGCTTTCTTCAATGTCTGCTTGAGTGGGTCTTAAAATGCCTTGATCAAGAAGGGGAATCTCTCGGTCAACAATAGAGTACCGAACTTCAGTTGGGATACCGCCCCTAAAATAAGCTCGTTTTAAAATAATTAATTTCTCGCAAACTTATCGTACGAATTGCATAAAAATTCGTTTTTAGGCTAATTGAAGGGTGTAGAGTTCATTTATGTCGTCAGAACTGTGTATTGCTATTAAAAAAAAAAAAACAAAGTTATGGTTCGTTTTAATATGTAGATGGCCTCCTAAGCAAATTTTATACACATCATTTAAAAGTAGACTTTATTACCAATCGTGTGGTACCAGTAACTTTCTTCTACGATAATTTTTTGCAGAGTTACAGTAAGGGGTGTTTACTTTTTTTTCCACGACTGTACACCTAAAGAAGCAATTTTGGTATAGTCGGAAAAGAAAAGTGTTGGCAAAAAACAAGAAATGTGTAAGAAGTGAAAATAAGCGTTTTATTGGCATAAACAATTACAGTAAGTGTTCAAATATGCCATCACCAACATCGATACCGGTCTGTCAGCGTCTAGCAAATGATTGGAATACCTTTTCGAATATTCCAGGGGTTTCAGGAATAGTTGCAGCAGCGACTGAGTCTTGCAATGAGGTCTTCATCACAGTCGATTGGTGTCTCGTAGATGATACACCTGGAATCTTCGAAAGGGCACTCCAATAACTTGCTAGACACTGCCAGACCTGTATCGATGTTGGTGATGGCGCATTTGAGCACTTACCGTAACTGTTATGTCAATAAAACGCTTGTTTGCATGTCCACCGCATGTCTTGTTTTACACCTACACTTATCATTTTCGACCCCACCTTGCTATATACCAAAAGTGGTTTTTTTTATGTGTACTTTACCTTCACTTAGAATTTAACCCATGTTTTCAGGAACGCTCTGTAAAAATTGTAAAATAATAATAATAATTTTCCATACTAATACCTAATTTTAACATCCTATTTCCATTCTTCTGTAAATTTCACGTTCTGATATCAAACAAGAAATCGTTCGGTCAAGTAAATTAGGGATTATGCAGGTTCAAGGTTTGCTACTCTGATGTTAAATTCATTTTTAATCGTCAAAAAACGATTGCATTGCGAGTAGTTTTTGAAGCATAACTCAAAACCTACTTGACGGGATGAGCTGTCATTTTAGATTTCGACGTTTGAAGGTTCTGGCAATTGATTTCTGTTTTAAAAATTCATAGGTTACAATTCCTGTTAATTTCAAAAATAAATATTTTTTTAATTAATTTTCAGAAGTATGGGTTGAAATTTCCAGAAGCTTGAAATATGCGAATCCAAAATCACAGCTGATTCGCCTAGTAGCTTCTGAGTTATGCTAAAAAAATGCAATCTGTTTCGCAACGGCTGAAAAGGTTTTTCAACGATTTAACTCCCAATTTACGAATATTTTGACCTAACGACTTCCTGTTTGGTATTCAAAGGTAAAATTTACCGAAGAATCCAAATATGACATCAAAATTAGGTGCTAGAAAATGAACTGCATTATTGTACAATATCTATATAAGGTTACCCTGAACTCATGGACCAAACTGTAATAGAAGGTAAAATACATATAAAAAAGCAATTTTGGTTTCGCAATTTGGGGTCGAAAATAAAAAGTGTTGACGAAACATAAGAAATGCGGAGGAAACGAAAACAAGCGTTTTATTAACATAACAATTACTAGTAAGTGCTCTAATGTGCCATCACAAACATCTATACAGGCCTGCCAGGGTCTATAGTTCATTTTTTTTTTCATCTGGCTGTTGACCTTCATTCTTTATATTCACCATCACCAGCTTCCATGGAAGTCCCAGATAACTCGTATTTCCCACTCTTTTCGTTCTTGACTATAGGAGTTCCGAAACAACCTCAAATGTAGTGTGAAAAAAGTATCCAGCAGGGGAATTCAGAACTCATTATGAGAGAAACACCCTGGAGGTCAACCGCCAGTCTTAGCGAAAAACACTGTAGCAAGTGGTTGGCGTACTCTTTCGAAAATTCCAGGACTCTTATCAAAGAGGCACCAATTGACTCTGATGAGGGCCTCATTGCAAGACTTTCAGTCGCTTCTGCAACTGTTTGTGAAACACATGGAATCTTCAAAAGGGTACGCCTATCACTTGCTAGGCTCTGCCGGTACTGTACCGATGTTGGTGGTGGCACATTTAAGCGCTGTAATTGCTATGTCAATACAACGCTTGTTTTCATTTCCTCCGCATTTCTTGTTATTCTGCTAACACTTTGCCTTTCCGATCCCACACTGCGTTACCAAAACTGCTTTTTTATTTGTACTTTACCTTCCCTTATAGTTTGGCTCATGAGTTCAGGGATACCCTGTATGTACGAGGGTTGGAACTTTAATAGTGGCAACACTGCTGTAAAAACGCTACGCAACAAAACCAAAGAATGTCGCGTACACCATACGTGAGCTACATACCTGTCTTACCACTCAGCAAAAAGACTCGTCCTTCCTACGTCACGCGCATGCGGAGTGACGCGAAGAACTGATCCTTGTATTAGCTTGCGGTTTAAAGTAAGTGTTGTTAGGATGTTTTCAAAACAAGAACAACGAAGTTCGATAAAAATTGATTGTGCCAGAGGTCGTACAGCACGACAATGTCATCTAGGGCTTCAAGAGGCTTGCGGGGAATCTGCATTGCCTTACAGAACTGTAGAAGATGGGTAAAAGCCTTCAATGAAGGACGCCAAAATGTGGCAGACATGCATCGGACAGGTCGTCCTAGTGTCAGCGAAGCAGAATTGCATGATGTTCCCGCACTAATGGACAGTGATCGACGCCAAACGATTCGTGAGTTGGCCCGAGAGACAGAATTTGCGTATACGACTGTGCTGCACATTCTGAAGGAACGCCTGGGCATGAGAAAAATTGCTTCACGATGGGTTCCACATCATTTGACGGAAATGCAGAAATGGCTACGATACGATGCTGCTCGAACCCACCTGGAGCGCTATGATCGCGAATGAGAGGCTTTTTTACGCCGTATCTTTACGCTGGATGAGACTTAGGGCAGATCGTACCAGCCAAAACTGAAACGCCAATCAAACGAATGGCGTCATTACGGGTCACCACGAAGATCGAAATTTCGTCAGAATCCGAGCAATGTGAAAGTTATGGTGATTCTCGTGCACGACTGTGATGATGTCATCCTAACGCATACTGTTCCCCCACAGCAGACCGTCAATGCGCAGTATTACTGCTCATTTTTGGAGCACCATCTCAGACCAGCTTTGAGAAAAAAACGGCGACACTTTCTGCAGAACGCCCCTATCATTTTGCAATACTCGGACGCATGCAGCGCAAGCTGTGACTGATTTGTTAGATCGATGGGGCTGGGAAGTGCTTTACCATCCACCATACTCCCCAGATCTAAGTCCTTGAGACTTTGACTTAATTCCTAAAATAAAGGAACCACTTCATGGCATTCGCTTCCAAACTGTTCCAGAGATTCTTGCGGCAATAGACTGGTCCATTCGAACTATCAACAGAACAGGCGCTGCTACGGGTATTCTGCGACTCCCACATCGTTGGAAACGGGTTATACACAATGCTAGTGACTGTGACTATATTGAAGGACTGTAAAACATGGTGACATGGTCCACTTTTGTATTCCATGTAAATAAATAGTTGCCAGTATTAAAGTTCCAACCCTCGTAGGTGACCCCTAAGTAAAACTGGGTACAGCATTAATTAGTAGACATTAATTATTACTAGAGATCGACCGAAAATTCGTTTTCATTTTCGTCTCAAAATCTGAGTTTCGCTGAAAATTCGTTTCCGGTTAAAATGCTGCTGAAAATTCGGCCGCACCGAAACTATCTGTATTCCAAAAATCTCGTTTCTTCCTTCGGAAATTTTCAACATTACTCATCGATTTCAGCTTTATCGGCTCAAATGAGACTATTTATTGCTACGAACTTCCTTGTGTATAACTATCAGTCGTGACTGACTCAAGACGTGAATGCAAATTATAAAACGAGCAATGCATGTATAACTAAACTTTTTAACGTGCTCATTAAAAGCTGCAGACATGACAGCAATAGAAAATTTTCCGTTTGAAACCGCAGAAGTGTTTCGAATACTCTTTGAGAAAGTTCTAGTATAACAGATGATCATTTACAGAAATCATTATAAAAAATAAATCGAGGTGTGTATGCATAAAACTAAAATATTTTTTAATTAAATGAAATTCGTAAAATTAGACAATCTTTCTGTGTCGTTGATGAATTAATTACGTTTTATTTTATATGAAAATAAAAAGTTTTGGGTCTAAGGCACAGACAGCCAACTTGGGACACACATATAATAAATTAATAATTATCTATATTTAATAAATATATATAATTAATTAATAATTATGCATTTTTTTTCTTAATACGTATAATTAATTAATAATTATGTATATTTATGTATGTATTAATTACTTTTTAAAAAATTGGACATTTTCGTTTTCGGATGAAAATAGGAAAATCGCCGAAATTCGGTTTCGGTTTCGGCTTTAAATACCTGTTTCGGCTTTAAATACCCGAATCGATCCTTAATTATTACTAATTGAATGGTATCTGTCACATCGCTATACGATGATTTGCGGCAGAGATAATAGGGGTGGTGCGTTTTATTTTTTTGTTTGTTTGTTATTTCTTTTTTTCCCCAAGATTGTACATATTTAGATTTTATATGTTTGGAATTTCGGAAAATATTTATTCTTGCGTCCTTTTAGTAGATAATCAACAACACATTGCAATAACTAATCTCCAAGCTTTATATTCATACCAGATGTTTTTCTGAGTTAGAACTGACGTTAAAAGCTTCGCGGACGTTCTCAAAAACAAAGATGAAATATGAGTAACTTGAACATGTTTTCTTTATTTGTAAATGCTGTGTGCTAAGTATATCTACAATTACGAATAAACAATTAATTTCTTTATAATTTGAGATCATATTTAAGGCGTATTTAAAATAATGTTTACTCGGAGTTAATCTTGAGCTAAAATATACTTGAAAAGGCTGGTATAACATTTATAATCTATGGTAACAATAAATCATACATTCATGAGAAATGTCCTTCAGAACTGGGATACACTGACAATTGAGTGGTTCAGAAGACAATCCGACTAACTCCATTTCAAGTGGCATTTTTTTTTTTTTTTTAACAAAGGAACATTGAAAATTTTCTATATATTTATACAGTGATAAAAAAAGTTACCCTTGATTAAAAGAAAATTAATGAATTCAATCAAAATATCCGCGAAAAAATATTATATAGATGCAATATTTTTATAGTTACAATAACTTTAACTGTTTATACTGAACATTTTCATTTGATGGAGTTAATCGATTTGTGCGCTGAACGGCTCAATTGTAGCTGGTATTAAGGAACACAATTTGACTCAATTTTGAAATTAAAAAAAAGACAAAAAAAGGAAGATATTTTTCCACGGATGGTTAAGAAAGTGATAAACGCTGATGTAATTTAATGGAAAACTATATTTATTAATTACGCGCATTCTGATATATATAAAGTACAATAACTAAAGGTCTTTATTTATTTATTTTTTTAATGCAATAAAACTTTGTAAAATTTTGTCTTTTTCAAAAGTCAAATTTCTGTAAAAACACAGTTGTATCTCGGACAGAAGCAAAAGCTGATTAACATTTCACATGGTATTAATAAAACAGGAACGAAAAGTTATGCTTAAGTTATAGATTATGGAACAGTTTCCAATACAATCAGAATACTGGAACAAAACTTCACCGTTTAACCCCTTCGGGACGGGAGCCTTTTACGAAATTTTTAATCTTTTGTCACCGTTTTCTAAAAACAGAAATTTGTTTCTTTTTGAATCGAGAAGATGCGCTGATTAAATAAAGCAAATTTTATAGTAAAATTTTACTGGTGAGGAAAAACAAGGATAATGAGCGCTTCACGCGGCACGTATACGTGTCGCTCGTCCCCAACGGGTTAAGGGGACGGTGAAGTTTAAGGGGAAGCTCAAAAAAATTTCTTTTAATTTTCATAATAGAGATTTGAAATTTGGTGTAAATATACATTTCCCCATAAGTATATAGGACACCTTAAAAGAAATTTCCAATCTTATTATAATTTTAAGATCTTTTAAAACATTTTAATTTTTAAAACAAAATTTTAAAATACTCCTTTCGTTTTAATTTTTCAGATATTTCCTCGATTTTGGATTGCAGTCACGTAAAACTCTATTATAAATAAATCTGTGTGTCGATTTTGTAATACCTTAAATAGTTAATTTTTTAGAGATATTTTTCTGAATTCCATATCAATTTTCATCAAAATTATGCCTTATAATAAATTAAAAATCCAATTTAGTCGAAGTTAAAAATCGAGTTGTCTTAATGAAGTCGAATTTTAAAATGCGTACACAGTTTCTTTTTAAGCAATGTTAGGATTGTTCCTTATCAGTTTCATGAATTTTGACCAAAAATTAAGTAGCAAGAAACATTTCAAAAATTTAAAAAAAAAAAAGTTGAAACATCAGTATTGAGATAAATAGATTTAAAGTATATTAAAAGGCCAATAAATTGTTTGTGAAATAAATTAAAACACTTGTAACTTTCTCTCTATTCTAAAAAGAAGTAACTAACGCTGTCACCGCCACCGCCGCCGCCGGTTTCGAATTTTTTGTGACCGAGGTCTTTCTTCGTTAATATTAAGCAAAATATTGCATACAAAGATATGAAAATCGGCGGTATTATAGAGAAATGTTTGATAAACACGCTGACGCAGTTCGGTGAAAATTACGTCAGATTAAAAACGATACATTTAAAGTGTCTTATTAAAAAAAAAAAAAAAAAACTTTCTTTTCGCTTTGCTAAAAAATACCGGGAAACAAAGACTCTGTTTGTCTAATTAATTTTATATTAGCTTATTTTTAAATGTTTTACTGATTTTATTTAATCAAAGATGGAAACAGCCATTGTATCTTTTAACAGCAGCTGATTTGGCCTTAAAATTCCCCAATCAAAGAGAAATGAATAGAAACTCGTTTGTAGGGAGATCGCCACTGTTTTTTAACTTATAATTTAATCTTCCGAAATCTTTTTAAAGCCGATCAAATTATCGTGCTTTTAGATTCTGCGGTGTCTTAACGGGGGTTGGCGAGCGTAGCTCGTAGGGGGCAGCGCCGCCTAGTACGTAAAATAATCGCATCTGCATGCGGTTTTCCACGAATGACGTAGTACAAAAAAAGAGAATAATAATACACACAAAACAAAATGTCGATTTTTGCCTAAAATGAAGATCCACGATCCCCTTAATAAGTTGAATGATGATGTCTAAGTAAAAATCATAGAAAACGCATAACACATTTGTAACCTAATTTCTGCAATTATCATCAATAGTTCGAAAATTATCTGAATTCTTTTATGCAGCCCTATATACAATCTATAGATTTTTATATATAGTATGCAGAATGCTAAAATTTACTTCAGTCAGAAAGCACATGCCACAGTTGAAAATTTCCCTTCAACAATTTCCGTCAATAAACGGAAATGTATTGTAGATTCTTCGTGCAACCCTGCGTATGATACACTGGTTATCAAAAATTAAGGAAAAGTAACAAAATGCTAATTTTCAAATACGCGACTACTCAAAAGGAAATAATATAATTCGAGTAATTACTATCTCTACAACACAGCTAGCTTATATAACATCTCATTCATGTCACACATGGTCACAAGTGTCACAGTCACTACGGTGAAGCAAAAAAATAGGAAATTCCATACATCTCATTATGAGTCTCAAATGATCACTCCACTGAGAAGTCAATGTGACTGCTGCTTTGTGACGAGTCACCAGGTGACTTTACAACGTAGTTACATTGTGACTCTCGTGTGACTGTCATTTCGAGACTCAATTTCATAGTCATCGTGAACGTTGCATTATGATAAGTCACCAACTATTACCATATTATAGTCACATGGAGACTTTTCCCAAAAGAGCACAATGGTGACTTCACAGTAGTCTCTCTGTCACCTGAAAGTCATCATGTAACTTTAATGTGACATTATTTGGTAACTTATCACAATGCAGCGTTCACGATGACTTTGAAATTGAGTCTACAAATGACAGTCACATGAGAGTCACAATGTAACTACATTGTAAAGTCACATGGTGACTCGTGACAAAACAGCAATCACATTGACGTCTCAGTGGAGTCACATATAGTGATCATTTGAGACTCATAATGAGATGTATGGAATTTCCTATTTTTTTTTTTGCTTCACCGTAGTGACTGTGACACTTGTGACCATGTGTGACATGAATGAGATGTTATATGGACTAGCTGTGTTTTAGAGATAGTAATTACTCGAATTATATTATTTCCTTTTGCGTGTTCGCGTATTTGAAAATTAGCATTTTGTGACTTTTCCTTAATTTTTGATAACCAGTGTATATAGCATTTATATACACCATTTAATAAGCAAAAAAATGAGTTAAATTTAAAAACGCGTACCACTACTATAAAAACGCACTTCCGGTAATTACTTGTATTGTTATTCAAACTATGTTGGAAAGTGTTAAAAAAGTGTGTAGCGATTTAGCAAACTGTCAAAAAAAATTTATTGACGAACTGATAATTAATCATCATTATTTTTGATGTAAAAATAATGATGCAGCAAAATTATTAGTAAGAGAAGGTGTGAGAAAGATAAGTTTGCATAATATTTAGAGAAATTTTACTTTTTGATGGTATATAGGGGTCTGCTTCCAGTTATCGTTTGTATCCGCAAAAAGGTAAATCTTAGAAAGCAAATGGAAGCGTTGTATTAAATTTTCTTTTACATAAAGTAGGGGATTTTTAGGTGCGTTCTTAATTATATAAATACGTAGCACCTACAGTTGTCGTTCGGTCTGTCTGTCTGTCTGTCCGTCCGCATATAACAGGACAAAAAATGCGTAACCGAATGGTCTGAAATTTTAAATATATAATAGTTGCAAAATTTTATCACGTCATTTCAAGTTTTATGAAAATCGGATGCATAGTTTAATGACAGGGACAGTCAAAAGTTTTCTATGAAATTGATATGCACTTATGAAGTGCACTAAAATATACATTCAGTACAATATGCGGTGCGAAAAATATTTATAAAACTAATAATACGAACGCACCTCATTTGCCACGTTTGACGTGCAATTTCCAACTTGTTTTATGCAAATTTTCCAGTTACTAACTGAATTATTTAGACACTTTTCTCTGTCAGATCTTAATTTTACTGTTCTAAACATATTTATAAACCCTAACACATTTTTTCTTATAATTCTATGAAAATTTAAGAAGGAAAATGCATAAACTATATCCTCTTCGCTACCTGGGTCCAGATATGTGGACCTATATTCTTTTTATCATAAAAACTAAACCATTTGATTTTTTTACATTTTGACTTCAGTTCTTAATAGCTGAATGTTATTTACTTTAAAAGCAAGCCAATAAATGGAAACATCTATGATGATTTCCTCATAAAATAAATGTTATCTTCATCTGAGTTTGCGAAATACATCAAGACAGTGTGGCCAAGAAAGTAGAAAAATTTCATAAAAGTATTTAACTTCAATCCTTTGCAATAAAAATTTTTGAGGATATGTATATCATTCACTTGCATAAAACCCTTAAATTTGTGATTGTGTGAATTTAGGTTAGTGATGATTAAAAAAATTGGGTATTACCATTTTTAAAATGAAAGTTGATGCAATTTTTAATCTGTAGGCGCCCCCACATCCACCGCAACCCAAAGAAAAAGACACAAACATGGCATTTTATAGTAGGGTAGACCGGGGCTTGTTGTCGCCTTTTTTCTTCAATACATTTTTTATTATTACTTCATTAAATTTTTTAATTTATTTTTATTTTTACAATCAACGCATCTTAAGGCTCCTGTCCCTGCCGACGAAGGCACTCACGAGCTAATAATAATCCTATGGGGAGGGATTTTTCTAATATCTCCTTTGCATTATGACATTTTTAAATAATTTTTTTGCATTTAATAGCCAAGATCCGTCTCTACATCGCACTTTTTTTTACTTTTTCGATTTTGGTTGCAGATATTTTTTAGAATGACACTTTCATTTTCAGAACCGGTTTTGAGAGGGAAAGTTACTATAAAAAATATCTGCAACCAAAATTGAAAAAGTAAAAAATGTGCGATGTAGAGATGGCCCTCGGCTATCCAATGCAATATATATATATATATATAATAAGGATGAAATCACAAATATATGAACAAATGGTAAACTTCTAAAGATGAACAAGATATGAACATAGGAAACCAGTATGTAAAATAAGAAACTATGAATAACCCACAGAATCATCAGAGGAGCTTGCAGGTTAATTTATAGTGAAGATGCGTTATTTCATCCAATTTTGTCGGCATTAAGCTTATATATATTTAAAAATGTCGAAATACAAACAAGATATTAGATAAATCCCTCCCCATAGGATTAGCATTAGCTCGTGAGCGTCTTCGCCGCCAGAGACAGGAGCCTTGAAGCTCAATCACGCATGAGAAATTTTAAGAAATGTTAAATGTTTTTATATGAAGCTCAGAAGGACATCAATTTAGAGGGCTAACCTACCACATCGAACGAGATAGGTTGGTCCTCTAAATTGATTTGATTTTCGGATTTCTAGCGGAAATGAAAAAATACATAAATATCAAATGTAATTTTAATTTGGTATATAACAGATACAAAGGCGAAGAAAAGATATTTTGTTCAACTAAACTACTGCTTTCATCGAAATCTTCCTCATCAGTCATCATCAAAATGAAAGCAAATGTAAAATATCCTGTCCCCACTGACACATGATTCGTGTGCCCAACGTTTGCACCGGGTACATTGAATCCCACTCTTGTCTTATTTGCCTTTTAAGTTAATAACGCCCTGCCAAGTAACACAGATAAATCTGCAATTTTATTGACTTTTATAGACTTGTGAATGTAAAAAACAAAAACTTAGACTGCGAGCCAACTTGTCCCATATCGTCTTTTTGTTTTTTGATCGTCGAATCAAAATATTCTAATAATATTTTTTAAAATCCGTAGGTAGAAAATGAGCTCTGAACAACGGTCTTTTAGATCGCTATTCCCCAAAAGGAAACTATAATTTAGAAGAAAAAAATCAGACAAAGAAGAGACAATTATTTATGCGTTAAAAAAAAAAAAAAAAAAAAAAAAAACCCTAAGTGAAAATTTGAAAATTTGCAGTGGCTTTTATTTTATTGCTTTTTCGCTGCTGATCTTGTTATTGGTGAAAGAAGGCGTGATACGTCGCTCAGCTATTAACGCCATCTACCGGATAGTTTGAAAAATATCGCGGATGGACCAACATGCCCTGGTCTACCCCATGTTCATGCCCCACATATTATTATCAATTGATTGTTTCCAATATAATTTTTACACGATAATTTGCAGCAGAATTAGTGTGTGGGTGAGTGGGTGGAGGAGGATATTTCTTTCTCAACACGACTGTGCATTATTCCAAAACGTTTAAACAATCAATGGTCATTTGATCAGAAATGAAGGGGAATTTATTTTATCAAAACTTTAAATTAATATTGCTGCTATTTGCTTAAAAAATGCTAGCGGGGATGACCGAGCTAAGCTCGGTCAAAATTAGCTTTATGTTCAGCTCGATATATTATTCCATTTGAATCAGTCTTGCTGTTTTAAATACAATTAGCTTGACCTTGAGCCATAATGACCCAAAATGACTCACTAATCGAATTTTTTTTCGAACATGCGACCTAACCCAATGATCTTCTTGAGCCCGAAAACGATGGAATACCAAATGTAGTCAAAATCGTTACAGTCGTTTTCTAGATAAAATTAGCATGACCCACGATGATCCAAAAATGATCCACTAATCGAAATTTATCGAACATGTGACCTATTCCAATGGTGTTCTCGTGCTGGGAAACAGTTTATTAAAAAAATTGTCAAATCGTTTGAGCCTTTTTTAGATTTCATTAGCTTGACCCTGACCCAAAATGACCCACTAATAGAATTGTCATGAGCATGCGACCTAGCCCAGTGGTTTTCTAATGACAAAACAAAGTTTTGTCAAAATCTTTTGTGCCGTTTTTTAGATACCGTTAGTTTGACCCTGATCCATTATGAACCAAAATGACCCACAAATAGAATTTCCTTGAGCATGCGACTTAGCCCAATGGTCTTATCGTGCCCGGAAATGGTATAATACAAAATTTTGTCAAAATGTTTTGAGACTTTATGACACATTTAGCTTGACCCTGATCCAATGCGACCCAAAATGACCCACTAATCAAATTTTCTTGAACATGCGACCTAGCTCAATGGTCTTCTCGCGCCCGAAAATGAGAGAAAACAAAATTTAGTCAAAATCGTTGGAACCGTTTTCTAGATAAAATTATCTTGATCCAAAGTGACCCAAAAAAGACCCACTTGGAACATGCGACTTAGCCCAATGATCTCCTCATAATCCAAAACTGTAGAACATAAAGTTTAGTGAAAATAGTTAGAGCGGTTTTTTAGATAAAATTAACTTTACCCGCAATGACCCAAAAATGACCCACTAATTGAAATTTCTGGAACATGTGACCTAGCCCAATAATCTTCTCCTACCGAAACAGCTAGATACAAAATTTAGTCAAAATCGATTGAGCCGTTTTTTAGATATAATTAATCTTAAATTAATCACTAATCGAATTTTCTCGAATGTGTGACCCAGCCCAATGATCTTTTCGTGCCCGAAAACGGTAGGGTGCAAATTTAGTCAAAATCGTTAGCGCCGTTTTTAAGATAAAATTTACATACACACAGACACACCATTTTTGCTTGTGTTATAGTTGCTTAAAAAAATACATGAAGCAAATCTTTAACCCTTTATGTCAGAATAATTCTATTTACAGAAATGCTTTAGGATTTCAGAAAAGAGAAATGTTATGAGAAAGTTTTTTTTTTTTAAGTAAAAAGAAAAACAAGCTAAAAAACTGTTTTATTGGCAGATTTTAGTACCCTGTTATACAGTAAGCAGAGTACAATAAAAGAAACTTAAAATGCAATCTTTAAATTGGTTTTCAACAATATTAGTTTGATTTATGAACTGCCTTCTGTTTATACTACTTTGACAATGATGATCTCTGAAATTATCTTGAAAATTCTCAATAGTTCTCATTCTACGAACGTAAAATGTCTACTTCCAGAATTTTCCAAGTAGGTCAGGTGGTGCAAGAGTGCGCGGTGTATAAGTGTACGCAAGTGGGCGATTATCTGATCCCCAAACAGAATTTTGCGTTTAGCTACAGTTGTAAACGATGTAATGACGCTCTACGTACTCTTTTACACCGACCACTCTTGCACCACTTTACATGTAGGTGGCAAACAAGGTTCTCGTTGGCTTTTGATCAACATTAGCGATTTGGCAAATAAGAAATAAAAATAGTAGCCAAATGAAAAGAAATGTTAGCAAAATACGTCCGGCGTGAAACATTAAAAAATCTATCTTTTACCCATTATTTTATCCTCTTTTTTAATATGTTCTAAAATAACCTATTTGATTTGTAATTGCTTAATAAAATAGAAATTATACTATCCGCTAAAGAAACTATTAAAAATAAGTACATTCTAAATGTCTCCTAAATGTGTAAATGCTTTAGACATTCTTTTAGCAGTCTAAATAAAAATTAAAAACAGCCATCTTTGATTTACTGTTGTGAAAATATACACTAAAAATTGCTATGAAATTTCGACTCTTAACCGATAGGAAAAATTAACCGGCCAATGATACTTTGCAAACAATTGATAAATAGTATGGTAAATGGCAAATTTCAACACCGCATTCTTGCAAATCTTTTCTCTATTTGGGTGATTTTTAAAAAGTGTCGTGTTTTACTGTCCTTTCACATTTGCACAGAAAAATAGTTAAATATCATAATTTTAATTACTGCATTTTAATTATCATGTTTTTTTAATGATAATTTACAGATATATTATTATTTATAAAAAATTTTAAAATAAGAAATCTATTCTTTTGTAGTCAAAATGTCATTACCGTGGCTGTCCCAACAAGCAATTTATTAGGTAAAGATTTGACTAATTTCTATTTAAAACAGGTGGTTATAATTTTTTATTTATTAAGTTGCTAATAATTAAAAAAATATTTATTTTCATTAATTAAGCTTATCTATAATTCTTAATAATTATTTTAAACCATGCCCCCAGAAAGAGTGTCATTGCGATGCTTCTGACAAAAAGTTCATCTGGAATTTTTTAGAAGACAGCACATGCATTTTTATCAAGGCAAAAATACTCCTTAAAAGTCAACTTGTTATCAGTTTAGGTGTATAGAGTAAATAGTTTTATAGTTTCAATAAAACAAGCAAAGACTTTGAATGTTTTGGTGAGTATTCTTTTGTACGTCATTACCGTTCCCACTTTTAATTGATAATTAAATGAACTTTTATTTATTAATATGCTTTTATTATATAAGAAATAGAAAATCATTGTATGGGCCAGAAGATATAATGACTGCCATTTATGCTTGGGGAAAAATAAAAGTATTTTTCTTAATTTGTTATTACCATAGATGTCATTACCGTGCTCACTTATCTCATTAACAGAGTTAATTAAAATTTAAAAATTAGTTTGAAAATGTTAAACTAGTGACTCGGTCTCTGCTGATGATTGTATATTAATGTTTATGAGGTAAGGTAATTATTTACAAAACATTAAAACTTTCTGATTATTTCTAAAAATTTCATTTTGTTATTCCAAAACATGGACAGATTTTGAAAATGACCCATTTGGAGATTGATCCGAGTAATCTTGTTTGTGTTTTTACCGGCGCGATGCCGGCGCATAAATAGTGATTAACTAGCAATAGAGAAATAGATATCGCAAAATCCTTTTTGTGTCTTTGGTTGTTGCTAAACTAAAATGGTGTTGAGTCGGTATCTCTATAAATATGGCACGGTGCGATTTAACATGTAAAGCGACATCAATCGTTCAGTAACGCGGACGAGAACCTCGACTGTATTAGAACACTACACTCACAAAAAGTGCAGAAATCGAACACTCACAATTTGGCGAATTTGGTTGTTTGTTTACTCGCCAAATGAAGTATTTTGTCGTGATTTGGCGCAATGACGAGTGGCAGCGAGAACCCTTGTGGCAAATCTAATTTAATTTCCAAAATTGAATCTTTACCGGAGCTGATTCATTACCCATGTTGAAAATCACATGCATGAATACCTGTAAATCTTCTTTCACGGCCATAATACCATCGATGTTGAAAACAACTTATCATATTTCGTTTCTATTTAATTCACGAATGGTAAGAGTCAAACAAGAAATCAATATCTGGTCCTTCATTTAAAAGTATGCTCTATAATTTTATAAATTTGTTACCAAAAAGCATAGATCAACTCACTCTTTCATGGAAGGTTTTCAATCGCAAATTTCTATCGTTATTATTGTCAAATGAAACCAATAAAAACCTGCGTCTTTCTCGGATTTTCTCGGTTCCCCCATGTGGTAAAATATCGCGTTTAAAAAAATACTAATAATAAAAGGTATTTTTGAAAGTTAGCCACTTTGGTGCGAAATAAATTCTGCGAATAGTTTATTTATCTTTTTTAACTGGACAAGGACTTTAAAATGAAACAAAATCTGCCAGATATACGAAATTTTGTTTTTGCGTTAACTTGTTAAAATAAAACAGTATAAAAATATATTGTCGTATGCTTGGCAGAAAATATTTTTTTTTTTTTATATATATATATAAACTGTAAAAAAAAAAAAAAAAAAAAAAAAAAAAAAAAAAAAAAAAATCTTAATTTACGAAAATATATATAGTACATCGACGTATTGGAATATACAATAACATCTTCCGATTTACCCACAATTCCGAAAAGCGTTTTTTGGAAACGTCAGAAACCAGTATATTTTCAAAATTTAAGGCTGTTTCAACTGCTCTGCTCAACAAGCGCAAAACATTTTGACACATTTACAAATGCATTTTTTAACGCAAAGATTTAAAACTGGAAAGCCTGACCATGGAAGCGATTTGGAATCGAACTGTGTTTTCCATTTTTTGATCAATAAATTACCTATCGAGTTATAAGCGATCCTGATCACGTGACACGGCATTTTTCTCCACTTACTGACTGGATTTTCTTCTTTCGCTCGGAAATTCTGTTCAAAATGCCAACTTTGACAGTATTTTCTGAAAGATCTATTGCGTTTACAAGAAAATGGAAAAAACAGTTCAATGACATAGTTTCTGAATAACAAAATCTTTTAGTTTCATGCGTTTCCGAACAAAGATGAATTAAAACTTATGTCAGAAAATTGACCCTTTGGATTTGAGAACAGCCTTAAGGAGGAAATTTGCCTGATATTCCTGAATCTATTAAACTTCGTATGGTTGATTTGTATCGGCACGGTAAAAATCAATGTTATATAGCAAATTATTTACATTGTTCGCAATCAAGCATTAGTAAAATACTAATACAATATTTTTAAAAAAAAATGGAAAATTTTAAAATAATCGCCGAAATGGCGGCCGAAAACCAAAAACATCTGCTAGAGATAACAGGAAACTGAAGTATATAGTTAAGAAAAACCGTTTTAAAAGTGTGCGATTCTTGCACCGAAAATGGAAAGAAGAAGGAGTTGAAGTATCTACATCGACAACATTAAAACGTTTCCTTAAATTTAAGTTTGAATCTCGTGTACCGAAAACAAAACCTCTCCTGACTGCAAAACAAAAGCGTATAAGACTGAATTGGTGTAAATCAAGACGTTTATGGAGCGAAGAAGTTTGGAAAATATATTATTTAGTGGTGGAAGTATGTTTTGTGTTTCAAATGGTAATCAAGGTATTCGAGTTTGGAGAATGAAGCAAGAATTATTTGATAAAGAATGCCTTAACCCATTTTAGGCCAAGCATAGAAATTTTTATAAAATATGGTATTATTTTCATTGTTATATGCTTAAATTACATTCATTACGACAAAAAAAAGTTTAGTGCATGAAAAATAATATTTTATTTAACAAATAAAATGCATTCGGTCAATGGTGCGCTAACGCACCATTAAATTTAAAATTAATATTTTTTTATGACATCTGTTTTATTATTATTTTATTTACAGAACTTGCAACTTTAATCCATTATAAAAAGGCATGATTAATCTCAAGTGGAATAATTATACATTTTCAAAAAGTCGAATTTGTCAATAACTGCTTCAATTTTTAAACGCTAGCGTATGTTGAAAATTTCTCAACAGAAAGAGTTTACAGCAATTGAATTACTGATATTTTATAGATGTCTTCAGAACCCTTAAAAATAGTAGAAAAATAAAATTAGTGAAAAATATTCGTCACAGTGTTAATAAAAAAATATTTATTGAAATGGTGCGTCTACGCACCTTTGGCCGAAAATGGGTTAAACGTTCCGTAAAATTTGCTGCTAGTGTCATGGTTTGGGGTTGCATGAGTACAGAAGGACCTGGAAAGTTATGCATCCTCTAGGAAAAGGTTAACTCTCCGATATATCAAGAAATTTTGGAATATTACATGATTCCATCATTAGAAGATTTATTTGAAGATGATTTCATCTTTCAACAAGATTTAGCGTCACCGCATACCTCGGTGTCAAAACTAAGAATTGGTTTCACCAACGCAGCATTAAGGAACTTCCTTGGCCACCAAACTCATCAGACCTTAATCCCATCGAATACTTATGGTGTATAATGAAGAAAAAACTCCAAGAAAATTCTCCTTCAAGTAAAACTGAGTTAGTGGCACGTATAAAGTCTATTTAGGCTAATATTGATAGAAATGTTTGTAAACACCTTGTTTATAGTATACAAGATCGATTGTACGCTGTTATGAAAGCTAAAGGGGATGCTACAAAATATTAACGACCATTTACTTCACATTCATAAGGTAATATTGTTGCTTAAAATAAAATATTCTAATATTTTGAACCAATCTAAATTTTATTCTAATATTTTGATGTGTTTGAGAAAGCTGTATACCTAATTTATTGTACTGTATTTTATATTTTGTAAATATTAAAATCTTATCTAAACATTTCAGATTAATTTTTTATAAGAAATTTAATTGCATTTACTTAGTATCGAAAATAAATAAATAAAAAATAATTTTTTTCTTATTACTTTTTCTCAATTATTCTAATATTTTGAATATGAGCTGTATATCAACAATAGAGCGGTTCACAACAATAAATTGGTTGCAATGAAAATATTGGTTGCACTGGTCTACAAAACTTTTTTTTTTTTTTTTTTTTTGGTCCTTTAAATAAACGATATATTTTTATACTAATTTGGGGTCACAGAATATGAATTAACCATTGGAATTTTAATGTTAGCTCTCGGTGTAAAAATGCAGATGCGCAAAGTTAAGATGTCCCCCCCCCCCCCCACCACAAAAAAATATATACATATATATGTATTTTTAAGTTAATATTTAAACAATATAGGAAATTTAACATATATTTTTTTAAAACAGAAATCAGTTTCGAAAAGCTTCAAATGTGTGAATCTAAAATTACAGCTCATTCCATCAAGTTGTTTTTCAGATATGTTTAAACAATTAATGCCGTCTGAGGTAACAAGATTGACCCTTTATCTACTGACGGTACTTATAAATACCATTAAAATAACTTGTTATAAAATTCATTTAATACATCGATTAGTTGTAAGACAGTTTAGAATGAGTTACAGATATATTATTTTATCTTGTTCCGAAAGCATTATTGGTTACACAAAACAAAAATATTTTTTTAAGGATGATTTCTTATGCCTTCGCATCTTTTCAGTTTTCTTGGCGTTAGGGAGGGGGAGGGGGGTCAATTCGGAAATATTTCTATATTTTTATTGTAGGAACATTATATTTGTACATTTCCTAATTCTGCAAAATACTAAGAAAAATATTTAAAATAAAAGATTTGAGTGGGATTATAAATATTGCACAAAATCCCTATAAATTCAAACGTAACCTTTAACTGATGTTACCGGTCTCACGTACCGGTGCTTTTATCAGTTTTCATAGTTTAACTTGCAAACTTCAGTTTATCTACAAACACTACTGAAATTTTGTTTCGTTTGGAGCTTTAGTACTAACACCAGAGACTTTTGAATAGGTGAATTTTAATCATAACACTCCTGTACAAAAGGTTTAGTACAAAAAACACATCCTATGAGTTAATCGCGGCTTTTATTCATATTTTGATGGAGCGGTCTCACAGACCGCTTCACACTAGTTATGTGACAATTTCTGTGACATCAGTTAAAGATTAATTAATCCTTCTAAATCTTTCAGTCCTTCTAAAATTTATTAAATGATTCTGTAAATCTTCTAATGTAGCTTAAACAATTCACGAAAAATGTTTTAGAAGATAAAATTTTCATGAATTCATAATTTAGTACATAAAGGGTTAACTTATTCGGAACCAGCATATGTTACACAAATTTTATTCAGTTGGCACCACTTTTTTTTTCCACCACTTTCACTTGTACCTTGACAATATTTTCAAGAGAAATATGCTTTAAAAAAATATTTTAAATGTATAGTGGTACGAAAATAATATAAAAATAGTCGTCAGTGGCAGCCCTGCTAATATAGCGTCCGATAAGGATTAAGAACAAAGTTCGACATCATTTTTGAGTCTTCAAAAAATGTTAGTTTTAGATATCAGACAAGAAATCATTTGATGAAATAATTTGGATGTATACAGCTGTAACATTTGAAACTCCCAATATTAAATGCCTTTTTAATATTGTTCCGAGACAAACTGCAATGCAGGTAATTTTTTAAACATAACTTAAGAACTACTCGATGGAATGAGCTACAATTTTAGATTCACATGTTTGAAGCTTCTAGAAATCGATTTCTGTAAAAAAGTTATAGGTTACGTCTCATATATTGTTTTTAATGTTAATTTAAGAATACCTATTTTTGGGGGAAATCTTAATTTTGTTCATTTATATTTCCAAAACAAGAGCTAATGAAGGCTTTTCCTTGTGATATTCGTGTTCAGTGGCTTAATTTAATACAGAATTGCACACTTTTACGTGAAGGACAATTTCACATTTGTACAGTGATACGTATTCGTGTGCTATGGTGCCTCGGGAAATATTTCTGGGACACATATTTGTGTGCTGTTAAAGTAGCAGCTTTTATTCTGAAATAGGAATGAAATTTTTAGCTCCGGGTTTTTTGCATGTTATTTATTATCACTTGAAGAACAAATAAAAAATAAAATAAAATATTGATGATGTGCCTCCAATTGCGTGGGTGGATGTCCTAGCGTGCACGCCGTTCACTTCCACTTGAGCGAAATCCCATAGATCGCCAGAGTTATCTGCAATCAATTTTTGTTAAGGATTATGAAAGCAGATAATAATTTTTGGAGCTTCAAGCACTTTGAGGTTAAAAAGTTGAAAATCAATAAAATGGCAGACATTTGAAAAAAAGGTCTATTTCTGACCCTTTTTTTTTTTTTTTTTTTTTTTTTTTTTTTTCGCAATTTGGCGTGCTTTTAAAAATGTTTAATTTTTATAAAAATGGCTGAAAGTAGTCCAAGCTTCAATAAATTATATTACCTTTAATTTAAAAACAAATTAGTAAAATCGGTTTAATAAATTTTGCGCTCCGATCCCGCCCAGTTCGGAAAAGGGCATTTTGCGTAAAATGCGTTTTTAGTGCTCCAAAACGATTTAAGCCTGCGGACGCGTTGCCCTAAAGCACTAAATAACTATACGAAAGGACTTCGAATTCGGCCAAATCGTTTCGCAGGGATAATCTACAGACAGAAAAGAGTTTAAAAAATCGATTTTTGTTCAACCGGAAAAAAAGCAAATGCCCCCTTATTCCATTTGCTAGATAGAGACAAAGTTATCTTGTATTATCAAAGTTATTGTTTACAGAATATCTTATTAAGACGAACTAATTTTATTACACACTTTTATTTTAACTTAACTTGTATCATCTATGTAAGAATAAAATTTTGTAATGGATTTTTCACTCAATTCCTGATATGCTTTTGAAAATATATTAAGGCATTTTTCTGCTTGGCGGACAAAAATGATACATAATTTTCATATTTCCTTAATTTAATTGTCCATTAATCGATTGATTTCGATTAAATTTATCGATGGTAATTCAATTGAACGACAGCAAAAGAATAAAACAAAGATAAAGCGATGACATAAGAATAAATGTATTTATTTCAAAAATGAAATGCACCATCAGTTTTACTCTTTGAAGAAATGAATGGTGGAAGTCTTCAATGAAACATTTATTACACTAATAATTAAGGATCAATTATGAAATGTACTAAATACTATAAAGTAAAAAAGAAAATAAAAGTAATACATATTTACTCTTTTTTTTTTTTTTTTCCTAAGAAACACGCTTTTATTAATGTACTTAAAAGTACAAAATAATTCTTTTTCTTTCTAATTAAAAATTTCAAGATAATCTCAAAAGCGTAAGGGGTGAAACAATACAACGTTGAAATTTAGCTACAAGAAAAATAAAGTTCTAAACACTCATTAAAAATTTTAATATATTATTAATTTGATTAAAATCTTAATTTACTTAGAGTATTTCTATCAGCGCCCCATGCTTTTACGATTTTTTGTTTTGACCTTCAGACTTTTTATTTTTAAAAACATATTCTACTTTTAAGTGTACGAATCATAGTATGTGTGTTTTCTTTTTAAATATTTTTACTTTTATTTTATTTATACTATTAAAATTATCTAATAAAATTTAGATCTTCCACAAATTTTGATTTACTTTTTAGTATTTTCCCCAACTATAGTATTTTTTTATGATTACGATTGTTACATTACAAAGGAAAACTGAGTATCTTAAAGAGGCAGTTTACTAAGTAGAAAATTTCCTTAATATTTATGGGGGGGGGTTATTAAATTTAAAATTTGTCAATTATCGTTTCTTATTTTCTTTGTAGTGGATAATATTTCTGCGACTTCATATTTATCTTTGGATGAAGAAATGATTTTAAAAGCGACAGATGGCGGCACCAGCAAATCAAGTAAGCTAATTATTCTATAATGATATTTTATCAATTTTCGCTATAATACATCTACAGTTGTATCTGTGGAATTTTTAAGAATATTTATTATATATTTCTTCTTGATATTAGAGCTGTAACACCTTCATATATCTCAAAATATAAATTCAATTACGAACTATTTTCTCGATGTAAAACGTCTTTTGAAGTCGTACTGTGCTGACATCTAGAGATTGTTTTTTAAATGTAAAAGCGACTGATAACTATTTTTTTCTACAAGAAACGAATTCTCGCTTATAACTATTTTAATTATTTATGAGAGTATTGAGTATTATTTGTAAATCACCATTACTTACTATGTGTATGGTTGTAATTAGGGGGGGAGGAGGTTGTAAAATGTGCTGGCATATGGCCTAGGTCTGTGTTGAATTCAGACGTTTTCACCCTTGAGCGTTTTCTGAAGCTCCGGAAGGGGCATTATGGATTTCCGGGAGAGAATTTGCACTCCTTGATCATTAATAAACATAAAATCGCAAATATAATATATTTCGATGCTCCAGGGAGGAAGTCCTTCCTCTACCCCTCATTTCTTCCCCGGTTTACACACCGAATTCATCACTGAGCCCAGGGTCCCCGGATCAGCAAACTTTTGGTTGTTAAATAAACTTTCAATTTTTAAATTAAAACATTTTAAAATGAGAGCATTCATAATGTAACGTAATGGCAAACTTTCTTTCCAAAAAAAAATATATATATAGAGAGAGAGAGAGTTATACCCGACGTTATGCTAATACTGTAAAATCTGCTAAAACGGAATAAGCAAGGAGCCAATTGGTTTCTGAAATCTTAGGCGGAAACCTGTATAAAACGGAATCTTTCTCTATTCTGTTTTATGCAGATTTCAGTCTCTGTTGGTATAATTCTTATTCTATAATATTTCTTTTATCGGGACCATGATTTTTTTTTCCTATTTAAGGCAGGATTCTGATCTACGTAAATTCACTCTCCAAAAGTCTTTATTGTAGTCTACTTTTCTGTCGCATAATAATGAAAACTCATGCATTTAATGTTAATTAATATGTCAATAAAATGTATATAGAACACGAGCAAACGTTTTTTTAAAAACCATGCCGTAGTGAATACTTTTAGAAAAAATCAACAAATCCATCTAGATTAATCGGAAAGGTTCACAAAATCAATTAAGCCTTAAGATGACCCTGATTATGTGTATTAAAATAGCATATTTTTAATGTGGCTGTTATGATACAGAATCATGTTAAATTGTTGTTTACGCCACGCCCATTGTCCCATATTGCTCCTATAGATTCTGTCACAAATAAATAAATAAATAAAATAAAATTGCACATACATTTTTAAGCTATGGAAGTTGCCTAAACAATAGCATTTGTATATATTGTAAATATTTATAAAAATAAGCATATGAAGGAGTTATTTTTATTTAATAATTTATTTTTACTGCATATTCGTTAGGATATTTTTGCCATAACATTCCTTTAAAGAAATAAGATGTGTAAATAAGATTAAAGCATGTGCTAGAATTAATAGTACAGGATTCTTTTTATTTTTGTTAATTGTTATTATTAAATAAAGGTTGCTTAAATATTTTTAAATAGTGGGGGGGGGGGGGGCATAATAAACGAAAAACATTTTTAGTGAGTCTTAAAATATAGTTTATTTCTATACTAACAAGGAAATCTCTTCGGCGTAACTATTACTGATTTGATTTAAAATAAATAAATAAATAAAAACAGTGGTATAAGCGTTAGTCGTGAATAGCATTTTGCCCAAATATTAACAGCTGAAATCTGGTAGAAAAATTAGAAAAGGATATACGAAGTTTGATTCAGGGTTGCATATACGCCAATTTAGCGCCCTTTTGGCGACTATAGAATTGCGCATTTCAGCTCGAATTGCCTGTAACTAAACTCAATCGCTTTGTTTTTGAATGAAATTAATTCCATGCATTTATATGATTGCTTTTCATTTACGAAGCATATTTCCAGTCATTTAACCCCTTGAGGGATGGGATATCACCTAATTTTAAGCAAGTTTTGCACCAGAAACATTTAATTAAATTTTACTTTTATAACTTTTGTGGAAAAAGTTGCAAAATTGTTTTTTTTTATTTTGAGATAAAATTTTTCGAAAATTCCGGTGTGAATTCAACGTTACAGAAACATAATTTCTTGGTCCTGAAAGAGTTAATGAAACATAGCCGGTATTAAAAATAAAGGGTCAAAAACTGAAAATTTCCTTTTCTTAGAATGATCCATGTGTGCCCTGTTCCATCAAAGGGAATTGGAGGGTTGGGGGTGGGAGGGGGGGGGGGGCTCTGGCCCTTTCCTGTATTTTAAAATTTTAATTTTTTTTCTTTGATTGTTTTGAAAACAAGGGGTTTCTTTATTTTTTCAGGTGACTCGAGTTAATTCAACACCAAAAGAAAATGTAATATTGGGAGTAAAGTATTTTTATTTATCGTAATAAAGCATACTGACATATCAAAAACTCCTCCAAACGTTCCTCCTCGGATTTTGTTCCATGTAATTCGTCCATAAAATAGTTCAAATATAGGAAAAAGTTTAAAATTTGAAAAAAAAGGGGGGGGGGGGACAATTGTCAAAGGGACATTATATCAGATAATTCATTTTCAGGTGAGACGGATTTGAGACAGCGGTTGATTGCCTTTTGGGAAAAAACTTTCAAGTCCAGTAAAATTAGCAATAGTGTACAAAGGGGGTGGGCCAGGGGCTCCATGTTTTTAACAAATAAAGATAGAACAAAATAAGTTTTCAATCTCTCCTCTCTCTCCCTCTCTATTTCTTTTCTTTTGCTAATTATGACAGTTATGTTATATTTAGTTGATCTTTTTCTACGTAAAAAGTAGTAGCTTTTTTAAAACATGCATTTACTTACATTTTTTAATGAAAATAATGTTTCAAATAGATTTTTATCTAATTTAAAAAATATGCTTTTTTGTGTGTATGATATGTGGTTTCTAATTGGGCGATTTTTTTACACAACAATTTTGGAAAAGTTGATCTATTTTAAAATCGAGGGCGTACTCATTTAGAAGTATATGTATTCATACACACCTTTGAAATTTGTGTAATTAGTTTAAGGTTAGTATTATTGTTCGTTTAATTCTGAATATTTATATGTATCGCACATTTATCGAATAAACTGATACAATTAAAAAAAAAATAATTTTGAGACATCATTTCAAATAAATCAGAAAAATACTTCTCAAACTTTTATAAGAAGCACGTTAATTATCTTTCAAATTATCCAGGTGAAATAGTTTCATGATTTTTATTATTTAGCATTGCGCAGACGCATTATTTTAATATATTTAAACAATTGGCCATATCCTAGCTGATATTGAAATAAATAAATTACATTTGACTTTGCATATAACAGTTTAAGGTTAATTCTTGATCCAAATAATATATATATATGTGTGTGTGTGTATTTTTTGTACTTTTAAATAAACTCCGAATTCAAATGTTGAATTTTTTATTTTTATTTCCTGTAAAGCGATCAGTTTATAGGTTAGCTACTACTAAAAGTATTGAAATGGCTGCAGTAATTTTCGAGAAAAAGGTACATCAATGTCAGCTGCTTTATATGAGATTCCGTAACCAGAGTCGTAACAAGAGTGATGCGGGTCGTGCCCCGAGACCAGGAGCCGTAGATTAGGATAGAGGCAGGCAGGCTTCATCGGCGTCGTTCGTCATTATTACTGATATATTCAAAACAGAACAGTGTAGAACAAGATATTTTGCACTAGGCGCCAAACGGAGTTGCTGCCGTACTGTTTGTAACTATTGTTACCCACCGTAAGGGTGTAGGTCAATGAAACCTCAAATTCTCCTCGTTAATTTAAAACCTATGGGTGGGGAATATATATTTAATTTATAATTTTATAAGTTAAGATCAGCGAAACTGAGGAGCTGTAAGTAAGATTTTAACACTTCAAATGAAATTAGGTATCTGTTTTAGAAATATTTCGACAATTAAAATGAAAAAAATACCCTTTAAGAATAGTACACAGAAAAAGAAGTTCAAAATATTAATTTCTCGAAGACATATTTTTTAAAAATACGAATGCATTACACTCCCATTTGTTTAACACTAGTATAAATGCCGGTCCTAGGACGGTAGGTAAAGATTGTGTTTTTTACTTAAAATTTGAAAAACTGATGAAAAATAATTGACAATATAGAAGTATTTAGATGAGCAAAGGTCGGCTAGTTTATGTTCTAATAAACACATTATTAGCATTTACAAAACTTCTGGGTAAACCAGGCTTTCCGGCTAATATACCATAACAAAATTAAGATTTCTTAATAAAACAAAAATGTAACAAATCTGCAGTAAAATTGCGTAATTAAAAAAAGACTGCTGCAACTATTGAAATAATACTAATTTTTTTTATCACACTTTGAAATTGTATTTTTATAGTTTACCTCCCCCCCCCCCCAAATATATACATATATATATATACATATGACTGTGTGTGTGTGTGTATGATTAATAAATAGGATAAATTTTAAACAAATAAAACAGACTCAGTGTGTTTTAAATCTATCAATAAAACTTGTAAGCAAAAGACGAAAGCTATTTTTATTCAAGTATAAGAATAGTGTTTCATAATCTTAATTTTTATTCGATAGATGCCGCTATAAGTGTTGTTAAATCCATTTTTCACAAAATCATGAGTTGGTATGAAAAAGTGAAAACGCATCTCAAAATATTTAAAAGCATTAATATGCTTTTACAAATATTTTAAGAGCAGAATCAGTTGTTATTATTATTATTATTATTATTATTATTATTTGTGAAACGCTGTAAGAGTCGTTCATTTATTTCTAGATTTGGAATTTGCAGTTCTAAATGGTAACAGTCTCGTTTGTTTATATCTGGTTATCCGTTGTATAATAGCTATCCGTTATTTTTAATATAGAATTTAAAACATTAAAATTGAACAGTTTTGAAGGTTTTAGAAAAAATAAAGAAGAACAGATGTGATACAAAGCAGATTATGTGTATATTTCCATAAGTTGAACAATCGGAAAACTTACGATCTCTTGAATACTTATGCCTAATATGGCCGCGATATGTTTTTTTTTTTTTTTTTTTTTCAAGGATGGGTATGAGCCGGAATCGTTACACTGTGTTTTATTATATAGAGATTAGCGAGGGGAATTTTGATATCTCTCTGAACAACTCCCTTAAGGGGTCTTGTACCTTTTTAAACTCGTCGAAAATCAACAAAAACATTGAAAGTTTGAATTAGTGTATCTTTTTTAATTTTTTATATATAAACATGAAATTTTAACTTTTGATTAAACAGATTATGCTTTTTAATATAATA
Source organism: Maratus speciosus (assembly GCA_963932465.1). NCBI lineage: Eukaryota > Metazoa > Arthropoda > Arachnida > Araneae > Salticidae > Maratus > Maratus speciosus. Next base: position 146,461,335 of record OZ010791.1, read on the forward strand.
CCATTAGAAACTGACTAGTCTTTTGCAGAATTTGTGTATTGTTTAAATCAAAACAACTCTTTTTTTTTCACTCTGTAAGTCGTTGTGCACATATCTTAAAAACGTATGTATGGATTGTTATGAAACTTGATATATATATAATAAGCACATGAGTATTTTTTAAATGATCTACTCTTATGTCAAAATTATTTCATTAACTATACATTTTTTTAATTAAAAAATTACATTTTTTAATGAATAAAAATAATCATAACTAAAAATATTACCACTTTAAATACTTAAAAATAGATCATTTTAAACACACATATTTGCTTAATATCTACACCAAATTTCATAACAATCTATATACACGTCCTCAAGATATCATGCGCGCAATGATTTACGGAGTAAAAAAAAAAGAGGTATTTTAATTTCAACAGCATACAAATTCCGTGAAAGGCTAATCAGTTTCTAATGGTAGCATATTACAAAGCACAATCTGTTTAATCAATATTCAAAATTTCACTTTTATACATAAAAATATGTTTAAGATAGACTAATTCAAACTTTGAATTTTTTCGTTAATTTTCACCGCGTTTAAAAGGTACAAGACCCCTTAATACTTTTACCCAATATCCGGAATGAATGCACCCTCTCTTAAAAATTATTTTGCTATTACGAACGCAAATGTTTAAATCTCACAAGATGCCCATGCGTGAAACCCCAGAGCGATGCAGCATCAGGGATTAAAAGTTCATTTTTCATCAGACGGCTAATTTTATATTTCCACGAGGAAAACTGCAAATGTGACACGTCCGAGGCAGTCCCCTTCGGTCAGACGTTGACCAGGCAGCCCCTCCATGTGTATCGAGATGTGTATCCGACACTTCTATCTTGTGCAGCATCCATCCTGCACAGGATGCATAGTGCTCAACCACGGCTTCCTTTTCCTCTCCCTTCTGTGCGCTAAGTTCCCCTCCCCCGCTTCCAAAGCATCTTTCCTCATCTGCGATGACGTCGGCGCTACCTTGATAAGCTCATTTTGAATTTTGATTAGCCATTCATCAAAACAGAAACCGAACTATCTTACCGCAAAGGAGGAAAACATTATAAATTTTGAATGGAATGCAAAATGAAACTTCAGAAGTATTACACAGATCTGTTATTAGCCCTTTTAGGAACAATTAATTGTGTTTCTGTGGTGTTGAATGGACACCGGAATTTTCGAAAAATTTTATTTGAAAATAAAGAAATGCAATTTTTTAAACTCTTTTCACCATAGTTATAAAAGTAAAATTTAATTAAATGATTCTCGTGCAAATCTTAATTAAAATTAAGTGGGATATTAGAATATAATATATCCCACCGCCCCTCAAGGGGTTAAGGGGCCACTTCACTGAAACTCTCCCGATCGCTAAATCGCATGTTAACGTATGGGAAAACTTAACAGTACGACGACTCATTACCTAATAAATATAACTGTCGAAATACTGTTTTCACCATTGAAAAGAAGACGCCAGATGTCGAAGATGTGCGTTTTTAAAAACTTTATCCTTAAATTTTTAGAAGTTTGATAAAATTTTACAAAGTAGAAATTTCAAAATTCATAGTATATTTTTAAAATACTTAAAATTTAAGTATACAGTTTTTAACAAGTCAGAATTTATACGTCAAACGTAGCAAATGAGGTGCCGTTCATACTATAATTAGTTTGATAAATATTCAGATCTTGGTGCAATAGCTGTTACACTCTTATTTAAAATTACATGAACACAAAATTTATTACGATTATATATATAGTAAAGTCAGCAATACGGAAATAATATGACTCCATCTTAAATAGGACATCATCACCATGTCAATCTAGAATCATTACCTATCATGGGATATCATTGAATTAATTACGTATGGTAGGATTTAATAGAATGTAGAAAACTTTCATTAACCTTCTCGTCACCCTGAACCTCATATGAGGCTCCTACTTCGAATTGCAATATTTTAAAGAAAAAAATTATTTTGTTAATTTCAGCACCTAATACTGCTAGCATGTGTCGATACATTTACTATTATGACTTTACTTATGGTTCAGCATTTAATAATAATAATATTAATAAAAGTTTTATTAATTATTAGTAAACCGTTGGCGATTCTTTTAATTCAAACATATGTTTCACTCTTTAAATTTAAATCAGGGACTCCTTTTCCGAATTAGTAATTTGTGATAAAAGAAAAAAATACTACTAAGTTTTTTATGTTTGTTTAATCTGGTTGTAACACGACATTTTCCAAACGTCTTAAAAAATTCTTCCTTAGACTATTTTTATATTAAAACACGCAACATAACTACATTCGTTAGGTGTCTGTAAAGAACACATTCGTTAAATTTCAGTGCACTGTAACTTCTGTGATTTCGATAGCTACTTTTAATTTTGTTAGCGTAAAAGTAATTTTTCCCAAAATTGGAAAAACAATTCAGTGCCGAGAGGGTTAAGATGTTTTTAAGTTTTAATTCGAATTTCATAAAATGTGAAATGACTCAACAAAATTTTGTAACGATTCTATATACAGTAGAACCTCGATTATCCGAAGTAATTGGGACCGATCATCTTTCGGAAAATCGAAATTTTCGGATATGTGCAGTATTTCGTATTATGGTAATAGCAAAATAGTTACAAGAATAAATTACCTGAATTTTAATTTTGAAATTAAGTATCACAGGTGTTTGAAAAAATGTTTTCTTTGTCACAGGTTCGATTGCCTTTGCTTTGAAGCTCTATCACGGAGTTTTTTAATATTATTATTTCACCAGTATCACAGCCTTCCTGCTCCTCCAGCCATGCCAAACCTTTTACAAAACATTCAAAAGCTTCAGAATTGCTACTTTGTTCGTTTTCTTCATTCCACTCCGTAGCCTATGGGAGCTCAAGTTAAATTCAAAGGAACTCTATGAAAGGGGATCGAAAATATTTATATGTACTCGCAGTTTGGAAAGGACCGCTTGCACACAAGGAATATGATAGTTAAAATAAAAGGCTTTAAAAATGGATTTTGGTTAACCGATAGCTTCGGTTAAAAGAGTTTCGGATAAAAGAGGTTCTATTGTATTAAATTTCAAACCATTCGGTTGGGTAGTTTTTGCACTGTTATATGCGGACAGATGAACGGACAAGAGGACGGCTACGTATTATTACGTATTATTAATTAGTATTTATATAATTACAAACGCAACTAAAATCGCACATTTTCGACAGATCATATCTACTTTTCGATTATGAAAACTGTATTTCGATAATTATATTAAATAATGAGTCATCGGATTGTTAAGTTTTCCCATAGGTTAACATGGGATTTATAGCGACAGGGGAGGTTCAGTGAAGCGGCCCCTTAACCCCTTCACCTCCAGATTTTTGATCTACCATAAAATCATGGCAAGCAATCTCAAGCAAACGGCATGTAAGTGAAGGGGTTAAAACAGTAGTGACTAATAATAATAAAGCAAAGCAAAGCAAAATGCATGATACGTAAAAAAAAAAAAAAATAAATAAACAAACACAAATAAATAAGATACATTTGTCGTGTAGTTGTTTTAAACTAGGAAGGAGACCAAACGATGAAAATTGTTACATAATTCTAATTTTAAAACAGAAGTAGCTGAAAAGAGAAAAATATTCTTGTATTTCTCTTTCAATCTTTTTTGTCCAACATTGAATACGCGATGCGTAAAAAAACTTGCATAAAGAAAGGCACAAATAACGAGAGAGTGCTACGACTTTATTCAGTGCGACATGAGGGCGGAGGGATGGAAAAGGGAGAAACATCAGCAAAAATACACACACTTAATTCAGAAATCTATATTATAAAATAAAAACATTTCCGTGACCTTGAGTAACGCTGACGTCATATTGACGGTGGCGATTTAAGCAATCCATTTTCCCTTTTTCCGCAAATTTAATTGCTTCTAGGCATTGTATAATTTAAATTTTTTTCTTTTTTCTACCTTTACAAGAAGAAAGTATTGGATTCGTGAAAAATTTCGACCCTTTTTTCGATGGATTTATACGTTTTAGAAGGTCCTGAACACGATTTGATGGTTTTTAGAAAATGTCTGTCAGTCACTCTGTGAGTCTGTATGTGACAAAATTTGTAGACACTCTATCTCAAGAACTAACGCACAGAATTTCACAAAACTTTAGATTCAGTTAGACCTTGAAATGAACTGCTTCTGATTACTTTTTGGTGTAAATCGCCCAACAGGTGGCGCTGCTGCGCTGCATTTTTTGCGATTTCCGCAATAGCTCTATTTCAAGAACTAATGCACGGAATTTCGTAAAACTTCAGATTCAGTTAGTCCTTGATATAATTCGGTGCTGATTACTTTTTGCTGAAAATGGCCCAACAGCTGCTATGATGCATTATTCTTGATTTTCGCAATAGCTTTATCTCAAGAACTAATGCACGAATTTTCATCAAACTTCAGATTCAGTTAGTCCCTGATATAAATTAGTGCTGTTTAGTTTTTGGTGTAAATCGCCCAACAGGTGGCGCTGCTGTGCTCCATTTTTCACGATTTCCACAATAGCTGTATCTCAAGAACTAACGAATGAATTTTCATCAAGCTTCATATTCAGTTAGTCCCTAGTATAAATTGGTCCTAATTAGTGTTTGGTGTAAATCGCTCAACAGGTGGCGCTGCTATGTGGGATTTTTGACGATTTCCGCAATAGCTCTATCTCAAAAACTAATACACGGATTTTCATCAAACTTCAGATTCAGTTAGAAGTTGACATAAGTTGTTGATGATTAGATTTTGGTGTAAATCGCCTAACCGGTGGTGCTGATATACTGTATTTTTCATGATTTAGACGATTTTAGAGATAGTTTTATCTCAAGAACTAATGCGCGGAATTTCATATTTTTAGAATCCTCATGATGGGCAGAGATTGCCATTTAATTTTGGCACTGTACTAAAGAATTTTGAAGTATTAACATGTATGAGATAGAAGAAAGTTCTAGGATTGGCATATCCGACTAGTTATAGCTTGGAATAGGGCAAAAAATTACTTTCAAATGCAGTTTATTTGGAAACTGTATGAATTTACGGAATTTTTGTGGTTGCAATATTCAAGCATGATTTTTTTTAAAAATCTATCTCTATTGTGTGCAGTTACGGAAGATTAAACCGTTTACACTGTATAGTTCAGCGTTTTTTCCCGGCTAACATTCCATAACAACATTAAATACCTTAACATTAAATAAATAAACAATATAATTAAAACACAAATTTAACAGACATGCAATTGGAGTACGCCTTACACCGCTGAAATAATCATAATCAAAAAGGCTTCTTTTAGTAGCGAAAACTTCGGCGATTTCTTAGGCTGTTAACCTCTGGTATGCGTCTAATAAAAAGGATAGTTTTTAATAAATTTCAGAACTTCATTTGTATTCATAATTGATATTTTTCGTATAAAAATTCTTTTTGGTGCTGTTAGTGAGCAACCTAATAAAATATAATCAATGGAAATTGCACGTCAAACGTGGCAATTGTGGTACGTTCGTACTGTAACTAGTTTTATAAATATTTTTTGCACCGCATATTGAATTGCATAACCACTGAATGTATATTTTAGTGCACTCCATAAGTGCATATCCATTTCATTCTCATCGAAAGGCTGTAACATCATTAAAATGCATTTGAAATAATTTTCTCCCATTGGCTGTAATGTAACGGAAAACTTTTGACTGTCCCTGTCATTAAACTATGCATCCGATTTTCATAAAATTTGAACTGACTCGACAAAAGTTTTCAACAATTATATATTTAAAATTTCAGACCATTCGGTTGGGTAGTTTTTACTCTGTTATATACGGACAGACGGACGGACCGAACGACGACTATCGGTGCTGCGTATTTATATAATCACGAACGCATCTAAAAAATGTATTAGACTGTTCACTGAGAAAATGGTTTTTACCTATGTTCTATACACCGGGAACCATGTTCTGTAGCCCGAAAACTCCTGGATAGATCACTTGGTTTTAATAATACTTCTCTTGTCATTAAGTAACTGAAATTATTATTCATGTTTTCTTTCATTATTCCGTAAACAAATTTTAGAATTTTCTTTCACGTAAATTGGATGATGTGACCTATTGAAGGTTATCGACTTTCATATGCTTTTCTATCAAACAAGAACTGCTTGCCTCTCCCTAAATTTATATAAGATCGTCAATTTCAACTCGTTTATAGAATTAGACCAGGTATAAGGTGTTACAAAACACAAAAATCTCGAAAAGATCACATTTTAGCTTTTTTTTATTAAAAAAAAAACTCTAGATTTTTAGAATATATAATGATACCCGCCTAATATATTTACTATATTTTAGATCAAAAGATAATAACCGTTTTTATGTCTGTGGTTGTCTAAAGAATATACTTTAAACTTTGAATTCATTTATCTGAAAATGCGTTTTTTTTTTCAAGATCCAGGATCCAGCCTATTTCAGTTGAGAAGTTCACAACCAGAGAAGACCAAGTCCATTTTGAAAAGAAATGAAATAGTCCGTTTAGAACGTGCATAAAATCTGTTTTATCCACTCCCACAGTGAACCAAGTCTGTTTTCACATACTTTCTCATATATGTAATCGGTTTACAAACTTGGTTTACTGTGAGGAGTGGATGAAACAGATTTTATGCACCTTCTAAATAGACAATCTCTCTCTCTCTCTCTCTCTCTCTCTTTTTTTTTTTTTTTTTTTTTTTTTTTTTTTTAATGGACTTGGTCTAACTACGGTTGTGAGCTCCTCAATTGATATCTAAATTTCTATGGAGGATAAATTTATGAAACTTCCTGCAATTATTTTCAGCAAAATGTAGATTAATTTCTCTTCAGGAACTTTTGTAAGAGAGAAATGTTTGAAATTATGATTATCATTAAAAAAAAAAAAAAAAAAATTAAATTATTTTTTTAAATAAATATTTTTGTAAGTCCTAAAAATAAATTAATATTTATTCTTTTTTTATTATTATTGTTATTATTAAAACTTGAAAAAAGTATGCAAAAAGCTTTATCATTTCAGAAGATGTTTCAATTTTTAAAACTGGGTAAAAATTAATAATTTTATTTTTATAATTTACATAGGATAAGGAATATATGTATATAATACCTTTTAATAAAAAATAGCTACCAAGTTCGTATGACAAAAATGAACAAATGTCTTATTTAAAGATGGCATTCAATAATACACTTTAAGGATAAAAAAAAAAATAATAATAATAAAAATGCGTGTAAATTACAAAAATAATTTGTTGTCTCCCGAGCCACTTTAAAAACAATGACCTAAACCAACACACATGCGCGCGCAATCGCACATACACTCATGTATATATATATATATTTATCATTGACAAACATAACATTATTTATTTAAATTTAAACTAGTGTTGATTGGGGAAAAAATATTTAATATCTTAATATGAAAATATGAAAATAACTTAAACATGAAGTGAATAAAGCCAATATTTCATAATCATACACAGTTTTATATCCGTGTTAGCTCCAATGATTTATTTTAAATGTCACCTGCGTTAATATTAAATACTAAAACAGACGCAGCGACCTGCAAGCTTCAATTGAAAAAGCCACCTGTCCATAACGGCTCCAGTCATAAAATATTAATTATACCTTTCTGTTTATCGGAAAAAAAACACGCAATTATCTCTTTAAAAAATCGTTTAAATGTATAGCAAATCCCTATCAAGCCTCATATACCAACAATGACGGCGCAAGAGGATAAATATTAATTATATAGTTAATTGAATTGATTCGCTTTGTGACCAATATGAAATCTATTGGATGGTCGAATTAGTTTTCATTATGTTTATTATTGTCAATATTTTTCTTCCTTATTTCCTCAATAGGGAAGTTACCCCACTATAATTTGTTGTTGTTATGGTTATGCTAACGTGATGAAGGTAAAGTTGTTGTGTAATATGCAATATTTACCCCATTTATTCGCATATATCAGTGTCAAAAATCGAAAGTGTTAAAATGTGCAATTTTTATTAAAATAATTATTCACATCCATTTTTTTTTTCGGGGAGGGGGGGTGACGTGGAAAAACAGAAGAAATTACAATCTCTTGTCCTGAGATTCACCGTGTGTAGACTTTTATTCTTTTCTCCATAAAAGCTAAACAGTTAGAAACTTTTGAGGTTTTGCTTCACTTCTACATAGTGAAATGTTTTTGCTTTTATAAAGAGATCAATAACTAGCAGAGCAGATGCCGATTTTCTTAAAGTCTAGCAAATAGTAGAAAATTTATTGGAAAATTTTGTATTACATGTGATACATGTGAGAATACTTCTCACAGTATTTAAATTTGGTTTATTTTTATTTCCTTTCAGCTATTTTTTTGCATCGATGTCTATTTAAACTCAATCTTTACGCCGCGATGTTGACGCTTTTATCTCTCGCCGTAAAGCAAGTTCATTTTTCACCGCCGATATTCATATCTGCGTTGGGAGCGGATCGGCAGCTAGCGCATGCGCACTCCGTATTTTAGGAGCACATTTCTGGAGCTCTCGTATCGATGGAGACAGCTTGCATTCGGGGCTAACGAAAAAGACGGGCTACCGCGCTTCTCCAATTTAGAGCAGTCACGTGATGTTCCCGGTCTCAGCTGAGCTAAGCAAATCAATTGACAAAATAGATTATTCTCCCGGCTTTAGATTACTATCTCATCAAAACAATTCTGTAATTCAATAAAATTCGTTATTTTATCAAGCAGCGGCAATCATGATATCAATAATCTTATAAAAATTCCAAAACACTAGCATAAATTTAAGTATATTAAATAAAATCATTAATAAACAGCTATAATGTTGTAAAAAGTGAAAAAGAATCAACTGAGCTTTTTATGGCCTAGAAATAATTATTTTAAACAGGCCAAATTCACAAACCTACTTAAGAATGATTTAATTAACACATACAATTTCAAAGCTATAACACAATTTTAAGTTATTGGAAAAAAAAAAAGAAAATGATTGTCGAAAGAAAAGAGAAAAATAAGTGAGATTTTTTTTTCAAACAGGATCTTTATTCATTAAATATTAATATATCCGCACGAACATGGTCACCAAAAACATATTTTACTTAATCTTTTTGTAAAAAGATTAAAATTTTGAGAAAAAAAATTCTTCTAAATTATTTTAAATTTTGAAAGCTTTGGTCTAAAAATAGGTATTTAAAAATAATTAAATGTGTTTAATATTTACTTCTGGGTAGAATAGTTAAAAACAAAAATAAAACAATTTTAACACACAAAATACCTAAAAATTAAAAAAGAACGAAAATTTTTTCCAGACCGTTGAATTATAGTTGTAAAATCTTACAAACATTCGAAACCACTGGCATCATTTTAAGAATATCGAATAAAATAATTTATAAACAGACATAATGTTGTCAAAAGTAAAAAAAAAATCAACTGAGCTTTTTATACTCTAGAAATAATTATGGTAAATAAACGTAAATTGAAGACTGATTATTTAAGAATGATTTATTTAACATATAAAAATTTCAAACTTTAACACAAATTTATGTTATTAAAAAAATGCAATTGTCAAAAGCAGATAAAAAGTGAGATTTTTTTTTTTCAAATGGGCATTTTATACTTTAAATATCAATATATCTGCACGAAAATTATACATATTTCATTTAATATATAACATAAACAGCTTTGGCATAAGAATAAGTACTTAAAAATAATTTCACGTGCTCAAAAATTTACTTCTGGGCATAAGAGTTAAAGACCAAAATAAAACAATTTTAGCACACTAAACATCTAAAAATTAGAATCTTTTAACCAGGAGATTTCTCAAGCAGTAAAAGTATGATTGTAAAATCTCATAAAAAGTTCAATCCCTGGCCTCATTTTAAGTATATCAAACAAAATAATTTGTTAATAGATATAATGTTGTCAAAAATGGGGAAACAATCGACTGGACATTTTAACCCTATAAATAAACATTGTAAATACCGCAAAATTAAACACAACTACTTAATGATGATTTAAGCAATTTCAAAGATATAAACATTTTAAATTAAAAAAATTGATAAAAATTTCGAAGATGTAGTACACTTTTAAGTTATTGAAAAAAACATGATCGTTAAAACAAAAGAGAAAATAAGAGTTTTTTTTTTTTTTTTTTTTTTTTTTTTTAAACAGGATCTTTATACACTAAATATTTATATTTGTGCACGAAAATTATAACTGATCGTCAGATACATATTTTATTTATTATATAAAGTTTAAAAAACTTTAATACAAAACTATGTATTTTAAAAAAATGTGATCGATATTTATTTTTCAGCATAATAGTTAAAAACGGAAGTAAAGCAATTTTAGCACACAAGAATATCTAAAAATTAATATTCTCTCATCGAAATTTTTTCCCCAAGCCGTAGAATTATGATTCTCAGATCTTATAAAAAAATTCAAAACACTGACATAATTTCATGTACATTAAGTAAAATGATTTCTAACTATAGGCATAAGTTATCAGAAGTGATTAAAAAAAAACTGAGCTAATTGTCAGCTAAAAATCATTGTAAACACACCATATAGACTACTTAAGAATGATTTTTTAACGCATAAACATGTTACAGCTGTAGAAAAATTTTAAGTTATTGGAAAAATTACATCAGAATCGTATATTATTATCTACTAAAACATTTGCTAGATCTTCTAGATTACAATTTTACCGAGCTATGATCTACTTTATTGCAAAAATAAAAGTTATCGGCAATGTGCTTGTAAACTAAACAAATTCACTAGAAGGAAAGCTTTACCAGGAGGATTTATATAATTTAGCGTTAATAAATACTTAATTTAGATTTCATCTTTTGTTACAAAATTTAATATTTTAACAGAAGGTTGCAGAACGTACAAAATCCTTGTATTTACACCTGAAGAAAACATAAAAATCTCATCTACAGAAAACCTTCTTGAAAGGAAAAATAAATAAATAAATACATTTCAAATAAATAAATGAAAATAACATTCATTCGATGAAGGTATAAAAAATATATGAATCATTTAATGAAACCAAAACGTAAAAACACCACAGGTTAATATCACGAGCTTAATGATTAGAGCAAACAATATTGATGTAATTAATGATTATTGAATGTTATTAATGATTTTTTCTTTTCCTGCTTATATTGAAAAAAGAAAAACATTTAGTATAAATAGTGTATGTAAAGATTAATTCATTTAAAATAAATTATGTTTACCTAAAGAATACAAAACAAACAATCATATGAATACATCAGACATCAATCACACTAAAACAGTAAAATGGATTACTTACATTCGACAGATTAGCATAATGATGTATCCACGCTCTCGTCGTATTACAAATTGATTAACACAGTTAAGTAATGTCAATTTGACAAAATTAAAAGAACTTATTCACAACAAAAAGTGTATTTACAGCACTTAAAATAAAGCAGTAGAATTCCTTTGTTAAAAACTGCGCGTCGTAATTGGTTAAGACCGCGACTGTCACGTGATTTTCAACTGCGGGAGCCCTCTACGTTAGCCCCGGCTTGCATTATGATGACGTCATTGAAATTATGCTCCGCCCTCTTTTGACGCCGATCGCTGACAGGAGAATAGTTTGGTTTCGTTTTCCAATCAGTGAAACATTTTTAATTCTGCAGCTTGTAATTCGATTTTCATTAATTTCCCGTAAATGTTAATTTAGCTAATCAATTTAAATTCTGCCTTTTAATTACTTTGTCAACCCCGTATTCGTCATTTAAAAACTAAAACTCGTTAATTTTTAATTCAGAATTTGGTTTGATGTTGTCTGCAAAAGATGTAGTCTTTTAACGTAGTTTTAGCGGAGCGCGGCCCGCCGGCCGTTCGAATGTCGTGCCGCTTTTTTTTGGCCGAATGAGTTTGATATTTTATTTAAGTGGATGTTTTTTTTTTTCTCAAAGTTTAATCCTTTAAAGTTGTGCTGCTCTCGTTAAAAGGAATCCCATGGATTTATTCCATGTTGGCTGCTATTTTTCTTCTTAAAAGATTAGTTCTTCTATTTTAAAATGGTGACCAGAAGCAAGTATTTTCTTAACCTTCTACTGCTACTAACGACCGAAATAAAGAATATTATTTGTTTTCATCAAATTGCCTCTTCATTGTCTACATTTCAAGTAAGACGTTTCCAGTTTTATTACTTCTTTAACGATCAATAGTAATTTATTAAAAGACCTTCGCAATTTGTTCTAAACCACTTAAACGATCATTTTATTCTCGCCACATTTGGCGCCGTAGTACCTTTCGAATTGCAACAGTGGTTGCTTTGGGATTATTGCAATTAAAAAAAAAATAATGATTCTTGAAGATAATTTTTTTAGAACTTTTTGTTCTTTTTTTAAGAATTATGAGAGTTTTGGTTGAAATATTTTAATAGAAGCTACATTTTCATGAAACTTGTTCTAATTTTTGAAGAAAATTAAGATCGTTATTCAAGAAAGTCAAGTAAAAATTTTTTTTTTGAGGAATTGTTCTCTTTAGTTAAAAAAAAGGAAAATGGTTAATTTAATTCAAGATTTGTTGGATATAATTTATGAAAATATTGTAAAATATTTGATGTTCTCATTCTGAAAAATTCTTGAGTTACGCCATTTTTTTTATGTTACATAGTTACAATTTTTCTTACAATATTCTAAAGAATTCATATTTAAATTTTACTATATTTTGTAGAATATATTATTATTCAAATCAAGAAATGAATTTATATAATTATAATATTGAAAATGAATTTTATGTTGGTGCAAATAATAGCAATATTCTATTTTTAAGAATATAATTCTGAGGCAGTTACATTTTTTTAATTGATTGAAAATTGTGGAATTAAAAATAATTTTGAAGAATAATTGTTGAAATTGAAATATTTTTGTAAATGAATTTATGTTCTCAAATAATTTCAATGATTTGAAATTTGGCAAAAATTGTTCTCAAGAACATGATATGATATTTTAGGAGGCATGGCTTTTGGGTTATTTTTTTAATTTTCTACTTATTAATGGCACTTTAAATGAATTATAAATTTGAATTTCAATATATATATTTAAAAAAAAAAAAGAGATTGAAATTTTATTGAAGTATTATTTTTTATTCTTGTTGCTGAGAAATTTCGTTCTTCACCTGAAGTTATTCTCATCTCATCAATTACGCCTATTTTCTCCAACTGAAGTTTGGTATTCTTCAAATAATTTATAGTAGTAATTATCCTGTACGATTATTTTGAGGTATTGCCTGCTTCTCTGAGTAACAAAAATATAATATGAAAATTTATAAACAGTTATCCCCTTTGAAAAGTTCTTAGACTTGCTCCTTAGATGATTTGTGAAATATGCTGTATGTGTAGTTAGCATGTTGTCTTGTGGACTAGTCTGATTTCATCTCTAATATTTAAAGAAGTGTTTCTAATATTTAAAGAACTGTTCCTGTTTTTAAATTTACCTATTGATGTTATAGAACTCTCAGCTAACAAATTGAAAATATTCAAAATTTTCATTGCTTCAATTCTCTTTGGCAAATTCAATTCTTTCACAAATTTATAAGTCTATGCATGACATATCCACATCGACATCATCATACCTTATTCTCATGTTGCTTTATAAAAAAAATGAAAAGAGCAACATTATTTTTTTTTCATTTAAAATGAAATGGGGCTTCTTCAATCCTGTAACAGTTCTACTTAAAAATTCCATTCACCATAAGAAAAATATTTTTTCCTTGCCAATAGTGAAGATTACTTTTATATATTTATTAACTATCATAGTTTTTAAATTATGTGCCTTTTGCCATATTTGATGATGACTGTTCCTGTATATGCTGCTAGAAAATTTTTTAATTACCTGTAATGACATTCTTCAGACTTTTCTTCCATTCATTTGTTGCTTACCTGATGAAGGTGGTCAGTGGTTTTGTGTGATATCCATTTCTTCTGGTCTCTTCTTTGTTGTTGCACATGTTATCATGGAAGCTAAAAATTATAAAATTACCTACCTACCTTTTCAAAAGTTTCCTACATCTACAATAGTTTAATTTTTTGTGTGCTTCGTATTCAGCCATAAGATGCCTGGTGGAGATGTTTTTCATTTATAGGCAAATATCCATTTATGAAACCACTTCATTAGAGTTCTTCGGTTTGTGAAGCTACAAATAGTGTTTACTACTTTGTTCTCTTAAAAATAAATAAATAAATAGCTTTCATTACTGATTATAATAGTGTGCCAGTTAACGTTTCTCATGTGAGAGCAAATATCCTCATCAAGTGAAATTGTTGACTTGTCTGCTGCTAGAACTCAGTTACTCACACCATATCTTTATTCTAAGTCTTCTCAAAACAAGGAAGTTTAAATTTATAATACCTGAAAATTACTGATGTGTTTTACCTTCAATAACATAATTTTATGCTGCATTTTCTCCAAATATTCTAGCACGTGCAATTAAAATTATTCAGAGTTAATTTTTGCTTGTGTGTAGTAATTCATCCTCACATTGCAAAATTTTTGCTCATTGATAATCAAGTGTAAATTCTCAATTAATATAAGAAGTTTGTGAATATTTGTTACAGTGTTTATGCAAGATCAAGTTATTTTGAAAAGTTCCCCATATTTACTTATTTCTTATGTGCATAGTGCCTTTTACTTTAATTTTATTTCATACCCAAAGCCTCTAAGTTTTTATTTTGCCATTTGCCTCATTACTTTAGTATAAAAAAAAAAAGATTCGTTCATTGAAGATTTTTTGTTTTATGAAGAATTGAATAGTAAAAATGATCTTCATTTTGAAGTTTTCAATGTTTTATAAAGAAAGTGAAATTTATTAATGTCGTCTCTTCATACCTACAAATAATACAAGAAGATTACACAAAAGCACAACTCTAGATGGAAATTTTTACCAGCGCATTTATATATATATAGAATTTTTTTCTATAAATCATCTAGTAAAATTTTTTTTACAAAAAAAAAGTGCTTCTTGACCTCAACTCCTGATTATGTCCTACATTTCATCATAAGTGCACCATCGACTTCTCGTCCTTGTTAACTCTGCAAAAGTGATTCATGTATGCGTCGCAAAAGTTATGATTGCTCTGCAGTAATGAGTACGATGTCGTCAGTTAAGTGCTTCAAAGAGAATGCAATGCATTCTCACTTTCTACGAAGTGTCTCGTCATGTTAAAATGTTCTAATGTCATCATGCAAAGATCATCTATTTTGATGATTATTATGTGAATGTTCCAGTTTTTTTTCGACAGCACTATACCAGTGTACCACCTCATGTTGTGTTACTAAAGATTCAGTGACATCTATTTATCTCAAATAGCCTTGTTCCATATGGCTCTGGACTCAATAAACATTGTTTTGAATCCATAAACATTGCCTCTACCACCTGCAGTTACACAATGTTACTATTTTCTTATTTATAATTAAAATTTTCTTTTACTTAAGATGTTAGGAGCCTTGTTAGGAGATCCAAGCCACCTAAAATTTTACGTAGGAGTTCATATATGTGTTTATTTTTGTTCATAGATATGCTGGTGGCTAGGGCATGATGGTCATCGGCGTGGTTGTGGACTTCAATATTTACATATATATATCTAATTTTGTGTTTGTTTACAGTGTTGCTGATGATTTCATCTTCGTCATTATCATCATTGTGAGCTTAACATTGAATTGTAATAATTTTATTTCTATATTATATTTTAAATGATTATTTTAAAATTATATTCCTGGTACATGGTATTTTAGTTTTATAAACTCATGATTTTGTCAATTTTTTTCTTTCATTCTATATGGAAGTACTTAAAAAAATTTTTTTGGTGATCACCAGTCTCTCACATTTTAAAGAAAAACCATGGTATATGTATATTTACCTAATCTTTTGAGTCTCATATATATATATTAAGAATTCTTATGACTAATACATTGAAATGTTTATTTAGTAAAGTATAAAGTTTAAAGAAATTGTGTCTAAGATGGGATTTATGGCACTTAATTATGACATGTCGTTTGATTGAAATAGCAACTTGTTTTTATGGGATACCTTGTTTGGGTGATTGAGTAGTGCACGACTCAATTACACAATTGGTATCACATACAATTGGTTGTCTGTTTTATTTTAAATGAAATACTAAGTTTGATACACTAAAATGATATCATTAAGTTTTATGAAAGTTTATTTATATATAACCATTTCATTTCCTTTCATGTTACGAGTAATTAAAGAAAACTCTTTCTTTTTTAGATATAATTCTAAAATTAAAAAGTCCTAGGCATGTTGTAAAAGTCAAACTAAAAAATGTTTCCTGACTTTTTTGTTGCTTTTGTATTTGCAACTTTTATCAGAAGTTAATTCTGTTTTTATTTGGTACCAATATAGCAAAATTTGTTATGACTAGTCAATGATCTCAATTTTGTTAACTCAGAATATGTTAACATTTTTAGGATGATAATTTTATGAGATCAAATAGAAGGTATTGCCAATGTTACTGTATTTTTGGCATTTTTATTGTATACTTGATGTATTGTATACTTTATGTATTGTATACTTTTTGGATTATGAATGTACTTTATGCAATGTATATTCTTTTTCTCTCTCTTACTTTTGGTCACCAATTTTTTTTTCTAGCACCAATTTTTTTTTTCCAGCACCAATATTTTTTTTCTAGCACCAATTTTTTTTTTCAACTGTTAAATCACCAATTTTTCTTTCAACTGTTAAATCACCAATTTTTTTTCCCAGCACCTTAACTTTAAATTTTATTGTTCGACTTTAATGATTTTTTTTTCGCTTTGGCAGTTCAAAATTTTGTCATCCCATTTTCTGTAAAAGGTTTTTGATCAATTTTGCCTTTTACATCTCCTGGTCTTACAAAATTTTCTCGGTGAAGGGAGGTAATGTGAGAATACTTCTCACAGTATTTAAATTTGGTTTATTTTTATTTCCTTTCAGCTATTTTTTTGCATCGATGTCTATTTAAACTCAATCTTTACGCCGCGATGTTGACGCTTTTATCTCTCGCCGTAAAGCAAGTTCATTTTTCACCGCCGATATTCATATCTGCGTTGGGAGCGGATCGGCAGCTAGCGCATGCGCACTCCGTATTTTAGGAGCACATTTCTGGAGCTCTCGTATCGATGGAGACAGCTTGCATTATGATGACGTCATTGAAATTATGCTCCGCCCTCTTTTGACGCCGATCGCTGACAGGAGAATAGTTTGGTTTCGTTTTCCAATCAGTGAAACATTTTTAATTCTGCAGCTTGTAATTCGATTTTCATTAATTTCCCGTAAATGTTAATTTAGCTAATCAATTTAAATTCTGCCTTTTAATTACTTTGTCAACCCCGTATTCGTCATTTAAAAACTAAAACTCGTTAATTTTTAATTCAGAATTTGGTTTGATGTTGTCTGCAAAAGATGTAGTCTTTTAACGTAGTTTTAGCGGAGCGCGGCCCGCCGGCCGTTCGAATGTCGTGCCGCTTTTTTTTGGCCGAATGAGTTTGATATTTTATTTAAGTGGATGTTTTTTTTTTCTCAAAGTTTAATCCTTTAAAGTTGTGCTGCTCTCGTTAAAAGGAATCCCATGGATTTATTCCATGTTGGCTGCTATTTTTCTTCTTAAAAGATTAGTTCTTCTATTTTAAAATGGTGACCAGAAGCAAGTATTTTCTTAACCTTCTACTGCTACTAACGACCGAAATAAAGAATATTATTTGTTTTCATCAAATTGCCTCTTCATTGTCTACATTTCAAGTAAGACTTTTCCAGTTTTATTACTTCTTTAACGATCAATAGTAATTTATTAAAAGACCTTCGCAATTTGTTCTAAACCACTTAAACGATCATTTTATTCTCGCCACAATACAAAACAACAAAAAAAGTCAAGCTAAAATAATAATTTAATAAATACCAGGTAGCCATAATTAAAGTGCACGTGTTTGAAGGGCTCTACAAACTGAACTATTTGAAATATTTAAGAATTTATAAAAAATATTTGGTTTAGGGCATGAGGAAATAAGTTCTGCAATAAAAAAAATAATAAAAAAATTTTTTTAAACAGATGGCGCTGCATATAATAAAAAAATGGAAATTTTCCTACCAGATAAATTTTGAAACTTTTTTTAATCAAAATGATAGTAATCATAGTACTGCTATGAAAGAATATCGTCGTCTCAAAGGATATAGATTTAACTCATTACTGACGAGCCTCTTTTACATTTCTTTTAATTCTTCGACACCGGTTTTTTCCACATTGTAATTTTGATTTCTTTAATTGCTCAATATTTGAGATTAGATAATGTGAAAATTTCCAAACTGAAATACTGGTATTCAAATTTAAAAGTTTTGTTCGCCTTACATGCCAAGTTTTCTTGCCAACCGGCTTTAATGAGCTAAAATGAATTATTTTTGTTAATATTTGCTAATAAAACATTTGTAACATTTAAGCCCCATCTAACGGTAAAATTTAAAACTAATTATTTTTATTTCATAACTCGTTTTTGCATGCTCTAAAAAGTATAAATAGCAAAGCTTTTAAAAATACTCCAGTTAGTTTAACTTGTAGAGCCCTTCAAACACGCCCACTTTAATTATGGCCACCCTGTATTTAATGTATATAATATTTATAATTCGTATTTATATTATGCGAATAAATAATTTTATTATTTACATATTTTTGCGAATCTTAATAGAATACAGTGAAACCTCCCTGTGCGATCACCTCCCTGAATGACTATTTTTTTCATTGCACGAAATTTATTCCCATAAGCTCAATACTAATTTTACCTCCATTCAGAGACCATCTTAGTTGAACTCCCTCCATGAGCGACCCATTTCTTTGAAGAAATGAAACAAATTTCGTTTTTTCCTGGTCGCTTGAAGAAGGTTTTATTAGAAAAATAATTCCGGAGAGCGCATTATTCACCAAACTTCTAAAGTAAGCTTTTTATTCCGGTAATCTTTAAGTGTTTAAACCTCTCTGTGCCTTTTTAGGTTTAGGCAATGAATTTAACTCTGATGACAAATTAAGAATGACGGTCAATAAACTTCCCTGCCCTATTCTGTCAGGAAACTCTCAAAGAAATAAATAAATTAATGATATCGACATTATTTGTTTCCGTCCAAAAAAATTGCATTTATTTACTGAACTTTGAAAGGACTTGGAAATGAAAGTTATAAAAGAAAAAACCGTAAAACCAAAGCAAACGTCAATGTATTCCTCTTTTAAACTCTACAGTAATTAACTTTTGTTTTGATACTTAAATTTTTATATTTTTTCCTAATGTGAAAATTAATTTTAGTTACGCTACTTGTTACCTATTTTCAACAATTAAAATCTAGATTTAAACATGACCTCCATTAAGAGACCACCACTCGGAGCGACCCATTTTTATTGGAACGAAACGTGGTCGCTTTAGGGAGGTTTTACTGTATATATATATATCTTTGTTCTTTTCTTTCCTTTTGAGGAGGGCAGGGAATTAAGTAAAAATTAGCACCAGATTTTTTTTTTTTTTTTTTTTTTATCTTTAGGAGCAATCTTCTCAAATTATCTCTTTTCATTTCGTTGAAAGCTAAAATCCTGAAGACAGAAAGCCGCTGGAAATGATCCAATCCCACTGTCTTCTTATGAGTGATGTTTAAGAGGTAACCTATATAATAGTAATGCAAAACTGTTACTGTAATCGCTCTGACATAATGATCTGCCACAGTTAGAACGTCTTACAAGCGGCAAGAAGTCATTCCGATCGCTCTTCCTTTGAGAATACACAGCAGGAATAGCATTCACACTGTAACTGATTTGATTTCTTGATAAGAAAATATTTTATTTTTAAATTCAAGTCGTATCTAATTATATATTTTAATACTAAACCTATGGCATTACGATCCTTTACGGATCAGGGTCTTCACTGCCGAACCTAGTTATCTTGACCCTGGGCCCTGAGTTGTGCTATGTTCGGATAAGGTAGTCAGCCTAACGTGAGACCCTCAGTGTTTAGTTCTCAGCCAAGCTTGGTACTAGTTTTATCGAATGATAGATTGATTGAGCCCAGCCCAGACACCACCTCTGGACCTGTTGCGTTTGCGTCACAGCCAGATGCACGTACCACACCGCCACTGGGTTTCCAATTATACATGTTTAAACCTCTTTAAATTCATCTAATTATACATGTTTTTCAATGCAGAGTTAAAAACTGTTTATCAAATTAAGCAACTTTTTTCATAATGTTGCATAGTAATTTCCTTTTCATTAAAATTAGTACAGAACATGAAATAGAACTAAATTATAGCCATATTATTATCGGTAGATGATGAGACTTTCTTAATGATAAGTTTATTTAACATTTTATTCGACGGGTTGGGTACAGCCAGAGCCACTACATTCGTATATAGATACCCATATAGAGTCGTAAGCAGCCAGTTGAGCCAGAGGGGCTATAATATATTTATTTTGGATTGTTGTTGTTTGTTTGTTTTTCATTTTCTTTCTGTTTTTTTATGTATTTCTGCCTATTGATAATTTTAAAGTGCGTTGTGTTTTAATTTTGTGAAATGCGATAGGTATGCTATTATTATTAAAGTCGTAATCAGCCAGTTGAGCCAGAAGGGGCTATAATGTATTTATTTTGGATTGTTGTTGTTTGTTTGTTTTTCATTTTCTTTCTGTTTTTTTATGTATTTCTGCCTATTGATAATTTTAAAGTGCGTTGTGTTTTAATTTTGTGAAATGCGATAGGTATGCTATTATTATTAAAATGTTATGAGCGCTAAAGGGGGCTCAAGAGGTTGCTAAAAGGGGCTTACCCGACCCTTCCTGTATCTTAATACGGCCATGGCTGGGTAAAACTTAGCCAAGAACTTTCCTACTCTATCTAAACGGTGATCCATTTAGTTTATATAAATACATTTTCTGTAACTTCAATTTTGTCAACTATATAAATGCATTTAGATTTATTGAAATTATTTTAGAAGAAAATTCTTTAAAAATATTTGGAATTCAACATTCTCTTTTTAAATATGGGTAATAGTTTACCCAACACGTGGAAACTATGGAAGTTTGAAACACTTGAAAACAGAAGGTTAATATATACCTTTCATTTTAATGTGTAGTCTCATTATTCATTTACTTACAATAAAAGGAAGAACCCTTGCGGTATATTTTTTTTAACTCTTTGGCTATCGAGTTTCGGAATACTATAAGAGACCGACTAGTGGCCGAGATATACGTCGTTGTTAGACTAAAGATTCAAAAATATCAATATTATTGAGATTTTCTCATTGACAGTTGGTTGATAAATGTGGTTCGATTCAATTACCTAATTCTCTAGTGATGGGTGATAACGAGATGTTTTTCTTGATTTTCTCGATTGTATCGACATCTCGATATTTTCCGATTGTGTAATTTTTTTCTCGATGAGTACAGTTTGCAATTTTTTTTTTTATAAATCATATATTATGTATTACATACGTCATACATTTATCAAGAATCGTCTGCGGGTGAACTGGAATGAGTCGATGTTAATAAAGACTAGGTGACTACGACCGCTAGCGGGCCCCCCCTTTAATCGGGGCCCCTAATTTATACGTAATCTTGTAATATGAAATCACGAACAGGTTACCCGCTATATACGGCACTGATATATGATAACAGGCGGGTGTGGTGTTCACTCACTACAAAATCTTGTAAAAAATATAATATCGAAACGAATGAACCTCGGACCAGATCTCTTGGGGGAGGGGTCAAAGCGCGCGGAGGGGCACAGCAGCTGCATAATATGATTAAGTCGTCACAGGTCTTTAGGCCTTTCCAACCATATGTCACATGAGAAGTCTGGATCTGAATTTATAAAAATGCCCTCCCCGTGGGGGCAAAGGGGGGGAGGGGTGCGGGAGGTGGATAACATGAGTAAGTGGTCATAAGCCTTTCCAACAATATGTCACATGAGGACTCTCGGCTAAATTTAGAAAAACACCCCCGTGGGGGAAAAGGGGGGGGGCGGTCACCGGAGGTGAATAAGTAGTTATCATCAATAAGTAGTCACAGACCTTTCCAACGATATCTCACATGTGGGGGTCTTGGCTAAATTTTTAAAAGTGTCCCCCGGGGGGTGCAAAATGGGGTTATGGACACCGGAGGAGCATAACATCAATAAGTAATCACAGACCTTTCCAACGATATCTCACATGAGGGGTCTTGGCTAAATTTGAAAAAGTGTCCCCGGGAGGGGCAAATTGGGGGAGACTGTCACCGGAGGTGCATAACGTCAATAAATAGTCACAGACCTTTCCAACGATATCTCACAAGAGGGGTATTGGCTAAATTTGGAAAAGTGTCCTCCGGGGGGGCAAAGTGGGGGGGGGTCGGCCACCGGAAGTGCATAGCATCAATAAGTAGTCACAAACCTTTCCAACGATATGTCACATGAGGGGTCTTGGCTAAATTTGGAAAAGTGTCCTGAAATTTCATATATTATAAATAATATTTAGCGGAGGGCTCCATAAAAATATCCGATCTAAAATGATAAAAACGGAAAAAACTACCCTCGCAGTGGGGGCCAAATTGGGGAGGGAAGGAAGAAAGTCTCATAATATGAAAGAGTCATCCGAGAGCTTACCGATGACATATCACATGACTGGTCCAAAAAAAGTTTGAAATGCTCCCCCTCCCTCCCCCCGTGGGCCCACTCTTTCGGCCCGGAATTCACACAGCCGCCAGTTTAAAATTTTTATGTTCAATAAATAATATTTACCGGAAGACTGCATAAAAAACCCACATCTAAAGTGACATTTAAATTTATTATAGAAATCGGCTACGGTTTTAAAAATTTGTTCGCCCCTTCCCCATCCCCCTTTGGGCGAAGAAAGGTTCATAGTATGAAAGAGTGGTCAAAGGGCTTTTCGATTATATGCCACAGGAAGGGTTCGGTAAAATTTTTAAAATTGCACCCCGCATGAGTCCACTCTCACGTCCTCCTCCCTCGAAATCACCCGACCCACCTTCCTCTTTGAAATTTTTATATTTAATAAATAATTTTTATCGGAGGGCTCCAGGTATGTGACATCTTGGTAGGGCTAAAATAAGAGAAACTTTGAAAATTAGGGCTTCATTTCACAGCTCATTGTCATGCCTCTTTCTCTATCTCGTCCCTTGGTACTCTCGATAAATTTTCTTACTTTTCTTCTCTGCCGAGGACGAGAGAAATCCTCGAAAAGCTTCTCATAGCGAAATGTTGAAAAGCGCGAGAGAAATCCTCGAAAAGCTTCTCATAGTGAAATGTTGAAAAGGGCGAGAGAAATCCTCGAAAGGCTTTTCATTGGGAGATTTCGAAAAGGACGAGAGAAACCAGTGAGAGGCTTCCCATCGGGAAAGGTTGAAAAGGGCGAGAGAAACTCTTGAGAGACTTCCCATCCCGAAAGGTTTAAAACCGCGATAGAACCAACCATCGAGCAGCTTCCCATCTGGAAACGTCGAAATGCTGGAAAAATCCTCTAGATGAGATTTGCCGAAATGCGAGATGGAAATGAAGCTTTCAGAGTCAAACTTACCGCATTTCTGGTTTAAGTCATAATTTCTCAAAGGAGTCCATCTGCTTATCCAATCTCTTTTTAGCTCACAGGCTATCTAAGCCTGAGAGCTAATGTACCCGTCGGTTCTGTGTGTATGCATGTACGTACGTACGTATGTATGTATGTACGTAACGCAATAACTCTTGATTAAAATGTACGATTTGCTTCATTTTTTATGTTCATTCTGATAAGGCGTTCCGCTGATTAGTTTTGACGGTTCATTGGTTAAGGATAAAGGGAGAGAAGGGGGCTGGTCCCCCCCCCCCTCCTGAATTTAGATAAATAGGTTTTTCATGCAGAATTATTCGATTTGCTCCAAATTTCGTATACCGGTTTATTATGTTAAGGAGCTTCCCTGATTAAACTTGGAGGTTCATTAGTTAAGTATGAAGGGGGGAAAGGGGGGTAGACCCCCTCCTTAATTTAGATAAATAGGATTTTCATGCAGAATTATTCGATTTGCTCCAAATTTGGTATACCGGTTCATTATGTTAAGAAGCTGCCTTGATTAGATTTGGAGGTTTACGGGTTAAGTATAAAGGGGAGAAGGGGGCTGGATCCCCCCCTTAATTTAGATAAATGGGCTTTTCATGCAGAATTATTCGATTTGCTCCAAATTTGATATACTGGTTTATTATGTTAAGGAGCTTCCCTGATTAAACTTGGAAGTTCATTGGTTAAGGATAAAGGGGGAGGGTCCCCCACTTAATTTAGATAAATGGGTTTTTCATGCAGAATTACTCGATTTGTTCCAAATTTGGTATACCGGTTTATTATGTTAAGGAGCTTCCCTGATTAAACTTGGAGGTTCATTGTTAAGTATAAAGGGGGGTAGACCCCCTCCTTAATTTAGATAAATGGGTTTTTCATGCAGAATTATTCGATTTGCTCCAAATTTGATATACTGGTTTTTTATGTTAAGAAGCTGCCTTGATTAGATTTGGAGGTTTATGGGTTAAGTATAAAGGGGAGGGGCTAGTCTCCCCCTTAATTTAGATAAAAGGGTTTTTCATGCAGAATTATTCGATTTGCTTCAAATTTAATATACCAATTTATTCCGATATGGTGCTTCCTTCATTAGATTTGGAGGTTCATTGGTTAAGTATACAAGGGCGAAAAGGAGGCAAATCCCCTCCCCTTAATTTAGATAAATGGATTTTCATAGAGAATTATTCAATTTACTTTAATTTTTTTTTCTATGTTCGTTCTGATAAGGAGCTTTCCTGATTAGATTTGGAGGTTCATTAGTTAAGTATAAAAGGGTTAAATGGGTTAGACAACCCTTAATTTAGCGATATGTTTCTTTTTTTCATGCAGAATTATCTGATTTGCTTCAAATTTGATATACTGATTTATTATAGTTAAGGAGTTTCTCTGATTAGATTTGGAGGTTCATTGGTTAAGTATAAAAGGGGCAAACGGGGGATATTTCCCTTCATTTATTTTTTGAAGGACATTATTCTTTGAAATAAGAGTATAATATACAATTAGTGTGAATAACCTGTGAGCTCAATGCCATCAGTTTAACTGGCACTTATCTTTTTATTGCTATTAACCGATGTGGGTTATGAAGCATAGTGTTTTATGTATTCAGCTCTGTATAGTCCTAGTTTCAAACTTTACTGTTAAATTTAGTGTCATTTTGCCCCGAATTTTCAATGTTTCTCTTATTTTAGCTATGCCAAGCTGCCCCATACCTGGAGACTCAGATAAATACTATTTATTAAATATAAAAAGTTCAAAGAGGAAGGTGAGGGAATTCTGGGGGGCGCGAGAGTGGACAAAGGGGTGGCGGGTAATTTTCAAACTTTTACCAAACCTCTTCTTGACATATCATCGGAAAGTCCTTTCACCACTCTTTCATATTATGAACCTTTCTCCTCCCAGAGTTGAATTCTGGAAGGGGGGGGGGGGAGCGGTGCGGGGGTGATTTTTTTTTTTTAATTGTAGCGATTTCTACAATAAATATCATTAAATGAGGTTTTTTAATGGAGCTCTCCGATAAATATTATTTATTAAATATAAAATTTTAAAACTGGGGCTGCGTGATTTCTGGGTATATTCTGGGATAAAAGAGGGAACCCACGTGGGAGGGGTAGATTTCAAACTTTTTTTGGACCAGTCATTTGATATATCATCGGAAAATTTTCGGTTATCATCGGAAAGTTACTCTTTCATATTATGAACCTTTCTTCTTCCCTCCCTAGTTTGGCGCCCCGAAAGAGGCACTTTTCGAACTTTTTTGAAATCGTAGCGTTTTTAAACATTTTAGATCGGATTTTTTTACAGAGCCCTCCGATAAATAATTTTTAATATATGAAAATTTCAAAGAGAAGGATGGGCAGGGTATATTTCGGGGGGCACGATAATTGGAATCCTGGGAGTTGGGACTCTTTTATATCTTTTGCTGACACCCCTCATGTGATATATCATTGGAAAGCTCTGTGACTACTATTTCATTTTATATATCGCCCGCGCCCCTCCCCTTACTTTGCCCCCGCGAGGGGGCACTTTTCTAAATTTAGCCGACACCCCTCATGTGACATATCGTTCGAAAGTCCTGTGACCACTTATTCATATTATGCACTTTCCTTGCCCCTTCCCCCTACTTTGCTCCCCACGGGGGTTCGTTTAATGTATTCCAGTCGAAGACTTTCTAAAAATGGGGAAATTAAAGATCCAATCTCAAATGACGTAGAAAAATCAATAAAAAATTTTAATCCCTTTTATCATCCTTTAGTTCATGTTTTTGCCACTAGGGGGTGCTTTTGATTCTTATTTCTTTGGCCATTTTGGTGCTAATTGCCGAAAAATTCTAATTTTTGATACTTAAACTCCCCTTACCGCTTCATAGCTACTCGCGTTTTTTCAGCTTTTTTCAACCAGGGGCACCCTTACAAGACTTTTCCAGTCTTATGGCTCCTTTATAGCCTTCCTTTGGTTTGTTGTTTTTTTATTCCATCTGTTTTCAGTTACCCTATATTTAATAAAATCTGCCTTATATATATGTAAAAACAATGATTTCAATAATCGATTCTAGAACATCTCCTTTGTAGATTCTCGAAAAATCGATGACTGTATCGATTGTGTATTTTACGATAACGATTTTTTTCGATTGGTAAATTTTCGAGAATCGCCCATCACTAAGCCCTATCACTACTATGAAATTGTCGGCCAGAATAATAGCTAAGTTTTCCAATAACTGTTTTTAGCTTTTCATCGTTATAATCGATTGTAAAACATCTCGATTGTAGATTCTAGGAATTAATCGATGGCTGTATAGATTGTGATTTTTTACGATGACGATTTTTCTCGATTGTCGAATTCTCGAGAATCGCCCATCACTACTCTCTCCCTCCCACCGTTTTTTTTTTTTTTTTGTTTTTTTTTTTTTCAAAATTTTCAAGATTTATAGGAAAGTACATTGATTTACATATTGCTCTGTAATGTAATTATGACCATTATAAATGACAAGGTTAATAGAATAGAAGATCAGGCACTTCCTACTATAAAAAGTAGTAATTAAAAATTTTTAATATTGCACATATATTTAACGGAAATTTTAAAACATTGAAAGACATTCTATATTGACAGTATTGATCTTAGTTTAATAAATTACAGAGAAGTATTTTTTTTATCTACTTATTTGTAATCAGAGTTGGGCAGTATCGAAAATACATGTATTTGAAATACATTTTCAAAATACATTTGTATCTTGTATTTTGTATTTTAAACCAATAAGATCAAAGTATTTTTGTAATGTATTTTCTGATGGTTTTACAATGTATTTTGTATTTTGAAAATACTCAAAATACACTTTTTCCAAATTTCAAACTGCCACATTTAAACCGCATAGAGAAAAGCTGCGATTCATTTAAAGGAAATACACGACTGTCTGTTTTCATTAGTTTTAAAATTCTGTTTTGGAAGTTAATATAAACACACTTTTCGACTATTGCTGAGACAATGAGGTTGATGAATACGATATTTTGATAGATACAGGAAACATATTCTTGCTGATTAGTTATAAAAATAACTTTTATATATCTTAATGTTGCTGTGGGAATTACAAGAAAAAAAAACATGTATTGTGATACACCGGTAGGATCTTTCAGAGTTGTGCAGGTGCAGCGCTTTATTACCGACAGTTGCCCATTGATCACATATATAAAGAGCTCAATTTTTTTTTTCTCGTCTAGTAGTTTTATTTAAAAATATCGATTGGTTGTGTTTATGACGGCAAATTATCAACACGAGGGATATAGGACCTAAGGGGGGGGGGGGATGTCCTACGTGGGGATCTTTCTAAGTTAAAAATATCGAAAAAGGATTTCTTAAAAATTCGCATTTTTCATTCATTAATATAAACTTTGTTAGACAGTAACCGCAAGAAAACTGCTACAATGAACTTTTAAAGGAACGATTTGACTATGAAAAAAGGAAATTTATGACTCTGCAAATTTTGCATTCGAATTATTCCTAGTTTTTATGAATATTTTATAAGTGCTTTGTTTTTACGAATGTAAGAGCTTTCATATTTTTTTCTGCTCTATATTAAAAGTTTCAAGACTTTGATAGTAAGTGCAAATGATTTCTTATTTCTTTGCGCTTATATATGGTTTGATATTTTATCTGAGTGTTTTAATTTTAAAACTACTTTATACGAAGAATTCGCACTTAATAATAATAATAATAATTCAACTTGTGTTAAAAATTATCTAATTTTTTCATTTATATTTTTTAATTCAGTAATACATATTTTAAATTTCGTATGCATTATTTCTAAAATGCACCATAATCGGAAAGTTGTGCCCCAAATATTTTATTAGTGGAAGAGCTAAAAAATCTTGCGTAGTTGGGAGCTCTTATTAAACACACGCGCATTATATAAAAAGAAAAAATACATTTAAACAATTTTATTCGGTGTCATTGTACATATAAGATTATTATAAAATATGTTCTTTTGTAGACATATACTAAGAAAGACTGATTGAAAAGACTGATACTAGACTACTAATTTGTTTTTACATTCTTCTAATACATAAGAAGAAAGTATTGGAATCGAGAAAATTTTCGACTTTCGCTTTTTGCTTGATTTACACATTTCAGGATACCTTGAGCGCGATTTAACTATTTTTGTGAAATGTGTGTCTGTCTGTTAGTCTGCGTGAGACACAATTTTTGTGGCCCTTCAACCTCAAGAACTAACCCATGGAGTTTAATAATAATCAAACTTTAGATTAAGATAGACCAGGCATAACTTAGCTTTGGGTTTATATCGCCCAACAGGTGGCACTGCTATGCTTAATTATTTTATTCCATGATAGCTATATTGTAAGAACCAATATACAGAATTTCATTTAACTGCATATAGGCCTGAACAGAAATACTTGCCGATTTACTTTTAGTGTCTATCGCTCAACAGATGGTGCTGCTATGCTGTGTTTTTCATGATTTCCGCGATAACTATATCCAAAAAACTAATGGACAAAATTTAATCCAATTTCATATTATTTTGGATTTTCAAATAAATTAATGCTGATAACATTTGGGGTGCATCGCTCAAGAGGTAGCGTTGTTATGCTGTGTTTTTATGATTACAGTAACATGTACGTAAATTTCTCGTTTTTTATTTGTTTGTTTGTTTTCTTCCATGTCAAAATGATCATATTTGTAAATCAAATTTAAATGAAATAAGTAGCACGTAGATTAAAGGTACCTTTTTAAAAAAAAAATTCTGGTTCGTAGTGCTGATTTTAAAAAAAAATGTGAAGTTGTCAGGTGTGCCGTGAGAGCTATACCTCAAGAACTAGAGCACGGAATTTCATCAAACTTCATCATATTCAGTTACACATATTCAGTTATGACATTTTGGTGTATATCGTCCTACAGATGATTTTTTTTCTGTGCTGTGTTTTTTAGGATTTTCGAGCACCTATTGAATAGAATTGCACCAAACTTTTTATGCTTTTTCTGAAAATCAGTACTGTCTCAATTTTGGCTTAGAACACTCAGTAGCGGGCGGTGCTATACTATGCCTCGTGCAAGAGATTCCTTATCAGATCCACAATCTAGAGGTCTGCACGGGTCGGAATTTCCAAGGCCGGGTCCGGCCCGCACAAAAACAATCGACCCGGCCGGATGAAAAAAATTAAAATTTCGGCCCGACCCCGGTCTGTTTATATTTTCACAGTTCACGGGCCATCCTGTACAAAAATCAGTGGAAAAAATCAATTAAATGAGGCCTGACTCAATTTGTACAAAAAAAAATTAGATTTTTCTAAAGATACAATTAAGATTCATTTAAAGGATACTGCATAAATATTTATGGGATAATTTTACAGCATATTTTAAAATTACTAGTTCGCTAGACAGAAAATACACAATATAGCAACATTAATGATTACTTAGTCTTAGACGTTTCAACATTCAAATAAAGATTCATTAAAAATTTAATATAGTTTAGAATAAAAGAAAAAAGGAGGGTTAAAAACAGGATAATTTTTGAAGCTGTATAATAAAAAGCAGATTTGTGAAACTATTTTTTTGCCATTTAATAAAGCTTTTCTCAAATCCAAAGGAGTTTCTGACACATTTCTGAATTCATTTATTTTCGGAACGCATAAGATTGGCAGGTGTTCTTATTCAGAAACTATGTAATCGAATAACGTTATCATTTTTCGATAAAGGCAATATATTAAAGCACATAAATTAACGTCTGAATTCCATTTTTATTTATTAAAGGTACACATATATTAAGACAGACTATAAATACAATTAAATACAATAAACCCAACTGGAGTGAAAAATTAGCCGGGGCCAGGAATCGAACCTGGGTCGACAGCGTAACGTGCTGTTGCTCTACCGTTAAGCTACCCCTGGCCGATGTCCTAGCCCGGAAATTTCTCACTAATAAACCAAGTTGGGGAACGTCACCGTCCATCTATCAGATTGCACTGGATGACGTGACAACGATGAATAAATTTCTTTTTCCATCGATCCGCAATATATATTAAAGCACATAAATTAACGTCTGAATTCCATTTTTATTTATTAAAGGTACACATATATTAAGACAGACTATAAATACAATTAAATACAATAAATCCAACTGGAGTGAAAAATTAGCCGGGGCCAGGAATCGAACTTGGGTCGACAGCGTAACGTGCTGTTGCTCTACCGTTAAGCTACCCCTGGCCGATGTCCTAGCCTATATATTTATGTGCTTTAATATATATTGCGGATCGATGGAAAAAGAAATTTATTCATCGTTGTCACGTCATCCAGTGCTATCTGATAGATGGACGGTGACGTTCCCCAACTTGGTTTATTAGTGAGAAATTTCCGGGCTAGGACATCGGCCAGGGGTAGCTTAACGGTAGAGCAACAGCACGTTACGCTGTCGACCCAGGTTCGATTCCTGGCCCCGGCTAATTTTTCACTCCAGTTGGGTTTATTGTATTTAATTGTATTTATAGTCTGTCTTAATATATGTGTACCTTTAATAAATAAAAATGGAATTCAGACGTTAATTTATGTGCTTTAATATATATATTGCGAATCGATGGAAAAAGAAATTTATTCATCGTTGTCACGTCATCCAGTGCTATCTGATAGATGGACGGTGACGTTCCCCAACTTGGTTTATTAGTGAGAAATTTCCGGGCTAGGACATCGGCCAGGGGTAGCTTAACGGTAGAGCAACAGCACGTTACGCTGTCGACCCAGGTTCGATTCCTGGCCCCGGCTAATTTTTCACTCCAGTTGGGTTTATTGTATTTAATTGTATTTATAGTCTGTCTTAATATATGTGTACCTTTAATAAATAAAAATGGAATTCAGACGTTAATTTATGTGCTTTAATATATATTGCGGATCGATGGAAAAAGAAATTTATTCATCGTTGTCACGTCATCCAGTGCAATCTGATAGATGGACGGTGACGTTCCCCAACTTGGTTTATTAGTGAGAAATTTCCGGGCTAGGACATCGGCCAGGGGTAGCTTAACGGTAGAGCAACAGCACGTTACGCTGTCGACCCAGGTTCGATTCCTGGCCCCGGCTAATTTTTCACTCCAGTTGGGTTTATTGTATTTAATTGTATTTATAGTCTGTCTTAATATATGTGTACCTTTAATAAAGGCAATATATCTTTGAGAAAATACTGTCAAAGTTAAAGTTTTGAACCGAATTTCCGGAAGCGATAAAACGAGAAAGGAGAAAACCTGCAGTCACGTGACAAGAATCTGTTATATCTCGATAAGTAATTTATTTATAAAAAAAATGCAAAAAACGCTATTCGATTCCCTTCAATAGTCAAGCCTGCCAATTTTAAGCCTTCACAGTAAAAAACTAATCAGAAAATGTGTCAGGAATTTTCTCATTGTTGAGCAGTGAATTTGAGAACCACCTTGAGGATTCCAAAGATTCCGTTGAGAGAAGTTCATCATCGCTATTAATATTTTTACAAAACATATTGCCTTCCCTACACAACACATCCTGAGAACAATAAAGTCCAGTTCTGGCCCTGCTCGACTGTGTAAAAAAAAAATGCAAACCTGATCTCGGCCCAGCCCGAGTCTGCTGGAAAAATTAAGCCATGGCTCAGACACCATGTAACTGTCCGATAGAGATCTCTACGCTGGACATGTTACATTTCTGTATTGATGTTGTCAAACTAGCATCGGCTCGTGACGCACATTTATACTTATTACTTATTCTCGCGAAAGTCACATTAATTGAAAATGGCTCATATTTTATCGGCTTCGATTAAAGTTTTATAGCGGGCCGGTAGGCCCGCTTAATCTCTCTTATCGACCCGGCCCGTTTATTTTGTTTCTCGGTCTGGCCTGTTGAAAAAAATGTTTTAATTCTGCCGGCCCGTTTGAAAATTCGCCTTCATTTTGCGGCCCGCGGTCCGGGCCAGCAAGTATAGGCCGACGTAGTTTATTCATTATCAGTTATTCTTGCAACTTTCATACACTTTTAAGCACGTTGTTGCTCCAATCTTTCAATTTTGTTTTGTTATTTTTCGTTGAATTTTAATTAATTTTGCTTCTTTATTTGGAAATTTATAATTTCTAAAAATTTAATCAGTTTTGCAAACCAGCTTTGCATTTCACTTGTGCAGTTTAATGCACAATCGTTTTTATTATTTTTTTTAAATGTATTTTGTATTTTAAATGTATTTTCAAAATACATGTATTTTGTATTTTGAATTTTTGAAATTTGGAAAGTATTTTGTATTTTGTATTTTAAGTTGAAAAAACAATGTATTTTGTATTTTGTATCGAAAATGGTTTTTCGATGTATTTTGCCCAACTCTGTTTGTAATTATGATTTGATTTAACTAAATTTTTAAACTATAATAATTTTTTTAATGAATTTTCATTTGGATATAATTATTAAAGTTATCATTAACTCGTAATTCCTTATTCCACGAGTTGCTGACATAAGAATTTGAAAAAAAAAAAAACGTATTTTTATGTAGTTATTTTTATTTTTAAATCTATGGAATATTTTAAAAAGATTTTGATGTTCCTTAAGGTAGCTGGTCACTCAGCTTTCGATTTCCCCCCACTAATGTAAAGTCTATGGGCATTGGATGGACTCGTATATTTAAAATATCTCCTCGGGAAATTAATATTTTTAACTTCTATTTTTTGTGTACACTTCCTAAGAGATGTCTCTTTTTTTTCTTAGTTCTCAAAATATTTCTAAAGTATAGACTTAATTTTATAGGAAGTGTTTAAATTTTACTCACAGTTCGCCCGCTTTTAACACATAAATATTAAATTCAGCATAGATTTTAGAAATATTTTGAAAACTAAGAAAAAAAGAGACATCCTTTAAGAAGAGTACACAGAAAAAATATGTTAAAAATATGAATTTCCCGAGAAGATATTTTATATATACGAATGCATCAAACGTGCATTACGGAGAAGAAATCCGAAGCTGAGTGACCAGCCTCCTTAAAAAATATCTTCCCCACATCCCTGTTGAAATTTAGTTGCATTGGACCGGGCCATGAACTGTGAAAAATAAACTGGCCAGACGCGGGCTAAAATTTTGAGACCCGTTAGATATTCTTGCTAAAGCTGTTTCTGTCAGCAGTGAAACATAATCTGCGAATAGGTTCATGTCTATTTACAGAATATAAAACAAAGTCAAAACCCGATATTGTTCAGAAAACAGTTGCGAAATCTTCCGAAGGTTATTTATCGATGTCAAAGACGTTCGCAATGTATTTATTTCAAGGATAATAATACTCAGCGGCCAATAGCCGATCAATCTACCTTTTTAAGGAGGATGACAGAAAGGTGTACAATTAATCAAATGCTGCACACGTTTGCATGGGGTATTGTGCCAGGGTCATTACGTGACCTGATGGAGACCTGTCAATAAAATCAGCTCCGCAGGTATTGTGCGACCGTGCTCACGAGATAAGTGAAAATTAGAAAAATTGGGCAGTAGGAATGCCCTATATAGGCCATGCTAAATTACTTTAGTTTTTTTTCATAAACTAGCAAAGATAGGCACTTGAAATCTTTTATTTGCGTCCAATAAATAATGCTTAATAAAGTAAAATAAAGCTTATATTCAGATTTTTTAATCTGGAATAGAAACCTGTATTTAATAGCAAAAATATATTTTTTTTCAAAAAAAAAAAGAGTATATATTAACTGCACTAATCCACTTCATATTAAACAGTGATATCTGTGAATGTTTAGGCAAAATTACATTAATCTAGTCCCTATAAAAAGGTACATCGAAGTTCAACAACATTTGGCAACATTTTGAGAAAACTGAGTGTAAAATGGTGGCGTCAATAGGTAAGATGGTCCCAGTGTAAGAAACCAGAGGCAATACGCTATATGCTAGAGTCTGGAACGTTCATGGCTAGATCATTACTCTATAGCTCTATTTGAGAAACAGAGGATACACAGAGCTTCTTTAAAAAATCCAGAAAATATACAGTGTTTACCTTTGTATACCTCCACTACACCCCTGGTTGGCCCGTTAATATATCGTTGGTAAGGAGAGGAATAAAAGATTAAAAATATTAAAAAATCCCAAAATCTTGTCTTTTAACTGCCGTTAATTGCTAGAAGCCGGTAGATACAAATTTATTCAGTTACTCCTTTTCAAAATTGATCACTACTTTTTAAAAAATATACATAAATAAAATAATCTGTAAAATATTTTAGATTGACAATATAATTTAAACGCTTATAAAAAATAAAACTTTCCTTCAATGCATAAAAAATAGGATTATTTAAAGGGAGTAACCGTCTCCTTCCCTGACACTTAGTATAAAAATATGTAAGAGAGATAGAGAGAGAAACAACAGTAGTAGTATGTGTTCTTACTATAAAGACCATAGTGTTACTATAAAGACCTTACAAAGAAGAAATTATGAAGCATATAATGATCTAAACTCTAATACACGCATCGCAGAAAAATTTCATAATAGCTATTTTTTAAAATATCAGTCATTTGTTTACAATAGTGAACTTAATTTTTAAACGCATTTATCATACTTCACGTTATAATTTATTTATTTATTTATTTTACAATTTTATGTATTTTCAGCTTTTCCAGACAGGCGCGGATTCAGAGGGTCTTTATATGTTCAGATAATCTCCCTATTGTAGCTTTTTATTTTTTCAATCAAAATTTCATTTTTTTGCAAAATTTAAATTGTAACCAAAACGAAAAAAAAAGAAGAAGAAGAAAAAGAAAAAGAAAGATAAAGAAACTGTTTTTCGTCATTGTGTAGCTGTATTACGAGAAATTTCCTCCCCCTTTTAACAGCCATTTTCAAATCGAAAAACAACAAAATTTTGTGTGGAATGTGACAAGAGGTGTGTACGAAAATGTAATAATCGTTCCTATTTAGAAAATGGAGACCGAAAAAATTCTTCCAAGAATTAAAGATTCATTCCGGAAAAAAAAGAAAGAAAAAAAGAATATATATATATATATATATATGATTTGATTTGAGGTAGTTTTGTGTGTGCATTAGATGGATATTTATAGCTGCCAACTACTATGATTTTTTCTCACACACATTTTAAAAATAATATCTTTGACCCTTATTTTAATAGCAGATCTCTGCAATTAAAGAAGATGAAAATTAATTTTCTAAAATAGTAATGCAAAAAAAAAAAAAAAAAAAAACAACAAGCGTAACAATTGACAGATCTTGATTTTATACAGATGTCAAAGTGCTGTTACACATTTTAACAATTTTGCCAGTAGCAGCATGTACAAATGAGAGAGCGTTTTTTATACTAAGGAAGACAAGAAGTATATTTGCGAGAAAATAGAAAAAGGGAAGGACAAAATGGATTATCAATGTTAAGTATTCATAGAGATATGACTCTAGAATCTGGTGAAATATTAAATAAATTTAAAAAGAAACAGAGTAGAAACATTCAACTATTATATTTGTAAAGATAGTTTTCAAATTTTTTTTTCTTTTTTGCTTTAGTATTTCATTAATGTAACAAACTTCAGAATTTTTTGTAAATGATCAAACTAATATTTAGCTAAAATCATACTTGTATATGTTATTAGCTTCAATTTCTTTTAGGAATGTTACTCGTTCTCTTTTTACTTGAAAATTCTTATTCAATTATCTTTAAAAATACTTTTTTTTTTCCCATAAGAGGATTTAAAGCTTTACCAATTGTGGAAAATAGCTGAATTTTGTAGTACTGTTCTTTTTCTTGCACTATTCCCTTCACACTAAATAAAAAAATATTTGATGATCTACCAGTAATGGATCAATAAGGCACAAATGTATAAAAAACAAGAATTAATGTGTGGGTTTTCTATTTTTTTACTGATGAAAATGCTTTTAGAAATCCGTAAAATGAATTGTTTAAATTGTAGTTTTAAGTAAAATTTGATGCGTATTATGGAGCTATTGGCTCATCGTTCCCGTGCATGTATTCGCTTTCTGCGATTATGGGTGCGGCGAGTTTATCGGCAAATCAGTTTCCGCTACTCACTGACCATTACTTTCATTTTCAGCGTATAATTTAAAAAATTTCTTGGATTTATTTTGGTGACCCCGTTTTATAAAAAATTAATTTCAATCTGAAAAAGTCAACTACGACCGGAGAAGTGATGCAGTACTTGGCTGAAGAAATTGCCATTAATAATTTTGAATTAAGAGGATAGCTACCGATGACTTTATGAGTAGCTGTCCGCGATAGATTAACCCTTTCCAGCACGGAGTAATTCTGCTTATAAACTGATGACATAATGGACTGACACCAGAATTTATAAGAGAATTTATTAGAAAATATGAACTTGCTTATTTTCACATACATTGTAAAAGGAAAATTTTAATTACATATTCTTGGTGCAGTTTGTCAGATTTGGAATTAAAATTAGGTGTCCTTTTTTAAGGACGCCGCCCTCGAAAGGGTTATGTTTCCTCTGGATAACTTAATAACCGAGAGGAAAAGCCCATTTCTACTTATATTGACAAAAATAAAGAATATTTTTTTTTATACAAAAATGTCGTTATTTTTTCCTCTTCCTTTATATTACTCCAAGACTGTGATAAGATACAAATATTTTATCTAATATATATTAATGACCAAAAAGAACAAAAGTCCGACTGTAATTACTGTAATACTGTAATTATTAAGTCCCGAATCACTAAATTTTTATGCGATCACAGAAATGTGCCACCACAGACGCATGGTTGAGAACTTCCACGATTTTATTAAGTTTTACCCACGCAGCGTATTTGAACCAGAAATTTTAATTAATAAATAAAGCAAAATATGTACTACTTTTCTTTAAATAAACGTAGCACACATTTTATTATTAATAATATTATTATTTTACAAAACATCTATGATTTAAACAAACGTAGAAGTTGGCGGCTATGAAGAGGAAAACAGAATCACAAGTGGACGAAATAATTTCCTTTTTTACACGAAATTTATCATTTGGTGATGTTTATGTCGACGATGTTTTGACGCGTTGCCTAACATATTTCATTTGAAAGAATAATTGTTCAAAAATTAAAATGAAACAATATTTTAAAATTAATTAAAATGTGTTAACTAAATTGAATCATTCTAAACAAGATATATCGATATAGATCTTTAGAATTCTAAATATTTCAATTGATTTTCATAAAATTTAAAAGAATGTGCTTTTTAATTTTTTTGGACCCCTATTAAAAAATCCGGCATCCTCGCCTTTTTTTAGAGGTTTATGAAATTGTTTGAAATTTTTTCTAATTGAACATTATGAAACGTGTAAGAGATATAAATATCAGTTTTGAAATATTTTAGAAACTTTTTTTTTAATTTAATGCGTTATATTTTTTTTTTTTCGCATTTTAAATTATTTTTACCGGAAACTAATGTTATTAAACATAATCCAATATTTATAAATCCTATATTTGTTTAGTATTGATATCATTAAAAAAATGAAATTATGAAATCTGTACCAATTTTTTTTTTTAACTTATGTAAAATTTTTATTTTCTTTACATTATTTTTTTTTCTATTCGTATAATAATAAGCAAATATATACTTAAAATTATAATCCTTTTCTCTCTCTCTATCTCTCTTTTTTATGCATTTCTTGGTAAAAGGACTGTAAAGATATATTTTAACACATTATTTGCAGAGCGATGCTGGTAGTCATTGTAAGTTACAAGTTACGTTCTAAGTTAAGGGACAGTTAACGCGTTGCACAGTCATAACCAGTCGGCAAAGTAAGATTGGTTGTTTCAAATTGTTTGGCAGGACCAGGGCCGAAACTAGCTTTTTTTGCACCCGGGGCAAACATGGATTTTGGCGTCCCTCCACCCCCCCCCCTCCTCTTCCGCAAAGTATATTTACAAAGAGAATTTTAACCGAGTTATTTTCTTCTGATGGACTAAGGGCTTCCATTATTATGAAACAGCCATTATAAATGAAGTGTTAAGTGAAAATGAAAGAGCATCAGTCGTAAAAGTTAGAACTCTGATTATGTGGTCAGAATGGGGGGGGGAAAATGGCCATAATTTTTTTTTTTAATTATGGCCCTTTTTTTACACCTAACACTTCATTTATAATGGCTGTTTCATAATAATGGCCGTCAGTCATAGACATCAGTCCATCGGAAAAAAATTATGGCCATTTTTTCCCATTCTGACCAGAAAATCAGAGTTCTAACTTTTTACGGAGGCTCTTTCATCTTCACCTAACACTTCATTTATAATGGCTGTTTCATAATAATGGAAGTCATCAATCCATCAGAAGAAAATGATCCATTCCAAAGTTATAAGTTCGATTAAAAATGCTATTTAATACTTTGAGCAGAAAGAAGAGGCTACACCTGCAATTTTCTTGACACTAATAGAATCACATAGCTGCCAATGTGTACGGTTTTGTTACCTCTAAAATTGAATACAAATTTTTTCCATATTTAATGGTTGACAATTGTTAGACTTTTTAAATTGAATTTCTGGAAGTGACAGCCAATTATTCCCTTGCGACGACATTTCTGGTGCTGTCAACTCGTATAACTTAGCTAAAAATGCTAACTTTGACAACATTTTCTGAATGAATCTTTGCCTTTATAAGAAAATGGGAAACTCTTTAATTTCTTGGTATCTGAACAAAATCGGTAAATTTTATATTTTTACGAATACTAATGCAAATTTTTTGTATTTACAAGTGAAAATGATTTTGCGAAAGTATCAGAAAAGTAGTTAGTTTGGATTTGGGAATAGCTTTCAATATAAAAATTCTCATAACGAGATCCCCTCCCACCCAAAAAAGGGAAATCCATGCCCCCCCCCCACCCCCCTCTCTAAATGGTGAGCTGGATCTGCCCTTGACTTTGTCAAGTATTGATTGATTAAAATATTGAAAATGGAATCGAAAAAAATTTCGCTTTGTACAGGATCCTTATGCCATATCTTCTTTAGATTCTTCTATGCTTTGTCATACGCCAGACAGGATGATTTTAACAATACCGTGCTAAACATAGATGTGAGAAAAATCGACAAACAAAATCTTCATTTGGCGCTCCTTCGTTCTGGCCCAATCTGCTCCCCCCCCCCCCCCTTAGTTTCAGGACTAATTCATAGCTTATCTTTTTCTTTTTATAATCATTCGTAAATGTAGAAAAAAGTAGAGGACAA
The DNA here is from genome assembly GCA_963932465.1 of Maratus speciosus. Classification (NCBI taxonomy): domain Eukaryota; kingdom Metazoa; phylum Arthropoda; class Arachnida; order Araneae; family Salticidae; genus Maratus; species Maratus speciosus. The sequence continues at coordinate 146,501,132 of OZ010791.1, forward strand.
GTCTTCCCTGTCTAAAACTTTTCAGTACAAAGTTTAATTATTTTTAAATTTAACATGCAGGATATTAGTCTTGAAAGATTATGAAGTTTAAATTGGTCTGAAGCAATGGCTAGGGGGAGGAGGTTCAGCATTCAGCCCAACCTTGCCTCAGTCTGATTACGGCCCTGATGTGTTACTAGGATCTAGCTATAACAAATAGTATTACTTGTGTTTACCTCGCCTTAGTCAATTAATAAACCATGTAACATTCAAATAATCGAAAGAGCTATGCTTTACTTTATGCAGTGTGTATGTGTAACTGAATGTTGTATAAGTGGGGAAGAGGGGTTGGGGGATGGCAAATAGACAAAAATGCAGATTGTTGATTTTACTTTTGGAATATGATATTTAAATGAATACGAATAGTTCGCTATATATAAACATTACGATAATAACCGATGTCATTAGCGTTATTTACGTCACTAACGATCTACAAAACTGGTTTCTTGATATCGGTGTTTTCCCTCGCGTTGGTGCTCTTAAAATAAACCCCTCACTCATCCCAAAGCATTCGGTTATCCCAAAAATAATTTCATATCTCGAGAAGCTCTCGTCTGACGCATCGCTTATCTAAAAGCAGTTTCTCTACACGTGAAAAGAACAGTACTAGAGTTAGAGTTATTTACAACTAATGAACGTTCTGTTTGCTTTAGCTTGAAATTCGCTAACAGACAAAAAAGTACTATCGTCACATATATATTGAATAATATAATTTCTTTTGAATAACACCTAATGGAATTTCTTCAGAAGATATTGATACGGTACTAGCTGTGTTAAATCCGATATATTGTATATGTATTTTCATTGCGTGCGGCTCGTGATTGATCGTGACTGGCTTTATTTGGGGCACTAAATGCATGGTTGCAAAACTTATTCTTTTCTTACCACTATATTTTAAAAGAAATTTTTGACTTATTCATTGGCAGAAAATTGTGCATTAAACAAGAAAAATATTTCTTTTAAAAAATAATAAAATCTCTAATAATCTCTATAAAAAATAATAAAATCATCAGCCATGCATTTAGTGCCGCCCAAAAAGCCAGTCACGAGTTGCCACTTATTATTATTAACATTATTATTTTCTTTTGGTGGTGGTAGGGGGGGCTGCAAACGAAGAAAGAAACGAATTTTTCTTTTTATATTTAGAAAAGATTGCTCCAAAGTTGCATCGCAAAATGGTATAAGTTGGTAAAATTTAGTTACAAATAGCAGAAGAGGAAGGGATAAACAGGCATATTTATTTTGAAAGGGGGAGGATAGCTAGAAGGATAGGAACTACAGGATAAGACAATTGATACATTTGAGCAAAAATGAAATATTTTTTATAATGAAAATGGCAGCAATACATTTTCTTCACAGAAAAATTATATTTTTGTTCAGAAAATTGTTTTAGTACTTAATCCTAGTAAATGATAACAACCTGATAGATTATTAAAAAAAACCTCATATAAGAGTTAAAAAAAAAAAAAAAAAAAAAAAAAACACGTACTAAAACCGGAATAATTTTAAGCATCTAAAGGTCAGTGGCTTATTACTTTTATCAATGTCTTTTTCAAAACTCTGAAGTTGTTTCAAGAGCGGCAGAAAAATTTCGCAACGTTTAAATGTTGCTAGACCAGACTGTCCATTCCTTTTAAGCCCATGTCTGCGTGGAACCGCTGCCATCAGCTCGCGACAAAAAACATTATCAAAAAATGTGTAAGAAACCAAACGAAGGAAACCGTAACCAGGTCACGATGTCATCGTGTTCGAGATCCAATGAGCGAGCAGGATTTCCAAATAAATAAAATGAAAAGTCGTCTGCTAGATAATTTACTCATTTATTGGCTGTGACTTGTTTACCTGATCGTAGGGAGAGTGAAAAGGAGAATCCACAGTTGGATGAACCCCTCACGTTCGAATGCGTTTCGTTCGAAAACAAAAAGTGAAATGATTAAGCGAACTCATTTTGTAGCTAATTAGCTTTGTAAATAATTAAATGAAGTTTTTACTTTCACTGGCTGTTGTTCAGACACTGTTTTGGTTGATTTTTTAAGCTGTCTCGCAGCATGTAGTTTTGAAATTTAAGTATGTTAATTTGCATTATCAGGCGAGATATTGAATACTCTGATTTCTAGATAGATGCTGATAAAAAGAAAGAGCAGAGTTCCTTTACTCTTATTATTTGTTTTGTGGCAATAATTATGTATCCACATCAGTTATACTAATAACATTTTGATTAACTATTAATTCATTAATCTTTTTTTTATGAATTGTTAAATATTATTTCTAACTCCATTCGGAAATTATGGCATAAAGCAAAATAATGGCATATACAGTGTTTCACAAAAGTAAGAGGGCGGTTAGAAAATATAGGGTAGATGTGCCAGTAATGGACACCCCTTGATGTTTTTGGTTCATAAAAAAATAACTAATAAATATTTAGCTTTAATTATTTTTTTTATAATTCCTCCTTGCATGTTTTATAAAACTGGATTATTGTTGACACTTTTAATCAAACCAATCAGGAAGCAGAAAATAATCTTTCGAAGTTCCACTGTTTTTCAATGAAAATCTTAATGAACAGGCTAAGAGCTGGCTTCATTTAATAAAGTCATATATTCTTTATTTTCTAGCAAAATTTGCAGTTTTTTGTTTTGGTAATAATAGAAAATTTTGAATTTTATAATACTAATAGCAATTTATAAAATTTCATTTATTTTTAAGGTTTTAAGAGGGTTGTCCATTACTGTGATGCTTAATTAGTCATTTTCCAGTAATGGACACCCCATGTAGACATTGCTAAAAATGCAATTTCAGTAATGCTTATAGTGCATAAAATATTTTGGCTTAACTGAAAACCTAAATAATCAAATTTATTTTCTAGATTACACTTAATAAAATGTAATAACACCAAAACTTTTATAAATAGCTGCTTTTAAGTTATTTTATTTGGTTAAAAAAAATTCAATAGATTTTTTCTTTTTTTGTATGTATATAATTCTGCCTTGTGTATTTTATAATCTGGCAATCAAACCACTCAGGAAACAGAAAATATTTTTTAAGGGCACAGTCAAAGAGAGGCTCATAGGACTTAATCCCTCCCCATTTAAACAAAAACAATTAAGTTACAGAAGTTGTTAAAAATCTATTTTCTGTCTTAAATGTTTGCTTATTCACCTCTGACCAATAATAATAATATTAATATTAATATTAATGAAAGTTATAATGATCATGAAACTAGTAAATCTGCAGATCAGTGGCCTCAAACATCAGTTCTACAGTTTTATTTTGAAATTATTTTATTTAGCATTTAAAATATTCAACTCACATTATGATTTCTTTCATATTTGTAATATTAATTATTACAAGTAATATATCAAGTAATCTCTGGGACTTTAATTGTTAAAAATAGTGAGACGAAACGATACACTAATTAGGGTGTAAAAAAATCATGATTTGTTTTTTTTTAATCAAAAAAATCGGATTTTTTTTTTATTTAAATCAGATTTTTTTTATTTAAATCGGATTTTTATGATTTTTTTCCCAGCCTTCAAAATACTGAATAGCTACCAAGAGTTTTAGGTTTACAAAACAATTAACAACTAATTGTTAACATAATCTATGTTTTTACACTTTAATTAATAAAATTATAATTATTAGTTAGTAATTACAGAAATTATAAAAACTGCAAATTAGCAGTTTCATTAGGTAGTATCATACAATAAAGTTATATAAATTAATATTGTGATAGTATGTAAAACTTTATTAAATACTAGTAGTATTTAACATTTATTTAGAATTATTAATAACTGCATTTAATATTAAATAACTAACGCTACTACAAATTAATAATTATTAAACAATTAACTTTCTAATTAGGAGCATTTTTAAGCTTTAATTATTAAAATGATAATTAATAATGTAGTATTCATTTTAGAAAGAAAAAGGGGCAGGATGCTAGTTCCAAAATAGGGCACTATTTCATGAGGATGTTAGCAATTTGTTTAGTAATGATATAAGGGGGGGAAAAAAGAATTTTTAGTATAATAAATAAAGTGTCTTTATTTTTTAATATCTTTATGAATCACAAATTGAAAAATACAATTAAATAACAACATGTTTTGATAATATCCTGTTTTTTCTAAAGAAATAAAGTTCTATTATTTTTGCAAGATCTTGGGCAGATGAATTTAGAAAAACTGTTGAATGGGGAAGTTTTTTACTTGAAATCTCTGTCTGCAACTACAGGTGAATTTAACTTTTTTTTTAAGGCAGAGTACATTTTACCAATTTCAAAAGGAGCAGGGTGCGGCACCTTAAAAAAAAAAAAAAGGCCTAGAAGAAACAGTAAGTAATTATAGAATTAATAAAAACTGAAAATAAGCAATTTCATTTGTTAGTAGCACAAATAAAAAAACTAACTAACTAAAACTAAACTCTGTGGCTATACAATCCATGAAGGATCTGGGCCGACAGTGACCATCTCTGTTTTCTTGACCCTGGGACCCGAGGTGCTATACAGCATACGTCCCAGGTGGTCAGCTTAACGCAAGACCCTCGGTGTTTAGTTCCCAAGCAAGCTTGGTACTCATTTTATCGACGCCAAAGGCGAAATTTGACTTTCCATAAGACTTTTAGCATTAGTTCGAAATCCGACAATTTCATTGGCTGTCGGTGAACCGAACTTCTTTCCCTGTAAGGAAGAAATCCATTTTACGAGTAACAGCGCTGCTACTCATTTCAGCAAATGTATTTCTTGATAATAATAGCTTGATGCATTAAAAAAAGCTTATGTATGCCTCATACTGAGCACGGTATCAATTATTATACAGTTAATAACATAATATATAATTAATTATTAAATTTGATATAATTTTCTAGTAAGAAAATTATTAACAATTCTAAAACAACATTGACTTAGTTAAATTATGATAAAATAATGAGATTGTTATAATAAACTGCTTAGAACTTTTTTTTTTTTATTTTTTATTTATTTATTTATTTATTTTTTTTTTTATTCAGATGTTTGCAATCAGTATTAAAGCTCTAGCAGCTTAACTAAAAATAAGTAATTGAAGTTCCATCTAGCTATATAAAAATATCTTTCTATGTCAGTTTAAAAGATACTATTATTACATTTAAATAGATGTTTTATTTTAATTATATAACATTAGCTCCTAAGTGGTATTATGTAGTAAAATTTAATCACAATAATATATTTCGAATAAAAATTGTAAAGCTACTGATAATAAATTAATAAATAAAGATATTTAATTATTTAAATTTATTTAAAAAATCTAATTGACAATTTTTTTTTTTTTCAAAGGAACCGGTGATAAAGATCAACTGATTTTAACTAACTGACTTAAGGGTGTTCTCAAATCCAAAAAGGCAACTTTCTGACATAAGTTTTAATTTATTTTTGTTAGAAAATGCATGAAAGTAGCTGGTGTTGTTGCTCAGAAACTATGTAATTGAGCCGTTTTTTCAATTTTTTTTTTTTTTTTTTTTGCAAACGCAATAGATTTTTCAGAAAATAGTGTCAAAGTGGGCGTTTTGAACCGAATTTCCGCGCGAAGGAAGGAAGAGCACTGAAGAGCGGGCGAAAAACGTGTTTGTCACGCGATCAAAATCGCTTATAACCCAATTTGATCAAAAAATGGAAAAACAGTTCAATTCCAAATCGCTTCCATGGCCAGGCTTTCCAATTTTATTCCTTTTCGTTAAAAAATGAATTTGTAAATGTGTCAAAACATTTTGCGCTTGTTGAGCAGAGCAGTTAAGAACAGCCTTAAGAAAATATTATTATTACTCTTTAATTATTAAAGAAATTTATTTATTAGAAATGTACCGTATAAGTCATATAAATTTTAAAATTTAATTCAATTATCTGTATAACATTTACAATTAAAAAAAATAGTAATCTAAATAACAGATAAATTTAAAATGATCAGAACTTTATAAAGTTCTAATATGAAAATACTTTTAATGTAAGCCTAGGAAACTTATTATTGCATTTTAATAAATGTTTACTTTAATTATTAAAAAATAGATTAACTGATTTTTTTAATTTAATTACTTAATTTATTTTAAAAAATCTAATTGCTAAAAAAATTTACAAAAGAACTGGTAATAAAGATCGACTGATTTTAACTAACTGACTTAATAAAAATCAAAACAAAACTCTAAAAAAGTGAAAACGCCAGCGAAAGGACAGAACACGCAACTTTAGTATTACAAATGCAAAATCTTAACCAGCCCTAGTCTTGACCACTGGGCTAGATCATTCATACATTTGAGATACCAAAATACCATGTGCCGGCTTTACACAGTATTTTACTCTTATACTTGTCCTTTCAGGGAAAGAAGTCCCGTTCAATTTCATTCGCTATCGGTGAAGCATCAGCCAATGAAATTGCAGGATTTCACACTAATGCTAAAAGTCTTATGGAAAGTCAAATTTCGCACCTCAAAGGGATGAAAGGCTGAGTGAACCTTGCCCAGTCGGGAGTCGAACTCTCAACCTGCGGGGCGTCAGTCAGATGCCCTGACCACTACACCACTGGGTTTCAAATAAAAAACTAACAAATATTATTTGCAACTTGTTTTGCATTTGTACTTAGAAAAATTATGTTAATCACCAAAATCTAAACTATACACATCACATGCATGTGTATACTAACTAAGAACATTATGAAAATGAGTTAAACCCATTCATACACACATACAGAATAAATATAAAGATAGCCAGTTATATATGAAATCCTCAAAGTATTTAAATAAAAGCATTGTTACCTCTCAGTGGGGATTATCAGCTTTCAATGGTTCAATTTTTTTTTTCTTTTTAAGAAACGTTTTGCTGCCCTTTCAATCCCTAATTAATTTTTATTTAGTATATATGAGTTACAAAGTCAAAAAAAAAAAAAAAAAAAAAAAAAAAAAACATTTATGCAATCTATACCAAAGAAGCTCTTGTTGTGCTCAGCATTTTTATACCAATTAGTTCTTTTTCTCCAATGCATTCATTTACAATTTAACTGTTGAGCAGGTGTCACTCTTTCATTCTTTTTTAACTCGAGATTGATATTAATTTATTATTACAAAAGTAGAACGAGAAACGAAGACACTGGCTATTTATTCTTTTAGTTGCAGAAATTTATTACACTTGCTATGTTTATTTTATATAAAATAAGGGATAAATTTATTACCTAAAAGAAATTATGACATTGCAAATTATATGAGATTTAAATATCATTTTTTAATTAAACTTATGTGGATAAAACAATGCTTTTTACAAACTTAACTGTTTTTAATTTTTTAGAATACTCAGGAATTAAGCTTAGAAACAATTATTTAAAGCTCTTTTTTTGTTTATTCATAAGTCAAAATACCTGTAGAAACTTTCAAATTATGTTCATCTTGGATTTTAACACTTTTTTTTTTTTTTTTTTTTTTTGACATTTTAAACATTTAGAATTTTTTTTAATTTTAATCAATGATTTTTTTAAAAATCGGTTGATTAAAATCATGATTTAATCGCTGATTAAAATCGTTGACACCTAACACTAATACCCCCAAAGCATTTTTCTTTATTATTATTACCTTTTAATTCCCCCACTGTCTCAATAATTTGATAGCTGTAATTGCCTGACATTTAGTATTTTAAACTATCTATCTAAAATAATTAAAATATCGATCTTCTGATAATTACAATAATTGATGCGAACTGCGAACAGTGAACGATTATCACAAATATTTTATTAATTACCAGGGGCGCCATTTGAGGGGGGCTGGGGGGGCAATACCCCCCCCCCCCAAGGAATTAGATATTTCAGAAAATTTATCAACCATCAATTGTAGGGATGTACCGAATAATGATTTTGTCTGAATACCGAATATTTGGCCTGCAGGTAAACCGAATACCGAATATTCGGCCAGCCGAATAGTAACAGTTAGGCTGAATACCGAATATTACGCCAACCTAATAGTATCTATTCGGCCGAATACCGAATATTCGGCTAGCCAAATACTTTTATATCTCAGTGTTTAACGTTAAAAAGTTAAATTTTAAACAATTTTTTATAATATTTAGCACAGATACTTCCATTTTGACAAAAAAAGACTATTTTTATAAGTAAATTTTGTACTAAAAAAAGCATGTTTTGAGTTATTATTTAAGAAGAGGACGGTTTAAAACATTTTAAATAACGAAATTTAAATTCCATGACTACAATTAATTCAAACAAATGAAAAGAATTCTCTCATATTGAACAAGAAGTAACATAGCATTCCATTTCTTTCATCAAAAATGAAAGGTGTACAAGCCGTAGCAGAATATTCGTTTATAACTGTATATAAATGAAGATATTTTACCGAAATTTGCATCACATTAATTTGCTTGTATAGAATATGATGATATCCTTGGAACAGACTGGATTTTGGCCAACGGAACAGTATAAGTATTGTTAGCTGCATTTTTAATAAAATATTGTCTAGATATGAATCTGTTTAGATATGAATGGTTGCTATTTCCAGCACTTCTCGTCATGTTATCATATTTCACAGAAATTAAAGTAACTCTGTTGACAATATAGTTACAATACTTTCATTATTGTTAAAGTAACAAAAGAGAATTAAAGTTTGACTTGGGGATACACTGTATTTCTGACTGAATAAGTGAATTGTGATCCTGATTTACTGGACAAAAAAATGCCTGTTTTGATGCCTATTATTACCTCTGAAATTTTCTTCCATTTTGTTTAGAAACACCCTGTTTGCGAAAAAGCAAGAAACGGATTATTTACCAGACAATGCTGAGTAACTTGCATTTCCACATTTATTAATTCCCATGAACAAATGACATGTTATTAATGGTTAATTTTTTTAAGTAACATTTTTAAAACAACAAATAAATAATATAAAATCATTCTCTTTTATTTAAAGATTCTAATTATTCTGAATACCTTTATTAATTGACAGTTAAAAGTAGAAGTTGTGTAACGTTTTAAAAATATTTTTAAGAGGTTTTTTAAGTATTCGGCAAACCGAATAGTTTGATATTCGGCCTAACCAAATATTCGGTAGTATGGCCGAATACCGAATAGATACCGAATATTCGGTGCATCCCTAATCAAATGTCAGACTCAAACAAATATTAGAAAATTGCTCAAACTCTAAAATAACTTATCAGATTTTATTGCAATAAAAACATATGCATTAAATAAATGCTTATGTGTAGAAATTAATAATTAATCAAAAAAATTTCCTAAAGCCTTACTATTCGAACTCCCTCAAGGTGAGACATATATCTTTAATGAGTACTTTGATTAATTTTAAAAATACATGTGAAATTTTTTTTTATCAGTTGCTTCTCAGCTGTGTACAAATTGATCATGGTAAAACTCGACAAAATCATTGACACAACAATCACAATGATTTTCTTCTGGCCAATTCGCGAATAAGCGCAAAGAAAATAATAACATTTAAATCCCACTGATGACGGTCTTGTGGTGGCTGAAAACGTTCTGGGTTTTTCTAATGTATTTTAAATAATTTTAAATTATATGTATGCACATGAAAGTAATTCTTGTGCATTTATTTGTGCTTTTTATATGAATATTAATTATAAATTTTACATTTTCTGTAGAAAAATGAAGATATATACATAGTATTCATTAATGTTCAAATGTGTAGTTTTTTTATCTGAAAAATATTCAGAGTTTCTTTGAAAAATTGGATTAACATGAAACCATCTCATAATAGTGAAAATTCAATCCGAAAAAATTAACGCTTTGCCTTCACTTGCAGAAAATCACTAACGAAAATTTTCTTATACTTACAGATGACAAAATTTGCAAATTTTGTGACCTATTGATGACGTTCGTTGGCTGATTATCTCATGACTGATTAAATTTCATGATTTTTTTTTTCGCGATCATCCGACGAAATTTGCGATTTTTTCCGTGATGGATTCACGATTTTTTTTTTTTTTTTTTTTTTTTTTTTTCTGAAAGCGTTATACGAAATGGATTTTTTTCGCGCGAGCACTTGCCGAAATTCACAATATTTTTCCGCGACCAACTGACGAAATTCGATATTTGTTTTCGTGATTTTTTTGACAAAATTCACAATTCCTTATCCCTATCATTTATTGAAATTTGTGATTTTGTTTCTGCCACCGACTAATAAAGTTTGCGATTTTTTACGCGAGAGTTAGACAAAAATTTGGACCTTATTACATGATCGTTTGACGAATTTCTTCTCGATTAAATTGCGCGACTGTTCGACTAAATTTTCGTGATTTTTTGCGCAATCTTTTGACAAAATTCGCGATTTTTTTTTGCAATCCTTTTACGAAATTCAAGATTTCTGTTTGTGCAATCATTTGACGAAATCTGTATTTCTTTTCGCGATCTCTGATGAAATTAGCGATATTTTCCACGGTCATTTGAAGAAATTAGCGATTTTTTAAGCGACCATTTTGAGACTTTTTTCTTTCAAAATTTTCAAGATTCGCGATTTTTTTCTGCGACCCATTGACGATTTTGCGGATCTTGAAAGAAAGAAGAATCGCGTACTTTCACGAAAATAATAATTAAAAAAAAATTGTGGAATAATCACATGCTTGTGAAAGAAGTTATGGAGACAAAATCACGTAGAACATGTTTTATTTTGCGGGATTTTTTTTCTGTGTGATTTGTGTAGTTCTGCAAGTTGTGCAATTTTCCACGTTCCCAGTTCCTCAAAGAAAAATTTTCCTTGTCCTTCGTCAGGAAACTCATGAAATGGCGCCCCTATAAGTAAAACTTCGAAGGGGACTAGAAAAAAGCTCCATTTAAACAGGTTTCCGTCTTAGCAAGAATAATTGTATGATTTTTTTTCAACGAAATTTGATTTTTTCCCCTTCTAGAAAGAAATCTGTTATAGACAGGTTTCGTTTTCACAAGTTTTACTCTAATGCATCTCTTTTCAGAGCTATACTATAGAGCGGATGGTTTAACAGTCAGTCAGGATACCTGTAAAAATGAAACTTGTCCATAATAGAATCCTGCCTAAAAAGAAAAAAAAATGTCCAATATATTAAAATTTTACCTTCTAAAACGGAAACCTGTCTAAAACGAAATATTTCATTGGTTCTGAGTTTCCGTATTCGAAGTTTTTACTGTTATTGTAAGCATAAGTCAGTAAACGTTTCTCATACGGGGGGGGGACCCCCTGGATCCTACCCTTAGCTATATAGCATCCCTCAAAAATGTTTGCCCCCCCCCCCCCAAGAAAATTCTGAAATGGCGCCCCTGTTAATTACTGGTGTCCTTATTGTTAAATTTATTTGAAAATAACTATTTTGTTTCATTAGTATGCTTTCATTAAATTCTGGTTCTAAATAGTCATAAAAACAATTATAATTATTACTTTTTTATGGGGTGTCCATTACTGGAACAGAGGGTGTCCATTACTGGAACAAAGGTGTCCATTACTGGCATTTTAGATGTTTTGATATATTTCTGTTATTTACAATTAAAATTTGAATCATATTGGGAAATGAGACTATGAGAATGGTTAAATATTTTTGAAAGATTAATACAATATCGAAAAATACTGGAATATAATTATTATAACTATTAATTAAAAAACGATTTTTAAAGAAATTCCTTAAGGGTGTGTCCATTACTGGCACATATACCCTATATATAAATATACATTTGATATATAAAATAATAATTTGTTTTGGAAAGGTGAGAAAAAATATCGCAAATGACAGCGGACACTTTTGAGTTTTTAAGAAAAATCACCTAAAATAAACACAAAAGATGAAATGCATTACGTTATTTGGTATCAAAAGTAAAAGGCAAATGCCTTTGACAATCATTTATGCATGTTATTGAAATCATTTTTGTCGAAATATAGAATGCTTTATATTTTGTTGCTGCGGATGATTCTGAAAAATATATCTAAATTTTTCAAAAAATAATACTTAATTTAGATCTACATAGAAGAAAATCTATCTGAAATGTTAAATTTAAACGAATTGATAATCTTTAGCTTTTTAATTAGGGAATATCAGACAAATCATTATAAATGTCTCCTAAATTAAAGTGCATTTTTATAAAAAATATTTTTTCAAATTCAAAGTTTATCTTATAACATCGTATAACATTACGTACTGTATGGAATAAATATTCATCCATAAAATTTTGAACTGACCTATCCTATTCCTCACTTGCACATCCTAATGTACGCTTATCAATGGATCACGTTGATGCAAAATTCAAAATAAACATAATAAGTGAATTAATTCTGCAGACCAATTTTAGTCATAACAAATTCAAAGGTACAAAACAATTGCTTAACCCATTAACCGCTGACGTTGCGTTGACGCAACAGTCAAAATAATTGTTTATGCAATGAATTAATTACATTCGCACCACTATTTTAGAATTTAAAAAAATGCCTTATTTATTGGCAGAAATTTTGCTATTTTAGTAAAGCGAAATTTACCTTACTGAATTTGTGGTAAGAAACGACTTTCAATAAGAAATTTGAAAATTTCTACTTTATAGTTTTGGCGGTTAATGGATTAACCCGTTCAGGACCAGCATCTTTTACACGAATTTTATTCGTTTGGCACCAGTTTTTGATAACTGTTTGACTTAACTTTATAAATCACGAAAATGTCGTAATTAAAAAAAAATCAATTTTACTTTTCTTTTTTACTGGTATCAAACTCAAGCGTTTTAAGCACTTTTTGAGGGTGCATATATGCATCCATGGTCCCGAACGGGTTAAACGCAGGCGCAAACAAAAAAATAACAAGTGGGTAAGTGTGATCACAGATCGCACAGAGGTCTTCGTTTAATATCCCTTTCAAAACACTGTATCCTTTTGCAAAATCTGTTAGTTCCACATTTCGCAACCAGAGGGCGCATTCTATTATAAACAAACCTCTATCCGAACAAAATTCCATTTTACAAACTATCCGTAGATATGTTAGTCGAGGGGATCAGGCTCATAGCACCCGAGTTAGGTAGGCTCCCCTGGCGGTAAAAATTGGAACTAAAATATGTACGGCTATGGTGCATAATATGAAAGAGTGGTCAAAGGAATGTCGGCAAAAGTTAAAAAAGTGCACCCCGGGTGAAAATTTTGGAGGTTAGAAAGGTTGCTAAAAATACAGAAGTTAGAGCCCAAAGGGGTAAATAATATAAGACTTTTTGAAAATTTTATGATTTTTAGTGTGATCGCAAGTGTTCTGCTATAAGTGCGCAAAATTTCACATCTCCAACTTAATTAGGGGCTGAGTTAGAAAAATTGCTTAAAATACACAAGTTAGACACCAGGGGGGTAAATATAAGATTTTTTTTCAAAATTTTATGATTTGTCGTTTGATGTGAGGTGTTCAGCTATAAGTATCCAAAATTTCAAGTCTTCAACTTAATTAGGGACTCAGAAAAAAAAAAAGCTTAAAATACACAAGTTTGAGCCCAGATAGGTAAATATAAGACTTTTTTTAATTTTTATGATTTGTCGTTTAATGTGACGTGCTCAGCTATAAGAATCCAAAATTTCAAGTCTCCAATATATATAGTTTCTGAGAACGGGCTCTGTGACAGACAGACAGGCAAAGGAGTGAGACGAATAGGGTTTCGTCAGATGAAAGAAACACTACAAATTATCCGTCCTTATTCCAAACATCCAAACCACGGGAAAAGTCGATAAGATGACTGAACGGTCGCATTGTTTGTTTTCAAATCACCTCAACCGAAACTCATGTCTTGAAATCTCTATAGTTAAGGCTCCTCATCAGTCAAGCTGGAAATTCCCCTATCTCTGGCTTGGAATGCATAGTATTTTTCAAATTTCTCCTCGGAAAATTGGAAAAAAAAATTCTGTTTTCTGTATGCTCTTCTTGAAGAAAGTTTTTTCTTTTTTTATTGGACAAAATATTTTAAAAATATATTGTTAGTTTAATTTAAAGTGTTAAAATCTTACTTACAACTCGCCTGCTTCACTTAAAACTTAACACGTAAAATATAAAATTAAATACATATTTTAGAAACATTTTGGCAAATAAAAAAGAAAGAACATTCTTCAAGAAGTGCATACAGAAAACAGAAGGTAAAAGTTAGAATAGAATTAGAGTAAAAATTTCAAAAATATGGATGCATTCCAAGCCCATAGGTTTAGCGTTAGAGAAAAGAATTTCCAGCTGACTAGAGGGTAGTATAAACAATTCCACGGTGGAGCGCGAATCTCTGACCGACTTTAAAATATTTTTTTTTTTTTAGTTCAAATTTAAAATTGTCTATCACTGGTACAGTGTCCACCACTGGTACCGTTACCCTAACAATCACAACTTTTAATTACGTTTGTCATTTTTCATCTGATTATAAAAATATTTTACAGTTCGAATTCCTTACTGTTAAATTATATCTCCTTTCTGAAAGCTGAAATTGTTTCAAAACCGGTCAAAAACATTCGCAACACAAAACTTTGCGAATATGTTATTTATGCGACTTCACAAATTTATGTTAATAAATTTGTGAATATAACTTTTAATACTCTTTGTTCGTCAATCTAGTGCAAGTCTACTGCATCTTGATTTTTGAATTTCACGCTAATGTACGAGTTGTATTCGCACTGCGTAAGTTATATTTATTCGCTAATAAATAACTTTTAATTGCATTTGTCGTTTATTATTTTTGGTGCAAAAAATATTTTACGTTTTGAATTCATTGCTGTTAAATGTGCTGTTGAATCTGCATTTTAAACTTTTCTTTTTTTTTTTTTTAAGTTAAGCAATTTTTAATTATATTCGCTGCTTGCTGAATAGCCCTCATCTAATCATGATCTAGAGCCCTCATAACGTCTTACTATTCGAATTTCGCCCTTTTAAATTATATACCATGCCTCTAAAATATAGATATAGATGGAAAACGATATCCCAAACTAAATTACTGCTCAAGTACTTGTAGAAATGATTCAGTTTGTTTTTATTCATTGATTTATTCAAATTTATTGTAAAAAACATGAGTTAACACTTAAAAATGGTATAAAAAATTTAAAAACTTGTCAAAGCGGCTGTACCATAAATATAGACATCGTGTGATTTTAAACTGAAAAAAATATTTTTAATTACTATCAGCTTTTTTTAAATCATTATTTTTCAGAGACGATTATTTATTAAGAATTCTTCTCAAGTATCGTCTGATTTTTGTCCTTTTATAGCTTTAAAATAATTACTTAGTTTGTTCTATAATGTGTATGTACCGGGTGTCCCAAAAACGACTGATGGATTTTAAATTTCCATAACTTGCAAACGGTGACAGATATTAAAATAAAATTCTTGCAGGAGTGTTATGTAAGGTGTCAGGAGTTTTTATGCTGCGACTTTCAGTTTTAGTTACAAATATCATCGATAGATGGCGCTGGAAGCAATAACCGCTAAATCCAGGCTCGATTTTTTTTTTTTTTTTTTTTTTTTTTTTTTTTTTTTTTTTTTTTTTTGGCCTCTCTCTTCCTCCACGCGAAAAAAGGAGATTAAAATGTACTGAATGGATCCCGAAGTACCAACAATCGGGTCTAGACTGAGCACCTATAGAGATCCTACATTAGAGAGAGATTGGACATTGAAGAAATGCCCGTCATTTCCGTTACAAAGTAGATGGAACGCCGTACAACGCAATGCATTTTTATCAGCGTCTAACACTTTTATTCTATTAAAATTATGAAAATTTCATTTTATATGCCTTCAAAGAGTCGTTCGGAACATAAATATAAGCACATTTCCATTTTAAAGTGTAAGAATTATCATAAAATGCATTTATTTTACTCAGCTGTTTTACGCTACGCAGCAGTACAATTTTACTTAGCTATCGGATTTTGATTTATTCATAGAATTTGTTTTTCATATTTTTTATTTGTTTCTTTTAACAGCAGTGCCCCTATTTATTTATTTATTTTTCTAAACTTTCATTTAATGTTTTGATAACAATACTCATTCTAATACTATATATTTACCAGAGAATATCAAACCTCTTTGATATAAAAGAATATCAAAGAGAAGTAGTAGTACGTAGAAACTTATCATAAAATATCTTCAGCGCACATATTAAATTAACTTTGAATCACATACATTTTTAAATAGGAGTGGTATATGATATGTTCAAATTTTATTGTTTCTGAAATTATCAATGCGAAGATGGTGAAAATTATAATGTTGTTTTAAAATGCGTAATAAATTATAGATAGTTTTAAAAAATTGAATTCTATAGTTCATTTTCTATCTGATAATCGTTAAAAATTATTTTCTCAAATATTGCGAAATTAAAATAAAGTTCTTACATGCCCTATCTTCTCCTGCCCACTATTTTAATTAGTAAAAAAATAGAGTAAAAAAATGCATTTTCTGAGAATTCTTACTCATTAAAATGGAAATGTGCTCATATTTATGTTCTGAAAGACTCTTTGAAGAAATATAAAATGATATTTTCATAATTTTAATAGAATAACATGTGTTAGACGCTGATGAAAATGCATTGCGCTGTACGACGTTCCATCTACTTTGTAACGAAAATGGCGGACATTTCGTCAATGTCCAATCTCTCTCTAATGTAGGATCTCTAAGCGCCTATTACTCTCAGCGCCATCTATTGTTTGAAATTCGAACTAAACTCAAGAATCACAGAACAAAAACTCCTGACATCATACATAACCCTCCTGCAAGAATTTTTTTTAAATATCTGTCACCGTTCAGAAGTTATTGAATTTTAAAATCCATCAGTCATTTTTTGGAACACCCGGTAACTACTTGGTGTATTTCTAATTTTGCCGAAATGCCAGGAGTCAAAAAGTCAAAGGGATTTCAAAGAAAGAAATTATCAAAATTTTAGATTGAAAAGTTAAAGAGGCACATTCAAATCACATTGCTAAGATTTGAAAAACAGATTTTTGCAGATTTTGGAGAAAGGTGACAAATGGTCTAATAAGAGAAGATCTGGTAAACAAAAGAAACCATCTTTGCGATATAACAGAATATTACGACGTAACCAGTAAGTCGGGTTGTCAATTATTTGTCCATTGTGAAGCACGTGCCTAGGCGTCGGTGGTCGATGGGGCCCAAAGACGAGGATTACGGCTAAATGTAGTGAAGATTTATCGTGATCCAAAATTCTTGTAACACTAAGTGGCTGTTTTGTTGAGTTTTAGCGTTACAGGTAAATATTTACACTAATCTAGGTTTCGGAAAATCCCTGATAAATTTTATATAGACGGGAAGAAATCAAATGCAGATACTACAATTCAATTGGCTTTTATTTTCAATAAAACAGGCATCTAAAAGCAGTGCCAAAGAGGGATCCAAACGGGATGAGGATGTAACAAACCAGACTGTCAGAGGGTGAAAGTGAATAAACAGTTGTCAAATATTATTGTAAGTGCATCGAACCAAATATAGGAATCCCCACTATCATAACCGCCTGCCTCTGACTGGCCAGAAAAAGGGCATAATTGTAATGTTCTTTTCTCTGTAACTTTTTAAAAATGCTAAAAAAAAGATGATTTTTTCGACATGATGTAAAAATCTTATATACGTATATGAATATAACCCTTGAGAGTATTAATCATTACTGAGTGTTAAGGCACCCTAGACCAGTGATACGGAATTTTAGAATAAGAAATATAGAAATGATAGCACGCTAAGGTAGGAAAATTTCAGATCTTCAAGAAAAGCCAGGTGCGCGATTTTTGTAAGGATTGTGAAGAAGTTGAATAGGTATTTTTGGCTACGTTCATTTGTGGTCAGGCAAGTTCAAAAGAGATCGCAAAGGTTATTGCATTTGGAAAGTTTCGGCGCCTACATGTCGCCATATTAAAAATATTTTAAAATACAAGCTTTTGAAGTCAGGTTGGTTGGTTGATTTATGACGGCCGATTATCTACGCTAGGGATATAGGCCCGAGGGGGGTGCCCTTCGTGGGGGTCCTTATAAAGGAACCTAACCCGTATTTACGCATTGAAATCCATGGCTCGAAGAAAACCACGAAAACTCCGAACGATTAGGCCGACGGGCGCGATTGGGTTCGAACCCAGCACCTCCCGTCTACCAGTTTCGAGAGCAGAACCTCTCAGCCACTGGTGGGGCGCTTTTGAAGTCAGATATTGTGTGATATTTTATGGCCTTGTTGTGAAACTTTTGACTTAGCTATCGGTCCAAATGGCTACAGACAAAAAAAAAAAAAAAAAAAAAAAAAAAAAAAAACCTCGTAAAATTCAGGTATAATACTTACAGAGTTCTATATAAGAATGGACAGGATATAATTTCGTTCAGGCAGTTGGGACCCATGTTTATTTCGGAAGTACAAGAACGTACAAGAACTCGAAAAGAAATTGTAAATTTTAAGACGGGAATAAGGGGTGATTTTGCCGCGCAGATAAATAAAAGTGAAAATATTCTCCCGTAACAAGGACCGAAAAATATTAAAGGAATATACTGCATTTGAGAGAAAACCAATGGGGTTATAGTTATTATTTACAGGAGAGCCACTGAGAATTTTAAATTTCCAGGGGCGTAGATGTTCAGGGGTTGGAAGTCGACGTGTTCTCGATTGGCCGCGGAAAAGGGAGACATTGAAAGGTATAGAATGTAGAAAGCTATACACGGAGTTTTTCAGCAGTGATTTCGTATTTTATTTTGAGTTTGTGTAGTTGAAAATATATGAACGGATTTTTAAAGTGATTTTAAAGGATAGAGCAGCCACGATGAATTTAAAGATAGAAGATAAGGGATTCATTCCAATACCTCTGAGCATATATATAAATGTATTAATCTAAAATTAATTAAAAATATTAAGATTTAGTTATATCCCTATTCTCTATCATTTTTAATATAATGTATTTTGTGTTTTAGCTAAATACAGTAATGTTTCTTAAAAGAGTTTTACTTTTTAGGATTTTGGTTAACAACACTTACTTTTGAATAGAAATCCTTAATTTTCTTATTTATCCTGTGCGTTCATCTATCATCTAAATTATAAAGTAAGGGGAGAAATCAGTCCCCTAACAATGGGTGGTTTAAAACTGTATTATATTATATATGTGTAGAATTATATTAATTTAAAAAATGCTTCTAATGCAGTGAAACCTACAGCTTAGTGAAGGGATATATCAGTTCACGGCGCTGAGAAGAAGGATACCTCATTTAATGTAATTTTGAATTTCAATCCAGCCAAAGAATTCGTTACTTGGCGTATCAGAATTTTTAACGTACATATTCGATGCCAAGGCTGAACAATGGGAAATTTATATTTAGGAACAATACATAGACATTAATGAATGTCTGACGCTTTCTTTAACATAAGCAAAGTAGATCTTTAAGACAGAAATAATACTTTGTATATTGACTACCAATCTGAGCAGTAATAATAATTGTTTAGGTTACTGGTAAAAGGGTAAATGATCAGAGAATATCTTTTTTATTTATTCGTTAACGGGAAGAACAGTATGCACAGCATTGTTGGAGATTTTAGGATGAGAAGAATTTGTGAACGTTAAAATGAATTTTATTTATTAAGCGCAAAAGGGTATAGAAGCAACATTTATATAGTTCTAAAAGGGAAAGGAAGTTTTAGTTAATTATATTTATAAAAGGAAAATTTTACTCTAAAATTGGGGAATAATAAACGATATATGATGACTTGTTAATTACATCATTCTACTTAACCCCTTAATTGTCGCGTGCGATACCTTCATAATAGGGAAAATATGTTATTGCGACAAAATGCATGAAAAAATGATAAGTAGCAAGAAATATGATTCTCCAAAGGATAAGGGTCTCTAAAGGAATACGTTATGTTTCAAGAAATTGTTGAACAAGCCATATTTAAAAGCACATCATAAAGCAGCACGACTGGACGGAACTGAATAAAGAAAATGATTTCTTGTGATGAACGATGCTGAAATTCTAGAAGACTATAGTGGAATTTAGATGGACCCGATGGTTGTAAATTTGATTTGCATGATTTAGGAAATGAAACAAAGAGTTTTTTTAGTAAGCAACAAGATGGGGACCAATAATGACTTCGTGGTTTTGAATTTAATGACCAAATGTTCTTGGCTTTGTATAGTAAAAATTTGAATTTTAAAGACTATCATCAAATATTAGATCACCATTTAACTCAACTTACCGGACTTGTTGCAAGAACCTGGCTGTATTTTTCAACAAGACAGAGCATTCTGTCGTACATCTAACAAAACAAAAATGTAGTTTTGCCAGAATAATATCAATGTCATGGTCTGCATTTAACCAAAATCATCCTATGGGAAAGCTAGCACGAAAAGTCTATGAAAATTAAAGTCAATATTTTTCGATCAAGGAATTTAAAACTACAATGCAGTAAGCGTAGTATGAACTGTTCAAATAATTTATACAGTACTTGGTTATTCCAACGAAAAGTAGCGCATTTGAAGTGATAAAAAAATAATGTAAACGCTATTAACTGAAACCATTTGTAAGTACTATGTTGTTAAACTTTAAATGCTATCCATAGAACATTTTAGCGTCTAAAATTATGGGACATAATTTTGTGGTTTATATTTTAAAATTAATGCATTTTTTTTCAATAAATTAACCTTAAGCGATATTTCCTATAATCATACACACTACGTGTTATATTTTCTTCTAATTTTTTTTTTTTTTTTTTTTTTTTTTTTTTTTTTTACTTTGTATTTTTCTTCATTTATTTTTGTTGTTGTTGATGTCAATTTTACGCTTCTGTCTATATTTTTGAGACAGGGTGTATGTACGAGTTTTATTCGCACTGTGAGCAATATTTATTAGCTCATACATAACTTTTAATTACATATTGTCGTTTGTTAATTTACTGCAGAAATAACAACTCGCCGTTCAAGTTACGTTTTGTTAAATAATATTTGTTACTTTCATTTTCTTCTGTACAACTCAGCATTTGAATAGCTCGGAAACAGTTCTCCCGGAGATACCCATTAAATCGTAATAATAGACCCTTGTCTGTGTTTAATAGAAAGCTTTAGCTTGAGTGACAAACTCAGCTATTTTAAATCGCTCTCGAAATTCCGCTTTTACGCTCTGAGTGGATTTGTGGCAACTGGTGAATGGAAGAGCTTGTTCGGAATCAGTTTATGTGGAACAGAGAGAGAGATTAAAGAAAAAAAGTGGTTGTCTTTTGATCCACTTGCTGGCAACAGTGAAGTATGGTGTACATATTTGATTCAGGTACAACAAATCTTACAATCCAGAATTTTTCTTTGTTTTGTTTTGTTTTCTTTCTTTTCACTTTTTTCTTTTCAAATGAAAATATTAAAGCCTTCAAATATCAAAACAAACTACTTTTCGACTAAATTTTTTTTTATATTAATGTAGAAAACTCTACCTTCGAATAGAGATTATAACAATTCTCTGACTTTAATATTAAACTATTCCTCAAGTCTTCTTTAAGACGGTTCTCAAATCTCCCTGCTGAACAACGCGAAACTTTCTGACGCATTTTCTAACTCATTTTTAAACGTAAAGGCATAAAATTGGCAGGGTTGACTACTGAAGCGATTTGAAATCAAAATGAATTTTCCCTTTTTGTATCAGTAAATTACTTATTGAGTTATAAACAATTGTGGTCACGTTACGACCGTTGTTTTTTTAGCCCCGGTACGGCATGCTATTTCTTTCTCCCAGCTTATTTTGTGTCCAAAAAATAACGTTAGCTTACAGACGCTAGCAATAAACAAAGTAGATGTATCATTGTACAATTAAATGCTCTATAGCATTTTTTTTTTTAAATTCTAAACATCGCACATTTTCAGTTTTTATACCATCGTATTGGGAAAAAAAAGTACTTTTTAATGCAATTTGTTTGAAAACTGCATCTCTATTTGTTTTTGAAATATTAATTTTTTTGTAGTTTTTAGCGCCATTTGTTTCATTTTGGCAAGTCAAGTACGCCATTTCTGTAGAAAGTAAAGAAAAAATTGCTGAAAAATAGCAATTATATCTTTTTGTTGCCATTTTCTCATAAAATGGAAAAAAAATTAATTAAAAAAATTAAATTGAAAAAAAAAATTAAATAAAATACGTGCTACTTTGAGAAAAATATAAATGAAGGATTTATGATAAAACAGGGAGCTATTATAAACTATATTTAATTTTAAGTATCTATATTAATGCAAATGACATCATTTTACATAAAATAAAAGCGTGTGCTTTAAGTCTTAAAACTGAAATATGTTTTGCAGTAGAGTCCCGATTATCCGAGTCACGCTTAACCCAGTTATTTTCCTCTGATGGACTGGTGGCTTCTATTATTATGAAACAGCCGTTATAAATGAAGCGTTAGGTGAAGATGAAAGAGCTGCCGTAAAAAGTCAGAACTCTTCTTTTTTGGTCAGAATGGGAAAAAAAAATGGCCATAATTTTTTTAACGCTTCATTTATAATGTCTGTTTCATAATAATAGAAGCCACCAGTCCACCAGAAGAAAATGAAGTAACGGAAATGCCGGGGCGACACTAAATTCTGAAAAAGCAGAATTCCTGTTCTCTAGTATTTATTGTTATTTCTTTTATTTTCTTTCTCGCGGTATCTAGGGAATTGTCTTATGGTGAAAATGGTGGTGTGAATTGTCTTATGGGACACCTTGTATACATTTTATTATTGTTGTTGTTGTTGTTTTGTCATGATTTTTTGTCAATATCTCTTCGGCTCATCCAAAACTTTCTTTTGCAGCAATCCTTAAAATCCATTCTTTCAATATTTATATCTTCATCTGATACCGAACTGTAAGCAGAAAGGGGCAGGGGTGGCTAAACGCTCCACCTCTATGGCAACTTCTTCAGCACAATCTAAACTTCATAATTCTTTAATAATAATAATAACATTTATATTGCATTAAAAAAAAATTAAATATTTGTATTCAAACGTTTTATGACATGGACCTCTGATTCTACTTCTAACTGTAGTTATTTTTCATTGAAGAAGAAAAAAAAAGAAAGAAAAATCATGCGTTAAGCATAGATTATGAAACACTTTCCAATACGTCCTGAATGCTTTAACAAAACTTCGTTATTTAAGAAAATAAGGTAAATAAGATAACTAAGTAAACATTTTAGAAGACGCATAAAACATTTTAAAAATTGATTTCAGCAGTTGCTGTCAGTCGCCAATAGTATCTTTATTACACGCCACTATTTAGTTAAAATTTAATTTAAACTAAAACACTCTTAAAACTACTAAAATCACATTTCCATATATTATCATCATAGACGGTTATGTATCCAGTTCTTTGCGTGACCCTATACATCATTTTATCTATATTCTACAAAAATTTCTTAATACACTAAATGCAGTTCAGCGTAAAAATGCATAACTGCTTTAAAAACCACCTTCAAGCAATTTACGCTCATACTCAGTAACCCTTACGAATTCTTTTGTGTAGCCCTGTATATAAACTACTGCATTTATACACGCCGTATAATATGCATAAATATAGTGAAACATAAAAGTGCATACCATAATTAAACATGCATTTCCAGCAATCATCGCTTATGTACAGTTCTTCGGACACAATATAGCAGCTGAAATATTTTGTGTGTCCCTGTAAATGCTATGCCCTTCTTATTATGCGTGAAATAACTTATAGTAAACCTCAGTGACGCATATCAATTTCATTACATATGAAACAGTTTAACATAATTAAAATACGCCGCAAACAACCCCCCCCCCTATATCTTTGTGTAACGGAATTATTTTGTGTGGCCCTGTAAATGAATAATAACTATTCTCTGCACCGCATATTCTACAGAATGCATATTTTAGTGCACTTCATAAATGTATACCAATCTTGTTATGTTTGGATACGTGTAACACCATTAAAAATCATTTGAAACGATTTTTGCCATTGACCGTAATCTAACGGAATACTTTTGACTGTCCCTCTAAATAAACTAAACATGCTACAGACTTCATTTGAAACAGGGATCGTGCTATTGTGAACCTTAATAACATCCGAAAATTCCAGGGCAATCCGAGTATATTTACGAGAGTTAGAGCGCGGATAGACGGACTGACAAACCGAAAGCATGAACACTTTTCAATTTTGTCGGAAAGTGTTAAAAAGATCACATGTGTATTAGCCGCACCAAAAATTCCCAAACTTACCCCCTGACTTTGCTGACTGGTTACGGCCAGATCTACTATTTTTTCCTTAAAAACTATTTCGCGTTTATGACATCCCTCCTATTTTTCTAACGGCATGCGGTACCTAAATGCATATAACTGTTTCTAAAATTCATACATCATAGAGTAGAGACGCTTTAATTTTCACTTTTTTCGACCTGAAGTGCCGGAAGCGTCGCTCAGAGAAAATTTACGAAAATAAAACGCAGGAAAAGAACCCAAAAATATGAGAGTCACGACACGCACCTAAAAAAGAGCAGAACGTACCTGAGCGAGGGTGAAATCCTAGATTCCAAGAATAGCGCCCCCCCCCCCTTTTTTTTTTTTACTATGTCAAATGGACATCAATCGTCACACGATTTTTTTTTTTCCTGCGTAGCAGCTCATTGCAGTCTTCTTCCAAATGCTTTTTCCTATGCTAATCCTTGGGTGTTTTGGCGTCAGATGGCTAGAATGGAAATGAGTCGGATAATCCAGTGAATCGACTGTGAAATTAGATTGTGAAATTAAATTACATGCTGGTAAATTAATGCTTTATTTTAAAGTCGTTTTACTTTGTTCTTTTATTCAGATTAGCTTGCTAGATATTTTTCTGAGACATGGAAAGGTTTTAATGAGTCAGATTTAACTGCTATTATTAACCTTCGGTTCGGGCTACCAAAACTCACCCAGTGGCATATCTTATGGGGCTGAAGCCCCCTTCGAAATTTAAAAGAAAATACCAAGTTTAATTACAAATGTTTTAAAATTGCAATGAAACCCGATACAACGGAATCGGAATTTTTTTTTAAAGTCCGTTTTAAACAGTTTTCGTCTTAGAAAGGTGCGTAATTTACAAGGGACCATGAAATTCTCTAGACTTTTCAATATTTCAACACCATATTTATCCTGAAGGCGACTGCAGAAGCAGTTCGAAACGTCGATATTATGCTTTATCGTTAATTTTGTTTGTACAAGTTCATATAAAAGTTCTTGTTAATGTGTACCATTGAGGAAGTTTATGCGTTTTTAATCTATACAAATTATTCATTAATAAATTTTTGTAATCCAAAATTTGTTAGTCCACTAATGCAACATTCATTGGGCCCCATTACCTGTTTGCCAGGGCATAACCGTAACTTGGGCTCTAAGACTGGTGGGGGGGGGGCAAAAATCTTGAGGCCCTTTTGTAAAAATGTATACCTCTCTCCCTCCCTATCACCACACGCTTAAATTAAATACTTAAAAAATTCTTAATGTTCAACCAAATAGGGGCTGTTCAAATATTACGTAAGCATGTTTTTGACAATTTTTGACCCCCCCCTCCCCCCTTGTCAGCAAAAATAAGCAAATCGGAAACCCCCCCCTTAATAATTACGTAAGAAAATTGCAACCCCCCCCCCCTCCACTTAAAAAAAATTAGGACACAATACAAATTAAAAAAAAATTCTACTCGACTTAAAAATAACAATAATAAATGCTTGTTTTATTTCCTTACAATTCTATTTAAGAAAATTTCTTAGATCACAATTTTAGAAGAACTTAGCCATTTGAAAAATTTAAATTTGAATATGCCCATATCTATTCCGATGCTGACCACGGCTGCTCAAGCCATTTTTCCATATCTGTTATGATATTGGTTTCCAGTTTTACTTGATTATCTTCATCGCTTTCTTTTCGGATGCAATCTTGATCAACTTCATCTTCCTTGATACACCCGACATCTTCTGTATCTTTCACGAATTTTACGAAGCACATAAGTTCATTTGCTCGACGAGCAGCAATTTTCAATGGTCGTATAAGGCAGGCCTTCTCGCTTTTTTCACTGTGCTGAATTTTTTTGTGTCTGTTTGCTGACTTCTGAGATGCATGATATTGGCCACAACTTCCTGGGGATAATTGTAATTTTATGGAAAGGCAAAAATAATCATACAGCATCTTTAAAAATCTCTTTGCTGTAATATTGAGATTTAAGGACAGACGGAGACTTAAATCTATAAATTCCCCCTCCTCACTTGTAATGATGTCATTTGACGATTGTATCATTTTAATTGGAGGAGGAATGAATCGTCCTTTTAATATACGAAATAATCCACTACGTGCAGGAGAGCAACAATTCTTTTCTTTGCCTTTTATAATTTGCAGCAAGTATTGATTTTCTTGTAAGTGCTTCGAATACCAATCCAAGTCATAACCAAGAGTCTGGTTCGCCTGAATCAACATATGTGGCAGTAATAGGATAACCGTCAATGTTTAATGAGTTCCAGATATCTGCGAGAGTTTTACCAGCATATGCAAAGTTATTTTGCTCTATTTTTTCATCAACAGTGCTACTGTTCCCATCGAGATGGGAACCATAATGGTCATAAGGGTGTATAAGACCAGACAGTTCTCGACTGAGTGGTGTCATTCGCCTTTCTACTCAGTTATATGCACTTCTTCCAGGAGCATTGCACGCAATAAAATTGCCATCCAAATCATGCTTTTTGAAATGGTTAATAGCAAACGATATAACTTTCTAGTAGCGGGGATTCTCGTCTGGAGCTCCATCAACCGTAACTATGGTTACAGGTTTGAAGAAACCCTCTTCTGTTTTCACTAATTTTTCAAAGTCTTTGAGTATTATTAGTTTCAAAATCCTGAACATGAGTATTTGCTGTGGAAGAACTGTGTTTCTCACTTCTTACGTTGGACCAGAAAAACCTATGGCTTTACTTCGACCTGCCATGCCAGGAGCAATCACAATACCAGAGTAAGTAGATGGGATAAGTTTGTGGCGATCAGCGATGACCCACTCGTGGTCGGGTAGGGATACACGATACTCCATATGCATCAGTATCGGGGACTGTTTATTGGCTGCTGTAATTCCCAAAGGTACACGCACTATGTCATCCTGTGAAAGAAGAAACACTTGCATGGGTCCAAGAATTGAAGCTAAAGTTTCTAAATAGCGGATGGATGTTACTGCAAATTGGGTATCAATGTGAGATCGGTAATAATCAGTCTGAATCCAAGAAAGTTTTATCGGCACTGTGGTGACATGTCTTCGACCCTCGATGGTTGAGGAATTTTCTGGAAGCAAACGAATATATGTTCCACTCATGCTTATTGCAAAACCAACCTTTTTCAGTTCTACAGTCAAGTTATCGGGAGTTTTGACACTTCGTATTGACTCGCTTCTTCTTTTTGCATCTGCAGCGCTTCCAATAATAGCTATGTCTGCTATTGCCTTAAGCAATAATGGTTGATCTACATTTAAACTTGGTCTTCCTAATGATTCCCTCAAAGCTAATTTTTTTTTAATGTCTGGATTATCATGGCAGATTTCTTCAAGCTTTGTTCATTTGGTGGTTCGATCATTTTGTCGTTTCCTTTTTAAGGATTGTTTTTCTTTTTTTAGATCACTGGAAACCTTATTTATCTGTTTTTGAATTTGAGATACACTGGTTTCAATTCAATTGGATTACATTTCATTTTTAGTAAGGTACAAAATTTGAAAACAGTTAGAAGATTATCTGCTACAAAACTTACATATTTTTTAATTTTTTTTCCCTCCTGGAAACATTAATTTTCAAGCTATTTGAAAAGAAAAAAATAAGGTTTAGCTTGGCTACGCCATATTTAAAAAGTAATAACTCATTTTTTGACATTTCTTTGGTCTTTATTTATTCCCATTCTGACCATGTTTCGCCAAGGCTACACGGTCATTTTATCTTATCTATCTTTTTCCAATTTTTACAAGTAATCATGTAAACTAAAAGTTATGATAAAATATATTTAAAATTTTAAGAATAAATTGATTATAATTACCTTTGTAAAATAATCAAGAAAGACTGATTTCTTTTTGGTTGCCTTACGCAGTTCATCCTCAATTATTTTTAGTACCAATACCTCTAACTCTTTGTCAGTTTTAGAAGACTTTTTGTACTGCCGCCACACATCATTGGTGATGCAGACTTTTTGAAACTTTCAAAAAGTTTTTTACACAAGATTTCTCGAAATGAAGACATATTTTTTTATTTATTTTAAATATGTATTTTAAACACCACTACACTACAGTACTGAGAGGTTTTCAAAACTCAAGAGACACCAGACAGTAGAGCAGTCGGTCATTATGGTTATGGGGTTCAACCACTTGACAGAGGAGGGGTGGAAACAAAAAAGATTGAATTTTACTTACGTTTTGGAAGCTTTCCCGGAAGACTCATATTGTCACAATACAACATATCGCATCCGTCTATTCAATTCTATTCTATTCTCACAATTGGAAATAATAGTAAGTTCTCAGAGATAATAAGCCCTCATGCACAGGGCTTAATTTGCACCGGAGCTCAGCTCCGGTACTTCTCCGTTCTTATTAAATATTTAAATATTGGTCAGAATTCAGAGGAGCTCATAAATACAGGGCTCCGAAGCCCAGTGTAGCAACGCTTCCGAAAAAACGAAGCCTAAATTACCCTTTCATTCCTTCCCATCTCCAAGTTTTGCATTCTTTTTTACCAAAACAATTATATGTGACGTAATGTGTCGCACACGTAGGAGATGGAGATGAAACGGATTCAATTTTTATATCAGTTTGTGGTCTTGGCTAGAAAGCAGTCGAGCAGAGTTTCCCTTTTTTCTATAAAAGCATCGAATCTTTCCAATAACGGGTTAAATTTTTAATTTAATCTGATTTTCAGGGGCTCACCACAAAAGATCGTTATATGGAAGGAATCGATTGTAGTTTAAGATATGCACCTTTTATAGGAAATTGAAAAACGTTGTTCCATTCTTCAGCATATAAATATAAATCTCTGTAAATTTGATTCATTTTTTCATAAAAATGCATACCTGCGAACTATTCCTTTTTGGTGTTAACACTATTTCCGAATCATAATCCTTACCACATTTAATCACAGAATTCTGCAATTAACAACATTAACACGTTCACGCCGGCGCGGTGGGTCACACTCGACTGTCTTAGAGCTGCAAAGTATCCTGCTGTTTGGATACCAGTATTTTAATACAGAAAATAGTTTTATTTAATTAGAACAATTGGGCGATTTAAAGGAACAAAATTTTCTCTAAAATAATAATGGTGTGCAAAAAGCCGGAGACTTGACAACTCTGAGACAGTCGAGTGTGACCCACCGCGCAGGCGTGAACGTGTTAAAATTAGGCAAAGAATTCTATTCGGAAGGAGTGATAGCTAAAAAGTGGAATAGTTCACAACTAAGTATATGCTGATAGATACATTTAAATATTTTATTTTTCTATAGAAAAAATACTTTACATTTTGGCAAATAATGTATGAAATATAAATATGCAGATTGCAGTGGCAGGAGGGGAGGGGGACGGTATGGCTGTTAGTACCGGTACCGCAGAATAGTAGGGCTCGGCTCCGGTACTTTTTTTGTTAGAAATTAAGCCCTGCTCATGCATCAAACATTGAACAGTCACCTCTAGATAAAAGAGATTGTTTATGTTTTCCTTGTGCGGTCAAAATAGCTGACATCAGAACTTCAAGTTAAGTATTCTTTTGCTATTTCTTTTTTTCAATTTGAAATTTTTAGTAGTTTTTTTTTTTTTTTTTACAAGTTAAGAAATTTTGAAAATGTCTTACGTAAGCATCATTCAAACTCCCCCTCCCCCCTTGTCAGCAAAAATAAGCAAATCGCTAACCCCCTCCCCCCCCCCTTAGGTGCTTACGTAATATTTGAACGGCCCCATACAGAAAAATTATAAATTACACATTTCATGTTATTAAAGAAATATTTTAAAATATTGAGAGCACGACGTTATCTCTTACGTCTGATGCAATGTTCAATTAGAAAACAAGTTCAAATCAACTTAAGGCAGTTCTCAAGTTCTCTGCTCAACGAACGTAAAACTTTCTGACACATTTTCTGACTCATTTAAACGTAAAAGCACAGAATAGGCAGGCCTACTATTAAAGCGATCTGGAATTGAAATTTGTTATTCATTTTTTGATAAATAAATTACTTATCGATTTATAAACTATTTTGGTCACGTGACAACAGGTGTATTTCTCCTTTCGAAAATTTAAAAAAAAAAAAAAAAAAAAAAAAAAAAAAAGAATAAATAATGGTAAAAAATAAGTTTGGTAAACAAATTCATATGAACATGAACAATATTGCCAACGCGCTTACAATATTGCAAAACGTACTAACTCCATCCTCCTAAAAAAGAAAAAAAAAAGTCATAAAATCTAGTTACTTGACACGTTGCAGGACTATTTTTATTTAGGAAGTATTTTTTATTTAATTCAAGGATAATTATAAATTAAAACTAAGATGATCACAAACGTACTTATGACAATAAGAAAGAAAGAAACCCAACCCCTGAAAAAATCGGCTTATCTGACCCGATACGATTCGTTTCACGAAATTTACGCCAAAGATCCTTTGACAAAATTTTCGTTTTTTCCGCGCTCTTTTAACGAAATTCCAATTTTTAAGATCGATTGACGAAACTGATTTTTTCCGGGATTGACTGACAAAATTTACAATTTTTTTCCGTGACCAATTGACAAAATTTGCTATTTGTTTCCGCGATTTTTCGACGAAATTCGCACATTTTCCTTTGATCTTGATCGTTTATCAAAATTTGTGACTTTCTCCTGCAGCAGATTGACAAAATTTGCGTTTTTTTCACGCAATCATCTGACGAAATTCGCGATTTTTTGCGCAACCGATTATTGAAATTTGAGCGACCAATTGAAGAAAATAGCTATTTGCTTTTGAGATCTTTCATGAAATTCACGATATTTTCCACCTTCTTTTAAAGAAACTCGGGAACTGATTTTGCGAAATCCCGAAAAAGGACAAAAATCCCGGGCTTCCTCGAAGATAAAAATAAAAAGTGAAAGAATCATATGCCTGTGGAAAAATTAAAGGGGGAGAGAATGACACACAGCATTTTTTTTTAAATTATGCATGCTTTTCCTACTTCGTGTGCAATTCCGCACCCCCCCCCCCCCCCCCCACACACACACACACACAAACAAAATCTCTTAAAATGACGCCCCTACATCTGAGGATGGGAATTCATGATGTAAATAAATATTCACAGAAATACGATTGTCTCGTGGTTAATATCAATCATATGATGGTTTTACGTTAATAAAAATATGAGTATTTCTTTATGTCCAAATTTTCATTGATGATCAGCTTTCTTAAATTTTCGGAACAGAAACACTCCTCGATCTTGGAAAATCGGCGCGGAGCTCTCAGAAAATCGTCAATGAAAATGAATTAAAAATAAATAACACGGCGCCATGCTAATTATGTCTAGTTTAATCACTATGCTCTATCTAAAGCATGCTATCCACCTCTGTGACACATATCAGTTTTATCATGTTTGATGTATCATAATATCGCTAAAAGTCACTGCAAACGATTTTTTTCCGTAGACCATAAAATAACGGGATTTGTTTGTGTAATCCTGTAAACGAACTATAATAGACACATACTTCCATCTTCAATAAGAAATATGTTATTGTAAGGCTGAATAGTAATGTATGTTGTGGAAATCCAAATATATTTATGAGAGCCCCAGTGCAGACAAACGCCCCAGAAGATGGAAATCATAAATAACTTTAATTATATTGGAAAGTGTTAAAAACTATAAATTATACTTCTTTTTTAAGCTATTATCAAAGATAACCCAATGGTTCTTGATGAACAATATTATACGTTTTATTAACAAAATCAGTTATTTTTTAAATAAAATAGTTTAAATTGTGCAAAAAAGTTACATATGTAAACTTAAACTTTAGAAGACAGTTTCAAATCTTATTTTCTTAAGGGAACAACACAAAAAATAGATAGTATATCGAGACTTTACATACTTTGCAAACAAAATTGCATTTTAATAGATTATTTTCAGAGCATTGTGTGGGTGTTGAAATTATTATTTGTTTATTATTATTTAAAAGCTCTATAAGCTGTGGCTGATATGAAACACTTCCCGAGTGAATGTAGCATTTTGAAAAAAGTATAAAAAATTTTGGACACAAAAAAAACTTATTTCATAAACATAATGCATAAGAAATTAATTTTTACTAACATACCATACATTTTCGAAGAAATTCTACATCATTGGAATTTAAAGCGGTTCTCAAAAAAATATTTTCCCTGCTCAAAAACCTGAAATTTTCCAACTCATTTTTTGACATAAAAGCATGATACTTGCAAACATTATTATCAAAGGGATTTGTAATAAGTCTTTTTTTTTTTTTTTTTTTTTCGATAAATGAGTTTCATCTTGAGTCATAAGTGATTATTATCTCAGGATGGCAGTTTTTTTTCTGCACTGTAGCGTCCCGAAATTCCATTTATAACGCCGAGTTTGGTGGAATTTTTCTGAAATATTTTCTCCTTTTACCGAAAAATGAAAGCAACATTTCGATTACATAGTATCTTAATAAAAGCACCTTCCGATTTGATACATTTGCGAACAAAAATATATTAAATGCGTACGAAAGAAGCCAATTTGTATTTGAGAACAACCTTAACAATGCCCCTAAAAATACACATATATATGTATTTTTTTATGTATATCAATTAAAATTTATATTTTCCACAAATTGGGCGAGCTTTCTTGATATTTCTCTGAATAATGCATTTGATACTTCCTTCCTTTTCATACCGATACCCATTTATTAAGGGGGGGGGGGGTAGGGATATATAACATACTTGAGAAAATTGAAAGTGGTTGAGGGAAAAATAATTTCTTATGGACACTTTAATCATAGATTAGATTTTAGGATTATGTAAAGGTAGTAATATTTGCTCAATCATTCGATCGGATGGAACAGAAAATTAAAATACAATAAAAAAAAAAAACTGGTGGGGCAAAAAGTAAGTCTTGCCCCTGCTCCAGGAAAACTGCGGGGGCAAATCCCCCCTTACCTCCCGACAGATTACGCCCATGGCACTGCTCGATATTGCGCCGGCATTGTTTGTTGCATCAGTTTTTTTTTTTTTTAAATATACTCTTACGAAACTCTAACAAAAAGATAATTTTTGTTATGGTATTTACTTTTGAAAACATGTCAAAAACTGAAAGTTATTGAAGTTCATCATCTATTTATCGATATACGGACCTCTTAGCTGGCCAAATCCTGGAAAAACCGCATTACCCAGTAATTTCTGCGAATCTAAACTTATCGCGTGAAACGTAAGTGGTTTTTGAGTCACAGAAATCTTAACCATTCTATTTTGTTTGTTCGACTATCAACTTCCGTTTCCCAAACTTACATTTGATTAAGAATGGTTATAGTTAAAGAAAATCCATGCGATAACATAGTGCCGCATTCTATTGCAGCTGCTTTACGTCACTCATCGTATGATACGATAACTGAACGCTTTTGGAATTCTTTTGGTTGATGTTTCCCTCATTTTTTCTCGCTTACGTATTGTGAATATGTCGATAAATTGACTGATATGTGTATACACACGTATATATACACTTAATTCGTTGAAATATAAATTAATAATTACGACAAAAAAATTAGAAAAATCAGAGCGAATAGCTTCATTTTTACAAGTAAGATTTGAAAATTTTAAAACTTATAAAGATTCAGTAAAAAATAGTTAAACAAGGGTTAATCATGGTTGTCCCACTTAACTGGCAGGATTAAGTAAAGTTAAATTTCAGCTTTGGGGGCACAGGACCTTTAAACTTTCAAAAAATCAGTTTTCAGATTTTGTTTTATTCTGAATTTTTAAAAATTTCTCAACAATATGGAAGAAACCCCATTCAAAAATCTGCATTATTTCTTGAGTTATAATCATTTACAGATGGTGAGTACAACTGAAAGTTCCTTGATATTAAAACTTTAAAACGCGTTTTCTTAGATTAATAAATTTGAAATTTGCGCGCACTATTACTTTCAAACTATATAAGCAACAGCTTTAAAAAGTTAGCCAAATATGCGTTTCTTTATAGTCTTCATGCTAAAACCAAAAAAATTCACACATTTTGGTTATTTATTTTTTGCACTTGAAAAACTTGACAATTTTTTTTTTTTAATTTTTGTATTATTTTTACATTTTGTGCTAAAATTAAATTTTAAACAAAACTTTTCGTATATATTTTGGTTTTAATTTAGAAGTAGGTGTGTTATAATTCTATTTTGTTCAATAATTGTTTTCTATATGCATAATTTAGAGTTTTATCATGCGCGCAGCACTTAATGATTTTAATTCACGCATTAGTACGAGATGAATTTTAAAATTAACATTTTTCAATTTAAATGTTAATTTTATGTATACAACATTTATTTTTTCTGGATAATATAGCTAATACTATATACTTTAGTCAGAAAGAAAGAAAAAGATCTTAATTGCATATTATTTGTGTCTTGGTACTTTGAAAAAGGCCATGTTTTTGATCGCTTCGACAAATTCAAAAGTCCTGTACTCCCTTAATTTCCATATACATAAAAAGAGTTGTTTGCATAGTTAATTTAGACTATAATTCAGAATAAGCCTTTTAAAAATAAACTTAAAGTACATTTATAAAATTTTGTTGTAAAAGTAATCATATGAGCGTACTTATTAATAATCTCATATTAGTATCGTGGCAGGTGAAGTAGGTGAACTGCCGCTTTATCTAATATTTTATTGAAAATATTATGCTGTTTCCTTTTTTTTTCTATTTATTTAATTCGCATTTTGCCCCATTTCAATTTTTAATAAATAATAATCACAAAGCCATCGGGGGCAAAAAATTTTAAATAAATAAAAAATATAAACAAAAGTTTTCTTCGAAACCGAACCAAGTGAGAATAGGTGTGGAAGAATGAAACGGAATTGCTCAAAGTTTTGGTTTTGGTGGGTCGGAGTTATAAAAAAGTGTAAATGTATCAATTGTGCTGTAAAAATTGCTAACATAAACAAAAACCTTATAAATTTTATATGTAAAGCCAGACGGATGATGTAATTACCAGCTAACGATCAACTATACTAAATAATATATTAAATTTAAAACTGAACAGGAATTCTATTTTTAAAGTTAATTTTGAACATGAGTTTTTTTTTTTTTCCTTACAAGTTTATTTTAAAGTAAAGTATTACACAGCCAAAATTCATGTTATTGTATTCGTATTTCAAATTGCTGAACTTTAATCATTAGCAATTTTTTATTTAAATTCAGACCCACGAATGAGTGCTTTCTTTCGGAAAAGGAATTTTATAGTGAATTATTTTAAGTAATAATGTACGCCGTAAGTAATAATATACGCCGTAATCTAATAGTAAAATATCACTTCGAAATTAAAATTAATATTTGAGATAACCTGATAGATTAAGGGCAATACAACTTTTTGTAACAAGAAAATATAATTCTTGCATTCACAAGTGGAAAGGATAGCGTGTTTTTTTTTTTTTTTTTTTTTTTTTTTTTTTCAGTTTATAAATGAGATATTCGTGAATCGGATAACTTAAGGCATAGAATTTTATTTATTTATTTATTTATTTATTTATTTATACGATGAAGATATTTATTACCAGAGCCGCAATAACGATATCTGGCGCCTGGTGCGGTAAAAAAATAATAAAACAAAAGCAAAGAAAACTACTAATTATCTGTACTACAGAGCTGAAGATTTTCTAAAATTGGCATGTATTTTTGAAAAGTTAAATAGAAAATGTTTAAATATATAAATAATTTAAGTGGGTCCAAGGATCAAAATTAATTTTTTTTTAAATAAAATACTAAAAAGTTAAATAATGCAAACCACATATTTCTCGATGATTACAACAGCAGATATAAAATTGCTGTCTGCTGATGACAGCAGTGCTGTCAGCCTGCAGATTGTATTTAGAAGATAACATATATTTGAAAATCAAAATTAAAACATATTAATTAATCTTAGTCACTCTGACGCGTAGCTAAAAATACGGTAATTTATTTGTAATTTTTACGATTGTAAAGATTTTCCGTCGAGTGGAAACAATAATACTTAATGAGAATAAAAGGCATGGCTTTACAGAATTTTGTACGAAATGTAATATACTGACGCATGCACATAACGGTAAAGTGTAAAATTTGAACACCATCTCTTTTTCCAACTATGGCTGGAGAGTACAGATATTTTTATCAATGTTAGACATAATTTTTCCGCATCAGTTGTTTCCGAACAACGAAAACTACAACCCTAAAAATCTTGAGGCGTATGCGAAATATCTATCAGCGAAAAAGTGATAAGCGATAGACAGGAGATTTCGGTTGGTTATGTTAGCTGGAAAATGGAAAATGTGAGGCTGTTTTTGATTGCGAAACATGAGTTTGTGATATTAACTTATGATACCCCGGAAAACTGTATTTAAAGGTTTCAGTTATAGTGGCGTTCTCGTATTATTTCCATAAAAATAAAATTTTAGCGATATGCTCCAGATTCGATTCTTTATTTGGTGGTTTTGGATAACTTTAACCTCTTCGGGAAAAGTTCCATATCCTGTTTTTTTTTGGCGACCTTTTTTTCGCATTAAATGAATCGATGTGGTTGCGATCTTCAGCCTTTGGGGTTGATTTTCTTCTGGAATGGACTCTATTCATATGTTTTTTGTGTAATTTTTTGCATTTAGCATATTTTTTTCGGAAAAATTTATAACTTTTGTTTTAATTTGACATATATAATAAATATATAAAATTATATATAAGTACATAATATTTATTTATAGGTGTATAGATTATGTATGTATAAGGTATATCTCTATATGTAATACATATACATAAAAAATAAACTATCTGTATAAACATCGTATTTTTTTAACATGTCACATATATAACATTTATTAAATATATATATATATGTTTATAAATATTTAAAGACCATGTTTTTCCGCCATCTTGAAAAATTTTATAATATGCTAAAATGGCTTTTTGGCACCCTTTTGGATTCCTTCGCCAATCGCGCCAGATATGGAACTCTTCCCACCTCCTCAGACTCGAAGATAGAAGAATACTACAAATACTCACTGATATATCAATTGCAGAAAATAAAAAAAAAAATCTAAAATTGATATTTTAGAGGGTTGGAAATTAGGTATATATGTGTGGACCTAAAATTACTAGCTCGCTAAGATATATATTTATCAATAACCTGGACTCACACAATATATACGAAATTTTAATGACTTTAAATTAATTAATAATCTACAAAAACAATTACAATATTTATTTATTTATTTTTATTTTTATTTTATTTTTTACATTAAAGTATCTAAGTTAAATATTTATGAAAACTACTTTTTTTTGTCACACCCGTCTAGAAGACATTCTGCAAAAACAAATAGAAGCAACATTTTATTTTATTATTTAAAAAAAAAAAAAAAAAAAAAAACGCAAAAGTGCTGCCATTTATTGATGTCATTTTAAAGCAAAACATTCAGCTATAAAAAAATGAAATCAAATTCTCAAAAAAATGTCCGCCACAGCAAAGTCAAGGGTATACAGCCGTATACGCCGTACGAATTCTGTCTTTTTAAAAGAATCTCCGTATACCCTTTGTTTCTCAAATAAAGTCATAGTGTATTGTATACTCTCTAGCGCAGACGTCGTCAAGCGGTGGTCCGCAGAAAAATCTGGACATTACTAAGACCTTTTTGTGTTTTATTAATAATTGTACTCTATAGATAATAAAACTAGGTATAATAAAAAATGATGATACTCTAAAAAAATTCTTATATTTATGAAAATTTAGATGTTTAATTTTGAAAATTTAAATAATATTTGGTATCGATACTTATTTTAATATATATTATTTGTTATTTATCTTCAAAACAGACAATTTTAAATTTTTAGTTCTTCCTAAAATGTGGATTTTCATTACTGACAAAAAAAAAAAAAAAAAAAAAGGATGAAAATTCGGATTCAAATTTCAACAACATATTTGTGCGAAACAAATATTTTGATCGTGCCACAACAATTAAAACTCGGTACCGGTCTCGGATTGAAATAAAAAGGCCTCTCTGTACAGCATGTCGTTGATGATGCCATAAATATAGGAACAGATTTCACATTAAAAACGTATGATACTCAAAAAAGCTTCAATTAGTTTGTAATATTTAAATGCATTTTAATAATTTTGTTATAATTAAAAAACCTTTAAATATTTTGTTAAGATTAAATAAGCTCTTTCTGCGATTAAATAAACCTAAGATAATTATTAAAAAATAATTATATTCTGCACTCCCAGAAATACTTCTTCAATTCACGGAAATATTCCTGGCAGCACTTCTACCGGTTCATATCCACGAATCGAAAAAAAAAAAAAAAATCCGTTCTTTTTTTGTCCGTTCTAGGACAGAAAATTTCCGTAATCTGAAAAGGGAGTTTAAAAAAAAAATACGTCTTTCTTTCTTCCAAGGATCCAATTAGTTTTGAAACTGGGTTTGCGCGTTTCGAATCTAGCATCTTAACCACTCGGCCAGCGAGCACGTAGTAGAGGGCGAGTTTAAAAAGAAGGTACGGATTTTCTTCAAATGGGGGATTGGTAAGGCTTATTAAATTTCTTGTTCAGAAAGATCGGAAATTTAAACTTAATTGAAGGGACATTTCGTCGTTTTGAAACAATGTTTTAACTTATAGAATAATAGAGGATAAAAATTATTACAAATTAGACATATTTTTAATAAGACGTAATTTAATCGTTAAATGTAAAATATGAATAGTATATTTCTAATGAAATTCAAGTGGATTTTTTTTTCTTTTTTTATAAAATCGATTTTTTTTAAAACTTGATTGAACTACTATATATTTTTTAAATGTGTTCGTTTACAATATATTTTACATACGAATATTTTTTTAATACTCTAAAATATAAATTGCGAATAAGTTTAAATGAATGAAAAAATTGCTACTTTATTAAATTCGAATATTTTTGTTTGTTTGTTTTTAAATAAATTAGAAATGTTAATTTATTGAATTTTCGATTTTTCATTTTAAAAATAAATTCGAACTTTGGTATTAATAGAGCCAATACGCATGCGTGCAAGGAATAAACGGAATTTCTCCCTTTTTTCAGACTTCCGGGAAGCAT
Organism: Maratus speciosus; assembly: GCA_963932465.1. Taxonomy (NCBI): domain Eukaryota; kingdom Metazoa; phylum Arthropoda; class Arachnida; order Araneae; family Salticidae; genus Maratus; species Maratus speciosus. Next base: position 146,540,382 of record OZ010791.1, read on the forward strand.
TAATGGAAAAAGCACGTTTTCTATAGGAGCACGGAAATTATTTGTTTATAAATGGCTGATAATTTAGTGCATAAAGACGAATTTTTCTGACAGTGTGCGAGTCATGGTTTGAAACCCTCATTTTTAATTTTGTTATATCGAATAAGTATATTTTATATTAATAAAACGGAAACTCTGTGATAATTATTACGCAAATATATTTATATTATTCAAAAATACTTACTAGTGGTCCGCGCATTAAAAATTATCCATTTAGTGGTCCGTAAGGTTCAAAAGGTCCGCGACCGCTACTCTTACACCTATAGCATAACTATAGGTGCAGATTCCCAAAATTTTTAAGGAGCCAGTGGCGCCTAAACCCCAAAAATCCAGTCGCCACTTTGGCTCCTCACCAAAATCTAGTGGCCACATTGTGAAAGAAACTCATAAAACAATATATGATACACAGTGATTGAACATTATAAAACATATATATTGGTTGAACAATATAATGTGTTTATATGGAAAAAACTTAACAAAAAAACTCAGGAATTCAAAATGAAAAATAGTTTAATTAATAAATACACATGTACAACAAGACACAGACTAGATACTACAAATGTGTATATTTAATTTAATCCTAAAATTCTTGAAAGTTTGATATTAAAAAAGTATAATATAAAACAAAAAATGCAGCGCCGATCTGCAGTGAAGGAGTATTTATTTCAACCCTGGATTTCGGATGAAACATTCGAAGAGATGCTTGTTTTCGCTGGTGTCCAAAGGAGAAGCTTTACCATTAGAGCGCTCATGTGCCGAGCTTCGCAGCTGCTAAGCTTTGTAGTAGAGCGGACATGCGCAGAATTATATTCGAACCTAATGTTCGGTAAGAAAGCAGTACATCACAGGGGCAGCTTACACGACGGTAACTGAGATCACTTAAATTCCATGACTTTTTATCAAACTCATACTTGATCTCGGCCTGTGAAAAGAGCAGGTGCTTTTCTATTTGGAAAAGAAAAACAAATATCAAAATTCCGCGACGGGGATTGGGAACACTGGAAATTGATTTCTGGCGACTAAGACACTGAAAGTTAGTCGCCACACCAAAAAAATTTAGTCGCCACGTGGCGACTGGCGACCGTAAATATGCACTTATAGCATAACCCCTAGTATTTTTACGACTACACCATTGCTTGGCGAGCCATCTTTTATCTCTATCTCATTAGCGATCTATCTATTTATCTTATAATCAGTTTAAAGAAAGAAAAAAAAATCCATTCTTCAGTTTTTGAACTAAGACATTTGGGAAAAAATTGCGTATAAAAATAAAAAGTGTTTAGTGGTTGTGGCACAAAGTTAAAAAAAAAAAAAGTAAATAAATAAATAAAAATAACCCTTATATCTGAGTTTGCCAAACTTTGCTTAGTTAGAATACAAACAAAAAGATTTGAGAACAGCCTTAAACTTTTATCGAAGTTTTAAACACTTTCTAATGGTATGACCTTAACCGATTTAGTGTTCAGGAAAAAAAAAAAAAAAAACGCGCAGTCAAGTTCATCTAAAGTGCACACAAACACGTGGATCTGAATTCTTATTAAGTTTACTGTTGATAGTACAAGAAGTTATTCCAACTAACGAACAGCATTTAAATTCCGTATTCTTCTCGAAATTTATTTTATTTTTCGATTCTCGAGACATCCATAAAGCGGATGCCCCAGACGTTAGCTTTTTCTTCCTTCTATTTTAAAGGTCAAGATTGCGGTTTCGAATGCTGAAGTATCTTAAAAGTGCGTTTTTAAACGTTTCGCCATCGGAACGCCTTGCAGCAAGTTCAGTGAATCGACAAAAAGTAAATTTTCCTTAGAACTATATAATAATAAACCAGTTTTGGGTTGGTTCCGATTGCTGTTCTGGCCTTCTAAATGTTTCTTAATTTTAGTGTCTACTGTCTGCATTTTCTCCCAAAGAAAAAGTACTAAGTGTCTTCACTTACCTGGATATTAATTTTTTTTTAATTCTTTTTATAAGAATCAGTTTAGCTTTGTGGCAGAATTGTTGACAGTGAAACAGATCGATCTATTGTGTAATGTGTGCGACACGCGACACGTACAGGCGACAGTATGGTAAAGATGCCTAACATTTCAAGTTAGGCGGAAATATTTAAAGAATAATATATTCTTTATTTAATTATTGTTAAAAAGCGCATTTTCTTGAAATATTAATAAACAAATTATTTATAATCAGATTTTTGTTATTCTTTAAAATTGGCACGATAGTTTCAATATTTTCAACTCAGAACATAAAACTGTAACGTGAGCATAACGGAAAAGAAAAAAAATACCGTTTTAGTAATCTTGATATTTTTGCTTTTCAAATTATTTCTGTAATATCCGTTTTTTGTTAAATAGTCATACAATTATTATATATAGTATTTAATTAGTTTACTACTTAGGGATAAGTTTTTATAAACTGCCTCTTTTTTTTAGGGAGGGGGGAAGGGTATAAGAGCGCCGACTAAAGCTCTACACACAGGATATTAACACTTCTGGCGCGCCTTTGCTTTGAAACTTCTCTGCATAATTAAAAAAAAAAAAAAAAAAAAAAAAAAAAAGAACTTTTCGCAACAGTCTATTTCTTTCTTAAAGTGAAAAGATGTAAGTAACAGATAAATCTTCACCGAATGTTCAGATAACGCTCGTGGAATTTCGTAAGCTTCTAAGGATATTTTTAAAGTTTATTTCATTTTATTTATGTTTGCTTATGCTAGTGGAACATAGATTTCTAGTCCAGTATTGAATTTTGAAAATGGGTCCAAAAATAAAGAAACGTATAAATATAAAAGAAATTAAAAAACAAGCTTTTTCGGGAATAAATATAAGTAAACATACTTAAAATTTTAAATTCCTTAAACAACTCTTTATATAAATTCCTTAAAAAAGTCTTTTATATACATTCTAACTTGTTTTTAAATTTTTATTACTTATTTATTTTAAAGCTCATATGAAGAAAAAATTAATGACTTTTTTTTTTTTTTTTTTTTTTTTGTTTATAATTCGTGTCCACTCCTAAGCTCATGTAATAGACAGAGTTATTAAAATTTTTCTCAATTTTATAATAAATATTATTTATATCTAATTATCGGATTTATTTATTTATCGAATCTTTTTTATTAATTTTATTTTTATTTACCTTTTTTTATATAATATGTATATATAAAAGACATGAAATTATTTTGATAAGTAGTGTCCGTAAAAGATCGTATACAGGAAAGATATCAAAATATTTTTTTTTTTTCTTTTAATATGGAAATTACTTCTGTCGAATTCGCAGATTTATTTAGTTATTTCTAAAGTCTCCTGGTTGTTATTTTTTATTTATTTATCGTGTCCTCTGATTTTTTTAAATTATTTATTTATTTATTTCTAAGCTCATGTGGAAAAAATATTCATGAAAATGTTTTTATATGTCGTATGACCAATCAGAATATCTTGTATTGGAGAGTTATTCAAAGTATTTCTCCATTTTATAATAGAAATTCTTAAATCAGGTTCTCCGGTTTATTTATTTATCAAGACCTTTGGTTATTATTATTTTACATTAACTTACATTTTCGTTTTTAAGCGCATGTGAACAAAAAAAGTATTTATATAATACTTTTTGATAAGTTGCGTCCAATCGTTAACATTTTGTATTAGAGAGTTATTAAAATTATTTTCGCAATTTTTTAAATCAAAATTATTTTTGTCGAGTCCTTGGATTTATTTATATCTATCAAAGTACCCTGTTTATTATTTATCTATTTGTTTTATTTTTAAGGCTGTTCTCAACTGCTCTGCTCAACAAGCGCAAAACGTTTTGACACATTTGCAAATTCATTTTTTAACGGAAAGATATAAAATTGGAAAGCCTGACCATGGAAGCGATTTGAAATCGAACTGTGTTTTCTATTCTTGGATCAATCAATTACCTATCGAGTTATAAGCGAGTTTGATCACGTGACACGGCATTTTTCTCCCCTTACTAACGGGATTTTCTTCTTTCGTTCGGAAGTTTGGTTCAAAATGCCAACTTTGACAGTATTTTCTGAAAGATCAATTGCGTTTATAAAAAAAACGGAAAAGCAGTTCGATGACATAGTTTCTGAATAACAACACCTGCTAGTTTCATGCGTTTCCGAACAAAAATGAATTAAAACTTATGTCAGAAAGTTGACTCTTTGGATTTGAGAACAGCCTTAAGCTCATGTGAAAAAAACTGCGTGGAATGTTTTATGCAAATTGTGTCCAATCATAAGATGTTGTTTTGAAGAGTCATTACAAAACTTTCTCAGTTTTAGACATGAAATTTCTCTGCCACACTTCTTTACAGCCCTCTGATTTATGTATTTAATAATGTAAAAGTATTCAAAATACCGAAGGGTTTTTTTGTCGGAGGCTGAGTGCTCTTTCTGTTCAACAAGTCGATAAACAGAATAGTATCACGTGGCACAGAAATCCGAACCCATTATTATTCATCCAAATGAATTACATCTTCACTGTGGATGTTGAAGGGATGAAATTTCATTGTCTGGCTTTCGATTTCAGGGATATGCCCCCTACTTACAGGCTTTCGTTGTGACAACAGCATATGATTCAGTTCTCTCCCTCCTGTATCCATGGGCCTTGTGCCTTTTACAGAGCCAGGAGGGTGCGATCACACAGCTGCTAGCATGGGAGGCCCTCCTCGGAGCTTCCGCTGGGATTTCCCTCATCGCCGTTACGAGCAGAGATAGTGAAGAAGAAAAAAAAACGAACCAGAGATTATATCTCAACATTCATCGTGGCTGCCAAAAAAAAAAAAAGAGAAGCGAATTGAACGTGTATACCAGTTATTGTCATGTGGATTCACATATGTTTTACTTAAATTAATCTTTTTCTACAAATTTCAATTAAAAATCGCTTTTAATCTTTCATTTATTTTTTCCTAACTTGTACAGTCTCGTCATAATTTTCCTCTATTAGAAAAAAGATATTTGACACATGCGTTATCACTAACGACCTCGCACAAAAAAAAAAAAAAAAAAAAAAAAAATGTATTCGGTCTGCATTTTATTCTCATTCTGTCCAACGTTCGTTAAAAATAAGTCTTTTGTCTGCTTAGTTTTTGAGTACAACTTCCATGTTAGAGTTAAACTGTTTCGAGTAGATGAAATCTGTTTTGGCTAAGCAAGAAAATGATTTCTGCCTATTCCTAAAACTTATCTCCAACATAATTGGCGTTAAAATTATAGCAGGCTTACTTTTTAGGACTTTAACTATTCTAGTATCACTGCCATAAAGTTCCAGTTCTCTTAATTACCTAAAGAGTAATAGATAATTTCAGCTCGTATGACATAATTCATTTCATTTCATATGCTTTTTCGCCCATTTTGAGATGCCAATATAAATATTAAAAAATTCCCATGTGGTTGGGTTGGCTCTCTCTTCCCGAAGTCTGTAGTGTAAACTCACGTTACTTTAAAATGCTCTCAGTCTCAGACACCATCTTTATCCTTTTCTGTAGACTGTTAACATGTAAGCAGTAGCGTATCTAGACTTATCATTTCGGAGGGGGCCGAGATATAATAAAAGTTTCTAAGAGGAAATCACAAGAAAAGGAGAAAATTCTGCTTTAAACAAGTTTTTATCATAGCATGTAACGCATATATTATACAATTAAACCTGCTAATATGAAATCGCATAGGAGTGTTAAAATGTTCGTTTTAAGCAGGTCGTCTTTACAAGTATAGTTCCATGGTTATACCACAATTTTAAAACGGAATACGGAAAATTATCTATTAAAAGGTATCTCAATAAATAATAAATAAAGCCGAAGTAAACATCAAATTAAAAATTATGTAACAGCGTTCTCACTCTATCCCCCCTACCTCCTTTAACACATTCTAAGATTCATTTTGAAGCATACATGCATGACATTTGTAATACTTGAATATTGAATAGCGTTATCCATTTTCTCATAAATGGGATACATCTGGAATAGCAGCTCCCTGATGATAACTTTTCCTAGACTGCCACGGCTCGAAAATCGGCTTAAACTGCCAAATTTGACTTATATATATATATATATATTTATTTTCTGAATTCTTTTTAATCATGAATTATAGTTGATAGGAAGCTTTTTGTGTATTCCAGATTCTGAATCGCTCAATTATATTTATGATGTACTTTAAATGTAAATAAAGCTTATTTCTAGCCAAAAAGAGTTACACAACCATAGAAAAAAAAATTGTCAATATTTTGTAATCTTATGGAAATAAAATAACACATCACAGCGCTGTAACGAGCTGAATAACAAGACTATAACGTAACAAGCATTTACATAAATAATTTTATTTAAAAAAAAGGTTCAAGGCTTTGCAGTTCATACTGCGAATTCTCAATCTGCACATTACCTTAAATCACATGTTTTCAACTGATAAATAGCAATAGTAAGCCTTTGTTTTTTACACGAATTAAAATGAATAATGCACTTTCAATCACCACATGTCACGTTTTACATAATAAAACGCGCCTATAGGGAGCCTGTGCATAACGGAAGCTTGGCTGAAATAGCTATTTCGTAGTCGCTGCGAAATACCACACTTTAAAAGATGAAAACCTGTCTAAAACAGAATATTGTTCTACTTATTTTTGAATTTTACCTTAGCAGGTATCATTAAATTTGGTAAAACTTTCGTTTGATATTTTTTTTACAAATTTCGGAGGGGGCTGGATCCCCAACAGCCCACCCCCTGAATACGCCACTGCCTGTATGCTTTGAAATTTTAATAAGCAAACATCGTAAAGAATCATTTCTTAGTATTTATTTCTAATATAATTATTACAATCTACAACCTTTTATCAATTCCAGTGAACGCAGAAAGGCAAATTGAACCTGATTTACGATCTACGGCCATTTTTTAAAGACTTAAACCACGCTAGACTTATAAACTAATGGCGTAAAATAATTTTTCTAATACCCTTTCTCCTTAAACATAATGTTTGTTTAACATTCACTGCTCATAATAACAGGCATATCAAAATTTTGGAATTTTTTAAAAATTTTGGTTAGAGAAGTTATGGTTAGAAGGGCTTAAAATTTGAGAACGCTAATTTTAAATACAAGTCAAAGATTTAAATTTGGGAAGATATAAATTAAAATTTATATTTTCTCAAAAAATCATCCAATTGAAATATTTCTTTTTTAATGTGATACAATAAATAGACCCAACATAATAGCAGGGATGCACCGAATATCCGGCTCCTGCCGGATATACTGCTTATTTAACACTGAAACCGAATATTCAGTCCGGCCTAATACTTTAATAACCGGCTGCCGGATTGTGACTCATCTTTAAAAAAAAATTAACATTATCAGAAAAAGTTTAAGTGCAAATTAAATTTTCTCTTTACCAACATAATCCAATTAAAGCAATATTAAAAATAAATAAATAAATAAATAATATATATATATATATATATATATATATACATTTTTACAAAAATGAAATTATATATTGTTATATATAAATAAAAATATAATGTTTAAAACATGACAACTAAATATTTATAATTACATTTTATTAAAGGCAAGCTATTATATAGAAACATTAGGCGCTCAGTATTGTCAGGCTGTTAATTTGTTACTTTTTTATCACAAATATTTCTTGCTTCTGAGAATAAGGTTTCACTCCTCTAGTGGTCTGTTTATCTTGTATTTTCAACATTTCTAAAGTAAAAAATATTTTATTGAATTTTTTTTTACTATTTTGTTTATGGATGGAAGACCAGCTTTGTTTAAAATAATACTGATTATGAAAAGAATTGTACCACTTGAAAAGTTCACTGTCCCCTTTGTTCTACAAAACATGATATAGTAGAGCGCCGATTATCGGAACAAGTCTGGGCCGACCCTAGTTCGGATAAATGGACAGACAATTTAAGGGATGTTCCTGACTATACTAAAACCTTCACACTTTATCCAGGCTTAGGACTGGCAGCACCAGTTAATGCTAGCGTGTTTAAAAACTTTTTTTTTTTACTTTTTCATTATTTAAAATTTCCTTTTTCTCTTTTTATCATTTTCCGAACTCCAGAGATTATAATTTAAGTAAAAAAGTTTTCGATTGTTGCTTGCTTCAAAACATACGTTCTTTCCAATGCTGCCACATCTCGAACTGTGTTAAGTACGCTAGTTGAATAGGATCAGAGTTCTTCTGCCGTTAGAGCCATTTTATATCTCTTTCCAAACATTCAAAGGCTTCGTTATGTGATGCACCTGGTCCATTCATTTCAAGCCAGAGCATTCGTTTTCATTTCTTCAATTTCTTTTTCATCTTAAAACTCATCCACAATCCCATCATCATTTAAAAAAAAAAAAAAAAAAATGAGAGAAATAGGCTGTTCGGATAAATGGAAGTTCGGTTAATTGCAGTTCCGATAATCGGCGCTCTACTGTACTTGCATTGGTGAGCTTCTCTATTTAAATTAAGGATGTTTGTCATAGGAAAAGTAAGTAAATAATATGCATGTAGGAAAAGAAAAAGCCACTTCAATAGGATGTTTAGTAAATTACAGTCGGACCTCTATTTAACGAACCTCTATTTTGCGAATTTCTCCATTTTGCGAACTTTCATTTGGAATCAAGAACATTTTGCAAATTTCTTCATAAAATAACCTCCAAATAGCGAAGTGCATTCTCTATTTAACGAACTTTACCTTGGGATATAAAATTTTTTTCCCCTATTTCTTAAAATATTACTGGACATTTCAAACTTATTCTTTCTTTTAACACATTTTATGATGATCAATGACCATGAACATGTCTTACCAGGCACCTAACTCACCGAGAGCAGTAAAATCGCTGTGATTCTTTGCTTTTCATCCAAGAAGTGCAAACTCTCAATATCCCCTTTTCACCATCAATGGAGCTGCCCCGTGTCCTTAAACTATAGTTTCCCGTTTTCTAGATTGTTGATCATGATTAATCGTGTTGGTAATTTCGGGTCTTCTAGCTCAAAAATGTCAAAGCGAAAGTGCTTGAGCATCAAAAAAGCAAAAAATTATTCTTGATGAGGTGGATAAAGGCGTGAAGAAAAAGAATACTGCTTTCAAATTCGGTATTCCTCCTAACAGCTTATCAACCATAATAAAAAATCGTGATTTTAATGTAAAATTATTTTTTTTAACTGAAAATACAATGTATTTCCAGACAATGTTTTGTTTCATTCTTATTTCTCTTGCAGATTTCTTTTTGATGGTTAAAATAAATAAAACAAATAGATATAATTTATATAAAAAAAGTGTGACTAATTACTTTTTAAAATTATATTTAGTGTTTAATGACTTAAAATATGTTTTATGTAGTTTAAAGTATTTTAAAAGGTGACTCTCTATTTAACGAATTTTCCATATAACGAAATTTTTTTCGGGATTTAGCGGCTTCGTTAAATAGAGGTCCGACTGTATAAATAAACTAGATGTATCAGTAAAAAACAAAGAAATAAATGTTTACTTTTTTACGTACAATGACATTAAAAAAAAAGAAAAAAAATCTGCTATGTATATTAGAATAGGCAGAGACAAAACATGATTAAATTTCAATATTTAGTTACTATAAAGCATTTGTTTTTAAGTAACTTTAACTTAATAAATGAATTTAAATTATTAAATGAATTTTAAATAAATTTTGTTATTAATATTTGAATGACATAAAATTATAATAATTCAAAGTTTTTCTCCTTTAAGCAAGTATAAAATAGAAATATTATTATTGAAATTAAAAACGAGAAAGTATTCAACTGGATACCGAATATTCGGTAATATTTTATACCGGATATTGGGTATCCAGTATCCGGCAAAAATCCACATCCGGCGCGTCCCTGCATAACATAGTTTTTTTTTTATTGAAGAAGCTATTGTTAATTATGAAAATTAATGATAAATTCAATATTAAACAGTCAAATTGTGACCTACATTAAAAATTATCAGCGTCATAGAAAATATAGCTGTATGGTTCTACAGTTCATTTTTATCATTAGTTTTCGAGTTATAGTAAAATTTTACTTTCAAATGATCTAAGGTGGCAATCTCCCTTTATCATTAACATTACAGAAAAGAAAATTTTAGAAAGAAACCAGCAAAAATCTACAGAATTTCCTTATAAATAATATATATACATATTGCTACTTTATTTGTAACTACAGTGGAACTCGCTTAAAGCGAGTGTGAAGGGACCGTGATATTTGCTCGTTATAACCGGGTGCTCGTAAAAAACGGGTTAGTAAAAAATTATAAAAATTCATGCTTAGTTACTTTATTACACATATTTATTTATTTTTTATTTCTGTACAGTACAAAAGAAGTTGGTTAATTTGCTTTGAATTGTCTTATTGTCTCTTTCTTGTGTTACTGTTCTTTGGAGAAGTCTCGTGGCCCGAAAAACATCGTCATTTTCACCCCTGGCTTCGAAAAAATTTTAAAGTTTTCGTGCACACTCAAAAGGCGTTGAGTATGTTGGGGTCGGTTCATCTTGAAATTCTTCCCATTCGTCGTTATCATCGTCGATCTCAAGATTTATGACTCATCACTAACTTTCGGTAGACTTCGGAACGTTAAAGGAATTTTTCCAAGAAACGATTAGCTGAGCTCGAGAGGTGGAAGTCAATAGAAATTTTAAGAATCACAAAAATATTACTCGCTATAACCGGGGTTTGCTCGTTAAATGCGAGCTATAATCCCATAGACTTAACATTGTACTAAACAAGTATTTCTGATTTCTCGTTAAATCCGGGTTCTCGTTAAATCAGGTCTTGTTATAAGCGAGTTCGACTGTATCATAGAAACTCGACACAGTTTCTCGCGAAGCAAGCGAAACAACAATGCAATGAACCGTAAATGAAAGGAATTTCTGCCAATTGACGCTAAACGTGTTTAAAAAAAATTTTAGTACTCCAAAATGGACTGACCAAAACGGGATTTTGACAACCCTATATCTTGCGTTCTATTTATCATAGAAACAAAATTCTTGTGACTTGGTTCTCTCTGGCACTGCCAACTTATTAACCCAATGCTTGCCGAAGAAGTAGGGTCTCCTTTGGCACTGGCAGAACTGCCCTGAAAGAGTTTGGAAAAAAAATGTACAAATTTTGGAAAGAAATCACAGCTGGCGATGTTGGTCTACTCTGGTTCGGAACGCCTCAATTACTGGATATCTATGAAATAAATAAATAAAAATAAAAATTAAAAAGGTAACTTTATTTCTGGTCTTATTATTGTAAGACATCGTGTGATACGTTGAAAAAAAAAAATGCTTTTATTTCAATTGCTTATGAATACACGTTGGAATTACGTTAAAAATTATATGAAGCCTTTTTCAAATTTTAATAAAATTCTATAACGAATACTTTTAAGAAATCATAAAGATAGAATTGTAAGATAAAAAAGAACTTCTTAAAAACATCATAAAATTACAGAAATGTGCAAGTCTTTAATAAAAAATACTTAGTCTTTCTTCAACAGATGCAAAGAACACGTGCTTCTAATTTGAAAGTGGGGGCAAAACTGAGAGGGAAAAGCTTGAAGGAACAGATAATAGGAAAACATAAGATGTTACCTGCGCCTGATGAAGATAGACAAAGTTCTTTTGAAAGGCCTTGCGCATTTCTGTAATTTTAAAGTGTTTTTAAGAAGTTCTTTTTTATCTTATCGTATTATACCAGTTTACATAAACAATCAAACTACACTGTAAAAAAAAAAAAAAAGGACTAAAATACGGAAATTGTACTGACAACCGAGACGCCAGTACTACAGTATATATACATATAATATACCAAGTAAATTCCAGAAAAACGGAAAATTTTCTGGAATTTACGGGGAAATTTTTCCGTTAAAATACGGAAATAGTGGCGTTTGAAAGTAGTTATTAATGTAGTAGCTAGTTCAAAAAAAAAAAAAAAAAAAATTAAAGTTTACTGAATTTTAAGACGAGTATGTCATTTACTGAAATCTAATTAACATAGTTATTTTGTGTACTATTCATATGATAACACGCTAAGGAAGAATTGTTGAAAATGTCGTATTATAACAGGGTTAAACAGGCAACTTTCTTCTATTTTTTATATTTTATCACAAATTATGAGTTCGAAAAGTACTCCTAATTTAAATTTAAAGGGATAAACATATGCTTGAAATAAAAGTAATCGCCAACGGTGTAAAGCGATATTTAATCAATTATTATTATTACCAAATGCTTAAACATAATTGAAGTCACAATAATAAATGTATAGACCAGCCATACTCAATCTTTTTTCTCGCGCAAAAAAAATAAATAAATAAAAATAAATAAATAAATAAATAAAAGGTTTGAAACGTTATAGGCTGGCCGCAACATACTTAAAAAAGGGTAATTAAAAAGGTTAGATCGCATATGTAGTATAACTATAACAAAGTCTGTCTAAAACGGAATGTTTTGCTATATCTAGCGATTTTGTTTTTACAAATTTTACTGTACTTTGTTGAATAAACCCTGTGTAAACAAACCCGTTTATAACGAAATTCTGTTTTAAAAGTAAATATTTCATTATGCCTGCAAAAGGAATTCTATACAATTATAACTACTAAATTGGAATTTTGTTTCAGTTCCTAATTATTTTGCTTTCACACGATTTACTGTATAAGATAGTTGAATTTATTTAGTGTAATAAAACCTTATAAGACGGAATTGCAGAGGACAAAAGAAAAATTCCGTTTTAAACAAGGTTTCGTCATCGCATGTATATGGCATTCCTATCGTAGAGACAATGGAATTATAACATTTAAGACAGGATTCCATTATAAACAAGTTCCGTTTTTATGGGTTTTACAATATTTTTATTTCCCAATATGTAAGTCGTTATCCCTTTTTTTTTTTTTTTAAACTCTCTTTCCCGCATTTTTTTAAGCTGGACCTGACAACACTCAGACCGCACACAAAACATCACCGGACCGCAAGTTGAGTATGGTTTGTACAGAAATATATTTATCATTACCACATGCAGATAATGACACAAATAATTGTTCAGACAAAAGAATATAGCCAATGAAAAGACATGGTTTTATTAACAAAAGATCAGACCCCGAACAAAATTTCAAAAATGGTTAAAAAAGGATTAAAATGAATGGATAGTTATTTATACTTTCCTTCTTGAGAAAAGAAAATCAGCCGAAAAACCCGCTGGATTATTATGCAACAAACAAAAAAAGGTACGATAGAGAGACAAATAGAAAAGAAGGAGAAATTTGAAAGAAAAGTAGAAAAGTAGCGGATTTTTTATTCGAAAACACTAGCTATAAGAAAAACTGAAAAAAATATTAGCTTATGTTTCTTCTTTTACTTCGTAAACTTGTGATGAAAATAGCTGTGTACAATTTGATATTTAATATTTAACAATGTTTTTATTAATTTTAAACGTTTTGTATTTTTGTTAGTCTCAGAAAAATAGAGCAAGGAAAATACATTTAGTTGGATATAAATACGTGTTTATTCTTTGGAGGGGGGGGGGGGGGGACTTTCTGAAAATAATTGTACATTCAAATAATTCCAGAACAATTTATATTGGACATATGAATATCATTTAGATAATTAAACATCAGAATGATTTATAATGTTCTATTAAGTATAATTACTTACCTTTCTTATGCTTTATTTTTCTTTTCCTTTTTTAATTTGAATGGATTTTGAAATACTGCCGTGTAGGGGATTAATATTTCATTAATTCATTATGCTAAATTTAATTGGTGACAATATTTTAATATGAACTATTAAATAACATCTTCAATTTAAATTTATTTTTTTTTACACATTAAATGTGTGGTGCTTTCAGTACATATACACTGTCAAAAATTTGCAGCAAACTATCCAGTCCTTTGACCGTTTTCGTATAGAACGGTTACATAACTTTAGTTTTCTCTATTCTGACCAATGAGAATGCTTCAAGTTATGGTCAAATAACCGTTATTTATGAAAACGGTCTAATGAGTGAACAGTTTGCTGCAGATTTTTAACAGTGTAAGGCTATATAAATATCAGACTTTATTATTATTATTATTATTATTATTATTATTATTATTATTATTATTATTATTATTATTATTGTCACATTTTCAACTATCATTTATTAAAAACTTTTATCATAATTTCATAAATCTTGAAATGTTTTAAAACACCCTACAAGTACTATTTTAACGGGTAGTTAAAATTTTATAATCAATCTGAAGCAATCTGACTTTTTAGAAGGTTAAGAAGTCCTTCAATTAAAAATAGTTGAATATGCCTAAAACATAATGACTTTTAGAAGGTTATGAACTTGCGCAATTAAAAATAGTTGTATATGCCTATGAGCAAGCCTTCGAGATAATTTTAAACTTTTTAAAATTCAATAAAGTTCGATTTCTTGAATACTATACTGTTAAAAATTGCAGCAAACTGTCCAGCTATTCAGTCGTTTTTTTATAAATAACGGTTACTTGACCATATTATGAAGCTTTCTCATTGGTCAGAACAGAGATAAATTACGGTTAAGTAACTGTTTTCTATAAAAACGGTGGAATGAGTGAACAGTTTGCTGCAAATTTTCAACGTACTGACTTATAAAAGATTTATCCATTGTATAAATATTGCACAAGTGATAATATTTTTTCCCTCGATTTAAACTGCAATGAATAAATTTTCTGTATTTATGAATGGACCAAGGCTCAGGGGCTCGATTCAGCGGGGAAGGGGGGGGGGGGGTCTGAAGTTGCGTGATCGTATGTTTATAAAATACATACCTTTTTTTTTTAAGATTAAAAAAATGAATTCGGGGAATCATAATGAATAGTAATAACTAAATTTATCTTTATTATTATCGTTGTTATAATTAATAGCATAATTAGCTACTGTGAGAAATTAATCCCATAATAATATTAAGTATCGCACTTTCCAATCGCCTATTAACTCATATTTATATATTTCGTAAGCATTTTGCTGCAGGGGGATAAGAGTAAAATATGAGTATCAACAAATTATATTTCATAATCACAAGTTAGTTAAGTATTTCTCATAATTGAGTATAGAAAAAAAAATATAGATTAATTTCCAAGTGGCTTCCTATTGCAGTTAAGAGGACCCTGGCACTAAAATTACACTGGTTTATATCGACGAATCGCATAAAAAAACATATTTATGAAAATTAAATTTAAATATACGTTTGATCAGTTCCATTGGGCATAAACTTACTGCTTAATTATTAAAAAATAGTAAGAAAAATTAGCTTAGTTATTATTATTATTAAAATCTATATCCAGGTGTAAACAAATGTCCTACATATTAGCTAACTATTTTCATATTTCAAAAAACAATAAGAGAAGTCAAGTATCTAAAAGTTTGGTGGTTAATGTCAGGAAAATAAAGTCATAAACAGTATCCTCACGACATATTCAAGGGTATTATTAACACGACAAAACATATTATTTGTCTCCTGCATGTTCAAGGCTGATGAAGGTCTATGATAAGTTAAATGATCTCTAAAGGGTAACATGGTCTAATTTTAAAATGCTTCAGGAGATGTCTTGAAATAATTGTTCTTGTTTTTGGAAACTACTTGATAAAATTACTATTCGTGTATCTCTCGCACCACGCAAACAAAAATTTCTAGAATTAGAGTCTAAACCATTTGCTTAGAAAATTTCCTTGAAAATGTCTAACTTATGACTAGATTTTTTGTCTGTTTTGTTCATTACTTCATAGGGCATCGACATACCTCAGTAGCAAAATTAAGGATTAACATAATTTTAGCATTCACAATACGTTATTACGTGAGCAACAGATCTGAGGCAATATAGCCTCAATCGGCCTTAAAGAGAAAGAAAAAATGCGAATTTTATGATAAAACAATTCACTACATAGTCGAATAGAATAATCTAAATAATAATAATAATGATAGGAATGTTTAATAGCTCTGTGCGTAAAAGAAATTGAGGAATAAATTTATGAATATTTTTTTTCAGTTCTAAAGTTAAATTATATTACTGCAGTAATAAACTAGTCGGATTTGGCAATCCCAAAACTTCCTTCTATCTCATACATGTTAATACATCAAAATTCGCTATCACAGTGCCAAAGTTAAATGATAATCTATGCCCATCGTGAGGATTCTGAAATTCAGTGCATTAGTTCTTGAAATAGGACTATTGCGGATATCGGGTAAAATGCAGCATAAAAGCATCACCTCGTAGGCGATTTGTACCAAAATATAATCAGCAATAATATTTATCAGGGTATACCTGAATCTGAAGTTTTATGAAAATTCGTGCGTTAGTTCTTGAGATAGAGCTATTGCAGTAATATGAAAAAATTCAGCATAGCAGCGCCATCTGTTAGGCGATTGTCACCAAAACGTAAACAGAACCAATTCGTATCAAGGATTAACTGAATCTGAAGTTTGATGAAAATCCATGCATTAATTTTTGAGATAGAGCTATTGCAGAAATCGTGAAAATGCAGCATAGCAGCGCTACCTGTTGAATGATTTACACCAAAATGTAAACAGCATCAATTCATGTCAAGGACCAACCGAATCTGAAGTTTCATGGAAATCCGTGTATTAGTCCTTGAGATAGAGCTGTTTCGGAAATCGTAAAAAATGCAGCACAGTAGCGCCACCTGTTGAGCGATCTACACAAAAAACTAATCGGCATCAATTTATATCAGGCTCTACCTGAATATATTTTTTTATTAAATTCCGTGCACTAGTTCTTGAGATAGAGCGCGCACAAAATTTATATCACATACAGACAGACAGACTCACAGAGA
The DNA here is from genome assembly GCA_963932465.1 of Maratus speciosus. Taxonomy (NCBI): domain Eukaryota; kingdom Metazoa; phylum Arthropoda; class Arachnida; order Araneae; family Salticidae; genus Maratus; species Maratus speciosus. The sequence continues at coordinate 146,557,212 of OZ010791.1, forward strand.
GACATTTTGTAAAAACATGTTTTTTTTTTTGTTTTTTTTTACATCTCTAACCCCTAAAGCGTGTAAATCCGTCAAAAACCGGAATTCGAATATTTTCACGAAACCAATACTTTCTTCTTGAAGAAAGTAAAAATCAGTGTTGATTGATTTTATTTAGGGTACTACATTTTTTCACCCACACTAAAAAAAAAATAGATTCTCAAAATTGAATAAAACATTGTAACAGGAATTCGTTCACGAATGTCAGAAAATCAGCGCGAAACGCGAATGAACGTTGAAAATTTGCAGACGATAAAATGTACTGTATTAGGCTAAATGTTAGAAACCGAATTTCTTTTACGAATGTCAAAAAAGTTGCCGCTAAATGCAAAAAAATATGCTGAAAGTTGCATAAAAAATTGTAAAAACTTCAAAAATTGGTCAGCCTACTTAAAATCAGAAATATTGTTATACTTTGTAAGAAGATGAAAGTTTTCTTCTTCCTGAAAATATTCTTCGTGTATAAATCAACACAATCGTCGCTGCAGCTGTTTGTCCATATATTTTTCATTTCTAGTACCCGCTAGAGAAATGGAGGAGATAAGTTCACTTTTCTAGAACGTTTTTCTTTGTCGTTTCCACTAAAGGAAGAAAACGTACGTATATATAAAAAAATAATATTTTGTGTCATGTCCCCATACTTTTCTATTTATAACACCCCCTGTTCCTTTCCGTTTTCAAAATTTTGATGAAATCAGGGGGCATGCGAAAAACTTCCCTAAATGTTTCTTTGAAACAAACGTGACAAGAATGGAAAGGAGGGGGGGGCGAAAATAGGATGTAAAGTTTCTATGGTTTATTAGTCAAGGTGTTGGGGATAATATAACATTAATTAATTAAGTCTTTATTAAGAAAAAAGTGTATATAAAAAATTTGTATTTTCTGTCATGTCACCATTTTTTACTTTCTTCCATATTTACAAGAAGAAAGTATTGGATTCGTGAAAATTTTCGACTTTCGGTTTTCAACGGATTTACACGTTTTAGGGGTCAGAGATTCCGAAAAACATGTTTTTACAAAATGTCTGTCTGTCTGTATGTCTGTATGTGACACATACTTTGTGGGCGCTCTATGTCAAGAACTAATGCATGGAATTTAATAAAAAGTTAAATTCAGTTAGTCCCTGATATAAATTGGTGATGATTAGTTTTAGGTGTAAATCGCTCTACAGGTGGTGCTGCTATGCAACATTTTTCACTATTTCCACAATAGCTCAATCTCCAGAACTAATGCACAGATTTTCATGAAACTTCAGATTCAGTTAGTCCTTGACATCAATTGATGCTCTATACATTTTGGTGTAAATTGCTCAACAGGTGGCGCTGCTATGCTGCATCTTTTGTAATTTCCGCAATGGCTCTATCTCAAGAACTAATGCTTGGATTTTCAACAAACTTCAGATTCAGGTATACCTGGTTATGAATTAGTGCTATTTAGTTTTGGGTGTAAATCGCTCAACAGGTGGCGCTTCTATGCAGCAATTTTAACGATTTTCACAATAGCTCAATCTCCAGAACTAATGCACGGATTTTCACCAAACTTCAAATTCAGTTAGTTCTTGATATGAGTTGACGTTTTATAGATTTTGGTGCAAATCGCTTAACAGGTGGTGCTGCTATGCTTCATTTTTCAGAGTTTCCACCATAGCTCTATCTCAAGAATTAATGCACGAAATTTAATAAAACTCTTGATACAGTTGTACCTTGATATCAATTAGTGCTGTTTATGTTTTGGTGTAAATCGCTCAACAGGTGGCGCTGCTATGCTACATTATTCAGAATTTCAGCTATAGCTCTTTCTCAAGGACTAATGCACGAATTTTCATCGAACTTCAAATTCAGATATACTTTGATATGAATTGGTGTAATTTCTTGTACTATTTAAATGATTTAATTGACGTGATTTATAAGAAGAAAGTTTTGTGATGGCCACAACATACTAGTTTTATTTATACTACCATCTATTCCTTTCCATTATCAAAGTTTTGATGATATTAGGGGGTATGCGAAAAACTTTCAGAAATATTATTTGAAACAAGCCTAACAAGAACGAAAAGAGGGAAAACCGAAAATAGGTTAAGTATAAGGTTTATAAGGTTTATTAATCAAGGGATTCGGAATGATATAACATTAATTAATTACGTAGTCTTCATTTTCACTTAAGTTCAATATCGAAGTACGGTACAGAACTGAACTGTTTATATTAAAAACTTTTTTTAATATAAATGTACATAAGCAAAAAGAATATATAAACTGATTAGAGTGAGAATGAAGTACAAAAATAAATAAATAAATAAACAGATAATACTTGAATTTATTCATTAAATTCTCCGTGAAATTCAAATTCAAACTAGTTCTGCGAAAAGGAAAGATAAAAAATATTTTCTTCATAAAACAATACTTGTGTTATCAAACTTTTGTGCAGATATAAGAAAGTTTGCTGTTTCATACTAATCCTTTTCTAAATCACTAGCGTATTACAGAGGCAAATTTGGCAAAAAATTAATTCTGAATCATAAAATGCTTTGAAAACACCAAAAATTAGTTTCTTCACCAACTTCATGGGATAATTTTAATAAGACTTCGCAGAAATATGTATAAAGATTTGTGAGATATTAAGAAGTTTTATTTGTAATCTATATATTATTTTAATCGCATTATAGGAATGAAATAACCAGTGGATTCTTAAAAGTTAAAAAAAAACAAAATTTCGGTACTGTTTGTAGTTAAACTGAAAGTTACAAGTTAAACTAGAAAAATTGGAAAAATCTCCGGTTTGTGAGACCGGCAACATCAGTTAAAGATTAACCTTTAACTGGTGTTACCGATCTCTCAGACCGCGACTTTTTTCAATTTTTATAGTTTAACTTGCAATTTTCAGTTTAACTACAAACACTGCCGAAATTTTGTTCCGTTTGGAGCTGTAGTACTATCACCAGAGACTTTTGAATAGGTGAATTTTAATTATAACAGTCCTGTACAAAAAGTTTAGTACAAAAACACCATCCTATGAGTTAATCGCGTCTTTTATTCATCTTTTGATGAAGCGGTCTCACAGACCGCTTCACACTAGTTATATGACAATTTCTGTGACATCAGTTAAAGGTTAAGCTAACCGGTCTACGATTTTTTTTAACGAATGCTAAAAGAAATAGGACTTTGTTCTCAACAAAACAAGAAAATGACCAGAATAATGACTTGTAAATGTGATCACTTTTAAAGTATTTTCACGCAATTGTTTAAAATCTTGTTTGACGTACCATTTTTTTTAAATAAATACATATGTTACTAAAAGCTTCCGGTTTGTCGTAAAATTAATAATCTGATTCAATTAGAATAAATTCCAGTTTTTTTTTCCTTTTTTGACCCTTCATCAGACAATGACCGACAGTTTACTCGCTGAATAATGTGATGTATTCCATTTTTGTGTTTCTACTTTATTTTTTAACCTTTTTTTTTTCTTTCCTGTTACACGTGTACCGTGCACCAGAAGCAGCACTGCGACACAACTCCGCGAACTGTTTATTTATGAGGGATTCGTGAGAAAATTCCATGCCATATGTGAGGTTGTTTTTGAGTGTCAAAAGAACCGTATATCTTTACTGGTTTATCTTTCATGTCCTGTGCTTCACTGTCTTACAAGGTTTTCTTTGTGCGGAGGGATTTTCGTTATAGATTCGAAGCACGTCCAAGCATAGAATCGAAGTAAGAAAATATGTACGAAATAAACATCACAATATCGTGAATTATAAGGTAAAAAGAAACGTATAATTTAAGGACCCAATTATTTGTACGTCTTCGAAAATGAGTACCGACAAGGAGGAGGGCGGGACAGAAGAGGACCCCCTGGATTTTGAAACTTCAGAAATTTAATTTTCTTTTTCTGCAGCGATTTTGAAAAAAAAAAATGATTAAAGATAAATATATAATAAATAAAAAGTATTATATATAAAAATATAAATATAATTTATTCTTCCTAAATGACTTAAAATAATTAAATACTAAGAAAAAAAAAAAGAAAAAAAACTAAGAACTTTTTGTTGTTGGGGGGGGGGGGGGGTACGTTAGAAGACAGTATTTAGTTCTGTTTTCGTTTTATGTTCATGCTTTTAAAAACTGTCTTAAACAAGGAAAAACCATTGGGGGGGGGGGAATCTGCCAACCTGATGGAAAAATAAATCGTTCATTTCTGTATTTACTAAAAAACCGGTAGACTTTTATACACTGCTCAAAACAATTAAAGGATATTGCAGTTTTAGGTGGATTTTGTATCTGGTAAACTGTTTAGCTGATTGATACATGGTCGACAGACATAGTTGGTTATATGAGAATAAATTACACATGTTTGGCAGAAAAAAAATGCATTTTATTGCGCATTTGTGTACTAAAGGAAAAAAACACAATTTGTGCATATGAGAAAAAAAGAATAAGAAAAGGTGTTTTCTTCAAAGAAAATCATTTTCAGTAGGGGGTATGGTTTCCACGGGCGGTCAGCAACGTTGAACACCTTTGAGGCATGGACTCAATGAGGCTATTAATGACGAGTTGGGGTATTCTGCCCCACTCTTCCAGAAGAGCTCTTTCCAGTTCTTGGAGAGTTTGTGGGGGTTGTTGGCGGCCAGAAACTCGTCTTCCTAGAGCGTCCCAAACGTGCTCGATTGGATTCATGTCTGGAGAACACGCTGGCCATTCCATTCGAACGATTCCTTCCTCGAAAAGGAAATCCTCCACCAGGTTTGCACGATGTGGCCTGCAGTTATCGTCCATTAAAATGAAGTTATCTCCGATTGCTGCAGCGTAAGGGACTACAATAGGTCTGAGGATCTCATCCCTATATCGGCGACCAGTCAGAGCTCCATCTCGAATGATGTAGAGGTCAGTGCGCCCGTCAATGGAGATGCCACCATACACCAACACTCCTCCACCGCCAAATTTGACACTTTCGTGCACGAACGCAGGATTATTCCTACTGCCACGGTCCCTCCAGATGAAAATACGCCTATTATCCGGATGCACAGAAAAACGGGACTCGTCAGAAAACAGAATATTGCTCCATTCATTTCTCCTCCAGTTGACATGCTCGGTTGTCCACTCCCTGCGGTCGCGACGATGCCTTGATGTTAATCTAACACATACCATCGGTCGGCGAGCATACAGACCTACAGCATGGAGCCGGTTTCGGACAGTCTGAGTTGAAATCGTGGTGCCTGTAGCCGAGCGAAGGTGTTGTTGGAGAAGAGTAGCGTTCATGGTTCGGTGTCTCCGAGCTGTTAAGGCTAAATACCGATCTTCATTGGGCGTTGTTGCCCGTCTACGACCTTGCCCTGGTCTTCGGCCTGCACATCCACTCTCCAAAAAACGGTTCCAGATCCTGGAAATGACACTTTGTGACACTCCAATGGCTTGCGCTACTTCGGCTTGAGTTTGGCCCCCTTCTAACCTACCAACAATTCTCAAAGCTTCTGAATCTGTCAAATGACTTCGCTGAGACATCGTACTCATCGAAACAAAGCAATCACTGAATGCCGATCATCCTTGTCTTCATTCTCTTTTATCCAGTTGAAAGTCAAATTTCATTCGCTGCCGCTGAAGCGACGTTTTTGACGTCGAACTCAAAATTTGCATACTCCACAGTTTGAAAACCAGAAAAATTTGCATTTGTGATTCTCTTCTTCTATTTTAGGCAAAAAAAATTTCGTTTATATCTTTATTTTATATAAAACTTCAAATATCCTTTAATTGTTTTGAGCAGTGTATTTGTTAAATTTTGGTTTCTGCGTTTTGCATCAATATGTTTAAGAATTCATAATGAAGAAAGGAATTTTTTTTAAATTATTTATTTATTTCAATTATGTATTATTATTTAATTTTATTTATTTCAACTTTCATGAATATGTTTAAGAATTGTCTTTCATGTGGGTTTTGATAAAAATCTCTTAGTCTAGCTCAGGCTCGGCGAACCTTTTCACGTGCGCGTGCAAAAAAATCACAAAACAATATCTATCAACAATGTAACATGCCAAATTTATACAAAAATAACTTTAAAGAGTAAAATTTTTATGCGAAGCATTGAAGCAAAGTCAAAAAATCAGTTGCTTTTGTGCATTAATAATTAAAAATTAAAAAAATATTAAAAATCAAAATGAGATTTTTCTGTATACTGAAATCAGCCAATAAATAAATAAATTTGTAATTTGTATATGGGATTTATTTATACAGTATGTACTGTAATAAGGGAAAAAATATGAGTTTTTATTTGACTAGTTTTTAACGTATTATTATTGCAACATCTCGTTTATAATTTTCCATGTTCATTAAACAATGTACTAATAATGTATTGATGAGATTTTTGCTGTCCTTCATTCGATGGAAAATGCTTCATATCTAGTTCATATTTTATTATTTTTGCAAATATACATAGTTAAATTTGATCCATTTGCCATTTTATTGCAGTGACAACGAAATTCATTTTAAAATTACAACTTTCTAAATTCATATAGAAAAGTAAAATACGTGTCGATAACGCTGAATAACATCACAGGAAAAGAAAATGATGTGTTAATTCATGCAAAAATAATTGCAATTCTTGTGACAGTTTGCCCGTATGAAACAAAAATTTATTGTTTATAAATTAAATAAAGTCTGGATTTTATCTGTATAACAATTGTCACATATATAATTTTTTCACGTGCCAGAAAAATTAGCTTACGTGCCAACTCTGGCACGCGTGCCATAGGTTCGCCAACCCTGGTCTAGCTTATTCCAAGCTATATTATTCATTTAAAACAAGTAAGAAAAATCATGCGTTAAGCATAGATTATGAAACACTTTCCAACACTTCCTGAATGCTTTAACAAAACTTAGGGAAATAAGGTATATAAGAGAAATAAGTAAACATTTTAGAAAACGCATAAAACATTTGAAAAACTGATTTCAGCAGTTACCGTCCATAGCAAATATGTATTCCAATTCTTTTGAACAGTCCTATGTATTTGATCTGTAGGTTGATATGTATACTAAATAATGGGGAAATTTCGTTTAGCAAGAAAACACACAACAGGTTGAAATTTCTCTTTCAGCAATTTATACTAATAGATGGAAACATACTTGCATACTTTTGTACAACCCTGTAGTTAACCTAGTACCTTTATTACACGTCACTATTTAGCTAAAGATTAATTCAAAGTAAAACACTCTTAAAACTACTGGAATCACATTTTCAGAAATTATCATTTATATACGGCCATGTATCCATTTCTTTGCGTGACCCTGTATATCATTTTATCTATGTTCTACAAACATTTCTTAGTAAACTAAATGCAGTTCAGCGTAAAAATGCATGACTCATTTAAAAACCACCTTTAAGCAATTTGCAATCATGCCCAATGACCATTACGAATTCTTTTGTGTAGCCGTGTATATGAATTACAGCATTTATACACACCATATGCAATGCAAAAATATGTAGTGAAGCATAAAACCACATAACATAATTAAAAATGCATTTCCAGCAATCATCGCTACCGTACAGTACTTAGGATACAATATGGTATCTGAAATCTTTTGTGTGTCCCTGTAAATGCTATGCACTTCGTATTATACATGAAGTAAGTTATAGTAAATCTCAGCGACGTATATCAATTTCATTATACATGAAATAATTTAACTAAATTAAAGTACGCCAGAAAAAATCCCCTCCATCCCTATATCATTATGTAACGGAATTCTTTTTTGTGGCCTTGTAAATGAATAATAATTATTCTTTGCACCGCATATTCTACAGAATGCATATTTTAGTGCACTTGATAAATGCATACATATTTTATCATCTTTGAAAGCATGTAACATCATTAAAAATCATTTTAAACTATTTTTTTCCATAGGCCGTAATGTAACGGAAAACTTTTGACTGTCCCTGTAAATGAACTAAACGTGCTACCATCTTCATTTGAAATAGGGTTTGTTTTATGGTAGAGGTCACTAACATCCGAAAATTTCGGAACGATCCGGGTATATTTACGGGAGTTAGAGCGCGGACAGACGGACAGACAAACCGAAGTCATAAACACTTTTCAACTTTGTTGGAAAGTGTTAAAAACACGACCTTTGTTACGAACTGCAAGCATTTCTGTTCTAAAAATTTTCCGCTCCCTGGATTTCATCTGTCGGCGCACATGTCTTTGAAGTAGAACTTATTTTGCACTTTATCCTGTTAGATATTTCACAGTCATTTTTTCGAAACTGAGGGGCTGTAGATAAATAACGTTATCATTTTTTTTTAATTTTGGATCCCCCCCCCCCCCTCTTATGATATCACATCAAACCCTCAAACCCCCGTCCTCATGATATCGTTATCAATGTCTAAAAATCCTTTTGGTATTTGGAATTTTTTTGTTGTTGTTGTTGTTGTTTGCAGTGATATACAGATATGGATTGCTATTCGCATACCTTATTCTTTCAAATGAAGAGAAGTCAATAATATATCCCAATTATACATAAACCAACTTTACATCGAATAATACTTAAAAGAAATGGTTACTAATATAATAATATCATAACACGAAACGCAATATTTCTCCTAGATTCAAACAAAAAATATATTATATGAACTTTAAAAAGTTCACTGTTTTACTTAAAAGGTGACTAAAATAATAAAAGCGATGTTACAACTTAAAAAATATACATTTTATTTAAAACTTCTTAGTACTTTCAAGCTTTTCTAAGATCTTCATCAGAGAATATTTTAATAACTAATTGCTGTTTATTTATGCAAATACGTCACTTCGTTTTGAAAGTGAGAGAACCAATAATTATTAGAGTTGAAAGTAGAAGTAGCAGTTTCTTGGATTGAATTTAATTAGAGAAAATATATACTATTATTAACTGCAGTTCCATTTATTTTATTACATCACTCTGATCTCATACGTCACTTTCCTTTTTAAATGCGTAACTGGACAGTCAAAGTAGCAGTGTTTCAGATTAAATTTGGATAGAAGAATTAATTTGGATAGAAGCAGCGCTCGCAGTGTTCCTAAAATTTTCGAACTTTTCTACCGCTATTTTAAAGCCATAATCTTTATTGTATAATTCTGTTATAGATGTTAAAGGAATCTACAACGAAGAATGTTTATTTCAAATACTGGTAGCAAAGTGCGAAAATTTTAGGAACGCTGCGAGGCCTGTAGAAGGATAAGTTCATATAACATATTTTATGAAATGGTTACTAGTTAAAAGTATTTAATAAATAGCATTTTGTTACATAATGCATTCAACAGTAATAATGTCTTCTTGCACTTGCCCCTGCACCGGGGAAGCAGCTAGAATTCCCTAGCAACAAAACAGGTGGACGTCATTATTTTTCTTTTCTGTACTAGTAAACGCAAGTATCATTTCAAGTTTCAAACATCTTCACACCTGGTTTCTTGAACAGCGGATTATATACGCATACACATATGACAGAAGAATATGAATGCCAAACGTTGGGGTATTCCACATTTTGAAATTAAATAATTTTATAATGATTTTAATAATAGTTTTGTATTTCATGAAAATAGATAACAGACTATTTTGATGTAAAGAAAAATAGGTTTAAAAAATTGGTTGAATCAAAAATGATAACGATATCAAAAGATAAATCCCCTCTACAGATATCTTACGATATCATGTGCCAGACCCTCATCCCCTTCCTCCTAAAGTGATAACTTTATATATGAACATTCCCTGAAGCGAGAAGCCATTAAAATAGTTTTAAAATTCCTTTAATTAGATAATATGTAGTCACTCCCCCAATATCTTGATTACACATATGCTAAGTCATGAAACGTTTATTGTAAGAATTGGGATGATTTGGATCGTAGTTTAATTCTCTTCAAATGCAACTTATAAGTTTAACTGGGTTTCACCTTTTTAATGACGGAAATAAGCGGAATGAGCTGTAATTTTGGATTCGCATAGTGGAAGCTACAAGAAATCGATCGATTTCTGTTTAAAATTTTATAGTTTACAATTCATATTTTTTATTTATTTTATATTTAAATTAATTTCAAATATATATATATATTTAAAAGAATTTTTCGGAAACAAATGTAAAATTGTAACCTATGAAAATTTTAACAGAAATCGATTTCTAGAAGCTAGAAGAATCCAAAAAAATTGATTTCTAGAAGAATTCAAAATTATAGTTTATTCCAAGTAGGTTTTGTTTTATGCTTAAAAATCTATAAATGAATTTAACATTAGGAGTTCCAATCTTTAAAGATTCATAATTGAAGAGCTAAGTGGAAAAACATGTTAAGTAACAAAAATTACATTTGAAGAAATTTGATGTGAAAGTTTTTGTTCTCAATTTTAATGATTTATTTTCTGTTTGATACCATGTGTTTAAAATATTAACAGGTGTGGTATGGAACTCTATCAAAAAAACTCATTCATATTTAATTTTTAAATATTAAAAAATATTAATATTACTGACATTTAAATAATAAAATATTAAATATTAATGAATAATGTCTTAAATCTTCAAGGCTAAATAGGATTTTGGTATTTTAGCTTTACCATGTGATAGAATACCTGATAACGCCTTCGTACAAAAGATAAAATAATTTTTAAGAAAATATAGCATAACATGTTCTTCAACTCACCTCTTCAGTTATGAAACTATTTGACTGAATGACTTTCCGTTTCGTACCCAAAGGTAAAATATACCGAAGAACCCTAATATGATATCATAAATAGGTAATAACATTGGAAATTTTAAAGTTTCATAAAATTTATATAGGTAGATGACCCTCTAAGCAAAATTTAAGAGTGACATTAGTTGTTAGACGTTATTACTAATCGAAAGGTGTTACTACCAGTCACATTTTTAATTGTATACGATGATTTGCGGCAGAATTAGTAAAGTTTTTTTTTTCTTTACTATTATTATTGAGGAAAGTACCTTGTTTAACCACATTGCCATAAGAATTCCATAATTTCTATTAAAATATTTCTCAGCTAATACGCAACCATCGAAATTTAAATTATCGATAGGAAAATCTATTTGGGGGCATTCTCACAATCTTTTGACTTTTGGGGAAAAAAATCTGACAAAATTAAACTTGCTAAAATAACATTTTAATCTGATAGACGAATACCTTAATGATTCAATATAAAGAAAAAAATGGTCAGCAGCGAAAATTTTTTTATTTAACTGAGGTTTAAGTTAAACTTGCGAGTTTCATTTTCCTTACCATTTTACCCCTGTAACTTTTTATTTTCTTCTAAATTTTTACTTATAATTAATTCGCATAGTACCCACAGGACATTCAAATAAGAAATAATAACAATGTAGTACTTTTAATACAGAATTTTTGTGTAACATTGTCTTAAAGGGGTGTTAAAGAAGGGACGGTAAGGTAAAAAAAAGGGATGGTATTGGAAAAAAGGGACGAAATGGTAAAAAAAGGGGCGGTAAGGATGAAACGGTAAGGAAAATTACCACCTATTTTTTCCGAAAATCATGTTAAGACTAAGTGATAGCCACAATGTTCATTCATTTTTAGAAACAGTTGTTAACATTGGATTATATAATTTTTTTTTTTTTTTTAATTTACCTCGAAAACTGCAGAAATAAACCTTGGGGACGGTGAGACCAATAAAGCCACGATGCTTGAAATTGATATTTAAATGCTGATTTAAATTCTACAGTAAATTTCCTGCCAAAGAATTTTAGACATTATTTCTCTAGCATACTTCTGCATGAGAAAAAACTTGAAAAAAAATCTGTGGCTGTATCTGAAATGATTTTCTGTATAATTTTAGAAGAGGGATGGTAAGGAATCTAAAACCCAGGGACAGAGTTTAAAAAATAATAACAACCCTAAAAATGTGTGCAGGTTAATTTTTAGCTACATATTTATATAAAACAATAGTTCCAGTTTCAGAAAAAAAAATTACATCGAATTATTTTTATTGAAACAATTTTATCCAGACAGCTCCAAACTTAAAAATCAGCATCAGGGACACGGAACGGTAGATGAGATTTCCTGGTATTTGGACCCCCAACATCGTCCAAAATTTATTTATCTCGTTAATATTGTTATGCAATCATGCAATGGGATGTTCCCCAGTATATGAAATAAAAAAAAACACAAAAAAGTGTATTAAATAAAAAATTATTATTCAGGGACATGAAAGTCAAAAAATTGTGAGAATGCCCACATTTACTCCCAACTTCATTCGAAAGTAAATAACTTTTCTTATTCATCGGATTTTGGGGGCCCACCAGTGGCCGAAAGGTTCTACTCTCGAAGCTGGTATACGGTAGGTGCTGGGTTCGAACCCAATCGCGCTTGTCGGTCTAATCGTTCGGAGTTTTCGTGGTTTTCTTCGAACCTTAGATTTCCATGCGTAAATGCGGGTTAGGTTCCCTTAGAAAGACCCCCACGGAGGGCACTCCCCCCTAGGGCTTATATCTCTCGAGTACATAATCGGCCGTCAAAAACCAACCAACCAACCAACCATCGGTTTTTAGGTTTATATATATATATATATATATATATATTCACTTTTACAAAACGAAGAATCAATAACTTGATGAATAATTGCAGGGTAAAAGAGAAAAACGATGATAGTCTACATTTTGTGAAATTTGAAGTGACAGCACCGTCTGTTCGCGCGAAAGACGTATTATCGTATAATAACCTTGGGTCGAGACAAAAATGAATAGAGACGTTTGAGAAATTCGGTAGAATATATAGGGATGGGGAAAAAACTAGGAACAAAATTGAAAATGCTGTATTTAAAGTACTATCGCATTTGATGTAATTTATTATATTTCTACAAAATAAAATACACTTAGAAATGCTTATTATTTCAAACATTCGGCGAAACATTTCGTAGTTTTATTTTTATATATTTGTACATAAAGAAAGCTGGAAGAAAACATAGGAACAGCGTACTACAATTCTGGCCAAATAAAACTAATAATTTTCTAAAAATGCCTATACAGTAGACCCCAACTAAACCGAACCTCGCTGATCCGAAATTCCGGTTAATCCGAACCGATTTTATGTTCGAAAATTATACTCTAGCAGATTAAAAAAAGACAGAATAATAATTAAAAAAAAAAACCCTTAATAATGTAAAAGTAGAAAATATGTACACGAATATATAAAATGAAAACATGCACTGTAGGCCTACTCCGAGAAGCCACCTTAATAAAAATCTCAAATATCTGTTTGCCATTCACTATAAAGTTCTTTTCTAAAATTCAAAAAATATTTAATTCAGATGATAAAAATTAATTTTTTTCTCTCAATAGTTTGATTTCGTGAATTATCTACAGAAACGTTTTCTTTTTTTTTCCCTTCACCCCTCGTCGTCGTGCTGATTGAGCTATTTAATTTATAGATTCGCGATTTTGAATTGTTTGTAATGGGTCGTTACGTAATTCCCTCATTCTGAAGTTACATTGGATTATTATAAACACCGGGAGTGATTAAACAGGAATACTATTTTTTCTGAAAGTCGTGCCGGATTATCCAGCATGCCGCACCTTAGGATGCCGGATTACAGGATATTTACTATATTACTGAGTACTTATAACTTACATTTTTTATAGCACGCATCTTTTTTTTTTCTATTTTTATCAGAATTTCGGGTAATCCGAATTTTTTTGTAATCCGACCTGGCACCGGTCGCAATTAGTTCGGATTAACGGGGTTCTACTGTATTTTTAATGAATTTTATCATTCCAGATGTCAGATAGTCTGTTAAGGCTGTTCTTAACTGCTCTGCTCGGCAAGCGCAAAACGTTTTGACATATTTACAAATTCATTTTTTAACGGAAAGATATAAAATTGGAAAGCTTGGCCATGGAAGAGATTTGGAATTGAACTGTTTTTTCCATTTTTTGATCAATCAATTACCTATTGAGTTATAAGCGAATTCGATCACGTGACAAACACGTTTTTCGCCCGCTCTTAAGTGCTCTTTCTCCCTTCGCGCGGAAATTCGGTTCAAAACACCCACTTTGACCCTATTTTCTGAAAGATCTATTGCGTTTGCAAAAAATTGGAAAAAACAGTTCAATGACATACTTTCTGAACAACAATACCAGCTAATTTCATGCATTTTCGAACAAAAATAAATTAAAACTTATGCCAGAAAGTTGCCCTTTTGGATTTGAGAACAGCCTTAAGTGTGTCTTTGGGAATTTGTTAGGATATTTTGGTAGCAGGTTCTAGTTCTTGTTTATCGGAATAACACTTGCATTCTGCATAACTATCTCTCACACCACAAGGCTTTTCTATTGGATTTATACAGGGCTCTGTGATGTCCAGTAAGTGAGAACTCATTTATTGTAACCATGATTTTTATGATGATGATATATGAATTGGAGCATTATCCTATAGAAAAATCTATTATTTAGATATAATAAATAAGGAGTGATTCTCGCAGATAACTTTTCAAAATGAAAAGTCCGAAAACCCCCAGAATGTGTTTTATTATTTAAAAATGTCATTGAAATTGTCTTTTTAGTTTCAAAATGACCTAAACCAAATCCCTTGATCCTAAATGAGTACAATTTGCTAAAATTTATGCGGTGTGTGGCGAGAAGAGAGAAGATGTATTTTACTCATGAGAAGTTCAATTTAGTTGAACCGAACGGTTTCTCTTATTACTGGCTTAATCTCTGGTATGACAAAAAGCAACGTTATCTAAACTGCAATCCGGAGGTGGAAGGGTGTTTGTTGGCAGTTTTGCATATGACGGAACAATTTCAATAGCATCCTTTAATAATAAAATAAAATTTGAAGCATATGATACTTCAACCCATTATCATATTCATAATCATCAAAATTATGGTTTAAAGCATAATGGGACCGCACCACATTGCTGGACTGGTCATCATAGATCTCTGGCATGCATCCAGCAGGAAACTTGAAGAGAATATAAGTGATATATATATATATATATTTACGTACAAAAGCAAGTTTTATGCCAATAAAGAAAAACTAAAATCTGCTATATCTATATCTAATCTATCAAATATCCAGGGGAAAAAATCCTAACTAGTTTGTGACTTTTTTGTGATTTGGTGTGACAGTGCTATCTGTTAGCTTAACGTGTCTAGCATCGTTTTGCAACTTTGGGTCGAGACAAAAATGAAGGTATTTTTTTCAAAAACCCAGGATACGGAAACCAGGATATGTATAAAAGGAGAAGAACAATGAGAGTCCACGGTGAAAATCGCGCATAACCCTCCGACTGTCTTGGAAAAGGGCAAAATTGTAATGTTGTTTTCTCCGCATTTTATTTTAAATGCTAAAAAAAATTATTCTTTGACCATTTTATAAAAAAACTTACTAACGAATATGAATGTAATCCTTGAAAGTATTAATAAATGTTCAAAGTATTAAAAATACATTAAATCAATAGAATTATATTACTTTAAATATTTTTTGTATTGCAGTGAAACCTGGAGCTTAGTGAACGTATTAACACGGGCTTGTCAGTGAGGGGGTTTTAAAAGAAAGACTGCTAAATGACTAATTTGTGACTATCATCATTTTCCCCTTGACCTTCAATTGCTGGCATAACAAAATGTCAGGGTCTGCGCTAGATGAGGTAGCCACCTCTGGTCCACATCGTCTAGCTTCTAGCACGAAAGTACCTATAGGAGAGGTCATTCTCCTCCAACTTTATTTTTTTATTTGTATTTTTTATAACCTTTTTTGTTGTATCTTATATATAGACTTGTGTGTTACAGCGATTTGCGTCTATATTTTAATCACAATTTCTTCTTTTTTCCAAGAAATTAAAAACTGCCATTGTTTAGAATAAATAAAAAAGTAAATAAGTAGAAAAAGTATGCAGATTTATCTTTTCAGGAACAAAAGCGGAAGTTTGATTTATGAGGATTGAAAAACGATTTGTTCCAATCGAATTTTGATACTCTTTCAGATTCGCATATCCTGTGTGTTTCAAGCATCCATTGATGGATCTAACAGAATGACTGTCACTTGATATCACGCATATATAATGCACATTTATGATACTGAACGCATCCTTAATAATAAGGCCAGCTTCTATTGTTTTACATCGACTGTAAAAACTCGTATACTTTTACAACCTTTGACGTTCGCCGAAATTAATCTTTCATTTTAATAATGTTCTTTTTTTCCCCCTTTCTATCGCTAACGAAGCCTGAAAGAGCCCATTATCTATTACTGTGCCTGCATTTGATGTGTTTTGAAAATGATACGCAACTGAAAAATAAAAACGATTGAAAAAAAGGCATAAAAAACCTAGCTCTGCTGCAAGAGCATTCACGAAAAATACCGCGTTAAAAAAAGATTCATTTGCCTAAATATTTCTCTTATATATATAATAAGAGATGTGTGATGTATATGTGGCATTCTCACAATCTTTTGACTTTTGGGGAAAAAAATCTAACAAAATTAAACTTGCTAAAATAACATTTTAATCTGATAAATGAATGAATGCCTTAATGATTCAAAATAAAGAAAAAATGGTCAGCAGCGAATTTTTTTTTTTTATTTAACTGAGGTTTAAGTTAAACTTGCGAGTTTAATTTTCCTTACCATTTTACCCCTATAACTTTTTATTTTCTTCTAAATTTTTACTTATAATGAATTTGCATAGTACCCACAGGACATTCAAATAAGAAATAATAACAATGTAGTACTTTTAATACAAAATTTTTGTATAACATTGTCTTAAAGGGGTGTTAAAGAAGGGACGGTAAGGTAAAAAAAAAGGGGATGGTATTGGAAAAAAGGGACGAAATGGTAAAAAAAAGGGACGGTAAGGAAAATTACCACCTATTTTTAGGAAAATCATGTTAAGACTATAACTGATAGCCACAATGTTCATTGATTTTTAGAAACAGTTGTTAACATTGGATTAAATTTAAAAAAAAAATTAATTTACCTCGAAAAGTGCAGGAATAAACCTCGGGGACGGTGAGACTACCAATAAAGCCACGATGCTTGAAATTGATATTTAAATGCTGAATGATTTTCTGTATAATTTTAGAAGAGGGATGGTAAGGAATCTAAAACCCAGGGACATAGTTTAAAAAATAACAACAACCCTAAAAATGTGTGCAGGTTTATTTTTAGCTACATATTTATATAAAACAATAGTTCCAGTTTCAGAAAAAAATTACGTCGAATTATTTTTATTGAAACAATTTTATCCAGACAGCTCCAAACTTAAAAATCAGCATCAGGGACACGGAACGGTAGATGAGTTTTCCAGGTGTTGGGACCCCCAACATCGCCCAAAACTTATTTATCTCGTTAATATTGTTGTGCAATAATGCAATGGGATGTTCCATATATAAAATTAAAAAAACACAAAAAATGTATTAAAATGAAAATTATTATTGAGGGGCATGAAAGTCAAAAGATTGTGAGGATGCCCCATATATATATTGCATTGCATGATGAGCTTTACATCAGAATAATATTTCCGATTTTAGGATCATCAGAACAAATTATGCATAAATATTTTCTAGATATTTCTTTTTCATTTCAGGGGTACCTATTTTCCAATCAGTAATCTCTGTGATAGATTTATCTTGCACACGTTGCAAAAATTTAGCACAAATATTATTATCTATATATTAACTGCAAGTAATACATTATAAAATCTTTAAACTTTGTGTTAAATCTTTAAACACTAAAAGTTATTAAATTTTTATCATAAAAGCGCTAAAGGACTTTTCATAAATCTAAAAATAAATGGTGATGGAGACTCATTAAAAGCCTAAAAGTTGTAAATTAGAATCAGCTCTCATATAACATATTTATAAACATTTGAGAAAACGTAGAGTTGAAAATAAGATATATATGCTTGAATGCTTACTTTTACACCATAATATTTATTATTATTATTATTTCAAGATTTTTATAATAAATTGTATAGTGTAGAGGAGGCAGGAGCGAAACAGTCAAATAGTCGGAGGAGTGGGACAACACTGATTTTTGCTTAAACTAAGCACTATCATTTATTTATATTTCTAAACAAGATGGAGTACCTGTAAACTTACTTATACAAGGTGCATTTTGAAGTCAATTTATCTTGAAATAAATCTTGAACGGATATAGCTAGAAATGTGGAACAAGTCACTTATAGTATGAAACGAGTATGCGCTATCCTATTAAGAATAACTGCAGCGCCCCTGATGGCGAAGTTTCGACATTATCGACCCTATGTCGAAAACTAATGAGAAATAGAGGGGGGGGGGGGGGGTGTCAGTTACAGAAGTATGGGGTATCCTTAATTTAGTATAAACTATGTCTAACGTGTAAAAATAACGTATTATAAGCTGGAATGTTAATTTTTCTAGAACTAATCATCGGCTTAAATAAGTCAATAATCATTTGTAGAAGTGGGACATTAAAAGGCAGATGCATGCTGCTAATTAAACTACAGCATGTAAGCAAGATGCAATTTATTTTAATAATGAAATCGACTTAAATACAGTACTCACCAAATTATTATGGTAACAGGAAAATTTACACATAAATCAGCCTAAAAGTAAATGTATTGTATTACATTTTATATTTGGTAAATGTTTATGCACTACTTATAATAAACATAGTTATAGATGTCCACTCATGGCTTTTAGTGCTTCCTATGTCCACCTTTAGCAGCATATAACTGCCTTTATACGTCTTGGAAAATCTTCTTCTGAATCAGTCGCTTCATTTCATCACTATGATGCCATACACGAATTAATTGCTCGATTAGCTGAACTTTGTTTGTTGCTGCAATTTTGTTGACTCTGGTGTTCGATTAAACAAAATTGCAGCAACAAACAAGGTTCAACTAATTGAGCTATTATTTCGTGTATGGCATCATAGTGATGAAATGAAACGACTGATTCAAAAGTACATCCAAGGGATGCCAAGATGTATAAAGGCAGTCATAGCTGCTAAAGATGGACATACGAAGTACTAAAAGCCATGAGTGGAGATCTATAAATATGTTCATTATAAAAGTAATGTATATATATATATATATATATATATATAACCATTATATAATTACAAATCATCATCTATTTCCAATTACTATAATTAAATCAATAAATTAATAAATTTAGCAACTACTCATAACTGTGATATTATACAAAATAAAAATGGAACCCTTAACAATTAATACAAATTAAGCAAAATCCACTAATTCACTAGCACATTGTGTACGATTAATCCATATAAAACATATGAAAAACCACCAAATTTTGAAAAAATAACCTATTAAAGACAAAAGAAACAAATAACCAGCAAAATAATGTTGAACCATTAAAAGACGTATCGTAAACAAATAATAGATCAAATGGATGGATGTAGCCGGAATCTTATATAGCATATCACTTTTTCAAGGGTACATGAAATATTAATATAAGCAAAAGCATAGTCGATTTCTGTAATAGAATCCAACATTAAGCTAAAAATTGAATTCCATATGTAGCCAATCGACCACACACCAAAAAGCATAAATTTACCATGCCAGATAAATTGAGTTTAAAAAAATTATTAATCAATGCAAGATCCGTAATAATGAACAATAGGAATAAATAGAAACATTTAAATTTAAGACATACCCAGCAAGAGCATTGCAATATATATTCAACCAATATTAAATGTAATACAATAAATTTATTTCTAGGCTGATTTAAGTGTAAATTTTCCTGTTACCATAATAATTTGGCCAGTACTGTAGGCTCAAAGTTCATACGAGTTGTAATTTTCCAACTGATTGAAAAAGTGTCTAGGCCGGGATTTGAATCCAGGGCCTTGACTTAAACTGCAAACTTTCTACGAACTGAACTATGCTAAAAAAATCCGAAGTATGGAAAAAAGTTTAAAAAGGTAGAAGAAGTGATGTTTTTAAAATTTCCTCATTTTGTAAAATTTAATTTTTTTTAAACTTACTTTAAGTATGGCATTTTTTTCTTCATTAAATCATTTTCCTTCATAAAACCATTTAATAATTAGATGTCAAAAATATATAAAATGCTCAAATAATAAACTAGTTGGGTGTGCCAATCCCAAAACTTTCTTCTATCTCATGCATGTTAATACTTCAAAATTCACTATCACAGTACCAACATTAAATAACAATATATGCACATCATGGAGATTCTAAAGATGTGAAATTCCATGCATTAGCTCTTAAGATAGGACTATCGCTAAAATCGTGTAAATCCTGCAAAATGCAGCATAGCAGTGCCACCTGTAAGGGGATTTACACTAAAACCTAACCAGCAACAACTTATGTCAACATGTAACTGAATCTGAAGTTTGAAGAAAATTTGAAAATCCGTGCATTAGTTTTTGAGATAGAGCTATTGCGGAAATAGTGAAAAATGCAGCATAGTAGCACTACCTCTTGGACGATTTACACCAAAACATAATAAGCACCAATATTTATCAAGGTGAACTTGAATCTGAAGTTTGATGAAAATTAGTGCCTTAGTTTTTGAAGAGTTATTGCGAAAATCGTGAAAAATGTAGCATATCAGCGCCACCTGTTAGGCAATTTACACCAAAAACTAATCAAATTTATAACTTCAACAAATTCAAATTTACATTTGCACAAATTTATATCAGGGGCTAACTGAATATAATTTTTTATTAAATTCCGTGCATTAGTTCTTGAGATAGAGCGCCCACAAACTTTGTGTACAGACAGATATTTTGTAAAAACATGGTTTTTCGAATATCTGACCCTTAAAACGTCTAATTCCGTCGAAAAACGGAAGTCGAAAATTTTCACGAATCAAATACTTGTAAAAGTAGAAGAAAGTAAAAAAATAGTTCAAAGGGTACAGAGAGCCCTTAAAAATTCAAATTAGTAAAATGGAAGAAAAAGAGAAAAAAATGCAAGTTCGTTTTATACATGCATGTAAAAATAAATATGAGTAATTTTTTCCCTCTTTTCGTTTGATGTTGATAAGCATTGGGAGTTCTTTAATAAACATTTAGTGTTTCTACTCGAGATAAAAATATCTTGAATGAATCTCATCCGATGCATTTTTTCGTGGCAGAAAAGAGACATGACGTAAATGAAACTACCCATTCAAAACAAACTGATAGGATCAAAACGTTCTTATTTCTATTTATTTTTGATACTGACGCTCAGTTATTTCCCTTCTATAGCTGTTTGCACATTGTGATTGGGGATCTTTGAACCTAACGGCAGTGGTGGCCGAATTATAATATCCGTTATTCTCGTTTTACAGATTAAAAACAATTTTTGTAAGTAGCCTCATTCACCGATTTGGAATTATAGCCAAAATAAATAGCTCGGGGGTGGAATAGGGGGCAGACGCGACCTGACCTAGATGTTTTTTTCTTATTTTGTGGAACTTAACTTGAAATAGTGCCCAAACGTCATAAGATTTGAAAAGGAAAGATTGAGACCTCTTTTCGTAAACAAGGGTCGACTTCCGAAATCTCTATTTTGTATCATATTTTTCAGTTTTTTACAAGGTGAGGTTTCGCGAATTCAACAAGTTGATTTTAGATTAGCCTTTTTCGATTTATATTAAAAATTTTAACGCACATATATTTAATGTTTTACTAAAAATTATGTTAAATTTATTCGTATAGGTCAGTTACGGCGAATCTATGGCACGCTGCAGATTATTTTTGACACTGCATAGATTCAGGCTCTACATCAAAATATAGTAGAATTTTACAAAATGTATTAATTAATCTAGATGTTGTCTCTGTTTACTTGAATTCGATTAGTTCCAGTTTTTTGTCATTGTCAGACAGATTGAAGAAAATGAAATATAACTTATTGTATCGCAATCTAGAACAATATTGACTCACAAAATTTTAAGAATAAGAAGTAATTAGGAGATTACCTCAAAAGAAAGATTAAAAAGGCATAAGCAAAAATGCCAAAGGCAATATTATAACAACTTGGAATTCAATTCCAGACACAAAGCTGTAGATTCTGGCGTTTGTTATTTTGTTATTTATTTTTTTTTTTTTTTTCATCGAAACATTCTTTTCGGGAAAAAATAATATGGAAAATTCATGTAAAAACACCTTGTAAAATGAGTCTAATTCAACTTCCATTCTCTTAAAAATAACTAAGTACGAAGCTGATATAAATATGTTGGCATCTAAGATGAGACAACAAAAATAATATTTAAAAAATAAATTTCTAGTTTCTATCATCAAATATAATTCATATTTTTTTAATGCTAAAAACAAAATTTTAAGTAATTTTGGTTCTATATTATTTGATACATTAATTATTATTATTATTATTTTATTGTTCGCACATCATAATGACGTAAAATATATTTTCGGAAAAATTTGGCTCGTCGATGTTGAAAGGTTCGCCGACCCTGGTATAGGCTTAGATAATGAGATGCATGTAAATGTTTTTCTTTTTGGAAAAAAAAAAAAAAAAAAAAAAGGGACAACTAGTTGGATGTGCCAATTCCATTCAAAAAGTAGTTACAGATGTTAATACTTCAATATTATTAGTTCATTACTATACCAACTTTGATTTTCCTCTTAAATTTCTGCTTCAGTCAATTAATCGGATTAAAAACGAGTTAATCTCGATCAGGATATTTATTAAAATCAATAGCTTTTCGTTATTCTGTTGTACATCAGTTGTTTTAGAATAGCCGGCTTAGCAGAACGCGAGTTCCCGTCGCTGCACGAGCCGCCGATGGACAATAGAACTATGGAAAATTGAGAAAATTATACGAAAATAGCTATCACAACGCCCCTTTCCGGCAGAATATTTCCAAATTCAAGGAGAAACTGCTGGCCATAGCTAAAAACATATACAAAAAAATTGGTTCAATTCTATGCATAATTTCATACACTTTTCCATGGTACAATAATGAAAATGGCACAAAAATCGCTATTACAGCCTCCCCTTCTGGCGGAATATTTCTAAATTGAAGAAAGACCTACATGCCACAACCAAAAACATACACAAAAAATTTGGTTCAATTCTATGCATAATTTCATACACTTTTCGATGGTACAATGGCGACACACGGACAGACAGACATTTTGTATAAACATGTTTTGGAGATCTCTGACCCCCAAAACGGTAAATCCATCGAAAACAGGAAGTCGAAAAAAATTTCGAATACAATACTTTCTTCTACTGAAGGTAGAAGAAAGTAACAAAATGACACGTTACATTTTACATCAAGGTCCACTTTTCAAGAACTTGTGAAACACTTCAAGAAATTTTCAGTTTACGATAATCTTAAAGACAGTATTTAAGTGTACATTAAAATCGTTCACCTATCAAATTTTCTTTCATTGTAAAGTTTATCCTTTTGATTGAACTTTGCTTTAGCTAACTATATCAATACTTTTTCACAGTTTGCAAAAAAAAAAAAAATGCATGTGAAATTGGAAAGTGTTCATAATCTGTGCCTGATGGATGATTTTCGCCTCTTTTTTGTCGAAAGTCACTTACCTGAAAATCCATATATATACCTTTTAATTTTCCCAATAAGTTAGCATACCTGAAAGGGTAAGAAAAAGTAATTGCCGTTTTTACATATTTTCTCATAATGTGGTAACGAAATGTCCAGAATAAAAGAAAATCTGATTGAGGGGGTTTTCTACCATGCTAATTTGAATGGCAACCGAAAGTAAAGTATTTTTCTATTTACGAATTTTTCATATTTCCATTAATAACTGAAAATTATAAACTCAAAAACAGGTTATACTAACAATTGAATGCGCATTGTGATGGAGTGTTCACAAAATTTCATATAACTCAAAAGTATTGAAATACATAGACATGTCCTAATTACCGATTTTTCCCTTCAATGTTAATTTCTTCCAATCTATATCTTTAAAAGACAAAGGTGTTTTTTTAGTCATCTGCCTTGAGCTTTCTACTGGAACAGTTTTAATAATTATTATTTTAAATGAAAACTGTCCATTTGAAAATGTGCTCGCAAGTAGCTATTTTTTTTTTTTAAATATTCCTATTTTTATATTTTAATTTTCTTTTTAAACAGTTATTTATTTAATTTCTTCAAAGTGGTGGCAATCGGATTACTTCCATTGGTGGAAAGAAAAGAGAAACAATGGGGTTTAGTTATCTTTATTGATTATATTCTTACTGATGCCTTTTTCTCATTACAATTAAAAATAACTTAAAAGTATATATAAATATTATACAGACATACATACAATAAATACAATAAACCCAAATGGAGTGAAAAATTAGCCAGAGTCAGGAATCGAACCCGGGACCATAGTATACAAGACTGCTGCTCTAACCACTGAGTTACTCCGACCGATATCTGGGTCTGCAATTTCTCATTAATAAACCATTGGTTTATTTAAGTGTGTATGTGTGTTTCAATATGTATTGTAGTATGTGTGTTTGATTATAGAAATAACTTTTTAAAAAATTTGAACAGAAAATGACGTCACGCTTTAAAAAAAACACAATTTCCCTGATAACTATTTTTCATTCCGCTGACATTGAATTTGAGACAATAGGTAAACTATTTCAGCGACTGAAAATGACGTCATATTTATAAAAAAAAACGATAATTTTATTTGATAAAACGAAATATTTCCCCTTGAATACGTCTTAAAGTTATAAATTTCTGGAATTCTTACGCGCAGGTACAGAGATTATACTAAGACCCCAAATCACGAATGGGAATTTTTACATTGAAAGTTGTAATAGTTGACAAACGTGATTTCAAGCTTGAAAATATATTTATTAATAAGCTATTGCGCGTTAAAATGTTTTTAAATAGTTAATATGGATATGAAACGTGGAAAATGACTTGATTCGGTTTAGATTTAAAGGGGGGGGGGGGGATTCTATGATTGTGTCAAGGTGAAATCATTTTTGCTGATTTTTCATTCCGTAATACCAAGCATCAATTGATAACTAAATCAAAATTACTTATCTTGATTATATATGTTACTGATTACGTATATTAATAAAATTTAATTTTTCAATAATTTTAACAATTGAAGTTTATGAAAAAGTATTTTGTTAATCTTAAGTTAAAATATGTCTGTGGAGAGTTAAAGTAAGATGGATTTTTTATTGTATTTATAGTTGTAGATGTATTATAAATTTGATGAAACAGTTCCTTTACAAACATTTTCTTTCGTCGAAATTAGATGAGTTTCACCTCGTGTTTAATAATTTATATTTCCCAAAAAACACTAGTTCAAAATTGACGAAACGTTGTATTTCCTCCTTCTTTTTAATGCACTGAATTTGAATATCTATAAAATTATGGCTTAGACGTGGAACTTTTAAAAATTAGGTTCATTTTTAATATGTAGATGACCTTATATAACAAAAGAAATCATATCTATACTAACATTATAAAGAAGAAACTTTGTGTGTTTGTTTGTAGGGTCTGAAACTTACCGAACCGATTTTTTTTTTAAATGATGGCAAAGTGATGGTGACTGTCTTTGCTCTAACATAGGCACTACCCCCACAGGTGTGTAGAAACAAAAAAAAAAAGGTTCTAAAATTGAGGTTTTTGTAATATAGCTGGGCTAAAAAGTTGAAATTTTGCATGAGATTAGTTTTAAGATAGGGATGCACAACCTGTGGCCCGCGATGGGCTATCGTGTGGCCCGCGAATTCATCAATTTATAACTGGAAAAAATTGCAATTTTTGACCATAGGTCGAAGTAAAAAACCGTGAATTTCGTCAACTTATTGCTGGAAAATAGAAAATTTCGTCAGTCAGTAAAGAATCGCGAATTCCGTTGATCGTACACTGAAAAATAGTGAAATTTGTCGGCAAGGCGCAGAAAAATCGCAAATTTCTTTGATCGGGCACGGGAAAATCGCGAATTTCGTTGATCGGACGCGGAAAAATAGCGAAATTTGTCGATCAGGCGCGAAAAAATCGCAAATTTCGTTGATCGGCAGAGGAAAAAATCGCGAATTTTGCCAATGAGGCGCGGAAAAAATCGCGAATTTTGCCGATCAGGAACTGAAAAATCGCGAGTTTTGTCGATCGAGCTCGGAAAAATCGCGAATTTCGTAGGTCGGGCGCGAAAAATTCGTCATTTTTGTTAATGATGCGAGGAAAATGGCAAATTTTATTGATCGGCTTCTGAAAAATCGTCTGTTTATCGCGAAAAAAAAAGCGAATTTCATTGATCGGGCGCAGAAAAATTGCAAATTTCGTCGATCTGGTACGGAAAATTTGAGAGTTTGGTCGATCGAGCTCCGAAAAATTGTAAATTTCGTTGGTCTGGTGCGAAAAAATCGCGAATTTTTTTGATCGAAAACGAAGGATTTGCGAATTTTGTCGATCAGGCTTCGAAAAATCGCAAAATTCGGCGATCGGGCACGGAAAAATTACGAGTTTTGTTGATCGGACCCTGAAAACTTGCTAATTTCGTTTGTCGTGTACGAAAATATCTCGAATTTTATCGATCACGTGCGAAAAAATATCTGCGATCGGGCGCAGAAAAGTAGAGAATGTCGTTGATCGGGAGCGGAAAAATCACGAATTTTGTCGATCAGGCGCGGAAAAATCGCAAACTCCGTTGATCGGCTGCTCCTTCCTCCTTCATTCATAAAGTTCACATTTTTTTTTTTTTTTTTTTCGGAACCAGTCACTTTCATGCCTATGTTTGTTTGTTACCACTTTTAATAAAACAAAATTTACTCTCCCGAATAAAGTCAAGGAATAATTTGAAAATAATCCTTGCTATATTTATTACACATGCAAACGTTAACACTGTTGATATATCCTTACCAACTGAATTGAATATGTTGAATTTAGGGGAACGTTGCGGGGTAAAACTCCGCTTCCCCTCTGAAACCACATTTCTTATCTGATTATAGGCCAAAGATCGTCTCCTCGAAATAGAGTTCTGTCTGTGTTACTGATGTGGCCCTCGACAACCCAGACATTTTTGTAAGTGGCCCTTCTCTTAAAAAGGTTGTGCACCCCTATTTTAAGATATAGATGCTTATTAAGAATGGTTTCCAAAAAATTCGAAATTTAAAAGGACCAACTGAGCGGAAAACGTTCTAAAAACGTTCTAAATTACGATTTATTTCTATATGTTAGGGCTAAAAACTTGAAATTTGGCGTGGCTATTACTTTCAAGACGCAAATGCTCGCATAGAGCAGTTTTTCAAAAATTCGAAGTTTAAAAGAGTGCAAGGAGCAAAAATCGTTTAAAAATTGTAATTTCTGTGATACAGTTGGTATAGAAGCTTGGAATTGGTGCCTGGTGATTATTTTAAAGATATAAATGTTCATTTAAAAAGGTGAAATGAGCAAAAACGTTCTAAATTACGATTCAGTTGGAATTATTAGCAGGGATGTAGTGGAGGGTATACGGGAGTATACGCCGTATACCCTCTGGTTTATTTTAAGGAACACCGTATACCCTCTGTTTCTCAAGAAAGCTATAGTATATATACACTAGGGTATACCCTCTGGCTTGAGCGTATACCCTCTGCTTAGAACGTATGCCCTCTGTTTTTTTTTACGACTACACCACTGATTATTAGGGTTAGAAACTTGAAATTTAGTGCGTTGTTTACTTTTAAGATGGAAATTGTAGATGTCGCTGTTTTTGCTCGGTATAAGCAGTTTATTAAAAAAATTGAAATTTAAAGGTGTGAAATGAAAACGTTCTAAATTAAGATTCAGTTGGAATTATTAGGGTTAGAAACTTGAAATTTAGTGCGTTGTTTACTTTTAAGATGGAAATTGTAGATGTCGCTGTTTTTACTCGGTACAAGCAGTTTATTAAAATAAATTGAAATTTAAAGGTGGAAATGAATGTTAACTCATATTAAATGCTCACAAATACTCAAAATAACAAAACTGCAGTGCACTGTTTTTATTAAATAATATCATGGCTACTTCTCTCACAACAAAACATTCTATAAACTCGCATAAACAAACGCAGACGATAAAAAATTATTGCCAAAAATGCAAAGCATAAAAACGACCGAACATACCGGCCCCCGTTGAATGATTGTCATTCAACCACAATTATAATACATTATTACACTTTGAATTTTAAACAAATCATACAGCATATACTAGTAAATAATAAATCGACAAATTACAAAAGATAATAATCATTTTTCCATGGGTAACAGACAAATTTTTGAAATTGGTCTCTTGAAAACACCTCTTTGTGTTTTTATGTTTACCACTCTAATGATTCCATCATTACCTGGAAATAACTCTACAATTCTACCTAGAGGCCAATTGCAAATAGCAACATTGTCCTCCTTTATAATTACTAAATCGTTTATTTTAACATTTTCTTTCTCAAACATCCACTTTACTCTTTGTTGTAAGGAGCTCAAATAATCTTTGGACCATTTTTTCCAAAAACACTGAATCATTTTTGTTGTTCTTTCCCATATTTTTAGTTTAGAATCATGAACATTGATTGGCCTACCAATAAGAAAGTGGCCAGGAGTCAAAGCGTTCAAATCATCTGGATCAGATGAGAAAGGCACAAGAGGACGTGAATTTAGGATTCCTTCAATTTGTGTTATTACAGTCAAAAAGCCCTCGTAGGTTAATTTTGAATTTCCCATCACACGCTTCAGATGATATTTGAAGGATTTGACTCCTGCTTCCCAAAGGCCTCCAAAGTTTGGAGCCCTTGGTGGAATAAATTTCCAGTTAACACCCTCACTGCTCAAGTAATCAGACAAATTATCGTCAGGAATTCTAACTAAATTATGTAACCGTTTGAGTTCATTATTACCGCCTACAAAATTTTGAGCATTATCAGAAAAAAGACAAGCAATTTTTCCTCTCCTAGCAAAAAACCTCTTTAAAGCTTCTATGAAAGCTTGCGAAGTTAATTCAGTAACAACCTCTAAATGGATTGCACGTGTTACAAAACAAATAAATATGGCTACATATACTTTATGATAAATTCCTTTACGTTGGTACTTATACTTTATGAGAAAAGACCCAGTGAAATCAACACCTGAACAATTAAATGGATAGTTCTCAGTTACTCTTTCTTTTGGTAAATTTTCCATGAACTGTTGACATGAGATGGGCTTCGCTTTAAAGCAAATAATACAATTATGAACTGTTTTCCTACATATTGCACGACCATTTAAAGGCCAAAACTTGTGGACCTAAATGTAAATACCGTTTATGAAAGTATTCTACTATCCTTTGAGTAAGCTTACTTTTATTATGTAGTAAAATTGGAAATTTTTGGTTGGCATTTAAGTTACTGTTCGCTAATCTACCTCCTACTCTTAGAAGACCTTCTTTATCAAGAAATGGATGTAAGTTTTTTAACTGACTATCATGATTAATATTACCTGATTTTTGCAAGGATTTTATTTCCTTGTCAAAAGACTCACGTTGAACACTTTTTAACAAAAAACTTTCTGCTTTGTTGAGCTCTTCGAGGTCCAGAGGACCCTCCTTTTTTTCTTTTTTACAATTACTAAGGAACCTGAAAATAAATCCTAAAATACGAATTATTTTACAATAGTTATTACTTAAATCAATTATATCATGCACAAAAGAATTAATAGAAACTGTAAAAACAGATATGCTTTTAAAGTCACTTATATTAATATTTTTCAGTTCATTTGAAAAGTCATTGGAATTAACTGCTGCAGGAATATTTGTATTGGGATAGTCTTTTTCCTTTAGGAACAATGGACCACTCCACCATAACTCATTTGATAATAGTTTATCAGGATTAGCTCCTCTTGTTAGAAGGTCAGCAGGGTTATGCTGAGATGGAACATGTCGCCACTGCATCCCTTGAGTTAGTTCTTGTATTGTAGAAATCCTATTCGCAACAAAAGTTTTTAGAACGTATGGTTCTTTTTTAATCCAGGATAATACTATCATGGAAACGAACCACAAGAAGATTTTGTTTACACTAATTTTGAGCGAAGAAATCACTCGTTTCATAAGCTTTGTCAGTAAAACTGCTGCACAAAGCTCAAGTTTTGGAACAGTTAATTGCTTTAAGGGAGAAACTCTAGATTTACTTGTCACTAATTTTACAGACACTTGACCTGATTCTGTGACTGATTTGCAGTAAATTACCGCACCATAGGCTGCTTCAGATGCGTCGCTGAAACCATGCAACTCGATCATAATTGCATCTTTCAATAAAATACACCTACTAATCTCAAATTTATTAATTAATTGTAGGGTATCAGAAAACTCTCTCCATTCCTTAGCCTCTTTCTCGGTTAGCAAATCATCCCAATTTAATTGTAATAACCATAACTTCTGCATAAATGTTTTTGCTTTAATTATAACAGGAGATACTAAACCTAAGGGATCGAATATACTTGATATAGTTGATTTGTCTCTTAGTGACATTTACATCATTATGAATTTTAACATTGAAACTTAAACAATCTTTCTTCGATTTCCACAAAACACCTAACGCTTTAGATTCTTCTGAATCACCAAAGGGGTATATTTCGACATTTGTTTTACAAAGTTGTGGAGCATTGCTGCACCATTTATGTAATAACATTCCTGCACTGTTTAAAATTTCTATTAATTGATTTTGGAGTTCCAATGCAGAACTTAAAGAATCAGCTCCAGATAGAATATCATCCATATACATGTCTTCTCTCAGTACGGTTGCTGCTAAAGGAAACTTGCTTCCTTCATCCTTAGACAATTGAAGTAGTGTTCTCATGGTCAAAAAAGGTGCGCTAACCGTACCATAAGTAACTGTCGTTAATTCAAAATTTTTAATTGGCTCATTAAGACCTTCCTTCCATAAGACTTTTTGCAGCTTCCTCTGATCTGGATGAATAGAGATTGCTCTATACATTTTTTGAATGTCTGCAGTGAAAGCGACGATATATTTTCTAAATCTCAACATAATTGAGAATAAATCATCTTGTATTACACCTCCGTTATATTGAATAGAATTAAGTGAGTTTCCCTTAGTTGTTAAGGTAGACGCGTTAAATACAACTCTCAAAGGCGTTGATATACTTTTTTCTATTCCTCTATACACTCCAAGATGGGGAATGTAATAGGATCCACTTTCTTCCTCGCTTTCGTTAACTTCAACCATGTGGCCTAACTGTTGATATTCTTTTAAGAAATCTGAATATAATCTTAAGTACTCAGAATCTTTTGCTAGACGATTCCATAAAGAATTTAATTTTTTCGTTGCGATTTGTTTTGAGTTTCCTAAAATAGCTGGATCCTCTTTTAAGGGCATTTTAACAACATATTTACCGCTTTTGTCTCGTGTATAATTTTCTACGAAATGTTTCTCACAAATTAAAGTCTCTTTACTTTTTGGTTTTTCAACCTCGATATTTTCTATCTCCCAGAATTTCCTAAGTGTCTTGTCTAGATTGGTTTCTTTCTTAATAAACCCACAATGAACTTTGTTTTCACTCTCTGTCGAAAAACTTCCCGATACAACAAAACCGAAAACTGTGTCTTGCAAAATAAGATCAGAATTATTAACACGAATTTGTACCGGTCTCAAAAGCTCATAAAAAATTCCTGCTCCTAAGAGCATGTCTACATGTTCTGGGATATTGAAACTAGCATCTGCTAATTTTACATTAGGTAAATCTTGTATTGAGATTTCAATTGGACATGAAGGCGTTAAATCTGCAGTTATTTTCGGAACTACCAAGAAATCTAAATTTTTCACAAAACTTTCACCTCTATTGCATATTGATGCATTAACTTTATGATTTATTACTAAGGTAGCATCATTTAGACCTGACACTAAGATGTTTGTTCTCTCTTTTTTTAAATGCATTAGCTCTATTAAATAACGGGATAAAAAATTAGACTCACTGCCTACATCTAATAAACACTTTACTCTATGTTTACATCCTGATTCATCAATTAGAAAACATATTACAGTTGAAAGTAAAACTTTGCTCTTTTTATTCGAATAGTTACTAATAAAATAGTTACTCTTCTGCATTAGCGTTCAAGACTGATGTGCTACGATTTGTTGGCCTAGAATCTGAACATTCTTCCACATTTACCTTTCCTTGTTTATTTTGTTCCGATGAAACATATTCTTTCACGTATGTGTTGTTATTTGTTTTTGGGAAATGTATTGTTTTATGATGAAGTTTTTTACAAAAGCACGTGTACTTTGATGGACAATTTGCAACTGAATGTGAATTTAAACAATTAAAGCATAACTTGTTACATTTTATAACGTTCACCCTTTCATTGACAGATAATTTTAAATAATGCGGGCATTTTGAAAGAGTGTGATTTTCGTGGCAAAAAATACAACTTAATGTTTTAACATCTGATAAGAATACTTTAGATACATTTTTGGAGTTAGTATATTTACGATTAACACTAAAATTCTCAGTAAGAGATTTTCCGCGTGATGTGAAATATAAATCAGTCTCTCGTCCCAACTCTTCTGGTAAAAACCATTTATCTCCTTGTCTCACGCTAATGTGGGAAGCTGTTTCTCTATCTAATGTTTGATATAATTTATCCGATACTATAAGTTGTTTTAGACTCTCGAAATTGGAGACATTTCTTAAATTTAAATAATATTCCCAGTTTGTCATTAGACGTGAAGCAAACTGTACATGAGTTTCATTTGGTTGTTTAACAGCTTTTCTAAATTGCTCTAAGCAAAAATAAGGTGTAGGTTGAAATTCTTTTAACACTAATTCTTTTATTTCTGCATAATTCTCGATATCACTATCATGTAAGTAAGTTATTATGTTAGATGCTTTATCCCCTAATAAATTTAACAGAATTTCTGCTTTATATTGTTCTGGAACATTTTTAGTCTTAAAAGCTCGTTCTAAAGAAGAAAAGAAAAACCCCCATGCTTCAGGACGTATAGGAATTTTTACAGTCAAAGTTCGAATACTTTTTATCAATTGATCTAACGATTCTATTTTTATTTCACTTTCACTAATATTAGATTTAGCTTCAGATTTAATTTTAGCTAGTTCTACTTCATTTTTTGATCTTTCAAGTTTCATTTTTTCCAGATCAAATTGCTTTTGCTCCTCATGTTTACGATTTTCAATTATATCGTTTGCTATATCTTTCACAAAATCTGGTTTATTTTTATACATTTCACTGTCTTCAATAATAACGCTTAAATCAGCAATTGTCATTTTTTCATTAACATTTAGATTTATTTCAGTGGCTATAAGCCTTAAATCCTCTTTTTTTGCACCTTTAATCATTGTTTAATATATGTATAACAGTAAAGATAAGAAAAATCACGTTCACTTACTTTTCGAATAATCTTTTGAGGAATTTCGTAGCACGGAACTCTTAGAACTTATCATTCATCTCGGCGTTTCACTCAACTTAAATTTTGATTTTAGAAGCTCGTTGAATTTAATCCCAGGCTGCTTCGTCGTTGCTCGGCGGACCATTTTATGTTAACTCATATTAAATGCTCACAAATACTCAAAATAACAAAACTGCAGTGCACTGTTTTTATTAAATAATATCACAAGAGCCGCTCATGACTACTTCTCTCACAACGAAACATTCTATAAACTCGCATAAACAAACGCAGACGATAAAAATTATTGCCAAAAATGCAAAGCATAAAAAAGACCGAACAATGAAAACGTTCTAAATTAAGATTCAGTTGGAATTATTAGGGTTAGAAACTTGAAATTTAGTGCGTTGTTTACTTTTAAGATGGAAATTGTAGATGTCGCTGTTTTTGCTCGGTATAAGCAGTTTATAAAAAAAATTGAAATTTAAAGGTGTGAAATGAAAACGTTCCAAATTACGATTTATTTAGAATTGTTAAGGATAGAAACTTAAAAATTGACATGTCTGTTACTTTTAAGACGTAAATGCTCACACAGGAGAGTTTTTTTACAAAATTCAAAATTTAAAAGGGTGCAGGAACAAAAAACGTTCTAAAATTACGATTTTTGTGATTATGATGAGGGTAGAAAATTCAAATTTGGCATGAAAGTTGTTTCTAAGATATAGATGTTCACCAAGAGCGATTTCTTAAAAATTTGAAATTTGAAAGTGTCAAATGAGCGGAAAACGTTCTAAACACGCTCTAAATTACGATTTATTTAGAACTGTTTAGGATAGAAACTTAAAAATTGGCATGTCTGTTACTTTTAAGACGTAAATGCTCACACAGGAGAGTTTTTAAAAAAATTCAAAATTTAAAAGGGCGCAGGAACAAAAATTACGATTTTTAGGGTTCCGTACTTAAAAAGTAAAAACGGAAACATTATAAGATCACTCCTGTGTCTGTCCGTCTGTCTGTCTGTCTGTCACAGCCATTTTAATCGTAAACTATGGAACGTGGAAAGTTCAAATTCGGGGAAGTAATAAAGACCATTGACCCACATATTTTCAGATTAATAAACAATGATAAATATATTTAGTAAAAAAGTGGAGGGGCTAATTATGCTACTTGAAAAAAAAAATCTTTTCTTTGTATATCATGTGGAGTATCCTGTGAAAACTTTTGTAACGCTGAACTCAAAAATACATTCCTTTTAATTTTAGGTATTATATTTTCAAAGATATTGTTGAAAATGTAGCGCAAAAATATGCCCCCCCCCCCCCCCATCTAATTCTGAATCTACTGAAACTAAAATTATGAAAAAATTAGAAATAGTAGACGTTAATATAAACCTTGCCGGAAAATTATAGCGATTACCCTAGGTCGCATAGTTTTTGAGTAATTAGCATTTTTCTGTTATACACAAATTTCGATTTACGGGCATTCAGTAAAATTGTTGAGCATTGCTGAATATACCTATTGTTGCAGAAGAATAAAAGCATTGTTGATAATGATTTTCGAAAAAAATCATCCGTAATTAGCTGAGATATTAACCCTTAAAGGTACGGTCAGTTTGGACATACACAAGGACAGGGCGGCGTACTCTATGCCTAGTTAACAACTTTTAATGATATATATGTGTGATGTAATGTACAGTAACAGTATAAAAGCAATAAACGTCAAATTGTTAAAAACATACTAATTTAAGGGGTCTCGGGACTCTAAAAAGTGGAAAAAATGAAAAAAAGACCATTTTCAACATTTAATGTCTTAAAATGTACATGATTTTAAAACACAATTTTAATTGGAATGAAAGATATAAGTATGTTCTTTTGTTTCATGTATTTAAAAAATTGCAAGATACAGAATTAGTATTTATAGGGGGCTCGAAACTATTAGACATTTGTCGAACAAAAAATTGGCATAGCAGTTTACGCGCAGGATTACAAAATAAATATTGCAACTAGAATGAAAATTTTGGTACTTACTTATACTTCAGATTGTAATAATTTCCCTGAACTTGAATAAATTTGTATTTAAAGGGTTTTTATATTTTTAATGCAATGCTGCATTTAGCTAGTACAAAATTTTGAAAATTTCAACAGTAAAATCACCTGAAAAAATATTTTTTTGAACAATAAAAAGGAAATTTTAGGTTCAGTTTATACAGAATAACATGGAATATATGTTTTGAAAATTTCATGAAAAAATATTCAGAGGTTTTTGAGGTATCCTGCGCGTTATACCCCAAAACGCCATTTGGAAAATAATGACTTTAAAGTTTCGGAAACGCCGCTTCAGCTATTGAGCGGGTATAATTCTAAAAGCCAAAACTTCTGTTCTAATGGGAATTTCAAGGAAACAATTATATCAAAATATTCAGAAAAGATAGGAGTTTAACATCTAAAAAATTAAATTTCTTAAATTTTGAAGCTTTAAGCGTCCTGCGACCACTTAATCCTTTCCGGCACGGAGTAATTCTATTTATAAACTTATGAAATAATGAACTGACACCAGAATTTATAAACGAATTTATTAGAAAATGCGAACGTGCTTATTTTTACGTGCATGATAAAAGGAAAATTTTAATTAAATATTCTTGGTGCCATTTGTCTGTTTTGGAATTAAAATTAGGTGTCCGTTTTTTAACGGCATCGCCCTCGAAATATTTAATTAGAATGAATCGCATAAATACTGTGGGATTCGCGATAGTTTGCATTGATTGTATCTCTCAATACGCCTCGAGTGACTTTAAAAGTTAATTAAACACCTATCTGGAAAAACGCGGCACTGACCAAGGCGGCGTTGCAACTTTGAGACCTCAATTCGAAGCGCGCTTAGCATAATGCCAAATTTAAGCTTTGAACAAAGGTTTTGTTTTAGATACACTGTGGAAATAAAGGTTATTACTACGCTGAATTTAGTTTCATGAAATGCCAAATGAAGTTTAACTATGCACTGCCTTTATTGTCAGTACCGAATTAAGGTCATCCTAAACAGATTAGGATAATATTTAAAAAAAAGAGTTATACGAATAGCTATATTTGATATTGTTCCATATATCTCTTTGAACTTTCGTGGTATACCCGATTACACTTTTCTAATATATACAGTTATACCCAACCCTACGTTATATAGTTTTTTTAAAAAGTCTTAGTATTCTTTTAGCAACTTTTTTTTTTTTTAATAATACAATTACAAATTCATATATTTATTCTACGGAACCCTCTGTGCGCGAGTAATGCTCGCACTTGACCGTTTATTGTGATACTGCTGGGGCTATAAAATTCAAATTTGGTATGGAGGTTGCTTCTAAGGTATAGATGTTCACCAAGAGCGATTTCTTAAAAATTTGAAATTTGAAGGTATCAGATGAAAACGTTCTAAATTACGATTGATTTAGAATTGTTAAGGATAGAAACTTAAAAACTGACACAACAGTTACTTTTAAGACGTAAATGCTCTCACAGGAGAGTTTTTAGAAAATTCAAAATTTAAAAGCGTGCAGAAACAAAAAACGTTCTAAAATTGCGATTTTTGCGATACTGCTGGGGCTAGAAAATTCCAATTTGGCATCGAGGTTGCTTTTAACAAGGAGAGGGTCCGAGGTTGGTCTCACTGAATGCGATGAACATTTGTGTACGGTAGAATATAGTTAGTATATAAATATATGAGCGTCAAAAAGCGCAACCCCCAGGGGGTCTTGAGAAAATAAGTCGCAAAGCTTAAGCAACAGTTCATAATCGGATAAATTTCCTTCTTTGGCGAGCTGTTCACTAGTGTGATCTGCAGCACGTTGGATTTTCTGTTTTTTCAGCCCGGATTCAAATCTGGCTCGGACTTCAGAACGAACATTTTCTATCAATCATTTTCGAATCGCAATTGAAAAAATATGTATAATAATTGAAATTTACGAAAAATATGAATTAAATGTATGTTTTGTAGCATATAAGTGCTTTTTTAACTACGAAATTTTGCATGTTTAAATGCATAATAAAAAGTAAAAACAAACAAACAAACAAAAAAAAAACAAAAAAAAAAAAAAAAAACGCATATTTATGGCAAGAGACCAGATTTTTTGTGTTGTTATTTAAAATTATTTACAGTTATTTCAATGAATAATCTAATATTTTTCACAGAGAAATAAATTAAAACGCGTGATATAAATGCTTGAATAATTATATTATTTTAATTTTGTTTCTATATGAAAGCATTTCGAATATTTGATGACTTTTTTAATATCCTTCCTAAATTGTTAATATGACTCTTTTTTATTTCGGATTTTTGGTTTTGTATAATTATTACCTACGTAATATCTATTTTCAGCAATTCAATATGTTTTTAGAAGTTATTTTTAAGCACAAAGACAGTTATTCTAACTATAATCATAAGAATCCAAGATTTAAAAAATATAAAAGTTAAAAAGCGAGTTGGTAAAATAACGATACATTTATTTCACTGTGAAAAATAGTAGCTTATTTATGTAAATAACAGTAAATAAATTTTAAAATTAACTTAATTTTATGGTCTATAAAAGTTACAATTGACTTTTTTTTAGTTTTTTATTATTATTATTAATTTATTTTATCTTTACTTTTCATTAAATATAAGGGGCATTCTCACAATCTTTTGACTTTCATGTCCCTGAATAATAATTTTTATTTTAATACACTTTTTTGTGTTTTTTTTAATTTCATATACTGGGAAACATCCCATTGCATGATTGCACAACTATATTACCGAGATAAATAAGTTTGGACGATGTTGGGGGTCAAACACCTGGAAAACTCCTATACCGTCCCGTGTCCCTGATGCTGATTTTGAAGTTTGGAGCTGTCTGGATAAATTTGTTTCAATAAAAATAATTCGATGTAATTTTTTTTCTGAAACTGGAACTATTGTTTTATATAAATATGTAGCTAAAAATTAACCTGCACACATTTTTAGGGTTGTTATCATTTTTTAAACTCTGTCCCTGGGTTTTAGATTCCTTACCATCCCTCTTCTAAAACTATACAGAAAATCATTTCAGATGCAGCCACAGAATTTTCTTCAAGTTTTTTCTCATGCAGAAGTATGCTAGAGAAATAATGTCTAAAATTCTTTGGCAGGAAATTTACTGTTGAATTTAAATCAGCATTTAAATACCAATTTCAAGCATCGTGGCTTTATTGGTAGTCTCACCGTCCCTAAGGTTTATTCCTGCACTTTTCGAGGTAAATTTAAAAAAAAAAAATTAATTTAATCCAATGTTAACAACTGTTTCTAAAAATCAATGAACATTGTGGCTATCACTTGGTCTTAACAGGATTTTCCTAAAAATAGGTGATAATTTTC
The DNA here is from genome assembly GCA_963932465.1 of Maratus speciosus. Classification (NCBI taxonomy): domain Eukaryota; kingdom Metazoa; phylum Arthropoda; class Arachnida; order Araneae; family Salticidae; genus Maratus; species Maratus speciosus. Next base: position 146,595,892 of record OZ010791.1, read on the forward strand.
CTTACCGTTCCATCCTTACCGTCCCTTTTTTTACCATTTCGTCCCTTTTTTCCAATACCATCCCCTTTTTTTTACCTTACCGTCCCTTCTTTAACACCCCTTTAAGACAATGTTATACAAAAATTCTGTATTAAAAGTACTACATTGTAATTATTTTTTATTTGAATGTCCTGTGGGTACTATGAAAATTCATTAAAAGTAAAAATTTAGAAGAAAATAAAAAGTTATAGGGGTAAAATGGTAAGGAAAGTTAAACTCGCAAGTTTAACTTACACCTCAGTTATATAAAAAAAATTTCGCTGATGACCATTTTTTCTTTATTTTGAATCATTAAGGCATTCGTCTATCAGATTAAAATGTTATTTTAGCAAGTTTAATTTTGTCATATTTTTTTCCCCAAAATTCAAAAGATTGTGAGAATGTCCCATATAAACATGCAAAGATTCGCACTTAAAATTGTATTTATATAATTAAACTGCATTATATAAAAATATTAAACAAGAAAAAAAGTTGATTTCCGAAAGAAATTACTATGTAAACACTTATTCTAATTAAAAATCAAGAATACCAGACTTTAAAAATCATATTAAAAATATAAAAGAACAATTTTAATAAACCATCAAATATTTGAAGTATTTGAATGAGGAAACAAAATGAAAATAATACATTTGTTCACTTATAACTGTAAATAATTTTAAATAACAACAAAAAATTTTCTCTCTATAGACATTATAAATATGCGTTTTTTTTTTTTTTTTTTTTTTTTTTTACTTTTCATTATATATTTAAACATGCAAAATTTCGTAGTTGAAAAAGAACTTATATGCTACAAAACATACATTTAATTCATATTTTTCGTAAATTTCAATTATTATACATATTTTTTCAATTGCGGTTCGAAAATGATTGATAAAAATTTTCGTTCCGAAAAACAAGTCCGAGCCAGATTTGAAACCGGGCCGAAAAAACTCAAATCCAACGTGCTGCCAATCGCACTAGTGAACCGCTCGCCATAGAAGGAAATTTATCCGATTATGAACTGTTGCTTAAACTTTGCGATTTATTTTCTCAAGACCCCCTGTGGGTTGCGCTTTATGACGCTCATATATTTATATACTAACTATACTCTATCGATCCACAAATGTTCATCGCATTCGGTGAGATCAACCTCGGACCCTCTCCTTGTAAGATACAGATGTTCTTCACCAAGAGCGATTTCTTAAAAATTTTGAAGGTGTCAAATGAGCAGAAAACGTTCTAAACACGTTCTAAATTACGATTTATTTAGAATTGTTAAGGATAGAAACTTAAAAACTGACACGTCTGTTACTTTTAAGACGTAAATGCTCTCGCAGGAGAGTTTTTACAAAATTCAAAATTTAAAAGGATGCAGGGACAAAAAACTTTCTAAAATTGCGATTTTTGTGATTCTGCTGGGGCTAGAAAATTCAAATTTGGCAGAAGGTTGCTTCTAAGATATAGATGTTCACTAAGAGCGATTTCTTAAAAATTTCAAATTTGAAGGTGTCAAATGAGCGGAAAATGTTCTAAACACGTTCTAAATTACGATTTATTTAGAATTGTTAAGGATAGAAACTTAAAAATTGACGTCTGTTACGTTTAAGACGTACAGTGGCGGTCAAAAGTTTCCGGCCAGTTAGTTTCTTTAATTTTTTTGACGGAAAGTTTCAGCAAAGAAGAAGCACAATTGCTCCAAAAGTTAGGAATAAGCAAATTACTTCTGACCACGTGATCATTTTGATTGGATACTGAAGATACTTGATGCAAAGGGGAGGAATTCGAAATTCGCGTGTGCAAAAGTTTCCGGCCATTCGTCATACGTTAGTTTTTGCTATGGGTAAAATGTTTTTTTGGACGTGTTTGTTAATTAATCAACATGAATAACGTATTTGAAATTCAAAAATGAAAAGTTGAACAATTTATTGTTCCTAAACGAGTGATTTGTTTGTCGCTAAAGGGACAATCCTCTCGTGAGATTGCGGTCAAGTTGTCGATCGGACAATTTGCTGTGAACGATATTTAAAAGAAATATAAAGATGGTCATGGCCTTAGGAATTTGCCACGGTCCGGGGGACCCCGGAAAACGATTATTCTTAAGGACAGAATTATCAGGAGAAAAGCAGTTGATGACCCGCATAAAAATGTCGCTGCAATTCTCCGCGATTTACGGTGTTAATATATTGTTAAAATAGGTCGGTCTACCGTGTCAAAACTCTTATGTGACGTAGGACTTTATGGAACAGTCGATGTTAAAAAAACCTTTCATAAGTAAAAAAAATCAGAGGGCCCGACTTGCGTTTACCAAGGAATACAAAGGCTGGTCAAGTGAAAACTGGAAAAAAGTATTATTTTTCCAATGAATCGACGTTCAAACTTTTTAGGAGTGATAACAGGCACTACAACCGACGACCTAAAAACAAAAGATAAGATTCGAGATATGTTATTCCAACAATGAAACATGGCGGAGGACACTTTATGCTGTGGTGAGCATTTTCTGGAAAATAATCTTGTCCATTATTTGAAATCCGCGACAAGATGAATAGTGCAATGCATAAGGATATCTTGCAAGATCATTTGCTGCCTTATTCGAAGAAAAATTGTGGTCGCAACTATTTGTTTCATCCTGATAACGACCAAAAGCATACATGCAAGCACGTCAAGCAGTGACTTTCGCACAAAAAAATTCCGCTTTTTAAATGGACAGCCCAATCACTCGATCTAAATCCAATAGAAAATCTTTGAATTTAACTTGAAAACGTGTGTGGAATTATAAAATATTCCAATTCAGCAGCATTTTCACAAAAATTGCAAGAACCGTTGAAAATTTCCAACTTCGACGATCTACAATCGTTCATTGAATCGATGCCACGTTGTTGCGCCGCAGTACTTATTGCTAAATGTATGAATACAAAATATTAACTGTAAATGTTGTTGATCACCGTTATTTTCTGTTATAATACCGTTTTTTTTTTCCAAACTTGCCAAGGTGGCCGGAAACTTTTGAGAACATGCGTTTTCTTTTGAAATTAATTTTGTCAATTAAATTTATTAATATTTAATTTTTATTCTATAAATATGTTCTTAACTGTTATGACAACAAAGTGTATAAGTATCACTTTGAGATTCCTCTTCATATGGGTATACTTACAAATTAACCAAAAATTTTATGCTGGCCGGAAACTTTTGACCGCCACTGTAAATGCTCGCACAGGAGAGTTTTTAGAAAATTCAAAATTTAAAAGGGTGCAGAAGCAAAAAACATTCTAAACTTTTCTAGAAATTTCTGTGATACAATTGATATAGAACCTTGGATAATTAGAAGGTTGGACTTTTGCATGTTAGTCGTTCGCTAAGAATAATTTCTAAAAAATTAGAAATTTCAAATGAAAAATGCAATAAGCAGAAAACATTCAAAATACATTCTAAATTGCACTTTAGTTGGAATTACTTTTAGCTTTCCTCAATAATTTAAATCTCATGTTCGCAAATGATGAAGTTTACTGAAAATGTTGTTTAATTAAAAATTTTTAAATTATCCGTAGCAGTATAATTTCTTCTAATGCAAATAGGCACACAAATACCATTTGGCATATTTTAACAACTACGCTTGCAAAGCCGCGAGTTTTGCTGATGTATTCATAATGACTATTTAAAAAAACAAAACAATAATTCTCTATTTTTCGGAATGGATTATAATTGATCTTCCGTGAAACCGGGAAGGACATTATGCTCTACAGATTTGGTTTCTTCGTCAGAGCAGTCCCCCTTTACTATCAAATACGTGTCCATTGGACGCAAGTCTTTTTGTGTAGTTTGTACTACATTAATTTATAGTCTGTACTGCACATTATAAATCAGTAGTATCTTTGTATTTTGGCAATCTTATAATATATTTGCTGATATGTTAAACGGATCCAACTGGTAATCCTTTTAGATTTTTTTCTTTTTTTTTTTCGATACCCGAAGAGTTAAAGTTATAGATTTCCCCCTCACTTTATACTTTGCATTTATGATATTGCAAAGGAACTGCACTAGATGTTAAAAGATACATAAATTTACATAGCTTTCTACAAATTTCTTTAAATTCAGGCTTTTTCTAAAATTAGTCTGCAGTTTTGTACAAACTATGTAAGAAAAGTTTTTACCTATAGAAACAATTTCATTTGTAGTATGAAATTGTGCATTTTCATTCAGGACGAAAAAACCTTATACAATTGTTTATAAAAAGGACAGATTTTTCTTTTTTACACACTCAGCATAGGGTCTTTAATAATGATAAAAAAAACAAAAAGAAAAAAAAGATAAGTAAAAGTAAAACACGGAGGAAAGTCACATCCTTCTAACGACTAGCGAGAAGAAATTCAGATTTTTGTTGTTGTTTTCGTCGAAGTAATGTCGCATTTTTTACTTGAACCACATTGCTCAACGCAGGAGAAAGGAAATGCCTTCTAAAATTTACCTTTTCCTTTCAACTAGTTGGTTCATTGACTCAAAAGCTATTAGTAGAAAAATATTTAGATATTGTTTTCGGCGGTAACATCAAACTACTCGGTAATAAATGTCGAACCAATCATTGCATCAACATTACCAATCTGCAGCAAAACAAAATATAAAATTACTATTGTTCATTTTGTCATAGAAAATTTTCATTTCATATTAATATTTTATGCCTATAACATTACTTAAAATTCTTTTATTTACGCAAGTATGTCGTGTTTATATGAACGATAGTTTCTCAATAACACATCATTACGGCTGCTGAGTCTTTTTTTTTTTTTTTTTTCTCAATTTCCTAATTGACAAAAGTGATTTGTTATTTATATACAGTCGAGCCCGGCTAAAGCGAGGACATAGTTAAAACGAGCAATTTGCATATTAAGAAAGGTTCATCGTTTAAATTATATTAAGATTATCTCGTTTATTACGAGCGACAAAAGTAGGGTCACGGCTAATTTGAGCAAAACATTGTTTACTTCAATTTTAATTTCGGCGAAAAGTAGGCTAGAAATAAAGGAATTCCTTCACGTGCCTGTAAGATCCACAGGGAACAACACTGTACGTTGAATTTCTGTTTCACAATTCTATCTTTATTGTTTTTTATCGCAAGAAGGAAAACAGAAAGTTCCGAAGAAAAGCAATCGCAGCCAAAAAAGACGATGCTTTGCAGTATCATATTGACACCATTTTATTCCTTTCTGAATAATGGAATCAGCCTTCTACACTTACAATTTCAGTTTTATAATTGCATTATTGTCTTTCGTTTATGTCCTTACTAGACCAGCCATACTCAACCTTTTTTTCGCGCGGGCCGCAACACACTAGAATTATAAAATACAGGGTGTCCCAAAGTAATGGGACAAACTTTAAGGGGAGGTAGGGGACATCACAAGGATTCATATTTGCATAGCAACCCAGGGTCGGAAACGCTTTCCTGGCGCGGTAGTGACGACACAAAACACAAGAAAGGCAGGATACGAATAAGAGGAGAAAACATGTTTATTATCCTTAGTACATCAAAAAACTAAGAAGAAAGAACATTAAAGGGTTGAAATTACGACCCCGGGCTGTGATGCATGGAAGCGCATCTCCGGCGTATGGAAGATCCAATGTTCTCGAAAATACTGGGAGTGCCCCGGACTTCCCCAGCAGCTGCCACGATGCGCGTAACAAGTTCCTCAACACTTTCCAGCATTGTCCCGGCATTTTTGCAGTACTAAGAATAATAAATATGTTTTCTCTCCCTGTTCGTGTCCTTTCTTTCTTGTGTTTTGTGTCACCGCGACAGGAAAGCGTTTCCGACCCTGGGTTGCTATGCAAATCTGAATCCTTGTGATGTCCCCTACCTCCCCTTAAAGTTTGTCCCATTACTTCTGGGACACCCTGTATACGTAATATTATATAAAGAAATATAACAAAGTAGTGTAACAAATACTTATGATCATATACTTCTCATGATATTGGATGCTATCAATAACTTTTCCGTCTTTTTAACACTTTGCAACTATGTTCGAAAGTGAATTCGTATGTCTGTCTGTTCGCGCTCTAACTCTCGTAAATATATTCGGATTGGCATGTAAATTCTGTATCTTACTATAGAATTCTCAGTATTGAAAATGAATTGTGTATCATTTATACTTCGTTTACGGGGACATATAAAAGAATTCCGTTACATTATGGTCTTTAGATAAAATAATTTCCAATGCTTTTAAATAATGTTGCAATACTTCAAACATAATGAAATTTATATACATCACTGAGGTGGGATAAAACAAAATTTCTCAGCAATATAGAATAAGAAGCATTTATAGTTCGTTTGCAGGACGCACAAAATAATTTCATTACATTACATCTATGGGGGAAATATCTTTGCAAATGCATTTTAATGATATTACTAAATGGAACCCGCGAAAACTTGACGGAAGAAAATACTCTAACAATACCAGTAAAATAAGCTTATTTATTCTTTAAGAGGAGGAGAGTATAGAACAGTGTTACAAAAATTTTATTTAAAAAGTTTTTTCCCGCACCGGTTGAAACCCACTGGAATATATTACTAGGAATCATTCATTAATTATCTCACACAAATTTCGTGGCTTTTTGACTCCTCCCTCTATGTAACAGATTGTCACACTCGCATAATACACCCCAACCCAGTCTATTGTGATGTTGCAATTTTTGCAATTGTTATTTAGATTTTGATTGAAAGAGCATTGCAATTATTTTTTATATGCTATTTATTAACTATTAAAATAAATATCATAAAACCGTCAATATTTTGTGCGTTTTTTTTTTTTTACTTCAAACTGTTGCACTACGAAGGAAAAATGTACCTGAAACTTCCTGAACAAAAATACACAATTTTATGAATTTAATTTATACAACTTTCAAACAATGCCTACAATGCCTACGTTCAATATTTTAGATGTAACGTCACAATGTGTTAACCTATCGCAACCCGATGTCACACGATGTCCCACTTTGTGGACTCCGCCCCCTCCCCCCTTGAAGTATGACGTAATCAGGACTGCGGAGTTGTGGAGTCGGAGTCGGAGTCGGGCCCATTTTTGAGCGAAAGAGTTGGAGTCGGATCTGTTAAAATTCCCGGAGTCGGAGTCGTCCATTTTACAAGCAGGTCTGCGTTGTCGAAGTCGGCCCATTTTTGAGCAAAAGAGTCGGAGTTGGAGTCGGATCTGTTAAAATTCCCGGAGTCTTAGTCGGAGTCATCCATTTTTCTCACCGACTCCGCAGTCCTGGACGTAATTAATGGGTGATTCCTTACATTCTGAATGAATACAATCATTCGTGATTTTCTTATTTAATGCATTCCGCTGTTTGTCTGTAAATCCGTTTTTCCGTAAGGAGAATACATGATCGGAAAAACTCGTGTTACAAACATTTGACGAAAAGGGATCAACCGTGAGGATGGGGCATGAAGGATATTCTATAAAGGGAAATGAAACATTTGCCGATATCTTGGAAAGAAGATTATCAATGTATAGAGTTATCTGTTGAGTATATTTTAACGAAGATAAAATAATTTTAGATATTTGTCAGAGAACATTTTAAATTTATAATATTATAACACAATTCGACGAAATTTAATACGTTATTACAGTAAACTTATCAAGATTTCGACTGAAATGAACTATACTTAACCGCTTCCCTCACCAATTTTTTTGGAAAAAACTGCAAAAAATCATCACATTTTTTACAATCACATCATTGCATTTCATTATTTGCATTTCATATCACAAAACTTGGAAAACTGCAAATCAAATATTATATATAATTTAATTATATATAATTTATTATATTATATAAGAATATTTTCTTTCTTTTTAAGCTTCAGGCCGAGTCAAAACGTGATAAAACAAATCGTAATGACGAATTATGCCACGCTCGAATTTTCTCGGGATAATAATTAACTGTCATATATACGAGCCCGATATAACTCGGGATAATAATGGAAGCGGTTTATACTTCCTAAATAAAAATGCATATTTTTATTAACCATATTTATGCTGCTTTCAAGAAATTCTTACCTAATCGTTTCATGTTGGTGATGTGACGTCAAAGTGTGTTAAGGGGGCACAGGACTTTTGAATTTGTCGAAACAATCAAAAACATCGCCTTCTTCAAAGTAAAAAAACGCAAACAATATACTATTAAGATCTTTTTCCCCTTCCTGCCTAAAGTATATATCCTTAACTACATTATACAGAAAAATAAATGTTGTATGTACAAAATTATTTTAAATTTTAAATTTAAAAATTTATCTCACTAATGCGTAATTAAGTGCTGCGCGCATGATAAAACTCTAAATTATGCATATAGAAAACAATTTTTGAACAAAATAGAATTATAACACACCTACTTCTAACTTAAAACCAAAATATACGCAAAAAGTTTTGTTTAAAATTTAATTTTAGCATAAAATAAAAAAAAGTTCAAAAATTTCAAATTTTTTTTCAAGTTTTTCAAATGCAAAAAAGAAAATAAATAACTAAAATATGTGTTTTTGTTTTGTCTTGTTTTAGCATGTAGACTATAAAGAAATTCATATTTGGTTAATTTTTTTAAGCTGTAGCTTACATAGTTTAAAAGTAACAGTGCGCGCAAACTCCAAATTTACTAATCTGAGAAAACGCTTTTTAAAGTTTCAGTATCTACGGACATTCCATTATACTCACCGTCTATAAATGATTATAACTCAAGAAATAATGCATATTATTGAATGGGGTTTTTTGCATATCGTTAAGAAATTTTAAAACATTCAGAATAAATCCAAAACCGAAAACTGATTTTTTGAAAGTTTAAAGGTCCTGTGCGCCCTTAACTCATCCCCATTCCCTGCCACACGGTGTCCCACTTTGTAAACACAATATCCCTTGAAGTGTGACGCAATTAATGAACGATTCCTTCAATTCTGGACGCCTGAAATCATTCTCATTTTTATTTATTGCAATTGTTGCTCTTTTTTATTCCGATGTTTGCCTGTAAATCTGTTTTTCCGCAAAGAGACTTCACACTAGGAAAAACACGTAGTAAATACATTTTACGAAAATGGACCAAACGAGGGGAAGGGGGCGGGACATAAAAGATATTCTAAAAAGGAAATAAAACATGTGCCAATATCTTGAAAAGAAGACTGATTGTGTATAATTTATCTTTTAAGTATATTTTAACGAATATAACTAATTTTAGATATTTCTCAGAGGATATTATAATTTTATAATATGATGCACAATTCGACGAAATTTCGTACATTATTACAGTAAACTCACCGAAATTTCGACTGAAATGAACTAAGTTAATACTTCCTAAATGAAAATGCACATTTTTATTAACCTTATTTATACTGCTTGCAAACAATGCTTACGTAATCGTTTCATGCTGTTGATGTGACATTACAATTTGTTAATTCATCCCCATTCCCTGCCACGCTGTAGCACACTGTATCCCGCTTTGTAAACATAACATCTCTTGAAGTGTGACGCAATTAATGGATGATGCGTTAGATTTTGGATGCATAAAATCATTCTGATTTTTTCTTTAAGGGGGTCCGGAACACAAAATCTTCAAATTTTCTGAAAAACAATTATTATATTAAAACTTTCTCTGTTCTTTTCCGTTTAAAATGACTTTAAATCATGCTTCTATCTTAATTTGAACAAGAAATATTCATTTTTTTGTTTTGGTTTGTTTTCAAAATCTAACTTTCAAGCAATGGTTGTTGTGCAAACGACTTTTTGTGAAAATGCGTTTTTCTTCATGATGGGTTTTTTCAACATTTCTCGTATTTAAATTGTTATAAGTCAAGAACCGTTAAAGATAAATGGTTCAAACTTGGAACATGTCTTTTTCAATTATGTTACTTTAATTTTGATTCAACAAACTTGAAAAAAATATTTACTTTTGAAAATCTGATTTTTTTTTAAAAGTTACATCTTTTTTTTTTACTTTAAATATTTTTAATTTTTATTTAAATTAATATTTTTAAAAAGGCTGAATCTAAATTAAAACTTATATATTTCTGTTTATTTAAAGAAAAAAAAATAAATTCTACAAATAATATTTCGAGTTATAACGATTTTAAACTACCCCACTTTTTTAATAAAATTTAAATTTTAAATTAAAAAAAATTAGGAGAAGTTTTATTATGTGATATAGCTTACAAATAATATGGTTAACCACCACAAAAAATTTCAAAATTTTAACTTGTTAAATAAAAATTATTTGAAAATGTGTCCCGGACCCCCTTAATGCGATTGTGCGTTCTGTTTCTTATTCCGATGTTTGCCTGTAAATCCGTTTTTCCGCATAGAGACGTCATAGTCGGAAAAACACATAGTACATACATTTTACGAAAATGGACCAAACGAGCGGAAGGGGGGGGGGGCATAAAATATATTCTACGAAGGAAATAAAACAGGAGGTGATATCTTGAAAAAAAGATTGACAGTGTATATTTAAAGAAAATAAGTAAAAACTGATGTGAATGAATAAGAACGAAAAACCTTCTTAAAACACCATCAAAAAATGTTTAATTAAAATTTTTAAAAGTGTATATTTATCTCCTAAGTATATTTTAACGAGGATAAAATAATTTTAAATATACTTCATATTTTAATTATATACACTTATTATTTTCCGCTTACTTGGTATATGGTTATGGTTTGATATGTTCAAATTATATTATTTTTGAACTCTCGTCTGTATCGATCGTTCGACGACTATTATAGAATGGTATGAATAACCAGTCAATTTCTACGATGTTGGTTGGGAGAGATTAAAATTCGATTACACATAATTCGACGAAATTTTATATGTTATTACAGTAAACTTAACAAAATTTCGACTGAAATAAAGCTTGTATAACTATCGTAATTTACGCGTGTATGCCGCGCGGCTTTTATACCAAAAAAATATTTAGAAATCCAGAGCGCGCTTTAAGTACAAAATATTTACTTTTTTTTTTTTTAAATACTAATTGACTGTATTTTTTACCTTTTTAATATTTTTCTAATAGTTAGTAACATTGAACTTCAAATTTATCTGTTGATATCTTCTCCTCAAATTATATCATTTTTGGACTCTCGTCTGCAGTGGTGTAGTCGTAAAAAAAGCAGAGGGCATACGCTCTAAGCGGAGGGTATACGCTCAAGACAGAGGGTATACCCTAGAGTGTGTATACTATAGCTTTTTTGAGAAACAGAGGGTATACGGTATTCCTAAAAAAAAATCCAGAAGGTATACGGCGTATACCACAGTATACCCTCCACTACATCCCTGCTCGTCTGTATCGATCGTTCGACGGCTATTTTTTGTCATGAAATAATTTTTTGCTCTGTTAAATATAACGGTTGCATTTTAATAGAATAAAATCTGCCCGTAATCATTTTTTGTTACGCTTTATTATTATTATTACTGTTGTTGTTTCCAAATAAAGTATTAAAACTAGGCGTGCGCAGGTTTAAGGGTGCGGCACACACGAGTAAAAAAGAAAGACAGAGAGAGAGAGAAGGAAAAAGAAAAAAAAAGAAAGAAAAGTATGTTATGAAGTATAATTGTTATTTTTATTTAATATTTTAGTCTCTTTAAGTAAAAAGAAAATTAAATAAAGAGTAGTTCTTTTTCTTTAGATGACGTGAAAGTATTTGTAATGCCTTAATAACTTATTTTTATTTGTTTGCTTATTTGATTAAATTAATTTCTTGAATATAAAGCTTTGAGTCATTAGAAAAAACATGTTTTTTCAATAAATTGCTAAAAATAATACCTAGGTTAACTTACAAACTGTTGCATGCTCTGTTTAATATTTATTTTCTTTAGGTAATTTTAAGTATAACACATTTTTATATGCTGATTAATTTTTCGTAATTCTGTTGCTGACATGAGAACGACAACTCGCATCTATGAGAACGACAACTTTTAAATAATAGTAATAATAATAATAATAATAACAATAATAATAATACACTATTTCAAGCTAATTTTGCAGTTACACAGCCAATAGTTTATTAATTGCACTCGCTGATGGTCAGCGTACTAGAAATGTATTATCTTATTATTTAAATAGTAAATAAACATTTGTAACAATTTATTGACTCCAGAAGTTATCAAATTTAGGCTTAAATTTGCCTATATATGTATGTTGTAGATTAAGTATACATAGCTTTAACTTTTATACTCCTTCCTCTTTAAGAAAGATAAGCTAATAAAAAATATACAAATTAATCTCAAAATGAAAAACTGTCTTACTGTGTAAAAATAAGTTATAAACAGGGTTGTTTGAACTTATTAAAATTCACCGCTTAAAATTTTCTCTTATTAAATTCAACATAGAGATTTTAAAGCAAGAAACATAACTTTTATATTGTGCAGTATAATATAAATAATATTTTGATTGATATTCAGGTTAAATAACTTTTTTTTTCTAAAAAAGTCATATTAAACAGTACATACATTCATACTAAACGCGGACACATACAAAACAAACCCTTTCTATCATTCTGCTTTTATTCAATCAGGATATTAAGCGTACAGTCGTGGAATAAAAAAGTAAACACCCGGTACTAACTCTGCAAAAAAATATCGAAGAAGAAAGTACTGGTGCCACACGATTGGTAATAAAGTCTACTTTTAAATGATGTATATAAAATTTGCTTAGGGGGCATCTACATATTAAAACGAGCCTTAACTTCGTTTTTTTTCAATAGCAGTACACAATTCTGACAGCATAAATGAACTCTACACCCTTCAATTAGCCTAAAAACGAATTTTTATGCGATTCGGACGATAAGTTTCCGAAACATTAATTATTTTAAGACGAGCGTATTTTAGATGCTGTATCCAAATTGAAGTTCCGTACTCGATTGTTGACCGAGAGAGCACCCTTTTTGATCAAGGCATCTCAATCAGTCATTAAAGACTGCTAGATTACAAGATAACATAAAAAATTTCAAAATATCTAGTCACTTCTATCATAGACTGGCCCTTAAACCATCATTTTACCGTTTTTTAAGCATAATTTGAAAACTACTTGGAAGAAAAATGTGAAATTTTGGATTTCCATAAAGCAGGACTTAATAAATCTAAATCCATCAAAAAAATTGTAGGTTGCAATTCATAATTTTTTCAAATATTAATTTCATAATTCATATCATAAAATTATAAAAATTGCAAATTCAACGTGTTTATGTTTGGATATTTTAGTATTATTGCTACACAAAATATTAGCACATTAGAAATATAATTTCAGGAGATATTAATGAAAATATTAAAATGTAATTTAACACTAGAAGCACAAAATTTTGAATGTTTATAATTCAAAAACTTATCATTTAAATGACTTGAAATTTGGTGTCTAGGCATAGTCTGAACCGAAGATTTGAAATATCTTGTTAAAATTGGGTACTGCCATTGAAAAAAATTAAGTTTGGGTTCGTTTTAATATGTAGACGGCCCCCAAAGCAAATTTTGTATACATAATTTAAAAGTAGACTTTATTTCCAATCGTCTTGTACGATAATTTCTTGGGGAGTTAGTAGGGGGTGTTTACTTTTTTTTCCACGACTGTACATTGAAAAGATTAAAAAGGTAAGAGATTTTTTCTTCCGAACATATTTTATACAATAATTTGTTTTAAGGGATTTTTTTTCTTTTCTTTTTTTTTTTTTTCATTCGAACTATCTCAGATTTAAAGAATTATTGAATTTTAATCTCTCCCAGCCAACATCGTAGAAATTGTCATGAATATCCAGAAAAAAAATATTTTATGTACCACAATTTAAATATAGAACACATGTTCTTAATATAGAACACGCTTTAAAGATTCAAACTAATGACCTTGTTGCTTGCCTATTGCCTTTAACTGCAGAGCTATCCTCAAATATTCTTATATTACAAAGTAAACAATCTTTAGAATGAAATAACGAAAAACATAAATAGATTTAAAGGTTAAATAAATTTCTGCATTCTCATTCGTATGTATTTGTTCAACTTAAAAACCGCTTTCATTAATACTCGACTTTGTCTTTGAGTTAGCAAAAACAAAAAATGAGTTTTAAGTAATGCATATATATATATATATAGATAGATAGATAGATATAAGTAGGTTTTGCGATAATAAGGAAAACCTTAAGAATTGTGTTGTTTTCAAAAAAGCTTTCAGAATTTTCTAAAGTTAAAGCAAAGACATGGTAAAGGAAAATAGCACACGTTTTTTTAGTGATGTCCTTGAAGCCGTTTTCACCTTTTCATAATTTTTATATCAAAATGCACATACGTGCAACAGATTCGCATAATAAAACCATTCTGATTAAACATCGTTTCTTCACGATACAAAATTTAGTTACGCCCTTAGATTATTTCGTTGTTAAAGTATCTAGCGTGTTTCAAGAGTGAGGACCAATTCCCATTTCACTGTTAATATATTTTATTTGCATAAAAATATTTTTCCTTTTGGAATGTCATCTCCACCATAGTCTATTTTTAATTAGAAATGGCATCACTAGTCCAATGTTGCTACTTGCGCTTCCCTCTCTCTCTTCATTTTTCTTTTACACCGGTTGGTACATGATTGCCTCAAATGACTATGTTTTTATTATTTGTCCTACTGGTATTTCCATATAATGATTATCGAGATATATCTCTAAGGAAAAATGTATCATGTTCATGACGGTAGCTGGCTACAAATGCAGTAGATTCCGCTTATTGTGATTCCCATGGAACCACAAATTTTTTATAATAATATCCAATTTGAGACAATAAGGTATTTAGGAAATAATGATAACATCTAGAATTACAAAGATAACTCACTCTTGATGCACTCGTGACTTTTAATAAAAAAAAGCTGAAAACATATATTGAAAGAATTTGATAACATTTGTTTGTTTACAATTTTTCCTTAAAAGATCATTAATGAATTGTTTATACTATTATGATTTTTTTTTATTGCACGAGCGGTGTAGCTTGTTTCAAAAATTTTAAAACTTTCTTCATTTCAGCATCTAAAATGGTTCTCAATAAACTTAACCTTTAACTGATGTTATCGGTCTCACAGACCGCTGCTTTTTTCTATTTTTATAGTTTAACTTGGAACTTTCAGTTTAACTACAAACACTATCGAAATTTTGTTTCGTTTGGAACTTTAGTACTATCACCAGAGGCTTTTGAATAGGTGAATTTTAATTATAACAGTCCTGCACAAAAAGTTAAGTACAAAAACACTATCCTATGAGTTAATGTCGCCTTTCGATGGAGTGGTCTCAATTACAGATCCACAGTAGTTCTATGACAATTTCTATCACATTAGTTACAGGTTAATCTCGTCGTCTTGATCATCAGCAACATCCTCATCATCATCGTTTTGTATTTATTCGCAAACGTTTTGGAAGATTTCAATTTGTGTCAGCTTCGCAGCTACAAGAATGTAGCTGTCGATCGCAATCCAGTCCTCAAAACCTTCTTAAAAAAAAAAGGCTTGTTTGCCTCATTTTTTCTTGAATTTTTTTATTTTATATTTTATTAAAATTTTTAATTTCTTTTTTTCTTTTTAATTCGTACAATCAGCGCTTCTCAAAGCTTAACCAATTATGAGAAAATTTCGAAAATATTAATTAATATTTCAAATGAAAATCAAATTTCAAATTACTTTTTGCTTAAAAGGCGCAAAGGCCAACCTAGTGAAAAATATTCCATGCCGGGAATCGAACCCGGGCCATCAGTATAGCGCACTGACGTTCTACCGACTAAACCACATGGAACGATACCCAGCCTGGAACTTCTCACTATTACAGGCTGGCAAGGCTACAAACGCAGCACAAGGTGGAATATTTTCTGTGGGCCACCAACATGGGGCAAACACAGACGCATAATTAAATCCAGCATCGATTGAATCTACATTAATATTTGGAATTTTTTCCAGAGAGAAACATTCGCCTTGCATACAATATTTCAAATGAAAATGAAATTTCAAATTACTTTTTGCTTAAAAGGCGCAAAGGCCAACCTAGTGAAAAATATTCCATGCCGGGAATCGAACCCGGGCCATCAGTATAGCGCACTGTAGAACTAGTCGGTAGAACGTCAGTGCGCTATACTGATGGCCCGGGTTCGATTCCCGGCATGAAATATTTTTCACTAGGTTGGCCTTTGCGCCTTTTAAGCAAAAAGTAATTTGAAATTTGATTTCCATTTGAAATATTGTATGCAAGGCGAATGTTTCTCTCTGGAAAAAAAAAAAAAAAATTCCAAATATTAATGTAGATTCAATCGATGCTGGATTTAATTATGTGTCTGTGTTTGTCCCATGTTGGTGGCTCACAGAAAATATTCCACCTTGTGCTGCGTTTGTAGCCTTGCCAGCCTGTAATAGTGAGAAGTTCCAGGCTGAGTATCGTTCCATGTGGTTTAGTCGGTAGAACGTCAGTGCGCTATACTGATGGCCCGGGTTCGATTCCCGGCATGGAATATTTTTCACTAGGTTGGCCTTTGCGCCTTTTAAGCAAAAAGTAATTTGAAATTGGATTTTCATTTGAAATATTGTATGCAAGGCGATTGTTTCTCTCTGGAAAAAAAAAAATTCCAAATATTAATGTATTAATTAATAGTTCCCACTCTCTTAAAACGAATGAGTGGATTTGGTTGCTCAAAAATGAGTTCTAATTTATTAGATCGTGAATGAGTTGATTTTTAAATGTTTAGCTCAACTTGATTTCAGCTGTTATTTTTCTATTGTGCTCAAGGAGAGCTGAAATGAAACAACTCAACTTGATAAAAATTCACTCATTACCGAGCCGTTCTTTGCGATTCGTTCGTCTCGTCTCGCCGTCGCGCCTGTCCCCACAAGATGGCGAATGTAAACATGAAGTTAAAGAAGTTTACTTAATGATGAAACATTGAGGAAGAGGATGGACCTGTTTTACTCGGTAAGTTTTATAAAAGCATTTAATTTATACTTAGTTTTTAGTGGAATTGTATGTACTGATTTTATTTTAATCTTGAAGCACGTGGTAACGGATTTCGTATACACACTAACTTAATTTACACACATACTGTGCCTCCCTAGCATATAAAGCTTTAAAATTTTGAAAAAATTCTCCTGCATTTCTTAATTTGTTGTAAAAATAAATAACTAAAGATTCCTGCATACGCTCAGCGTCACTGCCGGCAGCTTATTTTAGAAATGCTTCTATATTTTAAAATTGTTCTGCCCTTTTATTTTTTACTTATTTATTTTCGTTTAAAATGTCCTGTTTATTACTTTGTTGATAAATAAATAAATAAGCTGATCATAGCGTCATGTAAAACCAAGGGAGGATGAGGGGAGGTGAAAATAATAAAAGTTTTCTTTTTCGATTGACAAACTTTGTCAGATATAACAGTACTAAGTATTTTGTGAAAGTAATTTTTCAGATGAATCATATCAACCAAAAATATGTTTTATAATTTGTAGTAAATAATTTTGTGAAAAATTACAAGAATTTCGAAAGAATTGTTTCCATCTCTATAATAGGTAGATGTGCCAGTAATGGACAGCCCTTGATGTTTTTGTTAAAAAAAAAAAAAAAAAAAAAAAAGATAAATATTTATCTTTAATTATTTATTTTATAATTCCCCCTTGCACTGGGTTATTGTTGACACTTTTAATCAAACCCATCAAGAAGCAGAAAATGTTTTAAAGTTTCGCTGTTTTTCTGTGAAAATCTTAATGAAGAGGTTAAGAAATGGCTTTGTTTAATTAATTTATATATTTTTTATTTTCTTGCAATATTTGAATGTTTTTGTTTGAGTAGCAATAGAAAACTTAGAATTTTATGTACTAACGGCCATTTACAAAATTTCATTTATTTTTAAGATTTTAAGACCTGTCTGTGTTCATTACTGGAACACTTAATTAGTCAATTTCCAGTAAAGGACACCCCATGTAAGCATTGCTAAAAATGCAATTTCAGTAACGTTCATAATGCATTTAAAATCCTTTGACTTAACTGAAAACTTAAGTAATCAATTTTTAATTTTTAAATTGCACTTACTAGAGATGCAACGAATATTCGGCAGAAGCCGAATATTCGGCCCATTCGGCCTGTCTGCCGAATATTCGGCTTCGGCCGAATATCAAGTCCATTATTCGGCCTTGGCCGAATAATACTGTAATAAATGTTTTTATATTTACACAGTATAACTTTTTAATTTGACAATTTATATTCATCATATATAATGAAAATTTTATTTGAAATTAACTAACACTTTTTTTTTCCCATTAACTTTCATACTCCGAATAAGTTTTATCTACCCATTTTTATATAAGAGGCTAATTTAAGAATCATGTTAAAAAAATTTTATGCTGTATCAGTAAGTACAAAAAGTATCTGTAATAAGCTAAAATAATCTGTTAAATTTAAAATTAATCTATTCAAAATTGTTTTAATACAGCTGTACAAGCTAATTCAATTTTTTTTTTTAAATCATAATGGGAAGTTTAACATTTAACCCTTGTTACATAAAAAAATATTTTTTTCAATAATATTTTGAATTATACCTATAAAGAACATAAATATATGATTGATTAGATATAGATGTATTATATGTATAAGATATTTAAGTCGTATATGTTGCAATACTTAAGGGTTTTTTCTTTTAGTAAAATACGCTTAAAAGTTAAATATATTTTAAGTTATTTTTTTTAAGTCTGTTACTATTTCTTATTAAATAATGAAAGAAATGTAAATACTAAATTCTTTTAATTAGTATGCATTTACATTTTAGATATTTTTTTCAAGAATAGCATTGTAATGCCTTAAAAAACAGTTAAAATGTTTTCAATAAACGTAGATTGTGATGCAGAAATAATAATAATAATTCAGCATTCTCAGGTGATAGTCTATTTCTTTTTTTTTTTTTTTTTTTTCGTAAATGTTACCTGCTTCTGAAAATAATCTCTCACTATATATGGTATTTCCTGGTGCAGAAAGGTACTCTTTGGCTAATTGTGAACGGTTTGGAAAGTCTTCCGAATTTTTCGCCTACCACTCCAAAGGACACTGTTGTCTTTCTAGTAGTGGCTGGGAAAGAAAATTACTAATTTCTTTTACTTCTTCACATTGAGGGGCACTTTCTATAGAGGCTTCACTGCTGACAGCAAAGAAAAAAAAAATAATAAAGATAAATAAAAATTTTGTTAATTGTGAGCTTTATAAAGTCTACAATGATTTCTTTCCACCATTTTAGAGGATATTCCTTTCACCCTTTCTATCAGTGGTTTTTCTTAAGACATTAAGATTTCTTATTTTTTATTTTATTTCATCTGAAAGCTGAAACTTATGTTTCCTAGTACTTTTAAAATTTTGTCATTATTTTAAAATGTAACAACAACACACATATCTATTAAAATGTAATTAGACGGTACCTGATGAGCAACTTTTGCTAAGAATTTTTTTTTTTTTTTTTTTTTTTGGGGGGGGGGGGTCTGAATTATATTATTGAGGCAATTTTTAGGCCGAACATAGCCGAATATTTTTTCAGAGTAAAATAATGCTTTAAAAATTAAAAATTTGTATATAAATAATTTTTTTAAAGAAAACAATACATTTTAATTGTGAAATATACAAGAATTGTGCATATAGTGCATACTATATTTTGTTTTTAGGCAAAAATAAGTTCAGTATTCGGCCGGCCGAATAGGCCGAATATTCGGCTGTAACTTGGCCGAATATTCGGTATTCGGTTATTCGGCCAAACCACTATTCGTTGCATCACTAGCACTTACCAGAATGTAATAACACTAAAATTTTTATAAATAACTGCTTTTAAGTTATTTTATTGATTGATAAAATTTTAATATTTTATGCTTTTTTTATATATACCTTGCATATTTTATAATCTGGCAATCAAATCAGCCAGGAAGCAGAAAATATTGTTTAAGAGCACAGTCAAAGAAGGGCTCATAGGGCTTAATCCCTCTCCGTTTAAATAAAAACAATTAAGTTACAGAAGCTATTAAAAATCTATTTTCTGTCTTAAATGTTTCCTTGTTCACCTCTGAGCCCCCCGCCACACACACACACAAAAAGTAATACTATTAATGAAAGTTATAGGTAATATTCATGAAACAAGTAAATCTGCAGATCAGTGGCCTCAAACATCAGTTCTACAGTTTTATTTTGAAATTATTTTATTTAGTGTTTAAAATATTCAACTCAAAATATCATTTCTTTCATATTTGTAATATTAATTATTATAAATGATACATCAAGTAGTCTCTGGAAGAATAATTGCTAAAAATAGTGAGACTAAACACTAATATTCCAAAACTTTTTTTTAATTATACCTTTTAAATTCCCGTTTCAATAATTTGATAGCTGTAATTGCCTGATATTTAGTATTTTAAACTATCCATCTAAAATAATTAAAACATCGATCTTCTTATAATTACAATAACTGATGGAAACAGTAAATGATTATCACAAATATTTTATTAATAACTGGTATCCTAATTGTTAAATTTATTTGAAAATAACTATTTTGTTTCATTCTATGTATTCATTAAATTCTGTTTCTAAGTACAGTCATAAAAACAATTATATTTATTACTTTTTATGGGTTGTCCTGTCCATTACTCGGCCAGAGGTTGTCCACTGTCTTTTGGGTGTTTTGATACATTTCTGTTATTTAAAATTAAATTTTGGTTCATATTGGGAAATGAGACTGTCAGAAGGGTTATTTAAACTTGGTAAAAACAAACTAGCTACATATATACTGGGCTTAGCAGTCATTTTGTTTTTCAGAAAGTAGAACAAAGTGTTTTTAGTGAATGAAAAACCTCTTTCCAGAAAAATATACTACAGGAAGAATTTGTTATGTATTGTGAAAGTGATTCGGAATTGAACTGCATTTACCATTTTGTGATCAATAAATTAGCTGTTGAGTTATAAGCATTTTTGATCGTAAAACACAAACTGTTTGGATTTTAAAGAAGGATTTTTCTAATAGAAAACTCAAAAAATGAGTAAATTTATTTATTCAAAAAAATTTTATAGCATTTCTTGTCACATGGGGTAAAATAGGTATAAGCCATCTTTTTTATGCTAGTTGAGGTCAAGATATGAATGTATGAAAATTGATCAAAATTGAAAGACTTTTGAGAGCAAATTGTTATTGATCCTGTGTTTAAAACTGAAATTGTGCTTTGTTATATGAAATTAGGCTATAAATTAGTTGCGAACATCTGTTATCCGCACTTCGCTTTGGAATGTAAACATTAAAAATCGCTGTTAACCGACAATTTTTGAAAAATCACATTAAATCAAAGTACCATATTTCCGGCCATAAATTAAATTAAAACATATGTTCTAACTTTATTAAATTGGGTGGATTAAGGGTGTATTCGAAAAAATATTTTTCCACCCTCAACAGCTCAAAATTTTCTGGGACATTTTCAGACTCATTTTTAAAAGTAACAACATGGAACTTGCTGGGGTGATTTTTGAAGAGATGCATAAGAGGCCGTGTGATTTCATTTTTCGCTCAATTCATTAGAATTTGATTTTTAAACAATTATTTTCTCTGTATGACCATTTTTTTCATTCCCAGATCTCCCGCTTCCGAAAATTCGGTTCAAGACGCCCACTTTGACAATATTTTCTGCATTTATCAAAAAATCGAAAAGCACGGCGCATTATGTAGTTTCTAAATAAGAGAATTTCCCAGTTTGAGGCGTTTGAAAGCAAAAATGAATCAGAAAATAAGCAGTTTGGATCTGAATACACCCTTATAACAGGATAAACAGTAAAAAAAGTCGAAGCAATCCAAGGAAGTTAAATCAAAGGTTCTCGTTGCAGTGAATCCAATGATTGGTGGCTGGGTCGTTGTGAAATTCAGTGTAAAGAAGTCTGTTCAAGAATTTACAGGTCTTATTATTGATATCCTTTATGAAGATGAATACACTGTAAAGTTTGCAACAAAGTAATCTGCCGGATTAAGTCTTCCTTGAGAAAGACGACATTGCTGATGTGCAGAGTGAGATAATATAGACGAACACGCGAACGCCGTTCGCAGAAAATTTTCCAAGTTTGCAGGCAGTTTTGATGGGGTTTTTTTTTTACAAGTTTCTTTATTTAAAAAAAGCAATTAACAAGACACCAGGCGAAGAATCGGTGTAACGCACGTTGCAGACTATTGACAAGGTCTGTAGACTATTTTTCAACGGGAGGAAAAAAAAAAAGTTTGCTAGAAAGTATTTGCCATGTACCATAGTACAGTATTTTTTGGAAGAAGCGTCGCGGCTCATACGAGTTAAAAACTTTAAAATATTGTAAGTGCAGTGCTTATGCCGGAACGGCGGGTACAATTCCTTTTTCTTTCCCCTCCTGCCAGGGCCGGTAGCAGAAACAGTGCAGCACTGACGCGGGTGCTGCAGATTATGTTAGGCTTTGCAGATTAATTTAACAGATTAAAAATAAATTTTGTGTTAAAAAATAAATGTTAAATGTTCAAATCTTTTTAAATAAAGTTTATTTGGTTGGAAATTTTAGTGAATGTTTATGTGCTTGTATATAACTTTTCATTTTGCTTTTGGTGGCAATACAGCACTCGGGAGGAGCACGGCGTTTTTTGCAGAAAATTTTAAAGAAATTATTTAAGTTTGCAGACAGTTTTACATTTTATCTAAGTCTGCTGATGTGGAGGCATCCCAAATTGTCAGGAAGCCTATCTCAACCAAGCTGTACCAGTCGTTGCCATATACATATTTTGTACATAAATTTTCATTCACTTATAGCTAGTTAACTTTATAAATTGCTTTTGATTTAAAATATTTTTCAGTTAACTTAATTTCTCATTTTTTCCTACAGATACTCATGCTGATATCTATCTGCTTTTGAGCTGCATTAAATTAAAAAAAAAAACAACTTTTAAAATGAAACACTGTTAGAAACATGATTCAGAGCATGGACGTAAATTGATGTGGTGAAAATTAAGAACAGTTTGGGGGGGGGGGGGGATAGGATTTGTGTGTACTTGTATCTTATTTCTATTAGTTTCATAAGAGATTTTATTTGTCAAGAAAAAAATATAAACAAAGTGAAAGAGACAGTTTTTTGTCTTCCCTCCTCGCCCCAGTTTACATATGATTCAGATGATGAAGGTACAAAACTTTTAAATGGTCTATACATTAATTATAATGTAATTCAACTTTAACCAGCATATACCCATTTTACCCCAAACTGAGATAAAATGGGTAATTATGTTGAATTTAGACCTAAAGTACATAATGTAAAAAATATTGAACAAAAACATGATAATATTTCATAATGTTTCTGCTATGAAACATTAAAATAAAAAAAAGCTTTTTTTATACCCATTTTACCCCGGGTGACCCTAACTAAAGTTCCACTTTCCTAATGTCCCCAATAGCAGAATTTTCGATGTCCATCTGCAGCAAACCAAAACTTATCTGCAACCTAACAATACTGAAACAAGCAACTATCTTAAATACTTATAGTGACCCATAAAATAAACAGAAATTGCATTTCACATAGAAAATTAATAAGAAATACAAAAACTCTTAAATCAAAGTTAATTTTTGGTGAATTTTTTTAAGCACAATATTATTTTTAAGCTGGTAGATTAATCTGCAAGGTCTAAAATAACCTGCATCGCTGCTGCCGTGCTGCACAGTTTCTGCTACGGAGCTAACACCTAACTTCGAGTTGTCAGATTAAGCAGCATACACCGAGGAGGAGGGAGAAATTACATCCATCCTAACTCAATTTTAGTTCTTACATACAAACCCCACCCACCTCACTCCTTTGGAAGCATGACATTGTCATGACAAAAGTTTTTTGGAGGTACCTCATAAAAACATCAAAAAATTTCTGTGTCCCCAACACTAAACCACCCAGAAGTGAAAAACTTGTCATGTGATCAAAAACGCTTATAACTCAACAGGTAATTTATTGATCACAAAATGGTAAATACAGTTCAATTCTGAATCTCTTCCATAGTCGAGCTTTCCAATTTTATATCTTTCTGTTAAAAAATGAATTTGAAAATGTGTCAATGTTTTGTACTTGTTGAGTAGTGATGTAGAGAGGGACCTCAGCTATCCAATGCAAAAAAAATTATTTAAAAATGTCCAAATGAAAACGAGTTATTAGAAAATACTCTCCACCCCCCTTTTAGAAAATAGCATTAGCTTGCAAGTGCCTTCACTTGCAGGGACTCACTAAGGCTCCTGTCTCTGCAAGTGAACACACTCGAGTGCTATTCCTATGAGGAGGTTTTTGGCTGATCTCATTTGCATTTTTTTTCTTTTTTTGTGGCATTGTATAGCTGATTTGATCTTCAGTGCCCCTTGTTTACTTTAATTTTAATCGCAGGTTTTTTTTTTTTTTTTTTAAGACAATACTTTCACTTTTGGAACAGATTCTAAAAGTAAAAGTAATTTCTCTAAAAAAAAAAAAAAAAAAAAAAAATTCTGCAATCAAAATTGAAAAAGTAAACGAGTGCCATGAGGATCAAGCTCAGATGTGCAACCCCCCTCCCCCCCAAAAAAAAATTATATGTATACATACATATATATATATATATTCAAAATGCAAATAAGAATAGCATTAACCCGCGAGTATCTTCACATAATGGGGTAGGGAAAAAAAATACAAAGTTTGTCAAAAGTTAAAAAGCACTAATTTCATTAAAATGCGAATATTGCCAGAGAATTGTAAAAAAAACAAACTCAAATTTCACTAAAGAATCATGAAAAAAATATGAATTTTGTCAAAGGATCTTGTGGTGGGGGCGGGGGGGGGATAATGTTTTTGCAGTGAAAACAGTCTTTTTATTCTAGTCAATACTGTGTTCGCTAAAATTTCTGGTATTTTTTATGATGTACCCCCTCTCCCGACTGATCAATTTAGCCATAATTTCACATAATCTAAAAAAAAATTAATAAATGAAAATGATTTGAGAAATATATCATACAGCAGTAAAATTTTAAAACATTTTACTTTTTCATATCATCAGGCAGAAACTAATTTCAGTAAGTGGCAGGAACTAATAATTCACACATGTATTTGATATGTAAACAATTCAGTTAAAAATTAAAACTGAAGATTATGAGTGTTGTTCAAAGTAGCAAGTTAGGTTTAATGATGTACCGAATAGTGATTTGGCCGAATACTGAATATTCAGCTAGCCGAATAGTAACTGTTTGGCCAAATACCTTATTATATTTCAAAGTTTAAAGGTATTAAAAGTCATTTTTTAAAACAACTTTACATAATATTTAATAAAACCAACTACATTTACATAGTAAATTTCATATTGGGAAAAAAAACTTGCTTTGTGTTTATTTAAAGGATGACCTTTTTTTTTAATTAATAAAATTTTAAATTTAATGGTTTCTTCTATGAATTAACATTTGTTAAAACAATCGATAATTATTTTTGTTGTAGGTTGAGTAAACTCTGTTTTTGGTTCAGGTTGATTTGAGGCTGAGTGTGAATTCCTGCAAGTTGGGTTCAGGTTAAACCCAAAATTTCAAAAGTTAGTTTGGTATATTTTTTAAGTTTAAAAACTATCCCTGTTATAATAAACATAGATATTTGTGTACGTGCTGTTTTCTAAAGAGACTTCCATTTTTTATGTAACCCTTTGGAAAAATTTGTGTTTTTTCTGCAACCAGACTTCTATAAAACCAAAAACTTTCTGTGCACATAAATATTGGGTCAAAAACTATCTGCAAATTAATTTAATGTTTAATAACGTAAAATACCGTGTTATGTTATTTTAACGATATGGATTAAAAACAGTAGTTTTAAAGTAATTACCATTTAAATTAAAAAATAATTAATATTAATCAAAGAATAATTATTTTGGTTAAAAAAAAATAAAGCTAAAAATCCATGATAAGAAGGGCAGAAATAATGTGACATTGCTACTGAAACAACTAAATCACATTTTGTAGGGAGAGGTCCATTCATAGGTATCATCATTAAAGAGACCGGTGAGTTTTTACCGTGGCCATTTGACAAAAATCATTTTTTTCTGTGGCCGTTTGACGAAATTCTCGTTTTTTTTTTCTGTGATCATTTGACGAAATTCACATTTTATCTGCGATCCTTTCATGAAATCAGTTTTTTCCCGCAATCCTTTGACGAAATTCGCATTTTCCTATGATCTTTTGACAAATTTCGCACTTTTTACGCAGCGCTTTGACGAAATTTGCATTTTTTTCACAATCTTGACAAGATTCGGGCTTTTTTCCATTATGCTTTTAAGAAATTAGTTTTTTTCGTGCACGCTTTTGATGAAATTTGCTCTCTTTTTTGCAGTCCTTTGACGAAATTCGCGTTTTTTCTGCGATCTTTATACGAAATTCGTGTTTTTCTTGCGTTTTTTACGGAATTCACACCTTTTTCTGTGGCCCTTTGACAAATTTCTTTTTTTTTTCCCCGATCAATTGATCATTTTTCCGCGATTCTTTTACGAAATTTGCTCTTTTTTTTAAAAATCCTTTGACAGAATTTAGGCTTTTTCCGCGCTATTTTACGAAATTCGTTTTTTCCTGCACTCCTTTTATGAAATTCTTTTTTTTTTTTTTTTTACGATCCTTTCACGAAATTTGCGTTTTTACGGCAACCATTTGTTGAAATTCGCAGTGGTATCTTTTTATGTCTGAATTTTTGGACTGATGGCTGATTTTTTTAAATTTTCAAAACCAAATGCCTTAAATTTTCTGAAAATTTGGAACAGAATCACGTCTGTCAAACAATAACAGGGGTCAATGCAGACAAAATTTGGGGCCTATTTAGGGCCCTTTCACAAAATTCCATTTAATAAAATAGGCCCCTTCATAAAAATAAATTTAATAAAATGGGCCCCTTCACAAAAATGAACTTAATAAAACAGGCCCCTTCACAAAATTCCTTTTAATAAAATAAGGCCCCCTACGTAACATTCTTTTTCATAAAAACTGCTTTAAAATGTGTAATTTGTAAATAAAATTAGGTTACGAAACTTTAGCAAGGGGATGTAAAAAATGATTTTGTTCATAAATTCTTGGTTCAAATTTGAGTAACTGGATTTCAACTTTCGTTAAAAAAATGTTATTTTTCACAAAAATATAATAAAATTAATAAAAATAACTTCTACTTTTCGCAAAATGGGCCCCAAGAATAAAAACCTGCATCGACCCCTGAATAATAATCTGTCTGGCAAATAAATCGTACATAAAATTGGAGAATATTTTTAATTTTTCGGTATTTAAAAAAAAAATTTACAAGGACAAAAATTAAGTTTTTTTTTTTTTCTAAAAAATTTTTCCGCAAAGTTCCGAATTTTTGGAAAATTTTCCGCACATGCGTCTATATTATACAACTGTGTCTGCAACACTTTGGCAAAATTTATTTTATTTTTTTGCAACCCTTTGGCAATTTTTTTTTTCTGCAACGCTTTAGCAAAATTTATTTATTTATTTATTTCAGCGACCTTTTGATGAATTTCGCAAGGGGGGGGGGGGGGGGTCCTGCGACATTATGACTAATTCCACATTTTTCGCGTGATCCATTGGCGAAATTTATTTATTTATTTATTTATTTTTTTGTGGGTGGGGGGTCCCTTGTCAAAACGTTTTTTCTGCTATCTTTTGACGAAACGTGCATTTTCTTTCCGGATTCTTTTACAAAATATGCTTTTTTTTTCCGTAATCCTTTGAAGGAGTTGCCATTTTCTTTTCCTTGCTATCTTCTAACGATACATGCATTTGTTCCCCATCCTTTGACGAAATTTTCATTTTATTTGCAATCCTTAGACAAAACTTATTTTATTCGTGATCTTTTAAATTATGGGTGCACAACTTTTTTAAGATAAGGGCTTTTTAGAATAAGTCTGTTTTGTGTTTTGTCGAGGCCCACACGTGAGAGAATTCTATTTCGAGTAGCCGATCGACGAAATTTGATTTTTCTGCACATTATCGACAAAAATTGTGATATTTTCATTTCAGACCAATGAAATTCTTGATTTTTCTGAGACTGATCGACAATTCGCTATTTTCCATGCATTATGGACAAAATAACATATTTTCGTGTCTGACCAACAGAATTAGTGATTATCAATCAACAAAATTTGCAATTTTTCTGACTGATCATGAAATTCATGATTCTGCATTATCTCTGATGAAATTTAAAAAAAATTTCAGGCAATAAATTGACAAATTTGAGATTTCTTTTTCTCTCTATAAACTGATGAAAATCATGATTGGTTCTGCAGTCGATCAACAGAATTCTCAATTTCTTCGTGCATCGAGAAAATTCGCTATTTTACCATAACGAAATTCTCAGTGTTCCTGTACACAATCGACAAAACGCACAATTTTTCCATGCCCGATCAATGAAATTCACGATTCTTAAACTGACTGATGAAATTTTCAATTTTTTTTGTGGCAAATTGACGAAATTCATTGCAGGCCACAGGTTTTGGCATCCCTACTTTTAACAAAATTGGTGTTTTTATTTTAGCTAACGTTTGACGAAATTGATTTTTTCGGTGACAATTTCTCGAAATATGAGACATATTTTTTATGTCCAAATTTCCAGACTGATGAATGATTTTTCATAATTTTTGGAACAGAATCGCCCCTCAATTTGCAATCAGTCACAGAAATTAACGAGAAACTTGTCATTCAATCTCCGGGGGGGGGGGGATATCAAAATTTGTCTCTCGGTTGCAGGACCAAAATATGAATTTCAACAATCTTTCGCCGCAAAATGTATCAACCTGTCGTCCGAAAATATCACAAGGTTCGCAGGATTTGTTTTAAAATGAAACACTTTTTTGAAAACAAATTTTTTAGATGGAAGCCTCCTGCTCATGATGTGTTTTTGGGTGGGATTTCAAAATTTTGGTGATGAATCCCGCCCTGAAATTAAAGTCCTGTATTGTGTTCTACAGTAGTCTTTAAAATGAAGAAATCATGTGTTAAGCATTGATTATGTAACTGTCCAACTCTTCCTGAGAAAGTAATAAGTAACTATTTTCCCATTGGGTGTAATGTAAAAAAATACTTTTGACTGTGTCTGGGTCAATGTAACTCTGGCAATAATGGGTCATTTGCCTGGATATAAAATGCAGGGTTTTTTTTTTTTCAATTATTGAAAGTTTTCCTAAAAATTAGCCTTTAAAAATTTCTTTAGCTGTAAAATACTTTTTTTTTCTGTGGTGCTTTCAAATTGTTGCCGTCAAGTTTTGGCGGATTCCATCTAGTTTATTTTTAAACATGTCATCAATTGTTGTCTTTGGTTTATTAAATTTATCTTGTATTCTATAAATAACTTCGTCCTTTATTAAAATTGATTGAATTAGTTTTCAAAATTTCGTTGTCATTCAAACATTAAAAAAAAAAAAAAATCTTTGTTTACATTCAAAAAATTTATCATGAATTATAGGTCAGTGAATTAGGTGCTCTACTGTATATATATATATTTAGAGGAGGCGTGGATTGGTTATAATTTCTCAAAATTAAATTCAATCAATTACAAATACCACAACAGTGCCAGTTGTTAGTTTAGTCTATTTTGAATGATTTTTGAGCTTCAGTACGATTTTTTCAGATTACGATTTCAGATTTTTTGTCAAATCTGAAAGGGTAGAAATTTAAATTTTGGTATAAGGCAGAATTGATACCAATTCATAACAATATGTGCATATATAGGTAGTGAAGGAAGTGATTTAGATTTTTCAAAAATAACCTTTTTTTTATTTAAAACAAAATCTAAATTTTTTGACAGTTTGAGAAAACAATTCTTCTAAGCATCTAATAAAAAAGAAATTAATTATAAATATGAATTTTGTGATGAGATATTCCAAGAATTGTGGGGCATTTCAAAGGCCATTGAATAACACAGGAAAGTGAAAAAGCAACTTATCTCTGAGAAGGAGCTTTAATCTGATTATTCTAATAAATTTTAATTGCAACAAAGGGATAGCTTAATGCAGTGAGTAGCCAGTTATCCAAAAACACGTGAACCCAACAATTCCAGATAATTTACTTTATACTGTATATATTTTTAATTATGCAACAGTCCCATCGGTCCAATTTATTGCTTGGGTAAATTGGAGGGAAATGAATTTCCTTTTTTGTATGTTTTAGGCACTTTCGTATAAACTCATCATTACGTCTGTGTTTTGAAATTTTAAGTTAAAACCATTGAAACATTTTAAATCGATAACATTGTTTTTGCACATTTTCATTTTAGGAACAATACTTTGATCCTATCGCTCAAGCTGGTATGGTTGAATGGAGGTTTAAAACAATGAAGTTAAATTTAACACCATCCCAAAAGAAGTACCAACAAAGAGGACTATCAAAGAGGCACGTGATAATCCTGAGGAGGTGTATTATCAGCAAGAAATAGAAGACAGGGTATAAATTTACATATTAATCTTAAATATATTTTTTAAGTTTTTTGTCATTGGAATTTCTTTTTTTTGTGTGTGTGTGTGTGTGTGTGTGTGTGTGTTTTGTAATTGTTTTGTGACCTTACAGATACATATGTGAAAAAAAAAATTGTTTTCATATTAGTAAACTTCATACCTAGCATCTTACACTATATTGCCATTAATGATCGGCAACTTTCAATTTTAGACATTTTGTCAAATATTTAGAAATATGCTTGACATATTCATCTGGAATTTCAGGATTGAAATGAACAGGTATGATCTCATATTTAACAATGTCGATTTAATAAGGGGATCAATTAGGGGGGCAACAAAAAATCAAAGAAAAAATATATATACTTGGGATCACCCTGTAAAATAAAATGCACGAAATGATCTACCGCTACCGAATATAAATAGACATTGTGCAATATGTGTATTTTTGTGTAAGACTAGTACGTATATTAATAGAGATATAGCGATTTATTTAAAAAAATTAAATTCTTGCATGATTTTTGCTTATAACACGCAGAATTTTCAACCCAATTTAACGCCGGTTGCAGAAAAATTGACAAAATATAATAGAAACAATATAGTGCAATTGGAATATAAATATATTAAATATTTTAGGTAATATGAGCAGTTGTATGAAATAATTTTTATTTGTGCATGCATGAACGATAACAAGGATCATTTTACATAATTTAATAGTCAACTCTATGGAGCAACTTATTTTTAAAAAATCTAGTCAAATGTCGTAAAAATTCAGAAAGATATCGGCGTTAAAGTGAGCAAATTTTTAGTTGTTCTTTAAAAGCAGCTGAATGATAAGAGATTTTCCACAAATTGTCATTTTTAATTTTTTTTTTTTAATTTCCATTTTTTATTGATGCTTTAGTTATTGGATAACCACCAGAACGAGCCTATACCATGATCAAAAGAAGTATAAAAATCGAAGCATTTTTTCCAAATCTACTCGTTGATACTCACTAAATACTTTTTTCTGAAAGTCAGTTAATAAAAATTGACAATTTGTGGAAAATCCCTTATCATTCAGTTACTTTTAGAGAAAAACTAAAAATTTGCTCACTTTAATGCCGATATCCTTCTGAATTTTTACGATATTTGACTAGTAGATTTTTAAGTTGCTCTATAGAATATTAAATTATGTAAAATGATCCTTGTTATCGTTTGCGCATGCACAGATAAAAATTATTTCATACAACTGCTCATATTTCCTAAAATATTTAATATAGCTATATTCCAATTGCACTATATTGTTTCTATTATATTGTCAATTTTTCTGAAACTGGCGTTAAATTGGGTTGAAAACCCTGCATGTTATAATCAAAAAATATGCAAGAATTTTTTTATTTTTTTAAATAAATTGCTATATTTCTATTAATATACGTGCTAGTCTTACACAAAAAATTACACATATTGCACAATGTCTGTTTATTTATATTCGGTAGTGGTAGATAATTTTGTGCATTTTACAGGGTGATCCCAAGTATTATTTTTTTCTTTGATTTTTTTGTTGGCCCCTAATTGCCCTCCCCCTTCCCGTTAACAAATCGACATTGTTAAATATAAGATCATACCCAGGGATATGTTTAGGAAAATTTTAGGTCCTTTAAAGGACCCTTCACAAAATTTGTTATCCCCAAACAGGACCCTTCACAAAACATTTTATCCCAAAACAGGACCCTTCACAAAATTATTTGTCTCTTAAATAGACCTTTCACAGAATATTTTCACCTTCAAATTGAACTTTTCACAAATTTAGTCATTTAAAAATAAAATCTGGTCTGTAAGTAAACAGTTGAACTCACCAAAGAGCATATTACTTAGCTTTTTTTATATGAAGGATAGAACATGAAGACATTGATAATTTAAAATTCACAAAATTATGACTAGAATTTTCACAAAAATAAGAAAAACTTCACAATTTCACAAAAACAGGACCCTGTGAGAAAAGTGTGGACAGACCCCTGATACCTGTTTTTAATACTGAAATTTCAGAAGAATCTGTCAAGTATATTTCTAAATATTCGACAAAATGTCTAAAATTGAAAATTGCCGGTCATTAATGGCCATATAGTGTATCTTTCCTATGTGTTTAGAATGCAGTGCTATCCAGTTTCAGTTCATTTATTTAGTATCATCTATCAATCAGATACATTTGCCCAATAATGCACATTTTCTTCCAAGATTAGATAGAAATCTGTGACATGTGTTAGATTTGGAAGTTTTTCTTTTTAATGATAGGTAATTTTTAAAATAGAAGAGAGTAATGTTGGCGGTATAGAAATAGCATATAAAATTTAATTTTGTCATAACATTATGCAGTTTAGAAAAACAAGTCTGTATTTCTGAAATAGATATTCCTAACATGTATTTAATATGAAAAACATTTTTGTTAAAAATAGTTCCCAAAAAAAAAAAAAAAGGAAGCAAATTGCAATTGGATTTTCAAAATTCACTGTTTATTGAAAAAGTTTTAACAAATTTCAATGAAAGTAAGCCTTTCGATATTTTTTCCTTTTTCTTACATAATTATCACTTTGTTATTAATTAAATTAGGATTAAAGGTACCGTTAAGAACATTGAAAGTTTCGATTATCTTTGTGAAATCTAGAATTTTTATAAATCTAGTCTTAGTCTTGATTTTCGAGGTTATACTGTATTAAATTAGACATGTATGTCTCAGACACATGCATTTGACTGTTGGAAGAAAACTGCCGTTTGACTGCTTAGTTAGATTTTATGGGGTAAGGTTAAACATCATTGTTGTAATAAAACATTTCATATTTAGAATGAATTTAAATGTAGTTTCTCCCCCCCCCCCCCCCCAAATTTAAATGATATTTTCGAAAGTATCAAAAATATCCGATATTTTCGAAATAGTCAACTTATTGCTGATAATAAATATATTCACGCATAATATAAATTAGAAACTAAAACATATTCCACTTAACATGAAAACTTAAACAATACATTAAAAGTGCAGTTTTCTTTTTCTTTCTTTTTTTTTACACTTAGAACAAAATTGAAAATCAACTAATTGAAAACAGAAACAATTTGCTTTATACGCTTACATCAGATTCTTTTATAGTGAAGCTGTATATATAACTGAGTATCTAAATTAGACAGTTTATGTTTCAGTGTCTGTTCTGAATTATGTCCCTCATAATAATCTACAGTTAAAAGTAAAAAATTCAAACATAAAGTTTGAAAAAGATATTTGTTTTCTTCGGCTAAAAAAGTAACTGTCAGAGACATAAATTCCTTATTTACAGAACAACACAGTCCATAACAGTTGGAAATTTCATTTGCACTTGTTTTGACTGAAAATATCAAAAACATCTTACACAGTGATATTTTGAAAATAAATATCAAACATAGAAAAATATTGAAAATATCATGCATCTTAATATTTTGAAAATAAATATCAGGTAATATGAAAATATAAAAAATCTTGATATTTTGAAAATAAATATCAGGTAATATGAAAATATAAAAAATCTTGATATTTTGAAAATAAATATCGGATATATATATCATGATATATATAAAGATATATATCGATTGATATATATCAACGAACCCCGGTGATCGCACAGAGGGTTTCATTTATTCATTTTCCATTTTATTCACAATTGGCTGAATTTTCAGTGGTGTAACTTTTTATATAAAGCTAAAAGTTTTAGTGTATGGTTTTTTATTTCATTTTTTCTTTTCTTTTCTTTCAGAATATGCGTGGGGAGGCGATTGTTTGTGCGTGTTTTGTTTGTTTGTTTTTATTCTTGGGGCCGATTTTGTGAAAAGTACAAGTTATTTTTGTGAAAAATAATATTTTGTAGCGAAAGTTGAAATCCAGTTACTCAAACTTAAATGAAGAATTTGACAAAACTCCTTTAAATCCCCTTGCTAAAGTTTGTTTTCAGTGAGCTGGTTTTATTTACAATTTACACATTTTTAAAACAGTTTGTATGAAAAAGAATGTTACGAAGGGGCCCATTTTATTAAATTTATTTTTGTGAAGGGGCTTATTTTATTAAATAGATTTTTGTGAAGGGCCCTAAATTTTTCTTGGAATGACCCCTGTATATGTATTTTCATATTTAGAATAAATTTAATATGAAATGTAGTTTCATTTTTTCCCCCAAATTTAAATTATTGTTTAAAAAGATATGTTTGTATACATTTTGAAAATGGTAACAAAGGTGAATTTTCAACAATATTTTAAGAACTTGCTTAAGACTTTAGAATTTATTTATATTTACTTTAATCTAAAAACTAAAATGTTTTAAAAGGTTCATAATCACTCCTTTACATTACAATTTTTGCTATTTAACTTAATTTCAATATTTTCTTTTAACACAGGAGAATAGTGACCTCATGAAGAAATGCAATTCCACTGCGAGGAATGTAATTCAACAGCCCTATCGAATCTCTGAAGGATCTTCAGCAGAGAAGAATACATATTTTCTTGTCTTGACGAGAAAATTTTTAATGAAAACACTGCATCTGTTGTTAAAATTGCTATCAATGCACTGCATCTGTTGTTAAAATTGCTATCAATGCACTGCATCTGTTGTTAAAATTGCTATCAATGCTAAGTTTGTTTTTTCTTTTTGTTAAATAAAATTGTTAGTAAATAATGTTGTTGTTTTTTCCCCCACAATATTTTGAATTGCACATTTGGCTCCTGCTTTTGACATAAAAAGCTACAATCTTATGCCATTTTAAAGTTTTATATTTCACAACAAGATTAAGAAGGAATAACTGCAAGAGAGTACCTAATGGGTTGGTGTTTATCCATTCAAGACATTGTTCCTTCTAATCCAGAAGCTAAATTCTAAAAATTATTATTGAACATAATTTAGTTTCAACAAATGATATAAAGAATTAAGTTGCACGTTGTTTGAGTCAATAAGCCCAATTTTCAGTTATTTATGCATTTGACTTTTATACTACAATATTTAGTGGAAGGTTCTTCATATACAAAAAAAAAAAAAAAAAAAAAAATAGTATCATGACCAAAATTCTAGCTATAAGTTTTAGGATACTTGAATCCAAATCAAATGAAAGTACACATAGTGCATGAAAAATGGATAAAATTCCTAACATTTGCATATCGAGACAGATTTGTAAGTCTATTGGTCGGTAAAAGGCCATTTTAGATTTTCATTTGCATTAAAAGGTCTTTTCAAATGTTAAATAGTGAACCCAAACCTTATTTTTCAATATTCTACAGTTATTTTGGTGCATAATTTATTTGTAAATGTATCAACTGCATTAAATTGACATTTATCACTCAGTGCTAATTAGCATAAAAAAAGGCTTAACAATAAATATTTCTTTAAAAGTTAGTCTATTAAGAAGTAGTGTGAATTAAATCAAGGGATAGTTACAACAAAGTATATAATGGGTGGGTGTTTATCTTTTTTGAAATATTTTCAAATTTACTTATTAAGGCCTAACACTAGCCGTGTGACAAGACCTGTGATAATGTTAATTCCATGGGGAAGTTATTTTCAAATATCTTGCTTGGATTTTTAATATTTGTACATGATTCTTTTTGCATATGGTAGCTGAAGACAATATGTATTGTGGCTAGTTTTTACTTTTTTAATTTAGGTTTTATATTTTATTGTAAATACTTTCATTTTTGGAACCGATTCTAAAATTTATATCTTAATACAGTAGACGCTCGATTTTACGAACTCAGTGGGATTCATATAATGTGTTCGTAAATGGGAGTAACATCAGTTCGTAAAATTGGACGTCTACTGTATAAGAGAAACTAACCAAAATTAAAAATTAGCCTGCATAAAGATCCTATATTCCCCCCCCCCCTCCAAAATATATATATATTTTTAAATCCAAACAATGTATTTGAAAATAACTTCTCCATAAGATTAACACAAGCATCCAGATCTTTTTTAGCGACTAGTGTAGGATCTTAAGGCTGTTCTTAACTGGTCTGCTCAACAAGCACAAAGCGTTTTGATGCATTTACAAATTAATTTTTTTAACGGAAAGATATAAAATTGGAAAGCCTTGTTATGGAAGCAATTTGGAATTGAACTGGATTTTCCATATTTTGATCAATAAGTTATCTGTTGAGTTATAAGCGATTTTGATTATGTGACAAACGTTTTCGCCCGCTCTGGTATGTTTTTTCTCCTTTTGCACGGAAATTCAGTTCAAAACTTCCACTTTGACACTATTTTCTGAAAAATCTATTGTGTTAAAAAAAAAATGGAAAAAGCAGCTCGATTACATAGTTTTAGAACAACACCACCAGCTGGTTTCATGCATTTTCGATCAAAAATAAATTCAAGCTTATGTCAGAAAGTTGCCCTTTTGGATTTGAGAACACCCTTAAGGGGAGCAGTCATCTTTTAAAAGTTGTCATTGGGATTTTTCCTTCCCTTGGTGATTTCAAGTTTTTTTTTTTTTTTTAGTTCTTAAGATTGGTTTTTATAATTGTAATTTTTATTTAATTGTAAATCACAGTTATTTTTTCAATCAAAAAATAGTCATTTACTATTAAATAAGAATTACAGTTATATAAACCAATATGAAGGAGTATAAAATTAGTTATTTTAATTTGAAAATGTGGCAAGAATTCTGTGTTATTTTGAATTACGTTGATAAAAATCAATCACAGGTTACTGAATTTCATTTAAAATGACATGATTTTATTTAATCAGTTAATTAGAAATCGCTCAAGGGTTTTTTTGGTAATTTTGGCGAGTTCTCTTATGAATGAGTTTATTAGAAATCACTCAAGGGATTTTGGATGAACTCTTAAATGAGTTGATTTAATCCATGTATGAATTGTTACAAATCGCTCAAGAACTACTGGATTAAATCTGAAATGACCTCATTTCACTCAAGTTTGAATTGATTACAAATCGCTCAAGGGGTACTGGATTTAGTCTTAAATGACTCAATTTCACTCAAGTATGAGTTGGTTACAAATCACTCAAGTACTACTGGATTTTACCTTCATCGATTTGATTTCACTCAAGTATGAGTAAAATAGAGACCACTCAATCATGAGTTGCCTAAAAACAACTCATTCACTCGAGTTGTTTCAACTCTTTATGAGAAGCTGACTTTCAAATCATGAGATGAGTGGATTTCGGCTCAACTTGAGTTATTTTGGCTCTTTAGTTTTAAGAGTGTATATGAAACTTAGAAGGACATCCAGTCACTGGGCCAACCTGCCCCATCGAACGGGGTAGGTTGACCATCTAAATTGATTTGATTTTCGGATTACTAACGAAAATGAAAAAACACATAAAATATCAAGTGTAATTTTAATTTTGCATATTAAAGATGAAAAGGATAATAAAAGATATTTTATATTAATTTCAAAAAGGTGTAAATTAAAACTTTAAAACCAGTAAAAATACACTTATTTCGACTGTTCGAAGTAAGAAATTTTCATAATTAATTAACTTAAATGCTTCACAATAAAAAAAATTGAGGATTTCTAAACCATTCAATTAATTAAAGGCTTCAATTTGATGCTATGTAATTTTGTTTATTGATAACAAGCTAAAGCGCCCGGCATTGCCCGGAATTTGAAGAATGTTTGTTCTGAAAAATCAATCGTTATCGTTTATTATCAGTATTATCGCTTATTGTCAGTCATTATTTATCGTCGAGGTTATCGTTTATTTCGACTGAACAGTCGAAATAAATGTATTTTTACTGGTTTTAAAGTTTTAATTTACACCTTTTAGCATTTGAAATTAATATATTATTACAAGGTGTTATTTGCTATAGAAAAGATTTTTTATTTAACTTAACTACTGCCTTCATCGAAATCTTTCTCACCATCTCAATGAATGCAAATATAAAATATCCAGCCCCCAATGACATTTCATTCGTGTGCCCAACGTTTGCAACTGATAGATTGAATCCAGTCTTGTCTTATTTGCCTTTTAATTAATACCTCCCTGCCCAGAACATACACAAATCTGCAATTTTACTTTTATAGGTTTATGAATGTAGAAAACAAACTCTCAGACTGCGGGCCAACATGCCCCAGATTAAATGGACCAACTTGCCCCATTTTGCCATTTTGTTTTTCGATCATCAATATATTCTGTTAATATTTTTAAAAATCAGTAGGTATAAAATAAGCTCAGAACAACGGTCGTTTGGTTTACTATTCCCCAAAATGAAACTTTAATTTAGAAACAAATCAGAAACGATTGCTTATAAGTGTTTAAAAAAAAAAAAAAAAAGAACTACTTGAGTTGAAATTTGAAGTGGCATTCGTTTGATTCCTTTTTCACTCCTTACAGTGTTATTGGTGAAAGAAGAAGTGATAAGACACATGTGGCTTGTAAGTCATCTAGTTTGAAAAATATCGCAGATGAGCCAAGGTGCCCCTATGCCCGGGAATTGAATGTATTTCAACTTGCCCGGTCTACCCTATATCATCAGAGACACTTTCAGAAGTTTCTAAAGTTTTCAATTCGTGATTTTTTACAACATCACTGCAAAACATTTTTTTTTATTGTAGCAGGTGATATTCGATTTCAGAAGATCCCCAAAATATGTAATGCTTCTAGAAGATTAATTTATTAGATGACCATCGTTCTGCGCTACCTGCTTACATTTCTTGATTGATTACATACCCTTTTGTATCTGAAAAGTAAGAACAAAAAAGTACAGAAACATAGTATTTCATTTTTAAACTGTTATATTTTTCTTTCTAGGAAATCCCACATTAATGGACTCATTTTTTCCGAAAATAGTCTGCTGAAAAATCGATAACTTTAATAGAAAAATTGATCGAACAAAGCGATTGATTTTAGTATAGAATGGAATATAGGCGGTTGATCTCAGTTAATTTCGATAACATTAGCCGATTGATAACAATAACCGTGATCACACTAAGAGGCATCTGCTGTAGTAGTAGACATATATATATATATTTAATTCTTCACTGCACGATTTTTTCTATTTTTATAAAAAAAAATTATTTGAAATCTATATATCGGTCTAATAATGGGAAAATAGTAAAAAAAATTAAATTTCAAATTTTCATCTAAAATTTGATATTTTATGGCGTGTACCCTATGTATACAATTAGGGTTTCAAAATATTGTATTGCTATATTTTACAACTAAATGAGCTTAAATTAATTAATTTTATCTGCTTAATACTCTGCAACTTTTTTTATATTAATATTATTAAGTATTCAGTAAAAATAATGAAAGTAAATTTTACCTTAATAGCTTGATCGAAATTTTTTTTTTTTTCGTTTCCGAAGAACAATTTCTAATTTTTTATCAAATGCAGCCATCTGACATGGACAAAATAAGTGTTATTCCATTCTTTGGACTGTTTTTGATCAGGGAAAGAGATCATATTGGCCAAATTCATGGCACATAATAAGAATTACAGTGTTTTGAAGTATGTATCAGATGTGGCACGTGGTGCAGTGAAGGGCTAATCGCCGCTTTTGGCTAGGATTAGTGGTGCACATTTGTATTGTTGGTAATCAACGGGTTAAGTGACAGAGTTGAATATTGATTCTTCATTGAAAAAAGTTTTGCAACTTATAATAAAATTCCTATTATGAAAAGAAACCATTGTTTCAGCATTTCTGTATTGTGGAGAAGGACCAATTAATTTCTGTATGCTTATTCATCTCGAATAAAAATTATACGCTACTGCTTTTAGGTTCTTATTCAGAAACTGTGTAATCGAATGGTGTTTTCCATTTTTTGGTAAAGGCAGAAAAATTTTCAGAAAATGCTGTCAAAATTGGCATTTTGAACCAAATTTCCGGGCGCGAATTTAGTTTTTTCTTTTTTTTTTTTATGGAAAACACCATTCATTCCAAATCACTCCAATAATACGACCCATTGCATGCCTTTACGTTTAAAAATGAATCAGAAAATGTACCAGAAAGTT
The DNA here is from genome assembly GCA_963932465.1 of Maratus speciosus. Classification (NCBI taxonomy): domain Eukaryota; kingdom Metazoa; phylum Arthropoda; class Arachnida; order Araneae; family Salticidae; genus Maratus; species Maratus speciosus. Next base: position 146,636,299 of record OZ010791.1, read on the forward strand.
GCGCATTGTTGAGCAGAGAATTGGAGAATCGCCTTAAATACATGTGCGTGTTACAAGGCGAATGTAAGTGTGTGAGATTATGCATGTAGACACGTAAATAAGGAAAAGACGTATGTAACTATGGCGGTAATATATTAAGTATGGAATATTAAGTATGAAGGCAATTTAAAAATTTAAATGTGTCTATTTATTCTAACTACTTTAGCAAGTTTTTTTTTTTCCTACCTTTTAGAAGAATAATAAGACATCATTTTCATTACTTTTGTTTTACTTTATGTTGGAGAGTATATTAATTTATGAAACCCGAAAATGAGTGAATGTAAAAAGAAACAAAAACAAAAAATCATGCGTATAGCACAGATTATGAAACACTTTCCAACACATTCAGAATACTGTATATTAATAGTTGGAAACACATCAGAAATTTTTTGTTCATCCCGGTATATGATCTATAATCGTATATTAAAAGTTAGTGCAATTAAACACATAGCACAGTTTAAAATTCCCATTCAGCAATTTCCGTCAATAAACGGAAATGTACTCTATATCCTCTATGTATCCCTGTATATGACCTATAAAATTTATACACACCAAGTAATATACCAAAAATTGGTTAACTTTTAAAACGCGTACCACAACTGAAAAACACTGCCACGGCCAGCAATTATTCTTCATAGGCAGTACTGTGGAAAATGCTTTTGTGTGTCCCTGTAAATGAACGATAAATTTTATGTACACCAGATTCTATAGTAAGCGATTGTAGTACCTGAGTGATATATTTAATTTTCAATGTACAGTCGAGTCCGGTTAAGACGCGTTTCAAGGGAGTGGACAAAAGTCGCGTATTATGCGGGATCGCGTATTAAGCGGGATCGCGTATTAAACGTGATTTGTATAATGTTACAGGAACTGAGCTTATTTACACATTTAATCATTTAAATGAACTTTAGCGCTTTCATTTATACGTTTACCTGAAAATTGTGTCTTTTACGTACATTTACATTCAAATTAATTGTATTCCACTTTAATTCATTGTTTCTTTTTATACGACCGACTGGAATAATAACGGAAAATAAATATACGTTCCAATTTTTAAAATCATATTTAGCACTTTTAGTAATGAGTACCATTATAATTTTTCCTTCTTTTTAATATAAGAAAAAAATATACTTAATAACCTTTGTATAAAAAATATTGTTAGCATAACAAAATGTAAAGAAAACACAAAAGAATTATCTAACCGCATTCGTATTTGTTTAATCTTTACAAGTTTCATTTTTTGTTGCCTATAATATGCATTATAAAACGTAGTATGATAGAACGTTAAACTTAAAAACTCACTAACAACAGGTATGATCATCTCTAATCATAATAATTTTTATGACTTTTCTGAGTAACCTGAATTCATCTATGTCTGTCTGCTATATTAAAAACATACACGAAGTGAGAGCTAAAGAATGCTAGGAGGCGGGATCAAAGAAGAATTGCAGTCTTGCTAATTTAGCAGGTTTTTGTTTAATTCAAATATCTACCACTATTTCCGATTAGTAATTTTCGTCTTAAGTAATCTGCTATTGAGTACAGTAAATAATACTATTTGAAAACAGTGTTTTTTATCTGAATAATAAATATCCTCAAAATTGGAAACACTCGGGAAGAGAGAGAAGGAATTCGCATCTTGATCAATGAATTCGCGTCTTAAGCGTGATTTTTTCCCCCCTCAAAGTACTGAAAATTTATCGCGTATTAAGCGGGATCGCGTAATAACCGTTCACCTATTAAACGTGATATTTTTGCATTAGCCTTATGGGCGATGTACACGAGACTGAAAAAAATCGCGTATTAACCGTGAGCGTCTTAACCGGGTTCGACTGTATTTAAAATAGTGAAATACCTTTAAAATACACCGCAAACGATTTTCCCCATAGGCCGTAATGGAATGAAATTCTTTTGAGTGTCCCTGCTAATAAACCGTAAGTGCAGCACACTTCATTTTCAGTACCGAACATACCATAGTAAACCCCAATAACACATAAATTTCATGGTAATCGCACTATATTTACGCGAGTTAGAGCACGGACAAACGGACAGACAGAAAGACGGACGGCCAGAAAGACCAATTCATAAACACTTTTCAACTTTATTGGAAATTCAGAAAAATGATACTTCGTTAAAATCATCATAAAATACAAAATAACACACAGGACACGTTTCGAGCTGGAAATTTTAACAGCCAGTCATCAGCTAAGGTAAACACGTGCCCGAAAGCGGACAAGGCAAAAAAAAAAAAAAGCCGGAAACGTGTCCTGTGTTTTATCTTATATTTTATGGTGATTTTAACAACGTTTTATTTTTATAATTGTGATTTATCGCCAGCTTTTCGGTGCTGTTTCATTTGTTGGAAAGTTTTAAAAAGAAAAATTCTGAATATTTTGTGCCTTTCTGAATATTTTTCCATGTCACACCTTCATTATTTCTTGTTAATTTCCAAACTTCGTACTTCGTACTATTCCAATTTAACGACAATCTATGCTTATTAGGCTTTAAATTCTCACTGTAAAATTCGTTGTCAAGCTGTCGAAGATCGGAGTATAGTAGCTTTAGACGCAAGTTGGCCCGATATTCTTTTTAATACAAAAACGTAAATAACCCCATTTGATCAGTTTTATTTGTCAAGCATCCAAAAGAATAAGTAAGGATATATAAGAGGCTATCATTAAATTGCCTTTAAGCGCTGCCCTTCTTCATCAGAATGGCAACAATGATATCCATTTCTACGAAATTGGATTCATTCTCGGCTGATCGTGCCAACTACGTTCTGATACTGCTCTCAGCTGAGAGGCCTTCAAGTGTTTAAATAATAATTGACGTGTGCTGCTTTTGAAAGACACAGCATTCTTCATCAGTACAAAGCAGTTAATTGAAGCTATTAAGATTAATTTTAAAAACTTTAAGAGAATAGATAGGCGATGCAATATTTTTTATGCAAAATATAATAAATTTTGTAAGAAAAAAAAAAGAATGAGTAAACAATTTTAAACTTTTCTATGCCAAAACTGTATTTAAAAACTTTTTTGGAGAAACTCCATTTGACTTTATATACAGGGTGTCCATAATTAAACGACCCTACTTTAAAGTTGTCTACATACGAAACTATTGGTCAGAAAGTTGTGTAATTTTGTGACGGCCATAATGAAGGAATGGGAATTTGTTTGAGCGAAACTAAAATTAGTTCAATTGTTTGCCACCAGAGGGCGTTTTTAATAAATTACACAATTTTTAACAATTTAGCCACCACCCACTGAATACTAGGCCTCAGCTCTGAGAAAAAAGTGGCGTTTGTCTTAAGGGAATTTTTTTTTCACAGTTTGTACGGTCCGTTCAATTCGAACACCAATAATTTTTTTAAGTTTTTATGGTTTATTTTTTTCGGGGGCGGTCTGTATATTTGTCTTATTTAATCTGAGAAAAATAAAGCGTAAAAACTTTAAAAAATATGTAATTTATTAAAAAAACGCCCTCTGGGGGCGAAATTTCGAACTAAATTTTTTTTCGCTCAAACAAATTCCCATTCCTTTATTATGTCCGTCACAAAATTTCACAACTTTCTGACCAATAGTTTCGTCTGTAGACATCTTTAAAGTAGGCTCGTTTAATTATGGACACCCTGTAACAAATATTTAAATACCGATACGCTAGATGGCAGCACACGACAGTTTAGCGGGCTGCCAAATATGTTTTCCCATAATTCATTGCGGATTAGCTTTTACGGCAGAGAGAATGTGGAGGTGTTAGATATGCAAGCCGTCTTGTTTTTTTTCCCCGGAGATTGTTTTGAGAGAAGGAAAAATGATAAAATGTTTTCAACGGATTTCTTCTGAGTTTTGGTACTGTAAATATGTAAAGTAATCATGTAAATAACATGTCTTATAGTACAGATATTCATTAAACATTACTTTGTACTAAAGTATAGAGTGGCGTTTCTTATTTGAAGTGATGAGTCCCTTTTTAAAGATTGTAGCCTCTACTTATGGAAAGTAGAATGGTTATAACCCTGTATATAAAGTCAAATGGAGTTTCTCCAAAAAAATTTTTAAATATAGTACTAATATCATAAAGATACTATACTAATATTATAAAGAAGTAATGTTTGATTGGGTGTTTGTTTGTAGGGGTGATCTCTTGATCTACGTAAAAGTAATGTTGGCAAAATGATGGTGACGACCTCTGCTCTGATTTAGGTCGGTACCAGTACCTCCAAGGGGTGCAGGAGCAAAAAAAAGTTCTAAAATTAAGGTTTTTGAATACTGAAATTTTTTTAATTTGACATGGGGGTTGCTTATAAGATGTAAATCTTTAAGATCGGTTTCTAAAAAGTTTAAAATTTAAAAAGGTGAAAGAGCGAAAAGCGTTCTAAAAACGTTCTAAATTTCGATTTCTTTGGAATTCTTAGGGATAAAAACTTAAAACATGACATGGGTGTTACTTTTAAAACCTAAATGCACGTTAAGAATGGTTCCTAAAAAATTCGAAAATTAAAAAGGTTAAATGCGCTGGAAACGTTCTAAAAACGTTCTAAATTACAATTTCTATAGAATTGTTAGTGATAAAAACTTAAAACTTGATTTGACTATTATCTTAAAGATATGAATGCTCGCACAGAACAGTTTTTCTTAACGAAACCTTAATTTAAAAGGCTGCATGAGAATGAACATTCTAAAATTTTAATTTCTGTGATATTGTTGAGACTATGAACATGAAATTTGGCATTGTAGTTATTTATAAGATGTAAATTTTCTCTAAGAACGGTTACTAAAAAATTCGTTGTTTAAAAGGGTGAAATGAGCCTAAAACGTTCCAAATTAAGATTTCTATGAAATTGTTAGGGATAGAAACTTGAAATTTGACAAGGCCGTTACTTTTAAGACGTAAATGTTCGCACGGAACGGTTTAAAAATAAATCGTGATTTAAAATTGTGCAGGAGAAAAAAGACTTTCTAAAATTGCAACTTCTTTGATACTGTTGGGGCTAGAAACTTGAAAATTTCTCATGGTGGTTACTTATAAGATGTAAATGCTTACTAAGAACGGTTTCTAAAAAATTCTAAATCTAAAAGGATGAAATGAGTGGAAATATTAATGCCAATATTTAAATTACCCGTATTAGTACAATTTCATCAAATGTAAAAAGACACACAAGAACCACTTGGCATATTTCAACAACGCTGTGTGCAAAGGCACGGGTTTTGCTAGTATATATATGAGGACGTGAGTTTCAAAACTCACCTTATCCAAAATTTAAAAAATCCAGTTTTCTATATCAATCTATTCTATTGGTGCGAACCTGTGTCAAATCGGTTGGGTTCGAACGCTGGATCTCCTGTTTTCAAAACTGGAGGCGTTACTTCTGCACTACTAATGCTACGTTACATCATCGCAATATTTATCATGTATATTCTGTCACATTTCTACTGATTTTTCCTAAAGAAACGGTCGAAAAATGTTTTGAAAATGATTTTAAAAGCTTCGTACGAAAATCTATACAATTGACAGTGGTTTATAAATATAACATATTCGACAAATGGGAGCCCCCTCCCCTTTTTTTTTCTTTCAAAGGGAAGCAGGGATCTATAATCAACAAAACTGTGTTCATTTAATGCTTAAACGATCCTATTTTGCGCATTGAATAATACACTCAATAAATTTCGCCGCTAAAATATTCGCTGTTTTATTTTTTATATTTCTTGACAACATGCTGTGCGTTTGTTTTACTTTTGTATTTTAGTATTTTAATACTCTTATGATTCAGTAGCTTTTATTATAACTGTGTGCATGCAATTATTTTTTTTTTTCAAACAAATCTTACGCTATAGCTTGTAAGGATTTGGTTGTTGTAACAAGAAAATTCTCATTGCAGTAGAAATGATAATTTCCGCCTGGACTGGGCTTCTTAAACACGATGATAATGCATGTAGATGTGTAAAAGATGGTTAAAGCTTGAAAACTATAAAGAAAATTCGTCTACTTAAAGCTTATCTTAACTCAAAAATAAGTATTTGAATCATCGTCAGCTATTGGGCGCCGACAGAACAAAATCTAGGGCCGGGTAAATTTTGAAACAGATGTGCCTGGGGTTCGCAATCTGTGAAGCTTTTCAGAAGAATATAAACATAAAATAAGATATTCTAAGAATTTTTTGACAGAGCCAACTCCCCCCCCCCCCCTTTTATCCACACCCGTGCAAGACAATTTTTAAATATATCATATTAAATATAAAAAATAAGTTTCTACCAGAATTTTTCTAAATTGATAGTATGAACAGAAGATAGTCAAAAATACTCGTCTTTTAGGCAGGGAGTAAACGTTACCCCTTTCCCTCCCACCTGCCCTATCTCGGTTAAGAAATATTAAAAATATGAAAATAAGCTTCTACCAGTTCTTTTTTTTTTAATGATAATTTAAAGAGTTTTTATTTTATTTTATATATCCATTTATTTATTGTCAGGGAACTCTTATTTTCTCGAAAATCCTCTCCCATTAAAGATATTTTTTAAACATATAAAAGTAAAGCAAAGATGTAAAAAAAAAAAAAAAAAAAAAGCCTTCTACGCGGGGGGGGGGGGGGGGGTAGTCCCACTTCCGGACGAAAAATCATTAGTTTTATTTATTTATTTATTTATTTTTTAGTGTTTAATTATTTTAAATCATCTGAGAAGAGCGGATTCCCCCCAAAAATCTTCAGAAGAAAAGAAAAATTTGGCTAAGTTTCAATAACGATACAGAGACTATTGTTCGGGCAAAACAATTCCATAAATCGCATTGATTTTAAATTGTCGAGCCATTTCAAATTTTATGAAAATTGGATGTATATTTTAATTACAGAGACAGTTAAAAGTTTTCCGTTACATTATGGCCAATGGGAAAAATTGTTGCAAGTGCATTTTAATGATGTTACAGCCTTCCGAATGTCTGAAATTTTAAATACATAATTTTTGCAAAATTTTGTCGAGTCATTTCAAATTTTATGAAAATCGGATGTATAGTTTAATGACAGGGACAGTCAAATGTTTTCCGTTACGTTACGGCCAATGGGAAAAAAATATTTCAAGTGCATTTTAATGATGTTACAGCCTTTCGAACAGAATGAAACTGATATGCACTTATGAAGGGCACTAAAATATACATTCAGTACACTATGCGGTGCAAAAGATATTTATAAAAGTAGTTATAGTACGAACGCACCTCATTTGCCACGTTTGACGAGCAATTTCCAACTTGTTTAGTACCAATTTTTTCCAAGACAAGCATTCAACCAGCCATTAAAAAGCAGTATTAGTTATATAATAAATATAAAACGTAATAATATAACAAAGCAAATTTTCGAAGTTCTAAAGAAGAAAATCAGAAGCTTTTAATAAATCAGTGCTTCCCTCAATGTAAAACTTTTTATTTATTTTTTAATTGTAGAAATATATAGCGCAAATTTAATTAATCTAGAACAATGATTTATTAGAGTTAAAGATAGAAAAAATGTATGCACCGCTGTAGCACAAATAAGACTACATGTAAAAAGAACTTTGACAAGAAAAAGGCATTTAATATATTTTTACAGGATTTTTAATTAATTATAATTATGAAGAGAGGTTTTGTCATCCAATGAAAATACATAAAACAACAGCGAAGGTCTGAAATACTTTTTATCCACATCTCCATTAATTGTATAAATATGGATTAATGATTAATGATTCGGGCCGCACATAAAACGTCGCAGGGTAACATGCGGCCCGCGGTCTGCAAGTTGAGTATGGCTGTATCTATAGGATATTTCCCAAAACAAATATATAGCGGATAACCATCGAATCCCATTTATCTCGCCAAGAGGACATTCATGCGGTACTTGCATTCGTGCTCCGTTCCTTGTCTTCATCATGAACTCCCTATCAATGTGAGATGAATCATTCCACTGTCACCATGACAACCGCTCTGAATGAGTGTTGTCACCGCAGCTGAATTGGTAGAGCTATGACTCAACCGCTCGCGTATCACGCCCGAACAACCTTTAATCGTTCTACATTCTATCATTAGAAGGTTAATAAAAAACTCAAAATCTATTACCTCTCCTAAAACCACTTGTAAAATTAGTTTTAAGAACAACCGCTGCCATGCAGTGTCGCTTAAATGGGGGGGGGGGGGATTTCCAGACGCGACAGAGAAGTATAATAAAGTCTCGAAATAAGTGCTGGATAAACACTGAAAATGTGCGTGTTTTAGTCTGTGTTAAGAAGAATGGAATGCGAGGAACGACACTTTGTTTTATGTTTTTCTAACATTTTTTCCCCCTCTTTTAGTTTCTTATTTAATTTCCGTACAATTCTTAGTTACCAAGGGCAAAAAAGAACGTCATTCAAATCACTCAAAATAAGGAATAATTATTATTCATTATATATAGAAGACGTCGAAAAACATTTTACACCTTCATATAAGGAAGCTCCGAAATAAATGCCTTAACCTGTCTGGGGCAAAGTACTTCTACTCGTAAAATTCTAAAAGGATTGACTGACACCAGAATTTACAAACAAATTTATTTTGAAAAACAAGTAAAAGCTTTTCTTCACGTACTTGATAAACAGAAAATTTTCATTCTAAAAATCTGGTGTCAATGTGGCATTCAGACATTAAAATTAAGTGGTCCAAAAAATGAACCACCGCCCTTGAAAGGGTTAAAGAGGTTCGATAAAATACCACGAATTTTAGATATCGTTAGAAAAAAATAAAAATCACTTTAAACCTCAAATCATTAGGTTGGCTTTTCCTAAATCAATTCAAAGATAAGACTTCAATCCTAGAATACAAGGCCTGAAATTCTAAAAATTACTCCATCTTGATCAATTTTTCTTTTTCTGCAATTATGCTCTAATGCTCACCTTACTAGAGATGAATTCGGTCTGTTTTTCTTTTCTTTTTTTTTAACTTAAGGCCGATACCGAAAGCACGCAGTAGAAAACTGTTAATAACATTTTAATATTATTTCAAGATCAATATTTTCATGTAAAAATCTCTTCTTGCGTAGAAATAAGTATTAATCCTAATTACTCCAACGTTTCGTGATTCTCATGTCCTTTTAAAATCTGTTAAAAATAACAAATTTGTTGCTTCTACCCAACCACTGGCAGAAATCTGCAAATGTCACAATTATTTTTCTTCACACCGAAACACCGCTGTAGTCTAAAATGTAATTAGGGTAATATAAAATTATCTGGAGATAAAACTTCAAAATTAATTTCTAAAAATTTTGATGGATATTAGCAAAATTACTTACTAGTGACATTGCAGGGCTGATATTCTCTTTAGATGAACTTGCTTTTGTACGAAAAGGTATTTTACTCGCGTTTAGAGATAAGGACGGAAACAAAAGGGAGGTCGCGGGCTCATGACCCCGTCTAAAGTAAAAGAAAAAGTCTAACAACCAATACATTATTTTATGTAAACGCATATTAATTTTTTTCTTTTTTTTCTGCGTCTTAATAGCACGATATTGCTGACAGATTTAAAGACCATATTATATATGGAAATACGTAAATTGCAGTCGTTATAAGCCCTAAATAATAGAACAACATTTTAAGTTATCCTACAGATGTTTCAACTAATTATCCTTGATGATGATTTTACCATGTTCAAAAAATCGTTTTACAGTGCCAATTTTGAAAATTCATTCTGAAAATTTTGCCAAAAAACGAATTGGGGAAAACTTTGTTCAGCATCACGGTATCTGACGTAGAACTTACAGTTTTATACAGTGCGTTTCAAAAGTATATGGACAGGCGATTTTTTGAAATAACAGTTCAAAAAATGAAGCAATAATCACGAAAAAAATAATTAGCATATGGAATCACACTATAAGTTTATTACAATAGAGAAATGTGAGACTTATTGCACAGGTTGTTTGTAAAAAAATGAAGTTCAAAATAACCTGTCGCAAAAATATATGGACAATGAAAAGAATCGCTATTATTAAAAATTGTGAAAAAATTTTGCATATTTTGTGTTCTGTACAATTGATGTAACCACTTGGAAATATAAAATCCTTGCTCGTTCTTCAATTCTCGAATAGTTAAAAAATGTCTCGCCATGTTCAATTCTCTGCAGATGATACAGCCAAAATTTGGCGTTTAAAGGCTCAAAATGTTAAAAGTTTCCGATATTGCTAAACAGATGAAGTGTAGATCTGTAATTTGTGAAATTTTATCGAAAGGTGAGAATGCGGTTGCAAAAAAGGCCAAGATCGACCAAGAAAACCATCTCAGCGACAAGATAGAGAGATTTTTCGAGCCGTTTCAAACCAAAAGAAGTCTTTTCTTGAAATTCCGAGTTCGTTAGGGTTTCCTATATCGCGATCTAATGATCACCATCGCATACTGGCAAGAAATTTTATAAATATTGCAGAATGTGTCGGACACCTATGCTGAAATTGCACCTTAAAAAGGCACGCGTTCTTTGGGCTAAAAAACACATAAATCGGACAGATGAATAGTTACAGGTTTTCTTCTGTGACGAAAAAAAATTCAATTTGGCTTATTCTGCTGGCTGGACATACTATTGGTACGGTCTACGACGAGAATCTCGCGAGTTCATTAGTCGACAACAAGGAGGGGGTTTATCATGGTGTGTGGCGCTTTCTGTTTCAACGGAACAATGAATATTGCTTTTCTTAATGGTCGAAGGGGCTCAGAGTATTATCAAAATGTCCTCAAAAGCAATCTACTTCTAATTGGAAATATCTTAGGAAGGGAAGACTGGAAATTCCAACAGGACAATGCGTCAATTCACACCTCCCACTCAAAAACAGCGTGGTTTACGCAGAATCAAATGATTGTTATACACTGGCCAACCATCAGTCCAGACCCGAATCCAATTGAAAACCTTTGGAGAGTACTTCCACGAGAGTTGTAAGTCCATGGTAGTGAATTTTAGACTATTCAGGAATTAAAGCAACAAGTAGAGTAGAGTTGCTTCTCTTTACAGCCCCACATTCTCCAAACACTAGTTCGGAGCATGCCTAATAGGATTTTCAAAGTAATTCAATGGGATGGATCCAAAACTTGAATTTAAGTACGAAATACTCAAAAAGTCCATATATTTTTTGGACACCCTATTTTGATTTTGATTTTTTTTTACAAAACTTCTGTCAAACTTATACTGTATTTCTTTGTTGTAACAAACTTATGTTATGATTCCACATGCTTATTTTTATTTTTTCATGATTATTGCTGCATTTTTTGAACTGTTATTTAAAAAAATCGCCTTTCCATATATTTTTGGGACGCACTGTATCTGCACATTCTACAATAGAGCAGTTCACATCACGTGACTTTTACCGGAGAACAATGAAGAAAGCTGTAGGACACACAAACAGAAAAAGCATTGATAAAGGTAGCGATAGCTGTCCTACAGTAGCAGCAAAAACCTGTTCGTGACGTCACCTTGCACAGCTCTTGAGTACATCAGAAAATAGTCGGTTTGGATTTGAAAACACCTTTAAAATATCAAATTGTTCGTGAATATATGTAATTGAGGACTAAAAAGGGAAAACGCTGAAAGTCCAAAAGAGGAAATTTTTCCAAAACTCCTGCTTCTGGTACTATTACAGCGTTTTTCACTTCACTCCTTTAGGGCTCTTAGTTCAACACTTTAAAATGTAGAGGCACCTAGCTTCCTTTCGTTTACTGTTTAAAAAATACCTAATATTATCATTTGTAAACATTTCTTTTATTTATTTATTTAATATATTTCACCTTGCTTGAAAATATTCCATTGATGTACACAATAACAAACAGGGCTGTGGAGTCGGAGGGAAAAATGGACGACTCCAACTACGAGAATTTTCACAGCTCCGACTCCAATTCTTTCGCTTAAAAATGGACCGACTCCAACTCCGACAATGCAAACCTGCTTGTAAAATGGACGACTCTGACTCCGGGAATTTTAGCAGATCCAACTCCGACGCTTTCGCTGAAAAATGGGCCCGACTCCGACTCCGACTCCGAAGCTCTGATAACAACATGATCAAGTTGTGTAATGGCCGGTGGCCACCAGTCGCTGCGCACCAATCACTGGCACTTTCAGCGTTCTCCACTTCATTTCGTGTGGCACTTTCAGCGCTCCCCACTTCATTTCGTATGGCACAGGCAACCAGCGACATTTTCCTACTCTTTTAGGTAGCTTTCTTTACAAAAAAGCTACCTATTGCAGCCGTTCGGAGGAAAGCGATTTCAAAAAATTTTGGTATATTTTCATCGATCATGACCCCCAGACCCCGAAACCACCCTCCGTTCAAAATTGATATATATATATAATGTATTAACTGCATCCTTTGGTATCATTTACTGTGATTTCTTAACTGTTTTATTCGCCTTAATCTCTTTGATATACTGGCAGACATGTGCACATGGATTTTTGTAAAATACTGAAATATTAATCGGTATGGTGTTTATTATTTCTATTTTATATCCTATAAATATTTAAATACGTTTTATTGATTCTTCCATTTCATATTATTTGTTTCTATTCTGCTTTCATTTTTAATCAATTCACTTGATTTTAGTGGTTGTTCGGGCACAGGGGAAAATTAATTTTAGCTTTAGCTTATTTTTCCAACAGAAAACAACCATTTTGCTTATATCATTGAATTCTGTGCCCTCGATAACGTAATTCAATGTATAAGCTTTTCAATTTTTGTCGGTGTCCACTTTTTTCTTTTTTCTTCCATAATAATTCTTATAATATTTTTTAATACTTACAGCTTTAATTCATAATAATTGACGGTGGCAGGTTATGTTTAATTAATGGTAATATATTAGCATTCAAATTACTATGATGCATTTGCGCAAGTAATTATGAATGTATGCTTTTTACGATATTTTAAATATCTTTTCATTTTGAATGTCAACAATTCATTTTGATGTATTTTTTCCTTAAGGTATCTTATATATATTTTTATATATTCCCAGGTCGCTAAATTATTTAGCAATCTTTTAAATATTATACGCTTAGATCATTGCTGCAATTAGCGCACAATCTATGTGTATTATCAATAAGATTTCTACCATGTAGTTATCTGATACCTATTTTAGGATTCCATTAATTTTTTCATTCCTATCATTGCAACGATTTATTTATTGTTTTTTAATTTTCTAGTTATGATTTTATCTGAATTTTCTTGTAGTTAGTGTATGATATTGTCCTATATATTTTCTATTTGTGCTATAGCTTTACATAATTCTGTAGAGATAATCATTTTACATATACATTAATATGGTAGCAATAATTATTTCTATTCAAAGATTTAATGTTAATTTCCTTTAGTTTAAATTCATATTACTTTGATCTGAGTAGTTAGTTGGGTAAGCGTTTTGGTTGTCTTTGCATGGTTATAGTTGTTCTTGGATTTGGATGTTATGCGGATCTTTTTAGACTTATTTGTTATAAAATAGTCTAGTGGTTTCTTGATATTATTCATCTACGTTATTTGGGTTATCATAATTTGGTTTTGGATAATTTGAAGATTGTTTCTGCGTTCTGCTTCTATGATTGTAAATATTGTATATATATATTTTTTCTTACTCAAGTTTTATTATTTAATCAAGGCTAATTTAATTAAATTATTAATTTTTATTATTAAAATTTCTTATTTTTATGGCAATTATTGCACTTTCCATACATAATTTTTATATGGCAGTTCTTAGTAAACATCTCGATACCGGCAAGATACACTTAGCATCTATGCAGTGTAGTGCCCGGTACAGGAATAATAATTGGGTTGTTCCTGGATCGTCATCCAGCGACCATTTATACTCTCCCCCTCGTCCTTTATTTTTTCGTAAGTGCTATGATTCTCGGTGCAAGACATGTCCATACGCTGCTCAGACACAAATTGTCTCAGATCCTAATTATTCAAGTTTTTGTAAAGCATTTAATGTTATTTATAGTATAAAGTGCAACTTATGTAATATGAAATATATTGGTGAAACATCAGGTCCAATTCATAAACGAATCAATCATCATCGATCAGACTCTAATAATAACAAAGCAAAAAATATACAATCTACAGCTGAAATTCAACATTTTCATAAACATCTATTTAAAAATACGACAATTGAAATCCTTCAAATTCTAAAAAATAAATCAGAACGTCTTTATATGGAATCATCATATATGAAATATTATAACACAATATATCCTTATGGACTTAACAGTGAAGTATTTAACAGACCTGTCAAAGTCTTCACATCTATAAATAACAATATTGATTATTCTCCAATTTATCCTACTCTTAATCATAATTTAAATGCTAAAACAACACGTAATAAACGCGGAAAGGGTTCATCATCAGTTGTAGTTTCCAAAAAATCTATCACAAAACAAATTAATGATCTTCAACGAAATTACTTAGAGAATTATAACTGGTTGTTAATTCGTAAAAACATCTTTGCTATTAAAAAGAAACAGCTGGTACAACATTTAAATGTCTTTCTAAGTAAATCTTTCTCTAAACATTTCTCTGATATTTACTTTGACCTTATTATGAGTAGGGTTAATCTTTTAAATATTAATATACAAAAAAAACACAAAATTCAGAACATGAATACTCAAATGATAATTACTTTTTCAAATCACATTTTTAATAAAATTAATATCAATTCTATAATTAATGATAAAAATTGTTTTTTTCCTATCAATAATCTTCATATATCAAAAACCTTTAAATATCCGAATACAATTGGGAGAAAAATTTTTAACTATAATACATTTTCAAAAAATACATCTGCTGCAAGTACTTTTCCGTGTAACTGCAGAGACCCCACTCTAAAAAAATACATAAACAATGATCATGGACATATAATCACTGGAAATCTTGATATTGTTCATGATTTTAAATTGAAACAACTAATGGGTTATGGTACTAAATATAGACTTCCATCTAAATTTAATGTTAAATCTATTATCAAACAGTTTACATATGATATTGATATTTTTATTTATAAAATTTCTATCTCTTATAATAAGCCTATTGAATATTTTAATCAATGGAAGATATTAGTAATTGAAAAATTAACTATGGCTTTAAAAAATAATATTGCTGATTTGGTTTCTATTAATACACAGCATTATTTCCAACAAATTACTAAATTACAAAAAAACTTCGTTATTACATATGTAGACAAATCTCCTAACAATTATGCTATTATATGTAAATCATATTATCACCAACTTCTTACAAATTCTATTTCTTCTAATAAGTCTTTTCAAATAACTAATGAAACTGTTATTGTAAATAATCGTAAAATTCGAAGTTATTATAAACTTTTAAATATTTTATCTACTAATTTTAATTATCCATATTTAGTTCTTATTCCCAAATTTCATAAAACTCCTATTAAATTTAGGACTGTTACTATTGGTTGTAATACATATAATAATAAAGCCAATACACTTCTCTTAAAAATTCTTAATCAAATATATGAACTTACTAAAAACAATGATAATACACATTGTATAAAAAATAGCTATCAACTTGTTAAGATTATAAAAAATCTTCATTCTGTTTGTAATATAACGACATATGACTTCAAAGATCTTTTTAATAATATAGACCTATTAGATTTACATAAAATTATAAATGCATTATTTAAAAAGTATTATAAAAAACTGGAATTACCATCTTATATAGATATTGCATATTTTAAATCTTTAACTAACTTCATTATATATAATAATTATATATTGCAAGATAATACTTTATATTTACAGAATGTCGGTATACCACAAGGCGGTTGTACTTCCAGCTTACTCTCAGACTTATACTTATCTCATTATGAACGCAATTTTACTAATAATAATCTACATTTATATCGTTATATTGATGACATCATTTTAATTGAAACTGATCAATCTGCAATTACTCGATTTCCAGTTGATTATCCCACTAATTTGGAATTAACGGAAAACCTTTTATCTAACAATACAATTAACTTCTTAGATCTAAAAATTACAATAAAAGACAATAAAACAATCACAGATTTGTTTGACAAACGTAAAGAATTTAAATTCACAGTTAATACATTTACAAATTTTAAATCTTGTCTACATCATTCTGTATTTCGTAATATAATACTTAATCATTTATATAGAATAAAATGTTTATGTTCTTCTCCTCTAATTAACAATAATATTAAAAAACTAATTTATGATGCATTAAATCATGGTTTTCCAAAAAAATTCATATATTCATTAATATACAATTAGTACTTTTCTTACATGATCTATAAACACAAATTAACACATGCGTAAACAAAATTACAAAAAAAAAAAAAAAAAAAAAAAAAAAAAAAAAATATCTATAAAAAATTAAAAATTGTAAAAGAATATAAAAAAATATTATAGGATGGTTGGGTGGGTAGATGTTAGAGTACGGAGGAGGGTGGTGTTGTCTGGATAATACGCAATGGTTAATTATTTATATAAAAAAAAAAAAAAAAAAAAAAAAAAAAAAAAAAAGCGGGGCTCTTGTATTATTACTATTTTCTTGTTATGTATTTTATGTGTATGTTGATTTGATATTTTATATGTAACTTGGAGATTTTCATTAATATTATAATTAGCTTAATTATTCATTAATCTAATTTACAATTATTTGATATTAAATTTTAATTTACTTAGGACAATATCATATTAATTACTAATAGTATGCCACTCTTAGTTTAATGTTTTTGATTGTCCCATATTCATTCTTTATGGATTTTTATGGATGTCTGAAAATAATCCACATTCTATATTTGTGCGTTTTAAGTAATGGGATTTTAAGTATTATTTAACCTTCTATATACTTCCACATGTTTGTTATTTCCTGTTCATTATATAAATATCTTATATATAATTCATAAAAAATAATTTTTAGATAATTTTTAATAATTATTTATATTAATTACTGCTGAATTTATTTTGTTTTATAGCATATAGATATATGCTATATATTATCAATGTTCTAACATTATTTAAACTCTTAGTTTACTTTAAATAATTTAGCTAATAGAACATATTGTATGCTTTTAAATATTATTAACAATAGTTTTAAATACTTTGTGTGATTTATATTAGGTTTATAATTCTCTATATATAAGGATTTGTTTGGTTATGCTGTTTAAACAGTTATTTACATTCACAAGCTTGCAAATTTTTATCTTGCGATAGATGTTTAATATAATTATTAATAGATGGCAGCACTAAAATTGTATTTTCAGATTGCTTTAATTTTTATTTTTCTAGCTCCATTTCAGTTATAATTTATACATCCAGGGTGTATTTTTAGCTAAATTTTGACGATATTGTTAAACTGTTATCTATTAATTTCATAGTGCATTTTAAATAATGTAATTAATATCTATTTATCTTATATTAGATTAAATTTGTTTTACAAGGTCTTTCAAATTTTATTTCAAAATGTATTAACTGCATCCTTTGGTATCATTTACTGTGATTTCTTAACTGTTTTATTCACCTTAATCTTTTTGATATACTGGAAGACATGTGCACATGGATTTTTGTAAAATACTGAAATATTAATCGGTATGGTATTTATTATTTCTATTTTATATCCTATAAATATTTAAATACGTTTTATTGATTCTTCCATTTCATATTATTTGTTTCTATTCTGCTTTTATTTTTAATCAATTCACTTGATTTTAGTGGTTGTTCTATAATTCTCTATGTATAAGGATTTGTTTGGTTTTGCTGTTTAAACAGTTATTTACATTCAAAAGCTTGCAAATTTTTATCTTGCGATAGTTGTTTAATATTATTATTCATAGATGGCAGCACTAAAATTGTATCTTTCAGTTTGCTATATTTTTAATTATTCTAGCTCCATTTCAGTTACAAATAATACACCAGGGTGTATTTTTAGCTAAATTTTGACGATATTGTTAAACTGTTATCTATTAATTTAATAGTGCATTTTAAATAATGTAATTAATATCTATTTATTTTATATTAGATTTAATTTGTTTTACATGGTATTTCAAATTTTATTTTAAAATGTATTAACTGCATCCTTTGGTATCATTTACTGTGATTTCTTAACTGTTTTATTCGCCTTAATCTCTTTGATATACTGGCAGACATGTGCACATGGATTTTTGTAAAATACTGAAATATTAATCGGTATGGTGTTTATTATTTCTATTTTATATCCTATAAATATTTAAATACGTTTTATTGATTCTTCCATTTCATATTATTTGTTTCTATTCTGCTTTCATTTTTAATCAATTCACTTGATTTTAGTGGTTGTTCGGGCACAGGGGAAAATTAATTTTAGCTTTAGCTTATTTTTCCAACAGAAAACAACCATTTTGCTTATATCATTGAATTCTGTGCCCTCGATAACGTAATTCAATGTATAAGCTTTTCAATTTTTGTCGGTGTCCACTTTTTTCTTTTTTCTTCCATAATAATTCTTATAATATTTTTTAATACTTACAGCTTTAATTCATAATAATTGACGGTGGCAGGTTATGTTTAATTAATGGTAATATATATATATATATATATATATCTGACCTATGTCACACTGTAACTCCCGTAATTATGAACCGATTTCGATGTAATTCGGTGTGTACATAGTACATACCAATGTCTCGACCGAGTTCGTTGGCCAGCTTCATCCGCCGTTTTGTTTCAAAATGGCGGCCATTTAAAAATTTTTAAAAAATTTCAAACTTGAAATGTGGTACAAAAAAATTAAACATGGAAAAATATTTTTTTCTTATGTATTTGACCTTTATACAAAGATTCCGGAGCAGTTTTTGTTTCGTCTATATCTTAAAAAATGGCTGAGTTATAGCATTTTGAATTTCTAGCGTGGCTGACATTTTGAAACGTCCTGAATTTTGTCACGCGATAAAAGGCGTATTTATGAGCCGATTTGGATGTAATTCGGTGTGTACATAGTACATACCAATCTCTCTACCGAGTTCGTTGGCCAGCTTCATCCGCCATTTTGTTTCAAAATGGCGGCCATTTAAAATTTTTTTAAAAATTTAAAATTTGAAATGTGGTACCAAAAAATTGAAAATGGAAAAATATTTTTTTCTTATGTATTTGACCTTTATACAAAGATTTCGGAGCAGTTTTTGTTTCGTCTATATCTTAAAAAATGGCTGAGTTATAGCATTTTGAATTTCTAGCGTGGCTGACATTTTGAAACGTCCTGAATTTTGTCACGCGATAAAAGGCGTATTTATGAACCGATTTGGATGTAACTTCGTTTATACATAGTACATACCAATGTCTCGACCGGGTTCGTTGGCCAGCTTCTCTTGTTTCAAATCTTGTTTCAAAATGGCGGCCATTTAAAAAAATAAAAAAATAAAAAAATTTAAATGAGATACCAAAAAATTGGAAAATGAAAAAGATTTTTTTTGTATGTGTTTGACCTTAATACAAAGATTCCGGAACAGTTTTTCTTTCGTCTATATCTAAAAAAAAAAAATGGCTGAGTAATAGCATTTTGAATTTCTCTTGTGGCTGAAATTTTAAAACGACCTGATTTTTGTCACGCGATAACAGGCGTATTTATGAACCTATTTGGATGTAACTTGGTCTGTACATAGTACATACCAATGTCTCGACCGAGTTCGTTGGCCAGCTTCATTCGCCATCTTGTTTCAAAAGGTTTGCCATTTAAAAAAAATTAAATTTAAAATTCAAAATGAGGTATTAAAAACTTGGAAAATGAAAAAGATTTTTTTTATGTGTTTGGCCTTGATACAAAGATTCCGGAGCAGTTTTTGTTTCTGAAAATTTGTTCTTTTGTTGATATCTTAAAAAATGGTTGATTTATAGCACTTTGGATTTCTAGCATGGCTAACATTTTGAAACGATCTTGTATTTGTCACGCGATAACACACGTATTCGCCTATTTCGATGTAAGAAGGCATGTGGATAGTAAACATCAACACCTCGACCAAGTTCGCTGGCCAGATTCATCAGCTATCTTGTTTCAAAATGGCGGCCATTAAATTAAAAAATATATATATATATTTAAAGTGAGGTGAAAAAAAATTAGAAATTGATAAAGGTTTCTTTCTTAAGTATTTGATCTTGATATAAGGATTCAGGAGCATTTTTTGTTTGTCTTTACCTTAAAAAATGGCTCAGATATAGCAGTTTCAATTTCTATTGTGGGTGACATTTTGAAAAATCTGATTTTTTGCATGCGACAGCACTCCTATATATTAACCGATTCCGATGTGAGTGAGCATGTGCACAACAATTACTAAAGTCTCGACCAAGTTCACTGCTTAGCCTCATCCACATTCACCATGCTGTCTTAAAATGACAGGCACTTTAAGAAATTGCCGAATTTGGCAGCCAAATATAAGTTACTTTAAAGAAAAGCAGCTTGGATAAAGCTGACTAATTTCGCGAAATTCTCATTCATTATATTGATAAAAATTAGTATTGAATCTCCTATATTCGGTTTCCACTAAATTGAGCTTCATGTGTTTGCATGATATAAGTTGGCTTTTTTTAAATAAGGATTATGAAAGCTACCTCTTCCTCCCGGCACTGGCCGGAAGGACTTTTTTTTTTAACTATTTATAATAGGGTTGGCACTTCAGAGTTCTCCTGCTTGATAAGCTTGGCATTTAAGATTCGTCCTTTTTTTCATTAAAAAAAAAAAAAGATGTTCGATTTTTTGGCACTTTTTTCAATTTTTAGTCCTCAATTTCCCCCCCCCTCCCCCCCCCAAAAAAGATCCCCGTCTAAATGGAGGGCTGGATCTGCGCCTGTTAGGATGTTTTATAAGTGTGATACTTGGAAATCAATGCACCCCTATGACCGACCCAGATGAATAGCCATCTCTTGTAATTTTGAAGAAAAAAACTTGCGAAGTTAAGCGTTTTTTTCCCGGAAAATAAATTTATTTCAAATTTCATTAACTTACTTTTTCCAGACTTTTATAAATTGTTTTTGCAACATTTCAGTCTTTTACGCAAAGTCCGAATTAAGTTCTTTACGTTAATCTTTCGAATAGAACATTTAAATATATCATTATTATTTGATATATTTTAATTATTATTACGCTTGGGAGAGCGGAGTACTTTGCAACTTGTTTAAGGGATAAAAAAGGCATTATTTATTTCTAATGGGACCTGTCATTAAAATCACACTTGTTCAATACATCCTTTAATATCTAATCTATATGATATCGAAACATGATATCTAAAACAATAAGGATATAGTTGAACACGCCACCCCAATGACTGATGATAAATTAGTTTACTATCTATGAGCTTAACAGCTTTCTCCTTTTATACTTTCTCATAGATAATGTTCAAGGTCTAATAACATATAGCATACAAGAACACACAGATATTTTTATGTATTAATATCTTTAAAAAAGAGATAGAGCGAACCGATGATTTACTGCTTTGACAAGTTAACAATTAAAATTATTGATTATAGGTTAGCTGTTAATTCGGCTTCCCACAAATGGATCAATCGATCAAAATGTAATTAAATAAGAAACAAGCAATTAGATTTTGTTCTATATGAATCAGTTTTTTTAATTAAAAAATACTTGATTACTGCAGCATTCTCAAAATCTTTTGACTTTCAGGAATAAAAATCTGGTGAAATTAAACTTGCTAAAATAACATTTTAAACTTATAGACGAATGCCTTAATGATTCAAAATAAAGAAAAAATGGTCAGCAGCGAAAAATGTTTTATTTAACTGAAGTTTAAGTTAAACTTGCGAGTTTAATTTTCCTTACTATTTTACCACTATAACTTTTTTATTTTAGTCTTAATTTTTACATATGATGAATTTCCATAGTACCCATAGGACCTTCAAATAAGAAATAATAACAATGTAGTAGTTTTAGTAAAAAATTTTGGCATAACATTGTCTTAAAGGGGTGTTAAAAAAGAGACGGTAAGGGAAAAAAAGGGGACGGTATAGGAAAAAAGAGACGGTAATAGGAAAAAAAGTGATGGTAAGGATGAAACGGTAAGGAAAATTACCACCTATTTTTAGGCAAATCATGTTAAGACTCAGTGAAAGCCACAATGTTCATTGATTTTTAGAAACAGTTATTTACATTGGATTAAAAAGAAAAAAAATAATTTACCTCGAAAAGTGCAGGAATAAACCTTGGGGACGGTAAGACTACCAATAAAGCCACGATGCTTGAAATTGATATTTAAGTGCTGATTTAAATTCTGCAGTAAATTTCTTGTCAAAGAATTTTAGACATTCTTTCTCTAGCATTTTTCTGCATGAGAAAAAACTTGAAAAAAATTTTGTGGTTGCATCTGAAGTGATTTTCTGTATAATTTTAGAAGAGGGACGGTAAGGAATCTAAAACCCAGAACAGAGTTAAAAAAAAAATAATAACAACCGTAAAAATGTGTGCAAGTTAATTTTTTGCTACATATTTATACAAAACAATAGTCCCAGTTTCGGAAAAAAGTTACATTGAATTACTTTTATTGAAACAATTTTATACAGACAGCTCCAAAAATCAGAATCATGGACACGGGACGGTATAGGAATTTTCTGGTATATTTGGACCCCCAACTTCGTCCAAAACTTATTTATCTCGTTAGTATTGTTATGCAGTCATGCAATGGGATGTTCCCCAATGTATGAAATTAAAAAAAAACACAAGAATATGCACTGAAATAAAAATTATTATTCAGGGACTTAAAAGTCAAAAGATTGTGAGTATGCTCCATATGTCTTTTTGTTCCTGTTATTCTATCCACCCATTCCATTTAGATCACAGTAACTCTTCAAGTACCAACATTATTTTTGCTCTAGCACATAGGGTAAACCGGGGCTTGTTGGCCCATTTTTTCTTCCATATTTTTTCTTTTAAATTTTATTAAAAATTGAAATTTTTTGTTAGTTTGTATATTCAGCGCAACTTAAAGCATAACCACGCATAAGAAAATTTGAAAAATATTAATTAATATTAGATTAATTTTTAACACAATTATTAATAGTTTCTATATGAAACTCAGAAGGGCATCAAGTCATTGGGCCAACCTGCCCCCATCGAACGGGGTAGGTTGGCCCTCTAAATCAATTTGATTTTCGGATCACTAGCGGAAATGAAAAAACGTATAAAATATCAAATGTAATTTTAATTTGGTATATAAAAGATACAAATGATACGAAAAGATATTTTGTTCAGCTTTATCCAAAGGTTTCAGATCACTTGACGTTGGAATGGTGACTGCCACTACAGACGACAGGACATTAGATAAAAGCTGCTATCATATTCACCAACTTTTCGAGCAATTTTTGAGCCAACTCTTGATTTCCTCCAACTTTTCGCGAAGTATTGTCTCAACACCCAGTGTGATAGCAAACAGCAATATCCCCAACTTTTTATCCACAGCTCTAAAAAGTCTCGGCTAGTCGCGACTTTCCACCCAACTTTCAACATTTCAGCCAATCGGAGATAAGCCATTGATACGAATAGGCGATAAATATTAACGGCTGGTACTAGTAGTACTGGTTTTCCTCAAACTTCGACAACGACAATTGTAACCTTTTTCTCCCTTTGAACAGGAAAAAGTTGGGGTTAAAATCCGCTGAAAGGTTGGTTGCTCGAAAAGTTGGTGAATCTGATAGCAGCAAGAGTATTACCTGTAGTTTTTTGCGGTACTTGAGTTGTAGAAATGGTTGGAGTTTCTGGTTGAACTGAAGTTTTTTATTGTTTCCTTTTCATTTTCTGTATCAGAATCTGGTGAATCAGGGACTAAAAAAAGGCATTAGAAAAGGTGGGCCAACTTGCCCTGGATTAAATTGACTAACTTGCCCCATATCGCCGTTTTGGTTCTTGATCATCGTATCAAAATATTCTGTTAATATTTTAAAAAATCAGTAGATAGAAAATAAGCTCTGAACAACAGTCTTTTAGACTGGTATCCGCCAAAGTGAAACTTTAATTTAGAAAGAATTCAGAAACGATTATTTATAAGTGCAAAAATAAACTTACCTGAGTGAAAGAAAATTTGAAGTGACTTTCATTTGATTGCTTCTTGGCTGCTAACGCTGTTATGGGTGAAAAAAAACATATTAAAACACTCGTCGCTTTGACAGTAACACCATCGACCGGACTGTTTGAAAAATATGGCGGATAGGCCAATATGCCTCTATGATCAACATGCCGATCTGTCCTACTTGCAAACCCATAAAGGCAACATTTTTTTTTATTATGGCGAATCATTAGATAAGGTTTTTGTAAGACTTTAAAAAGCTTCTTTACATGTCAAAATTGAAAGAGAGGGGTAACATTAGCAACATGAATGCAGAGATGATAACAGCCTTTGCTAAAAAAAAAAAAAAAAAAGGAGACAATATAGTTAAGACGCGATGAAAAAAATTGAAAATTTATATATTTCGGGGGAATCCTACTTTCTTCGGTGCAAAAAATCGATTTCTAAAGTAATTTTTGTATATCTGAAGTGTGTAGAACATGTGCCTGAAACAATTTCGGATTATTCAAATTATTTACGAAGTTGTGGTCGTTTGAACGGAACCATGCTTCTGCTGAAAAGCAGGCAGTCTGTCACGCGTTTTACCCAAAACTATATTTTCACACCACGCAGAGCAGCACAGCGTTCAAACCGATCAACCGGTTATAGAAAAGATTTGTTGTGCTTGAAATATAACTGCTTTTCGGGGCCTATGAATCTATTAAATATTAAAAAAATAACTAAAATATTTTCCAAAAACTTTAAAATTGAAGGGGGGGGGGAGGAGGGATGGAAAGCGAAATTTGTACGTCGATTTAGAAACAAGCGCCATTTTGTTTTCTGGGGGTCAATTTCAATGAAAATGGATTCATGGCCCCGACAATTTAATTGGCTTTCATAATCAGCATCGTTCTAGTGTTTCAGATGACTGTACCAGGCACAGTTCAGCACCGCGTAAAGTCGCGCACGCGTTTTAAAGTAAGAACCACCAGTACCGCCACCAGTTTATATATTTTTTGTATACAAAATAGACAAAAGTACACTTGAGTACGTGAGTTTCAAAACTCGCCTTATCCAGAAAATCAAATGTAAGTAAGGAAATCGCGAAAAACCTCTGACTGCGTCCATTGGATTCATTGTAAACCAAGATTTTACAATGCCAGAAATTACACGATAAAACTAGTTTTTTTGCAGATTGTAGTATTTTTTTTCGATGCAGGTTCACCAATAGAATAGATTGATAGAGAAAACTCGATTTTTTAAATTGTGGATAAGGCGAGTTTTGAAAGTATCGTCCTCACTTGTTCAATGGGGGGGGGATGGGGGGGAATCCAGTTTCGTTTCACTGATCCTTCATTGAGTAAAAATGTTCTTAATAAACGTCTATTTTTTGCCTTACAAAGTGGAACCACACCATAAATGAAAGTCATTGTAGTTGTGAACATTTGGGTATAAAATTCAGTAATTTTTGTTGCTTGCTTGCTTAATTTTGATACTCACATTTCGATTTAATCTCATAAATATAATGTTTAAATTTTCACAATTATTTTTATTGCAGCGCAATTTATTGGAAAACATTTGTTCTTGCTGTTTACATTTCCCTGCATTCACTCTGCAGTGGCTTTATTTTTAGCTAATTTATAAAACGCACGTGATAAAACGATGAAAGACAGGAGACAGGAGATCAAATAAGAGACACACACGGACTATCGCCGTCTCTTTTTGCTCATTAATGCTGTCTTAACTGAGTAAATAAATATTATTAAGACGGCCATCTGCAAGGCCATCGTGCCTTGAAATAGATTAATATCTTCTTATTACATACACTTTCTAAAACATCCAAAAATTGACTGTCGGTATACTATGTTTAATGGATTATTTCTTTCGTAGAATCAATTTTGATACGTACTAAGTAGAAAAATTATGGTCACTTCGAATAACAATAACTATTTTTTTCTAAAGTTTCGAAATTAGAACGACATGTTTAGATAAGGTATATGACATCTATGACATCTTAGAAACACCAATTAACACTTTGCACTCCGTTGTCCCAGCTGCGGCGACATCATCTTTCCTTGAAAAATTCTTTTTTGGCACCAGTAATAAAGGAAAATAAAATTTGCCTTATTTAATCAAAGCATTTTTGAAATTGTGTACTTGAAGGAAACTTCTTTCTAAAAAGTGGTGCCGACCGAATAAAATTTTTGGGCAATGACGCGGAGTTGCTGGTAGCCCACAGTCAAAATGACGCGGAGTGCATAGGGTTAAAAGCTAACCGTTCCTAGAGGTTTGCACGGGGCCAGGCTTGGCTTGGCCGGCAAAATCAAGGCAAACTTTCAAACAGGCCAAGCCCGGCAGAATTAAGTCAATTTTTTTACGGTCCGGGAAGACAAAAAAATTAAACGGACCAGCCAGGCCGATAAAAAAAATTAAGCGGGTTTTCTTATTACATAATACTGGGAGCACACATAATAGGATTTATTTGAAATTTCGACGTTTGACCTGTTGACAGTTAAAAAACAAGAAAGGAAAATCATGTGTCAAGCAGAGATTATGAAATACTTTCCAACATAATCAGCATGTATAGTAACAAAACTCCATCGTTTAATAAGGTGAAAGGTGATATCTAAGTGAACCGGTTGGAAAAAGCATAATACTGTTAAAAACAATGTTTCAGCAATTAGAAAATATCTGAACTCTTTTGTGTACCCCTGTATATGATCTATAGATTTGTACATGAGGCGTTGAAAACCAGAGTGGACTATCCACATGTTTGTGAAAAATGAGTTTGAATCCGACTATATTCATGCGAGTTAGAATATGGACAGACGGACAGACAAACCGAATACAAGACCAGTTTTCAACTATGTTGGAAAGTTTTAAAAAATGTCTGCAAATGGTCTATCATGTCTTTGCTTCCGTAATCGCCATTTGTAGTTATAGTTATGAATTTTGCATTTAATAGATTTCTTTTTCTTTTTTTTTTTGTGGTTGGGGGGGGGGGGGAGATTTGCGTTTTTGTTTAATACGAATACATTTTTAAATATATTAGAACATCTTAGTGGTAATTTCTATATTATAATAGCTCTTTTTAAAGTTGTGTTTTAAAATTGGAAATCTGTAGAATTGCTTTCGACGCATCGAAATCATTTTTAATAAGAATTAACTGATTATTTATTGTATTTACCAACTACCGATTCAGTATCTCCCTAACTCAATAACTATCATTACAATCAATTAGATATACATTTTTACTCCCACAGCAATCAAATAAAATGACATTCTAACGATATCAAACTCCAGATGAATTATCAATGTTCTATTGTGAGGCACGCGATTCCATGGGGATGGCTGGGCTGCCACAATCATAAATACCTACCTTTGGGTCAATTAATATTCTCGGTGAGGTTTAACGCTATTCTTCTCTGACGTCAGCGGATTCTCTCTTATCCTGTCCCATCTGAATTATATCACGGCGCTTCGTCTCACCGGTTTTCTAATTGACCTGCGGCACCCCTGAACTTTCATGACCGTCTACTGAATTGTCGTACGACACTCACCCATCCGAAAAAGTTCGTAGAACCGATGATCTTCAACTTTCAGACGCCCACCTTTCGGTCTGCCGGACTTAATAAGTTTCGAAAATTATTTTGCCAACCATAAAATTAATTGTTTCCTCTCCATGAAATTATTTTTGGAAATTCATAAATTGTCGGCGAACGTCTGAAAACGCACCTGAGCAATGTTTCTTACTCAAAAGATGTTACTTGTTATTAAAATATGTTGTTCAAATTATTTTTCTACCATCAGGTGAAATGGGACAATGATGAAAAAAAGATGGTGCCCTGAAATGTTGCTTGCATTGAGGAGTAGTGTTACCAGGCGTCCCGCGTAAATCACGGCTCCAAAAGCTCTGGACGTCACTAATTTCTTACAGTTTATTTCGCCGTCTTTAATAGCAGACAATTCTGTCATTAGATAAGACAAAGAAAATTACTTTAAAATATTGGTGTCCTCGGCATTTGGAGCCCCGATTTACGGGGGCGACACTATTGATGAGTGATTCATCAATAGTTTGGGGAGCGTAGAATTCCAGATGAAAAATATTTAACAATGTTTGGAGCTGTCAATTTTGGCACTTCTCCATTTTGGAACGCAAGTGGAAATGGAACGCATCTAAGGTAAAATTCATCCTACGTGACCATCTTGAATTTTGACAATTATAAATAATAAAGTTAACAATACGTAAAATTACAAGAATTTAAAAAAAGAAAATTGTTTATTTATTTTTATTTTTATTTTTTATTAATTTCTTCAGCAATGTTTGCTATAATTTTATTTTGGGATATAAGTTCAAAAATTCGTTCATCCAAGTTTCTTCTTCTGAAAAACTTTCTATATAACTTCAAAAACTTTTCGTCCAAAACATAGTCACACCATATTTTTTTTAAATATATCCTTTAAAGAAACAAAAATTCAATTCAATATTTCTTTATTAAAAGATTGTAATGAAAAAATGTTTGAGAATACTTCCATTTTATGTTAGAAGAGCAGTTCTTTAGCGTTAGAAAATTATTTTATTTTATTTATTTTATTTTATTTTATTTTTTGTTTCCTTGTCTTCTTTATTCCTTGAAAGAGATTTATTTTTATTCCTTGCACTTGCATATTGAGAAATCCAATTCGCTAAACTCTATGAAGGAAAAAAAAAAAAAAAAAAAAAACGAGAGAAAAGGAATATTCCATTTTTCTAATTTCTGATTATTCTCATTTGTTTCATCTCTCCTTTTTTGAACAACTTTTAACTCTGTTTTGCGACCAAAATTACAACTAGATAAATGTTCTGCATGGTGTTCCGCGGAGTATCTTTATAAGAGCAGTGAGTGATACATACACAGAGTGAATGTTCAGATTCGAAAACTTCTGCTTGCATCTTCAGAGAATCAACTTCAGTTGTTGCTATTTTTGTGTTTGCCTTATTGTATTATGATGTTTTCATGTATTTTCTGACAGAATTTTGATCCGTGAGTTATGGATTTTCCAATGCACTCTAAAAAAATAAATGCATAAATTTACACGTTAAGACAGGTATACTGCTAATACAAAAACGATTTGTCTCTATGTGTAAAGTTGCGTGTAAATTGCTAAAGTGTCAGTTTCAAAATACACATAGTTCGTGTATTTTGAGGATAACACATTAAGCTGCTTACGTGCGTAAAAAGTTATCTCTCTCTGAAAATAACTCTGAAATACACAGTTTAACGTGTAAATTGATGAGTAAACATATATCTGTGCAGTATACAAAAACGATAGATTTTGTGTACACAGTACATAACCTTATAGTTTGAGATGTAAATTTTGAACTAAATATTTTTATGGTCGCAAAACAAATTTGCATGAAGTACATGTGCTCGGTACGTTTGTTCCCTTTCCAGCAGATTTTTCTAAAGACACAAAATAGTATAACCTTAATTTACAACAAACAGGATCGGCTGAAATTATATTTATTTCATGCCATTTGTCTGTTAGAGTTGTTTTGAAATCCTAAAATCGTATGCACAATTTTTTCACAGAACCTGTATAATCTAAATAAATACACTGTAAAATAAAATTCTGTTAAAATACAGAAATTGTGACGCCAGTACTATTTCCGTATTTTGTAGGATTTTTTTCTCCAGTTTCAGTCACAAGTTTTCAAAGATACATCTACATCAAGAGAGAAACCCATAGAGAGAAATTCTCTATTTAATTCAATCACAGTAAACAACGGGATACGAACTGACGAACTGCAACTTTCCAGAGCATCACCTTGACCATTCAGCTACTATTACACATGCCGAGTTTTCAAGTATCGATATTTATTGAGTTCACAAAAGTACACATATTTCTGTGTAATATTCTGTACTCACACATATGTCTGTGTAATATTTTTACATATATTCCTGTGCCATATTCTGTTCTTACACGTATAGCTGTGTAGAATTCGTATGCATATTTCTGTGTAATATTCTGTTCTTACGCATATATCTGTGTACTATTTTTACATATATTTCCGTGTAATATGAAACATACACAGATATTTGTGTAAGATGAAAAATTTGCAAATTTACATTAATACACCAATTCGCGTAAATCCGTACAATTTTCTACTTTTACACACTTTGAGTTTTTGAAGGATAACAAATTACGCACTTCCTTTAAGCCGATAAACACTTTATTAACACACACAAATTTTTAAGACATCAATCTAAATTTTATGACAGAAGTGTAATTTTACAAATTTACACATTTATTTTTTAGAGTGTATTTACTAAATAATTTGCGTTCTTTTAGCGAAAACATGGTTAAAGGCCATTTTTATCACCCTACCAAAAGATCAAACTTTCATAACAATATTCTTATAATGTTGGAAAGTGTTTCATAATCTATGTGTTTGAATCCTATCACTATGGTGACTCCCATTCTACCTTACTCCGACGGTTTTCAAGCAATTTCTCCGTGGAAAGTTTTCGGTTTCCATTGTGATGATTAGGGAACAGGGAAAACTACTTCCATTTGAATATTTAATATAATATCGATTCCGATAACTGCTCTTTATGTTCTGGTATTATATTAGCGGAAGTAGAGGAAGTCAGCAGACTTTACTTTTCCTCGGAAGCGGAAGCTAGGAAGGGATGCTGATATCCTTTGCTTATCGGTGTATTCCTCTGTCACAGGATACGAAAATTAGAACTTACTGATGCCCTGTAAACTGATTATGACTTTGCACTTCTAAAATGGTTGGTCTGCGGAACTAAAAGCTACTTTTTCCTTATCACTTACTGTGTGGTTCTGTTTACCAGTGACTTATCAGATCAATATTACTAATCTACAAAATAAGCTTTTTTTTTTTTTTTTTTTTTTTTTTGTCTTTTAAGGAGTCTTCAGACTCGTAAAAGCTTCAAAATTTTCGAAAGTTTTATTATTTATTTAGATGTTAAACTCCCATCTTTTCTGAACATTTTGATATAATTGTTTCCTTGAAATTCCTATTAGATCAGAAGTTATGGCTTTTAGAATTATACCCGCTCAATATCTAAAGCTTTGAAACTTTGAAGCAGTATTGCCAGTGGGCTACTTTTTACCCGACTGAAAAGAAGGGCTATGTGTTTCACGCGTATCTGTGTATGTGGATTTCTTTATACCCTCGAAACATCCCAACGGCTGGATGGATTTTAATGAATGAGGCATAGGCGTAGAGTTTTCAAAATTATTGGAGGGGCTCAGCCAGTACCGCAGACAAGGGGGGGGGGGGGGGTCTACCGTCCCCTGAACAGGGATTTAATTTACTAAGTAATGAATACAAAAATAGTAAAACCTACTAAGACAAAATTACAAATAACCGCTGAAAGTTTCCGTTTTATACAGGTTTTCGTCTACCTTAGCAGGTAAAAATTCAACGAGTTCCTTTCGATGGATCATGAAATGTTTGCCATTAAACAAGATTTCGTTATAGACAGGTTCCGTTTACACAGGCTAATTATATCCATATCCATACAGTAAAACCTTTTGTAAAAGCAATCGTAAGCGACCGAAACAATATTCCGTTTAAGACAGGTTTCTGCCTAATTAAGTAAAATTGTACGGCAATCTTTCCTTATGGAGCATGAAAAGTTTCCATTTAAGACAGGATTATGCCATAGGCAGGTTCTGTTTTGACAGGTTTTACTCTACATATATCATAAATATCTATATATCTAATAATAAAAGACAAGATCGCTGTTTGTGTGTTTATTGCCGATGGCTAGGAAAATCTACTGCGCGCAGAGTTCTGAAAATTTATATGAGAATAGTTCATTGCAGGCATGGATGCCACTGAGGCTCACATTTTTAATTTTTCTATAATTGGCCGAGATACTAATTAAAAACTCATCAAAAAAGAGATCTTTCTTTGAAAATTGGCGGAGGCGCGTTCGTTCATGACCAGAACCTGCTTTTCGAGAGGAAAGGAAGGAAGAACTAAATACATAAATACATTTTTTTTTTTTTTTTTTTTTTTTGCTGTTTTGTTTTAATGCCCATCAACCGTGCCGTTTAAAATTCGGAAAAACGGACGACATATTCTTATAGTTCGTACTCTTATTTCTCAAACGCCGCAATCAGTTAAAAAAATATGATTCTTAACTTTTTGAAATTTTTTTTCAATAAGGGAGATCGTTTTTTCTCAGTCGATTTTTTCTCCCTTTCGCCAACGCTTACTCGGGGCTCAATTTTAGAGGTACTGATTTACAAAAAAAAAAAAGCATTTAAAGCTAAGATCTTGTTCTTGTCGCCGGTGCAATCGGTTTTCTAAAAGACTAATTTTAATTCTTTAAACAAACTCGCGACCCCATGTCACTTCGCGCTTCACCGTGACGAGACTATCTTTTTTCACAATCTTTTTAGAGCATTTCGATAGACTGGATTTTACACCCATTACAAAAATTTCGTAATGTTCGAACGAATAGAAGTACTTAAAAAAAAATAATAAAATCTTAGAAAATTTTGACGAAAAAGCTAAAAAACGGTTTCGGCGCGGTTTCGCTTGGCTTCGGCACACGTTTTCACGATTAAATATGTATGTTTTTCATGAAATTTTATAGAATACACGGATACAGTTATACGCATTTATAACATATTAAAATTTTGGACAGTTCGGATGACGAAAACTATTTTTTTTGTTGTTGTTATGTTAAAGAGCCCGACGCGAAAACAAGAAAAACTTGTCGAATGTGACAATCTCAAAACTTTCTTTTCTATCTCATACATGTTAATACTTCAAAATTTGTTATCACAGTGCTAAAATTAAATGACAATCTATACTCATCTCAATCATAAGGATCTAAAGATATAGGTTCATTAAATTTTGTGCATTTTAAAAGGAGATATATGTATCGCATCTTTGAAACAAACAATTGAATTTTGGTATCCACCCTCTTAGATGTATGCAAGAAAAATTCTCAGCTCAAAGAGCATAAAAGCGACACCTGTAGCACTCCCAAGCCTAAAAAGAGATCGATTTACGTGAAAGTGTAACAGAATATGAAGTCTGATTAAATTCCGTGTATTAGTTTTTGAGACAGCACAATTGTGGAAATCGTAAAAAACGGAGCATAGCAGCGCCACCTATTACGCGATTTACACCGAAACGTAATAAAGAACAACATACATCAACATCTAACTGAAATTGAAGTTTGATGAAAATTTGTGCATTAGTTTTTAAGATAGAGAACGATTACGAAAATCATGATAAATTCTGTACTAACCTAATCTGAAGTTTTATGAAGTTCGATTAGTTCTTGAGAAAGAGGTATTGCGGAAATCATAAAAAATGCAGTTAGCAGCGAAACCTGTTGGACGATTTACACGAAAACGTAATCAGCACGAAATAATATCAAGATATAACTGACTCTGAAGTTTCATGGAAATCTGATCATTAGTTCTTGAGGTATAGCTATTGCGGAAATCATCTATAGCTATTGCGAATAATGCATCATAGCAGCACCACCTATTGAGCAATTTACACCAAAAATTAATAAGCACCAAACAATAGCAAGGACTAACAGAATCTGATGTTTTATGAAAATCTGTGCATTAATTTTTGAGATATAATGCGATTTGCACCAACAACTATTCAGCACCAATTTATATCAGAGACAAATTGAACCTAAAGTTTTATTAAATTCCGTGCATTAGTTCTTGAAATAGAGCGCCAAAAAAATTTATGTCACATACAAACTCACAGACAGATTCACAAATAGTCACTTTGTAAAAACATGTTTTTCGGGATCTGTGACCGCTAAAAAGCGTAAATCCTTCGAAAACCGGAATTCGAAAATTTTCTTGAATCCAATACTTAATTCTAATAATTCTTGCAAAGATGGAAGAAAGTAAAAAGGAAGAAGAAAACATGCCTTTTAGAAGTAGATATCAATATTTTTTTCACGAAAATTTTACACGGGCTGAGAAACGGTTATATTTATAAGATAAATTTTTTAAAGAGTTCGAACCAATAGAAAATATTTAAAAAAAAAAATAATTATGAAACGGCTGTACGTGAAAAACAGAAAATGACTTCTTACGAACGCTTTTACCATTAAAAGTCAATATTTTTTGCAGATTTTTTCGTTTAAAAATATAAATTCGGGCAAAATCGGATTAAAGGTATAAAATCATACAAATTTGCGCTTTATTAAAGGTTATTATCACGGGCCCGGGCAACACCGGGCGGGCCACCTAGTCTACAATAATAAGGAAAGAAGTTTGTCTTGTCTGTCTGTCGGCCATGTTCTGAAAAAAACGTTGCACGCAGAGCTACAAAATTTGGTATGAAGGTACCCCTATGTATTTAGTTAAGCACACCAAAGCCCGATTTTAGACCTTTTGCAATATAATTTTTAATGCTTTTTCACGGTTCGAGGGGATTTTTTTTAATTATTAAAATAAATCCGATTTCAATTTTTTAGCGTATAACATAGTAAATTTTGTCCTCTTTTCAAAAAAGCTTATTCGGAATTCGTACACCGATTTTTGAATTTTTCTCAAATATTTATATGCGATTTTTAGCGTTATTTCGTGTTTCGCAGCGGTTTTTATATTGATAAAAGGAATTTCGTTTCAAATTTTTAGCATTATACAGTAAATTTTGTCCTCCGAAATTTTTGAATTTTAAATTCGATTTTAATGCGAGTTCTTGCGATTTTTCGCGACGAGTTTTGACACTCGTGAAAGAATTCTGGTTAAAATGTTTTAGAGGACTTGTAATAATTTTTAGCCTTTGTGACTTTTAGAATTTTTAGCGCTTTTTAATGCAATTTTCAGTGGTTTTTCGCGTTCCGCAGTGACTTTTTTATTTTTGGTAAAAGGAATTCGGTTTTAAAATTTTAGCCTAATGTAGTAAATTTTGTTCACTTTGAGCGATTTTTATTGCGATATTTTGCATTCCTTGGAGATTTTTTGACATTCGTGAAAAAATTCCGGTTAATGTTTTAGTCCACTATAGTGAATTGTGTTCTCAGCGATTTTTAAATTTTTAATGCTCTTTTTTGCGTTTGTCTGCGTTTTTTTCGCATTCCGTAGCGATTTTTTGGCATTCATAATAATTTTTCGGTTTCAAACTTTCAGCTTGATATAGCAAATTTTCTCTTCCGCAATTTCTGAAAAAAAATTTCGCCACCTCAACACGATTTTTAGCGTTTTTACGCGTTCCGTATCTTTTTTTTACATTTATAAAAGAAATTCGTTTCAAACTTGTAACACACTTTTGTAATTTTTATTCTTTTGCGATTTTTGATTTTTTATCGATTTTTAATGCGATGTTTAGCGTTCCGCTGCTATCTTTTGACATTTGTAAAAGGAATTGGGTATCAAACTTTTAGCCCAATATAATAAATTTTGTTATATTTTCAATAAAGTTTATTCGAAATTCGTACAGCGATTTTTGAATTTTTTGCGAATTTTTATGCATTGTTTAGAGATTTTTCGCATTCCGCAGTGATTTTACTACATTCGTAAAAGGAATCCTGTTTTAATCTTTTAGCACATAATAACAAAATTTTGCCATCTGCGATTTTTTGAATTTTTAGAGTTTTCTCGCGCTTCGCTGCAATTTTTCCAAATTAGTAAAAGGAATCCGGTTATCTTCTAGCCCAAAATAGTAAATTTTGTTTTCTTTTCATTTAAATTTATTTGGCATTCGTGCAGCTTTTTTTTTTAATTTTTCGCGATTTTTTTAGGGTTTTTTTTTTTTTTTTTTTTTTTTTTTTTTGTGTGTGTGTGTGTTTCGTACTATTTTTCGACGGACCGGACGATTTAGTTTCATCATTTGCAACAAAACTTAAATCCTCTCCCCCCTCCCTCCCGAGTTCGTAAATTGGAATAACTTTCTTTGTAGGTTCGGGAAACTGCGAAACATCTTATCTGTGCTCTAATCAGATCATATCGGACACCATTTGTTGTCCGTTAAAAATGTGAATTTATTGCCCTATGTCTATGACGCTGAATCAGAAAAAGAAATTCTTCCCAGAAAGTGTGCCCATGCCTACTGTCCAAAGAAGGAAGAAAAACCCACCATGGAGAAGAGTGCTTAATTATTCCCCATACGCCACGCTAAAATTTTTCAGTTTTTTACTTGTTTACAAAGAATAAAAGTAAACAGCGAATTTAGAGAAAGAACAATTATCCATCGAAAACATTATAAGCTAAAAACTTTTGTAAATTGTATGAAATTCCAAAATCTGATTTTTTTTCTATGTCAGTTGGCGTAAAAAAATATAGCCCATCTGAAAAAATTATTGGAGGGGCTCGAGCCCCACGGGCCCATATAACTCTACGCCTATGGAATGAGGTCTCTATCAATTCGTCTTAATAGCCCGGTGGTTATAGGCTAGGTTTTGTTTTTATAAATTCAAAATGGCGGCCATAAAATACAAAATGGCGGTAGAGACTAAAAAAATTTACGCACCCTATTGAGTGGCATATCATTGGATAGGTCTTTCAAAATGAAGACTATGTTTCATTGACTATTTTGCAGTCAGAAGCTCCGTTAAAATATTATACAACCTGGAATTTGTGTATGTAGGTTCTCTAGCTTTACTGCAACTCTAACCATCATAGACATCTATAGGCCTCATCAAAACAGTGTTTATAGATAGATAGGAACTAACGATTAAACACAACTTGAAAGTCATCAATACAAGTAAATAAAAAAAATAGGTAAGTAATATAAACAAGTAATATAAAGAAAATATTTTAAGTCAATTCCTACTTAGGTCAATAAGAGAATTTTTTTTTTCCCATTCTTCTTTCCTCCTGAGTGGCGCTTAAAATGCCTTGATCAAAAAGAGGGTTCTCTTGATTATTGAAAATTAATTAATTTAATTTAATTAATTAATTGATATTTGAAAAAAAAACTGGGTTAACATCAAGTGTCATCCACTACAAGTTTAAAAAAGTGTATTTGAACTTGATTGGATGAATAATAAGTATTTTATAACCGATCGAAAATTTGAACAAGATATATATAGCGAGAGTGTAAGCTAATAGTAGAAATTGAAAAAAAAATAGCTCCACATTGATGAGAAATAATTAATTAGTTCGCTTTTTACACAGTCGGGTTTTTTGATTTTTTAAATTTAATTGTTTATTTTAAATTCAGATTTCTTGATTGGCACCACTTTTTTG
Source organism: Maratus speciosus (assembly GCA_963932465.1). NCBI lineage: Eukaryota > Metazoa > Arthropoda > Arachnida > Araneae > Salticidae > Maratus > Maratus speciosus. The sequence goes on from OZ010791.1 coordinate 146,673,552, forward strand.
AAATAGTAAAATTCGCCTTTTTTAATGACATATTAATTAAGGAGAAAACTAGGGGAAATTTACCATTTCAGAAAAGTGGTGCCAATCAAGAAATCTGAATTTAAAAAAAGTAGCCCACCGGCAACATTGCTTTAAAGTCATTTTTCTCCAAATGACGTTTTTGGGCATAACGCACAAAATATCTCAAAAACTTCTGAATATTTTTTCATGAAATTTTCAAAGCATATATTTCATATTAGTCTGTATAAGCTGAACCTAAAATTTTATTTTTATTGTTAAAAAAAAAAAAAAAGGTATTATACTGTTAAAATTTTCAAAATTTTGTATTAGCTAAATACGTTTTTGTGTTTAAAATATAAAAATGCTTTAAATACAAATTTATTTAGGTTCAGTGTAATTATTGCTGTCTGAAGTATAATTAGGCACCAAAAATTTCATTCTCGTTGCAAAATTTATTTTGTAATCCTGTGCGTAAGCTGTTCTTCTCGACAAATTTCTGACAGTTTGGAGCACCCTATAAATACTAATTCTGCATCTTGCAATTTTTTAAATGCATGAAATGAAAGAACATACTTATATCTTTCATCCCAATAAAAATTGTGTCTTTGAATCTTATACATTTTAAGATGTTAAATGTTGAAAATGGTCTTTTTTTTTTCAATTTTAAGAGTCCTGAGACCCCTTAAATAAACGATATATCTTTATACTAATTTGGGATCACAGAATATGAATTAACCATTAAAATTGTAATGTTAGCTCTCAGTGTAAAAATATGACTAGTATGAAAAATTATGATTTTAAGTTAAATGTAAAAAAACACAAACTATTTATTTGAAAAATAAACATCACATTATTTAGTTTTTGTTTTGTTTTTTACTTTTTACATAAAATTCAGAATTTATGAACAATATCAAAACATTAATCTTATACCATCAATCGAGAAGTACTCTTTTTTTCGCTTGTCTAGTTCAGTTTCAAGGGCATCTCTATTCAAGTTCTAGCAGTAGTCTGCTAACATTGACGCATTGAATCGCCCCTCGTATATTTTTCCATTGTCGATTATGTCTTGGTGAAATCCTTAGCCATATTCGTCATTCCCAACATCGCAGTTTGCAGGGAAAAAGTGGAAATGAGAGTTAATAAAGTTAATTTTTAAGGACATATTGCAACCCAGCTGCTGACACTTTTGTAGTAGATTGTTTACCAGTCAATCGTAGTTCTCGGATCTCCTTTTGCTCAAAATTTCATAAAATCCCTACTGAAATTATAACAAACTTTGACATTTTCAATATTACGATTTAAATTTGACACCCTATTTGGATTCTTCGATAAATTTTATCTTCAGATATCAAACAGAAAATCACTTGGTGAAGTAGTTTAGGTTTATACCGATGTCACATTTAGAACTCCTAATGTTAAATGCCTTTTTAATATTGTTCCAAAACAAACTGCAATGATGTTTTAGGTAGATTTCGTATGAAATTATGAAATACTACCTATTGGGATCGTTCCTATGTTGGAATTTCTGAAAAATATTTGCAGATCTACACCGATCATGACCCCTAGAACCCAAAACCACCCTCAGTAAAAAACTTTATCTCTCTCTCTCTCTCTCTCTCTCTCTCTCTCTCTCTCTATATATATATATATATATATATATATATATATATAACTTTCTTCTGGACACGATAAGTTTCGTAATTCTGCACCAATCTCTTCCAAACTGATACATAAAATCAATGGGCATAAAATCTCTGTCAAGTTCGTTAATGGGCAAAATCGGACCAAGGGGATGGAAATAGGGATGGGTTTTGTGAAATCCGAAAACACCCCATAACTTCTTAATTTTTGTACATATCAAATCAGTTTAAAGTATTTATTACTTCTAAACATAGGGCCAAAAATTTATGTATCGCAGATTTTTGATAAAGTTAAAAATGGGCTCAAGGGGCGCAAAAATAGGGTTTTTGGGAGAAAAAAATTCATAACGTCATCAATTCTCAAAATATCAAATCCAATTAATTTTATTATAAATCTCCTTAATATTATCTACAACTTTTATATTCACAAGTTTTTGATAGGACCAATTCGTACCGCAAAAAAAAAAATTAAAAACAAAAACAAAAAGGGGGGTTGAAGAAGAAAAAAATCCATAACTCCGTCAATTCAAAAGATATAAAATCCCCATGAATTTATCATATATCTTCTTAATACTGTCTACAACATCTATATAGACAAGTTTTTGATAGGGCCAATTCTTACAGCAAAAACAAATTAAAAATACATAGCGGTTGGAGAAAAAAATCATCTTAGTAAGGGTGTATTCAAATCCAAACTGCTTATTTTCTAACTCATTTTACAATTCATTTTTGCTCTCAAAGGCTTCCAATTGGTACGTTTTCTTACTCAGAAACCATATAATGTACCGTAATGGTCGATTTTTTGATAGAGGCAGAATATATTTAAAAAAATGCTGTTAAAGTGGGCATTTTGAACCGAATTTTCCGAAGCGGATTGTGTTAGAAAAATCATTGTATTAAGGATGCACTCAAATCCAAACTGCTTATTTTCTGACTCATTTTTAAATTCATTTTTGCTCTCAAACGCATTTAATTGGTAGATTCGCTTATTCAAAAACTATATGATGTACCGTAATGATCGATTTTTTGATAGAGGCAGAATATATTTCAAAAAATGATGTCAAAGTGGGCATTTGGAACGGAATTTTCCGAAGCGATTGTGTTAGAAACGAAAAATATTGTCCTTCTGAGAAAATAATTGTTTATATATCAAGTTTTAATTAATTGAACGAAAAATAAAAACACAAGTCGCTTATAAATCTCTTCAAAAATCACGTCAGCAAGTTTCATATTTTTTTTAAATTAAAAATGAATCTAGAGTTATGCCAAAAAATTTCGAGTTGTTGAGCACGGAAAAGTATTTTTTTGAATACCGCTCTAACATGATTCTGATAAAACTAGCTATTATATAAAAATGAAATAAAAACTCGTCAAAAGCGGCCAGATAAAATTGTTAAATTGGGTTTATCTCTAATCATGATTTAGTTTTTGTTTGTGAAATTAGTATACTTGGCTTCGAAATCTACCTCCGCCTGTAGGCCGGTCCGGCAGGTATTTTTTTAAGCATAACATAAAAACTACATGATGGAATATCCTGTAATTTTAAGTTTACATATTCGAAGCTTCTAAAAATCGATTTCTGTAAAAAAAGTTATAGGTTACATTTCGTATATGTTTTAAATATTAATTTAAAAATAGTACATATTTTGGGAAAAAATCTTAACTTTGCGCATCTGTATTTCCAAAACAAGAACCAATGAAGACTTTTCAGGGTGATATTCGTGTTCAGTGAATTGATTTCATACACAATTGTACATTTTCACTTCAGAGGCAATTTCATTGCTGTACAGTATAACATTTAAAATTCCCGAAATAGGTGGAATGACAATTATTCCTCCAAGAGCAAATTATAGGAATCACATTTCAATAATTTAGGCTATTGATCAGTGAGATCGCATGCTAATGGTAAACCATATGATGCATTCATATTCTTTTAAATATCTCCTTAATACTTATTTCTATTTAAAGAGAGATTTTTTCTAAATAGGAAAATTCATCTTTGAGCAATTTTAACACTTTATATCACCGCGTTGCATATCTGCAGCATATCCAAATGTCAACGCTACTTATACAGCGAGCATTAAAAGATGATTTTATTTATTGTTGCTATCTCCCACAACATAGTAGTTAACCTCGCAGTACTAAGATATTGCTTAAATGCCTAAGATTTAAAAAAGGCTGAACCTATAGGTAATTTAGCCCCCCCCCCCCCCCGCCAAAAGTAATTATAATGTTCATACGATGCGACGATTCATTTCACTGAATAGTGAAATGTACACACAACTGAACACAAGAACAAAGAAATAACGAGATGAGGGAGGGACTTACACTCGCTTGCATGGTAACGCTGTACCCACAGTGAACCTTTCGCATGATGTGAAAAATTATCTTTCTTTTTCTTGAAATGTGATAAATGATAGAAAGCTTTCATTTATTCCTTGATTGCCTAAGATGGGGTCCATGTGACCCCATTCGCTATTTCTACAAATAAACAACAACAAAAAAAAAAAAAAAAAAAAAATTAACTGTGCGAAACTTACTAAGTACATAAAATCATGAAAGAGACCTTTATAGAATAATTCCAAGAAACTAACTTTATCATACATTTTCTACATGAGAAAAAAACTGCAAAATGTCCAGGTGGGGTCAAATTGACCACATCTTAGTACTGCGAGGTTTAATATAAATTTGTCATAGAATTCTCAACAGACAGCGATACTGAGTAAATTTTTCATGCCAAAGCTTTACTTATCATTTGGACAGTTTTGCATCGTTATTGCTAAAATGAACTTCGCAAATTTTGTAAAATTAAAAATGCTGGATAGTCCAAAAATAGATTTTTTACAAAGGTAATTTCGTATACTTTACAATCTTGTATTAAAAATTTGACAACATTTATGAGAAGTATATAATTTTTTTGTTTATTGCTGCTTTGGAAAAAGTACCTTTTAGTCAATAATTTAATTTTTTTTAACGTACTTCGAAGGATGTATTCTAACATCTGAGTAAATATTTTTCAAAACTGTTAAAATGTTATTAACAATTTTCCACTATGTACTTTCGGTATCGGACTTGAGCAGACTCGAGTTCTGAGGATATAAGATATTTCGGGCTCTGTTTTTTCGGAATCAGAGCCATGTCTACTGCATAACCACTAATCTACTTCACCGGATTACTTCGGATTGGTCACCAAAGGTAAAATTTACCAAAGTATCCAAATAGGATGTCCAGCTTTCGTGCTCGTATAGAAAATTTCAAAGTTTGTTACAATTTTAATATGGTGACGACCTCTCAAGGTTATTTTAAAGATAAATGGAAATAAGACTTCGTTTTACTCCGCAACAATTTGGCGATTAATATATATGGGTGTATCCTTTTTTCTTTTTTTTTTTTTTTACACCGACTAGACATTCCTATAGGAATTATATTACTAAAATACTTTATTAAATCAAATTTTACATTATTGAAACAGCTTATGTAAAGAAAAGAAAATTTTCCTTGAAATCTCTATTTGACGGAATGGATCCTGTGTTTAGAAAATAGATTTGCTGGAAAAATTCTTTAGAATAATATGGTACTTAACGTATTTGGTGCCAAATGCTCTGAACTCTTCTGAAAGAATGCGCAAAACCAACATTAGTATCTATTTATTAATTTATTTTTTATTTAATCATATTCGTTAGCAATAAGAATGAGTACTTGAAGGTAAAATGCGAAGTCAAAGTTTCAACTAAGGCCGCTGATTCACAGATTATATTTATCGCATAGCGTGCGTGCCTGAGATTAGATTATCCCTATTTCGTTGTACTACTTCAGTGCAACTATAATTAGTATGTAGAGGAAGCAAAATAATTGATAAACTGCAAGAAGCAACTGACGTGTAAATCCATTAAATGAAAAGAGTCACACCATGTACAATTTCCTATAAAGATTCAAGGCAGCTGCTGGGACTGTAGATTTAAATGTAATGAGTCATACTGTGATTATAATGGCAAAATTAAACCGCTTTTCATGCGCAAGTTTCCTCACTTCTTTGGCTACATATATATTAATGCATCGAGCAACATTTCATAATGTGGTTACTGTCCGTAAAGTCGTCCAAAAAAAGAAAAAGTTAGAAATTGCACGTCAAACGTGGCAAATGAGGTGCTTTCGTACTGTAACTAGTTTTATAAATATTTTTTTGCACTGCATATTGCACTGAATGTATATTTTAGTGCACTTCATAAGTGCCTATCAATTTCATTCTGTTCGAAAGGCTGTAACATCATTAAAATGCATTTGAAATAATTTTTTTCCCATTGGCCGTAATGTAACGGAAAACTTTTGACTGTCCCTGTCATTAAAACTCTAGACCGAGTTTCATAAAAATTGAAATGACTCGACAAAATTTTGCAAAATTTATATATTTAAAATTTCAGACCATTCGGTTGGGTAGTTTTTGCCCTGTTATATGCGGACAGACAGATAGATGGACCGAACGACGACTATAGGTGCTACGTATTTATATAATTACGAACGCACCTAAAAAAGAACATCCCATAAATTTTAATCATCGAATAGCCGCAGAGAAAAACGAAAATGGCCATTTGATTAGAAATTGTGTCGATTCAATTTATGTTAAAAATAAGCTTAGGAGGCATAGAGTCCTCATATTGAAGGCATTAGTCTCCGTACTGAAATTGTAACAAACTTTGAAAAATTCAATACGAACACGAAATTTGGATTCTTTGAAAAATTTTACCTCCAGATACCAAACGGGAAGTCATCCGGTGAAGTACTTTAAGAATTATGCAGATGTAGAGTTTAGTGCTCTTAATATTAAATTTCTTTTTGATAATTGCAAAACAAGCTGCAATGTGGGTAGTTTTTTTAGCAGAAGATAAAACTACCGGGTGATTCAAAAGTCTGGTGCGAAAGTAAAACGCGATAAAAAAAAAAAAAAAAAAAGATCAATGGGTCGGAGAGACACGCGCTTTCCAGTTAAAGTTTCAGCATGGTACGGGATTTTATATGGCACCAACAAAAAAAATTAGTTCAAAATATCGATAATAGAGGGCGCTATTACAGATAATTGCATAGAATAATTCCATATTGCTTACACAACGCAAGATTTTGATACAAAAACATTAGGGAATACTGCATATACACTTCTTTGAATACAAACCTAGCGTCCTCTGAGCAATATGGAATTATTCCATGGAATTATCTGTAATAGCGCCCTCTATTATCAAGATTTTGAACTAATTTTTTTGTTGGTGCCATACAAAATCTCGTACCACGCTGAATCTTTATCTGCAAACTGCATGTCTCTCCCACCCATAGATCTCTTTTTATCGCGTTTTACTTTCGCACCGGACTTCTGAATCACACGGTATTTGCCGGGATGAGGTGTCACTTTAGATTGCCGTATTTAAAGCTTTTAGAAATTGATTTCTGTTATAATCTTTATATGTTACTACAACACACACACACATATATATATACATTCAAATATTAATTTCATAATTTATATATTATGACTTTGTTGTTATTATGGCATAGTTGTTAAGTGGGAATTTTCTTTTCCTTTTAGAACAAACAGCCTTAACACATCAATATGCGAAAAGCAGTATTTGGATATTATTCTAATCACTGACCAAACATCCACGGGTGTATGCTAAACAAATTTGTTTAGTCATCGCTATTAGCGCGGGAATCGCAAGTAGATGGGGTTATTGTTCTTGTAAGTACCAATTAACCTCATCTGATGATGATGTCCTCACAAACATTTTACGTTCAGGATGCCGGTACCAAAATACTCCAGAATTTCAACGACTGGCGATGTGCCATTCATGCCACATAACACGTTCATTCCTGGAGACGAAAGGGCATTACGTAACAATCAGCTCGTGCTGTCGACATGGCGAAGAGAGTTTAAAAACGCATCTGAAGTTCATGAACAGGAATAGAATCGTTTTCTTCCGGAATGCATTTGCAGAATGGATTCAACAATGGAGGTGTCAACGTGAAATCGAGAAAGGAAAGGAGAATTTAAAAAAAAAAAAAAAAAAAAAACTTAATTTAAAACGTTTTGAAACAGAGTTACGTTTTTCATAAATTGAAAATAAACTAATAACCTCCTGAGACCGAAGAAAATTTGGAACACTTTATCTTTTTCTTTACTACTATATTTTCATCAAAAGGGTAAAAATTCTCATTTTTAAAGATTTTTTTTTGTTAAGGACCATATCTATGTTAATGGATGCTGAGGTCATAAGTATGATAAAATGTAAATGCAGTTCAATTCAACCTTTCACATGTAAAGTGATACTGAAAAGCACTAAATTAACAATAAATTGAAAAACATACATTTATTATTAATTTAATGAACAACACTGAATTATTTTACGCATATTTAATCCAAATGAAAACTCTTTGATTTAAAATTTTCAATTAGGAAAAATTTCCTTATCCATGCCTGAATTAGACACAAAAAATTCCATCTTGGTAGCTATAAAACTCACAGAGATATGGACATTTAAATAATTCGTCAGGTTTTAAGGGATTAGACACAAATTGTAATGCGTGTAATTCAAGAAACAATGTTAATTTAAGGGGTCAGGGAAACATTTTTTTTTCATTTATTGAGTTAAAATTTTTATTTATTTATTTATTTATTTATTTATTTATTTTTTGTGATGGTTAACCTTATAATTTGTAAACAAAATTACACCTTAAAATTTCTCATAAAGTTTTTTTTTTTTTTTTTTTAAAGCCAGACAATTTAAAATATTTATAACTCGAAATACTATTTGCCGAATTTCATTTTTTTTAATTAATTAAAGAGAAAAATGTAAGCTCAATTTTGTTTCAGCCTTTTTTAATGTTAATTTTGAAAAAAAAAATTAAAATACATTTTTTTAGAAAAATGATGTAGCTTATTTTTAAAAAATCATATTTTCAGAAGTAAATTTTTTTTTCAAATTTGTGAAACAAAATTAATGTGAAATAATCGAAAAAGACATGGTCCAAGTTCGAAGCCTTTACCTTTAACGATTCTTCACTTATAACAATTTAAAGATGATAAATAGTAAAAATCCAATCATGCAAAAAGAAAAACGCATTTAAAATTTTAAATGTTTGCAGGTGAGTAAGTAACTCTTTCCTGTAGCTTAAACTTCTGAATTCAGTTTAACTTTTGTCATTTCCACCTTCTTTCTGACTGTTTAAACGTCTCACTTGATTTTTAAAAGGCTTTCTCTAACATGAGTTTTCATAATTTTAGCCCTCACAACTTCAGATTTTTTTATCGGCCCGGCCCAGCCCGTTAAAAAAGTCTTTATTCTGCCGGCCCTGCCCGTTTGAAAGTTTGCTTTTATTTTGCTGGCCCGTGGCCATTTTTCATTCACGACACTCGGGCCGGCCCGGGCCTTACTTTTTTTTTTATGTCTGGGGCCGAGCCGTGCCTATAGACATTACTCTTTCTGGCCGGACTGGGCTCGGGCCTTACTTTATTTTGAAGGATCGGACCGGGCAGAACCGGGCCTAACATATTTTTTCCATAACGAACCGGGACTGGCTTCATCCTTCCTAGCTCTGCACTGGCCGAAATTTCTAGTCCCAGTCTCGATCCAGTTCCTGTGACAATCATTGTCTCGGCGTGGCCTGGTCCGTGGAAAAATCAGTAAAATTTGGCCAGACCCATATATATATATTTTAATGCATATATTTTTAAATCGTCATTATTCTACAATTAAACTTTGTTTTCTCTATTTAAAAAATAGTAGATTTCTATGCAATAAAATTAATATAGAGTGAAACCTGAGAAAAAGAACCTGCCTACGATTACGCCTGTCTTAGACGGAAAATGTATTGATCTATGCAAAATGAATATACTCGTAATAAAATGTGAGAAAAAAATAGAATACATTTTCACCTGCTGAGAGAAAAACGTGTCTATAACGCATTTTTTATTTCCATATGACTTCGCCTTAGAAGATTTTACTGTATAATAGCAATTTTCAAAGTCTCCAATACATGAAATATGGATTAATGATAGTAATGATAGCTGCAGCTGAAATATTTACACACGAATAGAGCTCTATTAAAAAAATAAATATCACAGTTTAGGGTGCTTCTTTAAAAATGAAGATTATAAATATGAGGGGAAAAAAAGAGCTAAATTAAGTATTTTTATCTGAATCGTACGAAACAATTTTTAACCATATCGACGCAAAAATCCATGTTTTGTAGAATTCAGTCGGGGCGGGTCGGGCTCGGGCCGCGATTTTAACTTTTTTCCTTGACGAGCGATCTCGCGCCGAACTTTTAGCTTTTATACCGAGCTGGGCCAATTATTTCTCTATGGATCGGGGGCCTGGCCCGTGCAGGTGCAGACCTTTTGTGTAGACCTTCAGCATATTTTGAAAGCAGGTGTAACGTAAAATCTAAATGCTGCTATTTTTATGTCCAAAAGGAGAGGTACTGTCTTAAATTGACTTTTAATAACGTATAATTTGTGGATGATCCATATCTTTCATTCCAAATGCATCAACATCACGAATTCTGGATTCTAATATCTCTGTGTGTTTTGCAGATATCAAGGTGGAATTTTTTGTGTTCAATTCAGAAATGGATAAGGAAAATTTTCCATGTAGTTGCAAAATATACCATCAAATTTTGTATTTTTTTTAATGAAACTTTGCAATTGTAATTATGTGTCTAGGGGCAATATTTAAGGAAATAGGCTATTGTTTCGATCTTTATAAATCACACTGTCGTCTATTTAAATAAATCCACTATTAAATTTTATTATAATATGAATAAAAAATTTATCTGTTGACTAACAAATGGAATATAGTTATAAGACGATGATATATATTGTAGATAATCTTTTGTAATGGTTTATAATGGTTATATATATATATTATATATATAACCATTAAATATTACAAATCATCATCGATTTCCAATTACTAAAATTAAATTAATTAATTAGCTAATAATCATAACACTGACATTATACAGAATAAAGATGGAACCTGTAACTAGTAATACAGAATCATGCTAAAATCCACTAATTCACTAGCATATTGCGGGCGATAAATCTATATAAAACTAATGAAAAAACCACCAAATTTTGATAAAATCCTATTAAAGACAAAAGATACAATATCCAGCTAAATAATGTTGAACCAGAAAAAGCCGTATCATAAACATACAATAGAGCAAATGGATGAATAATACCGGAAGCTTATAAAGTATTTCACTTTTTCAAGGGTACATAAAATACATTTATAAGCAAAAAACATAGTCGATTTCTGTAACGGAATTCAGCTATAAGCAAAATTTGAATTCCATTATGTACCCTATCGACTAATAACCAGAAATTTTAAAACCACCATGTAAAATAAATTGAATTAATATATATATATATACATATATATATAGATATATTAATCAATGTGATATCCGCAACAATGAAAAACATTAAAAAATGAAACAAATTAAATCATAGACATACCCAGCGAGAGAACAGCCATGACACAAACATTTAACGGAATTCGGCATAGCATAAAAATCCCGCCCTATTAACTTGCACATACACACATGTGTGTGTGTGTGGAGAGTGTAGACAAAAAAGGTAATTTGCGCATCTTGTTATTTTGCATTTATCAGGCACTAGCTAAAGTACCCGTCGTTGCCCGGACTTTTTAAGAAGGTTTGTTTTGAAAAATCAACGATTGCGTCTTAATTTACGTAATTTTCACTCTTTTTTTTTTTTTTTCATTTCATCCGGACAACAAATTACCCACTTACTTAGTAAATACAGGGTGAATCTAAACTCTTGGGCAAAACTTTAAGGAGTGGTAGTACACATCAAGACAAACAATATTAAACAGGAAACTAAGGGTCCCAAACGTCTTCCGAAGGAGATAGGCGCCATTAAAATTTAGGGTCCAAAATTTCAAATGTTTATAAAAAACGGAAAAATTGGTCGATTCGTTTGCGGTTTTCGCTAAAACTATTCTTTATGTCAGTATTGTCTTGAAAATAAATTTTAAAGATAAAGTTCAAAAAATGCCGATAGAAGGGGCTTGGAGGACTTTGGAGTAACGAACAACTATTTTTCACCTTTATTTTTTGTATTTCATTAAATGCTTTCAAAAGCTTAGAGTTAAATTTTGAACTCAAAATCTGAATTGTTAGGAGTGGTAAAGTAGCGCAAACTGAACTGTGTTCAGGAGGGGGGGGGGGGGGAGGGGTCAAATTTCAACTCCCGAATGCAGTTCAGTTTGCGCTACTTAACCACTTAACCACTCCCAACAATTCTCATTTTGACTGGTTTCTGTTTCTACACTGATTTTTGACCGTGACAGTTTTGCTTAAGATCGGCTTTGCTTCAACTTTTTCTTTTTCTCACTTTTACATCCAACATATGCTACAAAATGCTCAGTAGGATGGAATTGTGGAAGGTGAAAGGGTTTAGCGATTGTGGCGGGGTTTTCATTATATTTTTACGTTTTTGCGATTTTTTACGTTATTATAATAAGTATGACCTCGTTATGTTGGCCCTATTTCGGATCGTTGTCGTGTTGAAAATAATATGAACCGTCAATTCCTAATTTTAATGCACTGTTAAATAAATTATCTCGCAATACATTAACAAACCTATTGCTTAGCATTCATATTATGGAACCGAAAATATTAAACTTCCTTTTATCGGAAAACGGAAAAAATTACAGTTTTCCAGAATTCTGCTGGTTTGTTGATATAAGCTTTGCCAAACGCGTGTTTTCTGCTTATTTGTTTCCACAAATAGGTGCTTTTTTCGCCGATGAGCTTTTCTTTAAATATTTGCATTATGAAGAATACTTCGAATAGTATGACTGTAGTTCCCGATGTTAAAGCTGCATCAGTTGCCAATTCTCGGGGAGTTAGGAAGGAGTTTTTTTTTATAATTGTCTATTAATGTCTCTTTTTTACTTTCTTCTGTCTTTACAAGAAAAAAGTATTGGATTCGTGAACAATTTCTACATCCGGTTTTCGAAGGATTTACACGTTTTAGAAGGTCCTGAACACAATTTGACTGTTTTTAGAAAACGTCTGTTTGTATGTCTGTACGTGAGAAAAATTTTGTGGGTGCTCTATCTCAAGAACTAATGCACGGAATTTTATAAAACTTTAGATTCAGTTAGTTGGGCCCAACGTATGCTGCAATACTGGATTAATAAAATATATAGCATAGAATATATTCTAGTGATTATTATATATATCGTAGAATAATATTATATAATGTAGCTAATAAAATGTATGAAAAATACCTCTACTTTCACATTTAATGTGCATTATTATTTTTTATTTCGCAAAGTCTTCAGAATCATCAATTCTATGACAATTACATCAAGCTTAACTGCAAGAAATGAAGCTAACACTCACATTTTTTTATCAGATTTAAAAACAAATCTAGAGCAGAATAATTATTATTTTATACAGAGTAAACGTTATTTCGAATTATGTAGAAAGACTCGGGACATCTAACAGGACCCAAATTGGCGCGGGGCACAAGGCAGCCGCCCCGTTTGCCTGATGGTTGCCCTGGCATTTTCCTCTAATATTAATCATTGATTTAGAAAGAATGAAAGCAAAAACGTTCCTATTTCATGATAATCATTAGACAAATCCTGGAAATTGCACCAATATAAACTATTTTGTATAGTCTATATCTAGATTTCAGATTAATATTTTTTTGGCGTTCGGGAATGTGCAACTTTAATTTCCATCAATAAACTTAACTGTTATTGTATTCTAAAAATATTTTGCGTATTCAAACAAAACTTTTTATAATTACAGCCATAATTGGGTTTAGCTGGATTTTCATTAGTCCACTTGGATATTTTAGTAAAATTTTGAAAAACGTTAAAATGCTCTTCAAAATTAACAATCCATAGATAATAATGCAAGTCAAATTTTTACGCATTCCTTTCAAAAAGAGCCGTAAGATAACTGAACAATCATTTGGATATTAAAAACGTTGTAGTTCATGTCAAAAACATATTGAAATTGCATTGCACTTTCGTCATTTTTATGAAGATTAAATTGCGACATTCATACAAACAAATTATCATATGCATATTCTCGGTAAATTTGAATTATTTGTAAATTTAAACATCAAAAGTTAGATATACACTGTAAAAAAAAAAAAAAAAAAAAAAAACGGAGATTCTACTGTTAATCAAGACGCCAGTACTATTTCCGTATTTTTACGGAAATTTCCCCCCATAAATTACAGTAAAATTTCCGTTTTTCTGGAATTTACGGGGGAAATTTCCCGTTAAAATACGGAAATAGTACTGGCGTCTCGATTGCCAGTGGCATCTCCGTTTTTTAGTCCGTTTTTTTTTTTTTACAATGTGTCTCATTTTATGGCGTTTGTGGATTGTTTTCGCATTAGGATATTTTGTTTAGAATATTAGTGCATTCCTGACTCTTCTTTTTCCCTACTTCTTCCAAATATTTAAAAATTCACTGATTTAAACTGCAGTACATGACAAATAACGCTTCAATATATTTCTTCCGATATATCTTTTGTATCAGCTTTGAACAAAAAATCTCCAACTCTCCGATTTACATATAAATATGGAGCAGTACTTTAGTCAAACAGCGAAATTCTGTGTAATACAAATACTTTCTTTGTTCAACTTGAAATTCAAGCACCGATTAAGCAGAATCGGGAACAAAATACTAAGAAATGTTCAGTCGCTCTTTGCATTAAATTGAACTACATTCTTTTTCATTTTAACTGCTTTCAATTTTAGATACTTGTTCCGTCTCCACATCCCCTTCTTCTCCCAACAATAAATTATTATTATTTTTTAAATCAATAATGGATTAGTTAAGAAGAGAATTTGGAAAGGTCTGACAATTTTTTCCTCCTGATATCGTCATATATATAAAGAATGCCCTTTCTTATCGTTGACCAATAGCTAATACCTAAACCGTTAGTTTTAGAGGAGTAGGGGAGACTAGGGAGAGTCAACCCACTTTTTACAAAATGATTTTTATTTTTTTAAATATTGAACGTAGAACAAAGTTTTACATATCATTTTATTCGCTATACAATCAGTTATTAAAATAAAATTGCCACATAAGTGTAATATATAAGAAATTTGAAAAATGATCGATTTTAACTATGAAAAAATAATAGGTCAAGGCTCCCCAGATATGGGAGGGTTGACCCACTGTATGGGAGGCTTGACCCACTTTGTTTTATATTGAAATATTTGTGAAGAAAAATAAAATCTGTTTAAAAAAGTTAATATAACTTTATGCTTTATGCTTTAATTATTATAAAAAAAAAAAAAAACCTTTTTGAAAATATGATGCTTAAACAAACCTGTTTAGACGCAATCGCAAGTCAGAGGAGAAAAATTTTGTTTTAAAGAGAATTTCGTTTGAGCAGGTATAATGACAGCAGGAATGTACAGCAGGGAAAATGAAATTTTAACATTTAAGACAGTATTCCGTTAGAGATAGGTTCCGTTTTCATAGGGATTCATGTATTATTACGCCCGGAATTTATAGCGACTGTTCCGCTTTTTTTTGTCTCCTTTTCCTACTTTTTGTGACACTCGACCTGACAACTCTAATTCTCACATAGTTTGGCTTCATCTCACTGTATTCATGCTGGTGAAATTTGTCTACATGCCTTCCAAAAGTTTTTCGATCAATGCTATGTTCTTTTGCAGCCGCATGTGCACTTAACTGATCATTATCTTCTTCATCCCTTTCAGTGGCAAAGTACTTTCAGCACTAAAATGTTGAAATAAATGACTGGCACCGGAATTTACTAACAAATTTATTTGGAAATAAGAAAAAGGGTATATTTCACATACATATTAAATGGAAAAGATTTTCGCAAAATTCTGGTGCCACTGTGGCGTTTGGGGATTAAAATTAAGTGGTTTCATGAGCATATCCACTGCTGCTTTCATACTTTCTAGTCTTTTACACTGTTTCTATTTACCTATTGTAGTAATATTTAAATGGAAAAAGTTCCTATAAGCTTTCCCATTTATATTTCATTAAATTTTTTCTTGCAGTGGATGCTATAGCAATTTTTTACATCTTTCTTTTCTATCACCCTATTTTACCGTGGCTTTACAGAATAAATTTACATTCTTTTTTATATATAACCATCAACCTTTCATTATGCATAGTGTATAACAAAAAGATTTCATCTGGTCAACCCTCCCTCACATTGACTGGGTCAAGCCTCCCCACATAGCCCTTTTCTAAAGAATAGCACATTGTTATGTTAAGCCTAACTTACTGTACAATCTGTATGCCTGGAATGAAAGCTCGATAATTCTGCATTACTTAAAACCTACTTACTTAAATTTCTATGATATAGTTTATCTGAAAAAAGCTTACAAAGTATTTCTAAAAAACACAACTTTTAGGTTGAAAACACCTCACAATTGATTTTTTGCTCACCTATTTCGATTATCTGTATGAAACAAAGACTGTTGGTTGACACTTAATGATAAAACTCAGAAATTCTTTTAAATATGAAAACTGATGGGTGGGTTAAGCCTCCCGTATGGTCAACCCTCCCTAGTCTCCCCTAATTCCAATTGAAAAATAGTGGCCGAGAGTTTTTGCTCTCGAAGCTGGTAGACGGGAAGTGCTGGGTTCGAACCTAATCGCGCCCGTCTGCCTAATCGTTCGAAGTTTTCGTGGTTTTCTTCGAACCTTGGATTTCCATGCGTAAATATGGGTTAGGCTCCCTTAGAAAGGCGCCCTCGGGCCTATATCCCTCGAGTAGATAATCAGCCGTCAAAAATCACCCCAATCCAACCCAATTGAAAAATTGTTTCAAATGTTTTTCTTCTATCTATCTACTATATAAATCATAGCATAATAATCAAAACTATAGATTTGCGCATTTCTAAAAAAAATGCGTCAGTGACGAATTTTTTTAATCCTAGTCATTCCCTTATATCAGGAACCTGTTTAGTAAAATTTTGGGGCTTTAAAAGGACCCTTCACAAATTTTTCTTCCCAAAACAGGACTCTTCAGAAAATTTTTCATCACAGAACAGAACCTTTCACAGAATTCTTTGTGTTAAAAATAGACCTTTCATAAAATGTTTCCACCTCGAAACTGACCTTTTAAAAATAAAATGTGACATGTCTCAAAACAATTGAACTCGTCAAAGAACATATTACTTAGCTTTTTTTATACATAGAAGATGGTACACATCTGAATGTAACGGTAATTTCAAATTCACAAATTAGAATTAGACTAGAATTTTCACAAATATAAAAAATACTTCACAATTTCACAAAAACAGGACACTGTGAGAAAAATCTGGACACGCCTGATATATATATAATATAAGCAATGGTTAAATTAAAAAAAAAAAAAGTGGGTAAGTGGGATCACAGATCGCACAGAGGGTTTCATTTAATATTCCTTTCAAAACACTTTATCCTTTTGCAAAATCTGTTAGTTCCACATTTCGCAACCAGGGAGCGCACTCTATTCTAAACAAACTTCTATCCGAACGGAACTCCGTTTTACAACCTATCCATAGGTATATTAGTTGAGGGGATCGGGCCCATAGCACCCGAGATAGGTAGGCTCTCTCTGGCGGTAAAAAATGGAACTAAAATATGTAAGACTATGGTGCATAATATGAAAGGGGGTATAATATGATGTCAAAGGGTGCAATGATATATCACGTGAAGTGTGCCGGCAAAAGTGAGAAAAGGGCCCTCCGGCTGAAAAGGCGGGGGGTGGGTTAGAAAAATTGCTTAAAATACACAAGGTAGAGCCCTGAAGGGTAAATGATATAAGACTTTTTGAAAATTTTTATGGTTTTTCGTGTGATCGCAAGTGTTCTGCTATAAGTATGCAAAATTCCAAGTCCCCAATTTAATTAGGAGCTGAGTTAGAAAAATTGCTTAAAATACACAAATTAGAGAAAGGAGGGGTAAATATAAGACTTTTTGAAATTTTTTTTATTTGTCATGTGATCGCAAGTGTTATGCTATAAGC
The DNA here is from genome assembly GCA_963932465.1 of Maratus speciosus. Lineage (NCBI taxonomy): Eukaryota > Metazoa > Arthropoda > Arachnida > Araneae > Salticidae > Maratus > Maratus speciosus. The sequence goes on from OZ010791.1 coordinate 146,691,237, forward strand.
ATGCAAAATTTCAAGTCTCCAACTTAAATAAGGGCTCAGTTAGAAAAACAAATGCTTAAAATATACAAGTTAGAGCCCAGAGGGGGGTAAATATAAGACTTTTTAAAATTTTTATGATTTGTCGTTTGATATTCAGCTATACGTATGCAAAATTTCAAGTCTCCAACATATATAGTTTCTGAGAACGGGCTCTGTGACAGACAGACAGAGGAGTGAGACGAATACGGTTTCGTCAGATGAACGAAACCCTAAAAAGAAAAAAGAGAGAGGCATTTGTTTATTAATTACGATGCAATAATACATATTTTATTACGGATGTTGATTCGGCACACTTCACTGTCTAAATGTATAGTTCTATACATTTCATTTATTAATTTAAATTAAATGTATATTTTCTTTAATAGTTAATAATGTCAATGTTAAATGTTTATTTAAATTTTAGCCCAATGCGGACAGTATCATATTAATATCTCATGCATAGTAAATTCTATTACAATAGCATACAAAGTGTATGTATTAATTATAAGTTTTATTCTTTGTTCTATTCTCTCCCTCATAAATATGTATTTTAAATTTTATGCACGTTTGTGGACACATCAATTGCTACTTATTATTTTTTAAATTTAAAATGTTCATTTAAATTTAATAAGTATCATAATTTTATTTATTTATTTATTTAAGTTATTATGCACTGCTGTGACAGCGATTTAAATATATTAATATGCTATAATATTGTACATTTTTAATATGAAACATTAAGGGTGTATTCCGATCCAAACTGCTTATTTTCTGATTCATTTTAAAATTCATTTTTGCTCTCAAACGCATCAAACTGGGAAATTCTCTTATTTAGAAACTATATAATGTGCCGTGCTTCTTAATTTTTTGATAAATGCAGAAAATACTGTAAAAAACGCTGTCAAAGTTGATGTTTTGAACCGAATTTTCCGAAGCGGGCGATCTGGGAATGAAAAAAATGGTCATACTGAGAAAATAATTGTTTAAAAATCAAATTCTAATTAATTGAGCTGAAAATGAAATCACACGACATGTTAAACATGTCTTCAGAAATCACCCCAGCAAGTTTCATGTTTTTACTTTTAAAAATGAGTCCGAAAATGTCTCAGAAAATTTCGAGCTGTTGAGGGTGGAAAAATATTTTTTCGAATACACCCTTAAGAAATGAACCATCCATATCATCATTTTACTTATTTACTTATTTAATTTTATATTTTGGTATGGGCATATATACATATTTTAAATTCATCAATTATATTAACTGAATACAATTACTGTTTTATGCTTAATTCACTATTAGTTATTACTATTATTTGTTAGTAATACATTTATTTATTTATTTTATATACTGTTATGTATATATTTACATATTTTGAATTATCATTTATAATATCTCTATACAGTTTCTGCTTTAAAGCTTAATCCAATATTTGTTATTAATATTTATTAATCTATTTATTTATTTATTTATTGGTTTTTATTCTAACCAATGTATTTTCCTAGTAATAATTTTTTGTGTAATCATTTTAAATGTATCATTTAACGGCAGAGGGCAGAACTTTATTGATTTAGTGGTTAATACATTGGAATTCATGGTTAAGTGTATTACAGACGGCAGCATCATACCTTCTCCAATAGAAATACTATTTTTGTTTTTTTTTATACCTGCTTATACTCTACATTGTTACTCCTTGGTCCTACTCATATTTATTTATTTTTTTTTTTTAAATTTGGCAACATGTGCAAATAATTTCTTAAACTTCTTTCTTTCTTTTTGCTTTACCATTTAACCCCAGGCGTGGTAATCAAGGTAATTAGGGCCTGATGATTCTGGCTTGGTTCCACAAATATTTCCATTTTTCCATTGCTTACTGTATTTTTATTCCACGTTGCTCTTGTTATAAGGATCTGTTTAAAAGAATTTTATAATGGTTTATATTTTTAATTTGAATAGATTTCATTATTATTTATACATTCACATTAATTGTTAATAATATGCATTCGTTTATACTGGTTTTATATAGTGTATGCCCACTAAAGTCCCTTGCCAACCTCTTAACTTCGGAACGGTTGCTGCTACATTCATAAAAATGGTGTCTAGGTATAGTAAAGTAGCCTTGCGCTACTGAATGAAACTGCCTACCGCGTCACCTGGTGGAAAGCTGCGGAGTTAGCATTCCTATCTCGAAAATGGAAAGAGATAGGGGGAAAAGCGATTTACAAAGTTGTAGAGCATCATCGATTTAGTACGAAAAGACATCTTGTGGACATTAATGCGAAGAATAGAACGGTTAAAACACGCATTTATTTTTTCGTGATTTTCTACTGTGACGTGACAAAACGATTTTAGAAAGAAAAAAACAACTAATAACAATATACCTTTGTTTGAGATGTTTAAACTTCTCACCGTCACCTGCAATGCACATTTGGATCCTTATTTGAATTTCACGTTGTACACGTTGGAGCATAGAGGGTGACACGTTGGCACAAGTGCCCGTAATGCGTCATTTAAAGTCCTGCAATGTTTGTGGAGGGGGTCACATACACCTGCTGTTTCAAGTATCCCCACAGAAAGAAGTCAAGTGGAGTCAGATCAGGCGAACGTGGAGGCCACTGTTCGCCTGATCTGACTCCACTGGACTTTTAAAAATAAATGAAAAAAATAATAAGTCTAACATTATGTAAAAAAAGTTTTTATACAATTCTAGTTTTTGTATTTAATACTTTTGTAAAATGGACAAAAATGTATTTATTTATTTTATTTTTTTATATATTTGCGTGCAATTAATTACAGTAGTGTAAAAATGGAATATTTCATTTTTATACTACAAAATCATTTTCTCAGAAAAAAAAAAGCAAAAAAAAACAAAAAAAAAAGCCAGGAAATGGTTTAAATATGACATTTAGTTGTTGTTGGTATAACATAATTAGGTGAAGTGCATAATATTAGATGTATTTCTGCTATTTTCATCCAAAGAAAATACTGACAGTAAAAGTCAAGTCAGTGACAGTCAAGCGATTCAGTGAAAATTGCTTGAAGGTCCAGAGAAAAACAAAGAATCCATGTTTATAACGACACGAGTATAAGAAGGTACTATGTAACAAAAAATAAATTTCCAGAAAATTGAGGTGTAATTGAAGTGAAGTTGCATTTTTTCCTTCTTCTTAGTAACAGGTGTGTAACATGTTAACAGGTACTACCACACTCTCTTAGAAATACTTACTATAACATTTAGTAATACTTACTATAACACATAGTAATTTTTAAATATCGAAAATTATTATTATATTTATTCTTAGTTATTATTATTCCCTTTCAAAATCTCAGTTTATTTGAAGGTGTTTGCCATACTGTAACAAAAATAATTATTTTCATCCATACCGTAATAATTCTGTTGGCAGACATGACACTATCTTTAATAAATATAATGTTACATAACTCATGGCAAGTTCCTTTACTGTTGTCCGAATTCCTATTACATGACACCCTAAACTCCCCCACTGTCTACTGACTCCATTTTGTCTAAAATGGAGGTAATGTGTTCTAAGTATAGCTTTAACGTGAGTTTCTAATCTGAGATATTCTTTTTCAGGTGCGGTTGACAGCAAAGAGACAGGGGTAAGTAGGACATAATTCAGATTTTTTTTCTTTTCGAAAGTTCTGAGTCTTGGAACCTTCCATAACGCCTCCGAATATTTATAGACTAAGACGTAAGCTGTGATTAATGCTGGGGTCGGAATGGCAAAGATGATGATTTTTGTACTGTTCGTTACAAAGTACTATAAAAAGTAACGAAAAAAGAAAAATTCTGCGTCATGGATAGATATTGAAACACTCTCCAACGTTACAAGAATATTGTCTCGAAACATTCATCTTTCTTTTTAAAAAAATTCTTAGCAAAAGATTTGTAAAAAACAAGTTGGTTTCCACTCAAGAAACGAAGCTTTATTTGTCAAATATTTCAGAATGATGAAGAAGAGATCATAATAGGTATTTCGCAATGCATAAATACAGTATAACACAGAAGAATATTGCTACAAAGTATTCATGTTTCGCATAGTAAGAGATTTGTAAATAAACAAGTTGATTCCCACCCAAAAAAGAGCTTTATTTGCCAAATATTCCAAAATGATGGGACACAGATCATAATACGTATTTCAAAATGCAAAAATACAACGTAATACAGAACATTGTGACAAAATATTCATGTTTCATATAGTGAGAGATTTGTAAATAACCAAGTTGGTTCCAGCTCAAAAAAAGGAGCTTTATTTGACAAATATTCCAAAATGATGGGGCCCAGATCATAATACGTATTTCACAATGCACAAATACAACGTAATACAGAAAAATATTGTTACAAAATATTCACGTTTCGTGTACTAAGAGATTTATAAATAAAGAAGTTGGTTCCCGCTGCAGAAAAGAATTTTATTTCCCTAATATTCCAGGAGGATGAAGCATAGCTCCTGATACGGTTTTCAAAATGCACAAATACAACATATTTATAATAAACAGAACTCAAAGAATGACAGTGTCAAAGCTCGGTTTCTAAACTTGCAAGCAATTAGCTATAGTAAAAAGCTCTATTTCTACGAAAGATGCAAGGTATAACCGAAGTGCTAATATCCTAAGGAACTTTTTGCCACTTTATTAATTCACTTTGAATCGAACGAGTTGATGAAATGGGTTTTATTTATACCCCTGTTTTTTCGAGAAAAACTTATGATGTCACGATACGCGTAAGCGAGAACAAACTCTCATTAATTCGGCTCTTTAGAGTCATAAGACTCATTATTTCTGAAATTTTCTAAATAAATATTTTTAACTAAATTTTCAATAAATATTTTGAACTAAACATCATACTCTTTATTCACAAATGCCTGCAAAAATGCTTTTACAGCAACATTAGTCTGTGCATGCGAGAAAGCTATTTTTTTTATTTTTTAACTACAGTTTTATTTTATATATATTTGACATAATGCATGTGACAAAGCTTTACCACTATCCCATAAGTCATAATCCATAAGTTATTCTACCCTTTTCCACAAATAATATGCATATTCTATTATTATACCTATCTATATGAGAATGATTTAAAAAAAAATCAATTAGAGTCATTCTCGTTTTCCTGAACAATTTAAGATTTAATCGTATAAATAAAGAGTCTGAAAATTGTTTCGCTTACAGAATAATAATAATAATAATAATAATAATGAAAATGTTTTTGTTTTAATAAAAAAGATAAAAAGTTTGCGATTCCTAAAGAATGTTTTTCATGTTTCGATACCAGCTTGAGCATTGTCCCTATTAATTATCAAAACTACAATTAGGGTATGAAGAAGAATTTTGAAATCAGAAAGTATATTCGATGCAAAGAAGTTTAAAGGGAGGAAAAAAATATCGAAAAGAGGATAAGCAGTTAAAGAAAAAAGAATTACTTAGAAACAAATGAAGCTGGATTAACGAAAATCTAAAAGAAGTCTTCGTATATTAAAGCTTGAATTCTTTTAGCAAATGCAATTGTATACAAGAAATACCAAACCAATATGTCAGAAAGGCTATTAAAATTAATATAGAAGAAAACAAATAATTTAATTGAAGTTATAGAAGTAAATATTCTTTCTATTGTATTACTATTTGTAAAAAAAGATAAAAATATATAATAATATTTTACAAAATTATGTTGGCCATTTTTATTAACACTTTCCGACATAGTTGTTATTAACACTTTCCAATGTAGTTGTTATTACCACTGTCCAACATAGCTGAAATCGGATTGTCTGTCTGGCCGTGCTCTGTCTCGCGTAAATATACTACGATTGCCATGCAATTGCTATATGTTACTGAGGTTTACTATGGCATGTTTGGTATGGAAAATAAAGTGTGTAGCATTTATAGCTCGTTTATAGGGACACGCAAAAGCATTCCATTACTTTACGGTCTATGGGCAAAAATCGTTTCCGGTGTACTTTAGTGCTGTTACAATTACAATTCTGGAAACTTTATGAAATTCATATATATCACTGAAGCGAACTACAAGATGCGTACTATAAAATAGGGTGCCCTTAGCATCCATCGTTCATTATAGGTACACATTAAAGAACTGCGTTACAGAACATTCTATGAACAGTAACAGCTGGAAGTGCGTTGTCAGTTGTAGTACGCCTTATTAAATTTAACTAATTTTTTGCACGTTACTTGATGTGAATAAGTTCTATACATCCTATACAGGGCTGCACAAATGATCTCGAGTACATTTCTGTTTATTGACGGAAATTGCTGCAGGGGAATTTTCAATTGTGTTATAAGTTTCTTCACTGAACTTTTTCACACTATGTATTATATATACAAATCTATAAATCATATACTGGGGTGCACAAAGAATTTGGATATTTTCTCGACTATAGATATAATTGCTGAAATTAGGTTTTCAAATGTGTTATGCGTTTTTCAAATCGTTTTACTTAGACATCTTTGAACTTATTAAACGGTGAATGTTTGTTACAGTACTCTGATTGTATTGGAAAGTGTTTCACAATCTATGCTTGACGCATGATTTTTCGTTCTTGTTTAAATTTAAAAAAAAAATAGTAATAATAATAATAATAATAATAAATAAATAAATAAATAAATAATAATAAATATTTAATTTTGAAAACTGCTAGAGGTGCTTAGCCCAAATGCGTTGGGTCGTGCCGAGCCTTACCGTTTACACTTTTTTTGCATACTTGGGTTTGGGCCTGGACTTCATTCTTTCCTAATTGTGTGGGGCAACAAGTTTTTTTTTTTTGTAAAAATAGTCGTTAAAAATCCGTGATATTGTACATTTTTTTAACGAAATCTTTAGAAACGAACACTTTAGAATATTTCTCTGCACACTATCGTATTGAAATTTATTTTGATTTACAAAAAATTCAGCTATATAATTTTAAAAATCCACACATCTTTGAAATTGTGATGTTTTAAACACACATATACATATAGTAAAGCGAGGAGAGTTCGCGCGGTAGGAGAGATTGCGCACAAAGAGATTCGACGGGAAGGGGTAGAGTGCGCGCCCAGCGACTCCAGGTAGTTGTACAGCAGAATTAGTGCGACGTCTACATGAATGTGCATATTGATTGTTCCAAGCGTTTTGGATAAAGCAGTGCTATTTTGTTTTCTTTTTCCAGAGTAAGTGCTTGAATTTTCATAACTGTTCGTCAGAATTTTTATAGAACGTCAGTAATACAAAATATTTTGAGCTTAAACGATTTCTTATAAACTATTAACCTGGGCTAAGTATATGAACACCAAAAATTCATTTTAGAAGCGGCCATATTTAAATAAAAGGCCGCGCAATCTCTCCTACCAAAATAGGAGAGTTTGCGCATCTGCTACTGAGGAGAGATGGCGCATTTCCCCATAAGTTTAAGTGCTAGGAGAGATTACACAGCTTATTGATAAATTTGTATGAATTGCAAATTACGTGTAAAACATATGAATGAATCAATTTTGAAATAATTTCAGGAAAACACATAATTATCAAGACTAAATTTGGCAACAAATTAATTTGCAAAAAAATACTTTTGCAGATAAAAATTTTATTATTAAATTAATAATACAGTTGTTATTAAATAAATTTTATGTAATTATTTTTGTTAATAAATTAATAATACATTTGTTAATAATTTAATTAAATGTTTATATATTTTTTTTTTAATTTGTGAGCAATTAATTTGCTAATAAATTAATTTTGTTAACTAAAATAAATTTTCTAATACAATGTTTTGAAAAAGCTTTCACCCATTCCAAGTAGTGTAATGCCATCGAAATCAAAAGGAAACAGAGTGCAACTAATGTTACTAATACACAAAATATACATGAAAAAAGACTTAAGAAGGATGCTGCTACAAAAAAAAAAAAAAAAAAAAAAACAGCTGAAGATAGGTGCTTCCACAAGAAGTGGGATGAAAAAACTCAAGGAAAAAAACCGAAGGTCAATGAGGATGAGTGCACTGAATGTCTGGAACTGTACCAGGAGACAACTTCGACAACTGACTAGATTCAATGTATTGCTTGTTGCAGGTCATTGCACGAAAGATGCTCGATTTACAACAATAAGTGCATCGATTGTGGACGACGACAACTTCGGTTAGTCAAAATACAATGAAACTGTGGAAATGGAAATGAAGTAATTTTCAAGTTAAACATGTTATTAACTAAATTAATGTTATTTTGTAATCTTAGTAGGACTTTCTTTTTCTGATATTTTAATCTTCTTAAATTAAAATTTTTAACTGTTGTTAAAATTCTTTCTTTTATTTATTATTTAAACATTTGGTTGAAATATTCACTCCTAATACAATAATATTTACTCACAAAAACCTTTCAACAATGTCGATTAAGTGTAATCATTATTGTTAACAATTTAATTGTAGTTATTATTAATAACGATCTCTTCTACCTATGTGCGCAATCTCTCCTATCCATGTGCGCGTTCTCTCCTTTTTATTACTGCTGTTCTATTAAATTACAGTATAACAACAAAATAACAATGGAAATGCATAAAAAACAAATGAAGTCAAAATTATTCATGCATAGTTTAGCAAAATATTAATATTTAGATTTTTTATTATTATTCTTTTGAAATGTGCGCAGACTCTCCTCGCTTTACCTTATATTAGTTTTAAATTACATTCTCTTTTTTAAAACCTTGATTAGTATATTATTGTTTAAATTTAAAAATGATCAATAATAATGTTATCGAGGATATAAAACTCTTTAAAACGCTGTACTATATTTTTCCATAAAAATGTACGCAATTATTCTTTTAAGAAATTTTAATTGCAGGATAACGTTGATTAAAAATATCGGCATTTGTTACTAAAACTGAGTTGCGCCGAGATGGGTTAGGCCTGGTTTCATTAATGTTTGCATTTCGTAAGGGTTGGGCAAAGACTGGACCTTTAGCTGTTAAATCAGGCCGGGCATCTGAATTAAACCTAGAAATTTCAGCTCGTGCAGACTTCTATTTCTAATGCATATTAATTGTCGTTTCAAGATCGTCTCGAACATTTCTTTTAAAATCTGGTGTATTGGTCAAATAATCTAGTTATTCTAAAATAAATAAATAAATAATAATTTTTGACATTGATTAATTAAACGTGTTATTCATATGACACTAACATATAAAATCAGATGAAGGGTCAAGCTTTTAGAAAAGTGTTAACGTGTTACAATTCAGCGAAAATTTCAGTCCATGAAGACTTCTACTTCTAAACATAATAAATGGCTTTCAAGGATTGTCTCGAGAAATTCTTTTAAAATCCAGTACATTGGTCCAATAATTTAGTTACGGAATGAAACCCGTCGAATTTAGACGAAAGAAAATGTTTAAAAAGGAACTGTTACTTTGATTTATAATAAACCCACGGAATTAATTAACAACAACAACAACAAAATCTTACATTGGTTAGTGTAAGTCTTAAAACAAATATATGTTTAACCTAAAGTTACCAAAATACAATTTCCATAATCTTCAACAGAACAAATTATGGAAAAATTAAACTTTATATGTATCAGTAACAGTATTGTAATCAGTAACATGATAATCAAGATCAGTAATTATGATGAAGTTATCAATTGAGGCTATTATTCTTGGTGTTACGGAAAGAAAAATCAGCAAAAATTATTTCACTTTGACACAATCATAGAATGCCCCCCCCCCCCATGAAATCTCAAGCGAACGTCATTTTCACCGTCTCAAAACTTACATACGCACCTCTCATACCCTTTCACCATTTAAAATATATAATCAATAAAGATAAATAAACCCGACTATTTCTCTGCAACAATGGCACGAATACGATTGCCACCCTTTTAAAGAAATTTTATAAAAATTATTTTTAATTAAATTTAAAATATAAAAGTAGATATATTTAAAACAGTAGCTATAGTTCGGGCACATCTGCAAATGAACAGCTTTCATAAAAAAAATAATTAGTAAAATTGGTTCAGTAGAAAGCTTAGGGCAGATGATTAAAAAAACAACCTTGTCTTTTAAATACATAGATTATAAAATAAATAATAATTTTCGAGAAGTTCTTTTAAAATCCGATGTATTGGTCGAATAATCTAGCTAGTCTAATAAATAAATAAATAAATAAATAATAACAATTTTTCACATTGGATAAGTTAAAAACATTCACAAGAGACTAACATATAAAATCAGATGACCGGTCAAGCTTTTAGAAAAGCGGTAACATTTTAAATTCAACCAATTTTTTCCTGTGCCATGTTTCAATGAACGACCTTCTTCGAGCATTCATTCGGTTTCTTGAGCACGACTTTTGACATCAGAAATATTATAGCAGTGCTAACAATGATTTCGAATGCTATTCTTTTCGGGCTTACGCATTCACAAATTCCCCTTTTGCATATTTTATTGCATACTTCATAACTTCGAATGTTACTCTTTTGCGTAATGGGTTAACATTGGAAAGCGCTTTCTACAAACGAAAAGAATTTAGGATGTGATGAAATCCGATGAATAACACAACCAGTGGAATTCTTCAAAAGTGATATAATGTGACTTTTTGAATATGTAAAAAAATGGCTGCTTTGAACAATAGTGAAAATTTTCATGTTTTTGCGCAATAGATTTTTTTGTTGTTGTTGTTTGTTTAACTGTAATAAAATTGGGTAGATAGTATGGGACATAAACAATCTGCGAAGCTATTCAGCCACATTTAAATTTCAAAACTTGACAATTAACAAACTTGGGTATTAAAATATGAATAAGTGTCAATCATTAATTTGAAAAATTTCAATAATGGAAAGCCTTTTTGTTGAAATAAATGACATCTGCATTAGTCATTAAGTCGAAATTCGTACAAATTATTTACAAATGGCACAACTGAATTAAAATTAAAGTGTGTTTATATGGTAATAAATTTTAATCATTAAGTTCACATAAGTCAAGAGTAGAAAACCTGTTAAAACAAATGATATTAAAGCTAGTCATTAAGTCTTAATTTATATAAATTATTTAAAAATGCCATATTTTAATTAAACCTAAAGTACCATGAAATCTAAAATAATAATAATAAATTATAATAATAACAACAAATAAATAAAAAAAGATATCTAAATTTTCTTTAAAATAAAATCAGTCCAACCTATTTCCTTAAAGTGATGATTAATCAAGCCTAAACACAAATCAAATGCAGTAAAATCTGTTAAGACGGAATTTCGAAGAAAAGGAAAAATTTACTTTTTAGACATGTTGTTGTCTTAACTGGAGCACTGTACATTATAATTGTATTGTATTCGTTTCGCCAGGACCATAAAAATTTCCGTTTAAGGCATGTTGTAGTGCAACTATAAATAAGGGAATATATATTTTTTCGTCTACAAAGTTTTACAGTTTTTATAGTTAAGTAAAATTAAGAATCAGAAAGAAAAACAATGATAATCCAATTTTGAAAATTTAAGATATCTGCCTACGTTCGGAACGCTTAAAAAAAAAAAAAAAAGTGCAATATTGAATAAATACAACTATTTTTAGTTCAATTGTAATGATGAAAAAACATAAAATCCTAGCAATATCTTCGGATGATCATTTTAAACTAGATGGATGTGCCAACCCCAAAACTTTCTTCTATCTCGTGTCAATATTTCATTTTAATTAGTTTTATTAGTATTTTTATTAGAATTGCGCATAACTTCATACACTTTTCGATGGTACAATATTGAAAATTGCACAAAAATCTCTGTTACAGTGCCTCCTTGGCGATAGCTATTACAGCACCCCCTTCCGGCGGAATTTTTCCAAATTCAGGGAAGACCTTCTTGTCATGGCCAAAAACATACACAAAAATTTTAGTTTAATTCTATGCATAACTTCATACACTTTTCGGTGGTACAATATTCAAAAATCGCTATTAAAGCGGCCCCTACCGATGGATTGTTTCCAAATTCAGGGAGGACCTTCTTGCCATGGCCAAAAACATACACAAAAAATTTGGTTCAATTCTATGCATAACTTCATACACTTTTCGATGGTACAATATTCAAAATGCACAAAAATCACTATTACAGCGCATCCTACCGGCAGAATTTTTCCAAATTCAGGGAGGACCTTCTTGCTATTGCCAAAAACATACACAAAAAATTTGGTTCAATTCTATGCATAACTTCATATACTTTTCGATGGTACAATATTCAAAAATCGCTATTACAGCGGCCCCTACCGGTGGATTTTTTCCAAATTCAGGGAGGACCTTTTTGCCATGGCCAAAAACATACACAAACTAGTTGGATGTGCCAATCCCAAAACTTTCTTCTATCTTATACATCTTAATATTTCAAAACCTAGTTATACATGTTAATACTTCAATATTATTAGTTCAATACTATACCAACTTTGATTTTCATCTTAAATTTCTGCTCAAGTCAATTAAACGGACTAAAAACGAGTTAATCTATATCACGATATTTGTTAAAATTATTAATTTTTCCTTATTCTGTCGTTATCAGCTGTTTGCGAATAGCCGGCATAGCAGGAAGCGAGTTCCCGCCGCTGCATGAGCCGCCGATGCACAATAGAACTACGAAAAATCAAGAAAAGTATACAAAAATCGCTAGCACGGAGCCCCTTTACCGCGCAATATTTTCAAATTCAAGGAGAACCTGTTGGCCAAAGCCAAAAACAAGCACAAACATTTTGGTTCAATTGTATGCATAATTTTATACGCTGTTCGATGGTACAGTAATGAAAATGGCACAGAGATCGGAATTATAGCGCCCCCTTCTTTCGGAATTTTTTCAAGTTCAGGGAGGACTTGTTTGCCATAGCCAGAAACATGCACAAAAAATTTGGTTCAATTATATGGATAACTTCATACAATTTTCGATGGTACAATAATGAAAATGGTACAGACATCGCAATTATAGTGCCCCCTTCCGGCAGAATTTTTCCAAATTCAGGGAGGACCTTCGTGACATGACCAAAAATAAACACATAAAATTTGGTTCAATTCTATGCATAACTTCATACACTTTTCGGCGGTACAATATTCAAAATGGCACAAAAATTGTACAAAAATCGCTATTACAGCGCCCTCTACGAGCGATTTTTTTACAAATTAAGGGAGGACAACCTTGCCATAGCCAAGAACTTAAATTTTTTTTTGGTTCAATTCTATGCATAACTTCATACACTTTTCGATGGTGCAATATTCAAAATCGCACAAAAATCGCTATTACAGCGCCCCCTAACGGCGAATTTTTTGCAAATTCATGGAGAATCTGCTTGCTATATCCAAAAACTTAAAATAAAAATTTGGTTTAATTCTATGCATAACTTCATACACTTTTGGACGGTACAATATTCAAAATCGCACAAAAATCGCTATTACAGCACCCCCTACCGGCGAATTTTTTCCAAATTCAGGGAGGACCTGCTTGCCATAGCCAAAAACTTAAAATAAAAATTTGGTTGAATTCTATGCATAACTTCATACACTTTTGGACGGTACAATATTCAAAATCGCACAAAAATCGCTATTACAGCGCCCCCTACCAGCGAATTTTTTCCAAATTCAGGGAAGACCTGCTTGCCATAGCCAAAAACTTAAAATAAAAATTTGGTTCAATTCTATGCATAACTTCATACACTTTTGGATGGTACAATATTCAAAATCGCACAAAAATCGCTATTACAGCGCCCCCTACCGGCGAATTTTTTCCAAATTCAGGGAGGACCTGCTTGCCATAGCCAAAAACTTAAAATAAAAATTTGGTTCAATTCTATGCATAACTTCATACACTTTTGGATGGTACAATATTCAAAATCGCACAAAAATCGCTATTACAGCTCCCCCTACCGGCGAATTTTTTCCAAATTCAGGGAGGACCTGCTTGCCATAGCCAAAAACTTAAAATAAAAATTTGGTTTAATTCTATGCATAACTTCATACACTTTTGGACGGTACAATATTCAAAATCGCACAAAAATCGCTATTACAGCGCCCCCTACCGGCGAATTTTTTCCAAATTCAGGGAGGACCTGCTTGCCATAGCCAAAAACTTCAAATAAAAATTTGGTTCAATTCTATGCATAACTTCATACACTTTTGGATGGTACAATATTCAAAATCGCACAAAAATTGTTATATCAGCGCCCCCTACCGGCGAATTTTTTCCAAATTCCGGGAGGACCTGCTTGCCATTGCCAAAAACTTATAATAAAATTTTGGTTTAATTCTATTCATAACTTCATACACTTTTTGATGGTACAATGGCGACAGACAGACGGACAGACGGACAGACGGACGGACGGACAGACGGACAGACGGACATTTTCTATAAACATGTTTTTTGGAATCTCTGACCCCTAAAACATGCAAATCCGTCAAAAACCGGAAGTCGAAAAAAATTTCGATTACAATACTTTCTTCTATTGAAGATAGAAGAAAGTAAAAATTTGGTTCAATTGTATGCATAACTTCATATACTTTTCGATGGTACAATATTCAAAAATCGCTATTACAGCGGCCCCTACCGGCGGATTTTTTCCAAATTCAGGGAGGACCTTTTTGCCATGGCCAAAAACATACACAAAAAATTTGGTTCAATTATATGTATAACTTCATACACTTTTCGATGGTACAATATTCAAAATGCACAAAAATCGCTATTACAGCGCCCCCTACCGGCGGATTTTTTCCAAATTAATTGAGGACCTGCTTGCCATAGCCAAAAACTTTTTTAAAAAATTTGGTTCAATTCTATGCACAACTTCATACAATTTTTGATGGTACAATGGCGACACACGGACAGACAGACATTTTGTATAAACATGTTTTTTGTGATCTCTGGCCCCTAAAACGTGTAAATCCGTGGAAAACCGGAAGTCGAAAACAATTTCGATTACAATACTTTCTTCTATTGAAGATAGAAGAAACTAAAAATTGGAGGGTTTTGCCATTTTTTAGCAAGATTTCAGGCTTACTTCATCTCAGGCTTTATTCAATTCAACCAAATATATTTTAATTTCCTTTGTACTACGTATTACTATTACACTTACCTGTACACTGAACTAGGAGTTTTACAATATCTTCAAAATAAACTGAAATATTTCAAAGTATGTAAAAAAATACATATTTTTTTATTAAAAATGGCCCTTTTAATATATTCGAGTACTTACAAAACAATTACATTATCACATAGAGCTTAGATTCTAGTTCAGAACATATAGTCAATAATATGTAAAGTATTCAGACAAAATTTCACTGAAATATTTTTAAAACATTTTATGTAATGAAGTTGATCGTACATGGAAATAACGGAAAATTTTATTTTACAGAAATCACATTTAAATATTTCTTATCTATATTATTTCCTATCTATAAAATTAATCTAAAAGTGTCAAGGTTTATTAGTGTTTTTATGTAAAACAACGTAAGAAAATCATGCATAGAAACACTGTTTACAGTTCTCCAGACCTTCTTGCTCACTTTCGGTATTTGATTCATTACTTCCTGTTTATTAATTGAGCTATAGCTCCTCTTCTGGTAATCCTAGAAATAAAATTAAAGCAGATTTGCAATCGTAAAACATTGCACTTTCAAATTAAACAAACAAACATAAAACCAATAAGGCCATTTATAATGTAAGCAGTTATCTTAAGGTTACCAGTACCATCTATCAGGGATGTAGTGGGAGATATACGCTGTACACCTTCTGGATTTTTTAAGGAACATCATATATACCCTCTGTTTCTCAAGAAAGCTATAGTATATACACTCTAGGGTATACGCTCTGCCTTGAGCGTATACCCTCTGCTAAGCGTGCATACCCTCTGTTTTTTTAGGACTACACCACAGCAATCTATTAACTTGAGTATCGTTCGGTAAATGAAGTTATTTCATTGAAAAACACATGAGAAAATAAGTATATAAAGACAAAAACATTGAAAGTTCACAAAAAAAAAGGGGAAAAAAAACTGAATAGACTAGTTTGCGATGTGACTATCATCGTTTGCCCTTTTGACCCTTAGAATAATTTAACTTTAAAAAATATCGTATCATATAATGACGTTATTATTACTACACAAAATTAAAAAATTATTTTAGTTTTCTCCCAAAGGAAATTCAGCCTCTTTATTCAACATATGCGTTGCCTCACTTCATTTAAACATTTTGCTTAAAATTAAAAGAACAATGCTCTCAAAAAATCGCTTGTCTTCGTTTTACACTTAAGCGATGTTGTAATTTAAGTTCATGATAAGATCTTATGTTCTGCTAGACATTCAGTGTTGCTTTTTATATTTATAAAGGATGATGTAACCTTGTAGGATCTACGGAAAGGCGGGTGTATATGTCATTTACACGCTTCAACCTATACGAAGAACCATAGAAAATACCATTCAGGGAAAATACGATGCAACTGTCTCGCCATTCTGATATATTTAGTTATTTTTTAAATATTCTACTTTGATAATACACATTACGGCCATAAATACATTTTGCACATCAAAAAGAAAATTGCAATCGCTGGAGATAATCAGATCGATACAAAAATATCATGTCTGTGTGATTTTCTTTTGTTTTTTAAGCTTTAAACGCTGCTATCAAATGAAATACCATTAGAATACCATAGAAAGGGAATAGAAATTCAGTTTTGCTACTTTAAGATTAATCACCTATTATCTATTCTATTCTATTCGTGAAAACAAAAGCGTATTCGAAAGGAAATCGATTTCATGTCATGCCTGAAATGTGTTAAAACAGATAAAAATGCATCATTGATATAATCATGTTTTTCATCTAAATATATGCAATATTTATTTGGATTTCAACATTAGAAATTAGTATCTCATTAATATTGATTTAATATAATAGCACCGGTTAAATTCTTCACGAATGATATAATTCTAATGCATGATCTAGTAGCAAAGTCAACACCAGACTATGAAACTTCTCTTTAAAAATGTTTTAAAATTCCTTTTAATAGCAACTCTGGCAGACTCTATTTCTATAGCCTTGGTCCAAGTATTGAGCAACCCTTGATTTTTAATAACTATATTATAAAGCAAAAATATGCCTGTGAGTAACGCTGACGTGATATTGACGATGGCAACGAACAGACCAATAAGTTTCGCTTTTACTTCAATTATTTTAACGTCTAAACCAGTGGTTCCCAACTTTTTATTGGCCGCACCCCACCAAAGCCTCTATAAAATCACTATGCCCCCACCTTAATCTGTAATTTTAATCTGCCTCTTATTATTTAAAAAAAAGTTAACTGTATTCACACGGCGGAAGCATAATATAGCCTTAACAATAACTATTCATTTCACATTTTTAACTTATCAAAGAGGTCAATCTTTTGTCACAAATATGTTTTTAACATAATTTTATAAACGCAATGAGATTATACATCTTCGCAAAAGAGTTTTGTTGTACTTTTCCAACTTACTTCATCGTTAAAGGAAAGTGTTATACGGTCTGCATATTTATCTTCACAAAATGTCTTGGAGAGACTTACATTTAACCCTTTCAGGGGCAAAGCATTTTCAATGCTGAAGTGTTGAAATAAATGAATGAATGGCACCGGACTTTACCAACCAATTTATTTGGAAATAAGAAAAAGCCTATTTTTCATATACATATTAAATGGAAAATATTTTACTAAAATTCTGATGCCATTGTGGTGTTTCGGAATTAAAATTAAATGGTTTCATAAACATACCACCACCCCTGAAAGGGTTTACGTTAAATTTAATAACATTCACGGATTTTATAATTCATTTTTGCAACTTATTAAAAGTTGATGGAAAAGCTTCGGATATTAAATTTTCTTTCTACGGATAACACAATACACAAGAAGAATTTCAAGATTCTCATCAATAAATTTAAGTAGCCATTATTCCTCATCACAACACATTTTTCTAATTTTTATTTTCCAATATCGTCAGTTGTCTTCCATATTTTTTTGGTAGAATATGAAAATTTAAAAAATGATTTCAAATATATATGTCATCATTGCCTGCTCTAGAGCCATAGATATTTACTATCCACACATTTTATAAAGTATGTAATACTTTGTTCAGATATTTCATATATTTTCTAGGTTAAATATGTTCAAGACGGTCAAATTTATATATACTTTTAGGTAGTTTCCCGTGTAAAAGAATATTCGTGCGACATTATAGCACAGCGAATAGCAGTAGAAAGCCCATTCAGTAAATAATCGAAAGCGTTTCGAAACATTGTGAAACACAGAACCAGAAACATTTTAGTGATATTTAATATTACAAAACGATGTCAAAATATAAAAAAGAAATTATTCGTATAATTATTCTGGTGTAACCTATTTCTCATTAGGAACATTTTAAAAATTCAATAACAAAAGCTGATTTTAACAATTTTTCTTGTATTCCATTTATTTTTCGTCTGCAACATTACATTAAAAAAAAGAGGGCAAAATAAACCGATAGCGAATAATTGAGTAACAAGTTTGGAATTGCCCCCCAGTGGGGAATACGCCCCACGTTTAGAACCACTGGTCTAAACCTAGCACAATTGGAATTTTTGCACCGTAGAATAGAAAAAGAAATGTACTTTCAAATGCAATTTCTTAAAAGTTGTGTCTCAATTTATTGATTTTTTGCGGTTAAAATAATTTTCAATGATTTTTACTTCCTTCAATCTCTCTCCATAGCGTTTAGCCCGATGAAGATTAACTACTTTGCACTTAAAACAGTAATAATGGTCAGTATTTATACTCCAGTTAATATTTCATTATGAAAATAAAACTTCATCAATAAATAAATAAATCAATCATAAAATTAACAAATATGTAATCGAACTACACTGAAATTATCAGAATCAGAAAGGCTGCTGTAAGTAGCGAAATCTTTGCGATTTCTTTGGCTATTATAGCCGCTGGCATGCGGCAAATATGAAAAGACCGATTTTTATAAATTTCAAAACTTTATTTGAATTTGAATACATAATTCATATTTTTCATATAAAAATTCTTTTTAGTGTTGTTAGTGTACAATATATAAAGTAATATATTAAATGTAAAAAATAGATCAAACTTTTTAATTAAAAATGATATTCCTACCTATATTTTATACACCGAGCAATATCTGCTGTGACCTGGAAAGACCGGGTTGGATCCCCTGGTATCTTTAAAAGTAATAGTGGAATATAATTGTACAGCTGCATAGGATTGAATGTCTTTTTTTAAATTATTACAGTTTGTACAAAATGACAGAAAACGAACAAGTCATTTTAACTTTTTTGATTAAAACATTCGCTAGAAAAAGTGTTTTGTTTCACTGAAAGTTTCGTTGTTATTGAGCTATAAAAGTTCATAATCATGGAAATTTTAATAATTCTTGCAGAAAATGCCAAACCATAAAGAACTTAGTCTGCAGCATCGAAAATAACAAAGAAAAATATTTTGTGCTAAAAAAATTCAGTAACGAAAATCCACTGAAGGGCCAAAAAAAAAAACTGGTACACCTGCCTAATATCGTGTAGGGCCCCCACGAGAAGGCAGAAGTACCGCAACACTACGTGGCATGGATTCCTAATGTCTGAAGCAGAGTTGGTCAAATTTGTAATCTCAGTTATCCGCAATGTTATTACAAGTTAACCCTCTCGCTGCGCAACCCGAGATATGCTCGGGCATGCATTTTTCCGCCAAATTAATAGCATTTGGTTATTCCCACCAGTTATTTTTAGCGAAAACTTTGATTTAATTGGGACATTTTCCCCGATTGCGATAGTCAAAAATTTCTGCTTTAAAGAACCGGTGATAAACGATTAAAAATTCTGTAAAAGACGCTCATTGCGAAGAATTACTTACGCGGCGAGAAGGTTAATTGCATGTAATAGATTATAGTTACACACATTCAAACGCAGAAATGTTGTCAAATAATGGGATGCGGGCGGTTCCGGTTACAGTGCTGCAAAAATTTTTTACAGCATGTGATTTTAACTATAATTAATTCCATACAAATAAATTGTAATTACATTGCAGATAATTGCAATTACAAATTTGCCCAACTCTGGTCTGAAGGTATCCTGGAGGCAATTCACACCATGAATCCTCACAAATGCGTAGGAGTGCAAGATGGTGGAGATCTATTCTGAACAGCACGTTGCAAAGCATCCCAGAAATGCTCAATAATGTTCATGCCTGAGGATTTAAGTCGCAATTCTCGACGTGCGGGTTGTCGCATTGTCCTGCTGGAATTGTCCATCGGAATGTACAATGGGTATGAATGGGTGTAGGTGATCGTACAGGATCCTTACGTACCCGTCACCTGTCAGAGTCGTCTCTAGGCGTATCAGGGGTTCCATATCACGCCAACTGCACATGTCCCATACCATCACAGAGCTCCAGCAGCTTGAACAGTCCCCTGTTGACAATGTGGGGTCCATACATTCATGAGGTTATCTCCATACCCGTACGCGTCCATTCATCCGATACAATTGGAAAACAGACTTGTCAGACCTGGTAACGTGTTTGCAGTCATCAACAATCCAATGAAGGTATTCAAAGGCCCAGAATAGGAGTAAAGCTCTGTGCCGTGCAGTCAACAACCGTACACGAGTGGCTCTGTGGCTCCGAAAGCCCATATCAATGACGGGGCATTAAACAGTTTGCACGCTGACACTCGTTGATGCTAAAGTATTGAAATCAGCAGCAATTTGAGGAAGTGTTGCACGTCTATCGCATCAGTCGTCGACGGCCGATTCTTTCGAAGTCTTTTCCGGACTCCGGACTAGGTCTTTTTACCGCTGTTGGTGATTTCATGCTTTACAGGACACTTGGTATTCACGGTACACTCGTGAAATGGTCGTGTGCAAAAACACAAACTGCATCTTTACCTCGGCGATATTACCTGCCATCTCTCATGCGTTGACTATAACGTAACGTTCAAAGTCGTGACAACCTGCCATTGTAGCAGCAAGAACCGATCTAATAGCTTTGCCAGACATATGTTGTCTTATATTGGCGCTGCCGACCACATCACATTACGCTGATTGGTTGCATACCTTACATTATTTGCATACGCACACCTGTACCAGATTTTTTGGCTCTTCAGTGTAATTTTTATATGTATTTTTTATTACCTTTATTCACGTTAAAATAATAAAGAAATACATATAAAGTATATTATATATACATATATTTTTAATTTGTTATTATTTTCATGTGGAAGAATGAGTTCTTTATGGTACATTTTGCCGTTTAACTGCAAGAAATATTCTAATTTTCATGATTATCTTATATTTTGTGTAGCCCAACAATGAAACTTCCAGAAAAATAAAAAATAAAAATAAATAAATAAATAAAAATAAAAAAAAAAACTCGTTTTTAAAGCAAATTGAAAGTTGGGTTGTTCGTTCGTTGTCATTTTTTTACAAGCTGCAATGACTTGAAAAAAGAAACTCATAATCATAGGCAAGTAAAGCGGCAATTACTTTTCTGCACCTGACTATTGCTTTTAAAGATATATAAAAACTTTGGAGGTTCTCAATACTTTTAGCCGAGGCTATATTATAGGTGGTGAATACTCATTTGGAATGAAAAAAAGAGCTATAAAATTAGCATTTTACTGCATTTTTTATCTTGACGAATAAATTGCTTCGATTCTATCTGAGTAATGTAGAAAAAGAAAATATTTTTTAATATTACTTTAAATTTTTAACTTTTATTGCCCGTGATATAAATAACGCAAAGTGCAGTTTACACCCTTTTTTTATAAAATAAACTAGTTCAGAATGCTAAAATTTATTTTATAATATAATATAAAATTATATAAATGATACAATACTTAAAAGATGATTAAACAATTAAAATGATGTCAAAAATAGAGCACTTTCGGCTATTAGACATCATCACGATTTAAAATTTAAACAGTTGTTGTGAACGCTACTTGTCCATGTCTTACTCACGAACTAACAGTCCGTGAATGTATTGAAATTGTAAACAGAAGTGAAAAAACATGCAATGTCATTTTATCCTAATACGTCCCAAAATATATGGATAGGTTTGATCAGAGAGCAATGATGTGCATTAAAAAAAAAAACCTCCCTTCACCCCACCTCTTTTCTGTTTTCGTCGTGTTTGTGGAATCGACCATGGAACCCGGATGTACGATTTGAAGAGAAGGTTTTATGAGTAAGATATCAGCAAGTAGCATTTATAACAACTGTGTAATTTTAAAATCCTGGTGATGACTAAATGTTAGCCGAAAGGGCTCGATTGTTAACATATTTTTAATTGATTAATCATCTTTTAAGTATTGTATCATATATGTAACACTTTCTTGGGGGGGGGGGGGTGAGATCAGTGTGCCAGATGTGATGCAGAGCCCACTCTAAATAATAAAAGATAGGATATCTACCTAGTAATACTCTATTTTTTATAGTTAATAACTTATTAATATTAATTAAGCAAAATAAATCTTGCCATTAACACTTGATTTACATCCATTTTGTTGCAAAATAAAATGTAAAATATACTTCTCTTAATAGGCTATCAAATAGACGGAATAAATTTCATTTAATATATCCGATTGCTCAAGATGTCAATCAAGGATCACATTCACATTGCTCCAAAGCATAGCGTAGGAAGACATACCGCATTTATTGGCATTTATTATACACCCTACAAAATGCAGCGAAGAGTTAAATAAATAAATAAATAAATAATCAAAATAGATAAAAGCATTGGAGTGAAAACAAAGGCCAAGTTCGCTTTGGAATAATCTCTTAAAATCTAAAATAACGACAAGATACTTCACTGAATTGAATTCAGAATCCTGTGTTTGATAAGCCTGGAGAAAAAGTGTTACAAACAATTACTCAAATTCGAACTTTGCAAGTTTTTATGCGTAATATTAAATTCTTCAGGCGGAATCTTATTTTAAAGAAAAAAAAAACTTTGCAAGTAAGAACTGGAGTAATTTTTTAAACACCTTTTCATGCTTAATAAACACTAGACTTCGACTTCAGTACAAGGGAAGAAATTATTATTTTAGATTTCATTTAGTTATTGTTAATAGGATATTTTGAAGAGAGCTAGTTTATTATTATTATTATTATTGAATCGAAATTCTAATGCTTAAATCAATTAATTGACACATAAAATTGGAAAATATGCTGGATTCTATAAATAATATAATTTTTTCTCCTTGTTTTGATTCTTGTTGTCTTTAACCTATAAACGTATTTGCTAACAGAATGTGTATTCACTCCCCTGTTATGCTGCTTATAATTAATCATTCGCTGAAAAGATCCCAGTTGGGATATTTCTTTTTCTTTGTGTATAAGTTCATAAATACCATATTCCAACTTTTTCATCGCATTTAATTTCTTTCTTTTTTTTTTTTTTTTTAGTTAGATTTTACACAATATAATTGGATTGCTGCTGACAGACGTATTGTCATATTTTTACGTCCAGCAGCTGAGAAACGAAACGTTTTCACTGTAGAAGTTTAACAAATGAACATGGGAGAAACCTTTAAATTTCGGACAGTAGAGGCAGATTAACAGTGGGATACAGATGAATGACTTTTAAAAAATATAGGTCGATTGCACGCAACAGAATATCTCCTTCAATACAGTTATCTTCTTTTTGTTTCAAATCATTAAAATGTAATCTAAAATCTGTTCAGTAGTTTCTAAGGCACAAGAGATAAAAATCCTTTCTCATTTTATTTTCTAATAATAAATAATATCAACCTTCATTGCCTCATTCAAACAAATAAAACCACTCTGTGAAGTACATTAACCCATTTTCGACCAAAGGTGCGTAAACGCACCATTTCAATAAGTATTTTTTTATTAACACTGTGACGAATATTTTTCACTAATTTTATTTTACTGCTATTTTTAAGGGTTCTGGAGACATCCATAAAATATCAGTAATTCAACTGAAGTAAACATTTTTTGTTGAGAAATTTTCAAAATACGCTAGTCTTTTAAAATTGAAACGGTTATTGACAAATTCGACTTTTTGAAAATGTATAATTATTCCACTTGAGATTAATCATATGCTTTTATAATGGATTAAAGTTGCAAGTTCTGTAAAGAAAATAATAATAAAACGAATGTCATAAAAAATTAAAAAAATATATTAATTTTAAATTTAATGGTGCCTTAGCGCACCATTGACCGAATGCATGAAAATGCCGAATGCATTTTATTTCTCAAATAAAATATCATTTTTCATGGGCGAAACCTTTTTTTTTTTTGTCTTAATGAATGTAATTTAAGCATATTTCAGTGAAAATAATACCACATTTTATAAAATGTCTATGCTTGGCCTAAAATGGGTTAAACTGTGGACAGACTACACCTTGCTACAGTGACCCCTTTGATAGGGTCAGTCGCTTTCTTTGATAGGGTCAGTCACTTTCTTTGATGTGGTCCATCTCCTGGTGTTCGGCGACAGTCAGAGGTCAGCGGAGGAGATCCCTGAATGTTTATCACCAGCCCATTCTTTTGTTGATGACCACAAGTTTCTAAAAGAAACAAATGACAGGGAGATAATTTATGAGATTTTGAAGCAAGTATGTTCTGAACACAGTCTAAATCGTTGGAAACGGATCCAGGGCCGGCTCAGTATCGCGCGGGACCCTGACAAATTAATTAGCGGGGCCTAACGTCTCTGATTGCAATATTCGACTAATCAAAAGCATTTTAAAAAATTGTACATATCATAGAATAATTTATAAGGCGTGGGGACCCGTTCGCCAGATGATTGCGCCGGCTCTGGACGGATCCCATGTATAACGGAATCTGCCTTAATCGGAAAATTCCAGAGAAAAGAATAAAATATAACTAGTATAAGGCAGGGTGTAATGTACAGTCAGCAAAAGAAAAAGGAAAGAGGCCCTATACGTTTTAATCGCCAAATTATTGCAGCGGAAAAAAAAAAAAAAAAAACGAAATTAGCCATTCGATAAGAAATTATATCTTTTTTTAATGAGTGCTAAAAAAAAAAATAAACGGTCAAGTGCGAGTATTACTCGCGCACAGAGGGTTCCGTACAATAATATATGAATTAGTAAGTGTATTATTAAAAAAATACCGATGCTAAAAGAATACTAAGACTTTGTAAAAACTATACAACGTAGGGTTGCAAGGGTGCAAAGGAAAGTCCCTCTAACCTGAAAATACTTGCGAACGGCGAGAGCTACAGCTATGCAAGTGAGGTAACGGTACAGTAAAAGGACTACGCCCGACCTAACGCAAACCACAGCAGCGCCTCTAGTGGCGAAATTTGAAAGATAGCATTGCAAATTGAAAACGAAAAGAGGTAGAGCAAATTTTTCAATTAGAAAGTTTTAGAACATCAACTAATTAGTACGAAACGACATTTGTTTCACATAGATAAGATAAATCATCGCCTGCATATCAAAAAATGTCCGAAATCGATGAGCGACGATTCTACTTTGCGTATTCACATCTCGGAAATGTAGCAGTGCACAATTGCAGATTGTGACGTTGTACTGTGCTGTAATGTCTGTAAAAATTTAATTTCCAATGCATTTAAAATTTTAGATTAACCTTTGCAGGGTAGACGAATTCTGTTCGTAAACTGATGAAATAATTGACTGACACCAGGATATTAAAACGAATTTCTTAGAAAACAAAAACCCGCTAATTTGCACTTTCATTACAGAAGCAAAATTTTATTAAAATATTCTTGGTGCCATTTGTCAGTTTTGGAATTAAAATTAAGTAACTAGACCGTCTAGCCACCACCCTTGAAAGGGTTAAATCTATGTCGTCGTATTGAAGAGACTTGCAATAGACGTTCCATGCTGAGAAATGCGCATGCAGAATTACTCTCACGAATACAAACGTGTATCGTGAGCAATGGCGAGCTTTTTGAACATACTAAATATTAACTTTTTATCACTGTGAGACAGTTTGTCTTCTTTTGTGTGTGTGTGTGTGTGTGTGCAATGTTATCAAAATGTATTGAGATGGGTACGTAATTTATAGCATAAATTGTGCGTATTTCTTCATACTTCTGGCTATTCCATTCAAACGTTTACACAAAATGGAGTGCATCGATTTCGGACATTTTTGGGTATACAGGCGAAGATTTATCTCATCCATGTAGACCACATGTTGTTTTCTACTAATTAATTAATGCTCTAAAACTTTCTAACTGGGAATTTTGCTCTATCTCTTTTCGTTTTCGATTTGCAGTGGCTATCTTCCAAATTACGCCATTAGGGGGCGCTGCTGTCGCTTTCATTAAATTGGGCGTAGTCGCTTTACTATACCGTTACCTCACTTGCATAGCTGTAGCTCTCTCCGTTCGCAAGTATTTTCAGGTTAAAGGGACTTTCCTTTGCACCCTGTATACCAGAAAAGCATAAATGGATATACCATGAAAGTTCAAAGATATATGGAACCTAAATAATATCAAATATAGCTATTCTGCATATGTATTTTCCATATAGGTTTTTAGTTAACCTTTAAAGACACGGTAGGTGTATTGAGAGAGCCACTCAATGCAAACTAGTCGCGAATCAAATGGTATTTATGTGATTAATTCTCATTAAATTAGTTTGTTTTAAACAATTTGACGTTTATTGCTTTTATACTGCTACTGGGCATTGCATTACACAAATATATCCTTAAAATGTGTTATCTAGGCTTTTAAAGCCGATGGAGCATAGAGTACGACGTCCCTGTTATTATGTATCTTCAAACCGTCCGTGTCTTTACTTGTTGATATCTCGGCTGATTACCGACGATATTTTCCGAAATTCATGATCAACAATGCTTTTATATTTCTGCTACGATAGGTACCTCCAGCGCTGCTCAACACGTTTGCTGAAGTCCGTAAATCGAAATTTGTGTGTAACGGAAAAATGCTATTTTCTCAAAAACTATGCGACCTAGAGTAATCGCTGTAATTTTCCTGCAAGGTTTAAATTAATGTCTACTTCCTCTAATTTTTTCATAATTTTAGTTTCAATAGATTCGGAATTAGATGGGGGGGGGGGGTAACATATTTTTGGACTACATTTTCCACCATAACTTTGAAAATATAATACCTAAAATTAAATGAAATATATATTTGATTTCAGCGTTACGAAAGCTTTCACACGATATACAAAGACAAGATTTTTTTTTCAAGTAACTTAATTAGCCCCTGTATATTTTTCCTAAATATATTTATGAATATTTATTAATCTGTAAATATGTGGGTCAGTAATCTTTATTACTCCCCCCCCCCCCCCAATTTGAACTTTCCACGTTGCATAGTTTACGAGTAAAAGGGCTGTGATAGACAGACACAGGAGTGATGTTATAATGGTTCCGTTTTTACTTTTTAAGTACGGAACCCTAAAAAGAGTGCTTAGGGAGGCTGGTTACTCAGTTTCCGATTTCCCCTCACTAATGTAAAGTCTATGGGCATTTGATGCATTCGTACATTTAAAATATCTCCTCCGGAAATTAATATTTTTAACTTCTATTTTTTGTATACACTTCCTAAAAGATGTCGCTTCTTTTCTTAGTTCTCAAAATATTTCTAAAATATAGACTTAATTTTATAGGAAGTGTTAAAATCTTACGCACAGTTCGCCCGCTTTTAACACATAAAATATTAAATTCAGCACAGATTTTAGAAATATTTTGAAAATTAAGAAAAAAAGAGACATTCTTTAAGAAGAGTACACAGAAAAATGATGTTAAAAATATGAATTTGCCGAGAAGATATTTTAAATATACGAATGCATCAAAAGTCCATAGACTTAACATTATGGAGGAGAATTCCGAAGCTGAGTGACCATCCCCCTTAAGGGGATATCTTTCTTTTTACTTACTTCATAGAGAAATTACACCAAACTTTGAAATTTTCGATAACAACATCCAATTATAACATAGTATTTGGATTTTTCAGAAAACTTTGTCCTGGTATATATATACCAAAAGGGAAGTCACTCGGAGAAATAATTTAGGAAATATGCAGATTTAAATTTTTGAACTCCTAATGCTAAATTATTATTTTTTTTTTTTTTAGTTGTAAAATAAACTGCAATACAGGTAGTTCTTTTAGTATAACTCAAAAACTACTTGTTGGAATGAGCTTTAATTTTGGATTCCATTTTTGAAGCTCCTAGAAATCTATCTCAGTTAAAATTTTTGTAGGTTTCAATGCATATTTTTTTTCGAATATTTATTTCATATTTTACATATATTTTAATCAATTTTCGAAAAAGATGCGCATTGTAAAATATAAAATTTTTAACATAAATTGATTTCTAGAAGCTTCAAATATCTGAATTCAAAATTACAGCTCATACTGTCAAGTAGTTTTGGGGTTATGCTTGAAAAGCTACACGCATTGTTAGTTTGTTTTACAACTATTAAAAATGAATTTAAAATTAGGAATTCGAAACTTTAAATCTGCGTAATTTCTAACTGCCTCACCGAATGACTTTTTGGTTGATAAGATAAAAAAATTCAGAAAAATCTGAATATTATGTCAAAATTGGGTTTTCATTACAAATAAAATTTCAATATTGTGAAAATATTGAAATTTCAGAGTTTGGTACAATTTTTCTATGAAGACGTCCTCTAAGATTTTTTTTCTTTTGCTTAAGGTATCCGAACACCTTCAAAACGTAATTTTCGACCAAAATATCGATTTTTAATTTTTGCAATTATATTAAAACTGAATGTTTTATCTATCGAAATCTGCTTAAATTTTGTCTGTATAAAATAGAATTCGAGTTACAGCCGTTTAAAGTTACAGCTATTACATTACAGCTTTTGAATTGTGTTTAAAAGTTATTTCCTTTAAAACGTAATTTTCGATCAAAATGTCGATTTTTCATTTTTGCAATAATATTAAAATTTCATCTTTTATCTACCGAAATCTGCTTAAATTTTGTCTGTACCTAAAGTAGAACTCGAGTTACAGCCGAGTTACAGCTTTTGAATTGTGTTTAAAAGTTATTTTTAGCTTTTTCTCAAAATGAAGTTTTTCAGATTTTTACTATACGCAAAACATCCTTACACAAAAAATTATGCATGAAATGCCACGAAATTTTCTGTACTTCTTTTATAAATGTATTTTGAGGGAATGGACTACACTCGTGATAATATATTAAATAGTTTTATATTTACACTGGTATAAATGACAAACTTGAGACAAATTTTGCGAATTTTTCATTACATTAATACTTTAACTGCCATATCATCTGAGATAGAGATGCGATTATAATGTGTAGTCTAAGTCCTCAAGAAAGTTATTCTGTTTATTATGCACAATTTACAAAATATCAATAAATTGTTTCATTTTTGAGTTATCACGTTTTGTGGGAATGTCAATTTTTGACATAATTTTGACTATTTTTCTCTTTAAAAAATTATTTCTGGGCAATTGCTAAAATTTTTATATTTTTTACAAAGTTTTAAAGTAAATATCATCAAAAATGGATAACAAGAGAAAATGTTGAAATTTTCGAAAAATCACTTCCGAAGGTGTGCGTATACCTTAAATGAAAGAAGACACTTCTCTATCGATTTTTGGTTTTGACAATTTAAAGTTTTAAATGTGTAAGATTTTTTTTTTTTTTTTGACTGTACCTGTAAGACTGCAACCTGTTTTAAACGGAATTTTTTTTATCACTTACGATTCCGTCTTAGCATTTCTTACTGTATTGCTATGTGAGAAATGTTATATAGGAAAAACGGTAATGGATGGCGGAGTTGCCAATTGCTAGTGTCCCCGAGCGCCAATGAAGTTCATTATTTTTGTTTATGCATGCAACACAGAATAAAGCAGTGGTCCCAGTGTGCAATTGTATCACATATGTTTTTTATAGTATGCTTTACCACACTAACCTTTGTGACTCAATTCCGATTTCAAAAATATTTACTCGGTTGTTATAATACATCATTTTAAGCAATAAAAAAATAGAACATTAAAAAATATATATATATATATTGACTAAAAGGGGTTTTTTTTTCATATCTGCAACAATAAAAAAAACTGCATACGTCTCATAAATAGTGTCAATTTTCTAATACAAAATTTTTAAAGTATACGAACATACCTTTGTTAAAAATCTATTATTGGACGCCACCAGTTTTTTATTTTACAAAATTTACGAGATTTATTTTAGCAATAACGTGTAAAACTGCTCAAATGACAAATAAAAATTTGGCATGAACAATTAACTCAGAATTGACGTCTGTTGAGAATTTTGTGAACAATTTATAATAACGGCTGTATTGGGAGAGAATAGCAATAAACTAGAGAACAGGAATTCTGCTTTTTCAGAATTTAGTGTCGCCCCCGACATTTCCATTACTCCATTTCCTTCTGGTGGACTGGTGGTTTCTATTATTATGAAACAGCCATCATAAATGAAGCGTTAGGTGAAGATGAAAGAGCAGTTGTAAAAAGTTAGAGCTCTGATTTTACGTTATGAATGTTTGAACGTTAATACGTTTGAACGTTATTTTTTTCCCCCATTCTGACCAGAAAATCAGAGTTCTAACTTTTTACAGCTGCTCTTTCATCTTCACCTTACGCTTCATTTATAATGTCTGTTTAATAATAATAGAAACCACCAGTCCATCAGAAAGAAATAACTCGGTTAAGCGGCACTCGGGTAATCGGGACTCTACTGTAGTGCAAAACATATTTCAGTTTTAAGACTTAAAGCACACGCTTTTATTTTATGTAAAATGACATCATTTGCATTAATATAGATACTTAAAATTAAATACAGTTTATAATAGCTCCATGTTCTATCATAAATCCTTCATTTATATTTTTCTCAAAACAGCACGTATTTTAATTATATTTTTTTCAGTTTTTATAGGAAAATGGCAACACGAAGATATAATTGCTATTTTACAACTATTTTTTCTTTACTTTCTACAGAAATGGAGTACTTGAGTTGCCAAAATGAAACAAATGTCGCTAAAAACTACAAAAAATTTAATATTTCCAAAACAAATGGAGATGCAGTTTTCAAACAAATTGCATTATAAAGTACCCTTTTTTCCCAATACGACGGTATAAACATTGAAAATGCGTGATGCTTAGAAGTTTTAAAAAATGCTGTAGAGTATTTAATCGCACAATGAAACAGCGGCTTTTGTTTTATGGCTGGCGTATACAAGGTAACGTTATTTATTGGGGACGACACAAAATAAGCTGGGAAAAAGAAATAGCATACCGGAGGCTAATAAAATCGCCATTTAAAACCGACGGCTTAAGTAACATTGACTTTTGGGTATGTTGCAGATATACAACGCGGTGATATAAAGGGTTAAAATTAGGGATGCACCGAATAGTGATTTTGGCCGAATACCGAATATTCGGCCAACAGGTGAACCGAATACCGAATATTCGACCTGCCGAATAGTAACTATTTTTTCCGAATACCGAATATTCGGCTTGTCGAATACTTTTATATTTCAAAGTTTAAAGGCATTAAAATGTTAAATTTTAAAACAATTTTACATAATATTTAAAATAGAAACTTTTATTCTAATAAACAAGAGCTTTTTTCAAGCAAACTTTATGCTGAAAAAAATCTGCTTTGAGTTATTTAAGAATAGGATAATTATAAAAAAAAATTTTAAATTTCATGGCTTCTTCTGAGAATTAAAACAAATGAATAAAATTTTCTTAAATTCTAAAACAAACATTTTAAAATCAAAGAGAAATTGTGAAAAAATTGGAAGAATAATTGTACTGGTACATATATTTGCTTGTCAGGAAGACTAAATAAAAGTTAATAAATAATACAATCGATTCAAATGTTATATGGTGACAACTTAGCAAGAATAACTGTTCTACTCCCTTTGATCAAGCAAGTAAGTTTTTAAATGCATCCTAGATCAGTGTCTGGAGTGGGTAATCATTTTCAGAGGTTGTAAATGTTGTTCTTAAGAAACAGATTATTTACTGGACAATGTTGAGGAACTTGCATTTGTACATAATTAATTCCTATGAAAATCCTCATGATTGGTTAATTTTCTTAAATAATACTTAACAAACAGCAAATAAATAATGTAAAAACATTCTCTTTTATTTAAATATGATTCTATTTGTAATTATTCTGAATATCTTTATAAGTTGACTGTTAAACGTAGAAGTTGTATAAGGTTTTAAAAAATAATTTTTAAAAGTTTTTTTTAAGTATTCGGTTCGGCCGAATATTTCGATATTCGGCCAAACCGAATATTCGGCATGCCGAATAATTTGCTATTCGGCCAAACCGAATATTCGGCAACATGGCCGAATACCGAATAGATACCGAATATTCGGTGCATCCCTAGTTAAAATTTGTACTTGGAATTTTGAATCACCCTGCATAATCAAAATCTAATGGGGTGAAATGACTGTATGATGAATTGATTGTATGATATACTTTTCATGCCAAAGATTCATTTTTTTTTCTGACTTCTTGCAAAAGAAAAAAATAAATAAATAAAATTTCATCAAACAAATTATCATGCAAGAGATGAAGTCAAAATCTGTCATTGTAGTGCCACAATTTAAGCTTCGCTAAATTCGAATGAATAAATTATGCAGTTCAGTACATTTCAGAATTGAAAACGCTTCTCTGCATCTTATTTACAATGTTACTTAGTATTTTAAACCATACGACAGGGCAATTATCTCTCGTTCTGGTTCAGCTTCTGCTTCTGTCACGCAGGATCGTCATCGATACATAACGCTCCATGCTCGACAAAACCAAAGGATGTCTTCTGATTTTAAAACACATATCAGAAAATGGACAACTCCTTAGTCCAACGCAGGAATCTTTCAGGAGAAAAATGATTTCAGGAAATAAATTTGATTGTGAAAAGAGAAAACGTAAATGTGAAATACATAGTACAGTAGAACTTCCCTTTAACAAAGTCCCTATCTAACGAAGTTTTCTACTTAACGAAATTTTCTGCTGGACCTTGACTTTGAAAACAATTAACACGTAAATTAATCTCCATATTACGAAACATATACAGTACAGCCCCGATTATTCGCGGAATTGGGTGGCATGGGCACCGCGGATAACAAAAATCGCGGATATTCCGAAAAAGAGTGAACATTGGGGTGAAAGCACGATAAAAAGAAAATTCAACATAAAAACTATGTTTTAGTGTATAAAAAGCATAATAAAACGTTTAAAATACATACATATGCACAGTACAGCGGAAACCTTTGCTTTACGTATAAATTACTAAAATAAAGAACTGTAAACAAGAAGCAATGCCATACATACTGTACAAAAAGTGTTGAGTTACACCTTAAAAAAAAAAAAAAAAAAAAAAAAAAAAAAAAAAAAAATCAGTCACTTGTTTTTGCTTCTTGCTTTGAAAACACCTTTTCTATCTCAAAAATGAAGCTATTCTTGTTATGCTCCCCTGGAATTTATCATAATACTCTTATTCAATTGTTAAATATTTTAATTGCTGTGTTTACGTTTTGTTAATAAAATAAAAAAAAAAAGACATCAAGACTTTACATCTGATATTTTAAACATGGCAACCGAATCTAGAAATATACTTCTATTACTTTCGAATACAGGAATTTTTCTGTTTATATTTATTAGTAGGGCTTATTGTATTTTCCTTGCTGTTGGCTAGTATTAAAAAAAAAAAAAAAAAAAAAAAAAAAAAAAAAAATTCTTCGCGGTGTACAACATCCAAACTGTTGCGATGGATGTATGAATTTATTTCAGTGGATTGTATGAAAAGGAAATTATTTATTTATTTAATCATTTTCATTTAAAAGAAGAAATGCTAAAAGCATTCGATACAATAAGAAGGGGATTCCAGTTTCACGAAAATGTTGCAGATGAATTATTCGGATATTTACAAAGGCGCGAAAATTTTTATTTACAGCGTATTTTTTTTTATAAGAAACCTGTACAAAGTAATATTAAAGACTTTTTTTTTTTTGTTGAAAATTTGGAATACTAAGAAAAAAGAGAAAAGACACGCCACGCTTCCGTTTTTTTTTCTCATATGTCTACAATGCATTAAAAAGAAAGTTACTGCCCGAATTAAAATACATTTTCCCAATATTTCTATTTTATGTGTATTTTTCATTTTATGCAAGTCTTATACAAATTTCATGAGTTTGAGTTGATTTCTATTTAACGAATTTTCTCCATAACGAAGTGTTTAAGTTTAACGATGAGACTTCATTATAAATGGAAGTTTCATTGTATATTCATCAGAAGCGTTGATGCAAAAGTAAATGTTCACACGACAGCTGATCAGATTTTAAAATAATCTTTCTGCGATTGCGTCAAAGTCAAGGCCCGACTTAGACCCCGGGCAAGCAACATTTTTGGGGGCCCCTTCTATCTACACAATATAAATTGTTAGTAAATTAGGCTGAAGTGACTAGTACTAAATTTCGAACCAAGTACTATCCCAGATAGCATGAAAATTAGCAAGTTTGATTTTTTCGTATATTATCTGTCTGTGACAAATTTGAATTGAGAAATTCGCAGTAAATCTCCCGCAAGGTATACCATCACCCACTTGCATGAGAAGTTTGTTGTGAAACTGATGGCAAGACTGTCTTGAATTCACGAAAGTGATGAAAGCAAAAAATCCCTCTGTTGAGAGAATAGACAATCAGCAGATACGCAGATATTGCACAAATTTTATTCGGGTGGCACCGCTTTTTTTAAACGCTACACTTATCAAATACCAAAAAAGGCTCAAATTGAAAAGTACAAATATTACCCTAGCTTGTTTGTCGTGGTAAAAACGATGCATGCACCTTAACCGTGCGTATGCACTAATAGGCCTGATCAGGTCTATGGATCCTTTCGAAGGAGTTAAATTTATAGTGTAACAGTTGTAAACAGTTAATGTGGCATGAAAATATTACTACTTTGCAGTAAGTTTGCAGTATTTTTGATTACTTGTTTGCCGTTAATTTGCAATAAATTTGAAACAGCATGAATTTAACTTGCACGACAAGTTAGCTGCAAGTTCAAAGTGTGGTGACTTCGGCGTTTGCATTATCTTGCTGCAGTCTTGTTATGAACTTTCAGTCTTGCCATGCTGAGCTTGCTGCAACTTTGCAGGTTTTCAAAGCAAGACTTCTGCAGATTTTCCGCAAACTAAAAATGCTATGTGGGATATAGACATCTGTATTCAGGAAGAAAGATGGTCATAACTTTAACTGAAAATAGAATACACCTTTTTTTTTTGGGGGGGGGGGAGGTGTACAAATGAGGACGTGAGTTTCAAAACTCGTCTTATCCAGAAAATCAGATTTTGTGAAATTGCAAAAAAACCTCAACTGCGCCCATTAGTTTTCATTATAAACCAAGATTTTACAATGGGAAAAATACAGCATAAAACTATATATATATTTTTTCAGATAGTTGTGTTTTTTCAGTGCAGGTTCACCAATAGACCCACATAGCATTTTTAGTTTGCGGAAAATTTGCAGAAGACTTGCTTTGAAAACCTGCAAAGTTGCAGCAAGCTCAGCATGACAAGGCTAAAAGTTCATAATAAGACTGCAGCAAGATAATGCAAACGCCGAAGTCACCATACTTTGAACTCGCAGCTAATTTGTCGTGCAAGCTAAATTCATGCTGTATCAAATTTATTGTAAACTAACGGCAAACAAGTAATCAAAAATACTGCAAACTTACTGCAAAATAGTAATCTTTCAATCCCGCATTAACTGTTTACAACTGTTACACTATAAGTTTAACCCCTTCGAAGGGGGCTATAGACCTGATCAGGTCAATTGATGCACACGCGCCGTTAAGATCCATGCATCGTTTTTACCACCATAAGCAAGTTAGGGTAATATTTGTCTTTCCAATTCGTGCCTTTTTTGGTATTTGATAAGTATGGCGTTTTAAAAAAGCGGTGCCAACCGAATAAAATTTCTGCAAATCTGCTGATTGTCTATTCTCTCAACAGAGGAATTTTTTGCTTTCATCTCTTTTCGTGAATTAAAGACAGTCTTGCCGTCAGTTTCACAACAAACTACTCATCCAAGTGGGTGATGGTATACCTTGCGGGAGATTTGCTGCGAATTTCTCAATTCAGATTTGTCACGGCAAGATAATATCAGAAAAATCAAACTTGCTGCTAATGTTCATGCTATCTGGGGAATAGATTGATATTGTAAACACGATTTTTTAAATTTTGGATAAGGCGAGCTTTGAAACTCACGTTCTCAAATATAAAGGCTCGTGTGAGCGTTTGAAGTGTAAATACAGATCTTTCAGTTACTCTTGGCTATTTGCATTTATATACAATTTTCTACCACATTATTAAATTTTAATCTTTGTATTACAATCAGCATACGTTTGGGCGATTCCCTAATATGGAAAGGCAAGCCCAGGATTACATTTACACTAATAGCAACAAATCTTATTACACGCAATATTGCCACTGCATTCCTCAAACGCTACAGTACTTTTGTATAAAATTTTATAACATTAGTTTTCTAATTGTGTAGTTTAAACGCATAGTTCGACATATCTGTTAAATTTGTATTTTATTTATTGATTGATGAAGTTTTAATTTCGTTATATATTTCGTTATAGAAAATCAGCCGCAAATAAATACTGAGCTATTTATATTCTTTTAAGTGCGAAATGGTTAATCTTCCGTAATCAAGCTGCTCGCAATAGAGATAGAATTTTCTTTTAAATCATGCTTGAAATTTTAAAAATCATAAAAAATTAGTAAATTGAGATACAGTTTTCAGGAAAATTACATTTGAAAGTAACCTGCCTTTTTCGCCAGCTTTAACCACGGATCTGTTCTTGCTTTGTAATATAAATAGATTACATGATGAAATCGTAGTTTTATAAAACACGTTCTAATTTTTTTTTTTCCTTTTTCTTTGCACAGGCTAGAAAAAAGAGATAGAGTGGACTGCGAAGCTTTCTGGGCAGAAAATAAGTCTGTATATTAATGTATTATTTGTAAAAATAAAAGAAGTATAAAATGTTTTCATGTAGATTGTCTTTTCGTTTTGATGCTTCTCAGATTCTGTTTCTCCCTTTAAGCCCTCCTAGTATCAGGATTTAAATATTGATAAGCGTTCTTAGTTTTCCATGGATTGAACCAGAATTTTAATTCTATTACACGTAGCTTCATTCTACAAAGTGTCTATTTGATTTTTTTTTTTCTGGTTCGAAACATGAAAAACGTTAGAACAAAAAATATTGGGGTAAAGAAGGACCCCCAATGGTACTAGGAGGGTTAAAACATTGAATTCTAACAGGTGAGTGCAGATTTTTATCTTTCCCTCTCTGCAATAAGACAAAATAATATACACAGTGGAAAAGTATATAAGTTACCAAAGCATTTAATTTGTGGATGAATGTAGACACAGTTTTACAGGCATGAAAGCGAAATAGGAAAAAAGGTAGAAATTTTTTTCCATCTATATAATAGGGCCAAACTCCTGTAATTTAGACACATTTTAACAGTTATTCATACAGTAGAATGAACTCTACATATGATTGTTATAACTTTTTGTAACTTAGAAAATATTAAAAAATAAATGAATCAAATAAGCTAACAATAAATGTATGGATTCATTAAGTCAAAAAAGAAGATTGAAGGCAGTTTTCTAAAATCCAAATATTTTGATGAACTTATGTGAAGTAGAGTGTTTAATTTTTCAAAATAAATATTTTGAATGCTTTGACTGTTTAAGATCTTACTCTTTTCAAAAAAATATATCTTCATGCTAAATTGATCTTTACTCCAGAAATACATTTCCAAAAATGTATCACTGAAATTACTCAAAAGTGTTGTATAAATAGAACAAAATATTTTATTCCAAAAAGAATCTTATGGAAACTTCATTTCCCTTTTAAGACATTTTAAAGAACTACTATGCATTTACATGACTTTCAGATGCTTATAATAAAAGCTCGCCTTTACCCTCTTCAGTTCCGAAGCTAAAATAATAATAGAAATGCTTATTCGTTGTTTTTTTCCAAACAAAATGACATCGTAAATGACAGAGAAAATATCTTTTCTGAAATTGATCCTTTAGGCGCTTAGTAATTTAGATTCAAAAATATGGATCTAAAACTACAAACCCCTTTAATTACATCAATTTAATAACCATTAACCTAAATTAACGCAATCGCAAATTTAAGAGCTTTACACAAGTAAATAATCTACAAATCCTCAATTTTTTTTTTATTGAAAAAGATTTAAGTAAAATACTTACGGGAAAATTTCTCATTTTCTTGGTCAGACTGTCTTTTGGGCATTTTTAGGCATTTTGCAAACTCAGATGAAAATGACATTTATTTTATGTGGGAATCAGCTTAGATGCTGCCATTTATTCGTTTGCTTTGAACGCAGAAAACATTCAGCTATTAAGAAGTGATGTGAAAATGTAAAGAAAATCGGACATTTTAGTTTTCATAAGGAAATAACAGAGGTCCCCGTTTGGGAACCCAGGGACCGAAGAGGTTAATTGGATGGCTCTTCTGGACAACAATTCAGAAACAAGCTCAAAAGATTTGAGTAAACAAAATGTCCGATTACTACGTTTTCCAGACCCCCCCCCCTCCCCTTATGTGCTTCCAGTATTTTCTTTGCATTTTTGTATCAATCCAGAGAATGTCCAAAATTGTTTTAACCCTTTATGCTCCGACGGGACTTTTAACCCTTAAATGCCTGATTTTTCAAAAATCATTGTAATAATGTTTTTTGGCTTTCATTTTTTAAATAAATCACGGGAAAAATACTTTAAAAAATCATATTTTGTTTTAAGTACGGTTTACGGCTAAAAAACAGTTTGTTACTAATCGGCAATACTAGTCTTTAGTTGAAAAAATAATTTTCCTTGATAAAATTCTATAATATTAAACACACAAGAATTTTAGGAACTATAATAAGAAATAAATTTTATTTGCTCACTGCAGAACAAAATAGGGTATTTCGCAAACTTCCAAACAAAACAAAAAGAACAAGTAACAACAATTGAAAAATAAATCTATCTTTATTCTTAAACAGCATAAGTCTTGCCATCTAGATGTTGAAAATCGATTTAATAACATTTTCAGAATGTATTTTATTGGCAACATCAGGCATTATAGCTTCAATATTATTCTAATAGTATTTTAGAGCCTAAATCGGGTATGTTACCAAAAAACAACACCCGGCATTTAAGGGTTAAGTCCCATTAAAGAAAATGCAATATAAAATTTATTTAATTCGCCTACTAATAAAAGTGTATGGTACTTTTCATACAACATACTCTTGCTGGTTCACGTTCAGTAAGCACAGCGAAACAGTCGAAGCTCAATATTTTTCTATTGTGGTTATTTTCTCAACCAATTACAGTAAAGCCTCCCTAAAGCGACCACGTCTCGTTCCAATAAAAATGGGTCGCTCCGAGAGGTGGTCTCTTAATGGAGGTCATGTTTAAATCTAGATTTTAATTGTTGAAAAAGGGTAACAATGTTACTAAAATTTATTTTTCACATTAGGAAAAAATATAAAAATTTAAGTATCAAAACAAAAATTAATTACACAAGTCAATTAGTGCAGAGTTTAAAAAATGAATACATTGACGTTTGTTTTGATTTTACGGTTTTATCTTATAACTTTAATTTACAAGTCCTTTCGAAGTTCAGTAAATAAATGCAATTTTTTGTTGGACGGGAACAAATAATGACGATTTCATTAATTTATCTATTTCTTTGAGAGTTCCCCGACAGGATAGGGTAGGGGAGTTTATTGACCGTCATTCTTAATGTGTCATCAGAGTTAAATTCATTGCCTAAAAAGGCACAAAGGGGTTTAAACACTTAAAAGTTACCGGGATAAAAGAAAAAAAATTCTAAACTTAGCTTAGAAGTTTGATGAATACTGCGCTCTCCGGAATTATTTTTCTAATAAAACCTTCTTCAAGCGACCAGAAAAAAACGGAATTTTCTTCAAAGAAATGAGTCGCTCATGGAAGGAGTTCATCTGGAATGGTCTCTGAATAGAGGTAAAATTAATATTGAGCCTATGGGAATAAATTTCGTTCCATGAAAAAATGATCGTTCAGGCAGGTGGTCGCTTAATGGAGGTGGCCGCACAGGGAGGTTTCACTGTACATGGATTTAGCCTTTCTCCTGTTCAAATATGTTTTACGAGAAATTTGCAACTACAAAACACTTCTCGGTTACAGATAGGATCACAATACGTTTATTTACATTGTTCTTGTAAGAATTGTGAAGTTTCCATAGCAGCATTTTTTGTTCATTGATCTAATTATCTTTCTAAATATTTTACCAAAAAAAAAAAAAAAACTTAAAACTGATTTAATAAATCGGTAGTTATTTAAAAATATCTAAAAATCACATTGTTATTATATAAGTTGTTTTGGATACCTTCAAACATTAACGAAGATAATTATTGAAGAGGATCAAATGTCTAATCCATAATTCCGGACATAACGGGTTAAAAAAGGAGGAATTCTTCCTTTAGGAGGAACTCTTTCAAAGCTTGGTTATAAAAGTGCTGTCGAAGTGGGTATGCGCTACGCATAAGACCGCTTGCAGTCCCCTAGTGGCGAAATGCGGAACTTACCGATCGTATCTCGAAAATTACTGAAAATAAGGAGAAAAAGTCAATGCGGAAGTTGTTTAACGCCGCCAATTTAGTACAAAATGACTTCATGAAATAGCCTAAACCAGCATTCCCAAACTTTAATATTACAACAACCACCTAATATGTAAATACAAATACATAGAACAGAATTTTAGCACAAAGAATGCACATGCGGAAAATAATAGTACCTAGGTAAAAATGGGGTTATCAAAGCCTTTAATACGTAAAAAAAAAAAGTTTATGAATGTATTCGAAAAAATAGTTTAAAAGTCAATGCGATTTACGATATTGTTTTGCATCAACGACAGAGTGTGTCGGGATGGACTTTCTAAAATTTTAGACTCAAGTTGTTAGTTCTCTTCGCAAAATTTAATAAAACACAGTCTTTTTACAAGGATATTTATCTACATATTTTCCCCGATCTTTTACTTTAAAGTTTTAAGGTATTATTTTTATTATATTACTCTAGCATATAAAAGTATTTATACATCTTGGGAAGATCTGGACGAGTTGGTCGCGACCCACAGTTTAGAAACAGCTGCTAAACCGAAAAATGAAAATGAAAGTTCGTGCAATTTGCGCCATTGCTCCAGTAAAAACGAAAGATTTGCGAATTCACACATGACATAAGCCAAGGATGGCGAACCTTTTTGAGTATGTGTGCCAAAAATTTCAAAATTATTATGTACCGACATTCTAACGTGCCAGAAACATTTTAACTCTGATAAAATCAATAATTAATTTTTAAAGAATTTTTACACTTATACTAAATTCTATTCCTAACTTATTATGCTATATTTAGTCAATAATATAGCCATGCCGCGTCAAATTCCGTTTTAATAATCTATAAATGTGTTTTACTTTTATTATATACTTCCGAATCGGGTCATTTTTAGTTATTCAGGAGGTTTAAAAGATACACAATCATTTACACTAACAAATGAAATTCAATTTTCAAAATTAAAACCTAAAATAATTTAAAACCCTAAGCCCGAATAAGATAAAACCCAATCTAAAGTAAAAGTGGGCATATTACTATGCAAACTATTTCCAAAAATTCTATTTTTAAAAATAAAACCTTTTCAAGTCAAATAGAGAAGCAAAATGATTTGGAAAATACTATTTGTTGAATGATTTGGCGAGAAAATGACGCTTTCAGGGTGCTTTCATTGATATTGATAATACCTTAATTCATTCAAAAGTAACGGTAACTAAAGTTAATTATATACCTTTTACTCAAAACTATACTTTTTGAAAAAAACATAAAATGGATTCTTCTCCATAAACTAGATATAAACTATAATTTTTTTTCGCGTGCCAGAGAAGTTTTCT
Source organism: Maratus speciosus (assembly GCA_963932465.1). Classification (NCBI taxonomy): domain Eukaryota; kingdom Metazoa; phylum Arthropoda; class Arachnida; order Araneae; family Salticidae; genus Maratus; species Maratus speciosus. The sequence goes on from OZ010791.1 coordinate 146,733,228, forward strand.
TACGTGCCAAGTTTGGCACGCGTGCCATAGGTTCGCCATCCCTGATAAGCAATGAAATTATGTTTCTTGATTAAGACTCTTACAATCAAGTAACATGATTAAGTTGTTTGGTAGCAATTTCAGGCCTTTTTAGGTGCGTTCGTAATTATATAAATACGTAGCACCTATAGTCGTCGTTCAGTCCGTCTGTCTGTCCGTCCGTCTGTCCGTCCGTCTGTCTGTCCGTCCGCATATAACAGAGCAAAAACTACCCGACCGAATGATCTGAAATTTTTAATATATAATTGCTGCAAAATTTTGTCGAGCCATTTCCAATTTTATGAAAATCGGATGTATAGTTTAATTACAGGGACAGTCAAAAGTTTTTCTTTACATTACGGCCAATGGGAAAAATTATTGCAAGTGAATTTTAATGATGTTACAGACTTCCGAATGGTCTGAAATTTTTAATATATAATTGCTGCAAAATTTTGTCGAGCCATTTCCAATTTTATGAAAATCGGATGTATAGTTTAATTACAGGGACACCCAAAAGTTTTCCGTTACATTACGGCCAATGGGAAAAAATTATAACAAATGCATTTTAATGATTTTACAGCCTTCCGAATGGTCTGAAATTTTTAATATATAATTGCTGCAAAATTTTGTTGAGCCATTTCCAATTTTATGAAAATCGGATGTATAGTTTAATTACAGGGACACCCAAAAGTTTTCCGTTACATTACGGCCAATGGGAAAAAATTATAACAAATGCATTTTAATGATTTTACAGCCTTCCGAATGGTCTGAAATTTTTAATATATAATTGCTGCAAAATTTTGTTGAGCCATTTCCAATTTTATGAAAATCGGATGTATAGTTTAATTACAGGGACACCCAAAAGTTTTTCGTTACATTATGGCCAATGGGAAAAAAATATTGCAAATGCATTTTAATGATTTTACCGCCTTCCGAATGGTCTGAAATTTTAAATATATAATTGCTGCAAAATTTTGTCGAGCCATTTCAAATTTTATGAAAATCGAATGTATAGTTTAATTACAGGGACAGTCAAAATTTTTCCGTTACATTACCGGGAATGGGGAAAAAATTATTGTAAGTGCATTTTAATGATGTTACAGACTATGCACTTATGAAGCGCAAAAAAATATACATTCAGTACAATATGGGGTGCAAAAAATAATTATAAAACTAGTTATAGTACGAACGCACCTTATTTGCCACGTTTGACGAGCAATTTCCAACTTTTTTTCTCTGTAGTGAAATTAACATTGTAGTACTTTAGTATCGACGGAAATCCGGCCAAATTTAAAGTAACTTTTCGCTTCCTGTTTAGGCTATCGTGATGGACCTAGAATTTCCTCACTAGATCGATGAAGCTGAATAAATTTCTAACTGACTTTCTTCTCACATTGTGAACTGTTTCTACAGGTGTCACACTCACTCGCATAGATTTGTGGCAGTTTCTGAAGCAGGGAAAAAAAGAATTTTGTAGCAGCAAACATCACTTTAGTGACAGGTAAAAACGATTTTCTGTAGCAGGTAAAAATGAACTTTAGTGGCGGAAACAGGTATGTAAATGCAAAGTTCTTTTTGAAGAATTTCTGAACTTTAAAAATACAGTTTTACAGAAGAAATTATTCAATTTAGAGCAGCTTAAAGTAATTTTTGAGCAAATTGAAATATTTATCTCCCTGCCGAAAATAAATTGTACAAATCAGCCTGCTAAGACAGAAATCTCTAAAATGAAAAAAAAAATTGTGTCTTAGCTATTGCATTTGTTTAGGTTTGGTTGTACCTTGTTCAGTAAAACCCGTGAAAAGCGAATCCCGTCTTAAAACAAAAATTTCAGTCTCTTACGGAAGGAATCCGTGCACAAGTATACCGTAAATATAGTATACCTGACCAAATTTAAAACTTTTCTAAAACTGAATTTTGTTTCTGCTTAAAGATTCCACTTTCGCAGATTTTGCTTAATAAGGTTTCAGTGTTTGTTTAGTGTTAATGTAAACCTACCAAAATAAAATCTCAACTGAAAAGAGGAAAATTCCATTTTAGATAGGTTTCCGTCTTAGCCGGTATATTATGGTATTTCTTTCATGGGAATCACGACAGGATTCCGTTATAGTTAGGTTTCGTCTTAATAGGATTTGCGGTGTTTGTGTGTTTTTAGAAGCAGTCTTTTTTTTTTGGGGGGGGGGGGGGTGCATTAATTGCAGCAATCCTCTTATTCTGTCAAAAATACCGCTTTTACTATAATCGGAACCCATATTTTTACTCATACAGTGAGTATCAATAGTTTAAGCAACAAATTTAAAACTTTAAATAGTCACTTTATTTCAATATCTGTCTTGTATATGTTAATAATAGCAGTTTAAACACCATATTCAATAAAATTATCTTTTAAATTTTATTTAAAACAATGGAGTTTAAGAATAGAACAAAAATAACTAAAATTTTAAGCACAAAATCGTTTTTATGCAAATTTTACAAACTGATGTAAGCGGTTGCGAACGCAAACTATTTCTGTGTGTATAAGAAGCAGTCAGTTGTTTTTGAGTTAGTACAAAATGCCTAAGTCGAAAGAATTTTCAGAGGAGGAGATGTAAATAGCTGGAGTATGAGAGCAAAACATAAGTCTGTTTCTGAAATTGCAAGTGCATTAAAAATATCAAAACGCGGTATTCATCAAGTTTTAGCTCGTGGTAATGCTTTCCAAACGAAAATTCCGTTCAGGCAGGCCACGAGCGACTACTTCGCGTGAAGACCGCTGCATCCGAAACTTGGCTTCAACTGGTAATTACTCTTTCGCAATTAAAACATGCAGTTGGAGGACAAATATCGAAAAAAAAAAAAAAACTTCATAGAAGAATTTAGGAACCTGAATACATCAAAAACTATAAAATAGCTGCATATGTCATTTGGTGATAAATGACTGAATGTCATTCAGTGATTGGGGGGCGGGAGGGAAAAAAAAAAGAACACCGATGGGTTTATGTACTATTGGCATGATCTCCGCAAAGAACTCATAGGAGCATATTTAGCTGACAACATGGGGTTGGTTATGTAATTGAACGGGGGACTATTTTTTTTCAATGGTCAGACTCAGAAAACTTTCAAGAGACACTTGCCAATCATTTGCTCCCTGTTGCATTTTTTTTTTGGCGGGGGGGGGGGGATTGTTATTTCAACATAATGCTTCGATCCATACCTCCAACACAACATTGATTTAAATCGAGAAAAGTATGTTTTGAAATGGCCGGCAATTAGACCCGATTTAAACCCTATATAAAATATGTGGGGGTATTCTCACTCATTCTATTCATATCCAAATGGAAAGCAGTATTCTTCAGTTAAAGATTTGAAAGATGCCATTGAGAACGCGTGGTTTAAAATTGAACCAGAAACAATACAGAATCTCAATTTATCGATGGAAGACAGTATATTTAAAGTAATCCAGCAGAATGGAGCAATAATCAAATATCAATTATTTTATTTTTTTATTCTTGTTCTACTAAAGAACTACTGTGCTTAAACTTTTGACACTCATTTTTGTTTTCAATTATAAATTATATTATTTGAGATAAATTTTAAAGCATAAATTTATTAAATCTTTTTAAAACTACAATTTGCAGGTCATGTGAAAAGGAAAGTAACTTTCAGTCAATAAAATTTTACGTTGTGCTTAAACTTTTGACACGAACTGGTAGAAATAATGAATATATTTTCACGAAATTTTCAACAAATTCACATTTGTGTAAAATGCGATTATAATACGCACGAAAAGTTCAGGAAGTCTGTAATTCAAACAGTGACATTGTATGTAATGTCACAGCTGCCAACTTTTACGCTTTTTTCTTACCATTAAAATTTAATAGTAAAATTTTCTATATTTAATCGGAGAACTCCGATTCAATAAGCCAAAAATTTCTTTTAAATTTTAGTGGTAATGAAACAGCGTAAAAGTTGGCAGCTATGTAATGTGAACTACATTTCGAAATATGGAGTTCTAGTTCAGCGCTGCTTGGATAACCACTTTTCGCGTTTTTACCAAAGCAAGGCAAGTCTAGTGAAAATTTCGTTCTCTTAATTATCGTTAAAGGGAATACTTCAACTCAAGCGAAACCACCTGCTCGCTAAACGTTAGTACTATGGGAGATTTTTTTTTTTTTAAATATCTTGTTTTTATTTCAATGTTTTTTTTTTTTTTTTTTTTTTTTTTTTAGGCATTGGATTGCTGAAGTTAACGCTACAAAAGCCGTTTCTTACTTTTTCGATTTTGTTTACAGGCTTATCGAACGCAAAAATATTGAAATGCAAACGAGATATTAAAAAAATAGGCGAGTGAAGTATCCCCTTAAGAGCTCACTGCAGTCACAGACAAAAAGAAATCAAGATGGCCGCTAGCATTTTACCTGAATTGAAAGGATGGTCTAAATTCAAATGATTGACAAGCTAACTCTTCCAATCAGCAAATGGCCAATTATCTGGCACGATTCCAACCCCCACCCCACTTCGGCTGAGCGCTACATGTGATAATTTCCAGTAGGTTTCAGGTGTAAAGGATTTTTTTTTTAAATTGTCTTCGCTTTACAAGCGTAGATCAAAGCCCCCTGCTTTGTGGAGACTCGATAACGGTAAAAGCCGTAAAAAGAATTTTAATCTGTTTATGATAAAAGTGCAAAAATTAAAACGATTTAACTTTCAATTTTTTTTTTTTTTTTTTTTTGTTCATTTTACAGCTTTTACAAACATAAAATTGAAATTAGTGCAGTATAAAAACTATTTTATTTCACATAAGGCAATTACATTTAAAATCAAGGGGGAGATATTGAATGAGGGGGGAAATATATCAGGTACAAATATTCTAAAATAACTATCTTTTGTGCGAATTATTTTTAGAACATAAAATTTATGAGATTTATAAAAGCTAAATAACATTGAAGGTTAAAAATAAGATGTTCATAAAATTAGGAGAGGAAAAGTTAAACAAATAAACTGTATATTTTGTACTGTACATCTGTAGAGGGGGTATAAATCTAAATCCCAGCGTAGTCATTTATAGATATAGTACACAATTTATTGTTGTTAGCACTAAAATATGAGACAGAAAAAATAAAGTTTTCCAAATATTAAAAACTTTGTGTGGTGTTAGCAGAAAGAAGGATGGCAAAAATTTTAGTGAAATTTTCAGGCAGAAGAAAATTTAGATTATGGATTATTTTTACAAGAATGTTATAAAACATAAAGGAGTTTTAACAGTTTGAAATTTTAAGTGCACAGGAGTAAATTCAGGTGTGTGTGTGTGTGGGGGGGGGGGATTTCTGAGCACTAAATATTTTTTAAATGATGCGGTCAAATAAGAATGTCTTTTGTAGCGGTTCGTAATCTAAATAACACTAAAATACTTTTATTTTCATTACATTTTTCCATTTTTAACACTTCCCAAGAAAGTTGAAAAGTGTTTATGGATTGGGTTTGTCCGTCCGTCTGTCTGTCCGTGCTCTAACTAGCGTAAATGTAGTCGGATTGCCATGTAATTGATATACGATATTCAAAATCATCATGGTATGTTCGGTATTCAAAATGAAGTATGTATCATACATGGTTCATTTACAAATGCACTAAAAAGTATTCCGTTAAATTATGGTCTATGGGGGGGGGGGGGGGAGAATCCTTTAGGGTGTATTTTAATAGTGTTACACAATCTTAAACATAGTTAAATTTATGTACGTTGAGATACACTTTAAAACGGTTACTATAGACTATGTTATGTGTAACGCTTAAAGTATGAGTATAGGGGACTCAAAAGTAATCCGTTATGTTATACCCCATGAAGAAATATCGTTTGCGGCGTATTTGATTGATATTACTCTGTCACAAAGACAATGAAATTGATATGAATTTCTGAGGTGTCCTAAGCCTACTTTCTGTACAACATGAGCATTTAACAATTATTTACGGGGTCAGACAAAAGAGCTTGCTTGTATATGGTCTATGAGGAAAAACTGTAGCGTATTTCGATTACGTTACATTATTTCAAACATGACGAAATAGATACACATTATTTCGATTTACTACAAGATGCTTGCATTCAAATATGGTCTGCATTTCATTTAGCGTTCATTTACAGGTACACAAAGTATTTTGATACAATACTGTATCCGACGTGTTAGCTATTAAAATTTAATGCTGAAAGTGCATTTTTCAATTATAGAATGCGCTTTTAAGATTAACTAAATTTTGCGTACTACATGGTGTGCATAAATTTTACAGACCCTATACAGGACTACACAAAAGAATTCGTAACCATTACTGAGAATAAGTATGAATTGCTTAAAGGTGTTTGGTTTTTTAGTTACAAATGCACAAGCTCAACTACATTTAGTATGCTAAGAGATGTTTGTATCATACAAATAAAATCCTATACAGGGATATTCAAAAAACTGGATACATGGACGCCTATGGAAAATAATTCCTGGAAGTGTGATTTCAGTAATTTTAGGCATGTTTTTGCTTGAATTAGATTTCAGCTTAGTATTTGACGTGTATAAAAATCTGTATGCTATATACAGGGCAGCACAAAAGAAATCAAGCATGTTTCCGTCTATTGGTAGAAATTGCCGAAGGTGAATTTTCAACTTTTTATGTATTTTCTTACAAAACTAAATTTCAACATAGTATGTAGAATCTGTACAGATATATGCAGAACAAAAATATATACAGAGCTGCACAAAAGAATTGGAGTACCTTCCGGGTTATGGACGCAATTGTTGAAATCTGGTTTTGAAATGTATCATACGTTTTATAACTGTTTAGTTCGATATCTTCTTTACTTTATTAAACGGCGAAGTTTTGTTACAATGTTCTGGAAGTGTTGGAAAGTGTCGACGTTGACGCATGATTTTTCTTTTTTGTTTATGGATATACTCGGTTCAGTCGATAACTCAGGCACCTTTGATATCTAAGTTTGGTGGTTCTTTCTGAGCTAGTCGGAATGAAATGATTTCGGAAGGTTTTGAGAATTTACTTGCAAGTTGACGAGAAACCATAATATTTTCCTTAGAAATATCTCTCCAAAGACATTTTGCTTTGAAAAATACAGTTAAAATGTTTTTTATGCACAATTAAATGTGTACCTATCGCTTTATTGTTAACACTTTCGTACATAGTTGAAAAGATTTAGTTACTACTATAGATAGCAAAGATTTATAATTAGGGCCAAAAAAGTATAAATTAAAAAGTTTTAAAGACTTTAAATTAGATTTTTTTAACTTCATGAGTTGAGGGTAAGACAAGGGAAGAAACAGATTTTTTTTTTTTTTTTTTTGGGGGGGGGGGGGGCGGAGTTTAATAGATGACTGATTATGTAACTTATTAAAGATTTACAAACAGGACAAACACATTGAAATTAAGAGTTTTAGAGACTTTAAATTTTGTGTGCATGGAAATAATGGTGGAGGAAAGAAAATGTCGATTTTATATGGGGGTGGAAGAAATTATATAATCGATTATTTATTGTTCAATATGAAACAGATAAAGCTAAAAATGTATTAAAATAAGATTTTCAAAGATTTAAACTTAGATAAGAGAAAGAAGGAAACAAGGGAGGGGGAATTTTATTAGATGACTTATTTATTTACCTTACTAAAGAATAACAAATCGGACAAAAAAAGACTAAATATTGTGTGCTTGGTAAGGAGAGCGACAGAGCAAACGTCAATTTTGATTGGGGAGGAGTATAGTTATATGACTGATTATTTATGATATCAATAAATTAACAGATAGAGTACAAAATGTTTTAGAAAAATCAATGATTTTTAAGGTTTAAATTTTGTGACCTGTAAGAAAAAAGAGGAATAAGCAGAATTATTCTTTTTTGGTGGGTGGCGGAAGTTTATTGGATGACTTATTATTTATTTACCTTAGAAAATATTTACAAATAGGTTAAAAAAATAATAAACGAAAAAGTTTTAAGAACTTTAAATTTCAGATGCTTGGTAAGAGGGAGAGGCGAGGGGGAAATACCAATTTCAGTTGGGGGGGGGGCGGAGAGAAATTTTTATTATCGTTTGCTTATTGTTAAAATAAAGTGGCATATTGAGCAGAAAAGATTTTTAATAAATGAAAGAGTTTTAAAGGGTTTCTATTTTAAAATATGGGTACTGTGGGGGAAGAAACAAAAGGGAGAAATGACATTTTCAGAAGGGGCAATTTACAAGAACTTTTAATGAAATGAATGCGGTGAAATATATTGATAATGAAATTTATGACTGATTATTTATTGTTACTTTGAAGTAACAAATAAAACAGAAAATTAAAGAAAAAATTAAGGAGTTTTAAAGATTTTAAACCTTGATACTTTAAGGGGGGCAAAAGGGGAAGCAAAATTTCGGAAGAAGGGGAGGCAAAGGGTGATTTACATTATTATTTTTTTAAATCAGAATTTCAAAGAAATTGGGAAGAGTTTTACCCTTGATTACAAAACAATACAAGAGCAAAATTAAGAGCTTTTAAGGCACTTTTTGCAGATTTTGCATAAAAAAATGTACTTTTATGAACCAAAAATTACTATTGAAAAATTTAAACATCTTTAAGGACTAACAGGAACCCATTGCAGGGTCACTCAAAAGTATTTTGTTACATATGGTCTATGTGGAAAAACCATTTGGTGGTGTGTTTTAATAGCGTAAAACAAATTTATACATAATGAAATTCCTTTACATAATTAAGGTGCACTGGAAGAAGGTTACTACACAAAAGAGTCATACAAAAGAGTTCGGTTTTTTAAAGTTCTTCGTAGAAAAGCTGTTCGCAACGTATTTGAATTATGCTACACTACTTCAAACATAATGAAATTTCTGATGGTTTTACTGCAAGATGTTTGGATAAGAATATGGTGTACATCGCATTTATCGTTCATTTACAGGGAAACATTAGGGATGATTGCTGAAAGTGAGTTTTAAATTATGATATGTTTTATTTATGATAAGTTATGGTATAAGTTAAGTTAAACTAATTTTCTTGCACTGGCACATAGGTGGTGTATATGAATTGCATAGACGCTACAAAAAAGATTTCGCGAGTATTACCGAGAATAATCATGAATTACTTAAAAGTGTTTTTTTAATTTGAGTTATGCATTTTCAAGCTCAACTACATTTAGTATACTAAGAGATGTTTAACCGGTTGCCGGCTGAATGTCTGCGGCCGGCTGTCTAGCCGGCCGCAGACATTCAGCCGGCAACCAAATAGCCGTGAAGACATTTAGCAGATAGCAGTTAGCTGACACGTGCATTAAGCCGATACGTACATATAGACGACAACACAATTAGCTGAAATTTACATACAGCATACAAGACAATTGACCGAAACGGACATATAGTAATAATTTTAGCAATACAGACAATTGGCCGACAGGCAACTGCCGAACGTGGCAATTAGCCGGGAGGACATTTAGCCAAAAAGACGATTAGCCGACAGGACATTTAAAAGACAAGACGATTAGCCGACGGGACATTTAGCCGATAGGATATTTAGCCGCACTTTTCTAACATTTTTCGACACCCCTCATGAGATATATCGCATTCGAGCCCTTTGATCACCCTTTCATATTATGTACCTCCCGTTCCCTCTCCCTCAAATTGTATCACTGTATGTATTTTTCTGACGTTTCCGACATCCCTCAAGTGATATATCATTAGACTGGGCAGCCCTTTGATCACTTTTTCATATTATGCCCCTCCCGTTATGTTACAGTTAATTTGCAGTTTGGTTACAGTTAGGATACAGTTGCGATTAGTTACTCTTGGATTATGGTTAGGTACCTGATAGGTTATAATTAGGTTACGTTTAGGTGATAATTAGATTACGCTTAGCTTACAGCTTGGTCATGGTAAAGTTATGTTACAGTTACATTACAGTTAGCATACGATTAGCTTATAATTAGGTAAACGTTAGTTGCAGTTAAATTACGGCTACGTCCCAGTTAGGTTACATTTAGGCTACAATTAGGTTACTTTTAGGTTTCAGTTACGTTACGGTTACTTTATAATTAGGCGACACTTAGGTTACGGTTACGTTACACTTAAGTTACATTTAGATTACAGATAGGTTACGTTAAGTTACAGTTACGTTACTGTTAGGTTATGCTTAGGTTACGATTATGTTCCGGATAGGTTACAGTTACGCTAGAGTTAGGTTACTCTTAGGTTATAATTAGGTTAAGGTTAGGTTAGAGTTAAGTTAGAGTTAAGTTAGAGTCACGGTTAAGTTAAGGATAGGCTACAGTTACGTTATGATTATGTTACAGTCAGGTTACGGTTAGGGGATATTTAGATTACGGTTAGGTTACAGATAGGTCATGGTAACGTTACGGCTATGCTACAGTTAAGTTACAGTTAGGTTTGGTTATAATTTGGTTAACGTTAGTTTACAGTAAGTTTAGAGTTAGGTCAAGGTTACGTGACATTTAGATTTCGGTTATGTCACAATTAGGAAACGTTTAGGTTACAATTAGGCCGGTAGCACACTGAGGCGACCCATGGAACATTTTGGTTGACTTCGGAGAAAAACAGCTTTAAAGCATGTTTGAAACAGTTTTCTTCTTTGTTTCAATATTTTTTTTCTCCTAAATCGTATTTCATGTTGCTCGTGTTGCGTCAGTGCGCGGCCTACCTTAGGTTACGGTTAGGTTGCAGTTAGGTTACGGTTACGTTACAATTAGGCTACAAATAGGTTACAGTTACGTTACAGTTAGGTTACGGTTAGGTGATAATTTGATTACAGTTATGTTACGGTTAGGTTACTGTTAGGTTATTAAGTAACAGTTAGGTTACGGCTTGGATACGTTTAGGTTACGTTTATGGAACAGTTAGGTTACGGTTACGTTATAATTACTATCACTGTTACTTACTTTGCAGCGCGCGCGCCCGCTATACATATGAGGAGTAACGGCGAAATTTTGAAAATTGTCCCGCCCGGGAGCCAAAGAGGTGGGAGAGACACGGAAATTGCATAATATGAAATAGTGGTCACAGGGCTTTCTAAACGATATGGCCCATGACGGGTGTCGGCATAATCTACGAAACTGCCTCCCACTGTGAGGGCAAAGGGGGGAGGGCTGCGGGAGGTGCATAACATGAATAAGTGATCACAGGCCTTTCCAATGATATGTCATACGAGGGCTGTCGGAAAAATTTAGAAAAGTATCCACCGGGGGCAAAGTGGGGGAGGGGCACGAGATATGCATCTCTCTATTCTAAAAAAAAGTAACTACCGCTGTCACCGCCACCGCCGCCGCCGCCGCCGCCGCCGGTTTTGAATTTTTTGTGACCGGAGGTCTTTCTTCGTTAATATTAAAAAAACTGTTGCATACAAAAATATGAAAATCTGTAGTATTATAGAAAAATGTTTGATAAACACGCTGATGTAAACAGTTTTCAAATCGAAGAATTATTTTAAGAGATATTTAATGCCAAAGTTGGACAAAATCGTTCCATTAAAAACGTTTTATAGGAGCAAAAACTGTACATAGGAATTTAATCATTTTTAGATCATTTTATGCGTCAGAATTTCCCGGTGTGCAGATTGCAGTTAGTTTTTTAATTTGAATAATTTTTTGAGGTTTTATTTCTATTTTAAATTCAAATTTTCAGCATTTCGAGAGATATTTTTTACAAATTTTAGAAAATTGTATTAATTTAAACTGTTGCCAACTGTATAAACAGCGCACACAGTAATGTTTGCTTCAAATTAAAAATTTATTTTACATGTGACTATTATAAACAGAAAATATAAAAAGCAGGAACTCATTGAAAATTACGTCATAAAAACTATAGTTACACGTGAATTTTAAATGAGAAAGAATATTGTAAAATAATAAATTCAGTAGCATGCGTTAGAAGTCCTAAATAGGAGAATTTACGTCATATTACACTTATTACGTAAAATGAACAAAAAATAATATTGCAAAACAGTTTTAATTTAAAAATTGAGCGAGACATTTACTTGACATTTTAAGATGATCATAATATTTCATTTCTAACAAAAGTATTTTGACGTGAATATTAAAAAGAGAAAGAAAAGTTTGGTGAAAATTACGTCAGATTATAATTGTCAGATTCAAATTATAATTCAATCTTCCGAAATCTTTTTAAAGGCGATCAAATTAGCGTGTTGTTAGAGTCTGCAGTGTCTGAACGGGGGGTTGGCGAGCGTAGCTCGTAGGGGGCAGAGCCCCCTAGTAATATAAATGGTCACAGGGCTTTGCAACGATAAGTCTCATGAGGCGTGTTGGCTAAATTTAGAAAAGTGCTTCCCATTGGGTGGGAAATTGTGTCTGGGGTGCGGGAGGCGCATAACATGAATAAGTGGTTACAGGTCTTCCAAACTATGATGTCTGGATAGCATCTCTTTAGCCAGTGTTGGCGCCCCTTTGGTTATGTGACTCACGTGACATGCGAGCGTAGGAGTGAAGGGAAGGAGATTTCCTTTTTAGAGAGTGAAGGGTGGAGGTTTTTAAGTCGTGCATGTGTACCGGCGGAGTTTTTGAAAAACCAAAAGTTAGATATAAAATTACACAGGTGCTACGGGCACTGGTATGTAAAAAGTTTGTATTGTAGGTGAAGCCAAATGGTGTAATAGCACAAAGTGTATAATTGTGGAATATTGTAGTGTGTTCCACTGAATATAATTCATATACTTCGTGTGAGTATTATCGTATTGTCCTCGCCGAATATCTGTACTGTCCTTCTGCATTTTTATAAATAAACTTAGTTTTGTGTTAAAAAGAACTAGTGATCTATGATCTAGGTGTATACATCTGATATCAAAGAGGGGAACCAGTATTAGACAAATGATATATCATAAGAGGGATGTCAACAAAATTTAGAAAGTGCCGCCCGGGGAAAAGTGCAGAAGACGCACGGAAGATGCATAATATGTATAAGAGGTCACAGGGCTTTCCAAAGATATATCACGTAAGGGGTGTCGGTAAAAGTTAGAAAAGTGGCTCAGGGGAGCAAACTGGGAGGGAACGGCTCGGAAGGTATATATTAGGAAATTTGGGTGTCACACTGCCTTTCCAACTATATATCACATGAGGGGTGGCGGCAAAAGATATAATTATAGATATTATTAATAGATAAATGTGCCCCACCTCTTTGAAATTTGTATATAGTATTATAAAAGTATTTTTGTAGGTCTTCGTAAAAAAATCGGATCTAAAATGATGAAAATTCTACGATCTCGAAAAAAATGAAAAATGCCCTCTTGGAGGGGTGGCGAATAGGGGGAGGTGAGAAGAAAGGGTCACAATATGAAAGAGTGGTCCGAGGACTTTCCGATGATATATCACGTGACAGATACGAAACAAGTTTAAAAATTGCCGCACCGTGGGTCCTGTCTTTTGTTCCCGGAATTCACGCACCCCTTTCTTTTAAATTCTTATGTTTATTAAATAATATTTATGGAAGGGATCCGTCAAAAAACCGCATTTTAAACGATATTTATTGTAGAAAACGTCATTAAAAAAATTATTGGCTCCTCCCCGAGTTATCGAATTTTTTGTGTATGTTATAAATATATCTGTATTTGTAAAATATAATGGCAGTTTAAGAGAATGGCGAGTTATTGAGGTATAATGAATAATTAAAATGAATTATTTCCGTTTTATTTTATAAATTCCTTAATTAATGTGTATAATGATCTATCGAGAGTCTAAGACTTAAACATAAGTAAACAATATTTATCGGAGGGATCCATCTAAAAACCGCATTTCAAACAATATTTTTTGTAGAAAAAGTTATTTTTGTATATAATTTTGTTCGAATGAACAAAAGAATATTACGAATGTTAGTTATTGATGTTTAATTGAAAAGCTTTATAGAATAACAGTGATTGAAGAAAAAAAAATTATGAGGGTGACGAAATTTCGATGTTTAAGTGTATATCATAAACAAAAATGCTGAAACAATATAAAAGCTGATTTATGATGATGACGAGTTACTGAGGTTTACATTGTTGATGTAAGACCGAGTCTTCTAAATTCTTTTGGCAAAATGTACGTGTCAGCTAAATTTCATGTCGGATAATTCCCTTATCTGGTATTTGCTCGTTGGCTAAATGTCCTGGCGGATGAATGTCCATGTCGAATAATTGTCCTCTGTTGGCTAACTGTCTAGTCGGCTAACGGTCGCTGTCGACTAACTGTCATGTCGGCTAAATATCCTGTCGCCTAATTGCTGTCTGCTAAATGTCTTGTCTGCTAAATGACATTGTAGCATATAAGTATATAGGGCTATGGCAAAAAACTAGGTACATGGCCGTCCATGGATAGCAATTCTGAGGCTAATGTCAGACGGACGTCTTTTTGCACGCTTTTTTCCTTACGTATTGTCCCTACACAATGCTAGCGACATTGTGTAAGGATAAAACGAAAGGAAAAAAGAGTGCAAAAAGACGTCCGTCTGACATTAGCCTTAGAAGTGTGATTTCAGTAATTTTCAGCGTATTTATTTTTGAATTAAATTTCAGCTCAGTATGTGGCGTGTATAAAAATTTATAAGGAACGTACAGGGCTTCACAAAACAATTGAAGTACGTTTCCGTCTATTGTTAGGAATTAATAAATGTGTATTTTCAAACGTGTTATGTTTTTCTAACTAAACTAAAAATGCAGGAAAAGGTCCATAATCCATACTAGGCACATGGTTTTCCTTTCTTGTTTTATTTATTGTCAATAATTCATCTTCCTATGTTTTTGTATTTCTTAGTTGCAATAATCATGATTTTAGGGTTCCGTACTTAAAAAGTATAAACGGAATCATTATAAGATCACTCCTGTGTCTGTCTGTCTGTCACAGCCATTTTACTCGTAAACTACGGACGTGGGAAGTTCAAATTGGGAGATGTAATAAAGACTATTGACCCACATATTTACAGATTATTAAACATTCACAAATATATGTGGGGAAAAACGTAGAGGGGATAATTAGGTTATTTAAAGAAGAAATATATTTTCTTTGTATATCGTTTGGGGTATCGGTTAAAAGATTCCGTAACGCCGAATTCAAAAATACATTTCTTTTAATTTTAGATATTATATTTTCAGAGATATCGTCGAAAATGTAGTGCAAAAATGTGTCCCCCCATCTATTTTCAAATCTACTGAAACTAAAATTATGAAAAAAAAATTGGAGGTAGTAGTGGTTAATTTAAGCCTTGCAGGAAAATTATAGCGATTATCCTAGGTCGCATAGTTTTTCATAAAAGCGCATTTTTCTGTTACACACAGATTTCTATATGCGGGCATTCAGCAAAGGTATCGAGGAGCACTAAAGGTACCTAACGTATCAGAAGTATGAAAGCATTGTTTATAATCATTTTCGAGAAAAAATCGTCGGTAATTCGCCGAGATATTAAGACTCCTGTCCCTACCGGCGAAGACACTCACGAGCTAATGCTAATCCTATGGAAAGGGATTTTTCTAATATCTCATTTGCATTTCGACATTTTTTTTTTTTTTTTTTTTTTTTTTTTTGCATTGGACAGCCGAAGTCTGTCTCTAAATCGCACCTTTTTTACTTTTTCGATTTTGGTCGCAGATATGTTTTATAAAGTTACTTTCACTTTCAAAACCGGTTCTTAAAATAAAAGTGTCATTTAAAAAATATCTGCAACCAAAATCGAAAAAATAAAGAAAGGTGCGATGTATAGACGGATCTCGGCTATCCAATGCCTAAAAAAATATTTTAAAATGTCGAAATCCAAAAGAGATATTAGAAAAATCCTTCCCCATACGATTAACATTAGCTCGTGAGTGCCTTCGCCGGCAGGGGCAGGAGCCTTAACACATAAAGACACGGGTAGTTTGGACATACATAATGGCATAGGTGGCGTACTCTATATGCCATCGGTTTTTAAATACTAGATAACAACTTTTAATGATATATTTGTGTAATGCAATACCCAGTAGCAGCATAAAAGCAGTAAAGGTCAAATTGTTAAAAACAGACCAATTTAATTAGAATTAATCACATAAATACTATGGGATTCGCGACTAGTTTGCGTTGAGTGGATCTCTCAATACACCTCCCGTGTCTTTAAAAGTTAATTAAAAACCTATCTGGAAAAACACGGCACGGACAAAGTCGAGTTGCATCTTTGCGACCTCCTTTCGAAGCGCGCTTAGTACAACGCCAAGTTTAAACTTTGAACAAGGATTTTGTTTCAGCTACACTGTAAAAAGAAAAATATTACTATGTTGAATTTAGTTTTATGAAATGCCAAATGAAATTTAAATATGCAGTACTTTTATTGTCAGTACCGAATTAAGTTCATCATATGTAGATTAAGATAAGATTAAAAAAAAAGAGTTATACAAAATAGCAATATTTAATTTTATTTGGGCTTCATATCTCTTTGAACTTTTGTGGTATACTCATTCATACTTTTTTAATATATACAGCTATACCCAACTCTACGTTGTATAGGTTTTTACAAAGTTTAATTACTCTTTTAAATAATACAGTTAATAATTCATATATTTATTGTACGGAACCCCCTGAGCGCGAGTAATACTCATACTTGACTGTTTATTTTATATAAAAGTTATATGCATTGGTCTGCTAAATCGTATCTTGGTGGAAACCATCTGCAGCACCTCAATTTAGTTGTTGATCTGCAGGTTTATCATTGTGTTTTCATGCACCCAAACTTCAATGTTTTCTTACATTTGGGTGCAGGAAAATACAATGATAAACCAATCGATCAAATACTAAACTCCGGTGTGCAGGTGTTTTCTATCAAGATATGACTTGGCAGACCATTTGCATTTTAATATGCTTATTAAGTTCTATGTAATCCTAAAATTTCAGCCTTGAACTTGATGAACTGATAGTCTGTGCACTTGCCACCCGTCGAACAAATCCCTTCCTGTGAAATCTTGTATCATTTTTTAGGAATCTGTGGACAGGCACAAAAACATTCTGTGTTTTTATACCTAGATAGTGAATAAAAACATTTTTTAATTCATTAGTCTCAATTTGGAGTTTTTTCTAACAAATACAGCTGTAATTTTTTTTATATATAATTGCTTGAGAAAGACTGTTTTTATTTTCTCTGAAAACTGCATGGATTTTTCATTACATTGATATGTAATTCTGATAATGAATTTCTTAGAATTCCATTTCAAAGCAAAATTTCGAACTTCTTCAAATTTTACCAAAGCATTCTTTTTCTTTATCAGAAGTCAGAGGAAATAAATTTATTTTTCTCTCCATCTTTATCTTTAGATTAAGTTATAATTTTATTTTCCCCACATTGCTGATAGAATTTTTTTTTACCTTGTCAGTTGCAAGCTCACTGTCAGATATCTCCAGAAATTCTCCATCTTCTTCCTCTATTTCCAAGTTAATAATCAGGAAGAGTTGCCGTAATATCCTTTACCAATCTATTTTTTATTTATATTGTAAAGGATGTATTATTATATTATTACTTATTATGTATTTATGTTACCACTAATTTACCAATCCTATATCGGAATTTGATAAATTAGCAGTGCTTTTAGTTTATAGTCTCTACTTGAACTTGCCGATCAAGATTGTGTTAAGCTATCATTCGTTGTCGCTCAGAAACTGTTTTTATTAGTTTATAAATTAATTTGTTAAATTAGCAGTGGTTTTAATTTGCAGCCTCTACTTGAACTTGCCGATCAAGACAATGTTAAGCTATCATTCATTGGTTCCCATAAAATGTTTTTATCAGTTTGTTAAAAATGTCCTACTGACATTTTCTATGTAAATAACGCAGTCTTTCAAAGTGACAGACTGGTTGATGACGGTATTATCCTTCTCGTATAATTCTTTGAAAGCTAATGACAAATTTACTAACTGTTGCTTTGTGAGCCTTAATTTCCTCTCTACTCATTTGATAAAACTCTGTCATTGAATAATGAATTTTAGTAAACGAAAGTGTGTGCCATTACAAATACATCATGAAATAAAAATGTTAACTAAGGCAATCTTTAACCAGGATACCAATGTAAATTGAAAGTAAAGATGGAGTGTTATTAAAATTCATAGATAAAGTCCAGAGAAGAATCCGTAACCAAATTCAGATTTTTGGGACTGATGTAAAAGTTTGTTGCATATTGTTGATGGAAATTAAAGAAAATGTATTTCGTGAAAATTTCAATTCCTAGCAGTTACATAATTAGAGCTCATCTGGCTAAAGAATCGATGTATTTTCTCAAATCTTCCAAAAAATAAAATACCTTATCCTCAAAATATTTTTAAGTGATTTAAATAAACGGTCATTCGATGAAGTAAGTTTTGGAGAATGGTACTTGGATTGAAACATTTCATCTCAATTATAATATTTTGTGTCTACAGTGGGCAAAGATACGTGTGGTCTTGTTGGAAAACAAGCCTAATTGTTGATTATTTGAAGCTGCTTCTAGCGGATTGCTTGATTTAATTCACTTAATTATAAACAGTATTTCTGCAAACGAATGCTATATTTTCCAAGTAACATCTATTAATAAACAATTTTCTTGTCTCACTGAATGCGAAGAAAAATTTTCTGTGGGTAAGAAACTGACTTTTGCTTTGATTAAAAGGCCTCTTCGAAGTAGTCATCAATGTAGTCTAAATAAATATTAATATTGTTATTATTCCTTATATTCCATGAATTACGAATATAATCTGAAAATAAAAACTATGCGTAAATCTGGTTTTTGAACAATGTAGAATAACGTTGTTTTAAAAATATCGACATATTCTGTAGAAATTGAGTCGGGCCAAAGTTTTAGCTTCATAATACGTAATTTTTTTGTACTGCTAATTGTACTGTCCGGTTCCGGGAACAAGAAATTTCCGCCCGAGGAGACCTGTACATTCAAATTTTTAGACAACAAAGGCTTAGAAACTGATACAATAAATTATGACTCGTATTCAATCATAGAGCCTCGCTTATAGAAAAAATTTCAGGCCGAAACGTGCTGGATCGAACCGTAGGTTCCGACTTCACGAGGATGAAGTAGGCATACTTCTATTAAAAATTGTTACATTTTTTTATCCTATTTAATAACTTCAGTTAATTGAGACAATAATAACATTTTAAAATAAGTGGTAGAAATTTGCTTGATTTGCCTCCGTTAGAATATTGCTTATAGATCGAATTTGGCAAGCTCAAAAGTGGAGGTTCTATTATGATTTTATGAGATATATAATTTGCAATGAAATGCTGATTTGGGTGGACTTTCTGCAGAAAATTCCTTCGTGAAAACATTTCATTTATTAACATAATCAAATTAAACCTCGTGAATTTGGTCTCCTTATTCACCACCCCTCCTTTCTTGAGCATTTTATGAGTTTCTCCATCTTCAGTATTTTTTATGAAGGTAGTGCAGATGGCCCGGTGCCTTTAGTAATGTGGACTATGGTGATCTCGAGTTAAGTTAGAAAACTTAAACAATCGGCTGATTTTCGTCAATGTTTTATAACGGTGGATGAAACATGAATTCGCCATTATTCCCCAGAGATTAAACAGCAATCTAAACAATGTGAAAGAGCAGCTGAAATTGCACCAAAGAAAGTGAAAACGGTTCCACCTGCTGGAAAAGCCATGGATACGGTTTTCAGGAATTCACAAGATGTGGTGATCATAGACCGCCGGCAAAAAGGCAGAATCGTCACCGGACAGAGTTATTCTTCTCTACAGGACCAATTGAAGAGTGCTTATTCCGACAAAATGTCCATACCTGAGCAAAAAGAAGGTGTTCGTTCACCACAGCATTGTTCTTGCACACATGCCTGTAGTTTTCGCTACAAAAGTCAATCACCTACGCTCTGTAGTACTTCCACATGCACCGGATTTTGCTCCCAGCGATTATTTCCTCTTCCCAAGCCTGAAGAAATGGCTCGGTAGTCGGAAATTCACTTCAAAATATGGGGTTAAAGCAGACACCACCACTTCATTTCCAAAGATAGATAAGGCTTATTATACTAAAGATAATAAAAAGTCGGAAACTCGTTGGTTTAAATTTTATAAGTTGTAAGGAACTACGTTAAAAAAATGAAATATTGTCAAAACATTTCTATTTTCTTTGTCGGGCTGATAACCTTTCGAAACACACTCGTATCGACATAAAATTTTATTTTCCTTCCAAAAAAAGGCGGTGTTCCTGAAAAATGCGGGTCCTAGTTGTAATTAAAATTCGACCCCCTCATGCTAAAAACATGACACTATAAAACCTGGTAAGACGGAAACATAAACAATAGATACGAAATACCGTTTTAGATGGGTTATTTGCGTCTTTGCAGATACACTTGCCAGGTATTTTTAGGGAAATAATGAAAAAATTCCGTTTAAATCAGGATTCCGTTACAGCTGCATATCAGAAAATAAATTTGTTAGCTAGCAGACTTTCCTCTCTCTTTTTCTCTCATTCTGTCCTTGATTCTCGGCAGTATTGCTGGGAGTTATCGACACTCTCTATCACAGTAGTGTTTCACTACACTTAGACTAACATTTCCTGTTTTTTCTATGATGTGCTATACACCAACTCATCGACAGGGCGTGAATTTGATCTTCAAATAGGTAGCCCCTGGAACTACGCTGCTGTTCACTGTTCAGACATTTATAAAATGTAATATTTTACCTTACAGTCTCAATATTTTCAGATTTACATTATTATAGTTAATGATAAATTTTCGCGTTTCCTTACCGTTACAAAAAATGTCTTTCCGTTACCTTTGAGAATATACACTAGTAACGGATGAAAAAAATGTAAGCGCTAATGTTAAGTCTATGGGAGCGTTATTTTCAAATATCTCGCTTTCTTTGTAATATTTTAAAATGAATTTTTTTTGCATAGGATTGCTGAGGACGATCTACAACCGGGCTGTTTTTTACTTTTTCGATTTTTGATAAAATTTTTGGTTTTTATTTTAAAAAAAATACTTCTATTTTCGGAACCGGTGGAATCGTTTCTGAAATTGAAACTATCCTAATAAAAAGAAAAACTATAACTAAAATCGAAAAAGTAAAACCTAGCCTGGTTGTCGATCGCCTCAGCTAACCTATGCAAAAAAAAGATCATTCAAAAATATTAAAATCAAAGCGAGAAATTTGAAAATAACGCCCCCATAGACTAAAAATTAGCATTTTCATTTCTTCCCGTGTCTGAAGTGGGCTCTTAAATTAAGATGTGTTACACAAGACAAATTTCGCATTTTCTGCGACTTTTAAAAGTGTACTGTCCCCTTAAAAATCACAAATATTAAAAATAATAAATATTAAATTATTTTTTTTAAGTTTCGAACAAATTCATTAACCCTTTTAAAGTTAACAATCTTTAAAACTTACGAATTTTAAGTTCTTGTTAAATCTTAGTAAATTTAAATTGTTCAAATTATGATAAATTAAAATGATAAAGTCATCAATGAAAGTTCTTAGGCATGTTTTAACGGCATGGAAAATATGCTAAAAATTAATATAATAAGAAAACAAATAATGCAGATGAAAATCAACTTTCAGGAATTTTTACAAATTAACGGAAATATATTTGCATTCTTTTGTACAGCCCTTACATTAGCAACAAGTTTTTATACACGCCACATGTTAAGATAAAATTTATTCCAATATAAACTTGCTTAAAACTACTTAAATCGCACTTCCAGAAATTATCATCCATGGCGTGTATGCATACAGTTCTCTGGATAGCCTTGTATATTATTATATTTATATTTTCCAAACATATCATTCTAAATACAGTTGAACTTGAAAATGTAGGATTTAATTAAAAAAAAAAAATTAAGCAATTCACTCTCATTCTCAGCAATTCTTCCTAGTTCTTTTGCGTAGCCCTATACATGATGTATAGAATTTATATATATAACCTTGTATGCAGAAATTTAGTTAAAAACGTAAATCATAGCTGAAAACTCAATTTCAACAGTCATCCATAATAGACAATAATTCATGTACAGTATTTTATCCAACATATTTTATGTGCCCTGTAAATGAAATAAAATGTGATCAAAATCATATTCTAATGTCAGCATCTTGCAATAAACCTCAGTAACATATATGAATTCCATCATGTTTAAAGTAGTAAAACATAACTAAAACACGCTACAAGCAGTTTTTTCTGTAATGAAACTGAACTCTTTTCTGTGACCCTGTAAATGAATGAAAAATGCTTTGCAACCCCTTCAGGAAGTATGTTTTATTGCACCTCATAAATTCATATCAATTGCATTATGTTCGTAACAGAGAAACATTAAAATACGCCGCAAAGGTTTTTTCTTCATAGTTCATAATGTAACGAAATGTACTTTTGAATTCCCCTGTACACGTACTGTAATGCTAGACGTAAAATTTTCTACCGAAATCATCATCTAATGCTCTTCAATAAGGTGTATACATTTTATGTTTACAAGTGTTTAATATCAATTAAATACGCCGCAAACGTTTTTTCTTCATAGTCCTTAATATAACGAAATGTACGTTTGAATTCCCCTGTACACGTACCTGTGCACTTCAATAAGGTGCATAAATTTTATGTTTAAACTGTTTTACATCATTAAAATATACCGCAAATGATTTTTCCCACATAGGCCATAATATAAAAGAATACTTTTGAAAGTCCATGTAAGTGAAGTATAAATGATTACACGCTTTATTATCAGTGCCATGTATCCCATGATAAACTTCAACAACGTATTCCAATTACATCACAATTCAAGTATATGTACGCTTGTTAGACCACGGACAGACGGGCAGTGAAGCCAATTCATAAACATTTTCCAACTATGTTGTAATGTGTTAAAAATCTGAGTACCCGTCCAAGCGTTTTGTGTTGGATATACATATAGAAAATATAGAGGTTGTAGAGAAAAACGCGGGACCTGGTAGTAATTGACACTATATAACCTGGTAAGACGGAAACACAAACAATAGGTGCGAAATATCGTTTCAGATGGGCAGTTTCCGTCTTTGCCGATACAATTACAGTAGAGCGCCGATTATCCGAACTCCAATTAACTGAACTTCCAATTATACGAACAACCTATTTCTTTTTAAAAAAAATTTTATCCGAACAACCTATTTCTATCAAAAAAATTTTTTTTAATGATGATGAGGTTGTGGATGATATTTAAGATGTAAAATAAATTGAAGAAATGAAAACGAATGCCCTGAAAATGACCCAGGTCCATCCCATAACGAAGCCTTTGAGTGTTTGGAAACAGCTATGAAATGGCTTGAACGGCAGAACTCTGATCCTATTCAAATAACGTATTTAAGAAGAATTCAAGATATGGCAACATTGGAAAGAACGTCTTATTTGAAGCAAGCAACAATCGAAAGCTTTTTTGTTTAAATTATAATCTCTGGAGTTCAGAAAATGATAAAAAGAGAAAAAGAAAATTTTAAATGATAAAAAAGTAAACAAAAAGACAGTTTTTAAACACGCTAGCAATAACTGGCGCTACCAGTCCTAAGCCTGGATAAAGTGTGAAGGTTTTAGTATAGTGAGAAACACCCCTTAAATTGTCTGTCCATTTATCCGAACTTTTGCTTATCTGAACTAGGTTCGGTCCCGACTTGTTCGGATAATCGGCGCTCTACTGTATAAGATATATTAAGGGGAATCAGGGAAATATTCCGTTTAAACCAGGATTCCGTTACAGCTGCGTATTAGAAAATAAATTTGCTAGCTAGCAGATTTTATAAAATGTTATATTTTACCTTACAGTCTTTTTTTAGTTTTACATTATTATAGTTAATGATAAATTTTCGCGTTTTCTTACCGTTACAAAAAATACATTTACGTTACATTTGAGAACCCACATTAGAAACGGCAAAAAAATGTAAGCGCTAATGTTAAGTCTACCGGAGCGTTATTTTCAAATATCTCGCTTCCTCTTTAATATTTCAAAATGAATTTTTTTTCCATAGGATAGTTGAGGACGATCTATAACCGGGCTAATATATACTTTTTCGATTTTGGTTCCAGATATTAAAAAAAAAATTACTTTTTCTTTCGGAACCTGTTGGAATCCGTTCTGAAATTGATGCTATCCTAATATTAAAAAAAAATTAAAAACAAAATCGAAAAAGTAAAAACTATTCTGGTTTTCGATCGTCCTCAGCTATCCAATGCAGAAAAAACAAAAAACAAAAACAAAAAAATCTATTAAAATAAAGCGAGAAATTTGAAATTAACGCCCCCATAGACTTAAAATTAGCGTTTTTATTTCTTCCCGTGTTTGAAGTGGGCTCTTAAAGAAAGATGTGTAATACAGGACAAATTTCGCATTTTCTGCGGCTGTTAAAGGTATACTTTTTCGTTAAAAATAACAAATATTAAAAGTAATAAATATTAACAATATTGCTTTAAAGTTTCAAACAAGTTGATCAAAACTTTCAAAGTAAACATTCTTTAATACTTACTAACTTTAAGTTTTTGTTAAATCTTAGTAAATTTAAATTGTTCAAATTACTGAAAAATTAAAATGATAACGTTATCAATGGATGTTCTTAGGCTTGTTTTAACGGCATGAAAAATATCATAAAATTTAATATAATAAGAAAACGAATAATGCAGATGAAAGTAAACTTTCAGCAATTTCTACCAATTAACGGCAGTATATTTGCATTATTTTGTACAGCCCTTGCATCCGAACAAGTTTATATACACGCCACATGGTAAGATCAAAATTATTGCAGTATAAACATGCTGTAAACAACTGAAATCGTACTTCCAGAAATTATTATTCATAGGCGTGCGCATGCATCCAATTCTTTGAATAGCCTTGTATATTATTATATTTATATTTTACAAACACATCTTTCTAAATATAGTTGAACGTGAAAATGTAGAATTTAATTTTAAAAAAAAGCAATTCACTATCATTATCATCAATTCTTCCTAGTTCTTTTGCGTAGCCCTATACATGCTCTATAGAAATCATATATATAATCAAGGATGCAGAAATTTAGTTAAAAAAGGATATCATAGCTGAAAACTCACTTTTAGCAATCGTCCCTAATAGACAATACTTCGTATACAGTATTGTATCCAGCAACTTTTATGTGCCCCTGGAAATGAAATAAAATGTGATTCACATCATATTCTAATGTAAGCATCTTGTAGTAAACCTCAGTAACGTATACGAATTTCATCTTGTTTAAAATATTGAAACAGAATTAAAACACGTTGCGAGCAGTTTTTTCTGTAATAAAACTGAGTTCTTTTCTGTGATCCTGTAAATGAATGATAAATGCTTTGTAACCCCCTTAAAAAGCATGTTTCAGTGCACCTCATAAATTCATATCCATTTTGTTATGTTTGCAACAGAGAAACATTATTAAAATACGCCGCAAACGTTTTTTCTTCATACTCCATAATATAATGAAATGTACTTTTGAATTCCCCTGTACACGTATCTGTGCACTTCAATAAGGTGCATAAATTTTACGTTTTAAATTGTTTTACATCATTAATACACCGCAAATGATTTTTCCCACATAGGCCATAATATAAAAGAATGCTTTTCAATGTCCATGTAAGTGAAGTATAAATTATTACACGCTTCATTATCAATGTCATTCATGCCATGATAAACATCAACAACGTATTTCTATTACATCACAATCCGAGTATATGTACGCTAGTTAGAGTACTGACAGACGAGCCGTCAAGCCCCACTCAAACATTTTTCAACTATGTTGGAGAGTGCTAAACGTCTCAGTACCCGTCCAAAAGTTTTGTGTTGGATATACATATAGAAAATATAGAGGGCGTAGAGGAAAACGCGGTACTTGGTAGTAATTAAAATTCAACCACCTCTTGCTAAAAACACGTCACTAAAAAACCTGGTAAGATGGAAACATAAACAATAAGTCCGAGATACCGTTTTAGGTGGGTTGTTTCCGTCTTTGCAGATACAATTGTAAGATATTTTTAGGGGAATCATGAAAATATTCCGTTTAAACCAGGATTCCGTTACAATTACGTATTGAAAAATAAATTTGCTAGCTGACAGACTTTTATAAAATGCTGCATTTTACCTTACAGTCTCATTACTTTTAGTTTTACATCATTATAGTTAATGATAAATTTTCTTGTTTCCTAACCGTTACAAATAATACCCTTACGTTACATTTGAGAACCCACACTAGTAACGAGAAAAAATGAAAGCGCTAATGGGAGTCTATGGAGTGTTATATTCAAGTATCTTGCTTCCTTTTTAATATTTTAAAATGAATTTTTTTGCATAGGATAGCCGAGGATACTCTATAACCGGGCTAGCTTTTACTTTTTTGATTTTGGTTTCAGATATTTAAAAAAAAAAAAATACTTTTACGTTCATAATCGGTTGGAATCCGTTTTGAAACTTAAACTATCCTAATATAAAAAAAACTATAACCAAAATCGAGAAAGTAAAAACTAGCCTGGTTGTCGATCGTCCTCAGCTATCCTATCAAAAAAAAAAAAAAAACTAAAGTAAGAAATTTGAAAATGATGCCCCCATAGACTTAAAATTAGCGTTTTCATTTCTTCCCGTGTCTGAAATAGGCGTGCATGCGTCCAGTTCTTTGAGTAGCCTTGTATATTATTATATTTGTTTTCCAAACATATCTTTCTAAATATAGTTGAACTTGAAAATAAAATTAAACAGTTCACTCTCATTCTCAACAATTCTTCCTAGTTCTTTTGCGTAACCCCATACATAGTCTATAGAATTTATATATATATAATCTAGTATACAGAAATTTAGTTTAAAACGTATATCATAGATGAAAACTCACTTTCAGCAATCATCCCTAATAGACAATACTTGATATACAGTATTGTATCCAACATCTTTTATGTGCCTCTGTAAATGAAATAAAATGTGATGCACATCATATTCTAATGTAAGCATCTTGTAGTAAACCTCAGTAACGTATATGAATTCCATCTTGTTTAAAATTTTGAAACATAACTAAAACACATGCTGCAAGCAATTATTTCTGTAATAAAACTGAACTCTTTTCTGTGACCCTGTAAACGAATGATAAATGCTGTGCAACCCCTTCAGAAAGCATGTTTTACTTTGCCTCATAAATTCATATCAATTTCATTATGTTGTAACAGAGAAACGTTATTAAAATACGCCACAAACGTTTTTTCTTCATATCCCATAATATAACGAAATGTACTTTTGAATTCCCTTGTACACGTACCTATGCACTTCAATAAGTTGCATAAATTTTATGTTTAAAATTGTTTTACATCATTAAAATACACCGTAAATGATTTTTATCGCATAAGCAATAATATAAAAGAATACATTTGAATGTCCATGTAAGTAAAGTATAAATTATTAGAAAATAGCATGTATTAGAAAATAAATTGCTAGCTAGCAGATTTTTATAAAATGCTATATTTTACCTTACAGTCTCATTATTTTTAGGTTTACATTATTAAAGTTAATGATAATTTTAGCGTTTCCTTACCGTTAAAAAATACCTTTATGTTGCCCTTCAGAACACACACAACTTACGGGGAAAAAATTGTAAGCGCTAACGTTAAGTCTATGGGAGCGTTATTTTCAAATATCTCGCTTCCTTTTTTAATATTTTAAAATGAATTTTTTTGCATAGGATAGCTGAAGATGACCTACAACCGGGTTGTTTTTTACTTTTTCGATTTTGGTTTCAGATATTAAAAAAAAAAATTACTTTTACAATCGGAACCGGTGGAATCAGTTCTGAAATTGAAATTATCCTATTATTAAAAAAAAAAAAAATTATAGCTAAAATGGAAAAAGTAAAAACTATCCTGGTTTTCGATCGTCCTCAGCTATCCAGTGAAAAAAAAACATTCAAAAATATTAAAATCAAAGCGAGAAATTTGAAAATGACGCCCCCATAGACTTAAAATTAGCGTTTTCATTTCTTCCCGTGTCTGAAATAGGCGTGCATGCGTCAAATTATTTGAGTAGCCTTGTATATTAATATATTTGTATTTTCCAAACATATCTTTCTAAATATAGTTGAACTTGAAAATAAAATTAATCAATTCACTCTCATTTTCAACAATTCTTCCTAGTTCTTTTGCGTAGCCCCATACATAGTCTATAGAATTTATATATATATAATCTTGTATACAGAAATTTAGCTTAAAACGTATATCATAGCTGAAAAGTCACTTTCAGCAATCATCCCTAATAGACACTACTTCATATACAGTATTGTATCCAACATCTTTTATATGCCCCTGTAAATGAAATAAAATATGCACATCATATTCCAATGTAAGCATCTTGTACTAAACCTCAGTAACGTATATGAATTCCATCTTGTTTAAAATCTTGAAATATAACTAAAACACATGCTGCAAGCAATTATTTCTGTAATAAAACTGAACTCTTTTCTGTGACCCTGTAAACGAATGATAAATGCTGTGCAACCCCTTCAGAAAGCATGTTTTACTACGCCTCATAAATTCATATCAATTTCATTATGTTGTAACAGAGAAACGTTATTAAAATACGCCACAAACGTTTTTTCTTCATATCCCATAATATAACGAAATGTACTTTTGAATTCCCTTGTACACGTACCTATGCACTTCAATAAGTTGCATAAATTTTATGTTTAAAATTGTTTTACATCATTAAAATACACCGCAAATGATTTTTATCACATAAGCCATAATATAAAAAAATACTTTTGAATGTTCACGTAAGTGAAGTATAAATTATTAGAAAATAGCAGGTATTAGAAAATAAATTGCTAGCTAGCGGATTTTTATAAAATGCTATATTTTACCTTACAGTCTCATTATTTTTAGGTTTACATTATTAAAGTTAATGATAATTTTAGCGTTTCCTTACCGTTAAAAAATACCTTTATGCTACCTTTCAGAACACACACTACTTACGGGAAAAGATTGTAAGCGCTAACGTTAAGTCTATGAGAGCGTTATTTTCAAATATCTCGCTTCCTTTTTTAATATTTTAAAATGAATTTTTTTGCATAGGATAGCTGAGGATGATCTACAACCGGGTTGTTTTTTACTTTTTCGATTTTGGTTTCAGATATTAAAAAAAAAAAATTACTTTTACATTCGGAACCGGTGGAATCTGTTCTGAAATTGAAACTATCCTATTAAAAAAAAAAAAAAAAAAAACTATAGCTAAAATGGAAAAAGTAAAGATTATCCTGGTTTTCGATCGTCCTCAGCTATCCTGTGAAAAAAAAAAAAAAAAAAAAAAACATTCAAAAATATTAAAATCAAAGCGAGAAATTTGAAAATGACGCCCCCATAGACTTAAAATTAGCGTTTTCATTTCTTCCCGTGTCTGAAATAGGCGTGCATGCGTCAAATTATTTGAGTAGCCTTGTATATTATTATATTTCTATTTTCCAAACATATCTTTCTAAATATAGTTGAACTTGAAAATAAAATTAATCAATTCACTCTCATTTTCAACAATTCTTCCTAGTTCTTTTGCGTAGCCCCATACATAGTCTATAAAATTTATATATATAATCTTGTATACAGAAATTTAGTTTAAAACGTATATCATAGCTGAAAAGTCACTTTCAGCAATCATCCCTAATAGACACTACTTCATATACCGTATTGTATCAAACATCTTTTATGTGCCCCTGTAAATGAAATAAAATATGATGCACATCATATTATAATGTAAGCATCTTGTAGTAAACCTCAGTAACGTATATGAATTCCATCTTGTTTAAAATCGTGAAACATAATTAAAACACATGCTGCAAGCAATTATTTCTGTAATAAAACTGAACTCTTTTCTGTGACCCTGTAAATGAATGATAAATGCTGTGCAACCCCCTCAGAAAGCATGTTTTACCACGCCTCATAAATTCATATCAATTTCATTATGTTGTAACAGAGAAACGTTATTAAAATACGCCACAAACGTTTTTTCTTCATAGCCCATAATATAACGAAATGTACTTTTGAATTCCCTTGTACACGTACCTATGCACTTCAATAAGTTGCATAAATTTTATGTTTAAAATTGTTTTACATCATTAAAATACACCGTAAATGATTTTTATCGCATAAGCCATAATATAAAAGAATACTTTTGAATGTCCATGTAAGTGAAGTATAAATTATTAGAAAATAGCATGTATTAGAAAATAAATTGCTAGCTAGCAGATTTTTATAAAATGCTATATTTTACCTTACAGTCTCATTATTTTTAGGTTTACATTATTAAAGTTAATGATAATTTTAGCGTTTCCTTACCGTTAAAAAATACCTTTATGTTGCCCTTCAGAACACACACAACTTACGGGGAAAAAATTGTAAGCGCTAACGTTAAGTCTATGGGAGCGTTATTTTCAAATATCTCGCTTCCTTTTTTAATATTTTAAAATGAATTTTTTTGCATAGGATAGCTGAAGATGACCTACAACCGGGTTGTTTTTTACTTTTTCGATTTTGGTTTCAGATATTAAAAAAAAAAATTACTTTTACAATCGGAACCGGTGGAATCAGTTCTGAAATTGAAATTATCCTATTATTAAAAAAAAAAAAAATTATAGCTAAAATGGAAAAAGTAAAAACTATCCTGGTTTTCGATCGTCCTCAGCTATCCAGTGAAAAAAAAACATTCAAAAATATTAAAATCAAAGCGAGAAATTTGAAAATGACGCCCCCATAGACTTAAAATTAGCGTTTTCATTTCTTCCCGTGTCTGAAATAGGCGTGCATGCGTCAAATTATTTGAGTAGCCTTGTATATTAATATATTTGTATTTTCCAAACATATCTTTCTAAATATAGTTGAACTTGAAAATAAAATTAATCAATTCACTCTCATTTTCAACAATTCTTCCTAGTTCTTTTGCGTAGCCCCATACATAGTCTATAGAATTTATATATATATAATCTTGTATACAGAAATTTAGCTTAAAACGTATATCATAGCTGAAAAGTCACTTTCAGCAATCATCCCTAATAGACACTACTTCATATACAGTATTGTATCCAACATCTTTTATATGCCCCTGTAAATGAAATAAAATATGCACATCATATTCCAATGTAAGCATCTTGTACTAAACCTCAGTAACGTATATGAATTCCATCTTGTTTAAAATCTTGAAATATAACTAAAACACATGCTGCAAGCAATTATTTCTGTAATAAAACTGAACTCTTTTCTGTGACCCTGTAAACGAATGATAAATGCTGTGCAACCCCTTCAGAAAGCATGTTTTACTACGCCTCATAAATTCATATCAATTTCATTATGTTGTAACAGAGAAACGTTATTAAAATACGCCACAAACGTTTTTTCTTCATATCCCATAATATAACGAAATGTACTTTTGAATTCCCTTGTACACGTACCTATGCACTTCAATAAGTTGCATAAATTTTATGTTTAAAATTGTTTTACATCATTAAAATACACCGCAAATGATTTTTATCACATAAGCCATAATATAAAAAAATACTTTTGAATGTTCACGTAAGTGAAGTATAAATTATTAGAAAATAGCAGGTATTAGAAAATAAATTGCTAGCTAGCGGATTTTTATAAAATGCTATATTTTACCTTACAGTCTCATTATTTTTAGGTTTACATTATTAAAGTTAATGATAATTTTAGCGTTTCCTTACCGTTAAAAAATACCTTTATGCTACCTTTCAGAACACACACTACTTACGGGAAAAGATTGTAAGCGCTAACGTTAAGTCTATGAGAGCGTTATTTTCAAATATCTCGCTTCCTTTTTTAATATTTTAAAATGAATTTTTTTGCATAGGATAGCTGAGGATGATCTACAACCGGGTTGTTTTTTACTTTTTCGATTTTGGTTTCAGATATTAAAAAAAAAAAATTACTTTTACATTCGGAACCGGTGGAATCTGTTCTGAAATTGAAACTATCCTATTAAAAAAAAAAAAAAAAAAAACTATAGCTAAAATGGAAAAAGTAAAGATTATCCTGGTTTTCGATCGTCCTCAGCTATCCTGTGAAAAAAAAAAAAAAAAAAAAAAAAAACATTCAAAAATATTAAAATCAAAGCGAGAAATTTGAAAATGACGCCCCCATAGACTTAAAATTAGCGTTTTCATTTCTTCCCGTGTCTGAAATAGGCGTGCATGCGTCAAATTATTTGAGTAGCCTTGTATATTATTATATTTCTATTTTCCAAACATATCTTTCTAAATATAGTTGAACTTGAAAATAAAATTAATCAATTCACTCTCATTTTCAACAATTCTTCCTAGTTCTTTTGCGTAGCCCCATACATAGTCTATAAAATTTATATATATAATCTTGTATACAGAAATTTAGTTTAAAACGTATATCATAGCTGAAAAGTCACTTTCAGCAATCATCCCTAATAGACACTACTTCATATACCGTATTGTATCAAACATCTTTTATGTGCCCCTGTAAATGAAATAAAATATGATGCACATCATATTATAATGTAAGCATCTTGTAGTAAACCTCAGTAACGTATATGAATTCCATCTTGTTTAAAATCGTGAAACATAATTAAAACACATGCTGCAAGCAATTATTTCTGTAATAAAACTGAACTCTTTTCTGTGACCCTGTAAATGAATGATAAATGCTGTGCAACCCCCTCAGAAAGCATGTTTTACCACGCCTCATAAATTCATATCAATTTCATTATGTTGTAACAGAGAAACGTTATTAAAATACGCCACAAACGTTTTTTCTTCATAGCCCATAATATAACGAAATGTACTTTTGAATTCCCTTGTACACGTACCTATGCACTTCAATAAGTTGCATAAATTTTATGTTTAAAATTGTTTTACATCATTAAAATACACCGTAAATGATTTTTATCGCATAAGCCATAATATAAAAGAATACTTTTGAATGTCCATGTAAGTGAAGTATAAATTATTAGAAAATAGCATGTATTAGAAAATAAATTGCTAGCTAGCAGATTTTTATAAAATGCTATATTTTACCTTACAGTCTCATTATTTTTAGGTTTACATTATTAAAGTTAATGATAATTTTATCGTTTCCTTACTGTTAAAAAAATACCTTTATGTTACCTTTGAGAGCACACACTAGTTACGCGAAAAAAATTTAAGCGCTAACGTTAAGTCTATGGGAGCGTTATTTTGAAATATCTCGCTTCCTTTTTAATATTTTAAAATGAATTTTTTTGCATAGGATAGCTGAAGATGATCTACAACCGGGCTGTTTACTTTTTCGATTTTATTTTCAGATATTAAAAAAAAAAAAAAAAAATACTTTTACTTTCAGAACCGGTGGAATCGGTTCTGAAATTGAAACTATCCTAATATTTAAAAAAAAACTATAGCTAAAATGGAAAAAGTAAAAACTAACCGGGTTTTCGATCGTCCTCAGCTATCCTGTGAAAAAAAAAAACATTCAAAAATATTAAAATCAAAGCGAGAAATTTGAAAATGTCGCACCCATAGACTTAAAATTAGCGTTTTCATTTCTTTCCGTGCCTGAAATAGGCGTGTATGCGTCAAATTCTTTGAGTAGACTTGTATATTATTATATTTGTATTTTCCAAACATATCTTTCTAAATATAGTTGAACTTGAAAATAAAATTAATCAATTTACTCTCATTTTCAACAATTCTTCCTAGTTCTTTTGCGTAGCCCCCATACATAGTCTATAGAATTTATATATATAATCTAGTATACAGAAATTTATCTTAAAACGTATATCATAGCTGAAAACTCACTTTCAGCAATCATCCCTAATAGGCACTACTTCATATACAGTATTGTATCCAACATCTTTTATGTGCCCCTGTAAATGAAATAAAATATGATGCACATCATATTCTAATGTAAGCATCTTGTAGTACTCATATTCTTTCGGAACCGGAGTGAATCGGATCTGAAATTGAAACTATACTAATATATATATATATCTGTACAAAAAACATCATTCAATAATACTAAAATCAAAGCGAGAAATTTTAAAATAACGCCCCCATCGACTTAACATTAACGTTTTCCTTTCTTCCCGTGTCTGAAGTAAGCTCTTAAAAAAAGATGCTTTACACAGGACAAATTTCGTTCTGCGACTGTTAAAGGTATACTGTCTCCTTAAAAATAATAAATATTAAACTAATGAATATTAAAAATATTTCTTTAAAAATTTGAACAAGTTGATCTACAATTTTAAAGTTAACAATCTTTAACACTTACTAACTGTAAGTTCTGCTGATTTTTAATTAAGAAAAACGGTTTTTCGAACTTAAAATGTTAAATTGTCGAAACTTTTATACATATACGAGAATAGAAAACTTGAAACACAGTCTCCTGGCCAGGCCACAAACATGTTCTAGCAAATTCTAACTTCGTAATTTTATTATTTGTCAACTATTTTAACTTAAATTATTCTTTAAAAAGAACGCGTCTATTTTTTTACCGTTTTACTTAATAAACCAATGTTGAATTCAGGGGGTGGCCCGGGGGGGGGACATCGCCCCCCCCCCCCGGAGCAATAAGTTGTCCCCCACCAGAAGATTTGATATTTTGTGTTTTCAATCGTCAAAAAATGCAATCCCCCTCCCCCCAGTACTGTATTATGTCTCCCCCCGGAGCATCAGAAATCCCTCCCAGAGAAAAGTGTCTGAATTCAACACTGTAATAAACTCTGCCTGAAATTTGGCCCCCTAGTAATTTGTACAAGTTTTACCTTCCTGTGTATGGTTCTGAAATTTTATATATACAAACTTAATGCTTAATTTCCTTCGTTATTCATAGAAATATAAAATTTGAAATATTTCATTCTTTCAAGAGTATTTTGTTGAAAATAAACAATAATCTTAGAAAAAAATAAATCCAAGGTTTGAAATAGGAGTGATCTATTTTAACACGTTACAATAATCCAATCACAATTAAATCGTTTCCATTTGCTAAAATGTTTGGATATTAGCCAATCAGATTTTTAATAGGCGGTGTTTTCATCGTCTTGGTGGAGGCCGGCAGCATAACATTACGAGGCCGTTTACGACACATTTTTCATCAAAATCTTTACAAATTTTGCTCAACCTAATTGTAGTAGAACTATTGAAAGCATATTATTGGAAAGCTTAAACTCTATATTTTCGTTGTTATTAAAAAAAATTTCCTGAATTTTGCTGATATGAATGTTATAAAACTAAAAAGGACACAACACCTCGAATTTCACTGGATCCTAAATTGACAGGATCCTGAGAATTAAACTACAACGAAAATCGGAAAAGTAGAAAATAGCCCGTAAACAGATAGTCCTCAGCTATCCTGTGCAAAAAAAATCATTTAAAAATATTAAAAATCAAGCAAGATATTTGAAAATATTGTTGCCATAGACTTATCATTAGCGTTCGAACTTCAAGCCGTGACTAGTGTGGCCTCTTAAAAGCCAACACTAGTCACCCAAAGAGACTCATATGATAATGTTAATCCTATGGGGAAGCTATTTTCAAATATCTCGCTTGAATTTTGATATTTTCGAATGATTTATTTTGGCATGGGATAGCTGAGGACGATTTTCAACCGGGCTTGGTTTTTACTTATTTGATTTTGGTTAGAGTTTTTTTTTTTTTTTTTTTTTTTTTTTTTTTAATATTAGGATAGTTTCAATTTCGGAACCGGTTCCGAAAGTAAAAGTAATTTTTTAAAAATATTAAACCAAAGTCAAAAAAGTAAAAACTAGTCCGGTTGTATATCGTCCTAAGCTATCCTATGCAAAAAAGAATCATTCGAAAATATCGAAATTCAAGCGATATATTTGAAAATAACTTCCCCATAGGATTAACATTATCATCCGGGTCTTTTTGAGTGACTAATGTATGAATAAAATACGGGTTGGGACGGGAACGAGACATTGTATTTTAGACCGATTAAATGGATTGAAATGAGACCCTGGTTTCAAATACAAAAAAAAATGTATTTTGCTACACCCCTTCTTCAGTTCGTCCAATCTTTTTTTCAAATCACCCTGTTCTGAATCGGACTGCACTTTTGCTTCTATTCGCCTGCACATAGTGTACAAAGCATTGCGTATTTTCTTATAACAAATAATTTTACACAGTTTCAGTTATTTATTTATTTAAATGTGGAGTAACAGGGTTCGGTGATGTATATCGATATTTTCAAAATATTGCGCATTTTTCACATTTTCAGTCAAAATGTAGAACTAATATTTATCTGAAGCATTAAATCTGAACAGTCATTGAAAGAAACAATTTAGATAATCAGTCATTTACAACTGCATTACAAAAAGATCTTTTTTGGATTAGCACATCTTAACTGCACAACAGATTGGGGAATAAAGCACACAAACTTACATTTAAGTTCAAATTTTTCTATTAAAGAAACTTATAACATCGTTAAAAATATAACGTTTTCTTGAACCTGGATCTTATAGTTTGCTTTCTGATGAATGTATAAAGGAAGTTGATTCAGTTTTCAGTTAGTTGATCTCCGATTTTGTTGTATTGTAAGTAAGGAGGGAAAAGGCATTTGAGGACGTAGTTTCAAAACTAGCCTTATCCAAAATTTAAAATTTCTCTCTATCAATCTATTCTATTGGTAAATTTGCGCCGAAAACACAACAATCTGAAAGAAAGAAAAAACTTATTTTATCCTGTATTCCCGCCATTGTAAAATCTGTTTACGATGAAAACCAATGCACACAGTCAGGGGTTTTTCGAGATTTCCCAAAATTTCATTTTCTGGTATAAGGCGAGTTTTCAAAATCACGGCCTCATTTAGAATGTTTTATTAAGGGTCAATTCTCAAATTCAAAAGGGCAACTTCCTGACATAAGTTTTAATTTATTTTTGTTCGAAAATGCATGTAACTCGCTGGTGGTGTTGTTCAGAAACTGTCATCGAGCTTTTTTTTCATTTTTTTGCAAACGCAATAGATCTTTCAGAAAAGGTTGTCAAAGTGGACGCTTTGAACCGAGTTTCCACGCGAACGGAGAATAAGCACTCAAGAGCGGGCGAAAACGTGTTTGTCACGTGATCAAAATTGCTTATAACTCAATAGGTAATTGATCAAAAAATGGGGAAAACAGTTCAATTCTAAATCGCGTTCATGACCAGGCTTTCCAATTTTATAGCTTTCCGTTAAAAAATGAATTTGTAAATGAGCCAAAACTCTTTGCGCTTGTTGAGCAGAGCAGTTAAGAACAGCCTTAAGTTATGTGAAGTTCAATCTGTTTTAGTTTCTAATTTATATTAAGTTTGGAAATGTTTTACCTGCAATAAATTAACCATCTTGAAATTATTTGATATACCAGGCGTTCAGAAGACTATTCCGACTAACTCCATTTTAAATGGCGTTTTATTAAACAAAGGAACATTGAAAATTTCCTATATATTTATACATTGATAAAAAGTTACCCTTGATTAAAAGAAAATTAATGAGTTCAATCAAAATATCCCGAGAAAAAATATATAGATACAATATTTTTATAGCTACAATAACTGTTTATACTGGACATTTTCATTTGATGGAGTTAATCGATTTGGGCACTGAACGTCTCGTATGTAAAAAATATCGAATATCTATCAAAATATCAGATATTTTTAAAAATATATATTTACGAACCCTGGACTCATTTGTGTATATATACCAGGGTTGGCGAACCTTTTTGTTGTCGCGTACCAAATTTGATCAAAAAATATTTTACGTGAACATGACGTGCCAACTAAAAAACAAATTTAGTAGGTGAAAAAATAAAGGTCTTAAAATAACTTAAAATTTTCTATTATGATATTTAAAACATAGGAGGAACATACATGTAGGTATTATACGCTATAATAATTATGGAAACAAATATATTTTAGAAATTTATAAAAAAGAAATAATGCGATGCAATTTGTTTTATG
Organism: Maratus speciosus; assembly: GCA_963932465.1. NCBI lineage: Eukaryota > Metazoa > Arthropoda > Arachnida > Araneae > Salticidae > Maratus > Maratus speciosus. Next base: position 146,771,150 of record OZ010791.1, read on the forward strand.
TGGTTGCATCTTAATATCAAGTTAATGCAAACTGAACCGGATTTGTCTGATAAGTGCTTTCAGTTTGAGTTTTGATATTATTCATTTGTGAAAACAGTGATTCGAAACCATAGATAGGCGGAAAAACTATTAAAATGACAAAAGTCAGTTTCTTTAAATAGCTCTGAAATAAATTCCAAAGTTGCCTAACTTTACCATCGGAATTTAGTAGTGTAATAACAAATTCTTGCCGATTGTTTTCAAATATCGTCTTTGTTTGAAGACATTTTGAGACCATAATTACATTGTAATATAATATGCTGCAATTAATTTTTTTAATTTCCCTTTAATCGAATTTAGAAAAGATCAGTCGCGATTTTGTGTAATCTCATTTTATTTGGACTTAAGAGCCACAAGCAAGGCCGTGCCAAAATTATTCTTTCGCGTGCCAAAGGTTCGCCATCCTTGATAAAGATATTTTCATTTTAGGTTTCAAGTGTAAACTGGTAATAAGGTATCAGAAAATAAAAGAAATAGGCATATATACAGAAGAGAAGTTTAATTAAAAAGATGCCAAAATTAGTTACCAATAATACAAAAACTATTTTAGTATTACAAAGCTTCATAAAACAATTTCTTTGTGAAAAAACATTGGCACCACAAAAGGAGTTATGACCAATGGACCAGACATTGTAAGCTAAATCAGAAACACATATAAAGTCACAGCTACATCTTTCATAGAACATTTGATTTATTTATTACACACAGGATATTTCAGTAGCAAAAGAAATGCACTTTTATTGTTGAAGTATAAACATCAGACATTTAATATACCATAATACGTTGGTATCAATATGTCAACAACATGCACACATTATAAAATCACAGTAAATCAAAGGCCATTGCAACATTTTAATTTCACAGCTTGACTTGCACCTGTAATCAACACAGGAGACTCGAATTGCAATTTCAGTGAAAAAATAAATCAACTTAGTAAGTCAGGCATGTTAAAAAATATAAATATAAAACACTTTAAACAGTAATGAGTAACTGGCAAGATTCACTGCTGATACATATATACATAAAATTCAGGACAACTGACTAGCTATAACAGAAGGTTGAACAGTATTTATTCACTGTACAAAAATGATCAGGAAACTTCGTATAAAGCAAGGTAAGTGTGGATGGTGGAGGCTTACATATCTGGTAACATTGGTTTCGAAATTTAAACAACTGATAAAATCACTTTAGGAAAAGGGAGGATTGAATCACTTAAAAATATCTTAGTTCTTTTTTAAAAAATTGGATGTTGCTGTTTGTCCAGGTTCCTTCCATTTGAGCAAGAGCTCAGAAACAAACACTATGTTATTGTAAGCAAATTCTTCCAATACAAAAAATTTGAATGCTTCAAGTTAACTGCAAATAAAAGAAATATACATAAAAATTATACTCTATAATAAAATAAGAATATTTTAAAACTATTACAACTTTTGAATAATGTGTACGAGAAATAATGATTGTTAGAATTATCTACATATTAAGGCAAATTATTCAAACTAAAAAAGTCTTTTCTTAAATATATGTACATGCTTTAAATTCCAGAGAGATCTTAAAACAGTACTGCCTATTGTGCTGAAAACATACGCATAGACTATTTTGGCAAATGAAACCCTATAAGGTTTCACTGCTATTCGAGTAAGATTTTGCAAGAAATATTGCCATTGGTCTCCGATATACCAGATGAGAGGGAGTGCTGGAATTATAAGTCTCAGGACATAATTTTAAAACTGTGCACTTTAAGCCAAAAGGGTTGAATTCAGGGGGTGGCCTGGGGGAGGGGGACATTCCCCCGGGGCAATGAGATGCCCCCCCGGAATATTCGAAATTGTGTTTTCAAATGGTCAAAAAGTAGTTCCCCCCCCCCCTCCCCCCGGAGCCACAGAAATCCCTCCCGGAGAAAAGTGTCTGAATTCAACACTGAGCCAATATAACGCGAGCATCAATTTTCATGCTGATGGTTTCAGCGTCGAAACTACGCCTGTGCTGCAGTGGTCACACGGGCGGTATCTTCGACGCTCCTAGCGTTCTACCAAAATAATTTTACAGACTCAGTCTGGCCCAAACAAAACGCAGACTACAGTTCTGCATCGGGTCGGGTAACCCGGTTTTACCGGACTCGAAGAAATTCCTCACGGAGAAAAACGCTGAATTCAACACTGGTTTGGCTGTAAGATTTCCCCCTCTTTTTTGAAGAAAAACAAAATCTGTATGCCAAATTTATGCACATCAAAATGATCTGTCCTCCAAGAATACATTACTGTGCTAACAAAACATCTGTACAAATAGGACAAAATATTCTTTTCCAAGAAGAAACTAAAAATTCCTCTCTTTTTTAAATCATCAAAACTTTTCACTCTGGAAAAACCGGGGCTACGGAGTCGGGCCCATTTATGAGCGAAAGAGCCGAAGTCGGATCTTAAAATTCCCAGAGTCGGAGTCGTCCATTTTACAAGCAAGGCTACGGATTCGGAGTGGAGTCGGGCCCCTTTTTGAGCGAAAGATTCGGAGTCATCCATTTTTCTCACCGACTCCGCAGCCCTAGGAAAAACATTAAACAACCAGGGCTCGAAATGTAAAAATCCACGAACCGGAACGCTATTTCAATGTTATTGTTGACTAAATTTTTTTTTAAAGTATCGACAAGTTTATATATATATATATATATATATATATATACACCCATACAAAAACAATTTAAAAATGCACTCAAGATTCAAAATAATTTTTAAAAAAACGTTACAGGAGCACAATAAGATACATAACGTCACCGGTAAGGATCTAAATCCAGCCTCCTTCCATCTTCGTTTTATAAAAAGATTTAGAAAGCTTGGATTTGTGACTCATTTTATTTATTTAGTCACTAAAATTTAATAGCCAAATACCTATCATACCGGGAACGTTCACTATCGTAAAGTACAGTGGACTAGAGTGGTTTTGTCCTAGAACTAAAATTTGTTGATTCTAGATCAGTTTTTGACGCTGATTCCTAATATGCTTTCCGTTTACCCCTAGGTGGTCCAGGTTGAGAAATTTGCATATTTAAATTTATGCAAATTTAAGCTTTTTGAGCTATTTTATGCAAATTTTAGATACAATATGTCACATCTAATTACGTTTTCTAAATAATGACTACTTCACTATTTGCTTCGGATAAATGTCACGATTTGCATATCCTTAACATTTATTTGTTATTAAGCCTAATTTGCATATTTTTCAATGGTGTAATGTTTACATCACTATCAACTTTAAAATAGTTGCCACAGAATTGACAATGTTTTTTCTAGACTAGATTTTTATGCCGATTTCAAATCTGCAGTCTGTTTTCTTATGTCATGTCTAGTTTTTGAGTAAGATGTATTTCAACTTTTGCACGGCATTAACACAGGTTTGATATAAGATGCTTTTTAGGGATGTGTAATTCATTGACAAGAAGGTGAACAGGGTCAGATTCATATCAGACAAAAACAAAAATTTATATAATCGGAAAAAGTAGTAGAATCTATCCTAACTAGTTGAAGTTTATCATACAAAGTATCTAAAAAGCTATTTCTGGCTTTTTTGACCAAAAACTAAAATTTCACTTTTTTCAAAAACTAGACGTGATAGAAGAAAACAGATACAAGATTTGAAATCAGCTCAAAAAACTGGTTTAGAGTTATTAGCGTACTCGTGCGCCAGAAATATTTGAACGTCAAGAAACATTAGAAAAACATGCAAATTAGGTACAATATTTCACAGTTACATGTCAGTATAATCTCAGAAACAACTGTTTTTGTGAAGTAAATTAGGTAGTAATCATAACATAAAACCCTGTCTGATATTGCTTTATACCTTAAATTTGCAAATAATTGTATAAAATTTACTAAATTTGCATAAATTGAAATATGCAAATATCTCTCAAACTTTACGTGCTGGAGTAAATCTAAAACTAGATTCGGAATCAGCCCAAAAAAACCACATAAAACAACTAATTTCTGTTTTAGGACAGAGCAAATGTTCAAATTTGTTGACAGTGGTATCGGAGTAGGAACTATTGCAACCGCTTCACAGCCGTGGGTAGTGGCTTATCATAGTGAAGTTAAGCGCGCATTACAGTACGTTTTATCAAATTTATTTTTTTGCCCCCCCCACTTTCTTTTCAGACGAACTTGAACACGGAAATATGTTTTTCAGGAACTGTAAGAATGTTTTAATAATCGTACGAACCAGAGCGATATTTACCATAACTCCACGAACCAGAACAATATGCCAATTTCATTAACCGGAATATTGTTCCGGTTTGCTTCGGTACATTTCAAGCCCTGTAAACAACTCCATTTACATGAAAAACTACAAGGTAGTAGACAAAATGTCCGAGAATTAAATCGCCCCCCCCCCCCATATATATTTTTTATGTGTATTTTTGCATAAGTTTGGAAAATGTCTAAAATTGCTTTCAAAATGGCGGAATTCCACCTTTTCGAGAAACTCTTTCATGCAATACTATAAAAGACATTCTCCTTTATTAAAAAATGATCATTTACGTAAAAGTATAGCTTACATCAGTATTAATTTTATCATTGAGTAGTTTGAGGGGGGGGGGGGAGCTATATTTGGGGAGTTTTCCTTCACCAAATCTCCGGTTTTACGTTGAAATAAGCCTTAAATCATGGGATTGGATATTATGCTCTTTTAAAGCAATTATCGCTCAATTGTGTGGATCTAAGGTCATAAAATTAGACTTTTTCGGACAAGATCCCCCCCCCCCCTCTTTATACAAGAAATAATTTTGATTCACATATTGCAAATTTTGAAACTAAATGTTAATTAAAAATTTTATATGTTTTAACAAAAACTTACTAGGTTGAGCAAAAAGTTCTGGGAAATTTGTGAAAGTCGCGTTGTTATGCGCAAATTAACAACAAAAGCAACAAGGACTATTCTTCAAAGTAGAGACCAACATAGTCCACGACTTTCTGCCAGTTTCCGGATTTGGTGGAAGTACCATGGCGGCTCCTTGGCATCGAAAAACTCTTGACATGCTTCTTCAGCTTCATTAAAGAATTGAAATCGACGGCCCTTGAAAAAAGTGTTGCATTGATCGAAAGAGGCCATAATCGGATGCAGCCACGTCTGGACTGTACCACTAGTACTCCTCTATATACGATACAAATTCTGGTAACTATTAGATTAAAAATTTCCCAGAACTTTTTGCTCAACTTAATATTTTTCAGCATCTAAAATGAATGCAACGCTTCTAAATTTAAAAGTGACCTTGCCTATTATAGTACGTAATTTAGCTAAAAAGTGAGATTAAATGTCCAAAGTGTTGAACATTTATTGGGTAGGAAATAATTATATAAAAGATAGAAATAACTTACTTTTAATAATTATTTTGTTTTAAATAATCCCCTAATTTTTCAACAACTGCATTTAATTGTCCGGGTGGAAATCCATCTGTGGTGGCAGCAACTAACAAACCTGAAAAAGAAAATATAACTATAAAATAAAATTGGGACAATCACCATAATTAAAAATCTCGTACGTATTGACGAAATTCGATGATCAGAATACGCACGGAGTTTAACTTATATTAAACCGAATTATTTTTCTGGAATTATTTAATCTCCCACCACTTTTTCAGAATAGAAAATTTGTCTTATTTTACCTCTGAATTTGTCAAGTGTAAGCTAATATTTTCCTTCAAAGTTACTGGTGTGGGAACAACAAATGTATTGGCAAATTTGTTGTTGCTCTGACGCAACGCTAGGCTAATATCGGTTAAGAGAGGAACAAATAAAAATATTTTTGTAAAAAGTAACTTTTAAATGTATATTATAAAGAAATAATCTGTCAAGTGAGAGTTTTCATGCAAGGTTTAAATAAATTTTTTCTACCCCTCATTTTTTTTATAATTTTAGTTTCAGTCGATTCGGAAATAAGGGGGAAGGGGTGGACACGGTTATTTTTGCAGTACATTTTTGAAGATACCTCTGAAAAGCACTGGAGTGGACAATCATTTTCAGAGATTGTAAACGTTGTTCTTAAAGTCTTAGCAAGAAACATTTACTGGACAATGTTCAGGAACTTGCAGTTGTACATAATTCCTATGAAAATCCTCGTGATTGGTTAATTTTCTTAAATACTTAAACAGCAAATAAATAATGTAAAAACATTCTCCTTTATTTAAATATGATTATGTTTCTAATTATTCTAAATATCTTTATAAGTTGACTGTTAAACGTAGAAATTGTATAAGGTTTTTAAAAATGTTTAATTTTTTTTTTTAAGTATTCGGTGCGGCCGAATATTCGGTAATATGACCGAATACCGAATATTCGGTGCATGCCTAGCTGTGCTCAAATGAGGCGTTATTTATTGCTATAAACTTGTTTATAATTATCAGTTATCACTGACTGAAGACGCGAGTTTAAAATTATAAGCAAGGAAGAATTTTCAGATTTAATAGCCATAGATTTTTTTTAGTTTGAACAACAGAAGCGTTTTGAACGCGCTCTGAAAAAAGTGTAGAATAAAAATTAGAGAATAAACATCTGATGATCGTTTACAAGTCATAAAAGGTAAAACGACATACGTATACTTAAAATATTTTTTAATTATATGAAATTCATATAATTAGAAAGACATTGAGTTATTAATTAATTACATTTTATTTCATATAAAAATGATAAGTTTTGGTCACAGGCACAGACAGCGAACTTGGTTAAATTTTCCAAATATGGGCGCCATTTCAAAACGGGGGGGGGGGGGGGCGGAGGAGAGCAAATATTTTTATCTTGTTGTGCACTTCTGAGAAGAAATTCATATAGTTTTATTCACACATTTTTAAATTAGTTAAAGTACCTGATAATGTTAAATATGTCTATAAATTTATGTTATTATAGATTTCGGGATTAAAGTGTTTTAACGCTAATGTTCCTATTTTAGTCAAATGTGATACTATATTTTCGCTTTTGTGAGCTGGAGGGGAGTTGAACTATTTAGGAGGGAGAAAAAAATATCATTAAACTCCGCTTTTTTTCTTATGTGCCACTTAAAAGTATTGCATTAATACAGACATGACAAAATACCATTGAAGTAATTTAACCCTTAAATGCAGGTTGTTTCTTTTCGGCAACATACCCAATTTAAGCTCTAAAATACTATTAGAATAATATTGAAGCCATAATGCCTAATGTTGCCAATAAAATACATTCTGAAAATATTAAATCGATTTTGAACATGTAGATGACAACAGCTGTGCCGTTTAAAAATAAAGATAAATTTATTTTTTCAATTGTTGCTACTTATTCTTTTTGTTTTGTTTGGAAATTTGCGAAATACCCTATTTTGTTCTGCAGTGAGCAAATAATTTTTTTTCTTATTATAGTTCCTAAAATTCTTGTGTTTAATATTATAGAATTTTATCAAGGAAACATTTTTTCAATTAAAGACCAGTATTGCCGATTAGTAACACCTTTTTAGCCGTAAACCATGCTTAAAACAAAATATAATTTTTTTTAAGTATTTTTCCCATGATTTATTTAAAAAATGAAAGCCGAAAAAAATTATTACAATGATTTTTGAAAAATCAGGCATTTAAGGGTTAAAGCAACTCCGAACAATTATCCAAAATGTTTATTTTTATTAAAATAAAGGAAGATAATCAAGCTTTATACATAACGCGTCTATTTTTCAACTTTCACCAAATGTTATGGGCCCTTAACAATTGAGCTGTTAAGTGAATTTTTAAATTTAGATTTTATTCGATTTCGGATGCTGGAAATTATTTTTAGAAAACTTTACTAAATTTGATGGGCTTTAACTTTTAACTACTTGCATGAGCAATGTATATCGGTGATGACATTGACAATGTGGTCACTTTTGAACAAAATTGTTTTATTATATCCTTAATGGAATTATAGTCATAACTGGAATCCTTGGTATTTTCGTTGATTGAACTAGGTTCTAGGCATTAAAATTTTAAACCCATGTCCAAAATTTGAAAAGGAAACCGGCATTTATTTCTACTATTTACACTAAAAATAGTTTATTTCAAAAAGTCAAGTCATAATTTCTGTGAATTGCCAAGATAACAAGTTTGTTGTTTCTAAATATGTTTCCTTGGTGTTCCAGTTTTTTTTTCTCTTTGTGTGCACCGCATGATCTAATCTCATTTCCGTTTAGTGCCGAGTCTAGTCTAGGCCAATTTGGTAGGGCGCAGTTTCCGGTGGCCGTTACTGCCCTTTTGGTTTTCTTTTTCGAAATAACTCAAAATAGGTAAATCGGTCGAAGAAAATAATTGCGGATTTCGTCAATCATTCGAAGGGTAAAATATCGTGAAATTCGTCAATCGGTCACGAGAAAATATTGCGAAATTCATCAGTCGGTTGCGGGAAAGCACTGAAATTCGTCAGCCGGTCGCGTAAAAAATTGAAATTTTGCAGTCGGACGCAAGGAAACGAATTGTGAATATCCTCTATATGTCGCAATAACAAAAAGGGAAATTTGCCAATCGGATTTAAAATAAAAACGCAAAATTCATAGATCAGTTTCTGGAAAATAGATAATTCCTCAATCGATCACGGGAAAAAAATCGCGAAATTCGTCAATCGGTCACGGGAAAATATAGCAGAATTCGGCAATCGATCACAGGAAAATATAGCAGAATTCGGCAATCGATCACAAAAATTCGAAATTCGTCAGTCGCGAGAGAATATCGCGAAAGTCGCCAATCAGTCACGGGAAAATTTAGTGAAATATCGCGAAATTAGTCAATCGATTGCGGGGAAATATCGTGCAATTTCATCAAACGATCACGGAGCAAAATCGCAAAAATTTTCAGTCGGTCACAAGGGGGAAAAAAAAATCTGAATTTTATCAATCGGTCATGAGAAAATACCGCAAAATACGTCAATCAGTTGCACGAAAATATCGTGAAAATTTTTAGTCGGAAACAAGAAGGATATCGTGAAATTCGCCAATGTCACAAGAACAAAGGGAAATTCGCCGATTGGTTTTCGAAATTCATGGGTCTGTTTTAAAAAAAAAATCGGTAATTCGTCGATCAGTCGTGGGGATATTTGTCAATCAGTCAGAAGAAAATAGCGCAAAATTCGTTAATCAGTCGCGAGAAAATTGTAAAATTCGTCAATCGGTCATAGAGAAATATTACGAAAGTCGTTAGTTGGTCACGGAAAAAAAATCACGAAATTCGTCAATCTGACGCAGGAAAATCTCTGAATTCGTCAATCGGTCGTGATAAAATATAGCGAAATTCGTGAATCAATCGCGGTAAAATATCGTGAAATTTGTCAGCCGGTCGCAGAGAAAAGTCTGAATTTTTCAGTCTGACACAAGGAAAAAAATCGTGAATTTCGTCAATCGCTCACGTGAAAACATCACAGAATTAGTCACTCGGCCGCGATAAAATATCGGGAAATTAGTGAATCAGTCACGGGAAAATATAACAAAATTCGTCAGCCGTATCTAAAGAAAAGTGACGAAATTTTTCATGGGACACAAGGAAAAAAATCGTGAATTTCGCCAATGTCATAAGAAGAAACGGTGAAATTCGCCAATCGGTTGCGGAAAAAAAATCTGAATTTCGTTGGTGTGTCGCGGGAAAAAAATTCCGAAATTCGTCAATCGGTCGTGGAGAAAAATTTCGAAATTTTCAGTCGGGACGCAGAAAAACTATCGTGAATTTCATCAATCTGTTGAAAGAAGAAACAAATTTACCAACCAATCATGGTAAATATCGCGGAATTTGTCGCAGGACTTGATTGTCGTTGAAAAAGAAAAGTTCTCGAAAAATGATTTTTTTGTAGGGCGGGAGCCTCCCGTCCACGATATTTTTTTGGGCGCGAAGCCTGCCCCGAAATTCTAAGTCGTGATATCTATAAGATTCCGTAAGGCGAAAACTGCACCCCCCCCCCTCTCTAGCCTCCCCCAACTGGCATTTCTGTTTCCAAAGGGCCGCACATATGTATTCGCATATAAAAATCTATATCGTTTTTAGAAAACAGATTATTAGATGTTGCTTAAATATTTGCTTTTGATTTTACTTAAAAATACTGTAGTAGTTTAAATTATTAAATAGTTTAGTACATCTATTAAATCTTATTCTATTATCTGGTTAAGCCTTAAATCAATATTTCGTAAACGGGCATTTCAACCTATATGGGTAAAAAATGCACTTTAATATTTATTTTGTGTGTTTAATAAGATAAAATATTCTAAAGTACTTAAACGTTGAATTAAATGTGCGAAGATTTCTTATACATATTTTAATTTACAAACTAATGTAAATAAGAGTTTTAATTTATTCTTCTTAAGTATATCTAAGCGTATGTAAGCTCCGAATAAAGTATAAACCGGCAGAAGGTGCATCAAATTTAGTATGCATTTTTAAAAAGTTTACCTGAAATACTTGTAGATTTTTTAATTAAAGTCTTAAAACGATATTTCGTAATAAGCTTACTTCTAAAATCAACCGAAAATAAAGGTTATTTCAACCATATGGATAAGAATTGTACTTATTTATATTGTTTATATTAAAGTGAAATAACGTTCTATTCAACTGAATTATAAATCAAGGAGTTGCCTTGTATTAATATACAAACTAATCTAAATATGAAATTTAATTGATTCTTACTATGTATAAGTCTGTAAAAGCATGTAGGGCTTGAATAAAATATGAGCCGGAAGAGGAGGGAAAAGGAAAGGAGTATGTACTGTATTTAGTAGTAAGCAATTTAAAAAAAAATTGTTTAATTAAATTTACTGGTGTTTCTGTTAACTTATATTTACGACAATATTTCGGGAACTTATTTCTAAAATCAACCGAAAATAAAAGTAGGTCTTTCAACTTATATTTAAAAAACCACCTTTTCTTATATTATTTATATTGCTTATAATAAAGTGAAATATTCTTAAGTGTCGAAACGATGAAATAATTCTAAGTTCAAAAAGAGTTACGCATCAACCTACATAATGTAAATATGAAATTTAAAGGATTCTAAGCATATTTATGTGTATAAGGTCTGAATAATGTAGGAGGCCTGCAGAGGATGCATGACATTTAATATCCATTTTTAATATGTATTTTTTCAAAAGTTTAAATGGTTTACCTGAAACATAGAATTTAAGTCTTAAGTTTCTCTCTATTATATATATATATTTATTTATTTAAAAGAGTAATGCTGTCACCGCTGCCGTAATTTTTTTTTTTTTTTTTTTTTTTTTTTTTTTTTTTTTTGTGACCGGAGGTCTTTCTTCGCTAATATTAAGGGGGCTGGTCACTCAGTTTCCCATTTCCCCCTCACTAATATAAAGTCTATGAGCATTTGATGCATTCGTATATCTAAAATATTTCCTCGGGAAATTAATATTTTTAACTATTTTTTGGTGTACACTTCCCAAAAGATGTCTTTTTTTTCCTTAGTTCTCAAAATATTTTTAAAGGTAACTTTATAGGAAGCGTTAAAATCTTACACTTCGCCTGCTTTTAACACAAAATATTAAATTCAGCATAGATTTTAGAAATATTTTGAAAACTAAGAAAAAAAAAAGATCCTTTAAAAGAGATGTTAAAAATTTGAATTTCCCGAGAAGATATTTTAAATATACGAATGCATCAAAAGTCCATAGACTTAACATTACAGGGGAGAATTCCGAAGCTGAGTGACCAGCCCCTTAAAAAAACTACTGCATACAAAAAAATGAAAATTGGTCGTATTATAGAGAAATGCTTGATAAACACTTTGAAGCAAACAGTTTTTAAATCTAAGAACAAATCATTCCATTAAAGTTTTATAAAAGCAAAAGCTATCCATAGGAATTTAATCATTTTTTAAGGATATATATACAATGTACATTACAAATTCGTGGTGTGCAGACTGCATTTTTTTTTTTTTTTAATTTGACAAATTTTGAGGGTTTATTTTTAATTTAAGTTCATTATTTGAAGAGGTATTTTTCATATTTTAGAAAAGGTTATTTTAAATTGTTGCCAATTGTTAAAGCCCCCCAAAACATTCCTTTTCAATTAAAAATTTTACACATGACTATCAAAATCAGAAAAACCTTTAAAATTGGAATTAAATGATTGCGTATTAAAAGCTGGAAAATAGAAAATTACGTCGTAAAAATTGTATTTACACGCGAATATTAAAAAAGAGAAAGAAAACTAAAATAAATTCATTAATATGCGTTAAAAAGGAGTAAATGGGAGAAATTAAGTAATATTTAAAATGTCCAAATAATAATATTGCCAAACAGTTTAAATTTAAAAATATATTTACACGAGACATTTATTTCACATTTCGAGATGATCTTTTTAACTATTGTTGCTAATTCTAAGACAGTGAAAATAATATTCATTTCTAACAGCAAAAGTACTTTTCATGTGAATATTAAAAAGACAAAGAAAACTTTGGGGAAAATTACGTCAGATTTAAAGCGATACATTTAAAATGTCTTATTTAAGTCAATTTCCTTTTAGCGTTGTTAGTGGCAAAGTCTGCTTACTTAGTTCATTTTATAATTTTATCAATTTCATTTTATATTAGCTTATTTTCAAACTGATCTTATTTAATCAACTGATATTATTTAATCACGAAAACAGCCATTAGATGTTTTAACAGCAGCTGATTCGACTGTCAAATTCCCCAATCAAAGGGAAACGATCTCCCGTTCACAGGGAGATCGTCACTTTTAATTAGAATTCAATCTTCAGTGATCTTTTTAAAGACGATCAAATTAGCGCATTTTTAGTCTGCTGTCTCTGAAAGGGGGTTGGCAAGCGTAGGGCGTAGGGGACAGAGCACCCTAGTAAAAAATTACAAACAACTTTTCAAAAGTAAATAAAGCCAAGCTTAAAAATTCCCTGCCGGCTCTGTCTACAGGCGCAGGTAGATTTCGAATTACTAATTTCACCAACAAAAACTAAATCATGATTCGAGATAAACCAACTCAGTTTAGATAAGATTTGTGCAGAATTAAGGAAGTTGTGTCCATAAAAAAGTGATATAGATAGATAACGTTTTTTTCAGGGGGTGGTTTTGGGTACTAGGGGTCGTGATCGGTGTAGATCTCAGGGCTCCCAACACATTTTAGTCCTCAAAAAGGGGGAAAGGGGACCATTTTTATATAAAAGGGGGACTTCGGGGGGACCATTTTTTATTTAAAAAGGGGACTTCGGGGGGACCATTTTTATTTAAAAAGGGGACTTCGGGGGGACCATTTTTATTTAAAAATGGGACTTCGGGGGGACCATTTTTATTTAAAAAGGAGACTAAAAAAGAATCATGAGTAAAAACATTGCACTAATTTTCCTAAATATGCTAGTAAATTTTTAAAATTACCCCAGAAAATATGTTTGTTTAATGACATCTTATAAAGATAACCTATGTACACAGTTTTATAAAAATACATTTAAATATCCAACTGCAATAATATAGAAAGTATTCAGTATTTCGGCATTCACCTTGATAATTCTCTTTAAAAGGTCAAAAATAATGATCAGTGAATAAAAAGAGCACAGCATAATAACGATACCTGTTGAACATTAAAATTGGATTAAGATATATATTAATTATTAACCTCAAACAAAATTTAGTTTCTTTCTACACAATAGAAGATAGGATAAGCTATAATGTTCATAGGAAAAAGCCTAGTATGGCAAAGCTCCGTGGGGAGTGATCAAAACCAATATTGAATCATCAGTTATTCATAATCACCTTACATATAAAATCTGGTGAAATTTAATCCCAACCATGCTGTGATCTGGCTTTCACAGAAATAATTCAAATTGAAACCTAGTAGTGCCTGCCACCTGTCACGAAATACACCAAAATCTAATCAGTGCCAATTTATCTAAAAGATTAAATGAATGTGAAGCTTGATGGAATTTCACCGTAACGATGCTAAGGTATAATTATTGTGTAAATTATGAAAAATGTAACATAGCAATGCCACCTGTTGGGCCATATATACCAAAACCTAATCAGCATCTATGTGTGCTAAAGTCTAAATATGCATTTGATGAAATTCTATGCTTTAGTTTTGAGATAGAGTAGCTACAAATTTTGCATCACAAATAGAGATTTTTTTAAATAGTCAAATCGTATTGAAGGTCAATCTAAAACATGCAAATCCATCAAAAAAATGGAAATTTTTTTTTCATGATTCCAATACCTTCTTCTGATAAAATAGGGGGCTCTGCCCCCAACGAACTATGCTCGACAAATTCCGTTCAGACACTGCAGACTCTAAAAATACGCTAATTTGATCCACTTTAAAAAGATTATGGAAGATATGAATAATAATTAAACAACTAGTGATGATCTCACTGTAAACAGATTTCCATTCATTTCAATTTCACTGAGGGATTTTAAGATATAATCAGCTGCTGTTCAGACATTTAATGGCTGTTTTCGTGATTGATTATATAAGATCAGTAAACAGCATTTGAAAATCAGCCTATATAAAATGAACAAATCAAACAGAGTCGTTGACTTTTGGAATTTTTTAAACAACGTTATAAGAAAATTGTCTTAAATAACACATTTTAAATATATTGTTTTAAATCTGACTTAATTTTCACCAAAAATTTATTTCTCTCTAACGTTCACGTGACGTTCACATTTGTTGTTTGAAAGGGAGAATTATTATTTGCGCTGTCTTAGAATTGACAACAATAGTTAAAAAGATCACGAAATACGAAATAAATCTTTCGTGTAAATATATTTTTTAATTTAAACTGTTTGGCAATATTATTAATTGTGCATTTTAAATGTTATGTAATTTCTCCTATTTATTGCTTTTAACTAGCACATATTAATGTTAATTTTTGAAACTTTTATTTCTTTTTTAATATTCCCGTGTAAATACAATTTTTGTGACGAAATTTTAAATATTTTCCTGCTTTTAAAACGTGATCATTAAATTCTTATTTTAAAGTTTTATTTCTACTTTTAATAGTCACATGCGAATACATTTTTAATTAAAAGGAAATAGTACTTTTTGCGCTATTTTTACAATTAGCAACAATTTAAAATAACTTTATCTAAATGTGAATAAAAATATCCATTAAAATGATGAAAATTCAAATAAAAAATTGAAAAAAAAAATATCAGTCAAAAAATAAAATAAATGCAGTCTGCGTACCACAGGCTTGTAATGTATATCCTTAGAAAAAAGGATTAAATTCCTATGTATGCTTTTGTTCAGCTATAAATTTTTAATGGAATGATTTTGACCAACTTTAACATTGAATAGCTCTTAAAAAGGATTTTTCGATTTAAAAACTGCCTGCACCAGCGTGTTTATCAATCATTTCTGTGTAATATGAGTACTACCAATGCTCATAACTGCAGTGGCGGTGACAGAGTTACTTTTTTTTTTTTTTTAAGAATATAGAAATATAGACTGAAGAGAGCCTAAGGGGGGAAAAAACAAAAACAAGAAGACATTGTAATTAAGAGTTCCTTTAATAGATTGGATATACCTCTCCATCAAAATTGAAAACAAAACTACATCTATAAAGTTAAAAGTCTGCGTACTAAAGAGATTGGTGCACGTAGAGCTACAAGATTTGGCAAGAAGATACCACCTGTAAAATAATTTTTTTCCCTCTTTTCAATAAAGTTTATTCGAAATTTGTACAACATTTTAAAAATCTTTCAGAAATTTTTAATGTGAATTTCAGCCTTTTTTTGCATTCTGCGGCAATTTTTTGACATTCATAAAAGAAATTCAGTTTCAAACTTTTAGCCCTAATGTAATAGCATCGTCTTCAATTTTTAACTAATTTTAGACTTTTTTTTTTGTACGTATATATGTGTGTTCTGCAGCGATTCTTTCCACATTAGAATCTGATTTCAATGTTTTAGCCCAATATAGAAAATGTCGTCCTCCTTTTAATGAAGTTTATTCAGAATTTGTACAGAAATTTTCAAATTTTTATGCAATTTTTTAATTCTTAAAAAGAATCCAGTTTCCATATTTTAGCCCAGTTTGATAATTTTGTCATATTTTAATACAATTTATCCAGAATTGGTATACAGCATCTTTTAATTTTTATGCAGTTTGAGGTTTTGTTTTTCTGTATTTTGCGATAATTCTTTAACATTCGGTTTCAAAAACTGGTCATGTGAGTCACAGGTCTGGCTAAGACAAGTCTATCCTTGATAAATGGAAAGCTGGTAATAGAAAAGTCTTCCCTACATTGTTTTGTGGAGGATAAATAAATAGGAGAATTCTGACAATTTCGTACTGTTTCCAAGAACATAAAAAAGGAATTTTCTTTTTATGAGGTAATAAGCTGTTAGCAGGGCCGGCGCAATATTGCACAAGGAGGTTAAAGTAATTTTTTTTTTTTTTTGCGGTGATTTTTTTCAGTCACTGAAAAGGGGTCTAGGGGGACCAAAATGCATAAAAGGGGACTTTGGGGGGGGGGGGGAAGGGGACCATTTGGGAGCGCTGAGATCTGCAAAAAATTTTCCGAAATTCCAACAGAGGAGATCTCAATAGGTAGTATTTCATACGAAATCTACCTAAAACCAGGGTGAAATACGTGGCTAAAAAATAGTGTGATATTAAATTTCCAAACTGATATCATGGTAGTTATTTAACATTTTCTATTAACTTAGTTACCACCATATGCAAAGTCAATATATGTTAATAGAAATCTTTCTCCTGTATAAATCATAACGGGTTTCTCAATATTGAATTTTTTTTTTTTTTTTAATTATACATGATGGATTTGGCGGTCATGAAGATTTAAGGCTGTTCTCAAATCCAAAAGGGTCAACTTTCTGACATAAGTTTTAATTCATTTTTGTTCGGAAACGCATGAAACTAGGTGTTATTCAGAAACTGACATCGAACTTTTTTTTTCGTTTTCTTGTAAACGCAATAGATCTTTCAGAAAATAATGTCAAAGTTGGCATTTTGAACTGAACTTTCGAACGAAAGAAGAAAATCCAGTCAGTAAGGGGAGAAAATGCCGTGTCACGTGATCAAAAATCACTTATAACTCAATAGGTAATGTATTGATCCAAAAATGAAAAACACAGATTCCAAATCGCTTCCATGGTCAGGCTTTTCAATTTTATATTTTTCCGTTAAAAAATGAATTTGTAAATGTGTCAAAACGTTTTGCGCTTGTTGAGCAGAGCAGTTGAGAACAGCCTAAAGCATAACTACATAGTATATGCACAGGGGTATCAAGACCCTGCTCAGAGCCCCCCCAAGAGTCATGCTCAAGCCTGTCCAAAGAATCGGAATATTTAAATTCACGCTTGATCTTTAGTGAACATGAACAATTCGCATTGGCTATGTTAACTGTCGTCTGATGCGGAATTCACATAAAGCATGAGCGCAAGAATAAAAAATACGAAACTTTTCGCGACTGCAACCTATCTCGCACAAATTTAGCAGGGAACTGCGCCATGCTATTAACCCGACTTACTTTGACACTCCTCGACACGGCTTTGATGTTGAGAATAGCCACCTCCTTCCCCCCACACTACCACAAAAGCCTTTTTTTAGATACTAAATAAGAGACGTTTCAGATTTGACAGAAATCAATCTACAGATTTTTGCAAATGGGTTTTATTAATTATGTGGTAGATACCAACGCGCGTATAAATTAATAAATTTTAATTATTTTACGCTTTTAAAATCCATTACATTAGTAATAATCTGATGAGTTACTTTGTATTAGACCGATAAATAGAAAACTGAATAAGTTATGTAAACTTACATGTATTTGTGGCTACTACAATCATGGCGGAACTTCCTTTCCTACCCCTGAGTAGAGTTGGTTCTGCATATAAACAAATATATTTTTCACCACCTAGAAAGATTCCGGTTGCTTGGAAACCAGTGGGATTTGTTCGCATACCATCTGCTATTGTTTTTAATTCTTCTTGTGTGACCTGAAAAATAATATTTTTTAATGTTAGACGAGAGTGAGTAAAACATTTTAATTATTTAAACAGAGTTGATATATAAATTAAATGAGACCCAGCATTGCAAGCAGCCAACTCCAACTACTAAGCATATGCCTCATCCACAATCCTTTCATAACTCTTTTCCATAAAGGGAGTGAGAAAAATAAGTATGTTACGGCTGTTTGTAATTTTGTGTTTAGTGACACATTTATAAAAAAGATTTACCTCATTGAATAAAAAACTGATTCTGACTAGAATTCATCAAAAGGTGATAAGCATAAGCATATCTTTAAAACGAGAAATTACTAGATTACTGCCACTGGGGACGTAGATGTAACGAATATTCGGCTACTATTCGGTCCTCTGTTCGTGTTGGGCCGAATTCTGAATGCTAGTTGGCTCAATACTGTTGAATATTTAGCTAAATAAATTAAGGATATTTTTTTTTCAATGCTTTTCTCAAATCGAAACTTTCTACTTAGACATATTCATAAAGTCATTTTCATGCTTAAATACACAAAATCTGCGGATATTCTTATTTATATACTAAAACGTCCAATAGCTTTTCTCCATTCCCTTTAAAGCCTAAAAGTCTTTTAGAAAATGGTGTCAAAGTTGGAGATTTAAGGTTGTTTCCGAATTCCCCTTGCTAATATTAAGTCTATGGGCGTAGAATACTTTCGTATATTTAAAATATCTCCGCGGGTAATTAATATTAACTCCTTTTCTTTCTTTGTACTCTTCTTAAAAGATGTTTAACCTTTTAGTTCTCAAAATATTTCTAATATCTCTCCTTAATTTCATATTTTATGTGCTAAAAAGCTGCCGAACTGTAAGATTAACAAACACCTCACATAAAACCAATACATATTTTAGAAATATTTTGACAACTAAGGTAAAGACATCCTTCAATAAGAGTACACGGAATAAATTAAGCCTTAAGCAGATTTTAGAGACAACTGTTGGAAAACTATTATAGACGCAATCGAAAAATATTAAAAATTCTACAGCATCTCACTATTAATGACTTCAAATTTTATGCACACACAAAAAAAAAAATATGACATGTCAAAAAAATTCGCACTACTCAGAAGGTATTATTTTAACAACGATCTTAAATATATTAATCTCAAAATAATACAGAATTATATTTCGTATTTATTCGGTATTCGGCCTAATTACCGAATATTCGATTAGGCCAAATATCAAACTATTCATGTCTGTCGAATACTCGGCATGACCGAATATCAAACTATTCCGCCTATCGAATATTCGGCGTGGCCGATCTATTCGGATCAATCTATCCGATCCATAATCCGATCTATTCGGCCACACCGAATACTTAAAATACCTCTTTAAAATATTTTTTTTTTTTACTTTACACAACTTCTTTTACTGTCAGTTAATAAAGATATTAAGAATAATTAGAATCATTCAATCACTTCCCATGATATCACATTTTATACAAACAAATTAATAGGATGCAAATCTCGCTAAAATATCCTCATTTTTGCTAAAGTTGTGAACGAAAATTCAGTTACGGCTTGTAGTGACACACTTTGCATTTATGATGGAATAAGTGGAATGATATACTGTAAAAGCACTTAAATCGCGAGCCGTAATTTTCGCGAAAATGTAGATATCGGTGATTTCGCGAGCTGAAAATTTCGCGAATTTTATATGAACTGAACCGAAAGTTGAAAAATTCCGAAACTACCTAAGTAGAACGCCTTTTGCATAAGGCAATTTAAGAAACTTCCTTTTGTCAGAAAAGTTCCCCTCCCCCTCTCCCCATCGCTCTAAAAATGAATGGCTTTAAAGAAGCTGGTATAAATATTGTAAGTGAATGAGCTGCATTCTATTAGTTGTATTATTGTTTTTATTCAAGAAGTAGTTGTATAATATTCACGAAATAGCTGTAAATGTCCAAGAATTTTTTTCTACTTATTTCTTATTTAAGTTACTTTAATCATTAAATTTAGAAAGTGAAAATTTTCTGATTTTCATTATTATTTGAGACGAAAAAAATATATATTTCGCGAGGCTTAAATTTTCGCGATTACGACGGGGTCGCGAAACTCGCGAAAATTAAAGCCTCGCGAAAATAAGTGCTTTTACAGTACTGTTTCTTGTTCAGTTTAAGAGAATTCTTTTCATTTGTTTCAATTCATTGAAGAGGGCATGGAATTTAAATTTTGCTAAGTAAAAAAGTTTTAAACCATCCTCTTCTTAAATAATTGAAAACATCGATTTTTTTAGTGCAAAGTTCTTATAAAAAAAAGTCTTGTTTATCAAAATGGAAGTATTTGTGTTGAATATTATGTAAAATTGTTTGAAACTTAACTTTTTAATACCGTTAAACTCCGAGATATAAGAGTATTCGGCCTAAGAATTGCTATTCGGCTAGACGAATATTCGGTAAACCTGCAGGCCGAATATTCAGCATTCGGTCAATATCACTATTCGGTGCATCCCTAGATGTTATATAAATAAAAGTACTTTTCAGGCTGCATGTTTCAGCATCGTGCATTTAAACAAGTACATTTTAACTTTAATAAAAGGAAAATATATACAAATATATTCCTCAAAATAGAAACATTCTTATTCTTACATACAGCTATTTACTTTTAAAATTGATTGAAACTAAATAGCTCATATGTATTTAATAAATGAAATTATCCGATATATTGAGAACAGCCTGTAATAAGTAGTAATCGATATTTTGATAACATATATGTAAAAAGTTTTTCCACTACAAAGTAATTATATGACTTATTCCAGATATGTACATATGATCAGATTAAATCATAGAATGAACAACGTTGAAATAGAAATTAGGAAGGATATAACATTTGAAGAGATTAGTATAGGCAAGTGTATAAAAATTTTAAAAAAATTCTCCAAATAAAATTTGTTGAATTAAAATTTTGAAAAGCTTGTTATTTAAAAAGAGTGCATATTCATGCACTCATATTCATAACTGTTTTTAATAGTGAGAAATGATGTTTTTATTAAATGACCGAAACTGCATGCAGCTCCGCTCGCAAAATACAGCAGAAAAACAGCTAACGTTAAAAATAAGTTTTTCCACATTCGGTAGTTCTGCACTCCAACCAAAATAAATAAAATGCTACACACAATATTTTTTTTTCTAACTAAGATTGTTTTAGAAATTACAGTAATGTGATTTTGATATACTAGGAGGCTCTATCCTCAACCTCTACGCTCGCCAACCCTAATCTAGAGTCCACAATCTCTAAAAACACGCCAATTTGTTGTCTTTAAAAATGGCTGCAAATGTCGAAATTCAATCGCAATTGGAATTAAATCTATGAGATATATATATCAAAATCAGATAATGAAAATTTTAAATAAAGAAAAAAGTCAAATTTAAAAATGGATTGGACACTGCACACCACAATCTAGTCAAGTATATGCATACAAAAGATGGCTAAGTTGCTACGCACGGTTTTTGATTCTATAAAACTTATGCAACTGTACAATCTTGAGCGATTTTAGCATTAATAGCGCTTAAAATATTCTTTCATTTAAAAACTGTCTACTTCAGTACGTTTATCGTACATTTCTCTATAAAATTACAAATTTTTATGTTTATGCGCAATAGTCTTTGCAGGGAAAACCAAGAAAGTAAAAAGAACACTATAGATTCATTAACGGCAGTGTTACTAACAACTTTTTAGAAGAAAGATCGAGATGCCCAAGGTATGACTAAAATCTAAAATGCAACCGATTTAATACAGTAGATTCTGGTTAATCGAGACGCATCGATTTTAGCACATTTTGCCCCGATAAAGCGGCTGCCCCAATTGAGGCTCCTATAAGGGAGCTATTATAGGAGCTCTAGCCCCAATCAAAAGTAAAGTTAATGACAAAAGTTAAAAATTATTTCTCTTAATGTTACGAAAATGAGCCTAGCTCATTAAGAGAACGAGAGACATTGTAAATGTCAATTCTAAAAGCACTGTTTTTTCAAAAGCAGTGTCTAAAATCAATAAGTGAACGCAAGGCGAACGAAATGAGTCACCTCGAAATATCAAGACATTGAACTCATGCTGATAGCTGGGCTTGGCACAGGCCTTTATTGGCAGACGACAACCTTGGATGTCGTACGGCAGAGAAAAGTTTAGAAGCAAGACTAGTCGAGCATGTTTTTGACGTAGTAGCTCAAAGAATGAAAACAATTAAAGCAAGGGTAAAAAGAGGATAGTCCAAACTCTAAACAACATTCAATATTTTTTTTATTTCTTGGAAAATTTTACTTTTGAGTACTTTTTGAAAATACATCTCCGATATACAACCCCCCGATACGAGGTTCATTTGGAAATACGTATTTTCGTTTGAAAATGTATATTCATACAAAATAGGATTAAATATATAAAACCATACATTTGAAATTAATATAAGGTTATTATAAGCCCAGACAACGCCGAGCGGTTCAGCTGTAATAAAGTAAATTTTCAAAGGTTTAAGACCATTCAAAAGCTCACATAATCATTTTATCGACTGTTGCTTTTTCTGGGTTGTTACACAAGACTACTGTAAATTAAAGATACAAATATCCATAATTAGTAACCATAATTACCGAGTACTCGGCCACTGACTACTCGGCCGAGTACCGAGTAGTTGTGTAATAAGGAAAAAAAACACACTGATGTGCACATAATGTGAGCTTGTGTGTACACATATATAATATACATATATAATATAGTATATATATAAATTAACTAATTTAAGTTGAAATTTATTTGTGCACTTTTTAAAGACAATTTTTGACAATTCAAAACAGTAGCAAAAAAAGAAGAATTGACACATAACAAGTACAATTATTAACCAATATAAAATTAAAACATTCTTCAACCCTAAATTTATTCTGATACCTGAAATCTGTATGAAAAATAAAAATGCTCCTATTGGTTACTGTAACAATTCATTGAATGATGCAAAACATTTCATATTTATTTTGTAACTGTACCTTATTTTCTTTTGATTAAAAATAAAAAGAGGTACAAAAAGAGATACAGGCTTTCTTAACAGAAGACTTATGTAAAACTGACACTCCATTTGCATGGTGGGGGGACTTTTCCGATTATGTGCAACCTTGCAAAAAAATTCTTATGTGCACCTTCAACCACTGTTATTCTGAACGTATATTTTCAGAAGCAGGCCAAATTTACAGTAGTAAAAGAAATGCTCTGTTTACTGATAATGTAGAATATTTGGTGTTTTTGCACAATAATTTGAAATATAATAAATTTAATTAATTTTTTATTGCATTTTCAGTTTCTTTATCCAAAATAAGTCTTTTCTGTTTCCTATATATTTCAAAAAAACTTAGTTTTATTTGTACTAGGGGCTCTGCCCCCTATGAGCTACGCTCGTCAACCCCCGTTCAGACACCGCAGACTCTAACAGCACCCTAATTTGATCGGCTTTAAAAAGATTTCGGAAGATTATAATTGTCAGATTCAAATTATAATTCAATCTGACGTAATTTTCACCAAACTTTTCTTTCTCTTTTTAATATTCACGCAAAAATACTTTAGTTAGAAATGAAGTATTATGATCATCTTAATATATCAAATAAATGTCTCGAGCAGATTTTAAATTTAAACTGTTTTGCAATATTATTTTTTGTTCATTTTACGTAATAAGTGTAACGTGAATTCTATTTAAGACTTCTAACGCATGTTGATGAATTTATTATTTTACAATATTCTTTCTCTCTTAAAATTCATGTGTAAATATAGTTTTTATGACGTAATTTTCAATGAGTTCCTGCTTTTTATGTTTTCTATTTATAATAGTCACGTGTAAAATAAATTTTTAATTTGAAACAAACATTGTTTGCGCTGTTTATACACTTGGCAACAGTTTAAATTAATACAATTTTCTAAAATAAGTAAAAGGTTATCTCTCGAAATGCTGAAAATTTGAATTTAAAATAGAAATAAAACCTCAAAAAAGGAGTCAAATTAAAAAACTAAATACAGTCTGCACACCGGAAAATTCTGACGCATAAAATGATCTAAAAATGATTAAACTCCTATGTACAGTTTTGCTCCTATAAAACTTTTTTAATGGAATGATTTTGTCCAACTTTGGCATTAAATCTCTTAAAATAATTCTTCGATTTGAAAACTGTCTGCATCAGCGTGTTTATCAAACATTTCTCTATAATACTACCGATTTTAATATTTTTATATGCAACAGTTTTTTTAATATTAATGAAGAAAGGTCATGCTTAAGCATTCAAATTGGATGCCGATCTGCCGGGAATATCTACGCAGATTTTCACTGGTCCATTTCCGTATCAAAACTTTTTTTATATATATAGAAGGATAAATGTGAAACTAAATTTTAATCTGGAATTATTTTATGAGGGTTTTTGTTCTTAACTTTTTCTATATTTTGTAGCCATATTGTTAAATACCAAGTAAATAATTTTATGAATTATTGCATATATTATACATTGATATTCGAATAACTTTTTACAGATCAGTTATAAGTTCATATGCTTAAAAAATTAAATTCTTACAACTACTCGGTATTGGCCGAGTACTCGGCCAAAATTTCGCCGAGTACCGAGTACTCGGCAAATTGGCAGAGTATGCCGAGTACCGAGTACTCGGTACGGCTCTATCCATAATAACAAACATCTATAAAATAACTACTAAATACTATTACATCTAGTGATCTAGTACAATATTAATAGCAAGGTTAGTACGGCTTAAATCATGTGGTTTTAACCATGGTTTAAAGTTTAAACCAATTTGTTTTTGGCAAAAAAAAACATTTGGTTTTTTTAGAATAAATCTAATAATTTTCTCTTTTATGTAATTTAAGTGTTTTAAATTACTGATAGAAGTAATTTCTACTTTTAACACTTCATCTCAGCAGTCAACATGAGATATTAGTATAGGTCATGTTTCTATGCATGTACTATGTAGAATGAAAATTAGCATGTGCTGATTAACATGTCTGTTACCCTAAAGATTTATCTTAAACATGCGAAATTAGAAAAGATAAAATAAAATACATAAATATTCAATATTTAGCATAAAATATTTCCATTTAAAAAATGCAGATTATTTACAGCAGTTAATAACAAAATACAATGATATTTAAGATTTTAGTCAAGTTGTAAAAGATAATTTTCTGAATTGGGAGAGATTATCCAGAATTTAAAAGTAACTTAAGATATGAATTTGATAACAGCTTGCAAAAATTGAGAGCTAGTAGTCATAGCATTTCAATAATACTAATTAATCTTTTCTGTTACTTGCTAGGGTTGCCAGTTTGGCCTCCACCTTTAGTAAAAACACCGATTCACACCAGAAAATGCAAAACGTATTTTCAGATTGTCAGACTTTTCTTGATTACTTAAAGTAAAAATTCTTCAAAAAGTTCCGGTCCGAAGTCGAAATTTCGGGGTAAAAAATGGAGGCTAAACTGGTAACACTGTTACTTGCTGAATCTAATGGTCAGAAATACTTGGAGTAATCACTCAGAAAACAAAATAAGCAGAAGTATTTAGATATTTTAAAAAAAAATAAAAAATAAAATTTTATATTCATGAAACTGAAACCAAATATTTATTGATTTATTATAGTAATCAAAAGATTCTTCATACGATTTTCAAGGTAACAATGTTGCACTGTGTAGAGCAGTTTATTCTTTGAACATAAGACATAGCTGGATGTTAAATTAGAAATGATTTCAATTTTCTACATAACTATCCAATTTTAATATTTTCAAATGAAGTTATATTACTTATATACTATCCAACAATGCTTATTTTATCAACGGATATGCAA
The DNA here is from genome assembly GCA_963932465.1 of Maratus speciosus. Lineage (NCBI taxonomy): Eukaryota > Metazoa > Arthropoda > Arachnida > Araneae > Salticidae > Maratus > Maratus speciosus. The sequence goes on from OZ010791.1 coordinate 146,796,963, forward strand.
TATGAAATAATAACGGAAAAAAAAATCCCGGAACAAAAAGGGGTTTAATCCAAATAAACCGGTTTTTTGCCAACCCTGATTAATAGTTTAATAAAATGTTTTCTACAAGTTACACATGTCTACAAACAAATAATTTCTAGAAGTGACAACTAGCTGGTGGAATGACTTTAGCAAAGCTAAGAGAATGACGAACAATTGGAAAAAAAAAAGACCGGGGAAGCCAGAAGAATGAATGTAAAAGAGCTATTTAACCGCAGCTTTTCTGTAAGTAAAAACTTTAAGCATTTAAAATGCTTTGATATTAATAGGATGCTTATATCTGAAACAAACAAGATTAGTGGATACTAATGACAGTAGAGAAGGGATTAAGGCCGGGGCCATATGTGCTCTGTACAAAAACAGCGCACCAAAAGAATGCATGTAAAAAATTCAAGAAATGGAAAGATAAATCAATATTCTATGCAAATTCTCATCAAAGGACCTTATTTTCGCTATCAGCGCACGGTGGGATATTTACTTATTCTAGATTGTCAAAAGTCTTTTTCACTTATTCTAGCGTAACTTATTTTTTACCTGATATAGATTAATAGTTGGACATTGCATCCTGCAAATGGTTTTGATATAAATATAATTGCACAGTCCGTAGGCAAGTTCAAAGTGTTTCTTAATTATGAATGAATTTGAGTAACGCTGTTTAATGTTATTTGAAGTAGAATAAAAAAAAATTGCTATATTATGGAGCTTCCGAAAAATATGGACTGTTTTAACGGATTTATCTGCATAAATTTTCAACATGTCAACCGTTTCTTCATATTTAATGTCGCAAAAAACTACTTTACAATTTAATTTTTTAAATAGAAAAAGTTATATTAAAAATCAACATAAAGCTCAATTTTTGATATCATGAAATGATTCAATTTTTGATAAGTTATTACTTTTCTGATAAAGTTTAGTTACCTTCGTCCCTAGTTTTTACATTTAAGTTTTAGCTAAAGTACCATTTTTTGTTACCGACGACACCAGGATTTAAGTCAGTCACACAAATTAACTTTTGCACCATTATATAGATGCAACAAACTGCAAAATTTAACAAAAAGAATTTGAAAAATTTGCTCAGAGGAAAATTACAATGAAGAACAGATGAAGTTTTGCAAGAGCAAAATGTTTAAATTTACGACCCAATTTAGACAAAAGTTGCCACTCATATGTAGATCTCGTTACATATTCCTGTAAAATATATGTAACTGCAAATTTAGAGTGGTTACGAAATTGATACAGAAAAACTATCCAAATTCACTTTGGATACAAGGCAAAACATAATGTAGAACTTTTTCCATGGTATCTTATGGCTACCGCTGTTTACAGAAGGTTCTGCTATCTCTATAAATATACAATACAGTATACAATTACATACATATAGCACTTATCTGTCCATTGGACAATAATCACAAGAAAATGCTGAGGCAAAGAAACATTTCTTTGCCTATAGACTATAGGTGCAGATTCCGAAAAGCTGGAAGAAGTCAATGGCTCCTAAATCCAAAACATCCAGTGGCCACATTGTGAAACAAACTCGTAAAAACAATAGAGTTTACATGGTAAAAAAACTAAAGAAAACTCGGGAATTCAAAGTGAAAAATAATTTATTCAATATATACACATGTGCAACAAGACAGACTAATTACATCAAATCTGCACATTTAATATTTAAATTTCAAGAATTTTATGAAGTATAATATAAATCAAACTATCTACCAGTCAGAAGATGAAGCTGGGCTAGAAACAGTTTTAAAAAAAGTATAAGCTATGCAATCATGACAGCGGGGTATACGTATTAGAAAAACAATATTTCGTATTTTGATTTTGTCATAGAAAAGTACATAAAAAAAATGTAAATTTGTGAAATTATTTTGCACTATAAAAATCAAACACTTCAAACTTTTTTTTTTTTTTTTTTTGTGGAAATCAAATCTTATCACACACTATATAAAATTATCAGACTACCTTAGTGTAGGGTTCTTCGTAAGTATAAATCCGATCATTTTACCTAGTTTGTGTTAAACAGATCATTTTGAAATGTTATTAAAAAACAAAGTTTATGTGCTTTGGTCCTAAATCTTTCTTCCTGGAAAGAAAAATATCAGTCCGGGACGAGCATACAGGAAATAGGTCAGCTTTAACCTCACGGCGACTTAGACGCTGAAAGTTAGTGATAGCAAAAAATTTAGTCGCCTCGTGGCGACTGGCGACCTTGAATCTGCACTATAGACTTATCTGTGCAAGAAAGTTCTTGAAAACATCCTCTAACTAGAAAATCCTTTAAATAGTGTTGACTTCAGGATCCTAACTAGTAAAAATAATACCCCCCCCCCTCCCCCAGGAAAAAAAAGGCCCGAGTTCTTAATTTTCCAAAAAATAGAAGAAAAGTTTCTAGATTGTGAGAGCCAGTATGAAGAACTTTCAGATGACGAATTTGTTTAATTACATTTTTAAGCAATTTTCATTAAAACTGTCGAATGTTTGACTCTTATCTGAATTTTAATAGATTAGAAAAAAAAAAAAAATAGGATGTTATAATTGCAGAAAAATAATTTTATCATTAACTTCCCAACTCTGTTAAAGTATCAATAAGGTTATCAATAAGTAGCTATTAAGGGTCCTGTCCCTGCCGACGAAGACACGAGCTAATGGCTATGGGGAGGGATTTTTCTAATATCTCGTTTGCATTTCGACATTTTTAAATGTTTTTTTGCATTGGATAGCCGAGGTCCGTCTCTATAGCGCACCTTGGTTACTTTTTTGATTTTGGTCTTTTAATAAAGTTACTTTCATTTTCAAAACCGGTTCTGAAAATGAAAGTGTCATTCTAAAAAATATCTGCAACCAAAATCGAAAAAGTAACCAAGGTGCGCTATATAGACTGACCTCGGCTATCCAATGCAAAAAAAAAAAAAAAATTAAAAATGTCGAAATGCAAACGAGATTAGAAAAATACCTCCCCATAGGATTAGCTCGTGAGTGTCTTCGCCGGCAGGGACAGGACCCTTAAGTAATTAGTTTAACTCATTTATTCCTTGTCTTAATGCTTTAAAAGTGTTACCTAATTGAACGATCCATAATAAAAATAAAATTCAGATTTCAGTTGTAATGTCTCAAAATTAATTTCCAATTCAAACTAACCATCTCCGAAGAAACTTTGCTTTAAAATGTAATATATAGTTTGTTAAAATAAGTTTAATAGTATATCATTTATTTAAATGAAACAGTTCAACAGAAAGAAGTTGGAAAATAATTTCCGCAAGCTAGAATTGTCCTACCGCGCTACGCAAAAGAAGCTCTAGGATTGACAGCAGAACAAACAATAGGTTGCTCATTTGTAAGGGATATAGAGTACCAGTGACGCGGAGCCGAACAATTTTTTATGCTCCAGCTCCGCTCCTAGAGAAAATACTGTGGCTCCAGCTCCGGCTCGACTCGAGCTTTTGAGTTGCAGATTTTAATTTACACGTTTAATTTTTTGCTCACAAATATTTTCTATCTTCTTTAAAGATCTGACAAAATGCATTTTACTTCTCATCAAACTTGAAATGTTTGTTCAGAAAATATGACATCTTTTAGCTTTTGCTTTTAAAATAGAAAGTTTGGTGGAATTTTAAACACAAAAATCTTAAATTTCTTCTACACTTTTCAAACAGCCAAAATTGTACAACTACACATGTAAACAACAGCCGGCCATATTTGTTTTCAAATAGTGTTGTCACTTGGTTCAAGTAGAAAGTAGAAGTAGTGTTAACCATGTTTTGAGAAGGTTTCCTTCTTTCATAATAATAAAAACCTAAAAAATGATATAATTAAAATACTGAATAATGATGTAATTAAAATATTTTAAGCCTAGAAATTTAAAAGACTGGGGAAAAAAAAAGATTTAAAAGAATATTAAAAACTAAAGGAGCCCTGGAGCTGGGGAAAATTTAGAGCTCCAGCTCCAGGGAAAACACAGCTCCGGAGCACTCCGGCTCCGGGCTCCAGCTCGAGTACTATATTTGAGCTGAAGAATAACTCCAAAAATGATGTCATATCACAACTTTCTGTTAAGGACTCAATAGTGCCGGGTGACTCCGGCAATCATTTTTCTTAACCCTTCACTGCACGATTTTTTCTATTTGAATGAAAAAAATTATTTGAAATCTATATCGGTCTAATAATGGGAAAATTTGGATACCACTTTTTGTAAAAAATAATTGTCATGAACTTATATCTCCAACATTTGCAAAAGAATTCTACCACAAAGATTAAAAATATTGGTAGCCTAAAAAGTGGCTACAGAAACTGCTTTCCAGCAGGTATGCGCAAAATCTCACGTGGGGGGGGGGGGGGGGGGGATACTAAAAATAGGAAGAAAAAAAAATTAATTTTCTGCACTAAAAACTTTAAAAAATGCAGTAAATATACAACAAAGGGGAAAAAACAGTTTTGAAGAGGATACAAGATAAAATGACAAGTATTAACTTTAAGTATTATACAAGCATTGACTTTATTGATAAGTTAAGAGTGGGGAGGGAGGAATCAAACCTTTCGCCTAATTATGACTTAGGAAACACTTCACTTATCTAGAGAGGATGAAGGGGCATTGTGGTCTACCGGGCTACCTTTTATCAATTCAATACTAGAATCAACATGCCTATTTATTCAAAATAGGCTATTCAAGAGGGAAAGTCATGTTACATCAATTGGCAACCCTCCAACTGAAAAGGTGACGAGAATTCAAAAGTCTCACTAAAAAGGAACAAAATACTTCAAGGATCAGTTATCAGGATTTTGTACGATTTTGATTTTTAAATACAGTAAACTTACTAAGGCGGAATTGATCGGGACCGAGAAAATTTTCCGTAGTAGACAATATTCCGCCTTAGACAAATTTTACTCTATGTCTATGGATTCGCAAGGACTTGAAAATCTTTCCCAATTAGACAGATTTCCGTCTTACACAGAGTCCGCCTTACAGAGAGTTTACAGTACTTTCCAACATCTGAAAAGTGTCTATGCATTCAGCAGTATGTCTGTTCCAGTTCTAACTCGCGTAAATATACTTGGATTTACACGTAACTGATATACGTTAAGGTTTAATATAGCATGTTTTTGTTGAAAATAGTGTAGCAAGTATAGTTATTTACAGGGTATTCAAAAGAATTCAGTTATAGTGTATGGGGGGGGGGGGGGGGATCGTTTGCGGTGTATTTTAATGTTACACTATTTCAAATATAATGAAATTGATATTAATTGCTGAGGTGCACAAAACCATGCTTTCTGCAGAATATGGCGTGTAAAGTACGATTCATTTACAGGGCCACACAAAAGAATTCGATTATGTAATGGTCTACAGGGGAAAACTGCAGAGTGTTTTAATTATCTTACATTATTTCAAATATAATGAAATGGATATACATACTGAGGTTTACTAATATTTGCTGTAGAAGATGATATGCGTACCATTTATCGTTCATAGACAGGGACAAATAAAAGATTTCAGATACAGTATTGTCTACATGCGTTTTTAAGTTTAAATTTTTGCATAACTACGTGGTGTAAATTATATAGATCATACAGAGGGCTACACAAAAGAATTCATAAGCATTACTGAGGATGAGCGTGAATTGCTTAAAGGTGTATTTTAATTTGAGTTTTCTTTATACTAAATAGAGTTGAGCTTGTAAAGACATAAGATGTAGAAATAAATAAAATCCTATACAGTACAGAGTTATGCAAATAACTGGCTACATGACCGCCTGTTAATATAAAGTCCCGGAAGTGCGCTTTAGGCAGTTTTAATAGTATTTTTGCCCGAATATTTTAGCTTAATTTGTGGCGTGTATAAAAATCTGTCGGTAATATACAGGGCTGTAGAAAAGAATTTAAGTTACGTTTCCGTTTATTGGTAGAAATTGAAGGTAAACTCCACTGCGTTATGCGTTTTCGTACTAAATTTTAGCATATATTATAAAGAATATGTATACAAATCTATAGATCATGATACAGGGCTGCACAAAAGAATTTGAGTATCTTTCCGGCTATCGGCAGTATTCACAGAAATTTGGTTTTCAAATGCGTTAAGCGTTTTCTAAAATGTTTACTTATGTACTTTATCGTATTAAATAGGGATGTACCCTCAGAGTAATCATATATGATATTTACTCTGAGGATGTACCGAATAGTGATTTTGGCCGAATACCGAATATTCGGCCGAATACTTTTAAATTTGAGACCATGAAAGTATTAAAAAGTTAAATTTTAAAACAATTTTACGTAATATTTAACACATACTTCCATAAACAAGATATTTTTACAAGTAAATTTGACAAAAAAACATATGCTTTTAATTGTTATTTAAGAAGAGGATAGTTTTAAAGCTTCTTTAGTTGATAAAATTTTAAATTTCATGGACTCCTCTGAATTAAAACAAATGAATAAATTGTTCTTAGTAAATTCTAAAACAAATATTTTAAAATCAAAGTGAAATTTTAAAGGAAAAAATTCTACAGTCATCTCGTGTACTGTTTGTCAGGAAAGGACTAAAATCGTCACTGGTTAATTTTCTTACGTTATACTTTACAAATAGCAAATAAAGAATGTAAAAGCATTTTTTTTTTTAAATATAATTCTATTTCAAATTATTCAATTTTTAACTGTCAATTGATAAAAATATTTAGAAGTTGTTTTAAGGTTTTTAAAAATATTTTAAAAAAGGTTTAAGTATTGCGCCTGGTCGAATATTCGGCCTAACGAATAGTTTGATATTCGGCCTAACGAATAGTTTGATATTCGGCCTAACGAATAGTTTGATATTCGGCCTAACGAATAGTTTGATATTCGGCCTAACGAATAGTTTGATATTCGGCCTAACGAATAGCTTGATATTCGGCCTAACGAATAGCTTGATATTCGGCCTAACGAATAGCTTGATATTCGGCCTAACGAATAGTTTGATATTCGGCCTAACGAATAGTTTGATATTCGGCCTAACGAATAGTTTGATATTCGGCCTAACGAATAGTTTGATATTCGGCCTAACGAATAGTTTGATATTCGGCCTAACGAATAGTTTGATATTCGGCCTAACGAATAGTTTGATATTCGGCCTAACCGAATATTCGATAGTATGGCCGAATACCGAATAGATACCGAATATTCAGTGCATCCCTAGCTGATTACGATGAATTAATATTAACGATAAATAAAAATTAAAAGATTTTTTTTTTCCAAATTATGATAAGTAATTTAGCGCAGAACTATCTAAATTTCTTAGTAAAGTTATTCGGAAATCTCAAATTCCTTTCGGCTTCATTGTAAGCTGTTTCCGCTGTACAGACATGGTTCAAAATCAGACTAGTTTTATATATTGATGTAAAGCTGCAAACTTTGCATTCCTAGACAAACAATTGAAAATATAAAAAGAAAAAAAAAACTTTTATTCAACAATCATGCAGTTATTGACAAATTAAACATTTAAAAACAATGAGAATAAAAATTTGACTTTTTAAAGTAAGATTATGGAACAAACTAAATATGTGAAAAGTAAAATTCGAACATAAAAAATTTGGGGAAATTTATTTTTAACTAGCCGCCCTTGGCGACCAGTTTGGTCTCCCTTAAAATTTATGTTTGGGAAAGCATGCTAAGCTTTGTATCATGTTACTTTTATTCATAATTTAATTTACTTGGACCTCCTTAAATATAATTAATTTAATACCTTAAGCTGTTAGTTTTTGTTGCGTTAAAATATCTCAATTTGTTGATTTTCTGCAAGCAAGTAAACCCTATTGGTTTACAATGAAAGTCTATGGGAATTTGGCGAAATATTAGAGATATCGCGAAGTTGGTGTCACTTTTGGTTATTAATTTTGGCCACCAAGTTGGCGACAAACTTGGCAGCATTTTGCGACAGGGTCCCCCCCCCCTCCCCCCCCCCCCCCCCCCAATGGCCGCTTGGCATATAAAAAGTGAAGCGGTCATCTATTTGCTCTATGCGTGTATGAATGGATTTAACTCATTTTTATAATTTTTTTTAATTTTCTTACATATACGTACATGTGTGTAAGTTTATATTTAGATGATTACCAGTAATTTTTCTGTGTGCTACTAACTAATTAAATTAATTAGTTGCAGTTTATTAATTCTGTAATTACTTACTGTTTCTTCTAGGTGTTTTAAGGGTGCCGCACCCTGACCCTAACCGTTTTGTAATTGGCGAAATGCACCTTGCCTTTAAAAAAAAGTGAAATTCACCTGTAGTTGTAATCAGATTTATTGCAAAAAACTTTCCCATTCCACAATATTTCTAAAGCTATGTGCCCAGGACCTTGCAAAAACGATAGAACTTTATTTCTTTAGAAAAAACAAGATATTAAAACATGTTATTTAATTGTATTTTTCAATTTGTAATTTATAAAATTATTAAAATTAATGACACTTTATTTATACTTAAAAATATTTTTTTTAATCATTATTAAACATATTACCAATACATTTCCTCATGAAATAGTGCCTTTTTTAGAACTAGCATCCTGCCCCTATAAATGCTACATTATCATTTTAGTAAGTAAAGCATAAAAATGCAATATGTTCCTAATTAGAGAGTAAATTGTTTAATAATTGCTAATTTTAAGTAGTTTAACAATTTAATATAACGCAGTTAATAATTTTAATCAATATTAAATATCACTAGCATTTAATATAGTTTTACATAATTACTACAAAATATTAATGTTATGTAACGTTGTATGGTACTAACAGATGAAACTACTAAATTGCAGTTTATCATTTCTGTAATTATTAACTAATAATTATAATTTTATTAATTAAAGTGTAAAAACAGATTATGTTAGCAATTAGAGTTTTAATTGTTTTGGAAACCTAAGACTCTTGGTAGCTATTCAGTATTTGAACACTGGGGGGGGGGGGGGGGAATCTTAAAAATCCTATTTAAAAAAACTTTTTTTTTTTTTTTTAACTCTAATTACTATATATTGTTGTGTGTATATTACTTATTTCAACAAACTTCGATCTCGCATTTAAATAACCAATTTATTTTCAGGAGATGTGTAAATTTTTTATGTATGTTATTCTCTTATTAAATTGTCTTGTGTATTTTACTACTGATATAAACATGGTATTCATATAACAAAAAATTGGCGATTAAGGCGATTTCAAATGTGTATTTTTTTTCCCATGTTTAAACAAAGCTATGCAGTAGTTTTACATTTAAATATATCTTTGTCACCCGAAAATGATACACTTTATATACACTAAAAAATATTAAAATCAACATAAGCACCAATTTAATAATGTAATCCTGTAAATCAGTAAAACCTCCTCAGACGGAAAGCACTAAAGACTGGAAAAATATTTCGTTTTAGACATATTCCGTTCACACAGGTTTTTCTATATTAGCTTTGAGTTTGTCACCCGGTGATACGCGGAAGTATGAACTTCTATTTAGTGGTACTTCGGTCTAAAAGTTTGGGAGCCTCTGCACTATGATAATCGGTCTTACCTACAATCTCAGTAAAAATACAGGGGAACCCGGTTAAGACGCGTTTCAAGGGAGTGAACTAAAGTCGCGTATTAAGCGGAAATCGCGTATTAAACGTGATCTGTATAATGTTGAAGGAATTGGTCTTATACATTAAATCATCTAAATGAACTTCAGAGCTTTCATTTATGCGTTTACGGTTGAAAATTGTATCTTTTACCTATATTCAGATTGAAATTTAATTGTATTACACTTTAACGCATAGTTTCTTCTTATAGGACAAACTGGAATAATAGCGGAAAATAAATATGGATTCCAACATGACTTTATTGTCGATTAATACATTGCAACCAAAAATTATTTTCCTATTAAGACTTTTTTTTTAAGAAAAAAAAAATCTTTGAAGCACAACCCAGTTTTTAAAATCATATTTAGTACTTGTAATAACGAGTGCCATTATACAGCGAAACAGCACCGAAAACTGGCGATATAAAACAATTATATATCAAATAAGGTGGACCTTGTCCCTTACGGATACGTGTTTACTGTAGCTGATGACGAAGCTGTTAATATTTTTAGCTCGTAACGCGTCCTATGTATTGTTTTTATTTTATGGTGATTTTTTACAAAGATTTATTATTTTAATTGAGTAGTACCATTATAATTGGTCCTTCATTACTAATATAATAAGAAAAACTCTCCTTATAAAATGATGTTATAGCAAAAAGTAAACATGAAAGAATTATCCAATCGCAGTCGTATTTAATCTTTACGAGTTTAATTTTGTGTTGCCTGTAATATGCAATCTAAAACCTCTCTAACAACACGTATGAACATCTCTAATCATAATTTTTATGACGTATCTGAGTAACCTGAATTCGTCTATATCTGTCTTCTACAGTAAAAACATACACGAAGCGAGAGACGGAAGAATTGCAGTTTTTCTAATTTAGCAGGTTTTTTTATTCAGATATCTACCACTATTTCAGATTAGTAATTTTCGCCTTAATCTGTTGTTAAATAAATTAAATACTATTCGGAAACGGTGTTTTCTTTTTCTGAATAATAAAAATCCGCTAAATTGCTAACACTCGAGAGAGAGAAGGAATTTACGTCTTGACCAATGAATTCGCGTGATTCCCCCCCCCCCCCTCAAAGAACCGAAAATTTATCGCGTATTAAGCAGGATCGCGTCATAACTGTTCGTGTATTAAACGTGATCTTTTTACATTAGCCTTATGGGCGATGTTGAAGCGATCGGAAAAAAATCCGCGTATTAACCGTGAGCGTCTTAACAGGGTTCGACAGTAGTTCAACTTCGCGCATTTCTAATAGAATTTCTGAAATAAAATGTATAGTAAATTAAAAAAATTAAAGAACACCTTTAAAAAAAAATCTAAGAACAAACCTAAAGAATAAATTATTTAAATCTCAGAAAATGAATTCACCAAAACAAAACGAACGCTATCGCATCCTTGAGGCTTGAGGGCAAGGACACTGTCTCGACAAGGTTAGTGGAAAATCAGCTAGGAAGTGGTTCAACCCTGTAACTGATAAGCATCCAAAAGCAACGAGCTGTGACAGACTTTTGTTTAACACCGATTTTGTTTTACAGGATAAACAAAATTAATCTTGCTTTAATACATTTTTTATATGTAAAGATGAGACAAGTTGGACGTGCCAATCCCGAAACTTTCTTCTATCTCATATTTTAATATTTCAAAATGTTGTTACATATGTCAATATTTCATTTTTATTAGTTCAGTACTACATCAACTTTGGCTTTCATCTTAAATTTCTGCTTCAGTCAATCGGAGTAAAAACGAGTTTATCTCGATTAGGGATGCACCGAATAGTGATTTTGGCCGAATGCCGAATATTCGACCTACAGGCGAACCGAATACCGAATATTTGGCAAGCCGAATATTAACTGCTAGACCGAATACCGAATATTCGGCTTATCGAATAATTTTATATTTCAAAGTTTAAAGGCATTAAAATGTTAAACTTTAAAACAGTTTTACATAATATTTAAAACAAACTTTTATAAACAAGAACTTTTTTCAAGTAAACTTTATGCTGAAAGAAATCTGCTTTGAGTTATTTAAGAAGAGGATAGTTATAAAAAAATTTAATAAAATTTTAAATTTCATGACTTCTGTGAATTAAAACAAATGAATAACATTTTCTTAAATTCTAAAACAAACATTTTAAAATCAGAGGAATTGTGAAAAAATTAGAAGAAAAATTGTACAGGATCATATATTATTTGTTTGTTAGGAAGAGACTAAAGTAAATAAATAATACAATCTATTCAAATTTTATATGGTGGCAACTCAGCAAGAATAACTGTTCTGCTCTCTTATTAAGCAAGGAAGTTTTTAAATACATCCTAGATCGGTGTCTGGAGTGGGCGATCATTTTCAGAGATTGTAAATGTTCTTAAAATCTCAGCAAGAAACAGATTATTTACTGGACAATGTTCAGGAACTTGCATTTGTACAAATTAATTCCTATTAAAATCCTCGTGATTGGTTAATTTTCTTAAATAATACTTAACAAACAGCAAATAATGTAAAAACATTCTCTTTTATTTAAATATATGATTCTGTTTCTAATTTTTCTGAATATCTTTAAGTTGACTTAAACGTATAAGTGATAAAGGTTTTTAAAAATATGTTTTAAAAGTTTTTTTTAAGTATTCGGTTGGCCGAATATTTCGATATTCGGCCAAACCGAATATTCGGCAGCCCGAATAGTTTGTTATTCGGCCAAGCTGAATATTCGGTCATACCGAATAGTTTGATATTCGGTCAAACCGAATAGTTTGATATTCGGTCAAACCGAATAGTTTGATATTCGGTCAAACCGAATAGTTTGATATTCGGTCAAACCGAATATTCGGTAATATGGCCGAATAGCGAATATATACCGAATATTCGGTGCATCCCTAATCTCGATCATGATATTTATTAAAGTCGCGAATAGTCGGCTTATCAGGATGGGAAGTTCCCGTCGATTCACGAGCCACCGATGTACAATAGAACTACGAATAAGCGAGTATCAAGTGCGAGTATTACTCGGGCACAGAGGGTTCCGTAGAATAAATATATGAATTTGTAATTATATTAAAAAAACTATTGCTAAAAGAATACTAAGACTTTGTAATAAACTATATAAAGGGTTGGGTATAACTGTATATACTAAAAAAGTGTAAATGGATATACCATGAAAGTTCAAAGAGATGGAACCTAAATAATATCAAATACTATAGCTATTCTGTATAACTTATTTTTCAATATCCTAATCTGATGAACTTAATTCGGTACTGACAATATTTCAAAATGTTATATTTAATATTTCAAAATGTTGTTACAGATGTCAATATTTCATATTTATTAGTTCAATACCATATCAACTTTGACTTTCATCTTAAATTTCTGCTTCAGACAATGGATCGGAGTAAATATGAGTTAATCTCGATCATGATATTTATTAAAATCAATAGTTTTCTGTTATGTATCAGCTGTTCGCGAATAGTCGGCTTATCAGGATGGGAAGTTCCCGCCGTTTCATGAGCTGCCGGTGCACAGTAGAACTACGAAAAAAACAAGAAAATTACAGAAAAATCGCTATTATAGTGCCACCTTTCGGCGGAATATTTCCAAATTCAGGGAGGACATTCTTGCCATGGCCAAAAACTTAATAAAGAATTTGTTCAATTCTATGGATAACTTCACACACTTTTTGATGGTACAATGGCGACAGACACCTGGTCAGACAGACATTTTCTATAAACATGTTTTTGGGATGTCTGACCCCTATAAAACGTAAATCCGTCGAAAACCGGAAGTCGAAAAAAATTTCGATTACAATACATACTTTCTTCTATTGAAGATAGAAGGTAACAAGGGGGGATAAAAAATAAAAAGCTATTACACCCCCCCCCCCCAAAAAAAAGGGTTTATTTTTATACCAAAATATACAGTGTTGTACTTAACATAAATTTAAATGAGAAAATAGTTTTTCTCATTAAAATTTCTCTTCTGCTGGAAGGAGGGGGGTGGGGTGTTGAAAAATTAAGGCGCAAAACTAACATCACTTAATTTTTTAAACAAGTGAGAATTCATTTTAATTTGACAGAATTAACTTTTAAATTGAAGTGGTGTATTATCTACAACCACGAATTTTTAATCAAAATTTGTACCAAAATTAAATAAAAGTTTGCTATTACAATTTACATTAAAAGAATTATTTTCGAAATTATTTTTTCGCAAGTTCGGTTGAGTTTTTAATATTACAGCAATAGAATTACTTGCCCCAGAAAGGATATAAAATAATTGCTGGAGATTAGCAGTTACCTAGTCTTAAAACAAATTATACGTAACTGCATTATTTAGCAGAATAGCTGGCTTGCAATTAGAACTAACTGCGACAAATAGCAACAGAACCAATTTTTTAAAGAAAAGGAAAGCAGGAGAGAGGCAGGGGCAAACAGGTCAATATTTAGTTATGTTTAGTGGAGTGCTGTAAGAAAATGTACAGCATAAAACAAAGTATGATTTGTTAACAAAGTTAACAATTGTAAAGTAAAAGATCTGTGTATAGATGTACTTTACTAATATAGCTATTCTTGTTTAACTTTTTTGGCGATTTTTGAGTCGTTTAAGCGTCGAGGGACTAATTTTTAGTGTAAAATAAAAATTTTAGTTCTATGTTAAAAATAGGTATAAATTGTGTGTATGATACGTCTAGAGGCAAAAAAAATTAGAGTTTTTTTAACTTATCGATTATGCCGTTCTGTAGATAAAGAACTTTTGCTCTTTAATTTTTTAGCCAAAATAAAAAATAAAATTCCACCGTTTACGTTTGAAGTTCCAGAACTTACGTTTGAAGCTGAATGGTTAAATGTAGAATCAATAATTATGTGGGACATCTTATTTACTACAACCATTGAAAGATAATTTAACTTATATAAGTTATTTACATCTTCATTTGAAATAATCTTTTCAAGTTTTAGTTTAATTCCGTTTAAACTGCACAACAGGTTAGGGAATAAAAAAGCACAGCTTACACGTACGTTCAAAATTCAAAGCTTACATTTACATTCAAAATTTTCAATAAAAACAAAGTATTTTGTTGCATTTAAAACAAATTTTTTCATACTTGATACTAGTAAATCCTACAGTTTGTTTTTGTGAGTCTGTATAAAAATCAAATCTGCGACTATTTTCAATTAGATCTTTTTCAAATTTTACTACGCAAGGGGGAAATAAGACCTTTAGAATTTTGTTTTATTAAGTTTTTATGTGAAGTGAAATATGATTTAGTTTCTGATTTATAATAACTGAAGTATTTTAAAAGTCATCAATAAATTGACGATTTTGAAAAAAAAAAATAAATAAATAAATAAAAAACTATATATATATATATACAGTCAAGGATCCATAATTCGCACACCCATAATCTGCAATTTTCTATAATTCACATTGCTTAATGAATGTAAACAATTAAACAAATTTACAAATTCTTGATCCAAAAATGATTTTTTAAAAGAAATATCTGAAAATTTTAAATATAAAAGTGAATATAATCAATTTTTTAATACAAGAATTTGAAAAATGCATTTTTTGAGGTAGCATATTAAATTAATTATTATATTTCATATTTTTTTTTTCATGTTATACTGAATGTAGAATTAAAATACTGTCCAGAAATAAGAAAATGACATATAATCCATAATCCGCAATATTCCATAATCTGCACAACCTTTGGTCCCAACTTGTGCGGATTAAAGAACTTTGCCTGTATATATATATTTTTATTTGATGGGGGTGGAGAATACAAATTACCTAACATTCCAATATTTATAAAATCTAATAAATGCCACAAAAAAGAAAAGAAAAAATTGAAAAATAGCAGCAAAATGAAATAATTCTTTATGCAAGGGACATTATTATTATTATTATTATTATTATTTTTTAATAACAGTTTCCATATTTCAGTAAAAAATATAATTAGGATTGTAATTTTGACCGGTCAAAACTAATTTTAACCAGAAGAGCGTTCAAAACTGGCTTTAACTGCCTAAAACTGGTCAAAATTTGTTTTAACCACTCAAAAGTAGTCTAAACTCTTAAATAACTAGCTTAAATACATTTGTGAGAATGTTAATGCCACATATATACTAAGTGCTATTATAATAATCTATAATGAAGAAAAAGTAACGAATAAATAAAGGACCTTATAAAATTCTCTTTAAAATGAAGGGTCATACAACTCTACGCCTGATAGAACTTGAGAAATTCAGAATTGAAAACATTTATGCAAGCCAAAAAATGATTTTTCAAAATTTAAATAACTGTATGAAAATTTAATGAGAAAAAAAAATATATTCTCATTTATATCAGGGAGAATTATCCCTGACAGTTTCATTGAAATCTGAAATGGTGAGGTGGAGTCACATGGTTGGCGTGGAATGGCCCTATTGTAAAAATCAAATTGTATCAGTTTTCAATCAGTGAATCTTCAAATTTGTTACGCAAGTTGAAAAGAAAACTACATTTAGAATATTGTATAAATTAGTTATTGTATAATTTGGAATACAGTATGACTTCAGAAATCCGGCAACTTCAAAAATCCGGCATCAAAACCATCTTTTCCCTTCCCTTTTCTTTTGCACTTTCAAGTTATTTGAGAAAAAAAAATAATTCTTTATGAAATAAAAATTTCATGATTTAAAATAAAAATCCAAAAAAAGACTTTTCTCATTTGCTAGAGGCGATTATTTTCTGAACAAATTTTCTGGAAGCAACGTAAACAGCTTTGGAGAGTTACGGAATTATTATATATGACGCAATTATGGAAGAAACTAATTTTCAGCAACGCCGACATCAATGATGAGGCAGAATTTTCAGGCTTTTACATTTCCCGTGAAAAGACCACAATTTATGACCTGACTGAAAACGCAAAATCTGAGAATGCATTAAGTGTCGAAAAAATGGATATAGATGATTGGATAAGCAATGACGAAAATGCATCAACAACGAACAATTTAACAAACAGCAAGATCGCTGATGTTGTGCTAAATAAAACTGCCAATAATGCTAGTAGCAGCAGAAGACAAGGATGAACAACTGACAGAAGAAAAGGTGTCACTAAAAAAATGCATATATTTGTCTGGAGAATTAATACATGCTTTAGAGAACCAAAATTGTATTTCTGAAATAGACATTCTTCCTTTGTATTTTTTAAAAAAAGAAAAAAAAAACTTGCAAAAGAACGACCAAAAAATTGAAACAAAGTTGATATCGAAGTTTCTGAAATTACAACTGAAGAAATAATGTCGCTCTTTATTAGAATTTTTTTTTTTCTGTAAGATAGAAAATGTCAATTCAAGTAATTTTTTATATATTTAATTCTCTTTCTTACATTATTATCACTTAATAATGAATTAAATTATGGCTAAAGGCACCTTTAAGAATATAGTATTTTTTATATTCCTAGTTACTACTTTTGATATTCCTTCAAAAATGCGGAATTTTCAAAAATCCGGCATAGTGTTGGTCCCGATAATGCCGGATTTTGAAGTTACACTGTATCGTATTAGTATCAGGGTTCGTAAATATCACTATATTTTCGAAAATATAAATATCCGATATTTTCGATATATGTATATCCTCTATTTTCAAAATAGTGAACTTACTGCTGATAAATATTTGCAAGCGTAATAATATAAATTAGAAACTAAAATGGCATGTTATAACTTTAGAAAATTACCTACATTTTTTTTCACTTGAGATTTTTTTAGCGCAATTGTGCAGTAATAATTGGGAGGGGGGGGTGGGTCGCAAATCAAAGAGCATATCTTAAGTTTTAAAAACAATTTTTTTAATTTGGAAATTGGTTGAAAAATGGTCCTCTGGCGGCCTTTGATAGCGCGGTGTGGAAAAAGTGAAGCGTTCCGCGGGACCAGATGAGTCTCGGAATCTGCTTATCTGTAACAAAAAAGTGCGAAATTGCACGTCAAACGTGGCAAATGAGGTGCGTTCGTACTATAGCTAGTTTTAAATATTTTTTGCACCGCATATTGTACTGAATATATATTTTAGTGCAATTCAGTAAGTGCATATCAATTTCATTCTGTTCAAAAGGCTGTAACACTGTAACATCATTAAAATGCACTTGAAATATTTTTTTCCCCATCGGCCGTAATGTAACGGAAAACTTTTGACTGCCCCTGTCATTAAACTAAATATCTGATTTTCATAAAATTCGAAATGACTCGATAAAATATTGCAGCAACAATTATATATTTAAAATTTCAGACCATTCGATAGGGTAGTTTTTGCTCTGTTATATGCGGACGGGCGAACGGACAGACGGACGGACTGAACGACGAGTATAGGTGCTACGTATTTATATAATTACGAAAGCACCTAAAAAGCCCTTAACCTCTACCTGCGCATCCCGCGATTTCCACGGGCAACGTCAAAGTATCAAAATTTGCGCAACTCGCGAATTCCGCGGGAATGCACTTAACCAAGATAAATTGTCAGAATTTCGCTTTTATATGATTCTTCAAATTCAGTCTTCTGACTTTTTTTTTTTTTTTTTTTTTTTTTTTTTTTTAAATGATCTAATTTTATATTTAAAAAAATTTACAAATTTTTATTACATATTTTAACTAAAATATATGTAGATTTAAACATGTAATAAAATAAATGCGAAGTTTTTTTAACCTATTTTGATAAAAAATTACGCAGCGAGAAGGTTAAAATGTACGATATTTTGTAATCCTCGGATGTGCATCAATTTTTCGATCGTGAAGAAAATGGCAGCCGTTAAAAATTTTAAGTTGTCGATTTTAGACAAAAATTTTCGGATTTAAGGGGGTCTGGGACTATCTAAAGTTCCTTGAAAGATATATGTATGAAATTTTTAACAGATTTTTATGCTATATTTGCAATAAATTGTCTTCAGGAATTTTAATTTTGAGTAATAATTGTGAAAATAGGCTAATTAATGCAAAACTCACTCATAAAAAAACTTCATTTTTTTACTTAAAATTTTTTTATAAAATTCCTAATCAGTATTTTAATTTTGTAAATCGAATAAGTACTTCCAGAGTTATATCAAAAATTAAATATGTTTAAAATTTTACAATTTAAATTTTTCTTAAATATTTAAAATTTCAGATTTTTTTTACATGCAATATTCTTATATTAAAAGATATTTCAGAAAAAAAATTCATAAAATCTGTATAAATAAAAAAAAATAGAATTCTGAGCGCCGGACCCCCTTAAATCGCGAACGAACATTGAAAAAAGCGTCCGTGAGAAACTACAAAATTGGATACTACAGGGGTTCTCAAACTATGGTACGTGTACCAGTACTGGTACGTGAAGATCTGTTTACTCGTACGCGAAACTCCGATACATGTACGTGAAATGAAATAATTCATCAACCCCGTATTGTCTGCTCTGTTATTACTGCTTTGACAGATTTGCTTTCTCTTATTTTAATGTAATTTCGATTAGAAATTTTAGATAAATATTGCTAACGTTTCGGTAGATGTTGAGTTGACCTTTCATCGACCCTGAAAAAAAAGAAAGTTTTCTTCTATTACTTTATTGTATGTGTGTGTATTACTTATGTCAACGATCTTCCATCTCTAATTAATAAGCAGTTTACTTTCAGAAGGTATGTGAATTTCTTGTAAATTATCCATTTATTAAATTAAGTGTATTTTACTATTGATATAAACATAGTATTCATATAACAAAAAAAAAAAAAAAAAAAAAAAAAAATGACGAACAAGGCGACTTCAAATGTGTATTGCTTTTCTATGTTTAACAAATCTATGTAGTATTTATGTTCTGTATTTAAATACATGTCTATATGCCACCGAAAAATGATACGCTTTATTTTGATTTTTCTGTATGCTTTGAGTTTGTCACAGGTGGTACGCGGAAGTGTGAACTATTAGTGGTATGTCGGTCGAAAAGTTTGGGAACCCCTGGTATACCAGAAAAGCATGAAAATTTCAATCAAATCGGTGGATCCAATCTCGAGTTCTACCTAGTAACGTACCGATTTGTAAAACAGCTTCGAGAAAAACAGGTTTAAAGATTTACAACTTTTTAAACATAGCTAACAGTGACAATCTTCAACTTGCATAAAATTATCTATACCATACCAGTTCCATATAATGAATTTTCCTAGGCTTCCTCAATTCTTTAAGCTTTTTTTTTCTTTCACAATACGCTAAAAAATGAGCCTGTTCACTGCAACAATTAAAAGGCGGATAACTTCAGAACCAATGCGAATTGCGAAAAAACTGCTTTACCACAAAGTTTGGAGTGAAAATATGAAAAAATAAAGCCTTAACCCCTTCGGGACGGGACCCTTTTACGAAATTTTTAATCTTTTGTCACCGTTTTTTAAAAGCAAAAATTTGTGTCTTCTTGAATCGAGAAAATGCGCTGATTAAACAAGGCAAATTTTACTGGTGAGGAAAAACAAGGATTCTGAGCGCTTCATGCGGCACGTATACGTGTCGCTCGTCCCCAAGGGGTTAAACAATATTTTAAAATTGCATTTTTCTTTCCCTTTTCACTTTGAA
Organism: Maratus speciosus; assembly: GCA_963932465.1. Taxonomy (NCBI): domain Eukaryota; kingdom Metazoa; phylum Arthropoda; class Arachnida; order Araneae; family Salticidae; genus Maratus; species Maratus speciosus. The sequence goes on from OZ010791.1 coordinate 146,817,116, forward strand.
CAAAAAATCGAAGATCAACTAACTGAAAACAGGAACAATGCTGTTATACGCTTATATATAACTGTAGGATTCAGTATCAAGTGAAGAGCCCAGATGATAAAAGTGGTAAGTGACAATCATTGAGAAAATTTTAAATTTCCAAATCTTTATTAGCGTTTATTGTCAAATGCCTCCTTTATCAATTAAAGTCGCCGAGTATTCGGTTATTTCAAATAGTAATTTAAGAGATGGTAGAGGACCACTATCTTAATCATATGATTAACTTTTTTTTGTTGTTGCATACCACCTTTATCATCAGAGCTCTTCATGTATCAAGAAATCCAATTTATAAAACAAAATTAAAAAAAAAAATTTTTTTTTGAAAATTAATCTTTTTTATTATTATTCCCTAACATGTACAGTTTAAACTCAACTAAACCAAATCCCAAAAAGATCCTGTAATGAAGCTGTATATAACCGATTATCTAAATTAGATTAATTTTACCTTTCAATTTTACATTTACAAATTAAAAGTTTCAAAGAGTGGAAAAGGATTCGTTTTCTTTGGCTACAAAAGTCAATGCCAGAGCGCCAGAGACAAAATATCTACAGAAAGACTGTCAATAACACTTGAAAATTTCATTCTCACTTGTTTGACAAAATAAAGAAATTTCCTTCTCGCTTGTTTTTTTACAATATAAAAAATATCTTTCATGGTAATATTTTGAAAATAAATATCAAATACAGAAAATATCAAACATCTTGATACTTTGAAAATGTATATCACGATTATATCCATTGTTCAACGAACCCTGATTAGTACATAGTTTATTAAATTTCATGATAAGGGCAACATTTTTTTAGTTTCTTAGTTATATTAAGTCAATATTTATAATCATCAATAAATTAATTTCAAAAAATTGATACAAAAATATTGGATAAATATCAATTATTAACCCTAAACAATTAACCTGTAAAGTGAATGTTTCAATCTTTTAGCCCAATATAAAATTTGTCCTCTTGAATAAAGTTATTCGGAATTCTTACAGCAATTTTTGAATTCGTCGAGAATTTGGTGAGATTTTTAGCGTTTTTCGACGACTCTGACATCTGTAAAAGAAATCTTGTTACCAGAGTCAGATAATATAGACGAACACGCGAACGCCGTTCGCAGAAAATTTTCAAAGTTTGCAGACAGTTTTGGTGTTTTTTTTTTTTTTAAATAAATTTCTTTATAAAAAAGAATTAAGAACCCAATTGGTGTTATGCACGTCGCAGACTCTTGAGAAGGTCTGCAGACTATTTTTCAACTGGAGAAAAAAAAAAGTTTTTAAAATTTTTAAGAAAGAGTCGCAATATTAAGGAATGGTTTGTCTCAAAAACAGTAGATAAACTGATGAGTAAGAGTTCATCTCTTCCATCCATGGACTAATAACCTTTTCCTTTTAACATTCATTTATTCATATTTCAGTTATTTTATAAATTAATAAAATTACAAGTTTTGTTGAGCAATCATAAATTGATTTCTTTATATAAGTTAATGATTAAAATATTTCACATTTTAATAAATATATATATTTTTAAATTTTCATTAGTTTTTCTTTCATTTATTAGTTGTCTATGTTAAGTATACCATTCAATAGTACATTTCTTGACTGAGTTTTAATAATGCTTGTAAATTAATATTTTTCTTTTAGTGGTGTTGCTTAGTGGCACTCCACTCGCATATAACTTTTCATTTTTGCTGTTAGCAGAAGTATAGGACTTGGGAGGGACGCAGCTTTTTTTTTTTTTTTTTTTTTGCAGAAAATTTATAAGAAATTATTAGAGTTCGCAGACAGTTTTACATATCTAAGTCTGCTTGTTACAAATTTTTAGTCGGATGTAGTAAATTTTTCTCCGAGATTTTTGAACTTTTCGTGGAATTTTTAGCATTTTCTCGCTTTTCGTGACGATTTTTCCCACAATAGTAAAAAGAATTGGGTCCCTTCTAGCTCAATATAGCAAAATTTGTCTTTTAAATAAAATTTATTCTGAATTCGTACAGCGATTTTTTTTATTTTTCGCGAATTTTCGGGTTACGGTTTTAGAGACTTTTCGCGTTCCACGATGATTTTTTTTCGCTCGTAAGAAATCGTGTTTTAATCTTTTGACCAGTTGATAAATGTTGCCCTCTTTTCAATAAAGTTTATTCCTAATTTGTACAGCAATTTAATTTTTCGCAAACAGTTTTAACTTTTTCGTTTTTTGCGACGACTTTTTCACGTTCGTAATAGGTTAATATTTTGGCCCAATATAGCAAGTTTTGTTTTCAGCTATTGCAATTATTGCATATTTTGCGATCTTTCGGGATTCGAGGCTATTTTTCCGGATTAATAAAAGGAATCCGGTTTTATCCCAATATAGTAAATTTCGATCTCTGCTATTTCTAAATTTTTCCAGAAATTGTATGAGATTTTTAACATTTTATTTTACGTTTCGTAGAGACTATTTTATTTTGTTTTATTTTTCATTTATTTTTTTTGCGGGGGGGGGGGGGGGGATAACAGGGCGATTCTCAAAAGGACACAAGTCAAAACTTTAAGCCTTTCAAACATAACTTTAATTATTGACTTTTTTTTTTTTTTACACTGAGTTTAATTCTATTCAGAGATAGAAAATGACAATTTATTGTAAAAGCTTTGTATAAATATCTTAAAATTTTATGCTAAAGAGGCCAATTTCTGACATTCATAACGTTAACTGCTCCAATGTACCACCAAGAAAAAGAGTTAACTTTTTTCCAGATGGTTCTAATGGTAAACAACGAATGCATAAAGGAAACGGATGATTTTTTGATAATTTCGTTAAGAGATGGCAGGCTGATTTATTGCTTTTTTGAAGATAGAAGGACTTTTCTATAAAGCATTTTTCTGTATTTTGTTATGTCCGAAGGTAACGTACGTAACAAAGCATTTGATTTTATTATTATTATTATTACTGGATAACAAAAAGTTAATTATACATATATATATATATGTATACAGACACATTTACTACATTCTTAGTCTTAAGAATTTTTTAAATACTAAGAGCAACGTCCAAAATCTTTTAGTCCAAAATTTGTAACGTACACAACTGCTAATTAAATGCTTTAATCATTAATTTTCCAGAATAGTTGCTGTCTTTTAATGTTTGTGTATAATTTTGTGGACATACTATTAAAAAATTTATATATTATATTTATAGACAAAATACTAAACTATTTAAAAAATTTGGCCTTAAATTTGAAAATTTAAAAAATTACATAGTTAACTTTTAATGATCCCTCCTTTTGATAATCTCCCAACAAAGAATTCTCCTGCAAATCTTACTACTGCCATAATTAAAATTTGAAGAACGCCAAATCATTTAGCAACGTTAAAAATTAATTTAATCTGGGTCAATAGCCGCGTACCTTTGAGATAAGAAAACAGTAGATAGATTTTCCAAATTCGATCTTATACAGTATAAACTATGAAAGTTTTACCAATAATAGAACAATCAGGCGAACCGAATGTTCGGTTTCGGCCGAATACTTAAGTATTCGAATGAATTTTCCTAGCAATTTATAAAAAATAGGTAAAATATATTACTAGTAAAAATACATGTTTACCAATGGTCATTTGATATTCTTTTAATATGCTTCAGTGATAAGTGATCATTTATTAAAGTAGATACATTAATTACTATTTGTAATCAAAATTTAACATGGGCAAATTACAATGTAAAAATAAGAGTTTTTCGACATTATCTGGTTGTAATCAGTTTCTTTTCTGTTCATAAAACTGTTCAACTTCAGAAAATAAATGTTCGATAGGTATAAAGAATGCTGGCAGGTGGGGATAAATATTTTCTTAGAATTCCATTTTACTTAGAAGTAGAATAGACTAAGTAACGAGTTTCAATATTATGTACATAATTTCAAAATTCAGCTGCACTACAAAAAGGTCAAAGGCCATTTTTAATTTTTTTAAATGAAAAAAAAAACTAATTCCTAAAATAGTCTATATAGGGGTAAAATCAAAACTACCTACAAAAGAGAAAAAAAAGGGGGGGGGGGTAAGGAAATAGGGCATCTTTCCCTTATTTAATTTTAATTATTTCTACATTAGTTTTTTTTTTTTTTAATTTGTATTTTCTTTAATATACTCATCAAAATAAGTATACCCTATGCCTATCTTTTTGCTTTTATATCCATTAATTTTTTTTTTTTTATTTTTTTTTTTATCTTCATCACCATACAGTTAAATCAAAATATATAATTTGCTAGAAAACAGTTAAAGTGTACAAACTAATATATTACCTTTTGTATTTGAGAACATTTCTATTCAATGTGTTTATTAGACATAGACAATCAGCAAATCAGCTTAACCCTTTATCTACTGACGGTACTCTAAAGTACCATTAAAATAACTTGTTATAAAATTCATTTAATACATCGATTAGTTGTAATATACAGTTTAAAATGAGTTATAGATACATTACTTTATCTTGTTCTAAAAGCATTATTAGTTACACAAAACAAAAATATTTTTAAAAATGATGTATTTCACATTTGCATCTTTTCAGCCTTGGCGTTGGGGGGTGGGGGAGTGGGGGAGTGGGGGAGGGAAGGATTTTTCAATTCGAAAATAAGTATATTTCTATTGTAAGAACGTGATATTTGTACATTCCTAATTCTACAAAATACTAAGAAAAATATTTAAAATAAAAGATTTGAGTGGGGTTATAAATATTGCACAAAATCCCTGTAAATTCAAATTTATTTAATCCTCCTAAATCCTTCAATCCTTCTAAAATTTATTAAATGATTATGCAAATCTTCTAATGTAGTTTAAACAATTCACGAAAAATGCTTTAGAAAATAAAATTTTCCATGAATTCATAATTCAGTACATAAAGGGTTAATGATAACATCCAGTTTCTTTTTATTTGAATGAACTTTTGTTTTTCTGACAATAACCAGCCTTAATAGTCTAAAAATTTATATTTTCATAATTTATTTTGGATATTGAGTAATGATATAATAAAAAGTAAGTGATGGATTGATGAATTTGTGAGTGGAAAAAAGTCAATTTTTTTGTGCAATTAGATTTAAGAATAAAAATGTAAAACTGAATTAAATTATTAAGAACTTAATTGTAATTAAAGTTTATTAAAAAAAGCTAATAGATGCCAAAAATATTAAAAAATTGTAAGTATTCGGTTGCCGAATAACGAATATTCGGTATTACCTTTGACCGAATATTCGGTATTCGGCGAAATTCCTACTTAGGTCAATTCCTTAATAGTATTTCAAACATACATTTCAAAAACCTTATATTTTTCTTGAAATTTATCCAATACATTACAACATTTGGTAAACAGTTAAGAGAAATTGGAAAATATGGACTTAGAATTTGTAGATTTCTCAATGAATGGTATTGCTAACTCTTCTTCAGTAGAATTATTGTCTAAAACTCACCTTATCCAGAATAATCTATGAAATCAGCTCAATACAGCGCTCAAGATTTGTTACAGAGTTATAAATTTAAAAAATATTTGTTTTGTTTATTTTGATTTAGTTTCTCTCAGTTTCACTTTATATAAAATATTAGTTATGCAATCAAATTGTTACAAGTATTTCAATACTTTCAATAATTTATTATTATTGTACTGTTAAATTTTAAAGTTATTATTGTACTGTTAAATTTTAAAGTATAGTTCTAAAGTAAAGTATCTGCAAACTACTTCCAAATGTTGGAATAAATATTGTTAAATGTTTTTTAAAAAAACCTTCCAATTGTACAAATTTTATTTAACAAAATAAATTTATTTTCCCATTCAAAATGAGTTTACCACTGCTGGTCAAAACATTTTGATCAGGACTGTTATAACGTTTTTTTCCATGTATAAAAAACGGTACCACTCTGAATTTAATATACTTTTATAAAATTTACTTTTAGTGAAAATTGTATAATCATTGAAAATTTTGAAACAAGAATTGCCTGAAGAAATTAAATTTGTAAAGCAGTTAAAAATGGTGGCGACAGATTACTTCCATAATGAAACAATATTAACTTTACGTTCATAACAAGAAAAATCCAATTCAATCTAACTATGTATTATGAAAATTCGATTTTTGTTGCACACAAAACACTTCCACTTAATTGGGAAATTCTTTTAAAAAGTCAATATATGCTGATCATATCCTCCCCTCATCTATCCATAATAAACTCAGTACTACTAATACAGTAAACTCTAAGCCGGAATCAATCGGGACCGAGAAAATGTTCCGCAGTAGACAAAATTCCGCCTTAGACAAATTTTACTCTATGTCTATGGATTCGCAGGGACTTGAAAATATTTCCGAGTTAGACAGATTTCCGTCTTACAGAGTTTACTGTAATTGTATGAATTTCAAGGTCGTTCCATAACTGGATTATTTTGGAGGGGGAAGTTTTTGTGTATATTTGAAGAGTAATGAAGACATTAAACACACGTTTTTGATGTTATGATACTTAGATCTTAACAATATAATTGTGAGTGCGATATAAAATAATTTAATATAAAAACAGACTGTTGGTGAGGGAACGGCAAAACCATTTTCTAGCGGGTTTTTTTTTTTTTTGGCTGGATATATCTGCTCTTATCACTAATCCGATTAGATTACAGAGACTTTTTTTAAATAGTAAATACTTATTAGACAAGTATTTAAAAACATTCGAAACTGAACTTTCTTTTTTTTTTTTTTTTTTAAACAGAGTTCCCATGTTGGAGAGGGGACACAGTGGTTAAGTCCGATGCTTGCAAAACAAACAAAAAAAAAACACTTTTAAATCTTAGTTTTTAATGAAAATGATTAATTACGTGTATTTACAGTACTTAAAATTGCACTAGATCATAATTTCAGAAAATATATTAGTCCATAACACCAAAAATGTCTACCCCCTCCCACATCTGACATTGTCCTTCACAAAACGATCTTTGAAAAATAATTACAATAGATTTTTATTTTCAACCAGCAATTAATTTAACAAAACTGATTAACTTTTTAAAAGTAGAATTAAAATATTTTGAAATTATCGTTTTTCACGCTTAAAAACAAACGTTAATAAATGATCAATAGGAATAAATTAGTCTTCAGTAGTGAAAATATAGATGGTAGGTACAAGTATTTGCATGGTACGGTACTCCGGGAAATATTACTGGCACATTTGTGTGCCACGGCAGTCAATGTGTTAAATGCCTAGTTTTTAAAATGTAGTACAAGAGTTACAACTGAGGGGCTCACAACCATAATAGTAGACCAAGTCCATTTTGAAAAAAAAAAAAAAAAAAAACCGAGATAGTCCATTTAGAAGGTTCATAAAATCTTATCTACTCCCACAGTGAATCAAGTCTGTTTTCACATACTTTCTCATATATGTGACATCTGTTTACAGACCGGATTTACTGTGGGAATGAATAAAACATTTTATGCACTGCACCTTCTAAGTGGACTATCATTTTTTTTTTTTCAAAACGGACTTTGTCTACTATGGTTGTAGCCCCTCAATCGTGCTCACAGCTTCATACTTTGCTATCATATATATAGCAAAGGTTTAACAGAATTTATTACCGTTGCCTCTATACATTATGAAAAGAATGCCAGATTTAAATAGTAATTATTTTGGACTGAATTGATATTGGTACCCAAATATATTTAGACAGGAAATTATAATTACTGTGAAGAAATTGTGAAAAAACTAAGTAACTTTGTTTCATGGGATGTCCAATTTATCAATTAAAAAAATAAACCAATTTGTACAAACGCTCCAACATTTTCGCCCCCCCCCCTTTCAAAAACTGAGTGGGATAAAAAAAAAAAGCGTAAATAAGAGTAGTAAGAGCAGTTTCAAGAAATCAAAGTCATGTAGCATTAACATTCTGAAATAAAAAGAAATATTAAAAACAAGAATTTCAGCCTGTTTATAAAAAAATTTAATAAAAATGTTTAACGAAGATAAAATTAAACGAGAATGAATATCCAATGAAATAGCGCAACAATATGATTAAAGTGTGTTGAAAATTCCTATATTTCAACCTTAAATTAAAAACGGAAATTCTAGTTTAAAAAATCTAAAAAGCCCCCCCCCCCCCCCTCCCAAAAAAAAAAAAAGAAAGGGATTTTCTACAATAAGAGATTGCTTAATTCCAAGGGCTTAGCGTAAGCAATGAAGATCGCCTAACAGTTTTAATATAATATATATAAAATATATCTATCAATGACAATTCATCTAAGCTAAAGATACGAATTGTGAGATATAAAACCATGCAAAACAAAAAACGACATATCAGATATCCAAATACACAAACATGCGGCTTTCAAAATAAATAGCTAGTAGCTAAAATACTACTTGACATATGTTTGGCAGAGAAGAGTTTCAGCGAGTTATTCATAATTTATATCAACAGATGTGAAAACTTAAGGTGTTAAAGTGAAAAATTTTAAAAATTCATTAAAAATTATTTAGTATAAAGAGAATAACTATTTTTGTCCTCTTTTATTTTATACTTCTGTCTTTATCGATTGCCTAAGAGATGGGCGGGTAATTAACTGAAACGCTTTCAGTGGCGGACGCGCTATGAGTCATTTACAAATCAATTCTTTCATATGTAGCTTTGTTACCGAAAATTAATCGCAATATGCAATGCCAGTTTCCGAAAATATTTAAACTTTTAAATTTCTTTATTTTTTTCATAAAGAGTTTGTTAATGTTATGCGTTTAAAAATCCCACACCAAAAAACATATTGCCTAGAACTGCTTTATTTGGATACTTAAATTAAAATTTTTGAAAAACAGGGCTAACATATAGCTGGATTTAATATATATTTATACTTAACTTCAAAACAATAAAAAATAAAAACATATACATACCGGCCTTGCATTTGGATCTTCATATTTAGCCCACACTGCACCATCTTGTAATCCTGCGATAGCAGCTATTCTACAAGAAACTGCTGCACAAATCTGATTATCTACATATGCTTGCCAAGACATTTTATTAATTAATAAACAGTTCAATTTAAAAAGCTATATCCAAAATTGACACAAGCCGTCACAACACAACTTTTACAACCACCCTAATACCGGCTCAGGATTTCAGTTCCAACTTCAGAAACAGGGATCGCGTATCTTTTGTATTCATACGCTAGGGTTACAAAGAATTGCTCAAGAACCGACATCTCAAACAAGCAGCCAATTGGCGATAAAACAATCGCACGGAAGTTGGGACCACTGATTAAATATAATAAGTAATCCGTTACTCCATAGTTGGTGGATATACGAAAATATTTTTCACGTTTTCAGCCAGAAATACTAAAACAAATCTTTTCGCACAATAAATGAGTCAAGTTTGAAAATTCCTTTTTTTATATATATTGTATCAGTATTTTATTTCTCCAAACAATTTTGTAATATTTCATCTTTAAATATCTGATATTTTCATAACTTTTCATCTAAAAGAAAATATTTGTGGAACTAAAAGGCTTTTTTTTAATACAGCAAAGTACCGATTATACGTCTTTTTAGGAACCGTTCTAAAATGGCGTATAGCTGTAGACAGGGGCCTCGCTAGGGGGGATTCGCGAATGTACTTGGCAAATTTACAAACTTAGTTGGCAAATGTGTTTAAAACTTTAATAAAAACTATAATATATTTTCTATTTCTGACAGACTGAGAAAAAATTACAAAACTAATTGGGAATATTATTAAACTTTTAACAAATAAGAACTATATTACATTTTCTAACTGTAGTAAGTTGGCAAAATTATAAAACGAGTTGGCAAATACTGAAATTTGACTTGGCGATTTAAGTTTATCTCCCCCACCAATAAAAATCTTATCCAGGGGCGTAGCTACAAAAAAATTTTCGGGGGGGGGGGGGGAGTCCAAAATTTTCCCAACTTTTAATTCAAAAATTTCCCAACGTGAAACAAATTGCTCCATTTTTCAACTAAAATAATATGTTCAATATGTGTTTAATGTTATCATTAAATACGCATTTTATTTATATACAAAAAAAAATAAAAATAAAAAATTCTGAGAAAATCGATTACGTTATGAAAGAAACGACGTATAACCGACGTTATGCGTCATATAAACGAAACATTACAACATTAAAATACATAGGGATGAATCGGGACCGCACTGAAACGACGTATAAATGTAAAAGACGTATAAATGAGAAACATATAAAAGGTGCTTTACTGCATCTAGTGTTGCAAAGTGTTTGGTAGCAGGTACCAAGATCCCTACCTCCACCTAGGCAGTGAGTGGCATAAGAGAGGTGTGTGCAGAAATTGTGAGACCCGATCCAGATATAGGATGAGGCCCCTGCATAGCCTGCACTTGCATATATTTAAGGACCCGCTTCAATGATCCACCACGATCGCGAAATCTCATGTTAATCTATGGAAAAATTTAATTAGGTGATTACTCATTACCTAATATAATTATCAAAATGCTCTTTACACCATCAGAAAGAAGATGTCAGATGCCGACGTAGTCCGTTTTCAAAAAAATGTCTCTTTCAATTTTAAGTTAAATAAAGAAAATAAATAAATGATTAAAAATAAAACCTATAAACTTAGAAATTTCTACTTGAAGAATTTTTTTTAATTTTATCATCTTTCTAAAATACATAAAATTTAAAGATTATTTTTTTTTTTAACGCACTACATCGAAATCTGACGTCTGTTTTTTGATGGTGAATGTCGTATTTTGATAATTATATTAGGATTGTGATCTAAACTGTATCTCTGCAAATAGGTAAAGTGTAATCACCTGATTAAGTTTTCCCATAAGTTAAAATGAGATTTCGAAATCGGGGTGAGGAGGATCAGTGAAGAGCCCCCTTAATACGAAATCGGGGCCCGATCCATTCAAAAAGAGGACTAAGGCCTGATATTCATTCGCTCCTCTTTCCTATACTGTAACAAAAAATTAAGTGTTTTCGATATATTATAATGCATATATGAATATACAAATACCTATTTTGATAAAGATATGTTTGTATATAATTTTATTCTATTCGAAAATACTGATTATAATCAGTACAAAATCAAAATAGATTTAAAATACCAACTTTAACTGCGTAAAAAATTTCAAGGCACCCAAAATCAGGGGACCCACTTGACCATGCTTTAATCAAGATAGGACCTGTACGACATAAGACCTTCACCGGCCGTTTTTTAGCTTGGCCCCCACTACAACTGTATCTTTTGCACCTCTCCTTCCCCCCACCCTCATACACAACTATTTTTATGGCACTCCCTATTCCCAGGGATGTAGTGGAGGGTATACGGGGTATACGCCGTATATCTTCTGGATTTTTTTAAAGGAACACCGTATACCCTCTGTTTCTCAAGAAAGCTATAGTACGTACACTATAGGGTATACGCTCTGCCTTGAGCGTATACCCTCTGTTTTTTTTTTTTTTTTTTTTTTTTTTTTTTTTTACGGATTACACCACTGCCTATACCTTATTCTTGATAATTATTTTTTTTTTTTTGTTGTTGTTATCAAAGTTAAATACAATATTAAGACAGACTTAAATACAATTAATACAATAACCCAACAGGAGTGAAAAAATAGCCGAGGCCAGGACTCGAACCTGTGTTCACAGCGTACCGTGCTGTTGCTTTAACCACTAAGCTACCCTGGTCGACGTCCTACCACGGCACTAATAAACCATGTTGGGGAACGCCACCGGCCGGTAGTCAGACAGCTCAGGATGACAGGAAATACGATGAATAAATTAATATTTTATCGATCCACAATATAAGCACACATAAATTAACGTCTGAATTTATTTTTCGTTTATTTTTTTATTATTATTAAAGGTACATACATATTAAGACAGACTTGAATAATTCGTTGGAAAAAAAAACCGGATTTGTTTATCCTCGAGCTCCTGGTTCGAACTTGTTTCTTCTCGATGACGAAATATGGGAGACTTTAAGACACATGAAATTATAACTCCCTTTTCCATAAATATTTTCTTTAAGATAGAACATTGACACATTTGGCGACAAGTCTTTTTGTTCATTTAGTTAATTTCATAAAAGTACAGTCGAACCCGGTTAAGACGCTCAAGGTTAATACGCGATCCCGCTTAATACACGGATTTTTTCCAATCCCTTCTCTATCGCCCATAAGGTTAATACAAAGATATCATGTTTAATACGCGAACGGTTACTACGCGATCCCGCTTAATATGCGATAAATGTCCTTTGAGGAAAAAACCACGCTTAACTGCTTCCCTACCAATTTTTTTGAAAGAAAATTGTTTATGATGAAATGCAAAAATCATCACATTTTTGCATTTCATCATTTGCATTTTACATCACAAAAATAGAAAAACTGTCAATCAAATATTATATATAATTTATTATATTATATAAGAATATTTTCTTTCTTTCTAAGCTTCATGCCGAGTAAAAATGTGATAAAACAAATCGTAGTGACAAATTATGCCACGCCCGAATTTTCTCGGTGTAATAATTAACTGTAATATATACGAATCCGAGATAACTCGGGATAATCAGGGAAGCGATTAAGATGCGAATTCTTTCTCTCTTCTCGAATGTTGCCAATTTAGCATTTCTTTTTTTTTATTCAGAAAAAAAACCACTGTTTCCGAATAGTATTATTTACTTTATTTAATAACCGATTAATTAAGGCGAAAATTACGAATCGGAATTAATGAAAGCTATATGAATAAAACAAAACCCCGCTAAATTAGCAAAACTGCAATTCTTCTAATCGGAATTGATGGAAGCTATATGAATAAAACAAAGCCCCGCTAAATTAACAAAATTGCAATTCTTCTTTGATCCAGCCTACTAACATTCTTTGTCTCTCGCTTCGTGTATGTTTTTTTACTGTAGCAGAGAGGTATAGACGAATTCAGGTTTCTCAGATACATCATAAAAATTGTTATGATCATACCTATTGTTAGTGTGGTTTTAAATGTATGTTATATCACTTCTAGGTTTTATAATGCATATTATAGGCAACAAAAAATGAAACTCGTAAAGATTAAACAAATAAGACTGCGGTTGGATAATTCTTTTATATTTGCTATGTTTTCTTTACTTTTTTCTATGTTAACAATATTTTTGACACAAGATTAATAAAGATGGTTTTTGTTATATTAAAAAGAAGGACAGATTATAATAGAACTCATCATTACAAGTACTATATGATTTTAAAAACTGGGTTGTGCTTCAAATATTTTTCTTATGCTTCAAAGAAAGAGATTTTTTTATTTCTGCTAAAAAATGAATCTAATAGGAAAATTATTTTCGGTTGCGACTTATTAATCTATACTAATAAATAGGGTGTCAACGATTTTAATCAGTTGATTTAAATCAGCGATTAAATCGTGATTTTAATCAACCGATTTTTTAAAAAAAAATCATTGATGAAAATCAAAAATTTTCTAAATGTTTAAAAAGTAAAAAAAAAAAAAAAATAAGTATTACAATCTAAGATAAACATAGTTTGAAAGTTTCTACAGGTAACAAAAAAAAAAAAAAAAAAAAAAAGAGCTCTAAATAATTGTTTCTAAGCTTAATTCCTGAGTATTGTAAAAAATTAAAAACAGTTAAGTTTGTAAAAAACATTGTTTTTATCCAACATAAAACAGTTTCATTTAAAAATTATATTTAAATCTAATATACTCTGTAATGTCATAATTTCTTTTATGTAATCAATTTATGCATTATTTTATATAAAATAAACATAGCAAGTGTAATGAATTTCTGCAAGTAAAAGAATAAATAGTGTCTTAGTTTCTCATTCTATTTTTGTAGTAATAAATTAATAGCAATCTCGAGTTAAAGAAGAATAAAAGAGTGACGTCTGCTCAACAGCTAAATTGTAAATGAATGCATAAGAGAAAATGAGTTAATTGATATAAAAATGTTAAGCACAGCAAGAGCTTCTTCGGTATAGGTTAATTTTTTTTTTTTTTTTTTTTTTTTTTTTACTTTGTAACTCATAAATACTAAATAAAAAAAATTAATTAGGGATTGAAATGGCAGCAAAACTTTTCTTTAAAAGAAAAAAAAAATGAACCATTGAAACTAATAATCCCCACTGAGATGTAATAATGCTGTTATTTAAATATTTTGAGGATTTAAGATATAACTGGCTATCCTTATATTCTGTATGTGTGTATGAATGGGTTTAACTCATTTTCATATTGTTTTGGTTAGCATACACATACATGAGGGTAAGTTTAGATTTTGGGATCAACAGTAATTTTTCTTAAGTTCAAATGCAAAACCAGTTGCGAATAAAATTTGTTAGTTTTGTTATTTGTGCTACTAACTAATGAAATTACTTATTTGCATTTTTTATTAATTCTATAATTACTTACTGTTTCTTCTAGGCCATTTTTTTAACCCTGCTCCATTTGAAATTGGCAAAATGCACCCTGCCTTAAAACAAAAAACAGTTAAATTCACCTGTAGTTGTGCCAGAGATTTCTTGTAAAAAACTTCCTCATTCAACAGTATTCCTAAATTCATATGCCCAAGATTTTGCAAAAATAATATAACTTTCTTTCTTTAGAAAAAGCAGGATATTATTAAAACATGTTGCTATTGAATTGTATTTTTCAATTTGTGATTAATGTAATTATTAAAAATTAAGGACACTTTATTTATCATACTAAGGATTATTCTTTTTTTTTTCTTATCTCATTACTAAACACATTACTAATATTTTATCCTGCGCCTTTTTCTTTCTAAAATGAATTACATTATTATCATTTTAACAATTAAAGCTTAAAAATATATAATATGTTCCTAATTAGAGAGTTAATTGTTTAATAATTATTAATCTGAAGTAGTGTTAACTATTTAATATTAAATGCAGTGCTATTAATAATTTTAATAAATGTTAAATTTCACTAGTATTTAATAAAGTTTTGCATGATTATTACAATATTAATGTATATAACATTATTGTATGGTACTAATTAATGAAGTAATGATACTAATTTGCAGTTTTTATGATTTCTGCGATTACTAACTAATAATTGTAATTTTATAATTAATTAAAGTGTGAAAACATAGATTATGTTAGCAATTAGTGGTTTAACTGTTTTGGAGACCTAAAACTCTTGGTAGCTATTCAGTATTTGAACGCTGGGAACAAAAATCATAAAAATCCGATTTAAATCAAAAAAATCTTATTTTAAAAAAAAAAAATCCGGTTTTTTTTTTATTTAAAAAAAAACATGATTTTTTTACACCCTACTAATAAAAGAACACATCACTCTTTCTGTCTGTTTTTGTGTGTGTGTGTCTGCGATGGCTAGCGAAATCTACCGCACGTAGAAGTCTGAAAATTATGGTGAGGACAGTCCAAGACAGGTCCTGATGCACCTAAGGATCATGTTTTAATTTTTTAAGAGCCGGGTCCCCTTTAAGTTTTATGCACTAAATTGTTAATAACTCCCCCCCCCCCCTTTTTTTATCCAATCTTCTTCGTTTTGGGAGACCTTTCTCCATTTAGTTATTCTCGCATTTCTACTTTCCAGTTATGACCCTGGGTCCTTGGGGCCCATTGCAGGGCCCTTTGAAGTTAAGTTTTTGTACAAATAAATTGTTAATAAATTGCTTTCTTTTTAACCGATCTTCATTTTTGGTATCCTTTTTCCATTTAGTTATTCTCACGTTTCTACATTCCATATAAGACACTGGGGCCCCCTAGGGAATCGTAGGGCTCGGTCCAGGGCCCCTTGAACTTTTTGTATGCCAAGCATTTTTCACTCCCTAATTTTCTCACCCTCTCAGTACATAATTTTAACGTTGAGTCTTGAATTCTTCTTTCTGGATCAACAATCTCATAGTTTTATAGGCTCCCTAGTGCCCTTTTTTAAACATTTACCGAATCTTTTGTGCATTTCTTTAAAATATTATTCTAACGAATAATTCCTACCCTATGCTTAACTTTGACTAATTGAAGATCTAAAGCGCTATAGGGCCCTGTTTTTAACTGTCAGTTGACCCTTTTTGGACCCCCTACTATAGCTTCCTTAAAAATGGTCCGATTGACTAGCTTTTTTTTTTTAACAACTTCTTAGGTCCTCCAGTTACTACATGAACGAAAAAAAAAATTTCAGGCTTCATCTACCACCAATTTTGAATATTAATCGCCTTCTTGGGGACCTCGGTGCAGCTTTTAAAAAAATGATCGGAATTGCACGCAGTTTTCTTTAACATAGTTCTAGCGTCCGTTGATTATTTTAAAAACTACTAAAAAACATCTTTATACCTATCTACATGCCAGTTAAGTTCCTGGAACGGGGCCCCTTGAAGATTTTCCACCATAAATTGTTAATAAATTGTCCCCTCTTTATCCGATCTTCATTTTTGGAACCGTTTTTCCATTTAGTTATTCTCCCGTTTCTAGATTCCAGTTAAAATCCTGGGGCACCCTAGAATCACCGATCCGGGGGCCGTTAAACTTTTTGTGCCGCATGAATTTTTCCTCTCCTAATTTTCTCGCATTCTCAATGCAAAATTTTAAAGTTGAGTTTTGGATTCCTCTTCCCGGACTAACACCCTTATATTTTTACTACGGAACTGTTCTACGCATTTCTTTAAAAATTTTCTAATGATTAATTAATAATGATTAATTAATTAATGATTAATTCATAATTCATACCTATGCTTAATTTTGACTAATTGAAGAACTAAGACAATTTAGTAACATGTTTTCATGTTAGGACCCTAATCTTAATTATCAGTTGACCCCTTTGGGTCCTTCGTTATAGCTCTCTCAAAAATAGTCCGATTCACTAGCTTTTTTATTCTAACAACTTCTTAGGTCCTCCAGCTACTACATGAACGACAAAAATATTTCTCAGACTTCAGCTACCACCAATTTTGAATATTAATCTCCTTCTTGGGGACTTTGTTGCAGCTTCTTGAAAAAGATCCGATTTTATTACAATTTTCTGTAACATAGTTTTAGCGTCCTCCAGCTGCTTTAAAACTACCAACTATATTCCAGTTCAGATACTGGCCCCCAGGCCCCGGTCCTTCTTTTTTCCTCAGCTACCACCACCACCTTTTTCCAACATTAATCTCCTTTTTCGGCAAAAACTCATGTTTACTCAGTACAGCCGTAAATTAAAAATCGCGTTACTTTAAAGGTAACTTTAGATAAGGGCTTTCATCCGTTTATTAAATATCGTGTTAATGTTAAAAGTAATTTGTGAAATTCACAGGAGGGAGCACCTTCCACCGCTTGGGGGCGCATTTTTTCCTCAGTTTCTGAAGGACTAATTTCAATGGGATTTGGTTCAATCAATTTAGATGATAATTCGGCGTAACTTTCTGTATTACGAAATTTTATCTTAGACTTTAGTTACCAACATTTTCAAACATTAATGTTGCATTCTTCTTTCGGGTTCTATGTACTTGATTACTACGAGGTTTGGCTCACTCAAGTTGGTTTTTTATTGTCTTCAGCAAGTACGAAGCACTTCTGATGCATGCTGCTTTAGGTAGCGGGATCCCAGATTCGTTCGAAATACACTGGACGCTGCGGAAGTCAATGGGGCCCCAAAACTAGATTCATTTAAAAGGTTTTCAAAAGCTATAAAATCATACAAACTTGAGTTTTGTTTAAGGTTATTATAAGGGGCACCGGGCAACGCCGGGCGTGTCAGCTAGTTGACAATAAAGCCATGTTCGAATACATATTTATTTCCCTTTATTATTCCAGTCGGTCCTTTAAAAAGAAACAATGAGTTAAAGTGGAATACAATTAAATTTTAATCTAAATATTCGTAAAAGACACAATTTTTGACCGTAAACATATAAATGACAGCTCTAAAGTTCATTGAGACGATTAGATGTGTAAATAAGACCGGTTCCTGCAACATTATGCAAATCACGTTTAATACGAGTTCCCGCTTAATATGCGACTTTTGTCCATTCTCCATTCCCGTATTTATTCATATAAACAGAGAAAGAAACATGGCTTTCCAATAAAGAAAGCATGAATCTAAATACATATTTATAGAGTGCTACTCTGCCTGAAAAATTGCATTTAGATTTCTCTATAATAAGGATATCTGCCTCCTACAATTCCTGTTTTCAATTTTTTTTCTGCCGGATGTATAAATTTTCTTCGTCGTAGGGTTGGGGGAATAGAGGTAGTAACAGGTTTAAAATTAAATGCATTATACAAGTTTTGTATGTAAAAAGTAACGTTCTAATTTTACATCTACACTAATAAAAGAAGGTTTCGCTCTGTGTGTGTGTCTGCAATGGGTAGCAAAATCTACCGCATGTACGAGTCTGAAAATTTGTGTGAGGATAGTTCAAGACACGTGCACCTGAGACTTAGAATTTTAAGTTTCTAATAATTAGCTGAGTTATTAATTAAAAACCGCAATTAAAAGAATGGAAAATGTTCATAATTCAACTAAAGCATAGATTTTAATCAAGGGACTTTTAACTCGCAGGTGTGAAAAAGAGACTGGGAGTTTTCAAACACACTCGTAGCTTAAAAACTATCGGACCCAGGAACGCGAAATTTCGTACACACATGTAAAAAATTTGCTCTTTCGGAATTTTAAAAAATTATTGAAATGATCCAATTAGAACTCGAAATATCAATTAAAAATCTGATTTAATGAATGGATTTATTTTTAATTTCATTTCCTCTCGGCGATAAACAAGTCTGGCCAACTGCACTTTCTCGAACCGCCATTTTAAAGCAACACGTGACTGACGGACTATGCAATTTTCCAGCTGTATAAACTTTTTTTTTAACGTCGTATTATATCGATTTGAAATTAACACATCTATGCGTATTATTTTACGCCGAATCCGAATTTGGAATTTTCGTTAAAATCAGTCTATTACATGTTCAAATAATTAAAAATCTAATTTAATGGATTAAATTTAATTTCCTATCAAAGGAAAGTCTGTGGTAATAAAAACAATAATTTTCATACTGGATTGTTTCGTAGCATATAAGATTTTTACAAATATTGCATTTATAGATTTGAAATTTATACATCTATGCGTATTTTTTAGCGTTAAATTCAAACATGTAATTTTCGTAAAATTTGACAAAGAACTTTTTATTTATCAAAAAATCGATTTAAAAAAAAAAAAGAATGTTTTCATGCGGCACACTATTTAAATCTTAGCGTTTCTCCACTAATTATCATTATTTTAAGTCCGATTTTTTATTATAGGCTATATAAAATTATTAAAAATATATTATGACATTGACTGGCTCCGTCCGCTATTTATGTTAAGATTATAAAAATCATGGTTTTTATTATGGAAAAAGAAATAAAAACCTATTTGACAATAGTAGCAGGAAAAAGACAGTACGGGGACAGACGGGTGCGGCACGGTACCGCAGTGCCGCACCCGCCGGTCCCTCCACCTCGGAAAACCAATTTAGATGCTCCCTAGTGGGAAAAATGAAAGGTTTTATTTTCGAAAAAAAAGAAGAGTTTTTTCTACTATAAGATGAGATGTGAACGTTAGAACGACTTGATTATGATACTATAAGATGAAGATTAAATTTAAACTTGAATTTTGAATGATCAACACCTTAATGAGTATTATTAATTAAACAAAACAATGGAAAATATTAATTTTTAAGGAAAAAAAGATGACTTCTTCAGATTTTTTCAACTGTAAGATGATGTTATCAACTTATAAGAGTAAAGTTAATTTTAGTTTTTGAACAGCTATTGCATTAATGAGTTTTATTAATTAGCAAAACAATGGGAAATATCAATTTTTAAGAAAAAAAGCTGATTTCATAAGAATTTTTCTCCTATAAAATGAGATTATTAATCTATAAGAGAACAGTTAAACATATATTTTAGTTTTTAAGCAATCATTACTTTAATTAATATTAATAATTAAGCAAAACAATGGAAAATATTAATATTTAAGGGGGGAAAGAAAGTTTTGTACTAGCAGGTGAGGTTAAATGGAAAAGATTATCATACTATTAGATAAAGATTAAATTTATATCTGAATTTTGAATGATCAACAGCTTAATGAGTATTAATATTTAGGCAAAACAATGGAAAACATCAATTTTTAAGGGGAAAAGATGATTTCTTCGGAGTTTTTCAACTGTAAGATGACTTTATCAATTTTAAGAGGAAAATTAGACATAAATTTTAGTTTATGAACAGCCATCACCTTAATGAGTATTATTAATTAAGAAAAACAATGGAAAATATCAATTTTTAATGAAAAATCTTACTTCTTTAGATTTTTTTTTTCAATTATAAGATGAATCAACTTAAAAGAGAAGAGTTAAACATATACTATTTTAGTTTTTAAGTAAACATTAACTTAATGAATATTGGTAATTAAGCAAAACAGTGGAAAATATCAATTATTTCGGGAAAAAAGATGATTTCTTTAGATTTTTTTCAACTGTAAGATGAGGATATCGACTTAAAAAGGAAATTTAAACATATATTTTAGTTTAGGAACAACCATTACCTTAGTGAATTTTAATAATTGAACAAATAACATAGGAAAATGTCAAATTTTTAATGAAAAAAGACGATTTCAAGCGAATTTAATTAACTTTTACACTATTTTGTGGTTTTATCATACTTTTAGATACTAGTTAACTAAGATTTTAATCCTTGGACGACCTACACTCCAAGAAATATTTATTGCTAAACAAGATTAACTTTTACACTAATTTGAGGTTTTATCATACTTTTAGACACTAGTTTTCTAAGATTTTAACCCTTGGTCGACTTACACTCCAAGAAATATTTATTACTAAACAAAATAAATTAACTTTTAGCCTAATCAACAGCTGGAAATTTCACATTTAAAAAAAATATTTTCATGAATGTACAGCCGTGGGAAAAAAAAAGTAAACACCTCCTACTAACTTTGCAACAAACTATTTTAGAAGAAAGTTACTGGTACCAAACGATTGGAAATAAAGTCTACTTTTAAATGATGTACATACAATTTGCTCCGGGGGGCATCTACATATCAAAAGGAACCCAAACTTTATTTTTTTTTCAATAGCAATACCCAAGTTTGACACAATAAATAGATTCTACACCCTTCAATTAGCCTAAATCCAAATTTTCATGAAATTTGCATGATTAGTTTCCGAGAAATTAATTGTTTTAAAACGAGCCTATTTTAAGGGCTGTATCCAAATTGAAGTTCGGCACTCAATTGTTGAAATGCTACAGAATTCTACAGTCACTTCTATTAATGTATTATTTCTGGCCAATATGACCATTTCACTCGCTTGATATGTTTCGACTATTGCCGTACCAAACGTTTTATTAAAATGAGTAAAATATATATATTTTTTCAAATTATGCTTTTTTGGACATCATCTTAAGGGGACCTGGAAAGTAGAATTCAAACAAAAAATCGATTTTTTACTTTTTTATATCAATAAATAGTTTAAACTTTTATCTTTCCAACCATGTGTCACACATGTTTATATATAAAAAAAATAAGTGTTGAAACTATTCATTATTTTCTAAGAGTACTTCACAGCTTAATGGCCATTTAAATCTTTAATTGACTTTTCCTCAAAACTTGGATTTTTTATGTTTGTGTTCCTTTTTTTCAATATCTATTAAACTTAAGAACTCAGATTTTTTTAAAAACTTATATTATGTTATATTGTATAGTTTAACAGAGGGACTTAATAATTTATTGAGAATTATTTATTTTAGACAGTGAAATCTTACCAAATATGCTAATTTAAAAATGACTTTCAATAAATAATTAATAATTAATTGTCAGTTTCACTCAGAAAGAAAATGGTCTGTTAAAATACGTAAAGCATGCTATTTTAACTACTCTAAAATATCTAGACCTCTATCTTTCACCATTTCTAGAGAAAAAGGTACATAAAGTGGGTGAATTTAACATGGCGGAGATAGGGCTTTCCCGGTCCCCTTAAACCGTCATTTTGCCGTTTTTTGCTCATGATTCGAAAACTACTTGAAAGCAAAATTTGAAACTGAGAATTTGCATCAAACATGACATAATAAACATAAATTTATCAAAGAAAAAAAATTGTAGGTTGCAATTCATATTTTTTTCAAATATTAATTTCATAATCCATATCATAAGATTTTTAAAATTACAAATTCAATGCATTTATGTTTGGGTTTTTTAGTATTATAATTAAACAAAAAAATATCATATTAGGATTATAATTTCAGGAGATATTATAAAAATATGAAAATGTAATTTAACATTGGACGCTCTAAATTTTGAATGTTTATAATTCAAAAACTTAAAATTCAAATGACTTCAAATTTCATTTCTAGGCATAGTTTGAACCGAAGATTTAAAATATGTTGTCAGAATTGGGTGATGCCATTGAAAAAAAACAAAGTTTGGTCTGGTTTTGATTTGTTCATGGCCCCCTAATCAAATTTTACATATAACATTAAAAAGTAGACTTTATTTCCAATCGTTTGGTTCCTGCATTTTTTTTTTTTTTTTTTTTTTTTTTTTTTTTTTTTTCGTTACTAGGAGGTCTTTTACCTTATTTTCCAACGACTGTACATATAAAAATAAGAGTTTACAAACTAATTTCCTTAATTTTATGACATTCAACTGGGTTTTTCCACATTCGAACTTGATTTTTTATACACAAGGCGTTATTTAATCAAATTCAATACTTTCAGATACAACAAAATTCAGTGATTTTTCAGTTTTTAAACCAATTCTTACATTTTCAGCTCACAGGCTATCAAAGCCTGAGAGCTAATGTGCCCACCGGTTCTGTATATATGTATGTACGTAACGCGATAACTCTTGATAGAAACATCCGATTTGCTTCAATTTTTTTTTCTAGGTTCATTATGATTAGGCGCTTCCCTGATTACTTTTGGGGTTTCACTGGTTAAGTATAAAGGGGGGAAAGGGGAGCTAACCCCAGATAAATGGGTTTTTCCTGCAGAATTATTCGATTTGCTCCAAATTTGTAATACCGGATTATTATATTAAGGAGTTTCCCAGATTAAATTTGGAGGTTCATTAGTTAACCATAAAGGGAGAAAAGGGGGAGGCCCCCCCTTAATTTAGATAAATGGGTTTTTCATGCAGAATTATTCGATTTGCTCCAAATTTGGTATACCTGTTTATTATGTTAAGAAGCTGCCTAAATTAGATTTGGAGGTTCATTAGTTACGTATAAATGAAGGAAATGGAGGCTAGACCCCCCCCCCCCCCTTAATTTAGATAAATAGGCTTTTGAGGCAGAATTAATCGATTTGCTTCAAATTTGATATACCGGTTTATTCCGATATGGCGTTTCCTTCATTAGATTTGGAGGTTCATTGGTTAAGTATAAAACAAGGTAAAGGGGGCAAGTCCACTACCCTTAATTTAGATAAATGGATTTTCATGTAGAATTATCGAATTTCCTTTAATTTTGTTTTCCATGTTCATTCTGATAAGGAGCTTTCCTGATTAGATTTGGAGGTTCATTAGTTAACTATAAAGGGGGTTGGACGCCTCCTTAATATAGCGATATTGTTTTTACATGCAGAATTATCATATTTGCTTCAAATTGGGTAAACCGGTTTATTATGTTAAGAAGCTTCCCTGATTAGATTTAGAGGTTCATTAATTAAGTATAAAGGCGGGAAACGGGGATTAATCTCCCTTCATTTTTTTTTTTTTTTTTTTTTTTTTTTTTGAGGGGCATTATTCTTTGAAATAAGAGTACAATATACAATTAGTGTGAATAGCCTGACAGCTCAATGCCATCAGTTTAACTGGGCACTTTTCTTTTTATTTTATTATTTTTATAAACCCTAACCCTCTTATAAATCCACCGCTTTTATTTACCTATATCTTTCTTTAACATCTGTGGAGAAGATATACGAAAAAAGTGACCCCTTCGTCACCTCCTCACCATCCTCCAAGATCGGTTGGGGAACGAACAAAGCAGCATTCTCAGCATGTGTACTAAAAGCACTTTCAACTATTTCTTAAGAATTTTTCTACTATTAGAAGATTAATTTTATATTTTAGTTTTTTACAACACTTTAATGAGTATTATTAATTAAACAAAAGGAAATATGAATTTTCAAGAAAACTAGTTGGATGTGCCAGTCCAAAAACTTTCTTCTATCTCATATATTTTAATATTTCAAAATGTTGTTACAAATGTCAATATTTTATTTTTATTAGTTCAATACTATATCATTATATCAACTTTGACTTCCATCTTAAATTTCTGCTTCAGTCAATTAATCGGAGTAACAAGTAAAAATTAAATTTTAAAAATAAAAAAAACCCGACTGCGTAAAAATCGAACTAATTAGTTATTTCTCATCAATGTGAAACTATTTTTTATATTACTTACCTATTTATTTTATTTACTTGTATTGATGACTTTTAAGTTGTATTTAATTGTTAGTTCCTATCTATAAACACTGTTTTGATGAGGCCTATGAAGGTTAGAGTTGCAGTAAAGCTAGAGATCCTACCTATACAACTTCCAGGTTCTGTATGATTTAAACGGAGCTTCTGACTGTAAAATAGTCAATGAAACATCGTCTTCATTTTGAAAGACCTATCCAATGATATGCCACTCAATAGGGTGCGTAATTTTTTTTTTCGTCTCTACCGCCATTTTGTATTTTACGGCCGCCATTTTGAATTTGTAAAAAACAAAACCTAGCCTATGACCATCGGACGGTTAAAACGAATCGATAGAGACCTCATTCATTAAAACCCATCCATTGGTTGGGATGTTTTGAGGGTATAAAGAAATCCACATACCCGGATACGCATGAAACACATAACACTTCTTGACAGTCGGGTAAAAACGAGTTAATCTCGATCAAAATAATTATTAACACGCTGAATGCCAAGTCTATTTTGTCTGTCTTTCCGTTTGGGCCATGAAATAAGATTCCCGTTACACAATCTATAAGTATCAGTCACCGATGACTGACGCGAACTAAACGGAAAGTTCAGTGTCAGTCACCGGGGACTGACGTGGCACTCAGCGTGTTAAAATCAATAGTTTTCCGTTATTATGTTGTATATCAGCTGTTCGCGAATAGTCGGCTTATCAGGATGGGAAGTTTCCGTCGCTTCATCAGCTGCCGATGTACAACAGAACTACGAAAAATCAAGAAAATTATACAAAAGTAGCTATTATAGTGCACTCTTTTGGCGGAATATTTCCAAATTCAGGGAGGACTTTCTTGCCATGGCCAAAAACATACATAACAAGTAATATAAAAATTTTGTTTTTAAAGTCAATTCCTACTTAGGTCATCAAAGAAAAATTTAATATAATCCCTTAAGCTAATATTAGTTTTTGTTGCATTAAAATATCTCAATTTATTAATTTTCTATAAGAAAGTAGGTTTACAATGGAACTCTATGGGAATTTGGCGAAATATTAGAGATATCGCCAAGTTGGCGTCACTTTTGGCAACTCATTTTGGCCGCCAAAGTTGGTGATATATCGCCACGTTGGCAACAAACTTGGCGGTATTTGGCGACAGAACAGGGTCCCCCCTATGGTAACCCCTTATTGAAAATACTTTCACTGATCTTCAATAACCAATGGCCGCCATTTTGTTTCCCATGCTAAACTAAAATTAATTAATTAAAATTTAGTTAATTAATTAATAATTGAAAAAACTGTATTAACATCAATTGAACCACCAATTGGAAGAAGGGGATAAACGCCATTTTTTGACACATTCATTTTTCTACACTTTTACATTCTTTAGACGTAGCGCTTAGTTGTCAGTTCGAAGAAAAAAAAACCATACAAAGCGAATGGTTTTTGTTGTTTTCTTCGAACTCACTATTCGCTACACGTCTAAAAAATGTAAAAATGCAGAAAAATGAATGTGTCAAAAAGTGGCGTTTATTCCCTTCTTCCAATTGGTGGTTCAATTGTCATCCAGTACAAGTTTTAAAAAAATTTACTTCAACTTGATAGGATGAATAATGAGTATTCTATTAACGATTGGAAATTTGAACAAGATATATAAATATATAAATAAATATAGAGAGAGTGTGAACTAATAGTAGGAATTGAAAAAATTTAGTTCAATTCTATGCATAACTTCATACACTTTTCAATGGTACAATATTGAAAATTGCACAAAAATCGCTATTACAGCGCCCCCTCCCAGCGGAATTTTTCCAAATTCAAGGACGACCTTCTTGCTATGGCCAAAAACCTACATAAAAAACTTGGTTCAATTTTATGCATAACTTCATACACCTTTCAATGGTACAATATTGAAAATTGCGCAAATATCGCTATTACAGCGCCCCCTTCCAGCGGAATTTTTCCAAATGCAGGGGGGGGGGGGGGGAGCTTCTTGCCATGCTCAAAAACCTACACAAAAAAATTGGTTCAATTCCATGCATAACTTCATACACTTTTCGATGGTACAATATTCAAAATGGCACAAAAATCGCTATTACAGCGCCTTCTTCCGGCGGATTTTTTCCAAATTAATGAAGGACCTGCTTGCTATGGCCAAAAACTTGAAAAAAAAATTGGTTCAATTCTATGCATAACTTCATACACTTTTTGATGTACAATGGCGACAGACAAACGGACAGACGAACAAACAGACATTTCCTATAAACATGTTTTTGGGACCTCTGACCCCTAAAACGTGTAAATCCGTCGAAAACCGGAAGTCGAAAAAAATTTCGATTACAATACTTTCTTCTATTGAAGATAGAAGAAAGTAAAAAAATGAATCTTACGCAAATTTTCAGGTTTGAAATACATTTGTTTATATATACTAGGGGGCTCGGCCCCCTACGAGCTACGCTCGCCAACCCCCGTTCAGACACTGCAGTCTCTAAAAGCACGCTAATTTGATCGGCTTTAAAAAGATTTTGGAAGATTGAATTATAATTAAAAAAACAAAAGCGATCTCCCTATAAACGGGTTTATATTCATTTCTCTTTGATTCGGGAATTTTACGGAAAAATCAGCTGCTGTTAAAAGATACAATGGCATTTCAAAATCATCTAATATAAAATGAATTAAGTAAACAGAGTCTTTGTCTCCCGGTATTTTTTAACAAAGCGAAAAGAAAGTCCTTTTAAATAAGACATTTTAAATATATCGTTTTTAATCTGACGTAATTTTCACCAAACTTTTCTTTCCCTTTTTAATATTCACGTGAAAATGCTTTTATTAGAAATGAAATATTATTTGCGCAGTCCAAAAAAAAAAAAAAAAATAGTTGAAAAATTCATCTTAAAATATCAAGCAAATGTCTCGCGCTATTTTAGGTAGCTTTCTTTACAAAAAAGCTACCTATTGCAGCCGTTCGGAGGAAAGCGATTTCAAAAAATTTTGCTATATTTTCATCGATCATGACCCCCAGACCCCAAAACCACCCTCCGTTCAAAATTGATATATATATATATATATATATATATATCTGACCTATGTCACACTGTAACTCCCGTAATTATGAACCGATTTTGCTGTAATTCGGTGTGTACATAGTACATACCAATGTCTCGACCGAGTTCGTTGGCCAGCTTCATCCGCCGTTTTGTTTCAAAATGGCAGCCATTTAAAATTTTTAAAAAAATTTAAAACTTGAAATGTGGTACCAAAAAATTAAAAATGGAAAAATATTTTTTTCTTATGTATTTGACCTTTATACAAAGATTCCGGAGCAGTTTTTGTTTTGTCTATATCTTAAAAAATGGCTGAGTTATAGCATTTTGAATTTCTAGCGTGGCTGACATTTTGAAACGTCCTGAATTTTGTCACACGATAAAAGGCGTATTTATGAACCGATTTGGATGTAATTCGGTGTGTACATAGTACACATCAATCTCTCGACCGAGTTCGTTGGCCAGCTTCATCCGCCATTTTGTTTCAAAATGGCGGCAATTTAAAATTTTTTTAAAAATTTTAAATTTGAAATGTGGTACCAAAAAATTGAAAATGGAAAAATATTTTTTTCTTATGTATTTGACCTTTATACAAAGATTCCGGAGCAGTTTTTGTTTCGTCTATATCTTAAAAAATGGCTGAGTTATAGCATTTTGAATTTATAGCGTGGCTGACATTTTGAAACGTCCTGAATTTTGTCACGCGATAAAAGGCGTATTTATGAACCGATTTGGATGTAACTTCGTTTATACATAGTACATACCAATGTCTCGACCGGGTTCGTTGGCCAGCTTCACCCGCCATCTTGTTTAAAAATGGCGGCCATTTAAATTTTTAAGAAAAATTAAATTTGAAATGTGGTACCAAAAATTGAAAATTGAAAAAATATTTTCTTCTTATGTGTTTGACCTTGATAAAAAGATTCGGGAGCAGTTTTTGTTTCGTCTATATCTTAAAAAATGGCTGAGTTATAGCATTTTGAATTTCTAGCGTGGCTGACATTTTGAAACGTCCTGATTTTTCTCACGTAATAACAGGCGTATTTATGAACCGACTTGGATGTACATTGGCGTGTACATAGTACATACAAATATCTCGACCGAGTTCGTTGGCCAGCGTCATCCGCCATCTTGTTTCAAAATGGCGGCCATTTAAAAAAATTAAAAAATAAAAAAATTTAAATGAGATACCAAAAAATTGGAAAATGAAAAAGATTTTTTTTATGTGTTTGGCCTTGATACAAAGATTCCGGAGCAGTTTTTGTTTCTGAAAATTTGTTCTTTTGTTGATATCTTAAAAAATGGTTGATTTATAGCACTTTGAATTTCTAGCATGGCTAACATTTTGAAACGATCTTGTATTTGTCACGCGATAACACACGTATTCGCCTATTTCGATGTAAGAAGGCATATGGATAGTATACATCAACACCTCGACCAAGTTCGCTGGCCAGATTCATCAGCCATCTTGTTTCAAAATGGCGGCCATTAAATTAAAAAAAATATATATATTTAAAGTGAGGTGCAAAAAAATTAGAAATTGAAAAAGGTTTCTTTCTTAAGTCTTTGATCTTGATATAAGGATTCAGGAGCATTTTTTGTTTGTCTTTACCTTAAAAAATGGCTCAGATATAGCAGTTTCAATTTCTATTGTGGGTGACATTTTGAAAAATCTGATTTTTTGCATGCGACAGCACTCCTATATATTAACCGATTCCGATGTGAGTGAGCATGTGCACAGCAATTACTAAGGTCTCGACCAAGTTCACTGCTTAGCCTCATCCACCATGTTGTCTTAAAATGACAGGCACTTTAAGAAATTGCCGAATTTGGCAGCCAAATATAAGTTACTTTAAAGAAAAGCAGCTTGGATAAAGCTGACTAATTTCGCGAAATGCTCATTCATTATATTGATAAAAATTAGTATTGAATCTCCTATATTCGGTTTTCACTAAATTGAGCTTCGTGTGTTTGCATGATATAAGTTGGCTTTTTTTAAATAAGGATTATGAAAGCTACCTCTTCCTCCCGGCACTGGCCGGAAGGACTTTTTAAATTTATACTGTTTTGCAATATTATTTTGTGTTCATTTTATGTAATAATTGTAATGTGACGTAAATGTGATGTAATTTCTCCTATTTAAGACTTCTAACGCATATTAATAAATTTATTATTTTACAATATCCTTTCTCTGTTAAAATTCATGTGTAATTATAGATGAAGTAATTTTCAATAAGTTCCTGCTTTTTATAAGTAATTATTTAATTCTAATTTGAAAGTTTTTTTTTCTGTTTATAATAGCCACGTGTAAATAAATTTTTAATTTGAAGCAAACATTATTGTTTCCGTTGTTTATAAAGTTGGCAACAGGTTAAATTAGTACAATTTTCTGAAATAAGAAAAAAATATCTCTCGAAATGCTAAAAATTTGAATTTAAAATAGAAATGAAACCTCGAAAAATGAGTCAAATTAAAAAAATTAATTAATTCTGCACACCGGGAAATTATAACGTATAAACTGATCTAAAAATTATTAAATTCCGATGTATAGTTTTTGCTCCTATAAAACTTTTTTAGTGGAACGATTTTGTCCAACTTTAGCATTAAATATCTCTTAAAATTATTCTTCGATTTGAAAACTGTCTGCATCAGCGTGTTTATCAAACATTTTTGTATAATACTACCGATTTTTATATTTTTGTATGCATTATTTTTCTTAATATTAACGAAGAAAGACCTCCGGTCACAAAAAATTCAAAACCGGCGGCGGCGGCGGCGGCGGCGGCGGTGACAGCGGTAGTTACTTTTTATTAGAATAGAGAGATTGTTACAAGATACTAATTATATTGTTAAACTTTAGTTATGTTTAAAAGCTTGACTACCTTTATATAGTGTTCATATATATATTTCTCCACGTGCTGAACGCATTTGAGATCTCGCAACCAATAGTATAAATTTCTTTTCTATGTTAGAAACTGAAAATGAAAAAAGTTGTCATATAATTTTATATTTTTTGGTAACAGAAATTATAAAAAGGGGTGAACGTAAGCGGAAAAGATTATCATACTGTAAGATGAAATGAAGATTAAATATATATTTTAGCTTTTGAGCGACCATTACCTTAATGAATTTTAATAATTAAGTAAAACAATGGAAAATATCAATTTTCAAGATGAAAAAATGATATTTTTAGCTTTTTTTCAAATGTAAGATGAAGATATCAACTTATAAGAGGAAAGTTAAACATATATTTTAGTTTTTGAAAGACCAACAACTTAATGAGTATTAATAATTAATCAAAACAAATACACAAATTTAGATCATTTTTAGAGGAATTTCCATAAATTTATTAATTGTAATTGATTTTTCATGTTTTCATTACATGATTTTAATTTATCACAATCGATTTTAACGGTATTAAGCAGGCTCTTTGACAATTGGAGATGAAAATTTTCCACATTTTCACGAACTTAGATTGAAAAAATCTGAGTTTTCTAATTATTTTCGATATTCCGATTGATTTTATTATGTTCCAACAAAATTTTATGCCCCCTTCTTATTAGCAAACATTACTTATTTAACGAATAATTATATTTATCAATTTTGGTATATCCTTTTAAGTTTCTTGTATTAATTAAAGTTCATATTAATTAACAAAAAAAAAAAAAAAGAAAAGAAAAGAAACGATGTCAACTAATTCAATTTACCTTCAAGAGGCGGTAAATTGGAAAAAAAATCAACTGTTGAACGAAAAATTATACAAATTACTGAAAAATTAAAATATTTTTTCTACAAAAGTTAAAAAATTAACAGATGAATGGCAAGTTAGCGAAATAATTTAAAAGTTTTCTGAAATTATTTACAAATTTACTAAAACCGTGCATTTTTCAGACTGCAAACCATAATTTCTTGAAAATTTAAGATAGAATTTGTAAGATTTTAACCCTTGGACGACCTACACCTCAAGAAATATTCAAAATTAAACAAAATAAATTAATTTTTAATCTTATCAATAACTGGAAATTTCACATTAAAAAAATATTTTGATGAATGTACATTGTACATATTAAAATAATAGTTTACAAACGAATTTCCTTAATTTTATTACATTCAACTGAATTTTTCCGCCTTCGAACTTAATTTTTTATACACAAAGCATTATTTAATCAAATTCGGTACTTTCTGATTCAGGGAAACTCTGTGATTTTTCAGTTTTTAAACCAATGCCACAATACTTATCTGCATTAAACTTTATTCTTTCTCTTTATATTTTAACATTATACAATTGAGACAGATACTAACTTGGGACGGCAATAGAGTTGAAGTCAATTGATTCTAATCGATTTTCACCTTGTATTAAAATTAAATGCTCCTACATGACATTTCTTACTGCTACAATCATTTGACATATTAAAACTAGTCTGAGTTATTCTGCTCATACTATTAATCAAATTATCATATGTTTCACCTTGCATCTCGGAGATTTCTGAATTATCATCCATCAAGTTGTTTAAAATATAAATACTATCTTTATAGTTTTAATGATACATAGTATACATGACTAGTCCCAGTTATTCTGTTCATATTATTAATCAAATTATCATATGTTTCACCTTGCACTTCGAAGGTTTCTGAATTATTATCCAACAAGTTGTTTAAAATATACATACTATCTTTATAGTTTTTAATGATACATAGTATACATGAATGCAATTTTTAATTTTAACTAAACATTTCATATTTCAAATAACCTATTTTCGAAACTAAACTATATGAATTTTTACCACAATACTTATCAACATCACAGAACAATTTGTGATTCACATTTTCACATCTATCGCTTATCATTCTAATAATTATCAGATATGTGTTCCTTACAAATATTACTATCATAATGAATCAGTAAAGAAAATTTAATATATATTAAATATTAAATAAAATATTAAATAAAAACCTCATACATGAAAAGTATCGCAGAAGGAAAATACTAATAATCAATTAAAAAATTAACTATCATGTAAAATTCCATTTATTACATATAAAACTTCAACAGATGAATGAAAAATATGCAAGTTAGCAAAATAATTTCAAAGTTTCTTATAAACATTTACACAAAATTACAAAAAGTTGTAAAAATTTACAAAAAAGTTTAACAAATTTACAACATTTTTTTTTTTTTTTTTTTTTTTTTTTACAAAAGTTTAAAAAAAAACTACATCATAAAATTATTTTACAAAAGTAAAAAAAAAAAATTACAAGATAATTTTTTTTACGAAAGTAAAAAAAAAAAATTACAACATGAAAAAAAAATTACATACGGAAAAATATATGTAAAAGGAAAAAAATTACAAAAAAAAAGTAAAAAAGCAAAAAAAAAAAAAAATTTAGAAAAGTAAAAAAAAATTACAACTTATTGAAAAATTTAATATTTTCTAAAAAAAAAAAAGTTTTCAAAATTACAATTTTAACTGCTACCTTAACCGCCATTACCACTATCTGTTCTCAGAATATAATAATCTATGGTTTACTATAGCAAAATTTCTTGGCAACATTTATTATACTACTGATTTGTACGCATGCCAGGGTCGGATTTAAGGGGTCGCGATGGTCACAATCGCGAGGAGCCCCGCTTCTCAAGGGCCCCCAAATCTTCTTTTGAGCTCAAAGAGAAATGTGACGCCTGGAAAAGGGATTTTCTTAGTGTTCTTTTTTTAATTTTTCTGTTAACATTCCACCAGTTTCAAGTAATAAATAGAATTTTTTCTACCTTTTGCTACAACCAGAAATGTTTTAGCTTTCCATTATCTTTTTTTTTTCCGTTATGAATTATCAGGACAGGACTATGATCGGTTGCGGAGGGATGGGGTGGGATTGAAAAGAATCTTGGGTCTGATCCGAAAAGAACCCTGTTACAGACCTTCTATGACGATTTAATTATACAGATTGAGGGCCTGATTAAATCGTGGGCCGTCACCATGGGGCCCCACACTTAGAATGCAGTTTTCATAACGCTGATATTTTAAATGTACTTTTACTTTGTTACTGATTACCTATGCTAATAAAAGAAGTTTCTCTCTGTGTGTCTGTGTGCGATGGCTAGCAAAATCTAACGCACGTAGAAGTTTAAAAATTTGCGTGAGGATAGTCTAAGCCAATTCCTGATGCATCGGAAGGTCGAATTTTTAGTTTTTTAAGACCCGGGTCTCCTGCAGGGGCGTAGCTACCGTGGAGCAGTTGGAGCAAACTGCTCCAGGCGCACGAATCCTAAGGGCGCAAAATTAGAAAGAGCGAAATATACATTTGTAAAAATATTTTCATATTTTTTTCATTATTAATCAGAAATTATAGATGAATATTTTTACAACCATCATATTTCTATGATATTTTATCTTGTGTTTAGCCTCAATTATTTCGATTTAAAACATATTTTTATACACAGTTAACAGAAATTGCTTCTATTTGCGAAGTTTTAATTTTAATTCATAACTTATTGCAGCCTCAAGTAACTTCTCCAACACCATTTCAGCATGCCGGATTTTTTCCCCTGTGACTCTTTCGTAAACGACAACTGATGATTTTCCAATCTTCAAGTAATCAAAACTTATTTACAGGGCTCTCATTGGTCACTTTATTGGCTACCACTATTTCCAAACAATGAACTTTCCTGTACATTTCCATTGAAAATGTTTTAGAAATTTATCATGATGATTACTGTACGGAAATAATGGTAGTCAAAGTAGTGACCACTGAGAAACCTATGTTTACGAGTAACAGACTTAGCAATTTAGTTATTTTACGATTTGAAAAAAAAAAAAAAAATAGCTTGACAAGTAGAAGAAAATTATTGACTATATTACAAACGAAAAAAAAATGAAAATTTTAAAGGTTTTTTTTTGCGTGTCTTTGCAAACTAAACATTCATCAATGCAGATTACAAAACAATAAGAGCCGGATTTAGGCATATTCCACATCAGTCCAAGGCGACAAACTTTAGATGGGGTATGAGGGGGAAACGGCAAATTAAATTTTGTGCATATTGTTTTTGAGATTTTGAAAATATGGTAAATCTAAAGTGCAGAATTAATAAGCATTTCCTTCAAAAAGAGAGAAAAAGTTAGTTATCAAATTTAGTGTTCCTCAGAACATGATTATCACTGTTGCAAATTTATATCATTTCTTTTTTTTTTTTTTTCGAAAAATATTTTTCCAGATTAAACCTTATTTAATCGCAGAATTTTATAATTAAATAAGGCAAAACATTTTTTTAAAATAGTAAAGTGAGTTTGCTGAAGCCGTAATCAGACTCTGCCCACATACCAGCACCATCCGATATCGCATAATTAGTAGTAGTCAATGAATTTTGGAATAATAAAATGAAAAAAAAAATCTTGAGTTACTCCAACTGTGTGTTCAAAAAAGTATAACAATGAATAAAAACCTTAGATCCTAATTTTATGCAAAGGTGAAATATTTCCACTAATGATAAAGACCTCGGTTTGAAAGAAAATATGCACTTTCATTCATAAGACTTAAAAATTTTTCAAATGGCCTAATTTTCAACAAATTTTCATTCTGCGCATGCTGAAACAAGGTCTATAAGTTTAAAAAATAAGAAAAAATAGGATTGTACCAAATTAAGTGAAATTCTGGCACACTCAGGCTGGCTTGCCACACTGTTAAAAATTTGGCAGCATTCTGGCAGGTCATTCGACCGTTTTTTGAAAAAACGGTTTCATAACCATAATTTAACTATATTCTGACCATAAAATGGCCAATAATATGGTCAGAATAGTGTTAAATTCACGGTTGTGTAACCGTTTTCGGAAAAAACGGTCAAATGACCTGCCAGAATGCTGCAAATTTTTAACAGTGCAGGCAACTGACCTGCGGGTTGGTGAGACCTAAACCATGTAATGCTGTGCTCCCCCTGAGTTGAAATAATAAATGTTACAAAATTTTCTATAAGCATGAGATTTGAACAGTCGTAAATTATTGAATAATTTTTAAAAAAAATCACTTTTTTGAAGCATTTTTTCTATTAATGATTTTTTTTATTTTTGCAAAGCAGAATTGAATTTTTTTTTTGGAAGTTTCTTCGTTTCAGAGTACTATGCGTCGTCTCTATTTCAAAATACATATACGAATTTTTTTATTTAGTTTTTTGTAAAATCATTAAATATGTATTTGATTGAAATGTGTAGGTGTTGTGTATTCGTACAATGCTGTGTTTGTAAACTAACCTATATAAATGTTTAGTATATTAATTTTTGCGCTTCAGGAAAGAAAAATATATAAATAATATTTTCGGCAAAAAAAAAAAAAAAAAAAAAAAAAAAAAAAAAAAAAAAAAAAAAGGGAAGATAAATCAAACATTCTTTTAGTCAAAAATTACACTTTAATATGAAAACGGGACTGTTTCAATATTGTCTATAAGTGTGATGATCAAAACGTCGGTCTGCTATTTTGTATATACGTTAAATCTGGACTGTTCATGTTCTGTTTGAAGAGTCTTTTTGCGTCCCTTCGATTATACCCTGTTGCTAGGTTTTTTTTAAATACAGTATATTCTGCCTAAGGCGGATTCTGCATAAGACGGAAATTTGTCTTACATAGAGCTTTAGACAGAGTTTACTCTATAAGAATCTATATAAAATTTTAAAGATACTTTGATTTAAAAGGAAATTAAATATTAGCACATTTCTTTTTATTACTAGCAGCATTAAGATTTTTTATCCTTCCGCTGCACAAAAAGTTTAAAATAGGTTTAGGTAATCTTTCTTATTTAGTACTAAAATTCTGCTATACTTAGAATCCGACACTAGTCATTCGCAAGCTAATTTTAAACCAATGGCAACGTTCATTACAAATTTCTGATTTTTAGTATTTTTAAATGCTTTTTTCTTTGCATTGAATATCTGAGCTCAATGTCTAAACGGTTCTCTTTTTCTTATTTCGATTTTTTTTTCTAAGAAGAAAAAAAACTCGAATAGTAATGGATATTATTGGTTTCTGATAGCAAGGTGATATAATAATGAATTTCTAAAATGTTGCGCCCTTCAAAAATCCAAGGTCTGCATATTTGACAGTGACCAAGTCCGACCCGGCGTGCAATAGTGGCTCCGCAAGGGTTCACAATAACTTTTCTACCAGAATATAGGTATATAAAATTTGATTTGTTTTAATCGTGAGATTTTCCATGACTAAACAAGGAGAATTTTTTTTGTGAAATTACTAATAGTAAAGTGATTGCGAACCCCTTGTTGAGCTGCTACTGTCTGTCTAGTGAAATGTTGTGGTATAAGATGAACGTGAGCAATAAAAATAATTTAATTGAGATATAAGAGAAAATATTGGTCAGTTATCGTCACAGAATGGTTGAAAACTAGTTTAGATACCAGATCCGTAGGCCAATTTCTTCGAAAATTAATACAATTCTTGCGACAGATTTATAACATACCTGCCGACATCATCAAAAAATCACCAAATCGTGCTATGGGAATCTGAAAACGTGGGGAAATTCTAACATACAAGCATGCATACACTACACACATACATAATGAACCATTGTAAAACTTGTGAGAATGGATTCAAGAGTATTTGAAAATGTAAAAATATACCTTTATTTTCATTTTTTAGTGTGATTTCAATGCTTTCCTAATTCCTTCCCTACATTGTATATGTGTATGGAAAGTAAAAACTGTAATCTTGAGTTATATACATTGCTAAACAAAAATTAAGGACGAAGCAGATAAATTTGCATAAAAGACCAACAAGGCAACAGAACAGACTGAAAGGCCAATCAGGAGATACACCTTGGACCGATGCTGTTGGGCATGCGCATATATGACATATAACGTAAGAGGTGAAAGTCGCAAGAGTATAAACCACAGATGCGGTGGACACTCAGCAATTCAGTGAAATCTATTGCATGGTGTACAGTGATTTCAACGACGGTTTGTTGCTACTACTGTGTGATATGGCCAACAGTCAATCCAGGAGATGTCATCTGGCTGACTTTACGATATATCGCATCATTGGGAGGTTTGAAGAAGGTCGAAGTGTGACAGAAGAGTTTAGGATCGCTCCCAGCATCGTTTTACGAGCCTGTAGAGCATTTCAAACGATAGAACAAGCTGTCCGAGTGTTCAGCGGTGGTCGTCCACGTTCAGCAACAACAGAAGAAGGCCGCTGCGCTATATTGTCCTAAGGTGAAAAGAAACAGGCAACAGACAGCTGGAGAAATCCAAAGGCACATGGAACCGGCTATTGGACGTCAGATATCACGTTTTAGTGTGGTCAAGAGGCTGTAAAAAGGTGGTCTATACGCACATCGAACAGTGCTGTGTGTACCATTAACGACTGCTCATCGGAGACGGTGGTTTCTGCGGCGCCAGGAACACAAGAACTGGACATAACAGAGATGGGGTCGAGTACTATTTATGGATGAGAGCCGAATTAGTCTGACGAGCAATTCTGGATATATACGCATTTGGAGATAGCAGGGAATACGCAATCAACCATCCAACAGCATTGAAAGGGACAGTTTTGTAGGTGCCGGAGTTAACGTTTGGGGCGGTATCACGCTTGGCAGCCGTTGGAACCTCCACGTCTTCCAAGGAGATTCAGTAACTGGTACCCGCTATTGAGCTGAGATTATCTTGCCAAACGTGCGTCTTTTTAGATGTGCTGTGATTCCAGACTTCCTCTTCATGGACGACAAAGCTACACCTCATCGTACAGTGGCTGTCGCAGAGCTCCTGGAGAGTGAAAATATACAACGCGTGGATTGGCCTGCAAGGTCCCTGGACCTAAATCTTATAGAACACGCGTGGAACTTTCTTGCCAGCGTGGACGCTTGCCAGCGTGTGACCAGATGCCAGCAACGATTCCGTAGCTTCAATTGGTGTTACAAGCGGAATGGGACTATGTCTCAACAGCTCCTTGACAGCCACGTCTTCAGCATGGACAGACGTTATAAACCCTGCATCTCAGTCAGCGGTGACCATATCCCCTATTAAAGGCTGAATTGTTCTTTCCAGGTGTCTGTCAGATAGACATTTCTGTCTTCTCTGCAGTTGTGATCCAAGTTACCTTTTCAATAAAGTGTTTTTGTATCCTTTTGATTTCTTGTTTAGATGGTTTTGATCACTTGTACCATATTTTCACATCTTGGAGAATTTATGGTACGATATTTCGGTCGATGTGGAAAACTTCTGTATGATGTTTCATTCGGAAAACCATCTAGTCTTCAATTTTTGCACACCAGTGTATAAGGGTGTCAATTAGGGTTCTCGTTGCAGGGGGACCAAAATGTTTCATTCGGAAGACTGAAATCACCAAATTGCAAGAGGTGTTTTTTTTTCTTTCGAAGGCACTCTCAGTCATGCTATTGTACGATTAAACCTTTACTGTGTAACTCATTATTCTTGTTTTTATATTCTTAGTGTTTCTTAGCGGCGAATCTATAACTACCATTATTTGAATTTGTGTAGTTTTTCTTTAGTGATTAGCGAAATTACTCAAATTAGCAAAAGCCAGTGAGAAACCCGCTGTTAACTTTTGTCGTTGTCCATTGGCTAATTTTCTAAACCATTAGCTGTGGAAATATAGTTCCAATAGTAATAAAGTTTTAAAGTTGTTCTTCATCCTCTTAAAAGTAATTTTTGTCAAAATAGTTATTTTTTAAAAGTTACGAGATTTGCATTTTTATTCGGTCCCTGGGTCCTATGAGTTATATTTAGAAAAATCTTCTCCGTATACGGGTAAAATAATAAAAATTTCTTTTTTGTATGACCAAAATGATATTTTGAATTTTATGGAATTTTGGTATTTTTTGACACTAAAAACAGTTTCATCCATATGCAAAAAGTAAAAAAAAATCTTGACAATAGTGTTTTTTTTTTTTATTAGTTCTCTACAATGCTTCAAAATCTTTCAAAAGAAAAACAGATATTAAGGGCAGCAGATTGTACTGGCTAATTGGCCGATTTAAAACGAAAATCCCGCTCAATTCGCAGAAAATATTGGTAGGTACTCCATACTTACAGAATTATAATTCATTTCATTATTTATTTTTAATTATTCGTATTTAATACGTGTTGAAATATTCTGACTTTCAAATAAAAGTAAGGTTTTAAATTAAATTAAGATTGGTATATAAATTTTAAAGTAAAAAAAACAGTCGCAGAACTTTTTCGGGTGACAAGAGGGCGCACCAACTTTACTTGCTCCAGGGCGCTGAATATGTAGCTACGCCACTGGTCTCCTGGGTTCCTTCAAGTTTTTATGCCCGATCTTTTTCGTTTTGGGGCTCTTTCTTCATTTAGTTATCTCCTTTTCTACATTTCAGTTAAGATCCTGGTCCTCTGGGGCCCGGTACATAGCCCTTGAAATTTTTGTGACCTAAATTGTTAATAAATTACCCACTTTTAATCCAATATTCGTTTTGGGGCCCTTTTTTAGGTGCGTTCGTAATTACATAAATACGTTATATAATATATGTTATATTTATATATTATATAAATACTGGTTCGTCCGTCCGTCTGTCCGCATATAACAGCGCAAAAACTACCTATTCAAATGGTTTAAAATTTAAAATATGTAATCGTTGCAGAATTTTGTCGAGCCATTTCAAATTTTATAAAAATCGCATCTATAGATCAATTACAGGGACAGTCATAAGTATTCCGTTACATTACGGTCAATGGGGAAAGATAGTTTCAAGTGCATTTTAATGATGTAACATCCTTTCGAAGATAATGAAATTAATATGAATTTATGAAGTGAACTAAAACTAAAATATACACTCCGTAGAATATGCGGTGCAAAGAATACTTATTATTCATTTACATGGCCACACAGAATATTTCGTTACATAATGGTATTGGGGGAAACATTGTTTGTGGCGTATTTTAATTATGTTAAACTATTTCACATATAAAGAAATTGATATATGTTTCTAAGGTTTATTACAAGTTACTTCCTGTATAATAGAAAGTGCACTGTTAAAACACTATTCTTAAAAATAAGTAAATTGTACTAATTATTGAGTTGATTGTACTAATTTTCCCGATCTTAAAATAGCTCCGAGTACTTAACTCTTAAATTTGAAAAACGCATGTACTCATTTTTTTTGAGTACATACAGGGACTCGAAAATAAGTATGTATAGAAACACACATACACTATAAGAAAAAAAAAAGCGAAATTACAGAGAACCGACAAACCACCATTTTTAAATTGCGAAAGAACTACAATTTTTGGAGTAAAGAACAACGAATTTACTATTTTATTTCTTGAAATTTTGTGTATGAGTCGCCCCGTGATTTGAGCCCGCGTCCTCTAGGTGGGAGATCAGTATTGTACTGACTGTGCTATAAGAGCAGTTACCAGCTGCTTCCAAATGACACCTTTTATAAATCA
The DNA here is from genome assembly GCA_963932465.1 of Maratus speciosus. Taxonomy (NCBI): domain Eukaryota; kingdom Metazoa; phylum Arthropoda; class Arachnida; order Araneae; family Salticidae; genus Maratus; species Maratus speciosus. The sequence continues at coordinate 146,857,992 of OZ010791.1, forward strand.
GCGACGGAAGATCGCTAACAGCAGAGATGAATTTTCCCTTTCTTAAATATTCTAATTTCTAATAAAACAATTTTTAAACTAAATTTTCTTCTTTAACATTTCTAATGAAATTGTAAATAATTTTGAAAAGTGTGTATTATAAATTAAAAATTATAACAAAGATAGACATATCTTTAAATAAAAGCTTGGAAATCCCTACTGTCAATTCGGTATAAGAAAAGGGTTTATCAGAAAACTCAAATTTTTGAGCACATAGGATTTAAACATGAATATTAAGACTTTAAAATACAAAATATATGTATTCATTTCTATTTCTGCATACATTTATAAATCAAGTATAAGTATACACAACTTCAAAATATCATGTACTCGTTTCTGAATTTATAGTACTTAAAAAAAATCGAGTACAAAGAAATTTTCATTTTTAAGTAGATTAATGCTCCTTTTTGAAGCAATTGTACTTAAAAAATATGAGTACATAGAAATGCTTATTTTTAAGTAGATTATTTTTAACAATGCACTTCTTTTTGAAACAATTGTACTTAAAAAAATATGAGTACATGGAAGTTCTCATTTTTAAGTAAATTATTTTTGAGAGTGTGCATGGTATTTGCGGGGACACACAAAAGATTTCGAATACTATGTGGATTCGAAGTTTAGCTGTGATATGAGTTTTTAAGTTTAACTAAATTTTTGCATATTACGTTGTGAGTATAAATGCTGTACATCATATACAAGGCTACACAAAAGAATTCGTAACGGTTACTGAATATATGAACGAAAACAGCTTAAAGGGAAAAGTTCCACCCCGGGGGGCAAAGTGGGGAGACGGACACCGGAGGTGCATAACATCAGTAAGTAGTCACAGACGTTTCCAACGATATCTTACATGAGGGGTCTTAGCTAAATTTGGAAAAGTTCCCCCCCGGAAGGCAAAGTGGGGGGATGGACACCGGAAGTGCATAACATCAGTAAGTAGTCACAGACCTTTCCAACGATATCTCACATGAGGGGTCTTGGCTAAATTTGGAAAAGTTCCCCCCGGGTGGGGGGAAGTGGGGGGGCACCGGAGGTGCATAACATCAGTAAGTAGTCACAAACCTTTCCAACAATATCTCACATGAGGGGATTTGGCTAAATTTGGAAAAGTTCCCCACCGGGAGGAAAGTGGGGGGGGGGCTGACACCGGAGGTGCATAACATCCATAAGTAGTGACAGACCTTTCCAACGATATCTCACATGAGAGGTCTTGGCTAAATTTGGAAAAGTTCCCCCCCGGGGGGCAAAGTGGGGAGGACGGACACCGGAGGTGCATAACATCAGTAAGTAGTCACAAACCTTTCCAACAATATCTCACATGAGGGGTCCTGGCTAAATTTGGGAAAGTGCCCCCCCCCGGGGGGGACGGTCACCAGAGGTGCATAACATCAGTAAGTAGTCACAAATCTTTCCAACGATATCTCACATAAGGGGTCTTGGCTAAATTTGGAAAAGTGTCCCCGGGGAGGGCAAAGTGGGGGGGGGCGGACACCGGAGATGCATAACATCAATAATTAGTCACAAACCTTTTCAACGATATGTCACATAAGGGATCTTGGCTAAATTTAGAAAAGTGGCCCCCTTGGGGCAAAAAGTGGTAAGGGTGCAGGAGGTGCATAACATAAATAAGTGGTCACAGGCCTTTCCAACAATATGTAACATGAGGAGTGTCAGCAAAATTTAGAAAAGTGCCTTGGGGCAAAGTGGTAGGAGGGACACCGGAGGTGCTTAATATGAATAAATGGTCACAGGGCTTTCCAATAATATGTTACATGAGGAGTGCCGCAAAAGTTAGGAAAGTGCTCCCCCCAGGGGACCAACTATCACACAACTCGGAATACAACCCCCCCCCTTTTTTGAAAGTTCATATATTATAAATAATATTTATCGGAGGGCTCCACAAAAAATCCGATCTTAAATGATAAAAACGGAAAAAACTACCTCCCGCAGTGGCTGCTAAATTGGGGAGGAGAGAGAAGAAAGTCTCATAATATGAAAGAGTGATCCGAGAGCTATCTGATGACATATCATATGACGGGTGCAAAAAAAGTTTGAAAATTGCTCACCCTCCCACCCCTCGTGGGCCCACTCTTTCGTCCCGGAATTCACGCAGCCCCCACTTTAAAATTTTTATGTTTAATAAATAATATTTACCGGAAGACTGCATAAAAAACCCCACATCTAAAATGATATTTATTATAGAAATCGGCTACGGTTTTAAAAATTTGTTCGCCCTTTCCCCCCAAATACTACAAAAATATTTTCCTTTAAATAGTGGTATGAATAGAACATAAAAATAGGCGCCAGTGGCCAAATGCATGACGAGCCTCAGTCGTCAAATGTACCCAAGAGGTTTAAGGATGAAATTCTTTATCATATCAGTCACAGAATGCTTTGACTTATTTTAATACTGATTTTTTTTTCTTTATAATTAATATAGTAAGTAATAATATTGACATATTTTAATACAGAAAAAAAATTCTTTGTAAGTAATAAATTGTAAGTAATACCAAATTTAAGGATTATAAATATTCAGATAATTAAACTACACTCTCAAAAATAGTTTCTTCAATGCACGAAAATTATACTGGCAGCACTGCTGCCAGGATTTTTCCGTTAGTTTTTTCTCCATTACAGGAGGTAAAATATTTGTCAATTGAAGAAAGACTGGCAAAAATAAATTTGCCGACGTTGGAATCGAACCAGCCATCCCAGCGTTACATGTACGCTAACGACCGCGTTACAGTTGGACAGAAGTGAAACACTTTGAAGTAAATATGTTTGCTTCAAATGGGCATGGCTTGATTAATTTCTTTAAAAAGCTTTGAATTTTGAAGTTAATTTCGAGAAGATTTTATCTTTAATGAGATTACGGCTGGGGCTTTAATACTTTAGTATTAAAATAGGATAAAAATATGAATTACAAATATTTTTAAGTAGATTGCTAAATGTAAAATATGAATATTATATTTTTATGCGATAAGATTTATTTCTTTTTTTTTTTTAGTAAAATCGATTTTCTTCCCATTTAATATTTAAATTAAATGTGCTACTTTAAAATATATTTGAAATGTGAATATTTTTTTATAAGCAACTTTATAAATCAATTTTTTCAAACTTTTTTCACCTTATTAGACTTTAAGAAAATAAATTGTGAGTACTTTTGAATGAAGGAGAAAATTAATTGTTATTTATTTTTAAATTCAAAAACATTTTCTCTTTTTTTAATTAAATTACAAATCTTAATTTATATAATTTTTGGTTTTACCTTTTTAAATAAATTCAGATGTTAGTATTAATAGAGCGCATGCGTGCTACGAATGAACAGAATTTCTCCCTCTTTTTCAGATTTTTTGGAAGCATTCATGGATATAAAACATGTTTTCTAGGAGTACGGAAATTATTTGTTAAAAAATGAGGAATAATTTAACATATATTGACGAGTTTTTCTGACCGTGTAACAAATGTTCCCAAACAAAGATGAATAAGCAAACGGAATCAATTAATCTTCATGGGTGATTGCGAATTCATGAAAAAATACCTGAAATTTTAGCGAGAAGTTTTAGTATGGAGAGAGAACATGTAATTTATTGCAGGGAGATCGGTCCATTTCTCTCATTATAAAATATATTACTTTAATTATGTCTAACAATCATATGAAATTGATATTTTAGTGTTATTTTATGAATTTAACTATCAGAAAAACTGGAATGCCAGTATTGAAAATGAAATAAATATCTGAATTCAGGTATACAGAGGCTGTTTACAACATCGTCTAAAAAATGTGTGTTCACAAAACTATATTACATAAAATTCTTGTTTTAAATGTTCTATTTGACGGCCCTTATTCTGAACTATCTTTCGACACTGCAATTTCCAGGATAATAATGCCTTTTGAAGTGTCAGAAGTGGTATTCTATTTCTATCCCATTCCTCCTGAACAGCTTTCCAGAGTCCTGTAAGGGTTGTGGGACGATGTTTGGATAATGCAGATTTTAAAAGTCCGAAAGCACAAAAATCCATAGGTGATACATCGGGAGATTTAGTAGGGATATCAGTGAAGGGTATGGCCTTGATACCGGTTTTTTGTTCCATTTCTTTTAGGAAATTTACTGTGGATTTTTGTGACTGCTAGCTTCGTCGTGATGGAGTTTCACAGATTGATGGCACTGTGGATACAGTGATGGTATTTCATTCAGAAAAATTGGCAATAAAATATGTTCCTGATAGTATTTGGAGTTAATCTTGACATTTTTTTCCACTCCCTTTATTTTTAACTTGCCATTATATGAAAAACCAGCAACAATCATGAATCCCTTAGAAAAACTTTCTTCCGATTCTTTGAACCATTTACTTACATTTTTCCCCCCCCTTTTATGATAATAAATGGCTCTTTTTTTGCTGCAATCATTTAAATACACCCATGATTCATCTATTGTGACAATTGTTTTCCATTTTTAACACTTTCCAACAAAGTTGAAAAGTGTTTATGACTTCGGTTTGTCTGGCCGTCTGTCCGCGCTCTAACTCTCGTAAATATAGTCGGATCGTTCTGAAATTTTTATATGTTAGTAACCTCTACGATAGCACGATCCCTATTTCAAATAAAGTTTCTAGCATGTTTAATTCATTTACAGGCACAGTCAAAAGTTTTCCGTTACATTACGGCCTACGGGAAAAAATCGTTTAAAATGATGTTACATGCTTTCAAACATAATAAAATTCATATGCATTTATCAAGTGCACTAAAATATACATTCTGTAGAATATACGATGCAAAGAATAGTTATTATTCATTTACAGGGCCACACAAAAGAATTCCGTTCATAATGGTATAGGGGAAATTGTTTGTGGTGTATGTTAAAAGATTTCAGATACTATATTGTATCCGAATTACTGTATATTAATAATGATTGCTTGAAATGCATTTTAAATTATGATATGCGCTGTTTTAGGGTTTCGTTCATTTGACGAAACCCTATTCGTCTCGCTCCTCTGCCTGTCTGGCTGTCCATCTGTCACAGAGCCCGTTCTCAGAAACTATACATGTTGGAGACTTGAAATTTTACATACTTATAGCTGAACACCACACATCATACGACAAATCATAAAATTTTGAAAAAGTCGTACATTTAACCCTTTGGGCTCCCACATGTGTATTTTAAACAATTCTTTTTAAGTGAGTCCCTAATTAGGTTGGAGGTATGAAATTTTACATACTTATAGCTGAGCACCTCACATCAAATGACAAACCCTAAAAGTTTGAAAAAGCCGTACATTTAACCCTTTGTGCTCCCACATGTGTATTTTAAACAATTCTTTCTAAGTGAGCCCCTATTTAGGTTGGAGGCATGAAATTTTGCATACTTATAGCTGAACACCACATATCATACAACAAATCATAAATTTTTTTAAAAAATCGTACCTTTAACCCTTTGAACTCCCACATGCGTATTTTAAGCAATTCTTTCTAACTGAGACCCTTATTAAATTGGAGATTTGAAATTTTGCATACTTATAGCAGAACACTTGAGGCCAGGCAACAAATCATAAAATCTTGAAAAAGTCTTACGTTTAACCCTTTGAGCTACCACATATGTATTTTAAGCAATTCTTTCTAAGAGAGCCCCTAATTAAGTTGGAGACATGAATTTTTGCATATGTATAGCTGAATACCTCAGACCACACGGCAAATCATAAAATTTTCAAAAAGTCTTATATTATTTACTCCTTCAGGCTCTAACTTGTGTATTTTAAGCAATTTTTCTAACATCCACCCTTTTCACCCGGGGAGCACTTTTCCAACTTTTGCCGACACCCCTTTGACCATTCTTTCATATTATGCACCATAGCCTTACATATTTTAGTTCCACTTTTTACCGCCAGGGGGCGACTACTTATCTCGGGTGCTATCGGCCCAATTCCATCGACTAATATATCTACGGATAGTATATAAAACGGAGTTTCGTTCGGATAGAGGTTTGTTTAGAACAGAGTGCGCCCCTGGTTGCGAAATGTGGAACTAACAGATTTTTCAAAAGGATAAAGTGTTTTCAAAGGAATATTAAATGAAACCCTCTGCGCGATCTGTGATCACACTTACCTATTTTTCTACTATATTTATGCACACTATAAAGTGCGTATAAATGCTAAAATTCATATACAGAGCTACAGAAATGAATTCGTAAAGGTTACTGAGTATGAGCATAAATTGCTTAAAGGTGGGTTTTAAAAGAGTTATGCATTTTTACGCTGAACTGAATTTAGTGTACTAAGAAATATTTGTAGAATATATATAAAATGATATACAGAGCCACGCAAAGAGTTGGATACATGGCCGTCTATGGGTGATAATTTCTGGAAATGTAATTTCAGTAGTTTTAAGCGTGTTTTAGTTTGAATTAAATTTTAGCTAAATAGTGGCATGTAATAAAGGTACTAGGTAAACTACAGGACTGTACAAAAGTGTTCATGTATGTTTCCATCTATTAATATAAATTGCTGAAAGATGAATTTCAACCTGTTATGCATTTTCTTGCTAAATTAAATTTTCCCATTATATAGTATATATATATCAACATACAGATCGAATACAGGGCTGTTCAAAAGAATTGGAATACATATTTGGCTATGGGCGATAACTACTGAAATCAGATTTTTAAATGTTTACTTAGTTATCTTATTTCCCTAAGTAACGAAGTTTCGTTAAAGCTTTCAGGGAGTGTTGGAAAGTGTTTCATAATCTATGCTGTATGCATGTTGCTGGGCAACATATAACAATGATATGTTCCCGCACCATGTTGGTTAAATCAAAGTAAAATTGCGTAATTTGTTATTTCTGTTTGTATAAATATTTTTTTATAAAATATAATTATGAGTGTAAAATTATAATGTTTATATATTTAAGTAAAATAGGAGTGTAAGTTCATACAAAAATTATTAAGTTGATTTTAAATATTAAATATATATATTTTTTTAAAAATTGTTGTATTGTAAAATGAATGTATAATGTTGAATGTAGTTCGGATCTCAGATAACAACAATAGCCAGACGCCATGGTGTCGTTTTATGACAAGCCAGTGGAAAGTGGTGTATAATTAGAAATCGTAAAATAATAAAAATGTTGGAATAAATTTATGGCCTTAATAAAAGTGTTGGGATAAATTTATGGCTTTTCAGACCACCCAAACTTTAAGGCATATAATAATATTAAAGTATATGTAAGGGGCCATTTGCAGACTGTTAGCTAATAGGCCTATCGAAGGATAATGCAAAATCTTCTCCCATCCAATAAGGGTGGACTAGACAAATAGTTCCACCCACTGCAAGAGTTGGTGTGCCAGAAGAAAAAGGTTTGAAAAAGGGAGTCTGAAAAAAGATGTCGAGGACGCAGGAGCTCTCCCGAAAGCCCGTGCAATGAATCCTGAAAGCCCGTGCAATGAATCTAGAAAGCCCTAGTAATGCCCAGGCGAGATGGACATATCGGAGTGAGCCTAAGCAAGCCTAATTGAAGATGTCTTCCTGATGTTAAAATAAAGTGGATTGTTCTACTGAGGACCGTAGCTATGCATCCTGCCATCCCGATATCGCCGCTCTGATAAGAAGCGGATTCCTGATGACATATGGATATGATCCTTAGCAACGCGACAACTCTGAATTTGATGAATAAAGGCCATCATCCCGTATATGAAATAAGGTACTACCTTAAACTTTTTCTTTTACCACTTGAAATCATATGAGAAATTATAAATATCCTTTTCTGATATTTTATGGTAGAGAGCAATCTGAGATCCAACAAAACCAATAATTAAATATAATTAAGGTAATTTAAAAATGAAAGAGAATTATTCTTTTAGCAAAAAGAAAAATATATAATAATAAGAGTAAATAAAAAATTGTCTTTTTTTTTTTTTTTTTAAGATTAAATATACATAAAATAATGAGAAGCAAACAAAAGTGTTGCTTTCTTTTTTTTTGAATTAATATTATGTATTTCTGTAATGTAATAAAATGTATGTCTGTCAATGTAAATAAAATATTTAATCAAGTTTTAAAAAGTTTCTGTAATTATTTAATTGATAATGTTTAAGATGTGTCAATTTATTTTTACAGCTTAAATTTTAGTTTAATTCATAAGTGGAAGAGTTCATCTAAATAATTCACAACGCAAACTCTTAATTTTATTCATAATTAAATTTAATAATTACATTGTGACGCGGATTATAATTTAATTTTATTAATTAATAGCGTTGCTCTTCTGCTAGAATTACGTAATTACGATCACTTATGTTATTTGAATTTATCTAAGGTATATAAAATTATATACCAATTTACTATGAGGTTGCTTGGATGATTTGGACCAATTAACAATTTTGGATGTAAATTAAATAGGAAATAAACAGGTGTAATTATCTGTCCAGCATCCCCCTCATTCAAGTAAAATGGTGCTATGACTCAGGAACGTTCATCTGAGGTCATTAGAAATAATAATAATAATAATAAAGGAAAATAAATTTAAGTATTATTTTAATGTCACAATTTTAAAGATATTGTAGGTATGTAAGTTTAATTGATTAAAATTTTATTAAAATTAATTTTATTATTGTAACAATAATGACACACATATAATAATTTAAATAAATAAAATGAATAATATATGTTAGCAATAAAAAAAAAAAAAAAAAGAAAAAAGAAATGAAAAAAATAATTCTGGGATTTATAATAGGTAAATTTAGGAATTGCAATTTTTTTTTTTTCCCCCTCTTTTCTCTTTTGGTTGGATCTCAGTTACCATTGAGAAATAATGGCATTCACATCACGGATGACACATTTGTAAAAATAATTTTTTTTTTTTTATATATACTGTATAAATAATAATAATAAGAATAATGAGTAAAATTTTATAATATGACTGGTATAAAAATGATTGAAATGTCAATAGATCATGATTTTTGAAATTGTATCAAGGTGATACAAAAGAAAATTTATGAGTCGTACTACGAAGTAGTAGTACAATATTTACATATTAAAAAATAAATAAATAAAATAAGATTGTTGTTTCTGTAGAAAAAGACAGATATTTTTCTGTTAAATGAAATTATGCTGTTTTTATATATACGTGTATTATAAACATTTTAGGGGTATTTATGTGTGTAAAAGAATAATCTACAAAACAACTTCATCTCCTAAGAAATTTTTTTTTAATTTTAGTGCTGTTGTTTTTATGTATTTATGCAATTTAGAATATTTTCATACATATGTTGTAATATAGAGAAAATAGTATGAGATGCAAAATATTCTTTTAAGAGGTATAGGATCTATTTTGAATTGATATTTTGAAAAAGTATACATTGATTACTAATATTTGTTAAAAATGACGCAGACGCTGGATATAGATACACGTATTAAGTTAGTGTCACCATTTGACAATAAAAAGAACAAAAACATTATATTTTTCTTAGATGAATTTGATAATATTTTTAATTCGAAAGATATACAGGAAGAAACTAAATTATTAATTTTAAAGGCTAAAATTACTGGAGACGCAAAACATATTTTAAGTAAACAGATTATAAAATATAACGAGACCAATTATAATTTATTTCAAAATAATTTGGTGGAGTTATTTGGTACAAAACTAAGCTTCCTTAATGCTCAGAGCAATTTCCTAAATATTAAAACAGGCCGCAAGTCAAACGATAGAGGATTTCATTTTGGAGTTTAAAAAGGGTGTAAAATCTTATATCGAAAGTGCAGGCGAAAATGTGGATAATAAGGAAGAGAATTTTATAAAAATCTTAAAAATGTCGAATTTTTTAAATGCAATTAGACCGGATATTGCACTAGATGTTCGTAAAAATGCGCCCAGGTCCTTCAAGGAGGCATGCGAGTTAGCAAAACTTATGGAAAGTGCGTATAATGAATCAAAGTTTGAGGAAATTAACGCAATAAATAAATAAAACAAAGATCTTTATGAGAACATTATAGAATCAAGTAAGCAAAACAAAGAGCTAATCGAGAAATTAAAAGGGGAGATTGAAAAACTAAAAAAATCAAAGAAAAAAAACCATGCAATTAGAGATGATAGTGTTCCGCGGAATAAGAAACTCTTTAATAAACACAATAATTATCAGGGTCCGCATTTCAATAACAATTTTCATTATAATGATTATGAACGATATTATAATGATTACTACAATTCCTTTAATTACCCGACGCATTATGGGATGTATGATTATTCACAACCTAACTGGAATTCGGGAAATAGGGATTTTGGATATATTTCTGAGAATTATGATCAAAATGGTTATCAATTTGAAAAGCGCAAAAAGAAAAAAAAATGGGCAAAGAAAACAGCGAAATCGGATCAAGATTCGGGATTTTCAGAGACGGAAATCGATAAAATAAATAAAACAATCGCAAATATAACAAATGCAGACAAAGATAGTCTGCCAATTATATCACTAAGTATACAGGGCGTCGAAATACAAGCTTTATTGGATACTGGAGCTGCCGTTTCCCTTTTATCACCTTCTTTATTCAAAAAAATTAAAGATACAAACGTCAAAATCAAATATTTGGGCAATCAGATCCAAATTAAAACTTTAACGAATTCAAAGATTTTTTTTAAACAATGTGTAAAATTAACTTTTCGATTAAAAGGTACATTCACAACAGGCACATTTTATGTCACTAATGATGATTTTGATAGGCAGTACCAAATGTTATTAGGGTACGATTATCTCAAAGAAAATCATATGATTTTGGATTTATGCAATAAAACCTTAAAATTTAAAAATCAACAAATTAACTTAAACGTTGCAAGTGAAGTAAATAATTATGAAGTGAATAACATTACGCCATGTAATTCAGGGGAACATTCAAATAAAATTATGTTTGCCATTACTAAAAATAGAATTTTTCTCCAACCTGAAGAATCGAAAATTGTAAAATTAAAATGCCCAGAGGATATAAATATGTCAGATGTGATTATTTTTTACCCCATTCAAGAAAATAGTAAATTTTCATTCGAAACTTTGTTGCACGAAGTTCAAAAAAATAATAACATAAATATTATAATAAAGAATAAACTGTTAGAAAAGTTAATTATTCAGAAAGGAACTAAAATGGGGGAAATTATAAAGAACTTTGAGTGCAAGCAAGATGACTCAACTGATAATATACAGAAAGGAACATTTTATGAAATAAATAATTTAAATATAGAAGATGTAAGAAAATTGTGAGAAGCAGAAATGAAAGAGACGGATTTCAATTTAAGCCATTTATCAGAGGAAGTACAACAAAAATTTCGAGAAATTTTAATGGGCAATGTTCATGCATTTTCAAAAAGTTATCAAACATTGGGGCAATCAGCGTTTGTCGCACCAAGTTTTCAATTGAATCATGAATTCCCGGTACAAGCTAAGCCATATAAATTGCCTCAGGCAGTAAGACAGTATGCGAAACGGGAAATTGAACAATTGTTACAGGCTAAAATTATAGAGAAGACTGACTCCGAGTATGCTTTTCCAGTTATTTTCGTTAGAAAGAAAAATCCGAGTAATAACCCGAATGCAGAACCCAAGTTTAGAATGGCAACGAACCTAAGACTATTGAACCAAATTTTACAATTGTACACTTATCCGATGCCGGACGTAAAAGACTTACTACAAAAAATAAGCGGTAAGAAATATTATACGGTGCTAGACTTACATAGTGCATTTTTTCAAATAAATTTAAAACCAGAAGATTGTAGAAAATTAGCTTTTATTACGGAATTTGGAAAACATATGCCGCTTCGTTTAGCTTTTGGCACACGAAATTCTAGCGCAATCTTTGCAGAAGTAATTGATAAAATTCTGGGACATTTTGACAAAAGCAAAGTATGATACTACATTGATGATGTGTTGATATCTGCAAACACAATAGCAGAGATGACGAAAACCTTAGAAGAAGTTTTACAGGTATTAATAAATCACAACATGACAATCGAACCTTCAAAAATGCAAATTTGCAAAGCAGAAATAGAATTCCTAGGATTTAGGGTGAATCAAATGGGATATTCTCCATCACAAAAGAATATTGAAAAAGTGAAAAATTTAGTCAGACCAAAATCGAAAAAGGGGGTCAGATCTTTATTGGGTTTAGCGAATTATTTTCGGACACTAATACCCAACTATTCAGACAAAGTTAACCCTTTAATAGAGCTGACTAAAGATAAAGTTAAATTCAAGTGGAATCCAGAAGCAGAAAAAGCTTTTCTGATAATTCAGGAAGAAATTGTACAAAAACCAACACTCAGACCCCCCAATTTTAACAAGGAATTTTTCTTATTCACGGATGGGAGCAAAGTTGCAATTTCAGGTGTTCTAGCTCAAGAAAAGGATGGTCATTTGCTACCTGTTGAATTTTTCGGGAGAAAACTTAGAGAACCGGAAAAAAATTATCCGAGTATTAAATTTGAGTTATTAGCAGTGCATGAAGCAATTATGCATTTTAAATATATGCTTTCAGGTAGAAGGTTTACTGTGTTAACTGATTCGAAAGCACTAACTCAGCATTTACATTTACAAGATAAATCGGAAATTATAAACAGATGAGTAGCAGATTTACAAGACTTTAATTTCGACTTTGAATTCGTCGAAGGAATTAACAATCCAGCAGACTATTTGAGCAGGAATTTAGATAATCTTACAACAGACAGAGAACTCCAAAATAATTTGTTTGCAAGTAACATAGCACTTACAGACGAAAATATTAAATCGGAGCAATACGCAGACGAAAAATTAAAAATTATAATAAATAAAATCGAAAAAGACAAAAATAATAGAAGCACGAAGAGATTTACTTTAAATCAAAATAAATTATTAATTTTAAAACCTGGTTCAGATAAAAAGGAGCTTTTAATTACCCCGGATTCATTAAAAATTGCAGCCATAGAAGAAGCTCATAAAGCGCATTTCGGATTTCAAAAAACTTATGATAATGTGAAAACAAGGCTTTTTTGGCACGGAATGTACAAAGACATTAAACAGTATTGTGCAAATTGTGTGCAGTGCCTCACATCTAAACAACACACGACAATAAAAGTCCCTGTTAAAAAAATGGTGAAAGATCACGAAGTCGGTACAGTCCTGCATGCTGACGTCATTGGACCTTTAAACCTCATGTTAAGGAAAAACAGATACATTTTAATTATAATTGATTCGACATCGAAATTCCTGGAAGCTGTTCCCCTATGAAACGTAGAGTCACAGACTATATTAAATGTACTAAATAAATATTTTGCAAATTATGGGATTTGTAAAGAAATTATCTTTTTCTTACTTGTTGTTCATTATTATCGCTTTTGGATAACGGAATATGAATATTTCTCTTTGGAAAGAGCTTAAATATAGCTTTCGAACCACTGCTTCGTTAAGAATATCATTTTCAATAAAAACAAAAATCTCAAGCCGCAGACGATAATTTTGACTTTTAAAAACATAGTGTTATTTCTTTTGCAGCAAACGAATTTTTATTACCACTAACCAAAATCGTCTAAAAAATGTGCGAACAGCCTCTGTATTACCAAAAATCACCCCTGAATCTTAAAAAACGGTACAAAGTTTCAGTGACAGTGAAGCTGGTATTGAAAATTTCTGAGTTACAAGGAAGGACTGAAAGCGTGTAGACAAAAAGGAGCAAAGTTAGACTTTCTGGCACTGTTATTACAAATCGATAGTTTTATAACCAGAAATTTTTTCTTAATTTTTTTCAGAAGTTTAAAATTTCCCTGATTTTTCGTCAGAAATGGTAAATTTCCATGGCTTTCACCTATCTATTCCAGTCCATAAAAATTCTCCTGGCTGTTCCAGGTTATCCAAGTGGCTAGACACCCTGAATAATAAAAAATGATGGATTTTTAAGAAGCAAAGTCTTCTAAAAGGCTAATTTAAAAAATAAAGATTTAACGGAGAAATTAAGAGGGAAAAAATATAACAAACAAAATAATTATTTTAAAAAAAACAACAGTTATATTATTAAAAAGTCCAGTACTGATAGATAAAAGTAGTTTTCTAATCCCTTGGTTTTTAAGAATTCGGCTAATTTTACTCAAAAACACGAAATTGATATGAATGGAACTCAATTATAGAAGATTTTCAGTTTCCATCAATATTGAATTTGAATGAAGATTTTGAAAAATTAGCCAACTATCAACACGTTAGCTTCATTTATGACAAACTATTTTTTTATAGATGTTTTGTCAAGTTATGCCCAGCTTGGCAAGAATTTTGATGCTGGCAGACATACCTACATGTATGTGCAGGTGTGTGCATCTGTGAATATTTTATGAATAGCAATATATTTTTTCTTTTAAATATATCATTTTATGACATAGCTATGTAGTTTTAAGTGAATAGCAGCAATAGTTATAATAATGAAAGTGAATTTGAGAGAAAACACGTTTGTTAAAAGTAATAAATTAAATCTGATTAAAGAAAAATCAACCCCTTTTACAGTGAAACCTCCCTGTGCGACCACCTACATTAAGCGACCACCTCCCTGAACGACCATTTTTTCATGGAACGAAATTGATACCATAGGCTCAATACTAATTTTACCTCCATTCAGAGACCATCTCAGTTGAACTCCCTCCATGAGCGACCCATTTCTTTGAAGAAAATGAAACAAATTCTGTTTTTTCCTGGTTGCTTGAAGAAGGTTTTATTGGAAAAATAAATCCGGAGAACACATGTTCATCAAACTTCTAAACTAAGTTTACATTTTTTAAATTCCAGTAACTTTTAAGTGTTTAAAGCCCTTTGTGCCTTTTTAGGCGATGAGTTTAACTCTGACAAATTAAGAAGTTACTTAAAGTTAACTAGTTTAATTAAATAAATTTAATTAACTAATTTAATTAAATTAAAGTTAACTCCCCTGCTCTATTGTGTCAGGAAACTCTCAAATAAATAGATAAATTAATGAAATCATCATCATTCATTGCCGTCCAAAAAAAATAGCATTTATTTACTGAACTTCGAAAGGACTTTGAAATAAAAGTTATAAAAGATAAAACCGTAAAATCAAAGCAAACGTCAATGTATTCATTTTTTTTTTTTTTTTTTTTGCAGTAACTAACTTATGTAATTAACTTTTGTTTTGATACTTAAATTTTCATATTTTCTTCCTAATGTAAAAAATAAATTTTAGTAACATTAATTGTTACCTTTTTTCAAATATTAAAATCTAGATTTAAACATGACCTCCATTAAGAGACCACCTCTTGGAGCAACCAGTTTTTATTGGAATGAAACGTTGTCGCTTTAGAGAGGTTTTATGGTATATGGAATCGTGTAATTGATTTTTAATCCACTTCCTGATAGGCTAGAATTATAAAAATTATGTTTGCAGGTGTGTTTTTGATGACAACACAACACTGTAATATTTTAAAGGTTTATTATAAATTAATATATTAATTTTAAGGTATTTTTTGTTATCCCATCACATATGATAAATCATCATTCTCCGTAACATGTACCATTGTATGGAAATTAAAACAACAATGGATTTAATGATGCACCAATAAATGCTCGCCAAAATAGGCCAAATGGCTGTGAAACTGAACAGTAAAACATTTTAAACACTAAAAAGTAAATCTAAAATAAAAAAAAAAGAAGAATTGAAAAAATATGTTTTTATGAATTAGTGACAGTTTTATATTAATTTATTTACGATTATATGTTTAGAAATCTTAAAAAGTTAGTTTGAATTATGCTTAATTTTTTCTTTCTTATTGCCCTATCTTAGAAAGGAAACATAGCAAAAATTATATCTTTTAAAATAAATTCCCTTGTTCGGATCTTTCTACAATGTGTAAAAGAAGCAGTGAATTTTTCCTAATAGAGTTCAGTGCCCACGCCAAATGAATGTATTCTAACAGAAATTTTTGGGAAACATGAAATGCAATCAAAATATTAGACAAGATTTTCAAAATGAACAGAATGCTTATAAAAGAATGTTTTTTAAAAAACAATTTTTACTTTTATACTTATTTTTAATCCTCTGTCTTGTTTCAAAATGACAGCCACCCTAGAATTTCAAACTGCTATATCACAGGCATTTTTTAAAATATAAAGGGAAAACAAAAAATGTTCTAAAATTCTTATATCAAGGCCTAGCATTTAAGAAAAAAAAAAATTTGCATTTCTAATTTTTTATTTTATGTTAAAATCTTTAACTGGATAATCAAATCACACTGGCCAATGAACTCAGTTGAGATCTTGGTAAGCCTTCCTACACATGCTCACTCACAGAGTCAATTTTCATGTGATTTAATAGTTATTAATTACAAAAAGTTTTAATATATATCTATATATATCAACATTTAAATAGATGGGGGTTTTGGGCCCTAGACATGATCTGTGAAAATGTACTGAAATTTTCCATAATAGCTTTCCTCCTGATGGCTGGCAGTAACTAGCTTCTTACTTTTTGTAATCAAAGTTACCTAAAAGGAACAGGGCACAATAAAAAAACTGCATCATTTATTATATAACAATCAAAATAACAAAATATGCTAGCATTGAGTACCAACAGGTAGACTCTTGTCAACAATAATATGTACAGTCCAGTTTGTTAAAAAAAATCCAAGAACTATGTACATCGTTCACAATTGAAAAAAATTAAAAATTATGTAGTGAAGCTAGATACAATAATTTATGCATACATAAGACAACCAATAATGTAGCATTGATAACTTAAAAATTTGTCATCAGTAAAAGAAAAATCATTCTACATTGTCCTAGATGAAAGCTAAATGGGAGCAGCATGATTCAAAGATTTTTCACCCTGAAATGGATTGACAAAATTAACTTGCACTTCATCCTGATCAGAATTTCTATCAGCTCTCCCACTATTAACTGAATAAAGAGGTGGGGGTAAAAGGCATTCAGATTCGGTATCTGAAATCGGCCAATTTTCAGCTGTTGAAGGAAGTGTTGCAGCAGAGTGCCTTGGATCCGTATTCATGTCTGAATAGCTATCAGGCATAGATGATGGTCCACCGGTATCATTTGAATTTATTGATTGAACAGTGTTGGCAAAAGTTCCCCACGTTTGGCCATGATTAGATGGTGAAGTAAGTAATGGTGTATTTTCAGCAGGTGAAACGAGCTCGGAATCTTCTGAATCACTTTCATCAGCAGAATCACCAAAAGTGATTTTTCGCTTACACAGTGGACAGTTTCTACGGTTGTTCATCAGCCAAGGATCAATGCACTTAGCATGATAAGCTGTAAATATAGCATTGATTAAAACGAGGTGAAAAAAAAAGAGAAAGAGAAAAATTGTAAAATAAAACATCTTAATATTAATACTTGACAAGCACTTACAACTAAATTTAAAAGAATATTTTACAGCTCTCTATATCGGCAAAAGCATTGTAGATTTACCAAAGACAGAAATGCAGAATTGTACACCTGTATTTTCAAACTTTAGAGTTGGAGGATTTTGGCTTTCTAAGCTAGTTGTTTTTTAAAGTAAAATATTAAGAAGCTTTTTTCCCCCAAGTAATAACCGATTAGGTATATCTTAACACTACATAACATAAAAAATATAGCATTAAGTATATTGGTATTTTAAGAATTTACCACCAAAAAAACTTATTATTTTTTTTTTAAATAAGAATTTCAAATTAAACATAGTTAAATTAAAACTTTTAGATTCAGACAAATTTCAGCATATAATATACAACAATCTACAGGCAAAGTTTTTACAAATTGGTCATATACAATATACTATAGTTACACAAATTGATTTGAACCACTTTTAACTTTCCTTTGTAGGACAGATTAGTATATTTCCCATACATTACCATTTATTTTCTTTTATTTATGTTTTGCATCCTTATTTCTAGACCTTATCTTTTCATTTTTGTAAGTTCATTGTACATTACTTACATGTTTTATACATCACCACCGTGATTTGGCCGTTTGTTTTGATTTGTCATCATAAGTTTAGTTGCTAAAATGAAGCAACTGCTATTCACTCTTTTATCCACAGTCACAAGTCGTTCTTTTTCTAAATTTAATTTAATTAACTATTCATATCATTAACATTTTATTTGGGATTTGGTTATTTTCAGGTGATTAGCAACAATCTGATATTTTAACCGTAAAAGTAATTAAGGCTGTTCTTAACTGCTCTGCTGAACAAGCACAAAACGTTCTGACACATTTACAAATTCATTTTTTAACGGAAAGATATAAAACTGGAAAGCCTGGCCATGGAGGCGATTTGGAATTGAACTGTTTTTTCCATTTTTTGATCAATCAATTACCCATTGAGTTATAAGCGATATCGATCACGCGACAAACCCGATTTTTGCCCACTCGAGTGATTTTTCTACTTTTACGCGAAAATTCAGTTCAAAAGGTCCACTTTTGACATTATTTTCTGTAAGATCTATTGGGTTTGCAAAAAAATGGAAAAAACAGCTTGATGGCATAGTTTCTGAACATCAACACCAGCTAGTTTCATGCATTTTCGAACAAAAATAAATTTAAACTTATGTCAGGAAGTTGCCCTTTTGGATTTGAGAAGAGCCTTAAGTCTGCAAAAGCTTTCTCCAAAAATGAATTTGTAAAAAATATAAAAAAGGAAAATAGATGTGTCTCGAGGTGAAATTGATATTATAAGTGTAAAAGCATATTATATCAATGTATTTCGATTGAATAAGTAATATGTCAATGAATTTTTTTTGTGGAAAGTGCTGCAATATGTAAGTAATTGGATTTTAGTTTCTAAAATGATGAAGTTTGTCGTAAATAATTCCAGAAATAAAGTATGTGTGTTTGATTGAACTTTTCTGCATGGATTTACTTCAACTCGCCAGAACTTTACATTATTGGACAATACCTACATAAACTGTAAGTCATCTTTCTTTACCTTTAATATTTAAGAAGATTAAATTTTTACTTCAATTAGGTAAACTTCAACAAAATTGCTCTCTAATTTGTATAAATCTGGAAATATCTTGCATAATTTCACACTTATCTGTTTTTTTATCCATACGTCAAGTAATTAATTGGTTGATATTCCATATGTTTAAGAATTTGATAGGAGATGGGCTCAAGTTTCAGCAAACATATGGCTGTGGTTCACAGCAATCAATCATACATTAACTCGGCTAAAAGTGAGGAAATGACAAAGTTATCTCTTCCCCTTAATCCCCCCTCTTGTCCCACAGAAGTTAAAGTGCCAAGATGTTTAAGCTATACAGTTGTAGTAATTTACAAGCTGCAGTTGTGGTTAGGCATAGAGGTCCACAAACAATTTAGAGGACATGGGACCAGTCTAGGCTGCAGGTGTAGTTTAAGTAACAAATTTGAGATCCCTTAACATCAACCACTATACCTTTAGCTCAGAAGATAAGATAGGTGAAACTCTTATTTTACTAAGCAGTTTATACTAAATAACAAAAATTTATGAAAGAGATAGTAATGTATATTAAGTTCAAAGCACCAGCATTAGAACAGAAATTCAACAGTAGAATTTTCCACAGAATTAACAGGTTAGAAAAAATTAATATTATAAATAAATCCCTTTTTTTTTTTCCAGCAATATGCAGATATATACTTCCTGAAATGGATTTTGATTTTAAGTTTTTAAAAGATATGTCAGAGCTAAGTTACTCTCAATCCAATTGCATTAACATTACCTCTGAAATAAAATTTTACTTAAAAAACTGTATAGGAGAATTTTCCAAGAATTTTGGATGGAAACAAAAAATCTGCTACTATATTTCTAATCTGTTTCAACTACAAAGATATGACTACACTATTATGCATAAACTTTTTTTTTATTTTCCCCAATCAACAACCTTAAAATAATAATAATAATAATAAATAAATCAGTCACTAACTGATCATAACAAAATACAACAATTGGCAAAGCTGTAAAAGAAAATGATAGAGTAAAAAAAAAAAAAATAAATAAAAATAAATAAATAAATAAAAAAATAAAAAAAATATTTTTTTAAATAAAATTATTATTATTATTAAAATCAAGATTTTTAAAATTTTAAATTGGATTCATATTGGGGAGGGGGGGGGGGGGATTCCATGTTAAGATATTCAATGGCTACCAAGCTTTGTAGGTTTCCAAAGCAATTAAGCCCCTTATTAGATAATATTAGGTTGAGCAAAAAGTTCTGGGAAATTTTTAATCTAAGAGTTACCAGAATTTGTATCGTAAATATGAGAGTGGTTTATCATAGGAGTTCAGAAATTTCGGCTCCAAAATGCCAATTGAACAGTATGGTTTGCGTGTGTTGATCCGCCGTTATTGGAGATAAGGTCTAACGATTCCGAAAGCCGACGATGAAATTAATGAGGATGAAGGTGCTGGTACGGCGACAAAGTTTGTACTTCCAGCAAATCCGGAATCTGGCAGAAAGTCATGGACTATGATGGACTCTACTTTGAAGAATAGTCCTTGTTGCTTTTGTTGTTAATTTGCGAATAGCAACGCAACTTTCACAAATTTCCCAGAACTTTTTGCTCAACCTAGTATTAGAGAAAATAATCTATATTAAATAATGCCACGAATTATAATTAGTAATTATAGAAAAAAACAAGAACTTCAAATTTCATTAGTTAATAGCACAAGTATTTTTGGCAGCTTTTCTTGCACTTGTGCTTTGTAAAATTACTGTAATTACATAAATCTAAATATACACACTTGTATGTGTATGCTAACCAAAACAATTCTGAAAATTAATGACATTTGTTAATTCATACATACACACAGAATATATATGATGACATGAGTTTCCAAACTTGCCTCATAAAAAAAAAAAATGGTGTTTCCTCTATCAATCTAATCTATTCTATTGGTAAACCTGCACCGAAAAAACACTTCAATCTGGGGTGTGGGGGGGGGGGGGAGTTATCCCTTTTTTTGGCATTGTTAAATCTTGGTTTACAATGAAAACCAATGGGTGCAGTTAGAGGTTTTTTGTAATTTCCCAAAATTTGCTTGTCTGGATAAGGCGAGTTTAGAAACTCAAGTCCTCATAATGACATCAGTGGTCAGACATATCTGCAATCCACATTAACTTATTTAAATATTAATATTATTACCCATGCAATGAGTAATATTGGCATGGTGCTTTGAATTAAGAAAAAAAAAATTATTGCCTTTTCTATCTAATTGGTTTCATCATTAGCTGTATACACGGTCAAAAGTAGAAAACATTCTTTCAACTTGTATGGAAGTAAATCTTGCTAAGCTTAGCATTTTGATACTAATTAGTTAGCTTTTTCCCCCATATATTTTTTCACAAAAAGTTGATCAGATATTATTCACAAAATGTATATATGAAAAAAAAACATATACCGTTGGAATGTCACATTCACCTTGAAAACTATATCGAAATAAAATTAAAGAAAAATTGCTAAAAAGGTGCATTTAAAGTCACAAATATAAAAAAATGTCAAATATAAAAAAGATGTTGTTACATAATAAAATAGTTTTAAAAAACTTAAAAAGCTTTTGTGCAGGGCGCTTTCGATCACTCCTAGATCGCCCTCAGGGCAGCTTTGATTTGAAAATTCTTAAGGGGCCACTCTAATAAAACTCCCTGATCGCAAAATCCCATGTTAACCTATGGGAAATTTTTGAATCGCGATTACTCATTACTTAATATAATTATTAAAATATCGTTTTCACCATCAGAAAGTAGAGGTCTGATGCCGATGATGTGCATTTTTAAAAAGTGTCTATGCAAATTTTAAGTATTTTTAAGAAGATGATAAAATTTACTCAAATGGAAATTTCAAAGTTTATAGGGATTTTTTATGTACTTAAAATTTATGGAGATAATTTTTAAAAACACACATCATCGGCATCTGATGTCTACTTTCTGATATTAAAAATGGTATTTTAATAATTATATTAGGTAATGAGTAATTGCACTTCAAAGTTTTCTCATAGGCTAACATGAAATTTTGCGAACTGGAAGTTTCAGTGCAGCGGAGCCTTAACTGTACTCCGTGCACGGTTGGGTAACCACGGTGTCTACTTTACAGTGGAGTGGTGGAGAAGGGATGGGGAGGGGAGGCAGTAAACTGAATATTTCTATCTTACTTTAACAAAACATCTTCTATTTTAAAAACTTTAACCATATAACCAGAATGTTGTATGACATATTACTCTTTTATTAAAATTTTGCTGTAGGTAAGTCTTGCTCACGCTGTGGTTTGTCTACAATACTTAATATCACTTACATGTTCTTTCAATCTGTCCTTGAATTTACGTCAGGTCATCCCAATATATACCTTTTCTTCTTGTGTTTCAGTTATCAATGGAATTATATAAGTACCTTATGACAGTGCTTCTCCTTTTTTGGATACAAAATAGCAGCCTATAGGTTTTATGCCTTTGAAATATGCACTGACACTTTTCTAGATAATGAAATAAATAAAATTAAATGCATCGCCAAGGAAAATGGTTTCCCCCTACATTTTATTAACAAACTGGTTTATGAAATGAAATATAAAGAACATAAGAGCAATCCAGTTAATAAACTTAAATTTTGTAACTTTAGCTATGTTCCTGGTTTATATGAGAATCTAAGATATGCAGTAAAGAAATTTAATATTAATCTGGTAGCTAAAACAACAAGGAAACTCAAAGATTTAATCCATAGCAAGTTTGACCCTATTCCTAATGATGAAATTGCAGGTATTTATATAATTCCATTGATAACTGAAACACAAGAAGAAAGGTATATATTGGGATAACCGGACATAAATTCACACGTAAGTCATATTAAATTAAGTATTCTAGACAAACCAAAGTGTTAGCAAGACTTAACCTACAGCAAAATTTAAATATTCATTTAATGAGGCATCATTATGAAGCAAGAATCATCATTCCTACCTCCCATTATCATATTTCGTTAATAAAAGAATCCATAGAAATTTTAATAAAAGATAATAAGGCTATTAATGATAATATGTCATACAACATTCCGGTTACATGGTTAAGTTTTAGAAAAGGAATTGCATCTTATTTCAGGGACAAAACAAAAATATTTACCATGAGAACATGGAAGTATTCTCAGCTTATCGCCTTCATTGTAATCTTCTAAACAAATTGCACATACATCATACTGATCACCTAAAATGATATTAAATATGTTTTATAAAAAGTACAAATAAAAAGAAAACATGTATTTTAAATTTGAAATAATATGAATAAAATAATATCACGAATGAATGAATGAATTGAATAAAAAAATTTTGAATTTATTTAAAGATAAAAGTTTGTTTTTATAAACATTTATACCTAAATAAATTTACTAGATGAACTGTGTTAATATCCAATTGGTGTTGACTTTTAAGATTTGGACTTTATTGAATTATCCATGTACATTCATATCAGTTGTCTCTCTAACAGCCATACTCAACCTGCAGCCTGGCAACCTTTTAAGTGCGGCCTGAGAAACATAATCGTTAATCCATATTTATAAAATTGACATGCACATAAAAAGTTTTCAAGAGCTCGGCTATATGACAACGGCTCTGGCCAGCTGCCATTCCGAACGAAGAATTTTCTCCCTTGCCTTTCTGCGGCTGCCACAGAGTATCCCCCCAGTGACGTAGGGTACCGAAGAAACGATATACAAATGTATACTTTTTTTTTTTTTTTTTTTTTTTTTTTTTTTTTTTTTACTATCTGTGTTCGCTTATCATCGCCAATCTTCTCCATCGCTTATATCAGCATTAGGTGAAAGTCGCCTATACTCCGTGGTCGAAAGACTTTAGGAAACTCGGAATGGCAACAGCCAGAGGAGAGAGAGACGATGGAGTTTTTTGGATGTGTTCGGAAAGACGCTCGTGAGATATGTAATCGGGAAGCGTATTATCTAAATATATATATATTGTGTGTGTGTGCTGTAATTGTGTTCGTCTAATGTAAATATTAAATGTATTTAATTGGAGCATTTAATCTCTTCAATGTGTTCTTTCTTCACCAATATCGTGGAATACCGAACCCGGCCATGATAATGTCGCAGACGACTAGGATGGTGATCCCCAGCTTTTAAAAATTATAAGCGGTGTTACTCCAGCAAGAAAAAAATGTCATCGCATGATATTGTGGTGAAAGCAAAGAAAGTTGTGCCTAATCTAAGTGAATAATATTGCGTCGATAGTATTTGATTGACAGCAACGAGAGTTCGATGGCTGGCCTAGCTATCATACAGGTATTTTTTTTTCTTTCCTATCGAGAGCATATTTTAAATATATGTTAGTAAAATATAGTTATTTAACGTGTATATGTTTTATATTATGTTTCGAAACAACGGGTTAATATTTATTCAATTAATGGAATAAACATGGTATTTTATCAGTAATTAAGTTTGAAAAGTATACTTAAGAATTATATTTTATGGTATATTTCATAATATGATGCAGAATTATGTATCATGATTGTTAAATTGATCGAATGTTCAGATAGGATGGTGTTTAAAAATAACTATGTTTAGCATGAAAGTTTAAATTCTGTTATTTGAATAAATATTTTCTAGTTATTGTGTTAAAAAAAAAAAAAGAAAAGAAAAGAAAAAGAGACATAAAAATGAGTTAAAATTGTCATTTTAAAAGTTCATAACACGTCTGTCTATGAAGCTATTTATTCTCTAAGAATAAACTTTGCACTAGAATAACTAAAAGTGTTACCTAAGTAAATTATCGTTTGGGAAAAAAAAAAAAAAAAAAAAAAAGAAACAGATTTATTTCAAATGTTTTTTATTTATTCTTTTATCTTTGTGATTAAGATAAAAAGGTGCTATTTCAAAGTATGTAGAGGAAGTGGTTTTTTTTTGTTTGTTTGTTTTGTTACGTATTATTCTGGAATTCTTTGAAATGACTCATTCAGATTAAATATGAAATAAAAGTTGTGTAATCTTTGTTCAATGAAACTGAGATGTATAAATTTGATTATTACGGATTGGGTTGTTTATTTATTTTTTTAATTGTGGCAGAATATTAAGCATTTGTTTGTTTTGTTTTTGTTGTTGCTTATTTTCGATTGACCAATTGAAAGGAAATATAGAGATTTAATTTGAGTTTTAAATCAAGATAAAGAAAAAGATTTTCATATCTTGGATGGAATTTAATTTAATTAAAAGGTGTTAATTTAATATTGAGATTTATAAATATTTGGTTCGTTTTGAAATATAATTTAGTAAGAGATTGAAGTGTTAAAAAGAAAATTGTTAATGTATTATGTATTTTTGAAGGATGTATTTAAAAATTAATACGCAAGGCATTGACAAATTCTTATTTTGTGAGAACGCAAATATTTTATTTTTTTTTAACTTGACATATTGGTAAAAGTATATTTTAATTATTGCAAAAATTGTTTTCTATATATATATTTTTTTGTTATTATTGCGCAAATGTGTTTTAATTTAGTCAGTAATACTAATATAAGTATTTAAATAAAATAAATTTCATTCAATTTGAGGGGTTATTTACAAAAGAATGTTCAGGTTTAAATTAAATTTGGTTTAAGGCGTTCTTAGGGAAAGTTCCAATTAGGGTAGAAACACTGTTTGAATATTGCTGATTGCTTCCAATTTATTTTTCAAATATGGCGTTTTTAAGCAAAGGTAGTAGAAAAGAAGATTTACAAAAAGTAGCGATTGAACTTGGAGTTCAGGATGTCGAAAATTTAAAAATTATAGATCTAAAAAAAGCTATACTAGAAGTCGAAGACTACGAAGAAGAATTTGTTAAGGGATTTTTGAGTTCTGTAATTGAAGAAAGGAAAAAGAAAGAAGAAATGGAGAGGGAAGAAAGAATACGTCAAGAAGCGAGACGTCAAGAAGAAAGGGAAGAAAAAATACGACAAGAAGAGAGGGAGGAGCGAATTGCCAGGGAAGCAAAAGAACATGAATTGGAAATGAAAAAACTGGAACAATTGCAGAAATTTCCGGAACAAAGAAATGAATCGAAAATTGAGATAGTGCCAAAAATTCAATTAGCACAGATTGTCCCGAAGTTTGATGAAAAACGTGATGAGATGGGATTATTTTTGATAAATTTTGAAAGAAGAGCGGAAATGGCACAAGTACCGAAGAAAGACTGGGTAGCTTACCTATTGGCAGTTTTACCGGTGGAAATTGCAAATATGCTAGCTAGAGAACCCCCGGAAGATGCAATTAATTACGATTTTGTAAAAACTCTTATCTTAAAGCGATACAAGTTAAACAGTGAAAAATTAAAACAATGTTTTTACAAACATCACAAAACACATGAAAAATCATGGAGAAATTATACACAAGAGCTTTTGAGTTATTTTACCGAATGGATCACAGAATTAAATATTAACACTTTCCAGCAATTAAAAGACTTAATAGTAACCGAACAATTAAAATTCCGTGTGCCTGTAGAAATAAGAGAACATTTCTTAGAAAATTGGCTCACATTTACCACGCCGTTAGAATTGGCAGAAAAACTTGATGATTACGAGAGCATTACCGACAGTTTTAGAAGAAAAGAATTTCCAAAGAAAAATTTATCTAACTCTCGAAATCAAAGTTGGAATAATTACAGTTCGGAATCAAAAAAAGATATGAGAGATGGTAAACCGAAATTTGAACCCAAGACTGAAGCATCTTTCGGAGTGCAACGAGAAAAGAGAGAATTTCGCGCAAAATATACCTGTTTCGCATGTGGTAAGGAAGGGCATGTAAAGAAGTATTGTTCCAAATTGAATACAGCAAAACAAGATGGAGGAAAAACTTCCAAAAGCGATCTTGAGAAAAAGGGTCTAAATGCAATTTGTTTGAATGTGAATATTCCGGTGGAAGAAACAGATGGGAGACTCCTTAAGGTAGATCTAGGAATCGGTAACCAGAAGTTTCAGGGAATCATCGATAGTGGTGCGGAGATTACAGTGCTGCGGAAGTCGGTGGTGCCGGAAGAGTATTTACAGTCATGTGGAAAAGTATTCTTGAGACCCGCAATAGGGAGTCCTGTAGAAGCAAAGCTTGTTTCCGTTCCGCTCACTCTTCGGACAGAAGATGAGGTTATTCCGTATGTACGAGTACAGGTTGCGGTAGTGGAAGGATTACACGAAGAAGCTTTGATCACTCCCAAGGTTTTCGCTCTGTTAAAAGAACAGCAGAAGTTGTATTTAGGGGATGAGGTGGATATCACCCCGGTTGAAGAAAATAAAGAAAAATCTGTATTCAATGTGGAGGGAAGGTGTCCAGAAGGAAACCTGGAAACAAATCTAAATAATGAAGATGAAGACAAAGAAGCTTCAGATTTGGAACTGATTCCTACTCCGGTCGAGGCAACTGTTTTGCCCGAAAATGTTGATAACGAGGACCAAAAGGAAAGTTGTTCCGTTTCACAAGCGCAATTGTTGAAAAAGGAGCAATTGGCTTGTTCTACATTAGAAAAATGCTTTGAAGATGCAAAACGGCAGAAAAATAATTATTGGGTAGAATCCGATTTGTTGTATCATAGAGGCAAAGTTGGAGGACAAAATTATGTTCAACTTGTAGTACCTGCCTGTAGAAGACAGGAAATTTTGAAATTAGCACATGAAACACCAACTGGTGGGCATTTAGCTGCTAAGAAAACAAGAGATAGAATTGCTATGTCGTTTTGGTGGGAAGGAATGCCAAAAGAAGTAAAACAGCTATGCGCAGCTTGCCATGATTGTCAAATGCGCAGAAAAACAAAAGTAACAGACAGAACACCTATTGAAGCGGTCGGAAGACCAGCACTCCCATTTCAAGTTGTAAATGCAGATATTTTAGGACCAATTGAGCCGAAGTCTTCTCGAGGTCATCGGTATGTTCTGGCTATTATGGATCAACATAGTCGTTGGCCTGAAGCAGTCCCTATTAAATCGTTGACAGCAAAAGCAGCTTGCGAAGCGTTTATTGAAGTTTTTGTTAGAACTGGAATTCCTAGAATGATTGCCATGGACAATGGAGGAAATTTTGCTTCAAAACTGACAAAAGAACTTTTGAAACGATTGGGGTGTGTCCCTAAGTTTTCTACTCCAGGTTACCCACAATCAAATGGATTGGTTGAACGATGGGTGGGAACAATGAAATCAATGCTACATCATGCCATAAACTCTCATGGTAGAGGTTGGGACAAACAACTACCATTTCTGTTATGGGCATACCGAGAAGTCCCCAATGCCACTACTGGTGTTGCACCATTCTTGTTGGTGTACGGTCGTCCACCTGTAGGACCATTAGCCATATTGAAATCAAGTTGGGAAGATGAAGTGGTACTTCCCCAAGGAATTGGAGAGTCTGTAGCAGATTATATGCAGAAACTCCGGGAACGTTTAAAAGACGCGGCAGAATATTCAAAGACCGTGGCTGAAACCCAACAGCAGCGATACGTTCATCATCACAATTTAAGGTCGAAAGATACAACATTCTCCGTCGGAGATGAAGTAGTAGTACTAATCCCCGATTCCACTAATAAACTGTGTTCAAAATGGAAGGGACCAGGAGAGATAGTTCAACAAAAATCGGTGCATTCCTATGCAGTCAAACTACCTGACGGAAGTATTCGACATCTACATCAGAACAAATTACGAAAATATATTCAACCGATTAGAGCTATTGGTGTTATTTACGAAGTGGATGAAGAGTTTGGAGAAGTACAGCATGCTCCGATAGAACAATACAGTGTCGTTGACGAAGAACTGCAGAAAAATATTAATTCAGGCAATTTATCACCAGAACAACAAAAGGAACTAATAGCACTTATCCAAGAATATAGAGTGGTTTTTGATGGAGAACTGAAGAGAGCCAAAGTTGGTTCACATAGCATAAATTTAAAACCTGGTGTTGTAAGAAAACAACCACATCTTTATAAAGTACCAGAAACTTTGAAAGCTAATGTAGAAAACCAAATACAGGAATTACTAAGGAAAGATCTTATAGAACCTTCTTCTGCGGAAATAGTGTATCCACTGGTGTGCGTAGCTAAAAAGGACGGAACAATCAGACTGTGTGTAGATTATAGAGAGTTAAACGCCGCCACCAAGATCTCCCCTTTTCCTATGCAGAATTCCGACAACCTAAAATTTAAAGCTGGTTCGGCGAAATATTTGACCTCGCTAGATATTTTAAAGGGATATTGGGAAATCCCACTCGAAGAGAGTAGTCGAGAATTGACCAGTTTTGTGTCACCAAAAGGCCAGTACCAATGGAAAGTAATGCCTTTCGGATTGTCTGGAGCTCCGGCTACTTTTCAAAGAACAATGAATCAGACCTTGAGACCGCATAGTGATTATGCAGAAAGTTTTCTTGATGATATTATAATTTTCTCTTCTAACTGGGAAGAACATTTGCAACATATAAGAGAAATTTTGGAAACTTTAAAATCTCTGAATTTTTCAGCTAACTTGACAAAATGCTCCTTTGCAGCATCTGAAGTCAGATATTTAGGACATATCGTGGGTTCAGGCAAACATGGACCTATTCCCGAGAAGCTAGAAGTAATAAAACATCTCAAAGCTCCCAAAACGAAGAAAGGACTGAGATCCATATTAGGTCTATTTAACTATTACAGAGAATATGTCCCGCATTATGCTAACCTTGCAAAGCCTTTGACAGATCTGACCAGAAAAACTGTTCCAAATGATATTCCATGGTCGGAAGATGCTGAAAAGTCGTTCAATAAGTTAAAGGAAAGCTTATGTGAAGTTACAAACCTTTATACCCCAGACATGTCCAAACCGTTCGAAATAAACACCGATGCTTCCATATCGGGTATTGGTGCCTGTTTAATGCAAAGGGACAAAGACGGCATGTTAAAGCCCATAACCTTTGCCAGTCAAAAGCTTACTCCAACTCAATCAAAGTGGAGCACAATTGAAAGAGAAGCATATGCTGTAATTTGGGCGCTTGGGAGATTCGAAATGTGGACTTATGGAACCACCATAATATTGCATACGGATCATAATCCTCTAAAATACTTAACAGAGGGAACTCCTAAGAACGCTCGATTACAGAGATGGTCGTTGGCTCTATCTCGCTATCAGGTTTCTATTGCTCATAAACCAGGAAGTTCTAATGTAGTGGCAGATGCTTTATCTCGCATTTATGAGTAGGAAAAAAAATCTGTATATATATATATTGTATTATTTCATTATTATATATTGTATAATGTGTATTTGTAATATGTGTATTTTTAATATATAGTGTATAAGAATTTATATATCTTAAGTAGTTTAAGTAAATGCTCTCGATGGGACAGGTGAAGGACTTTTTAAATAGAACTTTTTAATTAGGACTTTTGATAGGACTTTTTAAGTAAGACTTGTGTTAAGACTTTAAAGAGTAGTTTCACAGTGTGGGACATCGTCCAACATGTAGAAACTGGAGGGAAGGTGTGAAAGTCGCCTATACTCCGTGGTCGAAAGACTTTAGGAAACTCGGAATGGCAACAGCCAGAGGAGAGAGAGACGATGGAGTTTTTTGGATGTGTTCGGAAAGACGCTCGTGAGATATGTAATCGGGAAGCGTATTATCTAAATATATATATATTGTGTGTGTGTGCTGTAATTGTGTTCGTCTAATGTAAATATTAAATGTATTTAATTGGAGCATTTAATCTCTTCAATGTGTTCTTTCTTCACCAATATCGTGGAATACCGAACCCGGCCATGATAAGTGTCACTCTTCTTTTATATAATTTCAAAATCTGTCCTGTTTTATAATTACTAATTTAAAATTATCTTGAAATATCTTTAATACCGTTTCCATGGTCAAAAGTTCTTTTCACATGCAGTTTTATCTTTGCTATACAGATCATTTCTTAAGCTTCAACACTAAACAAACATTACTCCAAATTAATTAAATTTGCACTACGTATTTTTATATTTTAAAAAAAGGTTTTTGCATTGAGAAAACGACTGATTTATTAAAGAAAATCCCTGATTTTTTTTTCTTCTTTAGTACTTGAAAACGTTGCATTGTTACATTATTATGCTTTATACTTATCATATAGCTAATAACGTGAATTAGCGTAAAACATTTGCTGAAAAAAATTTGGCTGCCAAAAATGTTTTATACCCCTATTTCCAAACAACAAACTTCATGGCATATTTCTACATCATTTGCAATAGAAATTCACTACAAAGTATATTGTATAAAAATAGTGGTGTTACATGTTTGGGGATAACATTTCTTCCACGATACTGATTAAGTTAAATTTATTACATAGCTTTGATATACTACTTTTGTTACCTTTCTATTTTAATTATGCCTTTTTAATATTATTGTCTAAGTGCGTTGCGGGCCGTCTACCGTCGCATGTTTGCAGCCCGCGAGAAAAAAAGGTTGAGTATTGATGTTCTATAACATGAAATCTCTTATATAACATTTGTCTGATCAACAATTTGTTTTCACTAGTAAAAATAACATTAAAAAAAAAGTTTATTGACATTCATAAAACTCAAACATTTTAAAAACAGTTGTATTAAATGACACATTAATCTCAGAATGATAGAATGGTTCTAGTGGTAAAAGTGATATCCTCAAAAGAAAAGATTTCCATCCCTGAAAACAAAATATTTTACTATGATTGGGTCAATATGATGTCATTCACTTAACTTAATTTCTGAATGTAGAGACCAAACCTCTACTACATACAGAAATACTTTTATATATACAGAATAAAATGTTTTATTAATAAAAATGTGAAGGATGTACTAGTCTTGGGAAGAATGGAATGGTTCCAGTGGTAAAAACGACATCATTCTCAAATATATATAATATTCACCCATGAAAATAAAATATTTTATTATGATTGTACCAATATCACATGTACTCTGGGCTTTATTTCTGCACATAAAATGATAGAACTATTCAGTAACAAGTTATTGGTATACACTTTTAGTAAGTAAATCCAAAAGTAAACAAGTGGGTAAGTGTGATCATAGATCGCACAAAGGGTTTCGTTTAATATTCCTTTCAAAACGTCCAGTACATTTATCGCCATGGAACATCTTCTAAATTTTGGCAAACCCTTTCTAAACTATCGTAAAGCTTCAAAAAGATTCACCTTGTTATATTTCCTAATTTTGTTCGTGCCACCCCCCCCCCCCCCCTCGAAATGCTACGATATATCACATGACGGGTATCTGCCAAATTTAGAAAAGTGCCCCCTTTGGGGGGGGGGGGTGAAGTGGGGTAATGGTCACCATGATTTTTGATGCGGCCTGATGTTTAAAATTTTTGTTACTTTTTATAAGCTATACTAAAGTTTCAAACAGATCGTCCAGCTATATTTCCTAATTTTGTTCGCGCCCCTCCCTCACCCTCCCCCCTCAAAATGCGACACGCCATTCTTCTTTATACTTCATTATAATTTAAACTTTCAATACTTTATAACAAAACAGATCGAATTGTTAGATTTCCTACTTTAAATGAAATCGTGGTCTGTTAGTTCCACATTCTACCACCAGGGAGCGCACTCTATTCTTAACAAAAGCGTATCTGAACGAAACTCCTTTACACAACCTATCAGTAGATATGTTACTTGAGGGGGTGGCGGTCTTCAGCAAGAATTTAAGATAATTGTTGAAATTACCATTCGGAAATAGTGGTAATTTAACTTTTGACATATTTATATTTAATAAGTACCATGTATCTAAGGACTCCGTAAAAAAATATGCACCTGAAATGGTATGAAACAAAAAATAAATATTTTGCCCCTCCCCCTCTCTCCACCTGCCCGAAATTTCATGCGCCATTATTTATAAACTTTTTCTTATATGTTATAAACTATGTTAAAGTTTCAAACAGATCACCTTGTTAGATTTCCAACTTTAAATGAAATCGCGGTCTGTTAGTTCCACATTCCACCACGAGGGAGCGCACTCTATTCTTAACAAAACTGTATCTAAACGTAACTCCGTTAAACAACCTATCAGGAGATATGCTAGTCGAGGGGGTGGCGGTCTTAACCAAGAATTTATTATATTTGCTGAAATTATTATTCGAAAATAGTGGTATCAATACTTCTGACATTTTTATCTGGCATAAGTAACATTTATGCTGTATTTTTAAAAATCGGACACCATTCAGAAGTATACTGCAATGAAACATCACGTACTGCCTTGTAAAATAAGTATATAATAGAAATAAATCAATTAGTGAAATTAGCGCCCCTTCCCCCCTACCCGAAATTTCACGCGCAATTTTTATAAACTTTTTCTTATATGTTATAAACTATCTTTAAGTTTCAAACAGATCGCCTTGTTATATTTCCTAATTTTAACAAAATCGCGTTATGTCAGTTCCACATTCCACCACCAGGGAGCGCACTCTATTCTTAACAAAACTGTATCGGAAGGAAACTCCGTTAAACAACCTATAAGTAGATATGTTACTCGAGGTGGTGGCGGTCTTAATAAGAAATTAAGATATTTGCTGAAATTACTATTCGGAAATAGTGGTAACTAAACTTTAGACAATTTTATATTAAATAAGTAACATATATCTCAGGACTTCCTCAAAAAAAGCACCTAAAACGGTCAGAAACACTAACTTTTTAAACAGAAATCTAGCGGCTCCCCTCCCCCCCCTCCCCGGAATTTCACGTGCCATTCTTTTTTACACTTTATCTTATGTGTTATAAAATATCTTAAAGTTTCAAACAGATCGACTTGTTAGATTTCCTAATTTTAACAAAATCGCGTTATGTTAGTTCCACATTCCACCACCAGGGAATGCACTGTATTCTTAACAAAAGCCTATCTGAACGAACCTCCTTTACGCAATCTTTCCGTAGATACATGGGCCCGGATGGTGGCGGTCTGCGGTAACAAACGCTAAGATTTAAAAAATAATTCTAGCTCCCCCCCCTCGAAATATCACACTCCATTCTTTTTTACACTTTTTCTTATGTGTTATAAACTATCTTAAAGTTTCAAACAAATCGAGCGGCGGTCTTAACCAAAAATTTAAGATATTTCCTGAAATTACTATTCGAAAATAGTGGTATGAATACTTGTAAACTTTCTGATGATGAATGAGTTATACTTATCTCATAGCGCTGTTCAAATATCCCACGCAAATTATTAGATTTTCGAAGCACGTTAGTCTTTATCATAATAATATTTGTCATGTTGACTAACTGGTATATTTAATCAAAAGTAGTTCCCTCCCTCCCCCTTTTCCATTGACACAAACCTAACAAAATAAAATTATGCGATAGCGGGCGAAGCACGCTTTTCAATTTCGCTGGAAGAATGCATCTCATTTTACATCAGCCTCGCACGGACTGAAATAATCCGATAGCGGGCGAAGCACGCTAGTCTTTGTCATAATATCTGTAATGCGAACTTTCCTAATTTTAACAAAATCACTTTATGTTAGTTCCACATTCCACCACCAGGGAGCGCAAACTATTCATAACAAAAGTGCATCAGAACGAAACTCTTTCGGGATATTTAATCAAAAGTATTCCCCCCCCCCCTTTTCCATTTACCCAAACCTTACAAATACAAATTATACGATAGCGGCCGAAGCACGCTAGTCTCCCCTCGAAATATCACACTCCATTCTTTTTTTACGATTTTTCTTATGCGTTATAAACTATTTTAAAGTTTCAACCAGATCGAGTGGCGATCTCAACCAATAATTTAAGATATTTGCAGAAATTACTATTCGAAAATAGTGGTATGAATACTTACAAACTTTCTTATAATGAATAAGTTATACTTGTCTCATAGAGCGGATAAACCCTCACGCAAATTGTTAGATTTCCCAATTTAAATAATTTCGTGGTTAAAAAACACGTGCCTCCATTTTATTCTATTCATTAGATAGAAATGAAACAGATTAATTAAATAATAATTAATATCTCAGCTTCTAATTGAGTTATCGCTTTGAATTGGGTATGTATGAAATCTGCGAGAGATTTCCCGTCCGGATGGCAAAAAATGTTATCAAAAAATTTAATATTTAAAAAGTTAAAATTTCGTATTAAAATATTCCACTACGGAAAACCACAAGGTCGCCGTCATGTCTGAAGTTGAGCACACCTGCTTTCGTGCCGTTGGAGAAAGTTCATTTGAATCTGCGTTAAAAAGGTGGATTGGTTAATTTTAGAAGTTAATTAGCCCGTAATTCAGTTAATTACCAACTTTTTCAAAATTTTATGATTTGTTGTTTGATGTGAGGTGTTCAGCTATAAGTACCCAAAATTTCAAATCTCTAACATGTATAGTTTCTGAGAACGGGCTCTGTGACGGACAGACAGACAAAGGAGTGAGACGAATAGGGTTTCGTCAGATGAACGAAACCCTAAAAATGAATAATGTAGAGTACAAGGAAATTGTTTGATTAGCAGAAAGTAAGATAATTCAGCATTCTGATATGTGTATAATTTATTTGGATTTTATAGCAATGCTTAAATCACGTTTATAGAAGAAGTTGGTGAGCATCATCTCCTAGTGATTAATTTTTAAATCTGATTTATTACACTTTTACTAGAAAGACACTAAATACACATTACAAGTAACACAAAAATAGATTTGGGATCTTATTAGGTTCTTATGAATCAGATACGGAGCCAAACTTAAATTACTCTAAGGTAGTTTAAATTTTATCTGATATAAAAAAAGAATCAAATTTGTAATTTTAAGAATTTGTGAAATACTTTACATGTCATTGCATGCTAAATAGCAGCTGAGTCTAATTTTTATAACCATATATTCATAACATATAATTATGTAATACAGAAATCACTGCCTAAATCTCGCTGTTAGTAGTGGTTGTCAACAATAGAAACCGATTTATGTTAAATGCTACTAAAGAATTAAAAAATGCATTGATATAGTGCATGCTGTATCAATGCATTTGTGCATCTAATGATAGAGCATGGCAACATGCTGCAATGTACAGAAATTATGCTTGCAAATTCTAAATTACTTTTTCTTTTAGAGTTTTATTTCAACTTTCATCTGATATCCATTTTCTTGGAAATTTAGCATTGGATTGTTGCTTCTTTGACCTTGCGTATTTATTTGCAATATGTGGATATCTGAGACATAATTTTTTTAGGTATGATGCTGTTTCTTGGCAATTGAATTAAAATAAAATGCATTCTGCTATTTAAAAAAAGAGAGAGACAGAAAGAAAAAAAGATAAAAAAAGAAATGGCAAGAAAAGAGAAAATTAAAAATTAGACTAAATAAAAAAAAAAAATTTAATAGAAAGTTAAGTCACCTTTTGAAAACTTTGCAGTGGGAATTTGCTTAATTTGACGACTTGACAACCTATTTCTTTTACTTTTTCTTCTTTCTTGTATACATTTGATCAGCTAAGAAGGGAAAAAAAAAAGGTCTATAATACAGTAAAAAATTTAATTCACATTTCAATAATTTCAAAGTCAGAGCAACCAATTTAATAAGAAAGAAATAATTTGAAGCATATTAGAATGAATAAATTTGACAAGTGATTTAAAAATTTTACAATTTTGACAATCATTTTCATCATCATTATAAATACTTAATTTATATATATTTATAATGATGTCCTTACCTCGAAATACCTTACCGTTATTTAAAAGAAAATGCTAGTTTTACCAATTTAAAACTTAGTTTTTTAAAACTTCAACAGTTCAATTTTCTTTTCTTAAGCAAAGCTATTTAAAAGCTTTAGATTAATTAAAAACTATTCCTTTAAAAGAGTTTCACTATATAATCTTCTAATAGAAAAATTATTTTTTTAAACAAAGCTTATATAAATAAAGATGAAAGCTCAAGAAATTCTCAAATTTTTAAAATTCTTAACCTCTCTGCATCAACTGCATTTTCATTTTAAAATAACAAGAGAAATTTACTTTGAAATCATTAACAGGCTGAAAAAGATTTTTCTGTGTATGATTAGTATGTTTAACACTTTGCACTCGAGGACTCTGGAGCGGAGCCATTTAAAATTTGTCTTCAAATTCGAGGGCTTCGCTACGGAGACAATGCAAATAATTTTGTGATACCTGTCTAGAAAAGCCAAGATTACATGGTATCACAAAATTATTTGCATTGTCTCCATAGCCCTCAAGTTTGAAGACAAATTTTAAATGGCTCTGCTCCAGAGCCCTCAAGTGTAAAGGGTTAAATAAGATTTGTTTGATTACTTTAGCTTCAAAAAGGAAGGATTCAAATTGTTACTCTTCAACACACTTTTTCATTTCAGAAGCAATACATTATCAGTAATATCATTCAAAACATAAGAATTGGGAATATTTTTAAATGTTTACATAATGATGGGGCAACTCAGACTACATTACAGAAGGATTTCTAAATCTATATTAATAAAAGAAATATGTTTGCCTGTGAGTGTATGTGTCAGCAATGGTTAGGGAAATCTATTGTATGTAGTTGTAGAGATCTGCAAATTTGGTTATGGATAAACAAAGACAATACCGAATGCACCTGAGGCTCACATTTTGAATTTTTTCCCTTATGTTGAATAGGAACATTCGCATATCTCCTCAATCTTCTAAGTTCGCTGGCAATTTTGACTCATCCATACATCACTGAACCCTGATCCATCCAAATCTTACGTTTTATACCCCTGTATAGAGCAGACTTTTGGGAAATCGATTAAAAAATTTTTTAAAGTATGAAAGCTTTTATAATTAATTATTATTTGAATGGCAATGCGAGGCAAGTCAGTCAGTGCCTAGCTAAATTGAAGCTATATATCTGTTAATTTTAAAAGGTTATTTAATCAAAGCAGTCCAGTTAATGGGGTTTGGTACTACTGCATTTAAATAAATTTTAATCCCAAAATATTATATCTAGTAATACAAAGCAGGAGCACATCACTGGTAACATAAAATATATTTTGAAATCTTAGATTCTGTTAGGATTAATTTAGAGAAATTCAAAATAAAATAATGTAAAATAAAAAACTGAATGAATTTGAATTCTTTTGCTACAAGTATGATGCAGTAAAATCCTATCATAGATTATACAAAAAAATAAATAATAATACTAGGTTGAGCAAAAAGTTCTGGGAAAATTATGAAAGGTGCATTGTTATGTGCAAATTAACAACAAAAGCAACAAGGACTATTCTTCAAAGTAGAGACCATCATAGTCTATGACTTTCTGCCATCGTTCTGACAGATTCCGGATTTGCTGAAAGTACCATGGCAGCTCCTTGGAATCGAAAAACTCTTGACATACTTCTTCAACTTCATTAAAGGATTAAAATCGGCGCCCTTGAAAAAGTGTTGCATTGATCGAAAAAGCGGCCATAATCAGATGGAGCCACGTCTGAACTGTACCACTAGTACTCCTATGTATGATACAAATTCTGGTAACTGTTAGATAACAAATTTCCCAGAACTTTTTGCTCAACCTAATAATAACAATTTTCCACATCTCACTACATTGCTATATTGAATGTATCAATTTACAGTAATGATTTTGAAATCCAAATTGAGCTTCATAACAAATTATTAAATTTTGTATAATAACTCAGGAGATTCTGCCTCATGTGCCAATCCCCAGGCTGTTAGCAGACTTGCATGTTCCAAATTTGTTCCTAATTCATCCATTGGTGGAAACACATTGTAATCTACCTTAATAACTAATTAAAATTTCTTGGATTAAGAGCATCTTAAGAAATTTAAATTTTATATGGATGGACAGGCTGGCAGACAGTTTAATTGCATGTACTTTGTGTTCATGTGTTTTATTTAAAAATTTAGTTGATAGTTTAGTATCAGTAATGAATAGCTAATTTCTTAATTTCCACATTCATAATTCAAAATTTTGTTTGCATTATAAAATGAGAGTTTTAATTCTAAGTAACCAGTGTAAATATATTCATACAGTAAAACATAAAAAATCAACTTTATTTAAATGTAAATGGCGTATTTCCCACCAGTGGTCCCTACAATTGTAAAATCAAATTGTGTTGAATCAGTACTACCTATTTTTATCTTGAGTACGACCATCATACAGTAAAACATAAAAAAACTAATTCAAATTTGGTTAATAATATTTCTTGGCAGTGGATGTTATCAACGTTAAGGAAAATTAAGTTTAAATTACTCTATCTAATTGTAATTTGGGGTATGGTTGCTGTAT
This sequence comes from Maratus speciosus, assembly GCA_963932465.1. NCBI lineage: Eukaryota > Metazoa > Arthropoda > Arachnida > Araneae > Salticidae > Maratus > Maratus speciosus. The sequence goes on from OZ010791.1 coordinate 146,897,181, forward strand.
GAGAAAAGATTAAAAAAAAAAAAATCCATTTTTAAATTTTACATGTGCAATTTACCACCAGCATAAAAAGACAACTGTTCAACATACTAGAATTAAATTAACACCCGAATTATCTAAGAAATGAATTTTACATACATTCATTTCATAAAATCGTTACATATATCTATACTCCTTTGTGTCGCTCTGTACAATAACTATAAATGCTACATACATCCTCTTCAAGAAAAAACTTGCTGTAGGTGACCGTAACAAAGTAAACATTACCGCCAGTGTTCTACAAACCCCGCATTTAACATATATTCGTTTAATCAGTCGTTTCATTTTATTTATACTTACTTACTTACTTACACAATGGTGCTACAATCCATGTAGGATTTTGACCTCCCTCAATATACTTCTCCAGACCTTCCGATCTCTGGCCTTTACTTTATAATTTATAATTTGGTTTTCTGCAAGATCTTTCTCTATCTCTTTTATCCAACTCTTCCTGGGTCTACCAATACTTCTTTTCCCAAATAAATTACCACTATAAATCCTCTTTGTGCTTCGCTCATCCCTCATTCTGATTAGATGGCCTAACCATTGCATTCTTCTTATTTTTATAGTATTTATTATATCTTTTTCATTATATAACTGTTCTAACTCCATATTTGTCCTTATACGCCATGTATTGCCTTCTTTAATAGGTCCAAAAATTTGCCTTAAGATCTTCCTTTCCCAAGTGATAAGTAGCTTTTCATCTTTTTGTGTAGTGGTCCAGGTCTCACTACCATAAATTACTATTGGTTTTATAACAGTTTTATAAATTTTAAGTTTGGATGTACGAGATATTAGAGATGATTTTAGAATGTTTCGAAGAGAAAAATAGCATCTATTTCCTGCTGCAAGTCGGATTTTAATCTCTGCTTCTACCATATTATCACAGGTGATCGTAGATCCTAAATATTTAAATTCTGTTACTTCATTAAATTGTAATTCATTATTTATTGTTAAAGCTGCTGTTGCCTGTGATTTCATTCGGTCCATTTTCATGTATTTTGTTTTTTCTTTATTAACCACAAGGCCTAGTTTTCTTCCTTCCGTGTCTAATTTATTGTATGTTTTAATCAAGACTTTCTTATTCCTAGCAATTATATCAACATCATCTGCAAATGCAAGGATTTGGAGGGAGCGATTCATAATAGTACCACCTCTGTTGTTGTAAATGCTTCTAATTATTTTTTCCAGGCATAAATTAAAAAGAATTGTAGAGAGAACATCACCTTGCTTTAGACCTGAATTCACTGCAAATTCTCTTGAAAGTCTTCCCTGTACCTTAACTTTAGCTTTTGTATTTTCCAGTGTTAATTTTATAAGCTTAACTATTTTATCAGGTATTTTAAATTCCTTTAATATTTCAAATAACTTATTTCTGTTTATACTGTCATAGGCCTGTTTAAAATCAACAAACAATTGGTGCAAATTAATATTTTGTTCATAGAATTTTTCAAGGATGTTCCTGATACTAAAGATTTGATCCACTGTTGATCTTCCTTTCCTAAAACAACACTGATAATCACCTATCACCACTTCAGCATACGGTTCTAATCGCTTTGCAATTATCTTTGCCAACACTTTATATGTAACATTTAATAAGGCTATGCCTCTATAATTCTGGCAATTTAAGATATTTCCCTTTTTATGAATTGGGATAATAATAGCACCATTCCATTCATTTGGTATATATTCATTCTGCCAAATCTCTACTATTAGATCATGTAACATTTGTACCAACTTCTCTCCACCATATTTCAAAAGCTCAGCACTTATCAAATCTTCACCAGGTGCTCTTCCATTTCTTAATTTTGCAATAGCATCCCTTACTTCTTCTACAGTTGGTGGTTCACAGTTTTCTTCATTCATGTCATAATCATTATGATTAGATTGTATTTCTCTTTCGTCATTTGACTGTCTGTTTAACAATTCTTCAAAATAGTCTGCCCATCTATCTGTCACATTTGCGTGCCCTCCAATAAGTTTATCATTTCTGTCTTTACAAAAAAGGGTGCGTGATTGATAGCCCTTTTTGATTCCTTTAAGCTTTGAATACATTTGGCTTATATCACCTAATACTGATAGGTCTTCAATTTCTTGAATTTTACTCTGCTCCAAAGCTCGTCTTTTCATACGTAACAACTTTTGAGTATTTCTTCTGATTGTTTTAAAGTGATTTTCACTCTGTCTTGTTCTGTGTTTCAGCATTTTTTCTCTTGCTTTATTCTTTTTCTTAATCAGTTGCCAACACTCATCATCAAACCATTCATTAATTTCCCTCCTTTCTTCCTTTCCAACTACTTCCTCAGCAGTTTTTAATATGATATTTTTGCATTTAGCCCATTTACTATTGATTATATCTTCCTCATTAAATTCAGCATATTCACTAGCAATTCTTTCTGTTAATTTACATTGATAAATATTTCTTCTCTGCATGTTTAGTAAATCTTTTGTTTTAAATTTTACTTGTTTAGTTCCTTTTGCATCTCGAAATCTTGTAACTCTTTGTCTGTATTTCATAATAACAAGGAAATGATCAGTATCTAAATCCGCACCTCTATAACTTCGTACATCCATAACATCACTAGCATGTCTTCTGTCAATCATAATGTGGTCAATTTGGTTTTTTGTCTTTCCATCAGGGGAAATCCAAGTTTCTTTATGTATGTTCTTATGCTCAAAACATGTGCTACTTATGATTAAGTTGTTAGAAGCAGCGAAGTCCACAGCTCTTATTCCATTTTCATTACTCAAATCATGTAAGCTAAATTTTCCAATTGTTGGTACAAAAGTGTATTCTTTTCCAATCCATAGCATTAAAATCACCTATTACCATTTTAACATCATGTCTTGGTATCTTATCAAATTCAATCTGTAGTGTTTCATAAAAAGTATCTTTTTGTTCGTCCTCGGTATCTTCCGTTGGTGCATGGACACATACTATTGAAATGTTAAAAAACTTTGCTCTCAATCTCAAGATACATATTCTTTCATTTACATTGTGAAAATCAATAATATTTTCTCTAAGGCATTTTCTGATCATAAATCCAGTACCATGCATGTTTTTTCTTGTGCTTGCACTATTAAAAATTGTAAAATTACCAATATCTCTTATCCCACTCTCCTTCCATCTTACTTCCTGTATGGCCAATATGTCCAGTCTATAACTATCCATCTGACTTTGTAGTTGCTTCACTGCACCAGCTCTGTATAAACTTAAAACATTCCAAGTTTCTAAAATTCATAAGCCGTTTTCCAGTTCCAGTCCGTTTTACCATGAGATCAGTCCGTCTAACATCTGTATTTAAGGGCTTCGCAACAAGGTTTTTTTTCCAGGGAAAGGTTGTCAGCCTTTCGCCCAACCCCTTTTAGTCGCCTCTTACGACATGCACGGGTTACATTGGGACTATTCTTTAATGCCGGTCACCACACGGCATATTTTATTTATACAGGGTAGATAAAATTTTGAAATAACATGAAATTCTGAAAGAAATAAAATCTAGATTTATTGAAATAATAATGCATGGACTAACTAAAAAAAATACACAATTAACAAATTATTTGTTAAGAATTATGATTTTATAACGGACAATATAAGACTGTATCACAGAAAAAAGTGTGTAATGTACAACAGAAGTGGATACACAAAACTAGTAGTATTGTTGCAAATTGGTACACTCATTTAAAAAAACACAAAATGTCAAACCATCTCATTTGTATTAACACCTTACAAGATAGCAAATTTAGGGATTGCATATAAAACTATTATAAAAAATCTTATAATTTAAAATTAAGAAAGAGTCAAACTCCAAAAAGAATTTACAGCTTGCTGTATATTTTAAATGTTTTATAAACTGCTGCAGCAGATAATGACTGGTTCACATTAGTGATGGGCAGCGGTATAATTGATATAAAAAAGTCACTGATCCCAAGGACCAGTAAGCATAAGAGTTTACTGCTCTGCAGTAATCATCGCTGGCCTGCTACATAAAATTCCATTAAGACCCTTTAACCCTTTGAGTGATTCCCCTCCCCCACCTAGAATATAAACCAAACTTAAGTTATCCAAAATTTTCAGCATAATAAAATGTAAAATTATAATTTGCTAAAAATTAAGCAGTACATAAAGAAAAACTATAAAATTATTAATTAAATATTTCATTTCAGATTATTTATTTCAACTGACTAAGGTTTAACGCAATTTTTAAAAATTTATTTTTTTAAATAAAATAAAATTATGTGATTTGTGTTTAGTTGCGATTTTGTCAGGGACGGGAAAGTTTATGTTTAACTGTGAGAGGGGGGGAGTTACTGGTCCTGAAGACCATTAAATTTTTCAAATTAATGGTCCAATTGAATTTTTGGTGGTCTCGGATCAGCGGACCACCAAGGATTTCGAAAGCTGATGATGGGCGATTCTCAAAAAATCAACAGTCGATAAAAATCAGCATTTTATAAAATAACTATCGATAAAGATAACAATTGATTCCCAAACTCTATATCGAGATGTTCTTCAGTCGATTATCACACAGATAAGCTAAAAACAATAATTGCAAAACTTAGCCATCATTAAATTGACTAGTTTTGTATTAAATGTTTCACATCACCTCTTGAAGATCTTGTTTAAAGTTCCAAGAAGAACAGAGAGTAGCTAAAACGCCCAAGAGAAGCTTCATCCATTGAAAACACATCAAAAATGGGAGCTGAAGGCAATACAGAAGACAATACAGGAAAATTGTGGTACCTTGGTGGGACAAACCAGAAATAAAATGGTGGTACTAGGGAGGGGGGGGGGGGGCAAGCCAAGACAAATGGTCCAAGTTGTGTGAGGGTCAGACCCATAGAGCCTGAGATATCGAATAAAGAAGAAATGTACATTCTGCAGCATCACCTCCTTCCTGACAGATGGGGCAAAATGTTCAAAAAGTGTTTAAAATTATCCAATCTTCATTAAAATTATAATAGAAGTTAAAGAAACTTAAAAGAAGTCTAATAATGATTAGAGATAGGGTGGGGGTAGCCAAAAACGGCATGGGAGGTGAGAAAATTTGAAAAAATGCCTATTTCTACCTTACATAAATATTTGAGAGATTCAAGCTTATTAGTAGACATGTGTCAGTGGCTCAGGGGGAAAAAAACATACTTCAGGTGCTAATGGAAGGAGTTGAAAAACTGCCTAAAATAGAAAGGCTGAACAGAAAAGCTGTTAACCCCCCACCCACCCACCAACATAGGTTTTAAGCAGTTTTTCAGTTTTTTCAACCCATTCCAGTGGCCCCTGAAATATGTTTTTAGTTTTCTGCTTATGTGAGCCACTGACACATGTCAAATATTAGGCTTGAATGTCTCAGATATTTAAGATAGAAACAAGCATTTTTTTTATATTTTCTCAACTCCCATGGCCTGCCCCATGCTTTTTTTTATCATTTCTATACTTTAAGTATCTTTACCGTCTCTATTTAATTTTAATGAAGATCTAAAAGTCTTTTGAGCATTTTGCCACAACCACTATGTGGCGTTGCAGTACATTTCTTCTTTATTTGATATCTCAGGTTCTAAGGGTCCAATCGTCACACAACTTGGACCATTAGTCTTGGTTTGTTACCTCCCCTCCACCACCACCACCAGCAGACATTTTTTTTTCAATATCTCAGGTTCTATGTGTCCGATCGTCACACAACTCAGACCATTCCTCTTGGCTTGCCCCCCTCCACACACACCATTTTAGTTCTGTTCTCTCTGCCAGGGGTGTCACAATTTCCTGTATTGACTTCAATATTGCCCTCAGCTCCCCTTTTTGATACATTTTCAGTGGATGAGCTTCTCTTCAGCATTTTGGCTACTCTCAGCTTTCCTTGGAACCTTGATCTCCAATGCTTCAAGATGTGACGAGAAACAGTTAAAGCAAAACTAGTCTTATTTATTTATTTTTTTATTTTTTTTTTTCTTGGGTGATTTTTGATAAAATCGGAACTGATATCTGAATTCGTTGGAGACACAAATGAAAATTGATACTATCGATAAAAACAAGGTGTTTATGCTATTGGTAAAATCGCTAAAACATATCGTTTTAAAAATAGCATATCGTTTTAGCCCATTACTATGTAACGAATGCATGGCGTCAAAGTGCTTTAGAGTTTGAAATATTGAAACAAAGATGATGCTGATGAGGGAAAGAAAAAAATCTGAAATTCACAGCAAATTTTCTAAAATGTTACAGCAGAGTGGGAAAGAGGGGAAAGGGATTCCTTACCGGCACTAATTATGTATTTTTTCTGCAGCCCGTTGACGAAATTCGCTTTTTTTTTTTTTCTGCAATCCTTTGACAAAATTCACAATTTTTTTTTCAGGATATTTGACAAAATTTACTTTTCTTGCAAAATTTGAGGGGTTTTTCACGATCCTTTGCTGAAATTCAAGTTTTTTCCGCGATCTTTTGAGGAAATTTTCATTTTTTGGCGATATTTGAAAAAGTTTGCATTTTTTTTTGCAATCCCTTGATGAAATTTGTAGCAGGTTTTTTTTTTGTGTGTGATATTTGAAGAAATTTCGTTTTTCCCCGTGATCTTTTGACAAAATTCACATTTTTTGAGTGATTCTTTGAAGAGGTTTGCATTTTTTCGCTATCCTTTGATGAAATGTGTGTTTTTCTTTGATCCTTTCACCAAATTGCCATTTTTTTTTGCGAATGATTGACAAAATTGATATTCTTTCTGCGACCATTTGTCGAAATCCACGATATTTTTTTATGTCTAAATTTTCAAACTGATGACTAATTTTTTAAAATTTTCGGAAAATTCGGAATAGAAACACACCTGTATTGAAATTTTTAGCTGATAAATTGACTGATATGAGAATCCTGAACTCCTACCCTATACAATATGAGGGACTCTTTTTAAGTTTAATAAATCTTCTTTCCCAGTGCTCTTGTAAAAAGACTTTCCTTTTGTAGGCATTATAATTTTTTCAAAAAAAATTTTATTGAAGGATTCTCAATTTGAGAAATTAGTTCTGTAGAAGGCCAGTCATAATTTCATTGGAAATTCTTTAATTTTCTTTATAGAACTCTATTTGTATGCATTAAATGAAGCTGAATTATATTAATGAAAACTTTCATGTTTACTATATAAAATGTCTTCTCCTACAGATTTATTTATTTTTTTAAATCAGTTTGACTTCTTTACTTTTCAAATTTGTAACTTCAAAAAGTTTAATCAATTTAGCAAAAGAAGTTTGTATTTACACAGTGCAATTTATACACAATATGTTTTTTAAATTTCAAAATACATTTTGCACTTTAAATATATTTTGAAAATACATGCATTTTGAATTAACATTATTAAGTATTTTCTATATTAGGTTCTAAAACCAATGTATTTTGTTTAAAAAATGTTTTTTTTATATATATTTTGCCTAATTCTGTCAATAACTCAAACATTTTATTTGTTTTATTAAGAATAATGAGTAAATACATTCAATCATACTAAAATAGATGTTTTGGGGTTTTTTTCATCAAAAAATACTCTGGCCTTTCTTTTGGAAAATCAAGAATACCTGAACCCAAAATGCATCTTACAACATAAAAAACAGCACAATTAACATAAAAATGGAGACAACCTGGCCTGAACATAACCCACAGAAAAAAAAATAACTAACCAATCCAATCTGCATATCAAATCAGATAAAAATGAGTAGTTGACCCGATGTAGACCCCAATAAAAAGTGTTTCTATTTCATCAAAAATTCTTAAAAAATTAACATAGGTATCTCAGTGTTTTCTTTCTAAACTTTGCACATAAATGTAAAAAACAATAGGAAAAACAAATTAAGCTGAAAATAATTAAAATGAAATTTATTACTTACTAAGCACATCATGAAGAGAATCATCACAAAGAAGCAAATACCTATAACAGCTCCAAACAGGTACATGTAATATGATAAATCTGGAATGTTTGGCTTTACACTTATCCTGTAGTTATAGTTAGAGCTGTAAAACATTTCTCTATTAATAATATGTAAAAAAGTATTTAATTTTAGAAATAAAATACAAATAATTAGCATTATACTAATTATTTACACAGTGGAAAAAATTGTATACTGAAACAGAAAATAATTTTATTTTTAAATAAAAAAGTTATATATCATTAAAAAAACTTCAATAAAAAGAAAAAAAAGGTCAAGCTTCTTACAGTAATTAAATAGCAAACATGTTATCTCTTAGCTCCCACAGAACGCTGAAAATTGTAATATAAAAATCATTTTAATAATCGTTTATATTTTAAATGCTGCCAAAATCTTTAAGCAGCATTTTGTAGCAGATGTGCAGAACTATCAAACTGTTTTTGTACATAAAGGCTAAAAAAAAAGACCAAAACTGCAAAGACTACCATTTCAAGTGCATTCTGACTAATTACAAACATCTATGTCACAGGGCTAGCAAGTTTCTTCCAAAGTGGAAAAAAAACACGAAAAAAACCATGGAAAAAATTGGCTGGAAGAAACTGTTATTCTTTAAGAATTTGCCATGTAAGTTTCAACTTTGTAAGATAAAATAAATGTATTCTTTTTATAGATAACCTTAAGTGAATTTCATCAGATATATACAAATTTAATCAATTATGTATGCTAAGTTAATAATTAGATCAGTTTTTTAGCCAAGATCATGCACTTGTCTAAAGCTTTTCAATCATTGACCACTTGAAGACAAAAAATTTTATCAAAAATATACAAAATCAATTAAAAGTTATCCATTTCAATTTAACCAGCATATTTTTATTATTTAGACTTCTGAAACTAGAAATAAATAGTACAGATCATTTACCAACGGTAGAATGAAATTCATTTAAATAACAGACAGGGCTTTTAATTTACATTACTTCTATTCAAGTAAATACACAATAATTACTGTATTATAAATTTCCTTAAAATCCTTACTTTCCTTACTGCAGTGCAACATGGTACAACAAAACAAAAGTTTTTTACCAGTAGGATGTTGTAATCGGTTTCTCAACTTAGAATGGATGAATGCAAAAGATGAAAAAAATTCTTTCAAGTCTTACAGAGCTTGAAAGGAGAGTTTAAAAGCATTTAGACATACACATAGACATTTTTAGAACATTAATCTTTTAAAATCTGTATTGAGATATGCATGCTAGATATTAGTATTACAAATTTGTTTATTTACTGTGCTGCAAAGTAGATCCTTTAAAATAATGCACATGTTGCATGCAACAAAATTATATGTTTTTTATACATTATGACCTGTATCAGAGATCTGCACGGGTCAGGCTCTGGACCGCAGGCCAGGCCTAATTTTATTCACGGCACTTGAGTCGGGCTTCGGCCTTACTTTTTTCTGAAGGCTCGGGTTTTACTTTATTTCCTGAAGGACTGGGCCAGGCCTAACTTATTTTTTTCCGCACCGAGTCGGGACTGGTTTCCTTCTTCCTAGTCTTCACGGGTCAAAATCTTCAGTCCTGTTTTGATCCAGCCCATATGAAAATCATTGTCCCGGCATAGCCTGGTCCATTCAAAAATCAGTAAAATTTGGCCTAGCCCCAAAATTTTTGGAAAAAATGCATACTCTTTTAAATTGGCATTATTCTACAATTAAACATTAAAATTTATTATTTTTCAAGAGTAGCATATTTCTAGGCTATATTTAAAATATAATAAAACATGTGAAAAAGAACCTGCCTATGATAGAATCCTGTCTCAAACTGAATAATGTGTTGATCCATGCAAAATGAATATACTAACATGTAAGAAAAGAATATGTAATACATTTACACATGCTAAGAAGGGAATTTGTCTATAGGGCATTTTTTTCCCTATGCAATTCCGTCTTAAAAGATTTTACTGTAAAGCATTTTTCAGATTTTTAAGTCTCCAATACGTAGAATATGGATTAGCAACGTTAATGATAACTGTAACATTTATGTACAACAAATAGATATTCATAAAAAAATAAATATTGCAGCTATAAAAATAAAGATCATAAGCATAAAAAAAAAAAAAAGTATTATTAGTTAGTACTCCTTGCACGAGACAAATTTTTAACAAAATCAATGTAAAAATCCATGTTTTGTAGAAATTCCCTTGAGATAGGCTGAGAATTAAAAAATTTTCCAGGTCGGTTTCAGGACGAAAATTGAGCTGTTATACAGGGCAAGGCCAATCATTTTTTTTTATGGGTCGGGTCAGGCTGGACCGGACTGAACGTTTAACTTTTATACCAGCGAATATATTTTTTTTGTATGGGCCGGGATGAATTTGTGCCGGGCCCAGAGCTGGAAATTTCAGCTTGTGCAGACCTCTACCCTGTGTATTAGCAAAAACTTTAACTATATTCATATTTCCATAAATATTTTCACACAAGTTGAAAATTTTCCAACTGAGTGAAAAGGTGTCCAGGCCAGGAATTAAACACAGAAAACTTCGGCTTAAACTGTCAATACTCTTCCAATTAAGCTCCCTGGAATGACAACTGGCTGATAGAACTTGCATGATATCTTTACCAATCAATATCATGGTATTAAAATAGTAAAAGTAAATCTCCATTTCCACCGTTTAATGGCATTACCTGCAGTGCATTCTGTTGAGCTGCCTATGTGACAGCCAGATGCCATTGACAAAAGATTATGTGAGTGAATTGTGTTGGCTGGTTGTTCCATGTTACTCAATTGGAAGAGCATTAGAAATTTAAGTAAAAGTATATTCCTGGCCTGGACACTTTTTCACTCAATTGTAAAATTTTCAACTTGTCTTATATGTTTACTAATCTGCCTAATGTGTTAAAATAATAAAAGCAGGGTGCCTATTCCAGATCAGCAACAACTTTCCCTGACTTTTCCTGGTATCGAGATTTTGTGATGTTACACAGAAAAGCTCTTAAAAGTTATGAATTTGAGAGTGGAACTTTCACAACCGATTCTGAAATAACAGCTATTGAATTGTTAAAGAAATTCTTGCACAATTTACAAATTGTTGAAGATTTTACATGCTAAACATTTTACAAATATACACTTTTAGCATCAGGTTCTATCTGTTTTGTTCAATCAGGATGAAATTATTTATCACATCAGTCCCAGTTAAATAAACACAAAAAGTTGGAAAAATATAACTGACATTTTTGCTAGATTAAAAAGCAAAAAATTGAAAATATCTGATATTATTACTAAAAATCATTACATAACATTAGTGACTTGAAACCAGGGTTGGGTTTTTGACATGACAAGCGTCAAAAACTGGTTTAAACAGTCATAAACTGGTTTAAACCGTCGAAAACTGTCTTAAACCGTCGAAAACTGCCAAATACATGTAACACACTAAAACATTTTAAAAATAGGTAAACATTAAAGAAGTCAATGATTTATGTGATCTTTTATTGAAATTTAATAATTTAAAAAATATATTATTTGGAATAAAATATTTCTTTTTGGATTTTTCAAACAGAAGAAAATATTTTGTACAATTAAATAATCCGGATCAATTTTACCCTGCAGCATGCTGCAGCACACCACGTGTTTAGCACATTTATTTACACCCAAAAGATTTTTGAGTTTAGAGTGTATGGAGTGTTAGAAAATAGTCTGTCTCTTAATTGATGCTGAGCTAGTAGGACTTGATAGCAAAAGCATTGCTAGATGAGCAAGTTTTGAAGCAGACTCAAAAAGCTGTTGCATTTAATGATACCTTTCCACCAAGCAATGGAGTCCTCCCTATAGCACTGAAATAAGAAGACGGGAAAGGGGATTCTTTTAGCTTCATACACAATCAGTATGGGTAAGGATCCATAAATTTTCTCTGTAGCTCAAGTGCGAGCTGAATCAACTGATACAGCAGTCAACCCTTGCTCCTGATGGTTGGGATGCAAAGTATAAGCCAAACAATGGTATGGTTTCATGATTTGATCCCTTCTATTATGCACTTTTTCAATATGGGCTTAAAGGAATTTTCTTTTAGATGACCGGCCAATTTTGTTCAGTTTTAAAATCAAAAACATTTTTATATATTGAAAGAAAGCATGTTTTAAAAAGATTTTGACTTTAAGCTTTTTTTTTTTTTTAATTACTCTCTTATTTTGTAAATGTTTAAAATTAATAATGCAATTTCAATTTTGAATTGAATGGTTATTGCCTAGACTAGAATAACATCGATGCATATTATCTTGTTATATATACAAAAAAATCTGCACTTTTCTAAGTTTTTTTTTCCTCATAAAAAAAGCTAGCTAATGCTTTAAGCTCTCAAAAGTAAGAGAAATTAAAACTATTTTAAGTAAGAGAAAAAATGTACAGCTCAGGTGAGCTTAATGTCTACTTTTTAGAAAAACACAATTAAAAAAAAAAATTTAAATAAAAATTTTACCCTGTTAAAAAGTTGTACTTAACAATAATACTTTACTATGTACTAATTACTGATATACAGTAAGAGTGAATTTAAAATATTACATGTAATGTTGTCATGTGTGACATTTAATTTGAATTTTTACAGATCAATTTAGTATTTGAGGTTTTTGACATGACTGTTTAAACTATGGTTTGAACCCGACATAAACTGACACAGGTCAAAAACCTGCCAACCCTGTAATTATTACTAATACTATATACTAATTATACAATTACAGTAATAGTGAATTTTAAATATTACATCTAATGTGTGACATTTAATGTGAAATTATACAGATCACTGTAGTATTTCAGGTTTTTGACATGACAGTTTAAATCGTCAAAAACTGACACGTGTCAAAAACCTGCCAACCCTGCTTGAAACAAACTTTTATTTTAAAGGATTCTTCTCTATCTAACAATGTAATTCTGTGACATTTAGCAGTGATGGAAAAAAGAATATTTAAGAGATTTAAAATGAAATCTAATCTTGATGGGGGGGGGGGGGGGGGGAAACGAGCGACACTGATTGCTAAGAACAACATGTGAAATATTTTTAGGCCAAATTTTGTAACAGTGAGGTTTCAATTCACAAAACTACATTCATATTCTTACAATAGACAAATTCTAATTTATAAACATGAAACACTAATTGCAGAATAACTAAAACTTTCAATTATACATAACTTAAATTTTAAAAAGTATACAGTATAACTCCGAAAATCCAGCATCATTGGGATCGAGACCAAGCCAGATTTTTGAAAGAATATCAAAAGTATTTCCAGTATTCTTAATTGAGCCTTTATTCATAATTTAATTCATAGCCAAGAGATATTTTCGTGAGAAAAATAGAAAATTAAATATTTTTAAAAACTTATGTTAATTCATATTTTCTGTTTAAAAAAAAAAAAAAAAAAAAAAATCTAATAAACAGTGAAATAATTTCTTCTTATGTAATTTGCTAAACATCAATGTCAAGTTTTTTTTGTGTGTCAATTTTTTTTGGCCATTCTTAAACAAGTATTTCTTGGATATTTATACAAGTGAAGAATATTTCGTATTCGGAAGAACAGTCTTTTCTCTAAAGTAGATATTAATTTTCCAGTTAAATTTATGCATTTTTCCAGTGACAATTTTTCTTCTGTTGGCTCCTCGTCCACGTTCCTCTGAGCTGCTACCAGCATTATTGGCAGTTCTATTTAGCACAACACCAAAGGATCTTGTTGTCTACTAATCCATCGCTTTCGATCTCGAAGTTTTTAATTTATAAAAAATTAGTATTTTTCTTTCTCTTCTAAGACTAAGTGTAAAAAAAAAATATAAGGGGTGGATGACTTTGATGCCAGATTTTCGAGGTCACGCTGTAGAACTTTAATGTGCAAACCATAATTAAGAGGAGAAATAAAAATACAGATTCTTTATCCAGGATCCATATGATGATCCTGTATTAATTGCGTAGTGTTATGCCAAAAATTTGCATAACAATTATGTGTTACAATCTTAATTTAATGGCTTTCCATCCACTAAATCAGGAGTCCACTATTACATGACATGAATAATTGAATCAAATTCTTAAATAGAAAAATGATTTAAAAAAAGAAAAAATATTACCTGGTATTGTAGAGATAATTATTCTTGATTGTTACCCCGTCATCATGAGATATGAGAACTGTTGGAATGTGAGACTCAAAACCTTAAAAATATGAACTGTATTAGTAGCTACTTTAAAACATATAAAGACTAACTTTAAATATTTAAAACCTTTCTCATCCAACGCTAAAACACAGAATTTTAAACACTGACCATCATGCCATAATTATTTAACATTACACTATAATGAGATACTGAAAATACTCATTGTGTCATTTCAATATGTTGGTATCAATATCAAACACAACTCAGATTCTTTTAACAAAAATCATGATAAAAATTATAATGTATTTCAGAGAACATAACAATAAATTGGCATATTTTGCTGCTGCAGCAGATAACATTTGCATTGAAAAATAAAAATCACTGGTTCCAAGTATCAGTGAATTTAAGAATCTACTAGTCCAAAAATGCTATGACTGGTCTGCTAGCTATAAATTGTTACTTTAAACAACATTTTTTCATCAAATTTCCTAGGAATAAACTTATGCTGCCCTAGCTTGCTCTATATACTATCATAAAATTAACAGACTCCAAAATATGCAAATAGAAAATTAGAAAGTTAAAGAATATACTACTAAAAACAAGTATATTTTTAAAATAATGTGTATAGATAGAATACAATACAATGGCATAGAAAAGAACAATGAAAAAAGTAGAACTATACTGCCACTGATAATTGCATTTATATCTGATGGATTACAGTATTTAAAAGGTAGATGCATTTGGTGTTATTTTTAAATTCTCTATTGACAATTATTTTGATGATTATTTCAGTTTCAGTACGTAGGGTAGATGTGCCAGTAATTAAGGAATTTCTTTAAAATTTTTCTTTTAATTAATAGTTATAATTATTATATTCCAGTTTTTTTTTTTCAATATTATATTAATCCATGAACAATCTTTAAACATTCTTATAGTCGCATTTCCCAATGTGAAACAAAATTTAATTGTAAATAACAAAAATAAATCAAAACACCCAAAATACCAGTAATGGACACCCTACAAAAAGTAATAGATATTGCTTTACTGATTGCATTTAAAACTGGAATTTAATGAAAGCATACTGCTGAAACAAAATAGCTATTCTTAAATAAATTTAACCATTAGGATATCCATAATTAATAAAATATACATGATAATTATTCATTGCTTAAATTAATTATTGTCATTATCACAAAATCAATATTTTCATTATTTTAGATAGATGATACAAAATACTAAATGTCAGAGAATTACAGTTATCAAATCAATGAGAGGTTTAGAGAGGTTATTTATAAAATAAATAATTAAAATACAGAATTTATATTTGAAGCCACCGATCTGCAGATTTACTAATTTCATTACTACTATAAATTTAATATTACAGTATTTTTTTATGTACAGAGTAGTTTTGTCAGAGGTGAAAAATGAAACATCTAAGACAGAAAATAATATATTTTTAACAACTTTTGTAACTTAATATATTGTCCTTATTTAAATGGGGAGGCTTGAGCCCCATGAGCCTCTTCTTTCTCTATGCCCTTAAACAATATTACCTGCTTCTGATTGGTTTGATTGATTGTCAGATTATAAAATATGCAAGGCAGAGTTGCTATGAACATTACTGAAATTGTACATTTAGTAATGTCCACATGGGAGTGTCCATTACTGGAAATTTACTAATTAAGCATCTCAGTAATGGATACTGGTCTTAAAACCTTAAAAATAAATAAAATTTTGCAAATGGCCATTAATATATAAAATTGAAAGTTTTCATTACTACCAGAACAAAAACATGCAAATTTTGCAAGAAAATAAAGAATATATAAACCTATTAAGCGGAAAAAAAAAATATTTTCTTTCTTTTAGCATGTTCATTAAGAATTTTCTCTGAAAGAAAAAAAAAAAAAAAAGTAGAGCTTCAAAACACTATTTTCTGCTTTCTGACTGGTTTGATTAAGAGTGTTATAACTCAGATTATAAAATATGCAAGGGGGAGTTATGTAAAAAATAATAAAAGCTAAATTTTTATTGGTAATTTTTGTATAAATCAAAAACTTTGAAGGCTGTCCATTACTGGCACATCTACCCTATATTAAAACTACATGATTTCAAATCATTAGTCAGTATCAGCTAATTAGTTTAGCACTAGTAAATTATTTTTATGAGAACATTGAATACATTTGAATGAGAATATTTAGTACTTTTACTTTAAACAGAGCATAATCAGGCTGTAAACTTCCCTCATTACTACTTCTTGCTTTTCTCACTTATAAATTATCAAAAACTAGTTCTTTCTAGTTGCTAACATAGCAACTTAGTAACAATAGCAAAATCAGAAACTTGACAGCAAATTAAGATATGACATACATTATTTTCATGAAAAACACTGAAAACTGAACACATTTGTAATGTAACAGAATATTTTACATAATATCTTTACCTTTCTTTTTTCTTTAACTTCATTATATTCCCCACTTTATGTTACAAAAATAAGTTTTGTGTTGTGAAAACAGAAAACTTGTTTTTGCTTGCTACTAACATAGCAAAAAGAAACTTTCTTCTTTGATGCATCATTCTTCTACTTTTGCCTTTTTAAATGTGTCTGTTGCTCACATATGCAGGGCTGCCACAGGCGACTATTTTTTAATTCTATTTCACACCACTTTTTCAAACAAAAATCTTTTACACTTTTACATATGCTTTGACAACATTTGCAAGAGAAATATAGTACAAAATGTATTTTTTTAAAATAGTGATTCGAACAGAATATAAAAATAGTCGCCTGTGGCAGCCCTGTATATGCAGGTATGATTTGTATGAATAGCTAAAGTTGTTCATATGTTTGTTCTTGTATATGTTTAGAAACCCAATTCGTCATAAATATAAGTAAATTTCCTTTAGTTTAATAAATTGATGCATTGTATTTTTCAAGATTAAACTATTGGCTTTAAAATCTGAAAATTTTAACAATGAGTTCAATGAAAAATAAAAGCATAGTATGGTTTTATAATTTAAGGCCGGCTACTGTAAATTATCCAGCTGACTGGCCAAATCTGTCAGATACAGTATGTTCACCTGATATCTGTTGCATGCCTTTTTAAAAGTCAAACTAACATTCATATATTCATCTTTCTAGTTGACGCTAGAGTAAACTACAGTTGAAAGATAAAAAAAAAATTCAATCAATATCTGATGTCCTCACATGATACTTACATAAAATCACTTGTAGTTTCATTATTTAACTGATTTCTGCAATCAATTTTAAGATGTTTAAATTAAATTTGTTATCCTTGTAAAAGTGCATTTTGAGCTGTGATCCTCTAATGTAACTATGATTACACCTATCATTTGTCTCAAGCTTGGAGAATGGGAGGGTGTTAATGTCTTCATAAATCCATTTTTTCCCCTTTAACAGTCTGATAATTCTTTAGATGATCCCAGACCAATGACCATCATTGATTACATCATACCATCATATGTTGATTGATTACAGATCATAAGGAACAAATGCTAAAGGAAAATTGTACAAATCTGGCACTTTCAATTGATAAATTGAGCAAATACTTTCATTCATATAAACAATTTAATAATATATTAATAAATTTTAATTATATTGTATCAATACTTTTCTCTACATAAAGTAACTAAGTACTTATTCATTACAACTGAAAACTAAAATGTAAGACTATGGCATGGAAATCCACCCTATATGTATATACTATGCATATATAATCCTAATGTAACAATTTAGACACGAATTTTTGTAACATTTGTATGAACAAATTTATGAAACTTTTTTTTAAACACTTAAATGCAGGGTTTGTAGAACACCAACGGTAAGGTAATTCTAGTAAAAATGAATGGAACACTTACCAAAACCTAAATATTGAAGAGGTGTTGAGGTTGGATCAAATATTATAGCAAAATCAAAGCCGGCTGATCCAGCCATATGAATCTAGAAGATTTACGAAAATACACATATCAATTCATTATTTTAAATAATTAAATATGTAATGAATCATTAAAATCCAATTCTTTGTAAAAATTTAAAAAACTAAATAACAACAAAAATTGCATGTCAGTACAAATTTTATTTCACTTCATCATATAAAGATTTTAAAAAGACATATAAAAGATGCGAAGGAGAGGAAAAAATGTTTTCTGAAAGATTTTGTTTTGTTATGAGCAGAAAAGTGTGCTTTGCGGAGACTCTGAAAGCTCTTGTTTAAAAGGAAATAATAACAAAAATTGCATGTCAGTACAAATTTTATTTCACTTCATCATATAAAGATTTTAAAAAGACATATAAAAGAATCGAAGGAGAGGAAAAAATGTTTTCAGAAAGATTTTGTTTTGTTATGAGCAGAAAAGTGTGCTTTGCAGAGACTCTGAAAGCTCTTGTTTAATTCCACTGCATTCAAAACAGCAAGTTCACATGCCAGTTTGCATACCATACTTTGGGAAACCCTGCTAAATGCTGTACTTTTAGTAAGGAACATAAAGTCTTTCTATTTAAGGCAGGATTCCTTTATAGATGGGTACAGTTATTACAGGTTTTATTGTGCTAGGCGGGCTAAAGGTCTTCACAGGTTAAAATTTCCAGACCAAGACCCAGCCCGAACAAAACAAAAATATTTTTGACCCAGATTATATATAAATTCGGCCTGAGCCTGGCCCATACAAAAAATTTATTGACTCAGTCCGGCTCCATATTAAAGCTAAAAGTTTGGCCCGAGCTTGCCGACAAACGCTAAATTGGTCCAGCATGACTAAATTTCTACAAAATATTCTGATATTTCTGAAGCAACATTATCATATGTTTAAAATTATTCAAAAAGCACACTTACTCACTTATGCATAGGTTTTATATTCAGATTATGTTTGAAATGCATGGATTACAAATATCAGCAACATTAATGACCACTTAAGCAATTACGTACATAAACACAGATTAAGAAATTTGACCTAGAGAATTATATTCAACTCAAGATTCAGTAAGAAATATCAACATAAATATGTTGTTTCTATAGTTTAGAATAAAAGACAACGGTTGTAAAATATAATCATAAGTTTAAAGCTCTACAAAGATTAAAATATAGACTTTTTAAAATATATCTGTAATTTATTAAACTAGATTAAATTTCTAAAAATTTTGCTAAATAAATGTACAATATCACTATGATTTTTACAAAAACAAAATGCCAAACCAACATGGGCTTGCAGGGAAGAATTTTGAGGTCTGTGTGGACTTAGGTTTGGCCCGAAATTTGAACTTGGCCTGGACTAGATTTATTTCATCAGATTAGACTGATTTTTGTACGGGTCAGGTCAATGGCTTTCATACAGGCTGGGTCGGGACCAGGCCTGAAAATTTCGATCTGTGGAGACCTCTGAGAAGGGGGGGGGGGGGGGGAAGAGTCTAGCTCGGCTGAGCCTGAGTCTGCAGAAAAAAGTAAGACCCAGCCTGGCTCAAGTCTCATGAATGAAAATTGGCCTGAGCCCACCAGACAGTCTAAGCTTGGCCCCGTGCAGACTTCAAAGGCTGGGTGCACACCGAGCCAACAAGCGACACTTGTTGTAACTTAGGATAAAAAAAAAAGAGGAAAGAAACAGGTTTCAATTCCAGAATTTGTCATAATAAGTCCAAGTCACAAGAAGTGTCACTTCTCGTCTGAATAAGTGAATTATGCCATAGCCATACATAATCTTACAATAAAAAAGATTAAATAAAATGTATCTATTTATATAATACAATACGCTAATGTGACAATGCCGAATTGTGCTCATCCTTGAAAAAAAAAAAACATATTGCAGTCATTATTCTGATGCTGTAAATAAGACAATTATTCGACTTATAGAAATAATCTACATTCAATCATATATTCTACTTCATTTTCTCTAAAACCTTCAAAAACTATACAACTATAATGTTTTAAGTTCTAAATTAAAAATAACCAGCTACCAACAACAGATTACAAATATAAACAAATAACCATTTCAGAAATTGTGATCAATTTTACAAAAGTAAGCAATGTGTAGTGAGTCATTCATTTTTGAAAATTTATTGATAAAAATTTAAAAGCTTTCGCACTCCTGTAGTATTAATATGCCTTTGGCATCAATCGCGTATGAACCAATGAAAATAGTTTTCAATTTAAAAGCAAATTCTTAGAAAACTCAACTCTATTTTCGGTACTTATATGTTATCTGGTGGCAAATCTCGCCAATAACCGGTTTTTCCTCCCGCCAATAGTAGTTATTCATTTGCATGTATGATTTAGAAACAATGCTTTAAATTAAAATAAAATGCTATGGTATTTATTATTATTATTGTTGGAAATGAGTGAAAGTCATGTATTTTAATTGTATGCAATATATGTATTTTGAATGTTTGTATTTTAAATAAAAGTTATGCTTTTTAAAATATAAACCTTTAACCCATTTCATTTAAGTGAAATTAATGCAATATGAATGATGACAATGGGAACAATATATGGCGATTTATCACATCATCAAGCTAACATAAAAGTACTGTATTTTCTGAGTATTAATGTAATAAACATAGCCTTCAGTTTGTTTGTTTCAGATTTGTATGTTTGATTTATTTTGGAAAAATTGATTTGATGAATCATTAATCAGTTTTCTTTTCTGTTTTTGAGAACTTAATTACTTCTCAACATCGCATAATTTTTAATTTTAGACCGTTGAATAGGGAGGATGTATTACTTTCAAATGTAAAATGTTTGAAAACTGTATGTGGGAGTGTCAATAAGTTTTTGCCCTCACACAGAAATAAATGAATGAAGTTTATGAAATTGCTACATTTTATTAGTCCTTTTCTATATAGTCACTGTGCAGTGTGCACAGTAACATATTTCTGCAAACAGTATTTGAAAGAGAGAGGGGAGAGTGTATTCCAGGAGGTGAAACAGTACATGCAAAGGCGGGTATTTTTCTAACTTTTGCCGACCCCTCATATGACATATTGTTGGAAAGGCCTGTGACCATTAATTCCTGTTATGCGCTTCCTGAGCCCCTCCCTACAATTAGGCAAAAGGGGCAGAAGTCGTGGGCCCTGCACCAATTGGAGTCTTGTTAGGGACCCCGAGTCTCTCTATATAACTTGAAAAAACAATTCCTCTGTGTAAAATAATATTTTTGCTATAAATTTGTTTTTAAATGTTTCGCGTTCTGAAAAAACTAGTGTTAACCTTATTTCTCACGTGCAAAGCTTATATAATTGTCTGGGAATGTATAGATTTGATCAGGGTGTAAAAAAAATGATGATTTTTTTTTTTTTTTAAATAAAAAAAAAAGGATTCTTTTTATTTAAATTGGATTTTTCTTTTAAAACAAAATAAATCAATGTTTTTAATAAATTTAACTGCTCTATATAGAGAGAGCATGGTTGCAAGAAGTCCATCCAAGCCAAGACTGAAAATTTTTCTGATTAAATAATAAAATGGAAATGGGATAGAAGTTTTCTTGCATTATGGCTAAAAATTGATCTCTTACAATAAAAGAAAGTGATTAAAAGTTCTTGATAAAAAAATTGTTGCCATTTAAAGATGTAAAGTAGAACTTACTATCAGTCAAAAATCTCATCAAGACTGAAATCAGTCCTGAGACTGAAGATCTTGCACCCATGAGAGAGAGCTGGTAAATACCTATTTTTGGTAGCATAAATTTGTAGTTGTAAATAAAGTATTTCATTGTTAGGCATGCAATAAACTTAAATATTTTATTAAAGCTTCTGAAACATAGCTGAATTGGCAGACCATATAATAATTTACTTTATAAATTTTAAAACAAAGATTTTAGAAATGAAACTACTGAAAGTTAATCACACACAATAGACAATAACAACAATATTATTTATTTATTAAGAGATTTGAATAGAAAAGCCAGTTTGGCATTTTTTCCCACTCCTAATTGGTTTTGTAATTTTCTATGTACAAATCCTAAGGTTGAAAACTTTCTTTCAACACCTGCAAATGTAAAAATAGATGCCTCTAATTTAAAATAAAACCAAATTATATCCCTTTTTCTCCCAGCAGACTTTTTTTAGAGTTTTAACTAAGAACTTAAATAATTTGTAAGTAATAACATCAAAACTCTAACTAAAGTAAGTAATACAGTAAAACCTCCTACAACGGTCACTCCGAACAATGGTAACCTCCGAATACAGACCATGTTTTAGTATTACCGAGTCTCTTCCATAGAAATAACATTACACTAAACCTCCAAACAACAGCCACCCCACAGCATTTTTTTACGTTATATTTGAACTACAACTGAGATTGCAAAGAATGTGGAGGTGGATTTTCTTATTTGACGTCCTTACAATTTCCCTACTAGTCTCTAGTGGTTGTTTAGCAAAATCTCGTTTATAAATAGGTGTGGCGAAAGGAGGGGGGAGTGGAAGCAGTAGTAAAATGAATACTGTCAAATGTATTATTTGTGAATCGAGTGATGTATTTTTTGTCTATGTGTAGCATGTGTTTTTCATTAAAAGAATGAGTTCAAAGTGAAATTTTTTTAACTTTAAGTGATAAGTTAAATTTATCCAGGACAGAAAAAAGGTGTAAATGCACGGAAATTAGCTGAAATGACAATTGCGGAAAGACCCCTGCGATAACATTTTGGAAAAAAGTGAATTTTATTTAGAAAAGACGTTTCAAGATGTAAATTTGGAATCTAAAACTAAGAGTCAAAGAACTAGTTATAAGGAGATTGATAAGTTGCTTTTGGAATGGCTTTCGAACTCTCCAAAGAAAAATTTCCCAATTTCTGGACTAATGTCGTATGAAAGTGTCCCAGAAATTGCAGAGAAACTGGGAAATTAAAAATTTTGCACTCACTCAAAATGATAACAAATTCTACAACAAATCTGTGCAAATGACTATCCATTTAGAGAAAGATATACGCTTAAAAAAAAAAAAAAAAACTGAATAACTAATTTCTTTAGTGTAAAATAATAGTATGTATTTTTTAACTCTAAAAATAAAATAGTTTTGGTCAGTTATTTTATTTTAATGTAATTTTGAGGTTTTAAAATGTGGAACCTCTTAATAACGGCAACCTCCGAAATACGGCCACTTTATCATGCTCCCAGTGGTGGCCGCAATTCAGAGGTTTTACTGTAGTATCAAAAATCTTCTACAGCAAAAGTGTAACAATGTTCAAGAGATTACCATGTGCTACAGTAAGAAAGAAATTGTGATTGCACTGCAGTAAAAATTTAAAATGTCCACTCTTTGTGCAAATAGTAAACTGGAAAACAGGTTTTTAGATAAAGAATCTAAACCTCTTATCACCTAAAGAGTGCAGGTGCAGAATTAAGGAACACCCCCCCCCCCCCCCAAAAAAAAGACACTTTGAATAGATAAGAATGGTCAAGTGAGGAAAGACTAGGGACAAAAATAGAAGAGGAATATAGTACTGATTAAGAAAAGACAGCATTAGTGATATTTAAATTTTCATGAGGATTTCTAGAGATTAAATAAAAAAATGATTTAAAAAAAACAAACAATTTATTTAAATCATGATTAAAATCACTGATTTAAATCATTTGATTTTAATCGTTGACACCTTGGATTTGATGATCTTGAAAATAACTGAACACAAAAAAATAAATATTTAAAATATATAAAAGGATAGAAGATTTGCTGAAATTAGAAATAATTATGTACATTAAATGTGAAAATAGTTGTATATTTCATACATTTTATTTTACTATCTATATCATATAGTATTATACTATGACATGTACAATTCAAAAACAAATTTTAATCAGTCCAGTTCTGCAGTATACATTGGGTGCCACTAACTGCTTTACCAGATACATACCTTATGTTTATACCCACATGTCTCTGAACCATTAATTAAGGCAAATTTATAGTCAGTAAAGTTGGTTAAAAAAGTTGGTTCTGCAACTGGTGAACAGGCATCAGGAGGATCTGTCAGCATAATGAAGCCCTAAGAAAGTAGGGGGAAAAGAAGGGGAGGGGGGTTAAATATAATAAATATGCATAGTGTAAAAATTATCGTTTATGTAAATATGCTAATAAATATTAATAATATTTTCAAGTTACATTATTATTAATGAAGAGCAAACTGAAAAAATTCACAGATATGAAAGTTGAAACTCATTGAAAAAGTTTATGCATGTGATATATGAAAAAAAGGTATCCCAATAATGCATATGAATATCCAGAATAAAATATAATCAATGAAAACTATGTGTACTTTGTAGGTTTTTTCAATTAAGCAGTAGACTGTATACACTAACTTTTTCCACTATTTAATTGAAAGCTTTCACAATTTCACAAATAAATTATCCGCTTAGGGATCACAACACACTCTCATCGAGATCCACAAACTCGACTGACACAGAAAAGAATATCAACAATAAATTCCCTGCGCAGAGGGAAAAACAGAGTACGTGTTTTCATTTATCGCTACGCAGAGGGAAAAGGCTGGAATATTCAGTTTCACTTTAGCACAACTGAAATACATGCAATTAAGAATTATAAAAGCAATTTAAAACTAAACATTCTCCCGGCCTTGAAAGCCGAAAGGGTTTCAAAAATTTACTCTAAAGGTAATTTACATAACTTAGTAATTGGCCTTTTCAATTCACTATTTTCAGTTCTCAGGGTAACTACACGAACCTTTTTATCAGGTCCAGGATGTGTTTTAATCACTCTAGCTAATTTCCATTGTAAAGGGGAAAGACCTTCATTTTTTATTATAACTAAATCACCTATCTTAATATTAGGCTCTTCTTTAAGCCATTTTACTCTCTGTTGTAGGGTCGAAAGGTACTCATTACTCCATCTTTTCCAAAAGTGTTGGAGCATTTTCTGCACTAATTGCCACCTGGTCAATCTTGAAGCAGGTACCTCTGAAATATCAACTTCTGGTACTGAAGTAAGAGGAGCACCAATTAAAAAATGACCAGGGGTTAAGGCCTGTAAATCATTAGGATCAGAACTTACAGGACAAAGGGGTCTAGAATTTAAACAGGCTTCGATTTGAGCTAAAAGAGTTGAAAGTTCCTCAAATGTTAAAACTGAATTGCTAACAGTTCTTTTTAAATGAAATTTCATCGATTTAACACCAGCCTCCCAAAGTCCTCCAAAGTGAGGGGCTGAGGGTGGATTGAAATGCCAATTTATTTCTTCCGAACTTAAGTACTTTGCCACTTCTTCATAATGCAGAGAAGAAGTTGCAAATTTATACAATTCTTTCAACTCCTTGCTCGCACTGACAAAATTTTTGCCACAATCACTTACGATTTCTTTAGGTTTGCCTCGTCTGGATATAAATCGCTTGAGACAAGCTAAAAAAGCCTGAGTAGATAAATCAGTCACTAATTCAATGTGAATTGCATGGGTAGAAAAACATATAAATAATGAAATATAACACTTAAAAGATTTTGTACCTCTACCTTTTCTAAATTTACATAATATAGGTCCTGCATAGTCAGTTCCTGTGA
This sequence comes from Maratus speciosus, assembly GCA_963932465.1. NCBI lineage: Eukaryota > Metazoa > Arthropoda > Arachnida > Araneae > Salticidae > Maratus > Maratus speciosus. The sequence goes on from OZ010791.1 coordinate 146,922,738, forward strand.
CAAGGAACGGACGGGTAAGTTACACTCTAGTAGAAGGTAAATCAGCCATGATTTGTTTGGACATAGAAGCAGAAGCACGAGCACAAATTACACAATTTTTTACAAACTTTCTTACAACACTTCTTCCACTTAAAATCCAATATCGCTGTCTGATAACACACAATAGTAGTTGAGGGGCAGCATGAAAGTGAGATAAGTGAAAATATCTAATAATCAGCACAGTCACTGGATGATTTTTTGGTAACAATATTGGATGAATTTGATCTTGTGTGAGATTTGAATGATGAAGACGTCCTCCCACTCTGAGTATTCCTTCTCCATCAAGGATTGGAGAAAGATTGATCAATTTGCTATTGCGAGGTAAACACTTACCAGAAGTCATACATTTAATGTCATCAGTAAATGATGACTTTTGCACTTGTTTGATGATCACTTTTAAAGCAATCTGAATTTCTGTGTTTGTAAGAAAATCTAAGTTTCGTTTTGAAACAGGTAAACGAGAATTCGTAAGAAATCTCAAACACCAAGCAATTACATGTTTTAGCTTAGTAAAGGACGATATATTTGAGAGAATAGGCATTTCCTCACTTAACTGAGCTGTAGCACAAAAATAATTTTTTCTTTACTCTATTAAGGCTTCGTCACACAAAATACTACCTAATTGCGGTTCTGGAGAGGTGAAAGATGGATCACTAAGCCAACTCGGACCATTCCACCAAAGATCATGCAATGATAATTCTGAGTGTGATAGACCTCTTGATGCGCAATCTGCTGGATTCTCTTTTCCCTTTACATGATGCCAGCACTCTGACGGAACAAGTTGTTGTATTTCCGAAACACGATTCGCAACAAAAGTTTGGCATCTTCTTGATTCTGTTGATAGCCAAGAGAGAACTATTTTTGAATCTGTCCAACAGTTAATTTTAGAGATGTCCAAGCACAATGAATCTAGGACAGTTTTTACCAAACGGGCTGACAGCAGGGCAGCACTCAGTTCTAATTTAGGCAAAGATATTGCTTTTAATGGTGAAACTCTTGTTTTTGCAGTTAATATTCTAACTGATACAGTTGAATCATCGGATAAGGACCTTAAATAAACAACTGCACCATATGCCATTAAGGAAGCGTCACTAAATGAATGAATTTCAAATTTGTTAGCTGAGGGAATAATTGCTAACCGAGGCACAGTAATCGATGTCAAACATGCAAGTTCTTCCCGAATTTTTATCCACCTATTTTTTATGAGTAGTGGAACAGGATCGTCCCATGCTAGATGTAGACTCCAAAGTTCCTGAAGTAGAATTTTTGCAGAAATTATAAAGGGAGAGATCCAACCAAGTGGATCAAACATTTTGGCTATATCTGACAATATAGATCTCTTTGTAACTTCTTTTAATGTTGGTTCTATGGTTACACTAATTTTGAAGACATCGCGATTTGAGTCCCATTTTAATCCTAGCACTTTTATTGAATTATCGTTCTCAATTGATAAATCGGGTTTAGTCTGAATTAAATTTTCAGGAATGTTTTTTAGTACACTAATGTCGTTTGATGCCCACTTACGTAATTCAAATCCGCCTCTTTTCATTAATTCTTGTAACTCTGATATTAATTTAGTAGCTTCTTCGGGAGATGATGCACCTGTAAGTAAGTCATCGACGTAAAAATCGCGTAATACAATGTTTGATGCTAATGGAAAATTTAATTTTTCATCCAATGCTAATTTTTGAAGAACTTTAGTAGCTAAATATGGGCTAGATGCTAATCCATATGTTACTGTAGTGAGACGATATTCACTAATATCATCGGAAAATTTATCTTTCCAGAGAATTCGTTGAAAATCTTGATCTTCAGGATGTATCTTAATTTGACGAAACATTTTAGCAATATCAGCATTAATAGCTATAGCGTGTGTGCGGAATCTCAACAAAATAAAAAATAACTCTTGTTGAACCCTAGGTCCTACAATTAAATTTTCATTAAGAGAAACATTATTTGTAGTTTTTGCACTCCCATCAAACACAACTCTAAGACGGGTTGTTGTGCTAGATTCTCTAAAGACTGGATGATGTGGAAGATAATAAACATCATTAACGGGTTTTTGAATTTCACTTTTCGGTATTTTCTCCATATGCCCCATATCAAGATATTCATTCATAAATAGACAATAATTTTCATACAAATCCGGTTCTGCATTAAATCTTTTTTCTAAGTTTAGAAATCTTTTCATAGCTAGTGATTTTGACTCCCCTAATTCTTTACATTGCTTCTTAAATGGCAAACGTACAATATATCTTCCATTCGAATCTCGTGAATGGGATGTATCGAAAATTTCCTCACAATATTTTTCTTCATTTGTGTATATTTCCTTCGAGGGGATATTTTCTAACTCCCAGAACTTTTTCACATAATCTGTTTCAACATTTGCAAAATGAACTATAATATTTGGTTTATTTTCTGAAAATGTATCACTATCTCCTGTTATTAACCACCCGTAATCCGAATTTACTGCAAAAGGAAGTCCTGGTTTCCCAAATATTTTTTCTCCTCTAATTATAGATAATGATAGAGACACGCCAAATAATAAGTCTATTGGGCCTGGTTCATTCCACTTAGGATCAGCTAATGTTATGTTCTTTAAGTGACTGAATGAATTAGTATCATATGATACAACTGGTTGATTACTCGTTATCTTTTTCAAAATATAAAAAGTACCTAATCGTGTGTTTTGTTTATCAAAATGTGGAGAAAATTCCAATCTTACAACGCCACGAGTTTCTTCGGAGTATCCCATTCCCAAACATTTAATCTGTAAATTAGCTGAATTTCTTTTTATTCCTAATAATTGTATCGCACGCTCACTTATAAAATTATTGGTACTGCCAACATCTATGATGCAACGCAGTAATTTATTACCTCCATAATTATCTTTCACATTAATCAGCGCAGTTGCAAGTATGCCAAATGATTTTGAGTATATTTCACCAAGGCAAGAATTTATTGACATGTTTACATTACTAGATGATTCACCAACAGTCTCACTATTTTGATTTGAGGATTGAGGCGTTACTTGGTTTTTTATATCTGGATAATTTGTTTCTCGCCTTTCATAATGTAATAAGCTATTGTGACTCTTCAAATTACATTTCGAACAAACTCTTTTTGACTGACAATTAATTAATTTATGTTCTGGAGATAAGCACGCAAAGCAGAGATTTTTATTTTTTACAAATTGCACTCTTTCGCGAACAGATAACTTTAGAAACTCACTGCACTTAGATATTTTATGACTATTCAAAGAACAATATTTACATTCAATATTATTAACAGAAGCAGTCATTGCAGTTAATTTAGGATAACTGTTTTTCTTATAATTATTTTTCCTCTAGCAGATTGTAATGAACGAGCATAATCTTTCAGAAAAATTATCAATTGAACTAATGTTGGAAGCTCGTCATTTTTTAACTGGCGTTCCCACCATAATTTAATATTATGATCAACTTTTTGCAATATTAAATAAATCAACAAAGTTTCTGAAAAGCCACTTACCTTCTGATCCAATATTTCGAAAGAACGGACACATTCGTTTGTCATATCTACCAAATTAAGTATTGCTGTGGGTGCACCACCTTGCACGAATGGAAAATTTAATAATTTTCTAATGTGGCTGTATATTAATTTACGTTTGTTAGAATATCTTTCAGATAGCAAGTCCCATGCGATACTATACTTCGAATCTTCAATAGGTATTGATTTTATTATTTTCAAAGCGTCTCCTTGACAAGATAATTTCAAGTATTGCAGCTTCTGAGCTGGCGATAGATTTGCATTATTATGTATACTCGCATTGAATAAATCCTTAAAACTCAACCATTCACTAATTTGACCACTAAATGATGGTAGAGAAAGCTTTGGTAATTTTATTTCATTAACTTCCTTCTTCGGATTGTTCACATTTATTTTTCTCGCTGTAATTGCATGTTCGATTTTTACTATCAATTCATCAAAGATGTCTTGCTGTTCGTCCTTTTCTTCTATAAATGAATCGATGTCGTTTTCTTTACAAGCAGAAAAAATCGTTTTAAACAACACCTTCAACTCTTCCTCTAATTTTTCTGTTTCCCTTTTTAATAACTGAAATTGCTCTAATTCACACACATTCAGATCAGTTTTAAGAAATTTGTTTTTCAATCTCGTTATTGAAGATTTCAACACTCGTTTATCAGTTTCTAAGTTTTTATCCATTTTTCTCTCTCAGTATTCTAATTTGGCACAGTTCCAATGATTTCACGCTTTCACTTTCGAACGAAATTTAGATACGCATCATTCTTTGCACTTAGTTCGTTTTAACTCCGGTTTTAGACGACCAAATATACTTTGTAGGTTTTTTGAATTAAGCAGTAGACTGTATACACTAACTTTCTCCACTATTTAATTGAAAGCTTTCACAATTTCACAAATAAATTATTCGCTTAGGGATCACAACACACTCTCATCGAGATCCACAAACTCGACTGACACAGAAAAGAATATCAACAATAAATTCCCTGCGCAGAGGGAAAAACAGAGTACGTGTTTCATTTATCCCTACGCAGAGGGAAAAGGCTGGAATATTCAGTTTCACTTTAGCACAACTGAAATACATGCAATTAAGAATTATAAAAGCAATTTAAAACTAAACACTATGAAAAATTAAATAAAATATATAATTATATAATATGAATCAAAATTGCATGATATTCCTACGCTTCAAAATTTGACGATAAACAACTTAAATGCTTTATAAGAAAAAAGCTTGAATTTTTAATTATCTGTTTTTAAATTAATTAAGTACTGAAATCTTAATGAATTGCTATATTGTATAAGTGATCCCTATAGATTTAAAGTGATAGATGGTGCTATCAGTCAAACCTACACAATGAAGTGAAAGAATTTTAAGTTTGTAATTTAGAAACAATTATGCTTGCTTTTTATCAGAAGTTTAACTAAAAATATTGGATAGAACATTTATTTTTACTTCCTACAATCTCAATTTATTTATTTATTATTATTATTATTATTATTTTTAATAACAGCACTTAATATTTTCTCTTTCTTTACATGACAATTAAAAAGTTCCCATTAAACTTATTTTTATCAGTCTCATTTTAAAACTTAAAACTTTGATAGCAGTATAAGCAATTAATAATATACATTTTTTAATAACTCGAATTTCATTTTACATTTTCATACATTATTTAATTATTAAACCATGGATATCAAGGTAATTTCTGTTTTAGTTCTTATATGAATATTTTTCATTTTTTCAGTTTTCTTTTTAAGGTAAAAAATGACATGCTTTTCTTTATATATATATATATATATATATATATATACTTACTTTGTGCAGGGCCCCAAGGATTTCTGGCCCAAAAATAACAGTTTTATTGAAACACATCTTAATGTAATAAAAATTTAAAACTTTATTAAAGATTTAGTTTTTATAGGTGCATTAAAAGTCGCACAACGAGCATGCATTTTAATATTTTATGAATATAAGTGTATTTATATTTTTTCTGCTTATTACAAGTTTTAAGTATTTCATAGTGAAGGAAAAAAATTAAATTACTGATTTCTTAACATTTATGTATACTTTAAAGTTTATTATATATATATATTTTTATGAAGATTTTTTTTTTTTTTTTTTTGGCATGTATACATTTTTCAAGAGTGTAGTGTTAATTCATGTTTATTTTACATAATATTGGACTTCGCCAAAGTCATTTTGGTAAAGAAATTTGAATGCTAACAGTTTCCCCTGGGTTTAAAAAAGGGCAGGGTGCTGCTGGTGAGAAAAGGGCACTTAATTTATTCTTAAGTGCATCTTTTGGATTCTTAAGAGAACTTTTTTGATTTTTAAAGTCACTTTTAATATTTAAAACCTAGATATCTCTTTTCAAGACAACATTGAGCCAGTTTTTACTATGCAAGCAAACTTTTTAATGCAAAAAAGAAAAAGGGCACTTTTTTTACAGAGAGGCATGAAGGGTGTTAATTTTTTGGATGAAAGGCAAGAAGGGTGTTAATTTTTTGGATAAGGGGCAAGAAGAGTGCTAATTTTTTTTTTAATGAGGGACAAGATGGGTGCTATTTTGTAACCCACAGGGCAGGCGAGGTGCAGCACCCTCCTAAAACTGCCTTGGGGAAACTCTTGTGCTAATAATAATAAAACTTGTGAAAATAATGATTTTCATGTTTTTATTTAAATTTGTGCATTCAGTACTACACAGTTATATATTCACACAGTTCCTTTCCGTCATCTAAGAAGAGTAGGGCACATCGGCACTTAAAACAAAAAAGTAGGGCATGGTACCTACTTGAAAAACATCAAAAGGGAACAAGAATACACTAAACATACACACACAAAGATCATATTTAACAGTCAAATTACACAAATTCTGCATATTATAAAACAATAACGGAAATATGTTAATGATATTATTGAAAGTGTACATAGTTAATATATACCATAGAAGGTATTTCAAATAATATTAGAAACTTCTGTTTCACCAAAAAATACTTACTTTTAAAATTGCAAAAAGATAAAGAAAAATAATACAATCAAGATTATATAAGTCCAACTGTAGTATGTTAATAACTTCGACATAACAGTTTTTTTATGAATTATTATAAAACATCTTTTATTTATAATATTTCTTTAAGTCAAATATCTCTTTCGAGGGAAAAAAAAAATGTTTTTGCTGCACAGTTGAATTTTTTAGAAGTTCTCAGTAATATTTTGTAGTATGAATCATTTCCTTGCAAGCTGGACAAAAGTATCTGATATAACCTTAGCAATGGAACTGCTAAAGCTAGAACATGATTGCTTTGTAAGGCAAATGAGGAATCTGCTATTTTAACTTGAACATTTAGTTAATTTCTTGATGAATCAGAATTATTTACTCTCACTTAAAGTTGTTAATGCTTGCGTTTCATGTTTTGGGGATAAACCTACAAACTGATCCACAACATAAAAAAACATAATAAATTTCACTATTAAATGCTAAATGTAGAAGTAGTCCTGTTTATACATTATACAGAATTCTTTATGAAAATTTATTAGAGAGGCTGATGCAATTTTGGGATAACTTCAGGCCACAAGGACATGAAAAATCAGGTGGGAAGGGGGGGGGGGGGGGGAAATACCATTTCAGATTTACTTTGGATACTGATGACCCAAAAAAAAAAACAGATGCTGAGGCAGTGGAAAAAAGACACAGAATTTACATCCTTGCCTTTATTTTGGGTCCCATGGGCTGGAAAAATGCAAGGTGAAATTTTACAATGTTGATGTTAATTTTACAATTTTTATACACCCCTTTCCCCCAAACCCAAAAAATTCCGAGGGAATAGAAGAAAAATAAAAGCGGAAATTTAACTCTTTTGGCATTAACTCAGTTCTTATGGCTTCAGGAAAGAAAAACAGAGCAAAAATTTTACTATTTTAAATTTATTCAGATACTAAAAATCCAAAAATTGAAATGGGGAGAAAATTTTACTATTTCGGCTTTTGATGATTGGGAAATTAAAATTTTTTTAATGTTATTTCCATTCTTAGAGACCCAGAAAATTCCAAGAGAAAGGAAGAAAAATAAAGACAGTTTAAAATTTAATTTAACAATTTCAGCTTTAATTCAAATGCTGCATACCTGAAAAATCTGAATACTGAAATTGAAAGGAAAAATATAAATAAAAAGGTATTTTCAGATTTTAAACAAAATTTTAAGCAGGATGTTTTCAAAAAGTGGAGTTATTTTAAGCAGGATTCTTAAAAATACTGCACAAATCCTGATGGTAAATCTGAGAACAAAAAAACTTTTTTTCAGTCCCACTTTCATCCTTGGATATATTTTCAAAAGACAAATTTTAAACCTTTTAATGGAAAACTAGCACTTATGTATAAAATCCTTATTTTATTTTTAACATCATAAGCAACTGATGTACTGATTTTCTTTAAATAGATAAGATACTACTTTGTTCTTGATTATAGCAGGAACTGTTATAAAATGGACGATTGGTTAATTTAAAAATTTTAAATTATTCCAAATTTATGCAAAAAATTATCATTATTACTAAGAAAAAACATTATTATTGCCAGCGTTCGAAATCCTTGGTGGTCCGCTGGTCCGATACCACTAAAAATTCAATCGGACCACTAATTAAAAAAATTTACTGGTCCTGCGGACCAGTAGCTTTTTCCCCTCTCTGACAGGTAAAAGTAAATTTTCCCATCCCTGAGAAAATTGCAACCAAACACAAACCACAGAATTTTATTTTATTTTCAAAATTAAATAAAAAAATAAATTGCATTAAAACTAACAGTCAGTTGAAATAAATAATCGGAAATAAAATACATAATTATAATTAATAATTTTATAGTTTTTGTTTATGTACTGTTTATTTAATTTTTAGCAAATTATAATTTTACATTTTATTATGCTGAAAATTTTGGGTAACTGAAAGGAAGTTTGGTTTATATTCTAATAAGAAGAGGAGGGAGGGAGGGAGGGGGGGGGGGGCACTTGAAGGGTTAAAGGTACATAATAGAATTTTATGTAGTGGGCCAGTGACGATGTCTGCGGACCAGTAAACTCTGATATTTACTAGTCCTTTGGACCAGTGACTTTTTTTTATCAATTCTACCGCTAATTACTAAGTAAAATCATTATTACTAAGAAACTAGCCAAATAGCCAAAAAGCTAACTGGAAGTGCTTTTTGCCCCAAAGCATTTAGTGAATTAGCCAAATAGCGACAGCCAAAGAAATATGCTATGTATAAACTTAACTTGAATTTATGCGGGTTCTGGCTACAACGCATAAAGAAATGAAACTAGCTTATTGTATTATTTTTTTTTCATAAAAATGGCATTACTGGCATGTTCCCCAATGTGACTTCTTTGTATGAATTTGTAGCATCACTTTTGTTGTCTACAGCAGACTGTGAAGGGGGATTCAGTCTCGTGAATATAACAAAAACTGACAATCAAGAATTTAAGTAACTTAATGATGATTAATTTAGAAGGTGAATTCTGAAAAGAATTTCCATTAAAAAAAGCATTTCCTGTGTGGTATACAGTCAAATCTCGAAGGGTCAATCTTACAGAGTGATGTATTTGTTTGTATATTGCATAACTAAAAATAATACTCATGTATATAGAAATTTTGTATAAATAAAACTTTTTTTTTCCATCGCTAAAGCTATTTTTATTTGGCTAGAAGTTATTGGCTGCAATTAGCCAAAAACCTAAAAATCCCCTTTTCCTAGATTAAACCCTATAATTTTACAAAGATATTTAAAATTTTTCTTCTGTAATAAAACTAAAATTTAAACAATACATGATACAATTTGTTTAGTATGCCGCTAAATTTAATAAATGACAAGGGCAGTGAACAACAAAGCTATTCTGCTATTTCTTCAAAAACATTTATGAACCCTATTTTTAAATTTAAAAAAAAAAAAAAAAAAAAAAAAAAGCAGCTTTTTTTATCTTCCGATCAGAAAAGTAGAAGACAAAGTTAGAATTCAGCAAAAACCAGAAAAGTTCGCAGATATGTGCGTCCCCACCCACACAAAAGAAAAAAAAACTGGTTGCAACAATGTATTTAATTTTGTGTCAAACCAAGCTCTCTAAAATATATCAATTGGCTAAATAATCTGGTCCACCATTTTCATACCAGTACTCCTGGTGAACAAACACTGCCAATACTTTTAATTATAATATTTAATAACTCTGTCCAAAAAATGGAGGGAATCAAAAGATATTAAAATATGCAAATAAACATTTAATCAATCAAGATTCAAATAAATATATATTATACCTCCATGCTAGGTGTGTCGTCTTCAAGAGGAGCTTCTCTATCAGCAAATCTATCGACTTTTTTTCCAGATGCATCAAACTAAAAAGTATTATTAATGTAATTCAAATTTTATAAACATATAAATCAAGAAACACTTTATCATTGAACATAAATATGGAACAAATGATATTGAACTAGCATTTAATACAATATCAACTTTAAATTGGATATAGCACATGCTAATGATATGAGAAAAGTACAAGTTCTATAGTTTTGGGAAAAAGTTTTTACACAGTGTTTCTCAACCCTTTTTACTTCATGGCACACTTAAACCGATGGTTAAAGATTCCCAGCAAACTGAAATAACGATGTTGAAAAGAACGTGAAAGAGGTGTATTTCATTTTTAATTTATTTATTAAAAAATACAGAATGCCCCATAAAAGCCATAAACAAACAAAAATCTCTTATCTATTAAAATCCATAAATGTCGGCCTGTCTCACCATAACCGGAACTCTGCTGAGACTGCAGGGAGTACAAGATTTAGACTAGTACCATTTGAGACACAGAAAAATTTGGGAAAAGCACTCTTTCTATTCAGGAATCTGACCATAATTAGCCGAGATAATAATAAAAAAACTAATTCAAATCTCAAAATGGCAGGTCTGCCGATTATATCTGTGCCAGCCCAAGCTCTCTTCGGTTCTTCGAGCAGACAAATGGAAAACATTCCAATTTTTTTCTGGATTTTGAAATCACAAACACTGGGTGTCCCATGAAATTACGAAATAAAAATTCTCACTACTCAGGCTACCTTTCCGGTTTTTTAAGTATCTTTTGTTAGAACTAACTTTTGATCAAATGGCATCTTTTGTTGCCCTTCAACTGTGGGTAGTGGCAACAATGTGTTGGGAGTTCCACAAAAGTGTTGGGGGCTCCACTGCCTTCATCAGTATACTCTCGGCGTGCTACGCATGCTCCAGTCTGCTTTTGCAAACAAACACCTAACTTGTATGAAATTATACTTTAAAATGAAAATCTTTGCTAAATGAACTTAGAGATGTGGGTCTCACTGTCTTCAGCAGCACACTCCCAGACCTATGCCCGCTCTGGCAAGCAAACCTCAAATTCGTACGATTTTATATGTTTAAACATAACTCTTTCCAAATGAGCCTAGGGTTAGGGACCACACTGTGTTTAGAAGTTTAAATAAAAAATCCCAATAATTCAAGGTTCAATTGATTGTAGATCACAACATGCATAGCTAGTATTGCCAGGTGTCCAGACTTACATAAGACGTCCTGTTTCTCAGGCTTTCTAAAACACATACCATGGAAGAACTGCTGAGGACACCAAAAGTCTAGATTTTTCATGACACAAAAATTCTCTTGAATTTATTTTAGTACAATGCTATTTATTAGTGTGAAACTTAATGCAGCAAAACCTGTGTGGCCAGAACATGTTTATAATAGAAAATTGTTATGCTCCTGCTGAAAGGAATATTGAACAAATACAAATTTACCTGCTAAAACAGAAACTAGCATGTCTAAAAACAAAATATTTTTCTGATCCATAGCGAATTTGTTTTTACACAATTTAATGTACATGTTTCAGTAAAACCTGGGATAATGGAAGCTGTTTATAATATAATCCTGTCTAAAACATAAAAAATCATAACCCCATTGGAAGGAAAACCATACAATAACTGCTCAACTGGAAACTTCTCCAAAACTGAATTTTGTTTTGATTCCTAGCGATTCTGCTTTCACAGATTTTATAGAATAAGATTATTATGTTTATTTAGTATAGTAAAACTTACTAATAGAAAATCTGAAATAACCAAAGGAAAACTTTGTTTTAGACAGGTTTCTGTCTTAGCAGGTATAATTTTATGCTTTTCTTAAATAAGGACTATGAATTTTATAATTTAAGTCAGGATTCCATTATACACAGGCTTCGTTTGTATAGGATTTGCTATATTTTTATGTCCCAATTTAGATGCCGGCACTGCCCTCTTAGATGCCAGTGATTTAGAATTCTTTTTTGTTTTTGCCCCCTCTCCCACTTTTTGTGAAGCAGGCTTCTAAGACTATGACTCGTAATATTCATGGCAGTATGCTGACAGAGGCTGCCTTCAGCAATGTCGACATGTTACGCACGCTCACTTCTATTTTTTTTCTAACAAAACTCGACTTTTCATGTTTTTATATTTTAAAATGAAAATCGTAAAAAACAAATATAGTGATGGGGTCCTCATTGCCTTTGGAAGCATAGATCAAGCATGCTATGCACGCTCTGATTTGTTTTTCAACCAAACATTAAATTTGTATAACTTTAATCCAATTTTATATGAATTTATATTTTTTAATGAAAACTTTCTAAATGAACCTAGTTTCGGGGACTCCACTGCCTTCGGCAGTGTACATTGAACATGCGCACACTCCATTTTATTTTTGTAGAAAAACCTTGTACTCTTATGATTTTATATTTTTGACCTAAATTTGTATGAATTTATATTTTTAAGTGAAAATCTTTCCAAACGAAGTAAGAGACCTCCATGCAGTGATTGTTGATTTAATTTCTGATACTTAGACATATTAAACTTTAAATTCTGGCTAATAGTTCTTGAGAAAATCTAAATAATAAAAAATGCCTCCTACCCACTGAATTCCTTTTTTAAAACGCATATCTAAAAATTTTGTAAACACAATTATCTTAAAACTCCAAATGATATCTGGGAAGGAACTGAAGGGTGAAGAAAAAAAAATGGCCAGTTGAATTTGTGAAATGATTTCCAGATTTTTTTTTTTTTTTTTTTGAAATAGTAAATAGTAATATTTTTGTAAACACCGGAAAGGCTTCACAAATGAAATAAGTTAGTAGTTTTTATTTTTACAACTTTTTATTTTTACACTGCATCTCCATTTAACAGAATCATCAGTAACATACAGAGTTTCATACAATGACCATTTTCGCATAGTTGTACACTTTTGAAAAAATGAGATTGCCTTCATCTCAAAACTAGGTAAATCGAAGACTGTTTCCAAATTTTCAAAGAAAAAAAACTTGAAAAATGTTCTGGAAAACCAAAAAAAAAGTAATATGACGATAGCTTAACCCTCTCGCTGCGCATCCCATGATTTTCACGAGCAACATAAAAATAGCAAAATTATCGCAACCCGTGATACTGACTCTTTTCTCATTCAACGGTTTATTTTGGCTTTTCTGTGATGTTTAAATGTTGAATCTGGTTCTGGGTTAACAAATGGCATTAGTTGTCCATATGTCTCTGAAGTTTACAAGCCTGTTTTGCAAGCATTCTGTGCGCTCTTTTGCAAGCTCAAAGATGTCTCCACCCCATGAGACTAATCACTCAACATTTTGCTAGCCATGTACCACCAATCTCATCAAGAAAGAGCCTCATACACAGTATGCTGTTTGTTGTTAAGAAAAAACAAACTGGCAATAAAATTCGCAAAGAAATGCAAATTTGGTGCAAATATTGTGAAGTAGGACTTTGCCTCGAACCTTGTTTCAATATTTATCATACTAAACTTCATTTCTAGGACAATTTTTGTATTTTGCATATTTTCAATAATTATATATATTTTACCTTTGTATTTCATAAAATAAATCATATTTTAACCAAGATTGATTTTCTGAATTTTGCTTGGTACTTTTCGGTTAGCCGGGCGCCAGTGTTATACATACATATAATATATATGTACAGTGTACACACACATACATTATATATATATACATACATACGTATATATATATGTAAATATATGTGTATATATATGTGTATATATATGTATATATAACACTGGTGCCCGGTTAACCGAAAAGTACCTTTCGCTTTTATATGATTATTCTTCAAATTCAGTTTTCTGACAACCTTTTTTTATGATCTAATTCTATATTAAAAAAAAACTTTTTTGCATATTTTAACTCTAAAATATATGTAGATTTGAGATATGTAATAAAAAATGTGCAATTTTTTAACCTATTCTGATTTTTAAAAATTACGCAGCGAGAGAGTTAAACACGTGTTGTTTCTTTAGGACTGCAAATCATTTGAAGAGATTTTACAACCTAACTTGACGAAATATTTCTGTCTCTGTCTGGTGATTCACCCTTGGTAGCTGCTATAATAAAGAAGTACCAATAAATTTTATATTTAAAATTTGCTTAGGAGGTCATCAACAGATTAAAATTGTATCTAACTTTAAAATTTTCACATCATATTTGAATTCTTCTGTAAATTTTATTTTCAGACACCAAAACGATCAAGTAGTTTACAAATTACAAAAGTTTTAAGGGGTTTTTTTTCTATTAACTTTAATTATTTTTTGTAAAAAATATAAATTGTACCCTATAAATTTTTTAACAGAAATTGATTTCTAGAAGCTTTAAATGTGCAAATCCAAAATTACAGCACATCCCTTTAAGAAGTTTCAAGTTACGCTTAAAAAAATGTCCCTATTGCAACGATTAAAAATTAATTTGACAGCATTCGTACATATTTCTCTAAATAAAAATCAAGAACTTTTAAAGACTTTGAAGGACCAAAACAAAAAAAAAGTAAGGACCTATAAACTATTGAATTATAATATGCATTTTTAATACAGGGTTTCATTTTTGTAAATACAACTATATTAAAAATTCAAATGAAGGGGGGGGGGGGGGGGATTTTGACGTGTGGCAGTAGAAATTTAGAATATTACAGTTATTTCAAAATAACAAATAGGGTCACCTGGGGTAATTCCTGGTCACAGTCCTTTTTATGTTTTAAGAACGCTTCACCAAAATGAAAAAAATCATAGAGGTACTCTGAACTATCCTCACTGGAATTTATTACTTAATTATGAGTTTATTGCTCATTTATTTTGAAAAAAAAAAAAAATCTTTTTGAAATGGCTTGCAAAATTTTTGTAAAATAACATTGGCCTTAGTTATGATATATTTTTACAAAGATCTTTGTCACAACTCAAATTTTAAATATTTTTCTTTTCTTTCTTTTTGGTTCAATTACCAACTACTTTAGCTATTAAAAAATAGTCTTGAAATTTTTTATACTATTTTAAATAATTTACAGAAGTTGGTCAAATATTGACCCATGTATCTGGGGTAAATCTTGATCACTGGGGTAATTCCTGGTCAATGTTTTTATCATCATTTAATTCCTTTTTATTGCCATAATATTTAGTGATTTTAATTGTCGCAAACCCTTTGAGAATTAACCGCAACCACACTGTTTACCACATTTTAGTTCACTGTAGTTCTTAATAAAGTAGAGTCACCTATAGTAATGCCTGGTCACTGAGTTTCTAAAGCAATTCTTGATCATTTTCACTTTTGTTATAAAAATAACAATTTATGAAACTGTAAAAAATCTCAAAAGCACTTTGAATCCTTTGCTTTGAAATATATGCCTTAATTATTCATTTAGTTGAAATTAAATATTAAAAAAAAAAAAAAATTATATTCAAAACTGCTACTCAAATTTCTGCAAAACATCGATCTTGATTTTTACACATTTTACAATAGATCATTGTCATTCTTGAAGTTTTAATTATTTTATTTCAACTAATGACATATCACAGTCTTTAAAAAAGATTATAAAATTTTCCTCTACTATATTAAACACTTTCAAAAGAAGAAAACAGTAAGTGCTCAGAGAACAAGACACACTCTATGACTGAACATTTTAAGTAGAAATACTATCTCATTGCAAAATGCCAAAATGGTGCATAAAAATATACATAATGCCAGCTTTGGCCGAATAATTTTGTAAGAAATGTTTTTATATTTACACAGTTAAACTTTTTAATTTGACAGTTTATATGCATCATATATTAAAAATTTTACTTGAAATTAACTAACAACACTTTTTTTCTCCTAACTTTCATACCCTGAATAGGTTTTATCTACCCATTTTTATTTAAGAGGGTAATTTAGGAATCATGTTAAAACTTTTATGCTGTATCAATAAGAACAAAAAGTATCAGTAATAAGCTAGCATAATCTGTTAAATTTCAAATTAATCTATTCAAAATTGTCCTAAGATAGACGCACTAAGCAAATTCTAACTTTTTTAAAGCATAATGGGGAGTTTAATATTTATCCCTTATTATATAAAAAAATATTTATTTCAATATTTTTAATTAGATCTATAAAGAACATAAATATATACAATAGACTAGATATAGATGTATGTATAAAATAAATATTTAAGTCGTATATGCTGCAATACTTAGTTTTTTTTTTTTGTTTTTTTTGAGTAAAATATGCTTAAAAATTAAACAAAATTTAAGTGATTTTTTTTAAGCATGTTACTATTTCTTAATTAATAATGAAAGAAATGTAAATATTAAATTCTTTTAATTAGTATGTATGATTGTTTTACATCATTATTTAATTTACATTTTCTTTCATCTGAAATTTATGTTAAGTACTTTTAAAATTTTGTAATTATTTTTAAATGTAGCAGCAACAACATACATAATATCTATTAAATTGTAACAATACAGTATACCTAAGATACTACATAGTGAATATTTGGAAATTTATATCTAATTTGCTTTTAAAGATATTTCCTTTCTCTGAATCTGAAATTCACTATACATTTTGTTAATAGTGCTGTCTGCTGACATGGCAAAACAATACATGTTTTTTTTAACCATTTGGAAAAATAGTTATTGTCCCCTGTCAGGGTAAGAAATCAAAAACATATCTGAAGCGTTTTATTAGTTGAATCTGCATTCTATTCGTGTTCTGACTGGCCTATATAGTAATCTGTATTTTTCCTTTACTTTCAACAGAGATGGATACTTCTGTTGCCACTATGACAAAAAAGTAATAAAAACTACAAAAAAAAAAAAAATAAAAAAATAACTCAGAAACAAATTGAGATACAATTTTCACACAAATTGCATTTAAAAGTACATTTTTTTCTTTATACGATGATGTAAAAAGTAATATTGTGGGATGTTTAGAAATTTAAGAATGAAATTTCATTTAAAATTGGTCCAAGAATATTAATGTTTAATCCATGGCGTACGTAATATATGACTAGCTCCTTAGAAGTTTAAAAATTTACAGTACCGAAAAATGTAATCCATGGCGTTGTATGAAATTTCATTTAAAATTGGTCCAGGAATACAGGGGTCTGTCCAGACTTTTCTCACAGGGTCCTGTTTTTGTGAAATTGTGAAGTTTTTCTTATTTTTGTGAAAATTCTAGTCATAATTTAGTGAATTTTAAATTATCGATGTCTTCATGTTCTCTCCTTCATACATAAAAAGCTAAGTAATATGCTCTTTGATGAGTTCAATTGCTTACTTACAGGCCAGATTTTATTTTTAAATGACTAAATTTGTGAAAAGTTCAATTTGAAGGTGAAAAAATTCTGTGAAAGGTCTATTTAAGATACAAATAATTTTATGAAGGGTCCTGTTTGGGGATAAAAATTTTTGTGAAGGGTACTGTTTTAAGATAAATTATTTTGTGAAGAGTCCTTTAAAGGACCTAAAATTTTCCTAAACATATCCCTGGAATATTAATGTTTAGTCCATGGCGTACGTAATGTATGACCAGCTCCGTAGAAGTTTAAAAATTTACAGTACCGAAAATTGTACAACTGAAATTTCTTTTAAAATTTGTTCATGATGGGTCCAGGATGGTTGGTTGGTTGGTTGGTTGATTTTTGATGGCCAATTATCTACTCTAGTGATATAGGCCCAAGGGGGGAGTGCCCTCCGTGGGGGTCTTTCTAAGGGAACCTAACCCGTATTTACGCATGGAAATCCATGGCTCGACGAAAACCACGAAAACTCCGAACGATTAGGCCGACGGGCGCAATTGGGTTCGAATCCAGCACCTCCTGTCTACCAGTTTCGAGAGCAGAACCTCTCAGCCACTGGTGGGACGATGGGTCCAGGAATGTTAATGTTTAATTCATGGCGTACGTAATGTATAATCAACTCCGTGCGATTTTTTATGTCTTAAATTTTAGTCTTCGAAAAAATCATTTTCCAAATGGTTGTTGTAATTTATTAAATTGCTTTTTTTATTTTTAAATTGTGAGCTTTATAAACTCTTCACTGGTTTCTTTCTACAATTTTAGGGGACATTCCTTTCTATTAGTGGTTTTTCTTAAGATGCAAAGATTTATTTATTTTTTTTTTTTTTTCATCTGAAAGTTGAAATTTATGTCTTCTAGTACTTTTAAAATTTTGTCATTATTTTGAAATGTAACAAGAACATACATAATATCTACTAAAAATTAAAATGCAATTAGACAGTACCTACCTGATGAGGAACTTTTGCTTTTTTTTTTTTTTTTTTTTTTTTTTTTTTTTTTTTTTTTTTGCCGAATTATATTAATGAGGCAATTTTTAGGCCGAACATGGCCGAATATTTTTTTAGAATAAAATAATGTTTTATAAAATAAAAAAATTGCATATAAATATTTTTTTAAAAGGAAATACATTTTAATTGAGAAATATACAAGAATTGTGCATATAGCGCATACTATATTTTGTTTTAGACAATAATGAGTTCATTATTCGACCATACCTAGGCCGAATAATTGGTAGGTATTCGGTTATTCGGACAAACCACTATTCGTTGCATCACTAGTTGGTTGATATTGAAAAACTTAATTTTCATAGATACAATTTCAGTTGCAAATGACCCCCTAAGCAAATTTTAAGTAATAGTATTAATTCGTACACATTATCACTAACTAATCGACTGGTGCCAGAAGCAATTTAAACAATGATTTGCAACTTTTGTTTTCTTTCTTTTTTTTTTTTTACAATTGTACATTTTAAATACTTATAATCTGAAGACTATGATTAAATATTCCATAAAATATCTGATATTCAAATAATTTGATGGGATATTTAAGTAACTTATTTTGAGCTTTTTTTTTTTCTGCATATCACTAATATTTTGTATTGAGCAACATAATTAAATTATACTACACTGAACATTATAATAAAGGACCTTTAGGATTAATTAGATTTTAAATATTCAAGATCTTTGATATTTATCATAGAAACTTAACATTTAGACTACATTTGTTTCATGTTGAGATTAGATGTTTAATTATTTATTCACATTTTTTAATATGGAGACCAACCTAAATTTGTTTTCTTTACATAGATTTTATAAAAACGCAATTCCTAATTGAATGATAATTTCAGTTTTTTGTGACAATTTAGTCATCAGAAAGTATTCTTTTTTCTTAGCCCAACTGTAAATTGCAACAACAAATATTAATCTAAAAACAGAAAGCTTGACCTATGAGTTAACAGAACACCTGTGTTATTGGGTTAGTTATATAAGGTATATACCAGGGCTTTTCGAAAAGTAAAGATACAACACAGACGATAGGGGAAAAAAAGTTTTCATGAGCGCATTAGCAACACAGATTGTAACCTTAAACCTTTGACTTTTCCCTCGCAGTTATTCGATGATTCTATGGTGATCCTGTTTGGTGTAGCAAATGATTAATAAAATAGACTGCGTCAATTAAAAATCCCGCCAAATTTTAGGTTCGATCCGCCATAAGTTTTCTTCATGCAAAAGGGAAGCGTCCAGCAGAAATTCACAAAGAAATTGTTTCTGCCTTTCGGAACACTATGAATCGACAAAATGTATCGAAATGGTATTGTACTGTCTCTAGTGGTAGGACCAATGTTCATGAAGAACTCAGAACAGGTAGATCGTCTGTGATCTCTGATGCCCTTCTTCAACAGGGTTGGACAGTATTTGCTGTATAATGGTTTAAACCGGTTTTTACCGTCTTTGGAAAAACATGTTTTTACCAGGGTTTTTACCGACTATGAAAAAACTTATCAGTTTGACTGTTTTTGTCACTTTTATCATAAAAATTTATCTACCAATTTTTCATTTTCCCAATTTTAAAGTTTTCCGGATATTTAATACCATAACTCTGTATAACAATATTAACCTAATTTAGTTTCTGATTAGGTAAGTAAAAGAATACTATACAAAAATAGTGGTTTTTAAGGAATATAAGAAGACCGGATAACTTTCATCCGTGCCTTCCTCCTACAAGAATTCAAAATTTTAAAGATACAATTATTGTACATATATCATTTTTAAGCCTAAAAATTATTATAACTATTATTATGAGAATGAACATTACAGTAATTTATTTTATTTATCTAAATAGAGACTAGTTTACTAATTTTTACTTAAAGCAAGAGGAAAAGAAAAATTATAAGTACCGTAAAATACCGTTAATCCGCCCTCCCAAACACAACGGAAAATCGTCAAAAAATCGGAGGGGGGCGCTTACACGGTATTAAAATTGTAGTAATGATATCTGTGGGTGGTGGGGATGGGGAACTGTAATGGCCGATCGTCCAAAAATATGCATTATTTTAATAAAATGAGAAAAGAAAAACATTTTGAAAAAAAAAATTATATACAAAATAGTAAAACAGTATAACTTCGCGATTAATGGCGATTTCAAATTACAGAAAATTCTGGATTTCAAAAGCTTTGAAACTGGAATGCGTTTAGATAAATAATAACACTAATATCTGTCATATGATAAATAATCAACACTAATATTTGTCATTAATATGGTAACAGAAAAATAAAAGGAACTTAATAATTTAAAATAATTAAAAAACACTAAGAAATTGCGTTTGAAAATGTCCTAAAATTCTTTCTAAAACTAATAACATTTTATGCAGTGTCGCCACCTGTTGTAAATTAGGGAGATTAAATAACCCCATCTTTTTTTAAATCATCATTTTTTATATATAAAGGCTAAATAAATAATACAAATCACAAAAATAACATGAAAAATAGCAAATGAAACTAATTTTTTAAACAAAAGAAGAAATGTGTTATAATGGGAAATTTAAACCAGACTTACATAGAATTAATTAAAAAATATAACTTTATCACTAGATTAACTCATTTTAAATAGCAATGTATAAAATAAATATTATGTATATCACCTTCAAATATCAAATTAAATCAGCAATTCAATACTTAATAATAATAATAATAAAATAAATAATACTAATAAATCGGTTTTCGCGTTATTTTGGTGCCATCTACCATTACTTAGAAGAAAGAAAACCAACACGATTTAAAATTAATTCCCAAAGTTACTTAAAAGAAAGGCTGTAAATTGTTATTATCACTATTATTTTATATATTTAGTAATAATAATATATAAGGCTAATAGTATTCTGAAAAATATGAATTATACGTATAGATATGAAGTTACATAACTGTACTGAACAAAAGTGCCAATCAGTAGTGAAAAGTTCGATGACCTAAATCGATTTTTAATCGAATCTTAAACTGAATAACTGAACTGCGTTTACGGCTTCCTCTAAGGTTTAGGGCGATATGAAAACAAAAGGTAAGTGCAAACGCCGAAACGAGATTTGAATAAACTGAAAGAAATAAATGAAATCAAAGGTAAGTAGAATAATAGACTTAGTTCGTCACGCCTTTCTGATCCGTCAGAAAAAAAAAAAATCACTTGCGAGATAAAATTTTTGATATTGATCTTGACGTGCGCGGCAAAATTTTTTTTGCGGGGAGGGCGCTTTCTCGGGATTTCTTGAATTTTCTGATTTGTTTATAAAGTGGGAGGGGGGCGCTTAATCGGGAAGGGCGGATTAATGGGATTTTACGGTACACATTTTTCGCACCTAAAAACCTTAATCATTTTAATAAAAACCAAAAGCTGTTACAGCATTATTGTCACATAATGTAGTTTGAAAAAACGTCAGTAGGCGCATTTTACCAATATAGGTATGTCTTTGGAGCCTCTTAGCATTATAACAAAATACAAGCTTTACAGCTTTCTGTACACCAAGTCTATTTCTTAATTTACTGTGGATATGTGAAAAGTTCGAAAGAATTCGCTCTACGGTAAGTACAAGGTATGAATTTAAGATTCACCATTAAATGTATGAATTTGGGATTTATTTCTTTGTTATTTAACGCTTTTCGCCAAACTTTGGCTTTTACATGTTTTGTTTTAAAGAAGCGCCTTGGAAATTATAAGAGTACAAGTAGAATGGAAACCTGCTTTGTGAAACAGATAGTAAACATCTGTTGTTCTTGTTCTATTTATAGATGGAGAATAGAAAATATGGTAAAATCTGTATGGTTAAAGTGCTGTATCAACAGCTTTAGGGAACTGACTAATTGTTTATTTCCCATATCTTTATATATATAATATATAAACACATCAATTACTTGAAAATAGAGTTTTTATTGACAGAATTAAAATAAAGTTTAATGACTAGTAGAGTTTATTGTATCTTTAGTTTTTTACCACTTTTTCCCAGGTTTTTACTGGTAAAAACCTAGTTTTTACCATGTCCTATAGGTCAAAATTAACATTTTTACCCACTGGCCACTGGCCAGTACACTGATTTTTTTCACTGGCCAGTTTTTTTTAACCACTGGCCAGTAACAAAGTTATGTACGCTCCATACAAAATTGTGTTTTTTCTAACTATCAACATTGTAATTTACTAATATATATTACTTAACATTCCATATCATTACACTCAACTGAAAATTTTCATTTTTACTATTAATTGCCAGGAAATTTTCAGAAAGGTTACAGCAGAGGGGGACCCCCCCCCCCCCTCGGCACTAACTAATATGCATTTTTTTGCAACTATTTAACGAATTTCGCGATCTTTTGACGAAATTCACGTTTTTTCGTGACCTTTTGCAAAATCTGCATTTTTTCACGATCTTTTGACGAAATCTGCGTTTTTTCCGCGATCTTTTCACAAAATTGCGGGGGTTTTTTTAAATCTTTTAATGTAATTTGTGGGTTTTTTTCACTATTCTTTGAAAATATTTGCATTTTTTTCAAGATTTTTTTGACGAAATTTGCATTTATAGGCGATATTTTGACGAAATTTGCGTTTTTTCCGCAATCTTTTGATGAAATTTGTGTTTTTCCAAAATCTTTTCGTGAAATTTGTGTTTTTTTCGTGATCTTTTGACGAAAGTTACATTTTTTTCTGCGATTTTTTTTCACGAAATTTGCGTTTTTTCCACGATCTTTTGACGAAAGTTGCGTTTTCTCCGCGATCTTTTCACAAAATTTACGTTTTTTCCGCGATCTTTTCAGGAAATTTGCATTTTTTCACGATCTTTTGATGAAATTTGTGTCTTTTTCCGCGATCTTTTCGTGAAATTTGCGTTTTCACGATCTTTTGACGAAAGTTGCGTTTTTTCCGCGATCCTTTCACGAAATTTACCGTTTTTTCCGCGATCTTTTCACGAAATTTGCATTTTTTCCAGGATCTTTTCTCGAAATTTGTGTTTTTTCTGCGATCTTTTAACAAAATTTGCGTTTGTTCCGCAATTTTGTCACGAAAGTTGCGTTTTCTCCGCGATGTTTTCACAAAATTTGCATTTTTTTCGCGATCTTTTCACGAAATTTGCATTTTTTTCCGCGATCTTTTCACGAGTTTTGCATTTTATCCGCGATCTTTTCACGAAATTTGTGCTTTTCTGCGATCTTTTCACAAAATTTGCGTTTTCCGTGATCTTTTCATAAAATTTACGTTTTTTCTGCGATCTTTTCACGAAATTTGCGTTTTTTCGCGATCTTTTGATGAAATTTGTGTCTTTTTCCGCAATCTTTTCGTGAAATTTGCATTTTTTTCACGATCTTTTGACGAAAGTTGCGTTTTTTCCACGATCTTTTCTCGAAATTTGTCTTTTTTCTGCAATCTTTTGACGAAATTTGTGCTTTTCTGCAATCTTTTAACAAAATTTGCGTTTGTTCTGCGATTTTGTCATGAAAGTTGTGTTTTCTCCGCGATGTTTTGACGAAATTTGCGTTTTTTTCGCGATCTTTTCACGAAATTTGCGTTTTTTTCCGCGATCTTTTCACGAGTTTTGCGTTTCATCCGCGATCTTTTCACGAAATTTGCACTTTTCCACGATCTTTTCACGAAATTTGCGTTTTCTGCGATCTTTTCACGAAATTTGCGTTTTCTGCGATCTTTTCACGAAATTTGCGTTTTTCCACGATACTTTGAAGAATTTTGTGATTCTTTATCGAAATTTGTGATTTTTTCACGAAATTTGCGTTTTCCCACGATCTTGTCACGAAAGTTGCATTTTCTCCTCGATCTTTTCAGGAAATTTGCGTTTTTTCTGCGATGTTTTGACGTAATTCGCGTTTTTTACGTGGTCCTTGGGAGAAATTCACATTTTTTCGCGATTCTTTGACGGAATTGGTGATTTTTTTCTCTGCGAACAATTGACGAAATTGATTTTTTTCGGCGACCATATCGAAATTAGCGATATTTTTATGTCCGAATTTTCGGACTGATGACCGTTTTTTTTTTTTCGGAACCGAATGCCTTAAATTTTCAGAAAATTCGAGACAGAATCACCCCTGCTACTTTCTTTTCTTACATTCGGGAGAATCGCTGATTTAGACGCCATAAATTCCGAACGAATTTCAGCTCTTTCCTCCCTGGCATCGATCTTTCAACCATCGCATTTGGTGAGTGGTGCCCATTGAGTTTGGCGAGTGAGGACAATAAAGTTAATCGCCACGTTTTAAGTGTTACTCGACGCCTGGCGAGTGGCGAGTGCTAATTTTGTGCTATACCATGTCCTGGTAAAAACCAGTTTTTACCAGTAAAAAGCCAGCCCTTTTCTTCAAAGAACGGAGGGTTCGATTCGAGCAAATCGGTGTCTCACAATGAAAGAGTTGCATAAAATCGTACCTGAAGTATCTATGACAACTCTTTATGAAGCTGTGACTGTGACTTTAGGGTACCGTAAGTTGCATGCACGTTGTAGGGCAAAACTTCCACGATGATGATGAGATCAAAATTGAAGTTTAAATGTGGTTTTGACCCAATAGCAAAAAATTCTCAAAGTGTCTGCGACAGATCTTTCAGGGACTGAAAATAATCTGCAGGTAAAACGTTTCAAATGAACCTTTAATTAATTATCATTTACTTTTAATGTTTTTAAGCATTTTACTCATTTTTATTAATAATAATCTTAAGTTTTAGTAATAAACTAAACATAATATAAAGTTGGAAAAAGATCCAATGGAAAAAAAAAAAATCTGCAAAAGGGAAAAAAAAATCTGCGATGCACGTCACCCGTCAGGAACTTTCTGCTACCAGGGGTTTTGACAACAGGCGGTAAACTTTTATGACAATGGGATACAAAGGCCTGTACCCAGACTAAACAAATGCTTGAACAACGACGGCAATTATGTTGAAAAATAAGGTGTATACCTATAAATAATTCGTAATAAACATTTTATCAAATAAGATTATTTTGGGTCTGTGTGCGGCATTGTATCTTTCTTTTCGAAAAGCCCTCGTACATTGGGTAGTAAGTTAAATATGTGAATGAAATTTTAATATTTACTACAATGCATACCTAAAATTAGGTATTTTTCGGTTAGCCGGGCGCCAGTGTTATATATATACATATATATGTATGGGTGATTCTCCAATAAGGGGGTAATTTCCGTCCCTTTGGGTTATATGTGATTTTTTGTCATTCATATAGGTTTTTTTTAGCATAAAATGTATTTTGTAATGTATTTCTACAATTTCAAAAAGTATTTTCAAGAAAATAACTATAAATTTTACTTTAATATTATTTTAAATATTCAATTTGTCACTTCTGTCCCTTGTCCCCCACTCCATATACTGATCTTCTGAAACAGTTTTAAGTGTAATGACAAACTATTTTTAACAATTTTACCACTCAAAGTAAAAATTTATACTCCAAAGTACATAATGAATGATTTTTATTGTAAATTAAAAATAGTTTTATATTTATTCTGAGTCAGAGAAACGTTGTCCCCTAGTTTTTATGTCACTACTGTCTTCTTGTAAAAACTGCTCATGTGATCACCAAAGTGGTGAGATAAAATTTGGTGAACAGGTGCATTTAGTAGAAGCAACCATATAGATTACCAAGAAAATCACATGGTGTAATTCTCTGAACTTCAAAAGCAGTTACAAGGTACAAAATAGGTAGAAAGGTAAGAATATGTTTATTACTTGTCACTACTGTCCCCTACTTAAACTGTCCTTGTTATTGTTTTTATTTATTTATTATTTTGTCATGATATAACATACTTTTGCTTAGTACAAAATATCATATTGCAGTCTTACTAAACCTAACTTACTATGTACACAGAAGCAAATTTCTTAATTTTGTCACTACTGTCTCTGTCACTTCTGTCCCCTTTCAGATTATTTATTTGAAGGACAGAAGTGACACTATAAGGACAGTAGTGATGTCCGACTCAGTTAGTTTTTACTTTATTAAATAGTTTTAATTTTAGTATTATATATTTGTATTCTGTTTCTAAGAACGACAATTTGTTCATTTTAACTGTTCTAAGTTTTACATTTCTTTAACAATTTTTGAGTATAAACCTTAAAAGATCTTAATTTTTAAATGTCTTGTGCTCCAGTTTAACAGACAGATTACACTTTTTTTGAACATTTTAAGTTATTTGCAGCCTGCTTTTTAAATTTATATTTTTATCTTGGTTTTGTTTTTGATATTTTATTATCAAGTGTAAATAAATGATTTAATCTTTTATCCTAAGGGATATTTGGAGCATACATCAGCAAAACAAAAGTTAAAAGACATCTTTGAAATCCTTTTTTAAATTTCTTTAACAATTTTTGACTAAACTTAAAGATCTTGATTTTTAAATGTCTTGTACTACATTTTTATTAATAAATAGTTTACATTTTTCAAGATTTTAAAATTATTTGAAGCCTGCTTTTTTAAATTTATATTTATTTTGTTTTTGATATTTCATTTTCAAGTGTAGTATAAATAAATGATTCAATATTTTTTCCTAAGGGGCCATCCACAAATGATGTCACGCTTGGAGGGGGGGAGGGGCGTTCATGAATTTGTGACAAGGGGGTGGGAGGGGGTAAGAAGAAGTGTGACATCACACATTTTGGTTAAAATAAAAGCATTAAAAATCAGCAGATTAAATTTTAATGTTATTTTGAAATTAAAGTATTTTGTGTTCGTACAGTAAAGATAACATTTAAAGCCAAATGTATTAAATTCCATTTCAAATTCAAAAATACTACTGTTTTTAATTGTTCTTTCATATTAATATTTTATTGCTTTGTATATTAATTATGTTTTTGTTGTAAATCTTAATCTTATTTCATACAAAATAAGTACATGAATCATTTTTATTATTATGCTCACAAATGTCGTTAAAACACATAGTTAAAAGTTTCAAAATAAAATTTGAAATATGATCTATAACATAGTACTTTGATTGATAATCTATAACATAGTACTTTGATTATGAACTGCAAATATATGTTTATGTAATATAGCGTGACATGCGACAAGAGGGGGGGGGGGGGGGGGGTATGGTGAAGTGTGAAACTTTGTGACAAAGGGGAGGAGGGGGTCAAAAATATTGAAAAAAGGTGTGACATCATATATGGATGACCCCTAAGGGATGTTTGGAACATATCAGCACAACAAAAGTTAAAAAGCCATCTTTAAAATCCTTAGAGGAAAAACGTAAGAGACAAAGAGAGAGAGTAAAAGAAGACAGCATGAAAAAATAAAACAAAACCCTGAAGCTATAAGGTAAAAAAAAGAAATTTATATAAAAAAGAAAGAATGTAGCAGGATAAAGCTAATTGCTAATCTAACACTTAGGAACAAAGACAAAGGAGAAAAGAGTGGAGAACCAAACAAAATAAATGTAGAGTTAAAAAGAAGCAATTAAATGAAGATATCGTATCAAATGCTAACTCTTCTTAACTACCCTGATTGGAGAACCTTATGCTGCCTCAAATCGAGGTCCAAATCTAGTTAGCTTGTGGTTTTGAAGAAATAAATGCTTTTTTTAATTGGGCCGTTCAATGGCTTTTTAATGAGAGTGAGTTATGGTTGTTAATTAATAACTCAAATATTTATACGAATTATTAAATCCTGAGGCTCAGGTACATTAGGAGAGGGCTTGGACTATATTCACAAAAAATTTTAGCCTCGTATGTGCCGTAGATTTTGTTAGCCATCGCAGACACACACACACAGAGCGATTTGTTCTTTTATTAGTATATTATATATATCCAACATTCTGAAAGTTAAAGCTTTTCTGGGTGTAAATCCTAAAGTAAACCAACGAGATGACTTGTTTATGTATAAAACATGCCAATTTTCCATATTTGATTGATAAGCTTCACTTTCTGAAGTTATTACTTCAAAATTGTTCACATGATGCGAGTGCGAGTCTGTTGTGATACTTTATCAAAAGCCTGCATGTATCATCAATGCAATCGTTGCAAACATAAAACTTTAGCCATTACAGTTAGTCAAGATGAAAAGAAAGAAGAGACTTTTTTTACCAATTGTTACTCAAAACAGAAGAAAGGAAAAATAATAAGAGTAAAATTTATTGTTAAGAATAAAATAGTTTCAACTGTAGAAGAATTGATCAATGTAGCCCAAACTGGACAATGCTTTTCTAAAACACTCTTACAATTATCATCCATTAAGTCATTAAGAACATTATTTAATCCAAATGAAGTTATAGTTATAATAGACTTTTCAGAAAACTATCTTTGCAAGTATGCATCAGAAGTACAGAGTGCTCATTTTGATGCCCCAAAACAAGCCAGTCTACACACAGGTGTTATCTATACACAAAATATGTCTTTACAAAATGAAATTACATCTTTCTGTTGAAATAGTTTGAAAAAAAAAGTTAAATAATATATAATTGTTAAAATGTTCAAAACAGAAAATTTTTGAAAATATGTCACTTCTGTCCCTGTAAATGTCACTCCTGTCTCCTTATTCTTTAAACTTAAAACATATTCCAATTTATCACAGATGATATAATAAACATAACATTTTTTATTATAAAAAGATACAATTGAATAAAATAAACATATTTTTTTAATAAATTTTATTAAAATCCTGTTTTATAAAGTAAACAATTATCTTGGGGACAGTAGTGACATTGATTACCAAATTAATTTATAAAATAATTTTTTTAAAAACATATAGTGCTTAAAGTTTGCGCCGGAATGTTGCATATTGCTCAGTAACCTATGCTTTATCTAGTTATTAAAAAATATTGGTTAAAATTTAATTTTTATTTTTCACTAAATCAATGAGTGAAATTACCCACTTATTGGAGAATCACCCGTATATTAAAAAATATACATGTATGTATATATACATATATCTATACATATATATGAACATATGCACGCATACATATGACAACGTGATTTCAAAACTCGCCTTATCCAGTAAATCAAATTTTGAAAAATCGCGAAAAACCACCGACTGTATCCATTGTAAACCAAGACTTTACAGTGCCAGAAATACACGATAAAACTCGTTTTTTGCAGATTCACCAATAAAATAGATTTATAGAAAAAACTCGATTTTTTTAATTTTAAATAAGGCGAGTTTTGAAACTCATGTCCCCATATGTATTTAATCTGTATTACACTTGAAAGTTAGGTAAAAATTAATTGAATCTAAAAAATATAAATTACTTAAACTGAGTAAAAATAGCGAAAATTTCTTACTATCTCGATTGAAGCATCCACAATCCATACGAAAAATATTAGCAAAGCACACAAGTGTAACATCCTTATCGTAAGAGACATTTTGAGGCTAAAAAGAAAAACTCATTACTAAATAAATAAATTTTTAACGTTAAAGCTATCAACACAAAACGTCAAAACAGTCACTTCCTGCGACTTATTTTCATCAAATATACGGAGCTCACTTTCGTTATGAATCAATTATTTCTTGAAGTCTAAATTTTGTGTTAAACTGCATCATAACAGATTACATATCGTACTACATTGTAAAATTTCAAACAATTTGCAAAATGTCATACAGCCTATATAATGTGAATTTTATGAAAACAAAAACAATAAATAAATAATAATAAATTACAGCTCCTGCTGGGAAATGAAATAATGATGTTGCCAGTTTCTTGAACTAAGTAACAGCTGATGCCATGGGTCGTAACCTCTGTCCAGGGAGATAGAGCACTACTCTACCTTCATGCCTCTGTCATAACCTAAAAAGGTACAAATGTGACGTCATGATCAGCTTCTGGGTTGTTTGAGTGGCAGAAACCATCTCTAGCATAAATTTTGACGGGAGGAGCTTAATTTTTACAGGATTCATTATTAATTTATTACCACTAGAAAGCTATAAACGGCGCAGAATTTTTATAATAGAAATTAACAATAAACATAAAAAAATCTTTTACATGCTGATGTGGGGCAAAGGGGGAGGAAAGTGTTAGATAAAGACTTAACATAGTCAGACAAGACTATATTTTTACCAAAAATAGTCGCGATATGATATAAAAGTCATTATATAGAGAAGATTCCTATGGATTTAAATGACTACAAATGAAGAACTACGAAGTTTCTGCCACCCAAACAGTGAAAATAACAGTTTACTTGTAATCGTGCCCGTTCTCTATGAGCGTGCATGCACCAAAAATTACCTTCTCCGGCACAAAAAATACAATTGTCTCCTACTATTTCTTTTCCATGATCGTTCTCAACTCAAGATTCAAAGTTCATATGCATAAATCCATTCGGATCTCCCTTGCTGACCTTAACAATCTATTCTGGCTATATAACAATTTCATTCTTGTTGGTGACTTTAATTCTCATCAACCCAGTGGACTTCACCCACGAATGGCAACAGCTACACCTCTGCGGGGAAAAACCCTCCGAAAAAGACTATTTATTGGACGAAGGGGGAGCAGTGTTAAAATGTTCTCCACGTTTATTGGTGTTTTTCTTCTGCTTACCCGCGGCTGACGTCACATGGGTAAAGTCCGTTGGTGCCCAAATAGTAATATGGACCGTTTAGGTGAACCCTCCATAATTGCTGCATCAATAATGGTATTAAAATTCCTTCTCCTACCTCCCCCACTCGTTTTAGCCCTTGGGGAAACGGCACAACTATTGATCTGGCTCTGCTTAATAATATCCTCTACCCCTATACCATCACCCCTATTTCGGCTCTCGCATCGGATCACTTCCAATTCAAATTAACATTGATTGTAATCCCTCAGTACCTTCCTTAATCTCTCCCTATGTTTACAATTGGCGTAATTTTACCACTACAATCAATGATTCTCCCTCCCCCCCCTTTCGACGAACTCAATTCAGTCGAGGATATTGAATTGACTATCACAAATATTACCAAATTAATTCAAAATTCCCTGGAGGCATCTAAATGCCACCAGGCTTCTCAAAATTTTCAGACCCTCCCCCAGGAAATTAAAATCAAAATTAATAATAGGAACTGATTCCGTCGACAGTGGCAGGCCAGTAAAGACCTCAGTATCCGCACTGATATGAATCGGCTAAACGTCATCATTAAACGTGATATCAAAAATTTCAAGAGTGAAAAATGGACGGATTTTATTATCTCCCTGACTGATACGGTTAACTCTCTTTGAAATATCTGAAAAGAGTCAGGAAACCTTTTACTTTCATCTCCCCTCTGCTAACGGATTCTGGACATAAATGCCTCGATGCGGAAAAAGTGGATGTGCTTGTTGATCAATATGAAGGTCAATTTTAACCGCATAGTGATGTTTTTAAGACGCTATAGATCGGGTTGACCATGTTGTTGGCAGATTCTTGGCCCGTGAGCCTGTCAGATCAATTGAACAGACCACCCACGAGGAAGTCATTGCGGTGATCAAAAATTTTCCCAATAGAAAGGCCCCTGGGCATGACGGGATTTCTAATTCGGCCATCAAGAATCTCCCCATTCAGTATGCTGATTATCTAGCCAATTTGATCAATGATCTTTTCAAATTCTATTACTTTCCTAATGACTGGAAAAAAATTGTTATTCTCCCTATTAAGAAACCTGGAGAAGACCCTTTCTCTGGCCAAAAGCTACAGACCCATTACTCTGCTTTCTGTTCTTGGTAAGTTGACTGAGCGTATTTTTCTTACACGCCTCCAAAATTTCCTCCCCGATATCCCAGAACAATTTGGCTTCAGGCCTAAACACTCTACCGCACACCAATTTCTTAGAGTGGTTGAGTTCATTTTTGATGGACTCGAGAATTCTGAATATATTGGTTCCCTTTTTATAGATGTCGCGAAGGCTTTGACGCAGTTTGACTCCACGGCCTGAGCTACAAATTATTAAAGTTAAAAGTTCCTACGGCGCATGTTCGCTTTACTCTTAAGTACCTTCGCGGCAGAACATTTTGCGTCCGCTATGCCAATATCCTCTCTACACCTTGCCCGATTGATGCCGGTGTGCCGTAGGGTTCTAAGTTGGGTCCCCGGTTTTATAAAGCTTACATTTCTGATATTTCTACATCTGCACATACGTTATAGACGCTTTCAGCCGTGACGTCAGTCATGTCGTTTTGCTTAGAAACTGACTCCAAACAAACGGTTGCTATGCTGTATTTTCTACTTTGTTTGTATTTTATAGCTATATCTTATAGCTATATATCACGGATAAGTCTTTTTATACTTTATAGGCAGTGATAACATTTTCTATGATTTATATTTAATAGAAAATGAAGCATAGCAACCGTTTGCTTGGAGTCAGTTTCCAAGCAAAATGTCATGAATGACGTCACACTGAAAGCTGATGTCTCGTAACAAGGAGCGTGTTCAGAAGTGCACTTCTCGCCACGCGCGCGCTCAGAAGTTTATGTCATGGAGTAGGTCTTATCGAAAAAAGGAATTTTAACATAATTCAATTATTTCATTATTTTTATGGTTCAAAAAAGGTAAAACCAACGACTATATTTCTTCATCCTTCCAAAACATGGTTTTCGTAACAGGAATACATGCCTATGTTCACTCAGATAAAATCTAAAATAGTCGGGAAAAACATCACGTGACCTTCTTTTTCTACTTTAGCCCATTTAGCATTTAAAATTAGTTAACCAACCGCACACAAACTCCGCGCGAGCTGCTCAAAAAATTGTGTGGGCGATTTGATCACGTGATTGTGCGTTTTCTGCTTATGTGTTATTGGTTGTGCTTTGTTTGGTAGGTTGATTGATACAATTTAAGAATTCAACTGGTAATCTAAAAATTTTAACTTTTTAACAATTTTCTTTTTATTTATTTAAAAATGATTTATCAGTTGATTTATATCTTCTGTGATAAATAGAATGCTGTTAGTAAACCAAGATTGTGATATCAACATATGAGATTTGTTTGTAATCTACTATACTGGGTGGATTTCAATGGAATTTGCACTGTTAGTTAGACAGTTTTTCAGAGTAGGTTTTAATTTATATATTTCTTATTTTATGATTGCATATTTTAATACCGTGTGGATAACAGACCAAAATACATCATAAAACATGAGAAATAAATGGCATTCAAAATTCTGTTAGTATAAGCAAAATACTTACTTATACTTTCAGTAAAAAATTTATAAACATTCTAATCATACTTTATTCATTACAAACTAGACAGCAGACCTATATATTTTATCTCTTTAAAAAATATATGTACAGATATTTTTAGTTAAAATAATTTACAACTATTACATTTTATTTTTATAATGTTCAAAGTAAAATATGATTTCTAGCCTAGTCTCGATAAAAATTCACTCGTAAAATACTCAAAAAAGAAAAAAAAAAAAAAAAAAGAAAAAAAAAAAAACAAGGAATTATTCTACGTGCAAAAGGATATTTTCGCACAATATATATTATTTTTTCATTTGGATTTGCTTAATGTTTATATCATTATACATATACATACTACATATATAATCACTTAGAAACAAAACTTTGAATATTTAAAAGGCGTTCAGATCTAAAACTTTCATCTCGAAATACCTCATTTTCTCACATTTAAATGAGTATTTTATTATTATAATAAAAATACACGTGCCTCTGTATAACAAAAATAAAAAATATATCTTCATCAAAAATATCTTATTCATTATGAAAAATATAAAACAACCAATAAACAACAACAAAAAAAAAATTGCGACACAATGTGGGACTGGAAGGATTCGAACCCACAATCCCTAGTCTCGAGTTCACTGCCTTATCCATTCGGCCATCCAGCACACGTTCCTTTTGCAACAAAATGTCTTTATAATTAGCACCTTAATTAATCAAATCCATGATCTGTTCCTGAACATACTACGTGTTATTCCATACATGATATGGACCCACTCCGTGTTCCTGTCTCCTGAGCTCGCGCGCGTAACGCGCGTGCTTCTTGAACACACTCAAGGACTGCACATTCGCAAATCGGAATCATCCTTTACTAAAAATGACGTATCAAAATTAACCCTGCTAAATCACAGGCAAGGCAGTCATCTTCACTCGCAATCGTTCTACCCCTCATCCACTCTACCTTGATGGCTCCTTTGTCATCTTTCGACGGGAAGTTTCGGTATAATACGTTTTAAACGTATTATACGTATAATCGCGACCACTAAGTTAACCCGGGAGAACTCGCTAGTGAGAACGCCCAGTTGCTTTTTTTTTTACTTTACATTCATATAATATCAACTTTTTTTGGTTGGCTTAGTACTTTTATTCACAAAATAGGTAAAATAATTGAAAAACATTTTGAAATTTTAATTAAAATGAAAAATGATTTAAATAAGAGTCTTAAAAAAGTACGACTGTGAGAGAAAATCTCATGCAGCGAGTTCTCCCGGGTTAAATACCTTGGGGTTTTCCTGGACAGTACTCTTACTTGGCAAAAGCATATCGAATATAGCATCCAAAAGTTCTATAAAGCTAAACGTGATCTTGTCCACCTCCTGCATAGTGATGACTTGAAATGTCTTAATTAAACAAGTGGGTAAGTGTGATCATAGATCGCACAAAGGGTTCCGTTTAATATTTCTTTCAAAACGTCCAGTACATTTATCGCCATGGAACATCTTCTAAATTTTGGCAAACCCTTGCTAAACTATCGTAAAGCTTCAAACAGATTCGCCTTGTTATATTTCCTAATTTTGTTCGTGCCACCCCCCCCCCTTCAAAATGCTACGATATATCACATGAAGGGTATCTGCCAAATTTAGAAAAGTGCCCCCTTTGGGGGGGGGTGATGTGGGGTAATGGTCACCATGATTTTTGATGCGGCCTGATGTTTAAAATTTTTGTTATGTTTTATAAGCTATACTAAAGTTTCAAACAGATCGTCCAGCTATATTTCCTAATTTTGTTTGCGCCCCTCCTCCCTCGAAATGCGACACGCCATTCTTCTTTATACTTCATTATAATTTGTTATAAAGTATCTTAAAGTTTAAAACAGATCGCATTGTTAGATTTCCTACTTTAAATGAAATCGCGGTCTGTTAGTTCCACATTCTATCACCAGGGAGCGCACTCTATTCTTAACAAAAGCGTATCTGAACGAAACTCCTTTACACAACCTATCAGTAGATATGTTACTCGAGGGGGTGGCGGTCTTCAGCAAGAATTTAAGATAATTGTTGAAATTACTATTCGGAAATAGTGGTAATTTAACTTTTGACATATTTATATTTAATAAGTACCATGTATCTGAGGACTCCGTAAAAAAAAAAACGCACCTGAAACGGTATGAAACAAAAAATAAATATTTTGCACCTCCCCTCTCCCCACCTGACCGAAATTTCACGCGCCATTTTTATAAACTTTTTCTTGTGTGTTATAAACTATGTTAAAGTTTCAAACAGATCGCCTTGTTAGATTTCCTACTTTAAATGAAATCGTGGTCTGTTAGTTCCATATTCCACCACGAGGGAGCGCACTCTATTCTTAACAAAACTGTATCTGAACGTAACTCCGTTAAACAACCTATCAGGAGATATGCTAGTCGAGGGGGTCGCGGTCTTAACCAAGAATTTATTATATTTGCTGAAATTACTATTCGAAAATAGTGGTATCAATACTTCTGACATTTTTATCTGGCATAAGTAACATTTATGCTGTATTTTTAAAAATCGGACACCGTTCAGAAGTATACTGCAATGAAACATCACGTGACTGCCTTGTAAAATAAGTATATAATAGAAATAAATCAATTAGTGAAATTAGCGCCCCTCCCCCCTACCCGAAATTTCACTCGCCATTTTTATAAACTTTTTCTTATGTGTTATAAACTATCTTTAAGTTTCAAACAGATCGCCTTATTATATTTCCTAATTTTAACAAAATTGCGTTATGTCAGTTCCACATTCCACCACCAGGGAGCGCACTCTATTCTTAACAAAACTGTATATCGGAAGGAAACTCCGTTAAACAACCTATAAGTAGATATGTTACTCGAGGTGGTGGCGGTCTTAATAAGAAATTAAGATATTTGCTGAAATTACTATTCGGAAATAGTGGTAACTAAACTTTAGACAATTTTATATTAAATAAGTAGCGTATATCTCAGGACTCCCTCAAAAATAGCACCTAAAACGGTTAGAAACGCTAACTTTTTAAATAGAAATCTAGCGCCTGCCCGCTCCCTCCCCGAAATTTCACGTGCCTTTCTTTTTTACACTTTATCTTATAAAATATCTTAGTTAGATTTCCTAATTATAACGAAATCACGTTATGTTAGTTCCACATTCCACCACCAGGGAATGCACTCTATTCTTAACAAAAGCATATCTGAACGAAACTCCTTTACGCAATCTAGTGATGGGCGATAACGAGATGTTTTTCTCGATTCTCTCGATTGTATGGACATCTCGATAGTTTTCGATTGTGTAAATATTTTCTCGATGACTCCAGTTTGCCAACTGCTTTTATACTTCATAAATTTATCAAGAATCGTCTGCAGGTAAACTGGAATGAGTCAGCGTTAATAAGGACTAAGTGGTTTCGCCCGCTAGCGGGCCCTTCCTTTAGTCGGGGCCTCTAATTTATACGTAATCTTGTAATATGACATCTCGAACTGGCTCCCCGCTATATAAGGCACTGTATAGCAGGCGTGGTGTGCACGGACTATAAAATATTGTAAAAAAATAATCTCGAACCGGATCCCTGGGGGGGGGGGGGTCAAGGTGAGGGGAGGAGCACAGCAGCAGCATAATAGGAATAAGTCGTCATGGGGCATTAGGCCTTTCCAACTATATGTCACATGACACATGAGGGATCTCGATCTGAATTTATAAAAATGCCCTCCCAGTGGGGGCAAAGTGGGGGGGAGGGGCGCGGGAGGTGCATAACGTGGGTAAGTGGTCGCAGACCTTTCCGACAATATATCACAAGGGGGTCTCTGGTAAATTTAGAAAAGTCACATGAAAGTTCCCGGCTAAATTTATAAAAATGGCCCCCGTGGGATAAGTTGGGAGGAGAGGACCGCGGGAGGTGCATAAAATGAGTAAGTGGTCACAGACCTTTCCAACAATATGTCACATGAGGGGTCTCGGCTAAATTTAGAAAAATATCCCCATGGAGGCAAGTGTGGGGGGGGGGGCGGTTACCGGAGGTGCATAACATCAATAAGTAGTCTCAGACCTTTTCAACGATATGTCACATGGGGGGTCTTGGCTAAATATAGAAAAGTACACCCGTGGGGGCAAAATGGGGAGGGTGGACACCGGAGGTGCATAATATCAATAAGTAGTCATAGACCTTTCCAACGATATGTCACATGAGGGGTCTTGGCTAAATTTAGAAAAGTTCCCCGTGGGGGGCAAAGTGGGGGGGGGGGGGTGCATAACATGAATAAGTGGTCACAGGCCTTTCCAATATGTAACATGAGGAGTGTCAGCAAAATTTAGAACAAGTGGGTAAGTGTGATCACAGATCGCACAAAGGGTTTCGTTTAATATTCCTTTCAAAACACTTTTTCTTTTTGAAAATCTGTTAGTTCCACATTTCGCAACTAGCGGGCACACTCGATTCTAAACAAACATCTATCCGAACGAAAACCCGTTTTACATACTATCCGTAGATATATTAGTCGAGGGGATTGGGCCCATAGCACTCGAGATCAGTAGGCGCACCTGGCAGTAAAAAATGGAACTAAAATATGTAAGGCTATGGTGCATAATATGAAAGAAGGTTCAAGTGTCGGCAAAAGTTGGAAAATTTCTCCCCGGGTTAAAAGGGCGGAGGTTAGAAAAATTACTTAAAATACACAAGTCGGAGACCGGAGGGGTTAATTATTATATAAAACTTTTTAAAGATTTTATGATTTGTCGTGTGGTCTGAGGTATTCAACTATACGTATGTAAAATTTCATGTCTCCAACTTAATTAGGGGCTCTCTTAGAAAGAATTGCTTCAAATACATGTGTGGTAGCTCAAAGGGTTAAACGTAAGACTTTTTCAAGATTTTATGATTTGTCGCTTGGCCTCAGGTGTTCTGCTATAAGTATGCAAAATTTAAAATCTCCAATTTAATTGGGGGCTCAGTTAGAAAGAATTGCTTAAAATACACGAGCTGGAGTTGAAAGGGTTAAACATAAAACTTTTTCAAAATTTATTATTTGACGCGTAATCTGGGATGTTGAGCTATAAGTATGCAAAATTTCACGCCTCCAATCTAAATACGGGCTCACTTAGAAAGAATTGTTTAAAATACACATGTGGGAGCCCAAAAGGTTAAATGTACGACTTTTTCAAAATTTTATGATTTGTCGTTTGATGTGAGGTATTCAGCTATATGCAAAATTTCACGCCTCCAATCTAATTAGAGGCTTACATAGAAAGAACTGTTTAAAATATACATGTGGGAGCCCAAAGGGTTAAATGTACGACTTTTTCAAAATTTTACGATTTGTCGTATGATGTGTGGTGTTCATCTATAAGTATGCAAAATTTAAGGTCTCCAACATGTATAGTTTCTGAGAACGGGCTCTGTGACAGACGGACGGACGGACGGACAGACAGACAGACCGTCAGAGGAGCGAGACGAATAGGGTTTCGTCAAATGAACGAAACCCTAAAAATGCCCCGGCGGCAAAGTGGGGAAAAAGGCAGGTAGGTGCATAATATGAATAAGTGGATTTTCTAATGATGTATCACATGAAGAGTGTCGACAAAAGTTAGGAAAGTGCTCCCCCCCCCCCACCCCAAGGGGCCAACTACCGCACTCCCCGGAATACAACCCAACTTTTTGATATTTCATGTATTATAAATAATACCGGGTGGCTCCGTAAAAAAATCCGATCTAAAATGATGAGAATGCAAAAAAGTTTGAAAACGACCCCCCCCCCCCCCTCACAGTGAGAGCAAAATTGGGGAGGGGGAGACGAAAGTCTCATAATATGAAAGAGTTATCCAAGAGCTTTCCTATGATATGTCACATGACGGGTTCAAAAAATGTCTGAAAATTGCTTCCCCGACCCCTCTCCCCAGTGGGTCCACTCTTTCGCCCCGGAATTGATGCAGCCCCCACTTTCAAAATTTTTATGTTTAATAAATAATAAATACCGGAAGACCCCATAAAAAAAATTCACATCTAAAATGCTATTTATCATAGAAATCGCTACGGTTTTAAAAATTTGTTCGCCCCTCCCCACCCCCAAAATTCAATTTTGGGGGAAGAAAGGTTCATAATATGAAAGAGTAGTCAGAAAGATTTCCGAAGATATATCACATGAGAGGTTTCATAAAAGTTTGAAAATTGCACCCCTGTGGGTCCACTCTCACGCCCCTTGAATACTCCCGGAATTCCCCCAACTCTTAATATTTTTATATTTAATAAGTATTATTTTTCTGAAGGCTCCCACAAAAAACCCATTTTAATGATAATTATTCTAGATATCGCTACAGTTTTAAAGATTTGTCCGCGCACACCCTCACCCCCCGCATCCTGAAATTCAACTGTGAATGGGAGAAAGGTTCATAATATGAAAGGGTTGTCAAATTCCGGTGATGTATCACATGACGTGTTCGGTAAAAATATGAAAATTCCCCCCGCCCCGTGTGTCCACTCTTGCGCCCCCCGAAACTCACCAATCTCTGTCTTTGAATTTTTTTTATTTAATACATAATATTTATCGGAAGGCTCCATCATTTCTCTGCTCATTGTCATACCTATCTCTCTTTCCAGCTCTCCCCTCGATATCTCTTCTGGGCCCTTCTTGACCGAGAACGAGAAATCAGTTTTCTTGACAATCATCGAGAGTAACGTGTCGAGAATGGAAGAAAAGTGATTTCCCATTCTCGGCCTTAGTTAGAACCGAGAGGACATATCTCGAGGTAAGCGAGAGATTTTCGTGGAGGAGAGGTATCTCTCGAGGTAAGCGAGAGGTTTTCGTGGAGGAGAGGTATCTCTCGAGATAAACGAAAGGTTTGCATCGAGCAGACTTTAGTTGAGGTGCGAGAGAGAGAGAGTGCGAGAGAGAAATGAATGAGCATATTCCATCTACGTCATGATTACGTAGGCTGGGTTGGCTAGCGTAAAGGAGGGAAGTCACCGAAATGAATGTGATGTAAATCCCAGCTTAGAAAAACAGTAATGGAGCCCTTTCTTATGAGTTAGAAGTTCTTTGGGTATTTATTTAGCTTTCACAGTCAGATTGACACTTGGTGCGTTTTTGGTTTAAGTCATAGTTTCTCAAAGAAGGATACAGATTAGGAGGCGTGTGATTTTGTTACATATACTTAACTTGAAAAGGGTTTAATTCAGTTTGTGTGGGGCATTTTTCCATTTTTACGTTCATCGATCTTTACAAGAAGGAAGTATTGGATTCATGATAAATTGGTCAGTTTTTAGAAAATATCTGTCTTTTATGTCACAAAAATTTTGATAACGCTCTATCTCAAGAAGTAATACGCAAAATTTAATAATACTTCATATTCAGTTAGACCTAGATGTAAAATGGTGTTGATTTGTTTGTTGTGCAAATAGCCCAACAGGTAACGCTGCTATATTTCAAAAACTAATGCACGGAATTTAATCAAACTTCATTAGCTATTGCTAGAGATTGGAACCAATTCCTTGTTAGACAGGTTCACTCTTAGCAAATATATTTGTCTGGTTCCCTTTCCGATAAAGCTCTTTTGTTTTCGATCAACTTTGAAATTCTACAGTATTAGACATTTAGGGTAACTTTGATCTGTATTAAATCGTTTGCCTTTACCGAAAAAAGGAAAATGCTGTTCAATTCTAATGAGTTCGTGAATGTCTCACAACTACTTTGGATTTAGGTACCAGATGGGCAACAGTCATGTTAGGGGCCCATTTAGAACCTGGAAATCAATTCCGTTTTAGACAGATTCCGCCTTAGCTGGTTTGTCTTATCCTCCCATTTTTTGATAAAGCTTTTTCTTTTGACCAACCAGAAAATTCCACAGAATTAGACACGCATTCAACATTTAGGAACTTTTCCTCAATCAAACCTTTTACTTTTATCGAAAATGTGAAAATGCAAATCGATTCTAGCTAATGCACCTAAGAATAAAAATGAGTTAGAAAGGCGCTACTTTAGATTTGGGTACAGACAACGAAGAGTTATGTTTCAGTCGCTAGGGACCAAAGACCAATTCCGTTTTAGACAGTTTCCCTCTTAGCTGGTATCTTTATGCGGTTATCCTTCCATTTTTGGATACAATGCACCTGAGAATAAAATTGAGTTTTTAAATGAATCAAAAAGTAACTACTTTGGATTTAAGTACAAGTACAAACAGAAAAAAATATTTTGGAATCATTAGGGAATGGAAACCGGTTTCCGTCTTAGGTAGGTTCCCACTTAGCTGGTATATGAGTCCGGTTATCCTTCTGTTTTTCGGTAAAGTTCTTTTGTTTTCGATTAACCACTTCAGGACGGGAGCCTTTTACGAAATTTTTAATCTTTTGTCACCGTTTTTTGAAAACAGAAATTTATGTCTTTTTGAATCGAGAAAATGCGCTGATTAAATAATGCAAATTTTACAGTAAAATTTTATTGGTGAGGAAAAACAAGGATTTTGAGCGCTTCATGCGGCACGTATACGTGTCGCTCGTCCCCAAGGGGTTAATGGTGAAATTCCCCAATATTAGGCTCGCATTTACGAAAATTTTAAACATTTGCCTTTAGCGAAAAAGGAAAAAATTCGATCCTAGCTAATACGCTTGAGAATAAAAATAAGTTCGTTAATGTGTCAGAAAGTAACT
Source organism: Maratus speciosus (assembly GCA_963932465.1). NCBI lineage: Eukaryota > Metazoa > Arthropoda > Arachnida > Araneae > Salticidae > Maratus > Maratus speciosus. The sequence continues at coordinate 146,964,698 of OZ010791.1, forward strand.
ATTTTTAATTGGAATGCAAATTTAAAGTATCATTTTGGCATCGATAGGGAGTGGTAAGCAGTTTCCGGTTTACACAGGTTCCCTTTTTAGCAAGTATATTTGTCTGGTTTTTTTCTTCCCCTTTTTCGATAAAGCTCTTTTTTTTCGATCAACGGGAAATCTTACAGCATTAGATATTTAGGGGAAATTTAACTTGTATCAAATTTTTGCCTTTATCGAAAATGTGAAAAAGCTATTCAATTCTATCGAATGCGCCATAATTACGCGATTTAGACATCGTACTTTCATTAAAAATAAAAGGGAACTTATAACAAAACAAAATTAGCAAAAAGATATTACAATCCTTGAATAATTTAAATAATATTTTTAAAAGTAGGTAAATGAACTGAAAGTATTTTCTTAAGTTATTTAGCGTTCCAAAATAGCGTTGTTCTTATTAAAACTTTGAACATATTTCTTGATAACATATTGATCTTATATTTGAAAAACTTGTTTGAAAAGAGTGTTTTGAAAAATTCTGAGGGGTTGGGATTAACGTGTTCAACTCATTTTGCTGGCATCTGGTTCATCTGTAGTACTCTCAATTTACTAGACTTGCATACATAATACACATTGCCATACACAAAATAAAATTTGATATGAAAATCCATGATACTTATTATTAATATGCTCAAACATTACAAACTTAAAATGTTTTACAGTGTTTTATCGAAACATTAGTATGCACACTTTATTAAAGAAATTTATACGGAACATATCTTAAAGACATTAATCATTTAGAGTTTATTGGCCTGTATTAAAATATAGAATGGCACATAATATTCGAAAGATAAATACTATAGCGGAGATGTTAGTAACATTAAAGTTAATTTCTTAAACGCATTTCTAACAATTTGTTAATTGTCATAAACCATTAGTACAGAAAAGGGGGTAGGTTTAGGGATTAACATTTCTATCTGAAGGCTTAAAAACTGATAAGATGTATTACATAACAAGTTGTATTAAGATTATTAACAAATGTTAGAATACATCTTTCTAAAGGCTTCATATCAGGTGCCCCTCCATCAATTGAAGTTGGATGAAAGAGTTAATGAAAACGATAGCAGCAAACTACATTACTGCTTCTGTTTTTTCACAACCTTTCATTTAGCTTCAAAGGAAGATCTTTTTTTTAGAGCATCTCAGTGTTAAATTTACATCGATCTCTTGGTATGTTGTTTTACTCCATCTATCTTTAGTTGCCACGTATTTACTAAAAACTTAAAAATTACTCTATAAGCCTGTAAAATAATAATCAATAATCGATTGTAAAAACATCTCGATTGTCTCGATTGTAGATTCCGGGAAGTAATCGATGACTGTATCGATTGTATTTTTTTACGATGACGATTTTTCTCGATTGGTAAAATCTCGAGAATCGCCCATCACTAACGCAATCTTTCTGTAGATACATGGGTCCGGATGGTGGCGGTCTGCGGTAACAAACGCTAAGATTTTAAAAATAATTCTAGCTCCCCTCCCCCTCTTCGAAATATCACACTCCATTCTTTTTTACACTTTTTCTTATGTGTTATAAACTATCTTAAATTTTCAAACAAATCGAGTGGCGGTCTTAACCAATAATTTAAGATATTTCCTGAAATTACTATTCGAAAATAATGGTATGAATACTTGTAAACTTTCTGATGATGAATGAGTTATACTTATCTCATAGCGCTGTTCAATGATCCCGCGCAAATTATTAGATTTTCGAAGCACGTTAGTCTTTATCATCAAAAGTAGCCCCCCCCCCCTTTTCTATTCACACAAACCTAACAAATACAAATTATGCGGTAGCGGGCGAAGCACGCTAGTCTCCCCTCGAAATATCACACTCCATTTTTTTTTTACAATTTTTCTTATGCGTTATAAACTATTTTAAAGTTTCAACCAGATCGAGTGGCGATCTCAACCAATAATTTAAGATATTTGCAGAAATTACTATTCTAAAATAGTGGTATGAATACTTACAAACTTTCTTATAATGAATAAGTTATACTTGTCTCATAGAGCGGCGTCGAAAAATCTCACGCAAATTGTTACATTTACTAATTTAAATAATTTCATGGTTAAAAAAGCACGTGCCTTCATTTTATTCTATTCATTAGATAGAAATGCAACAGATTAATTAAATAATAATTAATATCTCAGCTTCTAATTGAGTTATCGCTTTGAACTGGGTATGTATGAAATCTACGAGAGATTTCCCGTTCGGATGGCAAAAAATTTTATCAAAAAATTTAATATTTAAAAAGTTAAAATTTCGTATTAAAGTATTCCACTACCGAAAACCGCAAGGTCGCCGTCATGTCTGAAGTTGAGAACACCTGCTTTCGCGCCGAAATGAAATCTCTTTTCATTGTCTTTTCAAATACAGAAATTAAATTTTTATCGATCGATTTTTAGTGGATTTTTTGCGTTATACCCAACGCAGAAATGTGAACTTTATACCAAATGAAAGTAGATTTTTTTCCGCGTCTGTCTATACCGTTTACAAATTTCTCGTACCAATATTATCTGATATGCGATTTCGCTTTAAAATGCCCACTTCATTTTTCGGCTTAATTTCCTCCGTGGTAACCGTGCACCGGCTGATTTTACTGGCAACCCTTAGGAGAAACTCCGAAGTTTTGGAGAATGTCCATTTGAACCTGTGTTAAAAAGGTGGATTGGTTAATTTTAGAAGTTAATTAGCCCGTAATTCGGTTAATTACCAACTTTTTCAAAATTTTAGGATTTGTTGTTTGATGCGAGGTGTTCAGCTACAAGTACCCAAAATTTCAAGTCTCTAACATGTATAGTTTCTGAGAACGGGCTCTGTGACGGACAGACAGACAGAGAAGTGAGACGAATAGGGTTTCGTCAGATGAACGAAACCCTAAAAAGGACTAAGTTTAAAAACAGAAAAGTAATTTCCAGCTTTTGTTTCGGCTAACTTTCACACTTGGTAATAATTTAACAAAAATATTATTGTCAAAAAACTTATTCGCGTTCTTTTAGATTAGAAAATAATAAATTTCCAAATGAATTGAAAACTAAAAAAATACGTAACAAAAAATAATTCACATTCTTTCAGATTAAATAATAATAATTAAAAATTAAAAAATTACTTAATGAAAAAAATTTATACTTGTTTATTAAAAATAAGATTTATTAGTAAATTACTTAATGAAAAAAAATAATTTAAAACTAAAAAAAAAAAAAAAAAAAAAAAAAAAAAAAAAAAAAAAACTTGTTTCGTTAAATTACTTCTTTAACAAATTACTTAATGAAAAAGTAATTTAAAACTGAAAAAAATTACTAAATAAAAAAATTAATGGAAAACTTATTTCGTTAAAAATTTCAAAAAAATTACTTAAAAATGTATTAACAACTTTAGTTCAGCAGTTACTTCTCAAATAGTATGACGTCATCATAGGTGAGTTTAAAAATTCTGAGTAGAAACTTTCGATGAAAAAAAATTCCACCGAGAGAGGGTGCTCGTGTTCATCCCCTCAGGCGAAACGATCGCGCTGCCCTCTATGTTCGACTCTCAACCAATCAGAAGCCAGCTCCTTATCTCGACGAAACCGGTTTACGGGGAACCATTCGCTCATTTGCCTCTCGGACTCCTGCACAGGTTAGACGTGCCCCGACGCTGCTCCAGGTAAATTTTTTTAACTGATTGCATGCGATCTTTTCTTCATTAAAACTTTTCTCTTCTAATAGACTTTTCCTAATCATCCCTCATTAACTAACGCTTTCCTTTGTTCTAACCTCCTCTTACAGTAGAACCCTTCTGCTATAGCATGCCGACAGGTGGTGGGTGCCATTCTGTCTACAATTTTATCTCACCTATCAATCATCCGCTTATCCAGTGGTGTAGTAGTAAAAAAAAAAAAAAAAAACCAGAGTGTATACGTTCTAAGCAGAGGGTATACGCTCAAGGCAAAGGTATACCCTAGTGCAGCCATACTCAACCTTTTTGTCGTGCGGGCCGCAAACAAGTGTTAGAGACGTTATGCTGGTCGCAACACACTTATATTGAAAAAAAAAGGATAATTAAAAAGTATGATAACGAAAGTACAATAAAATAGCTTTTTAACAAAGTTAATATAATCATTATGGTTGAACTGTAGTCGTGGAAGAAAAGTTAAAAAAAAATTAACACAACTATTAACAAACAATACACTTCATGGTAAACTTCTATTGCAAAAGCAGAAATATGTCGCGAAGATTTTTGTTTGGAATAGTGGTGTAAAAGTTTTAGCTGCCATTTTCTTTTCGCGACACACGTTCAACACCAATAAACAGTATTAGCTGTGTTATAAGTACAAAATCAAATTGGGAATGGATCCTATTCAGATGACGTCAGACGCCAGAGCTGGCGATATGACGATCTGTTATTCTAGCTACTGCACCGGCAGAATACCAGTATGCGCAGGCGCAAAAACTGCTAGCAGACGACTATAGCCTTGACCCAGGTTGAGTGCATACATTTTAACTGAAAAATTGCAAACTTAGGGAATTTTCTCGCATACAGAACAACATTTTGAATTTAGATTACAATATATTAAGTTTATACAGCTGCATCAACGAATTTTTTTGCGGTATTTTTAAGAAACAAGCATTAATAACTTACACTCCATAGACTGCTATGCTAAATACCGCCAGCAGACGAATTTTAGCCTCGACCTCAGGTCGCGTGCATAAGGTCCATTAAAACGGCCTATAGAGGCGCTGCACGCAGCCTTCGGTACAGGAAAATTATCCCTTTAATTTCCCTTTAACTAATGCTAAAGTGCCATTGAAATAATTCTTCATTGTAAGTGCATTTGAAAGCTTTAGATGTTAAAATTCAGATAATTTTTACTTTGTCATATAAGGCAGAACACAAATCTCACAGGAAATCTGAAATTGTGCAAAAGAATAATCATTCTGAACAAATTTAAAGTACATGTAAAGCAATGCGCTTGTACGGCTTTATCCTGAAGCGAAAAGTTACATCTTTTCTTCACCAGATGGTGTATTCGAGCGCTTGAATCGCCAATAATATAACAATGCAGAATTTCCAAGTTCTAAAAGAAGGAATAATGTTTCATTGGTGTTGAAGATTATGAAATGCATGCATCACTGTCGCACGAATAGGACTATGTGTAGAAAGGACTTTTGACTATTCGACTGCATTTAAAATGTTTTAATATAATTTTAAATTAATTACAAAAAACAGGAGATTTTTTGTCTTCCAAGGAAAATAAAATCTTCCATATAAAATAACAATGAAAGTGTTAAATTCCTTTTATGCACACCTCAATTTTAGAAATTTGGATTGATGGTTATGTGTCTCGGGCCGCACATAAAAGGTCGCCGATCCACATGCGGGCCGCAGGTTGAATATAGCTTCTCTAGTGTATACATACTATAGCTTTCTTGAGAAACAGAGGGTATACGGTGTTCTTTAAAAAAATCCAGAGGGTATACGACGTATACCCTCCACTATATCCCTGCTCTTATCTCCACCACCTGTCAATCATGTTTGGCCACGCCCACCTCCTCCTGACAGTGAACTCTCATTTTCATTCTACTATGGTACCCTGAAGTAGGGCTGGGCGATGTCTAGAATTAAATATCATGATAAATCGGCATCTTTATATCATGATATTCCGATATATCGGGGCAAAGTGTTGGGCGGAGCCCCGGAAGTGCATAAAATGATTAAGCGGTCACAGGCCTTTGCAACGATATGCCACATGAGGGGTGACGGCAAAATTTAGAAAAAGGCCCTCACGCGGGGGGTCTAGTGGGGAGAGGGACACCGAAGCTGCATAACATGAATAAGCGGTCACAGGCCTTTCCAACGATATGTCACATGACGAGTGTTGACAAAATTTAGGAAAGTGCCCCTGGCCCCAGGGGCGGACCACCGGAAGTGCATAAAATGATTAAACGGTCACAGGCTTTTCCAACGATGTGTCATATGACGGGTGTCGGCAAAATTTGGGAAAGAGGCCCCCAGGGGGGCAAAGTAGTGGGCGGAATACCGGAAGGCCATAAAGGGATTAAGCGGTCACTGGCCTTTGCAATGATATGTCACATGAGGGGTTACGGCAAAATTTAGAAAATGGCCCTCCGCGAGGGGGAAGTGGGGAGAGGGACACCGAAGGTGCATAACATGAATAAGCGGCCACAGGCCTTTCCACCGATATGTCACATGACGGATGTCGGCAAAATTTAGAAAAGTGCCCCCCCCCCAGATGTGGAAGTGGGGGGAGGGTCACAGGAAGTGCATAAAATGATTACGCGGTCACAGGCTTTTCCAACGGTACGTCACATGAGGGGTGACGGCAAAATTTATAAAAAGGCCCTCCCTCGGGGGGGAAGTGGGGGAAGGGACACCGAAGGTGCATAACATGAATAAGCGGCCACAGGCCTTTCCAGCGATATGTCACATGACGGGTGTCGACAAAATTTAGGAAAGTGCCCCCTTGGGGAGAAAAGTGGTGGGCGGAGCACCGGAAGTGCATAAAATGATTAAATGATCACAGGCTTTTCCAACGATATGTCACATGACGGGTGTCGGCAAAATTTAGGAATGTGCCCCTGGGGGGCAAAGTGGTGGGCGCCCAGTAAAAACGGCGCCCAGTGCGAATTTTCAATTTTGCGCACCCCTCCCCCCCCCCCCTCCAAAAAAAAAAAATCTTTATCTTTGTGACGGGTGTAATAAAATTGATTAAGTGCAGAAACATAAATAAATTCTATCAAATAAATATTTCGCGTTTATTTTGGAACTTTAAACGGTTTATTTTTAATTTAGAAATTCAGAACAACTAAATAAAATAAAAGAAAAAATTGCACTTATTTGTTAAAGAGTTCATGATGTTTTGCGACAGCAAAAAAAAAAAAAAAAAAAAAAAGATCAAGAGAGAAAAAGAAATTCCCCGGAAAATGATCGGCGGCCAAAAAATGAATAAATAAACAAATAAAACCGTGGTTCGCACGTTCGCAGCATAAATTTCGCGCCAGGGGCGACCGCTCCTTTCCTGGGGGCACATTAGAGGTCTGCAAGAGCCGCAATTTCCAGGACCGGATCCGACCCGGTGAGAAAATTAAAATTCCACCCGAGACCGGCCCGTTTATATTTTCAGTTTACCACCAGGCCCGGCTCGTACAAAAATCAGTCAAAACAAGCCCGGCCCGTGAAAAAATCAATTAAATCAGGCCCTGTTCTGCTCGACTCAATTTCTCAAAAAATAACGATTTTCTTAACATACAATTGCAGGGCTGCGACTTGCAACTAAAATGCTACAAAAAGCGACTATTTTCAGCATCCGGCGGCTATGACGACTATTTTAGGTCGAACACCATTAAAAAGCGACTATTTCATGAAAAGAGGCTACTTTTTTCTGATTTTTGACTGAAAATAACTTCTACTGAAATGAACTTTTTCTTCAAAGCGCCAGTAAAGTCATCTTCCTAAATGCACTTTTTCAACGGTTGTTTGAGGAGATTCATGATTATTTCCGCGATGAATTGCGAAATTCGCGATTTTTTCTTCAATCGATTGACGAAAATAGTTATTTCTTTTCGCTATTTTTTGCTACGATTGTTGAAGGAGATTTCGCAATTTTTCCTATGGCCTATTACAAATTTCCCGATTTTTTGGGGGCGATCGTTTCACGGAACTCACGATTTTCTTTCAGCGATCCTTTGCCAAAATTCGCGAATTTTTCTGCGACAGATTGGCGACATTTTTTTTACCGCCACCATTTCTCAAAATTCGCGATATATATTTTTTCCGCGACCGATTGATGGTATTCGCTGTTTGTTTCAGGTATCATTTGACGAAATTCTCGATTCTTTTCAAAACCGACTTACGAAATTCTTGTTTATTCGCGCAATCATTTTTTTAAATTCTCGATTTTTTACGCGATTATTTCACCAAATTCGCATCTCTTCAGGGGTGATTTTGTTCTGAATTTTCCGAAAATTTAAGGCATTCGGTTCCGAAAATTTAAAGAAATTGGTTATCAGTCCGAAAATTCGGGCGTAAAAAAATATCGTGAATTTCGGCAAATGGTCGCCGAAAAAATCAATTCCGAAAATCGTTCACAGAAAAAAATCGCCAAATTTCTTCAAAGGATCGCAGAAAAAAACGAATTTCGCCAAAGAATTGCGGGAAAAACGCGGATTTCTTCAAGGGATCACGAAAAAATGCAAACTTTGTTAAGGGATCGCGAAAAAAACACAAATTTCACCAAGGGATCGCAAAAAAACGCAAATTTCATCAAAAGATCGCGGGAAAACACGAATTTCATCAAAGGATCGTGATAAAGAAATGTAAATTTCGTCGAAGGATCGTGAAAAAACGCAAATTTAGTTAAAGGATCGCGGAAAAACGTGAATTTCACCAAGGGATCGCCGTAAAAACGCGAATTTTGCCAAAGGACATCCGAAAAGACGCATAATTGGCGCCGGGAGATTTCCCCCCTTTCTCTCCTCTGCTGTAACCTTTCGGGAAATTTGCTGTGAATTTCAGAATTGTTTTTTTACTCAAACTTACCCCTGCCGTCTTTTTGTCCGCGACCATTTGAAGAAATTTGTAATTTTTTTCTTTTGATCATTAGGCGAAATTCATAATACTTTGTGCATACTTTTGACGAAATTTGAGATGATTCTTCCGTGACCGAATGACGAAGATCGCCCTTTGTTTCCGCAACCTTTGATAAAATTCAAGATATTTTACCACGGTCCTTTGAGAAGATTCGCGATTTTTTCGACGGCAAATTACCAAAATTCGTATTTTTTTTCCGCCGATCATTTCATGGAATTCACTATTTTCATTACACGATCCTTTGCCAAATTTCGTGAATTTTTCTACTACCGATTGACGAAAATGATATTCGGTATTTGTTTCCGAGATTTTTTGACGAAATTTTCGATATTTTTTGCGCGACTTTTTGACCAAATTCGCGGTTGTTGTTGTTTTTCTTGTCCGCGACAGTTTGACAAAATTTCCGATTTTCGTTCCGTAATCGTTATGCGAAATTTACAAGTTTTTTCACGACCGATGGAAAACTTTTTTTTTCTTCTACGACCAGTTGTTGATATTTGCGAAATCCCATGTATAATACACAATCACATATCGTTTTAAAACAGACTAATGAATGTCTTTAATAATTTGCACAATAAGTACAACCTTAATATCAATCGTATGTTGAAGGCCGAAACTAGCATTTTTTACGACTGCGTAAAATGGATTTTGGCGCCTCCCCCCTCCCCCCCCGCACCCCTCCACATCTCCTCACGCACAATAAAAGTTATCGACCTCAGGTATCCTATGCAAAAATATATATATAAATAAATAGATAAAAATCTTTTAATAATTAGAATTAGAGCAAGAAATATGCAAACAACGCTCCCATAAGATTAACATTAGCTTGAGCGCTAAGAGCCAACATTAGCTTGCAAGGGCGGATCTGGAGAGTCCTCAAGGGGGGGGCGATTTTAGAAATTTTGAGACTCCAATCTGATGCGCGGGTCGGGACTAATTTTTTTCACTGCGGGTCTTGTTACTTCTACTTTTTGCTGCTGGTCGGTTTGGGTCCGGTTGAATTCTACTTTTTGCTGCGGGTCGGGATTGGGAATTGGGTCCGGTTGACTTCTACTTTTTGCTGCGGGTCGGGTTAACTTCTACTATTTTGCTGCGGGTCGGGTTTGGGCCCGGTTGACTTCTAGTTTTCTGCTGCAGGTCGGGTTGATTTCTACTTTTTTCTGTGGGTCGTGTTTGGGTCCGGTTGACTTCTACTTTTTGCTGCGGTTCGGGTTAACTTCTACTTTTTTGCTGCGGGTTTGGTTTGGGTCCAGTTGACTTCCATTTTTCTGCTGCGGGTTGGGGTTGACTTCTGTGGAGAATTATATGTTTTGACGCCAAATGGGCGATAACGGGACAGCAATGGATCTATTGTTTACGTACGGTAACCCCTCCTGGGCTCATCGCGCGCGCTCTCTCTGTTTTCTTCAGGTGCGTTTTCACTGGTCTACCCAAGGTCTAACTTACCTAACTTTTTACCTAAACACAAGATTTTAGGTCGTTAGAACGCAATTTTGTAGGTTTGATTCATGATCAATCCTAAGCACGGCTTACCTAAGCGCAGCCAATTAAAATAGAGCTTTTGATAATAATGGCGGTGTTGTCAATTTACTAAGTGATATTTATGTTTTATATCGTTTTATTTATTTATTTTGTTTTACGTCAAAGAGGAATCTATTTTTTGTGATTGAAGCAAAACGGTAAGTTTTATTGACATGTTGGATAGATATCATCCTTTATTATTGTCTTTTAATTTAATAAATTGTGGGTAATCCATATGGATTCTTTAAATTGTTGTTATTTTTGGTAATCATTCTACATTTTATTAATATTAGAATACTAATTATATAGTTTGTTTAAGGATTTTGTTGCGGATATAAGGATGAAGATATGTCCAGTTCTCAAAATTATTTTATTTTTATTGAACGTTAATAGTATACAAAGATTAAAAGTATTTTTTAAGAATGTTTGTTTCTTAAGATCAGTTACTTGCTTCATTGATTATACTTGGTTACTTGATAGGGTATTTCCGATCAATTTAGATTTAAATTTCCATTTACTCACTTAAAATAATCGTAATTGTTAAGAAGGATATTGTTTACTGTAGCCCATTGATTTTTAAATGGAAAATTAGTTACAGGCAAACTTTAATCCAGTTTTGCTAATAGTAGGTATTTGATTATGCATGTTTAAGCGAGCATGTAAACAAAGTTTCTGTAAAATAAACAAGCCGTTGTATTTTGTATTTTCCTGTTCTCTTTTAAGCAAGAAACATCTGATTGCAAAACAGTTTGCTCTTTACTCCTTTTCAGATATTTACTTGTGAACTTTGTCATGTAAGGAAAACACTGCTAATCTATTTTTTATTTTAATTTTAATGCTTTTCACCTGCAGATGTGCTATTTTTCTTTTTGTTGTTAAGATTAATGCTGAAACTTTTATGAAGATTTATAACTTTGTATGAAATTTAAATCAATTGAGAGATATTCAGACCATGTGTAGCTTTTCTATGTGCCCATTTTGAAGAATTTGTACACATTACCATTCCAATTCGATAAGCAGTTATAAATGCATATTCAATGTATTTTAAGTTAAATCTGCATGTCTTGTTAGCAATTATTTTCATTTATTTAAAAAGTATTGCTATCAAAATAATAGGAGATTCTCCATTTGAAATGCATATTTATAAAATTTTGTTTAAATTGTTATTTAGGTGCATTTCTTTTACAAGTATGGCTACAGATTTATCTTACAGCATAGGTCATCGGTTTTAAATGTACCTATTTATCTATTAAAGTAAAGAACTATTTATTCATTTATTTTTTTTTTTTTCAAAAATCATTACTTATTATTCTTACTATTTTTGAAAATGGAATTCATTATCAAAAAATAAAATGCTCTCTGTGGGAGATTCTTTGAGTCTATATGTTTGAGTGTTTATTAAAATTTTAGACGAATCATGAATTCATGATGTATATAAATTCAGTGGTCAAAATAGTATATTAGAAGTAATGAAACTATAGTAGGTCCTAGTTTTGTCGTTGTTTGTTGTGTAATATGCTGTTTTTTGGAAAATATAATTTTGCGAGTAATGTAATAAAAATAAACTTGTTTGTAAGAAGCATCAATATTTTTGATGTTACATCCAGAAATTGTATATATCAATCAATACAAAGTATACCAGTGGAGGTAAGCGTCTGGCAGATCAGCTGGTGCCGGGATACATCTTCAAATTTGAATGCTTTCAGAAAATCACAAGTGTGTAGTTTTATTGTATAATAAGTGACTACCATTAGTGATCGTCTGCAAGCAACTGGACTTCAGACCAAGCCCTTGGACTTCAGAAAAGAAGATTTTAAAAAATCTGTGAGTACCACTTCTATGTCAAAAGAGGAGACAGTAAAGTAAGTTTATTTAAGTAACATCAAAAATAATATTTGTGCTCCCTACAAACTAGTCTTTTTTTAATTACATTACTCGTTAAATTACATTTTCCAAAAATAGCATGCTGCACTACAAACTATGAGAACACAATATATTACTCAATGAGTAAGTACAAAAATTATTTAGCTGAAAATATTTTTAAATGCCCATATTGCAAATATAATGTGAAATAAGCATTTATATGTTTCAGTCTGGGGCATAAATAAAGTCTGCTGCTAAGTAAAAAAAAAAGTGTGGGCCAGCCTTACGTATATCTTCATTTTGTTTGTTACCAGGGCAATTGCACTATTTGGTTTTATTTTAAAAGATGAAAAAAAAAAAGGGCGAGGGAAAGGGGAGATATGTTTTTAGATAATAAAAGTTTCTAGTGTTTTCTTTTTTAAAGTAAAAAAGTGTTCTTAAAAGATGCAAAAATAGTTTGTTGTTTATATTCATATGAGACTAAGTGTTTTTGAAAGTAAAATAATAATAATAATAAAAAAGATAGAGTTTGTTGTTTTAAGACGCCAAAGTGTCTTCTTTTTTCCTTATGTTAATTATATTTATTGTCATCAGAGCAGTTACATGATACGGTTGGTATGATTTTAAATTAAGTATCGACCAAAACTGAAACTTGTTAAATTTTGATTCTTCGATTGCTTTTTAGTCTTATTGTTTTGTTAATAATTATGAATGCAGAAAAAAAAAAGAAAAATTTAAATGAGAAATCTTTATTTTTCGTTAGGAAAATTAAAAAAATTAGATTGAAAACAGTGATTTATAAAGCATGCAACGTGCAAAAGAAAAAAAAAAAAACCTAAATAAACAAACTGTCAACAACATTGCATACTTAAATAAATTGTCACATTGTATTAACCTAAATAAACAAACTATCCGTTGCAAATAATGTTTAAAAAATTAATGGTAAGGTAATCTTTCAAAAATTAAAGTTATGACAGAAACATTTTTATAATTAGAGGTTGCCACCTTTATGTGTATAATAAACTTAATGTTTTGTAGAAAGATTTTAAAGTCCACCAGAACAACTTTAAGTATATGCAGGTAAGACAAATTTCTGCAACTTTTAAAATTAATATAACTGTTTTTGTATTTAAACGTAGCTTTATTAAAGTCTTCTGACAGTTGATAGAATTTAGGCCCTAAATCTAAGTGGAAGCATGTGTAATTTTATAAATCATTGCTTAGGGCTAAAATTCTTTTATGAAGTTTTTCTTAATGTTAAAAGTGATATACTATTTTAATAAATATATATATAGTCAGCTATTTTCAGTTTCCCATACTTGATTTTGAGTAGTACTTTAATAAAAAATCAACATTTACCATTTGAATCAAATATTTATTTGTATTATATTTTGCCTTTCATTTTTTAAATATTAATATGTTTAAAGTGCTTTTATTTTTTTTTAATATAATTATGTGTAAGATATTTTGATTTAAAATTTCTAAGGTGTTGAGATTTGCCTTTTGGGAATCTATATTATAACTTTATCCTAAAATTTGATGAAAATGTAATGTAAACAAAAAAACTGTTTTGCAGTATCATATCTTTTTTTAAAATACCATGCAATAAATTTATTCCATAATTTATATAGTTATAATAAATTTATATTTATAAATATTTAAAGCATTTTAAAAGTGTTTTTTCATAATTAGCATTCTGTAATAAATATTTAGATAATAGAGTAGCATAACTATTTCTGTTTTTGTCTATAAGCGTACTTAAATTTCTTAGCTAATTAATAGTTAGTTAGGCTTAGATGCCTTATATTCCCAGGTGGCCGCTATCTTGGATGTTTTGAGATTTCTTGGTGATTTTATGTTGGCAATCTTTATCGATATGTGGAACCCCGTGTGAGTTCTGGCGTGTCGTGTTCTGGGAACCCCTGAGAAGCTCATTTTCGCTTAGGATTTTGTGGATGTGTTTTGATATTGTGTTGTATTATTCTGTCTTTTTATTTTTGTTAAATTTATTGGATGTATTTGATTGACTATGGTTTCTGTAGTCTGTTTAAACACTCTTGCTGAAGTAATTAATAAATTTGAGGAAATTTTGACGAAAAAAGGAGGTTTGTTTATAGTGTGTCAATGCGTATTCATAAGCCTATTTTTGAAAATGATGGTGATGCTATGACAGTATTTCATGCTTGAGCTTTCAAGAAAGCAGACGTCTGTTAAGGTATGTTAATAATTTTATGTATATTTTGTTGCCTTTCGAGTTTTTTACATTTTGAGATTGCTACACAGCGAGAACTGCTGAATTTTGAGAATGCTACACAGCAAGAACTGCTGAATCCAGTGATGTTTTTTTTTTTCAGTTAATGAGCGCGATTACTGATTGGCACTTAATGAGTTTCGTGCATTTTTGTGGTCGCGGCAGGAGTTTGCGGAATCCAGTGATTTTTTTCTTTTTCGGTTAATGAGCGCATAGCGCTCATACAACGTTTAGTGAATGCCACTTTAGCGAGTTTTGTTTATTATTTACATTTTATTTTCGTTAAGTCTAACATGCGTATAAACCGGTGTTTGGCGACATTTACTGCTTGGCGGAAAAGGGGTTTTCACTCCAAGAAAAATTCCAAGATGGCGGCTCCGGGAATTTATGACATCTGTTTCTATAGTTATGATGTCTTCATTATTGTTAAAGTAACAAACGAAAATTCAAGATTGAGTGAGATGAGATATAATGTATTTATGATGACTCAAAAAGTGGATTATGGTTTTCTGAACAAAAATTGTCTGTCTTTGTACCTATCATCAACCGCAAAAGTTTTTCCATTTTGTTAGAAACTCTTTTTTGTAAAAAAGCAAGAAACATATTATTTACTAAACAAAATTTAGAAACTTGTATTTGTACATCATTAATTCCTATGAAAATCCAAATTAATCATCATTTTAATCCTCATCATGGTTATTTTTTTAAGTTACAGCAAACAAATAACCTAAAAACATCTTATTTTATTTAAATATGAACTTGTTTCTAATTATTTTAAATATATTTATAAGTTGACAGTTAAAGGTAGAAATTGTGAAAAGTTTTTTAAAATGTGTTTCAAAAGGTTTTTTTAAATATTCGGTTCGGCTGAATACTTTGATATTCAGCTTAACCAGATAGTTTGATATTCGGTGCATCCCTAACCAAGAGTAGACTCGTGTTACCTAATACTCCAGAATTGTAAAAATGATGTACACCTGAGTGCTTCTTTTGGCAATAAATTTTAGTATCTTTAGGAACTTAATTATAAAGTGATAAATGAATTTTAATGCATTTTTCTGTTAGAGTCACAGGTGATAAATCTCCAAATATTCTCTATGGTTAAAATAACAGGGTTTGCATCAAATCATGTCATTAAAACATGCCAACTTTCTGTGAAACTGTAGCAGCGAAATATTAGGTAACAAATGAAATATAAATAAAAAATAAAGAGAATTTTTAATTACAATAATAAAGAAATAATTTTTTTAATCTGCTTTTATCAAATGATAATTTAATATTAAGTAAATTATAATTAAACTTCGAAAAAATAATTTAAAAATTCTCAATACATAGTTTCAAAAATGTTTTTTTCGCCTTTTCTGTTGTCATACTTGAAAAAACGGGGGAAAAAATAATCATTTTAATAAATTCAGTAGTTCATGCTTTCTACGAAGTCGAAGTGGTGAATTTTCCATAATTAGAGTCATGCCAAATTAATGTATTGTAAGAGAAGTTTTTTGAACCAACATGAATTATAGTCCTGAAATTAGGGATGATTTTTATAAACATTCAATGTTTATAAAAAAGTGGTTAAAAAAAAAACTATTTTTACTTTTATACTTATTTAGTAGTAACTATCATTTTTATCATAATTTAACATTTAAACGTACAGAGAGGCAACATAATGTGTTTCATTGGCATGTTATGGTTGGAGATATATTTATTAGTGAAATCATTGCTATGCCATTTGATCCAGTGAAATTTATCAAATTCACAACATTTTTGGGTAGGTACTTATGTCAGCCAGGCACATGAAATAAACCAGGGCTGAAACTAGCCTTTTTTGCACCCAGCACAAACATAGATTTTGCCCCCTCCCCCCCTTGGCCTCCGCAAAGTAAATTTATGAAGAGAATTTTAATTCTAATCGCTGACTTATTTCAAATTTAAAATATGTAATAAAAAAATACGTAATCAACTTTGTCAAATATTGATTCATTAAAACTTTGAAAACGAAATCCAAAGGAAGTCACATGAAGAAACTATGCAGATTCGCAAGCTAATGTTAAACTTATAGGAGCATTCTTTTCAAATTTCTTGCTTGCACTTTAATATTTTTAAATGATTTTTTCCGTTTGGGACAGCTGAGGTTGTTTCTAACAGGATAAATGTTTACTTTTTAAATTTTGTTTGCAGTTTTTTTAAATATATATATAAAATTACTTTCACTTTTTGAACCGGTTAGTTTAAGTAGCCTCATAAAAAAACTTGAACCAAAATCGAAAACGTACAACCTAACAATGTTAAAGATCAAACTCAGCTATCTTAAGGAAAAAAAAATATTTAAAAATATTAAAATGCAAAAAGAATGCTCCCATATTTAACATTAGCTTGCGAGTTTCTTCGTGTGACTAGTGTAGCTTCTTAAGAAATCAAAAACCAAAATTCATTTGACACCCCCTTCGTTTTCCTTATGGCGACCAGGGAACGATGCCTCCTCTGCCCCCCCCCCCCCCCCTCTAGTTTCGATCCTGAGATAAACCATTAAATAATGTCATCATTTGTATTCATTTTTTTTTTTAATATAAACCTCTCATTCATTTTATTTGAAATACAAAATTTTCATTTAAAATACATATATTACATACATTTAAAATAAGTGCCTTTCACTTATTTCATTAAAAAAAGGAATAAAACAATAAGGAGAAATAATACGATGAACCAAAATTGTTATTTCAACCTCAGTACATCGTTTCTAATTTATACAAGTGAACACTAACAGGAATTATTGCTGGAAGAAAAAAAAATATCCAAGATAAAAGTACCTTTTTTGTGATCTATTCACAAAAACAGGGATTGCCCCGGCAAACATTTATACCCCTTTATTCTTCTTAATAAAAGAAGCCCCTTCACAAAATTATTCTCCATAAAAGCGACTTCACACAATAAGAAAAAATTGTTGGGATTTAAAATGTGTAATTTACAAACAAAATAAGCTCAGAAGAAAAGTATAGCAGGAAGACATTAAAAAAAAGGATGATTAAATGTTTACTTTGAATTTAAACAACTGAATTTGATTTTTCTTTACAGAAATTTATTTTTCTCAATTCTGTAACAAAAACGGGTCCCCCCCCCCCCAAAAAAAAAAAAAAAAAAAAAACTTTCACCCCTGATGTGAAATCATAAGGTAAAACTTACAATTTTAAGTACATTTATTTTGCATTTTACTGTTAATTTTTTTTTTTTTTTTTTTTTGGTGTGTGTGTGTGTAGGGGGGGGGGGGGGGTTGTCACAAAAAGTAGATTTAACTAAATTGGATAATTTTATACTGACTGTAGTGATGATATGTATAAGAGAATCTGCCAGTGTCACAGGCGTACGGTTCAGGGATGTATGGAGGGTATATGGTGGTATACGCCGTATAACTTCGGGATTTTTTTAGGAAACACCGTATACCGTCTGTTTCTCAAAAAAGCTATAGTATATACACTGTAGGTTATACTCTCTGCCTTGAGCGTATGCCTTCTGCTTTTTTTACGATTACACCACTGGTACAGTTGTATGTGCTCATGGGTCCCAAGTTCCACCATTAATTTCTAAAATATTCTTTTTCACTCTAATATAAAAAAGGTTTTATTTTAGATTTTATTTAAGTTTTAAAGATTTTTTTCACACATATTTTTTTCCCTTAAATTTTGTTCTTTTTTTTTTGTTACAGAGATAAACATTATTAGGAATTTCTATTTCTCTAAATGTGCCATTTTTTAAAAAATATAATAAAATGTTAAACGTTTAAAGTTTTATAAAAAAAACTAAAATATAAAAAAAATTCCATATTTAAAAAAATAATAAAATAAAAATAAACATTCTTAAATGTTAACTTTTCTTGTGAAATATGAAAAACGATTCACAAAAAACAGTGAGTATATCACTTCATAAGCGGGTCGGAACATTCAAATTTTTACATTGCCTTAATGTTTTATTTAATTTGTTGATTTATTTAACAAATATAATTCTACTCAATTTCTTTAAAAGGAAATTCAAAAAGCAACATTAAATTTATAGTCGATCTCTATTACACATGTGCCACTAACGTACGTAACGTTTTTCACACGTACTTGTGTGAAAAATAATTTATTCAGTATGTTTTTAAATATACATAAATCATGGTGACCTAGTGTTTTTATTTAATTTAGGAGTATAAATCCATAGCCACAATTTAAAGTTTGAATAAACAATGATTTGTGGGGCATTTTTTAAGACCCTTTAGTGGGGAAAACAGTCGAAACTTTCGATTAATTTCTATACAAAATATTTGCTACTACTAATTATTAAACTGACAACAACAAACAACAATTATTTGTTTACAATTTTTGACATCTGTTCGATCTGCAGACAGTAACGCCGTAAAGTAGACGCTTGCGCAGTAAAAACTTGCCTTTGATTGGTTGGCGTAAAGATTTTATATGTAACCAGTGAAAACGCTCTTAGGTTAAGGTTTTGGGTCACTAGGATTTTTTAGGTCGTTAGAACGACCAGTGAAAACGCACCTTTCGAGATGGTGGTGTTGAAAGAATATTCTGTTTTTAAGAACGCGTTTCGCTTTTGTAAATAAAATGTATTATAGTGTATAATAGATGTAAATATGTGTCTTCCAATTAAAAGAAGAGAAAATTTGATATCCCGTGGAATTAATTGAGTAAGTGCCAATTGATTTATTTTTAAGATAGTGTTAGTTAATTTAAGAAATCCACTGAACCAAAACCGGTCGCCACACTGGTGCATCGGCTGGGAATATAAATTGATAACTACGCTACTGGCATTTCATTAAACGGGTAAATTATTTAAAATTTCTCTTAAACTTACGATATATTGGAAGACATAATTCTTTGAATGAGTGAATATAAAGATGAATCAAAGTGAAGTTTTAAAACGAAACATAGCAAAACGCGGATCAATTAGAACCACAGTAACGAAATTGATAAAAAGGATTGATAGTGAAATTAAAAAAGAAAGTGATTCCAAACCGGAAATAGTTGAGGACTCTTTAGAAGCATTACTTGAACACAAATTATCATTAGAAAAATTGGATGAGTCAATTGAATCGGAAATTGAAACCGATAATTTAGAAACAGATATAGAAACTTCGATAGAATATAAGGAAGCTATTGTGACTTGCAAATCTAGAGCCAGTAGATATTTGAAAAATTTAAACATAAATTCAACTATCACGAGTGAACCAAAAGTAACTACGCCCTCCATATCAGACAGTCAATTAAAGTCGAATACGAAATTGCCGCGAATTTCTTTAAATAAATTTACAGGCGACATTTGCGAATTTCAAGAATTTTGGCCTCAGTTTAAAGTTGCTATTCACGAAAATGAAGCTCTTCAGCAAATTGAAATGTTTACTTACTTAAAATCTTTAATTTCTGATTCAGCAGCTGCCGCTATTAATGGGCTTCCATTAACAAGTGAAAATTATGTAACGGCAATAAATATATTAAAGGACCGTTTTGGGAAAAGAGATGTTTTAATTTCCGAGCACACTAACAAATTATTAAACTTAGAAGCAGTACGAAGATCAAATGACATACATTCTTTGAGAAAATTATTTGATGAGATAACTATACAAATACAATGTCTCGAAGCGCTTGATGTGAAGTCAGACCAATATGGTTGCTTATTATTACCTATTATTTATAAATGTATACCGAATGATCTCGTATTACAATTTCACAGAGAACAATGCGATAAAAAGGATGTTAGTGTAAATGATTTATTGTTGTTTCTGAAACGTGAAACATAAGCGCGAGAAAAGGCTATTAATGTTACTTCTATCAGTTTTGAGAATACTAAATCCCATGAAAATAAATTTAAACAAAATTCTCCCAAACACTTTCACCAAGGAAAAATAAAAAATCCTTCGGCATTCACATTAAATACAATTACTGAAAACCTTTGCCCCTTTTGCTCTCAAAAACACGACGCAAATTCGTGTAAGTTAAATTTGGAACAACGAAAAGAATCTTTATTAAAACAAGCTAAATGTTTCAGATGTTACAAACGGTTCCACCGAAAACAGAATTGCAGAAACACTGAAATTCGTTGCACAATTTGTTTTTCGAGAACGCATCAAAATTCTCTTTGTAACAAAAAACAAAAAGAAAGATCATCGAATGAAAATAAAATTGACCTTCTTTCGACTGAGCGTGAACCGGGGGGAAAGGAAAATAAGAAATATGAAAAAATAACAGTTTCATCACTTTGTTGTAATCCAGATGAATATATTTATTTTCAAACATTGAAAGGAATTATGATTGGAAAGAATCAAAATATTAATGTTCGAATATTATTAGATAGCGCCTCGCAGCGAACATTTATTGGGAAGAATTTATCTAATCGTTTAAATTTAGAGGTGACAGGGCAGGAATCATTAAAAATTCATACCTTTGCTGGAAAGAAACCTATTGTTGATAATCATAATAGAGTAAAGATTTTCCTAAAAGACAATAATTCGGACAATATAATATGTCTGGAAGCGTTAGAAACGGAGAGAATCTGTTCCGATATAATACGAGCACCAAGTTCTGAGTTATATAAAAAAATTAAAAATATGGGTATAGAGTTATCAGACGTTTCTAATGAATTAGATGATGGTGATAATCAGGGTTGGCAGGTTTTTGACACGTGTCAGTTTTTGACGGTTTAAACCGTCATGTCAAAAACTCCTTGTCAAAAACCTCGTCAAAAACCTCAAATACTACAGTGATCTGTAAAATTTCACATTAAATGTCACACATTAGATGTAATATTTAAAATTCACTATTACTGTAATTGTATAATTAGTATATAGTATTAGTAATAATTACAGGGTTGGCAGGTTTTTGACATGTGTCAGTTTATGTCTGGTTTAAACCGTCATGTCAAAAACCTCAAATACTAAATTGATCTGTAAAAATTCAAATTAAATGTCACACATGACAACATTACATGTAATATTTTAAATTCACTCTTACTGTATATCAGTAATTAGTTCATAGTACAGTATTATTGTTAAGTACAACTTTTTAACAGGGTAAAATTTTTAAATATTTTTTTGTAAAATTGTGTTTTTCTAAAAAGTAGACATTAAGCTCCCTGAGCTGTACATTTTTTCTCTTACTTAAAATCATTTTAATTTCTCTTACTTTTGAGAGCTTAAAGCATTAGCTAGCTTTTTTTATGGGAAAAAAAAAACTTAGAAAAGTGCAGATTTTTTTATATATATAACAAGATAATATGCATCGATGTTATTCTAGCCTAGGCAATAACCATTCCATTCAAAATTGAAATTGGATTATTAATTTTAAACATTTACAAAATAAGAGAAGAAATTAAAAAAAAAAAAGCTTAAAGTCAAAATCTTTTTAAAACATGCTTTCTTTCAATATATAAAAATGTTTTCGATTTTAAAACTGAACAAAATTGGCCAGTCATCTAAAAGGAAATTCCTTTAAGCCCATATTAAAAAAGTGCATAATAGAAGGGATCAAATCATGAAACCATACCATTGTTTGGCTTATACTTTGCATCCCAACCATCAGGAGCAAGGGTTGACTGCTGTATCAGTTGATTCAGCTCGCACTTGAGCTACAGAGAAAATTTATGGATCCTTACCCATACTGATTGTGTATGAAACTAAAGAATCCCCTTTCCCGTCTGCTTTTTCAAGAAGGCTCACGTTTTGAGCACTTTATCGCCAGAGTAACGGTTGGCGCGGGGATGAATTCAATGCTACACATCCTTTCTCGTTCATGACGTCTTACTCGTAACGAACAGCAACCCCATTCCTTTGCTGAGAGCTTTCTGTTTTTGAAACGAAGAGCTTTTTCGCATTAAAATGCTTTTAATTGCACAATATATATAATTCAAACATAAGTTATGTTTTTCAGTTCAATAATATTCATTTATTTCATTAATTCGTTATGTTCAAAGAAATTGAGAACGTATTTTATTTTTTAGGAAAAATAAAAATAGAGGTAAAGATTTTTTTTGTAATAAATATAATTCTATTGATCATGTTTTTATGAACCAATTAAACTTAGTTTTAATAGCATTACTACTGAATTAATTTAGTTTTTTTTTTTTAATTAAGCGGCATAATTGTGTGACTTGTTGATTGCATTAATAAAACATATTTTCACTGAAATAATTCATTAAAAATTAATTGTTCTTAATTTAATTGCGATTAGACGTTAATAGGAAGTTGAAACTAAAATCAATACGATTATAATTAGATTGAACGATAAATCATAAATTATTTAGCTGTATCCTGCAATTAAATCAATCAGTTTAAATAATTGCAAGTTGATGCACGCTATTAAATCAATTACTATTACATTTTAATGCTGTTAAATCTTTATCATTATTTGAGTTTTTATGAAAAAAAACATTGGTCTGCCCCTAGTGCACAAAATTAAAAATCTTTAAAATTCTTCAGTTTTTTGTTTTAAAATTTTTGCCACATTTTTAAATATTATTTCGTCCTAGTTGTTTTATTTGTTATTTTAAAATAGTCATTCGTCATATTTGAATAAATCATCTAAATTCTCTCGGATGAAATCCATCCCCCCCCCCCCCCACACACACACACACATTCCATTTTTCGTCATTCTGCACACATATTGCATTATTTATTAACTTGAAGTGGCAATAAAATAATGATCAATCGTTTGAGGCAACCTCCCATTTCTAATTTTCTCTACTCCTCCCTACCCTCTCCTCCAGCACACTGTTTTTTGACCATTTAAAATTCATTGTTGCCTTGCAGAAAAGATTAGTTAAAATTGTGTTTTGCTCTATCTGTTCACTTTTAAATAACAAATAAATAATTTACCATTAAAAAAAAGAAAAGGAAAAAAATAGAATGAAAGATTAAGGAAAAAAAAATCAGGATTAACCTTTTGTGCACACGCTTTCATTTTTTTTTTTATTAATTCTTTACATTTTTTTAAAAATTTTCTGTCATACTTATTACTTTGAAGTAACTATAAGTAAAGAACCCATTATTCAAATTCTCCCCCCCACCCCCCCAAAAAATAAAAAAAAGTTAAATATTCCAAGTTTTTAATTTTTTGGTTTATATTTCTATTTGTTAATTGGTAAATTTAACTATTTAAATCTACAGCCCCTAACTATCAAACATAGTTTAAAAATTCCTCTAGTGATTTTATTTGTTATTTTGAAGTAACAAAAGATAGTCATTCAATATTCCTTCTCCCCCACCTCCCCTTAAGAATTTCATCTCACATTAAAAAGGCAATTTCAAAACATCCTGGTTGGGGGTGTGATAGGTTTTTTTTTTTTTTTTTTTTTTTCTTCTTCTTCTTTCCTGGTTCAGCCTATTTTCACTCGACTTTGGGTACTGTTTCTGCAGAATTATTTGGTATTAAATTAATTATATAAGTTCAACGCAGAAATTATAGTAATTTTCTGTCACAGGTATTTTTTTAAATCTGTGCTTATATAAGACAAAATGCACTGAAACTGCATTAATTCATCATCCCCATAAACCCATCTTTATATATAATCAAATATCTAGATTTATGAAGGTAATGAGTTTTTGTTTAACAGGTATTGAATTAATAATACTCAATTGAATGAAAATGTAGATTTTGGAGGGGATCAAGTAATCAAAATTTTAGTCTATATCATCAAAAGTAATAAAGGTCTTTGATAAAACAGAGTATAAGAGTTCGTAATACAATTTCTTTCGAAGAAGATTTCTTTCTAGAACACATAATTGAAAATATTTCTTTAATTTAGGTAGGACTGTTATTCTAAAATATGCTAGTTCGTCTTCTGCCATTTCGGTTCAAAACAAAACACAAGACGACGATTGGCGCTAGAGCTGGCTGAACGTTCTCGCTTTCGCCAACTCGCCAAGGCTGGTGCTGAAAACGTGAGCCTTCCTGAAAAAGCTTCCCGTCTTCTTATTTCAGTGCTATAGAGAGGACTCCATTGCTTGGTGGAAAGGTATCATTAAATGCAACAGCTTTTTGAGTCTGCTTCAAAACTTGCTCATCTAGCAATGCTTTTGCTATCAAGTCCTACTAGCTCAGCATCAATTAAGAGACAAACTATTTTCTAATACTTCATACACTCTAAACTCAAAAATCTTTTGGGTGTAAATAACTGTGTGAAACACGTGGTGTGCTGTAGCATGCTGCAGGGTAAAATTGCTTCGGATTATTTAATTGTACAAAATTATTTTCTTCTGTTTGAAAAATCCAAAAAAAAAATATTTTATTGCAAATAATATTTTTTAAATTATTAAATTTCAATAAAAGATCACATAAATCATTGACTTATTTAATGTTTACCTATTGTTAAAATGTTTTAGTGTGTTACATGTATTTGGAAGTTTTCGACGGTTTAAACCAGTTTATGACAGTTTTCGACGGTTTAAACCAGTTTATGACAGTTTAAACCAGTTTTTGACGCTTGTCATGTCAAAAACCACTTTTTGACGTCAAAAACCCAACCCTGGTGATAATGAAATAGATTTATTGATTGGTAGCGATTACTATTGGTCAATTATGACAGGAAAATATAAACGTATTTCACCAACTCTTGTTCTGAATGAAACTGAATTAGGCTGGACACTTCACGGCAAATTCTCAGAGGAAGTTAATAGAAATAATTTAGTAAGCGCTATGTACATATCTATTTGGGATAATAATAAAGATGATAAAATTTCAGTTCAACTTGAAAAATTCTGGACTATAGAAGGGTTGGGAATTCAAGAAGATAATACGAACAAAGATTTGTGTGATAAACAAATACTAGAACAATTTGAAAATTCGATTGAATTTAAGAACAACAGATATGAAGTTAAACTACCTATGAGATATGATAATCTTGATCTTCCTAATAATTATGAAATTGCCAAAAGGAGAATTGAAAGTTTAATTAAACGATTTATGAATAATCCTGCATTGTTTAAAGAATATAAAGATATAATTAATGAATATAAGGCTTTGGGAATAGTAGAAGTTGTTGAACCCCAGGAAATAAATTCGACCAATGGTAATTTGACATACTATTTACCCCACCACCCTGTGATTCGAACGGACAAACAAACAACCAAACTGCGCATCGTTTTCGATGCATCATCTCACGCTCCTTCTGAACCTTCTCTAAATGATATACTCTTTCCAGGTCCGAATTTGAACTCTGATTTATTTGATTTAATTTTACAATTTCGAAGCAATAAGATTGCCGTAGTGGCAGACATTGAAAGGGCATTCTTGCAGATAAGCCTTGCTGAGACTGACAGAGATATGACACGATTTTTGTGGATCGAAGAACTCCCTCAAGATAAAAATGCTCCATTAAACTTTATAATTATGAAAATGTGCCGCGTATTATTTGGCGTTACTTCGAGTCCATTCCTGTTAGGAGCAGTAATTAAGCATCATGTGAAAAAGTATGCAACTTCGTATCCGGAAACCTGTTCCAAAATTAAATCTTCCATGTATGTGGACGACCTTTTGTTAGGAGCAGATACTGTTAGTGAAGCTTTAAAATTTTCAAAAGAATCGTTAGATATTTTTCAACAAGCAAATATGTCCTTGCGGAAGTGGCAAAGTAATTCTACTATTTTAAAGGAACATTTAAAATCATTAGATATGAACGTTTGCCCTGATACATCAGCTGATACAATTCCATTTAAAATCTTAGGCTTAATATGGGACACGGAAGAAGACATTTTTAGATTTGATAATCATAGTCTTTTAGAATTTGTTCATTGTCAGGAAAAGTCTAAAAGAACTGTAATTCGAGCGGCTGGGAGAATTTTTGACCCCATTGGGTTTTTATCTCCATTCACGATTTTAATAAAAATGATTTTTCAATCATCATGGGAACACGGTATCGATTGGGACCAGAAATTGCCAGAACATTTAGAGAAAAAATGGGATAATTGGTGCTCACAGATTCCATATCTTAGTAAAATAAAAATCCCAAGGTATTATTTCCAGGACATCGAATGTTTTGATAATGTAGAAGTCCACTGTTTTAGTGATGCAAGTATTAAAGCCTATGGAAGTGTTATTTATCTTAGATATAACAACAATAATAGCATAAAGACAAGTTTTGTTACATCAAAAAGCAGATTAGCTCCCATAAAAAGTTAACTTTACCACGTTTGGAGTTAATGGGTGCTATGATTGGAGCTAGACTTGGAAAACGGGTAATGTCCATTCTCAAGATAAGTGAAAATAAAGTACACTATTGGACTGACTCGAACATCGTACTTCACTGGATCAAGAGTTCATCTAGTACTTGGAAGCCATTTGTCAGCAATAGAGTATCGGAAATACAAACTTTGACAAATCCGATGAACTGGCGACATTGTCCCGGTAGCTCAAATCCTGCTGACCGACTTACGAGAGGACTCTCACTTCTCGACCTCGAGAGCGATGATCTATGGTGGTCAGGGCCTCCATGGTTAATTAAGGATTCAAATTTATGGCCCAAAGAAGATACAGAAGTAGATGAAGATATGAAGCAACTAGAAGCTAAAGGAAAAGTAATTTCCCAAAACCTTTGTTCATCAGAACAACAGAAACCACTTATAGAGATTGAGCGTTTTAGTTCTTTATTGAAGGCAATTAGAACAGTGGCAAGAATTAAAAGATTTGTCTTCAATCTAAGAAGTCCAATTAAACATAAAGGTGTATTATCTGCTGAAGAATTGACAGAAGCTGAAGAATTATTAATTAAAGAAGTACAAATGAAAAATTATAAGGAAGAAATTGAGTCATTAGAAGAAGGAAATCCCATTAAGAAGACCTCAAGAATTTATTCGTTATGTCCATATTTGGATAAAAATAAAATTTTACGAATCAGAAGCAGACTTAATGAAGGCTCATTTAGTTTAAATGAAAGCAATCCAGTCATATTGCCAAAGAATGAAAAATTTACCGAGTTGCTGATTATGCAAGAACACAGAAAATTGTTGCATAGTGGAGTTTCTTTGACACTTGCACAAATCCGAAAAAAATTTTGGATTCCTCAAGGAAAACAATTAATTAGGAAAAGTGTCAGGAAATGTTTAATTTGTAAAAAATACAATGCGAAAGCAGCTGACCAACTAACTGGCCAACTTCCGAAGGAAAGAATATCAGAATCTCCTGCGTTTACCGTTATAGGATTGGATTTTGCAGGACCGATAATCGTAAGAACAGAGAATAAAGAGACGTCAAAGTCATATATTGTACTGTTCACCTGTGCCACAACAAGAGCAATACATCTGGAAGCAGCCAGGGATATGACTACAAAATCTTTCCCTTTGTGTTTTCGTCGATTTATTTCAAGACGCGGAAACTGTAAAATGATTTTTTCGGATAATGCAAAGAGTTTTAAGGCTGCTGATAAAGAATTACAACAATTTGAGAAAATCATTAAAGATCAAGAACTCCAGGATTTTATATCGAATAAAGGTATGACATGGAAATTTATCGTCGAGCGTGCTCCATGGTGGGGAGGGTTTTACGAAAGGCTCGTAAAAAGTGTAAAAGAACCCTTAAGAAAAATTTTGGGAAGAGCTCTCATCACATTTGAAGAATTGGCAACAATCTTGACAGAAATAGAAGCCATAATAAATATGAGACCGCTAACCTACACAACAAGTGATTTCGGCGAGCCAGAGCCACTTACCCCGGCCCATTTCCTTCAGCTAGGAAGAGAGAACATCAGTTTTCCTCTACATTTTGCCGAATTAGAAAATAAAATTTCTACTAAAGAAACTTTGTTAAGGAGAAAACGATATCAAAGTAAGTTGTTGAAACAGCTCTGGATTAAGTGGAAGGAACAATACTTATTGAATTTAAGTTCAGTTCATGAATTTAAAACTCCTGAAAGACACAAAAACTTAAAAATTGGCGATGTTGTTTTAGTAGATGGTACTGCTAAATCTAAACTGTTGTGGGACTTAGGAATAGTTAAGGAAGTCATTATTGGCAGAGATAAACTTATTCGTGCTTGCATAATAAAAACTGCTAAAGGACTGCTGAGAAAACCAATACAACTTTTGTATCCTTTTGAACTAGATATCTGAATGATAAGTGATTTCAGTACTTGATTTGAAATTTATTTTTTCTACTAGTGTTTGAATATCAAAGTGTGTTTGTTTTATAAATTCATGTTTGAAAATATTTTTTTTTTGGGGTGTGTTTTGCAATTTGTTGTTTATTTAGTAAAAATCTTTCATTTATGCATAATTGTACTTTATTTCAAATTGAAAAGATAATTGAATTAATAATGGTATTTAATTTGTTTATATTATGTATATATATATATATTCAGTTAATCTTATTCAGGTAAAATATCTGGCCAGATATGTTCATGTAGCTACATGTTATAAGAGTGTCTTTTTTTTTTATTTATATTGATCATGACTTTATTATTTTATGTTTAATTCTTTATACTTCAACGCCTGTAGATTGAAAATTTTCTATTTTATCATTTGAGTTGTCATTTAAGGTCAAGTTTATTATAAGAATGTTTATGTTGATTTATCATTATGTACTCTCATGAGTCCAGGTGGGGAGTGTGTGGAGAATTATATGTTTTGACGCCAAATGGGCGATAACGGGACAGCAATGGATCTATTGTTTACGTACGGTAACCCCTCCTGGGCTCATCGCGCGCGCTCTCTCTGTTTTCTTCGAGATGGTGGTGTTGAAAGAATATTCTGTTTTTAAGAACGCGTTTCGCTTTTGTAAATAAAATGTATTATAGTGTATAATAGATGTAAATATGTGTCTTCCAATTAAAAGAAGAGAAAATTTGATATCCCGTGGAATTAATTGAGTAAGTGCCAATTGATTTATTTTTAAGATAGTGTTAGTTAATTTAAGAAATCCACTGAACCAAAACCGGTCGCCACAACTTCTACTTTTTAGCTGCGCCTAGCGCTCTGGGTTTGGGGTAGATTGACATACATTATTTCGGGATTGAGTTTCGGATTGGGTTTTCACTATTGCGAGAAGGGTTCGGGTTGACCCGATTTTTGAAAAGAAAGTCTAAATATTTTTGAAGATAAAAAAAATACACAGTAAAAGCTCCATAACGGACACGTCCAAATAATTATTTAGGAATACTTTTTAATCTTCAGGATTATGTAAAAAATACTAATTTGGTATAATTTAATAGGTATAATTGCTTGTCTCTTCATATCTAAGATCAGTTGTAATTCAGTAAAGAATGCTTTGAAACTTATAAAAAAACATAACGGGTGTCCCAAAATGGACTGACTGATTTTAAAATTCAATAACTTGCAAATGGTGACAGCCATTTAAAAAAAATCTTGCAGGACGGTTATGTAAGATGTTAGGAGATTTTTTGCTGCAATTCTTGATTTTACTTTACAATAGCATACGCGCTGGCAATAGCATAGGATAGATGGCGCTGCAATCAATAGTCGTTAAATCGGGGCCCAATTTCTGGCCTTTCTCTTCCGGGCACAGATTTAGCGTTTATTGCTTGCAACGCCCTCTATCGTTGCTATTTCAAACTAAAATCAAGAATCGCAGTAAAAAAAAAAAACTCCTGATTAGGGATGATTCACGGTAAAAAAAAAAAAAAAATTTCTGAAATTCAAAGCAAATTTTCTGAAAGGTTGCAGTAGAGGGGGGGGGGGGGGGTGTTAATCATGGCACTAATTATTTTTGTTGCAGGTCGGGTTAACTGTTTTCGATTCGAGTCGATTTTAGACTGAGCCGCTGAGTGCAGATTCCTGCGCAAGCTGGGTTTGTGTTAAACCGTTTCTTCAAAAGTTAGTTCAGTATATTATTTCAGATTAAAAACTATATCTATAATAATAAACATAGATATATGTATGTGTGCTGTTTTCTAAAGAGACCGCTGTATTTTTTCCACGACTCTTTGGTGAAATTTTCATTTCTTCGGCGACTCTTTGATAAAATGCGCGTTTTCCTCTACTCTTTGACAAAACTCGCGTTTTTCAGCAATCTTTGACGAAATTCGAGTTTTATCCGCGATCCTTTGACGAAATTTGAGTTTTTTCGCGACTCTTTGTCCAAATTCGCGTTTCTTTCGCGACCATTTGATGAAATTCGCGTTTCTTTCGCAATTCTTTGATAAAAATTGCATTTTTTCGCAAACCTTTGACAAAATTCGTGTTTTTTCGCGGCTATTTGTCAAAATTCCCGTTTTCTGCCCCGATATCCTTTGACGAAATTTGAGTTTTTTCCGCTGCCCTTTGACGAAACTCACTTTTTTCGCGATCATTTGGAGAATTTCGAGTTTTTTCAGCGGCCCTTTGACCGAATTCGCGCTTTTTCGGCGTCCTTTTGATCAAATTCGCGATTTTTCCGTGATCCTTTGGAGAAATTGAAGTTATTTTTAGATTGACGAAATAGATTTTTTATGACGACCATTTGTCAAAATTCGCGATTACTTTTATGTCCGAATTTAAGTATTGATGATTTTTTTAATTTTCTGAACCGAACGCCTTAACCTTCTCGCCGCGTATTTATTCATTTTTTTTTTAAAGCAAAATAGCTTCAAAAATTTCGCATTTATTTTGTTACATACTTCAAATCTTCATATATTTTAGAGTTAAAATATGACCGAAACCTTTGTGAAAGACTTTTTTTTTTAATAGAATTAGATCATAAAAAAAAAAAAAAAAGATTTGCTGCGGAAATCGCGGGTTGTGCAAATTTTCTACGTTTACGTTGGCCGTGGAAATCGCGGGATGCGCAGCGAGAGGGTAAAATTTTTGGAAAATTCGGAACATAATCACCACTGCTCCTGACTTCTTACATATCTCTCCTGCAAGTAATTGTTTTAATAGCTGCCACCATTTCCAAGTTATTGAATTTTAAAATCAGAGAGTGCATTTTGGGACACCCTGTATATTCAGTAGCTATGGGATGATGGATAAAAGAAGCATTAAAAAAAAAAAAAATAAAGCGGCCTTCGATATGTCAGCCCCGGGCTGAAATTTTCTGACCCAAGTCCAGGTCCAACCCGCACAAAAAAATTATTGCCCGGCCCGGTATAAAAGCTAAAAAATCGACTCCAGCACAGCCTGCATTTTGCCTTTAAAACTATTCATAAAGCACACCACACTTACTTATGCCCATATTTTATTTTCAGTTTATGTTCCAAATTCATGAATACATAAAAACGATAATATTAATGACTATTTAGGCAATTATGTACATAAACACTACTTAAAATATGAGACAATTACATTCAAATGAAAATCCAGTTAAAAAATCAGTTTAGAATGAAAGAAACGGATGATAAAATAAAATCATAATTTTAAAGCTCTACAAGGAACAAAAGTAGATTTTTAAAAATGCATCTCTGTAACTTATCAAATCAAATTAAGATTTCGCTGAACAAATGTACTACATAAATATGATTTTTACGAATAACAAATAAGTAAGATGCCAGACTAACTTGGCCTCGAGGGGGAGGAATTTAGAGGAGTGCACAGGTCGCGGTCGGGCCAGTAACACTTATCATACGGGCTGACACGGACTGAACGTTTAGCTTTTATTTCGGGCCGAGGCCCGACTTGGAAATTTTGGCCAGTGCAAACCTCTAGGAAGAATGAAGTCCAGGACAGGCTCGACCTGGAAGAAAAGAAGTCTGGCCAGACCAAAATCTGCAGAAAAATTTAAGATCAGGACACGGCCCGGCTCTAAAAGATGGAAGACCTGACCCAGCCTGAGTCTCGTGGATTAAAACTGGCGCGACCCGGGGCGGGTCGCGCTCGAGCTTCGCCCCAAGTCATTTCTCGTGAGGATACATAATGCCGTTTTCAAACCCTTTATTTGCCCAGGGGGGGGGGACGATCGCCCCCCCCCCCCTTAGATCCGCCATTGTTAGCTTGAGCGTTAAGAGCCTACACTAGTCACGCGAAGAAACTGGAACGCTGATTCTAAACGTACGGGAGTGTTCCCTTTAAATTTTCTCGCTTGCATATCAATAGTTTTAAATGATTTTTTTTTTAGCTTAGAAAAGCTGAGGTTGAATTCTAACCGGGTTAGTGTTTACTTTTCCGATTTTAGTTGCAGATTATTTTTATAAAGTTACTTTCACTTTCAGTACCGGTTTCGAAACCTAAAAGTATAGCAACGCTAAAGATCAATCTAAACTATCCTAGGAGAATAAAACATTTTAAAATATTAAAATGCAAGAGAGAACTTTGAAAAGAACGCTCCAGTAGGTTTAACATCAACTTGCGAGTTTCCTTGTATTTTATATATATATATATATATACAATTTTGTATGAAACGACAAACAAAATCTTCATTTGGCGCCCCCTTCGCCTTTGTTCTGGCGCATGGGGCACATGCCCTTTCTGCACCCCCTAGTTTCGGCCCATGCAATATTCTTAAAAAAACATTAAAAAAGCGGGTTACTATTTTATCTTGCATATATTTCAACCCTAAGTTTTTAGTCGTTGACAGTTGCCCGACCTCACGCCCTTTGAGGCCGGATCTGGATGTAAAAAAAGTAATTTTAGTAAACAGCATGGGCGACATTTTTCAATTGTCACCTACCTAGAAATGGCAAAAAGACGAGTAATGTAATTTGGGAAGGTAAAAGTAGGGGCGGCTGCGTCTTTACTATTCATGGCGCCCTGGGTGAGTTTTTTTTTTCTTTTAAATCACGGGCAGTCACCCAAACTCGCCTCCCAGTGGCGTACCCAGGATTTAATTTCGGGGGGGGGGGGGGGGGGAGCTGACTTACTTCTTGAACTTTTTTAGTGTTTTGCGAAAGCTTTTTGACGCATTATTGAGTACAGTAAAACCTATGAATAACGGACACCACGGAAGCACCGAATTTGTCAGCTATTCAGATGTGTCCGCATTTCAGAAGTAAAAACATAGAAATAGGTAGGTGTTGGGGATAAAAAAAAACTGTTCGGTAAATAGAGGTGTCCGTTATGGAGGTTTGTCTGTAGTTTTATGAAGGAAAATGATTTGATAAAGTTTAAAAATGCTATTTTTTTATTACTTTATACTTTAACATAAGAACAGTTTTAAATATTTCTTTCTGTACAGTTTTGAACATCGTGAAGCCTTTTTTTTTCATTCTTTCCTTCCAAGTGTATTCTATAATGTTAGGCATGATCAGTATTCCAAAAATTAATAAGTTTAAGGAAAAATAAATAAAATATGACGGCATACGTAAATGCAGTAAAAATGACTATTTACTTAACGTTTAAATTTTTTTAAATAAGCTATTTATATTGCTCAAAATCCATTCCTTAATTTTATGAAGAACGTTTAAATTTTTTTTAAATAAACTATTTATATTTCTTAAAATCCGTTTCTTAATTTTATGAAGGATCATCTTTATATTACTTAAAGATAATCTAACGAAAAAATATCGAGTCAATTGAAAAATACATATTGAAGTTTGAACATTTTGATAATATACAGTAAACTCTCTCTAAGGCGGAATCGATCGGGACTGAGAAAATTTTCCGTGGTAGACAATATTCCGGATTATGCAAAAAAAGCTCCCTCCCCCCCCCCCCCCCAAAAAAAAAAATCCATCGAATTTGATGATTTTTTATTGATTTTCCTGACTCGAAAATCGGTTGAAAACTGAAATTCGGAAAGATCTTTTGTCTTTATAGATAAATGAGAAACGCTATTCAATTTCTTAGTACTGCTGTAATACATGCGAATTGGAAGTTTACACACACACACACAAAAAAAAAAAAAAAAAAAGAAACAAACAAACAAACCAATAAACTTCGAGAATGAGACAGAACGCTTATAACTTTGAATTTGAGTACATACTTAAAGTATAATATCTTGCACTGTCGAAAATATATATTTTGATAAATGTTCATTCTACTAGAAATATTAACTTTTAAATATAATTTTCCATATGAAAAAATGGCACAAGCATAAATTCCTTAAAATTTAAACAGTTTCTGTCCTTTTGAATTAGCACGACATTGAGTATTTGACTTATCAGTTTTAAAGTTTAATAAACAAAATGACTTTCATTTTTAAATTATCCTTTTTTCCGCCTTATGCAAAATGTTAGTTTCGGTGGGACCTTAAATTGCTTTCCGTTTCCGCGTTAGACAGATTCCGCCTTATGCAACATGAATTAATGTAATTTTCTATGGGTTCGCCGGGACTTGAAAAATTTTCCGCGGTAGACAGATTTCCGGCTTATACAGAGTCCGCCTTAGACAGAATTTACTGTACTTTCATATTAAACGCAGAAAAATGTGTAGGAAGATTGCAATTCTCACACATTTTTTTTTTTTAAAGGGTTGCAGAAAAAACATTTTTATAATCATCGGATCTTTACGTAACTTCGACAGAATATAACTAGTATGTTGTGGCCATCACAAAACTTTCTTCTATATAAATTACATCAATTAAATCATTTAAATAGTACAAGAAATAACAACGATTTAGCATCAATTCATATCAAAGTATATAAGAATTTGAAGTTGGATGAAAATTCGCGCATTAGTTTTTGAGATAGAGCTATACCGGAAATTCTGAAAAAATGTAGCATAGCAGCGCCACCTGTTGAGCTATTTACACCAAATGTAAACAGCACTAAAAGATATCAAGGTATACCTGAATCTGAAGTTTGTTGAAAATCCAAGCATTAGTTCTTGAGACAAAGCTATTGCGGAAATCGCAAAAAATACAGCATAGCAGCGACACCTGTTGAGCGATTTACACCAAAAATTAAACAGCAATAATTTATACATCAATTCATGTCAAGGACTAACTAAATCTGAAGTTTGATGAAAATCCGTGCAACAGTTCTTGAGATACAGCTCTTGTGGAAATCGTGAAAAATGCAGCACAGAAGCGCCACCTGTTGAGCGATTTACACTAAAAATTAAACAGCACTAATTTATACATCAATTCATGTCAAGGACTAACTAAATCTGAAGTTTGATGAAAATCCGTGCAATAGTTCTTGAGATACACCTCTTGTGGAAATCGTGAAAAATACAGCCCAGCAGCGCCACCTGTTGGGCGATTTGCTCCAAATATTAAGCAGCACTAATTTATATCAGGGACTAACTGAATCTGAAGTTTGATGAAATTTCGTGCATTTTTTCTTTAGTTAGAGCTATTGCGATAATCATGAACAATGCAGCATACCAGCGCCACCTGTTGGGCGATTTTCACAAAAAAGTAATCAGCACCAAACTATATTCTGGACTAACTGAATCTAAAGTTTTATGAAAATCCGTGCAGTAGTTCTTGAGATACAGCTATTGCAGAAATCGTTAAAAATGCCGCATAGCAGAGCCACCTGTTGGGCGATTTTCACCAAAAACTAATCAGTTCCATTTTATATCAAGGTCTAACTAAATATGAAGTTTTGTGAAATTTCGTCCATTAGTTCTTGAGATAGAGCGCCCACAAAATTTGTGTCACATACAGACAGACAGACGGACGGACAGACAGACGGACAGACAGACTCACAGACAGACATTTTGTAAAAACGTGTTTTTTGGAATCTCTGACTCATAAAACGTGTAAATCCGTCGAAAACTGGAATTCGAAAATTTTCATGAAACCAATACTTTCTTCTTGTAAAGATAGAAGAAAGTAATAAGGATGTGTAAATACAATTTCAGAAAAAAAAAGACCACTTTTAACAAATCTTCTTAAGCTTTGATTTTCATATCCTTGCAAAAGCGTTGGATTTGTTTAACTTGACACGAAATTAATACTAATATGTGTCATTCTCGAATATATATTGTATTTTTTTTATTTTATGAAAAAATTTCTACTTCAGGATAAAAGACTTTATGAGATTTTTTAATACCAGTAAAAATTTGATTCAAATCCATGAATAATACACAAGCATTCCTTCTTCACTCCCACTCTCATACATACTCAAGAGATTTTGCACAAAACGATCATTACAAGAAATAAAGCACCTACAAGAAATAAACACTTAAAAAAATCTTCAAATTTATGAAGAAGTTAGAGGCTTTGGAAACTATTGATTAAATATCATTTTTTTTAAACTACAGTTACTGCATTTTTGTTTTGAAATATTTTTTAAGAACTTTGTCAAACTTTTATATTTTAAAATCTAAAGAAAAAAAAAAGTGAATAAAGTTTAATATTACCAAAAACATTGAATTAATTATGTCTAAAATTATTGATCCTTTTCTTTGCGAAACATGGCTAAAATCCTTCCCGGGAGCATGTGTTTTAAAAATAATAAACAGGAGTAAAAATAAATAAAATAATATTATTTTTAAATAAAATATGGCTACTTTAAAGATAGACGTCAAACTTATACCCTATTTTGAATTAGAGTTTAAAAATAACTTTTCTGCACATAATAGTGGAACAACACAGTAGACAATCAATTTCTGAAAATCAAATAAATTTTAAACCATGCCAGATCTTATTATCTAGCAATAATCTAAATGGATATGAAATATTAAAAAAATCTGTTGGAATGACCGCTGATATGAGTTCCATTAATTAGAACTCTGTATGCACTCACTTTCAACGATTTAGATTAAGATGAAAGATTTTCATAGCTGGAACAAATAAATATTTATGTATATGCATATTTGAAAATCTTCATAATTTATTTTTGAAAAATTTTCAAGTAATAAGCAAATAATCAAAACAGAAACCTAGAGCTGTAACATACATATTTAATTTAGATTAATCATAAATCTATAATATGAGTTGCAAACGCTTTGCATTTCCAGAATTTGCAAAGTGATCGATTACATCCTTATTGGATATTTTTATAGCTATATCTCTATGGATAGACATAATCGCAAAACCATTCAATCGGCTTTCACTCATCGTACTTCTTAAATATGTTTTTATTAATTTTAAATTTGAAAATGTTCATTCTACGGTGGCTGTGGAGACTGGTAGCAATGTTAAAAATTCAATAGTAAATGTACATTTGGAAAAATGTCTTTGTCGCATTCATTTAGTCCGTCTATGGCATTTGAAGGTTTTTCTTCTGCTACATTCCATTTTTTTCGCCAAAGTTCCCATTCTCCGTGACATACATCTACGTAACAGTTTATATCACTTTTATAGAATTCAAATGCAGGTTCAATTTTGCTGAATGGTACATCACAATTCGTTGGAACAGCGTACTGAAGAGCGGACACAGATTCTGTCTGATTAAGGAATCTTTCATTCAATGATGATATAATATCATCCGTGCATGGTATAAAAATGCATATTCTGTAGTACGTTTCCGGATCAGTAGTTGGAGGATTTGGTCTATTTTTTTGAAGACGTGATGTGATATTCTTCTTACGTTAATGTCTATATTGATATCAGAGGCTAATTTCTTTACATTTTCGAATATTTTGTGGAACTCTGAATCCGCATTATCGCGAAGGTCTTCAAGCACAGTTTTTGTGGCCCTTATCTGTTTGAGAGCATTGAAAATATCCAGATTTTCATTTTGTAAATATTTTGACAAATTGTACGTTAAGCCTAAGAGCTTTGACATTATTGTCAAAGAAATAATGAAGCTTGCCGTACATATTGAGTTCAAAATCATAGAACCTTTTTTACAGTGGTCACCTGGAAGCTCGTTGATTTCTTCCAAAGTGGCTATTATTGGTAAAATTGATTCTTTAAACAGAATCACTGCTTCATGGCGATCACACCATCTCGTTTCACTTAGGGTTTTAATTCTACTGTTTTTACAGTGCGGATCATATTCCTTTAACTTATCGTCTAAGATCTTTGTTTTTTTTGGGCTGGCTCTTAAAAAAGTGCAGGTCTCGGAGATAACTCCCACTGCATTCCTAACATGTTGAATTTTAAATGCATCTGAGAGACATAAGTTTAAACTGTGCGATAAGCAATGAGTATAGATGGCTTTGGGATATTTCTTTTTCAGAAGAAGCTTGTACTCCTCTGAACTGTCCTCTCATAGATGAGGCACCATCATAACCTTGGCCTCTAAGGTTAGCTAAATCTAAACCTAACTTACTTAACTTTTCCTCTATTGTATTTGACAAACCTTCTCCAGTAACGTCGAATACTGAAACAAATTCTAGAAAATCCTCTCTTATAGAGTAAGGTTTAGACTGTGTGATATACCTTAGGCACAAGGAAAACTGTTCTACTTGGGAAATATCTGATGTTTCGTCAGCTAAAATCGTAAAATATTCACTTTCTTTTACATCTTCAATAATCTTCTTTTGAATAAGATGACTAAATGAATCGATTAGTGCATTTTGAATTCTCGGGCTTGTGTACATCGCATTTCCAGCACTATTTTCAACGTGGTTCTTTAAAATTTCATCACCACCATCAATTCGATATCTCACAAGGCTGCGAAAATTTCCATCATTTTCTGAAGGCGTTATAACTGAAATACGTCCGGAGTCACTGTGTCCTCTAATAGGTATATTTTGTAAGCCACACAGTCTTATTGTCTCTACAATTCCATTTAGTTTCAACCTGTTTTCCTCGACATCTTTTTTTTTTTCTTCGTATCTAACTGTTTGTCAACAGCTTCAGCTTTATTTTCCGCAATGGCTGCCATGTTATCTTTAATTAACACAGCATTTCTGTGATACTCAGCTAACTGGTGTTTTTTGAAACACTCGGTGGCTTTCTTTAAGTTGTAAAACGGCTTGGTAACAAAACTTTGTGCAATTTGATGGCCACCTTTACCAACTTCTTTTCTATTAAGGAAAATGACGCAATTCGAACAATAAAGACCATTATCTTTTTTTGAGAAGCTCAGCCATTTATATTCATCCAGCCACTTTCTTTGGAAATGGCGCTTGAATCTTTTCCCATTTTCCACAGGAAAATCAAAATTTTCTGGAGGTACCCATAAAGATTTCATTACTTCAAATTTCTGCGAGTTGTTGAATTCTTTACCGATATAATTGGAAATATCGGTTGAAATAGTGCATTGGGCTTCATCTTGAATTACACTTTGACACCCACTTTCATTTTTATCAATAAAGCTTCTTTTATCTACTTGGCCATCCATCTTTTCTTTACCCAGATAAGAATTACAATTTGCATTTTCGGATTTTTTTCCCTTTGAAATGTCAAAATTAGTTGCAGAAGAATCATCTCTTATAGAATTGTCTCTTTTATAGGGAGTAAAATACGAATACATCGTCCTAAAAATAAATAAGAAACATAACTCACAATGCACACATCAATTCCAAATTTCTTTAATTACAAAACATATTACTCATCCACTATTTATTTTCTATTAAAATAAACAACAACAAAAAATTATAATGTAGTTATATAACTAGATTGAGTATTCTAGTTGTTTGTCAATGTCAGTGTTAGTAATTTCTCAATTTCGTATTTTTAGGAAGTGCTGCGGGTGAAAAATTGTCGACTTGTCGTTAGAATTTAACTGTTTTCTATGGATTATTTTTTATACATGTTGTTTGTTAGTCATAAACATGACATACAATGTTTCCCTGAAAAAGACTTGATTAGAAAATAAGCTTTAGCAAGATGTTTCAGGATGCTCGTAATATAAACTGAACCCCGAAAATAAAGTTTACTTTTGTACGTCTCATTTTCTTAAAATAATCAGCTTGTGAAATATCATCGTAATTTAAAATTTTCATCCAATGTTTTAAATAATGTTTATTTAATTTAAAACAAAATTTTAAAATCCATTTTTTTTTTTTTTTTTTTTTTTTTTTGCAAGAAATAGCATGAATAAAAAACGAAACATCGATTTTGTCCTCATTCACTTATTTTTGATTGAGTTTAATCTATAAAAACTTATACATTTATAAAAATAATACATTTAGAATTTTATAACAGCTACATTCTCATACTTTTATTTATATATATTTTTTTCTATTCACTGTCCCACGTGAAAATATTAACATGGAAAATCTGATCTGTAAGCAAGGATCTGTTTACTACGAACTTGAATCCTTTACAGGACTTTTTACAATTTGCTTATTTGAAAACATATGACCCTTCATAAAATTCTTTCTCTTAAAAATAGACATTTCAGAAAACTTTTCAATTGCCAAGTTGAATCTTTCACAAATGTAATGATTTTAAAATAAAACTACATGTTGCATAATAACTGAAATCCCCAATGAACCTATTATCTTAGCTTATATAAGTACGAAGGACCTTTTTAAAAATGTTTAAACTTAAATATAATGATAATTTCTAATTCATAAAACTCAGATTACATTTTTACAAGTGTATACAAAAGTTCCCAATTTTGAAAAAACAGTATCTTGTGAAAAAAATCTAGTCAGATCTATGGTAACATAATTAAATGTAACTTCACTTGTTAAAAAATGAAAATTTATCTGCAAAATTATTTCAATAATATACCAGTTAATGAAAAAGGTAAGGATGGAAATTTAACATAAAATTTGAAACATACATTTATTTTTATTCACATAGTTATATATATATATATATATATATATATATTCAATTAAACGGCTAAAATGGAAATGGGCTGGGCACATCGCAAGAAGACAAGACAATAGATGGAGCACAAACACCCTACAGTGGTATCCCAGAGATGTAAAACGGCCAAGAAGACGACCTCAAGTAAGATGGAGTGATGAAATCAGAAAAGTAGCCGGTGTAAATTGGATGACTAAAGCACTAGACAGGAAACATTGGAAAAATCTGGGGGAGACCTACATCCAGCAGTGGATTGAAAACGGTTGATGATGATGATGATATATATATATATATTTATTTATTTATCTATTATTAGATTTTTTAAAAAAAATTAACATGCAGTTGAAATTATTTACGGTTTTCTTTCTTTTCCTTAAATATAGATTCTTAGAGTTACCTAACTGTAGTTTTGAAAAATATAAATCCATACAAATAAACTTTGCACAGAAAGTGTAAGCAATTTTTTGTTAAATATTAATTGAAAAGCAATTTTTAAATGTACGCATAAATCGAAACTGTTTTTTTAAACTTTCGTGTAAAAAAAAATTACCACTTTCATATTAAGAATCTAAAACATATTCATGTAAAGGGAAAAATATTTTTTACTGTACATAAATTTAAAAAAATGTTTATAACTTTATATTTTTTATGAAAATATAACTTATTTTCGATAAATATTTGTGAGAAATCAATTTTTCCAGAAAACCCCCGGAAAAAAACGGGTTATTTTTCGCCACTTCAAAATTACTGGAAATTTTACATCTCTAATTACTGTACATGAGGGATTAGCGCCAAATGCTTCTAGGATAAAAGTGTCCAACCGGCAGTTTACGAGCCACAGAGCTACCACTATTTTCGTGCAGAATTTTACGTGTACCATAATTTTTGTATAGAAAAAACCACCTTACTTAAAGACTGAAATTTTGAGCTTTTATAAGACAAAGATTTTCATTTTGAAATAATGATGAAAAACGATTTTCTATCGAAAAAAAGTTGGACATCCTTGTTTTGGAAGAAAAAGTGTTGCAAAAATATCAGGCCATAATTCCAGGTGGCTGGAAAATTCAAATTACATAACCTTTAAAGACAAGGGCGGCGAACTGAGTGCGCCATTCAAAGAGAAACAGTTGTGAACTGTAAAGTAATTACATGATTAACACCCGCGCAACATTTACGCTCTTCCCATAAATCCTTTAATATTCAGCAAATGTTTAAGGTTGAAGTTCCGATTTTTCTGTATTTTTGCTCTTATTTATTATTATTATTGGTAAGTTTCCACTGTTGTGCGGAATACGACACCCGTGTACATGTGTCATTTAATGTATTTTCCTTCTTTTTTTTTTTTTTTTTTTTTATCTTTTTCTAAAAACTATTCTTCTTTAGATAAAAAGTTGGTATTAAGTTTTTTTTTTTTTTTTTTTTTTTTTTTTAAATCTAATTGTATTGTATTTTAGAAATATGTATACAATATTCTTTAAAAGAATTTTCATTGTATGTTAAGGAAAATTGAAATTTTTGTAGAAATTAAGTCGGGGTGGACGATGAACTGGGAAAATATAAACGGGGCGGACCAAGATAACTTTCGTTCGGTCCGGACTCCGGCCTGAAATGTTCGGTCTGTACAGATTTTACTAATGTGAATCGGTCGTACATGCGATTGATTACTCTAAAAATCAATAGAAAATGATGGAAAAGTTTTTCAATAAAAAAGCAAAAGTTATAGGCAACATCAATAAAGGAATATAAAATGTAATCTGATAAATTAATTATCCAGTTAATTGCATTTAATCCACCGTTTAATCACTGCCATTTAATACTACTTTAAAAAAAAAATGCATTATTTATTTCTCTTTATTTTCCTGATGGGCATCTCTAAAATTTTATGAAGGTGGAGTATTATTAAATTTAATAATCAATTGGCACAACAAGAATAATTACTGGAAGGAAGTTCTGAATATTTATTACTTACAAAATGGAGAATTTCATTATTTTACATATTTATAAAATGTTTTTGTAAAATACATGACACGTAAAATTTGGCGTACTGAAAGGCACAAGCAGGCGAAATAGATCTCTAATTGATTTGTATTTGTTTCAAGGTTTCTTAAAAGGAGCTTTTTCTCCAATCCTCAGAGCAAAATAAAAGGAAGAAATTGAGAAATAGCTGTAAAACAGTTGCAATACGCGTTTTTACTGCCATTCTTCCAGACCACTTTCGTTCGTTTTGCACAGAAATTGTTTCTCCTATTATGAAGCGTTGAACTAAGCTGTATCTTAAAAATGTTTAGGTTATGGCTGTTTATGTTTTTCTTTACATTTGTTTTTTCACTATCACATAGTATATTTACAGGGTTGCCACGCTTCAGGGAATTTTCCAGCCTAAATATCAGTATTTTTTTTATAGAAAAATATATCTAGATTAACTGTACGAAATTTTGCCTGATTTAAAGAGAGATTCTCTGTAAGGAAGTACTGGTGCCGAAGAATTTCCTGGTCTGGAAATTCCCTGTAGCGTGACAACCCTGATTTATCTTAATGATGTGCTTTCATATGCATATTATCAGATTTTAATGACCTAGGGAGTATTTTTCTACACCAATCAGTATAATAATAATAATAATGATAATAATATCCAATTTGCATATAACTATTTAAAACATTCTGATATGCCATATTCATAAGAGGAGAGATCACTTTAAGGCTAATAATAATAATAAAAATAAATAAATCTATTTTTAGACAATACTTTTATGGATGCCTTGAAATGTTATAAATACATTAGACAAAGATTTTTCCGAAAATTCCAAATGAAAATGAATATGTCGTTAAAAACGTGCTATAGTGCAAGCAAGAATTTACAGTATG
The DNA here is from genome assembly GCA_963932465.1 of Maratus speciosus. Taxonomy (NCBI): domain Eukaryota; kingdom Metazoa; phylum Arthropoda; class Arachnida; order Araneae; family Salticidae; genus Maratus; species Maratus speciosus. The sequence goes on from OZ010791.1 coordinate 147,008,274, forward strand.
AAGTTAAAGCCTCTTTTCCCAAAGCCGTATTTCTTTATTTTTGCACTGTGCACATTTTGATAAAAGTAATAATAATAATGATTATTGAAATTTTTCACATTATTTATTTTCATTTACACCTTTGTATGGGACATAAATTCAGTCTCATTTTGATCATAAAATGTAATATTGAAAAATGTACTCAAAACAGTTTTCGTAAATTTTGCAAATATGATAATAAAAGCAATTAACTATATAACATACTCTAAAATTTAGAATAAAAATAAAATAGAACATAAGTGAAAATGTGTAATATATATATGTAATATAAATCTGTATATATTTTTTTTTAATCCTGATAATTCAATAAATTTATCAAATCACAAAAATTCTAGGATTTTTCTGTTCTCAAACAGAAAAAAAAAAGGAAAAAAAGTAACTACTGTTGCCGCTGCCGCCGAAATTAAATTCATTGCGACCTTTTGACTTTCTTGGCTAATATTAAGGAAACTACAGCATAGGAAAATATTAATATTAGTAGTTTTATAGATACATGTTCGATAAACACGCTGTAGTAGATAGTTTTTAAATAGAAGTATTATTTTAAGAGCTGGTTAATGTTAAAGTCGCACAAAATAGTTCAGTGAAAAAAAAAATTATATGTTCAGAAACTATGCATAATAATTTAACCATATTTCGCTTGCACATATTTGACTATTTTGTTGTGTGCAGGGTGCAATCACATTTTAAATTTGTTTAATTTGACAATGTTTTATTTTTCAATTTTCTGTTCGAAATTTCAATATCGCAATAGCAATTTAATTCATACTTCGAAAAAGCCATTTTTTTAACCTATCGTTGCATTTTTGCCAAATCCCCCCCCCCCCCCCAAAAAAAAAATATCGCAAATAATATTTCTATATATTTTGCAATTGAAAAACATATTTAAACGTAAGTCTTAAAAGTCTTTAAAATAATTAAACTGCATTTTTTACTTAACCATTTTATACAAACTGATTTCCTAATGAGTAATTGACATTTCTTAAGGTATCAGTAATCAGTATGCCTTCTGAACAAACTTTTGAATTTTTGTAAATTTTAAGTTTAAAATTGCTTTTTATTAATAAAAGTGTCATAATAATGAGATATAAACATACAAATAGCTAAATTAAGTGTTATTATTATTTTTTTTTAATAGTACAAAATTAACCAAGAAATTGATATTTTCTTTAAAATATTTAAATTTAAAACTATTAAAGATAAATATATTTTATGAATTCCATAATAAATATAATAATGTTCTACAGGAACAAGACTATTTTTAGGACAATAACATGAATATTTTAAAAGTTACAGTTATAAAGACAACGCTGAAAATCGTTAATAATTCCTAAATTAAAACTGTATAACTTATAAACTTTTCAATAAATCAGCATAAGAATAGTCTACTTCCTTTGAATATATATTTAAATAAAACATAATTTTAAAATTTTGTATCATTTGAACTAGTACTTATTGAGTTACGACCATTTTCAACTCAATTTCACATACAAACACAAAAAAAATCATTTTTGGGGATAAAAAAAAAAGTCCAACTAATTTTTTTGAAAGTTTTAAAGAAATATAAATGTTTAAAAACTGCAGGATTATGAAGTTTACCCTCTTTTTTCTAAAACAATAAGTTTTTGAACCGAAATTGCGTTTTAAAGCCATGCATATACCTCAATTATGAAAACAGCCGTCAGCTATCACGTCAATGGTGGATGCGGACTTGGGAACCGACGAATCCCGCAGTTCAAGGGAAATGAATGGCGACCCGATTACAGAAGATCGCTGCTCTTCACGATAATATAATTTAATCTTCCGTGATCTTTTTTAAAACCGAGTCAATTAGCATGTTTTTAGACAGGCGGTGTGCAGAAGAAGGTTGATAAGCAGACCTCGTACATAAGCCCCTCGTAATAGTAATTATCAATATATATATATATATATTACATTTCATTCATTGGTCATAAAGTTTTCATGCTGATTTAAATAACGTGATCTCCCCTACAACCTTAACCCTTTATCTACTGGCGTTACGGTACTTATAAGTACCATTAAAATAACTTGTTATAAAATTCATTTAATGCATCGATTAGTATTAATACAGTTTAGAATGAGTTACAGATGCATTACTTTATCTTGTTCCAAAAGCATTATTGGTTGCACAAAATAAAAATATTTTTAAAAGGATGATTTGTTTTGCCTTCGCATCTTTTCAGCTTTCTTGTCGTTTGGGGGAGGGAGGTGGGAGTTTTCAGTTTGGAAATATTTCTATTGTAAGAACACTGTATTTGTACATTTCCTAATTCTACAAAATTCAAAGAAAAATATTTAAAATAAAAGATTTGAGTGGGGTTATAATTATTGCACAAAATCCCTATAAATTCAAATTTAATTAATCCTTCTACATCCTTCTAAAATTTATTAAATGATTATGTAAACCTTCTAATGTAGTTTTAAAAATTCACGAGAAATGCTTTAGAAGATAAAATTTTCATGAATTCATAATTCAGTACATAAAGGGTTAATCCTTAGAATATCATTTTCCACAGTGATTGATATACATGTGTACCGACTGTCCAGGTACTCTAAGGATTTAAAGGAACAAGGAGCATTACACAGAATTTTTAATATAATCGTTTGAAAGTCTTTCTTATGTAAGGCTATTTCATATAACAATATAAAATATTAATATGATACAACAATAAAAATATATAATAATATATGACAATGACACAATGTAATGATATTTAACAACTCTTTGTAATTATATGGCAGATTTAGGTTCCGGAGCCGGGTGTTGTTCTAAATATTCCTATCTTTTCTTCATTATATATTAATATTCATCACACATTTTTATTGGCATGCTTTTATAGACAGGGTGATTTATTAATTTGCAGTGCACACTTCCTTTTTTTCTTGAGTGGGGAAAGGCTTCAAACACTTCATATTTAAAAAAAAAAATATTATTAGATCCCTCTCAGATTACTTTGTCCCCTTTGAGATTGAGGGCTTTGGACGTATGCTCTAAATAGCTTACCTTAAATTAGCCCCCCACCCTCCTTCTCTTTATTAATATACAGTGTATGTTTAAAGAATAAACATCTTAATACTTATGCGAATTGAAATAAACTTACACTATGAAATTATTGAGGAAAATATTTTGTGTAATATGCATATTAATATCTTTTTTTATAAGTTTTATAACATGAACCCACAATAAATAGAATAATTTATTCCTTAATATCAGATGAATTAATTTTGAAAAATTCAAAAATACAAAATTAAATTTGCACCATTTCTATTTATAATTTGGAAGTACATTTAATTTGCTTTATATTTTTAATCAGATGCTTTTCATTAGACTTTAGCATCATATGGACTACAAGAAATTTTAATTTATTCAATTATAACCAGATGTACATGTACAAAAAGAAAAGAAAAGAGAAGAAAAAATCAAACATTGTGTTTTGTGTATAATATTGTACTCACAAAGAAGAATAATTAAGAATATTTACCTTTTACTGGAACTGGAACCAGAATGCATTGTTGAGGAGAGACTTTTTAAACACCGCGTTATTAAAAAAAAAATGTTCACTTAAAACTAGAAAATAAGATGGAATTTAATAAAAGATTGTATGTAAAACGTTCAGGAACAAATCAACATACAAGAAATAATTTTTTTTTTGCTTTAGTAGCGTCTTTAAAGGGTTACCATAACAAAATCAAAAATTAAATTGTGAGCGCCAAAACCTTGCTTTAAATTACGATACACAAAGCATTTTTAATACATGCATATGGTGATTGGCGATAATGTTTTAAAAAGGACAATTTGACAATAAGCGTTAGGCGTGTTTGTGTTTTGTAACCCAGCGTTTGTTAAAAGCGTTAATGAAGAAATGTGATAGATTCGCCAAACTGAATCCTGTTTGAGAAAAAGGGTCTCATTTCTTTAAAGGGGAAAAGTACAATTCCAATAGCCTTTAGCCACAGGATTCCTGCCTATCCCACACATATGGTGGACATATGGGTAAATTCTCCTTAATGACTTCTAGCTACACCTGCAATTTCCTCAGAATGCTGTAAAAATGTTTTACTGAGTAAATTGGAACTTGCGAAGATTTCTTAATCTTATACTAGACCGCGATTTTACGTACCCATTTTTTCCTCTCAATTAATAACAAAATTCATTATATTTTCACATAATTAGTACAGCTGCTTATGAGCTGTTTCCTTTTCTCTGTGTTTTTCCTTTAAATTCAAAAACTGTTCGTATTATTAAAAAACTTTGAACAAAAATATGTCAGACAGACGTTTGGTCAGCTAAAATTAAGGAATTGAATGTTAAAAGTCTCTGCCAAAACACTAAAAATCCAATATAATAAGTATCTTTTTATTTTATTGCTGCCATTGATATGCGATGTGTAAACAAGTTTTGAAACTCACATTTTCATATAGTATGCACACAAATTTTTCTAAAAAAGAAACAAACAAAATGAGTCTTTGTTTTTTTTTTCATTTCATTGCGACCATTTCGGAAGGGACAAGGGGCTGTATCCCCATTAGTCCTCGCCGTCACCTTTGTGTATGTCCACGGCATAAAAAAATCCTTGAAAAACGAAAGTTAATGAATACCTTTCACGGTCAACCCTTCTGCGCGTAAAAAGTACGCGATTTTCGATTTAGTGAATTTTCCAAGAGATTAGATGTCACTGTACTCACAATATGCAATATGGGATAATATATGGGCACTGCGCTAATATGAGACTAAAAAAAAAAAAAAATCTGTTGAATGACGCATGACAAAAAAAGGGAAAAAAAACCCCTCCAAAAACGAAAGAAAAACAGAAATTTATTAATTTCACTGCGACCATTTTGAGGTGTGTGTCTGTCGGAGGGGGGCTCTGTATCTTTATCTGCCTCTCGCCTTTGGATAGGCTGTGGTCTTACTGTACACTAATATAGATCTAACGAAAAAAGCCACACCGTTGTAAAGAAAAAAAATAAAATACCCTTTTTTATTTTCACTACGACCATTTCGGGGTGGGGGTTCACCATAACACCTCTTTGCGTACGCCCATCCATATGCAATCACAGTCTGTGATTTCAGTGTGGACTAACATGAGACTAACGAGAACAGCTGTTCCTCTGTATCTGTATGACAGAGTAAAAAATTAAAAATTTATCTCAAAAGAGAGAAAAAATGTCAGCACTATTTTTTCATTTCATTTTTGATTATTTAAGGAGGAAGAGGAAGCTATAATCCTATCAGCCGCCTTCCCTTACATTGGTTATGTTGTGGTGTCAGTGTGGACTAACATATGACGGCTAATTGCTGTATGACGGAAAAATTTTACAATTTCATATTTTAAAAAAAAAAAAAAAAAAAAAAAAAAAAAATCCGCACTTTTTTAATCGAAACTTTCGAAAATTTCGGGGGGGAGGGGGGGGAGGGGGGCTGTAGCCCCATCAGCCCCCCCTTGGGTACGCCAGTGTCGCCTCCTCTCTCTAAGACTGGATCTGGTTGGTTGCAAAAATTAATTGCCCCAAAAGCAATGCAAAAAAAAATAATTGCATCAAAAGGAACAGAGCGGCATTTTTCAATTTCCGCCTAGGGTGGCAAAACGCCTAGAAATGACGAAAAAAGTAGAGAAAAAATCATTTTGGGGAATGAAGGCAGGGGCGGCTTTATTAGGAGTGGCGCCCTGTGAAATATTTTTTACTGTACCACTGCAAATGCTGTACCCGTTTTTTTCTTATAAAGGATTTTACTAAAGCATTTTACTTTGTGCATTCCTTCCAGGGTCGAAACTAGCTATATTTTCACCTGGGGCAAAATGGATTTTGGCGCCCCCCTTCTTCCTCCGCAAAGTAAATTTACAAAGAGAAATTTACAAAAGTTTCTATTAGTGGACTTATTTTAAAATTTAAAATGTTTAACAGTAAAATACGTAATATTGAAATATATAACCCGCTTTGTCAAATATTTATTCATTAAAACCTGTGAAAAAAATCGAAAGGAAGCGGAAATAATTCCGTTTTATACAGGTTTCTGTCTTAGCAGATATAACTGTTGGTATTCTTTCTGTTGGAACCATGTAGTTTTTTCATTTAAGACAAGATTCCATTATAGACAGATTTCATTTTTCTAGATTTTACTGTTGTTGTAGCATTACAAATAATTATAATTGAGGCACTTTAATGTCATAGTGATATGACATTGTTTTAGGATCTAAAAAAAACCAGGATTTACTGTAGGCATAAAAATTAAATCCAGTATTGTGAAATATCTTCCTGTACTATCTACACCAGTTTTGTGGAATTATCACTTATACCACTCTTCTTATTTATAGATTGATATGTCTGCATACTTTCCTCAACCTAATGCTAATTTTCAAATTTATGTGCGACTCTAAACAACAATAACAAAATTATTAAGTTTTTACTTTTCATTTTGCGAAATTTCGACCACTTGTTTTTTATTGTCCCAGTCAGTTACCCGACCTCGCCCCCTCTAAGGCCAGATACGGTGATATGCATGTAAAAAAGTAATTATAAGAAAAAGAATGGGGTTATTTGCTGTCTTGTATATTGTAGGCGAATCTTTTTATCTATTTGACAATTTTAATGTACTTTACTCAGCTTTTCTTTTTGATTTTTTGGCTAAAAAATATTTTTGTTACACAAATTTCACACACACACATATATATATTGTATAAAACAGCAAACCAAATTTTCATCTGGCACCCCCTTCGCGTGGCACCCAGGGCACATGCCCCCTCTGCCGCCCCCCTTAATTTCGGTCCTGAATCCTTCTTCCGTTTGTTTTTATTGTCCCGGGCAGCCACCCGACCTCGCCCATAGCAAGACGGGAAAAAAGAAAGCTCAGCGCTGCTCAGGCAGATAGATAAAAATTGGATAGCCTTCATGGAATTTTTTTCATCAGAACAGTCAGTCAAAAAAAACCTTCATTTGGCGCCCCCCCTCTGCATTTCGTTCTGGCGTTCGGGCACATGTCCCTCTGCACCCCCTCCCTCAGGGGAAATCGGTTGGCGTTTGGAAATTATCGGTGAGGGAGAGTTTCCCACAGAAGAGAGGACTAGAGACTGACCTTGGAAAATGTTAGTGATTTTCCTGACACAGGAAGTGATTTAAATAATAGAAGATACATGGTACATTTGAAGTGGAGAAAGAAAATAGCCTAAGAGAACAGCTCTTTTTTCTAATTCATTTGCAGTCTTCTATTATAGATGAATCTTTTTATACATTTGTAAATTTTAATGCATTTGGTTCAGTTTTCCTTTTGGATTTTCCGACAGTGAGACATTTTTATGCAAATTCAATATATATGCATATACATTTTTGTATGTAAAAACAAAAAAAAAATCTTCATTTGAGCCTCCTACGCTTTCTCTTCTGGAGTCCGGAGTTCTGATGGTTGGGAGGGGCACATGCCCCCGTGCCCCCCCCCCCCCCTTTGTCCCCTTGTTGAAATTTTTTGTCATTGGTAAAAGGAATTTGATTTCAAACTTTTAGCCCTATTGTAGTAAATTTTGTTTTTCTGCAATTGCACCTACAGATTTGAATTTTCATTGATTTGTTTTCATGTTCTGCAGCATTTTTTTTTTTCCATTTGTGAAAGAATTCCAGTTGTAATATTTTGGCCTACTATAGTTAATTTTGTCTTTCTATGATTTTTTAATTTTTAGATGATTTTCCCACATTAATAAAAGGAATTTGGTTTCAATTTTTTAGAGCAATATGGTAAAATGTTGTCCTTTTTTCTATAAAGTTTATTCGCAATTCACACAGTGATTAATGATTTTTTTATGTGACTTTTTGAGTTTTTTTTTTTTTTTTTTTCCATTTTGCAGGGCTTTTTTGACAAATATGAAAGGAATCTGATTTTAACCTTTTAGGTCAGTTTAATAGATTTTATCCTCATTTTTATGAAATTTATTTAGAACTTGTACAGAGATTTTTGAATTTTTTGAGCTTTTTTAAGTTTTGCGGTGATTTTTTAACGTTTGGTTTCAAACTTCTAGCTTAATGTAGTAAATTTTGCCCTCTGATTTTTGAATTTTTAATGTCTTTTTAAAACTTTTTTCACATTCTGAGGCAATTTTTTTACGTATATTTTTAAAGTATCTAGGTTACAATGTTTTAGCACACTATAGTAAATTTTGTCCTCGATTTTTGAGTTTTTAGCAATTTTTGTGCATTTTGCAGCGATTTTTCTACATTAATAATTGTTTTGAAAAAAAAAAATTTCCAGTCACTGAAAGCAGACTAAGTGGGTCAAAATGTATTAAAATGGACTATTTTTTTTAAAGGAAAGGAGACACTAGGGGAAAAATAGGAACATTTGGGAGCCCAGTAAATGTGATATCATTTGATTTGTTTTAACAGTATGAGTAACACAAAAAAATTTTGGAAATCTCAAAGTGTAGACTGTTGAGCACTTATGCTTTCTTATGCTTCACCATAACTTTTAAACTCTTTTCAACTATACTAAACTCTATCTAAGGCAGAAGGATTTAAAAGTCCCACAGAAAAATTTTCAATAAACTGTGTTCAAGATGGGAAACTGCCCTGATTGATTCTATCTTAGACAGAGTTCACTATATTAGAAAAAAGCATAATACTTTTGTCAAAACTATGTTTTGATACTATTAGAAAAAAGCATAATCCTTTTTTGTCAAAACTATGTTTTGATACACATATACAAGAAGAAATGACAGAAGATTTGAAAGTCCTGCAAGACAATTTTCAATAAAGTAAACTCTGTTCAAGATGGAAAACTGTAACGATTGATTCTAGTGACAGAGAATAGATATCATTTACCGCATTTTTTAAAGCTAAAATTTGATGAAATTGCATTTGCACTGCTGATAAATTATACACATGCATTGAGTACTTTCACATAAACAGTTTATATATGCTATTCGAAGAGTAAAAATTACATCAATATTCTATTTTATAAGAAAAGATAAAAATTAAACACAAAAAGTAACACTTTTTATTATTTGTATAGGTTATTTATTATTCACCAATTAAATAACTATATATTTACACAACAAGTATCTATAAAAGGCACTTTATTAGTGATAACTATATAACACAAGATATAAAACATGGCAGAAAAAAAGAGAAATGTAACACAATGAGAATGTTTATTCATAAAAAAATGTTAAAAAAAATAAATATCAAGCTTAGAAACTTCTATATATTAAGATAAAAATAATAAAGTAGTAGCAGAAACATTGTGCAGAACTGAGATTTAACAACACTGGCAAGTTTCTGAATAGAGCAGGAAGTATAGTAGAGCATCCATTATCTAGAAAACCCTGAATTATAAATGCTATGTTTAATTTTCTAATTTTCAAACTTTATTTTATACAATTCCTATTATTTTTCAAACTTTACTTTTGCAATTCTTATTATTTTCTTTTTTGTGTCTCTGCTATCTCCAACTATCACCCTATATGCAGTCTTATAAAATATTTTAAAACTTTGAGTAATTATCATAAAGAACATGAGATAATTTATAATGATAGAATGAGATCAGATAGATAATTTATAAGGATACAATTCATTTGTACATGGCCTGCTGATTTCAACATTAAAGTATAATTAAAATTTGGCTTTGTATGTGGAAAGGAACAAATTCCAGATTTTTCTTTCTTATCACTTTCTCATATATGGCACAGTTTTTGCAGTATAACAACATTTTTTGATGAATAATGATTTATATAAAACAGTTTCCTTTGTATTTGCTTAGTTTATTCATATTTAAAAAAGTAAGCGATCATATTTTATCCAACATTAATTTTTTATTAACTGAAACATTATATTATCAAATCTTATATACTGAAATACTGTATGGACCTTAAAAGATTATTACTTTTTTCATTAATCTAAGTTCACACTAGTTTGAAGTTTAATTTAGCAATACATTTGGAATATCAAACTATTAAACAGACAGTAATATCCAGATAATTAATACTCTACCACAATATACAATATGAAATTCAGGACAAGAAAAAGTTGCATTGTCATAACAGAAAGTGAATCACAGTTAACAATAAAAATCTTAATTATGGGTCATTACATATTAGAATTAAGTATAGTCTTTTGACTAGTAATGTTATATGCATATATCACTAGTCATGTAGGTTACATTGAAACTCATTAATCTAAGTGCAGCATATGTGATACAGTATACTATTTATGCCTTGGGAAGATGTTTTGTAGGAAAAAATATATACATATATATATATTTGAAATAATAATAATAAAAGTTTAAATGGAAGAAAAAAAATTCAATATTTATAGTTATTTACTTGTTTTTTGAATAAAATACTTTAAAAAAGACATTACAAACAGTAAATAGATATAACATATTTATTTTTCTTGTTAAAAATATTATTTTTTCCTAATAAGATACAGTTTTCGATGTTATTTTTATCACACACATAATTGACCGCAGAAAGATTTTGTTCATACATATGGAAATTATTTGGTATGACATATTAGAAATTCAGACAAAATATTTAGAGACTAGAAAAAGAAGTTTAGTCTGCATTTAAAAGGGTTTAGTTGAAAATAAATATTTGTTTTAAAGAAATTTTCAGCAAGAAAAAACTCTCACATTTTTAAATACGTGTAAAAGGAAACAAAACAAAAAATAAAAAATCATGGCTCCAATGCCAGATAAAAGGCAAGAACACAACAATCATTCCCACAGCAGAACTAATGCAGAATAATAATAATAATAACAATAAAATACTTTAGACAAAATTTTAAATCTGAAAAACTGTTTATATTACAAGTCCGAAGAGAAATTTTCAGAGATACAATGAAAATACTTTTATTTATAAATTAATCAGCATAATATAAATATTTTTTAAAGTGCTTTTACACAATAATTATATCTTCTTCAAATCAAATATAGATAAAATTAACCTTAACAACAAAAAATATATATATATATACATACAAATATTTTTTTGCCTTGTGTTATGGATAAAGAGATAAAACTTGAATGACACTGAATATTTTAAATTTTAAAAGCTTAAAAAGAGGAAGAGGAAAAAATTCCCACATTTTATTAGAGAAAAACATTGGATTGTTTCTTCCCTCTCTATCTAACCCTTGGTAAATTTATATGATAATGGAAATTGTCAAAAATTTCCCAAAATACAATTTTTCTTAAAATAATGCACACAGTTATTTATGATTTTTACCACAAACCATACTTGGACAAATTCATTATAAAAAATTCTGCATAGAGTGTCACATGAAAAATATTTTGTCCATTAGCACCATAAAAATACATCCACAAAATTGAATTGGCCACTAAAAGAATACTAACAAAAGTCATAGAAACAGCATGACTAGATAATTGAATGCCCCAACATAAACAAAACTAAACAAAGTATATATGTGAAAATTATTATTCTGTCACATAGATAGCATGTTCAAAGGAATGCTTCAAAAAACAATATTATGACTATATATATATATATATACCATGAACAGTTTTTCAATTATAAATAACTTTCATACACCACATAAAGCATATAACACATGATTTACAATAATAAAATTTTTTAATACGATCCAAAATAATTTTTATTATACTATGTTACAAGCAAACAGACTTGGACAATTTTTTGAAAAATATGCCTGTGTGGATTTTAACTCTTATTATTAATGGGATAGACCTATTTGGACAGATTTTTTTTTTTTTTTTTTTTTTGTTCTTGCTGTCACAATGATCATAAACAAAATTCAGAAGGGGACATAGCATTTTCATCTGTTTTGTTTTATTTAAGTTTAAAACCTTAAATTACAGATTAGTCTAGCTAGGAACGAAATAAATGTTTGAAGATGCTCATTTTTAAGAGATAACTTATGTTTGCATACATAATTAACTAGGTGTAGGACATTATATTTTAAAATTGATTTAGAGTTAGTAAACTGATAATTTATAAAAATCAAAAGTCTCTACTTCCTATAAAATAGTATAAATACAATGGGATATAATGTTGTGTAAAGTGAAAATATAAATTATTTAGAAATCAATAAATATAATAAAAGTACAAAAATTTTGAACATTAATTTAAATTTAAACATTTATGCTTATTTCTAAACAATCCAAAAGATTTGTAAAACCATCCATGTACAAAATACTTAAAAATAATCCCTCTTCTCTTCAAACAAGAACAAAAAATCATGCATCAAGCATAGATTATGAAACATTTTCCAACACTTCAAGAATACTTTAACAAAACTTCATTATTTAATAAGGTGAAAGATGATGTAACCAATTTGGAGTAAAAATTTGCATATAAATTTGAAGTAAATAATTTGGAAAATGCATAACATATTCAAAAACCCAATTTCAGGAATTAACATCAATAGTTGAAAGAAATACCCGAATTCTTTTGTTCACCCTTTAACATGATCTATAGATTTGTATATATACTACATAGTATGCAAAATTTTAGTTAAGAAAAGTACACAGTAATTTCCTTTCAATTTCCTGTCTATCCCCCTTCAGGAATTTCCATCAATAAACGGAACTCAAGATCATTTGTACTAACATGTATATCATCTGCGAAATTTATATGCACCAAGTAATAGGCAAAAAATTAGTTTCATTTAAAAATGCATACCACAACTTCAAACACACTTCCAGCAATTATTGTTCTTATACAATACTGGAACCTAATTATTTTGTGTCCCTGTAAATGAATGATGAATGCTACACACACCATATTCTATAGTAAGCATCTTGTAATGCACCTCAATTATATATATCATTTTTAAAATGTTTGGAATAATGCAAAATCATTAAAATACATCGCAAATGTTTCTCTCCCATAGACTGTAACGTAACAGAATTCTTTTGAGTGCCCCTGTAAACAAGCTATTAATGCTATTTATACACTTCATTTTCAATATCAAACATGCCATAGTAAACCTCAATAAGATATCATTTGCATGGCAATCTGAGTATATTTAGTGAGTTTGAGCACAGACAGACAAACCAAATTCATAAATTTTTTTCAACTTTGTTGGAAAGTGTTAAAAACTGAGATATGCATATAATCAGTGGCAAGGCGTGAGGTTTTCTGATGGTCATCGCTAGCTCACAACCTTCTAGCAATGTACCCATTACCATCAAAATCATTCACATTTTCTGTTTATTGAAAAGAGTTTTTGAAACAAATTAAACAAACACAAGCTTAACAATTATTTTATTTCCTATGAACAATATATTACAATCTGAAACTTTTTTTTTTATACTAACACTTCATTTATAAGTATAATCCAGCCTCTGCGCTTTTGTGGCAAATAAATCAATAGCTAGAAAAAATTTCCTGATATTTTAGTAGCTCCAACATTTCTTTTTCAATTAATAATAAAAGATTATTCATATGATCTTCAGTTTGGTGGATCTTTTATAAGTATAAATTCTTTTCAAAGCCGACATTTTCCAAATTTTTTTTTAATTCTACCTTTTTCTATTGTCATATGAATAGTATGCAAAATAACTAGTTGTTAAATTTCAATAAACACTTATCGTTTGCGATAGCTATTTGTAATATTATTAACGTAAAAGTATTTTTTCCAAAAATTGAAAAATAATTCAGACCCAAAAGGGGTAAAAAAAGGAATAATAAATGGTTAATTCATAAAATTGTCGCATTAATTTACCAACAGCATATTAAATGTGATAATTTTGAGAACATAATTTAATTATGAAACAAAAATTACTAAATTTTTCAATCAATCTATTTATACTATTTAACCTATGCAAGATCAAAAATCCTTAAATTATTCATCTCTTTTAATTTAATAGCATTATTAAAGAATAAAATATTGTACTTTGTGGCACTTAACAAAATAGATTTCCTCTAGAATAATTCAAATACGGAATAAGCGTAAAGATGAAACGCACACACTTATTTTCCTCTGAAAGCCCCAAGAATGGATTCGATAAAATTAGCGATGACAAGCAGCGCTATTTCTCGGAAACTGGGAAATATTTCCGTAGCCTGATTGGTTGTCAGGGACTGAGAATATGCGTGAGCAAGCAAGACCAGATTCGGAAACCTGGGCGAATCCTTGTAGAGCAAATAACGTTCTAATCCAGTTTAGCACCTCATTTAAAAAGCGACAGATGGCGGCACTAAGTATTGAATTATAAGAAAAAAGGAAATGCCACTGTTATCACATTGTCTTAAAGCCAAAAATTCAGGGGGGGGGGGGGGGGAAGAAAAAAACGTTGAAAAATGTGCTTGCATAAAATTAAAACGTTTTTATGTGTCTTAATTTTTCTCTAGTCATCGCCGAATCTATCGATGACCAGAGGCTCCGCCACTGCATATAATACATATTTATCAGGGATATCTTTGTAAAACACTTTATTTCTAGTAATCACAAACAAATATATAATATTTTCATTCAAATATTCTTTCAAGAATCGATAATTTCAATAAACTCTTAGAATTGAAGTAAGTAGCTTAAGATGTTCAATGTAAAATACCTGCAACACAACTTGAAAATACTATTAACAGAAACAACAAAATAGTAGAAGATAAGTTCCTTGATCAAGATGAACATTGAATACATATACTGAATACATATTTATCAGGGATATCTTTGTAAAACACTTTATTTCTAGTAATCACAAACAAATATATAATATTTTCATTCAAATATTCTTTCAAGAATCGATAATTTCAATAAACTCTTAGAATTGAAGTAAGTAGCTTAAGATGTTCAATGTAAAATACCTGCAACACAACTTGAAAATACTATTAACAGAAACAACAAAATAGTAGCAGATAAGTTCCCTGATCAAGATGAACACTGAAAAATGTTTCATTCTTTGCAACAACTAAATGAATTACAACTTAAATAAATAAATAAAACAAATCACATCCATACACTATTTATATAATACTTGAAACAAATCTGGTATCATGGATTACCTGATTTATAAAGGAATGAGAAAATATAATTATATTAAATATTGGAAATGATCACTGATCATTAGGGAAATACACAGAAATTTGAGAAATAAACTTTACATGCATAATCCTATATCAAAGGAGAACTCTATTAATCTATATTGGTTTCTTATAAATATATTTTACTATATTTATACATCTATTTTGGATGAATATGTTCAGCATAGAAATGCTGCCATGATATTCCTTTTTACAGAAATAAAACTCTCATAGATGATTAAAAAAAAAAAAAAAAAACAAGGATTAAATGACAAAACTTGCCAAGTTGTCATAATCATTAGATTTAACATAAAAAAATGAAATAAAATTTGACAAATGATAATAAATAATCTTCTAGCATTTTATACAAAATTCTGCAATTTCATTTCAACTGAATGCATATCTTATATTTCTTAAAGCCATATGAGATCTCTGTGTTTTAAGTGTAATTCTGATAGATCTTTTTGACTTACTGACAGTAAAAATATCACATTTAAAACAAAATTTATAAATATTAACACTATTCACAAGTAAAATACATTATTCATAATATAAAGAATAAATAGATAAAATTATATTAATATTTTACAATAGTTTCTGTATATTTTATATAATGTATTTTCCTGTGTATAAGATGCATTTTTTTTTTTTTTTTTTTTTTTAATCCTTAAAATGTGGTTTAAAAATGGGAGGTGCATCTTATACAATGCAGGTGCAGATTTTTCTCTTCTGTGCACCCCTTTTGGTATTTATCACATTTCTCTGATATATTTTACACTTTAGTTAGTGTAGTTTATTTTAAAATAAGGACATAAAAAGAAAAGAAAATAGTAAAAGGCTAGGATACCGTTCAAAAGCTACTAGAGTATTTTGCTATACATATTTTTTATTTTTTAAATAAGTATTACCTTTCTTTTACTTTCATGTTTCTTTCTACAGAAAAAGTGTTAAATTTTGGGATGCATTTATATCAGAAAATAAATTATCTGCCTTTGTCAACTTTTGATAACATTTGAAATTATGCATACATAAATTATAGAGGCTATTAATTAAAAAATATTTTATGCAGCTTGTATAAAAGAAAGAAAGAAGAAAAGAAAAAAAAGACGCTCAAATTTATATCATAATTTTAAAGAAAATTGTAGCAACAAATTAAAAATGACAATATTTGACACTTTCCTGAAACTACTGTTAAATAAAAATTTAGCACATATTCATAAACTAGTTATGACTTAGACACAACTACTGGAAAAACACAATATTCAAGGCTAGCTGTAGGATTTTTCAAAATTTTAGGGAGGAATTTTAGAGGTCACTAAACTGAACTCTTTTAGTCCGTATCTGGCATATATATTTATCAAGTAAATAATATTTAGGAAATTTTGAGGAATGCAAGCCTTGAAATTTTTTTGTATGTTTGATAATTTGAAAATGGAATAAAATTTCCATATACTGTTTATGGAAACATTAATTAACATGAAACAAAGAAAATCAGCCCCTTCCCCATTTTTCTCAAAATAAATGGCCCGTGTACTTCTCTCTCTCTCTCTCTATATATATATATATATATATACATCCTTACATGCATACAGCAATATCATATTAAAAAAGTTACACATGTAATATCACAAATATTCACAATAATAATTCATACTAGTTACTTTTTAAATTAATAGTCTACTAATTTTAGAATAAATTTATGGAATTTTTTTAAATATATAAATTTTCAATTATTATCTTTGACGAAAAGTAATATATTATTTTAATTGAATGTATTGAGAACAAATAAAAACAAAATTATTTTTGGTACAGTACAAATTACATATGACTGATATATTCTTCGTATGGCTAACTAATAAAAGTTTTGAACCAATAAAACACAGATATTATGCTGTTTAAAAAAATCTAAAATTTTAATGCTTCTTTGAATAGATATATCAAGCAGCATTAATTAGCTTCTTAAGAAAGGCCAGACCAGCGGTGAAGATAGCTTCCCCAGCCAGAATTCATGTTATCATCAGACTGTACATCTAAAAGAAAAAAAAAAGTAATAAATTACTAAACATTAAGTTTCATATATTTCAAATATTGTAATATCACTCAACAAATACAGATTTTTGTTTAATATGAGCATGGCTAAAATGAGAACAAAGTTAAAATGAACAATTTGCATGTTAAGAATTAGTCTGGGAACCGGTGATATCGAAATACCTGTGATCACCAAATTGAAATTTTTTTTATGTAAATCGATAGTAAAAAGTCATATAAACAAAATGAGCTAGGTACAACTAAGTTTGACAAGCTGAAAATATGTTTAATTAATTATTATTATCTCTCTATATATATTTCTCTTACGTAGTGCGAAAAAAAGGTTGTATTTGTAGCTTGCTATTTGGCAACAGACTCAACGACGTTTCTCAGTGGTTAAGTTACGGTCACATGTCCCAACCAACTCAGCAAATCAAAATCCAGACAGAATCTCTCTATTAACACAAACTGTTTGAGTGATGCATGAATGACAATTGCTATTGGTCCGTTTTACGGTGGTGTAAGGAATTCAGCGAATCAGCTTTTTGATCCAAGATTGTGTTTAGACATAGGCAAATACGTTTTGTTTAGAGTTCGTTAGCGTGATACGCAACATCTTTTATAGCTTCTTATTATAGTTTTAAATGAATTTAAGCCAGGATTTTCAATACTATAGACAAAATGAAAGGAGAAGGACCCTATCTGACACTAACATGCCATTTAAATTTAAACGGTGTCAATTTCCAGTTCGCTTAGCTTTCTCAATGATGATCAACAAGTCACAGGGCCAAACTTTTGATAAATGCATTTTTATTTACATTTTCAACAAAATTTTCAATTACTTTTTTATGAATTATTTCTCATTTCAAAAATTTGTAAATTTCATAATGTTAAAATGTTTTATACCCATTGGCAGCACCACCTAAATGCATTTTTATTTACATTTTCGACAAAGTTTTGCATGACTTTTTATACATTAAAAATATTTGTAAATTTCATATGTTGCTTGCTCGGATTGCATAGTGGCCCAACTAAAAATATTTTTTATTGTGTTTTCACTAAGGTTTTAAATTAATTCTGTTTCCAAGGTTTTTTAATACATTTTTATTTACATTTTCAACAAAGTTTTCCATTACTTTTTAATGCATTAAAAATATTTGTAAATTTAATACATTATAATGATTTATGACAGCACTCATTCTGGCTAGAGTTGACACAAATAGTGGCGAGCGTTAGAAATCATGGGCTGAGCAAATTTTGCTATTTTTATGTCGCTCAGAGAAATCATTGAATGAGCAAATTTCGCTACTTTTATGTTGCTCAGAGAAATCATGGGATGAGCAAATTTTGCTACTTTATGTCAGTCACAGAAATCACGGGAGGAACAAATTTCGCTACTTTCAGTGCTGTAGATGGGTGGGAACGCCGTTCTCAGAAATATTTGGTTTGCTACCAGACAGAAAAAAAAAATTGCACACAATTTTTTTTAAAAGCAAAACGGTAATTTATGCTAGTTTTATTAAGAAGATCGTTTCACTTATATTCATAAGCCACTTTAACCGAGTTATTTTCTTCTGATGGACTGATGACTTCCATTATTATGAAACATGCATTATAAATGAAGTGTTAGGTGAAGATGAAAGAGCAGTCATAAAAAGTTAGGACTCTGATTTTCTGGTCAGAATGGGAGACAAAAATGGCCATTTTTTCTCTGACAAAAAATCAGAGTTCTAACTTTTTACAGCTGCTCTTTCATCTTCACCTAATACTTCATTAATAACGGCTGTTTCATAATAATGAAAGCCATCAGCCCACCAGAAGAAAATGATCCATTCCAAAGGTATAAGTTCGATTGAAAAAAACTATTTAATACTTTGAGCAGAAAGAAGAGGCTACACCTGCAATTTTCATGATACTAATAGAATCACATAGCTGCCAATTTGTATGGTTTTGTTACCTCTAAAATTGAATACAAATTTTTGCCATATTTAATCTTTGACAATTATTAGATTTCAGCAATTGAATTAGGCAAAATTTACAAGTAAATTTTACTGGTAAGAAAAAATCTTAGAAAGTGGTAGCTATGCAGAAGCGTAATACTGCAGCAAAATTGACATTCAACAAACAAAAACTATGAAGGGCCTTTTTCAAATAAATAATTTCATTCCGTGTTTTTCTTAAAAGTAACGGAAATGTACATAAAAAAAATATTACTAGTACAATAAAAATTAATGAATAAAGTGAAAATTTATATTCATTTTCTTAATTGGTGATGGTTTCTGTAAATCTGGTTTATCCAAATTTTTTGCTTATCCGAGGTGAGCTTGGCCCATATTAACTCGGATAAGTGATCGAAGAACAATTAAATTTGTAAAAGTGTTTTTTAAACAAAAAATGACTTTTAAAATCTAATGCTTATTAATTTTTTTAAAGAAAACTTTTACAAATGATGGATTGAAAAAAAAACAACAACATTTATTCAGACTACAATGGCATTTGATATGCACTACTTAAAATCAATTGATAAGAACAAAGTTATTTAAAACAAATAAAATAAAAAATAATTACATTCTACATTAATATTTAAAGATAACACAAAATTCTAAGATGATGATTAAAGAGTATGTTGCACAAGTAAGATACAAAACTTAATGTTTTAGATTTCAGATTCCCCAATGAGAATATTGTGCAATTTTTTTTAAATTACGGAAATTAAAATATGTAGAGAAATTTCTTTGAATTCAAAAAACTAAAATAAGAATTTTAATTACTAAAATAAATAGGTTAAAACAAATTACCTCCAGCTACAGATTTTAATTGTTGCTGTTCATTGGAATTTAGTTTAAGCATCGTCGTGAGTACAGGAATTAACATTGCCCTTTCACTTCCAGGTTGTAAAGTAGCAAACTATAAAAACCAATAAATAACAAGTACGCATAAAATGTAAACGAACAAATACATTATTAATAAATGTATGAAAGATAATAAAATAATAAATCCTATTTTAAAAATTTTCAAATACTGCAAGTTTCAGTTGCCCCGGGTAAGTTGCTTTTTCAGGCCAACAATTATTATGATCAGAGCTTAATTTCTATTCACATTTAAAATAAAATTTGCAACTTAAAGACAACTTGCATTTGATGGAACATTTTAATTTAAAGCTGAGTAGAAATTAATCTTGAACTGTAATAATTTTTGTTGGCCTGAAAAAGCAAATAATGAAGAGCAATTGAAACTTACAGTATTAGAACTGGAAATTTTTAAAAATGAGAAATAAATTTAAATTTATAATAATGTAATTAATTTATAGAATTTTAATCTGTTAGTATGTATTAGTAGTTCATTGATATAAAACATGTGATAATAATAATAAAAAAGAAGTTTAATTTATAGCAAATTTCTTTACATTAAAAGTTGTGTATATTTGTAAATACAAGATGATTAAAAAATGTTAGCATTATGAAAACTTACACTTTCTACTGAGAAAAAGAAATTTCCTGCTTAAAATTTAGTGTCTTACACATTGAGATTAATATAGACATAATTAATACAAAACAGTACTGTGCCATTTTCTGAGTGCACTGTGACAATTTAGGTAAATAATTATAATTTTCATAAGCCTGCTATTTTTTTTAATTATTTTTTATTTTTAATGTGTTGCACTAGAATTAGACAGTCTATGCAGTATTATAACACTTAAGGCGATGCCAAGAAATATTTTCCCGCAGTCAGCAACTCAAAACTGACATGTTCATAGACTTCTTTTTATGCCTAAATGCATGGAATTTGCAGTCATGACTATTGAAGTAACTTTAAATCGAACACAGTTTTGCATTTTTGATAAATATACAGCATCTTGAGTTATAATTGATTGTGGTCTCAAGACGACCTTTCTTAGGCTGTAGAATCCCGAAAATTGGCTTAAAATGCTAACATGGACAGTTTCTTTTTTAAATATTCAAGTTATTAAATATTCGATAATGCATGGATATTTTAAATGCATTTTGTGCATTTTTTTAATTAAAGAAATAAAAAAGTGTGTAGCAGAGGGAAACAATATGCAACATTTTCACAGCAGACTAATTAGGCACATTTGGTATTGGTAATTAGAAAAAATGAAGGCATATATGCCATCAAAATAAGGTCTGTTAAAACTTACTCTTTTCTCATTAAACTGTTTAGATATTCATAATTATTCAGTTTCTCAATTTATAACTATTTACATTATTGAGAATTATCAGCATTTATATATGATACAGATATTTGAATTTATTTATAATTTTTTTTTTTTTTTTTTTTTATAGAAAATTATTAATAAAAGAAATTTATCTTTAATAAACCAAAACAAACATAAATATTGTTTATAGCTTTAAGACAGATGTGACAATGATGTTAAATTTATAAGAACAAAGTTAAAATAATTTTTGTGCAGCTTTAATTAAAGCATTTTTTATTTAAAAATAGTACAGATAAAAAACATTTCACTAAAAATAAAAACATTTCAGAAAGATAATAAAAACTCACTTTAATAAAGACATTTTTTAAATATTCAAGATTTTCAGCATGTTGCTGCCTTTCTTTATTGTTTTCAAGCCTTCTGACTTCATCTTTTAGTACTCGAACTTGTTCACTCATTCTCATATTAGTGCTTTCACTGTCATTAAGAAGCTTTTAAAAAAAATAAAAATAAAAAAGAAACTTTTAAATGGTGTTCACTGAAAATGAAAAAATTAAAGCAACTTTTGAATGATGAACCACATGACTGATAAATATAACAATATGGTATTTTCCATGAATTTGGTTTGATACATCTCTATAATTATAATCAATGTCAATTCATAATTGATTATGGACAAGGATGAAAAATCTGAATACTGCAGTATACACTAGTCACTTTAAATTGGCAGGTGACCTTGAAATGTTAGAGAAACAGAAAGTAATGACAGAAACAAACAGTGAAGAACATGCTTTATTTAATGAAAAACTATATTATGTTAGTTTTGATTGTCACCTTAATTAATGAGCAAGTTCATCTTAATTTGGGTTACCCATCAGGCAATTTACCATAAACAGATTGTATATTTTCATTAACACATAAAAGATACTGCAAACATATATTATGCTGGTCCTTCATGAGTAATTAATAATGATTTTGGATAAAAATGACAATAGCAAAAAGGTAAAAAGTAATAATTTTGAGAAATTTAGTGATCGGAATAATAAAGAACCAGAACCTTCTATGTTTTCTATTTCACGATTTTAAAGATTTTAAAAATTGTTCAAGAAAAAATAATATTTTAAGATATTATCTAATGCTTTTAGTAGTGTAAACAGTTAGATTTCAGGAAATTAAAGAAATACTGAAAGAGGAAGAGACAGATTTACTCTTAGCAATAATTTGACAGTAAATTAGCTGCATCTCAAACACAATGTTTAATGCTTTCACCAGTGAATATCTTACTCAGCTGGGAGAAGTATGTCCATATAGCGGTAAAATGTATAAATAGAACAGTCCAAATTACATGGGAGAAAGTAAAAAAATGACACTAGATAACTCGTTTTCTTTAAAAAATGTTATACTTTTTTTTAAATTTTAAGGTGCAAGTTTTAAGTGTTAAGGTATCTCTTTGTTTTTTCCTTTCAAAGAAGGTAGCATAATTTTATTTTATAAAATTTTTAGACAGCTTGAAGCGGAACTTGAGGAATATATATATATATATATATACTGTGGAAATATAAATGCTATATATTAAGGCTGTTCTCAAATCCAAAAGGGCAACTTTATGACATAAGTTTTAATTTATTTTTGTTCAGAAATGCATGAAACTAGCATGTGTGTTGTTCAGAAACTATGTAATCAAACTGTTTTTTTTTTGCAAACGTAATAGATCTTTCAGAAAATAGTGTCAAAGTGGGTGTTTTGAACCGAATTTTCACGCGAAAGAAGAATAACCACTCAAGGAAGAGTGAAAAACGTCTTTGTCATGTGCTCAAATTCGCTTACAACTCAATAGATAACTTATTTATCTAAAAATGGAAAACACAGTACGATTCCAAATCGCTTCCATAGTCAGGCCTTCCAATTTTATATCTTTCTGTAAAAAAATTAATTTGTAAATGTGCCAAAACATTTTGCGCTTGTTGAGCAGAGCAGTTGAGAACAGCCTTAAGCTAGACATACTGCACGGCAGGTAAGGGTCTGATCTGCGGTATAATAATATTAATTAGGGACCACGTTTTGAGCAGTTGAGAACAGCCTTAAATTTAGTTCGATATAAGAGTATTCCTGACAATACTGTATTTTGCAATGCAATACATTTTAAATATTACCCTTTGCATGTTTATCCAAATAATTTCAAACACATAAAATTTCAGGGTAATAACATATGTGTACAGAAGTCCGAAATATTTTAAGTGCATTTTCTATACTACAGAACAATGCTATATGGCTTTAGAATGAAATAAAACAACAACAAAACAATAATGATCAGTTAAAACACTTAAGTGAGCCTTTGAAAAGTAAACTTAGTTAGATAGTTATTTATGACATGCTGGCTGCCCTAGCAGGGTTAGAAATTAGCGCTTGTTAGTCATCAAATGCAACTAAATTATAGCATTTCATGACCAAAAAAATTATGCCTAGTCGTCAAATTTAATGCCTAGATTTCTTTCACTTTAATTTTTGTTTAACAAACTCTCTCATTCGTACTTTAATGTAAGTTTTTCTGCGATGTAATGCACGGTCGAGTTCAGAGACCTGATTTTAAAAACTAAATATTTTGATTTCAATTTTTCAAAGTAATTGTTGTAAGATTGTCTAAAATAAATATTGGATAATAAAATTCTATTTTTGTATTTTAATATGCAAGATTTTTTTACTATGCAATATTTCTCCTTCCTTATATGTTCGTAAAATAGGATACTGTATCAAGAATGTTTTAAAATTTTAATGTTCCCCTACCTTAAAAAAAAAAAAAAAATATTTACGTACGATTTGTGAAAATTGTTAAATGCTGAATCGTGGCATCCAAAGGTTCATTTAATTGCTATTTTTTTGATTTTCTGATGTACTTTCAGTCGCAGGATTCTTTAAAAACTAGGCTTATTACTAGGTTGTATCTAAAAGTTGAAATTTTCTTTCTATGGACATAATTGCTTGATAATTTGTTTTGCATGCATTTTAGCTTTATAAAAAGAATAAGTTAAGCATTTTACTAGAATCCAAATATTGTAGTTTAATCAGGTTTCATACTTTTATAGAAAGCCAGTTTTTATTTTATTTTAGCAATTAACACAGAATAAAGGGTTTAATATGTACCCCCCCCCCCCCTACCCTTAACAGATAAAAATAAAAACAATATTATTGTTAACATGGTTGCAAAAATAAATGAGAAAATATGTTATAACAAAATTGAAACCATGAAATGCAGCTTGGCACCTAGAAAAAAATTTGTAGCCGTCATTTGACGCCTTACTTAGAGTTCCTGATTTCTAACCCTGAGCCCTAGTGAAAAAAAGTATGCAAAGCTTTTGCATGTAATCTATTCATGTCATAAAATGAAAAAAAAAAAAAAGTGATTGATACCACATCTTCGAGAGGCTGACTTCACGTTGAGTGACAAAATTCAGATATGTGTGTGGAAGTAATTTCTTAATCCTCTGTCAAAATTACAATTTATTAAAGTATTTTATTACAAAATAAAAAAATTTACACTGTTATGAATGCAAAGAATCTTGCATGCATGATGTACATAATTAAATACGACTAAATGTAAATAGCATTAAAAGATAAATTGTAGGAGAATATAAGTGTACATAACTATAAAAATGTGCATACATGTTTTGTTATAAATTATAAGAAAATGAAAATTAAAGGGTTGAAAATCAGGATTCTATTGTATTTAAGCTTTTGGATATGATATGTCATCTCAAGAATTTTGTTAATACTTAATAAATTTTAAAATACAGAATAATTTAATAATTATAAAATGTGTTTTATTAAGAAAAAAAAAAAAAAAAAAAAAAAAAAACGGAATTATTAACAAAGAATTTTGGAAGGAAATATTTAAAAAAAAAAATTACAAAATTTGGAATTTATATATATATATATATTAAGTTTAAAATCAGTGAAGGGTGCCTTCCTTTGGTGATATGAAGAACCTGTAAAGGAGGGAATGAGCTGGTGACATTTTTTTACTGAACAAGACAATGAGAGAAAAACTGAGCCTTCAGCTTAGTTAATTCAACTTAATAAGCAATAATGTTTGTAAATATTTTAACATACTTCAAGAGAAAACTGCAAAGATTTTACAAAGAGTAAGTTGGACATGGTGGGTTTTGAGAAGTGATTTATTATGACCTCAACAGAGAAAAAGAAAAAAAAAAAATAACCAGAAATATCAATGGGAATAATACATCAATAAAATTGTCTTAATTTAGAGAATGGACTGTGAATAGGACTGAATACAGAAAAAAATAATCACTTGTGCAATCCAAAACATGCTAGGGTCTCACACTTATATGCACAGTTTATAAGAAAAATGAAAAAATTCTTCAATGTATATTATTTTTAATATGTCCAGTCACGTCTCACTGGTATCATTACTTAAAAAAGGGGGGAGGGGAGGTAATTGTTGAGCTGTAAACATATGTGTATGTAGGGCAGCATGAAGGAGGCACCACTGCAAGTTACCCTTGGCTGGGGAATAACAACATAGAAAAGTTTGAGAAACATTGGCTTAGAAGATTATCAAAAAATTCAGGACCTCCCACATTTTTTATGAAAGTTTGCAACAATGTTATGACAATTCCTAAAGTTACAAAACAAAAAATTGTATGTATGTACCTCACTTAAGTGATCAATCTTCTTGTTTGCTGTATTCAAATCTGATACTAACTTTTCAGCATCATAAGCAGACACGTAACTAGCTGGTGCTAATGATGATAAAAGAGAGTATTTTAATCACAATGTTATAGCAGAAAATTGAAATGTTACATAGAAAAATAGAACGTGAATAAAAAGTAATGTTAAAAAATTGCTTATAGAAATATACCATAAATATATGTCATTCTAAAAATAAATATTAGAAATGATTTATTTTATTATTTACAACTAACCCTTCATTTAATAATTTTTCCCCTGAAATCCTGGATCCAAAATCAACATCTCATATTAAAAATAACTATATCTGTAAATTTAACAAATCCTATATGCAAAATTTTATTATTTATAAAAATAAGAATGCATATCATTTACCATGAAATTCTGATTGTAAGCCCTCTTTTTCAAAAGCAAAAACAATGAAATTTGGAAGTAGCTTATAAAAGATTAAATTCATTAAATCACATATTTTTATCATTAATTTAGAAAGAAAAATACAGGGGTGAGAATCTTCTACATTGCAGTGGATTTGGAAGTAGGCTTATAAAAGATTAAATTCATTAAAACACATATTTTTATCATTAATTTAGAAAGAAAAATACAGGGGTGAGAATCTTCTACATCGCGGTAAATTTCAGGAGGGCATTTGCTTTTTTATGTTAAAAAAAAATAATTTTTTTTTTTTTTTTTTTTTTTACATTTTTCTATTCCCTATAGTTTGTAGATTATACCTGTAAAACTATTTGGCCAAGTTCGAAGTTCTTTTGTTGTTATTTTGTGCTTTAGCACAACGACCATGATCTTAAGTCATTTTGGAGCACTATAAACGCATTTCATACAAAATGACTTTTTTCAAACTGGGCAGGATCACAATGCAAAAACTATTAAACTGATTTAGCTAAGTAAAAAATATATATATGTGTATAAATATAGATACAGTAGCGTCCCAAACTTATATCTTTGGAATAGATCATTTTCTTCTGATAGACTGATGGCTTCTATTATTATGAAACAGCCATTATAAATGAAGTGTTAGGTGAAGATGAAAGAGCAGCCGTAAAAAGCTAGAATTCTGATTTTCTGGTCAGAATGGGGAAAAAAAAATGGCAATAAAACCAGAGTTCTAACTTTTTATGACTGCTCTTTTATCTTCATCTAACACTTCATTTATAATGGCTGTTTCATAATAATAGAAGCCACCAGTCCATCAGAAGAAAATAACTCGGTTAAAGCAGAAACTCGGATAATCGGGACTCTAGTGTAGTTCTGTTTTAAGACTTAAAACAAGCAAATGTCATCCGAATTCGCTGAAGAATTCCTCATTTACGATCCAGTCATAAACAACATCTACACTATAGTATACATAGGACGTCACTATCTCAGAATAATACACAAATCCAGCAAAAAGAAATCAGCAAGAAACTCAACAAATCGTCTATCTAATGATTCATATGCCTTATGTGTTTGTAATATTAATATAGATACTTAAAATTAAATTTAGTTTATAATAGCTCCATCTTTCCTAAGAAATCATTCATTTATATTTTTCTCAAAATAGCACGTATTTTAATTACATTTTTTTTCAGTTTTTATGGGAAAATTGCGACAAAAAGATATAATTGCTACTTTTCAACTATTTTTCCTTTACTTTCTACAGAAATGAAGTACTTGAGTGTCCAAAATTAAACAAATGTCGCTAAAAACTACAAAAAAAAAAAATTAATATTTCAAGAATAAATCAAGATGCAGTTTTCAAATAAATTGCATTAAAAAGTACTTTTTTCCCCCAATACCGACGGTATAAAAATTGAAAATGTGCGATGCTTAGAAGTTTTTTATTTTAAAACATAAAATATGCGCATGATGAGTACAGACAGACTGCAAAAAAGAGCAAAATTTTTGCTTTCTCCCAACATATTTAGAAATTCCTGTGGAAAGAAAGGATGGGGCAAAAATTTCAGGGAAGAGGAAGATTTTAGATGCGTGATATTTAACTTTATTACAAAATAAGAAATAAGGCAAAATTTTTTAGAAAATTAAGGAGGGCAATTTAGATGACAAATTATCTATTTATTGTTACTAGAGAGCAACAAATAGGACAGAAGATTTTTTAAAAATAAGAATCGTAAACTTAGAATGCTGGGGAATGGAGGGGAAACATAAATGTGAAAGGGAGGGGGTTTTGTAATTTAGATGATTGCTTATTTACTTATTTTTACTAGAGACCAACAAATAGAGCAGACGTATTTTTCTAAATAGAGTTTTAAAAATGAATTTGCTGGGGGGGGGGGGGGGGCTGGGCTGAAAAATAGATATTTTTGGGATAGAGGAATAATTTAATTGGCTGATTATTTATTTATAGTTACTACAGAGCAACAAAAGAGGGAGATTAGAATTAAGAATTTTAGAAAGAAATAAATAGAAAAAATGATTTTTTTACTACTGCAGATGGGGTATTTTTGGATAGCCAAGTGCAAAGCATTACTAGTTGTTTTGGACATAATGACAAATGAGGCTGATTAACTATGCAAACAGTGAAAGACAATAGGATATAACGACTTATGGTTCAGTAATTGGGTGGTGAACATAACAAACTATGAAACTGTTGTTGCTGTGGGCTTGACAAGTTCTCAAATTGCATCAAGTTTTTAACTTGAGTTTTAGATGTGTTTGACTTCTGAAATGTACGCATATGGCTAACATTTTTATCAATTTACAGAGTTTAAAAATTTTTTCTTTTGGACATAACGGTTTTACAACTGGGCAACTCAATTGTTATATGCATTATCATGCATACTAAACATAACATTTTGATGACAAGCAAAACAGTTTCTTTTCCTAAAAGTTTGTAAAATTTAGTTGCATACAGAAGCTATCTTTGAATATGGAAAAATCAACAACAAATATGCAGGAGATTTTACATTTATTTCAGACAATAATAATAAAAAAATCTTACTTCCAGGCTCCACAGGGGATTGTAAAAGCTTTTCGAATGAAAGAAAACCAGATGTAGGTATTGTAGCAAGAGAAAGATGCTTAAAGTAGAGAACAAAGAGTAAATAAATAACATTTGCATTAGGCCACACAATACATATAATTTACATAGGAATATATGTTTACCTCACATTTTTTTCTTAAGAATTTGAATAAATCTACCCAAAACAAATTTATGTAAAAAAGAAATCAACATGAGTAAAAAATAGGAGAATGATTTGCCTTGACAATGAATGAGACTTGTCACTAAATTGAAAATATAAGTTCACACTCATTATGAAATACTTATTTATGTATTTATTTCTAAGCCAATTAGATTAAAAGTAAATATTAAAACAATCGATTTTATTATTTCAAGTTAAATTATTTCCTAATTTCCATACATTAATTTACACAATCGATGCAGCATTAATTTTGATCTGAACATAGTAACATCAGATATTATAATATGACTAACTAAAATAGCAAAACAAGACACAATTAAGGAATCTAAAGTAGAAAAAGTGATGCCAGAGAATCCAAGGTGTATAAAATTTAGATTGGTCCTATCAGATAAAAATGTTAAATGTTCTATATTTCATAAATTTCAATACAAAAGGAATTTTTGACATTAAAAAAGTTAATATTAAAGAAAAAACCCTCTTAGTAATACTAAAAAGAAGGGCAGGGGAGAGAAAGAATCTATGATGAAACCTGGCTAATAGCAGTGATTACTAGCTAATGTGAATTTCAAAAATAGAATGGACATTTTTTCACCAAAGTAATTGAACAGTTTTTCCAGGTTTTGAAGGAAATTGCAGCCTTTTCCCTGGGATTTCTCTGAGGCATATGAAACCTGAATAATCAGTTTATTTCCTTTTCTAATTTAAGTGAAAAAGATTGAGACTTTGAACTTCTACACAAACTTTAAATAATTAAGTTTTATAAAATTGTATAAATGGGAATGAATTGAAATAAGAATAAGACTATCTGTAGAAATATTGTCAAAAGAATATAAAAGATAAATGGTTCTCAGAATTACTTTAGAACTTATTATTAGCATTGAAGAAATTGTACATTAGGTAGAGAGAAAGTAAAATAAATAAATCAATATCAATGAATAAAATTAAATCATAAGAAACCTTTTGATGAAAAACTTACTTTAATAGGAGTATTAGTTTCATCAGTATTTTCTGATCCCTAAGAAAGAAAAAAATATATTGCAAAATATGTATAGAAATGAAAAATCAATTTACTGAATGCCTGATTTCTTACAATTAAATGTTCAAAGGTAGTTGCTACAATATGTAAAGAATAAGAAAAATAAATCAAATTTGTGCATAAATTATTTCATTCTTTCCAACACTGTACACACGCAAATTACATTCAAATAAATAGTTTACAAATGGTTATTTTCAACAGTCTAACTTTATAATGCTTAATTTTTAGAAAAATACAAACAGCATCAATAAGAAATGTGAAAAATAGCTCTTTAATAAATACTAATGGATTATAAGTTTAACATGTCCAAGTAATACTATGGATAAAAAATATTTATCATTCACAGAAAAGTTTGTAAAGTTCCACTGACAAATACTGTATATTGTTCTTTCCCACAGCTAAGTAAAAAAACTTTAAATATTATATTCTTGGTTGAATCAACAAACTAAAGTGATGTTATATTTGAAGGGTTAAGTGTAATTTTCATTATGCTAAACAATTCTTTTGATAGGGGATAATCAAGGACTAAAAATGGAAAATGCTGCTGAAAGTCCAAGAAAGCGAAAAAAAGAAAAACTCCTACTTCAGGTACTTACAACGTTTTCCCACTTCACCCCTTTTGGACACTTAGTTCAACACTAAAATGTAGGTACCTGGCTTCTTTTCATTTAGTGTTTAAATACCTAATAGTATCATTTGTAAAAAATTTTTTTATTAATTTTTTAAAATATTTTTCACTTTGCTTAACACGTTAAGTGCCACGTCATTCACCGGTGACTGACACTGAACTTTCCTTTTAGAATATGTCATATATATGTATTGTTTTAAGTAATTACTGAAAATTTATTTAAAATGTACTTGCCTTTTATTTATTACAGGATTATACTTCCTTAAAAATTACTTAAAACATTGTGAATATTTCAGCTTCAGTGTCAGTCAACGTGTTAAAAATATCTTACTGATGTAAACAATAACAATATGATGAAGTTGTATAATGACCACCAGTCGCCATGGATCTTATCACTGGCACTTTCAGCTTTCTCCATTTCATTTCGTGTGGCACATTCAGCATTCTCTCCTTCACTTCGTGTGGCACATTCAACCAGCAACATTTTCTACACTTTTTTGAACTATTTCTACTAGGGTTGGCACTTCAAGGGTTCTCTTGTTTATTAAGCTTGGCATTTAAGAAATTTTTTCTTAAAAAAAAAAAAAAGGATTCTAGATTTTTTAGTACTTTTAGCATTTTTCATTTTTAGTCCTCATTCATATGTACTCGCAGCTATATTTACATGTGCACAAATATTTGAATCTGTTTTACACTGACTGATTGTATCATAAGCAATGTTAAATTCAGCATTTTCAACATAAAAATAAGAATTTGTAAGATGGCATAGGTGATGACATAACATTAAAGATTGCAATTTTTTTAAAAGTGAATTTCAAAAGTTTCTGAAAATGAAAATATTTCCCATTTTTAAAAAAAGAATTTTTCTTATTATTATTTTGGATTTAATAAGCTCCTGTTTAAATTCTTAATTAAACACAAAACACTAATGTTTTTAATCAATGCTTTTTTGCACACCCATGGATAGTACAGGCACTAAGTGAAATTTCAGGAGACTTATTTTTCAAAATTTCAGGCCAATTTCAGGACATATTTATCCGGCATACTAACCAAAATAGAAGACCATTAAAGTATTTAAAAAATTTTAAGCCCGGGAAAGTGAAATAGCACTAACCTTTTCACTCCCAGTGAGTCCAAATGGAATCATGACATTCCTTTTTTTTTTCTATATATCCAGATGCTCCAATATTATTTCAAATAAAGGAAATAAAAGCTATGTATAATCCCCAATAGATAAATTTTTTTGTTTCTTTTCAATAGATTGCAGCACTATGCAAAGAAATGATTTTAATATTTCTGATAGGAGATTCAGTTCATTTTGCAAAAGAGGACCTGAATAACATTTTTTTGTATAGTATTAAAATATGCTTCAATAATTTATTTTGTCTTGTTTATATAAATATTTTATTAAATTTTATTTATTATTATTTAAATTTTAATTAACAAAATTTTTTTTTCTTTTATTATTTCTTATATTGAGCATAAAATCAACCTATTTTAAGAATTTCAGAATTTTAGCATAAACAGGTAATGTATGGGACTGAAAGGGTTAAATTCATATGTATCTAAATTCAAAACAAACAATCTAAATAGATTGTTTCAAAGATCAAGGAAGCAGAATAAACATTAATAATGGTCTTAATAATCTGCAGTAGAATTGTATGCAAAGCCACATGCACATCGAAGATTCAAGTATTTCTAATGGTATTATTTTCATACATAAAATTTTGCACTACACATTATTGGTAAACATTAAATACAAATGTGGATACTTTTCCCTTAGCCAGACAACTCCACAACAGATTCAATGAGTTCAGCAATGCATTTTACTATTTATTACCATGACAAAAAGAGACATCTATAAAAATATAAAAATAATATATATGCAAGAAATATGGAGAGGTTTAATTTCCTTTTAGGTTTTACATTTTAAAACTAACTGATGAAATTCGACAAATTTTTGTTGATGAGCAAATAAGAAAATATCTAAACTTGAACTTAAAATTACACTTAATATTACTTAAAAGATGAAAAAATATTTAAAAAGGTGTTAAATTGCTTTAATATCCTTAGTACTTTCTTTTTTTCATCTTTTAAGTAATTTGCACATAGTGTAATTTTTAGTTTAACTTTTTAAAGATGAATTTAGTATTCTGTTTATTTATTTGCTAAAGAAAATTTCTGTTTTTTTTTTGTTGTTGTTCCCCCCCCCCCCCCCCCCAGTTACTAATTGACAAAATTCAAGATTATTTTCGGACATAGATTGAAGAAACTCATAATTTTTCACTGCAACCTGTAATCGAAGTTCACAACTTTTCTCCCACCAATTGACAAAATTTGTGATTTTCTCTCTCTCTCTACAGCCCCCCCCCCTACTTTCCTCGACTAATTGAAAATTAGCAATTTTTTTCTGCGACCAATTGATGAAATTTGCAGGTTTTCACGGTCAGTTGACAAAATGCTTTTATAAAACTGAAACAATGTTTCACAACTAATTTTTGTGCCCTTTCCCCCCTTCTCTGCACCTACTATTAATTCCAAAAGATAGGTGTCAACTATGAGATTGAAGGAGAAAGGGGCCTGCACCTTTTCTGGAAATTTTTAGAAGAGGCATGATTAAAATTATAAAATAAGTTATGGAGGTCTGTCTGTTCATCTCATTGATTGACTTCTGCAACCTGCCTGATAAATTGTGCCATCCCTGAAATTGTAAATAAGTGGCACTTCTGTTTCAAAATACTGATTTTGTGGAATTTTACAAAAAATAAATAGTTTGTAAAGTTCTGCGAAAAATGAAAAAAAAATGTGGAAAAATTGAATACACAAAACTCTTGAAATTTCAGGACTTTTTGTTATTTTTCAGGAATTTTAGGAGTTTCAGGACAAGAACAACCCCTGCACACTGTTCCTATCAGATGACACAACATCAGCCTATTCTGTATATACAGTACACATTGTTTAGACTGGTGCTGACTGTAACACTGCTACACAAACTAACTGATCATACAAGAAATGAAATGGTAAACACAATAACACTCAAATAAAATAAATAAAAGGACTAACTTCTCCTTCCTGCCTCTCTTGAGATAGAAGATCAAAAGAAGTAGCACTCTCTTGAGGTGAAGGTGTAACAGGTAAACCTTGTAATTTCTGTTGATCTCTTTGAAGTCGAGATATTTCAACATCAGCAGCATCAAGTTGCTTTTGCAGATCATTAACAATCTTTTTGTGCTCTTCACTCATTATTTTAATTTGTTTCTATAATATATAACAACTACTGAAATAAAAGAAATATTTATCTGGAAAATAAACATAGAGCAAAAAACTATTTACAAAAATGGGGTATGCAAATTTTACTTTTAAAAAAAAAATGTTTGCAATTTAAAATTAATAAAAAACACTATACATGGTTAAGAAAAATCTAACTGCAAAAAAGAGGAAAATTACTGCTTTGCCCCCATCCCTCCCACTAGAATTCTTCTTTTTTCTAAAAGAATGTGAAAATTTCAGAGGTGGGTATTTAGATAATTGATAATTTGTTTATTGTTGCTACAAAATAAAATATAGAGCAGAAAATTCTTAAAAAGAGTTTTAAAGATTTTAAATTTTGTGTGATATGAGCAGAGCAAAGAAGAGAAGTAGATTTTTTTATGCAGGGGGGGGGGGGTGTAATTTAGATGATTGATTATTTATTTATTGTTATTACAAAGTAATATATATAGGGTAGAAAAAAATTAAATCAGAATTAAATTAAATAAAATAAAAATTTTCACGTTCGGTATCAGAAAGGGGGGGGGGGTTAGATGATTGTTTATTATTAGAACAAAGTAAAACTTTATGTGGTGAAGGAGTAGATAAATTTTTAAAAATTAGAAGTCTATTAAAATATGGGAATTTTCACAGCTGACTATAAAATAATTTATAGTATTGTTTAATGAAGTTGGTCCATACATTTTAATTACAAAACTGTCACAAAAAATTTCAGAAATAGGCATTTGATTAAAAGTTAGTCATTTTTTTCAATTTATGTACAAAAATAAGCTTCTAGTAAAGCGTCATAAGGTCATCTTCATACTGATATTGCACTAAACTTTGAAATTTTCAATACGAAACGGGATCTGATTAAAGCATGACCCAACTGTGCTATGGTACTGAGGTCCCTGATTTTGGGAGGCCCAAATTTGATACGTAATTTTTGTGAAGTTGATATTTTAAATCTATTTTGACCTTGTACTAATTATAATCAATATTTGTACTTTTAGAATGGAATAAAGATAAACAAAAATATATTCATATCTGTATTCTAAAGCATCAAAAATGTTTAATTTTTTGCGAGAGAATAGCAGGGGTGGTGGGGGGCAATGAAAACCAGACCTGGGCCTCTATACTATTGCTTGACTAGGGCCATGATATAAACATACATTTGTCTTTTTTGGCGGGAAGTCGTTTGAGAATTATGAAGGTTTAAAGCCTGGAACTCCTCATGTTAAATTATTCATTTGTAATTGTTGAAAAACATGTTGCAATGCAGGTAGTGTCTTAAGCGCAACTCAAATAATACTTGATGGAATGAGGTGTAATTTTGTTCAAATTTTCATAGGCTACAAGATTCATATTTTTTATTAATTTTTCAAAAAAAAAATTGAAAAATTATGTTATGAATTTTTTTAACAGAAATAGATTTCTAAAAGCTATAAATAAATGTGTGAATGCAAAATTGTATTCCTTTTGTCTAGTAGCTTTTTAGTTATTCTTAAAAATCTACACACATTGCAATCTGTTTTGCTATGACTACAAATGAATTTAACATTAGGAGTTCCAAACTTAAAATCTTTAAAGCTTAAAATTCTAAAAACTTTAAACACTACTTGCATTGCAATGTTTTTCAACAATTAGAAATGAATAATTTAACAGTAGGAGTTCAAGGCTTTAAAGCCTCATAATTCTTAAACGACTTGACCACCCAAGGTAAAATTTGCCAAAAAGCCAAATATGATGTAAAAATGATGTATTCATATTGGAAATTTTAGAGTTTGGTACAATTTCAGTATAAAGACGACCGCCTGAGTTTATTTTTAACATAAATGGAAAAAGTACATAATTTCTATCTGAATGGCTATTTCCCTTTTTTCTTGGGACAATTTGGTGATTGAAATGCATAGGATATTCTTTTTTTTTTCTCCCCGACTGTGCATTTGAAACGAGAGTAAAAGTATAGATGTAGCTGATTAATACTAGATAAGTATATTTAACTACGACATAAAAATGGATCTCTAAATTAAACATTTAATAACACTTCTGATCAATCCTTTTCCTATATACAGTATGAGATTTGAAATGGAAGTATATTTAGTTACATATTGGACATTTTGATTTTTATGCAGAGGAAATAGGGGAATTTTTGTTTACAAGGTATTCCCATAAATTGTCTTCTTTCAAACTCTGATTGATTTTTTTTATTTGTTTGGATCAGATGTTTAATCTGTGTGATCTAAGAAATTGATTTGAAATCAGAAACAATGTCACAATTACATATATTCTACAAATCTGATCAAATAAATGTTGTTTTAAGGGCCAAACAGTAATCCGGAATACATCTGACCCTAACAATGCTGAATAAATGGTTCTGAACTGTATTTCAATCAGGGTTGCGGGGTCGGTGGAAAAAATGGACGACTCCGACTCTTTTGCTCAAAAATGGGCAGACTCCGACTCTGACAATGCAGACCTGCTTGTAAAATGGACGACTCTGACTCCGGGAATTTGAACAGATCCAACTCCGACTCTTTTGCTTAAAAATGGGTCTGACTCCACAACTCCGACTCCGCAGCCCTCATTTCCATATCTGTCACCATATTTTTCTCATTGATATTTTACAGTCTTATCTTTTATTCAGGTTGTTAATCTTTGCACATGCAAATGAAAAAAAAAAAATGTAATACACAAATATTTTTTTCTTAGGTACATCTAATAAACCTGATATCCAAGTCAACATTTTATCATCACACAGGGCCAAAACTAGCTTCCACCTGGGGCAAACATGGATTTTGTCATCCTCCTCCCTCTTCTGAAAAGTATATTTAAAAAGAGAATTTTACTAATTTTCTAATATTCGACTTATTTTAAAATTTAAAATATGTAATACTGAACTATGTAATCTACAATGGTGGATCCAAGGGGGAAGTCACAGGGGTCATGACTCCCCTCTGAACACCAACAAAAATATTCTAAAGATCATTTTAAAAATGAAATATACAGTAGAGTCCCGATTATTGGAGTCCTGCTTAACTGAGTTTGAGTTTCCGCTTTAACCAAGTTATTTTCTTCTGATGGACTGATGGCTTCCATTATTATGAAACAGCCATTATAAATGAAGTGTTAGGTGAAGATGAAAGAGCAGCCATAAAAAGTTAGAACTCTGATTTTCTGGTCAGAATAGGAAAAAAAATGGCCATAATTTTTTTTTTGAAAAAAAAATTATTTTTGAAATTTTATTATTAAAATTATTTTGAAATTTTTTTTGAAAAAAAAACAAAAAAAAAAACAACATATATATATATATATATAAATATGGCCATTTTTTTCCCTCATTCTGACCAGAAAATCAGAGTTCTAACTTTTTACGACTGCTCTTTCATCTTCACCTAACACTTCAATTATAATGTCTGTTTCATAATAATGGAAGCCATCAGCCCATCAGAAAAAAGTGATCCATTCCAAAGGTATAATCCATCATTTGGCACCCCTTCGTTCTGGCACTTGGGGTACATGCCCCCTCTGCCCCACCTTAGTTTCGGCCCTGTTATCACATTTCATATATACTAAGAAAATATAATTAACAGCTAATTAAATTAACTTACTTTATAAGTTGCTACTAACATTTCATTCTGTAACAAATGCTGATTAGACAGTTCTTCTTGAGCAGCTCGAAGTCTACTTTTCTCTGCATTAATTAGCTCTAATCTAGAATAAATGAATAATCATATTGAATATGAGCAAAGAAAACTTTACAATTGATCAAAATGTATACAAAAATGTTGACGATATGAGTACAGTCTTCCCACAGTAACTTGGCTAACGACCTTGAAAGAGTTTATGATGCTATGTGGTGAGAAAGTTGCTAACAGACACAAATGGTACAGGAAATACATTATTTGATTAGAAACTAGATTCTTCTAGTTGCTAGTAGCAATTGTCACATTAATTAATGAATAAATTCATGTAAATTTCCATTCTATTATATCTGTTCTGATAAGCACCAAATGGCACCATCAGCGCCAGCAAAATATTATCTGCCTGTGATCGGCAGTCCGTAGCTAGCTGCGATGTATGAATGACGGTCGGATCTTGGATCCGGGAATAAAGGTTTTAATCTAAATGCATCATCCTGCATAGTTTATCGAGTAAAGTTAATCTACATAGCTAGGTTTACTTCACATTTCTTATCAATCAAGAACAGGCTTTAGGTAGTTTTATTCAGCTATTCCTTATTTCCATAGTGAAGGGATAAGCAAGAAAATTATTATTGATATAATTACAATAAAACAAAAGATGATTTTCTGTTTTTAGTGCTAGAAAAGGTTGAAAATTCATAAAATTTAAAGTTTCAGAACCCAGTAAGCTTTTACTTGTCATGAACAATTGTAATGAAATTTTTACTTGTCAGAGTTTCAGAGCATGGAGAAAGTTTTCCTAAATATAAGTTACATGCAGCCTTTTCCCCAGGGCTGATTCTGAGCAAAAAAAAAAAAAAAAATTCTGAAATTCACAGCAAATTTTCTGAAAGGTTACAACAGACGGGGGAGGGGGAGTGAAACCCACTTCCGGCACTAACTATGCATTTTTTTCGTGCCCCTTAGGCGAAATTTGCATTTTTTCGCGATCTTTTGACTAAATTTGCATTTTTTTTAACGATCTTTGACGTAATTTGCGGTTTTTTCGCGATCTTTTGACGAAATTTGCAGTTTTTTCGCGATCTTTCGACGACATTTTCGTTTTTTCGCGATATGACGAAATTTGCGGGTTTCTTTTCGTGATCCTCTGACGAAATTCGCGTTTTTACCGATCCTTTGACGAAATTGCCAATTTTACTTCGAAAGATTGACGAAATAGATTTTTTCGGCGACCATTTGTCAAAATTATCGATATATTTTATGTACGAATTTTCGGATTTACGACCGATTTTTTTTTTTTTTTTTGGAAATGACTGCCTCAATTTTTCGGAATTTTTCTTAAAATTCGGAACAGAATCACCCCTACTTTTCCCAATACGCTGGTCGGCTTTTCCAAGGGAATCTTGAGTCAAACAAAATATGCCTAGATATATATAGCATAGACGAAAAAACTTTTTTCAAAAATATCTATTTTCAAAATATCTAATAAAATATCAGCAATAGTTGCCTTATTCGTATAATCTTACATTACCCAGTTCAAAGCCGATGTTGACGACAAAACACCCTAGAACCATATAAAAATTAAAATTTTGTATCCCTTTTAAAAAAAAACAAATATTTTGACAGAAATGGATTTTCATATGATGAAGAACAACATTTGAAATGTTTTTGCAATTGGAACTATGCTTCTAAAACTAATGGAATTATTTGGTTAACAATAAGAAGGGACACCCTGTATGTATATATTTAAGTGCACAACAAACAAATAAAAAAGTATATGAATATTAATAATAATACCATATTATCACACAACAAAAAGTAATATATATTATATATTAGTGAAATTTTAACAGTATATTTTAAAGATATTATGTATAATTCCATATGTTCTGTTTATTTTTCAAATAGCAATTAATTTAAATAAGAAAAATTATAAAGACATTAAATACATTTTTAGATCATTAAACTCTTCACAAAACATTTCATTAAAAAAAAAAAAAAGAAAAACCCATGCTACTTCCTGCAGAATAAAAGAAAAGAAAAGCACATGGAGAATCTGAGTGAGAACTACATTTCTTAAGAGTGAATTAATTTTTAGCTCAAAATTTTTTTTAGAGAAAGCATGTTAGAGGAAAGAATTAAAATGATGAACAAGAACAGGGAGGTCTCAGCTCTTGATTTGGAGGGGAGAGGGAAAGAGGTCAAGACATTAAAATCAAAATATTTTTGCACTAAGAAAGACAGTTCGGGAGGGAAAGGGAGTTATGACCCTGTGACCTCTTTATGGGACTACATTTGCATATAAATATTTTATTACTAAAACACATAAGAAAGAGTAGAGACCTAAGCTCAAACACAAAATTCATAAGTGAAAAACACATAAATGGTTCTCAAATGTATTTACAGTTGAGGACTATTGCATGCAAAATATATGCAATTGAAATATTGAAATTATATAGACTAAAAAAAGCACACACACACACACAAAAAAAAACTTTAATAACACCATAAAATTATGAAATGTGCTAGGCCTTTCGAAATAAATTTAGACTCCTTCCAAGTGAAAACTTGTTTTCTTTGCACTAGAAGAAGAAAGACAAAGTTCTTTCGAAAAGCACAGTGCATTTCTAAATTTTATAGTGTTACTAAGGAGTTTTTTTTTTTTTTTTGCCTTAATTACATCACACCTGCTTGTTTAATACTTTAATGTCATATAGACTACTCAATATGCTGAAATGTTTTGAGTCGTATATGAAGAATTCAAGTATAAATTTAAGTGAACAGAAAAATAACTTAAAGATTCTGTAATTTATAGCATAAGAAAATCATATACAGCTCATATGAATAATATAAACACATACTAAGGTTAAATAAAAAGAAAAAAAATCACCTATGATTCCATTCTTTATCTTTTTGATCTCTGTCTTT
The DNA here is from genome assembly GCA_963932465.1 of Maratus speciosus. Lineage (NCBI taxonomy): Eukaryota > Metazoa > Arthropoda > Arachnida > Araneae > Salticidae > Maratus > Maratus speciosus. The sequence goes on from OZ010791.1 coordinate 147,048,873, forward strand.
AACAAGTTTATCATATCTTTGCAAAAGATTCCTGTATTCTTCTTGCAAACTGTCATGTTCCAAGGCCATAGCAGTAAGCTTTTCACTGAAATAAGATTTTAATATAGAAAAATGAAGAAAAGAAAAGAAAAAAATTTTTTTGGAGGAAAGTATTCACACACATATTATATGCTACTTAAAAAACATGCAGGCTTATTAGTTGATGATTTTGCTTGTATGCACACATACACACAAGCATGAGTATGAGAGAAGAAATTAACTACTATTATAAGAGCAGGATATACATTTAAATCCTTCAAGAGCAGTGTTTGAAATTAGCGGTCATTAGTCATCAATGCAACTAAAGTATTGCATTTGACGACTACAAAATTATTCTTTGTATGGCAAATTTGGCGGCTATTTATTTATTTATTTTTTACGTCTATTTAGCGATTAGAAAAAAAAATAATAATAATTAGTGGTGTACAACCTTTTGATTTCATGTTACGAGATTCAAATGTAGATGCATTATATGGTGTTTTTTTAAACACTAAATTCAATTGTAATTATCAACATTGGATAAAATTTTGTTTTTGATTTGCTATCAAGTTTTAATTTTGTCTTACTTGATTAAGTGCATGTTTCTATTAATTTCTAAATAAAGTAATGATTAAAAATACTTTGTATCAGTTTTACAGTTTTTTCAATTATTACAATCTTTGAGATTAAGAACTTCAATAATTTAAAATAAAAACAAGTATTTGTGCTTTTTTAAAAAGTAGCATACAATATTACAGTAATGTTAAAAAGGAATTTTAGAAATTGCAACTAAAAATTTTAATTTGATGCCTAAGATATTTACAGTAGTCGTTATTTGATGCCTAAGATATTCACAATAGTCGTCATTTGATGCCTAAGATATTTACAGTAGTCGTTATTTGATGTCTACCTTTTATTTCCCGATTCCATCACTGCTCATGGGAAAAAGTACCTGGGATGATTTCAATATAAGAGATAAGAGAATGATAAAGCAGCACAAGCTGATGTAGAAATTCAAAGAAGGGTCTAACTTGAGTAAAGTGATCTTATTACAAGCATGTTTTCAACAATTTATGACAACGGTGAACACCTTTTGATCTTATAACTAAAGGAAGTATATTACAGTTTAAAAAAGAGAAAGTGAACAAGAATAGAATGAAACATTACAAGTACTTGAATACTGTAAAATGAATAAATAAAAGAATGTTCTGAAAAATACTAACAACTTAATTTATAACAAAAGTAACTACACACTTGGTATTTAAGCAAAAGATAGAAATCAACATTGTTTCAAAATTTTAAGTGCATTGCTACATGGATAGCTGAAAGAGTGGAATAAGCAACTGTTTAAATGCAAATTAATCACTGAGAAATTAAATAAATACCTCAATTCTTTTACTTGTAACTTTAGCTTCTCATTTACTGTTTCCAATTTTTCCTTTATATCAGATTCGACAGAAGCTATAGCTGGGGGAACTGACTTTTGTTGTTTCAAAACACTATGGACTCTGATCTATAAAAATGATGAAGTTGATAAACATCAAATTATTCTAAACCTTTAACCAGGTACAAATTTTTATCAATAATAAATTGTGAATAATCTTATGAAAACTAAATAATGAAAAACAAAATACCTTATAATTTTCAAATTCTTGTTTGACAGATTCCACTTCCTTATGGGCTACGAGTATTTCTTCTTTCTGATTAGAGATTTTTTGTTCAAGGGATCTAACAATCCTTTGGTGATTTTCAGATGATGATTTTATAACATCTTGGAAATGCTGTATTTGTACAGATGTTTCTGATAGCTGAATCTGCAATTATTAATAACTTTTATTTCATTTCGGTCGTATACTTGCTTTTGCATACGTAAATTAAAAACTAGTTCATCAAAACTGGTTATTTGACGAATTCTTTATCATCAAAAAATCTAAAAAATGTCATTAAGATAATAAGAAAATACTTTAAGCACTCAAATTCCTATTTTGGTTTCTTTATATTAGAACAAGGTAACATAGAGTTCATTAGCATAAATGAAGTATGTTATTCCTGACTGGATCAACCGAAACATAACAAGGTTGTAATGTATGGTTTACATAACATAATGCAGAGTGAAATTAAACCAAATAGTTATTTAGATATACTTCATAGAAATATTACAACAATACATCATAACACTTTGTAATGTGAGGACATTATCAGCAACAGCACATTACTCCAAAACAAGTTTTTAATTTTTTAACACTTCTCTCATGTCTCTCAACTATTCCAATTAACTGTCACATTTTCATGCAGATATATATATATAGTTGTTTCTTACACCATTTTATGGATGTTAATTGCTTTGCTTAACAGTATATAAAACTTAAAGCAGTTATGAACAGTATTCTGAAACCACTAAACCCATTTTCAGCATGGACTTCTGTTTTTACAACTTTTTACATTGTATCTTCATATAGATTTATCAAATCATTGGTAACATACAGTTACATATCATGGCCATTTTTGCAAAGGTATTTACTGGTTAAAAGCCTTTGCTTTTGAATAAATGAGGTTGCCTCTATTTCAATACTAGGTAAACCCATACTTATAAAAATAAATACAGCCAATTAAAGAAAAAACAATATAACATGCGATAACAATAAAAAGAAAACAATAAAAAAAGAAAAATGTTCTAGAACATCATAACAATAAAGCTGGTAAAACATCAAAAAAGCAATCTGATTATAGCACACACACATGCTGTTTCTTTTAGGATAGCAAATCATTTGACAAGATTTTACAACCTAACTTGCCGATATATCTCTGTCACTTGGTGATTCATCTTTGGGAGCAGACTGTATTTAGTACAAATAATAGCCATGCATATAAGTCAAAAAAAGATATTAAATAATTTTATATGTTGCAAGAACTTGAGTAGCGAGGAGGGCTAATGTCCAAAAGTATAGACCTAGTATGTTTGGATAATTATGATTGCCAAGAGAAATGAAATTTTGAACTAACATTTCTGTCTGTTACCATGCCATGGGAGCCATGGGCAAATTTTCGAGTTCAGACAGATTTTCCAACCTTAAATAAAGTTGTATGGTCTGATGCGTCACTAGCCTTAGGGAACTGACCTAAATGAGAATGTAGAATGTGTCCCCTTTCCGTCTGCGGTCCTTTAATCCCCTCTTCTCTTATTCAGACTCTTTTGCGGAAGCCAGGTTGAAAGAAAAATAAAAAATCAAGAATTGAAACCGGACAAATTTAAAAGGGAAATTACACAAATTAAAGACACTGAAAAGTGGGAAGGGAGGGCTCAGGACCCTGAAGCTACCAAACGACTGCTGCTGCGTCCAGCTTGTTATTAGTCTCGGTCGGCAGTTGGGGGTAGGTGGGAGGGTCAACCGGAGAGAACCAAAGATACAGGCTGTTGGAGATTATCTCGAGAAGCTACCATAGGAGTGTTCCTATAATTACAGAAATCTAGATAGTCTTTTTGCAAACGTTCTTTCTTGCACTTTTTTTAAGGACTGATTTTACAGTTTGTACTGCTGATCTTTCAGCCAAACCATTCGAATTTAGATGATATGAAGTTGTTCTGATATGCGTAATATTAGTATGGTGGAGGAAGTTAAAAAATTCTAGGCTGGAAAAACCTGTTTCATTATCACTTGACAAGCCTTTTCGGTAAACCAAAATGTGCAAATAAATTTCACAAAGCCATTATGATAGCTCCTGAATTGGGACAGGTATAAGTTCCAGCCATTTCATTTTAGCATCCATAACTATGAGTAACATTTTACCTTCTACTGGGCCTGTGTGGAAAAAATAAATAAATAAAATAGTATACCTGGTGCTTTGAAAACTATGTAAATTCAAAATTATACAGCATTAATAATTCATTAAATTTCAAAATTCTTTGGAGAAGAAAGTCACTAACCTTTAAATGTTCTTCTTGTTGAGTCATTGATTCAAATCTAACTTCAAGGGAAGCTGCCTTAGATAAAAGTTCTGCTTCATGTTCTTTAACTTCATTCAGCTCCAATTTAGTTTTTTCTAAAATATCTCTTAAGCTTTCAGCTCGTTTTGATTCTGTCTCTTTTAAACTTTCAGTTGTTTCTAAGATACACACATACACAAAAAAGAAAGAAAAAATCAATTTATACCAATAATATTTAAAGATAAAATACTGAAAAAATACATTAAAAAAAAATCTTACTCAATTCTTCATGCAAACAGTCATTCTTTTCCTTCAACAACTGTACTTCATTTTGTAAGTCTTCTATTTCATCATCTTTCTTCTTAATTTTATTATTAAGTTCAGTAATACTTCGTTCGTAATCAGCCATTTCCAAATCCAGAAGACTCTTTTTATTACCTTCCTAAAATTGATTCACATTTAATTAAAAAAGAAAACATAAACATTATATAAAGATACAACAGCCGAAGTAAATTCTATAAAAAATACCGTATCTATCAGAAGTTTATTAAAACTTTAAAAAAGAGCAAATGATGAGAAAAACTGCAGTTTGTACAAATGAGATCAGAGAGAACTTTTTTTTTTTTAAAGAAGAAAAATCGTACAGATCCAAAAGACACCAACAGAGTGTGCTTAGCTGAAATTTGAAGCATAGAAAAGCAAATGAAACTTGCAATAAAATAGAATGGTCAGGTACAAATAACAGGTCAGCATCTGACAAGATTCAGTAGTATACCATGAGTTGAAAAGGGACCTTTTCTGGTCTTGAGTTATTTAGAAGTACTTCCATTGCCAATTTTCCACTAGTATAAAAAAAGCTTTATCTGGTAATGATACCATGCTGCCAGCAATGAATGAAGAATTGACGAACATCCAGGTGTTTTGGCAATCTGATTTGCAAATATCTACTTCCTACATTGCATGTGAGTAATCTCTATTGGTGACTTTTGGAACTACAACCTGTTTTCGTTATTTAAAATAACAGATCTCTTCCCGATTTCACTCATGCAAACTGAAATATTTTACCATTATTTGCTCTTTTTAAATTCTTTTTTAAAATTGTAAACGAATTTTTGATGCACCTGATATTTGTTACAGAACATTTTAAAGATGAAAATCAAGATAATCTATGGTTAAAAAAATTAGAAAGACACATTATTTTAGTAAACAATGTGTATGCTTTGTTTGAAATTTTTTTACTAATTTTTTGTTATGTGTGCATGTGTGTCTATTAGTAAAGTTACATAATGATAATAAAAAGTAGAGAAAATACATAAATATTAAAATTGCTGATGAAAAGTTGAAATGTTGTTAACTATCCATTCTAGAAAATATAATATACTTGAATATCCTTTTTTTTTCATGCAATCATTTTTGAATTCAATATTATGAATACTTTCAAATATGTTTGAACCATTTTTTAAATTAAAGATAATAAAGATTGAAATACCTTTTGGGCTAATTCTAGTTGATTTTTCAACGATTTATTATCTTCTTGGGCAACATTTAGATCCTTCAAGTATTTAGCCAGTTCCATGTCTTTAGAATTAATTTTCTGCTCCTTTTCACTTATTTTGCTTTCTAAAATAATTATTTTACTCTCTAATTCAGCACATTTAGAATCTAAATCCTGCAACATAGAATAAATTAATTATAGTCAGTAAAATAGTTCCAGATATTCAAAAGAATTAAAGCTTCGCTTTATTAATAGAAGTTATTTAAATTCCTTTGAAACTAATTGTATCTTAATTGGTTGGTTGTATAGAGCTTAATGGCACAAGGTTTCTTATATATTAGGCCTTAAACTTAATTAAAACGAAGGGGAAAAAAGGCACAAAGCAACGGAAAAATACAATTTACATCCTGGTGGGCTTAACATGTAATCAGTATCTAAACTCTTTAAAATTTTATTTGCATCGATCGACTTATGGATAGTGGCGCAATCCACAATTAGCATCTAACACACATCTTCATTTTAACCTTCAAATCCTTCTGGCCAATTCTACGAATTTGTCGGCCGTCATCCATCCATTTGGCCTAGATACAACACGGATATTAGATGGAATCATCAGCTTGCTATATGCTTAGCTGGAATCTCTCCCAGTGGCTCTTTCAGTATGGCGAATGCTGGCCCCTTTATATTGCTCATCTGATTTGATGGTGTGTTCAATCAGAATATCATTTGATCCATGTTAGTTATGTTCAATGCTGAGTAATCATTATCATATTGAAATTTTTTAATGGTTTGATGGAAGGCAGAAATTTCTTCGATAAGCTGCTCTGGCATTATTTGGCTGTCATTTGTACCCTTAAGCATGCTCACATCAATGCGGCACTCCCAGTTTGAAACAAATCGGTCTGAAGCTTTGAAGCTAGAATCTGAAGTTCATTCGCTACTTTCAAGGCTTGTAATGCAAGTAGTTTGTTGCTGACTGTTCTTCCAACATCTTGCTCCTTTTCCACAAATTCAGGTAACCAATTCTCTTTTTTTTTTTCTTTTAGGCTACAAAATCGTTACAGCATAAAGAAGCTTCTTCGTTTAACCACCTTCTTATGCATTTTCAGTCTATTCTGAACTCTTATCCAACTTCTTTTCAATTCTACAGCTAGTTCTAACTTTTGGCATCTTATATTGAGATGAAGGGGAGAAAAAAAAAAAAAAAATGTATGTATCAAATTCGAGAATTGTTGATGAAATTCGTGTATGATGTTGTATGTTGAAATATCTTTACTGTGTATGCTCATTGATGCCACGGGGTCACTTCCCGCAAGCACAAAGAAATCAATAGAATCCACTTACCTTTTTCGTTAAGGGTACCAGTTTCAAAAGTGAAAACATCCTCATAAAAAAACCTACAAACAAATTCAATAAAGTAAAAAACAGTCTTTGTAAAAATGAACCTGAGCTGTCCATTGCAAAAAAATCATTTAAAAATATGGAAATTCTTTGAAATCTGTGTCTCATATTTATTGAATTTCTATAAATTTTTAAATTAAATTTTTAAGCATTTTCAGATCTATCTCAGAATTTAATGTGCAACCCAATTGCAGATGATTAACTTCAACTGTGAGCAAGTGAAATATTATATTTATCAATCAAAAGAAGTTACCTCTGGCAACACTCCAATTTAATTTCATTGAACAATAATATGTGTGTTGAACTGAAACAAAGAGAATTCATCAAATACCTTTTGAAACTTGAAAATGGGGAGATAGCAGAGAATGTGATGGATGAAATTGAACTGTCCGTAGATATACTTCCAAATGGTGATCTCATTAATGAAGTCTTTGGAAATTGCTTAACCCCTTCGGGACTGGTGGCTTTTAAGTAAATTTTTTCAGTTGGCACCACTTTTTGATGGAGCTACCCTTGAGGCATTAAATAAACACTGGCATTATTGAGAAGCTTCCGGGAGAGTATATAAATTCTACCAGAGCTATGACTTTGAAAAGATCAGCACTCCAGTTTACAACTTCATCGACATAGCTGATTTGTCCCCTCATGAGTTAAAGCTAAAAAATAATATCATTCTATTGTACCATTTAAATTTTTCAGAAAGATTTTACAATGGAACAAGGCTAATTGTGAAAGAACTTTTCAATAATATCATCAAAGCAAAAATTATCATAGGAAAATATTGAGGTAGGGAGGTACACATTCTGTGAATTACTATCGAATCAATCAGAGGTCAACTCGGATGTATGATGCAAAGGCATCAATTGCCTGTAAGGCCAGCTTTTACTGTAGTTATACATAAAGCTCAGGGGCACACTTTTGAGCTCACTGGCGTTAACTTGCGGATACTTGTTTTTATGTATGGATTGCTCTATGTTGGTTTTTAAGGGTTAAGAGGTGAAACAGTTTAAAAGTACTTCTACCTACAAAAAATCCTCTCCACACTCTTAATATTTTATGGAAAAATGTATTAAATATTCCAACAAACAAACAACTTAGAACTGAATAACTGCATAAATAAGTAACAAAAGATCATAACTGTTTCCCAGACAGTACTGAAAAAATTGATATAGAATAGATAAATAAAAAGCATAAAAAAAGGAATTGTTAGCATTTGTTATTATTACGCTTAGAAACTAGAAACGACATTTTCATCTAGAAATAAACACACTTAAATAAATATATATATATATTTTATACAATATAAAAAAAATCACCAAGCTATGCTTCTGTTTACCAGATTATGATTATTATAACAAAGAAATTAATTTAAAATAAGGTTTATGCAAAAAAGCAATAATGTTGAAATGTTTTAGATAAATTATATAAAAATATCTATAATAAAAATTGCTATTTTCCTTTATATATAAATGCAGACGGCATGAAAGAAATAGATGAAATATTACAATAGTACTAATAAAACATAAGTGTATGAAACACATAATTACCTTTTTAACAGATAAATTAGTTTCAAGCAAATTCTTAGATGATTTCAGTTGTTTCTCTAAATCTGCCAATTGTTCTTTTGCACTGGAAAGTTCATGCAGTTTAACAGCTAAATCATCTTCTAATTTCTTCACACTGCCTTTATGCATTTCACAATCATCTTGTAGTTTGTCAAATTCATTTTGTAAGGTCTAAAAATGTTTCAAGATTTAAAATTTGTAAAAAAAAAAAAAAAAAAAAAAAAAAAAAAAATAATAAATAAAAATACACAAATCTAAATATGGGGAAAAAGCCAAGATGGAATCACAAAGGACTGGAGAAAAATCCCATTTTAGACAGGCTTTCTCATCTTAGCAGGCACACTGTCTATTATAAAATGTAATGTATATTTTTTATTGGTACAAGGAAAATTTTCCATTTAAGTCAAGATTCCATTATACACAGATTTTGCTTGGCATATTTTACTGTCCGTGTATATATATATATACTAAACATACAAGCATATTTAAAAATTATCAATAGACAAGGGAAATGAGAAACAATAAGAAACAATATGGAAAGCAATCACAATAATTAAATTTTAAAAAATCAAAAAACCTGACTGTGCAAAATGCAAACTAATTAATTATTTCTCCTCTATGTGAAACCATTTTTTATTTTATTTACCTATTTTTTTATTTACTTGTATTGATGACTTTTAAGTTGTGTTTAATTGTTAGTTCCTATGTATAAAAACTGTTTTGATGAGGCCTATAGATGTCTATGAAGGTTAGAGTTGCAGCTAGAGATCCTACCTACACAACTTCCAGGTTGTGTAATATTTAAACGGAGCTTCTGGCTGTAAAATAGTCAATGAAACATCGTCTTCATTTTGAAAGACCTATCCAATGATATGCCACTCAATATGGTGAACAAAATTTGTTCGTCTCTACTGCCATTTTGCATTTTACGGCCGCCATTTTGAATTTATAAAAACAAAATCTAGCCTATAACCATCGGACAGTTAAGATGAATCGATAGAGAGCTCATTCATTAAAATTATCCAGCCGTTGGGATGTTTCGAGGGTATAAAGAAATCCACATACCCAGATATGCGTGAAACACATAACCCTTCTTGGCAGTCGGGTAAAACAATGAATAAAAGAGATAAAAGTAAGGAATTAAAAATCATAAAGCACTGAAACTATTTCAATCATAAGAAAAATTAAATAGCATTTCATTAAAGTGAAAAAAAGAAAAGAAAACAAGTGGATAAGTGTGATTGCAGATCACACAGAGGGTTTCATCTAATATGACTTTTAAAACACTTTACCCTTAAATTAATAAATCAAAATTGCTAATTTATAATTATTAAAATCTTACATAAATGGCAGCACCATTATATTTAATTAAACAACGTCTCATGAAATATACATTTACTATATGTTACATGATTTCCCAATAGATGGCAGCATAAAAAAATTTTCAAAAATATTTTATTTTGAAAGAACACCTAAAGTTACTCCAAAATCACATTTTAAAGGATTTTTTTTTTCGTTAATAATTAAAAATATTTTGAATTCCCCTTTCAATTATTAGAGTTATTTGAGAAACATATTAAACAAAAAAAATTCTGCTCTCTATTTTGCCTTCTTCTCTCTTTTGTATTTTAGTTTTTAAAAGTTTTTTAAAGTTAAATTTCAATGCAATTCCATTTTTAAAAAGTGTATTCTTTTTCTTTTTTTGGATGGTGGGGGTGGGCAGAGGAACACATAATATTTCGCAAATGTACTTTTAAAAAGGAATTCTGCAAAAAAATTACAAATTTAAGTTTGAATAACAATCAAAATTTTGAAGTTCCACTGAGAGCTTCGAAGTCACAATCTGCTACGTGGGTGCTATCTTCATTACCATGATGCCATCGGTGTTCAGGGATATTTGCTGAATTTAAGATTATGTTTTGAAATCAAAAAAGAATGAATTCCCTTAATTAAAATAATATAAAGATTTTTCAAAATTTTATGATTTTGGGATGGTCAGGGGGTATTCAGCTCTATGTTAAAAAAAAAAAAAATAAAAAATAAAGTGTGTAACTTGAATAGTTTGCGAGTATGAACCTGTGACGGATGGATGGAAAGACAGAGAAGTGAGACTATAAGGGTTTCGTGAGATGAATGAAATCCTAAAAAGATCAAGCTATGGTTATTCAAAAACAAGCATTTTTATTGTTAAACCATTGAGAATGGAATGAAATGTCAGTTTCCCACAGAATTTCAACCATACATTTAATATAAAACTAAAAACTAGCAAGTTAATATATAGTTTCTCAATTTTTACCTTTAACCATATACAATAAATGCTTTACCTTATCCAGCCTAACCCTTTATAAATTGGTTTATAAGAGGCACAGTAAAAAGAAATTTCATTGTTGTGAACAATAAACCAAACAGACTTAGCTAAAGAATTTGTTATTTTTAATATATATTTTTAGAGGTATTATTACTGTATACAAAGTAAATGAAATATCAATGAGAGAAAGAATGAAAGTCTATAAAATCTTTTTTGTGGAGTGGGTAAAGCTGAACATGAAATTAAAATGTTAAGATGATTTTTAATTTTGACAAATGTAAATTCAATTATTATTCACTGATAAACTTCTGCAATCACTTGTTGATATTTGATGAGTTGCAAGAGAAACAAATAATGCAGAGAAAGCAGATTCGTAATTCGAAATAATATGTATATTTTTAACTATAAAAATAAATATACATCTTTGACCTTACAAATAGGTACATACATTTATTAATTAAACGCCATATTTATGAAACATGGAGTTATTAAGTTAAACACAACCATAACTATGAAACATTTAACAAATAAGTAACAAATGCACTGAATCGTAGAAAAATGTAAACAGAAACTAACAGGACAGATGAAAAAAAATTTACACTTTTTAAAATTATTACCTATTATTACTCAAAGATAATTTGCAAAATGTCAAGATCATCTTTATTTTCATTAAGCACAAAACAAAATGTCGCATGTCCACTTTATACTGTAACACCATTCCTCAAAAAAAGAAGAATATTTTAGTTGCTTTTAAACAATAAAGAGAAGATGAAACTTTTGAAAATCCCCAGTCACTTCAAAATCTGCCAACCCCCATCAAAATTTAATGTGAATAAAGATTAAACTTTCGTGCTATAATTCTCAAAACCAAATAATAACATTGAAATACCTTTTGATGGATAAATAATTAAAATTTGACTTTTTTATATTATTTTGCTGCTTTGAAATTTCAATTTCTATGAAATTTTAATAATTTAACAGAAAGTTTCTAAAATTTTAAAGCACAGGCAAATTATATTAAAAATATTTCAACTGAAAATGTTCTCTATCACAATTCTACAGGGCTTAATTTCTAACAAAAAAAGTATTGGAGCTCTAATATTTAGCAATAGTGTATGCCCTCGTTCTTTCCATTTGAATATTTATATTTCATACATTATTTTGCAAAATTTAAAGCAATTTTGTCTTCAGGAAAAGACAATTTTAATATATTTTGACTATATCTATATGCATTTATGTGTATTATAATTTAATAAATGAACAGAACAAAAACAATTAAAATCAGGAGTTGAGAATTTTTAGGAAATCATATCCGGCAAAGATTATTTTGCGTCAACTAACAAACAAAACACACATTAACCTTGATCTGGTGGACTTTGGTTTGCAGTATTTATAAGCTCCAGTGGGTTATAGAAATATTTAAATATCCACTAAAAATAAAGAAGTGCTGGAACTACACTTCTGTGAACTTCCATGCAAATTAAGCACTGCATGGCGCTAAAAAGTTTATCAGTAATAATATTTTACAAACCCAAACAAAAAGCAGCGAGTAAACATAATATGACTACAGTAAAAATGATCACGGTTAATTCTGGCATTCCTTGTAGCCGTTAAGAAATCATTGTGACAGAAAACCATTGAGTCCACATTTCTGAAAGTTAGAATAGAAGTAAGGGGCTGTGCATATATAACGTTATCATTTTAGGGAGGAGGGGGGGGGGGGGGATTTGTCTTTTGATATCGATATCATTTTTCACTCAACCAAAATTTTCTTTTTTTATTTGTAACTTGGTCTTTGCATCAAAATAGTATGCCATCTTTTGTTAGTCTGTTGTCTGTTTTTATGAAAATACAAAGTTATTATTAAAATCTTTAAATGATTATAAAATTATTTAATTCCAAAAATGTAATACCCCAACGTTTGGCATTCCTATTCTTCTGTCATATGCGTATGCATATATAATCCGTTGTTCGAGAAACCATATGCGAAGTAAATTTGAAATGATACTTTGTGTTTACTAGTAAATAAAAAAGAAAGAATTTTGTCCGTCTGTTTTGTTGATCTTACACACCCCCTCCCCCCCTCAAGTGCAAGAAGATATTATTACTGTTGAATGCATTATGTAAAAAAAAAGGTATTAATAAATTCTTTCAAATATTAACTATTTTTTTAAAGTGTTATTTAATTTGATATAAAGTTATTTCATATATAAAATGATATTTTATTGACTTCTCTTCATTTTAAATCAATAAAGTATGCTAAAAATAAATGTAACGATAGTTTTATATTACTCCAAAAATCAAAAGAATTTTTAGACATTGATAACGTTATCTTTGCCAGGAGGGAGGGGGTTCGAGAGATGATAACGTATGATATCGTAAGGGGGGCAGGGTGCCCAAAATTACCAAAAAGTTGATAACGTTATATAAGTACAGCCCCTAAGAAGTATGCTGTGCAACATGCTACATCATATATGTAAGTGCTTTGGTAATAAAGAACACAAAGGATTGGAGATGCGACATGGGAGGGAAAGGAAAAGATGATTTAGGAATCAGTTTTTTGGAAGAGCTGTTCTACTGGGCTCCGGAGTGCTGGCTGTATTTATGAGCTCTGGTAAATTCTGGCCAATATTTAAATATTCACTAAAAACAAAGAAGTACCAGAGCTGAGCTCTGGCACAAATTAAGCACTGAAAATCAAATATAACAAATAACAAGAAAGAAAAAAATCATGCGTCAAGCATAGATTATGAAACACTTTCCAACACATTCAGAATTATGTGACAAAACTGCACTATTTAAAAAAAATTAAATATTATGTCTAATTGAACCATATGGAAATGCATAATACATTTTAAAACCCATTTTCAGCTGTTCCCATCTACAATCATAAAATTATCGGAATTGTTTCAGCAGCCCTGTATCTATTAACTACATGCATGCAAAAATTTAGTTCACTTAGGAAATACATGTACTTCAGTTGAAAATTCCCCTTCATCAATTTCATCTAATAAGGAAAATGCTTTTGTGCAGTGCTGTATATGAGGTATAGAATTTATGTATAACGAGTAACATGTACAAAGTTAATTAAATTTAAAAGTGCATACCGAATTTTAAACCGTACACTCCAGAAATTATTACTCAAAGACAGTACTGTGACCGATTTCTTTTATGTGTGCCTGTAAATAAATAAAAAATGCTACAAATGCCCTGTTCTAAAGTGATTGTAGTGAAATTCAGGGATTTATATCAGTTTCAATACATTTGAAATAGCATAATGACATTAAAATACTCTGCAAACAATTTTTCCCCATACACAATAATGTAATGGAATACTTTTGAGTGTCTCTGTAAATGAATTATTAATCCTACATACTTCATATACAATACTAAACATGCTTTCGTGACCCTCAATAACCTTTATCAATTGCATGAAAATCCGAGTATAGAGTATATTTATGGGAGTTAGAGCGTGGCCATACGGCCAGACAAACCGAATGCATAAACACTTTTTAACTTTGTTGGAAAGTGTTCAAAAATAACAATGCACTTATCAACAACCTAGTCAATTAAAAAAAATAAGACAATTATGCTCATTACATATAAGCATGTAATGAAGAAAACATAGCAACTCATACCTGATAATTTTGAACATATTTGCATTGGTCCTCTGTAAGTTTATTTAACTCATCTAGAAGCTCTGCATTATTTTTTCGCAGTTTTTCTTTTTCAGACAAGACATCATTGAACTAAAAATAAATAATAAAAATAACAATCATTTATATGTATAATAATAAAAATCCAGAAATAACGAAATGGATATTTATAGAATGTTACTTGAGAGAAAACATTGCCTAAACCAGCATATAACAAAAATATAGAGCTCCTTTCGAATAAAATGTTTTTAATCTATCAACTTGTTATAGCAGTACATAAACTTTAATTATTACTTTAAATTTTAATTATTACTTTAACTTTATTTAATTTAATTAAAATATATTGCAATAAATTTACTTTTACAATAACTATAATTTATTTCAAATCTTAAAAATTTCAAGAAATTTTTCATATAATTTAAAATTTTCATACAATTTAATATTTAAATTACATTGTTCATAAAATAACATCTTTTTAATAAAAGTATTTTAGCTATTTTCATTATTTAATCCCTTTGCAGCAAGCATACTTTATGAAATTTTTCCTAATTTAATCACAAGATATCCTATGATTAAATGAGAAAAAAATTACTATTAAAAAGTATCGATAGGAAAAATCAAGTATTCTGAGCACCCAATTCATCACATATACATGACTCTTATGTCAAAGGGGTTAAAATGATCAACTAAAGATAATACAGAGAGGGGATAAAGAAAGTTTATATCATATTTTTATTAATTGCAAAACTTCTTAAAAAAAAAAAAACCCTTCCTTAACATATCAGCTGATACATTTTGAAAATAACAGTGCATATATTACATTCTGCGTACATAAAGAAAAGTTTTGCAAACAAACCCATAATTTCAAATTACACTGAAATAATTTCAATAACACATTTAAAATGAGCTATATTTAAATAGTTCACTTTAGAATAAAGACAGATGAGTATTGCCTGCCATTTGAAATTCAAACTAATCCCTGATTGGCCCACAACAATAAATATGCACCATCCTTGCTCTAAAGTACCAAGTACCCTTGTCATTAAAAAGAACAGCATTGTTTTTGCAGTGTAGTAGCACTCTGGTGTTAAAGAAACAATTTACTTCTTGTCTTAAATCAGGGATCTGTCCAGACTTTTCTCTCAGGATCCTGTTTTTGTGAAATTGTGAACAGCTTTTTTACATTTGTGAAAAATCTAGTCCTAATTTTGTGAATTAAAAATGATCGTTATATTCAGGTTCTTTTTTATATGTTTTTAAGAAGAGATCAGGCCAGATCTCACTTTTAAATGATTAAATTTGTGAAAGTTTTAGTTTTCAGCTAAAAAATTTTGTAAAAGGCCTATTTTTAAGCAAGGGCGGATCTGGAGAGTCCTCAAGGGGGGGGGGGGGGAATTTTAGAAATTTGGAGACTCCAATCTAATGTGTGGGTCAGGCTAATTTTTTTCACTGCAGGTTGTGTTACTTCTCCTTTTTGCTGCGGGTCGGGTTTGGGTCCGGTTGAGTTCTATTTTTTTCTGCGGGTGGAGTTTGGGTCCAGTTGATTTCTATTTTTTGCTGCTGGCCGGGTTAACTTATACTTTTTTGCTGTGGGTCGCATTTGGGTCCGGTTGACTTCTACTTTTCTGCTGCGGGTCGGGATGACTTCTACTTTTTAGGTGCGCTTAGCTCATTGGCAGGGTCGTGCGAAGTAGGGGGCGAAGGGGGCAGTCGCCCCAGGCACAGGAGTTGAGGGGGCGCCAAAGTTATACTACAAACCTCTTTTTTCTTCTCTTTTGTAAAAAAATTTTTTGTATATTTACATATTGGGAATTTTTTTCCAATGGAAGTACGTACAACATTTTTCGTTTCAAAGTTATTGCATTGTCCTTTAGCTACCCCCCTCCCCCCCCCACACACAGAAATACAAATTTATGAAAAGGACTTCTTTCTTTTCAAAACTTGTTGTGGGTCTTTGTCTTAATCTCTTTTATTAACCTTCTCTTTTCTGAGTCTGTGTCTGCGACAAAAAAATATACTCTCAAAATAGTTTCTTTCTTGGAATATAAAATGGCTCCAAACTGTTATAGTGTACTGTTAGATATATTTTTTCTATGCCCATTTTCCAGATTTCCTTTGCCAAATTATAAGAGCAATTTTCTCTTATGTTATTTAGTTTTTTGAAACTTCTGAATTAAAATTAAACATAAAGTTTCAAAATAAACACGAAATGTGTATTCAGTGAAATTTGTTTCTGTTTCTGCACCTTTTAATTTTGTGATATCTGTGACAAAGAAAAGTTGGGAAAGGTTTGGGGGGGGGGGGGGGGGGCGGCGCCAAATTGAAACTTTGTCCTGGGCGCAGTTTTCTGTTTGCATGCTGCTGCTCATTGGGTTTGGTGCAGATTGACATACATTATTCCAGACTTGGGTCAGTTTCGGATTGAGTTTTCCTTCTTGCGAGAAGGGTTCGGTTGACCCGATTTTTGAAAAGAAGTCTAAATATTTTTGAAGACAAAAACTATATACCGTAAAATCTACATAACGGGCATGCCCAAATAATTATTTAGGAATACTTTTTAATCTTCAGGATTATGTAAAAAATACTAATTTGGTATAAAACTGCTTGTCTTTTTATATCTATCAGTTGTAATTCAGTAAAGAATGCTTTGAAACTTTTTAAAAAACATACCGGATGTCCTAAAATGGACTGACTGATTTTAGAATTCAGTAACTTGCAAATGGTGACAGCAATTTAAAAAAATCTTGCAGGAGGGTTATGTAAGATGTCAGGAGATTTTTTTTACTAGAATTCTTGATTTTACTTTACATTAGCAGCGATAAATGGTGCTGCAAACAACAGTCGTTAAATCGGGACCCAATCTCTGGCCTTTCTCCTCTGGACACGGCCCAGCTGTAAAAGAAAGAAGACCCAACCCAGACCGAGTCTCATGGATTTAAACTGGCGCGACCTGGCCGGTCTCGAATTCCGAGCCCCAAGTCATTTCCCATGAGGATGCATAATGCCGTTTTGCAAACCCTTTATTAGCCTAAGGGGGGGAGGGGGGGAGCGATCGCCCCTTCACCCCCCCCCCCCCCAGATCCACCATTGTTTTTAAGACAAAGAATTTTGTGAAGGGTCCTGTTTTGGTTTGAAAAACTTTGTGAAGGGTCCTGTTTTGAAATAAAAATGTTATGAAGGGTCCTTTAAAGGACCCAATTTCTTCCTAAACAGATCCCTGTAAATAGTGCCTTTATTATATATAAAGACACCTTTCTCAAGTGCCCTTATTTCCGTTTAATATGTTAGAATGGAATTTATTACATTTATACCTGAACATAAAAAAAAAATTAATCATCCTCTAGTTTTCATTTTTACCAGAATTTTTTTCTGCTTAAGTATTACAAAATCTCCAGATAAAGTAGAAGATCTTTATAATGCAAACCTAAAAACGCAAGGTTGAGCGTTATACAGACTTTTGCATTATATGGATCACAGCATTAAATTCACCTTGTAAACATGGCTAAATATGTCTGAAGCATATCAAAATACATTAGAATATCTTTATACTGCATTCCTTGTCACCAAGAGTTATCCAAATTATAAATTTTTGCATAATATAGGTCAGACATTGATAACTATACTTTATAAACATGATCCAAATATAACTGACACAACCATCCCTCATATTACTCATTTTCAAAAATGTTTATTGTAATAATAGCACTTTTTTTTTTTTTTTTTCAGTAAAAAGGTCTTAAATTAGAAGATAAAGTTGAACTAATGTATCAAATTTAGTGCTCCAGAGAGTAGCAATATTTTACAATGTGAAAATGCAGGTTGCTTTTTAACAGCAAAAATCATTGTTTACATCTGAGAAGTTGTGCGTTATATGGATAATTGCGTTATAAAGATCTTCTACTGTATTAAATTAACTTAAAATTTTAATACACTTTGGATTCCTGTACATAATCAGATACAGAATATATAAGACTAATTGGATACAGTATATATAAGAGCATGTAAAAATATATAGCAAGATGCTATTTGGAAACATGATACTTCCTTCTCATAGCTATCTTAGCACAACTCAATTTTTAGAAATTGCGATTTCTAGTCCAATACAGAAGACTCCCTCAAATCCGCATAGCTTGGGATCAGAGATTGTGCAGATTTTAGTATTTTGGTGATTTCTGGTCACTACTTTGTTTACATTTTTTAAACATTATTTCGAATGTAATAATGCATTTGAAATTATAATGAATACTTACGATATAGACAATATAATAAAATACTAAAATAATTAAGTAAAAGAATAAAAAATTAAGAAAATTTAATGAATGATTAAAATCTCTAGTAAAAGTAAAAATCAAGTAAATAATTAATAATGCATAACTAAAATTGTATAATACTGATGAGATAAATTTTTCTCCAATTATTCAATGAAAGTTTCTTCATAAAAGTACACTAATAATTTGCATTAAATCATAAAATAATGAAGTTTTATTTCATATTTAGACAGATTTAATAATTAAAAAAGATTCTGGTCACTACTTCGTTTACGTATTTTAAACGTTAATTTGAATGTAATAATGCATTAGAAATTACAATGAACACTTACGATATAGACAATATAGTTAAACACTTAAATAATTAAGTAAAATAATAAAAAATTAAGAAAAACTAATGAATGATTAAAATAGTAAAAGTAATAATCTAGTAAATAATTAATAATTTGTAACTAAATATGCATAATACTGATGAGATAAATTTTTCTCCAATTATTCAATGAAACTTGTCTCATAAAAGTACACTAATAATTTACATTAAAATCATAAAATAACGAAGTTTTATTTCATGTTTAAAATGATTTAATAATTAAAAAAGATTGATTAATACATAAACATATTTGGTAAAAATGTCATGATCGCCAATGATATCAGCACTATATTGAATTTTTCCCAAAATAAATTTATACTTCATACATGATAAAACATGACTTGAGCCATATTAACCATAATTACATATTAAAATGTGTACAAAATGATAAAAAAAATCTTGATTTTTTTTCTATGCTTTAACTGAAAGTTTCACTGTTTATGTCTGTGATAATGTGCAGATTTGAGAAAGTCTGCCAACACAGTGTGTTGCTGAAGAATTGTTATTTCTAGCAATTGTTGAACTGTAATCGATAGTGGCCATTAAAAAAATAAATGTGACCAGTTTCAGGCTATCTTTCATTTATGATAAACCTTAGTGACATGATTGTAGGCATCTTCATGTATTTATGAGCAATTGTTATGCAGCTGTATTGAGCTTTTTTTCATGGAGCCATTATGGCCAATGTTATTGGTGCCCTATGAAGCACTTTTGGCCAAGGGTAACATAGCCATCAGTGGCAAACAAGTTCTGTGTTTGTCAGCATTGACTTTTAAAATGGTGAACCAATTGTGTGCATGACACAATGAATGATTGCCAGAAAATGTGAAAATCCCCTTTGTCTCACTAAGGCCATTATAAAAAAGCAGTGAAAGCACTTCCAGACATTACATGTTTTATTCCAAATTAGGTATTAGATATATTCTTATATGACCCCTCTCCATTCTCTTTTAAATTTTAGAGTGACAGTACATTATAAAAAGTGCTTTAATATATAAGGACTTTCTGAATTTTCAAACAGTGGTAAAGTAAAGCTGAATAGTATAAATATTGTGTTACATAGGTATTATCTTTACTTTTATTTCTAAATAAATCTGGAATGGAAAAAAGTTTTTAAATAACTCATACATATGATGTTACAAAACTTATAATAATTAAACATATAATAAAAGGTACCTGTTCTTTAGTTGATGCTAACTCTTTTTTTAACTTGACAGCTATTTGCTTGAACTTGTTCATTTTTATCTCTGTTTCTGCAAGAGTATTTTTCAGAGATTCTTCAGAAGTTTGTTCCTGAACACTTTCTATTTGGACTTGAACTTCAGATTTATTTTTACAAGTGCATTCAGCAAGTTTTTTTTCCATTTGTGGAATAACATCCATTTTGTAGCTATGGATTTCTTTCACAAGTGAACTGCAATTATTTAAATGATTATAAAAAGCTGAGAAAAGCTTAAGTTTATCAGAATTTAAAGTATTAATACTTTCTGAGATAGAACAACAAGTATCTTTGCATATTTTGTTAAAAAGGGAAACATTTGGAGATACATTTTCAACTGAACTAGCAATTTCAAACAAATTAAGTGAGGATTCTAAAGTCATTTGATCCATACAGCTAAGCCAATGTCTAAATTCAGCAGCTAATTCTAAAATCCAATTTTCAATAATAGCTAGATTGTTTTCTTTATGATTACACATTTCTGTAACAGAATCAATATTTTTGCTATTTTCATTAATACTATTCAAAATGCCAATCTGCACATTACTAATCATTTCTTTAAAAGTTGAGTAAAAAGATTTGACATCATCAGTTAAATCGAGATTTTTCCTTTTGTAATCAAGCACTAAATCTTGGACAACTTTTAAGTTATTTAGTTGTTGATTTTTTATATTTTCTGCTTCTGATAACATTATCTTAAGATTAGCATTAAAATGCTTCATTTGTTTTAGATCGTCTTCTTTATTCTGAAGCTCCACTGTCAGTTCTTCAACTTTCATCAAGAGGGAATCCATCTGACAATGAATACTTTCTACCAAATTGCTTTTTTCATCAGCGATCTTTTTAAAATATTCATTGTCATTTTTCAATTGTTCAATGATTTTATAATTTTTTTCTTCAGTCTGAATATCTATATCTTTAGTTATTTTATCTGCTTCTCCAGAACAGAGAATTGTTTCAGTCTGAGCTGCACAGTCTTGTATTAATGGACATACTTGTATAAA
Organism: Maratus speciosus; assembly: GCA_963932465.1. NCBI lineage: Eukaryota > Metazoa > Arthropoda > Arachnida > Araneae > Salticidae > Maratus > Maratus speciosus. The sequence continues at coordinate 147,070,102 of OZ010791.1, forward strand.
AATATCAGAAGCATTTACAGTTTCTTTATCCAATTGAATATTACAATTAGCATCAGTTTTGTTATCAAATTCACAGCTTTCATCTATGCTATATAATTCTGTATTTTGTAAATAAGTGCCTTCAGTATAATTAGTTAATTCCTTTGTAGAATCATTCAAGCTGGACTTTAATTTTTCTACTTCAACACTTAACTCGCTGTTTTCATCCTCTAAAAATTGATTGAGTTCCCTCAACTGGTTTATTTGATCTTCCATTTCTTGTATCTTACTGTTTGTTTCAGACTGAATCATTTGTAATTTTGAATCAAAACAACTTGATTTAGAAACCAAGTCTTCTACATGCATTTTTAAGGCATTGACATTTTCTTCAGGGTTATTTTTTGCTTGATAATTTGAATTTTTTTGCCGGACTCCTTGTTTTATTCCAATTACAAACAATTCCAATTGTAGATTATATTCATTAAGCTCAGATTTCTTTTTTCGTAGATCAGTTGCCATTTCACCAAACATATATTTCATTTTTTCAAGTAGCATCAAATGATCAACATTTGATTTTTCTAGTTCACTATCAACTCCTCTATGAGATTGAATAAAATCATAAAAACTGACAATTTCATTGCACAGTTTACTGCAATTTTCACAAGATTTTATTTTATCTTTAGAAGTTGAAATTTCACTAGTTGAAACAACAAAACTATCTGTTTCTTCAGGATAATTTAAATATCTGGGTTCTGTATTTGTTTGCTGATGGTGAACTATTTTAGTAACTTTATTTCTCAAATCTTCCAATTCCTGTTTAAGTTCATCATTTTCTTTCATAGTGTCATGGCAAAGACTAGAATATTCATCTAAGTTTTTCTGAAGTGTCTTCTTTTCTACTTCATACCTATTGCAGAGAGATTCATACTTTTCAAGGAGTTCTTTATAATTGATAACAGTATGATCACTATTAGGTTCAGGTACTATATTAATGGCTTCATTACAGGAAGCAAACATACTGTACATATCACTCGTTAATTCTGCATTTGCTGCAATTAAATTTGATGCATCACCTCCTTGCAGAAGGGCAAACTCTAATCCTGAACCTCCTTCAACAAATGGATAATATTCAGTTTTATTAAGTATTCCATTATTTTCTTCTTTAACTTCAGAATTTTTAAACTGAGAATTTTCCTTTTTTGAGTCAAGTGGCTCAACAGGACAAATTATTTTGTCAGAAGAAGCACCATGAAGTAAGGCAAGTTCAATGCCCATCTTATAATCATCAATTTGATATGCTTTTACAATATTACCAATTTCATTTTGCAATTCACGAATTTGTTGTTGACAATTATCTAGTTCTGACTGTAAATTTTTATTTTCTTCCTCCAGCACAATTTTTCTTTGCACTAAAGAATCATACGTCTCTTTTCTCAACTCAGAAGAAACTTTTGTGAAATTTGAATTATCAATTTCATTTTCTGTGACAGTGCTACTTTTTGATTCCTTTTGACCTTGTATCTGTTTTTTTAATTTTTCATTTTCATCTTGGTATTTCTGTAAATCTGATAAAATAGATCCCCAATCACTGCTACTAGAATCGTTGGTAGATTTTCTCAACTCTTGGATTTCAGATGAGAGTTCTTTATGGCTTTCTTGTAAGCTGTTATTTTCATTCGTCAGTTTCTTAACCTCAGTCTGCAATGAATGAATTTCGTCAACACTTTTTTCATAATTTTTTTGTGTATTCTCCTTTACACCAAAAAGCAACTCATATTCTTCAGCTTTCTTACTAAGCTTAGATGAAAGAGTTTCATTTTTATCAAGCAATAAAGAATTTTCCTCCAATTTTTCCTAAAATAGGAAAATACAAAAGGATAATTTTCTCATAACATTTCTTTTCAACATGAAATAATAATGTGAAGAAATAAAAATTATAAAACTTAATAAGTTAAGAAATTAAAGTTAATATAATTTTCATTTCTTACCTTGTATGATTTTTGAAGTTTACGGTTTTCTTCTTGAATACACTGACAACTGGCTTTTAAGGTCTGTAACTGCAAGTTTAAACACTGTAGTTGTTCTTCATTTTCTTGCACCAAAAGACTTTGAATCTTATCTTTAGATTCTTTTAATTTCTGTTTAAATAATTCATTTTCTAGGATGTTTTCAGAAAGAGGCACCTGTAAAAATAAAATAATATAGTAATTTAAAAAAAAAATGGAGATACTTTTGTAAGTTATGTTAATTATCTATTAAATTATTAAAATACACATACAGAGATATAATATTTAAAATGCTGTTATAAACAAATAGCTTAGAAACAAAGCAGAAAATAATAGCATCTAATAATGGTTCAAGTTTGTTTTAGGTGCTTGTGCTGTTGAAAAATATTAGGAAAAAAAAATACAAAATATTCAATATTCTGTATTTAAAAAAAAAAAATATATATATATATATATATAAACTGTCGTTTTTTTTTTTAACACAAAACTTCTTTTCTTTTTTTTTTCAGAGTGTACAAATTTTAACAATTACAAATGAAAACACATTGTAAAAATTCCTATCTGGAGTTTCAGTTTTTTTTTTTAAGTTTTAAATTTGAAATGATCATGGTGAGACAAGACACAAAAACAAAATTTTCTATTCATTTAAATATATATACAGTAGAGTGCTGATTATCCAAACAGTCGGGTCTAGTTCGGATAAATGGACAGACAATTTAAGGGATGTTCCTGACTATACTAAAACCTTCACACTTTACCCAGTCTTAGGACTGGCAGCACCAGTTGGTGCTGGCGTGTTTAATTTTTTTTTCTTTTTTGCTTGTTTGATTACTTTTTTATCATTTAAAGTTTTCTTTTTCTCTTTTTATCATTTTCTGAACTCCAGACATTATAATTTAAGCAAAGAAGTTTTCGATTGTTGCTCTCTTCAAAGAAGACATTCTTTTCAATGCTGCCATATTTCAAATTTTTCTTAAATACATTAGTTGAATAGGATCAGTGTTCTTCGGCCGTTCGAGCCTTTTCATAGTTGTTTCCAAACACTCAAAGACTTCGTTATGGGACGGACCTGGGTCCTTTTCAGAGCATTCATTTTCATTTTCTTTTTCATCTTGAATATCATCCACAATCTCATCATCATTTAAAATCTGATATCCAGGATCATCTAAGTCAATATCTAACCAGAAGATGAGAGAAATAGGCTGTTTTTGAGAGAAATGGATTGTTTGGATAATTGGAAGTTCGGTTAAAAAAAAAATTGAGAAAAATAAGTTGTTCAGATAGTTGGAATTCCGATAATCGGCACTCTACTGTATATTAAAAATTTTTATTATGAGATTTTAAAAATGGCAAAAGTATACTCCGGCTATTATAATAAGAAAGTATGTGGCAAAGGAACTGTTTCATATGCTAGAGATAAAGAAAATAGCTAACATGACACAAGTTGCAAGGAAAACGAATTGATTAAAAACTAGGTTCTACTACTTTCTGGCTTTGGTTGTCAAAATAATAAATGAATAAATTGATCTAACATTTCAAAACTCACGCACCAGCTAATGACAGTTGAACAGTACCAGAATTCTCACAAATGTATTAAAAATAGAGATCTACTGCCTCTGGTGTTACAAAACATTTGAAATCATGATAAAGAGTTGAATCTGTATTAAAATCAGGATTACATTTCAAACTAATGCCACAAAATTGGATGTTTATCCATCATAAAATGAAATCAAAATCCATAATTACTGCTGTAAAAATAGCATCTGAAACAAAAAAATAATAAAAAACTTGAAACTTCAAAAGAGTCATCAAAACATGTTAACAACAGAGTGACAACAAAAGAAACATTTCTAAGGGAGAAAAAAAATAATCTGAAGAACCCATTTGATAATTATTGAAAAATGCTAAAGTAATAAATCATAACAGAATTTCTGTAAAATTTTAGATAAACCACCACTACTACTAATAATAACAATAGAATGATAATAATCATAGAATAATAATAATAATAATAAACAGACTTTTGATTTTAGCACACATCTAAAGAATGAAATTTATAAATTAAGATGTTCTTCAATTAGAAATGAGTTAATTTATCTAAAAGTAAAAATGTTTAGATCATTGTAACAATTCATATTATAATCGTGCAAATCATGTGACTGCACTAAGAAGATAGGGGCTAAATGCATCATGTTTCATATGTAGGTTGGTCATTTTTAAAAAATTATTTTTTGATAAACTGCATAAAAGTTACATTTTTAGAAAGATTGTAAAAAAACATTTTTGAGAGATGAGTTATATTAAAATATGTACAGTACAGAACCATTTATCCGGAATGCTTGGGGTCAAATGTATTCCGGATAACTGGTTTTTCTGGTTAACTGGTTGTGCATTAAAGCAGCATCGATTTGATAAGTTTTGTGGAATATGTGTGGTTGTGGCATTATTTCTGATTTTAAATTATTAGATTACTTGGATTAAAAATCAATGCAAGAAAGATCAAAAGTTAACCAGAGTTTAAAAGAAGGTAATTTATGGGAATCTCTTAGGAACAAAAATTCTTCTGTTTCCCCTGCATAAAAATTAAAACATCTAAAATACAACTAAATATGTTTTCTTTTCAAATACTAGATGTTGTCATCAAATTATACAATTGTTTCAAGCAAAGCCTATGTCAAACTGGCAGTGTATGACACCTTTTTCTGCAAAGATTCTGAAATCAGTCCATCAGAAATATCATTCCAGATAACTGGTTTTCCGGTTAACTGGTTTCCGGACAAATGGTTCCATACTGTATATATTTTGAGATAACTTTCGTTGAAATTCAGCTGACAGCCCAATATCTCATTCCATCGAAGTACACATAACAGATTCATTCTTCAGTGAACAACTAGATATTAAACCATGGAAGTAATCATTCGCAAAGCAAGTTCCCCAGCAACGAATTTTGCAGCACTCCCTGGTATATAAAAATAATTCACACCTTTAATCCAATCAGAGTTTAGCATAATTCTGTTAGGTGAAGTCGAAGTGCTACAGAACTCAATTTCTTTCACATTCTTTTCTTCAATGTACACAAATGCAATTCATTTTAAATAATGAAAGAAAATAACATATTTTATTTTCTGATTATTTGTTATTACTTTTTTTATATCTGGGTTAAATGTTTTGTGATGCCTAGATAACAAAAACTAAAAGAATTAAATAAAATGTTTCAGATTTTATTTTTTAGTTTAAAGCCTTTTATGATTTTTTTTTTTTTTTTCATGATGAAAATTTGCTTAACACATAGCTTGTATGTCACATATATGCTTTTAAAAATGTTTAAATAATACACCCTGTTTTAGACCAACCAGTGTAGAAATTTTGAGAAGGTATTAAAACTTGCATTAAATGGGATGAACTTAGCCTTTAGAAAACTGAACAGGAAATATAAAACAGGCGACAAAAAATTGGTTTCCAATTGGGTCGGGGTCATGTAAAATCAGGTTACCTGACCTGATGCAGGATTCCTATCCATAATCCAGCCTGAGTCTGACAAAATATATTTTGTCAACACGATTTCTGTTCTAAACCTGAAACACTCCACACAACCATATCCAAAATCCATAATTACAGGTCGAAAGACAATTTAATATAATTGTGCAAAAATAGTATACAATCATATTTCATATTAATTTTATCTTTTATGTTGAAAAATAATTAAAATTAAAAAATCCCGACTGCACAAAAAATGAACTAATTAATTATTTCTCATCAATGTGAAACTATTTTTTTATATTACTTACCTATTTTTTTTATTTGTTTGTATTGATGACTTTTAAGTTGTGTTTAATTGTTAGTTCCTATTTATAAACATTGTTTTGATGAGGCCTATAGATATCTATGAAGGCTAGAGTGGCAGTAAAGCTAGAGATCCTACCTACAACTTCCAGGTTGTGTAATATTTCAACGGAGTTTCTGACTGTAAAATGGTCAATGAAACATTGTCAGTGATGTCGCTGTACTTGAAAAATCCGGGTCCCTTTTTTACAAAAGTGGGTCCCCATCAATAATAATTCATATTTTAAAGGAATAAATGAAACTTGTTTATTTCGAAAAGATAAAAAAAATCCATTAATTATTGTTTTAATAATAATTAAATAATGAATTAAAACCAGTAATATTTGCACTCAAATAAGGTATTTTTAAAAAATATTAAAAGAAATTTTCTTTACTTTTTTAAAAGTAAAAATGCAAGATACAATTTTAATTGTAAAATAAAGCTTATTTGAGAGTAGAAGATATCAAGTTCCATTAACAAGTATCACTAATGTTCGCATTTCTTTTAAAAAGGGGCAAGACGGGTATATTGAAAAAGATATTTTTGCTGAAAAAAAGAATAATTATGTTAAGTAAAGGGGTACTTTTTGTTGAATAATAGGTGCTTTCATTGCACTTCCCATTGAATTATTTGTCAGCATATAGATCTCTGTTGGAATCAGACATTTTCCTTGGAAGGGAAATTCACATCTAAATCATAAATAAGCATCAAATCCTAAATCTTCTAAAGGTGGGAGACTTTTCAATGCAGTAAGAAGAGGGGGGGGGGGGGGGGGGAGTTCACTGGTCCACCCCCTGAATACATTATCAAAGTACACTGAAATCATGCTGTATTTTTAAGAATCTCATTAAAAAAATTTAAATCCTGTTTTATGATTGTTCTACCTATAAGTTTGGTTTGCACATCTTTTTTGGTGCTTTGGATGCTTAGACTAAATTTGGGTTTTTTCCGCGATCCTTTGACGAAATTCGCTATTGTTTCGCGATCTTTTGACGAAATACGATACTTTTTTTCGAAAATCTCGTTTTTTCCACAATCCTTTGACAAAATCTTTTTTCCGCGATTTTTTGACAGAATTTGCTATTTTTTCCGCGATCCTTTTACGAAATACGCTATTTTTCGCAGCCCTTTTACGAAAATCGCGTTTTTCCGCGATATTTTGATGAAATTTGCGGTTTTTTCACGATCTTTTGACAAAAATTGGCTTTTTCCGCGATTTTTTTGACGAAATTCGCTATTTTTTCGCGATCCTTTGACGAAATACGCTATTTTTTCGCGGCCCTTTTACGAAAATCGTGTTTTTCCGTGATATTTTGATGAAATTTGCGCAATTTTTTGCGATCCTTTGATGAAAATCGGCTTTTTCCCGCGATTTTTTGACGAAATACGCTATTTTTTTCGCGATCCTTTCTCGAAATACGCTATTTTTTCGCGGCCCTTTTACGAAAATCGCGTTTTGCTGCTATATTTTGATGAAATTTGGGCTTTTTTCACGATCCTTTGACAAAAATGCGATTTTTTGACGAAATACGCTATTTTTTCGCGGCCCTTTTACGAAAATCATGTTTTTTCTGCGATATTTTGATGAAATTTCAGCTATTTTTTGCGATCATTTGACGAAAATCGGCTTTTTTCCGCGATTTTTTGACGAAATTATGCGTCCCGTCTCCGATTTTTCGCGTAATTTACGCGCTATAGCGCGTCCGCGGCATCGCTGAACGCTGATTGTCTTCATTTTGAAAGACCTATCCAATGATATGACATTCAATATGGTGCGTAAAATTTTTTTTTCATCTCTACCACCATTTTGTATTTTATGGCCACCATTTTGAACTTATAAAAACAAAACCTAGCCTATAACCATCGGACTGTTAAGACGAATCAATAGAGACCTCATTCATTAAAATCCAACCAGCCATTGGGATGTTTCAAGGGTATAAAAAAATCCACATACCCAGATACGCGTGAAACACATAACCCTTCTTGGCAGTCGGGTAAAAAAGGAAAGGGTCATTCATATGAAAATATATAGTTTTTCAACTGAAACAATATCTTGGACATTTTATTGAAAAATTAGATTAACCCGGTACAGACACGCAAAACACAACCTGAAATCAAAATAATTAGTTTAGTCAACCGCACTTGCAAAAAAGTCCTTCCGGCCAGTGCCAGGAGGAAGAGGTAACTTTCATATTCTTTATTTTTAAAAAGCCAGCTTATATTATTCAAACACACAAAGCTCAATTTACTTGAAACCGATTATAGGAGATTCAATACTAATTTTTATTAATACTAAATCATTATGAGGGAGAATTTCGCGAAATTAGTCAGCTTTATCCAAGCTGCTTTTATTTAAAGTAACTTATATTTGGTTGCAGAATTCGGCGATATCTTGAAGTGCCTGCCATTTTAAGACAACATGGTGGATGAGGCTAACCAGTGAACTTGGTCGAGACCTTAGTAATTCATGTGCACATGTTCACTCACATCGGAATTGGTTGATATATACAAGTGCTGTCGCAGGCAAAAAATCAGATTTTTCAAAATGTCACCCACATTAGAAATTCAAAGTGCTATATCTGAGCCATTTTTTAAGATAACGATAAAACAAAAAATGCTCCGGAATCCTTATATCAAGGTCAAATACTTAAAAAAGAAACCTTTTTCAATTTCTAAATTTTTTGCACCTTACTTTAAATACAATTTTTTTTATTTACTGGCCGCTATTTTGAAACAAGATGGCTGATAAAGCTGGCCAACGAACTTGGGCAAGACATTGCTATATACTATCCACATGCCTTCTTACATCGAAATAGGTTAATAAATACACGTGTTATCGCGTGACAAATATCAGATCGTTTCAAAATTTCAGCCATGCTAGAAATTCAAAGTGCTATAATTCAACAATTTTTTAAGATACAGACAAAACAAAAATTGCTCCAGAATCTTTGTATCAAGGTTAAACACATAAAAAAAAAATCTTTTTCATTTTCCAATTTTTTGATACCTCATTTTAAATTTTAAATTAAATTAAAAAAAAAAATGGCAGCCCTTTTGAAACAAGATGGTGAATGAAGCTGGCCAACAAACTTGGTCTAGACATTGGTATGTACTATGTACACACCAAGTTACATCCAAATCGGTTCACAAATACGCCTGTTATTGCGTGACAAAGATCAGGTCATTACAAAATGTCAGCCACAATAGAAATTCAAAATTCTATAACTCAGCCATTTTTTTTAGATATAGACAAAACAAAAACTGTTCCGGAATCTTTGTAAGAAGGCCAACACATACAAAAAAAATATTTTTCATTTTCTAATTTCTAGGTACCTCATTTTAAATTAAAAATTTTTTAAAATGGCTGCCATTTTGAAACAAGATGGCAGATGAAGCTGGAGAACGAACTCGGTCGAGACATTGGTATGTACTATGTATACACCGAGGTACATCCAAATCGGTTCATAAATACGCCTGTTATCGTGTAACAAAAATCAGGTCATTTCAAAATGTCAGCCACGCTAAAAATTCAAAGTGTTATAACTCAGCCATTTTTTTAAATATAAACGAAACAAAACATGCTCCGGAATCTCTGTATCTAGGTCAAACACATAAGAAAAAAAAAAAATTTCATTTACAATTGTTTAATACCATATTTCAAATTAAAAAAAATTTTAAAACATTTAAATGGCCGCCATTTTGAAACAATATGGCAGATGAAGCTGGCCAACGAAGTCGGTCGAGACATTGGTATGTACTATGTATACACCTAGGTACATCCAAATCGGTTAACAAATACGCCTGTTATCGCGTGACAAAAATCAGGTCGTTTCAAAATGTCAGCCATGCTAGAAATTCAAAGTGCTATAACTCAGCCATTTTTTAAGATATAAACGAAACAAAAACTGCTCCGGAATCTCTGTTTCAAGGTCAAACACATAAGAAAAAAATATTTTTTAATTTTCAAATTTTTTTAACTCTGATCTTGTCAAGAAAATTCTAGAAGATAACAAAAGTTTAAAATCAGCTAAGCGAAAACTTTGTGTTGGAAGAAAAGGTATTTTTGCACTAAAGAGGGCAGATGGAACAATCACCAAAATCAATAAAGAAATAGTACACATTGTCGAAAAATTCTATAACGATTTATATAAATGTGAAGATCAGAGGGAAATCAACTTATGTGATCCACGAGAAAACTTAACAGAAACCGATGCCATAATCCCAGTGACGACAGACGAAGTTTTACAAGCCATTAAATTTATGAAAAAAGGTAAATGCCCCGGAGAAGATGGAATTACAATCGACCTTATCAAAGAAGCAGGAGAAGAATTTGCAAAAATGCTATCCTTACTGTTTTCCAAATGTCTCCAGAAGTCAGATGTACCAGAAGATTGGAATAATGCTGTGATGGTGCTACTTTACAAGAAAGGAGAGAAGGAAAATATTAAAAACTACCGTCCAATCAGCTTACTGTCAGTGATTTATAAAATTTTCACCAAAGTTTTAACGACAAGACTTGAATAAGCTCTGGACTCAGCTCAACCTAGAGAACAAGCAGGATTCCGAAGTGGATTCAGCACAATGGATCATATCCAAACGGTAAGGGAACTCATAGAAAAACATAAGGAATATAATGTACCTCTTTGCCTTGCCTTTATTGATTATGAAAAAGCATTTAATTCGGTCTACACATCAGCAGTAGTAGAATCTCTGGAGGACATTGGTATAGACAAACCTTACATCAATATTATAAAGAAGGTTTACAAGAAAGCAACAGCAACCATTCGCTTGGACAAAGGAAAAGCAAAGATCAAGCTTGGAAGAGGGGTAAGACAAGGAGACACCATTTCGCCTAAGCTTTTTACTGCTGTCTTAGAAAATATTTTCAAGAAGCTGGATTGGGAAAACAAAGGGATTAGAATAAATGGGGAATATTTAAGTCATCTCCGATTCGCTGACAACATTTTAATTTTCAGTAACAGTCCTGAAGAATTGGAAAATATGCTAAAAGATTTGGCAGAAGCTAGCATTAATGTGGTATTAAAAATAAACTTGGAAAAGACTAAGGTGATGTTCAATTCATTTGCATCAAAAAAGAAAATCGTCTACAACAACACTGAAATTAAAGAAGTGCAAAGTTATGTGTACCTTGGGCAAGAAATATCATCTGATAATAGTATCATGAATGAAATCAATAGAAGAATAAGAAATGGATGGAGTGCTTTTGGGAAGAACAATATTATTCTGAAGAGTAGCATGACCCTGTGTTTGAAAAGAAAGGTATTTAACCAATGTGTTTTGCCTGTCCTAACTTATGGAGCAGAAACATGGACGCTAACAAAACGGATGGTACAAAGATTACAAACAACACAGAGAAGTATGGAAAGATGTATGCTAGGTATAACTAGAAGAGACAGAAAAAGAATAACCTGGATAAGAAGTCAGACGAAAGTTTTTGACATCATTGAAAGAATTAAACGGCTAAAATGGAAATGGGCTGGGCACATCGCAAGAAGACAAGACAATAGATGGAGCACAAACACCCTACAGTGGTATCCCAGAGATGTAAAACGGCCAAGAAGACAACCTCAAGTAAGATGGAGTGATGAAATCAGAAAAGTAGCTGGTGTAAATTGGATGACTAAAGCACTAGACAGGAAACATTGGAAAAATCTGGGGGAGACCTACATCCAGCAGTGGATTGAAAATGGTTGATGATGATGATGATGATTATATATATATGTATATCAACATTTGAACGAGGGTGGTTTCGGGGTCTGGGAGTTATGATCGATGAAAATATACCACAATTTTTTGAAATCGCTTTCCTCCGAACGGCTGCAATAGGTAGCTTTTTGTAATGAAAGCTACCTAAAAGGAGGGGATGGATTGACACTCATTTTTTTTTTTTTTTAAATATAAACTAACCCACAATCGACTCAACCTGACATACGGGTTGAGTTTAATCATATTACCTGATCTGATGCAGAGTTATCCTCTCAAATCAAAATATCATCTGACAACAATTAAATTTTGACCCCTATGAGGGAGGAGAAAAAGATTTCTCTCCATACCCCCCCTCCCCCTCATTAGTTTGGCTTAGGTATGCAAAACATATGGTGGATGAGGGCAAGTCCAAACCTGCTAAAGAGAGAGGGAATGCTAAAGTCAAACTCTTGCCTAATATATAAGTGTCTATGCCTCAACGAAGGATCCTGAAGGATCACCACTGAAACTTGGTATCAATATAATACAACTAAAGTGGGTAATCATTTGCTATTTTCATTTGTTATCTCATGCTTAACATTTTTTAAATGTTTTGAAGCTGCATAAATTACAAATAGTTTAGTGAAAGCTAATTTTTAAATTCTTTCAGCCCAGCTGTTAGCATGCTAGCCAAAAAAACAAATGAGCAAGCTTGGGGCAATGTTCATATGTTCAACATCAGCATGGTTTAGGCAGGGTAACTTAAGTTTTTTTAGGTTTTTCCTGTAGATAAAGTATAATTTAGGCCACTTTCCCTTCAAAAATCTTCCCTAAAAACATCCCTCCGATACCAATATGGCAAAAACTTGCTGATACTTGACAAAATCTCATGTCCTCTTTATCACAGGAAAAATTGATGAAATATTTTATATAACACTAGGGGGCTCTACCTCCTGCTCGCTGATGCTTACCAAACCTGTGAGTTGCGATGCAATTCACATTGGGACCACTCTCGCTTCACTTGCTCGCCCCTAGCCCTTTTTACAACAACTCTGGCCAGAATGAATACTATCATAAATCATTTTAACATATGAAATTTACAAAAATTTTTAATGAAAAAAAGTAGTTGAAAACACAATTAAAAATGCACTTAGTTGGTACTACCAATGGGCATATATCCTTTTAACATTATGAAATTTACAAATTTTTGAAATGTAAAAATAATTAACTGAAAAAAAATTAGCTTGGAAACACAATTAATTTAAGACTCATTGCACATATAATATTGTACAGCACGGCTTAAATTCCTTTAGGAAAACTTTTGGAAAACACTACGCTACAGCAAGATAGTTCAATATAAATCTACAATCATTGTCTAAAGTTAATTTGACATGAAAAATACAATAACTCCCAGATGCTTGGCAAGTTCACAAAATGTAAACAACACAGTTTCTGCTGTTTCTAAAAGAATTTTCTTGATCAAAAAGTTGATTTCCTGAATGCATGACGTGACCATAAAATGAACTAATAACTACTGTTACTCACATATTGGCCGAAAGATTGTCCCATGTTAAAAAAAAAGTTCCTGCTCTGAATTTTGATTTGCTGGATTAGATATAAATGGCAATGAATATGATGTCATGCTGACAGAATTTTTCAGTTTTATATAGACTCTAAAGGTCAGGACGTCATTGGGAGTTCCTAACAAACCATTGCTATACATTTCCTGTCTGTTGCTATGCATTTCCTGGAGGTAAGTCCTTCACACAATCGAAAACTTACCTTGAAATCGGTTGTTTGTTTGAAACAATTCTACCTTGTGTATCCCACTTTTCGAGTCTATATGAGAATGAATGCCTCCTTTCTTGCAAATATGACACCATTTTCAACATCAGAACCATTCATTGCTTCCAAGATTAGAGCGCCATTTAAGTAATTGTTTAAAAATTCCAGAGTTTCATTAAATATTTATTATTTTAAATAGGAAATTATGTAATTTTCAGAAATATTTTAATTTGTGCATGCCAAGGATCTTTAAATAAACAGCGATTCAGTCTATTTATGAGCAGGAATAGAGATAGGTAAATATGATGTCATCATTGACACAGTTACAGAAAAATATTTTATAGTATGGGTGAAAATTCCCCTTTTGTTTTCTGAATGACATAATTTTCTTTATCAGAAACATTTTGCCTTACACATTTCTTACTATGCTAGATTATTTGCTGTTGTTTTATTTACACAATACACAGGTTACTTAATATTATTTCTCAATATACAATCTATGTTCTGCTCTTCCGCAATTAGTGGCATATTTAAAAGAATCATTTTAATATATTTACATTTGATGAAAAACATTGACATTTTTCTTTTAAATATGATGCAAGTTTCAGTGTTGAAATCACACATCTGATTGCTGGAATATAATAAGGCAAATCAATTTTATGTTATTATATTTGTTGCCAAAAGGCAAGCGACAAATTCAGCCTTTTTTTTTGTACTATGTAAGAGAAATATATATATATATATATATATATATATATATATAAAAACATTATATATGAGGCAAAGTAATGCAACTTTTACAAAGAATTTTTTACTAATTGAAGTGTGAAATAACGTGAATTTTTCATTGAGCATTATGTTGCTTCACATTTTCTTTTTTGTATTGTAGATGGCTTAATTTACATACATGGTTCAAAATAGTTCTACTTCAACCAATTGTAATGTTATTTTTATACAATCATTTCTACCGTAATAAATATATAAACATACAAAGGCAAGTTAAAACCATGATATACCACAGAGTAAAAACAAAGTGTATTATTGATACAAAAGGGTAAAGAAATAATGTTATATGTACTGATATTTTTTGTTAATTGCTAAAAGGTGTTAAAAAAAAAAAAAAAAAAAAAAAAAAAAAAAAAAAAAAAGAAAGAAAGAACATACATATATATATATATATAATGTTTTAATATCACAGGTTAAAAAGGTTTTTACAAATTTTTTACATATATCAGCTCCACCAGAGTCTTTCTGAAGACAACTGGTAATATCTTATTTCTTCATGATCTATTCTATTACGCATTGCTCTCAAGCCCCATCTCTAGACCTCTCTCATTACTATTTCTTCTCTGAGTAGGGGGCTCTGCCCCCTACGAGCTATGCTCGTCAACCCCCGTTCAGACACCGCAGACTCTAAAAGTACGCTAATTTGATCGGCTTTAAAAAGATTTCGGAAGATTGAATTATAATTTAAAAAACAGTGGCGATCTCCCTATAAACGGATTTCTATTCATTTCTCTTTGATTGGGGAATTTTAAGGCCAAATCCGCTACGGTACTACTTGATTATCCCGTCGACCAATTTTGCCAAATTATATAAATTGCCAAACCACTCGCCAAATTATACAAATTGACATAATTTTTATTTTAAATAACGAAAGAACAAATAAATTAGTGCAACATTAATAAAAATACAAATAAAACGTCGAAATAAAAATAACTTGATGACGTAGACAAGTTCAACTTGCTTAAGCGTGACTATGTACGTGTACTTGACCACTGCTGGTCACCACACGGTGCCCTCTAAAAGGACCGCCACGGCACCCACTGCAAGGGGGATAGTCAAGTTAATGTGACATTTACGATCAACCATTATTGGCATTTAATCTTATAGTTTGGCGAATGATAGATTTTTGGTCGACGGGATAACTAAGTAGTACCAAAAATACATATGTCAATCGCTGTTTTCGTCTTTAATTAAGTAAAATAAGTTAAACATTTCAAAATAATCTAATATAAAAGGAATTAAGTAAACAGAATCTTTGTCTCCCGGTATTTTTTAACAAAGCGAAAAGAAAGTTCTTTTAAATAAGACATTTTAAATTAATCGTTTTTAATCTGACATAATTTTGACCAAACTATTCTTTCTTTTTTTTTAATATTCACGTGAAAATACTTGTGTTAGAAATGAAATATTATTTGCGCTTTCTAACAAAAATAGTTGAAAAGTATCCTCTCAAAATATCAAATAAATGTCTAGCACAATGTCTAAATTTAAACCGTTTTGCAATATTATTTTGAGTTCATTTTATGTAATAACTGTAATGTGACGTAAATATGATGTAATTTCTCCTATTTAAGACTTCTAACGCATGTTAATAAATTTATTATTTTACAAATTCCTTTCTCTCTTAAAATTCACGTGTAATTATAGTTTTTATGGCATAATTTTTAATAAGTTCCTGCTTTTTGTACATAATTATTTAATTCTAATTCCAAATGTTTTTTTCTATTTATAATAGTCACGTGTAAATAAATTTTTTATTTATTTACACGTATAAATATTTTTTTTTTCTTTGAAGCAAACATTATTGTTTCCGCTGTTTATACAGTTGGCAACAGTTTAAATTAATATCACTTTCTAAAATCTGTAAAAAATATCTCTAGAAATGCTGAAAATTTGAATTTAAAATAGAAATAAAACCTCAAAAAATTAGTCAAATTACAAAAAGAAATACAGTCTGCACACCGGGAACTTCAAACGTATAAAATGATCTAAAAATGATTAAATTCCCATGAACAGTTTTTGCTCCTATAAAACTTTTTTAGTGGAACGATTTTGTCCAACTTTAGCATTAAATATCTCTTAAAATAATTCTTCGATTTGAAAACTGTCTACATCAGCGTGTTTATCAAACATTTCTGTATAATACCACCGATTTTCATATTTTTGTATGCATTATTTTTCTTAATATTAACGAAGAAAGACCTCCGGTCACAAAAAATTCAAAACCAGCGGCGGCGGTGGTGACAGCGGTAGTTTACTTTTTTTTTTTAGAATAGAGAGATACTTGCAATCATAATCTTGAAGTAATTCTAGGCACAATTTTGGCATGTTAAAAGATACTGAATCATTACATATTGTATTTTTATGTATAACAATTTTGATAATTTCTCTTATAATAGATGGATAGTAAAATTTATGTGAATGTCACTTCTTGATTTAATCTTGAAACTGAAAGTGCTGTAATTTTTGTATTGAACTTTATATAAGCAATATGTTTCTTCTTTCTACAATTAAATATTTTGTTAGTCATAGCAATATAATACTACTTCGATCCATCAGATTTAATTATATGGAATTCCATAAACTCTTGAATAATTTTCAAAATGTACTATGTCAGTTACTGCAAATCATATCCTTTAATTAGGGAGGGGGTTTAGCTATCAAACAGATATCGAAAAGATTGTATTTTAATCTTTCAAAAAAAGCCTGGAAAGTATTTATGTGTAGCAAGCTTGGATTTGTGAATTAATTTTTTCAGTTAATTAAAGGATATCGTTTGCAATAAACTGACTCAGTACATTTTGAAAATTATTCAGGAGTTTATAAAATTCTAAGTATTACAGCTGACAGATCGAAGAATTACTAATATTGGTATGACAAACATAAAATTTAATTGTAGAAAGAAGGAATATATTGCTAATATAGTAGACTCCCTCAAATCCACATAGCTTGGGACCAGGAATTGTGCAGATTTTAGAATTTTGCTGATTTCTGGTCACTGTTTTGTTTATATTTTTTAAACAGTAATTTGAATGTAATAATGCACTTGAAATCATAATGAAAGCATACAATAAAGTGAAATATTAAAATAAGTAAAATAATAAAAATTAAGTAAATTAAAAAAATAATTAAAATATTAAAACAAGTAAACTAAATATGCATATGCAAATAATGATGAGATAATTTTTTCAAAAGTTATTCAATAAGACTCACCCTCATAAAAGGTACACTAATAATTTACATCAAAATTATAAAACAATGAAGTTTTATTTTATGTTTAGCCAGTCTTATTAACCAAAGAAGCATGATTAACAAATAAAAATATTTGCTAAAATTATCACAGTTGCCATCAGTGCTATCTAGATTTTTTAAAAAGTAAATTTATACTTCCATCATGAAAAAGCATGAGTTCAATCATATTAACCACAATTACTTATTAAAATGTGCATCAAATGCTATAAAAAATTTAAAAAATCTCGAATTTTACCCCTAAAACTCGAATTTTACCCCCTCTCAACTGTAAGTTTTACTGTTTACATCTGCAACAATATGCAGATTTTAGGCATTTGTGGATTTTAGGGTTGCAGATTTGAGGGAGTCTGCTGTATAAAGTTCAACAGAAAAACTACAGCACTTGCAAGGTTAAAACAAGACGAGGCTATCTAGATAATTTTTCCATCTAATTTCTATTATAAGAGAAACTGTCGCACTAGTAAAAATACAATATATAATGACTCAACATCTTTGTTTAATTTTCCAAAATTATGGCTAGAATTATTTCAAGATTATGATTATAAACATCAGAGAAGAAATAGTAACCAGAGAGGTCTAGAGCTGGCATTTAAGAACAATACATAAGAGATCATGCAGCAATAAGATATTCCCAATTGTTTGCAGAAGGGCTCTGGTGGAGCCAAAACATGTAGACAGTTTGTAAAAATCTTTTTAATGTGTATTTTTGTGGTTTTATGTAATACCTTGTAGCAATTAATGAAAGAATATTAAATCTAGGTGTTTTGATTATTATATTTTACTTTTATATTAAATTAACGAAAGTGACTAACCTTTTCTGCTTTATACTGCGAAATTGTATGTTGT
This sequence comes from Maratus speciosus, assembly GCA_963932465.1. Taxonomy (NCBI): domain Eukaryota; kingdom Metazoa; phylum Arthropoda; class Arachnida; order Araneae; family Salticidae; genus Maratus; species Maratus speciosus. Next base: position 147,088,285 of record OZ010791.1, read on the forward strand.
AGATCATCTATTTTATTTTGTAACTCTTTTTCTTTAGACTGGTGCTCTTGGATTAAAGAATCTTTTTCTTGTTCTAAAGCTGAACATTTTGCAGTAAGTACTAGAAATAATTAAAAGAAATAAACATCAGTGAAGCCTTAAAAAAAAAAGTATACATTAATAATAATAATAAATAAATAAAATAAAATAAAAACTATTCTTCTTACTGTCAGTTTTGCTCTTTGATTTATGCAAAAGGCCAAGATATTTTTTCACTAATTTGATTAGCTCATCTTTACTTTTCTCTTCAAGCTGAAAATATAGAATAAACTGGTAAGTCATAAGCAGATGATAAAACAGTTTTGCTTTAAAACAGCAATATGAAGTATCAACTGACTCAATTTTCAAATTTTTGTGATAGTTTTATTATAAAAGAAAATCTATGATTTTATAAAGAATAAGGCAATTTATTTACAAACACATGGCAGAGAATTCTTTTTATAATAAATGATTACATCGATATATCATATGCAGACGTGCATTCAGTAAGTTTTTGGTCATCTTTTCTAAATTTTGTATTAGATGTTTAAGGGGGCTGGTCACTCAGCTTCGGTATTCTTCTCCATAATATTAAGTCTATGGACTTTTGATGCATTCGTATATTTAAAATATCTTCTCGGGAGATTCATATTTTTAACATATTTTTTCTGTGTACTCTTCTTAAAGGATGTCTCTTTTTTTCTTAGTTTTCAAAATATATCTAAAATCTATGCTGAATTTAATATTTTATGTGTTAAAAGCGGGCGAACTGTGAGTAAGATTTTAACACTTCCTACGAAATTAAGTCTATACTTTAGAAATATTTTGGTAATTAAGAAAAAAAGAGATATCTATTAGGAAATAAATGTACACAAAAAATAGAAGTTAAAAATATTAATTTCCCGAGGAGATATTTTAAATATACAAATGCATCAAATGCCCATAGACTTTACATTATTGAGGGGAAATCGGAAGCTGAGTGACCAGCCCCCTTAAGGACCCGGATCAGTAAGATTTGATATTTACCCCTCCCATGTTAAACGAATGGCCTTGGAATGCATTCCTATTTATCAAATAACAAGTCAGAAAATTAATATTTTTAACTAATTTTTTTCTGAGTGCTCTTCTTAAGGGTGTATTCTAATCCAAAATGCTTATTTTCTGATTTATTTTTCAATTAATTTTTGCTCTTAAACGCATCAAACCGGCAAATTCTCTTATTTAGAAACTCCATAATGTGCCGTGCTTGTCGAATTTTTAATAAATTCAGAAAATATTGCAAAAAATGCTGTCAAAGTTTGTGTTTTGAACCGAATTTTCCGAAGTGGGAAATCTGGGAATGAAAAAAATGGTTATACTGAGGAAATAATTGCTTAAAAATCAAATTCTAATTAATTGAGCGAAAAATGAAATCACATGGCCTCTTACACATCTCTTCAGAAATCACCTCAGCAAGTTTCATGTTTTTACTTTTAGAAATGAGTCTGAAAATATCTTAGAAAATTTCGAGCTGTTGAGGGTGAAAAAATATTTTTTCAAATACACCCTTAAAGGATGCAGTTTTCTGTTTTGCTTGACAAAATAATTTAAAAATAAATACTTATTTTTTAATTTAGTGCTAAAGTCTTAGGAAGTAAGCGAAATGTGTTTAACATTATGCAACTTCAAAACTTTTTGGAGTTTTAAAATTTTAAAAAGTGTGTAAGAAAGTGTATGTTTTCATCTATTCATAAAAACAAAAAAATTCCACGTAACTTTATTTGAACTCCAGATATTTGATAAATGTTAAAAAATTTCCTTCCCCCCTCCAAGCCATAAATCAGGTGTCGAAGAAGGGAGCACACGACCTTTGACACCATGTTGAATCTCAGGATGGGAGGCTCGCGGAAAGACAAGGGAGACAAAATACCGATTGAAAGCCACTGCTATTGAAAGAATTGCATTTGAAAGAAGAAAAAAAAAGAAAAGAAAAGACAAAAGAAAACTAAAGAAAATGTTACTTATACCTTATTCAGAATGTCTAAAGCAATCATTTAACAGTAAAAGAAATTAAAATATCGTCAAGATGATTTACAGTTTAAACGAAATTTTGATTGCTCATTATTCTGTCAAATAAATCAATTAGAAGTAGAAACTTCACACATCTTTGTTTCATCTTTGTTTAGTGTCTGACTTTCAGTTACTTAAAATAAAATAAAATGCATACACCTCTCATTTTTACTTTGCATACTAACGTATCATTTAATTTCGTGTATTTTGTAATTTAAAGTTTTCTTTTCTCCTAAATGTAAATTTCAAATAGTTGTAGAAATTAAAAGATGTATCATAACTCGGTACTGTTGTAGTTGTCAGAGCATAAAGATTTTATTTATTTTTAATATAACTTATAAGATCTATGGACCGTATAAAAATTAAACATGTGTACCCTTTTAAAATTGAATGGCACGACTATTTCATCAATGCAATCTTATTCCCTGCCTTATTTTGAACACTTCTGCAAATCACATTGATTATATATCACCAACAGTAAAAAAAAAAAAAATCCCTGCCAGATCATGCAGAATTATTAGATTCGCTTCAAATTTGGTATACTGGCTTATTTTGTTAAGGAGCTTTCCTGATTAGATTTAGAGGTTCATTAGTTAAGTATAAAGGGGGCAAAGGGGCTACCCCTCCTTAATTTAGATAAATGGGTTTTTCATGCACAATTATTCCATTTGCTCCAAATTTGGTATACCAGTTTATTATGTTAAGAAGCTGCCTTGATTAGATTTGGAGGTTCATTAGTTAAGTATAAAGGGGGTTAGACCCCCCCCCCCTAGCTTATATGAATGGGTTTTTCATGCAGAGTTATTCGATTTACTCCAAATATGGTATGCCGGTTTATTGTGTTAAGGAGCTGCCTTGATTAAATTTGGAGGTTTATTGGTTAAGTATAAAGGGGGGGGGGTCTAGTCCCATGTCCCCTAATTCAGATAAATGGGTTTTTTATGAAGAATTATTTGATTTGCTTCAAATTTGATATACCAGTTTATTCAGATATGGCGCTTCTTTCATTAGATTTGGAGGTTCATTGGTTAAGTATAAAAGGGGAAAAAAGGGGGGGGGGCAAGTCCCCTTCCCTTAATTTAGATAAATGGATTTTCGTACAGAATTATCCAATTTACTTTTTTTATGTTCATTCTGATAAGAGGCTTTTTCCTGGTTAGATTTGGAGGTTCATTAGTTAAGTATAAAGGGAAGGAAGGGGAGTTAGACCCACTCTTAATTTAGAGAAATGGTTTTTTCATGCAGAATTATCTGATTTGCTTCATATTTGGTATACCGGTTTATTATGTTAAAGTGCTTCCCAGATTAGATTTGAAGATTCATTGGTTAAGTATAAAGGGGGGAAACGGGAACTAATCCCCCTTCATTTATTTTTTGAGGGACATTATTTTTTGAAATAAGAGTATAATACACAATTAGTGTGAACAGCCTGTGAGCTCAATAACATCAATTTAACTGGGCACTTTTCTTTTTATTTTAAATATATTCTCCCTCTATCGAAAAATGAATTATTACGGCACATTATATAGTTTCTGAATAAGAGAACATACCAATTGGACGTGTTTGAAAGTAATTTGTAATGTTTTTAAAGGAATTTTATAACTGAGTTGAAAGAAAATTTAAAAAATTTAAAATAATTAATATTCTAAGATTTTGTTTCTATGACTTAAAAAAAATTAAACTAAAAATGGATTTAAATAGTTAATTATATAGTTTTGCCTTATTAGATTTTTCCTATTCAATAGAATTACATAATATGTTTTGAATTATTATCCTAGAACTAATTAGGGTTTTGTTGTTAAATTATTGATAGTTTCGCATTTGATTTGTTAGTTATATATCAATGTGATGATCAATAGAATTGTTCATATAAGTTACAGTTTTTCTCATCTTATAATCGTATTTGTAATTTAAAAAAAATAATAATAAATATTTTAAAAATGCATGCAAATGTACTTTAAAAATATATCCATTGAAAGAAAACTTTAAAATAATTAAATTTTTGCTAATCTCTCTGCATATTTCTCCCACTCTCTCTCAAAAACAGGAATAAATTTCATTCCAAAGATAGTTTCACACATTGGAAGAATGAATGAAACTATGCTTCAGGGAAAGGGGAAAATAGATAATTTATTTAATGAGTTTCCTTTTTACTGTGGTTCAATTGTTAAAATCAAAATGTGTCCTAAAGAATACATATAATGATCATGTTAGAAACTATGTCTGTTCATTGCTTCAAAAATTATAAACAATATAGGTTTACTTACATCATTTGAAAGGATTTTAAAATTTATACATATCGCATAATTTTTCCCCCTTGTTTAAAATGCGATAGCAACTAATACTATATAATTGATATTTTATGATATAAATGTCTTTGATCGTAAGTGAAAATCATTATAAAAATTAAATTAAAAACCACACAAAAAAAATTATAAATTATAATCATTCATACATGATGTAATTATTTGCACCAAATATTTATTAAATCATATTAAATGAAAATCAATATAAGTTTTACCATAACTCATTTTGCAAATCTATTTAGATCTACAGAAAATTTTGTGAATGCTGTGTAAAAGTTCTCACGCTTTTCTTTAGAGACTGTGTAAATGCGCAAACTTTTAAATTATTCAAATATTCAAAATTTTAAATTATTCAAATAAAACTAGTCAGGAAAAAAATCATTCAATGTCTTGTTTCTAAAAAACTGAAAAAGAATTCAGAAATATTTTTCCTATACTGTCCAAAATAACACTACAGCTTATCTATCTCCCTACCACTGGGGTCATAAATTTTATCTACTGACCGGGTTGGACTTTGCGGTAATTAACAGTATCCGCCCACTTGACAGATCTTGGGGGAGTTAGCATCAACTCGTTAATCATCAAATCACATCTCGAAGAAATGCGAAATCTTTTCTTACTGACCAAGACTCGTAATATTATATTTGGAAAGTGTAATATTTAGTACACATATATACTGCGTATGTCATAATAAAAAAAATCCCTGCCGGCTCGACCTACATGCGGAGGTAGATTTTGAAGTACTATAATTTTACCAACAAAAACTAAATCAAAATTAGAGATAAACCCAGTTTAACAATTTTATCTGGCTGCTTTTGATGAATTTTTAATTTCTTTTTTCTGTAAGAGCTTGTTTTATTAAAATCATATTAAGTCTGTATTAAAAAAAATATTTTTTCTCCGCTCAACAACTCTTTATTTTCTGACACATTTTTAAAAGTAAAAACAGGAAACTTGCTGATGTGATTTTTTGGTGATTTATAAGCGACCTGTGTTTTTATTTTCAGTTGAATTAATTAGAACTTGATTTACACTTATTTTCTCCGTACGACCATTTTTTTCGTTTCCAGCACTATCGCTTTGGGAAATTCGGTTCAAAATGCTCATTTTGATAGCATTTTTTGAAATACATTCTGCCTTTATCAAAAAATTGACCAATACAGCACTTTATATAGTTTCTGAATAAGAGAACCTGCCAATTGGATGCGTTTGAGTGCGAAAATGAATTTAAAAATGAGTCAGAAAATAAACCGTTTGGATTTCAGTACACCCTTAATACGATAATTTTTTTCATCAACCCCTATTTTTTTTTTTTTTTTTTGTAAGAGTTGATCCTATTAAAAACTTGTCAATATAAAAGTTGTAGAAAATATCAAGAAGATTTATAATAAGTTTAAGCGAATTTGATATCTTAAGAATTGAGGAAGTTATGAGTTTTTTTCTCCCTAAAACCCTAATTTTTGCACCCTTTGAGTCCATTTTTAATTTTATGAAAAATTTGTGATACATAAATTTTTAGCCCTTTTCCTAGAAGTAATAATAACTTTAAACTGATTTGATATGTACAAAAATTAAGAAGTTATGGGTTTTTTTCAGTTTTCACAAAAACCGTCCCTATTTCCACCCCCTTGGTTTTGATTTTGCCCATTAACGAACTTGACCAAGATTTTCTACCCCTTGATTTTATGTATCAGTTTGGAAGAGATTTGTGCAGAGATATGGAAGTTATTGTGTCCATAAAGGTACTTTATGAACACGATAGATAGATATATAAAGTTTTTCACTGAGGGTGGTTTTGGGTTCTAGGGGTCATGATCGTAGACATGCAAAAATTTTTCAGAAATTCCAACATAGGAGCAATCGCAATAGGTATTATTTCATACAAAATCTACCTAAAATGTATTTATACATAACATAAAATGCAATTGGCTTGATCACAAACCACCAATCAGAAGAAAGAACCAGTGAAATTTATGTCACATTTAAAAGAAAAGTTATATTAGCATTCATAAAACTGAAACCTTTTAAAATGATTATGTTAAATGATGACCTAATAACAGAACGGCAGAAAGGTCAATTATGTCAAAAGCCTTGTCAATTATGCCATTTTCAAAAGAAAAAAAAATCATCTATGAAAATAAAGTTTTTACTATGATTGAAGCAATATGACGTCATATTCACTAACCTTTATTTCTGCACTTAACTAGCTCGAACCCCTAACATTTATTTTGAGATATTTGGTATTCTGAAATAAAACATTTTTGAAAATTATGTGATTTTCACATAATCATAATTAGTATTCACTAAAACTCAAACATTTAACAGTCATTGCTGTAAATAATTCACTAACGTCAGAAAAGAGTAATGCTGAAATTAGCACGCAGTAAAAATGATGTCATTCTAAAATGAAAATAAAATATATTATTGTACTTTTCTGTTATACCAACACCATTGTTGCCAAGTGCAAGGGGCTGTACATATATAACATTATCACTTTAGGGGGGGGGGGGGGTGTCTGGCACTTGTCTTTTGATATCATTATCATTCCGACCAAAATTTACTTTTTTTGGTAACTTTTTCTTTTACATCTGTTATCTTTTTTCTTTTAGTCTGTTATCTATTTTAATGAAAATACAAAGTTGTTATTAAAACCATTAAATGGTTATAAAATAATTTCATTCGAAAACATGAACTATCGCAATATTCGCCATTAATATTGTTCTGCTATATGTACAAAAAATTTCTTTATTAGAAAAACCAGATTGGACCAGGAAATTATACTTGTTATTTTTACTAGTAAAAAATGGGAAGAATGTTGTCCACCTGTTTTGTTTATAAGAAGTTTACCACTGTGCAGGGGGCAAGTGCAAAAAGACAATATTACTGTTGAATGTATCATGTAACAAAAAGCTACTAAATACTTTTAAATAGTAAGTATTTCTTTAAAGTGTTATTTGATATAAAGGTATTTATATTTAACAGTGATATTTTATTAACTTCTCCTCATTTAAATCAGAAAAGTATGCAAATAATAAATGTATAACTATATCTTTATATCATTGTAAATGTATAAAAATTAAAAGAACTAAGAAAATTGTAAAAATAAAAATAATTTCTAAACATTGAAAGTGTTATCGGCACTTTTCGGTTAGCAGGGCGACCGTGTTATATATACACATATATATACATACACATGTGTACAAGCCCATATATTTATATATACACATATTGTATATATACACACACATATATATGTATATATGCATACAAGTATATATACATAGTTATGTATATATAACACTGGCGCCCGGCTAACCGAAAAGTACCGTGTTATCATTAGAGTACGAAAAGAAAAGGAACTAAGAAAATTGCAAAAATAAAAATAATTTCTAAACATTGGAAGTGTTATCATTAGAGAGGAGAGGGAGTTTGAGGAATGATAACATATGATATTGTACGGGAAGAGAGGGTCCAAAATTGAAAAAAAGTTGATAACGTTATATAAGTACAGACTCTAACATTTGACGCCAGGCGAGTATTGTGAGTAACAAAGCTTAACCTTCTCTTTTCCAAACAATACTGGACTTTCTGTTTCATATTCAGCAACATTCTTTAACCTTTTCCCTCAGAAAAAAGGGGGTTGGGGGGGGGGGGAGAGAACAAAGGAAAGGAAAGATAGAACAGAATTCCGGAAGAAGACAGATAAGGGGGATATAAGAACTATTTTTCATGATTTTCAAAAATTTTTTTATCAAATGGTGATTTGGAATTCTGTCAGAAATAAGTAAACATTTCTAAGCACAAAGATTTATTGAAAAGCAAGAAATGCTGGAAGTTATGATGATATGGCAAAATGCAGCCAACGAGAAGCTTTGCCAAAACTGGGGATTTCTTCAACTTTTTTCTAACAATATTCAACATTTGATAACTGATTCTTCAAAACAAACCACAATTAGTCAGTATTTAAAAAAAATTGTAAGCAAAATGTTAAATGCAAATGAACTGTACTAGTATATGTATAATGTATTAAAGTGACTTTGATTTCTTTTTTTACTTTTATTTATGGAATATATTAGTAAGGAAACATAAAACTTATTTTAAAAAAATTAAATTTTGTATTGGCTGGTTTTTTCCAGGACAAATGTGATTTTAAAAAGAAATGGATACTTACTGTATATATAAATTAAATGCAAAAAAAAAAAAAAAAAAAAAATTAAAGTATTTAATTAAAAATGGTTTTTCACTTATGCAATACAACAAGCAATATGCTCTGTAGCCCAGGAAGTTCACATTGGATCTCCTGGTACATTATAAAACAAAAAAATGTCTGTGAATAACACCAATGTCATTTTTATAGTGACAGCGATCTAACCAATAAATTTTGCTTTGCAATTTAAATTTCTAAACATCATACAATTTCAATTTTTATACTGTGGAAAAGAAAAAATATACTTTCAGACCCAGTTTATTTGAAAGTCTTTTTTCATGGTTTTAAAAACACATTTCAAGCTCGATTTAAAAAAAATATATCATCTGCAGCCCAAGTAAGAAAAAATAACCTGCTTGCATTTAAAATACAGTAGATGATCTTTATAACGCAAAACTAAAAACGTGAGGCTGTGCGTTATATGGATCACACTTCATACATCATTAAATATACCTTGTAAACATGACCAAATATGTCTGAAGTACATCATAATACAGTAGAGTATCTTTATATTGCATTCTTTGGGACCAGGAGTTGTGCAATTATAAATTTTTGCATTTCACACATTGTTAAATTTAATTATAAAAATGTCACAGTATGCCTGGACCAAATTATTCATTATCAGGGGTGGGGTAATGCATCATTTTACTCGCCATTGGCGAGTGAATTTTCTGACAAGGGCGAGTGAATATTTAGGTAGTTTTCGAAAACTGCAAACTATAGAAATATGCTGATAACTTTTTTTTTTTTTTTTTTTTTTACTAGTTAGCTATATTTTGCAACTTTCCAAATTCCTGTGATGTAAACAAGTTCTATTCTATATTAAACTTTCCTTTCTTGCACATGTTTCTTAATTGTATAGAAAAAAAAATTATGGGAACATTGTAGCAATAGTAAGCAACTATTTTTGCAGTTGCGTAAATTTTGTCATCACAATTTTCAACTGTACTTTGCATTTTGCTGGCTGGTAAAATAAATCCTTGCCTGGTAAGATTTTCTAGAAATTTCCCATCCTTGTTCATTATATATTACTCATTTTAAACATTTTTATTGTAATAAAAACCTTTTTTTTTTATTAAAAAGCTGTGAATTAAGGAGATAAATATAAATTAATGTATCAAATTTAATCCTCTAGAGATTAGTAATTTTTTTACAATGTGGAATGCAGCTGCTGCTTAATTTGAAAATTCATTGTTTATGTCTGCAAAGCTGTGCATGATAGAGAATTGCATTATAAAGATCATCTACAGTAATATAAATTATTCATAATTTTTTTCAGGTTGATATTCCATAATGAAATTAAAACTTCACCAATAAATAAACAAAGAATAAGTTTAACAGATATGCAATCTAACTACATGCTTAAATTCTGAAATAATCAGAATACAAAACGCTGCAGTAAATAGTGAAATGTGTGTTGATTTTTCCAGCTATTTACCTCTGATATGTGGCTAATACGAAATCATTTTTAATAAATTTCAAAACTTTATTTAAAAATACAATTTATATTTTTTATATTAAAATGCTTTTTGATATTGTTGGTAATCTAAAAATATATATTAAATGTAAAAAATCAGTACTACTTAGTTATCCCGTTGACCAAAAATCTATCGCCAAACTATAAGATTAAATGCCAATAACGGTTGATCGTAAATGTCACATTCACTTGACTTTAAGCAAGTTGCACGTGTTTACGTCATCAAGTGATTTTTATTTTGACGTTTCATTTGCATTTTTTATTAATATTATATTATTTTATTTGTTCTTTGTTATTTAAAATAAAAACTATGTCAATTTGTATAATTTGGTGAATGGTTTGGCGATTTACATAATTTGGCGAAATAGGACGACAGGATAAGTAAGTAGTACCAAAAAATCTATTTGTTTTCAATTAAAAATAGTTTCCTTCTATATTCTGTACACCATGCAGTATGTTTTATAATCCGGGAAGCCTGGGTTGGATATCCTTGTTTCATTAATTGACAAAATAAAATATCTGCTAAAGTTTGTTTCTTAAAAATAGATTTTGAAGTCTCAACTCCTATTTATTGTTAGTTAAACAGTACTGTATGCATGAATAAATAGCTGAGTGTTCAAAATTTGTAAGCATTTATATGTAATTTAAGGGATTATCAATGCTGCTAATAATTTAAATTGTTATAAAAACCCTCTAGTTAGAAAGTAAACAATAGAATAATATAGTAAAGGCTTCTCTATATTCTAAAAAAAAAAAATAACTAATGCTGTCAACGCCACTGTAAATGAATTTTTTGTGACCGGGGGGTGGGGGGGTGGGGGTCTTTCTTTGTTAATATTAAGAAAACTACTGCATACAAAAATATGAAAATGGGTAGTATTATACAGAAATGTTTGATAAATATGCTGATACACACAGTTTTTAAATCGCATAATTATTTTAAGAGACATTTAACGTTAAAGTTGGTCAAAATCGTTCCGTTAAAGAAGTTTTGTAGGAGCAAAAAATATACATAGGAATTGAATCATTTTTTCTACGAATAATACATTAGAAGGTCCTGGTGTGCAAACTGCATTAATTTTTTTAATGACTCATTTTTTGAGGTTTTTATTTCCATTTAAAATTCAAATTTTCAGCATTTCAAGAGATATTTTTTACATATTTTAGAAAAGATTATTATTTTAAATTGTTGCCAATTTAAAAAACAGCGCAAAGAATAATATTTCCTTTAAATTAAAAATTTATTTACACTTGACTATTATAAACAGAAAAAAACTTTCAAATTAGAATTAATGATTACGAATTAAAAGCAGGGAATATTGAAAATTACTCCATAAAAACTATATTTACATGTGAATTTTAAAGGAGCAATAAAATTGTAAAATAATAAATTCATTAATATGCGTTAAAAAACAGGTAGGCATCCCCTGGTGGAAAAATTGAAACTAAAATATGTACGGCTATGGGGCATAATACGAAAGAGTGGTCAACGGAGTGTCGGCAAAAGTTAGAAAAGTGCACCCTGGCTGAAAAGGGTGGAGGTTTGAAAAATTGCTAAAAATACAGAAGTTAGAGCCCGGAGGGATAAATAATATAAGACTTTTTGAAAATTTTATGATTTTTCATGTGACTGCAAGTGTTCAGCTATAAGAATCCAAAATTTTAAGTCTTCAATTTAATTAGGAGCTCAGTTAGAAAAAAAAAAAAAGCTTAAAATACACAAGTTAGAGCCCAGAGGGGTAATATAAGACTTTTTCAGAATTTTATGATTTGTCGTTTGATGTGATGTGTTTAGCTATAAGAATCCAAAATTTCAAGTCTCCAACATATATAGTTTCTGAGAACAGGTTCTGTGACAGACAGACAGAGGAGTGAGACGAATAGGGTTTCGTCAGATGAACGAAACCCTAAAAAGAAATAAAACTTAAAAAATAATGAATTCATTAATATGCATTAAAAACCGTAAATAGAGGAAATTAAGCCATATTTAAAATGACCAAATAATAATATTGCCAAACAGTTTAAATTAAAAAATATATTTACACAGCACATTTATTTCACATTTCAGATTTCTAGATGGTCTTTTAAACTAGGTACTGTTGCCAAATCTAAGGTAGCGCAAATAAAAATATTTCCTTTCTAGCAACAAAAGTATTTACATGTAAATTTTAAAAGAGAAATTTTTTTTAAATAATTCATTAATATGCGCTAAAAGCTGTAATTGGAGGAAATTATGTCATATTTAAAATGGCTAAATAATATTATTGTCAAACAGTTTAAAAATACATTTACACGACACATTTATTTCACATTTCTAGATGATCTTTTAACCCTTACCCGGGGAAAGCAATACTGTGTCTGAAATGTTGAAAAGATTATCTGCCCCCAGAATCTGCAAATTCTGGTGCGAATCTATCAATTTTGAATAAAAATGAAGTGGGAAGCATATTCCCACTACCCGTGTAAGGGTTAAACTATTGTTGCTAATTCTAAGGCAGTGGAAATAAAAATATTTCCTTTCTAACAACAAAAGTATTTTCATGTGAATATTAAAAAGAGAAAGAAAACTTTGGTGAAAATTACGTCAGATTTAAAATGTCTTATTTACAACAACTTTCTTTTAACGCTGTTGAAAAATACTGGGAGACAAAGACTCTGTTTACTTCATTCAGTTTATATTAGATTAATTTCAAATGTTTAACTGACTTTATTTAATCAAAGATGGAAACAGCAATTGAATCTCTTAACAGCAGCAAATTCGGCCTTAAAATTCCCAATCAAACGGAAATGAATGGAAACCCATTTACAAGGAGATCGCCACTGGTTTTTTAATTACAGTAGACTCCCTCAAATCCGCACAGCTTGGGACCAGAGGTTGAGCAGATTTTAGAATTTTGCAGATTTCTGGTCATTGATTTGTTTACATTTTTGAAACATTAATTTGATTGGTAGTTAAGCAAGGGAAATTATAATGAATGCTTACAATAAAGTGAAACATTAAAATAATTTATTAGTTTAAACGTAAGTAATTATTAAAATAATTATGTAAAATAAAAATTTAGAAAAATATTAAATTATTACCAATGAAATCATTTCAATTCCATTCCAAAAGTCCTATGTTGCCATCTAGTGGTAAAGCGATCATAAGATCGACACGTCATCATATAGATATGCTAATTTATAGCAAAATCAAAAGTAATGTAAATTTATTTAGTAATAAATCAGCTGTAATAACCAAAAGAGAATGATTAACAAAAAATACATTGCAGTAGTCGCTGATTTCGGCACCATCTTGAATTTTGTTCCTGCAACTTAATTGTAAATTTCATTGTTTACATCTGAAAAAATACGCGGATTTTAGGGAGTCTACTGTATAATTCGATCTTCTGTAATCTTTTAAAGTCGATCAAATTAGCATGTTTTTAGAGTCTGTGGTGTCCGAACGGGTGTTGGTGAGCATAGCTCATAGAGTGCAGAGACCCCTAGTATTTTAAAATAAAAGAAGTTGATTTTGGGGCCCCCAAAGTTATAGGGCTGATGCCCAGGGTTTGAGTGGGCCTAGGCAAAAGACAGGCTCTGCTATTTAGAAATAATAAAAGTATTTGTTTAAATATGAAAATTTATAACTTTGTATTAGAATATAATCATAAAGAAAGTTATTTTTCTAAACATAGTTACTAAGAAAGTTCTCAAGAAACTTTATTCTACAAAACTTAAGCTAGGAAAGATATATGGAATAGTGTTCTAACAAAAGTACATACTAACAAAAATTATTATGGCAAAGGGGTAAAAAAATATTTTACAACCAGATATTTAAAGATGCTTTTAATGATTAAAATCATAAGATAATAACTGGATAATTTCTCTGTTTAGTAATACTTTGGTTTTGAATAAATAAAGTTTTAGTGTACAAAAAATTATAATAGAAAATACCCTCAAACACTCACTATATTTTTTTTCGTTTTATCATCATCTTTCTGTTCTTGACTACTTTCTATTCCTGTATCAGCCATAACTAAAACCTGAAAAAGATTTAAATGCCACATTTTAATGTAATGGTTGTGTGTAACAAAACTCGGTATATATTCATTTAGAAAAAAAAAAAAAAGACCATGAAGGAAGTATTTGCTTTTAATGAAATTACACACACAGTGGTAGAAAAGAGTATTTGAACAAGGCATATTTTTCATGTAATTTTTTAATTACAGTATGGAACCATTTATCCGGAAACCAGTTAACCGGAAAACCAGTTATCCGGAATGATATTTCTGATGGACTGATTTCAGAATCTTTGCAGAAAAAGGTATCACACACTGCCAGTTTGACATAGGCTTTGCTTAAACAATTGTATAATTTGATGACAACATCTAGTATTTGAAATGAAAACATATTTATTGTATTTTAAATGTTTTAATTTTTATGCAGAGGAAACAGAAGAATTTTTGTTCCTAAGGGATTCCCATAATTTTCCTTTTTAAAACTCTGGTTAACTTTTGATCTTTCTTGCATTGCTATCCAAGTAATCGAATTATTTAATATCAGAAATAATACCACAACCACATATATTCCACAAAACTTATCAAATGGATGCTGCTTTCATACACAACCAGTTAACCGGAAAAACCAGTTATCCAGAATACATCTGACTCCAAGCATTCCGGATAAATGGTTCTGTACTGTAATTACAATTTTTGAGTGCAAGCTGGAAATTCTAGAAAAATAAATACACTTACTCATTAATTAGATTGTAGAAAGAATTGTGCAAATAAGCAATAGTAACATTTGAAATAAGCAGAGTCAGCCATTAGGGAAACAGGACCCTGGGCAGATGTCCTGCAACTGGAGTGTTCTAAGGGCCCAGAGTCTGCCTATTTAAAATATTGTAAAGGACAGAAGATTTTGCAAAAATGAAAAATAATTAAATATATAATACGCGATTTATCACATTGCTAACGAAGCGTAGAACCAACTATGTGAAAAATGTCCAAGCCAGGGATCGAACCTGGAACCCTTGGAATAGTGCTCCAAGTGATCTTCCATTTAAGCTACAAGGACGATGCCCAGCCTAGCATTTCCCACATATTTTGGTAAGGCTGCAACTGCAGCACAAGATGGAATAGTCTTCATGAGCACACAATCCTGCGGTGAAACATGAGACACAAACAAACTCAGCATCGGTGAACACATACATAATTTTAATTAATTTTTCATCTCTGCAGAAAATTAATTGAAAAATTAATTAAAATTATATAAAAATAATTATGCACATTAAATGTGAAAGTAGTCGTAATTTTTATACATTTTATTATCTACAGGATGATTCAAAACTTATCGTTCAAATTTCGCGGGGAGGTAGGGAATACGTCAGGAAACCCATTTTACATAGGAAAGTATGTTCGCAAATGTACACATGCATATGTAGAGCGTGCTGTGTGTACCCAACCTTCCGTTGCATCCCAATCATTGTTTTAACTTTCCTAAAGCTAGTATTATTTTTTCTCCTATTTCCACTTCTCATTTGGTCTTCCACGAAGCCTTATAAATCTTTAAAAACTCCAAAAATCTCGTTAATGGCCTTTATTCAATGCCTTCATTATCTGATGCCTAGAAACTTCTTGTTTAATTTTGTTCTTTCCGGTTCATGTAGATGATGTTTGCGGACATACTTTCCTATGTAAAATCGGTTTCCTGATGTATTCCCTACCAAACCATGAAATTTGAGCAATAAGTTTGGAATCAGCCTGTATATTATATATTATTCTATGATATAAAAATTTTAAATAAAACTTTATTAGTAGCGTGCTGCAGTATACGTTGAGCCCCACTGATTGCTTTGCCAGGGCCCTGTGTAATGTTGCGTCGGCCCTGAAAATAAGATATGCAATTTATATACTGAAAAAAAGTATTTGAAAGAGTGTTAGAAAATTACAAAGAACTATAATTTGTTTGAAAAAATAATATATTAATATTTAATGTTTTGGAAACAAATTATTATTGTTTATAATGGATTATAGTGTTCTCGGCATTGATTCTACAACATGTTTTTGTCAAATTTGAAATTATCTTTATCATTTTCTCAAATTAGCACTTTGAAATTAAATTAATTAATTTTTTTTTTTTTTTACCAACTTCTTGATCCAACAATGACTGTAAATTCTCAAATGAATTAAGGCCTGGTGATGGGAGAGGTGTATATAGCACCCAAGAAAACATAATAAATACTCTTTTGCTATTCACCTCGCAATATATAAATATACTTTCTAGCATCAAGAATTTTTTCAATTATTGCTAATTTATCAGTTCTATTCCAAGTCATAGAGTTCCAAACCAAAATACTATCACAATCGTTTTTTATACTTGGAACCTCATTTGACTATTGCAAAATGGTATTTTATAATCTCCAAATTGCATCTAGATGATTGGAAACAAAGAATGTTTATTCTCATAAGGGAGTAGTAGTTTCTTAAAAAATTCTAAAGGGTTATCAGTAAGTTATTTTGGAAACTTCAATTATTTTTTAGGATTTACTTTACTGATTTGTGTTTTTTATTGACACTTCTACTTTTATAAGGCTAATTTATACTAATAATTTTTGCTACTTCAGGATGTACATTAATAACTGAGCATAAAGCAACATCTTTAGCTAGAGTTCATTGCTAATAAAAGGACCTTTTGTATGTCTTTTTGCTGTCCCCCTCCTGTGTTTTTTTTTTTTTTTTTTTAAATGAATTTAGGTCACCCAGTTCTCATTTGATTTTCCATCTTTCTAATAAATTGGAAATTTTTCAGAAATGTAGAAAACAAAATAAACATTCGATTTAAAAAAAGTGCAATTTGACTAAAAAAATATTTTTTCTTAAATCAGTAACTTTCCTATGCATAATCAGATACGATACCCCCCCCCCCCCCTCCCAAATATTTCAAATTTTTGCATGGGAGTTTGTAAAAAAACTACTGCATATCAATAAAGATACAATTAAACTTAAAAGTTTCAATGAGCATTTCCCTTTCCCACCATCAGTCAGTTAAAAACTATGCAAGTGCTGTTCCGATACATTTTCCTGATACAAATTTACACTATTTTACTAAACAGAAACTCACCAGAACTTGATGGTAAACAATTTAAAGGTTCCTCAAAAATAGGTTTATAACATCGCTAAAATGTTGGACATTTTTCAAAATATTTGTTAGAAAAAGTTAAAGAAATAAAAACCTCCCCTTTTATAACTGGGAAGGAGACTGGCTGCATATTAACTGTCTTTACACACATACAAACAACAGAACATTTCCCAGAGAATTAAGTTTTCAGATCCAAAAAATAACTCCAAGTTTTTCTTTTTTCCTTAAAAATTTTGCAAATAAAGAAATTTTTTAAGTTAAAATTTTGTAGTTTTCTCAAATAGTACAAATATTTAACTGCATTACAATACCAATAAATGGCACGACAGTTTAATATTTTTTCTTCTTTTTTTTTTTTTTTTTTTTTTTTTTTTTAACAGAAAATAAGTATATATGTATGACAAAATGATCAATTGTAATAATACAGTATGGAACCATTTATCCGGAAACCAGTTAACCGGAAAACCAGTTATCCGGAATGCTATTTCTAATAGACTGATTTCAGAATCTTTGCAGAAAAAAGTGTCATACACTGCCAGTTTGACATATGCATTGCTTGGAACAATTGTATAATTTGATGACAACATCTAGTATTTGAAATGGAAACATATTTAGTTGTATCTTAGATGTTTTAATTTTTATGCAGAAAAATTTTTGTTCCCAAGGGATTCCCATAAATTACTTTCTTTCAAACTTTGATTAACTATTGATCTTTCTTGCATCTGATTTTTAATCCAAGTAATCTAATAATTTAAAATCAGACATAATGCCACAAACACATATATTCCACAAAACTTATCAAATGGTTGTTGCTTTAATGACAACCAGTTAACCGGAAAAACCAGTTATCCGGAATACATCTGATCCCAACCATTCCGGATAAATGGTTCTGTACTGTAAATGTACCAAAAATTGTAGATCATTTAAATTTGTTTAATTGATAATTGCATGCCAGCTTTTAATTTTAACTATAAAATCAATTTTGAAAAAAATGTTGGGGGTGGTAAATATTCCTTAATAATTATGAATAAAAAACAAATTCTATAACTTTTTCTCCTGAAATCAAATATAATTTGCAGTATTGAATTGAGTTATCAGAACACTATAAACATATGAGAAACATCTTATGCCAGGAGCAGGGTTTGAACCAATGATCCATTTAGAGAACCACAATTCCTCTTTCTGGCCCCTTAGGCCACTTGGTCATCTTGACTTCACACAATGTCCCTCTCAATTGAAACCAGTTCTAAGCTTGATTACCACTGTGTTTAATAACAGAAAAGCATCCTAAACTGCTCATTTCAACATGCTCGGATCAGCCAAAATCAGTCTTAATAGATCCACTTTGCATTTTAAACATATAGATATTTTAGACATTAATTACGATTAAATATTAGAACAAATTTTTTTCTATTATCTGATTTGTGAGTAAAATGCATTTATTTTGCTAGAGTTCGTACTCAAAATTATAAATAATCACAATATTACAAGGAAAATATGCATTGTTCAAATACTTTTTTTCACCACTGTCTATAAACCACATACATTGATAATGAAATGATTAAGATTTTAAGGCTCTAGGATAGTTTAATGATTAGCAGTTGCACCTTAAAACGTTCGCTGGTGCATCTGTTCACACACACACACCAAGATCATACCAGCATTTTTATGCTTTTAAATTATTTCCTGTTGTTTTATTATTTAAATACATAACAGATTACTTTTAGCAAAAAATAAATTGGCATGGGTATACTCGTTGTTGGCATATGAAATAATATTTTTGTTCTCTGTGCCAACTATAATATAACTCATAACTAGATAAACAACTGTAATCAAGCTATCTTGTAGCTGGCAAGAAAACTCAGTTTGCCAACTACGAGTATTCTCGTAGGTAGCAGCAAATGTGTTAAACGCCAAAACCAACATTTGGTAAAAACATTCCTGGTTGCAAGGCTTATTCTTATTATTAAGTAAAGAATGATATAGATCCATAAAGTCATATCATACAGTAAATTTATCCAGCTATTTGCAATATTCTATGCCATTTATTTAATAGTTTAGCATGCAGGGATGTAGTGGAGGGTATACGAGGATATACGCTGCGTACCCTCTGGATTTTTTAAAGAAGCTCCGTATACCCTCTGTTTCTCAAATAAAGCATTAGCGTGTACCCTATCTATGAATGTTCATGATGTCAGCGTATACCCTCTGCTTGTACCGTATATTCTCTGCTTTTTTTTACGACTATAACATTGCTAGCATGCCTAATACATGAACTGGTAAAAGATATGGCGACCTTCCGGGCAAGGTTGAGTTAAAACAGCATATACAGGGTGGCATAGCAGGTAATGTTTGAAAAAAAAAAATATATTACACAAGATGCTGAGCAAGTACGTATGAGTGAGATAAATCATATAAGGTGCACATGATCTTCATAGTGGACAATAGTTGATGCGTGAATTTTGTTAGCGAGTGATAACTTTATATTTGTTACCTGAACTAAAAAGTTACCACTGCTATGGCAGAAGAAAGTCTAAAATCACTGTAGCTTGAAATCGCCATGAGGAAAATTCTCATCATTGCATGGTGCTTTTTTTCCCACTTTTTATCAGCCATGCAATCATATGAACCATGGATTTTAAAAGTGTGGCAAGTCTAATTTTTGTTATTGCTAGAAATTAAATGGTTTGCATTTGAACAGATTTTTTAAATATTTTACGAATATTTTCAAACCCGCCAGACTTATTTTGTATTTCTTGTGGTCTTATTTCATGTAAATTTAATATGCAATAATGGTTATTCATTTTAGCTGCAAAAAATCATGGTTTTGTTTGGTATGCACCAATGTACTTGTCTCACTTTCAAAAACAATGATTTGTTAAAAAAAAATTGATTTTCTTTGTATGGGACACAATTATAACAAAAATTATTTTTTTTTTTTTATTTACTTATTTATTTTATTTCTATAGTTCATTCTCCTTTGGAAAAGTTAAAAAAAAAAAAAAAAAAATTAATTTTCTGGGAAAAAGTGGAAAAAGTATTCAGTAATAAGTTGTTTTCATATAATTATAAATTCTTATAGAACAATGGTTACCAATGTTGCCAATTCACCACAATAGTTGTAGAACTGCTGCATTCTGATTGTGCTTGTTAACATTATACAGCATAAAAAATATTTCTATTTAAAGTGATCTTGCCTCACTTTCAAAATCAATGTATTTAATATATTGTAGATCACATAAATTACTAGTAACAAATTTATACCGATATTAAACAATATTTATTGTGAATTTATTAAAAACAAATCTTATGTTAATTTGCAAATAAGATTTAGCTTTAACTAATTTTTTTCTCTCTAAAAATGGAATCTCACTATTTTTAAAATCAACGGCTTGTATGACATGCCAGAGGAGAAGTATCCGCAGACAAAGTCTTCAAACTACAGCTCATATTTAAAATATTAGAATAATTACTTTTTTTCACAAACTGGAAATATCGTTTGGTAATTTAACATCTTTTAATGCAAATATGCAAACGATATTTTTATTAAGAACTTATTGTTGATTAAACTTATTTATTATCTTAAAATTAATATCATTTCTGAAAAGATTAATTGAAAAAAAAAAATTATTTTGAAAAGTCCAAATATTAGAATATTTCACATTAATTCTCCTTTAATTATCACTAAAACATAACTGGCGGCATCATTGATTAAATTCAGATGATTTTACTTAAAATCAGTGTTCTTTTTACAGTTTGTTTGCTTTTTGTCTTAAAATGGGTCGTGTGGGTGATATTCCTGAATCTATTAAACTTTGTATGGTTGATTTGTATAAAATCAATGTTATATAGGGAATTATTTACATTGTTCGCAATCAAGCGTTAGTAGAAAACTAACACAATATTAAAAAAATGGAAAATTTCAGAATAATCACCGAAATGGCAGCCGAAAACCAAACGCATCTGCTAGAGTTGACAGGAAACTGAAGCATATAGTTAAGAAAAACCGTTTTAAAGGTCTGCATTTCTTGCACCAAAAATGGAAAGAAGGAACATTAAGATGTCTCCATAAATTTAAGTTTAAATCTCGTGTACCGAAAACAAAATCTCTCATGACTGCAAAACAAAAACATATAAGATTCAATTGGTGTAAATCAAGATGTTTATGGAGCGAAGAAGATTGGAAAAATATATTATTTAGTGATGAAAGTATGTTTTGTATCTATATAACATAATTTCATCACTAACTAATATGTTTTTCCAATCTTCTTCGCTCCATAAACGTCTTGATTTCCATCAATTCAATCTTATACGCTTTTTTTTGCAGTCATGAGAGGTTTTGTTTTCGGTACACGAGATTCAAACTTAAATTTATGGAGATGTCTTAATGTTCTCGATGTAGAAACTTCAACTCCTTCTTCTTTCCATTTTCGGTGCAAGAATCGCACACTTTTAAAACGGTTTTTCTTAACTATACGCTTCAGTTTCCTGTCATCTCTAGCAGATGTTTTTAGTTTTCGGCAATTATTTTGAAATTTTCCATTTTTGAAATATTGTGTTAGTATTTTATTAACCCTTGATTGTGAACAGTGTAAAAAATTTGCTATATAACATTGATTTTTACTGTGCCAACACAAATCAGCCATCCTAAGTTTAACAGATTCAGGAATATCACTCACACGACCCATTTTAAGACGAAAAAGCAAACAAACTGCAAAGAGAATATTGATTTTAAATAAAATCGTCTTAATTTAATCCATGATGCCAACAGTTATGAATTGGTGATAATTAAAGGAGAATTAATGTGAAATATTCTAATATTTTGAACCACTTCAATAAATATTCTAATATTTTGACTTTTCAAAATAATTTTTTTTTTCAATTAATCTTTTCAAAATGATATCATATATATTAAAGCGTAAACCTGATTCTGTAAGATAAGACTAAAATATTCACGCAATTGCGCATGCGTGAAGTTAAATTTACTTGATTTTCCATTTAGAGGAAAGGTTGAGCAGGTATGGTTAGCCGAGTGGTCTAGAGCACCAGTTTAAAGCTCCGAACTTTCGTAGACAACGTAGGTTCGAACCCAACGCCCGGCAAAATGATTTTTGGCGATAATTCATTTCGTTAATGACATATTTTATTAAGAGGAGAAGTTATATGATTTTGATTTTATTATTATTTGAATGGTTTATCGTTAAATAAAATTTGACACTCAAAAATATTTTGAAAAAATAATTTTATATTTAAAATATTTAACCTAAAATATTTTGCATGTAATTATCAATTAAATAAATTAAGCTGATCTACAACTTTTGTTTATGTTTTTTTACCATTATCAAGAATATATAAGTGTGTGAGTCAGAAGGAAAAGTTTGCTATTCTTTTCCGTAAAAAAATAAATAAATAAAACGGAAAGAAAGGAAAATATTCATATAAGAACTATAAAATAAATTATATTGATATCCATGGTTTAATATTTAAAAAATGAAAAAAAAGTAAAATAAAATTCAAGTAATAAAAAATATATATTATAAATCGTTAATTGCATCAAGTTTAAAATTTAGGCTTTTAGAGACTGATATAAATAAAATGCATGGCAGCTTTTAAAGGTCGTGTAGTTAAAAAAATAAAAATAGATATTGTTATTTTGTTATTTTTTCAACAAGAAAAATGAGACTGTAGTAAGTAAAAATAAATACTCTGCCCAGTATTTTTCGGTAAATTTCTGATAAAAGGAAAGCATAATTGGTTGTAAATTATAAACTTAAAGTTCTTTCACTTCATTCAATAGGTTAGACTGACAGCACCCTCTAGCGCGCTTTTAAGAAATAGGAATCACTTATGCAATATAAAAGTTTGTCACGATTTCAATAATTAATTTAAAAGCAACTAATTCAAAATTCAAGAATTTTTCTAATGGAACATCCAAGTTATTTACCATCAAATCTTGACGGGTACTATCTAGTTAATTTTAAGATAATAAATAAGCTTAATCAACAATAAGTTCTTAATAAAAATATCGTTTGCATATTTGCATAAAAAGACATTAAATTTGCCAAACGGTATTTTCAGTTTATAAAAAAAAAATAATTATTCTAATATTTTGAATATGAGTTGTACAGTGATTTTAGACCTTTCTCTGGCACAGTAGCAGTAACTTTTTACATTCAGGCAAAAGACTTTAAAGTTCAAATTCAATATCAAAATGACCACATGAACAATTGTCTACTTTGAAAATCACAAGCACATTTGTTCATAACTAGCACCATCTATAAAACTTTTTTTTTAAAACATTACTTTCTGGTTCAGCCTGTAGAGACACTCCAACAAGGCTGTAGCCAATGAGGATATGACCAGGGTTTGAACCCTCTTGGAAATTTTAGTCAGGATGACTATAATTGCACTTTTATATATGTCATTAAGTATTAAGACAGTTAAAATTCAAAAATTTTAAATCTAAATTCTATACACTATCATCTCTTTTTTTTCCCTTCGATTTCATCAGCATATTGAAAAGATGAATGCAATTTCTAGAAAGTCTTTAAAATTTATAATTCCCCCCCCCCCCCCTGTGAAATATTTTTGGAGATACAGCCTTGCTTCAAAGATTTAAGACACATGAAGCTGAGCATAATCTTGACAAAAAAACAGTCCCAGAGAAATGTGTCATGATAGATAATACAATTTGTTGTGCTATGTTATCAGCATATTACAGCACTGTTAAAATTGTAAGCATGGTAACAAGTGGCTACTTGGTATCATAAAAGGGAACATAATAGTATTGGTTGTGTGCCCCTGCACAATAAGGTCTATTTGGAAGAACTGGTCCAACCTAATACACAGGGTCGGTTTTAGAGAGGTGTAAGGTTAGGTGTTAGCCTAGGAATGCTAAAGGCAAAAGGGCAGGAAAAAAATCCAAAATACTTGGTTAAAGCATAATTTCTTTAGAAATGTTTCGTATTTGTATAGCCCTGATTTATAAGAATGTCATTTTCAATAACTTTCAAGAAAAATCTGAAACATACAATCTAACTCTGTTATAAAGAGGACAAAGGAGCCACATTATTTATTTGTTATAACAGAGTTCTTGCAATAACTATGTTTGAAAATATGACATGCAAAAGTTCAGTTAAACTTCTAGAATAATTATTCATAGGGGCACTTTTACATATATAAATTAGCTGGATTAAATTAAATTAGTAATTTCAACTTATCATTTTTAAAATAGTTATTTTAATTCACAATTTATAAATATGAAAAATTCTATAAAAATAATTGAAGAAATGCGGATTACCATTTAGTTATCAATTTAAATGAGTTAAAAAAAAAAAAAAATATTTTAGTTTTTTTTCTTTTGGCCACATTTATATCATGTATTTCTTTTTTCCAATTAACTCAATGGACTCAAAACAGAAAATATTATTGTTTATTTGAAAAAAGCTAAATTATTTAAGAGAAATTGCCAAATAGACGATAAGTTCTTCAAGATGTTTCACCCTATTACCTTAAAAGTGTGCGTAAAGATAGAGTTTATTTCGACGGAGTGCAGTAATTGCCGACTGCTAAGCAGTGAACTGTCACCAATGTTGAACTATTCTGAGAGGAACAGTTAGAAGTTGACGCAGGCATTGTGGTGTGAAAGGTTTGAATAAAAACATGGGTTGTTTTTGATTGTTTGCGTATAACTTTGACATCTTAATGTCTAGTGAATCAGTGTATTTGTGAAAATATTAATTAGTGTCATAATATTTGTTGTGTGTGTTGTGTACACCAATAAACAAGTGTTTGTTTCAATCCGCAAGATCTCTTTAAGAGCTGTGTGTATTATTTATTTATCTTTGGTACAGTAGACTCCCTCAAATCCGCACAGCTTGGGACCAGAGGTTGTGCGGATTTCTGGTCATTGATTTGTTTACATTTTTGAAACATTAATTTTATTGGTAGTTAAGCAAGGGAAATTATAATGAATGCTTACAATAAAGTGAAACATTCAAATAAGTAAAATAATAAATTAATTTATTAGTTTAAAAGTAAGTAATTAATAAAAATTTAGAAAAATATTAAATTATTACGAATGAAATCGATTAAATTCGATTCCAAAAGTTCTATGCTGCCATCTAGTGATAGCAAGGAGAACAGTGTTAATGCTATTATCAGTATATATAGCTTATTACACTCACTGTAACTTTTTTCATTGTTATCACAGAGTAAAAGAGACCTCTTTTACTCCGTGATAGTTATTTGGAGTCTTGAATGCTTTTCTTATACTGCTTTGTACGTTTAGAAATCAATTTGTCTATAATTTAAAAAAAAAATTCCGTGAACAATAATTTTAAAATAGCGTTCTGGTTCGCAGATTTTTCCATTTCGAACCCTTGAAGTTTTGATATAGATATGCTAATTTATATCAAAATCAAAAGTAATGTAAATTTATTTAGTAATAAACAAGCTGTAATAGCCAAAAGAGAATGATTAACAAAAAATTTAGTAAAAAAAACACTGCGGTAGTCGCTGATTTCGGCGCCATCTTGAGTTTTCTTCCTGCAACTTAACTGTAAATTTCATTGTTTACATATGAAAAAATACGCGGATTTAAGGGAGTCTACTGTATACATAACAATTGGGAAGTAAACGAAAGAATTGTTACTGTGTGGAAGATACACGAAAAAAAAAGTGTAGGAAAAGTGAGGATAATCTGTATTTTTTTTTATTAATTTGCAAAATATCTGCTTATCATATCAGTTTCCAGTGTTACAGCCGAGTTTCCTGCAATGCAATTTTATATAAGATAAGACTAACCATCTTCGTCTCCGATTGTTCATTAAAACTGGGTTCTTGTAACATCCAAGCTTTTTATAACAGAGTCTGACTGTAATTACTACAGGTACAGAAATTAATAATATATTGCAGCAAATGGTGCTTAAGTATAGTTACTAAGTCCTGATCATTACATCATTATCACCCTGGGGAATGAGATTTTTTTTCTCCTTCTGCTATCACAAATTTGGGGTAGCTACTCATATAATTCCCTGAACTTTCCGGGTGTATTTAGAGAAAATTTCAGTCTAGTTGTGTAGTATGTGCATAAAAGAAATACTGCATCATTTGAAAATACCAAAATCTTTTAACTATAGATAATATTGATTGAAATTTCAACTTATGCATTGCCCTCCAAAAAAATTTGTTCTTAGGGCTATAACAGGAATTGCTTTTCTTAATAATTTAGATAGTTACAAACTTTCAAATAAAGTTTTCTCCAAACTGTAAAAGAGAGAGAGAGAAAAAAACAAACAACAAAAAAAAAATGCTATACAATAATTTTGTACTGAACCATAGTTTCCTTCAGCAACTATCACAAACTCACTCAATTCCTACTTTAAGTAAAGGAGGAGGTGAATCATATATTTCAGGGAGTGAGGAGATTTGAAATGATTTATTAGCTATAATAATTGTAACTTCAGAAAAAGAAAAAAATGTAGGAGAAAAGTTTTAAAAATTTTGAACTGTGTGTGGTAAAACCAGGAAGTGTATGGTGATTTAAAGGAAATTTCTAAAGAAAACAAAAATTGGAACCTGCAAAAACATGGAAGATTTTTCTCCCCTGTCATACGACAAACCTCGCATTTATTTGGTGATCACTATTAAATTTTACTAAATTTCCTGACTTTTCTAGGTTCTCCAGGAGGTGCAGCAACTCTGCAAATTATATTATTGCTTAATTACAAATGGATATTTTTAATTTGGAAGCCCTAGGAAAATATCCGTGTTTGGGCCGAGATCAGGCTTGCATTTTTTTTTTTTTTTTTTTTTCTACAGTTGAGCCGGGCCGGAACTGGACTTTCTTCTCAGGATGTATAGGGCAAGCAATATGTTTTGTAAAAATATTAATAGTGACAAGGAACTTCTGTTAATAGAATCTTTGGAAATATACCTTAAGGTGGTTCTCAAATTCACTAGTCAACAACGAGAAACTTTCTGACTCATTTTTAACTCTAAAGGCATAAAATTGACAGACCTGACTATTGAAGAGATTCGGAATCGAATAGCGTTTTCCATTTTTGATAAATAAATTATTTATTGAGATACAAGAAATTCTTGTCACGTGACTGCAGGTTTTTCCCCTTTCCCATGCTATCGCTTCCAGAAATTCAATTAAAAACAAATTTGACAGTACTTTCTCAAAGATCTATTTACCTTTATCAAAAAAATGGATAACGCCATTTGATTACATAGTTTTGGAATAAGAACACCTGCCAATCTTATGCATTTCTGAAAAGAAATTAATTCAGAAATGTCAAAGTAGCTTCTTTGGATTTGAGAAAAGCTTTAACCACTTCACCGGCGACAGGTATGGGTAAACAGTGCTTTTACCCCCCGACTTATCTTGAGGCAAACAATGAAGAGGTTAATAAATGACAGGGAAATATTTTCACAAATATACTTTTTATTATACAGCTTCAAAAGTTATGTTTTAACCCTCCTTTTTTTCTTTTATTCTAAACTACACTAATTTTTTAATGAAACCTTATTTGAATGTTGAAACGTCTAAGACTAAGTAATCATTAATGTTGTTGCTATTGTGTATCTTCTGTCTTGCGAACACATTGTTATTTAAAAATATACTGTAAAATTATCCCATAAATATGTATGCAGTATATTCTTTAAAAGAATCTAAATCGTATGCTAAGAAAAATCTGAATTTTTTGTAGAAATTGACCCAGGCTGGATTTAATTGATTTTTACACAGGCCGCGCCATGAACTGTGAAAATATGGGCCGGGTCAAGATAGCTTTCATTCGGTTCCGGATCGGGAAATTCCGGCCTGTGCAGACCTCTAACTAATATGATAGAATTATAAAAATTATGTACAAATGTGTTTCCAATGACAATAGAACATTTTACAATTTTTACAACTTAGTTATAAATTAATACATTAATTTTAAGTCTTTTTTTCTTAGCCTGCCACAAGCAATAATTGCCAAATATTCTCTGTAATGTGTATAATTCTATGCAAATTTAAAAAAATGAATTTAATTATGTGCCAGTAAAAGATTACCAAAATATGCCATAAACTGCAACAATGAAATATTTTAACAGCTAAAAAGTACAAAATAAATTATAAATAAAATATGAAGAGCAATACTTAAAAATATATACATATATGCTTTTATCAATTAATAGAGTAATAATTTATGATTATACGTGGAGAAATAAGTTTAGAAATTCTAAAAAGATAGTTTAAATACTGTTTCGTTTTTTCTTTTCTGTTGAAAAGAGACAGATCAAAATGTATATATTTTTTAATAAATTCACTTGCTTGCGTAAACATACAAAAAGCAATGAATGTTTTATAACCAAGTTCAGTGCTCACACCAAATTAATGTAACAGAAATTTTTGGGGAAAAACATGAATTGTAGTCAAACAATGAGGCGTGATTTTCAAGATTAATAGTGAATGCTTTTTTTACTTTTATACTAATTTAATTATAAGTGAAAGCTTTAGAAATTAACTCATTTAAAATAAACAGATATATAATATAGAAGAAGAGATTGTTGCAAGACAACTTACAAATGGGAGGAGAAAATGTATGATGAAGATAAATGATTTGAAAAAAACTTTTTGGATAATAAAGTTGTTTTTGAAAAATGTAATAAAGAAAAGATGCTTGCATGTATTACATGTGAAAACAGATGTTATTTCACAATATTTTATAACTAAAAGCATTAAATAGATACTGCTAAATGATCCAATATCTTAATACTAATTGTTAGCAAATTACATAGTCTAGGAAGCCACTAGCTTTTATTGCAAGATGCTTAAAAATCAAAACATAGACTGACAGATAAAAATCTCAAATTTAGTTTGAACAGTTGATAATTAAGTACAGACACTTTTGACACAATATTGCAGCTAATTCATTTAACATATATAGCACATATATATACAGTAGACGCTCGATTTTACGAACTCGTTGGGACCCATAAAATCTATTCGTAAATGGCAGTAACATTAGTTCAATGAGATGCTGGTCGGGACCAGTACAAAAATTCGTAAAAACGAGTAATTCGTAAAAAAGAGGTTCGTGAAATTGAGCGTCTACTGTATAAATAACAACATATCTACTGTACTTTCTAATGTTAGGCAATAAAGATTTTGAAATTCTCAAAGTTAGTTTGTTTGAAGGTGAAACTCAAACCTCACCTACTCATGAATTGTATAATTATTTGTACCATCAAATAGGGTGACTTTGTTTCATTTTTTGATTTGTCTTTAAAAATCCAAAGACTATTGAAATTTTCATTTACACAATTTCTAACTATTTTTGTGTCTTTAAAAATCCAAAAATTATTGAAATTTTCATTTAAACAATTTCTAACTATTTTTTTCTAGTTGCAAGATATCAATTGTAAATTTTAAAATGTAGTACTTTAAAGAAAAGTTTTTTTAAAAGTGGAACAAAGTCACCTCAGGATGACTGTCTCATAATTAAAGAATCACCGAATAAGCCTTGAAAACCTTGTAAGACAATGCAACCCCACCATTAAGCTTTACATGGGGGGGGGGGGGGGGATGTAAAAATCTAGGTGCCAGCGGACAGCTTCTCGCCACTAAATTTTATTAGTTTGCTTAAATCTTATTAGCATTCTTGCAAAAAATTTAAACAAAAAATAACGAATAAAATTTAGTGGTGAGAGACTACCTGCTGGCACCTAGATTTTTACACCCCTGGCTCGGACGGCATCTGTCAGCCCCTGTGCAAAGGTTGATTACTAAAACAACACTAATAAAAAAGTCATTTTGTCATTAAACCCAAATTTTGTATGAAAATGACCAGAAAGAGGGAATTTTAAGACATAGTAAGATTGTTTTTCAAGAAAACAAAATTTTAGATATATTCACTTATTTCAGGCACTGAAAAACACTTTTTTAGAAGAAACAGGTCTTGGAGGGTTGATTTTTTAAGGACCATTTAGCTTATTCTTTAAAGTAATGATCAGAATTGAATATTTTTCAGTGTCTTTTTTTTGGTTTAATTCTTGTTGTAGAACATCTACTGCTTTCTGCAGAATTTCAACAGTATAATTTTTATATTATTACAACCTACCAGCGGTGTAGTCATAAAAAAAAGCAGAGGACACACGCTCAAGGCAGAGGGTATACCCTACAGTGTATATACTATAACTTTGAGAAACAGAGGGTATACGGCGTTCCTTAAAAAAATCCAGAAGGTATATGGCATATACCCTCCACTACATCCCTACTACCTACAGGAAATTTGTATGTACGAGGTATTATTACATCAGTACCCAAAAATACTAGTACAGTGTCTATATCTTCAACGTGTTTGCTTTTATAGTTATATTTTCAGAATAATCAGTGAACTCTCGACTATCCGGCCTAATGTGGCAGAAGGGTAAGCCGGAGTTCTATAAATATTTACTCATTTCCTGCCCTCCCCTGATATTAAAAACGCATGTTACACATTTTAAGATAAATTTTATATATACAGACTTACAGTTTCAAAATAAGTAAAACATATGCCTAATTTGTAAAAAAAATTAGTAAATCTTATTTTAATGTCTATTAATAAATGATTTCACAAGTATGAAAAGTTATGCGTAAGATAAAAGAGTCAAAATTTAGTTTTTGAAAGAGTCCTTGCTAGATAACTGCTTCTCATTGTTAGCCCTCTTCGTTTATCACCCATTTCGTTAATCTTCAATAAATGAACACGAAGCACACCAAAAGACTAGAAGAAAGTAACCAGGATAAGCGGAAAATAACGTCCGCACTTGTTAACATCCGTTGCATAACTGATGAAACAGGCTATCAAGCCTTAATCCCTCCCTCCATTCCTGTCTGTCTCTGCTAGTGCATTCTGCAATACCTTCTTGCTCCTTTCTGTCGTGAGTTAGCACTTTCCTACGGATGGGAACTTGCCTGTCTCGGCCGCTTGCAACATTCCTAATTTTTTTTTTTACTAGGCCGGATAGTCGGGAGTTTACTGTATAATAAACCAAATTTGTGACAACTTTGTCACAAGGGAAATTCACTTCAAATTGACGTTGAAAACACAAATTGTGAATAAAGTCAACGTAAATTCTAAAATATCAAATTAATGTGTATAAATCTCATTGATTTGTAATGAAAAAATATTAAGAAATGAAAAAGAGCACTTGCCACTTTACAGCATCAAGTAGAATTATTCGGCATTATTAATTAGTTTTATGGTAATTTTTTTTAATTTATTACATGTTTTGTCTTGATCTGCGGGGTGGGACAAAGTCACCTTGGTTCACGGTAATGGAATGCATTAAAGAAAGTGGACAAACAAAAAAGACTTTTAAAACATTGTTTATGAGTAAAAATATTTTTATTTAACAGACATGAACAAATGCAATAACAAATACAAGCACTATCTAAAGAAATTACAATAAGAATTTATGAAAATATTAAACAAAAATTATATTAATAGCTGGAACAAAGGGTGTGACTGCAATACTTCCCCATCATGAATGTTAAGTGCATCTGAATAGCAACAAACCTAATTAAATGTCAAAACTAACAGGTCAACAAAAGATTAAGTATACTATAAAACATTTTATAACATCAATTAAAAAATAAACAATATTTCATTTATTAAAATAATAAATATAGGAGTCAGCAATTTTTCAAATAAAGTATATATATATAGAAAGAGACAAATTCTATCAAACATTTGGCTGCTTACATAAAAAATAATAAATAAATAAGCATGTTTAACAGAATGAATAAATAACTTATTTTAAATAAGTTTGTTGCAATCAAAAGGTAAATTAATTTTGATTTCAGCATGAATTTTTATATAGGCAACAATATTTAAACTTTGAATTCAGCTTAAACTAGAATTCATCAATAAAAGATAAAAGGATGGTTTACATATATGATATAAGTTTTATCAAGGAAAACAAATGCATTCTTGAAAGACAATATCTAGGAGCTACCCTTTCAAAAATAGTAAAGGTTAAGTACTTTTTCTCCTACCACAATTTTCATATGTAAAAAGACATGCAGAAAAATACTAAATCATTGTTCTTAAATTACTTTGTAGTAATTCTCAATACTTTTCCGTTAGAGGAACTCCTAACTTTGAACCAAGTACAAACATTGCTGCAAAGGCTAACTTAGGTGGAAGATAGGATTGGTAACCCAAGTGATATATGTATAGTTTAATAAAAAGTAACTATTTTATTGAATACAATGTATCAAAGACATTCACACAATTATAGTAATTAATATTTCATTACAAAACTAGCATAAAGTTAATGATATTGTTTAGTATTGCTGGAAACATCCAAATTTTATTTTTATGCCAGTGAAGCCAATTGAATTTTGTGGAATATAATTCACAGAATATTCAAATTAGGTTTAACTATGTATATCTTTGTTATCAGGCCAAAATGCAATTTTGGTGCTTAAGAATCAAGAATACATTATAATATATTTTGTGAGTAAATATCACAATATAAATTTTACTTTTGCATATGCAGAATTTAACAACGGTGTTCATTTGCCAATTGCAAAATTGTATAAAGCATATTAAAATATTTAAAAAGAAAAATCCCATCACCTATTCATGGAAAAAGGAAATCTCTGAGGGAAAAGTAATTTCTAAATGATTATTTATAATTGGGTTATTACATCTGTCGACGAGAAATAAATAGATTACCACATTTGGCGTTTTGAAAGTTAAACAAGACTGTATACAGCATTCGAAATCCTTGGTGGTCCGTTTAACCGAGACCACCAAAAATTCAATTAGACTACTAATTTGAAAAATTTAGCGGTCCGCAGGAACAGTAACTTTTTTCCCCCCTCTCTGACGGGCAAACAAATTTTTCCGGCCTTAAGAAAATTGCAACCGGGCACAAACCACACAGTTTTATTTTATTTAAAAACATAAAATGAAATTTAAAAAAGTTTAAACTAAACCTTACAGTCAGTTGAAATAAATAATTGGAAATAAAATATCTAATAATTTTATAGTTCTAATTTATGTGCTGTTGTTTATTAAATTTTTAGCAAATTATAACTTTACTTTTAATCATGAGGAAAATTTTGGATTAACTACAAAGTAAGTTTGGTTTATATTCTAGGTAGGTGTATGTGTGTTTTTTATTTTTTTTTTTTTTGGTGGGTGTCACTCAAAGGGCTGAAATGATTTGATAGAGTTTTATGTTGCAGACCAGTAAATTCTCATGGTCACTGGTCCTTGGGACTTTTTATTAAAAATTCTAACTAATATCTGCCCTTCCAACATGTTAATTTTTAAAACCATTATGGTGTGCATTGTAACATTAAAAATATAGGCAATGAAAAATATAATATGGTTCTTTATACATAAGTTATCAATGTTTAGTCGTATGATGATATTCTGTTACATCACTCCTACCTCTCAGTGAGAAATTTTAACATATGAATAGCACACATCAATGAGCAAGGTGTTCTCCTTTCTAAGATTCCATTTTACACAAAAAATCTCTTGCATATGTTTCTATCAGAAATGGATTATTCTGCTTCGATTTTGCTTTTTTCCCAATTTCTTTTTATTCAACCAAGAAATAGTACAATTAAAGAAAATTGTGAATGAAAAATTAGCGAGAAAACAGGATGTTTAAAATAAATTTTTCATTTAAAAATAATTACAAGAATAAGCAATTGAAGCATTTAATCAATGTATGAAATAGTGTTTAAGCTGTTCGGGTCTGATGTACTATTAATAATACGTCTTTTCATTGAGTATTATTTTGTCTTAATTACTTTTGTTACTATCTACATGTAGTCTAAACATTTCTTATTACTTACAATTTGAATTTTGCATTTAGTACAGTCGGACCTCTGTTTAACGAAGTCGCTAAATCCGGAAAAAATGTTCGTTATATGGAAAATTCGTTAAATAGAGAGTCACCTTTTAAAATACTTTAAACTACATAAAACATATTTTAAACCCATAAACACTAAATATAATTTTAAAAAAGTAATTAATCACACTTTTTGTATAAATTGTATCTATTTGTTTTAGATATTTTACCCTTCAAAAAGAAACTTACAAGGGAAATAATAATGAAACAAAACATTGTCTGAAAATACATTGTATTTTCAGTTAAAAAAAATAATTTTACATTACAATCACGATTTTTTATTATTGGCAATAAGCTGTTTGGAGGAATACCAAATTTTAAAGCAATATTCTTTTTCTTCACGCTTTTATCCACCACATCAAGATTTTTTTTCTTTTTTGCCCCTACATCTGAACTGAAAGTTTCATTGTTTACATCTGTGATAACATGTGGATTTGAGGGAGTCTACTGTATTATCGTATAAAAATATTTTTTTACTCAAGATTTAAAAAGACCCAAAAGAGAATGTTTAACACAATTTAACAGTTTCTAAAAGTTATATTATTTGAATCTTTGAGAAATTTTACATGCCATAAATATACCTATGTAACTTAAAATAATTAAATTGGGAATTGGAAGATATCGGATATTATGTTACGTGAGACAAATAAAAATGAAAGTTGTATAGTTGGCGTTGAGACCCCTGATTTGCAAATTTACTAGTATTTCATGATTTAATGTAATTTTCTGCACAAATGGATAAATATTAC
Source organism: Maratus speciosus (assembly GCA_963932465.1). Lineage (NCBI taxonomy): Eukaryota > Metazoa > Arthropoda > Arachnida > Araneae > Salticidae > Maratus > Maratus speciosus. The sequence goes on from OZ010791.1 coordinate 147,123,118, forward strand.
TGTTTACGAATACAACCGTAATAATTTGGCAGCTATGAGACTGGAGTTCGTCTAACAGAAAAGTACCTAACTTTCTTTTACTCTATCTCTTCATATTTTGGCTGTTTCTCATAATCTAGAATTAGGATATATTTACATTGCCACAACAACAATCTTAGATTTTATCAAATCATCAATACAGCAAATTTAATTATTTGTCCATTACAAGAGTTACAGAGAGGTTCTTCAAATTTTCAGAAACATATTAAAACAATAATTGCAACAATGAATATACATTAATACATATAAACACACAAAGGAGAAGATACCTTCTAAATAATCTTGCTGCTCAGCTCACAGCTGAGAAAACATGCATACAGCAACTGTTGTGTTGCGATGAGTTTGTAACTTTATGGTATGTATTTGTTATATGCTGCTTTTGAATACAATAGAACACAATAGAATGCTTTAGATACAATACAACAATGCTAATGTTGTTATTGTTTTTTAAAAGAAAGGTTTTCTTGTCTATCAGTTATTGCAATTTGAGGAGTGGGAATTTTTTTGCAATCAAAAATCTGTGTAAAATGCAGTTATCATAATTGTTTGAGAGCATTTGCAAACAATAAGATTGTTCCTAAAAAACAGCTGATGACAAAAAGGGGCAACTAGAGTGTCACTAATCATTAATAAAGCACCAAGTCATCAACAAACTCTGAATTGCGAAATTCTAGTTCCATTTCACGAGTGTTGAATTCAGGTGGTGGCCCGAGAGAGACAATTCCCCCTCCCTGGAAGATTTGAGATTTTATGTTTTTAATGGTGAAAAAGTGCAATCCCCCCTGAAGTCACAGAAATCCCTCCCAGAGAAAAGTGTCTGGATTCAACACTGAATGTCACAACCTATTAAAATGCATAATTAAAGGGGAAAACTTTAACTGACATGCTATAGCTACTAATTTCTCATAAAAATCCTTTATAAAATGGAAGATAATGAATATCTTTGATACATTTCTAAAGAACATAAAATTATCATCTACCAGTGGCTAAGGTTTATGAACAAATGACAGATATGTCACATCTTGAGCAATATGTAAGGTAAGTAATTGAAAATAAATAAGAGCTCAATCCTACTGCTAAGAATCTAGAAATAAGCATCTGACGCAGATAATGCCGTACAGCTCACTCGCGGATTAGAAGAAAACTCTAAACTGGAATGTTTTCATTGAGAAAGATATATAAAAGTAGAATATAACTGCTACTGTTGAAATTAAAAATGGGTTGTTACATATTGAAATTTTTCTAGCAGTTATTAGTGAAGGTCTATGGAAAATGTGCAATGCATATTATTTTGTTTCAAATATTCAAATTTTGAGGTGAACACGAACAACTGTATTTTACTTAGTTAATTGTCTTAACTTTTCTGTCGGGACATTTGGATACATCCTAATGGATATATCAATCCACTGACTGTGGCATTAACACATTGATCATCACAGACTGATGAAATGGCTTTTTTGGCAGACATTTACAAAGGGGATTTAAGTGTTTATAGAGTTGGTTTACTATTTCCAATTGCGGCATTGGTTATTATTTTGCACATTTTTAACTAAAAAAAGTGAAAATTTATTTATTTTTACACACTGAATGCCAGACTGAAATCACTAAACATGCCTGGGGGAAGAGGGGGGGGGAATAGGATTCTTTTTTATATACATGGTAATAAGTTATCAATAGTCCCATTTCACAGCAATAAAGGGCCTTGGATGAAATTATTGATAGCATAGATATTTGTGTAATATGGCGCCCCGTGAAATATTGCTGGCACACATATGTGTGTACTATGGCAGACAATGTGTCAAAAGATTTATCATCAAAAAAGTTTTCCTCTACGGCAGAATTTTAGCATGTAACGGCAGTTCATTGTCTCTTTAATATCTCTTTCAATGCATTGGATTCTCTTTAAATGATGTTGATAGCTGGATGTTTTTCAAATTCATAAAAATACATAGACTTGTGCCTTATGGGCTTGGTCAAGTCCTGACAAATCAAATGGGTTTTAGGACCACTGCCACCAGTATATCAAGACACAGAGGCACTTGAATCCAGTGCCACATCTTTTACGGATTTAAGACAATTAGAACAAGAACAAAAACTTTCAAGCTACTAAAACAATGAAAAAGTTAAAATTAAATTTGTTGCTTAATTTGTAATGCAATTCTATGAACTGCATAAATTCTGTATTAAATCTATACAATTTAGTGATATTTTGAAATCTATATTAAGGTAAGCCTCAACGATAACAGAATACTAAAAAAAGAAGATAAAAATAAGAAAAGAAAATTAAATAGTAGTTTCCTTAACCCATTTATGCCTAGCATCCCATTTTTGGGACGTTTCAAATTTTAATGCATTTGTATAATTTTCTTCTTCTTTATAACATGAAAATTGCATGAAATCATTATTTATAAATGTCTTTATCTATAACCAAGAGATGACAGCACAAGGTGCATATTTATTTGCTTAAATTAAGGCTTTTTTCGGTGTTTATAAATTTTTAATTTTTCAAGAGTGCGAAATGTAAAAAGTAAGTTTATTTGTATTTTTTCTATCATGGACCCAAAATTGCAAGTTATAATCTTAGCTTGTGGACTTTTTTGAAATACGTATTTTTTTAAATTGCGAAATTAAATGTTCAAGCCTATTTTTTATACATTTTTGTAATGTACAAAATATAGGGTTCTAGGCACAAATGGGCACATATTATTGTTAGAAATTTAGGAGACAGTTATTTATGCAATTTCCTTTCGAAGATATTTATGAAATAAATTGTTATTAAGTCTGCAATACGATTATTCTTATTTTATTATTAATAATAGTTATAACGTTATTAGTCTCTGCAAAGAAATAAATATATATTTTTTTTTATAGTTCATTAAAATACTAATTATAGTACATAATATACAATTTAAAAACATTTTAAATATAAATATAGGCAAAATATATAATTATGCATATTATTCTACTAGAAATACTCATATTTAGTTCTTTTACATTTTATCAAATAAATACAAACAAAAATTAAGCTTACATTTTTTTAGTATTTTTCCAGTTCATTTTGCAACATTTTAAAGTGATTTTACCAAAAAATTTGAGAAAACAAAAATTCAGGCACAAATGGGTTAAGATGTGACAATATTTCTAATTTATAGACAGAAATTTTAATTACAATAAATTTTATTTAATAAATGAAAGCCAGAAATCAGAAGGAGAGAATAGTAAAAACAAATTATTTAGCAACTTCTCCCCTTACAGTAATAGCTAAATATTTTAAAAAGAAAAAAATAATAGCATATAACAGGGATGGCAAACCTTTTCACACCTGCATGCCAAATTTTTTCAATAATAATTTTATGTGACCATGACATGCCAACTTAAAAAAATATAACAAATCAAAATTATTGAATGAAATTACTTGAATTGTTGTTTAATAGGTTTAAAAATCATGGGTAACATTTAGGGTTTTTTTTTTTTTAATGGGAGCAAGGTCACATCCTTTCATGAGCATTTTTTTTTTTTTTTCTATTTCAGAAAAAAAAAGCTCAGTTGTTTAAATTTCAAATATTTCATGTAATTTCACATTCTATTTTGATTTAGAGGTTCAACCAATGCCCTGCCAAGGATATTCTGTTGCATGCCATAGGTTTGTCCTCTGAGGGATATAGTATACAGGGACCGCGCTAAGAAATTAAGACTATTCGCCAAATTTGAAAATCATTAGCAAAATTTATCTGTTATTAGCCGAAAGTATATTCGATCTTTTGACAAAGTTTGCGAGGTTTTATGCTCTTTTGACGAAATTTGCAGGTTTTTTTCGTGATCTTTTGACGAAATTTGCGGGGCTTTTTTCGAGATTTTGACGAAATTTGCAGGGCTTTTTTCGAGATTTTTTGACGAAATTTGCGGGGCTTTTTTCGAGATTTTTTGACGAAATTTGCGGGGCTTTTTTCGAGATTTTTGATGAAATTTGCGAGTTTTTTTGCGATCTTATCACAAAAATTTGCGTTTTCCTGCGATTCTTTGATGAAATTTGTGCTTTTCCTGTGATTCTTTGACTAAATTCGCAATTTTTCTGCAAACGATTGACAAAATTTTTTCAGCGACCATTTGTCCCATTTGTCGGAATTCGCGATATTTTTTATGTCCGAATTTTCGGATAGACGACCGATTTTTTTAAATTTTCGAATATTAATTCCTTAAATTTTCGGAAAAATCTGAACAGAATCACCTCTAATTGGCTGGCCGAAAAAAAGAGGAGGAATATAGGCTGGAAATACGGCCGTACGTGAACTCGCGCTAAAAACGGAAATTCATTTACGTTCCAAAACATGATTACACAACAAAAGAGACCCTAAAAGATCATTCGCCAGCTTTTTCGCCATAATAATTTTTTCTCGCCAATTTCACGATGAATTCACATTTGGCGTGTTGGCGAATGGTTAGCGCGGCCCCTGGTATAGAACTACTTTTCAAAATTAAACTTGAAAATAAGATAAAAGGTGTTATTTTTCAGCAAAGAAAATTTAGCTTAAAGAATTTTAATTAGACAAATTACGATTAGACTACAATAGAGTAATATTACAACTCAAAATATATTTCAACAGTTTAAAGTAAAACATTTAAATTTCAGTAGATGCTAAATTTTAATGGAACATTGCAAAGGAACAAAGCATTTTCGAATAGTAAGCTTAAGATGAATTTATTTACAATAATACTTAGTATAACAAGCTTTAACACTTTATTATGAATATAAACAAGCATATTTTCAAATTATGAAATTCAGTTTATGAGAAACAGCAGAAATACTACTAAATAAGCTCAACTAGTAGAGCTGTGTCGATTTATGCTATTAGTTTTCCCAAAGAAAACTGCGTTGCTACAGAAACAAAATATTTAATCATTAAAACATTGATCATGGATACAGTGTACATAAAAAAAAAATAAAATAAAAAAAAATATATATATATATATAGGACAATGTAGGATCAGGAGTTGGTTGATTATGGTCATCTTTTTGCACATGAAAACTAAACGGACTGGGACAGGACCTCTGTTTAAAGTGGATTCTGACCCACTTCAAACATTTATGTCAGATTGGGATTCGAATGTGGCACATCATGTCCAATATACAGCACCCAAACCACTAGAAAGCAGGTGGGCCCATAGATCAGAAGAAAAAGAAATGTTAACACTTAACTATAGATGTATATTGGCATTATGACTGCTCCCATTTTATAGTATAATATATAAAACAACCAGTTTTAATAATATAACATATTCAAATCCATATTTCCTTTCTGTTACTGTTTTACAAAATATGTGATCCTAAATTTTCAAAACCTTTTCACATTTTTAGTATCATAATAACTGTATGTTGGTGTCGTTTCTTTTAGACCCCCCCACCCATTTCTAAATATTTCTATATAATTAATATTTATAGCTTGTGTAATAGTAAGTTTAGTTAAAAGCGATTTTATATTTATTTTTTAAAGAGATAGGTATTATTGATTTTGAGAGGTATTAATGAGATTGAGGATTTGATTTATTTTTACAGATCCTTCTGTATGTGTATTTAAGCTCAATACATTAATAACAATATGCTTCATTTTATTTAGCGTAAAATTTTATGTTTAAAAAATCTCATAATGAGCAGTCAAAACAACTACCCATGTTTAAGCAGTCAGAAAATGAATGTGCATTTAAGGGTTCACAGTTTATGTATTCACAAAAATTTGTAATTTTCACTCCCGTTAAAAACACTTTTAAAATAAGGAATGCCATGCTTTTATTCATATAAAACAATCAAGTTCTGACACAAGGAATGAGTAGAAAAAAAAAATCTATGCTGACAATAAACGTTTTAAAACATAGCAACAGCTTCAAACTTTACGTTTATTTTAGATAAATTTAAAGCAAAATAAGGAGCATAAATAAAAAAAAATTCTTCAGAATGAGGAAGATATGACAAATTGTATGTTATAAACAGAAGATTGAAAGATTATATACACTATATTTTATTATATTACAGTAGACTCCTGACTACCCAACACTCAATTATAGCACACTCAATTAACCAACACACTTTATATATTTCACCAGAAGTGTTTATAACTAATTCAAAATTTTTGGGCGAGTAAACTTATAAATTTTGAACTTAAAATCAATAATACAAAGATTTAACATGATAAAAAATGTTACAATTTAGAATACTGTTAAATTGTTTTATAACATTGTCAGGGACCCGGAGCTGGAGCGCTCCGGAGCTGTGTTTTCCCTGGAGCTGGAGCTCTAAATTTTCCCCAGCTCCAGGGCTCCTTTAGTTTTTAATATTCTTTTAAATCTTTTTTTTTTTCAGTCTTTTAAATTTCTAGGCTTAAAATATTTTAATTACATCATTATTTAGTGTTTTAATTATATCATTTTTTAGGTTTTTTTTATTATTATTATTATTAGGGAAGGAAAACTTCTCAAAAATGGCAACACTACTTTACTTCTACTTTCCACTTGAAGTAAGTGACAACCTCAGAGGAAAGATAAGAAGTAGAGGCCGAATCCCATTGTTATTTCGGTCAGAACTTGAGGCACACATGTTTCCTGCTTTCATCGCCAAAAGGTTGTCTTTTATGGCGGTGATCACCTTATTGGCAACTGTCTGATTTGATTTATGCGAGAGAAACGCCGATGCAAGAAAGTTTCAGCGGGAACCAGAGGAGAAAAACCAGTTTGGCGCGTTTTCTCTGCCCACCATCACGTGACGGTGGGTAGCGATCCCGGCGTCAAGAAAGGGTTGCTATTTCTGAGTCCAGTTATATGAGAAGTCTATGGTGACAACTAAGTGAAATTTGAAAACAAATATGGCCGCCTGTTGTTTACATGTGTAGTCGTACAATTTTGGCTGTTTGAAAAGTGTAGAAGAAATTTAAGATTTTTGTGTTTAAAATTCTACCAAACTTTCTATTTTAAAAGCAAAAGCTAAAAGATGTCATATTTTCTGAACAAGCATTTCAAGTTTGATGAGAAGAAAAATGCATTTTGTCAGATCTTTAATGAAGATAGAAAGTATTTGTGAGCAAAAAATTAAACGTGTAAATTAAAATCTGCAACTTAAAAGCGCGAAGTCGGAGCCGGAGCCACGGTATTTTCTCTAGGAGCGGAGCTGGAGCATCAAAAATTGTTCGGCTCCGTGTCACTGAACATTGTATATTTCTGAAGAATACCAATTTTTTTGAAACTCCAGAGAAATTTCAAACAACAGATTAGTTGTATGTTAGAAAGAAATGTAACAAGTGCTTTTATTGTGAAAAATCCAAAATCTTGCTGCAAGCAAGCCACAATTAAAAAAGAAAAAAATTATAAATTCCCCCTCCCCCCCTAAAATTGTTTTTTTTAACCAACAAAGAAAGGTACAGTACAAAATTTTCTCCTTAAATTTGCTTTATTTTTATTCATAGCTCTTTTATGAAAAGTACTGTTAATTTCCAATACTGACTACTGACATAGTAATCTTATTATAGTTTAATACAATTACAGTGTTTGCAACTAGATTTGTTATAACTCTGCATCTGATGATACCTCAATTATCTGAAGGTGTCTATTTTTCATGTTGGATAATTGAGAATTTACTGTATGCGTAATATATATCTTTTAAATATATATATGTATACAGACATATTTAAATTTAAACTGTAACATATAATTGTTTTAATACTATATATTTTAGTTTTAATTTTTTTAGTACAATAAAATGGTACTACTAGTTATCTTGTCGACCAATTTCGCCAAATTATACAAATTGACATCATTTTTATTTTAAATAACAAAAGAACAAATAAATTAGTATAACATTAATAAAAATACAAATAAAACATCGAAATAAAAATCACTTGATGACATAAACACATGTAACTTGCTTAAAGTCAACTGAATGCGACATTTACGATCAACCCTTATTGGCATTTAATCTTATAGTTTGGCGATAGATTTTTGATCGACGGGATAACTAAGTAGTACCAATAAAATATAGTTTTATTAAAACTAAACCACTTCTATCTTAAGAGCAAGAACAGTAAATGTTAATTATACATATTTTTTAAAATTTTAATATTAAATAGAAACACACATAACATTATAATGTAATGAATTTTTAAACTTTGTGAGCAAAAAATATAAATTCTCATAATTAGGCAATCAAAAAATATTAGGGCTTAATTTCACACCTGAAAACACTGAATGTACATCAGTTATGTCAATGGGAATATATAATACAATGTTCGATAGGCCACAATTCCTTCATAACTTATGAGTTGCTAAATCTTTAAAAGAAATGTTCTTGGCACAAAGCTATAAGTCTGCAAGTTAAAAACTAGAATGCATTTTCCCCCTTTACCCTTTCACACATAATTTATTACAATTGGAAATCACAATGGGCTTCACAGAACAAGGTATAAAAACTATGGTAAGAAATGAAGAAATGGCTTCATTTATGAATATATATATCTTCACTAATAAAATGAAGAGAGTAGAATAATGCATCTTAAACATTGTTAGAGTTATTTTATATTTTATTATGATTATTTTAGATAATTCCCTAACCATATTTTGTAGCAATTAACGTGCCTTCTGTTAAGGGTTCTTTTCAAAGAAAAATATTCACCGGGTTTAAATGATAAAAAATAAAACCCTAACAGAAGAATTCACATAAATCAATAAATGATTAAGTATGCCTAAATTGTAAGTAAAAAACTTCATTTAGACAAATTCTGAATCTCATAATTATATGAAAGGAATAATACTGAACAACAATCACACATTAAAATTTTAGAAAAAAAAATATATATATATATATGTACCTACTGCCAATAAAAACATAGTCTTAAAGATAAATTTTACAGAGATGTTATAAGATCATAGAACAAAACAGCAGTTTGAAATAATCAATCATTGCATCTCTCAAGATTCACTACTACTGGACAGTGAAAGCAGTGTTCAAGAAGTTGCTATAGCTTTTAAATCTCTAATACATATTTTGATATTCTCCATAAAAAATCAACTTTTCATACTATTCTTTAATTTAAGCTATACTTTGAATTGTTAAATATTCACATCTATATAAAATTTATTACAGCAATGAGACAACAATGAAAAGTTAATGAATTTGATAAATTAGAATGCTTAATATACAAGTGTTACCTTAATGTGTTTAAGGGTGAAAATACAGAACTATACACTAAATAAATATAGGAAACTGTAAATTTTTCATTGAAATTAACTATGTTATGGATTCACCAAATGGATTAATAAATATACAATATAAAAGCAAATATCTATTATCTGATAGAGATTGCACTATCTACTATGTAAAGAAACTATTAATTTTAATACCCAAACACAATTGTGCTTCAGAATTTTTAAGCCCATCCAATGTAATACAGATAGCTGAATTTATTTCTAGTATATATGAGTCTTAATATCTATTATAAGTGGAATGTTGATCACCACAATTTGAGTAATCACATCCAACCACATATGGGACAAAAGGAGTCTTACAAAATCTTGAAATCACTTTGAAACATATGTGTATGTTCGAGATGGTGATCTAACAGTCATGGCAGGTGTTTCAGGAGGAGTACCATTTAAGAAATCCCAAATCAAGATAGTATCATCATGTGAGCTGCTCACTATCTGGAAATCATCAAACTGGAGACGGAAAACTCTTCCAGAATGTTCAACGGATGTTCTGAGGCATAGAGTTCCAGCTGGTGCACGTGGATCTAATGCAGCTGCTAAGTCCCACACTTTAATTTTACCATCGTAAGCACCACTGACAATTCTTTTATTGTCAAATTGAATACATCTGACAAGTTCCTTGTGACCTTCTAAAGTTCTTAGGCATGCACCACTTTCAATATCCCACAGCCTAATAGTATTATCGGAGCTACCGCTCACAACAAGTCTATCTCTGTACTGAAGACATGCTATTCCTCTCTTATGACCATTAAGTGTACGAACAAACTCACATGTAGATGTGTTCCACACTTTGATTGTTCTATCGCCAGAAGCAGATACAATATATTTTTCATCAAAGTCGACAACATTGACAGCTGCACGATGACCGACAAGTACTCTCTGAATAGTGATTTCTGAGGGCGATACCATATTCCACACTGTTATTGATCGATCTTTCGAACATGTAACCATCATGCCATTGTTGAAACGTAAATGAAGAACTGCTTCACAGTGATGTATTAATGTATTGATTAATTCACCAGTCTTAACATCCCAGACTCTCACTGTAGAATCACTAGAACCACTAATAATAACTCTTTCATCATACTGAAGGCACAAAACAGAACCTGTATGGCCTGTCAGCACTTGAATGCATTCTAATGTGTTGCGATCCCAAATTTTTATAGTATTATCTCTCAAACCACTGACAATTTTATGATCATCATACTGTACACAATAAACACCTTTGCTGTTCTCACTCTGGCAATTAATTCTTTTCAAAGTGTGACGACCACACCTCCAATTAGTTTCGATATTTTCAATATCTTGAATTATTTTGGGATAAAGACGTCTGTAGAACATATGATCAGGGTGCGGTTCACCAGGGGATGGCTTAAACAGATACTTAATCCACCCTCTTCTTTCCATCAACCCTCGCCAGAGTGAATCAGTTCTTACGCGTCTTTCAATTAATTTTTTCCATAACATACCTTCTGAAATTACTTGATACCACTCTTTACACACAAGTTCGGCAGCACATAGAGATTTCGCATCTAAGTAGGACAATATATTTTCGGCAACATGATCTAAGCCTTTTTTCGGTAGTAGAGATATAAAATCTCTTCTGAGCATTGGTCTCAAAAATGAACTTATATGACTATGTTGATGGTGCAACATTTTTGTTAAAAGCAGTTCAACAAATTCAATTTGTTCAGATTCACTCCATTTCTCAAAATACTGCAGGCAAATTTCACATTCACGGGCAAAGTTTGGAGACGATTCCTTAAAATTTCTAAATAAACAAGTCACAGAAGGTTGTCCTGTGACAGGCATTTCGTCAGACATCATGCCCACTTCCATAAGGTATTTATAATTCTATTAAAGTTCGTAAGACAATGTCAATAATTCGGGACGCGAGGCCCAGCACCTACGAACAAGATGTCCGCCGCGACACTCTGGATCTAACCACTAACCTAGCATGACACATGGATTCGTAGTAGAGTATAAATAGTGCCTGATAACTTTTTTTAACAACAAAAATACTATTAAATTAAAAACAGAAAAATACTTTTAACTGGCATTAATGGCTGGATTGATAACATCATACAAACATAAGCAGCGGAAATGAATGCCAATTTTTTAAAGTGAAATCAAGAGTGAAATAGTGAAAAAAAATTTTGAACATAAAACATGCAAAAAAATTAAATAGAAATACTAATAAAGAAACTTATAATACCTAAAACTTGTCAGATAATTGCTATCTTATACAAAACACATTTAAGATTTTCTGTAAACATTATTAACACGTAACGTTTGATAGCGATTCTACTTTACATCGGATTTTTTATATCGATAAATGTATTATTTTTGTTTATTCATTATGCAACACTTGTCATGATAATAAAACAAAACACGCGCATACAAATAAGATATACGTAATTCTAATCAGAATGTGATGATTTTTTTTTATATTTTGTGTATAATCAATATTTTTTGTATGCTAGAATTTGAAATCGCAGGAATTTGAAAATGCCTGGCTTTTTATTTTTAAAGCTGTTTGTTTCGTAAAAGAGGAATATTGAAACTTACAGTTAGAATTCTTTTAAATAGAAATATTACATTCATACAGAAATATTACAATTTCTTTCTTTCCCAGCTTTAAAGTAATGATCTTATTTTATTATAATAAAAATAAAATCGCTGCTGGAAAGAATTTAAATGTGATGTAAACACACGATAAAGTATTAAAGTACTGCATTAATTGAATATGGTTATTTATGACCATTTAAATTTTCAACACAAAAAAATTACTTACATATTACACCTCACCACAATAATTTCCCAGCAGACGACGCTGTCAGCTGAAATTCTATTCTAGTGCCATCTATCGGTAGGGATGTAAAAGATTTAGTAGGCATGGAAGATGGCGACTGGTTCGGGGTATTCAGTTAATTTATCCGAAAAATTTGGATCTGATCCTGTGAGCGATGAATCTTCTGAAAGTGAAGGAGAAACAGGACCTTCCAAATCATTCCACAGACGGATATCTACCTCAAAAGCCATTAAGAGTGGAGTGAGTTTCAATTTAAATATTAATTTTGGCATGACTTTACGAATTTATTTGGTCAATGGTTTTAAAAATGTAAATAAAAACTTCGAACCTGCGAATTAAAGGTCTAGTTTTGGGAGTGCGATATTTTTTAGAAATTTCCTCGTATATCTAAATTAAACGTTATACATAGAAGGTACTTAGCATACAGGACTCTTATAAAATATATTGTCTTGTATGCCACGGTATAGATAAGTTATTTATTGGACTAGATTAATTTTGCAACTAGTAGTATATTAGATCTCACAATTTTCCTCCAATTTATATGGGGGGGGGGGGGGGAGTTCGCTATGGGTCTGTTTTCTATTATTGTAGCACCCATTATTTTTGTTCGAATAGAATTTTACATAAATCATTTCCTTTTCAGCAGTCTGTTGTCATAATATTTCTTACTAACACATAACTATAATTCTGTTCAGAAAAGAAATTTCAGCTACTTTATAAGATTAACATGTATTTCTGAAAAAAAAAAATATATTTTTTTTTTAATTGTTGTGATATTTATTAATGGGTATTTTTTTAACATTGCTTTACCTTGCATCTACTTTTATTTTGCTATAATAATCATAAGATATACCAACTACAATATTGCATTTTATCATGAAGGCAGTGAGTTAGGGAATTATTCCTTTTAAATAATTGAGTTTGTCTTAATTCAAATAAGTTATTCTGTTATTAGCAGTCTTAATTCAAATAAGTTATTCTATTATTAGCAGTTTAAATAATTTTTGAACCAATCTGGATTTTAAAATGCTTCCCTGTATTTTCATGATAATGAATAATCAACAGAATTATGTTAATAAAAGGGGAAAAAATCAATCGTTTGATAAGTAATCTAAATAAACTTAAACAAAATATATTCGTATTATCTAATTTTCTAAATTGTGTGGGAAATCAGGGGTCTATCCAGGAAAAATTTGGGACTTTATTTAGAGCCCCAAATTTATTTGGTGTAATTATTTTGTTAGGTTTAAAAAAGTATTTTATCTTTTGGTGCAAAATGTTATATTTCATAAAAATATAACGTTCTACAGTAAGTAACTTTTACTTTTTACAAAATGGGTCGCAAGGATAAAAAAATGCATTGATCTCTGGAAATATTTTTTATGCTGACAATTTCAAATCTAATACAAGGTAACTGAAATCGGTTATTCAAACAATTAGAAAAAATACATAATATTATGAAATAAAAGTTTTTTTAGTAGTTTAATGAGATTTATTATGTTGATAATTTTTTCTTAATTATTGTAATTAGTAATATCAATTCTTGAAAAATTTATGGAAGAAAAAAATTAATGTTGAATAATTCCCTCTCTCCTTTAACATACTAGAAATTGCTTTGAGTATGACATATCTGAGTTTTTTTTTTTTTTTTATTATATATATGTAATATTTTTTAAGGGCTAAAATTCATTATAATGAATCAATTTCTGCTAGTGTCAGAAAGAGATTTTGAATTCAGTTAATAAAAATTCCACCACTCTTCCTGAATAAAAAAAAAAAGGAAACTTTGCTGAAGAAGTTAAAGAACTTTGAAACTTTATCAGTTATTGTTTTTTCACTTGTTAAAAATTCGAGATTGTCAGAAGTTTTACCTTTTGTAATTTATTATTGTCATTATTATTTATTATTGTCATTATTATTTTTTATTTACATTTTAAAACAAAATCCTTCACTTATTTAAAATTTTGCACTACTCATTCTGTATTGTTATATTAAATTAGTATTGGAAGAAAATTAATATTATCTAATATCTGTGACTTAATATCTACATGAAACAATATACAATTTCCAAAAAGACCTGTGTTATCTAATCTATTAATCTGTAACCCAACCTGATCTGTGCAATAATTATATCGCAGTTGACCTAAGACCCACTTACAAAAATGGGGTCCCAGGGCAAAGGCATACATTGGGAGCCTCCCTTACCTAGCAATGTTTGATGATTGGAGGCAAAAAGGGTAATCTACTCCCAGTTACATATACAGTAGACTCCCTCAAATCCGCAACCCTAAAATCTGCACATCATCACAGATGTAAACTAAACAATAAAACTTTCAATTTGATGTAAGGACAAAATTATAAAAATTTTTACTTTTATATCATTCTGTATGTATTTTAATATGTAATTCTCAATAATATGACATAACTCATGGTTTTTCATGAAGGAAGTATAAATTTATTTCTGAAAAAAAAATCAAGATATTGCAAATATCACTGATAATCGCAATCTTTTTATCAAATATATTTATTTATTAATCAAGCATTTTTGGTTATTAAGACTGGTTAAACCCCCGGTAGCAGAAAGTTCGAGATGGGAGTCGCAGATTTTGTTTTTCTCGTTTGCATATTTTTCTATTGAATCTTTATTTCGCTTTATATCATGTTTAGCTCTTTATTACTTAATACAAAACCTTAAGATTATTATTAGTAAAGCTAATAAAATGCATAATAACAAAGGTAAGTGATTGTTTGATTAATTAATGCTTCAATTCTAAAGTATTTTACCTGCAGATTATTTTCTGCCCCTGAAGTATCTGTTGCAGATACTTGGAGAATTTTTTGCTACTGGGGTTAAACTTGAAATAAAATTGCCTTACTTTATGATTTTGATGTGAATTAATAGGGTGTCTTTAAGAAGAAGGTCTCATTGAATATAATTAAAAACAATGTATCTGATCTTTATCATGCATATTTAGTTATACATTATGAATTCTTTACTTGACTTTTAATAATTTTAAAAATTATCTTTCTTTTTATTTTTTTAGGTTATTACTTTACTTTATGATTTTATTATTTTGTTTTATTGCAAGCATTCATTATAATTTTGATTGCATTATTACATTCAAATTACCTACAGTTTCAAAAATGTAAACAAAGCAATGGCTAGAAATCCACAAAATTATAAAATCTGCACAATATCTGGTCTCAAGCTGTGTGGATTTGAGGGAATCTACTGTATTTGCTTTGGGAATAAGGGTGCATTTAAGGCCGTAATTACAATTTAAAATTTGAAAACAAAAATAAATATTTTATCTATTATTGTATTTGTATCATTTCATGGATATTTATTATTTATCAAATAAAGTAGTAGAGGGATCTTAAATCTGCCTTAGCTGTCATAAGTGCATATTACGCTACTAACCCTACCCCTTTCTCATTAGAAAATATGTAGCTTGTCTTATCAGATCATTAAATACAATACGCTTAAAAGAAAAAAATAATAATCTATCAGACTTGCAACAGAATTGAAGATTTTAAATGATGTCAAAGTTAAGCATGAGCTAGATGTCAATAAAGTATATATTGAGCAAAGGTATTTATTTCTAAATGAGTTTCAGCTTGTATTTCTGTATATTTATGCAGCAAAAACATATAAAATTAATAACTGTTAGAGAGGCAGCATACAAATATGTAGGTTAGTCACAAGTTGTATATAACAATTAAATGACAGGCTGCAGAGATACCAGTGATTTCTCATTGTCAGGGTTTGAGATTTAATTTTATTTAAAAGAACAAGGTCAAGACAATTGGATATATTTTTTTTTAATTTAAATCAGACTTTTTCGATTTTTTTTTTTTTTTTAAACCTCACACAATATTATTATTTTGATTTTAATTTATAAAATAAAAATTAGACAATTGCATGCTATAAATATTACCAATGTATATTAATATTAGGTACTTTTCGGTTAGCCGGGCGCCAGTGTTATTTGTATACATATATATATGTATATATACACATCTATATATATACATATATTGTATATATACACACATATATATATGTATATATATAAGTATAGATACATACATGTCTATATACATATAATGTATACATAACACTGGCGCCCGGCTAACCGAAAAGTACCTAATATTATTACACAATTTACATAAATGATTAAAAGGTAACCATTTTAGACTATCAAAATATTTTGTTACTTAAAATGCATGGAAAACTACAAATCAGCAGTCAAAAATCAATTTAACTATAAGTATATTTTAGCTAAAATAACAAAACTGCATGACATAAAAAATTTTAAACAATTTTGGAAGCAAATTAAAATGTTAACTTTTGTTTTCTGTTAATGTGCTGGTAGAGAAAAACAAGTTTATCAGCCTTATCAGTTCCTAAAATATTAATTTTTGAATGTACCAAAACAAAAATAGAAAACAATCATTCTATTGAAACAGGAGAAGCTATTGCAGTAAAAACTGGTTGATCCTGTATTCTATTTTTAGCATTCTTTTCAACGTTTTACGGCTGCTCTTTCATCTTCACCTAACACTTCATTTATAATGGCTGTTTCATAATAATAGAAGCCATCAGTCCATCAGAAGAAAACAACTCGGTTAAGCAGGACTCTGATAATTGGGACTCTACTGTATATTTCATTTTTAAAATGATCTTCAGAATATTTTTATTGGTGTTCAGAGGGGAGTCATGACCCCTATGACCTCCTCCTTGGACCTGCCTTTGTAGATTACGTTGTTCAGTATTACATATTTTATGATTACATATTTTAATTTTAAAATAAGTCTGCTATTAGAAAATTAGTAAAATTCTCTTTGTAAATATACTTTGCGGAAGAGGGGGGGGGGGGAATCCATATTTGCTCCGGGTGCAAAAAAGGTTAGTTTCGACCCTGTCCACCATTCTAAAGGACAGTTCTTTATTAGATTCAAACAAAAATTCACTGAATGGTTCAGATTTTGCATCGAACTTTAATATAATAGGCTTCACTGAAGTAGACTTTCTTCTTAGCAGACAATAATGCTGACATTTTCTCAGAGTTTGTGAATTTTTTTCCTGCATAAGAGGGATCCAAAAGATAGGATAAAAAATGTGTTGGACTCGATGCTTGCATGTAACTTGTAGCGAGTATTGAAAGCTTTTACTCATACTTCATTGAATGTTATTTTTTCTCCAGATTGTTCCATAAGTGAACTGCATTACT
Organism: Maratus speciosus; assembly: GCA_963932465.1. Lineage (NCBI taxonomy): Eukaryota > Metazoa > Arthropoda > Arachnida > Araneae > Salticidae > Maratus > Maratus speciosus. The sequence goes on from OZ010791.1 coordinate 147,140,449, forward strand.
AATTAAACAGTCTTCTTCTTTTTTTTTTTTTTTTTTTTTTTTTTGCATGTGATTGAGAGCCACTGAAATTGGATTCTAAACTTTACATTGTACTTTAATTATTTGACAAAGGTTATTCTTTATCTTTCTAAAAACTGTTTGATTATCTGTATTGTATAAAACTAAATTATACTAAGTACATGTATTATGTTTGTTTACATCTTGAATTTATTTTTAAATAATTAATAAAAAACGATTTAAATCAATGATTTTTTAAAAAATCAAATCAAGCTAATTGTATCAACAAACCCTGCTCATGGTAATTTTCACTTTATTGCAAAATTTGAAATAAATTTCAGTAAAAAATTATAGCTCTGCAGCTTGTGGTTGAGTTTTTGGAAATCCTTGTTATATAACATCAATAATATACCCATTAAGAAATTGACATTTCAAATTTAGTTTTAGATATAGGGTAGATATGCCAGTAATGGACACCCCTTGATGTTTTTGGTTCAGAAAAAAAAAATAAATAAATAAATAAATAAATAAAAATAAAAATAAAACTAATAAATGTTTAGCTTTAATTTTTTTTTTTTTATAATTCCCCCTTGCATGTTTTATAAAACTGGGTTATTGTTGACATTTTTAATCAATCAGGAAGGAGAAAATAATGATTCAAAGTTTCGTTGTTTTTCTGTGAAAATCTTAATGAAGAGGCTAAGAGCTGGCTTTGTTTAATTAATTTACATATTATTTATTTTCTTGCAAAATTTGAATATTTTTGTTTGGCTAGCAATAGAAAACTTAGAATTTTATCTGATGGCCATTTACAAATTTTCATTTATTTTTAAGATTTTAAGAGGGGGTGTCCATTACTGGGATGGTTAATTAATCAATTTCCAGTAATGGACATCCCATGTAGACATTGCTAAAAATGCAATTTCAGTAATGTTTATAGTGGATAAAATATTTTGATTTAAGTGCAAACTTGAATAATAAAATTAAATTTTTTAATTATACTTGCCAAAATGCAATGACACCAAAACTTCTATAAATAGCTGCTTTTAAGTTATTTTATGTGATTAATAAAATTTCAATATTTATTCTTTTTTTTTTTTTTAAATGTATATGTACCTGCATATTTTATAATCTGGTAATCAAATCAGCCAGGAAGCAGAAAATATTGTTTAAGAGAACAGTCAAAGAGGGGCTTATAGGGCTTAATCCCTTTCCGTTAAAATAAAAACAATTAAGTTACAGAAGCTATTAAAAATCTATTTTCTGTCTTAAATTTTTTCTTATTCACCTCTGACCCCACCCCCCCGCCAAAAAATAAAAATTAAATAAAATAAATAAAAGTTATAGGTAATATTCATGAAACTACTAAATGATTAGTGGCCTCAAGCATCAGTTCTACAGTTTTATTTTGAAATTAAATCGTTTTACAGCTTTTTACAGATATATAGAAAAGTGTTATAAGGTGTGTGAACACCTCTGACCAAAATGCAAGCATTACAACTTTACAAGCTTATTGTCCTCCTTCCATTCTTTCAATCAAATGCCATTTCTCGCAATCTGTCATATGCCTTCTCAACGACATATTCTACTTTCCATGCATTAAAATGTTATCAAATTTGCATATACTACCTTTCATTGGATTTCCTTTATTAGAATAAACATAAAGTATATTTTAAAAGTTATTCCTGTAATTGTCCCCACCGGTGTACTTTGCAGTACTAATAAGGAAAATGCACTGAACAGTGACAACTTTAACTTGGGCTTATGAAAATGGACAGGATAGGCTCATGACTAGCTAAAAACAAAGGTTTTATGGGAAGCTCCAGCACTCTAAACATCCCCACGGTTTATGCCTCTGTTTCAGGCCAATACTACTGTGAGTGTGTTTACCCCACAGACCAACTAGACCTTGAGCCCAGCACACACACGAGTAAAACGTTTTTTCCCCCCTTCCCCCTTCAAAGCTTCGATATCTAAGTTATACACCTTATAGTTAGTACTATCTTGCCTGTAGATTTCTATTCTCTAAAAACAGCTTAAATCAGGTATATGCTATTGACAGTTTTAAAGTCCGAACTTTTAAATTATATAGTACTATTTTTATTTAAGCAGTTTTTAGCTATCTTAATACACAATACTTTTCTTTATCTTATAATTCTCTGGGATACCACATTTCCGCCTTACTTTTTCTTTTTTAATCAATCTGCGATTTTCACGGAATCATTAAAGAAAATCGCGGTGCGATGCAGAAAATATATCAAAAAGAAAATATTCAGAGATGTTCTTACAAGCAGACGCTAGATATGAGCAAGTGATTCTTCCACGAACTAGGAGAATTCCACAATTTTTTTTTTATTTTTGTCGGATTCAGCAAAATCAATTAACGGGGGGAAAATCGCCAGTTTTCCTCAGTTGTTGGCAAAAAAAAAAAAAAAATAAAAATAAAAAAATCGTGCATTTCGTCAATCGCTTGCGAAATAAATCACGAATTTCGTTAATTGCTCAAGGAATAAAATTGCAAATTTCTCCAATCATAAAAAAATATATAATCTCAATATTCTAGAATATCGAGAAGGGAGTTAAAAATTTATTACAAAATTCCACCTTTACACACATGAACCAAGTTAAATAAAAGGGTCGAGGCTTAATTAAAAAAAAAAAAAAAAAAAAAAAAAAAAAAAAAAAAAAAGCATCGGAGCCTTAATATTCTGCTGTACTAACAACTCTAACTTATCCCCTGACTCTTTTATTAATCCTCGTATTTATATTTCCTACATCGTTTTCAAAATTTAAAGCATATTTTTTTTCAGCAAAAAAAAAAAAAAACTTTTAATACATCTAAATGTTTTTAGATAGCTGACAACTATTCCACTTTTTTGTTACCACTACTTCCGAATAGAAATTTTCGCATAATCTTGACGTGATTTAATTACATACAATTTTGCGATTAAATGCGGTCAATATTACTATCCAGAAATAATAGTAATAAAAAAAAAAAAAAAAAAGGTAGCTATGCGTGTTAGTAAAATCTACTTAATGAACAAACAGAAAAAATAATTACAAAGGGTATTTTCTGAAAATCTTACTCAGCTATTTATTTTAACCAACCAGTAATGTACAGAGTTGTTCTAATAGGCCCCGATGCACGATACTTATAAGCTACTGTGAACTCTGGCTAGTGTTTAAATATTCATTGAAAATAAAGAAGTACCGGAGCTCAGCTCCGGTCAATTGAAGCGCTGAAGAGTATAAAAAAGGATCAAAGTTAGAAGACTGAATTATTTTTTAACTTTAATAATAAATACGCTTGCAAAGGAAAATATAGAAGGGAATATTTCCCCCCTCCCCCCATATTATTCATAAGATCACGATTGTAGTTTTGTAAGCAATCAGCTAGCGATTCCCTGCATCAGATACCACAGAGAGCTGTATGAAAAGAACAAAGGGAAAACACTTTTATAAGGTTAAGAGCAGTCTGTGGAGCAGGCCTGCCTAATCAGATTTATTTTATTTTCTCCATGTTAATCCTGTGAGACTGAAGTAGGGTTGTCAAATATAGAAGTAAAAAAAAAGGCCAGTCAACTTTTTTTAGTTATAACCGCCGCCCCCACCCCCCCCCCCCACCCCAAAAGAAAAAAGGCTGGCGTTTATTTTTAAAAAAGCCGGCTTGCCGTTAATTTTTAATCCGCACATAAATGTTTTCTACTAAACCACTTGCATTAAATATTGTCAAGTAAATAAGTCTTTATAATTGCTAGAAGGTAACTATGAAGGCAATATGTCTAAAAGAAAATTATATTAAGATTGTGTTTTGAAACTCTACATTACATTTCTCCACATATACCTACTATTACATTTTAAAGATTATATGTAGGGAATATGAATACCGGGAGACAAAGACTCTGTTTACTTAATTCATCTTATATTAGCTTATTTTCACATGTTTCAATGATCTGATTTAATCAAAGATGAAAACAACCCGTTAACAGGGAGATCGCCACTGTTTTTTTAATTATAACTCATTCTACTGAATTTTTTTTTTAAAAAAGCCGATTAAATTAACGTGCTTTTAGAGTTTGCGGTGTCTGAACGGGGGTTGGCGAGCGTAGCTCGTACGGGGCAGAGCCCCCTAGTTGCATAGAAAAAAGAAAGAAAAATTTAGAATTTATTCAGGAAAATATCCAACAATATTCGGCTAAAAGGCCGAATAATGCACGAAAATTCGTTGCATTCCTACTAATTAGCAGTCTGGGTTATAAAACATTCCTCTTTTAAATATTATATTTTCATATCGCTCACTCACTAAAATTATGCTGGGTAAAGTTAAGTGCATTAACGGCCTACTTCAGTCACGCGAAAAGACCCGTTCGCTAATGCTATTCCTATGGAAGAAATTTATAAAGATATCTCGGTCGCATTTCAATATTTTTAGACTATTTTTTTTACAGTGGCTAGCTGAGGTCAATCTGTAAAAAGGCCGTTTTTTACTTTTTTGATTTTCATTGAGGATTTTTTTTTTTTCTAGAGGATGCTTTCATTTTAGGAACCGGTTCTGAAAATGAAAGTGTTCTGATTAAAAATACTTGTAAACGAAATTGAAAAAGTAAAAAACGTCCTGCATACAGATCGACCTCAGCTAGCCACAGCAAAAAAAAATCATCTAAAAATAGTGAAATGCGACCGAGATATCTTTATAAATTTCTTCCATAGGAATAGCATTAGCGAACGGATCTTTTCGCGTGACTGAAGTAGGGCCTTAAAAAGCTTGTTCTTCCAAACGACTGCCACTTGGGCTCGCTCATGTGCTACATAACCACAATGGGAATTTTCAAACTTCAAACATAAAAATATAAGAGTTCTAAAATTTTAAAATTATTTTGCATGAGGTCCTTTAGCTTGACCTACAGCTTTTAAGGCGGTTCTCAAGTTCCCTCCTCAACAACGCGAAACTTTCTGACACATTTTCTGACTTATTTTTAGAAGTAAAGGCATAAAATTGGCAGGACTGACTATTGAAGCGATTTAGAATCGAAATGAGTTTTTAATTTTTTGATAAATTATCGAGTTATAGGCAATTGTGGTCACATAACCAGTTTTTCTCCAAACTCGTGGGTCGCTTCCAGAAATTCGGTTCAAAACGCCCTCTTTGACGATCTTTTCTGAACCGATCTTTTGCGTTTGCCAAAGCATAGAAAACGTCTCTCGGTTACATAGTTTCTAAATAATACCTATCTATTTCATGCGGTTCCGAATAATAATAAAAAAAAATGTTAGAAAATAGCCCCTTTGGATTTGAGAATAGTCTTAAGCGCTGTAACATTGATCCTGTATGTTTTGTGATTTCAAACTCCCCATGATGGTTTAGACTTTTCTTTAAATGTTGGTTCTCTAGGTTATACAGCACACAAGCTCGTGCAAATGTCAGTCGTTTGAAAGAGCAGATTTTTAATGGCATTGTCCGACGCATAGAAGTTCTGTACGCTACTCTACTATGATTTTATATGCGGATTATGCACTTCTCTCTTTATCTTATTTGTGATAATCTTGCTGTATAGGGGAAAAATATATACAATGATATGCATTTTCATGGCTGAATATTTAAAAAAATAAAATAAATATTAAATATACCGTATTTTATGGAAGAAACGCCGCGGCGTTTACGAGTCTAAAAGTTAATTTTTTTCCAGGTGCGGCGTTTACGATTTTTTTAAAATACCAACTGAGTTTCCTTAATTTAAAAATTCATAAAAATATTTTAAATCGGATTTAAATATTTTAAATAAACTTCAGATATTTTAAGATATTGAAAACGAGGCATCCTACATTGCTCAGAAAACTTTGATTAAAGTTAAGTCAATGTGACGCTGTCGACAAAAGTAGCGTTCCGATGGATGCGGCGTTTACAACGGGTGCGGCGATTACGATATATTTAAGCTTATTCAGGCCAATTTGAGGAGTGCGGCGTTTACGACGGGTGCGGCGCTTCTTCCATAAAATACGGTAAGTAAGTGGTTTCCAAAATCTGTCGGCCCCAGCCCCCCTGAATGTCTAAGACAGCACTGTCTGCTTGGTACCTTAAGGGAAATCTCACCTGCTCAGTTCAGACTTAAAAAAAAATCATTGCTCCAGAAGTTAACTTAGGCAATTCAAGAAATTAAAATTTTTTTTGTAGTACAATGTTCATATGCAGCCTTTTATTTTATTAATCTTACATTTCCGCCGACTTTTACACGTTCACATCCTGTCAAATTTGCATTCTGTATGAATTGGGTATAATTTTTAACATATAAAGCATATGTAAAACTAGCTACGTGACATAAAAATTGCCTTGTTAAAATATGGCTCTTCTATAAATTCCTGTTATCCGTTATGAGAGCACTTGCATTAAATTTGACGTATCATTTTTCAACCACGATTCATTTTCCTTGTATTATCTCTCTCCCCTAATCAGTGTCAGTCTTCTTGCGCCCCAGCATTACTGTCATGCATTGCCTTCCTGGTCATCTCGAATTTCCGATCTAAATCATCCTTAATGTTTTACTCCTATTGCATTTCACGTTTCAAGTTAGCAAGCTGGTCAAAGAAGTGGCAACAACCGGAGAGATTCATTATTCTTTGTCAGGAATTTCGATATGGAAACTACGTACACACGGATACTAGAAAATTCACTGGGAAAATATTCTCTATTGCAAGAGAGAAAACCAGTTTTCATTTATTATTCACTTTTCTTTAAATGGATTTGGAATTTTCATCAAAAGTTCTAATAGATAAAAAAAAAAAAAAAACATGAGTTTTTCCTATTGCATAAAATGTTTTTTCGAAGGACGGTTTTATTTATTTTCTAATCTACAAATTAACTGTGGAATAATCTAAAAGTGTATCGGATATTCATTGCAATTGCATTTAAGAAGTTAACAATATCTTAAAATTAATTGAACGTTTATGTCCTATGGTTTCTCAATTATCTGTTTTGTGTAGAAATATGAAAAAAGTCTTTCTTTTTAGCATATTTTATTTACCCTTCTAAGTGGCTGAGATTAATAAATATTTTTAAATTTTTATTTAAAAATTAATATTTAAATTATTTTCCATCATTGTGCGTAAGTAAAATCTTTGTATATGAGGCAGCATTTGCTATTACGCCAACAATTCATAAAATTCGAAGTGTTATAATTCGGTAAGTTTTGGTCGTGCAAAATGGAATTTTTACTGTTTAATTATTAGAGCACGGGTAAAGTTTTTCTAAATATAGCTTAATGTAGGGTCCAGGGACCGTATACAGTAGAACCTCTATTTAACGAAGTCGCTAAATCCCGGGAAAAAGTTCATTATATGGAAAATTCGTTAAATAGAGATTCAGATTTTAAAATACTTTAAACTACATAAAACAGATTTTAAATTCATAAACACTAAATACTTTTACTAAAAGTAATTAATCACATTTTTTAATAAATTATATCGATTTGTTTTATTTATTTTACCTACCAATATCCATCATCAATTTATATTTTCGATATGTTTAAATCTTTGAAATCTGCAAGGAAAACAAAACATTGTCCGGGAATACACTGTATTTTCTGTTTAAAGTAAATAGTTTTACATTAAAATTAACGAATTTTAATTACATTACCGTATTTATTATTATTATAAAAAATAATTTTACCAATACATTAACATATGCGTCCTTAAATTTAATTTCTGAAAAACTCTTAATTTTGCCTGAGTTTTTCTTTTAAAAAGTGCTTTCTCTCATAATACGTCTCGCATCTTTACAATGCACCAAAACCCCCTTCATGCGTATTTTCTTCTATAATCCGCGTCCGATTGTTTCAAATGATTTTAGCATTTCATCAAACGAAGTTTTGTTAATTTCTGCATCATGATCATTTCCATCATCATCATATTCGTCTTCATCGCAATTCATTGCTGTATTGTTTTTATTTTTCACACTGTCGAAAATATCCAATTCGGATAGTGTTTCCGAGGTCTCAGTTCCAGAATTAAGTGAAATTCAATCATCAATCAGCACATCATGGTTAATTTCTTCCTTTTTTTCTCATCTGTATCCACATTTTTTTAAGTTACTCTAAAGGATTATCGTCTTCGTCCTCCGTACTTACCGAATTCACACTGCTGACAAAGAAGGCGCCTTTTAAAACCAGTTCAAGGCCATTGCACATCATAAAATGTGTTTAAAGAAAGAATAAGCTTGAAATGTCCAGAAATATTTTGAGAAATGGGGAGAAAAAAAAAATTAGATCCCAAGAAAAAGTTCGTTAAATAGAGAATGCACTTCGCTATTTGGAGGTTATTTTACGAAGAAATTCGCAAAATGTTCTTGGTTCCAAAGAAAAGTTCGCAAAATAGAGAAATTCGCAAAATAGAGGTTCGTTAAATAGAGGTCCGACTGTATATATATGAAATTCGCAATTTAAAAAAGTATTTTGATGTAAGTGGATTTTTATATGATGAACAACAACGTTTGAAAAATTTTTGCGACTGGAATTCTATCTCTAAAAGTAACGGTTTAGGAATTATTAGCTATTGGTAAATAATAAGAAAAGACACCATGCAAAGATTTTTTTTTTTCTGTAATTTTCAAATAACACAAAGAAGTACAAAACATTTGTATCGATTTAAGATCGTATTTTTAGAATTTTCAGTGCTATTCTTCGTTGATTTCATTTTTCTGATAATCCATTTTTTAATTATGCGAATATTCCATGTAGAAAATCTCAGGATATAGTTTTCAGTTCTAAGACTTTGCAGCAAAATAAAAAAGAAGAACGATGAAGAATTTTGTAATTAATTGGTTAACTTGAAAATGGCGCTACTTTAACAATAAGAGTGATTTAAACCAGTACAAAAAAATCTACATCTTTTATGGATTAATCAAAACTCTGATACTGTTGCAAATGATTTTCTCTTCAGAAAGTTCAAAATGAAATATTTGACAATGTGCTTATGGTTGCGGTGTTTGAGGAGGATATTATTTTTCAAAGACTCGGATTTCAGAGAGTAATCTGCTTTAAAGAGCCAGTTACTTCCTCCTCTTGAAACAGAAAATCTTTTACTGTCGCTTCGTAATTAAATATGCCAGACAGCGAGATAGATTAATTTGCTTAGAATAGTCAGCATCAGCCCCTTTTCTGCGCCCCTCCCGCTTTTTTTGAAGTGGAAATTGGACATATTTGCTGTGCGATTAAACATTAAAGTTGATTTCCTAATTGTTGTTATCCTTCCTGTTACATATAATGCATTTATGCATGTGTATTATGTATAGGGATGGTAGCAAATTGTCGATATATATACGCCCAAAAAAGATTGAATTTTGACATCGATTTTACTCTCTCGATATGTGTCGATATATTGTTTTCTGTTACATCCGATTATATCGATACTTCTTAGAAAGTGTTTTACAAATTGCTGCTGCAGGTCTCAAAGCCCCCCCCCCCCCCTTTCCCGCTTTCCAAAGTACATGTGAAAATCAACTTGTAAATTGTCTTATAAGGCAAAATATTTAATTAAACTTTTTCTATTGGCTTAGTCGTTTAATATGGCTTAGAATTTTTGGTAATGTGGAAGTATTCTTCACGCAATCAGTAAACCGTCCCATCATAATTTAAAGGATTTTTAAAAACATCAATAGCAGACTGGGAAACTAGGGAAAACGACTCTCCTTTCTTCATTCCACTTTTTAAAATGGCATTTCTGCTGCCAAGATGTCAAAGATACTTGGTGTGTTTTGTTTTTGTTTGTGAATCTTATCTGATAGGTGGATTAAGGTTTTCTTGTCTATATTATAAAGGACAAACATATCTGTGCGTAACGCATACGTCATTCTGCGAATGGCAACACTATGAAATTTCGCTTTTGCAATTTTCGCTACTGCAAATTTTTAAACTTCTAAACATCCCACATTTTAAATGTTTACACCATCGTATGCAGAAAAAAATGCACTTTTAAATGCAATTTGTTTGAAAGCTGTATCTCAATTTATTTCTGAGATATTAATCTTTTTATAGATTTTAATACCAATTTTCTAATCGTGGCAACTGAAGTACTTCATTTCTATTAAAAGTGGATTAGTTATTTTTATTGATTATATTCTTACTGATGCCATTTTCTCATTGCAATTAAAAATATCATTTTTAAAAATTTGAACAGAAAATGACGTTATGCTTTAAAAAAGACACAATTTCCCTGATGATGCTCTTATATTTCACTATTTTTTCATTTTGCTGATATTGAGTTTGAGACAATAGGCAAAATATTTCAGCGACTGAAAATGACGTCATATTTAAAAGTAAACGATAATTTTATTTGATAAAACGAGATATTTCCCTTTGAATACGTCTAAAAGTTATAAATTTCTGGAATTTTTACGCGCAGGTACAGATATTATACTAAGACCTCAAATCACGAGTGGGAATTTTAACATGGAAAGTTGTAATAGTTGACAAACGTGACTTCAAGCTTGAAAAAATATTTATTAATAACCTATTGCGCGTTAAAATGTTTTTAAATGGTTAATATGGATATGAAACGTGGAAAATGACTTGATTCGGTTTAGAAGTAAAGGTAGAAAATTCTATGATTATATCGAGGTGAAATCATTTATGCGGATTTTTTATTCCGTAACCAAACATCAATTAATAACTTAATCAAAAATACTTATCTTGATTATATGTTACTGATTACGTATATGAATGAAGTTTAATTTTTCAATAATTTTAACAGTTGAAGTTTATGAAAAAAGTATTTTGTTAATCTTAGGTTAAAATATGTCTTTGGAGAGTTAGATTAACAAGTGTAAGATGGATTTTTTATTCTAATTATTTTTTGTCGATGTATTATAAATTTGATGCAACACTTCCTTTGTAAACATTTTTTTTCGTCGAAATTCGACGGGTTCCACCTCGTTTCTATAATGAAAATTTTTATTACTATTGAACAAGTAAGTTTATAGACGCAACATAGTTACTATATAAAAGTAATGTGTGGAGATATTTTACCAAAATTAATGCAATTGATGTTAACAAGCAGTTTAAACCGAAAAAAACAAACAAACAAACAAAAAAAAAACAATATTAAAAAAATTGACACAATATCAAAAGCAATTATTCAGACCTCATTGTTAAAAGGATCAGACAATATAGTTTTGATAACATCACGTGGCTGTGTCTGAAACATATTCTGTAAATATGGATTCTAAATACATTTACCAATTCCTGAAGCTAAAAATCACAAAGGAGTCCTTTGGAAATCTGGGAATATTTAAAATATATTTACTCAAAAATTTATGCTTTAGCAAAAGTATTCTTAGGTGTTGTTGCGCTTTCCGTCTTAACCGAGAGTCTGTTCTCTCGACTCGAAAATACAACTACGGAAGTGCAAAAAAGTAACCGTTTCACTGGCAAGTAAAATGAATTTAACTTTAGTAGTATAAATGAATTAAACATTAAGTGTTCCAGATTTTAAACGTTCATAATTCCTGAACTACGTGACCGAATTACTTTTTTTTGGTATCCCAAGCTAAAATCCCCCCCCCTCCCCCCCAAAAAAGTGCCCAAGTATCACGTCAAAATTAGTTTTTTTGTATTGAAAATTAGGGATGCACCGAATATTCGGTATCTATTCGGTATTCGGCCGTACTACCGAATCTTCTGTTGGTCCGAATATCAAACTATTCGGTATACCGAATATTCGGTTTGACCGAATACGTAAAAAACCTTAAAACAACTTCTATATTTAACTGTCAATTAATAAAGATATTTAAAATAATTAGAAATGAAATTATATTTAAATAAAAAAAAGTATGCTTTTACATTTTTTTATTTGCTATTTGAAGAGTATCACTTAAGAAAATGAACCAATAATGACGATTTTAGCCCCTTCCTGACAAATAAACAGTATATGACTGTAAAATTTTTCTTTCAATTTCTTCAAAATTTCACTCTGACTTTAAAATATTTGTTTTAGAATACAAGAAAATTGTATTGTTTAGTTTTAATTCAGAGAGGAAACTATCCTCTTCTTAAATAACAATTCAAAGCATAATTTTTCTTTTGTGTAAAATTTACTTAATAAATTCTTGTATTCTATCAATATTAAAGTATGAGTGTTAAATATTATGTAACATTTTGTTAAAAGTTAACTTTTTAATACTTTCTAACTCTGAAATTCAAAAGTATTCGGCAAGCCGAATATTCGGTATTCGGCTTGATAGTTATATTATTCGGCTAGCCGAATATTCGGTATTCGGTTTAGATAACCTATTGGAAATTTTAGAGTTTGGTACAATTTCAGTATGGAGATTACCTCATAAGCTTTTCTTTTTCCTTTAAATAAATTGAAAAAGACATAATTTCCAGTCAAATGACTTTCTTTTTTGTTTTTTTTTTCCTGTGACAATTTGGAGATGTTTTCTCTTTTTTTTTTTTACTCCCTACTTCTTTTATAGTAGTCCTTTTATATATATATATATATATATATATATATATATATACATTTATTTTTAAGGTCTAAAGATACCGCTAATGACCGACTGTTGTGCTTATTTGTGAAGTAGCTTTTAAATTACTACTTTTTAAATAAAACAGAAAAATGTTAATCAGTATATATATTTTTTCATTTTTGTATAGTTCAAAAAAGTTGATGCATGTATTTTATTTTCTTGCAACTGTTAAAAGGCAGTTTTAAATTGATGCGCTTGTTCAAAAGGTACCGTAACAAGAAAAAATAGTTTGTCCCACTAAATGTACTAAAGTTTAGTTAGAAGACTGAATATCGGTAACAGTTTGCCGAAAATTACTTCGAACCAACATTAATGATCTAGAAACTTAATTTATCCGAACCTTTTTATCTCTTCCCGAACTGAACTTCGAAGTTTCATTTTAGTTTAGTTCAAATACTTGAAAATTGAGGTCATTGATTTCCTGGAAATTAGTTATTCAGAAGTAATATTAATAATGACTTGTACAAGTTTTTGGAGCAGTATCTTTTACATTTCCGTTCATCTTTTAGAACTCTGAGTTCACTTCGTAATTAATAGTCACGAGCCGTATTATTCGGCGTAAGTCTGAACATGCATTTGTTTCAACAATTTTCTGTAGCTAATAATTATCTTAAAATGAATTTCAAGCATATTCGGTTAAGGAACGATGCATCTTTCGTCTTTAATTGATTACTCTTGTATTTCAGCCAGAAAACTTTGATATAAATGTTCTATCTTGTAATATATTGCTTAATAAATATGTATTACTCTGAATTAAGTTTTTATTTTATAACTTGTTTAAATATATATTTAAAAAAAAAAATTGGAATAGTTTCACTGAGTTTCAGGATAATCTATCAGTTAAACATTAAATGATTTTTAAAGTTCACTGCTAAAAATCCATTTAATTTAACATATATATGTATCTGTACAGTTAAGTTTTAGCTTATTTCAAAATAAAATATGACAACTTTATTTTCGTGTAGTTAAAGTGATGTTATATAAAAAAAAAGAAGTGGGTTGGGCCTAAATCTTTCAGTAGGGTTTTTTTCTGCCCATAACCGTACGTTTAGATTAAAATATATAAAAATAGTTGAACTAAAATTTTCAAAATATTTTGCGGCGTTGTGAGAAAAATGTAATAATTGGTATGTAGCAAATATTGAGGTACATTATTACTGTATAACTAATGTAAACGAATAAAAATTAGTAATAACTAATTTGTAAGAACTAAGATTTTCCTTCTTCATTTCCTCCATTGTTCCTCCCACCTTTTTTTTTTTTTTTTTTTTTTTTTTTTTTTTTTTTTTTTTAAGTATGAAGAATTCACATACCCCTGCAAATCTGTTTTTCGGCATGAATTATTTCATCGTCATCGAGGTGGTTATGAGAAAGTACATTCTGTCTCATACCAGTTTAAATTAATAATTTTATTATTATTATTGCATACGAAATTCTTTCATTTTATTTTTTGGCTCGGTTTAGTTAGATTCTTCTTCTGTACTTTGTTTCGAATAATATTTCATGTTAATCCATCGGATAAAAACAGTTTCTTTATCGTAATTCATATTGTATCTGTAAAATTTACGATTTCTGCCAGGGTTCGTTGATTTAAATCAGCTTGATTTTAATCATGATTTAAATCAATTGATTAAAAAAAATCCCTGATTTAAATCAGTTTTTCTTTTAAGTTATTTTAAAATAAATTTAAGACGTAGACAAACATAATGTTCTTTAATATATTTTAGTTTTATAAAGTACCGATAATCAGTTTTTAGAAAGATAAAGCTTAATTTTTGTTAAAAAGTAAAATGCAATGTAAAGTTTAGAAAAAAGTATTGAAATTTTACTTGAATCAAATTATAAAATAATCTTGCAACAGAAAGGAACTAAGCAGGAATATATTAAATATAGGAATATTTACTCATGGGTATTTAGAAAACCTTCTGAAAGTTGAGGTACAATAAAATTGTAATGGCTTTGTGTGCTCTACTTTGGTGATGCCTATTATATTAAAGTTTGAGCAAAATCTGAACCATTCAATAGATTTTCTTTTGAATCTAATATAGTGGATCTCAACTCCTTAGGATGTTTGAAGGTATTTGTTACAGTTATCAAAAAGGCTGATACTAAAAAACTTATAGAATTCATGATCAACTAGCTTTTTACTGCAATAGCTTTATCTTCTTCAGTAGAACGAATATTTTCTGCATTTGGTTTGGTAAATTCGAAATTAGAAATCGACTGATAAAGCTGCTAAACTCGTTTTTCTGTACCAGCTCTTTAACAAAACAAAAAACAAAAGTTAACAACTTAGTTTGCTTCCAAATTTGTTTAAAATTTTTATGTGCTGCAGTTATTTTTATTTTAACTAAAATACTGAAGGTTTAATTAATTTTTGACTTTTGATTTGTAGTTTTCCATGCATTTTAAGTAATAAAATTTTCCATAGCCCGAAATTTTACCTTTTGAATCATTTATGTAAATTGTGGAATATTATTATTTATTTATTGGTAACATTTATAACATGCATGGGTATGTATGTATAATTTATATTTTATAAATTGAAAGGAAAGTCATATAAAACAATAATATTGTGTGAGATTTTTTTTAAATAAAAAGAAATCTAATTTAAATTTTTAAAAAAATCGATTGTTTTGATTTAAAAAAAAAAAAAAAAAAAAAAAAAATCACGAACCCTGATTTCTGTAAAGTCACTTAATTTTTTTTTTTTAACCGGGTTTTTTTAATACCCTAAGAACGAATAATATTTAAAAACTTTTTGCACTCATAAAAAACTATTATTAACAAATATTGATTTGGCTATTTAATTTTAACAAGCTTAGTAATTCGAAAAATAAAATAAAATAAAATGTATGTATACATATCTCAATTTTCTTTATTTCAATTATTAGTAATATTAATATATATTTTCAAGTGTTTTATTATTTACTTGTATATATGTGCATATACTTGTATGTGTATAAATATAATTGCTAACTTATCGGAATATCTTTGAAAATATTTGTATGTCAGATACTTTTTCCTTCTTCAAATTTATTGTCCCAGTCCGAAAAATGCATCCGGGTAATTTTGGGCTGGGTCCACTTTGGCAAACCCAAGTGTATTTTTAAATAAAAAGAAATATGCAAATAAACATAATTCCACATCTTCTACGTTTTAAAATATCGTTCCGGAATGCTTACTTACGATGAAGATTAGACCAAACGAAAATCATAAATGGTTTTTGATAATAAACGGTACAAGTAATTAAAAGAAAGTGTAAAGCCCAGATCAGATTTATTTTTCTACTTTCATCCATGCACAATTTTATTCATACTAAAATTGGAGTCACCCGGGGTAATTCCGGGTCTAAAATCAAGAACATCCAATTATTTATAATAAAAACTATTAAAGGTATTGTTCCCAATTTTCGCATGGAATAAGTAGCCTCTGATGGCTGATAAAATGCTTATTTAAATTTATAAGCACTTATAATTGAAATAATTAATTTTTAAGTGACCGGAATCGGGGTAATTCTTGGTCACTTCTAGGGTAATTATCGGCCAGCATTCTTTTTGATGTAAATAAAGTAGTAAAGTTAATTTTATTAAGATTCCGTATTAAAATATGTAGAATGAATATTGTAAAAGTTTTGTTCATCTCATAATAGTGGAAAAATAACACTTATACTTTGTTTTGAGTATAAATACAAATTTATTTGATGTGCAAAAGACTCTTGTACATTTTACAAAACATTAATTAGCCAAAGAATTTTTGTAACATTTATAAGCAGTATTTATTACTACTTCATCTACTGTGAATGGATTAATTAATCCCTTGCAAATTTATTGGTCCGTAAATTATATACTGAATGTTTGTTTTTGATTCTGTCTTGCTTAGGCCAACTTAACCCTTAAATGCCTGATTTTTCAAAAATCATTGTAATAATGTTTTTCGGCTTTCATTTTTTAAATAAATCATGGGAAAAATACTTAAAAAAAATCATATTTTGTTTTAAGTATAGTTTACGGCTAAAAAACAGTTTGTTACTAATCGGCAATACTGGTGTTTAATTGAAAAAATAATTTCCTTTGATGAAATTCTATAATATTAAACACACAAGAATTTTAGGAACTATAATAAGAAATAAATTTTACTTGCTCACTGCAGATCAAAATAGGGTATTTCGCAAGCTCCCAAACAAAACAAAAAGAACAAGTAGCAGCAATTGAAATAATAAATCTATCTTTATTCTTAAACAGCACAAGTGTTGCCATCTACATGTTGAAAATTGATTTAATAATATTTTCAGAATGTATTTTATTGGCAACATTAGGCATTATAGCTTCAATATTATTCTAATAGTATTTTAGAGGCTAAATTGGGTATGTTGCCGAAAAGCAACACCAGGCATTTAAGGGTTAAGGCTCCTGTCCCTGACGGCGAAGGCACTCACGAGCTAATGCTAATCCTATGGGTAGGGATTTTTCTAATATCTCGTTTGCATTTCGACATTTTTAATTTTTTTTTGCATTGGATAACCGAGATCCGTCTCTACATCGCACCTTTTTTGATTTTGGTTGCAGAAATGTTTTAGAATGACACTTTCATTTTCAGAACCGGTTATGGAAGCGAAAGTAACTTTATAAAAAATATTTGCGACCAAAATCGAAAAAGTAAAAAAAATGCGATGTGGAGACGGACCTCGGCTATCCAATGCAAAAAAAATTATTTAAAAATGTCGAAATGCAAACCAGATATTAGATAAATCTTTCCCCCAATCTCGTGTCTTCGCCGGCAGGGACCTTAAGTTTCCGACTCCTTTTTCAAGAAATTTTACACAAAGTTCAATACGGATCTTTATCATAATACACAGCATAATAATTTAAATATGTTTCTCTCTTGCATTATGTATATTTTTAAGTACAGTTTTGCATTTTGCAATGAGATAGTATTTATACTTAATTGTTCAGTCAACTAGTGTGTCTTACACTCGGAGCATTTACTGTGTTCCTCCTTTATAGTTACAGTTAAAGATGCTACTTTACACTTATGTTATGGTTTAAAAAAAAGTTGTAAGACAATAATTTTCAGTAGGGTGCACAGCAGAGACCCGGGAGCCGGAGCTGGAGCTCTAAATTTTCCCCTGCTCCAGGGCTCCTTTAGTTTTTAATATTCTTTTAAATCCCCCCTTTTTTTTTCAGTCTTTTAAATTTCCAGGCTTAAAATATTTTAATTGTATCATCATTATTCAGTATTTTAATTATATCATTTTTTGGGTTTTTTTTTATTTTATTTTCTTAGAGATGGAAAACTCAAAACATGGTAACACTACTTTACTCATACTTTCTACTTGAGCTAAGAGACAACACTATTTGAAAACAAATATGGCCGCCTGTTGTTTACACGTGTAGTTGTACAATTTTGGTTGTTTGAAAAGCGTAGAAAAAATTTAAGATTTTTGTGTTTAAAATTCCATCAAAACTTTCTATTTTAAAAGCAAAAGCTAAAAGATGTCATATTTTCTGAACAAGCATTTCAAGTTTGGTGAGAAGTAAAATGCATTTTGTCAGATCTTTAAGGGGACGGTGGAGCTTAAAATCCTTAAAAATAATTTTTTTTATTTTTGTAAATTTCAACTTAAATATTATTCAAGGGTACATTATATACATTATAACATGCATTTATCCCAAAAAAATTTAAAAAAAAAAATTATTTTTGAGAAAAAAATGGAATTTTACGTGTTGTGTTAGAAATCTTCGAAATGCCCCATGCGTCTTCCATATCAATGAAAATCCCCAATATTTTTTTTATAAAAGTTTGGTTTATATATAGAAATAAAATAGAGCATCGAATTTTACATATTTGAATTTAAAGGTTAAAAAAAAAAAAAAAGTTGAAAAAAATTGAAATTTTTTCGAAAAATTTTCAAATTTTCAAATTTTTTCAATTTTTTTTTTTTTTTTTTAATTTCATCTTAAATATTATTCAAGGGTACATTATATGCATTATGGCATGCATTTATCACAAAAAAAGATTTTAAAAAATTTTATTTTTGAGAAAAAAATGGAATTTTACGTGTCGTCTTAGAAATCTTCGAAGTGCCCCCTGCGCGTTCCATATCAATGAAAATCCCCAATATTTTTTATAAAAGTTTGATTTATATACATAAATAAAATAGAGCATCGAATTTTATATATTTGAATTTAAAGGTTAAAAAAAAATTTTTTTGAAAAATTTTGAAATTTTGAATTTTTTTTTTTTTTTACCTTTAAATTCAAATATATAAAATTCAATGCTTGATTTTATTTATATATATAAACCAAACTTTTATAAAAAATATTGGGGATTTTCATTGATATTGAAGACGCATGGGGCATTTCGAAGATTTCTAAGACAACGCGTAAAATTCCATTTTTTTCTCAAAAATAATTTTTTTTTAAAAATTTTTTTGTGATAAATGCCTGTTATAATGTATATAATGTACCCTTGAATAATATTTAAGTTGAAATTTACAAAAATAAAAAAAAATATTTTTAAGGATTTTAAGCTCCACCGTCCCCTTAATGAAGGTAAAGGAAGAAAGAATTTGTGAGCAAAAAATTAAATGTGTAAATTAAAATCTGCAACTCAAAAGCGCGAAGTTGGAGCCGGAGCTGGAGCCACAGTATTTTATCTAGGAGCGGAGCTGGAGCATCAAAAATTGTTCGGCTCCGGGTCACTGGTGCATAGTTATAGTAAATAAAATACCAAGTATAAGTATTGTAAAATTACACTATTGAGCACTGACTAGGAATTACCCCACAAATATGGCTTTAGTTTGGCTTGCTCATACATATAAAAGTTTTTAATATTTCAGAGGAAAATTTTATAATTAGTTTTAAAAACTGCGATGTGTCATAGTTGAAATAAAATAAAAATAGAATATTTAAAACTTTAAGAATAACACAGATCTTTGTAAAATGTGTAAAAATCAAGGTCAATGCTGTTTTGCAGAAATTTTAGTAGCAGTTTTGAATATATATTTTTTTCAATATTAAATTTCAACTAAATGAATAATTAAGGCATGCATTGCAAAGCAAAGGGTTCAAAGTATCTTTTAAATTTTTTACAGTCTGATAATTTTTTGTTTTGATAACGAAAATGAAAAATGATCAAGAATTATAACAGAAACCCAGTGACCAGGAATTACCCTGGGTGACTATTACCGGAAAGTATAATGGAATATACAAAAAGTAAGAAGAAAATAAAAAATTACATAAGCGTTCTTGCACTCTTCACAAGTATAAGCAAACAATAATTAAATAAATAAAAATAAAGAGCGCATTTTGTTGAACAAACGACATATTTTTTTTTCTTTTCTTTTTTATCAGATGTACGATAGTAATTCCATGCAAATTGATCCGCTGACGGTACCTGACCGCAAATTGTACCTTATTACAATTACTGCTTACATTTTCAAGGTTTCGGGAAGTTAGTTTGAGATAAGCAGAAGATCTTAAATCTTTTGTTTTAATCTCATAAACGTCCATATTAAAAAATAATAATAATTCACTTTTAAACAAATATAAATATTTTTAAAACTCTAATTCCGTTGAGATAAAAGTTAAATTTTAAGAGGTCTTATATAGAAAGAAGAAATAATCGTCTTTTTATTAATATTTTTTTAAATCAAGATTTTACTTCCCTTTTTTCAGTTGAATTTTGAAATTTTAGGTTTTCAAAAATATCAGAATAAAAAAAGCAGATAAAAAATATCAAATAAAAAATAATCTATCATTTTAAAAGTTGTAATATTGTAAAGTTTTATTGTAAAGCTGTAACATTTATTGTGTTTGAAATATTTGCACATCGACTGATTGATATGTTTATCTGAAATCAAAAAATGTCAGAATTTGAGATTTTCAAAAATCACGTTTTAAAAAAAAACTGCATGATGTAATTTCAAACACACATTTAAATATTGAAAATAACAGAAAAAATTATTGCTTTAAAGAATATTTTTTTAAATGCTTTTGTCTATATTAGTGTTTATTAACCGGTGTTGCGATCATCTTAAATTGAATTTAATTGTTTAATAAGTGTGTTGAAATTTCATTTACTTTTACCTTTTTAGAACGGACTCTTTGAAAACAGAAGTAAGTATATTTATAGGGTGTTTTTAGTTTAAAAAGACACAAACGGTACACGGGGCGAATACAAGTTAAACACACAATAAGCTTTTATTAGTAGGTCCATTATGTTCTTTCTCTTATGCATTTTTATAATACTCCACTGTAATCAGGGATGTAGTGGAGGGTATACGGGGGTATACGCCGTATACCCTCTGGATATTTTTAAGGAACACCGTATACCCTCTGTTTCTCAAGAAAGCTATAGTATATATATACTAGGGTATACCCTCTGCCTTGAGCGTATACCCTCTGCATAGAACGTATGCCCTCTGTTTTTTTTTTACGACTACACCACTGATGTAATATATTTAAAAGTGGATCAACAAACACATAGCATTGCCGAAAATTTAAAACATTTAAGTGTAACTTCATTATTAGAAGCTTTTAAATAGTCAGATGGCTGAGCAAAATATTCTTTATTAGCACCGTTTTTAAAGGTCTAAAATAGAAAGTTTAAATTGAGAACATATATATTTAATTATAAAATTGGGACATACTCTAAGCTGCTTTGTTCAGCTTTTTTTACTATATTAGCTGCTCTATTATTTCTTCTCTAATAAACTGAAATATGCATGTATTGCGTTACTTAAAGAGCTACTTTACTTACGTGAAGACAATCGTACGTTAATTTTTGTGGAGAGAGTTCTTTTAAAATATGTCATCAGCATTTCAATATTTTTAAATATTTTTCTTTTCTTTTTGCATTGGATAGCTGAGGATACTTTCACTTTCTGAACTGGTTTCGAAAATGAAAGTGTCCTCATAAAAAACTAAAATCGAAAATGTAAAAAAGGGCCTTTGTAGAAATCGACCGCAGCCATCAAATGACAAAAATAAATAAAAAATAAATAAATAAGTAAATAAATAATAATAATACTGATGCAAACGAGATATTTTAAAAGGACGCTGCCATATGATTAACTTTAGTGCGCGAGTGCTTTCGCGCGGGAGTCACCGAAATGCTTCTAAACTTCAAAATGTACTTTAGCCCAAAAAGGTTAAGAATCAGTCTAGAGTATGCTATAGTAAAGTCGAAATAAAAATATTCGTTTTGTGAAACACATAATGGCCCCGGGTAAAAATTATTTTTTTGTTTTTAGTGCTCTGAAAAATTAGCAAGCCTTATTCAGGAAGTGGGGAATTGTGAAAATACTGAATAAAATTTCTGCTCTCTTTGTACAAAATGCCTTGTGATTTTAATTGTAAATAAGATATGTAAACTCCATTGTAACAGAACAACCAACGCAATTAAATCGGTCCAAACAATTCTGAAAGTATGCCATGCTATAACTATTCTTCAGCGAACTTTACAGACATTGCAGTTGCAGAAACATGCTTCAGTTGGGTATATCGTTAAAATCTCGATATTTGAATGTGAAATCAATATCGTTACTTTTGTAGTCGGGAAAGGCAAAATAAACTTATCTTCATGTAAAGAATAATAGCTGTCGTGTTTGTTTTGCCATTTCATAATTTTTAATGTTAAATTTTAATGATGATGCTTTTATTCTCTCAAGTTCTGTAGGTAACTAATGTGAGCTATTTTCGGATTTAACAAACGCAGTTAATTGATTTTTGTTTAATGATAATACGCTACCTTAGCTCTTATTTTTTTATACACGTGAACGGTTTTTTGTGCAAATTAGTTGCTTAATTCTAGTCCATGATTATTTTGTTTCAATATTTAGCATTTTTTCTGTTCTTTCTACTTTTTAATTAGCGTAATAAAAAATCCATACGAAAAAATATGGTATTAAGCTTTTCTATTTGTAAATTTGTATGGTCGTTTCGACCACTACTTTGCACTCATTGACTTTTTATGAGCAAGATAAATAGATTGTGTACTATAAATGAGATGCTTAGTTTTATATATAAACATTTTTTTACCCAGTAGAAAGGAAAGAATTTAAAAACACCGTAAACAAAAATTAGAATATCACAACGCGTTTCTAGAACTTTTATCTTTCTTCATCAGACGCAAAAACGATGTTACCCACTTTGAGAGCAGGACAGAAGTAGTCTTTTAGTTATCAAAATATTGTAATCTTGAATATTTATTCACATGGGTGTTGCATGAAATTATTTCAAATCAATTTGTGCTTTTTTAAGTAGCAGAAATGGATGCAGAAACACAAGCAGACAGACCCTTACTCAGATGCTAACAAACCTTCCACAGTCGTTTTGAAAATACACTGACAAACAAGGAATAATCAAAACCAGTGCACTTAATCCAATGTCAAGACACGCTGAAGTCCAACTTCAAGATGCGCTGAAAAAATATTTTAAATAAATCAAATTTAATAATATCCCCTGTAAAAAATAAAAATGAAAACAATATGGAACAAGAGAAAAGGGTTGGGTTGATTTTTGACGGCCAATTATCTACTCGAGGGATATAGGCCGAGGGAGGAGTGCCCTTCGTGGGGGGTCTTTCTAAGGGAACCTAACCCGTATTTACGCATGGAAATCCAAGGTTCGAGGAAAACTACGAAAACTCCGAGCGATTAGGCTGACGGGCACGATTGGGTTCGAACCCAGCACCCCCCATCTACCAGCTTCGAGAGCAGAACCTCTCGGCCACTGGTGGGCCCCAAGAAAAAATTAAGATGAGTAGTAAGGCCATTATTGCCCCATGGCAGGACCAAATATTTTTTCTAAGGTGTTTTGATTACTGTGATAAAATTTAGGATCCAAATTTTACTGGTTTTGTGATTGACTTGTGTCTCTAGGCTGTTTAAGTATGTTATACAAGATCTGAAATATAGGTTGTTTAGCAAATTTTAATGCATTTTGACAGTTTTTTAAAAATCCATCCCCCCCCCCCCCCTTTTTTTTTTCTCCAGGAATTGATTTTTATGTATGTTAATTTTTAAATAAAAGAAGTAAAGCATATGTTCAAATCAGTGAAAGAAAAAAAAGTTTGTCCTTAAATTATTTTATTCAAATGTAAAAATAATTCAAAAGGTAATGATAGGAAAAACTTTTTTTTTTTTTTTTTTTTTTTTTTTTTAAACTAAGAAAATGAATAGCGCGCTACAAGATAATTTTTATATAAATTTTAAATTTTATGTTGATGATGCTTTAAAAAGTTATCAGAAGTATATTTCTAACAATTTTGCATATGAAAAATATTTCTTGGAAATATAAATAGCTAATTTTGCTGAAAATTGGCATTGTTCTTTCAATACAAAGTTGGAGGTATAATATTGTACTTTTAAATTAATACTGTAAAATTCCGAAAAGCGGTCGTGCAGATGTGCGCCGGGATTAAAATCGTCGGTGGCAGCGAGCGCAAAATTATTTGCTGTTTTAATATTATTTGCCCATTCATTAAAATTAGCTCTAGCAATTCCTGATTTATTATTATATGTTAAACCATAATTTGAATTTGAGATATGTTTGGCTTTAATCGTGACTTTAGGCGATCTAATAAAATGCCAAATTCTTTTTATCTCTGCGTTTTATATTAAAAAAATTGCAAAATGTCTTTTACTGAAATATGCATTTTGTTTTAAATGAAATTTCATAGTGAAATAAGGGGATGGAAGGATAGATACTCTAAAGAATTCGACCTTTTCATTTAACTGACCTTTAACTAGTGGAGTACGGGAAGCGGGTGAAAATGTGTAGGCGTTTGCTTTGCTTTTACCGGAGTTTTAGAAATACTGCCCGTTTTGCCTTTCTTATAACTCTGCTAACGATTTGCCCTAAAATAACGAGTGTGTGTCTATGTAAGATGGTTACATTTTCTTTTAAGATATTTTGATAAAATGTATCTGCTAGAGACTTTGGTTTTAAGTTTGTAGAAATACGATTTTAAATTTCATAATGTCAAAATTTTGCATTTGGGAAATTTATATTTTAAGTTGATTCATATACAGTCAAGTTCCGTTAGAGCGAAATATAAAAAAATACATTGCAGCGGAAGTTTTGGCAATCTTCATCAAAATCTCCATTCAAGTAAACAAAATATTTATTATTCAACTTTTATTTCAACATAAGGAAAGCTATATAGTTATTAGTACTATATAGTTGACATTTACTTTTCATCATAAGTTGGAAACAAATTTCACTTGATCAATTCGCGAAAAAAATTTGCAAAATATAAAATTCTATTGTAATTCTATTATAAAATTTTGTTATTGCAACACATTTTTTGGAATCATGCGAAGTTTTTTCTAACGGAGCTGGGTTATATATTATGTACTATAGCAATTCACCGTAATTCAGATAAAATCTTAATGTTCTAGATTAGGGACTTTGTTATTATATACATTTTATTTTGGAAAAAAAGGTAACAGCGAATTAAAATGGTGTATAAGAGACGCCCATCTTAAATAATAACGAGCAACGATAAAGCAAGATTTTTAAAAATAAACGTTGCACACGTTTTGTTTTCCAATTATCTATGTATATTTTTCTATTTGATACAAATTGAATGTTCTTCTGTTAAACAGCCTATTTCAGCAACATTGAATTTTCGTCATAATATACATGCATCGCTATTGTTTAATAGAAGTCAGTTTAATTAAAATGACCTACTGGCGAACCTGTATTACGCATACCATAAGCTAATCCGATTCACGTTAACTTTGGAGAAACCATTTGAATGGGGATACCTTTGTAAAATTCAGCTAAATACCATGTTGCCATTATTTATTTTCCATAATAAGTTGAAAATAAATAATGGCACATGTTTTGGATCGAAAACATCTCAGTTTATCAGGTTTGTAAAACATGTGCGCGTCACGCAATGAATTATGTTGCTGTTTAATTTCTTTTTAAATCTAAATTTACAGACATTAACTATATACTTAATGAAATGCGGTATTTTGAAGCGAACATTTAATTATCTTTAGTTTTAAAGAAAATTAGTTCCGATACACACTTCATTGTTATGCATTAAAAAATATTTGTATTCTGAAATTTCCAATTAGTATAAAAATCACGAATTCGTCCAATTGACTGCTTCCCCCAAAACCTACTGTTAATTTTGTTCTTTTAAAATTACTACTTTAGATTGGAAAGCATTAAAGTGAATTTAATTCTTTTTTGAAGAATAATATGTATTTTCTTTCTGGAGAGTTAATTTTAGAATGGATGCCTAATTACAGTTGTATTTTATATTAGTTTAATCTTTTAAGTATTTATTTTTGCTTTGTATGTACGGATCAAATTACCACGAACGAAGACTATCTTCTGGTCGTTAGCCCCTCTCAAACTAATGAGAAAAAAGTTATCTCTTAGATAAAATTGACTTCTTTGTTAAACATTAAGTGATTAAACAGAAAACTAGCTGCATTCTTCAGAAACGTTTTTCCAATTAATCTGAGTAACTTACATATGTATCCAGAGACGTGCATGATTTAAACAAGATTGAAGAACTCCTAAAAGTTAATGTATTTTAAGATCATTTATTCTTGAGTTTTTGCAAGCGTGAATGAACACAATGTTGCGTGAGATATTCTTCCCATTTTTCTGGATCTTGGCAAAAAGTTAATTTAACTGTAATAATAATTTGTCATATTAGTACTTTTTTTCATCTGTTTCGAAAAATCATTAATTTGGCGAGTACTCATTTTTATCAAATATTATAATCGGCACGAAAACCACTGATCACGAAATTAAATTAATGACCAGTTATTTCATATTTTTTTAGTTAGCTCCATAGTTTTTCCCTTTTCCTTCTTACCTTTGTAATTATTTGTTTAATCATATAGAATCTTTATTATCTCTCTATTATTTATTTATTTATTTATTTTTTTTAAAGGCAACTATGTTGCTGCTATTGCGCCGTAAATTGACTTTAATGTGATCTTTTGACTTTTTTGCCTCATAATAAACAAACTATTGCATATAAAATCATGAAAACTGGTAATTTTATAGAGAAATGAATGACAAACATGCTGAAGAAGGCAGTTTTTAAATCGAATAATTATTTTAAGAGCTATTTAATGTTAAAGTCTGGCAAAATAGTTCAGTTAAAAAAAGCTTTAAAAGATCAAAAACAATTTAACCATCTTTCGCAGGCTTGACTATTTTGTAGTGTGTAGTATGCAATCGTTTTTTAAATTTATCAATTTTAAGTTCCTTTAATTTTTTATTCAAAATTTCATTATTTCAATGGAGGTTTAATTCATAGATTGAAATAGCCAGTCTTTAGCTTTTTGTTGCCAAATTTTAAAAAGTTCAGATGATAATATTTACAAACTTTTCTATTTAAATATCTATTTACACGTGAATATTCAAAAAGAAAACTTTAAAATAATTAAATAGTTACGTGTGAAAAGGAGAATTATGTCCATTTTAAAAAGATACATTAAAAAAAAATTTCGGTACTTTTCGGTTAGCCAGGTGCCAGTGTTATGTATACATATTTATATACATACATGCATATATGTAAATATACACATATATACATACACACACACACACATATATATATATTTTTTTTGAATGTATATGTATATATACATACATTTATATATACATATACAGGGCTTGAAATTCAATTTTTCATAGGAGGGGAGTCTCCCTACCAACATTTATAAATGGAGGGGAGTTGAGCTATTTGGGAGGGAGAAAAAAAATATGAAACCCACTATTATTTTACGTGCTTTTTAAAGATTTGCATTAATTATTTTGCCATGTCTGTATTAATACAGGCATGACAGAATACCATTGAAGCAATTTAAATCAACAACTCAGAATAATGACGCAAAATGTTTTTTTTATTTAAAAAAGTAAGAAAGCAAGAGTGATTCTGAGTAAAAAAAAAAAAAAAAATTCTGAAACTGACAGCAAATTTTCTGAAAGGTTAGAACACAGGGGATGGGGGGGAGGGGGGATCACTCCCAGCACTAGCTATGTGTTTTTTCGTGCCCCTTTGACGAAATTTCCGTTTTTTACGATCTTTTGACGAAATTTCTGCCGTTATTTCGAGATCTTTTGACAAAAGTTGCCGTTTTTCCGCAATCCTTTGACGAAATTCGCAGGGTTTTTTTTCATGATCTCTGGACGAAATTCGTGATTCTTTGGCGAAATGCGTGTTTTTTCGCGATCCTTTGACAAAATGCGCGTTTTTTTTCGCGATACTTTGTCGAAATTCACATTTTCCGCAATCTTTTGACGAATTGCGCGTTTTTTTCGCGATCCTTTGACAAAATTCGTATTTTTTCGCGATTCTTTGATGAAATTCGCGTTTTTTTGCGATTCTTTGATGAAATTCGCAGTTTTTCCTCAGCGGCCGTTTGACTAAACACCAAATTCGTGTTTATTCCGCGATCCTTTGACGAAAATAGTTTTTTCCGCGATCCTTTGACGAAATTCTCTTTTTTCACGATCCTTTGCCGAAACTCGCATTTTTCCCGCGTTCCTTTGCCGAAATTTATGATTTTTTTGCTATCCTTCAATGTAATTTGCGTTTTTTTTGCGATCCTTTGATGAATTTCAAGTTTTTTTCCCGCAGTCTGACGAAATTCACGTTTTTCCGCGATCCTTTGACAAAATTTGTGTTTTATTCGCAATCCTTTGCAACGAAATTGGCAATTTTTTCCTCGAACGACTGACAAAATTGATTTTTTTCGGCGATCATTTGTTGAAATTCACAATATTTTTCTGTTGAACTGATGACCGATTTTTCACAATTTTCGGAACCTAATGCCTTAAAATTTTCGGAAAATTCGTAACAGAATCACCCCTGAATTCGCCAATCGGTCGCGGACGCTTGTCAACTGATCTCGAGAAAAAAATAATGAAATTTGTCTATCGGTCACATCGAAAATTCGTGAGTTTCAACGATCTTTCGCGGTTTAAAAAAAAAAAAAAATGTGTCAATTAGTCGCGCGAAAATATCGGGAAATTTACAAGGCGTTCGCGGGAGTTAATCATAATTTCAAAATGCAAAATTTTCAGGAAAAGGGTGAAATTTTTTGGACGGCAGTCTCCCGCCCACGATATCATTTTGGGCGGGATTTCAAAATTTTGGGCGCGAATCCCGCCATCCCGCCCTGAAATTCAAGCACTGATATATATGTATATATAACACTGGCGCCCGGCTAACCGAAAAGTACCAAAATTTCTTATGGACAATAGTAATATGATGTCATGGTTGGAATCAAGTAGCGGCTAGCGTGTTTGTTTACATATTTCATCATTTGATGTATAGCATAAGTACAGGTAAATTTATGCGCAAGACTCTTTAGGTTAATTTTGTACAAATTACTATTTGATAAATAAACATTTTAAAAATCATATATACCAATTAATTAAAATAAACAATTTTAATTTTATAAATAACACGAAAAATATGCATGAAATTGCATAAAAATAAAGAAATATCTAAATAATAATATATAATCTCTGTAATCTCTAAAACTCGATATAAAGACAAAGTATATTCGAAATTTTTATAAACACAGTGCTTTTCAATGTTGTGGTTCTCAATGTTATTCTCCAGCAAACGAATTTTTATAGACTCAAACACAAAGTAAGAATATTGTTAATACTGTCTGTATAAAAGGCCAGGGGAGCGACATTTTTTATTTAACCATTTTATACAAATTGATTTGATTTTTAAATGTGTAATTAATTTTCCTTAATCAGTCGCAAGAACAGCAGTCTGCTGTTTCAACAACGGTGAATGTGGTCTTTGGTACCGACAAATCCCCCAGACGAAGGAAAATGAATGACAACCCGATTACAGAAGATCGCCACTGATCGCGATATCATCTAATATTCCGTAATCGGGTAATCTTTTAAAGTGTTTTTTAGAGCCTGCTGGGTCTGGACGGGGGTTGATGAGCATAGCTCGTAGGGGGCTGAGTCCTCTAGTAATAAGAAAGAAAAAAATACATGTTATTCAATTAATGTTTACATATTTGCTTTATTCTGTAAGACGTACCATTTTCAAACCTTAAAAAGATTCAAACGTGTATAAACCCCAAATGTGACCCCACATGTATGTGAAACTGTATATGTGACCCCAAATGCTTATACGTTTCATTAGCTATTGACATTTCATTTGAACTTCATCAATATCCAGTTGTTTTACTTCTAATTGGATTTTTTACAAATCTTGATATCTAGCAATTTTTGTTCCGAAATTGTTCTATTTGTAACAAATTTTTAAGTTAAAGAGAACTTTTTAGAAAATATAAAAATATCTTCCAAATTTTAACTTCACGCTTAAAGACCTCGTATAGATGTGAGTAATACGGTGTTGAGATAAAAGATGAGTCCCCGAAAAAAAGTTTGTTATCAATTTAAGTTTGTATTATACGAAAAGTATTATACATTATGTACACCATGTTGACCGCCAGACTTACTCGATCCACTATAAAATATTAATTATATTTCTATGAGATTGTAAAATTTACCGTTAGTCCCGTTTCGTAACAATAAATTGTCTTCATTGAAGATTTTGAAGGCACACGTGTTCATGTGCCATTGTGTTCAATGTGTTAAGTAGAACATTAATTATTTCAATAATAATAATAAAAAATAGTAAGGAAAAGGCTCTCTCTCTTGCCACTAAAATTGCCAGCGATTTGAGAATTTCTGTTTAAATTTTTTAATAAATTACGTATTTTATTTTAAATAAATGGAATACGAAAAACAGAGTAAAAGCTTCATTAAGTATTTCTAAGTATTAAGTATTCCCTCATTAATTAAAAAAATTAATTGTGAAATCTGCATAATTTTATTTGTTTATTTGTAAATGGTAGGTACTAACAAGGAGAGGTACAAGTTTGGTAATCGCAGATTTTGATTATTTTAATATGTTGTAGGGTAGAGACCCCTTAGTCTCAAGTTCAACGGATTTTATACACCGGTCCTTAGTTCTTGAGAAACAAGGGGGTCTAATATTATAACATAACTTAAATACTAACTTTGTAGCGAGACGATTACGTTGTTCGTAGCTCAGTTGGTATGGTGTTTGCTGGTTGATACGCGGGCTCGGGTTCGCTACCGGAACGCACTACGTTTGTTTTTCTCCTTTTTCGTCTTATAAATATACTTGTAATTATAATTAATATTCTCAATTAAAAATGTTAATATCGTACATTAATTATAATGTTAAATCTTAATTTAGCATTTTTGATTTTTAAACCATTATTAAACATTTCTCATCATTTAAAGGGATTTAAAAAAAAAAAAAAAAGCATCTATTATTGACTAACAAAAATTCCAAAATCATTACAAAATCTGTTGTGGCGCCCTATAGTTATGATAAAATAAAACTTATTCAAATAAAATAAAAATAAATGCAGAAAGAAGATAAATGGGAAAGCAAAATAATGCAAAGCGCAAGCATACGTATTACAAATTTAAAAATCTTTAATATACAAATAAAAAAAATAGGTTGTAAATTAATTCTTATGCTATCTTTTAATAAAACTAGGCTTATTACTTTAAAAACAAAGTAGTATTATCATCGTATTGACTCCCCTTGTTAAGGCAATACATGAATGATGTTTCTTTAAAATCACGAATTCACACAATTGTTCAATATCATTGCATCGATAAAGAATATATGAAATACATTTTAAAAGTCATTTAAAAACAAAATCAACAGTTTTATGATGTTTTATACAACTATTTAGTTAAAGGTTAAAATTATAATTGATACACAATATTATAATTTTCAATTGGCAATGAGATTAAATTCTAATTACAAGTATATTTATAAAACAAAAAATGAGAAATACAAATTTAGCGCGTTCCGGTAGCGAACCCGAACCCGCGTATCAACGAGCAAACACCGTACCAACTGAGCTGCGACCAAATTATTCATCTCATAACAAAGATAGTTTAAGTTGTGTTATAATATTAGACCTCATGTTTCTCGAGAACTAAGGAGCGTTGTATAAAATCCGTTGAACCTGAGACTAAGGGGCCTCTACCCTACAACGTATATAAAAATAATAAAAATCTTTGTATTACATGGTTGGCCCTTTCCTTGTAAGACAACAATGTAATGTATGAAAGGAAATTCTTACTAGAAGAAGGAGCTCCGTTACTGGCTATGTAGAAATGGAAGTCTTTCCCAGAAAAAGATACTAAAGATATCTTCAAGTTAATTTCATTTGGTTTACATATATCATCTTCCAATCAGTACGTCGAAGAAATATTTTTCCAAATAAGCTTAAAATGGTCTGATGCCTAAGGTATTAACTTTAGTTAATAAAATCAAAGTTTGTTGTGCATTCTATATGTAACTAATTTTTATCATTACATTAAGGAGTAGAAATAAAATACTTAGAAAGAAAAGATCTTCAACAAAACTCACGTAGGTTATCTTCTGAGCAATATTCAATTGTTTAATGCTATTATTTGTATTAGTTAAATACATTTCATAATTTGTAGTTAGCATTAAAAGATTATTCCTTTACTGATTGGTGATATCTCATGATAATATTATGAAATATTTAATTTACATTTTCCTTTCAACTCGTTCCGCTTTTTGTGTCCAAATAATGATTATTTTCACTGCGTATGGCTAATATTTCCGTATTGGGGGGGGGGGGGGGGGAGAGAAATAATAAACTGGCAACCTTGATCCAGGTTACATAATAATTTTACACTTTATTAAATAATTTTATAAATTTATTTACAGTTATTTTAATGAATATCTACAATTTTTACAGAGAAATAAATTAAAATACGTGAATAAATATATTATTTTCAAAAATACCTAAGTTAAAACTGGTGTGAAACAGTAAGAGCTAAAAGATCTTAATAATAATAATAATAATAATAATGATGAATGATAAAAAATTTTAATGGTGTTTTAAGATCTTTTAGTTCTTATATTATTTTCATTTTGTTTCCTCATGCAAATACTCCAAATATTTTATGATTTATTAAAAAATATGCTTTTATATTTTCAATATTAATTTTTAAAGTCTAGGATTCTTGATTTTTAATTAGAATGAATGTCTACGTAGTAATTTTTTTAGCTATTCATTTTTCCCCCTTACTTTAATATGTTTATTTTATATAATGCAGTTTAATTATATAAATACAATTTCAACTGTGAAATTTTGCATATTTATATATTTAATGAAAAGTAAAGATAAAATAAATAATAATAAAAAAAGTCAATTGGAACTTTTATAGACCATAAAACTGCGCTAATTAAAAATTATTTACTGTTATTTACATAATCTATTTTTTACGGTGAAATAAATTAAAATACGTTATATAAAATTATAACATGCTGCTTTATTTTTTAAATTGTAATTTTTCGATTATCGCAATAATGTATAAATATATCGTTTTTTAACAACTAGCTTTTTAACTTTTGAATTTTTTAAATCCTCGATTCTTATGCTTATAGTTAGAATAACTGTCTATGCGCGTAAAAATAAATTCTAAAAAGATATTGATAATATCTAAAAAGATGCTGAAAATAGTTAAGTAGGCAGGAACTACAAAATCAAGAATCCGAAATTTAAACAACAATTCATTTTAAAAATTTAAAACAATAATTACAAAATTTGAAATATTCGAAATGTTCGCATAATGAAACAAAGTTTAAATAATATATTTATTCTCGTATTAATATCATATATTTTTAATTATTCTCTGTGACAAATAATAAAATATTTATTGAAATAACTGTAAACAATTTTGAATAACATCAAAAAATTTATGGTCTATTGACGTATAAATTTTTTTTTCATTTTTTTTTTTTCATTAAATATCTAAACACACAAAATTCCATAGTTAAAAATGCGCTTATATTCTACAAAACATACATTTAATTTATATTTTTCGTAAATTTCAATTATTATACACATTTTTTTTTTCAATTGAGGTTCGAGAGTAATTGATGAAAATTTTCTTTACGAAAAATAAGTCCGAGCGTGATTCGAACTCAAAGAGAAATCTCAAATCCAGCATGCTTACAATCATGCTACGGAGTCGTTTGCCCAAGAAGTAAATTTATCCGATTATAAACTGTAGCGTAAACTTTAGCGACTTATTTTCTCAAGACCAACGGGTGTTGCGCTATGGCTGTCATATATTTATACACTAACTATTATTATACTCTATCGATACACAAACGTTCACCGCATTCGGTGACCCCAACCTCGGGACTTTCCCTTGTTAGTATACGTTCTTTGGTTAAACTTCCGCTGAACATTAAATTGTGTTTCTGAAAACAACATAAATCTAAAAGGTATTAAAATTCGTCAAATAAGATTTTTTCCCTCCGTCATTAGATATCAACACCTTCTTTCGTTCTCTCTCTAAGAAGATAATGGGCCTGAACTTGCCTGTGGCGACTTTTTAAAAACGCATATCCTGGAGAGTGCATTGGAAATTGAAAGATTATTTAATTATTAAATATTTTTAAATAATAAAAAAAATTTCTGGCCTATAGACATATAAATATGCATCTTTTTGATGGAAGATATCTCGTATAATCCCCAAATCAAAGATTCAGAACCTTTTTTCTCCCTCTTTCCATCGCCGCAGAAATATAACATCATTAAAAAGTTCAAAGTGGAAGATCTCTTATCGGCTAATAAATAAAAAGAAAAGAAACAGAAGGACTGCATCTACTTCCTTCCTTTTATTTTATGTGAAAATATGCAATATATCTTAGCCATGTGGAAAACGCATATGGTTTTTTCTGGTTCGTAAAAGAACTTAAAAGCAATATAATTGACTGTTTTTAAACTGAACACTCTCTACAGAACATTATTTCATTTCGACTTTAATATAAATACCCAATTATGCTTAATTGGACGATTGCATCAAAGTGCCGAAAATACATCCATATACTTGTAAAATTTAAGGATGTAACACGCGTGACTATAATATGTTTTTCAATTCACTTCTCAATGCGATCTTGAACAAGCAAGACGCAAAATGTTTTCACTGCACTTTCTTTAATATGTATAATTAAATTTCTCTCTCTCTTTCCCATCAAAGAAGCTCTTTCACAATGTGCACCAATCTCACACACTCGCCATTATAAGATGATTAATCTCACACTTACGTTACGATGCCTGACTTACCCGGTAAATGGATAATTCAAATCATGCGGATATCTATATAAAAGGTAAGAGATTTATTTATTCCTTTTTTTGCTATGATGAGGCAGAGCGCTGTATGCATTTATAGAATATGATTAATTGAGAAGCGTGTGAACTCACGCCAAAAACTGTTAGGGATACGTCAGGGTTACAATTTTCTCTAACATATTTTTGATTATGGAGACTGATTTAATGTCTCATTTAGTAAATTAAATATATATAGATATCCACTTAGGCAAATTAAGCCAGATAAATAAATCCGGTAGTCAGGTGAAGGAAAAAGTATCTAATTGACTTAAAGAAAAGAAAATTTATGGCTTACGCAAAGGATAGTGCAGCCATTGAAAAACTTAACGCCAATAACTATTCTTGTTGGCTGTTTAAATTAGAAATGCTTTTAATTAGAGAGGAGCTATTTGATGTCATTACCGATCAAGCTCCAGACCCTTTGACTGAAAATTGGAATAAGAAAGACAGAAAGCACGGGCACTAATCAACCTCAGTATTGAGGATGGGCAGATAATTAGCATCAAACATTTAAACACGGCTCGAGAGACTTGGGACACTTTGAAAAATATTCACGAACGGTCCAATCTCTCAAGCAAATTACACCTCCTTCGGAAATTGTATAGCACAAAGCTAAACGAAGGAGGGAATTTAATCGCACACATAACGAAATTAATGGAGCTTATCGACAAATTAGCTGCGATCGGAGAAAATGTTACCGACTCTCATATATCTGCACTCCTTTTGTGCTCATTACCGCCGTCATATGACACATTGATTACGGCGTTAGAGTCGAGAAACGAAGAAGAATTACGCCCAGCTTTATTAAAAGCAAATTATTTGATGAGTATACTCATAGAGTTGAAAATTCCGAAAACTCGGAACATAGTACTAAAGCATACAAGGCTCGAGAAAAATTAGTTAACACAGACCCCAAGAGAGGTAATAAATTTTGTTCCTATTGCAAAATGAAAAACCATTCTTACAACGAGTGCTGGTTCCTGAAACGGAAAAATAATAATAATAATCCAGTACAATATAATAAATTTTACAAAAATAAAAATCACACCACCTCTCTATGTTTTGAAGAAAATGCCCCGGCCAAAACCACGAAACCGCAAGATACAAGACAGATAGGAAATGAAAATAAAAATGTTGCGTTGTTAATTGAACGACCCGAAAATAAACAAACTTTTATTATAGATAGCGGAAGCTCTAGCCATATTGCCAACTCCAAGGAACTGTTTTCAAAAATGACTAGCGACACAGAAACTAATGTAACAGTCGCGAACGGCAATAAGCTAACATCATACGGCTCAGAGGAAATTGTTATCCGCACCGGAAAAAGCAACAGGCAAATTACACTTCGTGACGTATTGTTTGTACCTGAGATAGAAACTAACCTGCTGTCAGTAAGCAGGGCCACAAAAAACGGATGTCAAGTGAAATTCGAAAAAGATACGTGCGAAATTATACATAGCGGTGAATTAATTCGACAAGGTAAATTAAACAATTTATATGAAGTGCAAGTAAACAATGATAATCAATGGAATAGCAATCGTGTAAACATTATGCACAATTGTGCTAATACAAAATGCATCGACTTGTGGCACAGGCGGTTAGGCCACAGAAGCTACGAAACAATTAAAACCATTGTACAAAAACAACTAGTGAACGGAATTACCATAAACAACTGCCGACACGACAAAGAATGTGAGGTATGCATAAAGTCCAAAACCAACGACGCCCCATTTCCCAAATCGGGCGCACATAGAGCCACAAAAAGGCTAGAATTAATCCACAGTGACGTATGTGGGCCGATAAATACACCCACCATAGGGGGAAAGTGGTACTTCATAACATTCATTGACGACTATTCCAAATTTTGTGTTATCTACTTAATGTCGAAAAAGAGCGAAGCATATGAAAAATTGAGGGAATACATCTCAACCGTCAAAAATAAGTTCGGAAAATTTCCAACCGCCATCAGATCCGACAATGGCGGGAATTATGTCAACGATGAGTTAGAAAACTATCTTAAATGTAACGGAATCGAACACCAGCTCACCGTACCATACTGTCCAAGTCAAAATGGCATTGTTGAGAGGAAAAAACAGGACACTGTTAGACATGACTAGAAGCATGTTAAGCGAAGCTAACCTCCCACATAAATTATGGGGAGAAGCAATCTGCACCGCAAATCATTTGCAAAATCGCTTGCCTTCCAAATCAATTAGCACTACGCCATATGAGCTTTGGCTAAACAGAAAACCAAATTTAAGATATCTTAAAGTATTCGGCTGTACCTCGTACGCATGCATCCACAAATCTAAACGCGGCAAACTAGATGATAAAGCAGAGAAAGGCATTTTCGTAGGCTACGACAACCGATCGAAAGCGTACAGAATATTTACTAGTGACGGAAGAGTCATTTTAGCTAGAACAGTAAAATTCGCGGAAAATGACATGGGAAATATAAATGCTAATGAAAGTTCAAACACGAATGAGTTAATGTCAGAAACAAACAAACACACACGCCAGACCGACACAAGCGTAATCGAATTTGATCTAACACAAAACCAAAATTCTTCAGATACACCATCCGCGCCTCAACATACGCAACAATTGAGAAGATCAGAAAGGCATAATAGAGGCGTGCCACCAGACAGGTTTGCCTATGCAGTCCGGCATGATCCGGTATATGAACCGAAAGGTTGGCACGACATGCTAAACATTGAAAACCCACAAGAAAAAATGAATTGGATTGAAGCGACACACGAAGAAATAAACTCGCTTATGAAAAATGAAACATGGTCTTTGGTAAAACCACCACAGAGAGCCAAAGTAATTGGATCTAAATGGACCTACAAGGCTAAATATGATGAATCTGGGAAAGTAAAGCGTTACAAGGCGAGATTAGTAGCTCAGGGATTTAAACAAAAATACGGGGTCGATTTTGACGAGACTTACGCCCCAGTAGTATCCCACACCACCTTAAGATGTTTCCTCACTGCCGCAGCCTATCATAACCTCAGTGTTAGGCACATCGACATAAAAACCGCGTTCCTGCACGGTGACCTAGAAGAAGAGGTATACATGTCACAACCGGAAGGGTACGTGAACACAAACGAACCCGATAGAGTCTGTAAACTCCGAAAGGCGATATACGGGCTTAAACAGGCAGCCCGGGCCTGGTACACAAAAATTACTGAATCTCTTGGAGAATTAAATCTTATGCAAAGCAAGGCAGACACCTGCCTATTTACACAAGGACAGGGGGAAATACAGTCTACGTAGTTGTGTACGTAGATGACATTCTCATAGCAGGAAACAATGCGCGAATTGAAGAAGTAATAAATAAGTTAAAAACACAATATACACTTGAAGATTTGGGGGAAATTAGTAATTATCTTGGGATAAAAATTAAGAAAACACATAACGGCTTTAACCTTAACCAAACAACAAAAATAATGGAAATCGTTAAAAGGTTTAACTTAGAGGAATCAAAACCTTACGGAACACCCATGAAAACGGGCTTTTTAAGATCAGAAAAGGATGAAAATCCAATGCCAAACAACATAAATTATCGTAAAGCGATAGGCGCGTTATTATACATTGCAACCATAACTAGGCCAGACATACTACTCGCTGTAAATGTTCTTAGCAGAAAGAACGAAAATCCATCGGAAAAAGACTGGAAAGGTGTTAAACGACTGATCAGGTACCTCTACCACACAAAGGACCTAAATCTCATAATCAGCACTGAATGTACACCAATTTTGGAAGTGTACACCGATGCCGATTGGACCGGTGATACGCAAACACGAAGATCAACATCAGGGAATTTATTCCTTCTTGGGAAAAATCCGATATAATGGATAACCAAACGCCAAACTTGTATTGCGCAATCGTCCGCAGAAGCTGAATACGTAGCCGCAGCAAACGCTGCACAAGAACTTATGTGGATAATAAAACTTTTACAAGATTTGAATTTACCACAAAACCTGCCCGTAATTGTATATGAAGATAACATTTCCTGCATAAAAATGATAGAATATGAAAAATACACAAACAAGACCAAGCATATTGATTTAAAATATCACATGATTAAGTATATGAAAGAAAATGGTACCATAGAATTGCGTTATTGTCCGAGCAAATCAATGCTGGCAGATATCTTGACGAAGCCAGAACCCAAGCCTGAATTTCAAGAAAACAGAGACAAATTAAAATTACAGAACAATCTTGATTAGGGGCTTAAGGGGGAACTTGATGGAAGATATCTCGTATAATCCCCAAATTAAAGATTCAGAACCTTTTTTCTCCCTCTTTCCATCGCCGCAGAAATATAACATCATTAAAAAGTTCAAAGTGGAAGATCTCTTATCGGCCAATAAATAAAAAGAAAAGAAACAGAAGGACTGCATCTACTTCCTTCCTTTTATTTTATGTGAAAATATGCAATATATCTTAGCCATGTGGAAAACGCTTATGGTTTTTTCTGGTTCGTAAAAGAACTTAAAAGCAATATAATTGACTGTTTTTAAACTGAACACTCTCTACAGAACATTATTTCATTTTGACTTTAATATAAATACCCAATTATGCTTAATTGGACGATTGCATCAAAGTGCCGAAAATACATCCATATACTTGTAAAATTTAATGATGTAACACGCGTGACTATAATATGTTTTTCAATTCACTTCTCAATGCGATCTTGAACAAGCAAGATGCAAAATGTTTTCACTGCACTTTCTTTAATATGTATAATTAAATTTCTCTCTTTCTTTCCTATCAAAGAAGCTCTTTCACAATGTGCACCAATCTCACACACTCGCCATTATAAGATGATTAATCTCACACTTACGTTACGATTAGTGGTGTACCGAGTAGTACTTTGGCCGAGTAGCCGAGTACCGAGTACTCGGCCATTGACTACTCGGCCGAGTACCGAATACCGAGTAGTTGGGTAATAAGGAAAAAAAAGCTGATGCGCACATAATGTGAGCTTAGGTGTACATATGGTGTGTACATATATATATATATACACACCTGTGTGTACATATATATATATATATATATAAATTAACTAATTAAATGTGAAATTTATTTGTGCACCTTTTAAAGACAATTTTTGACAATTCAAAACAGTAGCAAAAAAAAAAAAAAAAAGAATTGACACATAACATGTACAAGTATTATAAAATTATAACATTCTTCAACCCTCTAATTTATTCCGATACCTAAAATCTGTCTATCAAAAAAAAAAAAAAAAAAAAAGTTTATTGGTTACTGTAACAATTCATTGAATAATGCAAAACATTTCATATTTATTTTGTAACTGTACCTTATTTTCTTTTGATTAAAAATAAAAGAGAGGAAAATACAAAGAGAGGTACAAAAAGCGATACAGCATTTCTTAACAGAAAACTTATGTAAAATTGACACTCCATTTGCCATTTGGGGGGGAACTTTTCCGATTATGTGCCACCTTGCAAAAAATTCTTATGTGCACCTTCAACCACTGTTTATTCTGAACGTATATTTTCAGAGGTAGGCCAAATTTATAGTAGTAATAGCCCTGTCTACTGATAATGTAGATGTAGAACGTTTGGTGTTTTTGCACCATAATTTGAAATATACTAAATTTAATTATTAATTTTTTTATTACATTTATTGTATTTTCAGTTTCTTTATCCAAAATAAGTCTTTTCTGTTTTCCTGTATATTTAAAAAGAACTTATTTTTATTTGTATAAATGTGAAACTAAATTTTAATCTGGAATTATTTTATGAGGGTTTTTGTTCTTAACTTTTTCTATATTTTGTAGACATATACCGAGTAAATAGTTTTAGGAATTATTGCATATATTATATATACATTCATTTCGAATAACTTTTTACAGATCAGTTTTAAATTCACATTCCTAAAAAATGAAATTCTTACAACTACTCGGTATTGGCCGAGTACTCTGCCAAAATTTCGCCGAGTACCGAGTACTCGGCAAATTGGCCGAGTAGGCCGAGCACCGAGTATTTACCGAGTACTCGGTACGGCTCTAGTTACGATGCCTGACTTACCCGGTAAATGGATAATTCAAATCATGCGGATATCTATATAAAAGGTAAGAGATTTATTTATTCCTTTTTTTGCTATGATGAGGCAGAGCGCTGTATGCATTTATAGAATATGATTAATTGAGAAGCGTGTGAACTCACGCCAAGAACTGTTAGGGATACGTCAGGGTTACAATTTTCTCTAACACTTTTTACTTTTCATTATATATTTAAACATGCAAAATTTCGTAGTTAAAAATGCACTTATATGCTACAAAACACTCATTTAATTTATATTTTTCGTAAATTTCAATTGCTATACATATTATTTCAATTGCGGTTCAAAAATAATTGATGAATATTTTCCTTCCGAAAAATAAGTCTAGGCTTGATTTGATCTCACAAAAAAAAAAAAAAAAAAAAAAAAAAAAAAAAAAAATCTCAAAACCAGCATGCTGCTAACTAGAGTCCTGCGCGGGTCGGGTTCTACCCGACCCGAACCCGCAAATTCCATTTTAAGTCAACTCGCAACCCGACCCGAACCCACAAAAATAATTTTTGGCAACCCCCGACCCGACCCCGCAAAAATATTTTTCGGCAACCCGCATCCCGACCCGAATCCGCAAAAATAATTTTAGGCAACCCGACCCGAACCCGCAATATTTCAACCCGCAATGTAAGGGAAGCAAATAATATTTTTTTAATACCATTATGAAAATAATCTACAATTGTATATCTAATAAAGTTCTGCACCAGTCCGGCCCGAGGGCCGCAGTGGGGCGGCAAAATTTCAAACTGGCCAGGCCGCTTTATTAGGACAGTTTTTTCAACGGGCCGAGGCGGCAAAAAAAGTGAACGGTCTTGCCTGGCCGCGCCGATAACTACAATTAAGCGGGTCTACCGGCCCGATATAAATATTTAGACGAAGCCGATAAAATTATAAACGGAACCTGCCGCGCGCTAGGGCCGAACTTTTAAGTTTTACACGGCACGGGACGGGGCGGGGTAGGCCGTTCCCGAGCCTGGAAATTCCAGCCCGTGCAGACCTTTAATTCTCTAATACCATTTTTATATTTTACATAGAAGAATGAACAAACCTATATTCTTCAATATTCAAAAATAGTAAAACCCTACCCGATGCAGGACTCTAAATGGTATAAAACTAAAAATCTAATCTTTAAATATGCTTTAAAATTAGTTGCGGTTTCAAAAGTTCCACTTATAACGATACACCTTGTTTTTACACAAGTGGTCATCTGCCTTTAGTTTATCAGCAGTTATTATTTTGAAAATTTTCCCGTCTAACATAGTGCATCGCGTATCACCACAATTAAATTATTAACTTTATACATTAGACAGGAAGGACCATTTAGCGTTTTGCTGTGTATTGTATT
Organism: Maratus speciosus; assembly: GCA_963932465.1. Taxonomy (NCBI): domain Eukaryota; kingdom Metazoa; phylum Arthropoda; class Arachnida; order Araneae; family Salticidae; genus Maratus; species Maratus speciosus. The sequence continues at coordinate 147,182,626 of OZ010791.1, forward strand.
TTTAAAATACGGTAAAAACATAATGCAGTTTCTTATTTGGAAGACTCGTGAAAGAATGACTAAAGACAAAACAGACAGGCACACATTTTGCTTTTGTGAAACTTTGATCTGCGGTTTGTATACATTTTTAACGGGAAAAAATATTTTCCACATTCTTTTAAAAAAGCGCGTCAACCCGAACCCGACCCGCAAGAGAAAGCCAACCCGAAACAATAAAAGCCAACCCGACCCCGCACCAAAAAATTTAAAGTCAACCCGACTCGACCCGACCCGCAACGGGAAAATATAGTGCCGACCCGACCCGAACCGCGGGTCTGTTCGGGTTCAGGTAAAAGCGGGTAACCCGGCCCGATGCAGGACTCTACTGCCAACCTTGCTACTGCTACGGAGCCGCTTGCCCAAGACGGAAATTTATCCGATTATAAACTGTAGCGTAAACTTTGCGGCTAATTTTCGCAAGACCCCTTTGTGATTGTCATATATTTATTTTCTTACTATATTCTATCGATATACAAATGTTCACCGAACTCGGTGACCCCCCTTGTAAGATCATAACGTATACTCTGATTATAAGTTCTTTGGTTTAATCATGAGTTTAAGCATACCGTGATGTAAAATGGGTTGAGCAATACCGCTCTTAGAGTCTAGACTAGTCTTAATAATTATGAAGTCAGCTCCATTTTCCAGTTACGTTTGGTGGCATTGATAGGATTATGGTTACCCCCCCCCCCAAAAAAAAAAAAAACAAAACAAAACAAAACAAAACAAAACAAACACTGATAATTATAAACAATAAACTCCCTGTATAAGTATTAAATGAACTTGTCAATTTTGTAAGTATAACAAAATATATCTTGCACCCCTTATCTTAGTTGTTAAGCTTTGCAAAACACATAGACAGAAATGCCATACGAGTCAGTCAAATGCGTACACTGTATGCTTAGCCATAGGCTTAGAAGGGATATTCTTCTACATTCGAATTTGTCCAAATCAAAACTAAGAATCAGTTAGGTATTGACAAGGCTATCAAGTTTGTAATTATTTTTAGAGCGCTTCATAAGCAGTTTACATTATTTTTTTTACATAATAATAACTTATTAATTAATCTGCATTTGCCTTTACCCGTTTTAATTTTTATTTACTTGATTTATTTATTTATTTATTTATTTATTTTTTTTTGGCCCAGATTAATCGAAATTGTATTGTAAAAGCAAGGGGGTGGGGAATTGAAACAATAAACTCATATTTTAAACAAAAAAATAATTTTTTAAAATTAAACATGTTAAAAAAGATGCCAGGTGTTTTTTTATACCAAACTCCCTCATGTTCTTTTGACATGCAGCACTTCGATGTTGTCGTTGTGTTTACCATGACTTGTAAAAAAGAAGTAAGTACTGGCATTATTTTTTTTTCACGATTTATCATTAGTTGAATAATTTTAGAAGTCTTGTGTATGATAATTGTTAAGGAAGTATTGCTCCAGTGCACAGTGTACTGTGCTGTACTATAACAACCCACTCAAAACAAAAACAAAATTCCACATACTTGTCTTATTCAAACGATTAAAAACCATTAATATATATATATATATAGGTGCTTTAGATTCTATGTGGGAATTGACGAGTTATGGAAATATCCACCTGTTTTGAATTTCTGAGACGAAAAATATAGTTTTTGGTCTATGTTAGATAGACAACTTCGTTTATTATTCATTCTATTAAATTCTCATTATTAAATAGCCTGTCAAATTCGTTTTTCAAAAATTCCTATCCTATATGTATGTGTAGATGCATATTTTTTTTTATTTTTCGAAATAAAGTTTATAAATAAATATTAACTTTTACTCAAGATAAAGACTTCAACAGAAGTTTTATCTAATTGAATAACACAAATGTCCTGGCATTTAAAAGATTATTTCTATCACATCTGAGATTGTCTTCTTTTTCTGTAGTTTTTCAAGTTTTCGGCTTCATGTTTTATGAGAATAGAAAAAGTTTTCTTCCCGAAGTGTTTTTTTAAATCCCATCTAGCAGTTCATGAGATTTTTTCTTTTGAAAGACTTATAAATATTCATGAGTCGCAAAATTAATTTTACTTTCAGAAAGATTTTCCCAAATTCATGAGTCGCAAAATCCATTTTACTTTCAGAAAGATTTTTCCAACTAATTAAACTTAATCGGTTTTCTCGTTTTTTTCTTCCTTCTTTGGAAGTACTGTCTTAAATATGGCTAAACACTAAATCAGTGATGAAAGTAAACTAAGTTTTATTATTTTTTGCTGTGTGTAAAATATTTAATACTTGTTTAAACTCGTTTTCATTTTACAACGTAATTGAAACGACGTAAATGGCAGGGAAAAAAAAATTAGTCCCAAAATTTCGAGCTTGAATTTCGCTTTCAAATTCTTCAATAAATTTTGATTAAATGACAGTACATTTTTATAATTAAAATTTTAATTATTTATGAAATACTTAAATGCACTTTGCATGAACGTTGCATATTTTGCAGAGTGTAAAAAAATTATAATTTAACATTATTTTTAAAATATAAAAGCTCACGACAAATACCCCCCCCCCCCCCCCCAAAAAAAAAAAAAAAAAAAAAAAAAAGTAATTGAAACATAGTTTTTAACAAAAATATTTTCGTTGATCCAAACATTTATTATGGGGAAAAATGATGCATTTTCGCACCATCAGCAGGAACTGGGTTAGTAAAATTCAATGCGTTTAATCAGTAATAAAAGCCATTTTTGTTTGCATTCATTTAAATTCGGTGAAATACTTGAGGATGGTTTAAATGCTGTTATTTTCAATTTTATTTAGCAACTATTGTCTAACTTTCGGTAAACTTTAAATATTTTTTAAATAAAATAATGTAATAGTTGGGTGAGATCGGGAATTCTGCCATAAGCCAATATAATTTTACTCTTGTTTTCATACCTGAATCTGAAATAATTGCCATAATCATGAGCGTGGGTGCCGACAGAAAGAAATCTAGGGATAGACAAGATTTCGGGACGAATATGCCTGATATCTGCACCCAGATCTAATTTTTTAAGTGGAAAATATAAATATAAAATAGGTTAAATTAAAACTATTTGGTCAAAACTTCTCGTCCAAGACATTTTTTAAACATATAAAAATAAAAACTTATACATAACAATTAAGAAATATTAAATAATAAAATTCGCAGCTTTGCACGCGCGGCTGTTCAAACAACATGTAACTGTCCGATGTCGATCTCTACGCTGGACATTTTAAATTTCTGTATTGATGTTGTCAAACTAGCATCGGCTCTTGACGCACATGTATACTTACGAGTATTCTCGCAAAAGTCATATTAATTGAAAATGGCTCACATTTTATCGGCTTCGTTTAAATTTTTATATCGGGCCGGTAGGCCTGCTGAATTTTTTTTTTTATCGGCCCAGCAGGCCCGTTAAATTTTTTTTGTCGTCCCGGCCCGTTAATTTTGTTTACGGGCCCCATAAAGGACATATAACACACCACCTCGAGCCTGACGAAAACTTTTCTTTTAATTTTTAATTATTTCACGTTACTTGCGAAGAATAAATTTTATTATTTGAAAATCATCGGAGATAAAGAAACCCTAGTTAAATCTGCAAATCCGGGAAGGGCCCTTTCCCCCTTTGCTTGCGCCATTCTGACCGACACCTTGTATATAAATTGTACTTCCAGGACTATAGATAATCTAATCTTTATCTCTAATCTTGGAGTACGTTTCTCCAATCTTGACGAGTATGAAACATATAACTATTTAGCAGCTATTTCTGATGCGTGCTGTATTTTACGTTTTTCTAGCCTTCTTTCTCCCTGCCCCTTCCCCTGGTTAACTGGCAATGACACATTTACTCTTTTCACTGAGGGGGGCCCGGTTCTTTCTTAGATTCCCAATGTTTATCATAATCCTTTTGCGTGCCAAATATTGACGCTGGAAATAACCCCCGAAAGTTGGCAGCGAGTTATTCATTCTAGATTATGCATTTTTTAGGGGCTTGCTTTCATTTTCATTATGATGATAATTTTGTTTCGTTATTAGGTACCTTTTTATGTCTTTTGCTATCTCGTAAAAGAAAATATTTAAAAAATTCGGGGTTTCTGAAATGTTCTTGCCAAAATTTTTATTTATCAATTTTATCGTTCACAAAGGAATATAATTATTACGTGTTGTATTTTCGACTTCACAAAATACCACAGAATTGGATCCTTTTTTCTTCTTCATAAAATGAGTAAAGAAATTCTACTGTAGTTTCGAGATCAATTAAATATCAAAAATTCAGATTGATTGATTGCCACCACTTTTTAAAAATACCATAATTCGCTTTATTTTGTCACACCATTTAATCTGTCATTAAATAACGTGAATATCTGTACTTCAAAAAAGTGGTGGCAGTCAGACAATCTGAATTTTTAAAAAGTTGGAAATTGCTCGTCAAGCGTGGCAAATGAGGTGCGTTCGTACTATAACTAGTTTTATAAATATTTTTTGCACCGCATATTGTAATGAATGTATATTTTAATGCACTTCATAAGTGCATATCGATTTCATTCTGTTTGAAAGGCTGTAACATCATTAAAATGCACTTGAAATAATTTTTTCCCATTGGCCTTAATGTAACGGAAAACTTTTGACTGTCCCTATAATTAAACTATACGTCCGATTTTCATAAAATTTTAAACGACTCGACAAAATTTTGCAACAATTATATATTTAAAATTTCAGACTATTCGGAAGGCTGTAACACCATTAAAATACACTTGGAATAATTTTTCATATTGGCCGTAATGTAATGGAAAACTTTTGACTGTCCCTGTAATTAAACTATACATCCGATTTTCATAAAATTTGAAATGACTCGACAAAATTTTGCAAAAATTATATCTTTAAAATGTCGGACCATTTGGTTGGGTAGTTTTTGCTTTGTTATATGCGGACGGACAGACGGACGGACTGAACGACGACTTTAGGTGCTACGTATTTATGTAATTATAAACACACCTAAAAAGCAGCGAGCTGGCAACACCGTGTTTCACCCAAACGAGACTTAATTTAGTACTTTTTTTAAATCCAGTGAAATTTATTTACGAAAGTTGGCACTAAGTTAATCATTCTAGAATGTGCATTTTTAAGGGGCTTACTTTCTTTTTCATTATGATGATAATTTTGTTTCGTTATTAGGTACCTTTTTATAGCTTTTGCTATCTTCTAAAGGAAATATTTAAAAAATTCAGGCTTTCTGAAATGTACTTGCCAAACTTGTTTCACCAAAACCAAAATGTGACTTAATTTAGTATTTTTTTTTTTTTTAACCCAATGAATTATATTTACTTTGTAAGAAAAAAAGATTTTGCTAAATAAACGCATAATGGAAATTTATGTATTTTATTGATGAAGAAAAAGAATGAAAAAATATCTACATTAAAAAAATCGAACGAAATACTTTTGCAAAATATTCAAAAATATACTAAAATGGTCACTTTTTAGTAAAAAAAAAAAAAAAAAAAAAAAGGATTGTAATTCTCATACACTTTAATTTAAACTAATTATTTCTAGGAATGCTCATGTTTGACGCCAACTTTGGCCTTTAACCCGATTATGGAAGATTAGCTGTTTAATTGAAGTACTTTAGTAGAATAAGTTGCATATGTTGCGTTACATGCTTTTTAGTTACTTTTAGAGTACCTGGTCTCTGAATGTAAAGCATTCTATCTATAAACGGTTCAGAAAGTTGAGTGGAGTCGCTCCTATTTCTTTTTATTATTATTTTAAAATATACATAATAAAACTGAAAATGTAGAATAAAATGTTAGAAAAAGCAGAAAAAATAAAAATAATAAGATTTCGATTAGAATTATCTGTTGTTTTATGATTCATCATTTTCCCATTCATCAACTATATGATTCATCTTTAATGCGCCAGGTCATAGTTTTCGATATCTGTCTATCGCATTTTCATTCTCTTAACTAATTTTGCATGTAGCAAATTATCTCGATAAAATTTTATCTTTGCAAAAATCACCCTGATTAATTCTAAGCACGGCTGTTTTTTATTTTTTTGAAGTGATTTCGTTTGCTCCTAATGATGTCACATGCTTCTTTCTAATTAGTGTAATTGGTGCTTGTTTTGTAGCTATTAAAAATTCGTTTAAAAATAAATTTTGTTAAATTTCATGAAATTGCGATTGGATAATGTCAAAAACAAGTAATTATTTTTAAAATATTTGAATCGACTTCAATCCCCTATCCTTTTATTAAATCTACGTTTGACTGTATTTGAACTCGAAAAATCGAATTTTGACTACTATTCCATAATGTATAAGTAGGGGAAGACGGCGTACAATGAAACAAGGGGTACAGTGAAACATTACTTGTAAAATCAATCAAATTTGTCAGAGAGAGTTGCAGTTTATATATATGTTATACAACTATATGTTCCAATTACTGATGTGATTTGGATACATTCGCACTTCTACAACAGCAGCGATAGAAGATTATTGCTTTTACACCATTGAAAGTAACTTTCTTTACTAAAAGTAATTTTGTTTCCTGTTTCCTTGTTGTTATATGTAGAAATTATTTTTTCTATACATTGTTATCTTTGGGTTGTTGTCTTCATACCTCCATAACCAAACTAAACAAAATAAATATTAGAAGTTTGAAAATAAATTTTTATTTAGTAACCTCAGTGCGGGGTACAATGAAACACTTGCAGACGGGGTACAATGAAACATGTTTTATTATAGTAATAAAAGTAGTAAATAGAATAAGTAAGAGTAGGAAAACAGAAAAAAAGAGAGTTTTGTTCTAACCAGGTCAGTAAAAAATGCTCTTGTTAAGCAATTAAAAAATAGAAAGAGAAAAAAAGCTAAAAAGGGATTGTTTTGAAAACAAACTCTACCTGCTACAGACTCTGATGATGATCCAGATTTTTTTTTCCAGGCCCAGCTGGTCATCGAGGTACTAAGAATGAGATATCCACACACAACATGTATGGCACAAGCAGTATCCGTATAAATGGAAACATAAGGAAATATATACCGTTGGAGAAATCATACATTTAAATGAAGTCAAATGTGAAGTACTTGATATAAAAAGACTTCAACCTAGTTTTATTTTTTTTTTTTTTAGAAACTTACATTTAAAAAAAAACTCATTGTGTTGAAACTGCCACCCCATATTCCTTCAGGAGCAACTGAAATATAAGCAGAAATGCTAATTTTTGAAACTGACTTGAGCCAATTTAATATAAAATGAAAGGTATTTCTTAAACTAATAGAATTTTCTTATTTTTCATCTTAGACTATAATATTTTTATCAAGTTCCTTATTAATCAAGTTTTGTTTTTGTATTTATCTCATTTTTCATAAAATAAGCTATACTGGGTGAAAATTGCTTCCATCATTTGGAGTGTTTCATTGTACCCCGGCATACGGGGTACAATGAAACACTGTAAGACATTTATTTTTTGTTATTTTTCAAGCATAAAGATATTGTTTAGAATCTAATAAAAATTGATTTAGATAGGGAAAATACAAGATTAAAAATATGCATTAATTATATTTTTGTGCATGCAAAATTGTGGATAGGAAAAAAAAAAAAATAGTAAATTTTGTTTCATTGTACCCCGTCTTCCCCTACCTACTGTAGTTTCCTGTTGCCATATACCCCATCCAGAGAACTCTTTTTATTGACATTTTTTTTTCTTTTATACTTGTATATTTTTCCTGTTTTAGGAATTAACAATCTTTAGCTGTCTACGCTTACGTGGCTAACCCCATCCAGATTTCTTTTATCTTTACTCTTTCTATTTTAACGGCAATGTCTGATTCTAACTTCTTGTAAGCTTTTGTTTCTTTTTTTGGCACAGCATGTCCCCTAAAGGATTTTGTGCCATTAAACTGTATACAACCAACCAACCTATTGCCATATTTTGATACGATTGAATATGATTAAGCGCCAAACCTTTGTTCTGTCCATCAACACGTATTTTTTAGATATGCCTGTCGGAGTTTCCTTTTAGTCCGCACAACTTCGAAGAAAATCCTTATTAATTATATGCTGCCACCACCGATATGATTACGTGATATCGGTCACGCACTGAGAAGATTGTTTAAATGAAAACCAACGCTTTCAATTAACTAAATTAACAGTTTATTTACACACTATTTACACAACAACAAAAGACTATTTACACTTACAAACTCGGATATAGATGATCCGGTTCAACATTAAATTGAATACAGTAAATGCTGGCTGTGTACTGTTAAACTACGTTAAATTAGCTTTCCGGAGATCAATATCGATCTCCCAACACATGGGCTCTAAGCCTAAGCTCTCCGAGTCTCTCTCAACCCTACGCACTCTCTCAGAGCTATCCAAGGAACACCCGTCCACTTTCCGCGCTACGCTCAAACTGACCATCTCAGCCTAAGAGACTGCCTTCCAGCACCCCCTTGCTCCTTCTCAATGTAATCCCTCCGGAGTTTTCTACCTGGCTCCCATTTCAAGCTCTTTTCTTCGTTCGTGGAATGCTTTTGTCTTCGCATCTTCCACATACATCTCAAAAGGTTGGGTACACCCCTCTCCAACTATCTTTTTTCTCCCTCATACCATCTATACATTTTCACCGGCTTAGATCCAGTTTTAGATAAGGAAAGACTTATTTTGAAATTCCAGTACACAGCCCATACAATATATAATATATTAAGACAAAAATAATATAGAACCCCGGTTCTAATAGCAGATATTTCTCAGAACCTGACAATGCCATTTATAATTTATTGAGATATATCACCCAGTTACTATGGCTGTGTCATTGTGATACGCATGTTAGAATGTGAAATACTATACAAATTATTCAATCATCATCGAAAATAATAGATTTAAAATTTGACGTGATCCTTTTCAAAGGAGAAATTATTGTGCCTACATCAGCGTCATCAACAACATTCCTATTTCGTAGTGGTTTGATCCGTATTATTGGGACAATAGCTGAATTCAAATTTTATATGTTCCTGTAAATAATAAAGTCGATGCATGTTTAAAATGCATAATAGCAATGTGTTCCTTTGTCAAACAGTCCAAATTTTATGGCGATTGTCTCTTTGTCAAAAATTTAAATTCCCCGAAGTGGAGTGCAAACTGACAAACATTCATCCATTTTTGAATCCAAACAAAAACGACCGTAAAAGAAAAAAAAAAGAAAGTAAAATTCTTCTTTTTTTTAAAATGGCAAAAAAGCTTGAAAATTTTTCATCCTTTCGATTTTCGTTATTCAGTTACAAAAGCATCATTCATCTCTTACAATAAAATATCATACTTTTTACAATCCATGTAACAATGAAAAAAAAAAGTAATGGTAACCAACATTTGGTGAAATATAGCCCTTTTTTTTCTTTTTTTCATTGTGGTTAAAAATTAAAAAATATATTTGTCTATTTTCACTAAAAGGTGAAATATACTAAATTATTATAATACAATATACTTCTGTGAAGACTGAATCGGTAGGAACCGAAATAAAATTCCATTTTAGACAAGTTTATATTCTTATCTTGTATACGTGTTTCTACGATAGGATTTTTTTTTTAAAGGCACGTTTCGTTATAGACAGTCTAGTATTATCTCTAGAAAGAAAAAGGACAGGGTGCTAGTCAGTTGAAAGCAGAGTTGATTTCGCTTTTAACTTGAAAAACGCATAGACGAGAGTTTAAACCGTGGAAAAAATGGTTTTTAATTGTCCTGGTCAAAAAACCCATTTTGACTGGGAAAAGAAATTTTTTTTTTAAATGATAAATTTAATACAGCATTTGGAAGGGTTTATCAAAATAATATTTAACGATATTTGATACATCGTTTGAAAGTATTTGCAAGCATTTTTCTCAGTATTATACTTTAATTTTCATTACTTTAAAATTTAATAGCACAAAAAATTTTAAAGGTAAGAATTGAAAATAAGTAACAAGTGTTGCTGTACTAAGCTGATTTTACAGATACGATCAAATTTAGAAAATAATCTTTCTACTGATGAAGAGTTTAATCAAACAACCATTCATCTGGTGCATTATGGCATCTACTTATTACAAATCAGTATTTTCCATTTTTATCATTACTGCCCATCATATATCGTAATGTATTAGTTACTCACCAAAAAAGAAAAAAGAAAAAATCCATCTATCTATACCATCCATACTCAACCTTTTTTACTCGCGGGCCGCAAAAATATGTTTGAAACGTTAGGCGGGCCGCAACACAACTATATTATAAATTAAAAAATAATAATTATTAAAATAGTTAGGTATCAAAATTAGTATAACAAAGCAAAATAATAATGTTAATATAATTAGTTGTATTCGACGTTTGAAATGTTACTAAAAATTTTTAAAACCATCATTTCCAAACAATATACTTCGAGGTTGATTTCTACTGAAAATGATGTAGAAATATGCTCCGAAGATTGTTGTTTAAGAAATAACGATGTGAAACTTTTTTCTGCCATTTTGTCCCCGGCTATTCGAATATGGATTAGATACGATAAGTATTTATATAACACTGCAGCATTTCAAAGTTAAAAAAGAAAAAATCTGGAGATCTTTAATAAGTCAGTCTTTTTTTAATGCAAAAACTTTTTTAACGTAGAAATATGCAGTACAAATTTAATTAATTTGGAATAATGTATCATTACTGTTGAATAATTAAATATATATACAGTACTGAAGCACATATAGAACTACGTCTATAAAGGACTTTTGACTAAGGAAATAGCATTTAAAATGTTTTAACATAATTTTGAGTTAGTAATTATGAATCTATTCGGAAATCTAGCAGGACACATTTTATGTATACCCATGAAAATATATGGGGGAACAGCAAAGTTCTTAAAAATATTTTTAAACATCTCAATTAATTTTATAAAAAATGGATTAATGATTATGCGCCTCGGGCTGCACATAAAAGGTCCCCGGGCCACATGCGGCCCGCGGGTTGAGTATGGCTGATCTATACTAATTATTATATATATAATAGCGCTAAGTGGTAAACGCTAAGTACTTCCGGAGTGAACTCATCCGGATTCCGATAATCTTTTGTAAGAAAAACATATCGCGGCCATGTTAGGCATTCCGATTCCGTTAATAAGGTAATTGTTCGACTTATAATATACGTTGTATCATATGTATTACATCATTCCTTCTTCATTTTCTCTAAAACCTGTACAATTATAATGTTTTAAGTTATAAATAAAAAATAAGCAGCTACCAACAGGTTGCCACTGAGAAGCACAAATTCCAAATCCAGAAACAAATGAATGACTCTTTGAGCGATTCATTAAAAAAAAAAAAAAAAAAAAAAAAAAAAAAAAAAAAAAAAAAAACCCCGTTGACATTCGATTCTGCTCTTAAAATATTTGTAAAAGCATTTTAAAGCCTTTGAATATTTTGAAACGCGTTTTGCCCTTTTGTTTACATTTGTAAACAGTAAGTTTGAATTCAGTATATAAGCTGAACTCAGTTAATTATTTCTGCGAATTATTTTGTAGTGGATTAAGGTTTCGTTGATAAAAATTGTTCTGGCGCCATCTACCGGCATTCAATCTAAACAAAGAAACTGCCTGTTGAAATTGTACTTTTTTTATGCATAAAAAAGCTTTGAAGGCATGGCAAATAAAATTGATATTTTGTATCAATTCTTATTGTAATTAAAATATTAGGGATATCTATATCTTTGAAAATTTTTCATTCACATTCCGTCAATTTTGACAGGGTTATATACTAGTAGTATAAAGAATTAACGTTTGTTTGGAAAGACTAACGAGCTGATTTAAAAAATAATGGGGGCCAGAGTGGAAAGGGGGGAGGGTAAAAAGCTCTAAAATTGCTAAGTCTGTGTTATTGTTAGGGCTCAGAACTTGAAATTTAATGTGGTGATTACGTTTAAGATGTAAATACTCGCTGTGACCGCATTCGAAAACGTTCGAAATTTAAAAGGGTTGAAATGAGCTGAAAACGTTTTAAATTAAGATTTATTTGGGCTAGAAAGTTAATTAAGTGGGCTTAGTTAAGGGGCAGGACCTTTTGTGTTTGTCGAAACAATAAAAAACATCGCCTTCTTCAAAGTACTAAACCACAAACAATATGCAATGAAGATCTTTTTTCCCTTCCTGCCTAAAGTATATATCCTTAACTACATTATCTAGAAAAATAAATGTTGTACGTACAAAGTTAATATTTAAATTTTAAATTTAATCTTACTAATGCGTGATTAAGTGCTGCGCGCATGATAAAACTCTAAATTATGCATATCGAAAATAATTTTTGAACAAAATAGAATCATAACACACCTACTTCTAACTTAAAACTGAAATATACGCAAAAAGTTTTGTTTAAAATTTAATTTTAGCACAAAATAAAAAAAAAAAGTTCAAAAATCTTTTTTTTTTTTCAAGTTTTTCAAATGCAAAGAAATAAATAACCAACATATGTGAATTTTTTTTGTTTTTAGCCTGTAGACTAGTGCTGCACAACCTTTTTGCCAGAAAATTGTTTGCCACCACAAAAAATTTAAAAGTAACATTTGAATTATTTAATAGCAAAGTTTCTGTCAATTAATTAGGAAAAATTTTCTGGATAAAAATACTGGTACAATTGGTGGCCCGCGGGCCACAGGTTGTGCACCCCTACTGTAGACTATAAATAAAGAAACGCATATTTGGTTAATTTTTTTAAGCTGTAGCTTACATAGTTTAAAAGTAACAGTGCGCGCTAACTCCAAATTTACTAATCTGAGAAAACGTTTTATAAAGTTTCACTATCTACGGACCTTCCATTATACTCACCGTCTATAAATGATTATAACTAGAGAAATAATGCAGATTTTTTAATGTGGTTTTTTGCATATTGTTGAGAAAGTTTAAAACATTCATAATAAAGCAAAAACGGAAAACTGATTTTTTGAAAGTTTAAAGGTCCGAATTAAAGCTGGAAACTTGAAATTCGACATGGCTGTTACTTTTAAGGCGTAAATACTCACAACAGAACATTATCTTTAAAAAATCGAAATATAAAAGGGTGCAGGAACAAAAAAAATGTTCTAAAATTTCGATTTATGTGACACACTTAAGGCTTTCGCATGATGGTTACTTTTAACCCTTTCAGGGGCAGAATAATTCTGTTCGTAAAATGATGAAATAATTGACTGACACCAGAATTTTCAAATGAATTTCTTAGAAATAAAAACCCGCTATTTTGCACTTTCATTACGAAAGCAAAATTTTATTAAAATATTCTTGGTGATATTTGTCAGTTTTGGAATTAAAATTAGGTGGCTAGACTGTGCGACCACCGCCCTTGAAAGGACTGAAATGTAAATTCTCCTTAAGAACATTTTCGATGAAATTCGAAAATTAAAAAGGTGAAATGAGCGGCAAACGCTTAAACTTTCTAAATTACAATTTAATTGGAATTGTTAGGGCTAGAAACTTGCAGTGCACAATAAAACTAGATTTATTTTATTCTTTATCTTCCCCTACCCACTCTCTCGCAAAAAAATCGTAAAAGCTCATGCAATTTAACTGCAACACAACGAGTTGCCTTGCAGCTAGCTAGTATTTAATAATTATTAGTTTGAGCAATTTATGTAAGCTTAAGTTTATTTAGTGTTGACTCTAGAAAAAAAAGGCCTTCACAAAAAATTTCTCAAGGCTGCTGCTTTCATCCTTTTTAGTCTTTTTCATTTTTTTTATTTACCTAGTATGGGTACTATTTAAATGAAATAAAAGTTCCTATCAACTTTCCAATTTATATTTCATTATTTTTTTTCTCATCTTCATTTAATCCGTTTTAAACATTTTCCTTTCTATCAATCAGTTTACCCCAATTTACTGTAGTTTTACAGAAAAAAATTACATTATTTTAGAAATATAACCATTAACTCTTCATTATGTTCAGTGTGTAATAAAAGTATTTCGAAAAACACTTAATTAAGGAGCTTTGGCCATCTGGTCAACCCTCCCTGAATTGACTGGGTCAAGCCTCGCTACATAGCCACTTTTTAAAGTATGGCACATGGTTATGTTTAGCCTAATTTACTGTGCAATCTTTATGCCTGGAATGAAAGCTCAATATTTCTGCATTACTTAACCCTTTCCGGCACAGTGTGCCCGGGTCGGGATACCTAATTTTAATTCCAAATTTACGAACGTCACCAATAATATTTTAATAAAATTTTGCTTTTACAGTGAATAGTTAAAGTAACACGTTTTTAATTTCTAAAAAAGTCGTTTTAAAATTCCGGTGTCAGTCAATCATTTCATCATTTTACAGCAAAAATTATCCGTGCCGGAAATGGTTAAAACCTACTTACTTAAATTTCTATGATATATTTTATTTGAGAAAATCTTACAAAATGTTTCTAAAAAATACACTTTTTAAACTGAAAACTCTTCACAATTGATTTTTCCACACCTGTTTCAATTATCTTCATGAAACAAAGACTATTGTTTGAGCATTTCAGTAGCTTTGGTTGCCACCTATTTGCAAAACTCTAAAATTCTTTTAAATATGCAAACTGAAGGGTGGGTTAAGCCTCCCTTTGGTCAACCCTCCCTAGTTTTCCCTATAATACACTGCTTCCAATCAATTCTGATCGCCATAGAAGTTTTTCACTTAGGCCGTGCTGCTTTAAACAACACCCAATATCTTTTCATCCATGCAACTCCATGTTAAATTCAGAGAAGTGCACTATACTTCATATATATATATATATATATATATATATATATATATATATATATATATATATTTTTTATTGGCGTGTAGCTGCTCTATTTAAAGTATTTTATTAGAAAGATAATAGAAGAAAATTTTGTGATGACCACAACGTAATGGTTTTGTTTTAACATTAAAATATTTTACACAATGCACCAAGGTAATGCATGCATTTTGTTGTTTAAGTAAAGACTTGTGAATTTATTCCAAATGGCCGTCGTGGTTTGGAAGAGAAAAAAAATGTCTCTTCCTTTCTCATTCAGTTGCTTTTTCCTCTTTTGAGTTGTGTTTCCGGAACTGCTTGTTGTAATGCACATATATAAGTTTATTGAACTGTGATGTAATGTATAGTTGACAGTTAGTCAGTTCGAAATTTAAAAGCTTGCCTACTTTCTGCGAATCTTCGTCGGGATATATTTGTTTGATCGATAAAATCAATCATGTGAATGGAATAAAGGTTTCTGTTTATACTTTATTTTAAAAAGAACACATCTCTAAAAATATTTCCTCTTTCGGGGAAACATTTTTACACAATAACATATTATTGATTTCTTTTATATGTTCATGTGCGATTTTTATATCTGCTTGTATGAGAATTGGAGAAATATTCATGATAGTGATAACAGAAATGAAAGCATAAATACACATGCTTGATTGTACACTTGAATTATTGTAAATACACATACATACTTGAATTTTCTTTTGTATTTTTTAGCAGGGTTCGTTGATTTAAATCAACTTTATTTTAATCGTGATTTAAATCAATTGATTTTTTAAAATCATTGATTTAAATCTGATTTTTAAAAATTATTTTAAAATAAATTCAAGATGTAAACAAATATATTAATGTACTTTAATATAATTTAGTTTTATATAATAGAGATAAGTTTTTAGGAAAATAAAGCTTAATCTTTGTCAAAAAGCTAAGCTCAATGTAAAGTATAGAAAAAATGGTTTCAAATTTCATTTGAATCAAATTGTACAATACACTTACAACAGTAAGGAAATCTAAGCAGGAATATATTAAATATATGTATATTTACTTGCATTGTTACTTAGTATTTAGAAAAACTGCTGCGAGTTTAAGTAAAATAAAATTGTATTGCTCATTATAAACAACTATTGAACCCAACACATTTATAATTGTATATGTTGAATCCTCGGTATGCAGGAGAGAAATTTACAAGCTCTGAGAAAATATCAGCATTATTGTTTGCTAAAGAGAAATTCTCTACTTTGATGATGCCTATTTGCCTATTATATTAAAGTTTGCAGTAAAATCAGAACAATTCAATGAATTTTTGTCTCAATCTAATATAGTGAAAGATCTCGGTCCTTTAGAATGGAATGGTGGAAGACACATGTTACAGTTATCGAAAAGCATACTAAAAAACTTAAAAAATTCATAATCAACAATCTTTTTACTGCAATAGCTTCATCTGCTTCAGCAGAACGATTGTTTTTCAGCTTTGTTCTGTACATTCGAAAATTAGAAACTGATAAAGCTCCTAAACTCGTTTTTCTGTAAAAGCACTTTTAACGAAACATAAAAATTAACATCTTAACTTGCTTTCAAAATTTTTTATTTGCTGCAGCTATTTTAATTGATTTTTTGACACCTGATTTGTAGTTTTTCCTGCATTTTGTATGATAAAATATTTTGAAAGCCTAAAATGTTACAATTTTAATCATTTATGTAAATTGTGTAATAATATTAAGATACATTGGTAATACTTATATAGTATGCATGTGTGTGTCTGTGTGTATAATTTTTATTTTATAAATTAAAAGTTATATGGAATAATAATATTGTGTGAGGTTTAAAAAAAAATCTGATTTAAATTAAAAAAAACCCGATTATTTGATTTAAAAAAAAAAAAATCACGAACCCTGTCTTTCAGTGTCTTTTTGAAATCGTTTCAGATTGAGTTTTGCTGTGCTAATATTCTATTTTGTTTAAAAGCAAATATATATATATATATATATATATTACAAAATTTAAATTTTTGCGCCAGGTTTAAAGTATTTTATGTAAATTTTCCTTTTTCAGTAATATTCCGTTTATTATAACGGCTTATTAAATTAAAACCCTAGTCTATTAATCTCTAAGATCTTAATTCATATTTATTCCAAATTGCGTAAATCTAAAAATTGCTCGGTTATTTATATTTCTTTAATAAAACTTTTATTATTTAAATTCCTATTAAATTCCGCTATTAAATCCCGGTATATCGCATTCCCCTTAAATCTTTATTTAACTGCTAAAATATTATTCTGTCTTAAAAAAAACCCCTACTTATTTCAATTTATTCTTTTATTTAAAATATCCAGGTGTAATTAAAATATTTCAAAGATTAAAACTTTGCAGACATAAATTCATTTCTTTTATCGTCTGAAGAGGGAAAAAAGGGTTATTTTGCATAATCTCGACTACAGATTTTAACATTTGTTTATGCTTTAGATAGCTGGGGCGAGGATATAAGAATTTTCTAGAACAATCTTTTCAGCAGAGTATAAATACGGATGGCGGGAACCAGAGAGGAGCATGAAGCAGATAGCATATAGCAGATGGGCTGTGAGCTTAGAAGCTCTTAAGGCCGCTGGTCACTGGCAGAAAATATCGCGTTCAGCTCATATAGTAGACTGTTCCTACCCTCCCTACGAGCTGTCAGAGAGGCGTGTACTTTTAATAGCCGTGAAGTCCAAGAGATATTATCGGCTATCTGTTGACAAAATTTACGAGCCAGTAGGAACGGAAAGTTCTCCCATAGCAGCTATTTTTGTTAGTAGGGAAATACTACAATTTTTTTTGCACTTTTTATAATACACGAGATCACATTGAACAATTTTACTGTTATTATTATTATTACTACAGCAACGCAACCGGGAATTCCATCAAGGAATAAGTTTCAATTGAATAATTTCGACTTTTATAAATGCTTACATTTTAGAAAAGGTTTGATAAAAATTTAAATATGACAATAAAAATTGATTCAATGTAATTCTCCTGTCTAAAATGATTTTGATGTTTCACCTTACTTTATATTATGTTTATTATATGTTCATGTTTACCTTCAAATTTAACCATCCTAAATTTCAAACAAATAATTATTAAATCAACTTGTCTATAACTCGTTTCATAATTTAATTACGTAATATTCAGTGTTTGTGATTTTTTTCCTTTGTTTATGTAAAGCAACATTAATTTACTACTGAAAAATCAAAGCACAATTGATTATAATTAATTACTGTAATATGTATTTTTTTTTTAATGTTTGTTTATAGATAAAAATATTATTATAAATCATCATGTAAAGAAAATATGGACAGAGTGAAGATTTTAATCTGAGTTACACATTCATTCTTCAATATGATATATTTAAAAATATTTCACAAATTTATTGAACACTTTAAAATTCGATGTTTCGTTGAGATTTTGGACCTATTTTTATAAACGATAATAGATACAGCCATCGGTATTTCTCACTGGGTAAGACAAAGAAGCTGAATTCTCAATGTAGTAACCCCCCCCCCCCCCTCTCCACCTAAAAGCGAAAAAAAATAAAAGGTTGTAAGAGAATTTTATCAAAATATCTCCGATTACTGAAGTTATTCAATATATTGGCACGTATTTAAGTATTTATATAATGAAATTAAACTACAGTGCAAAATGAACATAAATTATACAAAAAATACTCCAAGTAGTGTTTTTTAATACAGCTTTATTTGACAAAAGCATAATATAAGATTTCCAATAACTCAAATTAACGGCCATAAATTCGAATTTTGAAAGTTATTTCATTTAATTTTGATCATCTTTTAATAAAATTAACATTATTAAAGAATATTGAAAATTGCGAATTTCAATACATGTAACGATATCTTCCTTAATTCTCTATTCAATCAAAGGATACAATATTAAATATAGATACAACATACATCAATGTATATACGATTCACAAAGACAAAATATCAAAGTATAATATTAATATGTATCGATATGAGGGAAAAAAATCATTAAATGAATATTAGTATTGCGCATGCTAAGTACACCCCCCCCCCCTCCTACTCAACATTGCTCCCACCAAAAATATGTAACAATATTAACTGAAAGGAAAGTAAAAACATAATATGTTTGCTCTGCATATTTAAATTTTCAAATAATATTAGTTTTTTTAAATTATGTGATTGTAAATTTTAATTAAAGATGTGGAATGCTTCCTCAAAAAATTATTATTTTTATATTTTCCCCCAAAACTTTGTTAACCTTGCCTTGAGTTTATAAGAATTTTGTTATATTAAACAAAGAAACTTCTGTATTTATATAGTTATTATATAGTTTATATATAATATTTTCTGCAGGGTTGGCAAGGTTTTGGACACAATGGTAAAAACCACGGTAAAATCCATGGTTTAAACCGTACTGTCCAAAACCCTTCTGTCTAAAACTGTCTTAAAATGTCCAAAACTATATTTTGTAGTAAAATTGTATTTATCAGAACAATGCTAAAAGTTTAAAAAATTGGCAAAAAGATTACAATACAAAAATACCAATTTAGTATTAACAACCTAATTACTCTACGTTATACTACCTAACAATTTAGTAGTAACAACCTAATTGCCCTATGTAATAAAGTAATTACATTAAAAAGATATTAAATTTAATTATGTATCATAATTTTAATGTTATTCGTTTAAATAATAGTAGTTAATAGAAGTACTAATGATTTTTATGAAGAATACATTCTGATTCTGTTACTGAAAGTCCCGAGAGTTGTTACTGGAAATAATTGATAAATGGAGTTCAGGTTCAGCATACTGATTAAACCAGTTTACTGTTGGCAAATATGTATATGTGTATATTAAGAAATAGTATAAATAAAAATAATTGATTTTGTTTGATTACGAGATTTTTAGATATTGACTATTATTACATATAACACTATATTATATGACTATTATTATAACAATACTATTTAACTCTTAAGAAATAGAATGTTCACTAGAATTAGATTAAATTCATAATAAAAAATACATATTTTAAAAAATAACTTCTAGATTTTAAATTAAATATTTGTGTCTACTTTCATTATCCTATAATCTAGAAAAGATAATTTACAATGAAACATTATTTAAAAGAAATTTCTTTGTAACATTTTCTTGCACAAAAATTGAAACAAAAGAAAATCTCCCCTCCCTATACTACATGTGTGGTATTATACAGAATTTCTTATTATTATAACTCAATTTTAACAGAAACAGAACTTTTTATGTGACACAGATATTAGAAAAATTTGAACTTTTTTTCATTTACCAAAGAATTAAATTGAATGTTAGTAAAATATATTGGGAGATATTTATATTTATTCATATGTTTAATAAGTGTGCAGTGGTTACATGTGGAATGCTGCTTTTTTAAGGTTTTGGACACTTTAGTACAGTTTTGGACGCTTTAGTACAGTTTTAGACACTTTAGTACAGTTTTGGACAGTAAAACCCACATGTCCTGTCCAAAACTAGTTTTGGGCGTCCAAAAGCCCAACCCTGATTTTCTGTATTTATATAGTTACATCCGAATGTAAATATTACCCGAACTTTCTTTTTTCTTACAGAGTATTTAAATAAAGCACATTTTTTACCCCTTTATGTAGATTAAAACTTAGCACTGAAAATTATTTAAAAAACATTAATTACCCAAAATATACCATAGTAGTTTTCTCATACATTAGGAAGGTTCACAGCTGTCTTCCACACATTTTAACATTTTTTTTTCTTTTCTTTTTTTTTTCTTTTTCTGATCATTTTTTTAATAAAATTGACATTATTAACAAATATCCAAAATTGCTAAGCTCAATACATATAATTAATTTTCAGTTAATTCTGTCATTGTCATCTATTTAATTAAAGGATACAATACTCAATATAAATGCAATAAAGCTGCAGCAACATATATATGATTCACAAAAACAAAATGCCAGAGTATAATATTAATACATTGTACAAGTGAGACAAAAAAAAACATTGAATGAAAATGTGTAATGTGCATGCTGAGTTCCCACCCATCCCTCGACTTACTTCCACCAAATATCCATAACAATATTAACTGAAAGTGAAAACAAGAAACATAATATGTTTGCGCTGCATATTTAAATTTTCAATTAATATTCATTTTTTAAATTATGTGATTGTAAAATGTGTGTGTGTTTAAAATGCTCAAAAAGGAAACCAAAAAGAAAAAGTCCTTCCGGCCAGTGCCGGGAGGAAGAGGTAACTTTCATATTCCTTATTTTAAAAAAGCCAACTTATATTATTCAAACACACGAAGCTCAATTAAGTGGAAACCGAATGTAGGAGATTCAATTTTAATTTTTATCAATACTAAATCATTATGAATGAGAATTTCGCGAAATTAGTCAGCTTTATCCAAGCGGCTTTTATTTAAAGTTACTTATATTTGGCTGCTAAATTCGGCGATTTCTTAAAGTGCCTGCCATTTTAAGACAACATGGTGGATGAGGCTAACCAGTGAACTTGGTCGAGACCTTAGTAATTGCTGTGCACAAGCTCACTCGCATCGGAATCGGTTGATATATACGAATGCTGCAGGCAAAAAATCAGATTTTTCAAAATGTCACCCACGTTAAAAATTGAAACTGCTATATCTGGACCATTTTTTAAGGTAAAGACAAACAAAAAATGCTCCTGAATCCTTATATCAAGGTCAAATACTTAAGAAAGAAACCTTTTTCAATTTCTAAATTTTTTGCACCTCACTTTAAATATATATTTTTTTAATTTAATGGCCGCCATTTTGAAACAATGGCTGATGAAGCTGGCCAGCGAACTTGGTCGAGATATTGATGTATACTATCCACATGCCTTCTTCCATCGAAATAGGCGAATACGTGTGGTGTCGCGTGACAAATACAAGATCGTTTCAATGTGTTAGCCATGATAGAAATTCAAAGTGCTATAATTCAACCACTTTTTAAGATATAAACAAAAGAACAAATTTTCAGAAACAAAAACTGCTCCAAAATCTTTGTATCAAGGCCAAACACACAAAAAAAATCTTTTTCATTTTCCAATTTTTTAATACCTCATTTTAAATTTTAAATTACATTTTTTTAAAAAAAATGGCAACCCTTTTGAAACAAGATGGCGAATGAAGCTGGCCAACGAACTCGGTCGAGACATTGGTATGTACTATGTACAGACCAAGTTACATTCAAATCGGTTCATAAATACGCCTGCCATCGCGTGACAAATATCAGGTCGTTTTAAAATGTCAGCCACAATAGAAATTCAAAATGTTATAACTCAGCCATTTTTTTAGATATAGATGAAACAAAACCTGTTCCGGAATCTTTGTATTAAGGTCAAACACATACGAAAAAAAAATCTTTTTCATTTTCTAATTTTTTGGTATCTCATTTTAAATTTAATTTTTTTTAATTTTTTTAAATGGCCGCCATTTTGAAACAAGATGGCGGATGAAGCTGGCCAACGAACTCGGTTGAGTTATTTGTATGTACTATGTACACACCAAGGTACATCCAAATCGGTTCATAAATACATCTGTTATCACGTGGCAAAAATCAGGGCGTTTCAAAATGTCAGCCACGCTAGAAATTCAAAATGCTATAACTCAACCATTTTTTAAGATATAGACGAAACAAAAACTGCTCCCGAATCTTTTTATCAAGGTCAAACACATAAGAAAAAAATATTTTTTCAATTTTCAATATTTTGGTACCACATTTCATATTTACATTTTTCTTAAAATTTTAAATGGCCGCCATTTTTAAACAAGATGGCGGATGAAGCTGGCCAACGAACTCGGTCGAGACATTGGTCTGTACTATGTATAAACGAAGTTACATCCAAATCGGTTCATAAATACGCCTTTTATCGCGTGACAAAATTCAGGACGTTTCAAAATGTCAGCTTCGCTAGAAATTCAGAATGCTATAACTCAGCCATTTTTTAAGATATAGACGAAACAAAAACTGCTACGGAGTCTTTGTATAAAGGTCAAATACATAAGAAAAAAATATTTTTCCATTTTCAATTTTTTGGTACCACATTTCAAATTTTAAATTTTTTAAAATTTTTTAAATGGCCGCCATTTTGAAACAAAATGGCGGATGAAGCTGGCCAACGAACTCGGTCGAGACATTGGTATGTACTATGTACATAAGGAATTACATCCAAATCGGTTCATAAATACGAAAGTTACAGTGTGACATAGGTCAGATATATATATATATATATATATATATATATATATATTGATATATAACCATTAATTAAACATAACCTTCCACCGTCAAATATTATGAATTAAAGCTGTAAGTATTAAAAATATATATATATATATAAGAATTATTATGGAAGAAAAAGAAAAAAGTGGACACCGACAAAATTGAAAAGCTTATACATTGAATTACGTTATCAAGGGCACAGAATTGAATGATATAAGCAAAATGGTGGTTTTCTGTGGGAAAAATAAGCTAAAGCTAAAAGTTATTTCCCCTGTGCCCAAACAACCATAAAATCAAGTGAATTGATTAAAAATGAAAGCAGAATAGAAACAAATAATATGAAATGGAAGAATCAATAAAACGTATTTAAATATTTATAGGATATAAAATATAAATAATAAACACCATACCGATTAATATTTCAGTATTTTACAAAAATCCACGCGCACATGGCTGCCAGTATATCAAAAAGAATAAGGTGAATAAAACAGTTAAGAAATCACAGTAAATGATACCAAAGGATGCAGTTAATACATTTTGAAATAAAATTTGAAATACCTTGTTAAACACATTCAATCTAATATAAAATAAATAGATATTAATTACATTATTTAAAATGCACTATTAAATTAATTAATAACAGTTTAACAATATCGTCAAAATTTAGCTAAAAATACCCCCTGGTGTATTAAATTATAACTGAAATGGAGCTAGAAAAATTAACAATTAGAGCTATCTTAAAGAGACAAATTTAGTTCTGCCATCTAGTATTACTTCTATTAAACAACTAACGCAAGATAAATATTTGTAAGCATTTGAATGTAAATAACTGTATAAATAATTGTAAACATTTGAATGTAAATAACTGTATAAACAGCAAAACCAAACATATCCTTATATATAGAGAATTATAAACCGAATATAAACCACACAATGTATTTAAAAACTATTGTAAATAAAATTTAAAAGCATACAATATATTCTATTAGCTAACTTATTTAAACTAAACTAAGAAATAAATAATTCTAGAACATTGATAATATATAGCATATAGCTATATGCTATAAAACAAAATAAAATTCAGTAATAATTAATATAAATAATTATTAAATATAAAAATTATTTTTTATGAATTATATATCAGATATTTATAAAATGAACAGGAAATAAAAAACATGTGGAAGTAAATAGAAGGTTAAATGATACTTAAATACCCATTACTTAAAAAGCACAAATATAGAGTGTGGATTATCTTCAGACATCCATAAAAAACCATAAAGTATGAATGTGGGACATTCAAAAACATTAAACCGATAATAAATATTAAAAAGATTAGAGTAATAATAATAAAAATAATTACCCAATTTTAATGCATACAGTATAACTATATTTATATTATACATACTTATATGTATATTATTCACTATAATAATGGCATACTATTAGTAATTAATATGATATTGTCCTTAGTAAATTTAAAATTTAATAACAAATAATTGTAAATTAGATTAATCAATAATTAGGCTAATTATAATATTAATGAAATTCTCCAATTACATATAAAATATCAAATCAACATCCATATAAAATACGTAACAGAAATATAGTAATAATACAAGAGCCCCCTTTTTATATATATATATATATAATTAACCATTGCGTATTATCCAGACAACACCACCCTCCTCCGTACTCTAACATCTACCCACCCAACCAACCTATAATATTTTTTTTATATTATTTTACAATTTTTAATTTTTTATAGATATTTTTTTATTTTATAATTTTTTTGTAATTTTGTTTACGCATGTGTTAATTTGTTTTAATAGATCATGTAAGAAAAGTACTAATTGTATATTAATGAATATATGAATTTTTTTGGAAAACCATGATTTAATGCATCATAAATTAGTTTTTTAATATTATTGTTAATTAGAGGAGAAGAACATAAACATTTTATTCTATATAAATGATTAAGTATTATATTCCGAAATACAGAATGATGTAGACAAGATTTAAAATTTGTAAATGTATTAACTTTGAATTTAAATTCTTTACGTTTGTCATATAAATCTGTGATTGTTTTATTGTCTTTGATTGTAATTTTAAGATCTAAGAAGTTAATTGTATTGTTAGATAAAAGGTTTTCCGTTAATTCCAAATTAGTGGGATAATCAACTGGAAATCGAGTAATTGCAGATTGATCAGTATCAATTAAAATGATGTCATCAATATAACGATATAAATGTAGATTATTATTAGTAAAATTACGTTCATAATAATATAAGTATAAGTCAGAGAGTAAATATATATATATATATATATATATATATATATATATATATATATATATATATATATATATATATATATATATATATATATATATCAATTTTGAACGGAGGGTGGTTTCGGGGTCTGGGGGTCATGATCGATGAAAATATACCAAAATTTTTTGAAATCGCTTTCCTCCGAACGGCTGCAATAGGTAGCTTTTTGTAAAGAAAGCTACCTAAAAGTTGACTGTGATAGCGTGACGCAGGTTGTTCACTCTCAACGGTGTCCAATGGCTGATTCCTAAACCGTTAGTCATAGACATATAGTTCCAATTACAAAAATGTTTTAAATGAAGTAAAGAAGTATTTTAAAAGCGATTTCGGTCAATAAAAAGATTTTTTTTTAAAATATGAAATTTTATTTTTTATACTGTCTCATGCCCCGGGTCCTATAAGTAATATTTAGTAAATTTTTTTAATATTACACTGACAAGTAAGACAAAAAAAAAAAAAAAAAAAAAAGCCATTATTCCATGATTAAAACTGACCGAATATCTGTTTAAAGTTGGAGCATATTTTTTGCTGCGAAATAGCGGTCATTCACAAATTTAGTAGAAATATCGTCAGCTGTATTAAAAAAAATAGTTGAGAGTAAAATTGCAATATAAATTTGAAATCTATAATCATTCCGACATATTAATGCAAAATATACAATTTGTACTAAACAAATAAGAGGGGGAAAATAACTGAATTTTTGTTAAATAAGATTATGAACAGCAACAGCTTCATTTCTTTACAAAATTATACATATTATAAAATGCTATTAGGTTGCAAAATTTGAGTTGTGTTATGTTCCTTAGCTTTTGATAATTGACAGTATGTATTTTGTAGCGAAGAAACCGGAATTGACTCTCCCTTTTTTACCACCACGTAAAGATTTTTTACAAATCATAATAGCATAAAAGTCATGAATTTCAAAGTTTCATAACTCGGTCAATTTCAGTGTTAGATGAACATATATTTTTGTTGAGTTTCATGAGTTATTTTGACTTTATTTTTAGTGTAACAGGAAGTTTTTACTAAATATCACTTATAGAACGTATATATATTTCGAAATATTTTAAGAAATATTTTTATTGACCCAGATCGCTTGCTTCTTTACATCATTTAAAACATTTTTGTAATTGGAACTATATGTTTATGACTAACGGTTTAGGAATCAGCCATTGGACATCGTTGAGAGTGGAACCATGTATAATTGAATTTGGAATAGCCACTTTTTTTTATATATATTTCTTCGAATTTCCTTTTCTTCTTTTTATATGCTTCCATTGCATCTAAAATGCATTTTGATTCTCTTATTGGCATGGTTCTCGTGTAGGCATGGTTCTCGTTATTTTATAATTATTTAATGGTTTTAGTAACAGCTTTGTACTTTCATAAAAATAGATAGCAGACTAAGCAAAAAGTTAAAAGACTATTTTGATGAAAAAAAAAATGCTTAGATAAAAAATGATAAAGATTATCAAAAGACACCTCCTCCTACAGATACATTACGATATCAAATGCCAGAGTCCCCCTCCCTCTAAAGTGATATCCTTATATATGTACAGCCCCTAAGATATTTACGTATTTTTTTTTTTTTTACTTCTCGATGATATAACAGCAAAATTTCAGATAGAAAATAAAAGAAACAAAATATAGAAGGAAATATATGGAGCGTAACAGATGAAAATGTATGCTTTGAACACTAAACTCATTGAAAAAATAAACTCATTTACAAAATCTACATATATCATATACATTTTGATTATACATAAAAAATACATTTTTTTTCTTATTTACATAAGTAGATAACTTAATCATACATATTGCATCTTTCATAAAATTTTAAAATGCTCAAAAAGGAAACAAAAAAGAAAACAGTTGGCTGTGATAGCCTGGACGCAGCATAAACAGTGTGCGAGCTGTATAGCACCTCCCGTGTACGCAGCCGAAGGCACTGGGTCCTCCAACATGATGATCGTTTGTAAAGATTTTCGTTTTAAAATATAAAATCCTTCAACACTGATTTTGGCATGTTTGAAATAATTATCACGGACCAAGGCAACAACTGGCGGGTAGGCGAATACATAATAATTAATCATAATTTATTTCTGTAAATCACACACGCTTTATATATATATATTCAATTAAAAAATAAATATCTGAGTATAATTTTAATACGTAAAAAAAAAAAAAAAAAAAAAATTAAATAATAAGAAAGAAAAATCATGCACCAAGCATAGATTATAAAACACTTTCAAACACTTCCAAAATGCTTTATCAAGACTTCGCCGTTTAATAATGTAAATAAGATACCCAAGAAAACGTTTTAGAAATAGCGCATTTGAAAATCGGATATCAGCAATTACCGTCCACAGTCGAAAAGGTACTTTAATTCGTCTCTCCAGCTCTGTATATGATCTATATATTTGTACATATTCTACACAGTCTGCTAAAATTTAGTATAATAAGAAAACGCATAACACAGTTAAAAATTCACTAGCAATAGGCAGAAACGTACTTGAATTCTTTTGTACAGCCCTGTATATTACATATACATTTTTATGCACGTAATATAAAAAGTTGAAATTTAATTCAGGCAAAAACACTCTTAAAACTCTTCACTCCTCATTTTTATTTATTTATTTATTTATTTTTCTACTCTCCCATTACCTCCCTACCCTTCCTTTCCTTTTCTTCCTGCACACTGAGTTTGAAATACCGTATTTTATGGAAGAAACGCCGCACCCGTCGTAAACGCCGCACTCCTCAAATTGGCCTGAATAAGCTTAAAAATATCGTAATCGCCGCACCCGTTGTAAACGCCGCATCCATCGGAACGCTACTTTTGTCGAAATACTTCTTTCAATTTTAGCAGTAGTTTAAGTTACTAATATTTTATGCTGTGCATACAAGTCAAATTCAATATGTAAAATAAACATACATCTAAAATAATGGACAAACTGAAGAATTGTGATCATGTGGTTTAAACTACTGGTGTATTATGTACATGAAAAATTAATGTGTTATGAAAGACATTTTCATGAAACCCTTATAAATACACACACACACACACAAACACATATATATATACAATTTTTGAATGGAATTAATTTAATATAACATTTGGGGCCTCTTGTTTTCTCAGTTTCGAGTCATGTTTTCTCAATTTCGAGTCCCTTCAAAATTTTCTGAGGGAAGCAAAACCTAAACGTGGCTAAATTGACTTTGAAAACTTCTCTCAGCTATTTCTATCCCCTCTAACTATTCCCCCGACCCAACTTTTATTACTCCGGAGTCCGAGCAAACGCAACAGGGTGTCGCTCCCCATGGAGTGATGGATTATATCGAGGGGGAAGACACTGAAATCATCAGAATAGAAATATATGCGTTTTGTTTTAATTATAGCCCCCTCCCTAATTAATTTCAATGAAATATTTTTATATCAATGGATAAATTGGAAACTGTACATTTTTTCGTGTTTTTTTTAATTTCCAAACGACCTAATAGAACTGCCATAATTTACAATTTAATGAGAGGTAGAAATTATTTTGGTCATGCTCCGAGTATTTCACGTAAAATCAAATATTTAAAATTATTTTTAATATAAAATGAAAACTAGGATGAAAAGTGACAAGTTTTAAGAATTGCATACAGAAAACAAAATTCGAAAATCTTAATTTTTTCATGAGATATCCTTAGAAAAGTGAGAAAAAATATTCCCATAGGTTTACATGGAGAACGGAAAACGGGATTGTAAGTGATCAGCACCCTTAAGTTTTTAGCATGTAGAGGTGAACGTAGTGGATTGCAGTCGTAGCAGACTGGATATTCAATGTGATTGCTCGATGGAGGTAGTAAAATGGTGGATGAAGACTGTTTATTATGTGTGTAGAATGAGGAAGAAACTGTATCGAAATGGGTGATAGAGGTTAGATGTTAACGGATTAAAGAATAGAACGCAGTCAAGAGATGGAGTGTTTTTAAAACTAATTGTGACAGGAAGAATAGACTTTATTCTTTTTACCATGGAAGGAGTGAGCATCTTCCCTAGATTCAATCGTGAGTGTGGAAATAAAGTGAATAATGTTCCAAGCGACTGCCATGTGTTAATTCTTCATTTTTCTTTAGTATTTTAAAACCAATCGGCTGCTACCTGTGTTGTGTAGGAATGGAAACCCTCATTTTTTTCGACAATACCAACTACTTGCTGTCAAAATGTCACATATATATATATATTGTGTGTATATTATTCAAATAATAACCATCCATAGACATATATGTAATAATAAAAATTTTCGCCTCTTTTTCTTAGTAAAACTATTCCAAATTCTTAATATTTTTCCTTTTTTACCCATCTTTAATAATATCTTAATATCTTTTGTCTTTTATTTCATGCATTTAAAGTTGCGTATTCTTTTATTATTCTAAAAACCTTAATCCATTCGCCTAATCTTATAAAACCCATTAAATTACTTTTTCATTTTATTCTAAAACTAAATTCTCTTTCTTTCGAATGTTTTACTATCATTTATTCTTTGGTGTTCTGTACCCACAATTCCATGCGTCCGCCAGCACTATTTGCACTTTAATTCTGACGCCGTATAAAAGAGTGCATTATCGGCGTCATCCTTTCCCATCGAATCGTAATCTGTTTTATGTTTCATCCTTCCCCACCCCTCTTCTAGCATTGGTCTTTTACCTTTCTGTAACCGTCCGCGTGCTGTTTTTCGGAGTACACATATCGTTACATCGGCGAAGGAGAGGAAGATTTTACGTTTTTCTGGTTGTCTAATTAACCTGCGTCGCTTGGAGTAAACGTTCTAATGTGTAGATCCTATGCTTGTAACATCTAAAGTTTTGTGAAGTGATGATCAATTTTTGAGAGTTGATGGAATAACTACTGGAAGTGTTTTACTATGTTTTTGTCAATAAAACCAGTTTCAAGTGACGATGACTCTCTATATTCATTACGTAAGGGAAATTATCTCAATGTGTCTCGATCCTGTCTTTACTCGCCACCCTGACTGCAATCCGATATTTTCAATATAACGGATGGATGGTTTTGATAGCTCTACTACATTTTATGTCGAGGTGTACTGGTGTCGCCTAAATATCTGAAAGTCGGTAGCAAAATGCTACATATATATATATATTAATGTGGCCATTTTTCTTCTTCTTTTGTACAAATGCAGTTTTTTTTCAGCACTTTTCATATTGGAACAAGTTACGTTCCATTTCAAACAACTTTTTAAAATTTCTCTATGGGATGCCTTTTTTACAATAATTAGAGAGTGGACATGCAAATAAAAATGCCATTGTGTTAAAAGCACTCTTTGAAATAAAATAATGTATTAAATCAACTGATTTTCGACTGATATTTTTTAGTTACAATTGAGTGGAAAATGTTCAAGCCAGAAGTTGAATCTAGGGACCTCATGCTTAATATGCTAATGCTCTTCCAGCTGAACTTTTTCTTGGACGACCCAGGTCGACATAATAATTAAACTCTCCTTCTACTGTATTAAGGGGTCTCAGGACTTTTGAAGATTCAAAATTTTCTGAATTTTAATTTTTTTAGATGTTAAAGTCCTATCTTTTCTGAACATTTTGTATTAGCTAAATACAACTTTGTTTTAAAAATATAAAAATTATTTAAATACAAATTTATTTAGGTTCAGAGTAATTATTACTACCTGAAGTATAGTAATGCACAAAGTTCCAAAATTTATTTTGTAATCCTGCGCGTAAGCTGTCATACCAATTTTCTGCTCGACAAATGTCTGACCCAGGGTTGGGTTTTTGACGTCAAAAACTGGTTTTTGACATGACAAGTGTCAAAAACTGGTTTAAACCGTCGAAAACTGCCAAATACATGTAACACGCTAAAACATTTTAACAATAGATAAACATTAAATAAGTCAATGATTTATGTTATCTTTTATTGAAATTTAATAATTTAAAAAATATATTATTTGCAATAAAATATTTTTTTTTTTTTTTTTTTTTTGGGGGGGGGGGGGGGGGATTTTTCAACCAGAAGAAAATAATTTTGTACAATTAAATAATCCGGATCAATTTTACCCCGCAGCATGCTGCAGCACACCACGCGTTTAGCACATTTATTTACTCCCAAAAGATTTTTGAGTTTAGAGTGTATGAAGCGTAAGAAAATAGTCTCTCTTAATTGATGCTGAGCTAGTAGGACTTGATAGCAAAAGCATTGCTAGATGAGCAAGTTTTGAAGCAGGTTCAAAAAGCTGTTGCATTTAGTGATACCTTTCCACCAAACAATGGAGTCCTCCCTATAGCACTGAAATAAGAAGACTGGAAAGGGGATTCTTTAGCTTCATACACAATCAGTATGGGTAAGCATCCATAAACTCTCTCTGTAGCTCAAGCGCGAGCTGAATTAACTGATACAGCAGTCAACCCTTGCCCCTGATGGTTGGGATGCAAAGTATAAGCCAAACAATGGTATGGTTTCATGATTTGATCCCTTCTATTATGCACTTTTTCAATATGGGCTTACAGGAATTTTCTTTTAGATGACCGAGCCAATTTTGTTCAGTTTTAAAATTGAAAACATTTTTATATATTGAAAGAAAGCATGTTTTAAAAAGATTTTGACTTTAAGCTTTTTTTTATTATTATTATTACTTCTCTTATTTTGTAAATGTTTAAAATTAATAATCCAATTTCAATTTTGAATGGAATGGTTATTGCCTAGACAAGAATAACATTGATGCACATTATCTTGTTATAGTATATACAAAAAAATCTACAATTTTCTAAGTTTTTTTTCCCCATAAAAAAAGCTAGCTAATGCTTTAAGCTCTCAAAAGTAAGCGAAATTAAAACGATTTTAAGTAAGAGAAAAAATGTACAGCTCAGGTGAGCTTAATGTCTACTTTTTAGAAAAACACAATTTTACAAAAAAAAAAAAAAAAAAATAAATAAATAAAAATTTTATCCTTTTAAAAAGTTGTACTTAACAATAATACTTTACTGTGTACTAATTACTGATACACAGTAAGAGTGAATTTAAAATATTACATGTAATGTTGTCATGTGTGACATTTAATTTGAATTTACAGAACAATTTAGTATTTGAGGTTTTTGACATGACGGTTTAAACTATGGTTTAAACCGACATAAACTGACACATATCAAAAACCTGCCAACCCTATAATTATTACTAATACTATATACTAATTAAACAATTACAGTAATAGTGAATTTTAAATATTACATCTAATGTGTGATATTTAATGTGAAATTTTACAGATCACTGTAAGTATTTGAGGTTTTTGACGAGGGGTTTTTGACATGACGGTTTAAACCGCAGTTTAAACTGTCAAAAACTGACATGTGTCAAAAACCTGCCAACCCTGGTCTGACCGTTTGGAGCCCCCTATAAATACTAATTCTGCATCTTGCAATTTTTTAAATGCATGAAATGAAAGAACACACTTATGTATTTTATCCCAATAAAAATTGTGTTTTGAAATCATATACATTTTAAGATATTAAATGTGGGAAATGGTCTTTCCTCTCCTTTTTTTCCAATTTTAAGAGTGCTGAGGCCCCTTAAAAAATGAAGGTTTTACATTACTCGGATTAGGAATCTATCAGGTGATTCAATATAGAGGTTATGGCTGTTATCTCTTAAATCGTAGATGATAGAAAGATACTTCCAATTACGAAAAGATGAACTAATGAAGTGCAGTTTTTGTTTTTAGATACGGCATTTATTTTACAAGAGGATGTATACACTAGACATTGAGTTACGAATTTTATTTTTTTTATAAGGTTTCTGGGTCTTCTAAGTTATATTTAAAATCATTTTATCCATGCTCTGGACAAGTAAAAAAAGTAAAAATTTTATTCTTCTATACCACTAAAACTCACTAAGTTATGATGTTTGATGTTGATATAAGCTAGGATGCTTTATGCAATTTCGAAGCTTTCCGGCACTAAGAAATCGTCTGAATGTTTTTAGTGCCTGAAAGCTCCGAAATTTCTTTAAATTCAACCTATCCTATCTCAGTGAGTTTTGGTCGTAGACGAATGGAGTGTTGCTTGTTCATTGTTTTATTTGTCAAAGCATCATTAAATTTTTTCTAAATATAACTTATAGGGCACAGGGATCGTATAACAAAAGGGGGAAAAAAAAAAAAGGATTTTATTCTGTAAACATCCCCATGCAAAATAAATCATATGTTTAAAAGCTGTACTTGATTTGTATACTTTTTCTAAATTGAAGTATCTTTATATATAATCAATGGTGTAAGAGATAATCGACTGACATATGTTTTCAGTCATAAGGTATGTAGGAATTACGTTAAGATTAATATATTAGGAATGCATTCTTTTAATTCGTGTTTCTGTTCCTTATAAAAGAATCTAATCCGCAGAAATATACTCTAAACTATCCATGCTCAAACACTAACGTGCCATTTTAAAAACAATATGAGTAATAAATATTTATAGCCCTAATTTTCATTCTTTAACATATAGTTTTATTGTTTTAATTAAAAATTCCTTTTAAAACGAGTTTGACAAAACCTATTTGTCTGTTCTTCTGGCATTCATAGTTTATGATTTGAAAACAGACATTTTAATGAAAGGAAACAGTCTGTTTTCTTTCAGTCTGGCAAAGGATATAACAAGATTTTTACTTTAAAATTATAATTTGTAAAGCATTCATTATTATTATTATTTTTTTAATGCAGATGTCTCTTAAAAATTATATTCCTTCGTTAACTTTTGAAAAGAATTTTTCTGAAAGAATACATGCATGCAAAATTTTTGTAACCTATAATTAGATCTTAGATGAAGTTTATCAGTTACGATTAAAGAAACATAATTTCATACGCAAGTGCTTTGCTTCATTAAATAGTTCATCTTCGTTAATTAAAGTCGAATGAAAAGAACTGACGGAAATGTAATTTTTCACTTGATTAATAAAATTATTTTTAATACTTTTAATTAAGAAAAGAAGGAAAAAAATTGCTTGTGCTAGTCAGGCATCTTTTTTTCTTTTTCTTTTAATTTTCATTTGCTGCTAGCTAACAATTTTTATTTATGTCCTAGACTGCTTATTTAATTTATTTAAGGGACGGTTTTTTTGCTTTTCTAATTAAGCTTTATCATGATCTGAAGTTGATGCTGTTGATAAACATATTTTCGTATTTTTCGGGAATATTTTTATACTTTTTTTTTTCGTTTCATGAAATTTTATTCATATATTTTATAGATTTTAATGCAGACATCATAAAAAAAAAAGTCTGGTATGAAAATATACGAGCAAAATACTTACCACATTCAAAGAATATTTTTAAAAGTGTGGAGCCATTTTCATCTTGCCCCCCACCCCGCCGGTCATAAAAAGAAAAATATGACGCTCATCATTATAGCATAATGTTTTACGATTACATTGTTGTAGTACGATGTATATGTCCAGGCTGTTTGCAAAGAGCTTGATTTTTCAATTAGCCTACGACATATATATTATATAGGACCGTCTTATCGTTAATTAATAGCTAATCCCTTAACCGTTAGTTTTAGAGTAATAGTTCCAGTTGCAAAAATGTTTTAAATGTTGTTTTTCGTCATATGAAAATGTATTTACGCAAAAAATCTATTTTTTTTTTTTTTTTTTTTTTTCTTAGACAATTAAAGAATTTGCATTTTTATAAGGTCTCTTGGGCTATACACTATATTAAAATAATAATAATAAAATAAATAAACTTGCTCAAAAATAAAATAATAAAAATTAAATTTCTACTTTATGACCAAAACTTGAGGAGTTATGATACTTAATTTTCGCATCACCCTAATTACTTGGACAACTTATAAACAAAATAAACAAAACAAGAAAATTAAAATCTTTCTGTCATTTTGTTAATTTTAAAGTATTTCACCGTTATTTTAGTTATGTAAGTATAGTTAAGCTGCAATCATTTCTTTTCAATTTTTTTTGCATATGTTGCATTTAATCATACTGACGTTGCCCGGGCTTATTTTGATGGTTCAAATTTTAAAAAATGGTAGAAAATTTCCGTTATTTTATTTTTCTGTATTATGAACTTTATTGAAAAAATTGGACTTCTGGAATGTTTCGCCTCCCATCTCCCCTGTGATGCATGTGGACAAATTTTGTAAAAGAAAACTTCCGTGCTTGTGTGGCAAGATCCGCCATTCTGCAAAATGTCTTTTCTCAGTCCGTGATGAATTTAAAAATATTGTTCATCTCCTCTGTGGAGAAGGGGGCGAAGGGTGACAAAATATTCAAATCTCTTTCATATCGATATCTTATGCTTAGGTCTTTACGTTCAGCATCGGGCTAAACGCGTTGAGAGAAATAAGGTTTTGCCCCTTGCCAGTAGGACGAGCCGTTGTTTTGGCCCATCATTATGCTAGAATTTCTCTGTTGGTTCCAATAGATTTCGAATCTGGAAAATGGCCAAAACAGAAGGAAAGTGTAATTGCAATAAAAATTAGACTAAAATTCCTGCTCCGAGGTGTTTAAACAGATTTTCCAAAATGCCCTTTTGCCAAACATTTAGAGCTATCACCGCCTCTGTTGTTACAATAGAGACAGTAATGACTAGAGGGCTGTAGCATAGATGGCATTTTGTGGTACGCTGCAGAATATTTTCGCCACGACGTTGATTGACTTTCTAAATCATAATAGAATGAAGTTACACAAAATACATGAATTTGTCTGTTTGAAATTAAAAAAAATTTAAATGTAACTTAAAAGCATTCCAATCTTTTTCAGTTCAGTGATTTATTAAATTAAGAGTATCGGAACGAAGGATTATCAGGTATTATAAAGCAAAAATGCCAATGAAGAAATTATGGCGACTTGATCTGAAAATGGTCATTTTCATAATTTCCCCTGTACCTATGCATGCGAGTCATTATTTTCGGAAATAAATGACGTGCAAAACTCATTTAGAAACCACTTGTCCGATGACTGCTGTTCAGCTTGCATTCCATATAAAGGACCAGGTATCAGTCGGATATTAATTACTTTGCATCCAATATGCAATAATAGAAATACTTTTCTGTTACTTTCTAAAATATAAATTTTACTATAATTTTTACAATGTGATATCTATCGCCCATATTTTTAAATCCCCGTAAACGGAAACTCGAACACTTTTGATTAATTATTATTTATCTATTACATTTTTTTGTTGTTGTTAGCACGTCATGGTCACTTAAAATAATAAAAATTGTCACGTGCCGTCTCTTCCTCTAAGTGTATTTATCCCGTATGCGTATAAAATGACCGGTACGCCACCGCCACTTTATTAATCTATCTACCAAACCTCATTTTAAAGCCATTTAAGCATTGAATTCTGAACGCTTTGCGTACGGACACCTTGTTGCATGCTTCTTTATTTCTTTAGTGCGTGTCTGTGAGAATAAGTTTACTTTTTGAGTGGCTGTGTGAAAAAGTTTACTTTTTGAGTGACTTTGTGAAATATTCTGTGTATATGGTTGAATTTTCTTCTTGCATGTCCTCTGCTAATGAAAATTATTTCAGCTAAATATTTTACAAAGGTATTTGTTTTTGAGATTTTCTTTGGTTTTTGCTACTAATGTTGGCAGCCTTCCAAGAATCATTAACTTCTCAGTTGTGCAAACTCTTTTGGCAAACAGCGTTATGAAAAAGTTCGTTTTATTTTTTAACTGTGTCGAAATTTTACACAGCGATATACTTCATTAGCCAGCTTCATTATTTCGTCTAGCCCATGGATGTGCTTCCGATTCTAGGCAGCTAATAATATTTTTAAAAAAAGAAACAAAAGTATATATTTTTTAATTTGAATTAAAGTACGCATTCCAATGTAACTGCAACAATCATTTTATGATGTCTCTCTGGAAAGTCAAAAGTTAGCAAAAGTTGTTTGTCTGTCTATTTGTTGGTGATTGGCTAGGGTTGCTGAATTACATGAAATGAACATCCTGCTTTTTGTCCCCCCTCCCCCTCCCTGTCGGATTTCCTCTAAGTCCACACAACTTTGAAGAAATCCTTTACTATTTATATCAGTGGTTCCCAACGTGGGCGTACGCCCCACACTGGGGGAAATATGACTTTTCAGGGGGGCAGTTTGAGATTTGTCATTAACGAATTTTCTGTCACTTTTTTTCCAATGAAAGCTAGTGTTGTAGTTTAAAAGCAGAAATAATAGATGAAAAAAATTAAAAATAGCTGAATAAATATTAATTTTGGAAACATTCCCATTTAGAAGTTCAAAATATACTGACACCAGAATAATTATATGAATTGTTTTTACATACTTTGACACCTTTTATATACTAAAAAATCATTTTAATTTTTCTGGTTTTAACATTATTTTAGTAAAACACACCTCTTTTTTTACTATTTATATATTAAAAAAAAAAAAAAAAAAAAAAAAAAAAAAACTTGTACAGTCGTGGGGAAAAAAAAAGTAAACACCCCCTACTATCTCCTCAACAAATTATAGTAGACGAAAGTGATTGGTACCGAACGATTGGAAGTAAAGTCTGCTTTTAAATGATGTATATAAAATTTTCTTAGGGGGCCATCTACATATTAAAACGAATCCAAACTTCATTTTTTTCAATGGCAATACCCAATTTTAACGAGATATCAAATCTTTGGTTCAAACTATGCCTAGATACCAAATTTCAAGTCATTTGAGTGATAAGTTTTTGAATTATAAACATTCAAAATTGAGTGCTTCTAATGTTAAATTACATTTCCATATTTTTATTTATATCTCCTGAAATTATGCTCCTAATGTGCTAATTTTTTTTGTAGCAATAATACTAATATACCCAAACATAAATACGCTGACTTTGCAATTTTTATAATTTTGTGATATGAATCGTAAATTATGAAATTAATATTAGAAAAAAATTATGAATATCAACCTACAATTTTTTTGATGGATTTAGATTTATTAAGTCTTGTTTTATGGAAATCCAAAATTTCACATTTTTCTTCCAAGTAGTTTTCAAATTATGCTTAAAAAACGGCAAAATGATGGTTTAAGGGGGCCGTCTATGATAGAAGTGAGTAGATGTTTAGAAATTTACTCGGCTGTCCTGTAATCTAACAGGCTTCATTGACTCCTTGAGCCGTGCTTAAGGTGCCTTGATCAATAACGGGGCTCTCTCGGATAACAATCGAGTACGGATCTTCAATTTGGATACAGCCCTCAAAATACGCTCGTTTTAAAATAATTAATTTCTCGGAAACTTATGGTACGAATTGCACAAAAATTTGTTTTTAGGCTAATTGAAGGGTGTAGAGTTCATTTATGCTGTCAGAATTGTGTACTGCTATTGAAAAAAAAAAAAAAAAAAGTTATGGTTCGTTTTAATATGTAGATGGCCCCCTAAGCAAATTTTATATACATCATTTAAAAGTAGGCTGTAATTCCAATCGTTCGGTACCAGTTAATTTCTTCTTCAATAATTTGTTGAGAAGTTAGTAAGGGGTGTTTACTTTTTTTTTTTTTTTCCACGACTGTACATCTATTCATAGTTGAATATGCCTCATGAAGGAACTTTTACATGCGAAATTTTGTAGGGTATATTTAAAATTGATTATTTGGACATGTTTAATCTAAAAAATGTTTTGAATTGCCTAAATGAGATACTACTTTTATGAAATTAATAAATCCCCGTGCACATCACGGAAGGAAATGGGTAGAAAGTAAACTTCTTATGGCTCTTCTGCAGACCACACACACAATATATAAACATACTTCGTGACATATGCATTTTAAAATTTAAAATCGGTGAAAACATGGTGGCCAAATAATAACAGAAAAAGAAAGCGTGCTATCAAAGAAGTATGTTACGAGGGAAATAAAATAATTACTTAAAATGGATAAAAGCACGATTCCGAAGATGTTACTTGCAAATTATGTTATCCGTATTGTGTCGGTGATAAACAAATATAACTTGTTCTTAATGAAGTACTAAAATCCATTATAAAATGTATCAATTCTGTCAAATTAAATACAAAATTTGAGAGAGATGTCGAGAAATTTTAGGAAGATAAAAAGGTAGACTATTTATCACTTTTACATTTGTGGTAAGTTGCCAAAAATTAATAAAACTTTTGTAGATGTAAATGCGAAGATCCATGGCTTCATTGCATTCATAGTTATATTAAAAACATATTTGTAATAAAAAAATATGATTTTGATAAATTAAAGAATGCGAAATCACTTATCTGAGTTAATGCTATTTTGGATTGTTCCATGAAAATAGAAGTTTATTTTTTTATGCAATAAGATTTATATGATATAGAACGAAAGGGGGACATCATGATTTTAAATATGTTTAGGTGGGGCGCGGCCAAAAAAAGGTTGGGAACCACTCATTTATATGCTGCCACCACCGATATGATTACGTGATATCTGTCACGCTATGAGAGGATTGTTGAAAAGAAAACAAACTCTTTCAATTAAACTTAATTAACAGTTTATTTACACACTATTTACAAATCACAAAACACTATTTACTTAAGAACTCTGATATAGGTGATCCGGTTCAACATTAAATTAAATACAGTAAATACTTGCTGTGTACTGTTAAACTACTTTATTTTTCACACCCTACGCTAGTTAAATTAGCTTTATTGAAGATCACTATTAATTCTCCCAACACATTAGCTCTATACTCTAAGAGCTTCACTACCTAATCAAGTTCTGTCCACGAGCTACTCTGGAACGAACTCGCACATTGAGTTCCAGGCATCAACTCTGCTCTGCGAGAAAGCGACTACACACTTTCAGCTATCCGCCTTCACTGATCTCCCTCAGCTACATCACCCCTCTCCCATCAGGACCCCCTTTTCTTCCTCCAATCCATCGAGCTTCCCCCTGTCACCTTCCGTGATGCCTGTTATTTCGTTATCTGGTGAAATCCTTTTGTCTGCCTTATCTGAGGTATGCATTTGAATTGCAGGAACCCCACTCTGTTCATAACTACATTCCTTCACCTACCCTATCTAACTTACTAGCTCGGATTAAATTT
This sequence comes from Maratus speciosus, assembly GCA_963932465.1. Lineage (NCBI taxonomy): Eukaryota > Metazoa > Arthropoda > Arachnida > Araneae > Salticidae > Maratus > Maratus speciosus. Next base: position 147,223,043 of record OZ010791.1, read on the forward strand.
GAGATAAGAGTGTTACTTTAAAATTCCCAGTACACAGACAATATACAAGCAAGAAAATAATATATAACCATAGTTCTAATAGTATATGTTCCCCAGAACCTGACACGCCCCCTGAATTTTAAAAAGGGGCGGGGGCTTTTTATCTAAAAGTTTTACAGTTATTTGATTTTTATACATTTCATTTATATGATTATTTTAGATGCTTTCTAGGTAAGTATTATCTTATAATTCAGATACCGGAAAGGTGACTTTTTACCTGCTAGATTAGCGAAGAGCTGCGCCGCCGCCAGGGTTCGTTGATGTATATCAATCGATATATATCTTGATCAGGGTTCGTTGATATATATCAATGGATATATATCTTGATATATATCATGATATATATCCGATATTTATTTTCAAAATATCAAGATTTTTGATATTTTCGATATTTTCATTTTCATACATTTGATATTTTTTAAATGTCATATTTTTTGATATTTTCATATATCTGATATTTATTTTCAAAATATTTTCAGTCAAAAGAAGTGCAAATGAATTCTTCAACTGTTATTAAACATTAGCCCATCTGTAAATAAATAACTAAAAAGAATAGCTCCCAAAATATTCCCCACACTCCAAAAACTAGTTTTGGACTGTACCTGCAGCTTTCCCATTACCATCATAAGAAATCTGTCTTTGAACAATACCTCCCTACCCTGTCTCAATTCTTTATGTAGACTGCACCTTCTAGAATGAGATAAAGAGGTTAATTAGTGATTGGATTTTAGCAAAAAAATCTCATATAAGCTTTATGTTTGAAACTGAATATTTAAATGTTGAACCAAAAATTTGGTGGGATAATATTAAATTAGAACAGCCCATGAAAGATAATTTAACTTATCATTTGTTTACAGATTCTCCTTCAATAGATGCATTAGAATCTTTTCTAATTTTGATTTACTTCAGTCTAAATTGTGCAGTAGGCTAGGGAATGAAAAACCAGACAAACTTACATTCATGTTCAAATTCTTCAACAGAAAAATTTTGTATTTTAGAATTTGTTGTGTAATTTTATTTATTTTTTAAACTGAATCCTGCATTTTGTGTTTCGATGAGTGAAAAAGCAACTTTTGCAGAAGATAGTTTTTTGAATTATTTGATCATAAATTTTATAAGAAAAATATAAAAAATGACATTTAGAATATTGTTTTATTATGTTTTCATGTTAAATGTAATACGTTTTAGATTCTAATTTATATTAAGTCTAAAAATCTTTATAATCAGCAGTAAGCTGACAATTGTGAAAATATCGGATATATATCGAAAATATCGGATATATATCAAAATATCGGATATTTTTGATATTTTCGAAAATATCACGATATTTACGAACCCTGATCTTGATACATATCATGATATATATCCGATATTTATTTTGAAAATATCAAGATTTTTGATATTTTCGATATTTTCATATTACTTCGATATTTATTTTCAAAATATCAAGATGTGTGCTATTTTCAATATTTTTCTATATTTGATATTTATTTTCAAAATATCACTGTGTGAGATATTTTTTTATATTTTCAGTCAAAACAAGTGCAAATGAAATTTCTAACTGTTGTTGACGGTTTTGTTCTGTAAATAAAGAATTTTTATCTCTGATACACTATTAATGTTTAATTCATGGCGTACGTAGCGTACGTAATGTATGATGAACTGTGTGCGATTTTTTATGTCTTAAATTTTAGTCTTTGAAAAAATCATTGTCCAAATGGTCGTTGTAATTTGTTAAATTGCTTCTTTAATTTTTTTTTAATTTTTTTTAAAATGTAAGTGCATAAAGCAAATTGTTTCGGTTTTTCAATTAGTTGATCTTCAATTTTGTTCTAAGTAAAAAAAAAAAATGTGCGTTTAGTATATTGTTTAAGTTTTCATGTTAACTGCAATATGTTTTAATTTCTAATGTATATTATGCTTAAAAATATTTATTATCAGCAAAGTTGACTATTTTGAAAATATCGGATATATATCAAAATATCGGATATTTTTGATATTTTCGAAAATATCATGATATTTACGAACTCTGGCCGCCGCGCATGATGATAGACAAGTTTTTTTTTTTTACATATCTTTTGTCTTTCTGCAAATTTTTTAATGCGATTATGTTTTAAGCTATTAATTAGCTAATTTTTAATGAACAAATAAAAAAAAAAAATCTTTGTTTTTGCTTTAGGTATCTGGCCTCTTAAATATGTGTAAAGTGAAACCTCACTATTTTTTAGTCTGAATCGCTGTAATTCTTAAATTTGTATAACGATTTTTAACAAATTATTTTATATTTATGCAATATCGTTTTTAATTGCTGGAAATCACGGCTGGCTTCTGCTGGCAGAAATCAGTTTTTTGTCATGTCAGTGGCGGAAACTGGTTATAATCAGTTGAAACCGGTAAAAAGTCCCAATAAATGGTAGAAATTAAGTCTATTGCGATGTCAATTATTAATAAAGGAGATTCTTTTGATGTACACACACACATCCCTGCGTGTGTTTGTTTTATAATATCTTCAAGTTTATTATCTTATTTTCGTTGAATTTTTATTTATTTCTTGGTTGTCTTAGAAGGAGAGGAAACGAGGTTGGGGACACTGAATCCGGCGACCCTTTGTGCAATGATAGAGTATAGTTAGTATATAAACATATCACAAGGATAAGGCGCAAAGGGGGTGTCTTTTAAAAACAAGTCCCAAAGTCACCCAATTTTTACGCTTTAGTACATAATCGGATAAATTACACACGTTTCTGGGCGGCCGGATGGTACAGTTGGCAGCGCGCCAGACTTCTCAACTTTCACTTTCGGAACCTTGTGGGTTCGATACTCGACAAGACCTTTTTTTTCGCCATGAACTGAATCTTCTGAAATACATTCTTCAATATTTGTAAATTTAGAAACTTCTTCACTAGACATGTTTTTTCATTTTAATTACGACACGTTTTGGTAAAAAAAAAACAACTGTAAATCTACGTAATTAATAAATATTAATGCCCATGAAAAGATTTTTTATTGTCGAAAACAGCTGTTCTAATTCCAAACATAAGATCCTGAAATTAATAAATAAATAAATAAAAAAGAAAAGAAAAGAAAAAAAAAATGGAAAATTTATAAAACTTTTAAGTTGTTAAGTATTGGAAAAGATGAATTTAAAATACCATATTTTAATTTTATGCAGCACATTTTAATTGATTTCGCTGGGAAGAATAGAGATTTATTCTTATAAAAAACTATAAATAAATGTGAATAAGATAAAAAATTTTGCCGCTTGAGAAATTCAATTTATATTTTTTTACTTCTCATAAGATTCATAAAACTGCCATAAAATTGCAATTTCTCCGTAAATAAATAAGTATATACAGGGTGATTATAATTAAAGTCCCACTTTCAAAATGCTATAAAAAGAGGAACCACTGGTCACAATGACTTCAAATTTGAACTTAATATACTGGAAGAAAGGGGAAACGGTATGGCATAAGAAAGAAAAAGTCCCGAAGTGTTTTAATAGATGGAGCTGTAAGCGGCATAACGAAAGTGGATTCGGCTACAAGTACAAGTGACATTTTTTATCAAAATACAACGGCTTTGGCATGGATTGCAGAGTAAACCAACCGCACTGTTCAATGTGCATGAGTGTTTCGGTTGTTTGGCGATAAAAATTACTTCAAAATCCGTCAGCAGTTGTGGTACTGTTAGTGGAAAGCCCATATACCACGGCAAGGTCGTACCACATTGGATAAGAAAATCGCTTTTTGTTTTTAGGCCGAAAAACACATAATGATTCAGTTTTTAATTGTCCGTGGGCCAAAAAACCGCATAAAAAGCACATAATGAATCGGTTTTTAACTGTCCTTGGCCCAAAAACCGCAAAAAAACAACAACAAACAACACAATGACTCGGTTTTTAATTATCGCTAGACATGCGGCAGACAGGTTCCATATGGTGTCCACCATTGTTCGGCACAAGTTGAAACCGATAAACAGCATGTTCCACAATAGATCGGAGTGTCTCAGGGGTGATGGTGTGAATGTGTTGCGTAATCCGTGCCTTAAAATCAGCTGAATTTGCAATCGGGCCGCTGTGCACAACATTTTTAAGATAACCTCCCAGCCAGAACTCCCAAGGATTGAGGTCTGGTGATTTTGGAGGCCAATGTGTTGGACAATGACGGCTGATAAGTCGATCATTTCCGAAATGCGTCTTGAGCAGTTGCATGACTGGCTGTGCGATGTGTGGGGGGGCGCCGTCTTGCATGAAAATGATTCTATCCAGACATGCACGATGTTGAAGTGTTGGAATGACCTGGTTGCACAAAAGACTCTGCTACCGTTTACCATTCACGGTACAGGTAACGGGGCCCGCAGGACCCATCTCCTCGGAGAAAAAAAATGGCCCTACCATACACGATGCCGTCAAACCGCACCTCACAGTTACCTTTGGCGAATGCATCGGTACTGGTTGAGTTGCGAATGGATTTTCTTTTGTCCATATCCTGCAATTTTGTGTGTTGATATAAACCCTTGGAGATGGAAATGGGCTTCGTCTGTCCACAAAATGTTCCATGGTCATTCATGGTCCACTTCCATGCCAGCGAGAAATTGATTTCCTTCCTCTTCTAGATTTCACTTCAAAAAAACTCGTCTCTTCGAATTTCTGAATTACAGGGTAGTCATAAAAAAAACTTTGCCGATAAATGGACCTGTATCGGATGGTCCGTTCAATGGATCGAAATGAAATTTCAGATATAGTTATTCAGAGGTATGAACTCGGGATTCTGTGACTGGCAACAATGTGGCGGTTACGGTTATAGGTACAGAAACTCGAAATTTTCGAATGGCAACGCCCATTTTTTCCAGTCTCAAAATATTCAGCGCCTGCGAAATCCCTAAAGAGCGTTAAAACGGTACGTCTATCACAAAAAACGGACGCGTTATGCACGCACAAAAAAAGCTCTGCGAACGAGAAAAAAAAGAAAAAAACCCACGATTCGGGCGCGCGGAGGAAATTTGCACATGACAGAGGCAAGACACTTATTAATGATTGCTACACAGATCGGAGAAAGGAAAACTCTTATTTGATTCCATATTTTCCATATGGGTGTCATCACAGGTAATTACGTATTGCAAGCGGAAAACTGTAGACAATGCAGCCGAACGTAACATAGCCTGAGGAATGCTTGCAATCTCCAGAAATCCATAGGAGTGAGGTTTGGGGATTGCGGTGGTCGCGGAAATGGAAAATGGCGTGAGATGACGCGGTCGTCAAAATGCTGGTCCAAGACCCTGCTAACAGACTTTGCTATATGTGGATATGCGTCATCTTGCATCCAAATAATGTCATTCAGTGCATTTCGCTGCAGCTATTCCGGTTTAACGTAATTTTGTAGCATAGCTGTTTTTTGAGAGCCTGTCACAGAACACGTTACAAAACCTGTTCGTGTCGTTTCCTCAAAGAAGTAAGAGTCGAAAACAATTGTGCCTGCAATGCCTCATCACACAGTAACTTTGGCGTCGTATAAAGATAATGGTGCCACCTCCACGTGCGGATTCGTTTCTGCCCAGTGCACTCAATTTTTTGGTATTGACGTTGCCAGTTATGGTGAAATGTGCCTCCTCCATCCATAATATGCGACAATGTCAGTCGTTATCGCCATCATATCATAAGAAATTCATTTGCAAAGTCCATACGTTATTCATGCTCTCGCGTTACACATCTGGACGCGTTGGTACTGGTATGGAAACATGCGGATTACAGAGCGCAGTAGGCTTTAGAACCGTGGTTTTCGGTATATCCAATACACGAGCTTCACCTCTTGCAGTTTGCATGCGTCCTGAAGTCACTATGTGATGCACTTCCATAACATTGTCCTCAGCAACAGTTGGTCGTCCGGATCGCGGTCTATCACTGGTGCAGCTAGTTTCTTCGAATTTCTTTACTAAATCGCACAGAGCCTGCAGGGTACATGGGCCACGTATTTGGCGATGGTTTCGATGGTAATCACGCATGACTTTCGCGGCATTCATCTCATTTTGATAATAGTTTTACCAATTCACCACGAACTTTCGCTGGCAGAGTCATTTCATCGGAATGTGTGAGCTCCCGACTGAAGAACAAACATTCCCACCCCGCTTTTTATCCGTTTTCTACGTTGAATATCTCTCAAATGGCGTTCTGCGTCTTGCCTCTGTCATATGCAAATTTCCACCGTGTGACCCGATCGTGGTTTTTTTTTAGGCCGTTCGCAGAGCCATTTTTTGTGCGTGCATAACGCGCCCGTTTCTTGTGATACATGTACCGTTCCAACGCGCTTTAGGGTTTTCGCATGCGCTGAGTATTTTGCGACGGGAAAAAATTTACGTTGCCATTCGAAATTTTCGTGTCTCTGTACCTATAACCGTAACCGTGAGCGCTACTTTGTTGCCCTTCACAGACTCCAGAGATCATACCTTTGAATAATTGTATCTGAAATTTCATCTCAATCGGTTGGGCGGTCCGGCCGCTAGAGGTCCATATATTGGCAAAGTTTTTTTTATGACCACCCTGTATATTCTTCAGACCCTTGGCAGACATCGGACCACAGCCTTTTTTCCATGCCCTCCAATGTCCGGAATTTCTTTAAAGCTGCAAGCGCACAGTCGCCGTTCTTTTAAAACAGCTTCACCAGCAGAGCGCAATCCTTCATTGAGAGACTGATGACAAGCTGCTCAGATGCAATATGAGGAGAACGCCACATATCCCGTGTTTTTACACCACATGCAATGCGTCATGCGCATGAATGTCTTTTAATTTTCATAATAGGACGCTTACAGCGCCATTTATTGATACATTTCGGAACTTTTTTTGGTACTTTTCGGTTAGCCGGGCACCAGTGTTATATATACATATATATGTATATATAAATGTGTATATATATATTTACATATATATATATATATATATATATATATATATATATAATGTAACACTGGCGCCCGGCTAACCGAAAAGTACCCTTTTTTTCCTTATGCCATACCGTTTACCCCTTCTTCTTCCAGTATATTCAGTTAAAGTTTGAAGTCATTCTGACCAGTGGTTCTATTTTTACAGCATTTTAAAAATCTTTAATTATAATCACCCTATATATATGTGCGCAAAGAAGCATGGTTTTATTTATATTTAGCTTAAACTTAAATAATTATAAATATTTTTTTCTTTTATTGTAGTTCGAAAATAATTAATCATTATTTTGTCTGTGGGAAAGAAAGAAAAAAAAAAAAGCCTTGTCGAGGTATAGAACCCACGATGTTCCGAAAGTGAAAATTTAAAAATCTGGCGCTCTGCCAACTGTACCAACCGGCCGTTCACAGATGTGCGTAATTTATAAGATTATGTACCAATGTGTCAAAATTGGGATACTTTGGGGGTTGTTTTTTAAGAGCTCCTTGCATATTGCGCTTTATTCTTGTGATATGTCTATGTACTAACTATACTCTATCATTGTACAAAGGGTTGCAGGATGCTGTGTCCCCACCCTCGTGTCTTCTCATTGTTAGTTTCACCCAATCATCGGTTTTCCTATATGTTATAAGGAATTTAATATTGTCATTTTTAGGCTTAATGCTGACAATATTAGACGAAATAACATATCTTTACTGTGAATTATTCTTTTGAAGCTCTTCTGATGAATCTAGAAGATATTCATAGTTTCTCATATTTGCATTTTCAATTTACTGTTTGATTTTTGTATTATCTTTTCCTTTGATTAATACACATAATACAAAAATCAAACACAGTATATATATATATATATTATTATTAGTAAATATATATATATATATATATATATATATAACACCATTAAAAAAAAACATTACCAACTACCAACAGAAACTGTGAAATTATGAATAAAATGAAATTAACTCATACAGTTCCCTCCATATATATATATATATGTATATATGCACACACACACACACCTTTGAATTCAAAAATTATTTTACAAGTATCCTATAACAAAAGTGACCGAATCTTTTTAAGGATGGCATATACATTTATTTTACATTTAATTGTTATAGAAAACATTTTAACAAATATAACCTGCCAGCGAATGAGATGTAAGGTTTTAAACGAAAATTCTACTAGTTGCTGTTACATTAACAAAATTAATTAATAATTTCAGTACTTTAATACCTATTGTTTTTGTTTTACTGTAATTGTATGTTGCATGTGGGTTTTGTGATGCGATTCGATACTCAACTGAATTTAGGGCATTGCGGAAAAAGTATAATGCAGAACAGACTTCGATTTATCTTCCTTTCTAATTCAAACTTTGTGTTGTTCTTTTTCCATTGTTATGGTAGTCTAGTGGGACATATAGCAGACTGATTTTTAAAATTTATTAATTTTCCAATAACGCAATATGGCTGTGCATTAATTTTGATTATAGCTTATGTTTGGATTCTAATAGTTATCTTCATAAGTATTTATGTATTTCACATAAAATAATTGTAAAAGTTTTTTGGTTTTTTAAAGTAATTAATCATTTTAAATATAGGTACCCACTAGATTAATTCGAAACGCATCGAAAATAGGTTAAAAATTTTTTTATTTTGCGTGAGTTCTAATTGCTCTAAGTGTTGTAAGTAGTGAGACAACGGTTTGGCCGAAAAAGAGAATACCAAATATTCGGCCAAGTTATAGCCGAATATTCGGCCGCCGAATTATGAACTCATTTTTGTCTAAAAACAAAATATAGTATGCACTGTATGCAGAATTCTTGTATATTTCACAATTAAAATGGCTATCCTTTCTAAGAAAGGCTAGTATGAAACCAGTAACATAATCTGAACAAAATATTTCCAACATAACCATTCCAGCTTCTCAAACTCAAATTCTTTGTGGTCATGCTTTGATGAAATTGCGAGCCAATCACAGATTGAAGCCTCTATAGAAAATTCCCCTCAATATGAAGAAGTAAAAGAAATTAGTAATTTTCTTTCCCAGCCACCATTATAGAAAGACAACAGTCTCCTTTGGAGTGGTGGGCGGAAAAGTCTAAAGTCTTTCCAAACTTTTCACAATTAGCCAAAAAGTACCTTTCTGTACCAGGAAGTACCATATATAATGAGCGATTATTTTCGAAGCAGGTAACATTTATGGAAAGAAAATAGACTATCGCCTGAAAATGCTGAATTATTATTTCTGCATCACAATCTACGTTTACTAAAAGCATTTTAACTTTGTTTTTTAAAGCAAATATAAATTTAAACATTACAATGATGTTCTTGAAAATATTATGTAAAGCATACATACATACTAATTAAAAGAATTTAGTATTTACATATCTTTCATTATTTAATAAGAAATAGTAACACACTTAAAAAAATCACTTAAATTATATTTAACTTTTAAGCGTATTTTACTAAAAAAAAAAAAACTTAAGTAATGCAGCATATATGACTTAAATATCTACGTTATACATACAATACATTTATGTCTAATCTATCGTATATATTTATGTTCATTATAAGTATATTAAAAAATATCATGAAATAAATATTTTTTTTATGTAATAATGGATAAATATTAAACTCCCCATTATTATGCTTTAAAAAAATTTTTAGAATTTGCTACGGCTGTATTAGGACAATTTTGAATAGATTGATTTTAAATTTAACAGATTACGTTAGCTTATTATAGATACTTTTTGTACTTATTGATACAGCATAAAAGTTTTAACATAATTCCTAAATTACCCTCATTTATAAAAATAAGTAGGTAAACCCTTTCAGGGTATGAAAGTTAAGGGGGGGGGAAGTGTTACAGAGTTGCCAAGTCTCCGGCTTTTTGCACACCACATCTTAGAGAAAATGTAGTTCTTTAAATCGCCCAAATGTTTCAATTAAATAAAAGAACTTTTTCTGTGTTAAAATACTGGTATCCAAAAAGCCGGTGACTTGGCAGCTCTGCGCTGTTAGTTAATTTCAAATAAAATTTTCAGTATGCATGATGAATATAAATGTCAAATTAAAAAGTTTTACTGTGTTTAAAAAAAAAAAAAAAAAAAAAAAAAAAATACAGTATTATTTGGCCAAGGCCGAATAATGGGCTTGATGTTCGACAAATGGGCCGAATATTCGGCTTCGGCCAAATAATTAAAATTAAAACAGTTAATTCATTTAAATGTTGTAAATTTATTTATTTAATAAAATCAAATTAGTAAAAGTTTAAAATAGTAAAATTATTTGTTTATTCTTTATTATTGTTTCTAAAAAGAAAAGAAAAGTTCTTTACTGCTTACAGCAAGTATTTGTAACTAAGTAACTTCATTCTATTTTCACGAGTCTCTTAATAAATCCAATATTACCATAATGCCTTCCTATCGTTACATCGTAACATCATTATCTGCCTTTAGTCATAAAGTAATTAGTTTATAAGACAGTAAAAGTTAATTATTGTGCTTGATATACTCAATTACTTAATTATTCAATTCTAGCTGACGCTTTCAATTTACCTGTTACGGATTTTTAGTGTGAATGGAAAATGCTGAAAGGCATTTTCCATTTAAAGAAAAAAGAAAAATTATTTATTTGACTGGTATGTAACAACGATAAGAGAAATGTTTTTTTCTTAAGACATTAGATTTTTGTCTATATTGAATTATCTTTCATAAAAAATGTCGTTAAATATTTTAGTACTTATGAACTGTAATGTAATACCTGTATGCAATTAGGGACAAAAACCTTTCTTAACTAGGTAAAAAAGGCTGTAGTAGAATTTTTGTTTTAATTAACGTATGATCGAATATTTAGCTGACAAAAATTGTACCAGAATTTTCTGCTAAACAACTCTAATTATTTAAGAAAAAATTATTAATCAAAGAAAATTCAGTAAGCATTTTTTAAAGAGCTTATTTTTTAATCAAAGCTAAGTGAGAACTTCAAAAATGTATTTATTCTTATATATTCAACTCTTTGATGCTTTTAAAAATGTGTGTGGATTTTTGTAGTTTTATTTATAGTTGAGATTCCTCAACCCCGCGCCACATACACGCCTTTTTTCAGAGTTGTTTCTATTTAAATAATATAAGAAAGCATAATTTTTTTCTTAATTAAATAAATAAATAACTATATTGCCTACTCCATACAAAAATTTTATCATGTATACAGAATTTTTTTTTTAAATGTGCATTTTCCAAATAATTGCATATAAACTCTTTTAGAATTTGGCTACGGGCTGGCTGGTTGGTTGCAGATCTACATCTTTTACTTCTTTTAGAATGTAATATGGCATACATTGGAAGAACTTAGTGGAAGAAGGTGTTATGTTACGAGATAATCTATCGTATGGAAAAGCTAAAATACGGAAATTCTAATTGGTTTCGCTGATATGAGACATTATTTTTTACTATTTAATATTTTAAATGTTTAATAATTTAAATAATAATATTTAATGCTTAAATATTAAAAGTTAAGTTTTTCTGAGGGAGTTTAATACCACCTGTTAACATTTTAGACATATGCAGAAAGAAAATAAATCAATAAAATTTTCACCAAAAAAGACAATATACAAACAACAATTTTCCAATTTTCTCGAAATTTAATTTTTGTTGCGTGGCATCTTCCACTCTAAGCTCTACAAGTAAGTAATATAATCCTTTAGTGCAGTGGCTCCCAAGCTTTTATCGGCCATGCCCCATCGAAGCATCTGTAAAATCAAAATCCCCCCCCCCCCCCGCCCTTGCCCACCGCACTCTTAACTATCTCTTATTATTTCAAAAGTGAATTCATCTACGCCGATCATGACCCCTAGAACCTAAAACCACCCGCAGTTCAGAAATTTATCTATCTATCTATATTCTATACATATATATACATATAACTTTTTTATGGACACGATAACTTCTATGAATCTGCACAAATCTCTTCCAAACTGATACATAAAATCAAGGCGTAGAAAATCTCGGTCAAGTTCGTTAAAGGACAATATCGGACCAAGGGGGTGGAAATAGGGAGGGGTTTTGTAAAAACCGGAAAAAAAACCCCATAACTTTTTAATTATAATACGTATCAAATCAGCTTAAAGTTATTATTACTTCTAGGAAAAGGGCCGAAAATTTAGATATCACAGATTTTGATAATTTGGCTCAGGGGGCGAAAAAATTAGGGTTTTAGGGAGAAAAAATTCATAACTTAGTCAATTCTTAAGATATCAAATTCTCTTAAACTTATTATAAATCTTCTTAATACTATCTACAACTTTTATATTGACAAGATTTTGGTAGAACCAACTCTTACAGCAGAAAAAAAAAAAAAAAAAAAAAAAAAAAAAAAAAAAAAAAAACGAGAAAAAAAAAGGGGGGGGGGGTTATAGACGGTAAAAATTCATAACTTCGTCAATTTACAAGATATCCAATCCGCTTAAATTTATTATACATCTTCTCAATATTATCTACAACTTTCATATTGACAAGTTTTCGATAGGACCAACTCTTACAGCAAAAACAAATTAAACAAAAATAGGGGTTGACGAAAAAATTATCGTGTTAAAGGTGTACTCAAATCCAAACGGCTTATTTTCTGACTCATTTTTAAATTCATTTTTGGTCTCAAACGCATCCAATTGGCAGGTTCTGTTATTCAGAAACTATATAATGTGCTGTATTCGTCGATTTTTGATAAAGGCAGAATATATTTCAAAAAATGCTGTCAATTTGGGCATTTTGAACCGAATTTCCCGAAGCGATGGTGCTGGAAACTAGAAAATAATTGTTTGTAAATAAAGTTCTAATTAATTGAACGAAAAATAAAAACACAAGACGCTTATAAATCTCTTCAATAAATCACTTCAGCAAGTTTCATGTTTTTACTTTTAAAAATGAGTTTGAATTTGAAAATTTCGAGTTGTTGAGCGTAGAAAAATATTTTTTTTTAATACCGCCTTAATAGTATTCTGATAAAACCAGCTCTTACAGAAAAATGAAATTCAAAATTCGTCAAAAGCAGCCAGATAAAATTGTTAAACTGTGTTTTATTCTCTAATCTTGATTTAGTTTTTGTTGGTGAAATTAGTACTTAACTTCGAAATTTACCTCCGCCTGTAGGCCAAATCGGCAGGGATTTTTAAATACCAAAGAGGTGAATTTTTTTTGTCACATGTATTTTTAACATAACCCTGTAAATTCAGTAAGGCTATACATCCTCACCTTTATGCCACAAAGAGTTTTGGTGTTCCTTTCCAACTTATCTCAATGTTAAACAAAAGTGCTGTACAGTAGAAGCTCTCTCATACAGCATTCTATGGTTCGGCACATTCTATAATCCGACACGCGAGTCGGCGTTTTTTTTTTTTTTCCTTTCTATGACTACTGTTGACTGGGATCACTAGGATGCGAGCACCCACAAGAAGCCCAGATTCAGGAGGTGGAATCGGATAAAGAATGATCCGTGGCAGATGAACCTAAGTTTCTTAGAAACAGGCTTCTGATGCATTAGATACATTCACAAAATTTGTCTAATCGTGCAAAAGCTACAACGCTGCTGAGCACATAAATATGTGCATAATCCGTAACGATTTTTTGAAGAAGAAACCCGAATCGCGGAAGCAACGGTAATGTATAATGTAATGTACATATACAATACAGTGCCCTATATGTACATTACATTGTACACATACAGTATATATTAAATAATTGGATTTTAAGTTTGTATTCTGTGTTTTTCTTTAATACTCACGATTGTTAGAATGACGAACTGTAAAACAGTATTTGTCAGATATTTATACAATTTGCACGCGTTGATAATTAGTAATAAGTAGGTGAACACAAAAAATGCATTGACGTTCGATAATCCGACAAAATCGCTAATTCGGCACGGCTGTGGTCCCGAACGTGCCGGATTAAAGAACTTCTACTGTATATGGTCTGCATTTTTATCCTCAGAATTCTACTGGACTGACCTTTAACACGTTGAGTGCCGCGTCAGTCACCGGTGACCGACACTAAACTTTCCGTTTAGGCAGCGTCAGTTATCGGTGACTGACATCTATAGATTGTGTAACGGGAATCTTATTTCGTGGCTCAAACGAAAAGACAGACAAAATAGACTTGGCATTCAACGTGTTAACATCAAAATTGATAGCATTGACGCATTTTATAATTCATTTTAGAAACTTATTAAAAGTTGGAGGAAAAGCTTTGGACGCCTAATCTCCTGTCTAGGTATAACACACTATACACAAGAAGCATTTAGAGATTATCATCTTTATAAATTAAATGTAGCCATTATTGTTCATCAAAAAACATTTCTCTGTTTCTCTTCGTCATTATTGTTAATTGACTGCTACGTACTATCTGAAATAAATTCAAAAATGTAAATGTCATGATGTATATTTATTTACAGTGTAGGTGATCTGCATCAGAGCCATCGATAGTACATATCCTTTTCTAATCCACTTAAAAATATATAAACTTTATAAAACTGGTAGTACCTGATATAGGTAGTTCAAATATTTAAGTTAAATATATTCAAGACAATCGGATTTAGATATACCCTTAACAGTTTCAAGTGTAAAGCAGATCTTAATTTCTAACCCAAAAAAAAAAAAAAAAAAAAAAAAAAAAAAAAAAAAAAAAAAAAATACCGGAGCCCTAATATTCTGCAGTACTAAAACTGTAGCGTGCCCCCCTTTCCCGCCTTCACTCCAATCCGCGTATTTATTTTTATATTTCATACATTATTTGCAAATTTAAAACATCTTTTTTAGCAAAATAAAATTTTTAAATATATCAACCTGCATATAGTTAACTGTCAACTATTCCATTTTTTAGTTTATCACTCCTTTCGAATAGAAATCTTTGCCTAATTTTTATGATAATTAATTGTAGAATTCTGCAATTAAATAAGGTAAGGATTATGATTCGGAAATAATGTTAACACACACACACACAAAAAAAAGAAAGGTTTGATGCTTTTATAGAAAAAGCGAAACGCTACTCGATTGCTTTCTATCAGAATAACAAACAAGACATGGCAATTATATCTACTTACAAATGAAAGTTACTTCGTAAATGTGCAGAGCAGAGCCTTAGCATGGGCAGCGGTCATGATAAAAAATAAATTAAAAAATCACTAACGCTATTTTCATACTCATACACAATAGAAGACGAAAAACTTCAAACAAACAAAACATCAAACTGATGCTCGTTGACTAAAAACAAAAGAAAATATTCTTTTCAGGTTAGATATCTAAATAAAAAAAATAAACGATTCCATTAAAAAAATATCCTACTGTCACAAAAGAAAATCGAACTGAAAGTAAATTTACTGTTCGCTCTCTTGAGTGGCGCTATATCAATGCCAGATATAAATCTGCAAATATCACTGGAATAGAAAAACACGATTTCTGTTTCCCCTTCATTCTGATCAACATAGCATTAAAATGATTTGAAATGGAATGCGTAATTTTTCAGGGGGAAAGTTCTTTTTTTTTTTTTTTCCTATGCTTGAATAAATGAAATTTTGAATGTAAGACAGGTTGAGCTCGAGCCCGCTCAAGACCAAAGACTGACATAAAAATTGAGCACGTTTCATCTCCATCTCCTTCGTGTGCGACACATTACGTCACATAAGTGTTTTTATAGAAAAGAAAAAAATTGGAGATGGGAGGGAAAGGAAAGGATAATTTAGGTTTCGGTTTTTGAAAGCGCTATTGCACTGTGCTCCGAAGCCCTGTATTTATGAGCTCCTGTGAATTCCGACCAGTATTTAAAATTTTTTTTTAAACCAGAGAAGTACAGGAGCTGAGCTCCGACGCAAAATAAGCCCTGGTGTAAAGATTCATGTGACTAGGCTGTAGTAGTGCGAACAGAAATACAAGGCTCAAACGATAAATAATAAAGAGAGTTGTAATAAAATAACATTGATAACCAGGAAAAATATAAAAATTAAAAAAATATATATATATAAAATGTGTCAAATTATTTTTTTTTTAAAGTTTATTTATATAATTATTCTGGTTTTAATTCTAATTTGAAATTTTGGTGGGGATTTTTATTTTTTTCATTGAAACGAAATACATTTATTTTATTTTTTTTAATTTTGCATGTACTATTACTTTAATTTTGGTCTCCAGCGTTGCTTTTCCAAAACAAATCTGACAGCGAATGGGTGAGTAAGAAATTTGAATTGCTCCTCCCCCCCCTCCTCTAAAATGTCAAATTGCCGCCCTGTGCGGCGCACGCCCCATGTTGGGAATCACTACTCTAGTGTAATCTCCTCCTTTACAATTCCAAACTGCTTGTTAAAATGAAAATTTGATTTCTGCAAAGGTTTCTCATACGCTTTTCGTTTTACATTGCATACAGCATTCAACATGTTAAAGGATTTACGTTATTAATTAGAAACTTCAATACTGTGGATAAAATAAGCGGAGATGGCAAATAGTAGATGTAAGATCTTCTTTTATCTCCAGTTTGTATATAATTAATAACACACGACTAATGTTTCGAGAGTAATTAATTCACATCTCTCATGATCAGGTGAACAATAACATAAGAGTAGTTAAACTAACAAGGGTAAAACACCTTTTACAAAGAGATTTTTATTTTAGTGGTATGAGTATTTGTAGGTGTTGCAATAAATGGTATATTTATATCTTTAACTAAAAATTTCTTTGCAGAAGGTGTTTTGCACTTGTTGGGTTAACTACTCTGTTATTGCTCACCTGGTGACGAGCGCTACGAATTAACTGCTCTTGAAAGTAGAATCGTGTGCTATTAATCGACATCCTAAGGAAAAAGATCTACCTATATCTATTCAATACTGTGGTTTCTACGATATCGAAATTTTTTACTTCTGTTGACTACACTTTCAAGAACTTGTGTAAAGTTCTGTAAGTTAAATAACTTCACAGTAACTTTCTGTTTTACGAAATTTCTTTTTATTTATTTTCTCACGGTCTCTTTTCTTAAATTTATGTTTCCAGTTCTGAAAATCTTAAACCGTTTTACCGTCTTTAAATGAATGTCTGAAATATCTTTTGATGCTAGCCGCCAAGATGGTATTATGCAGGTGTTTTCAGCTTTTGATTGCTTATTTTTACTATTCCAAACATAACATCAGAAAATCTATGGCAGATGGTATTCATCAACTTGCGCTTTGCAGAATTTCTATCAAAAATGAGTGAAAATGGTTTCCATTATTTTAAAAATAACCACTTTTTAGTTCATTTTCTGTCAAACTTCATGCTTTTAAACCTTTTTAGATGGGTTGCAAATGTTTTGCTCGAATATCAAATTAGACGGAAGAAAAAAAATATATTACTTCATTCATTAAGTAAAATTAAAGACTAAATTTTTTTTGTTATTATTGTATTGTATGTATACAATCTTAAGTTTGATTTTTTTTTTTAAACCTTTAACTGATGTCACAGAAATTGTCATATAGGGGAGACGGGGGGAATTGCGACACCTTAAGGGAATTTAAATTTTTTTCACCTCGAAAAAATGTTTTTTTTTAATAGTAAAAATTCTAAAGCTGAATCATTATCTTTAGTATCTGTATAAATTTAACCGTAATCATAACTGTAAAGTAAGCATACATAAAAAAAATATTTTTTAAACCTCTGCACAGTGGCGGGATTACCCAGGACACTGGGGTCATTCCGCCACTGTACCGGTGTAATGCCGCCACTCTTTAATGACCTAGTACATGCATCAAATGGATACTAGGAAACACACAACCTACTGAAAATAGTTAGAAAGCAATGTAATTGAGCAGAATAATGGTTAAGCTTACAATTTACTTCATATTGCAAAAGTCACTCTGCTGAATCGGCTCCACTACATTAAAATGAGGACATTTCTCACCCGATTTGCATGGCGGCGGCATTACCCCGAGAGGACAATATGGCGGAAATCCCCAAGCAAAGCCGAAAGAACGGAACTTGTTCAACACATTGCATCAAAATGTCGGCGAGTGCATGTAGATTACGGGTCATATTATCTTAAATACCTAATGTTACAATAAAAGGTGCTTATTTCTACTCATTTGAAGCTCCAAAATAATAAGCAACTAGATGAAAACCACGAACGACGTACAGCAAAGTCACTCTCACTTTAGGCACTGTTTATATTGTTGGCCGCTATAGTGCAGGCACATTCACTATCTCAAACTGCCCTTAGTTTTTAAACTAAGTGGGGTGGCGGCATAACCCGGGTTGGCGGCATCCCCCCGGTCTCCCCTAACTAGTGTGAAGCGGTCTGTGAGACCGCCCCATCGAAAGATGAATAAAAGTCGCGATTAACTCATAGGATGGTGTTTTTGTACTAAACTTTTTGTACAGGAGTATTATAATTAAAATTCACCTATTCAAAAGTCTCTGGTGCTAGTACTAAAGTTCCAAACGAGAGAAAATTTCAGTAGTGTTTGTAGATAAACTGAAATTTGCAAGTTAAACTATAGTCCAGGCAATAGAGACCGTATAGGGACTCTACCTAGCAAAATTAATGGTAGTACTGGAAATCGGCTTTCTAGATGTTTTTTGGGTTGCTGAATCTGAATTTGTAACTTCCCACCAAAATTTCCCCCCGGCAACCTCCCCAATTTTTGGTACCCCCCCCCCCCAAAAAAAAAGGTTTTTATTAAAAAAATCAATTTTTTTTATTGTTTTAGAGAAAAAGTATCTAGAAATTCAGAAAGTAGACAAAATTTCCAACAAATTAGATAGATGACATTATGACTTAGGATAAACGGGGAGGGTGAGGGCTGCCTCTGAACATGCACTGCGGCGTTACGTGCATTAAGTTATGAAGTCCAGGCAATAGGGGATATTACCTGGCAAAATTAATACTAGTTCTGGATTTCGACTCACTTTATGTTTTTTGGGTCGCTGAATCCGAATTTGTAACTTCCCACCAAAATTTCACCCGGCAACCCCCCAAAAAATTGATTTTTTGAGAAAAGCGCGCGGGGAATGTTCCGAGGCAGCCCCCTCTCTCCCCGTTTATCCTACGTCATAATGTCATATATCCTATTTGTTGCAAATTTTGTGTAGTTTCTGAATTTCGTAATGCTTTTCCCCTAAAGCAATAATAAATTTAAGTTAAAAACAACTATTTGGGGGGGGGGGATTTTGGGGGGAAGATAAAAATTCGGATTAAACGACCCAAAAAACTTAAAGTAAACCTTATAGAGAAAGTTCGGAGGGAAGATAGGAGGGCTAATGTAAACGTCTGAGTGGTTAAGTGGAATTGCGCAACTTAGTTTACGCAGCATCGCGCGCATGTTCCGAAGCAGATCCCCCCTTCCCCTTCATCCTAAGTCATAATGTCATACATCTAATTTGTTGGAAATTTTGTCTACTTTCTGAATTTCTAGATACTTTTTCTCTAAAACAATAAAAAATTGATTTTTTTAATAAAAACCTTTTTTTGGGCGCTTTTTACCAAAATTTGGGGAGGTTGCCGAGGAAATTTTGGTGGGAAGTTACAAATTCGGATTCAGCGATCCAAAAAACATCTAGAAAGCCGATTTCCAGTACTACCATTAATTTTGCTAGGTAAAATTCCCTATTGCCTGGACTACTATGAAAATTGAAAAAAGCACCGGTCTGTGAGACCGGTAACATCAGTTAAAGGTTAACCAGTATTTTGATCTTTTTACTCGTAAACTATGGAACGTGGAAAGTTCAAATTGGGGAAGTAATAAAGAGTATTGACCCACATATTTACAGAATATTAAACTTTCGCAAATATATTTAGGAAAAATGTAGAGGGGCTAATTAAGTGTGCTGTGTATATTGTGTGGGGTATCGTGTAAAAGCTTTCGTAACGCTGAACTCAGAAATACATTTCTTTTAAATTTTAGGTATTATATTTTCAGAGAGATCATCGAAAATGTAGTGCAAAAATGTCCCCCCCCCCCCCCTCCCTCCATCTATTTCCGAATCTACTAAAATTAAAATTATGAAAAAATTAGAGGTAGTAGACGTTCATTTAAACCTTGCAGGAAAATTATAGCGTTTACATAAGGTCACACAGTTTTTGAGAAAAGCGCATTTTTCAGTTAGGCACAAATTCCGATTTGCAGGCATTCAGCAAAGATGTCGAAGAGCGTCGTCGGTAATTAGCCGAGATATTAACCTTTAAAGACACGGATGGCTTGGACATACATAATGACAGGGGTGGCGTATTCCATGTACCATTGACTTTTAATGCACAGATAACAAACTTTAATGATATATTTGTGTAATGCAATGCCCGGTATAAAAGCAATAAACGTCAAATTGTTAAAAACGGAGTAATTTAATTAGAATTAATCACATAAATACTATGGGATTCGAGGCTAGTTTACATTGAGTGGATACCTTAATACGCCTCCCGTGTCTTTAAAAGTTAATTAAAAACCTTTCTGGAAAAACGCGGCACGGACCAAGCCGGCGTTGCAATTTTGTGACCTCCTTTCGAAGCGCGCTTAGCACAATGCCAAGTTTAAACTTTGAACAAGGGTTTTGTTTTAGGTTCACTGTAAAAAGGAAAGATTATTACTACGTTGAATTTAGTTTTATGAAATGCCAAATAAAGTTTAACCTCTTGTGCTCCATGACGTTCGCTACGTACGTCATGTTATTTTGGCCACTTCCGACAATGACGTACTGGCTGATTTTTTAATTAGACATTCCGAATTCTCACCAGAGTTTACTCCTATTTTTGCTTTACAAGATAATTCATTTTCCATAAATGCCAGATCGTAAGTGTTTAAGGCTGTTCTTAACTGCTCTGCTCAGCAAGCGCAAAACGTTTTGACATATTTACAAATTCATTTTTTAACGGAAAGATATAAAATTGGAAAACCTGGCCGTAGGAGCGAATTGGAATTGAATTGTTTTTTCCATTTTTTGATCAATCAATTAGCTATTGAGTTATAAGCGAATTCGATCACGTGACAAATGTTTTTCGCCCGCTCTTGAGTGCTCTTTCTCCCTTCGTGCGGAAATTCGATTCAAAACGCCCACTTTGACACTATTTTCTGAAAGATCTATTGCGTTTGCAAAAAAATGGAAAAAATAGCTCAATTACATAGTTTTTGAACCAACAACACCAGCTAGTTTCATGCATTTTCGAACAAAAATAAATTAAAACTTATGTCAGAAAGTTGCCCTTTTGGATTTGAGAACATCCTTAAATATGAACTACTTTTATTGTCAGTACCGAATTATGTTCATCACAAACAGATTAGGATAAGGGGGAAAAAAAAAGAGCTATACGGAATAGCAATATTTGATATTATTTAGGCTACATATGTCTTTGAACTTTTATGGTGTACCCGTTCATTACTTTTCAAGTATATACAGCTATACCCAACCCTACGTTGCATAGTTTTTTACAGTCTTATTATTTTAGCAACGATTTTTTTACTAATACAGTTAATAATTCATGTTTATTGCACGGAACCCTCTGAGCGCGAGTAATACTCGCACTTGAACGTTTATTTATTTATTTATTTTTTTCTACGCTTAAAAATATGCATTATATATTTTGCATGTTGTTAGCTTAGTATGATTTGAAATTAAGTTTGTTTTCCGTATAATTTTATGGTGTAATAAATTAAAGATTTTTCTTAAATTTATTACTAATTAAAGAAAACAGCAGAAAACTAATTTCATTTTAAATCTAAGCTAGCAACATAAAAAAATAACCCAAAAAGGTAGCAACACAAAATATTTGTTTTTAATACCCTGATTCTGTTAATCCTAATAATAATAACATCAAAGTTTGAAAATCTTAAAATTAACAATTTTTTAAAAAAAATGAGTTTCAAACAGAGAAATCGGAAATATGAAGATTTCTTGGTGGAATTCGTTTGAGTTGTGATTATGTTGAATTTTTTTATTTCACTTTTAGTAATAAAATATCTTTCATTTTTGCCCAAAGTGCATTTTACTTTCACATCTGTTCAGGATAGATTCCCTTTACCCCTTAAATTCATTTCGTCCGATTCTCTTTATGCAAATTATTGCATTGTGCGTGTTTAATCTACATTTCAAAAAAGAGATAATGCATGAACCCTGGTTTCTTATCTTTGGTACTTATCAATGAAATTGGTTTTATTTAAGAAGGGACATCTGTATTATTATTAGGAATTAAAATCTGTACTATGCAGCTTCTGCTCACTCGGGTCAAAATTAAGAGAAGGAAAAAAAGCCTTTATTTTTGCTCATGCTTAAGCAATAGAGAATTTTGAGAGCTGCTGCTTGATAAAGTATCTAGGATATTGGCTTACTCGATTTTTATTAAATTTATTTAACAATCAACCTCATAAAAGTTTACATATATAAATTTACTTCAGCGATATAATAAAATCCTTCGCTCTTTAGTGTTCAAACCAACAATTCTTTAAATTTTAGTTTTGACTAAACACACTATCGGAAAATTGTACAAAAACCTTTTATAAGTGGATCAGTTTCAACGAGGGAAAAAGTTTATGCTTCAAGAAGTTTTTGGAAGTTAAATGAGTACATTTCGAATAGATTCTCTTAAGGTCGTCTTGGGAAAGAAGAAACGATCGGTTTTTAAAACTTTTATTTGACTAAATCCTTGTGTAATAGTTTATTCATTTCGCATTTTTTATTGCTTCTTCTTGCTTGTAAATTTCTCGTATCTGAATATTTGTATTTGTGCCGCAACGAGCGAAAATGGGATCGATGTGCGCACGAAACACTTTGTAAGAGCAATGTTTAAAAAATAGTTTTTTTACATTGAAGTTTAATAACTTGCCTTTTTACTTTTAAAAATTGTTGATATTTTGAAAGTTTTCAATTTTTTTTTTTTGTTTCGAAACCACTTAAATTTTATCAGGTGTGTTGCTGTATTCTTTCCAAAGAATGAAATAAGAGTTGAAATAATACTAATAATTATTTAAGCTACTGATTTGGAATAACATTTTTATGTAAATCAATTATTGTTATTATTATTTTGTCAAACTCCATGCCCAACAAAAAATGTTGATAGTGTGCTTTCAAGTTGATGCATAGTAGTTTAGTTTCAGCATTTAGTGCGAAAAAAAATTCATTACTATTTTTTCAGCTTAATATTTGGACTTGCTTAGTAGGTTGCTTTTTAAATCGGGTTAGTTTCCTTAGAAAAAAAAAAAAAAAAAAACCCGCAGCGACACTCCACTCTTTTCCCAGCATCGGCTTATATTCCTCTAGCAAGATGAACCGTTACAAAAACACGAACATCTAAATATTGTCTTTGGATTTTGTCATTAATAAAGCACTAAATAATCAAAATATATACATGTAAGCTAGTGATGCGACGAATAGTGGTTTGGCCGAATAACCGAATACCAATTATGAACTCATTTTTGTCTAAAAACAAAATATAGTATGCACTATATGCATAATTCTTGTATATTTCACAATTAAAATGTATTTCCTTTTTAAAAAAATTATTTATATGCAATTTTTTTTATTTTTTAAAACATTTTATTCTGAAAAAATATTCGGCTGTGTTCGGCCTAAAAATTGCCTCATTAATACCATTGCCCCCCCCCCCCCCAAAAAAAAAGCAAAAGTTCCTCATCAGGTAGGTACTGTCTAATTGAATTTCAGTAGATATAGATATCATGTATGTTCTTGTTACATTTCAAAATAATGACACAATTTTAAAAGTACTAGAAGACAAATTTCAACTTTCAGATGAAAAAAAAAAAAAATAAAATAAAATAAATCTTTGCATCTTAAGAAAAACCACTGATAGAAAGGAATATCCTCTAAAATGGTGAAAAGAAACCAGTGTAGAGTTTATAAAGCTCACAATTAACAAAACAAACAAAAACATGTATATTGTTTTGCTATGTCAGCAGACAGCACTATTAAGAAGTGTATAGTGAATTTCAGATTCAGAGAAAGCAAATATCTGTAAGGAAAAGCAAATTAGATATAAATTTCCAAATATTCACTATGTAGTACCTTAGGTATACTGTATTGTTACAATTTAAAAGATATTATGCATGTTGTTGCTGCTACATTAAAAAATAATCACAAAATTTTAAAAGTACTTAAATTTCAAGTTTCAGATAAAAGAAAATCTAAATTAAATAGTGATGTAAAACATACATACATACATACTAATTAAAAGAATTTAGTATTTACATTTCTTTCATTATTTAATAAGAAATAGTAACGCTTTAAAAAATCACTTAAATTTTGTTTAATTTTTAAGCGCATTTTACTCAAAAACAACAACTAAGTATTACAGCATATACGAATTAAATATTTATTTTATACATACATCCATATCTAATTTATTGTATATATTTATGTTCTTTATAGGTCTATTTAAAAATATTGAAATAAATATTTTTTTATATAATAAAGGATAAATATTAAACTCCCCATTATGCTTAAAAAAAAGTTAGAATTTGCTTAGTGCGTCTCATTCTTAGGACAATTTTGAATATATTAATTTGAAATTTAACAGATTACGCTTGCTTATTACAGATACTTTTGTTCTTATTGATACAGCATTAAAGTTTTAACATGATTCCTAAATTACCTTCTTATATAAAAATGGGTAGATAAAACCCATTCAGGGTATGAAAGTTAAGGAGAAAAAAAAGTATTAGTTAATTGAAAGTAAAATTTTCATTATACATGATGAATATAAACTGTCAAATTAAAAAGTTTTACTGTGTAAATATAAAAACACTTCTTACAAAATTACTCGGCCGAGGCCGAATAATGGACTTCGTATTCGGCCGAAGCCGAATATCCGGCAGACAGGCCAAATTGGCCGGATATTCGGCTTCGGCCGAATAATCGTTGCATCTCTAATGTAAGCAAACTTTGCCTAATAGAATTAGAGGTGTCATTCAGGTATTAATTTAACTTCCTGTTTCTCATTGTGTTGCATTTCCCACAATTACTATTAAAAAAAAAAAAAAAAAATTCGTAAAATAAAATCAGTAAAACGGTTTTTTACTATAGGTTATAAAAAATAAACAGTTTTATTATTAAATTGGTAAGTAAAATTTTTATAGTGTCTTTTGGTTGATTATCTTTGGGATTGTAAATTTGTACGTTTATATTCACGTACATATTTCCACATGTTGATACTAATATGTTATTCTTTAGAGTTCATATTCAAAAGTTCAATTACAGAATTTTGAAGTGCGTAGAATTGCCACTTGAAAAATAAATGAATTAATTTGAAGAACGTGTAATGTTTGTTCATTTTGCCTAGTAATATTTCCAAACTTCACCTAATCAAAATCACGTTGCTAGATATTTGATTATTTCGACTACGAATGATTTCTTGAATTATCCTTTTCTGCCATCAAATCCCAATTGTATGACAAAAATATCTGAAGATGTTTTATGTATCTCTCTGTCTCTATTCTAAAAAAAAAAAGTAACTAACGCTGTCACCGCCGCTGTTTTTGAATTTTTTGTGACCGGGGGTCTTTCTTAGTTAATATTAAGAAAACTACTGCATATAAAAATATGAAAATCTGTGGTATCGCAGAGAAATGTTTAATAAACACGCTGATGCAGACAGTTTTCAAATCGAATAATTATTTTAAGAGATATTTAATGTAAAAGTTAGTCAAAATCGTTCCATTAAAAAAGTTTTGTAGGAGCAAAAACTATACATAGGAATTTAATCCTTTTTAGATCATTTTATACATTAGAAGTTCGCGGTGTGCAGACCGTATTTATTTTTTTTAATTTGATTAATTTTTTGAGGATTTATTTCCATTTTATATTCAAAATTTCAGCATTTCGAGAAATATTTTTTACATATTTTAGGAAACTGTATTATTTACGCGTGACTATTGTAAACAGAAAAAAACTTTCAAATTAGAATTAAATGATTGCGTTTTAAAAGCAGGAAGATATAGAAAATTAATTCATAAAAACTGTACTTACACGTGAATTTTAAAAGAGAAAGGAAATTGTAAAATAATAAATTCATTAATATGCGTTAAAAGTCGTAAATGGAGGAAATTACGTCATATTTAAAATGGCCAAACAATAATACTGCCAAATAGTTTAAATTAAAAAAATATATTTGCGCGAGACATTTATTTCATATTTTGAGATTATCTTTTAAACTATTGTTGTGAATTCTAAGACAGCACAAATAATATCTCCTTTCTAACAACTAAAGTATTTTCACGTGAATATTAAAAAGAAAACGAAAACTTTTGTGAAAATTACGTCAGATTTAAAACGATTCATTTAAAATGTCTTATTTAAATGAGCTTTCTTATAGCATTGTTAAAAAATACCGGGAGACAAAGACTCTGTTTATTTAATTCATTTTATATTACTAGCTTATTTTTACATGTTCCACTGATCTGATTTAATCAAAGACGGAAACAGACCGTTAACAGGGAGATCGCCACTGTTTTTAGGTAGATTTCGTATGAAATACTACCTATCATAGGCGTAGCGTCGGGGGGGCACGGGGGGGCATGTGCCCCCCCAACCTTCTGAACCCCGGCGCCAGAACAGAAAGCGCAGGAGGCGCCAAATGCAGATTTTTTTTGAAAGAATTTTTTTTGAAGAACCATTTGCATTAAAATTTACAAATATATAAAAAGATTCATGTATAACAGAAGACTGCAAATGAATTAGAAGAAAGAGCTGTTCTCTTGGGCTATTTTCTTTCTCCAATTCAAATGTACCATGTATCTTCTATCATTTAAATCACTTCATCTGTCAGGTGAATCACTAACATTTTCCAAAGTCAGTCTCTACTCATCTCTTCTGTGTGAAACTGTCCCTCACCGATAATTGCCAAACGTCAACCGATTTCTTTGGAGGAGGGGGGTGCAGAGGGGCATGTGCCCGGACGCCAGAACGAAAAGCGAAGGGGGCGCCAAATGAAGATTTTGTTTGACTCTGACTGTTCTGATAAAAAGATTCCATGAAGGCTGTTCAATTTTTTTATCTCTCTCCCTGAGCAGCGTTGAGCTTTCTTTTTTCCCGTCTTGCTATGGGCGAGGTCGGGTGGTTACCCGGGACAATAAAAACAAACGGGAGGCCGTTAATTGAAGGCTGAAATTAAGGGGGGAGGCAGAGGAGGCATGTGCCCTGTGCAACACGCGAAGGGGGCGCCGGATGAAAATTTGGTTTGCCGTTTTATACATTATATATATGTTCGTGTGAAATTTGTGCCCTGTGCGCCACGCGAAGGTGGCGCCAGATGAAAATTTGGTTTGCCGTTTTATACATTATATATATGTTCGTGTGAAATTTGTGCCCTGTGCGCCACGCGAAGGTGGCGCCAGATGAAAATTTGGTTTGCCGTTTTATACATTATATATATGTTCGTGTGAAATTTGTGCCCTGTGCGCCACGCAAAGGGGGCGCCAGATGAAAATTTGGTTTGCCATTTTATACATTATATATATGTTCGTGTGAAATTCGTGCCCTGTGCGCCACGCGAAGGTGGCGCCAGATGAAATTTTGGTTTGCCGTTTTATACATTATATATATGTTCGTGTGAAATTTGTGTAAAAAAAAATTTTCTAGCAGAAAAATGAAAAAGAAAAGCTGACTAAAGGGCATTAAAATTGTCAGATAGATAAAAAGATTCGCCTACAATATACAAGACAGTAAATATAACCCCATCATTTTTCTTATAATTGCTTTTTTACATGCATATCACCATATCTGGCCTTAGAGGAGGCGAGGTCAGGTGACTGACTGGGACAATAAAAACCAAGCGGTCGAAATTTCACAAAATAAAAAGTAAAAACTTAATAATTTTGTTATTCTTGTTTTGAGTCACACATAAATTTGAAAATTAGCATTAGGTTGAGGAAAGTATGTTGACATATCTATCTATAAATAAGAAGAGTGGTATAAGTGATAATTCCACGAAATTGGTGTAGATAGTACAAGAAGATATTTTAGAATACTGGAATTCAGTTTTATGCCTACAGTAAATCCTGGGTTTTTTTTTTTATATCCTAAAACAATGTGACTCATTTCACTATAATATTAAATTGCCTCAATTGTAATTATTTGTAATGCTACAACAACAGTAAAATCTGGAAAAATGAAATGCGTCTATAATGGAATCTTGTCTTAAATGAAAAAAAACTACATGGTTTCGACAGAAAGAATACCAACAGTTATATCTGCTAAGACGGAAACCTGTATAAAGCAGAATTATTTCAGCTTCCTTTCAATTTTTTTTTACAGGTTTTAATGAATATATTTGACAAAGCTGGTTATATATTTCAATATTACTAATTTTACTGTTACACATTTTAAATTTTAAAATAAGTCCGCTAACAGAAACTTTCGTAAATTTCTTTTTGTAAATTTACTTTGCGGAGGAAGTAGAGGGGCGCCAAAATCCATGTCTGCCCCGAGTGAAAATATAGTTAGTTTTGGACCTGGAAGGGGTGAACAAAGCAAAATGCTTTAGTAAAACCCTTTAAAAGAAAAAAAATGAGTATAGCATTTACAGTGGTACAGTAAAAAATCTCCCACAGGGCGCCATGTTTAATGAAACCGCCTATGCCTTTATCCCCCAAAATGATTTTTTCTCTTCTTTTTGTCATTTCTACGCGTTTTGCCAACCCAGGCGGAAGTAGAAAAATGCCGCTCTGTTTTTTTTGGTGCAATTATTTTTTGCATTACTTTTGGTGCATTATTTTTTGCATTACTTTTGGGGAAATTGTTTTTTTTTTTTTTTTTTTTTTGCAACCAACCAGATCCAGTCTTAAAGAAAGGAGGCGAGCTTGGACAACTGCCCGTGATTTAAAAAGAAAACTCTCACCCAGGGCGCCATGAGTAAAAGCCGCAGCCGCCCCTGCTTTTACCTTCCCAAATTACATTTCTCGTCCTTTTGCCATTCCTAGGTAGGTGACAACTGAAAAATGCAGCCGCCCATGCCGTTTACTAAAATTACTTTTTTTTTACACCCAGATCCGGCCTGAAAGGACGCGAGTTCGGGCAACTGTCAATGACTAAAAACTAAGGGTTGAAATATATGCACGATAGAATAGTAACTCGCTTTTTTAATGGTTTTTTAAGAATATAGCCCGGGTCAAAACTAGGGGGGTAGAGAAGAGGTATGTGCCCCAAGCATCAGAATAAGGGCGAAGGGGGCGCTAAATGAAGATTTTGTTTGTCGTTTCATACAAAATTGTATATATATATACGAAATACAAAGAAACTCGCAAGCTAATGTTAAACTTATTGGAGCGTTCTTTTCAAATTTCTCTCTTGCATTTTAATATTTTACAATGCTTTATTTTCCTAGGATAGTTTAGATTCATCTTTAGTGTTGCTATACTTTTAAGTTTCGAAACCTGTACTGGAAGTGAAAGTAATTTTATAAAAAATATCTGCAACCAAAATCGGAAATGTGAACACTAACCCGATTAGAATTCAACCTCAGCTTTTATAAGCTAAAAAAATCATTTAAAACTATTGATATGCAAGCGAAAAAATTTAAAAAGAACATTCCCATACGTTTAGTATTAGCGTTCCATTTTTTTCGCGTGACTATTACCGATTTTTTTAACCTATATATAATCGGTTTATATAACCGATTTTTTTTAATTTTCGGAACCGAATGCCTTAAATTTTCGGAAAATTCGGAATAGAATCACCCTTGAAAAGACGCGAATTTGGTCAAATAATCGCGTAAAAAATCGAGAATTTAAACAAAAGATTTTGCGCGAATAATCAAGAATTTCGTAAGTCGGTTTTGAAAAGAAAATCACGAATTTCGACAAACTATCGTGGAAAAGAATAGCGAATTTCGTAAAATGATATCTGAAACAAACAGCAAATGCCATCAATCGGTCGTGAAAAAATACATATCGCGAATTTCGACAAATGGTGGCGGAAAAAAAAAATTTCCCCAATCTGTCGCAGAAAAGTTCGCGAATTTTGGCAAAGGATCGCGGGAAAAAAATCGTGAGTTCCGTAAAACGATTGCTAGAAACAAAGACGCGGAATTTGGCAAAGTATCACGGGGGAAAAAAATGAGTACCGTGAAACGATCGCCCCCAAAAAATCGGGAAATTTGCAATAGGTCATAGGAAAAACTGCGAAATCTCCTTCAAAGATCGTAGCAAAACATAGCAAAAAGAAATAACTGTTTTCGTCGATTGATTGAGGAAAAAATCGCGAATCTCCTCACAGAACCGTTGGAAAAGTGCTTTTGGGATGTTGACTTTGCAGGCACTTTGAAGAAAAAGATCGAGTATTTTCAGTAAAAATAGTCGCTGAAATGAGAAAAAAGTAGCTGGTTTTCATGAAATAGTCGCTTTTTAATGATTTTCGACCTAAAATAGTCGACATAGCCGCCGGATGCTGAAAATAGTCGATTTTTGTAGCATTTTAGTAGTAAGTGGCAGCCCTGCAATTGTATGTTAAGAAAAATCAGAATTTTTTGAGAAATTGAGTCGAGCAGAACCGGGCCTGATTTAATTGATATTTAACGGGCCAGGCTTGTTTTGACTGATTTTTGTACGAGCCGGGCCTGGTCGTAAACTGTGAAAATATGAACGGGCCGGGCTCGGGTGGAACTTTTAATTTTCTCACCGGGCTGGGCTTGGGTCTGGAAATTGCGGTCCGTGCAAACCTCTAGGGGCGTGACTCCAGGGACGTGAAAAGAGGGGCTAAAGGAGAGGTCGCCCCGGGCGCGAAATTTATGCTACGAACCACCGTATTATTTGTTTATTAATTTTTTGGCCGCTTATCATTTTCCGGTGAAATTTCTTTTCTCTCTTGATTATTTTTTTTCCTGTAAACATGCAAAACATCATGAACTCTTTAACGAATAAGTACAATTTTCTTTTATGTTATTTAGTTGTGCAGAATTTCTAAATTAAAAATAAACCTTTTAAAGTTCCAAAATAAACACGAAATATTTATTTGATAGAATTTATTTATGTTTCTGCACTTTATCAATTTTATTACACCCATCAAAAAGAGAGAGATTTTTTTTTCTTTTTTTTTTTTTTTTTTGGGGGGGGGGGGGGGCGCAAGATTGAAAATTCGCTCCGGGCGCCGTTTTTTTTGGTGCCCCCCCAAAATTTCTGGTCACGCTACGCCTATGCTACCTATTGGGATCGTTCTTATGTTGGAATTTCTGAAAAATTTTTGCAGATCTACACCGATCATGACTCCTAGAACCCAAAACCACCCTCAGTAAAAAAACTATATATATATATATATATATATAATCACTTTCTTCTGGACACGATAACTTTCGTAATTCTGCACCAATCTCTTCCAAACTGATACATAAAATCAAAGGGCATAAAATCTCGGTCAAGTTCGTTAATGGGCAAAATCGGACCAAGGGGATGGAAATAGGGAGGGGTTTTGTGAAAACCGAAAACCCCCCATAACTTCTTAATTTTTGTACATATCAAATCAGTTTAAAGTTTTTATTACTTCTAAAAATAGGGCCAAAATTTTATGTATCACAGATTTTTGATAAAGTTAAAAATGGGCTCAAGGGGCGCAAAAAAATAGGGTTTTTGGGAGAAAAAAATTCATAACTTCGTCAATTCTCAAGATATCAATTCCAATTAATTTTATTATAAATCTCCTTAATATTATCTACAACTTTTATATTCACAAGTTTTTGATAGGACCAATTCGTACCGCAAAAAATAAAATTAAAAACGAAAACAAAAACAAAAAGGGGGTTTGAAGAAGTAAAAAATCCATAACTCCGTCAATTCAAAAGATATAAAATCCCCATGAATTTATCATATATCTTTTTAATATTGTCTACAACATCTATATAGACAAGTTTTGGATAGGACCAATTCTTACAGCAAAAACAAATTAAAAATACATAGCGGTTGAAGAAAAAAATCATCTAAGTAAGGGTGTATTCAAATCCAAACTGCGTATTTTCTTACTCATTTTACAATTCATTTTTGCTCTCAAAGGCTTCTACTTGGTACGTTTTCTTACTCAGAAACTATATAATGTACCGTAATGATCGATTTTTTGATAGAGGCAGAATATATTTAAAAAAATGCTGTTAAAGTGGGCGTTTTGAACCGAATTTCCCGAAGCGGATTGTGTTGGAAAAATCATTGCATTAAGGATGCACTCAAATCCAAACTGCTTATTTTCTGACTCATTTTTAAATTCATTTTTGCTCTCAAATGCATTTAATTGGTAGATTCGCTTATTCAGAAACTATATAATGTACCGCAATGATCGATTTTTTGATAGAGGCAGAATATATTTCAAAAAATTATGTCAAAGTGGGCATTTTGAACGGAATTTCCCGAAGCAATTGTGTTATCACTTTCTTCTGGACACGATAACTTCCGCAATTCTGCACAAATCTCTTCCAAACTGATACATAAAATCAAGGGACATAAAATCTCGGTCAAGTTCGTTAATGGGCAAAAGCGGACAAAGGGGATGGAAATAGGGAGGAGTTTTGTGAAAACCGAAAAAACCCCATAACTTCTTAATTTTTGTACATATCAAATCAGTTTAAAGTTTTTATTACTTCTAAAAATAGCGCCAAAAATTCATGCATCACAGATTTTTGATAAAATTTAAAATAGGCTCAAGGGGCGCAAAAATAGGGTTTTTGGGAGAAAAAAAATTCCTTACTTCGTCAATTATCAAGATATCAAATCCAATAATTTTATTATACATCTCCTTAATATTATCTACAACTTTTATATTCACAAGTTTTTGATAGGACCAATTCGTACCGAAAAAAAAAAGAAGGTTGAAGAAGAAAATTTTTCATAACTCCGTCAATTCACAAGATATAAAATCTCCATGAATTTATCATATATCTTCTTAATATTGTCGTCAACATTTATATAGACAAGTTTTTGATAGGGCCAATTCTTAAAGCAAAAACAAATTAAAAATGCTTAGCGGTTGAAGAAAAAAATCATCTTATTAAGGGTGCATTCAAATCCAAACTGTCTATTATCTTACTCATTTTTAAATTCATTTTTGCTCTCAAACGCATCCAATTGCTAGATTCTCTTATTCAGAAACTATATAATGTACAGTAATGATCGATTTTTTGATAGAGGCAGAATGTATTTCAAAAAATGATGTCAAAGTGGGCATTTTGAACAGAATTTCCCGAAGCGATTGTGTTAGAAACGAAAAATATTGCCCTACTGAGAAAATAATGGTTTATTAATCAAGTTTTAATTAATTGAAAGAAAAATAAAAACACAGGTCGCTTATAAATCTTTTCAAAAATCACGTCAGCATGTTTCATATATATATATTTTTTTTATTAAAAATTAATCTGAAAATGTGCCAGAAAATTTCGAGTTGTTGAGTATGGAAAAATATTTTTTTAATATCGCCTTAACATGATTCTGATAAAACCAGCTATTTTATAAAAAAGGAAATATAAACTTGTCAAAAGCAGACAGATAAAACTGTTAAAGTGGATTTATATCTAATAATGATTTAGTTTTTGTTGGTGAAATTAGTATACTTAACTTCGAAATCTACCTCTGCTTGTAGGCCGGGCCGGCAGGGATTTTATTTATTATTATTTTTTTAAATTCAGCCTTCCTAAATTTTTTTAAAGCCCATCAAATTAGCGTGCTTTTATAGTTTGCGGTGTCTGAACGGGGGTTGGCGAGCATAGCTCTTACGGGGCAGAGACCCCTAGTTATTTAAAAAAAAAAAGGAAATTTTTCGCCTTACTACGAACACATTTTGTGATGATTAGCAGTGACGCTTTCTACGAACTCAGTGGTGGAAAATTGGCGCAGAGGCGGAGCCTATTGACACCGCTAAATTTTAGTAGGACTTTTCGGCTTATCTAATGACAAAATTTCTGAGTTTTTGTTAAGGTGGAGAATACTATAAAAATTTAGTGGTGTCAATAGGCTCCTCCTCTGCGCCAATTTTCCACCACTGCGAACTTGATAAGCTTAATTTTGTATTTCACACACATTTTTCTAACAGAATTGAGCTTATATGATTTTGTATTTGTTTTAAGATTTTCATCACAAGTAATAAAGATAATTCTATTGACTTAATTTGCAAATGACATAATGTAATATTTCCCATGTGAAGGTGCTATAATGAAATAAGTTTATTCTCACTGTTTTTGGTTAATTTTATTTAATATAGTAATATTTTTTCATGTTATGTATTGTTTTGCTTTTAGTATTTGTTTGTTTTGGAGCTATATCCTTCTGTGTTTATCTATGTATTTTACGAGATATTGGAGTAGTATTTCATTAGTTTAAAGTGCTAACCTCCACCACAGGAATATTTCATATTATTGCTTGCATCATGGAATCTTCTGCTTGACTGCGTATTTCATGATTACATTTCAACACATTCTTGTTCTTTTCTGGTCGTTTAATTTGTGTTTTATTCCAAGTGACATTTATTGATACAATTTTTTTTATTTCAGTACGTCTTTTCTTATTTTGTGTGTATGTGTCTTTACGTTTGAATGCGTGCATACATACATATAACATGCATTTTCTACTTTAATGAGCTTTTCACGACATTTCCTTTTATTTCTGCGTTTCGTTTTATATCCAAATATTTTTCTTAGGCTGCTTGAAGATTCGAGGCTTCCTTAAACTGTCCTCCAATTTTACTGATTTATCAAAGGATATTTAAGATTTTTCATTAAATCAGGAGCTGTCAAATCTATCTGAAGATCAGAAATCACTTAATCGGGAGCTATAATTTGAATTTGATCCATTTATATCTAGAATTTATTATTGTTAGGAGAGGGGGAAAATTATGTTGCAATGGCAATGAAATATGACCGAAAACGCTCTCCTTCCCGCTGAATGTCAAAAGTTAATTCATTGAACTGGAAGATTTTGTATGGAAATGACCATTTTATGCTCATTTAATAAGAATTGCGAATTTTTGTTTGTACTATAAAGCTGCAACATCTCCCCCCCCCCCTTTTTTTAAATTAACGTAAGGTGAGGGGGGGGGGAAGTGACTTTTTTTCCACACAGAATTTTAGAATACAGGGGCTGTTCAAATATTACGTAAGCATGTTTTTGACAATTTTTGACCCCCCTCCCCCCTTGTCAGCAAAAATAAGCAAATCGCAAACCCCCCCTTAATAATTACGTAAGAAAATTGCAACCCCCCCCCCCTTCACTTAAAAAAAAATTAGGACACAATACAAATAAAAAAAAACTCTACTCGACTTAAAAAAAATAATAATAAATGCTTGTTTTATTTACTTACAATTAATTCTATTTAAGAAAATTTCTTAGATCACAATTTTAGAAGAACTTAGCCATTTGAAAAATTTAAATTTGAACATGCCCATATCTATTCCGATGCTGACCACGGCTGCTCAAGCCATTTTTCCATATCTGTTACGATATTGGTTTCCAGTTTTACTTGATTATCTTCATCGCTTTCTTTTCGGATGCAATCTTGATCAACTTCATCTTCCTTGATACACTCAGCATCTTCTGTATCTTTCACGAATTTTACGAAGCACACAAATTCATTTGCTCGACGAGCAGCAATTTTCAATGGTCGTATGAGGCAGGCCTTCTCGCTTTTTTCACTGTGCTGAATTTTTTTGTGTCTGTTTGCTCACTTCTGAGATGCATGATATTGGCCACAACTTCCACAAGTTCTTGGGGATAATTGCAATTTTATGGAAGGGCAAAAATAATCATACAGCATCTTTAAAAATCCCTTTGCTGTAATATTGAGATTTAAGGCCAGGCGGAGACTTAAATCTATAAATTCCCCCTTCTCACTTGTAATGATGTCATTTGACGGTTGCATGATTTTAATTGGAGGAGGAATGAATCGTCCTTTTAATATACGAAATAATCCACTACGTGCAGGAGAGCAACAATTCTTTTCTTCGCATTTTATAATTTGCAGCAAGTATTGATTTTCTTGTAAGTGCTTCGAATACCAATCCAAGTCATAACCAAGAGAGCCTGCTTCGCCTGAATCAACATATGTGGCAGTAACCGTCAATGTTTAATGAGTTTCAGATATCTGCGAGAGTTTTACCAGCATATGCAAAGTCATTTTGCTCTATTTCTTCATCAATAGTGCTACCGTTCTCATCGAGATGGGAACCATAATGGTCATAAGGGTGTATAAGACCAGACAGTTCTCGACTGATTGGTGCCATTCGCCTCTCTACTTAGTTATATGCACTTCTTCCAGAAGCATTGCACGCAGTGAAATTTCCATCCAAATCATGCTTTTTGAAATGGTTAATAGCAAATGATATAACTTTCTGGTAGCGGGTATTCTCGTCTGGAGCTCCATCAACCGTAACTATGATTACAGGTTTGATGAAACCCTCTTTTGTTTTCACTAATTTTTCAAAGTCTTTGAGGATTAATAGAGTTTCATAATCCTGAGCATGAGTATTTGCTGCGGAAGAACTGTGTTTCCCACTTCTTATATCAATAAACGTTGGACCAGGATAACCTATATCTTTACTTTGACCTTCCATGCCAGGAGCAATCACAATACCAGCGTAAATAGATGGGATAAGTTTGTGACGTTCAGCGATGACCCACTCGTGGTCGGGTAAGGATACACGATACTCCATATGCATCAGTATCGGGGACTGTTTATTGGCTGCTGTAATTCTCTAAGGTACATGCACTATGTCATCCTGTGAAAGAAGAAACACTTGCATGGGTCCAAGAATTGAAGCTAAAGTTTCTAAATAGCGGATGGATGTTACTGCAAATTGGGTATCAATGTGAGATCGGTAATAACCAGTCTGAACACAAGAAAGTTTTATCGGCACTGTGGTGACATGTCTTCGACCCTCGATGGTTGAGGAATTTTTTGGAAGCAAACGAAGATATGTTCCACTCATGCTTATTGCAAAACCAACCTTTTTCAGTTCTACAGTCAAGTTATCGAGAGTTTTGACACTTCATATTGACTCGCTTCTTCTTTTTGCATCTGCAGCGCTTCCAATAATAGCTATGTCTGCTATTGCCTTAAGCAATAATGGTTGATCTACATTTAAACTTGGTCTTCCTACTGATTCCCTCAAAGCTAATTTTTTTTTAATGTCTGGATTATCATAGCAGATTTCTTCAAGCTTTGTTCGTTTGGTGGTTCGATGTTTTCTTTGGTATTCATCATTTTGTCGTTTCCTTTTTAAGGATTGTTTTTCTTTTTTTAGATCACTGGAAATCTTATTTATCTGTTTTTGAATTTGAGATACACTGGTTTCAATTCAATTGGATTACATTTCATTTTTAGTAAGGTACAAAATTTGAAAACAGAAGATTATCTGCCACAAAACTTACATATTTTTTAATTTTTTCCCCCCATGGATACATTAATTTTCGAGTTATTTGAAAAGAAAAAATAAGGTTTAGCTTGGCTACGCCATATTTAAAAAGTGATAACTCATTTTTTGACATTTCTTTGGTCTTTTTATCCCCATTCTGACCATGTTTCGCCAAGGCTACACGGTCATTTTATCTTATCTATCTTTTTTAGGTAGCTTTCATTACAAAAAGCTACCTATTGCAGCCGTTCGGAGGAAAGCGATTTCAAAAAATTTTGGTATATTTTCATCGATCATGACCCCCAGACCTCGAAACCACCCTCCGTTCAAAAGTTGATATATATATATAACTTCTTAGATCTTAAAATTACAATCAAAGACAATAAAACAATCACAGATTTATATGACAAACGTAAAGAATTTAAATTCAAAGTTAATACATTTACAAATTTTAAATCTTGTCTACATCATTCTGTATTTCGGAATATAATACTTAATCATTTATATAGAATAAAATGTTTATGTTCTTCTCCTCTATTTAACAATAATATTAAAAAACTAATTTATGATGCATTAAATCATGGTTTTCCAAAAAAATTCATATATTCATTAATATACAATTAGTACTTTTCTTACATGATCTATTAAAACAAATTAACACATGCGTAAACAAAATTACAAAAAAATTATAAAATAAAAAAATATCTATAAAAAATTAAAAATTGTAAAATAATATAAAAAAAATTATAGGTTGGTTGGGTGGGTAGATGTTAGAGTACGGAGGAGGGTGGTGTTGTCTGGATAATACGCAATGGTTAATTATATATATATATATATAAAAAAAATGGGGGCTCTTGTATTATTACTATATTTTTGTTACGTATTTTATATGGATGTTGATTTGATATTTTATATGTAATTGGAGAATTTCATTAATATTATAATTAGCCTAATTATTGATTAATCTAATTTACAATTATTTGTTATTAAATTTTAAATTTACTAAGGACAATATCATATTAATTACTAATAGTATGCCATTCTTATAGTGAATAATATACATATAAGTATGTATAATATAAATATAGTTATACTGTATGCATTAAAATTGGGTAATTATTTTTATTATTATTACTCTATTCTTTTTAATATTTATTACCGGTTTAATGTTTTTGAATGTCCCACATTCATACTTTATGGGTTTTTATGGATGTCTGAAGATAATCCACACTCTATATTTGTGCTTTTTAAGTAATGGGTATTTAAGTTTCATTTAAACTTCTATTTACTTCCACATGTTTTTTATTTCCTGTTCATTTTATAAATATCTGATATATAATTCATAAAAAATAATTTTTATATTTAATAATTATTTATATTAATTATTACTGAATTTTATTTTGTTTTATAGCATATAGCTATATGCTATATATTATCAATGTTCTAGAATTATTTATTTCTTAGTTTAGTTTAAATAAGTTAGCTAATAGAATATATTGTATGCTTTTAAATTTTATTTACAATAGTTTTTAAATACATTGTGTGGTTTATATTCGGTTTATAATTCTCTATATATAAGGATATGTTTGGTTTTGCTGTTTATACAGTTATTTACATTCAAATGCTTACAATTATTTATACAGTTATTTACATTCAAATGCTTACAAATATTTATCTTGCGTTAGTTGTTTAATAGAAGTAATACTAGATGGCAGCACTAAATTTGTCTCTTTAAGATAGCTCTAATTGTTAATTTTTCTAGCTCCATTTCAGTTATAATTTAATACACCAGGGGGTATTTTTAGCTAAATTTTGACGATATTGTTAAACTGTTATTAATTAATTTAATAGTGCATTTTAAATAATGTAATTAATATCTATTTATTTTATATTAGATTAAATGTGTTTAACAAGGTATTTCAAATTTTATTTCAAAATGTATTAACTGCATCCTTTGGTATCATTTACTGTGATTTCTTAACTGTTTTATTCACCTTAATCTTTTTGATATACTGGCAGCCATGTGCGCGTGGATTTTTGTAAAATACTGAAATATTAATCGGTATGGTGTTTATTATTTATATTTTATATCCTATAAATATTTAAATACGTTTTATTGATTCTTCCATTTCATATTATGTGTTTCTATTCTGCTTTCATTTTTAATCAATTCACTTGATTTTATGGTTGTTTGGGCACAGGGGAAAATAACTTTTAGCTTTAGCTTATTTTTTCCACAGAAAACAACCATTTTGCTTATATCATTGAATTCTGTGCCCTTGATAACGTAATTCAATGTATAAGCTTTTCAATTTTTGTCGGTGTCCACTTTTTTCTTTTTCTTCCATAATAATTCTTATATTATTTTTTTTTTTTTTTTTTTTTAAATACTTACAGCTTTAATTCATAATATTTGACGGTGGAAGGTTATGTTTAATTAATGGTTATATATATATATATATATATATATATATATATATATATATATCTGACCTTTGTCATACTGTAACTCTCGAATTTATGAACCGATTTGGATGTAATTCG
Organism: Maratus speciosus; assembly: GCA_963932465.1. Lineage (NCBI taxonomy): Eukaryota > Metazoa > Arthropoda > Arachnida > Araneae > Salticidae > Maratus > Maratus speciosus. The sequence continues at coordinate 147,262,876 of OZ010791.1, forward strand.
GTACGCACATAGTACATACCAATGTCTCGACCGAGTTCGTTGGCCAGCTTCATCCGCCATTTTGTTTCAAAATGGCGGCCATTTAAAAGTTTCTTTAAAATTTTAAATTTGAAATTTGGTACCAAAGAATTGAAAATGGAAAAATATTTTTCTCTTATGTATTTCACCTTTATACAAAGATTCCGGAGCAGTTTTTGTTTCGTCTATATCTTAAAAAATGGCTGAGTTATAGCATTTTGAATTTCTAGCGTGGCTGACATTTTGAAACGTCCTGAATTTTGTCACGCGATAAAAGGCGTATTTATGAACCGATTTGGATGTAACTTCGTTTGTACATAGTGCATACCAATGTCTCGACCGAGTTCGTTGGCCAGCTTCATCCGCCATCTTGTTTAAAAATGGCAGCCATTTAAATTTTTAAGAAAAATTTAAATTTGAAATGTGGTACCAAAAAATTGAAAATTGAAAAAATATTATTTTCTTACGTATTTGACCTTGATACAAAGATTCGGGAGCAGTGTTTGTTTCGTCTATATCTTAAAAAAATGCTGAGTTATAGCATTTTGAATTTCTAGCGTGGCTGACATTTTGAAACGTCCTGATATTTGTCACGTGATAACAGGAGTATTTATGAACCGATTTGGATGTACCGTGGTGTGTGCATAGTACATACCAATGTCTCAACCGAGTTCGTTGGCCAGCTTCATCCGCCATCTTGTTTCAAAATGGCGACCATTTAAAAAAATTTTAAAAATTTAAAATTTAAAATGAGATACCAAAAAATTGGAAAATGAAAAAGATTTTTTTCGTATGTGTTTGACCTTAATACAAAGATTCCGGAACAGTTTTTGTTTCGTCTATATCTAAAAAAATGGCTGAGTTACAGCATTTTGAATTTCTATTGTGGCTGACATTTTAAAACGACCTGATTTTTGTCACGCGATAACAAGCGTATTTATGAACCGATTTGGATGTTACTTGGTCTGTACATAGTACATACCAATGTCTCGACCGAGTTCGTTGGCCAGCTTCATTCGCTATCTTGTTTCAAAAGGGTTGCCATTTTAAAAAAATTAAATTTAAAATTTAAAATGAGGTATTAAAAAATTGGAAAATGAAAAAGATTTTTTTATGTGTTTGTCCTTGATACAAAGATTCCGGAGCAGATTTTGTTTCTGAAAATTTGTTCTTTTGTTTATATCTTAAAAAATGGTTGAATTATAGCACTTTGAATTTCTGGTATGGCTAACATTTTGAAACGATCTTGTATTTGTCACGCGATAACACACGTATTCGCCTATTTCCATGTAAGAAGGCATGTAGATAGTATCAGTGGTGGGATTCAAATAATATAACAACCGGTTCGCTGCCCGAGTGATTTTTTGAAGTATTAATACGAAGGGAAAATGATGCATCACACATAGATTATGAAACACTTTCCATTATTATAAAAACATTGTTTAAAAGCTTTGATCTTTTGGTATAGTGAAAAATAATTTCTGAAACATGTTTCCCTATAAAAGGACGTAACTTATTTAATAAACATTAGGCAATCATGAAGTCCTGATTAAATTTTTTATCAGAAAATGCATCAAAGCCGCATAATACAATAAGATAATACAAAAATAGCAGAAATTTAAGCTTAAGAACCAACCCATTTCCATGCTCTAAAGTTAGATATCAGATATTAAAAACATTAACTGTAGAAAGATTGTGTAAGAAGTATTGATGAAATCTGTAAATACTAAATGAATGAGAATACTAAATGAATGATTGTCAAGCATTACATCCTTGCTTTGGTGATAAATGCTTGTAATTTCTTCAAAGTTAATCTTGATAAATTGGCACTTGTGAGTTTGAGGTGCTTCATTTCTGGATTTTTTATGCTAGGTTTCGTGATCAAAGTCTCAAATTTCACCCAGATATTCGTCAATGTCGTCTTCTATAATTAGTTCCAAGCGACTCTAAAATTATTTTTATAGTAACAATAATGCGCACACGAAAAAGATATATCTGGAAATTTTGTATTTATAATAATAAAAGAAAGTTTCGCTCTGTCTGTGTGTGATGGCTAGCAAAATCTGCGGCACGTACGAGGCTTAAAATTTTTGTGAGGCTAGCCCAAAGTGTCTCCTGATGCACCTGAGACTCACAATTTTAAATTTCTACTATTTAGTTGAAGTATTAATTAAAAATTGCAACTCACTCTCATTAAAAATTCATATCGGTCCATGAAAAACCGCTGGCGCACGCGCAGAAGCATTATTTACGCATAGATAGAAAACGAAAATCGAAGGAATTTTGGGGATATTTTGTCATTTTTTATTAACTTATATCAGCATAGGTGCCAACCTCAAACTAATCTTCCGTAATACTTGTGTTAATTTGACCCTGGTTTCATACGTTTCGAACCAGAAATCTTTTTAAGAAATGAAATTAAATACGCTCCACGTAGAAACCTGGAATTAAATAAATAAGCATTCATGAAAAAAAAATTCTGGTTCGAAATGTGGTTAACCTGGGTCAAATTAATCCAGACATTACGGAAGATTAGTGGAAGGTTGGCAGCTATGCATCAGCCAAATCGCTTAGTAAAATAAAAAACAGAAGACATACTCCGCAATCAATTAAAAAAATTATTGCAGTTAACATTTGGAAAATAAAATTCAAAAAGGGTCTTTTATCTTCCTTATTGACACGTCCCTCCACTAAGATATGAAAAACAATATTTAAAAAAAAAAGAATACAGTTGGAAGTATACCACTAAATGTAACGATTTAACGATTAGCTATTGCTCAGCGATAACAGGGAACTTTTTGTATAGTTTCAAAAGAAGAAACCGAAGGGAAGTAACCTTTTCTTTGAATATAAGTAGTTATTGTAATCTTGAAAAAGCATGCTACATAACGAGAGTTAGCCTAGGCTGCCCATTTGAATCCCAAATTTCTTCAAATCTTCAAAATTTAGATTTTTTAAAAAGTTAAATTTGCTTCTTACAGGACAGATGAAGCAGTGGTGGAAAATTGGCGCAGAGGAGGAGCCTATTGACACCACTAATATTTTATGGTATTCTTCATCTTAATAAAAACTGTCATTAGATAAGACGATAAATTCTGTTAATATTTAGTGGTGTCAATAGGCTCCTCCTCTGCGCCAATTTTCCACCACTGGATGAAGGGAAAAAAAAAAACATTTTTTGCAAATGAAACATTATTTTATTAGATGAAAAAAATTAGAACATGTCACAGTGTTATATTTAGAAAACGCTGTTTAGCAGATAAACATTTACAGAAAGTAAATTAATTTAAATGCAATCTTTGCATTTCAAGTATCGTTTTATCAACCGGTTCGCCGAACTCAACACAAATTAACAACCGGTTCTACCGAACCGGTGCGAACCGGCTGAATCCCATCACTGGATAGTATACATCAACATCTCAGCCAAATATAAGTTACTTTAAATAAAAGCAGCTTCTATAAAGCTGACTAATTTCGCGAAATTCTCATTCATAATGATTTACTATTGATAAAAATTAGTATTGAATCTCCTATATTCGGTTTCCAATAATTGAGCTTCGTGTGTTTGAATAATATAAGTTGGCTTTTTTAAAATAAGGAATTTGAAAGCTACCTCTTCCTCCCGGCACTGGCCGGAAGGACTTTTTCAATTTTTACAAGTAATCATGTAAACTAAAAGTTATGATAAAATATATTTAAAATTTTAAGAATAAATTGATTATAATTACCTTTATAAAATAATCAAGAAAGACTGATTTCTTTTTGGTTGCCTTACGCAGTTCGTCCTCAATTATTTTTAGCACCAATACCTCTAACTCTTTGTCAGTTTTAGAAGACTTTTTGTACTGCCGCCACACATCATTAGTTTTACATTGGATATCCTTCAAAGGTTTATCTGATGCAGACTTTTTGAAACTTTCAAAAAGTTTTTTACACAAGATTTCTCGAAATGAAGACATATTTCTGATTTTATTTATTTTAAACATCACTACACTACAGTACTGAGAGGTTTTCAAAACTGCAGAGACACCAGACAGTAGAGGAGTCGGTCATTATGGTTATGGGGTTCAACCTCTTGACAGAGGAGGGGTGGAAACAAAAAAGATGGAATTTTACTTACGTTTTGGAAGCTTTCCCGGAAGACTCATATTGTCACAATACAACATATCGCATCCGTCTATTAAATTCTATTCTATTCTATTCTCACAATTGGAAATAGTAGTAAGTTCTCAGAGATAATAAGCCCTCATGCACAGGGCTTAGTTTGCACCGGAGCCGACCGGAGCTCAGCTCGGGTACTTCTCCGTTCTTAGTAAATATTTAAATATTGGTCGGAATTCAGCGGAGCTCATAAATACAGTGCTCCAGAGCCCAGTGTAGCAACGCTTCCGAAAAAACGAAGCCTAAATTACCCTTTCATTCCTTCCCATCTCCAAGTTTTGCATTCTTTTTTACCAAAACAATTATATGTGACGTAATGTGTCGCACACGTAGGAGATGGAGCTGAAACGGATTCAATTTTTATATCAGTTTGTGGTCTTGGCTAGAAAGCAGTCGAGCAGGGTTTCCCTTTTTCTATAAAAGCATCGAATCTTCCAATAACGGTGTTAAATTTTTAATTTAATCTGATTTTCAGGGGCTCACCACAAAAGATCGTTATACGGAAGGAATCGATTGTAGTTTAAGATATGCACCTTTTATAGGAAATTGAAAAACGTTGTTCCATTCTTCAGCATATAAATATAAATCTCTGTAAATTTGATTCATTTTTTCATAAAAATGCATAGCTGCGAAACTATTCCTTTTTGGTGTTAACACTATTTCCGACTCATAATCCTTACCACATTTAATCGCAGAATTCTGCAATTAACAACATTAAAATTAGGCAAAGAATTCTATTCGGAAGGAGTGATAGCTAAAAAGTGGAATAGTTCACAACTAAGTATATGCTGATAGATACATTTAAATTTTTTATTTTACTATAGAAAAAAATACTTTACATTTTGGCAAATAATGAATGAAATATAAATATGCAGATTGCAGTGGCGGGAGGGGAGGGGGACGGTATGGCTCTTAGTACCGGTACTGCAGAATAGTAGGGCTCCGGTACCTTTTTTGTTAGAAATTAAGCCCTGCTCATGCATCAAACATGAACAGTCACCTCTAGATAAGAGATTGTTTATGTTTTCCTTGTGCGGTCAAAATAGCTGACATCAGAACTTCAAGTTAAGTATTCTTTTGCTATTTCTTTTTTTCAATTTAAAATTTTTAATAGTTTTTTTTTTTACAAGTTAAGAGATTTTGAAAATGTCTTACGTAAGCATCATCATTCAAACTCCCCCCTCCCCCTTGTCAGCAAAAATAAGCAAATCGCTACCCCCCCCCCCCTAGGTGCTTACGTAATATTTGAACGGCCCCACATGCGCTAGTTTTAACAATTCTTTTTTTTTTTTTTGCTTGAAAGGGCTTACTATGTTGGGGGCCAAATGTAATTTCATTAAGATCTAAAAACGGCATGACTTTTTTGTCTTCTTGTCTGCTTTCATGTGCTTTTTATTTTTCCTAAAAACTGTTATTCACGAAATTTTAATATGTTATTTAAGGTTAAAAATAGTCATTGTATTGTATGTATTTTTTAATGGATTTATTTTATAAAAAAACATCACTAATTTGAAGATCGTCTACAACACTTACAAAAAAAAAAAAAAATAAAAAAAAATAAATAAATAAAAAAAAAATAAATAAATAAATCGCTACGAAATTTTAACCTCTTTTTTGAGGTAGAGCACGATTGATTGCACTACTGACGATGCAGCATTATCTGTATTATAACAACCTGCCATTCGTTCTTGAGGTAGGTGAAGAAAAATAGAGAGAGAAACTCTGTGAAACAATAGCGAAGAGATTTTTGTGAATCGCAAACAAATGAAACGTAAGTGCAGATTGAAAAGTAAAATTTACAGACTACATGCGTTTAACTTTGTATGAAACAGCATTATACGCTTATTCAGATTATCTCACGTTCTTCGTCCTAAAATTACATGAATTTGCTTCTTTTCTGAAATTTTTTCCTCAAATATAGGGTGTCAAAAATACACAAGATTGTAAATTATGCGAATAAATAAATTTTATTTATTAATATTGATTAAAAAAAAGTTGGTATTTTTTTATGAAATAATTATTTGTGTAACTATAAAAGGTTCTCAGACTTCCCCCTTCTGAATTTTAACCTGCTTTTGTGTTAAAGAAAATCAATTTAACTTTAATATACCTCTTAATCTACATATATATGCTCCAGTTTTCGGAGTCAGCAGAATTTCTTTTTCCAAATTTTCCTTTCGATGTGTCCAATTCTTGTATCTCTTTGCAGCATGGAGAAACCTTTAACTTACTCATCTCAAAGCTCATCGATTGATCAAATTCCCTCTAAATGAGATGTGACACGTTTGCGCCCCCCCCCTGGCTCTTAATCGATATTTCATGAATAAAGTTCCAGATTCCTTGCGATGTTTTAAAGATTTTTTTTTTTTTTTTTTTTTTTTGTCGTTTTTAAACATAAAATTAGGTTTGCTAGTTAGCCTGGATTATGCATAAGGGGCGATAAGTTTCTAATTACTTTAATCATTTTCAAGTCTTGATAAAAAGAAGCAAACTCCAGCAGTTTTTTTAAATTCTTGTGTTCTTAAAATGGATTCTGAATTTATTTTTGAAATATCGACTGATTTAAAATTTTGTTTCTCATTAGAGGAATTTAATGTATGAAATGTATTTAAAATATGATTATTAGATTTTCTCAATTCGAGTAAAATTTCACTGCATTTCTGAGATTGAAATTAGCATGCAGAATAAGCACTGCAATCAAATAAACTTGATTTGAGAATATATTCGAATTTTTAAAATACACTATCGTCTCTATGATTTTTTTTTTTAAATCTTTTAAAGCCAATAAAATTTAAAACTCAAACTTGCAATGATTTAATTTTTTCTTCCTCAGAGTGAAGGGTATTTTTTGTGTAGTATTTAAAAAAAATTTGTTTTAGTAAAATCTAAAATGTAAGGGGAAATAAAACTGCACTATCACTTCGCATATCTTTTTATTATTTTTATAAACGTCTTTTTTATCTTGGTAAATGAATAAATGCATCACTGAAGTCATCGAATCTGTGTGCTGTTTTACTCTAGTCAATTTAAATTGCTGTGTCAGCAAAAAGAAATCATGTTTGAATATTAAATAGCATGTGTTTTTCATGCATGAGCAAGATACAAAGCAGCATTAAAAACGTAGGGAATAACAATCTGTTTTGGAATGCTTAAGGTTGGAAAATTGAGTGTTTTTAACCTATGAACAAGAATTTAGCACCCAGATGAAATGAAAGTTAATTTAAGAATTTATTAAGTAAGCAGAATTTAAATAATATCATGCAGATTTTAGAAAACGCTTCTGAAAAATTGCCAAATACAGGAATTTTAGAAATCTCTAATATGTGACAAAGTAAAAAAAAAAAAAAAATAAATAAAAAAGAATATGTGACCAGTGCAAATGGCAAAGAAAACCAAATAGTATTGTTACCTTCTCTCACTACCAAGTACTATCTGTGATTCCCACCATTTACAAATGTTGTGAAAGGAGTCCCCCCCCCCCCCCCCCCCGCTTAAAAATGTTAATTTTGCCCCTTGTGTAACAGTTTCGACATAACTCAGGAATATTTCATCCCATTTTTAAATCGCAAATTTAGCCATAAAAATATCAAAATTCCCAGCAGATAAATTAAAAATGTACTCATAAAGAAGACACGTGTAGCATACTAGTTCTGGTTACCGCATAAGAAGCGGACAAAAGGTAAAATGTTCTAAGGGGGTGGAGTGGGGGCATCTTTTTTCGGATGTATTAAAATATCTGGGAAGGGGTGAGTTCGGGATTTAGCATAAGCTGATAACCCAGTTTAGTTTAAATATATAGTTATATTAAATTGATAAATAACAATAATGAAAGATAGAAGATATTTTCTTACCTTTCTGGTAATCCGACGTAGAATATGATTCTTCTTACAGGATTATGTATCTACCTATAATATTTATTTGATTTTATTTAAACATAAATGGTGATCATATGAGGGATGTGTCTTCAGTGAAGAGTCTGTCTTGTGAAAGAAAAGACATCTTTAATTATCACACGCAGTCTGGATTAAATACTGGTTACACTACAAAAAATAAGATTAAATTATTAAAAACAACATTGCAAAACATGAAATCAAATAGAAGGAACGCTCCATTTAAACAAAGGATAGCGCACAAAACTTTGTGCGTGTTGACTTGACCAGTGTCAGTCCTTCAAGTGAATAGTTAAAAGGGGCCCAAAAAGTTATAACAAAGTCAAATAGTCTAGAACAATAAAAAAACTGCTTAATAAGCGATTCTCTTCTATTACGAACCCATTTCAGTCTTAATTGAAAAGTTGACATTACTGGAAAACTTCTTTGGTGCTGCCATCTGTTGCGGCATGTTCAAAACATATATGTCCAACGTAAATGTAGATTACTTTGTAATCTTACGAAAAGTCGCTCGTGAAGTGTCGCCATCTTGTAACGTATTTCACAACTAAATAGATAATTATGTTGCATAATGTCACTGGCAAATTGTCTTGTTACACGCGAGTGGATGTTTGGCATAAAACACTGATGTGCCGAGACGTTTTCCAACAGGATGAAATGCATTATAATGATTTTCGACTTTGTAGTATCTATGACAAACTTGATAAAATGTAAGATGCTGTTTAGTTGTGAATGTTTTATCAATAAAGCTTTCCACTCTGTTGTATTTTCTGTAGAATCTCTATGTAATAAAACACAGTGTAACGAATCCGATGCGAACCCATCCTCGAGAAAAGCGATTATCGCGACCATGTTAGGCATAAAATTCAAGAGACCGTAAGTTTGCCGATTGTTCAACGTATGGAAATATACATATCTGCTTTGTATCGCATCTATTTTTCGTTATTTTCTCTAAAACGTTCAAAACTATCAAATTATAATGTTTTAAATTCTAAATTAAAAATAACGGATTACCAGCTATTATAAACAACGGATAACAAGAGTGCAAGATATAAACAAATGAAGACTGTTGCCATTTAGAACTACAAATTCGAAATCTAGAAACAAATGAACGACTCTTGCAGTGTTTCATAAAAAAAAAAGAAAAAAAACCCCTACAGATTAACATCTGATTTTTTTTATTAAAATACTTGTAAAAGCATATTAAAGCCTTTAAATATTTTGAAATGTATTTTCCACTTTTTCATGTGAACTCACGATTTTGTGAAAAATGGAGGTACAAGCTGTATTCCGTGCACTAGCGCCCTCAGCTGAGTTTTACAGAAAACACCGTCTATTTTTAAACTTTGCTTTGGCGCCATCTTTCGGCAATCAATACAAATGAAAGAATTTTCGATTGAAATTAGAGTTTCTTATTCTTAGAAGGAAAAAAAAATTGTAGACGTAATGATGTAATTCGAGATCAATTTTTAAAAGCTTCATTTATATCATTTTAAAATTTCATTCAATATAAATAAAATGAATAGTATTATTATTATGATGACTTTGATACAATTTTAATTTAGTTTTATTTAGCTTAACATTTATTAGCTTAATTTTTTATTGTTTACATTATAAATGTTTGGTTTTTTTCCCCCAGATGTAACTAAAATATGTTATCATGATTGCATTAGTATGATTCAAAATTATGTTTTCACTTATTAAATTATAATTTTGTTTGTTCAAATGTTATGTTAAAAATCGAAATTTTATCTGCATTGATATAATTAATATATATAGTACATAACATGGTATTGTGTATTCCTTAGACTTTAATTACATTTGATATGAAATATAAATTTTACTTACAATGCAAGTCAATTTCAAATGAATATAAGCTAAATTCTTAAAAACTGATAAAATTAAATTAAAATTTTACGAAAGAAATATAATAATTTTTGATTTTATTTATACCAAATAAAATTTTAAAGTTATATAGCTGAAGCTTTCAAAAATTTATCTTTAAGGCTGTTCTTAACTGGTCTGCTCAACAAGCGCAAAACGTTTTGACACATTTACAAATTCTTTTTTTAGCGGAAAGGTATAAAATTGGAAACCCTGGCCATGGAAGCGATTCGGAATTGAACTGTTTTTTCCATTTTTTGACCAATTAATTACCTATTAAGTTATAAGCGATTTCGATCACGTGACAAACACATTTTTCGACCTTTCTTGAGTGCTCATTCTTCCTTCGCGCGGAACAAAACGCCCACATTAACACTATTTTCTGAACAATCTATTGTGTTTGCCAAAAAAATGAAAAAAAAAAAACCCAGCTAAATTACATAGTTTCTGAACAACACCACCAGCTAGTTTCATGCATTTTTGAACAGAAATAAATTACAACTTATGTCAGAAAGTTGCCCTTTTGGATTTGAGAACACCCTTAATTAAATCAGTGCGTCCGGCATATTTTTTATACAAAAAAACCTCTACAATTTTTTTTTTTTAAAGTTCCTTTGTTTATATTAATTGATGATAAATGACGCCAAGTCCATACTTAGAAATGAAACGTAAAGCTCCATAAATGAGTAAAACCCGCTGACTTGATCCCACAGAGTTCTAATACAATATCTTTATCTCTTAACTCCGTGCCTTGATCCACCCATAAAGAAAAGCGGTGGGACATTCCTTATTCAGATTCATTCATTTTCATAAAAATAATATTTTTTAAAATTAAAAAAATCCTTTAACGCATTGAATACTTAATTTTAATGTTTTGTGAAATTTTCAGAAATTGTGTTTCACTTTGCTAATTATTATTATTGTTGCAATAAATATTGCTGTTTGTTTTGTCTAATTGTTAATGCAGGTCAACATTCTGTCATTTTTGACGGTGTTATACACTAGTATTCTAGTAAGGTATATAGCAACGGCGCATTTTGAACCCTTTAGCAACTTTCATATTTTCTTAAATTTTGTACAATATCAAAATATGCGAAATAATGAAGGATGAAAAACTAAAATAACTCGTTAAAATAACAGTAAATGATGAAAAAAAAATGCAGTGTATGAAGAGGGGAAGTTCCGGAAGCAAAAGAACTTTAATTTAAATTGCTGTTTAAAAATTTAGTTTCTATAGTAAAAGGGAGGGAGTTGGAAGATAGTCCTGGAATGAAATAATAAATGTAACCTAAATACCATTTTTTCTAAATGTTCTAGTAGCATTGACATTTCTTTTTTTACTTTTCTGTTTTATTTGCTGAAGGTGATAAACATTCCTCTAAATTGAAATTAAAAATTATTCGAAACCAAGCACGAGTCTGTAAATACATATATATTTCTATTACTTAATTATAAAATGTACTGTTCATTAAATTGACATTGGCTAATTTAATTGACATATTTTTAAAAATAAAAGCTCGTAGTGCTCTTCCGCATAAATTAAATATTTCTACGAGGCTTTTTTACTGTTAAAAGTATTTTTGTAATGGACAACTATATTTGAAAATTTTATTTAATCTTAAAAAAATTCTATACCTCTTTATGTAATTGACCAAACTGTTCAGTCTTTTGAGTCTGACTGAAAAATATTGATGACTTCTTTCATGGCTGTTTTCTCGGAAGCGTTATTATTTTTATAATGAACTGCGATTAAGGCAAAATTGAAAATATTTATGAAAGAACTTTGCTATGCTCGTTATTGAGCAATGTATGTATGACATATTTTTCTGGATTAACATTAAATAATTAAAACATCATCTTGGATGATTATAATATATTACTTTTGTATGGTTTATAATATATATATTTTTTTCAATCATTAAACTGGTTATAATCTTTCAAAATTTTATTTAGATCGACTTTAATTTTTTTTTTATTATTATATTCGCGTTTTTGATAATTTCATATTTATATCTGTAAGATTTGAAAATTTAGAGATTTAAAATTCATTCATGTTGGAGATTATTCTAAATAAAATCAGCTTTTGTTTGCCACCGATGTTTATAGGAAAGCATTTGTTCGCTGTATTTCTTAATTTTAAGGGGACTGGAAAAAATAGAAGTTTATTAGAAAGTGGTCGATCGAAATAAGGCAAAGTAATACTAAAAATCCTTTCACTACAAGAAAATGAAAGCCGAAGTAATTTTTAATGAATTTTGAATATTGACTTCATCAGAATTAAAACTATATCACACAGTGTACAGTAGTTCAATAGCTCACAAAAATGTTTGACATTTAAAATATTTATAAATATTGTATAGCTAAAAATAAGCGTAAAAGTATTCATAATTATTTCTTCTATTTGAATATATCTTTTACGCCTTTTCATATTAAATATTTTTTTAGGAAATAAAATTATATTTCACCATAAATTAATAATTTGTTTGAAAAAGGGTAGAAAGGTATTGTCGCAAAAATAACAGCTCACTATAGAGACTTAAAAAATAATTTGTTACGAATGCAGAAATGTTATTTATTATTTACGATCATATCAATTGGTACCGCATTTGACAATCGTCCGTTAACGTTATATTCATATTGTTTTTTGCTGAATTTTGAATGCTCTATTTTTTTGTTACGGCAGCTTGTAAAAAAAAAAAAAAAAAAAAAAAAAAAAAAAAAAAAAACCTTAAAAAAATACTTCATTTGCACTTACTAAGAAAATAAATCTGTGAAGAAAACTGATGTTGAATTTAAAAATTTTGACAATGTTTTGCAAAATTAAGTTGCTATTATGCCCCTTTAGAGAATTAAAAAAATATAAAAAAATAAGAGAGACGATCAATTGAGCTGCCTAAATAATAGGGACCTGCAACAAGAGCATTATTATAAGAAATACTTAAAAAAAAAAAAAAAAAAAAAAAACTGAAATTTAATTTTTACTAAAGCTTAGTCAACTGTCTAGAATTTTTTCGTCCAGAAAGTATTGGAAGTCAAGTTTAAAACTATCTACAGAAATTCATGATTATATGTTTATAGAGATTTGTTGTAGACAGTGCTCCAGTCATAAAATAACCCCAGAGGGCAAATGCAGAGGATAAATGCTAGAGAGTATACGCTATAGCTTTTTTTAGCTAAATTTTTTTTTTATTTAACTGAGGTTTAAGTTAAACTTGCGAGTTTAATTTTCCTTACCATTTTCCCACTATAACTTTCTATGTTCTTCTAAATTTTTACTTATAACGAATTTGCATAGTACCCACAGGACATTCAAATAACAAATAATAACAATGTAGTATTTTTAGTACAAAATTTTGGTCTAACATTGTCTTAAAGAGATGTTAAAGAATGGACGGTAAGGGAAAAAAAAAAAAGGACGGAAAGAGTAAAAAAGGGACAATAAAAGAAAAAAAGGGACGGTAAGAATGGAACGGTAAGTAAAATTACCATTTATTTTTAGGCAAATCATATTAAGACTAAGTGATAGCCACAATGTTCGTTGATTTTTAGAAACAGTTATTTACATTGGATTAAATAAAATTAAAAATAAAATAATGATTTACCTCGTAAAGTGTAGGAATAAACCTTGGGGACGGTAAGACTACCAATAAAGTCAGGATGCTTGAAATTGATATTTAAATGCTGATTTTAAATTCTGCAGTAAATTTCCTGTCAAAGAATTTTAGACATTCTTTCTCTAGCATACTTTTGCATCAGAAAAAACTTGAAAGAAATTCTGTGGCTGTATCTGAAGTGATTTTCTGTATAATTTTAGAAGAGTGACGGTAAGGAATCTAAAACCCAGGGACAGAGTTAAAGAAATAATATCAACCGTAAAAATGTGAGCAGGTTAATTTTTTGCTGCATATTTATATAAAATAATTGTCCCAGTTTCAGAAAAAAAATGACGTCGAATTACCTTTGTTGAAACAATTTTATACAGACAGCTCCAAATTTAAAAATCAGCATCAGGGACTAAGGACGGTATAGGAGTTTTTCTGGTATTTGGACCCCCCCAACATCGTTCAAAACTTATTTATCTCTTTAATATTGTTATTCAATCATGCAATGGGATGCTCCCCAGTATATGGAAAAAAAAAAAAAAAAACACAAGAATATGTACTAAAATAAAAATTATTATTAAGGGACTTAAAAGTCAAAAGATTGTGATAATGCCCCATTTAGAGATAGATCCCCAGTATATTCCGGCGAACTTACAAAAAGAACCGATAATTAAAAATATGGAATAAAAGCTGTTTATTGCACCCATTTTCATTTTTAAATGATTCAGAGTTACGATCTTTAAATTCATCTTTCTCATTTCACGTTTTGTAATATATCAGTATGTTCAAAGTGGCAAAACTTCGACATATATTTCTCAATTTGATATTTTTTATTGAAGTTACCTTATACTTTGTTTTATGAAATTAAAAATCGGATTTGCAATAAGATGAATATTTTTTTTCTTCTAAATATAATAAAAATACTCTTGCTGTATTTTTACATATGTCATGACATTTTATTTTTGAACTAATTAAAATTTTGAAAATTTGGTCTTATAGGGTTATAAGAGCGTACTTGTAAGAAAAGTATGAACGAAATGTTGCAAAAAATTAAAAAGTGTAAAAGTGTAGTTTATACAAATCTTTCCCTTTCTTTTATTGTAGCATAATTAAAGCATTTTCTCTTGCTTCAATCGTTATCCTTCACAAAATCGTTTAATATGTTGAAAAGGTCATTTCATATGTTGAACAAAATCTCTTTATTTAAAAAAAGAGGGGGGGGGGGGGAGTACGCCGTAGTGGAATTCATTGGGAACTTTTTGACTTTCTCGGTTCATAATAAAAATATTATTGCATATAAAAATAGGCAGTTTTGTAGACAAATGTATGATAAACATTCTGAAGCTGACAGTTTTAAATTTAAGAATTATTTTAAGTTATTTAACCCTTTATGTACTGAATTATGAATGCATGAAAATTTTATCTTCTAAAGCATTTTTCGTGAATTTTTGAAACATTAGAAGATTTACATAATCATTTAATAAATTTTAGAAGGATTTTAGAAAGATTGGAGGATTTAGAAGGATTAATTAAATTAGAATTTATAAGCATTTTGTGCAATATTTATAACCCCACTCAAATCTTTTCTTTTAAATATTTTTCTTGGTGTTTTGTAGTATTAGGAAATGTACATATATAATGTTCTTACAATAGAAATATAGAAATATTTCCGAATTGAAAAATGCTCCCCCCCTCCCCCCAACGCCAAGAAAGCTGAAAAGATGCAAAGGCAAAAGAAATCATCCTTTTAAAAATATTTTTGTTTTGTGTAACCAATAATGCTTTTGGAACAAGATAATGCATCTATAACTCATTCTAAACTGTATTATAACTAATCGATGTATTAAATGAATTTTATAACAAGTTATTTTAATGCTACTTATAAGTACCGTCAGTAGATAAAGGGTTAATGTTAAAAACGGTCAAAATAGTTCAATTAAAGTTTTATAGGATCACATACTATGAATAGCCATTTAATCGTCTTTCGCAGGTACATACTTGATGGTTGTGATGTGCAGACTGCGATCTTTTTTTTTTAATTTTATCTAATTTAAGCTTTTCAAAATTTTTATTACAATTGGATAAAGATTTAATTCATAGTTTGAAATCAAGTTTGAATCAGTTTTTACCTACTGTTGCCAGATTTTAAAAGCCCAGATAATATTTATAAACACTTTTCAATTGAAAAATCTATTTACACGTGAGTTTAAAAAAAAAAAAAATTAAACTGTTACGTGCGAAAAGTATTCAGTGGTGAAAATTGCGCCATATTTAAGCGGTATATTTAAAAAGTTATATTAAATATTTTCCTATAGCATCTCTAACAGAAAACTTTTCCTCTGAACGTTTACAAAGCCCGGAAAGCAGCGTCTTTTTTTAATTAACCATTTTATACAAGCTAATTTTCAAATGTGTAATTGATCTTTTTTAATCGGTCGCTAAAATAGCCCACATGTATTGCGACAACGGTGGACGCTACCTTGGGCACCGAAAAAAACTCCAGTCAAAAGGAAATAAATAGCAACTCTATTACAGAAGATCATTACTTTCAGGGATAATATTATTTCATTTTCCGTTATAGGGTAATCTTTTTAAAACAAAGCAAATTAGCGTGCTTTTAGAGCCTGCGGGATCTGGGCCGAGAGTTGACGGGTAAAGACGTACGGTTCAAAGACTCCCGAGTACTTGAAAAAAAAAAAATCCAAGGGTACCGAGTCTTCTTAAGTAGTTTTAAAGCAAGTATTTAATTAATTGCTTTTTTTTTTTTTTAAGGTGTTTGTCAGTTTAAATATATATATATTTATATGCACTATGTATAAGGTTAACATCTCCGCGACCAGCGACCCGTATACTACTTTTAAAATGCAACTATTTTTTAATAGTAATCTTCACCTTATATAATCGGAGAAATTCTACAATTAGGTAACTATTTTCTCAGTGTAAGCTACATTTGAATTCTGTTCAAACTTTCGTTGGGGATAACATTAATATAATTTCTTCATGGTCTTTTCATGCAATTGCATTTTGCTTTTTTATGCGATCGGCTGTTTCTGATGCCATTATTTTTATATTCAGTTAAAATTGATTCATCAATTAGATTTACAAGAGGCGTCTTCTTTTTGTGTACTAAATTTCGTTATATATGCGATATTTATATTTTGTTTCATATTTCTTATAGGCGGATTAAAAAAAGGAGGGATGTCGGAGAGAAAAAGTTGTGATTTGCCGGGAATCTTAAAATATGCTATTTATCCGATTTAATCATGTTCGTATTATCCGAGTTATACTGTATTAGTATGAAATTTCTGTCGAACGTCTTGCACTTAATGAAGAAAACTTCTGTTCGACATTGTTCAGGGGTGATTGTGAATTCATGAAAAATACCTGAAATTTTGGCAAGAAAAAGTTTTCCTGTATGGAGAGAGAACATATAGTTTATTCCAGGGAGGTCCAATCCTCTCATTATGAAAAATTTTAATTATGTTTATATGGAGAGAGAACATATAGTTTATTCCAGGGAGGTCCAATCCTCTCATTATGAAAAATTTTAATTATGTTTATATGGAGAGAGAACATATAGTTTATTCCAGGGAGGTCCAATCCTCTCATTATGAAAAATTTTAATTATGTTTATATGGAGAGAGAACATATAGTTTATTCCAGGGAGGTCCAATCCTCTCATTATGAAAAATTTTAATTATGTTTATATGGAGAGAGAACATATAGTTTATTCCAGGGAGGTCCAATCATCTCGTTATGAAAAAACAGTAAACTCTGTGTAAGGCGGACTCTTTTGTAGGTCGAAATCTGTCTAACTCGGAAAGATTTTTAAGTCCCTGCGAATCCATAGACATTGAGTAAAACTTGTCTAAGGTGGAATATTGACTACTACGGAAAATTTTCTTGGTCCCGATCCATTCCGCCTTAGACAGAGTTTACTGTATTAATTTTAATTATGTTTATATGGAGAGAGAACATATAGTTTATTCCAAGGAGGTCCAGTCCCCTCATTATGAAAAATGTTAATTTTAATTATGTTTAGCAATCATATGAAATTGATATTTTAGTCTTATTTTATAAATTTAACTATCAGAAAAACTGGAATTCCGTTAGTCAAAATGAAACAAATAACCTGAATTCAGATACATTACCTGAATACAATCAGCCCTGTTTGTTTTGTATCATTTTGCCTGAGTATATTCTACTTGTTTCTAAGAAATAAAATATGCAACTTTTTTTTTATTTTATGCCATTATAGCAGGATATTCCTATAAATGCAGAGAAATGCAATTGCAGAATAAATGAATGTTTAGCCGTTAAAACACCGTCGTCGACGGCTTCGTATGAATCATCCACTTCCCTTGCGAGTTATTCGATATTTGTGCCTGCTGAATGCGAAACATAAAACGAGAATGACTCCGAAATAACAAATTCTAGATCCTTTGAATTATTTATTCTTGGCTGCAAATTGGTGACTCAGAAAATGAGTTCTGCTGAAAGAAAATATAAAGCTTATTAGAATGACTGAATGGAAAATTAAATATTTCGACTTATTAAGCGGATAATAACTACTTTGGAAATGCAAAATAATGTGATGGCATCTTCACATTTTAATTCTTCATCCTTGTCCACTAGATTTCTCTCTTATATCCATTTCTATCGATCGTTTGTAATACAACATTTAACCCTGTAAGGATTTTTTTCCCTCCATTATTTAAGCTTATATTTAGAAGTACCTGGCCCGTCCCACTTTACCTCTATTAACCACGGAGGCCTTCCGGGTAAAACAACTAAACAAAAACGTAATACCCTAAAAATATTGCGATCAAAATAACGGAGATCCTATGAATTTGCGCCCATAAATCGTTTAAATGACAATAGATAATATTTATAGTTCTTTTAATTCATTCACATAGTAAAATTCCCAGCTTTATAAATAAGAGCGCACGTTTTCTTTGGTAGGCGTAAAATAAAAATATACGGTTTCCCCGACACCGAAAAAAATGCATCCAAATGGGATAGTGAAATTCTATTCCGTACGGCTTGAAAAAGACCTTAGTATGTAGACAACGGACGTTAATTTCAGAAGAGCAAGTGTCCTCCACTACTGATAACACCGGATACATATGAATGCCAAATGCATACCGAATATTCGGTGCATCCCTAAAATTAACTAGGTTCTTTACTGCATTTGTTGCTATCTTAAATCTTTCTGTATTAAATACATAACTCCCTTCTCGTTTCAGCACCCCAATTAATTTCTTTAACACTTTCCAAAATAGTTGAAAAGTGTTTCACTTCGGATTGTCTCTTTGCCGTCTGTCACTCGGATTGCCATGTGATTCTTATGTTATTGATGTTTACTATGGCATGTTCACTATTGAAAATGGAGTGTGTAGCATTTATAGTTCGTTTACAGGTCCACTCAAAAGAATTCCGTTATATTATGGTCTATGAGGGGGGGGGGGGGGGATCGTTCTTGGTGTATTTTAATGTTGCATGTCAATTTCATTATGTTTGAGATGCATTTCTGAGGTGCACCGAAACATGCTTTCTGTAGTATATGGGGCGCAAAGCATTTATCCTTCATTTGCAGGGGCACAAAAAATTTCGGTTACAGTTCTGTATGAGCAAAAAAAGGTCGGAAGCGCGTTTTCAGTTGTGGCGTGCCTTTTTAGGTTTAACTAAGTTTTTGCGAAATGCATGCAGTGTATAATTTCTATAGATCATGTACAGACAGGGCTACAGAAAATAATTCGTAAGCGTTACTGTGTATGATCGTGAATTACTTAGTGTTTTTTAATTTAGTTATGCATTTTCCAGTCGAACTATATATTTAGTATACAAAGATACGTTTGTAGAATATAAATAAATTCATTTACAGGACTACGCAAATATGTACATTGCTGTCTATGGATAGTAATTTCTGAAAGTATGTGTTCAGTTGTGTTATGCGTTTTTATTATTATTATATATTAGCTTAGTATGATAATCTGTACATAATATACAGGGTTGTACAAAATTACTGGAGTGTATATCCATCTATTGACGAAAATTGCTGAAGGTGAATTTTCGACTGCAATTAACCTATAAATTAACCTCGTTTTATAGGTAAGCTAAATTTTAGCACACTATATAGTGTATATACAGATCTATAGATTATGTACAGGGATGTACAAGAGACTTTTAGTACATTTTGGCTCCAGACAGTAATTGCTGAAATCTGGTTTTCAAATGTGTTATGCATTTTCTAAGTTGTTTATTTTGATATCTTTTTCACCTTCTTAAATGATAAAGTTTTGTTACAGCATTCTGGAAATGTTGGAAAGTGTATCATAATCTGTGCTTGGCGCATGATTTTTCTTTCTTGTTTACGTTTATCGCTGTTATTACAAAATGTTGTATTTTTAGCCCATTCCGTCAGCTGCTTTGAATTGTCCGATATCTAAATTGATGCCAGGTATTATTTTTTCTTCTAGCGTTTTCAGAATTCATATTTTCTTGCTTTAAAACCGTTATATTTCAACGTTTTCTGTTCTGATATGTCTTCTTGTTTCTACTTAGCTTGCATAAAAATTGGACTATGTTTCCCAAAGCGAACATTTTATGCATAAAACTTGGACTTCGTTTCCTTGAGTGAACATTTTATGAATTTATATTTATTTCCTTTCCCATATTATGGCCCAAAAAGCGATTTTGTGAAACAGATTTTGTTTATTTTAAAAAAGTAAATAAATAAATGGAGGTTGTAGTTTTTTTCCGTGTTTGTATGCTTTTTGCGTAGGCATTTCAGACATAGCTAGACTTATAATTTCTCAAAATAAATGATAAATTAATAGCAAATAAAATCAATAAAACATAATTTAAATAAATTTAAGATTAATTTTTGTGAAGAAAATTAATTGCAACATAATTAAATGAAATTAAGTTTGTATCGTATTTAATTATCTTGAAGTAGAAATTGGAAACTTTTAGCTTAATTTTTATGTTGATTTTTAAGTTTATTAGGGCCTAATTTGCATATCTGTGATTTGTTGGGCGCTTCTGTTAAAAGGTTACACCTAACCTAGTCCGTGGTTGTAACGCGCTACAAGTAACAAAACTACAGCAGTTTCTACTTTTTTTTTTTTTTTTTTTTTTTTTTTTTTTCTGTAGTTTGTAGTGTAACGCGCTATATTTTGGGAATATAATGTAACAAATAGGGCAATACAAAAAGAAAAAAAAAATGCATATATACGCTAATTTTAACGCTACTTCAAGAGAGAAAAAAAAAATTTAAAGTACAATTCTACAAATGACGTGATCGGAATTTTCCTTTTTTGTGCAAAATGCGCAACAATTTGTGAATATCATACAAATCTCATCTGTAATGTTTATTAATGCATCGTATGGCGTCATAATTGTTTTCTGTTAACACTTGCCGGTAAAACCAAGTATCCTGACCCACCAAAGAAAGCAGTTTTCTTGCTTTAACACTTGTCTACATAACTTGTTATTAGGTCTTCATGCTTTAATGCTGAGTTTCTTCGGTACTTTTCGGTTAGCCGGACGCCAGTGTTATATATATATTGTATCAATGCAAAAACCCTTGACGGGTTAAAAGTTTCTGACGCAGCAATTTATCTTATGCTCTAAGAATTTTAAATATGAAACTTAAAAATACTGATATCAAATTTTGAGTGACGTTATGCTATTTCTTAAAAAATATATTTGTATTTATTTCATCATTTTATTTTTGTTTTATTTATAATCGCATGTGCAAAAGTTATGTTCAACATGAAAAGCTGCATAAAATTTTATTCGCTGTTGCTTTATCATTTACATCTCTCATAAATTCAAAATATGAGTTTTAAAAGATATGATATAAAATTTAAGTGACGCCTTGATGTGACTTTAAAAGGTTTGTTTTAAAATTCAATTTAAATTATTTTTGACTTGGTTAAAATATTTTTTTACATCTATACAATACTTTTAATTTTCCAATTCACTGTTAAATATATCACTTTCATTGAATCTATACTATGCATTGAAATGTATTTATTTCAATAAATTGATTTATCTTTTGTGTCACGCTATTCAAAATTGTGAGTAAGATTTATGTAAATGGTTTCTTTGCGTCATTGTGTCCAAACTACATGAAATGTATGAAAAAGGATAGTTTGACGCAAATAAACCATTTACATAAATCTTACTCACAATTTTGAATAGCGTGACACAAAAGATAAATCAATTTATTGAAATAAATACATTTCAATGCATAGTATAGATTCAATGAAAGTGATATATTTAACAGTGAATTGGAAAATTAAAAGTATTGTGTAGATGTAAAAAAAATATTTTAACCAAGTCAAAAATAATTTAAATTGAATTTTAAAACAAACCTTTTAAAGTCACATCAAGGCGTCACTTAAATTTTATATCATATCTTTTAAAACACATATTTTGAATTTATGAGAGATGTAAATGATAAAGCAACAGCGAATAAAATTTTATGCAGCTTTTCATGTTGAACATAACTTTTGCACATGCGATTATAAATAAAACAAAAATAAAATGATGAAATAAATACAAATATATTTTTTAAGAAATAGCATAACGTCAGTCAAAATTTGATATCAGTATTTTTAAGTTTCATATTTAAAATTCTTAGAGCATAAGATAAATTGCTGCGTCAGAAACTTTTAACCCGTCAAGGGTTTTTGCATTGATATCATTACTTTTTTGAGGTTAGTGATAAAATTATTAAAAAAAAGATACTTATGGAATTTAATGCAGATTTAATTTTTACTATTTTATTACAATTTTCCTTATAGCAGTTTGTATATAAAAACAAGTGGGTAAGTATAATCGCAGATCGCACAGAGGGTTTCATTTGATATTCCTTTAAAAACACTTTATCCTTAAATTAATAAATCCAAAATGTTAATTTATAATTATTAAATCCTTACATAGATGGTGCACCAATAGTTCCAATTTTCATGGGGCAGGGAACGCATTCTTTTAAACAAACCACCTTCCAATTGAAGTCACCAAAAACCAAGTTGAATAAGCCAGACCCCGTTGTGTTGTTTAACAAACAGCAGTCTCATGTCCCCTCCTTCCCCCCTTTTTCAAAATTTTTCAGACCAGTACCTAAGAATGGAACCGAAATAATTTTTTCTCTTCAGAAATTACGATACAAAAATAGTATGCAGTACTCATAAATTTACTTTAATGCTATATAGGGTGATTATTAAGTTACTTATAACGTTTGGAATCTGTTGCATTGATGTCCGAAAGGTGGTTTCTGAGCTATGGAAGCTGGACCCATAAGGCGCCATAGAGGGGCGAAGCAAACTAGTGTCTATCATAATTATATCTGCCATGTGGACTAATTGCGATATTTAATCAAAATAGCCCCCCCCCCTCCTCATCCCCGGAAATATAACAAATACAAAATGTATCGTAAACCTATCGTCAAATAGGTTTTTATTTCTTTTTCCCTAAAAAAAAAAAAAAAAAAAAAAAAAAAAAAAACATGATTTTTATATCTGTAACGTAAATAGCGGACGAAGCCCGTAGTTCCTATCATAATATATATTTTTAATAATTTTATATAGTCTATAATAAAAATCAGACTTAAAATAGTCTAGTTCCATGAGTACTTGTAGTGTCAGTTACATGCTACGATTTTTGGATACCAGTATTTTAGAACGGGAAAATGTGACTTATTTTATCGGAGATATCTCATTAATTGAATAAGGTGAAGCAAACTTTTTGAAAAAAAGGTGCCCAACAAGCATGGCAGTTATCAGCTATGTGACTTTGTGCTAAAGTCCATTAATTTGATCTGCTTTAAAAAGATTACGGAAGATTGAATTATAGTAGAACCTGGATTAACCGAGCTTCGATTAATCGAGGTTTCTGTTAACCGAGCCGATAACAAAGTCTGATTTTTTTTCCCCTTTTGAATGAGCCTTAAAAATAACCACACTCTTTAGCTCACTGTCCGTGCTATACAGGCCCTTCTGCCCCCAAAAGCACTCAACTCCAAAGAAACACAGGACCCTGAGAAGTCAATAGCGAACAATGCTTTGTTTCCAGTGGCTGTGTGAACTTTCGTAAATTTTTCAATTTGCATTTTAAAATTTACTACTGGTAGTTGATTTTCTTTTTAAATTTGTTAAGCTGTGAAACAGAACTTTACATATATTTATTTTTATTATTTAAAAAACGTTCTATATATTTTTTTAAAAGAGATGTTAAATTCGCAAGCACGGCGAGTTTTTACACACAGTTTCTATTAACCGAGATTTCCGATTCCGATTTACTAACAGTCCCAATTAGCTCGGATAATCGAGGCTGCTCTGTATAATTAAAAAATCAATGGCGATCTTACTGTAAACGGGTTTCCCTTTTACTGAGGGATTTCAAAACCGAATCAGCTGATGTTAGTTGCTGTTTCCGTGCTTGATTAAATAAGATTAGTTAAACATTTGAAAATTACCAAATATAAAAGGAACTAAGTCAACAGAGTGTTTGCTTTATGGTATTTTTTAACAACGCTATAAGAAAATGATTTTAAATAAGAGATTTTAAATGTAACGTTTTAAATCTGACATAATTTTCACCAAACTTTCCTTTCTCTTTGTAACATTCAACTGAAAATATTTTTATTATTAGAAAGATAATATTATTATTTGCGCTACCTTAAAATTGGCAACTATAGTTAAAAATATCATCTCGAAATTTGAAATAAATCTCTCATATAAATATATTTTTTAATTTAAACTGTTTTGCAATATTATTATTTGGCCACTTTGGCCAATATGACGTAATTTCCTCCATTTACGACTTTTAACACATATCAATGAATTTATTATTTAAAAATTTTCTTTTTCTTTTAATATTCACATGTAAATATAATTTTTATGACGTAATTTTCAATGTTTTCCTGCTTTTAATGCGTAATCATTTAATTCTAATTTGAAAACAATTGATTATTTTATAATTTTCTTTCATTTTAAGTAAGCATGTGTAAAAACAATTTTTATGACGTAATGTTTAATATTTTCCTGCTTTTAACACGCTATCATTTAATTCTAATTTAAAAGGATTTTTTTCTGTTTATAATAGTCACGTGTGAATAAATTTTTAATTTAAAGGATATATTATTCTTTGCGCTGTTTTAACAATTGGCAACAATTTAAAATAACCTTTTCTAAAATATGTAAAAAATATCTCTGGAAATTCTGAAAATTTTAATTTAAAATTGAAATAAACCGTCAAAAAATTAGGCAAGTTAAAAATAATAAATGCACTCTGCAAACTTCGAGTTTCTATTGAATGATTAAATTGAATGAAAATGATTAAATTCCCATGTATATTTTTTTTCCTATGAGACTTTTTTAATAAGACAGTTTTATCCAGATTTAACATTAAATATCTCTTAAAATAATTCTTCGATTTAAAAACTGTCTACTTCAACGTTTTTATCAAACATTTCTCTATAATACTACCCATTTTAATATTTTTGTATGCAGTAATTTTCTTAATATTTGCGAAATAGACCTCTAGTCACAAGAGATTCTTTCAAAGCGGTGAAAAGCGTTTTTTCTTTTTTTTTCCGAATAAGAGACAAAATGTAGTACGCAATGGAGAATTTGCACGTTTTCTAACTTTATCACGAAACAATAGTACATGAAAAAATAAGAAGGATACCCTGCATATGTTTTTTATTTTGAGCTTTTATTACTGATTTATGATTGTTTTAATATCGCACTATTTACCGTATCCCGAAAACGCTCCATAATACTAATACATCTGACGTCACAGTTCATGACAACAAACGACTGTTATTCTTTACGTGTGTCGCTTTTCAACTTGTTCATTTTAAATATTGCTGTTTCTAAAATTATTATGACTGAGAGCACAAAGTCATATTATAAATACAGTGAAACCTCTCTGTGCGACCACCTACATTAAGCGATCACCTCCATTAAGTGACCACCTCCCTGAACGATCAGTTTTTCATTGAACGAAATTTATTCCCATAGGCTCAATACTAATTTTACTTCCGTTCAGAGACCATCCCAGCTGACCTCTCTCCATGAGCGACCAATTTCTTTGAAGAAAAGGAAACAAATTCCGTTTTTTCCTGTCACTTGAAGAAGGTTTTATTAGAAAAATAATTCCGAGGGGCTTTAAACTTCTAAATAGGTTTAGATTTTTTTTTATTATTATTCCGGTAACTTTTTAGTGCTTAAACCCCTTTATGCCTTTTTAGACAATGAAGTTAACTCTGATGACGAATTAAGAATGACGATCAATAAACTCCCCTACCCTATTCAGTTAGGAAACTCTCAAAGAAATAGATAAATTAATGAAAATATCTTTATTTGTTCCCGTCCAAAAAAAAAAAAAAAAAAAAAAAAAAATTGTATTTATTTACTGAGTTTTGAAAGGACTTGGAAATAAATGTTATGAAAGATAAAACCGTAAAACCAAAGCAATCGTCAATATATTCATTTTTAAACACTGCAGTAATTAACTTATATAATTAACTTTTATTTTGATACTTAAATTTTTATATTTTTTCCTAATGTGAAAAATAAATTCTAGTAACATTATTTCTACTTTTTTTCAACAATTAAAATCTAGATTTAAACATGACCTCCATTATGAGGCCACCTCTTGAAACGATCAATTTTTATTAGAATGAAACATGGTCGCTTTAAGGAGGTTTTACTGTACTGTATTGTACCACTCTGCACTAATACAACCAGTAACTTCTAGCGAAAAGTTGTTTTTCAGTGTGCCAAAAGACCCTGCCATTAGAAAATCATGGACTAAAGCTATGAAGAGAGATGACAAGAAAAATCCTAATTTATCTAATGCATCATCTCTTTGATCTTTTGAAGATCATTTTTCAGTAACTTTATGTTTGATTTTGTTTAAATATTACTATTTTAGAACATTAATTGATTGGATAAATAGTTACTCAAGAGAAAAAAAAGGCATTCATATTTATGATGTACTCATCCGTATTTAAAAACAAACAAAACACTCTGTAGTAGATTTCATACGTATATTGTATCTGTAAAGATTAATAAGCAATAACCCTGTTTTATTGATGATTAAATAGGTAAAACGTAGAAACGTCTAAGATATGACACACACAAATATGTTAGTTTTTATTTAGGAAGTAAATAAAAATTTTATTGCGTAAGTGTACATTTTTATTAAGTTAGGGACTAGGTTTAAAAAATAAAGGATTTATTTCGAAACAATATTTTGTCATGTCTTAATAGATATTATAAAACGTAAAAATATTGAAACTACTCAAAAAAATTTTAATATTAAATTTTTACTTTTCAACATAAAAATACTTTAGGTCCCGCTGCCTATGACACCGTGTAGCAGGCGTGCTTCGACAGTACTGCATAATCTTAAAAAAAATCATCTGGAAAAAAAAACCGCGAACCACATCCCCGCTGTCTGCGGCATCGTATAGCACCACGTGCTGCGCACGCACTGCAAATTCTTGTAAAAAACCTAAAAATTTACAAAAGTGCCCCCAGGGGACGAAGTGTGTGGGGGGGGGGGGCACCGGATGTGCATAATATGAATAAGTTTTCATACACCTTTCTAACGATATGTCACATGAGGCGCGTACTCAAAATTTAGAAAATAGCTCCTCCCCGGATGACCCTTCCCTCCCTCTGCATTTCCCACTCTTTCAAATATCTAATGTTAAAAAATAATATTTATTTGAGTGTTAAATGAAAAATCGCATTTAAAACGCAATAAATAGTTGATCTGAAGGAAAAAAGAGAAAACGCCCCCCCCCCCCCCCCCACACACACACACACACCACCACCACCAAAAATCAACTCATCTTAAATTTATAAAATCTTTATTATGCGTTAAAACAACGTCAAAGTTTAAAAGCGATCAGTTCTTTATTTTTCCTAATTTTAACAATATCCCGTCAATTTTCTCTATGTGAAAAGACTTTTAATGAGTTTAAAAATCGATTTTTTCATAAACTTAGCGTTCAGTTTTTTTCAAATAGACATTTTATAAATCAACGTACAAAATAACATCCAGATGCGAAAGAACCAAATTTGTAAAATCAGTAGTTTAAAAATTTCGAACCTTTATTTCCAAAGCTTAGTAACTCTTTTCTTTCCGTTCCGCTTGCCTGTCGTGAACTGTGACGTCATAGTAAGTCATGCCCCGATTTGAAGCGACGTGATTTTAGCTTACTTTTAGGACTAATTATTTAATAGTATAGATATTTTTTTCGCGTTTTCGAGAACATTTTTGAAAACTGAGGATGTGGAACTATCAGAAAAATATATAAATGATCAAATCCCCCATGTGTGCAAATTCCTCATTGCGTCAAAAGATGGCGACACCAAAATTCTGGTATGCTTATTATGTAAAACTTCATTGTTATTTATAAATAAAACATTTCAACTAAATTATTTATTATAAAATAATTATTACATCACAATAGTTTTTATGCAAGGAAAATAATAATTATAATAATTATAATATTATGGATGTCAGTGATTACATATTGATTGACCGTCATAATAATAAAAAATGATATTATAAAAAGAAGAGCTGAAATGAATTATTTTTTTACGTTTCTGATCGTGTGATTTATATTCAAATAATAATTATTAATGTATATTTTTTGTAAAGTGATTGAAATTAAATATATTTATAAAATTTATGGTAATATTTTTATTGTTGAAAAATTGCCAAGAAATAATCATCATCAAATTGGCGTCATTATAATTGTAATTTTATTTAACTTAATAGCAATTAAAAAATTACAAAGGAACTGAGAATAATGGTCAACTAACAGACTTAAAAAAAAAAAAAAAAAAAAAAAAAAAAAAAAACTTCACACGCACTAGAGAGTATCGAACTGCCTCTGTTAAGATCAGTAGACGATAGCCCTCAACCACTCAGCCGTGGGAAGACAAGATTTTTCTCCCCAAAAGTGGTTAAAAAGAAAGCATGTGTATGAATACAGTGTCATGCATTTTCGGTGAAATTTCCATAGAATGGCGAAGAAATATAGTCCGATTTTTCATGCGCATTATAAAACGAACAAGAGTCTTGCTGGAAACAAGTAAATTGTTATTTGGTTCATCTGAAACATATTTATTTGATTTTTAAAAAATCGCCCGTGTCATTTTCGAGAGAAAAAAAAATCGAATTATTTAACGAACGAGAGTTTTCCCAGAAAAAAGAAAAGTGTTATTCACCTCGCCTTAATCACATTTATATTATGTATCAATTTAAAAATAATCGTTAGAACCGTTTTCGAGATTTTCAAATTAGGAACTTCCTCGATATTATACCAACGTTTTCACTTTAAAAATGACTATTTAGATCTCAAAATATACTGCACGTAGAAATGTAAAAATTTCAGTATACGATTAGACTGCAGATATAAGACTGTTCTAGAAAATTCAGAACAATAAGACGTATATCTGCTGAGTTATTAAAAGGCGGCTTTTCGCATTTTCTTTGATGTCGAGTTAGCTGTATATATGAGTTCCGCCATCTACGAATTCTATGATACGATACGATACGATTTTAACGATACGATACGATACGATTCTAGGCTTAAGGCTGCGTCACTCGAAATACTACCGTCTTCCATGATATGTACACACACACATTAGGGTGGTTCAAAAAAACTTTTTTCGAGATAAAGACCAAGACACACCATGCTTTTTTTACATTTATGCATAGTATCACTCTCCTAAAATTGTAGATGTTTACACCTACAGGAAGAGGGTGCTCAATGACCCTTCATTTCGACACTTTTGGGTAATTTTACACTATTTTATATTTTTAGGTTGATGAGAATATACATATGTTTAAAATACATAATTTTTAAACAAAAGCTGATCTTTTATAAACTTTCATAATTCCTAGTACATAATATAAAGTTTAGTTGAAGTATTTGGCAACAGTTTTTCTTTCTAATACATTTGGCAAAATTGCAACACTCCTGACAAAAAGAGCCGACATTTTGTAAACAAGGCTATTTATTGCAAAGTTCTACAAACTACAGGCTGAAGTTCAGTGATAATTATAAAACAGATTAGGTGTTTCTGTGTGTGTTTATAGAATTAGTAGATTAACACGAGATGTAAATAAAACTATATTGAGAATTGACATGTTACAATTTCTTGCATGTGCACAGGAAAGAGCGCTTGCAGTTTACAAGGACCGGGGATTTTGTTACCCGGCTGCGAAAATTGGGAAATCAGCTAGAAAGATGAGCTGTTGTGTACAGTGTGAATGCTCGAGTTCAACTGCCTCTTCAAATGTACAATCATTGAAACCAGGAAGTGTCCTTGATCAACAAGCATAACTCACAATAATTATTTTTAAACAACTGAGGAAATGAAAGTATCTTGATATGATAAACAAAATTGGATATAACACCATTTCAGATGATTCATGGTAATTGCTAATTGCTAAGGAGATAATATCAATAAGGGTTTTCTTAAATAAAAGTTATAACAATAAATCACTCTAAAGTGATTTTAGTTGAAGTAAATGGGTTCTCATAAATCTAAATTGATAAAATGTATGTTCACTGAACATGCTCCCCCCCCCCCCTATCAGGGCTTTAGTCCTGATACTGAGGGAGTAATGCTAACTTGTGTACCGGGCGTTTGCAGAATGAAGACCCGCGTTGCACAGTCACCACTCTGTTGAGTCCATCACTGCCTGGGTGGACCTCCGTAATACGACCCAACGGCCAAGTTCCAGGCGGTTGATTTGCGTCCGTTAATAACATTACCTGGCCCACCTCGATGTTAGGCGTGGCGATCTTCCACTTAGCTCTGGGTTGCAGCGAGGCCAAGTATTCTCTGGTCCAATGTTTGGAGAAGCCGGCTTTCATGTCTTGGAGCAGCTCCCATCGTTTCTTTAAATTGGTTGTAGTGGTTGCTGACTCATCGGGCATAGAATGCAAAACATCGCCTGTAAGAAAATGTGAGGGAGTGAGAACATTTATTGAGTCAGTATCATTATCGTTTAACTGTATAAGCGGCCGCGAGTTGAGCAAGGCTTCTATCTGCGTGAGTAACGTGGTTAGCTCTTCGAAAGTGAGCAATGTCTCTCCTATGACTCGCTTGATGTGATACTTTGTTGATTTTATCGCAGCCTCCCAAATCCCGCCAAAATGAGGGGCAGAAGGAGGGATGAAATGCCATTCTAGAGAGTTTTCAGCTTGATAGTGGGACATTATTTCATTATCTGTAAATGAACGCCACAATTCATAAATTTTGTCTAACTTTCTGGATGCACTGACAAAATTGGTGCCATTGTCGCTGTAAAGATGCCGTGGGGTGCCTCGCCTTGCGCTAAAACGTCGAAGGGCGGCGATAAATGCCTCAGCTGTCATATCACTCACAGCTTCAATATGCACCGCTTTTGTAGCCAAACAAATAAACAAAGCTATATAGCCCATTGGTTGTTTTTGCACCCCGACCCTTACTAAATTTAATAGATATAGGGCCTGCGTAATCAACACCGCTGGAGAAAAATGGACGTTCCAGGGTTACTCGATGCTGTGGCAAATTCCCCATTTGTTGAGGGGTTGCAATGGACCTTTTATATCTGTAGCATTTTAAACATCTATTGATGCATTTGTTAATGATCTTTTTTCCACCAACTATCCAATAAGATTGTCTGATGATGTGGGATAGCAGTGAAGGCCCAGCATGTAAATGGGCAATGTGTTGTTGCTGTATTAACAACTCAGCCATTTTATGCTGTGAGGGCAAGATTAAAGGATGTTTGTGATTAAAGGATAATTGTGAATGTTGTAAGCGTCCTCCCACCCGTAACGGCCCCTTATCATCAATAAACGGGTGGAGGGATTGTAACGTACTTTTCTTTGGTAAAGCTTTCTGTTCTTGGATACATTTAAATTCCTCCTGAAAGTAAGAATTCTGAATCCAACGAACAATATTCTCTTCAGCAGCTTTTGTTTCTTTGTTAGTAAGATGTGGTGAAGAAATTTCTGTTTTGTTAGACTTCTTGCATTTTTTGATAAATCTTTGGCAATATGCCAAAATGCGAATAATTTTTGCAAGTGAAGAGTGCTTTTGAAACGAATTATCAAATAGATCATTTGATGTGTGGGCGTGAAAGGAAAAAATTGGATCAGACCTTTGTTCGGCTTTGATTTGATCATCAAATTCCTCAACATTTGAGTCATCTTTGGGCCAATTGGATGGGTCTAAAGTTAGCCAACTTGGCCCCTTCCACCACAAATCACAACCTGGAAGACATTTTAGATCAATACCGCGTGAAGCGATATCTGCGGGCTTCTCTTTGGATGGTACATGTCTCCAGTGCTTTGTAGGTAGAATTTCGGTAATTTGAGCTGTCCTATTCGCGACAAAAGTCTTCCATTTACGCGGATGTGCAGATAGCCAAGAAAGGACGACTTTGGAGTCCGTCCAGGCGAAAATATCGAACTTGTAACTCTTTAATGGTTCCATGACGGAACGGAACAGCTTAGCTAGTAGGTGCGCACCGCAAAGCTCTAATTTTGGCACTGAAATCTGTTTGATTGGAGCAACTTTAGTTTTAGAAACTAAGAGAAAAGAGTTTATTTTCCCCTTATAACTTTGTCGGCAATAAATTGCGGCAGCATATGCCAATGTTGAGGCATCAGAAAAACCGTGTAATTCAAACGGGTTACCGGATGAAAGCGTGACACATCTAGGAACAGACAATTGATTTAGTCCGTTAAAGGAAATTTGAAATTGTAACAATTCGTCTGTAAGATGCTGCGGTATAACAGAGTCCCAGTCCCCTTTTGTAAGTCAAAGTTTCTGATAAAATACCTTTAAAATCACAGTACAGGGCGAAATTAGACCTAGCGGGTCGAAAATCCGTGCAGACTCAGCTAAAATGTGTCTCTTTGTAAGAGGTGGAGTGAGTGTTAATGCAGTTATGAAAATAAAACTATCTGATGAAGAGTTCCAGCTTAAGCCTAGAACTTTGGAGCTTCCGTTGTCACTAGGAATGATTTCAAAATTTGATTCAGTGCTAGAAGAATCTATGAATTCATTAAGAAATGCCTGTGAATTTGAATTCCACTTCCTCAAGTGGAAACCATGCGCGTCTAAACCATCTGTAATTTCTTTGCAAGTTTCTATTGCTTCCCTAACAGTATTCGTACCGGATAATAAGTCATCCATGTACATATCCTCTTCTAACATGCGCGAAATGCAAGGATTTTTTGTATAATCCTGAGCGATTTGTTTTATACATCTAGTTGCCAGAAAAGATGCTGGCGCTAAACCATATGTGACAGTTTTCAATTTGTAATTTTTCATTTCCTCAGTTTCAGATGCTTCAGTTGGTAATTGAGCATCATATTTATCAAAATCGGAATTAACTGTCTCTAATTTTTCTAATTTATTGTATAAGTCATTTTTTTGAAAGGTTTGCTCAGAGTTAATGAAGTTATTTATCCTTGTTAGAGCAGATTTAGCTCTGCCACGTAAATTTATAGCTGCCTTTTCCAATTCTTCAGCAGCCTTTTTTGCGGCTTCCAAGTCGGTATTCATTATTCAAATAATGAGGTGAATAGCGTAAAAAACAAAAGCCAAACCGATAATAATAATAAGATAAAATGTACTTATCTGTAATAAATGTGATGCGAGGTGCTCCGTCGTCTGTTGCAATTCCACATAAAACTGGTGAAAACACTATTTAGAACACTGAAGTAATATATGATGAGTGTACATTAATCCAAGCTTGAAAAAGTATCCAAGATCTCGCCGGTGCCTCCAACTTTTATGTTTCTGTGTGTGTTTATAGAATTAGTAGATTAACACGAGATGTAAATAAAACTATATTGAGAATTGACATGTTACAATCTCTTGCATGTGCACAGGAAAGAGCTCTTGCAGTTTACAAGGACCGGGGATTTTGTTAGCCGGCTGCGAAAATTGGGAAATCAGCTAGAAAGATGAGCTGTTGCGTACAGTGTGAATGCTCGAGTTCAACTGCCTCTTCAAATGTACAATCACTGAAACCAGGAAGTGTCCTTGATCAACAAACATAACTCACAATAATTATTTTTAAGCAACTGAGGAAATGAAAGTATCTTGATATGATAAACAAAATTGGATATAACACCATTTCAGATGATTCAGGGTAATTGCTAATTGCTAAGGAGATAATATCAATAAGGGTTTTCTTAAATAAAAGTTATAACAATAAATCACTCTAAAGTGATTTTAGTTGAAGTAAATGGGTTCTCATAAATCTAAATTGATAAAATGTATGTTCACTGAACATTAGGGGTTACAAGAATTATTTTAAAAATATTTTTATTTAATATATTATTATTATTTTAGAAAGAAAAAGTGTTCTTGAAGAGTTAAATGACATTACACAAATTCCACAATATTGATAATTTTCTAATTGGTCTTATGGCTTTAGATCCATCATAGTAATAATAGTATGGGCAGATGTGAAAAAATGAGGGGTTGTCCTGGTCTGTACGAGTAAGTTTATTTTTTTCCATAGGTTTTTGAACCACCCTAACACACATATGTATGTATACATATAGCTTCTATATATGTATAAATATACATATATATGTATTTAAGATGTAACAGTCGTGGAAAAAAAAAAGTAAACACGCCCTACTAACTCCTCAATAAATTATCGTAGACGAAAGTTACTGATACCGAACGATTGGAAATAAGGTGTATTTTTAAATGATGTATATAAAATTTGCTTAGGGGGCCATCTACATATTAACACGAATCCAAACTTCATTTTTTTTCTAGAAACGAAATTTCAAGTCATTTGAATGGTAAGTTTTTGAATTATAGACATTCAAAACTGAGTGCTTCTAATGTTAAATTACATTTGCATATTTTTATTTATATCTCCTGAAATTATGCTCCTAATGTTCTAAATTTTGTGTAGCAATAATACTAATATATCCAAACATAAAATTATAAAAATTGCAAATTCAACGTATTTATGATATGAATTATGAAATTAATATGCGAAAAAATTATGAATTGCAACCTACAATTTTTTTAATGGAATTAGATTTATGGCCAGTGCTCTGCCAGCTTCAGCCAGGAGGTCCCGGGTTCGAATCCTGGTCCGGACATTTTTCGCCCAGTTGGAAATTTACATCTAATATGATTTGTTTACCAATTAGAATAATTGTGTTAATATTAATCTAGTGTAATTTCGTATCCAGCGATTTCTGGAGTTCCTTTACCTGAGATTTATTCTGTTGAGCTGAACCAGATTTCAGACCAGATGCTGTAATCATCAAGGTTAGCTGGGTGAAAAAGTTCGACCAGAATCGTCCGGGATAGCTCAGATGGCAGAGCACTGGCGGCTTCAGCCAGGAGGTCCCGGGTTCGAATCCTGGTCAGGACATTTTTCGCCCAGTTGGAAATTTACATCTAATATGATTTGTTTACCAATTAGAATAATTGTGTTAATATTAATCTAGTGTAATTTCGTATCCAGCGATTTCTGGAGTTCCTTTACCTGAGATTTATTCTGTTGAGCTGAACCAGATTTCAGACCAGATGCTGTAATCATCAAGGTTAGCTGGGTGAAAAAGTTCGACCAGAATCGTCCGGGATAGCTCAGATGGCAGAGCACTGGTGGCTTCAGCCAGGAGGTCCCGGGTTCGAATCCTGGTCCGGACATTTTTCGCCCAGTTGGAAATTTACATCTAATATGATTTGTTTACCAATTAGAATAATTGTGTTAATATTAATCTAGTGTAAAAGAAAAGCAATTGGGCATTCTCACTAGCGAGTTCTCCCGGGTTAAAAACACAGTTTGAAGCATCAAAGTAACTTGTTCATTGGGGCCTACTGTTAGCCGATTTGTCATCAAAAAGCACAGGAAAGATTGATCGTTTAGCGGTACTAGTTTTTTCTAATAATATATACTAAACTTCTTGGAGTTCCTAAGTTATTGTCTAGAACTAGCAAATCAGCAGCTGATGCTGTCTTCGAGCTCTTAAAATCATAGAAATGTGAATCTCAGCTAATTAACATGTGTTTTGATACAACCCATACAAATAGTGGAAGATTAAAAGGAGCATACACACTTCTTGAGCCAAAAATAAGCAGGAACTTTTTGTGGATAGCATGTCGGCATCACATGATTGAGGATCTACTTTCTGATGCATTTAGTGTGTGTTTTAGACAATCTACTAGGTTTGAAGTCTTTTTTATTTAAAAGATTCCGAGAAAACTGGTCTAAGCTGAAGCACCATGAAACAATAAAAAAAAAAGGACCCGTAACAGTGTCAGACAGTTTAAAAACTTTTACTTCTAATCAGCTAACATTGCTACAAAACTATCTAGGGATGACTACAAAGAAATTTTAAATCTTGCATTATTAACATTAGACATTCAACTTACAATTTGGAAACCAAGTGCTCTTCACCGAGCTCGCTGAATGGCAAAAGCCATTTATTCCTTGAAAATAGAGTTATTGTTTAATGGGAATGGAACCACAATAGTGTTACTTGCTCGAGAGTTTCCAATGTATACAATGATTTAATCGGTTTGTTGTGTGTTTATTTTTGTAGTCTTGGTTTACTTGCCCATCTGCTGTTAATGCTCCTCCTAATGATGTTTTACTGATTCAAAGGTTGAAAGAATATGATGGCAATCAATCAATGTAGGATTTACAATTATGTTACGTCATTCATGACATTTGAGTGGGGAACTTGCAACACTTAGCTTGTTTTCAGATTTTGTTTCTGACGAGCAAAAATCAGAGCTAGTTTTCAACATGAAAAAAGAAAGGAGTTCTATTTTACATCTATTAGAAATACTTCTCCTCAAATTGGATGATTTGTGTATTTCTAATAGTTTCTTTGAAACTACTAAAATTGAAGATAGTTTCCTCAGTGTACCAGTTAAAGATTGGCCTGAAACTGAATCCTAAAAAAAAACTGCCATATTTGCTGAAAACTTATCTTGTGTAAATGATGTTGCTGAATAAGCTGTTGCATTGATGCATGTCTAGTTGTTCAACAATGAACGAAGAGCAAAAACAGATTTTGTTATAAGTCGTAGAGATAGAGATGCACAGAAAGAAATTTATAAAGTGCAATCGCCAAAATCTTTTTGAAACGTAGTTGATAAAAAATGTGTGAATGTGTAAATAAATATGTGATAGTTTAAAAACATTCCTCTTCATTGCTTTTATTTACCAATTGTAAGATAATTGTTTAGCTAAGTTTACTTTTTGTGCATAAGTATACGGAAGGCGGAAATGTCTGCAAAATGAACATTTTTCTTGATTTTGGTAATATTTTATGTCTCTTCCTACCCAGAGCAAAAACATAATTTATACAAACTTTGTTTGAAACAATAAATAAGAAAGAAGCTTTCATAAATGAAAAAAATGTCATTTGAACATTGTTTTTAATGTAGCTAAAAAAAAAAAAAAAAAAAAAAAAAAAAATGCCACATTTCACATTGTTTTGGGCATTTTTATGTAAATTCAACGACCTTGGGGGACCTCTAAATATTTTTTTTTAATTCTGAAACAATTCAAGGTGCTTTATATTCACAGGAAGAACATTTTTGGAGGGTGAGAGTTCACAATTTTAAAAGTTGATTTTTTGGGACACCCTAATACATATGTATATATAACACTGGCGCCCGGCTAACCGAAAAGTACCGTTTCTTCCTTTGGAATTGCTTTATTTATAGATTATTTTTTACATGCTTTCTTTTAACTTACAATTCTGTTTGCATGTGGCAGTCAAATCTTGTTACTCATTTTTCACCCACTTCTTGTTGGCATAGAGCTTTGAAATATGGAATATGTATTCCTGAGGACAATACATGAATTGGTCATTGATTTTTTAAGATTCTATCCTTAAAGGGGGTAACGGGGACAACTTAAAAAATTTTAAAAGTCACAATATCTCCATAAACTAATGGAAATAAAATCTTGAAACTTGACTTGCCTATAATATAACTAAAATTTGTAAACACTTGTTTCGGAATTTTTCAAAATTCGACCCCTAAAAGGGAAAAGGGTGCCTTCCCCCAAGCGGAACGATATTGCGGTTCATGAAATTATGACAAATATTGTTCCGGCTCGTGAAATTATGCTAAATATTGCTCCGGTTCGTGCAATTATTAAAACATATTGTTACAATTCCAGAAGAACATTAATATTTCTGTTCCGGTTAAGGTTCCTCCAAAAAAATGCTTAGAACGTGCACATAACATCACTATGATAAGCCACTTCCGATACTCACGGCCAGAGTTGGGCAAATTTGTAATCTCAGTTATCCGCAGTGTAATTACAGGTTAATTGCATGTAATTGATTATAGTTACACACGTTCAAACCCAGAAATTTTGTCAAATAATGGGATGGGGGTGGTTCCGGTTACAGTGCAGCAAGAATTTTTTACACCATGTAATTTTAACTGTAATTAATTACATACAATTAAACTGTAATTACATTGAAGATAATTGAAATTACAAATTTGCCCTGTCGCGGACAGCGCCCCCTGTATCCCTTTGCAGTAACAGTGACACCTGAATTTAAAAACTTTTACGTACCGAAGTGAAGTGAACAGAAACTGAAAAAAACTTTTTAGAAGAATTCTTGTGTTTGTGAACGGAGTTGCGCCTCCGTGATGTTTCGATTGAAGTTAAAGCATTTTAAATGTTCAAGTCCTATAATCTTGTATATAGTTTGTAATATATTGTAAATAAGTATTGTAGATTAACCGAGTTATGTCTTATTTTAGTTGAGTCAGTTGTTAGTAGAATTAGGTTAAATCAAATGCGGCAGTACGAACCAGAAGCAAGTGTTGAGAGCTTACCTGAAGGAAGGGGTAAGTTAAAGATTTCTGACATTCTTTTGTTTATATGAACGCTTGTTTTTATATTTTTATGGCGCCCGACAACAGCGACGCCGTGTTGATTTGATCTTAATTGAATGAAAAATTATTTATAGACGAAAGTTTTGAATATTCAGTTCTATTGAAAAGAATTGTTGATGATTTGTTTTGACCTTGAATATAATGAAGAATTGAGTATAAAAATAAATAAAAGTCTTGAATGCTTAATTCTGTTGAAGATAATATTATTAATAATATTGATTGATAGCGTGTTTTGAAAACAGGATTATTTTGAAAGTTATTGAATATATTTTGAAAGTTATTGAATATATTTTGAAAGTTATTGAATATATTTTGAAAGTTATTGTTCTTATATTAAGTTGTTATAAAATTAATTATATTTAAAATTACGGATTAAACATGTCTGATATTGAAAAACTAAAGAAGAAACGTGCTGTTTCTAGAACGGCGACTACGAAATTAATTAATACTTGTGAGCTGTATCTTGCAGAATCAGTACAGGAAGTTCCTGTTCTTACGGAACATATTGATCAGTTAAACTCAAAGTATAATAATTTAACAACTTTAGATGAGCAGATCCAAAATTTAATGGATGATGACGGCGAATTAGAAACTGAATTTGAAACTGCCGAGGGTTATTCTGAAAAAATAATTTCTATGAAATCGAAACTAACGTATGCTTTAAAAATAAAAGTTGAACCTGAACGTTCTATTAAGAAAACAAATTCGGTTAATGAAAGTATTTCAACAGAAAATTTGACTTCTTGCTCTCATTCTAAAATTAAATTACCGAAATTGAGTATTAATAAATTTAATGGAGATCCTGCTTATTGGTTATCTTTTTGGAACCAATATGATAATGCGATACATCAAAATGATAGCTTAACTGACATTGATAAATTTAATTATTTGCATTCCTTCCTTACTGGAGCTGCTTCTAGCGCAATTAGTGGGTTTTCGCTATCGAGTGAAAATTATATAGCAGCAATTGAACTACTCAAAAAGCGTTTTGGTCGTAAAGACCTGATTATAAATGCTCATATGGGAAAATTATTGAATTTAGAAACAGTTAAAAATGTAAATAATACTTTTGCATTGCGAAAGCTGTATGATAACATTGAGACTCAAATAAGAAGTTTAAATTCACTTGAAGTAACTTCCGGAACATATGGTACGTTACTAACGCCAATTTTGCTTAAATTAATTCCCAATGAGTTAAATTTGGAATTTCAACGTAAACGGAAAACTCAGGATAATCTTTTTGAAGTCAACGAACTGCTTGAATTTCTACGGGCAGAAATAGAATGCAGAGAAACTGCGATTCAAATACAAGATAGGGTTATCGTTCAAAATCCACCGCAAGTGCAGAGGGAGAGAAAAATAAATAAGTTTACAGTTCCTACTGCTGCTTCATTGAAGGTTTCGACAAATCATTGTATTTTTTGCGGAGATTCCGCTGAATCAGTTAATCACAATTCTACAGCTTGTTCAAAGTCCGTAGCAGAAAAACGAGCACGTTTGAGAAAAAACGGAATGTGT
This sequence comes from Maratus speciosus, assembly GCA_963932465.1. NCBI lineage: Eukaryota > Metazoa > Arthropoda > Arachnida > Araneae > Salticidae > Maratus > Maratus speciosus. The sequence goes on from OZ010791.1 coordinate 147,302,902, forward strand.
TATCTCTGTATGAAAAAGGGAAATCATTTAGCAAAAGATTGCTTTTCAAAAATAAGATGTGAGTTTTGCAGTGGAAAACATAATTCTTTAATTTGTGACAAGAGTAATAAAGTAGATGAGAAAAAACAAATTGACGATAGAAATGTCACTTTAACAAATAAAACATTCACACAGAAAGTTTTGTTACAAACTTTAATTGTAAAAATCTGCGGAAATAGTGAAGATAAGTTTGTTAGGTGCTTAATCGATACTGGATCGCAAAAGTCGTATATTTCGAAGTTTGTTGCTGAAGTGATGCAATACAAAATTATAAGTGAGAGCAACATTATTCATAGTCTATTTGGTGGAACGGAGGTTTCTGAAATCCATAAACAATTTATTGTGAATCTTAGTAATGTAAAGGGTGATTATAAATGTAATTTTAAGGTCTTTGATCAAACTAAAATTTGTTCCGATGTACCACAAATAGAAATAAAACCCATATTACATGAGCTTAAAGAACATAGAATATATTTGAATGACACTAGACGTATGAAGGAAAAATTGTTGTTTGAATCATCCCCAACTGAAATTCATATTCTTATTGGAGCGGATATTGCAGGAAAATTACTCACCGGTAAGATAAGAAAATTAAAATGTGGTTTAGTATGTGTCGAAACTTACTTAGGTTGGACAGTTATGGGGAAAGTTCCTTTGGAAATAGAAAATAAAACTGACAACTCATTTACATTTTCGATGCGCGTATCAGATTATAAAATTTCTGAATTGTGGAATCTTGATACTCTAGGAATTTTAGATCCATCCGAAAATGAAACTAAAAAAGAGTTGCAAGAACAAACACTGCAACATTTTCTTTCAACGGTTAAAAGGGATAACGAAGGCAGATTTGAAGTCTGTTTACCTTGGATAGAGGGCCATCCCCCACTCCCTAATAATCTAGAGATCGCTGAGAGAAGATTAAAAAATACAGTAAAAAATTTGAAAGACAAGGGTTTCTTAGAAGATTATGAAGCGGTTTTCAAATCTTGGGAGGAAGAAAAAATTATAGAAATTGTACCTGAAAATGAATATAATAATTCCTGCCATTATTTACCCCATCGTGCCGTTATTAGAATGAATTCCACAACAACAAAAATAAGACCAGTATTTGATGGGTCAGCGAAAATTAAGGGGTTTCCGTCAATAAATGATTGTGTAGAAAAGGGGCCTAATTTGCTAGAAACTATTCCTGCAATTATCAACAGATTTCGAGAAAAATGCATCGGTGTAAGTTCTGATATCAAAAAAGCTTTTCTTCAAATAGGACTTAATCCGAATGATAGAGATTTTTTGAGATTCTTATGGTGGGAACAAGGTAATCCGGAACATTTTAAGATGTATAGACATAGGAGAGTCGTTTTCGGAATTTCCAGTAGTCCCTTCTTATTGAGTGCTAGTTTAACTAAGTTACTAAATGACGTACCTGAGCATCTTAGATCAACGGCAGAAAAAATTTCTGAAGCTTGGTATGTTGACAATTTAATTACAAGTGTAAATAAGGAAGAAGAACTGCGAAAACTTAAAAGTGATTCTGTTGAAATTTTAGCGAATGCTAAATTTGAGTTGCAAGATTGGGCTTATAATTTGCCAACGAAGAACGAAATTACAGGTAATGACACTTTTTCGGAAATTTCAGTGTCCGAAAATTCAAATAAAAGGAAAACGGTTTCTATTCTTGGCCTCATTTGGGATTTAGAAGAAGATACATTAAGTTGCGACATTAAAGGAATAAATGAATCCGATAACCAATGCATTTCAAAAAGAGTGATCTTATCCGAAGCACACAAAATTTATGATCCAATAGGTTTTACATGTGGTGTGACACTGACTCCGAAACTCTTACTACAAAAGTGTTGGGAGCTAAAAGTTACATGGGACGAAGCTCTTCCCGAAGATATAAGTAAAAAATTTCTTAAATGGGAAAAAGATTTGTGTCATTTGGCAGAGTTGAAAATTCCCCGGTATATGATGCTTAATCCTAATTCAAATACAGATTTGTCTTATCATGTCTTCTGTGATGCCTCCCAAAAGGCATATGCCACATGCATTTATTTAAGATGTAAAAACACTGATGAAGTATCGTGCCAACTTGTACAAGCTCGTGCAAGAGTAGCCCCCCTGAAACCTACAACAATTTGTAGACTTGAATTGTTAGCTTGCGCTATCGGAGTGAGACTAATGAAAACGGTTAAGCAAGATTTAAAATTGGAAAATATTCCTATATTCTACTGGACGGATTCGATGAATACCTTGTATTGGATTAAAAATACAGAAAATTGGGGTGTATTCGTGATGAATAGGGTCAAAGAAATTAGGGCACATAGTAATCCGGACAACTGGAAGTTTGTTCCTGGGAATTTAAATCCCGCTGATATTATTTCAAGAGGATGTTCCGTAGAAAAACTTAAAATTAAGAAATGGCATGAAGGTCCGACGTGGCTGAAACTTGAGCCAGATTTTTGGCCAGCCTTTGATATAACTCCGAAAAAGGATGAGGTTGATAAAGAAAAGAAGAAGACAGTTATATCTTCTTTGATTTCTCTAGATGAAGAATTTCCATATTTTTCTCGAGTTTCACAGTTCAAGAAGATAATTAGAATCACTGCTTGGATGAAGAGATTTATTGACAACTGTAAAACTAACAAAAAGGAACGAGAATTTGGGAATTTAAAAATTGAAGAAATTAAACGAGCTGAAGTCATTGTATGGAAAATTGTGCAAAAAGGTTGCTTCAAATCAGAGAAGGATGAACGCTTACGTCATTTAAAACCCTTCGTTGATCCATATGGACTCATAAGACTCAAATCCAGAATAATTATGAGAGAAGACTCGGAGGATTTCAGATTACCTATAATTTTGCCATCTGACCACCCAGTCGTTACGAAACTAATAATTGAGAAACATAATCAATCACTACATTGTGGAGTTCAAACATTAATGGCAGTCTTAAGAGAGAAATACTGGATCTTAAAAAGTCGTAAAACGATCCGGAAAGTTCTGAAGAATTGTGTAAGATGTAAGAAGTTTGATGCCAAACCCCACGATGTTGAAATACCACCATTGCCGGAAGATAGAATTAAAGACTGTTCTGTATTTCAAGTCATAGGTGTCGATCTGGCTGGACCTTTGTTTTTGAAGAATGGGTCAAAATCTTGGATTGTCTTATTCACCTGCGCCGTATATCGAGCTATTCACCTCGAACTTGTCACTTCATTATCCACTGATAGTTTCTTGCTTGCATTTAGACGATTCATATCACGACGTGGAAGACCTCAGATTGTCTATACAGACAATGGAAGCAATTTCGTTGGTTCAAATTGTTTATTGAAGAAAATAGATTGGGAAAGAGTGATTAAGGAACATACCGTAGAACGAATTACTTGGAAATTTATTCCGCCTGCATCTCCTTGGTGGGGAGGATTCTGGGAACGTATGATAGGATTGATGAAGAATATTCTCAGAAAAGTTTTAGGAAATGCATCATTGAAATATGAAGAAATTAATACTATTCTTTGCGATTGTGAAAATGTTGTAAACTCCAGACCGTTAACATACATATCTGAAGATCTTGAATTAGAACCCTTAACCCCTGCCATGTTTCTTCGTGAAATTAAAGAAGGTGGTGTTCCTGATCTGGACAATATAGATGCAAGTTATCTTCAAAGAAGATATGAATATCGGATGAAAATTCGTGAAGATTTGAGAAAACGTTTTCGACTAGAATATTTGGGACAGCTGAAAAATTATCGTAAAAAGTCAAACAGGTATCCTGAACTCTCAGTTGGAGATATTGTTATAATTAATACAAAAGAAAAAAGAATGAATTGGCCTCTAGGAAAAGTCATCCAGTTGTTTCCAGGTAAAGACGGCATAGTACGATTGGCAAAGTTACGAACTAAGTTTGGTGAGTTGCTTCGACCAGTACAAAGGTTGTATCCGATGGAGGCGAATTTCCAGGCAAATGACTTTTCTCCGAAAACCATCGAGTCTGCTCACCTTAAAGATTCTCCTGGTTCTGTTGAAAAGGATTCTCCTAGAATGTCTAAATTTGGACGAGTGATACGAACACCAGAACGGTTGGACCTCCTGAACTTGTCCACGACTGTGGTTGAGTTTGACCTGGTAAAACTCAACGGGGGGAGTATGTCGCGGACAGCGCCCCCTGTATCCCTTTGCAGTAACAGTGACACCTGAATTTAAAAACTTTTACGTACCGAAGTGAAGTGAACAGAAACTGAAAAAAACTTTTTAGAAGAATTCTTGTGTTTGTGAACGGAGTTGCGCCTCCGTGATGTTTCGATTGAAGTTAAAGCATTTTAAATGTTCAAGTCCTATAATCTTGTATATAGTTTGTAATATATTGTAAATAAGTATTGTAGATTAACCGAGTTATGTCTTATTTTAGTTGAGTCAGTTGTTAGTAGAATTAGGTTAAATCAAATGCGGCAGTACGAACCAGAAGCAAGTGTTGAGAGCTTACCTGAAGGAAGGGGTAAGTTAAAGATTTCTGACATTCTTTTGTTTATATGAACGCTTGTTTTTATATGCCCAACTGTGCTCACGGCTGTGAAGCGATTGCGATAGTTCCATTCCAACTCCCGAGTGAACGACTCACGAGGCACATCACATGACCAGGCCCCGATCATGGCTAATTGGGGCCCTGGGCAAAGATAAATTAGGGGGCCCCATTCGAATCGTTGCAACATTATTCAGTTAGAAATGATGGTCAGTCATTTGTGGAATGCATAAACAATATTTTTGCACTTTGGATTTTAAATAGAAGAAAATTCTTAGCTCTGTCAATTCTAAATTAAGTACTTTAATTAATAAAAATACTTTTTTTCTTAGTACAGAACAAAACTCTTTTATATAACTTTCGCAACTTGTTATATTACTTTAACCCCTTGGGGACGAGCGACACGTATACGTGCCGGAAATAGGCCTAATGATCCTCGTTTATCCTCACCAGTAAAATTTTACTGTAAAATTTGCCTTATTTAATCCGAGCATTTTCCCGATTTGAATAGGCACAAACTTCTGTTTTTTAAAACCGGTAGCAAAGTAATAAACATTTCGTAAAAGGCTCCCGTCCCGAAGGGGTTAAGATGAATTTAATAACTTCAGCTTATGGAAGAGTGTCCAATACTCTTACATATAAATATGAGTTTATAAAGTTAGTTTCTTTTACCTCTTTTGAAGTTGTACTACACACAACATAATATCAAATAAAATACATTCTACTTCACAAGTAAAAAGTGTTTTTTCAATAAATCTAAAAAAATGTCGATTTTGGGTTTGTTTTTCATATTCACTCAAAGTTAAAAGATAAAACTTGAATACAGAAGAAAATTTAGCTCATGGCAGTTAGAACTGATTATTTTCAACTACTAAAGTTTAGATATGATTCAAGTTCATTGCTAATACAATCTATTAAAATCAAAATGTCATTTCTTATTTAATAGTGGTTGAGGTTAGCTTTGTGAAAGCATTGAGTTCTGTGTGTTCAAAATGAAATGTTTTTCAGAGAGTTTAGTAGAATCTTTTAAAGATGAAATTTGTATTTGAAAATTTTCAGAGCTGGAAAAAAAGGTAAATATTTTATAAATTAATATATGGATTTGGGGGTCCCTTGAGGTCTGGGGCCCCTGGGTAAAGTCCCGATTTGCCCATGCGATAATAAGGGCCTGCACATGACTATTAAATATGGCAGGCTACACATCCGAGCTTTTTAATTTTAATCTTTTATGTAACGAAGATGGAAGCAGGCTGAATGTAGGCCTTACCAGGCAAACACTATGTAGTTTATTGTGCTTTCTGTAACTTTTTTTTTAATTATTATTTAGAATCTTTGATGCATTAAAAAAAAATGTATGGTTGGATAATAAATTTGTCTATACGTTAAAAAAAAATTGTGTAGTCAACAATAATTTTGAAATAGCGTTACGGTTCGTGGATTTTTTTTTTCAATTCCGAGCCCTTCGCAAAATCATTAGTTTCGAATAGTTTATTTGCCAAAATCAAAGTAGCTTTAACTGAATATGTCTGTCTGTTCCTCGTGTTCTGGGTTTTGTGTATTTTATTTTTAGACAGGCCTCTTTTTTGCGATATTTTGTGCTTCAAGAAAGGACCCTTTCTTTTCCGCGGAAGGAGAGAAAAGTTCGCGGTTCTCCCTCTCCTTCCCCCTTCCTTTTCTCTGTTTATTTTTTCACCGTTTTCTTTTCCTTGTCAACTTTATGTGTAAGGGTGAGCACGTTATGACAGACGCAAATTAATTCCAAAAATCTGCGGTGATGGACGCGTTCCAGAATGAGATTTTGAATTGCCGTCTGTCATAAATATTCTGCTAGAATTCATATTTAATCTCGCATTGATCGCTTTAAAATTTTAAAGTATATGTGTGCGTGTATCTTTATTAATGTTATCAAGAAAAATGATGTATGTTTTTTAACGGTAAATAATATTTACCTAAGAAAAGAAAACCACTGTTCAATCTGAAAAAGAGAACGGAAAAAATTCATATTTATTTTCGCAAAGTATATACTTGCAAGAACATTTTTTAAATAACTATAGGAAAGCGTGTTAAATGTATTTCCTCGCCTAATTCACAATATGGGAAACATTTTCATTAGAAAATTAGTAGCAGTTATTTTAGCTTTTGAACAGGCGGTAGGAAGTGTACCTTCATTCGATTAAGTTAGGGGTGCACAACCTTTTATAGAGAAGGGCCACTTACAAAAATATCTGGGTTGTCGAGGGCCACATCAGTAAAATGGAGAGAATTCTATTTTGGGGAGGCGATCTGTGTCCTATAATCAGATAAAAAATATGGTTTCAGTGTGTGTGTGTGACGGCGGGGAGGGGGGGGGGAAGTTACACCTCTAGGTTCCCCTACCCAGTCAGCATATCTAATTCAGTTGGCAAGGATATATCAACAGTTTACGTTTGTATGTATGTAACACAGATATAAGGATTGTTTTCAAGGGGTGATAATATTCATTGACTTTATTCGACAGAGTAAATTTTGTTTTATTATAAGTGCTAAAAAACAAACATAGGCATGAAAGTGGCTAGTGCCCAACAAGAAAATGCAAACTTTATGAACGAAGAGGAGAGAAGGAGCCAATCAACGAGATTTGATATTTTTCCACACCCGATCAATGAAATGCGCGATTTTTCATCGACCAATCAAAAAACTTTGTGATTTTTACGTGCCTGATCGACAAGCCGATTGACAAAATTTGCGATTTTTCCGCATCCGATCGTGATAATTCGCTATTTTTCCGCACCCGATCGACAAAATTCGCTTTTTCCGTGGCTGATAAACGAAGTTTTCTATTTTTCCGCGCGTGATAGTCGAAATTTTCAATTTTTCCGCGCCTGATTGACAAAATTCGCAATTTTTTTTGCGCGCGACCAACGAAGTTCGCGATTTTTCGGGACCCGATCGACAAAACTCGCGATTTTCTCTTGCTCGATCGACGGGATTTGTGATTATTCTGCATCTGATCGACGAAATTTGCAATTTCTCGCCCCTCATCGACAAAATTCCGTACTTTTCCTGCACATAACCGTCAAAATTCGCTATTTTTCCGCGCCTGATCGAGGAAATTTGCTGTATTTCCGCGCTCGATAGACGAAATTGTCGATTTTTTAGACAAAATTCGCGAGTTTTTCGTCCCCAACCAACGAAGTCCGCGATTTTTCTCAGACCCTGATCGAAGAAATTCGTCATTTTCCGCGCTCGATCAACGACATTCGCGATTCTTAACCGATTGACGAAATTTGCAAGTTGTTTCAGGCGGCAAATTGACAAAATTCGCATTTTTTCTAGTGATAATCTGACGAAACTCACGATTTTTCCGCACCCGATCTACAAAATTTCCGATTTTTCCGTGCCTGGTCGACAAAATTCGCGATTTTTTTCGTGCCCAACCAACGAAATCAGCGATTTTTCTTAAGATGAACGACAAAACTCGCGATTTTTCCGAGACCGATTGAGAAAACTCGCGATTTTCACGCCCGTGATCGACGAGATTTGTGATTTTCCCGTGTCCGCTAAACGAAATACGCGATTCTTAACTGGTTTACGAAATTTGCAATTTTTTTGCGCAGCAAACTGACAAAATTCCGGTTTTTTTTCTCATGATAAACTGACGAAACTCACGATTTTTCCGCTGCCGATCAACGAGTTTTGCAATTTTTTCGTGCATCACCGACAAAATTCGTGATTTTCCGCGTATGATCGACAAAATTCGCGATTTTTTCGTGTCCGATCGGCGATTTTTCTGATACTGATCAACGAAATTCCATATTTTTTCGAACCCTATCAGCAAAATTCGCGATTCTTAACTGACTGATGAAATTTGCAATTTTTTTCCCAGGGACAATTGGCGAAATTCGCTGTTTTTCTCGCGATTGACGAAACTCGCGGTTTTTTAAAAATATTTTCAATTGTTCCGTGCATTATCAATAAAATTGGCGATTTTTCCGTGCCCGATCAACGAAATTTACGATTTTTCCGAGCCTGATCAACAAAATTCGCGATTTTTCCTTATCTGAACGAAATTTGCGATTTTTCAGAGGCCGATCGACGCAAAACTCGAATTTTTTCCGTGTCCGATCAGCGATTTTTCAGAGACTGATCGACCTGCGAAATTCGCAAAAATGCGAATATGCGACGAACATGAGATTTTTTTCGCAGCCGAGAAAGAAATTTGAGGTTATTCCTCTCCTAATCGACAAAATTTGCGATTTTTCAGCACCCGATCGACGAAATTCGCCGTCTTTTCTCGCAATTGACAAAACTCACGATTTTTCCGCCGCCGATCAAAAAATTTTGAATTTTTCCTCGCATCATCAACAAAATTGACAATTTTTCTGTGAACGACCAACGAAATTTGCGATTTTTCCGAGGCCGATCGACGCAAAAACTCGCATTTTTTCCGTTGCCGATCGGCTAAATTTGCGATTTTTTCCGTACCTCACTGACAAAATTCACAAATTTTCCGCGCCTGATCGACAAATTCGCGATTCTTAAATGGCTGACGAAATTTTCAATTTTTCTCGCGGCAAAGTGACGAAATTCGCTTAATTAATTTTTTCCCTGCGACCTGTAGACAAAAATTGCAATTTTTTCCAGTTATAAATTGACGAAGTTCGCGGGCCACAGGTTGTGCATCACTAGATTAAGTATTTATTTATTTATTTATTTTTATATATACGTAATGAGTGCGGGTGATGTGAAATATATTTGAATCGGTGGCAAAATATACACAGAGCACGGTATATTAAAATAAGTAAGTAAATAAAGAAATAAAAATAAACTCTCGTAAAATCATATTTTATAAAAAAAATTAAAGTTCATTGTGTCATGTAAAGTAAGTGAAAAAAAAAATTATTAATCTATTTTCTGACAATTCGTTAAATTATCTTTCACATGTCATGTTTTTTATTTAATGTTATGTCAATTCAAAAATAAATAAAGTGTAGATGTGCAGCTTTGTATACATCTAAGTGAACACAAGTTAATAAATGTTTGTTCGTATGAAATATTTTTTTTAAAATAGAGCATTTTTTCCTAAATTCTAAAAAGTAAAAAACCTTTTTATTATTGTGGATTCTGCGTTCCACAAATATTTCTCTGTGTCATAATTCATAAGCAAAATATTTATGTGTAATAGTATAAGAAATAATTGAAGTAATTAGCATTTCCGGAATAAAAATAATACCACTAAATAATGCCAAAATATATATATACAATGGGCAAATACAACAAAGAATCCCATTATAAGAAAGAAAAAGTAAAAACAAAGTATCTTAGAATATTGAATAAGAGAAAAATAATATCGTCTCAGTATGGCACTAGCCTTCTTTGTTTCCGAGCTTATTTTTCGGAATCGAAAAAGAACAAAATTTCTTCTGTTCTTCTGCGTCTGGATTAAATTAGAACAAAATAGTTTTCAAAAATTTGCAGTTTGCGTACTGGGAAGGGGAGGGGGCAGAAAATTCGGGATGGGGTTTTGAATGGAATTTTAATAAAAGCTGAAATCCGCTAAAATACAGACTTTGAAATGATTAAATTAATTTCTGTTATATATGTATATTTTAATTTGAGGTTAATTTTAATAGTATAAAAACTTATCTTTAACGGTGCCTGCCTACGTACAGAGCAATTTTTTCCAAAAAAGCTATTTAATTATTTTTTAAACTTATTTTTACTAAGATTAGGACTAGAAAATGTGAAAAAAAGTAAAAAATATTTCATTCATTAATAAAATTTTGGTAAATGGAGGAATTTATAGTAAAATTTAGTGAAATTTGGCCCAAAACGCTCTAAAGGAAATTCTACTGTATGTATCGTAATTTTCTTTTTACACTTCATATTTATAACATTGGTGAAGGCAATGAACTAAAATCTAAGAGATACTTTAAGTATTTCAAAACTTATAGCATATCGCACCTGTTTACTTGTTAATTTTCATAAAATTCATCGATGTATAACATAAACATCCATAAAAGAAAAAATATCTATTCTAAATTTAAATCTTTAGTTCATTGCCTTCACAATAGTGTAAATAACATATATTTTAAATTTCATAGTAATATTCCAATAACTTTTTGAGAAATCATGTTTTGCGTATGGAATTTTCACCGAAAATTACATTTTCCAAAAAATGCATTTAAAGTTTAGATTTATGTTTTATTACAAGAATTTACAGTAATATACATCTAAATTTCATGGAGAATATTATTTACATTTCTTATTATTAAAAAAATGCATCCAAAATCGCGAAATTTCTCCAAATATACAACCCTTTAAAAGCAATTTAAAAATTTTTAATTTTAAAGCCCATTAAACAGCACTTCCGGTTTGAATGACAGCTGTTGAGTAGTTTTAAAACCGCTATAACTCCGGATCTATTTATCGTACAATAAAAAGAAATACAGTTTTGGAAAGGTAAAAAGTTTGTCTTTAATAAAATAAAATAAAATAAATTTGACAATTCTGGTCGAAAATTACATTTTCAACGTAGTCAGATACCTTAAACTTTATTTTAAGAAGAAATAAATAAAATGTCATTGTAGAAATATTACCACAATTAAAGGGATAAATAGAGTGAAATCTTGTTTCTGCATTTCCCTAGATTTAATGAAATCCGAAAATTACTGCAATAAAGTATTAATATATACTGAATTCATTCAGTTTTCCCCCCTTTAAGCCCCCCCCTCAATTTAAGCTTTCTTGCTACCTATTCATACTTTACTTCTTTGATTATTTATTCGTAAGCGTAAAAAAGAAATTCTACTGTATTTATTTTTACTTGCGTTGGAATTATTTTTTTTTTAAGTTTATGGTGAGATGTGGAGATTAAAATTTATGGAACATGTTATTCATAAAAAATAATGCATCTCCAGAGTTGCCAAATCTCCGGCTTTTTGCACACCATTATTATCTTAGCGAAAATATTATTTTAAATCGGCCAAATGTTCCAATTAAATAAAAGAACATTTTCTGTATTAAAATACTGGTATCCAAAAAGCCGGAGACTTGGCAGCTCTGCATCTCTTAAATGTTGACTTTATTTTAAACTAGCAGACCCAACCGGCGTTGCCCGGGGTCCTTAAATAATAACCTTAAAGAAAACTGAAGTTGGTATGATTTTATATCATTTGAAATTTTTTTTAATGAACCTAATTTTGGAGGCCCGCATTGCCTTTCGCAGCGTCTACAGTGTTCCCAACAAACTTCTTTCCGAACGAACCTGTAACCTGGGTCCCCGTTACCTAGGGCAACATGTACCTGAAGTGGCACGTGCCGGAGACAATCGAAAACCAAGTTGACTGAGCCAAACCGCGTAGTAATAATAATAAAAAAAGAACGTACCATGTAGAAAATGTTGGTAACTGAAGTCTAAGGTAAAATTTAAAAATGCAGAAAGTAGCCGAATTCTAATCTAAGTTCAATGAACCAAATCCCGTTGAAATTGGGTCCTTAGAATCCGAGTAAAGAATGCGCCCCCAAGCGGGGAAAAATGCCACTTCTTGTAAATTTCACGAATTACGTTTAACATTAACACGATATACAGGGTAATTCATAAATATCGAAACAATAGGCTATTTCCTTAAATATTGCCCCTAGGGCCATACTTCCAATTGCAAAGTTTCATAAAAAAAGGTGCAAAATTTAATGACATAAGTTGCAACTTCATGGGGGGTCTATTTGAAAAACTACGAAAATTAAATTTTTATACGGCCCCCATAGTGTAAAAATTCCAATCAGGAAAACTTTCCTCATCCATTCCTGAATTAAACACAAAAAATTGCATCTTCATTTCTGAAAAACTCGCAGAGTTATGGCCGTTTAAATAATTCATCAGCTTTTAAGGGATTAGACACAAATTGAAATGCGTGCAATCCAAAAAAAAAAAAAAAAAAATGATTACTTTAAGAGTTCTAGAAAACATGTAAAAAATATATTTGTTGAGTTAGAATTTTGATTTTTTTTTCTTTTTTTGTGATGGTTAACCATATAATTTGCAAACAAAATCGCATCCTAATATTTCTCATAAAGTTTAAAAAAAATTTAAATGATTAGTATTTTTTTAAGCGGATTTAATTTAAAATCTTTAACTCGAAATATTATTCATCGGATTTCAAATTTTTTTCATTTAATTAAAGAGGAAAGTATAATTTTAGTTTTGTTTCAAGATTTTTTTAAATATTAATTTTAAAAATATTAAAAATATTTATAAAAAAATATGTAACTTATTTTTTAAAAAAAATCATATTTTCAAAAGTATTTTTTTTTTTTTTTCAAATTTTCCGAAACGAAATTAATGTAAAATAATAAAAAAAGACGTGTTCCACGTTTGCACCTTTTTTATTTACGATTCTTGACTTTAAATTATTATAAGATAAGAAATAGTAAAAAACAACAACAACATGCAGAAAAACGCATTTAAAGTTTTAAACATAGATTGCCTCCTAATAAAATGTTTAAATGCTTTTTAAGAAATTGCACGTGAAAAAGTAACTTCTTTCTGTAGCTTAAACTTCCGATTCAGTTTAACTTTTGCCGTTTCCATCTCCTTTTTGTACTATTTAAATGTCCTTAAATAAATGTTAAATGTCTAATTTGAAACAATGCTTTTTCTAACATGCCGATTAAGAGTTTTTCATAATTTTGGCCCTTACTAATTCAGGCTTTTTATCGTCCCGTCGAGGCTGTTAAAAAAGTCTGTATTCTGTGGCCAGGCCGGCCGGGCCAGACCCGGGATTGGCGACTTTTTTCGTAAGACTCGGCCAGGCCGGGCCTAACGTATTTTTTCATACCGAACCGGGTGTTCGTGTGATTTATTACTGCCAATTATCTGCAGAAGGGATATGGGCCCGAAGGGGTGGAGCGTCTTCCGTGGAGGTCTTTCTAAGGGAACCTAACCCGTATTTACGCAAGGATATCCAAGATTCGAAGAAAACCACTGAAAACTCCGAACGATTGGGCCGAAGGGTGCGATTGGGTTCGAACCCAGCACCTCCTGTCTACCAGCTTTGAGAGCAGAACCGCTCGGCCACTGGTTATACCGAACCGGGACTGGCTTCCTATTTCCTAAGGTCTTCCCTGGGCGAAATTTTCAGTCCCGGTCTCGAGATAACCCGTATTAAAATCTTTATTTCTGACTGACCTAACCCGTGCAAAAATAACTAAAATTTGGCTCAGCCCAAAAACTTTTAGAGAAAATGCATACATTTTTAAATGACCATTATTTTACAATAAAACTTTAAAATTCATATTTTTAAAGGATAGTAGATTTTAAGGCAAAAAAGTTAAAATACAGTAAAGCTAGTAAAAAAAATCTGCCTATGACGGAATCCTTTCTTAAACGGAAAAAACTGTTGATCCATGGAAAATGAATATAATAATACCTGAGAAAAAATAGATTACATTTACAACTCCATGTACAAAGAAGGGAACTTGTCTATAACGTTTTTTTTTTTTTCTTTCCTATGTGATTCCGTCTTAAAAGATTTTACTTTATAGCATTTTTCATTGTCTCCAACACATGGAATATGGATTAACAATATTAAAGGAGAAGTACATCATTTACATAGAAATAGATTCATTAATAAAACAAATAATCACAGCTTTTGGCGCAAAATAATAATTATAAACATGAAAAAAAGAACACTTATAAGTATTTTTGGTCAGAAATCCTCCATACGAAACAACTTTTAACCATATCAATGTAAAAAACTATGTAGAAATTCAGTCAGGCCGGGCCAGGCTACGATTTGAACTTTTTTCCAGGCAGGCACGAACTTTTTTCCCTATGGTTCGGTTCGGGACCGGACTTAGATATTTCGAGCCGTGCAGACCACCAGCATACTTTGAAAACAGGTTTAACGTAAAATCTATACGCTGCCTATTTTATGTCCAAAGGAGAGGCACTGTCTTATATCGACTTTTAACAATGTACAATTTGTGGATGATCCCTATCTTGCATTCAAAATGAGTCAAAAACTCGTCGCTCAGAGGCATGGATAAATGGCGTAAGTCACAAATTTTCGATTTTGATAACTCTTCGAATTTTGAAGATATCGAGATGAATTTTTTTTGTGTTTAATTCAGAAATGGTTAAGGAAATTTTTCCTAATTGGGAATTTTACTCTACGGGGGCCGTATAAAAATTAAATTTTTGTATTTTCTCATATAGACCCCACATGGAGTTGAAACTTGTCTCATCAAATTTTGCACCTTTTTACTTTCTTCTATCTTTACAAGAAGAAAGTATTGGATTCATGAAAATTTTCGAATTCCGGTTTTCGACGGATTTACACGTTTTAGAGGTCAGAGAACCCGAAAAACATGTTTTTACAAAATGTCTGTCTGTGACTCTGTGAGTCTGTCTGTCTGTCTGTGTGTATGTGACACAAATTTTGTGGGCGCTCTATCTCAAGAACTAATGCACGGAATTTAATAAAAATTCATATTCAGTTAGTCCCTGATACAAATTGATGCTGATTAGTTTCTGGTGCAAATCGCTCAACAGGTGGCGCTGCTATGCTGCATTTTTTACAATTACCGCAGTGGCTCTATCTCAAGAACTAATGCACGGATTTTCATCAAACTTCAGATTCAGTTAATCCTTGACATGAGTTGAAGTTTTGTACAGTTTGGTGTAAATCGCTCAACAGGTGGTGCTGCTATACTGAATTTTTTACAATTTCCGCAATAGATCTATCTCAGCAACTAATGCTTGGATTTTCAACAAACTTCAGATTCATGTATACTTTGATATGAATTAGTGCTGTTTGTGTTTTGGTGCAAATCGCTCAACAGGTGGCGCTGCTATGCTGCACTTTTCAGAATTTCCATTATAGCGATATCTGAAGAACTAATGCAACAATTTTCACTAAACTTCAGAATCAGTTAATCCTTGATATGAATTGACATTTTGTACATTTTGGTGTAAATCGCTCAACAGGTGGCGCTGCTATACAGCATTTTTCACGATTTCTGCAATCGCTGTATCTCAAGAACTAATGGACATATTTTCATCAAACTTCAGATTCAGTTACTCTTTGATATGAAGTGATGCTGACTACGTGTTGGTGAATATCGCCCAATAGGTGGCGCTGCTATGCTGCATTTTGCACTATTTCCTCAATAGCTCTATCTTAAGAACTAATGCACGAATTTTCATCAAACTTCAGATTCAAGTACACCTTGATAAATGTTGATACTGATTATGTGGTTGTGTAAATCGCTCAACAGGTGGCGCTGTTATGCTGCATTTGTCATGATTTGCGCAATAGCTCTATCTTAGGAACTAATGCACGGATTTTCCCCAAACTTCATATTCAGTTAGACATTGACATATGTTGATGATAATTAGGTTCTGGTGTAAATCACCCAATAGGTGGCGCTGCTATGCTGCATTTTGATGGATTTACACGATTTCATGGACAGTAATATCTCAAGAACTAATGCACGGAATTTCATCTTTTTAGAATCCTCATGATGAGCATAGATGCACTGTGATAATGAATTTTGAAGTATTGACAAGTATGAGATAGTAGAAAGTTTTGTGATGGCCACAACATACTAGTTTTTTAATGAAATTTTGCAATTGGAAGTATGTGCCTAGGGGCAATATTTAAGGAGATAGCCTATTATTTCGATATTTATGAATCACCCTGTATGTATAATCAACGGATGAAATCCCTTATCTAAAGTTACCTTTAAAGTAACGCGATTTTGAATTTACGGCTGTAGTTTGTAAACGTAAGTTGATGCTGAAAAAGGAGATTAATGTTTGAAAAAAGTGGTAGCTGAGTTATAAAATAAATACCGGCTCCTGGGGGCCAGGGTCTTAACTGAAATGTAGTTGGGTATAAGAAGAATTTTTTGTAGTTTTAAAGTAGCTGGTGGATGCTGAAACTATGATAAAGAAAATTTTAATAGAATCGGATAGTTTTTAAAGAAGCTGCAACAAAGGCCCAAGAAGTAGATTAATATTCAAAATTGGTGGTAGCTGAAGTCTAGGAATTTTTTTTGTCATTTATGTAGTAGCCGGAAGACTTAAGAATTTTTTTAAAAAAAAAGAAGCTAGTGAATCGGACCGTTTTTAAGGGACCCATAACAAAGTGCCCAAAAGGGGCCAACTGATAGTAAAGAGCATGAAAACTTGTTAAAAGACCTAAATTCTTAGCACTTCAATTAGTCAAAATAAAGCATAGTGTATTAATTAATCATTAGAATCAAATTTTAAAGAAATGCGCAAAAAATGCGGGGTAATGCTTAAAACAGGCCGATATATGGATTTATTCCTGTTATTTCAATTTATTTTGATTCATAATGAAAAATGTTATTATGAGATTGATAAAATATTGCTTTTAGATGGATGCTATACAAGTACGATATTATAAAAACTAGAATGTAATATAACAATTAATTGAAAAATGTCGGCTTTTTAGCTAAATGCTTTACATTGGATTTTGGCTTAGTAAAAATCCGGTAGCATCAACATCTACTCTATGCAAAGGTGCGTTCCCACAAATATTTTTTTACAACTACAGCACTGTATACTTCTACAATTGTTTACCTTTCATAAATATTTTTATCAGTCTTACCTTACAATTTTAAATTCTTTCGGGATTTAGTATAATTATTATTCTGAAGCTTTTAGTGTGGTATTTTTACTTTCTTATATCTTTACAAGAAAGAAAGTATTGGATTCGTGAAAATTTTTGACTTCCTGTTTCGAAGGACTTGCACGTTTTAGGGGGTCAAAGATCCCGAAAAACGTGTTTTTACAAAATGTCTGTCTGTATGTATGCGATATAAATTTTGTTGGCGCACTATCTCAAGAACTAATGCACGAAATGTAATAAAAATTTATATTCAGTTAGTCCCTGATATAGACTGGTGCTGATTAGTTTTTGGTGTAAATCGCACAACAGATGGCGCTGCTATGTTGCATTTTTCACGATTTCCGCGATAGCTCTATCTCAAAAACTAATGCACGGATTTTCATCAAACGTCAGATTCAGTTTGTCCTTGATATGAATTGGTGCTGATTACATTTTGGTGTAAATCGCCCAACAGGTGGCTCTGCTATGCGGCGTTTTTCACGATTTCCGCAGTAGCTCTATTTTAAGAACTAACTCATGAATTTTCATCAAAACTTCAGATTCAGGAATATCTTTATAAATATTGGTGCTGATTGTGTTTTGGTGTAAATCGCCGAACAGGTGGTGCTGTTATGCTGAATTTTTCATGATTACCGCAATAGTTCTATCTCAAAAACTAATGCACAGATTTTCATCAAACTTCAGATTGAGATAGTCGTTGACATAAGTTGTTGCTGATTAGATTTTAGTGTAAATCACCCAACAGGTGGTGCTGCTGTGCTACATTTTGTAGGATTTACCCGATTTTAGCGATAGTCATATCTCAAGAACTAATGCACGGAATTTTATATCTTTAGAATGCTCATGATGGGCATACATTGCCATTTATTTTTGGCATTGTGATAGCGAATTTTGAAGTATAAACGTGTGAGATAGAAGAAAGTTTTGGGATTGGCACATCCGGACTAATTAATATTACATCTACAGATACTATATATTTTATTTAAATTATGTGTAAATATTTATTTCTCTACGCTTGTGCTTTAGAAATTTTGATGACATAGATTTCAGTTCCAGCAGAATTAAATTTAGAATTACTATGAAGAAGTCTTAATGAATAAGTTTGTTTCATTAAGTTTCGATTATTTGTCTGGTTGTTAGTCTAGACATTTCTGACATATTTTCCTTCCGTTTTCCCATTCCTTCGTACGTTTCCAATTTAAAAAATTATGATGTTACTCGAGTATGTATTTCCTGCTTTCTGTATCATTGCCTTTATTCTGTGGCAATAAGGTTTGATAAATTGGCGCTTAAATGTAGCTTTTTAAACAAGGACTATAATTTTTATCGGTCAAAACTAATTTTAACCAGGACAGTGGTCAAAACTGATTTTAACCGTCTGAAACTGGTCAAAATTTCTTTTAACGACTAAAAAGCTGTGGTACTTTAATTTACATAAATTGCTCAAACTGTATATTTGTGTGACTATAATGACATATTATATATATATTTATTAATAGTTAATATTATTAATATTTAAAAATTATTAAATGTACATGGAGCTTTTTTGCCCTTTTAGTATTTTAAACATAAACATATTTCTTAAATTCTATTATTTTTTTAAAAATGTAACTAAACCATTGTAACATTGGTGAGCAGTAATAAAAAAAATCGGAAAATATTGATTTGAAATTTCTAGATTTCATACTGCATCTGGTGAATTGTTGTGCAAACTCTTCATGTATAGAAAGATTATTTTCTACGTTTGATCTGTTCTAATATAAACCATGAAATTGTATTAGCTTAATACAGCAACACTTCGTACTTGTAATCTTTTTTTTTAAACACTTTCCAACAAAGTTGAAAAGTGTTTATGCATTTGGTTTGTCTGTCCGTCTGGCTGTCTATCCGTCTGTCCATGCTCTAACTCACATAAATATACTCGGTTTTTCATGCAATTGAAAAATGCTGATGATGCTTACCATGGCATGTTCGGTATTGTATATGAAGTGTGTAGCAGTAATAGTTCATTTACAGGGGCGCTCAAAAGAATTCCATTACATTATGGTATATGGGAGAAAACTCGTTTGCAGAGTATTTTAATGTCATTACGCTATTCCAAATGTATTTAAACTGATATAACTCACTACATTTCTGTACAAGATGATAGCATGATAGATTAGGGCATTTGTCGTTCATTTACAGGGACACACAAAATAAATCGGTTACAGTATTGGTCTTTGAGCAATAATTCCATTTTCAAATTCGGTGTGCGCTGTTAAATGTAAATAATTTTTTGCATGTTATTCGTTGTATATAAATTAAATTCTATATCTCGTGTACAGGGCTGCACAAAATAATTCACGTATCATTCTCATTATTGGCCGAAATTGCTAAAGGGGAATTTTCAACTGAGGTTTACGTATTTCTTAACCGAACTAAATTTTTGCATGCATGTAGTTAATAGATACAAATCTACGTATCATATACAGGGCTGCTCAAAGAATTCGGATAATTTTCCGATTGCAGATGTTAA
Organism: Maratus speciosus; assembly: GCA_963932465.1. Classification (NCBI taxonomy): domain Eukaryota; kingdom Metazoa; phylum Arthropoda; class Arachnida; order Araneae; family Salticidae; genus Maratus; species Maratus speciosus. The sequence goes on from OZ010791.1 coordinate 147,322,607, forward strand.
CATCTGAAATTTGGTTTTCAAATGTGTTATGCATTCCCACATGGTTGAATTAGACATAATACTTTAACTTATTAAACGATGCAGTTTTATTACAATATTCTGAATTTGTTGGAAAGTGTTTCATAATCTATGCTTGACGCATGATTTTTTTTCTTGTTTTGTTTTAGAGTTCTAAATAATTTTTTTTAAATGACTTTTTTTTTATGTTATCTAGTTTCCTTTATTTTTTATATAAAATTAGGTATGTAAGGGCAATTTCATATTTAAGATTTTGCATCAAATTTTTTACTAATGGGACTTGTACATGTGTCCAACTCTTATTTCAGATTAAAAGTGCTATAGTTCCAAATTAAACCACTAAAGTTGAAAAAATAATTTGCCGATTTCACTTTAATTCTTTATAAAGCAGAAATAATGTAATGAAAATTAGTACATTATAGTGCTGAGTAAAATATTTGGAAACACTTCCATATGATGTATTAAATAATATTAAATATCGTCTTGACAAACCCTTCCAAATATTGTACTAAATTTATGATTTTTTAAAAAAAATTAAATTTCTTTTCCCAGTCAAAATGCGTTTTGACCACCGATGGTCAAAACTTATTTTGACCACCGATGGTCAAAACTTATTTTGACCGGAACGGTTAAATCCGGTTTTTTCCATGGTTAATAGAACCAATACAACCTTGCAACCGCAAATCCCTCTATGTGCTTATTATTCAGTAAAATTAACTGCATGCATATATTTCGCCATACATCACCTTAGTTATCGAATTGTGTGTGTAATTTATATAACGTATGTTGATTTTCTTTCCGTCGGAAAGTAAATGCTACCTTTATTCGTATTTTCTCCGTTAATTTTCTGTTTGACCCATCAAAACGAAAGATGAGTAAATTATGCAAGTTTTTTTTTATTTTTTTAAGTATTTAAAATTATTAATTTTATTTGAAATGGGAACTAAACTAGGGTGTCAGAGATTTAAATCAGCTGATTTTTTTTAAATCATTGATTAAAATCATAAATTTTCGAAATGTTTAAAATGACATACAAAAGTATTAAAATTTAAGATGAACATAATTTAAAAAGTTTCTACTGGTATTTTGACTAATGAATAAACAAAAAAAAAAAGCCTTAAATAATTGTTTCTAGCTTAATTCCTGAGTATTGTAAAAAATTAAGTACAGTAAATTTGTAAGAAGCATAGTGTTTATCTGACATAAAACAGTTTCATTTAAAAATGATATTTAAATCTAAAGAATTTGCAATGTCATAATTTCCTTTAAGTAATCAAATTATTCATTCTTTTATATAAAATAAGCATAGCAAGTATAATAAATTTCTGCAAATGAAAGAATAAAACAGCCAGAATCTTATTTTCTCATTCTACTTTTGCAATAATGAATTTATCGTAAATATTGGAGCTAAAGAAGAATGAAAGAATGACATCTGCTCAACAGTTATTGTAAAAAAAAAAAAAAATGTGTAAGAGAACAAGAACTAATTGGTATTAAAATGGTAAGCACAGAAAAAGCTTCTTCGGTGTAAATCGAATAAATGTTTTAACTTTAACTCATTTATAACACCCCTCCCCCCCCCCAAAAAAAAAAAAAATAAAATAAAATAAAATAAAATAAATAAAAAATAAAAATAAAAAATAAAATAAATAAAAAATAAAAAATCATAAAATAAAAATAAAATAAAATAAAATAAAAATAAAGAAAGTAAGAAAAAAGGGATTGAAAAGGCAGCTAAACTGTTTTTTTTTTTTTTAAGAAAAAAACATTGAACCACTGAAAGCTAATAATCCCCACTGAGAGGTAATAATGCTGTTTTTTAATATTTTGAGAGTTTCAGATATAACTGCATATTCTTATATTTACCCTGTATTATTGCGTTTATGAATGGGTTTAATTCATTTTTGTAATTTTTTGGTTAGCATACATACATGTGTATAAGTTCAGAGATTTCTTATAAAAAACTTCCCCATTCCACTGTATTTCTAAATCCATGTGGCCAAGATCTTGCAAAAATGATAGAACTTTATTTTTTTTTTAGAAAAAACAGGATAGTATTACAACATGTTGTTATTTAATTGTATTTTTCAATTTGTAATTCATAAAATTAATGACATTTATCATACTAAGAAAATATGTACTTTTTTTTTTCTTATATTGTTACTAAACATATTACTAATATATTTCCTCCTGAAATAGTGCCCTTTTTTCGAACTAGCATCCTGTCCCTTTTTCTTTCTAAAATGAATGCTACATTATTATCATTTTAGTAAGTAAAGCATAAAAATGTATAATATGTTCCTCCTAATTAGAAAGTTAATTATTTAAAATTAATTTTAAGTAGTATTAATAATTTAATATTAAATGCAGTTATTAATAATTTTAATAAATATTTAATATCACTAGCATTTAATATAGTTTTACGCAATTATTACACAATATTAATGTATAATAACTTTTTTGTATGATGCGAACTAATGAAACTACTAATTTTCAGTTTTTTTAATTTCTGTAATTACTAACTAATAATTATAATTTTATTAATTAAAGTGCAAAAACATAGATTATGTTTGAGTTTTAATTGTTTTGGAAACCTAAAACTCTTGGTAGCTATTCAGTACTTGAACGCTGGGAAAAAAATCATAAAAATCCGATAAAAAAAAAAAATCTGATTTAAATTTAAATCAGATTTTTTTTATTAAAAAAAACCATGATTTTTTTACACCCTAATGGGAACTGAGATTTAAAAGAGAATGATTGATTACCTTTAAGATTTGATATTATATACTAGGGAGCTTTGCCCCCTGCAAGCTACGCTCGCCGACCCCCGTTCAGACATCGCAGAATTTAATAACACGCTAATCTGATGGGTTTTAAAAATATTAGAAAAGATTGAATTATACTGAAAAAAAAAAATCTGTGCAGATCTCCCTGTAAACGGGTTTCCATTCAATTCCCTTTGATTGCAAAAGTTTAAGGCCGAATCAGTTGATGTTGAGACATCCAATGGTTGTTTTCGTTTTTGATTAAAGAAGATCAGTTAAACATTTGAAAAGAAGCTAAAATAAAATGAATTAAGTATACAGAGTCTTTGTCTCCCGGTATTTTAAAACAATCTCTATCGGGGCTTAATTTGCGCCGGAGCCCATCGGAGCCCAGCTCCGGTACTTCTCTATTTTTAGTAAATATTTAAATATTGGTCGGAATTCACCGGAGCTCATAAATACAGGGCTCCGGAGCCCAGTGCAATTCGTAGCTATGCATTTTTATGAAAAAAAATCATAGCTACGAACTATCCCTTTTTTATGTTAACACTATTTCCGAATCATAATCCTTATCCTATTTAATCGCTGAATTCTGCAATTAATTAGCACTAAAACTAGGCAAAGACTACTATTCGGAAGGAGTGATAACTAAAAAGTGGATTAGTTGACAGCTAAGTATATTATGATAGATAGTTTTTTCATTTATTATTTTGCTAAAGGGAAAAAAAGTGCTTTAAATTTTGCAAATAAAGTCGAAATATAAATATACAGATTGGAGTGACCGGGGGGGGGGGGGTTGTTAGGGGGAAACGGTACAGTTGTAGTACCGATACCACATAATATTAGGGCTCCGGTACTTTTTTTCTTAGAAATTAAGCCCTGATCTCTATAACAATAGCCTAAGTCATGTGATTATCATTAACAGTTCCGGGCGGACCATTTCGCTTTTTATACTCAAGGTGCCATTCTGGTACTTTAGTATTAGCCAGGCAAAGGTGATAAGTCGCCAAATATTATTCTATCGCCATCATTTCATCTATTATAATAGTTCAAGTCATCAACTGATATAAATAAATACGGTCCGATCCCTTCGCCTTTCATATGGAAGTTTGGCACAGATGTCATATTTTGGGGAAAGCATCAACAGCATAAACAACAACATCCGGCTTACCATATCAAGCAAAATAACGATAATTTGGCGCCAGTTAAGTACTCGTTGCATATATGACATTTGCGTTAGAAAAAAATCGCGCCAATATGGGGCCGTAATATGTGCCGAAAGTTTTTCATTTTGATAAAAAAATAATTTTTTTTTTTCGAATAAAACTACATAAAAGTTGCCATGGTCGCAAAGAATTCTTGGTACTGTTACGCTAGCCGGATGCAAATCTCGCCAATAGCTTTTTTCAACTCGCTAGTTAGCATTTTTTTTATTTTTCGAGTGATAAATTAAAACACTGATTTGAAGTTGAAATTAAATGTCATGCTTTATTGCATTATTAAATATTTGGCCAAATGTCATATACGCACCGCAGGTTTGGCGTGATTTATTTTATTTATTTATTTATTTATTTTTTTTACGAAAATTTGGCGAAAACCTCGTTTTCTAATACCAGTTACATATGTATTTTTGGTACTACTTAGTTATCACGTCGACTAAAAATCTATCGCCAAACTATAAGATTAAATGCCAATAATGGTTGATCGTATCACATTCACTTGACTTTAAGCAAATTACACGTATTTACGTCATCAAGTGATTTTTATTTTGATGTTTTATTTGTATATTTATTAATGTTATACTAATTTATTTGTTCTTTCGTTATTTAAGATAAAAAATTAATGTCAATTTGTATAATTTGGTGATTTATATAATTTGGCGAAATTGGTCGACGGAATAACTAAGTAGTACCGTATTTTTTAATTATTTTCTATTATTTTCCAAAGGAAATATAAAAAAAAAAGTAATTGATAACTACAGAACAAAATAATTTATATAATTTAAAAAAAGAAATAAAAGTAAATAAACATTTATTTTTAAATAAACAACAATAGCCGAGTTACCATGTCAATCAAAATAATGCCATTTTGGCGACAATTAGGTACCCCTGTGCGTATATGACATCTGTGCCTAATATTTTTCTTTTCGATTTGTTTTTAAAAAAAAAGAAAGAAGTGAAAGCCATCAATTTTAAACGCTTCAGTTTTAAATGAAAGTTTTGTATTTTAAATAAAATGAATGAAAGGATTTTATTTTAAATAAAATTAATGAAATATAAAAAAAAAAAAAAAAAAAATGCGACGCAAAAAATGTTTGGCGATTTATCACCTGCGTCTCGCTAACATAAAAATACCGAGTTCTTGATTTCTCTATCAGAATCTTTCGATTTGGCAAAAGTTGTCCAAGTAAATTGAATTGTGAATAAAAGTAACATGATACATTTCTTAGCATACATTTAAGGGAGGCCAAACTGATCGCCAAATTAGTTTAAAATAATAACCTTTTCTGAAATATGAAAAAAAAAAATATCTGTTATGAATAAAATTTGAGTTGCCATCATTAGAAAAAAGTATTTCAAATTAGAAAAAAATTAATGTTTCGAAAACTAATTCGAATTTAAGAATTCTAATACCAGTTTTGAGATCTGTGGATCAATATGGATTTTTGGTGTTAATTTCATCGCAAAGTATTTCATATTTTGGGAGAAATCGCCGTGAAACATAATCAGTTGTTTAATCAGTCGTTTCATATAATCGTTACATAAATTCGTTTCAATTCAGTCGTTTCCTAATACCCGTTTCATAAATTCGTTTCATTAGGATTTTATATATATAGGGTAGATATATATAAACTTAAATAAAATATCGTAGTCTAAACAATTTTTAAATGCATGTAAATATTCTGTTTTTGGGTATTGCAAAAAGAAAAATCTCTCTCGTTTGATGAAAGAATATTAAAAATTAAACCGAATAAAAATGTTTCTTGACTATTTTTACTTTCTTCTATCCTTAATAGAAGAAAGTATTGTAGTAGAATTTTTTTTGACTTCCGGTTTTCGACGGGTTTACACGTTTTAGGGGTCTGAGATCCCCCTAAACATGTTTATACAAAATGCCTGTCTGCCCGTGTGTCGTCATTGTACCGTCGAAAAGTGTATGAAGTGATGCATAGAATTGAACCAAATTTTTTGTGTAGTTTTTTGGCTGTGGCAAGCAGGTCCTCCTTCAATTTAGAAATATTCCGCCGGAAGGGGGCGCTGTAATAGCGATTTTTGTGCCATTTTCTTTATTGTACCATCGAAAAGTATATGAAGTTATGCATAAAATTGAACTAAAATTTTTATGTATATTTTGGGCTATGGCCAGCAGGTCTTCCTTTAATTTGGAAGTATTCCGCCAGAAAGAGGCGTTGTGATAACGATTTTTGTATAATTTTCTTGATTTTTTGTAGCTCTGTTGTCCATTGGCGGATCGTGCAGCGACGAGAACTCGCGTCCTGCTAAGCCGGCTATTTGCAAGCAACTGATGCAAACATACACATGATGATGCAAAAACAACATAATAACAAAAAAACTATTGATTTTAATACATAATCGCGATTAACTCGTTTTTACACCAATTAATTGACTGAAGCAGAAATTTAAGATGAAAATCAAAGTTGGTATAGTATTGAAATAATAATATTGAAGCATTAACATCTGTAACAACTTTATAAATTATTAAAATGTATGAGATAAAAGTTTTGGGATTGGCACATCCAACTAGTTATTGGGAATTTTCAATTAATTCTTTATTTGTTAGTACATGAATAAGCTAAGAAAACGCAAGTCGGTTTGTTTTACATGTAAATTGTCAATATAAAGTACTGTTACATCTCATGATTGATGTATAAAACCTTTCTTGTAACATTTTATGTCCGTGGAAGATTTCATTTAATTTCACTTCTTAGACTTAATCCTGATTAAAGGGAAAAATAAAATCGGTATGCCATACGCGACTGGCGTTCGTACGGGATCCCAGTCAGTCATTTCAAATTATTAATGCCAGAATTACGTTTTTTTTTCCTTTCAGGAAAATATCTTTCAAATTACGCAAAATAGGCAAATTTCGGAAAATACAGAAGAATTGCATATGAATAAATGCGGTGTTCGATTAATCTCCTTTAAAATAAAGAGAAGTCTTTTTTATTATTGTGTAGTATTGATTAAAAATTTATGCTGCGTTTCTTTATGACTACAAATGTTTTGTAATATTCATCCGGTCTTATTGAAAGAATTGATTGCTAAAGAACCCGTTGATGTTCCTATTATCAACTTCCTAAAAGATTAAATCTCTTAAATTCACTTTCCCTCCAATTTTCCCTTTTCTGCTGTTGATGCTCAAATTCTTTAAAAGCCTTTGTAATGCTTTTTCTTATTGCATAGATCTTAAGAAATGCCATTCGGATGATTAATTCATGCTCGAGATTTCTACGCATTTGTACATTCTATCTGGGAATTCATGGATGTGACCCTAGATTTTTTATTTCAAATTTTCCTACTTCCATCTTTATCTTTATTTTTGAAAGCAAAGTAAAACATGTTTCAGAATCGAAATTTTAAAGTGACAAAGGCAAACAAACCCTTAATTAGAGAATTTTAACATTTTCGTAAAGAAAAATCTTAATTTTTTTTAAAAACCCCATTTCATAGCCTATACTCTACCTACACCATACCTCATACACCAAAGAAAAAACGAGTGTGTTTTGGCGGTATATTTTTACTCGTTAATTTTTAACAGCTAGATTTCTTCAAATACTCACTGCACGATATATTCAATGATTAGTATTAATTGAGAGTTGAGAGATTTTAGTATATTAAAAATAAATAAATAAAAATGAACAAAATAAAATAAAGTGAAAAGTAAAAATGTGGCTCTCGCAGGTAATTTTGAGACATCTGATCTGCAGACCGACTGGTTTAACATCCGCCGTGATTTTGTTTGCATGGGATGTTAATGGTAATAGCTTGTTTTTCAGTTATTAAAGATGGTTTTCGCAAGATTGTCAGAGGAACATCTCCTGGTTAAAGATGCATTTATCCTGCTTGTATACTTGTCCAGTGTTTAAAAATTTAAAACATAAACATTTACAAGATAAAAAATGAATGGATATCAGGAGAAGGTGAGTTTTGCGGCAGCAGCAGGTGGAAAATGGTACACCTGCTGCTAAATTCGTACTATACGTTGGCGATGTATGCGACTCGTTTTGCTAAGGAATTTCCAAGCTGAAATGTATTATAAGACGAAAATATTTTTAAATAATATAAAATATTTAATTTTTATTGAAGAGGTTTAATCATCTTATAACACACACTTGTGAATATGTAAGGATGTTGAATACTAACCGCCCTCTCCCCCCTCTTTTTTTAAACTAGTAATTTTTGATTGATGTTAATTTAAGCTCAGCTGAAAGAGAAAGTTAAAAATGATAAAGTAACTTACCAAGCTGGATACATGGGAATTTGTAATAAAATTTTCATTTAAACTTTAACTGATGCCACAGAAATCGTCACATAACTAGTGTGAAGCGGTCTGTGAGACCGCTCCCTCGAAAGTTGAATAAAATACGCGATTAACTCATAGGATGATGTTTAACTTTTTGTACAGGACTGTTATAATTAAAATTCATCTATTTAAAAGTCTCTGGTGATAATACTAAAGTTCCAAACTGAACAAAATTTCGGTAGTGTTTGTAGTTAAACTGAAATTTGCGAGTTAAACTATAAAAATTGAAAAAAGCCGCGGTCTGAGAGACCTGTAACATCAGTTAAAGGTTAACATATAATATATACTTAAAAAAAAGGAAAGTTAAACTTACCAAACTGGATATATGTGAAACTGTAATAGAATTATCTATTTTTGCATTCTTAAGCTTGATTGTCTTTAGAAGATCAGTCGAAGCGTAAGCAGATCTCAAATTAAATGAAATTTGTGAACTGTACTTACGCCTCGTTACCGGCGCACGAACGGGGACGCTTTCTACAGTCGTGCTTACTCCCTTAGCCTCCCCCTAACCAACATTAATATAAATATATACATAAATATTTACAAATTCTTTCCGACCTTCCTTTCTTAACATTTTTGTACATTAGGAATTTGCACAAGTACTAATTTATATGCAACAATATATACACTTGAAAATAATTCGATGCTGAGCAAAAATAGTGTTTAAACAGAGAATGTTAAACAATTTGACTGTACTATAAGATGAATAAGTTCTAAATGTTACTTAGCAAACTGGTTTCATGGGTCATTTTTTTTTAAAAGTAAGGTTTAATTTTTTAACTTTCTAAACTGGTTTCACGGAATCTTTAACAAAAGTTTTTTTCCTAACATAGCAAAATAACGCATAATTAATTTTCAACTGATGTTACCGGTCTCTCAGACCGCGGCTTTTTTCAATTTTTATAGTTTAACTTGCAATTTTCAGTTTAACTACAAAGACTACCGAAATTTTGTTCCGTTTGGAACTTACTATCACCAGAGACTTTTGAATAGGTGAATTTTAATTATAACAGTCCTGTACAGAAAGTTTTGTACAAAAACACCATCCTGTGAGTTAATCGTGTTTTTTATTCATCTTTCGATGGAGCGGTCTCACAGACCGCTTCACACTAGTTACGTGACAATTTCGGTGACATCAGTTAAAGGTTAACTCAAAAATTCATAATCGTGGAATAAAAGTTACTATTTAAATTAACTTAACTTAAATCTACTGGTACATAAAAAGCTACGAGTAAAAAGGTAATGTTTGAAATATCAAATTTGTTCGTGTTTAATACTTGGAAATTTTTCCAGACAAAAACATTCGCCTTGCATACAATATTTGAAATGGGTATCGTTTTCGTTCCATGTGGTTTTGTCGGTAAAATGGCAGTGCGCTATACTGATGGCCCGGGTTCGAGTCCCGGCATGGAATTTTTTTCAATATGTTGGCCTTTGCGCCTCTTTAGCAATTAATTTGAAATTTGATTTTCATTTGAAATATTGTTCATGTTCGTTTCTCGATCTATTTTCATTGACATATAAACTTACTTACTTTGTACAGATTTTTTTAAAAACATAAGCAAAATCGCTTAATTAAAATAAAACTGTATATATTTAAAATCAAATAGTTATTTTAGAACTGTCTTTTGAAAATACTGCAATTATTACAAAGTTTAGTGTAAGTCTTTTCAAAGTACTAATAACGGTAGTTCTAATACATATATAACTTATTCGTTGAAATAAATTTTAATGTTACTTTTAGCGAAACCAGCTACTTTTAGCGAATGAACTATTTCTGTCTCTTTTTAGTTCTCTCCTGTGAAATTCGAGTAGAACATGATTAAATAACGCATGAGAGAAAGTGTAACGATGAGCCCTAAATCTGTACGATTAAAAGATTCGAACGTGATGTTGAATGGGTGAAATTACAAAGAAAAAGTTAAAAGTATTCGTTATTGATAAAATGCAAGGGGAAAAAGTTGAAGGAGCCCTCATTAACTTTTCGTTTAAGCTCTAACGGAAGAAAGTCGTTAAAATTCATTTTGAACTTCCATTTCAAGGGAACATAAAAGTGTAATTAATATTTCCAAGAAGAGCAAAATAAAATCGAGGAATTAATAAAAATGCCATACGAGTACGAGAAAAGTTTAGATAAAAAGAATAAATGCAAATTTTAGGGGCATTTTTAATCCAATGCCGTAATTGGAAAAGTCGGTAACTGGTTTAGGTTTTCTTATTAGGCTTTCTTATAAAAGAAAGTCTTCGTTATAAGCTTGTCCTTTAATCGCAGTTTGTCTTTAAGAGGACAATTAGCCTTAAACGTGTTTTTTTTTTCATTATTTTAATATTAATAGAAAACTATTTTAATTCTGAGCATTTTTATACCAAATAAATACCGTAATATTTAATCTCAGTTTTTAGTAGTTCTACTATCTTTAAAGTTCTACAGGGTTGGTAACAATTAACTCAGCAAGGTTTTTTTTAATAAACTTTTGAATCACTTCCTTAGAATTTAAGTAAAAATAAAATTTATACTAATATGCAAATTATTTATAAATATAATAAATGTAAAAGTAAACACCCTTTTATAAGCATTTAATGTTTATCTTTAAAATCACGCCTAATTTCACGCCTGCATACGCCCCCCCCCCCCCCAAAAAAAAAAAATATATATATATATATATATACCGGGTGATTATAATTAAAGTTACGATTTCAAAAATCGATAATTTTAAAACTACTGGTCAGAATGACTTGATATTTTAGCAGAATAATCATAAGGCAATGAAATTTTGTTTGGCGAAGGAAAAAAATAGTTCCAAAAGGTGCCGATAGATGGCGTTGTCAGCGCAATGTCAGGGGAAAGACCTAAAATGTAATCGTTAAACACAGGAATGTTGTTAGCCAAAAGGAAAAAATAGATTTCAGGGATTTACTAAAAATTTATTAGCGAAAAGACAAGAATACGTGTTTACAGCGACAACAACGATAATGACAAAAAAAGGAAAAAAAAGAACTTCATGGAACAAACACCTTACTTATGATTAAGGCATAAGTTGTTCGATATGCCCTCCGCCTTGTTCCGCTACTAATTGGAAGCGCAAAACGACATGCTCCACAACAGATCGGAGGATATCTGTACTGATGCAATGGGTGTGGTGTGTGATGCTTGCCTTCAAGTCGGCTAGATTCTGAATCCGACCGCTGTAATCAACATTCTTCAGGTACCCCCAAAGCCAGAAATCACACGGGTTTAAGTCAAGGGAACGTGGCGGCCACGTTGTTGTAAAATGGTGGCTTATGATCCTATTATCTCCGAAATTAGCACTCAGTGGTTGCTTCACAGGAGTAGCAATGTGCGGAGGAGCGCCATCTTGCATGAATATTGTGCTATCCACACACTGACGCTGGTGAAGTGCCGGAAGGACATGGTTACGCAAAAATGCTTCATACCGCTTGCCAGTAACGGTGCAGGTAACGGGACCCGAAGGTGTGATCTCCTCGAAGAAAAAAGGACGCGCCGTTAACGCTGCCGTTATTCCGCACCACACAGTGATCTTTTCAGACTGAAGAGGCAATGGCTGTAGCAGGGACGGATTCTCGATCGCCCATATCCTGCAATTTTGCGTATTTACAGAACCATGCAAATGAAAGCGGACTTCGTCAGATCACAGAATGTTTCATGGCCATCCGTTGTCCACTTCCATCCGGGCAAGAAATTGTAGTGCAAAAGATTGACGTTCTTCCAGGTCAGCAGGTATCAACTCCTGCACATGAGTTATCTTGTACGGATAACAGCGCAAGATGTTCCGTAGGACTTTACGCACCGTGCTGTTCGGCATATCCAGTATTCGGTCAATTCCCCGTGCACTGCTGATTCCAGCCTCACTGTTAATCTGTTCTTGTAATGCTGTAGCCACATCTTCCACTGCCGCAGCCGAAATTGGTTTCCTTCCTCTACCCCGTTTAACGTCAAATGAACTGGTCTCTTCGAATTTAGAAATCATTTTTCGCAGACCATTTGTGGTTATTGGACCCCTGTTTATGAATTTTAATGTCCGAAGCTTCCTAATAGCTGTAAGTGCACAGTCATCGTTCTTATAAAAAAGCTTCAAGAGCATAGCGCGATCTTTCATAGTGAGAGTCATGATGAAGCATTCAGGCAAAGAGCTAGTGCTCTGTATTTTTATGGCAGCTATGTCTGCGGTGCGCATGTCACATATTAGTAATTTGCATATCTCCGGACAATGTGAACCCCGAAAGCGCCATTTATCGGCACATTTTGGAACTGGGTTTTTTTCTTCGCCAAACAAAATTTCATGGCCTCACGATTGTTCTGCTCAAATATCAAGTCATTCTGATCAGTAGTTTTAAAATTATCGATTTTTGAAATCGTAACTTTAATTATAATCACCCGGTATATACTACGCGTTTATTTTGGCGTGGGCATTAAATCCGATTATGGAAAATTCACTTCCCTTTTTTTACGCTTCGTAAAAAAGCGCAAGCCAGTAAATTTTTAAAAAATATATAAATTTTGCTATGTTTCTCTTTTACGATGTATGACGACTGGAAAAATTAAAAAGCATTATTTAAGCTATTTGTTTCGGATTTCCAAGTTGATTTCTCAACGTATAACCATAATTTAATTAATATTGAACTATTTAAAGATAAGATAGACGAGTATTTAAAAATATATTACTTTCTTTATTATTATTATTTAACTTTTTAGTGTTTAAAATATTTCTTTGTTTCAGCTTCACAGCTAGTTGACCTATTTTGGCGAGCATGGTTTCGCGCATAATTAAATCCATTCTTGTGCTCTTAAACAATTGTAACCACGAAGGATATTTGGCAATTTATGACATGTGACCGACTAATGAAACAATAATTTAATTTATAATTAAGTTCTAAAATCATTAAGATGTTGTATTGTCATCGGAAACACATCTGTGAACGAAAAGCCTATCCTAGACCAAGGGCGTAGGAACCGGGGGAGCTGTGGCTCCCCCTGGAATATTTCAGACGGGCTCAGCTCCCCCGGGAAAAATTCTCGCACCACATCTGTTTACGATACATTGCTGAATTAAAAAATAAAATATACTTTTTCTAGGAAATTCACACAATAAACAACAAAGAGAAGAGAGAGAGGAGGTGGTGAGCACACTTGTTTGTGCCTTCACCCTTTTTCTCATTGTTTACAACCCTCCCGATTTCAAAAAAGAGGAGACCTTATATAGGTCTAGTACAAATTACCTGCACGGATAACATATTTATAAAGAGGAGGCCTCTAAAATTGATTTGGAAGAGATTTGTAAAGAATTTGTAAGCAAAACAACATAAAGCACTTTAATTTTTGGTAAATGGAAGTGGGAGAAGCCTTAAATTTGAATATTGTATTCGGGATCGGACATAAATTGAGTTTCTATGTATCAAGTATATCTATTAAAAATTATTTTAACTGGATTAAAGAGTTGGTGATCTTTTGATATGCTTCTATTTTATACTTATGTTTGTGAAACGTGCAACACTATGAAGGAACCCTCCAAAATGAACGAAATGATCCGCGTCACTAGCGTTCCGCAATATGCCCCGGCTCCCCCTGTTTGTACAAAGTTCCTACGCCACTGCCCTAGGCTTCTATTATTTCAAATATGTAGCCCTAGGCTTTTGTTTTTAAACTCTCATTAACATCATACAACTTTTTCTAGTCCGTTGGTACCCCCGACGTCTACCTTTCCCGTCTCGATCACCTACCTAGCAGGGCTGCGGATTCGGAGTCTGAGTCAGGCCCATTTTTGCGCGAAAGAGTCAGAGTCGGATCTGTTAAAATTCCCGGAGTCGGAGTCGCCCATTTTACAAGCAGGGCTGCGTTGTCGGAGTCAAGCCCATTTTTGAGTGAAAGAGTCGGAGTCCGATCTGTTAAAATTAGTGATGCAACGAATAATGGTTTGGCCAAATAACCGAATACCAAATATTCGGCCTATTCGGCTGCTAATTAATGAACTGATTTTTCTCTAAAATCAAAATATTGTATACACTATATACATAATTCTTGTGTATTTCACAATTAAAATGCATTATTTTCTTTTAAAAAAATTATTTATATGCAAATTTAATTTTTTATAGCTATATTTTATTCTGAAAAAACATTAGTCTATGTTCGGCCTAAAAATTTCCTCAATTATATATTTTGCACCCCCCTCCCCCCCCACAAAAAAAAAAAAAAAAAAAAAAAAAAAAAAATTCTTAGCAAAAGTTCCTCCTCAGGTAATGCCAGTTACATTTTAGTAGATATTATGTATGTTGTTGTTACATTTTAAAATAATGACAAATTTTTAAAAGTACTAGAAAATATAAATTTCAACTTTCAGGTGGGGAAAAAAAAAAAAAAAAAAAAAAAAAAAAAATCTTAATATCTTAAGAAAAATCACTGATTGAAAGTAATATTCTCTAAAATGGTGGAAATAAATCTGTCAGCAGACAGTACTATTAATAAGTGTATAATGAATGTTTTCAGATTTAGAGGAAGGAAATATCTGTAAAAAAAATAAATTTCAAAATATTGACTATGCAGTATCTTAGGTACTGCATTGTTACAATTTAATAGATATGTAATGTATGTTGTTGCTGTTACATTTTAAAATAATCACAAAATTTTAAAAGTACTAGGCAACATAAATTTCAAGTTTCAAATGAAAGAAAATCTAAATTAAATAGTGATGTAAAACATACATACTAATTAAAAAAATTTAGTACCTGCATTTCTTTAATTATTTAATAAGAAATAGTAACACACTTAAAAAAAAATACTTAAATTATATTTAACTATAATTATATATTATAACTATAATTATATATATTATATATATTATTTAATTATAAGCGCATTTTACTCAAAAAAAAAAAAAGTATTGCAGTTTGCAGCATATACAATTTAAATATTTATTATACGTACAATACATCTATATCTAATCTATCTTATATTATGTTCTTTATAGGTCTAATTAAAAATATCATTGAAAGAAAGATTTTTTAATGTAACAAGGGATAAATATTAAACTTCCCATTATGCTTAAAATAAAATAGAATTTACTTGTACGGCTCTATTAGGAAAATTTTGAATAGATTAATTTTGAATTTAACAGATTACGTTATTATTGCAGATACTTTTTGTGCTTTTAGATACAGCATAAAAGTTTTAATTATTTCTAAATTACTCTCTTATACAAAAATGGGTAGATAAAACCCATTCAGGGTATGAAAGTTAGAGAAAAAAAAAATGTTTGTTAATTTCAAATGAAATTTCCATTATACATGATGAATATAAATTGTCAAATTAAAAAGTTTTATTGTGTAAATATAAAAGCAATTTTTACAGTAATATTCGGCAGATAGGTCGAATAATCGTTGCATCTCTAGTTAAAATTCCCGGAGTTAAAGTCAGAGTCGCCCATTTTTCCCACAGACTCCGCAACCCTGGTTTACAGTACCTAACGCTCGTATTCATGAATAACTTCGACCGAGGGTTAAACCGCGGGTTCAGTAACCCCAGGTTGGTATTTTCAACCGGGAGTTGAAAACTCGTATTCACCGTTTACTTCGGATGAAAAGTTACCCAACTCGGGGTTTCTCGACCTAGGTTGAACGAAATGTGTTTATTGGTTAAAAAAATCACATGCCTTGTTCGGTTTCGCGTCGAGACTTCGTTTGTTTATGTTTTGAAAGAAAAACGCCGATTAAAAAAAAAAAAGAAAGAAAGAAAGAAATGAACGATTCAATGTAGTTTTTTTTTTATCTCCACAAAATGTATGGACAAAATAAAAACCTGTAATCACTAAATATGGATGAACTTAATTTAATTTCTTGAAAGTTTTAATATTTTTTAAACAATTATTTTTTTTTAATTTATTAATGAGTTAGGTTAATGATATGAAACGTGTCAACTGCTAAAACAAATGTTAAAAGGTTCTTTTTCAAAATAGATTTTCGCATAGTTGCTAAAAAATGAACTTGATTTGGGCCAAAACTAATGAAACTTGATTTGAATAAAAACTAAAATTTTATTTCAACAGCAATTAAGATGACTTCTATTATTAATAGCTCTAGTTAGCAATTAAACAATTTCTGATAATGAAAATATTAAAATGAAGAAAAAAGGAAAAAAATTATGAAAGTAGTCTGTTGTACTTTATATATACTATTTCTTTTATTAGTATAGATGGTATCCCAGATATGTTTAATTCTAATTAAATTAGATAGTAATTAATATTCCAGGTTGACAGGAAAAATGAGTGAAATAATATTAACAGAACTGCAGAAAAAGCGGAACAGGTGATCCTAGCGGTGCCCTGGCACCAGGTACCAAGCCGCAGAGGCGCTCCATAGGCGCATATAGTTATCACTTCCGAGCGATTGATAAACATTTTTTCATTAAACTAGTCGCCAAATAAAACTCTATACTTCCTTTAAGTTTAAACTGTGTGCAGTGGAGATATTTTATAAGAAATTATTATAAAAGAACACAAATATTTTAAACTTTTAAGACTACTAGTGTATAGTGTATGAATTTCCATTCAACACATATAATCGAATAAGGACTTTCCTGAATCATGATAAATGTATTCTGAATACTATCTGGACAAATAAATGTGAAATATTACAGAAAGTTGAATTTTTATCGACCAGCTTTTATGACCTATCCCCACCCCTACCCCTCCAGCCATATGTATGAGAATTTTTCTATTATCACATTTACAAGATCAAAGCTATTCACTCGATTATCTTTGACTATTTTTTGATAAATTAGCCTAATAATTACGAAATATTATTACATGCACGAAGACACTTGTTTTTGGTTGCAGTGTTGCATTTGAAAAAATGTATTTATTTAGAAAATGTTATTTTATTTTCTATATTTTTTCCAGCTTCTTAATTTCATATTTTTAATTCATTTAGATATCACTTCATTAGATGTAATAAGAATCTCATTTAGAATAGAAATTAAAAGTGGGATTCCTTTTTTTTTTTATGACTGATTAATGATAGATTTCTAGACTAAATAGGCAGAGTAATGATAGTTTGTAATCTAACAAAACAACTCAAATTAATTATTAATAATTTCATATAATTTTACATTAGCTAATAAATAAAATAGCTGTCTGTTGTAGAATCAGTGGAGAAAAACAAGTTCCCATTTGTACCACCCTACCCATTCCCTCTATTTTTTTTTCTCTTTTTTGGTGTCATTCTTTAATTTAAATAAATTAAACGTTTCTCAAGATGCTGTGTAAGATATAGAAATAAAAAGAAAGTTTAAAGTACATATTACCAAAAATAGAAGAATATATGTAATCTCATACATACACATATATATATTATCTATATATTTTTTGACTGGTTTATTTATATATATACATTATATCTCCTTCATTACATGTTGAATTGTTTGCTTTCATAAATACTCATGATCACGAAGAATTCATTTACCTTAAAAATAGTCATTATTACTACAAGGGCTGATAAAAAATATTTTTGTGTGGGGTTATTTTAAAAAGGGAAATTTTTTTTCAACTTTTTAGTAATTTATTTTAATTTAGCCGTCAATTAAGAAGCAAAAATTATAAGTGATCTCTAAAAAAAGTCACAATTTCAGGAGGTAACATTGAAAAGTTATTCATTTTAGGATTTATTATTACTATTATTATTTTCGTATAAAATAGTACTAATGCAATATTTTATATTATGTATAGTTTTGAAATTAAAATACAGTTGAAAAATAAATGCAATAAAAATAAATATTTCAAATTCCACAAAAATTGGGAAACATACGTAGAAGCTTACAAACAGTCGTAAAAAAAAAAAAAAAGTAATAAAACTCAAATTGTTTAAATTTTAAGTTAAAATATCTAATTTATAGATCTGATTTATATTTATCTCAGTTTGTACATAAACAATAATATATCTTTTACACAATAGACCCAAAATTTAATTTTAAAACATTCTATAAGTACTGATCAAAAATCTACAGAGAATCTATGGATATTCTAAGATAATCTGTGTATTTCTTTACTTAAACAAAAATGCAAATTAGCCTGAGTCTCACATTTTAATTAGAACTTATGCAAGTATGGCGTTTATTTCGGTCCTGTTAAAATACATTTGTGAATTTTTTAACATCAAAATTGCAAAAAATAAATGATCTTAAACGCGACAGTTGTTACTTTAAAACAAATTATTCGGCTGTTTAAGTAATATTGGCTATTTTTAAGGCAAATAAATTTTTCGCGACCACGCGTATTTGTGTAAACAAACAATTAAACATGTATTCAATATATAGAGGCTATATACATAAATATAAACAAATCAGATAAAAATATTGAAGATAATTACATATATATGAGATTACATACCTTTGGATATAGTTATTCCGTTTTATTTAATAGTAGAACTTCTATGTTTTACACAGCACCTTCTTCTATCAACACGTCTGCCGCCATTGTAAAATGGCGGTCCTCTCACTCTCACCGCTTGTTTTTCGTTAAATACGCATGCTCGGTTGAAAAATCCTGGGTTGAACTTGCAGTAGACCAAGGTTGGGTTACTGAACCCGGCGTTAAATTTTAACCTCGAACCGGTTCAGTGGGGTTGACGGTGAATGCCATTTGAGTTTTCAACCCGGGTTTTCAGCATAACTCCGGGTCGAAGTTATTCGTGAATACGAGCGTAAGTCTGTCAACGAAGCAGGGTTGCAAAAAAGCCGGCTAAAATTAAAAAAAAAAAAAAGTAAATCTCGTAAAATATATAAAAATGGAAAGCAGTATACATGTGTAAATGGCTTAGAAGTTGCAATTGACAAAGTGTGGTATGAAATACCTCCTTCTTTAATGCAGTGCTTAGTTAATTATATGAAAGAACGTGTATTTGATGTTATAAAATGTCGTGGCAATACAATTAAATATTAAAAGTAAGTTTTTAGTTACTATTATAAATGTAAAACCAAAACAAATTACAGGTGTCTATACTTTGGGACAGAACATTTTTATATAATTTAATATATATTTTATAATTTTAAACTTTTGATCCTAATTTATATGTGTATATCAGAAAAACACTAATTTTATTACCTTATTACTTTTTATGTTAATGCAAATTTTATTGATTGTCTAAACTTTTGGGACGCTATGCATATGTAAGTATCCACTGTCTGAGTTGATGTTGCCAATAAAATTCTGTTTATTTTCTCTCTTCTAAATAGAATTTTTAGATAATTCCTCCCCCTAAATAAAGCAAAGCTCCAAGCATTTTTAAAGTTCGCCAAAAAGTATTTTGTCAGGCATGATAGTGAGTTTGGGTTCATTTAAAAAAATCCAATTCAAAATATTTATTGTATTTTCTATTCTTTAATTATTAAACAGGGAGCTAAATGCAGAAGAAATCAAAGAAGCAGAAGCCGCGAGCTTCTGAAATGCTTCCAAACAATTTTTAATTAAATGATTAAGAGTAGAGAAGAGAACAGAGATTATTCGAAAAACTTGAGCAACCATTATGATTTTTCTTCATAATCATATATAAATTGCGTATTCAAGAAATGTTGTATTCGAATTTAATGAGAAGAGCATGCCGATTTAATCAGCATCATGAGGTTATTTTAAATTTCTGATGAGTATTATTTTGACAGTTAAATAGTTCTCAATATCACTTGCAAATGCAATTTCCAGTATTTCTGTGGATACAGGTTAGGTTCCCTTAGAAAGACGCCCCCCCCCCCCCCTCATGAGTATAACCCCTCGGCCTATATTCCTCGTTTAGATAATCTGCCGTAATAAACACCAACACCAGTTACCAGTATATCTTACTGTATTCTGATAGTTTATGGTAAATACCATATCGATTTACACATTAATATTTTATCTGTAATGCTAGATATGAATCATGTCTCGCAGTGCTTTGTTATTTAGATCATTTGAATATGTTTTTTGGTGGTCGTCTGGCAACAGAAATTCATTGGTCATAAACTTAGATTCCAAAATGCTGCTTTGCGTGTTCTGTATCGTAGTGAGATCGGCCTCATTACTCCCAACATTGAACTTCTGTTTACTTTAAAACAAAATCGACATCAGTATTTTTGTTTATTTCTGAGATTTTTTATCTCCCTTTTCTTTTATAGGAATCAAAAATTTCTTTATTTTACTAAGATTTTTGAAATAAATAAATAAATAAGCCGTTCCTCTCCAACATTCACTTAAACCTCGTTAACATGAACCTCAAAGAGAATTAAATTTTTGTTCATGTTATCCGTAGTTCATGCTATCAGAATAACAAAAATCCAGAAAAAATATGGAGAAAAATGCATATAGAGGAGACTGGGGGCAAGACATGGGAGCTAACGGAACAATAGGGTTTTCTTATAAAATATAACAGTCAAAATTTATCAGTAAATGTCATTTCCAGTATTACACAAGAACATGCATTGAACCACTTTTTTACATTAGCTATTTGCAAAGCGAGAAGCGAGATATATTGAAGCATCAAGATGAGATTTTTTATATTTAATAAATATTTGTTTCGGTCAACTATTAAATCAGCTTTTTTTTTAATACTACCTTTTATTATGAAGCTTAATCATTTATTTTTAAACATTATTTCGTACCAGAGATAAACAGTTAATTTACAATGCGCTTAAATATTGTGGTAAAGGATTCAAGGACAAATATGCTTTTTGCATAGGTTCTAACGGGAGAAAACTCTGTTTCAGACATACTTCTATTTTGATAATTAAACCATTAGTTATATTTTTCTTATCTATTAATAGAAAACTGTCAGAAGTAATTGTGTAAAAAAAAAAAAAAGTCCTATTCTCTAGGACTATTCCTGTTCCTTAGGGAAAATGAAGCTTTCACACTTTTCTAGGAATTTTCGTTCACGTTAAGCGTCAAAATCTCCTCATGGGGGCATCGAGAATTATTCATTTTAAGCGAAATTGCACGTTAAACGTGTTCTTCTTAAAAGATGAAAAACACTAGAATCCGTATTCATTTTGACGTGGACAGTGGAAACTGTTCATGTTAAAAGTAATTCACGTTAAGCGTGTTTGCGTTAACGAGGTTCGACTGTATACAGATTTAGATTACAAAGCCATCTGATTCTGCTATCTATGTCTTGTCACTCCTTTTCAACCTAGTTGAAAAGTGTTTATGAATTCAGTTTGTCCGTCTGTATGTGCTTTAGCTCGCGTAAATATATTATGATTGCCATGTAATTGATATAGGTTTTTCATGGCATGTTCGGTATTGAATATGACGTATGTAGCATTTATGGTTCGTTTACAGGGGTAGTCAAAAGAATTCCGGTACGTTAGGGGGGGGGGGGAATCATTTACGGTTTATTTTACTGAAGTTATACTATTTCAAGCATAATGAAATTGATAGAGGTGCCCTAAAACATGCTTTTTGTAGAATTAGGAGTGCAAAGCACTTATTTTTATTTACGGGGTCACAAAAGCATTCGGTCACATAATGGACTACGGGGTGGGGGGTGGAATTGTTTGTTGCGTATTTTAATGGTGTTACACTATTTCAAAGGAAATTAGGTTTATATTCGTCATTGATATGCACTACAAGATGCTTACTGTAGAAAATGAGGTGTACAACAGTTATTGTTCATTTACAGGGACACACAAAATATTTCCGTTACAGGCCTACTGTCTAAGAGGAATAAATGCTGGATGTGCGTTGTCAATTGTGGTTTCCTTTTTTAAATTTAACTGATTTTTTGCCTATTATTTGGTGAGTATAAATTCAAATAAAATTAAATTTATGTGTATTATTGAGGATTAAAAAATGCGTACTGTAAAATATGACGTGCATAACAGTTATGGTTCATATACAGGACTGCACAAAATAATTCAAGTACATTTTTTGTTATTGGTCACGTTTGACGAGCAATTTCCAACTTGTTTTCTTTGCTCCCCCACAGTACTCAAAGTTTAAAAACTCTTCGAAACTGTTTAATTAATTTTTTTTTTGCTTTGTCATTTTATTGCCACAATAAATAATCAATCAAGATTTCTCTTCCTACCCGAAATTGGAATTTTCCTTTTGCATCCCCCCCCCCCCCCCACACACACACACACACTTAAAGAACACATGGAATTTAAAGTCTTTAAAACTCCTCTTAGTTTTTTTTTCTTGTAAATTTTTACTAAGGTAAATAAATAAGTCATCTAATAAACTCCCTCCCTCCCTAAAAAATTAAAAAAAAAAAGTGCTTGTCCGTTTGCCCCCTCAACTTATAAAGTTTAAAATCTTAAAAATCATTGCTTTTTTAAAAAGTTTTTCTGCTCCATTAGTTAATTTATTGTAACAATAAATAGTCGATCATACATTTTTACTCTCCCGCCACCCCCCCCCCTACACCGAAATTGACGTTTCCCCGCCCTCCTCCCTCCTTACCAAGTATACAAAATTTAAAGTCTTTTAAACTGTAAGTTAATTATAAGCAGGGTTGGCAAGGTTTTGGACACAACGGTAAAAACCACGGTAAAATCCGTGGTTTAAACCGTACTATCCAAAACCCTTCTGTCTTAAACTGTCTTAAACTGTCCAAAACTATATTTTGTAGTAAAATTGTATTTATCAGAACAATGCTAAAAGTTAAAAAAATTGGCAAAAAGATTACAATAGAAAAATACCAATTTAGTATTAACAACCTAATTACCCTACGTTATACTACCTAACAATTTAGTAGTAACAACCTAATTGTCCTACGTAACAAAGTAATTACATTAAAAAGATACTAAATTTAATTATGTATCATAATTTTAGTTAATAGAAGTACTAACGATTTTTATGACGAATACATTCTGATTCTGTTACTGAAAGTCCCGAGAGTTGTTACTGGAAATAATTGATAAATGGAGTTCAGGTTCAGCATACTGATTAAACCAGCTTACTGCTGGCAAATATGTATATGTGTATATTAAGAAATAGTAAAAATAAAAATGATTTTGTTTAATTATAAGATATTTAGTTATTGACTATTATTATAACACTGTATTATATGACTATTATTATAACAACACTATTCACTAGAATTAGATTAAATTCGTAATAAAAAATACATATTTTAAAAAATAACTTCTACATTTTAAATTAAATATTTGTGTTTTCTTTCATTATCCTATAATCTAGAAAAGATAATTTACAATGAAACATTATTTAAAAGAAATTTCTTTGTAACATTTTCTTGCACAAAAATTGAAACAAAAGCAAATCTCCCCTCCCTATACTACATGTGTGGTATTATACAGAATTTCTTATTATTATAACTCAATTTTAACAGAAATAGAACTTTTTATGTTACACAGATATTAGAAAAAATTGAACTTTTTTTCATTTACCAAAGAATTAAATTGAATGTTAGTAAAATATATTGTGATATAATTATATTTATTCATATGTTTAATAAATGTGAAGTGGTAACATGTGGAATGTTGCTTTTTTAAGGTTTTGGACACTTTAGTACAGTTTTGGACGCTTTAGTACAGTTTTAGACATTTTAGTACAGTTTTGGACAGTAAAACCCACATGTCCTGTCCAAAACTAGTTTTGGGCGTCCAAAACCCCAACCCTGATTATAAGTCTGTTAAACTACCCCCCCCCCCCCCCCCCCTCAATAATAAGAAAAAAATATGTTTCTCCTCTTTGTTTATCTTTACAATAAGAAAGTATTGGATTCGGGAAAATTTTCGACCGATTTACACGTTTTAGGGGCCAGGTATCCTGAAAAACATGCTTTTACAAAATGAGTCTGTGACTCTGTTTGTCTGTATGTGACACAAATTTTGTGGGTGGTGTATCTCAAGAACTAATGCACAAAATTTAGTAAAAATTTATATTCAGTTAATCCTCGATATAAATTAGTGTTGATTAGTTTTTTTATGTAAATCGCCCAACAGGTGGTGCTGCTATGATGCATTTTCCATGATTTACGCCATAGCTATATCTCAAGAACTAAAGCACGAATTTTCATCAAACTTCAGATTCAGGTATACCTTGATAATTATAGGTGCTGATTATGGTTTGGTGTTAATCTCCCAACAGATGTCGCTGTTATGCTGCATTTTTCACGATTTCTGCAATAGCTATATGCACGGATTTTTATCAAACTTAAGATTCAGTTAAATGTTTACATAAGTTGTTGCTGCTTAGGTTTTGGTGTAAACCACCCTACAGGTGGCGCTGCTATGATATATTTTGCAGGATTTGCACGGTTTTAACAATAGTCGTATCTCAAGAACTAATGCACGGAATTTCATATCTTTAGAATCCTCATGAGGGGCATAGACCATTTAATTTTGGCACTCTGATAATGAATTTTGTAGTATTAACATGTATGAGATAGAAGAAAGTTTTGGGATTGGCACATCTGACTAGTTTTTTCTTCTGCTGTATGTTCTTTTAAAATTTTCTAAATTTCTACTGCCACATGGTGAAATCCCCCCCCCCCCCTTCCCGTTCATTTAAATATTTAAAACTTTTACAAAAATGAAAGAAACCCTTTATTAAAAAATGCATGTTATAATTTATTAGTTTATTTAATTTGAAGGTCCTTAAATTTTTTTGGTTTTGGTCCTTGAAAGTCCTTAAAAGTACTTGATTTTTATTTAAAGAAATATGTACGAACCCTGCATTACATTTTATTCCATTATCATACGCCAATTTTGATACCATTTGTTTCATACCTAAAGTAAGACTAATTTTAGAAAGTTCAACTGTGGTCTCAAGATTAATCCTATATGTGTGTCCCTCACTTTCGTTCTCAATTTCCCCCAAAAACTTAAACTTGCCGCCAAGCGGAAAAAGTGCATTTTTTAGCAAACTCAAAAATGTGTGTGAGTATTGCTTGTTTTTCTAAGAAACCCCTCGCACGACAACAGCTGAAACTTATTTTCCCAAGTTGTTATTTTTAAAAAAATCTTCAAATTGGAGTATGTTTTATTTATTTATTTATTTATCCCATTCCCATGTCATCTTCTTATGCATTACCAATAAGTGATTTTTAAGTTATCTTAACCCCATAGCATTTGGATCAGTTATCTTAGCCTGCAAAGTTACGTTAGCGACAGAGCAACTGAATAAACTTTATTCGGGTATTCCTACAAAAATCTTACTTCAGTGGACCTCATTCCCGTAGTTATTTCGCCCTGGGTGTGGGTGTGTGGTTAATACATCTCATAGAAATGTCATTGCAACCAGTAATTTTATCTAAAAACAAGTAATTTATATCTTGTTTGTACTTTTTTTTTTAAATAAAATTTTTGGTCTAATATAGTGATAATGTAGTTGGTTCGCAAAATGTTGATCTCAATTAGGTTTTTTTCCCATATTTTTTTTTTTTTCTGTGTAATGTTTCGTATAATTTCAGAAGACTGGATGCAACTTATGTACAATAATTTTACTTAAAATAAATTTTTCATACAGTATAAGCAGGGGTCTTTTTTTTCCCTTACTCTCCTGTCATCATTTTTTAAGAAAATTTAAATATTTAATAAAATAAGGAATCTGGTCGCGTAGCCGTTGCAGTTTGCGTGCTTAGTAAGATATACAGAAGTCTGAAATCGTAAAAGTTTCGCGTTAATAAACGGAAGATAATGAACAGAAAAATACATCTTAATTCCTTTCCACTTCACCCCTCCCCCCTTCGAGAGTGAAAGAGAACGAATGAATTACAGTGTATTGTGATTAGTTATTTTTAAGTTACGAAAGAAGTATTGATTACCCAGCATATTTATATTTAACTACCAAAATTCTTCAGTTTTTAAATCATGAAACTTGTCAAAAATATATTATTTTGTTTTGATTAAAAGTTCTTTTTTACTTGTAATAAATTCTTGTTTTAACTGCTCATTATAATTCATAATGGAAATCAATAAATAAAATAGCAAATATCCTTCAAAATCCCTTCCCACATCTTTTCATCAAAATATTTAATGATTTTAATATTTGTTTTGTCATTAATATCTGGAAATTTTTTTAGTTGTATAACTAATTTAATATCTCCCCTTAAGTCTTCATTCCAATAAATGTATCTTTTTTTTTTCAGTTCATTTAATCATCTGCCCTTAATTAAACTTTAAACCAGGCACTAAAGACATTTTTAACCGTACAATACAATACACAAACAGCTATTTATCAGCCCTCAATAGTGATTTGGGGGAATCCCATTTGATTAGTAGAATACTTCAACCTACTTAACACTTTTATTTCCTTCTAAAGTAATATGTATTCCTACTTTATTGTACTGATATCTGATTGTTTCGTTGATTCATGCAATACTAGTTCCTTTATTTAGATTTTCTGTATTTTAATTAAAGAAGGAGATAATAGAATATTGATCTGTAGAATAAAATTTTATAATTGAAGAAAGATTGATTTTTCTTCTCAGGCATAAATGTTACCAAAATTATGGAGCAAGCTTAGTTCGTGACTTTATATAGCATATTAAAACAGTTTTCAAATCTTTTTTCCTCCAACTTTTAATAATATAAATAAATATTGTTATAGTAATTGGATTATGATTTGTTAAAAGGGTGATAGATTTACAAACTTGATAATATTGAGATTAATAGGGTTTCTCATTCTCATAGATTCGAATATATTTTATTCTGTTATAGTCGACCGCTCTAGGCTTAAATATGAAGTACAAAACTCATTGTACAGCTTCCATGCATTAGTTATATGAGATGAGATAACTGTTTGAGTAATCTATAGTATTTAATTTTATTTTCTGGCAAATATCGATTGATAGCTTTTCGCTGATCATGTCTAGTAGTTTCTGGTGAGTTGTTGGAAACAATTAACTCATTTTTAAATAATATTTATTCCAGTCATTACAGCTAAGAGAATCATTAAAAGGAGTTGAGTGAATAAAGTAAAAGGAGTGCATTTTCTGTTTAATTATTTAATATCTAATGAAATAAAGCATTCTGAAAATAAATAAAATCAAGAAAAAGTTATTATTCTGTGTTCCTGCATACCTAGCCTAAAGAACAAGGAAATACCAGGGAAATGAAAACTACTCAACAAGTCACGGAAAATAGTAAGTTCATAAAGTTTTCTATTACATAACTTTCTATGGTCGTATTACGGTCTAAGCCGATTTTCTGCTGTCATATCTACACACTGTGGACTTCGTACCAGTCTTCCACTCTAGCATGTGACGAATGGTGGTTGGCCTGTGGGAACGGCCGGTGTTTAAACATCAGCTGTCAATAATATATCGGTGTTGTATAATTCACCTTCGGTTATCTATGAGGTTGAGTCCCTTGGTTTCGTTTAGCTGGGTGATGGATGTCTCCATAGCGATAAGTCCTCCTTGGCTCTGCTGAAGACCTTATATATGGTACACGTTACAAGGATCTCCCCTTCATCTAGTGTGCGAAGACTCCGGAGGTTACGCGAGACACGAAAGGAAAATGTGAGGTGATGGGGTTTGATCTGAAAGTAATGCATGGGTTTAAAAAGTAATATGGCGACATTAAAATGGAATTCGTTTATGCCTTCAGGTGCGGATTCTCTTTCTGGTTCCCATTTATCAACCAGCAAACATCCTGAGACTGTAAAGCCTCAGAATAACTGTAAAAGAAAGCTTCAGGCTCAGACCGTCCTACTAAGATTGATGAGAATCAGCTGAGATCTTGGGCTGATCGGAGGAATATATTGCATCCAGTTTTGAAGGGTAGAATGGTGTCTGTAATGTAATAGGCACAGCGTAATAGACATTTTTTGTCGTTAAACGCCTAGAGAGGAGTTTTGACAAGACGTCTCCCTTCTTAATTCATAAAGCTATTCAAGCATTGGTTGGTGAACCAAAAACAATTAAAATACTACTGTCATGTAAACTTCTTGTAAAAGTGAATAACAATAAACAACCTTAAAGAAGTGTTCACGTTTTGAAAACATCCTTGCTTCTGGTAGTCAACATTTTTAATACATCTCGTAGAGTGATTTCAGAGTCAGATCTTTTACATGTAACTGAAGAAGAAATAGTATAGATAACCTAAAAAAACAAAATGCTGTTGAAGCCAGAAGAATAACAATTTTCCGTCAGAACAGACAGATACCATCTATTCAAATACATAGCACATAATATTCATCTTTAACTCATTCAATTTACCTAACTCAATAAAAGCTCGATATTTATCATATTCTGTGAGATCTTACACCCAAAATCCACTACGTTGTTTTAGATGTCAACGAGTTGGACACGCTAAAAGATCATGTCAAAGTAATATAACTTGTGGTCGCTGCACTGCAGTGGGTCACGAAAGTGTACACTAAAAAGCCCCAGCACGTTGTGTAAACTGTAAAAAAAAAAAAAAAAAAAAGAGCACCCCTCTTATTCAAAATCTTGTGAACAGTGGAAAAAATAAAAATAAATACAAACAATACACACAAAAGAGTTGATATCCTACCTCGAAGCCTAGAAAATAGTTGAATCCGAGACACCCAAAGTTAGAGAGTATCATACGCTGCAATCGCATAAAAAACATCTCATGAAACTTATCGAACTGTAGCAACGCAAACTGAATCCCCTACAGAAAGCAATTGCCGATCGCAGAAAAAGAAGACAATGTCTACTAATCTCAGTTTGACATTCAGATCTGCTTCCCTTAAATAAGCACAATCTGTTTCTCGTAAATCATCACAAACTGTCCCTTCAAAGGCAACACAACCTATTTTTCCCAAACTTCTGCTCCACAATAGAAAATCTCAGAATACCACTAAAGCACAGTCTTTAAAACAAAACCGTAGATCTGATGCTGAAAAATATAATTTTCCAACAATTCAATCCATTACGTCATATGAGAATAACCCCAAAAAGAAACAGAATAAAACACCCAAAACCTGGTCGAATCGAAACAAGATCGTGGCAAATGAGGTGCGTTCGTACTATAGCTAGTTTTATAAATATTTTTTGCACCGCATATTGTACTAAATGTATGTTTTAGTGCACTTCAATAAGTGCATATCTATTTCATTCCGTTCGAAAGGCTATAACATCATTAAAATGCACTTGAAATATTTTTTTCCCATTGGCGTAATGTAACGGGAAACTTTTGACTATCCCTGCAATTAAACTATACATCCGATTTTCATAAAATTTGAAATGACTCGGCAAAATATTGCAACAATTATATATTTAAAATTTCAGACCATTCTGTTGGGTAGTTTTTGCTCTGTTATATGCGGACGGACTGAACAACGACTATTGGTGCTAAGTATTTATATAATTACGAACGCACCAAAAAATGGTAACAAAACAGATAAGCCGTCTGTGGAGGATGAAAACCTCTTACACTTTCACACTTATTCGCATTTAGATGAGACGTAGGTTAATTAATCTAAAAAGCAAAACCAAAAGATGACTAATATTATTTCGTGGAATTGCCTTGGCTGTCATAATACCGCCTCCTAAATACTAGGCCTGAGCGTTGACACAAAAATGGCGGTTGCCATTGGTAGATTTTCCTCAGCGTGTATACGGTCCCTTGAATTTTGGCACCAATAATTTTTAAAGTTTTTTTCGACTTTATTTTTCTGAGATTAAACAATGAAAACTTTTAAGAAAATTCTGGTGTCGAAATTTAGGGGACTGTACAAGCGTTTAAAAAAAGTCCGCCTACGACAGCCGCCATTTTTGTGTCAGGGCTCAGGACTAGTATTCAGCGGGCGTTGCTCATAAGTCTAATAAATATGACGAAATCCGTAGACCCCCAACCATTGTGTTTAGCTTTACAGGAAACCCATCTGAAACCTAGTGACAAAACCAAATTACACTCTTATGTATCTTATAGAAACGACTTCGCAGATAACGGAAAGGCCAAGTCTGGTCCTTTTTGCTTCTCGCAGTTTACCCCATACTCATGTGCCTTTAAATATGAACCTACAAGCTGCTGCAGTCCGTATACATATCAAACATCTCACCCTAATCTGTTCTATAATATTTACAGCCAAATCATAATGTTCAGTCAAATAATCTGGATAATCTGTTTCTCCAATCCGTGCATTATTGTTGAAGATTTTAATACTCGCAGCCAAATCTGGGACAATCCATAATTCTAATTTACGTTGTCAAATGATAGAAACTTATTTCTGACAACGACTTATGCCTTCTCAATACAGGCATGAAAGAGTTCCTCCTAAAGGAGGAATTCCACCTTTTTAAAAAGCAAATTTGGGCATTCTCTGGATTGATGCAAAAATGCAAAGAAAGTATTAGAAGCATATGGGGTGGGGTGGGGGGGGGGGGTGTCTAGAAAACTTAATAATTAGACATTTTGTCTACTCAAATCCTTGAAGTTTGTTTCTGAATTGCTGTACTATCAAATCAAAGGCGAGCCTTTATTATAAGCCTCTGAAAGTCCTCTGTATAGCATTTTTCAGATATTTAACACTTCAATACATGGAATATGGATTAACAATATTAATGATAACTGAAACATTTACATACAAGAAATAGAAATTCACTAAAAAAATAAATAAATATCGCACCTTGCGGCACTTCTATAAAAATGAAGATTATAAACATGAAAAGAAAAGTTAAGATAAATATTTTTGGCTCGATCTCCTCGTGCGAGAAAAATTTTTAACCAAATCGACATAAAAATCAATGTTTTGTAGAAATTCACTTGGGCCGGGCCGGGCTCGGGCCGAGATTTTAACTTTTTTTTGGGCTGGGACGGGCCGAACTTTTAACCGGGCCGGGCCAATATTTTTTTGTACGGGCCGGGCCGAATTTTTTTCTCTTGAGTTGGGCCGGACCCGGGCCTGGAAATGTCGGCCCGTGCAGACCTCTAATGCGAGCACCCACAAGAAGCCAGGATTCAGGAGGTGGAATCGGGTGAAAAAGGAGTCGTGGCAGATAAATCTAAAGTCTCTTGGAAACAGGCTTCTGATGCATTAGCTACATTCACAAAATTTGCCTAATTGAACAAAAGCTACAACGCTGCTGAACGCATAAATCTGTGTATAATCCGTAACGATTTTTTGAAGAAGAAATCCGAATCGCGGGAGCAACATGATATCAGGGTTTTTTTTTTTTTTTAAATATAATGTTTATATTAATTTTTAACTACGTGTACAATGAAATGTATATATACAGTGCCCTATATGTACATTACATTGTACTTATACAGTATATATTAAATAATTGCCTTTTAAGTTTGTATTCTATATTTTTCTTTAATGCTCACAGTTGTTAGAATGACGAAATATAAAGCAGTAATTTGTCAGACATTTATAAGATTTTCACACGTTGATAATGTATGGTTAACACAAAAAAATGCATTGACGTTCGATAATCCGGTAAAATCGCTAATTCGCTGTAATCCGCGTAATCCGCTGTAATCCGGTAAAATCGCTGTGGTCCCGAACGTGCCGGATTAAAGAACTTATACTGTACCTTAATTTATTCAAAAGTAATGGATTATTTTAAAGGAAATTACATAACCTGTTACACAAAACTGTACTTTTTGTAAAGCAATATAACATGGATTGTTCTCCATAAACTAAATATAATCTATAGGTTTTTTCGTGTGCCAGAGAATTTTTCTTACGTGCCAAGTTTGGCACGCGTGCCGTAGGTTCGCCATACCTGGTCTGTAATTTTTATCTTTGGAATTTATTTCTTTTGTTTGGAGTGATATACAAAAATGGTTACATTTATTTTTTTTCGCATATTTTATTGATTCAAATGAGGAGAAATCAATAAAATATCACTTTATACATGAAATTATATCAAATATCACTTAAAAGAAATTGTTACTATTTAACATTCTTTACAAAATTCTTTCTCTTTTATTCATTAGTAAACATAAGTTCATTTCAAATATACTTCGCATATGGTTTGTCGAACAACGATTATATATGCATACATGAAGAAGAATAGGAATGATATTACCGCCATAAATGTATTTTTGATCAATAACTGAGCTACTAAAGCTAAAATATTTAATATGATAATATTTAATCTGAAATGTAAACTGACTTTAGTTACATAATTATCAGTGATTAATTTAATATATATATATATATATATATATAACTAGAATGTAATAATTACAACTATTCATTAAAAATTATTGTGAATTAGAATTCCTGTAACTTTGATACACAAATTAATAATTATTTTCTGACTGTGAATATTAGTTTTTTTTTTTTTTTTCCTAAGAACATGCACTTAAATATATATACTATATATATTAATTTAGAGAAATGTAAAATTTCAGTTAGTTCCATACTTTTTTTTTCTTTTCAATTTATAAGCAACTATTACTTGAGAAAAAAAAAAAAAAAGTTATGATATTACCCCCATAAATGTACTTTTGATCAATAACTGAGCTACTAAAGCTAAAATATTTAATCTGAAATGCCTTGAACAAAGCATTCAGTGTTTCTGTTTAAGCAAGTTGCAAAAATAAATAAATAAATAAATAAAAGTATCACTAGAATTTAAAAAAAAAAAAAAAAAAAAAAAAGCAACACTTTAACAGAAAAATAAATAGATAAATCAATGAATTTATTAACTATTTAAAAAAAAATTTCAACATTTTAATATTAGTTTAAAAAAATTTAAATTCCTTCAATGAAACGAAATATAATTTTACAAACATTTAAAATTAGCCACTAGCAAACATTAAAATATCTTAATCCTTCTACAATCTGCCGACCGTGTGTGCTCTATCTAATGAACTAAAAAAATACGATTCTTTCGTAAACATCCAAATAAAAAAAAGCAAATCTTAAGCGAGAAGAAATACAGCCAAATAGCGATAATCACACCAGGCTATTCCCCTGCTCGCGCTAAACTAGTCAAAGAAGTCAAAATTGGTGGCAACGAGGAGGCAAAAGGTTCACTGTGTTACGAGATAGCAGTTTCCCTTCAAGTTTATATTCCTTATTCCATGGTCGATACCAGCTCAGAATACTTTGTTGGGTTGGTGGTTTGCATTTGTATGCCTTCCGGAATGCTCTCTGAACGGTTATAAGCGATTCACACTTTGACAATTCTAGTACACAAAACGCTTTCTGCTGTCCAGTCGTCATTTTGAATATGACGTATAGCAACTATCGTAATCGCACGCGCATGACACATATGCAGCGCGAAACTGTAGTTAACGCCCTCTCGTTTGAGTTGTCATGGAAACATATACGTTTCCTAGCTCGCACGTAGTAACGTATCAAAACCCGATGATTCATTTGTAATAACCCTGTATAACTCAATGTATTATCAATACTGCTTATGCTTCCATCCCAAAGTCTACTCATAGACACAGAAAGCCATGTTGGAATAAAGACTGTCAAAGAAAAAAAAGAGAACACTTTGGGGCCTCTTCCGAAGTATACTCGTACTTACGAGGTATACAGCATATAAAAAAAATCCCTGCCGGCTCGGACCTACAGGCGGAGGTAGATTTCGAAGTTAAGTACTAAATTAACCAACAAAATTTAAATCAAGATTAGAGATAAACCCAGTTCCTCCACTAAGAATGAGCTCTAGGGAGCTAAACGTTTTGTGAAAATTATAATATACACGAATACAGACGCACATGTATATGGAATAGGTTTAAAAAATGGCTACAAAAAATTCAGAGAACCTCAAAGTGATAAATAAGTTAATATTTCCATAGTCGGGTTTTTATCATGTTTTAATACGTTTCTTCAAACTCACATGGCGTTACCTATTCACCTGCTGAGGTCCATTATATTTCCAATATGACGCAATATACATATTTTTTTAATTCGTCAAACTATTTATTTTATTTTGAGTTTTCATGCTGAAATCTTGCTCTAGAAAACTTATGATGTAATATTCAATTTCTAATAATTTTGCATTAGAAAAGAAATTGTTGTGGTGAGAATTTTATTGTTTTTTTTTAATTGTTGGCAACTGCTATAACGAAAAACTTTTATTTTTTTCCTGCCATTGTTGTGTAAGAGCTGGTTTTATCAGAATCATGTTAAGACAGTATTCAAAATTTTGAACCCTCCCCATTTCCACCCTCTTGGATCGATTTCGCCCATTTTCAATCCCCGCCGAGATATTAGCCATATCAAAGTTGTTAGCGAGTTTGGGGACAATCCGTGCATAATTGCGACTTTTATCGTGCGGACAAAATTTAGTACATACATACATACATATATATATATATATATATATATATATATATATATATATATATATATATATATATATATATATATATATATATATATAAACTTTTTAGGTGGGGGTGGTTTTGGGTTCCTGGGGTCCTATAATGAAAAGTTATGAAGGAATTTTTCAAAAGTCGCACCATGGTAACGACTGCAATAGGTAGTATTTCTTACGAAATCTACCTAAAAGCAAATGCCGAAGCTAGAAGAGTGCGACGTAAAAGACAACGTGTATCCTGGATTAAATGTCTCTCTAATGCAACAAGTACTCGGAAAAAAGTAAAAAAAAATGTTTGCGTCAATACTCTGAGAGTCGTATCTCAATTTAAAAGCATAACGGTCAAATTATAGCATCTCTTTAAAACATAGCAGATACAATAGTAAATACCCTAGCATCTATTTCAAGTTCCGGTTCCGACCAATAACTTTTTTTAACTGACTAAGACAAACAGAAATGATCATGAATCCATTTTAATTCTTATCACTGATATACATATAATTAACCATTTATTACATCCGAGCTTATAAGATGTTTCAAAATAGTCATTTACCTGCCCCAGGTGCATCACTTACATCATGCTCAAGCCGCGCAATATCGGGAAACAAATTGAAAAGGGTTTTTGCCAACCCTGCCCGGGAAAAGTCAAAATGTGAAAAAGTTCGAGTGAAAAAAGACAAAATGAAAAAGTTCATTTGCTGGATTCCCTGTATAAGTATTTCTTGATACATAATATTGTTTGTCACGTATTCATTTAATATAATGCTATAATTTAAGGTAGAATTCATACTAATCCTGTTCTTATTACTTTCTTCTATCTTTACAAGAAGAAAGTATTGGATTCATGAAAATTTTCGAATTCCGGTTTTCGACGGATTTACACGTTTTAGGGGTCAGAGATTCCAAAAAACATGTTTTTACAAAATGTCTGTCTGTGACTCTGTGAGTCTGTCTGTCTGTCTGCCTGTCTGTCTGTCTGTGTGTATGTGACACAAATTTTGTGGGCGCTCTATCTCAAGAACTAATGCACGGAATTTAATAAAAATTAATATTCAGTTAGTGCCTAATACAAATTGATGCTGATTAGTTTTTGGTGTAAATCGCTCAACAGGTGGCGCTGCAATGCTGCATTTTTCACGATTTTCGCAATAGCTCTATCTCAAGAACTAATGCACGGGTTTTGATCAAACTTCAGATTTAGTTAGTCCTTGATACGAATTGATGATGATTACGTTTTGGTGTAAATCGCCCAACAGGTGGCGCTGTTATGATGAATTTTGCGGGATTTACACGATTTCCCCAATAGCTCTATCTTAAGAACTAACGCACGGATTTTCATCAAACTTCAGATTAAGTTAGTCCTTGATATGACTTGCTACTGATTAGGTGTTGGTGTAAATCGCCCAACAGGTGGCGCTTCTCTGCTGCCTTTTCCACGATTGCCTCAATAGCTCTATCAATAGAACTAATGGACCAATTTTCATCTAACTTCAGATTTAGTTGTATGTTGACACAAGTTGTTGTTAATTAGGTTTTGGTGTTAATCACCCAATAGGTGGCGCTGCTATGCAGAAATTTTCACGATTTTCGCTATTGCTCTATCTCAAAAACTAATGTACGGATTTTCTCCAAACTTCAGATTCAGTCAGACGTTGACATAAATTGTTGCTGATTAGGATTTGGTATAAATCACCCAATAGGTGGCGCTGCTAGGCAGCATTTTGCTGAATTTAGACGATTTCAGCGATAGTCATATCTCAAAAACTAATGCACGGAATTTCATATCGTTAGAATCCTCATGAGATGCATAGATTGCCATTTAATTTTGGCAGTGTGATAGCGAATTTTGAAGTATTAACATGTATGAGATAGAAGAAAGTTTTGGGATTGGTACATCCGACTAGTATTTTAAACAGATGTTTGAAAAGCTTAAATGCTTTTCATACTAGATTCCTAATGTTATTTTATCTCTAAAAATTTCATATTACTGAACGTAAAATACTCAAGCTGCGTAGTTCTTGAAATTAAGCTATATAGGTCTTGTAATTTTTATAAAACTTCTTGGAATAGTCAAGGAGATTTTTTATTTATTTTTTCATTTGAATATAGAATCCTACTTATTGCGTCGTGTATTTAATTACTCTGTCTTAAAATCGGTTATTTTTTCAAGTAAACTTAGTAAAATGTGTCTTATTTCTCTTTTATTTTTGGTCTTTAATCGTTTGAATCTACAAGTATTTCTATTCTTGTTTTTTTTTTTAGATATTCCAGTCCTCCTCCCCTCTCTTTCTTTTAAACAATTTTTGAAAATTATTTTTTCTTTCTTTCTCATTAACAATTCCACTTCTATTTTAATACCATCCCTCTAGATATAGGTATATTTTTGTGTTTCATGCCCTCTTTGCCAGCAACCGCACCCACCTCCGCTTTCACTGAATCCATTTTCAGGAAAAGGCATTCTAGTCAATAATGCAAATATTAAAAGTCTAGGGTGGTACCATTTATCTTGGTGTCTCACACACGAGTAACAATGCCGTGCTGGAATTTGTAGGCTGTATCTCTTCTATCCTTAATGCCATGCTTTAGTTTTCGCCGCTGTTTCCAGACTAAATTTTGTTTGCTCTTTTTTTTTTATTTCGTTCTTATTCTATGTTTTTTCGTGTCGGAAAAAGGTCTTTATATTAACAGTTGACACAATCATCCTGATTACGCCTTTGTCCTATTCTGCTATCTTATAAAGTTGGTTCAGTTAAAATGCAGCATCAGATTGTGCGTGCTAGTAATGTGCCTTGCAGAGGTTTAATTTTTCTCCCATTTATGCATGTGCGCTTACACATGATTTTATTTATGCATGTGTTTTTAATGAAGGATTTCAATATTTCCGATTTTATTTTCTAATAAAACTATTAATATTTAGTCATTTCACGTTCGAATTATTTTGTCCAATATCTGTACTTCTTGTTCTGTTTGATATTTTCTTAATTGAACAAGAAAGAAAGTCACGCTTAAGACTATGAAACGCTTTCCAACACTTCCAAACTACTGTTAATGGAACTTCACCATTTAATAACATAAAAGAAGGTATCATCTAAATAAACAATTTAGAAAATACATAATCGTTAAAATCCAATTTCAGCAATTAGCACCCATAGTTTGTAAGGTATTTGAGTTCTTTTGATAAGTCCTGTTTATGATCTATAGATTTGTATACTCATCACATGATTTGCTGAAATTTAATTGAGCTAGAAAACGTGTAATACATTTGAAAATTTATTTTCAACAATTACCATTCATAGGTAACTTGGATATTTTTGTGCCCCCCTGTATATGATCAACAGATTTTTATACACACCATGTATTAAGCTGAAATTTAATTCACCTAGAAAACTCATAACTAAAAATACACTCCCAGCAATTACCATCCATAGACGACAATATATATATAGTTTCTTGCGTAGTCCTATATATGAATTTATATTCTACAAACATATCTTAGTATGCTAAATATAATTAAGCTGGAAAATACATAACACGATTGAAAAACACCTACAGCAATTAACACCCATAGACAGCATTGTTTAGTTTGTAGAATTTATACGAATCACGTGATGTACTAAAATTTGGTTAAGCTTAAAAAACCCATACTGCAACTGAAAACGCACTTTCAGCTATTATCTCTCTTATGCTCGCAGACATTAAGTTACCGAAATCTTTTTTATGTCTCTCTAAATGAACAAATAATTGTTATGCACTTCTTATTCTACAGGAAGGATCTGAGGAACGCACACAAATTTCATTATGTTTGAAATAGTGTTAACTTCATTAAAATACACTGCAAGCAGTTGTCACCATATATCATAATGTATTGGAATTTTTTTTGTGCTTCCCTGTAAGTCCCTGCACACTCCGTTTTTAATAAGGAATGGCCGATTATAAACCTCAATAACATGTAACCAAGCTCATGGTAACCTTTACGGGAGCACGACCAGATAAACCGAAATCGTAAAAACGTTTCAACTGTATCGGAAAGAGGTGAAAGAAAACGGTGTAGAAACGGAAAAAATACGTGTAAATATCAGTTTCTAAAAAATGCTCCCTTCCCCATATTCCCAGAGGTAATGATTTTGCGAAAATGTTATTTTATAACTTAAATTTTTTTCTGAACGCATACAAGGAACATTTAGTTTGAATATGGTTTTTAGTTACGTAGGTTTTCTTTATATTCTCTCCCCAGATATCTATTAAATTAACTGTGTCCGTCCAGTATTTTTTCAGTTTAGTTAACGTAAATTCGCCGCTTCTTCCCCTTTTCCCCCCAAACTTTATACCTCTGAATTCTTTTGCTTATTAAACTTAAATTTTCTTGTGTAATGCATGAAGAGTACTTTTTGGTTACGTTTCTTAATTGAAACTTTCTCCTTTATTGTATCTGGACTGTCGCATTGCGTGTCAGTTATCATTTGCTAAGGCAGATTGACACATTATTAGAATTGTTTCCACGTGTTTCATTTATTTTAGCGACATTTTTTTTTTCTGTTGTGAAAAGTGTAATAGTAGATTTAGGAGTAAAAAAAAAAAGATATTTTCAGTTAGAATTTTTATCAAATATGCGTTTTTTTCCCCAATATTTATTTAAAATCGTGCTATAACTTACGCAATATTGTGATAATTTTCCTTTATAATTAGCACGAGTCATAATAGTATATTGGAAGCTGTACCAGTTTGAATATTTTATAAATTATCTTATAAATATCTTATTAATAAATCTTATTAATAAAATCTTATTAATAAAAAACTTGTAGCTCCCTCGAAATAGTAGACATTTATTAAGGGGTGACACCACATTGAGGCACTAAAATTTAAAACTCGAGATTTTTTTAAAGCAATTCTAAATATTTTTTTAATTAACAAAGTATTTTGTTTTTAGTTCAAAAGCTAATGAAATATGTAGTTGTTTTAAAATAATTTCATTTTTAGTGAAATGATATTTTAGATTATTTTAGTTTTCATTTTTAGTGAAATGATATCAATTTAAAGAAAAACGTAAATTTTCAACCGAAAATTTCGTTATCTAAAGTTACACAGAAAAACGACATATCAATGTTTAAAAAAAAAAAAAAAAAATGTGTGTAACGCTTAATCTTCAAAAAGTTCAAGTTGATTGACCGAAAATGGGTATTACTATCGCCAATTTTAAAAGTGGTGGTGTGGTCTTAAAATGCTCGTAAAGTTTTCGTTGCTGTTTACTTGCTGTGGCGCGCTCTGCTTCTGTGGCTTCAAAATTGTCCCTTCACTTTCGATATGGATTTCTAACTATTAGAATAGGATTTTCGTATCTATAAAGAGTACTTTAAACGGCAAAATATGTTTTTGAAAATTTGAACCTGTTAAAGTGGTTACTCTTAATTTTTTTATTTGCCACTATGACTAGATAATATCGTCGCCGCAACAGTTAGGACATCTAGTAATAATAAAAAATGAGATGTCTGACTTACTGCTATATGAGTAACTGTGTTTGCATCTGTTTGAACAACTTCTGAAACACAAAGTTATGTTTTATACCATATCTCAGATGTGTTTTATAAAAATTTCCTACTGTTCCACTAGATGGAGACCGTTTTCGTAGCAGTAAGTCAGACATCTCAATTTCGATTATTACTAGATTACATGTCCTACTGTTGCTCTGAGGCGACGATATCAGCGTCTAAGAATAGAATGCTTTAGAATTTACTGATAATACTTTGGATTTGATAATTACTTATGAAATTCTGAATGTAAATTTAAGCATAGTTTATACATTTTTCTACACGAATTGCGGGAAAAAATTACTTGAAATATGAAAAGTCTTGAAAGGATAATTACCTCCTCCTCCTCTTCCCCTCTCTCCATAAAATTTGATAATCCTTTCATAAAAATGCAATAAAATTTGCTGTAGAATAAGAAATAGGACGCTGTAAACTTTGTCATTTATTTTTTTTTTTTTTTGTAAATAATATTGGTAAATATTAAAAATAATTTATCCCAAAATTAAATCATTATCAAATTTGACGCATAGTGTAAGAAGTAATAAAAAGAAATGTGCCCAGTTAAACTGATGGCATATTTCAAAAAATAATGCCCCTCAAAAAATAAATGAAAGGGAATTAGCCCCCGTTTCCCCCCCTTTATAATTAACCAATGAATCTCCAAATTTAATCAGGGAAGTTCCTTAACATAATAAACCGGTATGCCAAATTTGAAGCAAATCAGATGATTCTGCATGAAAAAAACCATTCCGCTAAATTAAGAGGGGGAGACTAACCTCCTTCCCTCTCTTTATAATTAACTAATGACCCTCCAAATCTAACCGAGAAAGCTCCTTATCAGAATGAACATAGAATTTTTTTTTTTTTAAGTAAATTGGATAATTATGCATGAAAATCCATTTATCTAAAATAAGGGGAGGGGACTTGGCCTCCTTTCCTCCTTTATACTTAACCAATGAATCTCCAAATCTAATGAAGGAAGCGCCATATCGAAATAAACTGGTATATCAAATTTGAAGCAAATCGAATAATTCTGCACGAAAAACCCATTTATCTGAATTAGGGAAGGCTAGCCTCCGCCCCCCTTTATACTTAACCAATAAGCCTCCAAGTTTAATCAAGGCATCTCCTTAACATAATAAACCGGTATACCAAATTTGGAGCAAATCGAATAACTCTGCATGAAAAACCCATTTATTTAAATTAAGGGGAGGGGCTAGCAACCCTTTCCCCCTTTATGCATAACTAATGAACCTCCAAATCTAATCAAGTCAGCTTAACATAATAAACCGGTATATCAAATTTGGAGCAAATCGAATAATTCTGCATGAAAAACCCATTTGTCTAAATTAAGAGGGGATAGCCCCCCCCCCCCCGTTATACTAACTAATGAACCTCCAAATCTATTCAGGAAAGCTCTTTAACATAATAAACCATTATACCAAATTTGGAGCAAATCGAATAATTCTGCATGAAAAACCCATTTGTCTAAATTAAGGGGGAAGGCTAGTCCCCTTCCCCCTTTATACTTAACTAATGAACCTCCAAATCTAATCAGGAAAGCTCTTTAACATAATAAACCGTTATACCAAATTTGAAGCAAATCGAATAATTCTGCATCAAAAACCCATTTATCTAAATTAAGGGGAGGGTCTACCCCCCCCCCCCCTTTCCCCCTTTTGTTTTATACTTAACAGATAAACCCCCAAAAGAATTTGAAGCAAATCGGATGTTTCTATTAAGAGTTATCGCCATACGTACGTACATACATACATACATACAGAACCGGCGGGCACATTAGTTCTCAGGCTTTGATAGCCTGTGAGCTAAAAAGGTAAGAATGGGAATTTTCCCAAATTTAAGTAATAATTAGAGAATATCCTTATAATTCTAGGATTTTTTTTTCTCCCGAATAACAAAATTATCTGATAGTCCATGATTTTGTAGGATTTTCATGTTTTGTAGACTAGACATGAATGTCTCTGTTAGTTGCATTCAATTAATTATGTCAATGTTATAGTTTTACTTAATTTTCTGTGTAGCTATTTCATAAATGAATATAGGGGAGAGTAGCGTGGGATGGGACAGTGGGAGGAATGGGGCAATAGGTTTTTCTCTTTGTGTATAATTCTAAACAGTTCATCATTCACACACTAGATGAAGCAATGGTAGCCCAATCTTCAGTTGAAAAAAGTTGTTGATCTGCTTAAGTTTGCAATTGTATAAAGAAAAAGATTATTTCAAAAATCAAAAGTAAATTTGCTTCATACACTTTTTATGCTTTCTGTATATTAATGACTTGTTTTTGCTTAGATGTAATAGATTCCCTATTTATCGTACATTATACTGTATATTATCCGTAATTTAAACTGAGCCTAAAAACATCATTTTACAAGAATAAAATAAAAGAAGGTAGTGGGGTGGAATGGGACAAGTCCAATTCCTTCTTTTTAATAAGATGATTGTAAATTGCTAATATGCAAATATTTTTAGAGGGTAATATATTAATTATAACATTGATAATACATTCATTTACTTCAAAATGTAAATAAATTGAACTGATGATTTTTTAATGTCATCTGTGCCTGACAATCCGGAATTTTCCTTCCAGTGATGAAGATGCTGGAATTTGATATTGTGTCACAGACTTTATCAACCTACAATATTTGTTAGATTTTGTATATGTTGCCGACACTAGACTATTTGTGCCTTATCATACTTTGTTTTATAGCTGCCCCATACCTCCCTGTCAGTGGGGAGGTATGGAAACTTACAATTTCTTTAATTATAAAATTGTTTCTACAAATTATGTTTCTACATTGTTCAAGGACATTAGAAAGTGTTTCATTTTCTATTTTATAAATTGAAATTTTTGTTTTTGCGTCAAACAAAGTTGATTTTCTTATTTTTGTAAAAAGTGTCCCGTTCTTCCCCACTCTCCCCTATTTATAAAATGGCTTTACCCTGTTCTGCAACTTTGCGAAAAGTAAATTTCAGAATAATAAAGGTTGTTTGTTGAAAGAATTGTAAATGGATTATTGTGAAGATAATATTCAATAATATAGAAAAAGCTCCAAAACGTTCAAAATATTAGATAAGTAATTTAACCTTTAACTGATGTTACCGGTCTCTCAGACCGCGGCTTTTTTCAATTTTTATAGTTTAACTTGCAATTTTCAGTTTAACTACAAACACTACCGAAATTTTGTTCCGTTTGGAACTTTAGTACTATCACCAGAGACTTTTGAATAGGTGAATTTTAATTTTAACAGTCCTGTACAAAAAGTTTAGTACAAAAACACCATCCTATGAGTTAATTATGCCTTTTATTCATCTTTCGATAGAGCGGTCTCACAGACCGCTTCACACTAGTTATGTGACAATTTCTGTGACATCAGTTAAAGGTTAAGATAGCGTGATTGCTTCGATTTATATTCACTTGTACGGATAAAATAAAGAATATAATTTAACAACTTTATCAGACAAATTCTTTCATTTC
The DNA here is from genome assembly GCA_963932465.1 of Maratus speciosus. Lineage (NCBI taxonomy): Eukaryota > Metazoa > Arthropoda > Arachnida > Araneae > Salticidae > Maratus > Maratus speciosus. The sequence goes on from OZ010791.1 coordinate 147,366,157, forward strand.
CAGTAATTAGATTTTTGTTGATTAACCTTTAGCATAATCTGATATTTTCAAAATTTATCATTTTTCTTCCTTTCATTATTCTTATTTTTAAACTATATGATATCTTTATTATTGGAAAACTTTTGATTCATTATCTTTCCTACATTTTTGTGAGTGATAAAATTGAAAAATTGTTCGTATTTGCTGTCTATTCGATAAATCTTTATAGAGATGACGTTAGTTAATCCATTTTTAAAAAACTAGGAACTAGAATTACGAAAGAAATACTTAAAAATCAAATTGGAAGCAAAAGGTTTTATTACTAATTTGGAGGAGAGAGAATGCTGCAAGCTGCATAAAATATTGACTTTTAAAGCTCGAGTTATCGATTATTTACTGTAATTACTTTGAAAATTTAGAATCAGCAAAATTAAAGAATCCTATTATTTTTTAAAACATTTTCAATTTATTCTGTAATAAGACAGATTAATAGGGGTTTAGAGAATAGCAAACTCCTTTTTTATAAATTGAAAAATCGAATTACGGCAGGAATGCTTAAAAATAAAATAACATTTTACAAATTTCAAGGAGATATAAATAAGCTTTAAGCTACATAAAATTTTGACTTAAGGCATAACTTATCTATTATTTACCACAATCGCATTGAAAGTTAAATTCGACATAATTAAAGAATCCTATTTGCATCCTAAGTTATTTAAAATTAGTTTAAGTTAAGTCTAATTAATATAAATATTGTAACATAATACACAGCCAATCCATTTTTTATAAACTAAAAAGTGGTATTTCGGGGAGGGGTGAAAAAGCTGGAGAAAGTTAAGTACAAGTTTGGAAGAGAGAAGAATAAGTATAAAAGATTTTTTTTTTTAACATTCTTTTATAATATTCTTTTTTATATATTCAATGTTCATCGTGAAAATCACGTCTAATTACTTCCTGACATGCTTTTCCTTCAAAATTTCGTTTACAATACATTAATTTGGCCTGGGCACCGAACTCCATTATGAAAAATGTTATACACAGGTGTAAAAGGTAGAATTAGGTAGGAAAAGTAGAATTTATTAAAAAATATATTATTTTTTCTCTGTTCCTTTTTTAAGGTAGGACAACATGGAAAAAAAAAGAAACATTATTTAAACTATCTGCTTAGGATTTCTATGTTGATTTCTCAATGTATAATCCTGCAACGCATAATCATACAGCCTTGTTTTTCTGTTCACAAATTGTTTGTCGCCACATTCTGACGATAAAAAATATGAGTTTTATGCTTATGAGAGTTGGAAAATTGTTGCAACAATGAAAGACAATTTGCGGGAAACCACGCTCAGTAAAACCCAAAAATTAATCTCTTACTTTTAAAATCTGTTGTCTTGTTTCAAAGTATATTTGCCACCCTAAAATTTGAAACTGCAATATCTTAGCAATTTTTTTTAAGATAAAGGCAAAACAAGTGCTCAATAATCGTGTTTTTTTGGGGTTCTTGGGATCATGATCGGTGAAAACACACGAACATTTTCCATAATTACTTTCCTCCTGAAGGCAGCAATACGTAGCTCCTTACCTTTGTAATTGAAGCTATACCTAATAGAACTAAGCAAGATTTTTAATGCATATAAATATTTTACTTACATACAAGTTACTTACCTTGTCTTATATATCCGAGTATTGCGGAAATACTCATTGTCGACCAGCTAAAAGTTCTGCAAAATGTATGATTATCCTCATAATGTAGCACAAACCATCACTGGATACCCCCGCTCCCCACACACGCACCTCATCTTATACTTGACTAAAAATGCCACGTGGTTTTTGTATGAGTCGTGCCAATAGTCTGTATAACTTGTGCTCAAGTTTCAGAGCTGGGTGCCCTCTCATTTTGCGTTAAACTGTAGCATTTATTTCTTTTATTCGTCTACAAATTGTATCTTTTGACACCAAGAGCCCAGATTCATTCAGAATGTGCTCATGGTCAACTTTTGTGCAGATGCCATCTTCTTAACCCTTGTATCGTACCATTTACTTGTGCACGTTCGTAATAACGTGTTTACCGACGTTGGCCCAGCCCTGGAAGGTATTCCAGTTCTTGGTTTCGCCACGTATGCATTACATCTGGATAGGACCGAGGCTAACGAGAAAGACAGGTTACCGCGGTGCACTCAACGTATCTTTTTTTTTTTACAGACAGTTGGAGTCACGTGATGTTCTAATGTACCAATGAAGGTGTGCGAAAAGAGCATCACGTCACTCTAGCAGTCTGTAAAAAAAAGACACGTGGGATGCACCGCGGTAGCCTGTCTTTTTCGTTAGCCTCGATATCACTCTGTAAACAGACATCTTTGAACAATTAAAAAATACAGCAATTTCTGAAAAACGCCGACCTTGTGTCTGTAACTTCCATATCCTGGTTACTTTTTTCGACTGAATTTCCTCAACTTGCCCTCTTAACCCTTAACTACTGTTAGCGGTCTGACAGAACGCTGCTTTTTTTTTTTTTTTTTTTTTCCAGTTTCCACAGTTTAACTTGTAATTTTTGGTTTAACTATAGATACAGATACTAATGAAATTTTGTTTCGATTTGAGCTCTAATTCTATCGCTAGAGACTTCTGAATAAGCAAATTTTAAGGGGACCGGGTAAGCCCTATCTCCGCCGTGTTAAATTCACCAACTTTATGTACCTTTTTTTCAGAAATGGTGTAAGATAGAGGTCTAGATCTTTTAGAGTAGTTAAAATAACATGATTTACGTATTTTAACTGACCATTTTATTTCTAAGTGAAACTCAAAATCAATTATTAATTATTTATTGAAAGTCATTTTTAAATTAGCATTTTTAGTAAGATTTCGCTGCCTAAAATAAATAATTCTCAACAAATCATTAAATCCCTGTGTTAAAGTATACACATAACCTGCCAACTGCTACGAAAAAATCGTAGTTGCTACGATTTGGACCTATAAACGACGATGCTACGAAAATCGGTCTTAAACTACGATTTTTTGCAAAATATACGCACACGCATTTTTTTTGTTTCTAGTTGCAATTTTTATCCCGCGCAGCATATTTTTCAGGAGTGATTCTGATCTGAATTTTTGGAAATTTCAAAGTATTCATTTCCGAAAGTTTTTAAAAAATTGGTCATTAATCCGAAAATTCGGACATTAAAAATGCTCATGGGTGGGGGAAAAAGAAGTCTGAACTGCAAAACAAACTTCTTAACATAAAACCCTCTTTATGTATATTAGCCACAAGTGAATCGTGTTTCTGTAAATATTTATACAGGAATTCCCTTTCTTAGAAACAGGGGTGCCATTTTAAGAATTTCTGGAGAGGGGAGGTGGTTCTTTGAGGGGCTAGGTTTGATATAGTGTGCAAAATCGCACGATTTGCACACGGAAAAGGAGAGTCCTGCATAAAGAAAACTGCTGTGCAGTATTTTCCCCTAAAAATTCTTCCACGGACTTATGATCCTTTTGCGAGTATATTTTGAAATTTCTTGGAAGACCGCGAATCTTTTTTCTTTTAGGGAATTTCCCCGAATAAATTCATGAATCGATCGCGGAAAAAATTGAGAATTTCTTCAAATGATCGTGTAAAAATATCGGATATTTCGTCAAAGGTCTCGGAAACAAATTATCAACAATTATCAACAAATTATAAACAATGATTATCTTCAATTGGTCGCTGAATAAAATCGCTAATTTCGTTAAGAGTTCAGAAAGAAATTGCGAATTTCGTCAAAAAATTGCGCAAAATATCACGAATTTCGAGAAACTATCGAGGGAAATATATCAAATTTCGTAAAAAGGTCGCGGGAACGAGTAGTGAATTTTGTTAATTGGTCGCGAAAAGATATTGAAAATTTTACCGATCGGTTGCGATAAACTATTGTTAATTTCAACAAATGACAGTGTAAAAATATTAATTTCGTCAATTGGTCGCAGAAGAAAATAATTTTCGTCAAAGGATCGTGGGAGAAACGTGAATTTTGTTACAGTATCGCAGAAACAAAACAAAAATTTCGCCGAAAGATCGTGGAAAGAAAACACTTATTTCGTCAAAGGATCGTAGTAAAAAACGCAAAATTCGTTAAAGGATCGCGGTAAAAAATGCGCATTTCGTCAAAAGTTTGTGGTAAATAGTGCGGATTTCTACAAGGAATCGTGATAGAAAAATAGGAATTACGATTTTTGAAAAAAAAATTGTGAATATCCTGAAATGATCGCTGGAAAAAAATAGCTAATTTCGACAAAATTTACTGCATTGGGCTAAAAAATTGGAACCATGCTCCTTTTACAAATGTCAAAAAACTCTTCGAAACGAGAGGAAACTCTAAAAATCGTATAAAAATTTTCAGAGGAAAAATATTACTACATTGAGTTGTTGAAAGACTGAAACCTTAATCCTTTTACGAATGTCAAATGATGGCTGCGAAACACGAAAAACCAACCAACCAACCTCCAGATTAATTTTAATTTTGTGTGCTACGATTTCTCATTTTCAAAGGTTGGCAGGTCTGTAATACAATATATCATTATATAAGTATTAAATAAAAATCTGAGTTTTTAAGTTTAATAGATATTGGGGGAAAAAAGGAACATAAACATGAAAAATCCAAGTTTTGAGAAAAAGTCAAAGATTTAAATGGCCATTAAGCTGTGAAGTACTCTTAGAAAGAATGGTTAATTTCAACACTTATTTTTTTAATATGTAAACATGTGTGACACATCGTTGGAAAGATAAAAGGTTAAACTATTTAATGATATAAAAAAGTAAAAATCGATTTTTTAGTTGAATTTTGTTTTCCCGGTCCCCTTAATTATAATACGCCTGTGCATAATGCTTTATACAGAAGAAATTATCCCATGAGTTAACCAAGCCTCTTATTCACATTTTTATCAAGTGGCCTCAGACACCACTTGCAGCAACTATGCGATAATCTATGTCATAGTAGTTAAAAATTAAATATTTGAAGCAATCGCAAGGTGAAATGTTGTGGGATATCATTCATTTCAAATTTCATTTTTCGCGATTAGTCCCAACAATGCAAAATTGTGCCTAATTTTTACATTATGATTAGTTGCAAAAAATCAATATTTTAACAAATTTAAAGAAATCTGTGGGCTACTTTTTTCCAAAGATTTTCTAAGATGAGATTTTTGTAGCATAACATTTTTTTTCATTAATTTGGTAATAAATATGATTATTGTCTAAATTTTGCGTTGCGTTGTAAGATGTATGTAAGAAAGGATGCATGTAAATGTTTTAAAAATATGTAAATGTTAGTATGGAAGAAATTTGAAAATCAAAAAGCATTTATTAATCTTGTATGCACTCTAGCGCATGAGCGAAATCTGCCTGGAAGACTGTCAGTTTTGTTTCTATTTATCTATTATTATTTAAACTAATTTTGATAATATTTGGTTAAAGCCACTAACATCCCCATCCTCCCCCCGCAATCTCATAACAAAAGAAAAGAAATGAAGAGACTAGCCAATTTTCCCATGTTAAAACATCCGAGTGCATTCTTTATTTCATTTATTAGTTCAAAGGGTTTTTGTCTACATTATTTTTCGACTTAGCATGTGCATGCCCAGCAGGGTAGCTAAGTGTTTTTTATCCGCTTTGATGACCTAGTGGAAGTGCATTATGCTCACGCTGACTAAAGTTGTAATAATGAAAAATGTTGACGGGATCTTTTACAGACATAATAATTAAAAGGAAACATGCTGAAATCCCTCCCCCTCCCCGTCATTCAGTTCACCATTTTTTTTTTCTTTTTTTTTTTTTTTTTTTTTTTTTTTTTTTCTTTTAAGCCTTTAGTACATTTACTCTGTGCAACACAACTCAAATATGAAGCTTATTTGATAGGTATTTATTAAAATTATGTTCCTTTTTTACATTTTGTTCAAATTATTTTTTAATATAGCGTTTCTGGTAATCAATTACTTTAATTTTAAATGTAGTTGGCGAATTACTCTTATTCATTCATCTGTGTTTATGTACGTGCTTGGGTTTTTGTGAAGTAATTTTTTTTGGAAATTTCACGTAATTGATTGCAAAATATATTAATATGCATTATGTCTGTAAGAAAATTTATAATTAGATATTCGTTGAGTTTTGCCATTTTTTTTTTTCTTTTAACTCATGTCACAGAACAAGTATTTTATTTCTCTCAAAATGGTGACCTGTGACGCTCTAATTCGATGTATTTTACCATAGCTTCTTAAATTGTCAAACTGATTTTAGTAAATGAGGTTTTAGCTTTAGTGACATAATATTTTTCTCTCATAATCAGGTTTTATTTTTACTTTATTTAAAAAAAAGGGGGGGGGGGATAACTTATTTAATACACTTAGTCAAATGCTGCCGTGCATGTTAAATACTTTTTTAGCTAGCATAATTGTTTGGATAAAAAAAAAAAAAACTAAACTTCTAAGTAAGCACCGATAGTTAATAAAATAATTTTGCTAATCATTCGAAAATGTATGGAAGAGTTTCGTTTCTAAATTTATGATAAAGCACGGCTTTCCGTGTGATTAATTTCTAATTCTAAAAGTCTTTCTTCTGCATTTTGTATCATTAATAAAATTAAATTATGCGACTTAATTGTAAATAAAACGGCATGTATTACGCTGTTGTTAGAAAAGCTGCCGATTAAAGATTTTTAGAATTTGAATTTTTGTGCATGCATGCTTAATTTACATACTTTTATTTATTTATTTTTTTTTTCAATTTTGATTTTTAATATCGGAAATTGAAATTGGTTCACATGAAGATTAAGAATTGCAATGACAAAACCAGTTATCGAAATAGCTTCAAAATGGAAAATGGAATGGTGAATGAAACGAATTAACTAAATGCTTTATATATATATATATATATATATATATATATATATTTATATATAAAGAACAAGGTTCGTTTTTTTAAACTCTAACTATGTACACCACTTACTAAAAAAAGTACTTTTTTTTTCAGAAATTAATCATTTTTGTGTAATTAATTTATAATTTGTTTCATTTTATTTTACTTTAAAAAATCGTGGCCTTTTTTTTTTTTTTTTTTCAAATATAAACTTTTGAGATATTTTAGAATGATTACGTGTGCAAGCTTAAACCACTTTCTTTTTAAAAACAATTCTTCGTTATAAAATACGTTCTCTTTTAGATAATTTAAGGGGACAAGGGACTTTTTAAAATCATTTTTATTTTTTGTAAATCTCACTTTACATATTATTCAAGGGTACATTATATGCATTATGGCATACATTTATCTCATTTTTTTTGGGGGGGGGGGGGGGGAATTTTCCTTAATATTTTTGATGTTACGGAGAACTTTTCAAAATGCCTATTTTTTTTTTTTTATACAAGTTTGTTTTATATATATAAATAAAACTGTGCATCGGATTTTACATATTTGAATATAAAGGTAAGAAAAAAATATATATTGTAAATTTTTTCAAATTTTGAGCAGCAAAAATGCTCAAAATTTCAAAAAATTTGGAAAATATTTTTTCATATTCTCTATGTTCCATTTGGAGAACCAGAATTTCTCTTACTGGCAACTTAGAAGCACCTCGGCCTATCTCGATTTCTATCAACTTTCCTCTGAAACGAAAGAATCTGAAAATTGGTTCCCGCTCCGTTTAGCGACAGAAAAGTACCTAAAAATACTTATTGCGCATGCTCAGATCAGCCGAAATCGATCTTAAAATTTAGCTTAACGTATTAAATAATGTATATGTTATGCACTTATGCAAATATGAGCCTTCTTTCCAACTACAATTAACAGAAAAATTACAATCATTTCGCTTATCTTCCTATTTTTAAATTTTAATAAATATCTATACTAATAAAATAACATTGCTCTGTGTGTCCGTGTGTCTGTGTGCGATGGCTAGCGAAATCTACCGCACGTAGAAGTCTTAAAATTCAGGAGTGATTAGTACAAGACAGGTCCTGATCCACCTGAGGCTCAGATTTTTAATTTCTTAAAAGCCGAGGCCCCTGGGCCCCTTTAAGTATTTATGCACTAAATTGTTAATAACAGGCCTATTTTCTATCCGATCTTCTTCGTTTTTGGGGTGAATTCTCCTTTCAGTTTCTGCCCCATTTCTACATTTCAGTTAAGACCCTGGCACCCTTGCAAGGGGCCAGTACAGGGCCCCTTGAAGTTTTAGTGCACTAAATTGTTAATAACATGCCTCTTTCGTATCCGATCTTCGTCGTTTTTGGGGGGAATTCTCCTTTCAGTTTCTGCCCCATTTCTACATTTCAGTTAAGACCCTGGCAACCTTGCAAGGGGCCCGGTACAGGGCCCCTTGAAGTTTTAGTGCACTAAAAAAATAATTTATTATTTTTTATCAGATTTTAATTTTTGGGATATTTTCTCCATTTAGTTATTCTCCCGTTTCTACATTCCAGTTAAGACCATGGGCCCGTCTAGGGTCCCGTAGGGCCCGGTCCAGGTCCCCTTAATTTTTTTGTGTTCCATGAGTTTTTCACACCGTAATTTTCTCACCTTCCAGTGCGTAATTTTAAAGTTGAGACGAACTCTTCTCCTTAGACCAACACTCATATATTTTTATTGGGGTCTTAGGGCCCCTTTTTAAGCATTTCCCCAATTTTTTGCACATTTCTTTCAAATTATATTCTAATGGTTAATTCATACCCTATGCTTAATCTTGACTAATAGAAGATCTAAAATGCCAAGTAGGGTAGACCGGGGCTAGTTGGCCATAGGGGCATGTTGGCCCAGTCGCAATATTTTTTAAACGTTGCGTTAGATAACATTGTCAGTCCAGCCAAGTATGCGTTTCTTCGCTTTCCTCCTCCAACATAAGCACCATTGAAGTCGGAGCGTCCGTTAAAGAATTATTGAGAATTTTCAAAATTTTGCAAAGGTGAGTAAATTTCCTCTCTTATAAATAATCGTTTTTTATTTGTTTTTAAATTACATTTTAGATTTTGATATATAATAATTCAGAAAAATAATTGTTCGTAGTTATTGTAGGGCATGTTTTTTTATTGAAATACTTTCAGAATATTTCGTTACAGTCATGAAAAACAAAAATGGCGATACGGGGTTAGTTGGCCCATTTGGCACGGGGCATGTTGGCCCGCAACGGATTAAGGAAAATGTGGTTTTTTTTCTTATACAACCTCCCTGCCCCCCACATACACACTTTTTTGTTTTTAATTTCTTTTTGCTGTAAGGATTGCTCCTATCAAAAGCTTGTCAATACAAAAAATGTGGATAATATTAAGAGGATTTATGATAAACTTAAGTGAATTTGATATCTTGTGAATTGACGAAATTTTTTATTTTAATTTAGGAGGCTATATTGTGTTTTCGTTCGAAAGAAATAAAAATTAAGATTTGGTAAAATTTTGATCATTTCTTAAACTTTTACACTGTCAGAACATTAAAAAGTGACGTGGGCCAACTTACCCCGCAATCGGGGCAGGTTGGCCCAAGCGACTTGGTGTCAATTTGAGCTTCTAAACTAATACTTACAGTTAATATTTTTAAACTTTACTATTGTTACTTCTTCCTGAAAGTACACCAATAGTGGTAACATAAAAAGAAATTTAAAATGTTGAATTGTAATTTTTTTTTAAATTATTAGAAGAAAAAGCGGGCCAACTAGCCCCGGTCTACCCTACTAAAACGTTTTAACTTTTTTTCATGTTAGGGCCCTGTTCTGAACTATCAGTTGGCCCCTTTCGGGGCCCCTATTATAACTCCCTTAAAAATAGTCAAATTCACTAGCTTTTTTTCCTAACAACATCTTAGGTTCTCCAGCTATTACATGAACGACAAAAAAATCGGACTTCAACTACCACCAATTTTGAATATAAATCGTCTTCTTGGGGCCCTTGGTGTATCTTCTTTCAAAATGATTCGAATTCCTTGCAATTTTCTTTACTATAGTTCTAGCGTCATCCGATTACAGTAAAAACTACTAAAAAAATCTGTTTATACCAAACTACATGCCACTTAAGTCCCTTCCCCCTTGGGTCCCGGTACAAGGCCCGTTGAAGCTTTTGCACCATAAATTATTAATAAATTTCCCCTCTTAAACCGATCTTCATTTTTGGAACCACTTTTCCATTTAGTTATTCCCCAGTTTCTATATTCCAGTTAAAATCCTGGGATACTTTAGGGTCCGATCCGCGGCCCTTGAACTTTTTGTGTGCTATACATTTTTTACACCCTAATTTTCTCACCTTCTCATTGCATAATTTTAAATTTGAGTCTTAGACACTTCCCCCTAGACCCACACCCTCATGTTTTTAGTGGGGCTCTAGGACCCCTTTTTATGCATTTACACCATTTTTGCTCATTTTTAAAAAATATTATTCTAATGATATTTCATACCCTGTGATTAATTTTGACTAATTGAAGATCTAAAACGCTAAGTACTAAAACATTTAAACATGTTTTCATATTAGGGCCCTGCTCTCAACTGTCAGTTTGGCTCTTTTGGGCCCCCTGTTATAGCTCCCTTAAAAATGGTCCGATTTACGAACTTTTTTTTTCTAACAACGTCTTAGGTTCTCCAGCTACTACATGAACGAAAAAAAAATTGCAGACTTCAGCTACCACCAATTTTGACTATTAATCGTCTTCTTTGGGCCTTTGTTGCAGCTTCTTTAAAAACTATCCTATTGTATTGCAATTTTCTTTAACATAGTTTTAGCGTCTTCCAGCTACTTTAAAACCCCTAAAAGATTTTCTTATACCCAATTACATTCCAGTTAAGACCCTGGCCCCCAGGGCTCGGTCTTTCTATATACCTCAGCTACCACCTTTTTCGAACATTAATCTCCTTTTTCAGCATCAGCTTACGTCTACTCACTACAGCCATAAATTAAAAATCGCGTTACTTTAAAGGTAACTTTAGATAAGGGATTTCATCCGTTTATTAAATATCGTGTTAATGCTAACAGTAATTCATGAAATTTAGAAGGTGAGGGGACATCTTCCACCGCTTGGTGGCGCGTTATTTTCTTGGGTTTAAGGGTCCAATTTTACAGTATTTGCTTCCTTCAATTTAGATTACAATTTAGCTACTTTCTGTATTATGAAATTTTATCTTAGACTTTAGTTAGCAACATTTTCTAACATTAATAGTGCATTCTTTTTTATTCTATGTGCTTGATTCCTACGAGGTTTGGCTCACTCAACTTGGTTTTCGATTGTCTCCGGCACGTGCGGGCACTTCCGGTAAATGCTGCCATAGGTAGTGGAGATCTAGATTACAGGTTCATTCGGAAAGAAATTTGATGGGAACACGCTAGACGCTGCGGAAGGCAATGGGGCCTCCGAAATTAGGTTCATTTAAAAGAATTTCCAAAGATATAAAATCATACAAACTTAAGTTTTGTTTAAGGTTATTATTTACAAACCCCGAGCAACGCCGGACGGGTGTCTGCTAGTAATTGATAAAGTATCAGTCTTTGATTTTTTTTTTCAAAAATTTCAAATGTGTATGAAATTATGAGAAAGAAGTAATATTTCTTCAGAAAATGCTATGTGGGAAATCTATTAAACAAACCTATTTTAAAGGAAATAATATTAAAATAAATTACCGTATATATAACGCGAAATTTGAAACTGTTTTTCTGTTTTTAGGTTTATATATATATATATATATCATTATCATAATTTATTTCCGATATTTATTTTCAAAATATCAAGATGTTTGATATTTTTACATTCGATACTTATTTTCAAAATATCAATGTGCAAGATATTTTTAATATTTTCAGTCAAAACAAGTGAAAATGAAATTTTTAACTGTTTTTGACTTGTGTTATTCTGTAGATAAAGAACTTTTGTCTCTGGCTGCGACTTTTTTAGCCCAAAAAGAAAACAAATATATTTTTGAAGCTTTTATTTTCAAATATAGAACTAATAATTATGTGGGAAATAATTAATTCAGAAAAAACTTTGAAAGATAAACTGTCTAAAGCAGTTATTTATATACAGCTTCATTAGAAAAGAATCTTTTCCGGTTTTGGTTCAATTGAGTTTAAACTGTGCAGCATGTTAGGGAATACGAAATGAGACAAGCTTACATTTACGTTGAAATGTTTCAATTAAAAAAAAACTATTTTGTATTTAAAATTTTGTTTTATAAATTTCTGATTTTTTTATACTTGATACTGAATCATATAGTTAGTTTTTTTATAAATGTATAAAGTAAATTGTTTCTCTTTTCAATTAATTGATCTTCATTTTTGTTCTAAGTGAAAAAAAAAAAAAGGAAAAGAAAAGTGCATTTTTAGAATATTGTTTGTTTGTAAAGCACAATATATTTTAGTTTCTAATTTAAGTTATGCTTGAAAATATTTATTATCCTCAGTAAGTTGGCTATTTTGAAAATATCTGATATACAGTGTGTCCACGTATAACTTGACCGACCTTTATTTTCGCAACCGTTGGTCCTAGATGCATACTTCCAATTACAAAAATGGTCAAAATTAGGTTCGGGGTTAAGATAAAGAAAAATTTGAAGCGAAAAAACAATTTAGTGAAGAATTTCAGAATCAAAATTTTTATACGGTCCCCCGGTCCTATAAGTTATGTTTAGTAAAATTTCCTTCTTACACTGGCGAGTAAGGCAAGAAAAACCCCGTTATTCTACAATTAAAATCGACCGAGTAATAGCTGTTTACAGTTGGAGTATATTTTTTGCTGCATATTTGGGGCCATTCACAAATTTAGTAGAAATTTAATTTCGTCAGATATATTAAAGAAATGGTTGAGAGTAAAACTAGCATTGCAATATAAATTTGAAATCTTTAATCATTCTGACATATTACTGCAAAATGTACAATTTGTACTGAACATTATAAGAGGATATAAATAAGATTTTTTGTTAAATAAAAGGATGAAAAAACAACAGCTTCAATTCTTTACAAAATGATACATATTTTAAAATGCTGTTAGATTACACTTTCAAATTTTGGGTTGTGGCATGTTTTTCAGCTTTTGAAAATTGATTTTTATGTATTTTTTAGCACTGAATCCAAAAATGACCTTCATTTTAAACCATCACGTCAGGAATTTTCTCAAATCGCAAATTTCAAATTTAAAAAGCTAAAAGTTAAAATTGATCCCCCCCCCCCCCCCTCCCAACCTCATCGGACCCTCGAGCTATTTAACTGTAAGAAATCCAGTATAAGCCAAAAAATCTGATAAATTACTGAATTAAATAAAATTAAACTAAATAAAAAAGTCTTACGTCTATTTTATAGTATCAGATTTTTCGCTATTTTTTAACCTTGAAATTTACGATTTGTGAAAAATCTTGACATGGGGGGTTAAAAGTGAAGGTAATTTTTTGATTCAGCGTTAAAAAATACATAAAATGTAATTATAAAATTAAAAAAAAAACACAACCATCGCAGGTTTATGTTATTTAATCTAAAACTCTTTCTTAAACTTCTTGACGGTAATCTATCCGATTTTTTTTTTGTGTTACCCTCTAATATAAGTATGTATAAGATTGTAAGAGTCGAAAATCATAATATTGCATTGTCATCGGATTTAGGTCAGTATGTAAAATTTAACTTTGATCGGACATTTGAAAGTAAGTTAAAGTTCGAGTACAAATTTTAAACTGGAAAGACGATCATTGCAAGTTAAATAAAACCTTATAAAAATAACATAATTTTAGTTAAAAGAAATCATAGCCTCAAATCCTTACAAAATAAAACATATGTTAAAAAACAATTATTTTATCTAATCTGAAACTTAACTAATAAAAGTTAATCGTAATATTTGTACGATTTCTTTCAAAGCGCAGATACCTTGAAATAAGTTTAAGTACTTTATACACGACCCCTGAAAGTATGGACGAAATCATCTGTTTTGATATGCAAAAAGGTGTTATAAGTCATGCATTGCAAAGTTTCATAACTCGGTCAATTTTAATGTTAGATGAATGGGAATTTTTTTGTCTTGTTAGTGTCACAGTAAATTTTTAGTAAATATCACTTATAGGACCGGGGGACCGTATAAAAATTTAAATTTCGTAATTTTTTAATAAATGTTTTTCTTGACCCAAATCGCTTTAAAAATAATTTTTTACCTTATTTAAACCATTTTTGTAATTGGAAGTATGCATCTAGGCAACAACGGTTGCGAAAATAAAGGTCGGTCAGGTTATACGTGGACACACTGTATATACAATCTTTTCACTTTCGGGAATAAAAATCTTGTGAAATTAAACTTGCTAAAATAACATTTTAATCTGATAGACGAATGCCTTAATGATTCAAAATAAAGAAAAAATAGTCAGCAGCGAAATTTTTTTTTTGTTTAACTGAGGTTTAAGTTAAACTTGCGAGTTTAATTTTCCTTGCCATTTTACCTCTCTAACTTTCTATTTTCTTCTAAATTGTTACTTATAATGAATTTGCATAGTACCCACATGATATTCAAATAAGAAATAATAACAATGTAGTATTTTTAGCGCAAAAATTTGGTATAACATTGTCTTAAAGGGGTGTTAAAGAAGAGGTGGAAGGAAGAAAAAAGGGGATAGTATAGGGAAAAAGGGACGGTAATGGGGAAAAAAAAAAAGGGATGGTAAGGATTGGGACGGTAAGGAAAGTTACCACTATTTTTAGGCAAATCATGTTAAGACTAAGTGATAGCCGCAATGTTCATTGATTTTTAGAAACAGTTATTTACATTGGAGTAAATAAATAAAAATAATAATTTACCTCGAAAAGTGCAGAAATAAACCTTGGGGACGGTAAGACTACCAATAAAGCCACGATACTTGAAATTGATATTTAAATGCTGATTTAAACTATGCAGTAAATTTCCTGTCAAAGAATTTGACATTCTTTCTCTAGCATACTTCTGCATGAGAAAAAACTTGAAAAAAATTCTGTGGCTGCATCTGAAGTGATTTTCTGTATAAGTTTAGCAAGAGGGATGGTAAGGGTCTAAAATCCAGGGACAGAGTTAAAAAAATAATATCAACCGTAAAAATGTGTGCAGGTTTATTTTTTGCTACATATTTATATAAAACAATTGCCCCAGTTTCGGAAAAAAATTACATCGAATTACTTTTATTGAAACAATTTTATACAGACAGCTCCAAACTAAAAAATCAGCATCAGGGACACGGAAGGTATGAGAGTTTTCCTGGTATCTGGACCCCCAACATCGTCCAAAACTTATTTATCTCGTTAATATTGTTATGCAATCATGCAATGAGATATTCCCCAGTATATGGGGGGAAAAAAATAAAATAAATAAAAACCCACAAGAATATGTACTAAAATAAAAATTATTATTCAGGGACTTAAAAGTCAAAAGATTGTGAGAATGCCCCATATCAAAAATATATCAAAATATCGGATATTTTTTATATTTTCAAAAATATCATGATGTTTACGAACCCTGGGGTGGCATGTAATTATACAAGAACATTGAACAGATTAATAACTCCACGAACATTAAAAACATGAACAAATGCAAAGCGAGAACATATGGTATTGCTAAAAACTTTTTACTACTTGAATCCACACAAAACGTTTAGAATCTGTCACTAATCAAGACAGTTTCACTGATCACTAGTAAACTAATTTTATTTTATTTTCTTGTTCATTTAATGAAAGTGTCCGTTATACGCCGGAATATATGGTACATGCTTTTATCTAGTGGCTGTAATTAAAATAAGCTTTTAACGTAAGTCAGAAATTTGTTAAACTCTAAACTAACGTGCAATTCTATTCATTTAGTAAGTTATAATTTAGGAGCATCATTTGAAGCTACCGGGTGTCCTAAAAAGGACTGACTGATTTTAAAATTCAATAATTTGCAAACGGTGACAGATATTTAAAAAAATCTTGCAGGAGGGTTATGCATAAGGTGAAAAAAAAAAAATTACAGTGATTTTCGATTTTATTTCGAATTACAAACAATAGATGGCGCTGCGATCAATAGACGCTAAATTCAGGCTGGATTTTTGGTACTTCGGGACCCACTCAATACATTTTATCCTCCTTTTTCTGCATGGAAGAAATGAAAGGTAAAAAAATCGAGCCTGTATTTAGCGCCTATTGCTTACAGCGCCATCTTTTGTTTGTAATTCGAACTAAAATCGGAAATCACTGTAAAAAAAACTTTTGACCTTACCTTATGCACAACCCTCCTGCAAGAATTTTTTAAATATCTGTCACCGTTTGCAAGTTATTGAATTTTAAAATCAGTCAGTCCTTTTTTAGGACACCCGGTACTTGATTAATGTTAGAAGATTTAAGAAGTTACTTGATAAAGATTCATTGGTGCATGGCATTTAATTGTACGGGAGACAATATATAGTATTTTTTATAAATCCTTTAACTCAATGTTATGTATAGGTAACAATTCATATATCTCTTCGTTGGGTCACACAACTCCAAAAATAGAATTTTTCATTAAATGTGAAGCATTTGCAGCAGCTATACTCAACCTGCAGCCCATGGGTCAAATGTGGCCCGGCCGGCGATTTTTTATATGCGGACCTAGACGCATAATCATTAATCCATATTTTTTAAATTGAGTTGTGCATAAAAGTATTTAAAACCTTCACTGTTCTTTTTTTTTATTCATGGGAAGGCAGTTTGTCCTATTATTTATAATTAATTTATAATTATGTTAATCCCTTGAGAGGCGGCTATAATTTTAATCAAGATTTCCACCGGAAACTTTTAAATAAATTTTACTTTTATTACTTTGTTGGAAAAAATTGTAAAATTGCTTTTCCTTATTTTGAAAGATTTTTTTTCGAAAATTCTGATGTGAATTCAATATTTCAGAAACACATGTACTTGCCCTTGAAAGGGTTAAAACTAGGGATGCACCGAATATTCAGTATCTATTCGCTATTCGGCCATGTTACCGAATATTCGGTGTGGCCGAATATCAAACTGTTCGGTATACCGAATATAGAAATATTCGGTCCAACCGAATACTTAAAAAAAAAAAAACTTTTAAAACATATTTTTAAAAACGTTATACCACTTCTACGTTTAACAGTCAACTTATAAAGATATTCAGAATAATTAGAAACAGAATCATATATTTAAATAAAAGATAATGTTTTTTACATTATTTATTTGCTGTTTGTTAAGTATGATTTAAGAACCAATCACGAGGATTTTCATTTTCATATGAATTAATTATGTACAAATGCAAGTTACTGAACATTATCCAGTAAATAATATGTTTCTTGCTAAGAATTTAAGAATAACGTTAAATATCTCTGAAAGTGATCGCCCGCTCCAGACACCGATCTAGGATGCATTTAAAAACTTCCTTGCTTAATGGAAGGAAGTAGAACAGTTATTCTTACTGAGTTGCCACCATATAAAATTTGAATAGATTGTATTATTTATTTACTTTTATTTTAGTCTCTTCCTGACAAACAAATAATGTATGATCCTGTACAATTTTTCTTCATATTTTTTCACAGTTTCTCTTTGATTTTAAAATGTTTGTTTTAGAATTTAAGAAAATTTTATTCATTTGTTTTAATTCACAGCAGAAGCCATGAAATTTAAAATTTTATCAATTAAGTTTTATGACTATTCTCTTCTTAAATAACTCAAAGCAGATTTTTTTCAGCATTAAATTTACTTGAAACAAGCTCTTGATTATCAAAATGAAAGTTTGTTTTAAATATTTTGTAAAATTGTTTTAAAATTTAACATTTAAATACCTTTAAACTTTGAAATATAAAAAGTATTCGACAAGCCGAATCTTCGGTATTCGGCCAAATATTCGGTATTCAGACTAGCAGTTACTATTCAGCTAGCCGAATATTCGGTATTCGGTTCGCCTGTAGGCCGAATATTCGGTATTCGACCAAAATCACTATTCGGTGTATCCCTAGTTAAAACATCTTATCCGTTTTCTTAGTCAAAGGTTGTTATTATACGTAGTCCTATTTGTGGCGTAGTGTTGTATAATCAAACTTTATTCCAAATTAAGTTTGCACTATATATATTTCTAAAATTAAAAGGAAATAAAGATTTTGCATTGAGCAAACGATTGATTAATTAGAGAATTTCTCCTGATTTTTTTTTTCTTTAGAACTTCGTAATTCTGCACTTTTATATTATAATGTTTTCTACTTATTATATAATTAATACTGCTTTTTAGGCTGGAAGGTTTGTGATGGAAAAAATTGGCACTCAAAATATTTATACTACTATTTCTAAACAATAAACTGCGCGATCTATTTTTACAACATTTGCAAAATCTACTAGGAAGTTTATTGTTTAGAAATAGTGTTGTTAAAAAAATTTTTGTAACATTTCTTCCAAGACAAACATTCAACCATACTGTTAATATTAAATTTGTTATACTATTTTTGTTATCTTATTACCCGACTGAAAAGAAGGGTTATGTGTTTCACGCGTATCTGTGTATTTGGATTTTTTTATACCCTCGAAACATCCCAACGGCTTAATGGATTTTAATGAATGAGGTCTCTATCAATTCGTCTTAATGGCCCGATGGTTATAGGCTAGGTTTTGTTTTTATAAATTCGAAATAGCGGCCGTAAAATACAAAATGGCGGTAGAGACGAAAAAAAAATTTACGCACCCCCATTGAGTGGCACATCATTGGATAGGTCTTTCAAAATGAAGACTATGTTTCATTGACTATTTTACAGTCAGAAGCTCCGTTAAAATATTATACAACCAGGAAGTTGTGTACGTAGGATCTCTAGCTTTACTGCAACTCTAACCATCATAGACATCTATAGACCTCATCAAAACAGTGTTTATAGATAGGAACTAACAATTAAACACAACTTAAATGCCATCAATACAAGTAAATAAAAAAAAAATAGGTAAGTAATATAAACAAGTAATATAAAAAAAATATTTTAAGTCAATTCCTACTTAGGTCAATAAGAGTTTTTTTCTCCTATTTTTCTTCTTGAGGGCCGTTAAAATGCCTTGATCAAGAAGAGGGCTCTCTCGGTCTTAAAATACCTTGATCAAGAAGAGGACTCTCTCGATTATTGAAAATTAACTAATTTAAATATTTGAAAAAACTGGATTAACATCAAGTGTCATCCACTACAAATTAAAAAAAAAATTATTTGAGCTTGATTGGATGAATAATAAGTATTTTATTAACGATTGTAAATTTGAATAAGATATATACACTATATGGCCAAAGGTGACCTGACCGGTCACTTGCAATTTTAGACGTTTTGTTAAATATCTAGAAAAATACATGAGGAATTAACCTGAAACTGCAGGTATGGGTCATTCCATGTCAAATCAACGTGGGGTCTGGACCTCGACATCTCAGATTTCTATAATTTTTGGTTTATAGTTTGTATCCATGGAGTATATGAAAAATCTAATTTTTAATTTTTTTTTTTCTTAGCGGTTTATTTTTTACGGAATTTTAAAAATGGTCAAAAGTACCAAATTTAACCAAATTCTCAACCACAAAATCTTCTATAATTCTTTAACAAATTGGGCTAGAGAGTTAAGTTATATCTCATTTGAAAGCTCTTTTTATGGGCTTTAATATGATATGTAACACTAACAATTTTGTGTATAATAAATTTTTTGACAAATTTTCAAAATTTTTGAATTTAAATTTTTCAAAAACACCATCTTTAATTTTTTTCAAAAAAATATATGTTAATCTTTGACTTTTTGGCTACAAGTATGCCAAATTTCAAGATGGAGAAATGATGGGGTTTTGAACTATTAATTTTTAAATATGAGTTATACATGAAAAATTTCAAGTATCAGGGCAAAATTAACAATTGTACAATTTCTTTCCATATATAATTCACACTTCTTTTTCATTAAAAATTTCAGTGTTTGATGCTAAGCAAATTTATTTC
The DNA here is from genome assembly GCA_963932465.1 of Maratus speciosus. Classification (NCBI taxonomy): domain Eukaryota; kingdom Metazoa; phylum Arthropoda; class Arachnida; order Araneae; family Salticidae; genus Maratus; species Maratus speciosus. Next base: position 147,386,040 of record OZ010791.1, read on the forward strand.
TAAGGCATGAAAATTTTCTAAAGCATATTTCTCAAAATATAATTATATAATTTGCCCGTAAGGGGACTCTTCATTCACTTGAAAGCACCTGATCGGTAAAGTTAATCCTATGGGCAGGTTGTTTTCGAATTTTCCGTTTAAATTTGAATATTTTTAAATGATTTTTTTTTTTACATAGGGATAGTTGATGTCGATCTCTCATATGTCTATTTTTTACTTTTTCGATTTTGGTTGCAGATTTTTTAATAAAGGTACTTTCACTTTCAGACCGGTTTCGAAAGTTACAGTACCTTTATTAAAAAAATCTTCAACCAAAATCGAAAAATTACAAAAATTACCTATTAAAGATTGACCTCAGCTATCCTATGAAAAAAAAAATTGTTTAAAAATATTCAAATTTAAATGAGAAATTCGAAAACAGCCTGCCCATAGGTTTAGCATTACCAAGCACATATTTCAAGTATGTTTGCCATCGACCCCTTAAATAAGTCTATCGAAATACAGAAGATTCTTCCCTTTCCGCACCCATCCTCTCTACTTTCATGGTTTTTCACCAAGCACAATTCCTGCTAAGAAAAGTCAGAAAGCTCTGAATAATCTGATGCATTTTGAGATACCTAAGCAGATTTTCATTGGTTCATTTCAAAATCGTTTCGCACATTCCCAAATCGTTATATATATATATATATATATATATATATATATATATATATATATTTTTTTTTTTTTTTTTTTTTATACATATAGAAGGATAACTATTTAATAAACAAGCTTCATTTTACTTTAATCAAATGCTTTAACAAAGAAGTCTTGAATTACTACTATTAATGATGTCAGAAGATAAGAAAGACTGGGCATTATTTTCTGTTAAATGCTGCAATCCCTATAAAGGTTGGTTGTATTGAGTTTTATTGCACAAAATCCCTTTAGGGACATGCTGTGCCAAACAAAGAATAAAACAAAAGTGAGTTTAAGAAAAAGACATAATTAAATGAGTTAAAATGGAAATAGAAAAGCTATTTAGATGAGGTAACTCATCCAGATCAATCCCTATAAAAAAACAATTCATTCAAAATCAGGAAAACTTAAGAATGTAACAACTTGGTAGTGCAGTTTAAGATTTAATATTCAAAAGGGCATGAAAATATGTGATGGCTGTAGAATTAAACTATCAAAAGATAGAAGTGCCAGGTCAAAACACTCTTCACTTACTTGAAATATGTGCTTGGTAATGCTAAACCTATGGGCAGGCTGTTTTCGAATTTCTCATTTAAATTTGAATATTTTTAAACGATTTTTTTTTTCATAGGATAGCTGAGGTCAATCTTTAATAGGGAATTTTCGTAATTTTTCGATTTTGGTTGCAGATTTTTTTAATAAAGGTACTGTAACTTTCGAAACCGGTCCAAAAGTGAAAGTATCTTTATTAAAAAAATCTGCAACCAAAATCGAAAAAGTAAAAAATAGACATATGAGAGATCGACATCAACTACCCTATGTAAAAAAAATCATTTAAAAATATTCAAATTTAAATGGAAAATTCGAAAACAACCTGCCCATAGGATTAACTTTACCGATCAGGTGCTTTCAAGTGAATGAAGAGTCCCCTTACGGGCAAATTATATAATTATATTTTGAGAAATATGCTTTAAAAAATTTTCATGCCTTAGAAATAAATTTGCTTAGCATCAAACTCTGAAATTTTTAATGAAAAAGAAGTGTGAATTATATATGGAAAGAAATTGTACAATTGTTAATTTTGCCCTGATACTTGAAATTTTTCATGTATAACTCATATTTAAAAATTAATAGTTCAAAACCCCATCATTTCTCCATCTTGAAATTTGGGATACTTGTAGCCAAAAAGTCAAAGATTAACATATATTTTTTTGAAAAAAATTAAAGATGGTGTTTTTGAAAAATTTTAATTCAAAAATTTTGAAAATTTGTCAAAAAATTTATTATATACAAAATTGTTAGTGTTGCATATCATATTAAAGCCCATAAAAAGAGCTTTCAAATGAGATATAACTTAACTCTCTAGCCCAATTTGTTAAAGAATTATAGAAGATTTTGTGGTTGAGAATTTGGTTAAATTTGGTACTTTTGACCATTTTTTAAATTCCGTAAAAAATAAACCGCTAAGAAAAAAAAAATTTAAAAATTAGATTTTTCATATACTCCATGGATACAAACTATAAACCAAAAATTATAGAAATTTGAGATGTCGAGGTCCAAAAATTGCATTTTTCTCGTTGATATGACATGGAATGACCCGTATGTAAACAGTATAGTATGTCATATTTCCGCGAAGATTTTTTCCCGAAACCCCATAGGGGACCGTCAACAAATTGAGAAAGAACGAATATATTTTGGATAACCCTGTAAAAACTAATGTAGCGTTCAAACTCGAGATTATTAATAAGTGGCTTATTGTAATATACTGTGTTCATTTTTATGAGGATAGCATGTATACTCGTAGAGAAATTAAGGTTTTTATAAAAACAGTCCCAAATTTAGGAAAGTTTTTTGCTTATAATTTGCAGAGTTCTTAATATAAAAAAAAAGTTCTTTTCAGAAAATATGACAAACAACATTGTGTACAATTGTGTTTTACTAAATAATGATTCACTGCGCATGCTCGAACGTAATCAAAATATAATTTGCATAATTTGTTCGCTAAATGTATTGAGCAACTTTTGTGAAAGTCTCGGAAACATAGTTTGAAAAGTCTGATAGTAATCGTTTAAAGAATAAGCTCAAAATCCGTTATTCCCAAAAGGAAGCAAAAAGATGAGGGGCTGTATCCAAATACAGTAGTACGTTGAATATTGTGTTTGCTATATTGGCACTAATCAACGGATATATGGATACAATCCCTCATTTTTTTGCTTCATTTTGGGAACAACGGATTTTGAGCTTATTCTATAAACGATTATTATCAGACTTTTCAAACTATGTTTTTGAGACTTTTACAAAAGTTGCTCTATACATTTAGCTAACACATTATGTACATTATATTTTGATTACATTAGCGCATGCGCACTGAAACATTTTTTAGTAAACCTGCTCATTTTTTATACAATTTTTATTATTTTTAAATTCTGATTGGAGAGCATTGTGTACAATTTTGTTCGTCATATTTTCGAAAAAGAGCTTTTTTTTATATTAAGAACTCTGCAAATTATAAGCAAAAAATTTGGCAAAATTTGGGTCTGTTTTTATAAAAACCTTAATTTCTGTACGAGTATACATGCTACCTCATAAAAATGAACACAATATATTACAATAAGCCACTTATTAATAATCTCGAGTTTGAACGCTTTTGCTACACTAGTTTTTACAGGGTTTTCTAAAAGATACTCCTTCTTTTTCAATTTGTTGACGGTCCCGTATGGGGTTTTGGGAAAAAATCTTCGCGGAAATATATGACCTATACTATACTATTTACACACCTGCAGTTTCAGATTAATTCCTCATGTATTTTTCTAGATATTTAACAAAACGTCTAAAATCGCGTGACCGGTCACCTTTGGCCATATAGTGTATAGCAAGAGTGTGAGCTAATAGTAGGAATTGAAAAAAAAAAATAGTTTCACATTGATGAGAAATAATTAATTAGTTCGCTTTTTACGAAGCCGGGTTTTTTGATTTTTTAAATTTAATTGTTTATTATATTTTAGTTTCGCTTTTCTAAGTGTGTTGCGACCCTCCTAACGTCACAAACAGTTGTTTGCGGCACGCGAGAAAAAAAAGGTGGAGTATGGCTAATTTAGGGCCTCAAATCATCGCTTTATAAGGTGAAATGAATTGAAAATTAATGAATCTTTTTAATCCGATGTCAAAAGCATATTATTTATATCCCTAAGAACTGTGTTACAGCATTTTATTTGATTTGTACACAATAGTGCTTCCAGTGTCACTTGTGGGGGGAAAAGGGGAATCACTGTAAATTGGTTATTTTTAAAAAGAAGTATATATATATAACCATAATATAATTACAAATCATCATCTATTCCAATTACGATAATTAAATCAATAAATTAATCAATTTAGCAACTAATCATAACTGTAACATTATACAAAATACAGATGGAACCCTATACAAGTAATGCAAATTAAGCAAAAAAGCACATTGCATACGATTAATCCATATAAACATATGAAATACCACCAAATTTTGAAAAAATAATCTATTAAAGACATAAGAAACAAAAACCAGCAAAATAATGTTGAACCTTTTAAAAGACATATTGTAAACAAATAATAGATCAAATGGAAGAATGTAACCGGAAGCTTATATAGCATTTCACTTTTTCAAGGGTACATGAAACACAAATATAAGTAAAAGCATAGTCGATTTCTGTAATAGAATCCAGCATTAAGCTAAAAATTAGATTCCATATGTACCCAATTGACCACACACCAAAAAGCATAAATTTACCATACTATATAAATTGAATTTAAAAAAAAATTAATCAATACAAGATCCGTAATAATGAACAATATGAATACAGTGAAACCTCCCTGTGAGACCACCTCCCTGAACGACCATTTTTTCTTGGAACGAAATTTATTCCCATTTACTCAATACTAATTTTACCTCCATTCAGAGACCATCCCAGTTGAACTCCTTCCATGAGCGACCAATTTCTTTGAAGAAAATGAAGCAAATTCCGTTTTTTTCTGGTCGCTTGAAGAAGGTTTTATAAGAAAAATAATTCTGCAGAGCGCATTATTCATCAAACTTCTAAACTAAGTTCAGAATTTTTTTTTTATACCGTTAACTTGTAAGTGTACCCCCTTTGTGCCTCTTTAGGCAATGAAATTAATTCTGATTACAAATTAAGAATGACGGTCAATGAAATCGTCATTATTTGTCCCCCCCCCCCCCCCGAAAAAAATGCATTTATTTACTGAACTTCGAAAGGACTTGGAAATAAAAGTTATAAAAGATAAAACTGTAAAATCAAAGCAAGCGTCAATGTATTCATTTTTTAAACTCTGCAGTAATTATGTAATTAACTTATGTTTTGATGCTTAAATTTTCATATTTTTTCCTAATGTGAAAAATTAATTTTAGTAACATTAATTGTTACCTTTTTTCAACAATTAAAATCTAGATTTAAACGTGACTTCCATTAAGAAGCCACCTCTCGGAGCGACCAATTATTATTGGAACGGAACGTGGTCGCTTTAGGGAGGTTTTACTGTATATTGAAACATTTAAATTTAAAGACATACCTAGTTAGAGAATTGCAATTTATAACAACTCGAACTAGTATCAAAATTAGCACAGCAAAAGTCCCGCTTAATTAACCCCTTGGGGACGAGCGACACGTATACGTGCCGGAAATAGGCCTAAGAATCCTCGTTTATCCTCACCAGTAAAATTTTACTGTAAAATTTGCCTTATTTAATCCGAGCATTTTCGCGATTTGAATAGGCACAAACTTCTGTTTTTTAAAACCGGTAGCAAAGTAATACACATTTCGTAAAAGGCTCCCGTCGCGAAGGGGTTAATGGAACAGTTAAAATCGAATTCTTACGGTTGCAAGACAATACAACAGTGTGCAGAAAATACACACATATATTCGAGCATTGTCCGTTAGTAATGTCTCAAAATTCATGTTTGAATTGTATAATTTGGCGAATAGAAAATTATCTAGTTTGGATTGGGACTTCCTGAAACATTTTTTGAAACGCAGTATCAACTTTTAGCTGATGTTTTTCTGATTATACTTTTTTCGCTTTAAAAATAGTTTAATATGTTTTTGAAGTATAAATATTTGTATAGAAACATATTTAAGGTGTAATTCGATATACATATACCCATAATAATATAAAATATCCTATATTTCTGGGGCATTATTTTTTTCTTTGATATTCTTTACTTTATATTACTTTTATTAATTTCTTTTTGGTCTAGTTAGTAGACTATCCGAATGCTGTTTCTTTCAGACTGCCGCTGTTAAGGAGACTCTTCAGTCACGCGAAGACACTCGCAAGCTAATGTTAAACCTATAGGAGCGTCCTTTTCAAATTTCTCGTTTGAATTTGAATATTTATTTATTTATTGTCATAGCCTATATGAGGTCTATATATAATAGGGCTATTTTATACTTTTCGATTTTGGTTGCAGATTTTTTTAAAATAAATGTACTTTCACTTTCGAAACGGTCTAAATAAAGTCTCCCAATAAGGAAGTTTTTATTTATTCATTTGTATTCTTTTATTTTTTGGACGCATTCAATTACATGTAACTTTAACCGTAATCCCCATCCTATTCAAATATCATCCACTATTCCTTTAATGATGCCGATTCACATTTTATTTGGTTCTGTTTATCTTCATACAACATTAAATCTGTAAAGCAGTCCCGGTAACTGAGCTTTTACGCAAAATGAATATCAAACGAAATAGCGTGTGGCTAGTAAGGAGGGCAAAGAGTGAGGGTGGGTGGAATATCCTTTTCGCTATAGAATTACATAACTATTGTAGGCTACAGTGTGCAGAATAAATTGTCACGGAATTTGCTGCAAAATAATATATCATAGTTTTTAGAAAAGAAAATTATCTGTGTTCTTTATGGCTGATATGCTGTTCCTTTTTAGATGCGTTCGTAATTATATAAATACGTAGCACCTATAGTCGTCGTTCAGTCCGTCCGTCTGTCTGTTCGCATATAACAGAGCAAAAACTACCCAACCGAATGGTCTGAAATTTTTAATGTATGATTGTTGCAAAATTTTGTCGAGCCATTTCAAATTTTATGAAAATCGGATGCATAGTTTAATTACAGGGACAGTCAAAAGTTTTTCTTTACATTACGGCCAATGGGAAAAAAATATTGCAAGTGCGTTTTAATGATGTTACAGCCTTCCGAATGGTCTGAAAATTTAAATATATAATTGTTGCAAAATTTTGTCGAGCCATTTCAAATTTTATGAAAATCGTATGTATAGTTTAATTACAGGGGCAGTCAAAAGTTTTACGTTACATTACGGGGAATGGGAAAAAAATTATTGCAAGTGCATTTTAATGATGTTACAGACTATGCACTTATGAAATTAAAAAATATATACATTGAGTACAATATGGGGTACAAAAAATAATTATAAAACTAGTTATAGTACGAACGCACCTCATTTGCCACGTTTGACGAGCAATTTCCGACTTGTTTACACTTTCCTAGGTAGTCAAACAATTAATATTTTATTATTTCATTGAGTTGTCCATCTGTCATTACATTTTCCTCCTGAAATTTGCTTATAGAACAAAAAATTTCATATGTAAATTGAACTGTATATTATACTTGTAGAAAATATTTGTGGAAGTAGACTGTAATATTTGTTGGTTATTGTAACATTAATACTTTTTGTGATATAAGCATTATAACACATTATCTATTTTTGATAATTTTTTAATATATTTTTTCAGCAACTTGTTTTTTAATTCCTGCAAATTATTATTTACTTTTGGGTTCCTTTTTGTAGCAATATTTAAAAACAGAACTTTCTTCTATCGGAAATAATCAATATATTTGACATTTTTTTTATATATTTAAATATTAAACCACTTTGTCTATAAGTGTTCTAAATTTTATTTAAAAGAAGATATTTGTTTCAAACCGAAAGAAATTTTATTTCGTTTATAAGGTGTAGCCTCTCTAAGTTAAACAACATTCGTCCAAGCGTTAATTAAATGTTCTAATTAATGGCTCGAATATGCGTTGCATATTTGAAAGGTATTATCATCTGCGGGCTGGACCTTTTTTATCAAACGACATTTTACTTGTATTTAACAGCACATCTCTCAATAAAATTTTGTTTATTCAAGTAGATAATCCAATGGAAACAAATGAACAGTGAAACAGTGAATTTTAATGATAATATAAGGTTAGAACCTGTCACAATTGCAGGTGCGGATACATGGGAGGGTAACGTTTTAGGTTTTCAGCTATACTCTTTTTTTAAATAAAAATGTATGGATGGATCTGGGTCCCTGACTCGCCCCTCTGACTACGGCCATGCCCGACTATAACAGAATTCTGTTTTAAATGGAAACATTTCAAGGTATTATACCTGCTAATATGGATGCCATTCTAAAACAAAAAATTTCCTGGTCACTAAAGATTCTGTTTTCACCGGTTTTATTGTGATTTGTAATAACCTATGTATTGTAAAACACGCCGTCAGATAGAGGAAGTTTGCTGCTCGATAATGAGCTATAAGTTGTTTCACGGTTTCATAAAGGAGTCCAACATTTTTAGAGCTTTAATGACAAGATATTTAAAAACTGCTCACATCGTACAATGATATGTCGAGACAGGCAAGTCATTATTTCACATATTGCTAACAATCTTGTCCTACATCGTAATTTTATCTCGAAGCTCGATGAAGTACCGTATATACTCGCGTACAAGCCGAAAATTTTTGACTAAAAATTGTCTTTTAAAAAGGGGGAGCCAGCTTATATGTCGGTCAGATTTTGGGAGAAAAGTTTTAAGCTACAGAGCTTTCTGACCGATGTAGACGAATTAGTGTTTGCAGCAACAAATCATTTAAAGATAGATTGCGAAAAATCTGGGTTTAGCGGATATTTTCGCCAGATGCGCTGAAAAAAAAGGGCGGCAATTTGAAAAAAGCTGGAATCTGTGTTGTCGTCTCTTAGGTTAAAGAGGCGTGGATGTCAATTCCAGGGTGGATGATTGTGAAATCGTTTAAAAAGTGATGTATTAGCATTGCAATCAGTGGCACTGAGGACGATTTTATTTATGAAAGTGATGATGAAAATGCATCGGATCTTGAGTCCGATTTTTATGACAAGGAAGCAACCGAACCGGACTTCATCGAACTTTTTGGAGATTTAGGTAGTGATTCCGAATATGAAGGATTCGTTTGACGTTTCTTAATTTTTTTTATATATAATTATTTTTGTTGTTTAGTATTTCATTAAAAATGTGATTTTTGTCTGAAAACACTTTGAAAAATTTTAGGGTCGGCTTATACGTGGGTCAAGAATTTTACCAATATTTTGTGATTCAAAATAGCGTGGTCGTCTTATACGCGAGTATATACGGTAGTCATATTTGTAGCTGTCGCATCGTCTGCAAAATGTGCTTGCTTTTTAAGGGGGGGGGGGGGGGGTTGCCTGTAGAAAGCCGGAAAAAGAGTGATTCTTAAAAAAAAAAATTCTGGAATAGGAATGAAGATTTTGGCTCCGAGTTTTTTTGCGTGTTATTTGTTATTATTTGAAGAATATTTCAAAATATTTTTAATGCAAAATTGATTATGTGACTCGAGTTGCGTGGGTGGATGCCCTAGCGTGCGCGCCTTGCACTTTCAATCGGGTGGGATCCTATAGACCGCCAGAGTCGTTTGCAATCCATTTCCATTAAGTGTTATGAAAATAGATAATTGTCTGGAGCTTCAACCACTCTGAGATCAAAAAGTTGATAATCAACAAAAACGATTTGAAAAAAAAAAAGGTCTATTTCTGATCCCTTTTTTTGCACTTTGGCATGCTTCTAAAAATATTTTTTTGTAAAAATGGCTGAACGTGGTCCAACCTCCAATAAGTCACATCACCTTTAATATAAAAAAAAAAAATAAAAGCAAGATGGGCTTAATAGGTTTTGCGTTCTGTTCCCGCCCAGTTTGAGAAAAGTCATTTTGCGTAAAATCCGTTATTACGCTCAAAAACAGCGTCTAAGCATACGGAGGTGTTGCGCTAAAGCACTCAATAACTACGAAAGGACTTCGAATTCGGCCAAATCGTTGCACACGGGTAATCTACAGACTATAAGAAATAGAAAAATGTAAAAAAAAAAAATAATAATAAATAAAAAATAAGTCTATTTTTTCAACCGGAAAAAAGCAAATCACCCTCTATATAATCAAATCAATATTCTGAGTAATATTTACTATTCGTTCTATACAAGTTTGCAGCATAATTTTTTCTGCTTTTAAAGAACTCAAATTAGATAATATTACAGTAAAACCTAAGACGGTGCCGCTAGTGACTAAAGAAAAGTTAGACAGGTTTCCTACTTAGTAGCGATAATTGTATGGTATTCATTTCTTCAGCAGCATTAAATTTTTCCACTTAGGGCACGATTCTGCATAAACAGTTTCAGTATCCTTCAGGTTTTACTGCTCTTAAACGGAAAAACTTTATGGCCACGGCAGAAAGAATACGTGCAGTTATGCTTACAAAGACGATTCCGTTTCACAGATTTTATTGTACTTATTTTTGTAAATCATTATAAATATGCGTATGCACAATAAAACCTTTGTAAATGGATACTGCCTTTAATAGAGTATTGCCTTAAACAGGACAAAATCACGAAGGAATACCATGAAGTACCTGATAAGACGGAAACCTGACTAAAATAAGTTTTTTCTTTGGTTCCTTATAGCGATTCCGTCTTAGCAAGTTTTACTGTATTAGTTTTCTGTTAATTTAGCAATCAGTAATGAACTATAAAGTACAGTAAAACATGTGAAAACGGAGTCGCACAAGGGACCGGCAAAAAATTATGTTATAGACAAATTTTCGTTTCAGCAAGTAGGTTTGTATGGTATTTCGTCTGTCGAGAGTATAAAATTTGTCCATTTAAGACAAGATTGTTATAGACAAGACAGGTATTGTTTTTACAGATTTTAGTGTATGAATTAACCAACAAAAATTATAGCACATAAAATCCTAAATAACTCACTGTATCATTTTACCTACACTAAAAAAATCTGTGGCAACGGAATCGCTAATACTGGAAAAAAATTAAGTTAGACAGGTTTGCGTCTTGCTCTTAGCAGATAATACTGTATGATGTCCTTTTTGTCGACACCACGAGAACTCTCCTTTTAAGACAGGATTCCATTACAGACAGATTATTGTACTTTTGCTCACTAACAAAAGTTTTATTTTCATAGTGGTTAGATCTAATAAGTAGTAGTTAATAATATATTTTGCAGTTTTTGTGCATGTTTTGAAATTGTGAATAGAATATGTAAAAATTTAATCTTTTGTTTTTAAATCTGTTTGTCTCGCAATTTATTGTTTTGAAACGCTTAAATGAAGACTCTTGTGTCTTGATTATAACTGACCGATTTAGAACAAGTCTGTTTTTAAATTCTTTCAGTTGAATGCTGTCTTTCAGCCTCTAGTTGAAAGTTCTTCAAAAAGGGAATTCAACTTAATAACTCCAGTCATACTTTTTATTTTCTTTCTTACTCTGCTGAGAATACAGCTCTTTGTTTTCTGACATTGAGGCCGGGTAACATTTTTTCACTCCAGCTGTTCACGTCTTCATGCCCACGACTCGGTCTGCAACTGACCTATTAAGTATGACTATGCCATCCCATATAAACTTTTATTGTGTATGTTTAATTCGAAAAGCTGCTTGAAAAGCCTCAAAAATACTTTCCTGAAATATGTTTTAAATCTATTAATGTATTTGGATTTTTCAAACTTTATGTGTGTGTATCAGACTTCATGTATGCTTCGGGGTTACGTTTCTACCGGAAAAATCTAGTTTTTAATAGAACTTTAGAAAATCCTGGTGTTTACCGGTAAAAACCTGATAAATACATATTTAACAAAATACAATAAATATTCAAAAAAAATACATATTATAGAAAAAAAAAAAAAAGTGTGTGTGTGTGCAAAATTTGATGACATAAGTTGCAACCCCATGTGGAGTCTATTTCAGAAAATACGCAAACGAAACTTTTATATTGCCCCCGTAGAATAAATTTTCCAATTAGGAAAATTTTCCTTATCCTTTTCTGAATTAAATACAAAAAATTCTATCTTCATATCTGCAAAACTCATATTAAAATACAAAATTCGTGAAGCGACGTGATATATTGATGCTTTTGAAATGCAAGATAGGAATCATCCACAAATTATACGTTATTAAAAGTCGATTTAAGACAGTTCCTATCTTTTTGGTCATAAAATAGCAACGTACAGAATTAGATTTTACGTTAAACGTGCTTTCGAAAGAGGCTGGAGGGTCTGAATGGGCCGACATTTCCTGGTCAGTGCCCGATCCGACCCATAGAAAGAAAAGCTCAGCCCTGCCCGACCCGGTATAAAAGCTAACAGTTCGTCCCGAAACCGCTCCGGCACGGAAAAAAAATTAAAATCTCGGCCCAGACCAACTGAATTTCTGCAAAACATAGATTTTTACGTCGATATGATTAACAATTATTGCATACGAGGAGTTCTGACCAAAAATACTTATTTTGGCCTTTTTTTTTTTTTTTTTTTTTTCCCCATGGTTATAATTTTCATTTTTAAAGAAGAGCCCTAGGCTATGTGGTATTTATTTTTTTAATGAATCTCTATTTGTATGTAAATGTTTGTTGCCATTAATATCGTTAATCTATATCCCATGACTGAAAAATGCTATATAGGAATCAAATATTTGGAATCAAATAGAAAAGAAAACTAGTCGGATATACCAATCCCAAAACTTTCTTCTATCTCATGCATGTTAATACTTGAAAATTCGCTATCACACTACCAAAATTAAACGGCAATCTATACCCATCATGAGGATTCTACAGATATGGAATTCCGTGCATTAGTTCTTGAGACATGGCTATCTCCGAAATCGTGTAAATTCAGCAAAATTCAGCCTAGCAGCGCCACCTATTGGGTATTTTACACCAAAACGTATGTTGAACAAAACTACCAAGCAACCACTTACGTCAAAGTCTAACTGAATCTGAAGTTTGGGGAAAATCCGTGCATTAGTTTTTGAGATAGAGCAATTGCGAAAATCAGGAAAATGCCAGCATAGCAGCGCCACCTATTGGTCGATTAACACCAAAACCTAATCAACAACAATTTGTGTTAACATCTAACTAAATCTGAAGTTAGATGAAAATTCGTGCATTAGTTTTTGAGATAGAGCTATTGCGGGAATCGTGCAAAATGCAGCACAGCAGCGCCACCTGTTGAGTGATTTACACCCACACGTAATCCGCATCAAGTCATATCAATGACGAACTAAATCTGAAGTTTGAAGAAAATCCGTGCACTAGTTCTTGAGATAGAGCCATTGCGGAAATCGTAAAAAATGCAGCCTAGCAGCGCCTCCTGTTGAGCGATTTGCACCAACACGTAATCCGCATCAAGTCATATCAAGGACTAACTAAATCTGAAGTTTGAAGAAAATCCGTGCACTAGTTCTTGAGATAGAGCCATTGCGGAAATCGTAAAAAATGCAGCCTAGCAGCTCCACCTGTTGAGCGATTTGCACTAACACGTAATCAGCATCAAGTCATATCAAGGACTAACTGAATCTAAAGTTTCATGAAAATCCGTGCATTAGTTCTTAAGATAGTCATTGCGGAAATAATAAAAAAATGCAGCATACCAGCGCCACCTGTTGAGCGATTTACACCAACACGTAATCAGCATCAAGTCATATCAAGGACTACCTGAATCTGAAGTTTCATGAACATCCGTGCATTAGTTCTTGAGATAGAGCCATTTCAGAAATCATAAAAAATGCAGCATAGCAGCGCCACCTGTTGAGCGATTTGCACCAAAAATTAATCAGCATCAATTTGTATCAGGGACTAACTGAATATGAATTTTTATTAAATTCCGTGCATTAGTTCTTGAGATAGAGCGCCCACAAAATTTGTGTCACACACAGACAGACGGACAGACACTCACAGACAGACATTTTGTAAAAACATGTTTTTCGGGTTCTCTGATCTCTAAAAAGTGTAAATCCGTCGAAAACCGGAATTAGAAAATTTTCATGAATCCAATACTACTTTCTTCTTGTAAAGATAGAAGAAAGTAAAAAATGCGTTATAGACAAATTTCCTTCTTAGCAGGTGTAAATGTATTCTATTCTTTTCCCACTTATTATTATATTTATTTTGCATGGATCAACAAATTTTATTGTTTAAGACAGGATGCCGTCATAGGCAGGTTCTTTTCACAGGTTTTACTGTATTTTTATTTTAATGCCTAGAAATCTACTGTTTGAAAAAAATAATAAATTTTTATTTTTATTGTAGAATAATGCCAATTTATAAATATCTGTGCATTTTTTGCAAAAAATTTTTGGACAGGGTAAAATTTTACTGATTTTTGCTCGGACTAGGCCACGTCGAGACAATGATTTTCATACGGGCTGGATCGAGACCGGAACTAAAAATTTCGGCCCGTGCATAACTAGGAAGAATGAAGCCAGTCCCGGCTCGTTATGGAAAAATATTAAAATATAAATATATATGATACCTTTTAATAAGAATTGGCTTTTCAATAAGAATTTTAGCAATTCAAAAAGCCCGGGTTGGAACGCCTTGTATATATGCAGAATATTTAGAAAAAAAAAATACTGCTGAACAATACGAATTTCTCTAACACAGGGTCACGGAGCCCCCCCTTTTTAGCATGAGATTTGGAGATATTAATATACAAACACTTTAGAATCGAATAGCGTATATGAAGGAGAATAGCTGATTTTTAAATATTTATTTATTTTTAACATTTAAGAAGGATAATGTCGTCATGGAAGTGCCGAAAAATACCCAATTTCGATTTGAGAAAAGCATTTCATAAAAAAAAAAAAAAAAAAAAAGAAAAATGAAAGAAAAAAAGATTAATGTATCTGGCTGATCCTGAATACATTGTGATAACGGATAACGATAAAATTAAATATTTTCATTCAATCAATTTTAGTTTAAGCGGTAAGCCCCTTTTTGAAATTCGGAAACACACAGGATAAGAAACACTTTCTCAATGGTGATAACCCCAAGTGTTTTTATGCGAAGCAGGAATAAACCCATTCATTGATGGTGATAGGCGTCTTCATGTTTTTATCCACATCATAAAGCATTTCATTCATCAAGGATTTCGCCAATTAACTAGGAAGTATTTTTTCTCCGAAAGTCCTGCTCGTAGTAGCTCCTCCTTTCAAATGGCTTACATTTCTTCAGACACTTGCTTCTCGGGAAGACGGCTCCCGCTATCTCATCGGTGTGTCACCTTTGTACTTGTCAGATGATAGCAACTTAGAATCACCTTTTCGTAAAGAGTTGATTAATTGCGCCCTGACGACGTGGATAAATATTTTCATATAGTACTTCATTTTCTTTACTTTCTGCTAATGTTGAAAATTTGTTTCTATGAAGTCATCATCGTGGATGCTATGTAAGGGCAGCTGAAACCATTTTGGATTGCTTATTTATGAAAATGTGTCTACCAAGCAATAGAGGAACCGATTCTGTGTATCGATGTTTTGTGACGAGTGAAAATTTGAAGCGTTCGGTGAGTTTTCAATATTTCGGATCGCAATGCTTAGTAATTTTTAATATAATTATAATTTTATTAAATTAATGCATGTGCTACCCAGAGTTCCATTTTCCCCACTCACACTAAATAGTGTTTTGCAGGGCCCGACTTATGCTATGGGGGCCCCGGAGCAAGAATCATTCTGGGGGCCCCTTTTATCTATCTACAGAATTTTTTGTGAATAATGTGGAAGTGGCTAGTACTGAACTTCATACATATTGTAGGTATGCATAAAATCTGTACCGGTATTGTCACTTATCTGTATGCAGGATATCACAAAAAGATAGTCACAACTTAAAAAAAAAATACTGGTAGGATAAGTAAAAAAAAAAAAAATGATAGATTGGTTGACTCGAGCATTTCTTTGCAAACTTTTGCTTTGCTTATCTATGTATGTTATAAAATGTCTAAAAGAAAATGTTCCAAATTGGTCATAATTAATGGATTTAACTTGCCACGTTAAGAGGAAAACGTTAATAAAGAATTTTTTTGAAAACAACAGAGTACTAAGTTGTCATAATAAAATTTTAAACATTAGTTTTCTAATGATTTAGCTTGTTTTTTGCATGGGTGGAGGGTGTACGAGAAGTAGAGAGGTTAAGGGGGGAGTACACTCCCTGCCTATATGTTTGAAAATGTATGTATTCTTGTCACTTTTAGCTAATTTTAATTATTTGGCACCTTTTAATGAAAATCCTGATTACTGTCATGGGGGGTCCCCTGAAAAAAAAGGGGGGGGGAGGCAGCCGCCCGCATGCCCCTGCATAAGTCGGGGCCTGGTGTTTTGCACACTATAATACAGATCAGGGTTCGTAAATATCGTGATATTTTCGAAAATATCAAAAATATCCGATATTTTGATATATATCCGATATTTTCGATATATATCCGATATTTTCACAATTGTCAGCTTACTGCTGATTATGAAGATTTTTAGACTTAATATAAATTAGAATCTAAAACGTATTACATTTAACATGAAAACATAATAAAACAATATTCTAAATGTCTTTTTTTATATTTTTCTTATAAAATTTATGATCAAATAATTGAAAAAACAATCTTCTGAAAAAGTTGCTTTTTCACTCATCAAAACACAAAATGCAGGATTCAGTTTAAAAAATAAATAAAATTACACAACAAATTCTAAAATACAAAATTTTTCTGTTGAAGAATTTGAACATGAATGTAAGTTTGTCTGGTTTTTCATTCCCTAGCCTACTGCACAATTTAGACTGAAGTAAATCAAAATTAGAAGATTCTAATGCATCTATTGAAGGAGAATCTGTAAACAACTGATAAGTTAAATTATCTTTCATGGGCTGTTCTAATTTAATATTATAACACCAAATTTTTGGTTCAACATTTAAATATTCAGTTTCAAACATAAAGCTTATATGAGATTTTTTTTGCTAAAATCCAATCACCAATTAACCCCTTTATCTCATTCTAGAAGGTGCAGTCTACATAAAGAATTGAGACAGGGTAGGGAGGTATTGTTCAAAGACAGATTTCTTAATGGGAAAGCTGCAGGTACAGTCCGAAACTAGTTTTTGGAGTGTAGGGAATATTTTGGGAGCTATTCTTTTTAGTTATTTATTTACAGATAGGCTAATTTTTAATAACAGTTGAAGAATTCATTTGCACTTCTTTTGACTGAAAATATTTTGAAAATAAATATCAGATATATGAAAATATAAAAAAATACGACATTTAAAAAATAAATGTCAAATGTATGAAAATAAAAATATCGAAAATATCAAAAAATACGACATTTAAAAAATAAATGTCAAATGTATGAAAATGAAAATATCGAAAATATCAAAAATCTTGATATTTTGAAAATAAATATCGGATATATATCATGATATATATCAAGATATATATCCATTGATATATATCAACGAACCCTGATACAGATAGTTCTTATTATTCTCATACTTTCACCATTCTGCATTTCACAGATGCAGTGAACATTTCCTTAAAGTTCCCTCCATTTTCTCCCTACTTTGTAAATTAAATAATTCGAAGAAACAGCCTTTGCTCAATGATGATCCTCTGTGATATTTGTCGTGTTTCCTAGAAAATAAGACCTAGTCTGAATAGAAGTCCAAGCAAGATTTTTTTTTAGACACTCGTAATGTAAGCCCTACTCGAAAATAAGCCCTGCTTCAAAAATAAGACCATCTCATTTTCTTAAAATTTTGAATGTCTATTATGTAACCCTGACTTTAAAAATGCACCTAAACATGATGAAGCATTTAAATAATAAATATTTAAAGTAATAATTTTGAGATCCAATTTTTTAGTATAAAGTATTAATAAAGAGCCAAAAATCGTCCTTCCTCCTTTCGTTTCAGTAGTTTTCTTTGAGCATGACATTATTTTCACAGTCGTCAGCACTTCCGAGTCCCCATTCTGTGCAGTCCCAGCGGAATATAAAATTATTGAAAATTAGTTCATTTTAACACAATCACTGAACATATTGAACTATAAAAATTTAATAAATGGTAATGTATTTTCTTTTAAACATGACGTCATTCATTTATACCAACAGAAGCGTTCGTGATTTTTTTTTTTTGTGTGTGTGTGTGTGTGTGTGAGATTGGGACTTGTAGTGTAAGGTTGTAGAGTAGATAAATGAGAACTTTTAAGAGGCCTTTGGTCCTAACCTAGGTTCAAATTGTAGCAAAAATTAGTGAAAATAACGCCATTTACATGTAATTATATTACAACGTTTGTTTTCTGAATAAGAATGCTTTTTATTTTTTATTCCAAAGCATTTTTTTTAAGACAACATGCGAGTCAAAAAATTTTATCTTTTGGAAGGTTTGAACTTTAACTTTGGAGCCGGTGAAAATAGTTTCAGAACAAGTGGCTAATAATGATCGAAGATCGCACAAAGGGTTTCGTTTAATATTCCTTTCAAAACATCATTTAATTAATGTATCCAATCATTAATTTATAATTATTAAATCCTTATCCCTTACCAATAAGAACATAGATGGCAGCGCCACTAAATTTAATATTAAAATGATTACAAGAGGAAGCTATTTTTTAAATCAAATTAAAAATATTCAAGAACTGATTTTCAAACATTTGTATAGCTGAAAGGATATTTAATTACACGATTTAATCTTACCTTAAAAAAAAGATGAAGAACCCCCCCCCCCCCAAAAAAAAAAAAAAGCCGAAAGTTCTTTTAATTAGGTTTATCGAACAGTGAAATGTAGTCCGAGGGAAGAATCGAAAATTTCAACATCCATGAGATGGCAGCCCTACTCATTAACGAGATTTTGTGACCCCTTGGGGGCGAGCGACCGGTATTCGTGCCGCTCACGGTGGCCAGAATCGGGGATTATTCTCGCCAGTAAATTTTTATTGAAAATTTTGCTTTATTTAATCCGAGCACTTTCCCGATTCAAATAGGCAGAAATTTCTGTTTTAAAAAAATGGTAATTAAAGATTAAAAATTCTGTAAAAGACGCTCGTCCCGAAGGGGTTAAAGAAAAAACTTAATATTTAAAAATAAGAGCTGTTAAAAAATATAAAATTCAAAATTCCGAAACTTTAGCGTAAGTTTAAATAAAATTTAAAATTTCTAAAAACAAAAAAATTGTTTGAACGAAATTTAAAAGGCTGAATTTTCTCAAGAATTTAGTAGAAATTCAAGCAAAAATAAAATTTTCTAATTTTCTCAAAACAAAGCAAATTCTTTAAACAAAATTTAAAATTCCGAAATGTCAAAAATTTACCGGAGTTTAAACAAAATTTAAAATTTCGCAATTTCCCCCAAGAAGAATTTTTGAATTAAAAAAATAATTTATAAAATATTTTTCAACAACTTTTGCACTTAAAATGGCCAAAAAAAAAAATTACCAAAAATTCTGTAAAATTGAATCTGTTAGATTATAAAATCTATTCCGGGGGGGGGGGGGGATATTTCAAACTTAAACGCCCAGCTTCGAACTAGGAACGTTTAGAATAGCAGGCAAATGCGCTACCACTGCGCCATCTATCCTGCGCAATAAAAGACTGAAATTAAGGTTCTGTTTTAAAATCTAAATCACAGAAATGGTCGGATCTCATTAAATTAAATCGTTTAATTAAAATAATGTAAGACTTTTTCAAAATTGTATGATTTGTCATGTGGTCGGAGGTATTCAGCTATAAATATGTAAAATTTCAAGTCTCGAACTTATACAGTTTTCGAGAACAAACTCTTTGACTGATAGACAGACGGAGGAGTGAGACGAATAGAGGTTCGTCAAATGAACGAAACCCTAAAAATGGCTTTGCTTTGATGCAATTATCGAAAGATGAATTTTATTAATTCAAATACATGCTTTATTGTTTAAACTGACAATTTTTGCATAAATTATGGTGGGTACTATAAAGTCTAAAATTGATAGATCTTTTAATTTTGAGCTTTTCTAGTGCGAGTCGCGGCAGACTGGAGAACTTTTTTTAAAATATCGTATTTTGACCATAATGAAATCTTGTAGCAAAAATCAACTTGTCTCAAATTGTAAGTAAGCAAAAAAAAAAAAAAGCATTCTCTTTTATTGGTACTCTATCTCCGAAATGATGGACCGGCTTATTTTACTTCATTTGTAGCCCGGGTGGTCAAGAAACTCTTTAACAAAATAATATATTCATTTATTATTATTCTTCTTTCATTGTTCTTACGCTTATTGCGCAGTGATTGCAGTCAAATGAAAATCGGCGTGTTATTCGAAAGCAAGCGGGTATTGTTTTTGTAAGGATTGTTAAAAACAAACAAACAAAATTGCATGGAAGGCTCCAAGGACATTACACAAAGTACGAATGAACCGAACCCCTTTATGATTGAAGGTTGAAGCTTGATTATTAGCAGTTGTAATATTTGAAAACATTTTTAGTTTTCTTTCTGTTTGAAAATTGAAAACTTTTGCATTGACTTAGGGTGTTCTCGTATTTAAATGGTCCAGATCAGAAAAATCTCGGGGGGGGGGGGGGGGATCAATTTTTTAAATTTAAAAGGAGAGAGAGAGAGAAAAGAACTCCTAGAGCAGGGTTGGCGAACTTTTTTATAACCGTGTGCCAATTTTTTACACGACCTTGACGTGCCAACAAAATTAGTAGATTAAAAAATCTTTAAATAATAACATTAAGATAAAAAAACCAAAAACAAATGTGTAACATACAAGTGAGGTATTGCATTATAATAATCATAAAAAATTAAATTCTAGAAATTATAAAAAAATATATGTGATTAATTGTGTTTTTGTAGCTTGGAAAGAAAATAATTAATATCAGGTTCATACTCGGTTAATTTCAACAGAATGCAAACTGAACTGGATTTATATGACAACTGCTTTTTATTTTATATTTTGTAATATTAATTTTAGAATCTAATGACCTTGTGGACATAGATAGTTGGAAAAAATATTAAAAGATTAAACGCCAGTTTCTTTAAATAGCTCTGAAATTAATTTCTAAGTTGAAATAATTTTATCATTGGTACATTTACTAATGTGGTAATTTTACTGTATTTTAAAAAGTCGCAATTAAAATTCTTCAATTTCCAATAAATCAAATTTAGTCAAGATTAGATCATCTAGAGTTTGTGTATTTTGTGTAGAATCACTGTATATTGATTTAAACAACGTGCCACAGTTATTCTTTCGCGTGCCACTTTTGGCACGCGTGCCATAGGTTCGCCGTCCCTGTCCTAGAAGCTTTAGAATAAGCATAAACAAACACGAAATCAAAGTATATGACACTTTTATGTTGGTCTGTGGTTGTTGCACTTATATTATACACATGTATTTTTGCAAGTTTTGTTAGAATTAAAGTCATATGTCTATATTTTAAAAGACTGATGAATCCAACTCGGGCTTCCCGGGTCACAGAACATAGGTGAAAACAATTTTCTTATTGAAAACTCCAATAGATTTTTTACATTTAATATTTATGTTTTTTAGTTTGCCCATAAACAACACCGAAAAGAACTTTTATATTAAAAATATGAATAATGTTTTCAAATAAATTCTTGAAATTTATTAAAAGCTACACTTTCGTATGAGCCGCATGCCAGGGGTTAATAGACGAAGAAATCGTCAAAGATTTCGCTACTAACATCAGAATCAGTCTTTTTGATTCTGATAATTTCAGTGATTTAAGCGCTTAGTTCGATTACATGTCTTTTAAATTTGTGTTTTATTTATATTATATTATTTATTTGTTGATGAAGTTTTTATTTCGTTATAGAATACTAACCGGAAACAAAAGTTGGGCTGTTTAAATTGTTTCAAGTGCAAACGGTTTAATCTTTCGTAATCGGGCTGCACTCGATTGAGATGTATTTAAAAATATTCATGTTTGAATATTATTTTAAAATCTATAAAATATCAGTAAATTGATGTACAGTTTTCAAACAAATTACATTTGAAAGGACATTATTTCCCCTACTCGACGGTGTAAAAATTGAAACTGTGCGATGTTTAGAAATTAAACAAAATTGTTGTAAAAGCGAAATTTATTGGTCAGTTGTTGCCACCGTAATATGATGTCTCGCAGACATGGTTTTGCTTTATAATATAGATAAAGCTAGGGAACTTTGGGTACTGTATTTCAGTTAGATATTCTTTAAATTGTCTTTTTTTTTGGGGGGGGGGGGGAGGGGGAGGTGTTTTGAGAGGAATTTTTTAAAGGGGATTCGGACACTTGTATCTTGTGAATGTTACATTTTTCATATTGATGACCCTTTATTTCAGGTACTATTCTAAGGAATCAGCTGAAATTTACAAAGCTTGTTCCCTATATGTTTATACGCACTTTAACACAGGGGTTTCTTGAAATTGGCTGTAATTATAATTTTATGATTTTTATTGCAAACTACTGAAAAATAAAAAACAAACAAAAATTCATTAAAAAATAACTTCGAATTACAAAACGCTTGTGTTAAATTAGGTACACATGAGAGAAAAACTTGTGTTCAAAATTTCAAAGGTGTATAGTTTATAAGAAAGGGGGATCATTTAGGCAATTTTTTTAGTAGTTTGCAGTAAAAATCATAAAATTATAATTACAGCCAGTTTCAAGAAATCCCTGTGTTAAAGTATGTAAAAATATACAGGGAATAAGCTTTGAACATTTTAGCTGATTCCTTCAGTTCCCGAGATAAATTTTGTATACTTTTGTTATATAAACTTTGTATGTTCCTCATTTTGTATCGCGGTCCATTTTAAATGGAAAAATGTATTTAAATTATTTTTTAGTAGAGTCAGAATATTTATTAAAAAAAAAAAAAAAACTTTCCTTCATTACTTGTATCTCTATTCTTATGGAGGTGTGTATGGTTGGGGGGGGGGGGGGGGCTCTGTGCTTAATGAGGAAATTAACCATTTAACTGTTGGAAATAAGAACGTAAAAAGTCGTTAAGATTTGTTATTGCGCTCGTTTTTCCGATTTGTCATATCCGAAGCAAAAGGAAACGCAAATATGATGCAAATTAGATTTTATTCAAAGTAGGTTTTTTCCATTTTCGCCAGAG
The DNA here is from genome assembly GCA_963932465.1 of Maratus speciosus. Classification (NCBI taxonomy): domain Eukaryota; kingdom Metazoa; phylum Arthropoda; class Arachnida; order Araneae; family Salticidae; genus Maratus; species Maratus speciosus. The sequence goes on from OZ010791.1 coordinate 147,408,904, forward strand.
AAATATTTGGGGTTTTTGAGAGTTTATTAGGCTTAATTGAATTGAGTTATTTGCATAAATTGTTTGTGAAAATTATTTTTCTCGTTCAGAGTACTAGCTATTATTATTATTGATTAAATTTATGTAATTCTACTTGAAGATTTATTACTAAGGCTAGTGCTTCTCAACGATTATATATATATATATATATATATATATATATATATATATAAATATTTGTGTATGTGTGAAATAGTTTCTGGCGATCTAGAGACTCTTCTGTAATCATGATAAAAGCATATTTTCTTGTGTCTCAAACAGGGTTGGCAAGTTTTTGCCGAGGTGGTTAAAACCACTGGTAGAAACCGGTTAAAATCGGCATGGTAAAAACCTCTTTCTGCCACCACATGGCAAAAACTCGGAAAATGACGTAAAAGTGATTACTGACATACAATAGATAATAAATAGGAAAAACAATTAAATGTTAACCAAAGTACAATTTATTTACAATATTATCACCATTCAAAATCAAATATTACATTGTTTGCACTCTGCAGTAGACTATAACAAAAGACAAGTTTTGATGCAGTTTCTAATCCTAAACAATTTCAAAAAATTTTCAAAAGGAAAAGGCATTGAATTTAGTGGGGGTAGGGGGGGGGGGGAATTAAACCACACCCGTCGACTAATATATCTACGGATAGGTTTTTGAACAGATTTTCGTTCAGATGCAGTTTTGTTAAGATTAGAGTTATTTATTTAGTTTAAAAGTTTCTAAAGTTTATTTACCACTATTTTCGAATAGTAATTTTATCAAATATCAATTCTTACTTAAAACCGCCACCCTCTCGACTAATATAAATTTCAGGTTCATAATAATATATATTTACAATGAACTGAAAAGTTTGTTAAAGTTACAAGAAAATTACAAGGCTAAAATTTCTAATGCAGAGCAATTTCAACAATGATCAATTCAATTGCTTTGCTTCAAAAATTTCGGTCTTGTAATTTAACAATTTTTTTTTTTTTTTTTTTTTTTTACATTAAATATTAATTATTATATCAAGTTTTTAAAATGATGAAATGGAGTTACATTTTTTAGTTTATTTAAACATATGTCATTTAGTAATTACTAGAACTATTAAAGACATTTTTTATTTTCTGCCGGTTTTTACCGGTTATAACCAGTTTTTGCCACTGGCAGGGCAAAAAGCCAACCCTGGTCTCAAAGTTAATAAAATATGTAAAGTAATAAAAAATAAAATAAAATAAAATACCGTCTACCTCTTTTATACTTTTTTTTTTACCCTTTCGGGGTCTGGTGTACTATTAGTAGTACATGTCTTTTCATCGAGTATTATTTTGTCTTAACAAGTATATGTCTATGCATTTCTTATTATGACTTCATCTATGTTTTGTCATTTAGTAATAATAATAAAAGTTTGCTTAATTATCTTTTCCCCGTTGACGATTCCTTTATTTTAAACATATATTTCACTCTTTAAATTTAAAATACAGGTTACTTTTCTGAACGAATCATGTGTAATAAAACGCAAAAAATATTTAAAATTTGTAATATCTGTTAAATACTGCTGCAATTCGATATTTTCCAAACATCTCCAAAAACTCTTCCTTAGCCCACTGTCATAGAAATATGAATTGAATAGTACGCAAAATAACTACATTCGTTAGATTTCAGGCAATGAGATATTCTTTAAACTTCAATAAATCTATTTTTACAGCTGCGATTATAACATTATTAACATAAAAGTAATTTCGCATTTTAAGAAATGAAAAAATCGTTTTTCTAACTTAAAAATAATTAAAATAAAAAAATGTATGAACTACGTCATAACAGTAATTGTAGTATTTTGTTAATAAAAGTAATTATTTAAAAAATATATTATATTTTTCCATTCCGCCTTACTTTAAAAACTAGTTGGATGTGCCAATCCCAAAACTTTCTTCTATCTCATACAATATTTCAAAAAAAAAAAAAAAAAAAAAAAAAAAAAGGTACAGATGTTAATACTGCAATATTATTAGTTCAATACTATACCAACTTTGATTTTCATCTTAAATTTCTGCTTCAGTCAATTAATCGAAGTAAAAACGAGTTAATCTCGATCATAATATATATTAAAATCAATAGTTTTTCGTTATTCTGTTGTATATCAGCTGTTTGCGAGTAGCCGGCTTAGCAGGATGCGAGTTCCCGTCGCTGCCCGAGCCGCCGATGGACAAAAAAACTACGAAAAACCGAGAAAATTATACAAAAATCGCTATCACAGCGCCTCTTTCTGGCGGAATACTTCCAAATTCAAGGAGGACCTGCTGGTCATAGCGAAAAACATACACAAAGAAATTGATTCAATAACTACATACACATTTCGATGGTAAAATAAAGAAAATAGCACAAAAATCGCTATTACAGCAACCCCTTCCGGCAAAATATTTTCAAATTCAAGGCTAAACTGCTGGACACAGCAAAATACATGCACAAAAAATTTGGTTCAATTCTATGCAGAACTTCATACACTTTTCGATGGTACAATAATGAAAATCAAAATGGCACCGACATCGCTATTATAGCGCCCTCTTCCGGCAGAATATTTCTAAATTGAAGGAGGACCTGCTTGCCACAGCCAAATAACACAAAAAATTTAGTTCAATTCTATGCATAACATCATACACTTCTCGATGGTACAATGGCGACAGACTGACACACGGACGGACAGACAGGCATTTTGTATAAACACGTTTTTTGGGATCTCTGACGCCTAAAAAGTATAAATTAGTTGAAAACCGGAAGTCGAAAGAAATTCGATTACAATACTTTCTTCTCTTGAAGATAGAAGAAAGTAAAATATATAATAAACGTTTGCTTGACCGAACGTAACTGTTACGCATAACTTTAAGAAAAAATACTGTAGCATTATGAATACTGATGGTAAATGTACAGTATTTCGGTAGGGAAACCATATGTACTGTCAGTATAAGTATAGATAAAAAAACATTATTAACACCAGAACTTTTTAGCAGACTAGTTTCGGTAACATTTATCAGTGCAAAGAAAGGTGTAATTTTGCTCTTAGATAAAAAGTTATGGTGCTACTTATATTATAATGATTCCATTGATTTTAATTGTTATATATACTGTACAATTACATTCTGAAATATGGATCGCCTATTTCAGCGCTTATTTGAATGTGGATAATAACCAACCACTTATACCATATTGTTACATTACACATAAAAAAAGTTTGCTTCAAATTTCATTAACATTTCTTCATTATTATTCAAATGCTGGGGAAAAAAAAATCAAATCTGTGTGTTGATGGAGTTAGATAATTTATATTTTTGACTGAATAAGCTAATTGTGAATCTAGTTTCCTATGCAAAAATTGTTTGTTGTAGTGTGCTGTACCACTTGTTAATGTTTATACGTAGAATTTTGAATAGCCCAAAAAATGCTAATTTTCATTCTAGTTATACTAAAATAAACTTTATTACTGTGGTCTGTTTCTTAATTTTTAGTTACATGGCATCAAATTTATAAAGTTTATACACGAAGACTTTAAATGAGCTTATTTCTTATGTTGTCTGTATTTGTTTTTCAGGTATGTATCAAGGAAGGTTTTTTAATGAAACAAACAAGTTCCTTTCAGGTAAGAAAATAACAAACTATTACAGTGGATGTTTGCATGTTTTAGACATATTTATAGAATAATGTCAGTAAAGGTTAGGGGAAAAAATCTAAATCATGTTAATGTTATTAAAGTTAATTAGTGTTTTATTTGACATGAGAAAAATCGCCTGCTACCTTTTTAAATTTATTTGTTTATTTTTATTTTAATGCATTTAAACAAGCTTTGGATCGAAGGATATGTTATTGCACTTTTGCAAATATAAGCATCTGTGTTCCGTAACTCATAAACGTTAAAGGCATGGCATTGAAACTTCTAAGGGCAAATTAAATATTATTTTTCGGAACGGATAAAACCATCAATCATTACTTTTACATAGAAATAAGACTCCAAATGAATACCCGAAAGGAAAAAGTATGTATTTTGGAAGGAGTTTTCATAAGAGGCAACAGTAAAAATTTTGAGAAGCATATACAGTAGACTCCCTCAAATCCGCGCAGCTTGGGACCAGCGGTTGTGCGGATTTTAGAATTTTGTAGATTTCTGGTTATTGCTTTGTTTACATTTTTTAAACAGTAATTTGAATGTAATAATGCAATCAAAATTATAATGAATGCTTGCAGTATGCTAAAATATTAAAATAATTAACTAAAGTAATACTACAATACTACTAAAGTAGTAACTACAATGATTAAAAGTAAGATAATTTTGAAAATGATTAAATTATTAAAAGTAAAGTTCAAGTAAATGATCAAGAATGTATATAATTAAATATGCATAATAAAGATAAGATACATTTTCCTTGAATTATTCAATGAAACTTCCCTCATAAATGTAACCAATTAATTCACATCAAAATCATAAAGTAAAAAAGTTTTATTTTAGGCTTAGCCAGTCTTAATAACCAAAACAGCTTGATTAATAGACAAATATATTTGGTAAAACAGCAATATCTTGATTTTTTTTTTCACAAATAAATTTATACTTCCTTATGTAAAAACACGAGTTCAGTCATACTATCGAGAATTACATATCAAAATACATAGGGAATCGTATAAAACTTAAAAAATTCTGCAATTTTGCCCCTACATCTGAACTAAAAGTTTCCTTGTTTACATCTGTAATAATGTGCGGATTTTAGGGTTGCGGATTTGAGGGAGTCTACTGTAATAGAAATGAATAATATAGTTAAATATTACCCCCCCCCCCCTCTCCCTCTCTCCAATCCCTTCTCTAATGAAACAAATTTAGAAAAGGCTGAAGTTTTCCGCACTGTTACTTTCTCTTTTGCTTCAGGCCTAATTTTTTTTTATCATGTTTACTTTCTGATTTTAATATTTTCAATATTCTATTCAACGTATCGTTATTATCTCTGACTGAGAGACACGCGAAATTTTGATTTAGGCAAAAGATTACTGTCTTATCATATCTCTACGCTTTTTAAAACAATGTTATCAAACCTGTCGCCATTGGCATTTCTTCCGTGTTGATCATTGCGCTTACAATGATTCATTCACGAAGTATACGCAAACATATCGGTGATGGGGGTCTGGGTTACCTGTTTTCATTGGCATATGACTTAACTATCTTTGCGTTATAAACTCGGATTTCTGTATTGTGTGGTCGCAAAAATATGTGTTATGTTACATCACACGACATAACCTGAAGATAGTTTGCATCAATAAATATCCAGTGTTTTCCCTTTTTCTCTGCTTTATTTATTTATTTTTATAAGTTTACGATGTATTTTTTGCCAACTTTACGAAACTGGTGCGAAATTGAATCTGCGAATAATGCTTTTTAGGGTTTCGTTCATCTGACGAAACCCTATTCGTCTCGCTCCTCTGTCTGTCCGTCTGTCCGTCACAGAGCCCGTTCTCAGAAACTACACATGTTGGAGATTTGAAATTTTGCATACTTATAGATGACCACCACACATCATACGACAAATCATAAAATTTTGAAAAAGTCGTACATTTAACCCTTTGGGCTTCCACATGTGTATTTTAAACAATTCTTTCTAAGTGAGTCCCTAATTAGGTTGCAGGCATGAAATTTTGCGTACTTATAGATGGACACCTCAGATCAAACGACAAATCATAAAATTTTGAAAAAGTCATTCATTTAACCCTTTGGGCTCTCACATGTGTATTTTAAACAATTCTTTCTATGTGAACCTCTAATTAGATTGGAGGAGTGAAATTTTGCATACTTATAGCTGAATACCTCGCATCAAAGGACAAATCATAAAATTTTGAAAAAGTCTTACATTTAACCCTTTGGGCTCCCCCATGTGTATTTCAAACAATTCTTTCTATGCGAGCCTCTAATTAGGTTGGAGGCGTGAAATTTTACAAACTTATAGCTGAACACCTCACATCAAACGACAAACTATAAAATTTTGAAAAAGGTCGTACATTTAACCCTTTGGGCTCCCACATGTGTATTTTAAACAATTCTTTCTAAGTGAACCCTAATTAGGTTGAAGGAGTGAAATATTGCATACTTATAGCTGAATACCTCACATCAAACGACAAATCATAAAATTTTCAAAAAGTTGTATATTTAACCCTTTGGGCTTCCACATGTGTATTCTAAACAATTCTTTTTAAGTGAGCCCCTAATTAGGTTGCAGGCATGAAATTTTGCGTACTTATAGATGGACATCTCAGATCAAACGACAAATCATAAAATTTTGAAAAAGTCATACATTTAACCCTTTGGGCTCCCACATGTGTATTTTAAACAATTCTTTCTATGTGAACCTCTAATTACATTGGAGGCGTAAAAATTTGCATACTTATAGCAGAATACCTCACATCAAAGGACAAATCATAAAATTTTGAAAAAGTCGTACATTTAACCCTTTGGGCTCCCACATGTGTATTTTAAACAATTCTTTCTAAGTGAACCCTAATTAGGTTGGAGGAGTGAAATTTTGCATACTTATAACTGAATACCTCACATCAAAGGACAAATAATAAAATTTTGAAAAAGTCGTACATTTAACCCTTTGGGCTCCCACATATGTATTTTAAACAATTCTTTTTAAGTGAGCCCCTATTTAGGTTGAAGGTGTGAAATTTTGCATAATTATAGCTGAACACCTCACATCAAATGACAAACCATAAAATTTTGAAAAAGTCGTACATTTAACCTTTTGGGCTCCCACATGTGCACTTTAAACAATTCTTTCTAAGTGACACCCTATTTACGTTGGAGGTGTGAAATTTGGCATACTTATAGTTGAACGCCTCACATCAAATGACAAACCATAAAATTTTGAAAAGTCGTACATTTAACCCTTTGCGCTCCCCCATGTGTATTTTAAACAATTCTTTCTAAATGAGCTCCTGATTAGGTTGGAGGCGTGAAATTCTGCATAGTTATAGCTGTGCATCACACATCAAACGGCAAATCATAAAATTTTGAAAAGTCGTACATTTAAGCTTTTGGGTTCCTACATGTGTATTTTAAACAATTCTTTCTAAGTGACACTCTATTTAGGTTGGAGGCGTGAAATTTTGCATACTAGCGGAACACCATCATGCGACAAATCATAAAAATTTGAAAAAGTCGTACATTTAACCCTTTGGGCTCCCACATGCGTGTTTTAAGCAATTCTTCCTAACTGAGCCCCTTATTAAATTGGAGATGTGAAATTTTGCATGCTTATTATAGCAGAACACCTGAGGCCAGGCGACAAATTATAAAATCTTGAAAAAGTCTTACGTTTAACCCTTTGAGCTACCACATATGTATTTTAAGCAATTCTTTCTAAGAGAGCCTCTAATTAAGTTGGAGACATGAATTTTTGCATACGTATAGCTGAATACTTCAGACCACACGACAAATCATAAAATTTTCAAAAAGTCTTATATTATTTACTCCTCCGTGCTCTAAAGTATATTTTAAGCAATTTTTCTAACCTCCGCCCTTTTCACCCGGGGAGCACTTTTCCAACTTTTGCCGACACCCCTTTGACCATTCTTTCATATAATGCACCATAGCCTTACATATTTGAGTTCCACTTTTTACCGCCAGGGGCGCCTACTTATCTCGGGTGCTATGGGCCCAATCCCTTCGACTAATATATATACGGATAGTATGTAAAACGGAGTTTCGTTCGGATAGAGATTTGTTTAGAATAGAGTACGCCCTTGGTTGCGAAATGTGGAACTAACAGATTTTTCAAAAGGATAAAGTGTTTTGAAATGAATATTAAACGAAACCCTCTGTGCGATCTGTGATCACACTTACCCACTTGTTAAAAAAAAGTTGTCAATGCGGTGATGATTTAAAAGATAAGAATAAAAATACTTCTTCTTAAAGGAAAACTTATTAATAAACTTTAATGAAAGCTACACAAAAACTGGAAATTTAGTAGATTTTTGCAAGTTGCGAATCCAGTGTTCTGATAAGAAAAATTTTCCCTTTTCTTTCTCTACCCGCCCCCCCCACCCCCCTCCCTCCCACCTTCTCTTTTCAAAAATGTAAGGAAAAGTTCAATAGATTTTTTAATTGAAATAATGCATAATTTTAATTAAAATATTGTTAGTACAATACTTAATATTGCAGTTTATGTATTGTATTCTTAATATTGTAATCTAGAACATTATTATTTGTGCCCTGTAAATGTAATCTAACATATTGTAATTTTTATAATTTAATTGTATTTTAAATATTGTTTGTTCCCCGAATATTATGTTTTATGCAATGGTAATTTAAAAAATTGTAATACTTTTCAAGTATAAATTTAACTTGTAATAATGTAGTTCATATAATGTAAATATAATTAAAAATGTTATAATAAATAAAAATTTCAAATATATATCGTCGCATCAGAGCAACAGTTGGACATCTAGATTTCTGACTTATTGCTATGAACTGTGTTTGCATCTAGTGGAACAACTTCTGAAACACAAAGTTATGTTTAATACTATAATACTATGCTCTGAGGCTACGATATACTATATATACCTTTGAATATGGAGATATAGTAATATCCAATCTTTTCATGGTATCTCCTGGTTAACGCCTGTAAGTTCAACTATGTACAAATACATGCTATTAAAAAGTTCGTACAGACTTCTATAGTTACTGTTTAATTTTAATTTTTTTGATTTATCAATGCCTTTTATAGTTAATAAATTAATTTATTTTTCACTTTGAATAAGAAAAAAAAAATAAAGAAAGAAAGAAATCAGTAATAAAATTATGGGCGATATCGTTCGAATACTGAAATTAAAAATTGCATTTGAAAGTTAGCATAATAATATACAATTCTAAATATAATAATAAATCATAATGCAAATTAACAAAATGCTCTCTCCTTTTTTTTTTTTTTTTTTTGTTAGAATTCATGTATTATACAACGGAAATTCCGTGTAGTACAGTGAAAATTATGCTACAATGAAAAATTGACTAAGGAAAAAAAATTGAGACCTTACTGCACTACGCTGAATTTTCATTATATTTTGCATGGATTTGAATCCAACAGATAACTGTGCATTTTTATCAGAGGTAATTTACATTATGTATTAATATATTTAGAATTTCATTTTTATATTATTATGCTAACTCTTAAATGTATCTTTAGTATTCTAGATATCTCTCTTATTTTCCTGATTCTATCACTGATTCAGCTTTTCTTTCTTTTTTCCCCCCCTTTTCAAATTGAAAAAGAAGATTAATAAATTAAAGAGATTGGTAAATAATAAATATAAAATCAAAGAGTATCTTTATAAGTCTGTAGCAATTTTTCTAATAGCATGGTCTTTCTGCATCTTTGAGCCTATTAGCGTTACACAGTAGATAATACAAGGAGATTGGCTCAATATATATATATATATATTTTTTTTATCACTTTGAATTATATTTACACTATATGAACTGCAAGCTGTTTATATCATTTGGCAATAAATCTCATATTTTGAAACCCGAATCGTGCCAAGTTTTTTTTTTTTTTTTTTTTTTTTTTTTTCTTTTAACGTTAATCCCTTATACTGGAAAAATATTGAAAGATGTCTAAAACAGTTTGGAAAAAGGATAACGCATTTGAAAACTCAATTTCGGCAATTTCCGTCAACAGTCGGGAAAATATACGAATTCTTTCGTGCAGCTGTGTATGACTCAGATAAAAAAAAATTCGGCCCGGCCCGTACGAAAAAAAACATTGGCCCGGCCCGGTAAAAAAGTTGAAAGTTCGGCCCGAGCCCGGACCAGCCCGTAGAAAAAAATTTATTGGCCCGGACCGGCCTGGCCGGTAAAAAAGTTCGGCCCGAAAAAAAGTTAAAATCTCGGCCCGAGTGAATTTCTACAAAACATTGATTTTTATGTCGATTTGGTTAAAAGTTTTTCTCGTACCAGGAGATCAAGCCAAAAATATTTATCTTAACTTTTCTTTTCATGTTTATAATCTTCAATTTTATAGAAGCGCCGCAGGGTGCGATATTTATTTTTTTTAAAGAATCTCTATTTCTTGTATGTAAATGTTTCAGTTATCATTAATATTGTTAATCCATATTCCATGTATTGAAGTGTTAAATATCTGAAAAATGCTATACAGTAAAATCTAAGACTGATAGAAAAAAAAAAAAAAAATGCGTTAACCAAGTTCCCTTCTTAGCAAGTGTAAATGTATTATATATTATTTTCTTACGTAGTATATTAATTTTGTTTGTTATTAATTTTTATAATTTTCTTACGTAGTATTAAGTAGTATATTAATTTTGCATGGATCAACACGTTTTTCAGTTTAAAACAAGATTCCGTCATAGACAGGTTCTTTTTCACATGTTTTACTATATTTTAATTTAACTATATTTTAATAATTGTAGAAATCTACTACTCTTTAAAAAGAATGAATTTGAATGTTTAATTGTAGAATAATGGCGATTTAAAAATGTATGCATTTTTTGACAAAAAATTTGTGCCAAGCCTAATTTTACTGATCTTTGAATGGACCAGGCCATTCCGAGACAATGATTTTCATACCGGGTGGGCGAAAACTAGGAATGAAAATTTTGAGCCATGAAGATTAGGAATGAAACCAGTACCCGGGTGTGTGCAGAAAAAATAAGTTCGGCCCGTAAAGAATAGTGACTAGGCCCGACCCGGGACTTCAGAAAAAAGTAAGGCCCGGCCCAGCTCGAGTGCCGTGAATGAAAATAGGCCCGAGCCCGGCCCGCGGGCCGGGCTCGGGCTTCGGGCCACGGGCCGGCCCTAATTTACGGTACTAGAGAACGGCCAGACAAACCGAATTCATAAGCACTTTTCCACTTTGTTGGAAAGCGTTAAAAACGCACATTAAATTAAAAACTTATTCACACGTGGCTATTATAAACAGAAAAAACCCTATCAAATTAGAATTAAATGATTACGTCTTAAAAGCAGGAAATATTGAACTTTACGTCATAAAAAATATATTTACACTTGAATTTTAAAAGAGAAAGGAAATTTTGAAATAATAAATACATTAATATGCGTTAAAAGCCATAAGTGGAGGAAATTACGTCATATTTAAAATGGCCAAATAATAATATTGCCAAACAGTTTAAATTTAAAAATATATTTACACGACACATTTATGTCAAATTTCTAGATCATCTTTTAAACTATTGTTGCCAATTCTAAGACTGCGCAAAGAAAATATTTCTTTTCTAGCAACAAAAGTAATTATAATGTGAATATTAAAAAGCGAAAGAAAACGTCAAAATAATAATTTTAATGTGCTTTAAAAGTGGTAAATAGGAGAAATTACGTCATTTAAAATGACCAAATAATAATATTGCAAAGTAGATTAAATTTAAAAATATTTTTACACTAGACATTTATTTCATATCTTAAGGTGATCTTTTAAACTATTGATGCGAGTTCTAAGACAGCGCAAATAATATTTCATTTCTAACAACAAAAATATTTTTACGTGAATATTAAAAAGAGAAAGAAAACTTTAGTGAAAATTGCGTCAGATTTAAAACGATTCATTTAAAATGTCTTATTTAAAACAACTTTCTTGTAGCGTTGTTAAAAAATACGGGGAGACTAATACTCCGTTTCTTAATTCATTTTATATTAGCTTATTTTCAAATATTTAACTGATCTTATTTAATCAAAGACTGAAACAGCCATTAGATCTCTTAACAGTAGCTGTTTCGGTCTTTAAATTCCCCAATCAAAGGGGAATAATGAATGGAAACCCTTTTAGAGGGAGATCACCACTGTTTTAATTATAATTCAATCTTCAGTGATATTTTTAAAGCCGATCAAATTAGTGTTTTTTTTTTTAGAGACTGCGGTGTATGAACGTGAGGTTGGCGAGCATAGCACGTAGGGAGCAGAGCCCCCTAGTTTCGTAAAAAAGAAAATAATAATTGATTTCAATCTGAAATTAAATCGCATACTCAGAAGCGATCATTTAAAATATTGCATTCAACAGAAATAAATTGTTAAAAGTAAATATACTTATTATTTTTTTTTCTTTTTAGCGGTGGAAGAAGAGATATTTTAAAATCAAGCCTAGAAAACTTTATTATGCAAAAGATATCAAGGTAGGAGTATATTGTTATACATTTTGATTTATTTTTACTTTATGGTATTTAGAGTAGATTAAATTTGCAAAACGATAATAGTAAAAAGTGAAATAAGACCTTGGGATGGGAATGCGGTTTCTCAAGATGTTTCAAAAATTTGTTTGAATAATTAAATATATGTTTAGATCAAGCATGTCAAACTCGTCTACCGCCGCGGGCCAAATTAAGCATCGCATACAAAGACGCGGGCCACATCAAACAAAGTAGATGTTGTTATTAAAATTGCACACAGCAATATTTGTACGTACAAAACATAGCCATATTAAACAAAAATATTCAAGTAAAGTTCCAAAGTTATTATTATAATTCATAGTTTATTTTATCTTACTTTTCGAAAAAATAGTTTAATCGGATTTTCTAAATTGTATTACCTTAAAAAAAATATTTTACACGAGCTATGTTAATCTAGCAAAGGTATAACTTTTAATCTTCCGGATTTTTTTCCAGTAAAAACTTAAAAAAACATATTTTGAAAAAAAAAATTATTTAATAAATTGTGTCTTGTATTTATGCGCTACGTATTTCATTTCATTTATGAAACACATTTTCGCGTTCAAATTATGTTGCTTTTACCAGAAAAAATTTTGCTACCGAACATAGTTAATATATGCCTAATTGCTCACTTTGCCTCATTGCCAACTTTTTCACTCAGTTGGAAAATTGCAACTCGTAGCTGGATTAAACAAAGGTAAAATGCCAAAGGATTGGCGGGCTACAAAGAAGTTGTCGGCGGGCCGCGTGTTTGACATGCCTGGTTTAGATAATTCATATGATCAGAATCATTCAGATCTAATGAGGAAAAAAATCCATTTGTTTCTTTTAATGTATTTTAAAATAGAAAACGTTATTCATATAAAATGCCATCAATCATTAAATAGTCGTTCGCATAGACTCTATTTGAAGAAACGCCATGCTGAAGAATTTTATGCAAATGATGCCATCCAATGCAGATAGTTTATATTATAATGCATGGGTTTATTTTTCTATTTCCATTAGTAGATTATAACATTGTAAATCTTGACGGATTAATTATAAAAGTATCGATAGATATGTGCGATGCGATTAGACATACACAATTTAATTCATAAATGTAGTGATCTTACTAATCAGTTATTAATAATACTGTATTAGTAAAAAAGGATATTATTTTGCAAGCATACGTACATTAGCTTTTTAAAAAAAAATTTAAATTAAAAACATATTTTGCTCTAAAAGCATAATTGTTTGCATTCTCTTTTATTGTATGAGGCATTAAGGTTTTTTAATCCTTATTCCAGGGTCGGCGAACCTTTTCGCAACCGCGTGCCAATTTTCCCCCAAAAATATTTTAAATGATCACGGCGTGCCAACAAATTTAGTGGATCGAAGCAGCAAAATTAATTAAAATACGGATTTTAGGAATTTAGCATTTAAAATATATAAATAACATTTTGTAACATACTTAAGTACAGTAAACTCTCTATAAGACGGACTCTGTGTAAGACGGAAATCTGTCTAACTCGGAAAGATTTTCAAGTTTCTGCGAATCCATAGACATAGAGTAAAAATTGTCTAAGGCGGAATATTGTCTACTACGGAAAATTTTCTCGGTCCCGATTCATTCCGCCTTAGACAGAGTTTACTGTATTTTACAAAATCCTACTTCTCTTGTTACGTCTTAGATGCCAAATAATTCAGATCAACTTCGTATTCCAGTTTTTCCTTATGAGAATGCCAGCTGGTTTGGAGACACATGACAACAGGTTTCTACTTGAGTTTTTCATACTCTTGATGCCTACCCCCCCCCCCCCAAAAAAAAAAAAATAAATAAATAAATAAAAAATAAAATAAAATAAAAATAAATAAATAAATAAAAAATAAATAAATAAAAAAAATAAAAATAATAATAGAAAAAAAAATAAAAACTATCAGAAAAAAAATATCAAAATGGTTTCTTTAAAAAAAACCTTCTTACTATGGAATTGAATTCGAAATTCCAACTTCCATTTCACCATAAGAATTTTCGCTTATGGTCGTATTTCCCGATAATCTCCCAATTCTCTTAATGTAATTTTTTGACTCAATATTGAGATAGATTGGTATTTATAAAGTTGCATTTCAGTTTATTCAATCTGTATGACAACGACAAGCAATCTAATCTAGAAAAATTCAGCAAATCTAAATTCAAAATAGTGCATTTTCATTATATGGAACGCTGGGGTGTAAAGCGTGGCAACTGACATAAAAATAAAAAAAAGATTTTTTTTGTAAAATCATTTAAGTGCGTCGTAACAACTTTCTAGAAGTACAGAGATATTAATTTAATAATTTTCACATCTGAATTTACAAAATGAAAACTATTTGCACATAAGTCCTAAAATAAAGTCTATCAGGGGAATATATTGCACATAAGTTAACAGAAGTTCCATTCTTAACAAATCAGCTGTTTAGCAGGAAACAATTGTAATAATTTTGTGTGTATTTTCTTCGTAAAATTTGAAAATTGACTGTATCAAAAGCTCCATTTTGTTAATTATCTTGCTTTACACGGGAGCTCTGCCATACCTTAATTTAGAACATGAGTCTATGCCATGCCGAAAATGATCTCCCCCGTGCCGTAGGTTCGCCGTCCCTGCCCTATTCCCTACAAAAATTTGAGATCGTATCTCAAGCTTCAATTCACTAAGCTGCAGGTTTCACTGCACTCAGAACAATATTTAAATTAATATAATTCTGGTGATATAATGTAGTTTTAAAACACTGAGTAATGATTTACTCTCAGCGGTTATATTCATATCTGTGATTAAGGTTTTCATATTATGTTTGAAAACTAAATTTCTTTTAACATTTAAAAAAAATTACAGAGAAAACATTACAATTTTGCCCTATTGCTAGGCACATAGGGGGTTCTTTTTTGTATGATTCCAGGTTTTCTTGCTCGAAAATCATATCAAATTAAGTAATATACTAGTGTCTCAGGGTGTCTTACAGAATCTAGAAATCAGGGAATCATGGAAAAGTCAGGGAACTTTGTAAAAATACTCGAAAATCAGGGACATTTGTCTATATTTCAAAATATTTTCATTTTCACTTTGCCAGCGAGACTAGTTTGTCTATTGTATATACCATATTTTTTCACAGGCTGAGTAGTCTCCCCCAGATATTTTTAAAAAGATGCACATGGTTATGAGTTTTTGATATTTAACGCAAATTAAGGTGATCAGATGTCCTCATTTTCTGTAGATAGTGCTTATATTGAAGGCAATTTACCCATTTTTAAAATCTTTAAATGATACATTAGCATAACCTGACCAGGTGGCCAGCTTATAGCAGGGGCGGATCCAGAGAATCGTTTTTTTTTTTGGGGGGGGGGGGGGCGATACCGAGTGACATATAATCAACGTATTCATAATTTATGTTGCCCAAATCATTCCTTGCAGTTAATTATTAAATGAATATGAAATAATTAATGCGACTCGAAAATATTACAGACACTCGATTATACGACGTCCGACTAACCGAAACACTCTTATTATATAATCCCGCCCGCTTTTTCAAGAAGGCTCACGTTTTCAGCACCAGCCTTGGCGAGTTGGCGAAAGCGAGAGCGTTCAACCAGCTCTAACGCCAATCGTCGTCTTGTGTTTTGTTTTGAACCGAAATGGCGGAAGACGAACTAGCATATTTTAGTCCTACCTAAATTAAAGAAATATTTTCAGTTATGTGTTTTAGATGAAAAGAAATCTTCTTCGAAAGAAATTGTATTACGAATTCTTATACTCTGTTTTATCGAAGGCCTTTATTACTTTTGATGATATAGACTAAAATTTTGATTATTTGATCCCCTCATAAATCTAAATTTTCATTCAATTGAGCATTATTAATTCCATACCTCTTAAACAAAGACTCATTACCTTCAAATATTTAGATATTTGATTACATATAAAGATGGATTTATGGGGATCATGAATTAATGCAGTTTCAGTGCATTTTGATGTATATAAACACAGATTTTAAAAAATACCTGTGGCAGAAAATTACTATATTTTCTGCGATTAACTTATATAATTAATTTAATACCAAATTATTCTGCAGAAACAGCCCCCAAATTCGAGTGAAAATAGGCCAAACCAAGAAAGAAAAAAAAAAACCTTTCACACCCCCAAACAGGATGTTTAGAAATTGCCTTTTTAATGTGAGATGAAGTTCTTAAGGGGAGGTGGGGTAGAAGGAAGATTGAATGACTATCTTTTGTTACTTCAAAGTAACAAATAAAATCATTAGAGAAATTTTTTAACTGTATATGATAGTGACGGGCTATAGATTTAAATAGTTAAATTTATCAATTAACAAATAGAAAAAACAAACCAAAAAATTAAAAACTTGGAATATTTAACTTTTTTTTTGGGGGGGGGGGGCGCAGAATTTGAATAATTGGTCTTTAATTTATAGTTACTTCAAAGTAATAAATAGGACAGAAAATTTAAAAAACTGTAAAGAATTAAAAAAAAAAAAGAAAGCGTGCGTTTAAAATCTTTCATTCTATTTGTTTCCTTATCTTTTTTTATGGTAAATTATTTATTTGTTATTTAAAAATCAACAGATGGAGCAAAACAGTAAACTTTATGCACTGTTATGGATAAGCGAAGGAATAGTTAACATTTCAGACGCAATTTTAACTAATCTTTTCTGTAAGGCAACAATGAATTTTAAATGGGCAAAAAATAGTGTGATGGAGGAGAGGGGGGGGGGGAGAGAAAATTCGAAATGGGAGGTTGCCTCAGACGATTGAGCATTATTTTATTGTCACTTCAACTTAATAAATAGAGCAATATGTGTGCAGAATGACGAAATATAAAGTGTGTGTGGGGGGGAAGAGGGGGGGGGATTTCATTCGAGAGAAGAATTTACATGATTTATTCAAATATGATGAATTATTATTTTTAAATAATAAATAAAACAACTAAGGCGAAATAATATTTAAAAATATGGCAAAAATTTTAAAATAAAAAAACTGAATAATTTTAAAGATTTTTAATTTTGTGCACTAGGGACAGACCAATGTCTTTTTCATAAAAACTCAAATAATGATAAAATTTTAACAATATTAAAATGTAATAGTAATTGATTTAATTCCATGCATCAACTTGCAATTATTTTAGCTGATAGATTTAATTGCAGAATACGGCTAAATAATTTATGCTTTATCGTTCAATCTAATTATAATCGAATTGATTTTAGTTTCAACTTCCTATTAACTTCTAATCGCAATTAAAGTAAAAACAATTAATTTTTAATGAATTATTTCAGTGAAAATGTGTTTTATTAATGCAATCAACACGTCACATAATTATGCCGCTTAATAATAAAAAAAACTAAATTAATTCAGTAATAATACTAATAAAAGTATGTTCAATTGTGTCATAAAAACATGATCAATACAATTATATTTATTTAAAAAAAAATTTACGTCTGTTTCTAAATACGTTCTCAATTTCTTCGAACATATAGCAAATTAATGAAATAAATGAATATTATAGAGCTGAAAAAAAAAAAAAAAACTTATGTTTGAATTATATATATTTGTGCAATTAAAATTTATTTTAATCCGAAAAAGATCTTTGTTTTAAGCAAGGTTCTAATTGCAAAGCACGGTGAAATAACATTTCGTCTAGATTTTACATTTGCGGAAATAACAAATGAAAAAAAAGCACATCTCTTCCTCTCAGCAAAGGAATGGGGTTGCTGTTCCCTACGCGTAAGACGTCACGAACAAAAAAGGGTGCGTAGCGTTGAATTCATCCCCGCGCCAACCCTTACTCTGGCGATAAGGTGCTCAAAACGTGAGCCTTCTTGAAAAAGCATCCCGCCCTCTTTTCAAAATATGGTTTATTGTTACTTATTAGGTCGAAAAATTAAACCGTTATAACAAAATTGATTTATTGAATGTCTTATTTTTTTTCCTTTTTACTCTTGTAATGTGGTAATTATTTATCTTATTTTTTGTTATTTTAGTTATAGTGAAGTTATAGCAACGTTAATAACACAAGCCTGCGATGATTGTGTTTTTTAACTTTTGATAATTGATTTTGATGTATTTTTTAGCACTGAATTCGAAAATGACCTTCATTTTCAACCATCACCTCACGATTTTCGCAAATCGTAAATTTCAAAGTTCAAAAGTAAAAAAAAAAAAAAAAAAAAAAAAAAAAATTGCGAAAATCTCTCAAAGCTTTAATAAAAGAAGGTAAATGTTTTAAATACATCTGCGACAAATTTCCCAACCTTATTAACCGCCAAAATAAAAGAGAATACCGAGATGAACCCCATAAAGAAGATAAAAGGAAAAGCGCGAAGCCTAGTATGAGCGGTTCAAAGAAACTTCCACGCAGGGAATAGAACTATAAGGATTTTAAATACACAATATTTTACATGTTTAACTGTAAAAATGCATAGTACTATATGCAAAAAAATGAATAAATTATTATGAAAAAAATTACGTCTATTTTACAGTAGCAGATTTTCCCAATAATTCGACTTTAAAAAAATTTGTGATTTGGGAAAAATCTTGACGTGATGCTATGGTAAAAAATAAAGGTCATTTTTGGATTCAGCACTAAAAAATACATAAGAACCAATTATCGAAAGCTGAAAACATAACCATCACATCCATTTTTTAATATAAGATTTCTGAAAGAGAATAATCTCTGAAAAAGGATCCCCTTCAGAAATCTGAAGGGGCCTTAACATCCTTGAAAGTCAAAATGTGTCATCTAAGTTGTGTGTCTCTCTTCACAGGCGCGGATCCAAGGAAGGGGAGAAATCGCTCCGACCGCCTCCTCTCTTGGATAAAAAAATATAAATCCACCGATTATCGCGAATTTCGACAAATGGTCGCCGAAAAAAATCAATTTTATCAATCGTTCGCAGGTCAAAGGATCGCAAAAAACGCGAATTTCGTCAAAGGATCACGCAAAAACGCGAATTTCGTCAGAAAGCGCGAAAAAAACGTGAATTTCGTCAAAAAAGCGGGCATTTCGTCAAAGGATCAAGAAAAAACCCCGCAAATTTCGCCAAAGGATCGCAGAAAAAACGCGAATTTCGTCAAAGGACCGCGGGAAAAATCGCGAATTTCGCCAAACAATTGCAGAGAAAACGCTAATTTCGCGAAGGAATCGCGCAAAAATGTGAATTTCGACAAAGAATCGTGAAAAAAATAGGTGAATTTTATCAAAGGGCCGCGGAAAAAACGCACAATTAGCACCAGGAGGAAATTCCCCTAGGCGCCACCCAAGGGGGTGGGTCGATCGGGACGGTCGCCCCCCCCCCCAAAGATATAAATCCAACGCTTTTAATGGCAGTTTTTGCATAACAGACAGACAAGCAAACGAAAACCAAACACTTTTCGGGTGTCAATGGTAAACCTCAAAGACGTTTCGGCAATTAGTGAATAAAAAAGGATTATGTCCTGTCAAAAGGCATATGGCGCCATAATTTTTTATACTATGGGTTGAGGTTGGGGACGATGACACTTCGTGTACCTTCTGTTGATCTCTACAACAGAAATTGACAACGTTATGCGGATCCTTTTAAAGTGTTGAAAATTTTTCGTTCTTTCAAAGAAGCTGCAATTCTAATTTCTGTATAACGATATTTTTGAGGAGTGCTTTATTGTTTAAGAAAAGAATGAGATTCATAGCAATTTCCAAAGAAAGAAAGAAAAACAAGAAAAAGAAAGGTTCTTTGAAAAATGCAAGCATCTTAATTTTTACTGAAGAAAGCCACTAATGTGTAAAAAATGTACTGTTATTGCCACCCACATTGGTAATCAAGAGGCATTTGATGAATGAATAAAAAAGGATTATGTCCTAATCCTAGTCAGTTAAAAGCTAAAATGCTGCGTATGGTGTGTTAATTTCTTAAAAACCAACTTGGTAAATTTGTTCTTCCCTTCTTTGCCCCGATCGAACCTCCCCCCCCCCTCCCATGGATGTGCGCCTAGGGGAATCTCCTCCCGGTACTAATTGTGCTTTTTTTCAGCGATTCTTTGGCGAAATTCGCGTATTTTTTCGCGATTCTCTGAAGAAATTCGATTTTTTTCAGAGACCTGTTGACGAAATTAGTGTTTTTTGCGTGATTCTTTCACGAAATTAGCGTTTTTTCTGCAATTGTTTGGCAAAATTTGCGTTTTTTCTGCGATCCTTTGACGAAATTCTCGTTTTTTCCCTGCGATCCTTTGACGAAATTTGCATTTTTTTCGTGGTCCTTTGACGAAATGCGCTATTTTTTGACGAAATTGGCGTTTTTTCCGCGCTTCTTTGACGAAATTCGCGTTTTTTCTGCGCTTCTTTGACGAAATTCGCGTTTTTTCCTGCGCTTCTTTGACGAAATTCGCGTTTTTTCCTGCGCTTCTTTGACGAAATTCGCGTTTTTTCCTGCGTTTCTTTGACGAAATTCGCGTTTTTCCGCGCTTCTTTGACGAAATTCGCGTTTTTTTCGCGATCCTTTGACGAAATTGCCGTTTTTTGCGCGATCCTTTGGCGAAATTCGCGTTTCTTTTGCGATCCTTTGACTTGTGAAAAATTGACGAAATGGATTTTTTTCGGCGACCATTTGTCGAAATTTGCGATAATCGGTAGATTTATACCCCCCCCCCCCCCCCCCCCCCGTGGATCCGCGCCGGGCTTAAGGGTGTAGGATACCTTTGAACGCGTCGAAAAAATAAAAAATATCATTATGTTCCAAACTTCAAAACTTGTGTAATAAGTCAAAAATAAAAAACAAACTTCATTTAAATATAAAGCTCATATTTAAATTTATATTTAAAAAATATATATATACTTGTAAATTCATAATGAAATGATAAGTTTAAAAGTATATGATAATAAGAGAAAAAGTTCTTGCGTGCATGTAAAAATCTGAAAATA
This sequence comes from Maratus speciosus, assembly GCA_963932465.1. Classification (NCBI taxonomy): domain Eukaryota; kingdom Metazoa; phylum Arthropoda; class Arachnida; order Araneae; family Salticidae; genus Maratus; species Maratus speciosus. The sequence goes on from OZ010791.1 coordinate 147,430,030, forward strand.
TACATATGAAGAGGAAATGTTGGTGAAAATAAATACATAATAGTGTTACCTTTATACTAAAACCAGAATATTTGTAAAAAATATTGACTAAATTAAAAAATTAACCAAAAATTTTTCTTTTTTTAAAAGATATTTACAAAGTACAATAACTGAAAAAAAATAAAATCTTACCTTTTTCTGGTTTTAAGTTGTAGAATATGTGTAAGAATGTGCAGAAATGAATATGTGGTAAAAAAAAAAAAAAAATTAAAAAAAAAACTAAAAAAAGAGATTATTGCCATGCATAGTTTTTTAGTAACACTGCGAGCAGTATCAAAATTCATCGTTTTGAATAAGCGCAACGCAAAGTTTAACTATCCTATGTAGTCTTCTATGTTCTCTTCTTAATAAAACTGCCATAATTAGTAAACTAATGGGAATTTTTTAATGCTTTTTTTTTTCCCCATATTGTTCAGAAATGATTGCGGAATCATGTATTAAAAAAAATTCCGAAAACTTTGAAGGTTTAAAGGTATCCTACCTCTTTAATCCATTTAGCTATCCCGTCAGATGTAGATAAGTTATAGAATTGAATATTTTTCAGAAAATGAGGAAAATTTCTGGTCACCCTATATCCATTGGCCACTATATGAAGTTGTTGGACTAAATTTTGAGTTTGGATTTATAAAACTCTCAACCAATACTTAATGAATATTAGGAATTTTTATGTTTTTCTCTTCTTTTTTCGCCCAAATGAGATATTAGCAAGCTGGTCAAGTGTGTTATAATGAGGAATCGGCATACACGAAAAAATACCGTATGTGTATTGTTAATAATAGAAATCAGAGAAGATAGTCAGGGAAATCATGGAAAAATCAGGGAACTTTTTTTTTCATAATTTCTGTAGACACCCTGTGTCTAGTGTGAACCTGAACATGTTTATGAATGCTAATCGTGAATACATTGATTTAGATCCCGATTCGATAGCTGCTTATTTCGAGCAATTTGATTTCAATATAAGCGAATTTTTTATCCGACCTATTCAATGTCTTTAATTTGCGAATTCTCCATGTATTAGATTTCCGTAATTCATTACAGGAATATTTCAGCTATGAAAGTTTATTTGTGACCTTGCATTAAAAAAAGAAAGAAAAAGAAAATCGGACTCCATAATAGTTTTTCCTCCTGCACAAAATAATACCAGCTAGGGAAACCCATTTGACTGCGATGTTATTGAGGAAAAATTTAAACTCACTTTTCTGCTACCGCTGATGTAATTTTGTTTTTTCAGAAGACAAAACAAAAAATTGTGAGAACCTCATCTCCAGGAAATAATTTTTATCCCTTTTTCCTTCGCATTTATTTTCTTTGATATGAAAATTGAATTTTCCTCTCTGCAGTGATTTTTTTTTCTTTCTTTCTTATGGCTTCGATGCCTCTGGTTTTTAGGTGCGTTCGTAATTATATAAATACGTAGCACCTATAGTCGTCGTTCAGTCCGTCCGTCTGTCCGTCCGTCTGTCCGTCCGTCTGTCCGCATGTAACAGAGCAAAAACTACCCAACCGAATGGTCTGAAATTTCAAATATATGATTGTTGCAAAATTTTGTCGAGCCATTTCAAATTTTATGAAAATCGGATGTATAATTTAATTACAGGGACAGTCAAAAGTTTTTCTTTACATTACGGCCAATGGGAAAAATTATTGCAAGTGCATTTTAATGATATTACAGCCTTCCGAATGGTCTGAAATTTTAAAGATATAGTTGTTGCAAAATTTTGTTGAGCTATTTCAAATTTTAGGAAAATCGGATGTATAGTTTAATTACAGGGACAGTCAAAAGTGTTCCGTTACATTACGGGAATGGGAAAAAATTATTGGAAGTGCATTTTAATGATGTATCAGACTATGCACTTTATGAAGTGCAAAAAATTATACATTCAGTACAATATGGGGTGCAAAAAATAATTATAAAACTAGTTATAGTACGAATGCACCTCATTTGCCACGTTTGACGAGCAATTTCCAACTTGTTATTCTGTAAATTACATGGCATAATTTCTGAAGATTCTTAAAGTTCTTGGAGAAAGTCTAAGGTTTCACGTAAAATTTTAAATTTAGGCCGACTTTTTTGAGTGTGGGCGTGAGAAATTAATAGCTTTATTACCTATGGAACACAAACTGAAAAGCATTCGGTAGAAAGAAATTTCGCAAGTGTACAATTTTAAATTTTTGTGGCACAGTAATAAACATTTTAATTAAGCAATAGAAGTAAAAGCAAATTTTTATTTTAAGCCTTTAATTATCATAAACGTAAGCTCGTATTAGATATTTAGTATATGGTTCTTTTTTACTTAAGAAAATATTTAACAAATTTTTTGTTTACTTTACATACAGCTTAAGAAAACGATGAAAGAATAGTTACAATCTTTTTCATTGCAGATAAGATTTATGTGAAATCTTAAATAATGTATATGTACGGAATGAAAAATAGGAAATGACGTTTGTTTCACATTAATGAAGTGTCCAAATTTCGATCTCGGTATCTATCTAGAGTAGACGCTCGTTTTTACTAAACTCATGATTTTGCGAATTATTGATTGCTCCTGAATACTGGACCCATAGATACAATGTAATTTTTCGCTCCCATTTACGAACCACCAGTCAGAAAAATCTCTCTTGCGAGCTCAGTTTAATTCATGAAAACTAAAAATTGAGGTCAAAAGTACTATAAAGATAATGCCACACTACAGATAGAAATTTAATGTGGTGGGGATTGCCTCAGTCCGTTGGCCAACTTCATCCGCCATCTTGTTTTAAAATGGCGGCCCCTTAAAGATTCCAGATTAAAAAAGATGGACAAACAAATGAGAAACCACAAAAGTTATTTTTTTCTTTAAGTGTTCGGCCCCGATACAAGGATTCAGGATCATTTTTTGTTTCGCCTCTATCTTTAAAAATAGCTGAGTTTTAGCAGTTTAAATTCTAGTACTGCTGTTATTTTGAAACAAAAGATTCCTCCATAAACTGATTTAATTTATGAGCTTTAATGAACAGGGATTTTCGCAAATTTTCTTTCAATGTTGTAACCCTAATTCCAACTCTCATACGTTTAAACCTACATAGTCATATCCGTCAGCGTTAAATTCTTGCCAAGCTTGTCGAAAGAAATAGGTTTCAATTAAAGCTAATGTGACGATAGCTCACTAATTTTTTGAAATTCCTATTCAAATTCAATATTGCCGAAAATGTGGAATCTTCTGTATTCGGGTTTTATGCCTTTCAGTTCTTTAGTTTCGGTAAAATTAGTTGAATTCTTAAAAAAAAAAAAAAAAAAAAAAAAAAGTAATAGGCAAGCTACCTTTTCCTGTCGATACAGGCTGGAAGGACTTTTCTTATATATGTATTCAGGAAAAAAAAAGTAAAGAGATATATTTTGTTATTATAAGTTAGAATATTTATGTTTATATTCTATTCGTATCGACCTACAGCAAAGTGGTAACTTATTTCATATATATATTTTTTTAATGTATGATAGAAAAGGGTGATTTATAAAAATACAGTAAACTCTGTGTAAGGCGGAATCGATCGGGACCAAGAAAATTTTCCGCAATAGACAATATTCCGCCTTAGACAAATTTTACTCTATGTCTATGGATTCGTAGGGGCTTGAAATTCTTTCCGAGTTAGACAGATTTCCGTCTTACACAGAGTCCGCCTTACAGCGAGTTTACTGTAGAACTCTAATCATAGACAAAAACATCTGCATAAAAAATGAAAAGAAAAATTCTTAAGTCAAAACTATTCTAAACCCTCGTCCACAATTGAACATGATTGTACCTCTTGTAGGTCATGTTTGCTTCGTAATCAAACTTTAACCCTTTGAAGGGTGGTGGTACATTTTTATACCACTTGACCTTAATCTTCAAATGCCACAATGGCACCAGAATTTTGGAATAAGTTTCCTTTTATTAGTATGAGAAGAAAAGATTTTAATTATTTTGAAATTTGTCCCTATAATGTAGTGTAATTCAATCAATCAGTTTAACATTTTAGCAATAGAAGTACTGTGCCCCTGAAAAGGTTAAACAGAAGAAAAAGTAAGCTTTTATCTAATTTTTTAATTAATTCTGTTAATTATTAAATCGAATAACACATTATCCTAATTATGCTAAAAGTTAAAAAATTTTAAGCCAAAACAACAACAAGATAAAATTTATAGGAGATATATGTTATGCAGACCATTACATTATACAAAACGAAATTCTGAAAAGGTATTTAATTCGAAGTCACGTTTTTTATTCCCTTGCTGTTACACCAAATTAAAATTCCATGATGTTTTAGTTCCACAACATCCTCTTTAAGCAATGAAATTTACTTTGCTAGCTGATGCTCTTTTATTATTCTAGTGGTACAGCGGAATAAAAACTCGTTTAATCTATTATATTGCATTCAGCTTTATTTAACTGGGGTTTTTTTTCGCTAGTATTTGTGGTAGTTCGTGACTATTATTCAGTCTTTTACATTGCTATCAAAAAATTAACTTTGTATTTTGTGATAAAGATACTTCAGCCACGCCATGTTTCGTGAAACGAAATTTTCAGTGAATCTATTTTCCATTCGTTCCATTAGTATCTGTATCTTTTTTTTTAGTTTCGCAGTATCATCCAATCTTTATTATGTTAAATATCCATTATTATTTATTTTTCAGATTTTTGAGATTTCGATTTTACGCTTTTGAAAAGTGGTTATTTTTGGTTGAGTTTCGATTTTCATTTGTTTGTTATTGCCGTACGCCTACCAATTCACATAAGGGAAAAACAACAACAACAAAAAAAAACCCTGCCGGCTCGGCCTACAGGCGCAGATAGATTTCGAAGTTAAGTACTAATTTCAACAACAAAAACTAAATCATGATTAGAGCTAAAAACCCAGTTTAACCATTTTATCTGGCCGCTTTTGACGAGTTGTTAATTTCATTTTTATATAAGAGCTGCTTTTATTAGAATCATGTTAAGGCGGTATTTAAAAAAATACTTTTCCACGCTCAACAACTCTAAATTTTCTGACACATTTTCAGATTCATTTTTAAAAGAAAAAGCATGAAACTTGCTGACGTGATTTTTGAAGAGATTTTTAAGTGACCTGTTTTTTTAGTTTTCGTTCAATTAATTAGAACTTGATTTATAAACAATTATTTTCTCAGTAGGACAATATTTTTATTTTCCAACACAAATCGCTTCGGGAAATTCGGTTCAAAATGCCCACTTTGACATCATTTTTTGAAATAATATTCTGCCTCTATCAAAAAATCGACCATTGCTGTATATTATATAGTTTCTGAATAAGAAAATGTACCAATTGAATGCTTTTGGAAGCAGAAATGAATTTTAAAATGAGTCAGAAAATAAGCAGTTTGGATTCGATTCTCCCCCCCCCCCCAATACGAGGATTTTTTCTTCAACCGCTATGTATTTTTAATTTGTTTTTGCTGTAAGAATTGGCCCTATCAAAAACTTGTCAATATAAAAGTTGTAGATAATATTAGGAAGATTTATAATAAAGTTAATTGGATTCGATGTCTTGGGAATTGACGAAGTTAGGAATTTTTTTCTCCCCAAAACCCTATTTTTTTCACCCCTTGAGCCCATTTTTTATTTTATCAAAAATCTGTCATATATAAGTTTTTGGCCTTTTTTTAGAAGAAATAATAACTTTAAATTGATTCGACATGCATTATAATTAAAAAGCTATGGTTTTATTTCGGTTTTCGCAAAACCCCACCCTGTTTCCACCCCCTTGGTCCGATTTTGCCCATTAACGAACTTGACCGATGTTTTATGCCCCTTGATTTTATGTATCAGTCTGGAAGAGATTTGTGTAGAATTATGAAAGTTATCGTGTCCACAAAAAAAGTGATTAGATAGATAGATAGATAGATAGATAGATAGATATAGTTTTTTTTTATTGAGGGTGGTTTTGGGTTCTAGGGTTATGATCGGTGTAGATCTGCAAAAAGTTTTTAGAAATTCCAACGTAAGGGGGAGATCGTAATAGGTAGTATTTCATACGAAATCTACCTAAAATTCTCTCGGCAAATAAATTTACATTCAACTAAATTTCACCTTCAAATGTGATCGTTCCATTCTTATCTGTATCTTTTTTTTAGTTTCGCAGTATCATCCTATTATTTGTTATGTTGAATATCCATTCTTTTTTTTTTTTTTTTTTTCAGATTTTTAGCTATTTCGATTTCATCACGCGTTCGAAAAGTGGTTATTTTGGTTGTTCGACTTTCATTTGTTTGTATTGTCGTACACTGTAATAAAACGGACTAAAAAACGGAAATTGTACTGCCAATCGAGACTATTTCCGTATTTTAACGGAAATTTTCCCCGTAAATTACAGAAAAATTTACTTTTTTCTGGAATTAACCGGGAAAATTTTCTGTTAAAATACGAAAATTGTATTGGCGTCTCGACTGCCAGTAGAATTTCCGTGTTTTAGTCAGTCTTTTTTTTTTTCCTTTACCGTGCACCTACCAATTCACATACAAAATTCTCTCGGAAAATAAATTCACATTCAACTAAATTACAAATTCAAATGCGATGTACATTAAAAATAATGACAAATTTAAATGTTATCCCTGAGAGAATAATAAAAAAAATAAAAAAATGCCTTCTTTTTGTTAGTTTGTTGTTGTTTTCTGTTCTTTCTGTTCTCGCTATCTCCCAGTGCCAGACTTAAGATTTTTGTTTTTATAATTATTTTTAATTCATGTCAGATTTCTAGAGGAAATTTAGTTGAACGTGAATTTATTTTCAGAGAAAAAGTTTTATGCGAATTGGCAGGTGTGCCATAACATTCAGATGAAAGTTAAATTATTTCAACTTAATTATAAATTTATAATTAAGTTGACAAACTTCTTCCAGATTCTCTTAAATAAGGCTTGAAGTTTTTGGTATGCAAAAATAATTCGCATTCTATATTGCTTTCATTATTTTACTTTCATTATTTTTTATTTTTTTCTACTTTCATTGATATGGATAGATGTATAGTTTTCCTTCCGGCGGATTTTAATTTCGATGGTTTGCGAAAGCGGATGCATTTTTTTCCCTTGTATGATGTTGGTACACACGGATTCCTTTTTATTTCCTTTTTTTCCCAGAAGAAAAAGCAGCATTTCGTGAGTTTTAAATAGTTAATTAAGAATTTGTTTTTATGAATTTGCCAAAGTAAAATAAAATCACAAATTAAAGGAGCGGGGAATGTATAAATGGTCAAACCTATGGTAATTTTGGTGAACTGTTAGCTGTAAATCGGATAGAAATTATTAGAATTAATAATAGGGATATACCGAATATTCGGTATTCAGTCTTTGTTAGGTTTCTCAACAACTGCAGGGAAAAGTATTTTTGATATTTTCGTTTTAGCGATCACTTATTTATCTGAATAGCATATTTCGCCCGCTGCGGTGATCGATTTCTACAAATCTTGAATTAAAGGAAATATATGGGTGAATTTGATCTTTCATTTTAAAGCAATACGGATCTTTATCTCAAATGTCCTTCCGTATGGCTGCAAACGATACGATCATCACTGCGCTATTATATTTTCTAATGTATAAGACAAAATTTCGGCTGTTAAGGACCAAATTTTTTAGTTGATCATTTATTTCCTACTCTTAGGATGTTGACAGTGCGATTTGGTCTAAGAATGATAGACGGATATGCAATATACTAAAATTATTCCTCAAAAATTATTAACTTTTTTAAAAAGCTAATCATTCAGAATTGGTTTCACCCGATTATAGAACATTTCAGCTAATTCTATAACAAAGCATGTACTATAAAATGTTATATACTAAAACCATTCCAGAAATTTGGGTGCAAAGTAACAGTGCAAATTTCATCAAAATCTGTCCAATAGAACTTTACAAAAGGCTAATCTTTTATAATCGTATCACCTGACTATTGAACTTTCTTCCATAATTTGATAACAAAGCGACGTAAAGTTATATGCAATATTTTAAAACCATCCGTGTAAAATTGTCTAACAAACAATGCAAATTCCAATGAAATCGCTTAAAATTTTTTAAAAAGACTAATCTTTCATAATCAGGTTCCACATGATTATGGAATTTTCCCCTATAATTCTATGACTAATCAGCGTATAACATTGTTACGCGCCAAAACTTTAACTGAAAAACTATAGTGCAAGTTGAATTAAAATTATTTCAGAGGAACCCAAGTTATAAGCAGCCGGAATGAAATTCCCACACGAAAACAAACAAATACTGAAATTTGCCAATTTACTTATGTAAAAGTACACGAAAACAAACAACTACTGAATTATTTACAATGTTTTTGTGCAATTAACCTTTAACTGTTGTCACAGAAATTGTCACATAACTAGTGTGAGGCGGTCTGTGAGACCGCTCCATCGAACGATGAATAAAAGCCGCGATTAACTTATTAGTTAATGGATGTTGTTTTTGTATACTAAACTTTTTGTACAGGAGTGTTATAATTAAAATTCACCTATTCAAAAGTCTCTGGTCTTAGTACTAAAGCTTCAAACGAAACAAAATTTCAGTATTGTTTGTAGATAAACTGAAATTTGTAAGTTAAGCTATGAAAATTGAAAAAAAGCTCCGGTCTGCGAGACCGGTAACATCAGTTAAAGGTTAAGTTAATATTTTGTAACTGGGTTGCAGGCATATTTAAAAAAATTCAAGCTTGGAAATTAAAAAACATAAAAAATCTGTAAAGTAAGATAAACTTTTCAAACAAATTGCTGAAAGTCTTTTTTGTTTTCTATTAGATGTTGCAATAATCCGATGCATGATGTTTAGAGCTCAAATTGCAGTAAAAGCGTAATTTATTGGTTAAGCGGTTTGGTTGTTGCCACCAACAATATGGTGCTACGCGTTACTCACAGATATGTCTTTTCTTCATAATATTACATTAACAGCTAACGGATATATCTTTCTTTATTGTGTTGCAGATATATTAAAAAATATCTCCGTGATTGAAGATTAATTTAAAATGGATAAACAATCTGTAAATTGAGATAAGCTTTTCAAACAAATATTACTGAAAGTACTTTTTGTATTCTATTAGACGTTGGAACAATCAAATATGCGATGTTTAAAGTTCAAATTGCAGTAAAAGTTAAATTTATGGTTGGGTTAGGTTGTTGCCACCAACAATATGATGCTAGAATTACTCATAGCAATGTTTTTTACTTTATAATATTGCATTAAGAGCAAACAGGTATATCTTTCGCAATTGGGCTGCATGCAAATTTTAAAATATCCATGATTGAAAATTACTTTAAAATCCATTCAAATGAGAAAATTGAGACACAATTTTCAAATAAATTTCATTTGAAAGAATTTTTTCTATTCGACAGTGTGAAAAACGAAATTGTATGATTTTGAGAAGTTAAGAAAATTTTCAGTAAAGGCACAATTTATGAGTTTGGTCGCTGCCATCATCAGTATAATGTCACAGTTGGCATTGTATTTGTAGTTTTTTGTATATTCTGAAGATGACAATTAAAGAGTCGAAACATGTAAATTTTTAGTATTTTAAATGTGTTTTTATTAAAATGACGTCTTTTAAGTAAATAATTGTATTTTAATATATATGTTTTGACATTTGTTTGGAATATATATTATTATGGTATAGTTAATAGTAGACGTAGTTAAGACTATTTTACTTATATTTATATTTCTTATTAGTCTTTTTAACGATTTGTGGACGGGAATGCACCAATCTCAGTTATTGCCATTGCCGTATTATTTCATTTTAATGTATTTTACCCGATTAAACCCTTATTATTGACACGGGCGAAGCGGGTAGTTCTGCTAGTATTTAATACAAAATATTGAACAATTATCTTTCAACTTTATTATTAAAAAAATCTCCTAGAACTAATTTAATTTTAAGTTGTACATAAGTTTAATTTGTATTATTAAGCTGTTTAAGTTCTACATGCCTGCATATATAACAGTGTTATATAGATAAGGTATGTTTTTTGCTGTATAAGGTAAAGCTAGGAGAGTCTGCGCACAATTCTACAGAATGGTAATTAAAAAAAAAAAAAAAAAAAAAACAATTTTTTTGCTAAACTATCCATGAATAATTTTGACTTCATTTGTTTTTTTATGCATTTCCATTGCTATTTTGTTGTTTAGCTGTAATTTAATAGAACAGCTGTAATAAAAACAAAAAAGCTATTTTGCGCAATCTATCCTTACAGGGTTAGTGTGATTGCTCCCATGTGTAGGGGTGATTGTTATTAGTAATAACTACAATTACATTGTTAACAATAATAAATACACTTAAATGCGTCGTTGTAAGGTTCTCGTGATCGAATATTATTGTATTAGGATTGAATGTTTCTACCTATTGATTAAATAATCAGTAAACGGGAAGAATTTTAAGAACAACTAAAGAATTTTAATTAAAGAATCAGAAAAAGCAAGCCCAGATAAGCTTGGAAAATAAAAAAAATTACTTGACAACACGTTTCACTTAAAATTAGTTCAATTTCACTTCCACAGTTGTAATGTTTTCTTGTTTGCTGGCCGAAGTTGTCGCCGTTCATAATCGATGCACTTATTGTTGTATATGGTGCGGCTTTCATCCAATCACCTGCTACATGTAATATATTGAATCCAGTCACTGGTCGGAGTTGTCTTCTGGTACAGTTCCGGACATTTAGTGCACTCATTCTCATTCGCTAATACCTTAAGCTTTACAGACACTTAACTCAGGGTGTCTTCACATAAACGAGAAAAACCAAACTTTACCTGCTAAATTTATTAGCAAAAATAAAACATTCATTTATTAGAAAATTTATCTTTAGTTAACAAAATTAATTTATTAGCAAATTGGTTATTAACAAAATATAAATATATATATATACATATATATTTATTTATTATTATTATTTTAAATGGAAAGGTACATTGTATTAATTAGTTTCAAAGTTTATGTTGGTTGTGATGAATAAGCATTCCTTAATAATGCATAAAACCATTTAAATTATATTAATTTACTTCTGTATATTATAATTTATAAAAAGTGGGCTCTAATGCTGTATATGATATATATAAAAATGTTATATTTAGTTGCATCTGTTCACCTCCCCCCCCCCCCCCCCAAAAAAAAAAAAAATAATTAAAATTAAATTTATAAGTGGACAGGTAGTGTAGTATTGTATATTTTTAATTTACTTTTCTAATATTATTATTTATTTACTTAATTTCTTCTGAATTATAATTTAAAAACAGTTATGAAAACATTACATTATAGATGCTAATTATCTGTTATCTATATTCTAATTAGCTGATTTAGAATTATACATGCTCTGCTGTTTGGTTCTTTTTTAAAATTAAGAATAAATCTGGATTTATGATATGCAAACTGGCATTAAAATTCTCAGTCCTTAATTTCAATAATCTCAGACAGATGGCAGCACTAATTATATTTATGCTTAAATATTTTAAACTAGTTTCTAACTTGAAGAACCATCAGTAGAGGGCAGCAGTATAAAATTATTCACATTTTTTGTGTTGCCTACTTATATAATAATTGTCATTCCTACCACTCAAAATTACTCTATTTCTTCAGTCCTATTTTGTAATAGTTTTACTTTAGGATCCTTTAATTAGCATATAAAATAATTTATAATGTTTAGATTAATTACGATAATAATTTATAATTATAATATTTATATTATTAATAATATTATTTACTTGGTGTGATGATTTTGAATCGTCAGAATACACTTTTAACTGTAACCCATTAATATGGCGTGGTTTTGGCTGTGTTTAAGGGTAAGCATGATTATGACTCAATATGGTATTTTAAAATATTGTATGATACTATTGCTGAGTAAGTTTTTAACTCTGTTTCATTTTTATTTCTATTGTGCATGATGTTGTTCTGTCTGGGGTCTTGCATATTGATTAATTATACATTTCTTTCATTTTTTCATGGTGTGGTTAATTGGGCAATGGAAGAAATAAACATTTAAGCTGTAGCTTATTATTTCTTTCTCAGAAATTAACCGCTTATTACTAACGATTTTGTAATTGCCCTTGAAAACGAGTTACGAATCATTAGTTCCAATTTTATTCATAATTGCTATCTCATTTCAAGTACATTTTGTAGTTTTTCTTTTTGAATTAATGAATTTTCAATTTTGAGATCATACATTTCGTGCAACGGATTTGTTGATACTGACAATGATTCATTATTTCGGGTCTTTTTCATTGGTTAAATTGATTTAGTTACAAATAATTTTAGAAAATATTTCAAATATTTATGATTTCCTTCATATATTTCATTATTTACTTGTTCTTTTTATGAATTCGACATCCTGTTGTTTTGCCTTTCGCCAATTTTGAATGTTTTAATTTTTTAATACTTCATAAATTGGTTATATATTAGAATATAAGTTTATTAAAAAATTCATTAATGATTATTTAAATTAATAATAGTTGATCCAACTTTATTATGTATAATGTCAGTGTAATGGATTGATACTCAATTTATTAATTTTTATTTTTATTTTAAAAAAAGATGATGAATTGTAATATTATATAATGGTTATATATATATTACATGGTCCTTCTCTATTCTGTAAAATGTCTGAGTTATGAATAATTGCTATATTATAAATTTAATTTCATTTATTGAAATCGATGACGATTTGTTATATATTATGGTTATATATATTAGGGTGGTCCTTATATGGTCGATTTTAATTTTTTTTTTCTTATGTCTTCCTATGAAAATTTGTTCCAATACAGTAAAAAACAAAGGAGAAAAAGTTTGAATGAAAAAGAAATATATTTACAGGTAGCTCAAGCTTGCTGAAGTTTGGCGATTATACTAAAAAACATGATGATATCGATAAAAAGAAACTAAGCCAAAATGATAGTTTTTATTATGATAGTAAATTAATTTTACATTTGTATAACACAAAAACACAATATTAAGCATATAAAAAGTTGAAAGTATCAGTAATTAGTTTAATTTGTTAAGTCCATTTTTCTGCAGTGAGGATACGCTTTTCGGTGCTCCTCCACAACTTTCATCAATAGCTTAAACTGAGGTTCATTTCTTGCAAGGATTCCAATGTACTCTTTGATAAAAGCAATACCTTTCATGGAATGATCATTTACCACTTTAATAGATTGCACAATCTCTAATGCAATCATATAATCAGAATTAGTGCTCCAATGTGTTGGGTCTATTTAAAGAATTCTTTGGTAACAAAATCTTCAAACTTCTTTTTATGAAAAATTTTAAGGGTTAGTTATCCTCGTATCAGGATTCTTTGTACCTTTTTTATTTTGAAGGACTTCAACCATCTTTCTTTTTGTTCAAACAGGCTATCAAAAAAGGACAATCCAGAAAGATCTACTGATATGTACCACAGATGCTTTGAAAATTTCTCTGATGCAGACTTTGCAATTTCTGCATGTATTCTTCGGTACTCTAATAAAATATTCATCAATTGAAAGTCATTATAGGGTGAGGTTTCTGTTATTGAAGCAGTGATCCAAGCTTTAATACACCCTGACTATAAAAACACAAACATCACAAAGACCTCTTTCTTCCTTTTCGGTAAGCTTGAATTGGAACTTAAAAATGAATATTTTCAAAGAATATATTACCTTAGACATCCCACGAGCATGATGCATTACCCCTGGAAGCCTGAAACGAATTCCTGTACCGTAATTTCTGGAAGAAACGCCGCAGCGGCGTAAACGCCGCATCGCGAAAATTCCCACAAAAAAAATAAAGAAATGGTCGTAAACGCCGCATCGTCGTAAACGCCGCAGGTGAAATTTCCGCGGTAATCGCGATTGACATGCTAAACAGAATACGGCAGTTCACTCTCCGAAATTATTCACTAGTGTTGCCAAATAAATTTCCTAAAAGCCATTGAATGGGACGAACCGGAATTTGTCTTGGAACTTTTCTATACATTGAAAAGTGAACGAGAACATTCCTAAGTCGAAAATCTTAAGATTGGGTTTTAGCAGACTCAACTTTAACTCAAGTATCTTAAAAAACGTGTTTGAACGGAATAAAATGACATTTATTTTCACGTGCCATATATTAAAATTATTTACAAATAGATAATAAACGTATTAATTTTAATATTTACCACTACGTACAAATAAAATAACGTTATCACATCCTATTTCATCAATTGAATAAGATATAAAATTTATCTTTTTAATCATTTCTAAAAGAATCTGTAGATCAGGAATGGAGGCGGGATTTTTTTCTTTTTTTCAAAAAAAAAAAAAAAAAAAAAAAAAAAAAAAAAAAGCAAACTCGCTCAATAAATAATTCATCGAGGTCCGGTAATTTAAAACGGAAAAGCGTGGAATCTGCTGGCATATCTATCAAAGTGATTTGAAATTGAATACGTTTTTCCGTTTTCGATAAATGTATTGTAGCTTAAATTATAAGCTATTGCTATTTAATGATGACCTTCCCCGAGCTGTCTCATCCGGAAATTCAGCTCGAAAAATCAACTTTTATCATTTTCTAAATGTTTGTTTTTTCCCTTATCAAAAACTGGAAAACGCTATTCGGTTTCGTAAAAAATTAATAAATGCACCAATAATTTTATGCTACTAATATTAAAAATGATTTATAATGAATGCAGCCGTTATTTATGTGTGTATGCGTGTTTTATAATAAAAACAAAGTTCTCAAAAACAAACTTTTTATTTAATTCCTATCGGTCTATCTGCAAGAAATTTCATGACGACCTACTTTTATTATTTCTCTGCACGTGGAGCGATAAGGATTATAAACATTATGCTAACTGCAACGAAAAGACATCACGTGCGGTCCTAAAACTATCTTCTCCCCCTCCCCACCTTCTTCTATCGCTCTGTTTGGAACATTTTAGTTGTCACAAACTCAAAGGAATAAATATAGATTTCAATTAGAAGATTTTGTTTTAAAAGACACACGAAATGATAACTAAAAAGGAAAAAAATATACTTACCAGCACTGTGCTGTTTCTTAAATGCAAGATACAGTACAAAGTCTAAAATCCGGACATCCGAAATTCTCCAAAATCCGGACGTTTTGCTAACCAACTTCTTTTTTTAATTTTTATATAAAATAAAAGTATTATAAATTTGGAATTCTTAAAACCGGATCGAAAACCTCTCCACTCTTCTAACATGTTTTAAAGAACAAAGATATTCATACTCTTTTCATTCCACTAGTTTCGGCAAAATGATCTTACGATCTGTTTTTCCATAATGCTTTTCCAGATGGCTTTTTAAAAAGCCCTGATGACTCAAAACTATTAATTTTTTTTTCTCATTTTTTGCGCGAGAAAAAACTATTCAAATTCTATTCTTTTAAATATAAAAAGGGCTTCTTGAATGTGTCAACAAGTTTGCGTTGCTTAAGTGCAGAAAAAAAATATTGAGATGCAAGCAAATAAAAAAGAAAAAGAATGAAAACCGAAACTCTTATAATCCTTACTGTTAGAAAAAAAAATAATAATAATCCTTATCTCCTATGTAAATTGACCGATTTCTTTCAAATTTTCAGCAAGTTGAAATAATACTAAATTAGGCTGCGTAACAAATTTTTATTAAAATATAACCAGTTATTAGAAAGTTAGAACGGCTGCCCACTTTATAGAAACTGACCAGAAAAAGTAACATTTGCGGTTTGTTTTCGTTTATTCATTTCGCTCCGTGAAATCAGAATCAATGTTTACACAATCGGATCATCAACGTTAGGTGGATTATGTTTTGCTATGCAGAAAGAAACCGTGAATAGATTTTTCCCCTTTTTAACTAAAGATTAAAAAAATATATATACAAAATACAAAAGCATACCATCCAAAATAAGTCGTTTATATTTTAATTTACAAAGCTTAGGAAATCAGTAACGAAACTTTCTCGAAAAATGAAATTTGTTGAAAATTGGAGAGGGGGGAGAAAAAGAAAAGGGGGAAATTTGAGAGAAAAAGTGCTCAATTTATTAGATGTTATTATCAGTTTATTAGCAAAGGATTGGAGCAGCGGAACGTCGTTACAGGAGAGGAACTGGTGTCCGTTTATGGAATACAGGAGAAGGTTATTGTCGAAAAATCTTAATTGATGAAGCAGCGCAAAATAACGGACATGTTCAGTGAAAAAGCATTGAGAAAAATGCTCAGGCAGGGCCAATATATTTCGTTCGCCTGGGTCTGAAAATTTCGGTTCGTCCACATTATTTTAAAATTTCATTAAAAGGAGATTTCTCATGTTTGGGAGTGAAAAAAAAAAAAATGCGCGTAAACGCCGCATCGGTAGAAACGCCGCATCGCTTGAAATTTTAATTTAAAGCACGTAAACGCCGCGGCGTTTCTTCCGAAAATTACGGTAGTCTATTTTCTCTTTGCCGGTTAACTCTGGTAAAAGTTTTCCATCCCAATGGACAATGAGGGGAACATTTCTGTATAGCTGTTCTTTAATTTCTGTGATTGTTTAATTCTAACAATTTTTTTTTTCTACGAATTGCACTTCTGTTCAGACTGACTTCTTTAATATCACATCCTAAACTCTTTGCTGTTTCTGCAACTACAAATACTGTTTTTCTGTCTGATAATATTGTCCTGTCTAGAGTTGTTGCTAATTCTGGAGTTATGATATCCATACTTGATATCCATGCGCCCCCTCTTAGCTTTAGATGTCCCAGGATCTGATGCTGCATCCTCAAACAGTTCAATTTTGTGATCGCGTTTTCAGGGCCTGTTTACGGAATAGGCCCGTGAAGCCCGTGCTTACCCACTGAAATACAAAAGAGCCCCCAATTTTATTTTTCAAAACTAATTTTTAGAAAAAAGAAACTCAATCAGGGTAAAAAATGCATTTTTTTTTTCTAATGAAACTCTTTTCTTCTTACTATATGACAATTTGTAAATCACAAAAGATATTTTGAAGTTAAAATATTTTCAACTGTAGTTCCATATTTCTCATTTACAAAATAAATTGGTTATTTAAAATTAAACGTATAATAATATTAAATGTGTTATTTACTCTAAATTTTGATGGTAAAATTTCAAATTATTTAAGCATACGAAAAAAGGATTTAGTAAATAAAAAAGCAATTTGTAGAGTAACAGGGGGCCCCCTGTGGGAGGTCGGGCTTCCCTTACTTCCAAGTGTTAAGCGGGCCCTGCGCGTTCTTCAGTTTCATTTCCATCTTCTCCATTTGAGCTATCTGTAAAAGACTCAAGTACTGCTATTTCCATTTCTACTGCCAAAGTTTAAAACTCACAGTAAAATAGTACAATTTAAAAATCAAAATTTCTTAAACTTATTAGCTTATAAGGCAAAAGATTTAGTCTGATTAATCAAATAAAAAAAATATTCATCTATAAACAAACAAAGCACAAACCAAAACCAAAAGTAAGATGACAGCACTTGCAGTTAAGTCTAGAATAATAATATAGCTGTAACTAATTTAACTCAATAAAAGTTTAAAACTCACAATAAAATAGACCAATTTAAAATTTATTTAACACGTAATTACTTATCTAATAAGGCAACATAATTGGAAAATAATAAACAGATAAATAATTCTTAGTTGAATCTCTGTTGCTAGTACTGCCATCTATGAGAGGTGAGAGACATTTCTCTTCTTCATATCAATGAAATTATTTGCAGATAATTATTTAATTGCATTTACAAATGCTTTTATGGATTTTATAGTATAGATAATTGACATTTTAATACATTGAAATAATTTATCAATATTAGGATTATAATTTTTTTTCAAGTAAAATGAGAAAAAAACAGCAAAATGACCCCGATTTATGAAACTTCTTTGAGCTACCTCTAAATATTATTTTTTAGTGATTAAATTCTACAAGAATTATTTGTAGATATAATGGAACATATTTAGAGGGTAAGAGCAATAAATTTTAAAACTTCGAAAATAAGGACCACCCTAATATATATATATATATATATAATTTATTTTTTAATAAAAACTATGTTACTAATTTATTAACAAATTTTTTTTATCTGAGAAAGTATTTTTTAGTGAATTAATTTATTGCCAGATATAGTTCTATTATTATGAGATTTTCAAAATTAATTCATTCATATGTTGTACATGTAATTTTCAATTTATGTAAATTTACCAAGAAGCTGCGTAATCTCTCCGTGCTTGGAAACTAATAGGAACAGTGCGCCATCCCTCCTAAGTAGCAGATACGCAAACTCTCCCATTTTGGTAGGAGAGATTGCGCGGCCTTTTATTTAAACATGGCCGCTTCTAAAACGAACCGTTGGTGTTCACACTGTTAGTCCAGGTTAGTAGCTTATGAGAAACTGTTCAAGTTTAAAATATTTTGTGCTGTTGACATTGTATAGAAATTCTTACGAATAGTTATGAAAATTCAAGCAAGTACCTTGGGAAAACAAAACAAAATAGCAATGCTTTATACTAGACGCTTTAATCAATCAATCTGCATATTTAAGTACTCCAGTACTGCTGTTGTACAACCACCTGCAGTCGCTGCACGCATACTCTACTCCTTCCTTCCGAACCTCTTTGTGCGCAATCTCACCGGCCGCGCAATCTCACCGGCCGCGCAATCTCTCCTGCCTTTACCTTATTTAAACATCATACATTTAAGCAAGCATTGCAACTTTCTATACTAATAAAAGAAAGTTTAACCCTGTCTGTGTTGTGTGTGTGACTATTTGCGATTGCTAGAAAAATCTGTGGCACGTACGAGGCTGAAAATTTTTGTGAGGCTAGCCCAAAGTGTTTCTTGATGCACCTGAGGCTCAGAATTTTAAATTTCTAATAATTAGTTGAGTTATTAATTAAACATTGAACTCACTTTCATCAAAAAGTCATCTGTTTGATCCTCGGTCAAGGGAAGCGCTTGCGCATACTCACAAACCCATTTACGCATCGAAAACTAGCGAAGAAACGTTTTTCGACTTTATTTCTGTGTTTTGATTGTTTTGTTTTAATCCAAATCGACCAAACCACTCGGTACAGTTAAAATTGAAAGACATATTCCGAAAGATCGTACTCTTACGTCTCAAATGCCGCAATCAATTTAAAAAAAAAAAATGTCTCAGTTAACCCTTTGAAAAAAATTTCAAAGAGGGTCGTTTCCCCAAAAACATTTTTCCCCCTTATCGCAACGCCCCTCGAGGACGCAATTTTACAGGTACCGACAAACCAAATATATATGCTCTTAAAGCTGAAACCTTCTTCTAATGGATAGTGCAATGGATTTTTAAAAATATAAGCTTTAACCATTTGAAATACACTGGCGAACTCGGGTCACTTCGCGCGTGACGGAGACTATATTTTTCTACTCTAAAATTAACTAAGTGTCCGCATTTAGAGCATCTCAATAGGCCAGACTTACATCACTTACAAAAATTTCGAAACTTTCGGACGAATAGAAATATTTTTTACAAAATAAAATCTTGCGAAAATTTTCGACTAAATTAGTAAAAAAAAAAAAAGAGTTTCGTCGCGGTTTCGCCCTCCAGGGCGCAATTTTAGAGGTACTGACAAACCAATAATATGTATATGTTCTTAAAGCTGAAACCTTTTTCTAATCGATAGTGTAATCAGTTTTAAAAAATATGAATTTTAACATTTATTTTTATATACACCGGCAAACGCAAGTCACTTCGCACCTCACGGAGACGATATTTTTTCTACGCTAAAAGTAACTGAACTTCCTTATTTTAACACACTCTTTTTACAGCATTTCAATAGACCTGATTTACATCACCTAAAAAAAAAAAAAAATTATTGAAATGTTCGGGCAAGTAGAAATATTTTTTACAAAATAAAATGTGTGTAAATGTCGACGAAATCAGTAAAAACCTGAGTGTTTTGTCGCGATTTCGCTCGCTTTCGGTACGCATATAGACTCCAAAAATCAAATTTTAAAATATAAATCCAGACAAATTGGAGTTAAAGATATAAAATCATATAAATTCGAGGTTCATTTAAGGGTAATTCATCACGGGCTCAGGCACCGCCGGTTGTGTCGGCTAGTAATTAATAAAATTCAAAATCAATGTATACAATGCTTCGATGTTTAACCCTTAAATGTCGGGTGTTGCTTTTCAACAACATACCCAATTTAGGCTCTAAAATACTATTAGAATAATATTGAAGCTATAATGCTTAATGTTGCCAATAAAATACATTCCCAAAATATTATTAAATCGATTTTCAACATGTAGATGGCAACACATGTGCTGTTTAAGAATAAAAATAGATTTACTTTTTCAGTTGTGGCTTCTTGTCCTTTTTGTTTTGTTTTGATGCTTGCGAAATACCCTATTTTGTTCTGCAGTGAGCAAGTAAAATTTATTTCTTATTATAGTTCTTAAAATTCTTGTGTGTTTAATATTATAGAATTTTATCAAGGAAAATTATTTTTTCAATTAAAGACCAATATTGCCGATTAGTAACAAATTGGTTTTTTTGCCTTAAACCATACTTAAAACAAAATATGATTTTTTTAAGTATTTTTCCCATGATTTATTTAAAAAATGAAAGCCAAAAAATATTATTACAATGATTTTTTGAAAAATCAGGCATTTAAGGGTTAAAGCATGAGGGCATTTAACACGCAAACTCCTCGCAGTAAAATTGACTTGGCCAAGGACTATTTCGGGAAGTATCTCAGTGGTCGTGACGAACAGTAAGCATTGCGAGCTCATTAACTTTAAATATAAGAAAAAGTGGATGTGTCACTGGGCAGTATCATATTATTTACATTTTAATGGAAATGGCTTACAGTCCTGACTTACAGAAAATCAGCTTGATATTTCTAAACATAAGAATGAAATACGAATTCTAAAATTTTTTGTGCTGAAATAGTTGTCCTAAATTAAAATTAACAATTTTTTAATGTATATATTTAACAGTTTTAATAATAATTTCTTGTTTTAGGTAAAATGTATATAAATCACATGTACTTACAGATAAATTATTCTGTATAGTAATTTAGATTTAATAAAAATCATTTTGTTTTATTATTGGCATCAAAGTGTTTGAAACATTACAAAAAAGATAAAGTTGTTAACATTTTTAAACATACAAACAATAAAAAATTGGTTTTAATTTGTGTTTAATTTTATTTCAATTTTAACATTTAAAAAATCTATAACCAATATATACATTTTTTTTTTAAAAAAAAAAGTTTATTACTCGGCTAAATCGCTATTCGTTACGTCCCTATATAATAAATTGTCTGTATTAAGGATTTATAAAAGTTTTAAGAAAAAAAAATGGGTGCAATGTCCTTAATGCATTAAAATTTATCTTAAATATTCTTTCTTTCTTTTTTTTCTTTTCTTTTTTTTTTTTTTTTTTTTTAAGTTATTTGGAATTAGATGCAAGAGTTCTGTATATTTTTTGATGTCGTTTCGTGATACTCTTTCGAAAATAACCTCAAAACGCAAAAATTGCACACTTGATCACATTTGTCATCACTTATTCGCACAATTGTCCACATTTTTTACATATAAATTTTTAATCCTTTTCAGCGTTGTGTACTATGCTATTGTTTCTTTTGATGTTCTATGTTTATTAGACATCGACCTAAGGGAAGATTTCATATTTCCAGTTACATACTTGCCAACCTCCCGATTTTTTTAATACCAATATTTTTATGCAGAAATACTTGTATACAATCGCACAATTTCTGCAATTAAATAAAGCAAACATTTTTGTAAGAATTTATTGGTATCGAAAAAATCGGGAGGTTGGCAACTATGTCAGTAGTATTGGAAAACGTTTCATGAGTTGTGCGTTACATAACTTTTTCTTCTTTTTTTCAAACTAATATCAGGTTTATTATAATCGAGTTGGAACTTATGAATATGAGTTCAGTAAAATTATTTTCAACACTCAATTCATTTGCATTTAAAGATTTTTTTTATGTTATGTTAGAACAAGACCTTGTCAGTGTTTTCATAGTGTTTTTGCCGGAACGTCCAGTGAGGATTACTGTTGAGAACCCAAAAGTCTTTGGTGTCTGTTAGTCTGTATGTCTCGCGATAACTACCGAAAAATACATCAGATTAGCCTGCAATTAGGTATATTGGTGAAGTACCCAGAATTACCTGTTTAGTTTTTCATTCATTCGTTCGATAAAGAAAATGGAATATTTTATTTTTTGTCATAATGCTAGGCGATTCTCATATTTTATCATTCACTGAAATGAAAATGATATAATTGAATAGTTGATTTAAATGTTACATTATGGATTTCGCTATGCGATATTTTAAATTAATCAAATCGGTTTGAAATTTTAATGAATAATTTTCTCGGTCATTCGCAATTATCTGTATAATTTTTTTATGGAATTTTGTGGATATTTAAAAAAAATATAAAACATTTTTCTTTATCATTTTTACAATTTTGATATAATACATATATCCCCCCCCCCCCCCTGTTTTGATTTAACGGTTGTCTTGCAACTGAATTTCATAGCATACCAGAAAGAGAAAATTAAAATCGGGTTGATACGGGGTTGGCAAAAACCCGGGTTTTTGTGGGTTTTTCTGAACTTTTCTGGGTATTAGTTATTTTTCTGTATATTTATATAATATATGTGTGTACTCATTTAAAAATATATTTATTAAGTTACATTTTTTAATTACATTTGATCAATTTATTACTAATTAATATTATTTATAAAATCAGTTAATAAATTTATTCTATTCTGATATTAGTATTAACTTAATACTAATATCAGAATAAATTTATTAACTGATATTATAAAATAATATTAATACTATTAATAATTAATATTAATATTAATAATATTAATTATTAATATGACTAAATAATATCACTTTTAAATACATTTTAGTTGTCATAATGAATAATTCATTTTTATTTTTGTAGTAACTGCAATAATTAAAGTTGCTATAATAATTAGTAAATTTAATAATTAAACTAGCGGGCCGCTCCTTTTATCGGAGCCTCTAATAATATGAAATCTTGAAGCGAACGAACCTCGAACCGGGTCCCCGCTGCCTACGACACCGTGTTCGGCATTCTGTTCCATCTAGCTCTACTTCCATCGAGAGGATTTTATCTACATTTGAATTCACAAGGTCTAAATTGCGGAACAGACTAGGCTCAGAGCAGTGTGAAAAACTAATACATATTTATAAATATTACCATAAAAATCAAAGTGAATATGATTTTGATTGGTAAACTATATAAAAGATCAATTATAATTATTTTAAATATATTATAGTTGTAAATTATTTGAGATATATTTTTAAAAAAATTCTGAAATAATAACCACCTGATTATCACAAATACAACTGATTTTTATTTATTTATTTTTATGTAATTTTGATAAAAGAAACCACCTAGGTTTAAAAGGTAAACTTGTATTTTGCATTTCTAAATACTACGGAAGATTTGCCGACTCAAAAATGATTTTTAGTAAAGACCCACTTTTAACAAAAACCCGGACGAGTTTTTGTTGCTGGACCCGCCCAGAAAAACCCGGGTGGATTTGTCTGGGCTGGGTCCACTTTACCAACCCTGGGTTGATATGACATTCCTAAAAATAAGATTTTCTGAATCTTTGGGAGATTTTATATGATCAGAAATATACAAATAATCTAACGTTATTAATTACGGATTTCAGGATGTTAGATTTTGTGTCATGTTTGATAAAAATTAAAATGTTTGCAAAATTGACGTTAAGGCCCCTGATCTGAAGATTTACTAGTTTTAATTTTTATTATTTGATGATACATTCTTTTGGAAGTTCACATGTGCAGAAAAATTGTTATTCTTGTATTACATATTTCTAAAGTACAATTAAGTATAAAAGTATAATACCTACAAAAATTGAAATTACTTCAGTAAAATATGTACTTTAATCTAACGCTAACCATTCAATTGTTATTTCTCCCTGTCTTTGTCTGTTAGGAAAATTTATTGTTAAATTTTTTTTATGTTCATCTTAACAAAGCATCAATTAAACTCGCATTGCGGATATTGAAATACTTTTAGCTAAAAGGGGAGAAAGGTGATTGAAATGGTGATATTTTTTCATGTACCCGGAATGCTGAACGATATTTTATCGAGCGTACAACAGCCGTCTCATCACAAAAGTGTATTATATTCAATTTCCTTCTTTGTCTAGAAATATCTGGATTCCTTCAAGTTATGCTTATGAATAAATGATTTTCAAACATCTTACGAACGTAAATTTCTTTTCTAATTCTTATCAAGCTGCTTCACTGCTGTGTCGATGAAATTGGTTCTGTTTTATTAACTTTGAGATCCGACTTTCTTTGAAGATTACAGGGAATTGTGCTTGTAAATAAATAACACCTTGCATGTAGAAGGTTATTTAATCATGGAACTAAGATAATATTTTCTGTGGATAAATTTATACTGTTATATTCTTTTGAATACGAAAAGTAATTGTGTTCATTATGCGATTGTATTTCACAACAAATAATGTAGTAAGTCCGTCTTCAACGGGAAATACAAAATCTACTCGTAAAAAATAATTGAGATATAAAGATCAATGTTTAGAACAGGGATGGGCAACCTTTTTTGGCTGCGGGTCGCAAAACCAAAATATGTGTTATTAAGAAGACGTTTCGTGTCAGTGGTATTTTCTTTTTACCTTTTTGTCTTTTTGGTGAATAATAAGAAACTTAAAACATAAATAGTATGATTATTAAAAAAGAAACATAACTGAATGAACTTTACTTTTCTCCAAAGAAATAATTTTTTTAGTTAAAATTATTTCACTGCGTAACTATAATTGCGTCACTGTTTTCGCGCTACTGAACAAGTGTTACAACTGAGAGTGAACTTAAGGCTCCCAATCGCCAAAGAGGAGACTAACCGTCAAATTGTAGCAGTAACTCAAGCCGATTTTTGATTTGAGAAAAGCGAAGGCGCGAGGAATGTGTTGAAGGCAGTAGTTGGACGCTGCCATCCGCCGCGCCTTCGTTCGTATAATCGATGCGTTCGTTACTGCAACTTTGCAATCAAACAAAAAAGGTTATTGGAGATTGATTGGAGAAAAGCGAAGACGCGACGAATGTGTTGAAGGCAGCAATTGAGTGCTGCTTTCCGCCGCGCCTTCGTTCGTATAATCAATGCATTCGTTATGCATGTTCGTTACTGCAACTTTGCAGTCAAATAAAAAAACTATTGGAGAAAAGCGAAGACGCGACGAATGTGTTGAAGGCAGCAGTTGGATGCTGCCTTCCGCCGCACCTTCGTTCGTATAATAGATGCGTTCGTTATGCATGTTCGTTACTGCAACTTTGCAATCAAACAAAAAGATTATTGGCGATTCAAGCGCTCGAATACGCCATCTGTTCGAGGAAAGATATAACTTCTTCCCTTCAGGAAAATCCCATGCAAGCACATTGCATTACATGTATTTTTAATTTGTTCGGAATGATTATTTTTTTGTACAATTTCAGGTTTCTTGTGATATTTGTGTTCTGTATTATATGGAAAATTAATATTTATCCTATTTTGCATATCTAATGCTTTCAAACGCATTTACAATAAAGAATTATTTCAATGGCACTTTAACATTAGTTAAAGGGACATTAGGGGGACAATTTTCCTGTACCAAAGGCTGCGATCAGCGCCTCTATAGGCCGTTTTAAGTCCCAATTGCTATTATTTATTTTTCAGTTTATTTTTTTATGTATTTTTCAAGTATTCGTTTCATATTGATGTTTTATAATTTATTTTTATATATTATACCTAAGTTAACTATATGTATAAAACGTTTTTCTAATTTTGTAAGTTACCGTTGGTTTGTGCGATTAAGCAGGGTTGTCCAATCCTCAGGTCACTCGTGGCGCGGCAAAGAATCTAATATTTCCATACAATATTTAGATTTTAATCTAATTTATTAAATTCTTTTTACTACATTTATTGAAATATATATCTGGCATGAATATATCAGAAATTTATTTGCTAGAAAAGCTATTCTAACTGGAATATTATTGAAAAAGATGGCAATCTCGAGGAGTTCTAAAATCTTTCTGCTGTTGTAAAATATAATCAGAGAAATTCTTGTATAAAGTTTTTTGTTTTATATGACTAATATAATTAATATGACTTAATGACTTTTTAAAAAAATAAAGAATTCTCCATTCTTTAATTTGAAATGAATTTTTGTGTAAAATATTAATAGCTATTACCCGTCTTCGTTCCTGTTAGGTTCAAAGTGTAATAATGCTTGATATAAAAACGAAAAATAAAAGCGCTACATTATCAATCTTTAATTATGTAGCGTTAATCAGAGTTTGGTTTTGACCATTGAAAATAACGTGATATTTAATACAAATATGCTTTTTTATTCACAAATTTGAAGGGTTTTACTGAAAAGAGTGCGGGCGAAATCAAAAGTGCTATAACTAAAAAAAAAACTCCGTTTTTCAGGAAATGCGAAAAACTGTTTCTGTGCTGTGGAAGGGTCAGTGGCCATCTTGCAAACTGCTATCTGGTGGCTGGAGTTTCAGTTTTAGGTGATTGGTAGAGGCGTGAAAACCAAGTAGAGTGGCGGCCATAACTCAAAAAATCCAATTTTTGAGTTGTGGCACTTTTGAAGCAAGGGTGCGATATTTACATATACGAACACCAAACTGAAACGTGAAACATATCTAGATTTAATCTGAGGTCTCCTTCTTGAAAAACTAAATTTCCAATTTCGAACGTAATGCCCAATTGTCACTTTTGTTGAAATTGCTATTTTTATGTCATCAAGCGGCGTAAGAAACAAAAGGAAAATAAGCATGATTCCCCTGTAATAAATTTTAAGGCTTATAAATTTCACCTTCAATGACTCTCTTATTGAAAATACTGTACTTTTTTTCCCTTTTTCTTCTCTATATTGAGCATGTTGCAATTTTTAAGAAATGTGCTTCAAATCTATAATCTAAACATGAAAGGAAGAAGAATACCTTTGTATATTCATACAGCATAAAAGCAAAGCACCTGGCCGTGTAAAATATTTTTGCGCCACTGAATAACTTTCGATCAGTATCTGTCGGAACCATCTGTTCTGTTTTCACGTTTCCCGCTTTGTGAACAAAATCGAAAAGAGTACAAAAAATTGATTGGCCATGTATGAATACATTTTATTCTTTTGGAGACTTTCTTTTCATTTAATTTTACGTGTTGCATAACAAATATTATATCTGTACAGTGCTGATTTATATTGGTTATATTTGTTACAAATTGTATCCCTTTTAAAAACCATATAGAAATGCATTTTTATTTGTAACGTTTGGCGAAATTTTTAAAGTGACCAAAAGTTTTTAATACATTCGATCATTGTTGTTAGTTATTTTCTGTATACACAGTGTTTAATTTAATAGTTCAAACGCCTCACAAGTAAATCAAAAAAAGAAGATTAATATATATATATATATATATATATATATATATAATAAAAATGAAATCACAAATATATGAACTAATGGTAAAACTCTAAAGATGAACAAGATATGGACATATGAGACCAGTATGTAAAATAAGAAACTATGAATAATCCACAGAACAGAGGAGCTCGCAGGTTTAATTCATAGTGAAGATGCGTTATTTCGTCCAATTTTGTCGGCATTAAGCCCTAAAATGGCAAAATTTAGCTTCTAATAGCGCATCATAAAACAGAATAAATGATTTAAAAAAAAAAAAAACAAGAGATCTAAAGAAAAATAACCCTCACACAAGATATTAAAAATTGAAAAATTATTAGAGCACAATACCTCAATTACAGACAAGAATCCAAGACTTAAGAAAGTTGACCCACAATACTGTAACATGTGAGGATGCAGTCAGATTTAAGACTATTAAATCAAGTAGCCAGCAATTAGTTACTGAAAACCAAAGCATTACTGCCATCTGGTGTGAAAAAAGAAGACTATATTGTTACTAGATTTTTCACAAAAATGTTTGGTTCTGCCATCTATACCCATAAAAAAGTGAAATCAATTGAAGAAATCAAGAAATGACTTAAATTAACATTTATTTAAAGTAGAATGAAAAAATAGGAATAAACTTAATAAGTAATGCGTAAATATAAAGAAAATAAATGAATAAATAAAAGCGATATATATATATATATATATATATTGCCATTTTTGTGTTGTTACGACATGTCAGATATTGCCTCCCTACAGCGTTATTGCTTGGATAATAGTTTTACAGAAACTTGTTTTTTTTACAGTATTTCCGTCTGGATCAGTTGCATAAATAAAATAAACTTTTCAAAAAAAAAAAAAAATTAACCAACTTAAAACGATAAATTTAATATGAACAGTAATACCCACCAAACATGCATTTTCGAGAGAAGATTTTTTTTCCAGAAATGAATTTACAGATTTGATTTAATTTATGAATACATACATAGAAATATATATCAATTACTTTTTGAAGGCCGTGCCCAACTACCTTAAGTATAATAAGAATGTGACTATATTATAATTAGTACCACGAATAAAGTGATGATGGAAAATATGATACAAAATCTGAAAAAAATGTTTTATTTCTTCAGCAAATTAGTTAATCATAAGCGATTGGGGTTGTTTGGCATCGACTCTGAAAACCCTACTTTACCTGCACTATATTATTACTAGGGGATCCGACCCGGACTTCCCTAGTTACAGAACATAGGCAAAAACTTTTTTTTTATAACTCGAATAGATTTTGCATATTTAATATATATATAACAGTATTATATATATCAGTTATTATATATAGTATTATATAGTATATAGTATTATATATATATCAGTTATTAATATATATAACAGTATATATTAATAACACTAAAAATCATTTTTATATAAAAAATATCAGTAATGTATTCAAATAAAGCTTTGAATTTTATTAAAAGCAGTACTTTCATATTAATAGTTTCAGCGGCTTAAGTGCGTAGTTTGATTGCATGTCTGTTAATTTTGTGTTTTATTTGTTTATTATATTATTTATTTATGGGTCAAGTTTAAGTTTCGATATGAATGTTAGCCTAAAACGAACGCTAAACTATTTATCTTTGTAATCGTCTACACGCGATAGTGTTGATATATATTTTTTTAAATCATGCTTAAAAATTAT
Source organism: Maratus speciosus (assembly GCA_963932465.1). NCBI lineage: Eukaryota > Metazoa > Arthropoda > Arachnida > Araneae > Salticidae > Maratus > Maratus speciosus. Next base: position 147,459,195 of record OZ010791.1, read on the forward strand.
TTTAAAAACCGTAAAAAATTAGTAAATTGTGATAGTTTTCAAACAAATTGCATTTGAAAGAACATTTTTTTCCTGTTTCGACAGTGTAAAAATTGAAAATGTGCGATGTTTAGGGAAAAAAAATTGCTGTAAAAGCTAAATTTAATCATCGTGTTGCCAACGTCAAAATGACATTCGCATTACTCACTTACACGTTTGTCTTTTATAATGTAGATTTACAGAGATGCACAAAAGAATTCGGTTACAAGTCTGACTATGGTGGATAATTGCTGCAAATGTGTTTTCCACTGTAGTGTACATTTTAAAACTTATCTTAAATTTTAGTGCGTTGCAAGGTGTGTACGTATATATTCTACAGATGATATACAGGGCTTGCACGACAGAATTCGCTTACATTATCGCATATGGACAGTAATTGCTGAAAATGGATTTTTACGGAGTTATGTGTTTTTAAATTGCTTATTTAGATATCTCATTTCATTTTCTCAAAAATGAAATGTCTTAATAATAGTCTATTATTGTTGGGAAGCGTTTCATAATGTATGCATGATGGGTGATTTTCCCTTGTTAAACGTGTGATTTGAAAATGTTATGAACATCTGAGTATTTAACTTTTGAATTTTCTTGTGTAAAGTAATATTGTGTAAATTAACATGAAAGAGATTTGCTCTTCTTATAATTAGATCTAGAGTTCGACCGATAATTTCGTTTCCCTTTCAACCCAAAATCTTAGTTTCGGCGAAAATACCGCCAAATATCTAACCGGGACCGAAACTACACCGAAACTCCTGAAATCTTGCTTCTTCCTTCGGGAATTTTCGACATTACTCATCGATTTGAACTCTATCGACTCAAATGAGACCCTGTTTATTTATTGCTATGAATTAGCCTCTTAAACCTTGTTCTCCTGCATCTTTCATGCTTGATGCTAACTTGGTCGAAGATCCGATCACAAACAATTTGGTACATCACTGCCGAAGAGAATATGTTTTTGCCAAGTTCTTAACTGGAAAGCTGAAGTACATATCAACAAAAAGTATACGAAATGATTCCATGATAGAAAGTATTCTTGCCATCACTAAATTGGTTTCTCCTCATTCAGTGGAAAATGAAGTTACTAAATTGAATTGAGAAAGTGCAGTTTTGCATTGCATAGTGTACAAAAAAAAGGTTCACCAAGCTGATCATCGCAGGAAGTTAACCTTTAACTGATGTTACCGGTCTCACAGACCAGCGCTTTTTTCAATTTTCATAGTTTAACTTGCAAATTTCAGTTTATCTACAAACGCTGCTGAAATTTTGTTTCGTTTGAAAATTTAGCACTGTCGCCAGAGGCTATTGAATAGGTGAGTTTTAGTTATAACACTCCTGTACAAAAACGACAATGAGTTAATCGCTGCTTTTATTCATCTTTCGATGGAGCGGTCTCGCAGACCGCTTCACACTAGTTAGTTATGTGACATTTTCTGTGACATCAGTTAAAGGTTAAACAAAAATTATAACATTTTATTTAAAAAATGAATTTTTGCGGTGATTTTTTTATTGAAAGAGATTTGGATTTCTTTTGGTAAAGGATTTTAAAACCACCAAAATTAAACTAAAATTAGACTAATAATCACCAAATCTGCTTTTTTTTGTGTGTGTGTGTGTGTGTTTGTTTGTTTGTTTTTGTTTCTCTGCCAGAACAAATATTATAAAAATGTAAGAATTTTAAATTTAATATAAATCTCGTAGGAAAATTTTTACGTTTGCGTAAGTATTTTATTACATGAGATTTTATCCAACTTCTGCAAAAAATGTTCACGTTTTATAGTTGACAGATATGTCGGTATTTTATTACTATAGGATAAAATCTCGTGTACAACGATGTCGTTCATTGTAATAAAATATAATTTAAAATGCACTTGTAGATATAATAGTCTTGAAATAGCGTAATCATTGGCAATTGAAGCAATAAGCAGTTGAAGAGTAAGAGTATAACTGCATGAAATCGTGGAAGCAGGACGTTTCGGTCCCGACACTTCGGTCCCGCCATTTCGGTCCCGCCGTTTCGGTCCCAAGACATTTCGGTCTCGAGACAATTCGGTCCTGAGACATTTCGGTCCCAAGACATTTCGGTCCCGAGACACTTCGGTCCCAAGACATTTCGGTCCCGAGACGTTTCGGTCCCGAGACAATTCGGTCTCGAGACAATTCGGTCTCGAGACATTTCGGTCCCGAGACATTTCGGTCCCGAGACATTTCGGTCCCTGGCCATTTCGGTCCCGAGACATTTCGGTCCCTTGCAAGCTGAAATTTTGTGCACTTGAAATAGGTGACTAATTGTATAGGGGACATTGTAGAGTTTTTTAAATAAAGGCCTTAAAATTTTATTAACAGCTCACACAAATTTCGTATGGCAATCATTTTAAAAAGGAAGGGGGGGTGGGATTGACATTATCTATATTTTAGTGTATTATAAGTATAAGATCCTGATAAATCAAAACATTTATAACTCGATCTATAATTATCGCAAAACACTCATATTTTGTATGGTAAACGTAATCTTTATAAAAGGAGGGACATTATCGGATTTTTTAACTGAACTCCCTAAATTTTAGTATAACCCGAATATAAGAACTCGAAAACGCAAACATGTATAACACAGATCAAACTTGTCGCAGCCCACACAAATTGCGTATGATAATCGCAATCGTTTTAAAAAACCGGGAGGGGGGTGCTCTGTTGACTTTATCTATATTTTAGTGTATCATAAGTATAAGGTCCTAATAAATTAAAACATTTATAACTCGATCGATAATTATCGCAAAACACTCATATTTTGTATGAATAAACGTAATCTTTATAAAAGTAGGGATATTATCGGATTTTTTAACTGAACCCCCTAAATTTTAATATAACCCGATTAGTCATGGGACTCGTCATATAAAGACTCGAAAACGCAAACACTTATAACACAGATCAAACTTGTCGCAGCCCACACAAATTTCGTATGATAATCGTAATCGTTTTAAAAAGCAGAAGGGAGGGGGGAGTCTTTGACTTTTTCTTTATTTTAGCGTATCTTAAGTATAAGGTCCTGATAAATTAAAACATTTATAACTCGATCTGTAATTATCGCAAAACACTCATATTTTGTACGGGAAACGTAATATTTATAAAAGGAGGGACATTATTGGATTTTTTAACTGAACGCCCTAAATTTTAGTATAACCCGAATAAAAGGACTCGAAAACGCAAACACTTATAACGCAGATCAAACTTGTCGCAGCCCACACAAATTGCGTATGATAATCGCAATCGTTTTAAAAAACCGGGAGGGGGGGGGGGGGGCTCTGTTGACTTTTTCTATATTTTAGTGTATCATAAGTATAAGGTCCTAATAAATTAAAACATTTATAACTCGATCGATAATTATCGCAAAACACTCATATTTTGTATGGTAAACGTAATCTTTATAAAAGTAGGGATATTATCGGATTTTTTAACTGAACCCCCTAAATTTTAGTATAACCCGATTAGTCATGGGACTCGTCATATAAGGACTCGAAAACGCAAACACTTATAACACAGATCAAACTTGTCGCAGCCCACACAAATTTCGTATGATAATCGTAATCGTTTTAAAAAGCAGGAGGGGGGGTGGCTTTGTTGACTTTTTCTATATTTTAGTGTATCATAAGTATAAGGTTCTGATAAATTAAAACATTTATAACTCTCTCTGTAATTATCGCAAAATACTCATATTTTGTACGGTAAACGTAATCTTTATAAAAGGAGGGATATTATCGGATTTTTTTAACTGAACCCTCGAAATGTAGTATAACCCGAATATAAGGGCCCGAAAACCGCAAACACTTATAACTCGGATACAAACTGTAGCACATCAAGAGGACCCCAGAAGCCAAGGGATACAAGTGACAAAATTTTGATTTGGAGTAAATTGAGTTCAAAGTTTATCATCAATAGTAACTGACTGAATTAAAATAAAAACTGTTGCGTATTTCACGGCGGTCTTTGAACTGTTATTTCAATTACTGTGAAAGAAAAGTGGAATGAAGTATTTGTACAATGTTGCATTATTATTAATGTTGTTATTATTATTTTTAATTAATTAATTATTACTTAGACTATATTTTTGACTGATTTTTCAAAAAAATTCTATTTTATTTTTTTCAAAATAATAAATCAAAAATTTTGAATAAAAACTTTAAGTGTGATGAATAATTGCTATTAATTAATTCTCAAAACAGTTAGTAATTTTAGTATAAAAATTAAATTAATATTTTATTAAATATATTTTTTTATATTTAATGTATCCTTAATTTATTAAACTAATAACATTATTAATATACATTACAAATTTTTACTTTAAAATAAAATCGATACATAATATATTTTATATTCAATTTATCATTATATTTTATAGTAGTTATAAACTGAAATTTATCCGTTACCTGTTTATTTTTATATTTAAAGTTACCGATATGTAAAACTATTAATATAATTATTAATAAAAGTAAAATAAAAATATATTATTTTTTCTGGAAAAGTGGGAGGAAAAGGGTAATATAAAAAATAAATAAATAAACGACAAACATAAAAAAGCTTAGTTTTGTCAGTTAAAATTTACAAATAAAATTAATTAAAATAATAGTTACATTATTATATAAAATAAAAAATAATAATCTTATTACAAAGAAATAGGCCCAAATTCAATAAAATTAGCTCACAAAAATAGTCTTCAAAGGGTGAGAAGACTTTAAAAATTGAAGCAATAATTAAAAAAAAAAAAAAATTAAATGAAGTGGTGGGTGGAGTTTTCTGAAAACAAAATATTTTTCGTAGCAATCTTAGTTACCAAATCACTATTGTTTTCTCAATGTTTATAATGGTAAAGTAACTTATGAAAACAAATTTATAAGATGCAACTGTGTATTATAAAAAGAAATAAGAAAAAATAAATTTGTGCTTCAATAAATATATTTCATTTCTGAATCATTAAAGGACAGGTTGTAGAGGGGTGATTTGAGGAAATATTTTCATATAATAGCTTATAAGTGTCTAATTGAATTACTGAAGATATTTATGATTAATCTAATTGGAAGAAGAAAAAAATAAGCACAGTTTAATTATTTAATTAATGATAATTTAAACGTTCTAAATAATATATGGAAACAACCAAAAAAACATTTATGGCAGTTTATAGTACATATAAAATACCTAATAATAATAATAAATAATAAAACTTAAAAAATCCATTCTGTTAAATAATAATAGTTAAAAAAAAAAAGACAATGTCCCCTGTAAAATTATATCACATTGTTCAATCAAACAAATTTTCAACTTGCTGTGATTTCATTATCACGAGTTATAAAAGTTTAAATTTATCAGACTGTTATATTCAGCGTTTTATAAAATTTGAGGGGGGGGGGATATTTTTTAAAAGGGCCCAAACAATGCTCAAATTGCAGCGTTTGGCGGGCCCACGACAATTAGAATCCGAGTTATAAGGTGGTGAGCACCAAAATTGCCAGGGACCGAAATGTCTCGGGACCGAAATGGCCAGGGACCGAAATGTCTCGGGACCGAAATGGCCAGGGACCGAAATGTCTCGGGACCGAAATGTCTCGGGACCAAAATGGCCAAGGACCGAAATGTCTCGGGACCGAAATGGCCAGGGACCGAAATGTCTCGGGACCGAAATGGCCAGGGACCGAAATGTCTCGGGACCGAAATGGCCAGGGACCGAAATGTCTCGGGATCGAAACGGCGAGACCGAAGTGTCGGGACCGAAATGTCGTGTACCCTGAAATCGTGTATAATATAATAGTTCTTTAAAGTTGGGATTTTGAATGTTTAGGAAGATCTTGTTTGCTTAAAAATATACATGTAACCCTAACCGTATTATAACTTCGGATTGCAAGATGTTAAATATTGTGAAAAAAGAGATGAAAATTAAAATGCCTTGCAAAATTGACGTTGAGGCCCCTGATCTGAAGATTTAGTAGTTTAGTGGGAGACGTGGAAAAAGCGCAATAGATCGAGGGATTACTGGTACTTTGAATTTTATGAAATTTCGGAGATTTCCGGCACTAAACAATCGTCTGTTGGTTTTAGTACCAGAAAACTCCAAAATTTCATAAATTTGAAAGTATCATAACTCGGTGAATTTTGGTTGTATAAGAATGGAAGTTTTGCTGTTGTACTTGGGGGGGGGGGGGGGTTGCTTAAATATAACTTATAGGTCCCAGAGACCGTATAAAAATTTAAAAGCGTAACTTTTGAAAAGTAATCGCAGCACTATTTCATCAACATAATCTTAATTCTTATTTTATTTTGAATATATTTGAAATTTACATTGCCTACGCATCTCTAACAGGTTAAAAATTAAAGTGAATTTCAATCTTTTTGGGGCACCGTGTGTATAATTATACTGAAATGCAATGCAAACATTTGTCTCAAAACTTCAAATTATTAAATAAAACAATGTACTCGAAAAACTTAAAATACATATTAAATCATTTCAAACGTTTTAAGATTTATTTTAAGCATTTAATATCGTCTGATATGTATTAATAATGAGAATGTAAAAAACTTCATTTTTTGATGTTATAATTTTTTTTTATAAAAGGGGCTGTACATATATTATAATGTTATCATTTTAGGGGGGGGGGGGTGTCTTTTGATATCGGTATCGTTTTTGATCCAATCAAAATTTTCTCTTTTTAATTGTAGCTTGGTCTTTACATCAAAATAGTACGTTAACTTTTTTTCTTATTATCTATTTTTATGAAATTATTAAGTTATTATTAAAATCATTAAATGATTATAAAATTATTTAATTTCAAAATATGGAATACCCCAACATTTGACATTGCTATTCTTCTTCATATGTGTATGGCTGTATGCATATCTAATCGCTGTTCGAGAAACCGTATGCGAAGTACAGTCGAACCCGGTTAAGACGCGTTTCAAGGGAGTGGGCAAAAGTCGCGTATTAAGCGGGATCGCGTATTAAACGTGATTTGTATAATTTGCAGGAACTAAGCTTATTTACAACATCTAATCGTCTAAATGAACTTTAGAACTTTCATTTATATGTTTACGGTCGAAAATTGTATCGTTTAGGTGTATTTAGATTAAAATTTAATTGAGTTCAACTCATTGTTTCTTTTTATAGAACCAAATGGAATAATAACTGAAAATAAAAAGTGAATTCAAATGGTTTTATTATGGATTAATATGCTGCAATCAAAATAATAATAATAATAATAATAATTTCCTGCTAGACTAATTTTTTTAACAGAGCTAAAAAAATTATTAAACCTTTGAAGCAATTGTTAAAATCATATTTAGCACATGTGATAATGAGTACAATTATAATTTGCCCTTCTTTTCATTATAAGAAAAGACTATCCTTAATAATAGTATTTGTGTAAAAGAACATTGTTAGCATAGCAAGGAGTAAAGAAAACATAAAAGAACTAAACAACAGCAGTCGTATTTATTTAATCTTTACAAGTTTGGTTATTTTGCCTATAATGAAACATAGTAGGGACGTATATTTAACGTATATTTATACAACGTATATTTAAAATTTCACTAACAATAGGTATACTAATCTTTAATCATAATTCCATGACTACTCTGAGTACCTTGAATTCGTCTATCTCTCTCTACTACAGTAAAAACATACACAAAGCGAGAGACAAAGAATGCTAGGACGCAGGATCAAACAAGAATTGTAGCGTTGCTAATTTAGCGGGTTTTTAAAAATTCAAATATCTGCCATTATTTCCGATTAGTAATATTAGCTTTAATTAATATGTTACTAAATAAAGTAAATACTACTATGCGTAAGCCATGTTTTTTATTTGAATATGAAAAAAATCTGGTAAATTGGCAACATTGAAGTAGAGACAAAGAATTCGCATCTTGATCAATGAATTCGCGTCTTAAGTGTGATTTTTTTCCAAAGAACCGAAAAAATCTCGCGTATTAAGCGGGATCGCGTATTAAACGTGATATTGTTGCATTAGCCTTATGGGCGATATTCAAGGGACCGGAAAAAATCCGCGTATTAAGCGGAATCGCGTATTAACCGTGAGCGTCTTAACCGGGTTCCACTGTATATTTGAAATATTAAACTGAATAAAAGGGAAAGAGAAAGAATACTGTAAACAGGTTTTGTTGATAAGAAGTTCTGCCCCCTTCCTCCCCCATGCGGGGCAAGTGCAAGAAGACATTATTACTGTTGAATGCGTTATGTAACAAAAAGCTATTATAAAATACTTTTAAATAGTAACTGTCTTTTAAATGTTGTTTGATATAAAATAAAGTTATTCCATATATAAAAAGATATTTTTATTCACTTCTCTTCATTTGAATCAATAAAGTGTGCGAAAAATAAATGTAACCATTTTTGTATATCACTGCAAACAAAAGAAATAAATTCGAAAAATCAAAGAATTTTTAGACATTGATAACGATATCATTATGGGGGAAAGGGGGTCGAGGGATGATAACGTGCGATATCATAAGGGGAGAGGTGGTCCAAAATTACCAAAAAGTTGATAATGTTATACATGTACAGCCCCAAAACACTTCGTAAGTTTCTAACCAAAAAAATTGTAAAGTTATTCTATATGTATTCCGTATTCCTTGCATGCCCACACGTTTTGCCGACAGGTATTTACACTTTACTGGATTCTGTAAGTTATTACCGATAAGTAGGTGGAGCATTCTCAAAATCTTTTGACTTTCGAGAATAAAAATTAAAAGGGTGTTGAAGAAGGGACAGAAGGGGAAAAAAATGGGGAGGGGATGGTATAGGAAAAAAGGGGGACGGTAATGGAAAAAAAAAAGGGGATGGAAAGGATGGGACGGTAAGGAAAATACCACTATTTTTAGACAAGTCATGTTGTGTTTAAGTGACAGCCACAATGTTCATTGATTTTTAGAAACAGTTATTTACATCGGATTAAATTTAAAAAAAAATTTTAATTTACCTCGAAAAGTGCAGGATTAAACCTTGGGGACGGTAAGACTACCAATAAAGACACGATGCTTGAAATTGATATTTAAATGCTGATTTAAATTCTGAAGTAAATTTCCTGTCAAAGAATTTTAGACATTCTTTCTCTAGCATACTTCTGCATGAGAAGAAACTTGAAAAAAATTCTGTGGCTGCATCTGAAGTGATTTTCTGCATAAGTTTAGCAAGAGGGATGGTAAGGAATATAAAAAACCCAAGGACAGAGTTAAAAAAAATAATATCAACCTTAAAAATGTGTGCAAGTTAATTTTTTGCTACATATTTACATAAAGCAATTGTCACAGTTTCGAAAAAAAAAAAAAAAAATTATATCGAATTACTGTTATTTGAACAATTTTATACAGACAGCTCCAAACTTAACTAGTCGGATGTACCAATCCCAAAACTTTTTTCTATCTCATACATGTTAATATTTGAAAATTCGCTATCACACTACCAAAATTAAATGACAATCTATGCATCTCATGAGGATTCTAAAGATATGAAATTCCGTGCATTAGTTCTTGAGATATGACTATCGCCGAAATTGTCTAAATCCAGCAAAATGTAGCCTAGCAGCGCCACCTATTGGGTGATTTATACCAAATCCTAATCAGCAACAATTTATGTCAACGTCTGACTGAAACTGAAGTTTGGGAGAAAATTCGTGAATTAGTTTTTGAGATAGAGCTATTGCAAAAATCGGAAAAATTCCTGCATAGCAGCGCCACCTATTGGGTGATTAACACCAAAACCTAATTAGCAACAACTGTGTCAACGTATAACTAAACCTGAAGTTAGATGAAAATTCGTCCATTAGTTCTATAGATAGAGCTATTGCGGGAATCGTGAAAAAGGCAGCACAAAAGCGCCACCTGTTGGGTGATTTACACCAACACATAATCAGTACCATGCCATATCAAGGACTAACTGAATCTGAAGTTTGATGAAAATCCGTGCATTAGTTCTTAAGATAGAGCTATTGGGGAAATCGTGTAAATCCTGCAAAATTCATCATAACAGCGTCACCTGTTGGGCGATTTACACTCAAACATAATCAGCATCAATTCATATCAAGGACTAACTAAATCTGAAGTTTGATGAAAATCCGTGCATTAGTTCTTGAGATAGAGCTATTGCGAAAATCGTGAAAAATGCAGCATAGCAGCGCCACCTGTTGAGCGATTTACACCAAAAACTAATCAGCATCAATTTGTATTAGGGGCTAACTGAATATAAATTTTTATTAAATTCCGTCCATTAGTTCTTGAGATAGAGCGCCCGCAAACTTTGTGTCACAGACAGACAGACATTTTGTAAAAACATGTTTTTTGGAATCTCTGACCCCTAAAACATGTAAATCCGTCGAAAACCGGAATTCGAAAATTTTCACGAATCCAATACTTTCTTCTTGTAAAGATAGAAGAAAGTAAAAATCAGCATCAGGGACACGGGATGGTGTTGGAGTTTTCCTGGTATTTGGACCCTCAACATCGTCCAAAACTTATTTATCTCGTTAGCATTGTTTTGCAATCATGCAATGGGATGTTCCCCAGTATATGAAATTAAAAAAAAAACACAAGAATATGCACTAAAATAAAAATTATTATTCAGGGACTTGAAAGTGAAGAGAAAAAAGTCAAAAGATTGTGAGAATGCCGCAGGTGTGCTATAGCTAGTGCGAGATTTATCTTATTATTAAAGCAATCAAAATTTTACGTTGAGAAGCTGTCAGTCTTCTCTTCATTTACTTTTGATGAAAACGTTAAGAATATCGAATGATTTATCATGGTCAGAAGTAGTATTGCCAAATGCACTGTCACAAAAAGAAGAAAATAGAGATTTAAAAAAAAGCGGGACAGCGACTTATAAATCGGGACGTAAAAATACAGTAAGTAGTACAAAAACGGAATCCGTTTTAAATGGGAACGTCTTAAACGTAAAAAGTTAATGGTCCCTACGGTAGGAATGCTGTACAATCATACCTGTTGCGACGAAAACCTTTCTAAAGCGGAATCTTTCTCATACTACTTGACTTTGTCTTAGTAGGTTTTACTATACTAAATAAACATAAGGATTTTATGCAGTTAAATTTGTAAAAGCGGAATTGCTAGAGATTAAAAATAATAATAATAATAAAAATCCTATTTGGAGAAGTTTCCGATTGAGGAGTTATAATTTTATGCTATTCCTTATTCCTTCCGTAGACTATAAAATTTTTAAGACAGGATTGCGTTCTAGACAGAATCCGACTTCACAGGTTTTACTAAGAAAAAGTTACAATAAAACCTATGACAACAGAACAGCTATAGGAACTGGGAAAATGTTCCATCTTAGACAGGTTTAGGTCTCAGAAAGTAAATATGTTTTAACTTTTCGTTAGAAATAGATTTCCATTTCTACAGGTTTTGTTCTGTACTGTATTCAGTTCCACTCGCCCCGAATTATCAAGGTAATAAAAGAAATTTAAAAGATTTTTTGTCCCATGTAAAATCCGACTTTCGGTGTTCCGCGCAGTGGTTCCGCGGGACGGCTCTTGCAACACCTGAAAATCGGGATGTCCCGCGTAAATCCGGACACCTGGCCACCAGTAGACAGAAGCGTCAGGCTCTTTGGTAATTGCACATTGTAATTAACATTGCTTAACCCTTTATATCCAAAATTATGAATTCATGAACATTTCATCTTTTTAAAGTATTTTTCGTCAATTTTTGATTTTTAGAAGATTAGAAGATTTACATAATCATTTAATAAATTTTAGGATTTCGCCTAGTAAAATTAATTAAATTTGAATTTATAGGGATTTCGTGCAATATTTATAACTTCACTGAAGACTTTTATTTAAAATATATATTTTCTAGTATTTTATAGAATTATGAAATGTACAAATATAATGCTCTTACTATAGAAATATTTCCTAACTGAAACTTTTTCCCCACAATCTTTCAACGTCAAGAAATCTGAAAAGATGCGAATGAAAAATAAATCATCCTTTTAAAACTATTTTTGTTTTGTGCAACCTATAGTGCTTTTGGCTCAAGATAAAGTAAAGTATCTATAATTCATTCTAAACTGTATTGCTACTAATCGATGTATTAAATTAATTTTATAACAAGTTATTTTAATGATACTTTAACCCTTAAATGCCGGATTTTTCAAAAATTATTGTAATGTTTTTCGGCTTTAATTTTTTAAATAAATCATGGGAAAAATACTTTTAAAAATCCTATTTTGTTTTAAGTATGGTTTACGGGTAAAAAACAGTTTTTTTCTAATCGGCAATACTCGTCTTTAATTGAAAAAATAATTTTCCTTGATAAAATTCTATAATATTAAACACACAAGAATTTTAGGAACTATAATAACAAATAAATTTTACTTGCTCACTGCTGAACAAAATAGGGTATTTCGCAAGCTTCCAAATAAAACAAAAAGAACAAGTAGCAACAATTAAAAAAAATAAATCTATCTTTATTCTTAAACAGCACAAGTGTTGCCATCTACATGTTGAAAATCGAATTAATAATATTTTCAGAATGTATTTTATTGGCAGCATTAAGCATTATAGCTTCAATATTATTCTAATAGTATTTTGAAGCCTAAATTGGGTATGTTGCCGAAAAGCAACACCCGGCATTTAAGGGTTAAAGTACCGTCGGGGCATAAAGGGTCAATTATATTAATAGTTTTTTTTTAAAGAAAAAAAGTAATCAAAACATTAAAAAAAAATCATAGTATTTTGATTACAGTATATGTATTATTTCGTGTGTATAATTTTCCTTTCCCTTTTTCTTTTTTCCAGTCTGCTATTTTTGAAGAAGTAGATCTTACGGATTTAAGTATTGCAGAATGTAGCATAAAAAACGTTAATCATAGTTTTCAGGTAAGTGATTTTGATTAAAATTGATAATCTTCGATTTTCATTAAACTGTCCTGTTTGATAATACCGGTAAAATATTTCAATCGACGGAAATAGTGAAATCATTATGCACATAATAATCAGAAGAATTTAGTAATTTAATAAAGGCCTACATATTTTAGATCATTACTCCTTTCCGACGCCTGATTCTTTGTGCAGAATCCCGTAAAGAAATGGAGGAATGGATCACGGCTCTCAAGAATGTCAGTAATAAAGATTTTTATGAGGTAAATAAAATTTCTTATTTACTATTATTCCCCACTTATAAAAGGGTGCGAATTTATGAATTATTTAGTTATTTTCACAAAGTGAGGCATATTAGTGTTAATATATCGATAAAGTACTTTCGAACTTTGTTATATTCTAAAAAATTAGTTTTCTGATCTTTTTTGAGTTAATTAAATACATGATTTTAATTAAGTGAAACCTCCCTGTGCGACCACCTACATTAAGGGACCACCTCCCTGAACGACCATTTTTTCATTGAATGAAATTTATTCCCATTGGCTCAATACTAATTTTACCCTCATTTAGAGACCAACCCAGGTGAACTCCCTCCATGAGCGACCAATTTCTTTGAAGAAAACGAAACAAATTCCGTTTTGTCCTGGCCCCTTGAAGTAGGTTTTATTAGAAAAATAATTCCGAAGAGCGCATTATTCATCAAACTTCTAAACTGAGTTTAATTTTTTTTAAATGCCGGTAAGTGTTTTAAACCCCTTTGTGCCTTTTTAGGCAATGAATTTAACTCTGATGACAAATTAAGAATGATGGTCAATAAACTCCCCTGCCCTATTCTGTCAGGAAACTCTCAAACAAGTAGATAAATTAAGGAAATCGTCATTATTTGTTCCCGTCCAATAAAAATTGCATTTATTTATTGAACTTCAAAAGGACTTGGGAAATAAAAGTTATAAAAGATAAAACCGTAAAATCAAAGCAAACGTCAATGTATTCATTTTTAAAACTCTGCAGTAATTAACTTATGTGATTACCTTTTGTTTTGATACTTAAATTTTTATATTTTTTCCTAATGTGAAAAATAAATTTTAGTAACATCGTTACCTTTTTTTAACAATTATAATCTAGATTTAAACATGACCTCCATCAAGACACCACATCTCGGAGCGACCATTTTTATTGGAACGGAACGTGGTCGCTTTAGGAAGGTTTTGCTGTATTCAAAGAAGTTGACTATTAAAAATACTTTCTTAAAATCTAAAATAATATAATATTGATATTATACATCTCTTTAGTGATGAAGAAATTGCTAGTTATTGAGACAAAATCAAATACGAAATATTTTGATGTTAAAAACGTTTGTCAATCAAATTTAAATTGTTCTTATAGTAATGTAATCTTCATTACATGATTTTTTTTAATTCAATTCATCTATAAATATAAAATTCGTACATACATTTTAACACGGATTCTTGAATTCTCGAGATTTTCAGACTTGTTAAGAGGCTACTTCAGTTAGGCGAAAACATTCGTTCGCTAATGTTAATCTAATGGGAGAAATTTTTAAAGATTTCTCGTTTGCATTTCAATATTTTTAAATGATTTTTGCATTGGATAGCTGAGATCGTTCTCTGCATCGGCCGTTTTTAACTTTTTTGATTTTGTTTTCAGGTATTTTTAATTATGACACTTTGACTTTCGGAACCGGTTTCGAAAGTGAAAGCATCCTCATAAAAAAAAATCTGCAAACAAAATTGAAACAGTAAAAAACGGCCTTTGTACAAATAGACCTTAGCTTAGAGGTCATCACGAACCGGAATTTCCAGGCCCGGACCCGTCCAGTTTACATTTTCACAGTTCTCGGCCCTTCCTGGCCCGACTCAATTTTTACAAAAAATTTCGTTAATGAATACCACATGCGTATTTATGGGAACATTTTACAGTATATTTTAGATTACTATGTGTTCGCAAAACAGAAAACACACAATAGTGACATTAATGATAACTTAGTCTTAGACGTTTCAAAATTCAAACAAGAATTCATTAAAAAATTAATGTAGTTTAGAATAAAGGGTTGAAAACAGGATAACTTTTGAAGCTGTATAATGAAAAGTAGATTTGACAAAATATTTCTGTCATTTTTGAGGCTTTTCTCAAATCCAATGGAGCTACATTCTGACACATTTCTGAATTCATTTCTTTTCGGAAAAGCGTAAGATTGGAAGATATTCTTATTCAGAAACTATGTAAATGGCTAATTTGTTATTTATTTTTTAATATAAAAGCAATATATCTTTCAGAAAATACTGACAAAGTTAGTGTTTTGAATTGAATTTCCGGAAGCGATAGCTCGGGAAAGAAAAAAAACAGTATAGTCACCTGACACGAATCTCTTATATCTCTAAGTAATTTATCAAAAATGGAAAACGCTATTGGATTCCAAATTTTTTCAATGGTCAAGGCCTTTCAATTTATGCCTTTACAGTTAGAAATGAGTCAGAAAATATGTTGGAAAGTTTCGCATTGTTGAGCAGTGAATTTGAGAACTACCTTAAGGTACCATGCAATTGTTCCAAAAATACTTTCAGCAGAAATCCAGTATCGCTATTAATATTTTTACAAAACATAATGCCAGCCCTATACATCCTGAGAAGGATTAAGACCAGTTTTGTTCAGGCACAACTATGTTGAAAAAAAAAAAAAATTGCAAACCTGATCTCGGCCCGGCACGAGAGTGATGAAAAAATTAAACCCATGATCAGACACCATGAAACTGTCAGATGCCGATCTCTACGATGGACATGTTACATTTCTGTATTGATGCTGTCAAACTCTCATCGGCTGACGCACATTTATACTTCTTCTCGCGAAAGTCATATTCATTGCTAATAGCTCATATTTTATCGGCTTCGGTGAAATTTTTATATCGGGCCGGTAGGCCCGCTAAATTTTTTTATCGGTCCGGCCCGTTCAATTTTTTTGCCGGCCTGTTTGAAAGTTCGCCGGCCGGGCCCGTGGAGACCTCTACCTCAGCTATCCAATGCCCCCCCCCCCCCCAAAAAAAAAAAAAAAAAAAAAAAAATCATTTAAAAATATTGAAATGCAAACGATATATCTTAAAAAATTTCTTCCATAGCATTAGCGAGCGAGTCTTTTCGCGTGACTGAAGTAGCCCCTTAAAAGAAAGTATTGCATAAATTTGCTCGTCATAAACTGCGATATATACAGGGCATGCAATCCTGCCTCTCTCCGATACCCCCCAGAATAACAACCGCGGTTCCTTTAATCTGGCATTGCGGATTCCACTATATGCACAATCAATTAATCTATACAGTATAACCTCGAAAATCCGACATCGCCGGGACCGAGACAAAGCCGATTTTTTTTTTAATTCCGGATTTCTGAAAGGATATCAAAAGTACGTCTGATATTCTTAAGGGTACTTTTAGTCATAATTTAATCCATAACCAACTGATAAATATGTGATAAAAAGAGGCAAATATACAAAAAAAAAACAACTTACTTTGATATTTTCTGTGTTGCAATTTTTTTTTTAATAAACTATGAAGTCATTTCTCCTCATGTAATTTCCGAAACATCGGATGTCAATTTTAGTTGCTTTATTTATTTATTTTTTAGAAAAAAAAAGGGAGGGGGCATTCTTTAACAAGTTTTTACACAAGTAAAGAATATCTATTTTAAAAATACTATTTAAAAAAAAAAAAAAATCCCCTGGGAAGTGAATTAAGCTGATTTTGCCGCTCTTGAATTGTATGTAAAGATGGAGTCTTCTAATCGATTTTAACCCATTTCCAGATATGCTAGAATACGTTCGCATGCGTGTTTTCCAGGGATGTAGTGGAGGGTATACGGGAGTATACGCCGTATACCCTCTGGTTTATTTTAAGGAACACCGTATACCCTCTGTTTCTCAAGAAAGCTATCATGGAAGACGGTAGTATTCCGAGTGACGCAGCCTTAAGCCTAAAATCGTATCGTATCGTATCTTTAAAATCATATCGTATCATAGAATTCGTAGATGGCGGAACTCATACAGCTAACTCGACATCAAAGAAAACGCGAAAAGCCGCCTTTTAATAACTCAGCAGATATAGGTCTTATTGTTCTGAATTTTCTAGAACAGTCTTATATCTGCAGTCTAATCGTATACTGAAATTTTTACATTTCTACGTGCAGTATATTTTGAGATCTAAATAGCCATTTTTAAAGTGAAAACGTTGGTATGATATCCAGGAAGTTCCTAATTTGAAAATCTCGAAAACGGTTCTAACGATTATTTTTAAATTGATACATAATATAAATGTGATTAAGGCGAGGTAAATAACACTTTTCTTTTTTCTGGGAAAACTCTCGTTCGTTAAATAATTCGATTTTTTTTTCTCTCGAAAATGACACGGGCGATTTTTTAAAAATCAAATAAATATGTTTCAGATGAACCAAATAACAATTTACTTGTTTCCAGCAAGACTCTTGTTCATTTTATAATGCGCATGAAAAATCGGACTATATTTCTTCGCCATTCTATGGAAATTTCACCGAAAATGCATGACACTGTATTCATACACATGCTTTCTTTTTAACTACTTTTGGGGAGAAAAATTTTGTGTACCCACTGGCTGAATGGTTGAGGGCCATCGTCTACTGATCTTAACATAGGCAGTTCGATACTCGCTGGTACGTGTTTTCACATGTGAATTTTTTTTTCTTTTAAAGTCTGTTAGTTGACCATTATTCTCAGTTCCTTTGTAATTTTTTAATTGCTATTAAGTTAAATAAAATTACAATTATAATGACGCCAATTTGATCATGATTATTTCTTGGCAATTTTTCAACAATAAAAATATTACCATAAATTTTATAAATATATTTAATTTCAATCACTTTACAAAAAATATGCATTAATAATTATTATTTGAATATAAATCACACGATCAGAAACGTAAAAAAATAATTCATTTCAGCTCTTCTTTTTATAATATCATTTTTTATTATTATGACGGTCAATCAATATATAATCACTGACATCCATAATATTATTATTATTATAATTATTATTTTCCTTCCATAAAAACTATTGTGATGTAATAATTATTTTATAATAAATAATTTAGTTGAAATGTTTTATTTATAAATAACAATGAAGTTTTACATAATAAGCATATCAGAATTCTGGTGTCGCCATCTTTTGAAGCAATTGCGTACTACATTTTGTCTCTTATTCGGAAAAAAAAGAAACGAGACGAATAGGGTTTCGTCAGATGAACGAAACCCTAAAAATTAACTCTCTTCACCGCTTTGAAAGAATCTCTTGTGACTAGAGGTCTATTTCGCAACTATTAAGAAAATTACTGCATACAAAAATATTAAAATGGGTAGTATTATACAGAAATGTTTGATAAAAACGTTGAAGTAGACAGTTTTTAAATCGAAGAATTATTTTAAGAGATATTTAATGTTAAATCTGGATAAAATTGTCTCATTAAAAAAGTCTCGTAGGAAAAAAAAATATACATGGGAATTTAATCATTTTCATTCAATTTAATCATTCAATAGAAACTCGAAGTTTGCAGAGTGCATTTATTATTTTTAACTTGCCTAATTTTTTGACGGTTTATTTCAATTTTAAATTAAAATTTTCAGAATTTCCAGAGATATTTTTTACATATTTTAGAAAAGGTTATTTTAAATTGTTGCCAATTGTTAAAACAGCGCAAAGAATAATATATCCTTTAAATTAAAAATTTATTCACACATGACTATTATAAACAGAAAAAAATCCTTTTAAATTAGAATTAAATGATAACGTGTTAAAAGCAGGAAAATATTAAACATTACGTCATAAAAATTGTTTTTACACATGCTTACTTAAAATGAAAGAAAATTATAAAATAATCAATTATTTTCAAATTAGAATTAAATGATTACGCATTAAAAGCAGGAAAACATTGAAAATTACGTCATAAAAATTATATTTACACGTGAATATTAAGAGAAAAAGAAAATTTTTAAATAATAAATTCATTGATATGTGTTAAAAGTCGTAAATGGAGGAAATTACGTCATATTGGCCGAAGTGGCCAAATAATAATATTGCAAAACAGTTTAAATTAAAAAATATATTTATATGAGAGATTTATTTCAAATTTCGAGGTGATATTTTTAACTATAGTTGCCAATTTTAAGGTAGTGCAAATAAAAATATTATCTTTCTAATAATAAAAATATTTTCAGTTGAATGTTAGAAAGAGAAAGGAAAGTTTGGTGAAAATTATGTCAGATTTAAAACGTTACATTTAAAATCTCCTATTTAAAATCATTTTCTTATAGCGTTGTTAAAAAATACCATAAAGCAAAGACTCTGTTGACTTAGTTCCTTTTATATTTGGTAATTTTCAAATGTTTAACTAATCTTATTTAATCAAGCACGGAAACAGCAACTAACATCAGCTGATTCGGTCTTGAAATCCCTCAGTAAAAGGGAAACCCGTTTACAGTAAGATCGCCATTGATTTTTTAATTATACAGAGCAGCCTCGATTATCCGAGCTAATTGGGACTGTTAGTAAATCGGAATCGGAAATCTCGGTTGATAGAAACTGTGTGTAAAAACTCGCCGTGCTTGCGAATTTAACATCTCTTTTAAAAAAATATATAGAACGTTTTTTAAATAATAAAAATAAATATATGTAAAGTTCTGTTTCACAGCTTAACAAATTTAAAAAGAAAATCAACTACCAGTAGTAAATTTTAAAATGCAAATTGAAAAATTTACGAAAGTTCACACAGCCACTGGAAACAAAGCATTGTTCGCTATTGATTTCTCAGGGTCCAATGTTTCTTTGGAGTTGAGTGCTTTTGGGGGCAGAAGGGCCTGTATAGCACGGACAGTGAGCTAAAGAGTGTGGTTATTTTTAAGGCTCATTCAAAAGGGAAAAAAAAATCAGTCTTTGTTATCGGCTCGGTTAACAGAAACCTCGATTAATCGAAGCTCGGTTAATCCAGGTTCTACTATAATTCAATCTTCCGTAATCTTTTTAAAGTAGATCAAATTAATGGACTTTAGCACAAAGTCACATAGCTGATAACTGCCATGCTTGTTGGCCACCTTTTTTTTCAAAAAGTTTGCTTCACCTTATTCAATTAATGAGATATCTCCGATAAAATAAGTCACATTTTCCCGTTCTAAAATACTGGTATCCAAAAATCGTAGCATGTAACTGGCACTACAAGTACTCATGGAACTAGACTATTTTAAGTCTGATTTTTATTATAGACTATATAAAATCATTAAAAATATATATTATGATAGGAACTAGCGGGCTTCGTCCGCTATTTACGTTACGGATATAAAAATCATGTTTTTTTTTTTTAGGGAAAAAGAAATAAAAACCAATTTGACGATAGGTTTATAAAGACACATTTTGTATTTGTTATATTTCCGGGGGTGAGGAGGGGGGGGGGGGGGTACTATTTTGATTAAGTATAGCAATTAGTCCACATGGCAGATATAATTATGATAGACACTAGTGGGCTTCGCCCCTCTATGGCGCCTTATGGGTCCAGCTTCCACAACTCAGAAACTACCTTTCGGACATCAATGCAACAGATTCCAAACGTTATAATTAACTTAATAATCACCCTATATAGCATTAAAGTAAATTTATGAGTACTGCATACTATTTTTTTATCGTAATTTCTGAAGAGAAAAAATTATTTCGGTTTCATTCTTAGGTACTGGTCTGAAAAATTTTGAAAAAGGGGGGAAGGAGGGGACATGAGACTGCTGTTTGTCAAACAACACAACGGGGTCTGGCTTATTCAACTTGGTTTTTGATGACTTCAATTGGAAGGTGGTTTGTTTAAAAGAATGTGTTCCCTGCCCCATGAAAATTGGAACTATTGGTGCACCATCTATGTAAGGATTTAATAATTATAAATTAACATTTTGGATTTATTAATTTAAGGATAAAGTGTTTTTAAAGGAATATCAAATGAAACCCTCTGTGCGATCTGCGATTATACTTACCCACTTGTTTTTATATACAAACTGCTATAAGGAAAATTGTAATAAAATAGTAAAAATTAAATCTGCATTAAATTCCATAAGTATCTTTTTTTTAATCATTTTATCACTAACCTCAAAAAAGTAATGATATCAATGCAAAAACCCTTGACGGGTTAAAAGTTTCTGACGCAGCACTTTATCTTATGCTCTAAGAATTTTAAATATGGAACTTAAAAATACTGATATCAAATTTTGAGTGACGTTATGCTATTTCTTAAAAAATATATTTGTATTTATTTCATCATTTTATTTTTGTTTTATTTATAATCGCATGTGCAAAAGTTATGTTCAACATGAAAAGCTGCATAAAATTTTATTCGCTGTTGCTTTATCATTTACATCTCTCATAAATTCAAAATATGAGTTTTAAAAGATATGATATAAAATTTAAGTGACGCCTTGATGTGACTTTAAAAGGTTTGTTTTAAAATTCAATTTAAATTATTTTTGACTTGGTTGAAATATTTTTTTTACATCTACACAATACTTTTAATTTTCCAATTCACTGTTAAATATATCACTTTCATTGAATCTATACTATTCATTGAAATGTATTTATTTCAATAAATTGATTTATCTTTTGTGTCACGCTATTCAAAATTGTGAGTAAGATTTATGTAAATGGTTTCTTTGCGTCATTATGTCCAAACTACGTGAAATGTATGAAAAAGGATAGTTTGACGCAAATAAACCATTTACATAAATCTTACTTACAATTTTGAATAGCGTGACACAAAAGATAAATCAATTTATTGAAATAAATACATTTCAATGCATAGTATAGATTCAATGAAAGTGATATATTTAACAGTGAATTGGAAAATTAAAAGTATTGTGTAGATGTAAAAAAAATATTTTAACCAAGTCAAAAATAATTTAAATTGAATTTTAAAACAAACCTTTTAAAGTCACATCAAGGCGTCATTTAAATTTTATATCATATCTTTTAAAACTCATATTTTGAATTTATGAGAGATGTAAATGATAAAGCAACAGCGAATAAAATTTTATGCAGCTTTTCATGTTGAACATAACTTTTGCACATGCGATTATAAATAAAACAAAAATAAAATGATGAAATAAATACAAATATATTTTTTAAGAAATAGCATAACGTCACTCAAAATTTGATATCAGTATTTTTAAGTTCCATATTTAAAATTCTTAGAGCATAAGATAAAGTGCTGCGTCAGAAACTTTTAACCCGTCAAGGGTTTTTGCATTGATAGTATATATACACTAGGGTATACCCTCTGCCTTGAGCGTATACCCTCTGCTTAGAACGTATGCCCTCTTTTTTTTTTTTACGACTACACCACTGGTGTTTTCTGATGTTAATACAACATTTTAATATTTTTATAAATTAATACATTATTTTTAAGACATTTTTCTGTTAGTCCGTTACATGGGATAGATCCACGGATATTCCAAATATTCTCTCTAACTCTGACATTTGTATGCGAGTTGAAACAACAATGGATTTAATGAGGCACCAAGAATCGTTCGAAAAAATGCCAGATAGCTACGAAACTGCGACAATGATACATTTCAAAGGTTAAAAAGTAGAATATAAATTATAAATAAAAAATGATGAGCGTAGTGTTTTAGAAAAATACGTTTTTATCAATTAATAATTTAATATTAATATACGATTATACGTTGAGAAATCAATTTAGAAATCCTAAAATGATAGTTTAAATAATATTTCATTTTTTCTTTATTGTTGCCCTATCTCATAAAAGAAAACAGAGTAAAAATTAAATATATTTTAATAAATTCACTTGCTTACGTTTTCAACCAAGCGTAAGAAAAAGGGAATTTTTCATAATATAGAGTTCGGTGCCCACGCCAAATTAATGTATTGTAACAGAAAGTTTTGGGAAAAACATAAACCGCAGGAATGTTTATTAAAAAAAATAAAAATAATAATAATAATAATAATTTCCGCTTTTATATTTATTTATGCAGTAAAACGCAAAATTAATCATATCATTAATCATAATTAATCATATCATCTGGGTAGAGAATAAAACTCAAACGTCACGTTTGCAAGTGAAATGCTTATTTGTATAACAAAACATGTAATATCAACTAAAGCTGATTTATTTTTACAGATTTTTTGTACTTTTGTATTCACATGCACCTGCCCGCCTGCACCAATTCGGCGAAATATCGCCAGATTGGCAACAAAAATAAGTTGCCATAAACATGTCCAAATTGCCGATATTCCTATTCAAATGCCACTTCGACCATAACTAAGATCCTTTCATAATACTGTGCAAAAGTGAAGTTGCTTCTGAAATGAACGTGTGTAATTCTGTATTAATATATACCCACTGAACACGATTATCAGCATGAAAAAATTTCATTGGCTGTTGTTTTAAAAATACAGATATGCAAATGTAAGACTTTTTTCCAAATATTTATTATTTGAAATTATATTAACAAATAATAGGAATTGTAAACTATTTAAAAAAAAAAAAAAAAAAAAAAAAAAAACAGAAATCGATTTCTAGATGTTTCAAATATGCGAATCTAAAATTGCAGCTCATTCGGTCAAGTAGTTTTCGAGTTGTGCTGGAAAAACTCGAAAAATCGAAATATGATATCAAAATTGGGAGTTAATGTTCAAATTTTCAAAGTTTATTGTAATGTTAATATGGAGAAGGACCCTTTGCTTATTTTTTACCATTAACTGAAAGAAAACATAATGGCTATTTTTGTTTTTCTTTGCAACAATTTTTTGATTAAGAAGTATGCTGTGTTCATTCTTTCTAAATTTAGTAGAAATGAAAAAAAAAAAATAAAAGGTATTACACTAGTATGTAATTTTAACTGTATCATGATTACAGTTATTGTTTTTGATAAATTCGTTTGTATTTAATGTTTCTGATATTGTATTTATTTACAAAAAGTCTAATGTGACGCACACAATATGTAGAGTGTTAGGGGTGTTAAGAAGGTATACATATAACTTTTAATTACAAAAAAAAAGGGGGGGGGAGAAATTTATCTAGTCGTTTTTTATTGTCATATTCATGTTCAGTGCATCGAATTCATTAGGAATCAAGTATTTTTATATCCGAAGCCAGGGTTGTAGTGGAGCATGGCTTTAGCGTATACCCTCTGGTTTTCTTACAACTACAACTCTGTCTGAAGCATTACCTCCATCAATTTTTGTTGCTCATTATAAATTGCCCATGTCAAAGTGACTTGATACATACTCTCTTATTTAACTTGTATGCAGAAATGGGATCTTGTAATCAATTTTTAACCTGCTTCCTGATACGCTAGAATTGTAAAAAGTACCTAGTAAACCAAACCTTACTCGTTAGTTTTTACATTCTTTTAATTAACTCAACCTGCTTTTCATATGTAAAGCTTTTATGCTTATTTTTTATGTATTACCATGGTATTGTGTGTTACCATAGTATGTGTTCCATGCTTTGTATTATCCAGGTTAGGTATTGCCATGATATTATGCAATACTAGGGTCTGATTATCGAAAGGGCAAATAGGGTAGCTGCCCAGGGCTCCAGCTCTAAAAAGGGCTTCCAAAGCCAAAAATCAGGTTTTTTTTTTTTTTTTTAAAGCGAGTGCAACTTATGGATAAAAATATTTTACAAGGGCTTCAAACTGGATCTTTGCCCCAGGGATTAGTCAGACCCTGAGTAGTACTCTCTGAGCTTGGTGACATTTAGCAACAAAAATAAGTTGCCATAAACCTGTCCAAATTTGTGATAACTGAGTAATTTCAAGAAATTCATTCAAATTTGATTTTGACCATAACTAAGAATTTTTCATAGTCAGGGTCCATGGTCAAAGTGATTAAGTTTGGATGCCGTTTTGGCGAAAAAAAAAAAAAAAAAAAACTAACTGCATTCTTCTAATCAGGTGTGAATTTTTGATGGAAAGAATTTCATTTTATATGAATTATAATTTTGACTACATCTTAGTAATTAATATGTTTTCCTATAATTTAACCTTACATGTGTATGTACTGTTGTACATAATATATAAATGCATATGCATGTAGAAATCAGTGTTGTAGTCGTAAAAAAACCAAAGAGTATACGGTGTAGACAGAGGGTATATGGAGCTTTTAAAAAAAAATCCAGAAGGCACACGGCATATACCCCCATATACCCTCCACTGCATCCCTGGTAGAAATATTTGAATATTGTTTTTTACAGATTCGAAAATTGAAGATGGATCAAAATATCCAGATACACGATTTATTGAAACGATAAAATAAATTTGTGCGCTTCATATAAAACATATTAAACACAAGATGGGCTCAGCCTGGGTCTGAAGTGGGCTCGGTTTTAATTTTTATATCCGTCTTCAAGCTCGGGCTCAAAGAGAAAATTTTATTTATTTACAATTTGAAAAGTTGGGGAAAAAATTGCTGTTTGAGAATTAAGAATATAGTCTTAAGTTTCTTAAGGGGTTTCTGTTTGTCCTAAAATTCTCATGATTTTTAAGATTTTTTTTTTTTTTTCCAGTTACAAAAAAGACCACCTTCAGACTTTTTGCATTGTTTGCATTTATTGACATTCTTACATATTTAAATTTTTGTGTGAAAAAAATATATATATATATATAAATAATAATAATAATACTCCTTGTGCAATGGGGAGTATGTGCAGGTACACACCATGAAACAAATTTGATTGCTGAATTATGAAATATATATTAAATTCTTCCTTATTAGCATCTTTATCTGCCTATTGCAATAAGCATGGAGAGATTGAAGAGAGGTCAACAGTGGTGAATTCTTCAAAAAATATCTGTCTGTAAAGAGTCTTGTTCATCTGAGCACTTTTGAAACTCTTTCACTGAGCACTTTGCTCTGTATTTCAGTTATTTTTGAGAGGTACAAATTTTTACTTGGGAATAGGGGGTATAATGTAGTATATATAGTTAATATATATATATATTAATATAGTTAATATATAGTTATTAGTAGGTGTATACTAAATTTCAGCTGTTCCCTTCGAATCAGAAATATACAGCAGGGAAGCATTCCTTGTTATTTTCATAGCTTCTCAAACCTACTTACGAAAATTAGTGATTAAATTTCTTGTTCTCTCAGATTACAGTTACAATACACTTCTTTGATTTTGTATCTATATTGTAAAGTTTTTAAATGTGGTTGAAATTCCATTACTATTCATGAATTATTTACAGAGTGTACTTTTACTTAGGGTTTAGATCATCATGAATTTTTATCAGGCCAACATAACTGGTATGTTACATCTCATGCCCGACCAACATACTGCAATGTTTGCCGTGAAGCATTATCTGGTGTAACGTCTAATGGCTTATCTTGTGAAGGTAATAATTATTTTGCTACATTTTAGCTGGTTCTAAATTTTACGCACCCTGTCTCTATGTATTGAATCACGTGGGTGTTGACAAAATAAAATCCTGCTAGAAGTAAACATATTTTTGGGGAATAAACTGATGCCTTATTATAATGAATAAAAGTACTTTTTTTTGCTCAATCATACCCTTTTTCTTAGTGTTTAATTATCTTAAGTCAGGAAAATAAATCTTACATAAAGTAACATCAAAGATTAATAAAATTTATTTAAAAATTCAAAATCTGAAAATGGATTACAGCCTTTTCCCTGACTACCCAACCCTTTGCCAGCACCTGTCTGAATCAATAAAAAAATGTTTGTTAAAAAATTGAGTGAACGTTTTAGTAAACTAAGAGGACATAAGATTGTTTTTTCACCATTATTTTTAAATACATTAAAATATTTTCTGTCAAAAAAAAAAAAAGTTTGTTCAAAAGTTATGATGTCTTGTAAATGTGTTGTTGTTAACTTTAAAAAAATCCTTGATGTCCCAGCCTACAGCAATATTTCCAAATCTGGCTGATGTCTGGTCAAATCCCATCACAGCCAAATGCATTCTTTAATTTAGCTTTAATATGAATTTATTACAAATTAGTGAACAAAAATTGCTGATGCGACTGTATCTTTTTAGTTCATGTTTATTATTATACAGAATTTTGTTGTTTTTAAAAATATTTCTTTTTTCTAAATAGTTTGCAAGTTTAAAGCCCACAAACGCTGTGCTGTAAAAGCTCCTAATAATTGTAAATGGACCACATTATCTTCAGTTGGAAAAGATATCATTGAAGATGAAGATGTAGTAAGTTTTATTATTTTTATTTCTTTAGTGATATATTGTATGCAGGGTTGCAAAAAAGGCGGCTAAAATTAAAAAAAGCCACGACGGTGGCTTTTATTGGTTTTAACCGGCTTTTTTTGGCCAAAATTGGCCTTTTTTGGCCAAAATTGGCTTTTATACAGTAAAGCATTTTAATTATATATTACAACTTTTTATGTGTTTTTTAATTAGTTTTAAAGACATTTAATTGAGGTGGAAATCAATATAACCTAATTTTTCAATAATGAAGACATTAATATTGAAATAAAAGGCCATACCAATTGCTTTCTCTGGTATACACTGACCTTAACACCCTTTTTTTTTCATTTTTACTGCTTTATATAATTAAAAAGGACAATGGTTGCTTAGTTATATATTTTATTAACTAATTTTAAGGGACATTAATATACAAGTCTTATTTTATTTCTCATAAGCACTTATTTAAAATCACCTATAAAGTCATTTAATAAAAACATCATTTCTCTCTATTAAAACAGTATTATGAATAACTGCATTTATTTATGCATGAATATATAATATATGCACTATTTTAAATAGCAACTAGCTTTTCAAAATTTTAATACAACAAGTTTCATTTGGAAATTTTTTTTTAAATTGTTCTCTTTATTTTATGCAGTTACATGTACTAAAAATTTCCTCAAATGTTATATCCTTCCTAATTTCTCTTTCAACACTGTTCATTCTATGATTTTAACCTGTCCGTATGGTCATATTCTGGAATAAGTTACATAACAGCTTAGTAGCAGAAAAACTTTTTACATATATAATTTTTATAATTTAGAAAATCATTTGCTTATTACTGGATGTTCTCAAGCATTATATAATTTCAGTTATTAAATACATATATGCTATTTAGTTTTAATCAATTTTAAAAATAAATATCAGTATGTAAGAATGTTTC
Organism: Maratus speciosus; assembly: GCA_963932465.1. NCBI lineage: Eukaryota > Metazoa > Arthropoda > Arachnida > Araneae > Salticidae > Maratus > Maratus speciosus. Next base: position 147,487,302 of record OZ010791.1, read on the forward strand.
TATTTTGATGTGTGACATTTTCTTATTCTTTCATATAATCTTTAAAATGTGTGGTATGTGTAGAGCTATAATAAAGAATTCCAAACCAATACTTTAGAGTCTAATTTAATGTATTCTTTTGAATATTTATAATTTTTTTTATGATATAATGCCTTCACAGTTGCATTCTAGCAGTTATTAGGACTTATTTATTTGACAAAATTTAATAGAAGTTTTTTTTTTTTTTAGTAGAAAATATTTATAAGTGTATTAAAAATAAATTAATCCAAATTTTATATGAATTATCTATAAACCAACTTTTTGAAAAACAAAAGCCAGTTTTTTTCAATTAAAGCTGGCTTTTTTTGGCCTGGCTAAAAGCCGGCAACCCTGATTGTATGTAATAATTTATTATAGTGCTGTAATTCTCTTATATAAAAATATTTCTTTCAAGAAAACAGGTTAATGTTTTAAAATTTAGTTCCTTAATTTTGGGTGCCATTGAATATTGTTTTACAATCTAATTTTTGTCTACTCTTCTGCTTTTGTATCCATTCTTTCCTATAACTTACCTTTTAAAAACATTGTTTGGTTAATAGATAGTTTGTTTTAAATTTTGTGAATTAAATTAATTTAATGCAGTATTTGGCAAATGCCTTAAATTAATGCAGTTCACAAAATACTAATGCATTACTTTATATTTTAAAGCTTGTCAGTGGCCTTTATTGTCTAAAGTTTTAATTAATGATTCTTGTACTCTTTAAGTAATATATTTAATGAAGAATATTGCTTGCAAAAATATATTTCAGAATCTTTTATACTGAAATGGAGAAAACATTTGTTTCTTTTTTAAATCATAACTGAAATATAAAATGTTGTGCTTTTTTATATGATCTTCATAGTGATAAAATACTTAACAGTAAAAATAATAAATTACTGTACTATCTCTTAATAAAAAGTAGCTGTGTCTTCTGTAGGCTATTAATTTTTTCTATTTTATTTTTTAGAAATATAGGTAGACTTCTATATAATAAATATTTATTTTACAAATTTCCTTATTTAAAATTAATCTGTCGGTGAGATGTTCACCAAATCACTTTATAAATTTTATTTATCAAAATTTTCATTGTACTGAGCTTATTGCTGAATTCTGTATTTTTATTAAATAGAAGTCCATATGTCTCCAAATCTCCATCATTGTATGAAATGTATTTTACTTATCTTATGCATTTCTAGAATGTACAATGGAATAAATTATAGCTGCTGACAAGGTGCAGGCGTGAGAATCATTGCCCTTCCCTGAATTTTGAAATTTAATGAACTATTTTAATTTTTAAGAAATCAACCTATTGCAGTCACTTCGTTTATAACTATCTATATAACGCAAATCTTATAATCATGATAACATACAAAATACCAAACCACTTCAAATGAAATTAGGAGAGTGTATTGATCTTATCAGTATCTTGGAGGAGTTTGTTAATCAAGTATGTAGCCAGGGTTTTCGGTGCAGATTGACATTGCATAAAATTGCGACAAAATGTTTCATTTGGCAAGAAAACGAAAGATTGAAATTGCCAAATTGTGAAAGATTTCTTTTCATTCAGCAACACTCTCAATGATGTTATTATACTATTAATCATTTTCTGTGTAAATTATTATTTGTGTTTTGATATATTTTTTAAGAACTCGTTCATATTAAAAAAATACATATATATTTATAATTTGTTTTCATTTAACCCACTACCATCTTATCCTGCATCTGGACTCAACTCGGGTTTTTTTTCATAAAACTAGAAATAAATAAATTTGGCTATAATTTTTTTTTCAACTTTGTAAAGCTCTATAATACACTTGTTTTATTAGTTTTTATAATTGGTAGTTGTGAATAACTGTTCTAGAAAACCGTTGCAAATTTAGACCCTATTTTGAAAAGGAAAAATATAGCGTGCATTCAGGAGTTTAAAGAACAATTTTAGAATTGGCATTTCACGACAAATTTATTACTAACATTATTTGAATTTGGCTATAATTTTTCTTTAATAATTAGCTAAATTAGTCAAAATCCAGTGAGAACCCTATATGTAGTCCTTACAGTTCATTAACAAGGCACTTATCCCCCTCCCCCCTAGCTCTTATAGTTCATTTGCAGGGACACCCAAGTTTTCAATGGCATTCATCGAATGGCTAGGGTTTGAACCTCATATGAGTGTCGAAAATATATTACAGCCTATGGGCTGTTTTTAAAACATGATTTCAACAAATTTTGATATTTTCACTTTGCCTTCATTCAATTACTATATAAATTGTCTTTGTCTAAAATAGCAAAGTTAGAAGGAAGGAGAGGAATTTATTTTATTTGCGTTAAATCAGTAATATGTACAGTTATCTGCCCCCTTCTTCTCCCCCCCCCCCCCAAAAAAAAGACCACCTTATGCATTTTAATCTACAAATTGTCACACAAAAAAACTTTAACCATTCTACTGCATATGTCTTTTTTCAATTTTTGTTATAAAAATAAGCTTAATGGATTGTCTTCATACTTAAATTATGCCAGACTCTGAAATTTGCAATATGAACACCAATTTTGACTACACATTGGCTTTTTTTGGTAAATTTTACTGTAGTATTGATACCAAATACGTTCGATCTAGTAGTTCAGGAATTATGATCGTTTAAAGTTTAGAACTCCTAATGTTAAATTCATTATAATCTTTGCAAAACAAATTTCAGTGCAAGCAGATTTTTAAGCGTAACTAGAAAACTACGTAGAATTAACGACAAATTTGGATTTGCATATTTATAGCTTCTAGAAATAGATTTCTCTTAAAGTTTATAGCTTACATATAAAAAAAAAAATTTTATTTAAAAAAAATTGATACTTTATATCTATTTCTCCCTGAGCTTTATTTTTTAACATAAATTGAAAAAAGACATAATTTCCAAATTTCCAGTCAATTGTCTATTTCTGTTTTTTTTTCTTCCTGTCTCACAATTTGGCAGTTAAAATGCATAGGGTATACCCCCCCCCCCCCCCCAACAGTACTTAAAAACCTCTTCCAGTTGAGTTGGAGGGACATTTTAATCTCTGAGGATTTTCAAAACAGTAAAATTTATTGTTTCCAAGTATATTTTAAATAGTAAGACATTATGAGAGAATGGGAAAGGTGTTTCTTTTAAGGTTTGTGTGTTTAAAAGTTATCGTAAATGTGGGTTTAGTTGCAACCTCACCCTGATGGGGAAAAAGGAAAAGCTCTTTCAACTATTCCTTTAAAAAAAAAAAAAAAAAAAAAAAAAAAAAAAAAGCCGATAGAAGCTTATTAAAAAACTAGAGAACAGGAATTCTGCTTTTTCGAAATTTAGTGTCGCCCCCGGCATTTCCATTACAACATTTTCTTCTGATGGGCTGATGGCTACTATTATTATGAAACAGCCATTATAAATGAAGCGTTAGGTGAAGGTGAAAGAGCAGCCCTAAAAAGTTAGAACTCTGATTTTCTGGTCAGAATGGTGGGAAAAAAATGGCCATATTTTTTTTTTTTTTTCAAAAAAAAAATTATGCCCATTTTTTCCCCCCATTCTGACCAGAAAATCAGAGTTCTAACTTTTTACGGCTGCTCTTTCATCTTCACCGAACACTTCATTTATAATGGCTGTTTCATAATAGAAGCCACCAGTCCATCAGAAGAAAATAACTTGGTTAAGCGGGACTCTACTGCAGTACAAAACATATTTCAATTTTAAGATTTAAAGCATACATTTTATTTTGTGTAAAATGACATCATTCGCATCCGCTTAAGAATTCCACATTTACGATCTACTCTTAAACATCTACAGTAAAGCATGCATAGCACATCACTATCGCAAAATAATGCACAAATCAGGGATATATTTAGGAAAATTTTAAGTCCTTTAAAGGACCCTTCACAAAATTTTTTATCCCCAAACAGGACCCTTCACAAATTTTTTTACACCCAAACAGGACCCTTCACAAAGCATTTTATCCCAAAACAGGACCCTTCACAAAACATTTTATCCCAAAACAGGACCCTTCACAAAATTATCTGTCTCTTAAATAGACCTTTCACAGAATTTTTTCACCTTCAAATTGAATTTTTCACAAATTTAGCCACTTAAAAATAAAATCTGGCCTGCAGTAAGCATTTGAACTCACCAAAGAGCATATTACTTAGCTTTTTATATATGAAGGATGGAACATGAAGACATCGATAATTTAAAATTCACAAAGTTATGACTAGTATTTTCACAAAAATAAGAAAAACTTCACAATTTCACAAAAACAGGACCCTGTGAAAAAAGTCTGGACAGACCCCTGCAAATACAGCAAAAAGATGCCGTCATTCAAGAAAATCAACACACAACAAAAAAAGAAAAGGCTATGTAATGATTCATAGATACTTAAAATTAAATATAGTTTATAATAACTCCATTGTTTTAACAGAAATCATTCGTTTATATCTTTTTCAAAATAGCACGTATTTTAATTACATTTTCTTTCGGTTGTTATGAGAAAATGGCAACAAAAATGTATAATTACTATTTTAGAACTATTTTTCCTTTATTTTCTACAGAAATAGAGTACTTCCGTTGCCAATTCTAAGCAAATGGCTCCAAAAACTACAAAAAAAATTAATATTTCAAAAATAAATGCAGATACAGTTTTCAAACAAAATGCATTTAAAATAACTTTTTTTTTCCAATACGACGGTATAAAAATTGAAAATGTGCGATGCTTAGAAGTTAAAAAAATTGCTATAGAGTATTTAATCTTACTGCTTTGTTTTACGGCTGGCTTCTGTAAGGTAACGTTGTTTTTTGGAATACACAAAATAAGCTGGGAGAAAGAAATAGCATACCGTACTGGGGGTTAAAAAATACAGCGTAAGATGTGAACTACAAGCATATCTTACAAAATCTGGTCTCTCCCTGGATTTCATTCTGCCGGCTGCCATGGAATAAGTTAAGCATTTTGTGTAAAATTATGAGGTTAAGCATTACAAAAAAAAATATCCCGTGTGTGGGAAATACATTTTTTTTTTTCTTATTTTCAATGTTTTTTTTATAGAATATTGCCATGCCTCACCAGTGGCTTGAAGGAAATTTACCCGTGAGCGCAAAATGTAGTATCTGTGATAAAACATGTGGGAGTGTATTGAGGTTACAAGATTGGAGGTGTCTTTGGTGTCGAGCCATGGTAACTTCAATTAGAATTTATTATTATTATTATTTTATAATTGAGTATGACTATTGTCTAAAAGTGTAGCTACTATTTATTTTATGGAGAATTCCCTCAAGTTAGTGCTTTATCTTTTGTTTTTAATGATCTTTCAGTTAAATGAATTAATTTGTAGAAATTATTTAAAATATATTATTACATCAGTGTAGAGTACTTCCAATGACTGCTAAAGATTCTTTTGGCTGTATTGAAGATAGACTATTTATATTGCATAATTTCAGCAAACAATTTCTTAAATTGAAGAAATATAACTAAGGCATTAAACTATTTTTTATTACTAATAAAAATGTTGTTTTATTACTAATGTAAAATGAAAAATATTTTACTTCATTAGTAGTTAAAGGAGGGGTGTAATGGAAATACTTTTGTTATTATAAATATATATATATAACTACATTTAAAAAAAGGGCTTTTTCAACTGTGCACCGCAAATTTTCATAATTTTAAAGTGCAAGACTGCTTAGATACCAATTGCTATTTGCTCATTCTTGGATGCATTTGTGTGTTTCAGGTAGATTCCGTATGAAATACTACCTATTACATTCTTCCCTATGTTGTAATTTCTGAAATACTTTTGCAGATCTACACCGATCATGACCCCTAGAACCCAAAACCACCCTCAGTAAAAAATTTTATATCTATCTATCTATATATATATATCACTTTCTTCTGAACACGATTACTTCCACAATTTTGCACAAATCTATTCCAAACTGATGCATAAAATCAAGGGGCATAAAATCTCGGTCAAGTTCGTTGATAGACAAAATCGGACCAAGGGGATGGAAATAGGGAGGGGTTTTGTGAAAACCGAAAAAAACCCCATAACTTCTTAATTTTTGTACATATCAAATCAGTTTAAAGTTTTTATTACTTCTAAAAATAGGGCCAAAAATTTATGTACCACAGATTTTTGATCAAATTAAAAATGGGCTCAAAGGGCGCAAAAAATAGGGTTTTGGGGAGAAAAAAATTCATAACTTCGTCAATTCTCAAGATATCAAATCCAATTAATTTCATTATAAATCTCCTTAATAGTATCTACAACTTTTATATTCACAAGTTTTTGATAGGACCAATTCGTACCGCAAAAAAAATTACAAACGAAAACAAAAAGGGGGGTTCAAGAAGAAAAATCCATAACTCTGTCAATTTACAAGATATAAAATTCCCATGAATTTATCATATATCTTCTTAATATTGTCTACAATATTTATATACACAAGTTTTTGATAAGACCAATTCTTACAGCAAAAACAAATTGAAAATACATAGCGGTTGAAGAAAAAAATCATCTTATTAAGGGTGTGTTGAAATCCAAACTGCTTATTTTCTGACTCATTTTTGCTCTCAAACGCACCCAATTGGTAGATTCTCTTATTCGGAAACTATATAATGTACCATAATGATCAATTTTTTGATAGAGGCAGAATATATTTCAAAAAATGATGTCAAAGTGGGCATTTTGAACAGAAATTTCCCGAAGCGATTGTGTTAGAAATGAAAAATATTGTCCTATTGAGAAAATAATTGATCATAAATCAAGTTTTAATTAATTGAACGAAAATAAAAACAGATGTTTTTTATAAATCTCTTCAAAAATCACGTCAGCAAGTTTAATATTTTTTCTATTAAAAATGAATCTGAAAATGTGCCAAAAAATTTCGAGTTGTTGAGCATGGAAAAATATTTTTTTTTAATACCTCCTTAACGTGATTCTGATAAAACCAGCTATTCTATAAAAATGAAATAAAAACTCGTCAAAAGCAGCCAGATAAAATTGTTAAAGTGGATAAATCTCTAATCATGATTTAGTTTTCATTGGTGAAATTAGTATACTTAACTTCGAAATCTACCTCCGCCTGTAGGCCGGGCTAGTAAGAATTTTTTATTGATGGAGTATCTGCTGATTGATGTTTAAAAATTTCTTAAACTCGACCTATAAATAATGTATCTTATGTATTTCACAATTTCTATTTATTAGCAATGAACTGCTGTTATCTGAAACAGACTGTAGTACTCTCCCAGCAATGAAATTTTTTCCACTATTGTAAAGTTTGAATTAAAAAAAAAAATAACTTGGAAATAAGTTGCCTTTTTCATTATATCTGAAATATATTGATGAAATTGAATTTTATGAAGCTTTTTTACTTTATTTAGAGAAATAAATGTTAAACACATAGCTTTAAAAGAAATTTCTGAAATTAAAGTTCAAATTCAGCCTTATGATTTAGTTTTGTAAAGTTACATGTTCTGAATGTTCATATTATTTTGTTTGCTTATCTGAGAATAAAATAATTTTTATTAATTTTTTATTAATTAAATATTTTTATTTAATATTTTTTAATTAAAAGAAAAAAAAATCTGTTGAATCCTGTAATAATAGAGCAAAGCATTTGAATTAAATTCTGAATTTGTAATTAGCATAAGATAGTATTATTGACTTCTCCACATTATTACTTAATGTTCTGTAACATATTAGATTTTTCCGTTTACTCCGTACTGACAAGTCAGATCTAATTAATTTCTTTTTCTGTTTTTGTGGTTTCTTTTATTTTCCCTGCAGTAAGTTTTGATCAAATTTTGTTGTTCGAATGATTGTTTCTTATATTTTGCAAGTAGTAAACAGTGGTTTTAAATAACTACATTTATAATTTTTTTAATGCTCTGATCAAGTTTTATACAGGGAAATATATAGCATTACTTAAAAAAAATATCCAAATAAAAAGAACAGTAAATATCTCTCTCTACTCTAAAAAAAAGTTATTATCCCTGCTGTGGCAACCATATTTGAAAGCATAGTATCTTTTTCACTTTCAATGTTTAGAAGATGATAGACATGCTGAAGTTTTTCAGTCAAAGAATTCCCATACTAACTCTTGTAAATCATCATATAAAAAAAATATATGTTGCCATTTGATTAGTAGTAACGTGTATTAATTATTGGTACACTTAAAATTTCCTTAGAAGTTCATGTAAATATAAAAGAATCGTACCAAATTGTAAAATTTTCAATACTAACATTTAATTTTGACATCATATTGAAATTCTCAGTGAATTTTACCTTAGTATACCAGTTGGAAAGCCGTTCAGCTGCGTAGTTTAGGAATCATGCAGGGTATATTAAATATAGATAAGTTATTAAGTTTAGTTAGCTGTTAAGAAAATTTTAAAACTTTAACTGTTAATTAGTCTAACTTATGTTATCAGTTTAAAAGACTTTAAAAATCAAGGGCGGATCTGAAGAGTCCTCAGGGGGGGGGGGGGGGCGATTTTAGAAATTTGGAGACTCCAATCTGATACGCAGGTCGGGGCTAATTTTTTTGCGAGAAGGGTTCGGGCTGCCCCGAATTTTGAAAAGAAAGTCTAAATATTTTTGAATATAAAAGCTAAAGTAAAAGATCCATAACTGACACTCCCAAACAATTAATCTTCAGGATTATGTAAAAAATACTAATTTGTTATAAGATCGCTTGCCTCAGATAAGTTGTAATTCAATAAAGAATGCTTTGAAACTTATTAAAAAACATACCGGGTGTCCTAAAATGGACTGACTGACCCAGGCAAAGTCTCATGGATTTAAACTGGTGCGACCCTAATCGGGTCGCGCCGGGCTCGAGCTTCACCACAAGTCATTTCCAGTGAGGATGCATAATGCCGTTTTACAAACCCTTTTGTTGCCCAAGTGGGGGTGGGCGATCACCCCCCTCCCTAGATCTGCCATTGTTAAAAATACATACATGGAAATTGGCTGGAGAGAGAGAGATAGCTGGGAAAACAAAATGAGGAAAAATGTTTTTTACAAACATTTTATTATTACTGATAGATTTTATTTACCTTTACTATCAGAATGAACTAAAATTTTTAATAAACTACACAAAAGAGATTTCAACAATGTGGGTAGTTTTTAAGCATAACTTGAAAACTACTTTCCAAAATGAGCTATAATTTTGTATTTGCATATTTAAAGCTTCTAGAAAAAACAAAAAGAGAAAAAAGCTTCTTTAAAAAATCATAGGTTACAGTTCATATTGTTTTTAAATTATATATATAAATATGTATATATATAGTTTAGAAATTAACACTTGAGAGAGAAAACGATTTTTCTCTATTAGAAAAATGGCTTCATACATTCTTAAAATGCTGAATTGATATTGCAATATACAAGATTCAAGCAGGCCAGTCTGACCCTACACTCGAAGGCCTAATGAATGATTTTTAAAAGTTCTGTCTGTCACCTATAAGTCAGTTAAATTGTATAGGTTAGAAATGTATGCATTCCTAGTCATGGCATGACATACTTAATATATTTAGCCATGGCCTATATTATAAGACTAGATGCAGGTATATATGAGGCATTGTGAACCAGGGTGGACTACCCCATATTTTTGGGGAAAATGAGTTAGAAGTGCCAAAGCATTGTATGCCATGCCATCTGCATTATGAATTTTATTAATTATGAAACTATTCAATAGATGGCTCAACATATCTTGTATATAAAGTTAGTTATTGGGAGTACAAATTAATTTGGTCCGGTTTTTTTTAGTTAAAAAAACATTTTATTTATTATCAAAATGAAAAAACATGTTATTCAAAGTATTGTCCATCGGCAGCCTCAACCTTTGTCCACCTTTCTGGCAATTTTCGGATTCCATCTCTGAAAAATGAGTCCTCTCTGGACGCAAACCATGAATCGAGCCATTCTTGAATTTCTTCGGAAGAAGTGAAGCGGTGTCCAGCCAAATCGTGATGCATCCGTCGGAACAACCAATAATCAGAAGGAGCAATGTCTGGCGAATACGGCGGGTGGTGTAGGACCTCCCATTTCAACGTTTCCAAGTAATTTTTAACGACAATTGCCACATGGGGACGACCGTTTTTCACGCAATGCTCGGCTCAAACGCATTAATTGCAGTCGGTAGCGTTGGCCAGTAACTGTTTCGCCAGGTTTTAGCAGCTCATAGTACACTATCCAAGTCTGATCCCACCAAACGCACAGCATTACCTTCAGACCATGAATATTCGACTTGGGCGTTGATGTTGACGTCGATGGCAATAATTCACCAGGCCGAGCATAGTATTTTCTCTTCTTGTGGTTATCGTAGTGTATCCACTTTTCGTCTCCGGTAACAACTCGATCCAAAAAACCTTTCCTTTGTTGTCGTTCGAGCAGCAGTCCACTGATGAAAAATCGCTTTTCAACGTCGCGCGGTTTCAACTCGTATGGGACCCAATTTCCTTGCTTTTGAACCATTCCCATGTTTTTTAAGCACACGGAAATTGCTTGCTGAGTGACTCCCAACGATCCTGCAAGCTCTTGTTGCGTTTGGCACGGATCTTGATCGAGCAATTCCTCCAATTCGGCGTCTTCGAACTTTTTCGGCTGGCCCGGGCGCTCCTTGTCTTCGACACTAAAATCACCATTTTTGAAGCGTCGAAACCACTCTCTACATGATTTATCAGATGGCGCAGATTCACCATATACTTCCACAAGCGATCGATGCGCTTCAGCGGCACTTTTCTTCCAATTAAAAAAGAAAATCAAAACTTCCCGCAAATGTTGTTTATTTAGCACAAAACTCGACATATTGAATGCTCAGAAAACCAATTTTGTTGTATAAAACTCGAAGCTTCGTTGACTGAATATGGTTGACAAAGGTCAAACCTTTCTAACAATGCCAAAAACATCTATCATTATTCAGTAAACAAATCAGCCAGAGCCATCTATTGAAAATGGACCGAATTAATTTGTACTCCCAATACCAGTACAAGAGTGGATCAAGTGGCTTACCAACAAAATTCGTTCCAAATTTTGTGAAGCATTTTTCTCGAAATTGTAGCTGGCAAGGTTGGTCTATTTTGGCTCTCAACGTCTCATATGTACTGCGGAATTACAGAATTCTTTTTTTTTTCTTGATTCATATGAAACGCTACATGATATTTGCACAAGATAGTTACGTTTTCACCAGAAATTCTGCATAATTACTTCATTTAGTAATTGTAATATCCCGTTAATCCGCCCTTCCCGATGAAACGTCCCATTCACCCCCCCCCCACCACCACCACCACCACCCCCCACCCCCTTCATAAGCAAATTTGAAATTTTAATATTCAACCCCCATGTCAAATACCAAGTATTTTTTCTGAGAGTATTTTTTTTTTTTTCGACGCATCAGAAAGATGCATCAATTCTAAACATGATATCCCTAGACAGGGGTGAATATGTTTCGAATTTTCCGAAAAATTAAGCATTCTGTTCGGAAAATTTTAAAAAATCGGACATAAAAAAAAAGTTGTGAAGTGCGACAAATGATCACCGAAAAAATCAATTTCGTCTATCGTTCTCAGAAAAAAATTGCCAGTTTCATCATAGGATCACAAAGAAACAGGAATTTCATCAAAGGCTCGCTGAAAAAACGTATATTACGTCAAAAGATCGCTGGAAAAACACAAACTACATTAAAAGATCACAAAAAAATGAAACGAGAATTACGTTAAGGAATTGCGAAAAAGAAAAAAGCAAATTTTGTCAAAGGATCGCGGGAAAAACGCACATTTCATCAATGATCACTAAAAAATGTGAATTCTGTAAAATAATTGCAAAAAAATGTACATTTAACCAAAGAAATGCACATATCATCAAAACATCACGAAAAAACGCGAAATTTGTCAAAGGATCACGGAAAAAAAATAATTTTCATCAAAGTATCGCGATAAAAACACAAATATTGCGACCCCCCCCCCCCCCCCCATGAAAAGATAGCGGAAAAATCCCATGTAAGTGCCCCTTCTGATTATTTTACGATTTTTGGTAACATCTGGGGTGGTGGATTAACAGAATTTTACGGTAATAGCAGTTCTGTGGTAAAATTTGTGAAAAATAAAACTTGTCTATAATAGGGATGCACCAATATTCAATACATACGTATTTGGTCATACTACTGAATATTCAGTTAGGCTTAATATCAAAATATTCAGTCTGGCTGAATACAAAATTATTTGGAAAAGCTTCTTAATGTTTTTTTTTTAAACCTTACACAACTTCTTCTTTTAACTGTCAATTAACAAATATGTTTAGAATAACTGTCAATAAATAATATATTTAGAATAAGTAGGAAATAGAATCATTTGAATAAAAGGGATTGCTTTTACATTATTTATTTGCTGCTTGAAAAATGACATTTAAGAAAATTAATAATTAACGGTAACCTTCATAAAAAATAGGTGTTATGGTTCATAGGAATTAATGATGTACAAATGCAAGTTCTTGAATAGTGTCTGGTAATAATCTGCATCTTCCTTTCTCACAAACAGGGGGCCCCACCAGTGGCCGAGAGGTTCTGCTCTCGAAGCTGGTAGACGGGAGGTGCTGGGTTCGATCCCAATCGCGTCCGTCGGCCTAATCGTTCGGAGTTTTCGTGGTTTTCTTCGAGCCGTGGATCTTCCATGCGTTAATACGGATTAGGTTCCCTTAGAAAGACCCCCACGGAGGGCACTTCCCCCGGGCCTATATCCCTCATGTAGATAATTGGCCGTCAAAAATCAACCCAACCCTACAAACAGGGTGTTCCTAAATAAAATTAAACAAACTTTCAGGGTTAGTGATAGGTTTCAAGAGAGACAATTTTTGTACTGGAAACCAGAATTGCAATCCACCTATTCAGTCAAAAATACAGTGTATCTCACTTCAGTTCAAACTTGAATTTTCGTTTATTATGTGGAATGTATAGTATTTATTCATTCGTTTATAGGGGCTTAAAAAGAATTTAGTTACAGTGGCTACTGTCTAAAAGTGATAGTTTCTGGAAATGTGTTTTCAGATGCAGTCTCCATTTTTAAGCTTAATCATATTTTAGTATGTTATGTCATTTGGGTAAATTCTGTAGATCATATACAGGATTGTGCAAAAAAATGTATAAGCATTATGGTCTATGAATGTGAATTGCTTAAAGATTTAAAAAAAAAATTGTGTAATGCATTTTCCAGCTTATCTATATTTAGTATACTAATATATGTCTTTAGAATATAAATAAATTCATATATAGATATGTGGTGTGTATAAAAATCTGTAGATTATATACAGAGCTTCACAAAAAATTTCAAATTACCCTCTGTGTATAGTAATTTATGAAAGTAAATCTTTAAATGAGTTATGTGCCTTTTAGCTGAATTGAACTTTAGCAATATATGCAAATTTATAGATCATATACAGGGCTGCTCAAAAGAATTTGAATATCGTATTGACTAGGAAATTAATTACTGAAATCGAACTGTGTTATGTATTTTCTAAATTATTTATTTCAATATCTTTTAATAGTGAAGTTTTGTTACAGTATTCTGAAAGTATTGGAAAATGTTCATAATCTGTGTGTGACTTTTTTCAGTTTTAAAAAGCAGTATTTCATTAATTTTGGCTAAACATTTTGATAACTGTAGTATAACATACTTCATTGCTTTTTTTTATTTCATTCACTTTATTAAATATATTTTTTTATTTCTCTAATTGTTTTTTCTCTATTTCAACATAGGTACACTCTTCTTGTAAGTCTCAGTATCCCGAAAAGTGCCCTCTAGGAGTTTGCCGTGCATCTATAGTTCCACCAACCTCTTTACATAGTATTGGTAATGATGAAACCTGGGAGGCAACATGTCCTCTTGGTTGTAGTCCTTTATTAGTATTTGTAAATTCAAAATCAGGTGATAACCAAGGTGTGAAATTTCTTAGGCGATTTAAGCAGCTGCTCAATCCTGCACAAGTATTTGATCTCATGAATGGGGGACCAGGTTTAGGGTACGTATTTTTTATTTTGATGATATCAGCGATTTAAAAAATAGACAATTTAATGGAGAATTTATTTTCAATGCATTTTCTTTATTTATAACATTGTTTTTTTAATAAAACTATCTTATAAATCAATTTTGTTTTCTTTTTTGAGATAATATATTCAACAGGATTCGTATTCATCAGGGGATTATGGGATTCAGGAAAAAAACGGGGGATAAATTTTGGTTGTAAAAATCAGAGGAATCTCAAGGGATAATGCAAAAAATTCCCCAAACCTGACAGAATGATTGATTACTCAAGTTAACTTAAAAAGTATGTTATCACAACTCACAAAAGTAAATTTATGTCTGCCAATCTTAAATATTTCTTAAAGCCTAATTATTTTTATTAATGACTTTTAAAAAAAAATCAGCAAATGTTATTAAAAAATATAAAAAAAATTAATGTTTTCTGATATGATATTATAACTGTCAACATTTACACTTTTTTTCTTACCATTAATTTTAAATAGTAAAATTTGTCTTATTTATCCTCTTCACGCCCTTGCCCACATATGTGGACGTTTAGTTTTTTATAATTATAATTACTGTCAATAATAAAAAGAACAAAAATTTTATAATAACTTATTCTCTACAGAATCCCTCAACAAGCGAAGTAAAAATTTTATGGTTTGACTGCACTGATAACGTTATTTCTGATTTAATTTTTCGGCAGTCTGTGTTGTTAGATTATTTGGACAAATCATTAATATTGGAAGATAATAATATCAGATATATTAAATATTAAGTTTTAATAATTTGTAGAAATGTAAGAAAGAAATTTAGTATTAGTTTCTTATTTTATAAGAAATCACTTCACTCATAAATTACCATTAACTCTCAGTGGCCACACGTTATTTTATTTATAATTTTTTGTGAATATTTATTGTCCCTCCCCCCCTTTTTTTTTCCCTTTTTGAATTCCTATTAGTATAAAATGAATAAATCAAAAAAAAAAAAAAAAAAAAAAAAAAAAAAAAAAAAATTCTCACCATAAAAAAATTGTCTCTGAAGGTGTTTAATGAAAAAATCTCTGATTAAATAACTCTGAGTTTTTCTGTGAAAAAATAGTGGAAGCAAAAAAGCATAAAAATATGTGATATAAATTTTAAAAAGAGTAAAAATGCAACATTTTGAATTATAGTAGAAATAACTTTTATTATATGAGTACCATGATATTTTGTTTGCAGTTAGTACAATTCTTACATGAAAATGTTTAATACAAAAAGTAACAATTTTTAGCAACCCTACTATCTTTTTAGTCATTTGGAACATTCTATTAATCACAAAAGTACAGGATATGGTAATATTATGTGAAAAAAATTACTGTAGCATTTTCAGTTGAACCAATCACTTTACAAGGGCACAATAGCTTGACAGTGCCCTTAGAGCAAAAGTAGTCAGATCTTGGTTTTAATTAATAACAAATGACAAAAAATAATAGGAAAAATAAAGTGTTTTATCCCTATTGTTGAAAATTGATGATTTGGAATGTGAAGTCTTTCTTTTAAAGGTGCACTAAGACAGTGGTTAATACTTTTATGTACCTTTACAAATTCCTCTAGAAATGTGTACCTCTAGAAAACCTTAAATATGCAAAGAGATATTTTTGCTTAATTTAAAACAAGAATTTTTTCTTGGTTATTACAATTATCATAAGTAATACTCATATTTTTTTTTAATTATTATTATTGCATTTTTGCTATTAAAAATATGACAGGCTTTTAAATCTGAATAATACAAACTTCTGATTTATTCCTATGAAAAAAAATATTCATTGTAATATTTGTTAAGATTATGCCTGCATTTTATTAGCAATTCTGTTATGAATGTTAATACTTTTCTATTTGCAGTTTGAGGATGTTTAGAACATTTAATCCATTCCGTATTCTAGTGTGTGGTGGTGATGGTAGTGTTAGTTGGGTTTTAACTGAA
The DNA here is from genome assembly GCA_963932465.1 of Maratus speciosus. Lineage (NCBI taxonomy): Eukaryota > Metazoa > Arthropoda > Arachnida > Araneae > Salticidae > Maratus > Maratus speciosus. The sequence continues at coordinate 147,503,296 of OZ010791.1, forward strand.
ATAGATAAGCTCAATATGCATAATCAGGTAATTGAAATGTTCTTCATTTATTATAAGTGTATTTTATTTATTATCAGTTAAAAGTAGCATTTTTTTTAAATTAATTGAAATTAATTATAAGTTGAAGATTATTGGAAAAAGTATTTTTAAATCATATGTTTAAAGTAAAATAACAAATCTTTCAACCTTGATACTAAAAATTATCACATTGTAGTTATACACTTTCAAGAGAAATTTCCATATATCTCAGCTTCCTGCAAATCTTGCATTATTATTATTATTTCTAATGTACTTGTAGAGAGTCATACCCCCTCTCATGTGTTGAATAATTTTATCAAATAAAATTAATCTTTGTTTTCATAAGTGCATTTTCTCCCTTAATTGTTATCTAACACAAAATGTAATATTGCAAAATGGTGCAACTAAAATAGAAATACGGTCAAACTGGGTTAATGTGCATTTCAAGGGACTGGACAAAAGTCACAAATTGAGCGGCATCGCATATTAAATGTGATTTGCATAATACTGCCAGAACTGAACTTATTTACATATCTAATTGCCTAAATGAATTTTAGAGCTTTCAATTGCATGTTTACAGTCAAAAACTGCATCTATTATGCATATTTAGATTAAAATTTATCATTATTAAAGTTTAACTCATTGTTTGTTTTTATAAGACCAACTGGAGTAATAACTGAAAATAAATATGGATTCAAATATTGCTTTATTGTTGATTAATATGTTACAACCAAAATAACTTCTCGCTTGGTTAATTTTTTTACACAAACCAAAATTTATTAAATCTTTGCAGCACATCTCAGTTATTAAAATCGTATTAAGTACTTGAGATAATGAGTATGATTTTAATCATTCCTTAATTTTTAATAAGAAAAAAACTATCCTTTTAAATCTTTGTGTTAAAAAATATTCTTAGCATGGCAGAAAGTAAAGAAATCATAGAAAATTTTTAACGATAAATATAATCATCTCTTATCATAATAATTTTTATGACATATCTGAGCAAGATGCTAAAGGCATTTGAAACAGCAGATAATGTCAGAATAGGTGGGACATTTTGTGTTTATCGTCATCCTTACCCTTACCTGCTTCGTTCTTGGAGTCATGAACACAGAGATATTTCTTTTTTGCATCTTTGATAATGTCTTCTAGACTCCCAAAGTTGCTTGTACTGATGCCTTCATCAATGTCAATTACTCTTCGGGGAAGATCTGATTTTCCACAATGCATTGACTCACAGCAATTCAATATTAAGATCGAAAGTAATCATCCAATTCCTTGCAAATATAATTTTTGTTTTATGTAAAACTGGCCTCTCGTAAACAGTTTGAATTTGTTTTTGGTTTGACGCCATCTCAATGTAATGAGACTGCTTTCTATTCTGAAAGCTGACAGATGTATATATCGCTCAACGAGGAACCAATGAACTAGACTCCTTTGGTAGTTTTTTTTTTTTTTTCGGGCCTTAATTACACCCTGATCCAGCTGCTGCAGCATACCTGGAATCTGTTGACAAAAACTTGATGTGGACATTCTAAAAACCCTGAATGTTCTTCGGATGGGCTGAGCAGTCTCCACAAATGGCTCTACCTTCCCAGTTTTTTCTTGCGTTTGCAAGACGAAGTTGTACATCGATAAGATGAAAAAAAACTCTGTCATCCAAATCTGCTTGTTTGTATACTAAAAAAAAAAATAATAATAATAATAATAATAAAATAAACACTTCCTTTTTTTTTTTTAGCATTATAGATTTTGTTAAATGCCTTAATTTTTTCTGTGCCACCTGCATTTCTTCAGACAAACACTTCCCTCCAGTTTATTTGTCCTTTTTTCCACCTTTTTCAGGCAGTAATTTATCACTATGATGAAAAGTCCACATTTAATTACATTGAAGATAGCATGAGTGATATATACTTTGGCAATTTGCGGAACCTCTGTCGTTCTCTAACAATCTACATTTTCGGTGTTCACTACTGCTGCTTCCCCAGAAATATGCTTGTATACAATTCCATACCAATTTTTAAATCTGTCCAGCTATCTATTTGATGGTTCAAATTTTCTGTTGAGAGTCTGTGCTATATGTGAAGCCTTCTATTTCACTACTGATCATTACAAGATATGTTCAAAGCTTGAGCTAACCAGTCAAACAATATCCTTTATATGCCATTGTATTTTTTTAAATTTTACCTTCAGTCTGTTGAACAAATAAGCAGCTGAAAATTTCTTTATTGGGTTCTGGATTTTTTAGCAGGATCCGTAACATTAATTTGAAATATTTATTGTTTTTGCAAATGCTGTTTTATTTACCTTGACCTTCGGAGTCATATTTTTATATGACACAGATTTATCCAGTACAGATAAACAGAAGCACACAGCTCTAGGGAGGCTTTATTCCCAACATTTGTATGCAAGAGAAAAAAAGGATTGACAGCATACACTGTGCAGAAAAAGAAGTAACAAAAAGGGACAAAAAATCATCTCTCTCTCTCTCTCTCTCTACATCAATAAAAACATGCAAGATTGCTGATTTAGCATTTTTTTTTTTTGAAATAGCTACCATTATTTTAGATTAGTAGTATTCATCTTAATTAATCTGTTATTAAATGAGATGAATATTGCTATTTGGAAACAGTGGTTTTTATCTGAATAAAAAATCTGCTAATTGGCAAAACTAGAAAATAGGGAAGGAATTCACATGTAGTTCTATGAATTCGCGTCTTAAGCGAATTTTTTTTTACCTGAAGCGACCCAAGGTTATTAGACATATAAGGTTGGCTCGTCACTATGGACTCCGTCCCGCCCACTCTCGTTGCTAGGCAGAATCATACGTCACAAGAATCCAAAAATCCTTATTTTCCTGTCGGCCGTAACCCGTGTTTGCTATGTTTATGTTCGTTCGTCTAAAATATTTTTCTTTTTAGATTTAAAGACAAATACATAAAAACTTGAATTTGAAGCTCTCTTTTAATATTTTATTTCATAAAGAGACATTCAATGAAAAGAAAGATATTTTAAAGAAAACTGTTGAATATATATAATCAAACACATCCAATTTAAATATCGACAGTATGTTAATAACTTCTTTTTCTAAATTACGAATCTTTATCCGCGTAAAATATTTAAATGCTAAGTCAGAAGAGATGAAATCATTAAAAAGAAAATTAAAATTTAGCACTAGGGATTGTGTAGAAAAAAAAAAATGAGAAAAACTATTGTATAGTTGTTTTATTTTTCATTAGTATTTTCTTTATTATATAAAATCAAATGCTTTAAATTGTAAATAATATGTGAACAGTTGAACTGTTGTAAATATTATTATTTTTTAATTATTGATATATTAAATATAAAAAATTGATGGTGTTAATTATTGTGAGGGCTAATTTCTCCACTACTCCCTCCCCCCTCCCCCTTCCTTTGTATCAGCCTCTGGAAATAACCAATACTTGGTTAAAAAAACCTGTAGGAAGATACTATGTGTTTTATATACAGTACAAAGTCTCAAATCCGGACGTCCGAAATCCGGAATTCTCCAAAATTCGGACATTTTCGTAATTGGCGTTTTTATTTTAGCGAAAAGTAAAATAAACAGCTAATAATCGCATAAAACAATATTATATTAAGCTAAAAGTTTGAAACCGAATCCCTTTTACGAATGCCAAAAAAATCTCTAAATATCACACGGAAAAAAAATCTTTAAAAATTAAAAATCACTGCAAGAATTCTGAATAAACTTTATTAAAAAGAGGCCATTTATAATACTGAACTAAAAGATTAAAACCGGATTCCTTTTACTAATGCGGAAAAATCGCCGCGAAACGTAAAGGCAGAAAAAATAGCAAACTTTAAGCGTTTGAAGTTTGCAGAGAACATAATTTACTATAGCGAACAATACCATTGTAACTGGAATTCCTTCATGAATGCCAAAATAATTGCCTCGAAACGCAAAAATTCGCATTACAAATCGCCCAAATTTCAAAAATTGTGTAGGATAAAATGTACTATATTGAATTAAAAGATTGAAAATGAATTCCTTTTACGAATGTCAAAAAATTGCCTCTAAAAATCTAAAATTCACATAAAAAATTCGCGAAAATTTCAAGAAACGCTGTACGAATTCCAAATAAACATTATTAAAAAGAGGACAACATTTACCATATTAAGCTAAAAGACTAAAACCAGATACCTTTTAATGATTTGGGAAAAGTGCCACACGCGCGAAAAAAGAAGGAAATTTTTTTTTTTAATTTAAAAATCGCAAACAACAAAATTTATTGTCTAAGACATTGTAACCAGAATGCTTTTGTGAATCGCAAAATAACGCATTCAAAATCCCTAAAAAGTCATTAATCACGTGGCTAAAACTTTGAAATCGAATTACTTTTACGAATGTCAAAAAATCGCCGTATAACGAAAACAAAAACTCTTAAAATCGCTTAAAAAATGCGATACATTGAAAAGTCGATGTAGGATTTCCAAATAAACTTCACTGAAAAGAGGTCAAAGTTTATTATACTGAATTAGAATATTGTAATCAGAATCCTGTTAGTAAAGTAAAATTTTTTTCGCAAAATTCATAAAAACGATAAAAACCACGTAAAAAATTAAATAAAAAAAAATTGTTGTAATTGAGATAGTTTTTACTTTTTGAAAAACACATATTCCCCAATTAAAATATCTCTTTAGTATTATTTTAATTTATTTTCTTTTAATTATTAATTAATTGTTTTCTTTTTAGTATTAAAATGCTTTCCAATGCGTAAATAATTCACCGGTGAAAGTGGATAAAGTTTTCATTTTTTTTTTTTTTTTTTTAATTATGCAAATGAACAAAAATTCGGAAAAGTTCAATCGACGAGTTCTGGACGATTCCGAATTTTTGACTTTGTACTTTACTAATATATGCTTTAAAAGAATCATAATTGCATATGTTTAAGTCTTTTTTACTGTTTTTTACAACTTACAAATATTTTAAAACTTATTAGTCTTTATAAACGTAATTCTGAGAAGTTATTTTGTTTTTCTAATTTGTAGAAATTCATATTAAAACGTACATTTTAATTAAATCAATTCAAGTTGCAACCCACTATTTTACTAATTTAATATATATATATATATATATAAATAAGAAATTGTCAACTAGTAAGTAAAAAATATATATATCATAATAACAAAATAAGAGAGAAAGAGTGAGAGAGAATATAGAGCAGCTGTAACTGTTTTTTCTCTTTTTTTCAAAAATGTTTAATTTTTCACCCCCATGTCACTGTAAAGATTTTAAAACTTATTAATTTTCTTCTGTGTAGTTTTAAAACTAAGGTCTCTTATTTCTTTACACGTTAAAAAAAAGTATTAAAATTTTTTCCCCTTAAAATTGCATAACAATTCAACTGTATATAACGCTATTAGCACAGGAGGATTCCGACTGTGGATTCTTGTGACGTAGCAGAGAAAGACCCCTCCGATTGGGTGAAAAGTTACGAGCCAACCTTTATAGTCTAATAACCTTGGAAGCGACCAATGTTCTGTTGCATATTAAGCGGGGTCACATAACAGCCATTCGCATATAAAACAGGATATTTTTCTGTTAGTCTTATGGACCTTGTTCAAATGACTGAAACAAATCTACATATTAAGCAGGATCACACATTAACTGTGAGTGTCTTAAATAAGTCTGACAGCAAAGCTTTTTTTTTTTTTTTAAGGTGAAAGTATTTTCAAGTATATATATTTTTATGCAACCTGGATCAGGAGTTATTTATAAACTATTATATCTAGATTCAAAAATAAGTTTATTCTGTACTTGTATGTGCCCAATTCTGAATAATTACATAAAGATTAGTTGACAGTAGTGATGTAAAATATCAAATGTGAAAAATAATAAAATATATCTAATTTTATCATTTTTAAAGATAACTAAATCGACTTTCTGTGACTTATTTGCCTATGTTAATGTCTCAAAAATCACATTCTTTCAGCTGTGTTACTTTATGATTAAGTGTACACTATGAACTTTATGTATTTCAAAAAGAAATTTTGAACTAGCATTTACAAAAATCTTTTCTCCTAAAAAGATGAACCTGAATGAATATTCCCTTTCTTATCAGAAATCGATACAGGCAAAATTAGGCCCGTTTTGTGACCCTTTCACAAAATTACCTTTCATAAAAATGACATCTTCACAAAATTCTATTCTACTAAAATTACTTTTTTTTCCCCTAAATATTTTTATCTGATAATCATTTGAATTTCATAAAATTGCAAATGCAACAAACTCACCAGAAAACAAAACATTAGCAAGAAACAGTGCAGCCCACTAAACATATTCATGTATTGAATGTATAAAGCATCACATTCTTGTGTGTTTCAGCATCGATCATGATGATGCAAGTTTCTTAAAACAGATAAATAAATAATTCCGAGAAAAAAAGGGCCTAGTTTCATGCTGTGTTTGATTCCTTGAATGTTTAAACCTCCACTTTTTTATTTTTTCTCTATAAGATTTATAACATAGCAGATGTATATATGCTGTATAAAGTGTATGTAATGAGAAATTTAATTCTACTGAATTTTACTAATTGATAATTTTATTTACAGCTTGTATTATTATAAAACATATAAAGTAATTAAAAATGAAACATTGATATATACTTGTAAAAGTCCTCAAGAAATTTTAAGTTATTACTCACTGGGATTCTTTTTTGACTGAAAAATAAAAACCTGGACCGGTTTTTATCTTTGCTTTTAAGAGTTTATCTTGAGTCATAATTTAAATATCTAAATAAATATTAAAATCTTTTTATTATGGTAAATTTTTGTAAAAGAAATTAGTTTTTGATATTGTATGAAGTAAATTGAGTTTAAAAGGATATTTGTTTTTGTTTTCTTGTGTAGTGCCAAGTAGGAGTACTGCCTTTAGGAACCGGAAATGACTTAGCACGTGTCTTAGGTTGGGGATCATCCTGTGATGATGATGCTCAGCTTCCACAGCTTTTAGAAAAATATGAAAAAGCTACTGTTAAGAATTTAGATAGGTAACTTTTTTAAACTTTCATTTAAGTTATTATTGTTTTTAAAAAAATTCTCAATAAAATATTTCATTCTTACATGCATATTTATACAGCGTAATGAAACCAGGATTGAATCCACTTATTGAATTATAAATACACAGTGTCTCATTCCAAGACGAACATAGATATAACTTTAACAGTAATAAAAATATTGTAATAATGTTTTCAGCAGACTTATTTTGCTTTCTGTAAAAAGTGATGACATTGTGAGAAGTGTTGGTGGATACACTGTAATTCAGTCATGACACTGCACAAACTTTTAGCTATGTTTCAAAGTATGAAATATCTAACTCTGTATGGGTGACGGTTATTTCAAGCACTTCTCATAGTGCCATCCAATTTTGCACAAAGTAAGGTAAGTGCTTTAAAATTTTTGATAAAATATCATTATTATTGTTCAAGTTATGAAAAAAATTCATGTTTTGCATGAAGTGAGACACACTGTATTTTTTGATTCATCAATATAAAATAGTTTTCCATAGTATGCCCTACTACTTCTTAAAATTTGTCCAACTTTTTTTAATTATGCTGTCTGTATAAGCATTTTAAAATGCCTATATTCATATTTTTTCTTAAGTGAAAATATTCAATTTTGCTTTCTTCTTATCACTTAATTTTTTATATTTATTTATTTCTTCTATTTATTATTACTTTTATTATTATATTTTAGTTCAATATATTTAGTTGTTATATTTCTGTTAGCAATGTGTTTAGTTGTTACATTTATTTTAAGGTGGTGTATTATGACTTATGAAGGAACTATGCCTAAAAAAAGTCATATCCAAGTAAGCTTTATTGTTATTAATCTTACTTTCTGAATCAACAAAATTTTTGTTAATCTTTTAGCAATTTAAAAAGGTGCTTCAAAATTAATTAATTTAAACTTGGAAAAATGTATTATTTCTATATTTGTTATTTCAGTTTGTTTTGTAAATTATTTATTAATTAATTTATAAAATTACTTATGTTGTTTAGAAGTTTATTTATTGTTTTGTACTCATTTTCATATATGAATGATTTTTATGATTAATTATATAATAAAACAGAAGCAGTTGAACTTTTATGAGTCTGATAATTAAATTATCTATATTTTGAAGTAGTTTTGCTTTCCTGGACACAAAATAATGCTGTAAATATTCCCTGTGCCTTGAATCACCTACATGTTTAAAAGATACTGAAGTTCAACTGCTTTTTATTATTAATGGATGAATGGCTATATCCAGTGGCACAGCGAAGGGAGTGGGGGGAGATCGAGGTTATAACCCCTCACAGAGCTAAAACAGGGTACAATTACTCCAACTTATTTCAATTATTGGTTAATCAAATTAATCTCTTTTAAGAATCAGTCAAAACCAAAATTCGTATTAGTATTACTATAAAATCCCGATTGTAAGTCCACTCCCTTAAGTCATTAAGAAACCCTTTTTTACTATTAATTTAGAAGTAAATAAGGCAAATACAGGGATGAGAATCTTCTGCATTTCGGCAGATTTCCGATTTGTAAAAAAAAAAAAAAAAAAATATTATCTAAATGCTCCCACCCTGTAAAATCTCTATCAAAAACTCGTTAGCAAAAATTAAAAAAATTATTATTTTTTTAAATTTACTTCTTTGTTATTTTATTGGAACAATATTTAATCAATCATCTAAGCCTCCCTAACCCCCCCCACTCACAATTTTATTTTCTGACCTATTTAATACACTGCAGTAACAAATAAATAAAAAGTACATCACCTAAATTATCCGCTCTTCCCAAAATCTCAGCTTCTCTCCCCTTGTACCCCCACCTTCATATCATGATCATCCCCTTACCACCTGCATCTCATACAATTTAAAATCTCTTTATTTTGTTCAATTTGTGATTTTTCTTGTAAAAATATTTAAATAACCACCTAAATTATTTCTCACCCTCCCCCGAAAAAATGTCCTTCCACCCCCCCTCCCCACAACACACACAGTATAAAATTCTTTTTTTTCTCTATTTAAACATAAAATATACATGTGATTCAGGGGTGAGAACAACCAAACTCCAAAAAAGAATTTTGTTTGCTTTTCCTCCAACATATTTAGAAATCCCCACCTTTGTGGGGAAAGGATGGAGCAAACATTTCAAAGAGAATGAAGATTTTAGATGAGTGAGGCTTATATGAAAATATGTAGATGAGATTCTAGGTAAATCATCTTACTGCAAAATAAGAAACAGGGCAGATTTTTTTTTTTTTTTTTTTTTTTTTTTTTTTTTTTTTTTTTTAAGATTTTAAACTTTGTTGGGGGTCAGAGAAAAAAGATCTTTTGGAGAAAAGAGTATAATTTAGATAATTGATTATTTACTTATTGTTAATAGCGAACAGCAAATAGAACAGAAGAATTAAGATTTTCAAGTTGTTAAACTTTTTGTGCTGGGGAGGGGAGGGAGCGAATTTCATTAAGATTGTGTAAAAACATATGAAAATCCATCAAAAAAGTCAAAAGATTCAAAATAATCTCCCTTATATTTTTAAATCAATTTTTTCCACAAAAAAGTTTGTGAAGGGGAGAGGTGGGTCTTATATTTGGGAATGCAAAAGAAAATCAAAACTACTTAAAAGTGGGTGGGGGCTTGCAATCAAGAGTTAATGGTATTTATCTTAATCAGAATCTACTGCTTTTTTTTAAATCAAATTTTATTCAACAAACTTGATTCATTAAAACGGTGGTTATTTCATTTAAAATTAAAGAAAACACATAATAGATGCCTTTGAAAACTGTCACTTGTTTCAAAAAATTGCACTATCTGCATTATTTCAAATAAGCTGTAATCTACATGAATGATCATTTCCTGTAACAACTGTTGTACTGTGGGGAGCCGTTTAAGTGCATTTCTTTCTTTGTTCCTTTTTCTGAAATGAGACTTGACATAGAATGAAAAAAAAAAAAAAAAAAAAAAATGCAGTATTATTGCTTGAAAACTGTTAAAAATTCATAAAAATCAAAATATCACAGTCTACAAAAATTGAATTTTTACTGTTTTGCTTGTTAAAGAGGGAAGAATGCTTTTTTTTTAAATACAATAAACCTGTGAAAATGGAATCCTGTCTTCAACAAAAAAATTTCATGCCCCTGTGGAAGGAAAGCATACAATTATGCCTTTTAAAACTGGTTTAAAACAGATTTCTTCCAATCCCTAATCAGGGCCCGACTTAGGCTGTGGGGGGCCCCGGGGCAAGCACCATTCTGGGGGGCCCCCTTCTATCTATCTATAGAATTTTTCTGAGAATAATAGGGAAGTGGCTAGTACCAAATTTCATACAAATTGTATGTATTCATGAATTTTGTACGCGGTACTGCTCACATCTGTATACAGGGTATGACAAAAAGAGGGTCACAACTTTAAGAAAAAATACTAGTAGGATAATAGTAGAAAAAAATGATAGATTGGTTGACACGAGCATTTCTTTGCAAACTTTTACTTTGCTTATCTACGTATATTATAAGATGTCTAAAAGAAAATGTCCAAAATTGATCATAATTAATGGTTTTAACTTACCACGTTACGAGGAAAATGTTAATAAAGAATTTCTTTTGAAAACAATAGGATACTAACTTATAATAAAATTTTAATCATTGGTTTTCTAATGATATAGTTTTTCTTTTGCATGGGTGGAGGGGGTACTGGAAGCAGAGAGGGGAACGAGGACCACACTCCCATCCTAAATGTTTGAAAATATGTGAATTTTGGTCACTTTAGGCTAATTTTAATAATTTGGCACTTTTTAATGATTCCTGATTACTCTCATGGGGGGCCCTAAAAAGAAGGGGGCCGGGGCAGCTGCCCCGCATGCCCCTGCATAAGTCGGGCCCTGTCCCTAATGATTCTGTTTTCTCAGGTTTTACTGTATAACTAAAAAAAAAATTATAAATCGTTATTATAGTTAGGTCTGGGAAATTTTTTCTTTAACTAGACTCAAGCCGGCAGTGACAAACCACATTTTTTCCGGGCGCAGCCGGAGTCTAATGAAAGAGAATTGACCTAATTCTGTGTCAAGGTGGCATTTTTTCCCTGAAAAATAATATTTATATTGTATATTTAACTATAGTACGAGATCCGGTATAAGAAATATATACCCTCATTTGTTATTTAATAATAACAAAGAATATATGTTAGATAATGTATAGATTGATACATTGCAAATAGGTTGCCTAGCTAATTCACGTGCCGATAATGTTAAACAATAAAGTGTTTAATTAAATTTTTTTGATCAACTTCCTCGATTTGTTATTTATGAAAGTCGAGAATCAGCTGAGAGAACATACCCCGAGGAATTAAAAAAATAAGGGTTGCCTACTCTCGACTTTGCCCAACTATAGGGTTGCCAGGTATAAACAGGTAAGTAATCGTAGTTAATATACCCTCATAAGTTATTTAATCGAATTATACATCAAATGAAAGCTTATTTTATCCCCATTCCAACCGTATTAGGTTGCCTTATCAAAAAGTTGCCTGAATCCATGGTTGCCTAGATTTAAGATGTTCAATTTTCTGCGTGAGCGTTGAGAGTGACAGAGAAGCGTTGCGCGCGCAATTCCATTTGACAGACAAAGATGCAGGGAATTCTTTTTTAAGATTTCTTCTATAGTGTAAATATTAAAGATGATATCAAATATTTTTTTACTCACACATTCATTTATCAATCATTAATCAATACATAATTATGGAATAATAGGTTTTTCCGTTCAAAATTTTCGATTTTTTCGATCGTTTAAGCGCGGATTAAATACAGATAAAAGTTAAATAAAATATCACATAATGATATAAATATTTTTATTTTAATACATAAATTTATCAATAGCAAAATACAAAGGTTTTATATAAAACACTTATTCACATTCAGAATCGTCAGAAGTGCCGATGTCACAATCTAATTCTAATTCTTCATCGTTTTCTCTGTTTCTCGATTCTCTTAATACGTCGTTAACTTGTAAGGGTGTTGGATCCCCTTTAAACCACGTAGGCTTCAAATAACCATCCAAAAACCAACCACAATCTTCAGGATTGACTTTAACGCAGCATGCATCGGTTGCATGAAGCCACATAGAATTAACATATATTGTGCGCAAAATTTTCTGTTTCAGTGAGATCCAGCACGGTGGTATCATATTGGAGTCGATGCCTTTAATCTTCTTCATGAACTGTTCTTTGTCTTTGTTCATTGAATATGTTTTTTGGAACAGCTGATATCTAGCGTCATTGATATTATAACATTGCTTGATCCCGTAAAGAAGGGCAGTAAACTCCTGAACAGATTGAATTTTATCTTCTAGGAGTACATCTACTGGATCCGTCAATGATGCGAATATTTCCTGGAAATCTGGTCGTCTTGAAAATATTTTATAAGGCTTGACTTTCCCTTTATTATAAAAAGCCGTTGTGTAATCACAGCCCGTAAATGCGTGGAAAGCTGGCAGGCCCAGGCATAAAGTAGAACCCAATTTCATTGCAAGCTCAGTACAGTTAATGCAATCAAGATCTTTCTTATTGCTTTTCCTTGATGATGAGCCCGCCAAATAAATTTGAGTCTGAGGAATTTTGTGGATAGTGGCCAGTAAAATTACCAAGACATCGGTATCATTTGATTTGACCAATATTTTCGAATTAGGTGGCGCTTTTGATATATGAAACATTATCCGCGTATCTGCCTCTTCATGTTTGCATAAATAATCTTCTTCTTCAAGTTTCACGACGTGTTTTCCGACAGTATGGTAAGAAAAACAGTGTTCTCCAACTGTTATGAAAATTTTTTTGTTTTGGATTATTGAAAGTAGATTATCATTTTCCCAGTATTTAGCCAAGAATTGTACCAGGGCTTCTTTGAAACGGTAATTTTTGAGATTTCCGAGAAAATCGCTAGGTCTTGGTTGAAGAGGTCCTTGGATGACATACGGTCTATCGAACTCCAGTCGACTTTGCCGTTCACAGTCTTTGATAGAGGGCGTAATGTGTCTATCAAAAATTATGTGTATTTCAGGGGCATTACTTGAGCACAATTTTATTAAGATCGATTCAGCAATCTTATCAAATGTCTGCGGCATAGATGATCCGATTTTATACAGGTAATAAAAACCGTCTATTATTTCAATATCGATACCAGTAGGCTCAACTGTTTCGACGTTAGACTTTAGTATTTGAGCTAGTTTGGATTTGTCAGTTTTTAGCAAGTCACCAGTACACGAGAAAAGAGCAGGCGGCACAGGCGCTAATGGAAACGTTAAGCAGTACTCTATGTTGATGTCTTTCTCAATACTAATAGCAAGTAATCGGCCAAAGATGTCTCGTTCCATTTTAAGAACGGCCTTTTGAGTTTTATCTTTGCTGGTTTGAGCTTTGACGACAGACTGTGAAGCGAAATTCTGGATTTTGTTACGCTTTATCGGTCTTTCGAACCTTCCGAGAGTGGAATTGCATTCTGAAATAAATGTCAATTTTTGTTGATTTCCAGCCGACTTAACGTTGATTAGAAAATCGCAAACTTCAGTAGATGCTGCCTTACCAGTTGAAATATTGAACAGAATATTTTTATCTATACTCTCAACAAAAGGATTCAGCGTATCTCTTATAGTCTTAATGACACTCTGAAGACTTTCGTTATCCTTTTTCATTCGACTCTTCTGCAAGGCATGACAGGTATCATCTTTTTGCGATAGACCGACATTTTCTTTAACGGTGGATACAATTTTGGTCCTTATGCTATGACTAAGTGCCCATCTTTGTCGCGCTGATATGGACTCTGCTGCAAGATTATATGTTAATTGATTTGAGGCATCAGCATTAATGGTCTGTTCTAACGTCAAGTCAACGGGTGATCGGGAGAATTCAGATTTGGTACGTCGGATACCAAAAGCTCCTCGTCTAAATTCAGATACCACACGCGAATTGCTGTTCTGCGCCTTCATAAGATTGTTGACGTACATAATGGACCACCTGGCATAATTTGGCTGGTTCAATGAAAAGAACAAATCGGACATGTTGTAAATGGAGTCTATATACAGCTCAAAATCACTACATCGGATGCTTCTTGAAAACCGAAGAAACAAATTAATGAACTCACAGTACTGGAGATAGTATTGAGCCGTCTTCCCATGCTCACCGAGCAAAGTTTTTTTGCAATATTCTTTGTAGCCATCTACGACATCCCTCAGTACTTGAGGTAAGTCAATTTGGTACCCAACGATATTTACAATTTGATCCTTTAAAATCTGTAAAAATTCGTCAAGCATCTCAGGATTTGATTCATGCTTAGACAAATACTGCTCGAAGTGAAGGATTTGTAGTGCAGCGGAAGCCAATGGATGGAGACGCTTGCAGCGATTAAAATGCTTGCTGTCTAGAAAGCTATTGGCTGAGCCTCCTGCTAAGACCTCTGCTTGAACCAAAACTTCCACTAATCCACTGCAGTCTATATATTTACCAATGGCTTTAAAGAATGCCATCTGAGTGTGAAATGCCCCCAAATTAATAAATATATTGTTGTATTTCGGCTTTTCACTTTGCTGTATTTGCATCGCCATTTTAGCTATGGCTAAGTCGTATGTGACAATTATTAATTCTTCATTACACTCTTCAGCAATTTCATTTGCAATAATGAGCGTTTCATTTACTATAGCATATGACGTTGGCGAAGAATTAATTGGAGGTAAATAATGTATGGTTTGAGTTTGACTACTATCGGTCGTAACCATGCAATTGTAGCCTAACCACATAGGTACTGAATCAAGTCGTGCTAAAGACATCATCCACAGTAAATCCCTTTCAATGGCAATATCTGTAGCAGCACATTGGCATGCAACCATTCCCTCTACAATGGAATCAACGGTAAGTAATTCCATGGGTGCAGTAGGTTTTTGATAATATGGCCGTATTTCTCTTGAAACTTGATTGAAGCGTCGTCTTTTTCGTGATGGTGGTCTTAATTCATCATTATGATCTTGAAGGGTTGACGACGTTGAAGCTCCAATATTATTCAAATCTTCATTGTTAACGGTAGAAAACTGATATATTATACCAACGGTGTCATGCATGGTGTCTTTTCCGGAAGTAGTATCGACGAAGCAATCAAAATTGTCAAAGGCTACGTGAGTGCTTAGACCACGAACTGCCTTGATACCGGATGGTATTACTTTATTTTGTTCTATTGCAGTGTAGGTCATTTCTGTCTCTAACTCTTCAGCCAAATTGTACCCAATTGTGTGCCCATATCTGTTGAGTATCGTCAGAACTTGTCGTGAATTAGTTAGAGATTTTATAGCCAATCCAAGATTTATATTTTTATCGGGTTTAACTCGACCTTTTGTTGTCATGTAAATTATGTCACTACATAGTGACTTAATTTTAATAGAGATCTGATTTGAATCATAAGAAGAAATATCTGGTCCTATGATTAAATTGTGCATAAACTCATAAAGCTGGTCTGGAATATCACATTCTCCTTTTAACACATCATCTACCGTTAAACGACTCGGCAGCTTTCGGCTGGGCATACTTTTAACACTATATCTCAAATCATACGCGACTTCTTGAAACTTACTGTCCTCTTTTTCTTCTAATTCTACAGCTTGACTTGCCAGTGATGATATGTCCATATTATTGAGGTATATAATCTTTTTGTTATGCAGTCCAGTAGATGTTTCAATTTTGAGACGGTCGCCAAAAACTTTGCATATTTTTTGTTCAAGATATTCACCCCGATAAAGTGCAACATCTTCAGGGCGTTTCTTGCCCTCTGCAAACTCCAACAACAAAGCCTTATACCGGGATAATAGTTGCGTGACGTACATTATTTTATGGTTGTTAATGATCTCTTGCTCTATAAATGTTGCAAGACAGTTAAACGCTAACTTGTGTATCTCTCGATCTTTATGCCAATCGGTATCAGCGTGTTCCTCAACTTGACGTTTCATCTGTACTTGATATGATGAGAAACAAGTTGGATGATACGCGACAATTTCATTCTCAAGTTTATCAAGTACCTGAGAATCATTTAATGTAGACGCAATTTTTTTAAGCTGGGTAACGGTTGCTTCACACTTCGGGAATATTACGTTAGTCTTTCGCTGACCAATTTTCTTTCGTGAAATATTGCAAAATAAGCAAACCGCTTCATTCTTTGTTGTGGTAGACGATCGTCGCGATGAGGAAGCTTCAGCAGATGCAGCATCAACATCGGGCTCTAAGCGTGATGAGCTCCCACCTAACATTATTGAATCACTCAGTGCTGTTTGGTCAGGTGGCATTGATAGAGAATCAACACCTATCTCGCTTGACGATGCATCACACGGTACCTAGAACAAATATTTTAGTAAAAAATTAGTTTAACTTTCAAATAGAATTTATAAATATAAAGTAATTTAAAAAAATTAAATCCACTTTAAAACAAATAAATTAACTGAAAACTATCTAATAATATATTTACGAAATCAACTAAAAGAAAATTCGAAATCAAAATTAAGTACAAAACAAATTACGAGAATGACAATTCTTTTTGCGGTCGGTGCTTCTATAAGTCTTGTACAGTCGTACTTGGTCAGGACATAGCCACTCTCCGTAATCTTAAAGGGTCTCAGGACTCTAAAAGCTTCAAAATTTTGGAAATTTTATTTTTTTTTTAGATGTTAAACTCCTATCTTTTCTGAAAATTTTGATATATTTGTTTCCTTGAAATTCCAATTAGAACCGAAGTTATGACTTTTGGAATTATACCCGCTCAATAGGTGAAGCGGTGTTTCTGAAAGTTTGAAGTCATTTTTCTCCAAATGATGCTTTTGGACATGACGCGCAGGAAATCGCAGAAATTTCTGAATATTTTTTCATGAAATTTTCAAAACGTATATTTCATATTAGTCTGTATAAGCTGAACCTAAAGTTTCCTTTTTATTGTTCAAAATAATATTTTTTAGGTGATTATGCTGTTGAAATTTTCAAAATTTGGTAGTACAACTTTGTATAAAAAGTATAAAAATGATTTAAATACAAATTTATTTAGGTTCAAGTTAATTATTACAAAATCAAGTATAATTAGGCACCAAAATTTTTATTCTAGTTGCAATATTTATTTTGCAATCCTGCGCGTAAGCTGTTATACCAATTTTCTGCTCGTCATATGCTCACAGTTTGCAACCTTCTATACAAGCTAATTCTGCATCTTGCAATTTTTTAAATGCATAAAATAAAAGAACATACTTATATTTTTCATCTCATTAAAAATTACGTTTTAAAATTATATATATTTTAAGATATTAAATGTTGAAAATGGTCTTTTTTTTCAATTTTAAAAGACCTGAGACCCCTTAAGTCGGTTAAATAGATATACAGCCAGCTCCAATTATTATTATATAGTCTGTGATATACGGATAGACGGACATGACAAATTTATAAAAGTTTACATTCTTGCAAAAATGATTACGGAGCTTTAAAAATAGATAACAATTTCAAAAAGAAACTAAATATACTCACATCATGATTCTGAAGAAATTGTATGTATTCATCATTATATTTCTTGCTTAGAACGGTTACTTTTTTATAGCAAGTAGAATGATAACCAATATTATTCATAGAATCCAAGTTTAACCTAACTTCACCGTGCACAAATTTTTTTTTTCGCCGAAATAATAACTTTAAAAAACAATTCTTAAAAGATTCATCATTAAAATCAATAGTAGAATCCCCTAAACCACACAAAAAACACTTTTTCATTTTCGAGCACGCAATACTTTTTAATACAGAATACTCGAGAGCACGTTTGTTTGCAACAGAATTCGAATTTTATTCCAAACCAGCGCAGCGTTCCAAACACTTTTCGACCGGTCAAGTCATCCTTGTCTATTACACCGAATAAGTATCGCTCATCTGCCACGTTGCATAGATTAACATACAAGATGGGACGGGACGTTTAGGAACGAATTAACAAGCCTCCGAAATTTACCTATGTTGATGAAATCTGTTTACGCTCTATGTTTTGCCTATTTATTCTTTCCTAAACGAAGCAGAACGGCAGACGATATTGTATTTATGTTTGATTTTTTTCGATTTTTTTAAAAATCGTACTTGTTCGTTCAGCTTTAACTTACAAAATGATAATTATAATAATAATCTAAAAGAAAACCCCCAGAAAATTTTGTTGAAAACGTAAACCTGTAAGTTAATTAGATAAAATTGTAATAAATTAAATTCGGGTATTGCGTTAATTTATTCACATCGAATACAATTTTATCAAGTGTAATATCAGTATCTCTATGTTTTTTAACTTTTAGATTTATATAATTCTAAAAATTTGTAAAAAGGAATTTTTCCCCATTTGTAATTTTATTTTTATTTCTTATATGTTAATATCATAAATATTATTGAACTGATTGTACGTTATTTACATTAAAAACAATCTTTTTATTTTATTTGTGAGAAAGTGAAAATGCGTAAATTTTGAAAGATTATTGCAACGATTTTAAACAATCGTTGCAATAATCTTTCAAAATTTACTTCAAATATTACTTCAAATATTAAACTTCATAAATTAATAAAACATCAGCTGTAAACATTTTCTACCAAATAGGAATATTTATAAATTTTTTGGGACCTGTAAAGTGCAATATTTCGTATATTTTTATATTACACCATCGCTTTATATGGTTTTAAATACAATTATATCATATTTAATTGACGTATAATATTCAAGACCAAAATTTCAGCTTGTTTTTCGTGGCGCTTAAATCGTTCACCCATCATGTACAAAATATATATATATATATATCCATGCATGAACATAGAATAAATATTAGATATACAGAATAGAATATTTATTCTATGTTCATGTATCGGTGTAACATTCTGTTGAAAACGTAAACATGCAACATTAAAAAAAGAAATATTACAATACGATAGACGCTAAATAACAAAGATATTATAAGAAAGGGAAGTTTCTTCCCCATAATCACTAAAGGCGCTGCGATCGCAATTGATTACCATTACGCTCTATGGAACTGTCCGATCTTGTATGTTAATCTATGCCTCGCTGCATCTTTGTCTGTCAAATGGAATTGCGCGCGCAACGCTTCTCTGTCACTCTCAACGCTCACGCAGAAAATTGAACATCTTAAATCTAGGCAACCATGGATTCAGGCAACTTTTTGATAAGGCAACCTAATACGGTTGGAATGGGAATAAAATAAGCTTTCATTTGATGTGTAATTCGATTAAATAACTTATGAGGGTATATTAACTACGATTACTTACCTGTTTATACCTGGCAACCCTATAGTTGGGCAGAGTCGAGAGTAGGCAACCCTTATTTTTTGAATTCCTCGGGGTATGTTCTCTCAGCTGATTCTCGACTTTCATAAATAACAAATCGAGGAAGTTGATCAAAAAAATTTAATTAAACACTTTATTGTTTAGCATTATCGGCACGTGATTTAGCTAGGCAACCTATTTGCAATGTATCAATCTATACATTATCTGGCATATATTCTTTGTTATGATTAAATAACAAATGAGGGTATATATTCCATAGACCGGATCTTAGACTACTAAATCTTTAAAGAATTGGTTTAACAAATTACAGAGAAATATTTTTTTATGTATTTTTTTTTCCTTTATAGAGCCTTGAAAATTATTTTTAACTTTTTTTTTTTTTTTTCCATTCTAAACTACACAAATTTTTCAGTGAGTGTCTCATGGAATCTACAAGTGATCATTAATATTATTATTCCATATATTGTGGACATATCTGCTGTACTTTAAAATTTTAATTTTTGCAATATTCTTTTAAAAGAACTTTAATTGTGGGATAAGGTTGATTAAGAAATATTGGCACGTTTTTCAGAAATTGGGTCGGACTGAACTAATAAGCTATGCAAAAATAAACAGTCTGGGCAGGGACTGGGTCAATTTTTTTAGCTTTTATAACAGGCGCCAAGCAAAACCAGTTAAGCTTTCATAAGTCCGGGTTGAGCTTCCAACTTTTATAACATACAGGGCCAGGTTGTGACAAAGCTGGGAAATTTCAGCCCATGTAGACCCCTTTCCATGCCAACCAGAAACATTTAGTATTTATTCTCGGAAGAAAAATAAAATCAACAAAATGGCGTAATCAAAAAATTGGAAGCACCATGCAAAAATGGTATTGTGACGTCATAAAATGGCACAGCATGTTTGCCATTAAATGTGCAGTTATAGAATCACAAATGTTTTGTTTAAAATTGTTATTTTCCCTTAGAAAAAATAAAATTAAATATTTGTGACATACTGATTGATTCAAAAAGACTAAACAAACTGTTAGAGATGTCAGAGCACGCTACAACTAACAGTTTTTGCATAGAAAACCAGGGTCTCAATCGATTATTGAAACAAAAAATAAAGGCTGTCTATCTACTTCAAGCTGAACTCTGATATTTATGCAGATGTTTAACAATAGTGGTGATATTTTAATGAAATTTTCAACAGCCTTGCCTTGCTTTATGTGAAATACTATATCACAAAAAGGGCTGAAAATGCACAGTAATTTAGTCAGTGACAATCATATGGAATTTCAACTGCATTCATTTCGAAATATGGAATACCTAGTTCAGTTCTGTTTAGACGCAGTTAAACATAACTTCTATCAATTCTAGTGACATTGCTGCATTTGACATAAAGCAAGGATGTTGAAAATTCTGTTAAAATAGCTTCATTATTGTTAAATTCTTGAACAAGAATTAATGTTTGGCTTGGAGTGAAACATTAAATGTTTTTGGTTGAACAAATGAATTTCGACCCTAGTTTCCTGAGTAAAAATATTTTTTTTCAGTGTTCTTCTGCCCTCTAAAGTTTGTCTTATCTTTCTTGAGACAATTTGATTAAATATAGCAATAGTTATGTTATTTTATTTATGCATTTTATGTTATGTAGCTATAAGATAAGTAAACGCTGATTAAATTAATCATGTCTAACATAATTGCTCATTGTTATATATGGAAAAAGTAGTATTATGGTCTAATTTATAAAAAGGCTAATTCGATTAACCAGTGTTTCTAATAAGCAGCAATTACTTGACTAGCTAATAATGACTCCATGCCCTCACCCCCCCCCCCTTCCCCCAGAAGCCGAATTCTGACTGTGCCACTATATATTTATAAATAAATTTCAAAAGTGTTTCTGCTTAACATTGTTATAAAAAATGTTTTATCTTGAAGACAAGAAAATAAATATGGCCTGTTTTTGAATTGTAGTTTGAACCCATCAGCCAGTATGAAGATTCTGTTGTAAATCACCTGACAAAAATTCTTCATTCTGATCAGCATTCTGTAGTTATTTCTTCTGCTAAGTATGTTTTTATTTTTTTTATTCTATAATGTATATGTATATATTATAATTGTCATTAATTTTCATTATTTCTTGCATCTTTTAGAGTGTTATGTGAAACTGTAAAAAGTTTTATAGCTAAAGTTGGTGTTGCTTATGCTAAGGAAAATATAGACGATGAAGACACAATTGCCCATAAGGTTAGTTTATTTGTTGCTTTTTGCCTACTTCATTTTTTTTACATATTTGTAAGTGCAAATTACAAAATTATTATGTTTTTAAAATGTAAAAATTAAAAAATCCAACAAAATTGTAAAATATTGTAATTTAAAAATTATTATTAAACATTAAAAATTCCAATAGGAAAAAAAAATATTTGATTGGATTTCACACTTTGAAATCTGCATTTTTGTTTACTTATTAGAGACAAGTTTATGAAAATTAATAAATTTGTTGGTAAAAAAAAAATGTATAATTTACATAAATTTTAAGTTCCATATCACCCATAAATAAAAAATAAGTTTTTTAAATTAATCTTTTGATATTAAAATGTATGTATTTTTTAAAAAGTTGAACAAAATTTTATCTCATTCTGCATGCTTGACTCATAGTGCCCCCCCCCCCCCCCAAAAAAAAATAAATAAATAAATAAAATAAAATAAAAATAAATAAATAAGCATGACCTGAATTTTACCCTTCTATATCCCATTTTGTGAATGAATGTATTTTATAATTGGGAAACATCTCAAAAAGTTTATTTTTGACTTTAAAATTGTTTTCTGAAAAGGACTAAAGTGTAAATGAGTAAAAGTCGAGGCCTGAATGTAAATTTCAACTAGATGAGGTTTTTGTACATTAAGAATGCTTTTTTTTTGCTGAAGATTCTTATTAGTTAGATTCTTTTTACCTTAATTATCATCTTGTGTAAATACCTTTGTTTTGTGTAAATCAATTTTAAATTCAGACATGAGCATTCAGAAGTAAAATTTGTTTATTTATAGGGGGTAATCTGTGGAACTACTGAACCAATTTAAAAAATAATGGTAGCAAATTAATGGTGACAGTTGATTTTCCAACATAGGCTATATTTTATTTGGATGTCACAACCCCCCAAGGAGGTGGTGGAAGAAATATCATTCTAAAAATGCGATTTTTGTGTTACTGAGGAGGCTAGAAATTTGAAAATTGGCATGGTAGTTATAAGATATAAATGCACTGTAAGAACAGTTTCTAAAAGAATCTAAATATAAAAGGGGTGAAAATGCACAAAAAGCATTCTAAAATACGTTTCTCAACTACGTTGTTCTAAATTACAATTTCCATGTAATCTCAGGAAATAACAAATCTCGATTTTAAAAGTAATGGTTGCAAATTAATGGTGACAGTCCTTGCTCCAACATAGGTTATATTTTGTGTTGGTGCTACTACCACCTGGGGGTTGCAGGAGCAAAAAGTTCCAAATTGCTATTTTTGTGATACTGAAGTGACTAACAACTTGAAATTTGGCATGGTAGTTACTTATAAGATTTAAATCCCATATAAGAACAGTCGGAAAAAAATTCAAAATTTAAAAGGGCTTTAAATGCACAAAAAGTATTCTAAAAATGTTCTAAATTATGATTTCTAGACAATTGTTAAAAATAGAAACTTGAAATTTGACGTGGTAGATATTTATAAGATATGATCAATTTAAAAGAGTACCAGTTGGTTTTTCTTATTACCCTTAAATCTGATGGATGTGGCAACTATTCTAACACTGAAGTATAATTGTTTGAATCTTGTTTAAATGTGGAAGGCAATTTTCCAACACTGTTGGACTGTTACAACTTTATTTCTGATGTAAAACAGAAATGGGGACGTGCAATGTTACTTAATCCTGTGGTAATTTTATTTTTGAAAAACATAATTTAATTCAAATTTTTTACATTATCATTCCTTACAGCAAATGTTAAAAATGTTCGCCACCATTTTGAATGCAAACATGAACACGTCGAACCGAGTCTTTTGACACGCTTCGCAACATTGTTGGTGTTATTGATGAGATTTCTTCAGTTATGATTTGTTTAAATTCATCGATGTTTGCAGGACTTCTCTGGAGAACCCTGTCTTTGAGATAACCCCACATAAAAAAATCTAACGGGGTGACGTCTTGTGGCCAAAGGCCAATTGAAATTAAACGGTCATCAAAGAATTCCTTAAGCACTTCCATTGTTAGGTTTGACGTGTGTGAATGTGCTCCGTCTTGCTGAAACCAGCAGTAACAGTCCTGTATCTCCAATAAAAATAAAAGATTGAATTATGTCCTGGTACACATCGAAATTGATGGTTTGGGTAATAAAAAATTGGTCCTATCACTTTTCGCCTTGAGAGTGTGCACCACACACCAATCTTTTGGATGTGTAAAGACAATTCTTTTAGCTCATGAGGATTCGCTTGACTCCATAGGACTCCATTTTGGCTATTTACATAAGCCATTAAGGTGGAACCAAGCTTCATCTGAGAAGTAAACATCACTAAGCTTTTGAATGTTGTTGCGAATAAATTAGCAAAACCAAACACAAATCTGCAGTTGGTTTCTTAGATCACTTGGATGCAATTCCAGCACGGACTGTAAACTATACGGGTAAAATTTCAAATGGTTTCTCGCAGCCTGATGCTCTGAACCATAGGATATCCCTTGCTCCAACTGTAAATTTTGTATAGACTTACCTGGGGTTTGTTCCAAGGAAATTTTGATGTTATCAAGCTTTCCCAGTGTTAACACAGTGTGTTCAGTTTGAATTTGCTGTTTATCCACATCCATGACACTTCCTGTTGACTGAAATCTTTTAACCATTTCAAAGATGCAGCATTTTGAAGGTATTGGTCTTAATGAAAACTTCAAATGAAATTTCTCTAGCGTTTTTTAAAATGATTTAGACATAACGTAATTATTGTAAAGAAAAACATGTTCTTCCGCAGAATAATGAGCCATTTTCATTAAAGTCAAAGAATTAGTTCATGCAGATGATTTTTATTGTTGCCATGAAGAATTTTGATACATTTTCTTATTTTACTTAATTTGAATTTCATAAACAGTGCAATGTACAATTTTTTTCATGTCACTATTATCTCGGCGTTAAAAATGTCTATCTTCTATTTTGGATACCCTAAATTCATTTCAAATTAATCTATCACCACTATTTCTGAATAACCTTATCTATTTTTTCTTTTTTCATAACAGTAAAGTAAGACTGTTTTCTAATTTGAATTTTACTATATCTAATTTGTCTGTATTAGTTCAAGCTTCTTTAATGTTTCTGAAATGCTGGTTTTATTAAGTTTTTTTTTTTTTTTCATTGATTTCTTATTTATTCAGTATAACCCTGTGTTAGTTACCAAATTTAAATGATATTTCAGTGCAATATTTTAAATGAGAAACTTGAAAAGTTGCTGCTTGCTTTGAATGAAGAATCACTTGCCTCAAGGCAGCAATCTGAGAAAAAAGCTGAAAAAGAAGACAGCAGTAGTACTGTCAGTACTCCTGAAACAATCGCTCCTGAAACTGAAGTGCCTCCTAGTCAACCAAAAAAGGTTAGCAATATTTTTTCATGATAATGAGATGAGAATGATTCTCATCTTTGTTTTAGAGAATCATTCTATATTTATACCTTTACATGTTTGAAATTTATGAAATTTTTAAACCATCTATAATAAATATATTGCCACTTAATTTCTTTGTTAAAAATAATGGGAGAGGTAAGAAAAGAAACATTAGGTGATATTTGTTAATTTTAAAAGTTTGACAAAACCATTACCTGCTGACAGCAGCTTTGGTTTCTTATATTTTTTTTTAGCAAAACTCAATAGAACATTCAATCCATTAATAGATTGAATGTATCACATTGTAAATGCGATATTTACATCAAAATTTTTACATTTACACAACCACGTGCTACTCCCATTTTCAAATTCTAAATTTAATCTTTTCAATATTTTCCCATAATTACATTTTTAATCTTTCTATCCCATTAGTCTGGATTTATTACCTTTAATTTGATACATTATTTTCCATTTTGCGACACTTCTTTAGTATTTTTACTTTACCTCAGCTAAATTTAGTTTTTATTAACTTTCCATTTGCACACTTGCTGTTTTCCCCAGTATCAGCATAGCCATATTTTCTCCACTACTTGTACAGGCTCTGACCACATTTGCTTTTCTCCCGATTATCTTCCATCCAGTGGTTGGTGCATCCAGTCGCAATGCCTGGTCGCTCTTGGCGTCGGCACGTCTTGCCGCAATAGGGACGGATTTGCAGAGATTTGCAAAAGTAGATTGGCCGATTGGGTTTTTATCACTGTTTCGGCAGTTTCATTTGGTCAACCCTCAATGTAGGACGTGTATTACTTCTTTTTCTTTTATCATGATGGACTCATCACTCTTCTTCAAAAACTTATTTAGTTCAATTAAATAGTTATTCTAATTGAAATTTCTGAGTTGCCTCCCCTAATTATATTTTTCAAGCAAGTATTTTTACATTTAATAAAATCTTTGAAACCTAGTCTCAAATACCATAAAAGGTGCTTAAAATATGAAAAATATATTTTGGTCCTTCCTGGACCATTTTCAATTTCTTACTGGTTCAGACTCGCTTTCTGCTGGGCCACTCTTCAGATCCCTCTTCCTCTTCTTCCCATATCCGCATCTTTTCGTAACCATTTCTCTCCAACCTTGCTCCACCAGTGCATGTTCCATGCGGTTGACCGCATTGTTCTCACTCACAATCTCCACGGCCTCTCTCTTTAAGGAATGATTAAAGTTTTCATAATTTGCTAACTTTTTAGTACGCTCAAATTCGATTTCCAGCCTTTCCTCCGCATTGTAAAGGCTGGATATCGAATTTCAGCATACTAAAACGTTAGCAAATTATGAAAACTTTAATC
The DNA here is from genome assembly GCA_963932465.1 of Maratus speciosus. Lineage (NCBI taxonomy): Eukaryota > Metazoa > Arthropoda > Arachnida > Araneae > Salticidae > Maratus > Maratus speciosus. Next base: position 147,529,611 of record OZ010791.1, read on the forward strand.
ATGCCTTAAACAGAGAGACCATGGAGATTGTGATAAAGAACAATGCGGTCAACCATATGGAACATGCGCTGGTGGAGCAAGGTTGGAGAGAAATGATTACGAAAAGATGCGGATATGGGAAGAAGAGGAAGGGGGATCCAAAGAGTGACCCAGCGGAAAGCGAGTCTGAACCAGTAAGAAATTGAAAATGGTCCAGGAAGGACCAAAATATATTTTTCATATTTTAAGCACCTTTTATGGTATTTGAGGACTAGGTTTCAAAGATTTTATTAAATGTAAATTGAAGACTGGTGTTTTGCGAATTATCTTACAAGTATTTTTAGCTCACAGGCTATCAAAAGCCTGAGAGCTAATGTGCCCGCCCGTTCTGTATGTATGTATGTATGTACGTACGTATGTATGTATGTATGTACGTAAGTAACACGATAACTCTTGATAGAAACATCCGATTTGCTTCAAAATTTTTTTCTATGTTCATTGTGATAAGGCGCTTTCCTGATTAGTTTTGGGAGTTCATTGGTTAAGGATAAAGGGGGAAAAACGGGGTTAGTCCAACCCCTTAATTCAGATAAATGGGTTTTTCATGCAGAATCATTCGATTTGCTCCGAATTTGGTACACCGATTTATTATGTTAAGGAACTACCCTGATTAGTTTTGGGGGTTCATTGGTTAAGGATAAAGGGGGAAAAGGGGGGTTAGTCCACCCCTTTTAATTCAGATAAATGGGTTTTTCATGCAGAATCATTCGATTTGCTCCGAATTTGGTATACCGGTTTATTATGTTAATGAACTTCTCTGATTAGTTTTAGGGGTTCATTGGTTAAGGATAAAGGGGGTTTAGTCCACCCCTTTTAATTCAGATGAATGCGTTTTTCATGCAGAATGATTCGATTTGCTCCGAATTTGGTACACCGATTTATTATGTTAAGGAACTACCCTGATTAGTTTTGGGCATTCACTGGTTAAGGATAAAGGGGGAAAAGGGGGGTTAGTCCACCCCTTTTAATTCAGATAAATGGGTTTTTCATGCAGAATCATTCGATTTGCTCCGAATTTGGTATACCGGTTTATTATGTTAATGAACTTCTCTGATTAGTTTTAGGGGTTCATTGGTTAATGATAAAGGGGGTTTAGTCCACCCCTTTTAATTCAGATGAATGCGTTTTTCATGCAGAAACATTCGATTTGCTTCGAATTTGGTATACCGGTTTATTATGTTAAGGAACTTCCCTGATTAGTTTTGGGGGTTCATTGATTAAGGATAAAGGGGGAAAAGGGGGTTAGTCCACCCCTTTTTAAATCAGATAAATGGGTTTTTCATGCAGAATGATTCGATTTGCTCCGAATTTAGTATACCGGTTTATTATGTTAAGGAACTTCTCTGATTAGTTTTAGGGGTTCATTGGTTAAGGATAAAGGGGGGAAAGGGAGGTTAGCCCGCCCCTCTTAATTTAGATAAATGCGTTTTTCATGCAGAATGATTCGATTTGCTCTGAAGTTGGTATACCGGTTTATTATGTTAAGGAACTTCCCTGATTAGTTTTGGGGGTTCATTGGTTAAGGATAAAGGATAAAGGGGGGCTAGTCCACCCCCTTAATTTAGATAAATGGTTTTTTTTTGCAGGATTATTCGATTTGCTCCAAATTTGGTATACCGGTTTATTATGATAAGGAGCTTCCCTGATTAGATTTGGAGGTTCACTGGTTAAGTATAAAGGGGGAAACGGGGTTCTAATTCCCCTTCACTTATTTTTTTGAGGGGCATTATTCTTTAAAATAAGAGTATAATATTCAATTAGTGTGAATAGCCTGTGAGCTCAATACCATCAGTTTAGCTGGGCATTTTTCTTTTTTATTAATTAAGATGAAAGGTCTCCTTCCTCAATCTACATATCCCAATGCTATGCTTTTAACATGACTCACGGTAAGCTTGCTGTTGTATCTTTGCTTCTAATGTGATGGTTATTTTGAACAGCAAATTTTGTATATGATCACCTTGTGCCATTGTGCATTTAGGACTAACCAATGCACATAGTTACTTTTCTCATCTAGTTTTCTCTTATAACTTTTACTGCTTGGTACATCTTATATTTTTGAATTAATTTTATATTTCACCGCCCTAAAAACAATATGATAATTCTATTGAATTTTGTTCAAATTCTATTGTAATTGCAACAGAATTTAGAGCAATCCCCATCAAAATAATATTAAAAAAAAAAATTAAAAAAAAAGAGACAATCTCTACTGTATTCTGAAAATACTTACTTTCTGGATTCATTACAATGGCAGATAAACTAAATTCTAACCTTAATTACAAATTGTTAAATGATGGTTATGTCATGTCTCCATGAAAACCAGAAAATCACTAAAAAATATTGTCTTAAAAATTTTGGTGCATTATTACTTATTTAAATGGTTTTGTTAGGAAGTATAGAAAAAAAAAACTCACTGAAAGAGGGAAAATGCTGTAAGTTAACAGCAGAAATTTTATTTTTATAAACTTTAAATCAACAAAAATCTTAACTCTTTTGAATAAGTATTAGAAGCATTACTTTAGTGCAGCGCTTCCCAACCTTTTTTCTTTTACGTACCCCTTCCTTAGACTTTTCATTTTGGAGTACCCCCATTTCTCATAAACACGCTCCCCTTCCCCACTGCTCTCAACTAGGTAACACAAACATGCTTTTTTCATTAGTAATCTTATCACAACCATATAATAAATCGATATTGTCATTTCTTACATTTTTGTGACTTTACTAACCATGTTTGTGATTTCAGCCATTATCGATATTATTTTCCCGTTCCCCCCAGCAGGCCCATACTGCGTACCCCATATTAGGAACCACTGCTTTAGTGGAAAAAAGTTAAATTCATTTTCCATTTTTGTAATTGATTTTCATTATGTGTATACATAGATAGAATAAAAATCATTGGGTTTCATATTTTAAGAAATTAAAGTTTTAAATTATTGATGTGATATTTTTGTTTGCTTTTGATTAAAAATTAATTTTTGACTCTAAAACATTTCTTTATGACATGTATTGTTACAAAAAGTGTGACATCATGTCATTTTAGACTACATATTTTACATTGTTCTCCATTTAGCATAAATTAGATTGACAATCATACACGTAATCAGCATAGATTAATTCATTTCTTTGTTTTTATTTAACAAATTTTGTTGCTGGTTTTTCATAACTTTATTTATTTCAGGCTACTTTTATTCAGAGAGAAGCTTTAATGTCTCGAGCTAACAGTCTCAAAAAAGCTGTACGTCAAATCATTGAACATACTGAAAGAGGTGAGTATATTTAAAACCATTTTGTATGTTATATGTTATTCACTTTTATTATCTAATTACTTAGGGTTTTAAGATTTAGAATATTTATAAAATTTTCAGAGCAATTCTGCAAAATTTTTGAAGCGAAATCTGTTATGCATAGTTTCATTCAGAATTCTTTGATACTTTTGAAATAACAAAGCAATAATAGTGATTTTCCTTAGACTACATAGCTTTGTTTAATTTTCCTGAAACAGCAAAATTGTAAAAGCTTAATATATTAGGTATTTAAAGAAAAATAAAATAAGCTCTAGTTTTGTCATTTGTTATTATAAATATATAGTATTCTTGGGCATGCTATATGAATGTATCTTCAACTACTGTAATTTAAAATGAACCTTTATGTGCATGTCATCACTCTGTTCTATTAAAATAATGATAGAGAAATGTTTAATTGTTTTAAAGTTTCCATAATCATTTTTCTGTTGGAATCTGGTTGAATTCATACATTATGCAGAGCAGCCATATTAAGTAGCTTCCATTAACACAAAAAGTAAGAAGCTGCCTATTGCAGTTGTCTCAAGGAAAGCAAATCCAGATCATTTCAGTACATTTTCACCAATCATGATCCTAGACCCCAAAACCACCCTCCATACAAATGTTGATATATGTGTATAAATATGTAAATTTTGTCGTGTGATAATACTCATATATATATCAGCTGATTTGGATTTGACTGAACATATGTAGAGGGCTTACCAAGATCTCAACCTAGTCCACTGGACAGCTTGATAAAGATTTCAAACTCAAAAAAATATATAAAAATATAAATCCATTTTTTCCCCTAAATGTTAGGCTTTGATATAAGGATTCCAGAGCATTTTTTGTTTCACCTCTATTATAAAAAATGGCTGAGGTATGGTAGTTTGATGTTCTAGGGGTTGCCCTAGAACATCAAATAAAATGTGAGTTGTCACATTTTATAACAAACAGTGGATTAAAATTTAGGGATTCTTCCATAATCTACTGCTACTTTATGTTGCAGCAAATGTGGTTTCTCACAGATTTAATTTCATTGTTGTAACTTTAAAGCCACATAATCACATCATAAAATGGCGTCATATTTAATAAGAAAAATATTATTAGTACTCATAAAATAGTCATAGACATGTGTAACTGTGTCCACCATCATCAAATTCTTGCCAAGCTTGGTGCTATTGGCAATTTATTGCCAAACTTAGCAACAAAATGAGTCTATAAAATAAGCCAACTTGACCAACTTACTAATAATTCAAATTCAGCATTGACAAAAAGTAGGAATGCTATGTAATCCATGCAGGTTCCATTCATTTCAGATGTTATATTTCAAGTATAATCAGTTGAATTCTCCAAACTAAGAAATAGGGAAGTTATCTTTTTCTCACAGTACAGTCAGAAGAACTTTTACTTTAGATTGCACAGCCACAACTAATACTTTGATAGTTTATGAAGAATATTAATATTCAAAATATAAAGTTAACTAAAACATTTAAAAATGTGTGTATATGCACCTGGATTTTCTGTAGTGTGTGCAAAAACTGTATGGTGCTTTTTGAGGAGAAAACTTTCTCACATTACACATGAATAATGATGCTTTTCAATCTTTTGTACATATGTATACACTGTTTCTTTTCAGTCCACTCCATTAATTTTTAGTTTCTCATACACCAAAATCTCATCAAAACTATTGCATATTTACATAATCAAAATTTTGTTATAGAATTTATTGCTCATAATTTATAATGAATTTCACATATTCAGTGTTAGCTCAAAACATTGTCCAATGCTATCCAAAGTTTTAGGTAATCAAAAGTTTTGAGTTTGAAAAAAAAAAAAAAAAAACTTTAATATAGTTCAAACTAAAACATAAAAAAAAACTATAAAAAAGCGAGAATTTTTTCCTATTATTTTATCTATTATTGAAGTAATAATCATTACAAACATTGTTTTTTGAAAAAGTTTTCTGTCATGCAGCTTAATGTTTTGTGAAAAATTAACCATTTATAAGGAATTGAAAGGTTATTTTAAAGCATAAAAGAGTAGTCATAATCTAACCTCCCTTATATAATAATTATTTAATATCATTCCAGAGAAGGAAAAAAAAAACTATTTCTCTAGAGACACTTCACTTTAATGAACATAATAAATTATGTTTCATCAAAAATTTTTAATTAAGTTTCTATTCGAATTTAATTTTAAAAAGCTACAGTGAGGCCATGCAATACCAGAAATAATGAATGTTTTAAGTAAGAGTCAAATTGGATTCTAAGGACAGAACGATCGAATCAATTAAACGAGAGAGATTTGGAATTTCTCTCACTTTATAAAAAAAAATAATGTAATTACTTTCCATAAAAATAAATTTTGATAATAACAAGATGTACAGTCGTGGAAAAAAAAAGTAAACACCCCCTACTAACCCCTCAACAAATTATCGTAGACGAAAGTTACTGATACCGAACAATTGGAAATAAAGTCTACTTTTAAATGACGTATATAAAATTTGCTTAGGGGGCATCTACATATTGAAATGAGTCCAAACTTCATTTTTTTCAATGGCAATACCCAATTTTAACGAGATATTTCAAATCTTTAGTTCAAACTATGCCTAGACACCAAATTTCAAGTCATTTGAATGATAAGTTTTTGAATTATAAACATTCAAAATTTGGTGTTTCTAATGTTAAATTACAATTTCATATTTTTATTTATAACTTCCGAAATTATGCTCCTAATGTACTAATTTTTTCTGTAGCAATAATACTAAAATACCCAAACATAAATACGTTTAATTTGCAATTTTTATAATTTTATGATATGAAGTATGAATTATGAAATTAATATTCAAAAAAATTATGAATTGCAGCCTACAATTTTTTTGATGGATTCAGATTTATTAAGTCCTGCTTTATGGAAACCCCAAGTTTCACATTTTTCTTCCAAGTAGTTTTCAAATTATGCTTAAAAAACGACAAAATGATTGTTTAAGGGGCCGTCTATGATAGAAGTCACTAGATATTTTGAAATTTCTTATGCTATCCTGTAAGCTAGCAGGCTTCATTGACTGCTTGAGTGGTGCTTAAGGTGCCTTGATCAAGAAGGGGGCTATATCGGTTAACAATCGAGTACCGAACTTCAATTTGGATACAGCCCTTAAAATATGCTTGTTTTAAATTAATTCCTCCGAAACTTATGTTACAAATTGCATAAAAAATTGTTTTTAGACTAATTGAAGGGCATAGAATTCATTTATGCTGTCAGAATTGTGTACTGCTATTGAAAAAAAAAAAAGTTATGGTTCGTTTTAATATGTAGATGGCCCCCTAAGCAAATTTTTATATACATCATTTAAAAGTAGACTTTATTTCCCATCGTTCGGTACCAGTAACTTTCTTCTATGATAATTTGTTGAGGAGTTGGTATGGGGTGTTTACTTTTTTTTCCCACGACTGTGCAATTAAAACTTATTTTTTGTGAAAAAGACTATTCAACGAGCATTTAATTTTTGTGAAATATTTACTTAATTCACCAGTATTAATTGAATAAAAAATATCATTTTCAGTTATAATAGACAAAACTAATAGACAACAATATCAACCAATATCAACTAATAGACAAAAAAAATGTTTCTTAAATCATTCATAAATAATATTTAACTACTTTTAATTTAGGAAAATATGTGTAAACTTTAGTAAATAAAACAGATAAAGTAAGGTATATTTTCAATTCTATCAGAGCATTTGAAAAAAAGGGCACTAAATTTGTAATTTTTAATCCATTCAGGAGACTGCAACTGGTCTAATAAGATCTTTAATTTTTTATGGTACAATATTAGTTCTACTTCAAAGTTTCACTTATTTTTTTTTTTTTCATGTTTCATTTAGTATTTTTTTCTATTGATTTAAATATTTCTTATCTTTTATTTCTTAGTCTTTCATTTTTAAATGCTGTACAAGAATACAAGATATTTTGATAGTCGTTGAAAAATTAAAATAACACTTTTACAGATGTAACTGCTGTTGAAAATGTTAAAACAATTATTAAAAAAAAATTTAATCCATTTGCTCAAAAATATTTTATTTATTGGCCTCTTATAGCTTCTATACATCAGAAACCAAATTATCAGTCAACTTTTGATCCATTGTGAGAATTTTAATTTTCAAAATGCTTTCTTGGAAGAATTTTGAAAATTGTGAATAAAAAGTATATCTGTTGTTTCCTCATTGGCGATATTTTTGTTTTCCCTTTCATGATCTCTGAATGCAACAAATCCATCATGCAATTCATTTTCAATACCATCCCTTGTCAGGTGACTAGTTTCCAGACTAATTTTAAATTGTTGAATTATTCCATCACATCCCTTCAGTGATTTACACACAATGGATCACTCAAATATAATATATTTCAATCAACAAGAAGTCATGCAGGGAATGCAAGTTAGTCACTTTTCTCACTTTTAGTCGCTTTTTTTTTTACTAGAAGAGATGATGTTTCTAAAAGTGAGCGAGCTGTGGAAACTGGTTCGCTCGATCTTAGTAAAAAAGTGTAACTAAAATCGACAAATTTTACCTTTCAGATTTTGTCAATATTCTCTCAACATCAATAATTGTTGATATTCTCTCATAAAAAGCCGTGTGTAAATACAGTGAAACTCTACTAATACGAGCCTGGCTAATATTAGGACGCTGTTAAAACAAGCAATTTCCACATTAAGAAAAGTGCATTTTTAAAACTGTATTGTGATTTTCTCGCTTATTATGAACTACAAAAGTAGGATCGTGTCTAATACGGGCAAAATATCATTCATTTCAATTTGAGTTTTAGCAAAAAGTAGGGTAGAATTAATAAAGGAATCCCATCACATGACTGTAAGATCTACAGTGCGTAACATTCTTCATTGAATTTCAGTTCCGGTTTTTGCAGGTAATTACTCTCTTTGTTTTTTATTGCAAGAATGACAAGTCCTAAATACAGTCAATGAAATGCATTCGTACTATAACTAGTTTCTTGTGCAATAGCTGTTGCACTCTTATGCAAAAATGCATGAATACAAGCTTTATTGTGATTACACATATATTAAAAATTCAGAATATGGAAATAATAGACTCCACCCTAAACAGGACGTCATCACCCTGGCAACCTAGAATCCATCACCTATCATGGAATATCATTGAATTCATGACATAGGATAGGATTTAATAGAATAATCACCATGGCAACTTAGAATCATTACCTATCATGGGATATTATTGAATTATGTATAAAATTTAATAGAATGAAGAAAACTTTTATTAATATCTTCATAAAATTTGAAATGACTCGACTAAATTCTGCAACGATTATGTATAATAAATTTCAAACCATTCAGTTGGGTAGTTTTTGCACTGTTGTATGCAGTCAGATGGATGGACCAGACGATGACTATAGGTGTTGCGTATTTATATAATTATGAATGCACCTAAAAACAGAGTTTCCAAAAAAGCAATCACCACCAAAAAATACACTCTTTTGCATAATCATATTAATATAATTTTATTTCTTTCTGAACACTGGAGTAGAAATTGTTCAATATGTTTAAATTAGCATGAAGCTTTATGATATTAAATTAATTTTAGAATTTAAATAATTAGAGTAAATAAGTTATTAATTTAATTATGTGTGTGTTTTTAAGATTTTTATTATCTTACTGGGTATTCATTTTTGTTTCCATCATTAAAATTCTAGAAAAAGCACAAATAAAATGTTCCAAATTACTAACAGGTGCATACATGTCATATAAAAATATATTAAAAATCCATTAAACTCCAAAACAATGCAGTCGATGCACTCAGCCACCATCATTGGGAAATGAAATGTTGTCATGTCTATTTGTGTGTACTCTAGAATCGTCCAGAACAGGCCATTCTAGATTAAGGGGGGTATGGAAGATAAGATGACAGAAAAAGGTATTCAAATGCTCATCAAAAACATGCTTTCATCTATTTAACAATTCCTTCCAAACTCCATGGATGTCATGATAATACATCCTTACAAACTATATATTTTTTAGAAATTATCTCAAGAGATTTGCTGATAATGGCTTCTTGGTGTAGTTATTTGCATGAGAAATAATTTTGGTTTATTAAATTTATCTACTTTTAAGCTGAGTTTGGGCTAATCTTGCGATGCTGTATGGGTGGGTGGATTTAAGGAATAAAGTCGATAAAGGGGCATGAAGCAGATGTTATATAAAATCAACCCTGTACTGCGTTAGCAAGATTAGCTCAAACCCAGTCTACAAAAGTAAAATTTAATAAATCCAAAATTATTTTCCATACAAATAATTACAAGAAGCCGTTATAAGGTAATCTCTTGAGATAATATTTTAAAAAGATGTTTGTAATGATGTATTGTCATATGACATCCATGGAGTTTCAAAGGAATTGTTAGATAATAGATGAAAGTATGTTTTTGATCGACATTTTAATACCTTTTTCTGTCACCTTATCTTCCTTTACCACTCTTAATCTTGAATGGTCTCTCCTGGAGGATTCTCAAGTGGGTGCAAACAGACATGACATTTAGTTTTTCAATGATAATGGCCGAGTGCATCGACTGAAAACGTTTTGGAGTTTAATATATTTTTAAATATTTCTGTATAATATGTATGCATTGTAAGCAATTTGGTACATTTTATTTGATCTTTTTCTGAGAGTTTTAAATATTTACTCAGGGTGAATTTAGCACTAGAATGTTAACTTTCTTTATTTCCACCATTTTTTCTTAAGCATCTAGTTTCTTTTTGTATAATTAGTTGCACTTATAATTAGGGTTTTTTGCAGAAAATATTGCAAGGATCCTACCTGTGACCTATTTTGATATCACTATCTGCAAATAGTAGATTTCTATTGCAAATGTTATGAAAAAAAAAAAATGAAGATTGTTCTTTAGAAGTAGTGGTACTTAAAAGGTAATAGGTAGGACCCCTGCCTCTTTTTTGTGTCAAACAGCCTTGTACTTATTATAATTCAATTTTAAAAGTTTATTATGCTAGCATTGTACTTTTTGTTTTATATGATTTAAATAAAACTGAGATTCAATCTTATCCATCATTTTGGTAGAGGTTTTTTATCTAAAAAGCAAAAAGGGTTTTTTATCTGCATAATTTAACTTACAATGTTATTTTCATTTACAGCCACTACTTTTAAATTCATTTTTCATATCAGGGAAAACATTCAATACTTTTTTTTTTTGCTGTTTCAAACTCTGCCATATGACAACAGCAATTTATTTATTTGCTAAGCCAAAAGTTAATATTTTACAATCTAATTTCTTTTTTTGTCTCTCTCTATTTCATAAGGGGGTGGGGGGGAATTAAATTTCCCCGAGAAGACAAATGTGGAAAAAGGACAAAAGTTTCTTTCAACATTTGTGTGAACAAATTGTTTCAATGATAACCATTGCATTCGGTTTTAATACAATCAAAGACAGTATGGTTTAAAATTAAAAATTTTCTCATATTAAAAACATTTCTGAGTTTATAAAAATCCAGAGGCTCCCCATACCCAAGGTGCCTGTGTGCCCTGTACACTTTGTACATGCCAGTCCTGTGTATATGGTATATGTATTACTAAGTATATGCAGAGGTTGTGTAAAAATAATTAAGCAGACTGTAAATTTAAAACATTTATTGAAGATATGAATAGCTGTAAGCTCATGTAGGGAAGATAGTAATTCTTTTGCCACTAAGTCGGTTATTCAACTGCAGCTTTAGTCTCAGCAAAGGTTACAGTAACAAAAGAGTTGCCAAGTAGCAACGATGCTGAGGATTGGTGTTCCATTGTCAAAGTAAAAGTTATATATACAGAGCAAAGTATATAATATATTAATATGTATTTTAGAATGAGATTAAAGAAATAATTAATATTATAGAGTAACAATCATCTGGTTATAGAGGAAGGCTTCTACTTTGAAGTGTACATATAATTTTTTTTTTCTCTTAATAGTTCATCTGATGAAGTTATTGAGATTTCATTTTAACAGTTCTAAAATAAGCTTATACACTGTTGTGGCAAATTTTAAAAACTATTTTCATAATTTTCTATTCTGTTATATTTATCTAAATGTTTTGTTTTCAGTTCAGGATTTTCTTCCCTTAAGTATTTTGCCGTTTAAAATTTCGTTTTGAAATGCCTTTTTTGATAAATTTGATAACTTTTTAATTGAATTGTATATTTCTAAATATTAGCTGTAGATGAGCAAAATGCACAAACTACTGAAAGAGATCCTTCAAGTTTTAAGGCTGTTTCAGAATCAGCATTCATCTCTGCAGATGAGCTTCACACAGAAACATCAGATATTCAAAGTATTCCAGAGCTTTCTGCACCAGCAATAAGTGAAGATGATCGCCTTCCCAGGCCAGAATCCTTATGGTATCCATGGGGCTCTTCTATGGGCCAAAGTGTTGGGGCGTCATTGAAAGACACTCTTCAAGTTACATTGCCAACAATAGAAGGTGGTGCAAGTGCTGATAGTTCTCCATGTCCTTCACCACATCCTAGTGTATCTCCTGCCATTACACCTTTTTCATCTCCCATGTCTGCGAGGCCTACTCCAGAATCTGTATCATCTGTACAGCCAGAAGCTAGTGTAAATCTTGAATTACAGTCTCCTACTACTGACATATCGCAATCTATTCCTCATAGTGAGACAGAAGAAACTATTGCTGCTGGTAGTGAAACAGGGACCAAGAAATGTAAGTTATATCTTTCTTTTTTTTTTTTTTAGCTCCCGGTATGCTATTTCTTTCTCCCAGCTTATTTTGTGTTGTCTCCAATAAATAACGTTACCTTGTATAAGCTAGCTGTAAAACAAAAGCCGATGTTTCATTGTGCGATTAATTACTCTACGGCATTTTTTAAAACTTCTAAGCATCACATATTTTCAATGTTTATATCCTCATATTGGGGGAGAAAAGTACTTTTTAATGCAATTTGTTTGAAAATTGCATCTCCATTTATTTTTGAAATATTAATTTTCTTGTAGTTTTTAGCGACATTTGTTTCATTTTGGCAACTCAAGTACTCCATTTCTGTAGAAAGTAAAGAAAAAATAGTTGAAAAATAACAATTATATCTTCTTGTTGCCATTTCCCCATAAAAACTGAAAAATGTAATGAAAATACATGCAATTTTGAAAAAAATATAAATGAATGATTTCTGATAAAACATGGAGCTATTATAAACTATATTTAATTTTAAGTATCTATATTAATGCAAATAACGTCATTTTACTTAAAATAAAAGCATGTACTTTAAAAGTCTTAAAATTGAAATATGTTTTGCACTACACTAGAGTCCCGATTATCCGAGTCCCGCTTAACTGAGTTATTTTCTTCTGATAGACTGGTGTCTTCTATTATTATGAAACAGCTATTATAAATGAAGCGTTAGGTGAAGATGAAAGAGCAGCCGTAAAAAGTTAGAACTCTGATTTTCTGGTCAGAATGGGGGGAAAAAAGGCCATAATTTTTTTTTTTTCACAAAAAATTATGGCCATTTCCCCCCCCCCCCCCCTTCTTACCAGAAAATCAGAGTTCTAACTTTTTATGACTGCTCTTTCATCTTCACCTAACACTTCATTTATAATGGCTGTTTCATAATAATAGAAACCACCAGTCCACCAGAAGAAAATGAAGTAATAGAAATGTCGGGGGGGGGGGAACTAAATTCTGAAAAGCAGAATTCCTGTTCTCTATTTTATTTTTTTTTATTTTTTTATTTTTTACTGCAATTATTTATTATTTTGTGTATAGGTATTCATTGACCCAGTACAATAACTTTAAAATGGTAGTACCATTCAAGTTGAAAATTTGAACATTATTTTGCAGAATTTACCTAACATGTTTGCCAATACTATCCTAAATCTTGGTAATGCAAATTTTTAGAAGTTCTTTTTAGTATTCTGGTAATTATTTTCTCAGCTACCTGTGTAATATTTTTGTTCATTAAATAATCCTGGATCTAAACTGATACTAAAACTGACCTTTAGCTGATCTTTTATTTCTAATTAGCTGACTTGCCTGGCCCATGATAATAACCTTAAATAAGCCTCAAATTTGTATGATTTTATATCCTTTAACTCGATTTTGTAGAAATTTATATTTTTAAGCAAAAATCTTTTTAAATGAACCTCATATTGGGGCCCCTCTTGTCTTTGGCTTCATACACCAGGCATGCTACATACATACACTCTGGTCTGTTTTTACAAATGAACCTCGAATTTGTATGATTATATCTATATTATAAAGGACAAACATATCTGTGCGTAACGCATACGTCATTTTGCGGATGGCAACACTTTGAAATTTGAAATGAAATTTCGGTTTTGCAATTTTCGCAACTGCACATTTTTAAACTTCTAAACATCGCACATTTTCAATTTTTACACCTTCGTACAGGGAAAAAAAATGTGCTTTTAAATGCAATTTGTTTGAAAGCTGTATCTCAATTTATTTTTGAGATATTAATTTTTTTGTAGTTTTTAATAGAAATTTTGTATGCGTGGCAACTGAAGTACTCCATTTATATTGAAAGTAAAGGGAAAATAGTCATGGTTTATTATTTTTATTGATTATATCCTTATTGATGCCATTTTTACATTACAAATAAAAGTAACTTTTTAATAATTTTTGAACAGAAAATAAAGTCAGACATTAAAAAAACACGCATTCTTCTTCATAAATCAGTTACATTTCATTATTATTATTATTATTTTTACATTACGCTGATACCGAGTTTGAGATGCTTGGCAAAATGATTCAGTGAGTAAAAATGATGTCATATTTAAAACAAAACGATCATTTTTTTTTTTGATAAAACTAAATATTTGACCAATACTAAATGGCCAATACTATGACAACTAAAGGCAAATTTCTGAATTTCTTTTTCGAGGGTACTGAGATTAGAACTTAAATTTCGTGGTAATGTTCACATGAAAAGTTGTATCGGAAAAACGTGACTTTAAGTTTGGAAATACATTCATTAATAATCTATTGCGCGTTAAATACTTTCAAATTGTGAATTTGAGTGGTGCATATGTAAATTAAGAGAATGTGAAAATAACGTACAGTTTAGATTTTATGGGGGGGGGGGGGGATTTTATGATGTGACAAAGCGAAATCCTTTTTACTTATTTTTCATCCCGTAAAAACAAACATAAGAGCCTCAATCGATAAATTCATCATAATTACTTATCTTGATTATGTATTCTAATACAGTTTAATTTTTCAATAGTTTAAGCAGTTGAAGTTTGTGGAAATGATATTTTGGTAATTTTAGGTTAAAAATATTATTTGTTTACAAGCTAGACAATCAATGTAAGATGAAGTTTTTATTGCAATTATTTTTGTAGGTTTATTATAAATTCGATCTGACAGTTCCTTTCTAACATTTTAGTTCATCGAATTTCGATGGGTTACAACTCGTATTTTTAAAGGAAAAAATTTCCAAACAAACCTCTAATTTAGGTACTCACTGCCTTCGTCAGTGTACACAAGATGTTCTACGTTCACTCTGGACTGTTTTTGCAAACAAACCTGAAATTTGTATGTTTAAAATATAGCCACTCAGTAAATCTTCCATTACCAAAGGAAATCCAAACTTCAGAACAAATGACTGTTTTAATATCAATCTTATGGGGAAATATCTCTCTCTGTTGAAGATGTGCTTCAAAGTGCATGTGCATAAACAAAAAAGCCTCAGCAAATATTCTACAATAGAGACAGAGCGAGGCGGTCTTGAGCTGTTTTTTTTTTTTTTTCCTTACTTTTTTTATTTTGACATTGAGTCATAGATCTTTATACCGCAAACCTAAAAACACAAGTTTGTATGTGATATAGAATTTTACGTTATATGGATCACTTTTCACATATCATTAAACTTACCTAATAAACATAGCCAAATATGTCTTTAACATATCAAAATACATTAGATTATCTTTATACTGCATTCTTTGTAACCAGAATTATCCAAATTTATAAATTTTTGCATAATATAGATCATTCCACACATTGTTAAATTTACTTAATAAACATGGTCCAAATATACCTGGACCAAATCATTTATTATGTTACTCATTTTCAAAAATGTTTATTGCAATAATAGCAATTTTTTCATTAAAGTTCTGAATTAAGGAGATAAAGTTGAACTAATGTATTAAATTTAGTCCTCTAGAGAGTAGCATAGCAATTTTTTACAATGTGGCATTGCAGGTACTTCTTAACAGCAAAATTCAGTGTTTACATCTGAGAAGTTGTGTGTTATATGGAGAATTGCGTTAGTTATATCGAATTAATTATAAAGATCTTCTACTGTAGTTTTTATTATCCAAATTCTTATAAATGTTTTCAAAGCCTTTGTATAATTTTGGGGTAAAAATATTGATATTTAGTTGTAAAAACTTGAGTAAAAGCCACCTGCATATTAAAGTTCTAAGCAAATATTGAGCAGACTTTTTTTTTTTTTTATATACTGCTAATCATACAAATGTTTTGAGATTTTCATATGCAATATAAATTAAGTGTCCAAAAAATGTGTAAAAAGGTAAAATACTGACATTTAGTTTCTTTTAGCCTAGACAGACCTGCCAACTGCTACGAAAAAATCGTAGTTGGTACGATTTGGACCTATAAACTACGATGCTACGGAAATCGGCCTCAAACTACGATTTTTTTGCAAAAAACACAAAAGCATTTTTTGTTTCTAGTTGCGATTTTTATCCCACGCAGCATATTTTTCAGGGGTGATTCTGCTCTGAAATTTCCAAGTATTCATTTCCAAAAGTTCACAAAAATTGGCCATTAGTCCGAAAACTCAGACATTAAAAATGCTCATGAGAAAAAAAAAAATCTGGGCTGCAAAAAAAAAAAAAAAAAAAACAACTTCTAAACGTAAAACACTCTAATCGTGTTTTCGTAAATATTTATACAGGAATTCCTTTCCTTAGAAACAAGGGTGCCATTTTAAGAATTCTGGAAGGGGTTCCTTGAGGGGCAAGGTTTGAAATAGTATGCAAAATCTTGCGATAAACTATAGCAAATTTCGACAAATGACTGTAAAAAAAAAAACATTTTTGTGAACTGTTCGCAGAAGAAAATAAATTTCGTTAAAGGATCGTGGTAAAAACGTGAATTTTGTCAAAGGATCAGTAAGATAATGCAAATTTCGTCGAAAGATTAGTAAGAAAACACAACTTTCACCGAAAGATTGCAGAAAGAAAACACTAATTTAGTCAAAAGATAGTGTAAAAAATGCGAATTTCGTCAAAACTTCATGGTAAAAAGTGTGGATTTCAACAAAGAATCGTGATAGGAAAATTTGAATTACGATTGTGGGGAAAAAATTGTGAATATCCTGAAATGACGGCGAGAAAAAAATCGCGAATTCCGTCAAAATTTACTGCACTGGGCTAAAAAATTGGAACCAGGCTCCTTTTACAAATGTAAAAACGCTGCGAAACGAAATTAAATTCTAAAAATTGTATAAAAATTTTCAGAGGAAAAAATTTACTATATTGAGTTGAAAGACGGAGATCTTATTCCTTTTACGAATGTCAAAAGATGGCTGTGAAGCACGAAAAACCAACCAACCAACCACCCTCCAGATTAATTTAAATTTTGTGTGCTACGATTTCTCATTTTCAAAGGTTGGCAGGTCTGCCTAGATGGAAAAAAAAGTATCTCAACGAGTCAAAGTTAGTGTTGACTCTAGGTCAGTTTGGCAGGGCGCATTACCTGGCAGCCCTTTTTAACTAGTTTATGCTGGTAGCCCTTTTTAATCTCATGAAATATGTTCACTGATTGTGGGAAATAAATGTAAATTTCATCATTTGGTTGTGGGGAAGTATCGTAAAATTTGTCAATCGGTCATGTGGGGGAAAAAGCAAGAAATTTGCCAGTCAGTTATGGAAAAAAAAAATCTCAAAATTCTTCAGTTGGCCACAGGAAAAAAATTGCTTATCTATCGATCGCATGAAAAAAATCCTCACACGTTTCGGCAGTAAGTCGTGGGGAAAAATCCAGAAAATCACCAGCTGTTCACAGGTAAAAAAATAATGAAATTCTTCGATCAGTGGATGGAAAAATCTGTAAAATTCATCCATTGACCATATTAAAAAAAAAAAAAAAAAAAAAAAAAAAAAAAAAAAAAAAAAAAAACACCAAGTTCTGCAAATCAGTCGCATGAAAAAAAATGTAAATTTCGCCATTTGATAAAAATGAAATATTACAAAATTCGTCGATTCAACTGGTTGCGTGAAAAAAATTGCGAAAATCATCATTCAGCTATCGGAAAAAATTATATTTGCCAGTCGATCATTGTAAAAAAAATTGAGAAATTCTTTACTCGGTTACTTTAAATTTTATTGTGAAATTCGTCAATTGATCGCAGGAAAAAAATCGTGAAATTCAGCAGTCAATTGTGAGAAAAAGATCCCGAAATTATTCAGTCGGTTGCAAAAATATATGAAACGGAGGACAGAAATGGTCCACCCGTACAGAGTTATCCCTTTCTTCAAGTTTTCAAGAGGGCACAGTATAAGGGTTCAGATTATAGGGTGACAGTCAAGCTTTTGGTCAAACTTTCAAATTTTGAATTAAACTGAGCATCCTGCTCCCGAGAATCCCCCCTCTCCTCTCTAAAATTTTTATGTGTTATAAAAAATATGTATACAAAATTTCCATTAAAAAAAAAAACTGACTTAAAATAATGATAGTTGGTGCAGAAAATGCTACGATTTAAATAATTTGCAATAGGATTAAATGCAGAATACATTTCTTTTTTCCTTATAAAAATCAGTTTTTTGATAAAATAAAAAGTTACTGGTAGATTTTTTCCATTATATTTTGATAAAATGAAAAGTTACTGGTGGGTTTTTCCCATTTTTTGATTTTCTGAAATAGAATATTATTTTGCATATGCCAATTTTCAAATCCCTACTTGAAATACAGTAAACTCTGTCTAAGGCAGAATCAATTGGGACCCAGAAAATTTTCCACAGTAGACAATATTCCGCCTTAGAAAAATTTTACCCTGTCTTGAAAATATTTCTGAGTTAGACAGATTTCTGTCTTACACAGAGTCCGCCTTACAGAGAGTTTACTGTAGTTTTAAACATTTCAATATACCTTATAATCTCTCACTCTCCTATCTTTCTCACAACACCAACTTATTTGGCAACCATCTTCAGCTCTGAGCAGCCTGTGCATGTTCTGATGTGTTTGTTTTGTGGTTGTGCAAGATTCTGTGAAGGTCACAATTTCTGTCTCTTTTAATGGGGTTTTTTTATGGGTTTTTACTTAATATCTTGTCTAATTATTAAAATTTTAAATTTCTGAGTCTCAGCTGCATTCGGACCTGCCTTGGACTATCCTCACCCAAATTTTCAGACTCCTTGGTACGCTAGATTTTGGTAGCCATTGCAAACAGACACATATACATAGTGAAACTTTCTTTTATTAGTAAGTAGTACAGATAAAGTAAAAAAGTAATGTACATTTGGAACAGGGGCACCATTTGAGGGGAGCTGGGGGGGGCAACAGCCCCCCCCCCCCCCCCTAAGGAATTTGATTTTTCAGAAAATTTATCAACCATCAATTGTCAGACTCAAACAAAAATTAAAAAATTGCTTGAATGTTAAAATAATTTATTAGATTTGATGCAATAAAAACATATGCATTAAATAGGTGCTTTATGCATAGAAATTAATAATTATCAAAAAAATTTCCTATTCAAACTTTCTTAAGGTGAGACTTATATCGTACTTTGGCTAATTTAAAAAATACATGAGAGACATTTTCTTTTATCAATTGCTTCTCAGCAGTGTACAACTTGATCATAGGAAAACTAGATCCCTCATGGCTAGAAATTCAAGGGTAGAGTTTTTTCAGATAGTTTTTTTTTTTTTTTTTTTTTTTTGAGGTGCGGGACAGGGGGGGGGGGGGTCGAAGGGGCGAGTATAATTCAAGCTCTTAATTATCCAACTTTTTTTATTTTTTTGGATTATTAGTGTCACATTATACTTACTGCAATCATTGCAATGTTATGAAATTATTCAATTATTTGCTTTATTAAATCATATTATATATGGAACTCTCAAAATTCTTCAATGCCTAGGAATGAAGTCTGTGTGCACCTGACAAAATAATTTCTTCAACCCAAAAACCAACAGGCTTCCACCAAATCAAAAAGTAAAAGAAAATTACTCCATATTTTAATATGTTTATAATAAAGTAGTCTATAATTTATACCTTTATGTACAGAAATGAACACATGGGTTATTACTATGGGCCACCATTAATTGTCAAATCTATAGTTTTTCATTTGAAAAATATTCAGGACTTCCTTGTGAAAAACCAGGTCATCCTTACTCCAACGGGAAAGAGATAAAGCACAATCTGAAAACCTTAAAGTGTACTTCAATCGCAACGAAGAAAATGTGTTAACCTATCTTAACTGACGCAGGACTGTAATGTCATGTAAATGCGAAAACCGCTAAAAAGATTTCCATTTGAAAGGCAACCCAATCCAAAATGAAAGAAAATTAATCCATATTTTGATACAATTATTGTAAAAGAAGTCTATAATTATATCTTTAATATAAACTTTACCTTTTATGTAGAAAAATAAATATATATATATATAGTATTCATTAATGATCAAATATGTAGCTTTTTCATCTGAAAAATATTCAGGATTTCTTTGAAAATAGTATTAACATGAACCCATCTCAAAATAGTGGAAACGCAATACGAAACAATTAACGTTTTACTTGCAAAAATCACTAATGAAAATTTTCTTATCACTATAGATCACAAAAGTTGCACATTTCGTGGCCTATGCATGACATTCGTGGACTGATTAAATTTCAGGATTCTTTTTTCGCGATCATCTGACAAAATTTGCGATTTTTTTCCGCTACCATTTCATGGAATTCAGGATTTTTTTTCTGCAACCGTTATCAAAATTGATTTTTTTTTCTCCCCCGACCATTTGTCAAAATTCACAATATTTTTCTGCGACCAACTGACGAAATTCCATATTTGTTTCTGCGATCTTTTGACAAAATTCGCGATTCTTTTTCATGATCATTTGTTGAAATTTGTGATTATTTTTTTCTACCACCGACTAATAATATTTAATTTTTCACGCGATATTTACATGAAATTTTGTATCTTATTTCACGATTGTTTGACGAAATTCCTCTCAATTGTTTGACTAAATTTTTATGATTTTTTGTGCAATCTTTTGACGAAATTCGCGATTTTTTTTTGCAATCCTTTTACAAAATTTGAGATTTTAGTTTGTACCATCATTTGATGAAATCTACATTTCTTTTCGCGATCTCTGATGAAATTAGCAATATTTTCCACAGTCCTTTAGAAAAATTAGCGATTTTTTTTTTTGCAACAATTTGGGGATTTTTTTTTTTCAAAATTTTCGTTTTTTTCTGTGACCTATTGACGAATTGCTTTTGCAGAATTCAAAAGAAAAAAAATCGTGGTCTTTCACGAAAATTAAAAAAAATCGCAGAATAATCATATGTCTATGAAAGAAATTAAGGAGACAAAATCCTGCAGTGCTTTTTTTATTGTGCAGGATTTTCCCATTTTCTGTGAGATTTCTGCAGTTTTGCACATTATGCAATTCTGCATGTTGTGCAATTCTGCACATTCCCTGTTCCTCAAAGAAAATTTTTTCTTGTATTTCGCCAGGAAACTCTTGAAATGGTACCCAGGTAGTAAAAGCTGAAAAAAAGTCGAAAGAGAATAGAAAAAAGTTCCATTTTAGACAGGTCTCTGTCTTAGCAAGTATAATTGTGTGATGTTTTTACATCGAAATTTGATTTTTTCCCACTTTTGAGAAAGAATTCTGTTATAGATAGGCTTCGTTTTCACAAGTTTTACTGTAATACATCTCTTTTCAGAGCTATATTATAGAGTGGATAGTTTAACAGTCTTTGAAAATACCTATAAAAATGGAACCTAGAATCCTGTCGAAAAAGAAAATATTTCATATTCAGTACATCAAAATTTTACCTGCTAAGACATAAACCCGTTTAAAACGAAATATTTCATTGGTTCTTGCGTTTCCGTATTCAAAATTTTTACTGTTTTTTTAAGCATGATTCAGTTTACATTTTTCACTTGGGAAGTGGGCAAAGAGGCTGTAGACACTCGTATCCTACCCTTAGTTATATAACTTCCCTCAAAAAATCTTTGCCCCCCCCCTCCCCCCTTCCCCAACGAAGTTCTTAAATGGCACCCCTGATTTGGAGAAACAAAAAATCTGTCACTCATGCAATAATATTTTATCTTATGAAATATTAACATTTGAGAGCATTTTTTTACGGGGATACTTGCATAAAATAAACACAAACTTTTTTATATTATATTTATTTATTTATTTTTTTTTTTTTATAGTAACCCCAAAATTTGATACAATTAAAAAAAAAAAAAAAAAAAATCTCTATTCAGACTTCCGATTAGCTTAAATACAAATTTACATGGCTTTTCTGTTATTAGTTTAAATATATATATATATTATTTTGAGTTATAATTAACTATTTCATAAAGACCTGATTTCAGGGGTTCTCACCAAACTGAAATCGGATATTTAGGTCAAGTATATGAGCATAGAGTATACCTCATACATCATTTGCTACTCCTGTATCATAATTTTTTAAGTATAGCTAAAAAAAAAGTTTTGGATTAAGAAACTAAAATTTTGTATTATGTGCATAAGAAGCATTTATATCAATCAACTGCAGTATTTTTTTTTAAATTCATAATTTCTTTAGAATATTAATTTAATAATTCATAGTAATATCTTATCTGCAGTAATTATTGTTTGAATAATTCATGTAGTATTTGATAATGTTATTCATGTATCATTTGATAATATTATATGTATGTGGGATAATAAATATCCTCAACAATGCAATAAACTCAAGGATTTAATTTATCGATATACAACATCATATGGAAAGAAAAAGCATAACACAAGGAACATCGAGAAATTGTAAGATATCAGGCAATCTTCTCATACATAGGCGTAGCGTCGGGGGGGCACGGGGGGTCGTGTGCCCCCCCAACCTTCTACACCCTGGGCGCCAGAACAGAAAGCGTAGGGGGCGCCAAATGAAAATTTTTTTGTCTTTACATACAAAAATATATATGTATTTATATTGAATTTGCATAAAAATGTCTTACAGCCGGAAAATCCAAAAGTAAAACTAAACCAAATGCCTTGAAATTTACAAATATATAAAAAATATTCATCTATAATAGAAGACTGCAAATGAATTGGAAAAAAGAGCTTTTTTCTTATGCATTATTCTTTCTCCAATTCCAAGTGTACCGGAAGGCGAAGGGGGCGCCAAATGAAGATTTTGTTTGACTTTTCTGATGAAAAGATTCCATGAAGACTGATCAATTTTCTTTTCTCTCTCATCCTGAGCAGTGTTGAGCTTTCATTTTTCCCGTCTTGATATGGGCGAGATCGGGTGGCTGCCCGGGACAGGTTCGGCTAGGTGGGGAGGCCTAGCAATTGGCTTTAGCTCAACAAGCCCCACCCAGGCTACCCGGGACAATAAAAATTAACGGGAGAAGGAGTCATGGTCGAAACTAAGGGGTGGAGAGGGAGCATGTGCCCTGGACGCCACGCGAAGGTGGCGCCAGATGAAAATTTGGTTTACCGTTTTATACAATCTATATATGTGCTTGTGAAATTTGTGTAAAAAGATATTTTTTAGCTGAAAAATCAAAAGGAAAAGCTGAGTAAAGTGCATTAAAATTGTCGAATAGATAAAAAGATTTGCCTACAATATACAAGACAGCAAATGAATAACTCTATTATTTTTCTTATAATGACTTTTTTACATGCATATCACCATATCTGGCCTTAGATGGGGCGAGGTGACTGACTGGGACAATAACAACCAAGCGGTCGAAAATTTACAAATTGAAAAGTGAAAATTTAATAATTTTGTTGTTGTTTTGAGTCACACATAAATTTGAAAATTAAATTTGAAAAGTTGAGGAAAGTATGTAGACATATCAATCAATAAATAAGAAGAGTGATATAAGTGATAATTCCACAAACCTGGTGTAGATAGTACAGGAAGATATTTTACAATGTTGGAATTCATTTTTATACCTACAATAAATCCTGGTTTTTTTAGTTCCTGAAACAATGTGACTCATATCACTATGACATTAAAGTACCTCAATTGTAATAATTTGTAATGCTACAATAGTAAACATCTAGAAAAATGAAATATGTCTGTAATGGAACATTGTCTTAAATGAAAAAAACTGCATGGTTCCAACAGAAATAATACCAACAGTTATATCTGCTAAGACGGAAACCTGTATAAAGCGGAATTATTTCCGCTTCCTTTCGATTTTTTTTCACAGGTTTTAATGCATAAATATTTGACAAAGCTGGTTATATATTTCAATATTATTACGTATTTTACTGTTACACATTTTAAATTTTAAAATAAGTCCTCTAATAGCTTCTCTCTCGAATAGCTCCTCTAACTTTCGTAAATTTCGCTTTGTAAATTTACTTTGCGGAGGAACGAAGGTCGCCAAAATCCATGTTTGCCCCGGGTGAAAATATAGCTAGTTTCGGCCCTGGAAGGAGTGCACGAAGTAAAATGCTTTAGTAAAACCCTTTAAAAGAAAAAAAATGAGTATAGCATTTGCAGTGGTACAATAAAAAATCTCACACAGGGCGCCATGGCTAATACAGTCGCCTCTGCTTTTCTCCTTCAAATGATCTTTTCACTTCTTTTTGCCTCCTTGCCCTTGAACTTCCTCAGTCAGTCGACAAAAGAAAAAACGAATTTCGACAAAAGGTCGTAGAAAAATATGGCGAATTTCGTCAAAAAATCTCTGAAACAAATACCCAATATCATTTTCGCCAATCGGTTATAGAAAAAATCACGAAATTTGACAAAGGATAGTGTAAAAAAAAATCGTGAATTCCATAAAACGATCGGCGGAAAAAAATGCGAATTTTGGTAATTCGTCGTCGAAAAAATCGCGAATCTCCTAAAAGAACCGTGGAAAAATATCTTTAATTTTATCAAAGGTTGCGGAAACAAATGGCAATTTTCGTAATTCGGTCACGAAAAAATCATCGCAAATTTCGTTAAAAGAATGCACAATATATTACGAATTTCGTCTAACGACCAAGAGAAAAAAAATTGCAAACTTCGTCAAATATTCGCGGACAAAAAGACGACAAGGGTAATTCTGGGTTCAAAGAAAAAAAAAACTGAAATTCACAGCAAATTGTCTGAAAGGTTACAGCAGAGGAGTGAAAGGTAGGAAATCTCCCGGCCCCAATTATGCGTTTTTTCGGCTGTCCTTTAGCGAAATTCGCGTTTTTCCGCGATCCTTCGACGAAATTTGCGTTTCTTTATCGCGATCCTTTGACGAAATTTGCGCTTTTCCGCAATCTTTTGATAAAAATTGCGTTTTTTGCGATCCCTTGGTGAAATGTGTGTGTTTTTCGCGATTCCCAGACGAAGTTTGCGTTTTTTCGTGATCACTTGTCGAAATTCGCGTTTTTTCTACGATTCTTTGGCGAAATTCGTTTTTTCTGCGATCCTTTGAAGAAATTGGCGACTTTTTTCTGTGCACGATTTTCGAAATTCATTTTTTCGGCGACCATTTGCCGAAATTCGCGATATTTTTTATGCACGAATTTTAGGATTGATGAGAGATTTTTTTTTTAATTTTCGGAACCGAATGCCTTAAATTTTCGGAAAATTCAGAACAGAATCACCTCTGAAAAGACGCGAATTTGGTCAAATAATCGCGTAAAAAATCGAGAATTTAAACAAATAATCAAGAATTTCGTAAGTCGGTTTTGAAAACAAATCACGAATTTCGATAAACTATCGCGGAAAAGAATTACGAATTTCGTCAAATGATATCTGAAACAAACAGCGAGTACCATCAATCGGTCGCGGAAAAAAATATATATCGCGAATTTCGACAAGTGGTGGCGGAGAAA
Organism: Maratus speciosus; assembly: GCA_963932465.1. Lineage (NCBI taxonomy): Eukaryota > Metazoa > Arthropoda > Arachnida > Araneae > Salticidae > Maratus > Maratus speciosus. The sequence goes on from OZ010791.1 coordinate 147,554,995, forward strand.
AAATTTCCCCAGTTTGTCGCAGAAAAATTCGCGAATTTTAGCAAAGTATCGCGGAAAAATAATCGTGAATTCAGTGAAACGATCGCCGGAAACAAAAATGCGAAATTTGGCAAAGGATCACGGAAAAAAAAAAATATGAGTTCCGTGATACGATCGCCTCCAAAAAATTGAGAAATTTGAAATAGGTCATAGGAAAAATTGCGAAATATCCTTCAACGATCGTAGCAAAAGATAGTGAAAAGAAATAACTATTATCATTAGTTGACTGGTGAAAAAATCGCTAATTTCGCAATTCGTCGTGGAAAAAATCGCGAATCTCCTCAAACAACTGTAAAAAATATCTTGAATTTTGCCAAAGGTCACGGAAACAAATGGCGATTTTCGTCATTCGGTATCGGATAAATCATCGCAAATTTCGTCAAAAGAAGGGACAAAAAATTGCGAATTTCGTCTAACGATCACAAAAAAAATCTCAAATTTCGTCAAATGGTCGCGGGCAAAAAACGCAAATTTGGTCAAAAAAATTTGAGAATTTAACCAATCGCGCAAAAAATCCCGAATTTATAACTCGGTCATGAAAAGAAAATCACGAATTTTGACAAACGATCTGGAAAAGAATCGGGAATTTCGTCAAAAGATCTCTGAAACAAATAATAACGACCATTAATCGGTCGCGGAAAATCTATATCGCGAATTTGGACAAGTGGTGGCGGAAAAAAATCGATTTCGTCAATCTGACGTAAAAAAAATTGCGATATTTGGCAAAGGATCGCGGAAAAAATCGCAAAATCTCCTTCAACGATTGTATAAAAAGATCTTGGAAAAAAATAAGTATTTTCGTCAATATATTGGAGGGGGGGGGGCAAAATCGAGAATTTTGGAATTCGTCGAGGAAAAAATCGCGAATCTCTTCAAACAACCGTTGAAAAAGTGTGTTTGGGAAGATGACTTTACAGGTGCTTTGAAGAAAAAGATCAAATATTTTCAGTAAAAATAGTCACTGAAATCCGGAAAAAGTTGCCTTTTTTCTTGAAATAGCCGCTTTTAATTGTTTTCGGCCTAAAATAGTCGCCATAGCCACCTATGCTGAAAATAATCGCTTTTAGTAGAAAGTGGCAGCCCTGCAATTGTATGTTAGGAAAAATCGGAATTTTTTGAGAAATTGTGTCGATCCGAACCGAACCGGTACTGATTTAAATGATTTTTTCACGGGCCGGGTTTGTTTCCATTGATTTTTGTACGAGCCGGGCCTGGTAAACTGCGAAAAAATAAACGGGCCGTGCCCGGGTGGAACTTTTAATTTTCTCGCCGGGCTGGGCCTGGGCCTTGGAATTGCGGTCCGTGCAGACCTCTGTTATGCCCCTCAGGGCCGTGCAAAGAGCGTCTAAAGGAGCACCCCGGGCGCGAAATTTACGCTGCAAACCACGGTTTTGTTTATTTGTTCATTTTTCGGTGAATTTCTTTTTCTCTCTTGATCTCTTTTTCCCCTGTCGCTCAACATCATGAACTCTCTAACAAATAAATGCAATTTTCTTTTATGTTATTTAGTTGTTCTGAATTCCTAAATTAAAATTAAACCCTTTAAAGTTCCAAAATAAACGCGAAAAATATTTATTCGATAGAATTTATTTATGTTTCTGCACATTATCAATTTTATTACACCTATCACAAAAAGAATGGGTTTTTTTTTTTTGGGGGGGGGGGGGGGGGCGCCAAAATTGAAAATTCGCCCGGGGCGCCGCTTTTATTTCGCGCGACCTTGGTACCCCCCCACCCAAAAAAAAATTTTTGGTCACGCTACGCCTATGTTCTCATATATGGAAGATTTAATATAAAGTACCAAGACAGGTTAACGGTGCCATAGTTTTTATCTCAACATGAAGGTTGAAGTTTTGTTAGATGCCAAATACAATATTTGAGCAAGAATTCTATGTGAATTCCAGTATTTATGTTTACAAGTGTATTATGTTATCGATGTGGCTGAATTGCTGTGATGAACTAAGCATATTATTTGTTTGAGTGAATAATAAATGTTGTATAAAATTGAAAGCTGATAGATGAATTTATTTGTAGTTATAATTCAAGTAAATCTTTAAGAAGGTAAAAGAATAAAATTGTACATATATGTATCTCAATTATGCAGTTAATATTCTCATTATGTCATTATAGTTTAATGATAAATGATTATGCAATAATAGCATGGAACTAGAGTTTAAACTTCTGAAAAAAGGGGTTAGAAAGATAATTGAAAGATAGATTGTTTTTAAACATATTTACTTCTTCTCTTATGGCTTTAAACATATTTACTTCTTCTCTTATGGCAGGATTGCTGTAACTGTAGAATTGTCATTTATGGAGTTTTGACTGTAAGAAAAAGTTAAGGTGAAACAAATATACAACATACAAACCCCCCCCCCCCCCCCCTTCTCCTTTTCGTGTGATGTACCTAATTTTTTTTTTTTTTCTTTTTACAAATGGGAGATATGGGAGTCATGTTTTTTCTTGTATATTATGTTTTATGTATTATGATTGTAATTTTATTTTACTTTTTAAAAATATAATGTTGTGTGTGAGAATTAAGGTCTATTCAAAAATCAATACTCCTTGAATAATCCTTTAATATGTAAAATAATTTGTTTACCTTAAAATTTTTTTTATTGAACTTTAATATAATTTGACTTACGTATTTTACAGCTGAATCTGCTCAATCTCCTACTGCTACCCGCCGCATAAGTAGTGGTGCCACCTTAAAGCAGGTTGGCACAACTAATTTACCAACTACCGTTGGTAATCCTTTGCTGTCTTCCTATGACAAAGGAACACCCGAGGGAGTTCATATAGATAATAGGGAATTTCCAATTATTAATCCTTTGGCTTCTCTACCTATGTGGCCAAACTTAAACAAAGATAGCCTGATTGGAAAAGTTTTGCTTGCTAATGCTGATGCACTGTGTGCTGCTGCATCTCCACTGATGGATGTGGAAGAAATGTCTTTGTAAGTTAATTGTAAATGTAAATTATCGTTAAACATTTAATGTGATTTTCTTATGCTTTGCTATTCATACCTATCATTTTTAAAATATCATCTGCTTAGCTTTGGTGTGACACAATTTTCGTTGAACAAAAAACATTCTTTGGCGATTTAAATTATTAAAGCTTTCTATCATTAAATAAATACACTTATGTGTATGTAAGCTATAGTTTGGCATCAACTTTTTTCTAATTGTATAAGATGTGTATGTTTGATTTTTTTTATTTACTAGGGGTATCTGCCCCCACTTGTTTAATGCTCATCAACCTCCTGAAACATGCTTTAAGCACTATTGTAAAATCCAAATACTTGCCACTGAATACTTGATTATATTAGTTTTTACTATAAAAAAAATTTCCTTGAAAATTAAATATTTATTATGATTATGGCGATTATGGAATCTAGAATTATTTTATTTGTGCATAGCAAACATAAAAGATATCTAAATAAATAAATATGAGATTCAGTATATTTATGCATAGAAATGAAATTCAGTAAATATGATATATTTATGCAATCAAACTAAAATATTTTATTTTCATCTGTCATTTGATGTCATTTTTGCTATCACAACTTTTAATTCCTTCCCTCATTTAAGCAATCATTTTAAAATATTTGAGTTTCATTGAATAATGATTAAATGTAAATGGTGTAATTTTCATAAATGTTTTATTCTGTGCGTATCAAAAATAAAGGTCTTTAAATAAGTAATAGGCGAGAGGGATTCAGTCTATTTAGGGGCTGAAGTCAATAGGTCAGTGAACGGAATGTCATATTGATACAATCATGGTAAAGTATTTTATTATCATGAATGAAAATGCATCTGTTGTTCTACAATGATACTATTTTCCCCATGAGAATAATTTCACTTTAAAAATTACTTATTATGATCGATTAGTTTAGTATAACTAAAAATAGTAAGTAAACTCTGACTATACAATCCAAGAAGGATCTGGGCCTACAGTGCTCATCCCTGTTTTCTTGATCCAAGGTGCTATACAGCATATGTCCCAGTCAGGTGGCCAGCCTAGCATGGGACTCTCAGTGTTTAGTTTCCAACCAAGCTTGGTACTCATTTTATTGACCCTGAAGGAATGAAAGGTTGAGTGAATCTTGCTTAGCTGGGAGTCAAACTCTCGACCTGTAACACGGCAATCAGATGCTCTGACCATTATGCCATTGGCCTTAGTTATACAGATTTCTTAATATTTTCTCAGTAAGTAACCTGTGTTTTGCTCTTCCAAGATAAGGGCATAATTCAGTGCAAACGTTTAAAAAAGTGTAAGTTTTATTAATGTCATTGCAATTTTTCTTTTAATTACGACACCATTTCCTTTAGTGCAATAATGCTTTTGATTGGTTAATTGTGATAAGGTGTGATGAGGCAAATTAAATTTTATACTACAGATGGAAAAATCTTTATGTTCATCTCATTATTTTTATTTATATAAATATTTTATTAGTACTTTTTCCAAATATAGTGGTAGTGCCTTCCAGTGTTGCTTTGTTTAAGTGAAGCTGTCACCATAGATTATTATTATTATGTATTTAAAACACAAACTGTTTCCTTTTGGCAACTCTTATTTCTGTTGAACCAATTTTGTAGTTATTTTGAAAATTCGTTATCACTATCTTTTTTTTACATTGTGGTTCATATATATATATATATAGTAATGCAATTTATTTCTTATTAAATTTCTCTAATAAATTCAAATGAAGGCAGTTGAATTATTCTATTGTTGGAGAAAAAGAAAATAATAAAAATTGGTGCTTTTTGTTACTAAACATTTTAACTACAGATTAATAAATAAATGTATGTTGTTAATGAATTATCTTAAAATGTTACATTTAAAAAAATTGAAACAGAATAAGTTCTTAATTTTCAGGGGCCGAATTGAGGGTAGAAACGGTCCAACTGTACCGAGTTACTCCTTTGGTCAAGTTTTCAAGAAAGGGGGTATATAAAGTGCTCAGATAATTAGCAATCAATATATTCAAGCTTTTGGTCAAGCCTTTGAAATATCGAATTACCCTGTATCTGAGCATCCTGCCACCGGAATTCAACCCCCTTTCCTCTTTAAAATCTTTATATGCTATAAAAAATATATATCCAATGGCTTCATAAAAAGAACCTGACTCTAAATAATATTTAGGGCAGAAAACGCTACAATTTTAATAATTTGCTTCCTCCCCCCTCCCTCCCGAAATTCAACACTACCTCCTTTCTTAAAAGTTTATATGTGTTACTATATCTGAAATTTTCAAATCAATCTCTTGATTAGTTTTCTTAATTTTGAACAAGCTTCTTTTCGAACGATGCTCAGTAATTATATTTGAATGAATCAATTCCAATTGAAATAGGGCCTGTAGAACTGAAGAAAAGAATTAGACATTACTATTAAAAAATAGTGGTAACTTAAGTCTATAATCCCCACTCCCCACTTAAGCCTATATGCTCACTATTGGCCCCACTACCTTTGGCAGTGTATATGTTTGAACCCCCCCCCCCCCTCCATAACTTTAACCAATAATCTGTAATATTTTTATTTCATCCACTAGCATCACTAGCCTACCACAAAATTCAATTTATATTACTTAGATAAATTGTATACATTTACTTTAAAAACTTTAAGCAGTTATCTTTAATAATAAAGGTTTTAATACTTTTCAGTGTCCCCCACTTCGATGAAGTTGATTTAGAAACACATGTTAAAGGAAATGATATTTACATCATGGAAAGCACTTGTTTTAAAAAAAAATAAATATTTACATTTCATGAAACCTGTTTATCAGAAAGTAAATGGATATACGGTTCTCCATAACAGATTTTGATAAAAGCTCGAGCTGATCCCTGTTTGCAAAATTTGGTACCATCTTGGTAATATTTTTGCAAAGATTAGAAAAGTTACCATGTAATTTTTGAAAAAATTAGATTTTCAGAGGCAGAAAATTTTTCTATGCATACCTGGTGAGTTTCAGACCTATACTGTAATAGTTTTTTTAAAATTCAATAATTATCGAAAATTAAAAATTTCCTTCGTCAGGAAATTCTCATTCATTCCACAGCAGGTGTTATCCAAAACAGATGTTCGAATCGTTTGTGATTTTGCATTTTTTTGGCCATTTTCCTTGGAAAGGATTGCTGTTTTAATTGGGCTGTTTGGTGAGTTTTTAATTAATATCATAACTAATTATCAAAAATTTAAATTCTGAGTCTCATGTGCATTCAGACATGCTCTTCAAACAAATTTTCAGACTTTTCAGATTTGTTAAAATTTGCACTATGTATTAATTAAGCATTCTGTAGTAAAAGTTTTATATTGCAACAGAATAATAATTTATGAATGAATGTGCTGAAATTTTTGTGTATTTTTTTTTTTTTTTTTCAATCTTTATAGATTTTATTTTCATTGAGTTTCAAATAAAAAAGCAAGTGAATTTTCTTTGTTAAGCTTTATATTTATTGAGTTTCATCTTTGAGAATAAATTAGCCACTTACACATTTTATTTATTTCAGAGAAGGTTTCACTGAAAAGTGTGTTATGAATAATTATTTTGGTATTGGTGTTGATGCTAAAATAACTCTCGAATTTCATAATAAAAGAGAAGAACATCCTGAAAAATGCAGGTACTTTTTATAATTATTATATTCATTTAATTTAATAAATTTAGTTGCTTTTATTTTTTCTTATTTTAATTTATTAAAAGCAAAGTGTTTGTATAATTATTGTTAATCATAAGAGTTTGTAACATTTGTATTATGTTATACTAAACCTATGTTACATTGTTATTTTATGTGCTGATATAATTATCATTTTAATAGTATTAAAATAAGTTTATTTTCAATGAGTTAAAAATTATGCATTATAACGAGAACTACAGCTTTGGCCAGGTTATGTAGAAAAGACCTTTTACAGATTGATTTTTAAAAAAGTAGAATAATTTATCCATGAAGATTTTATTTATCATTCATTATCTGGAAATAAATAGAGATATTTGTATGCAGTGAGAATATTTGCAATGTTTCAGCCTGTTTTGAGTTGCCTAAAATTTGGAAAGAGATGCTATGCAGGTTTAGAAACAATAGTAGGAATTAATTCATGCTCCCAAATATCCTCTTTTATTTTATTTTATGTTTGCATTGGTTTTCATTATATATGAGGTCTCATAATATTATTTATCAATTTCTTGTTTTAAAAAAAAAAAAAAATTGCAAGAATATTTGTATCAACAAGGATCTTGAAAATGTTGCCATGCCTTTTTAAGTGCATTTTTTATCACTTTTAGCAATTATTTAGCTTAGTTTAGTTGATTATAAGTGATTATCATACATATAATTTTATAACTTCTACAATTTTTAACTTTGTAAGGTATTTTTGCATAATTTACTTACAAGTGTGCTCTATAATGGCAGGGATCACAATTTCAAGCAGTTAATTAGTTTAAAAAATAAAATGTCATGACATATGCAAAAATACAGTAAAAATGACTACTTACTTAACATTTTTATTTTTAAATAATAAACTGTTTATATTACGGAAAATTCAATCCCTAATTTTATGAAATGCACCTTAAAGATTGCCGCCCCCCCCCCCCCTCCCCCCAAATAAAAATAAAATAGCGAGTCAATTGAAAAGTACATTTTAAATTTTATACATTTTGATCATAACTGTTATATTGAAAAAGCACAAACGGAGAAAGATTAATTTAATGATTACAACTCTAGATTTAAATGGAAATGGACACAGTAAAAATCTTTTTCACATATTTAAAACCTCCGTATCTTTATGTAACTTCACCAGAATATACTAGGGGTGTCTAAATACATTTTAAGCTAAAAAAAAAATGGAACGTTCATATTTTCATCATTTTTCAGAAAGTGAAGATAATTACTGTATGTCTTTAAGCCCCCATTTTTTATGCAATTTTATTTTTTTTTTTAAATACTGAAAGTAAGAAATTCATAAAATAGCATGAATTTCATGTACAATTAACTTTCGAAGACTCAAAGGACTTCTGAGATTTATTGTCTGTAGCAACTGCCATTCCAGCTACCCTATTAGCTATCCTGTAGTTGCACGATTTTCTACACCAGAACTTTTTAAACCATTAATCATCATGAAGCATTTTCTGTATTGCCTTAAAGCTCCAGGATTTAAGTCTGAAATTATGAATGTTTTTTATAGTATTGAATACATCATATATAAACAAATAGAAATAAGAATAAAGAAAGACTGATTTTAAGTAGTGATCTTTGGCCATTTATTCTGCTGTTAACTCCTGGCATGAGGCCAATTCAAAACTATCGCTTTTAATAAATTTTAAAACTTTATTTAAACTAATTACTGTTTTTCATATAAATATGATTTTTGGTATTGTTAGTGCTTATTCTAAAAAAAATATTATGTAAAAAGTCTAATATAGTCATCAATTAAATGAACGGTTTTCATCTATATTCTGTAACCCAGGAAGCCTGGATATATCCCCTTGTTGCCGAAACGTCAGTGAAGGCTTACTGTGGAGACACGAAAAGTTTTGGTTTCTGTTAGTCTGTCTGTTTGTCTGTCTGTTCCGCAATAACTGCCGCAAAAAGCATTCGATTAGCTTGAAATTAAGTGGGTATGTTGGTGAAGCACCCGGATTTAGCTGTATAGTTTTTTGTTATATTTGGTTCATTCATTCGGAAAATATAGAATATTTTATTTTGTGCAATAAGGCTTTTCTATAGCAATTCAGATGATTTTTCCATTTTTATTTGTTGAAAGGAAATGGCTCATATGATTGAAGGATTTAAATGGTAAATTATGGATAATGAAATTTCCTAATTAGAACCATGCATTATTCATATTAGTTTGAAATTTTGTGTATACATTTGTCAGAGTTTTTAAATTCGGTGTATAACTTATGGAGGGATTTTATATATGTGTTCCAATAATATCAAATATTTTCTTTTACAAATTTTCTTTTTTAAATGCATGTACTTCATTGTTTTATTTTTCTTTTAACTGTTGCCTAGCAACGGAACTACACCTAAAAATATCATAAATGTGTGTGTAATTGTTTGGAGTCAAATCAACGTCAAAAGGGATGAATTAATGCCTTTTGCGTCTTTACATATAGATGGAATTTACCCCAGAAATAAAGAAAAGCTGTGTTCCATTTATTTTGTTCAAATATTTTTCTTTTAAATTAAAAAGTTCATTATTTTCATAAGGAAAAAATTGACATTTTGAAATAAAATTTAGAAATCATTTTTTTTTACCGTTGCCAAGAAAATCGGATCCCGGAATAATAATTTATCCTAAACAGTTAATTTTGATTTGAAAGATTTTCATGTGTAAGAGGAAAATGAAATAAAAAATAGACATGAATACGTCTTCATATTGGAAATAAAACAAAAATACGAAAAGAAGGTGAATTTGACCTCATATATCAAAAAAACAATGAATAGGCTTTGAGGTTGAAATAAAAGGGCCTTGTGTTATGATATTAATCCTTATTATTAAAAAAAAATGTTACCATGGTTTATCATCTGCACACGGCTAACAAAAATGTTTAATTTTTAATCAAAAATTTCAATGAGAAAAAAAAAAAACTTTTGAAAAGCAAATAGATAGTAAATGTCAAAATTATGCACCGCAAAATTATCTCTGTCGAAAATGACGTCATTGTATTGGGAAATAATTTTTTTTTTTTTTCTTAAAAACCAAGCATTAAATAGATTGTCTGAAAAAATATTTTTTACTTCTTAATGCCACTTCATTTCAGAAAATATGAATGAAAATTATTTTATTTTTAAAAGGTAATTACATTTTCATTCATAAAATCTAAACTTTTAATATAGTAACTAATTGCCTCAGTGTAAATCATTTTCTGTCCACCGGTATTGAAAAATAAGACTCGGAAGTGTAAAAAGAAATCTAAGATTTGCAATAACCATTAGTACAATCAATAAAAAGTTATATATGTAAATTTAATGAGACCATGGGGGTTTCAGGAGGGCGGAGCCCCCCTGAAGAAATCTACTTTATTATCTAAAAAAATACCAGAATTAGTAGCTCATGAAAATTTCAAAATATCCTTACATAACGTTTTTAATTTAACACTTCTAATATCTGAAAACTTCGTATTTTTTTATTCTTATAAATAATTAAGTAATTTGAAAACTTTAAATTGCAGTTTGCTGGAAATTGAATATTACCAAAGTGTGTTTAAAAACAATGACTTGCAGAGCTGACGTTGAGGCTCCTGATCTGCAGATTTACTAGTTATATTAAATGTGAGACTTTCGCAGATCCCAGAAAATGCATGGGGGACCCCTTGAATCTGCAGACTACAGTATAGTGTCACATAATCCATTTTGCCAGTATTAAACACTTTATTAGATTCAGAATGTAAAATAAATTATAGGAATTCTTAATTCATTTAAAAATAATTTATATTTCTTCATCCCCGTGATTTACTATATTTTGTATCATGAAAATAAAGTTTGTTTGAATCTTAGATTTTTTTTTTTTTTTCTGTATGTATGTGTCAGTTATGCCATTAATTAAATTAAATATTTGCTGGTTTTTTTAAGGTCTCGGACTAGAAATTTAATGTGGTATGGAGTTCTTGGAGGTAAAGAGCTTTTACATCGTACTTTTAAGAACTTAGAACAAAGGGTACAGTTAGAATGTGATGGAAGGAGAATTCCTCTGCCATCTTTGCAAGGCATTGTTGTATTGAACATTCCTAGGTATGTCTAATTATGTGTCATTCCATGTCAAATCACAGCTAAAAACCTGACTACCTCAGAATTATACAATATTGAGCTTAGTTGTTAAGTTCATGGAGAAATGAATAAATACCCGATGATAAATTCCTATCTCTCTTGGTCTTCTGATAATTAGCTTCAAAGATAGATAAAAACATAAATTTCTGCATTTCGTGAAATACAAATTTAGCCATATTTTGTTCCCTATTTATCACATGGACTTACTTTTGTTGCCATTAGAATGTATTTGAATTGGTCTTTCATATATCGCATGTACATATTTATTTATTTATATACATATTTTTTTTTGTTTCAGTGTCAAACATTTTCACTTTTGATCTTTTGTATCGTAAAATTGGACAGTTAAATTTTATTTTTTTGAGAAAAATATATGTTACTATTATATTTATTTTTTGTAATATCTGAACATATCATTTTGGGCTTCTCCTAGTTTCAGCACAAAAATAATTTATTTAGGTGACATACCCTACTAGCCATATCTTTTCCTATATGTATATATATATACATACATATTTACTGACAATCTTTTTTATTGTCAAGTTCACAAACATGTTTTTGTTTTTTTCCTTTGGGAGGGGGGTGGGAGGGTGAGATACATTGAGGCTGTCATGTTTATTGTATTATAAGTAGAAAAAATAACTTTGTACATAATCAAAGCAAAAAAAATACCGACATTATGAACTTTATTTTAATAAAATTTTTCTCTTATGTTACAACCATTATTGAATTCAGACTTCTCCCTCCCCCCTCCAAGGGAATGAAGTTTTAAACTATAAAATGGAAAGCCAGTGTAGTTCTACAATATATCAAAGCATTTTTATGATTTTTCTACATACCATTAGTAAGAACTTTCAAATGTAGAAGTAAACCTGCGAGAAATGCAAATTTATAATATAATAATTATAAATTCAATATTATCATTCTACGTCAAATCAATTCACAATGTGTAACATTTCGACCTGATTTCTTTATATTTGAATAAAACTTTGTATACTTCATAGTATAATTATAAAATAATAGAAATGTACTCACTAAAAAACATTTTGGAATCTCCTATTTGGTCTATCAAGCTAGTATTCAAACTAATATACATATAAATTACATTATATTAATGCACATAACACTAATATACTTATAAACACTATATAAATACATATACTATATGCACTTCATAATTTAAAAATGTTGCATAGTCTTATGGTGGATACATTTTTATTATTTTTTCAATCTAGTGGTTTGGGGGAATGCTTTAATAGTTTGTTCAGTTTCATCATCATGGATTTTATACGTTTGATCAATTAGAGTTACTGGGTTCACTTTAAGCAAAATGTCTGTCAATGGAATCCACAAAATATCTGGACTTTCAGAATAAGTAAATGAAGGTGGTGAGACTTCTGGAGGAAGGAATGTGAATTTTACTTCATATCTTTTTGTTTTTAAAAAACATAACCTAAGCACCATTTGCTATTGTAATTGCAGTTACCCTATAAATCACTCAAAACAAATTTGTCTTTTAGTATTGTCACAGGATGTTCAACTGATGCTTCTGCAAATGAGAAAGGTTTCACTGATATTTTTAATCTACTTGAAGATATGAAAGCATGCAACTTTCAAGTGCATTGAATAGCTCTAGTTTTGTTTAATCCTTCTTTCAAAAATTCTTTCTGTAGTATATTCTGAGATCGAAACAAATATAAAGTCAATTCCTTAAAATATTCTGTTTAGCCCATTCATAAAACTTTTGAAGTCATTATTTGGTCTGAATATGATCTTTGGGGGCTAGTTCTAGCTGCTAATCTTTTTACTGTTCCCTCAACTCCATTGTATGGATTTTTGCCATTGCTGAAAAATGTCACTCAGCTAGAATGTTGAAGTCATTTTTATGTTGACATAAATTTAAAGTTTTTTTTTGTTTTTGTACTAAGCAGTAGATCCATGTGAAAAGTAGTAATTTTTTTGTAGTTAATTTCTCAGGTCTCCCTTTCCAAAAGTCTATCCTTTTTTTTCTGAAATAAACAACAGTTCTAAACACTTTGAAATCATTACAAGACTGAGATGTTCATTTTTTTTTTTTTTTTTTTTGTAATGTATTATGAAGGGGTGAATAGTAGCTTGATTTCTTATCCAATATGTGTGATGGGAATATTTTGTAATATATTATAATCCATATTTATGGGCCGTTAATTAAAAAGGTATAATTAAATTGGAAGTTCTTTTTAGTTACAATGCGTTGTGAAGTATTGCAATAAGACCCTTCGTTCTTTGAGGTCAGCAATTGTAAAAAAATAGAAGTAAATGAAACTTCTTACTTGGATCGTGTAGTCTGTAAAATAAATGAAGAGGAGACCTTTAAGCATACATCAATCTTTTATTTTCATCTTGAGAAGAGAAGATAAGGCTTCCCGTTGGTCACCGTTCATAAATTAATTCAAGTTATTTAGTTAGTTTAAAAGTGCAGCATGAATCAAGAAATTATTAAGAAATAATTTAACAGGAGTTGTTAAAAAATCGCAGACATCGTTTACGCAAAAGCTCTTTACCGGATTCCACATTCATCGGCGTCGGCAGACCGGAGCCGGAGCCCGCGATCCTTTTAAAACCAAAACTAAGTCATGACAGCTCTCCAACAAAACAGATTCTGATTTAAAATTAACGGAATTTTTAATTTATAGTAAGAATACGGGGACTTCAAAAGTTACTGAAAGAAAAGATTTAAATCTATTAGAGAATTTAAAATATTAGGTAATGTCTTAATAAACAAATCCAAAAGAAAACATTTAAAAAGCTTTGTTTTAATTTGCTCCCCGCACAGCGAATGGACACACCTCCGAAAGATCAAACACCCATTCAATGCATATGCCGTGAGAGACTTGCTCCGATGACGTCATCACAATTGTACAAAGTTCAAAGGAGAAGCATCCCATACCAGGGGCAGCCGAACGTCAGCGAACTTGCCGATGTGCGGTGAAGCGAAATCGCCCGCGCAAAAATAAATATGGATTTAAGTTTAAAGAACATCGATGTATAAGGCAAAAGAAATAAAAAAGTAACATAATTTAAACACTGTGAGATTTCATCTCACAATATGAGACTGGATTTTATCTTGTTTGGGGGTGGCAGAGGGAGTACTTATGTTCAACAATGGTTGTAACATAAGTCACTGAATCTCTTTTGACTGTAGAGAAGATTTTTTGGTTGGGGTTTAACCAACTCAAAAACTTAATAAATAAATAAATAAATAAAAATGTGGATTTAGAAATAGTGGGGTGGTACCACATTCATTCTAAACCAATTGGCCAGTGATGATTTATTTAAAATATTTATAAAATTATAAGGATGTGGCTTACACATTTTATCCTTTAAATGATGATCTGATTTACTAGATTCATTTAAATATTTAATACAAATGAAAGAAATTTAAAAACTCAAATATTAAAAGTTAAAATAATGCAAAATATAATAATATTCAGTAGGGTGGAGCGAAAAAAATTAATTTTTTAAATCAAAAACGGGTAGGTGCCAAAAGTTGCCTTTCTACTGGTACACCAACTGTGTAAAATTTTACCGCTGAAAAAAAATGGCTTGAGTCTGCACTTTTGGTCCAAAAGTCGAAATTTTGGGTAAAATTTGACATTTTTAAAAATATATTAAAAATTTTCTATGGAGATGGTTATTATTTAAATGTGTTATTTAAACCTTTATTATTAATGACTTAACATATTTAAATGATAAAATGATGTCATTATTCTGTATAACTGGAGAAAAACTGAAAACTTTTGGTAAAAAAAAGGGCGTTGCCACTCTGTTGTGTCATACAACTAATTAACTAACATCTCTTACCTAGTTGCTTTCAAAACTACCTAGGAGGCACCACGTCGAGGTGGCTGCATTTCATGTCACAACAGTGCATAGCTCGACCATCCTACCATCTGAGCACAATGTTTTTTTTTATACATTGAATTGTGATTTTTTATCAAAGACTGGCATAAGTTTTCTATGTATCAACCTAGTCAATCTCTTCTTTGTATCAACAGGCATTGGATGTTGCTGCTATGATACTCCTTCACGTACACTTCTACTGTTTGTGTATGATAAGGCAAGCAGAGTAATGCAGTGGAATTAATGGAATCTATTCAGCCGTCTATTATCTTCACCAAAATTGCATCCAGTTAATGCATAGTGATTGGGAGTTCTGTTACTACAACATTTAGGTATTTCGTCTTTGAGTATGCCATCATTTACGCTACCTCTTGCATTTTTTATATGCTGAGAAGCTTACTGTTAAATGTGATTGCGATCGTCAGAGGGCATTGCAGTAAGAATTTACTCTCAATGTGCAAAGCAATCATTGCTCTAAATAAATTTTCTTAGCATTTTTTTTATGCCATTTTCTGTGATGTTTAGTAGCCAGTTAATTTCCCATAAGTTTTTAGATCCATTTTTTAGATGTGGATTACATTTGGTGTAAACCATCCTGTGGCATAAACTTGGATTACATACTTTCTGAGTGAACCTACAGACTCTGATGGTCAGTCAGTGCTTATATAAAGGTGAAAAATTTTATTCACCTTTCTGAGCCATCTTGCATAGGACAAGTTTCTTGGGTTCCTATTAGCTATTTCTTCTGAGCAATATCTTGATGAAATAACTTTGCAAATGTCTACCAGGTATTTCTGGTCTGTGCTGAGTACCCTTTTCTCGATTTCAGGAAATAATGTTTCAAAATTACTCTCTATGGGTTCAAAAAGTGAAATAAGACTGGAATGGCATGTGGACAAAGATTTTGGCCCTATTAGTCCGGTGAATCCCTGTGTGTTAGAATCTAATTTTTGCCACCGATCATGTCTATTAAAGGATGCAGAGGAAATTCTCTGGACTTGGAGGTGGCATGTGATCCATTCTAATGGCTCATTCTAGGCAATGATGAAAAGAATTCTTTAAATAAGCACTCAATGCCCATCAGACTCTTTACATTCACTCAAAAAGTACTATGTAATCCAAGTTTGGTCCCAGAATGGTTTACCATCAAATGTAATCCACATCTAAAGAAAGAATCTAAAAAATCATGGGAAATTACTCGGCTACTTAACAACACACAAAAACGGAATAAAACAAAACTAAAAAAAGTTATTTAGGACAATGGTTGTTTTGCATATGCGGGGGAAATTCTGATTTCAATGCTCTCTGACGATTGCCATCATATTAAACAGCTAGCTACTCAGCATTTAATAGTTGAAAAATGAGAGTAAATGATGGTATATGCAAATCTGAAATATCGACAATCAACTTTGAAACGGATAATTATATAAATCTAATTCATTGGAAAAGTGTTGTGGTAACAGAACCCCTAATCAATATGCATTTATCGGGTGCAATCTTGGTGAAGGTAATACACGGCTGAATAGATTACATGAATATCATTCCCACTGCATTACATTGTTTGCCTTCTCTTAAACAAGCAGTAAAAAAATACATGAAGGAGATCACAGCAGCAGCATCCAAAGACTTTGGATACAAAGAAGACATGGTGATACATAGAAAACTTACGCCAGTCTTAGATTATAAAATCACAATTCAATGTATAAATAAAACATTGTGTTCAGATGGTAGCATGGTCGAGCTAGATGTCCTGGGTAGTTTTGAAAGCAATTAGGTAAGAGCTGTATTCTAAATAATAATTCGTTGAATGACACAACAGAGTGGCAATGCCATTTTTTACTAAAAGTTGTCAGTTTGGCTCCAGTTATACAGAATAAAGATATTGTTTTATCATTTAAATATGTTAAGTCATTAATAATAAAGGATTAAATAACACATTTAAATAATAACCATCTCTATAGGAATTTTTTCATTTTTTTGAAAAAATGTCAAATTTTACCCAAAATTTCGACTTTTGGACCAAAAGTGCAGACTCAAGACATTTTTTTTCAGTGCTAAAATTGCACACAGTTGATGTACTAGTGTAAAGGCAAATTTTGGCACCTACCCGTTTTTGATAAAAACAAAAATTATTTTTTTTCGCTCCACCCTAATATTCAGTTATATACTAAAATCTGAAAATGAACAATTATTTACATAAAATTCTGTATAAGAATTATTTGCAAAAACTGATTGAGGTGCTTACTAATTCAGTTTAAAAATAACTCTTATGTACAAGATAGTAAATAAAATAAGGGTTAAAAAGTAAATCAAAATCTCATCCGTATTTACGAACATGTTTTAATGTACTTTTGGGCTGCCATCTCCAAATTTCACTATGATTTTAGTGATAAATTTTGAATTTCACAAGAAATAGGATGTAAACTTAATATAAATTTTGAAATAAGAAAATTTTTAAACATAGTTTACATTTTGTGAAACTTTTAAATCTTCTTAAATAGTCAAGTTTTTCCCATTCACACAATAATAATATTTTATATAACACTAATTTTAAACTTGGAGAACATTTTTTGAAAATTTAAAAAATACATTAATAACGATAGTTTTTTATCATATCCAATCTAAAATAATTCTCTTTTACAAGTTTTCCCCTTTCAATCATCCTTAAAACATTTAAAACTTAGTTTCATTTAAAAAAAAAAAAAAAAAATTCGTTTTAAAATCACTGGTCCTTTATTTAAAAATGCTGGGACAGAATAAATTTAAATGAAATTAATAAAAAATTCATTCTATGTTGCACATTATAGTAAGAATTTGGGAGCTCAGTCATTCCATTGATAGAATTACCAACCAATTAAGTTAATCTGATTTTGATGCAGCCATAGTAAAATGTTACAAATTTATAATTGAAAATACACATTTTATTTTTTAAATGATACTCGTATTCCAAATTATCCCTACTAAGCACTTTTTTTTTCTTTTGGTGGCGCAGTTTGATTTTTATTCATGGGAATTAAAGCGATTTATCCTTTTTTAATATGGTTCTTTATCTCAGTTTTAATAGAAAATAATATAAAAAGATACTTTATTTTAATTCATACTAATATATTTCAGCTTTATGTTTGAAATATTCTACTAAGCATATCATAATTACTGGTGGAAGCATTCCACTTTTCTGTGTTTTGTGTAAATATATATCATTGTAATGAACAGGTGCTCTTTACTAGAACTTAGTTTCTTTTTTTACGTAAGTGTTCGCAGATGGGTTACACAAGGAAAACGAGATAGTGTCTTTGGGGACCAGATTTATTGTTCCATTTTCTATACATCTCTTACCTTTCTATATATCTCTCTTCAATACATTCTCTCTCACAATTTTTAAGATTTTCTTTTACTTAAATAAGATCCAACTGTGTTGAGAGGCACCAGTCATCACAAATGTCCTGGAAATGCTCATCATAGCGATGAATTGGTCTGTCTCAGGTATAAATGGAAGTAATTTAGATTATTCCTTCACTTCAAAATTAAACCATCTTTAAGATTAAATTTGCTGAGTCTATCATTTCTGTAAGCATTTCTGGTTAATATGCTCGGGTCTTCAGCCAAACCCTTGTTTTGTCATAAAGCTCCAGTCCACCAATCAATAGCTAAATTAATAATGTGTAAAATTCAAGTCTCCTAATTTTTTTTACAGCTGTGCCCCTTACTGGGAATAATCTAAATTACCTCCATTTATACCCGAGACAGAGAAATCTCATGGCTTTTTACTCTACATGACGTGCTAAATAAACCACCGCCACTCGGACAAGTATTTCTGAGGCATTTGTGATGACTGTAGCCTCAACCCAGTTGGGCCTGATTTAGAAAAAAGAAACAAAAAATTAGGCCCTTAAAGACAATATCTCATTTTCCTTGTGTAACCCGTCTGTGAACACTTTATGTAAAAAAGAAACGAAGTTCCAGTAAAGAGCACCCGCTCATTACATGTATTTTTTTCCATTTTCTTGTGTGAAGAATGAACGTAATGCTAGTATTTGATACATTTTCATATCACTATTTTGTTCAGACCAATTTGGAAAACTTTACCTTCTATATGATTTATGTAGCATCAAAGGTAATTTTTTGTTGAATAATTTAAGATTCAAGATCAGATTCCACTTTCTAAATTTTTCATGATCTTTTTAATTTTTGAGATTTTTAAATTTAGGCCATTCTAATGTGTGTTATGTTCTAAAAAAAATTTCTGGATCCTGATGGTTGTTCTTAAATTTAAATTGCTATCTTCATCTTTGTTTCTGCACTTTTAGACCATTTCATTCTTTGATAAGAATCAATAGTAATTTATTAATGTATGTATAAATTATTCTCATATGTAATACTGGAATCAGGACCCAACTAACTCTGGTGTCGGCAAAGATCCGGTTGGGTTTTCTTATAACATGATTTTAGCCACAGTTTGTACTCATTTTAAGAAAAAATATCTAATTTTTGGCTTTGGGGGCACTGGACTGCTGCCCCTTTTGCCCTTGTGATAATCAAGAGCTGACTAGGGTTAACTATTATAAACATATTATCATGGGTTTTTTTTTTTTTTTTTTCAGTTATGGTGGAGGATCAAACTTTTGGGGTGGAACCAAGGAAGATGATGTATGTAATTCCATTCAAGTTTTATATAATAGATTAAAAAAATTTCTTTTCTTATTAATTATTTTTGATTATCAATTAAAATCAAATAAATGAAATTATATATATCTGTTCAATATCTCTATAATATGATTTAATGTTGTATAGGTATTTTATGCTCCTGCTTTTGATGATAGAATACTAGAAGTTGTTGCAGTTTTTGGTACTGTACAGATGGCTGCATCAAGAGTTATAAATTTACAGCATCATAGAATAGCACAGGTTAGATTTTAGTCTGTAAAATATTTTTAGTGTACACTTAAGGAAGAAAAACCTACATTGGGATTCTCTCAAATTTTAATGAATGAAGGAATAAATAAATTCATCACAGAAGTAAGATTATCTTTTCATGACAAAAGATATACAGGTCTGACCACCTTATGATTTTTACTTGTTAGAACATTTTTGGTACATAGGTAAATTACAGTAGATTAATTTTAACACAATTATTCTAATTGGTAAATAAATCATATTAGATGTAAATTTCCAACTGGGCGAAAAATGTCCGCACCAGGATTCGAACCAGGGACCTCCTGGCTGAAGCCGCCAGTGCTCTGCCATCTGAGCTATCCCGAATGAATATGGTGGAACTTTTTCAGCCAGCTAACTTTAATGATAACCTCATTAAGGTTAGCTGGGTGAAAAAGTTCCACCAGATTCATTCGGGATAGCTCAGATGGCAGAGCACTGGCGATCATTAAGGTTAGCTGGGTGAAAAAGTTCCACCAGATTCATTCGGGATAGCTCAGATGGCAGAGCACTGGCGGCTTCAGCCAGGAGGTCCCTGGTTCGAATCCTGGTCCGGACATTTTTCGCCCAGTTGGAAATTTACATCTAACATAGGTAAATTGTCTGTAATTTAAGTAATGAGGTCAATTGTATATTTTGGTGAAGAGTTTCATCAACTCATATTGCAGAATGCTTTGATTGAAGGATTCATTTTACCATGATTAAAAATTTTCGATTCTAAATTTTGTTTTTCTCCATTTTTAAGGAGGGTGACACGGGGGGGGGGGGGGGGGATTAAAAAGTGTTCATGTATTATGTAATTGAATATGGGGAAATGAATCATAAACCTGTAATTAGCGCATTATTTATATAATTAGTGTAAATAATGCACTAATTATACAAAACGTTTTTGTTTATGTCCTGAAAGTTTAATTTGATTTACTTTATCTTTAGTTTTCATTAAAATACTAATATGGTAATATAAATTCAGCACTATCTGTAAAACTCAGTGAAATAAAAGTGATTTATATACTCAGAGTAACTAATACTAGAGGAAGAGGCTCCCTTTCCATTCTCTGGTCAAGATAAAATCCCATCACTTGAGACAAAAAGCATCTTACTCAGTGTGATAGTATTATTGGTTTCTATGGGCGATATTAGCCTGTTTCATGTTTGATAGTTACAGCTCCAAAATATAATGGTAGCTAACTGTTATGGCTGCAGACGTAAACAAATGAGGTTCTGTTTCCTTTTCATTGGTATGTGATTACAATGGAACTCTAGTAATACGTTTTGCCCGAGACCAGACAACAAAACGTATAACTCAAGAAAAGGTATAATTCAATTAATAGTCTACCAGGACCTTTTTAAAAATATATCGTTAAAATTTGGTTTTCCTGATAAGTTTCTGTTACCTTTTTCATCGAAAACCGAAGCTTCGTAAGTATTATGCACCATGTCATAAATTCGTGGGCATGGAATAGAGTAAAAAAAAAAAGGTACATGAGAAAAGTGCACAAGTAAAGGTTATTTTATCATAAAAGCTTTTTAAAATGCACTATTTACGCTTATAGAGTATTTAAAAGAAATCATTGAAATCGTGTAAATCATTTATCAAAAGACATTTCAGTTGGAAACTGTTTCTTACTTTAAGAACAATTATTTTGGTATACTTTTGTTCTGCATCAAGACATGACACAATATACTGAAGTAGCATCTTGTGATAATATACTTTACACTTTGCAATTGTACCCAAAACTAAGGGCTGCAATTTTTTAGTGCAGTTGGCCAGGAAAAACTTCACTCAGATGTTCTTGAGCTGACTTCAGGGTGGGTGGGCAGCATAATGTTTCATAAATAGTAGATTAATTTTGTATTTCCCTCTTCCTATATGTGTGTCTAGTTTTTTTATTCAACTGTCCATGGCTGCACGTGTCATGCACACTTATAGATTTGCCTCATAATCCATGAAGAACGTACTTACATTTGTATAACAATGGGGCTTTTTGTATTTTCCAATGACTAAAGGTCATAACTGTTCGATAGCGTCAGCATTTGCCCCCAGAGATACCTTCAAACGTTGTTTACCATGCTTGACTTTTTGGCATGGGTCACCTTTATCCACCAGGGTTTTGTTATAAAGCAAATTAAAGAAGAGCTCGGCCAGTCTTGTCTATGTTGTAATCATCTTTCACCTAACATCCTTAAATTAATTTTAGAAGTTCCTGATCTTTGAGGTGATTAACTGTGTGATCATCCTTGGTATTCAACTAGCCGCATACGGGGTGATCAGTATTACCAAGGTGGTCTTTGTATACTGTAAGCCACCCTGAAAAGCTTTGAATTCTGCTGATATGTTTTCTTTGCTGCTAACTCGAGGGCTTTTTCTTGCAACAAATTTATGGTTACGGGGAAGGTCAGCCAAACACTTAGACTGAAACCGCAATTATAGAGCATTTTCTAATTCGTAATAATAGTCACTGTAATAGTGATTTTTGAGCCATTTTCAATACTGTACCTTCGAAAAGTGTATGAAATTATGCATAGAATTGAACCAAATTTTTTGTGTATGTTTTTGGCCATGACAAGAAGGTCCTCCCTGAATGTGGAAAAATTCTGCCGGAAGGAGGTGCTGTAATTGTGATTTTTGTGTAATCTTCTTAATTTTTTGTAGTTCTATTGTACACCAGTGGCTCGTGAATCGACAGGAACTTCCCATCCTGATAAGCCGACTATTTGAAACTATTCGTGATTTTAATAAATATCATGATCGAGATTAATTCGTTTTTACTCAGATTAATTGACTGAAGCAGAAATTTAAGATGAAAGTTGATACAGTTTTGAACTAATAAAAATGAAATATTGACATCTGTAACAACATTTTGAAATATTAAAATATATGAGATAGAAGAAAGTTTTGGGATTGGCACATCCAACTAGTTTGTTAAAGTGTCATTTTATAATTTTCAGTTTAAAAAAAAAAAAAAATTTAAGTTATTTTTTTTTTCTTTTTCAATTTTGCCATGTTTTCATAAAACTTTTCAAGGAACATTAGTTTATTGCAAAGTATTATAAGCTTATTAAATTGCTAAAGTCTTACAAAAATTTAATGGTTGCAAAGCTATATTGAAATTGACCTATTAGTACTTTTTAATCTTGCAACAATTTAATAACACAATGTGTTATGTACTTATTTCATTTTTAAGCCTTTATTTTTTTATGTTTTAATTTGAATTTGTTTTATACCTTTTTTAATGCTTCTAATTTATTAATTTAAATTTAATGAAATTTAAAAAAAATATTCTAAATTCAGTTTGTATAACTTCTTCTCTGGCTTGTTTATAAAGATTTGCTTATGCATGCTTTATCTTGAATTTAAATTTGCCAGCATTACATAAAAATATGCATACATTATTATTACATTACTGTGTAAAAATACTGCACCCTTGCCAAGAGCTGTGATAACATGACAAGTCTAGCACTTATACTAATAACCTTTCATCGTCAAATGCCTCATATCACGTAAGTTATCTTGGCTCCTTGCAGGCAAAAACAATGGGGATCCGCTCCCTATAGACCGTATACTTACTGTGAGTTTCTACATATTTTAAAAAGCTAGTCTCATCCTATTAAAAAATATGAAGGGTAAAATCTTAAGCAAAGAATTTATTTTTACTTTAAAGAATTTAATTTTTATTTTCTAGTTTTTTTGTGTTAAAGTTTTTAAACTTTAACACAAACTGTAAAACTGTACTAAGTCTTTAGTTAGTACAGTTAACTTTTTAATGTACATTTTTTTTTTATTTACAACTTTGTTTTGATTTTTTAAACTTTATCGTATTAGTGTGCAAGAAATGCATTATTATTTTTATGTGTGTCTAGTGTCCCCCCCCCCCCCTCCTGAATGAATGAATTTAATCATGTATATTTTTAAGTCTGTTTAGTTTGTATGATTCAAAATTGTATGTTAATGTAATCAAAAACTTCTTTTAACCAGTGTCATTCTGTTAAAATCATTATCATGGGTGATGAAGGTGTCCCTGTTCAAGTGGATGGGGAAGCATGGATGCAACCACCTGGTTACATTTGTATTGTTCATAAAAACAGAACCCAAGTTCTGTGTAGGAATAGAGTGAGTGTAATTCGCTATTTATAATCTTTAAAATTTTATTTAATGTAGTTTAATTCTTTTTAATTTATGGATATTTTTATGGCCTGTTGAAATTAAATTGTGCAAAACCAAAAATGGAATGGAAATTTTTTCATTTTAATAATAAATTACCGCAAAATTCTAAAAATAAGCCCCATCTGAATGTAAGCCACCTCTCTAATTTTCAGCAAATTTCATTTTTCGAAACAATTATTTTTATAAGCTCCCCTATCAAAATTTTTTGAATGGAATGTGTTTTCATCCACCCCTTGACGTCGACATTTTTTACAGTGTCCGATAGGTGTGCCAAGGTTAGTTTGTTTTCATGTTCCATAGTGTGCTCGTTTGACATTTTTCAAAGGGCATCACACACTCATTGCCTTTGTTTTAAGTGCTGATGAACCATGCCTTTTTTAGACATAGATAAAATGCCACCCCCTTCCTTTTCCCTGTTTCTCTTTTTTTTTTTTTTCAAAATATTTTGCCTTTCTTTTTTTGTGGAAAAACACATGACATTATTTTCCTTAATTAAAAAATAATAATAATAATAAATAAATAAATTATGCATGGTTTCTTCCTGTGTAGCAAGCATTATTATCCATCCAAAGTTTATGATCTGATTGTGATAATTTTCAACTTCCATCTTCATGGAGTTGAATAAGCAAAACAGATCGTAAGTAGTCTTCCCCTTTTTCTTTGCTGTTGCTCTATAGTGCGTATTTTTGTGGGGGGCACTCGAATTTTCTAATTTTTTATTATATTTTAATAAAAATTTGTTACACAGCTTAATTTACTATTATTGCAACTTGTTGAAAAATTGAATGAAATTGTTCAATTAACATCAGATATATATGTATATATATATATATATATATATATATATATATATATATTAAGGAAAAATAGGTTTCACTTTTTGATCTTTTTCTTTTAGATTATTTTTTCTGTTTGCTTCTGGCTCAATAATTTCTTTTTCCTTCACTCAAACAATCAAACTTAACCACACATTCACAGAGTCATACGTAAAAAAATAGAATTTAAATAGATTCTCTCTCTCTAAAAAGGTAATATTGTTATTTAGAGGATTATTTACTAATTATTTTTTTTATCTATTTAAAAAATTTTAAAAGTTTTAGAATTTTTTAAGTTTAAAAATTAAGGAATGTCATATCGTGTACCAACTAACTTCGGTTAATTGACATTAATGTTAAGAGTTAGTATTGAGGAAATTTTCAAGAAAATTCCATTCATAAGTCCCCTCCCCACTTTTGACCATTTTCCATGTCAAAGAGGGTATTTATTTTCGAAATTTTGTGGTAATCTTTCTCTTTATGTTGATATATTTATGCAAACATACTAGAATTTTTTCATAGATGTACTTTTATAATACAATTTGATCAACTTTCTTTTTATGCCAGCCTTGTAAACCAAAAGTGCTTACTTTTGCTAATCGAGATTTAACCATTAAACTATTGTGTTTACCAGTGAATGAAAACTAAACTCCTTCCAGGGTTGATACTTATCAGGGGAATATGGGATTCATGGGAAAATCAGGGGATAAATTTTGGATTGTAAAATTCAGGGGATAATGCAAAAAATTCCCCAAACCTGGAAAAACCTGGCAAAATGACTGGTTACTCTGGGAAATTAAAGGCAATTGCTGCTGTTCATGTACTTTATGATATCACATCTGTCTACATCCATTTATTCACTAGATTCACCTTCTAACATTGTGAGATTTGATAACAATTCAAGAGGAACTTTTAAAAACTAAAGGTCATTTTTAAATTGATGTTGACACTTGCATCCTTCCTATTATTCATTCATAATGCTTTTGAAGAAGTAATAAAACCAAGAAGTGGAAATTAAATTCTTGCAGCCAAGCTACCGAGTTTTTAAGGACAGTCCCACAAGGCATACAGACTTCATCTGTTTTACACAAATTAATGTTTTTCCTTTACAGTTCGGTTCATATTGTTTATAAAGGTGATGTATAAACTTTATTTTTGAGATTATCTTGTTTTTATTTTATTTCTAAAAGGTAAGAGTGCCATGATACTGGCTTAAAAAATGTCAATTGATGACATGGAAAATTTGTAACTCCTGAGAAATACGTCAGGGGATTCTCAGGGGATTTTTTCTTGGAAAATGAGTATGAACCCTGCCTATGTTCTCAGAAAGTTGAGTGAAAAAAAATCTTCATTTCTTTTGCTTAGATGTATATAAAGAATAAAATTTGAAACTTTCTTTAAATTGTTGAATTAAGATTTTACTCTTAAATAAAATGAGAGAAATTACTGAATTTTAAAGTTATATAGCCTCATTGAAATTTCACTCAGTATTAAATATAGCTATTATTCAATTATCAAAATTTGTTTAGATAATTTACCTTTTAATAAAACAAGCTGCAGACTGTAGTTTTTTTCTTTTTCTTTTCTTTTTTTTTTCCTTGTAGAGTAAAGGTGCTTTGTTAAAATCATTTAACTTGTACGAAATGTCTAATAAATACTAAGTATATATATATAATATAAATCGTTAAAAATTTTACAGAAATTTCAAAGATTCACTTAAATTTTTTAAAAGCTTTTTTGTATAGTGAATATAAATATATATCCATCCAAACAGCAAATAATTTCTTTCCGAACTTTATCCAATGCTCTAACCCGACTATTATTCATCCAGGCAATCTCATTTTTTGGGGTTAGCAAAAAATGGCTTCTTGTCCATTCAGTAAACTGTCTCTTGACCAGCACACCCCGATTACTATTGAATCAATTTTGAAAACTTTGCCTACTATTTTTTGATCATTTAGTTACTTGATAATCTTTTGCTGAATTCTTTGGAACACCATATAATCTTTTGCCGATTAACTAGTAATATCATAAGAAAAATTTGGAAGGTGCAAAATAGTATTAAATAATTAAAGCGTAAGAAAGTTTGTTTTAATTAAAAGAATAAATATTGTTAAATGGGAATATTTTCCACTATAAGATTAACAAATTTTTACATATCGGTGATATAACTAATTAAAATATAAGAAATTTCATTTTAGCTTAAAGTCTAACTATTTCTGTTGAATGAGTTTGCAGTAAAAATAAGAATTTATTTAAATTTAAACTGCAATTAGCTTTTCATTGTAAGACACAAATAACATATCTTCTAAGTTAAAAATTATGTTCTTACTTATTAGATACTTATAATATTGATATATAAATATTTCTGCATTTTGCGATAAAAAATTATTTGTAATTTAACTCATATCAAGTTTCAAACCTTACACCATGAATATGCAAATATTTTTACATCATATAGTGGAAAATCTTCCTAATTATAAATATTTTTTATTTTAAATTAAAATGAACTTTCTTACTTAATTAAGTATACTATTTTGCATCTTAAATGAAAAATATTCTTATTTAACATTGTTTCCTAGCAGCGAAAATACTATCTTTTAAAACTTTTCACCATACTATGCTTATTTATAAAGAAATAGCATTTTTTGTTTATTTTAATATCTAAATAATTATTTTAATAAATATTTTGTACAGTCTATAATTTTGTTCCTTGGGGGTGGGGGGGGGGGGAATCATAATCTGGAGAAATAAGTTGATTTACTTCTGTATAAAACAATTTAAATCATAACATTTGGAAACATCATTACATCAGAAAAAATTCTTAAACTTTTCTAAATTTGTCTAAAAATTGTCATCTTCCATTTATTTCCAGCTATAGTCTTGGTAATTTCTTAATTTCCAAAATTTACTTTAATAATTTCTACAATTTTTTTTAAAAGCATGAATGAATACAGTGTGACCTCAAAAAATTGCCATTCAGAAATCTGGCATCAAAGGTCATGCTCCCACCCTTTTTTTTCTCCCATGATTCCAACTTACAGGAGAAAGAAAATAGCAATTGTTTACAAATTAAAAACTCCAAAGAGATCCAAAGAAAAAAGTTTGAAAAAGAAATAATTGACTAGAATGAATATGTGTTTTCATCATTTGCCATAGCAATTAGCTCCTTGAACAACAGAACGTCCTAGAATACTCTGAGCTACACTGTTGCTTGGCAACATCAAGATGAGGACACAAGTTCTTCGGGAGAGAGGGGGACACACGAATCAGAAAGGATGGGTTGAACAGAGGCCAGAGGTCATTGTATCCAATTAAAATGCATCTTTCCCCTTTATCTGAACAATGGGTACAAGGGAGAGCAGAGAACAGGAGAGATTGCTATTAGATTAAATTATGTTAGATTAATGTTTGGAAATTTACAACTGAGATTGCTTTTATTGACTTATTTTTACTGACACTAGACAATCACATGTATTTTTCTTTTCGAGAGTCTTTTTTTATTTATAGTACGAAGTTAAGTTTGTCTATTGCAGAAAAGTGGATTTGTTAAGAAAGTTAAAAAGGGGTTGCTTTGGAAAACATGTTCTGAGTATGGAATTGGATCGTCGACAGTTTATGACATTAAAAAACAGAACCAAAAAATACTGCAATTTTATACAAAAAGTGATGTTTCGAAAGATGTACTAAAGAGAAAAAGCACTCATGAAGGGAAAATTGGACGGTGGAAATTATGCTCTTTGAATGGTTTCAGTTATAGCAAAATGAAGGAATACCCATATCAGGTATTATGCTGATTGCAAAAGTATATCCCGAGGAATTGACCATTTCTGATGCATGCGAATATTCTCAAGGGATGTTGCTTCAATTTAAAGTTTGATATGGCATTCGGAAATTAGTAGTATGTGGGGAAGTACTCTCTGCAGATGAAGTTGCTGAAAATATCGTCCAAGAGATTTCTGAATTTGTTGCAAAGGAGAAGTTATCTCCTGAATAAATCTATAATACAGATGATACTGGATTGTTCTGGTATTGCTTGCCAAAAACAAATCTTTGTTTCAAATTAGGTTGGTGTATCAGAAACGAAGAATTAAAATAGATTATGGTACTCATGTGCTTAAATGCCAGTGGTATGCATAATTATAAATTGTTGGTGATCAGGAAAAGCAAATCTTGTCCATTTAAAGGCATTGAAGTCGTCTTCTTTGTGATTTATAAATTCAACAAGCAGACATGGATGACTTCTGACATCATGAATGACTTGTTTAACAATTCCTTTGTTCTGGAGGTATAGCGGAACTCCAAGTCATAGGTATTTCACATGATTAGAAGATTGTTTTACTGCTGGATAATTGCACAGCCCATCCTAAATTTTTTAATAAAGAAATGTTACTGCTAAGTTTTTACCTCCTAATTGCATATCAATTATTCAGCCATTGCATCAGAAAATTCTTCGGTCACTAAAATGCCTTTATAAAGCAGACTTTCTGAATGCATTCAATCAGGGCTTAAAACTAGAAACTTTAAAAAAAGATTACAACATCAAAGACGCAATATAGGCTGTTGCACAGTCATAGGAACAAGTAACATCAAAAACTTTGGTGAACGCATAGCACAATATATGACCAGAACTAATTTTAGCCAATGACGACATCAATGATGAAGAAAAATTTTCAGGCTTCCACATTTCCCGTGAAAAGGCTGCTGTGTATGAGCAATTGAAGCAAATAAAATTGTCATCTGTGTTTCGGAAATTACATGGGGAGAAATGACTTCATTGTTTATTAGATTTTTTTTTTTTTTTTGTAATGCAGAAAATATCAATTAAAGTAAGTTTCTATAATAATTAGATGCCATCAAAAATATCGAAGTACTAGAACTCCAGAACTTTCAAAAATTGGCTTATGATGCTGGATTTTTTAGGGTTGAACTGTATATGTAATTATATATATGAGGACTTGAGTTTCAAAACTCGCCTTATCCAAAATTTAAAAAATCGTGTTTACTCTATCAATCTATTCTATTGGTAAACCTGTCTTGAAAAACACAACCATCTGAAAAAAAACTAGTTTTATCCTGTATTTCTGCCATTGTAAAATCTTGGTTTACGATGAATACCAATGAACGCAGTTAGACGTTGTTTTTCGTGATTTCCCAAAATTTGACTTTCTGGATAAAGCAACTTTTGAAACTCACGTGTTCTTATATATTATATAAAACTTTTTCAAATTGTTAGATTTAAAAGAAAAATGCACTTTTTATTGTGCTGTCTATAAATTTTTAACAGATTAAGGTTTACTGGTTTGTGACTAAGCAATTTATTCTCACCAAAAAATATTTCTTTGGATGTACTTTTCCTTCTATCTTCTCTTAGACTGTCCATTTAAAAGTGATTAGTCCTTGAAACATGAAAAAAGCATTTTGAAGGGTGGGGAGAAACAATCTTAAAGGGTATTGGTGGATTTTACTCATGTAATATGCATCACTGCAGAGTAATTTAGTGTGAAGAGAAATAGATGTTCATCTCGCTGTAATCTCAGTCTGATATTATTTGTGGAACAAAAATCAACTAGTAGTAAAATCCGTTGATTAATGGGATTTCCTGTCAATATGAGTCTTGAACTACTTGAAAGGAGGTGGATATATAAGATACTATTAATATAATAATAAAATGTGACCATTCAATTCAGATAGTCGACCAAAGTTAATCGGATATCTTTTGTTGTTTGGGTATCTTGTCACTTTTGATTTGAAATAAATAGCAAAGTATATTAAATATTTTTAAAAAGCAGTGAATTAAATTGATTTCACAATTCCTCAATGCAAGCAAATTCTTTATAATTATAGTATTTTACTACATCTATTATTCGATTGATAAATTTATTAACATGTTAATTCAGATACTGGATGTTATGTAAGTTTAAAATTGTATTATGATAAAATTTTATTGATCAATTTATTTGTTTTGGAGTTTGCTTAAAAATTGCAAACTGAACATACAATTTAAAAGTTTAAATGATAAATGCTGAATTGTGTTTTAATTGTAAATATTAGAAAATTCAGTTCAGTTCAAGATATAAGAAAAGAATTCACAATTTATTTTTAGATTTTTTTTTTTTTTTTTTCAGGGTAAACTTATCAGCACACGTTATATATAAAAATAAGCAGTGATTCTTACAGCATAAGTATAAGGCTTTATTATTTTAGATCTAAATATAATATGCAACTCTGGCATCATCTCTAATTGGCAATTGGTGCAAAAACTTTCATTCATTTTTCAACCGATTCTTGGTGCATTGGTAGTGATAACTGACCATACCAGTAAAGTACTTAGTCAGGTAGTGGCCCCAGCACCAACCACCAAACTTTGTACAATTCTAATACTAGTTATTTTTCTACCTATAAAAGTGGAGAAAAAGTATTAAATTTTATACCTCTCTGTAATGTCTCCCTGGGTTAAATAAATTAGAGTATGAATTTAAATAGAAAATGTAAATAGCTATAAATTTTTTTAAATATTTAAATAAAATTGAACTAAAGCACCTCCAATTTATAAACCCAAAAACACATTACTGCCGATTACGTATAGTGGCCAGAAACATTATGTTAAAATTAAATAAAATTTTTAATTTATTAATTTTCGGTTATTATTAAAATATCATTTAATTATTAATTGAAATTTATATAGAAAAGTTTTGACCAAATAATAAGTATATTAAATTATTTCAATTTAAGATTGGCCAAACATATTTAAAAATGTATTTGTAAAACAGATGTAAAATTTTAATACTCACCTCTTTTTGGCAAAAATCATAGAAGAAACAAATTCATACACAAAAAGATCAGAACGAAAAAATCACATTTAAATTATTTATTGAACATTATCAAATATTTTGATTTTACTGAGTCCGGAAGATAGATATACTACTTTAAACCAGACACCACTATTATACATTATAGTAAATTATAGATTGTTCTAAAAGCAATAAATCTTATTATTCTTTATAATTTCAATTCTCAGTTCTGATAAGTTTATAAATAAGTTAGTCATTTTTTTTCAAATGCAAACACTTCTTGTTCCAAGCACAATCCCTTAAAGTCTCTGAAATGGTGATAAGAATCCAAAATGAATATGATGTTGGCAGAATGGGTAAATATTAGGAGATACAAAATCCAGGATGAAAAAAGCTTCATGAATCACTTTTGTCTTTGAAGAGAGTTTTTAATTGAAGAACATCGTACTTGAAAACAGGGATGTCCACCCACAGAGAAACTGGATTCATGAGTTATATTAGTGTTGTTTAAAAAGGAGAAAAGCAAAATTGAATCAGCAACATAAACAGAGATGAAATTGATTTTGCAGCAGGAATGTCAACAAAGTTGTTATTTGAAAATGACTCTTGACAATAAGAAATAGGTAACTATTAGTAGATTACTGGAGGATTTGTGAGGCAAAGCTAATTAAGGACAGCTTTGTAATTCTCTTCTAATATCTTTATAATGCATTTTTGTTTGAGGTTTTAACGAAATGTTCTGCGGTAGATGGGAAACGCTCTTCGGGCCCCATGCCCCAACAGTGACAAAAATTCCTGAGAAAAAAAAGCTATGTGTTGTCTTCTGATGAAAGTAATGAACTGAACTCAAGTTTAAAAGATTGCCGTTGACAGGAATTACGTTCGTTCTCGGCAAAAAGAGCCAGTGAGAAAACTTCAAAAAGGGCTTGTCAGACGCATAGCAGATGAAAAGGGTTTTTGAGCTGGCATTACGGCAAAAAAGTATCTGTGAATGGCAACAGCAAATCGAATGGGATTTTTATGGACACTACCAATTCTACGATCCAGATCAAGTGCTATTGGTATTTTCATTCAACATTCAGGCGTACAAATGACTTCTAACTGGGGGGTAAAATGCTTTTCTGAGATGCGTGGGCGAATGGCGATATATGAATTTGAGAACCAAAAGCCTGCACCATTTTAAAGACAGAAAAAGCTAGAGATATATTTTCTTGTTTATTAGGCAAACTTGCAGAGCAATTACACTTAAATTTTGCCAGAGGAATGAATATAATTTTTAAATCCAATAAATATGATTTGAAATCCGAATATTTAAAAATAAAGGTTTTATATTTTTAATATTTAAAACTTAGTTAATATTTCTATTAGCCTGATATTGCGATGTCTGAAAAATAAGTACAAAGTTTGTAGATTGCTAAAA
The DNA here is from genome assembly GCA_963932465.1 of Maratus speciosus. NCBI lineage: Eukaryota > Metazoa > Arthropoda > Arachnida > Araneae > Salticidae > Maratus > Maratus speciosus. The sequence continues at coordinate 147,587,808 of OZ010791.1, forward strand.
GTAAATGATATTATTAATTAATTTGATCAATATTGATAAATAATATAAATTAATTTTAAATAGGAGGTATTATTGGGAATATTTATTTTACTTTTAGAGAAATAAAGAAATTAAGTTTGATTGAATTTGAAGTTTTGTTTATTTTAATAAACAAAGTATAAAAATTTAATTTATGTAAAAATTATGGTAATTTGAATGGGAATTGTTATGTAATGTTTTCAAGGCATAAAATTTTATAGTTATGTCTTAAAAACATTACATAACACTTTCTATGCGTATACATCACATGTATGCACTATTCTGTAGTACTAGAATTCCTTTATTTAAATACTGATATAACCAAATACATTCCAATGTTTTTCAATTTAAACTGCATATTCTGATTTAAATAACTTGTATGATACAAGGCAGAGTTTTAAACCACAATTATAATATGTCAAAACATAATTATTTCTTGCATTTGTTTAATCCTTTTATATAAATTTTTGCTGTTATTACATTATCTTTGTTGCATATATGTTTGCTTTTCATAGAAGTTGAATTCTGTTATTCTTATTTGATTTAATGCTTTTTTACTGTTTTTTCTTTTTTCTCCAGCAACTTGAAACAAGTATGAAGATGTGGCATGACAAAAGGAATCAAAGTCGATGTTTACAGTTTGGTCCTTTAGCTGAGGAAGAAACTCAGCTGATAAATTCATTTACAGAAGCTGCTTCAACTCTCATAAGATAGTATGTAGTAGGTGTTAGATGTATACATAGTATGTTATTGTCAGATAATGATTAATATTTTCATTTCCGTGTGTCTCAGCAACATATGTTTTTTTTTGTTAACTTGATCATGTTTTGTCTTTTAAAAATATTTCTAATGGTTCTTAATAACTAGCTGACCTGCCTGGCATTGTACGAGCCCGTTATAATAACCTTACACAGAACTGAAGTTTGTATGATTTATATCTTCAGAAAATCTTTCAACTGAAGCTAGTTTTAGGTGTCCCACTACCCTTGGCAGCATAGTGTTTCAAATTAACGTAGTTTCCAGGGCCCAATGTCTTCGACAGTGTCTAGTGTGTTCCCAACATTCTAGTGTCTTTCCAAATGAACCTGTGAACTAGGTCCCTGCTACCTAATGCAGCATATACCATGAGTGTTCTGCATGTGCCGGTGACAATCAAACACAAAGTTGAATGAGCCAAACCCCATAGTAATCTGGCCAATAGAACCCGAGATAAGAATGTGTTCTCCAGCGGTGGAAGGTGGAAGTAATATCTGTAAAACAATCGTAAGTTAATTTGAATGAACCAATTTCCATTGAAATTGAGCACATAGAAATAGAGAAAAGAATGCACCATTAATGTTCTAAAATGGTTGTAACAGAAGTCTAAGATATACTTTGATAATACAGAAACCAGCTGAATCTTAATCTAAGTTGAATGAAAAATTCCCAATGAAATATTGGCCCATTGAACCCAAGGAAAGAAGGCGTCCCCAAGCAGTGAAAAGTGTCCCCTCCCCCCCATTAAATTTAACTAATTATCTTTAACATTAACGCAATATTTAATTTATGGATGAAATCCTCTCGCTTTTAAAGTTACCACTTACTTTTAACAGTAACGTGATTTTTAATTTACGTCTGTAGTGAGTAAACGTAGATTGATGCCGAAAAAGAAGATTAATAATCTAAAATGCTGGTAACTGGGTTATAAGGAAATTTGATGACCTGTGAATCAGGTCAGCCGGTGCATAAACGAACCTAAAATGACTTCTGAAATTGTAATCTGAGTATTTGGAAGCTTAAAAATAAAGCAAGGACAGAGTATGTGACACATTGACTAAACAGATTTAAGTTTTAAATAAAACTAATGTTTATTAAGCATAAAATAAATAAAACTTAAATGGCAATGAACTTAAATAGTAATGAACTTAGATAGCAATGACAGCATAAATGGTTAACAACTAGAGATGTGTCATTTGTTGAGGAACGAATCCAAAGGAACGATTCCGGCAGTGAAACTGAAGGAACGAATCCATTCTGTAAAAAGGACCGACTCCTCGGAATCGGTCCTTTTCGGAACGGTTCCTCGGATTCGGTCCTTTTTGGAACGGTTCCTCGGATTCGTTCCTTTTTGGAACGGTTCCTCGGATTCGGTCCTTTTTGGAACGACTCCTCGGAATCGGTCCTTTTCGGAACGGTTCCTCGGAATCGGTCCAAAATGTACCGACTCCGAAAAGGACCGATTCCTCGGAGTCGTTCGAAAAGGACCGAATCCTCGGAGTCGTTCCGAAAAGGACCGAATCCTCGGAGTCGTTCCGAAAAGGACCGAATCCTCGGAGTCGTTCCGAAAAGGACCGAATCCTCGGAGTCGTTCCGAAAAGGACCGAATCCTCGGAGTCGGTCCGAAATGTACCGAATCCGAAAAGGAACGATTCCGTCGGAATCGGTTCTTTTCTTGTAGACTGGCCAGTTTTAATAAATTAAAATACGCTATTTTATTTCAAAATAACAGATTTTGATTCTATTAAAGCTGACTTTATTGCCAAAATATCCTTCTAATGTGTGTGCCCCCCCCCCCCCCCCTTACTCCCCTCCTCAAAAAAAAAAAAAAAAAAAAAGAAAGAAAGAAAAAAGAAATTGAAGTGCGGGGCGGAGTAGGGCGTTTAATAAACATTACTATTTGATCTTCTTGTGCTAAATTAATCAAAGAAATAATTAAAAAAATATTTTATACGAATTGGATTTTTTCCACCTGAGTGAAAAAGTGTCCGAGATGGGATTCTAACCCAGAAACTTTACGTGCTTTACCGATTGAGTACCTGGACCCCGAAGGTAATGGAACACCATGTGTACTTTAATACACTAATACTTTTTCTAATTGGTAAATGTATCATACAAAATGAATTTTTTCTAAATGGATTCTTAAGGCCGTTCTCAAATCCAAAAGTTTTAATTTATTATTATTCGGAAATGCATGAAACGAGCAGATGTTGTTGTTCAGAAACTATGTAATCGAGCTGTTTTTTGCTAACGCAATAGATCTTTCAGAAAATAGTGTCAAAGTGGGCGTTTTGAACCGAATTTCCGTGCGAAAGGGGCATAATCGCTCAAAAAGGGACGAAAAACATGTTTGTCACGTGATCAAAATCGATTATAACTCAATAGGTAATTTACTGATCAAAAGATGGAAAACACAGTTCAATTCCGAATCGCTTCCATGGTCAAACTTTCCAATTTTATATCTTTCCGTTAAAAAATGAATTTGTAAATGTGTTAAAACATTTTACGCTTGTTGAGCAGATCACTTAAGAAACAGCCTTAAGAAAAACAAAGAAAAAGCTTGTTTAATTAATAGTGAAAAATATTTTTTTTAATCTGATTAGAAACTGTTTTGAATAATATAAGAAATATATCACTAGGTCATAAAAAGTGCATTTTAATAGGATAATATTAACCGATTTTCAATTATTTTAATAATTGTAGAGTTACGCACTTTCATGCATATTTCACTATTTCATGTTTTTTCCTCAAACATAATTTCAATTTGAGAATCCTCTTTGTCAAAAGAAATGTATGACCAGTTACGAGCGCTCGAGTACCACTTTATTTCCACAGTTTGGCGTCTTGTTTTTCTCTCCTGAAGAAGATTATTAAAAAAATCTCAAAACTCCCTAAGATTGTTGTTTTAATCAACTTACATTGAGGTTTATTACATAGATCTGTTAGAACAAGGAATTTTTGTAAAACGTTTCTTTCTTTCTTAAGATAATGAATATTTCAAAAAGCATAATGTCTAATAATAATAATAATAAGATAACAGTAACAGTGGTGGGTGGGATTGAAATAATTTAACCGCGGTTCGCTCTCTTAATGGCCGTTTTGAGTATAAAAACGGGAAAGAAAAATCACGTGCTACATATAGATTATCGGACTTTCTCCAACACTGCGACATATATGTAAAGCTGCATATTTTATGCTTATTTCGGTTTAATAGATTTATGTTAACCATCCGCCTACCAGAGGGGTTCAATGGCCCCGGCAGGTGCATTTATAATGACATTTCTAATTTATTTTAAAAACTGAAATTTTTGTAAATATGGGGGGGTTTTCTGGGATGTTCTATTCTTTTGAGTAGAACATTCCAGAAAAAGTCACATATTTACAAAATTTTCATTTTTTTAAATGTGAAAAATCAATTTGAATGTACCTATCGGGTCTGTTGCACCGGTCTGGTATGCGGAAGGTTGACCCATTAAGGACCAGTATGTTTTACAGTAATTTTATTCAGTTTGCGCCATTTTTTGTTAAACCCTTATTTTTACTTTATGAATCACTGAAATGTGTTAATTAAATAAGGCACATTTTACTTTTCTCTTTTGCTAGTATCAAAAAAATTTAAAAATTCACAAATATAATGTTGCGAAAACTCAACGTCAGTCTTTAATGGGTTAATATTGCATTTAAAAAGTTTTACAATACACGAATTTAATTATTGGTTTCCGAAGAATGCACGTTGTGATTTTGTACAGTTTTTTCATTTGTTATTTTATTTCTATTTCTTGCTAAATAATTAGAATTTAAATAACTGTGACTTTGTTTTAATTCAACGTAAAATAAAAGCAAAAAAAATCGTTTATCGTTATAATTTCTTATAATAATTCAGATTTCTTGATCGTTATTGATACTCGCAAATCCCGAAATCAATGCCACGATTAATGCCTGTTACTGTGGTGATGGATAATACATATCTGAGTTTAATTTTGATCAAAGCAAGGCTCCCTTCATGCCAAACTAAATTTAATGTTTCAAGCCTAATACCAAACTTCCGTTTTTATTGAGGTAAAACTTACTGCAAATGCGATACTAAATTTTATGCATTTTCCTTTCTTATTGTTATTCTTTTCACTTAGAAGATTTATTTATTTATTTTCATTTTTTTTTTTAATTACATAAAGTTTTCTGAAAAGTTCAAATTTAACAAAATGTTTTATCTATTTTAAATAGTTTTGACAGTAAAAAGTTTAACTCCGAATAAAAAACAGTCAAATTCTCAAAAAATTAAGGTTGGTATTATCTATAACACGTTTACAACATATGTCTTTTATTCAACGGCCGAAACATCGTCAAAAGGATAGTTCTTTATATAGTACTACACTCTGTAATAATAATGGACATACTTTTAATTTGTTTAATTTAATTAAATCAATAAACCGTTTTTCAGTTAAAATGTTAGCAAATTTCAAATTTAAAGAAATAGAACTTTGAAGTTTAGTGAATCACTATATCTTTTGGCGGAGATAATATGTACTATATATGTATAAAATCATATATATTACTATATATATGCATATTATAATATTAATATATATAATATTATTTTATAAATATCACTAGCCATAGCCATGCTGCTAATGAATCGGTTTACAAATCATCTGAAGGAACTTTTACCCTTTTGTGTAACCCAAGTGTTCCATGACTTCATGAGTTATGAAGCTCCAAAGATCCCAATCCAAACAAACATATTAGCATCGCAATTCACTCACATCGAACTGGGGTTCAGTATAAGTGGAGAGAGGGTGACGGCGGATGAGGGTGTGAAATTAGAGAAATTTCTGTAGGTTCTCGTGAAATTGGAGATTCAAAAAGAGCTGTAAGTTTATTGAAATTCTACGTAGTTAACAGCAGTTTACAAAAGCGATGTTATGGTATAAGACAAGACATACATCAGTCACTCAGGAAAGACAGTGTGCAAAAACGTGCTTTACTTTTTAACCCTTTCCAATAAAGGTAGTGTTTATGAATGCGGTTTGTCTGTCCGTCAGACCGTCTGTTCACGCTCTAAGGCAAGTCACACACTAAGGCGACACATAAGACATGTCGCTTGAATTCGCTAGAAAAACTGGTTTAGAACAAGTTTGTAACAACTTCGTTCTTTGTTTCGACCGGTTTTTGCACTTCATGTTGCGCTTTATGTCGTTCTGTCGTCTCAGTGTGTGATATACCTAACTCCCTTAAATATACTCGGATTCCCATGCAATTGATATATGTTAATGATATTTACCATGGGATGTTTGGTATTCAATATGAAGAGTGTAGCATTAATAGATCATTTACAGGGGCACTCAAAAGTGTTTCGTTACATTATGGTCAACGGGAAAAAATCGTTTGCAGTGCGTTTTAATGACATTAAGCTATTTCAAATGCATTAAAATTGATATATATCACTGAATTGCACTACAAGATGATTGCTATAGAATAGGATGTTCCACGTCTGAATCAGATCCTGAAGGCAATGATAATAATGTTGATGAATTATGCGAAATATCCTGTGTGCGTAAAGTTAGGGAACTGAGGAGAAAGACGATAAATGGCATAAAGTTATTGAAAGTACGGACACTGGAACAAAACGAACAAAAATGTAATCTATTTTAACAAGTTACATATCCAAACCAGTAGGGCCATCCAAATGAAAAATGAGATTCAGAATGAAAAATGAAATTAAGATTACCTAGAGGTAGATTTTGAAGAGGAATCTATGAGACTAAAAATTCCTAGACCCCGGTGACAAATATCAGAGCAATAATAAAATTTCCTATACAGGATGTCCACTCTCAACGATGTCCAATGGCTAATTCCTAAACCTTTAGTCATAGCCATATAGTTCCAATTAAAAAAATGTTTTAAATGGGGGCAAAGAAGTATTTGAAAAGTGATTTGGGTCAATAGAATCATTTCTTGAAAAATTACGAAATTTAATTTTTTATACGGTCCCCTGGTCCTTCAAGTTATAGTTAGTAAAACTTTCCTATTACACTTACAAGTAAGACAAATACAAGTCCTATTATTCTACGATTAAAACTGACCGAAGTAATGGCTGTTTAAAGTTGGAGCACATTTTTTGCTACGAAATAGGGGTCATTTACAAATTTACTAGAAATATAAATAATCTTCAGGTATATAAAAAAAGTAGTTGATAGTAAAATTAACATTGCATTATAAATTTGAAATCTATAATCATTCTGAAATATTAATGCAAAATATACAGCTTGTACTAAACATATAACAGGAAAAAAATAATAGAATTTTCGTTAAATAAAATGTTGAAAAGCAACAGCCTCGATTCTTTGCAAAATGACACATATTTTGAAATGTTATTAGATTACACTAGGATGCAAATTTGTGTTGTGTCATGTGTTTTAGCTTTTGATAATTAGTTCTTACGTATTTTGTAGCACTGAATCCAAAAATGGCCTTCATTTTTTATCACAAAGTACAGATTTTTTGCAAATCGTAAATTTGAAATCTAAAAAGTGAAAAATTTACGGAAATCTGAGAGTAAAAAATAGACGTGATTGTTATTACTTTAACTTTTGATAATTGATTTTTATCTATTTTTTACTATTGAATCCGAAAATGACCTTCATTTTTAACCATCACGTCAGGATTTTTCGCAAATTGTAAATTTCAAAGTTTAAAAGTTCAAAGTTTTAATTGAACCTCTTCCCTTCCCACATCATCGGATCCCCGAGCTGTTTAGCTGTAAGAATCCCAGTATAAGCCAAAAATTGAATAAATTCTTGAATTAAATAAAATAAAATTGAATAAAAGAAGTTTTACATCCATTTTATAGTATCAGATTTTCGCTATTTTTTAACTTTGAAATTTACCATTTGCAAAAAAGTCTAACATGATGGTTAAATATGAAGGTAATTTTTACATTCAGGGCTATAAAGCACATACAAATCAATCGTAAAAGTTAAAAAATGCAACCATCGACTCTTTTTTACAGTATTAGCTAATTTTGAAATTTTGAAATTTACTATTTGCGAAAAATCCTGACATGTTGGTTCAAAATGAAGATAATTTTCGGATTCAGCGCTAAAAAATACATAAAAATCATAATTTTAAAAATACATAATTTAAAAAATAAAAAAAACACAGCCATCGCAGTCTTGTGTTATCTAATTTAAAACTTTTTAGTAAACTTGTTGGCAGTAATCTATCCGAAATTTTTTGTGTTACCCTGTAAAATAAGTACATAATGGTAAGCACTGAAAATCATAATAATATTACATTGTCATTTGATTTACGTCAACATGTAAAATTTAACCTCGATCGCATATTTTAAAGTAAGTTGAATTTCGAGTACAAATTTTGAACTGGAAAGACATATATACGATCGTTTCAAGTTAACCCATTACCCGCTGATGTTGCGTTCACGCAACGGTCAAAACAATTGCGCATGCTTAAATTAATTACTTTGTCACCACTATTTTAGAATAAAAAAAATTGCCTTATTTATTGGCAGAAATTTTGATATTTTAATAAAGCGGAAATTACCTTTCTGAATTTGTGGTGACAAGCGACTTTCAACAAGAAATTTTAAAATTCCTACTTTATAGTTTTGGCGGTTAATAGGTTAAATAAAAGCTTATAAAAATAGCATAATTTTTGTTAAAAAAATCATGAAAAGAAACAGCTTCAAATACTTACAAAAATCTGTCGTAATACGATTTCTTTCAAATCACAGCTACACATGAAATAAATCCTTCAAATACTTTAAGCACTTTGTTTACGACCCCTAGAAGCATGGCTAAATTCATGTGTATTCGGATGCAGAAAAGTGGCATAAGTCTTGCAGTTCAAAGTTTCGTATAACTTCATGAATTTTAGTGTTAGATGAATGGGACTTTTTTTGTCTTTCTTTTAAGAGAACAGGAAATTTTTACTAAATATCACTTATAGGGCCGGGGGACCGTATAAAAAATTAAATTTCGTAACTTTTTTAGAAATATTTTTATTGATCCAAATGACTTTCAGAATAATTTTTTACCTTATTTAAAACATTTTTGTAATTGGAACTATAGGTCTATGACTAACGGTTTAGGAATTAGCCATTGAACATCGTTGAGAGTAAAGACACACTGTATAAAATAATAATATAAATGAACGGTCATTTGACGAAAATAAACCAATGATTACACTGAAAATCGAATAAACCTTGCGCCGCCCTTAAATTTCCAAGAGGATTTATGCTTTATACCATAAATCATAAAGTTAGAAATAACTGCAAATTAATTGCACACTCCGATCAATGAAATGAACTCTTAAAAACAAAATCATCTGTCCAAAACATTACAAAATTAAGCCGACTGGATGCGTAAGAAAATGGATAGGTACATAAGAAAATAAATTAGTAAAAAATATTATGGATTGCATGTAGTTCTCTTTATCTCGGAAGTGTTTTTTACCCCTTGGAAGTGTTTTTTTCCCCTTGGAGACCTTTTTTTTTCAAAATCGTTCCTTTTTTCTCGGAATCGTTCCTTTTTTCTCGGAATCGTTCCTTTTTCTCGGAATCGTTCCTTTTTTTCGGAACGATTCCGAAAGGAACGACTCCGAAGAACTCATTCCTTTCGGTGAACGATTCCGGCTGGAACGATTCCTTAAAAGGAACGATGTTGCCCATCTCTATTAACAACTTTCGATAGTATCAGCAACATAATAAAACAGTCTCTTTCATAATAAGCAGTTTGATGCTTTAAAAGTATAAAGATTCTTTATAAGCATAACAAATGCATAACACTTTAATTCTATACAGATTTAATAAAAAGATATATAAACACTGTACTGGAGATTCAAGAATAAACACATGATAACGTAGATAAAACTTAGCAGATGTTTATTGATAAAATATGCAGATGCAGAAACGTGAATGAACTTCTTTTGTTAAATATAGTTGACACATAACTACAATAGTATGACACAGAAATAAAGCAATTGCTGGTTTGATAAAATAAATGAACTCTTAGTGTAACAAGAATCCATCCTGCACTGAGGCAAGTGGTTTCGTGAGCATAAAACTAAATAAACCAGATGACAAAACCTGAAGTGAACTCCCCTTAAATAGCAAGCCGAAGCTAACAGCTGACATGTGATGCAGAAGTTACCGTCTGCATGCTATTATTACGTAAGTCCTCATTAGTGTCACATTATGTCATTCATTGATAAAAGCCATATAGGGGCGAAAAGAGTATGAGTGCCGTCTTAGTAGTAGCGATGCATAAATGACTATCGAGAATCGGAAAATGGATTTGTGGTAAGTTGAAATGACATAATCGCAAATTTCCAAAAGTTGATTTTAAAGAAAAGCTGGTAAATGAATAAACTGAAAAGATATTTGAATAAAATGAAACCACTGTTTGAATTAAGTTGAAATAAAGGAATGGATACCAGCAAGTAATTGAAAAGTGTATAAATGAACAACGAAGGCAAAATTATGATAAACATTTTTAAGTAGTTTATAAAGGTAGTCGAAGGACCTTAAAATTATGTTAAAGAAAATTGCTAGACAATCGTGTCATTTTTACAGAAGCAGCTCCAAGGGCCCCAAGAAGGCAATTTAATATCCAAAATTGATGGTAGCAGAATTTGAAGTTTTGGAAATGTTTTTGTCGTTCATGTAGTAGCTGGAAGATCTAAAAAGTTGTTAGGGCAAAGAGAAAAGCTAGTGACTATTTTTAAATCATTGAGGGCAGGGACCTAAGATAAAAAGTTAAAAGGTCCTAGTACTTAGCGCTTTAGATCTTCAATTAGTCAGAATTAAGGATAGGGTATGAATTAATCATTAGAATAAAATTTTAAAGGCATGCACAGAAAATAGGGAAATTCTTTAAAAAGGGCCCTAGGGTGCCAATAAAAATGTGTGGGTGTTAGCTCAAGAAGAGGAGTCTAAGACTCAACATTAAAGTTATGCATTGAGAAAGTGACACAACTAGGGGGGTAAAAAATGTATGGTGCACAAAAAAATTAATGGGGCCCCAAATCAGGCCCTATGTGTTTGGGGCACTTGGGGCATAAAAACTTAAAGGGGGCCAGGGTCTTAAAAAATAGAAAATCTGAGCCTCAAGTGCATCAGGACTTGATTTGGACTATCCTCACCTAAATTTTCAGGCTGCTAGGTGTTGTAGATTTTGCTAGTCATTGCAGACAGAAAGACAGACACAATGAATGAGAATGCAAAACTTTCTTTTATTGTATAGATTAAAAAAAGTCTAAGTCTTTAGAAATCTATTTTTAAATTATTCATAAATTAGTGCTGAATTTTAGAGAATTGGCATAAAAGATGCCATTGCAACTGCAGCAACAATATAATTTCTAACGACCTGATAGTTGGTTATAAATAAAATGAGAGAGAGAGAAATCAGTTTCAGATACTGGCATTATTGCATATTAACCTAAACTTATCCTTTTTTTAGTTTGATTCTTACCTTGTTTTTGAAAATTTTAACAATCACTTCTCTCTTTTTTTTTTTTTTTCTTTTTTTTTTTTTCCAATTTTCAAGCATTTTGACTGATCTACTTAGTTATTGTTACATGAAGAAAAAATTTAGATTAATAAAACATGTTAGAGTAATTCACTGTATACTCAATTCAGTATTATTGCATGAAGAAATTTTTTTTATAGATTAATTAAATGTTTTAGAGTAATTCACTGTATACTCAAATATTCTCTGTGAAAATTCTTCTCTTTTTTGTTTATAGTGTGAAAATTGTAGCAATATCAAATAGTATATTTGAGCAGGATCTTCATCCAGTAGCCACACAAGTTGCCAGTTACATTGAAAGGTTATATCCAGGTGGAAAGCTTCTTGAAGGGGTAATTCTTATTTTACATCCAAAAAATGATTGAATGATACATCTATCTATATATGTATTTATATATATATATATATATATATTTTTTTTCATTTAAAAAGTATTGGAAAATACATGCAAAGTGCATGTTTTTTTGTGTGTGTTGTGTGTGTGTGTGTGTGTTTATTTCATTTGTTTAATATTGTGTCTTATTAATCTCAGTTTTTTAAACCTTTTAAGAATCAAACATTAGAAAAATTAAAAGGATAAATTTGTATAATTTCTTTGGTAATGTATGTATTACATGCAAAATGTTGACTCTCTGCTATCATTTTTTTTTTTTTTTCAGTTAATTATGGAATCTGAAATGGACAAATAGGTGCAAAACTAAATTAATGATAAGAAAAAAATATATTCTGCTTTTAATGTTTCCTGCAGAATCTTTAAAAACTTATTTATGATAATGTTAGTTTTTATACGGAAAAAATGTATTATAATCAATATTATTTTGATATTGAAATATTTTTGTTGCTTATTAATGTGCCTGGTTCATAAGAAAAATTCAGAATTCACTGTTATTTTTGTGATAAAAATAAAGTAAATAATTTAGAATTATACATTTATACTATATCGACTAATGAAAAGGATGATAAAAAATAATTGAAGAGGCGCAATTAGCTCACTAAAACTTCTAATTTCTTTAGAAAAAAAGTAATTTTTTTGGTAAATTAGATATTATAAAGGTGGGAATAGGAATGAACAGCAACGCCCATTTAAAAAGTATCAACTCAATGAAAGTGTCTAATGACTATGATAAATTCATGAATGGGTATGAGTTCACAATCCACTAGAATAGAATTGAAATATTTTTTGCACTGCATACTGAATGTATATTTTAGTGCACTTCATAAGTGCATATCAATTTCATTCTGTTCGAAAGGCTGTAACATCATTAAAATGCACTTGTCATTCTATTGGCCATAATGTGAGGAAAAACTTTTGACTGTCCCTGTCATTAAACTATACATCCGATTTTCATAAAATTTGAAATGACTTGACAAAATTTTGCAACAATTATATATTTAAAATTTCAGACATTCAGTTGGGTAGCTTTTGCTCTGTTATATACGGACGGACTGACCGAATGATGACTATAGGTGCTATGTATTTATATAATTTTGAATGCACCTAAAAATGACATTGACAGAGATTCATTGGTAAAAGATGGAATGCAAGGTTTATAATGCTTGTGAAGTTTAATTATAGGAAAGATAAGTGAAAGTGCATTCTTCCTATATTGTTTAATGAATAGGCAAAAGTCCATTATTATTCTTTGGTAATAATCTATTTATGTATTGAACTCCTTCCTATCTGTATATTCTAAGTCTCATTAAACCTTTGTGTTTGTTTTCATATTGATCCTTGTTGTGATAAAGTTGACAGATAAATCTTAATCTTACATAAATGTAAATGAATTTGATGTTGAGAAAGTTGTCATTAAGAAGTGGAATAGAAAATGTTGTGGTACTGTGTAAAAAGGTTGTTACATTTCATTCTTATGATACTAGCTGAAAAAACAAACATATTGTTACCTATTAATTTTTCAGTACATTATTACTTTCTTCTATCTTTACAAAAAGAAAGTATTGGATTAGTGAAAATTTTTTACTTTCAGTTTTCGACGGATTTACACGTTTTAGGGGTCAGGGATTCCGAAAAACATGTTTTTACAAAATGTCTGTCTGTGAGTCTGTGCATCTGTGAGTCTGTCTGTATGTGACACAAATTTTGTGAGCACTCTATCTCAAGAACTAATGCACGGAATTTAATAAAAATTTATATTCAGTTAGCCCCTGATATAAATTGGTGCTGATTAGTTTTTGGTGTAAATCGCTCAACAGGTGGCGCTGCTATGCAGCCTTTTTTACGATTTCTGCAATAGCTCAATCTCCACAACTAATGCACGGATTTTCATCAAACTTCAGATTCAAGTATACTTTGATATGAATTAGTGCAGTTTGTGTTTTGGTGCAAATCACTCAACAGGTGGCGTTGCTATGCTGCACTTTTCAGAATTTCCATTATAGCTGTATCTAAAGAACCATTTTATATTTTTAGTATTCATATATCACTTCACATAATTATGCAAGATATTAAACTACTGATCAACCAAACATCGACATATATCATTGAATTAAGGTTAAAAATATATATTTATTCATATTACAGGCATGCCTGACTTACATAAGTAATGCATTTCATGTAACTTGAATTTTACGTAAGTCGATTTGTAAGTTACTTAGGTAAAATTTTGTAAGAAACTGCAATATTTATTATATATATTATGTATATATACATATATATATATATATATAATATATTATTTACACTGTATTATTTTATAATACAGTGCGCATCATGCGACAGTATTTACTCGTATATAAACTATAAAAGTATGAAAAAATATAAAAACAAACTTTAAACCTTTTCAAATATCTTATGGAATCCCAGGTAAAAAAGTCAGCAAAAAACCTTTAAAAAAACATTCAGGAAAACTGAAGGTATTTTGGACAAAAAAATCTGCGGGTTTCCTTTAGGTAAAAAACCTGAATTAACCCCCCACTTTTTTTGTCCGAAATACCTTCAGCTTTCCTTTAGGTAAACAAACCTGCGCATTCCCTTACCATGTTGTCCGAAATACCTGCAGTTTTCCTTTAAGTAAAAAATCTGTGTCTTCTCTTTACATATGCAGTATCACCGTACAGCCTGCTTTTGTCTTAAATATCAGTGGTTTTCCTGAAAGATAAGCCAGTGAAGTGGTAGAAGGAACACTGGAGGTGCATAAAATAAATAAGTTATCACAGGCCGTTCCAACAATATGTCACAAGGTGTGCCGGCAAAATTGATAAAAGTACCTCCTCGGGGGGGGGGGGGGGGGATGCAAAGAGGGGTCAGGGACATCAGATGTGTATAACATGAACAATTAGTTATAGGCCATTCCAACACTATGTCATATGAGGGGTTTCGGCAAAATTTAGAAAAGAACCCCCTCAGGGGGAGCAAAGTGGGCGGAGGGGCATCAGATGTGAATAACATGAATACGTGCCCACAGGCCTTTCCTACAATATGTCACATGAGGGGTGTCAGCAAAATTTAGAAAAGAGCCCCCTCAGGGGGAGGAAAGTGGGGGGAGGGACATCGGATGTGTATAACATGAATAAGTAGTCACAGGCCGTTCCGACAATATGTCACATGAGGGGTTTCGGCAAAATGTAGAAAACTGCCCCCTCAGGGAGAGCAAAGTAGGCGGAGGGGCAACAGATGTGTAAAACATGAATAAGTAGTCCCAGGCTTTTCCGACAATATGTCACATGAGGGGTTTCGGAAAAATTTAGAAAACTGCCCCCTGAGGGGGGAGCAAAGTGGGCGGGGGGAGGGCATCAGATGTGCATAACATGAATAAGTGGTCACAGGCCTTTCCTACAATATGTCACATGAGGGGTGTTAGCAAAATTTAGAAAAGTGGCCCCTCAGGAGGAGCGAAGTGAGGGCAGGGACATCGGAAGTGTATAACATGAATAAGTAGTCACAGGCCGTTCCGACAATATGTCACATGAGGGGTTTCGGAAAATTTTGAAAACTGCCCCCTCAGGGGGGGAGCAAAGTAGGCGGAGGGGCAACAGATGTGCATAACAAGAATAAGTAGTCCCAGGCCTTTCCGACAATATGTCACATGAGGGGTTTCGGCAAAATTTAGAAAACTGCCCCCTGAGGGGGGAGCAAAGTGGGCGGGGGGGGGGGGGCATCAGATGTGCATAACATGAATAAGTGGCCACAGGCCTTTCCTACAATATGTCATATGAGGGGTGTTAGCAAAATTTAGAAAAGTGCCCCCTCAGGGAGAGCAAAGTGGGGGCAGGGACATCGGATGTGTATAACATGAATAAGTAGTCACAGGCCGTTCCGACAATGTGTCACATGAGGGGTTTTGGCAAAATTTAGAAAACTGCCCCCTCAGGGGGGAGCAAAGTAGGCGGAGGAGCAACAGATGTGCATAACATGAATAAGTAGTCCCAGGCCTTTCCGACAATATGTCACATGAGGGGTTTCGGCAAAATTTAGAAAACTGCCCCCCTCAGTGGGAGCAAAGTGGGCGGAGGGGCATCAGATGTGAATAACATGAATAAGTGCCCACAGGCCTTTCCTACAATATGTCACATGAGGGGTGTCAGCAAAATTTAGAAAAGAGCCCCCTCAGGGGGAGGAAAGTGGGGGAGGGACATCGGATGTGTATAACATGAATAAGTAGTTACAGGCCGTTCCGACAATATGTCACATGAGGGGTTTCGGCAAAATTTAGAAAACTGCCCCCTGAGGGGGGAGCAAAGTGTGCAGGGGGGGGGGGGCATCAGATGTGCATAACAGGAATAAGTGGTCACAGGCCTTTCCTACAATATGTCATATGAGGGGTGTTAGCAAAATTTAGAAAAGTGCCCCCTCAGGGGGAGCAAAGTGGGGGCAGGGACATCGGATGTGTATAACATGAATAAGTAGTCACAGGCCGTTCCGACAATGTGTCACATGAGGGGTTTCGGCAAAATTTAGAAAACTGCCCTCCTCAGGGGGGAGCAGAGTAGGCAGAGGGGCATCAGATGTGCCGTTAACATGAATAAGTGATCACAGGCTTTTCCGACAATATGTCACATGAGGGGTTTCGGCAAAATTTAGAAAACTGCCCCCTCAGGGGGAGCAAAGTAGGCGGGGGGGCATCAGATGCGCATAACATGAATAAGAGGTCACACGTCTTTCCAACAGTATGTTATATGACAGGGGTCGGTAAAAGTTATAAAAGTGCCCCTCTTTGGGACTAGTATTGTGTCCCCCCCCCCCTTTGAAATTTTTATATATTACAAATAATATTTATCGGAAGGCTCCGTAAAAAAATTCAATCTAAAATGATGAAAATACTGCAATAAAAAAAAAAAAATCTGAAAAGTAGGACATAATAAAATTCCCCAAAGCAGAATATGATTATAAATGCGCCATACATTGACTTCACTGCAGAACATTTCAAATTTTCATTTTCAAGAAAAAAAAAAAAAAAAAAACGGCAAACTCTTTAATAGTTCATTTAAAAAGATTGCAAAATTCATCAATCGGTCACAAGAAAACTCGTGTAATTCGTCAGTCATGGAGAACAATTCATGAAATCCTTTAGCTTGCTGTGGGAAAACATATAAAATTCGACGAACAGTTGCAAGAAAAAAATCCATGATTTTCGCCAATCGGTTGCAGATAAAAAAAAAGCAAAATTTGTCAGTGCACCTCTAGAAGAAACAGGGAAAAAAAAACTACAATCTTCTCTAATCGTTCGCAAGAAAAAGTCTCAAAATTTGCTATGTTACAAGGAAAAATTCGTGAAAATTGCAAATCGGTTGCGGTTAATAAAAAATCGTGAAGATTGTCAGAAGAATCTGCGAAATTCGTAGATCAGTAGCGGAAAAAAACTCACAACTTTCTCCAATCTGTGTCAAGACTTGCTTACTGGTTCAAGAGAAATATCGCAAAATTTTAAAATCGGTCACAGGAAAAAAAAAAAAAAGTGAAATTCGTCGGTGTATTATCGAAAAAAATAGAATTAGTCGATCAGTCGTGCAAAAAAAAAAAAAACATGAAGATTTGGCCAATCAGTCGCAGAAAACGAAAAGCGACAAAGTTCACCAGTTGACCGTGAGAAAATAATCACGATATTCACCGATCTGTCGCAGTAGAATGCGAAATTCGTCGATCAGTTGCAAAAAAAAAAAAGGGTTTTTTACCAATCGTTTACACGAAAAAGAGAAAAAATTTGCCAATCAGTCGCAGAAAACGAAAAGCGACAAAGTTCACCAGTCGACCGTGAGAAAATAATCACGATATTCACCGATCTGTCGCAGTAGAATGCGAAATTCGTCGATCGGTTGCAGAAAAAAAAGGGTTTTTTACCAATCGTTTACACAAAAAAGAGAAAAAATTTGCCAATCAGTAAAAAGAAAATATAATGAAATTCGCTTATCAGTCGCATGTAAAAAAAACTCTGAAGTTGTCAGAAAATTCACGAAATTCTTAGATCAGTCGTGGAAAAAACCAACGATTGTTTCCAATCTGTCGCAAGAAAAAATTGGAACATTTGCCAATCAGTCTTCGGTAAAAAAGCATGAAATTCATGGATCAGTCGTGTGAAAAAAAACTACGATTTTCGCCAAAAGGTCAATGAAAAATATCACAAAATTCACCCACCAGTCATGGTTAAAAAATGCAAAATTCGTCAATGAATTGTGGAAAATATATCAAAATTCTTCACCCAATCGCAGGAGAAAAATTGTGAAATTCATCGATTTGGTCAGAGAAAAAAGGCCAAATTCGCCAGTTGACAGAGGGAAAAATCTGAAATAATTCGAAAATCATCAATCGATTGTTGGATAAAAAACGCGCTAAATTATCATTCGATTAGGGGGTGGGGGAAGAGAGAAATCACAAAATTCACCAATAATTTCATTCGCGTGAGTATGTCAGGGTTTTATGAAATGTCTTTTGCATTTCTATAAAAGATGCAATTGCACTTCTTCATATATAAAGAAAATTTTCCTGTGACTTTTTTTTTTTTTTTTAATTCACACAGAACATTTGATTAGCTGAAGTACATTGCAGAACATTGCAAAGTATTCAGCTTTGGGAATGAAATTCTTTGATCAGCCGCAGAGAAAATCTGTGAAATTCAGTCAGCGATCATATGAAAAAAAAATTCAACAACTGTTTATGGGAAAAAATGAAGTTTGTTGATTAGCTGGGAAGAAAATCGGCAAAATTCATAAACCGGATATGTGAAAAAAATCACACGAGTTTTGCCAATCAGCCGCAAGGAAAAATGCAATATATGCCAATCGGTATGGTTTAGATGTATTATAATCCCGCATTTGCCATCTTTGATTTTTTTCTTGCATGAAAACTCCTTTTTCGCCAAGTAGTAAATGTCGCCAATGGTTAAATATTGTTGATAGATTAATATAACATTGAAAAAACTGGAATATAATCATTATAACTATTAATTAAAAAACATTTTTAATTCACGCCAAGAAAAAAATCCAAGATGGCAGATGTGGGATTATAAAACATTTGTTCTGAAATAAAATATCACAAAATTTATCAGTTGGTTGCGGGGAAAAAATTGCAAAAATTCTCATTCAGTCACCTGAAAAAAAAACAGAAATTCAACCGTCAATTAATGGGAAAAAAAAATCTAGAAACCCTTCAGTCGATTGCTTTAAAATATTGTGAAATTCGTCAATTGGTCACAGGAAAACAACATGAAATTCAGCAGGCAATCATGAGAAACAATCGTGAAATTTTACAGTTGGCTGCAGAAAAAAATGTGAAATTCGTCAAACAGTTACAGGAGAAAAACATAATTCGTCAGTCAACAGGGAGGAAAATCAAGAAATTTCATCAGTTGCAGGAAAATATCCCAAAATAAAAAAGGACTAAATGCAAAATATTTTCAGTGAACAAGGTTCTTGAGTGTTTTTTTTTTTTTTTTTTTTTTTTAAGTGTCCAGCTGGCAGTAATTTTTTTCTAGAGTCCACACTGTTGAAGGCATTTTTAATATAATTGTAGAATAAAATGAAATAAGTGATTACTACTCTATTGTTATTCATACTGCTTAATATGTTTCTGAATAATAAATTTGTTAAGACAGTGTTATCATTGTGAATTTGTATTTTTTTTTTTTTTTTTAATTTACATTTGCTTGTGGATATTTCTTTTAAAGGTGATTTCAATATAAAAAAGAATGCAGGTGTGCATTTTTATTATCTGCCTCTTAAATAGGGGGAAAAAAAAAAAGCATTGAGCTTTAGCCGCTTTAGCAGGGCGCAGCACCGGCAGCCTTTTTTTTTTCTTTTTTGTGCATGGCAAAGCTCTTTTAAACCCTTCTGCTCTTTTTAACACTTCCTATGCTCCCTGTGGCAATTCAACTGATCGCGGGAAAATATCGCAAACTCTAGGGACTCTAAACAAACTAATTCAAAATATTTTTGTGAATAATGTACAAGTGTGCCCTTTTTTAGAATAGTGTTTCCTTTTTGAAAAATTCCCGCCCGGCAGTCCTTTTTTCTAGAGTCAACGCTGCATATGTAATGTAATACAGTACAGGACCTATTATCTGGAATCCTCGGGACCGAAGGCTTTCCGGATTTTGGAATTTTCCGGATTTCGGATCCTTCCGAATTCCGTCAAAAAATTCGCGGGAAAAACGCAAATTTCATCAAAAAATCGCAAAAAAAAAGAAATTTCTTCAAAGGATCGAAAAAACTACCCCGCAATTTCGTCAAAAGATCACCAAAAAAATGCAAATTTCGTCAGAAGATCGCGAAATAACGAAATTTCGTAAAAGGATCGCGAAAAAAACAAGCAAATTTAGTAAAAGAATCACGGAAAAAAGCGCAAATTTCGTTAAAGTCTCGCGAAAAAACGCAAATTTTTTCCATGATTGCAAAAAAAAAGCAAATTGCGTCAAAATATAGCAAAAAAAAAAAAAAAATTCGTCAAAGGATCGAAAAAGATCCCCGCAATTTCGTCAAGAGATCGCAAATTTCGTCAAAATATCGCGAAAAAACGCAAATTTCGTCAAAAGATAGCGGGAAAAAAAAATTCTTCAAAGGATTGTAAAAGAACCCTTAATTTCGTCAAAAGATTTCGTAAAAACGCGAATTTCGTTAAAATATCGCAAAAAAACTCATATTTAGGGCTGATAGGGCCCCCTCCCTCTTCTGTAAACCTTCAAAAAATTTGCTGTGAATTTCAGAATTTTTTTTTTTTTTTTGCTCAGAATCACCCCTGATTCTTGTAACACAATTGTGTAGCCATAATATTTTGTCGAAGTGAGAGGGAGGGTGCGAAATATCTGACGATTTTTTTAAAAAATGAATCGTAATATAAATTAATTTTAAACTAAAATTTGACAGAAAAAGGATTTTTTCTAATTTCTGGGGGTCCCCATCACTGATGTAACATATTTTAGTGCTTACACATTGCAACACAATACACCAAAAAAAAATTAGGAATCTGTAAAATTTTCGAAAAATTTCAGAAATTGCAAAATTTTAGTAAAAATGTACATATTTAGAAAATTTTCAAAATTATTTTTTCCGGATTTTGGAATTCCGGATAATGGGTCCTGTACTGTATTAATGTTAAAAAAAGGAAGGAGGCACTAATAAAAATGCACACATGCATACTTTATACACGATTATATCAAGTTGACAAAAGATCTAAAAACAAATATAAAAAACACCAACTGACCAGTAGTAGAATTGACATAAAAAAGCCACTGGTCCCAAGGAACAGTAAGCATGAGAATTTATTTGTCCGCAGTCATCATCACTGGTCTGCTACATAAAATTCTATTTCATCCCTTTAACCCTTTGAGTGACAATTAATTACTCCATATGACTAAGATTTAATCGAATTTTCTTTGTTTTTTTAAATAAAATAAAGTTATGCGATATGTGCTTAGTTGCAGTTTTTGCAGGGAGAGGAAAGTTTACGTTTAACTGTCAGAGAGGGGGGGGGGGGGAGTTACTGGTCCTGCAATTATAAAATTTTTCAAATTAGTCGTCCAATTGAATTTCTGGTGGTACAGAACAGTCCCAGCGAACCCCCCAAGGAAATCGAACGCTGAACTGACAGTGAATAATATGACTTTTTAAATATTTACTACTCAAAAACATATTAAGCAATATGAACTGAACAAGCACAGAATGAAATCAGTTATTTCTTTTAAGCCTGTAAATGATAAAAGTAACAATGCAAACAAGAGAAAATTACATAAATAAAATTTACATACACAATAAAACATGCGAATCTGCTCAAAACATGCAAGATTCTCACCCATTACAGAACAGCCCTTTTTAATAATTGTTTTGTACACACAGGAGGTAAACGCAGGGGTCGATCCAGGCAAAATTTGAGGGTTTTTTTAGGGCCCTTTCACAAAAGTCTATTTAATAAAATAGGCCCCATCACAAAAATAAATATTATAAAATGAGCCCCTTCACAAAAATAAATTTAATAAAATGGGCTCCTTCACAAAAATAAATTTAATAAAATGGGCCGCTTTACAAAAATAAATTTAATAAAATGGGCCCATTCTCAAAATTCCTTTTAATAAAATAGGCCCACTTCATAACATTCTTTTGCATAAAAACTATTTTAAATATGTAATTAGTAAATAAAACCAGGTCATGCGAAACAAAAACTTTAACTGAAATTTAAAGAAGTTTCTGTTAATAAATTCTTGATCCGAATTTGAGTAACTGGATTTCAACTATAGTTACAAAATATTACTTTTCACAAAAATAACTTTTAATTTTCACAAAATGGAACCCAAGAATAAAAACCTGCATCGACCCCTGTTTGTTAAAGGCCCCAAGAATCTATATATAATTTTTAATGATGTTATGCACTATAGAACAATATTATTGCTCTAAATTTGTCTTTAAATGTTTTTTCGTGAAAAAATTACTTTATTTAAAATAATTATACACATGTAAAGAATTTTAAAATTATTTTTCCCATATTTCATATTCTGTATTATAAATTATTCTACAATATATAATTTTTTTAAAATTAATTTTATGAGTCGAATATTGCAGCTAGAGACATTAAACCCCGCTAAAAGATTTGCCAGAGATATTACACCTCCACTGAGTATTAATCAAGCATCTATGTTCCTAAAAAGATTATAGCTGCTTGATTTTTAAAGAAACCAAATTACTTACTCATAAAATGATATTCCAATACAGTGATCTGCTTAGAAGGAACTTAGGTCCTTTAAAGGACCCCCTTCACAAACTTTTCCCCCTCAAAACAAGGGCCCTTCACAAAACGTTTCCACCTCCAAACTGAGCTTTTTACAAGTTTAATTATCAAGAAGTAATTTAATCCTTCTATCACTTTTATGCATAATGGAAATATATGCATATATCTCCTTAAAAGTATAAACAAGAAACTGAACATAACGATTCTTTGAAATTCAGAAAATTATGACTAGATTTTTCACAAAAATAAAAAGACGTATTAATGAAAATATCAAAAAATAAAAAAGTTCTCTTTGGATGTATTTGAAAAGTGAAGTGTCACGCCGTTTTTAAAACTGAGAGTTTTTATCGCTATTATTTTAAAAAATAGTAAAAATTCATCTTGAGTCATATACGAAGATTTCTTGTAAAACATTATCTCCATACCACAGTATTTCTATACGTGGCGATCTGATTTACCGAATGTGGTTAGTATCACATGAATGGCTGAATACAAAGTGCCAAACAAATATCAAGCTATAATATTAAAAATAAGTATAATACAAGGCTCACTTATACCCTTCTTACGGCTATATATATATCCCTTTAAAAATTAATTAAAATGTGACTAATATACAGATAAAAAGAGCCTGCAAAAAGGAAAAATAGAATAGCAAAACGACAGCGTAACGACTACTCCCGCTTATTTTCCGAGTGGCGGAAAAGTAAACATGCTTTCTGTGTGTTGAGTTGATAACTTCCTTCTCATTCTCCCATGACATGGAGTCAGAAATACAGCTACATGAGGGCTGCTGTCATCTCGAGGGCCCGTGTTCGAGTCCCTGGGTAAGACATTTATGTAATTGTGTATGTCCCATTGTAGTTATATAATATATGAAATGGAAAATAAAAATTGTTGTGACTTGCTGTTGTTTCTATGTATAATAAGGATCATTCGAGGCGACAGCTATTGTAGCTATAGGCCCCAAAGCATTCTCCACCTCGGTGGGCTTCAAATGTCAAATGACAGCTACATGATCAAAAATCAAATGTTGCAACGAAAACTTTGTTTTTGAAGAAGTAACTTTTATAAAAACTGGAATTCACGCCTGATAGAGGATAAAAGCAAATTATGCATGTAATAACACCACCTATATTTTTCAGCTTTAATCGTGGACGCTACCAAAATGAGGAAAGGGGGGGGGAGGGACCCTGCCCCTCCCTAGATTTTAAAATTTAAGTAACTAGATATTTCTTTTTGTTATGTTTTCAAAAACAATATAAAATGTATTATTTTCGAGTAACTAAATTAAAAGAGCCTCTTTTCTTTAATGTTAGTATGTGCAAAATTCTTAGTTCCTCTTTTTTAAAGAGGTGCTGTTTGTGTTGTTTTATGATGGCCAATTGTCTACCCTTGGAATATTGGGCCGAAGGGGGGGGGGGGGGGGTGCCTGGGGTCTTTTAAAGGGAAGCTAATCCATATTTAAGCAAAGAAATCCAAGGTTCGAAGAAAACCACGAAAAAAACTCCGAACGACTAGGCCGACGGGCGCGATTGTGTTCGAACCCAGCATCTCCCGTCTACCAGCTTTGAGAGCAGAACCTCTCGGCCAATGGTAGGGCGGTTTTGAAGAGGAACTTAGGATTTTGAGCTAGGACGACAGGAGTGGCATGGTGGAAGAAGGGGGGGGGGGGGGACCGGAGTGCATTGTATCCCTTCCTGCATTTTGAAATTTAATTAACTAAAATTTCTTTTTTTTTGTCAGATTTAGAAGAGCACAGTAAAATATATTCTTTTCGAAAAACTTAAAATGAAAAACTAAATAAGACATTTTTAGAAAAGGGAGAAGGGAAATTGAGGGCCCTCATTAGATTTTGAAATTTAACTAAAATATTTTTTGTGCGTGTTTGAATACGATTTTAAATATTAATGAAAGGGACTTTGAAATAATTTGGAGATTTTTTTTTTTAGGGTGCAATTTTTGTACGTGTTAGACTTCGAAGGGTTATTTTTACTGGTGGTAATTTAAGAGAAATTTATGACAAATTTTAGGATAAAAAGGGGACTTTGAAATACTTTCGTGATTATTTTTTTTTTTTCGTTTTAGGGGGAATATTTTGAGATTGAAAATTTTGAGCTTGTTAGAGTTAGAGGTGAAATTGTTACTGGTTATAATATTAGAAAAAAAATTGTGACAAATTTAAGGTCAAAAAGGGCTTCGAAAAAATTTCGTGATTTGTTTTTCTTTTTATGGGAATTTTCGGAGATTGAAATTTTTGAGCGTGTTAGAGGTGAAATTGTTGCTCGTAATAACTTCATAAATGGGGTAATTAAAAATTTTAACTAGTAGACTCTTCAAAATAATTTCGAGATTTTTCTTTCTTTTTGTAGGGAATTAAAAAATAGTATTTTAAATGGTAATTAAAAATCTCAACGAGGGGGACTTTAAGATAATTTTCAGATTTTTATTTCTAGAATGGGATTTTTATATCGCTATTTAAAATGGTAATTTTAAATATTAATTAAAATTTTTAACGAGGGGAGTTAAGAATTTTTGACTGAACCGGTGGAAGATGTTAGATTTCTGGGAATTATCTAATATATTAATTTCGAAATAAATTTAAAATATTAATGAGGAAATGCGGGCATATCAAAATCTTAGATACCATAATGTGCAATAATAAAACCTTTAAGTAAAACCTTCATGTTACCTGGTAAAGAAACAATTTTCATTTTCCTTCAACATACCTCATGTGATTTCACGAAAATCTTTTAAGTCATTGAAGGTAATTTGGAGGTGATAACTTACAGAAATAAACCTGTATGAAATCTTTTAAAAAGAGATATACTTCTCTTAAGATAACCTTTAGTTTTCATTTGCCTTAAAGATACCCGTTGAAACCTTCAAAATGGCTGCAAAATCTCAAAATTTTTAAAGGTTTTTCTCTGATTTTTTTACCTGGGATACGGGATCTATAAATCGAACATTGATGAATTGATTTATAACAATTTTTAATCTACATCAAACAACTATGAAAATGAGAAGTAATTAAAGAGGACTAATTTAACCTATTCTCCATGAATTTCTGATGGCAAGACAAATGAATAGCACTCGCAAAATAAAATAATCCTTGATAAGCATGAACTGTATTTATTATGAATTACAGTACTACTATGAATAACTAACAATAAAGATTAACCTGTTTTGTTATAGATTTGATTGTATATACCAATAAAAATATAACTCTATCTAATATATGAACTATATTAAGGTAGGGCTTTATATCTACAGTCGGACCTCTATTTAACGAACCTCTATTTTGCGAATTTCTCTATTTTGCGAACTTTTACTTGGAACCAAGAACATTTTACAAATTTCTTCGTAAAATAACCTCCAAATAGCAAAGTGCATTCTCTATTTAACGAACTTTTTCTTGGGATCTAAATTTTTTTTCTCCTTATTTCGCAAAATATTACTGGACGTTTCAAACTTATTCTTTCTTTTAACACATTTTATGATGATCAATGACCAAGACCAGATCTTACAAGGCACCTAACTCACCGAGAACAGTAAAATTGCTGTGATTTTTTGCCTTTCATCTAAAGAAGTGCAAACTTTCAATATCCCCTTTTAACCTTCAATGGAGCTGCACCGTTTCCTTAGAGTCTCCCGTTTTCTAGATTGTTGCTCATGATCAGTCGTGTTGGTAATTTCGGTTCTTGTGGCTCGAAAATGTCAAAGTGGAAGTGCTTGAGTATCAAAGAAAAAAAATATATTCTTGATGAGGTGGATAAAGGCGTGAAGAAAAAGAATACTGCTTTAAAATTTGGTATTCCTCCAAACAGCTTATCAACCACAATAAAAAATCGTGATTTTAATGTAAGAACATTTTTTAAACTGAAAATACAATGTATTTCCAGACAATGTTTTGTTTCATTCTTATTTCCCTTGCGGATTTCTTTTTGATGGGTAAAATAAATAAAACAAATAGATATAATTTATATAAAAAAAAAGTGTGGTTAATTACTTTTTTTAATTATATTTAGTGTTTATGGACATGTTTTATGTAGTTTAAAGTGTTCTAAAAGGTAACTCTCTATTTAACAAATTTTCCATATAACGAACTTTTTTTCGGGATTTAGCGACTTCGTTAAATAGAGGTCCGACGGTATTTTATTTATAAAATAAATATCAAAAGTATGCAACTGTATATCAAACGCGCTAGTATGTTGGCAAATGTGATTTTCAAGATTTATTACGTAACTGCGAATTTACATAAGTCGGGGGATGCCTGTATATTACTTAAGGTTAAATAAATTGAACTGAAACACTTATATAATGAAAAGCAAATGCAGATATTTTTTTCAATCCACTTCATACTCTGGTGTTAGTATTAAGAATGAATAAAAAAAATATTAAGTGTTACTTCTCCTGAATTAATTTATTTTTAATTTATAGTTTTTTGTATTAACATACAGAGGTATGACTACATTTTTGGTGTACAACGCACATATAAACAGGTACAAAAAAGCTTCTTTTTTCTCTTCAGAATTTTTATATTCAAAAAAGTACCTTTCTAGAAATTCATTATAATTTGAGAAAAAAAAAAGTTTTTCTTTCATTATTTACTTGCTTTCTTAAGTTTTAATATTTTCTGTACTCTTTCTCTTTTCTAGGAAGAAGGGAAGGGGGGGGGGGGTGTAATCCACCAAATTGTGAAACAGTTTTCTTTTTTTTAAGATAAATTTGCTTGTTTTGATATTTCTTTATGAAGTAAATGTAATTTATTTCATTAGACTATTTTCTAAAATTCATAAATTTCTTTCTAGACTAACACAAGGCAGATTTTGACTGATTTTGTATTTTCTGTAAAACATTTTTTGCAAGAAGTTTCGTCATGCCTTAAAGAGAAAGGGGAAGCTCTTGTAAGTTTCCATACAGTTTCTTCTTAATTTTATATCTTTTTTCTATATATTTTGGAAAATTTCTTATTTTGTAATTATTTTTGTGGTGCATATTTTTAAAACTGTGATCATAGTTTTAAGGGAAGCAAATCACAAAAGCAGAAAACTTTGATCTTAATTAAGTGATCAGAAATGCTTTTGTAAATAGTTTTCCAGCAAGATTGCTTAAACTTGCTAAAGATACAAAAAAAAAAAAAAAAAATGTCTGTCACATTTAGTATATGAAAAGTAAGCTTTATTGGAAACATGAACATTAGTACTTACATTATGATGTTATATTTGTATGTGTAAATGCTAAAATCAGGGCCGGATTTAGCCTTTTAACTACTCCATGAAAAAGTAAAAAATTGCACCCTTACATAATAAGCATACATAGTGAGCATTAAAGAAATGGGTATATGGTCTTTTTTACATTTTTTAGCGAACGTAAAAAAAAAACAAAAAAAAACAGTGTAACTCACATCCAGTAATTAAAACAAATACTTATAATAACTTTTCATTTAAAATACTGCATATAATCCACAGATTATCTGTTAAAAATCTTCAAAAATTTTAAGTGCTGATTATTTGCTGAAATTCTTTTTAAGCATGAGTTCACGTCAGATGTCCAATTTCTACTGGCAGTCATAAAATAAAAATATAAACATCTATCACACTATTGTCTGCTATTGACCATTCGCGGAGTTGCTCGTGATTGGTACGCATATGACGTGTACGTACTAGTGGGAGTAGCTTCTGATTTTTATGTTATATTTTTTTAGCCTTTTGGCAACATACTTCTATGAAGAACAAAGCATTTCTCAACTCATCTCTTTCAAAAATTGCAATCTCAATCATTTAGCTGAAACAAAGAACTTTGAAACATCACGTATTGTTATCACGTTAAGTTATAATAACATCTAAGAGAAAATGTGTTAGTTAACACTGCAGAATTTAAACTGAACATTGTTAAAAAGATGGAAGATGTTGAAGATGATTTAAAAATAGCAAATATTATTGAATTATCTGTATTCACAAGAAATTATTATTATTTTTTTTTTTTTTTTTTGCAATTACTTTATTACAATTATTATTTAAATAGAGCAACGAAATAAATAAGGAATTGGTTTATTAGTAGTACTTTGGAATGTTGAAAACAATGAGTAATCCTCATATAATCCACGGATTATATGTCGGTGTGAATTATCTGCTGAAATTTTTTCTTAAGGGCTAAAAATTGTGGCTGCAGATTATATGCCACCATGGATTAAATGCATGAAAATGCAGTATTTTACTTTATTTTAACACTAGAAAGATGGGGAATTTTACTTAAATTTTATAAAAAAATATTTGACACCAGAATTTTTATTTTAATTTATTAACTTATTTATTTAACTAGTTTTTTCTCTTTGTATCTTTTAAACTAGTTTTATAAAGAAATTTCTGGTTCGAACCGAAATATATTTATTTGGTAGCAGTCAAAATGACCGCTCGCCGTCTTTATAGTGTTAAAAAATAGTTAACAGGAGTAAAATTCCCAGCAATTTTTTTTTTTTTTATGAACTTTAAGTTCAGAGAATTTTTTAATTCAGAAACATATAAACCGTTACTGAGTTCATACTAAATTCCTGAAATAGCGAGGTCTGACAAACCTGTTTGAGACGATGTTGTTTGCAAGTCATTCTTGATTATTTTTAATTTGGAAAAACTATGTTCCCTGGATGCAACAGTTATTGGAAAAGTTAGTAAAATTCTTAGAGCAATGCTCAAGTTTGGATCAAAATTTATTTTTGTTATCAATTTCAAAACTTCCAAAGGTGGTAAATCTTTTTCTGATAGAGAACACATCGCTGACATTTTATCACAATTTTCCAGGCTGTTTATTTCCAATGATTCTCCATCTGTTAAAATGGTTTCCAAATCTTTGCAATTGGCCAAAATTATAGAAGAACAAACTTTTTTTAGTTAAAATATAATGATATAAAAAACAGAGTAACTGTTGGGATGTTGCAGCTGAGAAAATCTTTTTTTCTAAGGAATTGATTGCAGTGTCAACAAGGTGGTAAAATAATTCAATTTTGTATTTTTCCTGTGCATCGATTATATGTTCATCCTGATTTTCATAATCAAATTGCCTTTTTAACGAACTCGATGTCTAAGTATTGATTAAAAGATTTTATCTGTTTCGGATGCCATTTCGCCACCATCGACAAGGATGGCATTAAATTGATTGTTCAATCTCAAATTCCTAGAAGAACGATTAGAACTTCCCAAAAGTTTTATTGCCAATGCAATGTCGTAATTTTTCCTCTGCATAAGTTTACTAATGGGGTTGACAAGATTTCAGGGGTCGCAGCATATAGGACAAATTCTATTGTTTTTACCAGTATCTTTTATGAAAAATCCTCATGATACGTTCCTATTGCAATTCTTGTAAAAATGTCTCTTGAAGCTTATTGATAAAAGATACTGGTAAAAATAATAAAATTTGTCCTATATGCTGCGACCCCTGTGATTTTAAAACCTCATTCAATATCATGACAGAACAAAGAAATCTGAATTGTTTTATTTGCATAAGTAGCCCAGATGCTTTAACTCTTATAGAACTATCCAAATCTTTGTCTTTGTAAATGCTAAGCAATGCATCATGTATTTGACCGATTTGATTCCTCAGTGGCTTTATAAGCATCAATTCAAAATTCCCACCTAGTGTCGCTGAGGGGTTTTAAGGTTAGTTTTTCAACGTACTTCAAAAGAATGGCCCATCTGAAAGGCGATGAAGAAAAAAATAAGTATAATTTTTGGACAATATTAAAAAAGTTGATGCCTAATAATGATTTGGCCATATCTTTTACCTCTAAGTTAAAGGAGTGTCAACCATATGGCATATAAAAAACATGAGGGTTGCAGTTTCTAATCATTGCTTGAATCCCCGTATGTTCTCCTTTCATATTCACCCCATTATCATATCCTTGGCCTCTCATGTTTACAAAAGGCAATCTCAGGTTTTCTAGCTCTCGAAGTTAGACATTGAAAAGTTGTTCACTTGTTGACCTTTCCATTGGAAAAAAACACCACCAAAAATATTCAGGAATGTTGATGTCTATTTGTTCAATTGACACATACTTTTTATAATGAAGGCCATTTGTTATGTCTTACTCAAGTCAGGTGTGCAATCTAATATAATTGAGGGATATTTTGATTTTTTTCACTTCATCTAATACATGCCTTTTGACATGTGGAATTAGATGAATGGCCTCATTTTGAATGGTTTTACCCAAGTATGTGGTTATTTTATGTTGTTTGTTTAAAGCTCTCCTTGCATGCTCCTCGATGACAGGATTAAATTCAGCTAATAGTTGGACTAGCTTCTAAAAGATTCCATTATACAAATTATACAAAGTTTTGTTGCTACCTCTAAATGACAAGCAACTTTCTCCTAAATGTTTGACGAACAAACTACACATTGAAAAACGGCATTCCAATGCTGGGTTTCTGCATTCCAAAATCTTTGAGAAATAGCATCTATTGTTTGCGAAGTTTTAAAACGAATACTCAGGACTTCTTCTTCAAAATGTTTATTTTAGTTTCATGATTTTTGAGTTTTTGTACTATATGCCGCCAATCTCTATAGCCATCTTTTGCTAAAGGAGAAATTATAGCCATTGCGAAAATTTTGCAGTAGAAGCAGAAATCTGAGTCTTTGACTGCAGAATACGCCAACAAATTTCTGTGAATTTTCTCTCTGTTGCTGAGATCTCTTGTATAGTTGTTTGAGGTGAACCTACGTCTGCTGGTATCAGTAGGGAAATCAAAGTTGTACATTGGAGACGCTGGACCTGCTTTTGAAAGGCAAATTCTTTCTTAATCAGAAGTACATTCAGGCAATAGTCCTGGATCAGAATTCAAATCCAAACCAACAGAATGATCTCCACCTGCAAGTGCGGTGCATTTTCTACTTTTTTCACTTCATTTTCTTTTCTTCTTGTTGCTCAGCATGATCAGGCACTGCATCTACAGAGCTGTCTTCAAAAAACTGCTTTTTTTTTTTTTTTACTTTTTTTTCCTTTTCTTTGCTTCGTGCTGGGGCACGGGCTAGCAAAGTGTTCATCTGGCCTTACTGAAATTCACATGCTGAAATATGCTTATGTTCACCGTTGAATTAATTTTTTTACAGGCCTTTGCTCCAAAGTCAGTGGATAGGTACAACATCCGAAAAAATATGAAATCACCAGAAATACAGAAGAGAAAAAAAAAAAAAAAAAAAAAAAAAAAAACTAAAGAAAATCTGAAATCACCAATCTATGTGCTGTGTCATGCCAGTTGAGAACCATTGGGTTAACTTAATTAGATTTCACAGAAACATATCTACAGAGATTTTTTGACATCTCAATGATGTATCATGTTTAGTGATGGTTTAAAGCATTTTCTCATGTGAACAGTATGTAATATCTGATATGCAATAATTCATATCTTGAGTAAAACTTATTGTGTACATCCCAAATGTGACATCAAACTTCTTCTTATACATTTTTCTCAAAAGTTAAGCTTTGTAGAACTATGGTTCTTTGATGATTTTTATTCACTCCAAGCAAAGATTCTTTCTTGATAGAATTTGTGATTTTCTTAAGATAAGCTTGCATCAAATGTTTCTGCTATTGATAAAAATGAAAAGAAAAATACCTTAATATAATGTAACCTTCCTCAAAAGTGTTAATATTAAGTTGAAATATCAGCTTAAAATTTTACCTTGAA
This sequence comes from Maratus speciosus, assembly GCA_963932465.1. Taxonomy (NCBI): domain Eukaryota; kingdom Metazoa; phylum Arthropoda; class Arachnida; order Araneae; family Salticidae; genus Maratus; species Maratus speciosus. Next base: position 147,619,970 of record OZ010791.1, read on the forward strand.
ACTTCCTATTTTCTTTGAAAACTGGAAGTCACTTTTTCAGTGCAAAGCTGGCAATAAAATTTTAAAATATATATTAAAGTTATTATCACGGTCAAGTGTCCGTGGTATTTCCATTTTTCACTTACTTTGCTCTTTTAAGCCACTCTGCAAGTGTTTCTTAAGGTATTAAAAAATATATATATATATCAGCTTTTAATATTTCTGTGACACTATTTAATGTTTAGAGTCTTTTTTTTTTATTCTATATTTTTAAAAATAAAATATTTTTTTTATACAGACTACATTCTTAATCTGAAAAATATTAAATTAAGATTTCCAGAAAATCAAACTAACTTTTAAAAAAATCACCTTTTTGATTTTGTTTAAAGCATCCATTAGTAAACAATGCTTGTCTAGCATCATTGTTCTTCTTTCTCTTTTTCTCAAAGCAAAAATCAGTGTCATATTCCAAATTGTCATAGCAAAAATCGTCCATTCTTCTGATATAATAAAATTAAGGAACATGCTCTTTATCTACTATCAGACAGAGAATTAGACAAAATTTATTATTTTATTTATTTGGTTTATGTGTTCTACTTTTCCTCACATTTTGAAAATATTCCTGTGACATCTTCTATTACAGCTTGTGTCTCATTTTAGGATAAAAATTCAGATGTACAATCACTAGAAAATACTATTTTTCAAGCATTTTAGATTAATTTAAGATTATTTATCTTATTTGTTGTTAGGTTTTAGAAATTAGATCATAAACACTATAATCCTTGTTAGTATATTCAAAATACAAAGCAGATTGAAAGATTAATAGCAATTGTTTAATGTTCTTATAAGATTTAGCTTATATAGCTTTATAATAACAATGATTGTCATTGCGTGTATCTTTTAGCTGTACGTGAATTTCAGAAATAAAACATTAAATTTTCTTTTTTTAAACTAACAGGTAGATAGTGAATTAGAAGAAAAATTATCTGTTGCATGTAGCCAGGTGGAAAGAGAACTGGGAAGATGTTTTGAGAGCCAAGGCTGGATGTACTTTCATAGTGATGAAGAAGTAAATAAATTATCAGTTTCATTACCAAATTTACATCGATGTAATTTTTGTTAGAGCTTTAAACATGTAGTACTTTTTTCCAATCCTGCAAAATATAAATCCTTTATATTTCTGTTACTGTTTTGAATATTACATTTAATTTTTCAAACCCCTGTGCTTTCATTTCATTTTTTTGTTTTTTGCATCTTTTTTTGCAATTTTTGCTTTTAAATTATAATTTTTATTGCATGTTGCATCTATTTATTTGCATGTTCAAACCTTTCATTATCTGTTATTCTTCAAAGTTAATTTTGTTTAAGAGAGCATGCTAAATGATATTTAGTTACATATCATGTTTTTATGGGATATATTGAATCCCATGTGTTGATTTGTTCAAAATATATTTGTTAATTTGTATTGTATATTATTGAGTGAAAATAATTATTAACTTTTCATTGTAATTATTAGTGTAAAGACATATAACTCGTTAACTAATTTTTCAGTATGGTTGATTAAGAAATCCTTCTTAAATTGTGTGGTTTTACATATTTTAGTGCACTATTAACTTTTTGTATTCATATATTGTTATGTTTTATAAATGAAATGTAGCATGAAATAGTCTTCGGGTTGCCTAGTCTGGTTTTTATTTTTCTTGGCTAGCCCTAGCCCTAGCATGGAGCACATCAACCATCTGCATCTGCATGCAGTCTACAAGAACTTTTCACTTTTTAAAAAATCCCAAAAACTTAAAACTTTTATATTCTGGTGACGTTGCTTGCACATGTACACACTCTTCTTCTTGCTCTTCTACTGGGCAATCATATCTTGCATGCTGTAACAATTACGATGGTCGTCTCACTTAGCCTGGCTGCCAGGAGCAGAAGCGCTACTACAGAGGTCTGTTCAGAAAATTCCGAAGCAAACAGGCTAAGAGCAAACCTGCTGATATTCCTTATCAAGGCGGAGGCAGTGGAGGAGGTTGCATGGGTGGAAGCACACCTTGTGAAGGGTCAGGATGTGGTACTCCAACGGAAACTGCCAGCAGCCTCTGTGGTGATCCTCTTTTATCTTCAGTACTCACTTGGGGAACTTCTGAAGTGGCTTTGTGGTTAGAATCGGTACAAATGGGAGAGTACAAGGACAGTTTCATCAGCCATGATATTCAAGGACCAGAATTACTGCATTTAGAAAGGAGAGATCTGAAGGTATTGTAATTTTTATTGTTTCATTTTTATAGTTTTGTTTTTTATTGTAGTATTATGTACGGCATTGGGTAGTCTTGCAGTTCATGCATACTTGTCTGGTATTATGCATATAGTTCTGATTTTTATTCTCAATTTTACTTCAATTGTCATTGTATTTATTCCATTTTTTTTTTAAATTAATAAATTTCTGGTTATTTAATCTACAATAGCCCAAATCTTGTACATTTTTAGCTTATTATAACTCATGCTAGGATGAAATCGTACATGTTTTGTAGAATCTATAGTAATTTGGGCTTTATAATTCTGTCATTGTTTCACAATTATTTCCTTTTTTCTTTTATGAATATTTTTCATAACAGGTTTCGGTTTCATCTTTCCTTTTTGGTTTTACTTTTCTCCATTTCTGTATGATGAATTCTGTGTTTTTATTATACTTGTATATGTGTGTGTGATGAATAGCGAGGCAAGATAACTCGTAGATAATAATTGAACTCAAGAACCTCTTTGTAGACCAAACTCGTTTATTTAACTCTCATCTTACAAAGTCATCTTTGCTAGTTCGATCGGAGGTCTTGCGAGTCATTTACACCAATTTCAGAGCCTACATGGTCATAGGTTGTGCAGGCTTCTCAAATGGGCAAAATCTAAACTTTTTTGCTCCCGTTCTTGCTAATATGTTGGGGCTTGTAATATTTTCCAGCAGGGGGCGAAGGTATCAATCAGGGAGGAACATTTAATTTAATTGGTTGATTAGCTTTTAATTTATATGTGGTCAAGACCTGCACAATTCCCAGGATCTGTGACATACAAGGCTTTAACCAGAAATGAAGGAGAATTGTCCAAATATCAGCATTTTCTATCTTAAGTTAATCTCTGATTTTAATGATGAACATAATCCATGTTGCGTTGAGAAGCAAAGTTATAAAGGTTAAAACTGGTTTTTTGAAGGAGATTTAAAGTTAGGGAAAAGGGACTTTGGATTTTAATTTTTGAAATTTAATTTTAATTTTTAATTTTAAAAGTTTTTTTTTTTTATCCCTTTCATATATATATATTATAATTTAAATTCTCTGTTATGTTATTCCTGTTCTGTTTTCAGATTTTAAAATGGATGGGATATCGAAAATAAGCTTTATTAGTTTGTGCCTGATTGAGTTATATTATCGTTATCTAGTTTGAATTCAGAACAGGATCTGACTTGGCCATAGAAAAAGGCACAGACTTTGGATTTTCAGAAGGCACATATGTTTTGACAAATTCAAAGTTATGTTACCTGCTTGTGTAGTATCTGAGTTTACAATGTTTAATGCTTTGCATTGCACCAAGTCTAAAAAATGGTTTGGTATTCAGAGATAAAAGCCTCTACTATATTTCTTGTGCATGTTTGAAGCTCCATCAAATCCATTTCCTACACAATTTCCTGCAACAAGTCATGTGGTATTCAAAAACTCCATACATTAGTTGAATAGATATTATCTTGTAGTAGATAGTAAGATACCAATTCTAGGACATCCTATTTTATTTACTTTTTAAAAAATAGGTAGTAATTTGGTCATAACTTGATATGTACATGGTAGTACCCAATAATGCAAAACAAATTCCATGCTTTACTTTGTAAGTAATTTCAGCCTGTATTTGAAGCCAGATGATATTTCTAATTATTTAACGATCATCTTGCTATGAGAAATGACTTGGTTAAGTCTTCTTTTTTATATACAGTTCTTTTATTATTATTATTTAAGAGTAGATTCTCAAGCAACACAAATTTGTTGAGATATTATTGGCCTATTGTTTTCTAGTTTTGTTGGCTTAACAGTTGGCTGTTGGTCTGGCCAATGGCTAGAATTGCTCTGAACCCATGTGGTTGGCTGATTGTTGGACTAAGATCAAAAATGCTATTTGACTTACGATTAATTCTACCAGCAAAACTGCTCTAATAATAATAATTTTTTTTTTCTAATAATTGATCTATGAAAACTTATTGACTTTCTAACAAAACTTTAATTAATTATTCTTCTAAATTATTAATTAAAATGGTTTACAATTTGATTTCTTTAGGTTAAAAAGCATTTCACTATTTATTGTTTGTATTTTAAGAAATTCTCAAACTATTGTGTAAATAAATTTTATTTTTATGACTGTTAAGATCCAAAAATATAAGTGCTGAGAGTTCCGACCTCTTTTTTATAAATTAATTTAATTTAATATGAATTAGCTATTAAGTCATTTTCAAATATGATTTTTGAAATATCTTTTAACATCTGACAAGTAAAATTCTAGTTATTTAATGCATTTTTTTTACAAACTAACATTTTAAACAATGATATCACCTCATGTTACCTCATCACACACTCAAAATGTTCAGCATGCAAGCTCTTTTACGAAAGTACCATGTATCATAAGGTATTTGAATGTTCATATGAAAGTAAGTTCTTTGTGAAATGATATTTATTTCACTTGCAGCATTTGGAATAAAGAGAGTTGAGAAGGAAAGGGATATTGTATCTCCTTAAGAAAAATTAATTTTATACATTTGTAAAATGCTGGGTTGAAATTGCAATATATAAAGTTTCTACAGAAAAACTATAAGAAAAACAGCCACTTTAGTAGCCTAAAGTCACTAAAATAATTGAGTATATTTAATCTTCCCAGCTCATTCTTCATATGGTTTGCTTAATTCTTAATATACTTAGAGAACAAGAGAAAAAATTGTTTCCAAAATTGAGATAAGTCTCATCAAGATTGTAGATACCCTTTTCTTTTCAGGAAAATTCCTTGAAACGCTAGATCATGTACCAATCGCCAAAAAAACCACTCAAAACATTTTTTACTTTCATTAATCCTTCTTTTCCCAAGGTCTTTGTCGAAAAACATGGTTTCAAATGTAAGTGCGTGTTTTCTCCCTAAATTGTGTGAAAATGGTTCTGCTTTGGTTTCCAATCCTGCAGATTCCTTCTTTTTTTGTGATAGTAAAAAAATTGTCTTGTGCAATTTATCATATGATGAGATGATCCACAAATGAATTTTCAAAATTTTGTACGTAAATCGGAATGTATGTGTACAGCCAAGAAAAAAATATTGGATTGACTTAGGGGCATGGAGCTTTTCCAGAACGATGGTTTCCCAGCCTTCTGGCTGATGGGCCAGTCAGATCCTGATTCAGAATAACTGTTGTATGTAACACTAGTTGAAGATACTACATAAGGTAAAAGCATCCCATAAAATATTCAATGTTATAATTATTTTATTAATTCTGTTGGTTTATTCTCAGATTTTTTTAAATCAAAAAATCCTTGATAAAAAAAATCGTATGTTTGCTCAGTGTCATAGAAGCTTTATTTTAACCGAATTCATATATGAAACGATAAAGCTGAGCCCTTTTTTAAAATTTAAAATCCTCTTTACCCCTTTTAAAATTTGAAATCTTTAAAAAAATTTAAATTTAGAAATTAAAATTCAAACTTATTAAATGCTCTAGTAACTGCGTCTTGAATGATTAAAACTTCCTTTGCCCCTGATAAGTTCGTTTTCCTGCATAGAATTTATAACTTTGAAAGATCGTTTTGAGACCATCAGTAAGAATATTTTTGCTGACATTAGCGCAACGTTAAATTCTATCGGCAATCAATCATTGATCTGGTGTTCATTTAGATTAAAAATACACCCAATTTTGCTCTAGCAGAAATAATGCCAAATATCCCATATTTATACAGTTGCACGCCTCTCGGGAGTGAAGATTTTAATATCTAAATAATGCCATAAGATCCACGTCACTTTGTTCTCCAGGGGTCGCTTTGTGATAGCCGAAGTCATCTCGGAAATAAGCAATACTCAGCTCTCATCCCACCTGGGCCCAGTGTTGAATTCAGACACTTTTCTCCGGGGAGGACATTATAGAGTTCTGGAGGGGAAATTGCACTTTTTGACCATTGAAAACACAAAATCTCAATTCTTCCAGGGGGGGGGGGGGACATCTCATTGCTCTAGGGGGGGAATGTCCCTCCCTGAATTCAACACTGCCTGGGCCTGGTTTTAAAGGACTCGTGTAATCAAAAAGAAATAAACCAGGTCCCCAGTAAAGACTGTGTCTTTACTTCAACACGCACATTTTGCCAGACTTCATTGGACTCCAAAGTACTACCCATGACTACTTAAAAACTAAGAGCTTGAATGGAGTGATCCTCTGCACACCCTGCGAGATCCAGAAACCTATAAAAAATTTGCCCGCGACTATCCTATGTATGTGCAGACCCGTCACCAGACAGCACTCCTGCCTTCAACAGACCGGCGTTGTATGAGACCGCGAGACACAGATAATCCCATTTGCCTCCTGCCTTTTATTACATATATATGTTACCGGCCAAACCTGAATTTAGGCCAAACTAGTTTATCCTAAAGCGCATAGGATAAACTAGTTTTTCCTAGGCCAAACTAGTTTATCCTAATACCCACAGGATAAACTAGTTTGGCCTAACGCTCATAGGATAAACTAGTTTAGCCTGCTATTCATTGGTCCAAACTAATTTATCCTAGACCGATCTAGTTTATCCTAGGACAATTCAATTTGGCATGATTTTATTGATCCCAAAGACTGTCCTGGCGCCAACCTTCTAGTTTATCCTAGGCTAATGGAATTTGACATACTTTTATTGATCCCAACTACCTCTCCAGCGCCAACCTTGTGCAAAGTAGTATTGCCGTCACCCATGTATATTATATTTTATTCGATGGCCAGTGGGATACTGCCCCCCTATCTTCCCCCATTTCACCGCCGCAGGTAGTTACAAAATACATTCCATATGACAAATTGCGTGCTGGAGGACCAAAGAATGGGATGAGAGGATATCACAAAATTTAAGAGAGGAAGAATTTAGAAGATTGATTAATAATATACAGTATAATCTCAAAAATCGGGGACCGGGGCTTCGCCGGATTTTTGAAATTTCCAGATTTCAGAAAGAATATCTAATTTACTTCTGATATTCATAATGATGCATTTATTCATAATTATATCAAAGCCAATTGATATTTACGTGAAAAAATATATGTATATTTAAAAAAAACATTGATTTCTTTTATATTTTTTTTCTCACATAAATATCAATTGACTTTGCATTAATTATGAAAAATGCACCATTAAGAATATCAGAAATACATTTGATATTTTTTCAGAAATCTGGAATTTTCAAAAATCCAGCAAGTCCCAGTTCCAGTTTGGCCTAAAATACATATATTACCATAAGTTACCGTTATACCGCAATTAAAATTCTCTTTAAATAATAGTACATATACGTTTATATGGATGGGGATACAATACTGTAAAACCTGTTAGAAGAATCTGTGTATGACAAAATCATGTTTTAAATGAAAATTTGTTTTTAATCTGTGCCGATTGGATATAATAATCCATTTGCTAGAGGCGATGGACCTGTTAAAACAGGAACTTAACTATAACGTAGTTTTTTCCTCTCCTATGTGATTCCGTCTTAGAAGGTTTTTCTATATAAAATTTTTCAGATTTTCAAGTCTCCAAGCCATGTGAAAAAATTAATGGTGTTAGTAATTATTCAAATATTTACATACAAATCGATATTAATTAAAAAATCAACATAATTTACAATAGAAACATTAATATCATTAATCCACATTCTATGGCCTAGAGATATAAAAATTCTATACAATAAAATCTTCTAAGACAGAATTGCATAGGAAAGAAGAAAAATCCGTTATAGGCAGGTTCCCTTATAAAAAGGTTCATCGTCTGTTGTAAATGCCTTATATTCTTTTTACAAGCAGTAATATCCTCGTATTTTACATAGATCAACATACCTTTTTTGGTTACACACGGGTTTCCGTCATAAGCAAGTGATACTTCTCAGGTTATACCTTACTTTAATTTTATACCTAAAAATGCATCTACTCATCTTTAAAATAATAATAATAATAATAATAATGTAAATTGTGGAATAATAGCGATTTAAAAATACATGCACTTAAAAAAGGTTGGGCCGTGCCAAATGTTACTGATATTTTTACTGAGCAGACCAGATATCCGGCCCGTCCAAATGATATTCATATGAGCTGAGTTGGAAATTGGATGGAAAATTTCTGCCTGTGCAGGACTCGAGAAGAATGCAGTCCAATCCCAACTTAAGTCGGAAAAAAATTGAGTCCCGGCCCATCTTGGTCCAAACCTCACAAAAAAAGTAATCCTCAAACCAAGTCCGGACCGAGTGTCAGAAAGGAAAATTAGGTGGGCCCGTAAAGACCCTTACATCAAATAGCCAAAAAAAATAGTTCACAAAATTTTGTAAATTTGGATGCTAAAGTTCTATTATATTAAACAAAATCGAGTTTTTAGTGAACTTCACTTCGATAGATGTGTTTGAGTTGAGCGGATTCGTTTGAAAGTTTTTATATTTGAGCATGAATATGACTCATTTTTGAGAAATTGAATTTGAGTTTGAATTAATTCGTCTTTTTCGTGAACGTGCTCAACACTGTTGGCATCAATTAAAGCACGTCAAATTGAATTGGCCTAGGATAAACTAGAAGGATGTCGCCGAGGCGGTCTTTGAGATCAATAATAAAAGCACAACAAATTGAATCGGCCTAGGATAAACTAGATCAGACCAATCAATAGCAGGCTAAACAAATTTATCCTATGAACGTTAGGCCAAACTAGTTTGGCCTGGGAAAAACTAGTTTATCCTATGGGTGTCAGGATAAACTAGTTTGGCCTAGGAAAAACTGGTTTATCCTATGGGCGTTAGGATAAACTAGTTTGGCCTAGGAAAACTAGTTTTTCCTAAAGCACATGTCTGGACCGAGTGTCGGGAAGGAAAATTGGGTGGGCCCGTAAAGACCCTTACATCAAATAACCAAAAAAATAGTTCACAAAATTTTGTAAATTTGGACGCTAAAGTTCTATTATATTAAACAAAATCGAGTTTTTAGTAAACTTCACTCCCTTCGATAGATGTGTTTGAGTTAAGCGGATTTGTTTGAAAGTTTTTAAATTTGAGCATGAACATGACTCATTTTTGAGAAATTGAATTTGAGTTTCAATTAATTCGTCTTTTTTTGTGAGCGTGCTCAACACTGGTTGGCATCAATTAAAGCACATCAAATTGAATTGGCCTAGGATAAACTAGAAGGATGTCGCCGAAGCGGTCTTTAAGATCAATAATAAGAGCACAACAAATTGAATCGACATAGGATAAACTAGTTCAGACCAATCAATAGCAGGCTAAACAAATTTATCCTATGAACGTTAGGCCAAACTAGTTTGGCCTGGGAAAAACTAGTTTATCCTATGGGTGTCAGGGTAAACTAGTTTGGCCTAGGAAAAACTGGTTTATCCTCTGGGTGTTAGGATAAACTAGTTTGGCCCAGGAAAAACTAGTTTATCCTATGCGCTTTAGGATAAACTAGTTTGGCCAAAAATCGGGTTTGGCCGGTAACATATATATATATATTACTGATTGTCAGTACAATTAGTAATTATAACTGAGAAAGAACCTTTCCAGTTTAGCCCTTTATGTCAGAATCCACAATACATTTCTTTGTGGTTTTGTGTGAAAATAATCTGCTATTATTATATATATTTTTTTAATCACCAGATAGAAGAATGGAGTCATGTAACTTCGTATTGCTTCCTCTGTTAACCTGTTAGGAAGAAAGTATTTATTTTCACAAATATCTTCTTTATAATGTTCAATATGCAGTTGAAAGTTATTATTTTTTACTATTTGAGATTAGAATTTAAAGTGTTAAAGATAAGATACTTAAGGTTTTTTATCAGTCAGGTCGCAAATCTCCATAAAAAATAAGAGTGTATATACGGTATTGAGGGAGAGAGAGAGAGAGAAAGAGAGTCTAGAAGTCTATGCTAGAGACATGAACGTTCATGGCTAGAATATATACACTATGGCTTTATTTCAGGGCCGAAACTAGCCTTTTTGTCACCCGGGGCAAGCATGGATTTTGGCGCCCCCCTCCACTACAAAGTAAATTTAGAAAAACAATTTTACTAAATATCTAATAGACAACTTATTTTTAAATTTAAAATATATAAAACTGAACTACGTAATCAGCTTTGCCTAACATTGATTCATTAAAACCTTGAAAACGGAATCAAAAGGATTTTTTTTTGTATAGGCCTAAATGAGGTCGTCATCTTGCTGTACGTTTGTATTTTTTCATTATAGTAGGTTTATTGTGTAATAGATGTGTTACCTGCTATGATAAAAAATGTTTAAAGCAGATTTTTTCCCGATTCTTGTGATTCCCTCTTAGAAACTTTTACTACACCTCAACCCCCTCAGAAATGATCTAGATACGCCACTGCAGGGTGGCAAAACGCCTAGAAATGCCAGAAAGACGAGAAAAAAAAATCATTTTGGGCGATAAAGGCGGGGGGCTTTGCTTTACTAGATATGACGCCCTGTGCAAGATTTTTTCCTGTACCACTACAAATGCTGTACTCTTAAAACAAAAACGGTTTTACTAAGATTTTTACTTTGTGCATTTCCCTTTCTGTTTGTTTTTATTGTCCGGGCAGTCATCGCCCATAGCAAGATGGGGGGGGGGGGGGAAAAACTCAACGCTGCTCAGCGGAAAAACAACAAACAGCTTTCATGGAATTTTTTTATCTAATAGAAAAGTCAGACTGTGAGGGGTCGCTTCGCACTTGGTAGTTATCAGTAGTGGACAGTGTCCGACAATAGAGATTGACCTTGAAAAATGGTAGTGATTTTCCTGCACAGGAAGTGAAAGATAGAAGGCAAAGGCGAAAGGCATAGGCATGATACTTTTGGAATGGGAGAATGAAAAAAGCCTTTTTTCTTATTCATTTGCAATTTTGTATTGTAGATGAATCTTTTTATCTATTTGTAAAGTTTAATGCATTTGATTAAGTTTTCCTTTAAATTTTCTGGCTGTGAGACATTTTTGTACAAATTTCATATATATATATATATACATATTCTTGTATCAAACGTCAAACAAAATCTTCATTCTGGCGCCCCCTTCACCTTCTGTTAAAGCGGTGCCCGGGGCACGTGCCCCCTCTGCCCCCCCCCTAGTTTCGGCCCTGCTTTATTTAAGAAACAGGGTATAAGGAGCTTCTTTAAAAAATCCAGAAGGTATACGGCATATACCTCTGTACACCCTCCACTACACTCCTGCCTATGGGCTTGTAATGTATCTGTATTTTTTAAATTTCTCCTTGGAATACTAAAAATTTTGCCGCCTTTTTCTGAATGCTCTTCTTAAAGGATGTTTCTTATTTTTTATTTGGCAAAATATTTCTAGAATACATAGTTTTATTTCAAGTGTTGAAATCTTGTTCTCAACTAATCTACTTCACTTAAATTTTAATGCTTAAAATATAAGATTAAGTACATAATTTAGAAATGTTTTGTCAAATAAAAAAGAAACATCCTTCAAGAAGACCATACAGAAAAAACGAAAGTAAAAGTTTTAATTTTCAGAGGAGAAATTTTGAAAATATGCATGCATTCTAAATCTAGAGGTTTAACATTAGAAAGGGGAATTTTTCATTCTGATTCATGAGAAGCATTAACGGTTAAACTAAGATGTTAGAAATTGATTTATGGATGGATGTTCAAGTTACAACTAAATTCATTATTACTGAATTTGGGTGAAAATGAAGTTCTGCAACATGGTTTCCAACCTGCTATTCCTGCTTTTCCAACTGTTCACAGCCATTTCTATTTTATATGGCATGTTATATTTTCATTTTGGGAAATAAAATCTAAGAAATAAGGATTTATGATTATATTTGCCCTGAAAGCATCAAATCATAATTGAATAGTCGAGTGCCTTTCTACTTTAAAAAAAATTGAAGTCAGTGCTACAAAAAATTTTATTAAATTGATCTTTCCTTCATCATTTTGTGCATTCTTTAATAATGATTGACAGTTAATAATGTAGCTATACCATCGATAACCACCAACCCCACCCCCTAAAAAAAAATGTTCGTAAGAGAAGACAGCATTGTACAAATTAACAGAGGTCCAACTCCAATGGTATTGTACAAATTTCTGTGGATGTACCATTATTAGCATTGGTGCAATGATTATCAGTTTGCATAATCACTGCTTCATCATATGCTGATGGGCTTGTTTATTATTTTTTTTTTCACACCCACCAATGTTCTCGCTGACTTTTGACCAACATTAGCGATTTGGCGAATAAGAAATAAAAACAGTAGCCAAATGAAAATAAATGTTAGCAAAATAGATTCAGCTTGAAACACTGAAAAATCCATCTTTAACCCCTTATTGTATCCATTTTTTGAATATGTTCTAAAATAACCTAATTTTTTCTAATTACTCAAAAAGTAGAAATTCAAGAATCGGCTACAGAAACTATTAAAATTAAATACATTCTAAATACCTCCTAAATGTGTAAATGTTTCAGACATTCTTTTAGCAGTCTGAATAAAAGTTAAAAACAACTATCTTTGATTTACCATTGTGAAAACATACAGTAAAAATTGCTATCAGATTTCGACAGATAGAAAAAATTGACTGGCCAATGATACTTTACGTACAACTAATAAATAGTATAGTTAATTTTAACACCACATTCCAGCAAAACGTTTCAATATTTGGCACTTGTTGCCAGCAATTTTGTTTGTGTTTTTACCAGACAGACGCCGGCACATAGACAGTGATTAACTGACCAAAAACCTATCGCATAAGCCTTTTTGTGTTCTTTGGCTGTTGCTAAACTGAATTGATATTGAGTCTGTGTCTCTATAAATAGAGCAATGTAAATGGCATAGTGCGATTGAACATGTAAAGCTACATCAATCGTTCAGAAACACTGATAAATCTCGAGTATATTGGCAGTTGGCACACACACAAACAGAGCAGAAATTGAGCACCCGCAATTTGGCGAGTCTGATTGTTAGTTTACTCGCCAAATGAAAAACTTTGGCGCAATGGCGAGGGGCAGCGAGAACACTGCACCCACCATCATCATCAATAAATTGTCCTCATATAGTATGATAATTGAAGCACCTATGCTTTTACATAGAGGTTGCGTTTTAGATACCTTCCATTACAAAAAATAAGAAACTATCTATTGCAGTCATCAGAAGGGAAGTAATTTCTGAAAATTTTGGTATGTTTTCACCTATCATGACTGCCAGACTAGAGGTCTGTGCGGGCCTGGTTTTAGCAGAAGCCCTGCCCTGGCAAAATGAAGGCAAATTTTCAAATGGGCCAGGCTGGCAAAATAAAGACAATTTTTTAACGGCTGGGCCAGGCCTATACGAAAAATAAACAAGCCAGGCTAAAAAAAATAATAATAAACAGACTAGTCAGGCAGATAAAAAAATTAATCTGGCCGACCGTCCCAGTATAATAATAATAATAAAAAAAATTTAAATGAAGCCTATAAAATATGAATGATTTTCAAAGGATTTGACTTTCATGAGGTAAGTTTAAGTGCACAAGCCGATGCCAGTTTGATAACATGAATACAGCAATATAACATGTCCAGCATAGAGATTGGCATCAAACAGTTGCATCATGTCTGAGCCCCAGGCTTAATTTTTTTATGGCGATATGTTTTGTATAAGTAGAAATAAGCAATAATGAACTTCTGTCAATGCAATCATTGGAAATACATTTTAATAAATTACAGAGAAAAATTTTCAAAAATCTTCATTTTATTACACCTCTTCAAAAGTCATGATGTTTTTAAACCTCTTTGTTTCTTTTATTCTAAACTCGATTAATTTTTTTTTAATGAATCTTTATTTGAAAAGTCTAAGAGTCTAAGTAATCATTAATATTGTTATTGTGTATTTTCTGTTTTGTGCAAGCATAGTAATCTAAAATATACTGTAAAATTTTCCCATAAATATGCATACAGTATTCTTGAAACAAATCTTAATTGTATGTTAAGAAAAATTGGATTTTTTTTGTAGAAATTGATTCAAACTGGTCCTTATTGAACTTTTTTTTTGCATAGTCCAGGCCGAACTTTTAGTTTTTACAGCTTTCTTTCGGGCCAGTCCTGGAAATTCCAGAAACTGTAGACCTCTGCCTCAGACCCCAAAACCATCGTCTGTCCAAATGTTGATTTATATGTTCATATATATGTATCTGATTTTTGTCATGCAATAGCACTCGTATTTATAAACAGATTTGGATGTAACTTGGGTTAACAAATTCTCAACAGAATTCATTGGCCACTTTGGTCTTTCTTCTTGCTTCAGAATGGAAGACACTGAAAGATTTCAAACTGAAAAATATATGCAAAAAAAAAAAAAAAAAAAAAAATAGGTCCAAAGTTATTTTTTGCTTAAGTGTTAGGCTTTGATACAAGGATTCCTCAGTATTTTTTGTTTTGCCTCTATCTTAAAATAGGGCTGAGATATAACAGTTTGAAATTCTAAAGTAGCTGACATTTTGAAACAAGATAACAGATTTTAAAAATAAAGTATTAATTTATGAGTTGTAGTGAGCATGGTTTCTCGCAAATTATCTTTCATTGTTGTAAACATTTTTGCAACTCTCATATGCATAAAACTATATATTCATATCTGCTGGCATCAAATTCTTTCCAAGGTTGACAATGTTTGGTGAAATATCACAAAATTTGGCGACCGAAAATAAATCGCCATAAATGAAGCCAACTTGGCTATAGCTGACTAATTTTGCAAAATTCTCATTCAAATTCAGTATTCACGAAAACTGGGAATGAATCTTGGATTCTTCTCATTTTAGCTTCATGTTTCCAAGTATAATTAGCTAAAATCTTAAAAGAAGAAATAAAGAAACTACTTTTCCCTCCCAGTACAAGGCAAAAGGACTTTTATTAATATGCATGTTAAAAAAATTGAGCATTTTGTATCGATTACTATGATGTAAATTGCAGCAATAGCACAACAGCAGTAGTAATATCAGAAACTGTTTTCTTTTTGTAATATTGCTTTCCTATCTTGAGAGCCAGTTATCATTTTTTATCGCCTAATGAGATTCTTTTCACGACATTAAAAATTTGTGTTTTTTACATTTAGAAGTTTTATCAACTGAGATTTTAATTAAACTTCATCTGTTTTTTAAATTTATTCATTTTTATTTTTGACGCTTTTCAGCCAGATTGGATTGAAGGTAGGAGAAAATTCAGTCTTACCAGCACTTAGCTTACTTTATTCTCTGTGTGTTTATAAAAGCATACATGCTTAGTAATGAGTAGACAATTAAAAAAAAAAATAATAATAAGCACTTCAACCTTTTGCTTTGATTTCTTGAAAAAATTATGTTTCTTCACTGCCATATAGCTTTTCATTCACTTTGTATGATTTTATGCAAAAGCTTTTTATTTGTAAGAAAAGAAACTGGTGCGATTGCCTAAAGCAAATAGAAATTTATATAAATAAAATTTTTCAAATTGTGTATTTTAAAAGGTATGTCATAAAAAAAAAAAATGTGCTAAATAATCACCAAATACTAAATGACTAGTTATCATAACTTATGTGCATACATAAAAATGTTGAAAAAGCAACATAAATGTATCCAACTAAAGAATTCAAAATTAATTTTCAAAGTTTTAAAATATTTGACCAACGTCATATATTCTATGGCAATAAACACAAGGATACTTCACAAACAAAAAAGTTAGAAAGTATGACATATTAGACCTTGATGATTTTTTTTGCTGGTTTATATAAAACAATGTTGAATAAAATGCATTAGATTTTGTTGATATTTTGGATATAGTGCTCTAAAGAGTTATTAAAGATTTTATAGCAAATTGAACCGTTAAAAGGTTAAAAATATACTGATATATATATTGATAACATTTAAGTGCAATTTTATGTCATTTTATACATTTATATGCGTCAATCATAAAAAGCCTTAAGATATGCAGATGATCTGTCTAGTAATATATTGAGCTCACTATTTTATTTTTCTGAATCTTGTAAAATTTTTTACTGTTACATTGATAGTTTTATTGGGTGATTATAAGTAGGTTTATAATAGTCAGTAAGCCATAACACAGAGGTAATGTGAGCTAAAGGTCTGTTTGTGTCAGTTTTCTTTCATTAGCCTCGGATACGGCTAAACAAAGAGTACTCTGGATTACTTTTCTTCCTACAGTCTTGAGCTACACCAGATCTGGACTTCATTCTTATGAGGCCATATTGGATTCTTTTTGTAAAAATAATAGTTATATTGTCTTTTTTCTTTTAATAGAATCTTTAAAAATTTAAAAACATTTTTAAAAATCAGCCTTTTTCCCCCTCTCTATAGAGCTTCAAAATTATAATTTTTTAAACTATATTTTTCTTTCATTAAAAACTTTATTTAACCTTTTTAATGAGTCTTCATGCGAATGTAATTGTCTTAGTGATCATTAATATTGTTATTCCATATTCCCATGGCCTGCAGACCCACAATCTGGAAAATGCTCTACTTAAAAAAAAAAAAAGTGAAAAAATATGTATTCAGTATCCTAAAGATTATTATCATAATTTCCGGCCTATAATCTGCAGATTATCTGTTAAAAAACCTCAAAATTTTTAAGTGCGGATTATCTGCTGAAATTTTTTTTAAGCAGAAGTTCAGGGCAGACATCCAGTTTCTACCGGCAGTCATAAAATAAAAGTTATCAAACAGTTATCAAACGATTGTCTGCTATCGACCGTTCGTGGAGTTGCTTGTGATTGGTTCACATGTGACGTGTATGTGCTACTGGGAGTGGCTTCCTATTATGATTTTATTTATTTTAGCCATTTGGCAACATGTTTCTATGAAGAACAAAGCGTTTCTTAACTCATCCCTTTCAAAAATTGCAATCTCAATCATTTATGAAATAGCTCCTCCCAAAATTGCGGCAGTTTTACTGATTACGATGCAACCAATGGGAATCCATCGCATATTAATCGAATGAATCATTATCGTATCCTAGTTTCACTGCTGCCCTCTATTGACAATTCAAGCGCTCGAATACGCCATCTGGTGGAAAAAAGATGTAACTTCTCGCTTCAGGATTGTACGGTGCAAGCGCATTGTATGATATGTGTATGATAAATTTGTTTAGAATGATAATTCTTTTGCACAATTTCAGATTTTCTTTGACATTTGTGTTCTGTCTTATATGACAAAGTACAAATTATTCGAATTTGAATATCAAAACTTTCAAATGCATTTACAATAAATAATTATTTCAATGGCACTTTAGTTAAAGGGGCAATTTTCCTGTACTGAAGGCTGCAAGCAGTGCCTCTATAGGCCATTTTAATTCCCAATGGATAGGATAATAAAATACATTTATGTCCTTGTAATTTATATTAAAAACCAAAATGTATTTGTTTGTATATCACGTTGAAAGTTATAATAATATCTAAGAGAAAACCTGTTATTTAACATTGCAGAATTTAAACAGAACATTATTTAAAAAGCGGAAGATGATTTAAAAACAGCAATTATTACAGAATTATCTGTATTCACAAGACATTCAACGTCTTAGATATAAGATTCAATGAAAAAAATTATTTGTATTTTTTAACTTGTAATTATTTGTATTTTTTAACTTGTAATTATTTGTATTTTTTAACTTGTAATTATTTGTATTTTTTAACTTGTAATTATTTTATTACAATTATCATTTAAATAGAGCAACTAAATAAATAGGGAGGTGGTTTATTAGTAGTACTTTGGAATGTTGAAAACAATGAGTAATTCTCGTATAGTCCGGTGTGTAATCCGCGGATTATACACCAATGCGGATTATCTGCTGAAATTTTTTTATATGGGCTAAAAATTGCGGCTGCGGATTATATGCTGCCACGGATTATAGGCCGGAAATTACGGTAATTGAAGGGAATGTTGGTTATAAAATCTCAATATTTCCTGTGTTGGATTGCCTGATATCATTTTTTCCTTGGTCAAGTCTGTGCCAAACTTTTAGTTTTTACTCTGAGCTGGGTCTGCAAATTTTGGCATTTACAGACCAAAATGTGTGTACAGCATCTTACTGTATGTATTTCAATGTTACATTGATAATGGCTCAGTTGAATTAAATCCATAAGATATTTTGAAAATCAGCTTCAAATATAATAAATTTTGTATCAGTTTAAGTGTTTTTTATATTTTTAATTAACAGCAAACTTATACAAGATAAAAAAACTCAATCTGGAAGGCAGTGATATATTTTTTTTATTAACCATTTCATAGAAATTGATTGGAAAATATGTAACTTAATTAGTCAGGAAAACCATTTGTTTAGTTAACCATTTCATACGAACTGATCCTGAAATATGCAACTTAATCTGTCATGGAAACAGCTGTCATCTGTCATAATAGGGGTTGATGCAGCTTCAAGTGGTCACAACAATCTCCCGTCACCGTAAGATGAATGAGAGTTCAATTAGAAACGTTTAAAATTATATGCTACTAGTCACTCTATCAGCTAGTTCCCTTTCATTTTAACTGTGGGATTTTGAGGCCTCTGAGACCACATTCACCTGTGTTGTGGCTGTTGCTGATGGCTGTTTTTGTGATTAAGTAAGATCAATTTCATATTTAAAGATCAGCTTGTATGAAGCGGTTATCTAAAAAATATAAGCTGCCTCCCGGAACATAAGCAAAATTAATCCATGCCAATTTTAAATAGATGTTTCAGTAAAATTCATTGATTAATATCTTGTAATTTTTAAAAATGTTTTTGTTTAGTTTTAAAAACTATTTGTGATTTATGATGTTTAAAAAAAAAAAAAATTCTATTAACTGTGCACTTCTTTTCCATCTTTTCATGCACATAATTTAGAGTAATGATGTTATTTTAAGTTAAAAAAAAAAAAATAGGAATCCTTCAAATATTGCAAAGGTAATATCTTTTATGGTAAAAGAAAATCCTCCTAGTCAAAGAACTGTTGTTAAAATGCTCAGTGTCAATTGTTAACAAAATCATTAACACTGATTTAAATTTCAAAAAGGCCAAAAAACGCTATGTTCATTGTCTTTCTCGGTGACATACCACCAAACATAAAACACAATGCAGAATTCATTATGAAAAGCATTTATCCAGAGAAAAATGAAAAATGTTTTTGCGATAGATGAAGCGTGGGTCTATTTAAATGATTGTAATAAAATAAATCCATTTATTATCATCAAAGAGGAGAAAAAAATCTTAAAACCTGGTTCAATATATCTAAAGAATGTTTTAGCAAAGGATTAATGATTGTTGCTGACTTTGCATATAACAGTAAATTAAAAATAAAGAGTGGAGAAAATTTTTAAGATCAACTCCACATACTATCAAACATATTTCACTACCAATTTTCAAACATGAAATACCATCTTGTTACCGTAAAATCCCGTTAATCCGCCCCCCCTCCCACTTTGTAAACAAATTGGAAAATTCAAGAAATCCCGAGAAAGCGCCCTCCCCACAAAAAAATTTTGCCGCGCACGTCAAGATCAATATCAAAAATTTTATCTCGCAAGTGATTTTTTTTTTTCTGACGGATCAGAAAGGCGTGACGAACTAAGTCTATTATTCTACTTACCTTTGATTTCATTTATTTCTTTCAGTTTATTCAAATCTCGTTTCGGCGTTTGCACTTACCTTTTGTTTTCATATCGCCCTAAACCTTAGAGGAAGCCATAAACGCAGTTCAGTTATTCAGTTTAAGATTCGATTAAAAATCGATTTAGGTCATCGAACTTTTCACTACTGATCGGCACTTCCATTCAGTACAGTTATGTAACTTCATATCTATACGTATAATTCATATTTTTCAGAATACTATTAGCCTTATATATTATTATTACTAAATATATAAAATAATAGTGATAATAACAATTTACAGCCTTTTTTTTAAGTAACTTTCGGAATTAATTTTAAATCGTGTTGGTTTTCTTTCTTCTAAGTTATGGTAGATGGTGCCAAAATAACGCGAAAACTGATTTATTAGTATTATTTATTTTATTATTATTATTATTAAGTATTGAATTGGTGATTTAATTTGATATTTGAAGGTGATATACATAATATTTATTTTATACATTGCTATTTAAAATGAGTTAATCTAGTGATAAAGTTATATCTTTTAATTAATTCTATGTAAGTCTGGTTTAAATTTCCCATTATAACACATTTCTTCTTTTGTTTAAAAAATTAGTTTAATTTGCTATTTTTCATGTTATTTTTGTGATTTGTATTATTTATTTAGCCTTTATATATAAGAAATGATGATTTAAAAAAAGATGGGGTTATTTAATCTCCCTAATTTACAACAGGTGGCGACACTGCATAAAATGTTACTAGTTTTAGAAAGAATTTTAGGACATTTTCAAACGCAATTTCTTAGTGTTTTTTAATTATTTTAAATTATTAAGTTCCTTTTATTTTTCTGTTACCATATTAATGACAAATATTAGTGTTGATTATTTATCATATGACAGATATTAGTGTTATTATTTATCTAAACGCATTCCAGTTTCAAAGCTTTTGAAATCCAGAATTTTCTATAATATGAAATCTCCGTTAATCGCGAAGTTATAAGAATCTATTTTGTATATAATTTTTTTTTTCAAAATGTTTTTCTTTTCTCATTTTATTAAAATAATGCATATTTTTGGACGATCGGCGATTACAGTTCCCCACCCCCACCACCCACAGATATCATTACTACAATTTTAATACCGTGTAAGCACCCCCCTCTAATTTTTTGACGATTTTCCGTTGTGTTTGGGAGGGCGGATTAACGGTATTTTACGGTACTCCCAGTGTTATCAGTCTGTTGAATTGCATCAAGATAAAGCAAACGGCCACACATCATAATCCACTGTTAATTTCCTAGATAAAATGGAACGAGAAACAGGTATTAGAGCTGTACTCTTCACTGATACCTGCTAAATCTCCTGATATATCACCCATGGATTTTTGCATTTTTGGACTTTCAAAAACCACATTACCCAATTCACGACCTACAACCCTTCATGGACTTTGAAAAGCTGATCAAGAGGAATGAACCAAAATACTTTTTCCAAAACTACAAAAGGCATTGTCATGGAAATTCCGGTGTAGAAAGATAGTTCAGAAAAAGGGTTACGAAACTGAACATTTAAAACACAAATATTTTATGTAAAAAGGTTCTGCAAGTACCATGAAAATCGCCTAAAAAAATGTACAAACACCCTTTGTATAGTCTTTAAATGGAGATTAATCTTTGTGAAATTAAATTATGCAGTAATATTTATCAGGTTTTTGTGAGTTTAATAAATCTCAAATAAATGGTCATATTTAATAATAGATGTACCAGCATTTAAAGAGGCATAAAAGAAAGAATAAAAGTCACCAACAAAAAATTATTTCAAGGCTTCATAAGAAGAGCAAATGAATAATTTCATTTTGCACTAAATAAGTGGGTTCTTTTAACAAGATTTAAAATTTGCTCTACTATTTTTATTTTATTTTTATAACTAAAGAAATATAAACTTTAACATTTTTTTTTCCACTCTAAAATACTGTTTTGCAAATTTGTGCGGTTAATATTTGCAAAAATATGTAAGATATAAGTTCAAATTTTCTAATTTATTAATAATTAATCATTAAATAAATAACACTAAAATAATTTTCAAAATGCTAATTTATTTATATAAGCTATGACAGCTCTTGAATGACTTTTCAGGGCACTACATGCATGACTCCAGCTTTTATGTTACTCATTTTTTAGAAGAAATTTTCACCTTATTCAGTAGCAGACTTTCTATGAATAAATAAGGCAAAGATTCCTGTTTAAAAATTAAAAAAAATCATAAAAGTTGGAACTGTGCATGTAGCACCTTAAAAAACCAATCGCGAGTCACCGCTGTATATAAGCAAAGAGAAAAATAATTTTAAAATATATGGAATGAAATTGTAAATAGGCCAATCCAGCTTTACTGATCTTGACCAGTCCGACTTTGACTGATATTGGACTGCAATATTGGCTAATGCAAATAACCAATATTTGCCCTATATTGTAAAAAAAAAAAGCTAGTTGTGCGAAAAGCTAGCCACTATGACTTTACCCAACATTGGACGATATTGCAAAATCACTGTTTACAATATGACTGATATTACTGTGCTATTGGAGCCACTTTAAGCAATATCTTTTATATAAATTGCAAATAGAAAATTATGGGGAAAATAAAATTGCCCTCTTTAACTGGGGATATGTCAGAAGCATTAACGAGAGTCCACTGTACCAAGAAAAATATTGTACTGTTTTAAAAAATAGAAGCAGTCATAGTGGATGCATATCTGCAGTTACTGTTTTTAAACTTTTGTTATTCGATATAAAGTTACAAATTTTTTTTACTATCCTGGACTATCTTGCCTGTATAGTGTCACACCAGTATTGCCAGTATAGAGTGCAGTGTGTCTGTAATATAGCATATCCACCACACATATAATATGCTTTATCTTTCATAGTTTTCTCTTTTGCAAATGCATGCAATTTTCGATTGCACTGAAATGACATTCTGCTAATGGTATGTAATACTCAGCTCTAATATTTCTTTATAAAAGGGATGGAAGGAATGAAAGGTCCCTAATTTTGATAGTGTTTTTCAAAGATAAAAAAGAAAAAAAAGTGTGGGGAGTGGGAGGGGGTATATTTGGCATTTGATTTTGTTCTAGATTTTTAAAAAGCTTTTTTAAGAGCTGTTTGAATGTCACAGAAGCTTTATTTAAAAATCAAATTATTTTGTCTGTGTTGTGGGAATAACATTCATAATCATTAATTTAAAAAAAATAAAGCTGAAATAAAGTAACTTTTAAACACTTTTATGATCTTAAAATACCATTAATGTAACTGTTAATATTTTTTTATTACATTCTTATGCTAATCATAATTACATAGAATTGTGCTTGCGTGTTTTTTTTTTCTTTCTTTTTTTGAAGCATGTTTTATTTGTAATAGCTCATTGTTCAGAGTAAACTAATAAAGTTTTTCTTTCTTTTCTTTTTTTGAAATATTTAAAAAAAAAATAGGGAAAAGGTGTGTAAAATATTAATCTATTCTCCATGGATAAAACTCATTGTAATATTTGGAAATTTTTATTAAATTTTTGCTAAGTTTTATTTTTAAAATCTTGTAATTTGAAAATAAAAAGGTCAAAACCATATAAATCAAGTTAATAACACATCTCTTTCAAATAAAATTTTATGCACTTTCTATTTTAAAAATGGCATATGGCTTTGTAATAAATTAAAAACAAACATGAAGGAAAGTAAAAGTTTGAATTAAATAAAATTTACACACTGTATTTTGATTTTTTAATGATATGTACTAAAGATCAGTGTTCTGTATGCTTAATTTGTGCACAGGTGCAAAGTATGGCTTGCATTTATCACAACATTTCAGCTTTTGACTTTTTGATATTACAGGCAATATGCTTATAATTGGAATTTTTTCAACTTTTTGCCATTTTTGAGATGCAGTTTTGCTGGGACTTTTAAATTTAGAGTTTTTGTTAAAATTTTTGCAGCAATATTTTTTTATCTTTTGTCACTAGATTCAGATTCAGTCCACATTCTAACAAGAAAGAATGTTGAGCACCCATAATGTGAGCATCCAATTTTATTTCCTAGTTTTTAAAGATACATTTTTATTATTTTGATATGAGATAAATGCAGTAGTCTGTTTTTTGCTTTTATTACAATTGCTCGTTTTATTAGTTTACTGAATAATCTCCTAGAGGTATTTATATTTTCTTGTAAATAATTATTTAATCTCTTTTAGATATGAAGTCATTTGTATCTAAAAATGAAACTGTGTTTATTCTGTTAAGTCTGTATTTCTTAACATTTTTCATCTCACAGTACACTTGAATGTATAATTAAATTTCCATAACACATGTACTTTAAGTTTTCTTTTAAATCTACTTTTTTCATTAACTTGTTAGCAAACAAAATACCTTCCACCATAAAAAAAAAATAATAAAACAATTTATTATATATTATTTAATAAAGAATAGCAATTTAAATAATATGTATATTTATTTTTCTATTTATTGAAAATTACCATTTAGTGTGATGAATGAACTTTACAAAGATAACAATTTAATCAACAAGCTTAAACATTTTCCCTGTCACACCAGAAATCCTTTCGCATTATACTAGTGGTGTGGCACAGCAAAGTGGTTCCAAGTCACTGTATTAATTTGACGTATTTCATTATCATCTATAGAAATTGCAAATTGAAAGCATCAAATATGGTAACTTTGGTAGCAACTGTAGGAAATCCTGTCATTATTGATATCCTCAAGTGACATTGAAATTACTTCAACAGTGATCAAAATTAGACCTTCAATTCTTATATGAATTTAACATGCTGAAATATTAGTTACGATCTGTTATAAATGTCCTGTGCTGTGTCGGATAAAATCTTTTGACTCTTGAAAGTAAATTTCTAGTGTACAACATGTGAAGGATGCAGTAACATTTTAACTTTGTCAAATTAAATCTTCTATTTTCTTCTGAAAAGCTTTCAGGCCATTATTTAATAATTCTTCTCAATTGCAGTTAATGTTCTTTTTCTTATAATTATACTGGGTGTTCTGTCCCCTGTGTCCTTCAACCACAGCACACTTGTGCATATCAAACATGTACTTCATTTATCCTTTATCAGCAGGAATTTTTATTTGACCAGCTAATAACAATTCATAATATACATCTGCCCCCAGTAACACCTGAATTCGCTGAGGTTCAAAACATCTTGGATTAGTATACACTAAATTCTGTGGTAGGTGTAGATTTGAAATCTGTGCGGTACACGTAGGGGTTAAATCTGTTATCTTAGGAACATAATCTATTCCAATAACAAATTTAACCCTTTGTACTCGAAGTTTTTTTTCGTTCGTATTACCAGCAACTCGAAGCGATTTTAGTTATATCTTATAATTTTTTTAATTCTTTATGAATACAAATGTTATGATATATAAAAAAACAAGAAATTATAAAATTATTACATTTTGTAATCGTCCAAAGTGTGATACCTCTCGAAGCAATTACCAATATGTAATCTTGGCTTTTCTACACAGGTGTCACAAAATTATTTGCATTGTCTCCGTAGCGCAGCCCTCAAGTTTGAAGACATATTTTAAATGGCTCCGCTCTGGAGCCCTCGAGTGCAAAGGGTTAAAATTCTTTTGATTTAAGCCTTTTTCATAAATTTAAATTGTATATAGATGGACAGGTTGGCAGATAGATTAATTGTTTATGTTTTATGTTTGGTTGTTTTATGTAACAACTTAGTTGATTGTGTACTATCAATAATGGATTACTAATCTGTAATTATTTCTATGTAACAACTTATAGTCCAAGAGCTGTTAAACATTTTAGGGAAGGTATTTGAGGCACCCTGAAAATTTGTGCAACACTTCTTTTGTAATGGCTGAATACAAAATCGAATGTCTGGCTGAAGGATCGTGGCCCAAAAACTGTGCCAGACCACAAGTGCCATTTTTTGACTACACAAAAAAGGTATTTGAGGCACGCTGAGATTGAGACAGAATAATATTTATACTTAGAAAAAAATATTTTGAAAACTACAGACACTTTAGTTGGCCCCAAAAATGGCACTTGACACGTGTCTGGTACAGTTTTTGGGCCATGATCCTTCAGCCAGACATTCGATTTTGTATTCAGGCATCACAAAAGAAGTGTTGGACAAATTTTCAGGGTGCCTCAAATACCTATTCAAAAATGTTCAACAGCTCTCCTACTATTAGTTGATTGTGTAGTATCAATAATGAATTACTAATCTGTAATTATTCCCATATTCATAATATATAATTTTATTTGCATTAGAAATTACTTTAAATTCAAGGTAATCAAAGCTTAAATTCAAAGGTCACTGTCTTCATACAGTAAAGCTTAAAAATCAATATTATTTAAATGTAGTTAGCTTATTTTTCACCAGAAATCGCTATAAATGCAAAAGAAAATTGTGTTAAATCAGTACTACCTATTTTTATCTTGTGCATGGCTGCCATACACTGTGACATAAAATAAATTAATTTTGTTTAAATTTGGTCAGTTTTTTTCTTGATAGTGAGTATTATCAGCATGAAAGAAAGTTGAGTTGAATCTATTGTATCTAATTTTAACTTGGTCTACGGTTGTCATATCAGAAAACATAAAAAAAAAAATGAATTTTAAAATTTTAGTCATGCAATTTATCACCATGGGCATTACCAGTGTAAAAAATAAAACTGTAATGTGAAAATTTTTATCAATACATAAATTTGATAATGACAGAAGCTTATTCTGAAAATTTAAAGAAATAATAATGTATTAAATTAAATGATAAACCTTAATTCTCTCCAGGAAACACTATAAAAGCAAAAAAAAAAAAAAAATTATGTGGCGAATCTACTTATTTTTTTTTTTTTTTTTTTTTTTTCTTTCTTGAGTACTACCGTCATACAATGAAACATGAAAAAAAGAAAAACTTTAAAGTTTGATTAATCTGTTTCTCGCTAGTGGGTATTATCGATGTAAAAAAAGTTAGAGTTTAAACTATTTTACCTAATTTTAACATGGAGTATAGTTATGCAATTTCACACCTGGAACTGGAGCGCTATTAACATGAAACAAACTGTAATGTGAAATTTTTTATCAATATAAATTTGACAGTGGCAGTTTATTTTAAAGATTTGAGTAAAAGTTATTCATTGGAAATAAGTTTAAAATGCATTAGTTGAAGACCTAGATATAATGATACATAATGATATACATAAAGACACATGAAGCATTATAAGCTAAATAAAGGTCATAGAAAATAGCTATTCCAACAGTATTTGGCAATAAAGTTTAATGCATCAGGATTCTTTTGGGTTGTCCTGTAAAAAAAAATAAATGTTATACCGTGTATTTTCAATAGAAAACATGCCGCAATAAGCCATAGTAATATATATATATATATATATAAATTTTATAGAATTTCAAATAAATTTAATGGCATAAAAATGCATTTTAAATAATTGCTGCCTATCGATGTTAGTGTGTAAAACAACTATAAATCCTATATACACTTTTTTCAAGAAAAAAATAGACTGTAGGTAGGGGACTGTATCAACATACTAGCGTTTCCAAAAAACTTTTCAGAAATTCATTTCATAAAATCATATCAGTAGAATTATTTATATATATATATATAACCATTATGTATAAAAAATCGTCATCGATTTCCAATTACTAAAATTAAATTTATAAATTAGCTAATATTCATAACACTGACATTATACATAGTGTTGACTCTAAGCCGCTTTAGCAGGGCGCAGCACCTGGCGGCCCTTTTTATTTCTTTTTTGCACCCGGCGGCCCTTTTAAACACTTCCAATGCACCTGGCGGCCCTTTTTATTTTGTGCACCCGGCTGCCCTTTTTAACACTTCCTATGCGCCCCGTGGCAATTCAGTTGATCCCGGGAAAATATCACAAATTCTAGGGACTCTAAATAAACCAGCTCAAAATATTTTTTATGAACAAGGTACAGATGTGCTATTTTTTTAGAATAGTGTTCCCTTTTTGAAAAACTGTACCCTTTTTCAGAATAGTGTCCCCTTTTTGAAAAATTCCCGCCCGGCGGCCCTTTTTTCCTAGAGTCAACACTAATACAGAATAAAGATGGAACATGCAACTAGTAATACAGAATCTTGCTAAATTCCACTAATTCACTAGCATATTGTTGGCGATAAATCTATATAAAACATATAAAAAAATCACCAAATTTTGATAAAATCCTATTAAAGGCAAAAGATACAATATCCAGCTAAATAATGTTGAACCATTAAAAAGCCGTATCATAAACATACAAAAGATCAAATGAATGAATGAAGCCGGAAGCTTATAAAGTATTTCACCTGTTCACCGGTACATAAAATGCATTTATAAGCAAAAACCATAGTCGATTTCTGTAACGGAATTCAGCAATAAGCAAAAATTAGAATCCGTTATGTACCCGATCGACTAATCACCAGAAATTATTAAACTACCATGTAAAATATTAAACAATGTGATATCCGCAACAAAGAAAAACTTTAAAAAATGAAACAAATTAAATCATAGACAAACCCAGTGAGAGAACAGCCAAGACATATTGACCATGACACAAACATATAACGGAATTTGGCATAGTATAACCAATTATAGCACATTATATTAAAATGTTAATTGATTATTATCAATATTCTGATGCACTGTTTTAGAATGATATATTTGTGCAGTCTCAGTGACATTTTAGGTTGAATTATTTGCAATTTTTATTAAAAAAATGCATTTTTTCTACTGTGATATTCGGTATACTGTAATAGATGGCAGCACTAAACACTATTACATTTCATTTTAGTCCTGAACTTAATCATATATTGACTATCTTAAATTTAATTTCTTATAGTTCTGCTAGACAGCAGCATTAAATAATTATTTATTTTGTTCTAATATTATAAGGTTGCCATGGACTCTTAAATTACTCTTATATTAGTTATTATCTCTTAATTATTAATTGTTTAATTTTAAACAATTTCTTGTAATTTTTTCCAGGATCATTATTATAGCATGTAATAATAATTATTGTATGGACTATATGTTAATTATAATTGTTATATTTTATGCTTGTGATTATTTATTGCGGCAACCGCGGCATAAGCTTTTAACTATGCAACTTATTTAAGATAATATTTTTATACTATGCCAAATTCCATTATATGTTTGTGCCATGGTCAATATGTCTTGGCTGTTCTCTCGCTGGGTTCGTCTATGATTTAATTTGTTTCATTTTTTAAAGTTTTTCATTGTTGCAGATATCACATTGTTTAATATTTTACATGGTGTTTTAATAATTTCTGGTGATTAGTCGATCGGGTATATAACGGAATTCAATTTTTGCTTATATCTGAATTCCGTTACAGAAATCGACTATGTTTTTTGCTTATGAATGTATTTTATGTACCGGTGAACAAGTGAAATACTTTAAGCTTCTGGCTTCAATCATCTATTTGATCTTTTGTATGTTTATGATACGGCTTTTTCTGGTTCAACATTATTTAGCTGGATATTGTATCTTTTGTCTTTAATAGGATTTTATCAAAATTTGGTGGTTTTTCCATATGTTTTATATAGATTTATTGCCAGCAATATGCTAGTGAATTAGTGGATTTTAGCAAGATTCTGTATTACTAGTTACATGTCCCATCTTTATTCTGTATAATGTCAGTGTTATGAATATTAGCTAATTTATAAATTTAATTTTAGTAATTGGAAATCGGTGATGATTTGTTATATATTATCATTCAAATTTCTATTCTGCTAATGTGCAAGTTATTATGAATGATTACTATTTGTTATTTTATTTTCATTTAGAATTAAAAAATTCTTTTTGAAACTCATTTTCTTTATTGAGGTATCTTTTATATATTTATATATATAACCATTAAATAAACATTACCGACCACCAACAAGAACTGTGATATATATATATATATATATATATATATATATATATATATATATATAGGATGTATATCAAAATAGTTGACATTTAAATTATTTTTAAGTGTTCAAATGATTATAATCATTATAAAAATAAAATATTTTAGGTATTACAGCAACAGCCTCTTTTTTTTGTGTGTGTGTGTTTGTGTGTATGTAAGATTTGCAAAATAGTTTTTCTGATAATATTGTTATATGAATTGCTTTATGTTCTATTAATGATAAATTTTTCAATATGTTTTTGTTTTATCATAGGAACTTGGTGTTACTAAAGTTGGTCATATTAAACGATTGTTACAAGCAATCAAGGATATTACATCTCACTCTATTGGCAGAAAACTGGCATTGTTATGATTTATTCTGGTCAGCATTATAATATTGTATATCTTTAGACATTTTCACAACATTTTGCAACATTCCAAAACTGTCCCTATTTGTGAAAAGAAAATTTTCTGCCAGACCTATTTTATGCTCACTGCTGTTGAATATAGCAAACTCCTTGTTACCATGACATTAGTCTTGTGAGAATTACTGTGAATTTTTATAACTGTTATTTTTTGCCATTTTTATATCAAGCAGAAGTATTTCAACTCTTAAAATAATTCATATTGACATCTCTTTATGCAGTATTTGTGCCAACCTTATTGAGTTCATTATATTTATATTTTAAGTTAGCAGAATAAGGTTCTTCTTTACAAATAATTTACAAATATCACCATTATATTTCTCTAAGAAAAACACTGGACATACCTTATTGCTATGTTCAGTTATTTGTTTTCGCATTTTAGTCAGTATGATATATATATTTTTTCATCAGTCATTCTTGTAAAACAATTGTGCATTATTCATTGCATTTTTATCTTCCATAGCATCTTAATGAAAGCATTTCTTTTTCAAGTATTCAATTATGTTTTAATTTTCTCTTGTCTATTTAATTTAAAAATATCATTGTGATATCTCATATGGTTGGTACTTTCATTGTCAGTATTAAATATAAATAAATATAGATGATGGATGCTTTTATCTGTGCTGTTTTGTAATTCATGGGTATCAGCTAATTTTTTCTTTGCTTATCATTCATTAATAATTTTGTTTAAAAATCTATACCACATATGTTTCCTTTGATGATTAAATTTTCTTTGCCCCAAATTATGATTTTAAATAATGGTTATTTAAAGGTTGCTAATTATTCTGATGCTATTGATAATTTTAAATTTCTGTTTAATTACTGCATAAAAAATATCTTTTATGTATAGTTATTTATAAATAGAAGAACTGCATGTTTTATTTATGCTATCTTCCCCCCATCCCTTTGATGTGGTGCTAAAGTCTATTTTATAACTATTAATTAAAAATACCTTAAGCATTTTTTTAAATAAAAAACTCATAAAGCAATGCTCTCCCTACTCTAACTCAAATTGATGACTCACATTAATTCGTTTTCTAATTTGTTATTTAATATAAATATGATTAAATAAAATGTTAACATTAATGATGAAAACTCTTTAAGAAAAATGTAACTTTTTTTTTTCTTTTTGAAGTAATGCTTCTTTTACAAAATAATCAGTAGAAGATTGATCGAATTTCTTCACTTCACTTAGCTTTAACAGTATTTGATTCAGTGTGATTACATGTTCATAAATAACTGCTGTTAAAAATACTTGTTCTTTCTTTTGACTTATGACTTTAATCTCTTTGAAATTATTTCTCTATGAGAACAGAATTAAGAAAAAGGGCAATATTAACACAAATAAGAATGCATATTAACAATTTATCTTTTCATTTGCTGATACCCTTGAATATGCTTTAAAACTGGAATAATCTTTTAAACATTTTATCAGCCAATAAATTTACTGTAATATTTTGATCAGATTTTAAGAGCAATATTTGTCAGCATTACCATACAAATCTTAAATAACAAAGGATATTCAAATAATTGCCAATTTACATATTTTCTGCTTGCTATCTGGCTAAAATAATTTGATAACCATTAGACCATTGAAATATGTGTAGCAATATGTATTGTCTTTCTCTATGCAGCAATATATTCAGCTGAAATATGCAATTTTATAATCTGGATGTTTTATGATTAACAAAACTGTGTTTAGAAAATACTAAACTTTTAATTAATCAGATATAGAAGTATTACATTTCATTTTCATTTACTTTAAAATCTAGAATAGAATTGTTAAATGATTTTTTTTTTTTTTTTTTTTTTTTTTTTTTTTTTTTTTTTTGTCCTTACAGATAAAGTTTTTGTTTTTCTAAATGTTTAATTATATGCATTTCTAGGGATTGGTTGTAGCAAATTACACTAACTCAGAATTTTGACGATACATGTTTGACTTTTTTTATACAAAACGCTAACAAAGTCATTTAATTTTTTTTTTATACTGTAGTAAAATTAACATTTAAATCTTTGTTTTAGAGAAATCATAAATTTCTTTTAAATAGGTTGAGCTTTGTTTTGATTGTATCATTTTTTAAAAATTAATTTCTAGATTTTTCTTTTAAAAAAAGAAAAAAATATTGCTGTTTATTATAATCTTATCTTTAATGATGTGTAATTTTTTTAGCTGAATTAAAAGATAGTTAAAAATTATACAACTTTTTTTTCTAAATGCTAAAACATATCCATTTCATTAATCATTATTGTTTATTGATTATCAAAAGTATCAGAATAAAAGGAGATGCTCTATGTATACTGTGTATAATGAGGTAAGTTTTTGCCACATCTTTAAAGTTTAATTCAATTATATTTGCAAGTTTCTAATATATAATTTATGTACTGCATAATTATTGGGGGGCGGGGGGGGGGGGTATACTCTTCTAAATAAGTCTCAAATTTATTATGTTTACAATAAAATATAATACATATTATAATTAACTTTATATAATAATATTGCTAAAACTATATAACTTTATAGTAGATCCTCAGTAACTCAAAACAGAAAACCTATTGATGTAAGTCTATGTTTATTAAGTGAGGTTTCATTTTCAAAACCATTGCTCAAAAATTTTTCATGTCATCCTTGATTTTTGTAATTCAGGAATAAAGGCTTTAACGCAAAAAGGGTTTTAGTTTTTCGGACTGTCTGACTTAGTAGTCAGGAAAATTGTCTTTTACTTATTTTAAATTCCCTTTTTTTTTTCTTTTGAATAAATTAAATTGTTAGATAAACACATTACACATACAAAATAATAATAAAACAAGGCTTCAGACCAGAGCCAAACTGAAAATAGAATGCCACAGAAACACCATTATTTCTGATGGAATGAAAACCAGTACTGAACCTATCTTGTTTTTACTGTTTCAAAATGAAACTGAAATTATTTTTCTTCTCCAGAACTAAATCATAAACACATTTTTATTTTTAAAAGTTCAAATAAAATTTCGATTACTAGCCATAGACATACATCTAACTATTTGATATAAGTTATGTCAAAAGTTAAATCCGAAATCATATATGCTCTTAAGAATATTTGTTAACTTAGGTATATAAATGAAATTCATGGTCTTAAAAAATATCAACCTAAAGAACAGGCCCAATACCAACAAAGCTTTTTCTTTCTCTCTAATTTAAAGAATAGGGATGTGTTTTAGTATAGGATGTAGGATTTTCATTAAGAATAAAAAGAAAACTAATTTAATGTGATTGAATGAACCTTCTATCTCAAAATACAAATTTTGTAAATTGTGGAAAGCGTAGGGTGGAGGGAAAATATAATAATTTTATAATTTGGCATGATGATATTCTGCAATATCTCAAATGCACATATGCTGTCAATTTATTAAAATCTCACCTTCAAACCTTTTTTTAGTAAAAAAAAAAAAAGGAGGTGTTTTCTGTTAGTACAAAAACTGGAACAGAAACAGAATATTTTATTTTAATTAATTTAAAACAGTAACTGTAGTCACCAAAAAGAAAAAAACCCTGATATTTTTTTTTTTTTTTTTTTTCAGTT
Source organism: Maratus speciosus (assembly GCA_963932465.1). Classification (NCBI taxonomy): domain Eukaryota; kingdom Metazoa; phylum Arthropoda; class Arachnida; order Araneae; family Salticidae; genus Maratus; species Maratus speciosus. The sequence continues at coordinate 147,653,701 of OZ010791.1, forward strand.
GAACACATCTGCATTTTTATTTTGGTGTAGGAGATCAATTTTATGAATCTAGAATCAGGGCTGCCACATTTTTGTATTGCACTTGTGCCGCTTTTTCAAAAAAATAATTTTGATGATACACTGCTACGACAATTTCAAGAGAAATCTACCACAAAGAAATTTTTTTGTAAATATTGGTATGAATAGAATATAATAAACAGTCATTAGTGGCAGCTTTGTAGAATTGTAGAATAGGGCAAATTGCAGTCTATTTAGCAGATTTTCAGTTAAACATGTTGTGTAAGATTTTTTTCCAATTGAAGGTGAAGTATGATAGCCATGACCATAAAATGTTGAAATTACTACATATTAAGATTTTCCATTGTATTATCAAAAAAGAAACTGGAAAATAAATGTTATATAATTGTACTTAGAGCTGATTACTGTAATTTTGCATATTTTAGCTGAGTATAATGCTTTAATTTAGATATACAATCACAAATATTTTGTTACTATTTTCTTAGACACTAACTTTTAAAATGTAAGCAAGACTTTTCAAACTGTTATTTCCAATCATGCAAAAAGATGTCATGTCATTTTTACTACATGACAAAAGAAAATGTATTAACTTAACCAAAGATATTGCCTTTGAGAAGATTAATGTTTTATAAATGTACATACATGTATGTTTGAATATGTAATCAAATATGAATGCCCACTACTGCATTTGAAGCATGCAGTTAATCTGTGAAATTTAACCTATTAGTGAAACTGGACATGAAAATCTTTTCTAAGTAAAACTTTTGAGCATAATTTTTTTTTTTAAATGATATATTTTGATTTATAAATACACCTCCTTCCATGTTTCAACTTATTTTTTTTCTATTGATTCACTTAATCTGGTTTATCTTTTAATTATATCGCTATTCTACATTTTTTTAAAATTTTTTTTAATTATTTATTCAAAAATTTTCACTTTATATAGGTAGAGAAATAATTTATTCTCTCCTTTTGATGGAGTTAACATGTATTATATCTTAACATGTCATTCAGATCATTTGTAATTAATCTTACTTGATTAAAGCAGATTATAATAAAGAATTATATTACGCTATCGTATGTGGCACAGAAATCGTGATTATTTGTTAATTGTTTAATGGCAATGCCCGAATGAAACGCATCTCATTGGTTATTAAACTTCATTTAATGCATCTCCATACCTCAGAGGAAAGATAGGAGTAGTCCAAACTCTGTTGTTCTTTCAGCCAGATTTTGAATACAACATGTTTGCGCTCTTTCATCGCCAAAAGAATGTCTTTTTTGGTAGTGATCCCTTTATTGGCAACTTTCGGATTTCATTCTCGTTCAACTCAAGATCCGGAGAGAGATTTTGAGAAGCTTTTGTCGGGAGTAAAACCGGTTTGACGTGCATCTCTGCCCTCTTTCACGTGGCGGAGAACAGAGATGTAGGCTTCAAGAAAAGGTTACAAATGGGAGTCTACTTATATAAGAAGTCTGTGCTCCATACCTATAAGGGGGTTACCATAAGGGGGACCCCGTTCTGTAGCCAAATGCTGCCAAGTTTGTCGCCAACTTGGCAATATATTGGCAAAATTGGCGATCAAAATTAGTCACAAAAAGGGATGGCAACTTTGCGATATCGCTAAATTCCCATACACTTCCATTGTAAACCAATAGAGTTTACTTGCTTACAGAAAATCAACAAATTGAGATATTTTAATGCAACAAAAACTAATATTAGCTTAAGGGATTATATTAATTATATTTAAGGGAGTTCAAGTAAATTAAATTATGAATAAAAGTAACATGATGCAATGCTTAGCATGCTTTCCCAAATATAAATTTTAAGGGAAACCAAACTGGTCCCCAAGGGCAGCTAGTAAAGAATTATATTCTACAACCTACTAACATTAGTTCTAATGCAAGAATGAAAATTAGAGGTGGATGTATATTTATCTATTGAGTTATCTGTCTTCATTAGGTGTTCGGATAATAATTTTTAGTATGCAGTATGCACTTTTATATCCGAAGTACATAGCAACCTGCTTAAATTTTTATCTCATTTTAAAGTTTTGATATGTATATATATGCTGTAACTTGCGTGTATACAAAAATTCAATAACAAATTATAAAGTTTATTCTTATCTTTTATCATTGCTGTTTTTATAATTTGGCCTCCCCTACCTAAAAAATTCTTTAAAAAAATAATGTACAATATGAAATTTATAATTCTTGCCTATATACAATGACCTCTCATTTATGTATTTCTTGCTTATATTTATGTCTCACTTATAAGTACCATGTTGAATCTCTTCTCAAATTTTTGTACAAAGACATCTGCCTATTTGATAAAAAATGTATCCTTTTTTTTTTTTTTTTAAATAAGAAATTTGAAACACTTTCCCAGAGGCATTCTGGTTGAAAAATTAATATGATAAAATATTCATAGTAATGGTTCTGTTATTCTAACATTTCCTTGTTTCATGGAAATATTCTTGAAGCTTTAGAAAGATTAAAATGTTACATGCGTAATGCTGATATACATCAGCTGGCATATGATTTAATGAATTAGAAAATATTATGTAATGCAAACACAGTTTAAGAAGAGCAGATTAGCATTAACAACTGAAGGCAAGATGTGCACCGTGAAATGTAACACAAGAATGGGCATGGGGTGTCAGCACACCCCAAACATGTTAAATGGCATAAATACGAAAGAAAACTTTAGAATTTTGTGTGTTAGTGAAATTCATGATAATTACACTCTTTCTTGTGAAAAATGATGACTGAAATGTTAAATTATCGTTAGTTTTAAAAATTAATAAACAATAAATTAAAAGCATTCACAGACAGCTGACTGATATTTTCAGACGTGGGGTGTCAAAACACCCTGCGCCCATTCTGCCGGGTTAAGTTACAATATAATGGTGTGTTTTTTAACTCATGCAATTAAACTAAATTGCATATTTGAATGTTGAGCTTTGTATATAATGAGCTATCCCTTTGTCACTGATCAAGAAGAGTATTTACAATTCATTGTTGCAGAAAAAAGCTCCTTTCCACTTGTGCTGTTCATTTTTTTTTAATGTACTTCTAATTTTTCTCAGTAGGAGGCTAGGGTGGAATTGAGCGTTACATTTTGAATCATTGGATTATGATCTTTTCATATCTGTGCAGAAAATTTCCAGGAATAGCTCTTGCACATCTGACCACAGAAAGAAGAGAATCATGCTTACTTCATCTTCATCTTAAAATTGGGTAGAATTTGAAGTCTGTAAGTAATAATTTTTGACTGAAAAACTAACACACTAATATATATATATATATATATATATATATATGTATATGTATATATATGTGTATATGTATATGTGTATATATGTATATATATATATATATGTATATATATATATATATGTATATATATATATGTGTGTGTATGTATATATATATATATATATGTATATATATATATGTGTGTGTATGTATATATATATATATTATATATATATATATATATAATATATATATATATGAAAGGTTGTATTAAAATCCTGTCGAATAGTGAAAGGTTTGCATTAAATTCATGGAATACTGGCGACTAGTGAGAGGTGTTATTTTTCAGTCGACAAATCCAGTCAACTTGCATGAAATTTTTGATAATAGCTGATATCGGATAATTCCAATTCAGAACTCCGGGTGGTTGTTTTGCAGTCATACTGTTAATCCGGATGATCAGGGCATAAGTGTAGCAAGGCAATGGATTTACAGTCCGGTGCTTTCTCCAGAAAAAATGAAGCCAGTTGTTATTCTAAAGTGTTTACTCATCAAACATGAAAACTAAAAACAAGTCCCACATTGTGAAAAAATTTGTAGAAGTCCTCAGGCTTGGGCATGAATCGCTACATCATGCTATATGATCTTAAAAGCAAATTTAGAATACTTCAGTACTTGTAGACACCAGATAACATATTTGAAGCACTTGAAACAAGACAGAAATCTGAGCTCCGAAGTCATTGCATCTGCTTTTTGTTAGAACTCACAGAGGGCGACAGATATCGACGTAGTACAGAAATGAACCAATTGGTGAAAGGCGCAGTTCAAGGGCTTGGCAGTTAAGCTAATGGCGCGAGAGGGGAGTGGCTTAAAGAGAATGAATCCCATACCTGGTAATGTAGTGTTTTCGAACTAAAATGTCTAGCGTCAGAAAGCTGCAGGAAACTAGATTTGTGGAATTAAGATTAGAAATAAAAATAACAAAATAGTTTTTGAAAACATTCAAAAATAAAAGCTAGCTTCTCTCAGAATATTATAGATTGGATAGCTGATAAAAATTTATGAAAGGACTAAAAGCTTTAGATTAAGATTTTGAATAAGATAATTATTAATATACGTGTGGAAATTAAATAGTAATAAGAAATAGAGAAACAATGAATATGTCAGAAACTTACAATAATTTAAATGAATCTTGCAAAGTTAAATTTTTATATAACATATATATATCTCAACTGGGGATAAATCATTTTAATTTATTCTTTTCCTTATATATATATATAATAGGTGTGTGTATATATATATATACATACATTATATGTGATGTTTTACAAAATGTTAAAGTAACTGAAAGTTTGTTTTTACCATATTTAACTTTAATGTTAGTTTTTTCTAAAATTGTACTAGTTCTAATATGAATAAAAATGGTTTCATTTCATGTCCAGCTTTCACTAAAATTTGAATTGTCACTGGTGCTTATCAACTTACAGGTTTGTGTGTTATCACTATGCAAATAACTTGATTTCATTTATTGTACTACATCTTACAGCAATTGTAGATTCTAGCTGTGGTGCTACCCGCTACTTCGTCCGCATATCCAGTACGTAAGCCTTTGTCTACCTATTTATTGCACAAAGTACTACTACACTCATCTTCTGCTAGCATTTTGTTTTAGAAAAGTCTTTATGCACTAGTGATACTGCATACTAATTTTTTCTCTTAAAATCCATAATGAAATTAAAGTAGCAACATTTACAAAATTATTTTAATTTTATAGAGAAAGATCATTTCTGTATGCAGTAAAAATGCTTATTTACTGTTTGCACTTAATGTATTTTGAACTTTAAATAATTAAATTTGGTAAAAAGAAAGTCTCTAATTTATTTCCTTTTTTAATAGAAAAAAAATAGATCTGTAACGTTGCGTACTTAAATATGTAATTAAATTCTAAATTTTTATAACTATTTATCAGCATGTACTAAAATTATAATAATAATTTCTATAGGCTGACTTTTATAATTCTCCTTCCACAAAGGCTATTCTATTTTGAATTATTGCCATTTTTTACTTTCATCAAATTCACTTGTATTTACTTTAATATTATAAAAACATTTCTGTGCAGGGGTGGGGAATTTTCAGAAAATCTTACCAGCCAAATATTTATCTTACCCACCAGCAAGATGTGCTTTTGAAAATTGTTATGATAAAATGTACACAACTGCAAAAATAGTCAGTTACTATTACTACAATGCATTTTCATTAAAAAAAAATTTCTATAAAGTTAAGAAATATATGCAACAGAGGAAGGTTTAGTATAAAATAGAACTTAGTACCTTGTTTACATTACGGTAATTTGGAAAATATAGCTAACTAGTGAAAAAAAGTGTTTGGTGTATTTTCTATAGCTTGCAGTTTTTCAAAGGCTGCCTGAAAATTCACTTGCCCTGTTAAAAAAATCCACTCGCCAGTGAGTAAAATGATATTTTCCCACCCCTGTATTCGTGTATAAAGTTATTGCTTTAGCAATGTCTATTTAAATTGATATAATTAAAAAAAAAATCATTTTACTTTCATTTTAGACTGTATGCATGTTCAATCTTTACAACTATCTTTGTATGTTTAATGTACTGTTTAGTTGTTTACCATAGATGAATTATTGCTAAATAAACTTCGCTTATATAATTACTAAGTCTTGGTATGTAAAACTTGCATATAATATTGCTTAAATTTAACTTTGCATATTATATTATACAGTAAAGAATCATTTCATAATCTTTCTTAAATTGCCATATCATGTACTCTTATTGAGCAACTTTCTAAAGTATGTGTGTTGAATATTTTTTCACTTCCAAATATAATTATATTCTATTTATTAATTTAAAAAAGAAAATATTGCTTTTGCAACTAAATTATTGCTGCAACTATGAATTTTTAATATATAAATGTAACTTGATACTACACCTCTTTTAAAAATGTGCTTTACAGCTTCTAAATATTGATATGGCCAGATGTTTATAATTGTATTTTGTGTACAATACAAATGTTAAATTTTTGAAATGAGATGTATATATCTGCATATATGTGCATACAACATATTGAATGTATTAATGTTTTACTTAAATTATATAGTTGCTTTAATTTTTTTATTATTATTGTCAATCCAAATAAGAATTAATCAGTGCCTTCTAAGAAACCAAGAAATGTTTATATTATAAAGGTAGGTTTTTTCCCTTTCTTTTTTAATTAAAATTATATGTGAAAAGTTCTTTCATATTGCTTTCATAATTTTTCTTAAATTTCTACTAAGTTCTATTAAAGTTAGTTACGTACTTTCCCTTTTCATGGGTTTTTTTTTTTTCTCCCCCCAAGTACTGCATAATATATACTATATAGCCAAAAGTTATCGTCCACTTTTGATTTTAGATGTTTTGACTAACATCTAGAGAAAAACTTGACAAATTCTTCTGGAACTTAAGTAAAGAACATGTTTATCCCTATTTTTCAGAGTAGATTTGGTCACAAGGTAAATAGGGGACTAACAGCAAATAAAATATGACTATGCAGGTCTAGTTCAACAGTTGTGTTAATTTGTGTAAAAATAGCACATATACTGATGGAGATATAAAGTAAAAAAAAAAAAAAAAAAAAAAAAAAAAAAAATCAAATTTTCATGGTTTTGCTTGTTTATAACATCAGGGTTTTCAAGAAAATTTTGTGCCACTTTCAGGAAACTTGACAAAGTAATAAACACTTTTGTTTCTACTTTTGACTAACATCTAGAGAAAAACTTGGCAAATTCTTCTGGAACTTAAGTAAAGAACATGTTTATCCCTATTTTTCAGAGTAGATTTGGTCACAAGGGTAAATAGGGGACCAACAGCAAATAAAATATGACCATGCAGGTCTAGTTCAACTAAATGCATAGTTGAACATTAAAAGTAGAAAAGTAGAAACAACATATTGCAATTGGAATGTAAATATATTAAATATTTGATGAAATATTAGGATTTAAATGAAATAATTTTTAAACATGCATGTGCAAATGATTTAAAAAAAAAAAAAACTTGTCTGCATAATTTAGTAATCAATTGCATAGAACAACTCGTATAATAAAGCCAGTCAAATATCACGAAAATTCAGAAAGATATTGGCGATATTGTGAACTGAATTTTAGTTGCTTTCTAAAAGTAGCTGGTTGGTAAGAGATTTTCCACAGATTGTCATTTTTATATGAGCTGCCCTATAGCTCATTGCTTATCTATTGAGCTGCCTTGTTGGATACTAAATTATGCAAAAAAACTTTTATTATTTTGTGTATGTACATTTAAAACTTATTTCATACAAATGCTCATAGTATTTAATATATTTATATTCTAATTGCAGTATGTTATTTCTACTGTAGGCATTAAATTGAATTGAAGATCTTGCATGGGGAAAGAGCAAAAGACATATAAAGCAAAAAACATGGGGAAATTTCTTGCGTTTTTAAAATAAACCTTCATATTTCCATAAATGTATACTCAATTTTTACACTAAAAAACACAAATGTTGTACAAAACTTTAGTCTCTAGTCCTATGCTTCAGCTACAGATCATTTCAAGCATTTTATTTTGTAGCGTGTTCACAAATATTCTTTATTTTGTTGTTGTTTCATTGGTTTTTCTTGTGACCAAACCTTCACTGAAAATATGAGGTTAAACATTTTTTTTTATATTCTTGATTGTCCCAAAAGAATATGTTAAGAATTTCTCTAGATATTCAACAAAATGTCTAAAATCGAAAGTGTCCAGAGACTTTTGGCCATCTAGTGTACATTGAAAGTGCATATTTTGTAAATATGCACTTGTGCTTTTGTGTAAAAAATGTGCCAAAATAATTTTAATCTGAATGAAATCTTCAATGTAATCTGGAACATGGTATTTGTTGAACTAAATATGTTTATTAGATATCAAGTATAAATTTAGACTTTTAGGGTATTTATTGTGAAATTTAATTTTGTTACTTTTTTAAAGATGACTACTTCTTTTGGAATTAATTATCTTAAAATGATGCATTTTTACTATTTTTTTTTTTAAATAATTTTTATAATTCTCATTTTTTTTTTCCTTTTTGTGGGAGGGGAGGGATATTAAGTCTTTCTGTATTATATATTCATAAGAATTACTGTAAAAAAAAAAAAAAATGTTTTTCATTAATATTTGTGACACTTTTTAATACACAAAAATTACACCTCAAATTATTAAAATAGATAAAACTTTGTCTTGTTAGCTTGTAATAACATAAAATGTATTAGTGGAAGTGTTTGTCATGCTCAAGTAATAAACCTTCTTTTATAATTGAAGCATATCTTGGTTAAGATATACTCAAAATTTACTGTTCAATTGCTCAATCTTTGATTGTTAATAGTTTGATTGGTACGTTTGTGATTTAAGTATTTATTTGCAGATCTTCTTGCTTCATTATGTATATATGCATATATATGTATATCTGTCTTTGTCTCTGTATGCTTGCATACATATATGCTTTTGTGTTGATGTATGTGCATACATGTAATGCAAATGTTAAAGTAAGGCTTTTGGCCTCTTTCTGTTAAGCTCTGTTATTTGCTATACTAACATCTTTATTTCTATTATATTTTACTATAAGCAGATGTTCATCTTAAAGATTAAACTTTTTTTCCCAACTGTATTGTATATTATATCTTAATGACTTCATCTTATTTAAATATGAAAGTTTGATACTGATATATGTTAAATTTTCTATAAATCTGAAAAAGTATATTTAATATTTGGTAGTTAATCTATATTTAAGTTATCTAGATTTTATCGAACTTGCTTCTATTTTCTGTCTTGTGTTTAGAGTGATGGATTACTTCTGGATCATCATCATCCTTGAAATTCTTGAAAAATCCTTGGAATTTTTTCTGCTTTTACAGTAAGTATTTTATGCAAAATTAAATATATATTTCAATGCAACGTCAGTTAAAACAAATGAAATTATTCAAACTGATTTATTCAATTGTCTCTATATGTATGAAAATATTTTACCAATTATTATTTGGACATTTCTGTACTAATAATAATTTAACTGTGATACAAATGATTTTATGTTTGTATGAGACTTGAACTATTGGCTATTGTCTTTTCATTTTCAAGTATCAGTCGGCATTCTGTGGAATCTCTCCAATATTTTACTGTGGCATTATTAAAAAACAGATTGTTATTTTTACAACTACTATAGAAATTTATATGATGTGCAATAGTATATGTGAACATTATGTGCAACAGATATTGGTATAAAATAACTGTGTTCTTAAAAGAGCAATCGGAGATCTTTATTAATCCTAAAACTCAGTTATAATCTTACAATAAATTTTCAATACAGGATTGCTTTTTATTTCAAACTTTTTTCAAAATGCTGTTTTTCTCTCCAAAAAACAGTCTGTCATCATTGGTCTGGTTTTTTTTAACAATATTTTTGCTATTTTAAGCAAGTTTTAAAAGAAGAATTTTTGAAAATTTTAATTAAAATCAATATCTTTAAAAATATAATATAAAATAATTTATGAAAGTATAATGTGTTGGTGTTTGACACCAATTTTCTAGTGATGAAAACCACTTTTAAAAATTGTATTAAACAATGAATGCACTGATGAAAATTTTCAGAGTTTAACATGTTGTTTTATGCATCTCTATAAAACATTCGTGTTAAAAATATTTTAAAAATAAATTGTTATTGACAATTGTTTCAGTATTTTGCTAGAGCAGACTTTGATTTTCTCCTACCAAAGCAGAGTCATGGTGAATAGACTTATAGATCCTACAGGTGTACATTGTAACTGTGATTGTAATTAATGTTAGCTATGAATCAGTAGAACGTGGCATTAAATATCTAAGTGATCTGCTATTTACTATGCATTTTCTGATGCACTTAGAAAAAGTTTTGTTCATGGGAGTCAGCAGAACGAAATCCAGGAAGGAGCAAAATTTTGGAAGTAGAGAATATATACATGAAATAAGCCAAACTAAAAAAAAAAATTATCAGAAACCCAGTGCAAGACAATTTTTAAAACAATATAGAAAGCAATATAGAAATATAAGCAATATAGAAATTTAAGAATTTTTTTTTTAATAGTTAAAAATAAATTCTTAACAGCACTTTTCAAAATGGAGGGAAACAATTTCTTTTTTCATCAGGGAAGGGGGGGGGGGTCTCTGTCCACCAGAACCCCCTATTTAAGATAAGATATAAACATATATGAATGTGAAACAAAATTACTTCCACTGGTTCTCCCCCCCCCCCCCCCCACACACACACACACACTCACTCTCTCTCTCTCTGGATGAAAAATTCTGAATTCCTCTAAGAATTAATCTTATCACTGTTTTCAAAATCACCAGACGAAAAAGATAATTTAGTTATCTTCCAAAATACAGGGAGGAACAATGACACTCAGTCCTCCTTTTGGTGCTACCTTAATAGTAAAAAAAAAAAAAAAATCTGTAACAAGCATTTAAAAATACCACAGTTTGAAATTGGTGTAGCAGTACAAAATGTTGATATACTTTTGTGTTTGTCTTGATAAATATAACAAATGATATGGGTTTCAGCCCTTGTTTGTATAAAGTGTCCTATACAATTATTATACTATACTATGCTAATTAATTGATGCCCAAATAATTACTGGTAAGTACTGTATTTTGTCGTTTTTGAAAAAGTACACTCTATGAGTGATGTTTCTTTGTGTAGATTTTTTTTTTTACTACAAAAAATGTTTTTAAAATCTAAATATAATCACGATTTGTAACTGGTAGCATTTGTTTAGCTTTTATAATTACCTCTAGCCACCTGTTATCAGAAATTTTATTTATTTTTATTTTTGAAGAGGGTTTTCTAAATATGAGTGCATTCTTATTTTACTTTTACAATAAGTGAGTTTGCAATTTTATGCTATAGTGCCACAAAATTATAGTATTTTTGTAAACTTTTATGTTTTGAATTTAGAAAACGTCTAAAATTATGTAGCTACAAATATAAATATGATAGCTCAATTTAAATTTCTATTATTTTTGCAGAAAAATATCCAGCAATAAATTAAATAATTAAACTGTTTATGAATCATTTAATACTTAAGTTTTTTTTTTTTTTTAATAGAGATTAAAAAGTAAGTTTTAGCTATTTAAATGCTAGTAGAGTGTTTTTATTTTTATAATGTACTTTTCCGGTAGTGTTAGTCTGCAGAATTAAAAATACGTGTTTATCTATTGAAAATTACAGTGTGAATTGCGTATTTCACAGTGCATTGAATTGAAATATTTCACAGTGCATTGAATTGAAACTTTTTTGAAGAAATTATATTTTGTATTTTACTAATATATTCATTCTTGAACTGCATTCTTAAACCATGATTGATATTGCCTAATTGAAATTTTAAATATCTGTATTTCGGCAATAGTTATAGCTAAGCTATGTATAAAAGATTTTTTTTTTAGAAAATAGTAAATTATTTTAGGTAAAAAACTGCCATTCTGAAATACTTTGAAGAAAATACAATATTTTAAGAAATCTTTATGAAGAATTAGGTATAATGTTTAGAAAAGACGGGAAAATGATTTTTAAATAGTTATAATTTTAATGAAAATATAAATAAAAATAACGGGAAATAAAATTTTATAATTTGTGGTTAGTTATTTTATTGCAAATTTTGATTATTTTGTTCTTAAAATCAATATTATTAATTAAACTACTGAACTATCGTATACTATGACATCATAGTTTTAATAAGATCCAATCATATATGCTAATTTTGACTTGAAGTTTTAAAAAAACACATATATATTAGCTTTAATTTTAAACTGATTTTATATTCAAAAAATGTCTAATTGAAGAGTGTTTTGAAGCACACATTCATAAACTATTGAAATAACAGCATAATAAATATTTCATATGTTATTAAGATAAGCATTTTGCTCTCAAATACAACAATACCTGCTGTATGGAAAATCTTTGAACTTTTATTTTATCATATCTCTTAGTTTCAGCTCTATAATCAGTTGACAATTAACTTTTACCAATTTGTTGATGGAAACATTTGTTATTTTCTTTTATCTTATCATAAAGTAGTAAATCTGGCACGTAGTAATGAACTTGTTAGAGTTTTCTAAAGTGAGTAATTCATTAGAAGCTTCATTTAGATTAGATCATGGCTTCTTATAAATTTTCCTGATGGAATTATTTTTTTATCTTGAAAAGTTGCATGTACTTCTGAGTGCATGCATAAAGCAGATTGCGCAAAATAAATTATATAGTGTAAAAAAAGTTCTTTTTGATATCTACTTTATATATCATCTTGAAGATTTAAAATGAGACTGCATATCTTTTTTAAATGATCAAAAGCAAACAGTATTAAGAAAATGATTTTAATGATTTGATGAGCAGAAACTTCTTATATGGTGATTTTTTTTTTTTTTTTTTAGAGTCATGAATAACTTATTATCTTTAAAATTAACAATTATATTACAACCAATTGCATTATATATATATATATATATATATATATATATATATATATATATATATATATATATATATATATATATAAATGTAATTAACATTGGAAAATCTAGAATGTGAAATTTCAGATAAAAAAATTATTCTTTTGCAAGTAGGTATTTATTTATCTTTTCCGAACCACTTTTGTAATGCAGTCATGTGAGGTCATGACTTGCAATTTAAAAAACACTGGTTTAGGTTTGTTTTTAACTTTTCATTAGATATTAAGCTTATGTGTGGAAAAATCAGAGCTGAAAAATTTTCTTTGAATTTTTTTTTAATGCTTCATTTTTCATATCTATATCACTGAATGTCCAAATTTGTCTACTAATATTGAGATTTTTTTAAATTTGTGTATGATCTAAAAATGATCAAAGGGGTGCACATTGTACAGTTTGATTGTGCATTTTTTAACTGCCAGTGAAATTAGTTAAGTTATAGCTTTCAGATTAAATTTTGATATACCTATAGTTCTGCAGAATAAGAGTAGATAAAATTTTGTATTTTAGTATTGTATACCGATGTTCTCCTTCTAGAATATAGAAGTAAAATTTTAGTCCTATTAGTAGAGTTCTAGAAGTTCAAGAAGCAGTATATATAGTTTTATTTTTAATTATAGCCGTTAAATTAATCAATGTTTGTGACATTTCCTGAAATATATTGATGTTTCTAAATATCTCATTTTATGCATTGCAATTTTTATTTTACCAATATTTTTTGTGGTATACTATTTATTGGTACAGTTTGTTTTACCACATACCATTCATCTTGCCTTTTCACTCCCATAATATTTATTTCTATAGTATATAGATACTGATTTTTCCCCCTGTTGAATTTTGTTCTTCATTTGTCAGTATGTAGACAATCACACTATGTAAGTATATTTATACAACTTTGTTGAAAGTGCATATATTTATCTTTGTATATAGGTACATTACTCTTCTTTTTTTTAGTTTTATTGTTTATTTATAGTTCATGTAGCAGTCTTTGTATATGCTGGTCAGTTATTAAAATTTCACATTCCATAGGTGTTGAAATGTAGTCCTATACTTGCATTAATGTTTAGTAAATTGAAAGTCGTATTCCATTGGTTGACTGACTGGTTTTAAATGTACTTGTTCCTTATTTACTTGTAAATGCTTTTTCGTTTGAATGTAAGTACTTAAGTTATATTTTTGCCATTTAGATGTTAGATGAGGATATTTTATATCCTAGTCACTTATTCTTATCTGCAAATTTGCAAGATATGTAGTATTCTTTTATGAGAATGTGAAAGATAAGTAGTGATATTTAAAAATCACTTGAAGCCTAAGACATGAATTATTTTTTCACTAAGCAGCAATCTTCCAACTTATTCTAAACTGATCTTCAAGTCTAAACTTTGTAATTGTACTGAAAAAAAATGCATGCTCTAAGAAATCTTTTAAATGTTATACACTGTGTAAAAGAATTGACCAGGAAAATGTGTGTGTAAAATTATTCTTTCATAAGGAGGGAGGGGAAAATAAGTTTATTAAAAATTAACTTACTATTTGCATGCATATTTTTTTTTTAAATGATAATTCAAATTAAAATATTAAAGAACTATTTTTCTGGAGTGTTGTTGGTATTAGCTCAATGGAGACTGTAATTACTACTACCTTCAATTTGGAGCTAATTTCTAAATTTCGTCTGCAATAATGCATTTTATTTTTTGTCCATTTTTTGTAAGCATTTTTGTCCTACAACTCTATTAATTTCTTTATACTTTATCTTATAATGTACTCCAAGCTTGGAACTATAATTATCCTAATTGTATATCTATATGGAATGTTTAGAATCAAAGTGAATAGAGTCTATAAAATGTTAATAAAGATAAAGTTAATGCGCTCCATTACATTTCATTCAAAATCCTAGGAGACTGGTACTATTTATTGCTCATATTTTGTTACATTTCCGAACAAATTATTGTCTATAAAGCAAGAATACATCTCAAACTTGGTTGAATTAATAAATAGACTTTATTACACTTTGGTACTAAATGACTCATATAAAAGTGTATGTTGTTAATTTTTTTTTTTCAATTGTGATTTGATTTCATGACATTTTAAATATATAATAAGATAAATACATGTTATTGTGTTATAAGTATGGATTTAATTTAAAATTTACAATTTTCTTTTGCACAAATTATGATTATTGTACCAATTTTATGAATTTTTTTATACATTGGATTCTTGGAGAAATGTTTTAATTTTAGATATATTTTTTTAATTCTTATAATATCTTTAAAGCAAATATCTTCAAAAGTATGTGTGAAATATGGAAGACAAACAATCTGTTATAATGTGTGAATGATCCCCCCCCCCCACCCCCTATTTTTTAAGAATCATGTTCTGTGTAATTTCCTTTGAATAGGTTACTTGATAGCTGTTTTCTAGTTGTACTACCAGTTGTCTTTTGTAAAACTCCCATGTGGGAATTTACAATTAGAAATATTTTTACACAGTGTTTATACTTATCACTAATGTTTTATAGTTTTCAGAATATTATGAACTTTTCTCCTTACTCCAAATACTAAAGATTTTTTACTGGAGGACTTGAAATTACTTGAAATTATATGCTATTTTAATAATTTTTGCTTAACTTAATAATCTTTAATTTAATTGCATTAAAATAAAAACTCTTTTGTACTCATTCAAAAGCATATATTTATATCAGAATATACACCTTTTTCATATGTTTGTTCATTTCAAATCAAGAAAAGGAAAATGTTAAATTACTGCATTTATTTGTTAATTATTATTTAGATTGTGAAATTGTTTTAATGCATTTAAATTAAAAAAAAATATATTTTTTATTTTTCTTGTTTGCTTCAACTGTGTTGAAAACTGTCTGGGACCATTTGTAAAAAGTTATTGTATTATTTGTGTATAAATTATTCGTCAATAAATAAGCAGCAATTTGACTTCCTGCACATGTATCTATGCATTTTAAATATCTGATGTGTGAATTTTCATGAATGAATGGTTTATATTATTGTTCTGTGAAAACAAAAATTCTGAGATTTGTTTATTTTGTACTAATAAAATGTACTTCATTGACATTTTTGTGAAAGTTGATATTTTAAAACTAGTTTATTTTGTTTTTAAGTTCGAAGTGAGTATTTAAAAACTTCTTTAAATAAAAGCAAATAAAATTTTGTTTGATTTTTACACATCATTGTCATTTTTCCCCATATAAAAACATTGCATCACTAATAAACTATTTACATGAATTTTATAATACAGTAACAGGGGAGCCAGCCGACTTGGAAAACCTTAAAATCAGCAGTACTGGAAAGTCAGGGAATTTTGATTGACGCCTGTAAATTTTAGAATAATGCTGTAATTCATTGCTTTCTGCACTGTCCTATGGATGACAAAATTTGAAAAATTTTATACTTTAAAAAAAGCTTAATCTCTAACCAACATTGATATTTTTCACAGTAAATAAAACTGTTTTCATGAATAACTGTATTTTCTTTTTATTTTAATAAAACAAAATATAAAGTTTAATTGCATGACGGGTCAGTTTAATTTTCTGAAAGTTGCATATTAAAAAAAGGTAATATTGTTTGAAAAAATTGCATAGGAAAAAATGGAGAAAAATGACTTGGAAAAGTCATTGAGAATAGAAAAATGTAAATGCTGGTCATTTTGAGTAAAAGCTATGAAAATGTTACCTATCTATAATGGAATCCTGCCTTAAATTGTGAAAATTTTATGGTCCTGACTGAAGACATATCATTCAATTACATCTGGTAAGACAGAAGCATGTCTAACCCCCCCCCCCCCCCCCCCCTAAAAAAATCAGGTCTCTAGCGATTCCATTACATCTTAGAAGGTTTTACTGTATTTAAAAAATCCACTCTAAAAAAACATTTCAAATAGAAATTCTTATTTCTGTTTTTAAATGTATTCTATATGGGGGGAAAAAAAATGTGATCTGCAAATACATTATTTTATGTATTCTTATATTCTCAAGATCATATAAACATTTCCTGCCAGAAAAGGGTTGTATGTGCTGAAAACTTTGGCCAAAGAGTAAGGGAATCATGAGTGGGGAAAAAAATTAGAAGCTTTGTTTTAGTTATATCAGATGGAAGAAGAATATTCAATAGGGTAGGTCAAAAAAAAGAAATTTTTTATTTTCGGAACGCTTTAGTGCGGAAAAGTTGCCTATTGTAATAAGAAGAAAAGCGGCATAAAAATAAAAAAAAAATCGGTTAACATCTTCCATTCGTCCATCGTACTTTAAGTTGATGAAAAATTGCACCTTTTCTCTAATTCAGGGTTCCTACGGGTCAGGGAAAACAGGGAAAAGTCAGGGAATTTGAAAATTTAGGTTAAAAAAAGTCAGGGAATTTTTTAAATATTTGAAAAGATCAGGGAAAAGTCAGGGAATTTTTTATATACTACTTCCATTAGAATTTCTATAATCGTAGTAAATGAAGAAATTTTGAATTAATTATTCATTCAATCTAAAATATTTATATAAAATTTATGCAAACTATATAACAATATAAAAAATAATTAAAACATCAAAAATTCATACAGCACATATGTTTTTATAGCATTTATCTAAATTAAAATCCATTGTGGAGGGTTTTACAACAATATATAAGCCGAATTTTTACTGAGAAAGGTCAGGGAAATTTTTGAATAAAGTCAGGGAAAAACCTGGAAAAGTCGGGGAATTTTTTTACCAGAATTATGTAGGAACCCTGTAATTTTTTTAAAGTTAATTAAAAATTTTAAAATAAACACACTTTAGCTTTTTATCCTGGTTTCATGCTTTACATAACCTAAATAAATTAAATTCTAATCAATAATCTAATTTTTCCGTTCGCGCAACATTTTAGAAAAAAATAAATAAATTTAGCAATTTTTCGCAATTTTCACCATGCAACTCTTCACTCGTTTTCCTAGAACAAAACGACCCAGAATTCACCACGTGGATGAGGCATAACCGATTTAGTCTTCAGAGTTGTTCGTATCTAGCCATCTCTAGCTTCATTTCCATATACTTTATTCGAGGTCTCTGTCACAATTTTGACGCACATCTTAACAGTGTGACAAGGAAACATTTGTATTTCTCTCATGAGAATAGTGTCAGAAGTGATGAACGATTTAACATCATCTTCACTTAGGTCCCGCAGCATTGGGGAAGGATACACCGTACAAGAATTCGGATTAATAATTTCTATGTAATCCAAAGCTTGAAAGTTTCCATTTGGTGGCATTACATTTCTAACAGTCTTCTTCTTTGTGACGGTTTGTCTTGCTTTTACGATCCTTCTGTAACCAATATCCCGAATATGTTTTCTTTAATCGACTATCATTGCCAACAGAACATTCTCTGGATGCGCAAAAAACACATTTTGTTCTATTACTAGATTGACAAATTGTAGTAATTCGTCGGATAAATAGTGTGGTGTTTGAATTGCTTGAAATACATGCTTTGGTCTGTCAGTAAAATATTTGCTTATTTTTATTACACAGGCATGTATAATTTTATGATGAAGCCAAATATATTTTTTAAGTTTTCGGATGAATCTAATACAATCTAAGGACTGAGTTGGCCGCAGTTAGTCATCTGGAATCGGACAAAGTACCAGGGTCCCAATTCGCCAAGTCTTCTGGACAATATCCCAAGGTGATTGCATTCAAAATGTCCCCAAAACACTGTTGTTTTTCGCTCAATAAAACCCTGTCTATATCAGGAATCGAACAATCTGTGGGTTCACAATCGACCACAGGAGCTTTTACACAACAAGTGACTTCTACCCAATTGGCTCACTAAAAGATTTAGGCCCTTCAGTTTGACCGTGAATATGTTAGAAAATTTGGCGATAAGAAAGCTCATTAAAATACCGGATGCATATGCTTCACATTTTATGATTTTCTAGTCAGTTCCATCCAGTGTTTGGTACAGTACCATCACACACTACTACTTCTAGTTTTTCTAGTGATATTGATAGTTCAGACAAACAAGAAATAATGCTTTGACTTATATAATTTGATGAACTCGAGGAAGGAGATACATGTCCAATATAAGTTGATCCAGGTTCATGGATAAGAGAATGGTGTTCTTATTTCACATTACTGTGAAATTGATTGGCATTAAATTTTTCAAGGAACAAAGTATCTCATTTTTGTCCATCAAAAAAAGACCTGAACTTTCCTCAGGGGGTGTGAATTGGCTTTTCAAATCCGTTCTAAAACAACTCTTGTCTCTTTTTATTTTAAACTTACCAACCACATCAGAAGAATCTGTGTCAGTTATCCACTTGATGCTATGACAGCTTTTGGCCAATCAGAAACTCCGAAACGATCGCTGTTTAGCGCTGTTCCATTAATTTTAATTCTCATCTGCTATTTGGGCTTTTGTACTTGGTTGTGTGTTCAAGTACACTTTATTTGCACCACAGAAATAAAAAAAGGTGATCGAAAAGTATGTCGAAAACAAGTCTATGTACTTGATTTGTATTTATCTTCCTCATACTCAGAGTCTTCAAAAGAAGTGTGTTTGAGTTCATCAATTTCATAGTACACGGTCATTTTAGGAAATTTAAAACTATTTGAGGAACCACTCAGTGCTTGCTGAAGATCACGAGCTTTCCGCTCGGCCTTCACATTTAACTTTTTGTAACTGTTTTGTAAATACATCCGATTTTCCCCCAAATTGTTATTCCTTTGAAGAGTCATGAACATCAACTCAAAGACACGAATTTTCTTTGTTAATTATTTTATATAAATATTTAATTAGAATTACACATTGACATGCATGTGGTCTTTTTAATATATAAATACCACATCCAACAATTCGACGGTTGGTTGGATAGGATGTGTGTGGAACTCAATGTGTAACCACCACCACATGGTGAGTTCTGTGTTGTTTTGTTTTAGCAAAACGAACTAAGAGTTGTACAGTGAAAATTGCAAAAAATTGGTAAATTTATGTTTTTTCTAAGTTCTTGTGCGAACGAAAAAAAATTGGATTATTGATCGGAATTTAATTTATTTGGGTTATTTAAACCATGAAACAAGCATAAAAAGCTAAAGCATGTTTATTTTTAAAGTTTTAATTAACTTAAAAATATTAGAAAAAAGGCGGGATTTTTGCAATTTTTCATCAACTATAAGTACGATGTGCAAATGGAAGATGTTAACCGATTTAAAAAAAACTTTATGCCTTTTTTCTTCTTATTACAATAGGCAACTTTCCCACACTAAAGTGTTCCAAAAATAAAAAATTTCTTTTTTTCGACCCACCCTAATATTCAACCAACATTTTACAAAGCCTGTTCACCCATCTTTTAGCAAAAGTTGCAGAAGCTGATCAAACAGGTTTTGTAGGGTTATCTGTTGTGTGTTGAATTGGAAAGGTTACTGGCTAAATATGCCTATCTTTACTAGCTTTGTTTTGGTTTGTTTAGATGGGGGAAGAACAACACTGTTAGAATGAGCATCATTTACTATCTGACATGTTAGGTAAGTAAGAACAGTTTCTCCTTCAGCAAAGTCAATCAAATGTTGTATTGGGTGAATGACTCCCATGTGCTAAGGCCATAATGAGAATAGATGAAAATATTATTTTTCCAACGTTTATGTTCACTGTAATGCACCCTATATGCAGCACTCTGTTTTTCCTGAAGAAGGCTTCACATCTTGAAAAGGCATTGTTTTTTTGTTTTTATTTTTAATTTACTTTCATGCAATGGTACAGCCAGGATCTTCATCTGGGAGGTATTTTGGATTACGGTTATTCATAAAAGTGCAAAAAATGGACAATTATGTTTATTTGTACTCTGGCCTCCCCCCCCCCCCCGCATAATCGCTTCGTGATTCCATTCGGTATCTCGAAGCAATCCCTATTTTCTAGCCAACCCCAGACATAATTGTTTCGCGTTTCCACTCTGGATCTAAATGAATAACCATATAAATCTCCTCTCCTCTGAAATTTTCACTTTGCTGCCTTTTCTCCCTCCGCCAACATATATGAATCAAATTACATATATAGTATTACGAATATTTTAAATAGTTGTTGTTTGTGCTTAAAAATAATGTAAATGGTTCAATTAAGCTCTATTCATAAGCTAATATTAGTTTTTGTTGCATTGAAATATCTCAATTTGTAGATTTTCTGCAAGCAAGTAAAACCTATTGGTTTTCAATGGGAGTCTATGGGAATTTAGCGAAATACTGGAAATAGCACCAAGTTGGTGTCAACTTTTGGTGATACATCGCCAATTTGGCACCAGAGGCCCCTCCCTTTGTAACTCCCCTTATAGCGTCAGAAAGCTCTGACCAATCAGATGCGTTTTGCGGTATCCACGCAGATTTTCATTGGTCCATTTCCAAATCGTTACTTTTTTTTATATATAGAAGAACAAAAAATGGACAATTATGTTTATTTGTATAAAACAATACATTTTGATAAATAAATGAAGAAAAACAAGTAGTTTCTATATTTGTATAATTTGGAAGAAATTTTGATCCTTAACTACTTCCTCTTTGCTGCGCCCATAGTTTTTACTTTATTAAGTGTGTTTTGAACCAAATTTCATAACTTTTTTTGTTGGATGCAATAACAGTATTTTTTTAGGATATCATCTTTTATACAATTCGATTGATTTCCATATTGATTTATTCTGCTAATATCGTCCAATACTGAATAATTTTCATAGTCATCTCTAAATTGCAAAGTTGCTTCAAAGAGGGCATCACCAGGTGTTGTCCTCACAATGATTCTTAATTTTCCGAACATTCCTTTTGCTTGGCCATCTTTTTTCACTTTTCCAAAGTACAAACGAGAGTTTACTATCACCTCTTTTGGAGGTATTATAAGATCTGATCGAACAATGTTTTTCAGTGAAAGTTCTGAACAGTAATTGCCATAAGTCATTTGGACAAGGTTATTAATATGAATCAATAATACTGCAGCCGCTTTCAAAGACCTGGAATCTGAAAAAAAAAAATAACATATAAATAAAAGTTGCAATCGGTATTTTAGAGTTATTTTTGTAAGATAAAAGAAATATAGGATGTATTATTTTAAGATTTCTGATTGATGAGAAATTTGAGAAACTGCACGTAAATATGTGATATAGCCAAAGGTTTCTAAAAAATTGGATAAAATTTATGCAACAAATAAAAAGTTAATAATAATAAAGCTTCTGCAGTGCAATTTATTATTAAATTATCTATTTATTGAATGGCTGGCTTCCTTCACACATTTTTCAGAATAAAAAAGTTTATGATATAGAAAATTAGTTATAATATATCTCTATTCTAAAATAGAGTTAGTAAAGCTGCCACTGCCATAATTGAGTCTATTTCATCTTTATAATTCCTATCTTATTGTGTAGAAAATATTGCATATAAAAACATGGAAACTGGTAATTTTGTAGAATAATGTATGATAAACATGCAGAAGCAGATGAGTTTTAAAGCTAAGAATTATTTTAAGCGCTATTTATGTTGAAATTGGTCAAGATAGTTCAGTTGTATAAATTTTATAGGATCAATATTTTGTACACATATACTTGACTAGATTGTGGTGTGCAGTGTCTAATCATTTTTTAAGTTTGTCTAATTTTTTTTTCCAATTTTTTATTTAAAATTTCATTATCTGAATAAAGATTTAATTCATATTTTGAAATAGCAGTTTTTACCTACTGTTACCAATTTAAAAAAAGACTAAATAAAAATACTCTCAAACAATGTATCTTCAGTTGAAATATATATTTATATGTGAATATGGAAAAAGGAAGAAAACTTTAAAATAATTAAATTATTAGGTGCGAAAAGCATTGCATGGTGATAATTACATGCATATTTAAAAAGATTTTCTTAGAGAGTCTAAATGAATACTTTTCTTACGATTAATCTTGCTTAATTAACGGAGAAAACAGCCATCAACTGTCGCTACAGCGGTGGATGCAGTCTTGGTAGCCGAAAAATCCCCCATTCAAAGGAAAATGAATGGCAACCTCATTATGGAAGATCACCACTGGCCGTGGTAATTTTCAAATCAGCGTGTTTTTAGAGCCTGCAGCATCTGAACGTGACTTTGCAAGCATGGCTTGTAGGAACAGAGCCCCCTAGCATATTTTAATGTACGCGGTTTTGATGTATACTTTACTTAGGACATATTTTCCGTGTCCTAGTAGTGAGATACATCAAAATGAGTTAATGTGCCATCTATGTGATAGTAATTAAATATTTTATAGCCATTTGGACTTTTTCTAGCTTGAAAATCAGATCGCAACTCAGAAGCGGATCAACTACCTCAAGGACCCCTAGGCCTGCCTTTTTTAGAGACTCCATACCCTCCTTCAATGCAATATATTTCAGTGTTTTCTGCCGTTGAGGGGGCTGTGTATCCTTTGAAGAATTTTTTTTACTGATGTACATTTACTTATTATATACACATCTTATTGTAGGTGTAAGTAATACTTAGAAAAACTGATTTTGACAAGAAAAAAAATGTTTTTGTGGGTAAAAATTGAAATTTTAATTTTTTTTTTAAATTTAAATAATTTTAAAGTTTGCTGTTTTTTGATACATTACTGTGTTTAAAACAGTAAAGCTCCTGCAAATATTTGTGAAATCACTCCATTGTTTTTTTGTATCCTCAATATAGTGTACTTAATAAAATTAGGGAGGGATTTTACAATATAATGAAAATAAAAACAAAAGATGAAAATCGAAACGTTGAAGGAATTATGATTTTTGCTGTGTTTTTGTCTATGTTATATATATATATATATATTTCCTCATAAACTAATTCATTAATTGTAAAATCGACCCCTTTAATTTTATAAGGTACACTATATTGAGGATACAAAAAAAAGAATGGAGTGATTTGACAAATATTTGTAAAAGTTTTTTGTTTTAATCACAGTAATGTATCAAAAAACAGCAAACTTTAAAATTCTTTAAATAATAATAAAAAAAAATCTCAATTTTTACCCACAAAGTGATATGATATTTATTATTTTTTTTTTTTTAACGTAAGTATTACCTATAATAATATGTGTATATAATAAGTAAATGTACATCAGTCTCAAAAAAAAAAAAAAAAAAAAAAAAATTCTTCAAATGGTACCGAGTTTCCTTAAAAATAGAAAGAAGCACTTTTAGTGCACGTAAATATTGAAATTTGATAAAATTCAAAGTGTCATAATTCGGTAAGTTTGGGTCGTGAACGAACGGCATTTTTCAAATGTCATTCCTAGACCGAGGACAACATTTTCCTAAATATGCAAGCAGCGTAAGAAGAAAAAAAAATTGTATTTTAATATGTATACAGCTTCTTATAAAACAAATCAATATCTAAAAGCTCTGCTTGATTTGTACGCTTTTTGCAACTGGAAGTATGTCAGCAAATTAAGAGATAATCGAAGAGACACCGATTTTGAATACTCGGTATAGTAATTCTGTGAGCATTTTTAATCTTTTGCATACGTTTTCTTTCAGAATGGATTTACAGTAAATAAATTTACAGATTAATGCATTTTCACATAGACATTTATATGGAGTATCTAATCTTAAAAAAACTTTCCTAATTTAACAATGAATTTTATTACTACAATAAATGGGTCAGATGACGATGGCCCAGGGCACTAAAAACTGAGAGTCGAAAATTAGGCAAAATGCTTGATTAAAACTTAATAGCTTCTTTAAAAGATATCATTTGAAGAGACAAGTCTTACCCAGGCTTCGTGGGCATGGCTGCAAAATATGTAACGTGTAAATATATTACTCTGCGTAAATCCGTCACAAACTGGACAGTGACGCAGCCAAGGGGAAGGGGTTTTTGGGTTAAACACTCCCCTCCCACACACACAGCTAAGAAAAAATACTATAATTGCCACTTATATGAATCAAAACCAAAGTTTGTATTAACTTTTTGGCTTTTTTTGGAATCCGCCGCTTTGATAAATCAGATTCTATTCAACAAAGTGATTCAATTAAACGGCGAAAATTTTACTTAAAATTGAGAAAGCGCATATTACATGCATTGGTTAGGTGAAAATTGGTTATTTAGACTAAGTTCTTTTTTCGAAACGTCTTATGCTAAAAGAATGCTCATTTCCTGCCGTACAGACGCTTTGAGTTTAAGTATTATCAATACAAAAACCCTTAACGGGTTAAAAGTTTGTGACGCAGCACTTTATCTTATGCTCTAAGAATTTTAAATATGGAACTTAAAAATAATGATATCAAATTTTGAGTGACGCTATGCTATTAATTATAATCTCTCTATATATTATTTATTTCATCTTTTTATAATCGCATGTGCAAAAATTATATTCAATTTAAAAAAATGTATAAAAGTTTATTCATTGATGCTTTAACATTTACACCTCTCATAAATTCCAAGTATGAGTTTTAAAAGATATGATATCAAAATTTTAGTGACGCTTTGATGTGGCTTTAAACGATTTGTTTTAAAATTAAATTTAAATTATTTTTGTTTTGCTAAGATATATTCACACATCTAAATAATAGTTTTAATTTTCCAATATACTTTAAATATGTCACTTTCACTGAATTTATATAATGCATTTAAATGTATTTATTTGAATAAATTGATTTATCCTTTGTCCAATGCTATTAAAAATTTAAAATAAGATTTACGTAAATAATTTTTTTGCCTCATAGTATCCATTTGAATACATTTCCCTTAGTTTGGATACAATGACGCAAAAAAATTATTTACGCAAATCTTATTTTAAATTTTTAATAGCATTGGACAAAGGATAAATCAATTTATTCAAATAAATACATTTAAATGCATTATATAAATTCAGTGAAAGTGACATATTTAAAGTATATTGGAAAATTAAAACTATTATTTAGATGTGTGAATATATCTTAGCAAAACAAAAATAATTTAAATTTAATTTTAAAACAAATCGTTTAAAGCCACATCAAAGCGTCACTAAAATTTTGATATCATATCTTTTAAAACTCATACTTGGAATTTATGAGAGGTGTAAATGTTAAAGCATCAATGAATAAACTTTTATACATTTTTTTAAATTGAATATAATTTTTGCACATGCGATTATAAAAAGATGAAATAAATAATATATAGAGAGATTATAATTAATAGCATAGCGTCACTCAAAATTTGATATCATTATTTTTAAGTTCCATATTTAAAATTCTTAGAGCATAAGATAAAGTGCTGCGTCACAAACTTTTAACCCGTTAAGGGTTTTTGTATTGATATCATTACTTTTTTGAGGCTATTGAAAAAAATAAATAAAACAATAAACACACACAAAAAAAATTAAATACAAAGAATTCATAGTCAGGATTTCAATTCACCTTCAATCTCTCCCCCCTCCCTCCCTGCAAAAAAGGATGACCATACTTCAATTTTAAAGAGCACCGTGCAATGAGATTTTTATAAGAACTCTTTGGTAAGATATGGAAGTAATGTACAATATGCATGTTTAGAGGGTATTTCTGTTGGTTTGCTTCAGAGATATAAAAAGCTATGTTAAATTTTACTATATAAAAAAATTACTTTGTTAAGAAAAATAGCAAGAAATATTACTCTTTAAACCTTTATATATATATATATATATATAACAATCATCGCTCACTTATAAAAGTAATTCCATACATTTATATTAAATCCAAAACTACAAATTTCTGCTTCTCCCTTTTCTCATTCCTAGGGCAAAATAATTAAAAATTCTTTAATTTTATATAAAATAATCTTTCACCATCCCTATTTAAAATTCTTTATTAACAATAATAATAAATCATATAAAATAATCCCCTGAGCTTCGAAGATTCCACTTCTGCTTTTGCACCCACCTCTTCAGCTTACCTAAATAATAAAATCTTTCAAAAATTAGTTTGAAAAAAAAAAAAAAAAAAAAAATCTGCAAAATTTGTTGCTCACTAACATAAATAAATAAATAAGCACTAACTTCCCTAATGTACAGTCATGGAAAAAAAAAGTAAACACCCCTACTAACTCCTCAACAAATTACCGTAGAAGAAAGTTACTGGTACCGAACGATTGGAAATAAAGTCTACTTTTAAATGTATATAAAATTTGCTTAAGGGGTTATCTACATATTAAAACGAACCATAACTTTGTTTTTTTCAGTTGCAGTACACAATTTTTACAGCATAAATGAATTATACACCATTTAATTAGCCTAAAAACAAATTTTTATGCAATTCGTACTATAAGTTCCCGAGAAATTAATTATTTTAAAACAAGCTTATTTTAAGGGCTGTATCCAAATTGAAGTTCGGTACTCGATTGTTAACCGAGAAAGCCCCCTTCTTGATCAAGGCACCTTAAGCGTCACTCAAGCAGTCAATGAAGTCTGCTAGATTACAGGACAGCGTAAGACATTTCAAAATATCTAATCACTTCTATCATAGACGGCCCCTTAAACCATGATTTTGCCGTTTTTTAAACATAATTTGAAAACTATTTGGAAGAAAAATGTGAAATTTTGGATTTCCATAAAGCAGGACTTAATAAATCTAAATCCATCAAAAAAAATTTTAGGTTACAATTCATAATTTTTTCGAATATTAATTTCATAATTCATATCATAAAATTATAAAAATTGCAAATTCAACGTATTTATGTTTGGGTATGTTAGTATTACTGCTACACAAAAAATTAGCACATTAGGAGCATAATTTCAGGAGATATGAATAAAAATATGAAAATATAATTTAACATTAGAAGCACTAAATTTTGAATGTTTATAATTCAAAAACTTATTATTTAAGTTACTTGAAATTTGGTGCCTAGGCATAGTTTGAACCGAAGATTTGAAATATCTCGTTAAAATTGGGTATTGCCATTGAAAAAAGTAAAGTTTGGATTTGTTTTAATATGTAGATGGCCCCTAAGAAATTTTATATACATCATTTAAAAATAGACTTTATTTCCAATCATTCGGTACCAATAACTTTTGTCTACGATAATAATTTGTTAAGGAGTTAGTAGAGGGTGTTTACTTTTTTTTTTCCACGACTGTACATTTCACCTCTTCTCCCTCTCCCTACTCCCCAACATTAAAAAAATTTAAATCTTTATTTTTATACAGAAAATTCTTCTATATAAATTATCCTCCTATTCCTCAAAATTACCACTTTCCCACTCCAGCCTAGAGATTTCAATCTTTAAAGCTTTTTAGAAAATCGGATCTGCAAAGTCTGTTGCTTAATAATAAAATATATAATCATGTACACTTTTAATTATTTTTCACACAATCAATTGATGTCATGATAATAGTTGTTCTGAGCGAATATTGTGTTGGCTGGGCTGTCGTACAGATAGCTCAATTGGAAGAGTACTGGCAATTAAAGCCAAGGGTTATTAAAGTTCACTGTAATTCAAGATGTTTAACCCCTTCGCGACAAGAGCCCTTTGGTTAATTTTTAACCTTTTACTACATGTTTTTAAAAACAGAAAATTTTCTGTAATTGAATCACAGAAATGCTCCCATTAAAGAAGGTAAACTTTACAATTAAAAATAAGTGGTGAGAATAATGAAGGATTCTGAACACCTTAAGTGGCCAAGTATACCGGTCGCTCATTCCCAAGGGCTTAAAGGTGCTTTTTTGCTATTATAACCTTTAGGATTTACAATATAAAAAAATCTTAATCACTTCTGAGGTAAATAAAGACAGTGGAAAAAAATCAAGATGGCAATGTTTTGATTGGCAAATTCTAAGCTGAGTAATTTGTGCTACAGAATGAAAAAAATATAAAGTTGTAATAATGTCCTCTTGTTACAGATACTAAATCTTTAAGGTTTTTGATGTGTGAACTACATATGGATACAGTAGAAGATCTTTATAATGCACACCTTGGTATGAGAAGTTGTGCGTATTATAGAATTTTGCATTATATAGATTATATTTCATACATCATTAAATTTACTTCGTATACATGCTTTAAATTACATTCCTTGGAACCAGAAAATGTGCAAATTATGATATTTTATATAATAGGTATAGATCACACATTATTAAGTTACCTTAAAGATATTAACTTGAAATATAACATCCAAATATGCCTGGGCAAAATCATCATTAAACATAACTCATGACTGACAGTTTTGGGAACACTAAATGCATGGCTGGCCAATTTATTCTTTTTCACTATTTTTAATAATGAAATCTTTGCCTTATTTTTAGCAGAATTTTCTTCCATTAAATAAAACAAAAAAAAAAAAAACAAAAAAAAAAAAAAAACTTTTGGAAAGCATGCATTTTAGTGCTGCAAGAAAAACTTGTCATGAGCTGCTCTGATTATAACACTCATTTACAAAAAATTTTAATATAATAACAATGTTTTCATTACTCCAAAATAATGTGTTAAAGGCGATAATGTATCATATTTAGTGTTCCAAGAAATAGCAATATTTGTAAAATACATGTGCTTCTTAACTGAAAAATTCATTGTTTATATCTGAGAAATACATTACATCTTCTGCATTAAAATTTTTTAGTGGCAGGCTTTTGTGATTGAACAAGGACTGCTTGCAGAGTGCTTTTAAGGATTTTACAATATAAAATTATGGCTCTTGAACTACTATTAATCAAATACAGTAATAGGAATAAAAAAAATCATTGAATAGTTTATTTTAAAAAATTACTTGTATTTTCATCAGATATACTGATTATTACTACCATATGTTATATGTAACATATTTATTAGAAAAGTTACAACTATTTTCATGAAGTTTTGGATTCCCCCCCCCCCCCCATGACATACTGTCAAATTTCGCAAGGTTATTTTTTCTTGTGATGTTCCTCCCCCGACCGAGAATGGAGCGCGTTTTTTACAATCAACTGATTAATTTTGTTTTTCTTTTATTGCTACTTTTTTATGTTAGTGTGGTGATCTTTCAAATGCTATTGCAGAACGAGGCGATAAACGCGCTACTCTGTAAGTGGCACGGCAACCCTCCAGTGTACAGGTGGAATTGATAAAAAGAGTTTTTGTAGTTGGAATATGCGGAAATGTTACAGAATAGTGAATGGTTTAATGAAAGCAGAATAAAAACTTAATATTTAATTTAAGATGCGAGTCAGATTAATATATTAATTGAAATGGTTACTGAGTAATCACTTTATTAGTTTATACAAAGTCTAATTATCATGACAGCTACAATGCAGCTGCTAATGAAATTTTGTGAAACCAATCTTTTCTAAATAGTAACATGTTCTGAATTGTTCTTATTTACAATAATACTTCATTACCACAAATACCATATAAGGGAGCTGGCTACTTTTATATTTTTTTAAAGTAAATTATTTAAAGCTTTCTTTTAAGCATATTAACTTTAAAATTAAATAAAAACAAGTATCTTACTTTTGCAAAAAAACTGTTTTATCTTATTTATCTATAAACTTTAATTACTAAATAAGGAAAAGTATCATGATGAAAATTTTTACTTTTAGGAGCTCAAAACAACCAGTCAGGATAAAATGGTTCATTTTGAGCTAATCGTGATAATTTAAGTATATAAAGTAGAATTTACTATCAGTCAAAAATATGTCCAAGACTGAAATCAGTCCTGAGACTGAAGGTCTTGCACCCGATGAATTTTCATTTCGATACGAGAATTTTCGATAAATATCGAATTTCGATACGAGAATTTTTCTTAAAATGTGAAATATTTTCTCCTTAAAAAATGTTTACTTACTATGAATAACAATGAAATAAAATACCTATAATTACAAAATACTGCTCCATTTTAAAAAATCAGTCTAAGTATTTTAAAGCACATAATAAACTGTTTTCGTAGTTTAAAAAAAGATTTATTGCCAATATTCAGATTTTTAACTGTGACCTAAACCGCGCAAAACCGATGTGCAACGTTCAGTCTGCTAGCCCATAGAATAACATGTAATCCGCGATCCTAAGAAGTCCATTTTTTCATGCGGATTATATAAAAATTAAGAGTTTTCCTAGATACTAGGTTAGTCTTATCCACTTCGTCAAAAACAGATTCATTTTATATATTAATGTTTTTAAAAAAATCTAGACAGTTTCGGAGAAAAAAAAAAAGACAAACTTACACCATCGAAATTGCTTTCAAAATGGGTTTACAGATCTGAAAATATACTGCACGTAGAATTGTAAAAAATTCAGAATAGGATTAGACTGCAGATATAAGACTGTTTTAAAAAAATCAGAACAATAGGACCTATATTTGATGAGTTATTAACAGGCGGCTTTTCGCATTTTCTTTGATGTCGAGTTAGCTGTATATATGAGTTCCGCCATCTACGAATTCTACGATACGATACGATACGATTTTAGGCTTAAGGCTGCGTCACTCGGAATACTACCGTCTTCCATGATACAGTGAGACGTTTCTTAATTGCACTTCTGTCTTTGTTCCAATGGCGGATCTAAGGGGGGGGGGGCGAAGGGGCGATCGCCCTCCCCCCCTTGTGCTAATAAAGGGTTTGTAAAACGACATTATGCACCCTCACGGAAAATGACTTGGGGCGGAGCTCGAACCCGCCGCTACCCGACCCGGGTCGCGCCACTTTAAATCCACGAGACTCAGACTGGGTCTGGTCTTTTCTCTTTTAGAGTCGGGTCGTGCCCTGGTCTTAATTTTTTCTGCAGATTCGGGTCGGACCAGACTTCTTTTTCCTCGAGATCGAGCCTGGCCTGGACTTCCTTTTTCCTAGAGGTCTGCACTGGCCAAAATTTCCAGGTCGGGGCTCGGCCCGGAATAAAAGCTAAACATTCGGTCCGTGTCAGCCAGTATAAGCATTATTGGCCCGACCACGACCCGTGAACTCCTCTAAATTCTTCCTCCCGAGCCCAAGTTGGTCCGACCCGACCCGGGTCGCGCCAATTTAAATCCATGAGACTCGGGCTGGTTCAGGTCTTTTCTCTTTTAGAATCGGGTCGTGCCCGGATCTTAATTTTTCCTGCAGATTCGGGTCGGGCCAGACTTCTTTTTCCTCCAGATCGAACCTGGCCTGGACTCCATTTTTCCTAGAAGCCTGCACTGGCCAAAATTTCCAGGTCGGGGCTCGGCCAAGAATAAAAGCTAAACATTCGGTCCGTTTCAGCCCGTATAATAAGCATTATTGGCCCGACCACGACCCGTGCACTCCCATAGGCGTAACTTGGGGTCTAAAACTAGGGGGACAAAAATCTGGAGGCGCTTTTGAAAAAAATTATGCGCCCCCAACCCCCTCTATAACCATGAACACACAATTAAATTAAATGCGTCAAATTTTTAATACATAAATAAATTTTAAACTTAGTAATATACGAAAAAAAGGAGAAATCACAAACTAAGCATTTCACATTTTTAAAGAAACTAGGAGGTCGTACCCGGGCTTCCCGGGTTAAAGAATATAGGTGAAAACATTTTTTTTTAAATTGAAAACTAATAAATTTTTATGTGCAATAAATTTTTAGATTGACCACTTACATTAAAAAGCAATTTTTCATATTGAAAATACGAATTATACAATCAAATAAATTTTTGAAATTTATCAAAAGCGATATTTTCTTATTAGCCGCATGCTAAGAGTTATTTGCCAAGATTTTGCTACCTATGGCATCCTTTTATATTCTGATAATTTCAGAGCTTATACATGTCTGGTAAATTTGTGTTTTATTTATATTGTTTTATTTATTTATTCATAGGGAAGTTTTTAAAATGGATATCAGCCGTAAGAAAATGATGAACTCTTTATTTTGTTTTAAGGGCAAACGGATTAATCTTTCGTAATCGAGCTCCGCGCGATATAGATAAATTTAAAAAAAATATTTCATTCTTTAAAACTGTTTTTAAAACTATAGCCAATCAGTAAACTGAGATGAACTTTGTAATCAAATTCCATTTGAAAAGAAAATCCTATTTGGCGATCTAACAATTTAAATTGTACGAATATGTTAGATTTGTGTTTTTTCAATATTATTGTTTTATTTGTTTATAAAAGAAGTATTAATTTCGCTAATTTGTCTTTCACAAATATGTTAGATTGGTGGTTTTTTTCATATTATTCTTTTATTTGTTTTTAAAAGAAGCATTAATTTCGTTATGCAAAAATAGTCAGAAACAAATGCTGAAAAATGTTTGTTGCTTTATGTGCAAAATATTTATTATTATTATGTATTGAAACCGGCACGTGATGAGATGAACTTTAAAAAAAAATATGCTTAAAAGTTATTTTAGAAAATATAATACATCAGTCAATGAATACAGTTTTTAAACAAATTGCATTTAGAAGTAAATTTTTTTCCCTATGCGACGAAAATTGAAAATGTACGATGGTCAGAAGATTAAAAAATTGCTGTAGCGAAAATTTCAAGACCGAAATTTGATCGTGAAGTGTTGCCATTCGCAAAATGACGTCAGCGTTATGCACAGATACGTTTGTTCTTTATAATACAGATACTTAATTAGTAAAATCTAATAAAGATCAATTATTAGGATGTCGTTATCAATTGAGGCTCTTATGCTTAGATTTCCGGATTGAAAACAGCAATTTTCACCTTCTCAGAATTTGCATACGCACTTCTCATATCCATATTCATCATTTTTACAAAATTTGTATTTTGTTAGATCATTTAAAAATCATTGTAACTCAAAACATGAAGTCACGATTGTCAAAATCTTTTATGTGAACAGACGCACTCTTTACTTCAGATTCTAATCTCAATTCCGGAGAGTAAAAAATTCCATAATTTATGTTTTTTAGACGCATTTGTGTTAAAAGGCTTAGTTTTATCTAAGAAAATGATCGTTTTCTTTTAAATATGACTTTATTTTCACTTAAATAAGCATTTCGCCTAGTGTCTGAAACTTAGTATCAGTTCACATGCAGAAGGAAAAACAATATAGAAAATTTATGAGGAAAATTTATGAGGTGTTTTCAAAAGCAGTATGCCATTTTCCGTTATTATGCCCTTAATATAATATTCTGCTCCTAATGGGATTTTGCGCCACTAAACCCTATGCAACAATTTTGAATTTTTATCAGAAAATAGCGTGAATAAAGTTAAAAATACTTCATTATTTCTCTCTTGTCTGCAATAATGAAAGCTATCTAATTTTCATCATTTTGAAGAAATTTCATAAAATTCTTTAAAAATTAAAATAGAAAAGTTAGGATATTTAAAAACAAAACAAATAGTGCGATCACATCTACAAAGGAAGAGCTTTCAGTTTAAAGAAAATAATATTAAAATTGGTTCAGCAGAAAGATCACGACAGATGACTAAAAAACACACTTGTGTTTTAAATATATAGATTATATAAAATTACAAAAAATTAAATTAAGCAAATTATGTTATTTTGATAAAATTATAGTAGAATGTCCTAAAGCATAGGCGTAACCAGGGGGGGGGGGCTGGGTGCCCGGGCACCCCCCCCCCCCCCCCGTTTCCGCAGACTCGAGCACAATTATTAAAAGAAATCGAAATCTACAAAAGAAAAAAGAAGAAGAAGTGAAAGCAGAGTTCAATTAGTTTAGTTCAGAAAACTAAACGGTTAAGTTTTGAAATGTGATAAAAAAAGAAACCCACATTCTTTTTTTTTTTTTTAGAAAATTATGTCGTTTGTCTTTTTTAAAACTAGAATATTTGCAAGAATCTGTATTAGTCATAGTAATTCAAAAAAGTGGCTTTATAATCCCACTTTGACGTCCTTTGTCTGTGGTAGATGTTTTTAACGGCGTTCTTTCTATTGCATGTTTCTGCAATTTCATGAGAAATTAACGCAAGTTCTTGACGAGGATAGAAACTATTTGTCTTTTTGCTTTGGTAGTTTAAAGTTAAGAAAGAAGCAAAAAAAAAAAAAAAAACATTAAAAGGGGATGCAAATGTGAAACGGTAATTCCAAATTTCGATTAGCCCAGGTAAAGGGGGGGGGGGACACATACCCTGCCTCTTTTGTAAATGTCAAATAATAGCACAGAAAATTCAAATTAATATGCAGGTTGGTTGGTTGGTTGAATTTAGTGTTTCGTGGCCATTTTTTGACATTCTTGAAAGGAATATGGTTGCAGTCTTTCAAGTCAATATAGTAATTTTTTTCCTCTGAAAATTTGTATACGATTTTTAGAGTTTTTTCTCGTTTCGTGGCGTTCTTTTGAAAGTAGGAAAAGGAACACCGTTTCAACCTTTTAGCCCAGTGCAGTAAATTTTGACAAATTCGCGATTTTATTCTGTGATCATTTCATGATATTTACAAATTTCCCCCGAAACCGTGTGACGAAATTCACGCGATTTTTTAACAAAATCCGTACTTTTCGCCACTTACCTTTGACAAAATTCGTGTTTTTTACAGCTAACCTTTGACAAAATTCATGTTTTTTACCACTATCCTTTGACGAAATTCGTGATGGACATAAATCAAGCTAAATAACTGTGCTAAATATAATTTCTTCAGTTACATAAATAATACGTCGTTTCAACTCAGCCATAAATCTCTTCAAATGTATTTAATCTTGAAAATCCTTTGATAAAGATAATGACTTGTTGAGTGACTGCATTAAGACTCACAGACTACATTAAACTGATTTATTATTATTATTATGATATTATTATTACAATTATTATTACTGATTTATTATCTTATAATGAAAACATTTTTTCCATTCTGAACATGTAGTTAATCCAGAGAAGAGGCATGTAAAATGCTCTCTCTCTTTTACAATTTAAACAATGAGAATTAAATAGCTTAAATAATTACCGCCGCTTATTCATTTGATATAATAGTCTACAATTTCTTTTGTCAAAGGAGGTTATAAAGAGTGGTTGATTAAAAAATATGACAACTAACACATATTGGATTAAAACAAAGTGTGGATTTACACCGAAATGGATAAGTATCCTGAAGAAGGGTAAGTCCCAATTTACAATTTATCACGTACTCACGCCTGTTTAACGGGATTCAAAATCCCAACAATTCGCATTTTTTACCGCAATATTTTGACGGAATTGGCATTTCTTTAGCACGTGATCCTTCGATGAATTTCGCGTTTTCTTTCCACGATCTTTAGATGAAATTCGCCTTTTCTTTCCGTAATCTTTTGACGAAATTCGAACTTTCTTTCTGCGATCCGTTGACGAAATTTTCGTTTTTACCGCAATCCTTTGACGAAATTTATTTTCTGTTGCGACCGATTGACGAAACTGATATTTTTACAGGGAGATCATTTGTCGAAATTCGGGATAGTATTGCGCGACCGTTCGGAAATATTCTCGATATCTTTCCGTACCAATTAACAAAATTCTCTACTCTTTTCCGCAACATTTTACGAAATTTGAAAAAAAAATTCGTCAATCCTTTATCGAAATTCGTAATTTTTTTGCGCAATCTTTAAACGAAATTGGCGATTACTTTCTGCACTCTTTTATTGAAATTCCCGATATTTTTCCACGATCGTTTGAAGAAATTCTCAATTTTTTCCGGGACAGATTCACGAATTGATTTTGAGAAATTCCATAAAAGAAATAAAAATCGCGGACCCAATTTAAAAAAAAATACTTACTGAAGAATCACAGGCCTGTGAAAGAATTTGAAAGCGGAAATACTACCCAGCATTTTTTATTATGAGAGACTTTCCTTTTCTGTGCACAAATCGCGCGATCCCGCGCGATATTTCAAACCCTGTCCCTGAAAGAAAACTTCATTACTAGAGAAGTGGTTGGTTTTTTTAAACGAACATAGAATTAAACAAATCTAGGATTTGGGGGGGGGGGGGGACTGCCTTCGGCAACGTACTCCCGAGCAAGCTACGACTTCTTCTGTCTCGAACAAGCGAATCTTGAATTATTGCGTTTTTTATTTCGAGCAAAATTAAATTTTCCGCTTTCTTATAAGAGCTGATTTGACATTATTCTAATTCGAATTTAATCACGGCAATTGCAAAAATTACCAGAGAGTTTTTCTGTTTCAAAAAATTGCCTCAAAGCACGAAAATCCCCGCTAGAAAGTGCATTAAAAATTCGGAAAAGATTATAAAACCACAGGGAACGAAATTAACTAATTGGGTAAAAGATTTAAACCGGATTCGTTTTAGAAATGTCAAAAAAAGAAAAGAAAAAAAATCACCGCGAAATGCGAAAGAAACCCCTCTAAAGATAACATTAAAAAATTGTTAAAAATTGAAAAATTGCTGTAAGAATCTCGAAAACACTTTATTGAAAAGAAGACAAAGTTTACTGGGTAAAATATTGAAATCGGATTCTTTTTTACTTATTTGAAAAAATTGCCGCAAAATGCGAAAAAATTCGTATAAAAAATTAATTGAAAAATTCCAGAAATTGTCTTCCATATGCATGAGTTCAGGCATACAAGTCCTGTCAAATCTTACGGGTGCAGGCTGCATTGTTTTTCCAGAGCTCAAGCGCGCGCGCGCGTACACACACAGAGAGACATACAAGCACCTATCTTTATTATTACAGTCGCATCATGATAGTATAATTTTTATCGTCTTGATAAAAATTTAATCTATATTATCTTAACCTGCTTTACCTAATATATTCGACACACTCTGGGGTAAAAAATCTGAATTACCGTAATTTCCGGCCTATAATCTGCGATCAAACAATTAGGTTCAGACCCAGAAATCTTGTTTCATAAAACGTAACTTATCAAATCGCGATAAATATTTAACTTAAATAATGAAATAAAATTTCTGGGTCGAAACATGATTGTTTGAGCCGCGGATTATAGGCAGGAAATTACGCTATTAATGAATATTATAATTATTTATAATATTATAATAATTATTTATATAGACTTTCCTCCAAAATTTCTTGGGTCTCTCTGGTGATCCCTAAGAAGTCATGGAGTCACATTCTGAAAAAAATTCGTGCGCATGTACAGATGTACCGCATGTATTATCTGAGATTTATCATCCGGCAAAATTTCATCTACAAGACTTTGAGACTGATATAATTTTAGATCTCATGCAGTGTTCCCTTGTGCCTATAGAAGTTTCCAGCATGATTAAAGGCCTTTTTTTAATCTTTATAAGAAGTTAGGGTGCCAAAAGGTTTTACAGTTGTGACCACACTTAGTCACTGTCTTATATCACTGCTGCAAGGACATTTACGTATCTTTTTTTTTTACCATTAGATTTAGTTTTAATGTTTTGAACCCCTTCTCAACCCTCCTCACGCAAACAAAAATCGCGTTTGAGCTCTTTTTAAAAGAAATACCACACAATTATATCTTCTAAGATGGAAAACTGTCTAAAACGGAAATTCGATCGGTTTTATGGGATTCGTTTTAGCAGGTTTTACTATATAAGATATTGTTTGTATCCAACATGTTCAGGCTAAAAAGTCTGGGCACCCCCCCGTTCAAAAGGCTGGTTACGCCTATGTAAAGAATAGCAGTAAAATTTTATTATTTGTGAGAATTTTCGACAAAAACTTCAGGAACCCGATATTATTTTAAACCACGAATTATTTGTTTGCTTGTCTAACTCGGCGAAGCAAATCCATCCAGGCGAGAATCATCAATTTCTGTAATATAAATCGCTATTATTTGCATGTCACCTCTCTTTTATAAAGACACTGTAAAATTTTGTAAAACATTGCGTTTTATCAGTGCGCGATTTCGATTATATTATTTCCAAAAGTGAAGCATTTTCACCTGTGAAGAATTTCAAAGCAGCTGGGCTGTGAAAATGACGCACTTCTAAACATAATTCAGGTTTAAGAATTAAAATACACGCTTTTTTAATATATAATGACGTCATTTGCATCCGCTAAATTAATTCACTTTTACAATCCAGTCTTAAATTTCGTCTATAGAAAAAGTGTGCCTATGGTAAAAGTATGCCTCATTACCACGGAATAACAGCCAATATTCTTGACATAGCCCATATTTTAATTTGAACTTTTTTTTTCAGGTTTTATGAGAAAATGGCAACAAAATGATACAGTATCTCCTATTTTCGACTATTTTCCGTTTACTTTCAATGACTTTCAACAGAAATGAGGTACTTTTGTTGCCACTATAAGAAAAATGGTATTAAAAACTACAAAAAAAAATTAATATCTCAAAAATAAATTGAGATACAGCTTTCAAACAAATTGCATTTAAAAGAGAATTTTTTTTCCTTATACGACGGTGTAAAAATTTAAAATGTGCGATGTTTAGAAGTTTAAAAATTTGCAGTAGAGAAAATTGCAAAACCAAAATTTTATTTCAAATTTCAAAGTGTTGCCATTCGCAAAATGACGTATGCGTTACGCACAGATATGTTTGTCCTTTATAATATAGATATTTAAAAATATTGACTGCACAACAGTTATATCTCTTATTACGTCTAATGAAAAGTTCAATTAGAAAAGAGTTCAAACTTATTAAAAATGTGTCAAAGCTTTGGCTTTTTAAGAATTTTTAAAATGATGAGGATGGTGAGGGAGGTGACTAAGATAAATATGTTTAACGAACTTTGTCAAAGGGCAACAAATAATAAAAGTTTATTAAAACAAAACAACAACAAAAGAAAATCTGAAGCTAGCGTTCTGATTGAAATGACTCAGAAATTTTACTGCAATGCTTTTTTTTAGGGTACACAGGAAAATTTTAGCTTACGAATTTAAAAATTTATATTATTCTTAAATATAAAAAATTGTAAACTATTTGTCCAGGTTTCAAATTAAGAAAAGCAAGAACGAAAGTATGCATCGGTTATATAGAATATGAAACATTTTTCAACATTATCAATATACTGTTAAGAAATTTTCTTCTTTCAATCGATGAAATGAGCCTAAATAAACAATTTAAAAAACTCAGAACGCAGTTGAAAATCCATTTTGAAGAATTGCTTTCCATAGCAGATAATGTATGCGAATTCTTTTGTGCAACCTTGTATACGATCTATAGAGCTTTACTCATTCCACATAGCGAAACTAAATAGCTGGAAAATGCAGGAAACAACTATAAAGGTTTTTCTATGGAATTATCATTTTTCAGTTGATAAGGTATAAAATATACTTTTGTTCAGCCATGTACATCTTGTTTGGTTCAGCAGAAGAAAAAATAAATGAAATCATAAATATTGAAAGTGTATTTTTTTTGTAAACCCTTTCACAGACATTAATACGAATTTTTGGTTGTAAACCTGTATTTATTTGCATATCACATAATATACTAAAATTTACTAGAGCTGGAAAACGTGTAACATACAGTAATCACCATCCATAAGAGGCAATACATATGATTTCTTTAGCACAGCCGTATGAATTTATTCATATTCTAAAAGCATTTTTCTGTATAATAAGATATAGTTCAGCTAAAAAATGACAAACACTCTATAGGAATTCACCCCTAAGAACTAGCATGCTTAATGATTTCTTTCGTGTAGCTCTGTATTTGATCTATAGAATTTTACAAATTTTCCCCAAAGACCATAATGTAACGGAAAATTTTCGCGATTTTTTTCCGCGATCGTTTGCCGAAATTCGTGTGTTTATTCCGTGGTCGTGTGTCTAAATTCGTGATTTTTTCCGAGATCGTTTGCCGAAATTTGCGATTTTATTCCGCGGTCGTTCGACGAAATTTGCGATATTATTTTACAATCATTTCACGAAATTTGCGATTTTTTACGCGACCTCTTCATGAAATCGCGGTATTTTCCCGCAATGATTCGACGAAATTAGCGATTTTATTCAGCGATTATTTGACGATTTTTTCACCACTACCGATTGCCGAAATTTACGTTTTTTTCACTGCCAACTATGAAGATTGTAAATTTTTGCAGTCATGTGCCGAAATTCGCGATTTTTTCCGCGATCGTTTACTGAAATTCGCGCGATTATTTTTCCACGATTGTTTTCCGGAATTCGCGATTTTCACCCGCGATCAGCTGCCGAAATTATCAAATTATCAGCTGCCGAAATAGTCATCGTTATAGTAATTAATATTGTTGTTTTTCTGTATTCATGAATTTCGAACATAATCTGAAAATAAAATATAAGCATAAGCAAGTGTACTTTATGAATAATTCTAATTGCAAAATGCGGGCAGGGCTGGAGTTGATTTTTTAGCTTTTATGCCGGGCGGGGCCAATAGTTTTATTTTTTTATGTGGGTTGGACCTGGGCTTGGGCCTGATAACTTCAGCCCAGGTAAACCTCTAACTGACATATCGAAGCCAGCTTAACTTTTTTTTAAATGCTTAATTGCAGCCATCATCCCATAACTACTGAATATACCGGGTGTCCTAAAATGGACTGACTGAATTTAAAATTCAGTAAATTGCAAATGGTGACAGATATTAAAAAAATACTTGCAGGAGGGTTATAGATGTCGGGAACAGGGGTGATTATGTTCCAAATTTTCCGAAAATTTAACCCTCTCGCTGCGCAACCCGCGATTTCCACGGACAACGTAAAAGTGGCAAAATTTGCGCAACCCGCAATTTCCGCAGCAAATCTTTTTTTATGATCTAATTCTATTAAAAAAAACCTGTTTCACAAAGATTTTGGGACATATTTTACTCTAAAATGTGTGCAGTTTTGAAATGTGTAATAAAAAATATGCGCAATTTTTTAACCCATTTTGATTTAAATAATAATAATAATAATAATAATAATAATAATAATAATACGCAGCTCCAGGGTTAAGGCATTCGGTTCCAAAAATTTAGAAAATTCATCTATCCAAAAATTCGGACATACAAATAATCGCAAATTTTGATAAATGGTCTCCATAAAAAATCTATTTCGTCAATCGTTCGCAGAAAATAACCTCAATTTCGCCAAATGATCACAGAAAAAAACAAGAATTTGATCAGGGAGCCACGGAAAACATGCGAAATTCTTCAAATGATCACAGAAAACGCGAATTTCTTCAAAAGGCAGCGGAAAAGAACTCGAATTTCGTTAAAGGATCGCGGAGAAAATGCTTATTTTGTCAAATAGCCGCGAAAAAAAAAACTCCGCGAATTTCATCAAAGGATCGTGGAGAAAACCCGAACTCCTTCATAGAATCGTGGGGGGAAAAAAAACGAATTTTGTCAAAGAATCGCTTTAAAAACGCGAATTTAGCCAAAGGATCGCTAAAAAAAACCCGAATTTTGTAGAAGTGTCACGGAAAAAAACGCGAATTTTACCAAAGGTCTGCAAAATTACACCAATTTCGTCAAACGATTGCAAAAGAAACGTAAATTTCATCAAAGGATCGAAGACGAGCGAATTTCATCAAAGAGTCGTTGGAAAAATGCAGTGGTCTCTTTAGAAAACAGCACATTTACATACGTTTATTATTATAGGTATAATTTTTAACTGAAATAATATACTGAACTAATTTTTGAAAAAAAAAAAAAAAAAAGTTAACCCAAACCCAGCTTGCAGGAATCTACACTCAGCCTGAAATCGATCTGAATCCAAAACAGGTAACCCGATCTGCAACAAAAATAATTAGTGCCAGAAGGGAATCCCCCCCATCTGCTGTAACCTTACAGAATTTTTTTTTTTTTTTTTTTGAATTTCAGATATTTTTTTTTTCTTTTCTACTCTACCCCTGACAATTTTTTTAACTGCGATTCTTGATTTTAGTTTAAAATAGCAACGAAGATTGTGCAGGAAGCAAGAGGCGCTAAATCGGTTCCCGGAGGAGGTAGACTTAACGACCACTGTTTACAGCGCCATCTATCGCTGCTATTATACAGTAAAATCAAGAATCACAATAAAAAATCTCATGACATCTTACATAACCCTCCTGCAAGATTTTTTTAAATAGCTGCCACCATTCGAAAAGTACTAAATTTTAAAATCCATTTAAGGACACCCGGTGTGTTTTTTAATAAGTTTCAAAGCATTCTTTACTGAATTACAACTCACCTTAGATATAAAGAGACAAGCAGTCTTATACCAAATTAGTATTTTTTACAAAATTCTTTGATTAAAAAGTATTCCTAAATAATTATTTGGACGCGTCTGTTATGGAGATTTTACTGCATATAGTTTTTATCTTCAAAAATACTTAGACTTTCTTTAAAAAAAAAAAAGGGTCAACCCGAACCCTTCTCGCAAGTCGCAGTAGTGAAAACCCAATCCGAAACTGACCCAAACCAGATAAAATGTATATCA
The DNA here is from genome assembly GCA_963932465.1 of Maratus speciosus. Classification (NCBI taxonomy): domain Eukaryota; kingdom Metazoa; phylum Arthropoda; class Arachnida; order Araneae; family Salticidae; genus Maratus; species Maratus speciosus. The sequence continues at coordinate 147,696,654 of OZ010791.1, forward strand.
ATCTGCCCCAAAACCAACGCGCTAGGCGCAGCTAAAAAGTAAAAGTCAACCCGACCTGTAGCAGAAAAGTAGAAGTTAACCGGGCCCAAATCTGACCCGCATCGAAAAAGTAAAAGTTAACCGGCCCATAGCAAAAAAGTAGAAATTAACCCGACCCACAGCAAAAATAGAAATCAACCAGACCCAAACGCGACCCACAGCAAAAAAGCATAAGTTAATCCAACCAGCAGCAAAAAATAGAAGCCAACCGGACCCAAACCCGACCCACAGCAAAAAGTAGAAGTAACATGACCCACAGTGAAAAAATTAGCCCCGACCCGCGCATCAGATTGGAGTTTCCAAATTTCTAAAATCGCCCCCCCCCCCCCCCCCCCCTTGAGGACTCTCCAGATCCGCCCTTGCTTTGTTCCATGTTCGAAACAATAATGGACCATCGAATTCCAGAGAAAAACATAAAACATACTCTTTATAGATCTCTCTCAGTTTCAAACTGCCTATTTTACGTTTTTTGCTCTCAATTATATCTAAGACAAGGCCCACCAAACTTTTTGCGTACCCGGGTAAAAATCTTTATAAAAATAAGAGTTAATAAAATAGTACTATAAAGCCATTAAAATCTGTTTTTGATTGTGATTGAACAAATTATCACAATCTGTGTTTCTTTCGAACTATTTGTTCTGTGGGGGATTTGCACACAAATTTAAAGAATACATCACTAATTGGTAATGTAGCAACGGAACGAGTAATGGTGCTTGCCCTCGGAGAAGCACTGTCACCCATGCCTCGTAGGAAAGAAGCATTGATTATAATTTCATTAGATACATGCTTGTGAGTATGGATTTTGAAAAGAGAGGGGTTAAATGTAACATTTTCTTAGGAATTTATAAAAAATACTATCTATAATATACACAATTTTATGCTAAGCATGCCTTAATTTTAATTAATAAGCAATAAATTAATTATACAATGATTTACACTTATTACATTAAAGCATTCTACCTGCATATCATCAAAATTATACTAGCTGACCCGTCAGGCGCGGCGTTGCCCGGGCCCATTTTTTGTTTTTCGTAGGGTTGTTTTATAGTTTAAAAAAAAAATAGCTCTTGTTGTCTGAATTCTATAAAATTTTCATCTGTTATAAATATAACGGTTTTACAGACCGTGAGAAAATATTGATATCTAGTTGTAAAAGAAATGTTTTCCTCTCGCTTTTTTTTTTTTTTTTTTTTTCTTTGTTGTTTTGCGTCGGGTTCTTTAAAATAACAACAACAGCAAAAAAATCTTACTGTCTGAACTCTCTGAAATTTTATTTGATTGTATATATAGCTGTATCCAATTCCTCTTTGAAATTTCGTGAAAAAAAATTGCATATTTAATAGTGAAAATTTGAGCCGAAGCCGAGCGAACCCATGCCGAAACACCTACCTTTTTAGCATTTTCATCGAAAAATTCTCGGATTTTTTTTAATAGTTTTATTGATCAGAGCGTTTCAAAATTTTTGTAGGCACTGTAAATTTGGTCTTCCGAGATGCTCTTAAATCGATTGTGTCGAAATACAGACATTTACTTATTTTTTGCGTAGTGTGAGAATTCGACGATATCTCACATTGAAACTCTCAATTTACAAGGCAAAAGCCAGCATAGGGAAGCTAATGTATTTTCACCTAGCCTCCAAATTTCTCCAGAGTCCTAGAAAATGTCGCTAGAGATTAAACAAATACTTCAATTTCAATCAATCTTCGCAGAGGACACTAGGGTGAAAGGAACTCTTTTATCTAGCGAGAGAAATATTCTTTTGATGTTCACGAGGGTCTCGTTCCCGTGGGAAAGTAGAAAGTGAAACCAGATATTAAACCGGACGCCAAGGTTCCTGACTGCAGGCTATAGAGAAAGGGCTTGGCTATGAGATCATGGGCCACGGATGGTGAGTGGCTAATGGGAGTGGCTTTGGTCCTAGACGAAAAAACGAAACTTATAAAAGAGGATGCAGGAGCATTCTCGAGAGCTTAATTTTCTCTTCTGTTGAAGTTGAGACTTCAAGATGTTTCTGGCCGTGCAGAGTGGAAATCTCTCATGGGTCGACGGCTTCGGGACATATTCCGAAGCACAGAAAAGCGAAAGCCAGGTGTGGCTGTTAAGATATCGCCATCACGGAGTTGAAGATCGGAGGTTCCTAAACCTCGGTTAAACATCTACAAAAAGTGCGACATTCCTGTCGAGCATCTCGAACTCTATCTTCGAAAATAGTGGACATTGAATAAATAAGAGACTGACTACACTGAAAGCGATCTATTATTCGAGGACTGGACTTGATTCTATAGATATATTATTGACAGCTGAACTCGAACCCTTTTATGAAAAACGTTGTAAATAGGACTTATATAATCCAGAAAATATTATTTAATTGTTTGTAATGCAATAAAATATTTTTTCGATATTGATAAGACTCGGCCGTTGAAGTAGCCCGCTGCCACACCACCTTACGACATCGGCTCCGTTATAGTAGAAAAAAATCGTCTTTGAAAGGCACAAAGTGACGTACGGTTCTGAATAAATCATAATTTAGAATGCTTTCAGCTCATTTCACACTTTTAAATTTATAATTTTTAATAAACTGTTTATGCCGAGCATCTGCATAGTAATCTCTATACTAAATTTCAAATTTATAACGCTAACAGTTTCAACTAAATTATAATTTAGAACGTTGTCCGCTCATTTCATCCTTTTAAATTTCGATTTTTTTTTTTTAAACCGTTCTAAAGGAACATTTACTACATGAAAGTAATTACCGTGTCCAATTCCAAGCTTCTGTACCAACTGTATCGCATAAATCGCAATTTTAGAATGTTTCTTACTCTTGCATTCTTTTAAATTTCGAATTAAAAAGAAAAAAATTATGGGCGAGCATTTACGTCTGTTAAGTAACATCCCTGTAAAATTTCAAATTTCTAGCCCTAACAGTTCTAAGTATATTATGATTTTGAACATTTTTTAGAGCGTTTTCCGTTTATTTCACTCTTTTAAATTTTGAGTTTTTTAAAAACCGATTTGACCGAGTATTTATACCTTAAAAGTAACCACCATGTCAAAAACCAAGCTTTTATACCAACTGTATCGTACAAATCGCAATTTTAGAACGATTTTAACTCTTTCCAACTAAGTTGAAAAGTGTTTGTCTGTCCGCCAGTCCGCGCTCTAACTCCCGTAAATATACTCGGATCGTTCTTAAATTTTTGGATGTTACCGACCTCTACCAAAGCACGAACCCTATTTCAAATGAAGTTGGTACTTTTCTTAGTTCATTTACAGGGACAGTCAAAAGTTTTCCGTTACATTACGGCCTATGAGAAAAAATCGTGTAAAATGATTTTTAATGATGTTACATGCTCTCAAACATAATAAAATTGATATGCATTTGTCAAGTGCACTAAAATATGCATTCTATAGAATATGCGGTGCAAAGAATAATTATTATTATTTTACAGGGCCACGCAAGAGAATTCCGTTACATAATGATATAGGGTGGAGAGAATTTTTTCCGGCGTATTTTAATTATGTTAAATTATTTCATGTGTAATCAAATTCATATACGTCGATGAGGTTTACTATAACTTATTTCATGTATAATGTTCATGTAAGTGCATAGCATTTACAGGGACACACAAAAGATTTCAGATACTATATTGTATCCGAAGCACCGTACAGTAGTGATGATTGCTGGAAATGCATTTTTAATTATGTTATGTGCTTTTATGTTTCACTATATTTGCGCGTTGTATATGGTGTGTATAAATGCTGTAATTCATATACAGGGCTACACAAAAATATTCGAAATGGTTACAGGGTATGATTGTAAATTGTTTAAAGGTGGTTTTTAAATGAGCTATGCATTTTTACACTAAACTGCATTTACTTTACTAAGAAATGTTTGTAGAACATACATAAAATGATATACATGGTCGCGCAAAGAATTGGATACCTGGCCATCTATAAATGATAATTTCTGGAAATGTGATTTCAGTAGTTTTAAGAGTGTTTTACTTTGAATTAAAATTTAGCTAAATAGTGGCGTGTAATAAAGGTACTAGGTTAACTACAGGGTTGTACAAAAGTATGCAAGTATGTTTCCATCTATTAGTAACTGTTCAAAATAATTGGAATACATATTTGCTATGGACGGAATAATAATATTTGCTATGGACTGTTGAAATAAGTTTTTCAAATGTTTTATGCGTTTTCTAAAATGTTTACTTAGTTCTCTTATATAACTTATTTCCCTAAATAATGAAGTTTTGTTAAAGCATTCAGGAAGTGTTGGAAAGTGTTTCATAATCTATGCTTAACGCATGGTTTTTCTTACTTGTTTGATCTTGCATCCTTTTAAATTTCGAATTTTTGGAAAACTGTTCTTAGTGATCATTTACGTTTCTAGAACAACGGCCATGCCAAATTTCACGTATTTCCTAATAAATCATAATTTAGATACTTTTCCGCTCATTTCATCCTTTTAAATTGAAATTTTTTTAGAAACCGTTCTTGAGCATTTATACATCCCAAAAATTACCACCATACCAGATTCTAATCTTCTGTGCCAACTGTATCGCACAAATCGCCATTTTAGAACGTTTTTTGCCCAAAAGCAAAGGTAAGTCTATTGAAAATTTTGTTGAAAGGGCTTCATTACTATTAAAGTTAAGAACAAGAATTCGGGATTGTCTTGGAGTTTTGTGTGTTTTTGATTGTACAAGTGGATTGGAACCCTATTATTTTCTATGCAAAAATTATTTGCTGGACTGTTCTCTTCCATCTATTAAAGTTTGCCTCATCACTTTTAAGCACTTTTTATAAATCTAACCTAAGTTTTGTGTTATTTCATTGGTGTATTTTATGTTTTCTAACTCTAATATTATAAATGCTGTTTAAATGAAACATAGCCAACGTAACTGCGGAAAAAAGCAATATGATTTGATTCATTAAAAAGACTAATTATATTAATCGGTGATTCAAATAACCAGCGAACGCCTTTATCAGAAACTCAAAAGCCCCCTAGAGCCGAATTCTGGTTGCGCCACTGAAACTGGAAGCTGAAAAACATCAAGAATCTGATATTTTTTTCTTATGTATAAAGAAGAAATTAGAGGGGAGTAGCGTTTAGAATTCTTTTTTAATGTCAATAAGCTATAAGATTCAATAAATGTATAAAGAAAAAATTAAGAGGGGAGTAGAGTTTAGAATACTTTCTGAATATCAATAAGCTATAAGATTCAATAAATATATAAAGAAGAAATTAAGAGGGGTGTAGCGTTTAGAATACTTTCTTAATGCCAATAAGCTATAAGATTCAATAAATGTATAATGAAAAAATTAAGAGGGGAGTAGAGTTTAGAATACTTTGTTCATGCCAATAAGCTATACGATTCAATAAATGTATAAAGAAGAAATTAAGAGGGGAGTAGCTTTGGTTTGTTTGTGTTTATGACGGCCAATTATCAACACGTGGAATATAGGCCCTGGGGGGAGTGCCCTTCGTGGGGGTCTTTCTAAGGGAACCTAGCCCGTAGCCATGGGAAACCACGGTCTCGAAGAAAGCCACGAAAACTCCGAAACGGTTAGGCCGACGGGCGCGATTGGGTTCGAACCCAGCACCTCCCGTCTACCAGCTTGGAGAGCAGAACCTCTCAGCCACTGGTGGGGCAAGAGGGGAGTAGCGTTTAAAATACTTTCTTAATGTCGGTTAATAAACTATAAGATTCAATAAATGTATAAAGAAGAAATTGGCCAAACTGTTCTAATATTTTCAACCCCTTTAGCGGGGAAACTTCTAAAATCGCTGAAATACATGTTAATTACATTACTTACATTTAATTAATTACGTTATTTTTTTAGTATATTTATTTTTTGGAATTTCACTCTCCTACCTAAAACTGCTGCTAGGATATGGCCAAATGTTCTAATATTTTCAATCCCCTTTTTAACCCCCTTTTTTTTTGGGGGGGGGGGGGGGAGAGAGAATTTCGAACATCGCTGAAGTATATGTGTTTAATTATTCTTTTAGTAGATTTGTTTTCTGGAATTTCACGCTCCTACCTAAAACGGATGCTGAGATATGGCCAAATGTTCTAAATTTTTCGACCCTCCTCTTTAACCCCCTTAGCGGGGAAATTTCTAAAATTGCTGAAATACGTGCTTAATTATTTTTTAGTAGATGTATTTTCTGGATGTATAAAGAAGAGCTCCAACCCAAAACGGGTGGTGAGATATAGCAAATGTTCTGAAATTTTCGAGCCATCCCCCTTTAACCCCCTTAGGGAGGGAATTTTCAAAAATCCTTTGTTAGTCCGCGCCTATGTCATAAGAAGTATCCCCCCCCCCCCCCTCAATATTCATGCTTCTAGGTTCAGTAGTTTGGCCTGTGCGTTGATTATGAGTCAGTCAGGACACTCTTTTATACATAGATAATAATAAACCATTTACATTTTCAAAATAATATAAAAACAGGCTTTTTGTTCAATAACAACTTTAAATATTATGCATGCTTTATATATTTATAATCATCGAGTATTTATTTTACCACCACACTTTACACATTTTTACCTAATAAATATAAAATGAATATTATACTAAACGCATAGCCTCAAAATATTCTCTAATAAATTTAATGAGGAGTGCAGGAGTTTAAATGGTGTTTTTTTTTATTATTATTGTTCCAAACACACGCAATGTAAAGATTAAATAATAATAATTCTTTTAGTTTTCATATAAAATGTTAAAGAAAAAAATACAAATAAATGGGTCATTATATAACCATTTTACCCCATCTACACATTATTCTAAACACTGTATGTACGACAAAGAATCCTGTTGACAAAGACGTACCTAAATGTCATAATGAGGTTACGAATTTTACAAGAAAATCAGTTGTAACGAAATTCGCTTACAACAGTTAATTTCCCCCACTCTCTCCAGCTTCATTACAAGCAGTTTCCACTATATGTCTGTTAGTTGAATACATTTATATTAGAGATCGACCGAAAAAGCGGTTTCGTTTTCGGCTCAAAATCTGAGTTTCGCCGAAAATTAGTTTTCGGCGAAAATAATGCCAAAAATTCGGCTGGACCGAAACTATCTGTATTCCAAAAATCTTGTTTCTTCCTGGGGAAATTTTCAACATTACTCATTAACTTGAGATGTATCGACTCAAATGAGACCCTCTTATTGCTATAAACTTCACTGTTTATAATTATCAGCCGTCACTGACTCAAGACTTGAGTGCGAAGTATAAAGCAAGTAATGCCTACAGGACTAAACTTTCAAGACTCTTTTTATGTGTTCATTAAAAGCTGCAGATTTAACGGTAATAGAATTTTTTTTTTTTTTAATTTGAAAGCGCAGAAGTATTTCGAATACTCTTTGAGAAAGTTCTTTTAACATATGGTCCTTTACAAAAATCATTATGAAAGATAAATAAAGGTATGTATCCCTATAGCATTTTTTAATTAGATAAAAATTTGTATAATTAGAACATCATTCTGTGTCGTAGATGAATTAATTGCATTTTATTTTATTATTAAAAAAATAATAAAAAATAAAAAACCTTTGGACAGAGGCACAGAGAGTCAACTTTGGGCTATACGCAGGGTTCTATCTGGGTTTTGATTGACCAACATTAGCGATTTGGCGAATCTCTATATAATAAAAGACACTGTAACGCATCCGGGGCGAACCCATCGATTTTGTCAATCTCCGATAAAATGGGGCCACGTTAGGCTTAATTTCGATTTCAGATCTGTAAGAGAAAACTTATCTGCTTAAATACAAATCTTTTCTACCTGAAATCCCTTCTGTTCAACATAATTTTCTGTAAAAGATTGAAAACTAACAAAATTCGAATGATTTGTGCAGTTGAAAAACAATTTCAGAAATCGAGTTAAAAGCATACATTAGCGTAAAACGTAAACAACCTGTAGCGAGTCATTCACTTGATTCATTGGGGAAAAAAAAAAACATGGAGATATTCTTCTCTCAGCGCAAATCAATTTCTGTAAACCTATTCAACTACGGTCCCCCAATAGGGTGACCAAGAACAGACACAAAGATCGTACAAAGAAAAAACATGCTAGGGAAATCCCGCACCCCCACAACTAGAATGGACTAGAGAAACAGGCTCTCTAGAATTGACAAGGTCAAAACGGTTGCGAAAGGTACTTTCGCGGTCGTTTTCAAAGTTCAAATGACATCCCTTGGAAGAATACGATTATTTTCGTTTGATACAGTAAAACGTTAAGCACAATTTACCAACATTAAATTCATAAAAAAAAAAAAATGCATATCCTATTTTTATTCACAAGTAAGTTTTATGAACGCTTTTCACTGTTTCCCAAAAATCTTAATTTTTCAGATATGCATGTAGTTTTTAAGAGTCGTAATATAAAGAAGAAAAAACACGATACAAATACAATTTCAAAGTATTATTTAAAAAATATATTAAATATTAGTATTATTTCAATAGTTGCAGCACAGCAAACTTTTTTTTTTTAACTACGCAGTTTTATTGCATATTTGTTAAATTTTTGTTTTATTAAGAAATCTTAATTTCAATGTAATTCTTATAAAATAGAAATTCGACTATCCGCTACAGAAACTATAAAAAATAAGTGCATTCTAAATGTATCCTAAATATGTAAATGTTTCAGACATTCTTTTAGCATTCTCGATAAAAATTAAAAACAGATTTTGTAAACTATTAGCGTTTACTTGCTTACAGAAAATCAACAAATTGAGATATATTGAACTAATGAACTAATGCAGATGTTATTGTAGTGCCTACAAGAAACAAGAGTCGTCTTGTGCTCATGTGTTGAGAATTCTAAGACAGCGCAAATAATATTTCCTTTCTAACAACAAAAGTATTTTCACAGGAATATTAAAAAGAGAAAGAAAACTACGTCAAATTTAAAACTATACATTTAAAATGTCTTATTTAAAAAAACTTTCTTATAGCGTTGTTTAAAAATACCGGGAGACAAAGACTCTGTTTACTCAAATCATTTTATATTAGCTTATTTTCACATGTTTCACTGATCTGATTTAATCAAAGATGAAAACAATCCGTTAACAGGGAGATAGCTACATTTTTTAAAAATTATAATTCATTCTTCCGAAATTTTTTTAAAAGCCGATCAAAGTAGCGTGCTTTTAGATTTTGCGGTGTCTAAACGGGGGCTGACGCGCGTAGCTCGTAGGGGGCAGAGCGCCCTAGTGTTTTTAAGAAACAACTGTTTTTACTTTTATACTTATTTTATTTTTCTTTAACCTATCATCTCTATTGTTGCCGACGATTAACACGTTTGCACTTAAAACAATTTAAATACCTTACAATTTGTTTCCAGCTAATAATCCATAACGAAATTAGAACTTCATCAATAAAAAATAAAATAATATAAATATAGCACAAATTTAATTGACCTGTAATTGAACTACGCACTTAAATGATTGAAATTATCAGAATCAAAAAGGCTGCTGCATGTAGCGAAATATTTAGTGATTTCTTCGGCTATTAACTTCTGGCATACGGCTAACACGAAAGAATCGTTTTTAATAAATTTAAAAATTTTATTTGAATACGTTATTGATATTTTTAGCATAAAAATGCTTTTTGGTGGTACTAGTGGGAAATCTAAAATAATATATTAAATATTTAAAAAAAAAAATTAAGAAAAGTTTTTCACCTATATTCTGTTACTCTGGAAGGCCGGATTAGATCACCTGGTATTCGCTAAAGTAAAGTACAAACCTATTTTACTGCTGTCTCTTACGAGTGAAACTAACTGTCAGTTCTGGATTTTGACGAGAGTGGTATTCAGTGGCGTATTCAAGGGGCGGACTGATGGGGGTTCAGCCCCCTCCGAAATTTATAGAAAATATAAAATTTAATTACGAAAGTTAAGCAAAATGTAACGAAACTTGCTAAGATGAAATTTAAAAGGAGCCTGAAAAATATTCCATTTTAGACAAGTTTTAATCTCTGAAAGTGTGTTATTTCGCAGAGACCAGGGGCCTCGCTAAGGGGGGGGGGGGAGCCTCCCCCCAAACATTCGTGAATGTTTATTACACTTGGCAAATTTACAAACTTAGTTCGCAAATTTTGTTAAAATTTTAATAAAAACTATAATATATTTTCTATTTTTGATAGACTTGGCAAAAATTACACAACTAATTGGGAATATTATTTAACTTTTAACAAATAAGAAATATGTTACATTTTCTAACTGTGGTAAGTTGGCAAAATTATAAAACGAGTTGGCAAATGCTGAAATTTGACTTGGCAATTAAGGTTGTCTCCCCCACCAATAAAAAGTCTTAGCGATGGCACTGGCAGAGACCATGGAAATTTCCATTTCAATCAAGTTTCTGTTATACACAAGCTATCTTGACACATGTTTTATTGTATAAAACATGAAATCTGGCTATTAAAAGGGATTATTAATTTTTATTAGTTTAAAAGTGTATTTCATTTCTGGTTTCCAAAGTCGCTGATCTTGAAGTCAGTTTTATCAGTTTGAAAGACTGTGATTTAAGGTAATTCATAGACTGAGAGATCTTATCAGTATGAAATGCAAAGCCTTGAATATTTTTTAAAATTTACTGAAATGCTTGGTACGTTATATACTTGCTCTTCAGCTGATTACAGCACTGTGATGTGTTATTTTATTTCCATAACATTATAAAATATGGATGAAAAAAGTTGTTTTATGGTTATGTAACTTTTTGACTAAAAATAAGCTTTATTACATTTAAAATACATCATAAATCTAATTGAGTGATTCTGAATCTCAAACGCTCAAAAAGTGTTTTATCAACCTCAGTTTGTGATTTAAAAGAATTCTGAAAATGCTGTCAAATTTGGCAATTTAAACCGATTTTCGGGATTTGGCAGTCTCGGAAAAGTCATCATCAGTGATTGCAATTCCAAATGTATCTTCTCATTTATGAGAAAATGAAAAAAGCTACTGCAAATGTCTGATCCAAAATGAGTTTAAGAATGTGGAATGTGTTGAGGGATACGGGGTGGAGGTAGGGTAAGAACGCTCTTAAATAATTTTAAATTTGCTGTTTACTTCGGTTTTATTTACTGTTTATTGAGATACATTTAGTAGATAATTTTTGGTATTCCTTTAAAAATATGCGGCATAACCATGAAATTATACAAAACTTGCTAAGACACAAACCTGTTTAAAACAAAATTTTGTCCCATGCGATTCCATCTTAACAGATTTGATTGTATAATAGATGCGTTACTTACTATGATAAAAATCTGTTTAAAGCCCAATTTTTTCGGTTTCTTGTGTTCTATCTTAGAAGCATTTACTGAATATCAGCCCCCACCGAAATTATAAGTCTAGGTACACCACTGGTGGTATCGTTCGAAAGCTCCTGTCACGAGGATCAAGAAATGTACTGGAACTATACTCCTAAAACCAACAGTTCAACAAATATTCGCAATGGAAAATAGCAAAAAGAAAAAAGAAGAAAAGATTTGAAAACTGTTGTTTACAAATTAGTGGCCAATAAATGCGAATTCCAAGTACACTATGATTAGAAACAGGAACTAACTCCTCTCCTGATCCTATGGGATGAAAAGAAGGCATGGGTAGGACCTATGTGTAGTTCCGAAATATTCGAAATGGAAAATAGCAAAAAGAAAAAGAAGAAAAGATTTGAAAACTGCTGTTTACAAATTAGTGGCCAATAAATGCGAATTCCAATAGAAACAGGAACTAACTCCTCTCCTGATCCTATGGGATGAAAAGAAGGCATGGGTAGGACCTATGTGTAGTTCCAGGAGTGGATCAAGACAGCGGTTTAACTGTTAAACAATAATACCCTTCGTCGTTTGTGCCTGGTATTGAAAACACTTGTATTTTCAATGCTTTTACGTTGAACAACGTTATCATGATTTATTATAAGACAAAATTCTTGCCTATGATAGTTTTTGAAGGAATCTCATGCTGTTTTTCCCTTCTCTATTTCGCGTCTTCCGAAACAGAAAAGGGCCCATATCTCGTGAACCATTGGATTCGGGAGTATAGTTCCTATGCATTTCTTGATCCTCGTAGCAAGAGCTTTCAAACGATACCCCATTCGTCAAAATCCACTACTGACAGTTGGGGATGTTCCCTAGTTATACTCTATGTAATTTCAATTGGCTTCTCAAGGACATCTATCCAACTCATTTCATTCCTTCGTTGTCATGGGAAAAAGTACAAAGGCCAGTCATAGAGTTATACAAGAACGAGAAGAAAGGGGACCCGGACGGATTAGATCTGAAGCGCGCAGGGGCAGTCGGGATTTTACGCCGATGAGCTGCTTGAAACCCCCCTAACGCTAAGCGATAACTTATCCTTACTATCCAATGGGCTTTTTTACTATCGCCCTTTTCTCGCAAGTGCTCATGGGAATTAACGAAAGAGAAAAAATTCGGTGGCAAACAGCAGCCAGGGGAGATGCAATGCAAAGATATGCTTGTTTTCCTTTCGTCTTAGTTCTTACTTCCATGAGGCCAGTCAGCCAAATGTTATCATAATTACCAACCTAAGATAAGGTTCGGGAAATCGACCTTGAGAAGTCAATTGAAATAGTATAGTATGCAGTTTAGTGTCGCTTTTTTCTTTCTTCCTATAATTAATGTGTATGAACACAATTTTGTCTTAACACTTTGAAAATGTAAATTTAGATCTTATAATTTTGACATTTTATTTATATAAAATATTAAACTATAGATATTTTCAATGAAAAAACCTTTTCCTTAACTGAATTATCTCTAACGTTGTATTACCTGAGACATCCAAAATTTCTTCCCTTTCACACACGCAATAATGGTCTGGTATACCAGCTGTCTCACATGTCCTGTTCGTAGATATTGGTGCAAATAATGTAGTTCCCCGTTGGGATGTTGCAGATCCAAGTTCATTTTTATGGGCACTATAATTAAGCAAATCCACAATAGAAAAATATATATCATACGGAGTTACTAAACGTTTCTGGTTCAGCTTTAAACTGTCGATGATTTGCGGATGAGTTTCATACAGTGATGGTGGCACAACTAGCGAAAAAAAAGGCATTCTTTCTTCAATTCGCCCAATTAAAGTAGCTCGCATAGAGTCAAAGCGATGTCCATGATCTGACAGAAAAAATAAAAATGTGTTGTTTAGGTAGCCTGAATTAAACAAGTCATTCAGCCATGATTTGAAGTCTTCATCAGCCGCTGAAACTAACCTTACATAGTCATGACTCAGTTCAACAAAAAATGAAAATGCGAAAAATGGTATTTTGCTTTCTGTGTACTTCTTAATGAAACTATTTGTATAGTTCAGCTGTATTATGTGTTTTGGAACATTTCCGAAGCATAAGCTAGAACTGAGAACTAGCAGTTTTGAGTTCTCGACAGCTAACCAAAATGGTCTCATATAATGATCGGTGGGCTGTTTTTTCAACCCTCCTCGTAAGTAATTGAAAAGGTTTAATTTAGGTTGATCTTCAGCATACAATGTTGCGTAGTTAATATTTGAAAAATTCTTCCATATACATGGCCATTCATCATATGTTCCTTTACGATTTTTCACTTTAGGAAGTTCATTATTAATCACAGATTTACCCGTTAAAATTGCTATTACATTAGGGAATGTATTATCACCTATTTTTGTCATGCCTCGAAACACAAACGCCTCGAGTTTTTTGGTCAAAAATTCATAAGTTTCTGGCAATTGCCTCATGAAACTTTGTCGCGATAAAGAATCGATTCCAACTATTAAGATGTTGTAAGTCGATTCATTTCTTATTTGATTAAACGTTTTGGATTTCCATTTCTCTTTCAGTACAATGTGAGAGTGAATGTTTGAGTAGAGAGCAAAACCACGGGAATCAGCGCAAGACACATATACAAAATCAGAGTTGACTTTTGATCCATTTTTTGGTAACTCTATTTTTTCGCCGTAGGTCACAGTGAAATCATTTTTACGAATTACATCTTGATAGTAACAAAATATGTCTGAGATTTCATAGTGGTAAATCTTTATGGTGGTTTCGTTTAATTTCAAAACACCATTGTTGTCTATAAATGTCAATCTGTGCTGTCTCTCCTTGCATTTAATGGATCTAGGTGGTGACAGATATCCTAGAATGGATGGATCGAACGGATGAACTCGGGGTATTTGACATGCCTGATCTAAAACTAAGGGTTCTTCTTGTTCTAAGTTGTAAAACCAGAATTTGTGTTGCTCAAAAGAAAAGGGTTTGAATATCAGCTGTACTTGGCGCAGAAACGCAAACGTGATGAGAGAAGTCACTGCAATCAGCCACAAGAAACTAGATTTCCGTGATATAACCCAGGACATAGCATTTGGACATCTGATGCTGAAAGAGAAAGCAAGATTACTATTTAAAAATAAATATTAATTAATAAATTATACACATTTTTATTGTAGGAAATATATTTTTCTTTATAAAAATATTATTTTTTACTCTAATTAATCGATGTGTGACTGTGACGTGTGAGATGAAACTATAGCTGCCAGCGGTAGGACTAAGGTTGCCAACAGTTTTAGACCGGGCAGTCAGTTTAAGTGACTTGTTTGCAACCGGTCCCTTATGTATGACCAGTGAACATTGCCCACGAGTGGCAACAGCCATGCCTTATACAGGGTGATTCACAAAGATGGAGCCAATATCTTATTTGTCCCTAGCCCCCTTTGTTATTAGCCCCTAGATTCAAACTTCGAATTACAAAGCTTAATTAATACAAAATTTGATGACTCAAGTTGCAACTCCCCGGGGCGTCTATTTGAGAAAATACACAAACTAAATTTTTATACGGCCCCCGTAGGGTAAAATTTTCAATTAGGAAAAAATTCCTTGTCATTTCCTGAATGAAGCACAAAAAATTGCATCGTGATATCTGCAAAACTCAGAGATGTGCCCGTTTAAATAATTCATCAGGTTTTAAGGGATTAGAAATAAACTGAAATGCTTGTAATTCAAGAATTACTGTAAAAATCTCAATTTATGTTCTATTCTCTCAATATTTAGTCTTTTATCTCAATTTATGTCCTATTTCTATTATGTTCCATTCACCAAACAGGTGTAATTAAATAAATGTCCTAAATCACCTTTTAATAACGTATAATCTTGTGGATGATCTCTATCTTGCATTTCAAATGCATCAATATATCACGTCGCTTTCGGCTTTTAATCTCTCTGCGAGTTTTGCAGATATAACAATGGATTTTTTTCTTTTTCATTCAAGAATGGATAAGAAAAATTTTCCTAATTGGAAATTTTACCCTATATAAAAATTTAGTTTCTGTTTTATTTCAAATAGACCTCCCAGGGGTTTGCAACTTGTGTCATAAAATTTCGTTCCTTTTTTTATGAAACTTTGCAATTGGAAGTGTCTAGGGCAATGGTTCCCAACTTTTTATTGACCACTCCCCACCAAAGCATCTGAAAAATCCTTCCCCCCCCCCCCCCCCCCACCCCGCGCGCAAATACACACATCGCATCTAACTCTCTAACATACGTACGTCTCTTACCTTTTAAAAGATGAACTCTATTCACACGGTGGAAGTGTAACAGGGTTAAACAATAAGCTATTCATTTTACATTTTTCAACTTATCAAATAAGTGAATCTTCTGTCACAAATGTGTTACACATAACATAATTCTATAAATGGAATGAGCCTTTGTGTCAAAAAGAGTTTTATTGCTATTTTCCATCTTAACTCAATGTTAAAGAATAGTGTTATACGATCTGTATTTTTATCTTCATAAAATATCTTGAAGAGACTCTCACATTTAGCATTAAAAGTGATAACATTGACGCGTTTTATAATCCATATTTGTAACTCATTAAGAGAAAAGCTTTGGGCACTAAATTTTCTTTCTATGGATAACACATAGATACACAAGAACATTTCAAGATTCTATTGTTGTCAATTTTAAAGAGCCATTATTCCCCATTACAAGACATTTTCTCTGTTTTCATTTTCTCAAAATCATTACTTGACTGCCAGATATTATCTGATTTAAAAATTTTAAATGTTTATTTCATGACGTAAATTTATTTACTGTGTATGATGCCTGCACTAGAGCCATTTACTATCTAACCATTTTCTTTTCTGCTGGTATTAAAGATTTATAAATGTTATAAAGTTATTTAAAATGTTTTTTATGTTAAATATGTTTAAAACAATCCGATTTATACATACTTTAAAGCAGCTCCTCATTACCAACTGGGGAAAGCTTCCAGCAGTAAATTTTAACAGGAATTTTTGTCTTATTTAAAAGTCACATTCATCTTAAATTACCGTCATGAATGAGGCAAAAGTTTCTATTCCTTTTTACTGGTGGAAGTTTGCCCCGCTGGTAATCAAGCCCTTCTTAAAGTAGTTCCACTTGTAAACTTTTTTTGTGTGATATATATCGGAGCAAATAGAAACAGAAGGCTAATTCAATATATAGCCGAACGCGTTACAAAAATTTATAAAATACAATAATAATCAGAAAACTTAATAAATATTTTTAATTATTATAAAAACAAAAAGTCAATATATTTTAAAACACTGTTGGTATAATAAATCTGGTGAAATTTCTATTTTAAACATTTTAGTGGCAATTTTTTAAAAATTCAAACAAAAAGCCGGTTTTTCAAAATTTTAATTCTATTCTGTTCATTTTTAATCGACAACTTTATTTAAAAAAAAAGTACTACAAAGGTGGAAAATTTGATAGGGAATGCTTGAGTAAAAAATTTGGATCTGCCCCCCCCCCCCTAAATTGTCGAATTGCCCCCCGGTGGGGTGTACGCCCCGCGTTGGGAACCACTGGTCTAGGGGCAATATTTAAGGAAACAGGCTATTTACTCCATCTTTATAAATCACCCTGTATACCCTTGAGAAAAAAGCTGTTTATTAGAATCAGGGAAGCATAATTGAAATATCCTTCACGCCTATTGGTGACATGGGTCAAACTTCGAAAATGTCCCGTTATTTAGGTCAGTTAAAGATAAAAGTTATTATTGCATCGCAATAATTTTTTATGCACGGTTTCAATGGGGGATCCAAGGGAGAGATCACGGGGGTCATGACCACCCCCCCCTCCTCTGAACACTAACAAAAATATTCTAAAGATCATTTTTAAAATGAAATGTACAGTAGAGTCCCGCTTAACCGAGTTTCCGCTTTAACCGAGTTATTTTCTTCTGATGGACTGGTGGCTTCTATTATTATGAAACAGCTATTATAAATGTACTGTTAGTTGAAGATGAAAGAGTAGTCGTAAAAAGTTAGAACTCTGATTTTCTGGTCAGGATGGAGAAAAAATGGCCATAATTATTATTTTTTTAATTATGGCCATTTTTTTTCTTCCATTCTTGTTACAATTGTTAGACCTTTTTAAACTGAATTTCCGGAAGTGACAGCCAATTGTTCCCTTGTGACGACTCTTTAATTTCTTGGTATCTGAACAAAATCGGTAAATTTTATATTTTTACGAATATTAATTCAAATTGTTTGTATTTACGAATCAAAATGACTTCACGGAAGTATCAGAAAAGTAATTAGTTTGGATTTGTGAATAACTTTCAATATAAAAAATTCTCATAACGAGATGTGATCCCCTACCACCCAAAAAAAGGAACCCCCCCCCCCCCCCCTCTAAATGGTGAGCTGGATCCGCCCTTGCACGGTTTACGGGAATCTTTAATATGACTTGCTGAAAAATTTTGTGATTGACTGCGATTGATTCATTAGGAAGAAAATTTTGAAAATGCGAAGAAACAGTCATTACGATGTAAGGGGGCCAGAAAGTTGTGCGATGACGATAACTGACTGAAGTTGGATCGTGGATTAGGACCCCTATAATTAATTTAGACTATTGCGACTTTTTTAATTTATTTACTTCTATTTTACAGGGGGTGAAATGTCAAAATGTAAAAAAGAATAACAAAAGTTTTAATATTTTATGACACAAAATTAATCTTGCAAAAGTACTTTGCCAAGTCCAGGTTCCCTATTTTTGAGTCGTTTTCTTTTTTATATTGCTTATTACGATGTCTCTCGATTCTATCTGAAAACAAACAAAAATTTGTGAAAAAAATTCAAAATCCATAAAAGTTGATCTCATATTTTTTATATTATTTCTGATGTTAACATCCCTTTTTCTATGCACAGATTAGCACAGCTATGTGAGAGAGGTGTCATTCGAAAGGTTTTTGAACAGGTTTTTGGTGTAGTTCACTTGCATTTCATTAAAATGCGGCACGTTGTTTGGTAAAGAGTTGCAGTTAGTTAAAAGTTAATGAAAAAAAAAAAAGTATGAGCAAGATTGCAGTATCTCAAAGATTGCAGTGCGAAAGCTTCGCAAGGGTCAACCGTTTAGAGAATAATTCACGTTTTTAGGTTTCTTGTGTTCACGTTCCGTGAGGCACTGTAATGACGAATTATTTATTCGTTATTTTGCGCTAACAACATACTCCCTGTTAGTACAGTGCTCCCGATTAACAATGCCTTTAAAGGGACAGTTTACCTCAAAATTGGGTAAAAAGTCGATTAAAAAATTAAATGAAAGCCTGTTTAATTTTGAATATTTTGACAACTTATTTTTATCAATTTATAAAACTGTTATAAAACCAATAGTAATTTATGGTCGTGAGACCTGGACCACTACACAAAAAGATGAAAAGTTACTTATTACTTGGGAAAGGAAGATCATAAGACAAATTTTTGGATCTATTAAGGAAGGCAATACATGGCGTATCAGGACAAATAGAGAGATTGAACAGTTATATAATGAGAGAGATGTAATAAATACTATTAAAATAAGAAGAATGCAGTGGTTGGGCCATCTAATCAGAATGAGGGATGAGAGAAGCACAAAGAAGATATGTAATGGTAAATTATTAGGGAAAAGAAGTGTCGGTAGACCCAGGAAGAGATGGATAGAAGAGGTAGAGAAAGATCTAACACAAAACCATACTATAAATTATAAATTAAAGGCTAGAGATCGGAAGGTCTGGCGAGGTATACTGAGGGAGGTCAAAATCCTACATGGATTGTAGCGCCATTGTGTATGTATGTATTTTAAGCCCTACGGCAATTATATCGCGAGATATTGTAAATTTTATTAATACACCCAGCGCAATTACCGGCACAAATTAAAACTTTAAATGGCTTTTTCTCCATGTTCCTATTTTCTTCACTTTCATGTTTTAGAAATGCTAAGGCTTTTTTTGTATTTGAGATAGAGATTTGAACTTTTTTGTCATGTTCTTTATTATATATGTGATCCATCTAGGCATCGAATTAACCTACAGGCTTTTTATTATTTTCTTTAAAATAAAAGTATATGAAGATGTGTTAGATTTCAACTCTTTTCACTATATATATATCAGTAAAAAAATATATTAAATGTAATATTAGATGTATCTAAAAATCCATACGCAGTCTTGTGTAATATACATTTGAAAATCTTTTTAAAAAAATGGCAAGAATATCAATATTTAAGAAACTTGTCGGGATTTAAAAAAATTCAAATTTTTGTAAACTTTTTAAAAATTTTAATTAAATATGCAGTTAATTTTTTTTTCACTTTTAGTTGAATATTGAAATGCAACCACCATTTAACCATATTTTTAAAAATAAACAAAATTTTTGAAAAGGTAAACTGTCCCCTTAAATAGTGCATGGACAAACATAGAATCGTTTTCATCGAAACTGTTCCCTGACACTTGCATTTATTTTGCAGTATTTGACATTTTGACATTTGATGTCCACCGAAGTGGAGAGAATGCTTTGGGACCTATAGCTATAATGGCTGTCGCCTCGAATAATCCTTATTATACATAGAAACCACAACAAGTCACAACAATTTTTATTTTCCATTACATATATTATATAACTACAATGGGACATTCACAATTACATCCATGTCTTACCCAGGGACTCGAACCCGGGCCCTCAGGGTGACAGCAGCCTCCGCTTACTGACCACGCCACCGGGCGACATTTTTTGCAGTAATTGATGGTGCTATTGTTTTATCATTTCTGTTTACTATTTTATGAAGTGTTTTTCTATCCCTGGCAGCCAGATTTGGCTTTCGACTATGTATATTTCTATCTGCATACTATTTGCTGGCATTGGCATATCGAAATATTCTCTAGGTCTACTATCGAAATACCATCTAAATATCATACTCGATCTCAACAACCTAAGTCGCAGTCATCGCCAAGTAACTCATTGCATTAGTCATTCTTTTTGGAATTTTTCAGGCTTTATGTATTTTAATAGTGAGTGAAAAAAATTGGATGCTTCGAAATTTAGTAATATTCAGACACGTCGACTAAAAATTTAAGTTGCAAGATAGCATTAAAAGCAGGTAACAGTATTTATATCTTTCTTTTCTTCAAACTAATTTTATAAAAAAAAAAAAAAAAAAAAAAAAAAAAAAAAAAAAAAACTGGCCGACTTGCCCGGCGTTGCCCGAGTCAGTGATAATAACTTTAAATAAACCTCAAATTTCTATGATTTTATATCTTTAACTCGATTTTGTGTGAATTTATATTTTTAAATGAAAAATTCGTGAAAACATATTGACATTTAGTCAGAGTTGCCCAAAATACAACGAAAAATAATTTTCGATACACAATACATTGGTTTTAGAACCTAAAATACAAAATACTTTTCAAAATTAAAAAAAAATCCAAATACAAAATACTTGCATTTTCAAAATACATTTAAATATAAATTGCACTACACAAATGCATAGTGATTGATTTTTCAAAACTGATTAAACTTTTGAACTTATAAATTTTCGAAATAAAGAAAAAATATGTTAAAAAAATTAATTAATTAATCTATAAGAAAGAACATTTCACATAATAAACAAAGAAATTTTATGGATAAACTTTTAACATATATTCGCAAATATTAAAGTTTTCATGGATATAATTTAGATTCATTTAAAACACTAGGGGGCTCTGCCCTCTACGAGCTACGCTCGCCAATACCATTACCGTCTCGAATACTGAGTATTCGAGACGGTAATGCCAATACCCGTTCAGACAGTCCAGATCTTAAAAGCATGCTAATTTCATCGGCTTTAAAAGTACTGAATTATAATTTAAAAAAAAAAACAAAAAACAGTGGTCATCTCCCTGTAATCGGGTTTTCATTCATTTTCCTTTGATTGGAGATTTTTAAGGCGAAATCGGCCGCTCTTAGAGATACTATGGCTGTTTTCGTCTTTGATTAAAAATGAGTTAAAAATTTGAAAATAAGCTAATGTGAAACGAATTAACTAGACAGAGTCTTTGTCTCTCGGTATTTTTTAAGGAACCCGGAATTTTTTTTATTTTAAAAGGAACCAGATTTCAATCTTTTAGCTCAGTGCAGTAAATTTTGACCAAATTCGCGATTTTATTCTGCGATCATTTCATGATATTTATAATTTTTTCCCAAAATCGTTTGACGAAATTCGCGTCTTTCTACGCGATTTTTTGTTGAAATCCGCACTTTTCACCTCTAACCTTTGACAAAATTCGTGTTTTTTTACCGCGATCCTTTGACGAAATTCACATTTTTTACCGCGATATTTTGACGAAATTGGCATGTCTTTAGCACGATCCGTCGATGAAATTCGCGTTTTCTTTCCTCGATCTTGTGACAAAATTCGCTTTTTCTTTTCGTAATCATTTGACGAAATTCCCGCTTTCTTTCTGCGATCCTTTGACGAAATTCTCGTTTTTACCGTGATCCTTTGACGAAATTTATTTTCTGTGTGCGACCGATTGTCGAAACTGATTTTTTTACAGGGAGATAGATCATTTGTCGAAATTCGCGGTAGTTTTGTGCGACCCATCGGGAAAATTCTCGATATCTTTCCGTACCAATTAACAAAATTCTCTACTCTTTTCTGCGACATTTTGACGAAATTTGCAAAGTTTTTTCGTCAATCGTTTATCGAAATTCGTAATTCTTTTGCACAATCTTTTAACGAAATTGGCGATTACTTTTTGCATTCCTTTATCGAAATTCCCGATATTTTTCCTGGATCGTTTGAAGAAATTCTCAAATTTTTCCGGGACCGATTCAGGAATTGATTTGGAAAAATTCCATAAAAGAAATAAAAATCGCGGACTTCAATTTTTTTTTAAATACTCACTGAAGAATCACAGGTCTGTGAAAAAATTTGGAAGGGGAAATACTGCATAGCATTTTTTATTATGCGGGACTTTCCTTTTGTGTGCACAAATCGCGCGATCCCGCACGTTATTTCAAACCCTGTCCCTCAAAGAAAACTTCATTACTAGTGAAGTTTCGTTGGTTTTTTTTTTTTTTTTTAACGGACATAGAATTAAACAAATCTAGGATTTAGGGAAGGGGGGGGGGGGGACTGCCTTCGACAACGTACTCACGAGCAAGCTACGACTTCTTTTGTCTCGAAACAAGCTAATCTTGAATTATTGCGTTTTTTATTTCGAGCAAAATTAAATTTTCAGCTTTCTTATAAGAACTGATTTTACATTATTCTAATTCGAATTTAATCACGGCAATTGCAAAAATTACCGGAGAGCTTTTTCTGTTTAAAACAAAAGCCAAAAAATCGCCTCAAAGCACGAAAACTCTCTTTAAAAATCGCATTAAATATTTAGAAAAGTTTAAAAAACCACAGGGAACGAAAATTAACTAATTGGGTAAAATATTTAAACCGGATTCCTTTTAGGAATGTCGAAAAAAAAAATCACCGCGAAATGCGATAAAAACTCTCTAAAAATAACATTAAAAATTTTTTTAAAGATTGAAAAATCGTTGTAAGAATCTCGAAAACACTTTATTGAAAAGAAGACAAAGTTTACTGGATAAAATATTGAAATCGGATTCTTTTTTTACTAATTTGAAAAAAATTGCAGTAAAATGCAAAAAAATTAGCACAAAAAATTAATTGAAAAATTACAGAAATTGTCTTCGATATGCATGAGTTCAGGCATACAGGTCCTGTCAAATCTTACGGCTGTGCGGCCTGCATTTTTTTTTTTTTTTTTTTTTTTTTTTTTTTAAGAGTTCAGCGCGCGCGCCTACACATACACAGAGACAGACAAGCGCCTATCTGTATTATTACAGTCGCATCATGATAGTATAATTTTTATTCATCTTGATAAAATTTAGTGTATATTATCATGAGCTGCTTTACCTAATATATTCGACACATTCTGAGGTAAAAACATGAATTACAGTAACTTTCGGCCTATAATCCGCGGATCAAACAATATCGGAACCAGAAACCTTGTTTCATACAACGTAACTTGTTCAATCGCGATAAATATTTAACTTCAATAATGAAATAAAATTTATGGGCCGAAACATGATTGTTTGATCCGCGGATTATAGGCTGGAAATTACGGTATTAATGAATATTATAACTATTTATAATAATAAGATAATTATTTACGTAGACTTTCCTCCAAAATGTCTTGGGTCCCTCCGGTGATCCCTAAGAAGTCATGTAGTCACATTCTGAAAAACTTTCGTACGTATGTACTGGTGTACCGCATGTATTATCTGAGATTTATTATCCGGCAAAATTTTATCGACAAGACTTTGATTGAGATAATTTTAGATCTCATGCAGTATTTGTTCCCCTGTGCATATAGAAGTTTCCAGCATGATTAAAAGCCTTTTTTAATCTTTATAAGAAGTTAGGGTGCGAAAAGGTTTTACACTTGTGACCACATTTTGTCACTGTCTTATGTTACTGATGGAAGGACATTTACTTTTAAAATTCACGTGTAAGGATAGTTTTTATGACGTAATTTTCAATGAGTTCCTGCTTTTTATATTTTCTGTTTATAATAGTCACGTGTAAAATAAATTTTTAATTTGAAGCAAACATTATTGTTTGCGCTGTTTATATAGTTGGCAACAGTTTAAATTAATACAATTTTGTAAATTTTGTAAAAAATATCTCTCGAAATGCTGAAAATTTGAATTTAAAATAAAAATAAAACTTCAAAAAATGAGTCAAATTAAAATACTAAATGCAGTCTTTACACCGGGAAATTCTGACGCATAAAATGATCTAAAAATGATTAAATTCCTATGTATAGTTTTTGCTCCTATAAAACTTTTTTAATGGAACGATTTTGTCCAACTTTGGCATTAAATATCTCTTAAAATAATTCTTCGATTTGAAAACTGTCTACATGAGCGTGTTTATCAAACATTTCTCTATAATACTACCGATTTTCATATTTTTATATGCAACAGTTTTTTTAATATTAACGAAGAAAGGCCATGATTAAGCATTCAAATTGGATGCCGCTGTGCCGTGAATATCTACGCAGATTTTCATTTGTCCATTTCCAAATCAAAATTTTTTTTATATATATAAAAGGATAAGATATTGTTTGTATCCAATAAGTTCAGGTTAAAAAGTCTGGGCACCCCCCCCCCCCCCATCCCGTTCAAAAGGCTGGTTACGCCTATGAAAACGCTATAAAGTTCTTTTAAATAAGACATTTGAAATGTATTGTTTTAAATCTGACATAATTTTCACCAAAGTTTTCTTTCTCTTTTTAATATTCACATGAAAATACTTTTGTGATTAGAAAGGAAATATTGTTTGCGCTGTTTTAGAATTCACGATAATAGTTGAAAATATTATCTCAAAATATGAAATAAATGTCTCGCGCAAATATATTTTTAAATTTAAACTGTTTTGCCAAGTGTTAATTATTTGGCCTTTCTAAATATGACGTAATTTCTTCCATTTATGACTTTTAACGCATAAGAATGAATTTATTATTTAAAAATTTTCTTTCCGTTTTAAAATTCACGTGTAACTATAGTTTTTCTGACGTTATTTTCAATATTTTCCTGTTTTTTAACGCGTAAACACTTATAATAAAACACACATACTACAATATATATTAAAACACACATACACACATAAATAACGCCTGCATTCAGCAGTTAAGGGTATATATAAATATTATACAGACATGCATACAATAAATACAATAAACCCAACTGGAGGGTTTATTGTATTTATTGTATGTAAATCTGCATAATATTTATATATATCTTTAACGTAAACTCTTAATTCTAATTTGAAAGTTTTTTTCCTGTTGATAATAAGCACGTGTAAATGAATTTTCGATTTGAAGGAAATATTAATCTTTGCGCTGTTTTTCAAATTGGCAACAATTTAAAATAATACCTTTTTTTAAAATATGTAAAAAATATCCCTCGAAATGCTAAAAATTTTAATTTAAAATGGAAATAAATCCTCAAAAAATGAGTCAAATTAAAAAAAATAAATGCAGTCTGCACACCTAGAATTTCTATAAAATAATCTAAAAATATTTAAATTCCTATGTATAGTTTTTGCTCCTATAAAACTTTTTAATGGAACGATTTTGACCAAATTTAACATTAAATATTTCTTAAAATAACTATTCGATTTAAAAACTGTCTGCCTCAACGTGTTTGGCAACATTTCTCTATTATACCACCAATTTTCATATTTTTGTATGAAACAGTTTTCTTAATATTAACGAAGAAAGACCCCCGGTTCTCAAAAAATATGGATGCCGTGATGCCGATGTAAGATCGGGATACCAAATCATGTCGCCAAGTTTATCGCCAATTTGGCGACCAAAATTAGTCACCAAAAGTGACGCCAATTCGCCGCTATTATCAGTATTTCGCCAAATTTCCATAGACTCCCATTGAAATACAATAGGGTTTACTTGCTTGCAGAAAATCAACAAATTGAGATATTTCAATGGAACAAAAACTAATATTAGCTTATGAATAGAGCTTAATTGAACTATTTACATTATTTTTACGCACAAAGACTAACTATTTACAATATTCATAACACTATATATATAGTTTTACACATATATGTTGGCGGAGAAAAGGCGGCGAAGTGAAAATTTCAGAAGAGAGGAGATTTATATGAAAAGATTATTTACTGTAATTACAAATTATCGACGAGCGCGTTTTTATCAAGTAGAATCTAAAAATTGTATGCATAGAAAATAAGGGATCGCGAAGCAATCCAGAATGGAAACTCGAAACAATTGCGTCTGGGGTTGGCTAGAAAATAGGGATTGCTTCGCGATACCTAATGAAATCACGAAGCGAATACGCGGTGGGTGCGAGCAGGGTATAGTACCCCCTAGTATATAAAAAAGTAACAATTTGGAAATGGAGCAATGAAAATTTGCGTAGATACCGCGAAACGCATCTGATTGGTCAGGGCTTTCTGACGCTATAATGGAGGGGGGGGGGGGGGCTCTGTCACTAAACATTGCCAAGTTTGTCTCCAACTTGGCAGATATATTGCCAAATTTGGCGCCAAAATTAGTCACAAAAAGTGACGCCAACTTGCCGCTATTTCCAGTATTTCGCCAAATTTTCATAGACTCCTTAGTAATCCAATAGTGTTTACTTGCTTGCAGAAAATCAACAAATTGAGGTATTTCAATACAACAAAAATAATGTTAGCTCATGATAGAGAGAGCTTAATTGAACTATTTACATTATTTTTAAGCACAAACACCAACTATTTACAATATTTGTAACACTATATATATAATTTTACACATATATATTGGCGGAGAAAAGGCGGTGAAGTGAAAATTTCAGAGGAGAGGAGATTTATATGACAATATTATTTACTGTAACTGCAAATTAGCGACTTCATTACAAAGATAAGGAAAAAAAATCCAAATAACTTGTTAATAAATTTGTTACTTTTTAAATTTATTATGTTTTTTTAAATTTACAATATTTTTAATTTTAAATTTTCTATTAATTTATAATTTTCTATTAATTATAAATTTATTTAATTTCTAATTATTCAAATAAATTATAAATTTTATCTTTTTTTAATGATTTTATATTTAATAATTCTTATAATTATGGAACTCTGTAAGGTCTAATGATTATGTGCTTTGGAGATAAGGAAATAAAATTGTCAGGAGTTGGGGAGGAGCGCGTTTTTACCAAGTGGAATCTAAAAATTGAATGCATAGAAAATAAGGGATCGCTTCGCGATCCAGGATGGAAACACGAAACAATTATGTCTGCGGGAAGCAGGGGTATAGTGGGAAGCTAGAAAATAGGTATTGTTACGCGATACCGAGTGGAAACCGCGAGGCGATTACGCGGGGTGTTGGTGAGCGTAGCGAGCAGGGGGGCGGAGCCCCCCTAGTTTTATACCAAATAATTCGACAATGCAAAATTATGGCTTGAAATTATAATTGGTCTTCAACACAACTAATTTCTCAAATTTTGAATCGCCCAAGAAATTTAATTTTGGAGAATTTATAATGCTGTTAAGAGAAAACAGTTTTTCGACCGGAGCACTCATATAAAACTTAAAGAAGAGTTCCCTTAATGCAGAGATTGAGTTTCAACATTTTCAGATAAATCGATTTATCAGTGAAAAATTGCATTATTTGAAGTTCTGCAGGATATTGAGAACATGGCGAAAATGGCGTAAGTCAAATGAACCAGCTATCAGCTGCTGCAGCAATTTAAAGAGAAATATAATGTAAACAACATGGTATAAATAATTGTGTGATAATCTCACGAAAATTAGGGTGCGCGTAAAAACTGCAATATATTGCGACATCGAATAACATTATCCTTTAAAAGTGATTTATATTCTTTTACATAACTAGGGGCCTCTGCCTCCGTTCAGCTGAAAAAGGAGAAAAGTCATTCGCGAAAACCACCCTTTTGAATTTTTTTTTCTTCAAAGGATTACTAACAATATTTTTTCGAACTGATTGCGGCGTAGGCGTTTAAGACGCAAAAGTGCGAAATTTAAGAATGTTTCTTCCTTTTTTTCCGTATATTGACCAGTTTGGTCAATGGATTGACGTCCAAAAGGCCAAAAAATACCAACATTTTGTTCTTCCTCTCTTGAACCCACTCTTGAAAGAAGAGGCTAGGCATGCACGCGTGTGACTCCGCCGGTTTGAAAAAAAAAAGAACTTTTTGATAAGCATTTAATTAATATTTCGGCTAATTATCAAAAAATAAAAAATCTGAGCCTCAAGTGCATCAGGGCCTACCTTGGACTGTCCTCATCAAAATTTTTAGACTTTTAGGTGAGGTAGATTTTGCTAGCCATTACCAACAAATAGGCACACACAGAGCGAAACTTTCTATTTTGAGTAAAGACAGAATTGATATTTACATTCTTTGTCTTATCTGAAGAAATATACATTATTCTATTTGAATTACATTATTAATATAGTTGCGGCATATCTTTTAAAAATAAATGTAGAAACACAGAAATAGAACATGCCCGTACAAGGGATGAAGATAAAACTAGTATTTAGGTTTAGTGTGACGCATCATTTAATTGTATTTCAAGCTTTCAACTAATCGATTTCAAACTGACGTCTTACTTTGTCTAACAGCAAATTAAAGGAACTACGATTCATAACTTTTCTATGCAAAAAACAAGCTAAATTTTTTATTTATTTGAGGAAAATAAGTAGCATATTTTACAGAAAAGATGCTTTAGAACCTATTCGATTACGATGTTTACTTCGAGTGGCCTAGATATTCTCCAGAAGTCTACTTGACCACCATTTATTGTCCTTATTGCCATGACAACGAAGATCACCCGCTGAATATGGAAATGGAAAGAATTATGGAGGAAAGAAATGCCAGTGACACCATAACAGCAGACAATTTGATTCCCTTAGGCGCCAAAGTATCTTTATATCAAATTATTTCTTTATTGCATATATAGTCCAATCAAATGAGCCCGTTTTGGGGCAGTTTGCTACAATAAATGCTACAGAGATAAAAATTGGTACAGTTGCTCATTGATACCTACTAATAACTAGGTAAAAAGTCCTGATGGATAGGAAGTGAGCTGGGGGGGGGGGGGGAGGGGCAAAAATAAATCCCATCCCCTCTTTTTTTCAGTTTTTGGAAAATATCTTAGAAACTATAGGTTTTCTTTAAAAAATTACTTCAGTATAAATTAAAAAGTATAAAATTCTTTACAAATAACATGTATACGCAGTGAAACCTCGGTAATCCGTCAGTCACGGAAAAGGAGCCTTTAGTCCAATCAAATAAGCCCGCTTCGGGGCAGTTTGCCATAATAAATGCTACAGAGATAACATTTGGTACAGTTGCTCATTAATACCTACTAATGACTAGGCAAAAAGTCCTGATGAATAGTAAGTGAGCGGGAGGGAGGGAGGGCAAAAAAATGCCCCCCTCTTTTTTTCGTATTTTTGAAAATATCTCAGAAATTATGGGTTTTCTTTAAAAAAATACTCCAGCATAAATTAAAGAGTATAAAATTCTCTAAAAATGATAAGTATACGCAGTGGAACCTCGGTTATCCGTCAGTCACGGGACCGGAGCCTGCCTCTGGCCATCATGAACTGTTCTATTAAAATTCATGATGATATAGTTCCAGTCAACCCTTTGGTAATCTTTCAACGGATCTCCATAGCTAAATAACATGATGAAGATTTGAAAACATATATTTAAAATTTGAGTTGGCTTCTTTTCCGCTATCCCTTTTTGACGAAGGAGGCATGCGTAAGACGAAAAAAGCAGTCCTCTACGATTTCTTCAAACCATTGCAAGAGACTATTGATTTTCAAAACTGTGATATTGTTGTGGATGGTGGTTTCCTCCTTCATAAAGTTCCGTGGTCAAGAGGTTCCACTTTTAATTCAATTTGCGAACGCTACACTAAATATATCTTCACACATTATAAAGGAAAAAGCTGTACAGTGGTTTTTGATGGCTACTCCGACACTACCAATAGCACGAAATTAGCAGAATAAAACCAAAGATGTGCATTGAAGAAGTTCGTGCATATTAATTTCAACACAGACACAGAGGTTACCGTTAAGCAAGAAAACTTCCTTTCAAATGAAAAGAACAAATAAAGATTAATTGCTATGCTTTCATCCAAATTGAAGGACAATGGAATATCTTGTCGGCAGAGTACTGACGATACAGATACCCTAATCGTAACAACAGGCATTGAAAAGTCTTCTTCCAGTGACAGAGTGATAATTGTTGGTGAGGATGTTGATCTTCTTATCCTCCTAATCCACCTAACTTCATTCGAACGAGAATTTTTTTTCGTTAAGTCGAGCCGTGGAAAAATTGAAAGAAAGATTTTTTTCCTCACAACAGTTAGTTAAAGAAATGAGACTGAAAGACGTCATTCTAGCCCTTCATGCATTCACTGGATGTGATACGACGTCTGCAGCGTACGAAAAAGGAAAAATCAAATTTTTCAAACTGTTTCAGCAATGAGAAGACATACACAAAATTGCTAATGTGTTCAATAACAGGGGATCCGACCATGATGCTGTTGCAGAAGCAGGAAACCAACTTTTTTTGAGATTGTACGGAGCACCCTCCACAGCTACATCTCTTAGTTCTTTCCGATACCACTCCTTCACAAAATCTGTATCAAATGTTAAACCTGACATTTCATCCCTCCCACAAACAGAAGGAGCGGCCAGACAGTATTCCTTCCGGGTGTACCACCAGGTACAGCTGTGGCTTGGCCTGGAACAACAAGCCGAACTCTGGGGTTGGGAACGAAAACAGAATCGTCTTATTCCCATAACAACCAAGGATTCGATCGCACCTGAGGCTGTTTAAAATGCCATCTTCTGCAAATGCACTACTGGCTGTGGAGCTAAGTGTGGATGCAGGAAAGCAGCCATTAATTGCACAATCATCTGCAACATCTGTCATGGTGACTGTCTGAATGCTACACCCAAATATATAGATCAACATGATGAGGAAAAAGATGAGGAGGCGATTATGGATTCAATCCTGTTGAGAACACCTTCCATTTCAGCTGATGATGATGTGTCAAAAAGAAAAAGAACATTACGACTTAGTAAGTAGTATCTGCTTAGTGATAAATTAGTAGTTTTCATTGCTCTCTATTATGTTTTGTCGCACTAACAAAGTTTCACATGACCTAAACATTTTCTTATTGATAAATATATGTCTTCAGGATCAAGGGGAGATGAACAGGACAAGGAAGAACTGGATCCTTACCACCTATGCACTTCCGCTGATGTTGATATTAAAGGAAAAAACAAGCCAGAATGATAAAGACTCCTTGTAAAGACTTATCTATTTCATAATTACATAATATCTGCTTAATTATACATTAGTATGTATCTACTTTTAGTTTTCTCTATATATTATACTCGCAGTTATAATGTTTCATATTAATAAACACTTCATTAATGGTGAATATTTATCTTTCATTAACTAATAACCTGCCATTATCGCATGCAGTAGTGCAGTATTGGGGTGTTTTTTGTTTTATTTTATTTATTTTTGTGACAATATTTAATAAATTTGAATAGAAATTAAATAAATTTGAAAAGAAAGTGATTTTTTTGTGAAAAATCCGTCAAGATTCCGGTCCCGTGAATGACGGATAACCGAGGTTCCACTTTGTATACCTGTCATTTGTAGAAAATGTATGCTCTTTAATTTATGCCAGAGCAATTTTTTTCATGAAACCCCACAGTTCCTGAGATACTTCAAAAAACTAAAAAAATGTGGGGTGGGGACATATTTTTGCCCCTTCCTCCCCCCACTCACTTCTTATCCATCAGGACTTTTTATCTAGGGATTAGTAACTATCAATTAACAACTGTAGCAAATTTTATCAATGTAGCATGTATTATAGCAAACTTTCCTAATTTGACTGGACAAAATTCGTCAAGGTTCTGGTTCCGTGAATGACGGATAACCGAGGTTCCACTTTGTATACCTGTCATTTGTAGAGAATTTATTCTCTTTCGTTTATGCCTGAGCAATTTTTTCATGAAAACCCACAGTTTCTGAGATATTTGAAAAAAAAACTAAAAAAAGAGGGGGGGGGTGATTTATTTTTGCCCCTCCCTCCCCCCGCTCATTTCCTATCCATCAGGACTTTTTATACAGTGATTAATAGGTATCAATGAAAAACTGTACCAATTTTTATCTCTGTAGCATTTATTTCCGCAAACTTTCCTAATTTGACTGGACTAATAGTATATCCAAAGCTTAATCCTATATCTCCACTTTACAAATAAGGTGTCCAGCCTATTAGAATCTTAAATAATATCACGAAAGTTATTATTTTTTTTCATTAGAACTTTAATCTCTTCTTCAGAATTATTTCTTGAAATCAAATTTAATAAATAATTATATGTTCTTTTGTTTAAAATGAAATGTTCTTTGGTACAAAAATGAAAAGAAATATTTTTGGGGAAAAAATACACAACTGATAATTATATTAATAGTAAAATGAATGATACAAAATTCGGGAAGTAAGAAAATTAATTATTAAATAATTTGCATTAACAGATTAGTATTTAATTCTTTTTAACCCATTTCCTGCTAAACTGTTTTAATTTATTATTATTACAGTGTAGTATAGGCAGTTTTTAAAATTCGACAAAAAAAAAAAAAAAAAAATTATTTGCTTAACTAATCTCGATAAACTAAATAACGAAAGTTTTGGTAATCCACCTTTAAATCATCTCATAAGCCTCTGTTCTAGACTGTTTAAGACAAAATCTTGATCCAAATCGGTACAAATAGGAATTCCATTACAAAATTTAAATGCATTATAGTCTACAAGCAGCATCTTAAGGATAGCTTTAAAATAGATCTTTATTTATAAAATTATACAAGAAGTTTAGTTTGAAAATACAGTGAAACCTCCCTGTGCGATCACCTCCATTAAGCGACCACCTCTTTGAACGACCATTTTTTCATGGAACAAAATTTATTCCCATAGGCTCAGTACTAATTTTACCTCTATTCAGAGACCACCCCAGTTGAACTCCCTCCATGAGCGACCAATTTCTTTGAAGAAAATGAAACAAATTCTTTTTTTTCTTAATCACTTGAAGAAGGTTTTATTAGAATAATAATTCCGGAGAGCGCATTATTCATCAAACTTCTAAACTAAATTTAGAATTTTATTTATTCCGGTAACTTTTAAGTGTAAACCCCTTTGTGCCTTTTTAGGCAATGAATTTAACTCTGATGACAAAGTAAGGAAGACGGTCAATAAACTCCCTTGCCCTATTCTGTCGGGAAACTCACAAAGAAATAGATAAATTAATGAAATCGTCATTATTTGTTCCCTTCCAAAAAAAAAAAAAAAAATCGCATTTATTTACTGAACTTTGAAAGGACTTGGAAATAGAAGTTATAGAATATAAAACCGTAAAATCAAAGCAAACGTCAATGTATTTATTTATTAAACTCTGCACTAATTAACTTATGTAATTAACTTTTGTTCTGATACATAAATTTTCATATTTTTTCCTAATGTGAAAAAAAAGAAATTAGTAACATCAATTGTTACCTTTTTTCAACAATTAAAATCTAGATTTAAACATGATCTCCATTAAGAGGCCACCTCTCGGAGCGACCAATTTTTATTGGAACGAAACGTGGTCGCTTTAGGGAGGTTTTACTGTATTTCTTTCTTTCCTCAAATAAAATTAAAGTATTATGTACATTGCTACATGTACCTGATAGAAAGTAATTTTTGTGGTTGAAAATTTTTTTATTCGTTCCATGTGCATACAATGAATATCTTATGCATTATTATTTCCAAATTGTCTGAAATTCATGTATTTTTCCTTCCATTTTCACGTGTTATTTTTTTAGATGATTTCGAGTATTAAAGAAAAGAGTAGGGAAAAAATCAATGCGACAATTTCACAAGGAGAAATTTGGGTCTTATTTTATTATTTTTTTTTTAACTATGTGTCCTTTTCGGAATATCCCTATTCCAGATGGAATACTGGATCCGCAGGTGGTGCAGTGACGTCAGTAGTGATGAATGGGCACGCCCTTTTTAATATTATCTTTTTGTTTCTGTCTGGCAGATAAAATGATAGCCACCCACTATTCTTATGGTTTTATGGTTTTATCTTAGAAACTGAAGAAGAAGGAGAAGATAGTAGGAATATCAATCTATTGTTTAAACAGTAAAAACACACATACGCAGAAACAGTGGCGTAGTACTTCAAAAATTATGAGAGGAGCTCAAGAGTGATTTTCGAATAAATTGAAACATTCGGATTATCAATCTAATATATATGAAAATGAAAATTTGTCTGTCCGTCTGTCTGTAATTCTATACAAATCCACAGTTTGGAAGCCAGAATTGTGAAATGTTACGTATATGTGTATTAAAACACGGCCGAAGCAACTAAAGTAATCCAGAATCGAAATAACTTATAGTTAATTTTTAATTAATTAAAAAAAAACACCAATTTAACGGCAAATTCCTATCAAATTTAAACATTTTCCGTTATAGCAGTTGTCAACAATTAAAAATCTACAATAAAATTCTTACCACAACAATTACTTTTATATTGCAAGATCTCCGCGTGAAAAATGAAAATGAAATAATCAGTTTGGCGAATCTCTCTATTCTAAAAAATAGTAACTAACGCTGTCACCGCCGCCGCTGGTTTTGAATTTTTTGTGACCGGACGAAAAATATTGCATACAAAAATATGAAAATTGGTGGTATTATAGATAAATGTTTGATAAACACGCTGATGCAAACAGTTTTCAAATCGGAGAATTATTTTAAGAGATATTAAATGTTAAAGTTGGTTAAAATCGTTCCATTAAAAAAGTTTTATAGGAGCAAAAACTGTACAATACATAAGAATTTAATTATTTTTAGATCATTTTATACATTAGAAGTTCCCGGTGTGCAGACTGCATTTATTTTTTTAATTTGACTCACTTTTTTGAGGTTTTATTTCTATTTTAAATTCAATTTTTCATCATTTCGAGAGATATTTTTTACAACTTTTAGAAAAGGGTATTATTTTAAATTGTTGCCAAATTTAAAAACAGCGCATAGAATAGTATTTCCTTCAAATTAAAAATTTATTTATACGTGACTGTTATGAACAGAAAAAAACTTTCAAATTAGAATTAAATGATTACGTATTAAAAGCAGGAAAATATTGATAATTACGCCATAAAAACTATATTTACACGTGAATTTTAAAAGAGAAATAAAATTGTAGTCTTAAATGGAGGAAATTACGTCAAATTTAAAATTGCCAAACCATCATATTGCTAAACAGTTTAAATTAAAAAATATACTTGCACGAGACATTTATTTCATATTTTGAGATAATCTTTTAAAACTAATATATATACACTGTGACTGGTCACTTGCGATTTTAGACGTTTTGTTAAATATCTAGAAAAATACATTAAGAATTAACCTGAAACTGCAGGTGTGTAAACAGTATAGTACATTCATATCATCATCATCAACAACAACCGTTTTCAATCCACTGCTGGATGTAGGTCTCCCCCAGATTTTTCCAATGTTTTCTGTCTAGTGCTTTAATCATCCAATTTACACCGCCTACTTTTCTGATTTCATCACTCCGTCTTACTTGAGGTCGTCTTCTTGGCCGTTTTACATCTCTGGGATACCACTGTAGGGTCTTTGTGCTCCATCTATTGTCTTGTCTTCTTGCAATGTGCCCAGCCCATTTCCATTTTAGCCATTTAATTCTTTCAATGATGTCAAAAACTTTCGTCTGACTTCTTATCCAGGTTATTCTTTTTCTGTCTCTTCTAGTTATACCTAGCATACATCTTTCCATACTTCTCTGTGTTGTTTGTAATCTTTTTACCATCCGTTTTGTTAGCGCCCATGTTTCTGCTCCATACGTTAGCACAGGCAAAACACATTGGTTAAATACCTTTCTTTTCAAACACAGGAGCATGCTACTCTTCAGAATAATATTGTTCTTCCCAAAAGCACTCCATCCATTTCTTATTCTTCTATTGATTTCATTCATGATACTATTATCCGATGATATTTCCTGCCCAAGGTACACATAACTTTGCACTTCTTTAATTTCAGTGTTGTTGTAGACAATTTTCTTTTTTGATGCAAATGAATTGAACATATATGATACTATATACTATATATATAGATATATATGATATATATATACTGTATATCATATGTATAGTATATCACAGTATAGTCATATATTTCCGCTAAGATTTTTTCCCGAAATCCCATAGGGGACCGTCAACAAATTGAAAAAGAACAAATATCTTTTGGATAACCCTGTAAAAACTAATGTAGAAAAAGTGTTCAAACTCGAGATAATTAATAAGTGGCTTATTGTAATATACCGTGTTCATTTTTATGAGGATAGCATGCATACTCGTAGAGAAATTAAGGTTTTTATAAAAACAGTCCCAAATTTCGCCAAGTTTTTTTGCTTATAATTTGCAGAGTTCTTAATATAAAAGAAAGTTCTTTTCAGAAAATATGAAAAACAACATTGTACACAATACTCTGCAACCAGAATAACAAAATATATTAGTACGTGCAATATTGGGTATGCTATCTTGGCACTAATCAACAGCTATTTGATACAACCCCTCATGTTTTTGCTTCCTTTTTGGGAACAACGGATTTCGAGCTTATTCTATCGACGATAATTTTCAGAATTTTCAAGCTATGATTTTGAGACCTTCGCAAAAGTTGCTCTATATACTTAGCTAATACATTATGCATATTATATTTTGATTGCATTCGCGCATGCGCAGTGAAACATTTTTCAGTAAACCTGATCATTTTTCATCCAATTTTATTATTTTTTAATTCTTATTGCAGAATATTGTGTACTATGTTGTTTGTCATATTTTATGAAAAGAACTTTCTTTTATATTAAGAACTCTACAAATTTATAATCAAATAACGTGGCGAAATTTGGGACTGTTTTTATAAAAAACCTTACTTTCTCTACGAGTATGCATGCTATCCTCATAAAAATGAACACAGTATATTACAATAAACCACTTATTAATAATCTCGAGTTTGAACGCTTTTGCTACAGTAGTTTTTACAGGGTTACCCAAAAGATATTCGTTCTTTTCCAATTTGTTGACGGTCCCCTATGGGGTTTCGGGAAAAAAATCTTCGCGGAAATATATGACCTATACTATACTGTTTACACACCTGCAGTTTCAAGAATTCCTCATGTATTTTTCTAGACATTTAACAAAGCGTCTAAAATCGCAAGTGACCGGTCACCTTTGGCCACATAGTGTATATGTTACGGTTAATATGATAAATTCGGTTATTATTAATAATAACTGCGTCTTTTGGTTAATTTGATAAATATTGCATTCTAATCATATTTACCGGTTATTATTAATAATTACCAAGGAAGTTCGGTCAATATGATTAATTAAGCTTAGTAACGAATATGTTTTAAGTGGAAAATGCATTATCACAACTGTATGAACTTTATAACAAAAA
This sequence comes from Maratus speciosus, assembly GCA_963932465.1. NCBI lineage: Eukaryota > Metazoa > Arthropoda > Arachnida > Araneae > Salticidae > Maratus > Maratus speciosus. Next base: position 147,734,073 of record OZ010791.1, read on the forward strand.
TAGTTGTTCAGAGACAATAATACTCAATAAAAAGACGCGCCTTATTAATAGGGCGCCAAGCCATAAGCTGTTAAAGGTAATTATTTTTATTATTGCTGGATCAATTAGGTAAAAATTTTAAACACTGAAATAGTGAAAAAAGAAATAATTCCGTGTTAAAGTGCATACTTTTATCAATGCATATTAAGAAAAATGTAGCATAAGTAGAAAGTTTTAAATTTAGACTTGTGTTAAATTCATTTTAACATATAGAAAATATATTAAGAGAAGTTACTGTTGGAGTAAGACAGTTCTTAAACCAATTTAATAGAATATATAACAATAAAAATGTAGGTGATATGCCCCTCATCCGCAAAAAAGTTCCAAATTAGACGGCCATCGAAGAGTCGAAGAAAATACATCTTGCCAATACAAAAGATGGACTGTGGGTTCCAAATACAATGTTAATTTTTATAACAAACTGTAAACAAATTACATTAGAAATACAATATTAATGCATTTCTAACAAATTATTTATTTTGCCAGGAAGGGATTTTGTTGCATTTGGAATTTCAAGGGGTTATTTTTCATTGCATTTTTAACAGATTATTAATTTTGCCAGGAAGAGTTATTGTGGCATTTGGAGTTACAAAAGGTTTTTGATTTTTTAATACACTAGCGGGCTCGGCCCCCTACGAGCTACGCTCGCCAACCCCCGTTCAGACACAGCAGTCTCTAAAAGCACGCTAATTGGATCGGCTTAAAAAAGATTTTGGAAGGTTGAATTATAATAAAAAAAAAAAACAGTGGCGATCTCCCTATAAACGGGTTTCTATTCATTTCTCTTTGATTGGGGAATTTTAAGGAAAAATCCGCTGCTGTTAAAAGATACAATGGCTGTTTTCGTCTTTGATTAAATAAAATCAGTTAAACATTTCAAAATAAACTAATCTAAAATGAATTAAGTAAACAGAGTCTTTGGTATTTTTTAACAGAGCGGAAAGAAAGTTCTTTTAAATAAGACATTTTAAATGTATCGTTTTTAATCTGACGTAATTTTCACCAAACTTTTCTTTCTCTTTTTAAAATTCACGTGAAAATACTTTTGTTAGAAATGAAATATTATTTGCGCTGTCCTAACAAAAATATAGTTGAAAAGATAAAATCAAAATATCACACAAATGCCTCGCGCAATTTTTAAATTTAAACTGTTTTGCAATATTATTTTTTGTTCATTTTACGTAATAAGTGTAATGTGACGTAAATGTGACGTAATTTCTCCTATTTAAGACTTTTAATGCATGTTAATGAATTTATTATTTTACAATATCCTTTCTCTTTTAAAATTCACGTGTAAATATAGTTTTTGTGAAGTAATTTTCAATAAGTTCCTGCTTTTTATACGTAATTATTTAATTCTAATTTGAAAGTTTTTTCTCTGTTTATAATAGTCACGTGTAAATAAATTTTTAATTTGAAGCAAACATTATTGTTTGCGCTGTTTATATAGTTGGCAACAGTTTAAATTAATACCCTTTTCTAAAATAAGTAAAAAATAGTTCTCGAAATGCAGAAAATTTGAATTTAAAATAGAAATAAAATCTCAAAAAAATGAGTCAAATTAAAAAAATAAATGAAATCTGCACACCGGGAAATTCTAACGTACAAATGATCTAAAAATGAATTAATTCCCATGTATAGATTTAGATTCCTATAAAACTTCTTTAATGGAACGATTTTGTCCAACTTTAGCATTAAATATCTCTTAAAACAATTCTTCGATTTGAAAACTGTCTACATCAGCGTGTTTATCAAACATTTCTCTATAATACCGCCGATTTTCATATTTTTGTATGCAATATTTTTCTTAATACTAACGGAGAAAGACCTCCAGTCACAAAAAAATTCAAAACCGGCTGCGGCGGCGGTGACAGCGTAAGTTACTTTTTTTTTTTTTTTAGAACAGAGATTTATAACGAACTATTTATTTTGACAGAAACAGCTATTGTGGCATTTGTTGTTAAAAAGGTTTTTTGATTTTTTATATTTGCAGCTACTTGAGTTACAATTGTTTTTGCAATTGTAACATTGAGATCCTTGACCAGCTGCGTTGGAATTCATACAAGAACGTTCTCTTAGATTTATTACCTTCACTTTGAACTTCATTAACTGAAATTAAAGCTTTCTTGCAGACAGTAAAATCGTACCTTGTGAACAGTTGATTTAAAATACCATGTTTTGTACTAAGTTTATATAAGTAACTTTCCTTAAAAATTATAACAGCTGTGATATTTCGACTATGCGCCTTACCCATATCAACCTCTGGTATTCTTATTCAAACGGTTTCTGTTACATTTGCACTTGGAAATTTTAACTTCGAAAGCCTTAATATTGTTTTCCTTGCTTATTTAGTGACTGTTTAACACAGCGCCGAGCTTCTTGAATATAGCGCAACTGTAGGATAGATGGCCATAGTTTTTAAAGATTTAAATAAAAATTCTTAGAAGCAAATACAAGAAATATTGATGCCTATTTAAAATTCTTATACATATACTCATAATATTTTATGCAAAAAATAATTAAACATTGAAAACAAAAAGTGTTAAACAAAATTGAAATTTAAATGACAGATGGCCATCTCTCCTTAAAGGGGAGATGGCCATCCAATACAAGAAAGAAAAAGTTAATTTAAATATTTAAATAGCAAAAGAAAAAAAAAAACACATTTCATATAGTTAATCATGAAATGTGAAATTTGAAGTATAATTTCAATACTTCACTTTTCGTAAAATCTTACCACATGCTTGGCAAAGGTCTTGATAATTTGTACATGCTTGATGCTTCATGGAAACACTTCAGGTACCTTATGCATCTTTTTGGATGTGATACTATATTGTTTTGCACAACCAACACAGTGATCCTAATCCAATTCTATTTACTCTGACTGTGTAAAATCTGATAATTTAAATGTATTTTGTTTTCTTCGCTACTGGAATTGTCGTGTTTTTTTTTTTTTTTTCTCTCGCGTTAATTGTAGGTTTATTACGTTAATTTAGTTTATTTATCACCTTTATCAGTTTCTGTTATGAAAATATTCGACGTTTTTTTAGTATTTTCTGAAACAAATAAATCGATAGGTCTTATTATATTATTATTATTATTATTATTATTATTATTATTAAAATATTTATATTAGTTAAAATTTAAATAATTATGTCAATTAATATATTTGTAAACGTTACATATTTATTTTAAATTTAATTATATTTAGATAAAATAATCACTAAGTATATTTTTGAAATATTGATTAAAGGTGGCCATCTCTCCTGAAATTGAAGACTGGTGGTCGCCGAATTTAAAGCATCAATAGCCATTGTACGACTTTGTTTTAGTCTTAGAAATAAAGATTAGATTATATACGTGCCCTAAAAGTCCATATAGTAAATATATATATATATAATGTACGTACTGCAAAACATTCAGATACCTAAGTCAAAAAAAAAATATTTAACCACCTATTTAATTGGCATTAAAATTACACTTACTTTTTTATAATCGAAAAATACAACTTCACGTCGCAATAAATAATCTCGTTGAACTATTTCATACGAACAACGTTTATATTGCAATCTATGATCAAGTTTTGGAGATATTTAGACTGGCCATCTCTCCTCTATGGCCATCTATCCTAGAGTTACCCTATATAAGGCTTCATCTAGTGAAAAAGAAGAGTTTTCCTTGTCTTCAAAACCTTCCATTTCAACATCACCGAAATTTTTTTTATCTTTGCTATTTGAGCATTATGTTCTTCTTCTTCAGTTTGCAACACTCTTATTACCGTTTTTGACTGAACCTGGAACAGTTCCTTCCAAGTCTTCGTTCGAATTATTCAGCGCTCCACGCCTATATTTTATCATCATTCATTGCGCCGATATCCTCATCTTCGTGTGAGATTGCTTCTGAAGTTGTATGTCATTACTAGACTGATTACTTAAACAACAAGATCTTATTTACTTGAAATTCCTGACAAAGTATCGATTAACAAATAGGTTATTAAAGTTACTTTCGCTTTATAGCCAAATAAAGCTTCATATGGACTACGATCTATTCCAGAGTAATATGCTTTATTTTTCATAAACTGAATAAATTTTATTCCTTCTGACCACTTTCTTGTATTGTTAGTTTCAAGCCAAGTGGATAACATCTTTTCAAAATCTTGGTTTGCTCTTTCAACTGAGCCTTACGATTGAACGTGTCTTGGTTTTCCATGAAAAATGTTGAGTAGATTTTACATTCCACAAACTTCTTTAATATTTTTTTTAGCAAATTCACGGCCATTGTCCCTTTGCAAGATACACGGTGCTCTAAACATGGTGAACACATCCATTAGGTGATAAGCAACTTCCTCTGCTCATCTTGTTTTTAATGCTCTTAATTGAATAAATTCTGAACTCATAACAAAAATAACATTAAATTGACACTCTTTGGCACGCAAAACAATCGAAATTGAATGATAAATATTAACGGAGAAATAACTGAAACAGAAAAATGAATATTAGTGAGCGTCCCGAAAGATGAATCAAAAATAAACAATCAACTATTATCGTCAAATTGTTGCTAAGAGACAAAAACAAACTTGCACGCTCACAAAAGCTAATATACGATTGCACAATAGTAAGGCGCTGACACGAAATAAATTATTCATACAAAATGAAAATCTGAAGCTAAAAGAGTTGAAATTTATTAAATTACCCGAACTTGATTGGTAATTATTAATAACCGGTTAATTTGATGAATTCTTGTAAATTAATAATATTAACCGGTTTATTTGGATATTATTTGGTAATTATTAATAATAACCGAGTAATCAAATTGACCACAATATATATATTACGCTATCGTATAAACGCATCTCATTGGTTATTGAACAGCATTTAATGCATCTCCATACCTATAAGGGGGGTTACCATAGGAAGGACCATGTTCTGTTGCCAAATGCCGCCATGTTTGTCGCCAACTTGGCGATATATCGCCAAATTTGGCGATCAAAATTAGTCGCCAAAAGTGACGCCAACTTGGCGATATCTCTAATACTTCGCCAAATTCACATAGATTTCCATTGTAAACCAATAGGGTTTACTTGCTTACAGAAAATCAACATATTGAGGAATTTTGAATCAGTGCAGATGTTATTGAAGTGCCTACAAGAGCCGCATTGCTCTTGTGTTGAGAATTCTAAGACAGCGCAAATAATAATTCCTTTCTAACAACAAAAGTATTTTCACGTGAATATTAAAAAGAGAAAGAAAACTTTGGTGAAAATTACGTCAGTTTAAAACGATACATTAAAAATGTCTTATTTAAAAAAATTCTTATAGCGTTGAAAAAAAATACCGGGAGACAAAGACTCTGCTTACTTAATTCATTTTATATTAGCTTATTTTCACATGTTTCACTGATCTGATTTCCAACAAAGTTGAAAAGTGTTTATGCATTCGGTTTGTCTGGCCGTCTGTCCACGCTCTAACCCCCGTATATATACTCGGATTTTTATGCAATTGATAAAGGTTATTGAGGGTCACCAAAGTTTATTTGGTATTGTATATGAAGTAAGTAGGTTTAATAGTTCATTTACAGGGGCACTCAAAAGAATTCCATCACATTATGGTATATTGGGAAAAATCGTTTGCATAGTATTTAATGAGATTATGCTATTTTAAATGTATTGAAATAGATATAAATCACTGAATTTCAGTACGATGACGTTAGAACAGGGCATTCATGGCATTTTTTATTCATTTACACAAAAGAAATCGGTTACAGTACTGTCTTTGAGTAATCATTGCTGGAGTGTGCGTTTTAAAATTCGGTATGCGCTTTTCAATTTAACTAATTTTTTTGTATGTTGCTCATTATATTTCAGTACTATAAACTCATATACAGGGCTGCACAAAAGTATTCATGTACCATTCTGCTCATTAGAGGAAGTTGCTGAAGGGGAATTTTGAACTGAGGTAAATGTATTTCTTAAGTGAACTAAATTTTGGCATGCATGTAGTTAATAGATACAAATCTCTATATCCTATACAGGTCTGCTGGAAAAATTCGGATAATTTTCCGAAAGTATATGAGAACAGCTTTCCATAGGGTTGAAATAGACATAGCGTTTTAACTTATTAAAAGGTGCAGTTTTGTTACATTATTCTGAATGTCTTGGAAAGTATTTCATAATCTATGCTTGACGCAAGATTTTTCTTTCTTGTTTTAATTATAATTCATTCTTCCGAAATTTTTATAAAGCCAATCAAATTAGCGTGCTATTAGAGTTTGCGGTGTCTGAACGGGGGGTTGGCGAGCGTAGTACGTAGGGGGCAGTCCCCTAGTTAAAAAAAAAAAAAAAAAAAAAAGTAAATATTACGTCATATTGGAAATATAATGGGTGTCAGCAGGTAAATATATAACTTCATATGAGTTTGAAAAAACGTATCGAAACATGATAAAAACCCTGTTTATGGAAATATTGGCATGTTTTAACATTTTGAGGTTCTCTGAATTTGTTTTAGCCATTTTAAAATCTATTCCATATATATATATGGAATAGATTTTAAAATGGCGAAAACAAATTTGAAATCACAAATATATGAATAAATTGGTGAAGTTCTAAAGATGAATTAGAAATGAACATAGGAAACCAGTATGTAAAATAAAAAACTATAAATGACCCACAGAATCTTCAGAGGAGCTTGCGAGTTCATTCATAGAAGATGCGTTATATATATACGTGTGATGTGTATGCGTATATATTAGAATTTCCACAAAGGTTTAGGCCCCTAGAGTCCATTCTTAGTGAAGTAATGAAATAAAGATTTTAGATTTTTTAAAAATAAAATTCATAGAATTTTTGTTCTTGTCATTTTTTTTTTTTAATCATGAAAAAATTATTTAAATAACAAAATACTCGAAAACAACTTTTCATCAAAAAGTTTTAATCTCGATCTCAATCCAGATCACAGATTATATTTACTAAGTAAGTAGGTAATTTGTCGTTCGGATTAAATGAAAAAAAAACTAGTTAAAATTACGTAAATTAACATGCAACCCAGCAGCAGAATTTTTTTCCGCAGTCTGCAACACAAGTAGAAACTTTAAAAACAGTCTGCAGAACTTAAGGACAAACGCCCTCTTTCCAATCCCTCATGCACTCAACCCCCCCCCCCCCCAAGTATTTGTGATTAACATAAAACGAAAGTATTTTTTTTTTTTTTTAATTTACCTTTGTCCTCAAAATTTTTAACACCACTCTGTCTGTAAAATCTGAAAAATCTTTCATAAAATTTCTGTGAAGTTCAAAAATTCAAAAAGTCAAAATTTCTGTGAAGTTAGAAAACAGAATAACAGTAAAAATAACATATGAACACCAATTTCTAAAATTTTTGAAAAGATTGATACAATGTGATAATATCAAAAATTATATATAGATGTGATAATACAGGGATGAAAGTGCACTAAAGTCACTTTCAAGCAGCAAAAAACTAATTATGTAGCAGTAAAATCCATTTTTGTAACAGCAACAATCTAATTTTTTAGCAATAAAAGCTGTTATTGGAGCAGATTGAAATTCTTAGAAAATCAAATTTGAGTAATTCATGCAAATACCGTAAGCAATTCTAACGCAATGTTTTATTTAGCAATCTTAGCTAGTTTTGCTATTCAAAATTTAACATGCTTTCACTTAAAACATGGCTAACTAATATTTAACCTGCCACTCAGCTGTAAAAAAAATCTCGTGAACGCATCAATGTTGCAGCAAATTTTTCCGCGATTCTTTGATGGAATTCACCCTTTTCCCCCTCGATCCTTTGACGAAATGCGCGTTTTTTGCAATATTTCGACGATGTTTGCGTTTTTTCGCGACCTTTCGACGATGTCCGCCTTTTTTTATCGTGATTTTTCGACGATTTTCGCGACCTTTCGACGATTTCCGCCTTTTTTATCGCGATCTTTCGACGATGTTCGCGCTTTTTTCGAGATCTTCCGACGATATTCGCGTTTTTTTCGAGATCTTCCGACGATATTCGCGTTTTTTTCGAGATCTTTCGACGATGTTTGCGTTTTTTCACGATCTATCGACGATGTTCGCGTTTTTTAAGGATCTTTCGACGCTGTTCGTGTTTTTTCGCGATCTTTCGATGATGTTCGCGTTTTTTCGATCTTTCGATGATGTTCGCGTTTTTTCGATCTTTCGATGATGTTCGCTTTTATTCGTGATCTTTCGACGATGTTCGCTTTTATTCGCGATCTTTGGACGATGTTCGCGTTTTTTCCGCCGATACTTTGAAAAAAAATCGCGTTTTCTCCGCGTTTTTTGACGATATACGTGTTTTTTCGCGATCTTTCAGCGAAATCCGCGTTTTTTAGCGATCTTTGCGCGAAATTGGCTTTTTTGAGCGATTTTTCGACGAAATTCGCTTTTCTTTCGCGATCTTTTGACGAAATTCGCATTTTTCCCGCAATCCTTTGACAGAATTCGCGCTTTTTCTGCGATCATTTGTGAAAATTAACGTTTTACCCGATCATTTGACGAAACTCGCGTTTTCCCGCCATCTTTTGCTTAAAGTTGCTATTTTTCCGCAGCCCTTTGACGAAATGGGCTTTTTTTCGATCTTGTGACAAAATTTTCGCCATCTTTTGACGAAATTCACCTATTTTCCACGATCTTTTGACGAAAATCTCATTTTTTAGCGATCCTTCCATAAAATCAGCGTTCATTCCGCGATCCTTTGACGAAATTAGTGTTTTTTCGTGATCCATTGATGAAATTTGCGTTTTTCTGCAATCCTTTGAAAGTTGCTATTTTTCCGTAGCCCTTTTAACGAAGTTTGTGTTTTTTCCGGGATCATTTCACAGAAGCCGTATTTTTCCGCCAGCCTTTGACGAAAGTTGCTATTTTTCCGCAGCCTTTTGACGAAACGTTTCCTTCTTGATCTTATGACAAAATTTCATTTTTTCTTCGCGATCTTTTGACGAAATTCACGTTTTTTTTTCGGGATCCTTTAACGAAATTGGCTATTTTAACTGCAAACGATTGACGAAATTGTTTTTTCGGCGAATATTTGTCGAAATTCGTGATATTTACGTCCGAATTTTTGGACTAATGACCGATTTTTTTTTTTTAATATCTAAAGAAATCACCCCTACGAGGATTTAATAATGGGCGTTTCACGATCGTGTATCTAATTTTCTCCGTAAATTATTTATATTTTAAAGGAAATCGGAGCTTCGTCAATCGCATGTGGCGTGGATCGTATTATTATGGAACATGGCAAATAATTTCTAACAAACTTTTTTTTTTTTTTCTAAATTTTAACAGTTGAAAAATAGTCTGCAGACTTTCTCAAGAGTCTGCGACGTGCGTCGCAGCGTTGCGCCGATTCTGCGCCCGAGACATGCAATCGTTGATTTTTCAAAATTGATTTTTTAAAACAAGCATTCTTAAAATTCCGTGCAACACCGGGTACTTTAGCTAGTAATTAATAAAATAATCATGAACATAATTATTTGTTCTAAATAATATTTATTACCATTATCACAAAATCAGTATTTCAATTATTTTAGATTTAAGAAGCTGAGTTCTAGAGTGATACGAATATCACATTAATGAGACAACAGGGGGTCAAGAGGCAGATTATCCCCTCCACACACGCACACACACTCATATAATAAAAAAATTACAGAAAATAAACTTCAAAGTAGTCTTGAAATCTTAGTTGCAGTAATTATGATATGAAAGAAATGAAAATGTTGGTTGAAAGTTTCATATATAAAATAAAATGATCTCAAAATAAAAATTCAGTTTGTGAAGTTAAGGACTCCCCTGATTAGCAGATTTACTAGTTAGAAATGTAATCAATATTTATGTTGCTTTTTTATGTACAGAGTTGGGTTTTTTTTAGAAAGAATTATCAAACACCCAAGACAGAAAATGATATTTTTCTCAACAGCTCATATACTTTTTAAAATTTGTAAATCATACAAAACCTGCGTAGTTTTAACTACGTACACAGTGTATCTGGCTGTAGTTAACGGGTTAATATTTACCCGTGTATAAATTCGCATAGGGGAGACTAGGGACGGTTGACCATACGGGGGGCTTAACCCACGCACCAATTTTCATATGTAAAAGAATTTCGGAGTTTTATCAATAGGTGTCAAGCAAAGCTGCTGGAATGCTCAAATAACGGTTTTCGTTTCATAGAGCTAATCGAAATAGGTGTGGAAAAATCAATTGTGAGGCGTTTTCAACCTAAAAGTTGTGTTTATTAGAAATATTTTGTAAGCTTTTTTTAGATAAATTATATCATACAAATTTAAGTAAGTAGGTTTAAAGTAATGCAGAAATATCGAGCTTTCACTCCAGGCATAAAGATTGTACAGTACGTTAGGCTTAACATAACAATGTGCTATTCTTTATAAAAGGTCTATTTAGGGAGGCTTGACCCAGTCAATGTGAGGGAGGGTTGACCAGATGCTCAAGGCTCCCTTAATTAAGTGGTTTTGGAAATCTTTTTATTATCCACTGTGCATAATGAAAAGTTAATGGTTATATATATAAAAAAATGTAAATTTATTATGTAAAGCTCCGGTAAAATGGTGTGAAGGAAAAGAAAATGTTTAAAACTGACTAAAGAAAGATGTTAAAAATTTTTAGAAAAAAAAGGAAAAGTTGATTGGGTGGTATGTTTATAAAACCACTTAATTTTAATTCCGAAACGTCACAATGGCACCAGAATTTGGCTAAAATCTTTTCCATTTAATATGTATGTGAAATATAGCCTTTTTCTTATTTCCAAATAAATTTGTTCGTAAATTCCGGTGCCAGTCATTTATTTCAACATTTTAGTACTGAAAATACTTTGCCCCCTAAAGGTTTAAATCATGTTAATGATAAGTTAAGTGCTCATGCGGCTGCAAAAGAACATAGCATTGATCGAAGAACTTTAAGAAAGTATGTAGACAAATTTCACCAGGGTGAGTACACTGAGATGAAGTCAAACTATGTGACAATGAGAGCTGTCAGGTCGAGTGCCACAAAAATAGGACAAGGAGACAAAAAAGCGGGACAGTGGCTCCTAAATCCGGACATAATAACATGAAACACTATGAAAACGGAACCTGTTTCTAACAGAATACTGCCTTAAATTTTAAAATTTCATTTTCCCTGCTGTACAATTATACCTGCTCAGACAAAATCCTGTTTATAACAATTTTTTCCCCTCTGACTTGCGATTGCGTCTCAACAGGCTTGTTTAAGCATCATATTTAAAAAAAATTATTTTTTTTTATAACAATTAAAGCATAAAGTTATTTTGTTTTTTTAAACTGATTTTATTTCTCTTCACAAATATTGCAATATAAAAGAAAGTGGGTCAAGCCTTCCATATAGTGGGTCAAGCCTTACATATAGCGGGTCAAGCCTTACATATAGCGGGTCAAGCCTTCCATATAGCGGGTCAAGCCTTCCATATAGTGGGTCAAGCCCCCCATATGGGGGGAGCCTTCACCCATTATTTTTTTCATGAATAGAATCAATCATTTTGCAAGTTTCTTATATGTTACACTTATGTAGCAATTTTATTTTGATAACTGATTGTATAACGAATAAAATGATATATAAAACTTTATTCTACGTTCAATATTTAAAAAATAAAAAATCATTTTGTAAAAAGTGGGTCAACCCTCCCTAGTCTCCCCTATACAATAGTTATATGTTCACACCCAAACAAATTCATTGACGGTATCCAGTTAGAAAAAAAAAATACAATGACTTTATCGAAAAAAAAAAAAAAAGCTTTTATCTACTTCAACAAAATATTCAGATTTCGTATAGATTTCAATATATATATATACACATTTTTTTTTTTTTTTGCGAAAACGAATGTAACGGTAAATAGGTTATCAGATTCTAACATAATTTGCTCTGTACTATCGGAAAATATATAAGATTTCAAACAATCAAAAAGAAAATTATCAAATTAGTTCATTTACTTCGAAGATAAATGTGAACAAGCATTAAATAATTCACAGCACGGTAGTAATAATTTTCTAAGAGGTTCTGAAAATAAAAAGCTACAATTTCAATTATTTAATTGTTGAATCTTAAAGTTTTTTGGTGGGTCGATAGCCTGTATATATTTAATGCATGCCCTGCCCCACTTAAATTTGAAATAATCTTCTTCAGGGATTTTCGTTAATGTTGAGGTTTCCCTTCGAGCGAACATTTTTTTTTCTTCCTCCCTCTGCCGAATGCCTCCTCTTCCTTTATGTTGTTTTCATTTATATGCACAAATTTGATAATTCGTTTTTTGATTGTCGTTATTTGTTGTATTTTTCAGATAGAAGTGTAAGGCGGGGGAAATTTGGTGCTTAATTTTTTTTTATACTAAAATGTAAAAAAATATTTAAGTCTTTAAAAAGAGTGAAATATACAAGACAAAACATACCTTTTTTCAGAGACAAACTATTAAAAGAAAGAGGGAATTTTGGTCAGTACTTAGTAAGTTAGAGCTATTTTTTCTAAAAAAAAAAACTAGGAAACACAAAATTACCCCTCAAGGGGTAATATTTATATTATTTTTTGGAATAACATTCGTGTTTTTTATTTTCGACAATTATAGATTTTCATATAAAATATAATGTAATACTTTCTTTTATTAGTTTGGCGTTTGCAAGTTCAGAAAAGCAAAGAGCAAAATTTTATTTTGTTTTGTTCTGTGTAGTTGTTTCTTTGATTATCAAAATATGAAAAAAAGAAAAAAAATTGTAGTTTCTAAAAAAAATTTAATAAAATATACTTAAACAAAATAAATAATTATCGTAATAGTTTAAAACAACGTAATATAACTTACATAATATCTTAACCCTTAAATGCCTGAATTTTTAAAAATCAATTTAAAAATGTTTTTCAGCTTTCATTTCTTAAATAAATCATGGGAAAAATACTTCAAAAAATCGTATTTTATTTTAAGTATGGTTTACGGCTAAAAAACAGTTTGTTGCCAATCGGCAACACTCGGCTTTAATTGAAAAAATAACTCTCCTTGATAAAATTCTATAATATTAAACACACATGAATTTTAAGAATTATGATAAGGAATTTTTACAAAGTGCTTTATAAAAGTAATTAATTCTTATTACAAATACAATAATTTATGGTAAAACATTATAAAAATCAATGTAAAATAAATTGTTTATTTTGTGATACTTGATAATGTGAGTACAAATTACTTAGGCAATTGTATAGAAATTTTTGAAAGAAATATTATTTCTATTAAAACACAGTCAAACACCACATTTTTCCTATTTTGTTACAATGTATCCTTTTCAATTTCGGAATTTGCACCTCATCTTTTTCTCTGCTTATAGAGGCATATGTCCTGTTTGGTCGAATCGACATCTTTATGTGAGTACTGTGATGGACCTCTATGATTTTTTTCCAGAATTTCTTCTTTAATCATCGATGAGTGTCTTCCACGCTTAGGGGTATATTTACTTCCCACCATGCATAATGATCTTGCAAATTCTGCTCTGATCTTTCATTGAGGCATTATCTCCGATTGATGATCATTAGCATTCAAAACCCTTTTGTAGAGAAGCCATGCGTTTACTATAGTGAATTCACGAAAAGGATAAAATATTCGTAGGTACCATTTCTGACTACGAATATTAATTTTGTAGCAGGCCGTTAAGTTATCCAAATCGGTCAACTCCTACGATATGTCGCTTTTATTCCTTAATTACGTATGGGCTATCTATTTTAATGATCTTCTTTTGACTCCTGTCAACACGACTGACTTTTTTTACAGGATTTGTTCCGGCGAAAGTAGATATAGCATCGTGACGAATTTATTGTCTTTCCAGACTAGTGAAGACCCCCACGAAGGGCACTCCCCCCCTGGGCCTATATCCCTCGTGCAGATAATTGGCCGTCATAAATACAACCAACCAACCAACCAACCTTTCCAGACTAGTGATGAAATATCGATGCCATCTGCAGTTGTAGTATATCCGATCAAGAACCCAGATCTAAAATTTTCAAGTTTTTTTCATCGGGTAGTTTGCACCAAGGAATTCTATTTCTTCTGACTGTATACCCAATGTATTTATGCCAGTGTTTGCCAAATGTACAATCAGCGGCAAAGTCGTATAATAGTTGTCAAAATACAACTTATGATTTAGTGATCTTTGTATTCTTCCTCACAGTCTATTGAATACATTGATTGAAGGGCCAAAGTCGGGTTCAGTAATTGGTCCCGTTAGCATATTTTCTTGATCTGAATATACTTCTAAGTTACAAGCATTCCCAGAAATACCAGCAAGTACAAAAAGTTTAAAGACCCATTTATGAGTTTTATTTGGCATATATTGTTTCTGATCTCTACTCATTATGTCCTGAGTTAAAGGAAAACCAAGTTCATGACTCTAATACGATCGAACACTGGGCAAATGCCCTAAAGACATGTATAATATTATCCCCAAAAATTGCCTTAAGTCTCGTGATGTGAATTTCGTAGGTTTATAAGGATCTCACATTTAACTGCGTTCACTGACAATTTTTTCCATAAGCTGATCTGAAGAGAAATATTTAAAAAATGCTAGTGGTTTATCCAACTCATTCACGTTTGGTGAATAATCTCATTTCCACTAAACGTTATCTGGTTTTCATTTACCTTTATGTTCTCTTTTTTTTTTAAAATAATCTACCTGTTTGGCAGTTTACATTACTTTGAAATCTCTATACTGCATTTCGGAATAGCCATTTCAATATCATTATGAGAGTAATTATGAACCAATTCTTCTATTTTGTTTTTGAGTCAAATACTGTTTTGGAGGCATTCTAAAAATGATAGAGTAAAATTTTCAGAAAATAAAATATAGAAAAATATCTTGCATACATTTAAAAAAAGTGAACTACAATTATAAACAACTAGAAAAATAAACTACTTCTATTGAATATAGAAGAAAGTGAAACCAAAACTGTTCATTGTTCTCCAGGCTTAGTGGAACACTTAATGCCTGTTGTTGCCAATCGGCAACGCACGCAAAAATCTGCTTACAACAAATATATTACAGTTAAATATCCAAAAGTCATCATAAATACGGGCTACATGCCTTACTTTTTCATGTAATAAATTTTATTTGATCACTACAAAACAAAATAGTGTATTTCACAAGCTTCCAAACAAAACAAAAATATCATGTAGTAACCAAGACTCCCTTATCATAAAACTTTATTATGATAAGGAGGCCTTGGTAGTAACAATTGAAAAAATAAATCTATTCTTAAACAACACTAGTGTTGCCATCGGCATGTTGAAAATCGATTTAACAATATTTTCTATATGTATTTTATTGGCTACATTAGCTATTAGAGCTTCAGTATTATTTTAATAGTATTTTAAAAGGCTAAATTGGGTATGTGGCCGAAAGGCAACACCCGACATTTAAGGGTTAATCATCTTAATATGGAATTCCCCTATAAAGTCAATAACGAATAAATAAACAGCGCCAAAATGTCGCAAAGCCGGTGAATATGACAACCTTCCCGTTTCTGCTCTATGCCGATTTGAAGGTAATGGAATCGCCTTCGGCCACGTCACGTATGATTGACAGGTCTCTTCTCGTGAAAGGTCAATAATACTCATTTTATCAACCACGAAGTAATGAAAGGCTGAGTGAACCTTGCCCAGCCGGCAATCGAACTCTCGGCCTGCAACGCGGCAGTCAGACGCGTTGACCACTACGCCACTGGGCCATTGTTGTACCTATACATGTTAAAAGTTACAAAAGGCTACAAAATGACCCCACTGAATGATATAGGCTACAGGGTGAAACATTTTAGAATGAAAATAATGATATAAATCAATTTATAAGTAAAATACAGCGGCACCAAATCACACCGCTCTTTTTTTAACACGATGCAATTTGGTGCTTGTTCTAATATTTTTTTTTCTGGGTCATTTTGAAAGATGCAGTAGGAAGAAAGGCAATACTTATTACAGTTTGCTTTCAACATGCCAGAACAATTTTTTATTTATACATACACCATCTCGTTTTTCCTGTGGCTTCATGTAAGTAGAGGGACATTGACACTTCCGAAGCTGGTCATTTTGCACAATTTTTCACAGATTCCAGAAAATATTTTTTTTTCTACCTGAAAATGTGCTACTTACTACTTACATAACAGGGATACATTTAATGCACAGTGCACATGTGTAAATACTTACAATTTTTTTTTAAAAAAATCAATCCATTCAATAAGATCATGATAATAATAATTGAAAATGAGACATCAAATTACCCAGAACCAATTCACCCCGACTCACCCTACTGAAGACTGAGGAAATTTAAAAAAGAAATTAGAGTGTGTACAGACTGACAAACCGAAGTTATGAACACTTTGTAATGTGTTTGAATGTACTGAAGAAAATGAAAAATATATATATATCGATTCAACATTCAACACACTCTCTTTCCTTAAGGAAAAAAAAATATTTATATATGTTAGAATATTTTAATAGTTTTGTAACTAAAAGGATATTTTAGTGGAAGTCACCATTAATGGATTAAAAGATATATACTTTATCGCTTCTGAAACATTTTTTTCGTAGCAGAGCAATGCCTTAACGAAATATAAAATTAACATTTATTGAACAAAACACTCACTTTTTCGTTCGAATTTGCACACACACTGAGATCAATATATCAATTATAATCTGTCAAATTCATGCGTCTTAAAAGCCGAATCAACGGTATACATTGTCGTGAATATACGACTTAGATAAAGGAAAGAAAAAAATGGAGAAAAGATTACTCATTGGCATATTTTTTGATTAATCAATACCATTACAAAAGAATTTTCCGATATTCACGTTCACACTATACTTGTAAATTTGCTCTTTATTTACTTATAGAGCGCCTAACTGTTCTTATATATCGCGTATCAAAATGAAGTGAACGATTTTAATTTGTTATATTTTACTCGCTAGCGTAGTCGATGAACTGCATTTGCATTGCATGAGATCTTTAAAATTTTTGAGAAAAAAGAAATTTAATTAAAATCTACTTTTAGAAATGATTTATAATATCAATTTTATTAAATTCCTTATTATAAGCACGGAATCATATTTACAGTGTAAATTATCTGAAAATTACGTAATTTGTACATTATATGGCCAAAGGTGACCGGTCACTTGCGATTTTTGACGTTTTGTTAAATATTTAGAAAAATACATGAGAAATTTACCTGAAATTGCAGGTGTGTAAACAGTATAGTATAGGTCATATATTTCCGCGAAGATTTTTTCCCGAAACCCCATAGGGGACTGTCAAAAAATTGAAAAAGAACGAATATCTTTTGGATAACCCTGTAAAAACTAATAGAGAAAAAGCGATTAAACTCGAAATTATTAATAAGTGACTTCTTGTAATATACTGTGTTCATTTTTATGAGGATAGCATGTATACTCGTAGAGAAATTAAGGTTTTTATAAAAACAGTCCCAAATTTCGCCACGTTTTTTCCTTATAATTTGCAGAGTTCTTAATATAAAAAAAAGTTCTTTTCAGAAAATATGACGAACAACATTGTACACAATACTCCGCAATCAGAATGAAAAAGTAATAAAAATTGGATGGAAAATGAGTAGGTTTACTAAAAAATATTTCACTGCGCATGCACGAATGCAATCAAAATATAATGTGCATAATGTGTTAGCTAAGTGTATAGAGCAACTTTTGTAAAAGTCTCAAAAACATAGTTTGAAAAGTCTGATAATAATCGTTTATAGAATAAGCTCAAAATCCGTTATTCCCAAAATGAAGCAAAAAGATGAGGGATTGTATCCAAATACAGTATTACGTGCAATATTGTGTATGCCAAATTGGCACTAATTAATGGATATATGGATAAAACCCCTTATGTTTTTGCTTCATTTTGGGAACAACGGATTTTGAGCTTATTCTATAAACGATTATTATCAGACTTTTCAAACTATGTTTTTGAGACTTATACAAAAGTTGCTCTATACACTTAGCTAACACATTATGCACATTATATTTTGATTGCATTCGCGCATGCGCAGTGAAACATTTTTTAATAAACTTGCTCCTTTTTCATACAATTTTTATTATTTTTTTCTTTTGATTACGGGAAATTGTGTACAATGTCGTTCGTCATATTTTCTGAAAAGAACTTTTCTTTTATATTAAGAACTCTGCAAATTATAAGCAAAAAACTTGGCGAAATTTAGGACTGTTTTGATAAAAACCTTAATTTCTCTACGAGTATACAAGCTATCCTCATAAAAATAAACACAGTATATTACAATAAGCCACTTATTAATAATCTCGAGTTTAAACGCTTTTGCTCTATTAGTTTTTACAGGGTTATCCAAAAGATATTCGTTCTTTTTCAATTTTTTGACGGTCCCCTATGGGTTTCCGGGGTAAAATCTTCAAGGAAATATATGACCTATATAATACTGTTTACACACTTGCAATTTCAGGTTAATTCCTAATGTATTTTTCTAGATATTTAACAAACGTCAAAAATCGCAAGTGGACCGGTCACCTTTGGCCATATAGTGTATTTTTAAAGTTACGTGATTTTGATACAATTATAATAGAATTACTTTGTAACAGAAAGATGACATACGAGCAATGAAATTTGATGGATCCAAAAGATTTTGGATAAAGACTGGCGAGTTTTCTATTATCGCCTATTATTTTGGTTAAATTTGGTACATTCGTTCGAAAAATATAGAACATTTCTTTTCGTGTCATAATGCTTTCGTAAAGGAATTCAGACGATTTTCAAATTATCCATTCTTTAAAAAGTAAATGGCACATTTGTTTAATGGGTTTTAAAAGGTAAGTTATGGATGCTAAAATTTCTCAATGGGGATTTCTTAAATTATTCTGATTCATTTGAAATTTTTGTTAATACATTTGTCAGATTTTTTAAATTAGATCTATAACATTTGATGGAATTTGATACATCTGTTCGAACAATATAAAACGTTTTGTTTTATCACTTTACTTATTTGATATGATACCATATTTCATTTTTCCTCTTTTTCTTTTATCAGTTCCCTAGCAACCTAGCCTATAAAAAATCACTATTAATCTGGTCTGTAGCATAGGTTTGCGTCAAATATAAACGATGTTAGCAACACTACGGTTTAAATTGAATGTTGACACTATTAAAAGGCTATCGCAAAAAATGCTTTATAGCTCCAAATCAGGTTTATTATTTAGTCAATCGGCAGTGAACAGGATGATGAATGATTATCAAGAGGTTTAAAAGTCTCCAAATACGACTACTTTGGGGTGATTTTAGCTATTGCTGTCGAGTAGATGAGGATGTATTTAGATAAATTCTTCCATCTAAATATTATAGAATGACCATCAAAACTGTTTTTCCAAAACAAAAATTGCAGAAACATTAGATTTCTAAATTAGATATAAGTTCAATATACTAGATTCAGTTTACATTACAGTACGAAATGGAATTTCACAAATTGTAAAAAAAAAATATTTGTGTTCTTTAAACTACTAATAAAAATTAACAATGCAATTTTAATCACCACACAGCATGTCGTATACAGTAAAACTTTAAAAAATGAAACCTGCGTACAACGGCAACCTAGTTAAACTGAAAATTTCATGATTCCTGTTAAATAACGGAACCTTCTAAGATGAAAATCTGCCTAAAACGGAATGTTTTCTGCTTCCTTGTCATTTCCTCTTAGCGGGTTTTATTGTATTATGAAAAAAATAATCGTAATTAAACTTTGTATTTTCTTTAAATTTCGGTGAGCCGCAGATTCTTGCTTAGTCGTGCAGCGTCACTATCTGACTTTCATGTCTTTAGAAATCCTTTGCCATTTTGAATATTGTTACAGCTATAAGGCGCTCGATGTAGTTTAACCTTGGTTTTTAGTTTTCCTCATCAAATTTGACTAGCTGTTGCAAAATATACCAGGCTACATGTTAAAAAAGGGAAGGGGGGTGAATCTTATGCATAAAAAAATAAAATAAAACCAAGAGCGAATTTTGAGCATATCGCTCTTTATATACGATGCTTTCAGTGTCTTTAAAAATCCGATTAAATATTCCTAATCATATTGTTAACCACATTTGACATGTGGCGACTAAAATTACTGCTAAGGGGGCTGGTCACTGAGCTTTCTATTTCCCCTCACTAATGTAAAGTCTACGGGTGTTTGATACATTCGTATATTTAAAATATCTCCTCGGGAAATTAATATTTTTAACTTCTATTTTTTGTGTACACTTCCTAAAAGATGTCGCTTCTTTTCTTAGTTCTCAAAATATTTCTAAAGTATAGACTTAATTTATAGGAAGTGTTAAAATCTTACGCACAGTTCGCCCGCTTTTAACACATAAAATATTAAATTCAGCATAGATTTTAGAAATATTTTGAAAACTAAGAAAAAAAGAGGCACCATTCAAGAAGTGTACACAGAAAAAAGATATTAAAAATATGAATTTCCCAAGAAGATATTTTAAATATACGAATGCATCAAAAATCCATAGACTTAACATTACGGTGGAGAATTCCGAAGCTGAGTGACCAGACCCCCTAAGTGTATATGCAAGAAACAGCGTTTCATTGATGAATATTTGGTTTCTGTCAACTTTTTTTCCAGCGTGAATAACTAAATCTACTGTACAAACGAGTTTCAGGATTTTCAGAAGCACACTTTCTTATTGTACACCAGTCTCTTTACTGAAACGCTTTTAGAAAATTTAAAAATTCGATTAAAAATTTATGAGCAGTTAACAAGTTAATTTTGTTTTACTTATTGTTAAACAGATTTACTATTCGGTAAGTGAAATTACTGGATTGTTTAAAAGGCTTTGTTTAAAAAAAAAAAAAAATGTGTTTCATTGATGAAAATTCGATTGCTTCTCGTACCTGTATAACTCGTTCTCCAGCATGAAGACTAGATCTGCAGGGGAAATGAGTTTAACGATTTTGAAACGGGCCCATTCTGAACAAACCATTCTTTACGCACAATGTTTTTATGGATTATATATTTGATTAAACATTTCTATAGACATTGTTAACCAGATTTACCCATTCAGCGAGAGAAATTAGTGCGAAGTGTAAATGGTTTTCTAAAAAAAACAGTGTTTCGTAGATAAATAAAGAAGGATTGCTGCTTATTCCTGCATAACTCGTTTTTCAGCATGAAGACTAGATGTGCGGAGCAAATGAGTTGCATGATTTTCAGGTAGATGAATATATTGTTGAATGTGTAAGTTCAAACTGAAGCTTAGTAAATTAATAAAATTAAACTACAAAGAAAAGAAAAAAAACTTTTTATAAAATTTCCAATCTTAACCTTCTCAGCACCGAGAACTGATATATCCGTTTACTAAGCTCTAGGTTTCACTGCAATAGTAGCACTATTTAAATCAATATACCGATATAATGCAGTTTTAAAACATTGAGTAATAATTAATAATATCAAGAATTATATTCATATACGTAATTAAGTTGTTTTGTATCCTGTTGGAAAAATCATCTTTTTTTAGCATTTTTAACAGAGAAAATAGCATTACAATATTGCCTATTTGCTAGGCGGTCAAAAGGTTAAAGTCTATTCTGTTGAGACTTCAGATCTATTCTAATATATATTTGTATTCAGGGTACATAGGAAAGTCCCTTTATCCTTAAATAACTCTTAAACGGATAAAACTAGAATTGTAGAACAAATATCTACCAATAGTAAAACGGCTGTGCGTCATCATGAGAGAGTTATTTCAGTGTCTCCTAGTAGCAAAATTTAAAAATTATGAGAGAAAGCAAAGCAAAAAAAAAAAAAAAAAAAAAAAAACAACAACTAGAGAACTGGAATTCTGCTTTTTCAGAATTTTCTGGTCACCAGAAAATCAGAGTTCTAACTTTTTACGGCTGATCTTTCATCTTCACCTAACACTTCATTTATAATGGCTGTTTCATAATAATAGACGTCACCAGTCCATCAGAAGAAAATAACTCGGTTAAGCGGGACTCTACTACAGTAGAAAACATATTTCAATTTTAAGACTTAAAGCACACGTTTTATTTTATGTAAAATGACGTCATTCGCAACCGCAAAAAAAAAAAAAAAAAAAAAAAAAAAAAAAAAGAAAAAAAAACGGCTATCTAATGATTCATAGATACTTAAAATTAAATATAGTTTATAATAGCTCCATTGTACTAACAGAAACCATTCGTTTATATTTTTTTCAAAATAGCACGTATTTTAATTAAATTTTCTTTCTGTTGTTATGAGAAAATGGCAACAAAAATATATAATTACTATTTTAGAACTATTTTTCCTTTACTTTCTACAGAAATGGAGTACTTCCGTTGCCAATGTTAAGCAAATGGCTCTAAAAACTACAAAAAAATTTATATTTCAAAAATAAATACAGATACAGTTTTCAAACAAAATGCATTTAAAAGAACTTTTTTTTTTTCCAATACGACGGTATAAAAATTGAAAATGTGCGATGATTAGAAGTTTAAAAAATTGCTATAGAGTATTTAATCGTACTGCTTTGTTTTACGGCTGGCTTCTATAAGGTAACGTTATTTTTTGGAATACACAAAATAAGCTGGGAGAAAGAAATAGCATACCGTACCGGAGGCTAAAATGTCAATTACAAAAGTGCAAAGCGTTCTCTATTTAATGAACATGTGATTGCTTTGATGATATACCCAGTAGCAGTGCTACTCTACTCCCTGTAGATAAGTTATTGTTTATCACATCATAGTGGAGCCATAAAAATAAAGTCTCGCCATAGCACAATAGATTCACTATAATTTAATTAAAATAGGATAAAAGGGGGGAAAAAGGAAAAAATGCGTTTATAGTGAATATGTAGCGATGAGAGATATAGGAAAGGCTAAAAATTTCGGATTGATAATCCGAGAGAAGGAGGCGGATCTTCTTGGAAAATCCAAGAGATAAGAAAAGTAGAAGAGATTGAAAGAACTTAACTTAACCTTTAACTTACGTTACTGGTCTCTCAGACCGCGACTTTTTTCAATTTTTATAGTTTAACTAGCAATTTTCAGTTTAACTACAAACACTACCGAGATTTTGTTCCGTTTGGAACCTTAGTACTATCACCAGAGACTTTTGAATAGGTGAATTTTAATTACAACACTCCTGTACAAAAAGTTTAGTACAAAAACATCATCCTATGAGTTAGTCGCGTCTTTTATTCATCTTTCGTTGCAGCGGTCTTACAGACCGCTTCACACTAGTTATGTGACAATTTCTGTGACATCAGTTAAAGGTTAAATAACATAAAATGTGATAGAAAAAGTCTAAAAAATTCAATAAGATGTGAGTTTAAGAGAAGATTTAAAGGTTTGCACTGTTCAAAATATACCCGTCATCTGAAGTGACGTCACTTTCACTTAATTAATTTTAATTTTATATTCTCTTTCTCTTTTGAAAATCTAACCAAACCACAAGGGCAGAATTAGAGGACGATTAGTAAGTAATCCGTGGACGAGAATTGGAGCTTTAGTTCATTGTTTGCTTAAAATTCTCGCTTTCAGTGTATCCCAAATTGATTCTTTATTAAATATGCCGCATCGCCTTAATACTACAGCACAGCTACAGTTTCGAGGAAATATATAAAATAAATATATAAAATATATAAAATCAATATTGATCGAAACCTTTTTATTAGTTTTGCGTTTCTCATATAAAACTTTAAGAAAAAGTTGCATTGCTGAGAAGTGTCGTTAGCGAAAATTATAGGGACAGACATCCATTTACGAAGAAGATTCCTAAATTTAAATTATATTTATTAAGTTTTAATTGAATCGAAAATATTTTTCAAGTATTCACTAATCCAAAATTCATGAAAAATTGCAGTTTTGAATAAAATGTTATTTCTTTATGATATATAATAATTTTCTAGTCATTGTGTCTGGATTACATGTATATAGGGTGTCCATAATCAGACTTTAAAGTTGTCTATAGACAAAACTATTGTTCCTAAAGTTGTAAAATTTTGTGAAAGACATAACAAAGGGATGGGAATTAGATTAAGCTAAAAAAATATAAATAAAAATATTTCAAAATTTTGCCCCCAGAGGGCGATTTTTAATAAATTACACATTTATCATTACGATAGTTTAGAAATTTTATTTTTTAACTTAACCTTATTCTAAAGACAGCATTAACGACAGGTTCCTAGACATTTCCCAGAAAACACTGCGGTCAACAGTGGAACATGCTATCTTACGATAGCAGATTGTATCTGAAAATGATGAAAGTCATGTAGAACGTGTTTGGTTATAACAAAATTTGTTAAACTATCGTAAATGTACGCTAAATGTGTAATTCGTTAAAAAACGGCGCACTAATTTTTTTTTCGCTTAAACAAACTCCAATACTTTTATTATGTCCTCCAAAACATTTCACAACATTCTGAACAATAGTTTCGTCCGTAGACAAATTTAAAATAGGCTTGTTTAGTCATGAACATCCTGTAAATAAAATTTCTAAACTATCGTAATGCTAAATGTGTAATTTATTAAAAATCGCCGTCTGGTGGCGAAATTTTGAGCTATTTTTATTCATATTTTTTTAACTGAAATAAATTCACATTCCTTTATTATGTCTTTTACGAAATTTCACAACTTTATGAACAACAGTTTTGCCTATAGACAGGTTTAAAGTAGGGTCGTTTAATTATGAACACCCTGTATATCAAATTAATCCAAATTAATTTTCTTTTCGCCAGCCTATCGAACTATGCATTTTTGATAATATTTTCTACGTTTATTGCAGAAAAATGACAATCTATTGAATTTGATACTATACTGCTTTGATGCATGTTAATGTCTACTTACTATAAAAAAGAAAAAGCGAAACTAAGCTTCTGAGCTCTTTTTTTTACGAATTTGTTTTTGGAATACTAGTTAACTAACAATACAGATTCAAGATATCATCAATTATGAACAATTTTACCTCTTAGAATCTTAAATCCCCACGCCGTTTACTCCCATCATTGTGATAATATTCATTATTGGCTGCTTTTCTCTGCTCTAAATCATGTTCATTTGATAAAATTTGATTTTATCATCTGTTTGATGCTCGTGGAATTTGTCATGAATAAAGTGGAAATGCTTACGAAAATTATAGAATCTCCTCAACTAAATGTAGCTGACAATAAAATTGCAACTGAAAGTGGCATTAATATTCTAGTAAATATAAATTAATATATATCAACATTAGGTAAACAAATCAACAGTGCAAAATGTTTTTGAAAAGGTGAAAAGACTAATCAGGATAATGGTTGTGAAAAGTATCACAGAAGACGAATTATACGTGAAAGGTATGGCGCGGGTGGTAACGATGTAGCGTGGGATGGGGGGGGGGGGGCAAATGAAAATACAGTCGGACCTCTATTTAAAGAACCTCTATTTTGCGAACTTTTCCTGGAAACCAAGAACATTTTGCGAATTTCTTCGTAAAATGACCTCCAAATAGCGAAGCTCTATTTAACGAACTTTTTCCTGTGATCAAAAATTTTTTTTCTCCCCATTTTTCAAAATATTGCTGGACATTTCAAACTTATTCTTTCTTTAAACATATTTTATAATGTTCAATGGCCTTGAACAGGTTTTACCAGGCGCCGTCTTTGTCAACAGTGAGAATTCGTTAAGTACGGAGGACGAAGTCGATAATCCCTTAGAGTAACTTAAAAAAATGTGGATACAGTGAGAAAAAAAGAATAAATTAATCATGATGTGCTGATTGAGGATTGTATTCCACTTAATTCTGAAATTGAGACCACGGAAACGCTGTCAGAATTGGATATTTTCGACAGTGTGAAAAATAAAAACAATACAGCAATGAATTGCGATGAAGACAAATATGATGATGATGGAAATGATCATTAAGGAGGAATTAACAAAACTTTGTATGATGAAATGCTAAAATCATTTGAAATAATCCGACGCGGATTATAGTTAAAAGAAAATAGCATGAAGGGTTTTTTGGTGCATTGCAAAGATGCGAGACGTATTATGAGAGAAAGCACTTTTTTAAATAAAAAACTCAGGCAAAATTAACAGAGTTTGTCAGAAATTAAATTTAAGGATGCATATGTTAATATATGGTTAAAATTATTTGTTATAATAATAATAAATAGGATAATGTCATTAAAATTCCTTAATTTTAATGCAAAACTATTTACTTTAAACAGAAAATACCGTGTATTCCCGGACAATGTTTTGTTTTCCTTGCAGATTTCAAAGATTTAAACACATAGAAAAAAGGAATTGATGATGGATATTGGTGGGTAAAATAAATAAAACAAATCGATATAATTTATAAAAAAAAAATGTGATTAATTACTTTTAGTAAAAATATTTACTGTTCATGAATTTAAAATCTGTTTTATGTAGCTTAAAGTATTTTAAAAGGTGAATCACTATTTAACGAATTTTCCATATAACGAACTTTTTTCCGGGATATAGCGATTTCGTTAAATAGAGGTTTGACTGTAATAAAAGGAAGCCAATGTCAGGTCTTCCCTCTCCACCCTTTTCAAGCTACCTCGCTGAATGTGGAAAGCCTTTATAAGGTATACGAACAGATGCGTTATTAAACGTCAATAAAAAAATTGGGGAGTCGAAAAGAAAAAAGTAAAAAATCATATTACAATATGCAATAGAAACCCACTTCCGAAAGAAATATCCACCCTGACAACTTCGCCAATGGTCAGTGAGTGGCTTCAGCATGTTATTTGGGATATGTTAAATCACAAAATGATGGCATCCAATAGCGCATTTGTTCAGTGAGAAGTTTAAAATAAAAAGATCAGTTTTCATTGCTTATGTTTTAAATGGGGATTTTTTTAAATTGCTAATATAAAACATTAAAAATTAGATATTTTTTGCGTGCAAAATACACCATAAAAAACTATACTTATTGATTTTAGACACTTCTGCGCGTAAGTAATACACTGTCAATATAAATAACCAAAAAAATTACATAAAAAAAAAATCTGGGTTTTATGCATTTAACACAATTATTTGTCATACTACATTTTACATGATGGCCCCTCATACATGGCGATATTTTTACCCCCTTAAATTATTAACTATTTAATATTAATGTATCATTTACATATTTATCTCTACTTTTATTCTTTCTAATAATTTTTTTAACTAATATTATATCCTTTATCTATTCAATATATTTTTTAAACTATTAACTACTTACTTTCTTATGTTAATTATTGTTTACCACCATGTTATCCCTCTTTAAATTATTCTCATATCCATTTAGATCTAGATTTACAACAATAACTCCATTGCTTTCATTAATTTTTTAGCTTATTGCTCTTCTTTTTAAAAGAAGCTCTATCATTTACTTTTCTTAAAATTTAAAGTAGCGTAAAGTTTTAAATTTAAAGTACTTTCCAACGTAGTTGAAAAGTATTTTTGAATTGAGTTTGCCTGTCCGTGCTCTAACTCGCATAAATATAGTCTGATTGCCATGAAATTGATATATGACATTGGGTATCACTATGGCATGTTCAGTATTGAAAATGAAGTGTGTAACATTTACGGTTCATTTACAGATACACTCAAAAGAATTTCGTTTCATTACGGTCTATGGGGAAAAATCGTTTGCGCTGTTTTTACTTTCTTCTATCTTTACAAGAAGAAAGTATTGGATTCGTGAAAATTTTTGAATTCCGGTTTTCGACGGATTTACGCGTTTTAGGGGTCAGAGATCCCAAAAGCCATGTTTTTACAAAATGTCTGTCTGTGACTCTGTGAGTCTGTATGCGACACAAATTTTGTGGGCGCTCTATCTCAAGAACTAATGAACGAAATTTAATAAAACTTTAGATTCGATTAGTCCCTGATATAGATTGGTGCTGATTACCTTTGGGGGTAAATCGGCCACCTGGTGGCGCTGCTATCCTATGTTTCAAGAACTAATGCACGGATTTTCATAAAACTTCACATTCAGTTAGTCCTTGATATAATTTGGTGCTGATTACTTTTTAGTATAAATCGTCCGACAGGTGGCGCTGCTATGCTGCATTATTCACGATTATCGCAATATCTCTATCTCAAGATCTAATGCACGAATTTTCATCAAACTTCACATTCAATTAGTCACTGATACAGTGGTGGTCAAAATTATAAGGACAAGGCAAAAATCGCCAAATCTTGACTACATTTGGCCGGAAATTTATGCAAATTTAATGGCGGGAAACCAA
Source organism: Maratus speciosus (assembly GCA_963932465.1). Lineage (NCBI taxonomy): Eukaryota > Metazoa > Arthropoda > Arachnida > Araneae > Salticidae > Maratus > Maratus speciosus. Next base: position 147,762,392 of record OZ010791.1, read on the forward strand.
TGAAAAATGAAGAATATTTTTATAAGTTTTTGTGGAAATATGTGGAAAATTCATATTCATAAAATGTATTATGGATTTATACAGCCATGTGATATGGACAAAATTATAAGAACAATTGTATTTGTGCGTTCTAAAAAGCAAAATTTACATGTTTTTTGCTCTGAACACGGAACTCCCGGACGATATAAATGCGTAGTAAGCGTTTGGGATCGTCATATTCTGTTTTTCAGTCATGCTGCTAGGTACAAAGATTTCGGAGTTTGAGAAAGGGAAAGTGGATGCATTTAAAAGTTCAGGACTTTCTGTACGCCAAATTGCGACAAAGTTCAATAGATCAAGAACGGTTATTTACGATTATCTTAAAAATCCCGGTAAATATGGACATCAATGACGTACAAGTAGGCCATCTTCTGCTTCTGTATGGGAGAAAAGAATGATAATAAAGCGAGCTTGCTCCAAAAAACAAATGTGAACAGAAATAAAACGTGAATTAAACTTTGAATGTAGTGCTCGAACTGTTCGACGTGTTTTACAAAAAGAAAAAAAAGGTTCACTATGGTAAACATATGTCACGACCGCCTCTTACAAAAGTTCATAAGAGACTGGGGATGGAGTTTGCCAAAAAATGCATTACTATGTGAAAAAAAGTGGGAGGATGTTGTCTTTTCCGATGAGAAAAAGTTTAATTTGGATGGTCCAGGTGGTTTTCGCTACTTTTGATATGATCTCCATAGATAAAAAGAGATTTTCTCAAAGCGTTCATTTGAAGATGGCTCAGTAATTGTCTGGTGAAGCTTCGCAACTCGTGTAACTACTCCAATATATTTTGTGCAGGATAGAATGAATTCCGAGAGTTATTTTGATGTATTGGGCGATAATATTTTACCAGAAGCACAGTTAATAACGAGTGGAGACTATTTTTTCCAGCAGGACAATGCCTCAGTACATGTTTCTCAAATTTCAAAATCGTGGTTTGCTGCTAATTTCGTGAAACTATTTCATTGGCGGGCCAGCAGACCTGATCTGAATCTAATGGAAAATCTGTGGGGTATTCTAGCACACGAAGTATACAAAAATTGTATACAATATGAAAACAAGGAAGAGCTTATGTCCTCCATTGAAAAACATTGTTCAAAAATTTCTTAAGGAATTGTCAAACTCCATGACGTCAAGACTGATAAATGTGATTGAGCAGAAGGGGAAGATTATTAATTATTAGTGTGTTTCAGGCAAAAACATTCATTGTCCTTATAATTTTGTCCAATTTTTACAATGATATATTTTGTTAATTATGGCAAAACATTCATATTTTGCATTTTCCAATGTTTTGCATTCTACAATGACTTCTAGAATAAAAAAGTATTTTATGTATAAATTTCACTTTATGTAGTTCAGAAATAAATTTTTTCTGTGCAATTTTCAATTGTTCTTATAATTCTGACCACCACTGTATAAATTGATGCTGTTTAATTTTTGGTGCAAATCGCCCAACAAGTGGCACTCCTATGCAGAATTTTTTATGATTTCCGCAATAGCTCTATCTCAAAAACTAATGCACGGATTTTCATCAAACTTCAGAGATTCAATTAGTCACTGATATAAATTGATGCTGTTTGATTTTTGGTGCAAATCGCCCAAGAAGTGGCACTCCTATGCAGAATTTTTTATGATTTCCGCAATAGCTCTATCTCAAAAACTAATGCACGAATTTTCATCAAACTTCAGATTCAGTTAGTCACTGATATAAATTGATGCTGTTTAATTTTTGGTGCAAATCGCCCAACAAGTGGCACTCCTATGCAGAATTTTTTATGATTTCCGCAATAGCTCTATCTCAAAAACTAATGCACGGATTTTCATCAAACTTCAGATTCAATTAGTCACTGATATAAATTGATGCTGTTTAATTTTTGGTGCAAATCGCCCAACAAGTGGCACTCCTATGCAGAATTTTTTATGATTTCCGCAATAGCTCTATCTCAAAAACTAATGCACGGATTTTCATCAAACTTCAGATTCATTTAGTCACTGCTATAAATTGATGCTGTTTAATTTTTGGTGCAAATCGCCCAACAAGTGGCACTCCTATGCAGAATTTTTTATGATTTTCGCAATAGCTCTATCTCAAAAACTAATGCACGGATTTTCATCAAACTTCAGAGATTCAATTAGTCACTGATATAAATTGATGCTGTTTAATTTTTGGTGCAAATCGCCCAAGAAGTGGCACTCCTATGCAGAATTTTATATGATTTCCGCAATAGCTCTATCTCAAAAACTAATGCACGAATTTTCATCAAACTTCAGCTTCAGTTAGTCACTGATATAAATTGATGCTGCTTAATTTTTGGTGCAAATCGCCCAACAAGTGGCACTCCTATGCAGAATTTTTTATGATTTCTGCAATAGCTCTATCTCAAAAACTAATGCACGAATTTTCATCAAACTTCAGCTTCAATTAGTCACTGATATAAATTGATGCTGTTTAATTTTTGGTGCAAATCGCCCAACAAGTGGCACTCCTATGCAGAATTTTTTATGATTTCCGCAATAGCTCTATCTCAAAAACTAATGCCCGGATTTTCATCAAACTTCAGATTCAATTAGTCACTGATATAAATTGACGCTGTTTAATTTTTGGTGCAAATCGCCCAACAAGTGGCACTCCTATGCAGAATTTTTTATGATTTCCGCAATAGCTCTATCTCAAAAACTAATGCACGAATTTTCATCAAACTTCAGATTCAGTTAGTCACTGATATAAATTGATGCTGTTTAATTTTTGGTGCAAATCGTCCATCAAGTGGCACTCCTATGCAGAATTTTTTATGATTTCCGCAATAGCTCTATCTCAAAAACTAATGCACGGATTTTCATCAAACTTCAGATTCAATTAGTCACTGATATAAATTGATGCTGTTTAATTTTTGGTGCAAATCGCCCAACAAGTGGCACTCCTATGCAGATTTTTTTATGATTTCCGCAATAGCTCTATCTCAAAAACTAATGCACGGATTTTCATCAAACTTCAGATTTAGTTAGACGTTGACATAAGTTGTTGCTGATTAGGTTTTAGGGTAAATCACCTAACATGTAACGTTGCTTTGCTAGAGGTCTGCACGGGCCCGGTCTTGGTCCGAGGCCAGCGGGCCGGGCCGGAACGGCGGAATGAAGGCGAATTTTTCAACGGGCCGGGTCGGCAGAAATAGGACAATTTTTTCAACGGGCCGGGCCTGGCCGACAGACAAAATAAACGAGCCGGCAAAAAGATTGAACGGGCCTGCAGGGCCGGGCCGGGCCGATAAAAAAATTAATCGGGACTATCGGCCGGATATAAGAATTCAAGCGAAGCAGATAAAATACGAGCCATTTTCAATGAATATGATTTTCACGAGACGTATAAACATGCGTCACGAGCCGATGCGAGTTTAACAACATCAATACAGAAATGTAACGTGTCCGTTGTAGAGATCGGCATCGTACAGTTACAAGATGTCTGATTCCGAGTTTAATTTTTTCAGCAGATTCGTGCCGGGACGGAACTGGTCTTAATCGATATCAGGATGTGTAGGACACAGTCATTATGTTTTGTAGTATTAGTAGTGATAATGAACTTCTCTTAACAGCATCTTTGGAAATATACCTTAAGGTGGTTCTCATATTCATTGCTCAACAATGCGAAAATTTCAGACACATTTTCTCACTCATTTTTAACTATAAAGGCATAAAATTGACAGGCCTGACTATTGAAGGCATTTGGAAAGGAATAGCTTTTTCCATATTTGATAAATTACTTACAGAGATTCTTGTCACGTGACTGCACGTTCTTCTCCTTTCCTGTGCTCTCGCTTCCGGAAATTCGATTCAAAACGCTAACTTTGGAAGTATTTTCAGAAAGATATATTGCTTTTAACTATGAAAAAAAACGACATTTACATAGCTTCTGAATAAGAATACCTGCCAATCTTACGCGTTTCCGAAAAGAAATGAATTCATAAATGTGTCGAAATGCAGCTCCTTTGGATTTGAGAAAAGCCTTAAAAATGAGAAAAATATTTTCACAAATCTACTTTTTATTATACAGCTTCAAAAGTTATCATGTTTTTAATCTTATTCTGAACTACATTAATCTTTTAATGAATCGTTATTTGAATTTTGAAATGTCTGTAGACACGATGACTAAAACACTGTAAGTAATCGTTAATGTTTACTAATGTGTGTTTTCTGTTTTGCGAACGTCATAGTAATCTAAAATATACTGTAAAATGTTCCCATAAATGTGTATGTAAGTATTCATTAAAAGAATCTTAATTGTATGTTGAGAAAAAACGGATTTTTTTTGTAGAAATTGTGTCGGGCCGAGCCTGTTTTCAGTGATTTTTATGCGGGCCGGACCGGGCTCGGGCCGAACTTTCAATTTTTACACCGGGCTGGGCCAAGATAGCTTTCGTTCGGGCCGGGCCGGGTCGGGCCTGGAAATTCCGGCCTGTGCAGACCTCTATGCTATGCTGCATTTTTCAGAATTTACATGATTCTAACGATTGCCATATCTCAAGAACTAATGCACGGAACTTCATAGTATTAGAACCTTCATGATGAGCATAGATTGTCGTTTAATGTTTTGGCACGGGGATAGCAAATTTTGCAGTCATGGCATAGACATGAGATAGCACGATACATTGCAGGCATGAGATAGAAGAAAGTTTTGGAATTGCCAAATCTGACTAGTTTAATGATATTACACTATTTTAAATATACTACAATAAATATTATCACTGAAGTGTATTACAAGGTTCTTAATATAGAACATGGTGAGCATACACTTTATCTTCCATTTACAGGGTCACACAAAATAATTTGGCTTCAGAAGAAAATGAACAATAATTGAACTATTGAAGCCTACGAACAATAATTGCTGGAAGTGCGTCTCAGTTGTGGTATGCGTTTTAAAATTTAATTTGTAAAATAAAATGTATGTAAATTTAAAAATAGATTTAATTTAAATTAATAAATACATAAATATAACTATACAATTATTCATATATGTGTGCCAATTCAACATCCATTATAAAATGTATTGCAATGCCATATTTATCAAATCCCCCCACCCTTCTCCTTTTTTTATTAACCACTGCCTATTATCCAGCCAACGCCGCGCTCCTCCGTACTCTAACATCTGCCCACTTATCCGTCCTATTATTATTTTTTATTTTTATTTTGCATTTTTAATGTATTATTATTATTTTATGTTTTTATATTTTTATAATTTTTTTACGCAATGTGTTAATTGGGTTTTAAGATCATGTAAGTACTGATTGCATATTAAAGAATATATGAATTTTTTAGGAAAACCATGATTTAATGCATCATAAATTAGCTTTTTAATATTGTTGTTAATGAGGTGTGAAGAACATAAACACTTTATTCTGTATAAATGATTAAGGAGTATATTACGATATACTGAATTATGTAGACAAGATTTAAAATGAGTATATATATATATATATACTCATCTTTTTTTGTCATGCGATAGTACTCTTTATTTATGAACCAATTTGGATGTGTTTAGGACTTGCAAAGGTCTCGACCGAGTTCGTTGGCCAGCTTCTTCCTCCGCCATCTTGTTTCAAAATGGCGGAATTTAAAAAGATGTACAAAAGCAATTAGAAATGTTAAAAAAATTTCCCTTAAATGTTCGGCTTCGATACAAAGATTCTGGGGCATTTTTTGTTTCGCTTTATCTTAAAAAATGGCTGAGATATAGCAATTTGAAATTCCAGAGTGGCTGACATTTTGAAACAAGACCTATCGTAAATGGATTTAATTTATGAGTTTTAGGGAACGTGGTTTCTCGCAAATTTTCTTTCATTGTTGTAACTAGGGCTGGGCGATACATCGATAAAACGGATAAAATCGATATAAATTATAAATCGCGATGACGATATCAAAAAATCCTATACAACGGTACATCACTATTCTCGCAATCGTGATGTAAACCGCGATTATCGTAATCGTGATGTAAACCACGATTATCATAATCGTGGTGTAAACCGCAATTATCATAATCGTGATGCAAACCACGATTATCATAATCGTGATGCAAACCACGATTATCATACTTTTTCATTAAACTGCAATCGGCGCTTTTTCAACTTCGAGTACTCAAAATTCTACCATTCTAAACCGCAGGTTATTACGATGACCATGATACTAATGGAGTATTTTATCCCTGCCTAAACCATGACGATTACTGCCTAAACCATGATGACATTAAGTACCGAATAATCGGTTTCGATCATCATGATACGTCTCACCCTAAACCATGATCGCTCCTCAAGATTCTCCCAGCTTCAACCGTGATATTAACCGAACCCTCAGTTTTCGATAAGCATGATACTATCATGGTATTATCATGGTATTACGCTGTGATTTCTCTCAGCGTAAACGGTTTTTCAAAAGGGGAAAAAGTGATAGTTTCGGTGTTCAGGTTCAGATGACGGGCGATAAATATGATACAGCTGGTTTTTCTCATGTAGTTGCCGACAGCAAATGATATTGTTTGTTTTGTTTTATCTTCAATCTGGTTCAGCGGTTTTGAATGAATATTTGTTCGTTGTTAATGAACAATATGTGAATCAGGGAGATAAATAAATGAAATATTACATTTTATTTGCAACAGTGGATTTAATTGGACAAATGAAATAATACTTCCATAGCAATATATATTAATGTTTATTCCAGGTTCTTTTTTTATGCAGATATTTTTACTTCTCTGAAGCTCGTTTTTTTTTTCCTGGTAGTTTCTTTTAAAAAATGACATATGTGAGTATTTGGTATTTACTGCCTCTGTCGTTGTTTGTTTGTGGGGAGTGGGGGAGAATATTTAGATGTCAATATTTATTTAATGTCACTAGAATTCAAAATAACAAACAGGGCAGAAAAATTAAGCAGTTAAAGTTTGTGTAATGACAATCAAAAGAGGAAAGACGTAAATTGTTCGGTGTGTGTGTGGGGGGGGGTTAGTTTTTTTTCTTCATTTAGCGGACATTGGTCGAAACGCAGGAGATCCTCATCCAAGTTCCCCGATAGAACAAGCACAAGAGATAGTCTTAAAGGTTAAGAAAAAAAATATTTTTTAATTCAGAATTTTTAAGTTTAAACTCTTAGGGCTGTTCTCAAAAAAATATTATTTCACGCAAAAATTTCTAGCACATTCACGGATTTTTTAAATGTAATAGCAAGAAATTAGTTGAAAGTGACAGTTTTTTTTTCTTCATTTAGCGGACATTGGTCGAAACGCAGGAGATCCTCATCCAAGTTCCCCGATAGAACAAGCACAAGAGATAGTCTTAAAGGTTAAGAAAAAAAATATTTTTTAATTCAGAATTTTTAAGTTTAAACTCTTAGGGCTGTTCTCAAAAAAATATTATTTCACGCAAAAATTTCTAGCACATTCACGGATTTTTTAAATGTAATAGCAAGAAATTAGTTGAAAGTGACAGTAACTCATTAAAATCCTTATCCGCTATTGCATAAAGTTATTTAACCCTTTGCACTCCGTTGTCACCGCTGTGGCGACACCATTTTTCCTTTCAAATAAAATATCCTTACTTAATCTTAGCATTTTTGAAATTGTGTACTTGAAGGAAACTTCTTTTATAAAAGTGGTGCCGACCGAATAAAATTTGTGTAAGAGACGCCGGAGTCCAAAAAGTTAATTATTGCGGTTCATGTACACAGCATACATGGACGATGGAAAAACGAAATTAAGGGGAAGGTAAATTTTGAAACACATTTGATTATGATTCCAGATCACGCAGAGTTTTATTTTTCTTTAAAAATAAAATAAACTAAGAGCTTTTGTCGGGGACGCCGACGCATAGTAAGACAGTTTTAAGCATAACAGCACAACAACAATATAAATATTATTTAACAATTATAAAATATAAACAATTCAAAAATTGACTTTAACCAAACTATTATTTTTCTCTCTCTGTTAACGATTTTTTTTTTTTTTTTTTTTTTTTTTTTTAAGTTCTTTTATTTTCTACTATCTTTACAAGAAGAAAGTATTGGATTCATGAAAATTTTGTCATCCGGGTTTCGACCGATTTATATGTTTAGAAAGTCTTGAACACGATTTGACTATTTTTAAAAAGCTTTGTCTGTCTCTTTGTAACACAAATTTTGTAGGCGCTCTATCTCAAGAACTAATGCACGGAATTTAACAAAATTTTAGATTCTTTTATATCTCGTTATAAATTAGTGTAAATTACTTGACAGGTAGGTGCATTTTTTACAATATCCGCAATAACTTTATCTCAAAAACTAATGCACGGATTTTTGTCAGATTTCTAATTCAGTTATACCTTGTAAATTGGTGCTGATTAGTTCTTGGTGTAAATGGCCCAACAGACGGAGCTACTATGCTGAGTTTTCACGATTTTCGCAATAGCTCTGTCTGAAGAACTAATGCGCTGATATTTATCAAACTTCAGATTCAGTTAGACTTAGACGTAGACATAAATTTTACTGATTAGTGTTTGGTGTTTATAGCCCATAAGTGGCGCTGTTATGCTGTATTTTTCAAAATTTTCGCTATAGCTTTTTCTCAAGAATTATCGCACGTATTTTCATAACATTTCAAATTCAGACAGACGTTGACATAACTTGTTGCTGATTAAGTGTTAGTGTTAATCGTCCAATAGGTGGCGCTGCTATGCTGCATTTTCCACAATTTTAGCGATATCTGTATCTCAAAAACTAATGCACGAATTTTAATCAAACACCTTATTCTGTTACGGTTTCACATAAGTAGATCCTTCTTAGGCTTGGGTGTATACTGTCCAACAGGTATTGCTTTTATGATTTTTAGATTAGGAATTTTGGATACAGACATCTAATAAGGTTGGTGCTGAAATTCAATGATTTGTTTGAAAGATGCGATGCTTATATTTCCTTTTAACTGCATACAATTTAGTGCACCTATATCTTTAGAATATTCATGATGGGCATAGATTGTTATTTAATTTTGCCTCTGTGATAGAGAATTTTGAAGTAATAACACATAGAAATAGAAGAAATTTTTGCCATTAACACATCCTACTAGTTTCTTTTAGCATTTATTTATTTAGATTTGCTTATTTATACATAGTTTTTTATTAATCTATTTGAGAATGATATATATATATATATATATATATATATATATTTTAATCCTTAATAAAATATATAATGTATATTGAAGCTATACATATATTATAAATGTACATATATTTTTTTGTTCATATGTCGCAATACCGATATATCGGAATATCGTGATATAAAGCTGCCGATTTATCACGATATTTCATTTTAGACATCGCCCAGCCCTAGTTGTAACCACTGTTCCACCTCCCATATGCTTAAAGTTATATATTCATATCCGCAGAGACAAATTCTCGCCAATTTCGAAACAAGACAGACGATTAAAGATAAGGGATTCTCCCGTAATCGTGTTCACTCCAATTTATGTTTTAGCGAACGTGGTTTCTGACAAATTTAATTTGTTGTAACTCTTATTGAATCTCTTATATGCTTAAAGCTACCTTAGTCATATAATAAAATGACGTCATATTTAAAAGAAAAAATATATTGCTATTAATAAAAGACTCGCGCACAGGTGCGTACGTATGTAAATGAGTACACAAGCGTCAAATACGCGTCTAGCTAGGCGATACTTGACGAATGATCCCGAAATTTAGCGACAAAAATTATTTGCTATAAACAAAGTCAACTTGGCGATAACTGATTAGTTTCTCGAAATTCTTATTCAAATTCAGTATTAACGAAAACTATAAATATTCTATAATCGGGTTCCATGCATTTTAGCTCTTGCCTTTGCGAGTAAAAAATTATCTGAATTCTTAAAGCCAAGAAATATGAAAGCTATCTTTTCCTCTCGGTAATAACCAAAAGGTTTTTTTTTTTAATTATTATTCCGCACTTTGCTTCAAAAACTGCCATTTATTTAATTGCTGTGCAAGAAATGTTAGTAGAGGTTGTTATTTGTTATGTCATTTACTAACACAAAAAGGTTTTTCGATGAGAATATTCACGCATTCTGCATTATTCATGTGATAAATATGCACGCATTCTGCATTATTTATGTGATAAATATCTGTCATCATTTAATTACGAATCCTTAATTATATTCTCGTTTCATATTTTCTTTATCCATCCACAAATAGGATATGAGTGAAAGTTGTCGTGGCAAAACACATACGTCTTCTTGCATTTCTATTGGAAAATTGATTTTACCAACCTGTTGGCTACGATTATAAATTAATTAATAATAATATAATAATTGTCTGGGGAAAATCAGGCAGAATTAATGAGTTAATAAAAAGTCTCAATGCTGTATAATAATAGTTTCAAATTTCTTTTTGCGGTTTGCAGAGGCGGAAAGGAAACCTCTAAATAACCTCATTATATAAAATGTTGATTTAAAAATATATACACATAATGTATTTGTTAATTTTATATTGTATTTTACATTTGTTTTGTCTCAAAAGTATTGTATTTGTTATCATTTTATATATATTTTAAATAGTATTTTTGAATATTTTATTGTTATTTGTACCGTATATCTTTAATGTTTGAAATTTATATGCTGAAAAAATGTACAATTTTTGTAATGTTGAATAGTAAATAGACTTAGAGTTAGCATAAATAAGACAATAAAGATGCAGACTATACTGAAAATTGTGTTTGAAAAGAAATCTCACACAAGAAGTGTGAGGACAATAATGTCCTAGTAAAGCATCAAAGAGGACACTAATAAAGAACTGTACTATACATCTTATTATACAGTAGAGCGCCGATTATCGGAACTCCAATTAACTGAACTTCCAATTATCCGAACAGCCTATTTCTCTCGAATTTTTTTTTTTTTTTTTTTTTTTTTTTTTTTTTTTAACCGAACTTCCAATTACCCAAACAGCCTATTTATCTCGAAAATGTTTTTTAACCGAACTTCCAATTATCCAAATACCCCGTTTCTCATTTTTCTCCCCTTCGGATTTAGCATGCGAAATCGAATACCGATTAATGTATAGTTGGGGAGCGGTAACAACGAAAAAGAAATGGAAGAAAATGAAAACGAATGTTCTGAAAATGACCGAGGTCCATCATAGTCTTTGAATGTCTTCTTTGAAGCAAGCAAAACTCGGAAGCTTTTTTCCTTAAATTATAATCTCTGGCGTTCAGAGGTTCATAAAAAAAAAATAAATAAATAAAAAAGTAAATAAAAAAATTAAAAAGACAAAAAGAAATTAAAAAAAAAAAAACAATTTTTAAATACGGCAGAACTGACTGGTGCTGTCAGTTCTACTCTGGATAAAGAATGAAGGTTTTAGTATAGTCAGGAACATCCCTTAAATTGTCTGTTCATTTATCCGAACTAGGGTCGGTCCCGATTTGTTCGGATAATCGGCGCTCTACTGTATATATATATTTTTTCACTTTCGGAAGTTTGTCAATAATGTGTAATTTAATCTTTTATGTGTAATTTATGTAATCTTTTAAGTATACTTTATATAATCTTTTAATCTTTGTATCTCTCTTTTTTGTTGCAGCTGTGTAAGACACTTTTTTTTACATTGTTATAGTATTTATAGTCTTCAGTGTATTATGTAAAATTTGCTTTGAGATGTAAAAATAGGCTCAGCTGGCTTGAGAGCCTGAAATCGAGGGGGGGGGGGGGAAACTGCAGTTAAAATTGTGTTAAAGTATCTAAGAGTCACAGTTCTTGCCTGCAATATCTATGGAACAACTCCACAGACCTTGCAGGCAAGATTTGTGGCTCTTATTTTAAGAAGGTGTGTGTGTGTGGGGGGGGGGGGGGGGGGTATCACATTATTTACATTTATTTTTCCTTTTATTAAAAAAAAAATGTTAGTTGGCTTGGAAAAACTTTGTTAAAAGTTACCAAAAAAAAAAAAAAAATCTCCGAAACTAAGTCAAATTCGAAACTCTCTAGGAGTTTATAAGGACATTCTGAGATCCATGCGGATAATTGTTGTTAATTTAATCGCGCTTTGTTTCATATTCTAGAAAGATATATACAAGCAACATCCAGCAATATTTCAAATATACAAGCAGACAGTCAGATTTTAATATAGATGGATTGGATATATATCTTGATATATATCGTGATATATATATGGGATGCACCGAATAGTGATTTTGGCCGAATACCAAATATTCAGCTAGCCGAAGTATAACTTCTAGGCCGAATATAGAATATTCTATATAATCTTCTATAGAATATTCGGCTTGTCGAACACTTTTATATTTCAAAGTTTAAAGACATTAAAATGTTAAATTTTAAAACAATTTTACATAATATTTAAAGCAGAAACTTTTATTCTAATAAACAAGAGCTTTTTTCAGGTAAACTTTATGCTGAAAAAATCTGCTTTGAGTTGTTTAAGAAGAGGATAGTAATAAAACTTTTTTAATTAATAAAATTTTAAATTTCATGGCTTCTTCTGAGAATTAAAACAAATTAATAAAATTTTCTTAAATTCTAAAACAAACATTTTAAAATCAAAGAGAAATTGTGAAAAAATTGGAAGAAAAATTGTACAGGATCATATATTATCTATTTGTGAGGAAGAGATTAAAGTAAAAGTAAATAAATAATACAATCTGTTCAAATTTTATTATGATGGCAACTTAGCAAGAATAACTGTTCTACTCCCTTTGATTAAGGCCCCACCAGTGGCTGAGAGGTTCTGCTCTCGAAGCTGGTAGACGGGAAGTGCTGGGTTCGATCCCAATCGCGCCCGTCGGCCTAATCGTTCGGAGTTTTCGTGGTTTTCTTCGAGCCGTGGATCTTCCATGCGTTAATACGGATTAGGTTCCCTTAGAAAGGCCCCCACGGAGGGCACTCCCCCCGGGCCTATATCCCTCGTGTAGATAATTGGCCGTCAAAAATCAACCCAACCCAACCCAACCCTTTGATTAAGCAAGGAAGTTTTTAATTGCATCCTAGATCGGTGTCTGGAGTGGGCGATCATTTTCAGAGATTATAAACGTTGTTCTTAAAATCTTAGCAAGCAACAGATTATTTACTGGACAATGTTCAGGAACTTGCATTTGTACATAATTAATTCCTATGAAAATCCTCGGGATTGGTTAATTTTCTTAAGTAATGCTTAACAAACAGCACATAAATAATGTAAAAACATTCCCTTTTATTTAAATATGATTCTGTTTCTAATTTTTCTGAATATCTTTATAAGTTGACTGTTAAACGTAGAAGTTGTATAAGGTTTTTAAAAATATGTTTTAAAAGTTTTTTTTTTAAGTATTCAGTTCGAATATTTCGTTCGGCCGAATATTTCGATATTCGGCCAAACCGAATATTCGGTAATATGGCCGAATAGGCCGAATAGATACCAAATATTCGGTGCATCCCTAATACATATATTAATATATATCATGATATATATCCGACATTTATTTTCAAGATATCATGATGCTTGGCATTTTCGATATTTTCATATATTTGATATTTAGTTTAAAATTTCATTGTGTATGATATTTTTGATATTCTCAATCAAAACAAGTGTAAATGAATTTTTAAACTGTTATTGGCTGTGTCATTCTGTAAATAAAGAATATTTGCTCTGGCAGTGACTTTTTTTATTTAAAGAAAAAAACTTTTCTAAGCTTTACATTTGAAGTTGAAATTTTAAATGTAGAACGAATAATTTTGTGGGGCAATATTTACTTAGAACAGCCATTGAAAGATAAACTGTCTAATTTAGATAATAAGTTATTTACAGCTTCATTAGATGGTTTAGTTCAGTTTAAACCAGGGCTGTGGAGTCGGAGTTGGGCCCATTTTTGAGCGAAAGAGTCGGAGTCGGAGTCGTCCATTTTACAAGCAGGTCTGCGTTGTCGGAGTCGGAGTCGTCCATTTTTCCCAGCGACTCTGCAGCCCTGGTTTAAACTGTACTACAGATTAAAGAATGAAATGGCAGACTTAGGTTACATTTACGTTTACATTTTTCAATTAAAAAAAAATTATTTTATATTTAAAACTTTGTTATATAAAATTTTCTTGATACTAAATCCTATGGTTTTATTATTTATTTATTTATTTATTTATTATTAATTTCATTGCTACTACTATTATTGTTACTATTATTATTATTATTTGTGAGTGTAAAAAGCAAACTGTGTCTGTTTTCAATTAGTTTATTTTCAATTTTGTTATGTAAGTGAAAAAACAAAAAGGACATTTAGTATATTGTTTTATTAAGTTTTCATTCTAAGTGCAATATAATTTGCTTTTTAATTTACATTAAGTTTGGAAATATTTATTATTATCAATAAGTTGTCTGTTTTGAAAACAGAAGATATATATATATATATATATATATATATAAAGTATCGGATACATATCAAAATATCAAATATATTTTGATATTTTCAAAACTATCATGATATTTACGAATCATGGAATGTCCTGAATATGATTTTTTTTTAAGTCTGTTTGATGTCTGACTGTGTGTTACACAAATTTTGTGACCGCTCTAACTCAAGAATTAAGGCATGGAATTCTATGAAGCTTGATGTTTAGTTAGATCATCTTTCTCTTTTCTAAGACATTTCGATTATTTTTATATAATTTAAGATCTATAATTTCTGGCTGCCTGGTTAATTTTTTAATTTTTGCTTGTGAGTTGTTTAGATATGTTGTACAAGATCGGAAACATCGGTTTATTTAATAAGTTTTGATGTATTTCAATTATATCTTTTTTCTTTTCCATACAAAGCACTCATAATACAATCGTTAGTTATGTATGTTTTACTTTTTTTTTTTTCATATGTTAACATATTTAAAAACTAGGTTGTTGTTACAAGCACATCACATTGAAAAAAATAAAAAAAATGATGTAATTCGAATACATTAAAAACTGCTAAATAAACCCCATGTTTCTGATCTTGTACAACATATTTAAAAGCTCTTCAAATAAAAATTAATCCGAGTGGCAGTAAATTGAAATCCTAAACCTACTATTGTAGATATACTTCATTTGATTCAATGTTCGTTTGAAGAAATCGACCAGCGAAGCGGCCTGCACGAACCAGGAATGGGCCTCCCCGGCCTGAACGAAAGCTGTCTTGGCCCGACCCGGCCCGTTGCTTTCCCCGATTTTTGATATTTCAGGACCCACTCAATACATTTTAATCTCCTTTTTTGGCATGGAAGAAGAGAAAGGCCAAAAAAATCCAGCTTGGATTTAGCGCCTATTGCTTGCAGCGTCATCTATTGTTTGTAATTCGAACTAAATGCGAGAATTTAGTAAAGAAACTCCTGATATCATATATAACATTCCTGCAAGAATTTTTTAAATATCTGTCACCGTTTGCGAGTTATTGAATTTTAAAATAAGTCAGTCCTTTTTAGGACACCCGGTATTTAGTGACAATAGTGCAAAAGTGCGCAGTGCCAAAGTGTGCGAGAGTGAGCACCTGTTGTTGGAAATTGTTACCGTTGCTAAAGCAGGATTTAAAGTAACGGTTCTGTAGCTTTTCAAAAATCATCTTTTATTACATACTGACTTGTCAGCAAGCAGCGTCACTGGAAGACCATTAGAAGCTAAACTTTTTGAACCACATATGTCGGTTAAACCACAGAACACTGAAAATTAGGAGGAAAGAGAATTGCTTTCAATATAAAATGACATTTCGGAAAAGCTATGTAAAGAAAAGACGCCCGCTCAATGTGAAATAAACCAAACTTTGGTTTTCCAAGGTACAGTTTTCACTTCATCTTACGTCAAATTAACAGAGTTGTCACGTTATCCAGATGTGCTGCGATACTATAATAAATATAGCAGAAGATATAGATAGAGCAGAAAATCCCACGCAAAAGGCAGCTTGAAGATGACGCTGCTGAAAAAGCCAAAAACCTCTACTACCAAACAAAGAGTAAAAGTAAACCCAAGAAGCCAGAAAGTGCACCAAAGAAAAAACTGTGGATATGTCCAGGCTGATTAGAAATCTATAGAGAACCAATTGTAGAGGATTGGATCGAGTGCATTTTTTGCACAGACTGGGGACACGAAGAGTGTACGGACTACGCAGGTCGTGGTCGCTACAAATGTGACGCTTCTATGTAAATCGTTTCTTTTTTTACATTGCGCAGTCTTGCACACTTGAGACTTGACTGTGCGCTCTTGCCCTCAATAGTTGTACAAGAGTGCGCATTTAGGAGGATAATCTTTTTGCAAATTAGTGTTTCTTATAAGTTGATAAATGCAACTTTTTTGTTAGTTTAATAATCTAAGAGTATAAATAAAGTAGTATAACATCATGCCTCAAATTTCTTCATTTATTGTTATTTAAGGAAATAGCTTAAGTGCTCCTGCACCACCTTACCCTATAGACCAGGGAAGGCGAACCTATGGCACGCGTGCCATAAGTGGCACTCTAAAGATTATTTTTGGCACGTCATAGATTCAGGTTCTACTTTAAAATGTAGCAGAATTTCACAAAATGCATTAATTAATCTGATGTTGTCTATCTAAATTCGATTATTTCGGTTGGTTCTCATTTTCATACAGTTTGCAGAAACTGAAATATAATTTAATGTATTCCAATCTAGCTCAATATTGGCTCACAAAATTTTAAGTATAAGACAGATTATCGCAAAAGAAAGATTAAAAGGCCAAAAATGCCGCTTGTAAAATTATGACAACTTGGAATTCGACTCCAGACGCCAAAAGCTGCAGATTCTTGGGCTTGCTATTTTGACAATTTTTTCTGCAGGACATTCTTTTCGGAAATAAATACTATGAAAAATTGAAGTAAAAATACCTTTTCAAATGAGTCCGAGTCAACTTGCATTCTCTTAAAAATAACTAAGTACGAAGCTGATATAAATTATTTGGTATCTAAGATTAGACAACAGAAATAATATTTAAAAAATAAATTTCTGAAGTATAACGTCAAATATTACCCGTATGTTTTTAATGTTAAAAAAATAATAATTTTGATTCATTATTGTTTGATTTATTAATTTTTTTTTATTGTTGACACGTCATGATTACATAAAATATATTTTTGGAAAAATTTGGCACGTGGATGTGAAAAGGTTCGCCGCCCCTGCTATAGACTAACGAATATCATGGTACTGAAAGAAATTTAGAAGAATTTACGCATCAGGAAAAATCGGGACATTTGGCGTCCCACGCAAAGGTTCCGAGGGACGGGTCTTGGAGCGTCTGAAAACCGGGACATTTGGCAACACTTTTTATAGCTACGGCTATTTTATCTCGGTTTATCTAAGTTATCAGTAAATTACTGTGCATTGTACACATTTATTTTTAGATCAAACACATATGAAAAACTAAACAAAAGAAGTTTACATGGATTTTTTTTCCCTTTCATCTGAAATTTATTTCCATTGAATGAGCATTCTTGAAGCTAGTGTGATTTTTTATGCCTGAAACATTTGGTGGAACTGGTATTTTGATGAAAAAAAAAATGTAGAAGTTTTAAAGGGAAAATAGGTGGAAAACTCATTTATTTAAAGAAAGGGTGATTCTATTTTTATTTCTTGTTGAGACGGCTGAATTTCTGCTTTTGCGGTAATGCTTGTCATTCATTTCTAAGTTGCTGTAGGAAGTCAAACTGAAAAATAAGATTGCATGAAAATAATGAACCACTCCATGCATTGAAAAGACGCATACAATTTTGTCAGCTTGATGACCGTTATAAAGTATACTGATAAAAGTCTTCCTATAAGTTTTAATGCATGGCATCAATTGTTAAAATTAGAGATCGATCGAAAATTCGGTTTAGTTTTCGGTTTCGTCCCAAAATCTGAGTTTCGGCGAAAATTCGGCCGGGCCAAAACTCGACCGAAACTATATGTATTCCAAAAGTCTCGTTTTTTCCTTCGAAAATTTTCAACATGGCTCACTGATTTCAGCTGTATCGGTTCAAAAGAGACACTCTTTATTTATTGCTATGAACTTCATTGTTTATAATTATCAGTCATGACTGACTCAAGACGTGAGTGCAAATTATAAAGCAAGCATATAGGACTAAACTTTGAAGATGCTTTCCACGTGCTCATTAAAAGCTGCAGGTTTAACAACATTAGAAAAAAATTAATTTTAAACCGCAGAAATGTTTCAAATGCTCTTTGAGAAAGTTCCACCATTCTGCGTCGTTGATGAATTAATTACATTTTATTTTATATGAAAAAAAATGGGTCAGAGGAACAGACAGCCGAGCCAACTTGGCCCACGGAGATGAAACTTTCAAACAGGGGCGCTATTTCAAAACTTTCTTAGGGAGGCGAAGGGGCAAAGTTTCTTTGGAGGGAGTAAGCAAATATTTATTTAAGTATATAACTTATCTATATTTAAATCCCTACTAAACTAATAATAATTATGAATTATAAAATGATTATTTTTTTTTATTAAAACATATTCAATGTTAATTTCCTAAAAGCAAACTTTTAAGTAGTTTATTTAAATTATTTTAAATGCAAAATAGTATTAAATAACTGAAAAGATATGTACATTTAAAAATTAAATATTCATTACTGAATTCGTTCTTCATTATTCAACTACATTGTTAATTAATTATTGATAAATGCCTATGATTATGGGTTGTCATAAAGTAATAATATATAAAAGTTGTATTATTTTTTATGTCTTGTTTTTGTTTGAAACTTATACAGACACGCACATATAGTATATATGTATGTTTGCTTATTTATTAGAAATATGTTTCTATATATGTAATAATCAATTATGTATATTTATGTATGTATTAATAACTTAAAATTCTGGATATTTTCATTTTCGTTTTCGGCCGAAAATAGGAAGATTACCGAAATTTGGTTTCAGTTTAGGCCTTAAAAATCTGTTTCGGTCGATCATTAGTTAAAATACTGCCGTTGGATTTATTGAGTCATTGACAAACAAAATGATATCTGTCTTGTCATACTAAATCCACGGTCGACAACTGGCGGACCTCGGAAGGTCGAAGCCTGGACCGACAAAAAAGATATTGCAAACGAAGAATTTATTCCTTTTCCAAAAATTCTTAATGTAAAAAGAAGAATTCCGAAACTTAGGAACACAGCAGTGTCCCTAAGTTTTATGTGAGATTTTGTGAAGGAATTTGAAACAGGATTCCAAGACTTTGCAGAGATAGGTAATTTGTCTCAATTCTTTAAATCGCCTTTTGAAGTTGCTCCTGCTGCAGAATGGACTGATGTGGCTGCGAAGTTGTTCAGTCTTGAAAAACCTTTACTTCAAATGGAGATATTTGACTTGCAAGATGATATTTCTTTGAAAATGTATAAAACTACATTCTCTGAAGATTTTGGGGGTAAACATGTCTCAAATAAACGGTCAAGTGCGAGTATTACTCGCGCTCACGGGGTTCCGCACAATAAATATATGACTTATTAACTGTATTATTAAAAAAAATCGTTACTAAAAGAAAAATAAGACTTTGTAAAAAAAGTGTTTGATATAGCTGTATATGTACTAGGAAAGAATGAATGGGTATTCCGTAAAAGTTCAAAGAGATATGAAGCGTAAATAATATCAAATGTTGCCATGCTGTATAACTCTTATTCAAATCTTATCCTAATGAATTAAACTATACATCCGATTTTCATAAAATTTGAAATGAATCAACGAAATTTTGCAACAATTATATATTTAAAATTTCAGACCATTCGTTGGGTAATTTTTTTCTATGTTATATGCTGGGAGACGGACAGATGGACCGAACGACAACTATAGGTGCTACGTATTTATATAATTACGAACGCACCTAAAAAACGTTACATAGGAACAGATTGAGGAGAGTGCAGTGCACTTCAACTCGACGTTTTTAGAGTTTTTCAATTATCTTTCAGTGTATCTCCCTCCAAGCCGCACTCGAATTTTCGTTCATAACTTTAACAATAATGAAGAACTTTGTACCGATATTTTTAACAGATTTATTCTTCTGTCTGTGAAATAGGATGACATCACACGAGAAATGATTAAAATGGTACCATTTGTGTCCAATGACACTCAGGCAGACACCCTATAATTAGAAATGTAGCTGATAGTACAGACTGCGCCACTGACCAAATTACAGTGCATCGCCAGCATTTTCCATGATATCGTATTTCATACAAAAGAAAGTTAATCTGATTAAACCTCGCTAAAATATCTTCTTTATTGTTTAAGTTGTGAAAGAAAATTGGAGTTCAGCTTGTAGTGAGACGCCATGTATTTTTGACATTTAGTCGTAATCCACGTACTGGAAACCAGGGGGATGATTTCCAATTACAGGGCCGAAACTAGCCTTTTTTGCAACCGGAGCAAACATGGATTTTGGCGCCCCCCCCCCCCTCCTCCGCAAAGTATATTTACAAAGATAATTTTACTAATTTAGTAATAGCCGACATATTTTAAAATTTAAAATATATAATCATAAAATGTGTAATACTGAACTACGTAATCTGCTTTGTCAAATATTGATACATTAAAATCTTGGAAACGGAATCGAAAAAAGTTCCGATTTATACAGTATCCTTATGCCATATCATTCTTAGATTCTTCTATGCTTTGGCATACCCCATACAGGACGATTTAAATAATACCATGCTAAACATAGACGTGAGAAAAATCGACAAACAAAATCTTCATAAGGCGCCCCTTCGTACTGGCGCCCGCAGCACATGCCCCTACCCCCCATTAGTTTCGGTCCTGTCCAATTAAAAAAAAAACTTGCATTATCACCCCTGAAAACTTTAATTATCAGTTTAGGATACGGCCTGTATGTGCTTGTTTCGTGTATAAACGATAACGTGAGAAATCGATGAACGGAATTTCACTTCAATAAACCAATTATTCTTCAAGGTGTCACCAAATTCGTGTTTGTATCCTTGATTTTTGACACCAATTTACTGTGTGTATGAATTTAAGAATGTGTGCGTGCGAGTGTGTCATTTTTACAGTTCAAACTCTAAGAAAGCCACCGTGTTATCAGGAGAATTTCAAACTGGATAAATTAGATAATTGCCAAAAAAATTAGCATCGAGCTAAGTAAGGCACGCAAGGAATATAAAAGAAGGGTGAGACCCAGAACTTCATTTTTGAAAGTTTTCGAATAGGTCAAAATTTTTTAAACTAAAGCAAACTTTTTTATTTTCATACGTTAAAATATGTAAATTCGAATAATGAAACTTTATTTAAAATATTTATTGCAATAAAAGGTCAAGTCGAATGAAGCGTGGTTGGCTCTTCCTGTGATGTCATGATATTTCGTTAAAAGAATAGATTGAAAAAGAACGATAGTAGGTAAAATTCAATATTCCTTTGTGTTAAATGCAATATTTACACGAAGTAATGGATACTTCCCTGTTACTACATGAGCCTTAGAACTTTTTAAAAAAGCTTGGCGCGATTCGGGCTTAAGAAAGCGAGTTCTCAAATGATATAAACAGCTTTGATCTATTACGCTTATTCATGTAATATATATATTAAAAAATTTCTTCCCATTACATGTATTAGATAAATTACTTCAGTTTGTAGGACATAATAGCGAATTGTCACAAAGATGACTGACTGACTTCTGTATGTTGAGTAAATTGTATAAATATTTAAAAAGATGTTTGTGCTTTTTTGTGTATTAAATAATAAATAGATCGCCAAAAAATGTGTAAAAAATTTCCTTCTTTTGCCAAGGTAATTTTCTCTATCTCGCCAAGGCACCTATAACAGATAACAGGAAAGTACCCGGTAATGTTTTCGTGTAGACATATGCACACACAAACGTATAACAGTTTGCCAAATTGTCGCCAGACTTCGCGATACTTGATAAGAAAACGTGAAATTTTGTGGCAAAAATAAGTTGCCTTAACAAGGCAAAATTGGCACTAATTTGCTAATTTTGTAAAAAATCGCATTCAAATCCAATATTAACCAAATCTAAAAATCTTTTAAGATCGAAGGTCACAAGAAATTGACGCATTTCGACTGTCATCTTTTGATGTGAAATTAATTGCATTGTTTAACCCTCTCGCTGCGTAATTGTTTTATCAAAATAGCTTCAAAACTTGCGTATTTAACTCCTTTGCGACGAGCGTTTTTTAAGAATTTTTATTCTTTTGTCACCGGTTTTTCAAAACAAACATTTTTGACTAATTTAATCAGGAAAATGCTCCGATTAAATAAGGTAAAATTCACAATAAAAAAATAACTGGTGGGAATAATCAAGGAGGGTTAATTGGACTGAAAAAAATGCATCCCCGAGGAAATCTCGGGGTTGCGCAAATTTTGCTACTTTTGCGTTGCCCGAGGAAATCTCGGGTTACGCAGCGAGAGGGTTAATCCGATGTGAATTTTCGCAGCAAACATTCAATCTTTTACTGGATTTCAGTTTCCTTATTATGTTGTTTATACACGCGTTTTGTTCCTTTCTTTTACTGTGTAAAAGTAACATACATTTACCGTGATTTCCTGCGTATCCACCGCGGCTAAGTTAAGTCTTTTTCAAACAGGAAATTTTATTGAAAAAAAAAAGAAGTCAAATAAGTGCTAAGCAGAAGCATTTTATTTAAAACTAATTCTGGTAGGAAATGGACTTATCTGACGTGCTGCGGATACGCGCGAAATTACGATAACTACAATCCAGCTAACATCGTATATGTCTGATACCAATTCTTATTCTTCGTGTAGTTTATTATTAAAGAAAGCTAACACTACAAGTTGGAAATTGCTCGTCAAACGTGGCAAATGAGGTGCGTTCGTACTATAACTAGTTTATAATTATTTTTTGCACCCCATATTGTACTGAATGTATATTTTTTTTGCGCTTCATAAGTGCATAGTCTGTAACATCATTAAAATGCACTTACAATAATTTTTTCCCCATTCCCCGTAATGTAAAGGAAAACTTTTGGGTGTCCCTGTAATTAAACTATGCATCCGATTTTCATAAAATTGGAAATGGCTCAACAAAATTTTGCAGCAATTATATATTAAAAATTTCAGACCATTCGGAAGGCTGTAACATCATTAAAATTCACTTGCAATAATTTTTCCCATTGGCCGTAATGTAAAGAAAAAATTTTGACTGTCCCTGTAATTAAACTATACATCCGATTTTCATAAGATTGGAAATAGCACGACAAAATTTTGCAGTAATTATATATTAAAAATTTCAGATCATTCGGTCGGGTAGTTTTTGCTCTGTTATATGCGGACGGACAGACAGACGGACGGACAGACGGACGGACAGACAGACGGACTGAACGACGACTATAGGTAGGTGCTACGTATTTATATAATTACTAACGCACCTAATAAGTGCATAGTCTGTATCATTAAAATGCACTTACAATAATTTTTTCCCCATTCCCCGTAATGTAACGGAAAACTTTTGACTGTCCCTGTAATTAAACTATACATTCGATTTTCATAAAATTTGAAATGGCTCGACAAAATTTTGCAGCAATTATATTTTTAAAATTTCAGACCATTCGGAAGGCTGTAAAATCATTAAAATGCATTTGCAATAGTTTTTTCCCATTGGCCATAATGTAACGGGAAACTTTTGGGTGTCCCTGTAATTAAACTATACATCCGATTTTCATAAAATTGGAAATGGCTCAACAAAATTTTGCAGCAATTATATATTAAAAATTTCAGACCATTCGGAAGGCTGTAAAATCATTAAAATGCATTTGCTATAATTTTTTCCCATTGGCCGTAATGTTACGGAAAACTTTTGGGTGTCCCTGGAATTAAACTATACATCCGATTTTCATAAAATTGGAAATGGCTCGACAAAATTTTGCAGCAATTATATATTACAAATTTCAGACCATTCGGAAGTCTGTAACATCATTAAAATTCACTTGCAATAATTTTTCCCATTGGCCGTAATGTAAAGAAAAACTTTTGACTGTCCCTGTAATTAA
Source organism: Maratus speciosus (assembly GCA_963932465.1). Taxonomy (NCBI): domain Eukaryota; kingdom Metazoa; phylum Arthropoda; class Arachnida; order Araneae; family Salticidae; genus Maratus; species Maratus speciosus. Next base: position 147,786,396 of record OZ010791.1, read on the forward strand.
ACTATACATCCGATTTTCATAAGATTGGAAATGGCTCGACAAAATTTTGCAGCAATTATATATTAAAAATTTCAGATCATTCGGTCGGGTAGTTTTTGCTCTGTTATATGCGGACGGACAGACAGACGGACGGACAGACGGACGGACAGACGGACGGACAGACAGACGGACTGAACGACGACTATAGGTGCTACGTATTTATATAATTACGAACGCACCTAAAAATTAAAGAGAAACATTCCCTCCACCCAGCCCTTTTATCTTTGAATGAAATATTTGAATTCTAAAAAAGCTGTGCATTTTTTAAACTATTTTCATAAGATTTATATGATACTTTCTAACAATTCTGAGTAATGTTAATTCTTGTTTAAGTCGACTTTAAGATTTTTTTTCATCCTCATACTTCACGGGGAATGTCTAGTGCTTTTTATATATAAAATTTCCAATTTCATTTAAAAAATATAATGTCAGTGCTATATAAGGAAATTTTGCAATGAAAAATATTTAAGAGAGATTTACTTTTCATTTTACACCAAAAAAGATACTTTTAGGCTAATGTCAGACGAACATCTATTTGCACGCTTTTTGTTTGAACGTGAAAAAGAAACCCCTGCTAGCGAAGGTTTTCTTTTTCATGTTGAAACAAAAAGCTTGCAAATAGATGTTCGTCTGACATTACCCTTAGTGTTTTTTTAGAATGTGACATCTTAAGAATCAGTGAAAGAAATTTTACAATAAGTACTTTAAATTTCACAATCACACATTTTTGAATTGGCACTCCTTTCCCCGTCCTTATATTTTCTGTTACATACTGTACTTTTTAATTTCCTCAAATCATATTTTTGCAATTTTTTTCTCGATTTCAAAGTCACGTCTTTGGAAAATATGTATTCGTAGTTTTGCACTTTATAGTTTTAAAATCTTTATTTAAAGCTTGAAAAATAGGAAAACATTTTTATGCAAATATTTCATATGTGCATTTATTTTACAAATTCGAAAATAGAAAAAGTAATTTTTTTTTTCTTTCTGACAGTAACATATTTTTTAAAACAAAAATAAAACACTTTCCAAAATCAATTTTCAATAGTGTTGTAATGTTTAAAAACGGAAAACGACCTCTTTGAGAAAAAATGTTTAAGATATACATATTTTTTACAAATTTGAAACCATACAAAGATACCGCTTTTTTTATTAATATATATATATATATATATATATATATATATTACAAATTCGAAACCACAGAAAAGCATTTTTAAAATTTAAATTTTATTTAAAAAAAAATGTTCTCTAACCAGTAATATATTTCTCTCTATTCTAAAAAAAAGTAACTACCGCTGTCACCGCCGCCGCCGCCGGTTTTGAATGTTTTGTGACCGGAGGTCTTTCTTCGTTAAAATTAAGAAAAATAATGCATACAAAAATATGAAAATCGGTAGTATTATACAGAAATGTTTGATAAACACGCTGATGCAGACAGTTTTCAGATCGAAGAATTATTTTAAGAGATATTTAATGCTAAAGTTGGACAAAATCGTTCCACTAAAAAAGTTTTATAGGAGCAAAAACTGTTCATAGGAATTTAATCATTTTTAGATCATTTTATGCGTTAGAATTTGCCGGAGTGCAGATTGCATTAATTTTTTTATTTTGACTAATTTTTTGAGGTTTTATTTCTATTTTAAATTCAGATTTTCAGAATTTCTAGAGATATTTTTAACAAATTTTAGAAAGTGATATTAATTTAAACTGTTGCCAACAGTATAAACAGCGGAAGCAGTAATGTTTGCTTCAAAAAAAAAAAAAAATTATTTATACGTGTAAATAAATTAAAAAATTATTTACACGTGACTATTATAAACAGAAAAAAACATTTGGAATTAGAATTAAATAATTATGTACAAAAAGCAGGAACTTATTAAAAATTATGTCATAAAAACTATAATTACACGTGAATTTTAAGAGAGAAAGGTATTTGTAAAGCAATAAATTTATTAACATGCGTTAGAAGTCTTAAATAGGAGAAATTACGTCATATTTACGTCACATTACAGTTATTACATAAAATGAACACAAAATAATATTGCAAAACGGTTTAAATTTAGAAATTGCACTAGACATTTATTTGATATTTTAAGAGGATACTTTTCAACTATTTTTGTTAGGAAAGCGCAAATAATATTTAATTTCTAACACAAGTATTTTCACGTGAATATTAAAAAGAGAAAGAATAGTTTGGTCAAAATTACGTCAGATTAAAAACGATTAATTTAAAATGTCTCATTTAAAAGAACTTTCTTTTCACTTTTTTAAAAAGTACCAGGAGACAAAGACTCTGTTTACTTAATTCCTTTTATATTAGCTTATTTTGAAATGTTGTTACACGTGTCTACGTCATCAAGTTATTTTTATTTCGACGTTTTATTTGTATTTTTATTAATGTTGTACTAATTTATTTGTTTTTTCGTTATTTAAAATAAAAATTATGTCAATTTGTATAATTTGGCGAGTGGTTTGGCGATTTATATAATTTGGCGAAATTGGTCGACGGGAAAATCAAGTAGTACCGCAACGGATTTGGCGTTAAAATTCCCCAATCAAAGAGAAATGAATAGAAATCCGTTTATAGAGAGATCGCCACTGTTTTTTAAATTATAATTCAATCTTTCGAAATCTTTTTAAAGCCGATCAAATTAGCGTGCATTTAGAGTCTACGGTGTCTGGACGGGGGTTGGCGAGCGTAGCTCGTAGGGGGCCGAGCCCCCTAGTATTAAAAAAAAAACAACAATCAAAATCTGATTAAAAGCACTTTTCTTTTACGTTTTTATTTATATTTAACAAAAATATTAAGATTTTAAAAAGAAGTTTAATATAAAAATCATTTTATAAATTATAAATCAAACGAAATTACCTTTTTAATCACAAATGTTTTTCTGTAATAATTAAAAAAAATAATAATAATAACAAGCTTTTTAGAAATCATCTAAAAAAATATTTGTACTGTTTCAAAAACTTAGAAAGGATTTTTTTTTTTATGTTTCATACACATCTTTCTTTTTTCTTTTTTCTTTTTTTTTTTTTATTTATAAATATGAAACCGAAGTGTCGTAATGTTTATAATAAAAAGCGTTTTCTCATATTTTTCTAAAAAACTTTTTAAAAACAATCTTTATTTAATTTTTAAAAAATGCAGGAAAACTTTTTTTTTTATGTATAAATGTTTAATATATACATAATGTTTACAAATTCGAAACAATATAGACATGCTTTCCTTTATCAAAACTTTTTTTCCTGATCAATTAACTTAAAAAAAATTTTTAAATATTATACATTATTTAAAGCTTATAATTTTTATATCTTTATTTAATGTTTAAATAATATAGATTGTTTTAAATTTATAAATGTATATACATTATCTATAAATTTGAAACCATAAAAAAATAGTTTGTATTGTTTTTTTATATATTTTTTTCTAACAAGTAACTTATTCCATTATAACTTGAATAATAATAATAATAATAATAATAATAATAAATAATAATAATAATCAAAATAAGAGGGGTTGAAAATCTTATTTCATATTTTAAAAACGTAGGAAGACTTAAAAAAAATTTAATACATAAACATTTTTATTTTTATGAATTCAAAATATTATAAAGAAGACCCATTTTATATAAATGCTTCAGATATACCGGGAGATCCAGAAGTTCCGGGAGCTTTGAAATATTAATAATAAGTAAACTATATACAATAGAGAGATGCGGTTGTCACAGAGAGGCTTAAAAACATATGGGACTTGTTTTTTAATGAAAACAAATGTATTATTTTATTTACACGTTTTGCCAACAGGTGGCCTGAAATTGATAATACAGTTTTGCTATAGTATAATAAAGCGGATTGAGTATTGGCATCGCGTTATACTTCGTTTATGACTGCAACAGATGTTAGGGGTCTCCCGCTCAACGGTTTTGGGCAGTATCGAAAATACATGTATTTGAAATACATTTTCAAAATACTTTTGTATTTTAAGCCGATAAGATCAAAGTATTTTTGTAATGTATTTTCTGATGGTTTTACAATGTATTTTGCATTTTGAAAATACTCAAAATACCTTTTTTTCCTAATTTTAAACTGCCGTGTTTAAACCGCATAGAGAAAAGCTGTGATTCACTGAAAGGAAATACACGACTGTCTGTTTTGATTAGTTCTCAAATTCTGTTCTAGAAGTTAATATGAACACACTTTTCGACTATTTCTGAGATAAGGAAGTTAATGAATATGATGTTTAGCAATAACAAACGTATTCTTGCTGATTAGTTACAAAAACAACTTTTATATATCTTAATGTTACTGTGGCAATTACAAGAAAAAAAAACATGTTTTGTGATAGACCGGAAGCAGTGGCGTACCCAGGATTTTATTTCGGGGGGGGCTGACTTAAATTTTCATAATGTTCTAAATCTTACGAAACACGTTGCATTGTGTTATAAACAGAAATCATTTTTCTCAATAAGGCCGTAGCCAGAGGGGGGGGGGGGGGGGTGCAAGGGTGACTTTGTTCCGAATTTTCCGAAAATTTGAAAAATTCGGTCATCAGTCCGAAAATTTGGACTTAAAAAATTATCGCGATTTTTGACAAATGGTCGCCGAAAAAAATCAATTTCGTCAATCGTTCGCAAAAAAAAATCAATTTCGTCAATCGTTTTCAAAAAAAAATCTTCAATTTCTTTAAAGGATCAAGGAAAAAACCGGAATTATGTCATACGGCCGCAGATAAAATGCGAAGTTTGTCAAAGGATCGCGAAAAAATAGTCAAATTTCGTCAAATGATAGCGGAGAAAACGTGAATTTCGTCAAATTATTCTAGAGGAAACGCTAATTTCGTCAAAATGAGCACAGAAAAAACCCGAATTTCGTCAGAAGGCCGCAGAAAAAACGCGAATTTCATCAAAAGGTCGCGGAAAAAACGCGAATTTCGAAAAAAAGATCGCTAAAAACACGCATTCCGTCAAAGGGCTGCGAAAAAGAAGCTAATTTCGTAAAGGATCGCAAAAAACGCGAATTTCGTCAAAGGGAGACGGGAAAACGTGAATTTCGTCAAAAGGCCACAGAAAAACGCAAATTTCATCAAAAAGACGAGAAAAAACGCGAATTTCGACAAAAAGCTGCGAAAAAACGCAAATTTCGAGGAAGGGTTGCGCAAAAACGCGAATTTTGTCAAATGGCCACAGAAAAAACGAGAATTTCGTCAAAGGCCCACAGAAAACTGCAAATTTCGACAAAGCATCGCTAAAAAAACACGCATTCCGTCAAAGGGAAGCTGAAAAAACACGAATTTCGTCAAAGGGACACAGAAAAACGGGAATTTCGTCAAAAGGCCGCAGAAAACGCAAATTTCATCAAAAAGACGAAAAAAAACCCGCAAATTTCGTCAAAGAGCCGCGGAAAAAACGCAAATTTAGACGAAGGATTGCATTAAAAAACACGAATTTCGGCAAATGACTGCAGAAAAAAACGCAATTTCGACAAAGGATCGCTAAAAAAAACGCATTTCGTCAAAGGGAAGCTGAAACAACACGAATTTCGTTAAAGGATTGCAAAAAAAAAAAGAAAAGAAAAAGCAGGGTCACAAAGAAGGGCCACAGAAAAACGTGAATTTCGTCTAAAGGCTGCGGAAAAACCACTAATTTCGTCAAAACCCCGCGGAAAAAAGCAAATTTCGACAAAGGATCTGGAAAAAACGCAAATTTCATCAAAAGGCCGCAGAAAAAAAGCGAATTTCATCAAAAGGCCGCGAAAAAACGTGAATTTCGACGAAGGATTGCGTAAAAAACCGTGAATTTCGGCAAATGACCTCAGAAAAAACGCAAATTTCCTCAAAGGGCCGCAGAAAAAACGCAAATTTTGGCAAAGGATTCCTAAAAAAAATATTCATTCCGTCAAAGGGAAGCGGAAAAAACGCAAATTTCGTTAAAGGATCGCAAAAAAAAGCATGGTCACAAAGAAGGGCCACAGAGAAACGTGACTTTCGGCAAAAGACTGCGGAAAGAAGCGAATTTCGTCAAACAGCAGCGAAAAAACAAAAAACCACGACCATTTCCATAAAAAAACGCGAATTTCGTCAAAGAGCCACGAAATTCCCCCAAAAGACGAGAAAAAAGCGAATTTCGTCAAAAAAGCCGCGAAAAAAACGCAAATTTCGACGAAGGGTTTCGTAAAAAACGCGAATTTCTGCAAAAGTTCACGAAAAAAACTCTAATTTCATCAAAAACTCGCGGAAAAAAACGCAAATTTTGACAAAGGATCATGAAAAAAAACGCGAATTTCGTCAAAGTGTCGCGGAAACAAGCTAATTTTGTCAAAAGTTCGGGGAAAATGCAAATTTCGTCAAAGCGTCGTGATAAAAACCTGTATTTCATCAAAGGTTCGCGTTAAAAACACATACAAATATCTGTGTTTATTATTATATGTATAGTTTTTAAACTGAAATATTTTGCTGAACTTTTTAGAAATCTGGTTAACCCGAACCCACTCAGCCTGAAATTGACCTGAATATAAACAGAGTTAACCCAAACTACAACAAAAATAATTAGCAGCAGGAAGGGATTACCTCTCCTTTCCCCCTCTGCTGTAACCTTTCAGAAAATTTGCTGAGAATTTCAATTTTTTTTTTTAAAACTCAGACTCAAATCTGGGGGGAAGGGGGGAGGGCACGGGTCCGATCCTGAGACCGTCCCACGTCGAAATCTGTTGAAAAGTGTTACTGTTTTTTTTTTTTTTTTATATATATATACTTTCATTTAAAAGAAAGTCATTATAATAATCTATAAAATTGTTCTTCCAATACCCGAAACAAAATTCTGGCTACGGTTCTTGTTTAACAATAAATTAATATTGTAAGAAACACAAAATATTTTTTGTATACACAAAATATTTTCATACACATATATAAAATAAAGACTTTGTTTATTATTTGTGCATTGCACAAGTAATAAGAAGGACTTTAAACCGTTCCAGATGAAAAATACTGGCTGCAAAGTTAAGACAGAATAGGAAGATAAGTGGGGAGAGGGGACATTACCGAACTCCAAAGATGTCTTTGCAGTCAAACAAGAAGTCACTGTGTATCTTACAGATACGAGGAAGTAATCGAGTGTTAAAAACAAAAGCTAATGAATATCATTCACAGTCAGCTCTTCCGCACATATATAGTGTGCCTGACTTCCGACTTAGCCAAAATTCTGAAGGGATTAGCTAAGGTGTCATTATGCACTAATATGGGACTAACAAGAAAGACAAGTGCGATGCATGACAAATATATATATAATTGAATTGATCTAAAAAGTAAGAAGTAAACTTTTTTTACCATTTAATCTGACCGTTTTGGCAGGTAAAAGAGGTTTAGTCCCTTCAATCCTCCGCACCCCCATATTTCGGTGTGGCATGGAGATGCGACTGAAAAATGAAAGTTAATAAGCTACTTTTACAGTCAACTCTTCCGCACCGGATTTCCGATTTAGACGAAATCGACTTGAGATTAGCTGTGGTGTTACTGTGCATTAACATACTCCCGCATTGACAATCTTGGCGCCCGCCGACTATGGGAAAATTTTTTAAAAAATCCTTAAATTAAACTACTTTTAGATTTGTCGAATTTATTTGTCGGTCTCTTGAACTGAGTATATATATTTTCATTTATCGAGTAAAACAGTGATTTCAGTCATTTGAAAATGGATTTTGTGGTCTCAAGTAAATTTGGTCGCAGGACTGAGGAGGATATTGGATTAACAGGAAAAACAAATTCGTGGCATGCCAGAAAATAAAACAAATTTATCTGAAAAAGAAGGAATATCAGCCCTTTTTTTCATTTCACTGCGATCTCTTCAGAGGTGGAATGGAGCTGTAACGTCATAACCCCCGTCCCCATCGAATCCTTTGGTGTATGCTGGGGCATCACTGTGCACTAATATATGGGACTAACCAGAATAGCTGCGTCGCAGAAAAAAATTAAAAATTAATCTCAAAAGAAAGAAAAAAAACTGGATTTTTTTTTTCATTTCATATTTGATTATTTCGGAAGAGTAAGTAACCCCATCAGCCCCTTCCCCTCATTGGGTATACTGTGGTGTAACTGTGCGTTGATATGAGACTAGCCAGACCGTGTAGTTCATTGTATTGCAGAAAACAAGTGCATTACAAATTCATCTCGAACAAAAAGAAAAATATCAGCCCTTTTTTCATTTCATTTTCGACTATTTTGGGAAGGGGCTGTAACCCATCACCCCCTTTCTACTTCTTTGGGTATAATGTGGTGTCACTGTGCACTAATATGGAACTAAAGAGAAGAGAGTGGCTAGTCTGTTGAATGATAGGAGAAAAAAAATACAAATTTATCTGAAACAGAAAGAAAAAAAGCAATATTTTTTTATTTCATTTTCGACTATTTCGGGAGGAGGGGGATGTAATTCCATCAGCCCCCTCCCCATCTTTGGGTATGCTGTGATGTCAATGTGGACTAATATGGTGTTATTTCGCTGTATAGCAGAAGAAAAATTACAAATTTATCTCAAACAAGAAGAAAAAAAAACAACCTTTTTTTCATTTCATTTTCAACTATTTAGGAAGGGGACACCCCATTAGCCCCTTTCACCTCTTTGGGTATAATGTGGTATCACTGTGCACTAGTATGGAACTAAAGAGAAGAGAGCAGCTAGTCTGTTGAATGATAGAGGAAAAATACAAATTTATCTCAAACAAAAAGGAAAATATCAGAACTTTTTCCTTTCATGTTCGAATTTTTGGGAGAGGGCTGTAATTCCATTAACCCCCTTCTATCTTTTCGGGTATAATGTGATGTCACTGTACACTAATATGGAACTACAGCGAAGGGAGCGGCTAGTCTGTTAAATGATAGGGGAGAAAATGCAAATTTATCTCAAATAGACAGAAAAAAATCAGCTCTACTTTTTCATTTCATTTTCGACTATTTCCAGAGGAGGAGGTTGTAATTCCATCAGCCCCCTCCCCATCTTAGGGTATGCTGTGATGTCAATGTGGACTAATATGGTGTTAACGAGAATGGCTATTTTACTGTTTGACAGAAGAAAAAATTACAGATTTATCTTTAAAAAGTAAAGAAAAAACAATTTTTCGCGATTTCTGGTTGGGGGGGGGGGGCTGTAACCCCATCAACCCTCTTTCTCTTCTTTGGTGTCAATATGGACTAATATGGAACTAATGCGAAGGAAGCGCATAGTCTGTTGAACGATAGGGGAAAAATGCAAATTTATCTTAAACAGACAGAAAAAATTCAGCACTATTTTTTCATTTCATTTTCGACCATTTCGAGAGGAGGGGGCTGAAATTCCATCAGCCCCCTACCTAATATAACCTGGACTAATATGGTGTTAACGAGAATGGCTATTTTGCTGTATGGCAGAAGAAAAAATTACAGATTTTATCTTCAAAAAGTAAGAAAAAACACTTTTTCATTTAATTTTTTTACTATTTCGGGAGGAGTAGGGGGGGGGAGGCTATAACCCCGTCAGCCCCCCTTTCTCTTCTTTGTTGTCAATGTGAACTAATATGGGACTAATGAGAATGGCTTTTCCGCTGTATAAGGGAAAAAAATTAAAAAAAATTCCATAAAAGAAAGACGAAAAATCAGCACCTTTCTATATCACTTTCGAAAATTTCGGGGGGGGGCTGTAGCCCCATCAGCCCCCCCCTTGGGTACGCCACTGACCGGAAGGATCTTTCAGAGTTGCATAGGTGCAGCGCTCTATTACCGACAATTGGCCATTGACCACACATACAAGGAGCTAACTGCAAGGGAAAACTACTTTATACGAATAATTCGTACTTTTGTCAGTAATAATAATTCAACTTGTGTTAAAAACTTTCTAATTTTTTTCATTTATATTTTTGCATTCAGTAATAAGGTGACCGAGCCAGTAAGTTGATCGAATAAGGTCAGTGCTGCGGGGTTTTTATTATATTTCCTTCCTTTTAACTTTTAGAAGTTAACTAACATGATTGCTACAACCCTTAATAAATGCCCTATAGTGGGTAAAAGTGAAATTTGCTGAAATTAAATAGCAACAAAATTATAAATAAATAGTTTCTTTAATTGCCATTTTCCCAATAGTTGATCAATCGAAGAAATCAATCGAAAATTCAAAAATTAGTCTTTAAAATATCATGCTTGGGCTGTGATTAACAATAATTCATATAAAACTATTATTTGAAATAAGCAACATGGAAGTGGATTATTTTAACTTACCATAAAGACACATAAAATGGCTTGCTTCCCTTACAGCAGGCAGCTGAATTCAATGTGACAACAGGTGCTCCAACATTCAAACAAAGATAATATGTCTAGTGCCACGTGTAAAACTCATTTCCGCCGGAAATGGAGCATTATTTAAAAAAATCTGATCAACTACTGGAGGAGTATCAACTACTGGCTTAGTCACCCTACATATTTTAAATTTCTTATGCATTATTTCTAAAAAGCACCATAAGCGAAAAATTGTGTCCCAGATATTTCATTAGAGGAAAGCCTAAAAAATCTTGTGTAGTTGGGAGCTTTTTTAAACACACGCGCATTATATAAAAAGAAAAGAAAATACATTTAAACAATTTTATTCGGTGTTATTGTATATATCAGATTATTATAAAATGTGTTCTTTTGTAGACACTACTAAAAAAGACCGATTGAAAAGACTGATACTAGACTGATTTGTTTTTACATTCTTCTAATACATAAGAAGAAAGAATTGGAATTGTGAAAATTTTCGACTTTCGTTTTTTGCTTGATTTATGATTTATATACGTTTCGGGATGTCTTGAACGCGATTTAACAATTTTTGGGAATTGTGTGTCTGTCTGTTAGTCTGTGCGAGACACAATTTTTGTGGCCCTTCAATTTCAAGAGCTAAGGAATGGAGTTTAATAATCATCAAACTTCAGATTAAGATAGACCTAGTTATAACTTAGCTTTGGGTTTATATTGCCCAACAGATGATACTGCTATGCTTATACTTACTTTATTCTATGATAGCTATATTGTAAGAACCAATATACAGAATTTAATCAAACTGCATATAGACCTGAACAGAAATACTTGTTGATTAGCTTTTAGTGTATATCGTTCAACAGGTGGTGCTGCTATGCTGTGTTTTTCATGATTTCCGCGATAACTGCATCTAAAAAACTAATGGAGAAAATTTAATCCGATTCTTCAAATAAATTAAAGCTGATAAAATTTGGGGCGCATTGCTCAAGAGGCGACGTTGTTCTGCTGTGTTTCTATGATTACTGTAACACGTATGTAAAACTTTCGTTTTTCTTTTTTCCTCGTGTCAAAATAATCATATTTGTAAATCAAATTGAAATGAAGTACCACATAGATAAAAGGTGCTTTTTTAATTAATTTTTCTGGTTCGTAGTGTATTTATTTGATTTTTAAAAAATCGGAAGTTGGCAGGTGTGCCGCGAGAGCTACATCTCAAGAATTAAAGCACGGAATTTCAAATAATGTCATCATATTCAGTTAGTATGGATGACATTTTGGTGTATACCGTCCAACATATGATTTTTTTCTGTGGTATGTTTTTTAGGATTTTCGAGATTTTTATATCTCTGCACTTATTGTACAGAATTTCACCAAACTTTTTATGCTTTTTAAGCAAATCAATACTGTATCAATTTTGGCTTCAAACACTCAGTAGCGGGCGGTGCCATCCTATGCCTCCTGAAAGAGATTCCTTATCGGATCCACAATCAATTTATGCAGTTATTCCTAGTGAGTAACTACCTTTAGAGGGTAGTTTATTCATTATTAGTTATTCTTGTAACTTTTATACACTTTTAAGCCCCTTGTTGCTGCAATCTTTCAGTTTTTTTCTCTTATCTTTCGTTGAGTTTTAATTGACTTTGCTTCTGTATTTGGAAATTTATAATTTCTAAAAATTTAATTAGTTTTACAAACCAGCTTTGCATTTGAGTAATGCAATTTAGTGTACAATGGATTTTAATTTTTTTAAATGTATTTTGTATTTTAAATGTATTTTCAAAATACACGTATTTTGAAATTTGGAAAGTATTTTGTATTTTAAGTTGCAAAACCAATGTATTTTGTATCGAATGTGGTTTTTCGACGTATTTTGCCCAACTCTGCGGTTACTTCAAACCTTTTTATCATAGCATTCAGATTTGTAACAGTCATCGGTTCTTTTCCAGTTTTAACTGCACGCATTGTACCCGATAGAAAGCAAAACTAACCATGTCTATTCATCTTTTTTGGTAAAACAGCTTAACTAAAATAAGATTTGTCACGCAAAGAAAGCATGCCTAAACATAGCAATTACACATACAATTTTTTATCAGAATTCCTCTTAAATGCAATTTCTTTAACCTTCGAAAAAGCATTTAAACATTAACGATCCTTAAAGCGTAATATGAGTAATATCTTAGCCAAGACGTTGCCCAATGAACTCATCTGCTTATATAACATGTGGTACAGATATTTTCGATGTTGTATAGAAGCGCCATCTGTTGCTAAAAATGTAACTATTAATTAAAAATTTTTTCATTATAAACAAAAATCCCACACGTTTCTGGGCATATATGTGAAAACCGCACCTTTCTATTGTACATAGTTTTCTAATTATTAACATTGCAAAACTCCCGGAACTTCTGGATTACCCGGTAGATGTTTTCTTGCAAATTCGAAACCTCAGAAAACAATCGTTTTTATCAAAAATATTTTCTCTGACTAGTAGCTTATTTTTCTAAGAAAAAGTCAGAAACTTTCTAAAGACCAGTTTTAAATCATTACTTAATGTTTAACCCGGGGGAAGTCGCGCATAAACAGGGTATGAACGGTTTTTAGTTTGTCACTAATAAATGCAAATAATAATCGTCACATTTAGTGGGAGACATTTGTTGCAAACTATGCGATAAAGTAATTTGAAGATTGCTTTTTGAAAAATAGTGGTGACAATTGTAAAACTCGTACGCACCCTGGGTATATCATACCCCACGCGACTCATCCCGGTTTAAAAAAACAGAGGAAGACCTTTATCATGGAAGACGATAGTATTCCGAGTGACGCAGGATTAAGCCTAAAATCGTATCGTAGAATGGCGGAACTCATATATACAGCTAAATCGAGATCAAAGGAAACGCGAAGAACCGCCATTAAATAACTCTGCAAATATAGCTCATATTGTTCTGATTTTTTAAAAACATTCTTATATCTGTACAGTTTAATCCTATTCGGAAATTTTTGCATTTCTACATGCAGTATATTCTGAGATCTCGATGCAGATTTTTAAAGAAAATTCGATGGTGCACGTTTCTATTTTTTCCCTCGAAAATGACCTGGAAAATTTTGTTAAAAATTAATATATAATATGAATCTGTTTTAGATGAAGTGAATAAAACCTCGATTGTTTCCAAGAAAACTCTTGTTTCTTATATAATCCGCATTTTTTTTCTCAAAAATGACCTGGGCGATTTTTTAAAAAAATTAATATATAATATGAATCTGTTTTAGATGGAGCGAATAAGACTTCACTTGCTTCCAGGAAGACTGTTGTTTGTTATATAATCCGCATGAAAAATCGGACTATATTTTTTGGCCATTCTATGGGAATTTCACCGAAAATGCAGGACATGTATTTACTGTATTATTTTTCTTCACTTTTGAGCATAAAAGTTTGTGGCCGAGCGGTTAAAGGCAATCGTCTAGATATCCTAAGATCGCGTATCCTCCTATGCTAATCGATTCTTATTTTTACATCTAAATCTTGTTCTTTTTTTAAGTCAGTTAATAAAGAATAGTTGACCATTACTATCAGTTTCTTTGTATTTTTTAAATTTTTATTAAGTTAAATAAAATAAAATTACAATTGTAACTAAGCTAAATGAAATAAATTCATTAAAAATTTTTTAATAATCAAATTTTAAAATTCATATAAGCTATTTTTTTGTTATTAAAATGAACATTTATTATAATTCTATAATAATATTTCCTAAACTTACATTAAATATATTTTTATGTCAAAATTTTAATAACAGATAATTATCAAATTAGCATAATTATAAAAGTTTCCATTTTTCAAAAATTAAGCATTATCCTTCAATATGAATATCTCTATTAAAATACTTTTTCTTTTTTAAGAGTTTGACATATTATGATTTCATTACAATTTTTCAACAATAAAAATATTACCATGGGAAGTTTTATTAATTTTTTCAAATATATTTAATTTCTATCCCTTTACAAAAATTATAAAATTATTAAAATTAATAATTATTATTTGAATATAAATTACAATGTCAGAAACATAAAGAAATCTAATTCTTTCAGCTCTTATTTTTAAAATATCATTTTCTTTATTATTATAATTATTATCAAGCTATGATAAATAATCACTGACATTCATAATATTTTTGTTTCCTAGCATAAAAACTATTGCCATGTATTAATTCTTTTATAATAAATAATTAAGTTAAAATGTTTTATTTATAAATAATAATAAAGTTTAAAAACCACTTGTTTATGTGATAACCATAGCAGAATTTGTGGTGTCGCCATTTCTTGAGGGAATCACGCACTACTCTCTCTGTTCTAAAAAAAAAGTTACCACTGTTGCTGTCAATGTATTTTTTGTGACCTTAGGTCTTTCTACGCTAATATTAACACTAGAACCGCCAGAAATTTTACTCAAGTAGTAAAAAAATATTTTACAACAGAATTTTTATTTAAAACAATTTAACTTATTTATTTAACTTATTTCTCTGCGGTACACATTTAAATTATTTTAGAAAGAAATTTCTTGTTCGAATAGAAATATTTAAGTATTGCGCGGCAGCGCAATACTTATTTATTTCCAGTGTCACTTCTCAATGTTAATTTAACATAGAAAAGCCTATGTAGATGATAACTTTTTCATTTTTTCTTCCCACCTTTTTGTCCCTGATGCCACTCATTTTTTATTCTTTACTAATTCTAATAATATTATAAATTTAAAGTTTAAAAACGTTTGCCTGACGTCAGGGTCAAAACGAATGGCAAAATACTTTTGCATATGGGTGAATTATAACCCAGAGAGAAACAAGGGCCTATTTTTTTGTATATTATTCAAATATTTTTCTTAATAATTCCAAATTTCCCTTTTTTCATTGAGAATCAACGGACATTTTTAATAGAAAATGTAATATTTTTTCTTCATTGTTGCAAAAATTTCAAAAGCCGTAATAATAATTTATTTGGTTTTAGTAGAAAGATTCCCGCGTGAAAAATTTTAATTGAAATAGTTTTTTTTTTTTTTTCAAAAATTAAAAAGGTGAATATGGCGTCATAGTGGAAATAAAAAGGATATTTTCAGAAAACATCCTAAAAACTTAGATTCCGTTCAAATGAAATCGAAATAAATCTTAGACTTTTTTTAAAGTTGTGTATTTTGCATGCATCTTATCATTTTATGCACAATTTTCATAAACATAATACTAAATCTGCAATACAAATATTTTCAATTAAAAATGGAAGAAGTCTAAGATTTATTTCGATTTCATTTGAACGGAATCTATTTTTTAGGGTGTTTTAAGTATCATATTGTATGAATTTTATTTTTAGTTTTTAATCTTCAATTGGCTTAACTAATTTTTACAAAAATTTAACATTAAATGTAGAACTAATTGAATGAAATAACTTAATATCTGTCCCTTCTCAGGCTTAAACAATGTAGGAAATAATTTTTTTTTTTTTAATTTGTTCTTCAAATTATGTTTTTGTTTAATTTTTATTTTGTACCGGTCAAAATAACCGCAATGGCGGTTCTAGTGTTAAGAAAATTACTGCATGCAAAATTATGAAAATGGGTAGTATTATAGAGAAATGCTTGATAAACACGTTGAAGCAGATAGTTTTTAAATCGAAGAATTATTTCAAGAGATATTTCATGTTAAAGCTGTACAAAATCGTTCCATTAAAAAGTTTTATAGGAGCAAAAACTACACATAGGAATTTAATAATTTTTTCTAAGGATATTCAATAGCATCTTGCAGTGTGCAGACTGCATTTATTTTTTTAATTTGCCTAATCTTTTGAGCGTTTATTTCAATTTTAAATTAAAATTTCAGCATTTCGAGAGATATTTTTCACATATTTTAGAAAAGGTTATTATTTTAAATTGTTGCCAATTGTTAAAACACCGCAAAGAATAATATATCCTTTAAATTAAATATTTATTCACATGTGAAAATTTTAAACAGAAAAAAATCCTTTCAAATTAGAATTAAATGATTGCGTATTAAAAGCAGGAAAATATTGAACATTGCATCATTTTTTTTTTTTTTTTTTTTTTTTTTTTTTTTTACACAAGCATATTAAAAATGAGAGAAAACTATAAAATGTGTTAAAAGCAGTAAATGGAGGAAATGACAAAAAATTTCAAATGTCCAAACAATAACATTGCCAAGCAGTTTAAATTAAAAATATGCTTACATGAGGGATTTATTTCAAATTTCGACTTTCAAACACTTTCAAATTAGAATGGTTACGTACGTTCAAATGATTATATATTAGAAGCAGGAAAATATTGAAAATTACGTCATAAAAATTATATTTCCACGTGAATATTAAAAGAGAAAGACAATTTTTAAATAATAAATTCATTGACATGCGTTAAAAGTCGAAAATGGAGGAAATTACGTCATATTGGCCAAAGTGGCCAAATAATAATATTGCCAAACAGATTAAATTTAAAAATATATTTTCATGAGAGATTTATTTCAAATTTCGAGATGATATTTTTAACTATAGTTACCAATTCTAAGACAGCGCAAATAATATTATCTTTCTAACAATAAAAAATATTTTCAGGTGAATCTCTCTATTCTAAAAAAAAAGTAACTTACGCTGTCACCGCCGCCGCCGGTTTTGAATTTTTTGTGACGGAGTCTTTCTCCGTTAATATTAAGAAAAATACTGCATACAAAAATATAAAAATCGGCGGTATTATAGAGAAATGTTTGATAAACACGCTGATGCAGACAGTTTTCAAATCGAATAATTATTTTAAGAGATATTTAATGCTAAAGTTGGACAAAATCGTCCCATTAAAAAAGTTTTATAATAGCAAAAACTATATATGGGAATTAATTCATTTTTAGACCATTTTATACGTTAGAATTTCCCGGTGTGCAGACTGCATTCACTTTTTTAATTTGACTCATTTTTTGAGGTTTTATTTCTATTCTAAATTCAAATTTTCAGCATTTCGAGAGATACTTTTTACTTATTTTAGGAAATGGTATTAATTTAAACTGTTGCCAACTGTATAAACAGCGCAAATAATAATGTTTGCTTCAAATTAAAAATTTATTTACACGTGACTATTATTAACAGAAAAAAACTTTTAAATTAGAATTAAATAATTACGTGTGAAAAGGGGAACTTATTGAAAATTACTTCATAAAAACTATATTTACACGTGAGTTTTATAAGGATATTGTAAAATAATAAATTCATTAACATGCGTTAGAAGTCTTAAATAGGAGAAATTACGCCACATTTCACTTATTACGTAAAATGAACAAAAAGTAATATTGCAAAACAGTTTAAATTTAAAAATTGCACGAGACATTAATTTGATATTTTGAGATTATATTAATAAGATTAATATTAATTTTATTGAACGCGTTTAGACTACTTTCGAGCGATTATTTAGTAATGTAATAAAAGTAAAAAAGATTACAAACTGAAAAGGAAGTGTCATCAACAAAAAATATGATTTGAAAGAGAAAAATCTGTGAAGCAGAAAATAAAGAAATTTCTTAAATGGTTTAGTTAAGATTCGTTAACCTTCTGTGTCGTTTCCGTCAAAAGAAGGCATTGGTATTTGTAAAATATATTTGCATTTTGATGCAGATTTGCTTATTATATTAGCTTATTTTGAAATGTTTAAATGATTTTATTTAATCAAAGAAGAAAACAGCCATTGTATCTTTTAACAGCAGCTGATTTTTCCTTAAAATTCTCTAATCGAAGAAAAATGGATAGAAACCCATTTATAGGGAGATCGCCACTGTTTTTTAAATTATAATTCAATCTTTCAAAATCTTTTTAAAGCCAATCAAATTAGCGTGCTTTTAGAGACTGCGGTGTCTGAACGGGTGTTGGCGAGCGTAGCTCGTAGGGGGCCGAGCCCCCTAGTGTTACAAAGAAAAAGAAAAGTTTGGTGAAAATTATGTCAGATTTAAAACGCTACATTTGAAATCTCTTATTTAAAGTCATTTTCTTATAGCGTTGCTAAAAATACCATAAAAAGCAAAGACTCTGTTGACGTAGTTCATTTTACATTTGCTAATTTTCAAATGCTTAACTTTTCTTATTTAATAAAGCACGAAAACAGCAATTAACAGCAGCTGATTCGGTCTTGAAATCCCTCAGTAAAAGGGAAACCCGTTGACAGTGCGGTCGCCACTGATTTTTTAATTATAATTCAATCTTCCGTAATCTTTTTAAAGCAGATCAAATTAACGGACTTTTAGGGTCTGAACGGGGGTTGGCGAGTGTAGCTCGTAGGGGGCAGAAACGCCTAGTTTTTGAAAGTTTTAATTCCTATTAAGTAACCTTAGCATTTCTTCACTAATTATTATTATTTTAAATCCGATTTTTTATTATAGGCTATATAAAATTATTAAAAATGCATATTATGATAGGAACTAGCGGGCTTTTTAGGTTACGAATATAAAAAACATGATTTTTCTTTATAGAAAAAGAAATAAAAACCTATTTGACAATGGGTTTATAAAGACACGTTTTGTATTTGTTATATTTGTGGGGATGAGGAGTGTGGGGGGGGGGCTACTTTTGATTAAATATCCCAATTAGTCCACATGGCAGATATTATTATGATAGAGACTAGCGGGCTGCACCTGCTATGGGGCTCCATGTGAGCTGTTTCCATAACTCGGGAACTATCTTTCGGATATGAATGCAACTGATTCTAAAAGTTATAATTAACTTAATAATCACCCTGTATAGCACTAAAGTAAATTCATGAGTAGTGCATATTGCTTTTTTTAATCGTAATTCCTGAAAAAAAAAATTATTTCGGTTCCAAGCTTAGGTACCGGTTCAAAAAATCTTGAGGGGGGGGGGGGCAGGAGGGGAGATGAGACTGCTGTTTGACAAACAACTAATTTAGACTACTGCAGGCGACATTTCTATTGCCACTAGACTTTTGTTCTAGCGTACTTCAGAGCCGTTCTGATTGGCTTACCCGATTCAGATATCCAGACCATACTGGCTTTTAATGTCTTGGGTATTTTTGTTGCACACCATTAAATTATAACACGGTTTAGTGATGATTTGGAATAATTAAAAAAATACGTACATGAATAATTTACACATATTTATCAATTTTTTAAAATGTTTGCAAAGTAATAGCTCTTAATAACGTCAATATTGTTTGTGCAAGGGTTTGTAAACTTTGCAAATTATTATTATTTTTACTTTCTTCTATCTTTACAAGAAGAAAATATTGGTTTCATGAAAATTTTCGAATTCCAGTTTTCGACGGATTTACACGTTTTATGAGTCAGAGATTCCAAAAAACAGGTTTTTACAAAATGTCTGTCTGTGAGTCTGTCTGTCTGTCTGTATGTGACACAAATTTTGTGGGCGCTCTATCTCAAGAACTAATGCACGGAATTTAATAAAAATTTATATTCAGGTAGTCCCTGATATAGATTGGTGCTGATTAGTTTTTGGTGTAAATCGCCCTGCAGGTGGCGCTGCTATGTAGCATTTTGCAGAATTTTCGCAAAAGCCTTATCTCAAGAACTAATGCACGGATTTTTATAAAACTTCAGATTCCGTTAGTCCTTGACATGAATGGATGATGTTTACGTTTTGGTGTAAATTGCCCAACAGGTGGCGCTGCTATGCTGTATTTTGCAGGATTTACACTATTTTCGCAGTATATCTCAAGAACTAATGCAGACATTTTCATCAAACTTTGGATTTAGTTAGTCCTTCATATGAAATGATGCTGACTACGTGTTGGTGTAAATCACCCATTAGGTGGCGCTGCTGTGCTGCATTTTGAACTATTTCCTCAATAGCTCTATCTCAAGAACTAATGCACGAATTTTCATGAAACTTCAGATTTAAGTATAACTTGATTAATATTGCTGCTGATTATGTGTTGTTGCAAATCGCTCAACAGGTGACGCTACTATGCTGCATTCGTCATAATTTGCGCAATACCTCTATCTCAAGAACTAATGAACGAATTTTCCTCAAACTTTATATTCAGTTAGACGTTGACGTAAGTTGGTGATAATTAGGTTCTGGTGTAAATAACCCAATAGGTGGCGTTGCTATGCTGCATTTTGCTGGATTTACACGATTTCAGTGACGGTCATACCTCGAGAACTAATGCACGGAATTTCATATTTTTAGAATTCTCATGATGAACACAGATTGCCATTTAATTTGGCACTGGGATAGTGAATTTTGAAGTATTGACATGTATGAGATAGAAGAAAGTTTTGTGATGGCCACAACATACTAGTTTTTATCATGTACCTGATCACTAACACACGTATAAGAGCTTCGAGCCAGTAAAAACTTAAAAAAAGATTAATAATAAAAAAAAACATCACTGGATGCATCAACTTCATTGTGTTGCAATCTTTAAAAAAAAAAAAAACAAAAAAAAAAAAAAAAAAAACCAAAAAAAAAAAAAACCATGAAATTTGTTAAAACTGCAGTTACTATAACAAATCTATAGAAATTCTTATTATACATATTTTTAATATTGTTTTAAATTATTTTTATAATTTAATAAAATTTTGAAAAATAGTAGAAACCTTTCATTTTTTTTTTTCAAACTTTTCGCCGCTGGGATCCGAACTGGGATTCAATAGTACTAGAGATAAGAACTAATCTTCTTAAAACACCACCATTTTTTTTTAAAGAAGGTGTTTTAAGAAGATCTTTTAGTTCTTATTGTTTCACACCAGTTTTAACTCATATTCTTTTCTTTTTTTTTAGTACTAGAGATAAACTACATACCACATAGTTACTACGAACGCACTACAAAACAGCTTAGAACAAAATTTTTACCGATCACCGCTTCCAAGACATTAAAAGTCAATAAGGTCTGTATATCTGAATCTGGCGAGCCAATCAGAATTACTCTGAAGTACTCTAGAACAGAAGTCTAGTGGGAATAGAAATGTAGCCTACTGCAGTACTCGGTCAACGAATGTTTTCTCAAACAGCAGCCTCATCTTCCTTCCCCCTTTCAAGATTTTTTTTTCTTTAACTGTGCTCTGTTTCCATAACTCGACAACTATCTTTTGGATTTCAGCGCAACTGATTCCAAACGTTATAATTAACTTACTAATGACGCTCTATAACATTAAGTAAAATTATGAGTAGTACATACCCCTCTTTTCAAAAAATAATTTCAGATTTTTTTTTTTTTCATTTCAAAGTATCTTAAGTTCTATGTGTCCGATGACGACGAGGTTTGGTTCATTCAAATTGATATCGATGGCCTAACATATTTTAGTTCCATTTTTACCGCCAGGGGGCGCTTTTCTACTTTTTTTTTAAACTGTGCCCTGTTTGCATAACTTGGCAACTGTCTTTCAGATTTCAGTGAAACTGATTCTAAACATTATAACTAACTTAGTAATGACACTCTATAATATTAAAGTAAAATTTTGATTTATGCATGCCAAGCTTTTCGAATAATAATTTCAGATTTTTTTATTTCATTTCAAAGTATCTCGAGTTCTATGGACCTGATGACGACGGCATTTGGTTCATTGAACTTGATATCGATAGCCTTACATATTTTAGTCCCACTTTTTACTGCCAAGGGGCGCTTAGGTTCTATGGATCAGATCCAACAAGGTTTGGCTCATTCAACTTGATTTTTGACGGCTTCATTCGGAAAGTGGTTTGTTTGGAAGAGTGCACCCCCTGCCCGTGAAAACTGGAACTATTGGTGCACCATCTATGTAAGGATTTAATAATTATAAATTAACAATTTGGATTTATTAATTTAAGGATAAAGTGTTTTTACAGGAATATTAAAGGAAACCCTCTTATCTACTTCTTTTTTTATACACACCGCTAAAAGCAAAATTGTAATAAAAATAGCAAAATTAAATCTGCATCAAATTGCATAAGTTTCTTTTTTTAATTCTTTGATCATTAACCTAAAAAAAGTAATGATATCAATACAAAAAACCTTAACGGGTTAAAAGTTTGTGACGCAAATTCCGAACTTTTTGCTTACCAGCTATGCATCAAGAACTAGTCGATTGATTACCTTCGATTGAAAGTAAACAAGAGCATAACGACTCTTGTAGGCATTTCATAATACTCTGCATTGGTTCAAGTCCGTTTCTGTAGTCACTACGTCGCGATACACCAATTCCTTGAGATGGCACCATAGGAAAAATCGTTTTGAACGTTATCGTATGGAAAGATATGCAAATACCGCTGTTGATGTGCCCAATACGGTGTCCTTTCCTTGCACCGGCTGTGACCCATGCTTTGTTTTTCGTATTTTTCTCTTAAACTATGGATCGTACAGGTACAGTTATTTGGGCATTTTTTATGTACTCCCAACGAGGAATCTGGCTGTACAGAGTTTGGACGCTATTTATGGGACAAACTGTATATGTATATATATGTTTAATCTATACGCACTTTTCACAAATTAGAAACACTATAAATTATACGTTTCTTTGTCAAAAATGTCTTTTTCTTAACGATTAAGATTTTTTTTTTAACTAAAAAGTATGAACGTCTTAAAAATAATTTTTAAATCTTTATTTAATGTTTTAAAAATATAGGAATACCTTTTAAAATATATAAGTGTTTTATATTTACATATATCTACAAATTCGAAACAAGTAGTTTTTTGTTTTCATTTTTTTTTAATAAAAAATGTTTTCTCTAACGAGTTATAAATTCAAAAGCATAGGAGGACCCATATTATATAATGTTTCAGCTGCACATGTTTTCTTACAAATTCGAAACCTTACAAAAGAATTGTTTTTATTAAAAAGATTTTTTTTTTTCTAATGAGTAGCAAGAACAAATGAGAAACTTTCTAAAGACCATTTTTAAAATTTATATTTGAAGTTTTAAAAACGTAGGCAGGCCTTTTTATAATATAATAAAGAAATGCTTAATCTATACTATGCATACTTTTTACAATTTCGAAACAACATAGATATTTTTTTTATATATAAAACATTTTTTCCTAACAAAAAAAAAAAAAAAAAAAAAAAAAAAAAAATTAAACCTATTTTTAAAATCTTAACTTAACGTTTATAAAACTTAAGGCTTCTTTTTTAAATAAATGTTTTTTATATATACATATATTTTACAAATTCAAAAATACAGAAATGTATAGTTTATTATTATTATTATTATTAAAAACGTTATCGCCAACGAGTAACATATTTTTCTAAACAAAAATCATAATTTTTTTTTAAGTAATTTTTAAATCTTTATTTAATGTTTAAAAAAAAACATAGGGCGACCCTTTAAATGTATAAATGTTTAGTATTCAGTGTGTCCACGTATAACCTGACCGACCTTTATTTTCGCAACCGTTGGTCCAAGATGCATACTTCCAATTACAAAAATGGTCAAAATTAGGTGCAGAGTTAAGATAAAAAAAGTTTGAAGCGAAAAACAATTTAGCGAAGAATTACAGAATTTAAATTTTTATACGGTCCCCCGGTCCTATAAGTTTTATTTAATAAAATTTTCCTGTTACACTAACAAGTAAGGCCAAAAAAAGTCCCGTTATTCTACGATTAAAATTGACCGAGTAATAGCTGCTTAAAGTTGGAGCATATTTTTTGCTACAAATTAGGGGTCATTCACAAATTTAGTAGAAATATAATTATCGTCAGATATATTAAAGAAATGGTTGAGAGTAAAATTAGCATTGCAATATAACTTTGAAATCTTTAATCATTCTGATATATTACTGTAAAATATGCAATTTGTGCTGAACATATAAGATGATAAAAATAACAGAATGTTTGCTAAATAAAAGGATGAAAAACAACAACCTCAGTTCTTTACAAAAATGATACATATTTTAAAATTCTGTTAGATTACACCGTCTTTCAAATTTTGGGTTGTGCCACGTTTTTTAGCTTTTGAAAACTGATTCACGTGTATTTTTTAGCGCTGAATCCGAAAATGACCTTCATTTTAAACCATCACGTAAGGATTTTTCTCAAATCGAAAATTTCAAAGTTAAAACTGATCCCCCCTCTCCTTCCAACCTCATCGGACCCCTGAGCTGTTTAGCTGTAAGAAACCCAGTATAAGTCACAAAATTGAATAAATTATTGAATTAAATAAAAATAAACTGAATAAAAAAGTCTTACATCTACTTTTTAGTATCAGATTTTTCGCTATTATTTTAACCTTTAAATTTACGATTTGCGAAAAATCCTGACATGATGGTTAAAAGTTATTTAGCGTTAAAAAATACATAAAACTTAATTATAAAAGTTAAAAAACACAACCATCGCAGGTTTGTGTTATCTAATCTAAAACCATTTCTTAAACTTATTGACGGTAATCTATCCGAATTTTTTTTTATCTTATCCTCTAATATAAGTATGTATAAGATGGTAAGCGTCGAAAATCATAATAATATTACATTATAATCATATTTAAGTCAGTATATAAAATTTTAACTTCGATCGGACATTTGAAAATCAGTTAAAGTTCGAGTACAAATTTTAAACTGGAAAGACAATCGTTGCAAGTTAAATAAAACCTTATCAAAATAACAGAATTTTTGTTAAAAAAAGTCATAGCCTCAAATCCTTACAAAATACAACATATGTTAAAATACAATTATTTTAACTAATCTGAAATTTAACTAATAAAGTTAACTCAATCGTAATAGTTGTACGATTTCTTTCAAACCGCAGATACCTTGAAATAAGTTTAAGTACTTTATATACGACCCCTGAAAGCATGGTCGAAATCATCTGTTTTGATATGCAAAAAAGTGATATAAGTCATGCATTTCAAAGTTTTATAACTCGGTCAATTTTAATGTTAGATGAATGGGACTTTTTCTGTCTTACTTGTTAGTGTCACAGTAAATTTTTACTAAATATCACTTATAGAACCGGGGACCGTATAAAAATTTAAATTTCGTAATTTTTTAATAAATATTTTTCTTGACCCAAATCGCTTTAAAAATAATTCTTTATCTTATTTAAACCATTTTTGTAATTGGAAGTATGCATCTGAGACCAACGGTTGCGAAAATAAAGGTCGGTCAGGTTATACGTGGACACACTGTATACATATTCTTTAGAAATTCGAAACCGTAGATTATTAATTATTATATTTTCTAATCAGAAATGTATTTTCTCTAGCAAATAAAAAAAATAAAAAAATAATAAAAAATCTTTTTAAAAAAGATTTTTCAAATTTTTCAAAAAAAAAGTAGAAAAACTTTTCTTTTCCTTATAAATGTTTCATATACACACACAGTTTTTACAGATCCAAAATCATAAAAAAGGTTTTTTTTTAAAAAAAAACACTTTCCAACAAAGTTGAAAAGTGTTTATGCATTCGGTTTGTCTGTCCGTCTGGCCACGCTCTAACTCCCGTAAATATGCTCGGATTTTCATGCAATTGATAAAAGTTATTTAGGGTCACCAAAGCATGTTTGGTATTGTATATGAAGTATGTAGGGTTAATAGTTCATTTACAGAGGCACTCAAACGTATTCCATTACATTGTGGTATATAGGTAAAAATCGTTTGCAGAGTATTTTAATGGCATGGCGCTATTTCAAATGTACTGAAACGGATATAAATGACTGAATTTCACTACGATCATGTTAGAACAGGGCATTCATAGCATTTTTTATTAATTTACAGGGCCACACAAAAGAAATCGGTTACAACACTGTCGTTGAGTAATAATTGCTGGAGTGTATACGGTTTAAAATTCGGTATGTGTTTTTAAATTTAATTAATTTTTTGCATGTTACTCGTTATATATAAATTCTATACTTCATATACAGGGCTGCACAAAAGTATTCACCTACCATTTTCCTTATTAAAGGAAACTGCTGAAAGGGAATTTTCAACTGAAGTAGTTTTGTTACATTATGCTGAATGGGTTGGAAAGTGTTTCATAATCAATG
Source organism: Maratus speciosus (assembly GCA_963932465.1). Lineage (NCBI taxonomy): Eukaryota > Metazoa > Arthropoda > Arachnida > Araneae > Salticidae > Maratus > Maratus speciosus. The sequence continues at coordinate 147,812,642 of OZ010791.1, forward strand.
CTTGACGCATGATTTTTTTCTTTCTTGTTTGTAATAAAAAGTGGTTTTCCTAATGAGTAACATCTTTTTCTAATAATCAACCTTCTGAAGATCATTTTTAAAATCTTTTTTTGATGTTTTAGGAATGTAGGTACACTTTTTATAAACAAAAAAGAAGTTTAATCTATATATTTTTTACAAATGCGGAACAATATAGAAACGCTTTTCTTTATTAAAAATTAACTGAAGCTCCCGGCGTTATACGGGCCCATGATAATAACGTTCAATGGACCCTAAATCTGTATGGTTTTATATCTTTAACTCATTTTTGTCTGAATTTATATTTTTAAATGAAAAAATCGCGAGAAAATATTCACTTTTAAGCGGTAAAAATGCTCGTAAGACTTTTCGTTTGAGTTACATGATTTCACCTTTCGGTACAAAATGCTATTTCTCGCAAAAAATATAATAAATTTCGCTACCTATAATTGCCCAAATGCTTAAAAATTTAGATATTTCGATCACTCGACAAATTATAAATTTTGAAAAAGTCTTATATTATTTTAATTAAATGAATTAATTTAATGACATACGACTATTTCTGCGATTTAAATGTTTTAAAATAACAGAACTTTAATTTCAGTTTTTAGGTAGCTTTCATTACAAAAAGCTACCTTCCTCTTAAGAAACCCTTAAGAAACCACCCTCCGTTCAAAAGTTGATATATATATATATATATATATATATACAGGGTGATTCAGCTCGTCGGTGACAAACTTTAAGGATCGATAGAGCACACCTAGACGAACATTTTTGAATAGGGAATGTAGGGTTCCTGACGCGATGGTAAGGCGCTAGGCGCTTTCGAAAATTTGGGTGCCGAAATTCGAAACGTCATAAAAACTAGGGAAATGGTTAGATTTTCTTGCTTGTTGCGTCGAAATGATTCTGTTTGTTTAGACTTTCTTCAGTACCAATTTGATAAGCGTATCTCTTAAAACATGGATAGGGGGCGCTGCAGACTTTGGAGAGCTAGACAACAACTTTAAGCCCGTTATTTTGATAATTTAACACATGCTCGCCAAAGTTTATACTCTAACTTAAAGTTTGAACCCAAAAGTAGAGCCCTGCAAAAAGCGTAAGAGCCGGAATAAAATGTCAAAGTACAGGGTGGTCGAAACTCGAAGGCTCCTAAGAGATAAACAAACAGATTTCTTGACTTATGGCATGCATTTTCATGATTCTGTTTGCTGGGGCTCTCTGAAACTCAGTTGAACGGTACAAAAAGAAACATCGATAGGGGGCGCTTTGGGCAAAAAACATAATTCGTTGACATTTCGGACGCTAACTGGAAACGGGGCGCTACGATCAGTTAGAAACAAAACAAGAGAGTAATTTACTTATCATAAGAAGCTATTAAAACTGCAGTTTGTTTGTTTTTTTTAACAAACATAGCTGGTTTCAATCATGCACAATGCGCGCAATAAAATTTACATAAGGTGCTTTTTGCTGATTTATGCAAAAGATATCGTACCATATCGATATGCAAAAGATACGTAATGCGTAGACGACAACGCGAGATGACGTAGTTGTATGCGCAGACACGTCTTTTGAACGTGCGGTACCTACTTAAGCTTCGGGTTACTTGTCTGCAGATCGGTAGTAGGATGGAACGGTACACAAACTCTGAATTGGCTGACATGCATTTGGCGTATGGCGCTGCTGGTTGTAATGGACGAGCCGCTCAGCGGTTGTACGCCGAGCGTTACCCCAACAGGCAAATCCCCTGCCATGCCTTCTTCGCTCGAGTACACCAGAGGTTGTCCACAACGGGATCTTTCGACGGAGGCAGGCCTGAACGGGAGCGATCAGTGAGCACCCCCGACAACGAAGAGGCTGTGCTTAACCTGGTTGAGGACAACCCAGGTCTTAGCACGAGAGATATCGCCAGACATGTTGGCATTTCGCAAGCAACTGCGTGGCGCATCTTACGTTCCCGGAATCTGCACCCCTACCACATCCAGCGGGTGCAGTTGCTCAGAGAGCAGGATTTTGGCCCTCGAGTGGAATTCTCAAGATGGTACTTGGCGATGAGATCCAGGGATCCCCGTTTTGTAAACAGCATTTTGTTTACGGACGAGTCCACCTTCAGCCGGGAGGGAATGTGGAACGCCCACAACAGTCATGTGTGGTGTGATGAAAATCCACATGAAACCAGAAGCCGAGCAGCCCAGGAGCGTTTCTCAGTAAATGTGTGGGCCGGCATTCTGGGGGATTGCCTCATTGGCCCTTATTTGTTACCTGAACGGCTGACAGGTGGAAATTACCTGATTTTCCTGGATCAAGTGCTGCCGCAGCTTCTGGATGAGGCGCACGTACCCGAAGGTTCGCGTCGCCAGATGTGGTTCCAGCACGATGGAGCTTCGGCCCATTACACGAACGACGTGCGTCTCCATCTAAACGCAAGGTATGGCCAGCGGTGGATCGGGCGTGGGGGTCCAGTTCACTGGCCTGCCCGATCACCAGACCTCACCTGCTTGGATTTCTTCCTTTGGGGTTACCTGAAGGCCGAGGTATACCATACACCTGTCAGCAGTGCTGAAGAACTTGTGGCGCGCATTGTGGCAGCTGCAGGGCAGATCAGAGATACTCCTGGCATTGTTGGAAACACACACTCCTCAATGCGACGGAGGTGCGAAGCCTGCATCATGGCCCAAGGTTGAAATTTCGAGCATCTTCTGTAGTGTTATTTTTTGTAAATAAATTTCCAGTATCATTGATGTTTTTGGTCTAAATTTATTCAGAAGTGTTGAGCAGAGGTAGAAAATGTGTTTTCATTATTACTAACTGATCGTAGCGCCCCGTTTCCAGTTAGCGTCCGAAATGTCAACGAATTATGTTTTTTGCCCAAAGCGCCCCCTATCGATGTTTCTTTTTGTACCGTTCAACTGAGTTTCAGAGAGCCCCAGCAAACAGAATCATGAAAATGCATGCCATAAGTCAAGAAATCTGTTTGTTTATCTCTTAGGAGCCTTCGAGTTTCGACCACCCTGTACTTTGACATTTTATTCCGGCTCTTACGCTTTTTGCAGGGCTCTACTTTTGGGTTCAAACTTTAAGTTAGAGTATAAACTTTGGCGAGCATGTGTTAAATTATCAAAATAACGGGCTTAAAGTTGTTGTCTAGCTCTCCAAAGTCTGCAGCGCCCCCTATCCATGTTTTAAGAGATACGCTTATCAAATTGGTACTGAAGAAAGTCTAAACAAACAGAATCATTTCGACGCAACAAGCAAGAAAATCTAACCATTTCCCTAGTTTTTATGACGTTTCGAATTTCGGCACCCAAATTTTCGAAAGCGCCTAGCGCCTTACCATCGCGTCAGGGACCCTACATTCCCTATTCAAAAATGTTCGTCTAGGTGTGCTCTATCGATCCTTAAAGTTTGTCACCGACGAGCTGAATCACCCTGTATATATATCCATATATATATATATATATCTGACCTTTGTCATACTGTAACTCTCGAATTTATGAACCGATTTGGATATAATTCGGTATGTACATAGTACATACCAATGTCTCGACCGAGTTCGTTAGTCAGCTTCATCCGCCATTTTCTTTCAAAATGGCGGCCATTTAAAAAATTTAAAAAAATTTTAAATTTGAAATGTGGTACCAAAGAATTGAAAATGGAAAAATATTTTTTTCTTATGTATTTGATCTTTATACAAAGATTCCGGAGCAGTTTTTGTTTCGTCTATATCTTAAAAAATGGCTGAGTTATAGCATTTTGAATTTCTAGCGTGGCTGACATTTTGAAACGTCCTGAATTTTGTCACGCGATAAAAGGTGTATTTATGAGCCGATTTGGATGTAACTTCGTTTGTACATAGTACATACCAATGTCTCAACCGAGTTCGTTGGCCAGCTTCATCCGCCATCTTGTTTAAAAATGGCAGCCATTTAAATTTTTAAGAAACATTTAAATTTGAAATGTGGTACCAAAAAATTGAAAATTGAAAAAATATTTTTTATTAATGTATTTGACCTTGATACAAAGATTCGGGAGCAGTTTTTGTTTCGTCTATATCTTAAAAAATGGCTGAGTTATAGCATTTTGAATTTCTAGCGTGGCTGACATTTTGAAACGTCCTGATATTTGTCACGTGATAACAGGCGTATTTATGAACCGATTTGCATGTACCTTGTTGTGTACATAGTACATACAAATATCTGCACCGAGTTCGTTGGCCAGCTTCATCCGCTATCTTGTTTCAAAATGGCGGCCATTTAAAAAAATTTTTAAAATTTAAAATTTAAAATGAGATACCAAAAAATTGGAAAATGAAAAAGATTTTTTTCGTATGTGTTTGACCTTAATACAAAGATTCCGGAACAGTTTTTGTTTCGTCTATATCTAAAAAAATGGCTGAGTTATAGCATTTTGAATTTCTATTGTGGCTGATATTTTAAAACGACCTGATTTTTATCACGCGATAACAAGCGTATTTATGAACCGATTTGGATGTTACTTAGTCTGTACTTAGTTCGTTGGCCAGCTTCATTCGCCATCTTGTTTCAAAAGGGTTGCCATTTAAAAAAAATTATATTTAAAATTTAAAATGAGGTATTAAAAAATTGGAAGATGAAAAAGATTTTTTTATGTGTTTGGTCTTGATACAAAGATTCCGGAGCAGATTTTGTTTCTGAAAATTTGTTCTTTTGTTTATATCTTAAAAAATGGTTGAATTATAGCACTTTGAATTTCTAGTATGGCTAACATTTTGAAACGATCTTGTATATGTCACGCGATAACACACGTATTCGCCTATTTCCATGTAAGAAGGCATGTGGATAGTATACATCAACATTACAGCCAAATATAAGTTACTTTAAATAAAAGCAGCTTGGATAAACCTGACTAATATCGCGAAATTCTCATTCATAATGATTTAGTATTGATAAAAAATAGTATTGAATCTCCTATATTCGGTTTCCACTAAATTGAGCTTCGTGTGTTTGAATAATATAAGTTGGCTTTTTTAAAATAAGGAATTTGAAAGCTACCTCTTCCTCCCGGCACTGGCCGGAAGGACTTTTTTCTCGTGGGCTTAATGGCTGGTATAATGGGTAACGGATTTATCTGCTATTGAAAAGGTATCCGGTTCGATGATGGGCGTCAGAGTTTGAAATTTTTCCTCCGGAATCGATTTTATTATCTAATAGATTCAATTTTACAGAATTTTTGTAATTTATTTATTTTTTCTTTTTTGCCATTTTAAGGCCAAAAGTTGTTGAAAAATATTTTAATAAATATTTTTCTAATTAAAAAATAATTTTTTTTTGAGAAATTGCAAAGTTTAAAATTTTATTTCAACTTCCGCTAATTTTTTGAAATTTCTGAATTTTAAATTTCGTTTAAACAATTTGTTTTGTTTTGAGAAAATTCGAAATATTATTTCGAAGCACTATATATTGAAAAAATGTTAAAACATAAAATATATATATATAAAATAATCATTTCTATAACTGAAAAATTAAAAAGGAAAATTACCAAACCTTATATTAATTTTTGCTTGTACATATATTAAATTCTTGAGAAATTTCAGCATTTTTAATTTCGTTTAAACATTTTCTTTGTTGCTGGAAATTTGAAATGACACTTTCATTTTCGGAACCGGTTTCGAAAGAAACCGAGGAGTCTAGGATGTCTGTCTGAGTATAACTGTCTAGGATATGTTTCTTAAGTGAAGTTATCAGGAAAATTGCTTTAGGTATGTCCATTCTATGGTATGCCCACTATATGTCCATTCGTGACCACAGAAGGGGGCCAATTGTGTGGGGAGGTAAAAATTGCCCTTCAAACCTCATCTACGTCTTCCTTTTATCCTTTTATGTACGTTTTTACTGCTGAGCTGCGTTTAGAAAGGAAAAATGCCTCCTCTCCTTCTAAAGAAACAAAAATGTCAACTGGCTTTTCTTTTCCAATCACACTTGTAATTTTTAACAAAAGACGGGATATTCAACAATGCAAAGGAGATAAAAAGATTAGATTGAACTTGAAAGAAGCTTTTCCTCCTGTTGGATGTCCGTCAGTTTCCTTGTAAAGCTATTAAAGATTAATAGCACCGCCTGACCGGAACAAAGAGACCGCGAGTAGAATGATACGCCTATCTGGACTTTTAACCTCCAGATAGATGTATCATTCTACTCGCGGTCTCTTTGTTCTGATCAGGCGACGTTTTTTTGTGGTCATGCAGTGTTTTTCATTTTTAATGGATTTAGAAGTAAACTGAGGGACATCCTGCATGAGGGAAGAGTTTCCTTCTAGTTCGGTCTAATCATCTTATCTCCTTTTCATTGTTGAATCCTTTGTTGAATCTCCCTTCCTTTTGTTAAAAACTACAAATGAGGTTTGATAAGAAAGTTTTTATTGCTTTAAAATGAGAGGGAGCACTTTTCCTTTCTGTACGCATCCTTAAGCTCCAGACAGTGCTATAATTTCATGTTAGATTAAAAACTTGTGAATCTTTTTTTTTTTTTTTTTTTTTTTTTTTTTTGCCTCTTCTGTGAAATTTACTTTTGTCGAGATGTGTCACTCTTCTTGCGCGTGAGCGATATGTAGGATTCAAGATTTTCGACAAGAGATCAATCAGTATTTCATAAATCTACTTAGGCATTGAAATTTGTACGTCAATACATTAAATTACATCTTTTTGGTATCAAAACGATTTTATTTCCATAAAAAAAATAGTAATAACATATGAGCGTTATCGTATCTTTTGTTAGACCCGGTATGCTATTTCTTTCTCCCACCTATTAATGTGTCGTCTCCAAAAAATAACGTTACGTTGTGTAATCCAGCCGTAAAACAAAGTAGACGTATCATTGTACGGAATAATCTCTACTGCAATGTTTTAAGTTTCTAAGCATCGCACATTTTCAATTTTTATACCGACGTATTGGAAAAAAAATTCCTTTTAAATGCAATTTGTTTGAAAACTGCATCTCCATTTATTTTTGAGATATTAATTTTTTTGTAGTTTTTAGCACCATTTGTTTGATTTTGGCTGCTCAAGTACTCCATTTTTGTAGAAAGTAAAGGGAAAATTGTTGAAAAATAGCAATTATATATTTTTGTTGCCATTTTCTCATAAAAACCGAAAAAATAAAATGTTATTAACACGTTCACTGCCGCAAAAAATAAGAATTTTCAAATTTCTTCTTGAAAGTCGTTTGCCACCACAAATTCTGAAAGGTAAATTTCGCTTTACTAATACAGCGAAATTTCTGCCAATAAATAAGGCAATTTTTTTTTTTTTTAAATAATGGTGAGAAAGTAATAAATTAAAGCCACGAATATTAAAGCTACGAGTACACTCGTAGCGTGACAGTCAACGTGTTAAAATACGTGCTATTTTGAAAAATATAAATGAATGATTTCTGATAAATCATGGAGCTATTATAAACTTAATTTAATTTTAAGTATCTATATTAATATTACAAACAAATGAAGGCCTATGAATCATGAGATAGCCAATTTTTTGTCCAGTTTCTTGAATGACGAAATCTCTTTTTTTTTGGATTTGTGTATTATTCAGCGATAGTCACGTCCTATGCATATGTTACTGTAGATGTTGTTTAAGAATGGATCGTAAATCAGGAATTCTTTAGCGGATGCGGGTGACGTCATTTTATATAAAATAAAAGCGCGTGTTTGGAATCTTAAAACTGAACTATCTATATTTATATACATATATATATATATTTTTCATCGGGGGCGACACTAAATTCTGAAAAAGCAGATTTCCTGTTTTTTTATTTTTCATACTTTTATATTTTATATTTATTTTAAAACGGAAATTGACATATATTTATTATAATAACGCATTATTACTGGAATTAATTTACGTATGTTTTATTTAACTTTTACCTTTCCCCTCTCCTCGTCTCTTTAGTGATGCAAACCTGTATCAGAAAGTTTTTCGTGACTACTCTTTCAAGGTGAGGTATATTTCAAAAAATTTCTGCAAGATAGTCATTTCAAACGTAGGCGAATGTTACAAGACAATTTAGTAACGTGCAATCTAGTTGGAAAACACGTTCCAGCGGTTTGTGATTCAGTGGTTTGTGCTATTGGGATCGCTGATATCCGGTAGAGAAAGTTTTGTGTTTCGACAGGATTTTTAATTTTGAAGCCCGTAGCGAATTTATTGAAATTATGTTTAAATTCACGACATTCGACTTGAGGACATGGGCGCTCTCAAGGAGGGGGGGGGGGGGGGCTGAGAGCAAATGTATTTCCCTCGATTTCATAATTTAATCATGGACAAAGTGGACATTTTCAATTTAATGTAGACACTTTCACTTTGGGAACCGGTTCCGAAAGTGAAAGTATCCTAATAAAAAAAACCTGCCAACAAAATCGAAAAAAAGGCCTTTGTAAAGATCGACCTCAGCTATCCAATGCAATAATAATAATAAAAAAATTATTTAAAAATATTGAAATACATACGAGATATTTTAAAATTTTTCTCCCATAGAATTAACATTAGCGAGCGGGTGTTTTCGCGTGAATGAAGCAGACTCTTAATAAGAAACGTCAGAGAACTGCAATGAAAAGAATTAAAACAAGTTGGAAATTGCTCGTCAAACATGGCAAATGAGGTGCGTTCGTACTATAACTAGTTTTATAATTATTTTTTGCACCCCATATTGTACTGAATGTGTATTTATTTGCAATTCATAAGTGCATAGTCTGTAACATCATTAAAATGCACTTGCAATAATTTTTTCCCATTCCCCTTAATGTAACGGAAAACTTTTGACTGCCCCTGTAATTAAGCTATACATCCGATTGTCATGAAATTTGAAATGGCTCGACAAAATTTTGCAGCAATTATATATTTAAAATTTCAGCCCATTCGGAAAGCTGTAACATCATTAAAATGCACTTGCAATAATTTTTCCCATTGGCTTTAATGTAAAGAAAAACTTTTGACTGTCCCTGTAATTAAACTATACATCCGATTTTCATAAAATTTGAAATGGCTCAACAAAATGTCGCAATAATTATATGTTTAAAATTTGAGACCATTCGGAAAGCTTTAACATCATTAAAATGCACGTGCAATAATTTTTCCCATTGGCCGTAATGTAAAGAAAAACTTTTGACTGTGCCTGTAATTTAACTATACATCCGATTTTCATAAAATTTGAAATGGCTCGACAAAATTTTACAACAATCATATATTTAAAATTTCAGACCATTCGGTTGGGTAGTTTTTGCTCTATTATATGCGGACGGACGGACAAACAGACGGACGGACAGACGGACTGAACGACGACTATAGGTGCTACGTATTTATATAATTACGAACGCACCTAAAAAGTATTAGGGTAACTTTAGGATAGGCCATATAGAGGTGAGATGGCCAGTCTAAATATCTCCAAAACTTGATCATAGATTGCAATATAAACATTGTTCGTATGAAATAGTTCAACGTGTTTATTTATTGCGACGTGCGGTTGTGTTTTTCGGTTATAAAAAGTAAGTGTAATTTTAATGTCAATTAAATAGGTGATTGAATATTTTTTTTGACTTAGGTATCTGAATGTTTTGCAGTACATACGTTTGTATATTTTTTACTATGTGGACTTTTAAGGCACGTATATAATCTAATCTTTACTTCTAAGACTAAAACAAAGACCTACAATGTCTATTGATGTTTTAAGTTGGGTGACCATTAGTCCTTCTGTTTCAGGAAAGGTGGCCACATGAAATCGAGGATAGATGCCACCTTTAATCAATATTTCAAAATTATACTTGGTGATGATTTTAACTAAACATAATTAAATTTAAAATAAATATATAACTTTTACGTTTATAAATATATTAATTGATATAATTATTTAAATTTTAACTAATATAAATATTTTAATAATAATAATAATAATAATTTAATAAGACCGAACGATTTATTTGTTTCAGAAAATACTAAAAAACGTCGGAAGCTTTCATAACAAAAACTGATAAAGTTGATAAATAAACTAAATTAACGTAATAAACCTACCATTAACGTAAGGGGAAAAAACACAACAATTCCAGTAGCGAAGAAAACGAAACACATTTAAGTTATCAGATTCTACAGATTCCGAGTAAATAGAATTGGATTAGGATCACTGTGTTGGTTGTGCAAAACAATATAATATTACATCCAAAAAGAATGTCTGGATACAATGCATAAGGTACCTGAAGTGGTTCCATAAAACTTGTACAAATTATCAAGAATATTGCCAAGCATGTGGTAAGATTTTACGAAAAGTGAAGTATTGAAATTATACTTCAAATTTTGTTTATTCGAGTTTCATTCACTCATTTTCCATCATATAACTGCATCTTTACAAATTGCTATATGGTTTTCATGATTAATTATATGAAATGTGTTATTTTTTTGCTATTTAAATTAACTTTTTCTTTCTTGTATTGGATGGCCATCTCTCCTCGGCTTTAAGGAGAGATGGCCATCTGTCATTTAATTTCAATTTTATTTAACACTTTTTGTTTTCAATATCTAATTATTTTTTTGCATAAAATATTATGAGTACGTGTATAAGAATTTTAAATAGGCATCAATATTTCTTGTATTTGCATTCTAAGAATTTTTATTTCAATCTTTAAAACCTATGGCCATCTATCCTAGAATTACCCTATAATCTATTGCTTTTTCCAATTGCTCGGTTGCAATACGCACCTGTTGAATTTTCTTGGACATTTCAAGAGAAAGACAAATTCATGATGTATTTGATAACATTTTTCATAAATGTTTTCCCCTGAATTTATTTTCCGAATTGTCCCTATCACAAAATTTGCTGTAAATTTCCAGAAATAAATACAATAATACAGTAAAGCACAAATTATACGTCTTTCAGAGGATCGTTCTAAAAAGACGTATAACTGAAAAAGACGTACATCGAGATTGTAGTCGCCTAAGGGGTAAAATCTTTAACTGAAGAAATATAATGCTGTAATCATACAAATTTAATTTTGCTCCCATTTCTGTTGTTTAAGATGCACTATATATGGAAAAAAAGTTAAAACAATAATAATACTAATCATTTCTATAATTTTAAAATGAAAATTTTCAAACCTTATATTAGTTGCATAACTTAAACTACACTTTTTTATTCCATTATCGAACGTACAAACTTATTTTAATTAAACTTTAATCGTCATCTGACGTGCCGATTTATACTTTGAGACTTAATCAAAGCATTATGTATGGAGTTAAGTTCCTGGAAGGGTTTCTCACTAGTGTTGTAAAAAACCAAAAAAGGTTCTAAATATGTCAATCTAAATGCAGTCCACCTACTGTCCATTCTTTTCATCCCACCCCCTCCACAGGTTCCACAAACTTGAAATAACCACTGTAGCAGTCGCGCATCTTCTTTGTCCTTCATCTTGCCCCAAGCATTGCTAGCATAAAAGAATAAAAATAACAACTTTGGGAGAAACAATTCTGTGAAAATCAGTTACGGCATGAAAGAAACGACGTACAACCGACGTTATGCGTCGTATAAACGAAACATTACAGCATTGAAATACATAATGAGAAACGCATAAACGGTGCTTTACCGTAATAATAATTTTATAGGGTGCGATGAATACGCAACGTACAAAATCCAACATAAAGAATGTATGCGAGCGACCAAAGCCCGATTAACTCACACATACTATTTGAGGACCCTCTTTCCCAAAATAATCTCGAGCTATAAAATACATACATTGCAACCGTAACGTACAATCATATGGTGCAATTTAAATTTTAAAACAATGCATTATTTTGATTTTTGGATGCCAATTAGAGTCCTGATGGCTTTAGTTGTTTGCATAAGCATGTTTCGCATAATATTTAGTTTTTAGAAATTCGGCAGCTTCTCTTAAACTCATTTGCAATTACTGAGGTTTGAGGTAGTTTCGTGATGTCAAATAGATGAAATATATTTTTAATGCCAACTGTAAGCAGAAGTTTCTTTAATGTGTATTTTTCACAGAACAGACAAAAGCCTTTTTGGGGCCCCTTATAAATCGAATACTGGGGCACGTGCCCCATGTGCCCCTGTGGCAATCAGGCCCTGCAAGCTACCATAATATACTTAAAAGCGTTGTTCAAAATTTCATAAAGAGTTCCGGTCCATACTATAAAGTAAAAAAGATAAAAAGAAATAATTTTTATAAATTTCTGACACAATGGAATAGATTGGATTCCAACGCTGGATCTCCCGTGTTGGAACTGGAATGTTATCTCCTTGCTACTAATAATTCATGACATCAACGCATTATTTACATCAACGCATTCTGTCACATTTCACTGGTGATTTTTCGTTTAGAATTGGTCGCAAAATGGTTTAAGAGTTTTAAAATGGATTATAATACGCAATCCACAATCCGATTTTTATGAAAATTTATACGGTTCTTGCGACAATGGTCGATAATATATTCTCTAAATGGGGGTTCGTTCGAAAGTATTGTTTGGACGGTATCCTGTTCAGTCACACATGAACACTCACAAATCACGATTACAGTACTTTTCTGACACCCAGTGTTGAATTCAGGCACTTTTCTCCGGGAGGGATTTCTGTGACTCGGGGGGGGGGGGGGCAGAATTGCACTTTTTGATCATGGAAAACACAAAATCTCAAATCTTCTGGGGGGAGGGACATCTCATTGCTCCAGGGGGGAAGGAGGCTGAATTCAGCACTGCTTACACTGCATGTTCGGAAAGTAAAAAGGGATAATCAAAACCATTAGTAATAAAACGCGCGTTGTTACTGCTGTTTCTTATTCTCTATATTCCCTGTTCAGTCAAAATATTTTTTTTTCTTCTGAAAAAGGATGAAATTCAAAGCTGAAACCATGTCAATTTGGTGCAGTGGTAATCTAGTGTTTGGTTGAATATTAATTTTTCTTTTCTTTTCTTAAAAATAAATAAATAAATAAATAAAATAAATAAATAAAATCCGTTGATTAAAAAGAAGAAAAAAGGAAAGAAAAGAAAGATAATAAATATTTCAAATTACTATTTAAATGTACATTCTATTCTTGTGATCAAATGAATCAACAAGAGATCATTGAGCAGACACTTTTCTCCAAGAGAAATTTCTGTGGCTCCGGAGGGGGGGGGGGGGTGCATTTTCGAGTTCTGAAGGGGATGTTGCACGTTTTGACCATTGAAAACACAAAATCTCACATTTTCAGTGGGGATATCTCATTGCTCCGGAGAGGAATGCCCCCCCCCCCCCCCGGGCCACCCCTTGAATTCAAGACTGATTGAGAACAATCTTTTTCAACAGGAATTGACTAGTATTTTTTTAAAATAAAACATACTTTTTTATTATTTTTGTTAACTAAATACAATTGAAAAGCTCATATGATAAAGGTGGCAAAAAAAAAAAAAAAAAAAAAAAAGAGAGTTAATTATATGATTGAAGATTGAAGATAACTAGTGGTCCTCTACTATCTGTTAAATTACTGTTTCATAAAAATCTTATTTATACTCACAGAGATTTTAATTGATTTGATAAAGAAGGCATTAGACAATAATTTTTTTTTTTTTTTTTTTTAGTTGATAAAAGTGGTACAAAATGTGTTTTTTCACTTACCACCTTTATAATCTGAGCTCTTCAATTTTTAGTCATTGTTAAGTTACTGATTTGTGATTTGATAAACTGATTGTCAACAAGATGAGTATCTAAGAAATGGTTATTTAAATATCATAAATTACCGACATAATTTAAAGTCAGTAACTGGCGTAAATTCAGCGCCGTCGCTTTTAAACAGTTTATCGCCGTTCGTTGACAAGTTAAATATAAAAAGTGCTTCCTCTACCGTAATGCATAAAATAGCTTTTTAATTAAGAATAAAAAAAAAATCTTTAAGGTCATATTATAACATTTCTATCCAAAATATAACTATAGGTATAATTAATAATGAAACGGAAAATAGTTATGCGTTGCTTTTCGAAATATATTTACACCGCTATTGAAATTCGAAATATTAGCTTTATGTGAAACTGTAGATTTTATTTTGAATTTATGAATGAAGTAAATTTCAATAAATAGTTGCTTCTCATTTCCACAAAATTCTTATGAAAAATTACTGCATTGTTAGCTTACTAAATATTTATTCATTTTGTGTTACATATTATTGCGAGCTTGTTATCCTCCGTTTTATTTAGTTTAATTTAATTTAATTTTTATTTTATTTAATTTTTTGCATATTTTAAAGAATGTAACGTTAAAAAAAAAAAAAAAAAAAAAAAAAAAAAAAAGAGAGAGAGAGAGAAATACACCAAATATTTAAACTTGAAGAAAAGTGTGAAATTTTATTTAAAATAACTTTTTCGAAATAATTTACAATATTTGTTTTTTAAACTTAAAAAACAAACTTTATCAATGAATACAATCCTAAATTATTTTAGTGATATAATATCACACTTTTGGAATTACAATTTTTTTCAAAATCTAACTTTACTGTCTTAAACTTGGATATAATTAATTTCTGCTCTCCTTGGTCCATTTCTTACTTTTACATAATTTCTATTTTAATTAACTTCAATAGATTAGATTTTGAAGATATCGTAATTTATTTTACCTCTCTATCTGACATCGCTCCTACCTACTATTTATATGAAAAATTATTTATATATTTTTATTTTCTGCAGCATATTTTCATAAAAAATCTATCAAAGACATTTATGTTGAAGTCTAATTTTGCCTTTGATGCATCCTAAAATATTTTAAAATAAGAGCTAATGAGAAAATACTTTAAAATAAAAGAGGTCACTTACAATTCAAGGAGAAACTTCACTCAAGCACTGTTTTGAGAGGAAAACCACGTGCTTTTAGCAACAACCGACGAAAAGATCATTCTGTTTTACTCTCAAAGCTTGTCATAAATTCAGGCGTGTTCTCCCGCGGACATGACGTCATATACATTTTAACTCCTGATTCGCTGATGTAGTTAAAGGTCAATAGTTCTGTTTATAATTGTTGTATTTATCATTTTCTCTAAAATTATTCAGTATACAATGAAACTTCTTCAAAGCAGAATCATAAAGCATCGAAATATTCTTCCAAAATTGGACACATTTCCGCATTCAACAAAATAACATACAGTAAAACCTCTTTAATGCGACCACGTTCCGTTCCAATAAAAATTGGTCGTTTCGAGAGGTGGTCTCTTAATGGAGGTCATATTTAAATCTGGATTTTAATTGTTGAAAAAGGTAACAATTAATGTTACTAAAATTTATTTTTCAGATTACGAAAACATATAAAATATTAAGTATCAAAACAAAAGTTAATTACATAAGTTAATTAACTGCAGGGTTTAAAAAATAAATATAATGACGTTTTCTTTGATTTTACGATTTTATCTTACATAACTTTTATTTCCAAGTCCTTTCGAAGTTCAGTAAATAAATGCAATTTTTTCTGGACGGGAAAGAATAATGACGATTTCATTAATGTATCTATTTCTTTGAGAGTTTCCTGTCAGAATAAGGCAGGAGAGTTTATTGACCATCATTCTTAATTCATCAGCGGAGTTAAATTCATTGCCTGAAAGGGCACAAAGGGGTTACACTTAAAAGTTACCGGCATAATAAAAAAAAAAATCTAAACTTAGTTTAGAAGTTTGATGAATAATGCGCCCTCCGTAATTATTTTTTTAATAAAACCTTCTTCAAGCGACAGCAAAACATGGAATTTGTTTCATTTTCTTCAAAGAAATGGAGGGAGTTCATCTAGGATGGTCTCTGAATAGAGGTAAAATTAGTATTGAGCCTATGGGAATAAATTTCGTTCCATGGAAAAATGGTCGTTCAGGGAGGTGGTCGCTTAATGGAGGTGGTCACACAGGGAGGTTTCCCTGTAGTACGACTGAAAGTCTGAAGAAATTATACACCTTAAGGGGGCTGGTCCCTCAGCTTCCGATTTCCCTTCACTAATGTAAAGTCTATGGGCATTTGGTGTATTCGTACATTTAAAATATCTCCTCGGGAAATTAATATTTTTAACTTCTATTTTTTGTGTACACTTCCTAAAAGATGTCTCTTTCTTAGTTCTCGAAATATTTCTAATGTATAGATTTAATTTTATAGGAAGTGTTTACTCACAGTTCGTCCGCTTTCAAAACATAAAATATCAAATTCAGCATAGATTTTAGAAATATTTTGAAAGCCAAGAAAAAAAAAGACATTTTTTAAGAAGAGTACTCAGAAAAAATATGTTAAAAATATGAATTTCCGAAGGAGATATTTTAAATATACGAATGTATCAAAAGTCCATAGACTTAACATTATGGAGGAGAATTCCGAAGCTGAGTGACCAGCCTCCTTAACTTATAAAGCCTTATAATACAATATTATATTGTATAATGCATAATGCACTATAATATTGTATCATATAATGTACTTTCACAATTATAATTGTGCATAATATAATACATCATTATTATAGTATAATAGTAGTAAATCATAGTAATTTTATTATGTACTGTATCAAAGAGTTAAAACGTGGATAACATTCTTCCAATAATGCGCAATGTAAATTTTTTTATGTTTACCTATCTTCACTTTATTTATCGTTTCAAATTTTATTACCACTTTATAATTATTATCAATGTTTAGGCCTATATAAAATAGAAAATTTCAAAAGTGACATATAAAGCATATTTCCAAAGATCTAACAAATAATAAAAAAAAATATTTCAACCTTTTTTAAAAATTTATTTATTTATTTATGAGGTAATTCGCCCAGTGTTGCCTAGGGCCGTCTAAAAAAAAAAAAAAAAAAAAAAAAAAAAATACTCTAAATATCGTGAAAAGTTTAAAAATCGCTACACGAATTACGAATAAACTTTATTGAAAAAAATAATAATAATAAAATGCTGCATTGGGCTAGAAGATTGGAAGCAGATTCCGTTTACTAAGGTGGAAAAATCGCAGCGAATAATGGAAAAACGCTAAAAGTTACAAAAAGTTCTTGCAAAAATTGCAGAAGACAAAATTTACTTTATTGGGCTAAAAGGTTAAAACAGGATTTCTTTTACAAATGTTGAAAAATCGCCGCAAAATTCGAAAAAACTTTAAAAAATTGCACGAAAAATTAAAAAATTGTTGTATGAATTCCGAATAAACTCTACTGAAAAGGTGACAAAATTTACAGTACTGTGCTAAAAGATTAAAACCTAAAAGATTATTATTTTTACAAATGTTGAAAAATCGCCTCACAGGAAAAATTGCTAAAAATTCAAAAATCGCAGAGGAAAAAATTTACAACAGCGTGCTAAAACATTGTAATCGGAATTCTTTCCCGAATGTCGAAAAACCGACGCGAAACGAGAAAAAACGCTATAAATCACATTGAAAATAGCAGAAGACAAAATGTTCTATATTAGGCTAAATGTTTGAAACCGAATTCCTTTTACGACTTTCAAAAATTCGCCGCGGAACGTGAAAAAATTCTATAAATTGCATTGAAAATCACATAAAAAAGCGCAAAAACTTCAAAAATTGCAGAGGACAGAATTTCCTACATTAGCATTAAAGTTTGAAACCGAATTGCTTTTACGAATGTTGAAAAACCGTCGCAGAACAGGAAAAAATGCTAAAATTTGTACTAAAAATTCAGAATTTCAGAGAACAAATTTACTTTAGTGGACTAAAACATTCTAACCTGAATTCTTCTAAAGAAAAATCAACACAGAACGCAAAAAAAACGCTAAAAATCCCATTAAAAATTTCTAAAAATTCATAAATCGTGATGGAAAAAATTTTGTATATTAAACTAATTGTTTGAAATGGAATTCCTTTTATAAATGTAAAAAAAATCGCTGCGGAACATAAAATAACGCCAAAAAATCGCGCTGAAAATCGCATTAAATATCACTAAAAATTCAAAAACCGCGGAGGACAAAATCAACCATATTAAGCTAAAAGTTTGAAATGTAATTTACGAATATCTTTCTACGACAATGTTTACGATAATATACGTTTTACGTTGAATATCGTTTCTTCAATTCATATATTGACTGCTTCAGCTACTTTCATTACTTTTGAATTAGCATGTCATGGCGAGAAGTCACTCTACCTCATTCCCTTTATACTCACTCATGGCATCGCCTGCATCAAAATTATTTTTTGTAACAGAAATTATTTAAAATTCTTGCAAATCTACATTTGGTATGTCACAACAAATACCTTTTATTCATAAAATTAATTTAACGTGTTGTTTACCGGTTACGAATAAACTGGCGTTTTTCAAGCCCAAATGCTATTAACCAATGGCGAGTTAGATTGATTTTAGACTTGCATTAGCTTATCTAGTCTTTCAAACTCGGAACTCTTTTTTCTAAAAGCTTTCTTAGTCTTATTCGATGGAATTCCTTTTATGACCAAATTAATAAATTAATATACAGTCGGACCTCTATTTAACGAAGTCGCTAAATCCCGAAAAAAAGTTCGTTATATGGAAAATTCGTTAAATAGAGAGTCACCTTTTAGAACACTTTAAACTACATAAAACATGTCCATAAACACTAAATATAAATTTAAAAAGGAATTAACCACACTCTTTTTATAAATTATATCTATTTGTTTTATTTATTTTACCCATCCAAAAGAAATCTGCAAGAGAAATAAGAATGAAACAAAACATTGTCTGGAAATACATTGTATTTTCAGTTCAAATGATCTTGCATTAAAATCACGATTTTTTATTATGGTTGATAAGCTGTTTGGAGGAATACCAAATTTTAAAGCAACATCTTTTTTCTTCACTCCTTTACCCACCTGATCAAGAATTAATTTTTTTTCTTATTTTCGCTTTGACATTTTCGAGCTACAAGAACCGAAATTACCAACAGGATTGATCATGATCAACAATCTAGAAAACGGGAGACTCTAAAGGACAAGGGACAGCTCCATTGAGGGTTAAAAGAGGATATTGAAAGTTTGCACCTCTTTGGATGAAAAGCAAAGAATCACAGCGATTTTGCTGTTCTCGGTGAGTTAGGTGCCTGGTAAGACCTTATCTTGGTCACTGATCATCATAAAATGTGTTAAAGGAAGGAATAAGTTTGAAATGTCCAGTAATATTTTACGAAATAGTGAGAAAAAAAATTAGATCCCAAGAAAAAGTTCGTTAAATAGAGAATGCACTTCGCTATTTGGAGGTTAATTTACGAAGAAATTTGCAAAATGTTCTTCGTTCCAAGTAAAAGTTCGCAAAATAGAGGTTCATTAAATAGAGATCCGACTGTATACATATAATCAGGGCGCGAAATTTCCGCTCGCCAGCTCGCCAATGGCAAGCAAATATTTAAGGTTGGCGAGTAAATTTTGTCTTTTAAAATGCTGTGTTTTAAATCAAACTATATACGCTCAGAATATCGTGCCTCAATTCAGCGAAATGTGGATCTTGTAGATATTTTGAGCTTAGCTGAGTAATGCGGATATTTTAACAAAGTACGGCAATGAAACACAATGCAGGTGAAGAAAAATTTCAAAGACAGTCGAACATCAACTCAAAGAAGGAGGTGCTTTCTGGGATCTTTTCTTTAAATATTTAATGACTATTTACAGATCATGATTATATACATATATACAGCAAGAATTATCAAACAATTGATCCGGTTTTTCGAAATAAGGGAGGCTTAGCCTCATCAACAAACTGTAAAATATTACAGCGATCATGCTTTTTAAAATCACAAGATTGCTTCGTATCGTTCCAGCCACAACAAAACGCAATCGCATTCTAAAGTAGGATGCGCGCGCATCGCGCGACCTTCGTTTCCATGGAGAGCAGAGAAAAGTTTCTCTTCACACTCCCCGCCTGAACTCTTAAAGAGTTCACAAATCAGAATTCCATCATAAAATCATAAAAATTCAATTTTTCGTATCAGTGGTTCAGTAATCTAATACAATTTTTAAAATTCGAATACAAAATACTAAATGTAAGAATTCAAACAATATCTAATTAATCACTTAATTAGTCAAATTCAAAATATCAATAAATTCTAAATAAAACACTTTAAATTACACAGTAAAAATAATGACTGTTAAATAACACACACATTTTTTTTTTTTTTTTTTTTTTTTTTTCAGTTAAATCATATACTTACTTATACCAAAATTCAAAAAGATTCTATATATAAATAACACTAAAAATTAAAAAAGAGAAAGAAAATATTTAGAGTCCTAAATGCAGAAAAAACAAACTAAATAAATGTCTATAAAAGTTTATGAATGTTCATAAAAAGTCTGCAAAAAGTCACTTGTTAGTCGTTTTGTATTTCAAAGGGATACAAGTGCTGAATGGATCTTTTTAAGATTCCACTCGCTGTTTTTATTTCGTATGAACGAATATTGCCATCTCTTCCAGGAATGACAGTCTGAATCTTACCAAGTTTCCAAAGAAACTTATTTTTTGCGTCATCTTGAATTAAAACAATATCGCCCACTTTCAGTGGCGTATGGGCATTAGGATTTTTCAAGGAATGGGCTGTTTTCAAATCCATCAAATATTGATTTTTCCATTTGGTCCACAATTGTTTCAATAGTAAAGATTGATATTTTTTTCTTTTCAGGAGTGTTGATCTCTTCGAACAATCTTCAATTATTTCAAAAAAATTAATAGGAAATGAAAGTTCTTTTCCAAAATTTAAAAAGTGCATTGGAGTAAGAGGTTCTGGTTCATTGCTGTCGCTATATACATACGTCAATGGTCGCGTATTCAAAACTGCTTCCACTTCTGTCAACAGAGTCGCTAATTCATCATAACTTAAGAGTGCTCTACCAATTACTTTTCTCAAACAGTCTTTGACTGACTTTACTAGTCGCTCATAAAAACCTCCCCACCATGCAGCTCTTTCTATAATATTCTTCCATACAATTCTCTCTTTTGTAATAAAATTTAAAAATACTTTGTCTGTCAGTATGTTGTATAAATTTTCGAGTTCACCTTTGGCCTTTTTGAAGGTTTTTGCGTTGCCAGAATAAATAATTTTGGGATTTCCTCGTCTAGCTGTGAATCTTCTGAATGCCATCAAAAAGGAATTTGTTGTCATATCAGACGCGAGTTCCAGGTGAATGGCTCTAGTCACACCGCAAGTAAACAGGACAATGTAAGATTTTTGCGTTTCTTTAAAATTTCTGATATAGATCGGACCGGCGAAGTCTAAACCGCAGATTGCGAATGGCGGTGCTTCACTAGCTCTGTCTTTTGGTAATGGTGCGGTGATCTGGTCTGCTGGTTTGGAGAAATATTTTTTACATATTATACAATTCTTGATAACACTCTTGACCAACTGACGACCTTTAGGTATCCAAAAACGAGATCTAATTTTTGCCAAAGTACTGGCTGTCCCTCCATGCATAATTTTCTCGTGCTCTTGACGAACTATTAGAGTAGTTAACCAAGAATGTTTGGGGAGAATTATTGGGTTTTTCTCTTCTGCGGACAGGTTAGAAAATTCGAGCCTTCCGCCCAACCTCATCAACCCGTTTTTGTCAATAAAGGGCATGAAATTTGATAAGGATGACGTCTTATCCACTGATTTACTATTTTTTAGAGATTCTGTTTCTTTCTTATAAAATTGTTTTTGTTCAGATTGTATCAAAAAATTTTCAGCTTCGAGTAATTCTTCGGTTGTTACTACGTCTTGCACTTCAATTGATTTTTTCAGCTTCATAATGAATTTCTTTACCCAAACGGTAATTCTCAAAAGTTTCTCTAAATTACTATATTTTGAAATGTTTATGGGATTTTCGAGTTTTTTGACTAAGCACTCGCTCTGAAAAACATCGTTAGGATTTTTTTTTGTATTCTAATTCATCTGAGTAAGCGATTTCTTTGTTTTCTGATATTGGCCAACACTCAGGAGGTAAACATAGCCATTCTGGTCCCTGTAACCAAGTTGTATCATTGATTATCCTAGAGATTTTTGATCCTCGAGAAACTATATCAGCTGGATTGGTAGTACCAGGACAATGATACCAGTTATCAGGTGAGGTCAATTTATGGATCTCTTCAGTTCTGTTTCTGACAAAGGGTTTAAACTTTTTAGGGGATCCTTTTATCCAAAAATAGGATATTTTTGAATCTGTCCAGTAATAAGTCGGTACATTCCATTTTAAAGCTTTCAAAATGTTACTACTTTGCTTGGCCGACAACAATGCGGCCATCAATTCAAGCCTTGGCAAGGTAAGCGCTTTCAGTGGAGCAACCCTGTTTTTCGAAGCAACAAAAACTGTTCGAACATTTTCGGTGGTTGTTGCTACACGTAAATAAGCAACCGTACCATAAGCCTTCATGCTCGAATCGGCAAAAATATGTAATTGTAGGTCATAATCATGCCAATTGGTGATGTCAGAAAAATAGTGTCTGGGTACTGAAAAGTTTTTCAAATGAGAGAGTTCGTTACACCAGCTACTCCAAACTATACGTAAATCTTCGGGTAAGGTGTCATCCCAATCTAGACCCAAATTCCAAATTTGTTGAATTATACATTTTAGTCTTAATGTAAATGGTCCTAGGAATCCAAGTGGATCAAAAATCCTACCTAAAACTTGTAGAATAAATCTCTTGGTGTCTATTCTTCTTGAAACGAAATCAACTAAACCTCGAACATCAAAATAAAGTAAATCTTTGGAATTATTCCAAGCGATTCCTAAAACTTTATAAGGGAGATTTTGTTCTCCAAAAGCTTCAGAATTAACTTCTGAAGTTATGCCATTTTCTTTCCATAGTTCACTAAGTGGTGAAGAGTTCGTATGCCATTTGTGTAAATGCATACTTGCATTTTCAAATATATCAATACATTGTAAACTAGTGGATAGGGCTTGATCAATATTTTCATGACTTCCTATAACGTCATCGACATATATATTTTCATTTAAAAATTTTACTGTGTCTGGATATTTTTCGGTGTATTTTTTCAAGTGGTGTTTAATTGTTGCAGCCAATAAAAAGGGACTGCTACTAATTCCAAATAACACTCTGGTGAATCTATAAATTTCAAAGGGTTTAGAATTATCAAACAA
Organism: Maratus speciosus; assembly: GCA_963932465.1. Taxonomy (NCBI): domain Eukaryota; kingdom Metazoa; phylum Arthropoda; class Arachnida; order Araneae; family Salticidae; genus Maratus; species Maratus speciosus. The sequence continues at coordinate 147,835,728 of OZ010791.1, forward strand.
ATCTTGTGAAAATAAAAATCTTGTTACATCACGATCTTTTTCATCTATAATTATTTGTAGAAAAGCTTGTTTTATATCAGTTGTAAAAGCTATGGGATTAAATCTAAACCGTAACAAAACATCAAATATTTCAGGATACAAATTTGGACCTACATGCAGGCAATTATTCAAAGACAGTGAACCTGTGTCATGAGCAGAGGCATCGAAAACTATGCGTAATCTGCTCGTTGTCCTATCAGTTCTAATTATTTCTCGATGAGGTAAATAAAAAGTTACATTTTGTTTTTCTTCAGGCTCTGTAACTCACTCAATAATACCTTGTTTCAAATAATCTGCTAACACCTCCTTATACTCAAAAAATAATTCAGGGTTTTTAATCAATCTTTGTTTGAGTTTAAAAAATCTATATTCTGCAATTTTCCGATTGTCATTTAAACGTTCCCTTTCAAGCTTCCACGGAAATCGAACTGTATATCGCTTATCATTGTATTTAATTTCTGACTCAAACTGCTTCATAACATTGTTTTCCGAAAAATCTGAATCCTGTTTAGTATTAAAAAGGCCAGATGATTCGATATTCCAGAATTTTTCAATCTGTTCAGAAATAAAAAAATTTTCTACTATTACATTAAATGCTAAGGGCGTATAACTGTCAGTTGTTTTTCCCTGTAGACACCAACCAAAAATGGTGTCGACAGCTACTAATTTTTTATTCAAATGTTTTATATTTCCAGTAACAATCTCATAATAATAGTCAGCACCTATAAGTAATGTAATGGGTTCTTTGGATGTGGGTGTGTCCGCAAGGGTTAAATTTTCAAATTGTTTACTTTTCATCAAATCATTGATTTCAGGTGGGGGGATTTCAGTAGCTGATATTTGATTGGTGACTAGCGCTTCTATATCTAATTTTGAATTAGGTACATTTTTATTTTCAATAGTTAGTTTAACTACTTCAAAGGTTTTTTCAATGGGGTTCTCATTTCCAAATGTAAAAACCGACAATTTTTCTTTTCTTATTGCCTGTAAATTCAATTTATTTGCTATTTCTTCAGATATAAAGGTGCGCATGCTCCCACAATCTAAAGTAACCTAATTAGAGCTTGTTTTTCGTTTGATTTTATTTTTACACAACAAGTTTGTAGAAGAATTTTATTATTTTCTGTAGAGGAAATAGCCGAATTCACTTTTTCCCTAGCTTCACTTTCATTACCTTTTAATTCGGGTGTAGTTACTTCTTTTATTAATTTAGATTTTAGGCATATCGTTTGATTATGTCTGCCTGAACAGTTCTTGCAACTAGTTTTAGAAAAACAATTTTTGATAACGTATTTCCTGCCTAAGCAAAGGTAACATCTTCCTTGAGATTTCAACAAATTTCTTTTAGTGTTTATGTCAACAGCCTCACACAAATCAGATGAATGTTTACTATCGTTGCAAAAAATACAATGAGCCAGCTGCCTATCTGAAGTCGATTTATCATTCGAAATGTTCATAAATTCACAAGTAGATTTAAATTCAGATTTTGTTGTTTGACTCTTGATTTTTGTTTTATTATTTTCAAATGCTTTCATTCTCGAAAAAAATGTATGTTCTCTGCTTTTTATTTCAGCGTGCAGAAAATCTAATAATTTATGTATATCTGAATGTGTTAAATTATCTACATTTTGTCTATTATATTCCAAAGCTAATTCTGCCGGTATTAATTTTAACATTACGGCGATAAGCATGGAGCCATAATTTGCTGGTTCGAGTCCTAATGTGGACAAACATCGAACATTTATTTCTATATCACTGTGCAATTTTTTCAATTTTTGAGTTTCGTTAGCCTTATAAACAGGTGATAAATTAAGAAGCTTGTTCAGGTGATGATTAATTATCACGTCTTTTTGACCATAACGCGATTCTAAAACTTTCAATGCTGCGTCATAATTAGCTTCTGATATTTCAAAACCTTCTACAGCATTAGCCGCAGCTCCAGATAAATAACTCTTCAAATAATGAAATTTTTCAATTTTCGAAAGCGATTTATTTTCGTGAATTGTATTTTTAAAGGTATTAAAAAATGAAATAAATTGCGTACAGTCGCCATAGAATTTTTGTATATTGAGTTTTGGCAATTTAACAACTGAGTTTTCATAATTAATCACATTCGATTTTAAATCTTGACTGTTATTTAAATCAACATTAACAATTTTTTTGTTTTCGGTTAATTTTTCCTTCACCCGGAATTTTGCAACTGATATTTTATCCACGTAATCATAAACAGAATTGATTTCAGTTTCATAGTCGTCTAACCCTAAAAGGGGCTCAATTTTCTCGTCAACTGACTTCAATAACTCTGCTTTAGTATCTAACTGAATAAATAATTCTTCTAAATTATCAAAATTTATTGGACTATCCTTCATAACATTTTCTATATTATTAATCAGCTTTGTTACTGCTGTTCTCAAAACTGTACGGTTCTTTTTCAACTTTTCTAAATCAGACATTTCGAAATAAATATGAAAAACTTAATCTTACCTTTGCCGTCTTCTTATCACTTACTATGCTCTATTTCCTTATTTGTGTTTTGAAGACATTAATAGGGTAACGAATACTTTTTTTTTTCTTTCTTTCCGGCGTGATGCACCATGAAGAAAAATTTCAAAGACAGTCGAACATCAACTCAAAGAAGGAGGTGCTTTCTGGGATCTTTTCTTTAAATATTTAATGACTATTTACAGATCATGATTATATACATATATACAGCAAGAATTATCAAACAATTGATCCGGTTTTTCGAAATAAGGGAGGCTTATCCTCATCAACAAACTGTAAAATATTACAGTGATCATGCTTTTTAAAATCACAACATTGCTTCGTATCGTTCCAGCCACAACAAAACGCAATCGCATTCTAAAGTAGGATGCGCGCGCATCGCGCGACCTTCGTTTCCATGGAGAGCAGAGAAAAGTTTCTCTTCACAGGTATTTTTTCCATTTTATTGCTGAAACTATGGTTAGGTTTAGTGGAAAAATTAAAAAAGTGTCCATATATGAGCCTTCTGGTTGATAGTGCCACAGATACACTGTAAAAAAACCACTGTAGATTTGCCAGAACAAACTCGATCACAGTGAATGTGCTGTATCTTTCTTTGGTTTCCTGACTATATTAACATAGAAAATACAGTAGTTGCGTAAAATTAACAGCACAATGTGCTGGCAATTTGGGCGCATTTTTTTACAGCACAAACTGCTGGCGTCCAAATTGCCAGCACATTGTGCTGTTAATTTTACGCAACTACTGTATTTTCCATGTTAATAATATAGTCAGGAAACCAAAGAAAGATACAGCACATTCACTGTGATCGAGTTTGTGCGCGAGATGAACAGTACTTTGTACTGTAAAAATGTCGTTTTTTTTACAGTGTAGAGCACATGTTGAACATGCAAATATGTATGTTCGACACGTGGATGCAAAAGATAATCATACCAAAGAGGATATTTTTGGAGCAATAGAGCTGTCAAATTCTACTTTATCGAGTTATTTTCACAGCCATAACTGATTTTATAGATAAGAATACAGGTCCAATGAATATAGAAACAGGTGTTATATTGCAGGCTTGGGTACTGATGGTGCTCCAAATGTGGTTGGATACAAATCAGGACTGGCTATGAAAAAGAAATCTATTTGGGCAAAATTGATAAACATTCGCTGCCTTGCACACCATTTGCAGTTGGCTGTTTTGGATGCACGTGGTGAAGTTGAATATCTGAAAACATTTGATTAAGTGGTTAGGAGTATTTTTTAATTTTACCATGTCTCGGCTAAAAGACCTCATATGTTAAAAGAAACGGCAGAAATTCTTGGGGAAAGAATTCTTAAACTGAGTTATATTCAAACTATTAGATGATTATCCATCAAAGAAAGTGCTGTTAAAGCTCTTTTGAGAGCCATCTTGAACAGGGGACCCACGGAAAAGATAATGATAGTGCTAAAGCTAAGAGTTTGCTGAAAAGATTGAAGTTTTATAAATTTCTTTAAATTCTGTCCTTCCTCTTGGATTTCTGCAGGAAATTGAACCCTTTAAGTGTGGCATTAAAAACAAGGAACTTTTTCATTTCATCCGGAAATAAAAATTGAACATTGCATCTCAGTTCTGACAGATCACGAATCTAGTGTTGGACCAAACGAACAGACATGCTTGGACCAACTATCCATCTCAAGGTTGTAGGGGAGGTAGGGGAGGTTTGGTACATAGACAATTTTTCTCGACAAATGGTATTAACAGCCATTGTAACCGATGTAAAGTCTTCTTTTATTAGCAGAGGCCATCATTAACTGGACTTAGCAGTGAACAACTGACAACGTTTTTTTTCTTTAATTTTGAAGACTTTTGGAATGACAATGTAAATTTTTTTAAATATTGATTTTCTTTCATAACTCTTATTATTGTGAAGATAATAGCTTGTAATTTTTTTTATTTGTAAAGCACATTGTTAGGGGGATTTTTACCAGAAAGCAGATTGGCATTTTGCAACTGCATTTATACAAAGTGATTGAAAATCAAACAAGGCATGATAGGGAGAAATGATACATTAGTTCTGGGGAGAAATGATACACTGTATATTTGAAATTTAATAGTTTTTTAAGTTGTAAACTAATATAGGACTGTAATATTCATTACTGTTTTACAGCAAGAGCTACTGAAATTGGTAAGGAAGAACAAAGAGACTATTCATATACATTATGTAGGTTACATTGAAAAGCAGTGCGATGATAGATGGTTAGTTCGCTTTGCTCGTCATGTAGAAGGAAAAAAGTTTAAAGGGCCTGAAAGGGAAGATTTTTCTATAATTGACGAAGGGCAAATTAAAAAAAAACATTAAATCCATCCGATTTTACTTACCAAACTGATAGAATTATTAGTTTTTCTTTTAACGATTTCAGGGGTGGTGGTATGTTTATGAAACCACTTAATTTTAATTCCCAAACGCCACGTTGGCACCAGCATTTTGGTAAAATATTTTCCATTTAATATGAAAGTGAAATAGCCTTTTTCTTATTTCCAATTAAATTTGTTGGTAAATTCCGGTGCCATTCATTTATTCAACACTTTAGCATTGAAAATGCTTTGCCCTGAAAGGGTTAAAGAAATCTTAAATGTGCTAAATTTATGTTAAATTGTTTGCAATTCAGAAATGTTCACTTCATTTTTCCTTGCAGCAAGATTTCTAGGGTTTTTGTCATTATTTATTTTCTAAAAAGTGTGTTAATAGAATTGTTTAAATGATAGCAATTGTTTAAATATTTTTGTAAAAAACATTTCTGAAACAAAAATATGTCAATGTCATTTCTTTTTAAATTTTACTTAAATATTTCAAGCTTTATCATAAAAAATTGTATGACACATAAATTGAATTGTCTGCATTTTTTTTTTTCAATTTACATTACAATGTATCAAATCTGCCCTGCTAGTGTATCAAATCTGCCCTGCTAGTGTATCAATCCTCCCCAGCAATGGGGAGATTTGATACAGTAGTAACCATTCACAATAATTGAGATATATTTTTTGAATGATTATTTTTGAAATTCACAATATTTTTAATAAATGAATAAAAGGTCACGTTATAAGAAAATACGAAAAATTTGTTTAAAAATGGGTTTCTAAGGGTTGTAAAAAAATAGTAAAACAAAGTGTATCATACCTCCCCTACCTCCCCTACAGCTGACAAATATTAAAAATGGGGAGCGGAAGTTTCAAACTTTAAGTGGCAGATTAATTAAACATGCAAAAAAATACATCACAGAAAGACTGTAATCTATGACAATAGATGTGTTAACATCTCTCCATGTTTTTGACACTTTGGGTTGGCCTCCCAAAGAAAAAATTCTTGAATTTGGTTTAGAAGAAATAAGAAAAGCTCTTCGTGTATTTGAACCCATGTTTCTGTAATGAAAAAGTGGATACTGTCTGTATTGGCAGAGTGGGCAGAATTCAAGTTTATGTTCCCTTAGATATGCTGGAGAAGTTTTACAGTGAAAAATACTCAGCAAGATTCGCCAATTCGCTCCCGATTCAAACAATTTGTGCTGTTTGACTAGTAAGCATAGCTTCGTGCAAGAAGCTTCAGCTGTCACAACAGACTCAAGACTGCATACAGGAATTCTCTGACGTCTGAGACACTGGATGATTTACTCAGAATTTCTATTAATGGTTCCACCCTGATAGATTTTGACCCTACAGCTGCGACTGACAAGTGGTATTTGGGTGCAGAAAGGCAAGGCTACACAAACATGAACTTCTAAAGGCACAGGAATCTTTTCTTTCATGGCTTTTTAGTGGTATGTGACAATTTCTATAGCCATTGAAACCTTATGGCAACCTTATTTTGATTTAATATTATCTTTTTTTCGTTTACAGTAAATATGTTTCGATTTTTCAATTTCTGTATCCTTGTATGATTTTGGTCACCGGAAAGTTCTTCATACTACATCTGTTAACACTTTAAAAATTGTTCATATTTCTCATGAATGTAAAATATTCTGGATTTAACAGACAGCTCCTTCTAACAACGGTCAATTTAAATTCAGTTTGTCATAAATAGTTCATTTTCTGTTCAAGTGTGATGACTGACGTTGCTGTAAAGAAGGAATGTGAAATAATGCGAGCAAAAATTTTAGTCTGTCAAGTATCTTTTGAACTGAAATTTCATGCCCTGCATATAATATATATACACATATTTCTGAATATTCATATTTTATTTTTGCTTCTAGTGTAAGATAGCATAACTAAGTATCGCGTTGCTGAATCAGATATTACAGAGGGTGTTAAAATTTTTGTGACAATTTTCGAAAAAGAAATATATAAACAAAGATAATAATTTTCTAATATGTTCAATCTGATAACCCTTTTGTTGAACTATTATATTACATCTCGATTTACAAGATAGAAGAGCTTTTCTTAAAATATCAAAGTTGATTTTCTTCCACTCCTCGACCCCAATCTTCCAGCGTTCATCCAATGATTTGGGATGACACTTGTAAAGAGCTTGTCTTAAAATCCCAAATGATCAGTAATCCATAAGACACAAGTCTTGGGACTTGAGTGGAATGCATTTAAATGGAATAGCAATAACTTCAATTACAGTATCATTTCTCTCTCTCCTTTTTTTTAATGAACACAATAGGGTTTTTTCTCTCCTTTTCGGTAGTAAATCTTTTCTACTGCAATCAGACAAATATATCCAAGCCTCATCATTTGTAACTACACATTTTAATTTCTCACCTGCCAAATAATTTTCATACAACAGTCTGCACATAGTCTTACGCTGGGAAGCGTGTTTTTGCATTAGGCGGTAAACATCATATATATTTTTTTAGTAACTTTAAATTAGATTTTGTAATTTATTCAATTCCTGCTATTAGTTCACACTCTCCCTATATTTATATATCTTGTTCAAATTTTCAATCGTTAATAAAATACTTATTATTCATCCTATCAAGTTGAAATAAATTTTTTTAAACTTGTACTGGATGACAATTGGTGTTAATACAGATTTTTCAAATATTAATTCATTAATTAAATTTTAATTAAGTAATTTTAGTTTTATATGGGAGACAAAATGGCGGCCATTGGTTATTGAACAGCATTTAATGCATCTGTTCTGTCGCCAAATACCGCCAACTTGGCTATATATCGCCAAATTTGGCGACCAAAATGAGTCGCCAAAAGTGACGCCAACTTGGCAATATCGCTAATATTTCGCCAAATTCCCATAATCTTCCATTGTAAACCTATTTGCTTATAGAAAATCAACAAATTGAGATATTTTAATGCAACAAAAACTAATATTAGCTTAAGGGATTATATTAAATTTTTCTTTGATGACCTAAGTAGGAACTGACTTTAAAAACAAAATTTTTATATTACTTGTTTTTATTTTTTGTTACTGTTACTATATAGTTAAAAATTTTGCAATAGTTTCTTGAGGGGTTGGATTTTCTTCTAAAACATGAGATGCGCCTTTGGATAAGCGACGAACGTACCTTTGTGAGGAAACCATTCTTTACCTTTTACCCAATCAAATGTAAACTCTGACGTTTCTTTCGTTTTTTCATTAATTATGTCACTTATTTAATGTGCATAAATATTAAAACCAAGCTTTTCATGGATTTTTAATTATCGAATAAGAGTATTTCTCTTCGCGCAAAAAATAAATATAAAGCGCAAATACATATATCGTTCGATCCATTGTTTATTCTCCTACTACGACATTTTAAAGCAAAGATTTTTTTTTTTTTATAATGTAGGCAAAAATTTAATACTATACCGAAATGATGCCATGTATACATATATATATTTATTTATTTAAGTCACAGAAAAAGTAAAAATCCTTACAAAAATGTGTGACTACAATACCTTCTGCATGTACGAAACCTCATATGTTGTATATAAATGCTATACAGCTCATAAAAAGTATTGATAAAAAGGCAATACGTAAAAAGATAAACAAATGTATTGGAGTTCATATTTTATATGTAGATAGCTTCATCAATATCATATTCAATTACCGGAAACTAGACAATCACATGGATTGACTTTTGCTCAAAATTACCAGCATATATCTGCATAATGTGTTTTTCCACATTATGAATTTTTTGTGTAAAAACATCACTTAAAATTACACTATGCGATACATATACACATATTGATTTTTTAAAACTTTTCATAAATATTCACTATCGTATTTTTTGCTAGGTAATGCCATGCTTTAAAAATTAATTATGATATCAATGTAGTATTTTTCTTGAATTGTATTATTATCATTAATAATTAATCAAATTCGTTAATAATTAGAAATTCATGAGCGAATATCTGTATAGCATATTTCCTTAATCCATTATTTATTTTAAGTTATTATCATAGATTTAACAATTAAAATAAATACAGACTTCAAATATAAAACTATTTTGTGATGCAACTTTTCTGTCTAAAAATAATTCTTGAATTAAAAAAACAAACAAAAAATAAACAGGAGGTTTATTTTAATTCCTGATAAATTTCTAGATTAAATCCTTATTTTATCCTTTCCTGTACGACATTTTCTTTAATAAAATAGGATTTCAGGAATAATAGTAAAAATGTTTCATTTTTTGACATTATCTTAAAACCAGTAGAACCTTGTGAGGTTCCCATTGCAATTATATTATTCGCTGATACGTTTGTCATAAATTTTTAATTAACTGCAATTTTTAATCAAACAACGTGTTCTAACAAAATCTGCTTGTAGTATATTCTATAGTGCCACGGTCGGCAACTGGCGGACCGCGGTCCACATCCGGGCCGCGGAAGGTCGAAGCCTGGACCGCCAAAAAAGATATTGCAAATGAAGAATTTATTCATTTTTCAACAATTCTTGAATATAAAAAGAAGAATTCCGAAACTTAGGAACACAGCGGTGTCCCTAAGTTTTATGTGAGATTTTGTGAAGGAATTTGAAACAGAGGATTCCAAGACTTTGCAGAGATAGGTAATTTGTCTCAATTCTTTAAATCGCCTTTTGAAGTTGCTCCTGCTGCAGAATGGACTGATGTGGCTGCGAAGTTGTTCAGTCTTGAAAAACCTTTACTTCAAATGGAGATGTTTGACTTGCAAGAAGATATTTCTTTGAAAATGTATAAAACTGCATTCTCTGAAGAATTTGGGGTAAACATATCTCAGAAAAGTAAAAAAAAAAAAAAAAAAAAAATACAACATAGCATTTTTTTTTTTATACAAGAAAGACTGATTGACTGATTTTTTTTACAAAAGTGAAAAAGCATTTTACAAAAGTGATTTTTTTTTATAAAAGTGAAAAAACAATTTTACAACTAGATTTTTATTTCAAAACTAAAAAAAATATTTTTTACATTTTTTTTTTTTTTTTTTTTTTTTTTTTTTTTTTTTTTTTTTTTTTTACAAAAGCGAAAAAAAAATTACAAAAATTTTTTTCTAAAAAAATTACGAAAAATTTGTAAAAAAAAATTACAAAAAACCTTCAAAAAAGTTATGAAGAAGTTTTTTAAAAATGGTATTTTAAATATAGAGTATAATGGTTTCCAACCATTATAATACTATGCTAAAAAAATGCTATGTTGTATTTTTTTTTTTAATTTTGTGATTTTTGATTTTATACTCTTGAAATTTTTTTATTTTGTAAATATTTTTGTAAATAATATCTAGAAAACTTTTAAATTACTTTGTGAACTTGTATATCTTTTCATTCATCTGTTAATTTTTGCCTGTTCTTATGAAATTTTCTTCGATGGGAAAGCGTTTTTCGTTTAAAATGTTAGGAGATATATTCCGATAACGAAATAGACTTTAGAAAAATAAACACATCGATATGTGTAGATAAAGGAATATTTATTATAAACATTTAAGGAATACATTGTGAATAATATCCACATTCATGTTAGTTACAAGAATCATGGGTAACAAAAATTTCTTTACATCCAGTGTGTATGCCTTCGAAATTTTAATTTTGGGATATTGCGGTGACTCTTATGCAAATAGGTTGCGTACATAGTCTAAATCTCTTCCTTGATTGTTAAATTCTTCAAACGTCTGGTTATTTTTGAATATCTTCACAAAGTTTTCATACAACTGATGATATACTATATAATGTAGTATGCATTTTCGATGATTAAATAATGCTTTGTGTATAAAAAATTAAGTTCGAACGTGGAAAAATTTAGTTGAATGTGATAAAATTAAGGAAATTAGTTAGTAAACTCTTATTTTTATATGTACATTTATGAAAATATTTGTTTTAATGTGAAATTTCCAGTTACTGATATGATAATAATTTATTTCTTTGTTTAAATATGAGTATTTCTTGAGTTTGTAGGTCGTTCAATGGTCAAAATCATACAAATTCGATGTTAAATTTTCAAGAAATTATGGTTTGTGCTCTGAAAAAGATATGGTTTTAGTTACTATTTAAATAATTTCAGAAAACATTGTAATTAATTTTCTACTTGCATATTTTTATTCATCTGTTAACTTCCGTGGGTTCGTAACAATTGTTTTCACTATCTTGTACTTTTTATCATTCATGTGTTATTATTATTGTTTAAACTGTCGAATGTTTCTGTTGAGTGTGGATCTATGGCTCTTGATAAAAATGTTGATTTGCGTATAATTTACAATAATGGAATAGGTTTTATGAAAATAAACACGTAAACATATATATGTATATATATTTACTATCACCATTTAAACAATACATTGGGAATAATATTTACATTCATATCAATTAGAAAATCACAAGTAACAAAATCCATGTTGTCTAAAAATGTATGTTTTCGAAATTTCACTTTTTGATGATCTTGTGGTAAAATTGAACTCTTGTGTAATTATTTTAAGTAAATATTCTAAATACTGAAATTTTATAATTACATAATTTAATTCAGTATTTAAAAAGAACACATCTTTTACATGATGTAGAATCAATTTTTAGCTAAGGGGTTATACTTTGAAATATTGAGTTCTAAACAATCAGTTTCTCGAAGTCTCTAATCTGATCCTTGACTGTTAAATTCTTCAAATGATTGGTTAATTTTTGAATATCTCTCATCAATATGATTTGTAATACTATTTTCAACAAGATCAATATAACAGTCACTTCTAAAAAAAGATGTGATTGTTTCAATATCACTTTCACCTCTTTCGCGCTCAAAAAAGATTTTGCTAACCATAAACCATTTAATTGCTTTTTTTTCTCTTATCTCGTTTTGAAGATTGTATTGTAACTCAGGTTTCAAATTAGTTTGAAAAGTAATTAAGCAGCCTTCTTCCTTTTTCTCGGGACGAAAAGTTAGAGTTTTAAACACTCCGAAATCCGATGTTTGATGTCTTAACCTTTTAAACTCGATACTGGGTAGTGGTATTTCATCTCTAACAGGAACTAGAGATTTTTTAGTATGGTGAGTACGTAAATGCTGATTTAAATTTGATTTTTTGACTAAATTTTTGTTTACACTGATCACATGTATAATGTAGGTTCTGGTGCACTTTCAGATGTCGGTTTAACCTATCTTCACTTGAAAACGTTCTCTCACATTCAATACAAGCTAATTGTGGATGATGTATGATTTGATGAACTTTCAAATGGTGGTTCAACCTATCTTCACTTGAAAACAATTTCCCACATTCATTACAATCTAATTGTGGTCGATTGTGAATAATCATATGCTGATTCAACCTATACCCATAGCTGAAGATTTTCTGACACTTTTCACACTTAAACAATTTTTTATCTGAATGTGTTTTCATATGAGTTATTAAAGCACATTTTCTAGTAAAAGATGGTTTGCAAACTTCACATACAACAGGTGATAGGCTATCATATGTCATCAGATGCCTTTTTAATTCACGCTTTCTTGTAAACAGCTTTTCACAGTCTTCACAAGAAAATGGTTTTTTATTGGTATGGATCTGCATATGTTCTTTTAAATTCTATTCAGATGAAAAGTATTTATCACAAAAAGAACACAACTGCAAGAGCAATAAATGTAAACATTTAGAATTCACTTCAATGTTACAGATAAAAAACACTTTGGATTTGATTTTGCACAAAGAATTTAGTTTAAAATATTTTAATGTAAATTTGCTCTAATTATGAGTAGTGTAAGCATTCTTATATTTCATATAAAAGTACTTACGTGTTTATTATTCTTTAACTCTATATGTGTCAGCGTCGAATCAATCAGAGTGTCCATTTCTGAAATAGAGAGTTTATGCTGGTTTGATTTGTCTTCTTGCAACATCTACGAAACAAAATAAATATACTAATAAATTAAGAAAATATATAATGAGTAAATGATCTTTTATTGAAATTTTTACGATGTTACATTAAAAAACTTACTTTACTTACTAACGAAGAAATCGATTCCTTACGTGAATTAAAATCTAGAAATTAATTAGAGCTACCCACTTAAAGTCACATTCTATCGGTGGAAATGAGGAATGCTGCGCTGTTTTTCGAAAATTTATATTAATGCTGATTGTGTTGATTACGTGACGACTCGCGCATGCGTACAAAACAGTAGTATAATAAGCGTTGTTAAGATATTGTGTGTTATAGTAAACCTTAGATTCTTAAATTTTGAAAGATTGTGAGAGCAATGGTGATTATGGAGACAGGAAACTCTGTGATAATTTTTGCTGACACTATGAAATTATTTTGAGAACTTGTATATTTTTTCATTCTTTTGTTAATTTTTAAAACTTTTTTTAGAAAAAGGTGCAATTTTTCACTGGCTTGTACATTGTTTTATTTAATAGTTGAAGTTTTATATCTAATATATTGAATCTTATGTGAGAGTTAATTATTTTAGTTGATTATTAATATTTTCATTCAGTAGTAATTTTCGTTTATGGGTTTATTAAATATATATTTAATTTTCTTTACTGTTTCATATGATAGTTAAAATTTGTGAGGATAGTAATGTATATCTGATAATTATTAGAATGATAAGAAAGAGAGGGGAAAATTTTAAGCACAAATCGTTCTGTGATTTAATAATTTTCTGATAAATGGTAAAGTGTAGTGGATAAAAACAGTTGTTATAATTTTGTAATATCAAAATATATAAGGAAAGAATCAAGTTTGATGTAGATAAGTATTGCGGTAAAGTCAATTCGTTGTTAAATTTTCAAGAAATTGAGTGAAAATAAGACTTTTCCTAAAGAGTTTACGTAATTTCAGTAATAGTTCGTAGAAAATTAATCAAAAAGTGGATAACTGATATTTTTAAAAGCAATGGTTGAATGATCTAAACAAAGTTAATGAAAAATGTAGTCTAATATTTGCTCTTATGTGGTGAAAATTTCAAACAGTTTGTTTCGAAATATAGGCTATTTGAAATATGAAATGCTTTGGAAAATTAAAGTTTGTATTCATGCATATTCTGTATCATTAAAAATCTGTAAAGATAATATTCATATTTTAAACAACTTGATGTCTGATAATTCAGAAATCTTTGAAGTGTTGAGTAAAATGTGTAATAATTTGATTAATAATATGAGCAAAATAACGCAGACTAGTTTTGAGCAGAATAACACAGGCTAGTTTTAATATGTCAAATGTTTGAAGCCGTAAAATGTGCTTTTGAATTTCGAGCATAGAAAAAACATTTGTACTATTGGTTACAAGATCTCAAAATGTAGTCAACACGTAGATAAATAAATAAATATATATATATATATGAACACCATATAAATGTAATGAAGTTTTTAAACAAAGCTAAAGTTTAACAATAAAATTAGTATCTTGTAGCAATATATAAACAAATGTGTTTCAAAGTTGAAAATTTACCTAAAGATTCATCTTTTTCTTGAAAATTGATATTTCTTTTTGTTTAATTAATGATACTTATTAAGGTTTTGTTGTTAGAAACTAAAATATATGTTTAATTCTACTCTTATAAGGTGATATCATGCCTTCATAGTTGAAAAATTCTTAAGAAATAGCTGAAAGTACTTTTGGTAAACATGCTAGAATAGTGCATTGTTCACTCCCTAACCGATCTTGCAGGGTGGTGAGGGGATGACGAAGGGTCATTTTTTCAATATTTTTCCTCAAATGTTAAAAGAGGAGGTATGTTTATCTTCAAGTAGGATGCATGAACGTTTTATAATAGAACTTCAGACGTTAAAATATAATAAAAAATGTAAGAATTGGTTTAAAAAATTGAAAAATCATTGAATTCCATTGAATCAAAGTATTGAATTTGATTAAATAATGTTTGTGTGTAAAAAATTAAGTTCGAATGTGGAAAAATCTAGTTGAATGTGATAAAATTATGAAAATTAGATTGAAAACTCGTATTTTTATATGTACATTCATGAAAATATTTTTTAAACTGAGAAATTTCCAGTTAATGATCAGACTAAAAATTAATTTATTTTGTTTAGTAATGAGTATTTCTTGAGGCGTAGGTCGTCTAAGGGTTAGAATACTGCATTACTAGTGTCTAAAAGTATGATAAGAAATCCCAAACTACTGTAAAAGTTAATCAAATTCGTTTAAATTCATCTTTTTCATTAAAAAAAATCAATATTTTCAATTACTTTGCTTAATTATTAATATTCATTAAAGTGTTGTTATTCAAAAACTGAAATATATGTTTAAATTTCCCCTTTAAGCTGATATTATAATTTTATAGTTGAGAAAAAAATCTAAAGAAATCTGATTTTTTGACTAAAAATTGATATTTATCTTTATTTTGTTTGATTAATAACACTCATTAAGGTGTTGATTATTCGAAATTCAAATAAAAATTTAATCATCGCCTTATCATTGAAAAAAAATCTACTGAAATGAGCTTTTTTTCCTTAAAAATTGTTATTTTCCATTGTTTTGCTTAATTAATAATACACATTAAGGTATTGATAATTCAAAATTCAAATATATGTTTAACTTTCCTCATTTAAGTGGATATCCTTATCTTATAGTTTAAAAAAATCCAATAAATCACATTTTTTCCTTAAAAATTCTTATTTTCCGTTGTTTTGATTAATTATAAATATTCATTAAGGCGTTGATCACTCAAAATTCAAATATAAACTTAATTTTCATCGTATAGTATGATAATCTACGCGATCTAACGCTCAACTCTCATGTTACAGTAGAAAAACTCTAAAAAGCACCATTTTCCCCGCTAGGGGGCGGTGTTAGAGGAGGAGGCACCAGAGGCGGTGTCGGAGGAGGTGCACAGGAGAGGGTGCAGGACCGGAGGGGTCACAGGTGGGGTGTCGGAGGAGGTGCTGGGGACTGCGCACGGTCCCCGTCCCCCCTCCGGCTGAGTCCGGAGCCCCCTTTTCTTACTACTAACCTGTAAAAACGAAACAGCTAGGTACAAGAAAAAATATTCCGTTTTAGCAGGTAGATGTGTACTTTACGCTATTCCTTTCAGCGGAATCATAAAAATATTCCTCTATAGACAGGTTTTGTTTTCACACGTTTTACTGTATTAAATTTCACTTTATATCGACTAACGAACAGCACGGTACCTGAAAGCAATTTAGAAAAATTTATGCATCATGAAAAATCAGGACATTTGGTGTCCCGCGCAAGAGTTCATCGGGACGCGTCTTGGAGCATCTGAAAATCGGGACACCTGCCAATACTGGGGCACACCTGCCAATACTAAGGCTGTTCTCAAATCCAAAAGGGCAACTTCCTGACATAAGTTTTAATTTATTTTTGTTCGAAAATGCATGAAACGAGCTAGTGTTGTTGTTCAGAAACTATGTCATCGAGCCGTTTTTTCCATTTTTTTGCAAACGCAGTAGATCTTTCAGAAAATAGCGTCAAAGTGGACGTTTTGAACCGAATTTCTGCGCGAAAGTAGAAAAATCACTCAAGAGCGGGCGAAAAACGGGTTTGTCACGTGATTTACATCGCTTATAACTCAATCGGTAATTGATTGATCAAAAAATAGAAAAAAAAAACAGTTCAATTCCAAATTACTTCCATGGCCAGGCTTTCCAATTTTATATCTTTCCGTTAAAAAATGAATTTGTAAAAGTGTCAGAACGTTTTGGGCTTGTTGAGCAGAGCAGTTAAGAATAGCCTTAAAATAGTATAGATTCATAAGTAAAAATTCTGCGCTAACATATATTTTTTGTGTAATTCCTCCAGTATGTTGAAAAATAAATTAAATTAGTATGATATAATAAATTGACTTAATAAAATAGTTCATTTTTGAACGCCAGATTCACCTTTGTTTATTATATTAAAAACATGAAAACATTTACAATGTTTCATTAAAATACATTACAACATAGGCGTGATAAAATATATACAAATGTTTTTACAAAATTAAAAAACACTAGTTGTTAAAATGATAAAAAAAAATATCTGTAATCTGATATGGGGCATTCTCACAATCTTTTGACTTTCGGGAATAAAAAACTGGTGAAATTAAACTTGCTAAAATAACATTTTAATCTGATAGACGAATGCCTTAATGAATCAAAATAAAGAAAAAATGGTCAGCAGCGAAAATTTTTTTATTTAACTGAGGTTTAAGTTAAATTTGCGAGTTTAATTTTCCTTACCATTTTACCACTATAACTTTTTATTTTCTTCTAAATTTTTACTTATAATGAATTTGCATAGTACCCACAGGACATTCAAATAAGAAATAATAACAATGTAGTATTTTTAGTACAAAATTTTGGTATAACATTGTCTTAAAGGGGTGTTAAAGAAAGGATGGAAGGGAAAAAAAGGGGAATGATATAGGAAAAAGGGACGATAAGGGAGGGAAAAGGGATGGTAAGGTTGGGACGGTAAGGAAATTTATCACTATTTTTAGGCAAATCATGTTAAGACTAAGTGATAGCCACATTGTTCATTGATTTTTAGAAACAGTTGTTTTTGTTAACATTGGATTAAATTATTATTATTTTTTTAATTTACCTCGAAAAGTGCAGGAATAAACCTTGGGGACGGTAAGATTACCAATAAAGCCACGATGCTTGAAATTGATATTTAAATGCTGATTTAAATTCTGCAGTAAATTTTCTTTCAATAAATTTTAGACATTCTTTCTGTAGCATACTTCTGCATGAGAAAAAACTTGAAAAAAATTCTGTGGCTGCATCTGAAGTGATTTTCTGTATAAGTTTAAAAGAGGGACGGTAAGGAATCTAAAACCCAGGGACAGAGCTGAAGAAATAATACCAACCGCGAAAATATATGCGGGTTAATTTTTTGCTGTATGTAAAAATTAAATATGTATTTATATAAAACAATTGTCCCAGTTTCGGAAAAAAATTACATCGAATTATTTTTATTGAAACAATTTTATACAGACAGCTCCAAATTTAAAAATCAGCATCAATAGACACGGGACGGTATAGGAGTTTTCCTGGTATTTGGAACCCCAACATCGTCCAAAACTTATTTATCTCGTTAATACTGTTATGCAATCATGCAATGGAATGATCCCCAGTATATGAAATAAAAAAAAAACACAAGAATATGTACTAAAATAAAACTTATTATTCGGGGACATAAAAGTCAAAAGATTATGAGAATGCCCCATATATATATTTTTTTCATCTCTTAAAATATATACAAATGTTTTTCAAAATTAAATAAACCCTAGATGTTAAAATCTAGTGTTTTTTTAATTTTGAAAAGCATTTGTATATATTTTATCACACCTATGTAGTAATGTGTTTTAAAGAAGCATTTTAAATGCTTTCATGTCTTTTATATAGTAGGATATATTTTAAATAAATACGAGATTTAGTCGAATCGGTGTGCAGTACCGAGGATCACTTGACTGTAAAACATATGTACAAAATTCCAGAAAGCATTAATTTGGTTGACAGTAATGTCAAAGCACCATCAACATAATAGGTTTCTAAACTTATTTGCAATGAATAAAATTCAAAGATAAAATTTTCTTTTGTAATAATTATGTTATTGAATTATTCAAATTCCCAATAAAATGTAATATTTTTAACTTCATCTACCTCTATTAAATTAGTAAGGAAAGAATCTAAAATAAGATTATAAAAATAAAATTAAAAAGAGGCACAAAACCCCTTCCGGATTGTTATTCTGGCTACAGCTACAACAGCCTTGCCAATGACAGGTTAAGATAAAGATTTTTTCTATTTATTAAAATTGAAACATTAAATAGAATACACTAGAATTATTGAGTTCTGTTCAGTACAACAAAAAATTCTGCTGTAATTTCATGAATAAATTTATTTCACGATTTTTCCTTTTCACTTTCCTTTTCTATATTTTACAAAAATATTTTTGATTGTTTTAAAAAATTAAATGGAACAAATTATGTATAACATTAATGTTCACATTATTTAGTAATTCAGTATAATTTAGTAATAAAAAATTTGAAATTATATTTCAAATAGTTATATAATACGGGCAAGTCTGGAAAATCGATTTTAAGTAAAAATTTCTTCATGAGAATAAAAAAAATAACGATTTTTGCACTTGAATAAATAAATAATCGTACGCTCGATAGGTTGATACTACTCTATTTTATTCCGATAAAACGACTTATTTATTGACATGAAATTTTTAAAATAGGTTTATTGGCCATTTTAAGGAGGTTTTATTACTTAAAAATGGCCTTGAGAAATGCAGAAATTTATGCTAAATATCTGCAATACAAAACTTAGAAATATCGATATCAGCATACACACAATATTTTTTAAAGAACTACAGTACTTTATAAAGTACTCCATATTGTTTTCAAATCCTCTTTGTTCTTAACATTTTTTATTTCCAAATAACACCAGGCAAGAAGGTGCAATTCTAGATTGTTACAAATCGTAAACACTTCAAGCTATTTCCTTATTGTTTCTGGAAATCGCAAAATTTTTCTCTTCCTGCGCGGCTTCTTATCATGTTTTCTTTCCGTTGAAAACGCTGCACCACAACTCTGTTTGTATTGATAGTCTACGTTAATAGTGCGAAATTAGTCACGTTATGCAATATCGATTAAAATAATTTTTGGTTTAATTTTATTTATTCTCAGCATTTCAAGCCATACAAATTGACTTTCATGTAATCCAACTCACATTAATTTAATGTGTACACCATTTTTCCGCCCACAATTGCACATGTTCCCGAAAAAAAAGGGGGGGGGGGATATATTTGTGTAATGAATCACATTGTATCTATGAAGAAATAAAAGAGTAATTCGAGACATTAAAAGTGATTAATATAAATACAGATGTAAGTAACACAGACCCAGACTAGAAAAAGTAATTCAATAAAGAATATAAAAATTCTTGTTATAACCTTATCTTTTCTTGCATGTCATTCTTTAACTTATAAAGATTGTTCTCGCTATAACAATCACAGAATTGAATTAAAAAACATTCTTTTGGAAAAGAAAAAGGTCATGAGTACAAAAAAAAATATATGCATTTAACAAAATTCAGAGTTTTCCATTACTATCAAAACTAATACATGAAATGTTTGCTTGAAAATAAAGAGGATATAAATTAACTTAATAAAACCAGCCTTAACTTGTTAATGTTTTTCAAAGTGATACATTATTTTCTGTTTCCTTATTGCCTTCATTAAGTTTGTCAACCAGATTATTAAACACATAAGGAAGAATTACGTAAAATAATGAAAGCTCAAGTTTATTTGCTATTTTTTAAATAATTTAAACTTTGAAAGCTTTCCATTACTGGCACATTTACCTGTAAACGTGCCAACAGAGGACAGCATTAAGGAAATTCTTTTCTTAATTATAATTATTATACTCCACTTTGTTTAATATTGCGTTAATCTATGAACAATATTTAGCCAATATCGTAGTCATTTCCCATAGTGAATCAAAATTTTATTGTAATAACAGAAATAAATCAAAACATCTACAGTGCGTGTCAGTAGTTTAAGCACAATAACAATATAAAACTTTAAATATTAACTTTATTTCAATATCTGTCTTGTATATGTTAATAATAGCAGTTTTAACACCATATTCAATAAAAGTATCTTTTAAATTTTATTTCGAACCACGAGGTTTAAGAACAAAACAAAAATAACCGTGTCAAAAGTTTAAGCACAAAAACGTTTTTATGAAAATTTTACAAACTGATATAAGCAGTTGTGTACGCAAACGATTTCTGGGTGTATAAGAAGCAGTCAGTTGTTGTTTTTGAGCTAGTACAAAATGCCTAAGTCGAAAGAATTTTCAGAGGAGGAAGTGATAAATATCTGGAGTATGAGAGCAAAACATAAGTCTGTTTCTGAAATTGCAAGTGCATTGAAAAGATCAAAACGAGGTATTCATCAAGTTTTGGATCGTGGTAATGAGTTCAAACGAAAATTCCGTTCAGGAAGGTCACGAGTGACTACTTTGCGCGAAGACCGCCGTATCAGAAACTTGGTTTCAACTGGTAACTACTTTCTTTCGCAAATAAAACATGCAGTTGGAGGACAAATATCGAAAAATACTGTTCACAGGAGAGTTTTGGAATCGGAATACATCAAAAACCGTAAAATGGCTCGGTTACCATGTCTGAAATGACATCATAAAGAAGATAGATTGCACTGGGCCAAAGAGCATGTGTCATTTGGTGATAAGTGGCTGAATGGCATATTCAGTGGTGAAAAAAAAATGGAACCTCGATGGACCTGATGGGTTTAAGTACTATATGCATGATCTCTGCAAAGAACCTAGGAGTATAATTTAGCCGGCAACATGGTGGTGGTTCTGTAATGGTATAGGGGCTATTTCTTTTAATGGTCAGACATCTCTAGCATTCATCAGTGGTCGTGCAAACACTGAAAACTATCAAGAGACACTTGCCAATCATTTGCTCCCTGTTGCCGAGGTTTTGGGTGGAGAAAAATGGTTATTTCGACATGATAATGCTTCAATTCATACCTCATATTCAACTTCAACGTGGCTTAAGTCGAAAAATTATTTGTTTTGAAATGGCCGGCGATTAGCTCTGATTTAAATCCTATAGAAAATATGTGGGGTATTCTCACTTGTGCAGTTTATCCAAATGGAAAGCAGTATTCTTTCGTTAAAGATTTGAAAAATGCCATTGAGAAAGTGGGGTTTAAAATCGAACCAGAAACAATGCAGAACCTCATTCTATCGATGAAAGACCGTATATCTAAAGTAACTCAGCAGAATGAAACAATAATCAAGTATTTATTTTATTATTATTGTTGTTCTACTAAAGACTAAAGAACTTCCGTGCTTAAACTTTTGACACACTCATTTTTTTTTTCTTTTGATAAATTCTATTATTTGAGATAAATTTTAAAGCATAAATCTATTAAATCTTTTTTAAATTACAATTTGTAGGTCATGTGAAAAGGAAAGTAACTATCAGTCCATAATAAAATTTTATTTTGAAATTTTATATTGTACTTAAACTTTTGTCACGCACTGTAAAACTCTTATAATGGACACCCACTATTTCAGTTATGAACAACCTACAAAAAGTAATGGATAATTGTTTTTATAATTGTATTTAGAATCAGAATTTAATGGAAGCATACTTATGAAACAAAATAGTTATTTTCAAATAAATTTAAAAAATATCATATCAATATTAATAAAATATATTAAAGAATAATTAATTCTACAAATTAATTATTGTCATTATCACAAGATATTTTAATTATTTTAGATAGAGGATTTAAAATACTGAATTTCAAAGAATTATAGTTACCAAATTATTAAAACAATAGAGGTGGGGGGAGGAGTAGAGGGGCTAGTAAAAAAAAAAAAAAAATGTTTTGGAGTACCAGTATAAATATTCTCTGCTTCCTGATTAATTTGATTGATTGCCAGAATATAAAATATGCAAGGCAGAGTTTAAAAAATTGATTAACCATATGAAAATAATTAAAAGCAGCTATTTATAAAAGTTTTGTTCTTATTACATTCTTGTAAGTGCAATTTAAAAATTAAATTTTATTACATGGCTTTTCAGTTAAAACAAAAGATTTTATGCACTATGGCCATTACTGAAATTACACTGTTAGAAACGTCCACATGGGGTGTCCATTACAGAAATTGACTAATTAAGCATTCCAGCAATGGACACTAGACGTAATACCATAAAAATAAATGCAATTTGGTAAATGACTATTACCCAGTAGTACATATATTCAAAGGAGAATTTGTCATTCATTTACGGAGTTTTTGAAAAATTTTATAGAACAAGAATTCAAAATTGATTTACCCGAAAAAATTAGGTAAATTGAAAATTACTCTAAAGGCAATTCTACAGACCTTTTCCACACATTTTCTAATTGTTAAAAAACATGTGCTCTCAAAATGATTAATTGAGAAAAAAAAAATCGGCATGTTTTTTTTCCTTCTTTTTCAGTTAATGAAAAAAGAAACAACAATATTCGTAAATTGTGCAAAATAATTGTTTTAAACATTTTGCAAAAAATGCCGCTTTTCTATACAATTTCCTGGAATTTTACACGCACACACACACACACACACACAAAAAAAAAAAAGAAAAAGAAAAGAAAAAGAAAAGAAAAAAAAGAAAAAAAGAGAAAAAAAAAGAAAGAAAGAAACTTAATGAGAATTTTATTGTAAATATAATTTCATTATTTATCTTAAACAAGCGAATAACGCCTAAATTTTCTTAGTTAAAAACTGTTTTCAAATAGCGCTTACAGAAACACGGGCAAACTTATAATTTTTATGTATAGAAATTTTCACTAAAGACTACTGTTCTAGTTCATTGAGTTTAATTTATTTCAGTCATGATATTACAAAAAAGATACAAAAAAAAAAAAAAAAGAGGGAAAGCACGTGGAACGGAAAAATGAGGCATTATTTAAAATAATGCACGTAAAGACAAGAACATTATTTTATTCGCAATAAAATGGTAAATATTTTGTTTTAAATGCTGCTTTAATTCGTGTTGGGAGTGGGGAGAGAATAAAAATAATAATTTATGCAAACACTTTGAGTAATTCTGAAATGAAAGTTTCTGTTTTAAATTCATAATTCTGATGCAATGTTTTACACAGCAATCTTATCTGGTTGTCCAATTCAAATTTTAACATGCTTTCACTCAAAACATGAGTTAATAAATATGTCTAGATCCTTTGACAAAATTCGCGTTTTTTCATGATCGTCTGACGAAATGCACGTTTTTTTCGCGATCTTTTGACTAAATTCGTATTTTTTCCGCGATCTTTTGACTAAATTCATGTTTTTTCCTAGATCCTTTGAAGAAATTCGTCTTTTTTCCCGCGATCCTTTGACAGAATTCGCATTTTTTCCTTGCGATCCTTTGACGAAATTCACGTTTTTTTCCACGATCCTTTGACAAAATTCGTATTTTTTTCGAGATCATTTGATGAAATTCGCGTTTTTTACGCGGCCCATTGACGAAATTCGCGATTCTTACGTTACCCGTTGACGAAATTTCGTTTTTTTACGCGGCCCTTTGATACAATTTCGCGTTTTTTACACGGCTCTTTGACTAAATTTGCAATTTTCCGCAGCTCTTTGACGAAATTCGTGTTTTGTCCGCGATCCATAGACGAAATTTACGTTTTTTTCGCGCTCTTTTGACGAAATTCGTGTTTTTCCACGATAGGAACCTACAAAAAAGAGTAAAATCGCGAATCCGCGGAAAAATCTCATGTCCATTATTTATTTATTTATTCTTAATTCTGATGTCACAGAGAAATTATCATGCTGATGAACTAGTTTTATATTTTGAGGTCTCGGCTGCAAAATATTAGGGTGTATCAAAAGTATTTTCGTTTTTTGAATGTCTATACATAATTAAGACTATAGATGGCACTAACTTATAAATAATGACCAATGTAAAGTGTTATATTAAAGAGTACATGTTCTTCCATATTGTACATATTTTATCACACTAATTGACGACCTATTATTTTATCTATTTTTAGGTTATATAATGGCTGATACAAATATTGAAATGCTATCCATCTTAATACATTATTTTAAAATGGGTCATAAAGCTGATGAAGCAGCTCGTAAAATTCAAGAAGTTGAAGGGGATGATACGATCAGCGATTGTACAGCCCAAAACTGGTTCATCCCAAAACTTTCTTCTATATAAATCACGTCAACTAAATCATTGAAATAATACAAGAAATTGCATCAATTTAACACCAATTCATATCAAAGTATATCTGAATTTGAAGTTTGATGAAATTTCGTGCATTTGTTCTTGAGATAGAACTATAGCGGAAATTCTGAAAAATGTAGCATAGCAGCGCCACCTATTGAGCGATTTGCACCAAAACATAAACAGCACTAATTGATATCAAGGTTACCTGAATTTGAAGTTTAATGAAAATTCGCGCATTAGTTATTGAGATAGAGCTATAATGGAAATTCTGAAAAATGCAGCACAGCAACGCCACCTGTTGAGCGAATTGCAGCAAAACATAAACAGCAGTAATTCATATCAAGGTATACCTGAATCTGAAGTTTGTTGAAAATCAAAGCATTAGTTCTTGAGATAGGGCTGTTGCAGAAATCAGAAAAAATGCAGTATAGCAGCGCCACCTGTTGAGCGATTTACACCAAAATGTCTAAAACGTCAATTCCTATCAAGAACTAACTGAATCTAAAGTTTGATGAAAATCCTTGCATTAGTTCTGGAGATTGAGCTCTTGTGAAAATCGTGAAAAATGCTGCATAGCAGCGCCACCTGTTGAGCAATTTACACCAAAACCTAATCAGCACCAATTTATATCAGGGACTAATTGAATATAATTTTTCATTAAATTCCGTTCATTAGTTCTTGAGATAGAGCCAGGGGCGTAGCTTGAAAATTTTATTGGAGGGGGGGGACCTGACTTTGGCGCCCTTTTATAATTTTCATTCCCCCCCCCCCGCAGCATCGTCTCTATCCATGCTAAGGTTCCTACAATTCATATAATAGTAGCCCTAATCTGTGCTATCATCATGTGTCTTTTATGTATAATTCATGTTTTGTGATACTTTACTCAACAATTATCTTGATTAATATTTTCACCTTTCAAAACACATTTTGCACTGTCGATTAATGTATGTTGATGTATCAGTGTATCACAATATATATCTCAGAAATCCCCAAAAACATGTTTATACAAAATGTGTCTGTCCGTGTGTCCCCATTGTACCATCGAAAAGCATGAAGTTATGCATAGAATTGAGCCAATTTTGTGTGTATATTTTTGGCTATGGCAAGCAGGTCCTTCTTCAATATGGAAATATTCTGATGGAAGGGGGCGCTGAAATAGCGATTTTTGTGCCATATTCATTGTACCATCAAAAAGTGTATAAAGTTATGCATAGAATTGAACCTAATTTATTATGTAATGTATTAGCTATGGCAAGCAGGTCCTCCCTGAATTTGATAAAATTCTGCTTGTATGGGGTGCTGCAATAGCGGTTTTTGTCCATTTTCCTTATTGCACCATCCAAAAGTGTATAATCTATAGAATTGAACCAAATTTTTTGTCTTCCCTGATTTTAAAACAGGTCCTCCCTGAATTTAAAAATATTCTGCCGAAAATGGGTTCTGTGATAACGATTGTTGTATAATTTTCTTGATTTTTTTTTTTTTTTTTTTTTTTTTGTAGTTCTATTGTCCATCGGCGGCTCGTGCAGCGACTTGAACTCGCGTCTTGCTAAGCCGGCTGTTCGCAAACAGCTGATGTACAAAAGAATAAAGAAAAACTTTTGATTTCAATAAATTTCATGATCGCGATTAACTCGTTTTTACTCCGATTAATTCAATGAAGTACAAATTTAAGATGAATATCTAAGTTGGTATAGTATTGAACTAATGATATGGAAGTATTAACATATGTAGCTACTTTTTGAAATTTAAGCTGCATGAGATAGAAGAAAGTTTCGGGATTGGCACATCCAACTGGTTTGGTAGTATATTTAGACATTCCTCATTAACTTAAAGCAGTATTGTAAATAATCTATTACAAGGGTATAGTTGCTACGATGTACCGTAAATTTTGGAAAGTTTGCCGTCCACCACTTTTGGTAGACATTAATTCATTTGAATACATTTATGCAAAAAAGACAAAAACGTTTCAACAAAGTTAAAATGTGCTAAATGAGTTTTGTTCTAAAAAAGTTTTACTCTAAGAAGGATTTTTTAGATTTTTTTCCCCCTCTCGAAAATGAAAAATGTTTGATGCAACACAGTTAGAATGTTGATTTCGTGTCTACATGCATCAAACTTTCAGATTTTCATATTCAAATACAAACAAACCGACGAACCGAGAAAGCTTTCTTTTCTTTTTAAATAGGGGAGAGGGGGGCACATGTGAACAATTTTTACATTTTTTACTATTTCTCAAAATTGTTATGAGCTATTGAACCAAAAAGTGATTTATATGAATATTTAGAATTTGTTTGTTCTTTTGGTGAAACTTTTGATGCATTTATCAAGAATTTCTAACTTATATCATCATTCTAAAAATTGTCTAAATTTGTTCACATGTGTCCCGGTGGAGGGGTAGTTGTGAACATAGCTGGGGCACATGTGAACACATGCGTAAATAAGACAAAAATAATTTTTTGTGACTAAAAACTGTGATAAAAACTAATTAGATGCTTTTTTTTCTAGTTGCGTGAATAAATAAATAAATGTTTCAACATAGATACAAGAATTTATTTGCAAAA
The DNA here is from genome assembly GCA_963932465.1 of Maratus speciosus. Taxonomy (NCBI): domain Eukaryota; kingdom Metazoa; phylum Arthropoda; class Arachnida; order Araneae; family Salticidae; genus Maratus; species Maratus speciosus. Next base: position 147,862,926 of record OZ010791.1, read on the forward strand.
TTGTACACTAATATGCCTACTCCTTTTGAGTCACTTTTAATTGTTATCTAACTTCCAGTAAATTAAAACTGTGAAACAATCCTAAAAACATTTAATATATCTCAATTCTCAATGTTTGACAAGGAAAATTAAATTTTAAACTTAAAAAAAAATGCATTCACAGACTTAAAAAATACACTTGTGAACTGTTCACATCTGCCCCCATATGTTCTGTTCACTAGTGCCCCATCTACCAACTTCAGCCTAACTTATAAAAAAAAAATATTTTTAATTGAAATAAGGAAACAAAACTTTTTGTAAACTTACCTAATTGATGTCACTATAGAATGCAATGCTGATATTCTTCTTTAAAAGATGTCTTGAATGAATTGTTACTTCAATAACTTAGAATATTTTTTTTTACTTCACACCTTCTAAAACAAGCAAATTAAAAGTACCAGAAATCAAAATGGCCCATTGTTCTGAAAATTCAGCCAAAAGAGGGTACTAGTGCTACCATCAATTGGTAATTTTTTAAATTTTTTTATTTCAAATTAACTGAGTAAAATAGGTACTGTTCACATGTGCCCCATGTTCACATATGCCCCCGTCTCCCCTATGCGAAACACACACGGAATTTTAGTTTGATTGTTACCTGGTGATCACTTCTCTCACCATCACGTCTCGGAAGCCTGTTTAAAATATCAGTTTTGATTTTTACAGAAAAATTCCAGTGTTGTTTGATTATTAGAGAACTGGTTAAAAATACGTGAAATTTTACATGCAAACAGATGATGATGATTTTACGAATGTGTCAAAAGTAATATTTTGGAAGGAATTTGAGCTTTAACTAAAGTAAACAACTGCTCTTACATTCTGCTCAATCATCAACAATTTAAAACAAATCTTTCATAAATTAAGTTACATAATCTGCTTCTTTCGTAAATTTTTTTATTGTTTTCAATTTTGTAAAAAGGCACCTAGTTTATTTCTTCCGTTTATTTACTCTTGAGGCATTCGTGCCTGAGACACCAGTTTATATATATATATATATATATATATATATGTACATTCACTTCAAGAAACACATATCTCCAATCTTCCAAATGACCGGAATGCACTGTTGTCACATTTTGCACAAGAGGGGAATTCAAAGAATTCAAACTTTAAGTGGAGGAAATTTTTATTTAGAGGATTCTTTCAGGAGAATTGCTATATGACAACCTTAAAGGTCTGCATCTGCACGGCCGGAGTTCGGTACAGGACGAAATAAAGTCAAACTTTCAAACGGGCTGCGCAGATAAAAAAAAATTAAGAGGACCTCGATGTACCAAGTTTTAAAGAAAATATGTATGCATAAATATGTATGCAGCATTCTTTAAAAGAAAATCTTAATTATATGTTAAGAAAAATCGGATTTTTGTAGAAATTTAGCCATTCTGGGTTTTTCATTTTTTAAAGGCCCCAGGTTTAGGCTTTTAGTTTTAAAACCAACCAAGATAGTTTTGTTTTATATTGGGGGATGTCCGACCTTAGACATTTCGGATCGTGCAGTCCTCCAGACAACCTCCACCCTCTCTGAGCTGTTCTAACCCCCTCTAGTCATTTCAACTTCTTTCCACTTTCTTTCTACTACAAGAGTGACCAACAATTACTGAGATAAGGATAAAATGAACTGCTAAGGAGCGAATTACACTTACTTTCTCGCAATTGACTACAATTCCTGTTTTCAAAATTATCTCTTCCGCATATATAAATTGCTTTTGTTAGGGAATAGAGGTAGTAACAATTCTAAAATTAAATTTCTTATACAAATATAGTATATTAAAAGTAACTTACTTTATAATTTAACATTTAAAGTAAAGTGCTTGTACAAATAATTGTAACTACTATTTAAATCATTTCTTTATGCGTGCCTCACGGCGCCATTGAACCTTGTGTGGCGCCCTTCTACTTGACCATAATTGTGAACCGTTTTAATCCTCTCCAGTCACTTCCACGTCTTTTCACTTTCTTTTTACTACCAACGGTGACGAACAACTACACTGAGATAAGAAGGAAATAATTATACTTATAAGAATCGATTTACACTTACTGTCCCGCAATTCATTACAATTACTGTTTTCAGAATTTTCTCTTCTGCATGCATAAATTGTTTTTGTTGGGGAATGGAGATAGTGATTTAAACCCTTTCTTTTGAAGGTGCCTGGCAGCGCCCTTAAACCTATGGCACCCTACTACTTGAATATATTGGAAAACTGTGCTCATCCCCTAGTCATTTTCAGTTGTTTCCACACTTTTTTTCTACTGCTAAGGGCGACCAATCTAGGTGACAAGGAAATAATTGTATTTCTAAGGATCATATTCTAGCACCTTTGGGCCCAGGGTCAAGTAAGCAGAGTTGGGCACTGTAGGCCCTGATCATTCATGGATTGTACAGCCACAGGTTTAGTTTTATTTTAAGGATCAAATGACATTTACTATTCAGCAGTTGATTACAATTCCTGTTTTCGGAATTTCTTCTTCCGCATATATATAAATTGTTTTTATTAGGAAATAGATGTAGTAATCAAAATTCCTTTTTTGTGGGTGCCTGACGGCGCCCTTAAGCCTTATGTGGCACCCTACTAAACTAAACTAATTTCTGTGGCTATACAATCCATGAAGGATCTGGGCCAACACTGCCCATCCCTGTTTTCTTGACCCTGAGCCCCGAGGTGCTATGCAGTATATGTCCAAATCAGGTGGTCAGTCAAACGCGGGACCCTTGGTGTTTAATTCCCAAGCAATCTTGGTACTCATTTCATCGACCCCGAAGGGATGAAAGGCTGGTTGAACCCTGTCCAGTCGGGAGTCGAACTCTTGACCTGCAGCGCGGCTGACAGATGCTCTGGCCACTATGCCACTGGGCTTCGTGGCGCCCTACTATTGAACATATTTGCAAACTTTTCTAATCCCCCCCCAGGTACTTCTTTCCACTTTCTTTCTACTGCCAAGGGTGACCAACAATTACTGAGATAAGAAGGAAATAATTGTACTTCTATCCTGCAATTGATTACAATTCCTGCTTTCATTTTTTTTTTTTTTCATTCCAGATGTAAAAATTTTCTTTGGGATAGGGAGGGGGGGGGGGTGTAGAGGAAGTAACAGGTCTAAAATTGAATGCCTTATACAAGTTTTGTATGCAAAAAGTAACTCACTTTGTAATTTTAAATTTAAAATAAAATTATTTTATAATTACTTTTTACTACTGATAAACCATTTTTTTATAATACTGATAAACCATTTTACCCATAAACCTTCTGTGGCATCCTTATACTTGAACATATTGGGGGGGAGGCTCCCCCCCCCCCCCCCCCCAAAGCTACGTCCCTGGATAGAGCGCCCACAAAATTTGTGTCACAGACATACTCACAGATTCACAGACTCACAGACAGATATTTTGTAAAAACATGTTTTTTGGGCTCTCTAACACCTAAAACGTGTAAATCCGTCGAAAATCGGAATTCGAAAATTGTCATGAATCCAATACTTTCTTCTATCTTTCGTAAAGATAGAAGAAAGTAATAAAAATAAATCACCTATTATGTTTTACGCCCAAGCCCATCATTTTCCTGCGATTTACACACAGGCTGACAACTAAAGTAAAAAAAAAATCAAATAACTTTTGAACGGATAAAGTTAAAATAGTGGAACTAGAGTAGTAGTGTCTATCACCTCTAGTGTCGAAATTTAGAAGTATTATTTTGAGCAATCTGTTTTTCACTGTATTTGTATTATCAACAGTTGCGAGATTTTACGGAAAACAACTGATATTGATGTGCCATTTTACTGGGAGCTTCTGACACGATTTCAATATATGTATATGTATATATATCTTGCCAAACTATTGATTTATAGCTTAGAATTGAAAACTTAAAATAAAAAACATTAATTCAAATCGCTTCAGTAATTTCCGAAGAAAGACACTTCGATATAATCTTTTTTACTAGGATTTCGCAACTGTTGTTGACATCTTTGACTTTGACTTCCATAACAATATTTTTTCTCGTACCCTTTGCTGTTTTTTCTCGGTTATAAACTGTCTTCACTGCATATTAAAGAAATTCAAACAATATGTCTAGAAGTCAATGAAGAAAAAGTTACGAAAGAAAACAATATAATTTTGAAGTCGTAAGTTTAATTCTACTTCTCTAGGTGCTTAACGATGAGTAAGATTCAGTCTTAAGCGTGAAAAACTAATCAAAGATTAATTGTTTTTTCTTTATTGTTTCAGATAATGATAGTTCATAAAATAGGTAATGGAGTAAAATGTAAAATAAAGACAATTGTCTCCAATTGATTATAACCAAGTAATAATTAAGGGTGTGGCTTACAGATTTTGGGAAATGATTTACAGATTTTAATTCATGAATAATTTTAAAAATAATTTTGTCACATTTTTTTTTCTCTTTTGATTAATTATAAGTATCTTCATTGTCATGTCATTTAATATCATGTTTGCATAGTCATCGGTATTTTTTATTTTGGATAGAATAAGAATGTTACCCAGGATTAATTATACGTCTCCATAAACAAACAGTCCCTCATTATCGAATAGGCACGAGGTGCTTCCTTTAGAAAATTTTGAAGGGGTCCGAAATTGAGAAAACAGGAGGCCCTAAATTTTATATTTAATTAATTCCATTCCAAAATTCTAATTTCTTTTTAAATTATTAATTCATTTACACACACACACACACACATATATATATATGTGTATATATTTAAAAGTGTTTCATAAAAAAATTTTTAATAACAAATTAATTTTTCATACAATAGATCAGTTTTTACCAAGTGATCACAATTCTTCAGTTTGTCCAGCTAACCGTCGTCAATTTATCAGGCAATATCATCGTTCAACCAATCAAAATCGAGAATATATAATAATACATTATTTGTAGTAATTTGACATACATTATTTGTAGAATTGGTAAGTTTCCGGGTATTTTCTTCTCAAATGAAAGAGTGCCCCGAAATGACACTGTATGCTTGCCACCCAAAACTCCAGAGGTTAATCGGGCCCGGGCCCTCTCCATGAAGGTAAATTTAGATGAAATTTCGTATGCTGTATAAATCCCTAGACGACCACCCTATTTTATAGACCACTGCGATTCTTTTAATAGTACAATCGTGGGGAAAAAAAGTAAACACTTCTGTAACTAATTATAATAGAAGAAAGTTACTGGTACCAAGCGGGACTACTTTTAAATGATGTATATACAATTTGTTTAGGGGGCCATCTACAAATCAAAACCAAAGCAAAATTTGTTTTTTTTTTTCGATAGTAACACCCGATTTTGATACTATATTTTAAATCTACGGTTCAAATTATGCCAGAAACGAAATTTCAAGTCATTTGGATGATAAGTTTTTTAATTATAAACATTCAATATTTAGAGCTTCTTAATGTTAAATTACATTTTCATATTTTTATTAATAACTCCTGAAATTTTAATCCTAATGTGATCATTTTTTGTGCGGTTATAATACTAAAAAACTCAAACATAAATACATCGAATTGGTAATTTAAAAAAATTTATATTATGAAATTAATATTCGAAAAAAATATGAATTGCAACCTACATTTTTTTTTTTGATAGATTTATATTTATTATATCCTACTTTATGCAAATTCTCAATTTCAAATTTTTCTCCCAAGTAGTTTTCGAATTATGCTTAAGAAACGTCAAAATGATGGTTTAAGGGGTCGTCTAGGATGCGCAGAAAAGCATAATTTGAAAAAAATATATATTTTACTCATATTACTGAAGCAATTGGGCTAGCAATAGTTGAAACATATTAAGCAAGTGAAATGGTCATATTGACAAGAAATAACACATTAATAAAAGTGACATAGTCATTCTGTAGCATTTCAACAATCGAATATCGAACTTCAATTTGGATGCAGCCCCTCAAATATGCTCATTTTAAAATAATTAATTTCTCCGAAAGTAATCGTACGAATTTCATGAAAATTTGGATTTAGACTAATTGAAGGGCGTCGAATTTATATATGGTGTCAAACTTGGGTATTGATATTGAAAAAACAAGTAACTTTTTTTGAAAAAAAAAATTATAATGGATGTATATATCTAGTCCTACAAACGTATGACACTAAACAATTTGGTTTATAAAATTATTTTATCCAATTTGACAGATAAAAAATCCCAAGAACTTGTTGAGGTTTCGAAAGTTTCAATATTTAAAAGTAAAAATGTAAACAGATTCTCTTGGCATTTCATTTCATGGTGTAAATAATAATTGGTGGTGGAACAGTTTCTTTTATGGATTGAGAACAAATAATTTAACTTTGAGTTGAAGAAGTAAAGATCTTGAACTTAAAAAAAATCTTCATACAGCTAGAACTTCAGAAATTCACGCCTAATAGAGATAGGAAATACAATTACTTTTGGTTAATGGATTACTTCGTTCCACAGTAACACTGTTATTAGGTTTCAATAACCTGTTATTTTTATAACGTATAACCAATCGCTAGGCATAGTATGCTACTAAGAAAGTTTTAATGGAAAGGCCTTTAAACAGAATTTTTGAAATAATTTTAAAATGTATAGACACTGTTTTCTGTTAAGATGTCTACACTATTAAAAACTGTTTACACAGCAGAAATTCCATTTACGGTCGATAAAAGCTTACTACTTAATAATGATACTTTAGGTTTCATGAACTTTCAAAACACACGTTTTTCGGCTTTTAGTGACAAAAACGAAAAAAAAAATCACAAAATTCTAACTTTCATAACTCGATGTGTTTTGGTTGGGTTATTAACATTTTTGTTGTTACAACTGGAAAAAGTGTTTCTAATGAATAATCTTCATGATATTCACGAGTTTCACGTTATTGTAATTTAAATCAAAGTTGGGAGAGCAATGCTCAAGATTTTGAATTTATATCATTTTAAAGTCAGCAAGCATATTTCACTACTGAAAGTGGCGCAGGTGTTGTTGAATATAAATAAGCACAGGATGATTAAAAACTTTGCTAATTCTATTTTACACTTTTAAATATATACATTATTTACAGCGAAAACATTTGAATAATACTTGTTAAATATATATAAATTCCTCGCTGGGAATCCAAGATAATATTTTATAAATTTCAGCAATTATTTTCTTCTATAAAGAAGCCAAGAAAATAGCATTATTTCATATTCGAAAATAAATTTCCCTTTTTAAAATCAAAACATCATTTCTTCTATTAGAAGACCAAGACAAAAAACATATACGCAGTCTAACTGCTGCGTTCAACTTTTTTCATTACTACTTCAAAACTAAACTAAAAGAACAAGAGAAAAAAATGTTCTTAATATTAATTCTTTAGTCAGATCATGGGATCTGGCGCCTTCTGTCTGGCTAAGAGAGGCCCGCTCAAGAGAGTTGCGAAATATTCCACAACCCCCCCCCCCTCCCCCCGATGAACAAGGGTTCATAAAATGGGGATTCAAAAATTAAAGTAGAAATAAAATTATTCTAAAAAATAATGAATTACATTATACATAAATACAATACAAATCAAAATATATACTTACATACTGGACTTCAATAAAATAATAAAACAATTTAAAAAAATTGTTGACAGGTTTCTGCTACTAAAAATAGTAAGAACAATTTAAATCTATACAAATTTTTCTAGAATATTCAATACAAAAAATTTAAACTACAAATTAGAAATATTAATAAACAAAAAGCACATTTTTTTTTTAAAGTGAAAAGAATAAAAAAAATTTAAAGTCAATAACAAAAACAGTTTATAAAAAAAAAAAAAGTCAAATGAGAGGGGTTTTTTTTTGAGTCTATTAGTAAAAAAGTTCAATTTTTTTTTTTTTTTTTTTTCAGTTTCTGAGTTCAAGATTGTACAACAAATTAATAGGTCTTTTAATAAATGAATTATTTCTTTTCAATTCACAAGACCTTATCTTGCCGTCTCTGCCCATAAAGGTTTTAGTAACTTTTCCTAACTTCCACAAACTTCTGGGTAAGCGTTCATCATGTACAAGCACCACATCATCTACTTTAAAGTCTGAAGTTTTATTCTGGTCCGTGTAGTGAGCAGATTTTAAGTTGAGAAGATACTCATTTTTCCAACGCTTCCAAAAATGATTTAGAAGAGTCTCACGTAAACGGAAGCGTTCCACTAAAGATTCTTTCGTTGCTGGTAAAATTAAATCGTTCACTTTTATGGTAAGTAAACACAAGATACGTTTTCCGATTAAAAAATGTGCAGGAGTAAGAGGAGATGGTTCTTCTAACTCGGAATACGTGTAAGTCAACGGACGAGAATTAATTACAGCTTCTACTTCAATTAGAAGAGCTTCTAATTCACTCAATGTTAAAGAAGATCTTCCAATAACTTTACGCAAGGTAGTTTTCACTGAGCGAACCATTCGCTCATAGAACGCTCTACAATATACTTCCAGGAAATTCTGTGATTGGCGAAAAAATTTTTAACATCAGGATGGTGGATTACTTTCCACATTTCTTTTAGTTCAAGGTCAGCTCTTTTGAAAGTTTTGGCGTTGTCTGAATAAATTACAGCACACAGTCCTCTTCGTGAGATAAGCCTGCGAAATGTTAACAGGAATTCTGCTGATGACATGTCTTTTATTAATTCTAAATGAAGTACTCTTGTGATAGCACATGTAAATAATAAAATATAAAATTTATTTTCATTCCCCTTCACATATAGGGGCCCCGCATAATCAAGACCTGTTACTGAAAACGGTGGAGCTTCGTTAATACGGTCACTTGGAAGAGGGGCTATAACTTGTTGACCAGGGCGTACGTTAAATTTCTTACAGATTGTACATTTGTTCAGGACTGATTTTATGCACTGTCTGGATGATCTTAAAATCCAAAACTTTTCACGAGTTTGTACTAATATACTGGACACTCCGGAATGAAAAACTTTTTCATGTGCATCTTTCACGATTAATTCAGTTAATTTATGTTTTTCAGGAATCACAACAGGATTTTTTTCATAAAATGAGGAATCAGACTTTTGTAACCGTCCTCGTACCAACAGCAAACCTTCATCTGACAGCATAGGATTTAACTGTAGAAGATTCGATTCTTTAGGGATACTCTTGTTACATTTCAAGGATTTTATAACTTCAGGAAAACTTTCTTCCTGCACTAGCTTTAACCAAAAATTTTCAGCATGTAACATTTCCTCAGCTGATAATTCTGAAAAATCTCTTTTTTCTACCTTTAATTTTATATTAGAAATAAATCTAAATACCCATGCAGTTACTCGATACGATTTTTTAGGGAGCTATACTTTTCAAGATTAAAAATGGGAATTTAATCAGCTTTATTTGTTTGAACAACACAAGAAATGGTTGCTGCTTTTCGAGACTTCTCTTTAGAAACATCAGGTAATTGTGTAGCAACAATTTTAACGCTAGGCCACTGATCTTCGGGCAAGGAAAGAAATTCAGGGCCATACCACCATTTTTGAGAATTTATTAAATGCTTCACAGAACAACCTCTCGTTATTAAATCTGCGGGATTAAGTTTGCCGTCTCAATGTCTCCATAAACTAGGATCAGACAAATTATGAATTTCAGCAATTCTATTACTAACAAATGGTTTCCATTTTTCTTTTGGCCCTTTAAGCCAATGAAGAACAATTTCTGAATCAGACCAGAAAATAGTATTATTTACTTGGATAATGTTTGTGATAAACTTTGCCATTCTGGGCACCAATAAGTGCTCCCATGAGTTCAAGACGAGGAAGAGTTAACTTCTTCAAGGGAGCAACCCTAGACTTAGACATTAGAAAACTAGTTTTAAATTTATCTTTAGAAATGGGATACCGTAAGTATGCCACTGCACCATACGCATTAGGGTTAGCATCACTGAAAATATGCAATTGGAGATGCTCCTTTTCCATGATCAGGTTGTTGAAATAGTGTCGGGGAATTTTCAAGTGTGTGAGATCAGGGATTTCTGAAAGCCAATTTCGCCAATTATTTTTTAGTTCACCACAAAAGCTTTCATCCCATGTTATTCCCATTACCCACAATTGCTGTAAAAGGCATTTGACACGAATAACAAAAGGGGAAATAAATCCGGCTGGATCAAACAACATGGCTGCAATTTTCAAAACATTCCGTTTTGTACAAGAATCATTGCTTAAATTTTCTAACAATGGTCGTAATTCTACTCCCAAATTATCTTCTATATTGTTCCAGATAAGTCCTAAAACTTTTAGGGAAGTATTTGGGGGTTCGGAACTCGAAATAGGTATGTTTTCGTCAACCCATTTTTTCCTAAGTTCCTGAGAATTACTTTCAAATTTTCTTAACTTCATCCCCCCCTTCCTTCAAGATATCAACAGCTTCTTTAGTAACGTTAAAAGCTTCTAGAACATCGTTTTCTCCTGAAAATAAATCATTAACATAAAAAGAAGAATTTAGGATTTCAAATGTTTTTTCATGAGTGTTTTTATATTTATTAATATGGTGCTTAATAGTACAAGCGAGGATAATGGGACTGCAGGTGGCACCAAAAGTAGCTCTGGTCATTCTATAGGGTACTATGTTTTTATTCTTATCAAAATCTTCATAACATAAGAATCTAAGATAAATGCGATCTTCCTCGGCTACAGATATTTGCAGAAAAGTTTTTTCAATATCAGCCGAAAAAGCAATTTTATGTAAACGGAATTTCAAAATTATATCTAAAACATTAGGATTTAAGTTAGGGCCATAATTCAAACATTCGTTTAATGATAGAGAATCACCATATTTGGAAGAAGCATCATAGACTATGCGCATTTTTGTTGTAGTTTTGTCGCACGGATAACAGGTCTGTGTGGCATGCAATAGGAAATATTGGAATCTTTCTCGGTGCACAATTCTGTTACACCCTCATTAAACTGCTCTAACAAAATGGAGTTATATTCCTTAAGTAAGGAATTATTTTTCATGAATTTATTTTCTAAACTGGAAAACCGCTTCTTTGCTACTTCAAGATTATTTCTAAGCAATTCACGAGAATTTTTCCACAATAATTTTGTTTCATAACACCCATTTACGAATTTTAAATTTTCTTTAAATTCTTTTATTACCTCAAGATCGGTAATGTTCTTTTCATTGCTTTCAGCAATGCCAATTGCTTCGAGATCCCAAAATGCTTTCAGCTGAGTATTTATATTTTCAGCTGAAACACGCAAACAAGCTACTTCTTTTTTATTCGACTCTATCTGCCCTTGCACCGTATGACCGAAAATAGTTCCTGCAACGTATAATTCTTTTGTCAATTTCCCTCGATTCCCTTTAATATTTTCCACAAAAAGTCAGACTCTAGCAAAATATTTATTTCCTGTTCAAAACCTGTATCAGCAGGCTTAAAGCCTCTTCTCATTATGTCTAGAAGTTCTGGTTCTGTGGTTTTTACAGAGGCTCTAGTTATATTATCAACCACTAGTGCTTCGATCTTTGTCGAGTTAATAGGTTGCACAACACTGGATAATTCAAGAGCAACAAATTCATAACAAGATTCATAAGGGCGTCTCCGCCAAAAAGGATAAACTAATAAATTTTCTCTTCGCAATGGCTTCAATTTTAATTTTTGTACTAGAGATCTCTTCACAAAACATTTTTCTGAACCACTATCACATAAAATGCGAGCCAACAAGCATTGTTTACCAGCAGACACAGAAACTGTACAAGTCTGCAATAATGTTGCTTTATTTTGTTTATATTTTTCTTCTAACATCATAGATACAATTGCACCTTTCATTTCTTTTTCAGGATTTTCTTTTGTTGTTTCTTTAAAACAAAACAAATAACTATAGGAATTGTTACCACATTTGGAAGAAGGATTAACTTTTGTTCTACAATTAACTGATAAATGCGACTTATAAAAGCATTTGTAACAGCGACCTTTTTTCTTTAATTTATATCGTTTTTGTTCATCAGTGAATTTCGAACAATTTAGTCCTACATGATCAGAAGACTTGCAAAATATGCAAAATGTTTTGTAGATGTATTTAAAGCAGCAGCTGAAGGTATATTTTTCTTTTGCGGAAAATTTTGATATTTACTTGAAGAATTTTCATATTTGGTTTTAGAATTTTCATAAGCCTTGCTTTGGGAATTATTTACTAAATTAGTAGCTTCCCGGCATCTTAGTTCCGTTTTAATAAAATTTATTAAATCAGTCACTTCACAGTCCTTATCGGGGTCACGTTTTCGATGGAAATCTAGTATCAAATTTTCTGGTAATAACCTTAATAATATGGGTAGTAATAAATGGCCGTAGGAGCCTGATGTTACTCCTAACGCATCAAGATTTCTTATACATAAGTTTCAATATTATCGTACAGCTTCCTGAGCGAAGTGACATTATTACTAAATTTCACTGGCTCAAGATTTAAAATTTTGTTCATGTAACAATTTATTATATTTTCCCGCTTCCCATACCTTTCTTCTAACAACTTTAAACACGTTGAATAATTTTGATCTGTCAGTTCAAAACCTGCTACAATATTATATGCAGGTCCAGACAACAAGGATTTAAGATATTGGAATTTTTTAATTTTTGATAACGATTCGTTTGAATCTATCACGCTAGTAAATAAATTAAAAAAATCTAAGAACTGGCTTGCATCACCAAAAAATTTTTCTATGTTAAGTTTAGGCAGCTTCACTGCCGAAACTGGTTTACTACCGATTTTTGAACCGTTACTTGATTCTAGTAAAACTTTTGGTTCAGTTTCGATTTTACATTTTTTAAGCCTCATCTTAATTTTAAATTTCAAACTTGATATTTTTTCAGAATATTCTTCTACCGATTTCAGTTCTTTTTCATATTCAGTTTTTTCTGAATTAGCTCATCTATTTCGGAATCTAATTCCTTGAGTAGAGCTTCCTTTTCATTTACGAGCTCTAATGATTCCATTAAAGAATCGCAATCAGTCTTATCAATATCAACAGATAACAATGTACCCCTTTTTTTGTGATTAATTTTGTAACTGCTGCGCGAACAGTAGCTCTTTTACTTTTAAGTTTTTCTGGTTTATCCATGTTTAAATTTTAATTCAATTTTCAAAATAAATTATCACGACAAATGTTTATTTTCAAGAAATCAACAGTCATGCAGAATAATAAAGGTATTTCTTACCCTTGTTCCGGGTTCTTGAGGCACCAAAGAATAATGAATAATCTTCATGTTTTCCACGAAATTTCACGATATTATTATTTAAATCAAAGTTGGGAGAGCAATGTTCAAGATTTTGAATTTATATCATTTTAAAGTCAGCAAGCATATTTCACTACTGAAAGTGGCGCAGGTGTTGTTGAATATAAATAAGCACATGATGATTAAAAACTTTGAAAATTCTATTTTACACTTTTAAATATGTACAAACTATATACAGCGAAACATTTGGATAATACCTGTTAAATATATGTATGTTCCACACTGGGAATCCAAGATATTATTTTATAAATTTCAGCAATTATTTTCTTCCATAAAGAAGCCAAGAAAGGAAGCATTGTTTCATATTCGAAAATAAATTTCCCTTTTTAAAATCAAAACATCATTTCTTCTATTAGAAGACCAAGACAAAAACATATACGCAGTCTATCTGCTGCGTTCAACTTTTTTCATTACTACTTCAAAACTAAGCTAAAAGAACAAGAGAAAAAAAATGTTTTTTATATTAATTCTTTAGTCAGATCATGGGATCTGGCGCCTTCTGTCTGGCTAAGAGAGGCCCGCTCAAGAGAGTTGCGAAATATTCCACAGTTTTTAAATAAATCTTATAGTATTCAGGGACCAGGGTATAAAACTTTTAATTTTCTAACTATTTAAAAGTAATTAGTTTGACGTGAATCGATTTTAATATGATGAAGAACAACATTTGAGACATTTTTTTAATTGCAACTATACCTCAAACTAACGATTTAGGAATTAGTTATTAGTCAAATATAAAAAAGGAACATATATAAAAATAAAACCCATTTTTAAAGACATGATAGGATTTTTAGGAAAAGTAACTTTGATAGGAATATTTTACTGTAATAAAAATCAACTACTGTATTAAAAAATAAACTACTGTCGATTATATATATATATATATATATATATATATATATATATTATTTATTTCATTCAATTTATATGGCATGGTAAATTTATACTTTTTGGAGTATAGTCGATCGGGTACATAAAGGAATCCAATTTTTAGCTTATTGCTGGATTCTTTTGCAGAAATCGACTATGTTTTTGCTTTTGTATTTCATGTACCCCTGATGCAGTGAAATGCTATATAAACCTCCTGCTACATCCATCCAATTGATCTATTATTTGTTTATGATTAATGGTCTAATTTTCTTTTAATGGTTCAACATTATTTCGCTGGTTATCTTTTGCTTTAATAGGTTATTGTATCAAAATTTGATGATTTTTCATATGTTTTATATGGATTAATAGCCCGCAATGTGCTAGTAAATTAGTAGTATTGTGCTTGATTTTGTATTATAAGTTAAAGGTTCCATTTTTATTTTGTATAATATCAGTGTTATGTATTGAAGCTAAATTTATTAATTTAATTTTAGTAATTGGAAATAGATGATGAATTGTAATTATATAATGGTTATATATGTATATATATATGCGAGCGATGCTTAATTATTAGAAGCAGTAGACTGTTGGATGGCATCTTTAATTTTGCTTTTTATTGAATTACTTACAGCAATATTAAAATCTAAACATTTTTGTGATATGAAATCACATATGGTTTTTAAATTATTACACTATTTCTTATGGTTGCTTAATTTTAGCACAAGCATTAAGACACCCCCCCCCCCCCCCAACACATAGAGAGAGAGGTCCGGGGTTCAAAATGATAGGAACGATCACATAATTGACTAATTCATTTAATTATATTAATCCCCGTATAAACCACATAAATTCATTTTATCAAACTAAATAGGCAATATAACCATAAAGAAAGCGTTGTAAAATAATTGTTTTTTTTTTTTTTTTTTTTTAGAATAATATAAATTTACTTTTAACTGGATATGCAACAGGAGTAAAATGATAAGAACGGAATAGATTTATCTAAATTATAGAAATATTACATATCAATTATATTTCCTTCGTGCTTAATAATTTCATTGCAACGTTGTGACACAGAGTTCACTTGTCCAGGTGACAAAACACACCATGACTCATAAATAGAAGATTTTAATTCTGCTTTCGATTTATATTCGACCATTTGACCATTTTTTCGGAACTATTGCGCACTATAATACTCCGATTGTTCTCCATGTGATTTAAGTCCTTACTGTTAGCAGGCCAATCAAGTGTGGGAATCTTATTATCTTCAAATCACTTCTTTGGGTCTTTTTCAGAGTGAATTTAGGCATTGTTTTGTTGAAAAATGTAGTTAAGAACGGTAATTTATCACGCTGTTTCAACAAACGGCGTTCTAAAATGTGAATATAGGTATGTGTATGTGTATATCGTCGTCTTTCTAGAATAGCGATTCCAAGATTACCTTCTGAGGAAAAAGCAGCCTCTTCCATTAGGGGGCCTCCACCTTAGTGAAACTAAAAGAGTAGTGGCGCATGCTCAGATCAGGGGCCTCGCTAAGGGGGGGGGGGGGGCAGGGGGGAGCCTCCCCCCCCCCCAAACATTCACAAATGTTATTACACTTGGCAATTTTACAAACTTAGTTGGCAAATTTGTTTAAAACTTTAATAAAAACTATAATAAATTTTCTATTTCTGATAGACTTGGCAAAAATTACAAAATTAATTGGGAATATTATTAAACTTCTAACAAATAAGAACTATATTACATTTTCTAACTGTGGTAAGTTGGCAAAATTATAAAACGAGTTGGCAAATAATGAAATTTGACTTGGCAATTTAAGGTTCTCTCCCCCACCAATAAAAAGTCTTAGCGATGGCACTGTCTCAGATTGGATGTTTTTGTGCAAAATTGCAACTCCCATTTCAGAAGTTAACGATACTTCCTTTGACAAGTTTGAAAAGACAAGTGAGACAAATTAAAAAAACATTATCTTGACGATGATAGCAGGCTTGTCAAATTTTTGCCCAAAATCTTTTAGACGCATGTCGCAATTTTCTTATTTATAAAGGTATTCAATTTCTAGAACCCCTGTAAGAAACCAATGCCATACGATATGGTGAGTATTTTTAAGAAAATTTTTCCTTCTGTACTAGAATTGTAGTGTAAAATGTTACATCCAAATCCGATCATTAGTTGCTGTGAAAATAAGTTTTTAGGTAACGTCCACGGCAATACAAAATTTTTGCTGAAAAAGAGTAGGAAAATTTCTGCTAAGCGCCAAAAATTACAGAGAAAAAATGAGTATGAAATTGAATAAGTTGAGGTGAGATAGGAACAAAACGAAATATATTATGGTAAAGGACAGAAATGCCTTAGAGCCAGCAAAAGCTTCAGCAAGAGAAATGCAAAATTAAGAAAAGGAAAAAGGTAGATAACTAGCTAACCTCAGATTCTGTAATGGAAAAAAAAAAATCTTTGACTACACATCTTCGGAGAATTTTATGTCGATGAAGATATAAGAAGAGATCATTCTTCAGCGAAATCTACATTAGTTAGGCCTGAAAAAGATCACATAATTTCAAAAATTCCAGGTAGCATTTACTAAGATAATACTTTTTTTGTTCAAAGAACATTTTACAGATTGAAAAAAATTGGATTCCTTTGCAGCTTTAAAGCCTAGTTTCACAAAACAATAGAAAATTATTCCTCAGAATATCTGCATTTACCGTTGGCCCGAAAACATTCAAGCAATTCACAATGCAGTGATTGGTATATTTTCTGCATTAAACATTCCTGTGAAGGATTTAAAGACTTTGTCTGCTGTGATACATCATAAATAGAATGTATGATTTCAGAATATCTAATTTGCGAAAATAACATTGAAGAGCTATTTGAAACTGAAGTCCATAATACAGAACTTGTTATAACTTATTGTCAATAGCAAAACATTGATAAGCTTTTTGAAATAGTAACAGTTGAATAAACCATTTCTAAATGTTTACAAAATTTTCGAAAGCAACTAAATCCATTTCTGCTAGTCCAAGAGCTGTTAAACATTTTAGGGAAGGTATTTGAGGCACCCTGAAAATTTGTGCAACACTTCTTTTGTAATGGCTGAATACAAAATCGAATGTCTGGCTGAAGGATCGTGGCCCAAAAACTGTGCCAGACACGTGTCAAGTGCCATTTTTTGACTACCCCACAAAAAAGGTATTTGAGGCACGCTGAGATTGAGACAGAATAATATTTATACTTAGAAAAAAAAATATTTTGAAAACGACAGACACTTTAGTCGGCCCAAAAACTGTGCCAGACACGTGCCAAGTGCCATTTTTTGACTACCCCTAAAAAGGTATTTGAGGCACGCTGAGATTGAGGCAGAATAATATTTATGCTTAGAAAAAAAAATATTTTGAAAATGAGACACTTTAGCCGGCACATAAACTGTGCCAGACACGTAACATTTGGCACGTGTCTGGCACAGTTTTTGGGCCGCGATACTTCAGCCAGACATTCGATTTTGTATTCAGGCATTACAAAAGAAGTGTTGCACAAATTTTCAGGGTGCCTCAAATACCTACTCAAAAATGTTCAACAGCTCTCCTACTATGCGGCACACATGCATTCAAACTTGTACACTGGATTATTTTGATAACACCAAAAAAAAAAAAAAAAAAAAAAAAAAAAAAATCAGTTCTCAAAGAGTCGTTATGCAAATAGATTTTCCTGAAAACTATGCATTTTTATGCCAAGACGAAATTTTGGTAGGAAATTCTGCACAGCTAGTCAAATCCACAAACAACTGTATTTTCTGTTCTTATTTAGTATGTTTGCTATAAAGTAAAATCTTATGCTATTTATTCAGACAATTCAACTCATAACCAAATTTCTGTAGATGCTTTCCTCCGTAAAATTTCAACAGATGCAATGTATTTTCTGAAATTGTATGCATTTTTCTGTTTTTCTCATAGTTTTGCTTTCCAATTTAAATACAAATATAAATTTGCAAATATTCCGGGAATAAATCAGCCGTTTTCTCAATTAACTTAATTGCACATCTTTTTTTCAAAAGCTTCTTGTAAAGATGCTGTAGACTTAATTTGTGCTGGCTGTTGTATAACGAAATGTCCTAAAAAAGCAATTTTAAGGAATGCATGCTGACTTTGTCAAAATTGTTCAAGGAAAAACAAAAGTGAGCATACTTTGTGTATCATATATGGGGAAATAAAAAAACAACAAAAAAAAACGTTTCATTACTTTGAGAGAAACTACCAACAGCGAAGAGCTCTCAACATGTACAATTTGTTAAAGCCATAAAGAATGCCACTATCTACTACAAACCACGAATATAACATGATTCGTACAAAGAATTTACGTTTCATTAAGTAAATAAAGATACAGGAGAAAATGCAAATGATATTATTGATAATGAAGACAATGATTTATTCTGTTCAGTAGTATAAACTGGCAGGTTACTATGTGGTTACGTTGAGTAAAATATGATGATTTAAAGTTTTGTGGTATTATTACTGGATTAGTAGATGATGATTATCCAATAAAAGTACTTAAAGCCATGAAACGCAGACGGAATTCTCCAGTTTGAATCTCATGACCACATTATTTGATAGAAAAAAATCAAATTGTGGTTGACATTAATGCTCCAAGATTGATAAAGTCTTGAGGTCTCTACAATCTCTAATTTTAAAAATTTTTATGTACTTTTATCTTATTTTAAACGTTAACCGCCATTAAAAGTTGTTTTGTACGAAAAATAAATTTGTTAAAACATAATTTAAATGGTTTTTTAAGTCGTACTTAAAATGAAAGTTTGCTAAATTTCCATTATGAACAAAAATGTCAAAAGAGTAACAGTATTTTGTAAAATCGAACGTAACCAGTTCATGCTTTATTTGAGGAATTCAACGACTAATCCTTTTTAAAGATATATAATTACTCTGCTATATTCTGTAAATTTTATTTCCATATACTTATATAATTCACAGAATTTCTACTGCAAACACAATTTTTGAATAATGTATTTTCCAGCGGTCGCAAGAGTTACAAAATTTTCATTTAATATCTAGAGAAGTAAAATGTCTTTTTTTACAAATTGCATAGTGTTTATGTGAGTATAATACATGTATTTTTAAGCGGTTGCATCAAATTTATTCTATATATATTTTGTAATAAAAGAATTTGAAGTATTTATGAAAATTTTCTCTGATGGTCACAAGAGTAACAATGAACGTTCCCTTTATTCAATTTTCAAAGTTCTCATTTCAATAACCAATGGTCCAAATGTGTTTCAATGTCCAAAATACCACAATAACCAGAATAATTGCAATGAAAATTTTGAAAAAATATATTGTGTTTCGAAATATAATTGTGTGTCATATAATTGTGTTTCGAATAATTGCAATGAAAATTTTGAAAAAATATAAATTTTTTTATACACTTAATTTTTTTTTATATAAAACTTCTGGTTAGTTTCTTCTTTTAAGAATTTTACACAAGTTTCTAAACTCTTCATTGAATGACCCTTGTGTGTGTGTTATTAGCTCTGCAATATGTCACATGAAGGAACTTTTACATGTAGGAAATTTGTGAAAGTTGCGTTGTTAAGCGCAAATTGACAACAAAAGCAACAAGGACTATTCTTCAAAATAGAGGCCATCATAGTCCACGACTTTCTGCCATCGTTCTGCCAGATTCCGGATTTGCTGGAAGCACCATGGCGGCTGCTTGGAATCGAAAAACTCTTGACAGGCTTCTTCAACTTCATTAAAGGATTCAAATCGATGGCCCTTGAAAAGTGTTGCATTGATCGAAAGAGACCATAATCGGATGGAGCCACGGTATACTGGTGGTATACTGGAGCCACGTCTGGACTGTAGGCGGAGTGTGGAAGAATTTCGACGCCTAGGTAATACAAATTCTGGTAACTACTAGACTAAAAATTTCCCAGAACTTTTTGCTCAACCTAATAGCATATCTAAAACTGAAGGTCTAAAACACATTTTACGGGAAAATGTCTGAAATATCTAAGCTAGGTACTACCAATTTTATAAAATTAATAAATCCCCAAATGAGTATCATAGAAGAAAATGGGTTAATAGTAATATTTTTATGGCTCTAGTACAGGTTTTATACACTGCATAACGCCAGAATCAAAATAGACGTAATGGCGATTATCTTTTACTGTATCCGAAATGTTGTCTATTAGGGAAGAATGCTGAAAGTGCCTTTTCAGCTATAATATGCGTTTTTAAGTTTAACTAAATTTTTGCATACTACATGGTGTGCATAAATTCTATAGAACATATACAGGACTACACAAAAGAATTCGTAAGCAATACTGAGAATGAACGTGAATTGCTTAAAGATGTTTTTTAATTTGAGTTAAGCAACTTCAAGTTGATTTTCAAGCTCAACTACACTACATTTAGTATGATACTAAGAGATGCTTGTTGTATATAAATAAAATCATAAGCAGGGCTGTACAAGGAACTGGATACATGGCCGCCTATGAATAGTAATTCTTGGAAGTGGGATTTCAATAGTTTTAAGCATGTTTTGGCCTGAATTAAATTTCAGTGTAATATGTGGCGTGTATAAGAATGTATGGAATATACAGGACTGTATAAAAGAATTCAGGTACGTTTCAATCTCTTGGTAGAAATTGCTGAGGGGGAATTTAACTGTGTTATGCCTTTTCTTACTAAATTAAATTTCAGCATATTATGTAGAATCTGTACAGTTCTATAAATCATATACAGAGTTGAACAAAAGAATTGGAGCACTTTTATGTCTATAGGCGGTAATTGTTGAAATATGGTTTTTAAATGCGTTATACGTTTTCTAAAATGTTTACTTAGATAACTTCTAAAATGTTTATTTTTTACCGTATTAAAAGGCAAAGCTTTGTTAAGGGTGTAGTCAAATCCAAACTGCTGATTTTCTGACTCATTTTTAAATTAATTTTGGTTCTGAAACACATCAAATTGGCAGATTCTGTATTCAGAAACACAATGTGCTGTGCTTGACGATTTTTTGATGAAGGCAAAGTATAATGCAAAAAATGCTGTCAAAATGGGCGTTTTGAACCAAATTTCCCAGAGCGAGAGAGCTTGGGAACGAAAAAAATAATCATACTGAGAAAATAATTGTTTATAAATCGAATTCTAATTAATTGAGCGAAAAATGAAAACACACGGCCGCTTATACATCTCTTCAAAAAATCACGTCAGCAAGTTTCATGTTTTCACCTTTAAAATTGAGTCTGAAAACGTATCAGAAAATTTTGAGTTGTTGAGTTGTGGAAAAAAAAATTTGAATACCGCCTTAAAGCATTCTGGAAGTGTTGGAAAGCGTTTCACAATCTATTCTTGACACATGATTTTTCTTCGTTGTTTTTGTGGGGTTTTTTTTCTTTTGTCTAGGCTGTAAATCGAATACTAATTATAATTTTCTTTTTAAGAGTTTATCTACATGTCTTTCCACCCCCAAAGAACCTATAAACTTTATTTTATGACTTTTAGCAGTCTCTAATTTATAAAATCCGATTATCTTTCATAGCGACAAAAAGCGGGTCACTAGAAGATAAAAAGCGTTTCATACGCGATGCTACTATCTCTACACGGGAATTAAAAATGTCAGTTTGCATAGAAAGTATAAATTCGACTAGACTGATAAAGATATGCTAAGCAAACACAAACAGATATTCATCTTCTTCTACGAGACAAACGAAGTCTTCCCATTTTCTGTCTGCTTGAAAAGCGAAATGACTTGCGCTGATGAAAAATGACGGATGATTAAAAAAACAGTTTGATGCTTTGCATTGTTCCATAACAGAGTTATATGAGGAAAGATGGCATTTTCCACGGAAAGATAAAATTATGAATTAACTCAAAAATCCTCGAAATCTATTTAGAGGCTGTCTATTTTTGCCTTAAGTGCTGCAGAAAGACTAATATATATATTTTTTCTTTGCTTCATCATTCATTGCCAGGTTCTTTGAAAACGTATAACTTCTACTTTAGAATAAGGATAGCAAAAAGACTCATTTTGTTTTTAACTGCGATTTTTTTTTTTTATAAAAGAATTAAATATAACCCCATTCACAAAGAAAAAAAAATCAAGCATTTTGGATACAAGTCAGTTTTCTTTTATTATTCATTCCTTTTTTTCCCAATGTAAAGAGAAATATAAAAAAAAAAATTGTATTGCTCGCAGGTAAGAAACTCAAGGAGAGTGCCTTCGTTGTTTACAAAAGGCTTTTGAGGTATAAATATAAAAATGGTCAGGCTTAAATAGAGGAGGGGGTGGTAGAGGGTCCATGAACAGAATCAGCAAGTTTTGCCGGCGAACTTCCAAGTCGTTATGAAAGGTGACAGATGCGAGGGGAAGTTTGCAGTCACATAAATTCGCTGTCTATTTCTATCTTGATTATATTCTCATTCATTTTTTTAAATAGATATTTATTTTGGCGTAACTAACCGTATTATCAATGCTTTTTGGGAATCAGTGACGTGACTCCATAAAAGATATAAAATACGGTAGGACTCCCGACGTGTTTCATTTAAATTTCACGAGGTCTTTCAACTGTGACGGAGAAAAAGAAAATTCATTTTATTATACACTTAAAAAATCCCGGTCAGCTGGTCTACATGCACAGGGAGATTTCACAATTTTTTTCTTCTACAACCATCCCTCCACCTTTTTAGTATTTATTTATTTATTTATTTTCTAAAAGAGTTTGTCCTAGCAAAAAAACTTGTCAATACAAACGTTGTAGAAAACATTAAGAAGATTTATAATAAATTTAAGTGGATTTGATATCTTGTGAATTGACGAAGTTATGAATTTTTTCTTCTTCAACCTCCTTTTTGTATTGTTTTTATTTATTTATTTATTTTTGTTGTTGTTGTATGAGATGATCTTATCAAAAACTTGTCAATATAAAAGGTGGAGATAATATTAAGAAGATTTATAAAAAAAAAATAATAATAATAAGTGGATTTGATATCTTGTGAATTGACGAAGTTGTGATTTTTTTCTTCTTAAAACCCTACTCTTTGTGCCCCTTGAGCCCATTTTTAATTATATCAAAAATCTGTCATACATAATTTTTTTGCCCTTTTCCTAGAAGCAATAATAACTTTAAACTGATTTGATGCGTATCATAATTAAGAAGTTATGCGGTTTTTTTCTTTTGTTTTTTTTTGTTGTTTTTTTTTTGTGTGTGTGTTTTTACAAAAACCCTCCCCCATTTCCATCCCCTTGGTCCGACTTTGCCCAAAACGAACTTAACCGAGATTTTCTGCCCCTTGATTTTATGTATTAGTTTGGAAGAGATTTGTGCAAAATTATGAAATTATCGTGTCCATAAAAAAAGTGATATATATATATAGATAGGTATATATATATATATAAAGTTTTGAACTGGGGGTGGTTTGGGGTTCTAGGGGTCATGATCGGCGTAGATCTGCAAACAATTTCCAGAAATTCCAACATAGGGGAGAACGTAATAGATAGTATTTCTTACGAAATCAACCTAAAAATATTTAGGCCTTTAATTTTATTAAGTTTTAGTAAGAAATCACATTTATAATTAAAGTTACAACTTTTCTCAATAACAACACATGTTTTCAGTGAAGTCGTTTTCCAAAAAAAAAAAAAAAAAAAAAAAAAAAAATCAAGATTTATCTTCTAATGTCGGAGTTGATGGAATTAAAATGCCGTCATTTGAACACGAAAAATATTTCACTTTTTATGAATTAAAATAAACGCGTAGAAAATGTCATTTTTTTCCCCGCTGAATGTAATTCCATTTTTAGTGCTTTTATGAAAATTTTTAACCAAAAATTTGGGGTTGGGGGTTGGGGGGTGGGTTAATAATTGTTTAGTAGAGATATAAGTTATTTAATCTTTTTGGTTGAACATAAGACTAGAAAAAAACAAGATGTAAGATTTCTAGAGGTCCCTTTGTCGAGAGATGGTTTTTGAGTCTGTAGAATAAACCAATACATGAAACTTAAATATATGAAAACATGTTTTATATAATTCGAATTTTCCTGAAAAAGTAATCAAAATGTTTTTCCACATCAAATAGAAAAGAACATTTCTTCGGCTCTACTAGTTTCATTACTAAAAAATTAAAGTTTCAGTACTAAATATAAAAAATAGTGCAGAAAATGTGTACATTTTCCCAATACATGTTACAGGATAATATAAAAATTAACAATGAGCTTAAAACAATGTAATATATTAGCAGCGGAGAGACACTCGGTACACAAAATATCATTTCAGAATGTGTTTCATTTTCATAATGTCCTATGTATTTTTTTCTTTTCAGAAAATAAATTCTACACAATGAACTGAATCAAAAAAATAAAAATGCCTTATCATTTCTATAAACGCAATGTGAGCAATGCAATAAAGAAATGCTACAATTTTTACACGTTTTAACTTCGTCCAAGTGTGTAAAAATGGAATTTTCTAAAGGATTTTTCACTCACTTCCTGATGAATTTGAGCTCTAGAAATTATATACAGTTGTGTGTTCCCGATGAGAATACAATATTTTCAAAACTTATTACAAACTAATTGTAACTTAATTATAACTAATTATACTGCAGAGGAATGGGACTTAATGTGAATGGAACGTCAATTTTTACTCTACAATTCAGAGATGACCAAGTTATAATTGCAAAAAGTAAAAATGATATAGAGAAACTGATGATAAAAATTAAGGAAGAATAAGAGAGACTCTACATGAACGTTAGCAAGACCAAATACTAAGGATGGAATGAGACAGACCTAAATCTAAATAATAACATAAAATAGAAAGCTGAAAGCATTATAGATATCTTGGTGTAGAAATTAATAAAGAAGGAAGAGACTCACAGGAAATTAAATACAAAATTTGTCAGAGGAGAAAGGGTATAAAACTATTGAATTCTATTTGGTATAGTAAAGAGACCTCTAGGAAAAGAAAGTATAATATATACAATTGCATTGTAAAGAGCATATTGTTATATTGAACAGAAGAATGGAGAATTATGGAGGCAGAAAGAAAGAAATTAGTGGCAGTAGAAATGGATGCCTTAAGAAGATCATGTAGGGTATCAAGAATAGAAAGAATCAAGGAAATTATGAAAATAAATGGAACCATATTTAATGATATTAAAAAAAAAGCAATTAATCTGGTATGGTCATGTTAAAAGAATGAGTGATGAAATACTACCCAAAATCGCATCTAATTATAAAATTAATAAAAAATGGAAACGGGGAAGACCACGAAAGAACTGGATGGATGATATTGAAAAGGTGATGAAGGATAGAGGCCTGGAAGAGGAATGGACCCTTGACCGGAAGAACTGAAAAATACTATTGTAGATTTTTCGGATGGCGGCATCTGACGACTGACGCCATAAATTGAGTTTATATATATATATTTATAAATTAATCGATTCATTTTAATTAAATTTTGATTATACGTTGAGAAAATCTTTTTAGAAATACTATAGATAGTTTAAATAGTTTTCAGATGTGACTTTTTAAGTCTATGACCAGGTAATTCAACATTAAATATTTGTTTGTTACAATAATGTAAAATTGCATCAACATAAAAATGTGTTTTTTCTTTCCTGTTACCACATATTAACAAGAGAAGAAAATCATACGTCAAGCATAGATTATGAAACACTTTCCAGCACATTCAAGATACAGTAACAAAATTTCCACGTTTAATAAGATGACAGATGATATTTAAGTAAACAGTTTGAAAAACACATAACACATTTGAAAACCCAATTTCAGCAATTACCATCTATAATCCGAAAAATATTCAAATTCTTTTATGAAATCCTGTACATGATCTATAGATTTAGATTTGTATATATGCTACATAGTATACTAAAATTTTATTCAATAAAAAAACGCATAACACATTTGAAAATTCCTCTTCAGCAATTTCCATCAATGAACGGAAATGAATTATTTTGTGCAACCTTATGTATATAATCTATAGAATTTATACACACCGAGCAATCGGCAAAAAGTTGGTTGAACGTAAAAACGCGTATCGCAACTGAAAACGCACTTCCAACAATTATTGCTTATGGACAATACTGCAACTAAATTCTTTTGGACATCACTGTAAATGAACGATAAATGTGATGCACTCGCTATTTTATAATGAGCATCTTGTAGCTCATCTCAGTAACGTATATCAATTTCAGTATGTTTGGAATAGTGTAACGTTATTAAAATACATTGCAAGCAATTTCCCCCTTCCATATAGACTGTCATGCAACGCAATACTTTTGAGCGTATTCCATTATGTTATGCTCTAGGAAGAAAAATCGTTTGCAGTGCATTTTAATGATATTAAGGTTAGTTGGGGCAACTGGGCCATGATTTTACAATGTGACTCTGGAGATTATGGCAATTCAACTTCAAAAAGATAATGTTCATTTGAATTAAAGTCTGAACTTCTGTAAATGTGTTCAGTTAGGTTCCCTCTATCAGATAGAAATGCTCAAAATTACATTTTAATATTTAAAAAAAAAAATGCAAATTTTATCGTTCTTTCCTCATGGGTCCAGTTGCCCCATAAAAATGGGGCAAGTAGACCAGGAGGGTTTATGTTCCACACGCGTTTATTGTTTTTCATATGGGATATCAGGCTTTGTTTGAAAAAGTAGAAACAACTTAAAAAAAAATTAAACCAGGCAGATCATGTAAATTATATATCAACTAAAGAGCGTTGTAAGGGAAACCTTTGCTGTTAATGTGTCTAAAAAAAGCACTAAAAGTGAAAGTTAGATTTATTTGCACCAAAAACATAAAAATTAAGTAAGTACTTATGTACTTTAGTATAGGTAATAAGTATCAAAGTCACATGGGTATTTTAAGGGAAAAAATAGCAAGGTAAATCTATGAACAAACGACTACGTAAGTACTTAAGTACTTCATCTGTATCGTACAATTTCAAGGTTTGGCTATCTCGCTTTCAGGGGCAAGGTACTTGCATTCGTGAAATGTTGAAATAATTTAGTGACACTAGTATTTACAAGAGAATCTATTTGTAAACAAGTAAAAGTATATTTTTGCGTACTTAATAAAGGTGAAATTTTAATTATAAAATTCCGGTGCCAATGTGGCAATTAAGGATTAACATTATGTGATGCCATAATGGCATCGCCGCTCAAAGGGTTAAGAAATTTGGTTTGATACCACCCAATATGCTTTTTTTTTTAAATTTATTACGTAATTTTAATAAGGTATTCTATAATTTTCTTTATTGTGAGCAAAAAACAATGGAGAAATTTATTTCCCGTAGTAAGAGGAACTCAAAAAAATTATTTATAACTATTTGGGTAACTGGATCCAGCATGGTCCAGTTACCCCAGATACATGTCCCAGTTACCCCATTCTTGAAAATTTTATGGTGTAACTGGGACACTGGGCTTACATTTGAAACACAGAGTAAATATATATAGATACCTAATAATATTAATGTAATTATATGCCTAATCTTTTAAAAAAAAGATTGTTTAATAAAAGTACTTACAGTATTTTAATAAAACGCCAAGGAAGTTCAGCCATATTGACGTTGTTTTTAAAAAAAGAAACGTAAATTTTTGACACTCTATCACAGCAAAGTGAGAGTTATGATTGAATTGACACACGTTGTTTTAGGAAGTAAAGATTAAGGTGCATTGTTCACAAAAGCTAAAACTTAAAAAACATCAACAGTTTTTTATAAAATAGCCTATGACCCAGTTACTTCGTGGGTCCAGTTACCCCAACTAACCTTACTCAATTACAAAAATGATAAAATTGATATGAATTTTCGAGGTGCACTAAAACATGCTTTCTTTAGAATATGAGGGGCAAAGCATTTATCATTCATTTACAGGGTCACACAAAAGAGTCAGTTATATAATAATCACGGGTGGAAAAGAAACTGTTCGCAGCGTATTTTAATTATGTTGCGCTATTTCAAACATGATGAAATTGATACGCATTACTGAGGTTCACTACAAGATGCTTGCAGAAGAATATAATGTGAGTCACATTTATCGTTCATTTACAGGGACACATAAAAGATTTCGGATGTATTGTCTGAAAGGGATGATTGCTGAAAGTCTGTTGTCTGTTATGGTATGCGTTTAAAGTTCAACTAACTTTTTGCACACTACGTGGTGTTTATAAATTACATAGACCCTGTACAGGACTACACAAAAGAATTCATAAACATTACTGAGAACGAGTGTGAATTGTTTGAAGGTGTTTTTTTTTTTATTTGAGTTATGCATTTTCAAGATCAACTACATTTAGTATACTCAGAAATGTTTGTAGCATATAAATCAAATTATATACTAAGCAAATAACTAAGCAAGGAACTGGATAAATGGCCGCCTATCGTTAGTAATTCCTGTAAGTGTGATTTAAGCATTTTAAACATGTTTTTGCCTCAATTAAATTTCACCTTAATATGTGACGTATATAAAAGCCTTTAAATAATATACATGGCTGTATACAAAAGTATTCAAGTACGTTTCTGTCTATTGGTAGAAATGACTAAAAGTGAAATTTTCAATTGCGTTATGCGTTTTTAACTAAACTAAATTTTAGCATACTGTGTAGAAAATATACAAATCTAATGACAGAGCTGCACAAAAGAATTGGATTACTTTCCGGCTATGAGTAGTAATTGCTGAAATCTGGTTTTAAAATATGTTATGTGTTTTCTAAAATGTTTTCTTAGGTATCTTCTTTGACTTATTAAAAGAAAACGTTTTGTTAAAGTATTCTGGAAATTTTGAAAAGTATTTCATAATCTATGCTTGACACATGATTTTTCGTTCTTGTTTTATATACTCTTTTAATGAATTTTATGAGGTCAGATTTTCAAGATCAAATGGCATTTAATTTGAACTTACCAAATCATGTGAGGCACTCAATGTATTGTTTTTTCTGTAATTCATTAATTATATAGGAAAACAAATTATCACTATTTTGTCTTGCAAGCGCTGCCTATAAGATAAAAGTTGTAGATTTTGAATCCCTTGCATCTAAAAAATGATCGAGGCTTTACAAATCTAGTCACTCAGCCAATTTACGGGGGCACGACAAAATTAGACAGTACCATAGACACAAAAACTTCTTAGTCAGGCCTTGTATACGATATTACAGCGCATCAGCCCATATAAGCGTTTACTAAAGCGAAATATTTCTTTCAGATCATATTATATTACTATATCAATTCACGATTCTATTTTAATCCGTTGGCTACCCACCGTACACATGTGTACCAATATAGTTACCAAATACGACTATTTTTTTTTTTTTTTTTTTTTTACTTTGTCTATTACTATTTCCAAACAACAATCGTCGTGGTAGATTTCTGTTAGAAATATATCACGAAGGTTGCTTTTCGGAAATAGTGGTAGCATAAGCGCAAAGTTTTGAAAATTATTGGTGGGGCTTAACAGGAATACAGTAGACTTGCGATTTTACGACACCCGATGTAGCGACCATTGTATGAAGTCCCGACCATTTTTCAATAATTACAATGTTTTTCCTCGCTCGTTTTAACGGCCAGCAAATAATCCGAATCTTGATTTAGCGACCTTCGACAACTTTATTTCACATTCTCCAGAAATTAAAAATCTAGAAGCAGTAAAGATAATTTTTCTTTCCGCAAATGTTGCATGCGTTTTATAGTGTATGGCCAAGGTGTTATACAGTGTTTCAAAAAATGTATCGAAGAAACTAGTCAATGGTATTCTAATCAAGATAGAAGTGAACAAAACTCATAAAACAAATTCGTTAGTGGCTATTCATATAGCAAATGATGCTTGACAAGCAGTTTCTCAGGACACAGTTTTGCTTCTATTCCGCCGGATATTTAAAGAACCATGGTTGGGAAATTAAACCTTCTACCCAGGGGTAGAAAAAAATAAACACAGAAAGTAAAGATTCCAATCATCTATTGCAAGCATTACAGTTAACATGTTGTTTAGCAGGAAAACGAACTTTTTTGGAAGGGAAGGGAATTTCTAACGGCTACTTTCAGAAGATCAATGACCTAACAGTATTCTGGAAGTTTCCAGGCGCCATTTAAAGCAAAAAAGTATAACATGATTATTCAAAAAATTTTAATTAAGCAGTCTAAGTCATTTTTTTTATTTTGTAAAATATTTAAATTAGTTCTTATAAATTATTCCATAATTTTTAAACATTTTTTAATTCTAAAAATTTAGACTAAATACTACAAATATATTTTTTAATTGTATAAATCAGTAGTTTTTACTACATTAGAATAAATACTAGGTATTTTTGAAGGGCATTAAAATCAACCAATATTAGCAACTTTTGATTTAACGACCATTCGATTTAACGTCCTATTTGCCGAGGTCCCGTGAAGGTCGTTAAATCGCGAGTCTATTGTGTAAATACTTTATACGCAACGCAAATACGTATATGTGCATCACTACGCGTATGTGTGTGTAATAGAGATCAATTATATATTTAATGTTGCTTTTTAAACTCTTTTATTGAAACTGAGCAGGAATAATATATAGTGAAACAAATTATAATTGAATGTACTATATAAATATAAAACATTAAGGCAATATTAGAATTAGAATGCACAGTCCCGTTTATACAAAGTGATACGCTCGCTGTTATTTTTTAATCGTTTACAATAAAATCCCGACGAAATTTAACTTTGAATAAAGTCTTCTTTCAGAAACTGGATATTTGTTTTCTATTTTCGTTTTTTAAACTAAAAAATTACCACTCAAAGATAAAAACTCCTAAGCTATGAATAAATAAATAAATTAAATTAAATTAAATTAAAATACAATAAAATAAATTAAAAAATCCAAAAAAATTACCTGCCAAGAAAATAATAGAAAAAAAATCAAAATTTCATAAAATATTAGAAAGTTAAAAATTAAAAAAACCTTTTTTTAAATTAGAGGGAAGAAAAATCCATCTTAGAAATTACTAATGGAGCTCAAGCACTATGAGCCCTATTTCGAATTTTATATTATATATATATTTTTTTAATTTGTTTATAGTTTTTGTTTATTTTAGGTATAATCGAGAAACAAAATAATAAGCAGTATAAAGAAGAATCGACGACACATAAATGTGGAACCTGGACTTCAAAATCTTGCAAAACTAATTTTGGAAGGTTAATTTTGACGTTCAATATTAAAAGTTTTGTTATTAATTTTTACCATTTTAACAATTTAGAAAATATTTATATTTCTATGAAACATGCATGAATAAATACGGAAAAAAACTAGTCGGATGCGGCAATCCCAAAACTTTCTTCTATCTCATAAATGTTAATACTTCCTGAAAAATGCAGCATACCAGTGCCATCGGTTAGGTAATTTATACCAAAATATGATCATCAACAACTTATATCAACTTCTAATTGAATCTAAAGTTTGATGAAAATACGTGCATTAGTTTTTGAGATAGAGCTATTGCGTAAATCGTCAAACATTTTAGATAGCAGTGCTACACTGCTACTTGTTGGGCGATTTACACCAAAAACTAATTAGGACCAATTTATACCAGGGACTAACTGAATCTGAAGCTTGATGAAAATTCATGCATTAGTTCTTGAGATACAGCTATTGCGGAAATCGCACAAAATGCAGCATAGCAGTGCCACCTGTTGGGCGATTTACCCCCAAAAACTAAACAGCACTAATTTATATCAGGGACTAACTGAATCTGAAGTTTGGTGAAAATTCGTGCATTAGTTCTTGAGATAGAGCTATTGCGATAATCATGAATAACGCAACATAGCAGCGTCACCTGTTGGGAAATTTTCACTAAAAAGTAATAAGCACCAAATTATATCAAGGACTAACTGAATCTGAAGTTTTATGAAAATCCGCGCTTTAGTTCTTGAGATAGAGCTATTGCGGAAATCGTAAAAAATGTCGCACAGCAGCGCCACCTGAAAAACGATTTACACCAAAAAGTAATCAACACCAGTTTATATCAAGGTCTAACTGATTCTAAAGTTTTGCGAAATTCCGTGCATTAGTTCTTGAGATTGAGCGCCCACAAATTGTTTGTCACATACAGGCTCACAAAGTGACAGACATACATTTTCCCAAAACCATCAAATCTCGTTCACCACCTTCTAAAAAGTATAAATCCATCGAAAACCGGAAGTCGAAATTTTTCATGAATCCAATACTTTCTTCTTGTAAAGATAGAAGAAATTAAAAAGAAATAATAGTCTAAATTAACGACAAGGTTCCTAATCTACGATCCAATTTCAGATAAATTTCGTCCTACCACACTAGTGCCACAAAAAGTGGGACAGAGAGACGTAAAAATCGGGACATAAAAATACGCTATTAAAACAGAACCTGCTTAGAACGGAACCCTGTCTTAAACGTAAAAACTTCATAATCCTCACGGTCGGAATACCGTGCAATCTGATAAGACAAAAGCCTGTTTAAAATGTAATTTTTTTCCTTCCCTTGCGATTCCGTCTTGGCGGGTTTTATTATACTAAACAACTATTGTGTTTTATTATATAAAACACAATAGTCTTATAGAGTAAAACCTCTCAAAGCGGAATCGTTAGAGACAAAAGGTTGCCCAATTATGGACAAAATTCCAATTTACCAGGTATAATGGTATATTTTTCTGATGGTAGGGACAGTAAAAATTTTAAACAGAATTCCGTTATAGATAGATTCCGTTTACACAAAATTTACTGAGCAAAGTACAGTAAAACTCGTGAAAACAGAATTGCTACGAACGATAAATAATTACTTTTAGACAGGTTTCCGCCTAGGAAGGTAGGTTTGTAAAATTTTTCTTTCAAAGGGGCTCTAAAAATTTTTCGTTATACACAGGTTCTGTTTTTAGAGGTTTTCCTACGTTAAGGCTTTGTATCACTCATTTCTTTTTCCAGATCTGAGTTCTGCTTGTGTCCTTTCTTTCCCCCCTTTCTAAACACGCCTATGCCTTTATGAAGCTGTCAACGAGTTGGGGTCAAGCAGGGGGTCAGAGGGGAAGCGGTTGGGGGCCAAGTAAGGGAAGAAAACTCCTTTAGGGCAGTCTTGGACACAGAAAGAAATGGACAAGAGTTCTTCTACGGGAAAAAAAAAATAGGAGCGAGCTTTCCAATATTCAGATAATTCCACAGATCGGACAAAGAGCGTCCAGGGGCTTGATATTGTGTCCCCCCCCCTCTCCCCGCCTCTTCATGTACCGTTATTTAAAAAAACTAAACATTTTCGATGCCTTATAAAACATTTTGAAACATTAATGATTTTATATTTAAAATATATAAGCTAAGATATTTTGCATGTAATTATCAATTAAATAAGTTGAGCTGATCTACAATTTTCGTTATATTTTTTGACCATTATCAAGAATATATATGTGTGTGTGTCAGAAAGAAAAGTTTGTCATTCTAAAAAATAAAATGTAAAGAAAGAAAAATATTCGTATAAGAGCTATAAAAGAAATTACCTTGATATCCAGGTTTAATATTTAAAAAATGTATAATAAAATTCAAGTAATAAAAAATGTATATTATAAATAGTTAGCTGCATCAAGTTTCAAATTTAGGTTTTTAGAGAATGAGACAGATAAAAATAAAATTCATGGCAGCTTTTAATCGTCGTGTTTAAATAAATAAATAAATGGAAATAAATATTGTTATTTAGAAAAAAAAAAAAGAGGCCGTAGTAAGTAAAAATAAATTCTCTACCCGGCATTTTTAGGTAAATTTCTGATAAAAAGCAAGCATAATTGATTGTAAATTATAAACTTAAAATTCTTTCACTTCAGTGAATAGGTTAGATTGAGAGCATCCTCTATCACCTTAAAGAAATAGGAATCACTTATGCAATATAGAAATTCGTCATTCAATAATTAATTTAAAAGGAAACTAATTAAAAATTCAAGAATTATTCCGATGAAACATTCATGTTATTTACCGTCAAATCTTGACGGGCACTATCTAGAAATTCTAATCTTGAAATTTCAGCTATATAAAAATTTCCTAAACCAAAATTCATCGGCCACTAAAATCAGGAGTGTCAGTACCCAATTCGCCCATTGTTTAATCAATCCATAGGTGAGCCTGAATTTTTATCCCAAAATTAATGCCACTGTAAGTAATTATATCTTATTATATTTTTACTTTCTTCTATCTTTACAAGAAGAAAGTACTGGATTCGTGAAAAATTTCGACTTTCGGTTTTCGACAGATTTACACGTTTTAGGGGTCAGATATTCCAAAAAACATGTTTTTACAAAATGTCTGTCTGCCTGTATGTGACAAAAATTTTGTGGGCGCTCTATCTCAAGAACTAATGCACGGAATTTAATAAAAATTTATATTCAGTTAGTCCCTGATATAACTCGCTGCTGATTAGTTTTTGGTGTAAATCGCTCAACAGGTGGTGCTGCTATGCAGCCTTTTTCACGATTACCGGAATGGCTCAATCTCCAGAACTAATGCACGGATTTTCATCAAACTTCAGATTCAGTTAGTCCTTGACATGAATTGAAGTTTTGTAAATTTTGGTGTAAATCGCTCAACAGGTGGCGTTGCTATCTGCATTTTTTACGATTTCCGCAATAGCTCTCTCTCAACAAGTAATGCTTGGATTTTCATCAAACTTCAGACTCGAGTATACTTTGATATGAATTAGTGCTGTTTGTGTTTTGGTGCAAATCGCTCAACAGGTAGCGCTGCTATGCTGCACTTTTCTGAATTTCCATTATAGCTGTATCTCAAGAACTACTGCAATAATTTTCACCAAACTTCAGAATCAGTTAATCCTTGACTGGAATTGACATTTTGTACATTTTGGTGTAAATAGCTCAATAGGTGGCGCTGCTATGCTGTATTTTTCAGAACTTCCACTATAGGTGTATCTCAAGAACTAATGCACGAATTTTCATCAAACTTTGGAATCAGTTAGTCCTTGACATGAATTGACATTTTATACAGTTTGGTGTAAATCGCTCAACAGGTGGCGCTGCTATGCTGTATTTTGTGTGATTTCCGCAATAGCTCTATCTCAAGAACTATTGCTTGGATTTTCCACAAACTTTAGATGCAGGTGTACCAGGACATGAATTAGTGGTGTTTATGTTTTGGTGCAAATCGTTCAACAGGTGCGCTGCTATGCTGCATTTTTCAAAATTTCCCCTATAGCTCTATCTCAATAACTAATGCACGAATTTTCATCAAACTTCAAATTCAGATTTACTTTGATATGAATTGGTGCTTAATTGATGTAATTTCTTGTACTATTTAAATGATTTAATTGACGTGATTTATATAGAAGAAAGTTTTGTGATGGCCACAACGTACTAGTTTCATATTAGAAAATATCCTGAATTACAGTATATTTTTTTTTTTTTTTTTTTTCTCAGCTGGTTGTTAGTTGCTTATGGAAGATTATCCGAAAACTAATTTAACTGCTAATACTTTGGATAGATTTTGTTGGAGCATTGGATTTGTACATTCGAAAGGTCTCTTTTATTTATTTCTCTGTTTATTAATACTTTTTTACTATGACTATAAAATGAGAAAATTGAAGCAATATAAAGAACAAGAAAACTGCACATAACTATAAATGTTGAGTTCGGATTAATTTTAAAAAGAATTATTGGATTCGAGTCTGGCATAACCTGGCGTGCGTTAGATTCTAGACTGTGATCCATATTTGTTCTAATATCGATGGTCTTGTAAATTTTAAATCTTTTGCGTATTTTTTTATCTTTTCTTGTTAACCCTTTGTCTACCGACAGTACTTATAAGTATCATTAAAATAACTTGTTATAAAATTTATTTAATACATCGATTAGTTGTGATACAGTTTAGAATGAGTTATAGATACATTACTTTATCTTAATTATGGGTTACACAAAGCAAAAATATTTTTAAAAGGATGATTTATTTTTCCTTTGCATCTTTTCAGATTTCTTGTCATAGGGGGTCGAGAGGGGGAATTTTTCAATTCGGAAATACTTTTTAAATTTCTATTGTAAGAATATTATGTTTGTACATTTCCTAATTCTACAGAATACTAATAAAAGTGTGAGTGGTGTTATAAATATTGCACAAAATCCCTATAAATTCAAATTTAATTAATCCTTCTAAATCTTTCAATCCTTCTAAAATTTATTAAATGATTATTTAAATCTTTTAATGTAGTCTAAACAATTCACGAAAAATGCTTTAGGAGATGAAATATTCATAATTCAGTACATAAAGGGTTAAAAATTATCCTAGTTACAATTAAATAGCATATTGAATTGATACTCATTCAAACAAGTTTGAATTTTCTTATTTTATTATTCAGTAAGATTTATAATCTTCTAAATATGGTATTGAAATATTTAAATGGATTCTAGACCGAAAGTAGGTTTTTAAATATTTTTAATAATTTAATAATAAATTTAATAATAAATTAATAATAACATAATTTAATAACAATTTTAAATAACATGATGAATTAATGAAATAATGAAAATGATTACTATAAATAAGCAATTAAACCTTCACTTAAATTGCAAATTAACATGGACGATATTTTAATTTCTTTTGCTGTTAAATGTTTTTTTTTTTTTTTCAGACATTCTAAATAAGTTATAAATAGCATAACAGTTTTCTTTTCTTTTTCTTCTTGAAAATGCAAATAATGTATTTTTCTGAAAACGGATATTTTAAATTTATTTTAGAGAAAGAAAACACAAAAAAAAGTGACCTTGTCCTCTTACGGACGTGTGTTTATATTGGCTGACGTTATAATTTCGATATCGAAACGCGTCCTTTAAATTTTATGGTGATTTACACAAGGTTTTATTACTTCATAGCTCATAATTGTTTGGATTACATCGGTCTTTTTAAATTTTTAATCTCTCATTTACCCCTTTCTCTCTAAAAATTATCCTAGATACTATTACATGGCATATTGAATTGATACATTCACACCAGTTTCATTATGAATTTTCCTTTTATTATTCAGGAAGGTTTATAACCTTTCAAATTTTGAATTGAAATATTTAAATGGATCCTACACCAAAAGTAAGCTTAAATAACTTAAAATACGTGGATAGTATCTTGAAAATGCCAGGCTTCAGCCAGGCTTCAACAGCCAGGCTTGCCAACAACAGCCTTGCAAATCAACAGCCAGGCTTGCCAATTTTGTGTCTTTACATTTAAAAATGAGTCAGAAAATGTATCAAAAAGTATCTCGTTTGTTGAACCATAAATTTGAGAACCATCTAAAATTTATTTTAGGGGACCAAAAAAAATATATAGATAGATAGATATAGTTATTAATTTTTATTTTAAAAGGGTGTCACATATTTAAAGGGTATGTGTGCGTCGGGAGGGGGGGGGGGTAAAAACTACTTGTTTCCTTGAAACCTAATAAGATCTGAAATTCCGATGCATGCAAGGATGGAAATGTTTTCGTAGGTGTATCAAAACTATTTGTTGAAAATTGAAGAAAAGCGTATATATTTAAAAATATATGTGTATAGTGTTTTACGTAGTTTTATTTTCTAGAAATTATAATATGTTATTCAGAGAAAAGACGTTCGGGGGAAAAAAGCAGTATTTAGAGGAGAAAAAATGTTTTGCTACGTTTTAGTAAACGAAGCAACTGAAACGAAATATAGATAATTTAGCCTTTCACATCGACAAAGCAGAGAATTATAAATTAATCATGTAACATTTATATAAAAGGCAATTATAATCTAATGCACAGTAAGAGACTTCTATGTATTATTTGAAATCTAAAAGCTCTTTATATGTATTTTCAATAATAACAATAACAATAATAATAATAATACCATACTTGCCAACTAAATTTCGGTAAAACTCAAAAGATTTTGGGCAAAAAATCAGAAGAAATCAGAAAATTTTGGCGAAAAATCAGAAGAAATCAGAAGATTTTTTAAGTTTTATAACACTTTCAGTAAGGATTAAAAACAGCTGAATCCTTATAAATAACCAAATTTCAAAGAGAAACTCGAATAAAATATTCACTAATTTGCTATTACACAATATATATTATGACAAAAAAGAATAACTTGAATATATTAAAAATTACTATATATTTTTTTTTCTCTTTTAATATCCATAGATATCCCACCTTTCACTTTAAAAGACACTTAAAACTTCTGATCAGGGTTCGTAAATATCATGATATTTTCGAAAATATCAAAAATATGCGATATTTTGATATATATCCGATATTTTCAAAATAGTCAACTTACTGCTGATAATGAATATTTTCAAGCATAATATAAATTAGAAACTAAAACATATTGCAATTAACATACAAAACTTAAACAATAGCATTCTAAAATGCATTTCTCTTTTCTTTTTTTTTTTTTTTTTTACTTAGAACAAAATTGAAAATGTACTAATTGAAAACAGATACAATTTGCATATATTTGCATACATTTTTCATATGTATATAAACTATAGGATTTGTATCAAGTATCAAGAAAGTTTTATAAAATAAAATTTTAAATACAAATTAGTTTATTTTTTTTAATTGAAGAATTTTAACATAAATGTAAGCTTGTCTTATTGTTTATTCCCTAACCTGTAGTACAGTTTAGACTCAATTAAACCAAAATCAGAATATTCTTTTCTAATAATGCTGTATATAAGATTATGTAAATTACAGTTTCTCTTTCAGTGGCAGTTCTGAATTAATTGTCTCTCATAATTATTAGTTCTACATTTAAAAATAAAAGTTTCAAACATAAAGCTTAGAAAAGATATTTGTAAAAAAAATTTCTTGTATTCTTTGCCTAGAAAAGTCACTGCCAGAGACAAAGTTTTTTATCTAGAGAATGGCATAGTCAATAACAGTTGAAAATTTCATTTACACTTGTTTTGACTGAAAAAATATCAAAATTATCTTACACATTGATATTTTAAAAATAAGTATCAAATATACAAAATATCAAACATCTTGATATTTTGAAAATAAATATCAAGAATTTGAAAATATCGAAAATATCAAAATTCTTGATATTTTAAAAATAAATATCGGATTATATATCAAGATATATATCATGATATATATCAACAAAGCCTGCTTCTGATTCCTAATTTATTTATTTTTTTTTTTTTTAGGGTGATTCTGAGTAAAAAAAGAAAAAAAATTCTGAAATTCACAGCAAATTTTCTGAAAAGTTACAGCAGGAAGCGGGGGGGGGGGGGGGGAAATCCACTTCCGACACTAGCTATGCGTTTATTTCAGCAGCGGCCCTTTGACGAAATTCGCGATCTTTAGACGAAATTTTTGTTTTTTTTTCGCGATCTTTTGACGAAATTTGTGGAGTTTTTTCGCAATTTTTTGACGGAATTTTTTTTCGCGATTTTTTGACGAAATTTGCCGTTTTTTCGCGATCTTTTGAAGAAATTTGCCGTTTTTTCGCGATCTTTTGACGAAATTGGCAATTTATCTGCAAACAATTGACAAAATTAATTTTTTTCGGCGAAGATGTCGAAATTCGCGATATTTTTTATGTCCGAATTTTCGAATTGGTGGCCGATTTTTTTTAATTTTCGGAAATGAATGCCATAAATTTTTGAAAAATTCGGACCAAAATCACCCCTACGCGTTGTTTACGTAATCTTTTGACGAAATCAGCGTCTTTCCCGCGATCGTTCGGCGAAATTTGGGCTTTTTCCGCAATCCATCGGTGAAATTTGGGTTTTTTTCGCGATCCTTTAACGGAATTAGAGTTTTTACGTGATCTTTTTACGGAAATAGTGTTTTTACGCGATCTTTTGACGGCGCTTTTTTACACGATCTTTTGCAAAATTCGCGTTTTTTCACGATCTTTTCACGGAATTCGTGTTTTTACGCGCTCTTTTGGGAGGATTCTCGTTTTTTACGCGATCTTCCGACAAAATTTGCGTCTTTCCCGCGAACCTTCGGAGAAATTTCGGGTTTTCCCGCGATCCTTTGACGAAACTCGCGTAAAAAGCGTAAGAAAAGGCCGAAAATCGGAAGAAAATGACGAAAAGCGGAAGAAAACCCATTACGCGCGTAAAATCGGAAAACATGAAGATTTTTCGGAAGAATTCTGAAAAAATTGGAAGTGTTGGCAGCTATGTAATACCATACAATTATATAAAAGAAATAAAGAAGAGGTTAAGCATATGATTAAATTTTAAGTATTTTCATCAATAAGGAATTTTTTATCATAAAAAATATTCACATATTTATTTTTTGCATGTGCTAAATTTTATTATTTTAGCACTTTTATAAAATTTTGCTGACGTACTAGTCGATATACATGTAAGAAGTAAAACCTATAAGTAATAAATAGTGTCTCAAAATGATTGAAACGCATTTTAATTTTTCAACTGTTGGAGATATATAAACAATGTAAAAAGCAAAAGTGTGCCAAATAAGGCAGGGATTAAGATTGTATTGATGAAATAGCCCTGCCATTCATTTTCAAAAGGGTACATATTTTAAACTTTTATACGGTACCTAGATCCTATTAATTATATATATATAATATATATATATATATAAAATCAAACTCTAGCAAGTACAACAGTACCGAATTAAGAGACTTTGAATTTGAAAAAATTTAATAATATTTTGAAAATTAATGGCAGGACTATTTCGTCAACATAACTTTAATTTGTACCTTATTTTGAACACCGTTGCAATTTACATATGTATCTCTAACATGTTAATGATTAAAGTTTATTTCTATCTTTGTATTGGGACACTTTGTATACTTAATTTTGTACAATATATTAGCCGAAGTTTTCCAAACTTTTCAATTTTTTCTCTGACATCAAACACAAAAATAGCAAAAAATAAGGACAAATTCTGCATTTGTGATTGGCAGAACAATAATAAGGAAACAGTTATTACCTTCTACACTTAGAATTTGAAAGAAATTGGAGAATGTGTTGGATAAATAACACAATTTATAGTATTTAAGTTAGTTCTATTATTTTTTACGAACATTTTAAATTTACATTTATGAGAAAAGAAAACTATAAATTACAAAATACGCGAAATTAAATTCTACATTATGCTACAAATGAGGGATGAATGAAATTTATTTTAAATAAATAAAAGTTAATCACAAATATTTTAATTGCCTTTCTTCTTTTAATTTATTCATTTTTCCGTTCACCCCCACCCCCCTTTTTTTAACTGTGAACTTCAGGTGCTTTTAAAATATAGGGTTTATCTCTTATGGGCTTGGAAATTGTACGGAATGGATCAATTATTTTTGGTAGAAGACAGTCAAAATAAAAATCTTTTAACTTCTTTTTTATTTCTGTCTCACGGAAAGCGAGTATTTATTCAACCTTCATTTTGGTGTCCAAAAGACAAAAGCACAGGCATCCCTTTTTTTAAATATGCAGTTGTCCTTGCAAGTGATATTTATGTTATTTATTTTACAACAGATTTCGTTTTATCAGTTTTCAAAATGCTAGTATTCTCTTAAAAATAATTTGCAGAGCAAAAAATTTTACAACTCTATACAAGTTCGGACTTTTTCCACTTATACGATAAAGCTAGAAAATACCCCGCCGCGACATTCGACCTCTTTGATGTCAAAGGTCAACTCCCACCCTCTCTCCTCGTTTGATGGATGTTCTGAGGGGGGAGAGGAAATTTTCCAATATTTGTCGAATATCTGAAGTTTAAATAAACTTAAACGAAAAATTTTAATTTATATGAATGGATGAAAATACAGGCTTTCTTGTGTTGTTTTCAAAATTTTAAAACTCCAAATAGAATTGAAGTTATTTAATGTTATTTACATTTCGCATACTTCTTAAGACTTTAGCATTAAATTAAAAAATAAGTATACATTTTAAAATTATTTTGTCAACTAAAACAGAAAGCGACATCTTTTAAGAAGTGCACACAGAAAAAATGAGTTAAAAATATTAATTTTCTGATGAGATATTAGACAAATAAAGAGGCATTAAATGGCCATTGGTTTAACATTGGAGAGGGAAATCTAAAATCTGAGTGATAAGGGGCCAAGATCCACTCGATGCAGACTAACGAATAGCATGGTGCTAAAACAAAATTAACAAGAACGAAAAATCATGCATCCAGCATAGATTATGATACATTTTCCAGCACATTCAGAATACTGTATATCAATAGTTGGAAAAGCATCAGAATTTTTTTTGTTCATCCGTGTATATGATCTATAGATTTATACTACATCGTATGCTAAAAATTAGTTCAATTAAACGCATAGCACAGTTGAAATTTCCCTTTCAGCAATTTCCGTCAGTAAACGGAAATGCACTTGAGACCTTTTGTGTAGCCCTGTATAGGATCTGTACAATTTTTACACGCCAAGTAATGTGCAAAAAAAAAAAGTTAGATTTTAAAATGCGTACCACAACTGAAAACGCATTTCAAACAATTATTCTTCATAAGGAGCACTGTAGCCAAATACTTTTGTGTGTCCCTGTAAATGAACGATAAATTATATGCACACCAGATTCTACAGTAAGCGCTTATAGTACACCTCAGTGATATATGTAGATTTCAGTATGTTTAAAATAGTGAAATATCTTTAAAATACAAGGTGGCCATAATTAAACTGACGTTACTCAGAGTGTTCTGTAGCGTGATCTAATTGCGATAATGGCACCAAATTTTGTAGAAAGATTAAACAAAACGGGGGACGAAAGATTCCGCGAAAAAAAAAATTAGTTCCAAAAA
Organism: Maratus speciosus; assembly: GCA_963932465.1. Classification (NCBI taxonomy): domain Eukaryota; kingdom Metazoa; phylum Arthropoda; class Arachnida; order Araneae; family Salticidae; genus Maratus; species Maratus speciosus. The sequence continues at coordinate 147,905,793 of OZ010791.1, forward strand.
TCACCGCCAGGGGAGTATGTGGCGCTGTGTATTAGAAAAAGAGAGTTTCAAAAAAGAAAAATCAATACTGAAATAAAATTACCGTTTATTTAGCACATCCAACCCAGGTTCGATGTGGCCGCCGTTTTTGTGGACCACATATCGCATTCTGTGAACAGCACTTACAACAGCAGAGAATAACATATCTGCAGGAAACTCCCGTACAGTTCGCGATATGTTATCTTTCAACGTAGCCAGGTCCTGGACACCTCCGTGATAGACCTTGGACTTTAGGTAACCCCATAGCCAAAAGTCGCAGAGTGTAAGATCGGGGGACCGAGGTGGCCATGCAGTTGGAAAACAGTGGCTAATGATTCTTTCTGTTGTGAATTTCTGTCGTAGCAGCTGCTGTACCCGCAAAGCAATATGTGGAGGGGCTCCATCTTGCATGAAAATGATTTTCTCCAGGCACTGTCTTTGCTGAAGTGCCGGCATAACAAAGTTGTTTAGCATTTGGCGATATTTGTCTCCGGTAACAGGACAAGTTACAGGTCCTGGCGGAGTAATGTTCTCATTTAAGAATGGACCTATGATTATATCTGCTGTGAAACCACATCAAACAGTTATCTTTGGTGAATGCAAAGGAATTTCTTTGAATGCTCTTGGTGAGTTGTTATCCCAAATTCGGCAGTTCTGGGTATTTATAGTTCCATTCAGGTAAAAGTGGGCCTCGTCTCCCCATAAGATTTTCCAGGGCCAAGCATCATCCAACTCCATTCTGGCAAGAAAAGGGAGAGCAAAAGTCAATCGCTTATCATGGTCGGTGTGACGTAACTCTTGTACACGGCTGATCTTGTACGGATAGAAATGGATAATCTTTCGTAGGATTTTCCACACCGTAGAATAAGGCATATCCAGATTCCGAGCTATTCCACGAGCGCTGGAAGTGGTAGCAATATTGTCTGGTGCTCTGTCGACAATCGCCGTTGCCACTTCTTCGATTATATCCTGTGATACGGGTTTTCGCCCTGTGCCTGACTGAACATTTAGAGAACCTGTTTTCTCAAACTTCTCAACCATTGCTTTCAAACCATTAACTGATAAAAGACCGTTACCTTTGCGCATTTTTTTGTGGTTTCTAAAAGCGCGAAGAGCAGCTGCCGCATTGCACTGGTTGAGGTAAAAGAATTTGACTAGTAGAGCTCGCTCGACTAAAGAAGGAGACATTATGAAAGATAACTTTCAATGAAATTGCTTCTAACAGTAGCATATTACCTTTTAAAGTTGAACAAGCTGGCACTGGGCCAAAAGATGTAACGTGAAATTTGAATAAAGAACTTCTTCTTCTGCTGTTGCTTTCTTTGGGGCTTTGTAAGTGAAATTGCAGATAAAGAAACTTTAGCAGTGTTTATGTAAATTTTTAGCTTTTTATAAACTGTTACCACTTTGAGCTTGGATTAAATTGCTAAATTCGTTAAATAAACGGTAATTTTATTCAGTATTGATTCTTCATTTTTTGAAACTCTCTTTTTCGAACACACAGCGCCACATATTCCCCTGGCGGTGATTTTTGGAACTAATTTTTTTTTCACGGAATCCCTCGTCTCCCATTTTGTTTAATCTTCTTACAAAATTTGGCGCCATTCTCGCAATTAGATCGCGCTACAGAACACTCTGAGTACCGCCAGTTTAATTATGGCCCCCTTGTACACCGCAAACGATTCCCCCCCCCCCCCATAGGCCTTAATGGAATGGAACTGTTTTGAGTGTCCCTATAAATGAACCGTAAGTGTTAAACACTTCATTTTCAAAACCGATCATACCATAGTAAACCCGAATAACATATATTAATTTCATGGTAATTGCGCTATATTTACGCGAGTTAGAGCACGGACGGACAGACAAACCCAATTCATAAACACTTTTGAGCTTTATTGGAAAGTGTTAAAAAGTATTTGTGTATCATGAAAAATCGGGACTTTTGGTGTTCCGCGCAGTGGTTACGCGGGACGGATTGCGGATCCCCTAAAAATCGGGACACCTGGCCATAAAATTACATACCTTTCCGGTCCCCAGTGGCGTAACTAGACCTATCATTTCGGAGGAAGCTGAGATACAGTAAAAGGTTCTAAGATGGAATCACAAGCAACCGGAAAAATTCCACTTAAAACAGGTTTTATAATTGCAGGTAACGCATATACAGTAAAACCTCTCTAAAGCGACCACGTTCCGTTCCAATAAAAATGGGTCGCTCCGAGAGGTGGTCTCTTAATGGAGGTCATGTTTAAATCTAGATTTTAATAGCTGAAAAAAGGTAACAATTAATGTTACTAAAATTTATTTTTCACATTAGGAAAAAATATAAAAATTTAAGTATCAAAACAAAAGTTAATTACATAAATTAATTACTGCAGATTTTAAAAAATGAATACATTGACGTTTGCTTTCATTTTACAGTTTTATCTTTTATAACTTTTATTTCCCAGTTCTTTCAAAATTCAGTAAATAAATGCATTTTTTTTTTTTTTTTTTTTTTTTTTTTTTTTTTTTTTTTTTTTGACGGGAACAAATAAAGACGATTTCATTAATTTATCTATTTCTTTGAGGGTTTCCTGACAGAATAGGACAGGGAAGTTTATTGACCGTCATTCTAAAATTTGTCATCAGAGTTAAATTCATTCTCAAAAAGGCACACAGGGGTTTAAACACTTAAAAGTTACCAGGATAAAAAAAAAAAAAATCTAAACTTAAGTTTAGAAGTTTTATGAATAATGCGCTCTTCGGAATTATTTTTCTAATAAAACCTTCTTCAAGCGACCAGGAAAAAATGGAATTTTTCACTCACCAAAGAAATGGGTCACTCATGGAGGGAGTTCAACTGGGATGGTCTCTGAAGCAAGGTAAAATTAGTATTGAACCTATGGGAATAAATTTCGTTCCATGAAAAAAATGGTCGTTCAGGGAGGTGGTCGCACAGGGAGGTTTCACTGTTCAATCAAACCTGCTAAGATTGAATCCCATGAGACTGGGAAAATTTTCGTTTCAGGCAGGTTTTCATCTTAACAAGGTGTGATTCAAGGTTACCTTAACAAGGTTCGTCTCCCATGGTGTTATACCGCATATTTATAAACGGCATACTGAAAATTATCTGCTAAACGGTATCTCAATAGATAGTAAATAAAACCGAAGTAAACAGCGAATTTAAAATTATTTAAGAGCGTTCTCACCCTAGCGCATTTAAGTAAATTTTAAAAAAAGGTTCAAGTTTTGCAGTTCATACTTAGACGATATCTCAATCTATGCATTACACACATCACAGACTTGCAAACTGATAAATAGCAAGTAATGAAAATTAATAATCCACTTTTAATCACCACATGTTTTATACAATAAAACGTGTGTAAAGAGAGTCTGTCTTGTGTTGAAATGGAAATTTTGGTGGTCTCTGCGAATAACAAACCCTTTCTAAGATGATAACCCGTCTAAAACGGAGTATTTTTCTTGTTTCTTTTGAATTTCATCTCAGCAGGTTTCATTAGTTTTTTTCTAAACTTTCCTAATTAAACTTTATATTTTCTATAAATTTCGGAGGGGGCTGCAGCCCCATCAGCCCACCCCTCGGATACGCCACTGCCGGTCCCCTTAAATTTGCCGTTTATTCAACATCACATTTCCTTCCGACAAGTCGCATTTAAATAATGTTTTATCTTACTAAGAATTCTACATTTACTAATCAGCATTTGAACTATTTAGATTGGTAGTCCAGCTCTATCCAGCATAATCTAGCCTGTAATTGAGAGCATCCAGTACAAAATTCTATGAAAGAGGATTCGGATCTCCTTCATTGTCCTCCAAGATGTTCTTTATCTAAATCCGTAAGCACAATATCCCCGGTGGTATTAAACTTAAGCCCACTTATCTCCTTTTTTTACATAAGTGTACCTTAGCATTGAAAAAAAAAAATGACTTCTCAAAACCAGAAGCCCAGTACGTATCACTCTCGAAATTTCTTCAGCGGCCGGGGCTTGGAGGTGTCTCTTGCAAAATCTTTCGTTAGAAAGGCTAACTGAGTATGAACTGGTGCTGCTGCTGGGATTTAAGAACAGGAACTATAATTGTTGGTTACATAACAGGGGTAAGCTTTACAATTGTTTTCGTTCTGATTGTAAATAAGGAGATTGCCTGACGGTCTTTAACCCTTTATATCCTGACGGTACTTTAAAGTACGATTAAAATAACTTGTTATAAAATTCATTTAATACATCGATTAATAATAATACAGTTTAGAATGAGTTATAGATATATTACTCTATCTTGTTCCAAAAGCATTTTTGGTTACACAAAACAAAAATATTTAAAAAAGGATGATTTCTTTTGCCTTTGATCTTTTCAGCTTTCTTGACGTTGGAGGATTGGGGGCGGGGGATATTTTTGAGTTCGGAAATACTTCCATATTTTTATTGTAAGAGCATTTCTTATATTTGTACGTTACTTAATTCTATAAAATACTAAATAAAAGATTTTAAATAAAAGATTTGAATGGAATTATAAATATTGCACAAAATCCCTATAAATTCAAATTTAATTAATCCTTCTAAATCCTTCAATCCTTCTAAAATCCTTCTAAAATTTATTAAATGATTATGTAAATCTTCTAATGAAGTTTCAAAAATTCCCGAAAAATACTTTAGAAGATGAAATTTTCATGAATTCATAATTCAGGATATAAAGAGTTAAGAAGGTACTTCACTCGCGCAAAAACACCCGCTTGCTAATGTTAATCTTATGGGAGATTTTTCTTTAAATATCTCGTTTGCATTTCAATATTTTTAAATGATTTTATTTCTTTGCATTAGATAGCTGAGGTCGATCTCTAAAAAGGCCGTTTTACTATTTCGATTTCTTTTTTTTTTTTTTTTTTTTTTTTTTTTGCAAGTCACTTCTTTACTTTCATTTTCGGAACCGGCTCAAAAAATGAAAGTATAATAATAATAATAAAAAAAATCCTTTAAACAAAAATAAAAAAAGTTAAAAAAAACTTCTTTTGTAGAAATCGATCTCAGCTATCCAATGCAAAAAAAAAAAAAAAAAAAAAAAAAAAAAAAACATTTAAAAATGTGGAAATGCAAACGAGATATTTAAAAAAATTCTCTTATAGCATTAATATTAGCCAGCGAGTGTTTTCCAGTGAGTGAAGTAGCCCCTTAAAAGGGGACTCTTCACTATAACTCTCCAATCGGTAAATCCCCATGTTAACGTATGAGAAAACTTAAAAGCGCAATTACTCATTACCTAATATAATTATCGAAATACGGTTTTTACCATCAGGAAGTAAGCGTCAGATGCTGAAGAAGTGCGTTTTTTAAAACTATCTCCTTAAATTTCCAATAGTTTCAAGAAGATGATGAAATTTCATCGCGCGAAAGTTTCAAAGTTTTTAGGGATTTTTATATATTTAAAATTTGAGGAGAGAATTTTTAAAACCGCACATCGTCGGCATTTGATGCCTTACTTCCTGCTGGTGAAAACTGTATTTAGATAATTATATTAGGTAATGAGTAATCGCGCTTTTAAGTTTTCCCATAGGTTAACATGGAATTCAACGATCGGGGTGGTGGTGGTGGTGGTGGTGGGGGGGGGGGGGGGGGGGGTTGTAACATCTCTTTGACTCTATGTGAAATTTAAGTTTTTTTCGGGATATTTTTGTTTTTATTTTGTAAAAGTGAAGTATAAAGTTTACAAATGTAACGTGTTTATAAAAACCCATTTACACTTGCTGGGGCGAATTAGGCACATTAGGCAGCACTTGCGAAATCAATAGTTGAAACCCTGCTTAAGGGCTCTCAGGACTCTTAAAGCTTCAAAATTTTCGTTTTTTTTTATTTATTTATTTATTTTTGTAGATGTTAAACTGCTATCTTTTCTGAACATTTCTATATAATTATTTCATTGAAATTCTTATTAGAATAGAAGGCTTTTAGAATTATACCCGCGCAAGAGCTGAAGTTGCATTTCCGAAACTTTAAGTCATTTTTTTTCAAATGACGTTTTTTTTTTTTTTTTTTTTTTAATGCGTAACGCGCAGGATATCTCAAAAACTTCCCAATAGTTTTTCATGAAATTTTCTAAACGTATGTTTCCTGTTAGTCTGTATAAACTGAACCTAAAATTTCCTTTTTATTGTTAAAAAAAAAAAAAAAAACTTTTTTCAGGTGATTATGCTGTTCAAATTTCAAAATTTTGTATTAGCTAAATACAACTTTGTATTAAAAATATTAAAATGCTTCAAATTCAAAGTTATTTAGATTCAGAGTAATTAGTACAATCTGAATTAGGTACAATTTTTTTTTCTAGTAGTAAAATTTATTTTGTAATTCTATGCGTAAGCTGTCATATCTATTTTCTGCTCGACAAATGTCTGACCAGGTTGGAGCACCCTATAAACACTGATTCTGCATCTTACAATTTTTTAAATAAGTATATGAAATGAAAGAACATCCAATCCCAATTAAATTCATCCCAATTAAAATCGTGTTTTTACACCATATGCATTTTAAGATATTAAATGTTGAAAATGTACCTTCCACACCCCCCTCCCCCCCCATTTTAAGAGTCCTGAGATCCCTTCTCTTAAGACGAAATCCGACTAAACACAATGGAATGAACTTTGTATTGGAAGAGGATAGGATTAGGAATGGTCTCATTACTAAAAGAGGGATCGCATAGTTTTGAAAATTGTCTCTAGGAAAGATGCAAAACATTAAATATAATTACTAATTTTTTTAGTACATTATTAGCGCTTCTAAATAATAGTAACTTAATACTAACGAAAAGGCTGCATTGTGTGATTTTGGAGAGTATATTTCCATATAAGTCAATCACAATAACAGCCCGCCTTGATCTACAGAATGGTTTTTTTAAGACATATGTGATAATATCCCCAATCCGATAATATTTTAATATTGCTTTAGCTAATGTCTTACGTTTTCCGAAAGAATGCATTTAATTATAATTACTAAAAAAAATTCTTATTTAAAATTTACAATAAAATTTTATTTATATGAGATTATATGCAGTTACAATCAACAAAATAAAATTGTATTTCGTTTTTATTCATACATTAAAAATATAACGACTTGACAACTGGAGGGCGGGAGAGCTTCGAAAAAAGAGGGTCAAGGGGTGGACACAATAAGTCATCGTAGACTTAACCTAGAACAATGAAAGAAAAAAAGAATCAGTTTTATCAGTCCAAAATATAATGAAATGCGTACACTTTTAAAAAATATATGCAGTTTTAGAGAAATGACATCAATCCAAAGTAAAATGTAAAATTTCCCTCCAAATATTTCGTTATTTAAAATTACGATACATCAATCATCTCTCTATTCTAAAAAAAAGTAACTACCGCTGCCGCCGCCGCCGCCGCCGCCGCCGCCGCCGCCGGTTTTGATTTTTTTTGTGACCGGAGGCCTTTCTTCGTTAATATTAACAAAAATAATGCATACAAAAATATGAAAATCGGTGGTTTTATACAGAAATGTTTGATAAACACGCTGATGCAGACAGTTTTCAAATCGAAGAATTATTTTAAGAGTTATTTAATGCTAAAGTTGGACAAAATCGTTCCACTAAAAAAGTTTTATAGCAGCAAAAACTATACATGGCAGTGTAATCATTTTTAGATCATTTTATGCGTTAGAATTTGCCGGAGTGCAGATTGCATTAATTTTTTTATTTTGACTCATTTTTTCAGGTTTTATTTCTATTTTAAATTCAAATTTTCAGCATTTCTAGAGATATTTTTTACAGATTTCAGAAAATTGTACTAATTTAAACGGTTGCCAACTGTATAAAAAGGGCAAGCAATAATGTTTGCTTCAAATTAAAAATTTATTTACACGTGACTATTATAAACAGGAAAAAAACTTTCAAATTAGAATTAAATAATTACGTATAAAAAGCTGGAACTTATTAAAAATTACGTCATAAAAAGTATACACGTGAATTTTAACAGAGAAAGGATATTGTAAAATAATAAATTCATTAATAAGCGTTAGAAGTCTTAGGAGAAATGACGTCATATTTACGTCACATTATAGTTATTACATAAAATGAACACAAAATAATATTGCAAAAAAGTTTAAATTTAGAAATTGCGCTAGACATTTATTTGATATTTTGAGAATTAATTTAAAATATCTCATTTAAAAGAACTTTCTTTTCGCTTTGTTAAAAAAATACCAGGAGACAAAGACTCTCTTTACTGAATTCCTTTTATATTAGCTTATTTTGAAATGTTGTTACACGTGTATACGTCATCAAGTTATTTTTATTTCGACGTTTTATTTGTGTTTTTATTAATGTTGTACGAATTTATTTGTTCTTTCGTTATTTAAAATAAAAATTATATCAATTTGTATAATTTGGCGAGTGGTTTGGCGATTTATATAATTTGGCGAAATTGGTCGACAGGATAATCAAGTAGTACCGCAGCGGATTTGGCGTTAAAATTCCCCAATCAAAGAGAAATGAATAGAAATTCGTTTATAGGGAGATCGCCACTGTTTTTTAAATTATAATTCAATCTTTCGAAATCTTTTTAAAGCCGATCAAATTAGCGTGCATTTAGAGTCTGCGGTGTCTGGACGGGGGTTGGCGAGCGTAGCCCATAGGGGGCCGAGCCTCCTAGTTCAAAAAAAAAAAAAAATCCAACTTACTTTACTAAAAAAAATACGTAGCGATTAATTTTCAAAAATATGAAGTTGGTTGATTAAAAATTGGCGGAACTGGAGTGTCCACCTATTTTAAAAATGCTTTCTGAAAAAAAAAAAAAAAGTGAAATACAAAGAAAAGAAAAGAAAGCGCGTTTAAAGTTTTTGTGACTGTTTACCCGTTGCTCTGTTTCTATAACTCCAAAATATTGGTCTTTTCCCTTTCGATATAGATAACTAATACAAATAACTAATACAAATGCAGGGATGAGAGCGCTCCAATCCAAATGACTGCTTGCTACCACTAAATTTTAATGGGGTTTCTCACCTTATTTGATGACAGAATTTCTTAGGTATAATAAAGCAAAGAATACAATTAAAATTTAGTGGTGAAAATCAACCATTTGGGTCGGAGCGCTCTCATCTTTGAAATGATATTAGTATGTATAAAGAGTACTTTTAAACGATTCCACTATTACTCTGACCACCTGAAAGTCATTGTCTGAAGTGACTTATTAATTAACAAATCTTCTGAAAAATAACATAATAACTTTAAACATTATGACAGGAAAACATAAACTAAATCAATAAACACAATAAATGTAAAATACAATAAATTAAAATGATAAAAAAATACAGATGAAAATATAGAATAAATAGAAATGATAAAATAAATAGATAGGGATGAAAAAATATAATAAATAGAAATGATAGAATAACAAGGAAATAAATTTACTCAAGACACTTAATCTTAGAGAAACAGTATGAAATTTCAAACATGAAAAAAATAAAATTATCTTGTATTTACAAACATAAAGTATGCAATTAGAATTACCACAAGTAACGAAGTTACGGATAACAGCTAGTTAAAATTATATAAGAAAAACCTATAATTTTATTTGTTTTGGAAAAGTATTGTAATACGTAAGTAAATGTAAACATTACTTTTACATATAGCATTTTTTTTTTTTTTTTGAAATTTTAGGAATTATATTTGGTGCTGCTGAAACCAGATTTAGAATGAACTTTATTAAAAATATTCCTATTAAGATTCCACTTCAATCACGAGAAGAAAGAAAAACTCTAATTTTAAGTCTATGTGGGCGTTATTTTCAAATTTCTCGCTTTTATTTTAATATTTTTGAATGATTTCTTTGCATAGGATAGCTGAAGATGATCTACAACCGGGTTAGTTTTTACAATTTCGATTTTGGTTATAGGTTTTTTTTTTGTTTTTTTTTTTTTTTTTAGGATAGTTTAAATTTCGAAAGTGAAAGTAATAAAAAAAAAAAAAATAGAAAACCAAAATCGAAAAAGTAAAAACTAGTTCCTGTTGTAGATCGTCCTCAGCTATCCCATACAAAAAAAAATTCTTTAAAAATATTAAAATTCGAGCGAGATATTTGAAAATAACGACCCACTAGACTTAACATTAGCGTTTTCTTTTCTTTTTTTTTTCCCGTGCCTAGTGTAGCGCACACTAGTCACGCGGAGAAACTCGAACGCTAATGCTAAATCTATGGGAAGAATGTTTACAGATTTCTTGCTGGCATTTTAATATTTTTGAATGATTTTTTTTTTCTTTTTTGCGTTAGGATACCTGATGTCGATACCTATTGTTGTGCATTTGTACTTCTTCGATTTTGGTTACAGTTTTTTTTTTTTTTTTTTTTTTTTTTTTTTTTTATGAGGATAGTTTCATTTTCGGAACCGGTTCTGCGTACTAGTGTAGGTTCTTAACGATAAATATTTAGCAGAACAACATCGAAAATCTCTGTGATTTGAAAATATAATTTAATTCCTCAGTAGGCGCGAGCGTGCAAATTTTAATACATCTTAAACCGTTTTCAGATATGACACTATGTATTTTTATGACACTACTGCATTTTTAATCTCTCTCTCTTTTTTTCTTTCTTTTTTTTTAACCATTTAGAAAAATGGTTATTATCCTCGGTCAGGGTAGGAAATCAAAAACATATCTGAAGCGTTTTATTAGTTGAATCCCGCATTTTATTCGTTTTCTGATTGGTCTATACAGTAATCTGTATTTTCCCTTTACTTTCAGCAGAGATGGATACTTCTGTTGCCACTATGACAAAAAAGTAATAAAAACTACAAAAAAAATTAATAACACAGAAACAAATTGAGATACAGCTTTCAAATAAATTGCAATTAAAAATGCATTTTTTTCTCTATACGACGATATAAAAAGTAATATTGTGGGATGTTTAGAAGTTTAAAAATGAAATTTCATTTAAAATTGGTCCAGGAATATTAATGTTTAATCCATGACGTACGTAATGTATGACCAGCTCCGTAGAAGTTTAAAAATTTACAGTACCGAAAAATGTAATCCATGGCGTACGTAATGTATGATCAACTCCGTGCAATTTTTTATGTCTTAAATTTTAGTCTTTGAAAAAAACAGAATAACAGACAATATTCTTGTCATAGCCCATATTTTAATTTCAACCTTTTTTTTAGGTTTTATGATAAAATGGCAACAGAAAGATATCTCCTATTTTCGACTATTTTCCGTTTACTTTCAATGACTTTCAATGAAATGAGGTACTTTTGTTGCCACGATAAGAAAAATGTTATTAAAAACTACAAAAAAATTAATATCTGAAAAATAAATTGAGATACAGTTTTCAAAGAAATTGCATTTAAAAGAGTATTTTTTTCCTTATACGACGGTGTAAAAATTTAAAATGTGCGATATTTAGAAGTTTAAAAATTTGCAGTAGAAAAAATTGCAAATCCAAAATTTTATTTCAAATTTCAAAGTGTTGCCATTCGCAAAGTGACGTATGCGTTAAGCACAGATATGTTTGTCCTATAATATAGATAGATAGATTATTATAATGAAATTGAAATACCGAGACACAGTCGAAAATTTGATCTTCTACCTTTCATTTTGATTGACAATATCGGTGAATAACTATCAGCAAATTTTAATCCTTTTCCGTTTTAGGTGGATTTCGTCAGAAATGCTACCAATTACATTCTCCCCTATGTTTAATTTCTGAAAGCTTTTTGCAGATCCACGCCGATTATGACCCCTAGAACCCAAAACCACACCCAGTTTAAAACTTTATCTATGTACAATAGTCTCCAGCTTAACCGGCCTAAATGGGACCGAGGGTTAGCCAATTAAGAGAAAACCGGTTAAACCGGATAAGTAAAAATTTTTAAATGAGCAGCTGCATATTTAATTAATTAAATGCGTAGGATACATTTAGTTTTTTAATTTGTGTAGTTTTAAAAAAGTACATATTTTCTATATTTTGTGAAATAAATACTAATTGTAATTAACTAGATTGAAATAAAAATTATCACTAATAACATATTTATTACAAAATTAAATTGTTGAAAATTGTTGTCACACATACCTTTATAAGAAGTTAAAATTATTCTACATTATGTAAATTTGAGTTAATTAACCATAAAGAAATGAAAACCGAAGTTTTTCTTTCTGAATTTTGCCTGATGTTGGGTAAAAAAGTCGGTCGGTTAAAGCGGAGTTCCGGTTAAGAGGAAGGTTACTGTATATCACTTTTTTATGGACACGATAACTTCCATAATTCTGCACAAATATCTTCTAAACTGATGCACAAAATCAAGGGGTAAAAAATCTCGGTTAAGATCATTAACGGGCGAAATCGGACCAAGGAGTTGGAAATAGGGAAGGGTTTTTGTGAAAACCGAAAAAAACCTATAACTTCTTAGTTATAATACATATCAAACCAGTTTAAAGTTATTATTTCTAGGAAAAGGGCGAAAAATTTAAGTTTCACAGATTTTTGCTAAAATTAAAAAATGGGCTCAACGGGCGAAAAAATAGGATTTTAGGGAGAAAAAAATTCATAACTTCGTCAATTCTCAGGAAATTTCGATTAGTGGGTAATTTTTGGGTCAGTATGGGTCAAGACAATTTTATCTAAAAAATGGCTCTAACGATTTTGACTAAATTTTGTATTTTGTCGTTTTCGATTACGAAGAGACCAATGGGATAAGTCACATATTAGGGAAAATTATTTTTGGGTCACTGTGGGTCAAGCAAAGTTTATCTAGAAAACGGCTCAAACGATTTTGACGAAATTTTGTATATAAACATTTTCAGGCACGAGAATACCATTGGGTTAGGTTACGTGTTCGAGAAAATTCGATTAGTGGGTCATTTTGGGTCATAATGGGTCAAGCCAATTTATATCTAATTATATCTAAAAAACGGCTCAATCGATTTTGACTAAATTTTATATCCAACCGTTTTTCGGCACGAGAAAACTATTGGGCTAGGTTACATGTTCGAGAAATTTCGATTAGTGGGTCATTTTTGGGTCCCTTTGGGTCAAGCCAATTTTATCTAAAAAACGGCTCTAACGATTTTGACTAAATTTTGTATTTTGTCGTTTTCGATTACGAGAAGACCAATGGGATAAGTCACGTATTAGAGAAAATTCGATTAGTGGGTCATTTTTGGGTCACTGTGGGTCAAGCAAAGTTTATTTGAAAAAGACTCTAACGATTTTGACGAAAATTTGTATTTTACCATTTTCGGGCTCGAGAATACCATTGGGCTAGGTTACGTGTTCGAGAAAATTCGATTAGTGGGTCATTTTGGGTCATAATGGATCAAGCCAATTTATATCTAATTATATCTAAAAAACGGCTCAATCGATTTTGACTAAATTTTATATCCAACCGTTTTTCGGCACGAGAAAACTATTGGGCTAGGTCACATGTTCGAGAAATTTCGATTAGTGGGTCAATTTTGGGTCCCTATGGGTCAAGCCAATTTTATCTAAAAAACGGCTCTAACGATTTTGACTAAATTTTGTATTTTGTCGTTTTCGATTACGAGAAGACCGATGTGATAAGTCACGTATTTGAGAAAATTCGATTAGTGGGTCATTTTTGGGTCACTATGGGTAAAGCAAAGTTTATCTAGAAAACGGCTCTAACGATTTTGACGAAATATTGTATTCTATCGTTTTCGGGCACGAGAATACCATTGGGCTTGATCGCATGTTCAAGAAAATTAGATTAGTGGATCATTTTGGGTCAGGGTCAAGCTAATTGAATTAAAAAAAGGGCCTAAGACATTTCGACAAAATTTTGTAATATACCGTTTCCGGGCATGAGATGACCATTGGACTAAGTCACATGTACGAGAAAAATCGATTAGTGGGTCATTTTGGGTCAAATGGATCAAGGTCAAGCTAATTATATCTAAAAAACGGCTCAATCGATTTTGACTAAATTTTATATCCGACCGTTTATCGGCACGAGAAAACTATTGGGATAGGTCACATGTTCGAGAAATTTCGATTAGTGGGTCATTTTTGGGTCCCTATGGGTCAAGCCAATTTTATCTAAAAAACGGCTCTAACAATTTTGACAAAATTTTGTATTCTGTCATTTTGGATTACGAGAAAACAAATGGGCTAAGTCCCATATTAGAGAAAATTCAATTAGTGGGTCATTTTTGGGTCACTGTAGGTCAAGCAAAGTTTATCTAGAAAACGGTTCTAACGATTTTGACAAAATCTTGTATTCTATCGTTTTCGGGCACGAAAATACCATTGGGCTTGATCGCATGTTCAAGAAAATTAGATTATTGGGTCATTTTTGGTCACAATGGGTCAGGGTGGTCAAGCTAAATGAATCCAAAAAAAAAAAGCCTACAACATTTTGACAAAATTCTGTAATGTACCGTTTTCGGGAATGAGATGACCATTGGGCTAAGTCACAAGTTCGAGAAAAATCGATTAGTGGGTCATTTTTGGGTCACTGTGGGCCAAGCTATTTGTATCTAAAAAACGACTCAAACGATTTTATCAAAATTTATTTTATACAGTTTCTGGCCATGAGAAGACCATTGGGCTAAGTCACATGTTCGAGAAAATTCAATTAGTGGGTCATTTTTGGGTCAGTGTGGGCCAAGCTAAGTGTATCTAAAATAACGGCTCAAAAACATTATGGCAAAATTTTGTATTATATCGTTTCCGAGCATGAGAATACTATTGAGCTAAGTCACAAGTATGGAAAAATTCGATTAGTGGGTAATTTTTGGGTCACTGTGGGTCAAGCTAATTGTATCTAGAAAACAGCTTTAATGATTTTGATTAAATTTCGTTTTCTATCGTTTTCGGGTTCACCATTGGTCTAGGTCGCATGCTCAAGAAAATTCGATTAACCAGTCATTTTGGGTCACTATGGGTCAAGGTTTAGCTAATTTTATCTAAAAAATGGCTCAAACGATTTTGACAAAATTTCTTATTACACTGTTTCCTAGCACGAGAAGACCATTAGGATAGGTCAGATGTTTGATAAATTTAGATTAGTAGGTCCTTTTTTGGGTTACCGTGGGTCAAGCTAATTTTATCTATAAAATGACTTTAGCGATTTTGACTAAATTTTGTATTCTGTCGTTTTCGGGTTCGAGAAGAGCATTGGTTAGGTCGTGTGTTCGAAAAATTTCGGTTAGTGGGTCCTTATGGCTTAGAATCATGCCAATGTTATCTAAACAGCAAGAATTATACAGTGAGAATGAAATATCGAATTAAACACAGGGCTAATTTTGACCGAGCTTAGCTCGGTCATGCCCGCTAGTAATAGTAATAAAATATATAACTGCAGACTTTGGAAAAAAGAAACTATCTGAATAGTAGTAATGGAAAATCAGTCTTATTTTTAATTTCTTTACCCATTTTAACTTTTAAACTGATGCTAATGAGCTGATTTTATTATTGTTGAAGTTCTTCATCTGAAGGATTTATGTTCAAACTGAGATAAATGTCTACATTATCATTTGTCTAAGCATTCATTTCAGTAAAAGGAATGTTTAGACCATTACACCAAACATATGTCTATCACCTCGGCAGGTTTATTATCTTCTATCTTAAAAAATGTCAAAACAAGCTTTTTGTTAATACTCATGATTTATTTCAATTTTTAAAGGGATTTTCTTCCATTGTTATCAAACAGGATGTCCCTTCTTACGACTTGACCAACAGCTAAATCACAAACCGTTAGCTTTAAAGGTATACAGGGCTCGAAATGTACCGGAGCAATCCGAAACGATGTTCCGGTTCGCGAAATTGTGACAAACATTGTTCCGATTCGTGAAAGTATGGAAAATATTGTTCCTGTTCGTGGAGTTATTAAAAAATATTATTACAGTTTCATACATATAGCTTACTATGCTCTCCGTAACTTTTTGTTTTCTAATTATTTAGAATCTTGCATGCATTTTTTAAAATTGGTTTTTCTACGGTTAAATATAAATTTGCTATACAGTAAAGTCCCGATTATCCGAGTTAATATGGACCAAGCTCACCTCGGATAAGCAAAAAACTCGTATAAACCGGATTTACACAAATCGTCACCCACTAAGGAGAGGAAATATAAATTTTCACTTAATTCATTCATTTTTATAGTACTAGTAACATTTCTTTGATGTACATTTCCGTTACTTTTAAGAAAAACGGGGAATGAAATTGTTTATTTGAAAAAGGCCCTTGATAGTTTTTTGTTTGTTGAATGTCAAGTTTAGCTGCATAATTACGCTACAACATAGCTACCAATTTCTAAGATTTTTTTTCTCACCTCTAAAACTTACCAGTAAATTTTGCCTAGTTCAAATCGCCGAAATCTAACAATTGTCAACGATTAATATCACAAAAATTTGTATTTAATTTCAGAGGTAACAAAACCGTACAAATTGCTAACTATGTGATTCTATTAGTGTCATGAAAATTGCAGGTGTAGCCTCTTCTTTCTGCTCAAAGTATTAAATAGTTTTTTTCCAATCGAACTTATACCTTTGGAATGGATCATTTTCTTCTGATGGACTGAGCTTCCATTATTATGAAACAGCCATTATAGATGGAGTGTTAGGTGAAGATGAAAGGGCAGCCGTAAAAAGTTAGAACTCTGCTTTTCTGGTCAGAATGGAGAGGGGGGGGGGGGATGGCCATAATTTTTTTTTTTTTCAAAGACGCATTTCAAAGGCCGTTTTTAACTTGTTCAATTTTCTTTGCAAGTTTTTTTTTAATGAGAATACTTTTAATTTCGAAACCAGTTACGAAAGGGGAAGTAACCTAATTTTAAAAAAAAACCTGTGATCAAAATCGAAAAAGTAAAAAACAGCCTTTGTACAGATAGATCTCAGCTAGCCAATGAAAAACAAAATCGTTTAAAATATATTGCAAGGCAAACGAGCCATCTTAAAAAAAAAAAAAAAAAAAAAAAAAAAAAAAAAAAATCTTCGATAGGATTAACATTAGCTAACGGGTGTTTTCGCGTGAGTGAAGTGAAAAAAGCATCACACGTTTTTGCTTGTTTCTCTGCTGCTGTTTGCTGTTATCAAGCCCTGCAAATATCAAAGCGTATACAGTTTGCTATTGTTTGTTATTCTCAAATTCAAGAAAAATATTGGGGTAAAATGAAAATGGTTAAGAACTTTTTTTAACGCTAAGAAATAATAATAATAAAAAAAGAAGAAGAATAAAGAAAGAAAAAAAAATATTTTTATAATCACTAAAGCAATTAGGTGTATTTTTCTTTAAAAGTTATAGAACATCTTTATACATCTTTGAGTTAGAGAAAAATTTGCTCGTGTTTCTTCTGGGCAGAATTTTTCTTCACAAGGTATAGAACATCTTTATACATCTTTGAGTTAGAGACAAATTTGTGCGTGTTTCATCTGGACAGAATTTTTCTTCAAAAGGTATAGAATGTCTTTATACATCTTTGAGTTAGAGACAAATTTGTGCGTGTTTCTTCTGAGCAGAATTTTTCTTCAAAAGGTATAGAACGCCTTTATACATCTTTGAGTTACAGGCAAATTTGCTCGTGTTTCTTCTGGACAGAATTTTTCTTCAAAAAGTATAGAACGACTTTATACATCTTTGAGTTAGAGACAAATTTGCTCGTGTTTCTTCTGGGCAGAATTTTTCGTCAAAAGGTATAGAACGTCTTTATACATCTTTGAGTTAGAGACAAATTTGCTCGTGTTTCTTCTAGACAGAATTTTTCATAAAAAGGTATAGACCGTCTTTATCCTCCTCAGTTCTGGAGTATCACATGTGATACTTTCGAAACAAGGAAGATATAAATAGACCTTTTTGATTTTTTTTTTTTTTTCATTTTTACTTTACTTCTATATAACTGAATGTTTTTGGCTTTGAATGAAAACGAATAAATTGCATCACTGATGTTTATTTCCTCGTAAAATAAGTGTTATTTTCATCTGAGTTTACAAAATGCATTCCAGACAGTGTGTCCTAGAATGTAAGAAATTTTCATAATTAATTAACCTGGACGCTTTACAATAAAAAAAAAATTGATTATTTGTAGATCGTTTCAATTAATTAAAGTCCTACAATTTGTTACTGCGTAATTTAGGTTATCGATAATTAAATTAATATTTTAAGGGTGTTAGTAATTTTAGATCCGCATTTGTGACCTAAATTACCAGCCCCCTAAAGTGTTCAGAAAAAGGACTCCTTCTGTCATCTTTGGTATCTTTTCGTTTGTGCAAAATCAATGAATATGCATTCGCAGTGTTATTTTACCTTCGGGTCTGAAGAGGTTGTATATCTTTGACTTTGAGTTAAAGAAAAATTTGCTCGTGTTTCTTCTGGACAGAACTTTTTTTCTTGTTTGGGGAAAATAAATCTCTAATCTTTCTTAAATTAAGACGGAAAATTCATCACACAATGCTATTTTGTCACGAAATTATCACTGGGGAATGCGAGAAGTGCTGTTTGATTAGGAATCGTTTGTAATTTCTGAATATAAATGTAATTTTTTAAATAGGGGTCGTCTACATATTGAAAATTGTACTAACTTTCATTTATTTAAGTGGTAACACCCGCTTTTGATGCTTCATCCTTTGATCAAAACAGCCCGAAAAAAAGGTATAGTTTATTTATTTTATTTTATTTTTAATCTCCACAGACATAAAAAATAAAATATGTTAGTGGTTTATCCCTAACCCCTTGGGACGAGCGATCGGTATACGGGCCAGTTAAGGTACTCAGAATCCTTCATTATTCCCACCAGTTATTTTTTATTGTAAAGTTTACCTTATTTATTTTTATTTATTTATTTATTTTTTTTTGGCGCATTTTGGCGATTTATTTATAGAAAATTTTCTCTTTTGAAAAACCGATGGTAAAAGATTAAAAATTAAGCAAATGGCTCTCGCCGCGAAGGAGTTAGATTTCGAAAAATAAAATTAAGATTTTACAAGGAAAAATATCAGAAACATTAAATTTGTTACTAGGAAAATTATACAGAAATTCTACATTTATGATAAACTCATTTTATATGAAACAAAATTCTATACTTTTTATTTTCTTCTACCTTCAATAGAAGAAAGTATTGTAATCGAAATTTATTTCGGCTTCCGGTTTTCGACGTATTTACATGTTTTAAGGGTCAGAGATCCCGAAAAACATGTTTACATGTTTATAGAAAATGTCTGTGTGACCATGTGTCTGTTGCCATTGTACCATCAAAAAGTGTATGAAGTTAGGCATAGAATTAAACCAAGTTTTTTTTTAAGTTTTTGGCTATGGCAAGCAAGCCATAATCGCATTCAGCGCCTTCATTTGGAAAAAATCCGCCGAAGGGGGCTCTGTAATAGCGATTTTTGTGCGCCTTTGAATATTGTACTATCGGAAAGTGTATGAAGTTATGCATAGAACCAAAATAATTTTTTTAAAAAAGTTTTTGTATATACCAAGCAGGCTCACCCTTAATTTGGAAAAAATCCGCCGGAAGGGGGCGCTGTAATAGCGATTTTTGTGCGATTTTGAATATTGTACAATCGAAAAGTATATGAAGTTATGCATATAATTGAAAAAAAAAAAAAAAAAAGTTCAAGCAGGTCCTTCTTTAATTTGGAAAAAATCCGCTGGTAGGGGGCACTGCGATAGCAATTTTTGTGCCATTTTGAACATTGTATCATCGAAAAGTTTATGAATTTATGTATATAATTGAACCAATTTTTTTGTGTATGTCTTTGATCATGGTAAGAAGCTCTTCCCTGAATTTGAAAAATTCCGCCGGAAGGGGGCACTGTAATAGCAATTTTTGAGCCATTTTCAATGCTGTTCCTTCGAAAAGTTTATGAAGTTATGCATAGCATTGAACCTAATTTTTTGTGTGTGTTTTTGGCCATGGCAAGTTGGTCCTCCCAGAATGTGGAAAAATTCCGCCGGAAGAGAGCGCTGTAATAGCGATTTTTGCATAATCTTCTTAATTTTTCATAGTTCTACGCCAGTGGCTCATGAATCGACGGGAACTTCCTATCCTGATTTGTCGACTATTCGCGACTATTCGTGATTTTAATAAATATTATGATCGAGATTAACTCGATTTTACTCCGATTCACTGATTGAAGAAGAAATTTAAGATGAAATCAAAATTGATATACAGTGAAACCTCCCTGTGCGAATACCTCCATTAAGCGACCACCTCCCTGAACGACCATTTTTTTCATGGAACGAAATTTATTCCCATAGGCTCAATACTAATTTTACCTCCATTCAGAGACCATCCCAGTTCAACTCCCTCCATGAGCGACCCATTTCTTTGCAGAAAATGAAACTAATTCCGTTTTTGCTTGGTCGCTTGAAGAAGGTTTTATTAGAAAAATAATTCCGAAGAGCGCATTATTCATGAATCTTCTAAACTAAGTTTAGATTTTTTTTTTTTCGTTCCTGTAACTTTTAAGTGTTTAAACCTCTTTGTGCCTTTTTAGGCAATGAATTTAACTCTGATGACACATTAAGAATGACGATCAATAAACTCCCCTGACCTATTCTGTCAGGAAACTCTCAAAGAAATAGATAAATTAATGAAATCGTCATTATTTGTTCCCGTCCAAAAAACAAATTGCATTTATTTAATGAACTTCAAAAGGACATATGGAAATAAAAGTTATAAAAGATAAAACCATAATATCAAAGCAATTGTTAATGTATTCATTTTTTTTATCTCTGTAGTAATTAACTTATGTAATTAACTTTTGTTTTTATACTTAAATTTTCATATTTTTCCGTATGTGAAAAATAAATTTTGGTAACATTAATTGTTACCTTTTTTCAACAATTAAAATCTAGATTTAAACATGACCTCCATTAAGAGACCACCTCTCAGAGCGACCAATTTTTATTGGAACGGGACGTTAGGAAGGATTTACTGTAGTATTGAACTAATAAAGATGAAATATTGACATCTGTAACAACATTTTGAAATATTAAAATATATGAAATAGAAGAAAGTTATGGGATTGGCACATCCAACTAGTTTTTCCGGTTTCTTTCTAAAATTATACGACTGGTAACAAGAGATGGTCCCAAGACCGCCGAAAAGTAAAATTTCTGTCTATTTCAAAAGCTAATGATAGGAATAAGCTCTAAAAGCCATGTTTGGATGGCATGGCTCCTTTCGAATAAATCCAAACATGGCTCTAAAAGCTATGTTTAGATGGCATTCATTATTTTAATGTAACTTTTAAAATAGGTCATAATTCATAATTTTTAATATGAATTTATTAATAATTTTCATGACTAAAAATCTGTTTTTGAATTAAAAAAAAAAAGTCTCGAATATGTTTGGTTCTATTCATTGTATCTCGTTGAAAAGAAAACATTTCAATCCGGTAATTTTTTGGGAAGATATAAATTAAAGTTTGTCTCGTGAATTAATAATTTTGTATTTTACCTTTTATTTAACCTCTTGCTGTATAAAAAATGTTTTTTTTTTCTTTTTCAGGGATTTAGTATAGCATGTTGCATTGGCTCAGTTGTGCGTTTGATGATAGGTTTGCCTATGGTGATGCAAAACGATGATTATCAAGGACAGTTCCCATGTAAGTGCTCTATCCCTTTAAGACCCAACCCGCACACGATCGCGCGGGTTAGACATTCATTTAAATGTTTGCTTCTGAGTCGTATGTAATAAAAATTCGAATCGAACGATAGTTTTGATGTGCAGATAAAGTAAACTATCATTTTTTATCAACAGGTAGCGATTGCAGTCTATGTTTTACTTTCTACAGGCATGACTAACTTTGTTTACAAACACATCTGGTCTTAAAGGCTATGGTAAAATTTACAAGTTTTAAAAATAAAATAAACGAAAAAAGCAAGAAAAGAAATAACTCTATTTTTAACAAAGTCAGGCAAATGCAATGTTTTTTTTTTTTTTTTTGCTAAACAGTAAACGGCGGGCGGGCGCTGGCGTATATAGAAATAAAGTCGAACCCGGTTAAGACGCGATCCCGCTTAATACGCGGATTTCTTCCGATCCCTTGAACATCGCATATAAGGCTAATAAAAAAAATATTACGTTTAATAGGCGAACGGTTATGACGCGATCCCGCCTAATACGCGATAAATTTTCAGTCCATTGAGGGAAAAAATCACGCTTAAGCCGCGAATTCATTGATCAAGATGCAAATTTCTTCTCTGTTCTCGAGTGTTTCCAATTTAGCGGATTTTGTTATTCGTATAAAAAAAACACTTTCCGAATAGTTTAATAACGGATTAATTGTGTCAAAAAGTACTAATCTGAAATAATGGTAGATATTTGAATGAAACAAAAACCCGGTAAATTAGCAAAACGGCAATTCTTCTTTGATCGAGCCTCGTAACATTCTATGGCTCTAGCTTCGTGTATGTTTTTATTGTGGTAGAGAGATATAGATATAAATTTAAAAAGCAACGTTAAAAACGCCAGAATAAGTATTACTTAAGTATTATAAGTATCAATTACTTATTCTGGCGTTTTTAACGTTGCTTTTTAAATTTATATCACTCTGCGCCAAGTAGCATCTTAATAATTATAGAGAGATATAGACGAATTCAGGTTATTCAGATAAGTATATAAAAATTATTATGATTAGAGATGATCGTACTTGTTGTTAGTGAGGTTTTAAATGTACGTTACATCACTACTATGTTTTACAATGCACATAAAATGTGACAGGCAATAAAAATGAACTCGTAAAGATTAAACAAATACGATTGAGGTTGGGTTTCTTTTATGTTTTCTTTACTTTTACTATGCTAACAATATTTTTTTATACAAAGATTAATAAGGATAGTTTTTTTTATATTAAAAAAAGGACAGGTTATAATGGTGTTTATTATTACAAGTACTAAATGTGATTTTAAAAACTGGATTGTGCGTCAAAGATTTAATATTTTTTCTTCCTGTTAAAAAAAATTAGTTTAGTTAGGAAATTATTTTTGCTGTTTTATTTTTGGTTGTAACGTATTAATCGACAATTAAGCCATATTTGAAGCCATATTTATTTTCAGTTTTTATCTCAGACAGTCCTATAAAAAGAAACAATTTTGTTAAAGCGGAATACAATTAAATTTTAATCTAAATATTAGGTAAAAAGACACAATCTTAGACCGTAAACATATAAATGAAAGTTCTAAAGTTCATTGAGACGATTACATGTACAAATAAGCCCGATTCCTGCAACATTTTACAAATCACGTTTAAAACGCGATCTTGCTTAATACGCGACTTTGGTCCACTCCCTTGAAACGCGTCTTAACCGGGTTCGACTGTATATAGCAATTTGCATTTTAGAATTCAAATTTATTTTACTATATTTTCTCCTTTTCTTTATAATGCTTTTTTGGAATATTGCTAGACCTCTTCATAAAAAAATGTATTTTAGTAATAAAAGAAAAATAAATAAATATAGTAAAACTTTTGAAGACGTAACATTATATAACGAAATCCTGCTTTAAAAGGAAAATTTCCGAGGTCGGAGAAAAGTACTAAAATAGACGGTGTTCCCTGCTATGGTAACCTGTTAAAACGGTATGTTTTCCCGTTCCTTTTCAATTCCGTCTTAGCAGGTTTTACTGTATAAATAAGCTTACATTCACTTCATGAAAACTGTAGTTTTAGTAAGTATTATATCTGCAAATTTTATATGAGAATGACTTTGTATATGTGTTTGAAAATAGAGCGTTTGCATTTGAGAAAAGCTTGAACTGATTTTTATATACATGATACACCTTGTATATTTTTTGTTCAACCACCTTAAAAAAAATTTCAACATATTTTTCAAATATTACTAACTTTGTAACAATACATTTTTAATGAATGTGTACATTAAAAAAAACAATATTTTACATTCACATCGTCTAAATTCATTGTCCTTTGCATTTTGCAGTTAATCCGCTGTTTTTCGTATTCAGTGCTATTTATTTTGCGTTTCACACGGTTGCTTCTTTTGCTCTCGTTCCTGCTGTTAAAGAGGTATGTATAAATTATCATAACTTTTATTATTATTATTATTATTATTATTATTATTATTTATTATTATTTTAGACCATATATAAAACTGATTATTATTTTTATCGGGCATATTTTCAGCGAGTAATTAATTACAGCATTTTTCATGATTTCTAAAACCATCATGAAGAAAAAAACACGTGAGCAAGTGTGATCGAAGATCGCACAGAGGGTTTCGTTTAATATTCTTTTCAAAACACTTTATCCTTTAATTACTAAATCCGAATCGTTAAATTATAATTATTAAATCCTTAATTTTTTTCAATAAAAACATAGTTGGCAGCACCATTAAATTTAATTTTAAAATTATTAAAATTGGAAATACTTTTTTAATCAAATTAAAAATATTCAAGAACAAGCTTTTCAGACAGTTGTATTACTCCAGTTCAAAATATTAGAATAATGAAAAATAAAGCACAAAGTCATTCGAAATTTACATTTATTGTTGTAGAAATGAATGCTTGACAATTCTGATGTGTAGTATCACATTCTACATATTTTGTAGGTGAAAATAACATTAAAAAAATTGTATTATAGGGGAAACACAGAAAAAAATAGTATCATTCATTTAAACGAAAAACTTTGTGAATAGCTAATATTTAGTAGCATTTCCTTTGGCCACATATTCCTTTGATCCAATGTCACGTACATGATCAGGCATACTATTCACTAATGTTTGGCAGTCATCTTTGCTGATATTTGCCCAAACAGATTTCACACTTTTCACGAGTTCATTTTTGTCATTTGGGGCTACATTCTGGAGGTGTTTCTTCATTAACACGATTTCTACCACGATTTTGTGTATACCTATTTCTGCCAAAAGGTGTCTTTTGACACCTTTGCGTTTGAATGCAAATAATTGCCAAAATTGTTGGAATTTCCAGTTATCAGTTAAATATAGATAACTTGAGAAATATATTTATTATTACATTGAAGCGTATTTATTATAGATTATTTAATCAGGTTATAAACTCTAGCTTAATTCAACAACCTATAAAATATAAATATACATCAATGTGATCAAACATAATTTACGTCATCGGGGACAACAATTAAAAAATAGTACCTTCTTCATTATTTTTTAATTTTTATTAGAAAATCAAGCATTTTAATATTATTAACTTAACAAAATTTCAGTCTCATGTATAAAACTTCAATCTTTGCAACAACAACAACCATAGTAATCATAAAAAATGCAGTGTAATAAAATGCTTTCCTTTTTTCCAATACCACAGTTTTTACAGGAATGAAAACATAATTCATGTGTATTGAACTCATTATCCGAATTGGAGAATAAAACGCGTTATTGAATTTTTTAGAACTATAGTCACTGCAATGGTCTACACTAAAATGCAACATGGCGGGAAACAAGCGAATATCAAATTTATGCAGCAACTCTTTTATTTTCCGTTACAACTGAAATCGGGATTCTCTAATCTGATTACAATTGATATGATGCTGTAAAAAGGTGTTGGTATTTAAATATGACATTGCTTAAAATTAGAAATTATGACATCCTTAGAAATTATGAAATCCTTAGAAATTAGGAATTATGAAATCCTTAAGGTGTCAAAAGACACCTCATGGTAAAAATAGGTATACCATATACATATTTTTAGATCCAGGATGAGCTGGAGGAAAATGATATCGCTGAATGAATATAACAACTAATGTGCGAAAAGTCAAAAAATTAATTGTGAAGAAATAATTAAACTTAGATAATAATTTTAAGTTAAAATCCGAAAGGTGTCTTTTGATGGTAGAAATAGTGATAAATCTCAGATATCTTTCATCCTAAGTACTAAATTACTGCTACTGGGGTACTTAGTACTACTGGGGTTTAAATAGGAAAAATTGCTCGGCCAAGGAAGTAATTTGATTTGATTTTTCTTAAAAGCGAAGTAGTGGTGCGCTTTCACGTGCAGCAAGATGCAGAGACCTTGTTGGAAAATAAAGCCATCCTCAAATAGATATTCTGATGATGGTAGCATAAAATGCTCAAGTACTTCCATGTATACTTCGGAACCTTCTTGTCAAAATGCACAGTTTTCCTAAGCCCTCAGCACTCATATACCCCCAAATCATGACAGAGATGTTAAAAGCAGTGGCGTGGCGTCCGGTCATCGCTGGATGCGGCGATGACCAAGCAATATTTTAAAACTCTTAATAAGCTTTTAAAACTCTACGATCCAGTTTTAGCAGAGCATTTGGAGTTCATGTATAAGTGAAGGTAAGATTTAAAGTTTCTTTTTTGAACATTCAACCATTGAATTTTATAGTTAATAATTTTTCACCACAAACTTAAATAATTGCGATGACCACCGAAAATTTTCACGCTACGCCACTGGTTAAAAGGCAGATCTCCCACTGAACAGACAAGCGACAAAAAGCGTGAAACAGGAGACAAATTCTAGTGTTCAAACCGGTTTCTTCTTTGTTAACAGGGGGAAATGTCTCTTGACTCACGCTTTTTTTGTCACTTTGTGTGTTCAGTCTTCAGTGTGCGATCTGCCTAAGGAGCGGCTTTCTCTTGGGTACGTGTGATTGGAAATCAAGTTCGTGGGCTCATCCGGGGCCGTCGCGAAACAACTTCCTTCTCTTACGGGCCTGCTTCAAGACGAAAATGTACAGCAAGATGGCGGCGCAAGAGATCTGAGTAGCAAACGAAATAGGTCGGATAGTTGTATATTTGTATCAAAAAAAGTGCTAGAAATTTCCGTTTTAGAATATTTTATTGAGCAATTTGTGGCTTGTTTTAGATCTATTTGATTTATACATTCAATAATTAAACAGAGAAGGGTCATTAAACAGGTGCTTTTTTTTCCTCCTTTGATTTAAAATATATTCAAATACATTTGATTCGCAGTTTTTATCGGAGATTTTAACTTGAAATATATATTTATGGTAGAAAAAATCATACATTAAAATTATCAACTTTATCATGAAAAAATAAAAATACAAAAATAGTTAAAGAACTGGGATTCATGGTATTTTTCAGAGAGTTTAACTTGAAACATACCTTTATGGCAGGAGATATCATGTATTAAAATAACACAATTTTAGCAGATAATAATTAAATTTCCCTTTAAAAATAAATACGTCTTAATTTAAAAGTATAAATTTCAGGATTGATATTATATAAAATCAAAAATAAAGATATTAATTTTTTTAAACAATTAAAACAAAAATTCTATTTATCAATTAAAATTTTAATTTTAGAATGAGATTGCCCGAATAAAGTGTATAAGTACATGATGTAGGCAGATAGTGGTAAAATAAAATGGCTCCAGGAAATGTTATTATTTCTAATTGTAAATGGTTTTCAAATAAAACTAATTATAATTAGTTTTTAAAAACACTTTTACAATAGTATATTTACAAAAGTACTTTCCTAAAATTCCAAGAGCCCAAAATCTTATTGTACAACTCACTATTGAAAAGACTGAAAATTTAGGTCTGGATTTCATAAGTCAATGCAAGTGTGGAAGCCAACGTTGCTATATATTTAAGGAAGCAGTTTACCTTTTCAACATTTATTTAAATTTAAATAAATGATTCAAATGGTGCAATAAGTCACTGCATTTCAATGTTCAACTAAAAGTGCATTTAAAAAAAAAATGTTTTTTAACTGCATATTTAGTTAAAAATTTAAAATAGTTTAAAACATTTTGAATTTTTTAAAATTCTACTTTTTTAAATATTAACTAGAGGGCTCGGCCCCCTACGAGCTACGCTCGCCAACCCCCGTCCAGACACCGCAGGCTCTAAATGCACACTAATTTGATCGGCTTTAAAAATATTTCGAAAGATTGAATTATAATTTAAAAAACAGTGGCGATCTCCCTATAAACGAATTTCTATTCATTTCTCTTTGACTGGGGAATTTTAACGCCAAATCCGCTGCGGTACTACTTGATTATCCCGTCGACCAATTTCGCCAAATTATATAAATCGCCAAACCACTCGCCAAATTATACAAATTGACATAATTTTTATTTTAAATAACGAAAGAACAAATAAATTCGTACAACATTAATAAAAATACAAATAAAACGTCGAAATAAAAATAACTTGATGACTTAGACACGTGTAACAACATTTCAAAATCAGCTAATATAAAAGGAATTAAGTAAACAGAGTCTTTGTCTCCTGGTATTTTTTAACAAAGCGAAAAGAAAGTTCTTTTGAAAGAGACATTTTAAATTAATCATTTTTAATCTGACGTAATTTTTACCAAGCTATTCTTTCTCTTTTAAATAATCGCGTGAAAGTACTTTTGTTAGCAATGAAATATTATTTGCGCTTTCCTAACAAAAATAGTTGAAAATATTTTCTCAAAATATTAAATAAATGTCTAGCGCAATTTCTAAATTTAAACTTTTTTGCAATATTATTTTGTGTTCATTTTATCTAATAACTATAATGTGACGTAAATATGACGTCATTTCTCCTAAGACTTCTAACGCATTTAATGAATTTATTATTTTACAATATCCTTTCTCTTTTAAAATTCACGTGTATACTTTTTATGACGTAATTTTTTAATAAGTTCCTGCTTTTTATACATAATTATTTAATTCTAATTTGAAAGTTTTTTTTCCTGTACATAATAGTCACGTGTAAATAAATTTTTAATTTGAAGCAAACATTATTGCTTGCGCTTTTTATACAGTTGGCAACAGTTTAAATTAGTACAATTTTCTGAAATCTGTAAAAAATATCTCTAGAAATGCTGAAAATTTGAATTTAAAATAGAAATAAAACCTGAAAAAATGAGTCAAAATAAAAAAATTAATGCAATCTGCACTCCGGCAAATTCTAACGCATAAAATGATCTAAAAATGATTACACTGCCATGTATAGTTTTTGCTGCTATAAAACTTTTTTAGTGGAACGATTTTGTCCAACTTTAGCATTAAATATCTCTTAAAATAATTCTTCGATCTGAAAACTGTCTGCATCAGCGTGTTTATCAAACATTTCTGTATAAAACCACTGATTTTCATATTTTTGTATGCCTTATTTTTCTCAATATTAACGAAGAAAGACCTCCGGTCACAAAAAATTCAAAACCGGCGGCGGCGGTGACAGCGGTAGTTACTTTTTTTTAGAATAGAGAGATATTTTTGCCCATTTTTTTAAAAAGATTTTCAAATGTGTATTACGCAAGACTGAGCATGGAGATTTAGATGAATCAAATGTTACATTTAATATAATTTTTTCACTGATATACATAGCGTAAAAGAGTGAAATCTAATACATCTTCATATACTTTTATTAAAAAAATAAATAAAATAAAACCATGAAGGACAATTCCATGCTCATATTTTTCACATATATAATAAAGGACATGTGCAAAAAAGTTTAAATCTATATCTGAAATACGAAAAAAAGGCCTTAGCATTTTTAAAACATGAAAGTGAAGAAAATAGGAACATAGCAAAAAAAAAAAAAAAAAAAAAAAAAAACATTTAAAGTTGGTTGTTTTGGGGTAATTGCGCTGGGTGTATTAATGAAATTTACAATATCTGGCGTTATAATCGCCGTATGGGTAAAAATGAGGTGTCACAATATTCATAATTAAATAAGCTTCCATTTAATATTTTTTTTAATACACTGCTCAAAACAATTAAAGGATATTTGAAGTTTTATATAAAATAAAGGTATAAACGAAATTTTTTTTGCCGAAAATAGAAGAAGAGAATCACAAATGCAAATTTTTCTGGTTTTCAAACTGTGGAGTATGCAAATTTTGAGTTCGACGTCAAAAACGTCGCTTCAGCGGCAGCGAATGAAATTTGACTTTCAACTGGATAAAAGAGAATGAAGACAAGGATGATCGGCATTCAGTGATTGCTTTGTTTCGATGAGTACGATGTCTCAGCGAAGTCATTTGACAGATTCAGAAGCTTTGAGAATTGTTAGTAGGTTAGAAGGGGGCCAAACTCAAGCCGAAGTAGCGCAAGCCATTGGAGTGTCACAAAGTGTCATTTCCAGGATCTGGAACCGTTTTTTGGAGAGTGGATGTGCAGGCCGAAGACCAGGGCAAGGTCGTAGACGGGCAACAACGCCCAATGAAGATCGGTATTTAGCGTTAACAGCTCGGAGACACCGAGCCATGAACGCTACTCTTCTCCAACAACACCTTCGCTCGGCTACAGGCACCACGATTTCAACTCAGACTGTCCGAAACCGGCTCCATGCTGTAGGTCTGTATGCTCGCCGACCGATGGTATGTGTTAGATTAACATCAAGGCATCGTCGCGACCGCAGGGAGTGGGCAACCGAGCATGTCAACTGGAGGAGAAATGAAT
The DNA here is from genome assembly GCA_963932465.1 of Maratus speciosus. Taxonomy (NCBI): domain Eukaryota; kingdom Metazoa; phylum Arthropoda; class Arachnida; order Araneae; family Salticidae; genus Maratus; species Maratus speciosus. The sequence goes on from OZ010791.1 coordinate 147,936,142, forward strand.
GGAGCAATATTATGTTTTCTGACGAGTCCCGTTTTTCTGTGCATCCGGATAATAGGCGTATTTTCATCTGGAGGGACCGTGGCAGTAGGAATAATCCTGCGTTCGTGCACGAAAGTGTCAGATTTGGCGTGGAGTAGTGTTGGTGTATGGTGGCATCTCCATTGATGGGCGCACTGACCTCTACATCATTCGAGATGGAGCTCTGACTGGTCGCCGATATAGGGATGAGATCCTCAGACCTATTGTAGTCCCTTACGCTGCAGCAATCGGTGATAGCTTCATTTTAATGGACGATAACTGCAGGCCACATCTTGCAAACCTGGTGGAGGATTTCCTTTTCGAGGAAGGAATCGTTCGAATGGAATGGCCAGCGTGTTCTCCAGACATGAATCCAATCGAGCACGTTTGGGACGCTCTAGGAAGACGAGTTTCTGGCCGCCAACAACCCCCACAAACTCTCCAAGAACAGGAAAGAGCTCTTCTGGAAGAGTGGGGCAGAATACCCCAACTCGTCATTAATAGCCTCATTGAGTCCATGTCTCAAAGGTGTTCAACGTTGCTGGCCGCCCGTGGAAACCATACCCTCTACTGAAAATGATTTTCTTTGAAGAAAACACCTTTTCTTATTCTTTTTTTCTCATATGCACAAATTGTGTTTTTTTCCTTTAGTACACAAATGCGCAATAAAATGCATTTTTTTCTGCTAAACATGTGTAATTTATTCTCATATAACCTACTATGTCTGTCGACCATGTATCAATCAGCTAAACAGTTTACAAGATACAAAATCCACATAAAACTGCAATATCCTTTAATTGTTTTGAGCAGTGTATAAAAAATCGATTTTTTGGGTTAATTTTCAGGTGAACTGTCCCCTTAAGTTACGTGTTTGTCAGGAATTGCGAATATAATAATAAAATAAATAACTATGCAAAAGTCATGACAACAGAAAACTCACTTCTAATAAAATAAAATCACATGTATTAACAAACATGTAACAGTCGTTGGTAAGTTTCCAGATATTTCAACTTCTTTAATACTTGTCTGTTTAAGTGAGATTATTTTTTTATGCAATATTAAATACCATATATTTTTTAAATTACTGTAAGTATGTGCTTACTGTTAGTGAAAAATGGTATTTTAGTTGTAACCCCTACCAACGGAATGTGTATTTTAAGTTATGCATACATTATGAAAATTAAATTTTTTATTGATAAATAGAATTTTTGTTTTAATTAATAAAAAAAATATAACATTTTTATTTATGAGTTTATGTAATATCAATCCTGATATTTATAATTTTAAATTAAGGCATTTTAATGTAAGAAATTTTTAAAGGGAACTTTGTCATAAACGTATATTTCAAGTTAAAATCATAGATAAAAACCGCGAATCAAATGTTTTCGAATATATTTTAAATCAAAGGGCAAAAAGAAGCAAAAAAAGAAAAGAAAAAGAAAGTACCTGTTTAGTGACCCTTCGATGTTTAATTATTGAATGTTTAGTTCAAACAGCCATAGCAAAATATTACAAAACGGAAACTTATAGCACTGTTTCTGATGCATACATACAACTATTCGACTTGGTTCGTTTGCTAACTCAGATCTCTTGCGTGACTCATCTTATTCTTGAAGCAGGCCCGTAGCGAAGAAAGTTGTTTCGCGACGGCCCCGGCTCATCCCAGTGTGGTAGAAGTTGAGGCATCCACTCCTTGTTCTCGCCACTTTCTACTTATAAATCTCAGGCTCTTGAAGCGGCTTTTCCTCACGATACGCTTCAGTTTTATACCTTGTCTTAGTGTGGTGTGGTTATTCGTTTACAACCTCTATTTGCATGATTATTTTAAAAATTTTGATTTTCAGAATAATGTTTTAAAAATTTACTCACATTTCCTTGAGAACAAAGCATTTTTCCGACAATCGTCTCTCACTGTGTAGAGTCGCAATCGCAGTCTTTGTGGAGTATTGCCGGTATGTCCTTCGTCCCGACCAGTTTGAACTCCCAACTAACTAAAGCTGGAGGTAAAGCAACCTTTTATATGCGCACTACCTGTACAGAGGTGCCATTTATGCTAATTTTATCATCACCACTGACCAATAATAAAATTTTACAAATATTCTAATATTTTGAAACGAATATTTTTAATTTTTTGAATAAATAAATTATTTTTTTTAATAAAATGTCTATGAATTATTTAGGCACGTAGGAACAATTTATCGTACATCACAGCTTTTTGTGAACACTATATTTTTTTCTTTCGTCTCCGTTGTTTATTTTTTCAGATATCATGCACTTTATATGACAATGCAATGTCTTTTTTGGTTATTCTAATATTTTGAATTGAAGTAGTAGCAGCATACGTTTATATACCTGAATATCATATTTAATTACATGATTTAATTTTAGATTTAAAAAAAAAAAAAAAGAAAGAAAAGGAACCCTTAAAATGGTAAAAAAAAAATGTATATACAGGGTGATTCAGCTCGTCGGTGACAAACTTTAAGGATCGATAGAGCACACCTAGACGAACATTTTTGAATAGGGAATGTAGGGTCCCTGACGCGATGGTAAGGCTTAGGCGCTTTCGAAAATTTGGGTGCCGAAATTCGAAACGTCATAAAAACTAGGGAAATGGTTAGATTTTCTTGCTTGTTGCGTCGAAATGATTCTGTTTGTTTAGACTTTCTTCAGTACCAATTTGATAAGCGTATCTCTTAAAACATGGATAGGGGGCGCTGCAGACTTTGGAGAGCTAGACAACAACTTTAAGCCCGTTATTTTGATAATTTAACACATGCTCGCCAAAGTTTATACTCTAACTTAAAGTTTGAACCCAAAAGTAGAGCCCTGCAAAAAGCGTAAGAGCCGGAATAAAATGTCAAAGTACAGGGTGGTCGAAACTCGAAGGCTCCTAAGAGATAAACAAACAGATTTCTTGACTTATGGCATGCATTTTCATGATTCTGTTTGCTGGGGCTCTCTGAAACTCAGTTGAACGGTACAAAAAGAAACATCGATAGGGGGCGCTTTGGGCAAAAAACATAATTCGTTGACATTTCGGACGCTAACTGGAAACGGGGCGCTACGATCAGTTAGTAATAATGAAAACACATTTTCTACCTCTGCTCAACACTTCTGAATAAATTTAGACCAAAAACATCAATGATACTGGAAATTTATTTACAAAAAATAACACTACAGAAGATGCTCGAAATTTCGACCTTGGGCCATGATGCAGGCTTCGCACCTCCGTCGCATTGAGGAGTGTGTGTTTCCAACAATGCCAGGAGTATCTCTGATCTGCCCTGCAGCTGCCACAATGCGCGCCACAAGTTCTTCAGCACTGCTGACAGGTGTATGGTATACCTCGGCCTTCAGGTAACCCCAAAGGAAGAAATCCAAGCAGGTGAGGTCTGGTGATCGGGCAGGCCAGTGAACTGGACCCCCACGCCCGATCCACCGCTGGCCATACCTTGCGTTTAGATGGAGACGCACGTCGTTCGTGTAATGGGCCGGAGCTCCATCGTGCTGGAACCACATCTGGCGACGCGAACCTTCGGGTACGTGCGCCTCATCCAGAAGCTGCGGCAGCACTTGATCCAGGAAAATCAGGTAATTTCCACCTGTCAGCCGTTCAGGTAACAAATAAGGGCCAATGAGGCAATCCCCCAGAATGCCGGCCCACACATTTACTGAGAAACGCTCCTGGGCTGCTCGGCTTCTGGTTTCATGTGGATTTTCATCACACCACACATGACTGTTGTGGGCGTTCCACATTCCCTCCCGGCTGAAGGTGGACTCGTCCGTAAACAAAATGCTGTTTACAAAACGGGGATCCCTGGATCTCATCGCCAAGTACCATCTTGAGAATTCCACTCGAGGGCCAATATCCTGCTCTCTGAGCAACTGCACCCGCTGGATGTGGTAGGGGTGCAGATTCCGGGAACGTAAGATGCGCCACGCAGTTGCTTGCGAAATGCCAACATGTCTGGCGATATCTCTCGTGCTAAGACCTGGGTTGTCCTCAACCAGGTTAAGCACAGCCTCTTCGTTGTCGGGGGTGCTCACTGATCGCTCCCGTTCAGGCCTGCCTCCGTCGAAAGATCCCGTTGTGGACAACCTCTGGTGTACTCGAGCGAAGAAGGCATGGCAGGGGATTTGCCTGTTGGGGTAACGCTCGGCGTACAACCGCTGAGCGGCTCGTCCATTACAACCAGCAGCGCCATACGCCAAATGCATGTCAGCCAATTCAGAGTTTGTGTACCGTTCCATCCTACTACCGATCTGCAGACAAGTAACCCGAAGCTTAAGTAGGTACCGCACGTTCAAAAGACGTGTCTGCGCATACAATTACGTCATCTCGCGTTGTCGTCTACGCATTACGTATCTTTTGCGTATCGATATGGTACGATATCTTTTGCATAAATCAGCAAAAAGCACCTTATGTAAATTTTATTGCGCGCATTGTGCATGATTGAAACCAGCTATGTTTGTTAAAAAAAACAAACAAACTGCAGTTTTAATAGCTTCTTATGATAAGTAAATTACTCTCTTGTTTTGTTTCTAACTGATCGTAGCGCCCCGTTTCCAGTTAGCGTCCGAAATGTCAACGAATTATGTTTTTTGCCCAAAGCGCCCCCTATCGATGTTTCTTTTTGTACCGTTCAACTGAGTTTCAGAGAGCCCCAGCAAACAGAATCATGAAAATGCATGCCATAAGTCAAGAAATCTGTTTGTTTATCTCTTAGGAGCCTTCGAGTTTCGACCACCCTGTACTTTGACATTTTATTCCGGCTCTTACGCTTTTTGCAGGGCTCTACTTTTGGGTTCAAACTTTAAGTTAGAGTATAAACTTTGGCGAGCATGTGTTAAATTATCAAAATAACGGGCTTAAAGTTGTTGTCTAGCTCTCCAAAGTCTGCAGCGCCCCCTATCCATGTTTTAAGAGATACGCTTATCAAATTGGTACTGAAGAAAGTCTAAACAAACAGAATCATTTCGACGCAACAAGCAAGAAAATCTAACCATTTCCCTAGTTTTTATGACGTTTCGAATTTCGGCACCCAAATTTTCGAAAGCGCCTAGCGCCTTACCATCGCGTCAGGGACCCTACATTCCCTATTCAAAAATGTTCGTCTAGGTGTGCTCTATCGATCCTTAAAGTTTGTCACCGACGAGCTGAATCACCCTGTATATATATATATATATATATATATATATATATAATCAAAAATTGTTTTTTTTTTCTTTTCTTTTCTTTTATCATATGTTTCATATCGATTTATTGCCAGCAACATGCTAGTGAATTTGTTGCATTTAATAAAATTCTGTATTACTAGTTACATGTTCCTTCTCTATTCTGCTAAATGTCTGAGTTATGAATATTTGCTATAGTATAAATTTAATTTCAATTATTGGAAATCGATGACGATTTGTTATATATTATGGTTTTATATATATATATATATATACGAAAGTTCTTTTAATAAAAATTCATCGGTCATTGAAATGTAGCCAATTTAAAATTTCGCAATTTCTCAAAATAACAATTTTTGAATTAAAAAAATAAGTGATCAAATATTTTACAACAACTTTTAGCCTTAAAATGACAAAAAAAAAAAAAAAAAAATACAAAACTTCTGTAAAAATGAGATCTATTCCGGGAAAAATTTCTAACTCCGACGCCGAGCAACGAACCGGGAACCTTTCGATTAGCAGGCAAATGCGCTACCACGGAGGCATCTAACCTACCCGAAAAATACTGAAATTAAGGTTTTTTTTTTATCTAGAGTGAAAAAAAGGGTCGGATGTCATTAAATTAATTTAATTAAAATAAGACTTTTTCAAAATTTTATGATTTTTCATTAATCGGAGGTATTCAGCTATAAGTATGCAAACTTTCGAGTCTCAAACTTGTATTTTTCTGAGAACGAACTCTGTGACAGACAGACAGAGGAGTTAGACGAATAGGGTTTCCTCAAATGAACGAAACCCTAAAAAGTATTACAAAGTAGTAACCTCTCATTTCTATGACTCTAAAGCGACCGATGAAAAAAGTCACACGAGAATATAAATGACCACCAACTTAATTCATGCACGAATTATTATATACTGCATGTATTAGAACAAATAAGTCCTAGGAAAATGTATTAAATATTAAAAACAAATATAGTCATTAAATAAAAATGTTAAGAAATATTAGCTTCAGACAAACTGAAGTCATAAACACTTTCAACTATGTTGGGAAATGCTAAAAAAGCAAAACTAATTTTTTCGACAGTCCGTGAAAGAGAACAATCCGGAAGGAGCCACTGGCTCCTTAACCCAAAAAATCAAATGGCCGTACTGTGAAACAAACACATAAAAACAATAGTGTTTATGTGGGGGGGGGGGGGATAAACAAAAACATTGAGGAATTCAAAGGGAAAAATAATTTCTTTAAGATATACACTTGTGCAATAAAACAGACTAATTAGGGGAGGTGGTGAATGAATGGGACATTTTCACAAAAATATTTATTTTAAATATTTTTTTAATTTATTATCAATATTATATATCACATTTCCTACATAAGGTATTTGACTACATCTATGCACAATATTATTCTAGATTATTATTATACAGTAAAATATTATAAAATAAAAAAAGAGCTCCTCTTTGTCCCAATCATCCCCATAGCAGGATTGGATGGGACACAAATATTTTCCTCCCTGTAATCAACGTTACTCAACAAAAATTTAAAATTATAAACTTATATGTAATTATAGTTGTTATTTATGATCTTATAATATGGCTGTTATATCTCAGCGTTGGTAATCACTTCTTATACTGCAGTTTTAACTTGTAATGAAACTTTGGCTGTCTATCTGTTCCTTTTTCCCACTTACACGATATTTTAGATATGAAATGAAAGTGAAACTTTTCTTTGAAATATGGCTTAGCTAATAATTTTCATTCACAACTTATTAATTAATATTAATTAAATGTCTCTTAGATGCCATGCACAACTGAAATTATGTTAGGGAGAGTGGGGTTTATTTAAGTAAAAGTTAGAAATTCAATATAATTTTCCCACATTTGATCAATAAAATATACTACTTTTAACAATTTTATCTATTTTGATAAAGTTTAAATAGAATTTTTTTGATAAAATAGTTAACCTTTATTACAATACTAAACTTTACAATACTTTATTAAAAATTAAGATAATTTTTAATAATCAATATAATTTTTGATAATAAACAACCTATATGATACGAATACTGTTTAATACTGTTAATTAACATAAATGATCAATTTATCAACCTATATAATATTATTTAGTTAATAAATAATTTTTTTAACATCTCTAGAGATGAATGAGATTGTCCCATTCATCCCCATTTGCAAATGTCCCAATCATCCGCATGATGTATATATTCAATTTCAGCCATTTTTCCTCAGAAATTATTTTGTCACAATGGTTAATATTCATTCATTTTAATTACTAATATTGAACCTTCAAATAAATAACTACAGCATATCTTAATTGTTTATATTGTATAAGATATTTGACAGCTTTAAATGTAAAAAATAATTACTTTTAAGTAGATTTTCAGGAAATGCAACTTGGAAGAAAAATGAAAACAGCCATGTGGTTTTCCTTTTGGTTCTAAAGCACGCTATGTGCCATATATGAGAATAGGAAGCAACTTAAAAAAATGTTTATTACCTGAAATATTTAGAATGTCCCATTCATCCCCCAGCTCCCCTACTTCGAATGTGTATATTTAATTTAATCATGAAATTCTTGAAATTTGAATATTAGTTTACAATAATATAAATCTTAAACTATGTACAGACAGAAGATGAAGTTGGGCAAGATACAGTTAAAAAAAATATGTATAAGCTAAGCAATCATGATAGCGAGGAATATTAGGCAAGCAATATTTCTTATTTTGATTTTGTCATATAAAAGTACACATTAAAAAAATTGCAAATGTGTCAGATTATTTTGCACTATAAAAATCAAAATACACTTCAAACATTTTTTTTTTTTTTTTTTTTTTTAAGAAAACAAAAACATGGTGACTTAGACACCAAAAGTTAGAGGCCACAGCAAAACATTTAGTCGCCACGTGGCAACTGGCGACCGTGAATCTGCATCTATATAAATGAAAGCTTTTAGTCTATAGATATGCAAAATTTAGTTTTTGTGACCATAATGTCTATTAATTAGCGACAATTTACAATTAAAATTGCTTTCTTCGGATACAAAAAAGAAACGTTTAATTTTTTTTAAAGGAAAATTGGTACTTCGCTCTCTTCAGAAAATTATTTTTAAGAAATATGAAGTGCTTATAAAAATTCATTTACACTAAATTATTATACATATAGCAAAGAAGAAAACCTGTTTCTTTTTATGTATTAAAAAATGACGACTTAGCACTTCGAAAAAAGAGAGTCAAGCTGTAGAAGCAGTAATTCATCGTACACTTAACGAAGAACAATGAGGCCAATAAATAAATAAATAATAAAAATAATTTTAATTGTCCAAACGCAAGTGCAATAGTAGCCGTTTAAAAAAAAAAAACTCTGCATTTTAGTGAGTTTCATTTATTCAAAGTGAAACGAAAAATTACAACCAAAAAGTTTTGTTCCTTTACAGTCTACAGTTACAATGTTTCGGGAAAAAAAACCGTATTTCACTAGAAAATATGCGACCATTAATTTTTTTTTTAATCAAGTTGTTTAGTTGAAAATTGGCGGATGTAGCAGTACAGCTACAGTGGAACCCGGTTAAGACGCGTTTCAAGGGAGTGGTCAAAAGTCGCGTATTAAGCGGGATCGCGTATTAAACGTGATTTCTATAATGTTGCATCAATTGGGCTTATTTACGAATTTAATCACCTAAATGAACTTCAGAGCTTTCATTTATACGTTTACGGTTGAAAATTGTATCTTTGACATATATTCAGATTGAAATTTAATTGTATTTCACTTTGTTGAATCCACATTGTTTCTTTTTATAGGACAAACTGGAATAACAACGGAAAATAAATATAGATTACAACAGTACTTTATTGTCGATTAATGCGTTGCAACTAAAAATAATTTTCCTACTAGACTCATTTTTTTAACAGGAAGGAAAATAATATTAAATCTTTGAAGCACAACCCAGTTTTTAAAATCATATTTAGTACTTGTAATAACGTACATTTTAAACATCTCTAACAACACGTATGAACAACTCTAATATAATCATTTTTATGACGTATCTGAGTAACCTAAATTCGTCTATCTCTTTCTACTACAGTAAAAACATACACGAAGCGAAAGACAAAGAATGTTAGGAGTGGGATCAAAGAAGAATTGCAGTTTTGCTAATTTAGCGGTTTTTTTTTTTTTAAATTCAAACATCTACAACTATTTCCGATTAGTAATTTTCGCCTTAATTAATCTGTTGTTAAATAAATTAAAAACTATTCGGAAACATTGTTTTTTATTTGAATAATAAAAATCCTCTAAATCGGTAACACTCGAGAAGAAAGAAGGAATTCGCATCTTGATCAATGAATTCGCGTCTTAAACGTGATTTTTTCCCTCAAAGAACCGAAAATTTATCGCGTATTAAGCGGGATCGCGTTATAACCGTTCGCGTATTAAACGTGATTTTTTTACATTATTCTTATGGGCGAAGTTCAAGGGATCGGAAAAAATCCGCGTATTAAGCGGAATCGCGTATTAACCGTGAGCGTCTTAACCGGGTTCCACTGTATTTTGAAAATGCTGTTCTGAAAAGAAAAAAAAACTGTTTACTTTTGTAACTCCAAATTTGCCCTATCGCTTTTGATATGGATTTCTAACTAAAAAATATGATTTCGGCGTATGTAAAGCGCCAAAAGAAATTTCCGAAATGTTGAACCGGTCAAAGTGATGTTACCCCTTAAAAGTCTTAGAAAGTACGTATATGGGACATTCTCACAATCTTTTGACTTTCATGTCCCTGAATAATAATTTTTATTTTAAAACACTTTTTTGAGTTTTTTTTAATTTCATATACTGGGGAACATCCCATTGCATGATTGCATAACAATATTAACGAGATAAATAAGTTTTGGACGATGTTGGGGGGTCCAAATACCTGGAAAACTCCTATACCGTCCCGTGTCCCTGATGCTGATTTTTAAGTTTGGAGCTGTCTGTATAAAATTGTTTCAATAAAAAAAAATTCGATGTAATTTTTTTCCCGAAACTGGAACTATTGTTTTATATAAATGAAAGGATAAAAAGCCTTTAAAATTCCAAATTTAAATTAAAATCCGAAGTTTCTTTCTCCTAACTTTAAATCTCACACTTCTATTATCAGACTGTTAATTTCTGTTATCAGACGACGCAGAGAGAGAGGGCAAAAAAAATTAATGGTTTCGTTTCTTGTTTCGTCCAAACTTTTCATGGCAGGTTGTTTTTCAGATTTAGATAATAACACCGAGATTTTCACAGTGGTAAGTCTTTTCCGGGTGTCCTTTTGCCGTAGAAATTGATTTAAAAAGTTTTTCGCCGACTTACGACGTTTTCGGAAACACGTCACTGGCCAGGCATGGGATTACCGGCGTAGAGATTATGTAGGCGCTGGGATTTTCGTTGGATTTCAACGGCAGGTGACGGGCTAGGCTTGGGACTTTTCAAAGCATATGAGCGGGATCTATCCGGTCCGAATTCAGCATTCACTGGGCTAAAGTAACTGTTCGTGGCCGATCTCAGCTCTCGGAATTTGACTTGGTGTGGATTAAGGCTTGGGATTTCTTCACGCGCATCCTTTATCCTACCGACTTCTGTAATAATAAAATAATGAATTCCAGGTGGTATTGTCCTAGAGGATGGTTAAGATGGGATGAGAAATTGACTCGGGAACCTTTATGCGAATCGAACTCATTTATTAGGCGCTCATCATACATCTGATTCGCGAGTCGATCGCCGGAGGATAAAAAGTCTTTAAAATTCCAAATTTAAATTAAAATCCGAAGTTTCTTTCTCCTAACTTTAAATCTCACACTTCTATTATCAGACTGTTAATTTCTGTTATCAGACGACGCAGAGAGAGAGGGCAAAAAAAATTAATGGTTTCGTTTCTTGTTTCGTCCAAACTTTTCATGGCAGGTTGTTTTTCAGATTTAGATAATAACACCGAGATTTTCACAGTGGTAAGTCTTTTCCGGGTGTCCTTTTGCCGTAGAAATTGATTTAAAAAGTTTTTCGCCGACTTACGACGTTTTCGGAAACACGTCACTGGCCAGGCATGGGATTACCGGCGTAGAGATTATGTAGGCGCTGGGATTTTCGTTGGATTTCAACGGCAGGTGACGGGCTAGGCTTGGGACTTTTCAAAGCATATGAGCGGGATCTATCCGGTCCGAATTCAGCATTCACTGGGCTAAAGTAACTGTTCGTGGCCGATCTCAGCTCTCGGAATTTGACTTGGTGTGGATTAAGGCTTGGGATTTCTTCACGCGCATCCTTTATCCTACCGACTTCTGTAATAATAAAATAATGAATTCCAGGTGGTATTGTCCTAGAGGATGGTTAAGATGGGATGAGAAATTGACTCGGGAACCTTTATGCGAATCGAACTCATTTATTAGGCGCTCATCATACATCTGATTCGCGAGTCGATCGCCGGAGGATAAAAAGTCTTTAAAATTCCAAATTTAAATTAAAATCCGAAGTTTCTTTCTCCTAACTTTAAATCTCACACTTCTATTATCAGACTGTTAATTTCTGTTATCAGACGACGCAGAGAGAGAGGGCAAAAAAAATTAATGGTTTCGTTTCTTGTTTCGTCCAAACTTTTCATGGCAGGTTGTTTTTCAGATTTAGATAATAACACCGAGATTTTCACAGTGGTAAGTCTTTTCCGGGTGTCCTTTTGCCGTAGAAATTGATTTAAAAAGTTTTTCGCCGACTTACGACGTTTTCGGAAACACGTCACTGGCCAGGCATGGGATTACCGGCGTAGAGATTATGTAGGCGCTGGGATTTTCGTTGGATTTCAACGGCAGGTGACGGGCTAGCATAGGCGTAGCGTGACCAGAAATTTTGGGGGGGGGGGGGGCACGAAGGCCGAAGGAAGTAAAAACGGCGCCCGGAGCGAATTTTCAATTTTGCGCCTCCCCCCCCCCCAAAAAAAAAAATCTCGTTCTTCGTGATGGGTGTAATAAAATTGATAAAGTGCCGAAACATAAATAAATTCTATCGAATAAATATTTCGTATTTATTTTGGAACTTTAAAAGGTTTAATTTTAATTTAGGAATTCAGAACAACTAAATAACTAAACAGCAACAAACTAACAGAAAATGATACTTATTTGTTAGAGAGTTCATGATGTTTTGCGACAGGGGGAAAATGATCAAGAGAGAAAAAGAAATTCCTCGAAAAATAATCAGCGACCAAAAAATGAATAAATAAACAAATAAAACCGTGGTTCTGAGTATAAATTTTGGGGCGACCGCTCCTTTACTCCGCCCCCTCTTTGTATGCCCCTGGGGAGCACACTAGAGGTCTGCACGGACCGCAGTTCCCGGGCCCGGCCCGTTTATATTTTAATAGTTTACGATCAGGCTCGACTCGTACAAAAATCAATGAAAACAAGCCCGGCCCGTGAAAAAATCAATTAAATCAGGCCCAGTTCGGCTCGACACAATTTCTCAAAAAAATCCGATTTTTCTTAACATACAATTGCAGGGCTGCCACTTGCTATTAAAATGCTACTAAAAGCGACTATTTAAAACATCCGGCGGCTATGGCTACTATTTTAGGCCGAAAACCATTAAAAAGCAACTATTACAAGAAAATAGGCGACTTTTTTCGGATTTCAGCGACTAGTTTTACTGAAAATATTCGATCTTTTCCTTCAAAGCGCCTGTAGAGTCATCTTCCAAAACGCACTTTTTCAACGGTTGTTTGAGGAGATTCGTAATTTTTTCCGCGACGAATTCCAATATTCGCGATTTCGCCCCTTACCCCCCAATCGATTGACGAAAATACATATTTCTTTCCAAGATCTTTTTATACTATCGTTGAAGGAGATTTTGCGATTTTTTCCGCGATCCTTTGCCAAATTTCGTAATTTTTTCTACGACATATCGAAGAAATTGATTTTTTTTCCGCCACCACTTGTCCAAATTCGCGATAAATATTTTTCGCGACCGATTGATGGTAGTTACTATTTGTTTCAGAGATCTTTTGACGAAATTCCGGATTCTTTTCCAGATCGGTTGTCAAAATTCGTGATTTTCTTTTCACGACCGACTTACAAAATTCGGGATTTTTTGCGCGATCATTTGATTAAATTCTCTTTTTTTTTTTAACCAAATTTACGTTTTTTGGCCGCCACCATTTCACGAAATTTGCGATTTTTTTTCTTGCGATCGTTAGACGAAATTTGAAATTTTTGGCCCATTCTTTTGACGAATTTTGCGATGAGTTTTCTGCGACCGAATGACGAAAATCGCCATTTGTTTCCGCGACCTTTGGTAAAATTCAAGATATATTTTACGGTTGTTTGAGGGGAATCGCGATTTTTTCCGCAACGAATTTCAAAATTCGCGATTTTTTCCCAATCGATTGAGAAAAATAGTTATTTCATTTCGCTATCGTTTGCTACGTTCGTTGAAGGAGATTTCGCAATTTTTCCTATGACCTATTGCAAATTTCCCGCTTTTTTGAGGGCGACCGTTTCACGGAACTCACATTTTTTTCTGTGATCCTTTGCCAAATTTTGCATTTTTGTTATCGTTTCACGGAACTCACGATTTTTTCCCGCGATCCTTTGCCAAAATTCACGAATTTTTCTGCGACAAACTGTCGAATTTTTTTCTCCACCACCATTTGTTGAAATTCGCGATATATATTTTTTCCGCGACCGATTGATAGTATTCGTTGTTTGTTTCAGATATCTTTTGACGAAATTCTCGATTCTTTTCCACGATAGTTTGTAGATATTCGTTATTTTCTTTTCAAAACTGACTTACGAAATTCTTGATTATTCGCGCAATCATTAAACAAATGATTACGCGATTTTCGATTTTTTACGCGATTATTTGACGAAATTGGCGTCTTTTCAGGTGTGATTCTGTTCTGAATTTTCTGAAAATTTAAGGCATTCGGTTCCGAAAATTTTAAAAAATCGGTCATCAGTCCGAAAATTCGGGCATAAAAAATATCGCGAATTTCGGCAAACGGATGCCGAAAAAATCAATTTCGACAATCGTTCACAGAAAAAAGTCGCCAATTTCTTCAAAGGATCGCAAAAAAACGAATTTCTCTAAAGAACCGTGGAAAAAACGCAAATTTCTACAAGGGATCACGAAAAAACGCAAACTTCGTCTAGGGATCGCAAAAAAACCCCACACATTTCACCGCGCAAATTTCGTCAAAAGTTCGCCGAAAACGCGGATTTCGTCAAAGGATCGCGATAAAGAAACGCAAATTTCGTCGAAGGATCGCGGAAAAACGCGAATTTTGCCAAAGGACCAACGAAAAAATTCATAATTAGCGCCGGGAGATCCCCCCCCCCCCTTTCACTCCTCTGCTGTAACCTTTCAGAAAATTTGCTTTGAATTTCAGATTTTTTTTTTTTTTTTACTCAGAATCACCCCTGCTGTCTTTTTGTCCGCGACCATTTGATGAAATTTGCAATTTTTTTTCTCTTGGTCGTTAGACGAAATTCGTTATATTTTGTGCATTCTTTTGACGAAATTTGCGATGCTTTTTTCGTGACCGAATGACGAAAATCGCCATTTGTTTCCGGAACCTTTGACAAAATTCAAGATATTTTTCCATGGTCCTTTGAGGAGATTCGCGATTTCTTCGACGATGAATTACCAAAATTCGCATTTTTTTTCCTGCCGATCTTTTCATGAAATTTATGATTTTCTTTACACTATCCTTTGCCAAATTTCATGAATTTTTCTACGATCGATTGACGAAAATGATATTCGGTATTTGTCGGAGATTTTTTGACGAAATTCGCGATATTTTCCCCCGATCTTTTCTCGAAATTCGTCTTTTCTTTTGTCGACTAACTGAGGAAGTTCAAGGGCAAGGAGGCAAAAAGGAAAGAAAAAATCATTTGGGGGATAAAGGCAGGGGCGCCTTTATGAGCCATGGCTCCATGTGGGAGATTTTTTACTGTACCACTGCAAATGCTATACTCATTTTTTTTTCTTTTAAAAGGATTTACTAAAGCATTTTACTTTGTGCACTCCTTCCAGGGCCGAAACTAGCTATATTTTCACCCGGGACAAACATGGATTTTGGCGCCCCTCCTTCCCCTGCAAAATAAATTTACAAAGAGAAATTTGCGAAAGTTTCTATTAGCGGGTTTATTTTAAAATTTTAAATGTGTAACAGTTGTTCGGACCTTGTGCGCATGCCGAACGAGCTCCGTAGCTTTGCGGTCATGTGACCCAGTTCAGTTGTTGCAGGGGGGTACCATTCGTGCGATGCGCCAACTCTAAAGATTTCTTAACTGCTCGCGCATTACGTCACGTGGCGGACAACTTCGCCTCGCTTCGCTCGTTTCAGTATTATTCTGTATGCTGTTCTGCGTTGGAATTTTTTTTCTGTGAATGATTTTAATTATTCTATTATTTAAACAGACTTTTTTAATAAAATCTAATGAATGCGCTATATCAACGTGTTCTAATAACTCTCACAGAACAAGTATACAGATTTAACAATACAGTACATAGTCTCAAATCCGAGCATCGACATCCTGGCGATTATTATTCTGGAAAGTCGCAAAGAAAAACACTAAAATCACAGAGGACAAAATTTACTGCAATTTTAAAACCGAATTCCTTTTACGAATGTCAAAAAAATTCTGCAGAACGGGAAAATCTCTAAAAATTGCATAAGAGAATCGCGAGAAATTCCGAATAAACTTTAATGAAAGAAAAAGAAGAGGCATTTACTATATTGGACTAAACTGTTAAAGCCGGATTTCTTTCACAAATGCAGACAAATCGCCATGAAATGGGGAAAAAAAAGTTCAAAGTTCAAAACTCGCAGAGGAGAAAATTCATTGTATTTGGCTAAAAGTTGAACATAGTTCCTTTTACAAATCTAAAAAAAAAAAGAGAGAAATAGGCTGTTTGGATAATTGGAAGTTCGGTTTAAAAACATTTTTTTATAGAAATTGGCTGTTCGGTTAATTGGGGTTTCAATAATCGGCTCTCTACTGTACTTCCATAAATTTTCTTTCTATTGTTTCCTATTTGTATGAAGAAATGTTATATTTGATGTGTTTTATAAGATAACATGGAAATTTTAATACTGAAGTTGTTTTAAGTTTTTCAGTTTTTGCTGAAATTTTGTATACATAAAATCAGTGTTGATTAAAGGGGGTGGCCCGGGGGGAGGACATCCCTTCCCCGGAGCAATGCGATGTCCCCTCCGGAAGATTTGAGATTTTGGGTTTTCAATGGTCAAAAAGTGCAATTCCCCCCCCCCCCCCCCCCGGAGCCACAGAAATCCCTCCCGGAGAAAAGTGTCTGAGTCACTGTATGAAATAACGATATTGTTATTTTAATAATATAATGTAAATAATATGTATAGTACATATTTTTTTCATAATAGAATTAGTTTAATTATAGAGTAATATTTTTGTATTATTTTCATCCGGTATAAGCATAATGACATTCGAAAATTTTTGAAAACTTATATCAAGTAATTGGACAATGCATTATTGTTAAAAGTTTTGAAGTGTGAGTTTTGTTTAATTTATTCTGTTTGATAATGCTAGTCTTTTCATTACTACTCCTGTGTAATCATATTCATATAATTCATTCGTTCATTTTATTTTACAATAGTTTAAAAGTTTTCATTTGTAATTTTGCACATTAAAAAGGTAATTTTTTTCGCGAATTTACTTAAGTATTTGAATGTTAACAAACGTATCGCGATATTATTTAACCATTATGTATTTTATATTTGATTAACTCCAATCAGTATTTGCCCAAATTATTTTAAGGAAAGTAATTTTGTTCAATTTACTTTCGAAAATCTGCTTTTAAAAAAATTATTTACTTCGTATTTCGGTCTTTTTACGCATCTATTTACTGTCTCACGGCTGATCGAGTGTCCGCCACGTGACGTTTCAGTCCTGCTCTACTCTGATTGGCTATCCTTCAAATGGAACAACCTTATTGTAGAAGAACCTTGAGTTGTTGCTTAGCTGCCATTGCGGCACGTTGTGTATTCGAGCGGGTCTTATCCCCGAGTATATAGTTGTTCTTTAGCTGCCATTTCGGCACATTGTGTATTCGAGCGGGTGTTATCCCCAAGTATAGTATGTTGTTCTTGAGCTGCCATTGTGGCACATTATGCTATAGCGGGTCTTATCCCCAATTATTCTGTTGCTTATAGCGGGAGTATTCCCCAAAAGATGTTTTATGAACGTCACTTGTTCTAACAGCGGGTTATTACCCCAAAGTCACCTCATCATTCTACATGTTTTTCAGTGTTTGTGATTGTTTGTAACATTTGTGTGCTGTGTGATATAAAAATGTGAAAAAGAAACTATTTGTCTTCAATCTTAAAGTTACACACAGTATTCACATACATTTTTGTGGTCCGTCGATTTCGCAGCGAAATAGCTGCTATGGAAAAATTAAATAGAACAAAAGGTGCTCTAAAAGGTGCTATAACGAAATTAGAAAATTTCGTAAAAGATAATACAGACGAAATTAATTACTCGAGTACCGAGCTCGAAATAAAGATTCGAAAATTACCCGAGCTTCAAGCAAAAGTATCGGAAATACGGGATAAATATTATGATATCCCTGAGATTAAGGACTTACCAGAAATCGAAAACGAGTTAGATGAACTCGAAGATCGTCTCGAGAAACTTGAGGTAAGTCTCAACATATTTCTTAAAAATCTTAAAGTTTCTGAAATAAATGTGCATGCTGATAGTATTGAATCTATAAGTTCGAATAATATTAAAGTTAAGTTACCTGAAATCCCACTACCAACATTCAATGGTAAATATGAAGAGTGGTCAATCTTTAAAGTACAATTTACAAATTTAATTATAAATAATGCTCAGTTAAATGACGCTCAGAAGCTGTTTTATTTGCGAGCATCGCTAAAAAATGAAGCAAAACAACTAGAGAGCCCAGACGATTCCTTTCAGTTATTGTTTACAGCACTTACTGAAAGATTCGAAAATCAACGTTTGCTCATTGACACTCATTTATCGGCCATAATTAATTATGAAAAAATACATTACGAGTCTTCTAAAGAATTGCGATCCTTTATTGATTGTGTAAATAAAAATTTGAGGGCCTTAAAAGTATTACAATATGAACAAAACAATCTGTCTGATGCTATCCTTATCAATATTATATTGCAAAAGGTAGATAAGGAATCTCGAAAATTATTTGAATATTCGATTAAAAAATCAGAATACCCGCAATTTAATGAATTAATGTCATTTTTGGAAAACCGCAGTTCTACGTTAGAAAGCGTAAATAGATACTCTGCTTCAAAACCCTTAAACAAAAACATTCCTCTTTCGAACAAACAAAAAAATTTCATGCTAAATTCGAATGATAAATCGAATGGAAAAACTTGTATTCTGTGTAAATTGGCTTTTCATAATTTGAACAAATGTTCTCAGTTTCGAAAAATGAATGTTTCTGAACGATACGATTTTGTGAAGAAAAATAAGCTGTGTATTAATTGTTTGAATAATTCTCATTGCGTAAATTCTTGCATTTCAAAATATAATTGTAATACATGTGGATTGCGACACAGCTCATGGCTTCATCGAGAAAAAGAAAATAAATCCAAAAATGAATTGGCTTCCCCCCAAATTTCCTCCCCTCTTGCAGGTGCGGTAAATAGAGAAATGAAAAACATTTCGGTAAATAATGACGAATCTTTAAAGACCTTGAATAATATAAGTAAAGAAAGAAAATCAATTTTATTGAGTACATGCTTTGTTTTTATAGAAGATAATTTCGGAAATAAACGAAGGTTTAGAGTCATTTTGGATAATGCTAGCAATGTCAATATTTTAACTAAGGATTGCGCTGACATGCTGAAATTTAAAAAAAGGATAATTAATGTACCCGTTACAGGATTAAACGGTTATACTTATAATGTAAAAAATAAAATTTCGAGTGTAATTACAAACGAAGATGGCTCTTTCAGGGAGAATATAGATTTCTTAATTGTTCCCAAAATCACGGATGTAATTCCATCAAAGCAATTAAATGTATCGGACATTAATTTACCGAATATTGTGGAATTGGCAGACCCCACATTTTTCAAACCGGGAAAAGTTCACGCATTGGTTGGCGCTGAATTATTTTATAGAATTTTAAAGCATAATTCAATTAAGATAAATGATACACTTTTTCTGCAAGACACTGTTTTTGGATGGATCCCAACTGGGGCGCTAGAGGAGAACACGCAAACAAACAATATTACTATGTGCAATTTCGTTAGAGATTTCGATGAAATAAATGATAATTTAAAACAATTTTGGGAGCTTGAGTCTATAGGCATAAAACATGATGATCCGAAAATATCGGAAACTGATCAAGCACAACAAATATTCGATAAAACTGTCAAATTTGTAGGCGATCGTTATGAAGTTCAGTTACCGTGGAAAAAAGACTGGAAGGATTTAAATGATAATTTTAATGTTGCGAAACAGCGTTTGGAAGGTCTAAAAAGAAAATTTTATCGAAACCCAGAGCTTTTTCGACAATATTCTGAAATAATCACGGAATATTTAAAGCAAGGAATTATAGAGCAGGTACAAGAAAATGAACCTGTTTTAGACAGGGCAGTTTATTATTTGCCCCATCATGCGGTCTGTAAAGAAGATAAACTTACTACAAAGGTCCGAATCGTCTTCGATGCCAGCTCTCATGATAACAATGATTTGTCCCTTAATGATTGTTTATGGCCTGGCACCAACTTAAATCCACTTCTATTTGATATTTTAATCCACTTCAGATTATACGAAATTGCCTTTTCTTCTGATATCGAGAAGGCGTTCCTTCAAATCTCACTAGCTGAAAAAGATCGGGATTCTGTCCGTTTTCTGTGGTATGATGATGGTTTAAAATCTTTCAAGGTTTTCAGATTCAAACGTGTTATTTTTGGAGTCAATGCCTCTCCATTCCTCCTATCTGCTACCATAAAGGAGCACATCAAGCGGTTTACGAACCTGCACCCAAGAACTGTTCACCTACTCGATAAATATATTTATGTGGACGATTTTATATCTGGCGAAGATACGCTGCAAGAAGCTCTTGATGTTTCCCTGAATGCTAACAAAATAATGTCTGAAGCAGGAATGATTCTTCGAAAATGGATAACAAATGATGAAGCGTTACTGCAGTGCTGGCAAAAGGAAGGTTTAAATATTCAAGCAGAACATGCTGCAATAAGCCTAGGAAGCAATCTAAGCAAGGTATTAGGAATGTCCTGGAAAACAGAAGAAGATTGTCTGACATTCGAAGTCAAAAGTTTAATAGAATTCTTGTCATCGCAAAAAAGCTCAAAACGTCTACTATTGCAAGCAGTTGGTAAAATCTTCGATCCGTTAGGCATGCTGACGCCATTCACCATTAGAATAAAATGCCTGTTCCAAGAACTATGGCTAAAGAAGACAGCATGGGATGAACAGTTACCAACTAATGTGCACGAAAAATGGTTAAAGTGGCTCGAAGAACTTCCAAATTTAGCAGAATTAAAAATTCCGAGGAAAATTCTTGGTTGCTTGAATCAAGTAATAGCTGTAGAAATACACGCCTTTTCTGATGCTAGTAAAATAGCGTATGGATCTGCAATTTATCTGAGAATAAAAAGAGAGAGTGGTGTGGAAGTCAATCTCGTGACTTCAAAGAGTCGTGTTGCACCGATAAAGGAGATAACTCTGCCTCGGCTAGAACTTCTCGGAGCCTTACTAAGTGCAAGACTGACCAATAAAGTAAAACCCATCCTAGATCCAAAAATCACATCGAAGGTGTACTATTGGACAGATTCCAAAATAACCTTATTCTGGATCAAAGGATCATCAAAGCGATGGAAGCAGTTTGTGGCAAACCGTGTCATAGAGATTAATGCACTTTCAGATTCGAACTCTTGGTATCACTGCTCTAGCAAGGACAATCCTGCCGATCTCTTGACCAGAGGTGCGAGTGTTAATTCTCTTGTAGAGAATCCAATGTGGTTTAGGGGACCAAAATTCCTAGCAGCTGATGACTTAGTGACTGAGCAAGAAACTATTTCTGTGCCAGAAACAGATTATTTTCCCGAGACTAAATCAAAATATAAAAATAACTGTAATGATTTCAATTCTAATATTTCTCTTTCTCTTTTCAGGAATCCTGAAGAAGTAAATTTTTTTCTCAACATAAGTGGTAAATACTATAGTATTCTTCGCATACTGGCATATGTTTATAGGTTTTTTCACAATTGCAAATGTAAGTTAGCAGACCGGCGCAGAGGCAGCCTCACAACCCCAGAAATAAAAAATTCAGAAGTTTCTCTAATTAGATTAGTACAAAATGCAGAATTTCAGGAAGAGATTAAGGGTTTAAAACGGGAATCAAGGGTTCCCCCTTCCAGTAAAATTAAATGTTTATCCCCCTTTTTGGATCAAGATAATATCTTAAGAGTTGGCGGTAGGTTGGAAAATTCAGATTTAAACTTTGATAAGAAGCATCAAATCATTTTGCCGAAAGGCCATAAGCTCACAAAACTCATATTTGAGCATTTTCACAGGAAGTATTTTCATATTGGTCCCCAAACTTTAATCCATTACGTACGAATGCGGTTTTGGCCCGTAAGTGGAAAAAATTTAGCGCGAAAAGTAGTGCATGATTGCGTTGTCTGTTTTAGGAACAACCCAGTTACTGCTAAACAAATCATGGGTGACCTCCCATCAAAAAGAGTAACTCCAAACTTTACGTTTAACCATACAGGAGCCGATTTTTGCGGCCCTTTTGAGATTAAATATAAAAATCAAAGAAAAGGGATTTTTCATAAGGTTTATGTCGCGATTTTCGTTTGCTTAGTAACAAAGGCTATTCATTTAGAAATAGTAACGGATCTAACTTCTGATGCGTTTATCGCCGCACTTAAACGCTTTGTTTCAAGGCGAGGAAAATGCGCTTCTATTATGACAGACAATGCTACGAATTTTAGGGGTGCTAAATCAGAATTGCACAAACTTCATGAGTTAGTTCGTAAACCGGATGAAAAATTAGCTAATTACCTTACTTCAGAAGCTATTGAATGGAAGTTCATTCCTCCTAGATCGCCCAACTTCGGTGGTTTATGGGAGGCTGGTGTAAAATCTTTCAAGTATTATCTTAAACGAACATTAAAGGGTGCTAGATTGACTATGGAAGAATTCCAAACAGTCACCACCCAAATCGAAGGGGTACTAAATTCGCGTCCCTTAACTCCGTTATCGACCGATATAAATGATTTTAATGCATTGACACCAGGCCATTTCCTAATTGGTCGGCCTATCGATGCCATTCCAGAACCTCAGTTGATTGATATCACAGAATCGAGATTATCTAGGTGGCAGAGAATCACTAAATTCGTCCAATTAATTTGGAGAAATTGGCAATTAAATTACTTGAGTCATCTCCAAAATCGTTCAAAATTGCAGGTAAAAGGGGAAAACATCAAACCAGGGGCAATGGTAGTCATAAAGGAGGACAATTTACCTCCCTGTAAGTGGATGCTAGGACGAATCTTAGAGGTTATACCAGGAAAGGATGGTAATGTTAGGGTTGCAAAGGTTAAAACAGCCTCAAATATCTTTCTTAGATCTATATCTAGATTGTGTGTCTTGCCCATTAATGAAACCTAATGTACATACCTTTTCTCATTGTCTACTTATTTTAAAGTGCACCTAAGATTTACATGTTATTTTACATTCAACTTTTCTTAAGAACAATATAGAACTATTTTTAGAAAATAGCTTAAATTTTGTAACAAAGAATTTAATTTTATTGTATAGTATAGTCCTTATTGTTGCTACTTATTATTATTGTATTTGTATTGTAATATTATTTTGTGGTATTGGTATTTTATTTAGTTCTTGTATTTATAGTGTATTTTTAATATTTTGAATGTGCTACGCACATTGCAACGCGGGGCGGCATGTTCGGACCTTGTGCGCATGCCGAACGAGCTCCGTAGCTTTGCGGTCATGTGACCCAGTTCAGTTGTTGCTTAGCTGCCATTGCGGCACGTTGTGTATTCGAGCGGGTCTTATCCCCGAGTATATAGTTGTTCTTTAGCTGCCATTTCGGCACATTGTGTATTCGAGCGGGTGTTATCCCCAAGTATAGTATGTTGTTCTTGAGCTGCCATTGTGGCACATTATGCTATAGCGGGTCTTATCCCCAATTATTCTGTTGCTTATAGCGGGAGTATTCCCCAAAAGATGTTTTATGAACGTCACTTGTTCTAACAGCGGGTTATTACCCCAAAGTCACCTCATCATTCTACGTGTTTTTCAGTGTTTGTGATTGTTTGTAACATTTGTGTGCTGTGTGATATAAAAATGTGAAAAAGAAACTATTTGTCTTCAATCTTAAAGTTACACACAGTATTCACATACAACAGTAAAATACGTAATATTGAAATATATAACCATCTTTGTCAAATATTTATTCATTAAAACCTGTGAAAAAAAAATCAAAAGGAAGCGGAAATATTTCCGCCTTATACAGGTTTCCGTCTTGGCAGATATAACTGTTGGTATTCATTCTGTTGGAACCATGCAGTTTTTTTTTCATTTAAGACAAGATTCCATTATAGACAGATATCA
Source organism: Maratus speciosus (assembly GCA_963932465.1). NCBI lineage: Eukaryota > Metazoa > Arthropoda > Arachnida > Araneae > Salticidae > Maratus > Maratus speciosus. The sequence goes on from OZ010791.1 coordinate 147,959,997, forward strand.
TTTTTCCAGATTTTACTGTTGTTGTAGCATTACAAATTATTACAAATGAGGTACTTTAATGTCATAGTGATATGAGTCATATTGTTTTAGGAACTAAAAAACCAGGATTTACTGTAGGCATAAAAATGAATTCCAGCATTGTAAAATATCTTCCTGTACTATATACACCAGTTTTGGGGAATTGTGACTTATAGCACTCTTCTTATGTATAGATTATTATGTCTACATACTCAACCTAATGCTAATTTTCAAATTTATGTGTGTCTCAAAACAAATTTTTTGAATTTTCAACCACTTCGTTTTTATTGTACCAGTCAGTTACCTGATCTCGCCCCCTCTAAGGCCAAATATGGTGATATGCATGTAAAAAAAAAGTAATTATAAGAAAAAGAATGGGGTTATTCATTTGCTGTCTTTTGTAGGCGAATCTTTTTATCTATTTGGCAATTTTAATGCTCTTTACTCAGCTTTTCTTTTTCATTTTTCGGCTAAAAAAATTTTTTTTACACAAATTGCACACGCACATATATATATTGTATAAAACGGCAAACCAAATTTTCATCTGGCGCCCCCTTCGCGTGGCGCCCAGGGCACATGCCCCCTCTGCCCCCTTCAGTTTCGGCCCTGACTCCTTCTCCCGTTTGTTTGTTTTTTGCCCTGGGCAACCACCCGACTTCGCCCATTTTAAGATGGGAAAAATGAAAGCTCAATGCTTCTCAGGGAGAGAGAGAAAAAAAACTGAACATCCTTCATGGAATCTTTTTATCAGAAAAGTCGAAGTCAAAGAAAATCTTCATTTGGCGCCCCCTTCACATTTTGGTACATTTGGAATTGGAGAAAGAAAATAGCCTAAGAGAACAGCTCTTTTTCTAATTCATTTGCAGACTTCTAATACAGATGAATCTTTTTATTGTATTTGTAAATGTTAATGCATTTGGTTCAGTTTTCCTTTTGGATTTTCCGGCTGTGAAACATTTTTATGCAAATTCAATATAAATACATACATATTTTTGCATGTAAAGACAAAAGAAATATCTTCATTTGGCGCTCCCTACGCTTTCTGTTGTGGCGCCCTGGCTGTAGAAGATTGGGGGGGGGGGGGGCACATGCCCCCCCGTGCCCCCCGACGCTACGCCTATGCGGGCTAGGCTTGGGACTTTTCAAAGCATATGAGCGGGATCTATCCGGTCCGAATTCAGCATTCACTGGGCTAAAGCAAAGCCGCCTCAAGACTACAAGCCAAACACAAGGTTTCGTGACGTCACGACGCGGGGCTTAGATCAGCCGTGGAGAGCACATGCGTTATTTAAAACATTAATTCTTTCCTCCATATTTCAACTTATTATCACAACATATGGGGAAAAAAAATAAAAACTTATAGTTTAAAGACGCTAATTAAGTGCTTTTTAATCAATTTCGATCACTCGAAACAATAATAACGATAACAAAAAAACAATATTTATGAAATAATATCACTGTGTCAATGAAAATGTGCATCAGAATTAAAGATACATTAAAGAAAATTCGTTCGTTAATAAAAAAAAAAATACCAAGTATTAAATTTATTTTAGTAGACAGTTTTTATTATTTATTCTACTTTGAAATTTAGAAACAATATCAATTATCTATTTGATATATATTCAAAAACAAGACATTATACAAAGAAAATAAGTTAAAACTGGTGTGAATGACTAAGAACAAAAAATCTTCTTAAAACACCATAAAAAATTTGTAAATGAGCTAGGCCTTTCGAAAGATCTGAGTCTTTCTTCGTCAGGCGCAAAAAAGACGTCCTTCTACTATGAAAGCAGAGGCAAGACTCTTATTACACATATATATATATAAATTTGCAGTTTAAACACATAAATTGAATTATTTTGCTTTCAATTATTTCAAAACAAATAAATAATAATAAGTGTGCCAATCAAAACCCACATTTAAATATTAAATTAAAGTGGAAGAAAAGTGAATGTTAAATGAAAACAAATTCAAGTTGTGTTCTATTTTTATTTTTAATTGGGCTTGAAATTATACAGTAAATATCCTATTAAATATTAAGTGATTTAAAACCTGCATATAATAAATAGTAAAATTAAAGTATATATGAAATTAAGTATTCTTATAAGTAAATTTTCGTACTGTAAACTTTACTTATCAGAAATGGGTAATTTTCACATAAAATCCATTAAATTAAAAAACATAAAACTGTCATAATACTAAAACAACACAAGTTCATGAAACAGAAAATTATTTAGTTTTGTATTAGTTTAATATATTATGTAAGGTACAAGCAATAGATTTTTTAAAAAGTGTATTAACATATGAAGAGAAAAATAAAAGAAAGAAAAAAAAAAGACTTTCATCAATTGGAATTAAAATATTCCTAATTTATGTTCATTTTCCTCGAATGTTTAGGTAATAGCTGATTTAAAAAAAACATCGAAAAACACAAAAACCTTCCACGAAAATATTTCATTTCCAAAATAATGTTGTGTGGGTTCTTAAATGTTTGTTCACATCTTTTAAGATTAAAGTAATCAATTTTTATGAGATGAAAAGTATTTCCTGACTAGATCTAAAAGTAAATTTATAATTATAGAATAATAATTTTATTTATTGTTATTTTTAATTAAACATTAAAATGTATATAAAAACACATAGGATTTTTGCGAAGAAGGTGTGTGTGTGAGTGTGTGTGGGGGGAGGGGGGGAACTACTGTTTTGCATAAGGGTACTAACAACCCTTCCTCTAGTCTTGCAAATAAATTGTTTACAGTTGTGGCAAAAATAGAGAGATTCAAAAACATTATCCCCATAGCTCTATTTACACAGTACATAAGCATTTATAATTTAGCAAAAAATTATAAAAAGAATTTTTATTAAGATAGCAAACGTTTAAGATTTAAAAAGAACAATAAATTGATACAAGTATATCGATCGGGGTTTGCTTTAAAACAAGTAAACAAGATAAAAATGCTATGTATTCACAGCGACTTTTATGAAAATTTCTAGAATATTTAAATTTTTAAGTATGAATATATATATATATAAATTTGTTGTCAAATTAAAGTCCAACTAATTCTGCATACAAAATAACCCTAGTTACTATTCACACAAGTGTCTTTTAATATGGCCGTTAATTAAAGGTCACTCAAATGAATTAGAGAAAACAGAACAAATTATAAAGAACGGATGGTGTGACAAGATACAAATTAAATGATATAAGTCTTGACACGATTTAGGGATGTTTGCCATTTTAAATTATTGCTCTATGTGGAAAGAAACAGAACTACAATAATATAGTTTCGTTTTGAGATACGGTATTATTGATAGAATCGTACTAGGATTTGCTAGTTAATTTATTTCAAAGAAATTAAAAATAAAAGATTTTGAACACAAGAAATAAAACTTGCGCTGATAGCATATAAATATAATTTGAAAATAAAACTTACCTTGAAAAAATATGTTATTAGGCTAAATAAAACGCACGTGCATACGCAAGATACAGAAATTCAAATGTTCGGGGCTGGCGAGTTGGCAGTTAGCCAGCCCCGGGCTGTGACGTCACATGTGGGGGGATGAAGGGCGTGTCTGGCTTGTAGTCTTGAGGCGGCTTTGGCTAAAGTAACTGTTCGTGGCCGATCTCAGCTCTCGGAATTTGACTTGGTGTGGATTAAGGGCTTGGGATTTCTTCACGCGCATCCTTTATCCTGCGCGACTTCTGTAATAATAAAATAATGTAAAGATTTCCAGGATGCATCTCTATTTATAAAAATAATTACTGGAACAGGACACTAACTATTCAATGGCGCAAGTATTTTTTGATAATTTTCTGTTTAAAACATGTAACTAGTTCAACATGTATTCACAGTATGCCCCAAAACTTTAAAATAAAATAAATTTACTTTTTGGTGATCGCACGTATGCTTCACCGGATGAATAAGAAAACAAAAACTACTGTTACCTTAGTTATTACGATTTTAACGCGCATGCAGTATGTCTACATCAAATTTTCAAAATTTTTAATCATAAACTTTAAATCTCACAAGAAAATTAAAAAATAAAAGTAATAAAAATTTGAAAATAATAAATTTAAATTGGCTTAAAATCTTTAAAATCCCTTTAATATAATACCCATATTGCTAACAGTATTTTTTGTTATCTTTTCATTCATAGTTCTCATTATTACGAAAAACTTAACATTGTTTAATGTACAGAAAAACTTTTCTTATTACCAAAATATTTCATAAAATGAACATAAAAAGAAATCTGTAATGTTATCTAATTTACAAACTGAAAAAAAAATTTTAAAGGAAAATAATCTTTAAAAGAAAGCACGTCAGTTTTTTTTTTTTTTTTTTTTTTTTTTTAACTTTTATACGTAATTTTTCAAAGACAAACATCGATAAAAGTAAAATAAAAAGAAGCTTCATACCTGTAAGTTAGCATATCCAAATAAAAACATGTAAATAAATTTATAAAAAAAAAAGTACACTTTAACACCACTTTAAATGAAAAATAAAAGAAGTTCAGTTGTCCAGTGATTTCAAATGTGAATCACTCTTTTTTTTTTTTTTTTTTTTTTTTTTTTTTTTTAATAGTAACTTCCACCGAAAACAACCCTCCACAGACAAAGGGGATTCAGTGACCTGTATAATCTGAACAAATGTGGCAACTGTTGATAAAACAAATGTCCGGACAATAAAAGCTAGCTAACAAAAATTTGTCAACGGGTTGCCACGCACTTAGAAGTCTTGGTCATAATCCTGTTTGTTTGAACCAGGGTCTATTATTTTATTAATTTTTTTTTTGTTTGTTTTATTTATTTAATTTTCCTGTTTTATTTATTGATTTTTTTTATTTTTTTTTTTCTGCCAGTAGTAAAATTCTTGAATTCTTAAAAATTTAGAGATTTTTGCTATTTGCCAAGAGCTGAGTGAGATGTAAATGCGGTTTATTAAATTATGACTTTAGTTTATTAATGCCACTGAGGAAAATGAATAATACCCCAGTCTGCAAAATAATAAACACCATTGTTTACAGGTAAACTGCATCTGCATCTTCACACAAAAAATAAACATAAAGCTCATTTTTCTTTTTTTTTTTTAATTTTTGCTAAAATCTCCATTGAGATTTAGGATTTATGCGAAAACCGTAAATGGTTTAGGATGTGCTAAAACCTCCCTGAGGTTTAGGATAAATATTACTTACCTTGTAAATAGTCTTCAATATATTTTTCTTTATTTTCATTGTGCATTTCAATATTATTGTTATATTTCTTTAATGTTTACAGTTTTTTTTTTAATCAATTTTATATTTCAACATATTTTTACATTTTCACATTTCCAAATGAGTGAAGAAAAGTTTTCAATTTTTAAATATTTCTATAATGTGAATGTTTTGTGCATAAACCAAATTTTTTCTCAGTAATCATATGTGAGTATAGTTTTATATTTATCATATTTTTTAATATTACCTGTATTTTTGTATGTTATAATAATTTCAATTATAGTGGAAATTATACCGATTTATGCCATAAGAGGCTAACTAACAAAACTTATCTTGGAAAATAAGGAAAAGATTCCTATATTATGTGCATAAATTTATATTTTTACAGAGTAACTTTATAAAACAAAAGGTGAAATATGTGCTTAAATACTCTAACTGAAAAAAAGCACAAACTTGAGGACTTTCAAGTAAGAATAATATGGTCACTATTTTAAATTGTATCATTTTATTATTATTTTTTTTCTATATATTTTTAGTATTATTATTGTTGTTTGTGTTTTCAGCTTGTCTTCATATTTTATGTCATTATATTATTCAAATATTATATGTAAAGTCCGATCAGATCGTCTCGAGAGCCATATCCCAAACTTAAATAATTCAGCTAAAAAATTTATAATCTTAAATTTCTTCCTTAAAGTTTATACTTCAAAATTTAAATTTTAAATATATTTTCCAGCAGTAAAATTCAGTCCTCATATCTTAGCAAATTTAACTTTAACGTTACATTTAATTTAAATTTACTTTTAGATTTAACTTTAACCTTAATCTGTAATGTCGCACTTATCTGTTTTTGTATTCGCCATTCTCCGTGCGAGTCCCCCCTCCCGGATTTGCAGGCAATTCCGGGTGGACCTCAACTTGGAGGGGGGGATATGAAAGGATAAAAAGCCTTTAAAATTCCAAATTTAAATTAAAATCCGAAGTTGCTTTCTCCTAACTTTAAATCTCATTCTAAAACCAGTTTTACCCCTTGTAACTTTGTTTCTCAGCAATACATTTTATTACTTTCAGATATCATTTTAGACGATTCTTTAAGAGTGAAACTGCTAATCTAAGCGCTTTTTGCAGGCATCTGTGGGTAGGCTGATACGTCACAGTCCCTGGGAATTGTGCGGACCTTGACCACAGATCAATCAAAACTTAATGAACCAATTAAATTAGATGTTCCTCCCAAATTAACAATTCTGCCCTCTGCTGGAAAATATTAGAATCTTCAGCATATTACCCAGAACACGCGCGAAGAAAGATGGAATTTGGCTATTTGAGAGGCTAGCTAAACTTACGGCCATGTAACCTCCCAAAGTCTATGCAAGTTGGCTCCGGGACCGGCGATCGACTCGCGAATCAGATGTATGATGAGCGCCTAATAAATGAGTTCGATTCGCATAAAGGTTCCCGAGTCAATTTCTCATCCCATCTTAACCATCCTCTAGGACAATACCACCTGGAATTCATTATTTTATTATTACATAAATATGTAGCAAAAAATTAACCTGCACATATTTTTAGGGTTGTTATTATTTTTTAAACTCTGTCCCTGGGTTTTAGATTCCTTACCGTCCCTCTTCTAAAATTATACAGAAATTCACACCAGATGCAGCCACAGAATTTTTTTCAAGTTTTTCCTCATGCAGAAGTATGCTAGAGAAAGAATGTCTAAAATTCTTTGGCAGGAAATTTACTGCAGAATTTAAATCAGCATTTAAATATCAATTTCAAGCATCGTAGCTTTATTGGTAGTCTTACCGTCCCCAAGGTTTATTCCTGCACTTTTCGAGGTAAATTAAAAAAAATAATAATAATTTAATCCAATGTTAAGGGGGTAGGATACCTTTAAACCTGCAAAATTTTCGAATTTTTTTAAATACATATTTTGATTCCGTAATCATTTCTGAACAATATGCAAAAAACCGCATTAAAAAAATTCCATTAATTTACTAATTATGGCAGTTTTATTCAGACTACATATTAAGACTACATAGGATAATTAAACTTTGCGTTGCGTTTATTCAAAACGATGAATTTTGGTACTGCGCGCAGTGTTACTAAAAAACTATGCATCGCAATCAAAGGAAATTTTCACCACATATTCATTTCTGTATTATCTACAACTTAAAACCAGAAAAGGGTAAAATTTTATTTTATTTTTTGTTTTTTACTTTGAAAATATTTTTTAAAAAGTGAAAAATTTTAGTTTTTTGTTAATTTTTTAATTTAGTCAATATTTTTTACAAATATTCTGGTTTTAGTATGAAGGTAACAGTATTATGTATTTATTTTCATAAACATTTTGTCTTTCTATGCATATTTTCAGATTTTATCATGCGCGCTAGATTTTTTTCTCTTATTATCATATATTTTTAAACTTATCATTTCAATATTTATTTATGAATTTACAAGTATATGCATATTTTTAAACATAAATATAAATATAAGCTTTATATTTAAATGAAGTTTGATTTTTATTTTTGTTTTGAAGCTTGGAACATTGTGGTATTTTTTCCTTTTTTGACGTCTTCACAGGTATCCTACCCCCTTAACAAAAACAACTGCTTCTAAAAATCAATGAACTAGCTATAACTTAGTCTTAACATGATTTTCTTAAAAATAGGTGGTAATTTTCCTTACCGTTCCATCCTTACCGTCCCTTTTTTTACCATTTCGTCCCTTTTTCCCAATACCATCCCCTTTTTTTACCTTACCGTCCCTTCTTTAACACCCCTTTAAGACAATGTTATACAAAAATTCTGTATTAAAAGTACTACATTTTTATTATTTCTTATTTGAATTTCCTCTGGGTACTATGCAAATTCATTATAGGAAAAAATTTGGAAGAAAATAAAAAGTTACAGGGGTAAAATTGTAAGGAAAATTAAACTCGCAAGTTTAACTTAAACCTCAGTTAAATAAAAAAATTTTCGCAGCTGACCATTTTTTCTTTATTTTGAATCATTAAGGCATTCGTCTATCAGATTAAAATGTTATTTTAGCAAGTTTAATTTCGCCAGATTTTTTCCCCCAAAAGTCAAAAGAATGTGAGAATGCCCCATATATGTGTGCGAAAAATGGATAATGATTATCATGCGATTTATTAATCAATGCTGTGTTTTGTAAAGAGAAAACAAAAAATTAATTAATATAAAACTCTTTATTACACTTACTGGTTGTATGTATTATTTTGCAAATAAAATCATGCAAAACTTATTAATAAGTAAATGCCTATGTAACTTGTTACTTGCTTTCATTGTAATTTTGTTATGGTAAGTCTTAATTATAACACATAATATTTTTTTGAAATGATTAGTTAGTTTCGATGTGCTTTTAATTTAATATTATTTTTTTCAAAAACATTTTTTAATGTACTTTAAGAACTTCCTTATTAGACAAAATTTCATATGATGTCTTTAATATAAATGCATGTTCCCTTTTTTAGGGCAGAGAAATGTTCTTCATTCCAAACTTAGTTATGCTATTTGTTGATGTAGTACTGGACATCACAGGAATCATAGTGATTTCTACTAAATTTGTAAGTATTACCAAGTTCATTAAATATAATATGTAAGGGAGGGGAATCTTCGAACAGTGAATTGCAACACAAAGAAGGAAAAATCCTTAAGTTGTGAAAATTGGAGGAGTTCATAGAGGTAGTTAAGATATATTGCACTTTCTTAAAGTTGTAATCATCTAATTCTAATCAGCGGCATGTGAGGGAGGAGTTTAGTTAATTAAGGAGTTTCACGACTTTTAAAACTGGAAAAAATGAAAAAAAAAGATCATTTTCAACTTTTAATATCTTAAAATTTATATGATTTTAAAACACAATTTTTATTGGGAAGAAAGATGTAAATATGTTCTTTGATTTCATGATTTAAAAAATTGAAAGATGCAGAATTAGCATTTATAGGGTGCTCCAAACTGACAGATATTTAACGAGATGAAAATCGGTATAACAGCTTACGCGCAGGATTACAAAATAAATACTGCAACTTCAATGAAAATTTTGGTGCCTACTTATACTGCAGATTGTAGTAATTACCCTGAACCTAAATAAATTTGTATTTTTAAAAAAATATATTTTTAATGCAAAGTTGTATTTAGCTAATACATAATTTTGAAAATTTCAACAGTATAATCACATAAAAAATATATTTTTTTGAACGATAAAAAGAAAATTTTAGGTTCAGTTTATACAGACTAACAGGAAACGTATGTTTTGAAAATTTTATGGAAAAATATTCAGAAGTTTTTAAGATATTCTGCGCATTATGCCCAAAAACGTCATTTGAAGAAAAATGACTACAAAATTTCGGAAAAGCGGCTTCAGCTATTGAGCGGGTATAATTTTAAAAGCCATTACTTATGTTCTAATGGGAATTTCAAAGAAACAATTACATCAAAATGTTCAGAAAAAAATAGGAGTTTAACATCTAAAAAAATTAAAATTTCGAAAATTTTGAAGCTTTCAGAGTCTTGAGACCCCTTAAATATTCAATAGAAAGCAATTTTTCTGTTACACAACACTCCAGAAATAGATTTATAACTTGATTGTGTGATAGAGTAAAAAAGCACCTAAAAGCTGGAGTCAGATAAATAGAGAATAGAAACTTTATCATAAAACAACAGAAAAGGATAAATAATCCCCAAAAGTGTTTCTCTTCAAAAAACGCGCGGTTTTTGTCACGTAACGAATTAAAAGTTTTATATTTCGTTCCCAAACAAGTTTCTCGTGATTATTTACATTGTGTTTTACGACAATGTTTTTATACTTTATCAATTAGTGGAGCTTTCACCGCATCGCGTAAGAGAGCAAACTTCCATCTAAGGTAAAAACTTCTTAAAACGCCATAAAAATAAGTAATGCACAACGCGTTTCGAAAGCATGCTGTCTTTTATCAGGCATAAACAAGACGTATCATCACTTCGAAAGCAGAAGGAAGACTCTGTTTTCAAAGTGATAGCATGTGTTGTTTGTGACTGATGAAGAAAGAAAATGTTCTTCCGAAACGCGTTATGCTTAAAACTTTTATGAATTAGTAATAATTAGTTAGTAACTATTAAAGAAGCTTTTATCTTATATTGAATCTGTAACATCTATCTACTTAGTATTCGAATCACTACTACCGACAGCCTTTGAAAGTTATCTGTTATGACCGTTATCTGTTTAATTATGAAAAATAAATGTACAAACTACGCCCAATAATTACTCAGTTGCCTTCATTTAAATTTTGGAAATGTAAACTTTCCTTCCCATAGTCTCCGTGGCCATATCAAAATTTAAAAAAATAAAAAAAACTTTGAAATATATAATAGAAAACTTGACCACTAATACGAGGCGTGGCTATTAAACAAAGAGATTAAGGCATTACAATATTTTATTTTAAATTTATACATATTTAGTTATTATCTCCCTTCAATATAAATCCCTCCTTTATCCCTACAACGCTCCATGTGAATTTTCTATTGTTTGAAACAGTGTTGGAAGTTTTCTTCTGTAAGCTCTTTCATGACGAGAGCCGCTTTTTTTTCACAGCTTCAAGGGTTGGAATTTGGTTCCTTTTAACGCATATTGGACCTTGGAGGACAGATAAAAGTCACATGGTGCCAAGTCAGGTGAATAAGGAGACGAATCCCACGTCCAACACTGGGATGTTATACGTGTCTAGAAACCTCTTGACAGATAATGCAGTACACTATAAAAAAAAATCTCTCAAATTGACAGAAAAAAACTGTCACTTTTGGCGCCAGTGGAAAACCGTTTAATTTACAGAAAAAATCTGTAATTTTTTATTAAAACTGTTTTTTTTGTGTGTAAAAAAATAAAGTTTTTTTCTGTAAAAATTACAAAATCCAACTTTTTTTTTACAGAAAAAAGCTGTTTTCTTTAAAACACTTTTTTCTGTAAAAAATACAGTTTTTTTCTGCAATAATTGCAGATTTTTTTTTTTACAACGAGCCGGTGTGTTGACCTGATGAAGCACCCATGATTTGTTCCTTCCACAGTTAAGGTCGTTTTTTTCGTATGTTTTTACGGAGTTGAACAAGGACCTCAAGGTAGTAATGTTGGTTAGTTGTTTGACCTACAGGAACCCAGTGAAGATACACAATCTCATAAATATCGAAAATTTTCTCAGTTGTTGACATGGACGGGCGACCCGGGAAAGCATCATCTTCAATGTCTTCTTGACCATCTTGGAAACGTTTAAACCATTCAAGAGCCTGCGCACGTGATAAACATTCATTGCCGTATACTTCTCTTAATAAATGATGAGTTTTGGAAACGGATTTTCCAAGTTAAAAAAGAGATTTCACATTAATTCGTTGCTCTTTTAAAACACTCAACATTTTCCCGGCAAAACACTAAAACAGGGTCCAGTTTCAGAACAAATGAAGGTCATGGCCAGACTAATTAATACACAGCCAATTGAGAGGCGGTAATCGATATAGGAGGCTTTGCTCTACACAACTATTGGTCGTACGAATTTGGCGCATGCGCAATTCATCTATAGAAGCATTAGTCTCGTTGTTAAATAACCATACCTTGTATATAAGGTTATTTATTAAGCATAAATCAAAACATCCATGCAATTTTAAAGATTTTTTACATACTTTTATAAAATTATTTTCTTTTTTTAATCTAACCGTGCCCTTTCTAGCACAATTAGATTTTTTTTTTTTAATGTCTTAAACTGTTGAATTTATAGAATATAATTTCTTGAAAAACAGTGCCTATGACGGTGCTTTAGTGTACCCAGGTTCATAAATGAATAAAAAAAACTCCAACACAATACTTTAAGAGACTTAAACATTTATTGTAAAGAACCTTTAAAAGAAGGGCCGTGAAAAATACAGAGGGACGGGGAGAGTTTCGTTAACTGCCCAGTGGCAGAAGCCCACAGCGAGGGCTAAATTACAACCTACATAGCTCGAGGTCAGCAGGAAAAGAGAGTGAGATTTTGTTACAGTTACTTACTCATTGGCGAGCTGAATTGGAACATATGTAATATATTGGCGATGACTATAGGTGGCGTGGACAAAGGAATCAGAAGAATCCCGAAGTATTACATAGAACTAAAACGTACGCCATGGCGGGCTATATGGTTACCAGAATTAAAATTCCTGCGGTAAAGCAGGGTGACTTAAAGAAATAGCTACCACGTGATATTAGATGCACATTACAGATTTAACGACAGCTGAAATTAGTCAGCAAGGGGCATATGGCTTTTATCCGACAAAATACAAGTGTGAGAATTGATTATTAATGCAAGCCAAGAGGCTGAGAAAATATGCATTACATATTGTCGACTGCGATGTGAAAGATATTCACTTCTATTTTATTCTTTTATTTTATCTCAACGGAACATCACTGCGGTTAAGATATTTTTCTATCTGTGTGAAAGTGAAAAAGGAACTGAGATAAATGATGCCTGCATTTAAAACGAACTTTAAAAAGTAAAAAGGGAAACTTACAGTAGTGTGAGGGGGGGGGGGGGGAAGAGAATGAATAAAGACATATGAACTTAAGTATAAAATGTCAAATTTAAACTAAATATTTTATTTTAAGGGGGGGGGGGTGGATGATGACAACTACAAAATGAAACAGTAAAGTTAAATGTTGATTTTTTGAGGGGAGAGGAGGTTGAATGAATATATAACGGAAAAGCCGTTATAGTGCTCATCAGGATTTTACTACTTTCAGACCTCCTTATACTGCATACAACATTTGATAAATATCCAATAAACTAGACAATATCGGTAAAACTGCATAAGCTATATCCACGGAGGAGTTGAATTTTTAAGAACTTTGGTTTTCGGGTTGCTAAAATGGTGTACTTATTTTTATTAAATGCAATATTAAAGCTGTCTAAAATTTGTATTATAATTACAAATTAGCTTTTTCTTGTGTTATTTATGCTTACTATGAAGTATACACAGGGAACTTTGCCAAACTCCAAACAGAACTAATAAATTAGAAAAGATTCAATAACTTCTAAGCATAATAAATATGTATATCTAAAAAACGAATTTTTTTTTTTAAAATCCCGAACTACCTAATGATGATTTAGCATGTGTGCTGTCATCTATGCACTTTTATTTTTCTATTTATTTTCAGTCCATGGAGAAAGGTTATTTTGGCTAGGGGCGAAGTTTGTACATTATAATTACTTGGTAAAAATAAAACAATTTAAAAAATATAAAATATATAATTTTATAAAATATTTTTATATATTAATTTTTTAAAATATATAATTTTAAATATTAAGTTAGAACTTAAATTTTTTTAAGTTATTATTTTTAAAAAAAGTAAAAATTTTTAAATTGTTTAAACATAAATAGTTGAAATGAACGTTGTGTTTTAGATGTAAGGATGTCCACGGAGGAGACTTTCGACATATTTATTAAAGGGACGTTTACCTCAAAATTGGTCAAAATATCGATTTTTTTTATATTAAATGAAAGCTCGTTTAATTGTGAATATTTTGGCACCTCATTTTTACCCATACAGTAATTATATCGCAAGATATTGTAAATTTTGTTAATGCAACCAGCGCAATTCCCCACACAAATGAAAACTTTAAACGGCTTTTTCTCAATGTTCATATTTTCTTCACTTTCCTGTTTTCAAAATGCTAAGGCTTTTTTTGTATTTGAAATAAAGATTTATTTTTTTTATACATGTTCTTTATTATATATGTAATAAATCTGCGTATGGAAATAACCTTGAGGTTTTTTGTTATTAAAAAAAAAAAAAAAGTATAGGAAGATGTGTTAGATTTCATCATTTTACACTACATGTATCAATAAAAAAATTATATTAAATGTAATATTAGATATATCTAAAAATCCATACGCAGTATTGTGTAATGTACATTTGAAAATCTTTCAAAACAATTAGGCAAAAAATTAATATTTAAAAAAGTAGTTGGGATTTTAAAAAATTCAATTTTTTTTTAACTTAAAAAAATTAATCAAATGTGCAGTTAATTTTTTTTTTCAAAATGTACGTTTTTTAGGTGCGTTTGTAATTATATAAATACGTAACACATAATTGTCGTTCGGTCCGCCTGTCCGCATATAACAAGGTAAAAACTACCCAACCGAATGGGCTAAAATTTTAAATATATAATTGTTTCAAAATTTTGTCGAATCATTTCAATTTTATGAAAATCGGATGTATAGTTTAATGACATGACAGTCAAAAGTTTTCCATTACATTACGGCCAATGGAAAAAAATTATTTCAAGCGCATTTTAATGATGTTACAGCTTTTCGATCAGAATGAAATTGATATGCACTTGTGAAGTGCACTAAAATATACATTCAGTACAATATGCGGTGCAAAAAATATGTATAAAACTAGTTATAGTACTAATGCCCCTCATTTGCCACGTTTGACGTGCAATTTCCAACTTATTTAACATTGAAATGCAGAGAGTTCATCATTTAAACCATATTTTTAAAAATAAACAAAACTGTTGAAAAGGTAAACTGACCCCTTAAAAGATGAAAGTCTATTAAAATTATTTTGCCAGCAATGTATTTAATAGCTTACTTAAAACTTAAATATACATTAGAATAACAATATTAGGAAATTTGCTAAATTTCCTAATATTTACCCCTTTAGGACCGTAAGAAGCACCTTTTCGTGAGAATGACTAATTTATATGATGTGAAATTGATTTATCCAAGTTTAATAAATTGTTCATGACAACTCCACAAACAAATTTCTTTTAACATGGTACCTACAGAAATTGTAAAAAAAAAAAAAGTTCCCTGATTTTTCCCTGATTTCCCGGACTATCTTTATCAGACTTCTCTGATTTCTATTATTAACAATACATATACGGTATTTTTTCATGTATGCTGCTTCCTCGTATAACACACTTATCGGGCTAGCTAATATCTCATTTGGGAGAAAAAACAAGAGAAAAACATAAAAATTATCTAATATTCATAAAGTATTGGTTAACAGTTTCTTTAAATCCGAACTCAAAATTTAGTCCAACAATTTCATATAGTGGTCAATGGATATATGGTGACCAGAAAACTTCCTCATTTTCTAAAAAATGTTCAATTCTAAGACATATCTACAACTGACGGGATAGCCACCTGGTCAGATTATGCTAATGTATCATTTAAAAATTTCAAAAATGGGTAAATTTCTTTACACGTAATCACTGTCCACAGAAAATAACGACATCGGATCACCTTAATTTGTGTTAAATATCAAAAATTCATACCACATGCATCTTTTTAAAAATATTTAAAAGCCAATCAGCATGAGGAAAAATATGGTATGTAAAATAAATGAATCAGTCTCGTTGGCAACGTGAAAATGCAAATATCACATATACAGACAAATTTCCCTGATTTTCGAGAATTTTTATAAAGTTCCGTGACTTTCCCTAATTTTTCCAGATTGATAAACCTCCCTGATTTTTCCATGATTCCCTGACTTCCAGATTCTGTAGACGCCCTGTTTAAATATGCAAATTAGTTTCTTAAGGATTTAGAAATTGGAGATAACTATAATACACATGCGCTTATTTTATTCAAAATTTACATAATTATTATTTATTTTCAGGGTAAAGCACTGCCTTATGAGGACTTCCTGACAAGTGGATTAGTTATTGGATGCATTATTCTTCCTTTATTGGTAATTTTTTACAATGATTTCATTACACCAGGTGCTTCAAATGTTCGTTACAACTTTAAAAATTCATGAAAAAAACAAGTGGATAAGTGTGATCACAGATCGCACAGAAGGTTTCGTTTAATATTCCTTTCAAAACACTTTATCCTTTTGCTAAATCTGTTTGTTCCACATTTCGTTACTAGAGGGCGCACTCTATTTTAAACAAACCTCTATCCGAACGAAACTTCGTTTTACAGCCTATCCTTAGATATGTTAGTCGAGGGGATCGGCTCCTCCATAGCACCCGAGATAGCTAGGTGTGCCCCTGGCGGTAAAAACTGGAACTAAAATATGTAAGGCTATGATGCGTAATATGAAAGATTGGTCAAAGGGGTGTTGGCAAAAGTTAGAAGTTGGAAAACTTCCCCCCCGGGTGAAAAGGATGGAGGTTAGAAAAATTTCTTAAAATACAAAAATTAGAGACCGGAAGGGTGAATATAAGACTTTTTGAAATTTTTATAATTTTTCGTGTGACCGCAAGTGTTCAGCTATAAGTATTCAAAATTTCAAGTCTTCAACTTAATTAGGGGCTCAGTTAGAACAAAAAGCTTAAAATACACAAGTTAGAGCCCAGTGAATATAAGACTTTTTCAAAATTTTATGATTTGTCTTTTGATGTAAGGTGTTCAACTATAAGTATCCAAAATTTCAAGTCTCCAACGTATATAGTTTCTGAGAACGGGCTCTGTGACAGACAGAGGAGTGAGACGAATACCTTAAAAATGTTACTCGTCGCACAAATTTGCACACTGGATTAGCACGCCCCTTTTCTATAGGAAAACTCTGTAATACAGCATTTACATTTCTTACTATACTTATCCCAAATGTTTCAATTGTTGTTATATGAACTTTCAACAATGCGTGCTATTTTTGTGAAAAACAAAACAAGCACGAGTTTTAGTTTTTAAAATTTCCGTTTTGATGCAGGAAAGGGTTTTTGGATGAATTTTGGGTTCCGAATTTTATTTGTGTTTGTGATGATAGAGATACAAGGTGCGCACAGTTTATGACAATTTTCTAATAAAAATTTTCGCCTTATTTAATAGCAGAAAAATATTACAAATCTCGAAGTTAGACGAGGCGACTGCATTTTCTGCTTTTTAAATACTACGTGAAAAATTTCTAATCAGAGATGATGTTGTCAAACTCCTTAAAAGAGTGCGCGCTTATTGCAGGCATCTACAGAGATCTCATTTAAAGATGCTATTTTGATTTTAAGTGGTGTCAGGGCTCCTAAAGCTTCAAAATTTTCGAAATTAAAATTTTATTAGATGTTAAACTCCTATCTTTTCTGAATATTTTGATATAATAGTTTTCTAGAAATTCCCATTAGACCAGAAGTTATGGCTTTTAGAATTATACACGCTCAATATCTTAAGCGGCGTTTCCGAAACTTTGAAGTCCTTTTTCTCCAAATGACGTTTTTGGGCATAACGTGCAGGATATCTCAAACGCTTCTGAATATTTTTTCATGAAATTTTCAAAACATATATTTCATGTTAGTCTGTATAAACTGAACCAAAAATTTCATTTTTATTGTTCAGAAAAAAAAAAAAAAAATTTAGGGGATTATACTGTTGAAATTTTCAAAATTTTGTATTAGATAAATACAACTTTGTATTAAAAATATAAAAATGCTTTAAATATAAATTTATTTAGGTTCAGGTTAATTACTACAGTTTGAGGTATAATTAGGTATGAAAAATTTCATTCTAGTTGCAAAATTTATTTTGTAATCCTGCGCGTAAGCTGTGATACCGATTTTCTGCTCGACAAATGTCTGACAGTTTGGAGCGCTCTATAAATACTTATTCTGCATCTTGCAATTTTTTAAATACATGAAATGAAAGAACATACTTATATCTTTCATCCCAATAAAAATTGTGTTTTTAAATCATTTATATTTTAAAATATTAAATGTTGAAAACGGTCTTTTTTTTTTCGCCAATTTTAAGAGTCCTTTAAAAAGATGTGTTACAATATGGATGTTTAGTTACTTAGCGTAGAAAAATCGTCTCCGTGAGGCGCGAAGTGACCTGAATTCACCGGCGTATTTGAAAAGGTTAAAATTCATATTTTTTAAAACCCATTGCACCATCGATTAGAAGAACGTTTCAGCTTTAAGAACATATTTTTGGTTTGTTGCTACCTCTAAAATTGCGCAACGGAGGTTCGTTGTAATAAGGGAGAAAAACGTCCCTTTTGGTTTGTTTTTTTTCAATGGGTTAACTGCGACATTTTTATTATTATTATTATTGATTGCATTTCAGACGTAAGAGTACGATCTTTCCAAATATGTCTTCCGTTTTTAACTTTACTTAGCGGTTTGGCTGATGTAAGTTAATAAATATGTAATGACAAAATACCCCCCCCCTCCCCGAAATTCCTTCTTTTCGACCTTCATTTTCTAGCGATGCGTAAACAACGCTTCTGCGCGTGCGCCAGCGCTTTTTCCGTCTCTCAAGGACCGAGATGAGTTTTTAATGAGAATGAGTTGCGATTTTTATTAACGCAACTAATTGTTAGAAATTTAAAGTTCTGAATCTCAAGTGCATTAGGAGACACTTTCGGCTATTTTCACAAAACTTTTCAGCCTCGTACGTCTCGTAGATTTGGTTAGCCATCCCACACGACAGAGCGAAACTTTCTTTTATTAGTTTATACATTAGATGACAATTGAAGAGAAAGTACATAAAATGTATATAAAGTACATTTTTTTTTCGGGTTGCTTTGATCCAAAGAACTCAAAGTATTAAAATGGATTGTTACCACTCGAAAAATGAAAGTTGGTGTAATCTTTAATATGTAGACGATCTGTCAATCTATTACAACTTAATCTCTGTTCAACTAATTTCTGGAGTTTTTGAATATCAGAAAACCTATTGGGTATCAAATGCATTCGATGGAATTATAAATATGCACGGTGAATGTAGCAGGGTCCTTTATCGAGACTCAGAAATATGATATCAAGCCATCTTCATACTTTGCGCTATGCGCATGTGTTAAACCCTCTAATTTCAGATACTGTAAACAAGAAATGACTGGCTAAAATGTTTGCATTTCCAAGGAATGCGCTTTTTTCTAGGACCCACTTCGACCCTGGTACTGTAATTTTTAGTAATAATCTTGTAGCAACAACAGGAAAAATTCTTCAATTGACAAATTGACAAATTTTGTCTATAAGGGTCGTATAAAATTTAAAAAGTGTAACTTTTTCAAAATGAACGCAAGGGTTATTTCTCCAGTCTTAAATCTTGCCACATTTTGAATACTTTCTCAATTTGTCTACTTATTATCTCTAATAGGTAAAAAATTTAAGCACATCTCAATCTTTTCGTGACATCCTGTTACAGATCTTTAAACTTGTCTAATTGTAGTTTTTTCAATATAGAAAGGCATATAAATAAACCTTATTGGAAAAATTTAGTTACAGAGTATTTATATAAGATAAGCAAGCAAAATTCAACCTCTTTTGAAATTTTAATCACTCTTATATTAAAAATAAAATATCAGTAATAAAATTTATTATTTTCGAATTTCTAAAGTTTTTCAATTAACTCTGATCAAAACTTATTATCTTATCTTTATGAATGCCCTTATTCTAAATCAGAGTCTGAATTTATTGATTCTATACTGCTGGGACAGAGATGAATACAAAGGATCGCTCGAAACAGAAACCGAAACCGGATGTCGGTCGGCCGAAAACGAAAATGCCCAGAAATGTTTTTAAAGTAATTAGTACATATATAAATATACATAATTATTAATTAACTATCCGTGTACAGAAAGACATTTTTAACAAATAAACAAACAAACATATATATGTATGTGTGTGAATAAGTTTCAAACACAAACAAAACATAAATAATAATACGACTTTTATATTTTATTACTTCATGACAACCAATAATCATAGGCATTTATCAATAATTAATTAACAATATAGTTAAATAAAGGGGAACAAATTCAATAATGTATAAGTTAATAATTAAATATACACATCTTTTCGGTTCTTTAATATTTTGCATTTAAATTAATAGAAAGAAACTACTTAAGAGATTGTTTTTCAGGAAATAACCATTGAATATGTTTTAATAAAAAATAACCATTTTATAGTTCATAATAATTATTATTTTAATAGATATTTAAATATCAATATCCTGTACTTAAATATTGTTGAATATTGTTATTAGTTGTTTGCAATTTTGCACAAACATTTTTATGTTACATATATTTAAATGACATGTTTACTTGACATTTTTTTATATTCAAGTAGTAATTTTTTATTTATATTATAGTCTATTCCAAACAACTTTATAAAATTTGAATTATAATAAATTACTCACATAAAATATGGCATTTTAATCAGATCACGATATTCATATAACACATTTAATAGTTTTATATATTCATGTAATTTTTTTATAATACTACTATTTAAATTATAGTACCACTCAGGTGAAACATAACATTTTAGTTTCATAACAGTACTTATGTAACATATTTAATATTTTTATATAGTCATGTAACATTTTGATAATAAAAAAGATTTGTATTATGCTACTCACGTGAAATATAATATTTTAGTTTCGTCACATTGCTTACATAACCTATTCATGCACACACACAATATCACATGACTTATATAACCTATGCATACCTCGATTTATCTTTTATGATGATTTTTGTAAATTATCATCTATCATACTAGAACTATTCTCAAAAAAGCATTTGAAACACTTGTGCGGTTTCAAACTAAAAATTTTCGTTTACTGTTAAGTCTGCAGCTTTTAATGAGCACGTGAAAAGCGCCTTCAAAGTTTTGTCATATATGCATTGCTTGCTTTACAATTTGCCCTCACGTCTTGAGACAGTCATGACAGATAATTAATTATAAACAGTGAAGTTCATAGCAATAAATAAAGAAAGTCTCATTTGAGCCGATGCAGCTTAAATCAATGAGTAATTTTGAAAATTTCTGAAGGAAGAAACGAGATTTTTGGAATCCAGATAATTTCGGTGCGGCCAAATTTTGGGCAGCATTTTCGCCGAAAACGAATTTTCAGCGAAACTCAGGTTTTGGGCCAAAAACGAAACCGAATTGACAATCAATCTCTAATGAATACTCTGTTGGAATACTATATACTTTTTTAAATATAATTTGTCTGTTGATTTTGCTAAAAATAGTTTAAATGGGTATTTAAAAAAAAAAAAAAATGCAACTGAAATGATCATTTAATCAATTGAATAAAATATTACAAAAAGATGGTGATGCATTATGTAAGGAAGGCTACTCAGGGCCCGACTTATGCAGGGGCATGCGGGCAACTGCCCCGGGCCCCCCTTTTTAGGGGCCCCCCATGAGAGTAATCAGGAATCCTTAAAAAGTGCCAAATTATTAAAATTAGCCTAAAGCGACCAAAATTCATACATTTTCAAACATTTAGGATGGGAGTGTGGTCCTCGTTCCCCTATCTGCTTCCAGTACCCCCTCCACCCATGCAAAAGAAAAACTATATCATTAGAAAACCAATGATTAAAATTTTATTATAACTTAGTATCCTATTGTTTTCAAAAGAAATTCTTTATTAATATTTTCCTCGTAACGTGGTAAGTTAAAACCATTAATTATGATCAATTTTGGACATTTTCTTTTAGACATCTTATAATATACGTAGATAAGCAAAGTAAAAGTTTGCAAAGAAATGCTCGTGTCAACCAATCTATCATTTTTTTGTACTATTATCCTACTAGTATTTTTTCTTAAAGTTGTGACCCTCTTTTTGTCATACCCTGTATACAGATGTGAGCAGTACCGCGTACAAAATTCATGAATACATACAATTTGTATGGAATTTAGTACTAGCCACTTCCCTATTATTTCCAGAAAAAATTCTATAGATAGATAGAAGGGGGCCCCCCAGAATGATGCTTGCCCCGGGGCCCACTACAGCCTAAGTCGGGCCCTGAGGCTACTGTGAAATTTCTGGGATTGAAAGGCTAAATAAATAGTAAAAGCCTTTAATTTCTTTTCGTACTATATTCATAAAATTTTGAGAAAAAAAAAATAAGAGTACATAAAAAGCTTACTTTACTTTTTCTAAGGAAATGTTGCTGCAAGAAAAGCTTTGATTTATGAAAAATCAGTTCTTTTCACAAAAATAAATAAAAAAAAAACTTGAAAAAAAAAAGTTTTTTTTCCACCATTTCAAAAATTTTACATTTCTTATTCCGACACGACGAAGCCCCGTAGCGGTAGTGGTCAGCACGCCTGTCTTCCGCGCTACAGGTCACGAATTCGACTCCCGGCTGGGCTAGGTTCACTCAACTTTTCATCCCTTCGAGGTCGATAAAATGACCACCAAGCTTGCTTGGGAACTAAATACGGAGGGCCTCGCGTTGGGCTGACCACCCGGCCGGGGCACATGCTGCATAGCACCTCGGAATCCAGGTTCAAGTAAACAGAATTGGGCACTGTAGGTCCTGATCATTCCTGGATCGTACAGCCACAGGTTTAGTTTTTGTGTTACTTACTCCGACACGACAATTTGTTAATTTTGTATGAGTTTTTGAAATGTGGAAGACAAATCAATTCTTTTCACAAAAAAAAAAAAAAAAAAAAAAAAGAAAGAAAGAAAGAAAGGGGAAAAAAATTGGAAAAAAAAGTTTTTTCCCACCATTTCAAAAATTCCGAAAATTTTACATCTCTTACTCTGACACGACAACTTGTTAATTTTGTATTTTTGAAATGTGGATGGACACGGACTTATGGGACACTATTTGACCTATTTTTTTTTTCTTCCGCTACGAAAAATTCTACTTTTTGACAAGTTTTAAAATAGAAACCGCCCCTCCGATAGAAAAAAGAGTTGTTTTTTTAATGAATTTTTAAAGATGAAACGAACTTTTGTTTGTATTATTTTCTACAAAAGATAGATACAAATTTTATAATTTACCTTTGGACAATGTATTTTCAAACAAATTACTAAGAATAGTACTCATAAGCTAATTTAACTTATTTCAATCCAGCTGAAGCACTATATGTCAGTAGCTTATTTATGCCATAAAATCTAGATTGATTACCAGAAATAAATTATAAATTATTTAATTTTTATATAGTATTTCTAGATAAAAAATCAAATTACCTTTATGCATAACTCTATGTTCTTGAATCTTGATCACCTTTTTGGGGGTTTCGTTCACCTGACGAAACCCCACTCCTCTGCCCGTCTGTCGCAGGGTTCATTACGTTAGTTTCGTTAAGTTAGAAACTTGAAATTTGGCATACTTATAGCTGAATACCTCCTATCACACAACAAATCATAAAATTTTGAAAAAGTCTCATATTATTTTAATTGAATCAATTACTTTATTAGTCCCGACCATTTCTATGATTTAGAGTTCGAAACAGAACCTTAATTTCGTCATTTTCACGTAGGCTAGACAGTTCTGTGGTAGCGCATTTACCTGCTATTCAAAAGGTTTCTAGTTGTAAGCTAGACATCGGAGTTTGAAATTTTTTCCCGGGAATATATTTTATTATCTAATAGATTCAATTTGACAGAATTGTTATTTTATTTTATTTATTTATTACTTTTTTTTTTGCCATTTTAAGGAAAAAAATTGATATTTTCGATTTTTTCCCTCGGACTACATTTCATTGTCCGATGGATTTAATTAAAAGAACTTTCGTATATTTTTTCCCATTTCAAGGATTTCTTTCTTTTTTTGTTTGTAGCTATAATTAAATATGCTTTTCAGAAATATGCTATTACAATTGTCAGAAAAGCAGCTCGTAAACATTTTTAATTTGATTAAAAATTAGCTTCCAATCATTTTAAAATTATATTTGATGGTGCTGCCATCTATGTTCTTACTGATAAGGAATGAAGTGTTTTGAAAGGAATATTAAAAGGAACAATCTGTGCAATCTTCGATCATACTTACCCACTTGTCACCCCCCCCCCCCCCTATAGATTGACTTTCAAATGTCTTAACTCAAAATTTTAAGCTAAGTAATACTATCTGTTTATATATATATATATACACACACACACACATATATATATATATATATATATATATATAAATTTAAAACAGTATTTTCAGCCCGAAATTTAACAGTATTTCTACATAAATTACCATTTTTATAAGAGTTGGCTCATAGCAGCGGCGAATCTATAGCAAGGTATAAATAGATTGATTTTCAAAAGTCTTAACTCAAAATTTTAAGCGAAGTAATGCTAACAGTTTTTCCTTTTTTTAAATATAAATTTGAAATAATACTTTCAGTCCGAAATTTAACAGTATTTTGAAATGAAATTTATATTTTAATGATATTGTAATCCATATTTGGCATTGATAACCCAAATGCGAGGCCTGGAATTAAAAAATATACATCACTTTTAAATAAAAGAACAATTAATACTCATAATAAAATAATAAATTTATGATTCAGTAGGCAAAAGTAGACCTCTGTAGGCTTTCAAACATATCAAGTGAATTTTAGGTTACACAAATTGTCTTCATTATACAGGGCTTGAGTACCTACCTCCCTTTCCTATACTCAGGCTCAAATCAATTTAAAGAAGTATTAAGGGGGTCCGGGATACAAGAATCGTCAAATTTTTTACAAAACTTTTATTGCATTAAAATTTTCTGTTTTTTTTTTTTTTTTTTTTTTTTTTTTTTTTTTTTCCCCTGCTTAAAATGACGTTTAAATAATGCTTCTATCTTAATTAGAACAGGAAATATTATTTTTTTCGTTTTGGTTTGTTTTTAAAAGCTAGCTTTCAAGCATGTTATGGAAACGACTTCTTGTGAAAATGCGTTTTTCTTCATAGTGGGTTTTTTCACTATTTCTCGTATTAAAATTGTTATAAGTCGAAAACAGTTAAAGATAAATGGTTCAAACTTGGAACATGTGTTTCTCAATTGTTTTACTTTAATATTGAATTAGAAAATTTGAAAAAAAAAAAAAATATATTGAAAATTTGATTTAAAAAAAAAAGTTGCATCTTTTCTTTTAATTTTTATTTTAAATATTTTTAATTTCTTTAAAAATTAAAATTTTTGAAAATGGTACATCAAAATTAAAACTTGTATATTTATGTTTATTTAAATGAAGAGACAATGAAATTCTACAAAAAATATTTCGAGTTATAACGATTTTAAATTACCTCACTTTTTTAATAAATTTTAAATTTTTTATAAAAAAACTATGAGAAGTTTTATCATGTGATTTTGGTTACAAATGATATGATTAACCATCACAAAAAAATTTAAAATTTTAACTCAATAAATAAAAATTATTTTAAAATGTGTCCCGGATCCCTTTAAATCCTATTCATATTATGCTCCACTTGTATTATAGAATAATGCCGCATACAAATACAAAGTCACTTTTCTACAGCCCTCCTTAGATGGCCCTATATATAAGTTCCACTGCATTTATTATTTTTTAGCCCCCGATATGCTGTGTTTTTCGGCCAGCAATAAAAATGTTGTATCTAAAAAATAATGTTCCGTTATATAAGCCAGCGGTAAAGCAGATGTTTCCTTGTACGGTTAAATACGGATAATCTCTGCTGCAATTTTTGTAACTTCTAAGCATCTCACATTTTCAATTTTTATACCGTCGTATAGGGGAAAAAAGTACTTTTAAATGCAATTTGTTTGAAAACTGCATCTCAATTTATTTTTGAGATTTTAATTATTTTGCAGTTTTTAAAGATTTTTTTTTTTTTTAATGTTGACAACTGAAATACTCCATTTCTGTAGAAAGTAAAGGAAAACTAGTTGGAAAGTAGTATCTTTTTGTTGCCATTTTCCCCATGATAATTAAAAAAAAAAAAAAAAAAAAGTAATTATTTTGAAAAATATATAAATGAATGATTTCTGATAAAACATGGAGCTGTGATAAACTATATTTAATTTTAAGTATTTATATTAATGTTACAAACTAATTAAGGCATATGAATCATTATACACAGCCGATTTTTTTGGTCGAGTTTCTTGAATGACATCGCTTTTTGCTGGAATTGTGTATTATTCTGTGATAGTGACGCCATATGCATATTTTTCTGTGGGCATTGTTTAAGACTGGATTGTAAAAGTGTAATTCTTTAGCGGATGCGATTGACATCATTTTATATAAAATAAAAGTGTGTTTTAAATCTTAAAACTGAAATATGTTTTGTACTATCTATATTTGTATACATATATTTTTCTTTTCATCGGGGACGGCACTAAATTCTGAAAAAGCAGAATTCCTATTTTCTAGTACTTTCTTTTTTGCTGAAGCTGTTTGAATGTTTGGTGCATCTAGTTATTAATAATAATTTAGCATAGTATTTCGTAATAATATAGTTTTATAATGGAAGAAATAATAAAACTGAATAGATAAAGAAATTTATTTTATTTTTAAATGATATTACAAGCTATTTCTTTTGCAGATTTATTTCTCTATAATTATAATAGCTCACTTTGAAGAGGTGTTTTGGAAATCAGATAAAGGTAAGCAATGTGTGTGTATTTCTAGCAATGCGTGGGATCGAAGCCGCAGCGAAGAGGCCGTGTGATTTATTAAACGCCCAACCCCTTTCGTTAAGTTGTGAACTTAATGATAACAGCTTTTATTTATTTATTTTTTTCTGGTGGGATCTTCCATGTTCGGGGCTACCTCCTTCAAAACAGTTTCAGTCTTGAAGGGGGCCGCATCTCTGCTTGTTCAGCGAGAGGCGGCAGTCACCCTCTACTTTTGTTTACTGAATTATAAATTTGAGGTCGACCGCTGCTACTCACTACTAGGTCGACCGCTGCTACTACTATGGGGATCGAGGCCTCTTCCCTCAACAATGCCGGAGAAACAGGTAGCTCCGATCACGGAAGATCCCACTAGAAAACCTTAAAAGTGAATTTCAATAAGATTAACCCTTTATCTACTGACGGTACTTATAAGTACCATTAAAATAACTTGTTATAAAATTCATTTAATACATCGATTAGTAGTAATACACTTTAGAATGAGTTATAGATGCATTACTTTATCTTGTTTAAAAAAACATTATGGGTTACACGAAATAAAAATATTTTTAAAAGGATGATTTCTTTTGCTTTTGCATCTTTTAGCTTTCTTGGCGTTGCGGGGGGGGGGGATTTTTCTATTCGAAAATATTTCTATATTTCTATAATAAGAACATTATATTTGTACATTTCCTAATTCTACAAAGTACCAAGAAAAATATTTAAGATACAAGATTTGAGTACAGTTATAAATATTGCACAAAATCCCTATAAATTCAAATTTAATGAATCCTTCTAAAATTTATTAAATGATTATGTAAATCTTCTAATGTAGTTTCAAAAATTCGCGAAAAAGGCTTTAAAAGATAAAATTTTCATGAATTCATAATTCAGTATATAAAGGGTTAAGGCACAAAGTAGGGGGTTCGGGAGACCTGGGACGTTTAATGATAATAATAGATAGCGCGGCGGCTTCGCGCTTATTCACTGCTCACATGTGAAATACAGGGTGTATCTGAAAAACTGGGCAAAACTTTATGAGGTGATGGAACGCAGCTATAGTATACGAGCAAATTTCGTCATAGAATGTACGGTCAGAACGCAAGCTGTGCGAAGTTAAAAGGTAGTTTTCCACTGTCCCAGGGCGATGGATGGGTCGAGCTTGGCCACCAAGATCGCCAGATCTCTCGTGTTTGGACTTTTATCTGTGGTGCCATATGAAAAGCCTAATTAATCTACGAGTGACCCATTGAAACCGATATGAATCTAGTCGCCAGGATTGCCGGCGATATTCGGGAAATGCCTGGTGTCTTCGCAAATGTGCGCCAGTCCCTATCCCGCAAGTGTGAAGCGTGCATTACAGCTGGCTGAAGATCTTTGAGCATGTACAGTCGTGGAAAAAAAAAAGTAAACACCCCCTACTAACTCCTCAATAAATTACCGTAGAAGAAAGTTACTGGTACCGAACGATTGGAAATAAAATTTACTTTTAAATGATGTATATAAAATTTGCTTAGGGGGCCATCTACATATTAAAACGAACCATAACTTTGTTTTTTTTCAATAGCAGTACACAATTCTGACAGCATAAATCAACTCTACACCCTTCAATTAGCCTAAAAACGAATTTTTATGCAATTCGTACCATAAGTTTCCGAGAAATTAATTATTTTAAAACGAGCGTATTTTAAGGGCTGTATCCAAATTGAAGTTCCGTACTGGGCGTTTATTCTGGTGTAATCGAGTAAATACCGCGAATCGGGGCGTTTATTCTGGTGTAATCGAGTAAATACCGCGAATCGGGATCGGGATCGCTGTCTCATAACGACCGCCGGACGATGAGCTATTCTGGTCTCCCCTCGTTATCCCATAGTGGAGGATGAAACGCAGAATATCACCTGCGTGCGATCGGACACAGTTGTAGCCAATCAGATGAAAGCGCTCACGTGTTTTTATTTGTTTGGGAGAGGGAAACAGCTGTCTTGCTTTGTCCAATGCTATTGTTATTTACTTGAAAGGAAAAGAATGTATGGGTTATCTATATTAAAAAAAAGAGTTGAAGGAATGAATGCCATTGTTTTACATCAGCGTGTGCGTGCCTGTAACCTGTTTAAAATTTCCTGGCCTAAGAAAAAATGTCCATTTGTATTTTTAATTATGCATAAAATACTATTTGTTATTATTATTGAATCAATTTTTTGAAAGAAACTTTGTTCTATTTTAATATCAGAAAATGATTAGTAAATGTTATGGTGAAATAGACAGATTTTTTTTCAGACTTCAAGATATTTTTGAAAAATAAAGGGGGGGGGGGGGGTGTTGTAGGTTCTACCAAGCTCTACATATATATTTGAAGCCGAATATATAATGGATTAAAAAAATAAATAAATAAACATTAAATAACTTTTTATTTATTTGTATCTTTAGACCACTTTTATTTTAAATTAATTATATTTATCACACCAGCACTGAAAAAAAAATATATATAAATTAGACCGAATATTTTACTTTAGTTTTACCTTTATTTTAAAAAAAAATCTAGGTTTGCTTATAATTGTTCTTAATCTCAAATCTACAATAAACTTAAAGAATATATGCATATATAATAAGTATATTAATTTAGCTTTGTACTTAAATGTCTCCCACCTTCCTTTTTAAATTAATTTATAAATTCACCACGATTTAATTATTTTCGTGACAGTAAAAATATTCTAAGGAAAGTCTCTCAAATTTTATTTTCCCTTAATTTTATTTATTAATATTTTAAATACTTACAGAAATCATCAATGAGTTTTATTACTTATTTAAAAAAAAAAAAAAAAAAGAAAGAAAACTAAATATGCTAATGAAAAATTATTGTTGTATCTTTATCAATTCACTGAAAATCTTGGTTCTTTGTGAAAAATATAATTAGAATCAATTAAATCATTAAATGTAAAAACAAATAATAAAATGTTTTTTAAATTATTATTATTATTATTGTGAAACGGATCTAAAATATATTGTTTTCTCCGCTCAACAACGCAAAATTTTCGAACACAAACACAGGGGCTGATTAAAAAAAACCCTTCCAACTGGGCCGTGGCACTGAACCTCTTTGATTTTAGGGGGTGCCGAACTTGGTGAACAAATTTACAGAGATAATATTTAAAATCTAATTCGATCTTGTACAAATTATACTGCATATTTTGTGCCATTGGAGTCGGGAGAGATTAAACACAAGTAATATATTTATCTAAATATGTATTTATATATTCATATCTGTATTTTAAGACATAGAGCACGTTTAATTTTTTGTGACAGCATAGGAAGGGGCATTGAATGAATACCAGGCCTTCGTCCTCTCCTCTTTTGTTTTACCAGTCCCTGTACATTCACAGACTCATTTTAAAACATAAAAGCATGAAATTAGCAGATATGACAATTGAAGTGATTAGGAATTGAAAAGCGCCTTTATTTATTTTTATTTTTGAAGTATATAAATGTATTATCTTGAGTTATAAGCAATTGTTGTCTTTTGATGGCCTTTATCGGGAGTCACTTTCGTAATTTCGGTTCAAAATGCCTACTTTGCCCGCATTTTCTGAAGAATCCTTTGCCTTTATCGAAAAATGGTATATACTATTCGAGTTCGCAGTTCCTGAATAACAACATCGAGCAAATAAAAGCTTTTATTTCAGAAATTTTTCCATGTTTAAACTTTAAACCTTTCCATGTAAAAGGAAAGTTTTTTTTTTTTTTTTCGGTCTGAATTAAATTTGTAAGTAAATTAGTTGACATTTTTTGCAAGAAAAAAAGAATACACAGATTTCCGAGTCAAAGAACTTTTAAAGAATCTGTAAAAGAGCTTTAAGTAAGAAAATAGTATTTTGTAATTAACAGGGCTCGGTGATGTATATATATATATCAGTGAGTATATATATTTATATGGGTATATTTAGAAATCGAATAGCTTATCCTTGAGATATACCATGATATATATCCGATATTTCTTTCAAAATGTCAAGACGTTTGATACGTTCGATATTTTATATTTTATTTCAAAATTTGATATTTTCTGTGAAAACAAGTGTAAATGAATTTTTCAACTGTTATTAACGGTGTCGTTCTGTAGATATAGAACTTTTGCTCTGATAGTGACTTTTCCTCCCCACCCCCTCTCTAAAAAGAAACTTTGCGTTTGAAGCTGAATTTTTAGATGACAATAATTACGTCAGACAATATTTCTTACGACACCCATTGAAAGATAAACTATCTAATTTAGATAAGTTATTTACATCTTCATTTAAAATGATCTTTTCTAATTTTGGTTTACCTCAATTTAAAATGCACAACACATTATGAGATTGAAAAAGCAACAAAATTACAATTATGTTCATTTTTTTAAATTAAAACAAATTATTTTGTATTTCAAATTGTGTTTTATACAACAAAATTTTCTTAATACTAAATCTTACAGCTTTTTTATTTTTTTTTTAAAGCAAATTGGGTCTGTTTTCAATTAGTTGATCTACTATTTTGTTACTTAAGAGAAGCAAAAAAGAAAAAAACACACATTTAGAATAATATTTTATTAAGTTTTCATGCTAACTGCAATATATTTTAATTTCTTATTTATATTAAGTCTGAAAATGTTTATAATTATCAATAAGTTGACTATTTTGAAAATATCTGATAAATATAAAAAAAAAATTGGATATTTTTTATATTTTTGAAGAAATCATGATATTTACTACCCCTGGTAATTGAAAAACTATGCCCTCTTTCTATTTTTTAATATTAAACAAGCGCCCCAAACCCTCCAAACAGAGCAAAAATTCTTTCCGAACCCTACCCACTGCGATCTCGACCACCTGGAAGCAGTCGGTAAAAAAGCAACCCACTCCGACCGGCGAAATTTCGACTCTACTACACCAGAATAGCAGATAATCGCCAAGGCGGCTCTTCCCGACCGGTTTCAGCATTCCTACCACACCAGAATAGATCCCCTGTGTCCTGATTCTGCCCTTCTCGGAACGGGTTACTTTCTCGTAATGCGCCAACGAAGTGATATTTTCCAATTCTGCCCCTAACGTGTTGGAATTATTTCCCGTTCACTGGGGTTGCTTCGTCGTAATTCATCCCGACTGCAATCAGCAGCCGGAAAGCATTACTTGGGTCGGTTTAAGATGGCGTCTCTGTATATCAAGAGATATGCATCTCTTGTAAATGAGGATAGATAGACCTAATTTTTGTTAAATGTATATTCGCATTGTACTATTGTTACTATTAGTATTCAGTTTTGTTAGGTTCATTACTAGAAATAGTTTTACCTTAAATTAAATGTAAATTAATTGTGGGAGAAGCATAGTTTTTCAATTATTTGCCTAATACAGCTTGTATTTTAAAACTTATATTAAAAAAAAAAAAAAAAAAAAAAAAAAAAAAAAAAAAAATCTTTATGCTAAAATATATTTTTGAGGTTAAAACTTATTGCACTAATCCAAAAGTGCAATTACAAATAATTTTTGCTTAAATAATCCCTTGATTTTGATCTAAACAATAAAAAATATA
Source organism: Maratus speciosus (assembly GCA_963932465.1). Taxonomy (NCBI): domain Eukaryota; kingdom Metazoa; phylum Arthropoda; class Arachnida; order Araneae; family Salticidae; genus Maratus; species Maratus speciosus. The sequence goes on from OZ010791.1 coordinate 147,992,056, forward strand.
TAATAATGTATATATACATAATGTATAATATATAATGTTATAATATATAATGTAACATAATTATGAGTGAAACTTAATTTTCCAATTATTTGGCTGATAGAGCTTGTCTTTTAAAGCTTGTATTCAAAATAATAATAATAATAATAATCCTAAATAATGCATTTGAGAAGATTAAAACTTATTGTACTAATCCAAAAATGTAATTACAAATATTTTTTGTATAAATAATTTCTTGATTTTACTCTAAATAATAATAAATATTATATCATTGTAAATGTAAGATAATCACGACTGAAGCATAATTTTTGAATTATATTTGACTGATATAGCTGGTATTTTAAAGCTCGTATTAAAAAAAAAAAAAAACAAAAAAAAAAACCTTCATGCTGAAATATATTTTTGAGAAGATTAAAACTTGATGTAATCCAAAAGTATAATTACAAATAGTTTTGCTTAAATCCGTTTATTTTATTCTAATAATAAAAATTAAAATATAAATGTAAAATAATTATGAGAAAGCATAAAGTTTCAATTAATTGGCCTAGAGATTTACCATAGCTTGTATTTTAAAACTTGTATACATAAAAAAAAGCTTGTATTAAAAAAGTTAGTATAATAAAGTGTAATTACATTAAAAAAAAAAAAAAAAACCTGCATGGTAAAATATATTTTTGAGAAGATTAAAACTTGCTGTAATAATTCAAGAGAGTATTTACAAATAGTTTTTGTTTAAATAATTCCTTGATTTTACTTTAAATAGCAATAAAAAATTATGTACCGTATTTTATGGAAGAAACGCCGCACCCGTCGTAAACGCCGCACTCCTCAAATTGGCCTGAATACGCTTAAAAATATCGTAAACGCCGCACCCGTTGTAAACGCCGCATCCATCGGAACGCAACTTTTGTCGACAGCCTCACATTGACCTAATTTTAATCAAAGCTTTCTGAGCAGTGTAGGATGCCTCGTTCTTAATATCTTAAGATGTGTATAGTTTTATTTAAAATATTTCAATCCGATTGTAAGTATTTTTATGAATTTTTAAATTAAGGAAACTCAGTTGGTATTTAAAGAACATCGTAAACGCAGCACTTAGAAAAAAAATTAACTTTTAATCTCGTAAACGCCGCGGCGTTTCTTCCATAAAATACGGTAATTGTAAAATAATTATGAGTATGCATTATTTTTCAATTATTTGGCTGATACAGCTTGTATTTTAAAACTTGTAAAAAAAAAAAAAAGAAAAAGAAAGCTTGTATTGAAAAAATTAGTTTAATAAAGCGTACTCACATAAAAAAAAAGACTTTATGATAAATTTATATTTGAATTAATACAGTAAGTTTTAATCTTCACAAAAGAGTAATTACAAATAGTTTTTGTTTAAATAATCCCTCGATTTTAATCTAAATATTAATAAAAAATTATATACCGTATATACTCGCGCATAAGTCGACCCCCCCCCCCCTCCTCCCAATTCTTAAGCAAAATTTTGAAAAAAATTGAATTTTCGTGTATAAGTCGAACCACATTTCTGGTAGCATGTTGAAAAATAATTTGTAATCGAGGATAGAAAAATTTAAAAAATTTTTCATTAAATTATTAATTTTTTTACGTTTCTAATCAGATTTTTTTTTTAATTCAACGTTTTAAACCTGTATAATTATATATAACCGAAGAAGCTTAAACTATTTTGAAACCTATTCACATCAATTCAATTATACTTAAAAAGATAAAATTCTTTCAAAAATCCATTCAGGCATTATTTACAAGTAAACAACTTCTTAGACTGCTAAAATATAGTACTTCTTTGTATTATAGGAATTTTAACCTTTAACTGATGGACTAAAATTTGTCACACAACTGATGTGATCCGGTCTCTCAGACCCCTCGAATAAAATGAATAAAAAAAATAACTCAAATGGTTGAATTAATTAAATTTTGTCCTAACAATATCGTTGTACTTCTCTTAGGAGCATGTGCATTAAATTGCATCCAAAAAGTATTTTATTCATATTATTTAACTTCCGTACAGAAAAGTAAAAAGCTGTAAAAGTGTTTACAGCTGGGGGTCGCGGGGTCTGGGAGACCGAGTGACATCAGTTAAAGGTTAAGAAAGATATCTAGAAGCATTCTAAAGTTGGATTCTTTTTAAAAAGGGGATTAAAATGCTGGGACATTGAGCTTTGTTTGTCAGTCACTTGGAAATGACCATTGTCCGCTTTTATCTCTCATGTAATTACTTAAAAGACTGAAAAAAAAAAAAAAAACAATCGCAGTAGTCTGTGATTTTTTTTTTTTTTTTTTTTTTTTTTTTTTTTTTTTTTTTACTTTCTCGTGTATAAGTCGATCCCCCATTTTCAACGCCCAAATTTTGTCTAAAATTCTTCGACTTATACACGAGTATATAAGGTAATTGTGAATGTAAAATAATTATTATGCGTGAAACATAAATTTTCAATTATTTGGCTGATATAACTTGTATTTTAAAGCTTATATTGAAAAAAAAAAAAAAAAAAAAACTTCATGCTAAAATATAATTTTATAATTTTTAGAAGATTAAAAATTGTACTAATTTAAAAGTGTAATTGCAAAAAGCTTTTGTTTAAATAATCCCTTAATTTTACTCTAAGTAATATTAAAAATTATATAATTATATCAAAACTTCGTAAAGATTATTTATAACTTACCACCTATTAAAACTTTACACACTGTTTATAGCGATATTATATAATTCACTTTATATTAATCTATAAAAAATCAATATATAATCATAGTGCCAATTAAAGGTCTCTTTTTAAAGGGGTAGCACGTAAACACACATGTTCGTGTTTCAGATAAAGAGACCACATGTGTCCTTGGAAGTGATTGGTCGAAATTCTAGTCGAAACTCGTTGACCTTGTAATTGAGAGGTCAAACGCTGCTCCCCTATTCCGTTTGGGGCAGAATTGGAAATTGTTGAACATCGGTATGGATTACGTGAATCGGAGGTTTCCTACTCGGCTTGACTGGCTGTTAAAATCTAACGTCCACCCAACCAATCAGGGATCTCTTTGCCTGCTGTGAACCCCACCAGAGTAAGATCGGCAAGCTCAGAGGTCAGAATAAGATGGCCAAACTACGCAGGAACTCCAAATGCTTGTTTGACTCGTTTTCCAATGTTTTCTGATCAACTCATAAAACTGCTACAGAAAGCAGTGGAGAAATCAGTAATCTAGGCTTATTAGTTCAATGAAAGGGGGGGGGGGGATATAAAGAAAAACTTACTAAGACAAAATTGAAAAAGACAGGATAATTTTTCGTTTTAAGCAGGTTTTTCTCATAACAGGTAGCGCAATTCTAATACAATGAAATCTGCTTAGACGGAATCACATGGGACCAAACGAATTCCGTTTTAGACAGATTCCGGTCTTACAATAAAGGTGCAGATTCCCAAAATCTCGAAGGGCCCAGTAGCTTCTAAACCCAAAAAATCCAGTGACCACATTGTGAAACAAATGAATAAAAAAAAAATAGTGTTTATAAGGGGTGGGGGGGCTAAAAAAAAACCCTCAGGAGTTCAAAGTGAAGTATTTGAAATTGGATGTATGACATGTATGTACATGGGTAATGATATTAAATGTGACGAAGGATTACTAGTTTTTGAATATTTAGCAACATGTAATAAGCTGACCGCCTATGAAAAAAAAAATGTAATTTTTTTCTTTTTAATCTTAGTTCAGTTTATATATGTTTTTGCACTAAACATGTAACAATTTGTTCGCGTGACCTTAATTGATTTATGTACTTCAAACTATAGTATGTAATTTAATAAATATTTCAACATTAAAACAAAAATTCAATATTTTAATTTTTAATATTTGATATAAAAAGGTTAATTCTAAATTAGAATCTAAAGTGTGTAATATGACTGAATGAATTTATTATTGCTGTTGCGATGCATTACTATGAATTTTCAAATTAATAAACAATACTGCCAATTTTGAGTAATATTTCAAATGAAAATATGACTATTTCGATAAGTGCAAACGCTATTTAAAAAATATATATATATCAAAATTGGTGTTTTGAAGCAATTTTTCAGCACAGACAAAGCGAAAAAAAGGTCCCCATGAGACATTAATCACACATGACATAAACCAAAATGAAATTGCAATGCATTTATCGAACAATAAAAAACGACATTCGATTCCAAAGTACAATCTGCTAATTTCATGCTTTATGTTTAAGAATGAGTTTGCAAATGTCAGAAAATTTGTCACTGTTAAACGAATTTTTTTAGGAAAGGGAGAGGGTATGTTTGGTTGGGTTGATTTTTGACGGCCGATTTATCTACTCGAGGGATAGGCCCGAGGGAGAGTGCCCTGTGTGGGAATCTTTCTAAGAGAGCCTAACCCGTATTTACGCTTGGAAATCCAAGGTTCGATAAAAACCACGAAAACTCCGAACGATTAGGCCGACGGGCGCGATTGAGTTCGAACCCAGCATCCCCCGTCTACTAGCTTCGAGAGCAGAACCTCTCGGCCACTGGTGGGGCGCGGGGGGGGGGGGGATTAAATATAATCTACTTTTAAGTATACTGTTGTACAGGGCTTGCCTTCACCTTAAAGTTAAAATAAAACGGAATTTAGATCTCGTTAGGTGCGGGGCATAGTGCAAACCTTTTTAAGACCCAATTTATTTAATTCTTTATTATGTTTTTCATGTAGAAAAAAACGTTTTTAATCTCATTGGAGGTCCCTATAATTGCGGGGCCTGCATTACACCTGCCACATCCCTTTGCGGGTGTCCTTTTTTTTTTTTTTTTGTATTACAGAATATGTGAAAATATACCCATAACAGTATGTGTTTACCTAAAAGTGCGAATTACACGAAAAAATATTTTTATATATTAAATACTCGTAAGAATCGTTAAAACATTTGCAATTCTAGACTTCGGGTAACCTTTTTCAAAAAAGCAATAAACACATTAATTTCAAAATTTTTATGCCTCCTGAAAATTCATCATAAAAGAATAATAAGCATCAAATACATATTAAAAATAAAGTAAAATATATATTGTGGCGAATTTTGAAAATCATTGAAATATTTTTATGATTTATCTTCGCAATTTTTATGCTGTTCTAAAAAGATTTTTTATGTGTAAAGAAACAAAATAAACTTAATAAGCATTAAAATTTTCAATCGGGAAAAGAATAAATAAAGGAAAATTTTCAAAATCCATACGATATAATACAGTGTTCACATATTCAAGATTAAAAAGATGACGTGACATTAGCAGCAATAGTAAAAGGCAAGTTCTGGGATATTTACTCATTGTTAATTTAAAATGCCTTATCACATATGAACAGCTACTTTGAAATTTTCATTTAAGGATCTTCTCAAATCCAAATTTGTCTACTTTCTGACGCATTTTTTAATTAATTTTGTTCGCAAACGCATGAAATTGGCAGTTTCTCTTAGTCAAAAACTATGCAATCAAATAGTTTTTTTTTCCTTTTTTTTTAAATCTATTTTTGATCATTTCCTACCTAGCATGTCCAATTTCTATTTTTTCTATTTCATTACATTTTTCATTATTATTTAATTATTTATTTTTCAGCCTGGAAAAAAATTTATTTTACCAATGACCATCTGTTTCCGTTCTCTGACTGACAACCATAAATCCCAAATGACTGAAATGTTTTGCTCCATGTTTAACTTTTTACCTTTTCAATTTGTAGTTATATTCATAGTATGATGAAATTATAAATATTAGTGTCTTTATTTAGAAAAACGCGCGAAAATATAATTTGATAAAATTACAACTTTATTAAAACGTGGTAACTTGACTTTGAGTTGCCATCTTTCACAATTTACCCACCCGTCAAAGAAAAACAAACTGGCCGTGCCATTTTACTAAAATCGTTTTGAGCCCACTCAATATTTTTGAAAAGTTGGAGTCACTGTTATGTGTGATTCATGTCTCATGGGGACCTTTTTTTCGCTTTGTCTGTGCTGAAAAATTGCTTCAAAACACCAATTTTGATATATATATTTTTTTAAATAGCCTTTGCACTTATCGAAATAGTCATATTTTCATTTGAAATATTGCTCAAAATTAGCACTATTGTTTATTAATTTGAAAATTCATAGTAATGAATCGCAACAGCAATAATAAATTCATTCAGTCATATTACGCACTTTAGATTTTAATTTAGAATTAACCTTTTTTATATCAAATATTAAAAATTAAAATATTGAATTTTTGTTTTAATGTTGAAATATTTATTACATTATATACTATAGTTTCAGGTACATAAATCAATTAAGGTCAAGCGAACAAATTGTTACATGTTTAGTGCAAGAACATATATAAACTGAACTAAGATCAAAAAGAAAAAAATTACAGTAAACTCTGTCTAAGGCGGAATCGATCGGGACTGAGAAAATTTTCCGTGGTAGACAATATTCCGGCTTATACAAAAAAGCTCCCCCCCCCCCCACAAAAAAAATCCCTCGAATTTGATAATTTTTTATTGATTTTCCTGACTCAAAAATCGGTTGAAAACTGAAATTCTGAAAGATCTTTTGCCATTATAGATAAATGAGAAACGCTATTCAATTTCTTAGTACTGCTGTAATACATGCGAATTGGAAGTTTACACACACACACACACACACGAAAAAAAACCTAACCCCCCCCCCCCCCATTAAACTTCGAGAATGAGACAGAACGCTTAACTTTGAATTTGAGTACATCCTTAAAGTAGGTATAATATATTGCACTTTCGAAAATATATATTTTGATAAATGCTCATTCTACTAGAAATATTAACTTTTAAATATAATTTTGCATATGAAAAAATGGCACAAGCATAAATTCCTTAAAATTTAAACAGTTTCTGTCCTTTTGAATTAAGTTTTTTCAAAGTGTTACGGAATTTAACTAACATGCACGACATTGAGTATTTGACTTATCAGTTTTAAAGTTTAATAAACAAAATGCCTTTCATTTTTAAATTATGCTTTTTTCCGCCTTATGCAAAATTTTGGTTTCGGTGGAACCTTAAAATACTTTCCGTTTCCGCGTTAGACAGATTCCGCCTTATGCAGCATGAATTAATGTAATTTTCTATGGGTTCGCCGGGACTTGAAAAATTTTCCGCGGTAGACAGATTTTCGGCTTGCACAGAGTCCGCCTTAGACAGAATTTACTGTACATTTTTTTTTTTTCATAGGCGGTCAGCTCATTACATGTTGCTAAATATTCAAAAACTAGTAATCCTTCGTCTCATTTAGTATCATTACCCATGTACATACATGTCATACATCCAACTTCAAATTTTTCACTTTGAATTCCTGAGGGGTTCTTTTTCTTTTTTCTCTTTTTTTTTTTTTAGTTTCCCCCCTTATAAACACTATTTTTTTTATTCATTTGTTTCACAATGTGGTCACTGGATTTTTTGGGTTTAGAAGCCACTGGGTCCTTCGAGATTTTGGGAATCTGCACCTTTATTGTAAGACCGGGATCTGTCTAAAACGGAATTAGTTTGGTCCCATGTGATTCCGTCTTAGCAGATTTCATTGTATTAGAATTGCGGTACCTGTTATGACAAAAACCTGCTTAAAAAGGAAAATTCCCCTGTCTTTTTCAATTTTGTCTTAGTAAGTTTTTCTTTATATCATCTCCCCCCCCCCCCCTTTCATTGAACTGATAAGCCTAGATATGCCACTCCACTGCTTTCTGTAGCAGTTTTATGAGTTGATCACAAAAAATTGGAAAACGCGTCAAACAAGCATTTGGCTTCCTGCGTAGTTTGGCCATCTTATTCTGACCTCTGAGCTTGCCGATCTTACTCTGGTGGGGTTCACAGCAGGCAAAGAGATCCCTGATTGGTTGGGGGGACGTTAGATTTTAACAGCCAGTCTCGGCTTGTTCCGTTAAGGGCAGAATCAGGACACTGGATTGTTAACCGAGAGAGCCCCTTCCTTGATCAAGGCACCTTAAGCGCCACTCAAGGAGTCAATGAAGCGTGTTAGATTACAGTACAGCAGAATAAATTTCAAAATGTCTACTCACTTCCATCATAGACGGCCCCTTAAACCATCATTTTGCCGTTTATTAAGCATAATTTGAAAACTACTTGGAAGAAAAATGTGAAATTTTTGAATTTCCATAAAACAGGACTTAATAAATCTAAATCCATCAAAAAAATTGTAGGTTGCAATTCATAATTTTTTCGAATATTAATTTCATAATTTATAATTCATATCATAAAATTATAAAAATTGCAAATTCAGCTTATTTATGTTTGGATATATTAGTATTATTACCACAAAAAAAAAAAAATTAGCACATTAGGAGCATAATTTCGGGAGATATAAATAAAAATATGAAAATGTAATTCAACATTAGAAGCACTCAATTTTGAATGTTTATAATTCAAAAACTTATCATTCAAATGACTTGAAATTTGGTGTCTAGTCATAGTTTGAAGCGAAGATTTGAAATATCTCGTTAAAATTGGGTATTGCCATTGAAAAAAATGAAGTTTGGATTCATTTTAATATGTAGATGACCCCCTAAGAAAATTTTATATACATCATTTAAAAGTAGACTTTATTTCCAATCGTTCGGTAAAAGTAACTTTCTTCTACAATGATTTGTTGAGGAGTTAGTAGGGGGTGTTTACTTTTTTTTTTCCACGACTGTACATTAATTACATTCCTGTTAATCAAATGTTTCCTGAAGTACCTCCTCTCATTCTTGTGTTAATTCTTTAACTGCGACAGTGAAAACTACCTTTTAACTTCTCACCGCTTGCGTTCCGACCACACATTCTATGAGGAAATTTGCTCGTATAGCGGCGTTCTATCACCCCATGAAGTTTTGCTCCCCTTTTTCAGATACACCCTGTATAGAATTATATGTTTAGTGCAAGTAGACAACATAAAATAACTTGATTCGGGATCTCGCTGGTTGACTTAACCTGCGCGTGACCTTCACTTTTGATCAAACATGTATAACATTCACTTTCCAGCAGGGAAAGACGGTGTCAATTGGGTGAACACGCAACGGGCTCTAACTTAAATTGGCAGTGGGCGTTCAAAATAATTTTTTTTTCATTTTTCACTCAGTTGTACGGAAATTTTGCACACATAATAATTCATACACTTTCTAACTAAATTAATCTTATTAAAAAATGCGTGTAATTAATTAAGTTATTAATTAAAATATCACTAATTAAAAATGCTCAATGGGCTCCATTTGGCTTTAGGAATCTAGAGTACTTTGTTAAGTGGTAGCATTATAATATTGTAACAAAAGTTGGTATCCATTTTAAAATTATATTAATATATTGAGAAAAAATAATAAAAAAAAACTTCCAACATTTACACCTTTTCATGAAATTTCACGGAAAAAGCAAAATAACTATCAAATTTTTCTTTTATGTACAGTAATGTATGCCTATTAATACTAAGTTTTGGAATATAGCACATTCCAAACAATAATACTTAATGTTATGAAAAGTGGCTAAAAAATAAGACGCATGGGACATTTTGAATATACTAACTCGACGAAAATTTCAATTTTGAGAAAACGCGATTTAAAGTTTTATTTTTAGTGTAACTCAATTACGGCGTACAAATTTGAAATGCATTAGCTTAACTAAAAATTGTTGCAAATGCATAGTTTCTTTCTTCTTCTTTTTTTTTTTTTTTTCAAATAATGCAGTTAGTACAGTAGCCTCCCGCTTAACCGGCCTAAACGGGACCGATCGGTAGCCGGTTAAACTGGAGAAGTAACTGTATATTTAATTAATTAAATGCGTAGGATGCATTTAGTTTTTTAATTTGTATAGTTTTAAAAAAGTACATATTTTCTATATTTTGTGAAATGAATACTAGTTGTAATTAACTCAATTAAAATAAAAATTATCACTAATAATAAATAATGAACAATATATTAAATACAAATTAAATTGTTGAAAATCTTGTCACATACCTTTATAAGAAGTTGAAATTATTCTACATTATGTAAATGTGAGTTAATTAACCATAAAAAAATGAGAACTGAAATTTTCATTTCTGAATTTTGCTCGAAGTTGGGAAAAAAAGTCGGCCGGTTAAAGCGGAATTCCGGTTAAGAGGAAGGCTACTGTAATATAATAAATAAAAAGAAACGATTTTTGCCCAACTGAAGGTCCACCGTCCCCTTAATTGGTTTAGAATCATTTGATTGATGTCTGGGCCTCTCACCACGAGCAAAGGCTGGCCGTGCCCGACTAAGAAAAAAAAAAAAAAAAAACTGAAAATTTCTGAAAATAATGCTTAGCTTGCGTTTCGAATCTTAAAGTTAGATTAGAATCTATAAACATCTGAAAATGGCTGCTGCTGAAAATTGCTGGGCCAAGAAAACAACGTTCCAGGGGCAGACTCTGAATTAGACATTAACGGCCTACTTCAGTCACGCGAAAAGACCCGTTCACTAATGCTATTCCTATGGAAGAAATTTATAAAGATATCTCGGTCGCATTTCAATATTTTTAGACTATTTTTTTTACAGTGGCTAGCTGAGGTCAATCTGTAAAAAGGCCGTTTTTTACTTTTTTGATTTTCATTGAGGATTTTTTTCTAGAGGATGCTTTCATTTTAGGAACCGGTTCTGAAAATGAAAGTGTTCTGATTAAAAATACTTGTAAACGAAATTGAAAAAGTAAAAAACGTTCTGCATACAGATCGACCTCAGCTAGCCACTGCAAAAAAAATCATCTAAAAATAGTGAAATGCGACCGAGATATCGTTATAAATTTCTTCCATAGGATTAGCATTAGCAAATGGGTCTTTTCATTTGACTGAAGTAGCCTCTTAAGGGGGCTGTGCACTCTTCTTAAAGGATGTCTCTTTTTTTCTTAGTTCACAAAATACTTCTAAAATCTATGCTGAATTTAATATTTTATGTGTTAAAAGCGGGCGAACTGTGAGCAAGATTTTAACACTTCTTCTAAAATTAAGTCTATACTTTAGAAATATTTTGAGAACTAAGAAAAAAAGAGACACCTTTTAGGAAGTGTACACACACACAAGAAAAAAAAAAAAAGTTAAAAATATTAATTTCCCGAGGAGATATTTTAAATATGCGAATGCATCAAATGTCCATAGACTTTACATGAGTGAAGGGAAATCGGAAGCTGTGACCAGCCCCCTTAAGAGTTTAAAAAAATATTTGAAAATGGGATTTTAATACCCTTCAGACATACAATAAATTTCTTTCATGCCTTTTTAATTCTAAATTTCATATATTTTATGCATCTGTATTGCTGCCGATACTTGATTTTTATATTAAAATAAACTATATAATCAGCCGAGAAAAAAAAAAGAGGCAGAGACCCATACATTTTAATTTCCAAATTGTCACAGAAAAAAAAGAGGGGGGGGGGGGGTAGCCATTCGATCCGAAATTTTAAGCATCTTTTCATACTGAAATTGTACTGAACTCTGAAATTTTTAATACGAACATGTTTTGACATCATATTTGTTTTTTTTTTAATAAGTTTTACCATAGGATGCTAAACGGAAATACGTCCGTCAATTAGTTTAGGAATTATGAATCTTATAATATTATGAATGTTATATTATTTTGGAATTTCTAATGTTTAATTCATTTGTAATCGTTCCAAAACAGATTGCACTGCATGTAGTATTTTGAACATAAAAAAATAATTACTTGCCAGATTGAGCTGGAATTTTGTATTCGCATACTTGAAGCTTCTAGAAATTTATTTCTGTTAAAAAAAAAAAAAAAAAAGCATAGGGTTTTTTTTTTCGAAAATAATTATCAAAAATATATTTTTCGATAAAATTAGGAATTGCAACCCATATATATATATATTTTAAACATAAAGCGATATTTAAAAGCTTCAAATATGCTAATTCGAAATTACATCTTATTCCGCCAAGTAGTTCTTGAGTAACGCTTGAAAACTACCCGCATTGCAATCTATTTTCCAACAATTACAATTAACTTATGAGTTTCAAATTACTATAATTCCTAAACTACTTAACTGAATTATTTTCCCATTTGGTATACCAAGGTAAAATTAACCGAAAAAGCCAAACATAATGTTAAAATTATGTGTTCATATTGAAAAATTTCTACTTTCGTACAATTTCAGTACGACAACACCCTAAGCTTATTTACACTTGCCTCCAAAAGTTAAGGTACAGGGACAGGATACTTTCGATTGTACACGGTTTGTCGAATATCTACCAACATTATTGGCGAATTGTTCTTGAACTTCTGCGATGTAAAGAACATGTTTAATTTCATATTTCTCGGTGAAGATTTATCGGGGGTACAATTAGGGGGCTAATAATAAATTTAATAATAAAATAATATTTGCGATCACCTATGTAACAGAAAAGGCTGAAAATGGTTTGTCACTGTGGTAAATGACTATTTGGGTCCTGTCCAACGTTTGTATGCATTTGTGTAAGTATAACACTCATATTCGTGAAGATGCTAACGTTTTTGTGAAAAATTCAAAAGTTTTTTGTTTATAGCATACAGAGTTTTCAACCAAATTTAACACAACTTTCCAAAAACCTGACAAAGAACAGTAGCAACAGTATACTGCAATTAAAACATGAATATATTGAATATTTGATGAGATATGGGCACTTGCATGAAATAATTTTTAATTGCGCATGCGTGTGATTTCAAAATTTTTATTTCATAATTTAGTAGCCAGCTATTTTGGGTAACTTCTGTAAAAAGTCCAGACAAATGTTGTGAAAACTCAGAAAGATATAGCGAGTTGATTGAAAAGTTGTGGAAAAACCCTTAAAATAAAGCTATTTTTAGAGAGCAACTCACTATATCGCCCCTATCTTTGTGAAATTTCTCGATATTTGACTGGACATTTTAGATAAGTTGCCCTAAATAGCTGACTACCAAATTGTGAAATAAAAATTTTGAAATCTTCCACGCATGCGCAGTTAAAAATTATTTGATACAAGTGCCCATATCTCATCAAATATTTAATATATTCATGTTTTAATTGCAGTATACTATTGCTACTGTTCTTTGTCAGGTTTTCGGAAAGTTGTGTTAAATTTGGTTGAAAACTCTGTATGCTATAAACAAAAAACTTTTGAATTTTTCACAAAAACGTTAACATCTTTACGAATATGAGTGATATGCTTACACAAATGCACACAAACGTTGAACAGGACCCAAATAGTCATTTAACGCAGTGACGAATCATTTCCAGCATTTTCTGTTGCATAGCTGATCACAAATATTATTTTATTATTAAATTTATTATTAGCCCCCTAATTGCGGCCCGACTAAATCTTCATCGAGAAATATGAAATCAAACATGTTCTTTACATCCCAGATGTTCAAGAACAATTTGTCAATAATGTTGGTAGATATTCGACAAACCGTGGGCAATCGAAAGCATCCAGTCCCTGTACCTTAACTTTTGGAGGCCAGTGTATTTTAACATAAATTCAAAGACGACAAAACTTCCATTCAAATGGCTATTTCGTTTTTTTTTTTTTTTTTCCTGAGGCAATTTAGTGGTTAAAATGTAAGAGGATGTTCTTTTCTTGTGCTCAACTGTACCTTCGTTACATGTGTTAGTTTTAGTATATATGCATCTGCCTTTTATTGCGATTAATGACATACTTAAGCTCAGTGTTGATTTCAGGGGCCTGCCCGGGGGCGACATTCCCCCCCCCCGGAAGATTTGAGGTTTTGTGTTTTCAATTGTCAAAAAGTACAATTCCCCCCCCCCCCCCCCCCCGGAGCTACAGAAATCCCTCCCGGAGAAATGTGTCAGAATTCAACACTGCTTAAGCTGGTGATTGGCTATCAAAATATTACTATTTTAGGGCTTCTAATAAAATTATTTTTACATGTGAGATGTCATTTCATATTAAATCGAGAATGCTCTTCTACACTACTATAATACCGGGTGTCCCAAAAAGGACTGACTGATTTTAAAATTCAATAACTTGCAAACGGTGACAGATATTTAAAAAATTCTTGCGGGAGGGTTATGCATAAGGTCAAAAGTTTTTTTACAGTGATTTTCAATTTTAGTTCGAATTACAAACAATAGATGGCGCTGCGATCAATAGACGCTGAATTCAGGCTCGATTTGTGGTACTTCGTGGCCCGGATAATACATTTCCATCTCCTTTTTCAGCATGGAACAAGAGAATGGACTAGAAATCGAGCCTGTATTTAGCGACTATTGCTTACAGCGCCATCTATTGTTTGTAATTCGAACTAAAATCGAAAATCACTGTAATAAAACTTTTGACCTTATGCATAAACCTCCCGCAAGAATTTTTTAAATATCTGTCACCGTTTGCAAGTTATTGAATTTTAAAATCAGTCAGTCCTTTTTGGGACACCCGGTAGATTTTTATTTTTCACCATATCTCATAGTTTCGTGATAGGGTCGATAACTAACAAATATCGCCACTAGGAACACAGCAGTCACAGACACTTTCATATGATAACGCATTGTCAATTTACTATAGGTAAACACTAGAGCTGATATATATTTATAGTAGCCTTAGTAGACCCTTATTAGACATTTCTAGCTTTATCATTCAAGAATAATTTGAGCGTACCGAAACTTTATTTTACAGGCTGGTATGTAGCAGACATCTGAAAGAGCCCGTTACCAATAAGGTTATCTGAGCGAAATATGCTCGCCGGTTTTCAGCCCAGGTAGCTTAAACGGTAGAGCATTGGCAATTTAAGTCAAGAATCTGGGTTTGATTCCCGGCTTGGGTATTTTTCGATCAGCTGGAAATATTCAATTCATATCTGAAAGAGCATTTTATAAAATAAATAATTTGGCTTTACAGAGCTGCAACTGCCTAATGACGTCAAAAAAAGTTGCTTTAGAATCTATGATGGCAGGCAAAAAATAGTAAGCTTGCTTCAAAGAAAAAAAAAAATAATGCAATTTAACAAATTACAACGACCATTTGGAAAATGATTTTTTCAAAGGCTAAAATTTGACATAAAAAATAGCACGGAGTTGATCATACATTACGTACGCCATGAATTAAACATTAATAGTGTTATTACACGTAAAAAATGCAAGTGACAGAAATCGCCTGCGACTCATACGTATTATCCAAGCATTTCATTGGCTGTTCGGGAAAAGGCTTTTCCATCGTCCAGATTTCTTGGAAATCTGACGGCCAATTTTAAATGAAATTTATTTCTTAAACTTCTAAACATCCCACAATATTACTTTTTATATCGTCGTATAGAGAAAAAAAATGTACTTTTAAATGCAATTTGTTTGAAAGCTGTATCTCAATTTGTTTCCGAGTTATTATTTTTTTTTGTAGTTTTTATTACTTTTTTGTCATAGTGGCAACAGTCTGTTGAAAGTAAAGGGAAATACAGATTACTGTATAGACCAATCAGAAAACGAATAAAATGATGATTAAACCAATAAAAACCTTCCGATATGCTTTTGATTTCCTACCCTGACGAGGACAATAACCATTTTTCCAAATGGTTAAAAAAAAGGGGCGGGGGGTAGAAGAATCTTAACTTTATATATATATATATATAATTCTAACAAAAGCTGTTTCATGAAAATCTACATCTTAATCTACAGTTTATGCTAAAACACAAATTTGACAGTTTTTGTACTTTTATTGTAAAATCACACATTAATTATAAAAAATATATTTTTAAATTAACATCCAAGATAGACGATCAAGAATGCAGTTCAGTTTTCTCAAATGAATATATCATTGTTTTATACTTGGGCGTTATTGTGAGGAAACTAGAAACAAGAAAACTTTTATTGCATGTTATTAGCTGCAACTATAATTCCATTTTGTAAATAAAAATGAACTAAAGCAGGAAATCTGTTTATAACAAATAGTTTTATCAGAAAAGGATGCATTTGATAAAGAATAGACAAATACACCTTTTGTGTGCATAATTGATCTACTGAAAACAAGACATTTATGTAAAATAAAACAGCAAAGTTGCATAAATAAAGTCTGATTTATCAATGGGCTAAATAAGAAAGAAACACAATACTCTAAATTATTAGTCTCAGCATTTTAAATTTAAATATTGCGATAGATCTCAAAATTAGTGTGCATTAAAAAAAAAAAAAAATTGTACATTTTAATCATGTAATGATTATAGTCAATATTTTATATTTTTAGAGTTAGGATGAGGTTAAAAACAAAAGAGAGAGATTTGACTATGCATTAATATGTTCCCATATTAATTCTAATGCAATGAAAAAAAGTTTACTTTTTTGTGATGACATTGAAAGAAGGTCTCAAAGAACACTAGACTATCGGTTTTCATCTTGATTCAACCAGTTCCGGTTAATACAATATTTCAAATTTAGATAGGAAAAGAACAGCAACAAATTCAAGGAATTCAATAATAAATTTAACACTTATTTGACACTAGCATATAAATTTAAAAGAAAAACATTTGCCACATAAAAAAACCCTATAAAAATTATAGAATAAAATTGCTATGTTTCAAGTACTGTGCGATTTTATTTTATTTTTGGTCATAAGATTTTAATTAACGATTACTATTACATGGATATCAACATTTAGATTGTGGATAAAGTAAGATTGAGCACAGCAAATCATGAAATGCCAATCCGTATGGCAGTAGCTCAGTAGTAAAGACTAATATAATGACAAACATAATGTTAAAAAAAAAAAATTGGGGGGGGATTTTTCTATTCGAAAATATTTCTATATTTCTATAATAAGAACATTATATTTGTACATTTCCTAATTCTACAAAGTACCAAGAAAAATATTTAAGATACAAGATTTGAGTACAGTTATAAATATTGCACAAAATCCCTATAAATTCAAATTTAATGAATCCTTCTAAAATTTATTAAATGATTATGTAAATCTTCTAATGTAGTTTCAAAAATTCACGAAAAAGGCTTTAAAAGATAAAATTTTCATGAATTCATAATTCAGTATATAAAGGGTTAAGGCACAAAGTAGGGGGTTCGGGAGACCTGGGACGTTTAATGATAATAATAGATAGCGCGGCGGCTTCGCGCTTATTCACTGCTCACATGTGAAATACAGGGTGTATCTGAAAAACTGGGCAAAACTTTATGAGGTGATGGAACGCAGCTATAGTATACGAGCAAATTTCGTCATAGAATGTACGGTCAGAACGCAAGCTATGCGAAGTTAAAAGGTAGTTTTCCACTGTCCCAGGGCGATGGATGGGTCGAGCTTGGCCACCAAGATCGCCAGATCTCTCGTGTTTGGACTTTTATCTGTGGTGCCATATGAAAAGCCTAATTAATCTACGAGTGACCCATTGAAACCGATATGAATCTAGTCGCCAGGATTGCCGGCGATATTCGGGAAATGCCTGGTGTCTTCGCAAATGTGCGCCAGTCCCTATCCCGCAAGTGTGAAGCGTGCATTACAGCTGGCTGAAGATCTTTGAGCATGTACAGTCGTGGAAAAAAAAAAGTAAACACCCCCTACTAACTCCTCAATAAATTACCGTAGAAGAAAGTTACTGGTACCGAACGATTGGAAATAAAATTTACTTTTAAATGATGTATATAAAATTTGCTTAGGGGGCCATCTACATATTAAAACGAACCATAACTTTGTTTTTTTTCAATAGCAGTACACAATTCTGACAGCATAAATCAACTCTACACCCTTCAATTAGCCTAAAAACGAATTTTTATGCAATTCGTACCATAAGTTTCCGAGAAATTAATTATTTTAAAACGAGCGTATTTTAAGGGCTGTATCCAAATTGAAGTTCCGTACTGGGCGTTTATTCTGGTGTAATCGAGTAAATACCGCGAATCGGGGCGTTTATTCTGGTGTAATCGAGTAAATACCGCGAATCGGGATCGGGATCGCTGTCTCATAACGACCGCCGGACGATGAGCTATTCTGGTCTCCCCTCGTTATCCCATAGTGGAGGATGAAACGCAGAATATCACCTGCGTGCGATCGGACACAGTTGTAGCCAATCAGATGAAAGCGCTCACGTGTTTTTATTTGTTTGGGAGAGGGAAACAGCTGTCTTGCTTTGTCCAATGCTATTGTTATTTACTTGAAAGGAAAAGAATGTATGGGTTATCTATATTAAAAAAAAGAGTTGAAGGAATGAATGCCATTGTTTTACATCAGCGTGTGCGTGCCTGTAACCTGTTTAAAATTTCCTGGCCTAAGAAAAAATGTCCATTTGTATTTTTAATTATGCATAAAATACTATTTGTTATTATTATTGAATCAATTTTTTGAAAGAAACTTTGTTCTATTTTAATATCAGAAAATGATTAGTAAATGTTATGGTGAAATAGACAGATTTTTTTTCAGACTTCAAGATATTTTTGAAAAATAAAGGGGGGGGGAGGGGTGTTGTAGGTTCTACCAAGCTCTACATATATATTTGAAGCCGAATATATAATGGATTAAAAAAATAAATAAATAAACATTAAATAACTTTTTATTTATTTGTATCTTTAGACCACTTTTATTTTAAATTAATTATATTTATCACACCAGCACTGAAAAAAAAATATATATAAATTAGACCGAATATTTTACTTTAGTTTTACCTTTATTTTAAAAAAAAATCTAGGTTTGCTTATAATTGTTCTTAATCTCAAATCTACAATAAACTTAAAGAATATATGCATATATAATAAGTATATTAATTTAGCTTTGTACTTAAATGTCTCCCACCTTCCTTTTTAAATTAATTTATAAATTCACCACGATTTAATTATTTTCGTGACAGTAAAAATATTCTAAGGAAAGTCTCTCAAATTTTATTTTCCCTTAATTTTATTTATTAATATTTTAAATACTTACAGAAATCATCAATGAGTTTTATTACTTATTTAAAAAAAAAAAAAAAAAAAGAAAGAAAACTAAATATGCTAATGAAAAATTATTGTTGTATCTTTATCAATTCACTGAAAATCTTGGTTCTTTGTGAAAAATATAATTAGAATCAATTAAATCATTAAATGTAAAAACAAATAATAAAATGTTTTTTAAATTATTATTATTATTATTGTGAAACGGATCTAAAATATATTGTTTTCTCCGCTCAACAACGCAAAATTTTCGAACACAAACACAGGGGCTGATTAAAAAAAACCCTTCCAACTGGGCCGTGGCACTGAACCTCTTTGATTTTAGGGGGTGCCGAACTTGGTGAACAAATTTACAGAGATAATATTTAAAATCTAATTCGATCTTGTACAAATTATACTGCATATTTTGTGCCATTGGAGTCGGGAGAGATTAAACACAAGTAATATATTTATCTAAATATGTATTTATATATTCATATCTGTATTTTAAGACATAGAGCACGTTTAATTTTTTGTGACAGCATAGGAAGGGGCATTGAATGAATACCAGGCCTTCGTCCTCTCCTCTTTTGTTTTACCAGTCCCTGTACATTCACAGACTCATTTTAAAACATAAAAGCATGAAATTAGCAGATATGACAATTGAAGTGATTAGGAATTGAAAAGCGCCTTTATTTATTTTTATTTTTGAAGTATATAAATGTATTATCTTGAGTTATAAGCAATTGTTGTCTTTTGATGGCCTTTATCGGGAGTCACTTTCGTAATTTCGGTTCAAAATGCCTACTTTGGCCGCATTTTCTGAAGAATCCTTTGCCTTTATCGAAAAATGGTATATACTATTCGAGTTCGCAGTTCCTGAATAACAACATCGAGCAATTTTCTGCGTTTTCGAATAAAAATTATTTCAGGAATGTGTCAGAAAATAGGGAGTTTTAATTTGAGAACAGCTTTAATATTATACAGAAAAAAATGTGAACTGTCTTGTCTTTTTGCCGAAACATTTGGTTTGTTTAAAAGGCCGAAATAAAAGCTTTTATTTCAGAAATTTTTCCATGTTTAAACTTTAAACCTTTCCATGTAAAAGGAAAGTTTTTTTTTTTTTTTCGGTCTGAATTAAATTTGTAAGTAAATTAGTTGACATTTTTTGCAAGAAAAAAAGAATACACAGATTTCCGAGTCAAAGAACTTTTAAAGAATCTGTAAAAGAGCTTTAAGTAAGAAAATAGTATTTTGTAATTAACAGGGCTCGGTGATGTATATATATATATCAGTGAGTATATATATTTATATGGGTATATTTAGAAATCGAATAGCTTATCCTTGAGATATACCATGATATATATCCGATATTTCTTTCAAAATGTCAAGACGTTTGATACGTTCGATATTTTATATTTTATTTCAAAATTTGATATTTTCTGTGAAAACAAGTGTAAATGAATTTTTCAACTGTTATTAACGGTGTCGTTCTGTAGATATAGAACTTTTGCTCTGATAGTGACTTTTCCTCCCCACCCCCTCTCTAAAAAGAAACTTTGCGTTTGAAGCTGAATTTTTAGATGACAATAATTACGTCAGACAATATTTCTTACGACACCCATTGAAAGATAAACTATCTAATTTAGATAAGTTATTTACATCTTCATTTAAAATGATCTTTTCTAATTTTGGTTTACCTCAATTTAAAATGCACAACACATTATGAGATTGAAAAAGCAACAAAATTACAATTATGTTCATTTTTTTAAATTAAAACAAATTATTTTGCATTTCAAATTGTGTTTTATACAACAAAATTTTCTTAATACTAAATCTTACAGCTTTTTTATTTTTTTTTTAAAGCAAATTGGGTCTGTTTTCAATTAGTTGATCTACTATTTTGTTACTTAAGAGAAGCAAAAAAGAAAAAAACACACATTTAGAATAATATTTTATTAAGTTTTCATGCTAACTGCAATATATTTTAATTTCTTATTTATATTAAGTCTGAAAATGTTTATAATTATCAATAAGTTGACTATTTTGAAAATATCTGATAAATATAAAAAAAAAATTGGATATTTTTTATATTTTTGAAGAAATCATGATATTTACTACCCCTGGTAATTGAAAAACTATGCCCTCTTTCTATTTTTTAATATTAAACAAGCGCCCCAAACCCTCCAAACAGAGCAAAAATTCTTTCCGAACCCTACCCACTGCGATCTCGACCACCTGGAAGCAGTCGGTAAAAAAGCAACCCACTCCGACCGGCGAAATTTCGACTCTACTACACCAGAATAGCAGATAATCGCCAAGGCGGCTCTTCCCGACCGGTTTCAGCATTCCTACCACACCAGAATAGATCCCCTGTGTCCTGATTCTGCCCTTCTCGGAACGGGTTACTTTCTCGTAATGCGCCAACGAAGTGATATTTTCCAATTCTGCCCCTAACGTGTTGGAATTATTTCCCGTTCACTGGGGTTGCTTCGTCGTAATTCATCCCGACTGCAATCAGCAGCCGGAAAGCATTACTTGGGTCGGTTTAAGATGGCGTCTCTGTATATCAAGAGATATGCATCTCTTGTAAATGAGGATAGATAGACCTAATTTTTGTTAAATGTATATTCGCATTGTACTATTGTTACTATTAGTATTCAGTTTTGTTAGGTTCATTACTAGAAATAGTTTTACCTTAAATTAAATGTAAATTAATTGTGGGAGAAGCATAGTTTTTCAATTATTTGCCTAATACAGCTTGTATTTTAAAACTTATATTAAAAAAAAAAAAAAAAAAAAAAAAAAAAAAAAAAAAAAAAATCTTTATGCTAAAATATATTTTTGAGGTTAAAACTTATTGCACTAATCCAAAAGTGCAATTACAAATAATTTTTGCTTAAATAATCCCTTGATTTTGATCTAAACAATAAAAAATATATAATAATGTATATATACATAATGTATAATATATAATGTTATAATATATAATGTAACATAATTATGAGTGAAACTTAATTTTCCAATTATTTGGCTGATAGAGCTTGTCTTTTAAAGCTTGTATTCAAAATAATAATAATAATAATAATCCTAAATAATGCATTTGAGAAGATTAAAACTTATTGTACTAATCCAAAAATGTAATTACAAATATTTTTTGTATAAATAATTTCTTGATTTTACTCTAAATAATAATAAATATTATATCATTGTAAATGTAAGATAATCACGACTGAAGCATAATTTTTGAATTATATTTGACTGATATAGCTGGTATTTTAAAGCTCGTATTAAAAAAAAAAAAAAAACAAAAAAAAAAACCTTCATGCTGAAATATATTTTTGAGAAGATTAAAACTTGATGTAATCCAAAAGTATAATTACAAATAGTTTTGCTTAAATCCGTTTATTTTATTCTAATAATAAAAATTAAAATATAAATGTAAAATAATTATGAGAAAGCATAAAGTTTCAATTAATTGGCCTAGAGATTTACCATAGCTTGTATTTTAAAACTTGTATACATAAAAAAAAGCTTGTATTAAAAAAGTTAGTATAATAAAGTGTAATTACATTAAAAAAAAAAAAAACCTGCATGGTAAAATATATTTTTGAGAAGATTAAAACTTGCTGTAATAATTCAAGAGAGTATTTACAAATAGTTTTTGTTTAAATAATTCCTTGATTTTACTTTAAATAGCAATAAAAAATTATGTACCGTATTTTATGGAAGAAACGCCGCACCCGTCGTAAACGCCGCACTCCTCAAATTGGCCTGAATACGCTTAAAAATATCGTAAACGCCGCATCCATCGGAACGCAACTTTTGTCGACAGCCTCACATTGACCTAATTTTAATCAAAGCTTTCTGAGCAGTGTAGGATGCCTCGTTCTTAATATCTTAAGATGTGTATAGTTTTATTTAAAATATTTCAATCCGATTTTAAGTATTTTTATGAATTTTTAAATTAAGGAAACTCAGTTGGTATTTAAAGAACATCGTAAACGCAGCACTTAGAAAAAAAATTAACTTTTAATCTCGTAAACGCCGCGGCGTTTCTTCCATAAAATACGGTAATTGTAAAATAATTATGAGTATGCATTATTTTTCAATTATTTGGCTGATACAGCTTGTATTTTAAAACTTGTAAAAAAAAAAAAAAGAAAAAGAAAGCTTGTATTGAAAAAATTAGTTTAATAAAGCGTACTCACATAAAAAAAAAGACTTTATGATAAATTTATATTTGAATTAATACAGTAAGTTTTAATCTTCACAAAAGAGTAATTACAAATAGTTTTTGTTTAAATAATCCCTCGATTTTAATCTAAATATTAATAAAAAATTATATACCGTATATACTCGCGCATAAGTCGCCCCCCCCCCCCCTCCTCCCAATTCTTAAGCAAAATTTTGAAAAAAATTGAATTTTCGTGTATAAGTCGAACCACATTTCTGGTAGCATGTTGAAAAATAATTTGTAATCGAGGATAGAAAAATTTAAAAAATTTTTCATTAAATTATTAATTTTTTTACGTTTCTAATCAGATTTTTTTTTTAATTCAACGTTTTAAACCTGTATAATTATATATAACCGAAGAAGCTTAAACTATTTTGAAACCTATTCACATCAATTCAATTATACTTAAAAAGATAAAATTCTTTCAAAAATCCATTCAGGCATTATTTACAAGTAAACAACTTCTTAGACTGCTAAAATATAGTACTTCTTTGTATTATAGGAATTTTAACCTTTAACTGATGGACTAAAATTTGTCACACAACTGATGTGATCCGGTCTCTCAGACCCCTCGAATAAAATGAATAAAAAAAATAACTCAAATGGTTGAATTAATTAAATTTTGTCCTAACAATATCGTTGTACTTCTCTTAGGAGCATGTGCATTAAATTGCATCCAAAAAGTATTTTATTCATATTATTTAACTTCCGTACAGAAAAGTAAAAAGCTGTAAAAGTGTTTACAGCTGGGAGTCGCGGGGTCTGGGAGACCGAGTGACATCAGTTAAAGGTTAAGAAAGATATCTAGAAGCATTCTAAAGTTGGATTCTTTTTAAAAAGGGGATTAAAATGCTGGGACATTGAGCTTTGTTTGTCAGTCACTTGGAAATGACCATTGTCCGCTTTTATCTCTCATGTAATTACTTAAAAGACTGAAAAAAAAAAAAAAAAACAATCGCAGTAGTCTGTGATTTTTTTTTTTTTTTTTTTTTTTTTTTTACTTTCTCGTGTATAAGTCGATCCCCCATTTTCAACGCCCAAATTTTGTCTAAAATTCTTCGACTTATACACGAGTATATAAGGTAATTGTGAATGTAAAATAATTATTATGCGTGAAACATAAATTTTCAATTATTTGGCTGATATAACTTGTATTTTAAAGCTTATATTGAAAAAAAAAAAAAAAAAAAACTTCATGCTAAAATATAATTTTATAATTTTTAGAAGATTAAAAATTGTACTAATTTAAAAGTGTAATTGCAAAAAGCTTTTGTTTAAATAATCCCTTAATTTTACTCTAAGTAATATTAAAAATTATATAATTATATCAAAACTTCGTAAAGATTATTTATAACTTACCACCTATTAAGACTTTACACACTGTTTATAGCGATATTATATAATTCACTTTATATTAATCTATAAAAAATCAATATATAATCATAGTGCCAATTAAAGGTCTCTTTTTAAAGGGGTAGCACGTAAACACACATGTTCGTGTTTCAGATAAAGAGACCACATGTGTCCTTGGAAGTGATTGGTCGAAATTCTAGTCGAAACTCGTTGACCTTGTAATTGAGGGGTCAAACGCTGCTCCCCTATTCCGTTTGGGGCAGAATTGGAAATTGTTGAACATCGGTATGGATTACGTGAATCGGAGGTTTCCTACTCGGCTTGACTGGCTGTTAAAATCTAACGTCCACCCAACCAATCAGGGATCTCTTTGCCTGCTGTGAACCCCACCAGAGTAAGATCGGCAAGCTCAGAGGTCAGAATAAGATGGCCAAACTACGCAGGAACTCCAAATGCTTGTTTGACTCGTTTTCCAATGTTTTCTGATCAACTCATAAAACTGCTACAGAAAGCAGTGGAGAAATCAGTAATCTAGGCTTATTAGTTCAATGAAAGGGGGGGGGGGGATATAAAGAAAAACTTACTAAGACAAAATTGAAAAAGACAGGATAATTTTTCGTTTTAAGCAGGTTTTTCTCATAACAGGTAGCGCAATTCTAATACAATGAAATCTGCTTAGACGGAATCACATGGGACCAAACGAATTCCGTTTTAGACAGATTCCGGTCTTACAATAAAGGTGCAGATTCCCAAAATCTCGAAGGGCCCAGTAGCTTCTAAACCCAAAAAATCCAGTGACCACATTGTGAAACAAATGAATAAAAAAAAAATAGTGTTTATAAGGGGTGGGGGGGCTAAAAAAAAACCCTCAGGAGTTCAAAGTGAAGTATTTGAAATTGGATGTATGACATGTATGTACATGGGTAATGATATTAAATGTGACGAAGGATTACTAGTTTTTGAATATTTAGCAACATGTAATAAGCTGACCGCCTATGAAAAAAAAAATGTAATTTTTTTCTTTTTAATCTTTGTTCAGTTTATATATGTTTTTGCACTAAACATGTAACAATTTGTTCGCGTGACCTTAATTGATTTATGTACTTCAAACTATAGTATGTAATTTAATAAATATTTCAACATTAAAACAAAAATTCAATATTTTAATTTTTAATATTTGATATAAAAAGGTTAATTCTAAATTAGAATCTAAAGTGTGTAATATGACTGAATGAATTTATTATTGCTGTTGCGATGCATTACTATGAATTTTCAAATTAATAAACAATACTGCCAATTTTGAGTAATATTTCAAATGAAAATATGACTATTTCGATAAGTGCAAACGCTATTTAAAAAATATATATATATCAAAATTGGTGTTTTGAAGCAATTTTTCAGCACAGACAAAGCGAAAAAAAGGTCCCCATGAGACATTAATCACACATGACATAAACCAAAATGAAATTGCAATGCATTTATCGAACAATAAAAAACGACATTCGATTCCAAAGTACAATCTGCTAATTTCATGCTTTATGTTTAAGAATGAGTTTGCAAATGTCAGAAAATTTGTCACTGTTAAACGAATTTTTTTAGGAAAGGGAGAGGGTATGTTTGGTTGGGTTGATTTTTGACGGCCGATTTATCTACTCGAGGGATAGGCCCGAGGGAGAGTGCCCTGTGTGGGAATCTTTCTAAGAGAGCCTAACCCGTATTTACGCTTGGAAATCCAAGGTTCGATAAAAACCACGAAAACTCCGAACGATTAGGCCGACGGGCGCGATTGAGTTCGAACCCAGCATCCCCCGTCTACTAGCTTCGAGAGCAGAACCTCTCGGCCACTGGTGGGGCGCGGGGGGGAGGGGGATTAAATATAATCTACTTTTAAGTATACTGTTGTACAGGGCTTGCCTTCACCTTAAAGTTAAAATAAAACGGAATTTAGATCTCGTTAGGTGCGGGGCATAGTGCAAACCTTTTTAAGACCCAATTTATTTAATTCTTTATTATGTTTTTCATGTAGAAAAAAACGTTTTTAATCTCATTGGAGGTCCCTATAATTGCGGGGCCTGCATTACACCTGCCACATCCCTTTGCGGGTGTCCTTTTTTTTTTTTTTTGTATTACAGAATATGTGAAAATATACCCATAACAGTATGTGTTTACCTAAAAGTGCGAATTACACGAAAAAATATTTTTATATATTAAATACTCGTAAGAATCGTTAAAACATTTGCAATTCTAGACTTCGGGTAACCTTTTTCAAAAAAGCAATAAACACATTAATTTCAAAATTTTTATGCCTCCTGAAAATTCATCATAAAAGAATAATAAGCATCAAATACATATTAAAAATAAAGTAAAATATATATTGTGGCGAATTTTGAAAATCATTGAAATATTTTTATGATTTATCTTCGCAATTTTTATGCTGTTCTAAAAAGATTTTTTATGTGTAAAGAAACAAAATAAACTTAATAAGCATTAAAATTTTCAATCGGGAAAAGAATAAATAAAGGAAAATTTTCAAAATCCATACGATATAATACAGTGTTCACATATTCAAGATTAAAAAGATGACGTGACATTAGCAGCAATAGTAAAAGGCAAGTTCTGGGATATTTACTCATTGTTAATTTAAAATGCCTTATCACATATGAACAGCTACTTTGAAATTTTCATTTAAGGATCTTCTCAAATCCAAATTTGTCTACTTTCTGACGCATTTTTTAATTAATTTTGTTCGCAAACGCATGAAATTGGCAGTTTCTCTTAGTCAAAAACTATGCAATCAAATAGTTTTTTTTTCCTTTTTTTTTAAATCTATTTTTGATCATTTCCTACCTAGCATGTCCAATTTCTATTTTTTCTATTTCATTACATTTTTCATTATTATTTAATTATTTATTTTTCAGCCTGGAAAAAAATTTATTTTACCAATGACCATCTGTTTCCGTTCTCTGACTGACAACCATAAATCCCAAATGACTGAAATGTTTTGCTCCATGTTTAACTTTTTACCTTTTCAATTTGTAGTTATATTCATAGTATGATGAAATTATAAATATTAGTGTCTTTATTTAGAAAAACGCGCGAAAATATAATTTGATAAAATTACAACTTTATTAAAACGTGGTAACTTGACTTTGAGTTGCCATCTTTCACAATTTACCCACCCGTCAAAGAAAAACAAACTGGCCGTGCCATTTTACTAAAATCGTTTTGAGCCCACTCAATATTTTTGAAAAGTTGGAGTCACTGTTATGTGTGATTCATGTCTCATGGGGACCTTTTTTTCGCTTTGTCTGTGCTGAAAAATTGCTTCAAAACACCAATTTTGATATATATATTTTTTTAAATAGCCTTTGCACTTATCGAAATAGTCATATTTTCATTTGAAATATTGCTCAAAATTAGCACTATTGTTTATTAATTTGAAAATTCATAGTAATGAATCGCAACAGCAATAATAAATTCATTCAGTCATATTACGCACTTTAGATTTTAATTTAGAATTAACCTTTTTTATATCAAATATTAAAAATTAAAATATTGAATTTTTGTTTTAATGTTGAAATATTTATTACATTATATACTATAGTTTCAGGTACATAAATCAATTAAGGTCAAGCGAACAAATTGTTACATGTTTAGTGCAAGAACATATATAAACTGAACTAAGATCAAAAAGAAAAAAATTACAGTAAACTCTGTCTAAGGCGGAATCGATCGGGACTGAGAAAATTTTCCGTGGTAGACAATATTCCGGCTTATACAAAAAAGCTCCCCCCCCCCCCCACAAAAAAAAAAATCCCTCGAATTTGATAATTTTTTATTGATTTTCCTGACTCAAAAATCGGTTGAAAACTGAAATTCTGAAAGATCTTTTGCCATTATAGATAAATGAGAAACGCTATTCAATTTCTTAGTACTGCTGTAATACATGCGAATTGGAAGTTTACACACACACACACACACGAAAAAAAACCTAACCCCCCCCCCCCCCCCCATTAAACTTCGAGAATGAGACAGAACGCTTAACTTTGAATTTGAGTACATCCTTAAAGTAGGTATAATATATTGCACTTTCGAAAATATATATTTTGATAAATGCTCATTCTACTAGAAATATTAACTTTTAAATATAATTTTGCATATGAAAAAATGGCACAAGCATAAATTCCTTAAAATTTAAACAGTTTCTGTCCTTTTGAATTAAGTTTTTTCAAAGTGTTACGGAATTTAACTAACATGCACGACATTGAGTATTTGACTTATCAGTTTTAAAGTTTAATATACAAAATGCCTTTCATTTTTAAATTATGCTTTTTTCCGCCTTATGCAAAATTTTGGTTTCGGTGGAACCTTAAAATACTTTCCGTTTCCGCGTTAGACAGATTCCGCCTTATGCAGCATGAATTAATGTAATTTTCTATGGGTTCGCCGGGACTTGAAAAATTTTCCGCGGTAGACAGATTTTCGGCTTGCACAGAGTCCGCCTTAGACAGAATTTACTGTACATTTTTTTTTTTCATAGGCGGTCAGCTCATTACATGTTGCTAAATATTCAAAAACTAGTAATCCTTCGTCTCATTTAGTATCATTACCCATGTACATACATGTCATACATCCAACTTCAAATTTTTCACTTTGAATTCCTGAGGGGTTCTTTTTCTTTTTTCTCTTTTTTTTTTTTAGTTTCCCCCCCTTATAAACACTATTTTTTTTATTCATTTGTTTCACAATGTGGTCACTGGATTTTTTGGGTTTAGAAGCCACTGGGTCCTTCGAGATTTTGGGAATCTGCACCTTTATTGTAAGACCGGGATCTGTCTAAAACGGAATTAGTTTGGTCCCATGTGATTCCGTCTTAGCAGATTTCATTGTATTAGAATTGCGGTACCTGTTATGACAAAAACCTGCTTAAAAAGGAAAATTCCCCTGTCTTTTTCAATTTTGTCTTAGTAAGTTTTTCTTTATATCATCTCCCCCCCCCCCCCCCTTTCATTGAACTGATAAGCCTAGATATGCCACTCCACTGCTTTCTGTAGCAGTTTTATGAGTTGATCACAAAAAATTGGAAAACGCGTCAAACAAGCATTTGGCTTCCTGCGTAGTTTGGCCATCTTATTCTGACCTCTGAGCTTGCCGATCTTACTCTGGTGGGGTTCACAGCAGGCAAAGAGATCCCTGATTGGTTGGGGGGACGTTAGATTTTAACAGCCAGTCTCGGCTTGTTCCGTTAAGGGCAGAATCAGGACACTGGATTGTTAACCGAGAGAGCCCCTTCCTTGATCAAGGCACCTTAAGCGCCACTCAAGGAGTCAATGAAGCGTGTTAGATTACAGTACAGCAGAATAAATTTCAAAATGTCTACTCACTTCCATCATAGACGGCCCCTTAAACCATCATTTTGCCGTTTATTAAGCATAATTTGAAAACTACTTGGAAGAAAAATGTGAAATTTTTGAATTTCCATAAAACAGGACTTAATAAATCTAAATCCATCAAAAAAATTGTAGGTTGCAATTCATAATTTTTTCGAATATTAATTTCATAATTTATAATTCATATCATAAAATTATAAAAATTGCAAATTCAGCTTATTTATGTTTGGATATATTAGTATTATTACCACAAAAAAAAAAAAATTAGCACATTAGGAGCATAATTTCGGGAGATATAAATAAAAATATGAAAATGTAATTCAACATTAGAAGCACTCAATTTTGAATGTTTATAATTCAAAAACTTATCATTCAAATGACTTGAAATTTGGTGTCTAGTCATAGTTTGAAGCGAAGATTTGAAATATCTCGTTAAAATTGGGTATTGCCATTGAAAAAAATGAAGTTTGGATTCATTTTAATATGTAGATGACCCCCTAAGAAAATTTTATATACATCATTTAAAAGTAGACTTTATTTCCAATCGTTCGGTAAAAGTAACTTTCTTCTACAATGATTTGTTGAGGAGTTAGTAGGGGGTGTTTACTTTTTTTTTTCCACGACTGTACATTAATTACATTCCTGTTAATCAAATGTTTCCTGAAGTACCTCCTCTCATTCTTGTGTTAATTCTTTAACTGCGACAGTGAAAACTACCTTTTAACTTCTCACCGCTTGCGTTCCGACCACACATTCTATGAGGAAATTTGCTCGTATAGCGGCGTTCTATCACCCCATGAAGTTTTGCTCCCCTTTTTCAGATACACCCTGTATAGAATTATATGTTTAGTGCAAGTAGACAACATAAAATAACTTGATTCGGGATCTCGCTGGTTGACTTAACCTGCGCGTGACCTTCACTTTTGATCAAACATGTATAACATTCACTTTCCAGCAGGGAAAGACGGTGTCAATTGGGTGAACACGCAACGGGCTCTAACTTAAATTGGCAGTGGGCGTTCAAAATAATTTTTTTTTCATTTTTCACTCAGTTGTACGGAAATTTTGCACACATAATAATTCATACACTTTCTAACTAAATTAATCTTATTAAAAAATGCGTGTAATTAATTAAGTTATTAATTAAAATATCACTAATTAAAAATGCTCAATGGGCTCCATTTGGCTTTAGGAATCTAGAGTACTTTGTTAAGTGGTAGCATTATAATATTGTAACAAAAGTTGGTATCCATTTTAAAATTATATTAATATATTGAGAAAAAATAATAAAAAAAAACTTCCAACATTTACACCTTTTCATGAAATTTCACGGAAAAAGCAAAATAACTATCAAATTTTTCTTTTATGTACAGTAATGTATGCCTATTAATACTAAGTTTTGGAATATAGCACATTCCAAACAATAATACTTAATGTTATGAAAAGTGGCTAAAAAATAAGACGCATGGGACATTTTGAATATACTAACTCGACGAAAATTTCAATTTTGAGAAAACGCGATTTAAAGTTTTATTTTTAGTGTAACTCAATTACGGCGTACAAATTTGAAATGCATTAGCTTAACTAAAAATTGTTGCAAATGCATAGTTTCTTTCTTCTTCTTTTTTTTTTTTTTTTCAAATAATGCAGTTAGTACAGTAGCCTCCCGCTTAACCGGCCTAAACGGGACCGATCGGTAGCCGGTTAAACTGGAGAAGTAACTGTATATTTAATTAATTAAATGCGTAGGATGCATTTAGTTTTTTAATTTGTATAGTTTTAAAAAAGTACATATTTTCTATATTTTGTGAAATGAATACTAGTTGTAATTAACTCAATTAAAATAAAAATTATCACTAATAATAAATAATGAACAATATATTAAATACAAATTAAATTGTTGAAAATCTTGTCACATACCTTTATAAGAAGTTGAAATTATTCTACATTATGTAAATGTGAGTTAATTAACCATAAAAAAATGAGAACTGAAATTTTCATTTCTGAATTTTGCTCGAAGTTGGGAAAAAAAGTCGGCCGGTTAAAGCGGAATTCCGGTTAAGAGGAAGGCTACTGTAATATAATAAATAAAAAGAAACGATTTTTGCCCAACTGAAGGTCCACCGTCCCCTTAATTGGTTTAGAATCATTTGATTGATGTCTGGGCCTCTCACCACGAGCAAAGGCTGGCCGTGCCCGACTAAGAAAAAAAAAAAAAAAAAACTGAAAATTTCTGAAAATAATGCTTAGCTTGCGTTTCGAATCTTAAAGTTAGATTAGAATCTATAAACATCTGAAAATGGCTGCTGCTGAAAATTGCTGGGCCAAGAAAACAACGTTCCAGGGGCAGACTCTGAATTAGACATTAACGGCCTACTTCAGTCACGCGAAAAGACCCGTTCACTAATGCTATTCCTATGGAAGAAATTTATAAAGATATCTCGGTCGCATTTCAATATTTTTAGACTATTTTTTTTACAGTGGCTAGCTGAGGTCAATCTGTAAAAAGGCCGTTTTTTACTTTTTTGATTTTCATTGAGGATTTTTTTCTAGAGGATGCTTTCATTTTAGGAACCGGTTCTGAAAATGAAAGTGTTCTGATTAAAAATACTTGTAAACGAAATTGAAAAAGTAAAAAACGTTCTGCATACAGATCGACCTCAGCTAGCCACTGCAAAAAAAATCATCTAAAAATAGTGAAATGCGACCGAGATATCGTTATAAATTTCTTCCATAGGATTAGCATTAGCAAATGGGTCTTTTCATTTGACTGAAGTAGCCTCTTAAGGGGGCTGTGCACTCTTCTTAAAGGATGTCTCTTTTTTTCTTAGTTCACAAAATACTTCTAAAATCTATGCTGAATTTAATATTTTATGTGTTAAAAGCGGGCGAACTGTGAGCAAGATTTTAACACTTCTTCTAAAATTAAGTCTATACTTTAGAAATATTTTGAGAACTAAGAAAAAAAGAGACACCTTTTAGGAAGTGTACACACACACAAGAAAAAAAAAAAAAGTTAAAAATATTAATTTCCCGAGGAGATATTTTAAATATGCGAATGCATCAAATGTCCATAGACTTTACATGAGTGAAGGGAAATCGGAAGCTGTGACCAGCCCCCTTAAGAGTTTAAAAAAATATTTGAAAATGGGATTTTAATACCCTTCAGACATACAATAAATTTCTTTCATGCCTTTTTAATTCTAAATTTCATATATTTTATGCATCTGTATTGCTGCCGATACTTGATTTTTATATTAAAATAAACTATATAATCAGCCGAGAAAAAAAAAAGAGGCAGAGACCCATACATTTTAATTTCCAAATTGTCACAGAAAAAAAAGAGGGGGGGGGGGGTAGCCATTCGATCCGAAATTTTAAGCATCTTTTCATACTGAAATTGTACTGAACTCTGAAATTTTTAATACGAACATGTTTTGACATCATATTTGTTTTTTTTTTAATAAGTTTTACCATAGGATGCTAAACGGAAATACGTCCGTCAATTAGTTTAGGAATTATGAATCTTATAATATTATGAATGTTATATTATTTTGGAATTTCTAATGTTTAATTCATTTGTAATCGTTCCAAAACAGATTGCACTGCATGTAGTATTTTGAACATAAAAAAATAATTACTTGCCAGATTGAGCTGGAATTTTGTATTCGCATACTTGAAGCTTCTAGAAATTTATTTCTGTTAAAAAAAAAAAAAAAAAAGCATAGGGTTTTTTTTTTCGAAAATAATTATCAAAAATATATTTTTCGATAAAATTAGGAATTGCAACCCATATATATATATATTTTAAACATAAAGCGATATTTAAAAGCTTCAAATATGCTAATTCGAAATTACATCTTATTCCGCCAAGTAGTTCTTGAGTAACGCTTGAAAACTACCCGCATTGCAATCTATTTTCCAACAATTACAATTAACTTATGAGTTTCAAATTACTATAATTCCTAAACTACTTAACTGAATTATTTTCCCATTTGGTATACCAAGGTAAAATTAACCGAAAAAGCCAAACATAATGTTAAAATTATGTGTTCATATTGAAAAATTTCTACTTTCGTACAATTTCAGTACGACAACACCCTAAGCTTATTTACACTTGCCTCCAAAAGTTAAGGTACAGGGACAGGATACTTTCGATTGTACACGGTTTGTCGAATATCTACCAACATTATTGGCGAATTGTTCTTGAACTTCTGCGATGTAAAGAACATGTTTAATTTCATATTTCTCGGTGAAGATTTATCGGGGGTACAATTAGGGGGCTAATAATAAATTTAATAATAAAATAATATTTGCGATCACCTATGTAACAGAAAAGGCTGAAAATAGTTTGTCACTGTGGTAAATGACTATTTGGGTCCTGTCCAACGTTTGTATGCATTTGTGTAAGTATAACACTCATATTCGTGAAGATGCTAACGTTTTTGTGAAAAATTCAAAAGTTTTTTGTTTATAGCATACAGAGTTTTCAACCAAATTTAACACAACTTTCCAAAAACCTGACAAAGAACAGTAGCAACAGTATACTGCAATTAAAACATGAATATATTGAATATTTGATGAGATATGGGCACTTGCATGAAATAATTTTTAATTGCGCATGCGTGTGATTTCAAAATTTTTATTTCATAATTTAGTAGCCAGCTATTTTGGGTAACTTCTGTAAAAAGTCCAGACAAATGTTGTGAAAACTCAGAAAGATATAGCGAGTTGATTGAAAAGTTGTGGAAAAACCCTTAAAATAAAGCTATTTTTAGAGAGCAACTCACTATATCGCCCCTATCTTTGTGAAATTTCTCGATATTTGACTGGACATTTTAGATAAGTTGCCCTAAATAGCTGACTACCAAATTATGAAATAAAAATTTTGAAATCTTCCACGCATGCGCAGTTAAAAATTATTTGATACAAGTGCCCATATCTCATCAAATATTTAATATATTCATGTTTTAATTGCAGTATACTATTGCTACTGTTCTTTGTCAGGTTTTCGGAAAGTTGTGTTAAATTTGGTTGAAAACTCTGTATGCTATAAACAAAAAACTTTTGAATTTTTCACAAAAACGTTAACATCTTTACGAATATGAGTGATATGCTTACACAAATGCACACAAACGTTGAACAGGACCCAAATAGTCATTTAACGCAGTGACGAATCATTTCCAGCATTTTCTGTTGCATAGCTGATCACAAATATTATTTTATTATTAAATTTATTATTAGCCCCCTAATTGCGGCCCGACTAAATCTTCATCGAGAAATATGAAATCAAACATGTTCTTTACATCCCAGATGTTCAAGAACAATTTGTCAATAATGTTGGTAGATATTCGACAAACCGTGTGCAATCGAAAGCATCCAGTCCCTGTACCTTAACTTTTGGAGGCCAGTGTATTTTAACATAAATTCAAAGACGACAAAACTTCCATTCAAATGGCTATTTCGTTTTTTTTTTTTTTTTTTTTTTTTTTTTCCTGAGGCAATTTAGTGGTTAAAATGTACGAGGATGTTCTTTTCTTGTGCTCAACTGTACCTTCGTTACATGTGTTAGTTTTAGTATATATGCATCTGCCTTTTATTGCGATTAATGACATACTTAAGCTCAGTGTTGATTTCAGGGGCCTGCCCGGGGGCGACATTCCCCCCCCCCCCGGAAGATTTGAGGTTTTGTGTTTTCAATTGTCAAAAAGTACAATTCCCCCCCCCCCCCCCCGGAGCTACAGAAATCCCTCCCGGAGAAATGTGTCAGAATTCAACACTGCTTAAGCTGGTGATTGGCTATCAAAATATTACTATTTTAGGGCTTCTAATAAAATTATTTTTACATGTGAGATGTCATTTCATATTAAATCGAGAATGCTCTTCTACACTACTATAATAGATTTTTATTTTTCACCATATCTCATAGTTTCGTGATAGGGTCGATAACTAACAAATATCGCCACTAGGAACACAGCAGTCACAGACACTTTCATATGATAACGCATTGTCAATTTACTATAGGTAAACACTAGAGCTGATATATATTTATAGTAGCCTTAGTAGACCCTTATTAGACATTTCTAGCTTTATCATTCAAGAATAATTTGAGCGTACCGAAACTTTATTTTACAGGCTGGTATGTAGCAGACATCTGAAAGAGCCAGTTACCAATAAGGTTATCTGAGCGAAATATGCTCGCCGGTTTTCAGCCCAGGTAGCTTAAACGGTAGAGCATTGGCAATTTAAGTCAAGAATCTGGGTTTGATTCCCGGCTTGGGTATTTTTCGATCAGCTGGAAATATTCAATTCATATCTGAAAGAGCATTTTATAAAATAAATAATTTGGCTTTACAGAGCTGCAACTGCCTAATGACGTCAAAAAAAGTTGCTTTAGAATCTATGATGGCAGGCAAAAAATAGTAAGCTTGCTTCAAAGAAAAAAAAAAATAATGCAATTTAACAAATTACAACGACCATTTGGAAAATGATTTTTTCAAAGGCTAAAATTTGACATAAAAAATAGCACGGAGTTGATCATACATTACGTACGCCATGAATTAAACATTAATAGTGTTATTACACGTAAAAAATGCAAGTGACAGAAATCGCCTGCGACTCATACGTATTATCCAAGCATTTCATTGGCTGTTCGGGAAAAGGCTTTTCCATCGTCCAGATTTCTTGGAAATCTGACGGCCAATTTTAAATGAAATTTATTTCTTAAACTTCTAAACATCCCACAATATTACTTTTTATATCGTCGTATAGAGAAAAAAAATGTACTTTTAAATGCAATTTGTTTGAAAGCTGTATCTCAATTTGTTTCCGAGTTATTATTTTTTTTTGTAGTTTTTATTACTTTTTTGTCATAGTGGCAACAGTCTGTTGAAAGTAAAGGGAAATACAGATTACTGTATAGACCAATCAGAAAACGAATAAAATGATGATTAAACCAATAAAAACCTTCCGATATGCTTTTGATTTCCTACCCTGACGAGGACAATAACCATTTTTCCAAATGGTTAAAAAAAAGGGGCGGGGGGTAGAAGAATCTTAACTTTATATATATATATATATAATTCTAACAAAAGCTGTTTCATGAAAATCTACATCTTAATCTACAGTTTATGCTAAAACACAAATTTGACAGTTTTTGTACTTTTATTGTAAAATCACACATTAATTATAAAAAATATATTTTTAAATTAACATCCAAGATAGACGATCAAGAATGCAGTTCAGTTTTCTCAAATGAATATATCATTGTTTTATACTTGGGCGTTATTGTGAGGAAACTAGAAACAAGAAAACTTTTATTGCATGTTATTAGCTGCAACTATAATTCCATTTTGTAAATAAAAATGAACTAAAGCAGGAAATCTGTTTATAACAAATAGTTTTATCAGAAAAGGATGCATTTGATAAAGAATAGACAAATACACCTTTTGTGTGCATAATTGATCTACTGAAAACAAGACATTTATGTAAAATAAAACAGCAAAGTTGCATAAATAAAGTCTGATTTATCAATGGGCTAAATAAGAAAGAAACACAATACTCTAAATTATTAGTCTCAGCATTTTAAATTTAAATATTGCGATAGATCTCAAAATTAGTGTGCATTAAAAAAAAAAAAAATTGTACATTTTAATCATGTAATGATTATAGTCAATATTTTATATTTTTAGAGTTAGGATGAGGTTAAAAACAAAAGAGAGAGATTTGACTATGCATTAATATGTTCCCATATTAATTCTAATGCAATGAAAAAAAGTTTACTTTTTTGTGATGACATTGAAAGAAGGTCTCAAAGAACACTAGACTATCGGTTTTCATCTTGATTCAACCAGTTCCGGTTAATACAATATTTCAAATTTAGATAGGAAAAGAACAGCAACAAATTCAAGGAATTCAATAATAAATTTAACACTTATTTGACACTAGCATATAAATTTAAAAGAAAAACATTTGCCACATAAAAAAACCCTATAAAAATTATAGAATAAAATTGCTATGTTTCAAGTACTGTGCGATTTTATTTTATTTTTGGTCATAAGATTTTAATTAACGATTACTATTACATGGATATCAACATTTAGATTGTGGATAAAGTAAGATTGAGCACAGCAAATCATGAAATGCCAATCCGTATGGCAGTAGCTCAGTAGTAAAGACTAATATAATGACAAACATAATGTTAAAAAAAAAAAAAAAAAAAAAAATCCTGAGCTACAGTAAATACCATAGCAATTTTAAAATCTTCGTTTCATAAGTCAATTTTAACCAGAATTTTTAAAGTAACCTTTATTTCATATCGTTCATTAATTAAAATTTCTGGTAGGATATATTTTTATACTAGGGTAGAAACAAATACGGAGCATTTAACATATCTAGAGTTAATCATATATGATTTATATGATGGTTAAATACCTTTAAGAACAGCAAAAATTTGGGAGAAATACGCTGTAAAGCAAATGGGTTAAAACCAAGCGAAAAATCAGTAATTTCCCACAGAAATTTAGATGACTGGCATCTTTAAGCTAAATTTAAGATTGAAAAGAGTAATTTTCTTTGTTTCAAATGAATTTTTTTCTCAAACCGATTTAAAAAATTAAATAAACTGAAGAAATTTAAAGTGTAACATTAAGATATATAAAAAAAAAAAAAAATTGGCAGTTCTGGAATTAATGAAATTTTTTTTTTCCTCCTAAAAATATTAGCTGGAATTGGAAAATAAGTTTCTTTTAACAAAATAATAGTCAACATAGTCACCTGATGTTGAAAATAGCTTTTACTAGTATTTTAGTTGCAATTGGCAGTCCCAGCTTTATCTTAATAAACATAGCTAATACAGCATTAGCCTACCATTTATTGAACAATTTTAGTGCAATTAAATGATATGCAATAATAAATGATGCTTTTCAAAAAGGAGAAGCATTAAAATGTCAATTAAAGAGAAACCTATTTAAAAGTTATAATATATCTTATAGAGATGAAGTAAAAATGTAATTTGGAAACATATAAGCTATCATATAATAATAAATATAAATTTCAATTAAAATTATTTTATTTTATTGCAGAGCCTTTACAAAAGTCTAAATTTACTGGTGAACAACGCATGCAAGCAAGTGAACACTCAGATTCAGATGCAGGAAGCGGAACAATTGTATAAATAATAGAAGTAATAGAAAAATGTTTTAAATGTTCTGATGATGCTCTCTTGTATATATGAAATATTGATAAATATTTAAATATATAGTTAATTAATAGAAAAATTGTTTGATAAGCAATAATTTGTAGCCAGTCAATCAATAAATTTGTAAATACTAGTCATACTAAAACATTATGGTCACATAAACAACAATTACTTTTTTTTCACTGCTCGTTGTCTTTTAACATATATTGGTTTAGGGTCATCTTCAGACTAACTTTCTTGATGTGTTGAAATGGGGGAAAAAAATGTACAGCTTATGACCAGTTATGATTTTAGAAATAATGTGGTGCCCACCATCATTAATTTTAGGGGTTTTTTTACAGATTCTCACTTTTTAGTGTTCTGTTAAATTATGGGGAACCTGTAGACAAACTTTTTTTTTACATGCAGTTCTTTATGAATATTTTTTTATGTACAGCTGGGGATCCAATGTCACATTCTTCCTGTATCATTTATTAGGTACAGAAATTTTTCAAATGGTCAACACATTTTCTATGAATACAACTGATAAAGTCTTCCTGTGTGTTCTTCATCCAGGAGAGAATTTCAATTTCTTATAAATTTTTTACCCACTTCTGTAAGCCATCTGAATACAGTGGCATGGGATGGAGTTGCGTTACCATATGCTTGCAATGCAAATGTTGAAGGCATTCTTCTCAATTTAGCTTCACTTTAAAATCATAGAAAATCACAACTCGATAATGCTCTTGTGTCAACTCCATTTTCTCTTCTTTCAAAATTTAATCTACAATAGCTAAATTGCTTGTTGCCACAAATTATTGTATGTGGAGATAAAGAGTTCAAATTTAAATATCTAACCTATATACGTGGGTGGTTCAATAATTATTGTCCCTAGTGTATATAAAATATTTGTACTGCGATGGTTGATGTGGAATATCAAAGTCTTAAATGCCTATATGCTCAATTTCAGAACCGTACCTGCTATATCAACATAGTTTTGGAGGGAGGGGTGAAGTTTTAAAACCTATTTTTGAGGGAGATTTTAAGGAAGGGGGGGGGGGTGAGAGTGAAATGCTGGTTTGGAACTTATGAGGCTACATTTGTGACAGTGGATGACATGTGGCTACAACACTATGATCCCGCTCCAAACGACAGTAGTTACGTCTCATCCACTGTCACAAATCTAGCCCCATAAGCTGAAAATCAGCCTTTCACTCCTCCCTCCAAAACTATCTGAATATAGCAGCTACGGTTCTGAAATTGAGCATATAGGCATCTAAGACATTAGGCTTGGATATTCCACAACAACCATCGCAGTACAAATATTTTATATGCATTAGGGATAATAATTATTGAACCACCCACGTGTATATATATATATATATATATTATGCATATTGTCTGCCTGTGTCTCAAAACTTCAGTGTTACCTTCGTATAAATTATAATCATTAAAGTGATAAAAATAAAAAGTCACAAGGAATTATTTTTATAGATATATTTTATACTAATATATTTCTGTTATATGAATTAGAGTTGAAAAGAAGAACTTGTTTTTATTTTTAAAAAAAAGTTTGACATCCTCATCAGATAAACAGCTCTTGATTTTGCTTTGGACAAACTCAAATGTAGAGAATATATATTATAAGCCTGTGTTGAACATACAGTGTATGCAATTCAGGGGCGTAGCCACAGATATTTTTTCGGGGGGGGGGGGGGGAGAATTCGAAAATTTCCCATCTTGAAACAAATTGCTCCAATTTTCGACTAAAATGATATGCACAACGTGTGTAATAATTATAACGATACTTTTGCATAAAAAATTCCTTTCCAAAGAAAAATTCTGAAACTGAAAACATAAAAATTCTAATTATGGGTTTGTTTACTAAAAAAATAAATACGCTTTTTACTTTCTTCTATCTTTACAAGAAGAAAGTATTGGATTCGTGAAAAAATTCGACTTCCGGTTTTAGACTGATTTATACGTTTTAGTAAGTCCTGAACAAGATTCAACTGTTTTTAGAAAATATCTGTCTGTCTATATGTGATACAAATTTTGTGGGTGCTCTAACACAAAAACTAATGCACGAAATTTAATAAAACTTTAGAGATTCACTTATACAGTCGAACCTCGCTTACGCGAACACTCAAGGAGAAACCTTTTTTGTTCGTATTAAAAGTAGTTCGTGTTATCGGAACTTAACTACATTACATACAACTGGACGAGGCAATCGGAAACAGTTCGTGTTAACGAGGTTTGACTGTACCTTGATAAAAATTGGTGCTGATTTGTTTTTGGTGTAAATCGTCCAACAGTTGGCACTGCTGTGCGGCATTTTTCACGATTTACATGATTTTAGCGATAATTATATCTCAAAAACTGTTGCACGGAATTTAATCAAACGTCATATTCTGTTAAACCTTGACATAAATTGATGCAGATTAGCTTTTTATGTAGTATATCATATAGCAGGTGGTGCTGCTATGCAACATTTTTCACGATTTTGCGATAGCTGTATCTCAAAAACTAATGCATGGAATTTAGTCAAACTTCATGTTCCATATAAGTAGCACTTCCACATAAATAGATCCTTATTAGGCTTGGGTCTATACTGTCCAAAGCTATCGCTTTTGTGCACTTTGAGTAAGGAATTTTGGTTGCAGACATCTAAAAGGCTGGGTGACAAAATTCAATGATTTGTTTGAAAAATGCTATGCTTATATCCCATTTTTTAATGCACACAATTCAACAAATCTATACCTTTAGAGTTTGTTATTATAGGCAAAGAATTGTCATTTAATTTTGGCACTGTGATTGCAAATTTTGAGGCATTAACATGTATGGAGTAGAAGAAAATTTTGGGATTGGCACATCCGACTAGTTTTCACTTAATATTAATTCTTGTGGTCTTCAAAGAAGCCCACCTGTTAATATCATCGCTTAGTTTAATAAAATTCCCTATTTCACTTTCATATTTTAAAAGCATTAGGCTGTCAAGTCTGTCATCCCTCATTGTAGCTTGCAATATATATTTTTTAAATTTTTATTTGACTAAAGATTCTTTCATTAGATGCAACGCCATAAAGATAAGCTGCTGTGAATGTTAAGGTATGAGTATATAATTTGACGGCGTGTTTTATACTACAAATTGTCTTTGAATTTCATGGCATGATTAAAAGGTTTGTTAAGTGAGTTGGGATTAGGTTTATTTCTATTTGACTCTGCAAGTCATGTACATCCGATTTTCATATCCAGGTGGAAACATTATTAACTTTCTTGCACAGTTGTAATTTAAATATGGAATGCATTGCTGCAATATTCTCTTGATATAGGGAACATTGTCATTTAAGCCCATACTAAATTCCCGAAATTTTCTTGTATTTCTTATAATTCTTTACTGTAAATCTTATGTGTATCAATGTTCATTTCTGAGCTAATATTTTTATTTATTGCCTTTGGTGAAACCGTTTTCCTACGGTGCTTTCGGAACTCAGCTTCTCCAGTCACATCCTAATATTCATAATTGTTTGTGAGCTTGTCTGTAAGGAAATCTTTATTTCTTCAAAATTTTATTCAAGTGCAACGTGTCAGTGTTACAGTGCATGTTAATTTTTTCTTCAGTTGATGGACTGCTTTCATGGTCATATTTCTGTTCCAAATTAAAATCGTCCATTTTTTACTTTTTTCATCCTCGAATGGATTTTTGGATGCTTCAAAATCTTGCACGAAAACTCTTTTCCTATTAAGATGGGTTTCTTCGTGCTGAGATTTATAGTAACTTTTCAGAATAGCTTTAAACACAGAACACTGGACTTTTGGTTTAAAATTTTATAAACACATATGAATATAAACGAACAGGATTGATATATATTTCCGCACACAAATAAGAGTAAAATGTGACAAATTTATCTAAACTAACGACTTCTTATATCCGCATTTGCTCATATAACGCTTTTTAATTGACAGCGAAGGGTTAACTAATTTTTGCGGCAAAAAAATCACGAGAATGAGTAAAATATTGTCCAAAAATCGCAAAATTAGTCAAAAAAGTTGTGAAAACTCATCAAATCTTCTTGCCCATAGTTGTGTTTCAAGTAGTTTACTACATTCCTTTCTGTTGTGCTACAAGTGATCTCCAATTTTCAAAAGAAGATGCGATCCCTTTGGATTAAAATAGCTGGATTCTCTTTTGGGAGGAGAAGGGGAGGTAGGGTGAAATTTTTGAGAAAGGAACAAAGTTTTGGAGGAAATAAAGGAACTGGTTAGTCAGATATTGAGGGACAGGAGTAGAGAAATTTAGGTCTGGTAGATGTACAATATTTTTGTAGAACTGCAAAATACAAAGATTGAGTGTGGCTGATTTCTTTTTGTATTTCTTTTGATAATTTAACTTGTTTACTGTTGCAGTACTAAAAATAATCACCAAAACAATACAAATTTCGTAATTTTTTTACTATTACTTTTAAAAAAGAAAATGTTTCAAAAACCTAGAATTTCCCAACTTCACATATATTGGGAGGGGGGGGGAGGTTCCCCCCCCCATGGTGACGCAATTGAACTATGACTTTCGAGGCCTTTTTACCCTAATCCTTTTCAAAGCTTATCAACTAAGATAAGGCATGCAAGATGCTATATTTACAAAATTGACAAGTTCCTTTAATTTTTATACACAGAGTTTATTATTTGTAACTGACAGCACTTTTTGTGTCCTAATCCTATTAAAACATCAAACATAACTAGAGAATAGAGCTGATTTAACTTAGCTTATGAATACCCGTTTAGGACACAGATAAACATAATCAATTGTAAGAGACTCTCCTTCAAAGTGTGAGTCAAGTAATGTTAGCAATGAAATGTGCAAGAGTCATGGCCATTCCATATCTGTCTTTTTACAATTTTCACAAAATGTTTCTGTGATGCTCCTCTGACATTTCCACTTACAGCTTTTCCATGCTTCAATCCCTTCACTGATGGTATCGTTATGTATGTCAGCTTTGTCACATGCAACTGCAATGGGTTTGAGTCTGGAGATAATCACAAAATTTTCTTTGTAATCGAAAGTCTGACTTTTATTTGCAATATCATAATCAATTTTCTCATTATTTTCAATACAATGGTCAATTGCTCAGATAAAATTTTACTGTGTCCACCTAATATTGTATGACGGCAATTCGAGTTTTTCGGTTCCTGCCTCTCATCTTTACAAAGAATGACTAAATATAACAATTCAGATCAGGGTGTCATTTGACAAAATCCATTCATTCCATCCACTTATATATTCTAATGTCAACATATCTTATTTCCAGAGTTGTAGTGGTGGGTTTACGGAGGTATATGCTGCATACCTTCTGGATATTTTAAAGAAGCTCCATATACCCTCTGTTACTCAAATACTTTAGCATATACTCTAGGCATGACGTTCTTGATTTTAGCATATGCTCTCTGTCTATAGCATGTACCTTTTGGGTTTTTTATGACTGCAACACTGTCTGTTTCTATATACATACAAAACAAACAACGCTAGATGAGATATCAAAAGACTGTTCAACAGCCTTACAATGCTAAATGAGATATCAAAAGAAAGACTGTTCAACAGACTTTTCCACGTAGTACACTCATATTTCATTTAAATAAGTTGTTTGATTAAATGTTGCATTTTAAAGGGTTTATACAAACTCGAGAAGAAAAAATCCAAGGAGTCTACAAAAATTCTAAGGAGTAAAAGAATTTTAAAGGACTTATCACATTTTTTCATCTATGCCGCACTCTCTTGTCATAAGCACACACACACTAATTTTTTATCTCATTTAGAGAGATAACAGAGTTTATTCTATTAAAATCTAATAGTGCTAAAATTACAAAGTATTCACAATGCATTGCTAAGTGGTTTCATAAATTTGAATACAAAATTGCCAGACAGTTACTTTAGGTTGTAGTGACTAAAGGCCAGTCAAATACCAAATACTCATGAT
Source organism: Maratus speciosus (assembly GCA_963932465.1). Classification (NCBI taxonomy): domain Eukaryota; kingdom Metazoa; phylum Arthropoda; class Arachnida; order Araneae; family Salticidae; genus Maratus; species Maratus speciosus. The sequence goes on from OZ010791.1 coordinate 148,037,053, forward strand.
GCATCACATGCACCTAGATTTTAAAAGTACAATTTGAAGGAAAAAACCATGCAGCACATACAAAAAAAATACAGAAACTTAACTTTTTTTTTTTTTTTCTTTTTAGAATAACAGTTATCCTTTTAACTTTACCTTTGTAAACATGTGACGATTTTTATTTTATTTTCTTTTAAGGTTAATCTCTTCCAAGCCATGCATGCTTAAGGGGACTCTTCACTCACTTGAAAACACTCGTTCACTAATGTCAAACCTATGGGCAGGTTGTTTTAAAATTTTTCGTTTAAATTTGAATATTTTTAAACGATTTTTTTTTTTTTTTTTTGCATAGGATAGCTGAGCTCGATAAAGCCATTTCGATTTTTGTTGCTGATTTTTTTAATAACGATACTTTCACTTTCGAAACTGTTTCCAAAGAACTTTGAAACAGTACTGTCAACTTCACAAAACTGTTTCGAAAGTACTTTTATTAGAAAAATCTGCCACTGAAAGAGTAAAAAATACCCGTATTATAGATCAACCACAGCTATATCCTATAATTTCTTTTTTTTTTTTTAGATATTCAAAGAGAGAAATTCAAAAACAACCTGCCCATAGGTTTAACGTTAGCGAACGGGTGTTTTCAAACGAGTGAAGAGTCCTTTTAAGCAGTATTATTTACTGTGTAATAGGTTTCCATTTTTTACTCTTGTATACAGTGAAATATGTTTAACACGAAACTGAGGTGACTGAAGTTTTTTTTCGTGCTTAAAGAATTTCACGTTAAAAGATTCTTTAAATAAGAACAAAACTAAGAAACATTTTCGCCGTCATCAAATTTTATTTCGATTTCCTGTTAAACTACTAGTAAGTTGCATCCATTAGGATAAAAAGCAAGTAAACAAAATATTGTTTTGGAGGGAAAAATTCAGATTTTTTTTTAAGTGTATTTTTCAACATTCTGAGATCTAGCTTGTTTGAACCGAATAAGGAAAGCTGTCTCTAAATCTTTGTGCTTAGCAGTTCTCATATTTTTTCTCTTAGGCTTAAACATACTGCGGTCAAACATTAACATAATAGGATCCCTGTTTTTTATTATTGTTGATAAAGTAAAATCAGCAACGCAAAACTTTCTGCAGATTTCTGTTTTCGTCCTTCTGTTTCATTAACTGTATTAAGCAGCTTCATCTTCATTTGATGGGAAATAGCAGTTTGTTTTTGCACCGATTTCTCAGCAATTGTGCTCATAAGTTAATTTACAAAAAACACGAAATTTGCTGATTTTTCACACAAAATTCAGTGTTTTTAACACAAAATTCACCAATTTCAACTCAAACTCACTAGCTCGAAAGTGAATTTTTTTTTCATGTTAAACGATTTTTGTTTCATGTTAAAAGAATAAAAATGTGTTAAATTGCATGCCCGGACCGCTATATCATTTCCTGTTAACCGATTTTTCATGTTAAGCGTTTTTGTGTTAAATGTATTTCACTGTACTTCAATTCAATGCTAAATTACACTTTGCGATAATTTAAGGATTTTTTTCTTGCTTATTTAAGGAGTTTCTAAGTAGTCTGTAGAAACCCTGATTTTAATTAAATATTAACAGGAAAAAAGTGCTAGAAAATAATAGTCTTCAGTGAGAAATGCCTTGCCTAGGTTCACTGGTGTTGTATAAATGCATGTAATTTAGTTTCTAGCTCATAGATGGCGTTTGTATGCTTTCTATTGTTCGTTGCATTCTAAATTCCAAGAGGAAGCAAAATCGAATTAACCAAAATATTTTAAAGAAAACCGATATGCCAAACAAATATGAATGATGCAGTGATTCTAACAATATTAATTATAAAGTATCTCTTGGAGAAGCTCATAATCCATATTTTATACATTTACCAAAATCTTCGATTTCACTTTCAATTCAGTAGAGACTTTTACTATTATCCATTCTTATAAATCGTCTGTAGTGCAAGAGCGATTTCATAGACATTACAACTCTTCAATGATTTTCTGACACTGGAGGAAGGGAAAAAAAATAAAAAAGGAAGATAAAATTGCATTCCCCACTCCCTCTTTTTTTTTTTATTACAGATAAATTTATATACATTGAATACTTAATTTTACAAACAGTGGATTGAAAATTCAAATTAGAAAATAATTTTTAAAATTGTTTTTAATTCTGCCTTCAAGGAGTATTAACTTCTATTAAATTAATCAGTCTACTGTATGACATTTGTAAATTCCTCATTTACAAATGTATTTTCAATCTGACCTGAACACTTCATTTTGTTATTAAATATATATATATATATATATATATATATATATATATATATTTTTTTTTTTTTTTTTGCTGATCTTAATTTGTTTGTGGACAGTTAATGTGATTTGTCAGTTTGTATGCAGAAGAAAAAAAAGTTATTACAGTGGAACCCAAATAACATTTATTATTCGTATGGTTGGCACAAAGTTAACTTTAATGATAAATAAACTTTCCTGTGTGACACACTTTAGCAGAAGCCCACTTAAGTCAGGTACAATTTAAACTATTCTATCACAATTAATTTTTAGAAATTGCTTTTTCATTATTAGTACTTTCTAATTAAAATTCATTATTTGCTTCTATAACTCAACTTATTTTATTCAAACTCACTTAAGTTCAAGGATATTATAACTCTTTGATTATAAAATAAAACAAGTACATTAAATGAATTGATCAATGGCTCTAATATTTAATATATTTAACTGTACACCCTTACTTATAATACATATTTTATCATTCAAGAATGAAATTATGTAGAATCTCAATAACTCGACATATGCTAAAATCAATGATATATTTTTATTTTGTGTCAAGTTATCAAGTTCTACTGTAGTATTTAATTTATATGATTTTTGTATTTCTTTGTTCTGAACCATTGTTACAGGATTTAAATTTGATTTCTCAATTACATCTACAGGCATTAAAACATCTTTAATCTGGGCAATGCCTGTGGGAAGCACTACATTTTCACCACATTAAATCAAATGTTTCTAGAATTGCAGTATTACTTTCCTATCAACAGATGGGAGCAGATTATAAGCATTCATTTATCCTTAAAATATGTTTGGAGCTGTTTTACAGTAATTTGAAAATGGATTTTGCAGTTCCAGGACTGATAAATAGGACTTCACTGGATTAAGCTGAAGTCAAATTAATAAAAGAAATTAACCTTCAATTCTACGGGTTGGTAAAGTTTACCTACAAACTTTTTCTACTCTATATGTTCAACTGAACTTAATTTTTCTTAGACTTTTTTAACAAATATATTATTATTCTTTGATTTATTAAAATGTATATATTATACGGTTTACAACAAAGTTAAAATTGTTATTAAACTTCTTTTGGAATTCAATTTTACTTTTAAAAAATGGGTAAAATTTCTCCAAACCATGGAATTAATTGTAAAGCTTTCAAACACCCTTAGAACGGCGACTTAAAATTCATTTTGGAAAGCATTTTTAAATTTATAAATAATAATGTTAAAATTATAATAAGATGTTATAAAACCCACTATAATGAAACATAAATTAAAAACTCCTTTAAAAATAATGTACAACATGCTTTGAAAGAATGATGTCTTTTTCAGGCTCAAACAAGACGTGCTTCTGAAAGTCACTTTGCTTCTTTCAAAATGGTAGCATCTCTTGTTTTTGGCCAAAGAAAGACATTGTTCTTTTGAACACATTGTGCATTATTTTATGATGTATTTACTATTTATTATTATGATGTTTAAAATAGGGATGTACTGAATAGTGATTTTGGCCTAATACCGATTATTTGGCACACAGGTAAACTGAATATTCAGTCCGCCGAATAGTGACTATTAGGCCAAAAACCAAATATTTGGCCAGCTGAATATTAACTATTTGTCCAAATACTGAATATTTGGCTGATCAAATACTTTTAAGTTTTAGAGTTTAAAAAACAATTTTACATAATATTTAATAAACATCCTTCCATATTGATAAACAAGATCTTCTTATAAGTACATTTTAAATTTAAAAAAAAAATCTATGCTTTGAATTGTTATTTAAGAAGAGAATAGTTTAAAAACTTTTTTAATTGATAAAATTTTAAGTTTCATGTATTCTTCTATGAATTAAAATAAATGAATAAAATTGTCAATTCAGCGAATTTGCCGCTGCAGAATTTGCAGCAGAGTGTGGTGTCCAGCGTGCCTGCCCCAGGTCCTTTTAATTTCTTTTCAATGTTGACCACTCTCTCACACCTGACCAGAACGTAAAATCTTTTTTGAAAATTACAAACAAGACAAATTTAATAGTGAGATTCATTAAATTAAAGACATCGAAAAGCAGAAAGGGATGGGCTCAGGGCCCTGAAGATATTCGACGACTTTTGCAGCTTCAAGCTTAATTTCATCTCATCCCCGTAGAATTTGCGGAGCGTGGTGTTTCGTGTGCCTGTCCCAGATCCTTTTAATCTTTTTTCAATGCTGACCCCTCTCTCACACTTGATAAAAACTAAAATAAATGATTTTAAAATAAATATTTTAAAATCAAAGAGAAATTTTGAAGGAATTGGAAGGAAACTTTTACTGTCATATACTGCTTATTTGTCAGGAAGAAACTGAAGTAAAAAAATAAACAAATAACAAAATCTATTCAAACGATGGCAACTCACCAAGAATTAATAACATTCTGGTTCCTTTTGATTTAGCAAAGAAGTTTTTAAATGTACCAGTCTGGACTGGACAATCATTTTTAGAGCTATGAAACAGTGTTCCTAAAACCTTGGAACATAATTTTGAGAGAACTTAATGTGGTCAAGACAAACAATTTTTGAACAAGAAACAACATCTCAATCTACTTATTCCATTAAAAGTACATGGCACATCACTACAAGCAGAAAACTTTCACAACTTTAACAATAAAGATATTTTAGTGAAATGTGTATCATAATAATGTGATGTGATGATATCGTTAGAAGTGACACAGTATAAGTACAGTCAGCTGCATTCTGAATAAAGGAATGACTAGCTCAGTGTTTAGATATAAATGGTGTCAATTTCCAGCACTTCTTGTCATGTCATCATACTTCATAAAAATCAAAGTAGCTCAGGCGAAAATATAGTTACAATATCTTCATTATTGTTAAAGCTACAAACAAAAATGTTTGACCTAGAAGGAGATATACTGTACTTTTGACTGAATAAGTGGATAATGATCAGTGATGTAGTCTTAAAAAAAAAATCAGAGAGTATATGCTAGATTCATGAACGTTCTTGGCTAGAGTATACACTATAGATTTATTTGAGAAACAAAGGATACACAGAGCTTCTGAAAAAAATACCTTCCACTACACCCTGATTATGATCCTGGTTTCCTGAACAAGAATGGTCTTGATGTCTATTATCACCCTTGAAAATTTTTTCCACTTTGTATATAAATATCTTGTTAGTGAAAAAGCAAGAAACAGCTTATTTACCAGACAATATTCAGGTACTTGCATTTGTACATAAACTCCTATAAAAATCTTCATTATTGGTTAATTTTCTTAAGTGATACTTTTCAAATAGCAAATAGATAATGTAAAAACATTCTTTTATTTAAATATAATTATATTTCTAATTATTCTGAATATCTTTATAAATTGACAGTTAAAAGTAGAAGTTGTTTTAAGGTTTTTTAAGTATTTGGTTTGGCTGAAAATTTCAATATTTGGTAGACCAAATAATTTGATATTTGCCTAACTTAATATTCAGTGCATCCCAAGTTTAAAGGAATTTATATCTTATACTGAAATTATAGCCTCTGAAGAAAAACTCTTGATTTTGAGTCCCATAACAACAAAATTTTTGTTTTCAAATCAGGATGAAGAAAAAAAAAAGACATTTTACTCATAAGTTGACAAAAGTCAAATATATCTGTTAGTTTACTGAATTTTAAGGAACATAACAAAATTTGACTAATTACTTTAAATGTAATTAATAAAATAGACAAAATTAAAAATGTTTGCATTTGTTTGACAAATACAATAATTGCTATGGCACAATGCAAATCTGTTTCGATTTTTGTTTCAAAAATTAAAAATTATTTTTTTTAATTAACTATTCAATTAAAAAAAAATTTTTTTAAATTAACTATTCAATTAATAATAAGTGACTGCATATTAATCATAATTCTACAAAGTGAACACTAATCATTTGGTGGTACCATTTTATGAATACTTTGCTGTAAAACTGTTCTAATTTAACAAAATAAATCAGTTGTTGAATATTAATTGCATTATATATTGTATCTATTTATTATTATATTATAGAAAGGGTTTATTTCATGATAAAATCAAATGCTTAAAAAAAAAAAAAAAAAAAAGTGAGAGAGAGAAAATTAGTTTCAGTTATTGTTTTTACATGAAACTATAGGTAATGCATAGAAAATTAAAAAAATCATTATATTTTTATTTTATTTTTTTTTAGAAATAAAAATTTTGTTTATTTAATCTTTGTTTGAAAATCAATCCTACGCTACATAATACAAGTCATTTTGATAAAGTTGGAATCAGAAACTAAAAATTTAAAACTTGGAATAGTAAGTAAAAACATAAAAAAGGTTAAACTTACAACTTATGCTGTTCTCATCTTAATAATGAATTTTATTAGTGGTTGTATATATTTTTTAAGTCTGTACTTTGTCAAAGAAATTCTTTTTTGGGAAAAAAAAAGTTTCATGAATGGAAAAAATTAAGACATTATTATTATTCTGTTTATCTGACTCATTATTTTATGATATATTTAATATTTATTATTATTTTTTCTTTTACCTTATACTGAAATTATAGCTACTGAAAAACTTTTGCCTTTGGGTTCCTTAACAACAAAAACTTGTTTTCAAGTCTTTTTTCTAATTCATTCATTAAAAAGAATATTTTTTCAAGTTTTTTTTTTTTTTTTTTTTTTTTTGGAAAAAAAAAAAAAATGGACAATCCTGAAAACTTGTTTTGACATACCAGGGTTCATACAGAGTTGGGCAGAAAAAATCCAAGGAGTATCCCAAAAATCCAAGGAGTCCAAAAAATTTTAAGGATGCCTTTTTTTTTGTCGATGTTTTTATGTGCTGCATCGTTATATGGTATGCACACTCAAATTTTTAATGCCCAATTTGGAGAGAAAAACATTTCAAAAACAAATTTTACCCTATTAGAATCTAATTGTTAGTGCTGAAATTGCACAATATATTGCTTATTGATTTCGTAAATTTAAATACAATATTGACAACCTACTTTTTTATGCAGTGACCAGCGGTCATATCACAGGGGTGATTGTGAGTAAAAAAAAAAAATTCTGAAATTCACAGCAAGTCTGAAAAGTTACACCAGAGAGGTGGGGGGAGGGGGAAATCCACTCCCGACAAGCTATGCGTTTTCTCAGTGGCTCTTTGACGAAATTTGTGTTTTTTTTTGCGATCTTTTGACGAAATTTGTGTGTTTTTCGCGATCTTTTGACGAAATTGGTGTGTTTTTACGAGTTCTTTTGACGAAATTGGTGAGTTTTTTCGCGATCTTTTGACGAAATTGTTGAGTTTTGAGGCGCTCTTGACGAAATGTCGATTTTTCGCGATCTTTTGACGAAATTTGCCGTTTTTCGCGATCTTTTGACGAAATTTTTGGGTTTTCGCGATTTTTTGACGAAATTTGTGCGTTTTTACGCGCTCTTTTGTCAAAATTTGTGGGTTTTTACATGCTCTTTTGACGAAATTTGTGGGTTTTTCGCGATCTTTTGACAAAATTGGTGGGTTTTTTCGTGATCTTTTGACGAAATTTGTGAGTTTTTAAGCACACTTTTTGACGAAATTCGTGAGTTTTTTCGCAATCTTTTGGCGAAATTTGTCAATTTTTCGCGATCTTTTGACGAAATTTTTGGGTTTTCGCGCTCTTTCGACGGAATTTGTGAGTTTTTACGCACTCTTTTGACAAAACTTGTGTTTTTTCGCGATCTTTTGACAAAATTTGCCGTTTTTTGCGATCTTTCGACGAAATTTGTGTTTTTTCCCGATCTTTTGATGAAATTTGTGGGTCTTTTCTTCACGATCTTTCGACGAAATTTGCAGGGTTTTTCGCGATTATTTAACGAAATTTGCGTTTTCCACGCGATTTTTTGACGAAATTGGCAATTTTTCTGCAAACGATTGACAAAATTTATTTTTTTTAGGCGACCATATGACCGAATTTTCCAATTTGTGACCGATTTTTTAAAATTTTCGGAAATGAATGCCTTACATTTTCGGAAAATTCGGACTAGAATCACCCCTAGGTCATATAAATAGAGATTAGTCAAACCCCAAACACTTATTATGTATATCACATACATGATACATCTTAAAGAAAATTTTAAAAGGCAAAAAAGAATGCTAAATGCAACATACAAGAAAAAATATAACAAGTTTTTAATTTATTCTTTTAGAACAGCGGTAATCTCTTTCTTTGAAGGTGAAATTTTGACGAATTCGCATTTTTTTCGCGATCGTCAGGGGGAAATTCGTACTTCTTTCGCTATCTTCTGGGAGAAATTTGCGTTTTTTTTCGCGACCTTCTGGGAAAATTCGCTTTTTTTTCGCGATCTTTTAATGGAATTCGCGTTTTATTTCAATCGTTTAACGACTCTGACGTTCTTTTCGCGAGCTTTTGATGGAAACCGCGTGTTTTTCGCAATCCTTTGACGAAATTTGCGTGTTTTTCGCGATCCTTTGACGAAATTTACTTATTTTATGCGATCCTTTGACGGAATTAGTGTGTTTTTCGATCCTTTGGCGAAATTCATGTGTTTTTCGCGATTTTCTGGGGAAATTCGAGATTTCTAATGAAATTCGCGTTTTATTTCGATCGTTTGACGAAAGTAACGTTTTTTTTCGCGATCTTTTGATGGAAATTCGCGTTTTATGCGATCTTTTGAGGAAATCTGCTTTTTTCTCGATCTTTAACGAATTTCGCGTTTTTTCGCTGTCTTAAGAAATTCGCGTCTTTTTAAGAAAACAGAGTTTTCCCGTGATCTGTTGGAGAAACTCGCGTTTTTTCACGATTCTTTGACAAAATTTACGAATTTTTTCCGCGATCGATTGGCGATATTTGACTTTATTTTTTGGAACATATTTACGAAAAACGCGATTTTTCCGAGATTCTTGGCTAAATATGCCAAACATCGATAAAATTTAAAATAAAGGTCGGCTAACAGTGTCAAAAAACGGACTTTTCGGACCTAGTGGGATCCCTGCTATTAAGATTACCCTACCCAATCAATGTTGTGCTTCAGATGAATGACGTGCATAAAGGATTTACCGTGCGTTTTTCAATCACGATTTTTTTCCCTCGGCAGCAATATCGCTTTTGTCCGAAGCCGCAATACAATATAAGGAGTTTCTAAGTAGTGGTTTGCTTATCTAAGTAGTTCTAAGTACTACTTGGGAATGTTTTCATTTCTAAGGAGTTTCCAAGGAGTCTAAGGAGTCTGTGCGAACCCTGCATACACAAGCTGTACAGAATTAGGGATAATAAATTTATACATAAAGTGTACCGTCTGACAATTTCAACAAAAATGAATTGTTATCATACAGTTATCCATGACAAAATTTATATGGCTAGAAAAGTCAAAATATTTGCACTTTCTTTACTTGTTTTCATTCATGTAACTTTCATATTATGCCCCTTTAAAGCAGTTTTTAAAAAATCTGCAGATTTCTTCAGATTTTATTTTCCCCCAAACAGCTACAAGATGAGATAGTCTATTCTGGCTCAAAGTGAACTGAACACTTTAGGTTAAATAACAAGTTTTTATCTACTAACAAGTATTTAAAAAGAAATCTGATAATAACTTTGAATAATTCTGGATGTTCATACTTTTCAGAAAACACAACTGCAATTTAATCTGTTATTAAATTTCTTAAGGTTTCTAATTTTATTCTGTAGTTTGAAGGCCAACATAATATAAATATTGTTTGGTTTTCTGACTGTGTATTTTTTTCATTTCGGTAAGATTACACACATTTGAAGTATAGCATGTTACAAAAATTTTAATGTATATCATAATGTATGAATGATTATTTAAAATATTTAATTTTCCAGCAATAATATTGCACTTTCTAATTAAAAAACTAAGATTTAGTTTTTCATAATCATGTTTATATATTCAAATACCATTGCTTCTCCACTTCAGTCATTAGATATTTAGTAATATATCCAAGGATGAAATATTATAATTCTAAAGTTAATATTAAAAAATAGAAATAAGCCAAAACTATTAAGTTATATAATTGCTAAAGATTTATATTGCTTGTGAAATCAGAGTAAATGAAAAACAATACAACAGTTTCAAATTAAAATCATTTACAAGACAAAACTGAAATACAAGATATGAACTCAAACTTTACAAAAAATTATGTCTTTACAAGTTCTGAAAAAGTTCAACTGATTCAGAAGAATGATAGCTTCTAACAACTATATGATGTTTCGATGGTAAGAAGTTAATACAGGAATATGATCTTATCACATGATTTGGAAGATTTCTTCACATTATTCTGCAAAAAAAAAAGAGAAAGGTAAGAAAATTACAATTAATGCAAATATTGCATTAAAAAAAAAAAGTCATTAAAATAATCAGTTTAGTGAACATGAAGTGGTAATGAATCTGACAAAAGTAAAAAATTGTTATGGAAAAAGATTGATTTAACTATAAAAGATATATTGAAAATGAAAATCATGCAGAAATAACAAAATGATTTATTTCCAATAAATGGGCATGCTAATCTTTATGAGCAAAGATACAATTAAAAAAAGTACTGTCAATAAACAATGAATAAATGAAAATTACCCTAATCCGATGTCTATACTAGTGCTTGTGATTAAACGTATAAAACGCTTCATAACGATTCGGATTTTGGATAGGTATAACATGGTAAACACAATTCTCTATGTAAACGTTTTATACATATAATCACAAGCACTAGTCTATACTAATAAAAGAGAAGTGTTTGGCTGTGTGTGATGGATAGAAAACTGTGAGTAGAGGTCTGAAAATTTAAGAGATTACATAGGTTACCAAACTGTGCATGGATTTTATTGCTACAAAAACCTCTATGAGTTGAAAACTGTTTTTAACTTTAATTTACTCTTTTAATAAAATAACCTTTTCTCTTTTTTTTTCTCTAAAAATTTATGGTGCAATACTAATTTCTATTACCACTCTATTTTTATGTTTTCCATTCACAAAATGCGGTAAATAGAGAAAAAAATGTAGATTTAATGTAAGAAAGCGAGAAATTGTATTATGAATGAAAATTTCTAATATGAATTTTTCAACTCCTTTCAGTGCGATTCGGGTTTAAATTTTAACCAACAACTCCATGTTTCATGCTGAACTGCATCATCATTTTGAAGTCCTCAGTTGAAAGATAAAGCGGTTGCTTTTTCTAAAACACTTTCCAAGATGGTTGAAAAGCATTCATGAATGTGGTTTGTCTGTCTCTCTGAGCAGTGCTCTAACACGTGTAAATATAGTCAGACTGCCATGAAAATAAAATACAGTAGACTCCCTAAAATCCACACAGCTTGGGACCAGAGGTTGTGCAGATTTTAGAATTTTGCGGATTTCTGGTCATTGATTTGTTTACATTTTTGAAACATTAATTTAATTGGTAGTTAAGCAAGGGAAATTATAATGAATGCCTACAATAAAGTGATATATTAAAATAAGTAAAATATTAAAATGATTTATTAGTTTAAATGTAAGTAGTAATTAAAATAATTATGTAAAATAAAAATTTAGAAAAATATTAAATTATTAATGATGAAATCGATTCCAAAAGTCCTATGCTGCCATCTAGTGGTAAAGCAATCGTAAGATCAATAAGTCATTATGCTATTATCAGTATATATAGCTTATTGCGCTCTCTGTAACTTTTTTCATTGTTATTTAGACTCTTGAATGCTTTTCTTATACAGCTTTGTATGTTTAACAATAAATTTGTCTATAATTTTTTAAAAAAAATTCCGTGAACAATAATTTAAAAATAGCATTCCGGTTCGTGGATTTTTCCATTTTGAACCCTGGAATTTTTTATATAGATATGCTAATTTATATCAAAATCAAAAGTAATGTAAATTTATTTAGTAATAAATCAGCTGTAATAGCCAAAAGAAAATGATTAACAAAAAATTTATTGCGGTAGTTGCTGATTTCGGCGCCATCTTGAATTTTGTTCCTGCAACTTAACTGTAAATTTCATTGTTTACATCTGAAAAAATACGTGGATTTTAGGGTTGTGGATTTAAGGGAGTCTACTTTATCAGGATTTATTATGGCATGTTCGCTATTAAAAATGAAGTATTTAGCATTTATGGTTCATTTACAGGGACACTCAAAAGAATTACATTACGATCTATGGGGAAAAATCATTTGCGATGTATTTTAATGATATTACACTATTTAAAACATATTGAAATTTATATATATAACTGAGGTGTACTACAAGGCCTTTAGTGTAGAATCTGGTCTGCATATAATTTTACCATTCATTTACTAGGACACACAAAGGTATTTGGCTACAGTACTGACTACAAAGAATAATTGTTAGAAGTGTGTTTTGAGTGGTAGTACACGTTTTAAAATTTAACTATTTTTTGGATATTACTTGGTGTGCACAAATTATATAGACCATATACAGGGATACACAAAAGATTTCAAGTACATTGCCATTTATTGACGGAAACTGCTGAATGAGAATTTTCAACTGTGCTATGCGTTTAATTGAACTAACTTTCAAAATATAATGTAGAACACACATGCAAATCCATAGATCATATACATGGTTTCACAAAAAATTTGGATATCTTACCCGACTAGTGATGATAATTGTAAAATCTGGATTTTCAAATGTGTTATGAATTTTATTTAGACATTTATACATTTATTACACATTACATTTATTTATTTAGACACAATTGTTTATTTGGACAATTTTCACCTTAATAAACTATAAAGTTTCATTGCAGTATTCTGAATGTGTTGGAAAGTGTTTCATAATCGATGCTGGATGTATAATTTTTCGTTTTTGTTAAATATGATGGGCAATGAAGGGTATGCTTTTAAATGGAACTATACCATTGTTAAAACAATTAATGAAAAATTCCTGGAAACTTCCAACATGAGAATTTAACAAGTAACTTGAGTTGATGAAGTGCATATAATTGCAGACCCTCTTAATAAAATTTGTGCATTCGATATTGTCGAGAATTTGCTTGATGAAAAAGTTAATTTAGTGCACAATATTCTTTTGTCAAATAACACCATTCTTCAGAAAATCAGCGATATGATTGGTGAGGTAAAAGAAACACTTAACAGCTATTTCATTCAGATGCACTAAATTTGCAATACAAATGGATGAATCTATTGAGATCACAGAATTAGCAGTTTTATTAATATTTTCTGTTACATATGCTTACTAAGCTTTCAGTATAATGTTTGAAGACCACTTAAAACCAACATATTACAGGACTAAACAATTTTGACTGAATATGAATACTTATCATAACATGCCTTGATAACATTATGCACATGTATGTACCGATGATGCAAAAGCAATGATGGGTCACAATGCTGGTGCCATTGCAAAAAATAATGAAAAAGGCAAAACACTGTTTTTATTACGCTTTTTATAGACACACAATATCTTCGAGAAAATGTCTTCTGAACTTATGACAATGTTGAATGGTGATTATTTAAATAATAAACTATATATATAAAATAAAAAACCTCTAAAAAGATTTTTTTTCAAACTTTTTAAAATAATGCAATCACAGACTTTACATTAAATATTTATACATTACTGTTTGCCCCACTAACAGTGCTAAATTTATAGTAAGGCAAATTTTACGATTTCTTGAATTTTTGAGTATTAAAATGTGGGAAACTTTTGACAATATCATCTATATTAATGGTAATTGTTAATACATTAAATATTACAGTTAAAAACTACAAAATAAAATTTTGTTCCTGGGACAATGCATTTTTTAGATTATTATCTATTCGTATGCTTAGTAGCAATATACTTAAAAGCATTATATTCTAACATAGGGTACAGTAGGCTTAAGGGTCTCTGTCATAGAAATCCATTCCAAACAGGGTTCCACAAGTTAAAAAATTTGGGAACAACTTGGTTAGTCCAAGGTAGGTCCTAATGCACCTGAGGATCCGATTTTTCATTTTTCGATAATTAGCCAAGACATTAATTAAAAATCGTAATTAAAAAGCAGTTGTAGCTAGATGACATAGCAAGGTGCACCTCAAACCTCGTTTATGGAGTATAAAAGCAGAGTAAAACCAAAAAGTGTGACACCAGCCTTTCTTTTCAGCCTTTTTTCGAAGCATGCATCGGCAAAACCATTCAAAATGCGGTAAAATATAAGACATTAATTTTGTACTTTTATTTTTTAAATGCTAAAATCTGTTTGAAAAAACATTATTAACCCTTTAAAAAAAGTTTGAGGTTTATTTTTTCCCTGTTGAAATTTGCATTGGGCTCAAGTCTAGAGATACAGTTTAACGAAAAAATACCCACTTAACCGGTGACAGGTATAGGGAAACAGCGCTTTTACCCCCGACTTATCTTGGGGCAAACATTGAAGTGGTTAAAAGATACCTTTATCTCCACGATGGTGCAATTCATTTTCTAAAATACGAAACTTAATTATAAAAAAAAATTATGACAGCAGGTCACTTTGTACCTCGCGGAGACACTTTTTTTTATATAAGGTAAAAGAAACAAAGCATCAGTATTAAAAACAATTTTTTAAGTGATCTTAGTACATTGGATTTACATTAACTATAAAAATCTGTAAACATTCGGACAAGTAGAAGTACTTAAAAAAATAAAAATAAAATCTGCGAAATTTTCACTCAGAATGTGAACCCACAGGTAGTTTCAGCTCATGTTTTTATTATCCATATATTTTTGTGAAATCTTTATGCAGGCTTCAAAACCGTTATATTTATAACTGATAGAAATTTCAGAGTTCATACGATAAGGACTTTTTTTTTTTTTTTTTTTTTTTTTAAATGTTAAATAACCTAACAATAAAAAAAGAAGTAGACACAGATCTTTTAAAACTAAATATACTTTTATTTTCAAGATTATTTTTTTTTTTACACAGGCTTCAAAAACCATTATATTTATAACTGATAATAATTTCAAAGAGTTTGGACAATAAGAACTATTTTTTTTTTTTTTTTTTTTTTTTAAACTCTTAAATGAGCCAACGTGAAAAAAATTCTCACAAATGTCTTTACCTCTAAATATTTTCACTTTTTTTTTTTTTTCTTTACAATAGGCTGAAAAATTATATTTTTGACTCACAAAAATTTCAAAGAATTTGGACAATAACTTTTTTTTTTTTTTAACCCTTTAATGTGCATGACGACCTCCTTCCCTTTTTCAGCATGCTTCAAAATTACTCAATGGCTTGAGAAATCAAAAAGAAAAATAACAAACCACATGAATTTCATTTTCTTTTTGAGGTGAGCATTATTTAACAGTAGCTGACGCGCCCAACATTGCCTGGGACTGTGATAACTTAAAATAAACCTCAATTTTTTATAATTTTCTATCTTTAAACAGATTTTGTACTCTTACGTTTTTTATGAAAAATTCATTACAAAATATTGATATTTAGTGGTAAAAATGCTTGAAAGGAGACATTTTCTGTTTGCTTTGTTACCAACATAGGGTCGGTTCTATAGGTTAAAAAAAGTTCTTGTTGTACAAATTTTTTTGGTTATAAATATCAGTTATAACTGTCACCAAGCCCTCTTTAAAATCTTGTGAAAAAATATGCATATTTAATTGCGAAAACCCTAGTCGAAGCTACACAGAGGCTTTTAGCAATTTTTATTGAAGATTTATCAGGTTTTTTTTTTTTTTTTTTAATACTTCTACTCATCTGAACATTTAAAATTTTTTTATAGATGATAAAAATCTGGTTTCCCGAGATGCTCTAAAAACAGTCTTTAATAGGTACGAAGTGACATGCAGTCACGAATTATTTAGAAAGTGTTAAAATTCGTATTTTTTAAACCCGATTGCACCATTGAGGAGAAGAAGGTCTTAGCTTTAAATAGGTATGTTTTCTGAATTGGTATTTCTGAAATCGAGCCTTAGGTCCCCGAAAGAGACAAAAAGTCAAGTGCAAAAACGACCATTTTGGAAATAATATTCTCAAAGTTTAACAACAATATTTTTTCAAACCGATTGCAGCATTTAAGACGTAAAATTACGAAATTTAATAGTATGTCTTTCTTTTTTCCACATAGCAAATGATTCGGCTGATGGACGTTAAGGCAAATGGACAAAATAAAGCAGCATTTCATTTTAACTTTATGCGGATGCTCAGAAAAGCAGGGATAGTTGCAAAAAAAAAAAAAAAATATATATATATAGCTTTTAGGTAGATTTCGTAAGAAATACTACCTATTGCAGTCGTTACCATGATGCGACTTTTGAAAAATTCCTTCATAACTTTTTATTATATGACCCCAGGAGCCCAAAACCATCCCCACCTAAAAAGTTTATATATGTTTATATATATATATATGTAATATAAGGATGATGTAAGGATAAGGCCTTAGTTAATGAAAAAAAGGAGTTTAATGAGTCTAGGTTATAGTTTACATATTAAATAGAAATTATATTTACAAGTACGGGATCGTAGGGGTTTTCTCTGCAGCATACGCGCCCGCAGAATCATCGGAGTTCGGCCTCTGCTCTCGTCTAGAGCGAGATATGCCTACCATCGGCCGCGTCAGAATGCAATCTGCTCTCGGTTGTCACTTGTTTCCAAGCGAAGAGAATGCAAACTGCATATCAGCAAATTCAAACATCTGCTGTTCTGCGGTAACAAGTTCTCATGGAAAAGAGCTGACCATATCTGTTGCTATGAGTAGGGTTTTATGGGAATCTAAAACCACAACTCACACTCGGCCATCTTGTCCGCTTGTCGACCTCGACAGCGCGTTAAATAAGCAACAAGATATGTCAAAAACAAAATAAACAAAAAAAAAACTATCTAAAAATAATTAAAATCCAAAGGAAAAAAATTGTCATTAAATAATTAAAAGAATTGAGCTAAATAATAATTAAAAAAAATTTAAGTCTAAATTTTATGTAAATTAATGCTGAGCTGCCGTGGGGTATCTCCAAAGAAAAAAAAAAAACAAAAGAATAAAAAAAAATCTCAGGATAACATCAATTTGCGTCATGAGACCGTCTTTCTCATGAGCCATCATCAGGGATGAAAAATATAATCTGAAAGGCCGTCTGCCCATTATATTATCATCACGAAAACATACTGAAATCTGCCTCATCTTAGGTAGAATTTCGTAAAAAAAAAAACATCTTTATCCCAACGTCATTCGAGAATAAAAAAAATAAAAAAAAAAAGGTTTGCCTCGTCTAAGCAAAAAAAAAAGAATTTCCCACCAAAAGGTTTTTTTCTTTTTCGACAGCCAGCTCTTACTTCTGTAAAAAAAAATATGCGATTGGGGGGGGGGGGGGGGGGGGACACATAATAATACTATACTTATACATATAACATATAAAATTATAAAAATACAGGTAAAAAAATTTTCAAATATATAAAAACAGGTACATAATAATAAAATAATAATATTGCTGGCACAGTTCTGGATAGTCAAAAGTGTTTTATGCAACATGAAAGAAAAAGGAGTCACTGCTTGGCAGTCTGGAAAAAAGTTTTGTGCAAAACTAAAAAAAAAGCACTGTTTTGCACTTGTAATAAAAAGTTTTAAGCAAAACTACAAAAAAAGCACTGTTTTGCTGATTTACTAAAAAGTTTCAAGCAAAACTACAAAAAAAGCACTGTTTTGCTGATTTACTAAAAAGTTTTAAGCAAAACTACAAAAAAAAACACTGTTTTGCTGATTTTATAAAAAAAATTGATTTGCCATGCGAAAAAAAAAAAAAATCACCGCATGGGTTCAATAAAAAAGTTTTGAGCAGGTATATATCGCTCAGAGATTTAAAAAACAATGTTGAACAGAACTTCGAGAAAAAAAAAAAGGGCACATAAATTCTGTTAATATAAGCTGAAAAAAATAAAGAATCTGTTACATATTCCACAAACTGAGAATAATTAAAAAAAAAAACACTGTTGATAAAAATGCTTGGTACGCGATAACTTCTTTAAAAAAAAAAAAAAAAAACACTTTAAGTTTATCGCACTGTAGAATGGCATGACACACAAAAATACGAAGAAGAAGAAAAAAAAACGTTCTGTGTTGAAGACTTTCAGCAATGACTAGACTCTTGAAATGGTGAGTTACGCTGGTAAACACCTCATTCTAATGTTTCGTCCAGAAAAAAAAATAATCGTGGATGCTTGCTGCAATCGTAAAAAAAACGAAGATATTGAAATAAAGTTACTAAGAAAGTCACAGATAGTAGCAGTCTATAGTCTGTACGATATAAATGTTCTCTTAAATAAGCAGATATATGGGTGTCAAACACAGAATATATAAACACAGTTTTAAAAAAAATAGTAGTAATAATAAAAATAAACACATTTATGATACGTTCGGTGGTTGCTCGAGTGACTCATATACGTGAAGCATATTTCTTTTTGGAAATTTAAGTCTACTTTTTCTCTTTCTCGTTGTTGACTTCACAAAATGTCGGCGTATAAAAAATAAAAAATAAATGATAAGGAAACGCAGAATTTCGGTCCAAGTAGTAACGTCACTCGAATCTGGAGATGGTTGGGATGTATGGAACGCCGAATACTGATAAATGAGTCCGTTGGCAGACGTAAACAGTAATAAATAGATGGTCAATAAGACGAGCACAGTCATGCACAGCTTGTAGGATAAGAAATTTAAATCGTAGGAAAAACAGTCTGGCGATAATGTTGCGAGATGTTTCAGATGTGCTGAGTCAATCACTGGGTCGATTTCGATGTCAGTAGGAATATTTTCATTCGAAAAGTCTGTATTTACTCTCTGCGGTTTTAGATCTTGGGGGAAAGAATTTGAAACAAATGTTTCCGTAGTGCATCTTGCGTCGGGAAATGCAGGTACATAGGATTTATCTTGAGATTTCGTTGCAGATACATTATCAGACACAGTAATGCAGCTTATAAAAATACTTGTGGGTGGAGATTTAGTTAAAGTAGCGCCGTTTTTGTCGCATGTGAGAGTACCCTGAAATATGACATCTGTCCCTATGATAAGTGGCATGGTCATATGAGAAGACTTAACTACGTAAACAGAAGTAGAAAAAGTATTATCGTCTATTTGTATATTGGTAAAAAACGATCCTATAGGTTGAATAACACGGTTACCGATACCCGACAATTGTACAGGAGCTCCGGTGAGGGGGGGAGACCCAATTTGTTCATAAATGTCTTCTCTCAGTATCGTCAGTGAGCTTCCAGTGTCCAAGATTGAAGTTATTTGTAAATTAAAAATTTTTACAGGTTTCTGCATGCGCGGAGGAGAATGACACATTTCTACTACGTGGATTTGTTCGTCTCTGCGCGGCGACGTCTTGCGTGAAGGGGAGGTGCCTTGAGTCGAACGCTTGCGTTCCGGCGTTTGCTCTGTACACTGGCTGGAAACATGACCAAAACGTGCACATTTCATACACTTTTTCCCTTTATTTAAATGCACACAATGGGTAGACAGGTGACCTGGGGCTAAACAATTCCAGCAAGTTAATTTTGCAGTTTTCTCCTTCTGGTTAATCTTAGGAGTGTTGGGTGTAGTCGGTGACATTGATTGATAAAATTTAGAACTCTGTTCACAAATTCTTTCGAAAATTTGGAGCTTGTTTTTAAATTCGGCAAGCGTGGCGCACCCGAATAATATAGCTTTATTATGTGGTGTATCGTTAATCCCATTAATTATATAGTGAATTAAAGATATATCATCGATGTTTCCTCTTTGTGCTATTTCTTTCATTTTCAAAAAATATTCCATTAGTTTTTCGTTTGGGCGGCAGCCTCTAGCGGCTAGTAATTGATGTATCTGGGCGGACGAAGCTGATTGTCCAAATTCGCGAAACAATGCTTCTTTGAGCGATGTATATGAAGAAATGTTATTTTCACTACGTACATACAATAATGCTAAACTTTTTAATGCCCGCTCAGCAAACACAAATTTCTGTATGTCGGACAGTTGAAATGAATGGGCCAGAGATTCAAATCTCTGAAACCATGTTTGAACGTTTTCCGTTTTATCACCACTAAACGGTGTAATTAAATGATCAATGTCATGGAAAGAAATTGTCTGTTTGGGCGCGGAGTGTGTACAGTGTACACGCGCCTGGTCTGGCTGTACTGCCAAAGGGGAAGATAAACCAGTGCTTCCACTACTATCGTGGCTATCATCAAATTCGGTATCCGATTCGGAAACTGCCGTAAACGTGTCTTTAAAAGCCGAAATATCAACTAGTGCACTTAAAATACGTTGCCCTATATCTTGTTTTGATCCATGGATGTCAATGGATAAGATATTAGCAATAGTAATCAATTGTATCTGATCGTAATCGTTCAAAATTACTTTGAGTTTATTTTCATACTCATCGCTTTTGTCAGTAAAAGAAAAACCTTTAAATTTCCTTAAATTCGCTCTATTCTGGCGATTTTTATCGCAACCAAATATAAATTCATGCAATAATTTGATTTTATCTGTTTTAGCCGTTTTCAACTGGCTTTTAATAAAGTCAATTTCTTGTAATTCCATATTAAAAGGCAAGAAAGGAAAGAGAAAAAAAAAAACTTACTTCAAAAGGAGTTATCCAATTGAAAAATAAATTCCTCGCCACGATATTTTGAAGTAATCCGATTAATGATCCGTAGAAAAAAAATACGCAGTCGAAGATTCATTCCTTGTACAGCGATAACTATCTTGCACAAATAAAAATAAACGAACTTCACCAGATGGCTAAGGGGATGAATCACACGTCTGCTGGAATACGAATGTTGATAACTGTTGATAACTGAGTTGGGACTGAGAAGGAAGTTCTCCAATTCTGATCGGTAATAAAGCCTAGGGGATTTTACTTTTTAAATTCGTTTTGGATTCAAATCGGCCTAGAGCACCCATGTAATATAAGGATGATGTAAGGATAAGGCCTTAGTTAATGAAAAAAAGGAGTTTAATGAGTCTAGGTTATAGTTTACATATTAAATAGAAATTATATTTACAAGTACGGGAGGGTAGGGGTTTTCTCTGCAGCATACGCGCCCGCAGAATCATCGGAGTTCGGCCTCTGCTCTCGTCTAGAGCGAGATATGCCTACCATCGGCCGCGTCAGAATGCAATCTGCTCTCGGTTGTCACTTGTTTCCAAGCGAAGAGAATGCAAACTGCATATCAGCAAATTCAAACATCTGCTGTTCTGCGGTAACAAGTTCTCATGGAAAAGAGCTGACCATATCTGTTGCTATGAGTAGGGTTTTATGGGAATCTAAAACCACAACTCACATATATATATATGTGTGTATGTATGTACTAAATTTTGTCCGCACGATAAAAGTCGCAATTATGCACGGATCGTCTTCAAACTCGCCAACAACTTTGATAGGGCTACTCTCGACGAGAATTGAAAATTGGCGAAATCGGCCCAAGGGGGTGGAAAGGGGGAGGGTTCAAAATTTTGAATACTGTCTTAACATGATTCTGATAAAACCAGCTCTTACACAACAATGACAGGAAAAAATAAACATTTTTCGTTATAGCAGTTGCCAACAATTAAGAAAAAAAAAAAACAAAATTATCACCACAACAATTACTTTTCTATTGCAAGATTTTTGCGTGAAAATTAAATAGTTTGACAAATTAAAAACAAATTGAATATTATGTCATACGTCTTCTAAAGCAAGATTTCCGCATGAAAACTCAAAATACAATAAATAGTTTGACGAATTAAAAAAATATGTATATTGCATCATATTGGAAATATAATGGACCTCAGCAGGTGATTATGTAACGTTATGTAAGTTTAAAGAAACGTATTAAAACATGATAAAAACCCGACTATAAAAATATTAACATATTTTAACACTTTAAGGTTCTCCGAATTTTTTGTATCTATTTTTAAACCTATTCCATATACACGCATGTGTGTATTCCTGTATATTATATTTTCACAAAAAGTTTAACTCCCTACAGCTTATTCTTAGCGAAGAAACTGGGTTTATCTCTAATCTTGATTTAAGTTTTGCTGGTGAATTTAGTACTTAACTTTGAAATCTACCTCCGCCTGTAGGCCGAGCTGGCAGGGATTTTTTTTTTATTAGTTTTTAATCAACATCTAGGTTAATTATGAAAAAATTAAAAATCTGAGCCTCAGGTGCATCAGGACCTGCTTTGAACTACTTTTATCCAAATTTTCAGATTTCTATGTGTGGTAGATTTCAATAGCAATCACAGATAGACACACAGGCAAATATCTTTCTTTCATTAGTATAGATAAACTAGCTGACCAGTTCAATGATAATAACCTTGAATACACCTAAAATCAGTATTGAATGATTTTGTATTTAATCGAAGCTAATGTTGGAGCCCCACTGCTCCCAGCAACATATTCATATACCTCGAATTTGTATGATTTTATATTTTTAAATGAAAATCTATACAAATGAACCTAGAGTTAGAAGCAACACTGTATTTGGCAACATACATCAGGCATGCTACAGATGTTCCAGGTTACAGTCTGTTTTGATTATATATTTTTAAACAGTAATCTTTTCAAATGAACCTAACGTTGGAGGGCCCATTGCCTTTGTGCTATGCATGTGCAGGATTTATTTAAAGCCTCGAATTTAAATGATTTTATATTTTAAAAGGAAAATCTATAAAAACGAACTAAGACGATACTATCATAGTGTTTGTTGATTTAATTTCAATATTTCACATATTAAAGTTTCAATTCTGAATGAAAGGTTTCTGGTGAGTGTTCGGCTGTGCTATGGCATGCTCCTGTCAATTTTGATTTTATAATTTTAAAAGAAAACCTTTCCAAATAAAGATAATGTTGGGAGTCCTACTGCCTTTGTCAGCGTACATCCTTGAATTTGTATGATTTATATATTTAAAAGAAAAACCATACAAAAGGCTTACGGGATTCGGCACCCCCCCCTTTTTTTAATGGACCTTGAGCTTTTAAGATTTTATATTTTAAATGAAAATATATTCAAACGAATTAAGGGGGTGCATGGTATAGTGATTAAAGGTTTAATTTCTGACATTTAGATGTATTAAACTTTCAATTCTGACCAAAAGTTCATGAGAAAATCTAAATAATATAAAACACACCCCTTTCTCTTTTAAAAGGCAAACATGATAAAGTTGCAAGATACTTTTCTGACACAACACAAAATGATATCTGGGAAAGTACTCAGAAGAAAAAAAAACTGGCGAATTTACAAAAAGGCTTGCAGAAAATATTTTTTTAAACTCAAGATATCATTATAACTGGAAAAATATCAGTAATAAGTGGTTCCTTTTTGTTTTATTTTTTGTTTACTGATTTGGAAAACGGATACGGAATTTTACATCTGCAGGAAAAAAAAATATGAAATCTGCATTATTATTTTTTTTGCAAAGGCAAATAGACATATATTTTAAAAGTAAGACATCATTAGAAAGGCAAGGTACAATGAAAAAGTAGGTATTTTTTGTGTTACGACGAGGAAAGTGGATGCGGGCTTGTAAATAAACAGAGAAAAAAAAGTTTGAAATTGACATTTAGAATTTTTTTTTGAAACAGTAAATATTAATATTGTTTTAAACAAATACTACTACTAGAATCAGGAAAGTACCCAAAAGGAGTAGGCATTTTTTGTTTTTCATATTTTAATCTGAGGAACAGGCACAACATGTTTCAAAATAGCAAAAGAAAAAAAAGAATGTTTTTTCCAAGCCTTGTTTGTGTTTGCTTGACATTCCGTGGAAATGCCCTACTCCAAAAGAACAATTCGCTAAAAATTTGTTCTTTATTTAAAAATTCCTAAAATATTTGCTGTCTGGGAACAGCTGCGACAGCGTGCCATTTTACAACATTCGTTATATTCTTTAATTAATATCGCAGCTAATTATCAAAACATGAAAACAGTGGCTTTGAGGTATATAACTTTAGAAATAGATGTACCTTAATGCCAAATCTTGTAATTCTATGTGCAGCAGTCTTTTCAAAACATAGCACACAGAAAAACTTCTATCTTTATTAATATTACAGATTTTTTAGACGAAAACCAATACAAATAAACCTAGGGTTAGAAGGCCGACTTCCTCCAACAGCATACACTGGACGTGCTATGCGTGGTCAGGTCAGTTTTGATTTTTATATTTTTAAATGAAAATCTATCAAAATGAATCTAGTATTGGGAGCCCAGAGTGCAGACAGTGTGCACCCTCAAAATTGTAAGATCTTATACATTAAAACAGAAATCAATCCAAACGAATCTAGAATTGCCCTACATTTGGCATCTCCTGCCTGTTTTTTTTGCCAACAAACTTTGAATTTCTATGACTATATTTTTAATCGAAAATCTATCCAAATGAACTAAGGGCTCCCTGTTATAGTGATTGAAGATTTAATTTCTGACATTTATATAAAGTTTTAATTCTGACCAAAAGTTCCTGAGAAAACCTAAAACCTCCCCCCCCACCCCCACACATTCACCCTTTTAAAACATGAATATGATAAAGCTGCAAGATGGGTTTCTGATACAACATGAAATATCTGGTAAGGTACTGAGAAAAAAAAAAAAAGGTCTGGTAAATTCATTTAAAGGACTTCCAGAAAATATATATATTTTAAAATGGTAAATATTAATATTTTTTAAAGCCCACAACATCGTTAGAACTGGAAAAGTACTAGGTATAAGTGGGTATCTTCTGGGGGTTTTTTTCTTTGGGAGAGGGGATACTGATTTAAAAAGCAGATGCAGAATTTTAAATTTGGAGGAAAAACAAAAAACACAAAACAGCATTTGGAAATAATGTTCTTTGAAATGATAAATATTAATACAGGGTGTTTCTAAAAGAATATCGGGGTTTTAATGCTTGGTAGTATTTATTATATAGAACTTAAAATTATAATTATTAATACATAAAATGAAAGAGCAATTCAAACAGTTTTACCTACAAGCTTACAAGTGTTCAATGTGAGTACCTTTCATCACACGGCACACATCAAGTCGATAGCTCAGTTCATCTCAAACGTTGATTAGTGTTTGTGGGGCTCATTGTTCAACAGCTACAATGGTTAGCTGGTAGTGGAGGCACATACACACAATCCTTTATGAACTCCCACAGGTAGAAATAACATGGCATCAGATCGGGTGATCGTCTGGACAGAGCTTTGAACAGGTCTAAGCTTGTAGGTAAAACTGTTTGAGTTGCTCTTTCATTTTATGTATTAATTATAATTTTAAGTTTTATGTAATAAATACTACCAAGCGTTAAAACCCAGAAATTCTTTTAGAAACACCCTGCATATTAATCAAACAAATAACATTGTTCGGTTCTGGAAAGTACACAGAATAAGTTGGTACTTTTTTTTTTTCGTATTTCAATCTGAAAAGTGCATGCAGCATTTTCAGATTGAAAAAAAAAGTTCACATTTTCACTTCTTTCCCATTGGTGTTCTGATGAAATGCTCTTTTGGCATAAGCAATTGCGACAATGTGTCACTTTGCGACATTATAGTTTTTAATTAATATCTCAGCTAATTAAAAAGAATGAAAAAATCCCTGCCGGCCCGGCCTACAGGCGGAGGTAGATTTCAAAGTTAAGTATACTAATTTCACAAACAAAAACCAAATCATGATTAGAGATAAACCCACTTTAACAATTTTATCTGGCCGCTTTTGACGAGTTTTTATTTCATTTTTATATAATAACTGGTTTTATCAGAATCATGTTAGGGCGGTATTCAAAAAAATATTTTTCCATGCTCAACAACTCGAAATTTTCTGGCATAACTCCAGATTCATTTTCAATAGGAAAAACATGAAACTTGTTGACGTGATTTTTGAAAAGATTTATAAGCGACCTGTGTTTTTAATTTCCGTTTAATTAATCAAAACTTGATACATAAACAATTGTTTTCTCAGTAAGACAATATTTTTTGTTTCTAACACAATCGCTTCGGGAAATTCCGTTCAAAATGCCCACTTTGACATCATTTTTTGAAATATATTCTGCCTCTGTCAAAAAATCGATCATTACGGTACATTATATAGTTTCTGAATAAGCGAATCTACCAATTGGATATGTTTGAGAGCAAAA
Source organism: Maratus speciosus (assembly GCA_963932465.1). Taxonomy (NCBI): domain Eukaryota; kingdom Metazoa; phylum Arthropoda; class Arachnida; order Araneae; family Salticidae; genus Maratus; species Maratus speciosus. The sequence goes on from OZ010791.1 coordinate 148,063,379, forward strand.
ATGAATTTAAAAATGAGTCAGAAAATAAGCAGTTTGGATTTGAAAACTTCCTTTTCCAACACAACCCGCTTCGGGAAATTCGGTTCAAAAGGCCCACTTTGACAGCATGTTTTAAAATATATTCTGCCTCTATCAAAAAATTGATCATTACGGTACATTATATAGTTTCTGAGTAAGAAAAGGTACCAATTGGAAGCCTTTGAGAGTAAAAATGAATTGTAAAATGAGTCAGAAAAAAAGCAGTTTGGATTTGAATACACCCTTACTAAGATGATTTTTTTCTTCAACCGCTATGTATTTTTAATTTGTTTTTGCTGTAAGAATTGGTCCTATGCAAAACTTGTCTATATAAATGTTGTAGACAATATTAAGAAGATATATGATAAATTCATGGGGATTTTATATCTTTTGAATTGACGGAGTTATGGATTTTTTTCTTCTTCAAACGCCCTTTTTGTTTTCGTTTTTAATTTTTTTTTGCGGTACGAATTGGTCCTATCAAAAACTTGTGAATATAAAAGTTGTAGATAATGTTAAGGAGATTCATGATAAAATTAATTGGATTTGACATCTTGAGAATTGACGAAGTTAGGAATTTTTTTCTCCCAAAAACCCTATTTTTTGCGCCCCTTGAGCCCATTTTTAACTTTATCAAAAATCTGTGATACATAAATTTTTGGCCCTATTTTTAGAAATAATAAAAACTTTAAACTGATTCGATATGTACAAAATTTAAGAAATTACAGGGGTTTTTCGGTTTTCACAAAACCCCTCCCTATTTCCATCCCCTTGGTCCGATTTTGCCCATTAACAAACTCGACCGAGATTTTATGCCCCTTGATTTTATGTATCAGTTTGGAAGAGATTGGTGCAGAATTGTGGAAGTTATCGTGTCCAGAAGAAAGTGATATATAAGTTTTTTACTGAAGGTGGTTTTGGGCTCTAGGGGTCATGATCGGTGTAGATCTGCAAAAATTTTTCAGAAATTCCAACATAGGAACGACGCCAATAGGTAGTATTTCATATGAAATCTACCTAAAAACTAGCTTCAATAGGCATAGCTTCCCACATAGAGGTATCTTCCTACTAATCTTGCAATGGTCTTTTTAGAACTTTGCATACAGATAAACTTCTATTTTTATTAGTATAAATACATTCTGGTAGGCATATGACATCCTGCTGGAGAAAAAATCTACCATATCTTTTATTTCAAAATACGTATACTAAATTACTGTTTTATAATATTTTAGTCAGTTTTTATATTATTTATCATTTTTAATGACATTATGTATTTAATAAATGCCTATTAAATTGTGGTTTTGAATACAAATGGCATTTAGCAATAATAACAATGAATGGGATTTATCTTTCTGGCATGAATAATATGTAAGAATCAAAATTCTTAGTAAGGTAAAAATTTAATTGCATTTACTTTTTTCTGTTCCAGTTTCAGTACTAAGTCAGTCCTGGGACTGAAGGTCATATATACATAAAATGGAGAAACAAAATCCCTCTCTCATTCTCCAGAATAATAAAATTCCCCTCCCATTATTTTGGGCAGGCAAAAAAGTAACTTTTAAAGGAGAAATTACCTTTTTGAAATCTGTACATAAAAGATAATTTTCGGAACAATTTATAACATTCATTTATATAGTTAGAGCAGGTATATTCTTTTGAAAGACTATCAGTCCTGATGAAAATGCACCCAATTATTTTATAAAAACTAATTTTAATTTAGCATGATTGACAAGTTTTGGCCTTCCTTAGAATCCAATGTGAACAAAATCATGGTCATTAGTTCGAAGAAAATTTAGTAAATACAACAAAATACATTTTCTTAAAAATATATAAGGATTTACAGAAAAATAATAAGATAGCAAAATTCAAATAATAGAAAATAATAATTATAAACAGAAAGAAAAAAATTTGATAATAGTATTTTTTGTTTGTATTTAGGGAATGCACTGAAAAAGTTTTTTTTAAGATTAAGTTATTTAACTGCATTCATAAATGATGCAATGGTAATGCTAATATTGAGAATGAATAACAATTCTGTTTTCAGTTATTCTCAGTTTATTTCCTTTTTAAATTATTTTTTAGAAAATCAATTTAATACTGAAATAAAAAAGAAAACTCAATGAATGTTGCATAGATACTTACAAAAAAATTTCTAATGATTAAGGCAAGGGATTACGTTTGATGACCTAAAAGAAATAAGTTGCATATAATATATGATGAAACATTTACAGACAAATAAAAAATGGTTAATTAAAAGCTAACACTTAATCATCTAATCTTAGAAAAGCAATGAGTGCCTTATTAATATTCTATTTTAAATATTATATTCAAATACAACAACTTTTAATTAAGTTGTAGCAAAATTTAATAAGAAACACTCCATTTTGAATATTTGTGGCTATTCTACTCCTATGTATTCCATCCTATGTGATTATGAAAACCATAGCTTAATAAATATCTAAAGAATGAATCTATTTTTATTTAAAATAAGAAAAATGTCAACAGAGACTGTAAATAATGGAAATGAAGCCTCATTATAATAGGGAAGTGCATGCAGGACCCGCACAAAATTGAGTTGAGCAAGAAAACATTCATTTGATGTCATCAAGCAGACATTGATATCAGAGATGAGACGTGCTTAGACGGGGCCCGAGTCCAACACAGGCTCGATTTTCATATCAGCCTTCAGGCTCAGGCTCTTTTTTTAACAAGAAAAATTTTTAAATTCACGTATGGGGAAAAAAAAAAAAAAAACCTTCTTAAAAAACGTAAGAAGAAATCATATATTAATTAATATATAATCATCATAATTTATTGTATTCCCTATATTATTCTGTTAATTCTTTTTAAGATGTGTTAATACCTAATTATATTTATATTTCTAAAATAAATTTAGTATTCCTTATTTTTATCTCTGTTAAAAAGCTTTTATTTTTGTAAAAGTAATTTAATTACTCCTTTCATAACAATAATTAATCTTTCAGTTTCCTTTGGTTTCAATAAATAAATGAGGCATCTGTCTTGTTTTCACCCTTACAATGCCTGGGTTGAAAATATTTTCGATAAGAAATCATTTTGATGTTATTTTGATCAGAATGAAAGGAAAACAGAAATAGTGTTTTTCTATTCTAATGTAAGAACGCTACTTAAAAAAGAAATGAAAAGAAAAGAAATTTACATCTGAGATTGTGTCGAATCAGTAACTGTTTTGATTACTGCACAAAAGAAAAGCAAATGATAAAAAAAAAAAAAAAAAATTTTTATTTATTCCTAAACCAAGATAAAAGCATTTAATTTTACTGTTTGTTAATGAGGGTGAGAAAGTTGATTTTTTTTTTTTTTGCTTTGTTTTGTTAACAGTTGATAATTTGGTAAACATTAAAAGGAATATTTATTAGCTGTATAAGAGATATATATGTTTTTAAAAGGGAAGGAAGTTACAGTTAAATATATTTGTAAAAGGAGCATTTTGGTTTTAAATCAGGTATAATTAATTATATGTGGTGATTGATTAATGTTACAACATCACAGCTATTTTAAAAGAAATTAGCAATATTTTCAGATTTATATCATTGAAGCTCACTGGATAGTCAGTTAATGATGCTCTATTAGAAAAGTAATAACTTACCAGAAGAATTAAAACAATCTGTTCTTTCAACAATTTCTGAATGTACAGCAGCTTCTTTTCCCTAAAATAAAATAATTTTTAGAGAATTTAATTCATAAAAATTAAATACTGCATCAATTTAAAACAACAAAAAATCTGAATTTATAAAAAAAAAAATTAAAAGCAAAACAAGCAAAAGCATTATATGTATTTTTTGTTTGGGGGGGAAGGGAAGGTAATATATATACTTTATGCAGTTGGTTATACAGTCAACACTGTGAAATCGGCGGACCCAGGGTTTTGTGGATTATACATTTTAGCGGATTATAGATCATCACTTTGTTTACATTTTATTTTTTTAAGTCTGACTATAAATTAGGAACAACTATACAAGAATTACAATTACACAGGACAAGAAAAACATAATGCAACATTGGTTTAACATTTAATAATTAAAATTAAAGAAAAGTTAAATTATATAGAATTTTTACTGATTATTCATGTTTTGGTTTGTTGTCAATTTTTTTTTCTGTAGTCTATGAACACTTATTACTTCTTGCTCCAAGATAACATTTTGTAACTAAAAGAAATTTAAATATTTATATCCAATTTATATTTAAATATTTATTCATTTTAAAATTGATAACTGAAAAAAATATGTACCAAATTTAGCTTTTGAGTTAAAATTTTACTAACAATTTTAATTGTTTACATTCCAACATGTAGTGCGGATAACAGATATTTGTGGATTATACATCGGTGGATTTCACAGAGTTGACTGTATATACTTTATAAGGTTGTTGTACTTCATCATTTCATGCTAAATTTTAGCAGATAATTTAAAAAAGGAATCACAGACATTCCCAGACTCTTAGCCAGTAAAAAATATGACATATTAAACAACTTGAAAAACTTTCTTCTACATGACATTTATGTGACGTTAATAAATATAATGAAAATTTATTGCAGTAAAAAAATAAGGGAATGATCTTACTTAAATGATGAGGTAACACATTGAAGAGACAGCAGTTATAAAAAATCTTCTTTATTTGTCCATTCCACATACAATTATTAAAAACTTGAAGTAATTCCATGACTATAAGGAATGCTGACTGATGCTGGTTAAAATCGTTTCTTAGAGAATGTCTTGATGATAAAATGTCAGAATCGAAAATGCGTTAAATTAAATTCTATCGGCGATCGACGACAAACTTTTAATTATTAAATAAATGATCACCTCAGAACATCGTGATCGAAGAATCGCTCTTTGAATTCAGGTGCTCAGGGCTCGAAATTCAAAAGACAATCACATTGTCAAAAAATACAATATCAAAACTTTCGTAAAAATCTGTTAAAAACTAGTTGCTTTGTATATATACTATGTAAACAGGGTTTACAAAAGTACATACACAATTAATTTAAATTTATTAGTTAAATTAAAATTACGTATGAATTGTAGAACGAATAACAGCAGGGAGAAAACAAAACTATGTTCAATAGGCTAGCGAAGACACACCTCTAATGTGACATGGGCAACGTCATCATGATGCTCTGGTTTTAAAAATAGATCAGAAGAAAAGGGGAAAGCTGAAATAAAACTTCTGTTACCTGCGGTAAAAAGGAAAGAAAAAAAAAAGCGATTTGAACGATGTTTTGAGTCGAAAAGAAATCATTTAAAAAGGCGAGATAAGAATACTGCATTACAAATAAAAAATAAATGTGATTACTACATCACAATTTCGTACAGAAATTTCTTTAGATTAACCTTTTGCATTCCACTGACACCTATACGGTGACATACTACGTTTAACCACAAATCCCCTAACACCTATATGGTGACATACTAAGTTTAACTACAAATCCACTGACACCCATACGGTAAATGAACATACAACAAATAAAAATACCTTTAAGGAGTTCCCCACATATTATTTCAAATATATAAGGATGGCGTAGGTGATTGAAATTTTGGTGTGGAGTGCAAAAGATTAAAAGGCAGGGAGCATTAAAAAGTTAATTTCAGTTCCATTACAAGTTAAGATAAATACATCTTATAATTATTTTAGAATATGTTTTCGATTAAAAAATATTTTAAAAAATGTGTTCAGTAAGCCTAAAGTTTAGTAAAAACGTAAAAAAAATACTGTACTTGTTCATTTTTGCACTTTTTTTTTAAAACCATTTCATAGGTACTGAAATTAGGGGGTGCAAAACATATGAGAGGTATTTGAAAAATAAATATATTGATATTAAATTTTCTCAAAGAAATCTTTAGAGTAATTAAAGAAAGAACTATCTGTAAGATGAATATAACCTTTCAATAAATAATTATATAAAATAATAAGAATTACAATTTTAGCAGGACCACAGAATGATTTCATGCTTCTATTTATTTTACTAAATGCATATTTTTACTTCTACTAAGTGCTTCATTTGCACTAAAATCTCTTTCAATGTTTTTCTTTAATAGTTATTTTTAAGTAAATTTGCCTCAAAGCTCTTATTGCAGTGTAGCAATATTATTGCTCATCAAAGCATCTGCATTGTTCGAGCAGGTAAAAAATAAAAATTGTGGGGAACTAACAGCCGAACTCCTTTGTATATACAAAGTAGGACTAGGCACTATATACTTAAAATTGGTGTAAAATGTGAATAAATTGTGATAATGTTAAATCTTTAGTAACAATATATCACGAATATCGTTATTATGATATTTATCACAAACACAAGCTTGTGATATTAAATCACAGTTCTACATCTAAGATAGTTGTTTACCACAACTATGCTCAAAACTGTTTTCAAAGAGGGGACGGGGGGAGGGGAGGAATAACAGTGATTATGTAATTATGTAGATGATAAATTTTATATATGCTTTGGTTCGTGTTTTTGCTGGTGAACGCTGTCAGAAAGCGATAGACCGTTTTTAAAATACTGACAGTGCATGTATGGAATTTTGCATATGCTACAGACAAGACAGAATTAATTTTATTATGGTATTTAGATTTCAGTAAAGTTAATAAAAATTTGCTTAAATGGTCGCTTAAAATAAAAATCCCCCCTTTTCTTCCCCTCTGGGGTTGGGAATAAAAATACTCAGTGTCTGTCAGGGCATATAAGATGAAATCTTGTAAGATGGTAAATAAGTCAACACAGGCATGAGTAAAAGGATTCTTAGTAAAATGTTAGACTCCACTCGTCCTTGAGCGGTGGGAAACACATCTTGGGATCCATTATCAGATCCTACAACATGAAATGTTATGGCATGGTGAATTTTTTAAACATAAGCACAGGTTGCCTTTTAAAAGTTTAAACTCTTGCACCCAACTTCCATCTCCAAAGGGGTGAACTTATGAAATTTTACAAGATAGGTATATGTAAAGGTGTGGTTTTTTAAAATTCAATGCTCTGTTCCCCTGAGGAAACGCAAAGCTATTTCTTAGGATCTATCAGGCTCTTATAGAAAACTTATAGGTTATAAATTAAAAATTTGACACCCATCCATAAAGTGTTTGTCTTCTAAAAATTTAACCCTTGGACCAAAGAAGGTGCAAAACCACCTGGCTGACAGATCTATCAGTCCTTAATAGGTGAAATTTTGTGGGACATTGAATTCTAGATCATAAACATGTGTAAAATGAATGATTTAAAAAATTCAATCTTCTGCCCCCTCCCTCCACTTTCACCCCAAGGTAAAGAGAAAAAAATACGACCTTGGAATCTAAAGATGAAAATTTGCAGGATGGTATGTTTCAGAACATAGGCAAGGATAAAGTGATTGTGTTTAAGAAATACTATGCCTTTTATCCTAGGACTGTGCAAAACATATCAAGCCCCAATAGAACTTTTTGTGATTGTGAATTTTAGAGCATAAGTGTGTGCAAAAGATTTCTCAATAAAAAATTTGACATCCTCCCCACTCGAGGGAGACAAAACTATGTTTTTCAGAATCAATTGCCCCATTTAAGATGAAATTTTTTGGTTGGTTAATTTTTTAACATAAGCAAAGGTAAAGGAGTAGACTTTAAAAAATTAAATACCTGCTCTTCCAAGAAAGGGAAAATCATATTTCATCACCTATCAAGCTTTCGATGGTGAATTTTTGAACGTAGGGGGGTGTAAAAAGGTTTGTTAATTAAAAATTATATCCCCTTGTCCCCACCCATGAAAGCAAAACTGTATTTAGTAATCCTTCATACCTCAAATGATAATTTTTTATTATAGGCAAGGTAAAGGTGTTGTCTTTTATAAATTTGACGCCCTGCCACTCAAGGGAGTGATGCAAAACATATCTCCGAATCCTTTAAGGTGAAAGTTTCAGAATAAAAAAGTAAAGTAACAAAGTTCAACTACCTTTTCTCCAGGAGTGGTTTCTTCGTATCTGTTAATGCTTTTTAGAAAATTTTTTGTGTGATAGTGAATTTCAAGAACATAGTCTTGCATAAATAAAAATTTGCCCTCCCTTTTTCCCTCCCGGGGGCAAAACTATATCTTGGATTTGACTAGATCCTTTAATATGAAAATTTGTTTTTATTGTAAAACAAGAAAAATCTTTAGTATTATTTTTTCTTTAGAAGTTAAGGATTTTTGTGGCTAATTTATGATTTGGGAAAAGTTCAAAATCTTCACAAACATGTAACGAAGGGTGCTACTAGAATCATTTAGTTGTAGTACAAGAACTGTTATGCACATCCAATCTGATGACAAAACATGCAAAATTAGAGGTTTTTTTTTTTTTTTTTTTTAAATACTGGTGCTGTGCGTTTAGGGCACTTTTTATGAAATTTCTTAAGATCAAAATCAATAATGCACAATGTATGTCTGCAATTTACACAAAGTTAGGTTAAATTAGCTTTAATACTGCTTGTGATAATATTTATTTTAACAGTCCTAATACACAAAAACAAAGTGAACTTTAAATGAAATTATAAAATGAAAAATGACAGGGCATATGCTGTTAGATTAACATGAAAATCTATTTTATAATTTTTTTTTCAATATTCTTTATGTGAAAATTATATGAATCTTTTTTTTTTCTCTTCTTAGGGGGGGGGGGGGGGGGGAGAATATGAACCATTTATTTTGACATGTGCGAAAGCTGTGAGTAAAAATGGCTATCAGAATTCACACTTAATTCTTAATGAGAGCTCAAAGTTACAATAAAACATTACAATACATACATTACAATAAATAACTGTTCTCAGAAGTAACTGCACTCACTTCCTCAAAAATAGAAGTAAACTCTTTGAGAGCATCAATAGAACTAAATGTGGCTCTAAACCTTCTACGTATGGGTGGATCAAGGGTGAGATCAATGGCAGACCAAGAAGCTTTTTTCTTTTCTGTTCTTAAAGCAGTCTGAATGGCTATGATATGCTCACATAAGACTTCACCATTATCTGATGTCATATACACATGGTATCCAAACACCTCATCATCATATGCAATTCTTAGAAGACCCATTCCTACAGACTAGAAAAATAAGAAGTTTACTAAAAGGTACACTTAATTATAAATGACAATTTTCTTAACAAATGACTACAGGTTAAAAATGTCTTAGAATTTTAGCATGGCAGTCTAAATTGCACTTTGCAGAATAATTCTAAGATATTACAAAAACATAAAAAAAATGTTTAGACAAGTTTTAGAATCAGTCAGACAAGCAATAATTAAGTCACACCAGCACAGTCGACACACAGAGAGACAAATTTCTTTGCTTATTATTAAAGATTCTTGTTACTATACTTAAATATTACCGATTATTTATGTTTAACCAGATAATAAAAATTTTCCCTGCACATATAACATGCAATATAAAACTTTTCTTTTTCTTGTATTAGCTGTAAAACATCGTTCAAATTTATTCTCCCAAACAATGATAAACAGTGATAATCTATGTTCATGGCGTAGCAGTAACAAGAGTAAACAAATAATATAAATTAAATCTGAAAAGGGATTTTCTAGACACCAAAATCATCACTATATCTCCCAGTATGGGAACCCTATTAACGCCAAAGTGAGTAAACAGGCTGACTAACTTTACCCCAATTATCAATTAAGGTCCGAATGAAGATCAGTCTCTTTGCCACTGTCTTCTGAATATTTTAAAATAAAATGCTTAGTGAGAAACACATATAGGTAGGATCAATATCTAATCAAAAAATCATTAAATTTAGATGTTGAAAAATGAGGTTTTTGTTCTTGAATATAATCAATAAAAATAAAAGGTAAAGAAACTATATTATAAAAATTACTTTAAATTCATTATCATTTCCATCTGAAATTTCAAATGAAACTCTCTTCTCAAATAGAGTGTTATCATCTTCACTTTCTTCATCTTCATCATTTGTTTCAGATGTCGAAGTCTCATGCTCATTCGAAGTATCTGCAATATTTTCCGGTGCAGGTGATTCTTGAACAGGAGATTCAATTTTTACAACATTCTCTGTAGTATTTTGAACTAAAATATAAGTATACATACATAATATAATGACATTTTGAAAATAAAATTATTCAGATCACATACTAGGAAAATATAAAATAATTTAAATTAAAAACTTTTTTAGGGAGAAGGATGGTATGCATAATTAGAAAATTTTGTACTCTAAAATATTTCTAAACATGATATTTTGCAATAAAAATATTAGTCAACATCACGTTTAAATAAATAAGAATAAATTAAAACTAGATGGACATGCCAATCAAAAACTTTCTTTTACATCATACATGTTAATACTCCAAAATTGAATTTTTTAAATTATGCATATGATGCCGAAGTGTGCATCGCTGCAGGAGCATCCAGTGCAGAACACAACTACACACACTTTGATTTTCATCTTAAATATCTGCTTATTTTATTAGAGTAAATATGAGTTAATCATATTTTTCAATAAAATCAATATTTTTCGCCATTCTGTTGTACATCAGCTGGCTGCGAATTGTCGGGTTACTTGGATGCAAGGCACCCTTTGCTGCACGAGCATCGATGTACTGTACACAAAATTGAGTTAATCACACAGAAATTGTTATCACAGAGCTCCCTTCTAGGAGAATATACCCACTTTCAACTGGAACCTGACATCCATAGTGAAATACACATAAATGAAGTTTATAGTCAAAAACATATGTATGAAGTTTCGTACAATACTATCCATAACTTCATATACTTTCCAATGATACAAAAGAAAAATTGCTATAACTGCTTTCCCTTCTTGAGAATATCACAATTTTCAACTGGGACCTGACGGCCACAGTAAAAAAATATATGCATGAAGTTTGGTTTAATTGTATACATAACATACTTTCTGCTTATACAATAAGGAAAATGGCACAAAAATCGCTACCACAGCATCCTTTTTCTTGTGAACTCAGCTTTCGTTAAACTAAAATAAATATTTTTTTAAAGACTTTGACATCTTCGTTAATTTGAAAAGCTGATTAAAGTGAATATAATTATAATGGCAAAGTATAGGATTTCCCCCATAATCCTAATAATATTTGTTCAACTGAAAAATTCGCTACAGACATTTGTTGTAATGAGATTCTACTGTATATATTCAAGATGGGAAGTCATTTTACACGGATTAGCAGCCTGTGAAAAGGTTCTGAAAATTCAATAAACTACTGAAAAAGATTACAACATTTCTGGATGTCATATTTTTGTATGATTTCATGATTTCCCCTTCCCCAATTTATCACAATTGGTAAATAATGGAAATCAAAATTATTTTCCTCCCTTGAATTTTTCATAATAATTCAAGGTTGACAAAATTCCTTGACATTTTACATATGTTTCATGTTTGTGACCACTATGTGAATAAAATAAAATATAAATATACAAAAAATTAACAGGAAGTCCTCAAGTCTGAAAATTATTTTCATCTTGGCATGAATAAGAGACTAGTTCAGTCAAACGAAAAGACCCGTTCGCTAATGCTAATCCTATGGAAGAGATTTATAAAGATATCTCGGTCACATTTCAATATTTTAAAATGATTTTTTTTGCATTCAATAGTTGAGATAGATTTGTACAAAGGGCGTTTTTTACTTTTCCGATTTTGATTACAGGTATTTCTTATGAGAATACTTTCATTTTTGGAACCGGTTTCGAAAGTAAAAGCATCCTCATAAAAAATATCTGCAATCAAAATCGAAAAAGTAAAAAACGGCCTGCATACAGATCGATCTCAACTATTGAATGCAAAAGAAATCCTTTAAAAATATTGAAATGCGACCGAGATATCTTTATAAATTTCTTCCATAGGATTAGCATTAGTGAATGCGTCTTTTCATTTGACTGAAGTAGCCTCTTAATGAATAAAACAGATAGTTCGGAATTTAGAAATATGCTGAGTTTTTGGATCGGGATTTTATATATATATAAAAAAAGGACAATAAAATATTTGTTTAGTTTCTAATACATTGAAAATATCACAAGGACAGATTAAATCAAAGAAAAAATATTCTTAACACTTCACCATGCCAATTAAGGGAACAAAGACTATCATGGTGTATGGTACTAACGTGATGGTTCTGTAAAGCGTTGCTTCTTTACGAGGAATAATGCTACAATGCAAATACACATGACAGTGGTAAAAGATTAGGATTCTAGGATTAAAAAAAATCCATGTAAAAATAATTTGTAGGGAAAAAAAAAACAAATCCTAGTAAATTTTGAAAAACAAACAATCTTCAACAAAATTCAAACTTAAGTCTAGTAATAATAATGTGTGGATAGAAGTTTAATGTTACTTTATTAAGGTGTGTGAAATCAATAAATTTACAGAAATATAATAAGATAAAAAAAATTAATAAACTGATGCATAGACTTGCATATTTTGAATATGCTAATTAAACAATTATGAATATTATTACCTTCAATAGGCTTTGTAGAATCTTCTTTAAGAATATTGACACATTCATTAAACTTTTCTCTAAACTGTTCTAGTAAATCTTTTGTCTAGGGGAAAAAGAGAGTAGTTAATAAAGAAATACATTCATTATTTTATCTTTCACATTTTATAATTCCAAACTACAAAAAAATGTATTTTTGTTATAAAAAAAATACTTAAGTTATCAATAGATGCAGTCAGTGAAATTAAAGGTAAATTATGAAGAGTTACTAATTAAACAAAAACATAATTGGCAGAACAACAAGAACAAAAAATTATATCCTATATTGTTTAGGCCCGAGAAGGGATAGATATTAAAATATTTCTTCAGTTGCTTTTACATTTAATGTCAAAGATTTGTAACAAATATGTTTAAAACCAAGTGACTTTAAAAAGTAAAAAATTAAATTGAAAGATGACTTAAATCTTTCTAAAGGTTTGTTTTCTAACAACGTGAAACTTTCTGACACATTCGCAGACTCTTTTTCTTAATTCATAAAAGGACTTAAAACTTGCAGGCATGATTAGGAATCGAAAAGTGTGTTCCTTTTTTTGTTAAATATCTTACACCTTTATTTTAATCTCTGCGGAACACAAAATAACTTTTAATCGCAGAAAAAAAAAAAAAAAAATATATATATATAAATATGGTGGAAAAAAATTGCAGAAAAATTAAAAAATCGGAAAGGAATAAAATATTATGCTAAAAAATTGAAAGAACCCTTTTTTTAGAATAGTGTGCCCTTTCTGAAAAATTCCCGCCCGGCGACTATAGGTGCAGATTCCCAAAATTTTGAAAGAGTCAATGGCTCCTAAACTTGAAAAATCCAGTGGCCACATTATGAAAGAAACATATGAAATCAATAGCGTTTATATATGCATAAAATTCAGGAATTCAAAGTGAAAAATAATTACACTTGTACAAAAGAAACAGACTAATTGCATTAAAATGTGTATATTTCATTTAATCACACAATTCTTTTAATTTGGATATAATAATATAAATCTTAAGCAATGTACAGTCAGTAGATAAAGTTGAGCAAGATAGAGGTTAAAAAAAAATATCTATAAGAATAAGCTAAACAATCATGGTAATGAGGAATATTAGGAAAATTACATTTCTTATTTTCATTTTGTCATATAAGAGTTCATATAAAAAGTGAATAGGTGAGATTATTTTGCACTATAAAAATCAAAATACAATTCAAACATTTGTTTTTCAAGAACACACAAGAAAATGATGTTAAAAAAACTTATTAGAGACTATTACAGGGACGATTCTGTTCCGAATAGTCTGAAAATTTAAGGCATTCGGTTCCAAAAATTCAGGCATAAAAAAATATCATGGAAAAATATTGAAAATTTTGACAAATGGTCGTCACAAGAATCAATTTTGTAAATCATCAGTAGAAGAAAAGCAAATTTCGACAAAGGATCCTGATTTCAGCTCGTCACGGAAAAAAATTAAGCCTGGGCTCGGACGCCAATTGTCCGATGCTGATCTCTTCGCTGGAACATGTTATATTTCTGTATTGATGTTGGCAAAGCATCGGCTCATGACGTACATTTATATTTATCCTATTTGTTATCGACCCGGCCCGGCAGACCCGTTAATTTTTTTGCCCATCCGACCCATTTATTCTGTTTACTGTCCTGTTCAAAAACTTTTAAATTCTACCGGCCCGGCCCGTGCACACATCTCGACATATTTTACAGTTCTCATCAATGTTATCGTAACTGTGTTTATTATTGAATCTCCAGCAAGTTGTTTATATTCATTTATAAAGTTTACGCAGGATTAACATATGTTTATACACTTGTTAATTTTATAATGGAACTTTATGTTTTAAGTAACAAGATGCTTATTATGGAAAGATTGTTATATTGCCAATATCTTTTAAAGCTATGAAGAATTAATGTTGTCATTCCCAAGTTAAGCTTATTTTCATGTAAGTTCATTTAAATATGTTTTACTGTTAATAAACATTAGTTTATTTTTTTAACTTAAATCTGTTTTGTAATTGTGTTACGCATCCTGCCTTTACTTATTTTTCAGCTTCCAATACTCCGCTTCAATTTCAGTATGTTTCAAAAGCCAGCATTTTAGGTTTATACACTGGCTGACCCAATATACCGGGCCTTATAGAACTCCATTTACATAGCTGAAGTAAGATGAAGAACTGAATGCTGCGATTAGGTGGGATTTATTGTTGTTCTTTTTTAACCTCCAATGGATAAACTATTCAGTATAGTTAAAAACGAAGGACATATTCTGAAATAACGTACTTTTAAGTATTAAATGTCGTAATCAGTTTGAAAAAACACTGATGTTAACTCTTTGGAAAAAAAAAAAAAAAAAAAAAAAATCAAAATGAGTTGTTTTTGTAGATTTTTTTCCCTTCTTCCATATGGCATCACTTCCTTAGGATGCAATCTTGGAGATAACGGTTAACAAAAATTATGTATATAATGCTGAGACCTTCTTCTATTCAAAAGGTGCAATCGTTTTTATAAAATATGAATTATAATCCTAAAAAAAAAAAATTGCAACCGCAGGTCACTTTACATCTTATAGAGACTATCTTTTTTCCACGGTAAAAGTGCCTAAAAATTCTTATTTTGACACAATCTTTTCTGAGCATCTCTGCAGACCGAATTTACATAACTTATAACAATAAAAACCAAGGGGTTTCAGCATGGTTTTGCTCGACTTCGGTTCACGTTTTTACTACTAAATATGCATTTTTTTTTACTAAATTTTAAAGAAGGCTTGGATTTTGTTTTATTTTGTTATCTATTAAAATATTAGAAAAATTGGACAATAAGAAATATTTTTTGTTTGTTATGCTAACAGAACCAAGCTGAAAACAAGAAGAAAACATATTCCTTTTTCAACTAGATATCGATTTTTTTTCACGATTTTTTCTCACAGGATGCATAACAATCATATTAATGACTGCTGAAAATCTCAAAGACTTCAGACAACAAGGGCTCATTCTTAACTACTAAAGTAGAACAAATGGAAAAAAAAAAAAAAAATCTTTTTTCAAGCCATTTTACCACTAAATATAAATACTTTTTATGAATTGTTTCAGACAGGATACGAAAATATTATGTTTTTAACTCCTAAAAATTTAAAAAAGTTTGGACATTGACTATTTTATTAAAAACATTTAAAATACCGGGCAACTCCCGCCCTTCTCTCTTTTCCCGGCATATTTCAAAATTACTCATTGACACTGAAAAACAAAATACGTAAAAAAGAAAATACAAAACATCATATACTTTCAATTCTCTTTGCAACACTGCAAACCATTTGAAAAAAAAAAAAAAAAAAAAAAAAAAAAACGAAAATTAATCCTTTGAAAAAATTCATTCCCCTAAGTCACTTTTCGTTTTTTCCACACATTTTGCCACAGGATTAACATCACACATATTTTGATTAAAAAATATATACTTAATTTTATACAATAGCTCTGAAATTTTAATAATATACCAATTTTTAGCTAACGATCGAGTATCAATTTGATTCAAGTATAATCAGATTTAAGGGTGAAATAATCAGTTTGAAAATCAAAAAATTTCACTCAGGATTTCCTATGTAAAAAAAAAAAAAAAAAAAAAAAAAAAAAAAAAATATATATATATATATATATATATATATATATATATAAATAGCTATGCGTAAATCAGTGATTTTTATAGTTAATTATCAATAATTTAGCACAAAAATTATGCAGTTTTTGGAAACATACCCCCTTTGCCCCCAACTGCAGTTATTTTGAGCTTTTTTCGCTAAATATCAGATTTATTTTTCAAACTGATTTTCACAAAGTCAGCGGGCACATATTTCAAACAAATTCGAGTTAAAGATATAAAATAATACAAATTTAAGGTTTATTTAAAAATATTTGATTTTTAATCAGATTGCACACCAAGGGAGAAAAGTGGCCAAAAATGGGCAGTATTCCCAGCAAATATGATCAGGGGTTAATCCAAGCAAAATTTGGGGCCTATTCAGGGTCCTTTCACAAAAATTCATTTAATAAAATAGGCCCCTTCATAAAATTCCTTTTACTAAAATGGGCCCCTTCACAAAATTCCTTTTAATAAAATGGGCCCCTTCACAAAATTCCTTATAATAAAATGGGCCCCTTCACAAAATTCCTTTTAATAAAATAGGCCCCCTTCGCAACATTCTTTTTAATAAAATAGGCTCCTTTCGCAACATTCTTTTTAATAAAATAGGCTCCCTTCACAACATTCTTTTTCATAAAAACTGTTTTAAAATGTGTATATTGTAAATAAAACTATCTCATGAAAACAGAAACTTTAGCAAGGGGATTTAAAGAAGTTTTGTCAATAAATTCTTCGTTTGAATTTGAGTAACTGGATTTCAACTTTTGTTACAAAATGTTATTTTTCAGAAAAATACAATAAAATTCACAAAAATAACTTGTACTTTTCACAAAATGGGCCCCAAGAACAAAAGCCTGCACCGACTCCTGATGATTTAAAGGGGATGTGTTTATCATTAAATGGCTATGAAAAGTTTTATCTTTCACCAAACCATTAAAATATATCATACAGTATGCAGCCTGATTGTAGTACATTATCCAAGAAGATTAGACAAGAATAATGGTAGATTTTCCAATCTTCTATAATGGAGTTTACTTTATAGCCAAGGTATAGCCAAGGTAGTGTAAAACGCAAAAAGATATTAGGTACAAAATGGTTTAGTGTGGATACCATTAAAGGGATTTAACAAAAAACACTTCACTGCATTAAATCGTATTAGCTAAAATATGTTAATTGCAGTGAACCCAATTACAGAAATACTTTATAGGTTTAACAAGCTTTGCATTAGCTAACACATTTAAACTGGTAAGCAAATGGACACAAAGCATAAATGCCTAAGTGAGTTAAGCAGTGTTTATCCAGCTTTATGCAAAAATATGAAATACATAAAAACAAAAATATATTAAATTCTGCTATGATCACAAAGAGTTCTTGATTTCTCTATCAGTATCTTCTGATTTAGCAAAGGATTAAACAAGTAAATTAAATTATGAATAAAAATATCATGTTGCAATGCTTAGAATAAATTTATGGAAGACCAAACTGTTCACCGGAGGAGGTTAGGAAATTAATATTTTTAAAAGCAAACAATAATTGAGAGTTATCCAAATAGACAATGAGTTTACTTATAGTATTTACTTGCAACTTTAAATATTCAGAAAATATTAAAGAAGTCAAAGTAATACCTCTTTAATATATTCATTTAACTTTTAAAACCTCTTTTTTAGGTGCGTTCGTAATTATATAAATACGTAGCACCTATAGTCGTCGTTCAGTCCGCCCGTCTGTCCGCATGTAACAGAGCAAAAACTACCCAACCGAATGGTCTGAAATTTCAAATATATGATTGTTGCAAAATTTTGTCGAGCCATTTCAAATTTTATGAAAATCGGATGTATAGTTTAATTACAGGGACAGTCAAAAGTTTTTC
Organism: Maratus speciosus; assembly: GCA_963932465.1. Classification (NCBI taxonomy): domain Eukaryota; kingdom Metazoa; phylum Arthropoda; class Arachnida; order Araneae; family Salticidae; genus Maratus; species Maratus speciosus. Next base: position 148,081,401 of record OZ010791.1, read on the forward strand.
TTTACATTACGGCCAATGGGAAAAATTATTGCAAGTGGATTTTAATGGTATTAGAGCCTTCCGAATGATCTGAAATTTTAAAGATATAATTGTTGCAAAATTTTGTCGAGCCATTTCAAATTTTAGGAAAATCGGATGTATAGTTTAATTACAGGGACAGTCAAAAGTTTTTCTTTACATTATGGCCAATGGGAAAAATTATTGCAAGTGCATTTTAATGATATTACAGCCTTCCGAATGGTCTGAAATATTAAAGATATAATTGTTGCAAAATTTTGTTGAGCTATTTCAAATTTTAGGAAAATCGGATGTATAGTTTAATTACAGGGACAGTCAAAAGTGTTCCGAAAAAATTATTGGAAGTGCATTTTAATGATGTATCAGACTATGCACTTTACGAAGTGCAAATAAATTATACATTCAGTACAATATGGGGTGCAAAAAATAATTATAAAACTAGTTATAGTACAAACGCGCCTCATTTGCCACGTTTGACGTGCAATTTACAACTTGTTTTTATTGTCTGATCAGTTCACAGGGGTCTGTCCAGACTTTTCTCACAGGGTCCTGTTTTTGTGAAATTGTGAAGTTTTTCTTATTTTTGTAAAAATTCTAGTCATAATTTTGTGAATTTTAAATTATCGATGTCTTCATGTTATAGCCATCATATATAAACAGCTAAGTAATATGCTCTTTGGTGAGTTAAACTGCTTACTTACAGGCCAGATTTTATTTTTAAATGACTAAATTTGTGAAAAGTTCAATTTGAAGGTGAAAAAATTTTGTGAAAGGTCTATTTAAGAGACAAATAATTTTGTGAAGGGTCCTGTTTTGGGATAATGTGTTTTGTGGAGGGTCCTGTTTGGGGATAAAAAATTTTGTGAAGGGTCCTGTTTGGGGATAAAAAATTTTGTGAAGGGTCCTGTTTTAAAATAGTTTATTTTGTGAAGGGTCCTTCAAAAGACCTAAAGTTTTCCTAAACATATCCCTGGTTCAAATGTTGTCTTTATTACAGTTTTCATGTTTCAGAAACTAAAATAATACTAGAGTAAACAAAACTAGACAATTATAAATGTTACTTTATTCCACTATAATTTTTGCTGATATTAGTTTAACTGGCATATTTCTAGACTAAATTGAAAAATTTATTTAACAGGATAAACAGGCAAACAGGCTAGGAAAATAAGAAAACATTGTTTCAATAAATACATTTACAGAACTTTTCCTACTTTCAGGAGTAAGAATAGCCAGACTGCAAAAAAAAAAAAAAAAGATTTTTTTTTTCTTTTTAGTTACCCCCACCCCCTGCCCATAAACTCTCCCTTTTTTCAGAAAGATGCAAAAATTAGGGAGGAGATAAATGATTATTTATTTTTGGCATAAAATAAGAAGTGACATTTATAAAAAGCTTACTTTGAATCTAACGGCAAACTGTGATGCTTCAGGCTGACTTTCAGAATAATCCAGAGCATTCCAACATAATGCAGTGTCAGATGTAGCTAAAGGAGATAATTCCATATTGGCTGTTATACAGTGATTGCAAGCAATTTTATGAACTTGATCACGCCTTAAGATGATACGGAATCTTACTAAAATAGGGAAGGGGAAAAAAAAAAAAAACCATTTTAGAGCTCATGAAAAGCAATACGGTTTGCTACCATAATAAAAAAAATATTTATAAAATATAATACAGCATTTAAAAAAAATTAATTGATGCTAACAAAGGCATAGAAGGAGAGAGATAATATGAAACATATGCATAATTACTGGCACAGATATTAACAAGTACGCAAGATTAGGAAAACAAACTTTTCACACCTATTGAAACAATGGCAAACAAATTCTACCCAACATGAAGCTAAATTAATTCAATCATGTTAAATATTTGGCAATTTCAAAATGAATTCTTTCTTCCCTTTTCACCTTTACCTCAAACTCCACCCTCCCTTTTTAATGGACACGAGCATCATAATCTGATTCCCAAAGAAATGCTTGAGATTTAATCTATAAGTCTTCAGTAACAAAGCTCTCAAATCATTAGTTTTGGATATGTATTCTTTCATAAAAAGTTTACAGTTAGTATGACTAAATAGAGAGCAATTAACAACAATGTTGCATTACTTAAAAATGGTTACTTTTGAGATTATTTATGTCTAAAACATATACAGGTACTTTATGACGAATTAGCTAAAAAATTGAAATTTGAAAAAACTTTTCCTGATAGTAAGATAATATATAAGTAAATCAATTGTAACAATAACTTTTCACTTTTTAGTGGAAAAAATTGATTTAAAAGTCTAAGGGAGATCATTTTGAATCTGTTGACTTTTTTGGTGGATTTCTATATTTTTACATAACCTTCATAAAACCGCCCCCCCCCCACCCTTTCCCTACATGAAATATCCGCTTCCCTTTTTTGCGCTCCCTCCTCAGCACCAAAAAGCTTAACATCTTGAAAATCTTAATTCTTTTGTTTTATTTGCTGCTTGCTAGTAACAATGAGTAAATAATCAATTATATAAAATTACACTCTTTTCTCTAAAAGTTCATCTTTCCCCTCTGACCCCCCACTCAGCAAAGTTTAAAATCTTTATTTTTATTTTTTTATTATTTTTTTTTTTTTTGCAATATTTCTTATTTTGTATTATATTTCATCTACATAATTTCATTTAATCTAACTCATCGAAAATCTTCATCCTCTTTGAAATTCTTGCACCATCATTTTGCCCTGAAGGGAAAGGGGGGGGGGGGGTTTCTAAATGCGTAGGAGGAAAATAAAAAAAATTCTGTTTTGCAGTTTGGCTGTTCTTACCTGTATAATGTTTAAAATAGAGCAAAAAAAGATTTTATACTGTTTATTTTATTTTTTTAAATTTAATTTAATTTTAATTTTTTTTTTTGGGGGGGGGGGGAGACTGGCAATGGAAAAAAAAAAAATAGAAAATTTTTTTCAGGGGAGGATGAGAAATATAGGTGGTTATTTAAATAATTTTTACAGATAAGTTACAAAAACAGAAAAAAAATTAAGAATTATAAAGATTTTAAACTGCGTGAGATGCAGGGTGGGGTGGGGGTGATATTCATGATACGAGGGGGGGGGGGACAGAGATTTTGGGAAGAGGGGATAATTTACATGATGTATTATTCATTTGTTTGTTACTACAGTGTATTCAACAGGTCAGAAAAGAAATTTAAAATTAAATAATTTATAGGTAAAAAATCAATTATATAGAATTACACTCCGTTCTCTAAAAGTTCATCGTTCCTCTCTGACCCCCCACTCAGCAAAGTTAAAAATTTTTTTTTTTTTTTTTTGCAATATTTCTTATTTTGTAGTAAGGGAATTTCATCTGCATAATTTCATTTAATCTAACTCATCGAAAATCTTCATTCTCTTTGAAATTCTTGCTCCATCATTTTGCCCCAAAGGAAAGGGGGGGGGGGGGGGAGAGAGAGATTTCTAAATAAGCAGGAGGGAAAAAAAAAAAAAAATTCTGTTTTGCAGTTTGGCTGTTCTTACCTGTATAATGTTTAAATAGAGCAAAAAAAAAAAAAAGACGTTTGTGGGGGGGGGGGGGGGAAAGTATGAGAAATACAGGTGGTTATTTAAAAAAAATTTATAGCAAAGTTGCAAATTGAGAAGAAAAAAGAATTATAAAGATTTTAAAACTGCATGAGATACAGGGTGGGGTGGGAGTGATGCTCATGATACGAAGGGGGGGGGGGGGAAGAATAGAGATTTTCGGCATGCATGTTTGATACCAGAGAGCGAGGGGCAAATAGGGAAGCAGTTTTTTGGTAGTGGAACGCTTAGATTATTGATTAAATATTGCTGCAATAAATAAAATAAAAAATGTGAAAAAAAAAAAATTAGTTTTAAAATTTTGCTTAGGGATTTTTGTTGGGAGAGATTTTAGGGGGGGTGGGGGGGATTAGATTTTTTTTTTTTTTTTCAAATCGAAAATTTGCTGAAATACAGTTAATTCTCACCCCTGTATTTTTGTCTTATTTACTTCTAAATTAATGGTAAAAAATAGTATTTAATGTTTTTTAAAAAAGAAATCTTGATTATAAGCCCCCCCCCTCAAAGTTAACTTCTTTTGCTTTTGAAAAAAAAAAGGGGGGGGGGGGCTTACAATCGAGATTTTACGGTACATTAAGATTGCTGATGAAAAAAGGTAATCTACCACATTTTCAATTTTTTTTAAGAAAAAAATTTCTTCAGAAGATTTTAGTTTAATATTTTATTTATATTGTCCTGTATTTCTTACTTTTGCTACATTTATATTAAATTACATAACCAGAATTACTGCACTACTAGCTCTATTGATGGTGCAATCGGTTTTAAAAAATATGAATTTTAACCCTTTCAAATACACCAGCGAACGCAGGCACTTTGCGCCTCATGGAGATATTTTTTCTACGCTGAAAGTAGCTAAAGATCCATATTTTAACACAACCATTTTAGAGCATCTCAATAGACCAGAGTTCTATCACCTACAAAAATTATGAAAATGTTTGGATGGGTAGAAATATTTTTTTACAAAATTTGTGTGGAAATTTCGATGAAAACAATAAAAAACAGAGGGATTTCGGCACAGTTTCTCATGACTTCAGCTTAAGTTTTCACTATTAAATATGCTAGTGTTGACTAAAAAAAGGGCCGCCGGGCAGGAATTTTTCAAAAAGGGCACACTTTTACCTTGTTCACAAAAAATATTTTGAACTGGTTTGTTTAGAGTCCTCTAAAAGAATTTGCGATATTTTACTGCAATCAATTGAATTTCGCGATTCGCCCCCCCCCCCCCCCCCCAATTCAACTGTTGAATTTCATTGTTTTTTTTGTTTTTTGGCAACTTATGATGAATTTCACATTTTTTTTTTTTTTTTTTTTTTGCAACAGACTGAAGAATTTCGCTATTTTTTCTCATGATTGAATGCTGAATTTAACATTCCCCCCCCCACCAATTGACGAATTTCGCAATAATGTCAAACCTTTCTGATATGCGAATCACAAAGACCGATCAAAAATTTGCATACCGTACCGCTCACTAGAGTGTTCACGCAAAGAGTAGAAGTAAATTTGCTGGGAAAATTGCACCGGATAAAAAAGGATCCGAGTCCAATCCAATTCTCGGTTAGTTCACATCCAAAAAATATGCACTTACTTTTTTGCAAATGCTGAAAGAAGAAAAGAAAATGGTGGATTTTGATTATAAAGAAGAGCAATTGGGTGCTGTGAAACTCTCTTAAAGGCCACAAGACACATAACATATGAAGTGTTAAAAAGGGTTACCGGGTGCATCAGAAGGGTAAAAAAGGGTCGCTGGGTGAATAAAAGAAATAAAATGGGCCGCCGGGAACTGCGCCGTGCTAAAACGGCTTAGAGTCAGCACTAAATGCATATTTTTTCCCCAAAATTTTCAAGAAGGCTTGAGTACAGTTATATTTATAATCTATTAAAATTTAAAAAAATTCAGACAGTACGAACTATTTATTTTGTTATGCTAACAGAATCGATGCGAAAACAAGAAAAAAAAAAAAGGCAAAGAAAACACATTTTTTTTTCACTTAATATCAGTATTTTTTCACAATTTTTATCATGAGGTGCACAACCATCATATTTATAACCGCTGAAAATTTCAAAGAATTTGAACAAGAAAATTAAAACTTCTTTTAAAATATCTGGAATAGACTAAGTGGAAAAAAAAAAATCTTACGAGACTTTTACCACTAAATATCAATATTTTTTCACGAATTTTTCACCCAGCTACAAAAACATTATGTTTTTAACTCCTAAAATTTCAAAGAGTTTGGACAACCACAACAATTTTTTTAGCATTTAAAATACCGGACACCCCTACCCCCCCTCTTTCTCTTTTCCAACACATTTCAACATTACACATATAATCCAAAAATCAAATTACGCAGAAAAGAAAATACAAATAGCATAATTTCCATTCTCCTTGAAAAACTGCAAAACATTTAAAAAAACATGAAAATTAACCCTTTGAAAAAATTCATTCCCCGAAGTAATTTTTCGCTTTTTCTGCACATTTTGCCACAGAACATACATTTTGATTAAAGAAGACACTTAATATTTCTACAATAGCTCTGAAATTTTAATACTATATACTAACCTTTTAGCTAATGACCGAGTATCAATTTGGTACAGCTATTAGAGATGAGATGGGCTCAGCCCGAGTCCAGGCTCTATTTTTATTCTAGCCTTCGGGCTCGGGCTCGTTCTTTCTGAAACCGGAAAACTATATTTATGTATAGAAAAGATTGAAAGAACTTTTTTCCCCATTTAAAATTACTTTTCAAGTCTTTTCAATGTTATTTAGATCAAAAAGAAGGGGTAGTAAAAATCATGTTTATTTATTTTAGTATTTGATTGCTGTTTCAAAAGAAAATTTGTGATGTTTTCAGATTTATGTCTACGGCATTTTCGACGACGATCAATTAATATGGCGCCAATCAAAATAAACATAAACAATGAATTTGTTTTTATTAGGATTTTCGTTTGTGACAGAAGGCAAAGAGAATGTTTTCTTCGATTTTTAGTAGACCAGAATTAGCTTGAGGTTTGCAAATTATTTAATCTTATATTTGTGCACGAGTCATAATCGTTCTTCATATGAAAATAACTTTACTGGTTATTATATCTATTTGTCATGTACTCTGCGCATGCTGAGAACTCTTAATATAAAAGCATCTGACCATTAAGATAACGGTGTCAATTTTGTAATTTACATTGATTTTCCAGTTCACGTCAATCACGGACCTCTGTTATGAAAAAGGAATCGATTATAGTTAAAGATTGGTATCGGGCTCGGATTCTGATGACAAAAAATCTTTCGGGCTCAGATTTAAAATCGCCGGGCTCGGGCTCCAAAAAACGAGCCCGAACTCATCTCTAACAGCTATAAGCTTGAAAAAATTAGTTTGAAAATCAAAAAATTTCACTCAGGATTTCAAAGGAAAAATTAAAAATATAAATAGTCATTCATGCATAAAATAGAAAATTTTACAACTAAATCTCAATATTTTAGCACAAAGTTACACATAGTTTTCGGAAACACATTTGTAATTTAGAAATTTGTACCAGAAAATATAACATATTGGAGGGAAATAATGAGTTTCAATTACAAAAATTTTTGCCATATATTCCATCCATCAGAAGAAAAAATATATATACATCAGAAAAAACCACTGCTTTTTAGAACTCAATATCAATATCTTAGCATGAAAATTATAAACAGGCTTTAGACAACAAGAAATGTATTTTTTTAGCATTGAATTCCACCCTTTTCCCGTTGCAGTTATATCGACACCTTTTACACTAAATATAAGGGTTTTTCTTAACCAATTTTTCACACAGTCAACGGACACAAACTTTATATAACATATCTAAACCTTTAAGCATTTGGACAATTAGAGGTTGTGAAATATAGATTTTTTAAAAAACATTTTGTAATAAAAGAAAAAATCCTGTTACTAAAATTCGAAACAAACATTTGTTTAAGGATAACTTCAACGACGGGCAGGTCAGCTAGTATTGATATATTTTGAAAACAAATAACACAGTTGTCACCAGAAAGGTACCGTCTATGAGTAAGTATTTTTTGTTTTTCATATTTCATGTAGGAGGGCAGATGCAGACTTGTAAATATGCAAAAGACTGGGGGAGGGGGAGGGGGGGGGGGAGACCCCTTCGCACACAAATTCAATACTTAAATTTTTAAGTACATTCGATTTTCAAGTTTTCCATTTGCATTTTACTAAACATAATGATCTTATAAACATGGAAGAGTTGATAGAATAACACAGAAATCCGAGGTACACCAAGAATACAATCACACTTGTAAAAACAGTAAAAATTTCATTTTTGTATTACCAAAACTTGCCTCCAATTATGGTATTTTGAATTTTATAAATTTTCAAGGTTTTCTGGCATTAAAAATAAGATTTTAGTGTCAGGCAATGCCAAGTTGTTGAAGAATAGCATGTGGCGGTAAGAAATGTGTTGTGATCGTAAAAGGGTTAAAGTACACGTTGTGAAGTTCTTTTAATAAATTACTATTGATTGTTAAAGAAATAATAAAACTGGAGAGTTCTTACTTGAAATGTAGACAGTGAAGAGGCAAAGTGGTGAAAACAAATATTCTTTATTTCTTTCGTTAGTAGCAGTAGAAGGTTATGAAAATACTTGCTTCTGGTCACCATTTTAAAATAGAAGAACTAATCTTTTAAGAAGAAAAATAGCAGCCAACAAGGAATAAATCCATGGGATTCCTTTTAATGAGAGCAGCACAACTTTAAAGGATTAAACTTTGAGAAAGAACATATCCCATAGACGCCAACATTGTAAAACCTGCATCAGGAGTAAATTGGTTAAATTTCAGGAGTTTTGGGTGTCCATCAGGAGTAAAATTTAAGCATTTCAGGAGTCATTTCAGGAGTGATACGATTTTTTTAAGCTATGCTTTATTTAATAGTTAATTACAAATATTCTACAAAATCCACACCTTTAGCAACATTTCTGCTTATTCATACAAACATAGTTGAAATTAAGGTTCCATAATTTACTTTTATCTTCAAAAAGTAAATGATTTTTTGTTATGAATTTATGAAAAAGGCTTTAAAAAACAATATATGAAGGAATAATATGCATAAAACATCATTGTTGATATATTTTTAAAAGTGTCCATAAGGTATACGATTTCATGTTTTAAAATTATGTAAAGTACATTTTTCATATGAGAAAAGTAAAAAATATTCTTTTTTGGTATCAGATTAACTAATCAAATCCCATCAGACTATCTTAATCTATATGTGACAAACATATTATATTTTTGGAACTAAAACACTGTATATACCTTAAACTAAATGATTGGAGAAAACAGAAAATAATATTAGCTTATAAACATAATACTCATCACAAATAAGTAATTCGTTTTTTAAAAATTACAAATTCACTTAAAAACTTACCTTTTAAATATAATTGTAGAAGTTTAAAGGAACAATGGAGAAAAAAAAGAACTCATGAAAAAATAACAACGTTTAAAAAAAATTTTTTTTTAATCTATATGATAAAAGGTACACAAATTTATATTAAAATGAAAAATACAATTACTCAAAATGAATAAGAAAAAACTTAAAACAATGTGCAGTTACAGCTATGACTGTTGTATTCATAAATGAATACTTTTTTTTTCTAAAATTGTTAAACATAATTAAATGATATTCTGATAAATATCCAAATTTAATACATATAAATGAATAATTTTTTTTCAATATCAAATTGACTTAGTTCCTCCCACTGGACCTCAACTTATTCTGAATGATACATGTAAAATTGCAGATATTAATCTTACAGTTTGATAACTAACAGACAACTATTCAAAAGTACAAGATGGAAAAAAAAAAAGTTAAAATATTACCACCAAGCATGGTGACACTAGCAGATTCATTATGCAAAATAAAAAATTTACTTTTAAAAATTTCTAATTCACTTAATATGATTATACCCAGTTAATATATCTGCAAACAAATTATACATCAGAAAATTACAAATTTTAATTTCACTAGTAAATTCTCCAAAAAATTTTAGCTCACCTCATGTTGTATTATACAACTTTATATTAAAATTATTTTCAAGCTAATTTTATGTTATGATTTGATAACTAAACACAAAGATGAAATATTTTAAAATAAAAAATGATGAAAAACTCAAAACAATATAAAATAAACATATCAATACAATAGTTTACTAAAATTGTCTTCTTAAAAATTGAAAATTTAGAAATTTACTTTCTAAATGATTATATTTTATTTAAAATGTAAATCAAGAAAAATTTTTTAACCTATCATTTCAAGGAATTTTAAGTTGCAGATTTTAATTTGGTTAGCAAATCCTTGGAAAATTTTGAATTGTAACACTTTTCATTTTTTGACAAGGTGTTCATTTTTTCAACAATAATATCAGATAATGTGCTACTAGACAAATTTGGACGATATTCGTTTAGATTTTTCCTTACAATGCTGAATATTCTCTCATCTTCAGCATTGCTGTGTGGTATAACTAAAATCATTTTTATGAATTTTGAAAGAATATCATATTTTAACTCCCCATTAGTACCTTTCATCTGTGATATTTTATGCCAGGCTAAATCAATACGATTTCAATTTGTTATTTCTTCATTGAAATTTTCAATTTGGTACCTGAAAAATTGTGTTTCAATGGCATCACTTTGTGTTTCATCAAACAAATGGGTAAATTTTGATAAAAAAAAGGTTATATGTGAAAATGGAACTGATTGTCTAATTGCTATATCAGCAACTTCTGCACATTCTAACAGAGGATTTTTCAGGTCAAACTTTGAAACAATATACTTTGATGATGTAATGTAAAAATCTTTGACCTTTTTAAAAAAGTATTTGACATCATCTGTATTCATTTTTTCTTCTGATTTTAAAGTATTCAAATAGGACTTAGCTTCATGACCTATCACTATGGTATCCATATCTCTGTGATTATTTTTCAGTTCAACGTCTACTGACAAGATATCAGTGGCACTGGAAATAACATTAGATTTTAGAAACTTTGCATAAATTTCAGACAGAAGATCAAGCAGTATTCTCTTGAGCTTATGGATTAGTGGAACATTTGACATTAAACATTCATTTGTTCTTGTAAAAATGGGTAAAACGTTTTTTAAAAACAAACAATAAAGTTTGAATTTTGGATCATGAAGGGAATTGTAAACTCTGTCCAAACGGTCTTGAGGACCATTTTTCTTTTCGACAACAGTCTTCCATTTCTTACTGCATTGTCCAGAGGGTGAGGGTTCACTTAAATTGCGTTTCAGACTTTTCTGTTTCAGATTATCAGAAGAATCAGCACATTTTAAATTTTTTGAAGTTTTGGACTGGTTGTTTTCAACATTTATTTTTTTTTGTGAGAGATTTTTTTCACACTTAAAAAATTCTCCGAGTGGCTGCCACTGTTCCAAAAGTCTCGTTATACACTTTTCAAGTGACAACCAGCGAGTCACTGCATGCTTGATAATTTTTCTCGATTCTACACCACATAATGACTGGAATTGTTTCAACATTTGTTGCCGTTTAGTACTTTTATTAAGATAAAAGTATACATCAATTAATAGTTCATCTATAGAACAGGGTAATTTAGCAGCAGCATTTTGAGCAGCTATATGAATAAGATGACAATAGCAGCCCATAATGAATGCATCAGAGTTTTTTTCTTGTATATATTTAGATACACCTTTGTACTTTCCTGTCATTACTGAGGCATTATCACACCCAAATGCAATACAGCTTTTCCATGATACCGATCGCTTTTCCAGTTCGTGATCAACTAATGAAAATATATTACTGCCTGTGGATGTATTGGTATTGCTTGCAATACACAGTACAGTTGACAGTACTTCTCCTATACTTTCATCAAAGTACCGTATTACGATAGGAAACAAAGTTTCAGACCCTCCATCATTGCTGCCATCGGTTGATAATGAAAAGGGGGAATCTTTAAGACAAGATGACAGCAATTTTGATGTTTCAGCAGCCATCAATGAAATCATTGCAGTTGTCTTAGTCCTTCCTGCACTATAGTTTGATGCAATTTTGGAGTCTGGAAACATATTCTTAAAAAGAGGTCCAGCATGATCCGCAGCGGCGAGCGGGATGTTATGCGATATCAAGAATTTGGTAAAAAGAGCTTCTGCCTTTGTAATATTCGAAGTATCTTGATTTTGAAAATATTTTTCAACTGTTTTCACTTTTTTTGTAGCCGATACTTTTTTTTGATGTATAGGGCCATTTACATGCCTCCGACAGTCATCTACGCCACCATGGGCAATATTAAATTCAGAGTTGCACACAGTACAGAGTGCCGAACTCTCTAATTCACCACTTTTTAAACATGGCCATTTGAGCGAATACTTCGGTAGAAATTTTTGATTTCTAATGGCTTTTCGACGATCTTTTTTGTTATCTGTAACATCAGGTTCAGTATCCATCAGAATAACAACGAAAAAACAGAAACGCAAACTTAAAATCACATAATATCGCACACGGTAAAGAAAAGCCTGCAATCTGCGCAAAACAGAACAACGCGGAGAAAAATATTTGTAGTTAAAGTTACAGTTTTAAAATCGATTACCATGGGAGAAAGAAATATCTTTTTGAATATTCAGACCACGGGGAAAAGAACAAACAAGCATACTGTGAAGGGCGGGGTCAGTTATTTTACGTCATCGCCGCTACTTTCTACTCCGCTCTCATTTGCTGATAAGCGCTTGCGTTTCAAGGATAGAGTTGAGGTTTAACATCGATGCTAGAAAGAAGTGCGCTCTGATTCGTTAATCGTTGTTTACGTATTGAGGACAAGTCGGAGATCTTTACAAGAGACAGAGAAAAGCATGCATTGTTTACAAGTAGAAAATCGGATTGGGAATTTCGCGACTTGCAGAGAAACTGATATTCGATAATTTTTTTTAGGTTGTTGATGCCGATTTCTGTATTTTCAGCTTTATTTCCGTACTTCCGTATTTTACTGCGCATTTCCGGAAATTCCGGAGTTGTTGGCATCTATGCATATCCACTTAAATAAAATATCAAACTCATTCGGCCCCAAAAAAAGCGGCACAACATTCGAACGGCCGGCGGGCTGCGCTCCGCTAAAACTACGTTAAAAGACTACATCTTTTTCACACAGCATCAAACCAAATTCTGAATTTAAAATTAACGAGTTTTAGTATTTAAATGATGAATACGGGGTTGACAAAGTAATTAAAAGGCAAACTTTAAATTGATTAGCTAAATTAACATTTACGAGAAATTAATGAAAATCGAATTACAAGCTGCAGAATTTAAAAAAGTTTTCACTGATTGGAAAACGAAACCAAATGATTCTCCTGTCAGCGATTGGCGTCAAAAGAGGGCGGCGCATAATTTCAATGACGTCATCATAAGGCAAATCAACTCCGACAAAACGAGAGCTCCAAGATGTGCTCCTAAAATAGCGGAGTGCGCATGCGCAAGCTGCCGATCCGCTCCCAACGCAGATATGAATATCGGCGGTGAAAAATGAACTTGCTTTACGGTGAGAGATAAAAGCGTCAACATCGCGACATAAAGATTGAGTTTAAATAGACATCGATGCAAAAAAAAGGCTGAAAGGGAATAAAATTAAACCAAATTTAAATACTGTGAGAAGTATTCTCACATTACCTCCCTTCACCGAGAAAATTTTGTAAGACCAGGAGATGTAAAAGGCAAAATTGATCAAAAACCTTTTACAGAAAATGGGATGACAAAATTTTGAACTGCCAAAGCGAAAAAATCATTAAAGTCGAACAATAAAATTTAAAGTTAAGGTGCTGGAAAAAAAATTGGTGATTTAACAGTTGAAAAAAAAAATTGGTAACCAAAAGTAAGAGAGAGAAAAAGAATATACATTGCATAAAGTACATTCATAATCCAAAAAGTATACAATACATCAAGTATACAATAAAAATGCCAAAAATACAGTAACATTGGCAAAACCTTCTATTTGATCTCATAAAATTATCATGATAAAAGTGTTAACATATTTTAAGTTAACAAACAAAATTGAGATCATTGACTAGTCAAAACAAATTTTGCTATCTTGGTACCAAATAAAAACAGAATTAACTTCTGATAAAAGTTGCAAATACAAAAGCAACAAAAAAGTCAAGAAAAAATATTTTGTAATTTGACTTTTACAACATGCCTAGGACTTTTTAATTTTAGAATTATATCTAAAAAAGAAAGAGTTTTCTTTATTACTCTTAACATGAAAGGAAATGAAATGGCCATATATAAATAAACTTTCATAAAACTTAATGATATCATTTTAGTGTATCCAACTTTATAATTCATTTAAACTAAAACAGACAACCAATTGTGTAACTGAGTCGTGCACTACTCAATCACCCAAACAAAGTATCCCATAGAAACAAGTTGCTATTTCAATCAAAAGACATGTCATAATTAAGTGTCATAAATCCCATCTTAGACACAATTTCTTCGAACTTTATACTTTACTCTAAATAAAAATTTCAATATATTAGTCATAAGAATTCTTAATATATATATATATGAGACTCAAAAGAATTTTACTATATTATGAGATGAATAGACATATACCATGGTTTTTCTTTAAAATGTGAGAGACTGGTGATCACCAAAAAAAATTTTAAGTACTTCCATATAGAATGAAAGAAAAAAAAGTGACAAAATCATGAGTTTATAAAACTAAAATACCATGTACCAGGAATATAATTTTTAAATAATCATTTAAAATATAATATAGAAATAAAATTATTACAATTCAATGTTAAGCTCACAATGATGATAATGACGAAATCATCAGCAACACTGTAAACAAACAAAAAAATTAGATATATATATGTAAATATCAAAGTCCACAACCATGTCGACGACCATCATGCCCTAGCCATCAACATGTCCATGAACAAAAATAAACACATATAAAAACTCCTACGTAAAATTTTAGGTGGCTTGTATCTCCTAACATCTTAGGTAAAAGAAAATTTTAAATATAATAACACTGTGTAACTGCAGGTGGGTAAAGGCAATGTTTTTGGATTCAAAATGATGTTCATTGAGTCCAGAGCCATATGGAACAAGGCTATTAAAGATTAACTGATGTCACTGAAAGTTTAGTAACACAGCATGAGGTGGTACACTGGTACTAGCATTGCTTCCTAAGGTTGTACACAAGCACTAACAAAGACAATTGTATACACCAAAACATTTGTAGATGTGAATAGATGCTGTCGAAAAACTAACTGGAACATTCACATAATAATCATCAAAATAGATGATCATTTTTGGATGATGACACAGAAAATTTAACATGACGAGACACTTTGTAGAAAGTGAGAATGCATTGCATTCTCTTTGAAGCACTTAACTGACGACATCGTACTCATTACTGCAGAGCAATCATACTTCTGCGACACATACATGAATCACATGAGTTAACAAGGACGAGAAGTCGGTGGTGCACTTAATAATAAAATTAGTATGGTCACACATACTTCTTAGGACATATTCAGGTAATTGAGGTCAAGAAGCACTTTTTTTTTGTAAAAAAAAAAAAAAAAAAATTCACTAGATGATTTATACAAAAAAATTCTATATATATATATATAAATGCGCTGGTAAAAAAAATTCCATCTAGACTTGTGCTTTTCTGTAATCTTCTTGTATTATTTGTAGGTATGAAGAGAAGACATTAATAAATTTCACTTTCTTCATAAAACATTGAAAACTTCAAAATGAAGATCATTTTTACTATTCAATTCTTCATAAAACAAAAAAATCTTCAAAATGAACAAATCTTTTTTTTTAATACTAAAGTAATGAGGCAAATGGCAAAATAAAAACTTAGAGGCTTTGGGTATGAAATAAAAATTAAAGTAAAAGGCACTATGCACATAATAAATAAATAAATATGGGAACTTTTCAAAATAACTTGATCTTGCATAAACACTGTAACAAATATCCACAAACTTCTTATATGATTAAGAATTTACACTTGATTATCAATGAGCCAAAATTTTGCAATGTGAGGATGAATTGCTACACACAAGCAAAAATTAACTCTGAATACTTTTAATTGCACCTGCTAGAATATTTGGAGAAAATGCAGCATAATAAAATAAAGTTATCGAAGGTAAAATATATCAGTAATTTTCAGGTAATATAAATTTAAACTTCCTTGTTTTGAGAAGACTTAGAATAATGATATGGTGTGAGTAACTGAGTTCTAGCAGCATACAAGTCAACAATTTCACTTGATGAGGATATTTACTTTCACATGAGAAACGTTAACTTACACAGTATTATAATCAGTAATGAAAGTTATTTATTTATTTATTTTTTGAAGAGAACTAAGTAGTAAACACTATTTGTAGCTTCACAAACCGAAGAACTCTAATGAAGTGGTTTCATAAATGGATATTTTGCCTATAAATGAACAACATCTTCACCAGGCATCTTATGGCTGGATACAAAACATACACACAAAAAAAAATAAACTATTGTAGATGTAGGAAACTTTTGAAGAAGTACGTAGGTAATTTTATAATTTTTAGCTTCCATGATAACATGTGCAGCAACAAAGAAGAGACCGGAAGAAATGGATGTCACACAAAACCACTGACCACCTTCATCAGGTAAGCAACAGATGAATGGAAGAAAAGTCAGAAGAATGTCATTACAGGTAATTAAATTTTTCTAGTAGCATATACAGGAACAGTCATAATTAAATATGGCAAAAAGCACATAACTTAAGAACTATTGATAGTTAATATATAAAATTAATCTTCACTATTGGCAAGGAAAAAATATTTTTCTTATGGTGAATGGAATTTTTAAGTAGAACTGTTACAGGATTGAAGAAGCCCCATTTCATTTTAAATGAAAAAAAAAAAATAATGTTGCTCTTTTTATTTTTATAAAGCAACATGAGAATAAGGTATGATGATGTCGATGTGGATATGTCATGCATAGGCTTATAAATTTGTGAAAGAATTGAATTTGCCAAAGAGAATTGAAGCAATGAAAATTTTGAACATTTTCAATTTGTTAGCTGAGAGTTCTATAACAACATCAACAGGTAAATTTAAAAACAGGAACAGTTCTTTAAATATTAGAAACACTTCTTAGAGATGAAATCAGACTAGTCCACAAGACAACATGCTAACTACACATACAGCATATTTCACAAATCATCTAAGGAGCAAGTCTAAGAACTTTTCAAAGGGGATAACTGTTTATAAATTTTCATATTATATTTTGTTATTCAGAGAAGCAGGCAATACTTCAAAAATAATCATACAGGATAATTACTACTATAAATTACTTGAAGAATACCAAACTTCAGTTGGAGAAAATAGGCATAATGAGATGAGAACAACTTTTAAGTGAAGAACAAAATTTCTCGGCAACAAGAATTGAAAATAATACTTCAATAAAATTTCAATCTTTTTTTTTTTTAATATATATATTGAAATTCAAATTTATAATTCATTTAAAGTGCCATTAATAAGTAGAAAATTAAAAAAAAATAACCTGAAAGCCATGCCTCCTAAAATATCACATTATGTTCTTGAGAACAATTTTTGCCAATCTTCAAATTCATAGAAATTATTTGAGAACACAAATTCATTTGTAAAAATATTTCAATTTCAACAATTATTCTTCAAAATTATTTTCTATTCCACTGTTAAGTGAGATTCCGGGATATGTAAATTGAGACGAAAATTCGAAAAGAAAATCTGATCGAAAAAAATTCAATTCACATTCCCCGAAATCACACTATGGCTTTGATCGTATAGTGGCAAATGCAAAAGCGATGTAAACAAATTTAAATAAATCTGAAAAAGAAAAATGAATAATAACTCACCCCTTGTAGCTGATAATGACACAGAAAATAAGAATAAGCAAAATGAACAAACCATAATTCACATTAACACATTTATTTAACATTATTATTATATCAACTCCGGATCCGGGAATCAATAAATATATTCTTAATTAAAATCATAAAATGTTATATTATAGCATAATGAAGCATCAATTATATTAAAGAAAATTTATATTTTGTCTTCTTCCACTGATTTAAGTATTATTTTTAGCAAGTCTATTTTAAACGTGTTGGCTAACGTTCCTTTTAATTGAGATAGTCATTCTTTTAAAACAAAGTATTTAAAGTAAAGTCAGGAGTGGTATGCACTATTATCGTGATGGCAGGCGATAGACGAGAGTTTGTAATAAACAAATATATGCTGTTGAATATTAGAAGCTTGCAATATCTACGAAGGGTTATTATAAAACTTGAAACATAGGGTAAATATATTAATGATTCATATGATCTGAAATTCACAGTAGTAGTATCTGAATTGAGATTTCCATTTTTCAGAGAATATATCAATCTTCAACGAACATCTGAAGGCAATTATCTCTTAAAGGATGCAATCAAAAGTTGAGTGAAGTAATGCGATGATTATAAGCTATTTAAACTTCTTGCTGATCTTTTGCTGTGTGGAATAATCTCCGAGATTTCTGAATGAAAAGCCATCCTGGAATACTTTTCGACTAATCCTTATAACTGAATTTCCTTCAAATATGATGTTATTAATTGGAAAATGGCTATTGCTGACTGTAGATGCCCGCTGGGTCAAAGGCCCAGCGGCAAAAAAAAAAAAAAAAAAAAATAAGAAACGCTGATCCAAAGATCAGTCTTGTATCTTCCGATAAAATTCTAAAACTGACTCTTATTTGAAATGCCTGCCGAAATCTGGAAACGATCTCGGTAACGTCAGCCAATCAGAATATTTCTAAAGATGGCCTGTCGCTAGCACTTCCGGCGAAAAAGATTTTGTAGTAGGATTATGACCATGGAATGGCAACGCACTTAAGAAGCGGGGAGAAAGGAATGTTTGCTATGTGGGAGTTGTCGAAAGGAATTTCCTGTCTGTTTTGAGATAAGGAATAAAACCTTCTTAAAAATTGCATCTTTTGGGATGCGAGGTGAATGGAAAGCAATAAAAATTAAGGGAAACTATAGGAGTTAGAATTTCGTTTCTCTGGCAAACGATTTCAGTAATTTTATGAAAGTTTACCAGAGAAATGGAAAAAGATAATAGAATATAATAAATGTAATTTTAAATGAAATAATTAAAAATAAAGATTTAGGATTTAATATTTAAAATTTAATAAAATTTGCTATCAAAATTGAAAGATGGTGAACGGAAGTAGATTATTAAAATTAACAGAATATACTGTGAGATGAAATCTCACAGTGTTTAAATTATGTTACTGTTTTATTTCTATTGGCCTTATACATCGATGTTCTTTAAGCTTAAATCCATATTTATTTTTGCGCGGGCGATTTCGCTTCACCGCACATCGGCAAGTTCGCTGACATTCGGCTGCCCCTGGCATGGGATGCTTCTCCTTTGAACTTTGTACGATTGTGATGACGTCATCGGAGCAAGCCTCTCACGGCATATGCATTGAATGGGTGGCTATCTTTTGGAGGTGTGTCTATTCGCTGTGCGAGGAGCAAATTAAAATAAGCTTTTTAAATGTTTTCTTTTGGATTTGTTTATTAAGACATTACCTAATATTTTAAATTCTCTAATAGATTTAAATCTTTTCTTTCAGTAACTTTTGAAGTCCCCGTATTCTTACTATAAATTAAAAATTCCGTTAATTTTAAATCAGAATCTGTTTTGTTGGAGAGCTGTCATGACTTAGTTTTGGTTTTAAAAAGATCGCGGGCTCCGGCTCCGGTCTGCCGACACCGATGAATGTGGAATCCGGTAAAGAGCTTTTGCGTAAACGATGTCTGCGATTTTTAACAACTCCTGTTAAATTATTTCTTAATAATTTCTTGATTCATGCTGCACTTTTAAACTAACTAAATAACTTGAATTAATTTATGAACGGTGACCAACAGGAAGCCTTATCTTCTCTTCTCAAGATGAAAATAAAGGATTGCTTTATGCTTATAAGTCTCCTCTTCATTTATTTTACAGACTACACGATCCAAGTAAGAAGTTTCATTTATTTCTATTTTTTACAATTGCTGACCTTAAAGAACGAAGGGTCTTATTGCAATACTACACAACGCATTGTAACTAAAAAGAATTCCAAATTTAATTTTACCTTTTAATTAACGGCCCATAAATATGGAATATAATATATTACAAAAATATTTCCATCACATATACAAAATTAAGTTTATGTAAATTTAAGAAGGGTGAATGTTATGTAAAGTTTTTACAACATAACATTTTATCTCCGCTGCATACAAAAAAAAAAAAATAGTAAAAAAAAATGTTTAGTCAACGGTTATTTAAAACCAAAAGTATTGCAAACATTTTATAAAATTGAAACGAGGAAAATCATGTGATTTGCACAATAACCTCACAAAAAGAGAAATTAAAATTTTAAATTATAGCTACAGAAGTTTTAAAATAGTGAAAATTTGGATTTAAGAAGGAACAAGCTATAAAAACAACACCTAAAAACACATAAAATTTAAGCATAGTACATAAAACACAACATATAGCATAGTACATAAAACACAACATATATATATTACATAACAGTGATGGTGTAAATCAGCATATATTAAATGTCAATGAAATGTATTATGAAATAAAACTATAGGTACAAACAGTTATTTCTCTGCAAAACACAAAACATTTCAACAGATGCAGGATATACATATTATAGGGGTGAGTTGTGAAATAGAACACGAAAACCTATGACTCATGTGCAGATGATGAATATACAATTAAAGCAATATAAAAGTGAACCAAAATAATAGTTAACAATTTTACCAATATTTCATAACTGACATTAACATAACAGTATTTCTGTGTCAACCATAGTAATATAGAAAAAGTTTTATAATGTTTTACCACATAAATATAAAAAAACAACAATATATTGAAATTTGTAGCTTCTGTTCAAAGTAAAAATATTATCATTACTATTATGTTATAAGACATGAGTTTTTTACTTAAATGAAAAACACAATGAAAGTAAAATTATCAGACATCAGTACAAAATAAAAATTTTAAATTTCAAGTAATTTATGAAGCCTTCAAAAAGTATTGTATGCAAAAGAATATTTAGGACATGAAAAGGTAAGTTTATCCGTTATAAATCTCTTAAATTTTTTCAGAAAAATGCAGAGAAAATTTTATTTTATTTTGTTTATAAAGTCTACTAAGCTAATAGATGATTCTTATATTAAAAGCATGAAACATTCTCACAAAATAAGTTAGCAATAGTAATATTGATTTTGTATCAAATATTGAATAACATATGCAGATATCAAAATTTTCAATTTATTTATGATCTTTTTATTTTAAATAATTTTATTTATTTATTAATTAATCTTATCTTTTAATAATTCATAGAATATCAAATGTTTAAACGTTAAGTGCTGAGGAGTATACAAAACGTAAAAAAAAATTCCTAAGATGAAATCTAAGCAATGTGTTAGTCAACCAAAGAACGTAGAGAAGTTTCTCCATAGTATTGGTGACATACAATGCTTTATAAAGACTACCGATTTCCAATATGTGTTTACACATATTTTTCATATGTTTTTACATATGTTATCATTTATATTTATATATGTATACATATTACTCACTCATTCCATTCATACAATGTGTGTTAAAAAAAAATAACCAAATGTCCACAAAAAGAAATAAAATGATCAGAAATATTAATTAATGCGACACCGGTTGACACCAAAAAAAAATTATTTTCTACCCAATTCATAGTAACTACCAAGTAGTCCGTACTATCTACAAGCCGAAAGGATTTACCTAACTGGATGAGTTAGCCTGGGAGAAAATAAAAAAGAAATAAAAAAATTGAAATCAAGGTAAGTCTTTATATTTTATTTTTATATATTTCATTTTCTTTCTTTCTTTTTTTTATTTCATAATTTCATTTCATATTTCTTTTTATTTTTGTTTCATTTCTTTTTATTATTTTCTTATTTTTTTTATACATCATTTTTCTTCAATTTATATTATAAGTTAGATTTTTAGGTTATAGGGTACCCTTTTTTAAATTAATAAAATAGTAATGTTTTGATATCCTCAGCAAGAAGTTAAATAATTCTCACAGTGCGAAAAAATCTATTATAAATTGAAATAACATAGAAAAGATTAAATTTTGACTATAGCATAAAAAGCCAATATTGTAAAAATAAGTGGTATCTTATCAGAGTTTATAAATTATCGCACGAGATGAACCGGAGGGGGGAAAGAAAGCTATTTTCTTTTGTGACCCGACCCCTATGGAAGCCGGCAAGTAAAAAAAATACTTTGATCTCCGAGCCAATACCAAAATAATAAAATAAAATGGACTGCTCTATGATAAATATAATCTACTGACAAAATAAGAAATTACAAATTTATCTATTGAGTACAGAAAAATGCGCGTAGAGCATCACAACTGTCTGAGAACCAAAAATTGGCTAATCTCAAGAGCAAGATCTTGTTAACTTGTCTCCGTAACAGTTGGAAGTCCCACATTCTTCCAAATAAAATGAAAAAAAAAAATAATATCTGGCTGGTAGACCTGTACACCATTTACGGGGATTTTTTGGTCTATGCACAGGAAAATCCACAGAAACCTTGGGTGACAGCTCTAACCAGTGAAAGTACCAGAGATAACCAAAGATACCTTTAAACATGGGGGGGGGGGGGGGTAAAATAAATGCTATAGTATAATAAAAAAAAATAAATCTTTTAAGGGGTATAAAAAGCACAGGAGAAATGGGAATGCTATGAGAAAATTATAAATTTCTAAAACTTAACAGGAGAATAAATTTCATGTCTAGCAACATATAAAATTGTATTTATAATAGAATTTTATTGGTATAAATAATTTCTTTATTATATTATTTCTTTATTCGCAAATTATTAATCAATTATTTTTTAAAAAATGGGTTATTTGCAATTTAAAAGATTCAAAAAATTTATTATTATTATTATTATTTATTTATATTTATTTATTTATTTATTTTATATTTATTTATTTATTTATTTATTTTTTTTTTTGATAAAATTGAAAGGTAATTATTTTTAAGTTTTATGTGAGCAATATTATTATATATTTAAAAACCAATTCTAGGTGAATGTCAAGTAGAACAACTCAGCAAATAGTACCAATAGACCACAATGTACCATATACGCCTAGCACACTGTTGCGCCGCCCGCAGTGCATGGAATGCTGATACTAATCGACTAAATTAACCCACAATGAAAACATCCAAAATTGACAGCAATAAAAAAAAATATGTGAAGAGTGGCATTAAGATGCCGTATCATACAGCAAGTAATAGAGTTCACATTGCGCTGATGAACTCTGAAAGTCACTGCATGATATGTGCATGTAATACTACTTAATATTCCAATGAGATATGAAAGTTAATGAATAAAAATTTAGCATCTTGATAATCATAAAAAAATGCATTGTAATTGAATAAAAAAAAATTTAGAACCAAAATTTATGAGTTACTTAAAATTATTCAACAATAATAAGTATAAAAGACAATTATGATATAAACTTGTCAAACTTTATAATAATTAAATATATTAATTCATTGATATTAAATTTTTATATCGTTATTTTAAAAATTTCATTAATGCATTATAGCATAAAATTCTTTAGATTTCATAATATTAAAAATGTCACTATATTTCTATAAATAACATCACTTTTAATTTTTATAAAACATTATAACACTGTGAAATAAATTGTTTAAAAGAAAACCGTCACATACCTAATAAAAATTTCAAAACTATAAAATTGTATCCTCTCCATATTAGATGAAGCAATTATCAAACTTTTTCATTTTGTATATCAAATAAACACAAAATTAGAACTTCATAAACATATAATGATATTCTATACCATGTCCTTGAAGATAAAAATATTGTTCAATCAGAAACAGGCACACATAATATATAAAAGAAAAAATTTCTCTTTCAAAATTAATATAAATGTACCAGAATATATTCAAAATCAAACTAATATCTGCACATGAGAGAAAACGTAGATATTAAAATAATGTTGAAGTAGTAATTAAAATTTTTAATGTTTATGTACTTGAAAAACGTAACTTTTAAAGAAGTTAATTGCAAAAAAAAAAATCATAATAAAGCATTATAAGAATAATTTAAGTCATCTATTTATAAAAAATATTTATTTAATAATTTATTTATAGGAGTTTATAAGAGAGAGTAAAAAAATATGCAAAAAGTTTTAAAATGGTAAAAGTTTTGAAGCGAAATCGCTAAAATTTTACGTCATCGTAAATGCTTACGAGAGAGAAGAATTAAAAAAGTTAAAAACAACTATGCAGTAAACCCAAGAGCATTTCGCTAACGTCAGGGCACCAAGAATGTTAAGTGAGATTCCGGGATATGTAAATTGAGACGAAAATTCGAAAAGAAAATCTGATCGAAAAAAATTCAATTCACATTCCCAGAAATCACACTATGGCTTTGATCGTATAGTGGCAAATGCAAAAGCGATGTAAACAAATTTAAATAAATCTGAAAAAGAAAAATGAATAATAACTCACCCCTTGTAGCTGATAATGACACAGAAAATAAGAATAAGCAAAATGAACAAACCATAATTCACATTAACACATTTATTTAACATTATTATTATATCAACTCCGGATCCGGGAATCAATAAATATATTCTTAATTAAAATCATAAAATGTTATATTATAGCATAATGAAGCATCAATTATATTAAAGAAAATTTATATTTTGTCTTCTTCCACTGATTTAAGTATTATTTTTAGCAAGTCTATTTTAAACGTGTTGGCTAACGTTCCTTTTAATTGAGATAGTCATTCTTTTAAAACAAAGTATTTAAAGTAAAGTCAGGAGTGGTATGCACTATTATCGTGATGGCAGGCGATAGACGAGAGTTTGTAATAAACAAATATATGCTGTTGAATATTAGAAGCTTGCAATATCTACGAAGGGTTATTATAAAACTTGAAACATAGGGTAAATATATTAATGATTCATATGATCTGAAATTCACAGTAGTAGTATCTGAATTGAGATTTCCCTTTTTCAGAGAATATATCAATCTTCAACGAACATCTGAAGGCAATTATCTCTTAAAGGATGCAATCAAAAGTTGAGTGAAGTAATGCGATGATTATAAGCTATTTAAACTTCTTGCTGATCTTTTGCTGTGTGGAATAATCTCCGAGATTTCGGAATGAAAAGCCATCCTGGAATACTTTTCGACTAATCCTTATAACTGAATTTCCTTCAAATATGATGTCATTAATTGGAAAATGGCTATTGCTGACTGTAGATGCCTGCTGGGTCAAAGGCCCAGCGGCAAAAAAAAAAAAAAAAATAAGAAACGCTGATCCAAAGATCAGTCTTCTATCTTCCGATAAAATTCTAAAACTGACTCTTATTTGAAATGCCTGCCGAAATCTGGAAACGATCTCGGTAACGTCAGCCAATCAGAATATTTCTAAAGATGTCCTGTCGCTAGCACTTCCGGTGAAAAAGATTTTGTAGTAGGATTATGACCATGGAATGGCAACGCACTTAAGAAGCGGGGAGAAAGGAATGTTTGCTATGTGGGAGTTGTCGAAAGGAATTTCCTGTCTGTTTTGAGATAAGGAATAAAACCTTCTTAAAAATTGCATCTTTTGGGATGCGAGGTGAATGGAAAGCAATAAAAATTAAGGGAAACTATAGGAGTTAGAATTTCGTTTCTCTGGCAAACGATTTCAGTAATTTTATGAAAGTTTACCAGAGAAATGGAAAAAGATAATAGAATATAATAAATGTAATTTTAAATGAAATAATTAAAAATAAAGATTTAGGATTTAATATTTAAAATTTAATAAAATTTGCTATCAAAATTGAAAGATGGTGAACAGAAGTAGATTATTAAAATTAACAGAATATACAAAATTAAGTTTATGTAAATTTAAGAAGGGTGAATGTTATGTAAAGTTTTTACAACATAACATCCACAATTTTCAAAAAATTAAAAAAATATGTAACTGCCTCAGAATTCTATTCTTAAAAACAGAATATTGCTATTATTTGCAACAACATAAAATTCATTTTCAATATTGTAATTATATAAATTCATTTCTTGATTGAATAATAATACATTCTACAAAATATAGTAAAATTTAAATATGAATTCTTTAGAATATTGTAAGAAAAAAATGCAACTATTTAACATAAAAATGGCATAACTCAAGAATCTATAAGAATGAGAACATCAAATATTTTAAAATATTTTCATAAATTATATCCAATAAATCTTGAATTAAAGAAACCATTTTCTTTTGAACTAATAAGAACAATTCCTCAAAAAAATTTTACTTGACTTTCTTGAATAACGATCTTAATATTTTTTCAAAAATTAGAACAAGTTTCATGAAAATAACCCCTATTAAAATATTTCAACCAAAACTCTCATAATTCCTAAAAAAAGAACAAAAAGTTCTAAAAAAATTATCTTCAAGAATCATTATTTTTAAAATTGCAATAATCCCAAAGCAACAACGTGCAATTCGAAAGGTACGACAGCGCCAAATGTGGCGGTAAAAAATGTGTTGTGATCGTAAAAGGGTTAAAGTACACGTTGTGAAGTTCTTTTAATAAATTACTATTGATTGTTAAAGAAATAATAAAACTGGAGAGTTCTTACTTGAAATGTAGACAGTGAAGAGGCAAAGTGGTGAAAACAAATATTCTTTATTTCTTTCGTTAGTAGCAGTAGAAGGTTATGAAAATACTTGCTTCTGGTCACCATTTTAAAATAGAAGAACTAATCTTTTAAGAAGAAAAATAGCAGCCAACACGGAATAAATCCATGGGATTCCTTTTAATGAGAGCAGCACAACTTTAAAGGATTAAACTTTGAGAAAGAACATATCCACTTAAATAAAATATCAAACTCATTCGGCCCCCAAAAAAGCGGCACGAACGGCCGGCGGGCGGGCGAACGGCCGGCGGGCTGCGCTCCGCTAAAACTACGTTAAAAGACTACATCTTTTTCACACAACATCAAACCAAATTCTGAATTTAAAATTAACGAGTTTTAGTATTTAAATGATGAATACGGGGTTGACAAAGTAATTAAAAGGCAAACTTTAAATTGATTAGCTAAATTAACATTTACGAGAAATTAATGAAAATCGAATTACAAGCTGCAGAATTTAAAAAAGTTTTCACTGATTGGAAAACGAAACCAAACGATTCTCCTGTCAGCGATCGGCGTCAAAAGGGGGCGGCGCATAATTTCAATGACATCATCATAAGGCAAATCAACTCCGACAAAACGAGAGCTCCAAGACGTGCTCCTAAAATAGCAGAGTGCGCATGCACAAGCTGCCGATCCGCTCCCAACGCAGATATGAATATCGGCGGTGAAAAATGAACTTGCTTTACGGTGAGAGATAAAAGCATCAACATCGCGACGTAAAGATTGAGTTTAAATAGACATCGATGCAAAAAAAAGGCTGAAAGGGAATAAAATTAAACCAAATTTAAATACTGTGAGAAGTATCCTCACATAGCATTCTTATTGTTTTAGTTTTAAGAGCATGGAATTTTTTTTTTTAAATACTAGGGGGCTCTGCCCCCTACGAGCTAAGCTCGTCAACCCCCATTCAGACACCGCAGACTCTAACAGCACGCTAATTTGATCGGCTTTAAAAAGATTTCGGAAGATTGAATTATAATTTGAATCTGACAATTATAATCTGGCGTACTTTTCACCAAACTTTTCTTTCTCTTTTAATATTCAAGTAAAAATACTTTTGTTAGAAATGAAATATTATGATCATCTTAAAATATCAAATGAATGTCTCGCTCAATTTTTAAATTTAAACTGTTTTGCAATATTATTTTTTGTTCATTTTACGTAATAAGTGCAATGTGACGTAAATTCTCCTATTTAAGACTTCTAACGCATGTTAATGAATTTATTGTTTTACAATATTCTTTCTCTTTTAAAATTCACGTGTAATATAGTTTTTATGACGTCATTTTCAATGTGTTACTGCTTTTTATATTTTCTGTTTATAATAGTCACGTGTAAAATAAATTTTTAATTTGAAGCAAACATTATTGTTTGCGCATTTTATACAGTTGGCAACAGTTTAAATTAACACAATTTTCTAAAATATGAAAAAAATATCTCTCAGAATGCTGAAAATTTGAATTTAAAATAGAAATAAAAACCTCAAAAAATGGTTCAAATTAAAAAACTAAATGCAGTCTGCACACCGGGAAATTCATACGCATAAAATGATCTAAAAACGATTAAATTCCTGTGTACAGTTTTTGCTTCTATAAAACTTTTTAAATGGAACGATTTTGTCCAACTTTGGCATTAAATATCTCTTAAAATAATTCTTCGATTTGAAAACTGTGTGCATCAGCGTGTTTATCAAACATTTCTCTATAATACTACCGATTTTCATATTTTTGTATGCAACAGTTTTTTTAATATTAACGAAGAAAGGCCATGCTTAAGCATTGAAATTGGATGCCGATCTGCCGGGAATATCTACGCAGATTTTCATTGGTCCATTTCCAAATCAAAACTTTTTTTTATATATAGAAGGACTAGTTGAAGCCCAGCGGTGTAGTGGTCAGTGTCAGCATGCCTGTCTGCCGCACCGCAGGTTGAGAGTTCAACTCCCGACTGCGCATGGTTCACTCAGCCTTTCACCCCTTTGGGGTCGATAAAATGAGTACCAAGCTTGCTTGGGAACTAAACACCGAGGGTCTCGCGTTAGGTTGACCACCTGGCCGGGACGTATGCTGCATAGCACCTCGGGGCCCAGGGTCAAGAAAACAGAGATGGGCACTGTCGGCCCAGATCCTTCTTAGATTGTATAGACACAGAGTTTAGTTTTTTAGTTAGAAGGACTAGTTTCCATTGATTAATGCGGTAAATTAATCTTGTGATATTACCGTACTAATTGAAACGAATGAGAAAATCAACAACAGATACACAGCCAATTTTGTCTATTTATGTTATGTATACTGAGTTTTTTTTCGATGTAAATAATGTATTACAATATTATTTTAGATGTATTATTGTTAGAAAGTACATATTACAGCTTAATTTGAAAAAAAAAAAAATCTAATTTAAAAGAACTGCTATAAACATGCGAGTTAATTCAATAAGTAACAATCAAGAAACATTGATGAGTTAATTCAATAAGTAACAATCAAGAAACATTGATGAGTTAATTTTAATTCTGTATTACTACAATTCTTTAAGTTATTGATGTTAGCTTACTTAACCATTAGGTACATTTTGATCATGTTTTTTACTCCCCCATTCCTCTCGGATGCAAAAACAGGAAGAAAAAAAAATCATAAATAAACTTACATTTTTCATTGTGCTTAAGTATTTTAAAATCTCCAACTCCTCTTTCTTTCCATTCCTTTTTTGCAGGATCAAATCTAAAGAGTTTGGCACGGCTTACAAAAATAGGAGTTTCCTCCTCTTCTCCTGTTGTTACTGTTATAAGTTCTGGTAAAGGTATGACTGGCTCAAAATGTATATCAGGACCTTGAGCAACTGCCTCTTCATCTGTAAAAGTGCAAAATTTAAAAATTTTTTTTTTTTTAAATTCATTATATTGTAAACTTATAAAGTGAAATCATGGTTCATACACCTGAGAAAAAATAAAATTCAAACACTTTTCCAGCACTAGTTTGAAAGATTGTTTAGATACATGCAATATTTGATGCATAAAAATGGCATAGAATAACACATAAGGAAAATAGTCATCAGATTGATTATCTATTTCAAAGAAGATCTTTTAATTTTTATAAAAGGCATTTTCAAGACATCATATTCTTAGAGAATTTTTAAAGAATAATGTGTTTTAACTTAAGTACCATGGGGAAAAAATTTACATATAATAAAAAGTTAAGAAAACAGAGCTTGTTTTTCTTCTCTAAGTAAAAAAAAAAAAAAAAAAGGAGAGAGAGAGAGAGAGAGAGATATGGTATCACTAGAAAAGTAGAAATCAGGAGTTAATTTGAGAACTAGTTAAATTTTAGGAATTCTGAACACTGATCAGGAGTCAAATATTAGCATTTTAGGAGTTGTACACACTTTTTTACAAATTATACTTTATAATATTTTTAATAAACATTCTCTGAATCCTCAAACCTTACAGCATTTGCACTTATCCATACAAAACAAAGGTTAGATAATTTACTTTTACTTTTTAAATACAAATATATATATATATATATATAAAAAAAAAAGAATTTATAAAAAGGAATAAAATTTTATTATCAGTTTCTGTGAAGTTTTTACTGATTGACAACATTCGCGAATTTTATGAATGACAGATTGAAAATTTCGCAATATTTTTCTGCGACAGATTAACAAATTTTACAAATTTTTGTTGTTATTTGTTAGAAATTTTAAAATTCAAGGACTATTATTACATTTTTGGAAAATTTCCAGCACTTTTCATTTCTTGAAAATGAATACTTTTTTTCCCGGCACTTTTTCTATTTTTTCCAAAGTGTACAAACCATTGAAATAGTTTACAACAAAAGTAAAAAGAATTTCCTAATACTGAATTAGTTTATGTTAAAAAAGGAAGAGTAGCTAAGGCTAAGAGAATAACAGAGATCTGAAAAAAAAATTTTTTTTCAATGCATCTTTCATGCACCAAAAAATAAAAATTATTAAAATTAATATAATTTGTAATGTTTGTAAAGATATTTTGCTTAATAAATTAAAAAATAAATAAACTTTAAAAAATTGTTTTACTAATTTGTTCTATAAGATTGCCAAAGTTTATAGAACATATAAAAGACATTTAAAATTTGTGTTTAAATAAAATTTATAATAACTTCTTTTGCGGCAATAAACTTATCACTCTACAGTATATAAAATAAGCACAAGCTCAGTAAATTTTTGTAGATAAAAGAATTAGTAATAACATTTTTATTTTCTTATTTTTATTTATCCAATTAAATAAATAACAAATTGTGGCTAAAAGAGAATGAAAGATAACCTTACTTTTAATTTTAAAAGTGAATATGTATTAAATTTTAATATGTGATTTCAGAAATATCTGAATTTTCAAAGTCAATAACTTATCACTCCATAGAAAAATTACAATTGTACAATTATAGTAGCAGGGATTCATACCTTTTAAGACTGGATGTTGCTATACTTAATCATATTCAAAAGTAAAAAAAAAGGAAATATATATTGAAAGTGTATTAAAATGTATGCAAGTTAAAGTAAGAGACGGGAAATAATGGAGAGAACAAATATTAGGAAAGATAAATAATTAAGATAAGAAAGCATTGAGAAAAAAAAATGTTTAACGTATGTTACTTTAATGCGAATAGCTACAAAGTGTGAAACGGAAAATTGTAAAATTAAACCAGCACGTACAAGATTATCTTCCAAAAACAATACTCAAGTTGAATTATTTATGGTATTTTACATTTTAACATCTTGAATTATTGTTAAAGTAATCCTGGATAATATAATATCGAGTATCCTAATAAGTTACTATACATACTATAAGTTACTAATAGCCGCCCTTGGTGACCAGTTTGGTCTTCCTTAAAATTTATGTTTGGGAAAGCATGCTAAAAATTGTAACATGTTACTTTTATTCATAATTTAATTTACTTGGACTCCCTTAAATATAATTAATATAATCCCTTAAGCTAATCTAACAAAAACATGACTGTGAAAAAAGGGAGCCAAGTTCAGTAAAAAAAATCTGCCAAGGAAAGAAGTGATATCTAAGTGGGTGCCAAGTTCAAATAGAATTCACTCAAACTTACCTATTGAAGTATTATAGCATTGTTTAAATTGTTTAAAAATTAAAATTATTGATAGCATATTAATAATAAAT
Source organism: Maratus speciosus (assembly GCA_963932465.1). Lineage (NCBI taxonomy): Eukaryota > Metazoa > Arthropoda > Arachnida > Araneae > Salticidae > Maratus > Maratus speciosus. The sequence goes on from OZ010791.1 coordinate 148,112,954, forward strand.
CTAGAGCTTGGCAAGTTTTTACTTACGAGTCATTTATTTTTATTAATGACATTATTATATCTAAACTTGTTATTTCATGTTTGGAAGCCTTAATTTGAGTGTTTTGAGGCTCCTTAAAGGAGTGCAGTCTCTAGAATGATAAACAAGTGTAAGTGTATCTGTCTCTTTGTCTGATTGCATTGAAGTTTCTGGAGAGGGGGAGGGTCGCTAGAGTGATAACCAAAGATGAGACGGAGTGTATCTGTGTGTTTATTGGTATTTTGGTCACCAAATTTGGTGATATATTGCCAAGTTGGTGACAAACTTGGAAGCATTTGGCGACAGAACAGGGTCCCCCCTATGGTAACCTCCCTTATAGGTATGGAGATGCATTAAATGCTGTTCAATAACCAATGAGATGTGTTTCATTCGGGCGTTGCCATTAAACAGTTAACAAATAATCGTGATTTCCGTGCCACGTACGATAGCGTAATATATATATATGAAAGGATAAAAAGCCTTTAAAATTCCAAATTTAAATTAAAATCCGAAGTCTCTTTCTTCTAACTTTAAATCTATTTCTAAAACCAGTTTCTCCCCTTGCAACTTTGTTTCCCAGCATTACATCTTATTACTTTCAGAGATCATTTTAGGACGATTCTTAAAAGTGAAACTGCTAATCTAAGCGCTTTTTGCAGGCATCTGTGGGTAGGGCTGATACGTCACAGTCCTTGGGCATTGTGCGGGTCTTGACCACAGATCAATCAAAACTTAATGAACCAATTAAATTAAATGTTCCTCCCAAATTAACAATTCTGCCCTCTGCTGGAAAATATTAGAATCTTCACCATATTATCCAGAACACGCACGAAAAACGAAGGATTTTGGCAATTTGAGATGCTGGCTAAACTTACGCCAATGTAACCTCCCAAAATTCTACGCTGTTGACTCCGGGACCGGCTCGCGAATCTGATGTATGATAAGCAGCCTAATAAATTAGTTCGATTAGCATAAAGGGTCGTGAGTCAATTTCTCATCCCATCTTAGTCATCATCTAGGACCATACCGCCGGAATCATTACGTTATTCTTAAAGAAGTCGACAGGATAAAGGATGCGCGTGAAGAAATCCCAAGCCTTAACCTACACGAAGTGAAATTCCGAGAGCTGAGATCGGCCACAAACAGTTCCTTTAACCCAGTGAATGTTGAATTCGGACCGGACAGATCCTGCTCATCTCCTTTGAAAAGTCCCAAGCCTAACCACTTGCCAAAGATTGCTTCAGTATCTGTGTGACTATGTCCATCTACTAATGTGACGATCCTGATCGCAACGAACTGCTTCTTAAAAAATCACCTGCCGTAAGAAAAACAAATAAAGAAAAGAAACTTTTCTTTTTCTTTCCCGGCCAACCAACGAAAAGAAAAGGAATGACCTCAGTACCGAGAAAAATTATGCACTGCGTATCATCGGAGTTTTCAGAAAGACCACAACATCCCGATCTAATGGATTTATTAATATCGATAAACTTTTCAAAAAAGCAAAACTGTACGTATCTTTCTGAAAAGAACTTTTATCTAGTAGAATGTCTGTGTTAACGAACTTCATATTTCGTTGGAGCTGCACACACTGCAATTTTAAACTTCTATTTAATTCTTCTATCGACTGTCTAGTAAAACACCTGTGATTTCGCTTTTGCATACGAAAGATGACTGCAAGTCAAAGTTCTTCATTAGGAATGCTTTTTCTCTTATCAACTCAGTGAAAAACTGTGTCAAAAACTTTTCAAGGTCGCGATCATGACTGTTTCATCTCCTGGATCACCCAGCAAAGCAAATGAGTCACTCTCATCCTTAAAATGAAGAAACTTATTTATTTTATTTTTCAGCAGATAAATGATGAGATGAGGCCAGGAAAAATTGACTTAATTATTTATCGTTAAAAGTTATTTAAAATGAAAAAAAAAAAAAAATTAAAAAAAAATTAGTGTTTTATTATTAGTGTTTACTATTTTTTGTAAAAGTCATTGGATTCACAGGTATGTTTCTTTTTATTTATTTATTTTTATTTCAGATTGATGTTTTTAAGTTAAAAGTACATATAAATTGATAAAAGAAACAAAAAAAGAAGGAAAGACAGAGTAGTTTTTGCATTAAAAATAATTAAGAAAAACTACGGATTTCTCCTTGCATTATTTATTTTATGAAATATTTCAGTAATAAGAAATGTTTTTTCTGTACATTAAACAATGTTAAGTTCTTCGTGATAATGAGAACTATGAATAAGATAACAAAAAATACTGTTAGCAATATGGGTATTACATTAAAGGGATTTTAAAGATTTTCAGCAAATTTAAATTTAGTATTTTCAAATTTTTATTACTTTTATTTTTTGTATTATTTCTTGTGAGATTTAAAGTTTATTATTAAAATTATTGAAAAATTTGATGTGGACATACTGCATGCGCGTTAAAATCGGGATAAACTGAAATAACAGTAGTTTTGTTTTCTTATTCATCAGGTGACGCATACATGCGATCACCAAAAAGTAAATTTATTTAATTTTAATGTTTTTGGCATACTGTGAATAAATGTTGAACTAGTTACATGATTTTAAACAAAAAATTATCAAATAATCCTGTGCAAATGAGTATTTGCGTAAGTTTAGTAACCTATTCCATTAATTCTTTTTTTCTTTAAATACAGATGAGCACGCTGAAATTTCTAAATGTTTGTAAATTGTTATTTATGCAAGGTTGTGTGTTATATTAATCCATATTTGAATCATTTTTGTGTAGACAGTTTTTATTTTAATGAGAACGTTTTCAAGTATTTCTTTTTATATATAGAATATTATACAAATCATTATTCATTTACATATGTTTGTGTATAGCTGAATGTCATATTTTACCTTATGTTATATTTTAGTATTTGAGTTTTTAATTTTTGGTATTTTTATCCAGTATTTTTTTTTAATAAATCCCATTTCAGAAAAAATATGAGCAGGTATTTAACCCCTGTCACTTTTAGGAAACAGGTGAAGGTCCCGCCCCCACAATGTTAAAAATATTTCCCATAATTCAATCATTGGTTTAGACATGACCTTGGTAACCCCACTTTAACTGTGGTAAATCCAATAGTGTCTAATTCCACACATTCAATTTTTAAAGATGACCATGGTTCCACCCCATTAAGTCTTTACACAAAATATTTTTTTTTTTAAGTAACTTCCACCAAAAACAACCCTCCACAGACAACGGGGATTCAGTGACTTGCACAATCTGAGTGAATGTGGCAACTGTTGATAAAATAGGGGTTCAACAAAATACAAGATCATTAAAAAAATTGTCAATGGGTTGCCATGCACTTAGAAGTCTTGGTCATAATCCTGTTTGTTTGAACCAGGGTCTATTATTTTATAAATTTTTTTATTTGTTTTATCTATTTAATTTTCCTGTTTTATTTATTGATTTTTTTTTTCTTTTTGCCAGTAGTAAAATTCTTGATTTTTTAAAAATTTAGAGATTTTTGCTATTTGTCAAGAGCTGAGTGAGATGTAGATGTGGTTTATTAAATTATGACTTTAGTTTATTAATGCCACGGAGGAAAATAAATACCCCAGTCTGCAAATTAGTAAACACCATTGCTTACAGGTAAACTGCATCTGCATCTTCACACAAAAAATAAACATAAAGCTCATTTTTCTTTTTCTTTTTTTAATTTTTGCTAAAATCTCCATTGAGATTTAGGATATGCGAAAACCGTAAATGGTTTAGGATGTGCTAAAACCTCCATGAGGTTTAGGATAAATATTACTCACTTTGTAAATTGGCTTCAATATATTTTTCTTTATTTTCATTGTGCACTTCAATATTATTGTTATATTTGCTTAATGTTTACAGCTTTTTTTTTTTAATCAATTTTATATTTCAACATATTTTTAACATCAACATATTTTTAACATTTTCACATTTCCAAATGAGTGAAGAAAGGTTTCAAATTTTTAAATATTTCTATAATTTGAATGTTTTGTGCATAAAACAATTTTTTTCCCAGTAATCATATGTGAGTATAGTTTTATATTTATCATATTTTTTAATATTACCTGTATCGGTGTATTTTATAATAATTTCAATTATTGTGGAAATCATATCAATTTATGCCATAAGAGACTAAATACAAAACTTACCTCGGAAAAATAAGGAAAAGATTCCTGTATTATGTGCATAAATTTATATTTTTACAGAGTTTAACTGTATAAAACAAGGTGAAATATGTGCTTAAATATTCTAACTGGAAAAAGCACAAACTTGAGGACTTTCAAGTAAGAAAATATGGTCACTACTTTAAATTGTATCATTTTTTATTATTGTGTTTTTTTCCCATATATTCCTAGTATTATTATTGTTGTTTGTGTTTTCAGCTTTTCTTCGTATTTTATGTCATTATATTTTTCAAATATTATATGTAAAGTCCGATCGGATTGTCTCAAGAGGCATATCCCAAACTTAAATACTTCAGCTTAAAAATTTATAATCTTAAATTTTTCCTTAAAATTTATGCCTCAAAATTTAAATTTTAAATATGTTTTCCAGCAGCAAAATTCAGTTCTCATATCTTAGCAAACTTAACTTTAACGTTACATTTAATTTAAATTTCCCTTCAGATTTAACTTTAACCCTAATCTGTAATGTCGCACTTATCTGTTTTTGTATTCACCATTCTCCGTGCGAGTCCCCCGGATTTCCAGGCAATTCCGGGTTCCCCTCTACTTGGAGGGGGGGATATAAAAGGATAAAAAGCCTTTAAAATTCCAAATTTAAATTAAAATCCAAAGTCTCTTTCTTCTAACTTTAAATCTATTTCTAAAACCAGTTTCTCCCCTTGCAACTTTGTTTCCCAGCATTACATCTTATTACTTTCAGAGATCATTTTAGGACGATTCTTAAAAGTGAAACTGCTAATCTAAGCGCTTTTTGCAGGCATCTGTGGGTAGGCTGATACGTCACAGTCCCTGGGCATTGTGCGGGTCTTGACCACAGATCAATCAAAACTTAATGAACCAATTAAATTAAATGTTCCTCCCAAATTAACAATTCTGCCCTCTGCTGGAAAATATTAGAATCTTCACCATATTATCCAGAACATGCATGAAAAACGAAGGATTTTGGCAATTTGAGATGCTGGCTAAACTTACGCCAATGTAACCTCCCAAAATTCTACGCTGTTGGCTCCTGGACCGGCGATCGGCTCGCGAATCCGATGTATGATGAGCAGCCTAATAAATGAGTTCGATTCGCATAAAGGGTCCCGAGTCAATTTCTCATCCCATCTTAGTCATCATCTAGGACTATACCACTAGAAGCATTACGTTATTATTACAGTGCCAAGTTGGTGACAAACTTGGAAGCATTTGGCGACAGAACAGGGTCCCCCCTATGATAACCTCCCTTATAGGTATGGAGATGCATTAAATGCTGTTCAATAACCAATGAGATGTGTTTCATTTGGGCGTTGCCATTAAACAGTTAACAAATAATCGTAATTTCCGTGCCACGTACGATAGCGTAATATATATATAGAATAGATAGTAAATAATATACTACTTTATTGCTGCAAAATTGTTATTCTAACAATTAGATTTAATTGTATTTGGTTCTCAGTTTGAGATAGAATAAAATCAGATTGATTTTCCCCATTATTTCACATTAATTTATATTTTATTCTTATCTGAAAAAGCATCAAATTTATTAGAAACAAATAAATTTACTTGGAATCATCTTCAAGTTCCAATACAGCAAATTACTAACATAATGACACACTACAACACCTGAACGTAAAATTAATAATAATAATAATAATAAAAGTTATCTTCATTACCTTCTACAGAACAATTCAAATTGGCAAACAGCGGAGTTCCAGCCCCTTCAAATATCTTTTTCTGTGTGGGAGAGGTTATTGAGCCAAAGCCAGTTTTGGAGGCTAAATCTGCAAAACTGAGACTACTCGAAGTATTAAACATAGGACTTCCAGATTCTTCTTGTGTAGTATCTTGTGTAGCAACATCAGATTCTAGAGTATTATTTCCAGAATCATTCTGAATGATTTTAGTTGATGTGCCTATCAGTGAGAAAATAGAAAGAAAAAATAGTCATAGGCATAGATTATGAAACACTTTCCAATACTATCAGATTATTAATATATTTAATTTTTCTATATAATGAAGCAATATACCCAGGGGTAGAGAATTTCTAGAAAATCTTATCAGCCAGCAAAATGCAACGCACAGTTGAAAACCGTTATGATATAATTTACATAACTAAAAAATAGATGATTACTATTAAAATGCCTTTTCATAACTTTTTTTACTATAAAATTATTAAGAAATATAAGAGAGGAAAGTTCAATATAGAATAGACCTTAGTACTATGTTTACAATACAGTAATTTGGAAAGCTGCAAAATATAGCTAACTAGCAAATAAATAAAGTTTACAGCATATCTTTATAGTTTGCAGTTTTCATAGACTACCTAGAAATTCACACACCCTGTCAGAAAATTCATTCGCCAGTGGCGAGTAAAATGATGTGTTTCCCCACCACTGGATATACTGAAACAAATTAAAAAACACAATTCAAGAAAAATTCATTTTCAGCAATTGCTGTCAACATCCAGTAATGTGAGTGAATTCTTTCACGCAGTCATGTATATTATATATAGAATTTATACACATCATGTAATACATTAAACATGCATAACACAATGCAAAATGAACTTCCAGCAATTATTGATCATAGTAAGTTCTGTAATCAAATTCTTTACAGTGTCTTTGTAAATGATGCATATCTCTGTAAAAAAACTGGTTAATTTTTTTTTACTTAGTCGCTAAAAACATAAGTCTGAAGTAAGATTAATTATTAAAATGTAAAATTTCTGGAAATATTTAAGTGGTGGAAAAAAAAATTACAGGAAAATAAAAAATTATCACAAATAAAATCTTTTCTAGCAAATCGTTTTTAAAAATAATCTATATAATAAAAGCTTAAGTCACGTGACTGTCATCAACAGTTCCGGGTTGACCGCTTCGCCTTTTGTATGTCAGGCGGCCAATTTGGCAATTTAATGTTAGCTGGGAGCAGGTGATAAATCGCCAAATATTGTTCCATCGCCATCATGTCATCAGTATTATAATAGTCCATTTCATGCGGCTCTCATAAACAATTTTTCGCAGACGTAAAACAAAGCATTTGATATTGAAATTAAATATCATGGTTTATGGCTTTATTTATTACTTTACTCTTTTCTTTTTTTAACGCAATAATTGAGAGTCATAAATTTTAAATACTTCAGTTTTAAATTAAAGTTATGCATTTTAAATAAAATGAGTGAAAGTACTATATTTTAAATGAAATTAACGAAATACTAAAAAATACGACACAAACAATGTTTGGCGATTTATCACCTGCGCCTGGTTAACATAAAAATACGGAGTTCATGATTTTTGTATCAGAATCTTCGGATTTTGGCGAAGGATTGACCAAGTAAATTAAATTATGTATAAAATTAACGTGATACAATGCTTAGAATACATTTAAGGGAGGCCAAACTGGTCGTCAAGGGCGTCTAGTAAGGAAAGAAGCTTGCTCATATGTCTTTCTCTGTATGTGCTGTGTTCTGAAGAAATTGATGTGCACAGAGCTACAAGATTTGGCAGGTAGGTGTAGGCCTGTATGTCTGAAGTTATGCACCTAGAAGCCTGTTTTTTCATTTTTTGATATTTAACCAAGATATTAATTGGCAAGAAAAAAAATCAATCGTCTTCCTGAGAATTGAACCCACATCCATTCAAACACTGTGTGGAACTGAAAGATGGAGCATTTACTAACCATGCCACAGTTCAAAGAATGCGAGCTTATTTCTGAAGCAATCATTGACACTTATGGCATTACATCTATGACGACATTTAGATACCATTACTGGACAGCCCTACCAGTGGCTGAGAGGTTCTGCTCTCAAAGCTGGTAGACGGGAGGTGCTGGGTTCGAACCTAACCACGCCCTTTGATTTAATTGTCCGAAGTTTTCTTTGAACTTTGGATATCCTTGCGTAAATACGGGTTAGGTTCCCTTAGAAAGACCCTCACACAGAGTATCCCCCCCCCTCCCCCCACGGGTCTATATCCCTTGTGCAGATAATCGGTTGTCATACATAACACCACCATTACTGGACATGGTTTTTGCCCCTGAACAAAAGGCAAATTTCAATTTATTTATTTAATATTATTATTTTTTTCTTTTACAAAACATTGTATTGTAGACCTGCCAACCTTTGTAAATGAGAAATCGTAGCACACAAAATTAAAATTAATCTGTTGGTTGGTTGGTTTTTCGTGTTTCGCAGTCATCTTTTGATATTCGTAAAAGGAATAAAGTTTCAGTCTTTCAACTCAATATAGTAATTTTTTTCCTCAGAAAATTTTTATACGATTTTTAGAATTCTTGTTTCACAGTGTTTTTTGACATTTGTAAAAGGAGTCTGGTTCCAATTTCTTATCCCAGTGCAGTAAATTTTGATGAAATTCGCGATTTTTTCCCCGCGATCGTTTCAGGATATGCACAATGTTTTCCCAATTGGGAAAATTCCTTTATTCTGCAAGGGAAAAAAAAAATCACGAACTTCCAAGAAATTTCAAAATATACTACTTGCAGAAGAATCATAGATCTGTGGAAGAATTTACAGGGAGAAATACTGCACAACATTTTTCATTAAGCAGGACTTTCCTTTTCCGTGCGCAAATTGTGCGATTTTGCACACTATTTCAAACCTTGCCCCTCAAAGAACCCCCCCCTCCCTCCTCCTCCAGAGATTCATAAAATGGCACCACTGTTTGTAAGGAAGGGAACTCCTGTACTATAAATATTTACAGAAACACGATTCGCTCATGGTTAATATATAATAAAGAGAGTTATGTTAAAAAATTTGTTGGTAGCCCAGATTTTTTTTTTTCTCCATGAGCATTTTTTAATGTCCGAATTTTCGGGCTAATGGCCAATTTTTTTAAAATTTCGGAAATGAATACTTTGAAATTTCGGAACAGAATCACTTCTGAACAGGGATGTAGTGGAGGGTATACGGGGGTATATGCCGTATACCTTCTGGATTTTTTTAAGGAACACCGTATACCCTCTGTTTCTCAAGATAGCTATAGTATAAACACTCTATGATTTACGCTCTGCCTTGAGCGTATACCCTCTGCTTAGAACGTTTACCCTCTGTTTTTTTTATGACTACACCACTGCTCCTGAAAAATACGCTGCGTGGGATAAAAATCGCAACTAGAAACAAAAAAATGCATTTGTGTTTTTTGCAAAAAATCGTAGTTTAAGACCGATTTTCGTAGCATCGTAGTTTATAGGTCAAAATCGTAGCAACTACGATTTTTTCGTAACAGTTGGCAGGTCTGGTATTGTCACCGGAAATACATTGAGGTCAACTGCAAGAGACATGTGTTAAAATTGGACTGTGAGAATTGAGATAGACGGACGCACAAGGCAAGTTAAATAAAAGCTCTTAATTAACTGACTTTTTACAAATCTTGCACACAAGTTCATTGTCAATGAAAATGCAACATTCAAATATTTTCAAGGCCGTACATCATCTTTTTTTTTTTTTTTTTTTTTTTTTGTGTGTGTGTGTGTGTGATTGAAATAAAATATCCAAGTAACAGATTTTGCTCATTTCTTTTCACAAATTCCTCGTCAATGACAATTATTTTTTCTAACTATTCTCCAGGTTATACCTGATCAGGGGCAGGGTACAGGGGAAAATTATCTTTTATGTTTTTGATTGAAATTGTATTCACTGTATTCAATTTTCAAACTTGACAAGTTCTGGAACCCCCCAAAACAAGATTTTACTTCAGAAATAAGGTAGTCTCCCCCCCCCCCCTTTTACCTTTCCAGTAAAAACATTACTTTTTAAATGTAAGCATGTTTATGTTTAGTACAAGTTTAATTTTAAAATATGCTTGGTGGGTGGTTGTTGAAGATTAAATCTAACATACCACTTTTACTCAAATAAGAAAAAATATATACTGATACCCCTTAATGTAGAAAAAAAAAAAAAAAAATCAATTTTAGGTTCTTTAACATGATTTTAAATTAACTATGGATAACAGAGAAAACTTTTCTTTCATTATAATCTCATACAAAAAAATGGTGAAAAATAACTTTTATTTGAGATTGATTTTTATGGATTTTTTTAAAATTGATAATAATAATAAAAAAACTATTGAAAAATGTGCAAGAAAATCAGGAGAAATATGTCAAAAATTAAAAGTACAGAAAACATGGTAAAATTAGGGGGTCACCAGCAATGATGTAATGAGTCTGTATTTTGGATTAAAAGCATGTTGCTTAACTGTTTTAAGTTGCACTTCTTATTCCACAATTTTATCATTTTCTGCAGGGGCTTTGGCAGCAGCGATTCATACAAGATTTTTGAAATTTTTATTTGTCATGTGAAATCTGTATTTATGTTTATTTTCAATAAACTAAATGCCATCTCATATAAATATGCTGAACTAATATGGCTCAAGATCTTTTTAGAACAAGTTCATAATTTCAGAATATATTCTGCAGCTAAATTCCAAAAGTCAGTGTACTTGTGCTGTCAATTTATCTTACAAAATACATTAGTTCTCCTTAAGCAGCCACTCATTACAACATTATATATCTTGTTCAAACATGATTTTCTTATTAATTTCTATGGGTTTTGAAAAAAATCGAAAATGGTTACGATATTTGCAAAAATCTTGAAACCTTTCGTTCTTTTTTTCAAAAAGACAAGGTAATATCAAAGCAAAATATGGTTATTTAAATTAATATCTTCATACACAACTTCTTTCAAACTTGTAGGAAAAAGCAGGAAAAGCTAGTAAAATCATTTTTTAATCTAACTTATGGGGCTGTAGGTAATGACCTTCACAGGGACACGTAGTGAGTACAACCAATCTAGCGGGAACTTTAGAAGTAACAGAATGCCAACACAAATGAAAACAGGAAACATTGTTATGCTTAGAACATGCTGTTGATCAGATGAACAATTAAAGAGACTGAGGATGATTTCAGTATTATAAGCACCATTTTAACAACCGATTTGCTGAATGCAAGAAAAACTTGCAAGAAAATGTATCAGTTCTGCTGAACTAGCTGAATCCCATCACTGCTTACATCTCACACCATACGCATTTTGTTAAACTTAATTGTATTAATTTTATTATCTAAAAAATTACTTTTAGGTGGAGAAAGGAAATCTTCGCATCCTATGCACCCAGGACAAGGAGGCTTTTCTTTATATAAAAAGAAGGTTGATGGCAATTGAAATTCCGCAGCTAAAGCAACATCCTCAGGTGAAGGAACAGTTTCAAACACAATTTGAATTTCTGAAAATAAATAAAAACAACGTACAAAATTACTAAATAAAATTCTATTTACAATTACAGCTAACTCATTACAGTGGAAATTGCATACAACACAATAATAGTTCTCACGATGCGTCCCAATAAAGTGATTACCCCAATTATTAGAAGTAAATTGAATGATGTTTTTTAATTTTGTTCTTGAGATTTTGTCCCAATTAAACAATGTCACAAATGACTGGGATATACTGTATTTAAAATAGTACTATTTTTAAGAAGAATCTCATTCTTTAAATGGAAAAATATTTCACTAACTTTAAAATTATACAATGCTTTTTACATCTTTACAAAATCTGGAGGAAAGAGATTGAATAAAGAAATTAAAAGCCATTGACACTTTTCAGAGTGTGGAAAATGAAAAAAATAACTGATTTTAATCTAAGAAGCAAGAAGAAGAAAAAAAATAGTATTTTGCCCTTAATCGATATTCACCACACATGAAAACCCAGGTTGTTTATTTTACAAATATTTTTTGTAAAAATGATACAGCATTTTATACAGCAGGTACAACTGCAATAGATTCAATGAATTTTATCAATAATTCAACAACAACAAAGATTACTATATAAATAAAACAGATTTACGAGGAATATGATGCAATTTTATTTCTTTTCAGGCCTTAGATTATAAACAAATGCATTCAACATAAATGCTGACATTCGTGTTACGGAGAAGGACTGAGTATGTTAAGCCTCTCTACCCATCATTAGTAAAAATTTTCAAACATACAGAGGAAAAAAAAAAACTTTCATAACCATGACATTTTACTATATTTTCCCTTGACTGAACATAACATGAATATATGAATTCTCATGAATGTAATAAAATTTAGTGAAAGATTAAAAATTTCAGACATTTTATATATTTTTTAGGAAACTGCCTCAAAATTCGGCAGAGTTGGGGGCTATGTATGCTGATGTGATAACACATATCTATATTTAAAGAATAATAAGTTTTTGGAAGAGGATGTGATACCAAAAGATGAACAGGGCTGTAGTGGAGGGTATCCAGTGGTATATGCCATATATCTTCTGAATTCTTTTTTTTTTTAAAGAACTGCATATAAAGTCTTGTTTCTTGAGTATATTTATAGCATATACTCTCTAATGTATACTTTTTTTTTTCTTTACAACTAAAGTACTGGTTGAGAATATGCACTTCAATAACAATTAACAATTTTAATGCTCAGATGTCTGTTCAGACCATTGCCTACTTAATATATATAACAGCCTGTTCATTTCAACGAAAAAGTATAGCCAGGTTTAACCAAGTGGTTTAGCACAAACCTTGCCCAAATTAGCATTGAATAAGCGGATTTCTATTCTGTCTACATGGTCAGAGTTTTGGTTCAGGGTTTGCACGATTGGTTAGAATTTACTTGGGCAAGGTTCCAGTGTTCTCTGGCGATTGATTTCATAGATTAAACACAAATGGGCTGGCCTTATATAGATCTCATATGCCTTGGTTCAGACAGACAAATTAAAGTTATCTCACAGATGTGGGATAGCAAAAATTAAAGGGACCTAAATAACAGTTACAATATATAGTTGCTATGGAGGGTCTGAAAAAAAAAAATCAAATTGGATTTTTATAAATTTTTTTTTCTGCATTAAAATATTGAATGGTGAACAAAAGTTGTAGGTTTCCAAAATAACTTGCCTTTATACTTCATCTATTCCTGCACAATTTGCAATGGCTTATTGGTGATAATACATTTTAAAAAGACTTTTGGTACTATGATTGTGCAGCTGAAAGAAATGTTTAAAGTCTTCCACAAAAAGATACCCCTCCCGGAATAAACACTAACAGCAGATTTTCCGTTATATTAAACAAAATATTTGGATTTACACCTTACAACAAGAATTCCATTAGAAAGGACTTTAATATTTTCATAAAAAAAGTCTTATTTTATTTTTATATTTATTGATTTAACAAGTATTATTGATTTCTTTGTGGTTTATATCCAAAATAAATGTTTTATATGAAAAAGCAAAAAGCATGCTATAATTTCCAATATAACAAATAACATTAAAGTTTTCTACATTTAATATCAGAATAATTTTTTTTATCATTAGAGGGAAAAAAACTGCCTTTGGAATTTTATTATTAAAAAAAGTAAAAAGACAAATTTTCAAAAAAATTTGAAAAGACAAATTTTTAAAAAATATTAAAAAGAAAATTAGGAAATTTCTCACCGTCATCAACATAGGTCTTTTTTTCTTCAGATCCTATGAAAAAGGAAAGAAGTGGGAAAATAATTATAATGATAAATAAGGAAAAACTAAGACAATTTATTCTTAAATTGAAATGTTTGCTTGAGAATTAATTTTTTTAAATTAATTTTACTAATTATAAGTATTAACTTGGATTAATGCTAATATTATACACATATAAAAGCATGCAATAATTAAAGAAATGAGATCATTTTGTTTGTTCAATAACAGTTGTTCTGTTCTGGCAATACATTTGACTCTACAAAGCGAGCAGCCTGTAAAAACAGCAGTAAGCTGTTGATTTTATAACCTTTAACAAGTCAATCCCCTCAATACATGCAGTAGCAATTAAATATATAAATTTAATTCTTAATCTAAGTATACCCAAGTAATTTATGTTTGTGTTGTGTTTTTTGACAATTCAAGAATGTTAACCCCTGGAGGGGTGGTGGGATATATTTTATAATTTTAATCAAGATATGCACCAGAAACTTTAAATTAAATTTTACTTTTATAACTTTTGTGGGGGGGGGGAGGGGGGTTGTAAAACTGCTTTTCCTTATTTTGAAAATCTGCAGTGCGAATTAACATTACAGAAAAACAATTACTTTCCTCTGAAAGGGTTAGTAAAAACTACAATCGTCAACAGTGAATAGAATTTTTCGTAAAAACATATTGCAAGAACAACTATTTTGAATGAAATCACTGTTGATAGAATTACAATTATAATCTACACTAGGAGAATCTGCCCCCTACGAGCTACGCTTGCCAATCCCTGTTCAGACTTCGCAAGCTCTAAAAATGTGTTAATTAGCTCTACTTTAACACATTGAATGCCAAGTCTATTTTGTCTGTCTTTCCATTTGGGTCACGAAATAAGATTCCCGTTACACAATCTATGAGTGTCAGTCACCTATGACTGACACGGCCTAAATGAAAAATTCAGTGTCAGTCACTGGTGACTGACATGACACTCAACGTGTTAATAAGATTATGGAAGAGCAAATTATAGTTAACCGACCAGTGGCAATGTTCTGTAACCGGGTTGATATTCATTTCCCTTTGATTTGGGGAGGGGGGGGGGGTTAAAGGCCAAATCAACTGCTATACACAGACAAGGCTGTTTTCGTGATTGATTAAATAAGATCAATTATTAAACATTTGAAAATCAGATTGTATAAAATGGATAAGTAAACAATGTCACTGCATCCTGGAATTTTATAACAATACTATAAGAAAAGTGTTTTAAATAAAACATTTTAAATATGACATAATTTTCACTAAAACTTTCTTTCTCTTTCTAACATTTAAATGAAAATAATTTTTTTAATTGAAAGGTAATATTTGCACTGTTTTAAACTTGATAACAATATGAAAAAGACTTTGAAATATGAAATAAAGCTTTCATGTAAATATACTGTAAAACAAACTCTTTGGCAATACTATTATTTGGGTATTTTAAATATGGCATAATTTTACACATTTACTGCTTTTAACACATAATAATTTAATTATCATTTTAAAAATTTCTTTGTCTTTTTAATATTCATGTGTAGTACATTTTTTATGACATAATTTTCTCAATTTTTCGCTTTTAACACGTAATCATTTAATTTTTATTTTAAGCTTTATTACTGTTTTTAATAATCATGTGTAAATACATTTTTTAATCAAAAGGAAATAATATTATTTACGCTGTTTTACAATTTGGCAACAATATAAAATAAATCTTTATTGAAATGATGAAATTTTGAATAAAAAATTGACAAAAACCATAAAATAATTAGTCAAATTTGAAAAATGATTGCACATTACACACTGCAAACTCGTCAAGTATGTCCCTGTAAAAAATAGTTAAATTATTAGGCATAGTTTTTGATACTGTAAAACTTTTTTAACGGTACTATTTTGACAGACTTCAAACATTAAAAAGCACTTAAAATAATTCTTAGATTTAAAAACTGCCTACTGCAGCATGTTTATTGAACATTTCTCTATAAATCTACCAATTTCCATGCAATAGCTTTCTTGATATTAGCCTAGAAAGATCTCTGGTCAGAAAAAATTCATTTACGATGGCAACAGCATTAGTTACTTTTATTTTTAGAATAGAGAAATATTTAAAATACAAGCCATTTTCTTTCAACATCTGCATTTTCTATTGAAAAATTTTTAACATACATATATTTATTTTTTACTGAAAGTTGTTCATTTGAAGATGTGCCAGCAGTTCTTACTAAAGATATTTAGATTTATGATTTATTTTTTTAAATAGCAACAATTAAATTACTAATCAATTGTTGTGGTAAAAAGAGAAACAGCAGAAACAATGCAGATTATCATATCTTCAGACATGCAACTGTTATAATGATTTAAAAAAAGCGACAAAGACCAGAAAAAATGACTAAAATGTGCAAAGAAAAAAAAAATTGATTAAAATATGACAAAAAGTGACGAATAATATAAGACATACAGATTTTTTAAATTAAAATACTTTTCTTAAGCAAAATAATTTTTAAATATATATTTTTATTAAAGGATGCATGCTAATTGTCAGCAATAGTAATTTTTATAATTATCAATATTGACTATGTTTTCAAGCCCCCCCCCCCCCCCCAAAAAAAATAATAATTCATATGAGTGTTTACTAGAGATGAGTTCGGACTCTTTTTTTCAGTGCTTGAGCGTGACGATTTTAAATCCAAGCTAGAACAATTTTATGTCACCAGAATCTAAGTCCGATACTGAAAGTATGCAGTAGAAAATTATTATTAACATTTTAAAATTGTTTCAAGATTAATGCTCACATTTAAATATATTTTCTTGCACAGAAAAAAATATTACTAATTATGTACTCCCTCATGACAACGTTTAGTGATTTTCATGACCCTGAAAATGTTTAAAATAGCAGTTTTGTTATTTATACCCAATTAAGGGCAGAAATCTAAAAAAAATCACAATTCTTATTGTTTTAAAATAGTGTACAACAATGTCAGAAAGTTCGGTTTTCCATTAATTCTAGAAAAGGACTTCAAACAAAAAACAAAGGTAGACAAGACATATTTCAAAGACACTTTATGTTACTAACATTGACTGTGAAAAGGCTTCAGAATCAGATACAATATTTCTCCTTATATCCCATCAGAAACAATTCAATTTCCTTTCAAAATGATTTTTAAAGGAACGCCATTTTTTAGCCCAAACATAATTATTTCTATTTATTTATCAAGAATATATGTTAATTTTTTTAAATTCTTATTTTACAGATTCTAAAATTTAATATTAGGAGTGATAATTAGATATTAAACTTAGAATATAGAGACTGTTTTACAAAATATTTAACATTAGAATGCTAAGTTGTCCCCACCTATGTTAAAATTAAACATATTAGGTAAATTTGATGTATAATTAAGAAAAAACTTAAAAATACACCACAATTCAACAATAAATAAATTATAAATACAGAAAAGTTCTTGTTTTAATTTACATTATTACATGAATTAGAAAGATTTATATCAGTATTAGACAAATATATAGTATATACGAGGGGATGCTGAAAAGTTCCTGGCTTTGACAAGAAAGAAGATAGCTAGAGTTAAAAAATTACACATTTATTCAGCTAATTCTGCCATAAGAGCTTGAGGCACTTGTTACAATGTTGTTGCAGCTTTTCTAGTCCTCTGAAATAACATTCCTTTGACTGGTCCTGAAACCATCTCTCAGTAGCCTCTTTGACATCTTCAATGTCCTCAAAATGATGTCCCTTAAGGTGGAGATTTCTTCGGCTGCGACGACACCCTATGGTGCCATTCGTTTGACTGTGCTTTAGTTTCTGGATCATAGATGTAAGCCAAGTTTCATCCCAGTCACTAACCTAGCCAAAAAGTCCTGTTCAGCTTCAAAAATTGCCAAAACGTCTTTGTATGTCTGAACTTGCTCCTTCCGCTGATCACTGTTCAAACATTTTGGCACCCACTTCGTTGAAAGCTTGTGCATGTCTACGATAGTGATAAAAAAAATACCGTACACGCTTCCAGGAGATATCCAGTATCTCGGCTATCTTTTTTGGCGTATATTCGTCAGTCCTCAAGCAGTAGCTCATGGACAGCACTGCATGTTGCAGTTTCAGTTTCGGTGTGAGGGCGTCCACTGCAGGTCTCAACTTCAATGGAGAAATGGCCAGACTTGAAATGAGATATCAGAGTTTTCACTGTGCTGTAAGAAGGACACTTCTGTAGCAGCGTTTGTGACATCTCAGCGTGAACGTCCTTTGCTGGCTTCCCCTGCACAAACAAAAACTTCATGACGCCTCATCACTCCAAAGACATGAAACTTTCTTGTGACCCTGCCATCTTAGCTTTTTCACCCTCAACAGAAAAAATTCTTATAATCAGGAACACCCGATATTATTAGAGTTACATAATAAGATTTTAAACTTTCAAATGAGCCTAATTTGTTTTTTTTTATTTCAACTATAAGTAATTAAAGCCATGAACTTTTCAGCACCCCCTCATAGCGTTGTTGAAGCTTTTCTCATAAGTTATCGGATAGTATGCTTTCACATTCTGGAAATAGACAAAAAAAATTCTGTAATTAATTATGCAAATTTTATATGAAATGGACCTTGGATGGACTCATACTGATATTTAGATATACAGTCAAACCAGTATATTTGTATTGTATTATTTAAAATCATGTACAATAGCGTGATTTGTAAGCTATTTTCCACTTCCACTAAGAAGATACTTAATTCAATGCTCAAAGTTAGCCATACTTAAAACATACAAAATTTTATGGTTCATAATAAAAAACATTTTCAGCTTACTGCCCAATATTAAAGTGCTAAATGAATTAAAATTTTCTCCTTTGCTTCCATAAAAGCCAAATACCCTGAGAAAGAATAAACATTAAATAGGAGCAACTGGATTTCATGGATGAACACTGCAGCTATTTACATTTTTGTGGGGTTAAAATTTTTATAATTAATAGTAAAAAAATTAATGTACACATTTATTAGAATTATGAAAATAAAATATTGAAATTTACCTTTTCCAAAATCAAATTCTTTATTATCTGATGACTTCTGATTATCTGCAGTTGAACTAAATTTGAAAAAAGTATTAGTTGCAGGAGAATCTTTGAATGAAAAGTCACCAAATGAAGGGAGAGAGGATGGAGTACTCCCTACTGAAGAAGCAGCAGAAGATCCAAACCTAGCTATTAAACTACCAGGAGTAAATAATGATTCTGATTTTGGAGCATTTTCAATCTTGAATGAAAATGAGGCAGCAGCTTTCTCAACATCTTGATTAGAACTTTGCTTTTCAGAACAATTCAAAGCATTATTCACTGCATCTAAGAACTCATCAGCAAATTCAGCAGTTTTAAACCTCAAAGCAAAAAGTTCGGGGCATGGTTCATTTTCTGAAAAATCTGTTGCAGCCCAAGATAATGTCTTATCACCACGTTTTTCAAATTTAATATCTTTTGTTAGATAATGATTAAGACAAACCTTCAGAACCTAAATAAATAAATTTTGAAAAAAATTTGAGAAGAATATCATATTGAAAGATTCAATTATAAAGGTAAAATTACAGTTAAAGCAAAAAATTTCAGTTTATCACTAAGGTAATTCAAACACAGACAGGGTTCCTACACAATTTTGGTAAAAAAATTCCCTGACTTTTCCAAGTTTTCCCTGACCTTTCTCAGTAAAAATTCGGCTTACATATTGTTGTAAAACCCTCCACAATGGACAACTTTAATATAGGTAAATGCTAGAAAAAAATACGCTCTGTATGAATTTCTGATTTTTAATTATTTTTCATATTGTTACATAGTTTGCATAACTTTTATACAAAAATTTTAGATTGGATGAATAATTAATTCAAAATTTCTTCATTTACGACAATAATAGAGATCTGATGGAAGTAGTACATCAAAAATTCCCTGACTTTTCCCTGACCTTTTCAAATATTTAAAAAATTCCCTGACATTTCCCTGACCTGTAGGAACCCTGACAGAGAAAAAAGGACAAGTTCGAATAGGACTTGCACCATAGAACCTCCATACCGTTATAACATATTAAGTACCTAGTTTCTTTACAAATATAAGAACCGTTTACTTATACCTAGATGCTTCTTTTAATTGTTGTATAATATACCTATAATTTATTTATCAACTAGCTGACCTGCCTGGTGTTGCCCGGGCCCGTAATAATATTCTTAAATGAACCTGAACTTTGTATCATAGGTCTGTACAGAGGGGGAGGGGGGTAGAGACGGTGCAAATTACCAGGGCCTCGACTCTTGTTCAGTTGGAAAGTTGTGTAAAGTTACAGGTTAAGGTTTTGAATTTTTATTTGTCTCATACAGTCTTTTATTCAAAATTAATTGATGAATTTAATTAAAATTTAATTATGTTTTCAATATTTAAAATCTTTAGATGAAAAAGTAATTATAAATACAGTATAGGATCTATTATCCGGCGTCCCGATATCCGGAACGCTAAACGATCCAAAACCGAAACTTAGTGAAAGCTTTCATTTCATAAAAATTTTTAGTTTATTTTTTATTATTATTTTATTGAAGAGTTAAGATGCTTTATAAATCGATATTTTGAATCTTTTAAACTTTTTCTCATACACCTCAAGGTATCGTAATATCCCATTATGATATCGTAATATCCCCCCCCCCACCCCCCCAAACGCGGCAAAAAATCATAAAGTAATCGGAGAGGCCACTTACAGGGATTAAAAGTGGCTATCGAAATCTACTGCCTGTTGAAACCCGAAAATGTTTATAAGAATAGTCCAAAGCCTCCCTTGATATTCAGATTTTTCTTTTTTTGTTAACCGAGATAATTAAAAAACAGAACTTAAAAAGCGCGAACTTAAAAGAACGCTCTCCCTGCGATCCCACTTATGACGCTCCCGTGAAAGATAAGAATTGAATGTACGCAATCATCGGACATAAGTTTTATTTTCGATCATTTTTATGACTTCGCATCGGTGTAACCTTTAGAAATATGGGAAAATTAACTACATATTCTTAAATTTCGTATTTTTCTGTTTCAAATGCTAAAATCCATTATAAAAAATTTTAATTTTAATCTTTTAAAAAAAATTATTTTCCAAACATCACTTAGAATTTCAACGCGTTTTCCATGATCGAAAATCTGTTGGCAAGCTCTGACCTTTGGCGTCATCTAAAGGCGCACCCACAATTCGGCCAATTACGAGAATGAGAGAAACGTTCGTTTTACCGTGATCATCTGCGTCCATCCATGGAACAGTAGAAAAGCAGAGATCCGATTTTTTTTTTGTTTGTTTGGGAAGAGGGGGGGGGGGGGGTGTGCTTTCGCAGGATTTTTTTTAAATATCAAATTTGTTTACAAATTAGGGGAGGGTGGGTTAATAATGGAATATTACAGTAATTATGCATTTCTTTATCTCTGTGGATTTGCAGAAATCTGCATTTTAAGTGTTGATAATTTTCCCTCTTGTATTTTTCTGTCCGCTTTCCATGCAATAAATTTGTAAACAAAACAAAAATAACTAAAAAGTCAACTTTCAATATATTCCCCTCCCTCCCTCCCCAATTATTGGATGAAGATGCAGTTCAAGTTTGTTTCAATATAGACAATAATGCTCCACTTAGTCATCAGATGACACACAGTGAAATTTGTGAAATGATGACTAAAGATGCATCTGATGATAGTAGTGATGATGATGACAAGAATGAGGAGGTAGAAAAGATATCTAATGAACAATTGATATTTTACACTCAACAATTAATTCAAGACATGGAAAAAAGAAGTTATTTCCATGAACAACAAATAATGTCCTTATATACAATTTAAGACTAGCTTGTAAAAGAAAAACGTTACAAGCAGCCAACTTTAAAAGGATTTTTCCAGAAAACTAATTCCCAAGCATCTGCATCTGAACCCCAAAACTAAATTTTATTTTTGATCTTGTTCATTTGTAAGTTTTATTACAATTTAAAATTATTACTTAACTTTTTTTTTTGTAAATAAAAATTAATTAAACTTTTCCTTAATTGTGTTTTATTGAATTAATTCAACAAATGTGCAATACAGTATTTTTAATATTATTTATGCTAACCTGTATTTCATATTTATGTACATTAGAAAATATTTGTAATAGTGTTCCGAATTACGGAAAAACCCCTTATCCAGAATGCCCCAGGTCCCAAGGATTCCGGATAACGGATCCTATACTGTACATCATAGACTGTAATACTGAAAGGAGAAAAAAAAAAAAAAAAATTGCAATTGATCGGGACCGAGAAAATTTGCCGTAGTAGACAATACCCCACCTTAGACAAATTTTACTCTACATCTATGGATTCGCAGGGACTTGAAATTCTTCCTAAGTTAGACAGATTTCCGTCTTCACAGAGTTTACTGCACTACTATACAGGGTGTCTGGTCTCAACGGTGTCCAACGGCTAATTCCTAAACCGTTAGTCATAGACATATAGTTCCAATTACAAAAATGTTTTAAATCAGGCAAAGAAATATTTTAAAAGCGATTTGGGCCAATACAAACATTTCTTTAAAAAAAAAATACGAAATTTTAATTTTTATACGGTCCCCCGGTTCTATAAATTACATTTAGTAAAATTTTCCTCTTACACTGACAAGTAAGACAAAAAAAAGTTACATTCATATAACATTAAAATTGAGCGAGTTATGAAACTTTAAAAATGCATGACTTATGCCACTTCTCTGCTCTGAAAACAAATGAGTTTGGCTTGGCTTTGAGGGGTTACATACCAAGTGCCTAAAGTATTCAAAGATCTTATTTCATGTGTATCTGCGCTTTGAAAAAAATAGCACAAGTATTACAATTAAGTTAACATTTATTAAGTTTCAGATTGGCTAAAATAACATATGTTTTATTTTGTCAGGATTTGAGATTGTTTCTTTTATGATTTCTTTTAACAAAAATTATGTTATTTTTATAAGTTTTTATGTTACTTCAGCGATCGTATGTATGTTGTTCCAGTTCAAAATTTGTACTCTAACTTTAACTCACTTTTAAATATCCGATCGAGATTACATTTTACATACTGCAGCAAATTCAATAATAATCTAATATTATTATAATATTCGGTGGTTACCATTTATACTTATTTTACAGGATAACACAAAAAATTTCAGATAGATTACCGCCAAGAAGTTTAAGAAAAAGTTTTAGATTAGATAATACACGACTGCGATTGTTGTTGTTTTTTTTTTTTTAACTTTTATGTATTTTTTAGCACTGAATCTGAAAATTACATTAATTTTTAACCATCATGTCAGGATATTTCGCAAATCATAAACTGTCAAATTTAAAGAATAACAAAAATCGGATACTATACAGTAGAGGAGATGGTTGTGTTTTTTCACTTTTGATAATTGATTTTTACATACTTTTTAGCACTGGATCTGAAAATGACCTTCATTTTTAACCATCACGTTAGAATTTTTTTTGCAAATCGTAAATGTGTGTTAAAATATAACGAAAATCTCATACTATAAAACATATGTAAAACTTTTTTTTTGTTTTATTTTATTTCATTCAATAATTTATTCAATATTTTTGCTTATCCTGGGATTCTTACAGCTAAATAGCTGAGTGGTCCGATGAGATGAGGGAGGAGATTCAATTTTAACTTTGAACTTTTTAACTTTGAAATTTGCGAAAAATCCCGATGTGATGGTTAAAAATGAAGGTCAATTTCAGATTCAGCGGTACAGAATACATAAGAATCAATTATCAAAAGCTAAAAAACATGACATAACCCAACTTTTGCAGGCTAGTGCAATCTAATAA
This sequence comes from Maratus speciosus, assembly GCA_963932465.1. Taxonomy (NCBI): domain Eukaryota; kingdom Metazoa; phylum Arthropoda; class Arachnida; order Araneae; family Salticidae; genus Maratus; species Maratus speciosus. Next base: position 148,136,465 of record OZ010791.1, read on the forward strand.
TATTTTAAAATATGTATCATTTTGTAAAGAATTGAGGCTATTAATTTAGAATCATTTTATTTAACAAAAATTCTGTTTTTTCTTTTTTCTTAAATGTTTATTACAAATTGTATATTTTGCATTAATATGTCAGAATGATTAAAGATTTCAAATTTATACTGCAATGTTAATTTTACTCTCAACCATTTTTTAATATATCTGACGAAATTATATTTCGACTAAATTCGGTCAATTTTAATTGTAGAATAACAGGACTTTTTGTGTATTACCTGTCAGTGTAAAAGGAAAATTTTTACTAAATATAACTAATAGGACCGGGGGACCGTATAAAAATTTAAATTTCGTAATTTTTTAAGAAATGTTTTTATTGACTCAAATCGCTTTTAAAATATTTCTTTACCTGATTTTAAACATTTTTGTAATTGGAACTATATGTCTATGACTAACGGTTTAGGAATTAACCGTTGGACACCGTTGAGACCGGACACCCTGTATAGATTTTTTAAAAAGGTACTGCCCGTAAAATTCATTTTCTAATAGAGTAAAGCCTGTTTATAATGGAATTGTACAATAAACTGAAAAAAGGTTTCAGCTCCATCCCCTTTCTCTTTGTTCTATTTAAATAACCTGCATAAACCAGAATTTATCATTAGTCGTTGGCATTTTTATCTAAGCAGGTTTTATTGTTTCTTACTTCTGGTGGGGACCTCATTGTAAGATTGTAACCACTCAAGGAAGGGTGAAAAACATATTTGTCACGTGATCAAAATTGCTCATAACTCAATAGGTATTTTATTTATCAAAAAATGGAAAACACAGTTCAATTCCAAATCGCTTCCATAGTTGGGCCTTCCAATTTTATATCTTTCCATTAAAAAAGAAATTGTAAATCTGTCAAAACATTTTGTGCTTGTTGAGCAGAGCAGTTGAGAACAGCCTCAAATCTTAATCAGATTTGTTTGTGATTACTGAAGAAAGAATCTATTATATTACATTGTATGTCAAAATAAGAACATACAAAAAACATTGCTCACAACTTTTTATTGTACTGAATTAGAAGCTCGAAATTTTAACAAAACTATTGGAGTAATTTAAACTTGATACCTTAAGCTGTTCCTGAAAAAAAAAAAAAAAAAAAAGAAAAAGAAAAAAAAGAAAGACATTGTCAGACGACTTTGTCAAGTACAAAATTGACAGAATTATAAATTAATGATTTTAGGATTTTTCACTTGCTGTACAAGACCTTCCTTAGCTCTTCCCTTCCCACTTTTTTTTTTTTCTTTTGACAGTTATCTGCAGTATTAAAATGCTACTAAAAAAAAATAAAAGCTGTGTCACAATATTAGAAAGAAATGTTATAAAAAAAAAAAAAAAAATTCAATCCTAGGTACATTAATTTTACCTTCATTCTTTTTAAGATATCACAGTTTCAGAAAGCAATCAAACTCATGAAAATGAATCATTTATTGAAACAAAGTTATAATAAATAAACAATTGTTTTTAGGAAATAAGCTCAGAAGTAAAAAATGATGATGCATTTATTTCCTAATATAAAGGTAATTTACTACTTTTGTTTTTTGTACTAATTTATTTATTCTGGAATAAACATGAACATTTATCTATTTATTATATTTAGTCAAACACCTTTTCTTTATTGATTTTGAGTGTACTACATTCTGAAATTAATTGTTATCTATACAAGAAATAGATGCAATAATAATAAAAAAGCATGGGAGTTAAATTAATTTGAGCTTTGTGCTGTTTCCCAATTTCTAAGCAGCAGCAGCAGAGAGAATTAGAAAACAGCCTAAAAAAATTCTGCAATATAATGCTTTGGAAATAATAATGAAATTTACAAAATATGGTAAAAGCTCCAGTCCAATATCCAGCCAGCATTGTTTTATTTATAAATTAAAATAAATTTTTAACAAGCAGCACAACATTTAAAACAATATGTGTTTTTATATTCTTTTTTTATAATGTTTCAGAAATTATTTTTAAAGAAATGATAAGTTTTCTTTTAAAAACAAGTTAAATTTGAAAGCAGGGGTCCTCAAATACAGAGATTCCTAAACTTTTATAATGGCATATCACAAAGTTCAAAATCTAAACTAAATTAACTTAACACAGAAAGAAGATAGTAGAAATAATGTTTATAGTGTTAATACAATGCATGAACTCATTATTATTTTGGATAACTGAAGATACGTAGTACGTAGACAATTTTGACAAAAAATACAGTTAAGGTGTTTCAAAAAGATAATTTGCAGAAACAAAATAAATGCATATAAATAAAATAAGACTATACCTGGTCTCTGCGCATTAGTAATCTCACTTTTTTGCCAACTGCATCATGTAAAATTTTAATATCACCTATACCACGCTCTTTCCATTCACCAGAGCAAAACCTGAAAAGTTTGGCCCGCTTACAAAAAAGAGTTTTTTCATTCTCTTCACCAGTTTTCACATCAACCTATAGCATTCAATATAAAAAATTATCATTTATGAAACAGATAAAAACAGAAAGGTAAAGATATATTAATAAGGAGAGCAAGGGCACAGCGAATACGACCTAGTCGTTATAATACATAAGTACAATCAAATTATACATATAAACACAACTTACTTTCGGTGGCAAAGGAATTACAGGTTGGAAGTAAATATTATCAGCATCAAATGATTCATTTTCTTCATCATCTTCAACATCTGATGGCGTTACTGGAGATTTGGGTGTTTTTGTAGGACTTTTTGGTCTTACGCCACTAAAATTAAATTCATATTTCTGTGGACTTCCAAATCTAAATTCAACAGGAACACTTTCATTTTTAGATTCTTCAACAGAACCGAAATTAAATACAGATGGTGAAAGTGCAGATGTAGAGGAAACAGGAACTGTTTCAGATTTGAGAGCTGTTCCAAATGGAATTGATTTAGGATTTTCTAATTTATCATTTAAACCACCAAAAAGTGATTTTTCCTGTGTAGTTTCAAAATTACTGGATTTACTAAATACGGATGTTGTCACCTCCGTTTTATCCGATGTACTTCCAAAAAATGAAGAAACTGGTGGTTTTGATTCTGATACTTGTGCTATTCCACCAAATGTAGATGCATTTGTAGGCAAATCTGTTTTTGAAGTACCACCAAAAATTGTAGAGAGTTGTGATGAATCAGTTTTTTGAGTTGTCCCACCAGTTACAGTTACAATTTGAGGCGATTCTGCTGTCTGTATGGCACCTCCAAACATTGCAGGAGCATTACTTGCAGCAGAAAATGCAGGTTTAAATCCTATTGTTTCATTCGATTTGCTTGTTAATGTTGAAAGACCAAAAGTAAATGTTGTTGGCTGTGTAGATGGCTTCATTCCAAATACAAAGTCATTACTGGGTTTTAAATTGTCTGATGTAAAATTGGGAAAAACAGATCCTGATCCAGTTGAATCAGATGTATTTTTAGTTTCGGTAGCTGTACTGATACTTTTTTCAGACGAGCTCTTGGGAAAAACAAATGCTGGACTAACATTTTGCATTGAGTTTTGAATGCTTGCAAGACTGATGCTAGAATTATTTGTAGTAAGATTAGTTGAGGTTTGAGAGGAAGAACTAGTAGATGAAGCAACAGATGATTTAAAAGAAAACCCTGAAAATGGAGGCTGAGTTGAAGAAGTAACAGTTGTAACAGTAGAGGCCTTAAATGAAAAGCCACTAAAAGGACTAGTTTTAGGAGTGTTTACTTTAGTTACTTGAGGACCATTTTTTGACTTAGTAGAAACTACAAGTATTTCCCTATCTTTCATTTCTGGGGTTTCTGCTTCTTGAATGACTGGATTTGATGAAAATGTAAATCCTCCAAATACACTTTTTGAAGTACTATCCAATGTTGATGAAACACTGGTAAATACATTAGCCTGACCACCAAATGTAAAATTACTTGAAACAGCAGAATTTAAGAAAGGTTTAGAAGTAAATTCAGGAGAAATAGTCGATAAAGAAGTTGAACTTGTAAGCACTGCTGTTGTGGCTGAAACGCCAGGCTTTTTAGTTTCACAAGCTACACATGACATTGTATCAGCAGTATTATTTATAAGACAAGTAGAGCATGTCCAAGAACCAGCTTTTGGTAGAAATTTCGCTCCAAAATCAGAGCCTGTCGATAATATGGTAGCCACAGCTGGGGTGGCAGAAGATGTAACTAAAGTCTGAGAGCCTGGTTTCTTAGTTTCACAAGCAGAGCATACCATTTTGTCAGGGGGATTACTTACATAACATGAAGAACATGTCCACGAGCCTGGTTTAGGCAAAAACTTTGAACCAAATCCCGATGTCACTGGAACAGTTATAACAGTAGAACCTGCTGTAGTTGCTGAAATCTGTGAACCAGGCTTTTTAGTTTCACAAGCAATACACAACAATTTATCACCTGAATTACTAACATAGCAAGTAGGGCAAGTCCACGATCCTTGTTTAGGCAAAAATTTTGAACCAAATGGTTTAGATGACAAAGGTGAAGTTATTGCAGCACTTGCTTTTGGACTAGTTATTTTTTTGCCCTCAGTTTCTTTCGATATATGTACAGCTTTTTCAAAAGCAGCTTTAAAGTCATTTGCTATCTCTGGAGATTTAAAACGAATACAGAAATGTTCTGGGCGAAGTTCTTCATCAGCAAAATCTTGTGCAACCCATGTCCATGCTTTATCAGAATTCTTCATTTGATAAATTTCCATGTTTGGTGTAATATAATGATTAGCACAAACTTTCAGCACCTGAAAATAGAGGGGATAACAGGTTATCAGAATGATTACAAAACAAAGGTAAAAAAGAATTTTAATAAAATAAATGAGAAAAACATATTATGGCAGATTATTTTTTAATAACACAAAAACTATTACAGGGGTAATTGTGGATTCATGAAAAAATAGCTGAAGTTTTAGTGAGAAAAAGTGCAAGTACAGTGAGAGAGAACATATAATTTATTACAGGGAGGTCCAATCTTCTCATTTCGAAAACTATAAATTTTAATTGTGTTTAGCAATTATATGAAATTGATACTTTTAGTCTTATTTCCTAAATTTTCATTACATACATTTTAAAACATAAATAAATAAAAATTTGCAAATCCTACCTAAGGACATGAAAGTATCTCACACAGTGTCATAGCAGCTCTATTTTGCACATGCTTTGAACAATATTTTTTCTATTTCTACCTATCGTTCGTGCATCTGTAGTGATGACTGATGCTGGTAATGAAGCACCTACCTTGCTGCAGCTCTGATCTTTTATGATGAGTAGGGTCACCCGGGGTAAAATGGGTATAAAAAACAGCTTTTTAAATTTTAATGTTTCATAGCAGAAACATTATGAAATATAATCATGTTTTTGTTCAATATTTTTTACATTATGTATCTTAGGTCTAAATTAAACATAATTTTTGTTTCCTTTTTGTTTTAATTTTTGTGTAAAAGACTATACCTATTTTACCCCGGTGTATGTGCTGAGGTAAAATGGGTATATGCTGGTAAAGTTTAATTATATTATAATTAATGTGTAAACCCCAGTAGCAGAAAATTCTCCAGTTGTCTGCAACAGATACTTCAGGGACAAAAAAACTTTGCAGATGACTTTTTTGCAAACTTCACAGTATATTCATCTTCATCAGAGATATCAATAATAAGACCTGTGAATTCTTGAACAGACTACATTGAATTTCACAAGGACCCAGTCACCAATCATTGGATTCACTGCAGCGAGAACCTCTGTGTGATGTCTAGATAATTTTTCTTTCAATTTCTTTTGGTGTGTACGTCACGTGATGCGTGAGCGCGCGCAGAGGAAGGGGGGACACTGTTTTTGTGAGTGTGGAAGAGAGAAGTGTTGTGGATGCCGGCAAGTAAGCGCGGCAGGTGTTTTTTATGAGAAATCGAAAGATTGTAATAAAAACGGAAGTATATATATATAATTTGAGTTTTGTGAAATAATTTAGCAATATATTGAAGTGTTGTTATAGAGTGAAATGTGAAGCGGTTGTGCATCTTGTTAAACCTATTATTTCATTGTAAATAGTTTCATCATCATTTGTGTCGTCATATGTCATTTTGTGTTTTGTGAATAAACTAAATATTCTGTGTTTAAAAAAAGGAGTGCTACATTTACCGAAGGATTACACACTCGGGATGTTTGGCGAATTTCGAGTGTATATGACACTCTGGTTTAACTTCCATGGGTTGCTTCAACTCTTTTTACTGTTTGTCCTTTTTTAATCTACCCAAATTTAATAATTTAGTATAGCTAGCACATGTGTTTTAATTTAATTTATGGCTGAAAATACGATACTTTGATTTAACATGATTTTTGAGAAATTGTCTGTTAACAGCGATTTTTAATGTTTACATTCCAAAGTGCAGTGCGGATAACTGATCTTCGCGACTAATTTCATATAACAAAGCATAATTTCAGTTTTAAACATAGGATCAATAAAAAATTGCTCTCAAAGTCTTTCAATTTTGATCAATATTCATACATTCATATCTTGACCTCAACTCGCACAAAAAAGGTGGCCTATACCCATTTTACACCATGTGACAAAAAATGGTATAAAATTTTTGTGAGTAAATAAATTTACTTATTTTTTGAGTTTTCTATTAGAAAAATCTTTCTTCTTTAAAACTCAAACAGTTTATTTTTTAAATTCTTCCTGTATATTTTTTTGGAAAGAAGGTTATCATCCACTAAAAACACTTTGTTCTATCTTCTGAAAAGCAAAAGGGCTGCCAAGCCCAGTATATATATATTGCTAATTTGTTTTTACCAAGTTTAAATATTGCCAGATATGTGAGCATTTCATATTCATACTTTAAATTTTTCAAAAAAATTTGTCTGGTAAAATAATTATAAAAAATATACCCATTTTACCCCAGCTACCCATTTTATCCCGGGTCCCCCTACTTTTAACAAAGATCTCTCAATTTTTCCAATGATCCATGTCAATTAACATTAATTAATGAGCATAAATGTGTTCATTTTTCAACATAAAAAGATAAAAATGATATTATGTAATTGTAGACTACTTTTTTCCTAATTGTATTAAAATAAGAAGGAATTTTCTTCCATTTTGGGTTCGAGATGCAGCAGGAATTGTTTTCAGGTTGGCCAAATTAGTGATGGGTGATAATGATATGTTTTATTGATTTTATCGATAGTAGTGACAACTCAATCTTGTCAATAGTATATATATATTTTTTTTAATTGATATTTCCTGCTAACCAATTGTTATTCTAATCTGATCTTAACAAGATCATCTGCAATGGTTGCATGCAATGCTATGAATGTGTTGGAATTAGGCACAAACTTTTTTCTTATTGTGGTGCGATTCATTATTACTCAGCACAAAGTTGGGCCTTTATTGTTGTTGTTGTTTGTTTAGAATATAGCAGAGAACCACGGATTGGCCGAATCAGAATTTTGGTAATCTTTTTCTTTTTGGCCAAAAATAAAAATGTCAAATTTTTAAAAAGTAATTAATACATAAATATATACATAATTATTAATTAATTATACCTGTGGCCCAAGTTGGCTCTCTGTGTCTCTGACAAATTATTTTATTTTCATATAAAATAAAATGTCATTAATTCCTCAATGACACAAAATGATTTCCTAATTATACAAATTTCATTTAATTAAAAAATGTTTTAGCTATACACCGCAATTATCTTTTAGATTTATTTTTGTAAATGATCATCTGTTATACTAGAACTTTCTCAAGAAGTATTCAAAACATTTCTGCAATTTCAAACTAAAAATTTTCTATGACTGTTAAGTCTGCAACTTTTAAAGAGCATGTGAAAAGAGTTTTCGAAGTTTAGTCATATATGCATTTCTAGCATTATAATTTGCACTCATGTCTTGAGTCAGTCATGACAGATAATTATAAACAGTGAAGTTCATAGCAACAAGTAATATAATTTTTTTTTTTTTAAGTCAATCTTTACTTGGGTCATCAAAGAAAAATTTAATATAATCCCTTAAGCTAATATTAGTTTTTGTTGCATTAAAATATCTGAATTTGTTGATTTTCTATAAGCAAGTAAACCCTATCGGTTTACAATGGAAGTCTATGGGAATTTGGTGAAATATTAGAGATATCGCCAAGTTGGCGTCACCATTGGCGACTCATTTTGGTTGCAAAATTTGGTGATACAGCACCAAGTTGGCGATGAACTTGGCAGTATTTGGCAACAGAACAGGGTCCCTCCTATGGTAACCCCCCCCTTATAGGGTATGGTGATGCATTAAATGCTGTTCAATAACCAATGGCCGCCATTTTGTCTCCCATATGAAACTAAAATTAATTCATTTAATTTAATTAATATTTGAAAAAACTGTATTAACATCAAGTGTCATCCACTACAAGTTTAAAAAAATTTATTTGAACTTGATTGGATGAATAATAAGTATTTTATTAACGATTGAAAATTTGAACAAGATATATATAGGGAGAGTGTGAACTTGAGGAATTGAACAAATAAAGAGCGTCTGATTTAACCTGACACAGCTCAAATCAATGAGCAATGTTGAAAATTTTCGAAGGAAGAAACAAGATTCTTGGAATACAGATAGTTTCGGCCAAATTTTCGGCAAAACTCAGATTTTGAGCCAAAAACAAGACAAAATTTTCAGTTGATCTCCAGAAAGAACCATCTGCATGATATGTGCTACATTAAATTTCGTGCTTTTATAGAAGAAATAAAAAAGAAATAATGTTATCTTTGTTGTGAGAGTTTATTTGTTTTACTGAAATGAAATAGATGTGTAATGTATTTAACCATTTTGGATTTTTTTTTTTTTTTTTTTTTTTTTTTTTTAAATAAAAAGAAAAAAAATTAAAGTAGTTATCGAAATGACAAAAATTAAGGTTTACTGAAATTTAACAAATATGCTATTTGCTGAAATCTATGTATAATATACATATAAATATATATTTTTTCAAAAATATAAAATGATATTAGAGCATTATAAACTGCATTTGATCCCAATAGAAAAATCTTTATGTATTGAGTGAAATAAAATAAAACAGTACCAAATTCTCAGAGGAACTTTGCTTAGAAAAAGCTACGGTAATTTCCAGATAAACTTAACTTCATCTATAATACATGTATATATATATATATATATTTTAGGTGTACAAATGAGTTTGAAAGCATTTTAGAATGCATTTTTATGTGTGTACTCCTTTAAAATACTAAAAATAGACAATTTTTTAATGACAGAAAGCTTCAAAATTTCATAAAATTCAACGTATAATACTGAGTAAGTTTGGTAGTTAGTAGTAAACTCTGGTCTGAATTTTTTTTTGTTTTACTTAATAGAGCACAGATGAAAAATTTCTAAATATAACTTACTTCTATAAGCTATTTTAAAATGTATGCAGCAACTTGCAAAACAAATACAGTAAATTCTGTCTAAGGTGGACTCGGTGTAAGCTGTCTAAAGCAGAAAATTTTTTAAGTCCCAGCGAACCCATAGAAAATAACATTAATTGATACTGCATATCTTATTTAAAGATATTAGTAAGTACATAGTAAAAAATACCTTCAAAATCTAAACTCAATACGCTAGTGCTGCAGGATAAAATCGAAGTTACTAAATTAAAAGTATTCTGCAAAAGATCTTTGTATTAAGTTTAATTATGGTACAACTCAAATTTATGATACTATAAAAAGCTAAAAAAGAGTTGGAAAAGGAATCTGAAAGTGGATCATCTAACAGAAAGAGGAAAAGTGTTGTGAAAAATGATGACTTTGATTAAACTTTCAGATTGAACTTCTGAAAGTTTTTGAATGCTAAAGCAAAATATTTGCCCACACCAGGAACTCTGTTGCATGAAAATGCGAAAGAAAAAGATAGCAGAAAATAAAGGTAAAATTTAAGGCTTCCAGTGGATGGTTGACGAGTTTATTCGACACAGCTTTGCCAGGAAGTAAGTTTGCGTAGACTTGAAAGACGCCCTAGAGCATAAAGTTCAGGAATGGAAAGACAAATTTCATCTACTGATTGAAGGATGCGGGTTGATTTGGGAATAGAATTTGCGAGTTTAACCAGATATTTTTTATTTTTAACAAAAAAGAAAAAAATTCATATTAGAGGTGAATTGTAGAATATTTTTCATAATTGTAAATAATAAAATAAAATTAATTTTTCTTCCTTTTGGTTTTCGGATTGAATTCTGCCAAGTTAGGGTTGATTTCAAATAGATTTTCAGGTTGAGTCGATTTGAACTCTACTCATGCATGGATTTCTTATGCTCTGGGAACCTTTCCTTTGATAAAGAGATAGGCTGAGAAACAAGCAAGCTACTTCCATCTATAATGTTTATTGTAACCCTTTAAAAGCTGAAGATTTTTGGTAGAAATGAAAAGTTTTGATGGTTTACCCTAATTAATAAAATCATATTTGATTGAAAAAATATTTTTAAAAATAACCCGATGTTAGATAATGCCAAGGGAAAGTCCAAGCAATTTTGTGGGTGCAGGTTCAACTTTAAAAAACTGCAGCCAAAATTGAAAATTTTAAAAGATACCAAGTTAAACATAACCTCGAGCATGCCATACAAAAAGAATTCTTTAGAAATTAGAAATATAAATGAGAAATTTGAAAAGAACAATGCAATTGGTTTAACATTATGTTGCAAGTATTTTCGCATTACAAGAATAGGCTCTTAAGTAGAATCTCTACAAAATTTGATATGGATGAACAGATGATAAGTATCAATGTAAAATCCAGACTTACTGGAAACTGTTATACATGCGATGGTTATGATGGTACTTATAACTAATATTAAATAAGATAACTAAATAAATCTAATTTAAACATTTTAAATTATTTTGAAAAGTAAATATTTGTTTTCTTTATTACATAATATTCTAAACTTTTTATATTTTTATTTAATTAATAAAAACTATGCATACATCATATGAAGCTGTTGCCACAGGTCGAACTTTTTAGGTTTGGACATGGCTGTTTATTTTTGCATGCTCCATATCGAGCACTTTGAGAAGTGCCCAATGTGTTAACAAAGATGTGTCTAAATTTCTTATTAAAGTTATTAATTAGCATTTTTTCGCGATCCTTTGATGAAATTCATGTTGCTTTCGCAATCCTTTCACAAAATTGGCGATTTTTTTCTGCGAATGGTAGATGGAATTGATTTTTTTTCGGCGACCATCTGCCGAAATTCACGATATTTTTATGTCCGAATTTTCAGGCTGAAGACCAGTTTTTTAAAAATTCCGAACCAAATGCCTTAAATTTTCAGAAAATTCGGAACATAATCACCCCTGGTGAAATACCTGATGATTTTTTCCCCCCTAACGAATCGTAATATAAATTAATTTGAGAACTAAAAGAGACAAACTGAAATTTGAGAGAAAAATTATTTTATTCTAATTTCAGTATGTGTGTGTGTGGAGGGGAGGGGGTGTTCCCCTGCCACTTAAGTAACATATTTTAGTGGTTATACATTGAAACACAATGGATGGGGAAAAAAAAATTTAAAAATCTGTAAAATATTCGAAAAATTTCAGAAATTTTAAAATTTTAGTAAAAATGTACAAATAAATTTAGTAAAAATTGCCCATCACTAGCCCAAATTATTTCCATCGGATTTTGAGTTGACTTGAAATAGAATTTTGAGATTTGAGTCAGATATTATTCAATCTATGCAGGACTCTATTGCAAACACTAAATTCGAGGTATAATATTTTTTTGGGGGAAAATGTGCAATATACACAAGTACATACAGTAATATAGAAAGGATAACTCAGTAACAAAATAATCAGGAATGCTAACATTTAAGCATGTGCACAACAATACTTAAGTAATGCAACCCAACATACAATGACTGCCATTTGTAAAAAATAAAAATTTGTAGAGTTTACAATTTATTTTTCCCATCCTTTTCCACCCTATTACATATTTATTAGTTATTACCTATTGTAAACTGGATTCCCGTATTTATTTTCTTTCTTTACTTTTTTTTCCAGCTTGCTCATCGAGCATTTGTTTACGTTCAGACGTTGCGAATCGATGGAGTTGAGTATTGGCGTGCGTTCTTTTTGGCATGCAGCTATTTTGAGTTGCGATCGCATTTGCAATCTCTTTATTTTTAATTAATTATCTAAAGTTATTTTTCAGGTTCATTTCAACTTTAAAATTGCATCACAGTTATTTTTAAGGATATTTTTGTAAGTTAATAGTTTTTCTTGTAATTTAAATGTTTAAAGTAATAGTAAGAAGCTTCGGAAGTATGCAAATCGCATGCTTCAATTTCATTGGCTGTCGCCACGACACTCTCATTCAAAAGGTCGGTGTTTCTGTGAGTAGGTTGTGTCTTGTGTCCAGTGTCCAACGTGCTTACATCCTTATGTTTTGATGAAGTATTTCGATGAATTGCCGGTGTTTCGGATATGTATTTATGGAAAGTTTAATAGTATTTCGGCGGTAATTATAAAGTAGTAATGAAATATGGAAAGTGTGTTTAAGCAGCATTTTGGAAAGTTTAGGTTGTATTCTTGTATTTTGATGAAGTCAAGAAATGAAATACATTGCCTAGTGCAGTGTAGTATTATTAAAGTATGAATAGAACCTTTTTTGAAAGAGGAATCTCGTCCGTCTTAGTAATTATGAAAGTCAACTTCCGTTCGAGATATTTTAGAAAGTTTGTGTTTTGAAATGAAAGTTTGCTGGTTATATAATCCTAGTTTAGCACTTCAAGTGTTGATTTTTTTGGTTAATCATGCATTATATTCATCTTACATCACAAATTAAAGAAAATTACGTTAAACGGCCAAGTCAATATAAAGAATACCGGAATCCAGTAAAGATTTTCACCTGTAAATTTATAAGTTATCCGAGACCAAGATTGTTTCACTCTGTTCATTTATACGTTATTAAAATTGATGAAAGATACTTCATTGCCTCTTCAAAGTCTCGATACAACACCTGTATTTGTAAGTACTCTTTTATATTTTTTTTATTTCAAGAAGATAATTATGTTTGCAATGACACCAATCCACTAACCTTGAACACTCTGCTATGGAAAGGGATCTTATTTGTGAGTGAATATTTAAATTAAATCAAACACTTACAGATCAACAAAATTACATATAAATAAATGTAAAATAATGTCTTCAATTACATATAAATAATCTAAAAATGTATTATTGATAAAAGAACTTACCTGATCTCGCCGCATCAATAATCTAACTCTGCCACTGCCTTCATGATGCAAAATTTTTATAACACCAGTACCTCTTTCTTTCCACTCTTGATCAATAAATCTATATAACTTTGCTCTGTTTTCAAACAAGACCTTAAAACATAAAATAATGTTTAAGATTCTACGGTTAAATTACAGGCTATATATATCAGGGGTAATTGTAACTGTCCATTAAAAATTCTAAAAATGACAAACAAGCAAAGAATGTAACATAGTAATGGTTACTTGGTTGGCTATAATGGCTAACTACCACTTTGTAGTCCATAATTGGTTCTCAGCATGATTGAATAATAATTATATCTAATACTTTTACTAGTTAAAAGAAGAGGAATAAAATTCAAAACTTAATCCCATGTTAAAATGAGGGATGGGCAAAAAGCATAAAATCCCTCCTGACCTTCTGCGAAATCTACTATCATATAATACCTGTCTTCAGTTTTGATATAATCTACCAGATTGTCACTGAGAAAAATAAAATAAAAATATCAGAAGTCTAATAGAAATTTAGAAAAATGAGTTTTGGAAAATTAATGTTTAAAAGAATTCTAAATTCATTTGATGAGCTTGCAGTGATTGCTGCAGAATTGTGGCAACAAATGTTATTTACTTCTCACATAGGCATGGACCTTAAATCGATTTAAAGCTTGCATCATGAATCTGATTTAACCATTGGTCTTAAATCGATTTAAGCTAACATTGGAAATCGCGGTTTATCCAATGTCTTAAATCGCTATTCAGCCAATGTCTTAAATCGAGATTCAGCCAATGTCTTAAATTGCAATTTAGCCAATGTCTTAAATCGTGGTTTAGCCAATGTCTTAAACTGCGATTTAGCCATTAGCTTTAAATCAATTTAAAACAAAATACTGATTCAGACCTAGCATCGAAAACCGATTTATCTACTTTGATTTATCTACCGCTTACATGACAAGCTGGTGTTAAATCGATTTAGGAGGATCCAATTTAAGCAAACATCGTAAGCCTCAATGCTTTCTGATTTAAGAAAAACAAGACAAGCTGGTGTTAAATAGATTTAGCAGGATCTGATTTAAGCAAACATCGCGCAACTTAATGCTTTCTGATTTAAGTAAAAGGCAATTTAAAAAAAACAAGGCAAGCTGGTGTTAAATCCATTTAGCAGGATCCGATTTAAGCAAACATCGAGCCTCAACGCTCTCCGATTTAAGAAAAAGATTAAGTAAAAATTTATATTTATTTATTTTGTAAACGAGATTGGAATGTGTATTTTTTAGAAATTAGGAACTTATGGTGAAAAGTTGAAAAAAAAAAGTAAAGTTTAATTCTTAAAATTCAAATTCATCGAATTACAGTTTATATGCTAATGGAATCCGTTTGATGAAAAATTTTCACATATTTGAGTAATATTGTAATATGTATCTTTTATTTTCTATTATTCTGTAATTTATTAAAATGTTTTAAAGTAGAATCTTTATTGTTTTCCTGAAATTGATTCAGTATTTATGTGATTAAAAATAAAGTTTTATATTTAAAATCTTAATTCACTGACTTTCAGTTTATACTTTTATGCATTCTTATAATGAAAAGTTCATTTTTTACATGTTTTAGTAATATTCTAACATATATTTTTTATTTTCTATTATTTTGTAATTAATGAAATATTTTAAAGTATAGTCATGCATTGTTTTGTGTATCCTGATTTGACCATGATCGACATGAAAATTTTTAATTTTTGTAATAAGATTTTTTTTAAAAAACTGATTGAGTATTTATGGTTGAAAAAAAAAAAGAATGTTTCATATTTAAAACCTAAATTCATTGAACAGATCACCACTCATTAGAAATTGACAATGGAACTGCCACACAACAAATGTACATATTAAGACTTTACTGCAGAATCTCAAAATATAAATGAATATAACTCAAAAACTGCTAATGCAAGCAAGCATTTTGCATAAAAACATTCTGAAAAGTTAGATATAGTTAAGGCATAGTTATACATTATGCATCATCAGTGGAATATTAGTCAGAGAAAAAGAAACATCAAAATAAGTTTTCTAAAGCATAAAGAGCACTCAAAATCTTATTTTACCTGGTACATTTTTCAACATTTTTGCATATGCAGATTTTTAATGTGTTCACTTTCTAACATTGATACAATAACCTTGGAGTCAGCAAGTATGAAGTCATATTAACATATCTGACCCTTTTACCGTTTCCTTTAATACCTTACCTAACTATACAATTCTATTCCATAACAGCCATCTATTCATAATTATTAACTTCATTCAGATTTAAAATGTATGATTTGCAAACAAAACAAAGTCACCAGACAGAAAAGTTTTAACAACACTAAAAAAGCTAGTACTAATAAATATTTAGGTTTGATAATTATATTAATTGGATTTTATCTTTTATTACAAGATTTAATTTTTTTATAACTCTGAACCTCCTCAAAAAAAAAAGGGGGGGGGGGGTCTAACAGAAAAGGAAAATCTTGCCATGATTTGGCAGTAGCGCTCAAAAGTATTTTGACAACATTATATTCTGTCTTATTTTATTTAATATGAAAATGTAAAAGAAAATATATTCCCTATAATTGAGAACACTATGACTGAAGTTATTCAAATGTATCAAGTTTCAACTTGTTTGTTTACATTCGGCGCCACCAAAGAAATATTACTCCTCCTTAGCTCAAAAGTATTTTGACAATTAGTTGTCATTTAATTGTTGAAGGTGTCAGTGGGGCTATAGCTTCGATTAGTGTTTATATTGACTTATTGTAATTATTTTTAAATGCCGAAATGTAAAAAATATTGAAGTGATTCTAGAAAAGCCGCTGTAAATGCACTTAAGAAAGGTAGACAGCAAGCAGAATTTGCTCGTTCTTTTAACGTGTCTTGGCAACTTGTTATTACATGGAATAAAGTTTTTAATAAACAGAAATACATTGAAAATAAGCCTCAAAGTGGCCAACCGAAAAAAAAAACAACTTGCAATGTTGACTGTATTATAAAATTGATATCTACAAATGATTGTGGTAAGTCCGCTGTAATAATAAAAAATGAATTAAAAGAAAATTACAGCATAGGCATACATGTTTCATCAGTCAAACGACGCCTAAACCTCTATGGTTTACATGGCAGAAGACCTGCAAAAACACGTTTGTTATCTACTAAGAATAGGAAGGCTAGAATTGCATCTATAACACGGCATAACCCTTTCAGGGGCAAAGCAACTCCATTGCTAAAGTGTTGAAATTAATGACTGACACCAGAATTTTGGTTAAAAAATATTCAGTTTATTATGTGTGTGAAATAATAGCTTTTTCCTATATAAAAATAAATTTGTTTTCAAATTCCAGTGTCGATCATTAATTTCAACACTTTAGCAATGGAACTGCTTTGCCCCTGAAAGTGTTATGCCGTTTTAGAAATGCAACTCTAGCCTTCCTGTTTTTAGTAGATAATAAACGTGTTTTTGCTGGTTTTCTGCCATGTAAACCATAGAGGTTTAGGCGCCGTTTGACTGATGAAACGTGTATGTCTATGCCGTAATTTTCTTTCAATTCATTTTTTATTATTACAACGTACTAACGACAATCATTTGTAGATATCATTTTTATAATACAGTCAACATTGCAAGTTGTTTTTTTTTTCGGTTGGCCACTTTGAGGCTTATTTTCGATGTATTTCTGTTTATTAAAAATTTTATTCCATATAATAACACGGTGTCGAGACACGTAAAAGAACGAGCTAATTCTTCTTGCAGTCTACCTTTCTTAAGTGTATTTACAGCATCTTTTCTAGAATCACTTCAATATTTTTTACATTTCGGCATTTAAAAATAATCACAATAAGTCAATATAAACACTAATCGAAGCTATAGCGCCACTGCCACCTTCAACAATTAAAGGCAAACTAATTGTCAAAATACTTTTGAGCTAAGGAGGAGTCATATTTCTTCAGTGGCGCCAAATGTAAACAAACAAGTTGAAACTTGATACATTTGAATAACTGCAATCGTAGTGTTCTCATTATAGGGAATATACTTTCTTTTACATTTTTATATTAAATAAAATAAGAGAGAATATAAGGTTGTCAAAATACTTTTGAGCGCTACTGTATATTTATATGATAGGAACCAGAGTTAGCATTGGCAAAAAACAGGGTGTAAAAAAAAAAAAAAAAAAAAAAAAAAAAAAAAAAAAAAAAAAAAAGTTTATTTGGTTTAAACGGGTTTTTAAAAAATATTTTTTCCTATTACAGATACAGGCATATTTATTGCTAAAAATAAACATTGTTGGATATATAATATAATTTGTTTTAAAAATAATTTAAATTAAATAATTCATTGCAGTCAGTTATGCAGAAAATTGAAATAATTTAAAATTTAAACATCATTGGTAATAGCTATGTCTTATGTTCCAAGAATAAAAAGCTCTGCATAGTGAAATATTAGTACTTTGAAAATCTTTATAAACAATCCTTTGATTGCTACTACTAAATAAATAAATATTAGTTTTACAAAAGTTGTTATCCACTAAAACATTTAAACAGCCATCAGATTTAATAAACTGGCTGTTTCCTAAGCTATTTTATAATACACATTATTTTTAAATGACTAAACTAAAAATTAATAATATATATCTTTTTAGGCAATTTTTTAAATTATGTCTCAAGTGAACCTTATCTTGATTTCCCTCACAATTTTAATATCTTGTGCAATTTTGAATATAGGAGCCAACACCAATAAATTATTTCTCTACCCTTGATTGTACTATATTCTATTTATTATTATTTTCAGTGAAAAGTAGTTTGCTGAACATTAATATTTTTTCTTGACCTAGTAATTACTTCACAATTATAAATAAATTCATCTGCAAGACAGTATCTCCAGTATGATTAACTTTTTTATATAATATCAGTATCTGAGGTTGTTTGAGAACTTTTTAGATTCAAAATATTCAACTATTTCTCGTGATATTGTTTTTTCTGTGATAACCCCAAGCTATCTTTAGCCATTAGATTCAGCAACTAACAGAAAAAATAGATTGGTAATATTAAAATGCTATAGATAGATATAACCCAATTTTTCTATGTCTTCTTATTTGACTCCATATCTTGAGTGTCTATTATTCTGAAAGGATAATCTCCCCAATCAAGAAAATGTTCTTTTACAGCTTGACTGAAGATAATTTTATCTTATTAATTGATGTAAATAATCTGCATTTACTCAAATGAAAATATTTCGTGCTAAATATTGAATATTTTTAATCTATTTTTTCTTTGCTAAATTCACATGTTTTAAGCTGTCTTTTTAGAGTCCCAGATATCATCAATACATGCAAATTTGCTTCTATATGCATACAAACATAATCTAGACTTACTATGTCTCATTTGACTGCAGAGATAGACTGTTAAAAGTAGAAATTATTTATATTCGATAATTTGAAATACTTAAATAAAAAAAAAAAACAAGTGGGTAAGTGTGATCACAGATCGCACAGAGGGCTTCGTTTAATATTCCTTTCAAAACACTTTATCCTTTTGAAAAATCTGTTAGTTCCATATTTCAAAACCAGGGGGCGAACTTGATTCTAAACAAACCTGTATCCGAACGAAAATCCATTTTACATACTATCCGTAGATATATTAGTCGAGGGGATTGGGCCCATAGCAGACGAGATAAGTAGGCGCACCTGGCGGGAAAAAATGGAACTAAAATATGTAAGGCTATGGTGCATAATATGAAAGAATGGTCAAAGGGGTGTCGGCACAAGTTGGAAAATTTCTCCCTGGGTAAAAAGGGCGCAGGTTAGAAAAATTGCTTAAAATACACAAGTTAGAGCCCAGAGAGGTAAATAATAAAAGACTTTTTGAAAATTTTATGATTTGTCGTGTGGTCTGAGGCATTCAGCTATACGTATGCAAAATTTCATGTCACCAACTTAATTAGGGGCTCTCTTAGAAAGAATTGCTTCAAATACATATGTGGTAGCTCAAAGGGTTAAACGTAAGACTTTTTCAAGATTTTATGATTTGTCGCCTGGCCTCAGGTGTTCTGCAATAAGTATGCAAAATTTCAAATCTCCAATTTAATTAGGGGCTCAGTTAGAAAGAATGGCTTAAAATACACAAGCTGGAGTTGAAAGAGTTAAACATAAAACTTTTTCAAAATTTATTATTTGACGTGAGATCTGAGGTGTTAAGCTATAAGTATGCAAAATTTCAACCTAAATAGGGGCTCACTTAGAAAGAATTGTATAAATACACGTGTGGGGTCCCAAAGGGTTAAATGCATGACTTTTCCAAAATTTTATGATTTGTTGTTGGATGTGAGGTGTTCAGCTATAAGTATGCAAAATTTCATGCCTCCAACCTAATTAGGGGCTCAATTAGAATTGTTTAAAATACACATGTGGGACCCCAAAGGGTTAAACGTATGACATTTAAAAATTTTTATGATTTGTCGTTTGATGTGAGGTGTTCAGATATAAGTATGCAAAATTTCACGTCTCCAAACTAATTAGGAAGCTCACTTAGAAAGAATTGTTTAAAATACACATGCGCGACTCCAAAGGGTTAAATGTACGACTTTTCCAAAATTATATCATTTGTCGTATGATGTGAGGTGTTCAGCAATAAGTACCAAAATTTTATGTCTCCAACATAATTAGGGGCTCACTTAGAAAGAATTGTTTAAAATACACGTGTGGGATCCCAAAGGGATAAATGCACGACTTTTTCAAAATTTTATGATTTGTCGTTGGATGTGAAGTGTTCAGATATAAGTATGCAAAATTTCACACCTCCAAACTAATTAGGAGCTCACTTAGAAAGAATTGTTTAAAATACACATGTGGGACCCCAAAGGGTTAAATGTACGACATTTTCAAAATTTTATGCTTTGTCGTTTGATGTGAGGTGTTCAGCTACAAGTATGCAAATTTTCACGTCTCCAAACTAATTAGGAGCTCACTTAGAAATAATTGTTTAAAATACACATGCGGGAGCCCAAAGGGTTAAATGTACGACTTTTCAAAATTGTATCATTTGTCGTATGATGTGAGATGTTCAGCTATAAGTATCCAAAATTTCATGTCTCCAACATGTATAGTTTCTGAGAACGGGCTCTGTGACGAACAGGCAGACAGACAGACAGAGGAGCGAGACAAATAGGGTTTCGTCAGATGAACGAAATCCTAAAACAAGTGGGTAAGTGTGATCACAGATCGCACAGAGGGTTTCGTTTAATATTCCTTTCAAAACACTTTATCCTTTTGAAAAATCTGTTAGTTCCACATTTCACAACCAGGGGGCACACTTGATTCTAAACAAACCTGTATCCGAACGAAAATCCATTTTACATACTATCCGTTGATATATTAGTCGAGGGGATTGGGCCCATAGCACCCCAGATAAGTAGCCGCAACTGGCGGAAAAAAATGGAACTAAAATATGTAAGGGTATGGTGCATAATATGAAAGAATGGTCAAAGGGGTGTCGGCAAAATTTGGAAAATTTCTCCCCGGGTTAAAAGTGCAGAGGTTAGAAAAATTGCTTAAAATACACAAGTTAGAGCCCAGAGGGGTAAATAATAAAAGACTTTTTGAAAATTTTATGATTTGTCGTGCGGTCTGAGGCATTCAGCTATACGTATGCAAAATTTCATGTCACCAACTTAATTAGGGGCTCTCTTAGAAAGAATTGCTTCAAATACATATGTGGTAGCTCAAAGGGTTAAACGTAAGACTTTTTCAAGATTTTATGATTTGTCGCCTGGCCTCAGGTGTTCTGCAATAAGTATGCAAAATTTCAAATCTCCTATTTTATTAGGGGCTCAGTTAGAAAGAATGGCTTAAAATACACAAGCTGGAGTTGAAAGGGTTAAACATAAAACTTTTTCAAAATTTATTATTTGACGTGAGATCTGAGGTGTTGAGCTATAAGTATGCAAAATTTCACGTCTCCAAACTAATTAGGAAGCTCAGAAAGAATTGTTTAAAATACACATACGGGACTCCAAAGGGTTAAATGTACGACTTTTCCAAAATTTTATCATATGTCGTATGATGTGAGGTGTTCAGCTATAAATACCCAAAATTTCATGTCTCCAACATAATTAGGGGCTCACTTAGAAAGAATTGTTTAAAATACACGTGTGGGGTCCCAAAGGGTTAAATGCATGACTTTTCCAAAATTTTATGATTTGTCGTTGGATGTGAGGTGTTCAGCTATAAGTATGCAAAATTTCACGCCTCCAACCTGATTAGGGGCTCAATTAGAATTGTTTAAAATACACATGTGGGACCCCAAAGGGTTAAACGTACGACATTTTCAAAATTTTATGATTTGTCGTTTGATGTGAGGTGTTCAGATATAAGTATGCAAAATTTCATGCTTCCAAACTAATTAGGAGCTCACTTAGAAAGAAATTTTTAAAATACACATACAGGACCCCAAAGGGTTAAATGTACGACTTTTCCAAAATTTTATCATTTGTCGTATGATGTGAGGTGTTCAGCTATAAGTACCCAAAATTTCATGTCTCCAACATAATTAGGGGCTCACTTAGAAAGAATTGTTTAAAATACACGTGTGGGGTCCCAAAGGGTTAAATGCATGACTTTTCCAAAATTTTATGATTTGTCGTTGGATGTGAGGTGTTCAGCTATAAGTATGCAAAATTTCACGCCTCCAACCTGATTAGGGGCTCAATTAGAATTGTTTAAAATACACATGTGGGACCCCAAAGGGTTAAACGTACGACATTTTCAAAATTTTATGATTTGTCGTTTGATGTAAGGTGTTCAGCTATAAGTATGCAAAATTTCATGCCTCCAAACTAATTAGGAACTCAGAAAGAATTGTTTAAAATACACATACGGAAGCCTAAAGGGTTAAATGTACGACTTTTTCAAAATTTTATTATTTGTCGTTTGATGTGAGGTGTTCAGCTATAAGTATGCAAAATTTCACGCCTCCAAATTAATTAGGAGCTCACTTAGAAAGAATTGTTTAAAATACACATGCGGGAGCCAAAACGGTTAAATATACGACTTTTTCAAAATTTTATCATTTGTCGTATGATGTGAGGTGTTCATCTATAAGTACCCAAAATTTCATGTCTCCAACATAATTAGGAGCTCACTTAGAAAGAATTGTTTAAAATACACATGCGAGAGCCCATAGGGTTAAATGTACGACTTTTTAAAAATTTTATGATTTGTCGTATGATGTGAGGTGTTCAGCTATAAGTACCCAAAATTCCATGTCTCCAACATGTATAGTTTCAGAGAACGGGCTCTGTGACGGACAGACAGACAGACAGAGGAGCGAGACGAATAGGGTTTCGTCAGATGAACGAAACCCTAAAAAGAGAGAAAATATATTAGATTTGTTCAAAAAAAAAAAACAATTTTTTTTTTTTTTTTTTAGAAAAACCAGTTGGTTTAAACCATACAAACCCTGATAGGAACATATAAGGCCCCTAATTATGAACGATTTGCAAAGTTTATACAACATTTTTAAATTAACTTTATTACATATTGTTTTATTACAAATATTAGTTCTAAAGGATTTTTTCATCCATAAAATGATTACACTTTACTTCAAAATATGCATTACTAATATCAAAATGTTATTTTATTTATAAATCAATAGATTACAGAATTGTAAAAAATTTTCTATAACAGTATCCCTCTGGCTACCAGACAGTCCAATGGATCCTACAAGTATATTCAAAATGATTTCTCATAAAAAAACAAAACAAAAGAAATTGTAAATTCTGTAAATGTGACTTTTTCTGGAATGTTTTACTCCTTTTAAGAGAGATAGAAAGAGTAGAACATTCCAGAAATAGAATTTTCAGTCTTTTTTTAATGATAGTGTTGACTCTAGAAAAAAAGGGCTGCCGGGGGGGATTTTTCAAAAAGGGAACACTATTCTAAAAAAAAGGCAAACTTGTACCTTGTTCACAAAAAATATTTTGAACTGGTTGTTTAGAGTCCCTAGAATTTGCGATATTTTCTCGGGATCAACTGAATTGACTCGGGGCGCATAGGAAGTGTTAAAAAGGCAGCCGGGTGCATAGGAAGTGTTAAAAAGGCAGCCGGGCGCATCGGAAGGATTTAAAAGAGCCGCCGGGTGCAAAATAGAAATAAAAAGGGCCGCCGGGCACTGCACCCTGCTAAAGCGGCTTAGAGTCAACACTACATAAGAAAATTCATTTTGAATGTACCTGGGTCAATCCATTTCGAATCACCAAGGTGGTGTTGCTTGATATTTTTAATTTTCGTAATTTTTTAACCAAGTTTTCTTCATAGTTTTGTGGGTTTAAAAACACGATTAAATTTTTCTTTTATCATATAGTTTTTTGGGGGTGGCCATTTTCAACAAGCTATATAGACATTTTTTGTTGAAAAACGTGTTTTACGAAAAAGGCTGTAACTGCTTTATTTTTATACCTATCAAGATGAATTAAAAAACAATGTTCAGCATAAAATTGTCCATATTTTAGATATTTATAGAATTTTCACTAGACTTAAGGATCTAGATCAAAAACAAATTTAACCCTTATGACAATGACCAATATTTGCCCTTCTGTCCAATGACCGGAGTACCCGGATACCTGCTGCGATTTTAACATACACAAGCCACAAAACACCCCTATTTTATAAAACGTCACAGCCCTGCCTTTAGAGAAGAGGAATTTGACGCATTTTTATGAAAATTAAGCGCTTCAGGTGTCAACAATTCAAACAAAGATCACACATTAGAAATGTAGAAAACAAACTCATATCCGTTACATCGATCAAGTGTGAGTGCAGCCCGAATATGGAATAGTCTTCGATTTTTTTGTTTTGAAAACTAGAACACACGAGTGGGACGTCTTCGAGTAAAGCTGCAGCAATTCGTGATTTATGGACTATGTAAATCATAACCGATTGAAAAAATAGAACCTGACGTAAGATTTAACTCTTGATGAGCAGTTATTTCTGCATCAAGGAAGAACAAGATTCACCCAATATATTTCGTCTAAACTGCCTAAATACGGAATCAAAATAAGGTGGTATATCATGCAAATAATTATTATCCTCTCAAAGGCCAACTATGCACCGAAAAAACAGGTACAGATGTGAAATAAACCATAGTGAAAAGTTGTGAAAGACTTAGCCGCTCCATTCAACGATTCTAGATGAAAAATCAACATGGATATTTTTTTTCTTCTCTTCCTTTGGACAAATATTTATTATTCTGGAAGCTCACAATGGTTGATCACTTTGAAAAGAAACAAATGTTATATTCCCCAAGAAATAGGCCATCGAAAATGCAAAAATTTTATCCACAGAATTTGAATTTCATGTTGAAATAAGTATTTGTTCGTATATTCCAAAAAGAAACAAAACTGTCATTCTAATATATACAATGCATCATGATAAAGCCATCACGAGACCGAAGAGAAACCTGAATGATTCAGTTTTATAATGAAACGATATATGAAGTGGATGTAATGGATAAATTATTGGGCACCGTGTCCCAAAAGTTTAGACAATCAATAAAATTTGCATTAACATAAAAATTAATAAGGTGCAATTAAAATTAAGTGTGATAGGTAATAAATAAAAGCAGTTTTACTGATGTACACATATAAATTATGATAAAAAATTTGAAATTATAAAATATACATTAAATTATATAAAAATGTGCTGTCCCAAAAGTATACACACCTGTAATTTTTTTGGTTTTTACATTTATAAAAGTAACTAAAAACTTACTTTTAATATTTAATTGTATTGCCACGACACTTTATAACATCATATACACATTGTTCCATAGAATTAACTAAGCATTGCATTACAGAAGGGGAATTTCATACCACGCTTTGTCAATTGCAATTTTAAAGTCATTTACACATGTATATTGCTTTCCATTTTCATATCTTTTACGAGATAAGATCCCCCATAGGTTCTCCATGGGATTCAAATCTGAACTAAGTGCTGGCCAGTCTAATAGTGTGATATTGTTTTGCCTAAACCATGTTTTCGATGATGTAGAGGTATGGATGGATGCCCCCATCTTGTTGGAAAACACAGGCCGGTGCTGCTAGCAAATTCATAATTGGCAGTAAATTGGTACATAAAATATTCTGATAATCCTCTGATTTCATTTTTTTCTATAAATCCTAGAAATGTTTGGCGAGATACCTAACCTTGCTTAAAGCAGAGACATAAAGATACACGTCTATAGTGGGCTAAAAAGCATATGTCATACGGTGAAAAATGGATTTCTTCAATCTTCAGTGATGAAAAGAAATGTAATTTAGACGGCCCTTATGGTCATAAATTTTACTAACATGACCTAAGAAAAAAACCCAAGAACTGTTTCAGTAGGTAACAAGGCGGAAGATTCTTAATGACCTGGGTAGGGTTTTCTTTCAACGGTCAAACATTTCTAGGATTTATGGACAGAAGAATGACATCAGAGGATTATCAGGATATTTTACGCGTCAATTTACTGTCAATTATGGATTTGCTAGCAGGACCAGTCTGTGTTTTCCAACAAGATGGGGGCATCCATCCACCTCCATATCATCAAAAACATGGTTTAGGCAAAACAATGTCACACTATTAGACTGGACAGCACTTAGACCAAATTTGAATCCCATGGAGAACCTATGGGGGATCTTATCTTGTAAAATATATGAAAATTGAAAGCAATATACATGTGTAAATGACTTAAAAATTGCAATTGATAAAGCGTGGTATGAAATACCCATTCTGTAATGCAATTCTTAGTTAATTCTATGGAACAACCTGTATAGGATGTTATAAAGTGTTGTAGCAATACAATTAAATATTAAAAGTAACTTTTTAGTTACTTTTATAAATGTAAAACCAAAAAAAATTACAGGTGTCTATACTTTTGGGACAGCATATTTTTATATAATTTAATTTATATTTCATAATTTCAAACCTTTGATCATAATTTATATGTGTATATCAGCAAAATTGCTTTTATTTATTACTTATCTCATGAATTTTAATTGTACCTTATTACTTTTTATGTTAATGCAAATTTTATTGATTGTCTAAACTTTTGGGACGCGGTGTACGAGTACAAGACACAGGCGTAGAACAAAATGGCCACTTGCATTATTTTTCTTTATTGTAAATATAGCAGCACATGCTGCTTACATTATACATACTGCAAATAATTATATGGTTTTAAATAAAACAGACAATCGTCGCCTATTTTTGTGGGAATTAGGTGAGATCTTGAGCCTTCCAGATCAATCGCAAAATGTACAGGTTATGAGATATTTTTTGACCAAAACGGGAATTGAATGTATACTGAAAACAATCTTTGCCCACGTCCAAAGCGAGATGGTAAAAAAAAAGGATACACGCCGTATGCATCAGATGCGCTTGTTAGAGAATTAACCATCCGACTGTCTTGGAAAAGGGCAAAATTGTAATGTTGTTTTTTCTGCATTTTGTTTTAAATGCTTAAAAAAAATGATTCTTTGAACATTTTATAAAAAAAAACTTAATAATGAATACGAATGCAATCCTTGGAAGTATTAATCATTGTTCAATGTATTAAAAATACATTAAATCAATAGAATTATATTACTTTAAATACTGCTTGTATTGCAGTGAAACCTGGAGCTTAGTGAACATATTAACACAGGCTTGACAGTGAGGGGGTTAAAATCAGCACAGAAAAACCAGAAAATCATGTAAACAAACTGTAAAGCCAGTATATAATGTATATTCGTACACCTTCTGCTATAGTACAGCTTGTCCATGAAATTTCAGGTAAATGAATTTTTTTTTTACCATAAAATATATGTTTAACTCTTATTTTCAAACTAATTTTAAGTTTTATTGACCTAAATCTAAAAAATCTATCAATTTCTGTATTTTTCCACGGAAAATTCACATGGGTACCCGGGTACCCTGGTCATTGATGAAAGGTATAAAAATGTTTAATGCCCCAAAACAGTAATAAAAAAAATTCCAAATTTTGAAGTGATTACACTAATGGACGGTGAATACTACAAATAATGAGGATCTAAATTCATTTTAGTTTCTTTTGATATTAACAGCCATAAAACGAGCTGAAAAAAGAAAAAAGGTACCCAGGTACCCGGTCTTTGACATAAGGGTTAAAAACTGAAGAAATTAAAGGTCAAACACCACATTTCGCTACCATTATTTTTTATCAAGGAGATCA
The DNA here is from genome assembly GCA_963932465.1 of Maratus speciosus. Taxonomy (NCBI): domain Eukaryota; kingdom Metazoa; phylum Arthropoda; class Arachnida; order Araneae; family Salticidae; genus Maratus; species Maratus speciosus. The sequence continues at coordinate 148,163,953 of OZ010791.1, forward strand.
GACTCACTTTAAATATTTTTTTCTTATACAGATCTCTTACAGAGCCACCTGTTTTAACAAATTTCAAGCCTGAACACCTTTTCCCTTTTATGAACAGCTCATCAAAGTCTGTTTTTGGCAATTTTCACTAATTTATATATTTCAAAAGGGACTGAGTAGAAATATTCTGAAAACTTAGAATAATAATTATCTTTGTAATATAAAGTTACATTGTAAATTTTATGAGTGAGACTTAGCTGGTTTTTGAATAACAGTTCACTAAAAAGGCAACAAAAATCTCCCCCCCCCCCCACCACTTTTCTTTTGGTCCAGATACATAGCATTACGAGGGTTTTTTTGCTTAGGCACGTTCAAATTGACGATAAAGACAAATTATACACATTATTGCTTAGCAATATGTGTATTATATATGAATAAAAAATTAAGCAATGTTCAAATATTCTACAAATTGTACAGAACATTCTAAATAAAAAATGTTATGATCCAATGCGTAAAATAAATTTTGGCTGTCAAAATAATTTTAAATTACAAATGAATTTAAATAAATTTTAAAACATTTTTGTAAGAAGTGTGAAAAAATGTTACAACATAAGAGTTAAATATATGAAAAAAACATTTTCAGGAGTAAAAAATATTAAATGTGATACTTGACTAAAAGTTTAATTCTTTAAAACAAATTCTTTCTTCAACGCATGTGATGATATATAAAAAACAACTTATCTTACATCGTATTTCAGCAGTTTTTAAAATATAAATAGCCTTTTTCATCAAGTCACCTAATAATATTTTAATCGACCTTGATATGACCTCAAAATATCAGGGTTTTTATTTTTGAGATGGGGGAAGTCATAAAATAAGCCTGGTCTCAGTACTGTTTAATATAAAATTAAATTAATTAATGTTGAAAAAAAAAGACAAAGAAAAAAAATGTCAATTTCGCTAATTCGAATAAAAGGTGTATATTCAAAAATCAAAATGAGGCAAATATGATACTAGGCACAGGATAAGGTATGGGGCAGGGGCATATGCAAACGAGATATTTTATAAAATTTCATTAGCGAGTGGATTTTTTTCATGTTAGTGAAGTAGCCTGTAAACGAATACTTAGGCTAATTTCAAAACTATATATCAGAATAAAATTGTACCAGGTGCTCCTCAAGTGTGGACAATAAAATAAAAAGAACTCCCCCCCCCCTCCCTTGAAGTTTTGAAAAGGTGTCCCTGCCCCTTACCTTGTCCCCTGCCTAGTATCATATTTGCCTCATTTTGATTTTTGAAACTACATCTTTTATTCGTATTAGTGAAATTCACATTTTTTTTTCTTTAAGTCTTATTTTTTTTAAAAACATTCTACTGAATTAATTTAGTTGTATATCAAATAGTATTGAGAGCTTATTTTATGACTTCCTCTCTACCTCCATCTCAAAATAAAAATCCTGGTATTTTGGGGTCATATCGAGGTCAATTAAAATGTTATTAGGTGACTTGATAAAAAATGTTATTTTATGTTTAAAAACTGCTGAAATACAATGAAAGAAAGTTTTTATATATATAGTCACACACATTAAAAAAAATTAGGAATTTTTTTTTATATTACAGTAGACTCCCTCAAATCCGCAACCCTAAAATCACACATAGAGTAAACAATGAAACTTTCAGCTCAGATGTAAAGGCAAAATTACAGACTCTTTTAGTTTTATATCATCAGTATATATTTTAATATGTAATTCTCTATAATGTAACTGAACTCGTGGTTTTTTAGGTAGGAAGTATAAATTTATTTGTGAAAAAAATCAAGATATTGCTGATATCACTGGTAATCACAATCTTTTTACCGAATATATTTATGCATTAATTGGGTGATTCTACGCAAATAGGCCATAATGATGAAACCGGAGGATATTTAAATTTTTTTTCAACAGAAAAACCTAATGATTTTTTTTATCATGTAGTTTAGACATGGTTTTATCATATTAGCTCATAAAATTGAAGCATTAATTAAAATATATATTTAAAATAAATTTTTAAACCTATAAAATATCATTCCCTCACATGCAACTACTACCACCCAAAAATATAAAAAATATCATTTCTTACTGAAATATTTATATTTAATTTGTCTGACTTCTGTCTTTTAATATGAGCACATAAATTATTATTTCTATGTATTACATTATTTTTTTTGGTCTGCACATGCAATTTTTATTTGTCAAAAATGTTTGCAACTCATATTTCAGATCATTCCCTCACTCATTAGCAATTCTGGATATTTGAAATAGGTGGTACTACTGTAGACAGAAAACATTGTTCATTTGCTCAACGCATGAATCTTACTTGTCTGTAAAACAATTTTCAGCCATCCTGGAGAAATAATTTAGTGTGTAAGGAATAATTTAATCTGCAGATTCGGCAAATGTTAAGATGTTATCATTCCCTCATTTAAATTTGTAAAAATAATTTATTTCCTAAAAATGTATTAATGGGTGTTTTAGTTTTCCCTGAAGGGATAGTTCGAGAACATATTGTTTTTTTCTTTTGTTTTATGCGAACAAATTTTAAAAGTAAAAAATGTACATTTTATCATTCCCTCATGTGAGGGAATGATTCTTATGGGAGAGAATTGTTCTATTACTTTTAAAAACTTTAAATGTATATATCGCGCAAAAATAAGTTAAATAGATAATTTAAAAAGCTTTAAATAAAAATTCCGGTATACATTTTTTAAAATATAAAACTTGAGTGAAATTTCCGGCGCTTCTAGTGTTAAAAATCTAATAATTATAGAATTTCTTAATATTAGCCTGACGGCTATTTTTTTGCCAATAAGTATCTTTTCTAATGCCTTGTTACAAAAAATTAGAAACTTCTGACATGATTTATTTTTTCTTCATCATTATGATGAAAATGGCCTATTTGCGTAGAACTACCCAATTAAGCTTTTTTGGTTATTAAAACTGGCTAAACCTGAAATAAAACTTCCTTAGTTTATTATTTTGATGTGAATTAACAGGTTACCTTTATGAGGAAAGTTTCATTCAATAATTCAAGGAAAATGTATTTTATCTTACTATGCATATTTAACTATATAAATTATTTACTTGAACTTTACATTTAATAATGTAATCATTTAAAAAATTATCTTACTTTATCATTTCAGTTTATTACTTTACTTATTTATTTTAATATTTTACTATATTGCAAGTGCAAGCATTCATTATAATTTTGATTGCATTATTACATTCAAATTACAATTTATAAAATATAAGCAAAGCAATGATCAAAAATCCGCACAACCTGTGGTCCCAAACTGTGCAGATTTGGGGGAGTCTACTGTATTAAAAATAGCTTGTAAATTCCCGTTATACAAGGTCTTTCTAGGCCCGCTTTAAAAATATTTAAAACAAAATTTAAAATTGAGAAAAAATTACATAAACATAACCCCTGCTGAATAAACATTTAGCCAAGAATCATATTTAACAATTTTTAGTTCTTACAATGGTTTTTTCGTATGTTTAACTCTTATGTTGTAATGTTTTTTCACACCTCTTATGTAAATGTTTAAATTTTATTTGAATTCAGTTGTAAATTAAAATTATTTCAACTGCCAAAATTTATTTATTTTACACATTAAATTATAACATTTTTTATTTAGAATGTTCCGTACAACTTGTAGAATATTTGAACATTGCTTAATTTTATATTTAACTAAGCAATAATGCACAAAATTTGTCTTTATCGTCAATTTGAACCAAAGTTCGTAAAAATCATACTTTCCAAAATATCAAAAGTATCTGATATTTTCAAAATAGTCAGCTCATTGCTGACAAAATATTTTAAAGCATAATATAAATTAAGATACTGAAACATAATGCACCACTTAATATGAAAACTTAATCAAACAACTCTCTAAAAATGCATGTATCTTTTCTTTTTTCATTTAGAACAAAACTGACGATCAACTAATAAAAAACAGATACCATTTGCATTATACACTTATAAAAAAACTATTAGGATTCAGTATCAAGTAATCAGAAATTTATAAAACAAAATTTTAAATATAAAATAGTTTTTTCTAATTGCAGATTTTAACATAAAGTAAGCTTGTCTTATTTTTTATTTCTTAACTCCTTCAGCACCGCCATCTATTGCAGAAATTTTATTTGGTTGGCACCACTTATTATAAAAAAGTTAAATTCAATTACTTAATCTCGAAAATGCTCTAATTAAATAAGAGCAAATATTATTTTTCTTTATTACTGGTGCCAAAAACAAATCTTGTACGCACGTTTTAAATGTGCATATATGCACCCATAGTCCAAAATGGGTTAACATGTTGCACAGTTTAGACTTAAACTAAACCAAAATCGGAGAATATTCTTTTCTAATGAAGCTGTATATAACTGATTATATTAGACAGTTTGTCTTTCAATGGCTGTTTTGAATTAATTGTCTCAAATAATTATTAGTTCTGCATTTAAAAATAGAACCTTTAAACATAAAGCTGGAAAAGATATTTTCTTTGGCTAAAAAAGCCACTCCAAGAAACAAAAGTTCTTTATCATGGTTCATGCACTCCAAAACCCAGAACAAATAAAATTCAACCACTTTTCAAGCACTATTCAAGGGCTGTTTAGATACACGCATAAAAAAGGCATAGAATATCACATAAGGAAAATAGTCACTACACTAATTATCTATTTCAAAGAAATCTTATCCGATCTTTTAATTTTTATAAAAGGTATTTTCAAGACATCATGATTAGGGAATTTATGTGTTTTAACTTAGTAAGGTACACCATGGAAAGAAATTTCCTATATAATAAAAAGTTGAAAACAGAGCTTGATTTTTTTTTTCAATGCAAAAAATATATGGTACCACTTACTATAAGAGTAAAAATCATGAATACTCCAAGAAATTTGTTATTTTTTTCCATTCACAATTTTTTTAATGTCAACTACAGATTTAATTCACGATTTTATTCTGCAACCGATTGACAAAGTCCATTTTTTCTGTGACAAATGAAAAAAATTAGTGATTTTTTTTTTTTTTTTGTGTAAAATTGAAGAAATTTGCAAATTTTATCAATGGCCGGTTAACGAATTTCATGATATTTTTTCGTGGTCGATTTACAAAATTTGCATTTATTTTCCATAACAGATTAACCACTTCACCAGCGACAGGTATGGGGAAACAGTGCTTTTACCCCCTGACTTATCGCGGGGCAAACGGTGAAGTGGTTAAAGAAATTTGTGATTTTCCCCCTTATGTAATTGACGGAATTGGCTTCTTTTTATTTATTAGCGATAGACGAAATTCACGATTTATTTCTGCGACTGAAAAACACTCGGTTGAGGAAAATAACCATGTATTACTTGTCGCAACCGACTGACGAAAGTATTTTTTCTTCCCACGACAAATTGAAAAAATTCGTAATTTTTTCAACGTAAAATTGACAAAATTCATAAGGGTGATTCAAAAAATAAAAAATCTTAAATTTACAGCAAATTTTCTAAAAGGTTACAGCAGAGAGGGACGGGAGAACATCCACTCCCCGTGCTAGTTTTGCGTTTGTTCCGAGGCCCTTTGAAGAAATTAGTCTTTTTTTGCAATCCTTCGGTGAGATTTCCATTTTTTTTTTCAGCAGTTTGGTGAAATTTGTGTTTTTCCCCGTGATCCTTTGACGAAATTCTCATTTTTTCCGCGATCCTTTGACAGAAGTTTGCATTTTTCTGTGATCATTTGACAAAATTCTCATTTTTTTCACGATCCTTTGACAGAAGTTTGCATTTTTCTGTGATCCTTTGACAAAATTCTCAATTTTTTCGCGATCCTTTGACAGAAGTTTGAGTTTTACTGTGATCCTTTGACAAAATTCACATTTTTTTCCACTATCCTTTACGAATTCATGTTTTTCCGGCAATCCTTTGACAGAAATTTTGGCTTTTTCCGAGATTCAGGCTGAAATTGACGTTTTATCTGGGATCGTTTGATAAAATTTGCAATTTTTCTGCGATTCTTTTGACGAAATTTGTGTTTTTTCTGCGATCCTTAGATGAAATTCAGATTTTTTCCGTGATCCTTTCACAAAATTCACGTTTTTTCTGCATTCCTTTGATGAAATTAGAGTTTTTTTTGCAATCCTTTGCAGAAATTTGTGTTTTTTCGCAATCTTTTGAAGAAATTAACTTTTTTCCATGATCATTTGACAAAAAATTTGAGTTTTTTCCAGGAGCCTTTGATGAAATTCACGTTTTTCCAGCGATTCTTTGGAGAAATTTGTGTTTTCCCGCAATCCTTTGGCGAAATTCGCATTTTTCCTCGACCCTTTGACAGAAATTTGCATTTTTTCAGTGATGCTGGGGCGAAATTAACATTTTATGCGAACGATTGCCAAAATTGGTATTTTTCTGTGACCATTTGTCGAAATTCGTGATATTTTCCCGCAATCTTTTTCTTCTTTTTTTAAATGTAAAAATTTCCAATTTTGTCCAAAATCCTGATGATCAATTTTTTTTAATTTTTGCATTCTTATCCGATTGATGAATCTCGCTATTTTAAACTTCCAGGACTATTAGCTACATTCCTTGAAAATGAATACTTTTCTTCCAGCACTTTTTCTATTTTTTCCAAAGCATACAAACCATGTTTATCTACAGAATGACATTAGTCAATAAGAGTCGAAAATTTCATTTACACTTGTTTTGACTGAAAATATCAAAATTATCTGGCACAGTGAATTTTTGAAAATAAATATCAAATATAATATCAAGATGTTTATCTTGATATTTTAAAAATAAATATCAAGTATATAAAGATATTGAAAAATCTTGATATTTTAAAAATAAATGTCGGATATATATCCATTGATATATAACAAACCCAGATTTGAAGTCCCTAAGCTAAAAGTCCCAGTAACGATACATATCTGGACCAAAAGAAAAAGGAAAGGGGCAGGGGGGGGGGGGGGTGCATTTTTAGTGAACTGTTATTCAAAAACCAGTCAAGTCTCACTCATAAAATTTACAGTGTAACTTTATATAACAAAGATAAAACTTGATTAAAAATTTGAGAATATTAAAAAGTCTAGCGATATCACTTTGGTAATTCAAAATGGATTGGCGCATTGGACTCATCTGGTACACAGAGGGTTAAGGCTGTTCTTAACTGCTCTGCTCAACAAGCGAAAAACGTTCTGGCACATTTACAAATTCATTTTTTAAAGGAAATATATAAAACTGGAAAGCCTGGCCATGGAAGCGATTTGGAATTGAACTGTTTTTTCCATTTTTTGATCAATCAATTACCTATTGAGTTATAAGCGAATTCCATCACGTGACAAACCCGTTTTTCGCCTGCTCTTGAGTGCTTTTTCTCCCTTCGCGTGGAAATTCGGTTCAAAACGTCCACTTTGACGTTATTTTCTGAAAGATCTATTGCGTTTGCAAAAAAAAAAAAAAAAAAAAAAAGGAAAAATAGCTCGATGACGTAGGTTCTGAACAACAACACCAGCTAGTTTCATGCATTTTCGAACAAAAATAAATTAAAACTTATGTCAGGAAGTTGCCCTTATGGATTTGAGAACAGCCTTAAGGATTTTCTATTAGGTTTTTGAGAATTTCAGTTGCATTAAATACATATAATTCTTCATTAACTTAAAGCAATACTTCATTATGTAAAAAATATGTTATTAAAGACAAGAACAGAACTTTCACAAAATTGAACTCTATGAAAAAACAGATATACTTACAACTTCATTTTCTTCACCAGTTTCAACAACAATTTCAGCTGGCAAAGGAATTAAAGGTTTGAAATCGCCCATTACTTCTCTTTCTAAATCATGACCATCAATATCTGGGCTTGTGGCAGTCTCACTATCATAACGAATACGTTCTTTTGCAGTTTCAGGTGTTTTATTCAAACCAGAGAAAATTGATGGAGATGTTATAGATGCAGTACTTGATTGTGTTGTACTTACAGGTTGTCCAAAAGTAATAGTTCTAGTTTGTGGAGGTGTTTGTAATAAATCTTTTAACTGTGAATGACTAGTAGTAACTGTAGCCAGTGCAGCTAGAGAAGTAGCTTGTGTTACCACAGAAGGAAGAGGATTAACACCTTGTGCAACAACAGATGATGTAGGAAGGGGAATCTGAAAAGCATGAGGAACACTATTTGGTTTTGACCATGGATTTGAAACTGGTAATGCAGCGGCTGCAGGAGGAGGTACAGAAACAGACATTGGTGGCACACTTAGGGGAGGTGCTGGTAAGCCAGAGACAACCTGAGGTACAGACAAAGGTGGCACACTCACAGAAGGTGGTGGTAATCCCGGAACAACTTGAGGTAAACTGGTATTCAAGGGTGGTGGAGGCTTTCCAATTGTTGATGCTACATGGAAATGGAATTGAGGTAATTGCTGTCCTTCATTAAATGGCAATCCTTGTCCAGGAGGAGGATGATAGTATGGTGATCTTTCAGGAACAGCTGCTGGAGGAGTAGGTAACATAGCATGAGGATACTGATAGTTATAATGATTCAGAGGAGGAGGTGGACCAGGAGGTGGAAGAGTAGGAGGTACAACATAATTTAATGCTGCTGCAGCTCCACGTGTTGGCTCATGAGTTAATCGAGAAGAATGATCAAAAGTGTATGCTGGATGTCTGAACTCATCACCAGGAGCTCCTTCTTCATAATAATCAAGAATACCATTTGGATCATAATAATCTTCTTCTTCATTTCTTCGCTCAAGATTTGTCTTAGTATAAATAGATTTTTTTGGTACAGTCTTTTGATGAAATTTCATTTCACTTAAACTTAATTCTTCAAGTTGTTTCTGAAATTAAAATTGTTTACAGTAATTAGTATAGAGTATCTCATGAAAAATATAAATAGACACAATGATTAAAAAATATGTATTAACATTTTATATTATTAAATTATTTTCATAAAAAGTTATAAAATTTAATCACGTAATTAATAATATTTTTAAGGTAGAGTTTAACAAAAAAAAAATTATAAAATGCATATAAATTTCCTGAAATATTAAATAATAATAATAAATGCATTACTTCTTTAAATACAGAGTAGAGAATGGAAAATTTATTTCTCCTGTTTTAGAAATGTTTGAAATTCTATTTTAACATTACATTACTTTTAACTTATTTCTAAGACTATTGCTCTTGACAAAAATATCTTTACTGTTACAGACATTATTACTTTTTAAATATTTAATACTTTTCCACTATAGGGGACTTTGCAATTTTTTTTTTTTTTTTTTTTTTTTTTTTTTTTAATGTGGCACAATTTGGACTACAGAACGTAGATTTGTAGCCAAGTAATATAAACAGATAAGAAAACAAGCCTAACGAACTTTTATGCTTGTTTCTATATTTATTTATATACATATTTATTTATCTATACCAATAAAATATTGCTCTGTCTGTCTGTTGGCAACAGATAATGAAATCTACCACATGCAAAGGTCTAAAAATTCGTATGACGATAGTCCAAGGCAGGTCCGGATGCACAAGAGTTAAAGGTCTGCACGGGCCAGGCAAAATAAAGGCAAGCTTTCAAATAGGCTGGCCGAAGATAATTTCTTTAATGGGCCAAGACAACAAAAAAATTAAATGGACCAGCTGGGCCAATAAAAAAATAAAGCGTGCCGACAGGCATACAGAACATAAATACAGAAATATAACATGTCCAGCATAGAGATCAGAATTGGACAGTTACATAGTGTTTGAAGCCACACTTAATTTTTTCAGCAGACTCGTGCAGAGCAGGAATCAGGCTCACATTGTTTTCCTACATAGTCAAGCTGGGCTGGAATTGGACTTAATTGTTACCAGGATGTGACAGGCAGGCAATATATTTTGTAAAAATAGTAATAGTGATAATAAACTTCTGTTAATGAAATCATTAGAAATACTAGGGGATCGTACATGGGCTTCCCAGGTTAAAGAATATAGGTGAAAACATTTTTTTTTCCATATTCAAGGCTGGAGTAGCACAGTTGAAGTTTATTCCAACAGAGCGAAAAATGTCCAGACCAGGGATCGAACCTGGATACTTGGTGTGCCGTGCAAATGCCTTACCTGTTAGGCTATCCGGACCGATACCTGGCTGACATAATTCACTCTTATCAGCCAGGTATCGGTCCGGATAGCCTAACAGGTAAGGCATTGGCACGGCACGCCAAGTATCCAGGTTCGATCACTGATCTGGACATTTTTCGCTCTGTTGGAATAAACTTCAACTGTGCTACTCCAGCCTTGAATATGATTTAATCCAGTTGGAAAAAATATTCGTTCCCTTCATTATGACACTTTTTTTTTAAAAAAACTAATAATTTTTTATATGCAGTAAATTTTTTAGATTGACCACTTACATTAAAAAAGCATTTTTCATATGGAAAATACGAATTATACAATCAAATAATTTTTTGAAATTTATCAAAAGCGATATTTTTTTATTAACCGCATACTAAGATTTTTTGCTAAGATTTTGCTACTTATGGCATCCTTTTATATTCTGATAATTTCAGAGCTTATACATGTCTGGTAAATTTGTGTTTTATTTACATTATTTTATTTATTTATTCATAGGGAAGTTTTTTTTTTTAATGGATATTAGCCGTAGGAAAATGATGAACTCTTTTACTTTGTTTTAAGGGAAAACGGATTAATCTTTCATAATAGAGCTTCACGCGATATAGATAATTAAAAAATATTTCATGCTTTAAAATTGTTTTTAAAACCGTAGACAATCAGTAAATTGAGATGAACTTTGTAAACAAATTCCATTTGAAAAAAAAAAATTCCTATTTGGAGAACTAAAAATTTAAATTGCACGATTACAAATATGTTAGATTTGTGTTTTTTCAATATTATTCTTTTATTTGTGTATAAAAGAAGTATTAATTTTATTAATTTGTCTTTCACAAATATGTTAGATTGTTGGTTTTTTTTAATATTATTCTTTTATTTGTTTATAAAGGAAGTATTAATTTCGTTATGAAAAAATAGTCAGAAACAAATGCTGAAAAATGTTTGTTGCTTTATGCGCAAAATGTTTATTATTATTATGTATTAAAACCGGCACGTGATAAGATAAACTTAAAAAAAATCATGCTTAAAAATTATTTTAGAAAATATAATACATCAGTCAGTGAATAGTTTTTAATCAAATTGCATTTGAAAGTAAATTTTTTTCCCTATGCGACGAAAATTGAAAATGTATGATGATCAGAAGATTAAAAAATTGCAATAGCGAAAATTTCAAGACCGAAATTTGATCGTGAAGTGTTGCCATTCACAAAATGACGTCAGCGTTATGCACAGATAAGTTTTTTCTTTATAATATAGATACTGTATCAGTAAAACATAATAAAGATCAGTTATTAGGATGTGATTATTGATTAGCTCTTAAGCTTGGATTTGCAGATTGAAAACAGCAATTTTCACCTTCTCAAAATTTACATACGCACTTCTCATATCTATATTCATCATTTAAAAAAAATTTGTATTTTGTTTGATCATTTAAATATCATTTTAACTCAAAACTTGAAGTCACGATTGTCAGCAACATCTTTTATGTGAACAGACACAGTTTTTACTTGAGATTCTAATCTCAATGCCGTACAGTAAAAATTTCCGGAATTTATGTTTTTTAGACGCATTTGTTTAGTTTTATCTAAGAAAATGATCGTTTTCTTTTAAATATGACTTCATTTTCACTTAAATAAGCATTTCGCCTAGTGTCTGAAACTTAGTATCAGTACACATGCAGAAGGAAAAACAATATAGAAAATTTATGAGGAAAAATGCATGTTTTGAAAAGCAGTATGTCATTTTCCGTTATTATGCCCCTAATATAATATTCTGCTCCTAACAGGATTTTGCACCACTAAACCCTATGCAACAATTTTTATCAACAATTTTGAATTTTTATCATCAGAAAATAGCATGAATAAAGTTAAAAATACCTCATTATTTCTCTCTTGTCTGTAATAATGCAAGCTATCTAATTTTCATCATTTTGAAGAAATTTCATAAAATACTTTTAAAATTAAAATATAAAAGTGGGGATATATAAAAAGAAAAAAAAAACAGATAGTGCGATCACATCTACAAAAGAAGAGCTTTCAATTAAAAAAAATAATTAGTAAAATTGGTTCAGCAGAAAGATCAGGGCAGATGACTAAAAAACACACTTGTGCTAAATATATAGATTATATAAAATTAGGAAAAGTTAAATTAAGCAAATTATGTTATTTTGATAAAATCATAGTAGAATGTCCTAAAGAATAGCATTAAAATTTTATTATTCGAGAGAATTTTTGACAAAAACTTCAGAAACACAATATTATTTTAAACCACGAATTATTTGTTTGCTTGTCTATCACGGCGAAGCAAATCCATCCAGGTGAGAATCATCAATTTCTGTAATATAAATTGCTATTATTTGCATGTCACCTCTCTTTTATAAAGACACTCTAATTTTTTTAAAAACATTGCATTTTATCTGTGTGATTTCGATTACATTATTTTTAAAAGTGAAGCATTTTCACCTGTGAAGAATTTCAAAGCAGCTGGGCTGTGAAAATGATGCACTTCTACAAAACATAATTCAGGTTTAAGAATTAAAATACTACATGCTTTTTTACAAAATGACGTCATTTGCATCCGCTAAAGCAATCCACTTTTACAATCCAGTCTTAAACTTCGTCTATAGAAAAGTGTGCATATGACGTCAAAAGCTGTTTTTATTGTAAATTTGTAACAAAGACGCTTCAAAATATGTGTGAAGTATAACACACATTCAGTCAAGAGCTTTGATGCAAATCACTTTCTTTCATCCAATACTAATTGGATTTCATTAGCAATATCTCAATTGTTCTACTCTGTTCCAAGGTATACGTTCATACCTATTGGTTACCAGGTGTTGCAATTTTAAGGGATTCTGAGACCCATGCTGCAAAACGCAAAATGCTCAGGTTTTAAAAATAGTCAAATTACTTCAAATTTTTACGAGTTTAATCTAAATTAAAATTTTATTCCTTAGTGTGAGGCAAGAATTCAACAGTTCATGTAAAAATCCATATGCTCACTTTGACTGTTTTATTATAAACCATTTGGTGAGTTCTTTTATAAATGCATGAGTAAAAAAAGAGGTTTTATTGTTATTATTATTCAAATTAACTTACAAGGAAGGTCTCCATACGGGCATATTCAGAAAAATCTGAAAAAATTACAGAGTGTTCTTTTCATATGGTTATATATGTTTATAAAAGAATTTTTGGCGGAACCCCGATAGAACATCCGTAAAAATATAATAAAAATTTCGTTTATATGGCGATTTATCATCGGTTGGCGATGAAATCAAATTTCGAAAATTACTTTTTTATGTCGAATACTCTTTAAGATAAAAATGTTTCATATTGAACTTGTTTAAATAAATTTAATGTAAATAACTTCAGTTTTGTCAGTTTTAGTTTGATTTAACTATAGTTTTGTCACACACACACACACACATATATATATATATATATTTATAATGCAAGTTAAATATCAAATTTTATGAATTAAAACAAAATTAAAATAAATTAAAATTGTTTCAATATCTCAAAATTAAGTACAATGGAGCATTGTCGATTCAACTTTGTTGCTATGGAAACGACTAATTCTTTGATGTTGAAATGAATGACTGGTAAATGAATCTTGCCTTTATTTTGCAATACGCTTAAATATATGAAAGTATTTTTTATATATGAAATTGTTTTTAAAGTAAAAAAATTAAATAAGAAGCAACATGATATGCAATACGAAAAAATGTATTTATTAAACTCTCTCATTGTTTATGTTTAAAATCATTAAATACTTTTTACACGCATTCTAAAAAGAAATTAACAAACAACTTTCAGATGCATTAAAATCGTTTGCTTTTGGCGAGGGAAAGTACTGCTCGCCAAATCGCGTGACGCGTTCGTCTTTTCGCGTCAAAGACTCGAAAGTATTTTATTTTTTTACAGTCTTTCTACTGTGATTCCGCTGCTAAATTTGACTGATCCTTTATTACATACATAAGTAGTTTAAATGGTATTTATTTCAAAATATTCTGAGTATGCCCAGTAAGGAGACCTTCCTTGTTAGTATTAAACTAAAAATTACTTCTTTGCTCATTAATTTCAATGTACAGTAGAGTATATTAAGTTGTAACGAAAGTTTTCCGCCAAATCCCCATTGCATAATACTAATTGTAATATATATAATTAACTGTAATTTTATATATAACCTCCATTCCGCCAAATCTTCATAGTGTGATATGATACAACACAAGTAACTAAAGCTGTACACTTTATTCGGTGACATTCTGTAATTGACTTTTTGCAACAGAACTGGATATAAATGATGGTTCTAATCTGGTAGCGTGATAGTTTCATTTCAGACACCTTGTACTTAATGATAACGATATTATTTTACAAATTTCACAACACAGTGTTATAAAGCAAGTCTCTTTCTTTCAAATTTCAAAAATCGTTTGACAAAATATGAGTAAACACGTCAACGCTAACTGTTTGCACAAACCATATTAGCTGTGGCGGGAAACTTTCGTTACAACCTGATAATTTTATCATAATATATTTAATATATGGATGAGAAATGGAAATAGTCTCATTGAATTTATGTTTAAAATTGCTAATACAGTAAAACCCTGGTTATCCGAAAAGCATGGGACCAAAGCATTTTCGGTTAACCAGGGTTCCATAGAAATTTTCAGATAACCGGGGTTGCATAGAAATTTTCGAATAACCGGGAAGCTTACGGTGAAAACTTGCTTGCTGAAAAGCTGTGATCGTAATTTAGAACATAGTTGTAATAAAATGTTGTGGTACCGTATTCAAAGCACCCTGAATGACAAAATTGAACAATGGTGTACGAAGATCACAACAAATGCAAGCTTAACTAGCAGAAGCACGATGAAGCAGTGTGAAAATTTGAAACTGGAAGAAGCTCTTTTTTATAGTTTACTCAAGCGTGCGAAAAAGGGTCGCCATTAAGTGGACCTATTCTTCATGAAAAAGCAAAAACTAACACTGAAGCTGAAAATTTTACAGTGTTTTAAGTAATTTTTAAGAAAGTATAATCCTGTAATAAATAAAAGGTAAGTAAATTTTAAATAAATTTAAATGATTACTTAAAACAATATATATATATAAATATTTTTAGTTTTATATCATATTTTAGACCATCAGCCATTGCTGAATTATGCATTCTAAACGGAATGTTCAGTGTCAGTCACCGGTGACTTATGTGGTGCTTAACGTGTTAAAAAAGGAAATGGGCAGAGATCCTCAATTTTCAGCTAGTTTGGGATGATTGGATTGATGCAAGAGACAGCACTGCATTCGTCAGATCGGTATTTGCAGTGAAAAACTTTCAGTAGATTCTTCACAAGTAAAGTATTTCCAGATGAAGTTTTCTGAAATTACTGCAAAATAAAACTTAAGTCCTGAACAAATCTACAATTGCAATGAAACAGGATTGAATTATAAAATGTTGTCAAGCTGCACGTTGGCTTCTTTTTCAGAGAAAACGGCTCCGGGTTTTAAGACTGCAAAACAAAGAATAACACTCTTGGTTTACAGTAATGCATCAGGGTCTCATGAACTCCCTCTTGTATTAGTTGGACAATCGCCCAAGCCCAGAGCGTTCAAGAATCTCAACATGAGATATTTTCCAGTAAAATACTGGTCACAGAAAATCATGGATCACGTGCGACATTTTCAGTGAATGGTTTCTCAATGAATTTGTTCCAGAGGTAAAATTTGTTTTGGAAAAAAATGAAACTTTCTCAGAAGGCGGTTCTTTTGTTGAATAATGCACCATCGCACCCATCAGAAAGTGAGCTTGTAAAGGATGGGATTAGAGCTATTTTCTTGCTTCCGAATGTGACTTCTCTGATTCAACCAATGGATCAAGGTGTTATAGAGAGCATTAAGACACATTACAGAAAAAGCCTCATATGATTTTTGATTGAAGGACTGGCTGATGGAGCACAAGTTGTTCAACATTTGAAACTTGTAGCTATGAAGAAATTTGGCTACTGTGTAGCTTCTTCATGGGATGAAAATCAAAGTAAAACATTAGTGACATTTTGGCGTACGAGTAAGTTATGGCCTAAGGTTGAATCACTAGTCTTTGAAACACAGGAATCTGCAGAAACCGATGTCATTGGAATTAAAACCACTCTTCAATGTATTAAAAATGATTCGGAATTGTTTTGATCTAAAACTTACAAATAAAATAGCAATTATAAATAAATATATGTTGAAAGGTGCCATTTGACATTGGTAAAAATAGTGTTGACAGCAAAATTTTTCACATTTAAAAATTACTTTAAGGAATTTTAAGGTCTTTCGGTTAAACTGATTTCCGGATAACCGGTGTTCTACTGTAATCGTGTTACTTTAAAATTTTAGTATATCTACAAATGCATTTTAAACTGTATTTTATAATGATTATAATTAAGTTTTAAAAATATTAAAATGTTGCATTGTCATTGGAAATACACCTGTGCACATCATTTTTATAATTTTAAGAAAAAATCATGATAATTAAATAAAGGTGCAGAAAATGGAAAGTATTTTACTTACTTTAAGCTGTTCTAAAACATCTTTATTTTGCTTTAAAGCGTCAACGATTGAGTTATTAGTTTCTAAAAGAGTTTGTTGTTGTTGAAGAAAAGATTTCACAAGAGTATCTTGATTTAAAGCTAATGCTCTAATTTGGGCATCTAATCTTTCAGGACTTGGCTCATAATGCTAAAAAAAAATAATATATATTCAGATTTAAAAAAACCCCACTAAATTGCTGAAAAAAACTATTTTAGTAAAACCTGAACACAAATCATATGAAAGCAAAATTTTAATACCTTTGTAAGGTAATGTTGGAGTTATATATTAAGTACCAAAGGCAATATAAAAATATTTAGATTAATGTATAATTGCTGAGAAAAGCAAATCAATAAATTTTGAAAATACAGTACTTAAAATACATCTCCGATATTACCATGTGGTCGTATCATTCAGTAGGTAGTAGTATGTACTAAAATGGCAAATTTGAAAATAGAAATTTAAATTTGATAATTCTT
Source organism: Maratus speciosus (assembly GCA_963932465.1). Taxonomy (NCBI): domain Eukaryota; kingdom Metazoa; phylum Arthropoda; class Arachnida; order Araneae; family Salticidae; genus Maratus; species Maratus speciosus. Next base: position 148,181,104 of record OZ010791.1, read on the forward strand.
TTTATTAAGTTTAAATAATTTAATAATATTTAAAATAGTAAACTGCAATAGCTGAGATACTTTTCAAAATTCATAGCACAATATTTCATTAAAGAGAATAACAATATATTTATTCTTGATGAACTTGCCAAGTACACACTTTCTTATTTAAATAACTCAGAAAAATTAATATCTTCACATACATTAAATTATAGTGGTAACTGGATCCATTATAGTTATAGTAAATATCAATATTAAAAATATCGAACGGCTGAAATATTATGGAAATAATAGTAAAAATCAATTTTCGATTGTTACTGTAGTGTTGAGTTAAAAATGAATTATAGTTCATAAGTTCAAATACTGTCTCTTAGAAGGTGAAAGTTTGATTGGTGCAGAATGATCAAAAAATTAGGTAATGGCACAAAATTTTGAGTTGAACATAACAAATGATCGGATAATTTTCCCAAAGTTCAGCTAAATAGGAACAGGTTAAAGGTGACTAAACAATTCCACCTCATATTGATAAATCATAAATAGTAACCATTTGATATTTACTTTGATGGATGTAGAAAAAGTAAGCTGCAACCATTGTTCAAATTATTTAGATGCATATTAAGATAGATGATTGAAGACAAGGAATCATTTAATTTTTTTTTCATTTAATCTTTTAATCATTTAATTTAATATTTACTTCGATGGATGTAGAAAAAGTCAGCTGTAATTCTTGTTGAATCGAACACAAAACGTTATTTAGACGAATGCTAATAAGGATGGTAAAAAATAATGATTATACAGAGGATCTTCATTAAAGTTCGGGCTGAACAGGAGTAGACCAACACTGGTTAAACAAGATGAAGAACTGCTGATTATAGTGAAGATTCCCAGCATTAAAGCAGAAAATAATATGCACTCCACCTTTAAACTCAGGCGACGCGATGCAAGAGATCGTTACTCCAGAAATGAGACAGGCCCGAGGCCTCTTCTTCAATGGCATCCTTTCTCAACAGTTATATTCCAAAAACTGATGAGTGAAATTTACCATCTGGAGAAAAAGTACATTGGAACAAAGCTCAGTATAAAAGGATCCAATGAGTGTTTACTGTAGTGAACCAAGTCAACTGGCTCAAAATGATCCTGAACAGAACCAATTATCGCATTTTTAATCAGAACCGTATTCACAGATCACTGAACTGTGCTAGAAGAGCGAAATGGTCTGTTTCAAGATGGAGAATCTAGTGGGGTGAAATTGTTGTTTAGATGTGAGAGAGAAGGGAAAAAATGGCTGATTTTAGCACATCAGACAAATGGTGAACGGGATTTTTTAATGTAGCAATAGTACGGTGTAAAAAAATATAAAAAATCGGATTTTTAAAAATTTAAATCAGATTCTTTTTGATTTAAATCGGATTTTTATGATTATTTTCCCTGCATTAAAATACGGAATAGCTACCAATAATTTTAGGTTTCCAAAACAATTAAACCTCTAATTGCTAACATAATCTATGCTTTTAAGCTTTAATTAATTATAATTATTAGTAATTACAGTAATTATAAAAACTGCATTAATTTTCATTAGTCAGGGCTCCCAACACATTTTAGTCCTCAAAAAGGAAGAAAGGGGACCATTTTTATTTAAAAAGGGCACTGACAAACATCTATATATATAAAAGCCTTTTTCTGTGTGTATGTCCTTTATAAATCTTCAATTTTTGACCGATTTGCACGAAACTCGATGTACATACGTTTTAGAATGTGGAAAAGATCACTGCCTACTTTAAAAAACCGTCAGACCACTATTTATCCGTATCATCTTTCATAATTTAACATTATAGAAATATCTCATTTTAAATTTTCAAATTCAATAGTTTCTTTCCTGTTGCCACACATCTAAAAAATCTCTATATATAAAAGCCGTTCTCTGTGTGTATGTCCTTTATACAAATCTTCAATTTTTAACCAATTTGCACGAAACTCGATGTACATACGTTTTAGAATGTGGAAAAGATCACTGTCAACTTTAAAAAACCATCAGACCACTATTTATTCCTTTTTCTATCATCTTTCATAATTTATCATTATAGAAATATCTTATTTTAAATTTTCAAATTCAATAGTTTCTTTCCTGTTGCCACACATCTAAAAAACTGCTCAATAATTTTAAAAAAATTGAGAACTCGAGTACTTTGTTTTATTAGCCAATAAAAATTTAGACTCGACCGCTATATTTTTACATTTTTAAAATCGACGTCATTCTAATCAGAAAATGAAAACTTTTCCTATATATATATGTAAAATCGTTAACTAAACACGTGTTAAAATGACATAGTATCCAAGTAATTGAATGATTTTAAAGTTAAAAAATCTATTTTAATACAGGAGTTTTAATTTCAAGAAAACATTTTAGGAAAAGAAAAAAAAATCGTTTGCTAGATATGACGTCAATTTCTGTTTAACTGACATTACTTTCTAATGATGTTTTATTCTGAAGGGAGACTCTTGATCTTCTGAAATTAATCCTTATTATTACCATCCATAAAGTTGAAAATATATTTAAGACATGCAAATTTAAAATTTCAGTAAATGCTAGGTCATTTGGGTGTTTGCTTTTTTCCGCTTATTGTCAGAGAAATTGTATACTTCAGTTATACTTACTGAAGAAAACAAGCATTCTGGTTTTAAAAGCTGAAGCACATTACTATAATTATGTCAAAATGACGTGTCTTTCCCTAAAATTCAATTTCGCGAGATTTAAAATTAAATTTAAAAAATTGAGGCTTTTCATAAACGTCAGGTTAAGCATTATTGCATGTTAATATTCTGTAATCAAGTTACATGTCAAGAATTCGCTAAAAACATGAATGGCGTTATACTTTTGTAAGCAATAGGTTCCATAAAAGGTATAAGTTACATTTGTTAAAGTACGCCAAATACCGAAATCCATTATCGAATCCGTTCTCAAGAATTCAAGTTATATGTACCAAGAACGATATTTCCATTTGCATTTTATATATTTATTAGATCAGATTATTTTGAATAGTTTGATATCTATAAGTTTGTTTTCTATAAGACGTTGGAACAATCGAATGTGCGATTTTTATTGGCTAAATTGCAGTAAATGGAAAATTAATTGTTGTGTTAGGTTGCTGCCACCGAAAATGTGATGCCAGAGTTACCCATAGACATGTCTTTTCTTTATACTATTGCATTAAGAGTAAACGGGTTCATCTTTCGTAATCGGGTTGCACGCACCTTTAAAAATATCCATGCTTGAAAATTACTTTAAAATCCATTAAAATCAGAAAATTCAGATACAATTTTCAAACAAATGTTATTTGAAAGAACTTCTTTTATCCGATATTGTAAAACGTGAAATTCTGTGATGTTTAGAAGTTAGAAAAATTGTAATAAAGACACAATTTACGGTATAAGTCGTTGCCATCATCAGTATGATGTCAGTGTTTTTACTTTATAATGTAGATATATGCCATGCAAACGAGACTTCAACTAAATGCTGTGCGATTTGGTGGATTTTTTTTTTTCGTATTGTCAGGAAAATCATATATTTTTCTAATACACCCACCAAAAAAAAGCGCATTTAGTTATTAGACCTCAGGCATTTTACTGTGGTTGCGCGACAATAACGTCATCTTTTCTGATTGTCTTTTTAACGATTTGTGGATGGGAGTGCACAAATTTCAGTTGTTGTGATTTCGGTATTATTTCATTTTAATTTATTTTACCTGGAAGGGTCGTAATAATTCACATGGGCGAAGCTGGGTAGTTCTGCTAGTAATTTTATTTGGATTATTTTTTTTTATTTAAATATGCTTCAATCAAATAATATAGTTTATGATTTTATGTTTAGAAATCTTGATAAGGTATTTTAAATGTCTTTTTTTTTTTTTTCTTTTTGCTATATATAAATATATATATATTTTTTTAAAGCGAAAATTTTATTTAAATTTTTACTTTTTTATTTAACAGGAAACGTCTGTGAGATGATTGTGTCTATATATCTGCCCTTAATATTTTCTCTCTCCGACATACAAAACTTATTTTTATGCCGTTATATTAAAAAATTGGTGCTGTTAATGCATTAGTATTAAAGATTAAATGTTTAAGTTCACTATTTGGTAAATTATTAAGTGTTCTGTTTGTGCATGGGGCTTTCACGTTTCTGGTTAAGGTTTAATGCATTAGTAATAATATTTTTCATAATTGGGGTCAATTCCAAATTAGAGAATTGTAACTTGCTTTTCTGAATGAACTCTGATCGCATAGCGATATCAATGTGAATTGTGTTGCAATTTACATTGTGAACGTAAACACTCACATTGTGAGTGTTAGCAAGCAGAGGGCTAAACCGCGTAGTATTATATATAACACACATTATATATTGTGTATTGTACACACAAACATGGGGATAGATGGGACAACTAGGGACACTTTTTGATTAAAGATTTTTCTAAATTGTATTTTTACTCAAGTTAGAAACTCAAGCAGAAATTTGCTGAAATACAGACGATTCTTACCCTTGCTGCTCTTATTAAAATAATTATTAAAAATAAAATAAATGAGAAAAATGGACTATTTTTAAAGAACATTAAATACCACATATTGCTACACTTTTCAGATACCTTTAGAGAGAAATGATACAAGCCTTTTTTTATGCCTATGATAGACAATCAAACGAAGTTTAAATATTTAAGCATTAATATATATATATATATACAGTAGAACCTCTTTTATCCGAAACTCTCGGTTAACCAAAATCCATTTTTAAAGCTTTTTTTTAATTATTATTTTAGTATCACATTCCTTGTGTGCAAAATCCATTTTCAAAGTTTTTTTTTTTTTTTTTTTTTTTAATTATCATATTCCTTGTATACAAGCGGTCCATTCCAAACTACGACCACATATAAATATTTTCGATCCCCCTTTCTTAGAGTTCCTTTGAATTTAACTTGAGCTTCCGTAAACTGCGGAGTGGAACGAACAAAACGAATGAAGAAAACGAGCAAATTAGCAATTCTGAAGCTTTTGCAAAAGGTTTGACATGGTTGGAACTAATTATATTAAAAAACTTCATGATAGAGTTTCAAAGCAAAGGCAATCGAAACTGCGACAAACAAATCATTGTTTCAAACCCTTGTGAAATGTGTGAAAGGTACTTACTTTCAAAATTAAAATTCAGATATTTTATTCTTGTTTCTAGTTTGCTATTGCATTATTTTTGTTAAGCACTTGTTACCATAATAAGAAATAGTGTATTTATCCTTAATCTTAAAATTGAAGCATTCTCGATTATCCGAAAATTTCGATTTTCCGAAAGAGGGTCGGTCCCAATTACTTCGGATAATCAAGGTTCTACTGTGTATATATATATATGAGCATTATTTTCATTTTCTTTTGAAAGTCTACGGTATTTTTTGCAAAAATTTCATGATATAGCGGTCTGAAGAGCTATGCAATTTAATACATTTTTTTTTTTTCATGAAACAAAAACCGTTTAACATGAAAAAAATTCGCTTTTGATCTAGTTAGTTTGAGTTGAAATTGGTGAATTTTGTGTTAAAACCACTGAATTTCGGGTGAAAATCAATGAATTTTGTGTGGGTTTTTTTTTGTAAATTAGCTTATGTTTTAGGAGCACAATGTCTGAGAAATTGGTGTGAAAACAAACTGCTATTTCGCTTCAAATGAAGATGAAGCTGCTTAATGCAGTTGATGAAAAAGAAAGACAAAAACAGAAATCTGCAAAGAGTTTGGCATTGCCAATTCTACTTTATCAACAATAAAAAACAGGGATCCCACTATGTTAATGTTTGACCGCAGTATGTTTAAGACAGAGATAAAATATATGAGAACCACCAAGCACGAAGATTTAGAGACAGCTTTGCTTATTGATTCAAACAAGCTAGTTCTCAGAATGCTGAAAAAGACACTTCAAAAAGATATTTAATCCCCCCCCCCCCCCAAAAAAAAAAAAAAAAAATCTTTTTTACTTGCTTTTTATGCTAATGGATGCAACCTACTAGCAGTTTAACAGGAAACCAAAATAAAATTTGACAACATTGAAAATATTTGTGAGTTTTGTTCTTTTTTTTTTTTTTTTTTTTTTTTTACGAATATTTTAATCTGAAAATCTTTTACACACACAAAAAAAAAAAAGTCCTTCCGGCCAGTGCCGGGAGGAAGAGGTAGCTTTCATAATCCTTATTTTAAAAAAGTCAACTTATATCATGCAAACACACGAAGCTCAATTTAGTGGAAACCGAATATAGGAGATTCAATACTAATTTTTATCAATATAATGAATGAGAATTTCGCGAAATTAGTCAGCTTTATCCAAGCTGCTTTTCTTTAAAGTAACTTATATTTGGCTGCCAGATTCGGCAATTTCTTAAAGTGCCTGTCATTTTAATACAACATGGTGGATGAGGCTAAGCAGTGAACTTGGTCGAGACCTTAGTAATTGCTGTGCACATGCTCACTCACATCGGAATCGGTTAATATATAGGAGTGCTGTCGCATGCAAAAAATCAGATTTTTCAAAATGTCACCCACAATAGAAATTGAAACTGCTATATCTGAAAGGTAAAGACAAACAAAAAATGCTCCTGAATCCTTATATCAAGATCAAATACTTAAGAAAGAAACCTTTTTCAATTTCTAATTTTTTTGCACCTCACTTTAAATATATATATTTTTTTTAATTTAATGGTCGCCATTTTGAAACAAGATGGCTGATGAATCTGGCCAGAGAATTTGGTCGAGGTGTTGATGTATACTATCCACATGCCTTCTTACATCGAAATAGGCGAATACGTGTGTTATCGCATGACAAATACAAGATCGTTTCAAAATGTTAGCCATGCTAGAAATTCAAAAGGCTATAAATCAACCATTTTTTAAGATATCAACAAAAGAACAAATTTTCAGAAACAAAAACTGCTCCGTAATCTTTGTATCAAGGCCAAACACATAAAAAAAAATCTTTTTCATTTTCCAATTTTTTAATACCTCATTTTGAATTTTAAATTTAATTTTATTTAAATGACAACCCTTTTGAAACAAGATGGCGAATGAAGCTGGCCAACGAACTCGGTCGAGACATTGGTATGTACTATGTACAGACCAAGTTACATGCAAATAGGTTCATAAATACGCCTGTTATCGCGTGACAAAAATCAGGTCGTTTTAAAATGTCAGCCACAAGAGAAATTCAAAATGCTATTACTCAGCCATTTTTTTTTAGATATAGACGAAAGAAAAACTGTTCCGGAATCTTTGTATTTTGTCAAACACATACAAAAAAAAATCTTTTTCATTTTCCAATTTTTTGGTATCTCATTTAAATTTTTAATTTTTTTAAATGGCCGCCATTTTGAAACAAGATGGCGGATGAAGCTGGCCAACGAACTCGGTCCAGATATTTGTATGTACTATGTACACACCAAGGTACATCCAAATCGGTTCATAAATACGCCTGTTATTACGTGAGAAAAATCAGGACGTTTCAAAATGTCAGACACGCTAGAAATTCAAAATGCTATAACTCAGCCATTTCTTAAGATATAGACGAAACAAAAACTGCTCCCGAATCTTTTTATCAAGGTCAAACACATCAGAAGAAAATATTTTTTCAATTTTGAATTTTTGGTACCACATTTCAAATTTAAATTTTTCTTTAAAATTTAAATGGCCGCCATTTTGAAACAAAATGGCGTATGAAGCTGGTCAACGAACTCGGTCGAGAGATTGGTATGTACTATGTACACACCGAATTACATCCAAATCGGTTCATAAATACGCCTTTTATCGCGTGACAAAATTCAAGACGTTTCAAAATGTCAGCCACGCTAGAAATTCAAAATGCTATAACTCAGCCATTTTTTAAGATATAGACGAAACAAAAACTGCTCCGAAATCTTTGTATAAAGGTCAAATACATAAGAGAAAAATATTTTTCCATTTTCAATTTTTTGGTACCACATTTCAAATTTTAAATTTTTTAAAAAATTTTAAATGGCCGCCATTTTGAAACAAAATGGCGGATGAAGCTGGCCAACGAACTCGGTCGAGAGATTGGTATGTACTATGTATATACCGAATTACATCCAAATCGGTTCATAAATACGCCTTTTATCGCGTGACAAAATTCAGGACGTTTCAAAATGTCAGCCACGCTAGAAATTCAAAATGCTATAACTCAGCCATTTTTTAAGATATAGACGAAACAAAAACTGCTCCGGAATCTTTGTATAAAGGTCAAATACACAAGAAAAAAATATTTTTCCATTTTTAATTTTTTGTTACCACATTTCAAGTTTTAAATTTTTTTAAAAATTTTAAATGGCCGCCATTTTGAAACAAAGCGGCGGATGAAGCTGGCCAACGAACTCGGTCGAGACATTGGTATGTACTATGTACACACCGAATTACATCGAAATCGGTTCATAATTACGGGAGTTACAGTGTGACATAGGTCAGATATATATATATATATATATAGATATATATATATATATATATATATATATATATATCAATTTTGAACGGAGGGTGGTTTCGGGGTCTGGGGGTCATGATCGATGAAAATATACCAAAATTTTTTGAAATCGCTTTCCTCCGAACGGCTGCAATAGGTAGCTTTTTTGTAAAGAAAGCTACCTAAAATGGCCCCCCCTCAATTTCTTGTTAAACGTATTTCACTGTAATTGCAAAGATGTTATCTTTCTTTCATTTCTTTTAAGAAAGAAATATAAAATTTGAATATTTAATTTAAATTACCTTTGTAGGGCTTAGCTGGTTAACACTTTTCATTGAGTGCTTTGAAGACATGAATTTAGATGATGGCCGCGGGGTACTGTGAGTAGTAGAGTTATTATATTTAAAACTTTGAAAAGATGGTTCATCATATGCATCTACTTCATCAGGATCATCACAGCTATTTTCGCCCGCTATAGAAAACATAACATAATTTTGAATGGTAATGATACAATGGTACTGAAAATGATTAATAAAATGATTAAAATTTCAAATTCCAAGCTTTAATTAGAAAGAAAAAAAGAAAAAAAAAGAAAAAAGAAAGAAAGAATTGTTTAACATAAAAAATATTTTACATTGGAATTTCATAAAAATTCCTTATGCTAGAAATTCATTTCCAAATCAAAAACCATATACTTTGAATTTAATTATGCTGCCAGCAAATCGGTAAACACGGGAATATAAATACACACACACACACAAAAGAAAATGGATAATTTTAGAAAATAAGGAAAAAAAAACTTACACAAAATTAAGTTGTTAAAAAAGAAACAACCAAAAATAAAAGATATTTTTCAAACTATAAAACATCCTTTAAAAATACAGATAGGAAATTACACTAAGAAGTTTGCAATAACCGATAAGCAATAAAAGAAATATAACAAACATATATATGAGTCATTCTCTGATAAGTGTGATTTCTTAGTCCCCATTATATCTCTCTGCTTTTCTTTGCTATTCTCATTTAATGTTAAAAAGTTTCTCTGTGATTGTTCTAGAATATTATGTTACCTCTACTGTGAAAATAAGTTTTTTTAATCTTTAAAATGGAATTTAAAATATTTCAAATGTCACTACTGCATCCTGTCCTCAGCCGATAAATTGATCATTAAAACCATCAACGAACAATAATTATCAAATAATTTTGAAAATAAAATGGATTTATTATAAATATGAATCACATGGAATATAATAATATAACTTTTATAGGAGTGAAATGTGTAATATTTGTTTTTGCTAGGTTTAAAGTTTTGTGCCTCGCTTTTTTGGTCACTACTGTCCCGGTGTATGAATTTCCCCATATTTCTTCCAGATGACAGTATGCAGTTATTTTCAGTATTGTTTTCAGTAGGGTAGCAGATTTTGTTCATAAAAAGTTGCCACTGTTTACTGTTTGTTCATAAAGAAGATTTTCTGGATTGAAAAGAATGGGGAAAAGGTTAAGGTACAGTCATGGGAAAAAAAAAGTAAACACCCCTAACTAACTCTGCAAAAAATTATCGTAGAAGTATCATTACTTGTACCACACGATTGGTAATACAGTCTACTTTTAAATGATGGCTTAGGGGGCCATCTACATATTAAACCGAACAATAAGTTTTTTTTTTCAATAGCAGTACACAATTCTGACAGCATAAATGAACTCTACACACTTCAATTAGCCTAAAAACAAATTTTTACGCAATTCGTACGATAAGTTTCCAAGAAATTAATTATTTTAAAACGAGCATATTTTAGGGGCTGTATCCAAATTGATGTTCGGTGCTGGATTGTTGACTGGGAGAACCCCTTCTTGATCAAGGTAACTTAAGCGCCACTCAAGAAGTCATTGAAGACTGCTAAATTACAGGATAGCATAAGAAATTTCAAAATATCTAGCCACTTCTATCATAGATCATCATTTAGCCATTTTTAAGCATAATTTGAAAACTACTTGGAAGAAAAATGTGAAATTTTGGAATTCCATAAAGCAGTACTTAATAAATCTAAATCGATCAAAAAAATTTTAGGTTGCAAATCATAATTTTTCAAATATTAATTTCATAATTTATATCATAAAATTATAAAAATTGAAAATTCAACGCATTTATGTTTGGGTATTTTAGTATTATTGCTACACAAAAAATTAGCACATCTACTTATAATAAAATCTGAGTGCAGGAAACTGTCGGAACGATGCCGGCGCGAACCACTCTGGTCTGCGAATTGACCATAGCTAAACACCATGTTAGGCTTAATGAAAAACATATCCTAGCATATGACAGCTAAATGATAATTTTTTCTACTTGAAATCATGTCTGTTCAGCATATTTTCACATAAAACATGTGTATCATATCAATTTATAATGTATTAAGTTCTAAATTAAAATTAAGCTATTATAAACATAGAAATCAGATCTAAACAAACGATACTGTTGCCATTCAGATTCAAATTCCAGCAAATCTACAAACAAATGAATGACTCTTTGAACGCTTCATTAAAAAAAAATGCAGGTTAACGCCGATGCTGGTCTTAAAGTATTTGTAATAGTATATTAAACTTTGTTTAAAACCTTCAAAAACTAATATTTTAATAAGTAAGTCTCCAAATATCATATCAAATCATCATCATCAACAACAAGCTCTAAATTAAAAATAATGTATAACTATCGCCATCTGGTGGAGAAAAGTTATAACTTTCGCTCTAAAAAGGTCTGTGCAAGCACACTGCATTACATGTATTTTTAATTTATTCAGAATGATTATTCTTTTGCACAATTTCGATTTCCTGTGACATTTGTTTTCTGTCTTATATGACAAAGTAAAAATTATCCGAATTTGAATATCTAAACCTTTCAAATGCATTTACAATAAAGAATTATTTCAGTGGCACTTTAGCATTATTTAACCCTTTACGTACTAGCTAAATTCATGAAAATTTTAACTTCAAAAGCATTTTTTGTGAATTGTTTAAACTACATTAGAAGATTTACATAATCATTTAATAAATTTTAGAAGGAGTTTAGAAGTATTGAAGGATTTAGAAGGATTAATTAAATTTGAATTTATAGGGATTCTGTGCAACCTTTATAACCCCACACAAATCTTTTATTTTAAATATTTTTCTTGGTATTTTGTAGAATTAAGAAATTTGTACAGTGTTCTTACAATAGAAACATAGAAAATTTTCTGAATTAAAAAATCCCCTCCCTCCCAATGCCAAGAAAGCTAAAAACATGGAAAGGCAAAACATATCATCGTTTTACAAATATTTTTGCTTTGTGTAACCAATAATTCTTTTGGAACAAGATAAAGTAATGTATCTATAACTCATTCTAAATTGTATTACAACCAATCGATCTATTTAATAAATTTTATAACAAGTTATTTTAATGGTACTTATAAGTACCGTCAGTAGATAAAGGGTGAAAGGGAAATTAACCTGAATTATGAATTTATGAAAATTTCATCTTCTAAAGCATTTTTCGTGAATTAAAACTAAATTAGAAGACTTGAAGGATTTAAAAGGATTAATTAAATTTGAATTTAGAGGTATTTTGTGCAATATTTATAACCCCACTCATATCTTTTATTTTAAATATTTTTCTTAGTATTTTGTAGAATTAGGAAATCTACAAATATAATGTTCTTACATTAGAAATATTTCTGAATTGAAAAATCCCCCCCCCCCCCCCCCCTTTCGTACTCTAAGAAAACTGAAAAGATGCAAAGGCCAAAGAATTCATCCTTTAAAAAATATTTTTGTTTTGTGTAACCCATACTGCTTTTGGAACATGATAAAGTAATGCATCTATAGCTCATTCTAAACTGTATTACAGTCGGACCTCTATTTAACGAACCTCTATTTTGCGAACTTTTACTTGGAACCAAGAGGGTAGTTCAACGCAAATAGGCCATTTTCATCATAGTGACGAAGAACAAATAAATCATGTCAGAAGTTTCTAATTTTTTGTAACAAGGCATTAGAAAAGATACTTACTGGCAAAAAAATAGCCGTCAGGCTTAATATTAAGAAATTCTATAATTATTAGATTTTTAACACTAGAAGCGGCGGAAATTTCACTGAAGTTTTATATTTTAAAAAATGTATACCGGAATTTTTATTTAAAGCTTTTTAAATTATCTATTTAACTTATTTTTGTGCGATATATACATTTAATTCTTTTTTAAAGAAATAAAGTAATAGAACAATTCTGTCCCATAAGAATCATTCCCTCACATGAGGGAATGACTAGTGAGGGAATGATAAAATGTACATTTTTAGGTGCGTTCGTAATTATATAAATACGTAGCACCTATAGTCGTCGTTCAGTCCGTCCGTCCGTATGTAACAGAGCAAAAACTACCCAACCGAATAATCTGAAATTTCAAATATGTGATTGTTGCAAAATTTTGTCGAGCCATTTCAAATTTTATGAAAATCGGATGTATAGTTTAATTACAGGGACAGTCAAAAGTTTTTCTTTACATTACGGCCAATGGGAAAAATTATTGCAAGTGGATTTTAATGGTATTAGAGCCTTCCGAATGATCTGAAATTTTAAAGATATAATTGTTGCAAAATTTTGTCGAGCCATTTCAAATTTTAGGAAAATCGGATGTATAGTTTAATTACAGGGACAGCCAAAAGTTTTTCTTTACATTACGGCCAATGGGAAAAATTATTGCAAGTGCATTTTAATGATATTACAGCCTTCCGAATGGTCTGAAATTTTAAAGATATAATTGTTGCAAAATTTTGTTGAGCTATTTCAAATTCTAGGAAAATCGGATGTATAGTTTAATTACAGGGACAGTCAAAAATGTTCCGAAAAAATTATTGGAAATGCATTTTAATGATGTATCAGACTATGCACGTTATGAAGTGCAAAAAATTATACATTCAGTACAATATGGGGTGCAAAAAATAATTTTAAAACTAGTTATAGTACGAACGCACCTCATTTGCCACGTTTGACGAGCAATTTCCAACTTGTTTGCTTTTAAAATTTGTATGCATAAAACAAAAGAAAAAAACAATATATGTTCTCAAACTATCCCTTCAGGGAAAACTAAAACACCCATTAATACATTTTTAGAACATAAATTATTTTTACAAATTTAAATGAGGGAATGATAACATCATCTTAACATTTGCCGAATCTGCATACTAAATTATTGCTTACACACTAAATTATTTCTCCAGGATGGCTGAAAATTGTTTCACAGACAAGTAAGATTCATGCGCTCAGCAAATGAACAATGTTTTCTGTCTACAGTAGTACCACCTATCTCAAATATCCAGAATTACTAATGAGTGAGGGAATGATCTGAAATATGAGTTGCAAGCATTTTTGACAAATAAAAATTGCATGTGCAGACCAAAAAAAAATGTAATACATAGAAATAATACTTTATGTGTTCGTAGTAAAAGACAGATGTCAGACAAAATAAATATAAATTTTTCAGTAAGAAATGATATTTTTTATATTTTTGGGTGGTAGTAGTTGCATGTGAGGGAATGATATTTTATAGGTTTAAAAATTTATTTTAAATATATATTTTAATTAATGCTTCAATTTTATGAGCTAATATGATAAAACCATGTCTAAACTACATGATAAAAAAAAATCATTAGGTTTTTCTGTTGAAAAAAAATTTAAATATCCTCCGGTTTCATCATTATGGCCTATTTGCATAGAATCACCCAATGAACATTTTGCAAATTTCTTCGTAAAATAACCTCCAAATAGCGAAGTGTAATCGCTATTTAATGAACTTTTCCTTGGGATCTAAATTTTTTTCTCCCTATTTCTTAAAATATTACTGGACGTTTCAAACTTATTCTTTCTTTTAACACATTTTATGATAAAAAATGACCATGAACATGTCTTACCAGGCACTTAACTCATCGAGAGCAGTAAAATCGTTGTGATTCCCTTTGCTTTCCATTCAAGAAGAGCAAACTTTCAATAACCCCTTTTAACCCTCAATGGAGCTGCACCATGACCTGAAACTATAGTTTCCCGTTTTCTAGATTGTTGATCATGGTCAATCGTGTTGGTAATTTCGGTTCTTGTAGCTCGAAAATGTCAAAGCGAAAGTGCTTGAGCATGAAAGGAAAAAAAATTATTCTTGATGAGGTGGATAAAGGCATGAAGAAAAAGAATACTGCTTTAAAAGTTGGTATTATTCCAAACAGCTTATCAACCATAGTAAAAAATCACTGTTTTAATGTAAAATTATTTTTTAAATGAAAATACAATGTATTTCCAGACAATGTTTTGTTTCATTCTTATTTCCCTTGCAGATTTCTTTTTGATGGGTAAAATAAGTAAAACAAATAGATATAATTTATAAAAAAAGTGTGACAAATTACTTTAATTATATTTAGTGTTTAAGGACTTAAAATGTGTTTTACGTAGTTTAAAGTATTTTAAAGGGTGACTCTCTATTTAACGAATTTTCCATATAACGAACTTTTTTCGGGATTTAGCGACTTCGTTAAATAGAGGTTCGACTGTACTACTAATTGATGTATTAAATTAATTTTATAATAAAATATTTTAATGGTACTAATCAGTACCGTCAGTAGATAAAGGGACAATTCTTTCTGTACTGAAGGCTGCGAGCAGCACCTCTGTAAGCCGTGTTAATTCCCAATAAATTAAGAGCTTATGTTTCTTGCTAATTCTTTTGGCATCAACTTTCTGTTGTAATCGTACTTTTTTTTTTACAATGCATTTTATCAGTTTTGAAGACATTGCAAATAAAATGAATATTTCTTATTGGTACAAAATATTTTTATTATCTTGCAGATAAAATTATGAATTTTAACATAGTTTGTAGCGAAAAAAAAAAAAAAAAGTCCCGCTAAACAACAAATTTTTAATGTAGAGGGAACCTAAACAAGCATTTTCGTCATAGAATGTGTAGCTGGAAATGGCGGCGCGTTTAAGTGCTGGTGACTAAATTGTAGCTTACATAATTTCTTTGTTCTAATCATAAAAAATCAAAGGATACTTTTTGATTAACAAAATGCATGAGACATCTTTTTTTTTTCTTTTTTAAGTCAGAAAAATATTTTTTTAAACTATCGTTTTGGAGATTTATCATTCACTTTCCGTCATTTTTGACGGGGATAATATGGTAGTTAGGACTATAATTTCAGGAGATATCAATGAAAATATGAAAATGTAATTTAACATTAGAAGTACTAAATTTTGAATGTTTATAATTCAATAACTTATCATTCAAATGACTTGAAATTTGGTGTCTAGGCATAGTTTGAACTGAAGATTTGAAATATCTTGTTAATGCCCTAAGCAAATTTTATATACATCATTTATAGGTAGACTTTATTTCCAATCGTTCGGTACTGGTAACTTTCTTCTACGGTAATTTGTTGAGGAGTTAGTAGGGGGTGTTTACTCCCCCCCCCCACCACCACCACCACCCTCTGTACCTTTATTAACTGACATTACTGTCATCATTGTTAATTTAAAATATTGATATTTATACATTAGCAAATATCTAGCCATTTAATCGTAAGTTTGATATGTTTTTGAAAATAGTGCATACAACATTCCAAAAAGGAAGTAAAGTGGCAAAATTGCAAAAAAATGTCACCTCTACCACTTACAATTTGTGTTTTGTCTAATAAAAATTGCCATATCATATTTATTTTTCAATAAAGTTTGCAACTATCTACTAATTAATATTTTGAAAAATATCAGTGGTTATTAAAAATTCAAATTGAGCATAATATGAGATACTTAAAAATCAGATATCAGCAGAAAATGAGCAGCTGAAAATAACACTTATGGGAGAATGACCCATATATACTATGTATATTTATCTATTAATAATAATTAAAAAAAAAAAAGATTATTCATTTGTGTCATCTTTACATACAATACATAAATATTTACTCATACATAAAAAAAAAATCATCCTGTGAAGTTTTTTTCTGGGCCAAATAAATTGTCAACTCTATTTTTCATTTAAATTTTATAGTAATTCAAGTCCTTTTATGACAATAGATGATAAACAGTTGAAATTTTTTGTGCATTCCTGTAAACTATAGAAACAACTATTTTGAGAATGTAAAGTGTTGAACTCTGATTTTCAGTTATTGTAACAATATTTTGAACAGACTTTCTTTGCTAGCTATGAAATAAGAGTACAGGTAGAAAATTACATGAAGTTTTGTATAACTTATAATCAATAAAAGAAATAATTATTAATAACAATTAAAAAACAGCCAATCATTGATATGGATCATTTTTACACATATAAATTCATACATTTCCCACTCCCCCTGCCCCATCCAGTTATTTTTTTTTTTTTTTTTCTTGGCCAAATAAATTTCCAGCTCCCCATTTAAATTTCTTAGTAATTAAAGAAATTTTATAACAGTAGATGGTAAACTGTTAAAATTGTGTGTTCTAGAAAAAAAAACTCCCCTTGAAATACAGCTATTTTTAGAATAATTTTTATAACAATTGTCCTACATTTATAAAACAGTCTGAGCAGAACAGGCATTGGGCAATTATGCAATTTTTTGATTGAATAAAATTTATATGGAGTCATCCTTTCCAAGAATGAATAAATAAAAGTAAAACAAATAATTATAGTACTATTATTTAAAAGTTATATGTGGACAGTAAATATATATATATTGAATAGCAGAATACAGAGTTTATCTAAAATGGATCAAACTTTCAACGGTGATAAATAATACACATTAACATAAACAATTTTTTAATAGAAAACCAGGTTTGCAATCCATTTATTCAGTCAAAAATACGAGATCATACTCCATACTGAACTATGATTTTCATTAATAACGAATATATTGTAACAATATTTTCAACAGACTTTCTTTGCTTCTTATGAAACATAAGATTATGAGAAGTCGAAGTGTTCAAAATATCAGGAAGATCTCGCTACGATAGCTTTAATATTGTTAAAATTGTAAACAAAAATCTGGATTCAGCTTGCAGCGAGACGCACTATAGTTTTAACAGAATAAGTAGATAATTACCCTGGTTTCCTATCCAAAATTTTACAGGGTTCATATTCAATTTTGGAAATGTAAGAGTTTTGTAAGTGTTTTTTACAGGATTCATACTCTATTTGAATAACAAAATTCCCTGACTTTTCCAGGTATTCCAGGCCATATTTCCTACAATTCCCTGACCATAATTCACGACATTTTTAGGAATACGAATTACAATTCCAGATCTTAATAATTAAACTTATACAGCAAAATAGAATACATTGATAAGAATGAAATATAAACTTACTTCTGACAATGAAAATAACCTATAAAACTGAAACTAAAAATCTATATCTTTTGATATTTAAAATATAAAAATGATAACAAAGAAAAAAAATCCTTCTAAAATACGACTCAGATGGATTCAAAGTTAACTTTTTATTTGTATAACTGAATTTGCACACATTAAACCTTCAAATTTTTTAATACATTTCTGCCGTCATACCATTTGTTCGTGTTGTTACAGAAGCAGTTTGTTGTGTAAGTTTCAATTTTTGTCTTTTAATTTTGTTTTTTAACATTTTAATTTCAGCTACAGACTTTCTTTTTTCCTTGCTTGATAATTTTCTTTCTTTCTCTTTTTTTTTTTTTTTTTTTTTTTTTTTTTTTGTTATTTAAACATTTATGATATCTCCTCCTAACATGACTCAATATTTCTTTCGCAAAGGTGTCGCCTATTTGGCGACAAATTGTGTCACTAAAACATCTTTATGTTAAAAATGTGAATTTAGTGAAAATTCTACTTGCAACTGAAAAATCTGAATTTTTTTTTTTTTTTTTGCAGGCGGACCTTGGAAGTCACAAGAATCTTGACACATATCGAATTTAAAAAAAAAAAGAAAAAGAAAAATCTCTGACTTTTCCAGGTTTTAGAAAAAAATTTCATTTTCTCCTGACTTTTTGAGCACTTGTCATTTTCCTTGACATTTCCCTGTTTTCCAGTCATGTAGGAACCCTGTTTTTAGAAATACTTTCAAAATCACCAAAAACACATCTTTAAAGATTTTAAATTTTGGGTGCTTTGGGCATGGGTGGTGGTGGTGTGGGAGCAGGGTAGTGATGGGTGATTCTCGAAAATTCTACAATCGAGAAAAATCGTCATCGTAAAAAATCACAATCGATACAGCCATCGATTAATTCCTAGAATCTACAATCGAGATGTTTTACAATCGATTATAATGAGAGAAGCTAAAAACAATTGTTGGAAAATTTAGCTATTATTCTGGCCGAAAATTTCATAGTAGTGATAATTCTGCTATCGTAATTATTTGCTCCTGATTTATGCTTAAGGATTACTTCAGTCAAGTGAAAACACCTGCTTGCTAATGCTAATCTTATGGAAGAAATTTATAAGGATATCTCATTTGAATTTCAGTATTTTAAAATGATTTTCTTTGCATTGGAATAAATTCCCCTTTCTTCTTTATGAAACTGCAATGTCCAAATCGAGTAACTATGGTGCATTTGATGAAACAAATAACCTTTCTACTTTTTAGATAGCTCCAAAAAGATACAGTTTAAAGCTTGATACAGTTTAAAGTTCCCCTAAATGTCAAATGCTGTGGAATTTCCCCATTGATCGAAAACAAAAGTTTCTTTCGAAAAACGTAAGGATAGTAAGATACCTGCCAAGAGGGAACCTGTCTAACACGGAAACTGTTTTCCAGTACCTAGCGATTCCAACATGACTCTTTAAGTCTGTATCGAAATCCAAAGTAGCTACTCTATGACACATTTAAAAACTCATTTTTTATTTTAGACGCATTAGCTAGAATCGATTAGCATTTCCCTCTTTTCGATAAAGGCAAAAGGTTTGATACAAATTAAAGTTCCCTAAATGTCTAAAGTGTATCAAATGCTGTGGAATTTCTCCGTTTATCGAAAACAAGACAGCTTTATCGAAAAACGTAAGGATAACCAGACATATAACTGCTGAGAGGGAACCTGCCAAACATGGAAATTGTTTTCCAGTGTCTAGCGATTCCAACATGACTCTTCAAGTCTGTATCGAAATCCAAAGAAGCTAGTTCCTAACACATTTACTAGCTCATTTTTTATTTTAGGCGCATTAGCTAGAATCGAATAGTATTTTCTTTTCGATAAAGGCAGAAGGTTTGATACAAGTTAAAGTTCCCTAAATGTCTAAAGTGTGTCTAATGCTGTTGAATTTCTCCGTTTATCGAAAACAAAGGAGTGTTATCGAAAAATAGAAAGGTAAACAGACAAATATATCCGCTAATACGGAATTCTATAACTAAAATAAAACTTCAATGGACTTCATTTTTTGGTATTTTGGATAACTTTAATCTTCCAATCCTTACAACGTGGTATTAGATGATGGGTCTGGAAAAGGTAGAAGAACTCAGCCCCCCTCGAAGGGGCATTAGGCTCCAAATTGACAGTAGGGCAGACCAAGGATGAAACCAATAACTTCATGTGAGAGAGGACTAGGGGAAGTTGAGAATGGTAAAAAAACCAAACCATTGAATAAGAAAAAAATTGAAAAAAAAAAAAAAAAAAAAAAAGAAAAATGGTAAAAGAACAAGTGAAGCATGTGATTAGAGCCAGACAAATGAAGAGGGGCCCCGATGGGCCACAGCTGGTCCAGAATGAATGCCCAAGTAGTCAGAGTGGGTCAAGAACTTGGAGAATAGTATCTACAATGAAGAAAAACAATGAGACAAAATATTATGAAAAACAGATGAAAAATACCAATAGCCTGAGGCTAAAGGTAAAATACTTCACTGGGCGGTGTCACCTGGTGGTAGTCAAAATAAAATTGATACGAGAAGATAGGGGAGAGCGAAAAGACTTTATTTTGTGAATTTTATAATTTTTGGACAAACAGTATACTAAAGGTTTGAAGAAACAAAACTTTAAAGCTCCCTCTTGATGCGAAGAAGGGAGTTAAAATTAAGAAACATATGTCCATATTTTTTATTCGATTTTTGACACAATTTTATGTTAGTCTTATAATTTTCCTATGAGTGGAAGATACCGTACCAGAGTACGAAAGAAACCGCCGCTAAGTATATTCCTTTATAGCATTTTAAGCCCAGGGGTCTAACATTAACAGTGGATTGACAAAAGTAAGGTAGATTTAGAAAGGTTATGAGATTACCCTTATTTTAATGTATTACATGTGGGGTAAAATAATTTTGAAAAATCCTCTTTCCTGAGGCGACACTTAAAATCTTGAAAACACATAATTTGCAGTGCAGTTTTGTTTTAACAATAGCATTCTAATATTAAGAGATATGGGACAGCTTAGGAGGGCTAAAATAAGATAAACATTGAAAATCAAGGACAAACTGGCGCCAAATTCAATAGAAAACTTCTATATCAACAACTGAAACCCGAACTGATAACTTAAACCACTATGCCTCCTAACCCATATCGCTTAATAACAAAAGCGAATGGAAAAGAACATGTACTCCTTTGGGAAATCATGACTTACACCAGAAGCGCGGTAAGTTTGACTCTTCTGAAAGCTTCCTTTCTCTCGAAGTGCAAGAGCTCTCTCTCGCACTTCGAGATCTATTTTCTGGATGCAAACTGCTCATTTACCTCGAGAAGACATCTCTGCTCGAAGACAAACCTCTCGCTTACTTCGAGATATCTCACCAATTGTAACTCATTGCTTCCTTCGTCACTTCTCGTTTCTCGCTCTCTGTTCAACATTTCATATGACACTGTCGAGAATGAGAAATCAGTTTTCGTCCTTTCTCGAAATGTTACTCTCGATGATTGTCATTTCACGCTCGGCCAAGAAGGGCCGAGAAGAGATATCGAGGGGCAAGCTGGAGAAAGAAATAGGCATGACAATGAGCTGTGAAATGAAGCTTTAATTTTCAATGTTTTTCTTATTTTAGCCCTACCAAGCTGTCACATACCTGGAGCCCTCTGATAAATATTATTTATTAAATATAAAAATTTCAAAGAGGAAGGTGGGTCGGGTGAATTCCGAGGACGTGAGACTGGGCAGGGCGCAATTTAAAAAAAATGACCGAACTCGTCCTGTGACATATAATCGAAAAGCCCTTTGACAACTCTTTCATATTATGAACCTTTCTTCCCCCGAAGGTGAAATTCGGGGGGTGGGGAGGGGACGAACAAATTTTTAAAACCGAAGCCGATTTCTATAATAAATTTAAATATAATTTTAGATGTGGGTTTTTTAAGCAGTATTCCAATAAATATTATTTATTAAACATAAAAATTTTAAAGTGGGGGCTGCGTGAATTCCGGGGCGAAAGAGTGGGCCCAAGGGGGGGAGGGAGGGGGAGCAATTTTCAAACTTTTTTGGACCCTTATGTGATATGTTATCGGAAAGCTCTCGGATGACTCTTTCATATTATGAGACTTTCTTCCTCCCCACCCCAATTTGCCCCCACTGCGGGAGGTAGTTTTTTCGGTTTTTATCATTTTAGATCGGATTTTTTTATGGAGCCCTCCGATAAATATTATTTATAATATATGAAATTTCGGGACACTTTTCTAAATTTAGCCAAGACCTGTCATGTGAGATATCATTAGAAAGGTCTGTGACTACTTATTGATGTTATGCACCTCTGGTGACAGGACCCCCCCCCCCCCGGGGACATTTTTTCCAAATTTAGCCAAGACCCTTCATTTGAGATATCGTTGGAAAGGTCTGTGACTATTCATTGATGTTATACACCTATGGTGTGTCCCCCCTTTGCCCCCCGGGGGGGGGGGGAACTTTTCTAAATTTAGCCAAGACCCCTCATGTGAGATATCGTTGGAAAGGTCTGTGACTATTTATTGATGTTAAGCACCTCCAGTGACAGCCGCCCTGGGGGCACTTTTCAAAATTTAGCCAAGACACCTCATGTGAGATATCGTTGGAAAGGTCTATGACTACTTATTGATGTT
This sequence comes from Maratus speciosus, assembly GCA_963932465.1. Taxonomy (NCBI): domain Eukaryota; kingdom Metazoa; phylum Arthropoda; class Arachnida; order Araneae; family Salticidae; genus Maratus; species Maratus speciosus. The sequence goes on from OZ010791.1 coordinate 148,203,572, forward strand.
ATGCTCCTCCGGTGTCCGTCCTCCCCCCCCCCCCCCCCCTGGGAGACACTTTTAGAAATTTAGCCAAGACCCCACATGTGAGATAGCGTTGAAAAGGTCTGTGACTACTTATTGATGTTATGCACCTCCAGTACTCGCCCCCCCCCCCCAACGGGGGACACTTTTCTAAATTTAGCCGAGACCTCTAATGTGACATATTGTTGGAAAGGCCTATGACCACTTACTCATGTTATCCACCTCCCGCACCCCTCCCCCCACTTTGCCCCCACGGGAAGGGCATTTTTATAAATTCAGATCCGGACCCCTCGTGTGACATATGGTTCGAAAGGCCTGAAGACCTGTGACGGCTTATTCATATTATGCAGCTACTTTGCCCCTCCGCTCACTTTGACCCCTCCCCCAAGAGATCTGGTCCGAGGTTCGTTTGTTTCGAGATTATATATTTTTTAGAAGATTTTGTAGTGCGTGCATACCACGCCTGCTATACGGTGTCGTATATAGCGGGTAACCTGTTCGTGATTTCATATTACAAGATTATGTATAACTTAGGGGCTCGATTAAAGGAGGGCCCCACTAGCGGGTGACGTCACCCTTGTCTTTATTAACACCGACTCATTTCAGTTCACCCGCAGACGATTTTTGATAAATGTATGACGTATATAATATATAATATATGATGTATAAAAGCAATTGGCAAACTGAAGTCATCGAGAAAAAATTTACATAATCGAAAAATATCGAGATTTCCATACAATCGAGACAATCAAGAAAAACATCTCGTTATCGCCCATCACTAGAGCAGGGTGAAGGCAGAAATTTCCCAGGGAAAGGGGAATATTTTGATTATAAAAAAGAAATATGCCAAAAAACAGATTTTCACCCCCAAATCTTTGAAGACATTTAGAAGAGATACTGATTTTGCAGGAGGTGGAAAATAATTTCGCTCTTTTATCCCTTCAGGGTCGATAAAATGAGTACCAAGCTTGCTTGCTTGCTTGGGAACTAAACATTGAGGGTCCTGTATTAGGCTGACCTGGTCGGGACATATGATGCATAGCATCTCAGTGCCCAGGGTCAAGAAAGCAAAAGGGGGCACACTAGGTCAGGATCCTTAATGGATTGCAGCACCACAGGTTTAGTTTTTTTTTTTTTTTTAAAGAAATTGAAATTTTTGAAAAAGAAATGTTTCATACATACAGTAGAACCTGGTTAAGACGTTCACAGTTAACATGCGATCACGCTTAATACACGGATTTTTTCTGATCCCTTGAACATTGCCCATAAGGCTAATGCAAAAATATCACGTTTAATATGCGAACAGTTATGACGTGATCCCACTAAATACGTGATAAATTTTCGCTTCTTTGAGGCAAAAAATCACACTTAAGAAGTGAATTCATTGAACAAAATGTGAATTCCTTCCTTCTTCTCCAGTGTTGCCAATTTAGCTGATTTTTTTTATCCAGATAAAAAACAATTACCGAATTATGAACTTAAGAACAGATTAGCTATGCTAAAAATATTAATCGGAAATAGGGCTAGATATTTGAATACATTCCTTTGTGCTTGTTTTTACTCTAGTAGAGAGATTGATTAATTCAGGATACTTAAAAATTATTATTTTAGATGATTACCTGTTGTTAGTGAGGTTTTAAATGTACATTATATCACTACTTCATTCATAGTGCATATTATAAGCAAAAAAAAATCCCTGCCGGCCCGGCCTACAGGCAGAGGTAGATTTCGAAGTCAAATATACTAATTTCACAAACAAAAACTAAATCATGATTATAGATAAATCCACTTTAACAATTTTATCTGGCCGCTCTTGACGAGTTTTTATTTCATTTTCATATAATAGCTGGTTTTATCAGAATCATGTTAGGGCGGTATTAAAAAAAAATACTTTTCCATGCTCAACAACTCGAAATTTTCTGGCATAATTCCAGATTCATTTTTAATTAAAAAAAAAATATGAAACTTGCTGACGTGATTTTTGAAGAGATTTATAAGCGACCTGTGTTTTTATTTTTAGTTCAATTAATTAAAACTTGATATATAAACAATTATTTTCTCAGAAGGACAATATTTTTCGTTTCTAACACAATCGCTTCGGGAAATTCCGTTCAAAATGCCCACTTTGACATCATTTTTTGAAATATATTCTGCCTCTATCTAAAAATCGATTATTACGGTACATTATATAGTTTCTGAATAAGCGAAATTAACCAATTAAATGCGTTTGAGAGCAAAAATGAATTTAAAAACCAGTCAGAAAATAAGCGGTTTGGATTTAAGCGCATCCTTAATACAATGATTTTTCCAACACAATCCGCTTCGGTAAATTCGGTTCAAAATGCCCTTTTTAACAGCATTTAAAAAAATATATTCTGCCCCTATCAGAAAATCGACCATTACGGTACATTATATAGTTTCTGAGTAAGAAAACGTACCAATTGGAAGCCTTTGAGAGCAAAAATGAATTGTAAAATGAGTCAGAAAATAAGCAGTTTGGATTTGAAAACACCCTTACTAAGATCATTTTTTACTTCAACCGGTATGTATTTTTAATTTGTTTTTGCTCTAAGAATTGGTCCTATCCAAAACTCGTCTATATAGATGTTGTAGACAATATTAAGAAGATATATGATAAATTCATGGGGATTTTATATCTTTTGAATTGACGGAGTTATGGATTTTTTTCTTCTTCAAACCACCTTTTTGTTTTCGTTTTTAATTTTTTTTGCGGTACGAATTGGTCCTATCAAAAACTTGTGAATATAAAAGTTGTAGATAATGTTAAGGAGATTCATGATAAAATTAATTGGATTTGATATCTTGAGAATTGACGAAGTTATGGATTTTTTTCTTCTTCAAACGCCCTTTTTGTTTTCGTTTTTAATTTTTTTTTGCATTACGAATTGTTCCTATCAAAAACTTGTGAATATAAAAGTTTTAGATAATGTTAAGGAGATTTATAATAAAATTAATTGAATTTGATATCTTGAGAATTGACGAAGTTATGAATTTTTTTGTCCCAAAAACCCTATTTTTTGCGCCCCTTGAGCCCATTTTTAACTTTATCAAAAATCTGTGATACATAAATTTTTGGCCCTATTTTTAGAAGTAATAAAAACTTTAAACTGATTTGATATGTACAAAAATTAAGAAGTTATGGGGGGTTTTCTGTTTTCACAAAACCCCTCCCTATTTCCCTCCCCTTGGTCCGATTTTGCCCATTAACGAACTTGACCGAGATTTTATGCCCATTGATTTTATGTATCAGTTTGGAAGAGATTGGTGCAGAATTACGAAAGTTATCGTGTCCAGAAGAAAGTGATATATATAGATAGATAGATAGATAGATAGATAGATAGACAGATAGATATATATATATATAAAGTTTTTTACTGAGGGTGGTTTTGGGTTCTAGGGGTCATGATCGGTGTAGATCTGCAAAAATTTTTCAGAAATTCCAACATAGGAACGATCCCAATAGGTAGTATTTCATACGAAATCTACCTAAAATTAAATTAATAAACATTAAACAAATATGACTGCGGTTGTAATGACTCTTGTATGTTTTCTTTACTTTTTGCTATGCTAACAATATTTTTTCACAAAGATTAATAAGAATCAGGGTTCGTAAATATCATGATATTTTCGAAAATATCAAAAATATCCGATATTTTGATATATATCCGATATTTTCAAAGCAGCCAACTTACCGCTGATAATAAATGTTTTCGAGCATAATATAGATTAGAAATTAAAATATATTGCACTTAACATGAAAACTTAATCAAAAATAATATAAAATGCATTTTTCTTTTCTTCTATTTTTTTTTTTTTTTTTCCACTTAGAACAAAATTGAAGATGAAATAATTAAAAACAGTAACAATTTGATTTCTACACTTATAAAAAAACTAACTATAGGATTCAGTATCAAGACCAAGTATAAAAAAATCAGATATTTTCAAAACAAAATTTTAAATACAAAAAAAGTTTTTTTAATTGAAAAATTTTAACATAAATGTAAGTATAAAATGTGTTATTTAATATTTCCTAACATGCTGTATAGTTAAAACTCAACTGAACCAAAGCTTAAAAAAAATATTTTCTAATGAAGCTGTATATGATTGCTTATTTAAATTAACCAGTTTATCTTTCAATGGTTGTTCTGAATTATGTTTCACATAATTATTAGTTCAACATTAGATTTGAAGCATTTTTTTTTTTTTTTTTTAAAGTTTGAAAAATATATTTTTCTTTTTTGGCTAAAAAAGTCGCATCCAGAAGAGACAAGTTCTTTATCTACAGATTCACAGTCGATAACAGTTGAAAATTTATTTCATTTACACTGAAATATTACAAATTACGACTGAAAATATCAAAAATATTTTGCACACATTCATATTTTGAAAATAAATATCAAATGCAGAAAATATGAAACATCTTGATATATTGAAAATAAATATCAAGTAATATGAAATATTAAAGATCTTGATATTTTGAAAATAAATATTGGATATATACCCTTTGATATATATCAATGAACCCTGGCTGTATATAAATGATTATCAAAATTACATGTTATCTTTCAATGGCTGTTCTGAATTGTCTAATATAATTATTAGTTCTACATTTAAAAATAAAAGTTTGAAACACAAAGCTTGGAAAAGATTTGTTTTCTTCTTTTCCTAAAATAGTCACTGCCAGAGGCAAAAGTTCATTATCTACAGAATGACACAGTCAATAACAGGTGAAAATTTCATTTACACTTTGTTTGAATGCAGACCTGCCAACCTTTGAAAATGAGAAATCGTAGCACACAAAATTAAAATTTAAATTAATCTGGAGATTGGTTGGTTGGTTTTTCGTGTTTCACAGCCATCTTTTGACATTCGTAAAAGGAATAAGGTTTCCGTCTTTCAACTCAGTATAGTAAATTTTTTCCTCTGAAAATTTTTATACGATTTTTAGAGTTTATTTTCGTTTTGCAGCGTTTTTTTTTTTTTTACATTTGTAAAAGGAGCCTGGTTTCAATTTTTTAACTCAGTGCAGTAAATTTTGACGGAATTCGCGATTTTTTTTCCGCCATCATTTCAGAATATTCACAATTTTTTTCCCACAATCGTAATTCACATTTTCCTATCACGATTCTTTGTTGAAATCCGCACTTCTTGCCATGCACTTTTGACGAAATTTGCATTTTTTACGAGATCCTCTGACGAATTTTGCGTTTTTTTACCACGATCCTTTGACTAAATTTGCATTTTCTTTCTGCGATATTTTGACAAAATTCACGATTTTACCACGATCTTTTAACGAAATTTATTTTCTTCTACGACCAATTAAGGAAATTGATTTTTTTTACACGGTCATTTGTCGAAATTCGCGATAGTTTATCGCAAATCGTGCGATTTTGCAAGCTATTTCAAACCTTGCCCCTCAAGGAACCCCCTCCGGAATTCTTAAAATGGCACCCTTGTTTCTAAGGAAGGGAATTCCTGTATAAATATTTACAAAAACACGATTAGAGTGTTTTATGTTAAGAAGTTTTGCAGCCCAGAATTTTTTTTTCTCTCATGAACATTTTTTAAAATCTGAATTTTCGGACTAATGGCCAATTTTTTAAAACTTTCGGAAATGAATACTTGGAAATTTTGGAACAGAATCACTCCTGAAAAATATGCTGCGCGGGATAAAATTCGCAACTAGAAACAAAAAATGCTTTTTTTGTTTTTTGCAAAAAATCGTAGTTTAAGACCGATTTTCGTAGCATCGTAGTTTATAGGTCCAAATCGTAGCAACTACGATTTTTTCGTAGCAGTTGGCAGGTATGTGAATGTGAAAAATATCAAAATTACTTTGCACGGTGATATTTTGAAAATAAATATCAATATACAAACTATCAAACATCTTGATATTTTGAAAATAAATGTAAAGAATTTGAAAATATCGAAAATATCAAAAATCTTGATATTTTAAAAATAAATATCGGATATATATCAAGATATATATCATGATATATATCCATTAATATATATCAACGAACCCTGATAAGAATAGTTTTTCTTTTATTAAAAAGAAGAACAGATTATAATGGTACTCGTTATCACAAGTACTAAATATAATTTCAACAACTGGATTGTGCTTCAAAGATTTAATTTTTTTTTTTTCCTTTGAAAAAAATTAGTCTAGAAGGAAAATTATTTTTATTGTTTTATTTTTGGTTTTAACATATTAATCGACAATAAAAACATGCTTGAATCCATGTTTATTTTTAGTTATTATACCAGGTGGTCCTATAAATCAAAACAATGAGCTAAAGTGGAATACAATTAATTTTTAATCTAAATATATGAAAAACAATTTTTGACCGTAAATATATAAATAAAAGTTCTAAAGTTCATTTAGACAATTAGATGTGTAAATAAGCCCAGTTCCTACAAAATTACAAATCATGTTTAATACACGATTCTGCTTAATATGTGACTTTTGTACACTTTCTTGAAACGTGTCTTAACCCTCCAGCCACTGGCTACTTTTTCATTTCCTTGGATAAAACTGCGGCATATTTTTAAGTGTTGCCAGTGGGTTACTTTCTAAAAATCAGATTGTTTGATTCTCACCTCTTTTTTGAAGTAGAAATAGTCATTTTATTTAATTACAGCAAATTTAAATAATGTGAGAATAAGCTGAATTATATGCTTTTAAAAAAGTGGTGGGAATCAAGCAATCTAAAAAAGTTAGCCCACTAGCAGCACTGAAATGCGAAAATAGCGTGCCCCGCAGAATTGCATAGAATATGTGAAATGCGATATGATCATTACCCATGGCTGGATGGTTAACCGGGTTCGACTGTACTTCAAAATGAGGAGATTTGCAGCACCATACAGACTTTATATTCTATTGAAATTTGACCACCATGAAAATCTGTCCCATTAGTTATTCTGTATGTTCCCTCTAAAGTTAAAAAAGCACAGAGGAGAGCTTAAAAAAAGATTTACCAACAGACAATTCAAATGCAAGGTCATTTTCAACATCTTCTAATTCAATAAATATTTCTTTGTTCAGCGGATGGGTGTTATCATCCTTTATGCGATCTAAGGTTTCATGCAGAGAAGTCTTCGCTTTATTTAGAAGGGCGGATCGTGTACTTGAAAATTTTTGTTCTTGAGAAGCAAGTTTCTTTAATGTCTGCAAGACAAAAAAGCAATTAAATTGATATAAATAAATAAAAATGAAAGTTCAGTATAATTGTTATTTTTTTTTTATTGCTAGTAAAATATTAAAATCTAAAATAAATGTTTATTTTTCATTTAGATACAAACAGCAGATTAAGTTTAAAGATTTTGCATGACTGCTTATTTAATCTAAAATGTAAAGAAAATATTTTTTACTAATCATAAAAAAACATAAAATTTAAAAGGTGGTTTATTTTTTTTTTATATATAAATGAATTTCAATTGAAGAAATTTAATACTTAAGTACATAATGCATCACAAAACTGCAAGCCAAGCAAATTAAAACTATCAAATACAATTTTATGAAGAAATTTTGCTTAATTTATTAATATTTACAACACAAAGAAGGGCACTTAAAAAAAAGGGGGCGGAACAATCTGTCATAAAAGAGTATGAGAGAGAGAGAATATTTATTTGGCAGGAAATTGTCTTCTTTCAATTTATGTAAAAAGCTTAAGGGATGTAGGTAGTTATAACAGGTAGTCTTCATACCGAAATTGTACAAAATTCTGAAATTCTAAAAATACAAACAGTCAATTTTCAACAGCATATTTGGTTTTTTCAGTAAATTTTACTTTGAGGTACCAATACCAAACAAGAAGTCACATTTGGTAAAATAGTTTAGGAATTATGAAAGTTTAAAGTTTGGAAATCTTAATGTTAAATTCTTTTTTAATTGTTTCAAAACAGAGGTTGCAATACAGATAGCATAATTCATTTTTTTTAAGCATAATTCAAAAACTTAACACTACTTGGCAGAATGTGCTGTAATTTTGGATTTGCATATTTAAAACTTCTCAAAACATATTTCTATTATTTATATATATAAAACATGCTCTCAAATGTGGGTGTCTGTATTGAAATTTTCAGAGTTTGGTGCAAGTTTATTATGAAGACAACCCCTTAAGCTTGTTTTTTAAACATCAATTAAAAGAAGACATAATTTCCAGTTGAATGGCTATTTCCTTCTTTTTTTTTTTTGGGGGGGGGGGGGGTCAACTATACCTAGTATTATTTTATTTGTGAAAATCCCATTAGTACAAAACACAACAAAAACAAACTTACAAGAGCTAAATAATAAGATCCATACGGAGAGGATAGTTTTGACAATCGTTCAGCAGCTTCATTTAATTTATCAGATTCCATCAATCTTACAGCTAAAAATAATTCTCCTTCTTCTTTGTACGCTTTGACATCATTTTTTGATAATGGTTTCTTTGAATGAATAAACATGGGATTCTTTGGCATATTCAAAGATTTACCAGACATCAGTTTATCAAGCATTCCCAAAGCAATGTTCCAATAATGTGTGGCTCGGAAATACAATGCAGTAACATTTTCAGAAGTGAGCTTATTTTTGTTTTTATCAGTTTTATTTTCTGAAACCTAGAGAAAAAAAATTCCATAAATAGTTGGTAATTGTTCATAAATAGACAGTTTCATCTTGAAAATTTCATAAAACATAAGCTAATGTAATACAATAAACTCCGTCTAAAGCGGAATCGATTGGATCGATGAAATTTTCTATTGTAGACAATATTAAGCATTATGTTATGCAAACTACCCCCTCAAAAAATAAATAAGCAAAATTTAAAAAAATTTTAAATGCACTAGCTTTTTTTTTTTTTTTTTTTTTTTGTACATTCGTAACTTTTAGTACCGTTCTATAAAATTAAATTTTTAATGAATTAAACTTTTTATTAAATTTATAGTCTTTAATAATATTGTAAAACTTTATTCAAACGCTGAAATAAATAGTATTGATTAGAAATTGCTTCACTTCTGGAATTTAATGAAAAATATTCACTTTAACAAATACAATCATATACCTCTCTTTAACATAGTTTCTGACGAGACAGAAAATAATATTTTATCGATGCTTGTTTTTACTTCCAGTTTAACAAGTATTCTTCAGTAACACATTATGAGTCACATTGTGTAACTCATTTTTATGGTTAAAAATTACCATATTTAACCATAAAGTTAAATATGGTTCCTTTTGAATTAACTTTATTAATCTATTACGAAATTTAATTAAAATGTTCGAGACTATTTGATGTATATACATATCAGTTTTAAAGATTCATGAAGCAATTGCCTTTCATTTTAAAAATATCATTTTTTCCGCCTTATGCAAAATTTCCAGTTCGCTGAGACCATAAAAACCTTTCTGTTCCGCATAAGGCAGATTCCGGCTTAAAAAGCATGGATTAATGTTATTTACTTTGGGTTCGCCAGGACTTTGAAAATTTTCCGCATTAGACAGATTACAGGCTTATAAATTATCAAATAAATATACCCAAAGAATAAAGAAATAAAAATGCATTTATTTCAATAACTATTCAATATTTCACATATGAAAATTAGGCATGACATAAACAAAACTATGATTTTTGTATGATAAAAATAAGCATTGCAATGGCCATCTCATTCTATATGTAATTTCAATTGACTTTTGTAGATCAGTTTCACGGTCCTTATCTTAGATCAGTAACTATAGTAACACTGCATTTGGCTGACTGACCATTCGACTTTTTTTCCCATTGCAATGATGGATGAAGTAAGAGAGGACAGATGACCTTGAGAAGTCAATTGAAATTACATTGAGTATAAACAGTGAAGCATGTATGAAGAATGATTGCTTGATATTGATTAGTATTTAAAATACATACAATGTACTACTTTAATATGTATTGAATGCAATATTGGCTAAATTTATCCTGAAATGACATAAGTTGCGATATTGAGAATAATTTTAATATGCTGTTAAGCGGCATATTTTGTATTAAATACATTGAATCTACCTTATTTCTAAAGAGACACACTTTTTGTAAAAAAAGGTCCAGTTTTTTTTTCAACTGTTTGGGCTCCAGGATCCCAAAAGCATAAAGTCATAACAGATTATTTGGGAGTCTCTACTACAGCAAATATTAAAACTTTTCATCAAGAATAACTCAAAAGGTAACTGACAGATTTCATTCCGAATTCAGCAATAAAGTACCAGCCATAAGGCTGACAATGAGAACCTCCGATTACCATGGATGAATTTGACAATGTTGGAAACTTAGAGAAAATACAATTACATTTTTTCTGGCAGAATCCTTCCGTGATCAGGTTAGCCACTAAGGGACTGATTCTGATTTTGTGAGTAATAGTGGTTGGGGTTAATTACTTTTTTGATAATAAAGAAACAGGTTGGAAATCTGCCTTTTCTATGAGTAATAACAGTCAGTCCTAGCCATCTTCCCAAGAATCTTAAAAGGGGTTGGATGTTTAAGTTTCATTGCTGGTCATCCCCAGCTTATTAAATATCAAATTATTTCATTAAATAAAGAAAATATTACTTTTCGAAAGTAGTGATATGAACCCTGAAAATATATAGTGGCAGAAAATCTGGTCAACATGATTAAACTGGTTAGGATTTATCTCATGAAAATTGGTTAAACTTTTCGAAGAATGTTATTTTTTATATCTTTCTTGATTGTTACTAAAGAATTTGAAGAACAGTTATTGAAAATACAGTGTTTTAAATTATTATTGACTAAAACTTTAAAATATTTATCATACATTTTTTTAATCTTTTATTATCGTTTATTCTTTTATTATTATTTAGACATTAATATCGGTTTTCAAACTTAATGTAATAAATAGAAATTTTTTAGGTGGTTTAAATATTTCATGAATAAATTTTAAAAGATTAAATTAACAAAAATTCTTAAACAAATAATTTGTATAATTTTTGTTAATAATGCAGCAATTATTTAGATAATACTTCAGAGCAAAACAGTATAGAAATTACGTTATAAACTCTTGTCTACGGGTTTGTAATTTGTCTGGTTAAAATTTAATCCTCCATTCATTATATTCAATTTACTTCGCTTAGAAATGGATAAAATATCTGTATTGGTGAAGGTTATTCTGCAATTTTCAAATTCAGTACAAAATGGAAATTCCATTATCTCTTTAAAAGATCATAGAATGCTACCCTCCATAATTCGTTTCTATTTCGTTTGTAACTCAAATTGTAATTGCATTTAAGGAATAGTGAATCCTAATATCTTATAAGCTTTAAGCAATGTTCCTTGGCTTATTGCAGAATTTAATATTGTATTAATTACTTACATTCAATCAAATTAACAACACTGCACTTGTATAAGATTGTTGTAATGCACTGTTAATTGTTACTGTTATTTCAATTTTATTCTGAACTTCACTATAAACATTTATGTAATGTTACCTGATAAAATTGGTGGCATCTATGCTGCCTCCATTTTATTGAGTAATTCAACCGTCATAATTGGTGTTAAATGAATACAGTCATCTCAAAAGAATTGAGAAGAAAGACAATGTGTGTGAATGGTCTAAAGATGGGAAAAAAAAAAAAAAAAAAAAAAAAAAATGAAGCAAGAGGTGAACTTGGAAGCAGAGGGCAGCACACATTGAAACTTGAAGCTGTTGAAGAAGCAATTGATTTATTGCTAATCGATATACATATATATTTTTGCAATAAGAAAATATTTATAAACATGAAATATTGATTTCAAATGGGTAATTTTTTGTTAAAATTTGCTAGTAAAATTTCTCTAACAATTGTGCATCATCTATCCATAAAATTTTGAACTAAATATTATTGCATACATACAGCATAAATGCCAAAGCTTTTAAAAATATTCCAAATATTTTAATTTGTAGAGCTCTATAAACATTATTGCCACCCTGTATACCTGATTAAAAAAAAAAAACAGAAAGTTGGCAGCTATGAATATATATCGAGATATCGGATATTTTCGAAAATATGATATTTAAAAACCTTGCAGTGTATTATGCTTAGGCCTGACTAACTTTGCAGAACTGTCACTGTAACCATTGACCTACAAAGCTTGTAGACTCCTGTTTAAATACATAAATTACTTAAAAAATGCATTGTGTTAACTGAAGAAAAATAAGATATAAGTTAGTGACATAAATATTGTAAAAACATCAGTTACACACAGCACTAATAATAAGTAAAAAAAAAAAATAAATTATCGCCCAGGTATTTAATGAAAGAAATATATTGTTAAGTACCTTGTCTAAAGTATCTGCTTTTGATGCAAATGTGCGAGCAAGGTGAATAACTAATTGAACTTCCATTCCATGACAGCCAACACCTCTAATCACTTCTAAACCTTGTTGTAAATTATGCCTATACTCTCCTAACTTCTCCCTAAAACATTTTTTAAATGAGTGTAAATAAAAAAAAATTGTAATAAAAAATATATATTCTACATAAATATAGCATTATACACTTAATGACATAAAATTAGTAAAGATTTCTGCAAAATGATGAACACACTTGCCTGTCTAACAGTGCAGTTTTTTTTTTTTTTTTTTTTCTTTTTAACTGAGCAATAAAAGAAAACAAAGTTTCATCTGTCAGAAAAAATATAAATAAATAATAGAGTAACACAAGTTATTTGATGAATTATATTTACTAGTGAAATTTCAAATTAAAAGTTCTAAAGTTCAAATTAAAGTTTTGAATTTGCCTTTGCACTATTTGTTATATATCAAAGCACTTCCATTAGATCATATTTTAAAATCTTTAAAATGGTTTCAATTTAATTATAGTTTAATGTAAAATTTCATGACAAATTAAAAGTATTTCCCCATATAGCACCCTTATCCATTTTACACAAAAGCTGCTTGTTATTCAGAGCTCAAAACAAAATTTTCCTGTAGCAATAGAAAAAAATTGCCAAAATGTCAGTCAGTTGAGGGGCAATTTGTACAGATTTTTAAAGTTTTCAATGTCTGTCAGTATGTACCTATGATTTTTACTGTATACTTTCATATATTTTGAAAACATATCAATGGGAGGAAGGAGGGTGTGTCTGATTCATTCATATCTAATCTGTAATAATTATTAAAAATTAAAAGAAATACTTTTTAAACCTTATATTTAAATCTCAAAACACATGTTATGAATAAGAATAAGCTGAAGAATAAAAATAATTTAAAAAAAAAAGAATGAAAGCAGACCACTACTGGAGAATATATATATGAGGACGTGAGTTTTTAAAACTTTCCTTATCAAAATTTTTTAAATCTTATTTTCCCTATCAATCTATTCTATTGCTAAACCTGCACCAAAAAAACACAACAATGTGCAAAAAAACTAGTTTTATCCTGTATTTCTACCACTGTAAAATCTTCGTTTACAATGAAAACCAATGGACACAGTTAGAGGTTTTTCGCAATTTTCCAAAATTTGATTTTCTAGATAAGGCGAGTTTTAAAAATCACATCCTCATATGTATGTATATATGATTTAATTTTTTCTTTTTCTTTTACTCTATGCCTAGAAGGAAGAATCTAGCGGTTTATCTATAATGTAATATCACACGTCATGTGATCATCCTAAACAGACACAGGGCCTAAAATGTATATAGAGTAGACCTTTATAATGCTATTCTATCTATAATGCACAACTTCTCAGATGTAAACAATGAACTAAACATCTTTAAGCACAAACAGAAACTAAATCACATACTGTTCGAATTTGTTGTTGTTATCGAAAGCACGCAAATTATTTTAATTATACTCCTTCGTTGGGTCGACGGACCATGTTGAATAACTCACACTTTAACACAAATTATTTAAAGGTGCTGGTTTCTTTATGTAACACTTTATTTAACACAGAAGCAGCGCACCGCCGCTTTCTCTGACACTCGCATCTCAACACAACACTTAAGCTTACTTCACTTCATAGTCACTGAGATTTTAATTATAGGTGGCGCGGCATGTCTCGCTACATGGAACAATCTTCACAAATTTTCAAAATTTGTGACTAATTGCTTATGTAAGACTCCATTGTGTCCAGCATGGAATTCCACCTAACACCTGATGGTAACTCAAGCTTTTTAGCAACTGTTTCCCGAAGCTTTGCTGAAGCAAAATGATCATTTCAAAAATATTTAACAATATCAACACTTGAGCTTTTATATTAGAGATTTTAATGTCTTTTGCTAGAAGATTTAAGACATGAGCTGAACATCCATAAGTTAAAATATTCATATTATGTCTCTCAATCTTTTAAAGCTCATTTCTCATCTTCATGGCAGCATTGTCTGTTACAAAGCTGCCAATAAAACCACCACAGTGTTCCTCTACTTTATTTATGACAATACTTGCAAGCTCACAAAGATAATTAAATTCATGAGGATGGCCAGGTGTATTAATTAAATCTACTAAGTAAATTTGGCCCTTACAAGATACTGTAATTCCTACAACTGGCTCATTATGAATGTTACTCCATCTGTCAAGAGTAGCACAAACAATCTGTTCTCTTAAATCATTTTTATAAGTTTCCAGCACAGATTCATGCACTTTGTCAAGTAATATGTCTCCTATTTCATGATGATTTGGTGGTTTGTAGCCAGGTTTTATACTCGACACCATCTTTTTAAATTCTGAATGACCCACACATGAAAATGATGTATTTGTTGCGTAAATAAAGCGTGCAACTTGAATATCAAACGATTCTTTAATAAACATGTTTTAAACATTGTTTTAAATGTAATGTTTTAAACAAAATGTTTTAAACGTAACAACCCTGATTCTAAGAGATGTTAAATTTGCAAGCATGGCGAGTTTTTATACACAATTTCTATTAACCGAGATTTCGCATATCCAAGGTACTAGTAGTCCCATTTAGCTCGGATAATAGAGGTTGCACTGTATATATATAAAAGTCACATTTGAACAGAGGGTGGTTTTGAGATCTGGGGGTCATGATCGGTGAAAATATACCAAAATTTTTCTGAAGTGCTTTCCTCCAGATGGCTGCAATAGATAGCTTTTTACTTTTTGTAACAAAAGCTACCTAAAAGTGACATGGTGTTAAAAGAAGATAAATTCACGGATAGTGAAGGTAAAATTATACGAATTCATGTCGAAAATATTTTCTGAAGTGCTTTCCTCCAGATGGCTGCAAAGGTAACTTTTTACTTTTTGTAACGAAAGCTACCTAAAAGTAACATGGTGTTAAAAGAAGATAAATTCACAGATAGTGAAGGTAAAATGATACGAATTCCGAGGAAACGGCATATATTGTAGGATGATGCATATCCATTGCTTGATTTGGATGTAAAAGTGACAAGTGATGAAATTCAGATCTTGAAATACATAAGAGGATATTGTGTACATACTTTAAAATTAAACTGCACAGAGTGTAAATCAAAATTTTCAACTAGAGAAAGTTTACTGATTGAGACTGGGGACGAACAGAACTAACATACGCATATGCAATGTAAAAAGTAATATCATTTCATAATAACACTTTCTATACTATATAAATATGTATAGTTTTAAAACAAAAAAAAATCACAGCAAATTTTTTGAAAGCTTACAGCAGAGGGAGGGAGGGAGAGGGGGTGACAATCTCCTTCCGGCGCTAATTATGCGGGTGTTTTATTCGCGGCTATTTGACAAAATTCGGATATTTTTCTGCAATCCTTTCATGAAATTCGTGTTTTTTCTGCGATCCTTTGTCGAAATTAGCATTTTTTTCATGACCTTTTCCAAAATTCCTGTTTTATATATATATATCTTGCAACGAAATTTGCATTTTCCCACAAGTTTTATGAAATTCTCGCTTTTTCCCGCGATCATTGACAAAATTCGTGATATTTTGATGAAATTTGTGTTTTTCCGTGATCCTTCGTGATTGTTTTTTCCAATCCAAAACCATACACTTAGAAGAAAATCCATATATTGTATGGCCAAACCGTACATGTTGGCAACTATGTGTTACTATCTGAAAAAATTCTTAAAGTTCTACTTTGCTTGTTTAAGATTTAAAGGAATGATATAAAACATTAAAATAATGCCTAAAAAAAATCTGTTATACAGTTGCATTTATACTTAAAAACATCATTACAAAACTAATCACTAGAATTTATTTTTTTGAAATTTTGAAAAAAAAAAAAAAAAAAGTACATAAATAAATACAAAAAGCATACATGGAATTATTTATTATTATTTTATTTGCTTTATTAATGTTAATGTTTGAAAAAAGAAAACTTATATTTTTACTTATTTTACATAAGATCCAATGAAATGATATAAAACAGAAAAAACGATTGCTTTAAAAAACAGTAATATTGTTATTTTATTAATTTCAGGAAATAGTCTAGGAATGAAAATAAAAAGCACACAGGGAATTATTTTATTATCATTTAACTTCCTTCATTAATAAACTGAACAAATTAATTTCTACTGTAAACTGCTTAAGACTCAAAGTAATGATATAGATCATTAAAAATATGCCTAAAACGTCTCTAATATAGTTACATATGTATATAAAAAACATTTCGCCAACTTTTTTTATATAGCGCCAAGGTCCCTATACTGGAAAAGTACCTAAATAAATATATATCTCAATAATAAATACTGATGCTCCCTAAAATCTTCAATTAGAATTATAATAAATATATCCAGTTTGATTTTTTCCCAAAAAGTCAGTTCGAATTACTAGCAATTTTTTGTTTCTTTAAATTTTATGTATAAGAAAGTATTTAGAAAAAAAGAAAGTAATGAATGAAAAAAAAATATACATACTTTATAGATGCAGTGTAGAGACCGTATGCTGCTTTCCACCAAGAAGCTTGGATTGCAGTACAAAGAGCATCAATAATATCCGGAGGATATGATAATACTGAGTCATTTCTTGAATTAATATTGCTCTTTATTTCAATCAATAATTTAGATTGATATACAGCTGCACATAAATAGGCTTCTAAATCTAAGACGCACAGAGATTCACAGCTACCTTTAGACAAGTTTTTATGACTGAATTGAAGATTCTTGAAAATCTGCAAGAGAAAGAAAAGGAAAATAAATTTCAGAAAAATATCATACCATTAGTTATAAAATGAATAATTTACAAGAGAACATATATAAACATTTTACAATTCATAGAATATAAATTCAGTTATTTTTATTAAAATAAATAAATAAAAAAGAAAAGGCAATAGCATACCTCGCTAATAATATCAAAAGATGATATTTTTGCATTTTCCCTATGTAATTCTAACCACACTAAATGATGTAAAGAATCAGGGCATAGTTTATATGCAACTAAAAGAATAGAAAACAAAAAAATTAAGAAATGCTTGTCATCTACAAATTCACGTAATTTTAGAAAAGTGTGAGATATTCTCATTGTGCAAATCAAATAACAATAATAACACGTATATAGGCATACAAATCAGTGAAAGCAGGACCAGTATGGCAGTTGTCAACTATAATTTTAGGCACCAAAATTTTATTATTTAAAAAAGTGTTTTTTTTTTTCCCCTATTTAAGTTTAATAATTTATCTTCTGCATTATTTTCCTATTTAAATTCAATATATAAGTACAAAACAACTTTTAAAAACATCTTAATTAAACAAAAAGCACTTTAAATAATTTATATTCCATTAATAAATTCATAATTAATATTTATTTACAGGAATAGACATTAAAATATGTAATTAAATATCATTTTAATAACGTTTAAATATCATTCTAATCATGTAAAGATCTTTTATAATATAAACATTACGGAATATCTTACGTTAAAGTCACTTTCAATACATTTCTAATAGTGACTAACTTCCGAAAATCTAAATTAAAAAAGTTATTTAATAATAATTATTTTATTCCCAAACCATTTGTATTGGATGCTATTTAATTCTAAACGATTGCCAAAATTTCATCAATTTTAAACTGTAAATTAGCGGGATATCGGTATTTCAAATTTTTATCTTTCCTGTCAGTTTTCGAAAGTCTTGCAATCTCTTTTTTTTTTCGCTGCAAATCGTCATCTTTCTACTTTCTTCTCGGGATGAAAACAACATCATGACGTCACTTTGCCCTCCATCTTGAATTTCCGTATGAGTCTGCACCATCCCGTGTGCTCTGGAATGCAGGAGGAATGCAAATACGATTGTGATGAAAATCGTTATCGATGGTGCCGTTCACATGAATGTTAAGTCCCGGTAGCAGAAAATATGCAACGCGCGTCGCAGATTTATTTTGGACCTTGCAGATAAATTTGCCAACTTGGAAAAAAAAAAAAAAAAAAAAAAAACTACGAAAATTCTGACAAAAAATATCGCGAATTCTACAAATGTTCGCTGAAAAATATCAATTTTGACAATCGTTCGCATAAAAAACCGGTAATTTATAGCCAAAGGGTCGCTATAAAAATGCGAAATTCGTCAAAAGAGCCCGGGAAAAAACATGAATTTCGTCGCAGGGTTGTGGAAAAAATGCAAATTTCTGTCACAGGATCGCAGAAAAAACACGAATTTCGTCAAAAGATCGCGGCAAGAATGCGAATTTAGTAAAAGGATCGCGGAAAGAACGCGAATTTAGTCAAATGATTGTGGAGGAAAAACGCAAATTTAGTCAAACGATCACGAAAAACGCAAATTTATGTCAAAGGGTCGCGAAAAATGCAAATTTATGTCAAAGGATTGCGGAAAGAACGAGGAATTTCGTCAAAAGATCTCAAAAAACGTAAGTTTCTGCCAAAAGATCGCTGTACAAACTTGAATTTTATCAAAAAATCCCGAAAAAAAAAACACGTCAATTTCGTTCCAGGGGTGTGAGAAAAACACAAATTTCTGTCACAAAATCGTGGAAGAAACTTGAATTTCATCAAAGGATCGAGGAAAAAACATGAATTTAGTCAGACAATCGCAAAAAAAAAAAAAAAAAAAAAAATGCAAATTTCTGTAAAATTATCGCGAAAAAATGCAAATTTCTGTCAAAGGATCACGAGAAAAAGAAAATGTATGTCAAAAGATCGGAATTAAATTTGCGGAATTTCATCAAAAGATCGCGAAAAACGTAAAATTCTGCCAAAGGATCGCTGTAAAAATGCGAATTTCGTCAAAAGTTCCTGGGAAAAACGTGAATTTCGTCCAAGGGGCACCGAAAAAACGCAAATTTCTGTTGCAGAATCGCGGAAAAAACACGAGGTTCGTCAAAGAATCCAGGGAAAAACGCAAATTTTGTAAAGGATCGAGAAAAAAAGCTTATTTTTGTCAAAAGATCACGGGGAAAAAAAAAAAAAAAAGGCAAATTTCGACAAAAGATCGCGAAAAACGGCAAATTTCGTCAAAAGATCTAGAAAAACGGCAAATTTCATGAAAGGATTACGAAAAGCGGCATATTTCATCAAAAGATCATGAAAAAACACAAATTTCATCAAAAGCGCGTGAATAAAAAACACATAATTAGTGCCGGTAGTGGATTTTCGCTTTCCCCCCCCTCCCCCCTGTTGTAACCGTTCAGAAAATTTGCTGTGAATTTCAGAATTTATTTATTTATTTTTTTTACTCAGAATCACCCCTTCAGTAAGAACGCTGTTTATTTTAACACTCATAATGTTTGTACATAAGAAAATGAAACACGCTACTCCCGCAGACAATTTTCATCCCACTAAATTGCTGTCGCAGACACAACCATAACTTTCTGCTACTGGGTGTTAAGTCCGATTATTAGGTTTGTGGAGATAAGTGTGCAAACGTAGTTAATGAACAGACGCAGATGCGTGCATGCCGGATGCTGATTGGCGGATTTGATTTTAGCGTCAGTTCAACAGCTATTTGGGCCACCTGTTTTTCGTCAACTTCACTTGCAGAGATGTAAAGGTCGGCGTTGGAAGTGCGGCTGAGGCTTCGGCCTCAGTCATGATAGAATCCCGAGTTTGGAAAGAAATCAACGAATTTCCTCACCGATGTGTATTAGCAAAATTCGGCACAATTATTTTTTCTGCATCCCATTTAATTTTCAAAGTAATAAAAATCGTTTCCAACATATGGGCTCATTTTAGTAACTTCATTCTGGAAAATGTGCCTTTCGGACCGCAAGATACACGATATCTTAGGATCTTTTTTTTTAATACAGTGATGTAAAGATTGCGTCCAGTTCGATCCAAGTATTCGCCTAACTCTATTTATGCATGAAATTACCTGCTGTCTTTTCTTCAAAAAACCTTAATCGACTGCCAAGCATTTATGATTTCTTTGGGACAATCTACAAAATTTTGCGCATCCTAGAGCTCGCGATTTGCCTCTTCTATCATTGTCAACCTCCATTCTAATAGTGCAGCTACAATAGTGCTTCTAGCCCTTTGTTTCATCGATATGGATTTCTAGATTCTTCAGTGACAATATTTATCCTCCCTTCATTTCTTCAACTAATTTCTGCTAAAATTTCCTTAATACAGATCTCTGGTATTGAACTATGGACATAATACAAAATTTGGACATAAAGTTTGCAACAGAGAATTTTCCAAATCATAAGTGTCACAATTATAAATTATTTACTAAAAAAATTACATCAATATTGAAAATGTTATGTGATTCTATCTTAGAGTGATGTTAATTTGATATAGGTGCTTTCCACAATAAATGCTTGTGTTTATTCTTGGCATAAGTATATATATATCTACAATAAATAAATATTAATTATTAAATCTCATGCAGTGCTTATAATTGTTATTAAAATAAAGAGTTATCTTCAGCAACTTCCATCTATGGGCGAGTTTTTTTTTTACATTTTATTTTTGAGCTTCCGAATCGAATTTGATTAATGACACCTTATTTCTTATTTGATGATTTGAATAAATTTAACTTTAAATCTTAAAATTCTTTGGTTGCCAGATAATGTTTTTTCAGACATATAATTTATCGATCATGGCCATATGTGGTAACAGAGTGGCATTTTGAATATCAGATACTTTTCAGTAATTTAATAATAATAATTTTAAATAGTTTCTGATATTTAACCTCCGATCCCGTTTTCACATGTTACAAAAAGTTTTGTTTCTATTTACAAATGCACATCCAGTTTCATCAAAATTACTGCATTTATTTTTGCAATATAACTTGTGGTCAAGGGTGTGAAGTAGTGCGGAATGTCTTCATTCACTTAAAGTAAGATCAAGTTCATTTATTTATTTTTACACATTTTACTGCCAAAATGTCTGACTGCAAAGAGCATTTTGAGTGTTCTGCTAACGGTTCACAATGCTTTCAACTTTTCACAATAAAATTCCTATTCTATAACACTAATTATTCTAGTCTCATTGCCAAAATAAATAATTTTTAATTCACATTACAAGGAGCGGGGGCAAAGAGATATATGAGATTTAGAGCAGAATATATATATATATATATATATATATATTTTGGGGGGGGGGGGGGGGAGTTAAAAGATGACTAATTATTTCTTACCCATCATACATAGGTATAGGGTAAATCTTGTAATTATTTTAAAAATCGGAAATTTTTTTTTGACGGATTTACACATTTCAGACATTAGAGATTCAGAAAAACATATTTTTAGGAAAAAAAATTTGCCGTCTATCTGTCTGTCTCTGTGTGTGTCTGTATACGCTCTATCTCTGGAACAAATTGAGATAGAGAATTTGATATGTACTTAGTATGTACATAATGAGAAGAGAAGCCTATTGAATTTCAGTAACCTCGAATATCCAGAACTATTTTTTTCAGACTCTCGAAATATTCGTTCAGATAAAAGGTATATAAAAATTTTCGTTGTTTATTTTAAGGAGTGAATATAAAAGTCAATAAAAAAACATAAACTTTACATAAAGAATGAAGTCGATCAGATAATTAATTGCCGAGATATTTGTAATCATATTTTCCACACTCTTGGAGTTATAGTAAGGATGTTTATTTTAAGCCATTCAGTGATAGAGCATTTAAAGTTTATGATGTCATCAAGCCACGATTTTAAACACGCTACCTACCGAACAAATTGAGATAGAGGCTTGAAATTTGGTATGTACTTAGAATGTAATAGTGTGACGAGGCCTATTAAATTTCAGTAACCTTAGTTATCTGGAACTATTTTTTTTGGACTTTCGAAATATTTGTTCTGATGAAGCCTATATAAAAAATTTCAGAATTATTTCTTTTAAGGAATGAATTTAACATAAAGAATGAAGTAGATCGGGCAATCTGTTGCCTTGATATTGGCGATAATAATTTCCACATTATTTTATATTATGTATATTCATGATGAGTAAGTATTATGGTGGCTCCCCAACGACTAGTTTTCCTTACTAAAGATTTTTAAATAGGACAAAAAAATTTAAATTAAAAGTTTTAAAGACTTTAAACTTTGTGTGCTTGGAAAAAAAAGGGAGGTGGGGGAATTATATGATCAATTACTAATTATTGCAATAAAGTAACAGATAGAGCAGAAAAAATATAAAAGAGAAAAAAAAGCCTTTTAAAGATATTAATGTCGGTGAGATGGGGAGGGTGCCTTTTGCTTGAAAACATCTGTTTGATTATTTACTCCTCAGTAACTGTTACAATTTCTAGCAACTGTACATAACTTGACAGTTATTTTATTGCAAGTAATTATAATTGTTCATTTTAATAATGTAACTGCTTTCGGTCAGTACGAAGCAAAAATCTTTTTAACACTTCATAATGACATAACTTAAAAAAATGCAATTTGTTATAAAAACGCAAAAGGTTGCGTGCAATCATTTTGGGTCAGTAAACTAAAAGATTTCTGTAGTAAAGGACATGCGAGGATGGGATGGGGACTTTTAATTTGGATCTCATTGCATTTTGGTAGAATTAGTGCACAGACATCTTTGGCGGACGTAATTGGCAGGTAACAGTTTTTTTTAAATTTGAATGTTTAAAGGGAATATTGCTGTATACTCATGGAATTTGAGGGGGATTTTCTTCCTTTTATTCTGATGCTAGACATATATATACATATTTTTTTGTCTTGTTTTTTATTTATTTTTATACTTTTTTGACTTTGTCATTTCTTTGTTTTCAGAAACTGAGAGCTGGAAGACATTTTTATTTCTGTGATTTTATTTTACTTAAAAAATAAATAAATAAAAATAGCATCATATAATTTGTGAGGACACTTAACTTTAGTATGATTGTAATTAATTTGAAAAACATATTGAAAATTTGTTTGGATTAACCCATTTAATTAAAAGCGTATAAATAATATTTTTATGTTCTTGTGGAATTCGCTTTGGATATGCATTGATAGATATGGTCACAATGAAGTCAGGTATCAAATTTCATTTTTTAACAAATGATGTTAGAACTGTGCTTATTTTTTTTTATACAGGGCATTTTTTATACATTTTTTTTTTTTTTATACAGTACTTATCATTTACCATTAGCTAATTTCTAAACTGTTAGTTTTAGAGATATAGTTCCAATTGCAAAAATGTTTCAAATTTGTTCAGCAGCATATAAAAATTGATATACATTAAAATAGTTAATTATTAAATAGTTGAGAAATTAAACAATATTATACAATATCTGGATTCTATAAGTTTTATTTAGAAAAAGATTCTCCATGTCCTAAGAAGTAAAACAGTACAAATATATTTTCTATGACCAAAATTTACTAAGTTATGATGCTTAGAATTTTATTAATTAAAACATGCGTTGGCAGCACACATTGCGACTAGATACACATTATAAAAATAACAAGATGTTGGAATCTTGCCTATGCAGCTGTGGAATGGTAGAACCTGTTAACAAACAGTAACTCAATTTCTCATCTTTAATATAAAGTACACACAGTGAAACCTTGCTTTACAGCAGTGGTTCCCAACCTTTTATTGCCCACACCCCACCAAAGCATCTGTAAAATCGCGATTCCCCCCCTCCTCGCACACATATTCTGTAACATATATCTCTTATTATTTGAAAAGTGAACTCTATTCACCTAACAATAGCATGCATTTCACATTCTTTAACTTAACATAGAGGTGAATTTACTGCCACAAATGCGTTTTTAACATAATTTTATAAATACAATAACGTTATAAATCTTCAATTTTATGCCAAAATGAGTTTTGTTTCTTCCCAACTTTTCTCAATGTTTAACAAAAGTGTTATTGGGTCTGCATTTTTATCTTCACATAATTTTGAAAGATACTCTCACATTTAACATTAAAAGTGATAAAATTCACTCATTTTATAATTAATTTTAGTAAATTATTAAGAGTAGGAAAAGCTTTGGACACCAAATTTTCTTTCTGTGGATAACAATATACAGAAGAAGCATTTCAATACTCTGACCTTTATTAATTTTAAATATCCATTATTCCCCATCAAAAATAATTTATCTCCCCCCCCCTCCCAATTATTGTTAATTAACTGCCATCTATTATCACATTTTCAAATGTAAAGTGTATATGTTTAATAATCATTAGCGTATAGTAGGCCTGCTTTACAACCATAGATATTTATAATTTGTCCATTTCTTTTTTTAATGCTATTCAAGATTTATAAATTTTATAAAGTTGGTAGTACCACGTTTAGTTATTTCAAAGATTTTTTAGGTTAAATATGTTAAGACAATAAGATTTAGGTATACTCTTTAGTAATTTCACATGTAAAAGTTTCTTCATGTTACATACAGCAGAGCGAATAGATAAAAATAGCTCATTCGATAAATGATCGAGAAAAATTGTAAAATATATTAGTAACTAGAAAAATGACAGAAATTTTTAAAAATAAAAAAAGGAAAAAAGGGCTGGTAAGATGTTCTTAAAGATCGTCCATGTAATTATTCTGGTATAGGTTTCATTTTGAACATTTTGATTTGAAACTCTTTTCAAATTAAAAAAAATATATATATTTATCTTTAAATTTTGCATGTATTATTTTTAATTTTACTCTAAATCATTAATTTTCTAAAAAAAAAAGACAGAGAATGGGTGAGTTACAAATTTGAAATTGCCCTCCTGTGGGACGTACGCCCCACGTTGGGAACCACTGCTTTACAGATACCTCTTTAAAGCAGATTCTTGTTTGTCTTCAAGAAATATACTACCGTAAAATCCTGTTAATCCACTCCTCCCGATCACCACTATACACACACACACATTTTGTAAACAAATTAGAAATTTTCAAAAAATCCAGAGAAAGTATACACTCCCTTCAAAAGAATTCCACACTGCACATCAAGGTCAATACAAAGTACTTTATCTCCGAGTATTTCTTTCGATGTATCAGAAAGGCGTGCCGATTCTAAACATGATATTGCCAACCAGAAGGATTGCAAGTTGCCCTACATTTAGAACTAGTCTTTCCACTCCCAGCAGTGTTGTCAGATATTTTTTTTTTTTGCATAATTCATAAATAACGTGTGCAAACACAAAAGTAAGTAACATAAAGCAAAATGCAAATATTGCTAATCTGGAATAGCAATATAACCAAACATTATTTTCTCTGTTTATTTACCACCATGGAGATATGAAGGTAATAAAAATATTGATAATGGAACTTTCCAATTAAATAAATTATGTAGCGTAAGTATTTTGTAATTTTTTCAATAGTAGCTGTAGTATTTTCCATTTTAAAAATCTGGAAACACTGACTTCAGATAATTAGTTTCATTTGTAACATTTTTCATGTTATAACTGTTATTTTCATGATTTGTATTATTTTAGTATGTATAGATCTGAAATCATGATTTAAAAAAAAAAAAAATCGTACAGTTATTAATCTATATAAATAAAAACATACATTTATTTTACTTAAATAGGTGTCACAAATAAAAATCAAAATATGTTGACATGTATAGGTTTAATAGTAAAAACCGTAATCATAACACACACATAACCAATAGAAATGAATGACACTGGGTACCAAAAAATAATCTAAAAACCAAAAAACATAAAAATGCAAACATTGCGCCCTCTATGATCTCAAATAGCCTACGCTACCGCGGCTCCCTCTATCAGACTCCCCTTTTAAGTATTTATTAAGGAATTCCAACCATAAAATTGGAATATCAAAGGATAAAGAATCATTACACACAGTATCCCTCCTAGAATATATCTCAATAGATTCCCGGATGATTGACTTGCGGTATAAACTCGAAACAAACACTAATCTACTATCTCTGAAACAAATATTAAACCCCCTCTTTAAAAACAGCCTTGATAATGCAGTCTTATCCCTACCAAATTTTATATCAGATTCATGTTCTTTCCTCCTAATCCCAAACTTTCTACCTGTCATACTGTGGTGATGATTTTTGATCATCACAAACATACACAAGATCGCGTGAAAGAAATAGGGTTAGTGCAAAAGGGATAGCAATATCACCTCGTCATTGCCCCAGTAGCAGAAACAGTGCAGCACGGAAGCGGGTGCTGCAGATTATTTTAAACCTTGCAGATTAATCCACCAACTTAAAAATAAATGCTGGGCTTAAAAAATAGCTGAAATTTGCTTTAAGTCTCTAGATTTATGGTATTTGTTGTATCCTTATATTATATATATTCTTTATAAATGGAAATTTTGCTTACTTTAAGTGTTTCTGTTATTTCTTATGATAGTAGTCTTATTGGGTCGCAGATAAATTTTTGTTTGCTGCAGACTGACACAGAAAATTCTGCTTCTGGGGTCATTGCGTTGTGAAAATGACAAAATGAGGTAATATTAAAATTAATAAAAGAGAGAGAGAGAGAAATTTTGGCTATAAAAGAGCACGCTACGGCTCGAATTATTT
Organism: Maratus speciosus; assembly: GCA_963932465.1. NCBI lineage: Eukaryota > Metazoa > Arthropoda > Arachnida > Araneae > Salticidae > Maratus > Maratus speciosus. The sequence goes on from OZ010791.1 coordinate 148,230,402, forward strand.
AACGTTAATCCTGTATACAACACCGCATATTTATTTTTTTTATGACATGGAAAAAGATATTTATATAATCAAAGAAAATTATTTCCTAACACATATGAGAAAAATAGAAATGATTGAAAAGGCTCCCTTATTGTTTCAATACACTTTTCTTTAAGAATAGGATACATATATGCGCGATCCTGAAAATAAAATATTCACGTTCCTAAAATAACAAACTGCATATTAATAAATAAATTTTAAAGACCACAAGAAAAAAAAAACAGAATGCCAAATGCCGAATAAATTTATATTTATTTTAAATTAACCTGCCTTTTTTTTACGAGTTTTACATATAATAAAAAGTAATAATATTTCATTCATCTGGCAATATTTCATTCAATTTTATACAAATCTTTTTTTTGCTTGAAAACTTATGTAGATGCTTAGAATAAAGAGGTTGTGATGTAGCAATCACATTTATTATTTATTTTTTAAATTGTAATGCAGCATTATTATCTCATGTTTTAAACTTTATTTTTGACACAAAACATCGTTCAAATCGCTTTTTTCTTTCCTTTTTACCGTATGTAACAGAACCTTTGATTTCAGATTTTCCCCCTCTTCTTATGTTCTATTTTTAGAACCAGGGTGTGTTGCAAGTGACGTCAACCGCGTCATATTGGGGTGTGTCTTCGCTTGGCGAATTAGAGCTTCATTCTCTCCCTCTAAAGTTTCGTTTTCATTTCTCTATTTTCCTACGATTTAATCATAATACGTAAATTTAATTTAGCAAATAGATTTAAATCATTTCTGGAAGTAGTTTTGTGGACCCCTTTTATGTAGTATATATATCAATGCAGCCATTTTTTTAACAGATTTTAAGATCGGATCAGATTTTAAGATTTACGAAAGTATGTATTATTTTTGACAACGTGATTTGTCGTTTGAATTTCGGGCCTTGCGCCTAAATTCAAAGAGCGATGTTCTTCAATAGCTATTATCTCGATATCTAAAAGTTTATCTTCGGTCTCTGTCTTTTTAATTTAACGCATATTGGATTTCTGACTTTTTATTATCAAGACCTTCTTTAAAAAGTGATTTTAACCAGCATTCATCTTTATCATGGAATTACTTCCAAGTTTTAATAATTCTACGTGGAACGTTCTTCTGATGTGTACGGTGACCTACTTCTCCTAATTGCCTTCCACCTCTCAAGTGAATCAACGAATAAAGAAGATTTTTATAACTGCTGTCTCTTCAATGTGTCTACTGTTATCATTAAGTAAGAACGTTATATTTACTTATTCATCCTTCTTCCTATTTTATTTCACGGCAACTTTTTAAATTACTTCGTCACAGAGGTGAGAGTCGAGTAGAGATAAAGAATGCTTTACTTTGTCTATTTATTATTTTATTATTTTTTTTATTTAATCATTAAATACATATATTTAATTATTCGCTTATTATTTAGATTGACCAGATTAAATTTTATAAATGACCTTTAATTACCAAAATATCATGAAAGAAATAAAATAAAAAAAGTACCAGCACACAAAGAAAATGACGAAGAGGCTTCACTCACCCGTCGATCTGTAGATTGATGCCTTTTTTATACCTTTCGCGCTCATCAGACTCTTGTCACAGGTGACATCTGGAGGGATTTGTATTTTCAGGCTATGGGCCAGTTGCATGGGCTCGTTATTAAAATTATATATTTGCCCCTTAATTTTAGGCCTTTTACTTCATCACTCTTCGGGCCGGAACCCATTCCACAGAAAAATTTTTATCTTTTCACATCCAACACTTTGCGTAAGAGTGAGCACTCGAAGTCGAAATCGCTCTTCTACCGTGTGGGGGTTCCTTCATTTTCCCCCGTACGTTGGTAGCGATTGGTCAAAGTTCTGGGTTCACAAAAGCGACGATACAATATACGCGTACGTGATATTACTTCGGTCCGTCTGAAGGTCGCCTATAAAGATTCGAGAATTTTCCCGAAGGAATATATTGTGTGCTGGCTGGTACATGAGAATAATATTTTAGTAAAAATAAAAATAGATTGATTAATTTTAGAGAAAAAAATTTTATATTTGAAAAGGGCTTTTTAAAAAAACAGCAAATCAAAACCTATTTTTAAATACTTAAATAAAGAATTACCTGAGATAAATATTATTAAAAAAAAGAAAGATATTTCAAAAATTCTGGAGGCATATTTTCCAAAAATTCTATGGATTACTTTAAAATAAAATTGTAAACAAAAGAAAATTTTAAATTGTGACATGTTGGATTTTTCTTTCCAACACATACCAATATAATAATTAATATCCCCCCCCCCCCTCATTCTCATATGGAATTTCATACACCCCTGCGAGATCATCCTGTGCAACCGGATCAAAAGGTCTGTACAGAAGATGTTTCAACTTAGGAGGTGGTTTAGCAACTAATTCTAACTTAAACTTCATTAATTTACTTTTAAGTCTCTCAAAATTACCCTTGATATATGGAAACGATAACCTTTTAAACCTATTAACCTCCCCCCTCTCGCACGCCTTATCAACCAAAGTACAACTAACCTGTGAATGACCTTTACACTTATAATTTTTAATCAAATTATTAATCTTCTCTCTTTTGTAACCATTTACTTTAGCAATATTGAAAATATAATTCAACTCCTCGTCCAAAAAATCCTCTGAACAAATATTAAACGCACGATTAACCATGAACCTGAACGTTGAGAATTTATACCCAAAAGGTGAATACGCTGAATTAGGAATAATATGCTGACTACTAATATCCTTCCTATAAACTTTTCTTTTTAAAACAGAACCCTCTCTTATAAGGCATACGTCTAAAAATGAAAGAGCACGGTCATTTTCTAATTAAAAAGTAAACTGAATATTTCCATCTAGTTTGTTAACTTCATCAACAAAATCAATAAAAGACTTAACCCCCCCCCCCCTCCCAAATTAAACACATCATCAACATACCTCTTCCAAAATTATTAATCCAAGTTATTAATCTAATTTACAGCAGATGGTGACACCATGTAAAATGTTATTATTATTGAAAATATTTTAATACATTTTCAATCGAAATTTATCAGTGTTTTTTTAATTATTTTAAATTATCAAGCTCCTTTCATTTTTTTATTACCATATTAATGACAGATATTAGTATTATTTATCTAAATGCATTCTAGTTACAAAACTTCAGCAATCCAAAATTTTCTACAATCCGAAATTGTCGTTAATGTCGAAGTTATACTATTTTTTCATTTTGTATAGTCATTATAGTACATGCTTTCTTCTTTCCTCCATTTATACAAAAATGCATCCATTAAACTATCAAAAGAGGAAAATGGGTTTTTTCACGTTTGATATGATCACATTTCATTATTCAACTGATACCTCTCAAAGAAATATTACGTAAATGCAAAATTTGCTTTAATGACCAAATCTATCATAAAACTTGATAAAGATTTGCTAGAAGCATTTTTGATTTATTTGCAGTGTGGAAAACATGCAGAAATAAGTTCATATGGAGTATTTAAAAAAGCATGTATGGCATTGAAAAGTGAGACTAGAAAAACTTTTGGTACTTTTCTGCTATCAAGTTCAGATTTCATCAACCGTAGATAAATATATTTTTTCTTTTATCATTTTGGCAATGGCACATCATACTATCTTTGGTTAAGGAATTCAAATTCATACATCAGTAGGGAAAATATAAACACATTTCTAAAAGAAAAACTTTTATTTAAAGTATGAAATAAAATATTTTTTTATGAGAATTTTAGAAGAATTCAAGAAGTTTAATTTAAACACTAAACCAGCATTTGAATCACACATACTTGCTCAAATAAAATAAAAAATATATCATTTTAATCCAAGCAAAACTTAGCATCGTGCTTTTACACAAGTTGTATTAGTAAGCAAAATACTTTTATCATCTGGAAAAAAAAATTAGCTTTGTTCTTCTGTTGCAGACAAGCCTTCTTTATACTTAAGGCATCTTCTTTACAGTTAAGTGTAATCTAATCTTGGTAAAATAACCAAGAATTGTGTTTCAACAATCTGCATGGAGTATTATAATTTTTTTTTAAATGTGTGTAAATGAAGGTGATAGAAACAATTTATCACCTGCATGTGATCAATGAAAAAGTAGCCAAAATTTTATTTCCTCTTAACAAAATCTTAGATTTATTCTAGTAGGCAAACGGATTACATTTGCATAGAACTATAAATACTTAAAAATTAAAATTCTACATACATACATGCATGTTCTGATTCCATGAATCCAAACTTTAAATGAAATGTTTCGTGTTTTTTAAATAAAGTATGAAACATTTTGCTATTAGAAATATTGAATTCCCAGTGTGCCACTGTGACACAATACAATTTATTATTGATAACTCCGAGCTTGCATGTGAATGAAATTTCAAAATTAAGATTAATGCATTTGTCATTTTACAAAAGACAAATCAATTTTAAATTTACACACAATAGTGAGAAAAAAATACATAAATTTCAAAATTTTAAATTTACACATCTAGAACAAACAATAAATAAATAAATAATTAGACACGTAATACCCCCCCCCCCCTCCCCCGCAACCCAGTAGAAAAAAAAAAACTTTTTAAGACTTACATTTATCATATTCTTTTAAAGCCACATCAGATGGCAATTCTAAAGATGTTTGTTCAAAAGTTGTATCTGAAATGAAATAGGATAACTGAAGTTTTTCTTTCTGGAACAGCGAAGAAAATATCCTATTATAAATTCTCTCCTTTACCTATAATAAATAAATAAATAAATAAATCACTTTTATCAAAGAAATCAAATACACACAAATCACCTTAACAAAACAAATCAAATCATTCAAATGTTTTTATATTCATAGTTTGTTTCGAAATCTTTTAAGACATTTTTTCTTTTCAAAATTTAATTATGCATTTACTACCTTTGTGATTTTATTTTTTGGCAGTATTAATGAAGGAAAAAGAGGGGCCAGCTCAGTTTAAATATAAATTGACGGCAAAACTCTTTTTCATGTATGGAGGAAAATCGTTAACATGGAAAAGGAGCAGCTGATTGGGTGGGTAGTAACATAAAAACACTTGTATACCAAAAGATGATGAGTAAGAGCAAAATGCACACAGTTCAATCTGCAAAAGATTTTTCTGACTTTGCAGGCTGGCTTTCAACAATCTTAATTACCAATGAAGATCTAAAATTTGGAAAATGGATTATTTTGAATTATGAGGGTGAGGAAAAATTACGAACTAATAAACTAATGATACACTTTCTGTAAGTGACATAGAAGAGTAAAACATCTGAGATTATATCAAATGGCCCAAACATTGAGATGGAATTTCATACAAACATGAAGAAACAGTAACAGCTATTTAGCAACAATTGTTGCTTATATTAAAGGCTCTTATAAATATGAAGATATATAGAACTATGCATTCAAATTCAAACTTCTAAAATAAAACAATTAAGCATATTTTGTCATTAATACTTTGCTTTTATTTTTTTGTTGAAATCGTTTTTTTTTTTTTTTTCCATACAATTTTTATTCCAGAAAATTTTATTTTAAAAAGTACATTTTTTGTATTTTATACATGTTTCTTTATATTAATGTAGAAACTTTCTTAAATGAATGTTAAATTAATTTTTTCAATTAATAAGCAACTGATTTCTTTTTTTCTTAAAATTAGGATTTCACACATGTCCCACATGTGACAAGACTCTCCTGCATCTATTAGAAAATTATTACTTGTACTAAATTTTATTTTTTCAAACAAATAACATAATAAATATTTAGTAAGGAGCCTGAGCATATACTAAAAAATTTTTACAGCTGTATAAAGATAGGAGATTCAGAGGATTTCTCGTTCAAAGCATTAGAAAAATCCTGTCTAATAATGTGTCCTGCATGTGACAGCTGAGCTCTAATTCAATAATTTTTTTTTCATTTAAAAATGTGATCCTCCCCCTCCCCCCTTATAATATCACAGAAGTAGAGCACTTACCCTGTGTCACCAAACCCTTAAATGACTTTCCTAATTGCAAAAGTTTTCATGAAAATTTAGTCTAATTGTCCCACAAGTGACCATGGAATCACCCAGCAGCCCATTTGGCTTTCTTAAAAATTCTTTATCATACAGCAAAAGTTTTCTTATCATGTCCTTAGCAATATTAGTTAAAACTAATCTTAATTTGTAACTTCTAAAAATTCTTTCAGATTCCATACTGCTATGCAGCATTGTTAATATAGCAAACAATTTTGAGAATTCATTATACTTAAGAATTCCATAAGAATTTTTGAATTTGCAAATAGAACACCATTGAATGTCAGGCTTCCTGAAAATTTTAAATTGCTTGGAAAAACAAAACATTTTTGAAAATATCTACGAAAAATATATTCTAAAGCATGTAGGTAGAAGTCCTGCAAGAAACAGAGAGAAAAAAAAAAAGAAACAAAAGAAGAAGGACTGCTGCTGAATTCAGGAGAGCTAGCTCTGCTATTTTAAAGGAGAATACTCGTATTGCAATTTATGAATTAGGAAAAGAAAAATCTAATGGTATTAAAAAGGAATTATTATAAAATAACAAGCCCCCCCCTTTTTTTTAACTCAAAATTAAACATTTAAAGCACAATAATCTAAAATACTTATTTATTATATATATTTTGTTGGTATATATATATACACCGTAATTTGCTGCATATAATATGCAGATCAAACAAATCTGTTTGGACCCAGAAATTTTATTATAATTTCTTTCTTACTGCTGATACGTGTATCTGCTCTTGTAATATGCCCTTTTTAATTATGAAAATCAGGGTGTGAAAAGAAATCATGATTTAAAAAAAAGTAATAATAATAATTTTTTTTTTTTTTTTTTTTTTTTTTTTTTTTTTTTTTTTATCAGATCCTTATGATTTTCTTTCTTATGTTAAGATATTGAGTAGAGACAAAGAGTTTTAGGTTTCCAAAATAATTTGTCCTCATACTTAATGAACTCCTGTTAATGGAAGTAGTTTCATAACACATAGATAAAATAAACTAAGATAATATTTTGATAACAATTATTTACTGCAAAAATTAGTCACAAAAAAGAATAATTTTCCCATTTTTAAATACACACATAACATACAAAAAGAGCTCTTTTCATATTTTTTTCTTTTAATACAACTCAAACAATATAAATAATATTTGCTTTTTCTGCCAGTTCATATCTAGTTGTAATGTAAAGTGTTTCCTATATTCAAGAAACTTTTCAACCAATGTTTCTGTACATCAGGGCTGGGTTCTTGCTGGCAGAAAGTAGTTATAACCTGTTTTATAACTGGCATAAACATATTTCGTGACATATGAGACTGTTTTAGAAGTATTAAAGGGCTGGTCACTCAGCTTCGGAATTCTCCTCCGTAATGTTAAGTCTATGGACTTTGGATGCATTCATATATTTAAAATATCTCCTCGGGGAAATTAATATTTTTAACATATTTTTTCTGTGTAACTCTTCTTAAAGAATGTCTCTTTTTTTCTTAGTTTTCAAAATATTTCTAAAATCTATGCTGAATAATTATTAAGGACTTTATGTTGTAATATCTAATACTAAATAAAATAGGTGTTGCTCTCCAACGTACACTTTACTCACAAATTAAAAGATGTAAAATAAACATATGAATAAAATAAATCTCAATGTTTTGGTTTAATCATTAAAATCTTCATCAGGAGTAAAATTTTCTAAAATACAAATCGGCAGAAACGCTTTATATGCTACATCTTACAAATCAAATTCAAACTGTGAAACAGTGTGTGTATCTGTTGAACTGTTTCACAGTTTGAATTTGATTTTTAAGATGTAGCATATAAAGTGTTTCTGACGATTTGTATTTTAGAAAATTTTACTCCTGATGAAGGTTTTAAAGATTAAACCGAAACGTTGTGAACCGAAACGTCATTGTGTCCAAACTACATGAAATGTATGAAAAAGGATAGTTTGATGCAAATAAACCATTTACATAAATCTTACTCACAATTTTGAATAGCGTGACACAAAAGATAAATCAATTTATTGAAATAAATACATTTCAATGCATAGTATAGATTCAATGAAAGTGATATATTTAACAGTGAATTGGAAAATTAAAAGTATTGTGTAGATGTAAAAAAATATTTTAACCAAGTCAAAAATAATTTAAATTGAATTTTAAAACAAACCTTTTAAAGTCACATCAAGTCGTCACTTAAATTTTATATCATATCTTTTAAAACTCATATTTTGAATTTATGAGAGATGCAAATGATAAAGCAACAGCGAATAAAATTTTATGCAGCTTTTCATGTTGAACATAACTTTTGCACATGCGATTATAAATAAAACAAAAATAAAATGATGAAATAAATACAAATATATTTTTTAAGAAATAGCATAACGTCACTCAAAATTTGATATCAGTATTTTTAAGTTCCATATTTAAAATTCTTAGAGCATAAGATAAAGTGCTGCGTCAGAAACTTTTAACCCGTCAAGGGTTTTTGCATTGATATTTATACAGGAATTCCCTTCCTTAGAAACAGGGTGCCATGTTAAGAATTTCTGGAGGTGGGGAGGTGGTTCTTTGAGGGGCAAGGTTTGAAATAGTGTGCAGAATCGCACGATTTGCACACAAAAAATAAAAGTCCTGCATAATGAAAAATGCTGTGCAGTATTTCCCCCTGCAAATTCTTCCACAGATTTATAATTCTTTTGCAAGTATATTTTGAAATTTCTTGGAAGTCCGTGAATATTTTTTCTTTTATGGAATTTCTCTAAATTAATTCATGAATCGGTCGCGGAAAAAGTTGAGAATTTCTTTAAATGATCGTGTAAAATATTGGGTATTTCTTCAAAGATCTCCAACAAATAGTAATTATCTTCAATTAGTCGCCGAATAAAATCTCTAATTTCGTTACGAGTTCAGAAAGAAATCACAAATTTCGATAAACTATCGAGGGAAAATTTTTGCAAATTTCGTCAAAAGATTGTGGAAAGGAGTAGTGAATTTTGTTGATTGGTCGCGAAAAGATATTAATAATTTTGCCGATAGGTTGCGATAAACTATCGCGAATTTCGACAAATGACCGTGTAAAAAAATCGATTTCGTTAATTGGTTGCAGAAGAAAATTAATTTCATCAAAGGATCGTGGTAAAAATGTGAATTTTGTTAAAATATCGCAGAAAGAAAACTCTAATTTCGTCAAATATTAGTAAGAAAATGCAAATTTCATCGAAAGATCAGTAAGAAAATGCAAATTTCACTGAAAGATCGCGGAAAGAAAATGCAAAATTCGTCAAAGGATCGTGGTGAAAAATGCGAATTTTGTTAAAAGTTCGTGGTAAAAAGTGCGAATTTCAAGAAAGAATTGTGATAGAAAAATGTGAATTACGATTGTGAGAAAAAAAACTGAATATCCTGAAATGATCGCGGGAAAAAAAAAATCACGAATTTCGTCAAAATTTACTGCACTGGGCTAAAAAATTGGGACCAAACTCCTTTTACAATTGTAAAAAAAAAAAAAAAAGCGCTTCGAAATGAGAAGAAACTCTAAAAATCGTGTGTAAAAATTTTCAGAGGAAAAAATTTACTATATTGAGTTTAAAGACTGAAGCCTTATTCCTTTTACGAATGTCAAAAATGGCTGTGAAACATGAAAAACCAACCAACCAACCTCCAGATTAATTTTAATTATGTGTGCTACGATTTCTCATTTTCAAAGGTTGGCAGGTCTGTAAGTTTGGAAAATGTGCAAAATCTAAAATGCCTAAGGACTTTTGGCCATATAGTTGTAAGTACACGTTCTTATTTCATTTCACTAGGCATTAGTTCCCTATGTTTGACGTGCAATAGGCAATACAATCATATATTAACATGTCCCTGTAAAAAAAACTATGCACAAGAAGATTATTATTTTTAGGTTAAAACTTTGCATGATGCACTAGAACTGTATTGTAATAAACTTGCATTCAAATCCATTCAGTGGTTGTTGAGAAAATTGCAAGCACACATACATATAGACACACATTCAAAATGGCCAAATGATTTTTAAGTCGTATAAAAAGAAGTAAAATGCATTTACCTGAGGAATACAAACTTCAGTTTTCATCCTCTGAAGCCAGTTACTTTTATCATCTTTACATAAACTTAAAAGTATGTGTCCTATGAAAGACAGACAGAAAAACATAGATGAAACTAAAATGAAGCAGAATACAATAAAGTGAAGTATAATTTTAAAGCACACTTGTCAAAACAATGAAAGTTCAAAGAATAAAATTAGCATAAGCAAAAAATATTTAATAATAAAGATTTTACCCTTTCTTAAGCTCTATGGGTAAGAAAGAAAGAAAAATCATAAGTAAACACTACTATATTTGATACATTCGGTGAGGCTGAACATCATATTTTAAATAAATATAAAATAATACATATATGAGTGCATGAATTGTCTAATCATGCTTAGACTAATAAAGAGGTAGGAGAAAAGTAATAAAAGAAGCTCACAAGGAGTGGTTTCAACCTCAAAATGATAAAATACATAATGGAATAATAGTAGTAGTAGTAATAATAATAAGATTGGGGGGGGGGGGGAGGTAATTTTCAACATACAACTTAGTCTGATGTTTCTTTCATGTTAAAAAGTTTTTTAAAATTTTAATTTAAGCTAAAAACAAAAATTCAAATATATTTTTGCGAACAGCTTTTTTTTTTTTTTTGTTAAAGTCACAGGTTAAGTTTTTAATTTTTATATGTCTCATACTTTAAACTTTGTTATTCCAAATTGATTGATGAATTCAATTAAAATTTAATTATATTTTCAATAATTTAATTTTTATTTAAAATCTTTAGATGAAAAGCAGTTACAAATATCACATAAACTGTAATACTGCAAAAAATAAATAAATAAAATTGTAAGCAAAAATTACTATATAGATTTTTTTAAGTTCCATCCAGCAAATGACCAACAGATTTATTTTCTAATAGAGTAAAGGAAAGTTTATAATGGAATAAAAAAGTTCCAGCTTCCCCCTCCCCCGAAAATGCCATTATCAGGGTGAGTAGCAACATTTTAGTTTTAAAAATAAGCACCTGTAAGTACTTTATAAGCACACTTTTAGGGAAAAATAAGCACCCATTTATGTGCACAAACGCATCATTATCTATTCAATATTGAAGAAAAAACTTAGCACAATCATTTTTTTATTCGAGGTTATTCAGATTTGCCAACCTTTCAGTATGATAAACAGTAGCATGCCAATTCTTAAAGGTGGAGGTTTATTACTGGAGCCTTATCAAATCATATGCTTTATTTAAATGGTATAAAAGCCATATTTTAAATTAAGTAATTTCTTGTGATCGATTGCAGAGATCAGTGATCTGCTGAATTTCCAAGCCTATTTGATGTAATTTTATAATTTTTTTTTTTTTTTTTTTTTTTGCAACAAATTTAAAAAATGTAATTTTTCCAATGATCATTTGATGAAAATAGTTTTATTTTGCTCGATTGTTTGTTGAATTTTGCAATTTTTTTTTTTTTTTAAATTAATGAAATTCTGTAATTCCGCGTCATTTGACTAAATTTGCTATTTTTTACTGCAGCCAATAGATGAAATTCGCGATGTTCTTCACGATCATTTAGCGAAATTAGTGATTTTCCCATGATTGTTTAGTTTAACTAAATTCACAACTTTTTTTAACGATCATCTGAATAAATTCCGACATTTTTCACGATCGTTTGATGAATTTCGCTAATTGTTTTGATCGATCCAAAGACGATTTCGAATAGAAAAAAAAATTCTGAAATTCACAAATTTTCTGAAAGGTTACAGCAGAGGAGGGAGGGTGTGTGGAATCTATTCCGGGCACTAATTATGTATGTTTCCCGCGGGCCTTTGTGAAATTTGCGCTTTTTCGCGATCTTTTGATGAAATTTGAGGGATTTTTTGTGATCTTTTGACGAAATTTGCAGATTTTTTCGGCATTCTTTGAAGAAATTTTCAGTTTTTTTCGCGATCTTTTGACGAAATTTGTCGGTTTTTTCGCTAGCCTTTGAAGAAATTTGCATTTTTTTTTGCGATTCTTTGAAGAAATTTGCGATTTTTAGAAATGATTTGACAAAATCCGTGTATTTTCGAGATACTTTGGCGAAATTTCGCGATCCTTTCACAAAATTAGAGGGTTTTTTCGCGATCTTTTGACGAAATTTCCGTGTTTTTTCGCGACCCTTTGACGAAATTAAGAGTTTTTTCGCGATCTTTTGAGGAAATTCTGAGGGGGGGTTTTTTTTCCGCAATTTTTAGAAGTTTGCTTTTTTTCGCAATTCCTTGACGAAATTGATGATTATTTTCAGCGACTGACTAGCAAAATTTCCTATATCAGCGATTTTCCCCCCGCGATCATTTGACGAAATTCCCGATTTTTTAAATAATCAATTGACGAAATTCACAAACTTTTTCAGTATCAGATTGATAAAAACAGCTCTAATTTTCACGATCGTTTAACCAAATTCGTGATTATTATTTTCAGTGACTTACAGATGAAATTATGATCTATTAACAAAAATCGCTATTTTCTTCAAGCGATCTTTTGAAGAAATTCGCGATTTTCTTGCGCTACCGATTGCAAAATTCTTGTTTTGTTTTCAGCCGCCGATTGACGAAATTATTTATTTCCGCAACGTTTCGACGTCGTGATATTTTTTTCGAATTCACGATTTTTTCTGCGAATTTTGACAGGCACCGAAAATAAGCACCTTATAAAGACCTTACAAACTTTTTTCAAATGTAAGCACATATAAGCACCAGCTACGCACCCTGTATTATGCTTTGTTCAATTTAAATAACCTGCATAAAACGGAATTTATCACTGGTCATTTTCGTTTCCGTCTAAGAAGGTTTTATTGTATCTTACTTCTGGTGGGCCCATAATAATATTCTTAAATGAATCTGAAATTTGCATTGCAGGTCCGTACAGTCAAAACTACCCGTCTGTACATAATTACTTTAACGTCATGACAATTTGTAAATTTCTTGCTGGTGTTTAATTCGCATTTCAATACAGTGTTTTGCAGAAATTGCACGTTTCACTCAAAGTCCCACAGTTTTGCCCCGGAACTTTTAAATCAGTAATTTGGATTTCAGAAGCAACATGTGCATGCTATGGCTATTAAGCCTATTTTGGCGATCGCTTATGCTCTGTGTTTAACGACGTTCTCGATCCAATCTATTTCGATTTGAATTCGGCTTCTTCTTCACTTTCAAGCATTCGCCGAGATCTTTTACGGCATTTCAAATGATATTTTAAAGCTCCATAATTGCAGCGAAAGGAAGTGCCCACGCTTCCGGCTGGGGCTGGCAGACGGTAGCATGCAGCGAAAGGTAAACAACCCCGATCGCTCTAAATCCTGCCACAGGACTTTTACACAATATCCAATGAGATGCGTTTCTCGGGCATTGCCATTAAACAACAACAAATAATCGCAATTTCTGTGCCACGTACGTTAACGTAATATATAGATATATAGATTGTAGAGTGCTTATCCCTAATTATTCTGCTCAAAGGATTTCTTCAAATGGGCCTTTGATTAGAAATTGGGGGTCAAAGTTCAGCAATAATTTCAAATACTCATTAGTTTGCCACCTTTAACGAGTATATCGTGGCGTGATCGCAGAGTGCTCACCTGCCAACCGGATGGCCCGGGTTCGATGCTACGCCTTGAATTTTTCTTCTTAGTTAGTTAATTTTATATTATGACACATTTTAAGCATGGTTATGAATTGCTGAAGCTTTGATTTTTTTTTCATATTTTCCAAAAAATATACAATTACGTGTATGTTTTTTCATGAAAATGTATATTTTATCTCATTTGTAAACTAACATCTCTACTGCCGAAAAACCAAGCTATTTTATGTGTAGATTTTTTTTTTTTTTTTTTTTTTTTTAAATTATTACTTACCACTATATATTTTTATACTTTATGCAAAGTTCAGATATAATACAACATATATATATATATACACACATGTATGTATGTATGTACTTTATATAAATTTAAGTGAAAATTTATTATTTCGTATAAATTATAAATAATAATTTTGATGTCAAATGTCCAAATGTCTTTATCTTTAGATTTTTAATTAGAAATTTTTTTCACTCTAATAAAAAATAATAATGAAGCAAAAATTGTCAACAGGAAATGTAAAAATCATCTACTGATCACACATATACCAGTTTTAAGATCTGCGGATCAATACTGATTTTTGGTGTTAATTTCATCGCAAAATATTCCATATTTTAGGAGAAATCACCGTGAAACATAATCAGTTGTTTAATTTGGAGTTATTTAATTTAGTTTTTTTGGAGATCCTTTTAACACCATATTCAGTATGGTATAAGATAAAATCTAATAATTTAATATGCTATCTCATAAAATGCAATTTTTCAAACGCTTTTAGTAAAGAAATGATATATTTAAAGAGTAATAAATATTGATAATTTGATATATTATGAAAATTAAGTTTTTTTTTTCCCCATGACCAATTACCGAAGTTCATGTTTTTTTCAACTATCTTTGACGAAATTCATGTTTTTTTAGCAAGATAAATTTACGAAATTCTCGATTCCCCCCCTCCCCCCCTGTCCATTTGTCGAAGTTTGCAATATTTTTCAGCAACAGATTGACAAATTTCGCTGCGATTCCGTGATTTTTTGACAAAATTTGCAATATTTTTCCGCAATTGTTTGTAATTGTGATAAATTGCCAAAATTTACGTTTTTCCGCAATTATTTCACGATATTTTTCAATGATCATTTGATGAAATTCATGTTTTTTTGTCTTTTTTTCCCACAATCAATTACCGAAATTTGAGACTTTTTTCGCTATCATTTCATGATTTTTTTTTTTCCCAATAATATTTGACAAAATTCACGTTTTTTCCTGCGATCGATCGATGAAATTCACAATTTTTTCCACCATCATTTGCCGACATTCTTGATATTTTTCAACAACAGATTGGCAAAATTCGCAATTTTTGACGATATTCGCGATAGCACGCTGTAATCACGCCACTAAATACTTGTCGAAGGTGGCAAACTAATAAGTAATTGAAACATATGCTGAAATTTTATCCCCAATTTCTCAAAATATAAGGCCCATTTGAAGCAATCCTTGACCATAATAATTAGGGATAAGAGCTCTGTAATATGTTTTAAATTCCTCAAAATTGGTGAGCATCATATTTGAGGGTCCCCTTGTAAGACAGATTCTAACAGGACAAGGGAAAAAAAATAAGCTTTAGGCAGGTTTCCCCAAAAAATGGAAAACTTCATCTGATGACAGTTTCTGAATAACAAATACCTGCTAATTTCATGCATTTCCGAATAGGAATGAATTAAAAAGTGTGTCAGAAAGTAGCTTCTTTGGATTTGATGAAATATAGACAAATTCAACACTTGAAAAACAATCCTAAATTGAAAATTATAAATTTCATTTTGTTTTCATTAAATTTAGGAAGCTTTTGTTTTCTTATAGCAATCTACCATATTTTCCGAATAGAAATTTTTGCTTGCTTCACTTAATCACTGAATGTTTGTCATAAAATAAAGCAAATAGTAGCATTCAAAAATTGGGGTAAATGTTTTTCAATAAAAAAAAATTACCAGGCAATATTAGTAACTACCCTGTATAAAAGATACAGAGGTAGTAACATTATATGCAAAAAAATATGTAAACACCTTATACATAGTTTATAGAAGAAAAAATATTTACCAATAAAACTTATTCTTAAACATCCTTGTTGGAAAAAATTTGTAAAAGTTTTTTGATTGTCCTCCATTTGTGAAAACCATACTTCATGCAAAAGGTTTACTGGTTTGAATGTATAACAAACAAGGGCAAGTCCAGCACTGAATCTAAATGCTTCTTTTGGATTTCCTTGATCCTATAGAAAAATAGAAACTCAGTAAACATTAAAAGAATATTTTTTTTTCTAACAACAAAGTGCCTGATCTACGAGAGAAAGTCAGTAAGTAGGCCCACAAATCAGATCTCCATAAATGAATGCTAAATGTTTTTTGCTTTATAGGACAATACTTATCTGTCCTCATATATGAGGCCCGTATGAATGAAAGGGTTAAATAATAATTAACTTAGAATTAAGTAATAAAATATAAATAATTAATAGGGTCATTAATAATAATTAGTGGCTAAATAGGGAAAATATGCAAAACTGTCATCTCATAACAGTTCTATAAATGAGATTTCTGTGATATTTTTGGGGCTAGAAATTTGAAGTGGTGGTGCTTTTATAATGTAAATACTTTCTATGAACGTTTTCTAAAAAGTTAGGACTTTAAAAGTAAAACATTCTAATTTATGAGTTGTTTGTAACTGCTAGGGACTAGGTTAAAAACTTGACATAGCTGTACTTTACAGACGTAATTGCTTGTCCAGAGCAATTTTTAAAAGTTAGAAATTTAAAAGTGCTCAGGAGCAAAAATTTTTCTAAAATAGCGATTTATGCGACACAGTTGGTATAGAAGCTTGGAATTTTGCATGGTGGTTGCTTTTAAGGTGCAAGTGCTCGCTAAGAATGGTTCCTAAAAAATTTGAAATGCCTGGAGAACATTCTAAATTATGATTTAGTTGGAATTGTTATCGTTAGAAACTTGAAATCTGTCATGGCTATTACTTCAGAAATGTAAAAGCACGAGAACAGGTTTTAGAAATTTAAAAGTGTGCAGTACAAAAAAATGCTCTAAAATTGTGATTTCTGTAATATAGTTGATTCAAAAACTTGGAATTTGGAATGGTGGTTACCTTTAAGATGTAAATGTTTGTTAATAAAAGGTTTCTAAATAATTTGAAATTTCAAATGAAAATTGAAATCAGCGGAAAACCTTCAAAATACATTCTAAATTACAATTTATTTGGAATTAATTTTAGATTATCTCATTAATTTAAATCTCATGTTTGCCTAATGCAAGGAATGAATTTATTCAAAATATGGCTTAATTAGTAATTTTTGCAGCATAATTTCCTCAAAAATAAATAAATAAATAAATAATAATAATAATACAGCGCATACAAATACCAATTGACACTTGACATATTTCAACAAGTATGTGTGCAAAGTGGCAAGTTTTGCTAGTATTATAAGAATTACATGGAAATTCCACTGACAAAAAATTTAAAGTATAACATGTAAATTTCATGACAATCATAATTTTTAAATAAGCTTTTATCAACATCTCAATGAATCCAGAGTTTAATCTCTCCACTCTAAAGGAAACAAAAAAAAAAGTTGCTACTGCTGACATAATTGAACCTATTGTGATCTTTTCATGCAAAAACTATTGCATGTAAAACATAAAAACTGGTATTTTTATAGAGAGCTGTATCATAAACAAGCTGAAGCATACAGTTTTTTAATTGAAAAATTAATTTTATCTGAATAAGGATTTGATTCATATTTTGAAATTACCGTTTTTATTAACTGTTAGCAGATTTTAATAAGGCTCAAAGAATATTTCCAAACACTGTATTTTCAGTTGAAAAATATATTTACATGTGAATACTAAAAAAGAAAGAAAACTTTAAAATTATTAAATTATTAGAGATGTAAGAAGCATTTAGTGGTGAAAATTATGTCATACTTAAAACAATTTAAGAGAAAAGTTTTTTTAGACATATAATAAACAAGGTGGAACCTGTTGAATTTCGATGAAAGAAAATGTTTAAGAAGGAACTGTTTAATTATATTATAATAAACCTAAACAAAATAAATCAAAAGTTTATCGTGAGTTTTTTTTTTTTTTTTTTTTTTAAGGCAAAGTTTCTTTCATTTAAGTCCAATGTGAGGCATATAGTCTACTTAATGAGTCCGGATTAGTGTGGAGTTTTCCACGTCGATAGGCTATGTGGGCTTGAAATCGCTGCAATGCCAGAGCCCACCTTTGAAGGCGCGCACTTTGCGATGCACAATCGGTCAAGAATTTCAAAGGGTTGTGGTCACTCACAAGCCATATATATAATGTTCAAATTTTTTTAGAGCGAAAATAACCGCATAGGCTTCCTTCTCTATAGTGGCATAACGTTCTTGGCATTTCGATAGTCTTTTGCTGATGAAAGCAATGGGATGTTCTTGGTCACTTTCATCTTTTTGAGATAGCCAAGCACCTACCGCGTACGATGAAGCATCTGCATGTATGATGAAGGGTTTTGTAAAGTTTGGTGAATAACAAATAGGCGTTTGGCTGATTGCCTGCTTCAGATCACGGAAAGCTGTTTCACACTGCTCAGTCCAGATAATTTCATTAGGAGCACGTTTTTTTGTAAGTTCAATCAATGGACGGGCTATTTCAGAGAATGTCGGGATATAGGACCTATAATAGGACAGAAGGCCTAATAAACTTCTGACATCTTTCTTGGATTTCGGCACTTCTAAATTTTGGATGGCTGCTACTTTCTCTGGATCAGGAGCATGTCTGCCTGATCCTACCACATGTCCTAGGAATTTTATCTGGGATCGTGCAAAGACACATTTCTGAAAATTTACTGTCAGGTTTGCTTCTTCGAGGGTTGTCAGAACAGTGTCTAGGTTAGTGATGGGCGATTCTCGAGAATTCGACAATCGAGAAAAATCGTCATCGTAAAAAATCACAATCGATACAGCCATCGATTAATTCCTAGAATCTACAATCGAGATGTTTTACAATCGATTATAACGAGAAAAGCTAAAAACAGTTATTGGAAAACTTAGCTATTATTCTGGCCGACAATTTCATAGTAGTGATAGGGCTTAGTGATGGGTGATTCTCTAAAATTTACCAATCGAAAAAAATCGTTATCGTAAAATACACAATCGATACAGTCATCGATTATTTTCGAGAATCTACAAAGGAGATGTTCTAGAATCGATTATTGAAATCATTGTTTTTACATATATATAAGGCAGATTTTATTAAATATAGGGTAACTGAAAACAGATGGAATAAAAAGCAACAAACCAAAGGGAGGCTATAAAGGAGCCACAAGACTGGAAAAGTCGTGTAAGGGTGCCCCCTGGTTGAAAAAAGCTGAAAAAGGCGAGTAGCTATGAAGCGGTAAGGGAAGATTAAGTATCAAAAATTAGAATTTTTCGGCAATTAGCACCAAAATGGCCAAAGAAATAAGAATCAAAAGTACCCCCTAGTGGCAAAAACATGAACTAAAGGATGATAAAAGGGATCAAAATTGTTTATTGATTTTTCTACGTCATTTGAGATTGGATCTTTAATTTCCCCATTTTTAGAAAGACTTCGACTGGAATACATTAAACGAACCCCCGCGGGGAGCAAAGTAGGGGGCAGGGGCAAGGAAAGTGCATAATCTGAATAAGTGGTCACAGGACTTTCCAACGATATGTCACATGAGGGGTGTCGGCTAAATTTAGAAAAGTGCCCCCGCGCGGGGCAAAGTAAGGGAAGGGGCGCGGGCGATATATAAAATGAAATAGTAGTCACAGAGCTTTCCAATGATATATCACATGAGGGGTATCAGCAAAAGATAGAAAAGAGTCCCAACTCCCAGGATTCCAATTATCGTGCCCCCGAAATATACCCTGCCCATCCTTCTCTTTGAAATTTTCATATATTAAAAATTATTTATCGGAGGGCTCCGTAAAAAAATCCGATCTAAAATGTTTAAAAACGCTACGATTTCAAAAAAGTTCGAAAAGTGCCTCTCTCGGGGCACCAAAATAGGGAGGGAAAAAGAAAGGTTCATAATATGAAAGAGTAACTTTCCGATGATAACCGAAAACTTTCCGATGATATATCAAATGACTGGTCCAAACAAAGTTTGAAATCTACCCCTCCCACGTGGGTTCCCTCTTTTATCCCAGAATATACCCGGAAATCACGCAGCCCCACTTTTCACCCACAGCACCCCCCACGCAGCCACCAAAAATTTTATATTTAATAAATAATATTTATCGGAGAGCTCAATTAAAAAACCTCAATGATATTTATTGTAGAAATCTCTACAATTAAAAAAAAATCACCCCCGCACCGCCCCCCCCCCCCCCCGTCCCCTTCCGGAATTCAAGTCTGGGAGGAGAAAGGTTCATAATATGAAAGAGTGGTGAAAGGACTTTCCGATGGAGAGGTTTGGTAAAAGTTTGAAAATTACCCCCCCCCCCCCCTTTGTCCACTCTCGCGCCCCCCAGAATTCACTCACCTTCCTCTTTGAACTTATTATATTTAATAAATAGTATTTATCTGAGTCTCCAGGTATGGTGCAGCTTGGCAGAGCTAAAATTAGAGAAACATTGAAAATTCGGGGCAAAATGACACTAAATTTAACAGTAAAGTTTGAAACTAGGACTATACAGAACTGAATACATAAACCACTATGCTTCATAACCCACATCGGTTAATAGCAATAAAAAGATAAGTGCCAGTTAAACTGATGGCATTGAGCTCACAGGTTATTCACATTAATTGTATATTATACTCTTATTTCAAAGAATAATGTCCCTCAAAAAATAAATGAAGGGAAATATACCCCGTTTGCCCCTTTTATACTTAACCAATGAACCTCCAAATCAAATCAGGGAAACTCCTTAACTATAATAAATCAGTATATCAAATTTGAAGAAAATCAGATAATTCTGCATGAAAAAAAGAAACATATCGCTAAATTAAGGGTGGTCTAACCCCTTTAACCCTTTTATACTTAAATAATGAACCTCCAAATCTAATCAGGAAAGCTCCTTATCAGAACGAACATAGAAAAAAAAAAATTAAAGTAAATTGAATAATTCTCCATGAAAATCCATTTATCTAAATTAAGGGGAGGGGACTTGCCCCCTTTTCGCCCTTGTATACTTAACCAATGAACCTCCAAATCTAATGAAGGAAGCGCCATATCGGAATAAATCGGTATATTAAATTTGAAGCAAATCGAATAATTCTGCATGAAAAACCCTTTTATCTAAATTAAGGGGGAGGCCAGCCCCTCCCCTTTATACTTAACCCATAAACCTCCAAATCTAATCAAGGCAGCTTCTTAACATAATAAACCGGTATCCCAAATTTGGAGCAAATCGAATAATTCTGCATGAAAAACCCATTTATCTACATTAAGGAGGGGGTCTACCCCCCTTTCCCCCCTTTATACTTAAGTAATGAACCTCCAAGTTTAATCAGGGAAGCTCATTAACATAATAAACCGGTATACTAAATTTGGAACAAATTGAGTAATTCTGCATGAAAAGCCCAATTATCTAAATTGTGGGGGACCAGCCCCCCTTCTCCCCCCTTTATCCTTAACCAATGAACTTCCAAGTTTAATCAGGGAAGAGCTTTAACATAATAAACCGGTATACCAAATTTGGAGCAAATCGAATAATTCTGCATGAAAAGCCCATTTATCTAAATTAAGGGGGGACCAGCCCCCTTCTCCCCCTTTATACTTAACCCGTAAACCTCCAAATCTAATCAAGGTAACTTCTTAACATAATAAACCGGTATATCAAATTTGGAGCAAATCGAATAATTCTGCATGAAAAACCCACTTATCTAAATTAAGGAGGGGGTCTAACCCCCCCCCCCTTTCTCCCCTTTATACTTAACTAATGAACTTCCAAGTTTAATCAGGGAAGCTCCTTAACATAATAAACCGGTATACCAAATTTGGAACAAATCGAATAATTCTGCATGAAAAACCCATTTATGTAAATTAAGAGGGGGCAGGCAGCCCCCTTCTCCCCCTTTATCCTTAACCAATGAGCTTCCAAGTTTAATCAGGGAAGCTCCTTAACATAATAAACCGGTATACCAAATTTGGAGCAAATCGAATAATTCTGCATGAAAAGCAGATTTATCTAAATTAAGGGTGGGGGGGTCTAGCCCCCTTCTCCCATTTTATACTTAACCCGTAAACCTCCAAATCCAATCATGGCAACTTCTTAACATAATGAACCGGTATACCAAATCTGGAGCAAATCGAATAATTCTGCATGAAAATCCCTTTTATCTAAATTAAGGGGGAGGCCAGCCCCCCTTCTCCCCCCTTTACCCTTAACCAATGAACTTCCAAGTTTAATCAGGGAAGCTCCTTAACATAATAAACCGGTATACCAAATTTGGAGCAAATCGAATAATTCTGCATGAAAAGCAGATTTATCTAAATTAAGGGTGGGGGGGGTCTAGCCCCCTTCTCCCATTTTATACTTAAACCGTAAACCTCCAAATCCAATCATGGCAACTTCTTAACATAATGAACCGGTATACCAAATCTGGAGCAAATCGAATAATTCTGCGTGAAAAACCCTTTTATCTAAATTAAGGGGGAGGCCAGCCCCTCCCCTTTATACTTAACCCATAAACCTCCAAATCTAATCAAGGCAGCTTCTTAACATAATAAACCGGTATCCCAAATTTGGAGCAAATCGAATAATTCTGCATGAAAAACCCATTTATCTACATTAAGGAGTGGGTCTACCCCCCTTTCCCCCCTTTATACTTAAGTAATGAACCTCCAAGTTTAATCAGGGAAGCTCATTAACATAATAAACCGGTATACTAAATTTGGAACAAATCGAGTAATTCTGCATGAAAAGCCCAATTATCTAAATTGTGGGGGACCAGCCCCCTTCTCCCCCCTTTATCCTTAACCAATGAACTTCCAAGTTTAATCAGGGAAGCTCTTTAACATAATAAACCGGTATACCAAATTTGGAGCAAATCGAATAATTCTGCATGAAAAGCCCATTTATCTAAATTAAGGGGGGACCAGCCCCCTTCTCCCCCTTTATACTTAACCCGTAAACCTCCAAATCTAATCAAGGTAACTTCTTAACATAATAAACCGGTATATCAAATTTGGAGCAAATCGAATAATTCTGCATGAAAAACCCATTTATCTAAATTAAGGAGGGGGTCTAACCCCCCCCCCCCCCTTTCTCCCCTTTATACTTAACTAATGAACTTCCAAGTTTAATCAGGGAAGCTCCTTAACATAATAAACCGGTATACCAAATTTGGAACAAATCGAATAATTCTGCATGAAAAACCCATTTATGTAAATTAAGAGGGGGCGGGCAGCCCCCTTCTCCCCCTTTATCCTTAACCAATGAGCTTCCAAGTTTAATCAGGGAAGCTCCTTAACATAATAAACCGGTATACCAAATTTGGAGCAAATCGAATAATTCTGCATGAAAAGCAGATTTATCTAAATTAAGGTTGGGGGGGTCTAGCCCCCTTCTCTCATTTTATACTTAACCCGTAAACCTCCAAATCCAATCATGGCAACTTCTTAACATAATGAACCGGTATACCAAATCTGGAGCAAATCAAATAATTCTGCATGAAAATCCCATTTATCTAAATTAAGGAGGGGGTCTACCCGCCTTCCCCCCCTTCATACATAACTAATGAACCTCCCAAGTTTAATCAGGGAAGCTCCTTAAGGGTGCTGATCACTTACAATCCCGTTTTCCGTTCTCCATGTAAACCTATGGGAATATTTTTTCTCACTTTTCTAAGGATATCTCATGAAAAAATTAAGATTTTCGAATTTTGTTTTCTGTATGCAATTCTTAAAACTTGTCACTTTTCATCCTAGTTTTCATTTTATATTAAAAATAATTTTAAATATTTGATTTTACGTGAAACACTCGGAGCATGACCAAAATAATTTCTACCTCTCATTAAGTTGTAAATTATGGCAGTTCTATTAGGTCGTTTGGAAATTAAAAAAAACACGAAAAAATGTACAGTTTCCAATTTATCCATTGATATAAAAATATTTCATTGAAATTAATTAGGGAGGGAGCTATAATTAAAACAAAATGCATATATTTCTATTCTGATGATTTCAGTGTCTTCCCCCTCGATATAATCCATCACTCCATAGGGAGCGACACCCCGTTGCGTTTGCTCGGACTCCGGAGTAATAAAAGTTGGGTCGGGGGAATAGTTAGAGGGGATAGAAATAGCTGAGAGAAGTTTTCAAAGTCAATTTAGCCACGTTTAGGTTTTGCTTCCCTCAGAAAATTTTGAAGGGACTCGAAATTGAGAAAACATGACTCGAAACTGAGAAAACAGGAGGCCCCAAATGTTATATTAAATTAATTCCATTCAAAAATTGTATATATATATGTGTTTGTGTGTGTGTGTATTTATAAGGGTTTCATGAAAATGTCTTTCATAACACATTAATTTTTCATGTACATAATACACCAGTAGTTTAAACCACATGATTACAATTCTTCAGTTAGTCCATTATTTTAGATGTATGTTTATTTTACATATTGAATTTGACTTGTATGGACAACATAAAATATTAGTAACTTAAACTACTGCTAAAATTGAAAGAAGTATTTCAAAATATTGATATTTTATATTGAGCATACATGCTGAATTCAACATTTTTATGTCAATACTATGCAAAATTATTTTTCCATATTTTTCTTGATTGCCTCCAATTTTCCTTGTCATAGTGTATATAAGAGAACATAAAAAGTTGTTTTATTAGCTATATGTGTTTAATTTTAATTTAAACCTTTTATGGCCATATGTGAACTCAAATAAGCCACTCTTTGGAGTAATATTTATAGCATTTGTGAGTTTCAATTTAGAAAACCCTTTTGGATGAAAGGGGGAACTGAAATTAAGCTGTGCTTCCCATAGCTCCAGAGGTCGGGCCCTGCTTAGAAGTGCATTTAATTTTCAAGAATAATTTCAAGAATAATTTTCAAGAATAGTTTTCAAGAATAATTTTCAAGAATTTTATAACTAAAATTTCTTTCCATGCTTTTAAATTGATTATTTTAAATCTTTATGTAGTTCATTTCAATAATTTTCCAATACGTTCTATTATAGTTTTTCATAATTGTTCACGTTTTAAATTCTTATATTCAATTTTAGATTGTATTTATATTAGCTATGTAGCTAAGTTATTATAACGGAAAAATACATCAAATTACATTTAACAATAAAAAAAAATCTTAATTCTCATTACTCTTATTTTTAGAGTAATAATTTTAATTTAAACCGTTTATGTTTTTTTTTTTCACAAAATATTTTTTTTAAAGGTGAATTAAAGTTTTTCACTATGTCAAAATATTCATTTAGGGTTAGTATTCGTTTCTTTAAATATAAATCAAAGAGTTTCAAGGATCAAAACAAAAAAATATATATATATTTAAAGACCTATAAACTATTGAATTATAATAGACCTTTTTTAACCCTTTCGAGACAGAATCCCTTGCACAAATTTTATTTGGATGGCACCGCTTTTTTTAAATTGTTCCCTTTACTTGTAAAATACCAAACAAAACTGTAATTAAAAAAGACAAAAAAATAATTTATTAATGGTTCAAAAAACAGATTCCACATGAACCTTTTGACGATGCATATATGCTCACCTGTCCCGAAAGGGTTAGTATAGAGTATCAATTTCTTAAATACAGTATTTACACATTCAAATGGCGAGGGGTTTTGGCATTATAGGTGAAAATTGGGAAAATGAGTTAGTAGCCAGTGGCCGGTAGACTCAGTTTCATTAGTGGCCACTTTTTAAAGTTAGTGGCCACTATAATGTTTCAATTTTTCTTGACATCTACATAAACTATAATCGTTGTATATATACATATTATTCTATAAGTCAGAGTTTTATACCAGCCAACACTATTCATGATAAGAATAGGGAAGCAGTCAAAATTCAAGAAAATTACTTTAAAACCACATAATCTGTTATGTTATTTTTTTTAGAATATATATATATGTTCATAAACACTATTATCAATTAAATTACTATTACTTTCTTTATATAAAAAATAATTAAATCAAAATTCCAACAGTTAGGTATACAATAACAATAAAAAAAAAATCAAATAAAGCACAATAAAATGTTATTTGGATTCTATTTAATAAGCAAATGTGTTATTAACATACTACACACATTGCATACAGTTGAAATCTAAGCTGATGAGTGTATTCCAAAGAAAAATAATCTAACTAGTGAGCATGTGGCTGGAGTCGAAATATTGAAAATATACTGCAATGTCCTTAAAATCCACTTGCATCCGGTGAAAAAAAAAAAAAAAAAAAAAAAGGAATAAATTATTTGAAATGCATGTGGAAATCAAAGCTGATGAATATATTTTGCAGAATAAAACTGTATTTCTTGAAAAAATAATCCAACAAAAGAGCAATGGCGAAAAGTGTAAATATTGAACATACAGCTAAATCGTTGTAATCTGCTTGCATCCAGTAAGAAAAAGAATTAACCAGTTTGCAAATTAGATGTAACCAAAGTAGAGATGCATATTTTTATAAAAAACGCTATATTTTACTTGGCGATCGATAACAGATTTTTTATCGCCACTTAGCGAGTGGCGACTAGGGTGGCGATCGATGGCCGATTTTTTAATCGCCACTTTTACAACTTTAATCGCCACGTGGCGAGTGGCGACCGCTAATTTTCACCTATATTTGGCATGTGGCAGTAGATTTTTAGAAAATTATATACAATTAGATATTCCAAAATAATATAGTACCGTATTTTATGGAAGAAACGCCGCGGCGTTTACGAGTTTAAAAGTTAATTTTTTTCCAAGTGCGGCGTTTACACAATGTGCGGCGTTTACGATTTTTCTTAAATACCAACTGAGTTTCCTTAATTTAAAAATTCATAAAAATATTTAAAATCGAATTTAAATATTTTAAATAAAACTTCAGACATCTTAAGATATTAAAAACGAGGCATCCTAATACACTGCTAAGAAAACTTTGATTAAAGTTAGGTCAATGTGAGGCTGTCGACAAAAGTAGCGTTCCGATGGATGCGGCGTTTACAACGGGTGCGGCGTTTCTTCCATAAAATACGGTATTTCAAACTCAGTGTGCAGGAAGAAAATGAAAGGAAAAGTAGGGAGGTAATGGGAGAGTAGAAAAATAAATAAATAAATAAATAAAAATGAGGAGTGAAGAGTTTTAAGAGTGTTTTTGCCTGTATTAAATTTCAACTTTTTATATTATGTGCATAAAAATGTATATGTAATATACAGGGCTGTACAAAAGAATTCAAGTACGTTTCTGCCTATTGGTAGTGAATTTTTAACTGTGTTATGCGTTTTCTTATTATACTAAATTTTAGCAGGCTGTGTAGAATTTAAACAAATATATAGATCATATACAGAGCTGCAGAGACGAATTAAAGTACCTTTTCGACTGTGGACGGTAATTACTGATATCCGATTTTCAAATGCGCTATTTCTAAAATGTTTTCTTGGGTATCTTATTTACATTATTAAACGGCGAAGTCTTGATAAAGCATTTTGGAAGTGTTTGAAAGTGTTTTATAATCTATGCTTGGTGCATGATTTTTCTTTCTTATTATTTAAATATTTTTTTCTTTTTCTTTTTTTTTTTTACGTATTAAAATTATATTCAGATATTTATTTTTTAATTGAATATATATATATATAAAGTGTGTGTGATTTACAGAAATAAATTATGATTAATTATCATGTATTCGCTGACCCGCCAGTGGCCTTGGGCCGTGATAATTATTTCAAACATGCCAAAATCAGTGTTGAAGGATTTTATATTTTAAAACGAAAATCTTTACAAACGATCATCATGCTGGAGGACCCAGTGCCTTCGGCTGCGTACACGGGAGGTGCTATACAGCTCGCCGATAGTCAGCACACTGTATATGCTGCGTCAGGCTATCACAGTCAACTTTTTTGTTTCCTTTTTGAGCACTAGGGGGCTCTGCCCCCTACGAGCTACGCTCGTCAACCCCCGTTCAGACAACGCAGACTCTAAAAGTACGCTAATTTGATCGGCTTTAAAAAGATTTCGGAAGATTGAACTATAATTTAAAAAACAGTGGCGATCTCCCTATAAACGGATTTCTATTCATTTCTCTTTGAATGGGGAATTTTAAGGCCAAATCCGCTGCGGTACTACTTGATGAACCCGTCGACCAATTTCGCCAAATTATATAAATCGCTAAAGCACTCGCCAATTACACAAACTGACATAATTTTTATTTTAAATAACGAAAGAACAGATAAATTAGTGCAACATTAATAAAAATACAAATAAAACGTCGAAATAAAAATAACTTGATGACGTAGACACGTGTAACTTGCTTAAAGTCAAGTTAATGTGACATTTACGATCAACCATTATTAGCATTTAATCTTATAGTTTGGCGAATGATAGATTTTTGGTCGACGGGATAACTAAGTAGTACCAAAAATACATATGTCAATCGCTGTTTTCGTTTTTGACGTAGACACGTGTAACAACATTTCAAAATAAGCTAATGTAAAAGGAATTAAGTAAACAGAGTCTTTGTCTCCCGGTATTTTTTAATAAAGCGAAAAGAAAGTTCTTTTAAATAAGACTTTTTAAATTAATCGCTTTTAATCTGACGTAATTTTGACCAAACTATTCTTTTTCTTTTTAATATTCACGTGAAAATACTTGTGTTAGAAATGAAATATTATGTGCGCTTTCCTAACAAAAATAGTTGGAAAGTATCCGCTCAAAATATCAAATAAATGTCTAGCGCAATTTGTGAATTTAAACCTTTTTGCAATATTATTTTGTATTCATTTTATGTAATAACTGTAATGTGACGTAAATATGACGTAATATTTAAGACTTCTAACGCATGTTAATAAATTTATTATTTTACAAATTCCTTTCTCTCTTAAAATTCACGTGTAATTATAGTTTTTATGACGTAATTTTTAACAAGTTCCTGCTTTTTGTACATAATTATTTAATTCTAATTCCAAATGTTTTTTTCTGTTTATAATAGTCACGTGTAAATAAATTTGTAATTTATTTACAAGTATAAATATTTTTTGTTTGTTTGTTTGAAGCGAACATTATTGTTTCCACTGTTTACACAGTTGGCAACAGTTTAAATTAATATCACTTTCTAAAATCTGTAAAAAAATATCGCTAGAAATGCTGAAAATTTGAATTTAAAATAGAAATAAAACCTCAAAAAATTAGTCAAATTAAAAAAAGAAAAACAATCTGCACACCGGGAATTTCAAACGTATAAAATGATCTAAAAATGATTAAATTCCTATGAATAGTTTTTGCTCCTATAAAACTTTTTTAGTGGAACGATTTTGTCAAACTTTAGCATTAAATATCTCTTAAAATAATTCTTCGATTTGAAAACTGACTGCATCAGCGTGTTTATCAAACATTTCTGTATAATACTACCGATTTTCATATTTTTGTATGCATTATTTTTCTTAATATTAACGAAGAAAGACCTCCAGTCACAAAAAATTCAAAACCGGCGGCGGCGGTGACAGCGGTAGTTACTTTTTTTTTTAGAATAGAGAGATTTTAAAATTTTATGAAAGATGCAATATGTATGATTAAGTTATCTACTTATGTAAATAAGAAAAAAATGTAATTTTTATGTATAATCAAAATGTATATGATATATGTGGATTTTGTAAATGAGTTTAGTGTTCAAAGCATACATTTTTCATCTGTTACGCTCCATATATTTCCTTCTATATTTTGTTTCTTTTATTTTCTATCTGAAATTTTGCTGTTATATCATCGAGAAGTAAAAAAAAAAAACGTAAATATCTTAGGGCTGTACATATATAACGATATCACTTTAGAGGGAGGGGGACTCTGGCATTTGATATCGTAATGTATCTGTAGGAGGAGGTGCCTTTTGATAATCTTTATGATTTTTTTATCTAAGCATTTTTTTTTCATCAAAATAGTCTTTTAACTTTTTGCTTAGTCTGCTATCTATTTTTATGAAAGTACAAAGTTTTTACTAAAACCATTAAATAATTATAAAATAATTTTATTCCAAAATATGGAATATCCCAACGTTTGGCACTCCTATTCTTCTGCCATATGAGCATAGAATGCGTTGTTAGAGTAACCAGGTTCGAAATTATACTTGT
Source organism: Maratus speciosus (assembly GCA_963932465.1). NCBI lineage: Eukaryota > Metazoa > Arthropoda > Arachnida > Araneae > Salticidae > Maratus > Maratus speciosus. The sequence goes on from OZ010791.1 coordinate 148,260,383, forward strand.
TTTTTAACTCGTAAAAAAATGGGAAGAATATTGGCCACTTGTTTTGTTGATAAGAACTTATTTCTGCTTACCCTTTTCCCATACAGGGGGCAAGTGCAGGAAAATGCATTATGTAACAAAAAGCTATTATTAAACACTTTTATATAATATTTCCTTAAAATGTTTTTTGGTATAAAGCTATTTCATGTTTAATAGTATTTTATTGACTTTTCTTCATTAAAATCAGTAAAATATGTGAATAATAAATGTATAATATCGCTGCAAACGTATGAAAGCTCGGAGCCAAGCACAAAGTCCATTATGGATGGAAGAGCGTCGAAAGTTACTAACAGCGTCAAATTTTGGCGCAGCATGCAATAAATTACCACATACAAGCTGCAAAAGTATCATAAAACGGACTTTATATTCCAATATAAATACGCGGGGAATGCAGTATGATAAAATGCATGAAAGAGATGCAAAAGCAAACATTGAAACATCAGAAAACATCAAAATATTAGAATGCGGATTATTTGTCGATGAAGAACTTCCTTTTTTTAGGTGCAACACCAGATGGTATTATCGAAAACAGTGATTGCATCGTAGAAATAAAATGTCCATCATCGTGTGAAAATTTATATCCCAATGAGGCTATTCTAAAGCAAAAATTCACCTTTTCGAAAATTAATAAAGATAGAACAGCGGTCACAGAAGTAAATAAGAAACACCAGTATTCTTTTCAGATACAGGGACAGTTACATATAACAAAAAAAAATGCATTGTCTTTTCGTGTTTTGGACCCCGAAGAGTATGAAAATAGAAAAAATCGAAAGGGATGACGAATTTTGGAAAAAAGAAATAGAGAATAAACTTAAAGAATTTTATTTTAGCTGTCTTTTGCCAGAACTAATAGATCCCCGCTACACGAGAACCATGCCAATAAGAGAATCAAAATGCATTTTAGATGCAATGGAAGCATATAAAAAGAAGAAAAAGAAATTCGAAGAAATATAAAAAAAAAAAAAAAGTGGCTATTCCAAATTCAATTATACATGGTTCCACTCTCAACGATGTCCAATGGCTGATTCCTAAACCGTTAGCCATAAAAATATAGTTCCAACTACAAAAATGTTTTAAATGATGTAAAGAAGCAAGCGATCTGGGTCAATAAAAATATTTCTTAAAAAATTTCGAAATATATATACGTTCTATAAGTGATATTTAGTAAAAACTTCCTGTTACACTAAAAATAAAGTCAAAATAACTCATGAAACTCAACAAAAATATATGTTCATCTAACACTGAAATTGACCGAGTTATGAAACTTTGAAATTCGTGACTTTTATGCTATTATGATTTGTAAAAAATCTTTACGTGGTGGTAAAAAAGGGAGAGTCAATTCCGGTTTCTTCGCTACGAAATACATACAGTCAATTATCAAAAGCTAAGGAACATAACACAACTTAAATTTTGCAACCTAATAGCATTTCATAATATGTATAATTTTGTAAAGAAATGAAGCTGTTGCTGTTCATAATCTTATTTAACAAAAATTCAGTTATTTTTCCCCTCTTATTTGTTTAGTACAAATTGTATATTTTGCATTAATATGTCGGAATGATTATAGATTTCAAATTTATATTGCAATTTTACTCTCAACTATTTTTTTTAATATAGCTGACGATATTTCTACTAAATTTGTGAATGATCGCTATTTCGCAGCAAAAAATATGCTCCAACTTTAAACAGATATTCGGTCAGTTTTAATCGTGGAATAATGGCTTTTTTTTTTTTTTTTTTTTTTTTTGTCTTACTTGTCAGTGTAATATTGGAAAATTTTACTAAATATTACTTATAGGACCCGGGGCATGAGACAGTATAAAAAATAAAATTTCATATTTAAAAAAAAATATTTTTATTGACCAAAATCGCTTTTAAAATACTTCTTTACTTCATTTAAAACATTTTTGTAATTGGAACTATATATATCTCTGACTAACGGTTTAGGAATCAGCCATTGGACACCACTGAGAGTGAACAACCTGTATACGCTGCGTCACGCTATCACAGTCAACTTTTTCTTTTTGGTTTCCTTTTTGAGCATTTTAAACACACACACATTTTACAATCACATAATTTAAAAAATGAATATTAATTGAAAATTTAAATATGCAGCGCAAACATATTATGTTTCTTGTTTTCACTTTCAGTTAATACTGTTATGGATATTTTTGGTGGAAGTAAGTCGAGGGATGGGTGGGAAACTCAGCATACACATTACACATTTTCATTCAATGATTTTTTTTGTCTCACTTGTACAATGTATTAATATTATACTCTGACATTTTGTTTTTGTGAATCATATATATGTTGCTGCATTTATATTGAATATTGTATCCTTTAATTAAATAGATGACAATGCCAGAATTAACTGAAAATTAATTATATGTATTGAGCTTAGCAATTTTGGATATTTGTTAATAATGTCAATTTTATTAAAAAATGATCAGAAAAAGAAAAGAAAAGAAAAGAAACTGTTAAAATGTGTGGAAGATAGCTGTGAACCTTCCAAATGTATGAGAAAACTACTATGGTATATTTTGGGTAATTAATGTTTTTTAAATAATTTTCAGTGCTAAGTTTTAATCTACATAAAGGGAAAAAAATGTGCTTTATTTAAATACTCTGTAAGAAAAAAGAAAGTTCGGGTAATATTTACATTCGGATGTAACTATATAAATACAGAAAATATAGTTAGTTTCTTTGTTTAATATAACAAAATTCTTATAAACTCAAGGCAAGGTTAACAAAGTTTTGGGGGAAAATATAAAAATAATAATTTTTTGAGGAAGCATTCCACATCTTTAATTAAAATTTACAATCACATAATTTAAAAAAAACTAATATTATTTGAAAATTTAAATATGCAGAGCAAACATATCATGTTTTTACTTTCCTTTCAGTTAATATTGTTAGATATTTTTGGTGGGAGCAAGGTTGAGTAGGAGGGGGAGGGGGGGGGGGGGGGGTACTTAGCATGCTCAATACTAATATTCATTTAATGATTTTTTTTCCCTCATATCTATACATATTAATATTATACTTTGATCTTTGTGAATCGTATATACATTGATGTATGTTGTATCTATATTTAATATTGTATCCTTTGATTGAATAGAGAATTAAGGAAGATATCGTTACATGTATTGAAATTCGCAATTTTCAATATTCTTTAATAATGTTAATTTTATTAAAAGATGATCAAAATTAAATGAAATAACTTTCAAAATTCGAATTTATGGCCGTTAATTTGAGTTATTGGAAATCTTATATTATGCTTTTGTCAAATAAAGCTGTATTAAAAAACACTACTTGGAGTATTTTTTGTATAATTTATGTTCATTTTGCACTGAAGTTTAATTTCATTATATAAATACTTAAATACGTGCCAATATATTGAATAACTTCAGTAATCGGAGATATTTTGATAAAATTCTCTTACAACCTTTTATTTTTTTTCGCTTTTAGGTGGAGAGGGGGGGGGGGTTACTACATTGAGAATTCAGCATCTTTGTCTTATCCAGTGAGAAATACCTATGGCGGTATCTATTATCGTTTATAAAAATAGGTCCAAAATCTCAACGAAACATCGAATTTTAAAGTGTTCAATAAATTTGTGAAATATTTTTAAATATATCACATTGAAGAATGAATGTGTAACTCAGACTAAAATCTTCACTCTGTCCATATTTTCTTTACCTGATGATTTATAATAATACTTTTATCTATAAACAAACATTTAAAAAAAAATACATATTACAGTTATTAATTATAATCAATTGTGCTTTGATTTTTCAGTAGTAAATTAATGTTGCTTTACATAAAACAAAGGAAAAAAATCACAAACACTGAATATTACGTAATTAAATTATGAAAACGAGTTATAGACAAGTTGATTTAATAATTATTTGTTTAAAATTTAGGATGGTTAAATTTGAAGGTAAACATGAACATATAATAAACATAATATAAAGTAAGGTGAAACATCAAAATCATTTTAGACAGGAGAATTACATTGAATCAATTTTTATTGTCATATTTAAATTTTTGTCAAACCTTTTCTAAAATTTAGGCATTTATAAAAGTCGAAATTATTCAATTGAAACTTATTCCTTGATGGAATTCCCGGTTGCGTTGCTGTAATAATAATAATAATAACAGTAAAATTGTTCAATGTGATCTCGTGTATTTTAAAAAGTGCAAAAGAAATTGTAGTATTTCCCTACTAACAAAAATAGCTGCTATGGGAGAACTTTCCGTTCCTACTGGCTCGTAAATTTTGTCAACAGATAGCCGATAATATCTCTTGGACTTCACGGCTGTTAAAAGTACACGCCTCTCTGACAGCTCGTATGGGGGGTAGGAACAGTCTACTATATGAGCTGAACGCGATATTTTCTGCCAGTGACCAGCGCCCTTAACATAATAAACCGGTATACAAAATTTGGAGAAAATCGAATAATTCTGCATGAAAAACCTATTTATCTAAATTAAGGAGGTGGGGGGGGGGGACCAGCCCCCCTTCTCTGCCTTTATCCTTAACCAATGAACCGTCAAAACTAACCAGCGGAACGCCTTATCAGAATAAACATAAAAAAAATTGAAGCAAATCATACATTTTAATTAAGAGTTATCGCGTGTACATACGTACGTACATGCTTACACACAGAACCGACGGGTACATTAGCTCTCAGGCTTAGATAGCCTGTGAGCTAAAAAGAGATTGGATAAGCAGATGACTCCTTTGTGAAATTATGACTTAAACCAACCGGTAAGTTTGACTCTAAAAGCTTCATTTCCATCTCGCATTTCGGCAAATCTCATCTCGATGATTTTTCCAGCATTTCAACGCTTCCAGATGGGAAGCTGCTCAATGGTTTGTTCTCTCGCGGTTTTAAACCTTTCCCGATGGGAAGCCTCTCGCTGGTTTCTCTCGTTCTTTTCGAAATCTCCCAACGAAAAGCCTTTCGAGGATTTCGCTCGCGCTTTTCAACATTTCGCTATGAGAAGCTTTTCGAGGATTTCTCTTGTCCTCGGCAGAGAAGAAAAGTAAGAAAATTTATCGAGAGTACCAAGGGACGAGATAGAGAAAGAGGCATGACAATGAGCTGTGAAATGAAGCCCTAATTTTCAAAGTTTCTCTTATTTTAGCCCTACCAAGATGTCACATACCTGGAGCCCTCCGATAAAAATTATTTATTAAATATAAAAATTTCAAAGAGGAAGGTGGGTCGGGTGATTTCGAGGAAGGAGGACGTGAGAGTGGAATCATGCGGGGTGCAATTTTAAAAATTTTACCGAACCCTTCCTGTGGCATATAATCGAAAAGCCCTTTGACCACTCTTTCATACTATGAACCTTTCTTCGCCCAAAGGGGGGATGGGGGAAGGGGCGAACAAATTTTTAAAACCGTAGCCGATTTCTATAATAAATTTAAATATCACTTTAGATGTGGGTTTTTTATGCAGTCTTCCGGTAAATATTAATTATTGAACATAAAAATTTTAAAGTGGCGGCTGTGTGAATTCCGGGGCGAAAGAGTGGGCTCACGGGAGGTGGGAGGGGGAGCAATTTTCAAACTTTTTTTGGATCAGTCATGTGATATGTCATCGGTAAGATCTCGGATGACACTTTCATATTATGAGACTTTCTTCCTCCCCTCCCCAAGTTGGCCCCCACTGCGAGGGTAGTTTTTTCCGTTTTTATCATTTTAGATCAGATTTTTTTATGGAGCCCTCCGCTAAATATTATTTATAATATATGAAATTTCAGGACACTTTTCCAAATTTAGCCAAGACCCCTCATGTGACATATCGTTGGAAAGGTTTGTGACTACTTATTGATGCTATGCACTTCCGGTGGCCCCCCCCCCCACTTCCCCCCCCCCGGAGGACACTTTTCCAAATTTAGTCAATACCCCTCTTGTGAGATATCGTTGAAAAAGTCTGTGACCACTTATTGATGTTATGCACTTCCGGTGACAGTCCCCCCCACTCTTTGCCCCCCCCCCCCCCGGACACTTTTTCAAATTTAGTCAAGACCCCTAGTGTGAGATATCGTTTGAAAGGTCTGTGACTACTTATTGATGTTATGTACCTACGGTGTCCCCACCACCACTTTGCCCCCCCCCCCCCCGGGGCACTTTTCCAAATTTAGCCAAGACCCCACATGTGAGATATCATTGGAAAGGTCTGTGACTATTTATTGATGTTATGCACCTCCGGTGACAGTCTCCCCCAAATTTGCCCCTCCCGGGGGACACTTTTTCAAATTTAGCCAAGACCCCTCATGTGAGATATCGTTGGAAAGGTCTGTGACTACTTATTGATGTTATGCTCCTCCGGTGTCCATCCCCCCATTTTGCACCCCCCGGAGGACACTTTTCCAAATTTTGCCAAGACCCCACATGTGAGATATCATTGGAAAGGTCTGTGACTATTTATTGATGTTATGCACCTCCGGTGACAGTCTCCCCCAAATTTGCCCCTCCCGGGGGACACTTTTTCAAATTTAGCCAAGACCCCACATGTGAGATAGCGTTGAAAAGGTCTGTGACTACTTATTGATGTTATGCACCTCCAGTACTCGCCCCCCCCCCCCCCAACGGGGGACACTTTTCTAAATTTAGCCGAGACCTCTAATGTGACATATTGTTGGAAAGGCCTATGACCACTTACTCATGTTATCCACCTCCCGCACCCCTCCCCCCACTTTGCCCCCACGGGAAGGGCATTTTTATAAATTCAGATCCGGACCCCTCGTGTGACATATGGTTCGAAAGGCCTGAAGACCTGTGACGGCTTATTCATATTATGCAGCTGCCGTGTAATTAAGCATCCCCCCCATTTTGAACCCCCCCCGGGGGGACACTTTTCCAAATTTAGCCAAGACCCCACATGTGAGATATCGTTGGAAAGGTCTGTGACTACTTATTGATGTAATGCACCTCCGGTGACCGCCCCCCCCCCCTCACTTTTCCCTCACAGGGTGTTTTTCTAAATTTAGCCGGGACCCCTCATGTGACATATTGTTGGAAAGGCTTATGACCACTTACTCATGTTATCCACCTCCCGCACCCCTCCCCCCCCCCTTTGCCCCCACGGGGAGGGCTTTTTTATAAATTCAGATCCAGACTTCTCATGTGACATATGGTTGGAAAGGCCTAAAGACCTGTGACGACTTAATCATATTATGCAGCTGCTGTGTCCCTCCGCTCGCTTTGACCCCTCCCCCAAGAGATCTGGTCCGAGGTTCATTCGTTTGGATATTATATTTTTTACAAGATTTTGTAGTGCGTGCACACCACACCCGCCTGCTATCATATATCAGTGCCGTATATAGCGGGTAACCTGTTCGTGATTTCATATTACAAGATTACGCATAAGTTAGGGCCCCCGATTAAAGGAGGGGCCCGCTAGCGGTCGAAGTCACCTAGTCTTTATTAACATCGACGCATTCCAGTTCACCCGCAGACGATTCTTGATAAATGTATGACGTATATAATACATAATATATGATTTATAAAAGAAATTTGCAAACTGCAGTCATCGAGAAAAAATTTACACAATCGAAAATTATCGAGATGTCCATACAATCGAGAAAATCGAGAAAAACATCTCGTTATCGCCCATCACTAGTCTAGGTGCTCGAGATGATCAGTCCAGTTATCAGAAAAAACAACCACATCATCTATGTACGTTTCGGCGTATTCTCTATGTTGGACTAAAGTGTGATTCATGGACCTTTGAAACGTGGCTGCCGCGTTACGTAGCCCGAATGGCATGACTACGAAGGAATATTGTCCTTCGTGTGTGACGAAAGACGTTAAATGTTTGGAGTCCTCACTTAATCTTATCTGCCAGTACCCTTTCAGTAAGTCCAACAGGCTGATGAATTTCGCTAGAGCGACCTTGCAGAGCAAGTCCGTAGCGTTAGGCATAGGGAATGAGTGGACTTCTGTCTGGGAGTTTAAATATTGATAGTTCACACATAATCTAACTGATGAGTCTTTTTGGGCTACACATACGATCGGGTGAGCATATTCACTCTCCGAGTGCTCGATTAGTCCTAAATTTAATAATTCTTCGATTTGTCTGTCGACTTCACTTTTGAGTGCCTCTGGGATTCTGTAAGGCTTCTGACGTTTTGGTTGGTTATCAGGTTTTAATTTAATTTTATGTTCTCCTACATTTGCACTTTTAGGGATTCCCGACTGAAAGTTGGAGTGTCTACGTAATATGTTGATCAGTTGCTCCCTCTCATCTTCTGTTAAATGGTTCAAGTGTAATTTTTGGTGGAGGTTATTTGGATCGTCTTTACTAATCTGCGGGATGTTTTCGATCTCACCAAAATCGATATCATCATCATAGATGACGCCTATGTGTGTTGTCTGAGCTTTTAATTCTCTGATTTTATTCGCGTGTAAATGCTTTATACTATTATCTGGCAATTGTACTAAATAACTATAGGGAGATTTCTTTTCAAGTATCGTAGCTGGTGCTGTCCACCTAGCGTATATTTTTGTACGGAATTAATACAATAACTTGATCATTCAATTTAAATTCTTTATGTCTAGCTTTCCTGTTGTGATAATAAGCATAAGCCTGCTGCTGATCCTTGCAAGAAATTCCGGCATGCTCGGCTGCTTTTTCTAGCTTTATTTTCAGGTCATTTAAATAATTGGTAACTGAGCCTAACTGGCTAATTGGTAGAGGTGTTTCGTTGGTCCATGATGACTTTAATATGGAAAGGGGACCAGTTGGATGCCTACCATATAACATTTGGAATGGACTAACGTTCGTTGTAGCATTTGGTACCTCCCTGTATGCCCACAACAAAAAGGGTATGTGTTTATGCCAACTTCAGGCATTTTCTCTTATAACATGGTGTATCATCCCTTTAAGTACCCCATTCCATCGTTCCACTAATCCATTCGACTGTGCGTACCACGGAACGGAAAAACGCGGGGACGTCCCTAAACGTTTCATAAATTCTTTCGTGAGGGCCGAAGTGAAGTTTTTACCCTGATCGCTAGCTATTAATTTGGGAATTCCGGCCCGTGAAAATATCTGTAAAAGGGCATCGCATGTAGATTTAGCAAAAAGATTTCGTAAACAGACTGCTTCCGGCCAACGCGTGCACTGGTCTACCGCGGTTAGTATGTACTTGTATCCTCCACTAGCCGGTTCTATTGGGCTTATTATGTCTATATTTACAATCTGCATTGCCTCGTTAGGACGAGTAACTGGGGGTATTGGTACGTTATCAAACTTATTTGCTTTCGCCCGAAGCTGACAGGACAAACATTTGTCGCAAAACTCGCTCACATCTGTCTTAATCCCAGGCCAAAAAAAAGAATATTTTAATCTTTCAGTGGTCTTTCATTTTCTTAAATGTCCACCACAGGGGCTTGAATGAGCGAGCTCTAGCAACTGCTTTCTACGCGGCTCGGGCACGAGCAATTGATGTACCGTTTCCCCTAAAATTTTGTCACGATGGTATAACAGATCGTCCTGAACAAAATAATTATTACGCTCATTTTTGGCATCTGTCCAACACTGATTTAGTGATGCATCCATCTTTTGTTCCCATTTTAAATTTTTCCGAGTCGTTCGTGAAATTTCTGGTATTTTCATTGCCATCGTTATCAATATTCTCGTTTGCATTTCCGATTTTAACCTGCTCGGCCTCCGTAGCAGCGCAAGCTAAATCTGAATCTACCGCGTTGTTTTCTCTCATACGGGGCAAATTTATAGTACTAAAATCATTTATTGTGGTGTCGGGTTCGTTACTTTCGCTTATTGTGCTTAATTCCTTATGAGCATTTAAAGATAACAGTAAATCATTAATTAAATTATCAACCATCGTGCACGTTATTACTATTTTTGGGAACACCCTGCAATGTACTTTATCTGCTGCTATGCTTAATGGAATGTTTATTAACGGTGCTCTTAACTCATGTCCGAAAGCTGATTTAAGTATAATTGAACCGTATGGTACTTTAAAAGGTACTTTAAAATGCTCCGGTACACAATCGCTCTTTATAATTGAAATCTGAGTAACAGTGTCAATGACGCCTCGCAAAATTTTATTCTCAAATTCTAAGTCTATAAATTGGAGTGGTTCAATTAACTTTCTCTTTTCTCGCACCCGTTCTAAATCAAATACATTTCGCGACATTACTCGGGCTGACAGCGCATTTTCATTTGTATTTTTTTCTGATTTATTACCCTTTCCAACTAAAGAATTACAAATTGACACGTGATGTAATTTAGAACACAGCCTACATTTAGTTTTTTCCGTACAATATTTAATTATGTGTTTCCACTTTAAGCACGCAAAACATCTACCCTCGGCTTTCAATTTATTAATTCTTTCCTGAATTGAATATCTGTCACATTTTTCAGTTAGATGATTATCTGACATGCAAAACAAACAAACATTCTCTAAGACAAACACTTCAGCTACGCCAGATGTCTTGTTAATCTGTTTACATTCCGGTAATATTTCTGATAAGTGCTTTGGCCTTGAATGATCAGAAGATAAATTTATAATTTGTGCTTGTTTTTCCCTAGCCTCCAAATCATTTCAGATAAATGATAATAATTTATCCACGCCGTAATTCTCTTCAGAATTTTTGACACTTTCTCTATTGAACTCAAGCGATAAATTATACGGTAATGCTTTTAAAATTATCGGAGTCAACAATGCATCAAAACTGTCTGCTTCCATTTCTAATGACCTTAGGCTACGAATCTGCGTTTGAATAGCGTCATATAATTTACGTAATGACATGACGTCCTGCGATTTTGTAACCGGTTTTAAAGTTAACAGCATATTAATATAACTGGTAATAATTAAATCTTTCCTACCAAATTGTCTTTTAAGTAAGTCGACTGCTTCTATGTAATTTTTATCAGATAACGCAAAACCCGATATAGAATTATACGGGCTCCCTCCTAAATAACTGAATAAATAATTCATTTTCTCAATATTTGAGGTGTTCATTGTCATGTACCGCTGTTTTAAACGAGTTCCAGAAATTCTGGAAAAGTTTAATATCTCCATAATATTTCTCAATTTTAAGTGTCGGTAGTTTGACCGTGTTAGGAAATTCTACGCACCTATTTGCAGGACATACAGGGGGGGGGGGGGGGGTCTTTTTGTTTTAGTTTTTTATTCACTCTGAACTTCCAGAGCGTAATTTTTTTCTGGTACTCTGCCGACGCCTTGGCATCTTTTTCAATTTCCGATAAATCATCAATTAATGATAAGATCTCGTTATCTTCTTGCTTCAAATCGCTAGCTTTCTGTTCTAACATCGCCAAATTTTCTTCGAGATCGTCTAAGTTTGGCGTTTCGGACACAAAATTATCTTCGATTTTTTTAATTATTGACGTAATAGAACTTTTAGTGACTCCGCGAGCTTTTTTTAATTTTGAGAACTTGTCTGCCATACTTAAAGTATATAATGTAATAAAATCTTACTTCCGTAAAAAGATAATCTGATAGGGATAATATAGGGAAAATATAATCCGCACGTCCAGGGAAAAAATAATCCAGGGATAACGAAAGGATAATCCGCACGTTAATATTTCTTATTGGCCAAATCCCACAATACTTCTGACGGCAGTATAAAGGGAAACCGGATGGTCGCGTGTAAGCTTTCTGAAAGGATTGGCCAATGATCTAAACATCACAAATGTTTATTACAACACGGAGGACATCACGATGCACAACACTAACACATATAAATAACAATTGTAACTGTCCCATTCCTCATGGGGTTTTGTTCGTTACTTTACGACCAGGAGTGTTCGCGGCCATTCACAGGTTTTTCTTAGCTCACTTTCCTAGGTGAAGCTGTCCCAGGTTCTACCTGATTCTCATCTTTTGGCCACAGATGGCGCTTCTATAGGTGAGAGGGCATGTACAAACATCACAATATTATAATAAACCTACAAAATTAGTTACAATAAAAAATGCATCTTATACTGGTTAGTCTAACTCTCAAACAAATATTATTTTAACATAAAGTCAACAAATTACTCTTTCTATAAAACTCCGTTGTCCACATTATTAAAATTAAACTTTAATTGTACATGTAATCAGTAAAATATAATAAAGATAAGTTATTATGATGAAGTTATCAATTTAGGATCTTATGCTTGGTATTACGGAATGAAAAACATCAAAATGTATTCCACTATGACGCGATCATAGAATTTTTCCCCCGTGAAATCTACACACAACATCATTTTCACCTTCTCAAAATTTACATACTCACCTCTCATTATTGTATTCACCATTTAAAAAAAAAAATGGTATTTTAATTTGATCATTCCAAAATCATTTTAACTCAAAACTTGGAGTCACGATTGTCAGCAATATCTTTGCATGTAAATAGTCGCACTCTTAACAGATTCTAATCTCAAAACCGGAGAGTAAAAATTACCGTAGTTTATGCTTTTTAGACACATTTGTGTTAAAATGTTTAGTTTTAGCTAAGAATATTATCATTTTCTTTTAAATATGACGTCATATTCACTTACTTAAGCATTTTTCCTATTGTCTCAAATTTGATATCAGTACACATGCAGAAGAAAAAAAAATATGGAAACATATGAGGGAAAATGCATGTTTTCAAAAGCAGTACGTCATTTTCCGATCAAAATATTTTGGTGCAGTATGTCACTAATGGGATTTTGCGCCTCTAAACCCTATACAACAAAATTTAAATCATACAATTTCTAAAAAAATGTTTGAAAATGACACACTTCTACAAAACATATTTCAATTTTAAGAATTAAAATACACACTTTTTAATATATAAAATGACATCATTTGCACCCGCTAAAGCATTTCAGTTTTACGATCGATTCTTAAACAACATCTATAGAAAAGTGCGCACATGACGTCATTATCGTGAATAATACACAAACCCAGCATAAAGCATAATGTCGTAATTCAAGAAGCAAATCAGGTATCTAATTATTCATATTCCTTCATTTGTTTGTTTATAATAGCTCCATGTTTTATCAGAAATCTTTCATTTATATTTTTTTTAAATTCGGAAAATGTTATTACACACGGATTAATAAAACTGCATTCTTTCAGCTATTTGATACGAATTAAGTAAAACTGGAGAAAGTAAGTGACACAAATAAAACGAAAGTGTTGTATCGCGTGTAAAGTAAGTTTGTAATCAACTAAAAATTATAACAGACGATATCCCTGACATAGCATGTATTTTAATTTCTTTTTTTTTTTTTTTTTTAGTTTTTATGTTAAAATGGCAGCAAAAAGATACAGTAATCTGCTTGACTATTTTTTCTTTACTTTTAATAGAAATGGAGTATTTCATTTGCCACGATTACAAAAAAGATATTAAAAACTACAAAAAATTAATATCTCAAAAATTAATTGAGATACAGCTTTTAAACAAATTTCATTTAAAAGTAATTTTTTTTCCCTATACAACGGTGTAAAAAATGAAAATGTGCAATGTTTAGAAGTTTAAACATTTGCAGTAGTGAAAATTGCAAAACAGAAATTTCAAAATATTGCTATTCGCAAAATGATGTATGCATTACACACAGATATGTTTGTCCTTTATAATATTGATAGTCTGGGAGCCAGCAACATTTTTTAATTAACAATTTTATACAAGCCATTTTCAAATGCATAATCGATCTTACTTAATCACGAAAACAGATACATATTTCCTTTAAAAAGCAAAATAAATTGTAAACATTAAGAAAGGTGAAGAAGAATTAGACTTTTAAAGAAACTTACTACAAAAATTATACAAACCATTTTAATTCTTTTCATGATAAGTGATGTCATGTGGAAATAGAGCTGCCCTTTCATATGATGGATAAAATAAGTCCAAGAACCTTCACTGATATTCATCTGATAAGCTTTTTTTAGCACTTGGTCAAATCTGAGAAACATAATTAGAGATATAAAAATAATCATAACTTTTTTCCAATTATACATACAAACAAGAGAATTTTCAGACCATACTATTAGCAAACCTATATTTTCCCCATAAAAAAAGTCTTATTACAAGACAATTATTAATAACTAATGTATAGCCCCATCAAAGATGACGGAATGTTGATCTGCATTAACAATTAGACAAAACAAACAGCAGTATTTATTGCAACAATAATAATAATTAGCAAAGTGAAACACAATTTCTGAAGATTTCATAAAACATTAAAATTAAATATTCAATGCGTTAATTTTTTTAATATATTATTTTTATAAAAATGAATGAATCTGAATAATTTTGTTTCACCGCTTTTCTTTAGGGGTGGATAAAGGCACGGAGATTAGAGATAGAGATATTGTAGTAGAACTCTGTGGGATCAAGTTAGCAAATTTTACTCATCTATGGAGCTTTATGTTTCATTTCTAAATATGGATTTGGCATCTTTATCATTAATATAAACAAAGAAACTTTTTGTTAAAATTGTAGTTTTTTTTTTTTTTTTTTTTGGGGGGGGGGGGGGGGTCTAGAAAATACACAGGATGCATTGATTTAATTAAAGATAAAATTTTAAAAGCTTTAGCTATATAACTTTAAAACTTCATTTGGTATAAATAAAATTAAAAGTTATTAATATTTCTTTTGTAAAATTTTAATTTAATTTTACCAATTTTTAAGAACTTAGCTTATATACACTTGAAATTGACTTGCATTGTAAGTAAAATTTATATTTCATATCAAATGTAATTAAAAAATAAGGAATACACAATACCATGTTATGTACTACATATTAATTATATCAATGCAGCTAATTCAATTTTTAACATAATAATATTTGAACAAACAAAATTATGGTTTAATAAGTGAAAAGAAAATTTTCAGCCATACTAATGCAATCGTGATAACATCTTATATTTCAGTTATATCTGGGGGGGGGGGGGGGGGGGGGCTCATTTATAATGCACACAAAATTAAAAAAAAAAAAAAATAAGCAGTAAATGTTAAGCTAAATAAAACTAAATTAAAATTCTGTAAAAGAATTCATGATAATATTCATTTAATTTATATAGAATGAAATTTTTAAATTATATAAATGAAGCTTTTAAAAATTGATCTTGAATTACATCATTACGTATGCATTTTTTTAATTATAAGAAACTAATTTCATATATAATTTTAATTAATTTTTCAATTAATTTTCAGCAGTGAAATTACACTCGAAATTATTGAATATTTAATAAGTGATTTAACACGTATTAAATATTCAACTGTAATTTCAATCGTAGGTTCTTTTATTTATATTGATTGCCAATAGATGGCGCCAAAGCAAAGTTTAAAAACAGATGGAATTTTCTGTAAAGCTCAGGCCGAGGGCTCTAGTGTAGTGAATACAGCTTGTACCTCCGATCAAGTAACTCCATTTTTTACAAAATCGTGAGTTGACATGAAAAAGTGAAAAACGCATTTCAAAATATTTAAAGGCTTTAATATGCTTTTACAAATATATTAATAGCAGAACCAGATGTTAACTTGTAGTCTTTTTTTTTTTATGAAACACAGTAAGAGCTGTTCATTTGTTTCTAGATTTTGAATTTGTAGTTCTGTTCTAAATTGCAAGTCTTTGTTTGTTTACATCCTATTATTCGTTGTTTATAATAGCTGGTTATCCGTTATTTTTAATTTAGAATTTAAAACATTATAATTTGATAGTTTTTGAACGTTTTAGAGAAAATAATGAAGAATAGATGTGATACAAAGCAGATTATATGTATATTTCCATAAGTTGAACAATCGGCAAACTTACGGTCTCTTGGATATTTATGCCTAACATAGAGCGGGAATCATCACCTTAGTGTGTTATATAAATAATTTTAATTAATAATAAATATTTAGACCAATTTGAGATAATCGAATGTTGAACCATAAGCAAGGGAATGGATTTGGAAATGGATTGTTGTATCATGTGAAGAAAAAAAATATTTGTAAGATATACCTTAAACTAAAGTTATAAATAACATGCTAAAATGTGAAATTTTTTTAAGCACAGCATTAGAACACCTGCTTTTTGTTGCTATGCCTGTGATCTTGTGATGTGTTTTACCAAGTTCATTTTAAAAATTATGGTGGATTTTTTTTTTTTTTTATTTATTGATTTTGATAAAGTCGCCGATTGTGAGTACAAAACATGTAGATCAGCTTATTAAAACAAAAGGTATTTATATGCCTCTAAATGTACTTTTTTTCCTTTTTAGCATGTTATAACTTTAGTGTCTTTAGTTAAATAATAAGTGATTTTCTTGCACAATTTTATAACATATACCTTTTAAAAAATATATATATTTACTAATCTTAACCCTTCTGCAAAGTAAATAAAATTAATAATTAATTTTTCAACTACTTTTCAGCAGTGAAATTATGCTTGAAATTATTGAATATTAAAGACGTGAATTATCACTTTGCTAACTAAGCATAAACCAACAGAGTGAAAAATGTCCAAGCCGGGAATCAAGCCCGGGCCCCTGGAATAGCACTCCAGTGCTCTACCACTAAGCCACGAGGACGATGCCCAGCTTGGCATCTCTCACTCACATAAGTCGGTAAGACTGCTATCGCAGCTACTAGATGGAAAAGTCTTCATGAGCACACGATCTTGTGGCGTAACACTTTTTCACTCTGTTGGTTTACGCTTAGTTAGCAAAGTGATAATTCACGTCTTTAATATTCAATAATTTCAAGCGTAATTTCACTGCTGAAAAGTAGTTGAAAAATTAATTAAATTGTACATTCACCGACGCTGGGTTCATTTGCGTCTCATGTTACGCCACAAGATTGTGTGCTCATGAAGACTTTTCCATCTGGTAGCTGCGGTAGCAGTCTTACCGACTTATGTGAGTGAGAGATGCCAAGCTGGGCATCGTCCTCGTGGCTTAGTGGTAGAGCACTGGAGCGCTATTCCAGGGGCCCGTGTTCGATTCCCGGCTTGGACATTTTTTATTCTGTTGGTTTACGCTTAGTTAGCAAAGTGATAATTCACATCTTTAATATTAAATAAAATCAGCCAAACAGTTTTTTTTTTAATTCTTTTAATGTATGTTTTAAATATAGTTAAGTCAATGATTGATTCAATAATGCCATACGTATGAAGATAGATTCTGCTAAGGATGAAATGAGGAGGTTCACAACCATAGTAGACAGTCTATTTTGAAAAAAAAAAAAAAAAGAGATAGTCCATTTAGAAGGTGCATAAAATCTATTTTATGCACTCTCCCAGTGAACCAAGGCTGTTTTCACATACTTTCTCATATATGTCATCTGTTTACAGACTTGGTTTACTGTTACGTGGATAAAACATATTTTATGCACCTTCTAAATGGACTACCATTTTTTTTTCAAAATGGATTTGGTCTACTATGGTTGTGAACCCCCTCAAACAAATTTACCTCTTTGTGAACTCTAGACTTTTGTTGAGGATCATAAGATTATTTTAAACATTTAAATCCATTAAATCTTAAGTACAGACTTATTACTTACAGACATTTATACAAAATCGAGCCTAAGATTTTCCTTGTGAATAGTTAGTGAAAATGTGAGAAACATCCAATATACCTGGGTAACATCTTGAACCCAGTTATTCTTAGCCATGCTCATAGAGACATCCTGAATTTTAGGTGAAAAAAAAAAAGAGCCTAAACATTGTGATGTAGTAATCACATTTATTATTTATTTTTTTAATTGTAATGCAGCATTATTATCTCAAGTTTTAAACTATTTATTTTCAACTCAAAACATTGTTCAAATCACTTTTTTTCTTTCTGTTTTACCGCAAGTAACAGAACTTTTTATTTCAGCTTTTCCCCCTCTTCCTGTTCTATTTTTAAAACAGCGCATGTTGCAAGTGACGTCGACCGCATCATATTAGAGGTGTGTCTTCGATTGCCTTTTGAACGTAGTTTCATTTTCTCCGTGCTGTCATTCATTCTACAATTCATACGCAATTTTAATTTAACAAATAGATTTAAATCAATTGTGGATGTAGTTTTGTGGACCCCTTTTATATAGTATATATATCAATGCAGCCAGTTTTTTAACAGATTTTAAGATTTACGAAAGTTTAAGATGTATTTTTGACAACGTGATTTGTCTTTTTCAAATCGGGCCTAGTGCCTGCTTGAAGGATTGTGAACGTGTTTCAGCGATCATGTTATTCTAAGGTGCTCATTTAATAAGAAAAAGTTTGTTGCAGATCGCCGATGGAATTTAATTTAACGCTTTTCCAATTTGGACTCTTTATCTTCAAGACATTCTCTAAAGAATTATTTTGAACCAGCATCAAACCAGCATTCATTATCATCATGGAATTACTTCAAGTTCTTAATAATGCTACGTGGAACTTTTTTTTTTAATGTGTACGGTGACCTACTTCTCCTAATTGCCTTCCACCTCTCAAGTGAATCAACGAATAAAGAAGATTTTTTATAACTGCTGTCTCTTCAATGTGTTATCTCATCATTAAGTAAGAACGCTACATTTACTTATTCATCCTTCTTTTATTTTTATTTTTACTGCAAGTCAATCTTATCATCTTAGCTATACGATCCATTTATGGCATTCAAGAAAATGTTTCTTCTCGCCACTTATCTTTATTCTCGGCACATTGACTCTTTATTTATCTTACTGCAACAACTCTTTAAATTATTTATACCACAAACATATTAACATTTAATTCTGACAGAGAATGGGGTTCTGATGCACTGACCCAAAGAACTAACTATATCTCAATTACATATCTTATCTTGGAATACAATGTACAGGTTTAACAAGCTGAACCAGTAATGTAGATTAGGGATGCCACTCGGAAAATAACAAAAAAGAAGAAATTATGTGTGAAAGTAAAATTAAGACTTTTTCACAACATTTAAGTGTAAATTTTGTAATCTATATTGTGTTGAATATAGAATTAATACATTGACAAATTTCTTATAAAATATTTTATAGTATTTTCTGTAATAAATATATTGCATTTTCATAGTTTAGGCGAAGAAAACGACTGCCCTAAATAGGTCTAAATTTTACCTGGATTGACCTGATCTTGTCTTAAATTTTATTTTTACAAACAATGCACAATTATTCTTATAACTAAGACTTTTCTTGTTATTATTGAAGTTGGAATTGCCAAATATTTATAGTATGAACAGGAATCTGTTTTGGATAGGTCCATTAAGGCCGTGATCAAACTTAAAAAGGTTACTTCCGGTCACATTTCAATCACAGTACGAAAAAAAAAAAAATAACAATAATAATTTTTAAATTTAAATTTGATTTTTTTCTCTCCCTACATTGACATTGAAGGCCAACCAAGTGTTGTAGGTTTACAAAATAATTTGTTCTCATACTTAAACTAACCTTGAAAAAAATCATGCTAAGACTAAATGTGTGTTATTTTTTGAAAAATAAAATGTTATTTTAAAAGATAAAATTGGCATAATGCAGACAGGTTATTTTTTGAGTTGGTGGAAATAATTTAATAGCAAATTATGGCTCCAATAACGTTTTTGCAAGATAGAAAAAAGTTTTTATTTCAAACCATGACAGGCACAGAATTTTAATTGTGAAATGAATATGGAAATGTGTTTTTGTCTCATATATGTTGTTAGAATTAAATCAAAATTTAGAGGTAGGTATTCACTTTTGTGAAGGTCACAAATAAGGTTTTGGTATAGATGACTGGAATTAAGCATCGAGATTGTTAATATAGTTTTCTTTTTCATTCATTCTTAATGAATAATGGCACACTTCATTTTTTGGCAATAGTTGAGGTGCACCCCTGCTTAGTTAAAGGTTTGACAGGACTGATTTAGAGGATATTCTCATTGAGAAATTCCTTTCGTAAAGGATAAGCTTGACCAAAATAGAAAAAATATAGAGGCACTTGCTGATGGATTAGCACTTAAGAATTATCTGAGGCAACTGAGAGAAAAACAATTGATAATGAAAATTCAACAGCTATTATTTCAAATTTAGTTTTATGCTGCTCAGCATTATTACTTTTTGCTTAACTGATTTGCCCACAACCAAGATAATAACCTTAAATATACCTAAAATCAGTGTTGAATTCAGACATTTTTCTACAGGCAGTATTTAGTGTTGGGATTCTCCACTGACTTTGACAGCATATACCCTTGAGTTTATATGATTTTACATTTTTTTTAAAACTAAAATCAATCCACACAAATCATGACTTGGGAGCCTCACTGCCTTCGGCAGCAAACATCCAAGTGCACTATGCTTCCAGTCTGTTATTGCAAATGAACTCCGAATTTGTATAATTTTCTATTTTTAAACAAAAATCTTTCCAAAAGATTGTTAGAGCATCAGCAGCTTTCAGATGATGAATCCTGATTTTGTACCATTTCATATTTTTAAACAAAAATCCATTCTTCAAACAAATCTAGAGGTCTGCACAGGCCGAGATTTCCAGGCCCAGGCCCAGCCCGACTCATAGATAAAAAAAAATATTAGCGTGGCTTGGCCCGGGAAAAAGTTAAAATCTCGGTCCGAGTGAATTTCTACAAAATATTGATTTTTACGTCGATTTGGTTAAAAATTTGTCTTGCACAAGAAGTCCTGACCAAAAATATTGATCTTAACTTTTTTTCATGTTTATAATCTTCATTTTTATAGAACTGCTGCAGGCTGCGATATTTTTTTTTTTTTTTTATGAATCTCTATTTCTTGTATGTAAATGTTTCAGTTATCATTAATATTGTTAATCCATAATCTATGTTTGAAGTGTTAAAAATCTGAAAAATGCTAAACAGTAAAGTCTTCTAAGACGGAATTGCATAGAAAAGGGGAAAAAACTGCGTTATAGACAACCTTTCTTAGCAAGTGTAAATGTATTATATATTCTTTTCTTACATATTAGTATATTAGTTTTGCATAGATCAATTAGTTTTTCAAATTAAAACAGGGTTCCGTCATACGCAAGTTCTTTTTCACATGTTTTACTAGATTTTAATTTAGCTATATTTTAAAAAGCGTAGAAATCTACTGTTCTTTAAAAAGAATGAATTTTAATGTTTAAGTGTAGAATAATGACGATTTAAAAACGCATGCATTTTTTGCAAAAACTTTTGGGCCAGGCCTAATTTTACTGACTTCTGAATGGATCAGGCCATGCTGAGACAATGATTTTCATACGGGCTGGGTCAAAACTAGGACTGAAAAATTTGGGTCGTGAACACTAGGAATGAAACTAATCCCGGCTCTGTACAGAAAAAATAAATTTGGCCCGGCCCGAGAGCCATGAATGAAACTCAGACCGAGCCCGGCCCGTGCAGATCTCTAGTTGGGGGCCCCACTGCCTTGAACTATGTACACCAGACCACATGCTATATGCATATTCATCTTTCTGCAAACGAACCTCAAATTTGTATGATTTTACATTTTTAAACAAAAAAATTTTAAATGAGCAAAGAGCACTATTCATAATGATTGCTGATTTAATTCTAACATTTGGATATTATATATATTACACTTTCAATTCTGACCAAAAGTTCCTGCAAAAAATTTAAATAAAAAAAAAATATTCTTTTCCCCCTCTTTAATAAAGAAAATCGATTAAAAAAACATTGGTCAATTAATTGTTGAAGTATTAAATTATTAAAACAGTGACGAAAAAAAATCTACAAACTCAATCTTTGTCTTCTTTTGAAACATGAAATGATATCTCCGAAAAATTTCCCAGATATGCAGGCACGATCACTGGACAAACAAGCTCACTCTTTTAAAACACAAAATGATCATCTTCAAATATTAAAAATGAATAGGATTCCTTGGACATGAGCAGAAACGATTGCATCAAAATCGTAATTTAGAAAGTTTTTTAGAACGCTTTTCGCTCATTTTCACACCTTTTAAATTTCGATTTTTTAGGAAATGTTCTTAGAGATCATTTATATCTTATAAATAATTGTCCTGCCCAATTTCAGTATTCTAGGCCCTTCAGTAACACAAAAATCGCAATTTAGAACGTTTTTTGCTTCTGCAACCCCTAGGTTAAATGACACCTACATGAAATAGAGCCTATGTTGGAGCAAAGGCTGTCATTATCAAATTTCCAACCATTACTTTTGAAATAGGTTGAATACTTTCTGAGATTGCGTAGATATCGCCATTTAGAACGTTTTTTAGAATTCTTTTCGCGCATTTTCACCCCTTTTAAATTTCGATTTTTTTAAGATTCCTTGGACATGAGCAGAAACGATTGCATTTACATTAGCAAGTTCATTCATCAATTTTTAACAAAAGATACGTTACAAGCAGAAAAATATTCTGAAAAAGTGTTTTTTTTTCTACCCAGGAAACGGGGATGGCAGTTTAAAAATGCATTTAAAAGAAATTTGAACCTTTTCCTCTTCATCTACTTGTAAAAACCCCTCCCACGTTTCTCCAGACATAGGAAGAAGTCATGTGCTGGTGAACTGCCTAAAATTGAAGCTTGTTCATTAGTTTTAATTAATATCCCATCAATCAATAACTGAAAAAATCAGTCTCAGGAGAATTTGGACTTGTCTTCTATCCTTATGCAAATTTTTAGATTTCTGTGTGCAATAGATTTCAATACTTGTCATTGGCGAGACAGTTTTTTTAAAATTAATATACATATTGTTTCAGAATTTTATGTAACTTAATGCATCGACATTTTAGCCTGAAGGATGATAGTGATAAACTTGTAGTAATTGGGTTTTACAATTTTTTTAAATATTTTTATAATGAAATGGAAATGCAAAATTTCAATTTTGTATTTAAATTAATCTTTATATCTCTTTTGGAATTTAATCTTTAATTATTTATTACACTCAATAATTTGATTATTCCAAATTTACTTTTCTCCCTACATTATTTAATTAAATTTATATATATCCAACTGTAATATTTCTCTCTACCTAACACTAATGCTAGTAGTCAGCCTGGTGCTAGTCTTTGTAAGAGCACATAGAATAAAACCCAAGTTTCTTTGGTAATATTCCATCATGGTCATCTGAGGTTGCTGAGTTTCTTGGTTGTTTCAAAATTTTACCCTTTATATCCCAAGTCTAATTCGACTGAAGTGACACTGTCTCATATTATTCTGTGCCTTAGTTACACTAAATAAGAACTTTTTAGTTCTTCAGAGATAGTTTTGGATCATCCAGGCAAGGTCATAGTCTTGATCTGACATAGTAGTCAGACAAGTGACATAAGCCACATTACCCATATGAATTCTTTTTTCCAACAATCCATCCAACTGACTCAAAACAAATGTGACATTACTTTGTATTTTTTTTTTTTTTTTTTAATATAAAAAATTTAGATATAATATTTATTGTTTTAATGTTGGCAAATATTTCAAATCTCAATCAGCAGAACTTTCTGAGAAGGAAACTTTTTTTCTATATTATAATAAAAATCTGCCAAAATACAGAAGATACCCACTCCTAAAGTATAAAAATAAATTTGCTTCTTTACATTAAAAAAAATAATTGAATGAAGATGAAAAACACTTTCAACACTGTGAAAAATGTATTTAACATTTAGGTAAAAAACAAAAAATAATAATAATAAAAATACACATACATGAGCAATACTGCAGCGGCATCATTTATACTACAAGATTTTTTTCTACTTTCAAGTGTGAAGGTATGAGGTTCAGCAAGAGTCAAAAATATTAAGTGATCCAATGCAGTCAAATAGTTGATATAAAACTGAGAGTTTAACTCTTTACCATCCTCCTCTTGATATGCCTATAAAATAATCAAATTCATGCCAGATATAGTTACATGCCCATTACTAGGCAATTTAATACAAATTATAAAAATCAATTTTAAAATGATGTATCAATATAAATAAAAGGCTACTAATTTTCAATGCAAAATAAATTTAGTGTGCCAACAATTTTGACATTTTAAACATATCATTTATTAAAAACTAGTTAGGTGGGTGAGGGATCCCATTGCTTCCAACATCATAGGGATTCATTTGTCTATCCAACATATAACTGTCCATACAAGATGCAGTCTTGTAAATTAATGTTAGGGAACTCAGAACTAGTGATGGGTGATAATGAGATGTTTTAATCAATTTTCTCGATTGTATGGGCATCTCAATTTTTTTCGATTGTGTCAAATGTTTCTTGATAACTACAATCAGCCAATTACTATTCTATAGCCAATCTGATCTTATTAAGAATCGTCAGTGAGTGAACTTGAATGGGACTATATTAATAAGGGTTTGGGCACCGAGTTATTGTACTTAACATGGGATAATAATTTTTTTTATCTAGCCTAATGGAGTATGTCACTGGGAAACATGCATCTCGGATATTATTCTAGGTCTTATAGGAGCTCTTCTTTCTTTACAGGCTCAAATTGAACATTTTACTACATTTCTGTGTGTTTTCCCGTCTGCCTTCCCTTACTTCCTGTTTTCTTCTCGGAATTCATTCTCGGCCCCTTTCTAATCTCCTCGGTAAATTGGCTCCTTCTGGAAAGGACATTAGGCCTTTTAATTTATCAGTTTACACTATTTCTTATCACAGTAGCAGAAACAGTGCAGCACGGCAGCGAGCACTGCAGATTATCTTAAACCTTGCAGATTAATCCACCAATTTCAAAAGAAATGCTGGGCTTAAAAAATAGTTGAAATTTGCTTTAAGTCTCTAGATTTTTGGTATTTGTTGTATCCTTATAATTATATTATCTTTATAAATGAAAAATTTGACTTACTTTAAGTGTTTCTGTTATTTCTTATGATAGTAGGCTTACTGGGTCGCAAACAAATTTTAGTTTGCTGCAGACTGATGAAAAAAATTCTGCTTCTGGGTTCCTTATACATATTTTATAACTAAAATAAATCTTCAATGGAGACCACTTGCCATGTATCTTGGGGTCGTCGTCATTAAATCTGCGTTTAGTTTATCGATAGAAGACATAGTTTTCGAGATTTAGAGGGCTTTTACCCCCACTTTTTGTCCCTCCCCCTTAATTGTTATTATCCCACATTCATAATTTTTAATTTTAAATGCTTTGGGCCTCAGTCTTTTCTCCCTCTAAATTTTTGTTTAATTCGGTAGAGTTTAATTCATGTAATTTAAGTCGTTATCGTTATACCTGCCTTTAGTTTTTTGCAAGATAGTTTCCGAGATTTCTAATTTTCTTTTTCTCCTGCTTACTTTTTACCCCATATTCATGACTTTATGTTAAGGACCTTGTGCCTTTCCTTCCTCTAAATTTTTTATTCATTTGTACAGTAAATTGTAGCTAGAATACAGTTACAGGATGCATACACATTTCTTTAAATAAAAAACAAGGACTATTAAAGACCAAAACCAAAAAATGTAAGAACCTACAAATTGAATAAACTAATGAATTATAACACTGGGGAACACACATTTTGTTGACTTTGATCTGGCACTTGCTTTTGGCTAATTATTAGTATCTAAATCCAAAAATGACCCCAGTTTCTTTCTATCATGACAACATTTTTAGTTGGAGGATACCCCAAAAATCATACTTAATGTGGATACAAAAGAGAATAAAGAAAAATTACCAAATATATTATTCATACAACGGCTGTATATACTTACTATAAGCTACATTGCGCTCATACAAGTAGTAAAATCCTTTCGCTTGTAGCTTTTCCTGGTGTGTTAATGTGTAGACAATCTCGTTTGATGCTCCAACAATAGTCAG
The DNA here is from genome assembly GCA_963932465.1 of Maratus speciosus. Classification (NCBI taxonomy): domain Eukaryota; kingdom Metazoa; phylum Arthropoda; class Arachnida; order Araneae; family Salticidae; genus Maratus; species Maratus speciosus. The sequence continues at coordinate 148,286,147 of OZ010791.1, forward strand.
CCATGGTATAGTCATCTTATCTACTTGATACCGTTCTTCTATGAGCTTCAAATCTTGGTGGAATCGCTCACCCTGCTCATCACTGACTGCACCAAGATTTTCCGAGAAGTCATCAAGATGGCTATGTAGAAAATGAAGTTTGATGCTCACGTTGCAACCAAGCATTTTGAACCTCTCTAAAAGTTGCTGGGCAATTTCGGTGTAATTTTCTATTCACGTAATTCCAAGAAAGTCTTTGACAAGGTTTTTGAATGCCAGCCAAGCATTCTTTTGGAGTTTTGTCATTGCTCCGATCCAATGTTCATCTCTAATCAGCTTCCGAATCTGTGGACCATCAAATACAGCTGCCTTTATCTTTTCAAAAGACAGGTTTGACAATTTCGAAATGAGATATTTGAAACAGTCACCTTCAGTAGACAAAGCTTTCACGAACTGCTTCATTAGACCCAGTTTTATATGCAGATGTTCATTCTGTAGACAAGTGGCTGATGCAAAATGCTATTTCACCAGGTTTGAGGTTAGATCTAGGAGGCCAATTCAATTGGAATAAATGCTTCTCACGAGCTCCTGCCTACATAAAAAAAATAGGGATACTGGATATATCCACGTTGCTGGCCAAGAAGGAAGCAGACCGTTTTAAGGTCAACACAGATGATCCATTTGTGCATGTGATATTACAATAAATCAATGGCTCTCTTTATGTTCACATATTCTTTGTGCAAATAAATCGAATGCTTTATCGGGACTGCTCCAAATAACTTTCCATTGTAAAGGAGCACGGACTTCAAGCTCCTCTTTGAGCTATTGATGAACAGTCGCCATTCAGTTGCGGTATAGGATGGAATTCGTAACTCCACCATTAAACCATGTACGTTATGGCAATAAACAAATCCACCGTCACTTCGAAAGTATTGAAGAACATTTTCTTGATCGAAAGTATATCTCAGCTCCCTTTTGAAGCAATTTTTTGTCATGCAGTCTTGATGCTAATAGTTCGGAAGCTTTTTTCTTCCTATGACTCACGCCCGATTCAGCGTAGAGTGATCACATTAACATAAGATGTAGAGAAAAAACTGGACGTGATAGGAGAAAACTAATTGCAGTTTTGAAATCAGCACGCTTATTTAACTTAAAAACAGCTGAAATATCAAAGTCAACAGAAATTATGTTAAAAATTGTTCCCCAGTGTAACACACATTTTTTTAATATAGGGTTTCATTTTTTGTAAATACAAGTTTTAAACCTTCATGTGGCCAGAATTAGGGGGCGAGGGGACTTCAGCATGTGGAGGTAAAAAATTAAAAGACTATCACATACAGTTATTTCAAAATGACAAATACAACAGAAAAAAAAAAAAAAAAGAAAATTTAAAGATTGCAAACTTGGTGGACAAGCGGAAAAGGAAAGGAAGAATGGCAGTGGAAAAAACAAAATTTGGGGAGAAGGAATTAAGATGATTATTTAAATATATTGTCACTTCAAAGTGTAGGGGGGGGGGGGTAAAAGAGAAGCAAAGTATTTTTTTGGAGGAGGGGGCTTCAATTAGATTTATTTATCAATAATAGAGTTTAAAATAGAATTAGGGGAGAAAAATAATGAAATATTAAAGAGCTTTTTAATGTTTTTTAACTTTGTGTATTTGTACAGGGGAAGGAGTTTTTTTTAGGAAAGGGGGGGGGGGGAGAGGGAAGATTTAGATGAGGGATTATTTTTGCAATGAAGACACAGAAAATAATTTTTTTTATTATTAAAAAGTTTTAAGCTTTGAAAACTGGAGAGAAATGAGAGTGCAAAATGAAGTAAGCAGATTTTTTTTTAGAGGGGGGGGGGGGGGGGAAGGTTGATTAGATGATTTCTTATTTATCATAACTAAAGATTTACAACTGGGTTTGAAAAATAATAAAAGAGTTTTAAAGACTAAATTTTGAAATTTTGTGTGTTAGGAAAGAGGGGGAGAGGCAATTTCGGGTGTGCGTGATGGTGTGTGTGTGTGTGGGGGGGGGGGGGGGAGTTGTTAAATGATTATTGTCATAAATAATATTATTATAAATAATAATTATATAAAATTGTTCAACAAAGTAACAAAGAAAGTTAAAGAAAGATAAAAGGGCTTAAAGGTTTTTCATTTTCGGAGCTGGTGGGATGAGTGGGAGGAAGCAAAAAATTTTTATGGGTGTAGGAATTTTATTAGATGATTAATTATTTGCTGTTACTAAAGATTTAGTTGAAATTTAAATGCGATGAATGTATTGGAATGAAATGTTAATGAAATTTATGATTGATTAATCATTGTTACTATAAAGCAAACAAGTAATATAAAAATTTTGTTTTTAAAGTCAATTCCTACTTAGGTCATCAAAGAAAAATTTAATATAATCCCTTAAAGCTAATATTAGTTTTTGTTGCATTAAAATATCTCAATTTGTTGATTTTCTATAAGCAAGTAGGTTTACAATGGAAGTCTAAGGGAATTTGGCAAAATATTAAAGATATTGCCAAGTTGGCGTCACTTTTGGTGACTCATTTTGGTCGCCAAATTTGGCGATAATCGTCAAGTTGGTGACAAACTTGGCAGTATTTGGCGACAGAACAGGGTTCCCCTATGGTAACCCTCCTTATAGATATGAAGATGCATTAAATGCTTCAATAACCAATGGCTGCCATTTTGTCTCCCATGTAAAACTAAAATTAATTAATTAAAATTTAATTAATGAATTAAATGAATTGCACATTTTTAATGAATTACACACTTTTTAAAGATTTTATGCTTTATTTTTCTCAGATTAAATAACACAAATATACAGACCGCCCCCTGAAAAAATAAAGCGTAAAAACTTTTAAAAATTATTTGTTTTCGAATTGAACGGACCATACAAACTCTGGAAAAAAAAAAAAAAAATCTGCCTACGACAGCCGCCATTTTTTTCTCAGAGCTCAAGCCTAGCATTCAGTGGGCAGTGGCTAAATGTGTAATTTATTAAAAAACGCCCTCTGGTGGCAAAATTGATTTTTTTTTTTTTTCGCTCAAACAAATTCCCATTCCTTCATTATGTCTGTCACAAAATTTCCCAACTTTCTGACCAATAGTTTTGTATGTTGACAACTTAAAGTAGGGTCATTTAATTATGGACACCCTGTATTTCTTCAATCAAGACAGTGTTGGGCAATCATGAGACAATTTTCTCCTTGAGATGCTTGTTTCTAGGTGACTTCACTCAACCAGTTGCTTTTCATATCTGATCTGATTTTATAAAGTATCATCTGCAATGGAAGAAAAACAATAGAAACTTCTCGTTATCATCTAATACTATTTGACTGATGTGTGAGACAAGCATTAGAAATACCGAAAGACATGAAATCTGAAAGGAAGCTCTTAGAGTCAGATTCAGGTTTACTGTGTTTCTGGTTTATGACAATTTCTTAATAAAGTGTATTGACTTTTCCAATCTCTTTTGTTATTAACTGATACTGGTTAGGAGGAGTGGTTTATGTTATTCAGTTCTATATGGGCTTTTGGGACACAATTCCAGGGATGAAAAGGGTGTATGGGGTAAATTTCATGGCTCCATTTTTGGATACTTGACTATTGCTGGGGACCAGAATCCAATTCCGTGTGAGACAGGTTCTATCTTAGCAGATATATTTACCTGGTTATCCTTCTGTTTTTCGATAAAGCTCTCTTGTTTTTGATCAATGGGGATATTCCATAGCATTACACACAAATTGGAATTTAAGGGAAAATACTATTTAATTCTATGTATTGCACGTGAGGTTAAAAATGAGTTTGTGAATGTGTCAGAAAGTAGCTACTTTGAGTTTGGAGACAGACTTAAAGAATTATGTTGGAATAGCTAAGAATCTGAAACCAATTCTGTATTAGACGTGTTAGCTCTTAGCAGGTATATTTGCCTGATTATCCTTCTGTATTTCAAATAAGCTGTTTTGTTTTAGATCAACAGGGACATTTCACAGCATTAGACAATTAGGGGACCTGTATCAAACCTTTTGCCTATATTGAAAAAGGAAAATTGCTATTTTATTCTAGCTAATGCACCTTATATTAAAAATGAGTTTTTGAATCTGTCAGAAAGTAACTACTTTGAATTTGGATACAGGCTTAAAGAATCATGTTGGAATCACTAGGGACTGGACACCAACTCCACGTTAGACAGGTTTCCTCTTAGCAGTGATATTTGTCTGGTTTCCTTCTGTTTCCTGATAAAGCTGTTTTGTTTTTGATCAATGGGGAAATTCCACAGCGTTAGATATTTAATAGAACTTTAACACGTATCAAACCTTTTGCCTTTATTGAAAAAGGGAAAAGGCTACTCAATTCTATCTAATGTGTCATAGTTACGTGATTTGGACATCGCAGTTTCATAAAGAAGAAAAGCGCTCTTATTCCAAAACAAAATTATCAAAAAGACAAAGTTCTTGGAAGAGTTTAAACAGATGAGTTTTAATTATTTCCTTAATGTATTTAGCTTTCCAAAATACCGTTGTTTGGATTGTTATGTTTGAACATATTTCTTAATAGTATATTGGATTTTATATTTGAAAAACTTTTTTGAAAAGAGCATTTTGAAAATTTCTGAGGGAGAGGTGGGGTGGAGGTGTACTGATGTTTGCTGGCATCTGCAGTACAATTATTGTAATAGAGTTGCCAGCATACAATAACTCAGTACTCCAAACTCTTAATATATAAAACGTTAAGCGACAAAAATATAAAAGATTATTAGAACAAACTGCATTATGTTTACCTTAGAAAAATCTTTAATATCTTGAGTTACAGAACAAAACACTAACAAAAAATCTCATTATGCATCTATTTCCATGGAATTTTAATATGAAGTTGAATGAAAAACATGAAGTTGAAAGAAACAAAGAGAATTACTCATCACCACTCATAACCTTTGACAGCATAGAAATGGGTTTTACCCAAGTATTCAACATAAAACTAGTCTTTTTTTTTTTGGCTTTACAATTTTTAAATGAATATCTTATAAAAACAGAACAAGAGCAAAAATTTTAAATCAATCCATTTTGGGTCTAGAATTAAATTTTATAATATTGGGGATGGGAGAAGACAAAATAAACATTTTTCAATGATACCTTAATTCTATAAAACATTGAAAATGAAAATTTTAAAACATAATAAAACACAGCAAAAATATCTTATCGCATAAAGTACTAATAAAGAAAAAAAAGTAATGTAGCTAGAATGAAAGAAAAAGATAAAGATCATAATTTTACAGCTCTATAAGAAAATCAATTTACCTCAAATATATCACACAATAAATAATACCAATCCATACTATATGGAAATAATCTTTTGCTTTCAATCATGGTAGCATGATCATAAGCTTCTGTTACTCTTTCCGTGTCTAGATAAAGCCGTAATAGCTTTATACGACGATCTACATTTTTCGGTTGGGCAGCCTAAAAACAAAAAAAGGAAACTGAGAAAAAAAAAAATCTCTCTAAACAAACTAAATATGCAAAAAATGGCACATAGATAATACCAAATAGTACAAATAAATTAAGGTATGGGAAACAAAGACTATGCATGATATAATCTCAATCTATAAAAAATATAAATCTATAAATCTACGCAATCTTAGAAAAAATAATTAGATGCATTTATATTTACAATTATTATTTCAGCAGAAATTTAGAAATATTTTATGTATATATTTAAATATAATTTTACAATATAAATGATGAATATATTCAATATATTATGAATGCCTTTAAATAATTTTAATGCAATGACTTATTCTTGATTAAAGGGATTATTTAAAACAGAACATAAATAAAAGCGATGCATAGGTGCATCGCCCTATTACAGACAGGACAGAACGGTGCTTGCCCTGCCCAGTATCCACAAATATAACGAGCTTAAAACTTTTGTGATCTTGAGAAATAGTTTCAATTAAAAAATACCTTAAAAAGATAAAAATTTTAAGTCTGCTTGATTCATTGTATGAGTTATGTAAACAATATATTAAATAGTAACTGTAATACCATTGCTACAAGGTCAATTCCATGTCAATTCAACAAAACCTTGACATCCACCAATTTGGATTTTTATAAAACTTGGTGTGTTTACTCCTTCTAATACAGAAAATTATGCACACTAATTTTCCCTTCAATCTGATTTGTTTTTTATTTTACAGCCAATCAAAAGGTTGAATTTTGGTGAGTGTTCAACAGAGGGAAATCATAGGGACAAAGGGATATAAAATTACAGTACAGAACCATTTATCCTGAATATTTGAAGTCAGGTGTATTCCAGATAACTGGATGAGCATTAAAACAACATGCATTTGTACAGATTGATAGAGTATAAGTAATTATAACATTGTTTCTGATTTCAAATAACTATTAGATTACTCAGACTCATACTAAAAACCATACCTAAACAAGACCAAAGATTCTAATCAGAGTTTGAAAAAAGACATTTTATGAGAATACCTTGCAAACAAAAATTCTTCCATAAAAATTAAAATGTCAACTTTTTTTTTTTTAATCAGTCAATTGGAAATATCATTCTGGATAACTGGTTTCCAGATAAACAGTTCCATGCTGTAAACCAGAATAAAAACTTTGAAAATGATATAGAAATCTTTTACTGAAAGAAACTGATGTAATGAAGAAAATAATGCTGAAATAGAATATATAAGCCAGGATGATAATGATAATATAATATTAGCATTAGAAGAAGTTTCTGAATTACAAATGAAAGAAATGTTCAATGTGTTAAATGCATCTTTTACAGAAGTTGGTTCTTCCCCTCTAAAATTAGATGCTCTCAGTGAACGTAATAAAAAACACTATGGAAAAAGGAAACTAGAAAAATTACAAGAAAATGTGAAAAAGTACTTGAACTGTCAATGGAAGAAAGTCAATCAAAAACAACCGGACAACAAAAAGCAGCAGATATGGACAAATGTACCGAAGTTGTGGAAAATCAATTACAATTAACAACAACGAAAAGAAAAATTCAAGTGTTAACAATTTTTACTTTTCTTATGAGGAAAACGAGTAAAATAAAAGATACATCCAGTGTGTCAGACTATTCTATTTGGCAAACTGAAAAACTTGTTAAAGAAAAGGGTTTTCTGGCAGAAACAGGTTCTAGATGCGGGAAAAAACTAAAGCTAAAACTAAAGAAGAAACTAAACTATTAATTTAGTTAGAAATTGTTATGAGAATGATGAGCATTCAAGAGTTTTGGTTGGAATGAAAGATGTTAGTGTAAAAAGAAAACAATATGAGAAAAAACATTCGATTTTAGCTAATTTACATGAACTCCACTCAAATTTTAAATGTGATTATCTTATGCTAAAGTGAGATTTTCAAAATGTTGTTCTTTGCAACGTAAATGGTGCATGCTGGCAGGTGCTAGTGACACCCACTTAGTCTGTGTCTACACAACACTTTAAAAAGTGATATCAATTCATACTACAGAATTTCAAGAAAAATACAAAGGTCTTATAAAATTGATATAATGGGAAGAAACTAAAAGAGAATGCAGGCTCAGGCATTGCAATGAACATCCATCAAAAGAAAACCTTATTAGTTTGTTTAAAAAATTAGGTGATTACGATGGAGATGACACACAATTGAGTACAATCAATGGATTTCAACTGATGGGACAGAAATGATAAGATGCTCATCTAAAATTTACGCCTTCATTGAGGATCTGGTAACAAAATCAGAAAAACTAATTACGCACTCATATATTGCAAAGTTGGAAAAGACTGTTTCATTGGACTTCAGTGAGAATTATTTACAATACTGGGTGAAGCTCGGGGGTACTACTGGACATCTCCTTTATGCACTGTTCACCCTGTAATTACTATACAAGGCAGAAACGCTGATGGTGAAAAAATGGTTTTATGACACTGTGACTTTATGACAGTGGTTTTATGACATACTCATTAAAAATGCGAGGATATTTCATTTTTTCCCCCTGAAATCCTCATTCTTTCATTAATAAGATTGTGAATTTTTATAAGATTGACTGATAAATAAATGAGATAAAATTTTTGTTTTCAATGCAAGTACAACTAACAATTAGAGCTTTCAGAATGTTGAAAACATAAAAAAATCAATAATTTTATCGCTTGTAAAATGAAAACTAAATGACAGAGAGAAAAAAATTAATGCGGTTACTTTTCAATACCAAAAGGGAGAGGGGGGTGAAACAAGTTTTGTGAAAATCTGTATCTGTGGGTGCCAAAATGTATGTTTTTTGGTTGAATTGATTTGGAATAACCCTACAATGAAGCATCTAAAGGAATGATTTGACTATAAATAAATAACATTTATGACATTAAATTTTGAATGATTGCAATTATTCCTCATTTTTACAAATATTTTATATGGGTTTTATTTTTACAAATGTAAGTATATACATTTTTCTCAAGCATATTAAAAGTTTAACCACCATAAATGAAGTTAACTTGGCTATAGTTAACTAATTTGGTGAAATTCTCATTCAAATTCAGTACTGATGAAAACTGGGAATGAATCTTCTATAATCGGGTTCTTTGTATTTTTAGCTTTGTGTTTGAGTAAAATAAGCTAAAATCTTAAAACCAAGAAATAGAAAAGCTACTTTTTCTTCCTTATACAGGCTTGAAGGACTTTTTAAAAACTGTATTTAAAAGACAGATATATATATTTTTTTTTAAACTCTATTTTACAAAGTGTTCATAATATCATCTTAAAATGAGCTAAAAAAAAAAAAAAAAAAACATTTATCATTTAACTATTTTGTAAATATATATATACATTACCAAATCAGATGCAATCAAGTTTTCAAGCTCTTGATGGTCAGGCTCACCTTCAGCCGATACCAGATATTCCTGAATAAAATAATTAAAACATTAACATAAAAATTATTGCATGGTAAATAATGGTGTTTTATAGATCACAGTAACTTTTAAATTTTAGGAACTTAGTAGTAAAATTTTCTCTGTCTGCAGCAAATCAAAATTCATCTGTTGGTCAATTTAGATAGACAATTCAATTAGAAATCACAATGTTGACAAAAAGCCTACTAACATAGGAAATCATAGTAACGCTTACTACAATAAGCAAAATTTACATTTACAAAGAAAACGGAAATACAACGATCTAAAGACATGGTCGAGGCTATGAGTGTAAGAAATAGAGAAAGTACTCTACTTTTAATATCTTTTAAGTAATGGATCACTAATGTAATTTTATATTATATTATTAAGATGAATTTTAGCATATTCAACTAATTTATTTTAAGTTTTTAAAACTGATTTCATGTAGTAACAACTTTTTACATATTGTGACATCTTAAGGAAATAAATACATTTCTATAGCAAAATTGTTGATTTTAAATTGGTATTAATAAGTGTATATGTGTTCACCTTTATACAAAAGATAGAATTGGCACTAGAGAAAGAGATAATTGTAAGCTATTTTTCTACAATTGTATTAAAATATGGATTATTTGCTTTCACTTTGGGTTTGAATATTTCAGGTTGAAATTGATTTTAAGCTTAAATTACAAGTTTGGGTCAACGGAATCTGTTGTCAGGGTCGGATTGACTTTAAGCAAAAATTTTGGGTTCTGATTGGGTGCAACCCAACCTGTGCAGAACTCTAATTGCAGATATCTTCAAAAGATCTTTTCATCTTGTCAAGAAAAAAAAAATTTAAATGCAAAAACTATATATGCCCATTTGAATAACAAGACTATTTTCAATTTCAACTGAATAAACAAAACAAAATAGAAAAATCATGCATCAAGCATAGATTATGAAACACTTTCCAACACTTCTTGAAATCTTTAACAAAACTTTGTTATTTAGAGAAATAAGTTAAATAACATAAGTAAATAAACATTTTAGAAACAGATAAAACATTTCAAAAACTGATTTCAGCAGTTACCGTCCATAGACAAACATTCCAATTCTTTTAAACAACCCTGTATTTGATCTGTAGGTTGATATATGACCATGCACAACTTTAATTTAGCAAGGAAAGGCATAACAGGCTGAAATTTCTCTTTCAACAATTTAGACTACTAGATAGAAACATACTTGAATACTTTTGTTCAGCCCCGTAATCTACCTAGGACCTTTATTACACATTACTATTTAGCTAAAATTGAATTGAAACTAAAACACTCTTAAAAGTAGTAAAATCACATTTTCAGAAATTATCACCCATAGACGGCCATGTATCCAATTCTTTGAGTGGCCCTGTATATCATTTTATCTATATTCTAAAACCAGTTCAGCGTAAAAAATGCATAACTCATTTAAAAACTACCTTTAAGCAATTTGCACTCATACCCAGTAACCCTTACGAATTCTTTTGTGTAGCTCTGTATATGCATTATAGCATTTATACGCACCATATAGTATGCATAAATATACTGAAACATAAAAGTGCATAACATAATTAAAAATGCATTTCCAGCAATCATCGCTAATGTACAGTACTTTGGATACAATATAGTATCTGAAATCTTTTGTGTGCCCCTGTAAATGCTATGCACTTTGTATTATACATGAAATAAGTTATAGTAAACCTCAGCAACATATATCAATTTCATTATATATGAAATAATTTAACATAATTAACACATTCGCTGCCACTAAAAATGATATTTCCATTGCTCTGAAGCCGAATTGAAAAACAGCGTTTTAATGGTTAAAATGTTCTTTATATTTTACTAGTAAAACCAGAAAAACGAAAAAACATATTATTTTCATATTGAATGCGGTTCATGGTTCACTAAGGTGCCTAAACAACCTCACCGTTCATCTTCCAAAGTCACATTAAAAATAGAGCGCATAACTTATCATAGTCGATCGACGATCCAGAGCGTCACCGGCATACGAAGAAGTGCTGGTCGGACGCACCAGCGCGTCGGTGGCAGCGAACATGTTAAAATATGCAGCAAACAATTCTTTCTACCCCTATATCATTATGAAACAGAATTCTTTTGTGTGGCCCTGTAAATGAATAATAACTATTCTTTGCACTGCATATTCTACAAAATGCATATTTTAGTGCACTTTATAAATGAATATGTTTTATTGTGTTTGAAAGCATATAACATTATTAAAAATCATTTGAAACAATTTTTTCCCATTGGCCGTAATGTGTGTAATGGAATACCTTTGACTGTCCCTGTAAATGAACTAAACATGCTACAAACTTCATTTGAAATAGGGAATGTGCTATGGTAAACGACAATAACATCCAAAAATTTCAGGGCAATCTGAGTATATTTACAAGAGTTAGAGCACGAACAGGCGGCCAGACAAACCAAACACTTTTCAACTTTGTTGGAAAGTGTTAAAAAGATTCTACACTTCGGTCATGCTTTGTGATAAAATTGACAAACTGTCAATATAAATTATTTCTCTCTCATGCATGAACATCTGTATTCGCCATTTTTACATTGAATAAATTAATGCAAATTTCAGTGGAGATAGGGTTGATGAGTGAGGAATGATTGGAAAAAGCGAGAAAAGAGGCTAAATCTGAAAAATAAGAGTCAGTGTTCATACTCATTTTCCAAGAACAAATCCCTTGAGAATCTCCTGATGTATTTTTCGGGATGTACAATTTTTTCCAATTAACAACATTTTTTAAGCCAGTATCATGACACTCCCACCTCCTCAAAATAAAATAAAAACAAGGTAATCCCAAAAATAAAGTTTATACATCACCTATATAAACAATATGAACAGAACTTAAAGGAAAAACATTAATTTATGTAAAATAGAAATGAAGTCTGTATGCCTTGAGTCCTTAAAGTATTATTTTATTACCTCTTTGAAAAGCATTATGAATAATACGAAGGCAACAAGTGCCAATATCAATTTAAAAATGTCCTTTATTTTTCTTAAGTTCCTCTTGAACTGTTGTCAAACCTCACTATGTTAGAAAATGTGTCTATTGACTGAATGGATGTAGTCAGATGTGATATCATAAAGCACACGAACAGCAACAACTGCCCTCAATTTCCCAGAGTAGTTAGTCGTTTTGCCAGGGTTTCTCAGGTTTAAGGAATTTTTTGCATTATACCCTGATTTTGAAAACTCAAAATTTATCCCCTGATGAGTATGAACACTGAGACTGAAAGAGACAAATGCAAAAAAATAGCGAAAAAAAACAAATCCGCTCTGAGGCTATGACTAAAATTGATCTTTTGCAATAAAGCATAGTGAATAAAAGTTTTCCTTGTAAAATTGCCATTACTTAAATATATAAAGCACGATTTACTATCAGACTGAAATTAGTCTTACACTCATGGATCTTGGGAATACCAAAAAAGAGAAAATATGATTAGAATAATATTTTATAATTAAAAAACAGATTTTATTTTTAAGATTTTAGATTAATTTGCAAGGTTTAAAATAATCTGCTGCCATGCTGCACTGTTTCTAATATTGGTTTCAGGAATTGCAGATAAAACCTTTGTCTACTATACTTTGACATTCTAAATCAACTTGGCTACTCCAAATATACTACAGAATTTATTTTTTTTTTTCCTTTTAAACAATTCTGAGATATTTTTTTCATTCTATGTGTATAATGGAGAAAAATCTAGAGTTTTTTAATTTATTATTATTATTATTTTTTTGTTTTGTTTTAATAAAGTTATTTCACTTTCTACTAAAAGCATTAATAGTCTCTTGTTATGAGAAATTAAATTGAAAACAGTTACAGAAAATTAAGTTGCCAAAATCATTTTGGGAAATTCTACATACAATGTTATTTAGGGAGAAATAATGTGGTATGCTGATAAATATTTAAAATATGGAATATTGTGTAATTTCAGAAATATGTATAACAAACAAATAACTAAATAAGGTAAAACTATTTAAAAAATAAAGAATTTCACAATGGCTAGTAAGAAATTATCAATACAAAAACCCTTAACGGGTTAAAAGTTTGACGCAGCACTTTACTTTATGGCTATATGAATCTGAAATATGGGTCTTAAAAATTCTGATATCAAATTTTAAGTGACGCTGTGCTATTAAAATGAATTTATATGTATTTAATTTTTCTTTTTTGTTGTATTTATTTTTAATCAGTGATACTTTTTCATTCAAAATATGAGTTTTAAAAGATATGATATCAAAATTAAAGTGACGCTGTGATCTGACTTAAATTAGTTAAAAAATTACTTTACACATAGTTATGTTTTGTCTTCTGAAATATATTTAGAAATTGAAACATTTTTTTTTTTCAATACACTATCAAATATGTCATACATTTTCTCAGCTGATGTTATGTATTAAATGTATTTAATTTAATAAATTCATTTATCTTTTGCGTCACGTTATCCAGAACCATCCGTAAAATTTGTGTAAATGTTTATTTTGCGTCATAGTATCTAAACTAAGTAAATAGTATGCAAATAGATAGTGTGATGCAAAGAAAGCATTTACACAAATTTTACCGATGGAGAGGGACCCTGATGGTGCATAACATGAATAAGCGGTCACAGGCCTTTCCAATGATATGTCACATGATGGGTGTCGGCAAAATTTAGGAAAGTGCCCCCCAGGGGGTGCCAAAGTGGTGGGCAGTGCACCGGAAGGCCATAAAACGATTAAGCGGTCACAGGCCTTTGTAACGATATGTCACATGAGGGGTGACGGTAAAACATAGAAAAAGGCCCTCCCGCAAGGAAGGGGAGAGTGGGGAGAGGAATGCTGATGGCGCATAACATGAATAAGTGGTCACAGGCCTTTCCAATGATATGTCACATGACGAGTGTCGGCAAAATTTAGGAAAGTGCCACCTTGGGGGGACAAAGTGGTGGGTGGAGCACCGGAAATGCATAAAATAATCAAGCGATCACAAGTCTTTGCAAGATGCATCACATAAGGAGGGGCGGCAAACAGTGGCGTAGCCAAGGGGGGGAGTCCAGGGGGTCCGGACCCCCCCCCCCCCCCCCCTGAAAGTAGACCTGGTTTACTGAATCATGGATACAAAACTGTCTTAACAGTAAAAACTGCTAAGACAGAATCACAAAAGATCTATAAAAAATTCCGCTTTAGAGAGGTATTCGTCTTAGAAGGTATAATTCAAAGGTATGTCTTTTTTCAGGACTATGAACTTTTCCGTTTTAGGCAGGTTTCCGTTATAAACACTTATCTGTTTTCACAGTATCCGTTAAAACTGCCAAAACGTACTCACTTCCCAAACTTTTTTCTTTCACGTACCCCTTTCTTAGGTTTTTCATTTCAGAGTCCCCCCCCATTTCTCATAAACACGCCCCCTTCCCCCCCTCCACTTAAGGAGATAACGTAAATACATGCTTTTTTTCATTAGTAATCTTCTTATCACAACCATACAATAAATCGGTGCAAATTACATTGATATTCCTAACATTTTTGTGACTTCCGCCATTACCGATATTATTTTCACATACCCCCAGCAGACCCGCCACGTACCTCCAGCGGTACACTACCCCAGGTTGGAAACCGCTGCTATAACATCACCTTTGAAGAGCATAAATCTATTACAGGAAAATCTGTGAAGATGAAAGGTTCGACGAAAACAACACTATATTTGTGCTTGCTAACGTTTGAAACGTATCTGAAATGAAACTTGTTCCAATTGTGAATCCTTCTTGACAGGTTTTCTGAAAACACGGAATCCTCTCATAAACAAAAACATTTTAATGCCCCAGAACGGAAGGATAACTATGCAAGTATGCCTGCTATTCCATTTACACAAATTTACTGTAACTAGATTAAACGTAAAACTTCTTTATCTTGGACTTTGGTGGGGTTCTGTTGTCGACACTTATGGGAAAGAACGAGTTTATACGAACGCAATAACGGTACATTGGTTGAGTTTCGTGACCCTTATCTTTGTCCACTTTATAACAGACAATATTAACAATTACTTTAAATCTGCTGCCTGCAATTAATAAAAGTATCTTTATTTTTGGACTGGTTATTTATTACCACTTTCAAAATACACTGGCGAGAAAAATTAAAGGGACAGCCATAAAAAGGTGCTTTATGTTAATTTTATTAAGGGAACTTCCAGAAAGGTACCTCAATGTCAACGTTATCACGTAGTCCAATGGGATTAACATTCGATATAGAAATATATGCAAATTTTTCAGCCTCAGCCCGTTTTTTCGGTTCACGTGTGAAAAGGTAATGGTGGTGTACGTGGGTAATTTGAAGTCTAATTTTAAGGATTGTACGTGTAATTAGGTAAAACTCTCGCTTCTAGTAGGTGGAACATGTCGTCCAGAAGACATTTGACCGATTTTGAGAAATTGCGTACGGTAGAGAGAATGGAAGCAGGAGAGACACTCTTAGGGGTCTGTGAAGACTTAAAAATAGCCAAAAGCGTCATGTCCAGAATCTGGAAACGGTTTAAAGACACTGGTATAATGTCCACAGACAACCAGGTCAAGGTAGAAAACACACCACAATAGGCTCGCAGGACTGTAATTTGCCAACGATTGCTAAAAGAAATAGGCAATTGGCGACAGTTCAGATTGCAGGGAGTTTGCTACAGCAACAAGAACTCGACTATCTTGGTTTACTGTGAGTGACATTCTGCATGCAAGGAAACCCATGATTTGTGTTGCACTAACTCCGGTAGCGAAATGCGCCCGGTTAAAGTGGTGCAGAGATCATCATCGTTGGAGCACCACGGACTGGAGCCGAGTTCTCTTTACCGATGAATCCCGATTTTGTTGAGAGAGTTACTACAGATGTGTTACCATATGGAGGGAGAAAATCACACGCAATAAGGCTGCAAACATCCGTGAATGGCATCGATACAAAGGTCGTGGAATCATGGTATGGACGGACATCATTTTGAATGGCCGCAGTGACCGACACATTTTTACCAGTGCAACTGTGAATGCTGAAATATACAGAGATGAGGTTCTTGATCCTCCTGTCAAGTTGTTTAAGGGTGCAATCTGAAGATTCGGAATTTTATGATTAGTAATGATCTAGAAAGGCACTACTCCCTTCCACGGAACTCCTAAGTGTCCCTTCTAGAGCTGCATAAATCCGACCCGTTCGAAGCTTACTACTGAACTTGGAGAATGTTCTAAAACTGTTTCGAACCATCTAAAATAAATTGGCTGAGAAGTACAAAAACTAAAAACCACCATGAACCATTTTTTACACATTCTAATACTTCCAAAAAAGTGCTAATCCATCACAAATAAACTTATTACAAAAATTTAAGTTCCTTAAAGACGACCAGATATCGGAAGCAACTATTAGATCGAATATGGTATCAAAAGTGGCGAGACATGAAACATAGAAACCCAAAAGAATTATGGCTGAATAAGACAATTGTAAGAAAACTGCTTTTTCCAGCATGAACTATATTTGATGCGTGTGCTTCTTACATTACTAGTTCTGTAACTGAAAATGCAAGATCTTTTTCTTAAAGTTAAAACCTTCTCACATAGCATTTTTAGTTTGCAGAAAATTTGCAACAGTCTTGCTCTGAAAACCTGCAAAGTTGCAGTAAGCTCAGCATGACAAGACTGAAAGTTCATAACAAGACTGCAGCAAGATAACGCAAACGCCGAAGTCACCACACTTTGAACTTGCAGCTAACTTGTCGTGCAAGTTAAATTCATACAATATCAAAATTATTGCAAACTAACTGCAAACAAGTAATCAAAAATACTGCAAACTTACTGCAAAGTAGTAATCTTTCCACGCCACACTATAAGTTTAACCCCTTCGAAGGGGTCCATAGACCTGATCAAGTCTATTGATGCGAAAGCGCCGTCAGAAGGTGCATACATCGGTTTTATCACCATAATGAACTTTAGGTAATATTTGCACTTTTCATTTCGAGCATTTTTGGTATTTAATAAGTATAGCGTTTAGAAAAAGCGGTACCTACCGAATAAAATTTCTGCAATTTCTGCGTATGTGCTAATTGTCTATTCTCTCAACAGAGGGATTTTTTGCTTTCGTCACTTTCGTGAATTAAAAGCAGTCTTGCATCAGTTTCACTACAAACTACTCATGCAAGTGGGTGATTGTATACCTTGTGGGAGCTTTGCTGTGAATTTCTCAATTCAAATTTGTCACGGCAAGATAATATCAGAAAAAAATCAAACTTGCTGCTAATGTTCATGCTATCTGAGCTATCTCAAAAACTCCCATGGGGAGCGCGGCGGATCGCATGAACGGCTCATGCGATCGACACTTATATGGAATCATTATCCAATATCTAATATAGCTCAAGTTCTTAATTCAATGGCAAGAAACTAAACATGGAAATTGCTGTTTTTAAACTTAAGCACTTGATCCTATCTTTATTGTAGGCAAATGTTATGTAATATGAAACTTGATTTATCCCATTCGCTGCCAAAACTATAAAGTAAGAACTTTCAAATTTTTTGTTAAAATTCGTTTGCTACCACAAATTCAGAAAGGTAAATTTCGTTTTACTAATACAGCGAAATTTCTGCCAATAAATGAGGCAATTTCTTTAATTCTAAAATATGACAAAGTAATTAATAAATTAAAGCCACGAGTATACTCGTGGATGACAGCGAATGGGTTCAATTAAATTTAACTCTTTAGTATGCGCTCAGCTTTTTACATCATAGTGAATCTTTTTCATTGGTAAATATTAATGTAACTTCAATGTATTATTAATTGCAGTTATAGAGATTGGCATATTTTTTATCCATGCTTTTTTTTAATTAAGAAATTAAATAAGAATATACCTAAATTCTTAAAGTTACTCAAAATACTTCTATTATACATACACAGTCAGGACAAGACTGCAAGGGGCTGGTAAAAAGCTCCATTTTAGACAGGCTTCGATAGAAAGAAGTGTAATTAATTATGCTTCTAAGATACACTACCTCAATAAGATCTATTGTTCGTTTCGCAGGGATTCTGAAACTCTTCTGTTTGAGACAGGATTCCATTATAGAAAGATTCCGCTTTCACAGGTTTCCCTATGTTTCACTAAAGAACGATGAAAATCCCCTTTCAGACAGGTTTTCAGCAAATTTAATTGTATCGCAATTAATAGTAAGACCATGTAACGCTTCCGTTAAAGACAGGATTCTGTTATAGACCATTACTATTTTGACAAGTTTTATTCTATTCATATGACATAAATAAGTATATTTATGTAAATACGCAGAACTTAAGTAACTTAACCTAAAGTAATTTCTACCTTCATTTCAATAAAGTTTATTCGGATTTCGTATAACAATTTTCGAATTTTTCGGGTATTTTGTATGTGATTTTTAGTGTATTTTAGCGATTTTCTACCATTTTTCCACATTAGTGAAAGACGTTGATAGAAGTTGAATCAACTTTCAATCTTCGAGCACAATATATAATTTTTTTTTCTCTTTTCGTAATTTGTGCAGCGATTTAAAATTTTTTCGTGATATATTATTGTGATTTTCAGACGTTTTTCGCAATTCGTGCTGTTTTTTTTACGTACCCGGGCAACGCCGGGCAAGTTAGATAGTATGACATAAATAAGTATATTTACATAAGTACACAAAACTTGTAAAAATGGAACCTGCCTATAACGGAATTCTGTCTTAAACAGAAATGTTCCATAGTGCTACGGAAAAGCATGCTATACAAATATACCTGATAAGACGAAAACTTGTGTAAAACTGAAATTTTCAGCAATATTTACGATTTCATCTTGACAGGTTTTACTATATATATAACCTGAAGGAAAAATTCTGGACACCCCCCCCCCCCCCCCGAAACGAAATCCTGGCTACGCCACTGGCGGCAAAATTTAGAAAAAGGCCCTCTCATGGGGTGGGGGGGGGTAAGGGATAGGGACACTGGAGGGGCATAACATGAATAAGCGGCAACAGGCCATTCCAACGATATGTCACATGAGGGGTCTCGGTAAAATTTAGAAAAGTGCCCCCCAGACGTGGAAGGGGGGGGGGGGTCACCGGAGGTGCATAACATGAATAAGTGGTCACAGGCCTTTACAACGATATGCCACATGAGGGGTCTCGGCCAAAGTTAGAAAAGTGGCCCTGAGGACCAAGCTATATAATTATTATTTCTAATTTGTTGTCTAATTATTTGTCTAATTAAATCTACTGTTGCAAATAAAATGTTATATTTCATTTCTTTATCGTCCTGATTCACACATTGTTCAATAACAAAGAGCAAATATTCATCAACATTGCTGAAATCTAAATACCATAATGAAATGAAAGCCATGGTGTCTGTAGCATAAAACGCATATGCTCAGAGATTCAGCTTACACCGTCAATACCGTAAAAAGAAAAAAAATAATAATAAAATAAATATATTGCATATATCACCTGATGTCAGCGATCACACAGAAAACTGCATGTATGATATTTATCACCCACCGAAATGAAATCACATACCACTAGTATCATGAACACCGAACCCAAGGAGTCAGTATTTAATATCACAATTTAAGCTGGCAGAAGTCGCACCGTTAATATCAAGAATACTGAAAACGAGGAATTGGTATTTTTAATACCACAGTTTAGACTTGAGAGGAGACACTCCGTTAGTATCATAATAATCGGAACAGATGATTCGGTATTTAATACCACAGTTTAGGCTGGGGGAATCTAAAGAAGTCGAAGCTGAAGAAGCACTGTTTAATGTTGCGGCTTAATGAAGAACCACGATAATCACGGTTTACATCACGATTATGATATTCATGATATACCGCTTTGTAAGGTTTTTTAATATCGTTATCACGATTTGCATTTTATATCACTTTTATCAATATATCGCCCAGACGTACTTTTAAGTTATTTGCATTGAAGTACATACAGATTTTTACCACAGAAAACAGCGAATGCTTACATGCATAAATATAAATACACTAATTTTTTTTTATTACACAACGTAAATCAAATGTCTTTATATTTATTGATTGAAATATATATATATATATATTAAACCCTCCGAGCATCTTGAAGGCATTCTGGCATTTACATAAAAATGCTTATAAAAATAATTTTAATTAAAATTTTCTTTTCCTGTTTGTTTCTAAAATGCACTTCATGCTCCTTTATTTGATAGACATCTTGAAATACAATTCTGCAGAAAATATTTTTGTCTACAACAGATTAAAGTTGTTTTTGGGAAACTGAAAAATATGCTCAAACCGCTCAGAGAGTTAAAATATTTCTTAATTTATTTCTGAGTAATATTGTACTGAGTACTGTTGCGGCCAGGTGTCATGAACTGTGCAAATACCGAATTAAAAAAAAACAAAAAAAAAACTTGTGCACACATAAGTGCACTCACATATTAAAGTATAAATTTTTAAAATATAAACCAGTGTTGATTTCAGGGGGGTGGGACATCCCCCCCCCCACTTTCATTGTTTCGGTTTGGGTTTTGACTCTAATCGGTCGACCTGAATTTCAAGTGATATCCACAGTATTTTTTCAGGTTGAAGATCTATGTACAGGGGTGAGGAATTTCTAGAAAATCTTACCAGCCAAAGATTTATTTCACCAGCCAGTAAAATACAATCTACAGTTGAAAATTTTTATGACAAAATTACGCAACTCAAAAATAGTTGGTTACTATTACTATAATGCATTTTCATATTTTTCTTCCCTATAAATTTTAAAAATATAAACAAGGGATGAAAGTTTAATATAAAATAGAACTTAGTACCATGTTTACATCGCAATAATTAGGACAGTTGAAAAATATAGCTAACTACTAAAAAAAAAAAGTTTTCAGCATATCTCTATAGTTTGCAGTTTTCAAAAACTACCTAAAAATTCACTCGCCCTGTTAGAAAATTCACTCGCCAATGGCGAGTAAAATGATGCATTTCCCTACCCCTGTCTATGTACAATAAGACCTCATAATGGCTTTTCTTTCAAAAGGCAGACATTTCTATTTAGCAAACACTTTTTAATACCTAAACTTTATATATTTGAACTTCTATATACATTTGAATAACAGGCACCTCTCAATTTAAACACATGTAACATGCGTGTGTGTACATAAACTATCAAAAATATGATACATGTGTTTTGTGTGTATCAAAAATAAAATATTGATAATATTTTTCATATTTTGAAAATTATTTTTGCAGGTTCGGGTCGTGTTGACTTAAAATCAGACATAGTACAGGCTCAGCAAAAAAAAAAAAAAAAAAAAAGCTGAACTTTCACAGCCTCACAGACCTTTTACGAAATTCGAAATTTTCTGCAACATTTTGAGGAAATTTGCATTTATTCTGCAATCCCTTGACAAAATTAAGTCTTTTTCTGCAACCATTTGACGAAAATCGCACTTTTTCTGCAGTCCTTTTAATGAAATTCACGTTTACTCTGCGATTCTTTGACGAAATCACATTTTTTTTGCAATCCTTTGACGAAATTTGTGTTTTATTCCACGATCTTTCAACAAAATTTGTGTATTTTCCACGATCTTTCAACGAAATTTGCATATTTTCCACGCATATTCATATATTTTACACGATCCTTTGATGAAAGTCATGTCTTTTTCGTGATCCTTTAACAAAAATTGCATTTTTACTATGATTCTTAAACAAAATTCGCATTTTTTTACACAATTCTTTGACGTAATTTGCATTTTTTCCCACAATCTTTTGACGAAATTCGTATATTTTACACGATCCTTTGACAAAAGTCGTGTCTTTTTCGTGATCCTTTAACAAAAATTGTGTTTTTTTTTCGCAATCCTTTGATGGGAATCATATTTTCCCCCTGCGATCCTTTGATGGAAATGTAATTAATTTCTTGCAATCCTTTAAAGAAAAGCACACCTTTTTTTTTACGATCCTTTCACGTTAATCACGTTTTTTTCGCGACCAACAATTTTTGCGATCCTTTAAAAAATTTGCATTTTTCCTGCGATCCTTTGAAGAAATTTGCTCAATTTGGTATGGTTGGTACTCGCGTTTTTCTTGTATTTCTTCCGTTATCCCTCCTCCCCCCCCCCCCCCCATAAAAATGTCAACAAATTTTAATGCATATTTGCATAGATCCAAGGGATAATAAAATTTAGTGCAATTCCGTGGAAAAGTAACATGTCTGTAAAATGGATTTTGCAGGTTCAAGTTGGGTTCTGTGTATTATATAGTTCTGCATTAATGGAATGAGAAAAAAAAAAAAAAAAAAAAAAAAAAAAAAAAAGAGAGAGAAAATAATGGAAACAGAATCCTCAGCAAACAGGAATCTTATTAATGCATGAATTTTGTCTATAGTCACTGAGATTATAAATGTATGTAGAGAAATTTCTAAATCGCTCTTGTGAAGGAAAAGAAAATCAAAAAATTCACCAGTTGGTTACAAGAAATTCTTCAGTTAGTCATAAAAAAAAAAAATCGCAAAATTTGTCCATCTACTGCTTAAAAAATCACAAAATTCATCAATCAGTCGCAGAGGAAAAAGAAAAATTGACAGTCGGTTGTGTTGTTAGGGGAAAAATCATAAAATTTGTCAATTGGTCACATAAAAAACACACAAAAATTGCCAATCGGTAGGAGAAAACATACGATTCATTCATAATTAATATCCATTATGAGGTTTTTAGGTTAAGAAGGAATGACTTTTTTTTCTTTTTCAGAACTGAATGGCTGAAATTTCAGAACAGAATCATCCCTTGCTCTTGAAAATAAAAGTGGTGTTCTCAGAAAATCATTGGCAAAAAAAATAATTCCCCCCCCCCCCCAAAAAAAAAAAAAAATCATGCCATGTTGGACAGCGCTGATAAAATACATTAAATGTTTTCCCACCAACCGAAACACTGATAATTTTATTGTCAGTGTATGTGAATGAATTCTTACTTTGGAAAAAGCTTTTTAAAATAGGATTTCACATATTATGTATTTTGAAATTTATTCATTCTGACTTATTGGGAATTAATCGTGAACTTTTCTTTTGATTTAGTAATCTTAATGGACTTCAGATTTTCAAGTGGAAACTGTTTAGAAATCTATTGGTATGTATCATATGATAGGGTATAGAGAATGTCACTTTGGTGGTTTTTAACACAAATCACAACCGTCTGTCAACAAACATTGAAAAAACGATGATAACTTAGTTTCAAATATTTTTTGAGTTATGGGGATCCCACAATAAACAATTTAATTAATTTGTAATTCTGACATTGAATTTTAAATTTACTTTAATGTAAGCATTGAAAAATCCATTTATTTGTTCCCATCAGAAACATTGTAGTCTTTTCTAGCTAAATAGTTTTAAGTTTTTTTTAGTACTTTTTTTCGCGAAAAATCAATCAGCAAAATTAAGAACTTCATTTTGTTTAAATTTGTTAATATTTAAAGATATTTTAGTTAAAACATTGTGATTAAACATTCATTTAAGATATCTGCTTTAAAAATTTATATTTGTCTCAACCTTTCCAAGTATAAAGTTGTGGATTTTTCAGGCTTAATTTAACATATAATTTTTTATTAATGATTCAATTGTTAAAATTATCATTTTAGTTGCATTTTCTAAAGAGTCAAGAACATATTTTTTGTTACTCGATATGTAATCAAAACAAAAGTTTTCAGAAAATCATTTCTGTTACCCTTTTCAGTTACTGCTGGATGTTAAAACATTCCTATCGTAATCGATATGTAAACAAAAGTTTTCAGAAATTTCTGTTGCCCTTTTCAGAAGAAGGTATTCAACTACTATGAAGCCATAAGGTACTGTAAAAATAATTATTGATGCTGGATATTAAAACATTAAGAGATATTTCAAGAGAACATAAACGGTTCGTAATATCTACATAACGATAGCGTGGTTAGGTTAAATCGGCAGAAAATACAAAGGACACATTAAATCTAAGTAACTCAAAAGAAAAGTTAAAATGGAATCGTAAATCAGATTAAAAAAAAAAAACAAATTAACAAAATACCGAATAAGGTGTAATCCAAAGAAAGAAACTATAAACATGAGAGAGCAGCAGATATTCATAATTATGCAAAGCAATAAGCAATAGCAATTGTTGAGTTGAGTGACAAGTCGAAAACCTCGAGCCACGATCATAAACAAGAAATTAAAAATAATTTTTTTTTTTTAAATTGAAAAAGAATGATAAATAACAATTATATTGAATACATATAATTAAAAAAAAAATTTCCCCTTTTTTAAAAATGAAACTAAATATTTTTTCGACAAAAAGCAGAAATATGAAATAATAATTTCTTCATAACAAAAGAGAAAGATAATATCAATCGAAATATCATTTAATATATTTAATATTTTAAAAAACAGGTGGTGCTGCATAGCAGCACCACCTTCAAGCTTCACATCAAGCTTTTTACACCAAAAACTAATGAGCACCAATTTATATCAGGGGCTAACTGAATATAAATTTTTATTAAATTCCGTTCCTTAGTTCTTGAGACAGAGCACCCACAAAATTTGTGTCACACACAGACAGAGAAACAGACATTTTGTAAAAACATGTTTTTCAGGTTCTCTGACCCCTAAAATGTGTAAATCTGTTGCAAACAGGAATTCGAAAATTTTCATGAATCCAACACTTTCTTCTTGTAAAGATAGAAGTAAAAATAATACAAGGAAAAGGGAATCAAAATCCACAGTTATTACAGTGGGTACTGATCTTTTTCATGGACATGAAACCTTTCAAAAGACATTTACATTATCCTCCTATTTTGAGAATATATGTTTCTTTTAAAGCAAAAATTAAAACAATAAAAATCACGGTACTTTTCGGCTAGCTGGGTGCCAGTGTTATATATCCACCTATATGTATATATACATGTATTGTATGTAGTATATAGTATACACATATGTATATATATATACAATGTATGTATATGTATATATGTGTATATTTACATATATGTAAGTATATAAATATCAGAGTTTCCCCCAGGTTTAAAAAAGGGCAGGGTGTTTCTCTTAGGAAAAGGGTACTTTTGGATTCCGAAGGGCATGTTTTGGATTATTAAGGGCACTTTTTTTTTAATTTTTAAAACTACTTTTAATATTTAATAGACAGGACGCTATTTTAAAGACAGCAATGAGTCAATTTTTACTATGCAAGTAAATTTTTTAATAAACAAAGGAGAAAAGGCATTTTTTCCAGCTGGGGGCAACAAGGGTGCTAATGGTTTTCATCAGGGGCAAGAGGGGTGCTATTTTGTAAACGTAGGGGCAGGCAGGGTGCAGCACCCTCCTGAAACTGTCTAGGGGAAACTCTGAAATATCTATATATAACACTGGCGCCCGGATAACCGAAAAGTACCAAAATCACTTGCTGAAAATATGATTTGCATTATAGGGATAAAAAGAGTACACTGTTGGCTATGCTGAGTAATAAATGAAATGAGTAATTATTTTCAGTATTCCTGAGTCTTGACACCGTGTATAGAAGGAAGCAAGTTATTCAACTTAATGTGCTGTCTACTCTTTAACAGTTTAGCTGCCGCCTGGGAATTACATGGATTTTTTTTTCTTTTTTCCAAATGATACTTGTACAGCAAGCAGTTGTTTTAAATCCTATCTTTCTGGCCAACTGACTTCAGGCTGTCAGTTACATCGTCCAATTTATAAGACCAATAGTTAGTTCAGTGTATATAAGCTATTATTTACATTTATGAACAAGTATCAGTGTACAAGTGAAAAGAGTATTTGACTGCCATTTGTCATTCAGCAGCCAAAAGTTAATGAATCATGCTTGACTGATGTTGCAGCCATGGTTCATCTCTCAAGAGAAATTTACTTTCAGGAAATGAATAACAGAGAGGCAGAAATTTATTAATAAAGAAATTAAACATACCCTTAATTTAAAAACAGTATCATGATAAGGAAATAACTGTTCAGCTCTCTCAGCCCAGTACTGAAAGTAAACAATATAGTTATATTAAATAAATTGCAAACTGCATAAACTTAAATTCTGGTAATCAAAAAATAACTTACTCTGGCTGTTTCAGGATCTACTGGCAACTGGCAATAGAGTTCACAAACTATAAGAAATATAAATCAATATATTCAAAGGTAATATGTATATATATATTTATTTATTTATATTAATTCACCAATGAAAATTTTAAATACTCACTCTTAAGGATAATATCTTTCTGATTGGAATCAATTTCCAAAGACCTAAAAAAGGAAACTGACCTGTAACTTTTGCATTTCCACCAGATAATTAAACTATGCTTAAATATATGTTTTGTTGAATAATCAAGCATTTACAAAAGTATAATGATATCTATAGCCAAATTTAAAAAATCAAATAATTGTTACATTTATTAGTTACACAAGGTTCCTACACAATTCTGGTAAAAAAATTCCCTGACTTTTCCAGGTTTTCCCTGACTTTATTCAAAAATTTCCCTGACCTTTATCGGTAAAAATTCAGCTTATATATTGTTGTAAAACCCTCCACAACGGACTTTAATTTAGATAAATGCTAGAAAAACGTATGTGCTGTATGAATTTCCAATTTTTTAATTACTTTTCATATTGTTATATAGTTTTTATAAATTTCATTTAAAAATTTTTGTTTAAATGAATAAATAATTCAAAATTTCTTCATTTACGACGATAATAGAAATTCTGATGGAAGAAGTAAATAAAAAATTCCCTGACTTTTCCCTGACCTTTTCAAATATTTAAAAAATTCCCTGACATTTCCCTGACTTTTTGCCTAAATTTTCAAATTCCCTAACTTTTCCCTGTTTTCCAGGTTTTCCCTGACCCGTAGGAACCCTGTTACATTAATTCCCTTTTGATTAGCTATTTTTTGAAAGTTATGGTTATTATAGCAGTTTGCAAGAACACATGAAATCTTGAAATATATATATACACTTGACTCCCCTAAATTTGCACAGTTAGTGTGGATTTCTGATCATTGTTTTGTTTAAATTTTTTAAACAGTAATTTCAAAGTAGTTTTAAGCCTTGGAAATTACAGTGAATGCTTACAATAAAGTAAAATATTAAAGTAATTAAAATTACATTAAAACGATTATGCAGGGATCACTCTAGAGAGGTTTGGCGGGGCGGACCGCCCTCGTGCCCTTTTAAAAAAAAAAATCCGCCCTTCTTGCCCCTTTTCCAGGTAGAAATCCGCCCTCCTTTTTTCTAGGGTACAATCTTGCCTTCTTTGTATTGTACTTTCAAAAATTCCCCACTATCATTCCTTTTTAGATTGATAAGTCTGGAGTAATTCTCCCCTTTTCCTCCCACTCTCTTTGTTCTCTTCTCTGTGGTATGTCACTAGACCTCCATTGAACAAAACTTAAAGGGGTAACTGAAGCAAAAAATTCTTTGTCATTGATTCATCTCACCAGCTCTGGTGAAATAGTATTATGACCATTTGTTCTGATCTTTGACCACATGATAGCTTACAGGAAGTCTATAAAAAAAATCGAGAAAAAGAATTTTTACTTTTATTCTGTAGTCAAATCAACCCATTTTTCTAAAAAAAGGAAGAAGTTACCTTAAGTTTTAAAAATGTCATTCAAAAATCATAGGAAAAGGGAAAATGAACGTGAATATATTAAAGGCTAATGTCAGACGAACGTCTTTTTGCACGCTTTTTTGCTTATGTAATACGTAAGCAAAAAAGCGTGCAAGAAGACGTTCGTCTGATATTAGCCTAAATACACAAACAGATGTGCTAAAGTTACGGATTATTTCACGGAAAAGATCGAGAAGGTACTTCCATTATTTTTAATGCTTTTCATACGATAAAATTACGTAAATTATAAATGTTCTTATAAGGAAGGGCCGCTTTAATATCTACGTTTCTTTTTTTTTTTTTCGGCGCCCTACGGTCGATATATTGTAAAGAAACTTAAATTTTAATCAAGAATTTTGTGTATTTTCCTTCTCATAGTTTTTAGTGCCCCGAGCAGCCACCCCACCCCCCACCTCACTAATTACAAGAGATCTAAATTCCGTCCGAAAGGAAGTCTTTTCATGATTAATTTATTATCCCATCACAAATTAAACTTCCACTCGGTCATCTTTTTCAATAGATAAAATCTTTCTCTTAAGTCTCAAATATCTTCATTTAAAAAAAGAAAAAAGCAAACAAAATCGCAAAATAAAAAGCGGCCTTTGTGGACATTGATATTAGCTATTTAATGCAAAAAAATCATTTAAAATGTATCTAAATGCAAACTAGGTATTTCAAAAATTTCACCCATAGGATTAACATTAGCGAGCGGGTGCTTTTGCGTGAGGGAAGTAGCGTCTTAAAAGTCTTACGGCCGCCCTTCCTTCTCTACTCGATATCTTGCAAACTGTAAAAGCGATTTTTAATCATGAATTAGGCGAAATCTACAAATTAAAATTATTGATAAAAGGAATTTATGTATTAGGGATGCGGAGTATTGATTCCGCATCCCTAATAAATAAATTCCTTTAGGCGCAGAGGAGATGGGATGGCGGAATTCACGGCAAAAATGTTAACTAGAAAATTTATATGAGACAGAAAAGCTCCATCAGAAGGCAGTTTGGTTCCCAAATCTCTCGGCAGAGCTCAAAAATAGCCTACTTTCAAAAGAAAAAAAAAAAAAAAAATCGGCATTCTGTATATATATTTTATCCAAGTACGGGATTTTTACAAAATAAATGTTTTCCAGCCATTTATTTATTTCCATTTTTACCCTCCTATCGTCCTATCTTTCACATATAATACAACCAAAAACAAAACTCCTAAAATATACTGCTCAACTGTTAAACTACTTTTAGATGCTTATAAATTAAATCATGACAGAATGAAATACCTAAACTACATTCTCATTCTCAAGTACTCAAAGATTATTTATAATACGCATCAATAAACAAACATTTTTCTTGAACGTGGTATATCACGTAATCGGAATCTGCAAAGTCAGATAAAAATAAACGATAGTTGAGTTAGAATTTACTATCAGAAGAAAGAAAAAACAAAATTAACTATGCATTGGAAGTAGAGGTCTGTGCGGACCATATTTTCATGCTTCGGCACAGTGTGAAAGAAAAAACTTCGATTCGGTCCGTCCCAGCCTATAAAGAAATCAGTGAAAACAGGACCGACCCGGCCCGTGCAAAGTCAATTAAATCGGGCCCTTTCCAGCCCGACTCAATTTCTGCAAAAAAATAACAATTTTCTTTTAGATACGCAATTAAGATTATTTTAAGGAATGCTGCACACATATTTATGGGAAAATTTTGCAGTACGTTTTAGATTATGTGTTATTATGACAAAAAATACACAATATAATAATTTAGAATAAAAGAAAAAAGTAGCTTTAAAAACATAACTTTTTAAGCTGTATAATAAAAACATTTCTGAAAATATTTCTCCATAATTTATTAACGCTGAAATCTAAAAGATCCACTTTCTGACACATATCTGAATTCATTTTTTTCAGAAACGCAAAAAAAAATAACAGGTGCCCTTATTCAGAAACTATGTAATCGAATGGCGTTTCGATGTTTTAATACAGACAAAAGATCTTTCAGAAAATACTTAATTTTCTTATAGGCCCGTTTAATTTTTTCGTCGGCTCGGCCTGGCACGATCCACAGCCGATTTTTTTATTATTAGATTCGGGCCGGCCATTAATCTTTTTTCTGCTGATATGGTCCGAATCTGGATTTCTTTGGCCATATCAGTCTGATAATTGTTTTTCAAAGTTTTTTTCAAATTGTGACAAAATGCTCCTTAAATAAAGAATGGAAAATGCAAACGATAAGACGGAATCCCCCCCCCCCCCTTTCTTTCTTCTATCTTTACAAGAAGACATTATTGGATTTGTGAAAATTTTCGACTTCCGGTTTTCGACAGATTTATACAATTTAGAACGTCCTGAACACGATTTGACAGTTTTTTGAAAACTGTCTGCCGGTCTGTCCGTACGTGACAAAAATTTTATGGGTGCTCTATCTCAAGAACTATTGCACAGATTTTAATAAAACTTTAAATTCAGTTAGACCTTGATATAAATGGGTGCTGATTAGTTTTCAGTGTAAATCGCTCAACAGGTGGCGCTGCTGTGCTGCATTTTTCACGATTTCCGCGATAACTATATCTGAAGAACTAATTAAAGGAATTTCCTCAAACTTCATATTCTGTTAGACGTTGACACAAATAGACGCTGATTAAGTTTTGGTGTAAATGCCCGAACAGGTGACACTGTTGTGCTGTATTTTTCACAATTTCTGCGATAAGTATATAGTTTGAACTTATGTACAGATAAGGGGTCATTATGAGTAAAAAAAAAAAAAAAAAATCTGAAATTCACAGAAAATTTTCTGAAAGGTTACAGCAGAATGGGGGGGGGGGGGGGGGGGATATCCCCTCGCGACATTAACTATGCATTTCTTCCGCGGCCTTTTGACGAGTTTCACGTTTTTTCCGCGTCCCTTTGACAAAATCCGCGTTTTTTCCGTGATCCAATAACAAACTTTGCATTTTCTCTGCAATCCTTTGAGTAAATTTGCTTTTTTTTTTTCGTGATACTATGATGAAATTTGCGTTTTTTATCGCGATTTTTTTGATGAAATTTGAGAGAGGTTTTTTCGCGATCTTTTGACAAAATTTGCGTTTTTATTCGCGATCCTTTGACGAAATTTGAATTTTTTCGCGATCTTTTGGCGAAATTTGCGTTTTTGTTCACGATCCTTTGACAAAATTTCGTTTTTTCCGCGATTCTTTGACGAAATTTTTGGTTTTATGCCTTGATACTTTGACAAAATTCGCGTTTTTTCCGTGATCCTTGAATGAAATTCGCGATTCTTTGACGAAATTTGCGGTTTTTCCGCGATTCTTTGACGAAATTTGCGGTTTTTCCGCGATTCTTTGACGAATTTGCATTTTTTCCGCGATCCTTTAGCGAATTTTGCGTTTCTCCTGTGATATGAAAGTGTATTATTTATGAGATTATATAAAAGTAATATTAATGTGTTTTCTAAACAGTATGCAGTTATTACAAAAATGCCCTTTTTTGTAATATGTGCCCTGCCCTTTTTTATGTTCTAGAGTGATCCCTGGATTATGTAAAATAATAAAAAATTAGAAAAAGATTAAAATATTAAAAATAGATTGTTTTTTTCTTTGCAATTACCAGGATTGCTGTCAAAGTTCATACAAAGATTAAAAAATCTTTTTCTTTTTAATGTCACACTCCATTTTTAGGTCTTATTCCATATGATTGTGCCAAGCAGGGTTCTCGCTGGCTTTTGACCAATATTAGTGATTTGGTGAATTAAGAAATAAAAAATAACAGCCAAATGAAAACAAATGTTAGCAAGATAGATTCAGTGTGAAACACTGAAAAATCTATCTTTAACCTCTTATTGTATCCCTTTTTTTTATATATTCTAAAGTGACCCTTTTTTTTTTTTAATTGCTTATAAAATAGAAATTTGACTATCCGCTACAGAAACTATTAAAAATAAGTACATTCTAAATGTCTCCTAAATGTGTAAATGTTTCAGACATTCTTTTAGCAGTCATAAATAAAACTTCAGAACAGCTATCTTTGATTTACCATACTGAAAATATACACTAAAAATTGCAATTCTTAATGATAGAAAAAATTGACCGGCCAATGATACCTTGCATACAACTAAAAGATAGTATGGTAAATGACTAATTTTGACACTGCATTCTAGCAAAACTTCTCTCTATTTGGAGCTTGATGCGAGTAATTTTGTGTATTTACCAGCGCGATGCAATGCCGAAGCATAGATAATGATTAATTGACAACACAGAAATACCTATCACATAATCCTTTCTGTGTCTTTGGATGTTGCTAAACTAAATTGGTGATTCAGTATCTCTATAAATAGAGCAATGTAAATGGCACAGTGCGATTGAACATTTAAGCGACATCAATCGTTCAGCAATGCGGATAAGAATCTTGACTATATTGGCATATACACATCGCAAAAGGAGCAGAAATTGAGCTCTCGCAATTTGGCGAGTGATTGTTCGTTTACTCAACAAATGAAGCATTTTGGCGCAATGGCAAGCGGCAGCGACAACCCTGGTGCCAGACTTAGATAAAATGTAAAACTGTCTGCGAACTCTAATAATTTCTTAAAAATTTTCTGCAAAAAAACGCTGCGTCCCTCCCAAGTCCTATACTTCTGCTAACAGCAAAAATGAAAAGTTATATGCGAGTGGAGTGCCACTAAGCAACACCACTAAAAGAAAAATATTAATTTACAAGCATTATTAAAACTCAGTCAAGAAATGTACTATTGAATGGTATGCTTAACATAGACAACTAATAAATGAAAGAAAAACTAATGAAAATTTAAAAATATATATATTTATTAAATGTGAAATATTTTAATCATTAACTTATATAAAGAAATCAATTTATGATTGCTCAACAAAACTGTAATTTTATTAATTTATAAAATAACTGAAATATGAATAAATGAATGTTAAAAGGAAAAGGTTATTAGTCCATGGATGGAAGAGATGAACTCTTACTAATCAGTTTATCTACTGCTTTTGAGACAAACCATTCCTTAATATTGCGACTCTTTCTTAAAAATTTTAAAAACTTTTTTTTTCTCCAGTTGAAAAATAGTCTGCAGACCTTCTCAAGATTCAGCAACGTGCATCGCACCAATTCTCCACCCGGGGTCTTAATAATTTTTTTTATAAAGAAATTTGTAAAAAAAACCCATCAAAACTATCTGCAAACTTTGAAAATTTTCTGCGAACGGCGTTCGCGTGTTCGTCTATATTATCTGACTCTGCCTGGTGCCAAGAAAAAAAAAAAAAAAGACATAGATGAACTAGAGTCAAGCTTTTTTAATGATCTCTTTTGAATTATCGTCAAACTAAAATGTTTTCTTTTCCTTTTTTTTATTAAAAATAATGAGATCAGCCAGAATTATATACTACATCAAGAATAAAAATAAAAATCATTACAGATTAAAACCAAAACAGAATACGAACTAAAATAAGTAAACATAAATACAATTGTGCTTCAACAATTACAGCTGCAGATATTGTGTGAAAGCTACTGTTCAGCCATATTTTTTTATCTTAGATAAGAAATTTATTTACGCCAGAATCATAAAATAACAAAATTTTACGTCCTGTTAAAGATTTACTAAACAAACAAGAAAGAAAAGCATGTGTTAGGATAGATTATGAAACAATTTCCAACACTTCCTGAATGCTTTAACAAAACTTTGTTATTTAGGGAAATAAGGTAAATAAGATAACTAAGTAAACATTTAAAAAACTAATTTCAGCAGCTACTGTTCATAGCCAAATATTTATTCCAATTCCTTTGAACAGCCCTGTATTTGATCTGTAGGTTGATATATATACTACATAATGGGGAAATTTAGTTTAGCAAGAAAATGCATAACAGGTTGAAATTTATCTTTCAGCAATTTATACTAATAAATGGAAACATACTTGAATGCTTTTGTACAGCTCTGTAGTACCTAGTACCTTTATTACATGCCACTAATTAGCTAGAATTTAATTCAAACACTCATAAAACTACTGAAAGCACATTCCCAGAAATTATCATCCAATTCTTTGTGTGACCCTGTATATCATTTTATATGTATTTTATAAACTTTCTCAGTAAACTAAATGCAGTTCAGCGTAAAAATGCATAACTCAGTTAAAAACCACCTTTAAGCATTTTGCGCTCATACCCAGTAACCCTTACGAATTCTTTTGTGTAACCCTGTATATGAATTAAACATTTATACACACCAAACACTATGTATAAATATAGTGAAACATAAAAGCACATATCATAATTAAAAATGCATTTCCAGCAATCATTGCTAATGTGCAGTATATCGGATACAATATAGTATCTGAAATATTTTGTGTGTCCCTGTAAACGCTATGCACTTCATATTATACATGAAACAAGTTATAGTAAACCTCAGCGACGTATATCAATTTCTTTACATATGAAATAGTTTAACATAATTAAAATATGCAGCAAACAATGCCCTCCACCGCTACATCATTATGTAATGGAATTCTTTTGTGTGGCCCTGTAAATGAACAACTATTCTTTGCACCGCATATTCTACAGAACGCATATTTTAATGCCCTTCATAAATGCATATCAGTTTTATTATTATTGAAAGTGTGTAAAATCATTAAAAATCATTTGAAACGATTTTTTCCCATTGGCCGTAATGTAACAATACCTCAGAGTAAGAATAGGAAGTAGAGGCCGAATTCTATTGTTCTTTCGGGCAGAAGTTGAAGCCAACATCTTTTCCTTTCGTAGCCAAAAGGCTGTCATTTTTTGGCATTGATCTTTTTATTGGCATCTGCTCGATTTTATTCATGCAACAAAATAAATGTAAAGCGGGAACTGGAGGAAAATTCCTAGGAGGTTTTGGCAGGAGAAAAACTGGTCTGGCATGTTTTCTCCGCCCACCATCACGTGAGGGTGGGTAGTGATCCCGGCTTCAAGAAAAGGTTGTTATTTTTGAGTCCAGTTATAAGAGAGGCCTATGAACAATACTTTTGACTGTCCCTGTAAATGAACTAAACATGCTACAAACTTCATTTGAAATAGGAAATGTGCTATGGTAAACGTCAACAATATCCAAAAATTTCAGGGCAATTCGAGTATATTTAGGAGAGTTAGAGCGCAAACAGACAAATCTAAGTCAAACACTTTTCAACTTTGTTGGAAAGTGTTAAAAAGATTGACTAATTAAAAAATGTCTTGGAAAAAGATCACAATCACCACTAATATTAGTGCCATCTTGAC
This sequence comes from Maratus speciosus, assembly GCA_963932465.1. Taxonomy (NCBI): domain Eukaryota; kingdom Metazoa; phylum Arthropoda; class Arachnida; order Araneae; family Salticidae; genus Maratus; species Maratus speciosus. The sequence goes on from OZ010791.1 coordinate 148,320,916, forward strand.
TTTAAAAAAAAAAATAAATAAAATTCAAGTTTTCTTCAAGAAAAAGCTTGAGTTCAGTCATATTAAAATGCATAAATAATATTTTAAAAATTTGAATCAAAAAATGTAATTCTACATATATAAACAAACGAAAAGAAAAAAGAATCTGTTTGTAAAGACAAACCGTTTATAGGATTGCAAGGCATTTTCAAGACTGTTTGTAGCTTCATAAATCTGGGCCATCAACTTGTGTGCAGGAGCATATTGCTGTCTTAGACTTAAATAACCTGTTAGGTATCTAAAAGAACAAAAGTACTTTATCAAAAGAAAATAAAACAAAAAGTCCTTCCAACTTGAACCGGAAGGAAATAGTAGCTTCTCACTTTCTTGTTTTTAAATGAGCCAATAAATCGCAGCCCTCTGAAAGCCCATAAGGAAGAAGTGTATATAAATTTCAGTTCACAAACCACTTATTTATAAGTATCTTAAAAATCATTCCATATAAGAATCACCCAGGCTGTGATTAAATGTTAAACAGATTCAGGTGATTTGTTTTTCTCAGTGAGATGACCATTAGAAATAAATAAACCAGAATATTAATGCTGTGGGTCCATTGGTTTGATTTGGTGGGGTTGGGGGTGAAAGGTCAGTGCCCCGCTTGAAAAATTCAAATTTTATGTTTTGCATAGTATTTCTCATAGTATGCAATAAAATTATCCCGCAAAACAAATTCCATGGCTGTATTATATAAGGTTGGAACTTTGTTATTGAAGAATAAAAATTATGGAATATGTTATAGGTGAAAATTGGCGGTCGCCACTCGCCACATGGCGATTAAAGTTGTAAAAGTGGCGATTAAAAAATCGGCCATCGATCGCCACCCTAGTCGCCACTTGCCAAGTGGCGATAAAAAATCTGAGTACTTTTCGGTTAGCCGGGCGCCAGTGTTATGTATACATACATATATATGTATATATACATGTATGTATCCATATATTGTATATATATATACATATGTAGCCACATATATGTATGTGTATACATATGTATATAGACATATACATGTATACATAACACTGGTGCCCGGCTAACCGAAAAGTACCAAAATCTGTTATCGATCGCCAAGTGAAATATAGCTTTTTTCATAGAAATATACATCTCTACTTTGGTTACATCTAATTAGCAAAGTGGTTAATTCTTTTTTCCTACCGGATGCAAGCAGATTACAACGATTTAACTGTATTTTCAATATTTCGGCTTTTCGCCATTGCTCTTCAGTTGGATTATTTTTCCAAGAAATGCAGTTTTATTCTGTAAAATGTATTCATCAGCTTTGATTCCACTTGCATTTCAAATAATTTCTTTCTTTTTTCACCGGATGCAATTGGATTTTAAGGACATTGCAGTGTTTTCAGTATTTCGACTCCTGCCGCGTGCTCACCAGTTAGATTATTTTTCTTCAAGAGATACTGTTTAATCCTGTGAAATGCACTCACCAGCTTAGATTTCAACTGAATGTAATGCAGAGGTACCAAGTATAACGATGTGTCCGTAATCATTACGGATACGCAACAAAAATTATGCCGTTACGGACCCCGGTTAAAAATTACGGTGGGGGAAAAAAAAAAACGCGAATTTCATCAAAAGATCGCTTGAAAAAACACAAATTTTGCAAAGGATCGCTTGAAAAAAAAAAAACGCGAATTTCGACAGAGGTTCATGGGGAAAAAAACATGAATTTCGTAAAAGCGTCACAGGAAAAACGCGAATTTCGTTAAAAGATTGCAGAAAAGACGGGACTATAATCAAACGATCGCAGAAAAAGTACAATTTTAGTCAAAAGATCGCGGAAAAGCACGAATTTCATCAAAGGGTTGCATAATAGACGCAAATTTTGTCATATCGCAGAAAAAGCGCAAAGCTCGTCAATGGGTCAAGGAAAAAATGACAATTTCGTCAAATTCTTTTTACGCAGAATCACCCCCCGAACTCTGGTTATTGTAACTTTCATTGAAACTTGGCACCTCTGGTAATGTGTGTAGTATGTTAATAACACATTTACTTATTAAATAAAATCCAAATTACATTTTATTGTGTTTTATTTGATTATTTTTCTTGTTGTATGCACCTAACTGTTAGAATTTTGATTTAGTTATTTTTTATATAAAGAAAGTAATAGTAACTTGACTGATAATAGTGTTTATGAACATATACAGATAATCTAAAAATATATTCTAAAAAAATTAATATGATAACAGATTTTGTGTTTTTAAAGTAATTTTCTTGAATTTTGACTACTTCCCTATTCTTATCATGAATAGTTGGCTGGTATAAAACTCTGACTTATAGAAAAATATGTATATATACAACGATTATAGTTTATGTAGATGTCAAGAAAGTTTGAAACTTTATAGTGGTCACTAACTTTAAAAAGTGGCCACTAATGAAACCGAGTCTACTGGCCACTGGCTACTAACTCAATTTCCCAGTTTTCACCTATAGGATATGTGTAATGCAATGAGCTAGACGGCTGCAAAAATTGAATTTTTTTCGACATTTCATTATAGTTTTGATACATGTAGCTCTTTGCATTGAAATCATCCCATCATTTTTAATTGCTGTAGCCTGATCACGGGCAGACTTTAATGCATCCCAAAATTTTATGCCAAATTTCCAAAAAAACATTTTTTTTTTGTCTATTTTAAGTGAGGTATACCAGACATGCATTAAAGTCAGAAGCCTGTAAAATAATAATAGAAATGTAGAATAACTATTCACCTTTCAAAATCACCAAACAGAATCATGGGCACTAAAGCAGTTTTAATGGGGTAATGGAAATTGCATTGTAATAAAATTAGAAAATATGCTTCCCAGGGCCATATCATTAATTTTCTGCCAAGAATAAAAACACTTTTTGAAAAGCATATATTTCTGAAATACATATATTTTTTTATTCTAACAACAGTTGTAATATTTATTGTATAATGTTTAACAATTTAATGTATAACAAATGTTGTATCAGGTTCTGTAGTTGTAGGAAAGTTTGGATGTATTATTATATCGGACTTGGAAAGAACTTGCCATTTAACAATATTTTGTTTGATTCTGGTGTAGAAGTCATTCAAAACCCAGGCTCAAATGTTGTATCAGATTCTGTAGTAGTAGTCTCAGCTTGTGAAACTTCAGCAGGCATGTGTATATTTATTTATTTATTTCTCTTGCATGTTAAATTTGAAAAGAATACTTTTAGTTGTTCAACGGTTAGATACTCACTAATATTGAATTCTTTGTTGCCATCATCCTTGTTTAAAAGAGTACGCATTTTCTTTACAATTGCCTCTGGTGTTATTTTGTTACCCCTTGTATCACCTTTGGGAAAAAAAGAAATCAGAAACTTTTTTTGTTTCATATTGAATGTTATCTGTTTTCTTGTTGGTTTTAATGCCCATCCTTGATGAATAAAGAAATCATGTATAGTTACACTGGCAGCTGATGTGGAAGCACTTGTATAAGTACTACTGTGAACTAAAGAAGATGTCAATTGAACTCTCTTTGCATATTCTCTTTTTATCTTGCCGAGCCCACTGAGTGTCTTTCGTGATGTATGATCTCCTATGGCAATATGCCTAATGCCTATCCAGTTCTTCTACATTTTGATAGAAATTGGCATAGTTCTCTTGTGGGCAGAATAAGGAATCATTGTACTTCCTGCTGCTCACGGCGGCACTAGAACTTTTCATCGACCTGCAAGGTGCAATCGTACTGTCAAAGTTTTGAATGACTTCTACACCAGAGTCAAACAAAATATTGTTAAATGGCAAGTCCTTTCCAAGTCCGATATAACAGTACATCCAAACTTTACTACCACTACAGAACCTGTTACAAAATTTGTTATACACTAAATTGTTAAATGTTATACAATAAATAATACAACTGTTAGAATAAAAAAATATATGCATTTCAGAAATAATTGTGAAGTGTTTTTATTCTTGGCAGTGAATGAATGATATGGCTCTGGGAAGCATATTTCCTAATTTTATTACAATGCAATTTCCATTATCTCATTAAAACTGCTTTAGTGCCCATGATTCTGTTTGGTGATTTTGAAAGGTGAATAGTTATTCTACATTTCTATTATTATTTTACAGGCTTCTGACTTTAATGCATGTCTGGTATACCTCACTTAAAATAGACAAAAGTACGTTTTTTTGGAAATTCGACATAAAATTTTGGAATGCATTAAAGTCTGCCTATGATCGGGCTTACTTTTCTGTGTTCCATTTCATTATAGGGAAGCATACAGCAATTAAAAATGATGGGATGATTTCAATGCAAAGAGCTACATGCGTCAAAACTACAGTGAAATCTCGAGAAAAATTCAATTTTGCTCACTGCATTATACATATCGCATAATTTTTATTCTTGAAAAGCAAAGGGCCAACCTTATGTAATACAACCATGTAATTTGCTTAGTGGGATAACTTCAATGCATACAATGAGAAATACTATGCAAAACATAAAATTTGAATTTTTCAAGCGGGGCACTGATCTTCGACCCTCCCCACCAAATCAAAACCAATGGTTCCACAGTATTAATGTTCTGGATTTCTTTCTTTCTAATGGTCATCTCACTGAGAAAAAAAAATCACATTAATCTGTTTCCCATTTAATCACAGACCCCCGGATTCTGGGTGATTCTTATATGGAATGACTCTTAAATTGTGAAAACATCGCCACGATGAGTTAAAAATTATGGGAAGGGCACAAATACTCATTTTCAAACAACAAAACCAACTAAAGAATCGTGATTATTAAAATGTATTAAATATTTTTGAGAATGATTAATTGCTTACATTAATTATTAATATTAGTAATATAAAATGAATATTAACATTAATTTCAAAACTATATATTAATATTTTAGTAGGTAAAAAAAGACAAGACTGCTCTTTAAAACAATTCATGCGAAATTTAGGTTTAAAAAATTGCCTTTATTTTGAATGAAGTGGACTTGAGTAAATTATTTAGTTGATAAAAGTCTTTCAAAAATCTTATTTGAATTTTAGATTGAGAAAATTGTCTTAATTTTGAAAGGGAAGGAGGGGGGGGGGGGGGGTCTTTGCCTCTTCAATGATTATGCCCTGGCCAAAAGCAGATACAGCAAATTAAAAACTTATGTCTGTGTAAAAAATGTCTTTCAAATTTGCGATTGCACAAAAAATTCTTTTGCAAAACGACATATTTTAAACTTAATATTATTTACTAATGAAAAAGGGGGGAAAAAAACTATTTAAAAGTTTGTGGAAAGTTATTTGTTAGTGAAACATCTTTCTATGATCTCATTCAAGATTTACATAAGCACATTTTTGGTCATTTTTCAATTTTTTATAAATTAAATTAGTGAATTACTGATCCTTTCATTATCTCTTGTTTATGATCTTGTTATTAATAAATAAAAATTATACACACACATGCATGTTATAAGTATTACCAATATATATTACTATTATGCAATTTACATAAATGATTAAAAGATAACATTTTAGGCTATTGATTTTTTAACGCAAAATGCATGGCAAACTACAAATCAAATGTCAAAAATCAATTTACTAGATTTTTATACTAGATTTATTAGCAAATCAATTACTTCACCTTTTAAAATTTCCAGGAAGAAAAAAAAAAATTACACAAAAATTTTAAGAAGAAAGATATTTTGTGGCCATGAAATATACACAGCAATAAATTTACTGGAACCACTCTATACGGGACAGTGCTTGTCAACATTTATAATACATTTGATTGCATAACAAAAAAAGCAGCCTATCTATACTCAGACATTTGTCACAACATTGTTTGTTAAACATAAATTTTCCTGGCTTTGAAACAGATTAAAAATAATTTAAAATTTAATGCTTGTATGAGAATTAGTTTTACGATTTTTGACTAATCACATTGTTTACATATACTGAATGCATTTTAGAGCAAAAAGAACATTTCAAAGAGAAGATAAACTAAGCATATTACTTACTTTTTAGAAGATTCATAATCTTTCACTTGGAAAAATAACCTTGCAAATGTATACCCTTTTAAGAGTTTCTATAAGAACAAAAATATTGAAAATTAAAATCTTTTTTCATATTGCATTCATTAGACTTTAAAAAATAATAGAGTATCAACAATTTTAATCAAGTGATTTAAATAATGGATTAAATTAAAGGGCAAAGCTGGAAAATTTCATTACTGGCCAGTGGCCAGTAGTACCAGTTTTATAAGTGGCCACTTTTTTTATTTAAAAATACTAAACAGTAAACTTTTGCTAACATTTCTATTAGTATTAATCTGAAAAAGAATAGCACAAATAAATATACTAATATAAACTTATTGCAACCAGAAAAAATACAATAACATGATGGAATGCAAGAAAATTTATTAAATTCATTTTTTAAGTCATTTATTAAAATCATAAATTTTCTAAATGTTTAAAATGTACGATGAACACAATTTGGAAAGTTTCTATAGCTATTTTGCCTTATACTTATACATAAGCAGAAAAAAGCTTTAAATAAAAGTTAATTTCAATTTGTAAATGATGTCAAACAAAGAAATCTAATAATTACTATCGTTTTCCCTTTTCTCCACAAAAATTAAACAATTTGGATGCAGTCATTACAGAAATGTCATTAACAATTATGAAAAAATTAATATCTCGAAAATTAACTGAAATTTTAAAGATCTAAGACCACTTTGACATTATAGCACAAAATTAGTCCTCTCCACTCATCGAGTAACACTTAAAACGTGGCGATTAACTTTATTGTCCTCACTCGCCAAACTCAATGGACACCACTCGCCAAACACGATGGTTGAAAGATCGATGCCAGGGAGGAAAGGGGTGAAATTCGTTCGGAATTTACGGCGTCCAAATCGGCAATTCTCCTGAGCGTAAGAACAGAAAGTAGCAGGGGTGATTCTGTCTCGAATTTTCTGAAAATTTAAGGTATTCGGTTCCGAAAAAAAAAAGCGGTCAGAAAATTCGGACATAAAAATATCGCTAATTTCGATATGGTCGCCGAAAAAAATCAATTTCGTGAATCGTTCGTAAAAAAAAATTGCCAATTCCGTCAAAGAATTGCAAAAAAACGTGAATTTCGCCCAAGGACCACACTTAAAAAATGCAAATTACGTCAAATCAAAACAGCACGGAAAAAACTTGAATTTCGTGAAAAGGTCGCGGAGAACATGCAATTTTCGTGACAAGATCGTGGAAAAACGCAAATTTTGTCAAAAAATCGCGGAAAACACAAATTTCGACAAAGAATCGTGGAAAATACAAATTTTGTGAAAAGATCTTGCATAAAACGCAAAATTTGTTGGAAATATTTAATTCTCTTAAGTTATTTTTAGCATACCAACTGCTTATTTTAATTTTTAAAACCCCATTTCATTATCTTGTCGTCCACCCTGCAGAGAACACGTTTTCCCGGCGACTGTCGAGATGTTTACGTTCTCAATCGGCGAGTTGAGTTATCTCACGGTTGCTCTTTGGAAGGAAACTTCCATTTTTCAGGTTCTATAGATGGCGCTGTCGTTCCGGAGATGCACGACGCTTCGTCTTTAGTTGACGTTTGCTAGGCTGTGATTCGTCCAGGTAATTAACTGTCCGTTTCGCGGTATTTTATGCAAATGTCTTATTTTTGAGGTGTATATATACCTGTACAAATTTCAGAGATGGGTGCTTGCTCTCACATGCAAGTATCAGTTCGTTCTCATCTTGAACGAACATTAGATTATAATGGGTATTCTTTTGAAACAATGTTCTTAGCTCTAGTAGAGCTCTGTCTAAAGTTAATGTCTCTTTTAGTTTCTAATAAATGTGTTTGCTTTTAAAATCTTTGTCATTAATCAACACCATCTCACCTTTCATACTTTACATTTTTCAGATAATTTATGAGTAGAAAGAGTATGTTTTTCCATATTTTGGGAAACATCGGTTATGGGCCACTCTTTTTGCCCATATTAAGTATTTAATTTAGAGATGGTGTTAAAGTTAAAAGTTCTAAAAGCTTAAAGATAGGGGGGCTCTAAAAACTAATGATGGAAATAGATAAACTTAACAATTATAACTATGCCACCTGGAAAGATGATGTGACAGCACTTTTAATGGACAAAGGGGCATATGAACATGTTAGTAATAAAGATTTAAAAGTTAAAGAAGATGCAACTCCTAAAGAGAAGCGCGATTTTGAAATTAAAAAGAATCAGGCCTATAGTACAATATATTTAAATATTAGTAAAGATTTAAAGCCACTGATTCGTGATACTAAGGTTGCGTCAGAAGCCTGGGAAAGACTTAAAGTTCACTTCCAGCCAGCAACGCGGGGAAGATCTATTGGTATTTTGGATGCCTACTTTAATTGTACTTATGATCCTAACGAAGCGATAGGACTGTATGGAGCAAGACTTAAAGAAATTTTAGAAAGTATGGGGGATACGGAAATAGAATTACCCGAAATTGTCAAAACTTACCAGCTGATTAGATTCCTTCCAGACACTTTTTCTGGTATCGTGCAAGCCATTTATAGATGGGATAAAAAGGACTTTACCTTTAACAAGGTATTAGATGAGTTAATATTAGAAGAGGACCGTTTAAAGCAAAGTAGGAAAGATTCGCTTAAAGGGGAAAAATCGGCATTAGAAATAAAGTTAATAAAACCCAAAGAAGTCCGAAAAAGAGATAAACACCAAAATCAGAATTGTTTCAAATGTGGCAAACCAGGTCATAGGGCTGTTAATTGTAGAAGTAACCCTAAAAATGCAAAACGAAAAAGTTACGTGACAGAAGCTAATTTTGGTCAGAATAACAACTTTCAAGATAAATTCAATTGGGTGTTTGACACCGGTGCGTCAAGTCATTTTTGTAACAACAAAGACTTGTTTGTAACGTACAAACCGGTTAACAATACTAAAATGACTCTCGCTGTAGGCGAAGCAACTAGTCCTATTGAAGGAATGGGAAGCGTAGATGTAAATTTCAGAGTAAATGGAAGAGTTAATGAAATACGATTACATAATGTAATGTACTCTCCAAAGTTAAGAAGAAACTTAATTTCAGGTGCAGTATGTGAGAAGAAGGGTTCTAAATTTGTAGGAAAGAATGGCAAAATAACCTTATTTGACGAAAAAGGTGAAAAAATGTTTTCAGCGTATAGAAAAAATGGACTGTACAGCGTAAAACCTACATACCCACAATCTGCCACTTATGTCGAAAATAATGCTATAACTTCGAATGCAACAGAACTAGATAAATGGCATCAGAGATACTGCCACATAAATAACCAGTACATTGTCAATACATCTCAGCATGAAAAGGTAAAAGGATTACCGAAGTTGAAATATCAGGAATTAGGCTGCGAATCGTGCAAAATTGCCAAAACAAGAAGAGTATCTTTCCAATCTCAAGAAGGAGGAAGAACAAACAAACCATTGCAATTACTACATATGGACGTCTGTGGACCAATGCCAACATATTCACTCGGAGGATCTGAATATTTTCTAACGATTATAGATGATTACTCAAAGAAGGTGACTGCTTATCCTATTCAACATAAAAGTGAAGCATTTGATTGTTTCTTAAAATTTCAGAAAAGGAATGAGAGGTTTTTAGGGAAGAAAGTAATAGCTATAAGGACTGACAATGGTAAAGAATTCGTCAACGATAAGTTTAAAGTTCATTTAGAAAAAGAGGGCATACAACACCAGAAGACGAATCCATATACACCAGAACAAAACGGACTCGCAGAACGATTTAATTACACAGCAGTAGATGCTATAAAAGCCATGCTGAAAGGTAGCAAAATGGACAAAAAATTTTGGGCAGAAGCACTTTGCTGTTTTGTATATGTATGGAACAGAGTAGCCAGAAAAGGTCAAGAGAAAACCCCGTTTGAATATTTTTGTGGAAGAAAACCATCAGTGAGCCATTTAGAGAAGTTTGGAAGCATTGCATATGTTGGAATACCTAAACAACAAAGAAAAAAGTTTGACATGAGAACGAAGAAAGGATTTTTAGTCGGGTATGCACATCAAACTAAAGGCTATAGAATATGGATTCCAGAGTTGGGTCGAGTCATCGAAACAATAAATGTATCTTTTGATGAGGAGTTTGGTATAAGAGAAGAGAAGAAACAAAGCTCAAACAGTAGAAGGAAAGAAGCAAAGCTCCGAAGTGGAGCGAAGCTGGACCCAAAGGTAAAAAGTAACGAAGGTAAAGGTGAGATTAGCCATGGAGGAAGCCGCAGAGCAATTGAACATGTAGAAACTCCAGAAGTACCATCAAAATCTGAAGTAGATTCAGAAGTCGAGACCATGAATCAATATCAAAATAACGAAGAATCAAGTACTGATTCTGAAGATGATCAAATTCCGTGTAAAAGTATAAAGTGGATCAGAGAAGCGAAGGAAAGAAGAGATTGTTCAAGAACAGACATCTACTACAAAATTGAAGGTAAAAATGTAATTCTTAGATCACATCCAGATGTGAAGAGGTACTGCTTGAAGAACAATATAAGATATGATCCGAATTTCTTTAGTTTTTCTGGAAAAGATAAATATTCAGGACCCGAACCGAGAGCTGAACCTATAACTGAAAACAAATTGTCTGACATTAGTGAAGAATCTGACACAGATTTAGAAGCCAATTGCATAGAAGTGGAAATTCCTAGATCATTTAAAGAAGCTGTCGAGTCTAACCAAAAGGAAGAATGGATGAAGGCCATGCAAGAAGAAATCAAAATGATGGAGCAGCGAAAAGTATGGGAATTAATTCCAAAGAAAGATGGTGAGAAGATTATACATAATCGATGGGTGTATACTATCAAGAAAAACAAAGAAGAAAAAATTATAAGATATAAAGCAAGATTAGTTGCGAAAGGCTTTAGCCAGAAAAAAGGAGAATCCTATGAAGAAGTATATAGCCCTGTAGTAAATTTCGCCATCATTAGATTGTTTTTCACTATTCTAGTTGGACTTTTTGGTTGGCTCCACCAACAACTAGACATCAAATGTGCATATCTTTATGCAAAATTGCAAGAAAGAATAGTCATGTATCAACCAAAGGGATTTCAAAGCCAAAAGTATCCAGATAATGTTTGTCTCTTGAAAAAAGCTATCTATGGACTCCACCAAAGTGGGAGGCAATGGTACTTTGAGATCCAAGATGTTTTAGAAGAATTAGCCTTCACCAGGTTAGAATGGACAAATTGTGTATTTATTTTTAAGAGAAGAATCTTACTACTCCTATATGTAGACGACAATTATATTTGGAAAGACAGCTGAACATATAAAGGAAATTATAGAACTCCTGAAAACAAAGTTTGACCTTAAACTCCTAGGAAAAACCAAGAGACTGCTTGGCGTTGAATTTGAAAATGAAAATAAGAAATTATATATCCATCAGAAAGAATACATTGAAAAAATTTGTAAAATTTACTCAAAGTATAAAATTCCAATAATATCGTTACCTATTGCAAAAGGCATAATTTATTCAAAGACCGACTGTCCTAAAACTGGAGAAGAAATAACTGAGATGGAGAAATACCCCTACAGAAATTTAGTAGGATGTTTAGCATTTTTAGCAAGCCGGACAAGGCCGGATATTGCTTTTGCAATAAATCTTTTCAGCCAATTTCAAGAAAACCCAAGCATGATCCATTGGCTAGGTCTACTTAAACTTCTAGGCTATGTGCAAGCCACTAAAAATTTCAAATTAAATTTATCAAATGTGACATCTCTAAAAGTGACGTGCTATAGTGATGCTGACTATGCATCTAACAGAGATGACAGAGTATCCATGAGTGGAGTTATGATGTTTGTCGACAAAGCTCCAATCATTTGGCGAAGTTTCAAGCAAAAATGCGTATCGTTATCTACGATGGAAGCGGAATACATCTCATTAAGTGAAGCAGCAAAGGAAATGATTTGGATAAGAAGAGTTCTGGAAGAAACTATCAAATCAAAATTAATCAACCAAGACTGTACTGAATATACATTACTGTGTGATAATAAAGCTGCTATCGACTTTTCAAAATCACCTATCGAAAATGCTCGAACAAAGCATATAGATATACGCTACCATTTTCTAAGAAATCTAGTGTTCGACAATATGTTCGAGTTGAAATATGTCCAATCTTCACAGAATTTAGCTGATTGTTTAACAAAGCCAGTAACAAAAATCTCTTTGAAAGCTTTCACTACTAAACTGTTTATCGATGAGTGACTGCTGTCCAATGGACATTTAAGACTGTTTCAAGTGAATCAGGACTTTATATGAACTTTTATTTTTATGTATTAAACTGTTTGCAAATGTGTTTATACAATTTTAAGATATTTGCATAAATACTAACGTTTTTTTTAAATCTTTCAATTGAAATTTAATAACTTTAAATTTAGTGTTAAAATTGTAATGCATTATCATCTTTAAAAAGTTTGCAAGTTTAAAGTGTTTTCTTTTAGGCTTCGGCAACTTGCCGATTTTTTTTTCTCAAAAACTTAAATCGTTAATGTATGTATTATAAGTAAAATGTTTAAACTTTAAATTTTCATTAAACTGTTTTTGCAAGTTTGTATTTCAGGAAATTTTATGTCAAAATTCAAAATTTACGTTTGGCATAACTTACCCTTTTGAAAGTTTTTTTTAGGCTGTTCTCTGTCAGAGTGTACGAAGGGGGGCAATGTTGGAAATATTTAATTCTCTTAAGTTATTTTTAGCATACCAACTGCTTATTTTAATTTTTAAAACCCCATTTCATTATCTTGTCGTCCACCCTGCAGAGAACACGTTTTCCCGGCGACTGTCGAGATGTTTACGTTCTCAATCGGCGAGTTGAGTTATCTCACGGTTGCTCTTTGGAAGGAAACTTCCATTTTTCAGGTTCTATAGATGGCGCTGTCGTTCCGGAGATGCACGACGCTTCGTCTTTAGTTGACGTTTGCTAGGCTGTGATTCGTCCAGGTAATTAACTGTCCGTTTCGCGGTATTTTATGCAAATGTCTTATTTTTGAGGTGTATATATACCTGTACAAATTTCAGAGATGGGTGCTTGCTCTCACATGCAAGTATCAGTTCGTTCTCATCTTGAACGAACATTAGATTATAATGGGTATTCTTTTGAAACAATGTTCTTAGCTCCAGTAGAGCTCTGTCTAAAGTTAATGTCTCTTTTAGTTTCTAATAAATGTGTTTGCTTTTAAAATCTTTGTCATTAATCAACACCATCTCACCTTTCATACTTTACATTTTTCAGATAATTTATGAGTAGAAAGAGTATGTTTTTCCATATTTTGGGAAACAAAATTCGTGAAAAGATCGCGGGAAAACGTAAATTTCGACAAAGAAGCACGAAAAAGAATCACTAAATTCTTCAAAGTATCGCAGAAAAACGCAAATTTCGTGAAAAGATCGCGGAGAAAACGAACTTTCGTGACAAAATCACGGAAAAAACGCAAATTTTGACAAAGAATCGCGAAAAAGAATCACAAAATTCTTCAAAGTATCGCGGAAAAATGCAAATTTCGTTAAAAGATCGCGGGAAAAACGCGAAATACGTGAAAGATCGCGGAGAAAATGCAACTTTCGTGACAAAATCGCAGAAAAAACGCAAATTTCGTCAAAAGATCGCAGAAAAAATGCAAATTTTGTGAAAAGATCGCAGAAAAGCGTAAATTTCGTGAAAAAATCACGGAAAAAATGTAAATTTCGTCAAAAAATTGTGAAAAAAAGAAAATGCAAATTTCATGAAAAGATTGCCGAAAAAACACAAATTTCATCAAAAGATTGCCAAAAAACCGCAACTTTCGTCAAAAGATCGCCTAAAAACAGAAATTTCGTCAAAAAATCTTGAAAAAAAAATGCAAATATTTTCAAAGAATGGCGAAAAAAAACCCCACAAATTTCGTTAAAAGATTATAAAAAACGCAATTTTGTGAAAAGATCGTGGAAAAAACGCAGATTTCGTCAAAAGATCGGGGAAAAATGCAGATTTTGCAAAAGGTCACGAAAAAACATGAATTTTGTCAAAAGATTGCGAAATTTGTTAAATGGTCGCAGAAAAATGCATATTAGTTGGTGCCGAGGGGGGTGGGGTACCTCTAACTTTTTTGAAAATTTCCTGTGAATTTATTTCATTGCAATTAATAGTAAAAATAAAATTTTTCAGTCGAGTGTAATCATATCGAATGGTAAGTAATATATATTAGTAAATTACAATGTTGATAGTTAGAAAAAACACAATTTTGTATGGAGCGTACATAACTTTGTTACTGGCCAGTGAAAAAAATCAGTGTACTGGCCAGTGGGTAAAAATGTTAATTTTGACCTATATTTGACATCCTCACATCCTTGCAAATAACTGGCATTAATTTGATCACCAACAGTCCATATTCTAGGCGGAGCAACTGTGAAATACTTGATCGCATACATTCTATATTCTAGGTGAACCAGCTCCAGCTGTAAAATACTGACAGACATTCATAATTAGATTGATGAAATTTTAATTTCGTTATGACAAATTAGCCAGACACAAATATTGAACTATTTATATTCATTGTTTTAAGTGCAAATCAGTTATTTCATAATGGAACCAGCATGCGATAGAGATAGATTAAAAAAATTAATATCTGAAAATCATCTTAAAAGCCATAATAAATTGGTCAATTAAGATAGTTTAAAAATAAATTGCATATGAAAGTAGATTTTTTTCCCCCTATATGAAAGGTAAAAATTGAAAATGTGCAATGTTTAGAAATTTTAAAAATTGCTATAACCGAAATGTCATCATTCAGTGCTGCTATTCGCAATATGATATCAACGTTACATACAGACACGTTTCTACTACTTTATAATAATACTAGGGGGCTCTGCCCCCTACGAGCTAAGCTCCTCAACTCCCGTTCAGACACCGCAAACTCTAACAGCACGCTAATTTGATCGGCTTTAAAAAGATTTTGGAAGATTGAATTATAATTTGAATTTGACAATTATAATCTGACGTAATTTTCACCAAACTTTTCTCTTTTTAATATTCACGAAAAATTCTTTTGTTAGAAATGAAATATTATGATCATCTTAAAATATCAAATTAATATCTCGTGCAATTTTTAAATTTAAACTGTTTTGCAATATAATTTTTTGTTCATTTTACGTAAAAAGTGTAATGTGGTGTAAATGTGACGCAAATTCTCCTATTTAAGACTTCTATGCATGTTAGTGAATTTATTATTTTACAATATTCTTTCTCTTTTAAAATGCACATGTAAGTATAGTTTTTATGTCGTAATTTTCAATGAGTTCCTGCTTTTTATATTTTCTGTATAATAGTCACGTGTAAAATAAATTTTTAATTTGAAACAAACATTATTGTTTGCGTTGTTTATACAGTTGGCAACAGTTTAAATTAATACAATTTTCTAAATTTTGTAAAAAATATCTCTCGAAATGCTGGAAATTTGAATTTAAAATAGAAATAAAACCTCAAAAAATGAGTCAAATTAAAATACTAAATGCGGTCTGCACACCGGGAAATTCTGACGCATAAAATGATCTAAAAATGATTAAATTCCTATGTGCAGTTTTTCCTCCTATAAAACTTTTTTAATGGAACGATTTTATCCAACTTTGGCATTAAATATCTCTTAAAATAATTCTTCGATTTGAAAACTGTCTGCAAGCGTGTTTATCAAACATTTCTCTATAATACTACATATTTTCATATTTTTGCATGCAACAGTTTTTTTTAATATTAACAAAGAAAGGCCATGATTAAGCATTCAAAGTGGATGCCGATCTGCCGGGAATATCTACGCAGATTTTCATTGGTCCATTTCCAAATCAAAACTTTTTTTTATATATAGAAGGAAAAACTACACAAAAGTTGCCATGATCGCAAAGAATTCCCGGTACTTTTATGTTAGGCGGGTGCAAATCTCGCCAATAGCTTTTTTTTTTAACTCGCCAGTTAGCATTTCTTTATTTTTCGAGTGGTAAATTAAAACGGTGCTACTTGGTTATACCATCGACCAAAAATCTGTCACCAGACTATTAGATTAAATGCCAATCATGGTTGATCGTAAATGTCACATTCACTTGACTTTAAGGAAGTTACATGTGTTTACGCCATCAAGGTGATTTTTATTTCGACGTTTTAATTGTATTTTTATTAATGTTATGCTAATTTGGCACAGATGTCATATACGCCTCATACTGACGCGATGTTTTTCTGACGCCAATGTCATATACGTAACGGGTACTTAACTGGCGACAATGTGCCGTTATTTTGCTTGATATGGTAACTCGGATGTTGTTGTTTATGCTGTTGATATTTTCGCCAAATTGGCGGCAGAAAAAAAATCGCACAAATATGGGACGTATATGACATATGTGCCGCTAATTTATTTGTTCTTTCGTTATTTAAAATAAAAAAAATATGTCAATTTGTACAATTTGGCGAAATTGGTTGACGATGGAAGTAGTACCACTGAAACATTGCTTTGAAGTTGAAATTAAATGTCATTATTTGTTGCATTGTCATATACAGTTTGGTGTGATTTTTTTTTTTTTTTTTTTTTTTTCGATGATTTGGCGAAAACATCGTTTTCGAATACCCATAACATATGCATTTTTAAATTATTTTCTATTATTTTTAAAATGAAATAACAATAAATTAAAAAAAAGTTTAATTAATTACTATAGAACAAAACAATTTATAACATTTTTTGCAAATAAAAAGGAAATAAATTCAAATAAACATTTATTAATAAATAAAAAGTAATAGCCGTGTTACCATGTCAGGCAAAATAATGCAATTTTGACGCTAATTAGGTACCCCGTCGCATATATGACATCTGTGCCTAACATTTTTCTTTTCATTTCGTTTTTAAAAAAAGAAAGAGGTGAAAGCCATTTATTTTAAATGTTTAAGTTTTATATGAAAGTTTTGTATTAAATAAAATGATAATGAAATACAAATTGAATAATGAATAAAAGTAACATGATACATTTCTTAGCATACATTTAAGGGAGGCCAATCTTCTCGGCAAATTAGTTTAAAATTGTAACCTTTTTTAAAATCTGAAAAAGAAATATCTGTTATGATTAAAATTTGAGTTGCCATCATTAGAAAAAAGTATTTAAAATTAGAAAAAAAATTAATATTTTGAAAACTAATTCAAATTTAAAAATTCTAATACCAGTTTTGAGATCTGCGGATCAATACTAATTTTTGGTGTTAATTTCATCGCAAAGTATTCCTTTTTTTAGGAGAAATCACTGTGAAACATAATCAGTTGTTTAATCAGTCGATTCAAAGAATCGTTACATTTCAGCCGTTTCATATATTCGTTTCATTAGGATTTTATATATATAGGGTAGATATGTTTCTAGTGATGACGCTGTACTTGAAAAATCCTGGGTCCCTTTTTTACAAAAGTGGGTCCCCATCAATAATAATTCATATTTTAAAGGAATAAATGAAATTTGCTTATTTGGAAAAGATAAAATAAGTGCATTGATTATTCTTTTAATAATAATTAAATAATGAATTAAAAACAGTATTATTTGCACTCAAATAAGATATTTTTTTTAAATATTAAGAGAAATTTCCTTTACTTTTTTAAAAGTAAAAACGCAAGATACAATTTTAATTGTAAAATAATGTTTATTTGAGAGTAGAAGATACCAAGTTCCACTAATAAGTATCACTAATGTTCGCATTTCTTTTAAAAAGGGGCAAGACGGGTTTATTGAAAAAGATATTTTTGCGGAAAAAAAGAATACTTATGTTAAGTAAAGGGGTACTTTTTGTTGAATGAATGGATGTTTTCATTACACTTCCCATTGAATTATTTGTGATGTTGGAATCAGACATTTTCCTTGGAAGGGAAATTCACATATAAATCATTAATAAACTTCAAATCCTAAATCTTCCGAAGGTAGGAGACATTTCAATGCAGTAAGAAGGGGGGGGGGGGGGGGTTCACTGGTCCACCCCCTGAATGCATTATCAAAGTGCACTGAAATCATGCTGTATTTTTAAGAATCTCATAAAAAAATAATTAAATCCCATTTTATGAATATTCAACCTATAAGTTTGGTTTGCACATCTTTTTTGGTGCTTTGGATGCTTTGACGAAATTCGCGTTTTTTCCACGATCCTTTGACGAAATTCGCTAAATTTTCGCGAACCTGTTACGAAAATCGAACTTTTCCCGCGATACTTTGACAAAATGTTATCTTTTTTCTAGAACCTTTGACGAAATTCTGCTTTATTCCGCGATTTGACGAAATTCGCTATTTTTTCGCGATCTTTTGACCAAATAGGTTATTTTATCGCGGCCCTTTACGACAATGGTATTTTTCCCGCGATACTTTGACGAAATGTGATCTTTTTTCGAGATCCTTACGAAATTCGGCTTTATTCTGCGATTTTTTTGACGAAATTCGCTATTTTTTCGCGATCTTTTGACGAAATACGCTATTTTGTCGGGGCCCTTTTACGAAAATTGCCTTTTTTCCGCGATATTTTGATGAAATTTGCGCTTTTTCGCGATCTTTTGACAAAAATCTGATTTTCTTCCGCGATTTTTTGACGAATTTCGCTATTTTTCGCGGTTCTTTGACGAAATACGCTATTTTTTGCGGCTCTTTAATGAAAATTGTGTTTTTTCCTCGATATTTTGATAAAATTTGCGCTTTTTCGCGATCCTCTGACAAAAATCGGCTTTTTTCCGCGATTTTTTGACGAAATTCGCTACTTTTACGCGATCCTTTGACGAAATACGCTATTTTTTTCGCGGCCCTTAAACGAATAGAGCGGTTTTTCGTGATACTTTGATGAAATTTGTGCTTTTTGCGATCTTTTGGCGAAATTCGGCTTTTTTCCGCGACTTTTTAACGAATTTATGCGTCCCACGGTACGCGTAAGAGCTGTCTTTTTGCGTCCTGTCTCCGATTTTTTGCGTAATTTACGCGCTATAGCGCGCCCGCGGCATCGCTGTTACTAGTTTCTATTACTAATAAAATAGTAAGCAATATAAGGTGTAAAAAAATCATGATTTTTTTTTTAAATAAAAAAAATCGGATTTTTATGATTTTTTCCCCAGCGTTCAAATACTGAATGGCTACCAGGAGTTTTAGGTTTTCAAAACAATTAAACCACTAATTGCTAACATAATCTATGTTTTTACACTTTAATTAATAAAATTATAATTATTAGTTAGTAATTACAGAAATTATAAAAACTGCAAATTAGTAGTTTCATTAGGTAATATTATACAATAATCTTATATACATTAATATTGTAATAATTATGTAAAACTTTATAAATACTAGTGATATTTAACATTTATTAAAATTATTAACTGCATTTTATGTTAAATAGTTAAAACTACATCAAATTAATAATTATTAAACAATTAACTCTCTAATTAGGAACATAATTTACATTTATAAGCCTTAATTATTAAAATGATAATAATGTAATATTCATTTTAGAAAGAAAAAGAGACGGGATGCTAGTTCCAAAAAAGGGCACTATTTCATGAGGAAATATATTAGTAATGTGTTTAGTAATGATATTACCGTATTTTTCGGCCAATTATCTCAGGATTATGTGCTAAAAAAGTTCTAAATTCTTTGCTGCGCATTATAGGCTGGTGCAGATAATCTGTTTTTTTCCGTGAGCAGCTAATTGGAATAATTGTGAGAAGAGCTAACGTTCCTCATATACCACAACAGATGGCGCCAGTAGATTTTAACAATGTACTTTGGAAAAATGTATCCCACAATGTAGTCCTTAATTAAGGCTGTTCTCAAATCCAAAGGGTCAACTTTCTGACATAAGTTTTAATTCATTTTTGTTCCGAAATGCATGAAACTAGAAGGTGTTATTCAGAAACTATGTCATCAAGCTGTTTTTTCCGTTTTCTTGTAAACGCAATAGATCTTTCAGAAAATACTGTCAAAGTTGGCATTTTGAACTGAACTTCTCAACAAAAGAAGAAAATCCAGTCAGTAAGGGGAGAAAAATGCTGTGTCATGTAAACAAAATCGCTTATAACTCAATAGGTAATTGATTGATCCAAAAATGGAAAACACAGTTCGATTCCAAATCGCTTCCATGGCCAATTTCATCAGAAGACCGCGAGAAAAACCCTCGAATTTTGTCAAAGGATTGAAAAAAAAAACTAATTTCATTCAAGGGTTTTAGAAAAAAACTCAGTGCTTTTCGCGCTTGAGGCCTCTGAAGCTGCTGAAGGTTTTTAAAAACGTCTTTATTGCCTATATGTGATTCTGCTTATCCTTCACACTTTAGAAATCCTACAAGAAGTTAGATGATGAAAAGTTAGATGCAAAATTAATGATGCATCATGCTTACCATGTTTTAAATAGAATGATAAAAAATTCCTAGTTTAATTTATTATTTATTCATTAAAATGACATGCAAAATTTGCAGACAGATTATGAAATTTTAAAAGCTTGTCTTTTAAAAGCAGCTACTAAACTTTCTGCCACTGGGGCATTAAGCAACGACTCCTTTCACAACTCAAGGCTGCATGCCATAGAGCAGTAACGGAGCATAATCTTATGACATGGTGGAAAACATTTTGCGATATCTTAGCCTCGAACGCAAAAGGAGATTAGGGTCTTATTTGTTTCTATTATACTGAAGAATATTTCAGTTAAGTGAAATTTTAAAGTATTTTAGGCATATTTTCTGAACTATCACAAATTTAAAATGAAGAAATAATAAATAAAAGGTTAAAACATAAAAATATGACTATGGTATTAATACCAGAAATATGAAAATTTAATGCAAAATGTATTTTCTTTATTTTCTAATTATTTCGCAATGTTTGTTTTCTTTAAAAAAATTCCTGAGATTTGCATATCTACTAAAATTTTTCCGTTTCTGTTTATAAATTTATCATTATTTTATGTATTTGATGAAGTAAAACAATATTACTTTTATCAAGCAGTTTACTTATGACTAATGCCATCTATTGACCAAATTTCAAATTTCCATTTCCAGTGCGAATTATACGACAACATTTATTTTAATTAGCGAAAAAATATGCTTGCGGATTATAGGCCGGAAAATTTGGTAGAAAAAAAAAAAAAAGAAGAATTTTTAGTATGATAAATAAAGTGTCCTTAATTTTTAATAATTTTATAAATAACAAATAGAAAAATACAATTAAATGTCATATTTTAATAATATCTTGTTTTTTTCTAAAGAAATAAAATTCTATTATTTTTGCAAGATCTTGGCCACATGAATTTAGAAATACTGTTGAATGGGGAAGTTTTTTACAAGTAATCTCTGGCTACAACTACAGGTGAATTTCAACTATTTTTTTAATGCAGGGTGCATTTTGCCAATTTCAAAAGGAGCATGGTGCGGCACCATTAAAAAAAATGGCCTAGAAGAAACAGTATAAGTAATTACAGAATTAATAAAAACTGCAATTAAGTAATTTCATTAGTTAGTAGCACAAAT
This sequence comes from Maratus speciosus, assembly GCA_963932465.1. Classification (NCBI taxonomy): domain Eukaryota; kingdom Metazoa; phylum Arthropoda; class Arachnida; order Araneae; family Salticidae; genus Maratus; species Maratus speciosus. Next base: position 148,342,443 of record OZ010791.1, read on the forward strand.
AACAAAACTAACAAATATTATTTGCAGCTTGTTTTGCATTTGTATTTAGGAAAATGACTGTAAACCACCAAAATTTAAACTTACACACATGTATGTGTATGCTAACTAGGGTGTAAAAAAATCATGATTTTTTCCCAGCGTTCAAATACTGAATAGCTACCAAGAGTTTTAGGTTTCCAAAACAATTAAACCACTAATTGCTAACATAATCTATGTTTTTACACTTTAATTAATAAAATTATTATTATTAGTTAAAAATTATAAAAACTGCAAATTAGTAGTTTCATTAGGTAGTATCATATAATGTCATATACATTAATATTGTAATAATTATGTAAAACTTTATAAATACTAGTGATATTTAATATTTAGCTATTAAAATTATTAACTGCATTTTATATTAAATAGTTAACACTACTTCAAATTAATAATTATTAAACAATTAACTCTCTAATTAGGAACATATTATACATTTTTTAGCCTTAATTATTAAAATGATAATAATGTAGTATTCATTTTAGAAAGAAAAAGGGACAGGATGCTAGTTCCAAAAAAGGTTACTATTTCATGAGGAAATATGTTAGTAATAGTAATGTCTAATGTATTTAGTAATGATACAAGAAAAAAAAAAATAAAGAATAATTTTAGTATGATAAATAAAGAGTCCCTAATTTTTAATAATTTTATGAATAACAAATTGAAAAATACAATTAAATAACATATTTTAATAATATCCTGTATTTTCTAAAGAAATAAAGTTCCATATTTTTGCAAGATCTTGGCCACATGAATTTAGAAATACTGTTGAATGGGGAAGTTTTTTAAAAGAAATCTCTGGCTATAGCTTCAGGTGAATTTCAATTATTTTTTTTTTTTTAAGGCACGGTGCATTTTGCCAATTTTAAAAGGGGCATGGTGCAGCACCATTAAAAAAAAAATCCTAGAAGAAATAGTATAATTACAGGATTAATAAAAACTGCAAATAAGTAATTTCCAGGGGTGCAGAATATGTCCAATCCGGCGATCTAGGATCGGGGGAAATTTTAACCACCTGGGGAAATTTTGCAGAAACAGACAATTGATTTCGATTTTAACAACAAATTCCATAATTCCCCGAGATAGAAAAATTTCACTACAAATAAAAAGATACGTATGGCAATCTTCTCAAAATCGATCTCGGAATAATATGTACCGTGTGTCAGGGGTGATTCTGTTCCGAATTTGCCGAAAATTTAAGGCATTCGATTCCGAAAATTAAAGAAAAGATCATCAATCTGAAAATTCTGACATAAAAATACCGCGAATTTTGTCAAAGAATTACGGAAAAAACGCGCTTTTCGTCACGAGATCGCAAAATAATCACAAATTTCGTCAAAATATCGCGAAAGAACCGCAAGTTTCCTCAAAAGATTGCAAAGTAACTGCAAATTTCGTTAAAAGATCGCGAAAGAACCGAAAATTTCGGCGAAAGAGCAGCAAGTTTCATCAAAAGAGCTGGAAAAAAAGCAAATTTTGTCAAAAGATCGCGAAAAACGCGCATTTCGCCAAAAGATCGTGAAAAAACCGTAAATTTCGTCAAAATATCGCGAAACAACCGCAAATTTTTACAAAATATCGCGAAACAACCACAAATTTCGCTTAAAGGTCCGAAACAACTGCAAATTTCGTCGAAAGATTGCAAAACCACCGCGAATTTCGTCAAAAGATCGCGAAACAACTGCAAGTTTCGTCGAAAGACAGCAAAACAACCGCGAATTTCGTCAAAAGATCGCGGTACAACCGCGAATACTCTCAAATTTCATCAAAAGATCACAAAAGAACCGCAAATTTCGTCAAACGATCACAAAACGATCGTGAATTTCGTCAAATGATCGCAAAACAACCGCGAAATTCGTCAAAAGAGGGCGAAATACCCAAGAATTTCGTCAAGAGGAAGGCGAAATAACTACAAAACTCGTGAAAAGGAAGGCGAAGTAACCGCAAATTTCGTCAAAAGATCGCGAAAAAACACGAATTTTGGCAAAGGGCCGTGAAAAAAACATCGTTAGTGCTGGGAGTGGATTTCCCCCCTCCCCCCACTCTGCTGCCAGGGGTCTGTCCAGATTTTTCTCACAGGGTCCTGTTTTTGTGAAATTGTCAAGTTTTTCTTATTTTTGTGAAAATTCTAGTCATAATTTTGTGAATTTTAAATTATCGTTGTCTTCATGTTCTATCCTTCATATATAAAAACTTAAGTAATATGCTCTTTGGTGAGTTTAACTGCTTACTTACAGGCCAGATTTTATTTTTAAATGACTAAATTTGCAAAAAGTTCAATTTGAAGGTGAAAAAGTTCTGTGAAAGGGCTATTTAAGAGACAAATAATTTTGTGAAGGGTCCTGTTTTGGGATAAAATGTTTTGTGAAGGGTCTCGTTTGGGGATAAAAAAATTTGTGAAGGGTCCTTTAAAGGACCTAAAGTTTTCCTAAACATATCCCTGGCTGCTGTAACCTTTCAGAAAATTTGCTGTAAATTTCAGATTTTTTTTCCCCTCAGAATCACCCCTTCCATTATATACTCGTGCATAAGTTGAGATATATTGGAAAAATAAATTTTCTATACCTACGTTAATACAGCATTTACCTATAACATACGTAAGATTTTGGGGAAATTTTCATGTGGATTGGGATTGGGGGAAATGTTGCGAGTAGAAACATTTTTTGCACCCCTGGTAATTTCATTAGTTAGTAACACAAATAACAAAATTGATTTGCAGCTCGTTTTGCATTTTATTTAGGAAAATTACTGTAAACCCCAAAATCTAAACTTACACACATGTATGTAGTAAAGGCAAAATTAGCACTAGCCACCGGCCACAGGGACAGTAAATGAAAAAAGTGGTTAGTGAAAAATTGTCTATCAGCGGCCACCTTCCGGCCACTTTTTTACAAGGAGATTATAAAATTTTCTTGCATTTCATCAAGGATTCTACTTTTTTTGGTTCCAATATATTTATATTAACATATTTATTTGGGCTACTCAGTTTTAGATTAATACTTATGGAAATTTTACTGTTTAGCATTTTGAAATTAAAAAAGTGGCCGTTAGTTTAAAGAAAGTGGCCACTTACATTTTTGACTATTTCTCAAAATTGTTATGAGCTATTGAACCAAAAATTGATTTATATGAATATTTATAATTTGTTTGTTCTTTTGGTGAAACTTTTGGATGCACTTATCAAGAATTTTTAACTTATATCATCATTCTAAAAATTGTCTAAATTTGTTCACATGTGCCCCGGTGGAAGGATAGTTGTGAACATACCTGGGGCACATGTGAACACATGCATAAAAAAGAGAAAAATAATTTTTGTGAATAAATACTTTGATAAAAACTAATTAGATGCCCTCTTTCTAGTTGTGTGAATATATCAATAAATGTTTCAACACATAGATACAAGAAATTATTCGTAAAATTGTACACTAATGTACCTACTTATTTTGAGTCACTTTTAATTGTTATCTTACTTCCAGTAAATTAAAACTGTGAAGCAATCCTAAAAACATTGAATTTATAGCTCAATGTTTGGCAAGGGTAATTAAATTTTAAACTAAGAAAAAAAAAGATGCATTCACAGACTTAAAAAATACACTTGTGAACTGTTCACATCTGCCCCCATATGTTCTGTTCACAAGTGCCCCATCTACCAACTTCAGCCTAACTTATAAAAAAAAGATATTTTTAATTGAAATAAGGAAACAAAACTTCTTGTAGACTAACCTTATTAATGCCACTATATAATGCAATGCTGATATTCTACTTTAAAAAATGTCTTGAATGAATTTTTACTTCAATAACTTAGAAGACTCTTTTACTTCACACCTTCTAAAACAAACAAATTACAACTTCCAGAAATAAAAATGGCTTATTGTTCTGAAAATTCAGCCAAAAGATGGTACCAGTACTACCATCTATTGGTAATTTTTGAATTTTTTTATTTCAAATTAAGTGAGTGAAATATGTACTGTTCACCCCAGAAGGAGAATTTTCTGTGTCAATCTGCAGCAAACAAAAATTTATCTGCAACCCAATAAGCCTACTATCATAAGAAATAACAGAAACACTTAAAGTAAGCAAAATTTCCATTTATAAAGAATATACATAATATAAGGATACAACAAATACCATAAATCTAGAGACTTGAAGCAAATTTCAGCTATTTTATAAGCCCAGCATTTATTTTTAAGTTGGTGGATTAATCTGCAAGGTTTAAAATAATCTGCAGCGCCCGCTTCCGTGCTGCACTGTTTCTGCTACTGGGCTGTTCACATGTGCCCCCCTCTCCCCTATATGATAACCAAAAGAATTATGAAAATGAGTTAAACCCATTCATATAGGATAAATATAAGTTAGCCACTTATATCTGAAATCCTCAAAATAATTAAATAACAGCACTATTACCTTTCAGAGTGAATTATTAATTAGCATTTTGCTGCTTTTTCAATCCCTAATTATTTTTTATTTAGTATATATGAGTTACAAAGTTAAAAACATTTATTCAATCTATACCGAAGAAGCTTTTGCTGAGCTTTTTTTTATACCAATTATTTCTTTGCTGAGCTCATTTTTATACCAATTATTTCTTTTTCTCTTATGCATTCATTTAAATTTAGCTTTGAAAAGATGTCTAAACACAAAAACAATGTCTAAAGATATGCTGTTACACGAAATTTCAGTTTAAAATAATAATTTTTCATGAGTTATAAGCATTTAAAAATACCCCTCTCACTCAATTTTTTGCAGAAAATGATCTTCCGTTAAACATGTAATGTTGGATAAAAATGCTCATTTTTCTAAATATTATTAATAAAATTAGCTATATATTTTTTTAGAGATTCTTAATAATGTATTTTATTAAAAGAATGGTTTATAAAACTTTTTAGAACTCGAATATTGTTTTTAAAAAATATTTTATCTAAGGAGTTAAGAAAAATATGAAAATATGTAATTCATTTTTTTTTTTTACATGTGCTACCCATTTGGCTGATTTTTTTTTATATATATAGTTTAAAAGGAAACCATTTAATAATAAAAAAATTAGAAAGGTGTTTTTTGAAATTCTTGAGAAAAAAATTTTTTTGTTAATTTTACAGAATATATCTAAAGTATTGTTAAAGTTCAAAATTCTTCAAAAATACGTGTAATAATAATAAACAAATATTATAATTAAGGGTGCTGATCACTTACAATCCCGTTTTTCGTTCTCCATGTAAACCTATGGGAATATTTTTTCTCACTTTTCTAAGGATATCTCATGAAAAAATTAAGATTTTTGAATTTTGTTTTCTGTATGCAATTCTTAAAACTTGCCACTATTCATCCTAGTTTTCATTTTATATTAAAAATAATTTTAAATATTTGATTTTACGTGAAATACTCGGAGCATGACCCAAAAATTTTCTAGCTCTCATTAAACTGTAAATTCTGGCAGTTCTATTAGGTCGTTTGGAAATTTAAAAAAACACGAAAAAATGTACAGTTTCTAATTTATCCATTGATATAAAGATATTTCATTTCAATTAATTAGGGAGGGAGCTATAATTAAAACAAAATGCATATATGTATATTCTGATCAGTCCATTGCCTACCCCCTCGACACAATCCATCACTCCATGGGGAGGGACACCCCGCCGCGTTTGCTCGGACTCCGGGGTAATAAAAGTTGGGTCGGGGAAATAGTTAAAGGGGGTAGAAATAGGTAAGAGATATGGAAGTTTTCAAAGTCAATTTAGCAGGCCCTGATTACCGAACAGGCACGTTTAGCTTCTGCTTCCCTCAGAAAATTTTGAAGGGACTCGAAATTGAGAAAACAGAATTCGAAACTGAGAAAACAGGGGGCCCCAAATGTTATATTAAATTAATTCCATTCAAAAATTGTATATATATATATGTGTGTGTGTGTTTGTAATGCGCGTGTGTGTGTATTTATAAGTGTTTCATGAAAATATCTTTCATAACACATTAATTTTTCATATACATAATACACCAGTAGTTTAAACCACATGATCACAATTCTTCAGTTTGTCCATTATTTTAGATGTATGTTTATTTTACACATTGAATTTGAACAATATTGAACTTGATTTGTATGCACAACATAAAATATTAGTAACTTAAACTACTGCTAAAATTTAAAGAAATATTTCAAAATATTGATATTTTATATTGAGCATACATGATGAATTTAACATTTTTATGTCAATACTATGCAAAATTATTTTTCCATATTTTTCTTGATTGCGTCCAATTTTCCTGTTCATAGTATATATAAGAGAATATAAAAAGTTGTTTTATTAGCTATATGTGTTTAATTTTAATTTAAACCTTTTATAGCTATATGTGCACTCAAATAAGCCACTCTTTGGTGTAATATTTATAGCATTGGTGAGTTACAATTTAGAAAACCCTTCTGGTATAACCCTTCTAGGGGGCACCGAAATGAAGCTGTACTTCCCATAGCTTCAGAGGTCGGGCCCTGCTTGGAAGTGCATTTAATTTTCAGGAATCGTAATTTTATAACCAAAATTTCTTTCCATGCTTTTAAACTGAATACAGTCGAACCCGGTTAAGACGCGTTTCAAGGGAATGGACCTAAGTCGCGTATTAAGCGGGATCGCGTATTAAACGTGATTTGTATAATGTTGCAGGAACTGGGCTTATTTGCACATCTAATCGTCTAAATGAACTTTAGAGCTTTCATTGATATGTTTATGGTCGAAAAATGTGTCTTATACATATATTTAGATTTAAATTTAATTGTATTCCACTTTACCCAGTCTATCTTTTTACAGGACAGACTGGAATAAAAACTGAAAATAAATATGGACTCAAATATGCGGCTTTATTGTCGATAATACGTTACAACCAAAGATAAAACAACAAAAATAATTTTTCTGCTAGACTATTTTTTTTTTAACAGAAAGATTAAAAATATTAAATTTTTGAAGCATAATCCAATTGTTAAAATCATATTTAGTAGTTGTGATAATGAGTGCCAATATAATCTGTCCTTTTTAATGTAAGAAAAAAAAACTACCCTTATTAATCTTTGTGTAAAAAATATTGTTAGCAATGTTAGCATAGCAAAAAGTAACGAAAACATAAAAGAATTATACACCAGCAATCGTATTTGTTTCATCTATGCAAATTTTTTTTTTTTTTTTTTTTTTAAATATAACATGCATTATAAAACATAATAGTGATATAACATACATTTAAAAACTCACTAACAACAGGTATAATTATCTTTAATCATAATTTTATGACGTATCTGAGCATCCTGAATTCCTCTATGTATCCCTCTCTACGACAATAAAAAATACACGAAACGAGAGACAAAGAAAATTAGAACACGGGATCAAAGAAGAATTGCAGTGTTGCTAATTTAGAGGGGTTTTTTATTCAAATATCTATCACTATTTTCGAAATGTTCCTTTAATTGATCTGTTATTAAATAAAGTAAATATTAGTATACAGAAACAGTGCTTTTTATATGAATAAAATATCCGCTAAAATGGAAACACTGGAGAAGAAAGAAGGAATTCGCATCTTCACCAATGAATTTGCGTCTTAAACGTGATTTTTTACCACAAAAGACATGAAAATTTTTCGCGTATTAAGCGGGATCGCGTAATTCCGTTCGCGTCTTAAACGTGATATTTTTGCATTAGTCTTACGGGCGATGTTCAAGGGAGCGGAAAAAATCCGCGTATTAAGCGGGATCGCGTATTAACCGTGAGCGTCTTAACCGGGTTCCACTGTATTTTAAATCTTTATGTAGTTCATTTCAATAATTTTCCAATAAGTTTTATTATAGTTTTTCATAATTGTTCACGTTTTAAATTCTTATATTCAATTTTAGATTATTTATATTAGCTATGTACTTAAGTTATAACGGAAAAATACATCAAATTGCATTTAACAATAAAAAAAATCTTAATTCTCATTACTCTTATTTTTAGAGTAATAATTTTAATTTAAACTGCTTATGTTTTTTCTTTTTTTTTTCACAAAATATTTTTTAAAAAGGTGAATTAAAGTTTTTCACCTATGTCAAAGTATTAATTTAGAATTAGTATTCGTTTCTTTAAATATAAATCAAGGAGTTTCAAGAATCAAAACAAAATACCTCAAGAATCAAAAGCCTTTTTTTAGTCCTTTCGAGACGGCATCCCTTGCACAAATTTTATTTGGATGGCACCGCTTTTTTTAAAATAGTTCCCTTTACTTGTAAAATACCAAACAATACTGTAATTAAAAAGGACAAAAAAATAATTTATTAATGAAAAAAACAGATTCCACATGAACTGAACCTTTTGGTGATGCATATATGCATCACCCGTCCCGAAAGGGTTAGTATAGGGTAGCAATTTCTTAAATACAGTATTTGCGCATTCAATTCAAATGGCGAGGAGTTCCGGCATGTAGCAGTAGATTTTTAGAAGACTGTTTACAATTCGTTATTTCAAAATAATATAGTATTTCAAACTCAGTGTGCAGGAAGAAAAGGAAAGGAGGGGTGTGGGGTAAACATTTTGGAAGGGGTAGGGATATAGTGGGAGAGTAGAAAAATAAATAAATAAATAAATAAAAATGAGGAGTGACGAGTTTTAAGAGTGATTTTGCCTGAATTAAATTTCAGCTTTATATATTACGCGCATAAAAATATATATGTAATATACAGGGCTGTACAAAAGAATTCAAGTACGTTTCTGCCTATTGGTAGTGAATTTTTAACTGTTATGCGTTTTCTTATTATACTAAATTTTAGCAGACTGTGTAGAATATGTAACAGATATATGGGTCATATACAGAGCTGCAGAGACGAATTAAAGTACCTTTCCGAATGTGGACGGTAATTACAGATATCCGATTTTCAAATGCGCTATTTCTAAAATGTTTTCTTGGTTATCATCTTATTTACATTATTAAACGGCGAAGTCTTGATAAAGCATTTTGGAAGTGTTGGAAAGTGTTTTATAATCTATGCTTGGTGCATGATTTTTCTTTCCTATTATTTATTTATTATTTTTTCTTTTAGTACTAAAATTATACTCTGATATTTATTTTTTAATTGAATATACATATATAAAGTGTGTGCGATTTACAGAAATAAATTTTGATTAATTATTATGTATTCGCTGACCTGCCAGTTGTTGCCTTGGGCCATGATAATTATTTCAAACATGCCAAAATCAGTGTTGAAGGATTTTATATTTTAAAACGAAAATCTTTACAAACGACCATCATGGTGGAGGACCCAGTGCCTTCGGCTGCGTACACGGGAGGTGCTATGCAGCTCGTCGATAGTGAACACACTATATATGCTGCGTCAGGCTATCACACTCAACTTTTTTCTTTTTTGTTTCCTTTTTGAGCATTTTAAAATTTTATGCCTCTGTACGATTAAGTTATCTACTTATGTAAATAAGAAAAAAATTTAATTTTTATGTATAATCAAAATGTATATGATATATGTCGATTTTGTAAATGAATTTAGTGTTCAAAGCATACATTTTTCATCTGTTACGCTCCATATATTTCCTTTTATATTTTGTTTGTTTTATTTTCTATCTGAAATTTTGCTGTTATATAATCGAGAATTAAAAAAATACGTAAATATCTTAGGGGCTGTACATATATAACAATATCACTTTAGAAGGAGGGGGACTCTGGCATTTGATATCGTCCCAGTGGCAGAAAGTTTTGTAGCTGTCTGCGACAAGTTTTTAAAATTTCATAATCTGTCTGCAAATTTTGCTTGTCATTTTAATGAATAAATAATAAATTAAACTAGGAATTTTTTATCATTCTTTTTAAAACATGGTAAGCATGATGCATTCTCATTAATTATGCTTATAACTTTTCATCATCTAACTTCTTGTACAATTTCTAAAGAGTGGAGGATAAGCAGAACCACACATAGGCAATAACGATGCTTTTAAAAACCTTTGGAAGCTTCAGAGGCCTCAAGCGCAAAAAGCACTGAGTTTTTTCTAAAACCCTTGAATGAAAAAAATTTTTTTTCCAATCCTTTGACAAAACTTGTGTTTTTTCGCGCACTTCTGATGAAATTCGTGTTTTTCCCCCGACCCTTTGACGAATTTTCCGTTTTTTCCGCGATCCCTTAACAAAATTCGCATTTTTTTCTGCGGTCTTTTGAGGAAATTATTATTATTTTTTTTTTTTTTTTTTTTTTTTTTGTAATTTTTTGGTGATATTAACATTTTTTTCACGGCTTTATGATGAATTTCTCTTTTTTGCCGATATTTTTGGACGAAATTTGTTTTTTTCCATAATTCCTTGACAAAATTCGAATTTTTCTATTCTGCGCCCTTTTGAGGAAATTATTGTTATTATTTTTTTTTTTTTTTTTTTTTTTTTTTTTTTTTTTTTGTAATTCTTCGGTGAAATTCACGTTTTTTCCATGGCTTTTTGACAAATTTCGCGTTTTTCCCGATATTTTTGGACGAAATTTGAGGGGATTTTTTGCGATCTTTTGACAATATTCGCGCTTTTTCCATAATCCTATGACGAAATTCGCGTTTGTTCCGCGATTCTTTGACGAAATTCGTACTTTCCGTGATCTTTTGATGAAAGTTGCGTTTTTTCATGATCCTCTGACGTAATTCGCATTTCCCGCGATCTTTTGATGGAATTTGCATTGTGTCCGCGATCCTTTAACGAAATTTGCGTTTCGTTCGCAATCCTTTGACAAAATTCGCGTTTGTTTCCTGATCCCTTGACGAAATGTGCGTTTATTTCACGATTATTTGACGAAATTTGCGTTTGTTTCACTATCTTTTACCGAAATTCGCGATCTTTTACAGAAATTTGCGCTTTTTAGGCGATTTTTTTTGCCAAAATTCGCGTTTTTTACCCGATCTTTTGCCGAAATTTACGCCATTAACACGATCTTTTGCCAAAATTTGCGCTTTTTACGCGATCTTTGGCCGAAATTCGCGCTTTTTACGCAATCTTTTGCCAAAATCACGTTTCTTACACGATATTTTGCTGAAATTCACTTTTTATGCGATCTTTTGCCAAAATTCACGCCATTAACACGATCTTTAGCCGAAATTTGCGCTTTCTGCGCTATCTTTTGCCGAAATTCACGCTTTTTACACGATTTTTTGCCAAAATTCATTCTTTTTACGCGATCTTTTGGGGAAATTTACGCTTTTTATACGATCGTTTGACGAAATTCGCACTTTCTACACGATCTTTTGGCGAAATTCGCGCTTTTTACGCGATCTAACGCCAAAATTCACGATTTTTGCGCGATCTTTTGCCAAAATTCAAAATTTTTATGCGATATTTTGCCAAAATTGACGTTTCATTCGCGGGAAAAAATTGTCCAAAAGTTGCGGACACTTTTTTAAATTGATTTCATTAGTGCACACAATAATTGTCCGCAAAAGATTATTTTTGTCCGCGACTATGTCGCCGTGTCGCGTTGTTACTGCCGCTGGAGATATCGTAAGGTACCTGTAGGAGGTGTTGTCTTTTGATAATCTTTATCATTTTTTATCCAAGTTTTTTTTTTTTTTTTTTTGCATCAAAATAGTCTTTTAACTTTTTGCTTAGTCCGCTATCTATCTTTATGAAAGTACAAAGTTGTTACTAAAACAAATTAAATAATTATAAAATAATTTTATTCTAAAATATGGAATATACCAACGTTTGGCATTCCTACTCTTCTGCCATATGGGCATATAATGCGTTGTTAGAGTAACCAGGTTCGAAATTATACTTGTTTTTTTACTCGTAAAAAAATGGGGAAGAATACTGGCCAGTTGTTTTGTTGATAAGAACTTACTTCTGCTTACTCTTTTCCCATACAGGGAGCAAGTGCAGGAAAATGTATTATGTAATAAAAAGCTATTATTAAACACTTTTATGTAATATTTCCTTAAAATGTTTTTTGGTATAAAGCTATTTCATGTTTAATAGTACTTTATTGACTTTTCTTTATTAAAATCAGAAAAATATGTGAATAATAAATGTATAATATCGCTGCAAACGTATGAAAAGAAAAAGGAAGAAAAAATTGTAAAAATATAAAGAATTCTTAGACATTGATAACGATTGGGGGGAGGGGGGGCTCGAGGAATGATAACGTATGATATTGTAAAGGGGGCAAGAGGTCCACAATTCCCCTAAATTTGATAACGTTATATATGTACAGCCCTTTACAAACAAATTCTTTGTTGTAAAATTTGTTTATGAATTTGTGAAGTATTTTGAATAATACTTTTGCAGCTTTTATGTGGTAATATTACTATAAATTATTTAGTTTAAACTAAACTCGTAATATCTAATTATTATAATATAGTATTATAATATATAGTACATTATTCCTGGTATTTTAATTGTTTGAAGAGCATTATATATAAATAGATATATGCTGAATTGAAATATTTAATTTGTAATATACATACAGTAGAAGATCTTTATAACGCAATTCTATATAACGCAATTCTCCATATAACGCACAACTTCTCAGATGTAAACAATGATTTTTGCAGTTGAAAAGCACCTGCACTTTCACATTGTAAAATATTGCTACTCTCTAGAGGACTAAATTTCATTCATTAGTTCAACTTTATCTTCTAATTTAAGACCTTTTTATTGAAAAAATGCTATTATTACAATAAACATTTTTGAAAATGCCTAATATAAGGGATGGTTGTGTCAGTTATATTTGGATCATGTTTATAAAGTAAATTTAACAATGTCTGACCTATATTATGCAAAAATTTATAATTTGGATAACTCTTGGTAACAAGGAATGCAGTATAAAGATATTCTAATGTATTTTGATGTGTTTCAGACATATTTGGCCATGTTTACTAGGTGAATTTAATGATGTGATCCATATAACGCAAAATTCTATATAACGCACAACCTTGTGCTTTTAGGTTTGCGTTATAAAGATCTTCTACTGTAATTTAGGATTTATTTGTACATAATACTGCATTTTTCAGTGATATTTATTATTGTTATTTTTAAATCAAGATTTTGTTTTTCTTTCATGTTTTACAGAAAAAATTTCAATGATCAAAAATTGTATGGTAATAAAAAGTGAGCTTTGTTTTATTAGAAAGTAGGTATAAATAAACATTATGCAATCATTCAATGTATCCAACTATATTTCAATTATGATATTCTTGACAAATTTTATTCCAAAGCATAGTTTTAACAATAAATGAAATTCTAAAAAAATAGAGAATGAATAAATAAAAAAAGATAAATAAATGGATTCCGTTATGTATTGTTGTACACCATTACAAATAAATCAGTTTTGCTTTTCATGCAATCTTTCGGAAAAAATTTCTGCGAGAAAATTATAAAAATGTTTGTTATGTGTAAATAAGGCCATGAAATTCTGAGATGATACCTTTTTTTTTAATCACTCATGTATTTTTCCTGAAATTTTGTAATTTGCGCAAAATTTTTGCAGTTATATATTATGCAGCATGTATATTGATCTATATTGAATATTGTATCTTTAAATTGAATAGATGACAATGCCAGAATGAACTGAAAATTAATTATATGTATTGAGCTTAGCAATTTTGGATATTTGTTAATAGTGTAAATTTTATTGAAAGATCATCAAAATTAAAAAAAGAAAAGAAAAGAATTTGATAAAATATGTGAAAGATATCTATGAATCTTCCTAATGGATGAGAAAACTCTACTATGGTATATCTTGAGTAATTAATGCTTTTTAAATAACTTTTAATCCTAAGTTTTAATCTACATAAAAAATGTGCTTTATTTACACTGGCCTCCAAAAGTTAAGGTACAGGGACTGGATGCTTTCGATTGCACACGTTTTGTCAAATATCTACAAAAAATATTGGCGAATTGTTCTTGAACTTCTGGGATGAAAAGAACATGTTTGATTTTATATTTATCGGTGAAGATTTAGTCGGGGGGTACAATTAGGGGGCTAATAATAAATTTAATAATAAAATAATATTTGCGATCACCTATGTAACAGGAAAGGCTGGAAATGGTTTGTCACTGTGGTAAATGGCTAATTGGGTCCTGTTCAATGTTTGTATGCATTTGTGTAAGCATAACACTCATATTCGTGAAGATGTTAACGTTTTTGTGAAAAATTCAAAGGGTTTTTGTTTATAGCATACAGAGTTTTCAACCAAATTTAACGTAACTTTCCAAAAACCTGACAAAGAGTAGTAGAAACATTATATTGCAATTAAAACATGAATATATTGAATATTTGATGAGATATGGGCATTTTTACGAGATAATTTTTAACTGCGCATGCGCGGAAGATTTCAAAATTTTTATTTCATAACTTGGTAGTAAGCTATTTAAGTCAACTTATATAAAAAGTCCAGTCAAATATCGCGAAAATTCACAAAGATAGGGTCGATATAGTGAGTTGCCTCCTAGAAATAGCTTTATTATAAGGGATTTTCCACAACTTTTCAATCAGCTCTCTATATCTTTCTAAGTTTTCACAATATTTGATTGAACTTTTTTTTTAAGTTGCCCCAAAATACTGACTACCAAATTATGAAATAAAAATTTTGAAATCTTCCGCGCATGCGCAGTTAAAAATTATCTCATAAAAATGCACATATCTCATCAAATATTCAATATATTCATGTTTTAATTGCAGTATAATGTTTCTACTACTCTTTGTCAGGTTTTTGGAAAGTGGTGTTAAATTTGGTTGAAAACTCTGAATGCTATAAACAAAAACCTTTTGAATTTTTCACAAAAACGTTAACATCTTCACGAATATGAGTGCTATGCTTACACAAATGCATACAAACGTTGAACAGGACCCAAATAGTCATTTACCACAGTGACAAACCATTTCGAACCTTTCCTGTTACATAGGGGATCGCAAATATTATTTTATTATTAAATTTATTATTAGCCCTCTAATTGTACCCCCGACTAAATATTCACCGGGAAATATAAAATCAAACATGTTCTTTTCATCCCAGAAGTTCAAGAACAATTCGCCAATAATTTTTGTAGATATTCGACAAAACGTGTGCAACCGAAAGCATCCAGTCCCTGTACCTTAACTTTTGGAGGCCAGTGTAAATGATCTGTAAGAAAAAAGACAGATCGGGTAATATTTACATTCGGATGTAACTATGTCAATGCAGAATTAATACAGAAATTATAGTTTTTTGTTCTATAACAAAATTTTTATATTCTTAAGGAAAGGTGTAATAATAAGCTTCGGGGAAAAACATAAAATAATAATAATAATAATAATTTTTTGACAAGGATTCTGCATTTTTTTAATCTGAATTTACAATCACATAATTTAAAAAATGAATATTATTTGAAAATTTAAATATGCAGCACAAACCTATTATTATTTTTATTTCCCTTTCAGTTAATATTGTTATGAATATTTTTGGTGGGAGCAAGGTTGAGGGGGAGGGCAGGGGTGTACTTAACATGCGAAATACTAATATTCATTTGATAATACTTTCCCCCTCATTTGTATACATGTATTAATAATACTTTGATATTTTGTCTTTGTGAATCATATATATATCGCATGTATTGCTGCATGTATGTTGTATCTAGTATATTTAATATTATATCATTTGATTGAATAGAGAAATAACTGAAGAATCACTTTATTCATCCATTTCAAAGTTCTTGCCTCTAAAATGTACAGTCGGAAAAAAAAAAAAAAAAAAAAAAGAGGGAGAGAATGAGTGAGTGAGATAAACACCTTATACATTTTAATCATCAAATTGTCCCTGAAATAAAGAAAAATAGCCATTATCTGGAAATTATATCTTAAAGATAAGTTTTGGTGTCATCTTAGTAGTGAAATTGGACTAAACTCTGAAATTTTCAATTCGAACACATAATTTTGTCAACATATTTTTTTTTCGGTAATATTTACATTAGAAATCAAAAGAGAAGTAATTCAGCAAAGTAGTTTTGGAGTTAGACAGGTTTCAAGTTTGGAATTCCTCATGTTAAATCAATCTGTAACGGTTGCAAACCAGATTGAAAGTGGTCAGTTTTTTAAACATAACTCAAAACTACTTCGAGGAGCTGTAATTTTGGTTTCCTATATCTAAAACTTTTAAAATTCGATTTTTTACCTGCATTGTCATCAATTTCTTTACAATGAAGATATGGTTAGTAGTTATTACAATATATTTATAAAAAAAAAAAATTAAAAAAAATGGCCATTTTTTCCCCCATTCTGACCAGAAAATCAGAGTTCTAACTTTTTACGGATGCTCTTTCATCTTCACCTAACACTTCCTTTATAATGGCTGTTTCATAATAATGGAAGCTATCAGTCCATCAGAAGGAAATAACTCGGCTAAAGCGGAAATTCGGTTAGCAGGACTCGGATAATCGGAACTTTACTGTACTTGCAAAAAAAAAAAAAAAAAAATTAGTCGACAATAATTTTGAAAATAGTGTTTCGGTTCGTATATTTTTCCATTTCCAGCCCTGATAAAAAGGCATATTTCGAATAAAATTAGCAATAAATGAGTGCCTTACACTACAACAATTTCTCCTCTCTAATTCTTATCATTATTATCAAAATATCTAAGCTAAAAAAAAAAATACTTTTGATTGTTAAACACAACATAATGAATAAGTTTTGATTTGAGCACAGGATTTATGGTTGAAAGTATTCTTTACAATACTGCTATTGATGAGTATAAATATGAAATTAAAACAGGTAAAATAAATATATTTTGATGGGATGTTCCAATGTGCGACATATTCCCCTGTCATTAAAAATATTTTACAGGATTATATTTTTTTACAGTGAACTATGAAAATACCCAATTTTGGGGTATTTACTCAAGGCTCGGATAAATACCCAGGTGCATGCTCCAGGTAATACCTGCGTATTTACCTATCCCATATCACTGTGTGTAACTAATAGGATAAAATCGCCACTCTCTGTCCATATTTTCTTTACATAATGACCTATAATAATATTTTTATCTATAAACAGTCTTTTATTTAAATACATATTGTAGTAATTAATTATAATAGATTGTGTTTTGACTTTTCAGTAGTAAATTAATGTTGCTTTACATAAACAAAAGAAGAAATTCAGAAACTTTGAATATTATGTAATTAAATTTGCAAAACGAGTCATAAACAATATGTTTATTATTTAATTGTTTAAAATTTACAATGGTTAAATTTGAAGGCAAAGATGATAATATAATAAACACGATATAAATAAGTAAAGGTGAAACATGTAAATCATTTTAGCCAGAAAAACTATACTGAATCACTTTTTATTGTCATATTTCATTTTCATGAAACATTTGCTAAAATTTATGCATTTATAAAAGTCGTAATTATTCTACTTTAACTTACATGAAACAGCGACGGTTGCGTCGCTGTAATAATAATAATAATAATAATAGTAAAATTGTTCAAAGTGATCTCGACTATTTTAAAAACTGCCAAAGCATTCTGTAAATTGAAGTAATGTGCCCCTTCTATCTAACGAAAATGACTGCTAGAATATGGGCTGCTAGAAAAGTCCCTACCCCCACTGGGTCATAAATTTTTGTCAACAGACAGCTGATAAGATGTTGGACAGTTGGACTTCACGGCAATTAAGGATAAATGCTTCTTGACAGCTTGTAAGGGGGGTAGGAACAAACTACTCTCTCAGCCGAACGTGATATTTTCTGCAAGTGACCAACAGCCTTAAACTATAATTTCATTTCTAAAAACCTTTTTTAATGTTATTTAAATAAATTAAAGTATAAAATTCATATTTCTGTTACAGATAATTAACGGCACAGATGTCATATACACCCTATATTGGCGCGATTGTTTTCTGACGCCAAAGTCATATACGCAACGGGTACTTAACTGGTGCCAAAGTGTCGTTATTTTGCTTGATATGGTAACCCGGATGTTGTTGTTTATGCTGTTGATGTTTTCGCCAAATTGGCATAAGAAAAAAATCGCGCCAATATGGGGCGTATATGACATCTGTGCCAAATTAACTTCCGCTATGTATTCAAATAAAATTTCCATTATACTAACTCAAAAACAACCAGTAAGTATAAACTGATTTGTAAAGCTATATTCATTCAAACAATCTAAGCTTTGCATCTTCTTTAAAAAATGTGGAAAGTATAAATTTATAGTTTAAGTTTTGTTTCACCTATAGGCTTCAAAATAAAATAAAAATAAAGTAATAAAAACTTAAATAATCACTGGTATATTGAGATTATTCAGAGCATAGATTATGATGAAAAAGATGCAAATATAAAGTTTATGCATCCCAACGGGCCTTCCACTTCATTTTGCTGGCCAAATAATGATTATTGCAACGTGCCCTTCAACCATATATTATGTAGCATTGAATTGACTACTGCAACAGGACGGCCATATGCTCTTTCAAAAGAATCTACTGAAACAATCAATCGTAAGTGGAGCATTTATAAAAAGCAATATCTAGTGAAATAATATGTTGTATTTCCTATTTCCATTTAAATTTATCATAAACACCTTTAACCATTCAATTATAAAAAAGTGCAAATCTGGCACAGAAATAAATCTAATATTTGAAATTGGTTAAAACTTGAAAAACTTCTGTCTCATATATGTAAGTAAATTTTGTATGTATATATTATATCAGTAACAAAGAAAAAAAAGTATGATTTTATTACAGGATATAGAACTTAGAATTTTATGTAACATATTGTTAAATTATACACAAAATTTATCAAAATAAATCTTTATTCATTTGCTTTTTTAATAACTTCATTATTTTTACCTTGAATTGCTACTAATTCTACTTAATTTATTTATAATAATTTTATTTCTGTTTATGAAGTTAAAAGACTTGATGTTAGTTTTAAAAGTCAATCCTCCTATAATGTCATATATTAATAATTGAAAACTATTTTGACAAACACTGTCAAGATGCCACACCCCCTCCCAAAAAATAAATAAATATTTAAATCTAGCATTATTTAGAAAAATATGGCACTTATGTTTATTTTGACAGGATATTGAAGAATCTATCTAAATATGTATCTCATGAATCTTTGGAATGCAAGGGGAGGGGCGTCCAGAATTTACGAGGTGATTGAATATTAATAAAGTTTATCAGTCTCCAGATCATCTTTATGCTAGATTATTTCTTTATATGTTTATATGTCTTCAAAATGCATGCATATAAAAAAAATCTAAGAAATTTTTTTTTTCTCAAGTTTTTCAAAAAACACCTCTTTATTTATTTATTTATTTATTTTTTTGAGAAAAGATTGACTAATAAATAGCTCATAAAAAAATATTTAACAAAATAAAATGGGTGGTACATCTAAAAATATTTTTTTTTTTTAAATTCATACATGAAGTGTCAATTTTATATGAATATTCAAAAAATCTCAAAGAAAAATTTTTTTCTCAAGTTTTTCAAAAAACACCTTTTTAATTTTTTTATTGAGAAAAGATTGACTAATAAAAAGCTCATAAAAAAATATTTAGCAAAATAAAATGGGTAGCACATCTAAAAATATTTTTGTGAAATTCATATATGAAATGTCAATTTTATATGGGTATTCAAAAGCTCAAAAATTTAAAAAGTATATTTGTTGTAAAAAGAAAATAAAAATTGGTATTACTTTATAAAATAAATAATATAAAGAAAGTTCTGCCAAAAAATTTAACCATTTTAATTATTTGGTAAAGAGTTATGAAGTTTTTTGTAGAACCATACAGAAAATCAACATTTTAAAAATGTCCATAGAAAAAGAAAAGTGTCACATGTTCAGATGCTTATAATTTGAAATATTTTAATTGGATTCAATTAAAATTTCATGTGGTAGCATCTTATACATGTATGTTTTCATGTTCCAAGTTTCGTCAAAATCTGAGATGGTGGGTGACATTTTGTAAAATTGCTGGATGATTTGACATGGAATGACCCGTCATTCTTTCATTCTTCCTTAACTTGAGATTACTATTAATTACTATTTATTTTTTTACTTGTTGAAATGTATTACACTTGCTATGTGTAATTTTATATAAAATAATGCATAAATTTATTACCTAAAAGAATTTATAACATTGCAAATTATATTAATTTTAAATATCATTTTTAAATGAAACTGCTTTAATTTGGATAAAAACTTAAAATCAATGCTTTTTATAAACTCAACTGTTTTTAATTTTTTACAATACTCATGAATTAAGCTTAGAAACAATTATTTAAAGTTCTTTTTTTGTTTATTGATAAGTCAAAATACCTATAGAAACTTTCAAATTATGTTTATGTTAGATTTTAATACTTTTTTTGACATTTTAAACATTTAGAAAATTTTTGATTTAAATCAATGATTTTTTTAAGAAATTGGTTGATTAAAATCATGATTTTAATTGCTGATTTAAATCAACTGAATTAAAATCGTTGACACCCTAATGCTAACCAAAAAAATTATGAAAATGAGTTAAACCCATTCATATACAGTAAACTCCTTACTATCCGGCCTATTTAAAAAAAAAATGAGGAATGTTGCAAGCGGCCGAGACAGGCAGGTTGCCGTCCGTAGGAAAGCGCTAACTCATGACAGGAAGGAGCAAGAAGGTATTTCGGAATGCAATAGCAAAGACAGACGGGAAGGGAGGGGGGGGGGGGGGTTAAGGCTTGATAACCTGTTTCGACAGTTGTGCAGCGGATGTTAACAGGTGTGGACGTTATTTTATGCTTATCCTGGTTACTTTCGTATAGTCTTTTGGTGTGCTTCGTGTTTATTTATTGAAGATTAACGAAATGGGTGTAGAACATAAAAAGGTTGTAGTAACTATGGAGGAGAAACTATGAGTTAGTAGGAGAAACCGACGCCAGCTGATAATATCTGCTTGCGTAAATGAAGGGACATTACGTTGCGAAAGAGGGCTAACATGAAGAAGCAGTCATATATCAAGCGTGAGCAAATTTTAGCATTAGAGTGAGCAAATTTTTAGTTGTCCTCTAAAAACATCTGAATGATAAGGGATTTTCCACGAATTCTCATTTTTAATTTTTTATTGATGCTTTAGTTCTTGGATAACCACCAGAACGAGCCTATACCATGATCAAAAGAAGTATCAAAATCGAAGCATTTTTCCCAAATCTACTCATTGATACTCACTAAATACAAACTTTTTTCTGAAAGTCAGTTAATAAACTAGTTGGATGTGCCAATCCCAAAACTTTCTTCTATCTTATACATCTTAATATTTCAAAACCTAGTTACACATGTTAATACTTCAATATTATAAGTTTAATACTGTACCAACTTTGATTTTCATCTTAAATTTCTGCTCAAGTCAATTAAACGGACTTAAAACGAGTTAATCTATATCATGATATTTGTTAAAATTATTAATTTTTCCTTATTCTGTCGTTATCAGCTGTTTGCGAATAGCCGGCATAGCAGGAAGCGAGTTCCCGCCGCTGCATGAGCCGCCGATGCACAATAGAACTACGAAAAATCAAGAAAAGTATACAAAAATCGCTTGCACGGAGCCCCTTTACCGCGCAATATTTCCAAATTCAAGGAGAACCTGTTGGCCAAAGCCAAAAACAAGCACAAACATTTTGGTTCAATTGTATGCATAATTTTATACGCTGTTCGATGATACAATAATGAAAATGGCACAGAGATCGGAATTATAGCGCCCCCTTCTTTCGGAATTTTTTCAAGTTCAGGGAGGACTTGTTTGCCATAGCCAGAAACATGCACAAAAAATTTGGTTCAATTGTATGGATAACTTCATACACTTTTCGATGGTACAATAATGAAAATGGTGCAGACATCGCAATTATAGTGCCCCCTTCCGGCAGAATTTTTCCAAATTCAGGGAGGACCTTCGTGACATGACTAAAAATAAACACATAAAATTTGGTTCAATTCTATGCATAACTTCATACACTTTTCCGCGGTACAATATTCAAAATGGCACAAAAATTGTACAAAAATCGCTATTACAGCGCCCTCTACGAGCGATTTTTTTACAAATTAAGGGAGGACCTCCTTGCCATAGCCAAGAACTTAATTTTTTTTTTTTTTTGGTTCAATTCTATGCATAACTTCATACACTTTTCGATGGTGCAATATTCAAAATCGCACAAAAATCGCTATCACAGCTCCCCCTAACGGCGAATTTTTTGTAAATTCATGGAGGACCTGCTTGCCATATCCAAAAACTTAAAATAAAAATTTGGTTTAATTCTATGTATAACTTCATACACTTTTGGACGGTACAATATTCAAAATCGCACAAAAATCGCTATTACAGCGCCTCCTACCGGCGAATTTTTTCCAAATTCAGGAAGGGCCTGCTTGCCATAGCCAAAAACTTAAACTAAAAATTTGGTTTAATTCTATGCATAACTTCATACACTTTTAGACGGTACAATATTCAAAATCGCACAAAAATCGCTATTACAGCGCCCCCTACCGGCGAATTTTTTCCAAATTCAGGGAGAACCTGCTTGCCTTAGCCAAAAACTTAAAATAAAAAATTGGTTCAATTCTATACATAACTTCATACACTTTTCGATGGTACAATATTCAAAATCGCACAAAAAACGCATTTACAGCGCCCCCTACCGGCGAATTTTTTCCAAATTCAGAGAGGACCTGCTTGTCATATCCAAAAACTTAAACTAAAAATTTGGTTCAATTCTATGCATAACTCCATACACTTTTGGATGGTACAATATTCAAAATCGCACAAAAATTGTTATATCAGCGCCCCCTACCGGCGAATTTTTTCCAAATTCCGGGAGGACCTGCTTGCCATAGCCAAAAACTTATAATAAAATTTTGGTTTAATTCTATACATAACTTCATACACTTTTTGATGGTACAATGGCGACAGACAGACGGACAGACGGACAGACGGACGGACGGACAGACGGACGGACGGACAGACGGACACACAGACAGACAGACATTTTCTATAAACATGTTTTTTGGAATCCCCGACCCCTAAAACATGCAAATCCGCCGAAAACCGGAAGTCGAAAAAAATTTCGATTACAATACTTTCTTCTATTGAAGATAGAAGAAAGTAAAAATGACAATTTGTGTAAAATCCTTTATCATTCAGCTGCTTTTAGAGAACAACTAAAAATTTGCGCCTTTAACGCCAATATCTTTCTGAATTTTTACGATATTTGACTAGACTTTTATTAATAAGTTGCTCCATAGACTTGACTATTAAATTATGTAAAATGATCCTTGTTATCATTTGCGTATGCGCAGATAAAAATTATTTCATACAACTGCTCATATTTCCTAAAATATTTAATATATTTATATTCCAATTGCACTATATATTGTTTGTACTATATTTTGTCAATTTTTCTGGCATTAAATTTGGTTGAAAACCCTGCATGTTATAAGCAAAAAACATGCAAGAATTTTCTAATTTTTTTAAATAAATCGCTATATCTCTATTAGAGATGGGAAATAGAGTTACTTTTGATTAACAGGTTGCATCGTTCCATGCTTGCACAAGTAACAGGTTCCAACAACCTGTTATTTTAACGTATAACTAATGGCTGTGTATGATGTCAACGGGTGTTTTAATTAGAAGGCCTTTAAACAAAATGTTTGAAATAATTTTGGGACGTACATATAGACACTGTTTTTTGTTAAAGTGAATCCACTCCATTAAAATCAGTTTTTGTTTAAAAACTTAATTTTTACAGGACAAAACTTACCTAGTTATGATACTTTTAATTTTATGCATTTTGAGCTTTTCTGGCACTAAAAACAAGTTTTTTGTTTATGGTGACAAAAACGGCGAAAATTCATAAAGTTCTAAGTATCATAACTCAATAAGTTTTAGCTGTAGGAAAATAAAATGTTTACTGTTTTAGTGGTTAGAACATGGAGAAACTTTTTCTGAATGAAGCTTATAGGAACCAATGTTGTGAAAAGATTGTAATTTCTTAACTATTTAAAAAGCACTTATTTTAACGCAAATTGGACTTTAAATGATGCATAACAAAATCTGAAACATTTTTGCAATTGGAACAATACCACTAAAACTAACGATTTAGAAATTAGCTTTTGGTAAACGATAAGAGACATCCTGTATAAAAATAAACACAGATTTAACAACATGATTTGTAAAAAAAAATATTCCCGATTTCATTGCTGCTATGTGTATCAACGCATATGCATAGCGAAAACCACAAGAACATGAAAATATTATTTATACATGTTTAGTCAGATGCAATTTATCAATGTAATACTAAAAAAGTGTTTTTCCATATTTGGTGACTAAAAATCACAAAATTCATTAAATTGCAAGTATCTTAACTCAGTTAGTTTTGGCCATAGAAGAATAAAAAATTTTAATACTGTAAAAAAATTTTAATTTCTCAAGTATTTAAAAATCAGCTATTTTAACGTAGATCGATTTTTATATGATACAGAACAAAATTTGAAACACTTTTGCAATTGCAACTACACCTCTAAAACTAATGGTTTCGAAATTAGCTTTCGGCAAACGATAAGAAAAGACATGCTGTATAAAAATAAACACTGCTTTAACAACATGATTTATAAAAAAAGAAATTTGATCCCCGATTTCATTGCAGCCATATTTATCAACGTCTATCCAAAGATAATCCACAAGAACCTGAAAATGTTATTTATACACTTTTAATTAAAAGCAATTTATCCGAACAAATTTTTATTACGTTTTTCAAATTACAGGGATCACTCTAGAGAGGTTTGGCGGGGCGGCCCGCCCTCGTGCCCTTTTCAAAAAAAATCCCGCCCTTCTTGCCCCTTTTCCAGGTAGAAATCCGCCCTCCTTTTTTTCTAGGGTAGAATCTTGCCTTCTTTGTATTGTACTTTCAAAAATTCCCCACTATCATTCCTTTTTAGATTGATAAGTCTGGAGTAATTCTCCCCTTTTCCTCCCACTCTCTTTGTTCTCTTCTCTGTGGTATGTCACTAGACCTCCATTGAACAAAACTTACAGGGGTAACTGAAGCAAAAAATTCTTTGTCATTGATTCATCTCACCAGCTCTGGTGAAATAGTATTATGACCATTTATTCTGATCTTTGACCACATGATAGCTTACAGGAAGTCTATAAAAAAATCGAGAAAAAGAATTTTTATTTTTATTCTGTAGTCAAATCAACCCATTTTTCTAAAAAAAGGAAGAAGTTACCTTAAGTTTTAAAAATGTCATTCAAAAATCATAGGAAAAGGGAAAATGAACGTGAATATATTAAAGGCTAATGTCAGACGAACGTCTTTTTGCACGCTTTTTTGCTTACGTAATACGTAAGCAAAAAAGCGTGCAAGAAGACGTTCGTCTGATATTAGCCTAAATACACAAACAGATGTGCTAAAGTAACGGATTATTTCACGGAAAAGACCGAGAAGGTACTTCCATTATTTTTAATGCTTTTCATACGGTAAAATTACGTAAATTATAAATGTTCATATAAGGAAGGGCGGCTTTAATATCTACGTTTCTTTTTTTTTTTCGGCGCCCTACGGTCGATATATTGTAAAGAAACTTAAATTTTAATCAAGAATTTTGTGTATTTTCCTTCTCATAGTTTTTAGTGCCCCGAGCAGTCCCCCCCCCCCCCCTCACTAATTACAAGAGATCTAAATTCCGTCCGAAAGGAAGTCTTTTCATGATTAATTTATTATCCCATCACAAATTAAACTTCCACTCGGTCATCTTTTTCAATAGATAAAATCTTTCTCTTAAGTCTCAAATATCTTCTTTTAAAAAAAGAAAAAAGCAAACAAAATCGCAAAATAAAAAGCGGCCTTTGTGGACATCGATATTAGCTATTTAACGCAAAAAAATCATTTAAATGTATTGAAATGCAAACTAGGTATTTCAAAAATTTCACCCATAGGATTAACATTAGCGAGCGGGTGCTTTTGCGTGAGGGAAGTAGCGTCTTAAAAGTCTTACGTCCGCCCTTCCTTCTCTACTCGATATCTTGCAAACTGTAACAGCGATTTTTAATCATGAATTAGGCGAAATCTACAAATTAAAATTATTGATAAAAGGAATTTATGTATTAGGGATGCGGAGTATTGATTCCGCATCCCTAATAAATACATTCCTTTAGGCGCAGGGGAGACGGGATGGCGGAATTCACGGCTAAAATGTTAACTAGGAAATTTACATGAGACAAAAAAGCTGCATCAGAAGGCAGTTTTTTTCCCAAATCTCTCGGCAGAGCTCAAAAATAGCCTACTTTCAAAAGAAAAAAAAAAAAAAAAAAAAAAAAAAAAAAAAAAAAATCGGCGTTCTGTATATATATTTTATCCAAGTACGGGATTTTTACAAAATAAATGTTTTCCAGCCATTTATTTATTTTCATTTTTACCCTCCTATCGTCCTATCTTTCACATATAATACAACCAAAAACAAAACTCCTAAAATATACTGCTCAACTGTTAAACTACTTTTAATGCTTATAAATTAAATCATGACAGAATGAAATACCTAAACTACATTCTCATTCTCAAGTACTCAAAGATTATTCATAATACGCATCAATAAACAAACATCTTTCTTGAACGTGGTATATCACGTAATCGGAATCTGCAAAGTCAGATAAAAATAAACGATAGTTGAGTTAGAATTTACTATCAGAAGAAAGAAAAAACAAAATTAACTATGCATTGGAAGTAGAGGTCTGTGCGGACCATATTTTTATGCTTCGGCACAGTGTGAAAGAAAAAACTTCGATTCGGCCCGTCCCAGCCTATAAAGAAATCAGTGAAAACAGGACCGACCCGCCGTGCAAAGTCTATTAAATCGGGCCCTTTCCAGCCCGACTCAATTTGTGCAAAAAAATTCCAATTTTCTTTTAGATGCGCAATTAAGATTATTTTAAGGAATGCTGCACACATATTTATGGGAAAATTTTGCAGTACGTTTTAGATTATGTGTTATTATGACAAAAAATACACAATATAATAATTTAGAACAAAAGAAAAGAGTAGCTTTAAAAACATCAAATTTTTAAGCTGTATAATAAAAACATTTCTGAAAATATTTCTCCATAATTTATTAACGCTGAAATCTAAAAGATCCACTTTCTGACACATATCTGAATTCATTTTTTTCAGAAACGCAAAAAAAAAAAATAATAACAGGTGCCCTTATTCAGAAACTATGTAATCGAATGGCGTTTCGATGTTTTAATACAGACAAAAGATCTTTCAGAAAATACTCAATTTTCTTATAGGCCCGTTTAATTTTTTCGTCGGCTCGGCCTGGCACGATCCACGGCCGATTTTTTTATTATTAGATTCGGGCTGGCCATTAATCTTTTTTCTGCTGATATGGTCCGGATCTGGATTTCTTTGGCCATATCAGTCTGATAATTGTTTTTCAAAGTTTTTTTCAAATTGTGACAAAATGCTCCTTTAATAAAGAATGGAAAATGCAAACGATAAGACGGAATCCCGCTTCCCCCCCCCCCCTTTCTTTCTTCTATCTTTACAAGAAGACATTATTGGATTCGTGAAAATTTTTGACTTCTGGTTTTCGACAGATTTATACGTTTTAGAACGTCCTGAACACGATTTGACTGTTTTTTGAAAACTGTCTGCCGGTCTGTCCGTACGTGACAAAAATTTTATGGGTGCTCTATCTCAAGAACTATTGCACAGATTTTAATAAAACTTTAAATTCAGTTAGACCTTGATATAAATGGGTGCTGATTAGTTTTCAGTGTAAATCGCTCAACAGGTGGCGCTGCTGTGCTGCATTTTTCACGATTTCCGCGATAACTATATCTGAAGAACTAATTAAAGGAATTTCCTCAAACTTCATACTCTGTTAGACGTTGACACAAATAGATGCTGATTAAGTTTTGGTGTAAATGCCCGAACAGGTGGCGCTGTTGTGCTGTATTTTTCACAATTTCTGCGATAAGTATATAGTTTGAACTTATGTACAGATAAGGGGTGATTATGAGTAAAAAAAAAAAAAAATCTGAAATTCACAGAAAATTTTCTGAAAGGTTACAGCAGAATGGGGTAGGGGGGGGGGATCCCCTCGCGACATTAACTATGCGTTTTTTCCGCGGCCTTTTGACGAGTTTCGCGTTTTTTCCGCGGCCCTTTGACAAAATCCGCGAGTTTTCCGTGATCCAATAACAAACTTTGCATTTTCTCTGCAATCCTTTGAGTAAATTTTCTTTTTTTTTTTCGTGATACTATGATAAAATTTGCGTTTTTTATGGCGATTTTTTTGATGAAATTTGTGGGAGGTTTTTTCGCGATCTTTTGATAAAATTTGCGTTTTTAGTCGCGATCCTTTGACGAAATTTGAATTTTTTTCGCGATCTTTTGGCGAAATTTGCTTTTTTGTTCACGATCCTTTGACGAAATTTCGTTTTTTCCGCGATTCTTTGACGAAATTTTTGGTTTTATGCCTTGATACTTTGACAAAATTCGCGTTTTTTCCGTGATCCTTGAATGAAATTCGCGGTTTTTTCGCGATTCTTTGACGAAATTTGCGTTTTTTCCGCGATCCTTTAGCGAAATTTGCGTTTCTCCCGTGATATGAAAGTGTATTATTTCTGAGATTATATAAAAGTAATATTAATGTGTTTTCTAAACAGTATGCAGTTATTACAAAAATGCCCTTTTTTAAAAAATAATGTGCCCTTTACAAGAAAAATGCCCTTTTTTGTAATATGCGCCCTGCCCTTTTTTATGTTCTAGAGTGATCCCTGCAAATTAGTTACAATTGTATTAAAATTAAGTGCTCGCACAAATAATGCGAAACTATTCTCTTTCTTTTATTTACAGTGAAATAAAAATCACAGAAATAAAAATGTTTGTAGCTCTTATTTTCTAAAAACACAGTATTGAGAAACTAATAAATAAATAAAAACACATGCCCCCCTTTCTAAAAAAAAAAAAAACCTGTCGAACTCCATGAGCATATCCCTTTTAAACATTCAAATTCAAAGAAACCACTAGCCCAATCAAAAACGGCTACCGCAATAACTGTGTCAAAAATGCAACGAAATCAAAATCATTCCCATCCTCTAATCCCTTTTAAACATTCTGATTCAAATAAACCACTGCCAGGTCAAAAATGGCTAACGACCTAACTCTGCAATGCAACAAATTCGCAGTTATTCCCATTCTCATATCCTTTATTAAAAAACGCTTTTTACTTTTCATCCCAATAAATCTCATTATTAAAATGATGTTATTCAATACTATTTATCTGTATAATAAATTACAACAGTTTAACGTATATCAGTGTGATGTGTTAAAAGTTAAAAAATATTTTGTCTTCGTGTTGAGTTAAAGCAGTTACAGTATTAGAATCAACAGTAATGAATATCTGTAATAAAATAACTGTCAAACTCTATGAGGTTTCTCAGAATATTTTAACAGTGGTAGCTTTCTTTTCTAGCAAATGGCCAGGTGTTTGCTAGTAAATTGGGCTTGATTGCGAATTGCTTCATAGCTACTAAGCTTTAATCATTTTTTGCAGTGAACGATACATTCTAGCCATTGAAGGCTACTAAAGACATGAAAGGAAGATTTTTGTTTGTCTGCGGTTGATGATTTCTTTCTATTAGCTTTGGCACATCATAATAAGCGTTCATAATCGTTTAAAAAGGACTTTTTTTTATTTGAAAGTACATTTTTAAGCTCTTTTTTTTTTATAATATCGAAAACAAATTTTGGAAATTTTATTTTTATTATAATTTTAATATATATTTCTAAAAAACTATTCTTTCAGCTTTTTCTTTTCTTTTTTATATACTTTGCAGGTAATGCATTATAAATTTAACAGGAACTTTCCATTAATCTGTTACCAAATAATGCACTATAAACAAATAACATTGTTATTTATCCTAATACGTTAAATAATGCCCGTCTCTAATCTCTATTAATATACGTGCTATTCTTACACAAAAGAATACACATATTGCACAATGTCTGTTTATTTCTATTCGGTAGCTTTAGATCATTTCTTGCATTTTATTTTACAGGGTGATCCCAAGTATTATTTTTTTTCTTTGATTTTTTGTTGACCCCCTAATTGCCCCCCTTAACAAATCGACATTGCTAAATATGAGGTCATACCCGTTCTTTTTAATCCTGAAATTCCAGAAGAATCTGTCAAATATATTTCTAAATATTCGAAAAAATGTTTAAAATTTAAAGTTGACGGTCATTAATAGCCATATAGTGTAGGGATTGACCGAAGCAGCAATTTTGCAGAATACCGAAGCTTCGGTATTCAGCAACCGAATACTTGAAACATTTTAATATGCGTTTTTGCATATTAGCTTTTTTAATAAGCTTTTAATTGAAATTAAATTCTCACTAATTTAATCCAGTTTAATTTTTATTCTTAAATCTAATTACCAGGGTTGGCAAGGTTTTGGACACAATGGTAAAAACCACGGTAAAATCCATGGTTTAAACCGTACTGTCCAAAACCCTTCTGTCTAAAACTGTCCAAAACTATATTTTGTAGTAAAATTGTATTTATCAGAACAATGCTAAAAGTTTAAAAAATTGGCAAAAAGATTACAATACAAAAATACCAATTTAGTATTAACAACCTAATTGCCCTACGTAACAAAGTGATTACATTAAAAGATATTAAATTTAATTATGTACCATAATTTTAATGTTATTCATTTAAATAATAGTAGTTAATAGAAGTACTAACGATTTTTATGAAGAATACATTCCGATTCTGTTACTGAAAGTCCCGAGAGTTGTTACTGGAAATAATTGATAAATGGAGTTCAGGTTCAGTATACTGATTATAAATCAGCTTACTGCTGGCAACTATGTATATGTGTATATTATGAAATAGTATAAATAAAAATAATTGATTTTGTTTGATTATGAGATATTTAGATATGGACTATTATTATAACAACACTATTTAACTCTTAAGAAATACAATGTTCACTAGAATTAGATTAAATTCATAATAAAAATACATATTTTAAAAAATAACTTCTAGATTTTAAATTAAATATTTGTGCCTTCTTTCATTATCCTACATTTAGAAAAGATAATTTACAATGAAACATTATTTAAGAGAAATTTTTTTGTAACATTTTCTTGCACAAAAATTGAAACAAAAGCAAATCTCCCCTCCCTATACTACATGTGTGGTATTATAAAGAATTTCTTATTATTATAACTCAATTTTAACAGAAACAGAACCTTTTATGTTACACAGATATTAGAAAAATTTGAACTTTTTTTCATTTACCAAAGAATTAAATGGAATGTTAGTAAAATATATTGTGAGATATTTATATTTATTCATATGTTTAATAAGTGTGCAGTGGTTACATGTGGAATGTTGCTTTTTTTAAGGTTTTGGACACTTTAGTACAGTTTTGGATGCTTTAGTACAGTTTTAGACACTTTAGTACAGTTTTGGACAGTAAAACCCACATGTCCTGTCCAGTTTTGGACGTCCAAAACCCCAACCCTGCTAATTACACAAAAAAATTTAATGACTTCTTTCCACTCACAAATTCATTAACCCATCACTTATTTTTTATTATTTTATCACTAGTCAATACTCAAAAATAACCTATGAAAGTATTAAACTATACAGGGTATTATTAAGGATAAGGATTGTCAGAAAAACAAAAGTTCATTCAAATATAAAGAAACAATGTTGTCATTAAGCTGATTTACTGATTGTCTAATTAAAATTATAAACATATTGAATAGAAATGTTCTCAAAATACAAAAGGTATCATATCAATTTGTACTAGAGATTGACCGAATACCGAATCAACTATTCGGTATTCGGTGGTTCGGCATGTAAACCGAATATTCGGCTTCGGCCGAATACTTTTAAGTATTCGGCCGAATAATTGCAGATAAGTATTTTGTTAGAAGTAGAAGAATTCTCTTTTACTTAGCAGTAGAATAGGCTAAACAATGAGTTTCAATATTATGTGCATGAGTTCAGAGTTCAGCTGCACTACAAAAAACAAGTCAGAGGCCATTTTTAATTTTAAAAAAAAAACTTTTTTCGTCCTAAAATAGTCTTCGTAGGTGTGAAATCAGAACAACTGTCTACAACAGAGAAAAAAAAAGTAACGAAGATGCACATCTTTCCCTTATCATTTAATTTTACATTAGTTTTCTTTTTTAATTTAAATTTATTTAATGTGTATTTTCTTTAATGCACACATCAAATAAGTATATCAGAATTCATATCTGTATATCTAAAGTGTATATTAAAAAAAATACACACATCAAATAAGTATACCCATATGCCTATCCTATAGCTTTTATAACCACTATATCAAAATCGCTCAAATTTCTTTTCTTCATCACCACAATGTTAAAATATTAATCAAAATACAAATATTCTATCAATAATTTCACAGAAAATAGTTAAATGTACAAATTGATATGATACCTTTTGTATTTTGAAAACATACCTATTCAATATGTTTATAATTAGACTTAGACAGTCAGTAAATCAGCTTAATGACAACATTGTTTCTTTGTATTTGAATGAACTCTTGTTTTTCTGACAATCCTTATCCTTAATAATACCCTGTATAGTTTAATACTTTCATAGGTTATTTTTGGGTATTGACTAGTGATAAAATAATAAAAAATAAGTGATGGGTTAATGAATTTGTGAGTAGAAAGAAGTCATTAAAATTTTTTGTGTAATTAGTAGGGATGCAACGGATATCCGGCATATCCGGCTGATTTTTCAATATCCGAAATACCGTCGGATATCCGGATCACAATCACCGGATATCCGGTAGAGCGCAGCGAAGTAAATATATAAGGATAACAGAAATAGTTTGACCCCAAACAATGCCGAACAATTTTGTTTATAATGCAAAATATGAAAGTAAGTTCACTATACATGAGTAAAAGGTAATTCTCAAAAGTTTAAAGAATTTCTAAGAAGCTTTAAAGTAAGAAGCTTTCCTAACATTGATATTTGAACTCTTTATAATAAATTTAAGAATTTATGTTTACTTCTTTCAGAAAATTGTACCTTTACTTTCAGAATGCAAAATAAAATTTGAAGTTGTTTATTAAAGTATGACTTTATTAATTTTCTTTCTTTTTTTTAAGTTTAAGAATTAAATAGGCCAATTTTTAGAAGAAAGTATTGTAATAGAAATTTTTTTGATTTCCGGTTTTCGATGTTTTAGAGGTCAGCCTCCTTCAATATGGAAACATTCCACTGGATAATTGAACAAATTTTTTTGTATTTGTTTTTGGCTATGTCCAGCAGGTTTTCCTTTAAATTGGAAATATTCCGCCAAAATGGGGCGCTGTAATAGCGATTTTTGTGCCACTTTCATTCTTGTACCATCAAAAAGTGTATGAAGTTATGCATAGAATTGAACCAATTTTGGGGGGCATGTTTTTGGCTATGGCCAGCAGGTCCTCCTTCAATTTGAAAATATCCTGCTGGAAGGGGGCGCTATAATACGGATTTTTGTGTTATTTTCATTATTTTACCATTGAAAAGTGTATGAAGCTAAGCATAGAATTGAACCAATTTTGTGTGTATATTTTTGGCTATGGCCAGCAGTTTCTCCTTGCATTTGGAAATATTCTGCCAGAAGGTGCCACTGTAACAGAGATTTTTGTAAAATTTTCTCGATTTTTCGCAGGTTTTTTTTGTGCTGTATAGTGGCGGCTCATGAAGCGAAGGGAACTTCGCATCCTGCTAAGCTGGCTATTCACAAACAGCTGATGTACAACAGAATAATGAAAAAAATATTGATTTTAATAAATATCATGATCGAGATTAACTTATTCTTATTCTGATTAATTGACTGGAGCAGAAATTTGAGATCAAAATCAAAGTTGGTATAATATTGAACTAATAATATTAAAGTATGGTAACATTTGGAACTACTTTTTGAAATATTAAGATGTATGAGATAGAAGAAAGTTTTGAGATTGGCAAATCCAACTAGTTATTTTTGTAACTTCATTATAAATATTTAAAATTAAAAGTAATTTTCTTTTTACTTATAAATATCAAAATAATTTAACTTAAAATAAAACTAAACGTGACTTAGAGCAAAAACAATATTAAATAATTAAAACAGAAAAAGGGCATCAATTAAACCTGCGTTTGGAGACAATAACTCTTTAATCATGGGTATATTAGTAGATATTTTATGTTTAAATTATAAAAAGAAAGTATGTAGTATTTCTTTATGAAAATACTCTACAATTATATCATATTAATTGGTTAAAATTTACTATAAAAATTATCAGCATTTTATTGTACAAATTAATTAATTATTAGCAATTATCAATATAGTCAATCCCATATCCAAATCCAGTAGCAATTATCAGCATTTCATTGTACAAATAAACAGAATATTTTAATGTTTAAATTACATTTTTTATGCAATATTATTAATATACATTACAGGGCTTGAATTTCGAGACGGGATGGCAGGATTCGTGCCCTAAAGATTATTATTGTGTCCTATTTATTATGCCCTATTGTGGGCGGGCGGCTCCTGTTTCCAAAAAATCATTTTCCGAAAATGTTTCTTTGTAAAACAACAATCAAGTCTCAGGACCGACCGACAAATTTCATGATATTTTCTACTATCGATTAGCAGATTTCACAGGTTCTTACGACAGATTGACAAAATTCATAGTTGTTTTTCTGCATCTGACTGAAAAATTTTGTGCTTTTTCTCCACGACCGACTGATGAATTCCACGATTTTTTCTAGAGACCGATCGGTGAATTTCATAAATTTTTTTCTCGAGATCAATTGACAAATATAGCAATTTTATTCTGTGACCCATTGGCAAATTTCTCTGTTTGTTCTTGCGACATACTGATGAAAATAACGATTGTTTTTTTGCATCCGACTGAAAAATTTCACGTTTTTTCTCTGCGACCGGCTGAGGAATTTCATGAAATTTACTCGTGATGGACTGGCAAATTTCCGATTTTTTTCCATGACCGATTGACGAATTTTGTGATATTTTCCCGCTACTGATTTCCCATGAACTTCAGTTTTCTTCTTGCGACCGGTCGACAAATTTTGTTATTTATTTTCACCATAATTGACGAAATCGGCGATATTTTTTTTATGACCGATTTATGTATTTTGCGATGTTTTTTCCCTGTGCCCAAAATAGGAAATAACTAAAAGGGCAGTAATGGTCACCGGAGACTGAGCCCTACCAAATTGGCCAATAGTCAGCACTAAACAAAATGAGATTACACTTGTGGCACACATGAAGAAAAAACAAGAGGGTAAGTGTGATCACAGATCGCACAGAGGGTTTTGTTTACTATTCTTTTCAAAACACTTTATCCTTTTGAAAAATCTGTTAGTTCCACATTTCGCAACCAGGAGCGCACTCTATTCTAAACAAACCTCTATCAGAATGAAACTCCATTTTATATACTATCCGTAGATATATTAGTCGAGGGGATTGGGCCGATAGCACCCGAGATAAGTAGGTGCTCCTGGCGGTAAAAAGGGGAACTAAAATATGTAAGGCTATGGTGCATAATAGAAAGAATGGTCAAAGGGGTGTCGGCAAAAGTTGGAAAAGTACTCCCAGGGGGAAAAGGGCGGAGGTTAGAAAAATTGCTTAAAATACACAAGTTAGAGCCTGGAGGAGTAAATAATATAAGACATTTGAAAATTTTATGATTTGTTGTGTGGGAGGTATTCAGGTATACGTATGCAAAAATTCATGTCTCCAACTTAATTAGGGGCTCTCTTAGAAAGAATTGCTTAAAATACATATGTGGTAGCTCAAAGGGTTAAACGTAAGACTTTTTCAAGATTTTATGATTTGTCGCCTGGCCTCAGGTGTTCTGCTATAAGTATGCGAAATTTCAAATCTCCAATTTAATAAGGGGCTCAGTTAGAAAGAATTGCTTAAAATAAGCATGTGGGAGCCCAAATGGTTAAATGTACGACTTTTTCAAAGTTTTATGATTTGTCGCATGATGGTGTTCAGCTATAAGTATGCAAAATTTCACGCCTCCAACCTAAATAGGGTGTCACTTAGAAAGAATTGTTTAAAATGCACATGTGGGAGCCCAAAGGGTTAAATGTACAACTTTTCCAAAATTTTATAGTTCGTCGTTTGATGTGAGGTGTTCAGCTGTAAGTATGTAAAATTTCACGCCTCCAACCTAATTAGAGGCTCACATAGAAAGAATTGTTTAAAATACACATGTGGGAGCGCAAAGGGTTAAATGTACGACTTTTTCAAAATTTTATGATTTGTTGCTTGATGTGAGGTATTCAGCTATAAGCAAAATTTCACGCCTCCAACCTAATTAGAGGCTCACATAGAAAGAATTGTTTAAATACACATGTGGGAGCCCGAAGGGTTAAATGTACGACTTTTTCAAAAATTTTTGATTTGTCGTTTGATCTGAGGTGTCCATCTATAAGTACGCAAAATTTCACGTCTTCAACCTAATTAGAGGCTCACATAGAAAGAATTGTTTAAAATACACATGTGGGAGCCCAAAGGGTTAAATGTATGACTTTTTCAAAATTTTATGATTTGTCGTATGATTTGTGGTGTTCATCTATAAGTATGCAAAATTTCAAGTCTCCAACATGTATAGTTTCTGAGAACGGGCTCTGTGGCTGACAGACAGACAGACAGACAGAGGAGCGAGACGAATAGGGTTTCGTCAGATGAACGAAACCCTAAAAATTGGTGAACTTAAAAAAAAAAAACATGTTTAAAAATAACAAACTAGTTGATTTTTACAATTCACAGAAATTAGGACATGACTTTTAAAATCAACCTTTTATCGTGTAATAGAAAAAATCAATTGGCTATTTCCTTTTCAAACTTTGGATATGGATTTAAAATTCCAATGCATTGCAATTCCATGCAAAAAAATCTGCAACCGAAATCGAAAAAGTAAAAAACAGCCGTATGAAAGATCGAGCTGAGCTATCTTATGGAAAAAGAATCTTTTAAAACTTTTCAAATTTAAACAATTAAAAAAAACCCTGCCCATTGGTTTAACATTACGGAATGGCCATTTTCAAGTTAGTGAAGGGTCCCCTTAAGTAATAATAAACACACATACTACAATATACATTAAAACACACATTCACACATAAATAACGCCTGCATTCAACAGTTAACTGTTGAATGCAGGCGTTATTTATGTGTGAATGTGTGTTTTAATGTATATTGTAGTATGTGTGTTTATTAGGTCATCCAAGGCTGTTATAAATGGCTGGTGACTTCCCCAACATGGTTTATTAGTGAGAAATTGCAGACTCAGGCATCGGCCGGATTAGCTCAGTGGTTAGAGCGACTGCCTGGAATGCAGTGGTCCCGGGTTCGATTCCTGGCTCTGGCTAATTTTTCACTCCAGTTGGGTTTATTGTATTTATTGTAGGTCCCCTTAAGTGTTTAACTGTGTGATGTGAATGAAAAAAGAAATTAAATTTGGTAACAATATTATGATAGTATTAGAAAGTGTTTTAAAATGTATGACTAATGTACGATTTTTTGTTCTTGCTAAAATTTCCCATGGGTTAATATAGAATTTCATGATTTGAGAAGGGAAAACCAGTTTCACTGGAATGTCCCCTTAACAAAAGAAATTACTTTGAGGAAATAAATGTTTCTTAAAATCTTGCAAAAATAAAGTATTTCTTAACAGAAATAAATAAATAAATAGGAAGGATTCACAAGGCAAAGATTCACAAGGAGTTTATTTAATATTATTAATTCGTACTCAATAGATTGAAAAAATTTCAATATAAGCATAACATTTATTCATTAATCTTTCAAGTACAGTAAAACTCAGGTTATCTGAAAAGCATGGGACCAAAACATTTTTGTTGACTGGGGTTCCATAAGAATTTTCAGATAAATGGGAAGCTTTCTTATTTACCCTACCAGATGCCATCTCCCCCCCCCCCCCTCCCCAGTTTTTGATTGAAGGACTGACTGATGGAGCAGAAGTTGCTGAAAATTTAAAACTTGTGGATATGAAGAAAGTTCACTACTGGATAGATTCTTGATGGGAGTGAATGAAAGTGAATTAAATTAAAACGTTAGTAACATTTTTACATAAGTTATGGCCTAAGGTTGAGTTGCTAGTCTTTGAAACACAGCTGCAGTCGGCAGAAACTGATGTCATTGGAATTGTGGACAGAAATGATGACAATATATACACTAAAGTGTTTTTGGACGTGTTGAATGCATTTAAAATTCCATAGTTCAATTTTAAAAAAAATACCAGGGATTACAGTTTTGACTATAATTTCATTAAGGATATAATAAAACAAGTTTGTTCAGAAGTGGCATACAATTACCATAGGATATTGACAATAGAATCACCGATATGCATTATTCATGCAAGTAAGTTAAAAAATAATGCACATCAAATTTTGCAAAGTTTTCTAAAATTTTTTAACAGAACATAACCATGCGTTTCCGATAATTTCTAAAGTTATAAAAGTTGGTTCCCCCAGGGGAATACCTTCTTTAAGTATTTACGTCTTTCGCGACCCCGGGTTCCCGAGCGATCTTTCTCCTTTCCTGTTTTCTTCTCTTTTTAGTTGTCTATCCTTTTTTCTTTGTTTCACACTTTTTAATCTTCTTTTTTCAGTTTCTTATCCTCTTTGTTCTTGTTCATGTTTTTTACTGACCATTTTGTTCAAATTGTTATTTGTTCTACTAACATTGTTCTTGTTCTTTTGTTTTTTTAAAAAAAAAGGAAAAAAGTTTAAAATATTGAAAAAAGACAAAAAATACACCTTGTTTCTAAGTTCTCACCCACATCACTTTTTCTTTTTTACAATAGTGGATTTTTTTATTTTCACGTGAGACACTCTGGGTGTTGAGGTTTTTTAATCTCATCGCCTCGTTTCTACCTCTTTACGCTGATCTCGAGTCCCAGAGTACAGGGCATCTCCGAATTCC
This sequence comes from Maratus speciosus, assembly GCA_963932465.1. Lineage (NCBI taxonomy): Eukaryota > Metazoa > Arthropoda > Arachnida > Araneae > Salticidae > Maratus > Maratus speciosus. Next base: position 148,381,464 of record OZ010791.1, read on the forward strand.
GGTTCCGTGATCGGTGGGCGCCGTATTTGTATGGCGGTGGTTAGGAATGCACTGGGCAACTGGTGTCCTTTTGACGTAAGGGCGATGTAGGTTGGACAGAGCTGTAAAGGCTTACCTACGACAACCGAGTTCCACTGTGAAAGAACTAGAGTTTGGAGATGCTATCGAGTTTAATCCAACGTTCGAAAAACGTGGAAGTTTGTTGATAGTTTTCACCCTTTTGAGACCTGCGCCTAAAGTAACGGTAAGAAGAAGGGTCGGTGACCAGGCCCGATGCCTGGCATTTTAAACATTATCTCTCAAATATGGCTACAATATCAGACAATAAGACAAGCAATGTGGAGGCCCCACAAGCTAATAAAGAGAATTTTGATGCATCGAGCTCTAGCTCAAAGGCTACTGTCAATCAAGGCAATAAATTATCATGGAGTGAGAGAGTCGAGGATTATGTTTCCACAACGGAATCTAAAAATCCCAACTCTCATGAAAGTAAAACTGAAGAAAGATTCTTTGTTGTCAAACGCCAAGAAGGGAGTTTCGATAAAACATCGCCCTTTTTGATTAATAAATCTATCCAAGGACTGGTTGGTGAACCCAAAACAATAAAAAAACTTCGTACAGGTGAACTGCTAATTGAAGTAAGCACTAACCAACAGGCATTAAAATTAAAAAAATGTACTCACTTTGCAAACATTGCTGTCATCATATCGCCACATAGAACCTTAAACTCATCTCGCGGAGTGATATCAGAATATGACCTCTTGCATGTAACCGAAGATGAAATAGTGGAAAACTTAAGGGAACAAAATGTCATAGGAGCTAGACGAATAAAAATCAACCGCAAAGATGAACAAATTCCAGCTAACCAAGTACAAATATCTACCAAGCATATTATACTGACCTTTAACACTCCCACCTTGCCCAAATATATAAAAGCTGGATATTTATCATGCTCTGTCAGACCGTACATCCAAAACCCACTGCGTTGCTTTAACTGTCAACGCTTTGGGCACTCAGAAACATCATGCCGAGGTAAAGAAACCTGTGGTCGGTGCAGTACAGTTGGCCACGAAAGTGGGCAATGCAATGCTTCACCTTGTTGTGTCAACTGCAAAAAAGATCACCCATCCTATGCTAAATCGTGTGAAATGTGGAAAATAGAAAAAGAAATACAGACAATACGCACAAGACAAAATATATCATACCCTGAAGCCAGAAAGATAGTCGAATCCAGAACGCCTAAAGCTGGTGTATCATATGCTGCTACCTTATCTAAAACCGTCCATAAAACATATAAATCTATGGCAACTCAAACTGAACTCCCAACTAAACCTAATTGCCAACCTAATCAAAAAGAAAACAACCTGTCTAATAATTCAGGTAAGACAAATAGATCAACGCAATCTGCTCCTCCTAATTCACAAAACTCTGTTCCTCCTAAATCATCTACAAATGCTTCTTCAAAATTGTCACAATCTTTTATTTCAAAACCTCCACTCCATAATAGAGGCTGTCAAAATACAACTAAAACACCATCTGTGAAACCAAACCGTAAATCTGATGCAGAAAAATTTAACCTACCAACAATTAAAGCCACTAGTTCATCTGAAAATACAGCCAAAAGGAAAAAGAGTAAAACATCCAAAAATAAAACCCAATCAATACAGAATGATAAAATGGAAGAAGATGATGCTTTAGCTCTTCACCCAGAACCAGGTGAAGAATTTAACGAAGATAGTATGTCCACTACCTCCGAATAAAATACCGCAGATAAACTTCTTAAAAAAAACAATTTAATCATGTCTAATATTATCTCATGGAACTGCCGTGGCTATCATAATAAACTTGACGAAATCCGTAATATTCTATCCGACCATCAGCCTTTACGTTTAGCTCTGCAGGAAACCCATCTAAAACCTACTGACAAAGCGAAATTACGCAACTATGCTACCTACAGAAAAGATTTTACAGGCAATGAAAGAGCTACTGGTGGAGTGGCTCTTTTCATCTCTCGCAGTTTACCTCACTCTCATGTTTTACTAAACACAAACTTACAAGCTGTTGCAGTCCGTGTTCATGTAAAACGTCTCATTACAATCTGTTCTATTTATTTACCACCCCATCAAATTATTCAGTCAGCACTACTTCACGATCTAGTTCTCCAACTCCCCACTCCTTTCATCATCATTGGGGATTTTAATGCTCATAGCCAACTTTGGGGGAATTCTGACTCTAATCAACGTGGTGACATAATAGAAAAATTAATTTCCGACAATGGCTTATGCCTACTCAATAATGGTGATCACACATATTTTCATGAACCGACTCGCACCTTTCATGCCATAGATCTCACTATCTGCTCCCCATCTATATATCCGTATTGGACCTTCTGGGTCTCTAATGACCTGTATGGCAGTGACCACTTTCCAACTTTTATCTCGCAGACAACTCCTCACACGGATTCTAATAATTGCTTTAAACACTACGTCTATGACAGAGCCAATTGGCGAACTTTCACAGACCTTGCAAAAATTACAAGTGAAATGATAGAAGGTGATATCGACGATGCGCTTGATAATATCACCCAATGTATTATCAATGCTGCAGATATTAGCATTCCAAAATCACTTTCTACCCCAAAGCACAGGAAACCATGGTGGAATGATGACTGCAAAAAGGCAAAAAAAAATCAACAGAAGGCTTGGGGTATCTTCCAGAGGTATCCCAATAATACTAATTATATTATGTACAAAAAAGCAAAGGCTGATGCTAGAAGAGTGCGGCGTAAAAGCCAACGTGAATCCTGGATGCAATACGTCTCCAATATAAACAGTAACACCTCAAGTAAAGTTCTTTGGAAAAAAGTAAAAAATTGTATGGGATTATATTCTGAAAATCATATCTCAATCTTAAAACACAACGGCCAAACAATAGCGTCTCCCAAAAATATAGCTGAGACAATAGCTAGTACCCTCGCTTCCAATTCTAGCTCTGACTCTTACCCAGAACCTTTTTTATCATACAAAAGACAAACGGAAAATACCAGCATCAATTTTAACTCTCGCCATTCTCATGATTACAATCTCCCATTTACTATTCCAGAACTCTTAAGTTGCTTGCAAAAGAGCCGGTTATCTGCCCCAGGACATGATGGCATCACATATACCATGCTAAAACATCTTTCTTCCACCTCTCTCAATAACTTACTTATTTTTTTCAATAGAATCTGGATTGAACAAACTTTCCCTAGTGCCTGGTCTAAAGCCATTATCATTCCTTTTCCTAAGCCAGGGAAAGACTCCAGTGACCCAAACAATTACAGGCCTATCGCACTCTCTAGCAGCCTCTGCAAACTTTTAGAAAAAATGATTAATTGTCGCCTGGTGCATGTACTTGAATCAAATAATTGCCTTGTAGCCTTCCAAAGCGGATTTCGGCGTGGTAGGTCCACTATCGATAACCTCATTCTTTTAGAAACCCATATATGGACTGCTTTTTTAAAACGCAACCATCTGGTCACTGTTTTTTTCGACATGATGGAAGCCTATGACAAGAAATGGAGGTATGGTATCCTTCGCGACCTTTTTAACCTGGACTTTCGTGGGAACCTCCCGATTTTTATTAAGAACTTCCTCGCCATTCGTATTTTTCAAGTTCGAATTGGGGTATTCTCTCCAGTTTTTATGTACAAGAAGAGGGTGTACCACAGGGCAGTGTTCTGAGTGTCACCCTCTTTGCAATCAAGATAAATGATAAACTGCAACAATTACCCCCTTGTGTGCAGGGTACACTATATGTTGACGATTTTAAAATTTTATGTAAAGGACAAGATATGCGTTTTATTGACAGACAATTACAAATTGCTATCAACCGTATTATTCAATGGACAAATAAAAATGGTTTTATTATTTCCCAAGACAAAACTTCTTGTGTGCATTTCTGTAGACGTAGGGGTCTGCATCCAGATCCTGAAATTTATATTGGAGCATCTCAAATTGCTGTTACTGATTGCATTCGCTTTCTCGGCTTATATTTTGATAAAAAACTCACTTTCTTGCCACATGTTTTGCAGTTACGTAAAAAGTGCGAGAAATCACTTAATTTAATTAGGGTGCTTTCAAACACTTCTTGGGGAGCAGACCGTGGTTCTCTCTTGAAAATTTATCGCTCTATAATCCGTTCCAAAATTGATTATGCCTGCCAGGTCTATGGTTCCGCACGTAATTCTGTTCTTAAAAAACTTGACACAGTGCACCATAGCGCACTCCGTGTTTTCTCTGGTGCATTTCGTACCTCTCCAGTTTTAAGTCTTTATGTTGACTGCAATGAACCAGCATTACACCACATTCGTGAAAAGCTTTCTTTAGAACTGTATTACCGTCTCCTTTCACATCCTGGCCATCCTCTTCATACAAACATTTTAAACACCGACAATGATATTCTTTATCAGCATCGACCATCTTGCATCCCATCTTTTGGTGTCAGAATTAGAAAAATTACTGATAATAGCCCACTGAGTAATATCAGGGTAAGTCCATGTCCATTGCATGTACTCCCTCCTTGGAACCCTCCTGATATTACATCACTCCATCCCTTTAAAGGATATGATAAAAACAACTTGGCCCCTGCAGTTTTTCAACAGTTATTTGCCGCACACCGAGCAAATTTTAATGCCCATACTGACATTTATACAGATGGATCTAAGAGTGGTAATACTGTTGGTTGTGGTGTATTTTGTGACAACACTTCATTAAGCTATCGTCTTCATCCTTCTATCTCTGTCTTTACATCTGAACTGATTGCAATAGAGAGAGCCATGGTGCACATATCTCATCATCATAGCTCATCCTTCATTATATATACAGACTCAAATAGTTCTATTGACGCAATTAAATCTTTTAACAAGCATCCTCTTGTCTCATCCATCCTAGATTTTTATAACAAATTGGCAAGGCGTGGTCATAATATTTTATTCTGCTGGGTACCTGGACACATGGGTATTCCTGGAAATGAGAAAGCAGATGAGGTGGCAAAACGTGCTCTTAATCCGTTACACCATGATGTTCCTTTCTCAGACGTTAAACTACTTATAAATATTTTTATTCAGAATAAATGGCAAGAAAGTTGGGATCTAGAAAACAATAATAAACTGCACCATATCAAACCTCTAATAATGACCTGGCCTCCGAGTTATCCAAGAAAAACAGATGTTGTACTTACTCGTCTGAGAATTGGACATTCAAGGATCACTCATAAACATCTTTTACTTCGGGAGGATGCTCCCATGTGTCCACATTGTCATTTTGATTACCTGACCATTCATCATGTTTTAACTGACTGTCCGGGTCTCCGGCACTTATATAGAATTTATTTTAAGTCATCATCACCAGTCTTGACAAACCTTATTGGGGATACACCTCATAGGGCACTATTCACTTTTTTAAAATATGCTGGATTTTACTTTGAAATTTAATTTTTATATCTTTGGTTTAACGATTAAGTTTTCTGTTTACACCTTTGTGATATCTGGAAGGGAACCCCTTCCAGACTGCACTTTTTATTGACCTTTTCTTTTGTTTTTACTCTACTGTTTTATAGTATTTAAAAGTTAGTCTTTTCTACACTTGCTCGACTACATCTGGATGGGATACCCCATCCAGACTGCTCTTCTCATTGTTCCTTTATTTTGTCATTTTTCTATCTCTCACTTTTTTGATGTTTTAGTCTACTTTTTTGGCGCAGCATGTCCCTTAGGGGATTTTGTGCCATAAAACCCCATACAACCAACCAACCAACTATAAAAGTTGGTCTGTGCTGTTTGTCAAAAGTGTTACTTGTGAAGGAGGCTAAAACATGCAAAATGGAATAAATTCTAAATTAAGAAATTCATTTAGCAACCCAATTGTTAATTGCCCATAACATTAGGTGAAAGTTGAAAAATAGACATGTTATATATAAAACTTGATTCTGTTCCTTTGTTTTAATAAAAATAAACATTTTTGATAATAAATTATCTTGAGTTGTTAATTTAAATTATTTCAAAGGTATTTTGTCATGTCTGTATAAATGTAATTCTTTAAGTGGCACATAAAAAATAACGGGGTTTAAAGATATTTTTTTTCCTTCCTAGCAGTTCAATTGCCCTGTATTTTTAAATGTTGGCTGGGAAACTCCCCTTCTGGGGAAAACTTGAATTTCAAGCCCTGATGTTCAAAGAGATATAGTTTTTGTAAATTATATTTCAATACATTTAAAATGTTTTAATGATGTATGAAACATGTTTGTAATTTATTGTTCTGAGATGGCGTTATATAAAGAAATAATTCACCATATAACTAAAAACATATCTAGTGCCGGATATCCGAATCCGGCAGGCAAAGGAGCTTCAGATATCCGGTATCCGATATCCGGCAAAATCAATATCCGGTGCATCCCTAGTAATTAGATTTAAGAATGAAAATGTAACTGAATAAAATTATTGAGAATTTAATTTCAATTGAAGCTTATTAAAAAAGCTAATATGTGCAAAAATGCGTATTAAAAAGTTTCAAGTATTCGGTTGTCGAATACTGAATACACCGGCATACACTTCGACTGAAGCTTCGGTATTCGGCAAAATTGCTGCTTCGGTCAATCCCTAATCTTCATCACCACAATGTTAAACCATTAATCAAAATATAAATATGTATCAATAATTTGACACAAAATAGTTAAATGTATAAATTGATATACCTTTTGTATTTGGGAACATTCCTATTCAATACGTTTATAATTAGACAATCAGTAAATCAGCTTAATGGCAACATTGTTTCTTTTTATTTGAATGAACTTTAGTTTTTCTAGCAATCCTTACCCATAATTAGGCCTGGGCCTTAAATCGATTTAACTCTTAAATCGATTTAAAGCTTACATCGGAAATCCGATTTAACCATTGGTCTTAAATCGATTTAAGCTAAAATCGGAAATCGCGATTTAGCTAATGTCAAATCGCGATTTAGCCAATCTCTTAAATCGCGATTTAGCCATTATCTTAAATCGCGATTTAGCCATTGTCTTAAATCGCGATTTAGCCATTGGCTTTAAATCGATTTAAAACAAAATACTGATTCAGAGCTAACATCGGAAAATCGATTTATCTACTTTGATGTATCTACCACTTACATGCCAAGCTGGTGTTAAATCGATTTAGGAGGATCCGATTTAAGCAAACATCGCAAGCCTCAATGCTTTCCGATTTAAGACAAACAAGGCAAGCTGGTGTTAAATCGATTTAGGACGATCCGATTTAAGCAAACATCGCAAGCCTCCGTGCTTTCCGATTTAAGAAAAAGACGATTCAATGAAAACAAGGCAAGCTGGTGTTAAATCGATTTAGCAGGATCCAATTTAAGAAAAAGGCGATTTAAGAAAACGATTTAAGTAAGAATTGGTATTTATTTATTTATTTTGTAAACAAGATTCAGAGTTTACGAGATTGGAATGTGTATTTTTCAGAAATTAAGAACTTATATAGTGGAAAGTTGAAAGGAAAAAGTAATGTTTAAATCTTAAAATCCAAATTCATCGAATTTCGATTTATATGCTAATGCAATCTTTTGATGATAAATTAAGTTTTCACATATTTGAGTAATATTGCAACATGTATTTTTTATTTTCCAATATTCTGTAATTAATTAAAATGTTTTAAAGTAGAATTCTGCATTGTTTCAAAAGATTGTTTTCCTGAAATTCATTCAGCATTTATATGATTAAAAATAATAATAATAAAGTTTTATATTTAAAATCCAAACTCATCGACTTGCAGTTTATACTTTTATGCATTCTTATGATGAAAAATTCATTTTTTACATGTTTTAGTAATATTTTAACATTTATTTTTTATTTTCTATTATTTTGTAATTAATGAAATTATTTTAAAGGTATAATCATGCATTGTTTTGTGTATCACTATTTGCCCGTGATCCACATTAAATATTTTTCTTTTACTAATAATATTTTTTTCCTGAAATTGATTGAGTATTTATGGTTGGAAAAAAAAGAATAAAGTTTCATATTTAAAATCCAAATTCATCGAATTTAATTTTTTATTTTTATGCATTATTTTAATGAAACATTCATTTTTCACATGTTTGGGTAATATTTTAATACATATTCTTTATTTTCTATTATTCTGTAATTAATTAAAATATTTTAAAATAGTCATGCATCAGATTTGACATCCGATTTCAATGCCAGTCACATGGATTGAGTATCTTGCTGAAATTGATTCACTATTTATATCCAAATTCATCCATTTTTAGTTTATATTTTTATGCATTATTTTCATGAAAAATTAATTTTCATATCTTTAGGTATTATGGGAATATTTTAGTTTTAATTTATTATTATTTTGTAATTAATTAAAAATACTTTAATAAAGTTCTGTAATGAGTCAAGTAACTTTATTTTTACAGCAGAATGAGGGAGGGCTGGAGGAGGCATTCATTAGATTTTTCTGCAGATCTGCGAATTTTTGCTTTTTTGACATTTTGTTATCATTAAAAAGAGATATATTTTAAGATTATATTTTATTACTAATCTTAAAGGACGGCAACAACCATGAAAAAAAATCAGCAATTTCAGTGATGTGCTCCAAGGGTCACACTTTCAATCCTTCTCCATCCGCTATATAAATGTCAGCATTTATGTTAAACAAATCTTATTTTAATCTAAAAGTTAAAAAGATATAAAATTGCACCTTATTTCTCATATCTCACCCCCCTCCCCCCTTTTTTTTACTACTTTTCTCATCATGGTAAATGAATAGTTAAATTCATCATTGAAGTCTTTTAATATGCTTCTGTTTTACATCAGTAACTTTTTAAATCTGTGTCTGTAAAAAAAAAGTGTATGTAGGCTGTTAGCAATGAAGTGCTATTTGAGTGGGCTAGGGGAAGCACCCCCTTCCCGGCCCACCCTTAAGGAATTTAAATTGTAGCATGCATAACAAGTCAGACAAAAAAAAAAATCATTTTCTTTTATATTACTTCTTATAGAATAAGTTTATAAAATGTATTACAATAGGTCACTAATTTTTAAAATGGAAAAAAAAAAAACTAGTGTTTTGGGACATTCAAAGCTTTTTTATGTGTAAAATATACCTCTTTTCAAAATTATTTGACAAATTAAAAGCTAAGTATACTAAATAATACAGGAGGGGGGGGGGGGGGGGGCACGTAAAGATCGTATTTTGTTACTAAAACTTAAAAAATAGGCTTCCATATTCTAAAATGTAAAATCTGTGTTAAATTGCGATTTAGCACTAAATCGCGATGTTGGATGGATGATAAATCGATTTAAGAAATTTCTACATCGCCCAGTCCTACCCATAATGATAGCCTGTATAGTTTAATACTTTCATAGGTTATTTTGGGTATTGACTAGTGATAAAATAATAAAAAATAAGTGATGGGTTAATGAATTTGTGAGTGGAAAGTAGTCATAAAATTTTTTTGGTGTAATTAGATTTAAGAATAAAAATGTAACTGAATTAAATTACTAAGAATTTAATTTTAATTAAAGTTTACTAAAAAAGCTAATATATGAAAAAATGTATGTTAAAAAATTTTAAGTATTCGGTTGCCGAATACTGAATATTCGGTGTACACTTTGACCGAAGCTTCGGTATTCGGCAAAATTGCTGCTTCGGTCAATCCCTAATTTGTACATTTAACTATTTTGTCAAATTATTGATAGAATATTTATATTTTGATTAATATTTTAGTGTTGTGGTGATGAAGAAAAGAAATTTGAGCAATTTTGATATAATGGTTATAAAAACTATAAGATAGGCATAGGGGTATACTTATTTGATGTGTGTATTTTCTTTAATATGCACCTTAGATATACAGACATGAACTCTGATATAATTATTTGGATGTGTATATTAAAGGAAATACACATTAAATAAATTTAAATTGAAAAAAACTAATGTAGAAGTAAATAAAATTAAACGATAAGGGAAAGATGTGCATCTTCCTTACTTTTTTTTTTTTTTTCCTCTGTTGTAGATAGTTGTTTTGATTTCATGCCTATGTAGACTATTTTAGGAAGGAAAAAGTATTTTTTTAATTAATAATGGCCTTTGACTTGTTTTTTGTAGTGCAGCTGAACTCTGAACTAATGCACATAATATTGAAACTCATTGTTTAGCTGATTCTTCTGCTAAATAAAAGAGAATTCTTCTACTTCTAAGAAAATACTTATCTGCAATTATTCGGCCGAATACTTTTAATACTAATTATTTTTATGGCTGTATTTATAGAACCAGAATTTAATGAAAGCATACAATATACAAATGAAACAAAATGGTTATTTTCAAATAAATTTAACAATTAGGATATCAATTAATAAAATATTTGCGAGAATTATTCACTGTTTAAATTAATTATTGTGATTATCACAAGATCAATATTTTAAGATAAGATATTATTTTAGATAGATATAGATGATTTAAAATACTAAATGTCAGGGAATTACAGCTATCAAATTATTGAGATAGTGAGGGGTTTAGAGAGGTAATAAAAAAAATCTGAAAAAAATAGTTTTGGAATATTAGTGCATAGATTCGTACATATTTCCCACTATTTTGTATTTTTAACAGTTAAACTCCTCGAAACTACTTGATATATTGCTTGTAATAATTAGTATTACAATTTGCGACCTCCTTTTGAAGTGTGCTTAGCACAATGCCAAATTTAAACTCCGAACAATGGTTTTGTTTTAGCTACACTATAAAAAGAAAAGATTATTAGTACGCTGAATTAGAAATGAGAATGCTCAGTAAAAAACCAGAAATTATGGGAAAAAAAAAAAAAATGGGGGGTTTTTTTCGGCTTTTTTCCAAAGAGTTATTTTTCAATTTATCCAAATTGGAAAAATTGAAATTTCATTTATAAAGTAATATTTTCAAAATTTTGTAATAGCTACATTTTGATACTTTTTATTATATTTATTTTTATGTTAAGTGTCTCACATGAAAACATTAATGTGGGATATCTGATCTCTAAGCAGAAATCTGTTTAAGAAAACTTGAGTCCTGTAAAGGATCTTTCACAATTTTTTTTAACCTTAAAACACAAGACTCTTCACAAAATTTCTCTTAAAAATAGATATTTCAGAAAATTTTTTAATCTCTAAATTGAATCTTTCACAAGTGCAATGATTGAAGAAAAAGACAATTTCATGTCATATAACAGCTGGTGCTAACAAATGAATCTTATCTAGCTGTATACAATTACAAGTATGGAGGAACTTATTAAAAATGTCTAAATAGGAATTTAAATATAATGATAATTTCTAATTTACCAAATTTGGATTACATTTTGTACAAGTATATAAAAAAAGTTCATGATTTCACAAAAACAGGATTAAATGAAAAAAAAAAAAAAAAGCAGAAAGATGTCTGGTAAGATAATTAAATTCAACTTCTCTTGTTAAAAATGAGTTCATGTGTAAAATTATTTCAATAATAAGCCAATTAATGGTAAAGTCGAAAATCTAACATAAAATTTGAAACATGCATTCATTTTTAATGCTATAGCTGCAATTAATCATGTAATCAATTGGGAAAGTGATAAAAATATTTAACTAATTAGGAAAAAAAATTTTTTTTAATAACAACATCATTTGAAATTACTCTGTTCAAGCACTTCTACTTAAATATAAATTCTCAGGTGTATTTAACTCTCTCTATATTTTTCATATACACATGTAGGGGAGAAGGGGGCACATGTGAACATGGGGCAGATGTGAACAGTACATATTTCACTCAGTTAATTTGAAATAAAAAAATCACCAATTGATGGTAGTACTGGTACCATCTTTTGACTGAATTTTCAGAACAATAGGCCATTTTGATTTCTGGTAGTTGTAATTTGTTTGTTTTAGATTGTGTGAAGTATAAAAGTCTTCTGAGTTATTGAAGTAAAAATTCATTCAAGATATTTTTTAAAGAAGAATATCAGCATTGCATTCTATAGTGGCATTAATTAGGTAAGTCTACAAAAAGTTTTGTTTCCTTATTTCAATTAAAAATATCTTTTTTTTATAAGTTAGGCTGAAGTTGGTAGACGGGGCACTTGTGAACAGAACATATGGGTACAGATGTGAACAGTTCACAAGTGTAATTTTTAAGTCTGTGAATGCATTTTTTTTTAGTTTAAAATTTAATTACTCTTGTCAAACATTGAGCTATATATTCAATGTTTTTAGGATTGCTTCACAGTTTGAATTTACTGGAAGTTAGATAACAATTAAAAGTGACTCAAAAGGAGTAGGCATATTAGTGTACAATTTTACGAATAATTTCTTGTATCCATGTTGAAATATTTATTGATTTATTCACACAGCTAGAAAAAGTGCATCTAATTAGTTTTTATCACAGTTTTTATTCACAAAAAATTATTTTTATCTTATTTATGCATGTGTTCACATGTGCCCCAGCTATGTTCACAACTACCCCTTCACCAGGGCATATGTGAACAAATTTAGACAATTTTTAGAATGATGATATAAGTTAGAAATTCTTGATAAATGCATCCAAAAGTTTCACCAAAAAAACAAACAAATTCTAAATATTCATATAAATCAACTTTTGGTTCAATAGCTCATAACAATTTTGAGAAATAGTCAAAAATGTAAAAATTGTTCACATGTGCCCCCCTCTCCCCTATATTAACCCGGGAGGAGTCGCATGGGGTATGGCATACCCCGGGTGCGTACGGTTTTTTACAATTGTCACCACTATTTTTCGAAGAGTAATCTTCAACTTACTCTATCGCATAATTTGTAACAATTGTCTCCCACGAAATAAGGTGAAGATTATTATCTGCACTTATTGGTACAAACCGAAAACCGTTCATACCTTGTTTATGCACGACTTTCCCCGGGTTAAATAAATTTTTTGAAGAAAATGTAAACAATTTCCTGAGCAAAATGTTGAAGGCAACTTTAATACTTATTAAGAAATACACCTGCTTTTACAACTTTTACTTCAAAATTTTATTGCATTTTTATTACTTTCATATTAAAGAGAGAAAGAAAAAAACATTTTTAGTTTCCAATTTCTCAAACTTATTACAAAATTTACAGTTGGTTTCATTAAAGTCTTCATTCTGAGTCAGAATCTGAATTAGCAGATTCTGCACTGCTAACACTGTGTCTCTCAAGTCTGAACTAAATGTTTGGAAAAAGTAAGTATAAAATGTTTTGGTTTAGTTTTATAACATAGGTCTGGGAAAAAAAAAAAAAAAAATCAGCTGCATGGGATATTTTTGGTTAATTGTAAGTTTTTTACGGTGCTGAATCCAAAAATGACTTCCATTTCCCTCCATCACATACAATAGTATCGTTGAAAAACAAGGGGAGTTTACATTAAAAAAGCACAGTTATAATGAAAAAAAATCAATATTTTATTATAAGTAACTGTGTTCCAAATTACTTTCCACCGTGCTTTTCACACTTTGTATTTCAGTAGTTGTGTGAATCATAGTAGAAGCTTATGTCTGTGTGAAACTGTTTTTGTCCGTTCCTCATTTTCCATGCATTTTCTTGTAGTGTTATGTTTTGTAGTTCATATCTCGAGTGTCACTGAAAGAAGTATGAAATTAGTATATGGAATCATTATTGGATATGGTTTTCTACTCGAGAATAGGATAGCAGATTCCAGGTTAAAAAGAGAAATTTTACGCTTTAATTAAACTAAAGACATAAGCAGTGACCCGGAGCCGAAAAATGATGCTTCAGCTCCGCTCCGAGATGAAAAACTGTGGCTCCGGCTCCAGCAACCGCTCCAACTCGGCTCCGACTTTGTTCTTTTGAGTTACAGATTTTAATTTATGCAGTTAATTTTTTTCTTACAAATTCTCCCTTTACCTCCATTAAACATCTGACAAAATGCATTTTTCTTCTCATCAAACTTGAAATGCTTGTTCAGAAAATCTGACATATTTTATCTTTTACTTTTAAAAAAGAAAGTTTGGTGGAATTTTGAATCCAAAAATCTTAAATTTCTTCTACACTTTTCAAACAACCAAAATTGTACAACTACATGTATAAACCAGGGTTGGCAAGTTTCTGCCAAAGTGGTTAAAACCAGCGGTTATAACCGGTTAAAACCGGCATGGCAGAAACTAGTTTCTGCCAGTAAGTGGCAAAAACTGGCAGAAACTCAGAAATAATATTAATAAGAACTTTAATGTGCAATGATTCTTAATTCATATATGTATTTGATGTGTAAACAATTAAGTTAAAAATTAAAATTAAAGATTATGAATGTTATTCAAAGTTGTAAAAAATTTTCAAAATTATCATATAAATATACTTTGCTTATATAATAATAGGTACTAATGGCTGAATCCATATCAACTCAGGCAGGGGGGTTACCTTCATAGTCTCAGAAGTTTTTGAATTGAACATATGTTAAAATTTAAGAAAAAGTAAGATACTTGTATATTTTCATTTTGCCCAAAAAAATTCCTGGCCCGAGATACAGGCCGCCAAAGATGACATCCCCGGCATCCTTTCTCATTCGCGATTTTCGATAAAAATTTTAAAGTGCTCTATCTCTAGAACGGTGCAAGATATTTTGTTGCAGTTTATTTTATTTTAAAGATAATATTCTTCTGTTTAAAATGATATACCCAATTTTGAAAAATGTATTCAACTTTTCTTGTGGCAGCCTTTTGAAAAAAAAATTTTTTTTTCAAAAAAAAATTTTTTTTTTGGAAATGCCAATCTTAAAAATTTTGATTTTTTTGCTGTTGATCAATACCATTGGGAAATACCTTCACTGTAAAGGAGAACTTCCACTTTTGAGTTTAACAAATTTTAGAAACTTTTAAAAAATTCAGAAAAGTTTACAGGAACTGTATATATACAGTTCCAGTAAAAGTCACTGAATTTTTACTTATTTGTATCATATTTGTAAGGATAAGCCTACTATATATCCTATACAAGTTAGAAATTGCAATATCAAATGTGGCAAATGAGGTGCGTGCATACTATAACTAGTTTTATAAATATTCAGGTCTTGGTGCAATAAGTTACACTCTTGGTGCAATAAGTTACACTCTTGGGCAAAAAGGGCATGAATACAAAATTTATTATGATTCTACATATTAAATTCAGTAATACGGAAGTAATATGAATTCATCTTAAAAGGACTTAATCGCCATGGCAACCTAGAATCATTACCTATCATGGTATATCATTGAATCAATTATGTATTATAGGATTTTTAAATAGAATGAAGAAAACTTTTATTAATGTCTTTTATGTTTTAATTTGATTTTCACAGCATTTGAAGTGATACATACTTTATTTTCAATACCGAACATAGTAAAACAATCTCAATAACATATATCAATTACACAGCAATACAAATTATATTAATACAAGTTAGAGTTCAGACAGATGGGCAGACAAATCAATATAATCCACAAAGACTTTCAACTATGTTGGAAATTGTTAAAAGCACATAAATAGGTCGGAATATGACTTTTAGAAATTTATGTCGATAGACGGAAGCATACTTGAATACTTTCATAGAACCCTGTATTTTACCTACTATCTTTATGTACATGCCACTATTTAGCTAATATTTAACTAATATTAAAACATCCTTAAAACCTGTGAAATCACACTTCCAGAGATTATCATCCATAGACGGCCATGTATCTAATTCTTTGCGTGGACCTGTATATCATTTTATCTATATTCTCCAAACATATCTTAGTATACTAAATGTAGTTCAGTGTAAAAATGCATAACTCATTTAAAAATCACCTTTAAGCTACTTTCATTCATACTCAGTAAACCCTTAAGATTTCTTTTGTGTAGCCCTGTATATGATTTACAGCATTTATGCACACAACGTAATATGGAAAAATTTAGTGAGTAAACTTAAAAACTCAAACACAACTAAAAATGCACTTCCAGCAATACCCTTACGATTTCTTTTGTGTAGCCCTGTATATGATCTACAGCCTTTATACACACAACGTAATATGGAAATATTTAATTAAACTTAAAAACTCATATCGCAACTAAAAATGCACCTCTAGCAATCATTGCTAATGTACAGTATTTCCAATGAGGTAAAGTATCCGAAATCTTGTGTGTCCCTGTAAACACTATGCACTTTCTATGACACAGGAAGTAATCTTTTGTAAACCTCTGCAATAAAGTATGTATCACTTCAAATGCTATCAAAATCAAATTAAAACATAAAAGACATTAATAAAAGTTTTCTTCATTCTATTTAAAAATCCTATAATACATAATTGATTCAATGATATACCATGATAGGCAATGATTCTAGGCTGCTATGGCGATTAAGTCCTTTTAAGATGGATTCATATTACTTCCGTATTACTGTATTTAATATGGAATTACAGTAAATTTTGTATTCATGCCTTTTTGCCCAAGAGTGTAACACTTATTGCACCAAGATCTGAATATTTATAAAACTAGTTAATACTATGCACGCACCTCATTTGCCACATTTGATATTGCAATTTCTAACTTGTTTAGGATATATAGTAGGCTTATCCTTACAAATATGATACAAATAACCAAAAATTCAGTGACTTTTACTGGAACTGTATATATACCGTTCCTGTAAAATTCTCTGAATTTTTTAAATGTTTCTAAAATTTGTTAAACTCAAAAGTGGAAGTTCTCCTTTACAGTGAAGATAGTTCCCAATGGTATTGATCAACAGCAAAAAAATCTAAATTTTTAGGATTGGCATTTTCGAAAAAAAAAATTTTTTTGAAAAAAAAAATTTTTTTTTTAAAGGTTGCCAGAAGAAAAGTTGAATACATTTTTCAAAATTGGGTATATCATTTTAAACAGAAGAATATTATCTTTAAAATAAAAAAAACCGCAACAAAATATCTTGCACCGTTCTAGAGATAGAGCACTTTAAAATTTTTATCGAAAATGGCGAATTGGAAATGGTGCCCGGGATGCCATCTTTGGCGGCCTGTATCTCGGGTCAGGAATTTTTTTGGGCAAAACCAAAATATACAAGTATCTTATTTTTTATTGAATTTTAACATATGTTCAATTCAAAAACTTCTGAGACTATGAAGGTAAGATTTTTTCTTTGGCTGCCTGAATTGACATGGATCATGCCTAATTTTTTTTCACTTGAAAAACAGAAATTTTCAATGGTAGTCTGATGCTGTACAAGCTTAACTATTTTATATTGTTTAGAGTTGAATTTTTATTTAAAAGTAAAAAAAGAAATTTACAAAAAAAAAATCTGATATTTTAACAAATGTATTTTTCAGAGTATTTTTAAATAAATAATGCAATGCAATAACTTAAAGATTATGATTCTTGTGAAATTATATAAGTAAATAATTGAAGCACAATAAATAACAGAAAAAAAATTTAATGAAATATCTTGCACAATTATTTTATAATATTGAAAGAACAAAATTGCCACTCAAATATACTATTATTACTTTTTCCACAGAACATTCCATAGCATAGGACAAAATTTTGCTAATCTTTCTGAACACACTGTTTCTTTGTTTTGAATGAAAGAAAAGTTTGAAAATATTCTTTCAAGACTATCATTACTTGCTGGCAATTGAGGATGCAAATTTGAAAAATCCTCATTTTCACCAGTATTCGTTTTTAAAGATGACCACCACATAGAAGGTAAGGGCAAGACATTTTCTAGGTCTTCCTTGGAGAAATATGTTTCTGAGGCAGGAGTCGATTTTGCTTCGAAGGATATTATATGTGGCACAAAATTGGGATTAATATCAGAAAGCAATTTCCTTGCCTTTTCTTTATGCTCATATGTCAATTTTGATCCCATATACTTAGGATGAAGTAAATAAGTTAGCATATGGTAGTCGGTTATTATTGTATCAAATCTGCTTTTGAACCTTTGTAGTTGTTTGTTTTGTAAGTGCAAAATGTGGTTGGAACATTTTCAACTAACAGTCTTAATAAAAAAGCTAAAATCTTTAACAACGATTTTATGCACAAATAACATACAGACACGACACAAATATCCCATATAATCGTTTTTTGTCGTGTCTATACGTTATTTGTGTGTAAAATCATTGTTAAAGATTTTAGCTTTTTTACTAAAATTCGCACAAAATTTGATCTATGCTTAACAGTCTTAAATTGAAAAAAAAAAAAAAAAGTCAGATTTGTTCCTTTGAATACTGTATTTAAATGAAGTTTTTTAAATTCATGGAATTACAAGATCCGCATATAACTATAATATTTCTATGAGAGATAATTTATAGTGTTATTATTAAATTATTACGTTAAATTACAGAAAATTATTTTGAGCAAGTATTGAATATTTTTCTTTTTTTTTTTCATTGTTTAATTTAAAATAAGTATTGGATACAGTTTTGTATTTGATTTTTAAACTGAAATTTTAAAATACTCTAATAAATGTTTACATATAAAATTATATAACCATACTATAACAAAAATTTTATCTGTTACATTACTCATTTTTTCTAATACAAATCTATTTATTTTTTAATTAAAACTACCCACAATATTTCATTTGTTATTTATACGGAATAAAATGTACTTAAGGAATTTAATACTAGTAAAAAAGTCTCAGATTATGTCATGAAATGTGTTTATGCCAGTTGTTGCCAGTTTCTGCCGGTTAAAACCGGTTATAACCAGTTTCTGCCACTGGCAAGGCAGAAACCCTTTTTTGCCGGCAAATAGCCAGCCCTGGTATAAACAACAGGCAGCCATATTTGTTTTCAAATAGTGTTGCCACTTAGCTCAAGTAGAAGTGAAGTAGTGTTACCTTGTTTTTGTAAGAAGTTTTCCATCTCTAGTTTAAAAAAAAAAACCCTAAAAAATGATATTATTAAAATACTGAATCAGGGTTGGCACGGTTTAAACCAAGTGGTTTTAACCATGGTTAAACCACAGTTTAAACCAATTGGTTTTTTTAGAAAAAATCTGATATAATATTTTCCCTTTTTTGTAATTTAATTGTTTTAAATTATTGATAGAAGTAATTTCTACTTTTAACACTTCATCTCAGCAGTCAACATGAGACATAATGAGCCTAGGTCATGTTTCTATGCATGTAGAATGAAAATTAGCATGTGCTGAAGAACATATCTGGTACCCTAAAGATTTTTCTTAAAACATGTGAAATTAGAAAAGATAAAATAGATAAATAATATTCAATATTTAGCATAAAATATTTTCATTTAAAAAATGCAGATTATTTTACAGCAGTTAATAACAAAATACAATGATCTTTAAGATTTTGGTTAAGTTGTAGAAGAAAATTTTCTGGATTCGGAAAGATTATCCTTAAAGAATTTAAAAGAGTAACTTAACATATCAAATTGAATAACACAGCTTGCAAAAATTGAGTGCTAGTTATAGCATTTCACCAATACCAATCAATCTTTTCTGTTAGTTGCTGAATCTAATGGCCAAAAATGTAGACTTGGACACTTGGAGTTATCACTCAGAAAACAAAATAACCAGAAGTATTTGGATATTTAAAAAATAATAATAACAACCATAGAATAATATATTATATTCATGAAACTGCATCAAATGTTTATTTATTGACTATTATATTATCAGTCAAAGGATTCTTCATACGATTTTAAAAGGTATCAATGTTTCACTGTGTAGAGCGGTTTACTTTGAACATAAGACATAGTTGTTACCAATATTGTTTAAATTAGAAATGATTTCAATTTTCTATACAATTGACTGTAATTATTTAATTTAAATATTTTCAAAAGTTATATTACTTATATAATATCCAAAAATGTTTATTTTATGAACAGATATGCATCTGTATGCAATGAGAAATTATATTTTAAAAAAACCCGGTTTAAACCAAAAATACCTGGTTTAAACCAAATAAACCGGTTTTTTTGGTTTTTTACAAAAAAAACCCGGTTTTTTTCCAACCCTGTACTGAATAATGATGTAATTAAAATATTTTAAGTCTGGACATTTAAAAGACTGAAAAAAAGATAGAATAATAAAAAACTAAAGGAGCCCTGGAGCTGGGGAAATTTTAGAGCTCCAGCTCCGGCTCTAGCTCCAGGAAAAACACAGCTCCGGAGCACTCCGGCTCCGGGCTCCAGCTCTCTGGACATAAGTTTTGCAAGGAAAACTGATGTGATGGAGATTTTTTTTTAAATCCTAAGCAGTTTTCTATTTGCAGACCTGTGTAATCCAAACTTAAACTAAAACTTAGTTTTGGTTCGACTTTAGACAGTAAAACTAAACCAGAATTTTTTATACTTGGTTTGAGTTTAGAATAGAAAGCTATGCCAAAACTAAATATATATTTTGACTGGGAATGAAAAGTATAACTATGAGAAAGAAAAATGTAATATTGCAAAAATTACTATTTTTTAAACAATTAAGGTTTTAATACTAATATGTATAACAATAACAGAACTGCAACAATTTGTTTCTTTAAACTAGCATCATTTATATACTTAAAAATCAATACTATGTAGATGGGATGTATAATACATTTGAGTTCAAACTGCAGGGATATTGGCTGAAAATTACGAGGTTTTTAGAGTAGCTCTGCTGGTAATTAAACAAATGTAATTGAAAAAAACATTTCAACAGAGACATGATATAATAAACAACAGCATTAAATAAAGCGTGAATGTTACTGTGAAAATTCTGAGACTGAAAATCTAATTTTTTAAAAGCAGGCCTTGCCCTTTTTCTTTTGTAATATTAGTCATATAAAGTGAAAATAATTTTCTTTTAGTGTGGATAAATGAAAAAAATGCTTATTATTTAATATTTTCTAGGAAAATATAATTTATTTGAGAGAAACATTTGTAAAAAATAAATTTTTTCAACTTTTCCCATTTTTTCCGGAAAAAAACGGTTTTTTCTGAATCTTCAATTTTTCTGGAAAATTTACATCTCTACACTGAATTTAGTTTTCCAAAAATGAAGTTTAAATATATGCATTACTTTTATTGCAGGGTGTCTACAGAAATTGTAAAAAAAAGTTCCCTGATTTTTCCATGATTCCCCTGACTATCTTTATCAGACTTCCCTGATTTCCATTATTAACGATACACATATGGTATTTTTTCATGTATGCCGATTCCTCTTATAACACACCCAGCTTGCTAATATCTCATTTGGGAGAAAAAACAAGAGAAAAACATATAAATTGCCAAATATTCATTAAGTGTTGATTGACAGTTTTATAAATACGAACTCAAAATTTAGTCCAACAACTTCATATAATGGCCAATGGATATAGGGTGGCCAGAAAATTTCCTCATTTTCAGAAAAATATTCAATTCTAAGACTTATCTATGTCTGACGGAATAGCTAATTGGATTAAGCTGGCCACCTGGTCAGGTTATGCTAATGTATCATTTAAAATTTTTTAAAATGGGTAAATTGCCTTCAATATAAGTGCTATCTACAGAAAATGAGCAAATCTGATCACTTTAATTTGTGTTAAATATCAAAAACCCATACCATATGTATCTTTTTTAAAATATTGGGAAAGATTCATCAGCATGTGAAAAAATATGGTATATAAAATAGACAAATCAGACTCGTTGGCAAGGTGAAAAGGCAAATATTTTTGCATATAGACAAATTTCCCTGACTTTTCCAGACTGATAAACCTCCCTGATTTTTCCATGATTCCCTGATTTCCAGATTCTGTAGACACCTTGTATTGTCAGTACCGAATTAAGTTCATCATAAACAGATTAGGATAAGATTAAAAATAGAGTTATACAGAATAGCAATATTTGATATTATTTAGGCTTGATATCCCTTTGAACTTTTATGGTACACCCATTCATACTTTTCTAGTACTATATACAGCTATACCCAACCCCATGTTGTACAGTTTCTTTTACAAAGTCTTATTATTCTTTTAGCAATTTCTTTTAATAATAAAGTTAATAATTCATATATTTATTGTGCAGAACCCTCTGAGCACAAGTAATACTTGCACTTGACCATTTATTTTGTTTTACATCCTGCAATCATATGAGGGGAACAAAATCACTAAATTAAGTTGGTGCTGATAACTTTTCTGTTACCTTATGTAAATTCTGTTAAAACTCATGTAATTTCTGTTATGAAAAAGAAATTAATTTCTTAAACTTTTTTATTTTGATTATGCAAACCAACTAACTACCAGTACATTTATTTATTCAGTAAGTGTCCACGCAATCCCTAAATATAATTTTTGATATTACATTATATTTAAAAAACTTTTGAAGTTTTAACGGTACTTTTCGGTTAGCCGGGCGCCAGTGTTATATATACATATGTATGTATACCTATATATACATATATATGTATATTTATCAGGGGTCTGTCCAGACTTTTCTTGCAGGGTCCTGTTTTTGGGAAATTGTGAAGTTTTTCTTATTTTTGTGAAAATTCTAGACAATTTTGTGAATTTTAAATTATCGATGTCTTTATGTCCTATCCTTCATGTATAAAAAGCTAAGTAATATTCTCTTTGGTGAGTTCAACTGCTTACTTACAGGCCAGATTTTATTTTTAAATGACTAAATTTGTCAAAAGTTCAATTTGAAAGTGAAAAAATTCTGTGAAAGGTCTATTTAAAAGACAAATAATTTTGTGAAGGGTCCTGTTTGGGGATAAATAATTTTGTGAAGGGTCCTGTTTTAAGATAAATTATTTTGTGAAGGGTCCTTTAAAGGATCTAAAATTTTCCTAAACATATCCCTGTTTATACATATATAGAAGCTATATGTAACATATATGGGTGTATATATACATATATATGTATATATAGATATACATACATATGTATATATAACACTGGCACCCGGCTAACCGAAAAGGGAACAGATGTCATAAGTTCCCAAGGCCGCCTTCTTGGAATTCTTCTTGGCGTGAAAACCCCTTTTCCGCCAAGTAGTAAATGTCGCCAAGCACCAGTTTATACGCATGTTTGGCTTAACGAAAATAAAATGTAAATAATAAACAAAATTCGCTAAACTGGCAATCAGTAATCGTTGTATGAGCGCTTCGTGCACATTTACCGAAAAAAAAAACATCAACGAATTCAGCATTTCTCGCGGTATAGCATTCTCAAAATTCAGCAGTTCTCATTTTGTAGCAATCTCAAAATGTAAAAAACTCTCAAAGCAGCAAAATGTATAGAAAAAACGAAACTCGCTAAAGTGGCTATCAGCAATAGTTGTATGAGAGCTTCGCGCACATTTACCGAAAAAAAAAAACATCGCCGAATTCAGCATTTCTCGCGGTATAGCATTCTCAAAATTCAGCAGTTCTCGTTTTGTAGCAATCTCAAAATGTAAAAAACTCTTAAAGCAGCAAAATATACATAATTATCAACATACCTTAACAGACATCTGCTTTTTTTAAACCTCCAGCACGAAATATCTCTCATAACATCGCCGTCATTTTCCAAAATAGGCTTAATACGCATTGACACGCAATAAACAAACCTCCCTTTCTTGTCAAAATTTCCTCATATTTCTTAATTACTTCAGCAAGAGCGTTTAAACGGACTACAGAAACTATAGTCAATGAAATACATCCAATAAATTTAACATAAAAATAAAAAGACAACGATAGAACACGATATCAAAATACCTACATCCACAAAATTCTAAGCTTCTCAGGGCTTGCCGCCAGAACACGACACGTCACAACACACACGTCACACGGGGTTTACATATCGAGTTTGTCATATCCGTAAACACCGCCAACACGCCAACAAAAAATCGCCAAACAATTCAAAACAACAACGGCTGAGGGAAAGTACGGCATCTAAGCCCCGAAAAGTACCGTTTTAACTTTAAAATTTGTATGCAACTTTAACTTGGCTAAGTGTAAGGACATTTATTAAATACATTGGAATGTAAAGAAAAAAAATTACTAGCATAAAAGTAGAAATCTCCATGTAAAATTTAAACAACGAAAAGATTAAAAAAAAAAAATAATAATAATAATTAATTGTGATGGGTCCTTCAAGATGCATGATTTTTAACTTGAAAAAACACAAAATATGAATATTTTCTATTGAATACGACTTATTTCTAAATGAGAGACTTGGTTTTGTGAAAAAAGACCCTTTTTTTTTAAGTGTGTGGCTTCCAGAGACCCAGGATTTCAAAAGCCTACCGACATCACTGGTAAAGTTAAAACAGCAAAATTATGAACAATATACTGCTTATATTATATTTTCTTGTTGTCCTTCACTTTCCCAAATATACTCCCTACATAGGAGGCACGCTTTTAAACAATGATCATGTTATCAAAATTGGTTAAAGAAAATATATACTATTCAGAGTGACGTACATGTACTACGGGGCAGGATGTTTTGAAAAATGATTATTAATCAAGAATCCAAACTAAACAAAATTATTTTCTTTTTGATTTTAATACAAACTTATTTAAATTTTAAAGTAAAAAAACCAATGCTGTTATAAGAGTCAAAGGAAACACTGAATAATTTTAAACTCTTTAAATTTTTGGGAAACAGCAAAAATGCTAATTTATCATCTTACATTTATATTTTTTCATAAAAAAGTATGAAAAATAATCAAAAACAAAACCATGCGATCACAGTAATTGCACTATAAATAAATCATTATAAAGGTCAGTTGCATAACAATTTTGAAAATAATGCATCAAAACATAAACACGTACTTCATTTTCATTGTCTATCTTGCTTAAGATGTTCGCAACATGCTCTTCGACATCCCTTCTTGTGCGAAACATATTTTTTTCCAGTACATTAAATATAATTTACAAAATATTAAATAATTACGTTAGAAATAACTCTAGAGCGCCATAGAAAAATCGCTCAAAAACGTTCAACACAGTTTAGTAATCACAGTCACAGTGATAAATTGTCAATCGTACTATTTATTTATTTATTTATTTATTTTTATATAGAGCCCAATGGAGCCTAATTTAAAAAGACTAAAAACTAACGGAAACTAAAAAAATACAAATTTTACCCAGTAACAGTAACATTAACTGTAACATTTCATAACATAACATTATGTATCGTGCTGAAGTGACCTAAAATTCCTTAGTTTTGAAAGATAAATTCAAATCCCATTATTATAATAAGCAATAAATGTATACAATTCAAGATAAATTATTCCATTCCATAAAAAAAAAAGAAATAAAAGTAGTAAAGTTTTTTGGTTGCTATGGTGACTGGCATCAGCCTTTGGCACTGACAATGAGAAATTCATAACAACAAACCCGCGCTTAATTTCCAGTATAATTCTTTTAAAACAATTGTATTTAATAGCTAGTGTTTGTAATTCTGTGATCAAGAATAAAAGTATTGGAATTAAGTAGTTGTTTAATCACACAGTTTAGTATGAATATCGAAAACACTAGTGAATTGCCGAAACTTAACCTCATTTCCACAATAGCTTTTCAAGGTAATCATTTCTCCATTTACTTTTGACATACGCGGTAAAATAGAAGTTTTGATGTTAAAAAAGTTGTATCAAATCCGTGAGATTTTTAAAGCTGTTCTTAACTGCTCTGCTCAACAAGCGCAAAATGTTTTGCCACATTTACAAATTCATTTTTTAACGGAAAGCCTGGCCATGGAAGCGATTTGGAATTGAACTGTTTTTTCCATTTTTTGATCAATCAATTACCTATTGAGTTATAAGCAATTTGGAACAGATGTGTCTGTGGTCTGCACCATAAGCTTGGCGATTTTTTTCTGCGCCAAAATGTTGTCTTCGAAAGTAATCGCCAAAGGAGGAGAAACCAAAAATCGCCAAACCAGGAGAGAAATTTATTTTCAAATTTAGCGATCACTTTAAATACCCATGAAAATCCGCGTTTTTTTTTAACAACGGAAATAAATATTTAAAACTAATAATTTCTATGTCAGGGGGGCCAGCCCCCCTGAACCCCCAATTCAACAACAATTTTTTCAGGAAGAAAAATTTTGCCGTTAAATACTCATGAAAATCCGTGTTTTTTTTTTCTTTAACAACGGAAATAAATATTTAAAACTAATAATTTCTATGTCAGGGGGGCCAGCACCCCCACCCCCCCCAAATTTTTCTGACATATATTTCATTAAAGAAAATATAAAAACACAATTTTAGCAGATGAATTTAAAAGCTTTTAACTATTTAAAGTAATCGCCATATTTGAAAATGAATTTCGCTGATGCTTCAGAATTGCAATCACTTTCGAAAACACATTTTTAGCACGAAAAAGTACAAATAAAACAAAAATAGTACTTACATTTTGCAGATTCCTTGAAATTTTTAAGAATAAAACCAGAAAATTAGAATAAAAAAAACAGAGTAGAATAATTTGGATTCTAAAGAAAAAAATCTATCTACACCTTGCGTGCGGTAAAAAACAACCGAAGATTCATTCAACTGCCTCTGTCAAAACAATATGCCAATCTTTGCAATCAATATCGATCCACGTTTTGTGAATCATAAATCCACCTAAACATAAAATGAGCATGAAGCCATTATCAAAAGTACATAAAAAAAGTATTAATAATTTAAAAAAAATACAAGGAATCTCGCAAAATTATATCAGCCATAGCTGACGTGACGCCACAGAAGAAATGAACACCAGAAAGGTTCCGTTAGATAATTCAAGTTTGAATTAAGACGCTCAGTTGCACAGAAGTCAAAAAGTGCAAACAGCGCAGGTGCATAATAAAATGACATCAGAGGAGCAAAAAAATTTCTCCCTCGCATCGCTCCGCGGAAGCTGCACCAAGGGTTGCCAGAAACGAGATTTGGCGTGGGTTTTGGCAGGGTTACTAGAAATGCGAGTTTATCGCCACGTTTGGCAAGTTTTTTTTTCTCAAGAAATTTTGCAGACAAAAAACACATCTAAGCCAGCAATTTTGATCACGTGACAAACACGTTTTCCGCCCGTTCTTGAGTGTTCTTTCTTCCTTCGCGCGGAGATTCGGTTCAGAACGACCACTTTGATACTATTTTCTGAAAGATCTATTGCGTTTGCAAAAAAATGAAAAAAAAACAACTCGATGACATAGTTTCTGAACAACAACACCAGCTAGTTTCATGCATTTTCGAACAAAAATAAATTAAAACTCATGTCAGAAAATTGCCCTTTAGGATTTGAGAACACCCTTAAAGGAACACAATAATTTTCGACAAATACAGCTTTCGATAACATCATTTGTAAAGCATTAAATTTGCATATCTTTGCTAGTTTTTTGTTACCTAAACTAAATTGTATAATTTTACTTTATCTATAATTGAATTTGCTTGCTTTTTTAAGGGAAGTGAAGTTATTGATAGCAATAGGAAATATTTGTTTTATTTTAATTTTCATTTTTCTAATATTCCATTAATCAATACCACAGCCAACGTTGCCGTTAAACATGTGCAATATTTCATTTGCAACAGTATTGTTACATTTGTATGAAAGTTAGACGAATGTATTTAATTTTGTGCCAAATCATGCGGCACAGATGTCATATATGCACCAGGGTATACATAATTGAAACCAAAATGGCATTATTTTGCCTGACATGGTAACCCAGCTATTGTTGTTTATTTACTAATATATTGTTTAATTACTTTTATTTTCTTTTTTTAAATTATATAAACTAGCTGCCCCCCCCCCCCCCCCAGCATTTCCCGGACAGACTGTCATTAGAAAATATAATAGTGGAGTGGACTTCATAAAAAAAGACTGAATAAATATCAGGGGTGCAGAATATGTCTGATCCAGCGATCTAGGATCAGGGGAAATTTTAACCCCCTAGGGAAATTTTTCAGAAACATATACAATTGATTTTGATTTTAATAACGAATTCCATAATTCCCTGAGATAGAACAATTTCAGTACAAATAAAAATATCCGTATGGCGACCTTCACAAAATCGATCTTAGAATAATATGTACTGTATATCAGGGGTTATGTTCTGAATTTTCCGAAAGTTTAAGACATTCGGTTCCAAAAAAATAATAAATAAATCGGTCGTCTGAAAATTCGGACATAAAAATACTGTGAATTTTCGTGAAGAATTACAGAAAAAACGCGAATTTCGCCACAAGATCGCAAAATAACCGCACATTTCTTCAGAAGATCGCGAAATAACCGCATGTTTCATCAAAAGATCGTGAAATGAATGCAAATTTTGTTAAAAGATCGCAAAATAAATGCACATTTCGCCAAAAGATTATGAAACAATCGCAAATTTTGCCAAAATATTGCGAAACAATCGCAAATTTCGTCAAAAGATCACAAAACAACCTCGAATTTCGTCAAAAGATCGCAAAACAACTGTGATTGTTGTCAAAACATGGCGAAATAACCACAGTTTTCGTCAAAACAGGGTAAATAACTTTCTATTTCGTCAAAGAAAAGCGAAAAAACCGCAAATTTCATCAAAAGATCGCGTAATGGATGTAAATTTTCTCAAAAGATCGCGAAATAAACGCAAATTTTGTCAAAAGATTGCGAAACAACCACACATTTTGTCAAAAGGGTGAAATAACCACAAATTTCGTTAAAAGATCGCAAAAATCTGCAAATTTTGCCAATAGATCACGAAAGAATTGCAAATTTCGTCAAAAGATCACGAAAGAATCTCAAATTTCATTAAAAGATCGCAAAAAACTGCAAATTTAGTCAAAAGATTACGAAAGAACTGCAAATTTCGCCAAACGATCGCAAAACAACCGCAAATTTCATCAAATGATGGCAAAACAACTGCGAATTTTGTCAAAAGGAAGGAGAAATAACCGCAAATTTCATCAAAAGATCGCGAAATAACTGCAAATTTCGTCAAAAGATTGCGAAATAACTGCAAATTTCATCAAAAGATCGCGAAAAAACGCGAGTTGCGTCAAAAGATCCATGAAAAATACATAGTGTTGGGAGTGGATTTCCCCCACTCTGCTGTAACCTTTCAGAAAATTTGTTGTGAATTTTAGGAATTTTTTTTCTCACTCAGAATCACCCCTGCCATATATACTCGCGCATAAGTTGAGAAATATTTGAAAAATAAATTTTCTATACCTACGGTAATATAGCACTTACCTATAAGCCTATAACATGCCGTAAAATTTTGGGAAAATTTTCGTGTGGATTGGGGGAAATGTTGGGACTAGAAACATTTTCTGCACCCCTGAATAATATTTATTTAGGCACAGATGTCATATATGCACCATGTTGGTGCGATTTTTTTTTCTGACGCCAATTTGGTGAAAACCTCATTTTTTAATACCAGTTATATTTTTAAAAAGGCAATAACAATAAATAAAAAAAAGTTTCATTAATAACTATAGAACAAAACAATTTACATAATTTTAAAAAAGAAAATAAAAGTAAATAAACAATTTATTAATAAATAAACAACAATGTCCGGGTTGCCATATCAAGCAAAATAACGACCCTTTGGTGCCAATTAAGTATCCCGTTGCGTATATGACATTGGCTTCAGAAAAAAATCATGAACGTGGTGTGTATATGACATCTGTCACCTGTGCCAAAATTAAATGGTCAGAGATAATTATTAAGCTTACAGCTTAGATGCTGTATATTTCCACGGCCGCCATCTTGGATTTCTTGGAGATTTTTTGTTGGTGTTTATCAATAAGACGACCCCAAAGAGTGACATGTTCTGGCAATCCCGTTAAGCCTAACATGCACATAAATTGCTGCTTGACGACATTTACTATTTGGCAGAAAAGGGATTTTCATGCCAAGAAAAAATCCAAGATGGCAGCTGCGGGAATATACAGCATCTGTTCCGATCGAGGCTTGATATATGGCAAATTAAGATTTGTGAAATGCTAATGTGATGCATTTTATAAAATGGTTATTAACCCTCTAAGTGTTTGGGGCGTAATATTCCGTTCACTAAGCTCCAGATTTCACAGCAATACAAGCAATATTTAAGATAATGTAATTCTATAGATTTAATGAATTTGAAATACATTGAAGAATGATTAATACTCTCAAGGATTACATTCATATTTGTAATTGAGTATTTTTTATAATGTTGAAAGAATCATAATTTCTTAGCATTTAAAACAAAATGCAAAGAAAACAACATTACAATTTTACCCTTTTGCAAGACGCTCGGAGGGTTAAGTCTATTTTGGCAATCGCTTATGCTCTGTGTTTGACGGCATTCGCGATCCAATCTATTTTGATTTTCTCCTCTTAATTCGGCTTCTTCTTCACTTTCAAGCATTCGCCGAGATCTTTTACGGGCATCTCTAGTGATATTTTGAAGCTCCATAATTGCAGCGAAAGAGCAAAACGTAAATAAACCCGATTTTCCTCACCCTAAATCCTGCCAATGGACTTATACAGAATAACCAATGAGATGCGTTTCATTTGGGCATTGCCATTAAACAATTAACAAATAATCGCAATTTCTGTTCCATGCATGATAGCGTAATATATATATAGATTGTTGGTACTACTTGTTCATCCCGTTCCCATTGACCAAAAATCTATCGCCAAACTATAAGATTAAATGCCAAGAATGGTTGATCGTAAATGTCATATTCACTTGACTTTAAGCAAATTACACGTGTTTACATCATCAAGTGATTTTTATTTCAATGTTTTATTTGTATTTTTATTAATGTTATTTTCATTTATTTGTTCTTTCGTTATTTAAAATAAAAATTATGCCAATTTGTATAATTTGATGGTGGAAATTAAAAAAATAAATGCAGTCTGCACACCAAGAACTTCTAATGTATAAAATGATCTAAAAATGAATAAATTCTTATCTATAGTTTTTGCTCCTATAAAACTTTTTGGTACTTTTCGGTTAGCCAGGCGCCAGTGTTATATATACATGGATATGTATATACAGATGTATATATATGCATCTATATACATATACAAATATGTACATACACATGCATATATGTGTATATATACAATATATGTATATCCATGTATTTATAACACTGGCGTCCGGCTAACCGAAAAGTACCAACTTTTTTAATGGAATGATTTTGTCCAACTTTAACATTAAATATCTCGTAAAATAATTCTTCGATTTGAAAACTGTCTGCACCAAGATGCAGATTAACCACTACTCGGATCCCGTAGGCTTGACTTTTTTGCAGGCCTCCTCCTCTACTTCAAAGCGATATAGACCAGATTATTCAAAATACATGTCTGCTCAATTATCTCATAAACCACTGATACAGATACAAGGAAACATACTTCTAATTACAAAAAATATAGAAATTAAGTAAAGTTTTAGATATGGTAATTGTTTTACAAAATTAAATTCTAAATTTAATTTTGATACAGCCCCTGGGTCTTATAGGTTATACATGTAGAAAGATGTTTTTTGTCTTAAAGGAACAAAACAAAAAAATAATAATAAACTATTCCTTTACAACCAAAATTTTCCAAATTATGAAACGGAAAGAAGTATTGTACAGGTAAACGGCAAATGTTGAAATTTCATAAAATTCAAAATATTACAATTTGATAAGTTTTAGTTGTAAAAGAATGCTATATTTTTAAAAATACTCTTCTTAGATGGAGGACAACATTCTTTTAGGACCCAGGGCCAGTACTTGTATTGAAAAGTCAATATTGAAAAGCCAGTACTTGTATTAAAATATGAAAAATGTCTGATGATATGGTAACATGTCCTGAAATTTCGCGAGTTTGTACTATAACAATAACAGTCATGAGTTTTCCGCGAATCATTTATTTTTGCAAATTTCCACAAAATCAGTATTTTGGAATTAATCAGTGCATAGGAGAGGAAAAAAAGTATGAGCTAAAACATAGTGAAGCATTTTGTCATAAGATAGAAAACTGATAAATTTTGTCAAGTGGTCACAGGAAAAAAATCGGGAATTTGTCAGCCGAACAGGAAGGAAAATCACCGCGAATTTCATTAATCGATTGTTCAGCAATTTTCGCAGAGTCAAAAATAAAATCACGTTTATGTGCACCACATAAACGACCGAGAATTTCATCAAACGATCCATGAATAAATTCGGCAATTCCAGCCAATCATTCCCCTAAAAAATCGTGACTTTCGTCAAATATCTCTAATTTCGTCGAACGATTGCGGAAAAAGATCGCGTAAAAAAAATCACATCTTTCGCCAAACAGGTGCAGAAATTAATCACAAATTTCGTGAAATGATTGTGAAAGAAAATCATGAATTTCCTCAAACAATCATGAGAAAAAAAATCACGAATTTCGGCAGATGATTGTGGAAAAAATCACAAATTTCAGCAAACGATCGTGGAAAAAAATTGCCAATTTCGGAAAATGATCGTGGGAAAAGCGCAAATTTCAACAAACGATCGTGGGAAAAAAGTGTCAATTTTGGGCAAACAATCGCAGAGAAAACTCGCGAGTGTCGCAAATGATCGCGGTGAAAATTCACAAATTTGGGTAAAGAATCACGAATTTCTGCAAACAGTCACGGAAAAAAAAAAAAAAGTAGTATGCTGGGTTAAATAAATGTGTCCTGTAATATCGAAAAAAGTATGTCCTGAAATATCACCTGGGAACAGTACCCCAGCAAGGACCATATAAAGTATAAAATCTTGTATTTTAATGTGTACTGTCATTTTTAAAATAAATGCCATATCTAAAGTCTGTACTTATATTTTTTGCAGTTGAAAGTATGTTTCTATCGTCAGCGGTCTAACTTCTTGGTATTTTATATTTTATGTACAGTAGAAGATCTTTATAACGCAATTCTCCATATAACGCACAATTTCTCAGATGTAAACAATGATTTTTGCAGTTAAAAAGCACCTGCATTTTCACATTGTAAAATATTGCTATTCTCTAGATGACTAAATTTGATACATTAGTTCAACTTTATCTTCTAATTTAAGACCCTTTTACTGAAAAAAAAAATGCTATTATTACAATAAACATTTTTTAAAATGTCTAATATAAGGGATGGTTGTGTCAGTTACATTTGGATCCTGTTTATAAACTAAATTTAACAATGTCTTATGCAAAAATTTATAATTTGGATAACTCCTGGTAACAAGGAATACAGTATAATGATATTTTAATGTATTTTGATATGTTTCAGATATATTTGGCCATGTTTACAAGGTGAATTTAATGATGTGATCCATATAACGCAAAATTCTATATAACACACAAGTGTGCGTTTTTAGGTTTGCATTATAAAGATCTTCTACTGTATTAATTATAGCAGCACTCATGCAATTTTAACACGCAGAAATTTTTTCAAATACAATCAAATGATATTTAGGATATCCCAAAACATGTAAATTTCGGTCTAGCTTTAAAAGTTGGGGGGGGTGAGGTGAGGTCGGGTGACTGACCATGGTGCTAAAATGTTATGAGTTTTGATTAGACTAAAGCTTGATTAAAATTTAAAATCTTCATTAAAAGGTATCATTCGTAGCTGTCAAAATCTTGCCTAGGCCGCCGTGACTACTAGTCTCCTCTGTCTAAATCTTTCCCAAACTGAAAGCCTAAAAATTTCAAGAATTCAATACTTTCTTTTTATGAACTACAATACTATGTTTGGACAACAATCTATATCAATTAATAATTTTCAAGATTTAATAAATGAGTCAAACAAAGAATACTGCACATGATTTCTCTTTTGCATTAAATGTTAGTTCAATGTGAAAAAAAAATCATCGCACAGGGGCCCCTCTCCTTATGGACCCCTAGTCTTCAGCCTAATGGATAATCCACTTTTGTCTGCACCAGCGTGTTTATCAAACATTTCTCTATAACACCACGAATTTTCATATTTTTGTATGCAATATTTTTCTTAATACAGTAGAAGATCTTTATAACGCAAACCTAAAAACGCACACTTGTGTGTTATATAGAATTTTGCATTATATGGATCACATCATTAAATTCACCTTGTAAACATGGCCAAATATATCTGAAACATATCAAAATACATTAAAATATCTTTATACTGTATTCCTTGTTACCAGGAGTTATCCAAATTATAAATTTTTGCATAAGACATTGTTAAATTTAGTTTATAAACAGGATCCAAATGTAACTGACACAACCATCCCTTATATTAGACATTTTAAAAAATGTTTATTGTAATAATAGCATTTTTTCTTTCAGTAAAAAGGTCTTAAATTAGAAGATAAAGTTGAACTAATGTATCAAATTTAGTCATCTAGAGAATAGCAATATTTTACAATGTGAAAATGCAGGTGCTTTTTAACTGCAAAAATCATTGTTTACATCTGAGAAGTTGTGCGTTACATGGAGAATTGCGTTATAAAGATCTTCTACTGTATTAACAAAGAAAGACCTCCGGTCAAAAAAAAATTCAAAACCGGCGGCGGTGACAACATTAGTTACTTTTTTTTAGAATAGAGAGATTATTTTTATTAAATTATTGATTTGGTAAATTTAAACATTTTCCTAAACATTCTATAAATATACAAACATTTCTTGATAGATAATTGCTCTCATTCTCTTGCTGTATTTTAATCCACTACCACATTCTTGCCAACCTCACTATTGTTTGATGCCAAGTCTGGCAGCACCTACCTACTTATGGAACTTTAGCCATGAAAATAGTGTTTTGCATTTTTTTATGAAATGAAATTTTATTCTTTCAGGTACAATTAAAAATGGCTTAACATTCCATCCTGATAAGAATCACATTGCATATGCCGTTGGACAAACTGTAATGGTAAAAGATATTGGTACTGGCAAAGAATATCGATTTTGTGGACACTCTAATACTGTTTCATGTGTTTCTATTTCAAAAGATGGAAGCCTGTTAGCATCTGGGCAAGAAAATTTTATGGGCTTTAAAGTAAGATTTTGAAGTACATAAATGTAAAATTATAATTCTTACATATATTACGTATGCATGTACCTACTTTATAAAGTTAAGTAATTTTTGCTTGTGGTTCTGCTCTTGCAAAAAAGAAATTTGTAGTAACACTGGAACCTCTATATATTGGCCACCAGCAATTCCAAATTTTTCTTGCCAGCATATAAAGCAGTGATTGACCGAAAGTTTAGTTTTGGCTGAAAATCTGAATTTGCTGAACATTCAGTTTCGGCAAATATTGAAATTGTAGACGGATCTTATAAGGACTAAAGCTATGCTTATAGAAGAAACCATGCAGAACGCACGATGTCTTCAGGTATTTTTCATGTGTGCTATCATTGTTTGACAATTTGAACAGTATTGATGACCAGGGTCAGGGTGTGATTTTTATTTTTCAAACTAGTGGGCTCTGCCCTCTATGAGCTACGCTCGCCAACCCCCATTCAGAGTTCAGACACTAAAAGCACGCTAATTTGATCGACTTTAAAAAGATTTCGGAAAATTAAAAAACAGTGGCGATATATTCATTTCTCTTTGATTGGGGAATATTAAGGTCAAATCAACTGCTGTTAAAAGATACAATGGCTGTTTTTGTCTTTGATTTAATAAAATTAGTTAAACATTTCAAAATAAGCTAATATAAAATGAATTAAGTAAACAGAGTCTTTGTCTCCCAGTATTTTTTAACAAAGTGAAAAGAAAGTTCTTTTAAATAAGACATTTTAAATGTATCGTTTGTAATCTGACGTAATTTTCACCAAACTTTTTTTTTCTCTTTTTAATATTCATGTGAAAATACTTTTGTTAGAAATGAAATATTATTTGCGTTGTCCTAACAAAAATAGTTGAAAAGATCATCTCAAAATATCAAATAAATGTCTCGTGCAATTTTTAAAATTTAAACTGTTTTGCAATATTATTTCTTGTTCATTTTACATAATAAGTGTAATGTGACATAATTTCTCCTATTTAAGACTTCTAAGGCATGTTAATGATTTTATTATTTTACAATATCCTTTCTCTTTTAAAATTCACGCGTAAATATAGTTTTTGTGACGTAATTTTCAACAAGTTCCTGCCTTTTATATGTAATTATTTTTATAATTTGAAGAGTTTTTTTCTGTTTATAATAGTCATGTGTAAGTAAATTTTTAATTTGCAGCAAACATTATTGTTTGTGCTGTTTATACAGTTGGCAACAGTTTAAATTAATACCTTTTTCTAAAATATGTAAAAAATATCTCTCGAAATGCTGAAAATTTGAATTTAAAATAGAAATAAAAACTCAAAAAATGAGTCAAATTAAAAAAATAAATGCAGTCTGCACACCAGAATTTCTAACGTATAAAATTATCTAAAAGTGATTAAATTCCCATTTGCTCCTATAAAACTTTTTTAATGGAGTGATTTTGTCCAACTTTAGTATTAAATATCTCTTTAAATAATTCTTCGATTTGAAAACTTTCTGCATCAGCATGTTTATCAAACATTTCTCTATAATACCTAGAGGTCTGCACGGGCCGGAATTTCGAGGCCCGGCCCGTTTGCATTTTTACAGTTCTCGGCCCGGCCCGACAGAATTTCTACAAAAAAAAAAAAAATGTTTTTTCTCAACATACAATTACGATTATTTTAATGAATACTACATACATATTTATGGGAACATTTTACAGTATATTTTACATTACTATGATGTTCGCAAAACAGAAAACACACAAAAGTAAACATTACCGATTACTTACAGTGTTTTAGTCATCGTGTCTACAGACATTTCAAAATGGAAATAAGGATTCATTAAAAGATTAATGTAGTTCATCAGAATAAAGGATTAAAAACATGATAACTTTTGAAGCTGTATAATAAAAAGTAGATTTGTGAAAATATTTCTCTCATTTTCAAGGCTTGTCTCAAATCCAAAGGAGCTACATTTCGACACATTTATGAATTCTTTTCTTTTCGGAAACGCGTAAGATTGGCAAGCATTCTTATTCAGAAGCTATGTAAATGTCGTTTTTCTTTTCATAGATAAAAGCAATATATCTTTCTGAAAATACTGTCAAAGTTAGCGTTTTGAATCGAATTTCCGGAAGCGATGACACAGGAAAGGAGAAAAACGTACAGTCACGTGACAGGAATCTCTTTTATCTCTGTAAGTAATTTATCAAATATGGAAAAAGCTATTCGTTTCCAAATGCCTTCAATAGGCAGGCCTCTCAATTTTATGCCTTTATAGTTAAATATTTTGTCAGAAAATGTGTCTGAAAGCTTCGCATTGTTGAGCAGTGAATATGAGAACCACCTTAAGGTATATTTCCAAAGATACTGTTAAGAGAAGTTCATTATCACTATTAAAACTACAAAACACAATGACTGTTCTACACATCCTGAGATCGATAAGACCAGTTCCGTCCTGGCACGCGTCTGCTGAAAAAAAATTAAACTCGGGATCAGACATCTTGCAACTGTACGATGCCGATCTCTATGATGGACATGTTACATTTCTGTATTGATGTTGTTAAACTCGCATCGGCTTGTGACGCACATTTATACTTCTCGAGAAAATCATATTCATTGAAAATGGCTTGTATTTTATCTCCTTCGCTTAAATTCTTATATTCTTAATCGGGCCGATAGGCCCGATTAATTTTTTTGCCAGCCCGTTGAAAAAATTGTCCTAATTTTGCCGGCCCGGCCCGTTTGAAAATTCGCCTTCATTCCGCCGGCCCGCGGGCCGGGCCGGGTACAGGCCTCGGGCCAAGCCCGGGCCCGTGCAGACCTCTAATAATACCACCGATTTTCATATTTTTGTATGCAATATTTTTCTTAATATTAACGAAGAAAGACCTCTGTTCACAAAAAATTCAAAACTGACGGCAATGACAGCGTTAGTTACTTTTTTTTAGAATAGAGAGATTATCGATTTTTTAAAATTATTATTAAACCCTGTTTTTTTCTAGCGTTAAGATATTGAATGGCAATCAAAAGTTGTATATTTCTAAAATAATTTATATTCATACTTCATATATTCTTTTAAAAATCTTGCTAAATTTATGTGTAATTTTTACAAAAATGTTAGGATAGAGGGGGGCACATGTGAACAGTACATATTTCACCCAGTTAATTTGAAATTTTAAAAAAAATTTAAATACCATAAGATGGTAGTACTTTTACCATCTTTTGGCTGAATTTTCAGAACAATAAGCCCATTTTAATTTCCGGTAGTTGTAATTTGCTTGTTTTAGAATGTGTGAAGTAAAAAAATATTCTAAGTTATTGAAGTAAAAATTCATTCAAGACATTTTTAAAGTAGAATATCAGCATTGCATTCTATAGTCACATTAATTAGGTAAGTCTACAAAAAGTTTTGTTTCCTTATTTAAATTAAAAATATCTTTTTCTTATAAGTTAAATTTAAGTTGGTAGATGGTGCACTTGTGAACAGAACAAATGGAGGCAGATGTGAACAGTTCACAAGTGTATTTTTTAAGCCTGTAAATGCATATTTTTTTTTTTTTAGTTTAAAATTTAATTACCCTTGTCAAACATTGAACTACACATTCAATGTTTTTAGGATTGCTTCACAGTTTTAATTTACTGGAAGTTAGATAACAATTAAAGTGGTGGCTTTCTGTAAAAACCAGTATGTTTATTTGTTATTATTTAATGATTTCCAGCTTTAAACGTATTTATTTTTTCATAGCCTATATTAAAGTATTTGTAAGATATTTTTATTTTATGAAAGTAAAATTTAGTAGGCCAAAAAAAAAGTAATAAATAGTACTGTGATAATCACCCCCCCCCCCTTTTTTTTTTAATCAAAGTTTTACCAATTTTTAAAACTATGATGCACAATTTTGATATACACATTGCACAACATTTAGAAAAAAATAAAAACACAATAAAAGAATTACTTAATAACTTATTTAAAAGTAACACAGTTTTGCAATGCTTGACTCAAAAGGAGTAGGTATATTAGTGTATAATTGTATGAATAATTTCTTGTATCTGTGTTGAAGCATTTATTGATTTATTCACACAAATAGAAAGAGGGCATCTAATTAGTTTTTATCACAGATTTTATTCACATAAAATTATTTTTGTCTTATTTATGCATGTGTTCATATGTGCCCCAGGTATATTCACAACTACCCCTCCACCGAGGCACATGTGAACAAATTTAGACAATTTTTAGAATGATTATATAAGTTAGAAATTCTTGATAAATGCATCCAAAAGTTTCACCAAAAGAACAAACAAATTGTAAATATTCATATACAGTACAGAACCATTTATCCGGAATGCTTGGGGTCAGATATATTCCGGATAACTGGTTTTTCCAGTTAACTGGTTGTGCATTAAAGCAACATCCATTTGATAAGTTTTGTGGAATATGTGTGGTTGTGACATTATTTCTGATTTTAAATTATTAGATTACTTGGATTAAAAATCAATGCAAGAAAGATCAAAAGTTAACCAGAGTTTAAAAGAAGGTAATTTATGGGAATCCTTTAGGAACAAAAATTCTTTTGTTTCATCTGCATAAAAATTAAGCAGCTAACATGCAACTAAATTTGATGACAACAAATACTAGATGCATAGCTGTCAAATTGTACGGTTTGGCCGTACAATGTACGGATTTTGTACTAAGTGTACGGTTGTACGGATGGGCAGTACGGTTGTACGGTTTTGCGCATCGAAAAAACGGTCGCAGAAAAGTGGTAATTTCGTCAAAGGATCGTGGAGAAAACGCCGATTTCGTCAAAGAATCACGGAAAAAATGCCGATTTCGTGAAAATATTGCTGAAAAAACGGCGATTTCGTCAAAGAATCACGGAAAAAACGCTGATTTCGTGAAAATATCGCGGAAAAAACGCCGATTTCGTCAAAGGATCGCGGGGGGGGGAGGGGGGGGGACGTAGATTTCGTAAAAATATCGCGGAAAAAACTCCGATTTCGTCAAAGGATCGCCGGGTAAAACGCCGATTTCGTGAAAGGATCGCAGAAAAAACTCCGATTTCGTCAAGGGTAGGGGTGATTCTGATCCGAATTTTCCGAAAATTCAAGGGATTCTTTTCTGAAAATTTCAAAAATTCGGTCATCAATCCGAAAATTCGGACGTAAAAAATCGCGAATTTCGACAAACGGTTGCCGAAAAAAATTAATTTTGCCAATCGTTTTCAGGAAAAAGGTAAATTTCGCCAAAGGATCGCAGAAAAAACGCAAATTTCGTCAAAAGATCGTGAAAAAATGGCAAATTTCGTAGAAAGATCGTGAAAAAACAGCAAATTTCGTCGAGAGATCGTGAAAAAACGGCAAATTTCGTCGAAAGATCGCGAAAAAACGGCAAGTTTCGCCGAAAGATCGCAAAAAAACGGCAAATTTCGTCAAAGGGACGCAGAAAAAACGCATAGTTAGTGCCTGGAGTGGATTTCCTTATCCCCCCTACTATAGCTTTTCAGGAAATTTGAGGTGAATT
Source organism: Maratus speciosus (assembly GCA_963932465.1). Lineage (NCBI taxonomy): Eukaryota > Metazoa > Arthropoda > Arachnida > Araneae > Salticidae > Maratus > Maratus speciosus. The sequence goes on from OZ010791.1 coordinate 148,421,831, forward strand.
TCAGAATTCATTTTTTACTCAGAATCACCCCTGGTCAAGGGAATATAGTATAGAAAATATTATTATGAAATGATATTCCTTTTTTCAATGCATACGCATTTGTTACATACGGACATGTGTTACGTACATAGAATACGTCGTAAAAATTGTAAGGTTTTCAAAAATGACATGTTGGCATGTATGTAGATGTTGTCATCAAATTATACAATTATTTCAAGCAAAGCATATGTCAAACTGGCAGTGTATGACAGCTTTTTCTGCAAAGATTCTGAAATCAATCTATTAGAAATATCATTCCGGATAACTGGTTTTCCGGTTAACTGGTTTCCGGATAAATGGTTCCATACTGTAAATTAATTTTTGGTTCAATAGTTCATAACAATTTTGAGAAATAGTAAAAAATGTAAAAATTGTTTACATGTGCCCCCCTCTCCCCTATTTTAAATAAAGCTACCATAATGAAGATAAATTCTGGAATATGGGTATTTTTGGGGTTAATAGCAGTTTTAATGGAAGTAGTTTGGTAAAACAGATAATTTTAAAGTGACATTATTTTGATGAAAAATATTTACTATAAAAATTAGTTTAGAAAAACCAAAATATTTTTTGCTTCCTAAATTAATTTTTCCACTTTTATATGCACATAGTACAGTATAACATCTTTAATCCGGACATCTCTAATCCGGAAACTTCTGTAATCCGGACATCTCTAATCCGGAAACTTCTGTAATCCGGACATTTCGGTACATTTATTCATTTTTATTTTCGATTAAAGATAATAGATGGCGCCATAGTACATATGTGAATAAATTTCCAAAAATTATTAAGAAAAATGAGAGGACTGCCTAATTTACTACTTTTTTTTTCAGTTTTAAAATTGTAAGATTTTTCTAAATTAATATGCAGTTAATATAGGTGTCTTTTTTTGGTAATTTGTAAAAATTCAGAATTAATGGTAATTTTACAATTTTTTTTTTTTCCCCTAAGATAAGAAGATGGCGCCAAAACATCACAAAATCAGATTTTATTATTATTATTATATCTTCTAAGTATTTAATTTGTGATTTGCTTCAATATTTGTAGGTTCTATATATTAATTTTTTATAACATTAGCCTTATATATCACTATTTTAAATCTGTTAATGTAATTATAAAGTTATTTTTTAAATTAATTGTAAGTCTTTTTTAAATTTTTACTATACATTTTTTTGGTTTTAGAATTTTTTTCAATAATTTTCATGATATGTCTGTTATTTTTGAGTTTTGTATTATTTATTGAGTATTTATAAATCATAAATCGTAATTTTAAAAAAGCGTACGGTTATTTCTTTTTGCAATTTACAACAGATGGTGACACTGCATAATATATAATATAATTATTTTGAATTAATTTTTCTCAAAGTTTTTCAATTATTTTAAATTACCATGTTCTTTGCAATTTTTGTATTGCCATATTAATGAAAGATATTAGTATTAATATTTATCTAAATGCATTCTAGTTTCAAAACTTCTGTAATCTGGAATTTTCTGTCATCCGGAATCGCTGTAATCACGATGATTCCGGATTAAAGAAGTTATACTATATATAATAGTACTTTTTTCAGATTTTTCTGCATCTCTATCTTTTAAAATAACTCAACTAATAAAGTAAAATTTATTTATTTTTTGTATTTTATACATTCAAGAGACTTTTGTACCAGTTTGTGTATACATATACAGACGTGTGAAAATTATTAGAATAACTGTGAAATTTACATTAAAATCTTGTTTCATTAAAGAAATAATACATTTAAAAAATATTGATACATTTAATATTTAGTGTGCATCACCTTGTTTTTTATTAAAGATTCTACACGTCTTGGCATACTTTGTATGAGTTTTTGGCAATTAGTTTCTATTGCGTTGTCATGATGCCAAATTTGGATGATTTTTTCTATCAGAACATTCTTGTTTGTGATGTTGCATTTCTTTAATTAAATTAAACAAAACACTTCCATGGCCTGGAACCAGTCCAGATATGAACCCCCATAGAGAAACCTTGGGCCATTGTAAAAAAATAATTAAAGAAATGCAACATGACAAACAAGACTGGTGTGATAGAAAGAATCATCCAAATTTGGCATCATGACAACGAAATACAAATTAATTGCCAAAAACTCATACAAAGTATGCCAAGACAAGTATATGCCATCATTTCTTTAATAAAAAACAAGGGGATGCATGCTAAATATTAAATGTATCAATATTTTTTAAATATTTCTTTAATATAATAAGTTTTTAATGTAAATTTCAAAATTATTCTAATAATTTTCACACGTCTGTATATATTTTTTAATTTTGTGGCAAGAATGTTTCTAAATTTATTTATGTACCTTAACTTTCATTTAGTACTTTACTTACTATTTTTATTGCTTTTTAATAGAAGCATCAATGTATGTCTTTGTGCAATGTTACCAGGGTGTCAACGATTTTAATCAGTTGATTTAAATCAGTGATTAAATCGTGATATTAATCAACTGATTTTTTTTTTATTTATTTTTTTTTAATCATTGATTAAAATCAAAAATTTTCTAAATGTTTAAAATGACATAAAAGTATTAAAATCTAAGATTAATATAATTTGGAAAGTTTCTACAGGTATTTCACCTTATGAATAAATGAGAAAAAAAAAGCTTTAAATAATTGTTTCTAAGCTTAATTCATGAGTCTTGTAAAACATTAAGTACTGTAAGCTTGTAAAGGCATAAAAAGCATTTTATTTAAAAATTATATTTAAATCTAATGTAATTTGTGATGTCATAATTTCCTTTACATAATCAAATTATTCATTCTTTTATATAAAATAAGCATGGCAAGTATAATAAATTTCTGCAAAGTAAGAGAGTATATAACCAGAATCTTATTTTCTCATTCTACTTTTGCAATAATAAATTTATACTAAATATTGGAGCGCTAAAGAAGAATGGAAGAATAACATCTGCTCAACAGCTGTTGTAAAAGAATGTATAAGAGAAAAAGAACTAATTGGTATAAAAATGTTAAGCACAGCAAGCGATCCCCACTGAGAGATAACAATGCTGTGCTGCTGTTTAATATTTTGAGGATTTCAGATATAACTGGCTATTCATATATTTACTCTGTATAATTGTGTGTATGAATGGTTGTAACTGATTTTCATAATTTTTTTGGTTAGCATACACATACAACATGTAAGTTAAGATTTAGGCAATTAACAGTAATTTTTCTTTGTACAAATTCAAAATGAGCTGCTAATAATGTTTGTTAGTTTTGTTATTTGTGCTACTAACTAATGAAATTACTTATTTGCATTTTTTATTAATTCGGTAATTAATTACTCTTTCTTCTAGGCCATTTTTAAAGGGTGCTGCATCTGGCCCCTTTTGAAATTGACAAAATGCCTTTTAAAAAAATAGTGAAATTTTCATGTAGTAGTGTGCAGAGAATTTTTGTAAAAAACTTCTCCATACTGCAGATATTTCTAAATATGTGTGCCCAAGACCTTACAAAAATGATAGAACTTTATTTCTTGAAATAAAACAGGATATTATTAAAACATGTATTTTTCAATTTGTAATTTATAAAATTATTAAAAATTAATGATTTTTTATTTATTATATTAAAAAATTATATACTTTTTTCTTATTGTGACTAAAGGCATTACTATTTCCATATGAAATAGTGTCCTTTTTTGGATTTAGCATCCTGCCCCTTTTCCTTCTAGAACAGCGAGGACTCGGTTCAAGGTTCTTTCACTTTGAGATTTCATATTATTAGAGGCCCCGATATATTTGAAATTCGTTCTTTCGAGATTTTATAAAAAAAAAGAGAGGCCCGTAGTGGGCGAAATCAGCCAGTTTATTATTAAACGCATTTACTAAAAATTTAATAAATACAAATATCACTAGTATTTAATATAGTTTTACATAATTATTACAAAATATTAATGTGTATAACTTTATTGTATTCTACTAACTAATGAAACTACTAATTTCCAGTTTTTATAATTTCTGTAATTACTAACGAATAATTAAATTTTATTAATTAAAGTGTAAAAACATAGATTATGTTAGCGATTAGAGGTTTAATTGTTTTGGAAACCTAAAACTCTTGGTATCTATTCAGTATTTTAACGCTGAGAAAAAAATCATAAAAATCCAATTTAAATCATAAAAATCCAATTTAAATCAAAAAAAACTGATTTAAATTAAAAAAATCATAATTTTTTTACACCCTGAATGTTACAGTAATGATGATCTTGCCAGGTACTCTATCAAGATGGTTTATTAAATTTATAATCAATACATATATGTGCGTGTGTGTGTGTAACAAAATCAATATTGCATGAGGAATCTTATTTATTACCAAAAGAATAAACTTTTTAAAATAATAAATCTTTGTAAAAAATCACCATAAAATAAAAACAATACATAGGATGCGTTTCGAGTTAAAAATATTAACAGCTCGTCATCAGCTAAAGTAAAGACGTGTCCATAAGGGGACAATGTTAAAAATGAACTGAAAGGTAGAGAGTAGAGCTTGCAAAGAATGCGACAGGTAGTGCTATCTGAGCACATGCAGAAGACGAAAGTGTTGCCAAAATGATAGAAGAGAAATTGATGGGGAAAAAATGGAAATAAACAAAATTAAAATAAAATAGAAGTAAATTAAAATATATATAAATATAAATAATAATAATAAAGAAAGAAATATAAAAGAATAAAACAAGAAAAAACCAGAAGAACCTTTTTTTTTTTTTTTTTTTAATGCAAAATAAAAAGGAAAGAAACAAGAGAAGAGGGAAAAGAATTACAAAAGTAATTTCCACGCTGGAGAGAGGAAAGGAGATGATGAGAGATCATTGACAAGATTATCAGAATTTTTAGAAATGGCTGTTTCATAATAATGGAAGCCATCAGTTCATCAGAAGAAAATGATCCATTCCAAAGGTATAATCCTTCATTTGGCGCCCGGGGCACTTACACCCTCTGCCCCCTCTTAGTTTCGGCCCTGCCTAGAAGAACACACGTCTTCAAGACAATTGTATTAAAATAGCTTAACTTGGGACCTCTCTAATAAAATGAACTCCTTTTATTCACAGTTCTCAGATACAACCAAAACCATAGACTGTGAGTTTGATCGAAGCTTCGTGAACCATATTAACCCATTTGTGCCTGAATTTTTGTTTCCTCAGTTCTTTTGGTAAAATCACTTTAAAATGTTGCAAAATTAACTGGAAAAATACTAAAAAAAAATTACGCTAGAAATTTTTTGTACTTATTTGATAAAATGTAAATGTGCTAAATATTGGAATATATTTGTAATAATATAATAGGCCTAATTATACGTTTTGAGTAAATTTATATAAAAAAAGCTTTTAAATTGTATATTACATACTATAATTAGCAATTTTATGAACTATTAAAAAAATATACTTATTTCTTTACAAAGACTAATAACATTATAAGTATTAGTATAGTAAAGTGAGGACAGACGCCGCGGTCGGACAGATGCCGCAGAGATTGTATTGGCAACACTAGCGCTCCCTAGGCCAAATTAAGAATTTCGTTGTGTGCCTAAGTGCTGTCTGTTGTGTTGTATGCGTTTCCACTGCTTAACTATTAGTATTCAAATATTTCTGCCAGCTTTTATGCTTCAAACCTGCGTGGTAAGTTGCTAAAATTATTCTAATAAAGTTTTATTGCATATTTTAAGCCAAATAAGCAGAGATTTCATCCCAAAAACAATTGCAACTGTAGAATAGATCATCGTAGAATACAGACATGTGCTTGCCTTTCTCTCGCGTCGCTCACATGACACAAAATGGCGGCGCAGCATCTTACCCTCCACTGTGGGACAGATGCCGCAAAATATATTTTTGTTTTTCGGTTCAATAAATTCATCACTGCGATTTAAGTATAACTAACATTTAAATGAAGGTATATTAGCACATTCTGCTACTTATCAAAATATTATCAGCAATAATGCTGGTTCTCCATGTGTGACTAAGGAGAACATAGGCCCTTTACAAGTCTCGCCATCTAAACTGTTAAACAAAATATCTCCTATCCCAATGGTCAAAAGGCCCATACAGCCAAGTAAGAAAAATCAAAAGGATGCAAATATTACAAGCAGAGAGTTTATAAACAATAAAAAAGAAGAATAAAATAAAAAGCAAAAGAAACTAGAAAGCATCAAAAAACGACAGCTTGGTGGAAGTAAAATGTTTAAAAAGCGGAAAGGGAATATCAACTTGAACACACCTTACTTGAGGAAGAAACTAAAATATGAGTTATCTTCCGATAATGGCGAAATTGTTCTTTTATAGATTTTGATGGCAGTATGTATTGGATTAGAATTTGATGAATCTGAATGTACTGATTGTGTCTGGAGTCTTATCAAGAAACAAAGTCTAAAGCGAACAGGGTTCAGTGCATCAAATTCAATCGATAGCTGCATGACAAAGGCTCACTTTACTTTTGCAACGGGAAGTGTGATGTGATTGTGGGCGAATGGAAATACAAAATTAAAGAATCAGAGGAAAAGCCAAAAAAAATTAGACTAGGGCCTAAATAGAATATAACTAATGCTTACATTAAGAGCAAACTGCAATGTTCGCCTAGATGTAAACCAGTGATTTATATCTTTTTTGTAATTATGCTGTCTATTGTTTCCAGTAATTATGCTATCCATTCACGTAAATTCAAATGTTTTTCGTTTTATTTTCATTTTTTGTCTTAAATTTTATTTTTCGAGCTTACACTTTTGCAATTTCGTTAAACTTTTCACAATTTAGTGATATATATAATTTATGTAAGTTTACTGTTATTTATTTTCATTTTAAGTAGTTTGAGGAAATAAAAATGTGATTTATTTGAAAAAAAATAAACAGCATAGCTTTTTTCTCCATGCGGCATCTGTACCACATCCCATGTGGCATCTTATCCGGCACTTAAAAAATTATGTTAAAAAAGGACATTTGGGAAAATAATTATGCCTGCTTTATTAAGAGGGCTTTAACTTGTTTAACATAGAAATTAGATTCTAAAGGGTTTGATCAATGATTTCTGGTACTTAGTTTGTTGTTTTTTGCTTTATTGTACATTTTACAAGAAGAAAAGAAAAACTGCGGCATCTGTCCTCACTTTACTATAATAATAAACTAAGAATAATCGTACTTGAAGTTTAAAAACAATTTATTTCATAATCAAATTGAAAAGGACTTTGCATAAATAACTGTCCCTTAAATGGCTATTAAAAATATGTACCCATTCGTGCCTATTGCCCTATAAATTGTATGTTACAAAAATGCATAAAAAATAGGCTTGAACATATAATTTTAAATTTAAAAAAATGTGTAAGCTAATATTATGGCTTTTTTATTTGGATAATTGGTTGAAAAAATACAAATAAACTTACTTTTTACATTTCGCTATCCTGAAAAAAATGAAAAATCTATAAAGTCCAAAAAAGTCTTCATTTTAAGCAAATAAATATCCGTCTTATGCTGTTATCTTTCGGTAACAGATAAAGACATTCATAGATAATTATTTCATACAATTTTCATGTTGTAAAGAAGAAGAAAATCGTACAAATTTATTAAAATTCTAAACGTCCTAAAAATGGGATGGTAGGCATAAATGGGTTAATTTAATCTTATATTCTTAGCAGGTCTAAAGAGCAGTCTCAATTCTCTAAGAACTGAATTTTTTGTGGGAGTTCAAAAGTTTGATTAGCGCTTGCAATATTTTCCAGCAAAGGGCAAAGGTGTAAATTTGGGAGGATACAAACCTTTAATTGGATAATTAGCTTCTGATTGAAGTGTGGTCAAGAGTCGTACGATTCCAGGACCCATGCTTCTCCAGGCCTTAACCACAAATGCTTACAAGATGCACTTAGCTTGCACTTTTAATCTTAGTTAATTACAATCTAATTTCTGAAAGTAATTTTTGTCATGCTAGGAAAACAGCTTCAAAAGGGCTGCTTCAGAATTAAGCATTAAAAATAAAAAGATTATTTGAGATTAATTTGAGTTTCGGATTGTAATATTTAAATACTTTGCATACATTTTTTTTTTTTTTTTTTTTTAATAAGACAATACTTATAATCTGAACTTTGTTGTGCATGTAAAAATTTCAGGGTGCAGGTAGAGGAATTTCAATGATTGATTAATGTTGCAACAAAATACATTAGATGCTCAATTTTACGAACTCGGTGGGACTCGTATAATGTGTTCTTAAATCGAAAGTTCATAAATAGGAGTAACATTAGTTCAACAGGATACTGGTCGGGACCAATACATCAGTTCGTAAAAATGAATAATTCGTAAAAAAGAGGTTTGTAAAATCGAGCGTCTACTGTATTGCAGAATTTATAAAAGGGTACTTTTCTGGAATTAAAACTTTGTGTGCTTGGGGAGGTGAGGCAGAAATTGAAATTTCACGTAAAATTTAGATGATGGATTATTTTATTTATTATTGCAGCAAAGTAACAAACAGAGCAGTTTTAAGAGTTTTAGAGTGTTATAATCTTTTGTATATCAGCAGATTTCTGCTTTTTCTAAAGATTTCATCTAAATTTACCATCCTCTGAAATTTCTACTTCCCCGCCTGTTTGCTCTACCAGCACGAAAAGTTGGTACATTTTTTTGGTGCAGTTCAATCTGGTACATTTTTTTTTTTTTATCTTCTGTCCCATTTGTTATTTTATAGTAATAATAAATAAATAATCCATCCTCTACAGTTTCTCACCTCCTGAAAATTTTACTTTCTCCTCTCCCAGCGCATAATCATTAGGGCTTAAAGAGTTAAATAATTAAAAAATATATTAAATTTAAAATCATTAAAATCAATTAAAATTTTTAATTTATTTAAACAATTATAAATTTTAATTAAATGATTTTACTTTTAAAGATCTAATTATTATGTGCTAGGAAATAAGGAAGTAAAATGTTCAAGGGGTGGTGAATTGTAGAAGGTAGCTTACTTATTTATTATTTAATTATGAAAATATGAAAAAAATATTGAATTTAAAATTACTAAAAAGTGATAAATTTATTAAAATTATTTCGAAAATTTTCTGCTCCATCTTTGTAGTCAGATTGATACTTTGTAGATTTAGTAAGTAATCAATCATCTAAATCCCTCCCCTTCTGAAATTTAAAGTTGTCCACTTGTTTCTCCACCAACATATAACATTTCAAAATCCTATATGCATTTTTTTTTCTTTTGTCCTATTGGTTATTTTATTGCAATAATAAATAACTTATTTATTAATATTCCAAGTTACCCCCTTTGAAAATTCCATTGTCTTCTCCCACAGCAAATAATCATTAGAGCTTAAAGAGTTAAATTATTTTTTTAATTAAAAAGTTATTAAGTTTAAAATCATTAAAAAGATTAAAATGGTTAAATTATTTAAAATTATTAAATTAAAAATTATTTTTTTTAAATGTTGAATTAAAAAAAATTAATTACATCAAATTATTACAATTATTTAAAATTTTTCTGTCCCACTTGTTACTTTATAAGTAATCAATCATCTAAATCCCCCCCCCCCCCTCAACCTGAAATTTACTGTTCTCTCTCTTTTGCTCTGCCAGCACACACAAAGTTTATATATGTATTTTTTTAACAAATCTTTTGTCCTATTTGTTAGTTATAGTGATAATAAATAAATAATCTTCTACATACCCCCTCCGCCCTACCCAATTTACATGATTAAAAATCCTCTTGGTAAACAAGTAGCAAAAGCATACAAATCACTTTTGCTATCAAAACGCACCCTTCTAATGGTTTTTGCCAATCTTAATTCCTACAAAGAAATATCACTTCGTTGCCGAAAGCTCTGACCAATCAGATTAAGAGATATAGTATCAATGACAAAAGGTGATTGGGAAAAATATATGCAGTGGCACAGTTTTTAAAACAACTGAGATCAGCTCACTTCCATTTATTAATTGACGACACATGTATGCAGTTAAATGTCTTTTTCAGCAAACATTATCTCCAAAATTTACACTATTCAGTTTTAGAGCTGTAAAATAATTTTGGTTCATTTCTACAACTGAAAAAATATTCAAATTCAGTTCTGATTTTCATATTTCATTCTATCAGAAGAAATATTTTTTTTTTCCTTATCAAACTTCATTTTGGTTTCAGTTCAAAACACCAGTGCTTTCATAGCTATTATAAACAATAGTGCATTTTTGCAGCGGGAAAATATATGTAGCTGAAATTTACTCTTTATGCTGTGGGTTTCATGTATTGTGAATTCTCTTTAGTTTAAAAATAATAATAACAATAATAATAGTACTGTATAAATTCATAACTATTTATAACATATGCTTTTTTATTTTTATAGGCTGATGTAATAATCTGGAATTTTAATGAAAGAAAAAAGTATGGTTCACACAATATTCATAGGGTAAAAGTTGAAGCTGTAGCTTTTTCATGTGATTCTAAATATGTCATATCTCTTGGAGGACAGGATTGTGGAAGGTATGTCTTTTTTATTTTATGTTATTTTATTATTGTTTGACTTCTTGCATTTTATTTATATAAAACCTAGCTGAGCTGATTCACCTGTTGTTGCCCGGTCCGGTGATATTAACATTAAATATACCTAAAATCAGTGTAGAATGATTTTATATTTTTAAACAAAAAAAATTTCAAATGAACCTAATGTTGAGGCTCTCAAATTTGTATGATTTTATGTTTTTTTTATAAAAATCTCTCTGGCTAAAAGTAAAGTGCTTGGAAAAAAATCTTTTTTTTTTTCCTTGTATGAGCATTGTTTTACTTCTTGCATTTTATTTATATAAAACCTAGCTGAGCTGACCCACCTGTCATTGCCTGGTCCAGTGATATTAACCTTAAATATACCTAAAATCAGTGTTGAATGATTTTATATTTTTAAGCAAAAAAATTTTCAAATGAACCTAATGTTGAGGCCCTCAAATTTGTATAATTTTATATTTTTTTTTATAAAAATATCTCTGGCTAAAAGTAAAGTGCTTGGAAAAAAATCTTTTTTTTTCTTCCCTTGTATGACCATTATTAACCCTAAGGATTTTTTTTCTTTTTTTCAAACGGATTATTTTCCTCCAAAATCTCATAATTTCTTAACCAAATTTATACTCAATTATGGACTTGGCCTGGAATAAAAGCTAAATGTTCAGTCCGTGTCAGTCTGTATGATAAGCATTATTGACCTGACTGCGACCCGTGCTTTCCTCTATTGCACCCGTGCAATTTCCACCCCACCCCCACCCCCACCCCCCCCCCTGGCATTGGTTATTTGTAAAAATTATATTTATATTGTACATTTGTTTAGTGAAATCTTTAGAAATTTAATTTGATTTACAAAGATGCATTTTTAAAGTCTACTTTTTTACTTTCTTCTATCTTTACAAGAAGAAAGTATTGGATTCGTGAAAAATTTCGACTTCCGGTTTTCGATGGATTTATACGTTTTAGAAGGTCCTGAACACAATTTGATGGTTTTTAGAAAATGTCTGTCTGTCACTCTGTGAGTCTGTATGTGACAAAAATTTTGTCGCCGCTCTATCTCAAGAACTAATGCACGGAATTTCACAAAACTTTAGATTCAGTTAGACCTTGATATAAACTGGTTCTGATTACTTTTTGGTGTAAATTGCTCAGCAGGTGGCGCTGCTGTACTGCATTATTCACGATTTCCAAAATAGCTATATCTCAAGAACTACTGCACGGATTTTCATAAAACTTCAGATTCAGTTAGTCCATGATATAATTTTATGCTGATTTAGAGGTCTGCACGGGCCCGGGCTTGGCCCGAGGCCCGTACCCGGACCGGTGGAATGGAGGAGAATTTTCAAACAGGCCGGGCCGGGCCGGCAGAATTAGGACAATTTTTTCAACGGGCCGGGCCGACAGACAAAATAAACGGGCCGGGCCGTGCCGTGCCGGCAAAAAAATTGAACGGGCCTGAAGGGCCGGGCCCGGCCGATAAAAAAAATTAATCGGACCTATCGGCCCGATATAAGAATTTGAGAGGAGCTGATAAAATACGAGGTCATTTCCAATGAATATGACTTTTTCGAGAAGTATAAATGTGCGTTACGAGCCGATGCGAGTTTAACAACATCAATACAGAAATGTAACATGTCCATCATAGAGATCGGCATCGTACAGTTACATGATGCCTGATCCTGGGTTTAATTTTTTTCGGCAGACTTGTGCCGGGACGGAACTGGTCTTAATCGTTCTCAGGATGTGTAGGACAGGCATTATGTTTTGTAAAAGTATTAATAGCGATAATGAACTTCTGTTAACAGTATCTTTGGAAATGTACCTTAAGGTGGTTCTCATATTTACTGCTCAACAATGCGAAACTCTCAGACACATTTTCTGACTCATTTTTAACTATAAAGGCATAAAATTGACAGGCTGAGTATTGAAGGCAATTGGGATCAAATAGCGTTTCCATTTTTCATAAATTACGTACAAAGATAACAGAGACTCTTGTCACGTGACTGTACGTTTTCTCCTTTCCTGTGCTATCGCTTCCGGAAATTCGATTCAAAACGCTAACTTTGGCAGTATTTTCTGAAAGATATATTTTTATCTTAAAAAAAAACGGCATTTACATGGTTTCTGAATAAGAATACCTGCCAATCTCATGCGTTTCCGAAAAGAAATGAATTCATAAATGTATCAAAATGTAGCTCCTTTGGATTTGAGAAAAGCCTTAAAAATGACAGAAATATTTTCACAAATCTACCTTTTATTATAAGCTTCAAAAGTTATCATATTTTTTAACCCTTTATTCTAAACTACAATAATCTTTTAATGAACCCTTATTTAAATTTTGAAACGTCTGTAGAGACGTTGACTAAAACACTGTAAGTAATCGTTAACGTTTACTATTGTGTGTTTTCTATTTTGCGAACACATAGTAATTTAAAATATACTGTAAAATGTTCCCATAAATATGCATGTAGTATTCATTAAAAGAATCTTAATTGTATGTCTAGAAAAAACGGAATTTTTTGTAGACATTTAGTCGGGCCGGGCCGGGCCGGGCCGAGAACGGTAAAAATGTAAACGGGAACTTTCAATTTTTACGCCGGGCCGGGCCAAAATAGCTTTCCTTCGGCCCGGGCCTGGAAATTCCGGCCCGTGCAGACCTCTATGCTGATTACTTTTTAATGATAATCGCTCTAGAGGTGGCGCTGCTATGCTGCATTATTCATGATTATCGCAATAATTCTATCTCAAGAACAAATGCACTAATTTTCATCAAACTTCAGATTCAGTTAGTCCCTGATATAAATTAATCCTGTTTAACTTTTCGTGTGAATCAACCGACAGGTGGCATTTCTATGCTGCTTTTTTCAAGATTTTCTGCAATAGCTGTATCTCAAGAACTAATGTATGAATTTTCATAAAGCTTTAGATTCAGTTACTTCCTAGTATAAATTGGTCCTAATTAGTTTTTGGTGTAAATCGCCCTACAGGTGGTGCTGATATGCAATTTTTTTTGCGATTTCCGCAATAGCTCTATCTTAAAAAGTACCTAATGCACGGATTTTCATCAAACTTCAGATTCAGTTAGAAGTTGACATAAGTTGTTGATGATTAGATTTTGGTGTAAATCATCTAACCGGTGGCGCTGATAATAGGCTGCATTTTTCAGGAAGTATTAACATGTATGAGGTAGAAGAAAGTTTTGGGATTGCCACATCCGACTAGTTTTTTTTTGTAGAGCTTTAAAGTTATGATTTTCTTTTATCAGCCATTTCATCATCCTACCGATTTTCTTACTGGATTTTCATTTGAATGTAATTGTCTAAGTCATATTTTTACATAGTGTTTATGTATATAATTGCCTAAATAGTCATTAATATTATTGTTTTTCTGTAGTCATGAATTTCGATCATAAATAGAAAATAAAATATGAGCTGTTATATTACGTTAAGTAAAAAGTTTTCTGCCAATTTTTTTTTATTTTTTATTTTTTTTTGTATAATGATAAATAAATACAAAATCATTAAAACTAATGAGGATAGTAATCTTCGTTTAAATCTACAGTCGTCTGCCAACGTTTTGGCAACTTTTCAATTTCTTTTGCAAAAATTGGGGCGTGTGCGAGTCCAGAAAGAGACTGACCTCATTTGATCTCCTCATTTGAATCGAAGATTACGCCATCAAGTTGCAGCTGCAGATGAGAAAACAGATAGAAATTTGAAGGGGCCATGTCGGGCTGTATGGTGGATGTTACATTAAATCCCACTCTAGCTTGTAGAGCATCCAGCCGGGTATCGTACTAACGTGTGCCCAGGAATTATCTTGATGAAAGAGAACCACCTTCCTTCTGAACTCGTTTCTTCATTTTTTGCGAATGGCCTTGTGAACTTTGATTAGCATGTTGCTGTATATTGAACTGTTTATCGTCTGTCTGCTTTTCAGGTACTCTTTGTACAGAATTCCACGAGAATCCCACCAGATGCAGGGAAAGGACCTTCTGGTTAGTTAGGGCACGTCTTGCAACCGAGCCTGCTGATACCCCAGGTGCTGATCACCCTCCTTTACGGCTTGTATTGTTGTAGTACACCCATGTTTCATCACAGGTCACAATTCTGTCCAGAATGTTCTCTTTCCTTTGATCTCTGAGCAGAGTCAAACAACAGTTTTTTCTCTTGCGCTTGTCTTCAGCAGTCAATTCTTGAGGCACCCAGTGGTTGAACTTAAACGTTAGATTTAAGCATTTCAGAGTGTTAACTATTGTTGTGTTAACTATTGTTTTTTGGGAAACGTTAAGCTCTAACGCAATAGTTCGTGTTGAAACATTTCTGTCTGGGTCAATGATTTGCTTTAACTGCTCACATTCAACTTCAATAGGGCGGCCAGAATGTGGTTCATCTTCAATGTCGAAATTTCCAGCTTTAAACTTCCGAAACCAAACTTTGACTGTATCATAAGAAACACTATTGATGCCTAAACTTTCACACATTTTTCAGTGGCATTCAGTCGCACTGAGTTTGTTACTGAACTAATAATACATAATCGTTCTGAGCAGCTGATGTGATAGCTCCATTTTAAACACTTTTTTGAAGGACAAGAAAATAAATTTTTAACAAACAAATTACACTGTCATGTAGTTCCTATGCTCTGCTTTCAAATGCAAAAATTGGTTGGTTGAAAAACTAACAACCGCACAAATGACAGCTGTTGGCGTGAAGGTATCTCCCCTTGGCGGAAAACTTTTTACTCAACGTAATATGTGTGTGGAATATTGCACTGTCTAAGAGTCTCAGCTTTATATACATATTTCTTGTTAATCGGTACCTCAGAAATTGTGCCCTAGGGAAGCAGTGCCATATGAGAGAAAAAGAGAATTACGAAAACGACTTTTTTTTTTAAATTTTTCAATTTGTTAATAACGATATTTTTTCTACCTGATTATGGCCTTTAACACGTGAAAATGCAATCTTTCAAGAATATGTCTTCCATTTTTAACACTTTTCAACAAAGTTGAAAAGTGTTATTGACTTCAGTTTGTCTGGCCGTTTGTCCACACTTTAACTCTCGTAATTATACTCGGATTACCCTGAAATTTTTGGATGCTATTGACGTCTACCCTAGCACGAACCCTATCTCAAATGAAGTTTGTAGCATGTTTAGCTCATTTACAGAGACAGTCAAAAGTATTCTGTTACATTACGGCCAATGGGAAAAAATTGTTTCAAATGATTTTTAATGATGTTACACGCTTTCAAACATAATAAAACTGATATGCATTTATGAAGTGCACTAAAATATGCATTCTGTAGAATACGTGGTGCAAAGAATAGTTATTATTCATTTAGAGGGCCACACAAAAGAATTCTGTTACATAATGATATATGGGTGGAGGGAATTTTTTGCGGCGTATTTTAATTATGTTAAACTGCTTCATATATAATGAAATTGATATATGTTGCTGAGGTTTACTATAACTTATTTCATGTATAACACGAAGTGCATAGCATTTACAGGGACACACAAAAGATTTCAGATAATATATTGTATGCGAAGTACTGTACATTAGCGATGATTGCTGGAAATGCATTTTTAATTATGATGTGTGGTTTTATGTTTCACTATATTTATGCATATTATATGGTGTGAATAAATGCTATAGTTCATATACAGGTCTACACAAAAGAATTCTTAAGGGTTACTGGGTATGAGTGCAAATTGCTTAGAGGTGGTTTTTAAATGAGTTGTACCTTTTTACGCTGAATTACATTTAGTTTACTAAGAAATGTTTTAGTAGAATATAGATAAAATGATATACCAGGTCACGCAAAGAATTGGATACATGACCATCTATAAATGATAATTTCTGGAAATGTGATTTCAGTAGTTTTAAGAGTGTTTTAGTTTGAATTAAATTTTAGCTAAATAGTGGTGTATAATAAGGGTTATATAAAAGTATTCAAGTATGTTTCCATCTATTAGTATAAATTGCTGAAAAAGAAATTTCAACCTGTTATGCATTTTCTTGCTAAATAAAATTTTCCCATTATATATATATATCAACCTACAGATCAAATACAGGGTTGTTCAAAAGAATTGGAATACATATTTGTCTATGAACGGTAGGACTGGGCGATGTAGAAATTTCTTAAATCGATTTATCATCCATCTAACATCGCGATTTAACACCGATTTTACATTTTAGAATATGGACGCCTATTTTTTTATTTTTAGTAACAAAATATAGTCTTTATGCACCCCCCCCCCTTCTCTTGTATTATTTAGTATACTTAGCTTTTAATTTTTCAAATACCTTTGAAAAGAGGTATATTTTACACATAAAAAAATACTTTAAATGCCCCAAAACACTATTTTTTTTTTTTTTTTCATTTTAAAAATTATTGACCTATTTTAATACATTTTATAAACTCATTCTTTAAGAAGTAATATAAAAGAAAATCATTTTTCTTTGGTCTGACTTGTTATGCCTGATACAATTTAAATTCCTTAAGGGGGGTGGGGGTGACAACTTCCCCTAGCCCACCCAAATAGCACTTCATTGCTAACAGCATACACACGGTTTTTTTTTACAGACACAGAATTAAAAAGTTATTGAGGTATAACAGAAGCAGATTCTAAGAATTCAATGATGAATTTAACTGTTCATTTACCATGATGAGAAAAGTAGTAAAAAAGGGGGGGGGGAAGATATGAGAAATAAGGTGCAATTTTATATCTTTTTAACTTTTAGATTATAATAAGATTTATTTAACATAGATGCTGACATTCATATAGCGGATGGAGAAGGATCGAAAGTGTGAGCCTTGGAATACATTACTGAAATTGCTGATTTTTTTGCAGATGTTGCCACCCCGTAAGATTAGTAATAAAATATAATCTTAAAATATATCTCTTTTTAATAATAACAAAATGTCAAAAAAGCAGAAAATCACAGATCTACAGAAAAATCTAATAAATGCCCCCTCCATCCCTCCCTCATTCTGCTGTAAAAATCAAGTTACTTGACTCATTACAGAACTTTATTAAAGTATTTTTAATTAATTAAAAAATATTAATAAATTAAAACTAAAATATTCCCATAATACCCAAACATATGAAAATTAATTTTTCATGAAAATAATGTATAAAAATATAAACTAAAAATGGATGAATTTGGATATAAATAGTGAATCAATGTCAGCAAGGTACTCAACCCACATGGCTAGTGTTGAAATCAGATCTCAAAACTGATGCATGACTATTTAAAAATATTTAAATTAATTACAGGATAACAGAAAATAAAGAATATACATTAAAATATTACCCAAACATGTGAAAAATGAATTTTTCATTAAAAGAATGCATAAAAATAAAAACTGAAATTCGATGAATTTGGATTTTAAATATGAAACTTTATTTAATTTTTTTTTTTTTTCAACCATAAATACTCAATCAATTTCTGAAGAAAAATCTTATTAGCAAAAGAAAAATATTTCATGCGGATCACGGCCAAATTGGAATACACAAAACAATGCATGACTATATACTTTAAAATAATTTCATTAATTACAAAATAATAGAAAATAAAAAATATATGTTAAAATATTACTAAAACATGTAAAAAATGAATTTTTCATCATAAGAATGTATAAAAGTATAAACTGAAAGTCAATGAGTTTGGATTTTAAATATGAAACTTTATTCCTTTTTTCAACCATAAATGCTCAATGTTAGAAAAAAAAAAACCTTGATGCAGGATTCTACTTTAAAGTATTTTAATTAATTACAGAATAATAGAAAATAAAAAATACGTATTAAAATATTACTGAAATATGTGGAAACTTAATTTTTCATCTAAAGATTGCATTAGCATATAAAAAGAAATTCGATTAATTTGGATTTTAAGAATTAAACTTTACTTTTTCCTTTCAACTTTCAACCATTTAAGTGCTTAATTTCCAAAAAAAATACACATTCCAGTCTCAAACTCTGAATCTCATTTACAAAATAAATAAATATCAAATTTTACTTAAATCGTCGTTTTCTTAAATCATCTTTTTCTTCTTACATCGGAAAGCATTGAGGCCTGTATGTTTTCTTAATCGGATCCTGCTAAATCGATGTAACACCACCTTCCTTTGTTTTTCTTAAATCAGAAAACTTTGAGGCTTGCGATGTTTGCTTAAATCGGATCCTGCTAAATCGATTTAACACCAGCTTGCATTGTAAGCGGTAGATACATCAAAGTAGATAAATCGGTTTTTCGAAGTTAGCTCTGAATCAGTATTTAGTTTTAAATCGATTTAAAGCTAATGGCTAGATCCTGATTTATAAAAAGGGCTAAATCGCGATTTAAGACAATGGCTAAATTGCGATTTAAGACATTAGCTAAATCGCGATTTCCGATGTTAGCTTAAATCGATTTAAGACCAATGGTTAAATCTGATTTTCGATGTAAGCTTTAAATCGATTTAAGCCCCAGGCCTAATGGACGGTAACTGCTAAAATCAGTTTTTTAAACATTTTATCCATTTTCTAAAATGTTTACTTATTTACCTTATTTCCCTAAATAACGAAGTTTTGTTAAAGCATTCAGGAAGTGGGAAAGTGTTTCATAATCTATGCTTAATGCATGATTTTTTTCTTTCTTGTTAACTATATTAAACGTTGTGGCTGATAGAGATTTAAAAATAGACAAAAATCCCCAAAAAATCCCTGCATGTGGTTCTTCATTTCGTTCCGCTGTGTAAATTGGATCCTGGGTTGCACAAGCACTTTTTCCGACTCAGGATGAAAGAGATGGGTTTTTGATGAGAGTTTGTTGTGATTTTTAATTAATATCTTGACTAATTATCAAAAAAAAATTAATCTGAGCTTCAGGTGCATCAGGACCTGCCTTAGACTACCCTCATCTAAATTTACAGGCGTAGGGGAGAGGGGGGCACATGTGAACAATTTTTACATTTTTGACTATTTCTCAAAATTGTTATGAGCTATTGAACCAAAAATTGATTTATATGAATATTTAGAATTTGTTTGTTCTTTTGGTGAAACTTTTGGATGCATTTATCAAGAATTTCTAACTTATATCATCATTCTAAAAATTGTCTAAATTTGTTCACATGTTCCCCGGTGGAGGGGTAGTTGTGAAAATAGCTGGGGCATATGTGAACACATGCATAAATAAGACAAAAATAATTTTTTGTGAATAAAAACTGTGATAAAAACTAATTAGATGCCCTTTTTCTAGTTGTGTGAATAAATCACTAAATGTTTCAACATAGATACAAGAAATTATTCGTAAAATTGAACACTAATATGCTTACTCCTTTTGAGTCACTTTTAATTGTTATCTAACTTCCAGTAAATTAAAACTGTGAAGCAATCCTAAAAACATTGAATATATAGCTCAATGTTTGACAAGGGTAATTAAATTTTAAACTTAAAAAAAAAAAAAAAAAAAAAAAAAAAAAATGCATTCACAGACTTAAAAAATACACTTGTGAACTGTTCACATCTGCCCCCATATGTTCTGTTCACAAGTGCCCCATCTACGAACTTCAGCCTAACTTATGAAAAAAATATATTTTTAATTGAAATAAGGAAACAAAACTTTTTGTAGACTTACCTAATTAATGCCACTATAGAAAGCAATGCTGATATTCTTCTTTAAAAAATGTCTTGAATGAATTTTTACTTCAATAACTTAGAAGACTTTTTTACTTCACACCTTCTAAAACAAACAAATTACAACTACCAGAAATCAAAATGGCCTATTGTTCTGAAAATTCAGCCAAAAGATGGTACCAGTACTACCATCAATTGGTAATTTTTTGAATTTTTTTATTTCAAATTAAATGAGTGAAATATGTACTGTTCACATGTGCGCCCCTCACCCCTACGTGTGATAGATTTCGCTAGCCATCCCAGACAGACACAGACACACACAGAGTGAAACTTTCTTTTATTAATATAGATAGATAATTGTTCAGGAATAAATAAAAAAGATTTACCATCAATCTAACATGTAGAAAAAATCATTTCTTAATTGTTACTTTTTGGTATATTGTATATTTGATATTTTTATTAAGCTTTATAAGTGTTTTTTATTACTTTTTAGTGTAGTAGTGTATGATGTGGATGCTCAAGTTCCATTATGTGGCAATACAGCTGCACCACTTGCTGGAGGTTATGCAAATTTGTTACGTTGTGCAAATACTAGAAATGATATTTTTATTTCTGCAGGAAAGTAAGTATAGTTGTGTAAACTATATCTTATAGCAAATATAATTTAAATGTTTATTTGAAATAAATTTGAGTAACTAAAATCTTATTCTGACTAATATTAAATGGTCTAAATTTTTAAACTAATATAAAATATAACATTAATATATAATTTTGTTTTGCTATTTATGTTAGGCTTAAAAACATGAAAATTTTCTACATTAAATTTCAGTAATCATATACAGTCAAACCTCGTTAACATGAACACGCTTAACATGAATTACTTTTAACATGAATTGTTTTCACAGTCCCCTATAAAAACTAATACAAAGATTTGATACTGATAACATGAATTACTGTTAACATGAACAAAATTTTGATTCCCCTTGAGGTTCATGTTAACGAGGTTCGACTGTATATGCTTTTATATCTATTATGTTTTTTTCCTCTCTTATGCTTTAATTCCCATTTTCCACTACAAGAGTGTATTTTAGTATCTTGTATAAAGAGAGAGAGGCCATAATTATGATTTAGTGTTGTTAGAAAATAACTAAATATTTCATTGTATTTAGTAATTTTACTAATTTAATTTTCAATGCGTTACTACACTGGTTAAGTTTGGAACAAAAATTCTGAGCATTTGGTAGTTGAAGTTTTTTTTTTTTTTTTCTCTTCTTCAGTTGTAGTCAAACTGAAACAATATCAGAGTTATTTTCATTCTTTCAATAATTACTGAAAGGCATTATATAAATTTGATAAAAAACACAGGTTAAAAAGTTTTTTCACATCTGTATGTTTTGGCACTACCAGAGCTTTTCTCAAGGCAATTGAGAATATCCTGCTGTTGTGTGATCTATTATGCATGCATTGTTTTGAAGTGCATTCTCTAGATTTCTCATGTTATTATTTCTTCTTTGATGTTTATTTCTATAGTTATAATCCTTCAGTAACTCAGTCCATAATTTTGCAAGTTAAAAGTTGTTGTGTCATTATATACCTACTGTATTTTTACATGTCACAATCTTGATAGTTTTTCTTATGATGGATGGATAGTAAAAGTTACAGGTAATTTTTTTTTTTTTTTTGTTTTTATTAAAATTGGGATGAATTTTCTTGATTATATCATGCAAGTATTGTAGTTTTCCTCTTTTACTTTATATCAGCAATATGTTCCTCTTCTCTACAAATAAATTTCCTGTTATATCAATATAACGCTTTGATCCATCAGTTTTAATATATGGAATTTTATATACTCCTGAATAATTTTCAAAATGTATTAGGTCATTGATTTTGCTGCATATGTTTTATTTTAATTTTGTGCAGGGTTTAGCTATTAAATAGATATTGAAACAATTAAGGCTGTATTTTTTTTTTTTTTTTTCAAAAAAGTCTGGAAAGTAGCACCTTTTAGCAATTAAATGCTGTGATTTGCCGAGCTTTATTTAATTGCATCTATTGTCGACTTAGAGAATACTTTAACCCTTACCAGCGCGGAGTAATTCAGTTTATAAACTGATGAAACAGTGGACTGACACCGGAATTTATAAACGAATTTATTAGAAAATACAAACTTGCTTATTTTCACTTACAATATAATAGGAAAAAGTTAATTAAATGTTCCTGGTGCTGATTGACCGTTTTGGAATTAAAATTAGGTGTCCTTTTTTTAAGGACACCACCCTCAAAAGGGTTGACATTTGTATATGTTTGGCCTAATTAATTCATGGGTAACCAGGGGTTCAGGCCCTACATTTTAGGAGCTCCAAATTAGAATGAACAGATTAGAAAAATTAATTTTTATATTTTATACTAGTGTAAATGCCCGTCCTAGGACGGTGGGTAAAAATTGTGTTTTTCACTTAAAATTTGAAAAACCCTGATAAAAATAATTGACAGTATGGAAGCGTTTAGATGAGCAAAGTTTGGCTAGTTTGTGTTCTAGTAAACACACTATTAGCATTTACAATATTTCTGGGTAAACCAGGCTTTCTGTCTAATACAGAATAACAAAATAAAGATTTCTTATTTATCTATATCTTATAATTTAAAAAATATGCAATAAAACTGCGTAATTTAAATAGTCTGCTGCAACTATTGAAATAATACTAATTTTTTTTTATAACACTTTGAAATTGTATTTTTATCATTTACCCCCCCCCCCCCAGAAAAAAAATTAATTAATTAATTAATTAAAAAATATGTATATATTGATTAATAAATAGGATAAATTTTGAAGAAATAAAACAGTCTCAGTGTGTTTTAAATCTGTCAATAAAATTTGTAAGCAAAAGACAAAAGCTATTTTTATTCAAGGATAAGTTTTATAAATGCCTTTTAGTGTTTCATAACCTTCATTTTTTTATATATCTATGTAGTTTTTAAATTATTGTAATACAAAGAAGAATCAAAGATAGTTAATGCCCATTTTTAATAGCTGTACAAAACTTTTGTACTTAATATTTTAATGTATAGAACGAAAATAATTGTTTATTCTTTCTTTCACAAACGACACTAACTTTATTAACGAACGACGACTGCCATTTGAACTTTGAAAACAACCGCCAAAGAATCTTTTTCAACTCCGTTGGCCCCTTTTCCATTCAAAAATGGAGGTACAGAAAGTAGCATTTCTCAAGCATGTTTTGTTCTCTATATGATCTTTGCATCACATTTCAGCAGAAACGAACTTATGCGAGTGTCTCGGGAATAACCCCCTCAGAAAAAGACTGTTTATTGAACGAAGGGGAAGCGTTGTTAAAATGTTCTTCAAACTTATGGAGGATATTCCATCTACATTAGGGGTGCACAACATTTTTAAGAGAAGGGCCACTTATAAAAAGCTCTGAGTTGTTGAGGGCCACACCAGTAACAAATCCCATTTCGAGGAAGTGATCTGTGCCCTATAATCAGGTAAAAAATATGGTTTCAGAGTGGGAGGGAGTTTTACCCCTCTAGGTTCCCCTACTCAGTCATATCCAATTCAGTTGGTAAGGATATGTCACGAAATTTGCGATTTTTCCACACCTGATCGACAAAATTCAGTATTTTTCTGTGTATGATTAACATAATTCACGATATTTTTGCACCCGACCAATGAAATTTGTGCATTTTCTGCTGCTGATTGACAAAATTTGCGAATTTTCCGTGCCTAATTGACGAATTTGCTACTTTTCCGCTTCCGACCGACGAAATTTGTGATATTTCCGTGCGTGATCGACAAAATTTGCGATATTTTCTTTACCGACCAACAAAATTTGAGGTTTTTCGGGGCCCGGTCGACAAAATTTGCGATATTTCCGTGCCTGGCTGACGAAATTTCTGATTTTTCCGCTCCTGATAGACAAAATTCGTAATTTTTCCGTGCCCGATCAATGAAATTCACGATTCATAACTGACTCTGATGAAATTTGAAATTTTCTCCCACGGCAAATTTACAAAATTCGCGATTTTTTTCTTGCAATTAATAGAGGAAACTCACGATTGTTCCACCGCCAATCAACGAAATTCTCAATTTTTCTGTGCATCAGCGACAAAATTCGCGATTTTTCCATGCCCAAACAATAAAATTCTGATTTTTCCGCACCTGATCGACAAAATTCGAGATTTTTTCGACCCGACCAACAAAATTCGCAATTTTTTGGAGCCCGATCAACAAAACTTGTGATTTTTCCGAGACCCGTTGAACAAAATTTGTGATTCTTCAGTGCCTGATTGACGAAATTTGCAATTTTTTCACGTTCGATCAGCAAAATTTACGATTTTTTTCTTGCAATAAACAGACGAAACAGGCGATTTTTCCATAGCCAATAAACATTTGCAATTTTTCTGCGCAATCTACAACAAAATTGACGCTTTTGCCGTGTCCGATCAATGAAATTTGCGATTTTCCGTGCCTGATCGACAAAGTTCGAGATTTTTCCGTGCCAGACCAATGAAATTCCCGATTTTTCCATGCTCTATCGGCAAAATTTGCGATTCTTTCCACGCCTCATCGACAAAATTCGCAATTTTTCATAGCCCAATCAACGAAATTTGCGATTTTTCTGCGTCTGATCGAAAAAATTCGCAATTTTTCTATGCTCGATCAACGAAATTCGTGATTTTTCTGAGACTCATCGAGAAAATTAGCTATTTTTATGCACCCGATCAACGAAATTCGCGATTCTGAAATGACTGACAAAGTTTTTAATTTTCCTGTGTAAAATTAACGAAATTCACGATTTTTTTCCTGCGATCTATGGACAAAAATTAAAATTTTTTCCAGTTGTAAATTGACGAAATTCACAGGCCACATGTTAACCCATCGCGGGCCACAGGTTGTGCATCCCTAATCTATGTCATGATCATGTGGTCAAGGCAAAAACGAGTAGCATAAAGAAGGGAAGGCTATGTAGACATAATGTAAATCCCCACTAGCCAGTGAAACAGTTAATGGGGTAAAGCAGTATAGGGCAGTTCACATCATGTGACTTTTACTCTTACTTTACTTACTTTAAAACAAGCTCTTTATAAGCAGCATTCAAAAACATTGGATGGAATCTATAGAAGATTGTAGTTGGGATGAAACAAAATCAACATTGATACTTTTCTTTGTCTTGGCAGTCAAAATGTAACATGATTGTTCAACAGAAGGGCTATCAGATTTAACATATTAGAAAATAAAATCCTAATCTTTGTTTATATAATATTTCTGTTTCCAAACTCATCACAAAAATGTGTGAATACCCATTGTACAGATGCTGATTTTTGGTTCGTAAAATGCAATGTATTTATTTTTTATTTATTAAAATGCATGTCAGAACAATAGCATGTGAAAAAATATACTTATTAATATGAGCAATAATTACTACGCATTTAATTATATATAAAAAAGTTTATTGCTTATTAAACATCGCATTAAATTTAATTAGTCATCTGATTTTCTTTATTTTTTTCTCTTATTTTATGTTCAGTTTTCAGATATTTAGTTATTATACAGGCCAGGAAAACCTAGAAAATATGGAAATATCAGGGAAAATTGCTGATCTGGAATTCTTAGGAAAATTTCGGGAAAATCAGGACTTTTTTAAAGTTTCCATTATTTACCAGTCATGTCAAATTGGAAAAAAAATTGCAAAATCGTACAAAAATATGGCAAATCCAGTGTTTTGATTTTTTTCATCAGTGACTCGTTGAATTACTTGCACTTCTTCAAAGTTGGAACATTTCTAATTCATATAAAATGACTTTCCACATTAAATATAGCCTCATGCTGGTTCTAGTGTTAAATTTACAAGGTAGCCCGGTAGACCAAAATTTCCTCTCCCTTTCCAAACAATTTAGAACATTCCAAAGTCATAGCCTGCGTAGGGAATTATGAGGTTCTCTCCCTCCCACCTCCCCCAAAAAAAGAGAAAGAATTATATTAACTTTTTTTTTACTTATTCAAAGTTTTTTAACTGCTTCATTTTTATGAAATTTTCACTATATTAAATACACTATTTTAAAATTATCATAGTTTAGTGAATGTAGTGCATTACTTACTAATGATACTATACTTACTTTGTTGAAGACAGAACATGCTACATTAAATTTAAAAATTAAACTCATTTTCATAATCTACATGTGTACCAAATTGTAAAGCTTCACTAAAGTATAAATTTATCTTGTATTCTCTTAAGGCTGTTCTCAAATCCAAAAGGGCAACTTTCTGACATAATTTTGAGTACATTTTTTTCCAGAAACGCATGAAACTAGCAGGTGTTGTTCAGAAAGTATGTAATCGAACTATTTTCTGTTTTTTTTTTTTTTTTTTTAAACGCAATAGATCTTTCAGAAAATATTGTCAAAGTGGGCATTTTGAACCGAATTTCCGTGCAAAAGAAGAATAACCACACGTTTTGCGTTTGTTAAGCAGAGCAGTTGAGAACAGTCTTAATAACTGAAATAAATAAATAACTTATATGTTTAACACATTTTGGGTAAAAAAAAAATGGTATTATTGCAAAACTTTTCTAAATTTTTCTTACCTTTTTTAGTATAAATTGCTTTTACCTTGTTTTTTGCGTTATTTCACATGTGACTGCTGAGAAGGCAATTAATTTTTATATTAAATTTCAGCTATATGTCGCGCAAAACAGCATGGCTAATAATTTTGTAATATTTTTTTTAAAGTATATATCACGGTTGAATGCAATAACTGTCAAATTTGTAAACTAATTGATTAGTTATGGACAACTTGATCTTATGTATGTGTTGCATGATTATAATTTAATAACATGAAAGACAATAAATAACAATGTAATTTCTTTAGTGATAAAGAATATGCAGTTATTTATGTTAGGTCTGCATGGGCCCGGGCTTCGCCTGAGACCCCCTACTTGGCCTGGCAAAATGAAGGCTAGTTTTCAAATGGGCCGAGCTGGCAGAATTAGAACAATTTTTTTTTTATGAGCTGGGCCAGGTCATCAAAAAAATTAAACAGGCCAGTGAGCCGACTGGCCCGGTATAACAATTTAAATGAAGCTGATAAAATATGAACCATTTTGAGTGGATATAACTTTCGTGTGAATAAGCATAAATATGTTGCACGACTTTGATAACATCAATACAGAAATATGATATGTCCAGTATAAAGATCGACATCAAACAATTGCGTTGTGTCTGAGACCAAGCTTACTTTTTTTAGCAGACTCGGACCGCCCCAGGATCCGGCTTACTTTTTTTTTTTTTTTACATAGTCGAGCCATGCTGGAACTGGATTCCCAAGATGTGCCAGCAGCAATTTGCTTTTTAAAAATATTAATAGCAATAATGAACTCTATTAACGGAATCATTGGAAATATACCTCTATGGTATGTTAAGAAAAATCAGAATTTTGTGTATAAATTGAGACAGGCTGGACCGGATCTAATTTAATTAATTTTTGCACAGTCCAGACCGTGAACTGTAATATGAAAATATAAATAGGCCAGGTTGGGCTCGAGCCTGGAAATTCCGGCCCATGCAAATCTCTAATTTATGTTTTTTAGCATGCTCTGTCTTACTTAGCAAATTCTTTTTCTTCTCCTTGTTTTGACAAAGTTAATGCCTGGCTAATTTTGACAAAGCTAAGTAGTGGCTTTATACTAGGAAATAGCATGGTGGAGTGCTGCATCATGAAGTTAAATGCGCTTACCTGTAATTCACTGTCAACTTCAACTGCAAGTTAAAAGCTTAATTCTCTGTTGAACCTGAAATCCAATTCACTAGTAACTCAACCTGCCAAAATAGGAGGAAATATCAAAATTGTAGTCCAGTAACTCAAACTGGCTACAAATGGTGGGTTAGTCAACTGCACATGTCTAGTTGCACTTTGATGCTTTTTTTTAGGCAAAGCTGTTTGTGGTTTAGTAATTAAAATAAATGAAATGTTAATTATAAAGTATGTTAATGTAAAACAATGTGTTACTTTGAACTTTTTGGATATTTTAGCTCTATGAACTCAAAATTATATTAATTTGCGATGAAGCTGTCAGCTTTCATGGTTTAAGAGATTTTCTCCGTAATTTTGGTATTTGGTAGCACCATATTACCAAATGTGAATAGAAAGAATGTTCGTACACCAAAAATTTTGAGTATATAATTCTTTTTTTTTTTTTTTTTTTTTTTTATAATCAAAATGAAAAGAGTTTCTTACATTTCACTTTTATTCATTCCCTTCACATTGTTTAAAGCATGTGTTGGATTCCAATGTAAATAAATCTCTTAACTAAATGAATCCCTAAAAGTTAAGTATTAAAATATCTATAAGCTATTAAAACTGCCCTCAATAACATTTCTTATTGTTAAAGCGAATATATTTCTAACTTAAATTCAATGACAGAAGAGCCATATATTTCACATTACTTTATTTTGATAAACTTTTCTCTAGAACAAAACAAAAACCAACTGTTGCCAGATATTGAAACAATGCAATTACAACCGGTTAAATAATTATGCAGGTGACTGATACATGGATGAAAGATAAAGTTAGTCATTACGTAACATACTCCCACCTTGAGTTGTGGGAATGTACAACTCAACAATTTAAAATTACAAGTTAAATCTTTTCGGTACCTTAACTGTGTCAAAGAAATGTTGCTTTGCTGCTTCTTTCATACAAATCACGTGAAACAGGAGACATGCC
Source organism: Maratus speciosus (assembly GCA_963932465.1). Classification (NCBI taxonomy): domain Eukaryota; kingdom Metazoa; phylum Arthropoda; class Arachnida; order Araneae; family Salticidae; genus Maratus; species Maratus speciosus. The sequence continues at coordinate 148,450,721 of OZ010791.1, forward strand.
AGATCTTTGTGAATATGGATCTCTCAAAGATGATGAATAGGGATCCGCATGTTTATCTCTCATGGACGCAATAGATGGACTACGACGATCATAAGGTGAAGGGTATGGTCTCATGCGAGGCGACATTGAACTGTAGCCACGGTCATAAAAATCTCGACTTCCAAAAGATGGACTGTCATATCTTCGGCCGTAGCCATTAGCATACCCATCACCACCACGGGGTCCACCATAACCACCACGTCCTCTGCTTGAACCTCCTCTAGCTCGTCCTTGTGATCCTGGCTCATGATGAACCTTGCTTTTTGAAGGCTCAACACTCAAAGAAGATCTTCTGAAATAATAATTATTCAGAGCTTTTAAGGGATCCTGGGCTTCTTCAGTTTTGATTAACTTTTCAGGAACTTTTGGACATACTAGAGTTTCATGTTTTTTTCTGCATAAAACGCATTTTACTTTTGCTCTACAATTTCGGGCTAGATGGTTTAATTTTAAACACACGAAACAAGTTCCCTTCTTTTGCATTATGTCTTTCTTAACATCATACGACATTGACATTGCCTTGAAACATTTTTCCGATGCATGTCGTTTGTCACAAAAAATACACAGTTTTTGTTTAAAATTATTCTTTTTTCTAGTATATTTTCTCATATCAATGTTTAATAAATCTGATACAGTAGATATTTGAGATTCTTCGAATTCATGATTATTGCGTGCAGCTCTGTATCGAAAAGTTTTGTCAAAACGTTTACTTGCCAAAGAAATTCTTTCTTCTGCTTCAACTTCGTCTTGCAGAAATTCTAATAATTTATCTAGATCAGTTTTTGAGCCAATTACAACACCATTCTTTAAATCTGTATCATGATTTTTATCTAGTTCAGATTCCACATCATTACATCTATTTGACGATCTTCTGTGAGACGTTCTATACCTTTCCCATGCTCTAAGAATATCATCTGGAAGAGACGATTCAACAAGCGGATATAACATCGCAGCATACTTGTCTCTAATAACTCCAAGAATTTCTAATGATCGCAGTTTCGATTCTAATGAATCATATAATCGTCGCAAAGACTTATGTTTTTCTGGATTTTGTTTCTGCAGTACAAGGCCTAACAAATCTCTAACATAATATTCTATTAAAAGTTCTTTCCGTCCAAAACGAGATTTAAGTTGACTTACAGCTTTGGCATAACTATTACCACCAGGCGGAAAACTTCTAATCAATTCTTCTGCTACACTGCCTTTTTCCATGGCTTGTGATAAATACGCAAATTTGTCATGAAAATCTAGGCTAGTATCTTGATCAATTTTTTCAAATTGACCCCAGAATTGCAACCAATTTTTAATTTCACCATTAAAAGTAGGTAACTGTATTTTCGGATAATGAAGCAATACATTCTTATTAATTACCGAAATATCAGATTTCAAATCTTCATTTTTTACAACCAAAAGTTCGTTTAATTTCTGTTGTAATACACGCCAACGATCGATGTAAACCTCTGATTCATCGATATCTTTGTCTATTGTTTCTTCGTTAGCTTCTTCGCTATAAAATACATCTCTGACTCTATATTCTACATCTACCATAAGTTTCGCTTTCTCTTCTATCATTGTCAATTTCATAATTTTTTCAGCAGTCGATAAATTATTTTCACTTGCATCAAATTCGTTACACGCTTTAGTGAAAATTCTACGATGCTGTCGTCTAGCTGCTTTCAACGCATCCATATTATTCAACATCAACAATATTTTTTTTTTATTCAACAATAATAATAATTCTCACTTGAGCAGTTCAAATAAAATTCTACTTACAGATTCCAGTCTTGTCAGCGGGCGCCATATGTTGGATTCCAATGTAAATAAATCTCTTAACTAAATGAATCCCTAAAAGTTAAGTATTAAAATATCTATAAGCTATTAAAACTGCCCTCAATAACATTTCTTATTGTTAAAGCGAATATATTTCTAACTTAAATTCAATGACAGAAGAGCCATATATTTCACATTACTTTATTTTGATAAACTTTTCTCTAGAACAAAACAAAAACCAACTGTTGCCAGATATTGAAACAATGCAATTACAACCGGTTAAATAATTATGCAGGTGACTGATACATGGATGAAAGATAAAGTTAGTCATTACGTAACAGCATGAAATCATAGGAGCAGTAATTTTCTTTTAAGTATTATGTATATATGTTCATTTGTTTATAATAGCTAAATAATACACTGTTAGACTGTAAGATACCATAATAAATAAATTGTACTATATACTTGTTAAGTTTAAAATAATTTTTTTTGTTTGAAAGAAACATTTTTCAGAGGATTTCTTGCAAAATTTTTCAATTATTAACCACAAAGGAAGCACAATTGACCTGTAATATTTCGATATAATTTAGAAAAATCTGTTCCATTCTTATCATTTTGCTCCTTTTGCTTATCCAGTAAAAATCCAATTTATTATAAATTCTAATAATGATAATTGTTTTACAATATTTTCGTTCTGTTTATATTGTCTTTTTAGTTTTATAAAATCAATTTATATGGTTTATATGTCGATTAATATGATTATGTTTATTATATAGACAATTAAATGATCATTCCTATCATTTTGCACCCCAGTGTATTAGGGAATTTTAATGTAAGATATTCATGACCACCCTGTATTACCTTCCATTATGAAGTGTTTTTCCTATGATTTTATTAATTGCCTTCTTTTTTAGTAACAGCTTGCGAGTGTGGAAAATAGATTTCAAAAGTAAGAGAGTTACTCCCTCAAATGCTGCTGTTGGAAAAATTAAAAGAGAAATAAATTGTATTGACGTAAGTAAATATCAAAAATGTATATTGATCCTTCAACTGTATTTATTGGTAAAATTATTATTTTTAATATTTTACAAAACTAGAGGGACTCTGCCCCCCCTGCTCGCAATGCTCACCAACCCCCCGCGAAATCGCTTCGTGATTCCATTTGGCATTGCAAAGAAATCCCTATTTTCTAGCCGACCCCAGACATAATTGTTTCGCATTTCCATTCTGGATTGCTTCACAATCTCTTATTTTCTATGCATTAAATTTTTAGATTCCACTTGGTAAAAACGCGCTCTTCCCCAACTCCTGACAATTTTATTTCCCTATCTCCAAGCACATAATCATTAGAGCTTACAGAGTTTCATAATTATAAGAATTATTAAATATAAAATCATTAAAAATCATTAAAATTTATAATTTATTTGAATAATTACAAATTAAATAATTTTATAATTAAATAAAGTTATCAGTTGATCGAAAATTAAAAATATTGTAAATTTAAAAAATATGTTAAATTTAAAAAGTAGCAAATTTATTAAAGTTATTTGGAATTTTTTTCCTTATCTTCGTAATGATGTCGCTAATTTGTAGTTACAGTAAATAATCTTTTCATGTAAATCTCCTCTCCTCTGAAACTTTCACTTTGCCGCCTTTTTTCTGCCAACATATATGTGTAAAATTTTATACATAGTGTTACGAATATTGTAAGTAGTTAGTGTTTGTGCTTAAAAATAATCTAAATAGTTCAATTAAGCTCCATTCATAAGCTAATATTAGTTTTTGTAGCATTGAAATATCTCAATTTGTTGATTTTCTGCAAAACTATTGGATTTCAATGGGAAACTATGGAAATTCGGCAAAATATTGGAAATAGTGCCAAGTTGGCATCACTTTTGGCAACTAATTTTGGTCACCGACAAACTTAGCTACGTTTGGCGACTGAGGTGGTCCGCCCCTCCTCCTTATAGCGTCAGAAAGCTCTGACCAATCAGGTGCGTTTCGCAATATCTACACAGATTTTCATTGGTGCATTTCCAAAGCGTTACTTTTTTTATACTAGGAGAGCTCCCCCCCCCCCCTGCTCGCTACGCTCACCAACCCCCTACGTAATCACTTCGCAATTCCGTTCAGTATCGCGAAGTAAACCCTATTTTCTAGCCAACCCCAGAAGATATTGTTTTGTGTTTCCATTCTGGATCGCTTCATGATTCCTCATTTTCTATGCATTCAATTTTAAGATTCCACTTGGTATAAATGCACTCCTCCCCAACTCCTGGTGATTTTTTTCCTTATCTCCAAGCAGGTAATCATTAGAGCTTGCAGAGTTTTATAATTCAAAAAATTATTAAATATAAAATCATTAAAAAAGGTAAAAATTATAATTTATTTGAATATAATTACAAATTAAATAAAAATTATATATATAGTGTTACGAATATTGTAAATAGTTAGTGTTTGTGCTTAAAAATAATGTAAATAGTTCAATTAAGCTCTATTCATAAGCTAATATTATTTTTTGTTGCATTGAAATACCTCAATTTGTTGATTTTTTGCAATCAAGTAAACCCTTTTGGATTTCAATGGGAGTCTATTGAAATTTGGCGAAATACTGGAAATGGCGCCAAGTTAGTGTCACTTTTGGTGACTAATTTTGATCACCAAATATGACAATATACCGCCAATTTGGCGAAGTTTGGCGACAGAGCCAGGACCCCTCCCTTGGTAACCCCCTTATAGCGTCAGAAAGTTCTGACCAATCAGATGCGTTTCACGGTATCTACGCAGATTTTCATTGGTTCATTTCCAAAGCGTTACTTTTTTTTATATATAGAAGGATATAGGAGTCAGAATCTTCCATGTTTCAGCAGATTTCCACATTAAAAAAAAATTTAATTTCTACTTTTCTCCTTTGCCAAGCTCATGAAATTATGTTCAACAATGTTGCAAGCTCATGAATCTTTAAAACTTTATTTTTAAAAAATATCTGACATTTGTTTCTTTTAGTAATAAATATTTAAGGATTTAAATCTCCCACCATAAAATAGGCATTTATTCATTTTACCCCCCCCCCCCCCTTTTTCTGAGTTCTGATGCATAAAATTTAAAATTTAATTTTTTTCAACCTTATTTATTACTTTGCAGTAACATGAAATTAATAAGTAAATCATAACATATTTCAAAATCAAAGATGAAATAATGTGTATGAAAACTTCTGTATTATGAAAGGTACGAAGAAAAGACAGAATTTATGAATTTTTATCAAGGATTTTTAGGAAAGTAGTGAGTTGCTTTTTTACTTAGAAGTATATACACTTTGTTTTTGTTTTTTTTTTTCACAAAGAGACTGATAATGCATTTCTGATCAAAAATAAGTTTACAAAATCTCTTTTATATCGTAAAAATTCTACAAACTGAAATCAGAACATATGATTGATGTACCATATTTTATGAGAGAAACGCTGTGGCGTTTACAAGTTTAAAAGTTAATTTTTTTCCAAGTGCAGCATTTGCGATTTTTTGTAATACCAACTGAGTTTCCTTAATTTAAAAATTCATAAAAATATTTAAAATTGGATTTAAATATTTTAAATAAAGCTTCAGACATCTTAAGATATTAAAAACGAGGCATCCTACACTGCTCAAAAAACTTTGATTAAAGTTAGGTCAATGTGACGCTGTCGGCAAAAGTAGCGTTCCGACAGATGCAGCGATTACGATATTTTTAAGCTTATTCAGGCCAATTTGAGGAGTGCGGCGTTTACGATGGGTGCAGTGTTTCTTCCATAAAATACGGTAGATAAAATTCTCTTAAGTGGTGGTGTAAATTGCTGCTTTGTTTGTTTACATACTGTAACTGAAGTGTGTTTTTTCTTACTTCATAAGTTATTTTACAGGTTTGACAAAATGTCCCATCCAAAATTTGGTACTGTATATTGTGCATCCACTCAGATTCTGTCCAGTAACACAGTGCATCGGGTGGTCTATCATTACTGTAAAATCCTGATGTTAGCCCCCCCACACCCCTTTTTTTTCAAATTGAAAAACAGTTAAATTTAAGAGATGGCTTTATAATTGAATTTTTTTTTAAATCATAAATAAAACTATTTTTATTATTAATTTATCAATACTAACTGACTTATTCGGCTGTCAAACAAAAAAATAGCTTACGCTAAACCAACTTTCATATCATCTAGATGTACTGCTTAATCTATTATTATCATTATTATTATCATTAAAAAATAAATAAAAAATAAAGTGTTAAAAATAGTTACAAGTTGCACATTAGACATATTCAGGAAAGTAAGGCTGACTTATTTTTTAGTTTTAAAATAATTTATTGTGCATTTTTACATTGTCTTTTCTTAATATCCTAAAAATGTTACAGCTTTTTTTCTTTCCTTTGAAGGTTGATAAAGATGATTCTATTTTGTATTGTGGAACTGCTTCTGGGGATATTTTAAAATTGCAGTTGGTTTTGATTGATGGTGTTATTCATACGTATGATGCTAAGCTTTTATCTTGTTTGAAAAGAATGATGAGTAAAGATATTCCTGGAGACATATGTTTATTTTCTGGTGGTAAGTATTAAACTTTAACTATGATTACAGTTTTGTATTTAGTTCTTTTATTTCTAGAATTCAAAATATACAGGGTGTCCGGTCTCAACGGTGTCCAATGGCTAATTCCTAAACCGTTAGTCATAGACATATAGTTCCAATTACAAAAATGTTTAAAATCAGGTAAAGAAATATTTTAAAAGCGATTTGGATCAAGAAAAACATTTCTTAAAAAATTACGAAATTTAAATTTTTATACGGTCCCCCGGTCCTATAAGTTATCTTTAGTAAAATTTTCCTTTTACACAGACAATTAATACGCAAAAAGTCCCATTATTCTACAATTAAAATTGACCGAGTAATAGCTGTTCAAAGTTGGAGCATATTTTTTGCTGCAAATTGGGGGTCATTCACAAATTTAGTCGAAATATAATTTCGTCAGATATATTAAAAAATAGTTGAGAGTAAAATTAACATTGCAATATAAATTTGAAATCTTTAATCATTCTGACATATTAATGCAAAATATACAATTTGTAAAAAACATTTAAGAAGAAAGAAAAAACAGTATTTTTTTTTTTAAATAAAATGATGTTAAATTAACAGCCTCAATTCTTTACAAAATGATACGTATTTTGAAATATTATTAGATTACACTAGCCTGCAAAAATTGGGTTATGTCATGTTTTTTAGCTTTTGATAATTGATTCTTATGTATTCCATACCGCTGAATCTGAAATTGACCTTCATTTTTAACCATCACATCAGGATTTTTCGCAAATTTTAAAATTAAAAAGTTCAAAGTAAAAATTGAATCTCCTCCCTCATCTCATCAGACCACTCAGCTATCTAGCTGTAAGAATCCCAGGATAAGCAAAAATATCGAATAAATTATTGAATAAAATAAAATAAAATAAAACAAAAAAAGTTTTACATATGTTTTATAGTATGAGATTTTTGCTATTTTTTAACTTGCACATTTACGATTTGCAAAAAAATTCTAACGTGATGGTTAAAAATGAAGGTCATTTTCAGATTCAGTGCTAAAAGTACGTAAAAATCAATTATCAAAAGTTAAAAAATACAACCATCTCCACTACTTTATAGTATCCGATTTTTGTTATTCTTTAAATTTGACAATTTATGATTTGCGAAATATCCTGACATGATGGTTAAAAATTAATGTAATTTTCGTATTCAGTACTAAGAAATACATAAAAGTTTAAAAAAACAACAATCGCAGTCTTGTATTATCTAATCTAAAACTTTTTCTTAAACTTCTTGGCTGTAATCTATCCGAAATATTTTGTGATATCCTGTAAAATAAGTATAAATGATAACCACCAAAAATCACCAATAATATTAGATTGTTATTGGATTTGCGCCAGTAAGTAAAATGTAATCTCGATCGGATATTTAAAAGTGAGTTAAAGTTCGAGTACAAATTTTGAACTGGAAAAACATACATAGATCGTTGAAGTAACATAAAAACTTATAAAAATAACATAATTTTTGTTAAAAGAAATGATAAAAGAAACAGTCTCAAATCCTGACAAAATAAAAAATATGTTATTTTAGTCAATCTGAAACTTAATAAAATTAACTTAATCGTAATACTTGTACGATTTTTTTCAAAGTGCAGATACACATGAAATAAGATCTTCAAATACTTTAAGCACTTGATATGTGACCCCTCAAAGCCAAGCTGAACTCATTTGTTTTCAGAGCAGAAAAGTGGCATAAGTCATGCATTTTTAAAGTTTCATAACTCGCTCAATTTTAGTATTACAGTATAGGATCTATTATCTGGCATCCCGATATCCGGAACGCTCTAAAAACCGGAATGGTAAACGATCCAAAACCGAAACTTAGTAAAAACTTTCATTTCATAAAAAATTGCAGTTTTTTTTTTCATATTTTATTGAAGAGTTAACATGCTTTATAAATCGATATTTTAAATATTTTAAACTTTTTCTCATACGCCTCAGGTACCGTAATATCCCCTTAATTTCCTCCCCCCCCCCCCCCTCCAAACGCGGCAAAAAATCGTAAAGTAATCGGAGAGGCCGCTTACACGGATTAAAAGTGGCTATCAAAATCTACTGCCTGTTGAATTCCGAAAATGTTTATAAGAATAGTCCAAAGCCTGCCCTGATATTCAGATTTTTCTTTTCTTTTTTTTTTTTTCTGTTAACAGAGACAATTAAAAAACAGAACTTAAAAAGCGCGAACTTAAAAGCGTACTCTCTCCCTACGATCCCACTATGACGCTCCCGTGAAAGATAAGAATTGAATGTATGCAATCATCGGACATAAGTTCTCTTTTTGATCATTTTTATGACTTCGCATTGGCGTAACCTTTAGAAATATGGGAGAACTAACTACATATTCTTAAATTTCGTATATTCTGCTTCAAACGCTAAAATCCATTATAAAAAAATTTAATTTTAACCTTTTGAAAAAAAATATTTTCGAAACATCACTTAGAATTTGAATGCGTTTTCCGCGGTCGAAAACTGTTAGCAAGCTCCGACCTTTGACGTCATCTAAAGGCGTGCCTACAATTCGGCCAATTAGGAGAATGAGAGAAACGTTCGTTTTACTGCGTCCATCGAACAGTAGAAAAGCAGAGATTCGGAATCGGATAAGACAGAAAGGTGGTACGGCGCTTCGCGCGATTTTTTTTTTTTTTTTTTTGGAAAGGGGGGGGGGGGGGGGCTTTCGTGGGATTTTTTTTAAATATCAAATTTGTTTACAAAATAGGGGAGGGTGGGTTAATGGAATATTACAGTAATTATGCATTTCTTTATCTCCGCGAATTTGCGGAAATCTGCATTTAAAGTGTTGATAATTTTGCCTCTTATATTTTTCTGTCCGCTTTCCATGCGATAAATTCATAAACAAAACAAAAATAAATAAAAAGTCAACTTTCAATATATTCCCCTCCCTCCCTCCCCAATTATTGGATGAAGATGCAGTTCAAGTTTGTTTCAATATAGATAATAATGCTCCACTTAGTCATCAGATGACATACAGTGAAATTTGTGAAATGATGACTAAAGATGCATCTGATGATCGTAGTGATGATGATGACAAGAATGAGGAGGTAGAAAAAATATCTAATGAACAAATGATATTTTACACTCAACAATAAATTCAAGGCATAGAACAAAATAAGTAATTTCCATGAACAACAAATAATGTCCTTATATAAAATTCAAGACCAGATTGTAAAAGAGAAACGTTACAAGCAGCCAACTTTAAAAGGATTTTTCCAAAAAACTAATTCCCAAGCATCTGCATCTGAACCCCAGAACTAAATTTTATTTTTGATCTTGTTCATTTGTAAGTTTTATTATAATTTAAAATTATTACTTAACTTTTTTTTTTTTTTAAATAAAAATTAATTAAACTTTTCCTTAATTGTGTTTTATTGAATTAATTCAACAAATGTGTAATACAGTATTTTTAATATTATTTATGCTTACCTTATTTCATATTTATGTACATTAGAAAATATTTGTGGTAGTGTTCCGAATTACGGAAAAACCCCTTATCCGGAATGCCTCAGGTCCCAAGGATTCCGGATAACGGATCCTATACTGTATATGAATGGTCCTTTTTTTTGTCTTACTTGTCAGTGTAATAGGAAAATTTTACTAAATATAACTTATAGGACCGAGGGACCATATAAAAATTTAAATTTCGTAATTTTTCAAAAAATGTTTTTATTGACCCAAATCGCTTTTAAAATATTTCTTTACCTGATTTTAAACATTTTTGTAATTGGAACTATGTATCTATGACTAACGGTTTAGGAATTAGCCATTGGACACCGTTGAGACCGGACACCCTGGATAATTATTGAAAGAAAACGTAAAGCATTTAGTTTTTTAAATAAGCATGATAAATGTGAATCAGTTACTATTCCTTTTTTATGCAAATATATGTAATTAAGCTTTCAAATTTCTTAAAAAGCATTTAAAAAAATAAATTAAGGAATAAATAAATTCAAAATATATGTTATAATAGTGCAAATCATGTGCCTGACCTAAACAGATATGGGGCTGACCATTTCTCGTTTCATATGCTAGCCAGCCATTTTTTCTCAAAATTATTTTTTCTAATAAAACTACATAACAATAAAATTTTTGAAAGATAGTTATAAAAAAAATAATTTTCGAGAGATGAACTAATTTCTAAAATGTATATATTTAGAGTTATTTCATTTTTAATGTAAATGAATTTCTTAAAAAAGAATTGATTGTGATTTTATCATTCTGAAAACCATGGTAAACAATGCGTACTTCATTCACTTGCAGAGAATAGTATCAAAAAATACCTATGAACCCATGAGTCCAGTTTTACTTTTAGAAGTGAGTTTTAATTTCAACCGTTAGCTTTCTCCTCGCGGTCATTCGGCATTTCAACGTTGATGCTGGTTGGAGTAGGTCATGTTTAAAATGGTTCTGCCGATTCAGAATCCCGCCAAATGCGAAGTGCGCTCCGTCATACGTTTTCTTCATGCAAGAGGTCAATGACCAGCAGATATTCACAAAGAAATTGTTTCTGTTTATGGGAACATTATGAATCGACAAAATGTAACAAAATGGTGTCGTCATTTCTCTGAAGGTAGGACCGATGTTCATGACGAACAAAGAACAGGTCGGCCATCTGTGATCTCTGATGCCCTTCTTCAGAGAACGGAGGAAGCAATTCGTGCGAATAGACGTTTCCTGTTACCTGAAGTCACATCTTGGAGGAAAATCATTCCACGACAATGATTAGATCAAAGATGAAGTCGAAATGTGGTTCTGACAACAGGCAGAAAACTTCTGTGACTGTGGGATACAAAAGCTTGTGCCCCGACTTAACAAATGTTTGAATAACAGGGGTGATTATGTCGAAAAATAATAAATAATCCAGTTAATAAGATGCAACTTACGTTTTCTAAATAAATGTTTTTTTTAAGGAATGCGAGCCATTGTATCTTTACTTTTCGAAATGCCCTCGTACAATATGAAAGGTACCTATCATATAACTTTCATGATTATTAAGACCATTAGTTGAGGCTGAGTGTAAATGTATTTGAGATTGTCAGTTGTTGATGTATCACATGTATGACTTTTCTATTATTTGCCTTACAAGTAGCACTACAACACTCTAGCTGAACGCTAAATAAAGAGGTTTAATTTTCTTCACAGCATTGCCTGTCTAACATTGTCGCAGGTACCTGTGAAATTTGTACAGTAAAAGTTATGTTCTTTTTCTATAATTTAGGTTCAATACATAAAATAAGTAGAACAACTCTCTTTTTTTTTTCATCAAATGAAAGGAATAGTGACTAGCTAATGATAAGTCTTTCACAATTCTAATCCTTAGCATAGCAATTGCTACAACAAAGTTTTCTCCACGACTAGGTTGCTGTATGGCCATTGAAAGCAATAAACGACTGTATCATTTCAGAAAACATACAAAACACATGAATAATTGAAACATATTAAATCTGATGATAAAGGTGGTATGTGATGTAATCAGAAAAATTGACTGAATCATATAATTGAAGATAATCAATGGCTCTCTATCATCGGTTAAATTACTATTTTTAAAAAACCTAATACTCATATAGATTTTAGTTAATAAAGGAGGCATTTGACAGTAAATGCAAATAGATATTTAGAACTTTACTGTTCATTTTCTCAAAATGATGATTGTATCACTTACCACCAATATCACTGAACTCTTTGTATATGTAATGACTTTTGTAAATGAGCATAAGGTTTTTTTTTTTTTTTAATTCTCTACTTTTATTCTACACTTTTCTTATATTAGAGGACATTTGAGACACTTCTGCAATATACAAACAAAAATATTTCTATCACTATGAAGTCTGCAAATTTTAATGAGCGTGTGAAAAGCATTTTCAAGTTTTAGTTATACATGCATTGCTTATAATTTGCATTCACATATTGAGCCAGTGATAACTGATAAATATAAACAGTGAAGTTCATAGCAATCAATAAACAGGGTCTCATTTGAGCCGATAGAGCTCGAATCGATGAGTAAAGTTGAAAATTCCCGAAGGAAGATACACGATTTTATGAATTTTGGTATAGTCTCGGTCGCAGCTGAATATTTTGTAGTATTTTTTGCCAAAATCAAATGTTCACCAAAGCTAAGTTTTTGGTCCAAAAATGAAACCGAATATTTGTCGAACTCAACTTTGAAGTCTGTTGTGTATTTTCTTGTATAAATTATTACTTACTAACTATTTTCATGACATCATTTGAAATTTGAAGGAAAAAAAAGAGCAACATTTTGAAACCTTCCAAACTGAAAATTTAAAATACATACCACCAACAGTCTATCACTTTTCCCTGTAGACAACATTTCTGATACAGGTTTCAATGCGCTGAAATTTTCAGGCCCAGTCCTGATTCAAACCTTTCAAAATTCATTGTAATCAGGTCTGATCCTGCCCAGATCAATTCAGTTTCTTTTTTTTTTTTTAATCTTTTGTTTCTTAATCAAATTATCTTACAATGAAAATTATTTCAAAATATTCATATTACATGTATATACAGGTTAAAATTTTAGAGTATGACAGTTTTCAAATTATATATCAGTAAGCCATAAAATGTGAAATAATAGCATTATCGTAATATCATATAGAAAGTTACATTCAAATGAAAATTCATAAAAAATAATTTAATTTAAAATGACAAAAAGGATTCTTAAAGAAAATCATAACTTTAAAGCTCCATAAAGAAAAGTAGGTAGATTTAAAAAATATTTGTCTGTTATTTATAAAACTAAAGTAAATTTTGAAAGATTCTATTGAACAAATATGAAATATTGATGTTATTTTTTCAAAAGAAAGCCAAGCAGTCAAGGCTTATAATGAATGAAGTCAAGTTTAGACTCAAAATCAAATTAGTCTTCTCATTTCATATATGTGTGATTTGGAAAGGAAACAAGATGAAAATTTTAAGTGTGCTTCAAATTGTATATGTGTTCATTAAACTATGGTTTCATAAGATTTTTTTTTTTTCACTACATATTTATGATTATAAACTTCCACTAAGTTTTTGAGCCAATGGATTTTGTGTGACATTACGTTGGTAAATATTTTTGTAGAAATAGATGTTAAATATGTACATACAAAAGGAAAATTAAAATCATTGCATATAAAATGCATGCCAAAGTAATATTTATTTATATTACCACAAAAGTGTCTCATTATTTTAAGCTCGAAAGTAGAACTAGATGTCATGTTCTGGGCTATTGCTTTGATTGCATATGTTTTTGCTTCTTAATATCGCATAATGTCAATATTTACTTAATAGTGTAAAGTAACATAGATATAATGTAACACAAATAGAGCTTTAAGGCTGTTCTCAAATCCAAAGAGTCAACTTTCTGACATAAGTTTTAATTCATTTTTGTTCGGAAACGCATGAAACTCGAAGGTGTTTTTATTCAGAAACTATGCCGTCTAACTGTTTTTTTTTTTTTTTTTTTCGTTTTCTTGCAAACGCAATAGATCTTTCAGAAAATACTGTCAAAGTTGACATTTTGAACTGAACTTCCGAACGAAAGAAGAAAATCCAGTCAGTAAGGGTAGAAAAATGCCGTGTCACGTGATCAAAATCACTTATAACTCAATAGGTAATTGATTGATCAAAAAATGGAAAACACAGTTCGATTCCAAGTCGTTTCCATGGTCAGGCTTTCCAATTTTATATCTTTCCGTTAAAAAATGAATTTGCAAATGTGTCAAAACGTTTTGTGCTTGTTGAGCAGAGCAGTTGAGAACAGCCTTAATAAAATATGAAAAACTAAGGACAAAGTGGCAAGGTTACCTATTAAAATATTATTTTAGTGCTTATGTCATAAATCTTCTATAACTAGTAATTTTTACGATAAGATCAGAATGTATATTTTACAGACTATTTTCCTTGATATACCTTAATACAGAAAAGTCAATAAATTTTTATTTTAATTAGTTCTGGGTACCAGTGTTTTTTTACCTTTCCACTACTGTATTTGTAGCTCCAAAACTATTCATTGAAGTTTCATTAAAATTTTTAGACAGTTGATGCTTTAGTTTCATATTTTGGTGTTGAAATTAGCGATTGGTATGTTTTGAAAAATTTAAAATTTTTTTGTATTTCAATTTGAATGTGATTTTCTAAGCTTATTTTTTTCATTAATATTTATAAAATACACAATTATCAGTCAAATTGTACATTGTATCTTCGTGGCAATTTAGTTACTAAAAAATATAAGATGTTCTTTCTCTCTCTTTTTTAGAGTGGGGAGGAGGAAGAGCTACTATATTTTTGTTTGATCGTTATCATCAGTGAATATTTGTTTCAATTCATATTTCTTTTAATCTATATAGGAAATCAGTTATGCATTTATTTTTGTTTTATATGCTTCTGTAGGAGTTACTGCTCTTGCTGTGCTAAAAACTGGTGAATTGTTAATAGGCACTGGGGATGGAGTTGTTTGCCGTGCCAATCAAATAGAATTGGTACTCAAAGAGCCTGGGAAAAAACTTGAAGATAAATCATCCAGGAGTAAAAAATCTAAACCTAAGACTGAAATGAGGTTAAAAGAAGCTGAGTATGTTTACAATTTGTTATTTGTAGTTTCTGTATTTTTAATTCCCCTCCCATCTTTAATGAATTGTTCATGAGGAAAAAATATTTTATAACTTCAATTGTATGCTGCTGAGTAGTAGATGTCTTTTTTTGCTTCATATAATATGTAAAATAATTTGAATCTCAGATAACGTACAATGATTTTGTTTTAGAATTTCACTTCAAGTTTCATTTGACCTTAATAAACTCTTTGTTCTGCTACCATCTATAGTAACATTTCAGGGAAGGGAGGGAGGAGAGATAACTTAGCCATAATTTTATAAAAAATTATATAAAGGATGTAATGAAATAGATAATAATAATTACTGGTCTATTGGCTGCTTAGAATAAATTTGATTTATTTTATGTGAATCTAATGTGCTCTTCATTTTCTCATTACTAAACCATATCCTGTGGTTTTAACTTTTGTATTATGATTATTTTTTCGGAAATTTGAATTTCAACTTCAATTGATGTTAAAATGGCATCTTTTGCTAATAGGATTGAAAGAAAAAAAAATTTAATTATATTGTGATATACGCTCATCTCCGCTAACCATCCCAGGTGTGTATTCCTTTGTAATATATCACTAGCTTTTTCACAACACTAAGTTTATTTACATAGTACATAAATATGTTACAAATGACAATACGTTTGACGTCACACTATATACAAATAATTATATTTTTCACATAGCTGCACAACCACTTCACATTTCACTCCAAAAGCTGCACTTCACTATATTATTAAATTACTATATCCCGGTGCTCATAGCCCCTGACTCACTTCCGTTTTTATAAATCAAAACTTTTTGCTGGCAAAACATGCACGGCCTACGTCTGCACTTCTCAAAATCTCTTCCACTCTAAAAAACAGTGTCCCCCCTCTCTCTCCGCACGCCCACATATCACGTGACGTTGGCATCAACAGAAATCAAAAGAAAAGTTAGCGCCAGACGTCTCCAGACATCACATATATGAATCCATATATTTTCTTAAGATAATAATCTTATTTATGCTGATTTTTTGAGATATGGATTGAACCTCATTATATGGGATTTTATCTATGTATGGTTTATATATATGTGTGTGTATGTGTATATATCTGTTGTCTGGTTTATATATATGTGTCTGTGTATATGTATGTATCCTCATGTATGGTTTATATATGTATCATCATCAACCATTTTCAGTCCACTGCTGGATGTACATCTCCCCCAAATTTTTCCTTTGATTTCTGTCTAGTGCCTTGGTCTCCAATTAACCCTAGCTACTTTCATAATTTCATCATTCTATCTTAGCTGCTATCTTACGTCTCTGGGATACCACTGTAGAGTGTTTGTACTCCATATATTGTCTCTTTTTCTTGAAGTTGCCAGTCCATTTATATTTTAACTGCTTAATTCTCCAGAGATTTTACTATTGCTGAAGTGTATACAGAATTTAATGCTTTTTTATAATCAATAAAAGCAAGGAAGAGGGGTAAATTATATTCCAAGTTTTTCTATGATTTCCCTTACTGTTTGAACGCGATCCATTGTGCTAAATCAACTTCAGAATCCTGCTTGTTCTCTGGGTTGAACTGAGTCTAGACTGGATTCAAGTCTTATTGTTAAAACTTTGATGGAAATTTTATAAATCACTGACAGTAAGCTGATTGGACAGTACTTTTTAATGTTTTCCTTCTACTTTTTCTTGTAAAGTACCACATCATTATTCTAGTTTTCTGGTACATCTGACTTCTCTAGACATTTAGAAAACAGAATGGCATTTTATAAAATTCTTTTCCTGCTTCTTTGGCAAGGTCGATTGTGATTCTATTTTAACCAGGGCACATACCTTTTTTCATGCATCTAATGCAGCCATACTCAACCTTTTTTTCTTGCAGTCTGCAGACATAAGTTTCTGACTTTAGGCGGGCTGCAACACACTTATAAAATGGTTAAAAAAATCAGTAATTTATTAAAATACTGTAAGTAGCATCACAATGCAACATAACAAACTTAATGTTATGACTAGGGTTGAACATTTGTCGCGGAAGAAATATTACTGAAAATTTAACGCAATTCTTTCCAAATAATACAACTTCGTAGTAGATTTCTATTGTAAATGCTGTAGAAATATGCCGCGAAGTTTGCTGGTTGGCAATAGTTCTGTAAAATGTTTTCAGTGCCAATTTTTTCCACGACAAAAGTTCAACCTTTAAAAGCAGTATTGCCTACATAATAAATATAAAGCGTAATAATATAACAATGCAGAATTTTCAAGTTCTAAAGAAGAAAAAAAATGGTGATTTTCTCTAATATTGGGTGGTAAACTTAAGTGTAAAGGTTTTTTTTTTATGAAAATGAACTTTTATTAGAAAACAAAATTATAAGTAGTGTTATTCAAAGTATTGTTAATCGTTAGCTACATCTTTTTACTATCTTTTCAGTAAAAAAAAAAGGATCCTTGAGCAAAAGAACAATTCGTCTTTTGAGACTATCCATGAATCGAGCAAATTTTTTAGATAAATTCAAAGGAGCTGAAATAATAGTCAGAAGTTTGATTCTCAGGGCTGCCACGTGCTACTAAAATGCTACTAAAAGCGACTATTTTCAGCATCAGGCTACTATGGCTACTATTTTAACCCAGAATCCTTCAAAAGCGTCTATTTTGGAGAAAAATCAGAAAAAAGGAGACTATTTTCCAATTTTAGCTACTATTTTTGAGAAAAAACTGATTTTTCATCAACACAAATCTACTGACTCTTCCTTTTTTAATTTTTTTTCTTTAACTGAGTACCCTGTTGCAATTTATTATGGCTAGCTGATCTGCTTGGCTTTTCGTGTGCCCATAATAATATTCCCAAATGAACAATAACCCTTTAAGACCTGACATACACAATTGTGTAGGTGATCCTAAAGGAATTGAAAAACATTTTCTGTTTTTTTTTGTACGATTTACATACCTACCAACTGCTACGAAAAAATCGTAGTTGCTACGATTTGGACCTATAAACTATGATGCTACGAAAATCGGTCTTAAACTACGATTTTTTGCAAAATATACGCACACACATTTTTTTGTTTCTAGTTGCAATTTTTATCCCGCGCAGCATATTTTTCAGGAGTGATTCTGATCTGAATTTTTGGAAATTTCAAAGTATTCATTTCCGAAAGTTTTTAAAAAATTGGTCATTAATCCGAAAATTCGGACATTAAAAATGCTCATGGGTGGGAGAAAAAGAAGTCTGAGCTGCAAAACAAACTTCTTAACATAAAACCCTCTTTATGTATATTAGCCACAAGTGAATCTTGTTTCTGTAAATATTTATACAGGAATTCCCTTTCTTAGAAACAGGGGTGCCATTTTAAGAATTTCTGGAGAGGGGAGGTGGTTCTTTGAGGGGCTAGGTTTGATATAGTGTGCAAAATCGCACGATTTGCACACGGAAAAGGAGAGTCCTGCATAAAGAAAACTGCTGTGCAGTATTTTCCCCTGTAAATTCTTCCACGGACTTATGATCCTTTTGCGAGTATATTTTGAAATTTCTTGGAAGTCCGCGAATCTTTTTTCTTTTAGGGAATTTCCCCGAATAAATTCATGAATCGATCGCGGAAAAAATTGAGAATTTCTTCAAATGATCGTGTAAAAATATCGGATATTTCGTCAAAGGTCTCAGAAACAAATTATCAACAATTATCAACAAATTATAAACAATGATTATCTTCAATTGGTCGCTGAATAAAATCGCTAATTTCGTTAAAAGTTCAGAAAGAAATTGCGAATTTCGTCAAAACATTGCGCAAAATATCACGAATTTCGAGAAACTATCGAGGGGAAAATATTGCAAATTTCGTAAAAAGGTCGCGGGAACGAGTAGTGAATTTTGTTAATTGGTCGCGAAAAGATATTGAAAATTTTACCGATCGGTTGCGATAAACTATTGCTAATTTCAACAAATGACAGTGTAAAAATATTAATTTCGTCAATTGGTCGCAGAAGAAAATAATTTTCGTCAAAGGATCGTGGGAGAAACGGGAATTTTGTTACAGTATCGCAGAAACAAAACAAAAATTTCACCGAAAGATCGTGGAAAGAAAACACTTATTTCATCAAAGGATCGTAGTAAAAAACGCAAAATTCGTTAAAGGATCGTGGTAAAAAATGCGCATTTCGTCAAAAGTTTGTGGTAAATAGTGCGGATTTCTACAAGGAATCGTGATAGAAAAATAGGAATTACAATTTTTGAAAAAAAAATTGCGAATATCCTGAAATGATCGCTGGAAAAAAATAGCGAATTTCGACAAAATTTACTGCATTGGGCTAAAAAATTGGAACCATGCTCCTTTTACAAATGTCAAAAAACTCTTCGAAACGAGAGGAAACTCTAAAAATCGTATAAAAATTTTCAGAGGAAAAATATTACTACATTGAGTTGTTGAAAGACTGAAACCTTAATCCTTTTACGAATGTCAAATGATGGCTGCGAAACACGAAAAACCAACCAACCAACCTCCAGATTAATTTTAATTTTGTGTGCTACGATTTCTCATTTTCAAAGGTTGGCAGGTCTGGATTTAAAGTCGAGCCTACAGAATTGTGTAGATCCTTCCTTTGCATAATCTGACATGGGATTTTTTTTCTCCCTCAAATACATTCTATTTATTAGGCAAAACCACCAAAACTGTTTATTTCTACCAAAAACTTTTCAGTATTTAATGGTTAAATTTGTATTTTATATCTTTAACTCGAAATTGATGTTGTCTAAAATACGTGCCCACTGATTGTGGGAAAAATCTGTTTAAAAAAGTATAAAAATAAAATAAATAATAAAAACCCTGTTATTTAGCAGTAAAAAGGCTCGAGATAACTGCCACAGGAAACGAAAGGGGGGGAGGGATGCAGTATGTTTCCGACAACTACATAATTTTTGTGCTAAAATATTGATGTAAATATAAAACTCAATGACTTATGCATAACCATTTTTTTTCACATCGAAATCCTGAGTGAAATTCTTTGAATTTTAAACTTATTATTGCTGGATAATCTTGTATTTCCACCGCCAGAGGGAGTAATATGTCCTATATGAACATCCAACACTGGTGCCCACTGCCTTCGGCACCGTATAGCAGGCATGCTGCATACTATGTAAAATCTATTAGATCCAAATTCCAGGGGACACTCTGTTCTAAACAATCCACTTTCAGAACGAAATGCCGACACATGTTCAGCTGCTCTTGGCACCATATAGTAGGTATGTTGCACACGCTCTGTCAAATCAGTTACAGTAAACTCTGTATAAAGCGGAAGCGATCGGGACCAAGAAAATTTTCTGCAGTAGACAATATTCCACCTTAGGCAAATTTTACTCTATGTATATGGATTCACAGGGACGTGAAATTCTTTCCGAGTTAGACAGATTTCCGTCTTACACAGAGTCCGCCTGTAATTCCAAATTCTATTGCCAGGAAACACACTCTGTTCTAAACAAACCATCTTTCAGAACGAAGCCATCGAAAACCAAGTTGAGTGAACCAAACCCCGTTGTGACCGGGCTCATAGGACCCAAGATAGGAAAGCGCCCCTTGTGGAAAAAAATAAATAAAATATGTAAGGCTATTCTTATGCAGCAAATGTTTTTCTTTTAAATTTATTATTGAAAAGGTCAAAAAGATGTTAGATTTATTGAATTTGTTGCTGTTCTTTTCCTATCTAAATTTGAAATTTTTATTGAATAAAATTTCTAGTTAAAATTGGCATATGAAATGGAGGATTTTAAAATTATCAAAAATTGGTACTAAATTGATAACAAAATGCAACTTAGCAAGGCTCAGGGATGTAAAAATGTTAAACATCATGGTGGTCTTCATTTTAATCTTTGCCAATGATCTACTGCCGTGCTGATTGGCATGGCTGACAAAAAAAAATTTGCTGACAAAAAAAAGTGGGAACATATAGATGCATAGTTAAATAAATATATATATACATCTCTTTTTGTTTTTAACCTCTTCCCATTTTATAAATTTAAAAATATGGACTATTACAGGATCAAAAACGGATTAAAAGATATTATTACATTAAAAAAGGCATTAAATTGGTATTCCCAGAAATCAATGAACCCATAACCTTTGACCTATATTGGCTTGTGTTTTATAATAAAATTGACTTTGGTTTGAATTGGTTTTGATAATAAAAGAAAATTGTTTTTTTAACACAGTTTTTAAATTTAATAATAGATTTAAAATGTCGATAATAACAATTTGGAATATTGTTTTTTTCTTGTTTAACCCATTGGTGGCTATAAAATTTGGCTTTATGCCGGTTTTGCTATTTTACATAAATTTCTTGTAAAGGTTAGATCAGTTTTGCACACAAAAGTTGCACATGCCTGTTCTTTGTCAAATGCATCTTTTCTGATAAAGCTGTTTTTATAGACAGATTTCCTGCTTTAATTTATTAAAATTGCAGCTAACGCATTTAAAGTTGTAGCTTATAATAAGATCTTCTTTTAGAATTGAGGCCTGATTAAAACAGAAATCAATGGGCTTGTGTCTCTTGACTTATGGGAAATGCCAAATTTAAGATGCTTTTTTCGAAAAATGTGTATATTTTCAATAAGTTTTTGATCCTCTACTGATTATAATAAATAACAAAAATTTTTTTGTATCCAGCTGCTTCACAGTAATGCCAAGCAAATATTTAGTTTAGTTTATGAAAACTGAACTGCATCTTTTTAAAATAATAATTAATATGTGATTTTATATTAAAAGTACAAAAAGTGGCAAATTAGGGTGGAAACATAAAGTGCAGTAAAATAAGATGTGAATTTTCATGAAACAGTTTTGGTTATTATTTTGATAACAAATAAGGATTCTTCCCCTACCGCCCCCCCCCCTTTTTTTTAAGTAAGCATGCAACTATTTTGGCTACTACTTTTTTCATCGTAGGCTACTAAAGATACTATTTTTGATGCCATTCGGCAGTGGCAGCCCTGGATTCTGCATGTATCGAAACAAGTGTTAATCCAAAAGACCATGATCTGAGAAATAAGCGCAAAAGGCAGCACACCCCATCTGAGCATCTCTAGCATGCCTTCATTGTTCAGACATGCAGCCAATCGTTGAAGTACTGAAAAATCTGCTTGTCGTGTCTTCTGGCGTATTCCGGTTGTTATGCTTTCAATTTGCAGCCCACCTACATGAGTCGTCGTCGGTAACGATACTCAGTACTGATCTGACCAGGTTTGAGGTGCTACGAATAGACGACCTCCTTCTGAACACACCGAATACAGAACATCAACTTCGAACGATGTGTATTTGGCTTTGTTATTCATGTGGATAATTGAACAAGATTTACACCATGCTTTTCTGCACTTGGGAATATCGTATTGTATCCATGTTTCATTCCTAGCGCAGATATGATGCTAGAAACCTTTTTTTCTTTGCTTTTAAAGCTGCATTTCACATGTGCAAAAACGCCTTTAAATGTCTCTTGGCTTCAATTCGTGTGACACCCAATTTCATTGATTTTCCTAGTTGCAGAAAATTCTCCAAGTGTCTGCGACAGATACTTCAGGGACAAGAAATAATCTGCAGGTAAAATATTTTTACAACTGAAGCGTTAATTAATCAAACAATCACTGACCTGTAGCATTTTATAAATTTTTCGTAATAATAATCTTAAGTTTTTGCATTAAGTAATAAAGAGCTAAACATAATAGTGTAAAGCAAAATAAAGGTTCGATGAAAAAGAATCTGCAAAAGAGAAAAGAAAACCTGCGACTCCCATCTCAAACTTTCTGTTACCAGGTTGCTTTTGAACCACTCCCATTTCCTTCAAAAGTTACGAGGAAGTCGTTAAGCGTTTGAATTGGTCTGAATCCAGCAATGCCTCTAATTCTGGTCTGCAGACTTTCTCGGTTGACCAAGGTGCTCCCTGTCATTCAAATCAAATACGTCATCTTTGAGTCATCGAAACCAGTGCTCACACATTGAAATCGATTGAGCATAATCCCTATAACTTTTGTTCAGCAAAAGTCAACTTCAGCTGCCGATTTCTTCAAATGGAAATAAAAATGTAACTCTTCCCGCATATTGTATTTCATTGGCACAAAGCCTGACACCTTCAATGCACAAAACGCATCTGTTGTTTACACTTTGAGTAAATGAAATATACAGATTCTTAAAGACTAATGACAGGGCTTTCATACGCCACTGCCTGTTATAACTCCCAAAACCTGCTGGTGCTACATATGCCTTCTGTTGTCAATCCTTTAAAATTAAGCTTAGTATCAAATAAATCAATCTTTTGTTTAGTGAAAAAAATTAAATTATAGAAATATATAGTGTAAATTTAATTTGGAATGATGTTTGATTAAGAGGCTGCTTCAGTCATATGAAAACACCCATTCGCTAATGTTAATCCAATGGGAGAATTTTTTAAGATATTGTTTGCATTTCAATATTTTTAAATGATTGTGTTTGCATTGGATAGCTGAGCTCGATCTCTACAAAGGCTGTTTTGTACTTTTTTGATTTTGTTTGCAGTTATTTTCAATTAGAACAACTTCATTTTTGGAACCGGTTTCGAAAGTGAAAGCATCGAAAAGTAAAAAATATCCTTTGTAGAGATCAACCTCAACTATGCAATGAAAAAAAAAAGAAAATCATTTAAAAATATTGAAATGCAAGCAAGATATCTTTAAAAAATTCTCCCATTGGATTAACATTAGCGATTGGGTCTTTTCACTTTATTGAAGAAACCCCTTAATGTTGAAGATTATTTAATGTACATCACTGTAGGACAAATAAGACTACATGCAAAAAGAACTTTTGACTAAGGAAACAACTTTTTAAATAATTTTAAGTTAATTATAAATAACAGGACAGATTTTATTTCCCCGTGAAAATACATAAAACAACGCTGAAGATATTAAATACTCTTTTATGCGTATCTCAATTAATTGTATAACTATGGGTTAGTGATTATATGCATTAGGCCGGCACATAAAAGGTCGCCAAGCCACATGTGGCCCGCGGGCCGCAGGTTGAGTATGTCTGAGCTAATGGCTTGTAAAACTTCATCTATCACCTCTGGGATTACTTCTTCAGCTTCTATTTTGTTTTTTGTTTTTCTGATCAGCAGGTGCTTTCTCTTTGACCTTCACATTTATATAGATCATTATAGGATTTTTCAACAATACTTTTGATTTCATTATTGATTTTGGTGATTGTTACCTACCCTCTTTAGTGTGAAAATACCTTTTCTTCTAACACACAGTTTGCGCTTAGCTGATTTCAAACTTTTGTTATTATTTAAATTTTTCTTGACAAGATACCAGTTCAATTTTCTGATATCTTATAATGCACTTTCTTACTGTTTTACATATTCAAATCTTCATCTGGAATCATTTTTCTTCATGCTAAATAATAGCACTCATGCATTAAAATAAAGTTCTGAAATTTATTAAAAGCTATACTTTCTTATTGATCTCGTGCCTGGAGTTAACCAAAGAAGGAGTAACTAATTAATGAAGAATTCACCAAAGACGTCAAATTTACATCAGTCTTTTTTATTTTGATCGTTTCAGTGGTTTAAATGCATAGTTTGATTACTTGTCTTAAGTTTGCGTTTTATTTATATTTTAGTATTTCATATATTTATTGCTGAAGTTTTAATTTCGTTATGGGATGTAAGCTGGATACAAATACTGAAATATTTATGTTAATTTAAGTGCAAATGGATTCATTTTTTCGTAATCGTCTTCACGTGACAAAGATTTAAAAAAATTCACACTTGAAAACTATTTTAAAACCATAAAAAATGAGTAAATTAAGATACAGTTTTCAAACAAATTGTGATACAGTTTCCCAACAAATTGCATTTGAAGCCACATTTTTTACCCTAATTGACAGTGTAAAAATTCAATATGTGCAATATTGAGAAGTTTAAAAAATTGCAGTAAAAGCTAAATTTAATCATCTGATGTTGCCACTGTTAAAATGATGTCAGCGTTACGCACATATATGTTTGTCTTTTATAATATAGATAATTTGAAATAATGTAACATAATTTATATAACATCTTAACCATCTTAATACCACTATAAAGTCAATAATAAATAAATAAATGGTGTCAAAATGTTGCATAGTTGGGAAATATGGCAACCTTCCATTTCTGTTCTACGCCTATTTGAAGGTAATGGTATTATCTTCGGCTATGTCATGCATGATTGACCAGTCTCTTCTTGTGGAAGCTCAATAATACCTACCTTTTCTACATTATGGTGGTTATCAGCGTCAAATCTCATCTTTTCCCCACTGCTGGTTGTTTACCAATAGCGAGATAAACAACAAGCTTCTTTGACATCATCCAAAGTCATGATGATGCTTTTCTTTTATATAGGTAATCAACATCCAAATTTTTTCCACAAGTGTTAGCCAAAAGCCGTTCAAATACAAGTAATTCTCTACAAGGATTGTGAATTTCACCCGATACATATGATCCATTGACTGAGAGTAATGTCTATTTGTATTCTATCTTTTTAAATTTTTTATTTGACTGTCTACATATTACAATGTATATAAACTTTTAATATTTCAATGGCAATCCAAAGCTTGATATAATTAAAAAAATCTATACCTTTCAGTCATGCTGAATAAAAAATTGTTTCTACAATTTGTTTTAGAGTTAACTATTTTATTATAAATCGATTTCAAGGACTCTCTCTCCAAATTGAAATTCAGTACTTATACCAAGTGCATAGGATATAATCTCATACATCATTTCCTATGATGCATCATGATGTTTTTAAAGGGAAAAAAAAAACACTTGGAAGGAAAAAAAATTATATATAAAAAATTATTTGTATATATGTATCAGAAGCATTTATCTATCAAATACAGTAAAAAAATTTATAGGGCTTCATAATTTTTTTAATGATAATTTTTTTTATATTTTGTTCAATTTAATCATTTTTATTCAATATCACAAAATTATGAGAATTACAAAAATGAGATATTAATGTTTTGTTTTTTAAGTAGTATGTTCATACAGAAAAATCATTGTTATGATATTGAGAAATGTAAATAAAAGTATGTAAAAGTAATTTACAATTAGAGGATGGAAACTTTGAATAACATAGTATAATTCTAAAAGTTTTGTCTAAAATGTATATGACTTCAGAACATTTGAAAAACATTTCAAATTTTAGTATGTGTATGACTTTCTAAGCTTAATTAATGTATATTAGCTAATACTAGTCATTATACCCTGTCTTTCTTTTCTCTCTATCGTACATGGTGCTCAAAATAACATGAAGTAGGTCATTTAATTTTTTTTTTTTTTTTTCCCTGCAACTATACATCTAAAAAAATCGAGAAATTTTACAATTTTTTAGATTTTATTTCTGCTGTTCTACTTGTTATTAAATGTAAGTTTAAACTAAACTTGCAAATATTCCACGTATATGCAATTTGTTCTACCTTTTTTATCCTTTTTTTCACAGCATAATACATAGTTTTATGTATAGTAATCTGTTAAGAGATTTTCTACATACTATATAATTTCTATTTTTTGTATCTTTCTTTTTCTTATGCTTTCTTCCTTAAAGGAGAACTCTTATATTAGGTGCTGTTACATCTATTGCTTTACGGGGAGATGGACATCAGGTATAATTGTTGATATATAAAAATAACTCTTAAAATCTTAGCTAATAGCAACTATTTTCTTCAATCAAATGTTTTTTTAAATGTGATTTTTAACTTTCACTAATTCAGTACACACAGTAAACAAACTGTATCAGGATAACATCATATTATAATTATTACATTTTTTTCTCCCAAAGTATCCTAAATAGTTGAGTTGAAAAAATTAATGTTTTTACTAGTAATAATTTTTGTTTTATTTTTTCCTCTTTTATGATGTCAAAAGGGTTTTCTGCTTTCAAATCTAACCTTAAAATACTGAGACTGACTAAGAATTATAAATATTTTGTTTTAAATCTCTCTATTCTGAAAAAAAGTAACGCTCTCACCGCCGCTGCTGCCTGTTTTGAATTTTTTGTGACCGGAAGTCTTTCTTCATTAATATTAAGAAAAATATTGCATACAAAAATATGAAAATCTGTGGTATTATAAAGAAATGTTTGATAAACACGCTTATGCAGACAGTTTTCAAATCGAAGAATTATTTTAAGAGATATTTAATGCTAAAATGGGACAAAATCGTTCCATTAAAAAAGTTTTATGGGAGCAAAAACTATACATGGGAATTTAATCTTTTTTAGATCATATTATGCATTAGAATTTCCCAGTGTGCAGACTGCATTTATTTCTTTAATTTGACTCATTTTTTTAGGTTTTATTTCTATTTTAAATTCAAATTTTCAGCATTTCGAGAGATATTTTTTACATATTTTAGAAAATGGTATTAATTTAAACTGTTGCCAACTGTATAAACAGCGCAAACGATAATGTTTGCTTCAAATTAAAAATTTATTTACACATGACTATTATAAACAGAAAATATGAAAAGCAGGAACTCATTGAAAATTGCGTCATAAAAACTATATTTACACGGGAATTTTAAAAGAGAAAGAATATTGTAAAATAATAAATTCATTAACATGCGTTAGAAGTCTTAAATAGGATAAATTACATCACATTTATGTCACATTACACTTATTACGTAAAATGAACAAAAAATAATATTGCAAAACAGTTTAAATTTAAAATTGCATGAGACATTTATTTGATATTTTGAGATGAATTTTTCGACTATTTTTGTTAGGACAGCGCAAATAATATTTCATTTATAACAAAAGTATTTTCACGTGAATATTAAAAGGAGGAAAAAAAGTTTGGTGAAAATTACGTCAGATTAAAAACGATACATTTAAAATGTCTTATTTAAAAAAACTTTCTTTTTGCTTTATTAAAAATACTGGGAGACAAAAACTCTGTTTACTTAATTCATTTTATATTATCTTATTTTGAAATGTTTAACTGATTTTATTTAATCAGAGACGGAAACAGCCATTGTATCTTTTAATAGCAGCTGATTTGGCCTTAAAATTCCCCAATCAAAGAGAAATGAATAGAAACCCATTTATAGGGAAGTCGCCACTGTTTTTTAAATTATAATTCAATCTTCCGAAATCTTTTTAAAGCCAGTCAAATTAGCATGCTTTTAGAGTCTGCGGTGTCTGAACGGGGGTTGGCGAGCATAGCTCGTAGGGGGCAGAGCCCCCTAGTGTTTTATATTATTACTATATTCTGAAGTTGAACATATACTTTAATTTGATATTTTATTTAAAGGTACTTTTTTTAGGGGAGGGGGAGGGCAACTTCACTTAATCAGTCATTATCACCAAGGCACTCAAAAATAGAAGCTATCTATTGTAATAATGCTAAAATGTCTATCATACTTGTCACAACTTTAAAGCAATGGAAAAATATAAAACTGAATAGCAATCAACCATATTACTTTTTTTTTTCTTTTGGTGGATAAAAGCTGCTTAAATTTAAGAAAAAAAAAATCCATAATTTTTGTCACTTTTTTTACAAATGTTTTACAAAAGATTAAAAAATAATGAAAAATTAAGTTTTTGTTAAATGAAAAAGATAACAATTATGCTCTTTTTTCTTTCTTTTCTTTTCTCTCTCTCTCTCTCTTTTTTTTTTTTTTTGTAATAAATATAAGAATGTGAAGACAGCTTATTACTTTGACAGGAAGTTTCAATGTTACAAAATTGGACACAAAGATATTCTACAATAAACCAAGAATACACCAAGAAGACTTATTATTATTATTGATTTAGATGTTTTAAAATAATTTTAAAGGTTTTTTTTTTTTTTTTTTTTTTTTTTTTTCATTCTGAATTTGCCATCACTTTTAATTAAAAAATTTCCTTCTAAAAATTGCAGAATTACAATTGTTACCCCACTAGCCCTCTCATGCATGAATTATATTTATACTGATGAAGAAGGTATTTTGCACTTAAAATTTATTTTTAAATGGATTAAGGGTTGTTCTCAAATCCAAAAGGGCAACTTTCTGACATAAGTTTTAATTTATTTTTGTTCAAAAATTCATGAAACTAGCTGGTGTTGTTGTTCAGAATCTATGTAATTGAGCTGGTTTTTTTTTTTTTCATTTTTTTTGCAAATGCAATAGATCTTTCAGAAAATAGTGTCAAAATGGGCATTTTGAACCGAATTTCCACGTAAGGAAGAATGAGCACTCAAAAGCGGGCAAAAAATGTGTTTGTCATGTGATCAAAATCGCTTATAACTCAATAGGTAATTGATTGATCAAAAAATGGAAAAAACAATTCAATTCCAAATCGCTTCTATGGCCAGGCTTTCCAATTTTATACTTTTCCATTAAAAAATGAATTTGTAAATGTGTCAAAACATTTTGCACTTGTTGAGCAGAGCAGTTAAGAACAGCCTTAAGAACAAATAATGTTGAATTTTTAAAGATATTATATTTATTACAAAATTACAAGACGCACCTCATATGGGATTTACAAGCAATAAAAGATTACTATTAATATTTATTAAATAGCTTTGTGATAATTTAATCTTTGGGTACATTAACACAAAGTAGAAAGTAAAAATATGTGTTTACTCAAGCTCTTGTTTAGATTTATGAGCAGAAATTCTTTGAGAAAATCTTTATTTATGCAGAATAAAAACAAACTTTTTAAAGGCCAATTCTCCAACTGCATATTCAAAAAGAAAATAGTTTTGTTACCTATTGCTGTGTTTCACCAGCATTATTGAACTTCTCATGAGATTTGTCTTATAAATGAAACTGTAAGAAAAAAAAACATAATTTGCTTCAGGCATTAAAATACTGTTTTGAAATCCAAAAGTAACATTATATTTATTTATAAAATGTGCATTTATGTTTTTAAATATTAAAATGAAATGTGAATTTAAATGAATGAAATTTCAATTTGTTTTTATGATGATTAATTTACATAATTTTTATATTCATTTCCAATTCACAAGTACCAGATATTGTACTATATAATAAATTTTTTTTATCCCATTATTGGAGCTTTTATTAACCATTTGAGTGCAGAACAAATCTTGTGGATATATTCCAAAAAGCAAATGTATTTTGGTATATATATATATATATATATATTTAATTACTTTTAAGCCGACGATATACACAGAATTGTATCGCTAGTGCAGCCAGCTGAAATGCACACCAAACACAGACAACAAATAGGAGCGCTATCACCCTCTCTGCAATTTTAGCATAAAACAAGAGTAGCGCTTCCCGCAATACTGGCACATAACAAGAGAAGTGCTGTTGCACTCCTCTGCACTCAAACGGTCAAAATAAAATAAAAGAACCTTTAATCTTAGAATACAAAATTTTTAGATTTTTCAGGAATCAATAAAAACTGTGCTGCACACAAATGCTAGATATTTTAAGAACTTTTCTCTGCTCACTATATTTCTTAAATCTTTAAATATGTTTGATGCTTATCAGTTATATATTTTATAAGAATTAAAAATTATAAAAACTTTTAAAAAGCTTTTGGACATATGTTGTTTTTGTAATCAGTGAGATTTAGTGCCCTACAAAGACTACATAAAGAGATAATCATATTTTTATTAGGTTTTTGACCAAATAGAGATAAATCATTTACCGTCCAAGAATTAATTCATTATTCCATAAATACTTGTGAAAATTGATGCCGCAAAACTTCCTGTGCTGTGTAGTTTTGTAGTCATACATTTCTAAATTTCTAAGAAAATAAATTAATGTTTTATGATTACTAATTTTAAGTCAAATACAATTAGTACAATATTATAAGCTACCTTTAAGGCTATTCTCAAATTTAAAGGAGCTCTTTTTTTACACATTTTTCAGTTCATTTTTGTTTGAAAATGCATGAAGTTGGCAGGCATTCTTATTCAAAAACTATGTAATCCAAAAACGTTTTCCATTTTTTGGTAAAGGAAGATCTTTCAGAAAATACTGTCAAAGTTGGCTTTTCTAGCCGAAATCTTAACCAAATTTTCAGACGTGCCGCATGAGAAAGTTGAAAAACCGTTCATCACATGACTGATATTGCTTATAACTCGATAATTAATTAATTTATTAAAAAATGGAAAATTCATTTTGATTCCAACCCCCTTCCATAGTCTGACCTGCCAATTTTATGCCTTTATATTTAAAAATGCGTGAGAAAGTTTTGCATTGTTGAGCAGAGGATTTGAGAACTGCCTTAACATAGACATGTGTGACAATATTTTCGAAAAATGTGCATTTGTAACATGTATACTTAAATTTGTAATACATTCGATGATGTACAAAACATACCAGTGCAAGTATTTAAAGATTAAGTGTTAACATTACATATATATGTACCAAATATTAAAAATTTGTAATACCACTATTTCAAAATTGCAATGTTCACGTTATTGCGGTAAATCACTGAATTCTGTGATTAAATAATGTGAAGATTACTTTTCTAAAATAGTGGTATTTAAAAGTTGTAATCATTGGCCCCTATTCATTTAAACACATAGTTAGTCACCATCATGTTTGATCAAATTTTCTTCTTGTTCTATTTTTAGCCATTAGAATATTGGACTTATTGCCATTGCCTAATGTTGTTTTTCCTATAAATGACAGTTTTGAGTGATAATGTATAAATAAATCTATGTAATCTTTATCTGCACATGTAGGCCTATTTTCAAGGATGTGTTTGCACCAAAAAAATAACACATTTTTTTATAAAGTAGGCTTATTTATTTTTTAAATCACAAATTTTAGTTAGTACATTGTGTCAAATGTGTGGTTTTTGTTAATCATCATGAATTTCAACTGGTTGAACTTTTTCGAAAAAACGTTCAATAAATGTTGGAAATATTCAAAGAATTAAATCAGACTTTACGCTATGCAGCTTATGTGCTGGCTTTTAAAAAAAAAGTAGGGTTTTTTTCTTTACATAAACTGGGGTAGCTAACCAGATGTCATACTAGTAAATTCGAGAGAGACAGAACCTGATTACCACAAGGGCAAACTTCCACCATGTTTTTCATATAATAAATTTTTACCTTATTTATGACAGAAATTCTTGTTTAAAGTAGGTGACACAATTACTATAAACTTCCACCATGTTTTTCATTCAGAGAGAAATTCTTGTTTAAAGAAGGTACACAATTACTATTCAGAAATACTGGTGGAAGTTTGTCCCTACTGTAACCGGTCCCTGTCTTCCTTGGAATTTTTACATTTATGCCAAGAATTTTGGTAAATAATTTTTTAATAATAATTAAATTAATTGATTATAAAATGTTGTTAATTTTATGTCTCTCCTACCATCCATACAGTATTATTTCACTTATAATAACAAGTTTTAAAAAAAACTTTGAAAAGCTAGCTTTTTTTGTTTTGAATTTCCTTATTAGGAGCATGTATGAATTGTTGGGATTTTTTTGCTTTATCAAATTTATAGCTTTCCTGCTACTTAAGGAAAACACCACTGAGGGATGCAGTTGGCAATAAATATTAGACCTTTCCAAATATGGAAAGCCCCAAACAAGTTTTTTTTTTTTTTTTAATCCCTAAATTTTTTTAAACAAAAAAATTAGGTCTGAAAAATATTCTTTATCTTGTCCCTTTTCTTATTGGGGGTCCGAATGAAACTAGAAAACATTTTTTTTTCTCCAAACAAAACTTTATGATTTTTAAAATTTTTCTTACACCAAGATCCCTTAAATGAGAAGGTCATTCTTACCTACTGTTGTCAGGGTCCTTCTCCTTTTTCTGCAATGGATTGAACATAAGATAAATGTGCAGGTTGAATCATTTTGAATTGAGCTTAAGGGACTGCTTCAGTCACCTGGAAAGCCTCACTCGCTAATGCTAATCCTATGGAAGAAATTTTTTAAGATATCTCGTTTGCATTTTAATATTTTTAAATGATTTTTTTTGCTTTGGATAGCTGAGATTGACTCTATATCTGCCCTTTTTTACTTTTTCGATATTGGTTGTAGATTTTTTTCAAGAGGATTTCAAGGACATTTTTTTCAAAACCAGTTTGGAAAATGAAAGTGTCCTAATTAAAAATATCTGTAAACAAAAGTGAAAAATGCCCTTTGTACAGATCGATCTGTTTATAATTAATATCAATTTTACTTATATTAGTTTGTGCAAAATGTTTCAAGAACACAGAGATCTATGCAGATTTAAACAAATACATGTTTTGAGTATTAGGTATTATTCAGATTTACATACATAATATTGCAGAAATAACCATCAGAAATTGAGTTCTGAGATTAATTATTAAAGGAAACTGAGAGTTTTCCTGAAGTTCAATTATAAGTAAAAATTATTTCATTAAATGAGGAATAGTTGAGATGTTTTTTGTTAAAAAAAAAAGCAGTGTATAGTTTTAAAAGACAGTTGATTTAAATCATGCAACCCTGACTGTGTATATAAAACAATGTTTAGATTGCAAAATAGATTCAACAAATATTGCATAATGGTTTCAACCACATTCAGTTTAATGTCATCAGTGATGTATTGAAAATGTTTGTGTTTCAAGGACGCTAGGAGCCAATTGGCATATTGTTATAACCAGATATCTTTTTTTTTTTTGTGTGTGTGTGTGTATAGCAAACATTTAAGGGTATCTGAAATGATAATTTACTCCTTCCAACCTTTTCTATGACCCAATTATGGAATTTTAGCCCACAAATTACTACACTGGACCACTGTAAACTGCTGACGAATAACTGCAATACAACTACACATTATAACTGTTATAAAACTGCAAGAAAATCAAATAAATTAAATCAAAATATTGAATTGCTTGGAGAGGATTTTTTGCAAGCAATAAAAAGGATGAACAAATGTAAAGAAAAATGCAAAAATACAGCATAACTCAGATGAAAATTGAATGGTGTGGTGTATGAAGAAATAAGCATTTAAGGCTGTTCTCAAATCCAAAAGAGCAACTTTATGACATAAGTTTTAATTTATTTTTGTTTGGAAATGCATGAAACTAGCAGGTGTTGTTGTTCAGAAACTATGTAATCGAACTGTTTTTTCCATTTTTTTGCAAACTCAATAGATCTTTTAGATAATAGTGTCAAAGTGGGCATTTTGAATTGAATTTCCACACGAAAGAAGAATAACCAGTCAAAAAAGGGTGAAAAACGTGTTTGTCAAGTGATCAAAATTCTTTATAACTCAATAGGTAATTTATCAAAAAATGGAAAACACAGTCCGATTCCAAATTGCTTCCATAGTCTGGCTTTCTAGTTTTATATCTTTCTGTTAAAAAATGAATTTGCAAATGTGTCAAAACATTTTGCGCTTTTTGAGCAGAGCAGTTGAGAATAAACAGCCTTAAAGCATTTTGTATTTTAATCCCTTTGTAGAACAAATGTCATAGTTAAAAACTGTGCTTGATTTGTACATTTTTTTATAATTAGAAGTATGTTTCTATCATCAATTATTTAAGAGAGAATTGCCATAACCTCTATTTTGAATCATCTGTTAATATTTCTTATATTATTATTATTTGTTTGTTTGTTCAGTAGTTTTAAATAATACTATTTCTTAGCAACTAATTTTATTTTCTTTCTAGTTTTACGTTGGATCTGATAAATCAGAAATTTATTGTGTAAATCTTTCAGGATTTAAATGTGAATGTTATTATACTTGCCATGGTGCTGCTGTCAATGATATTACATTTCCATAGTGAGTACTGTTATTATATTTCTCAGTACCCTTGATTTTCCAAAAATGATTGATACACAGTCAAGCTCACATATTACGAAGGCTTTGAAAAACATTTGCTATATCTGATATTCGTAGTAGCCGATAGAACAAAAAAATAAAAAAAAATAGACTTTCTTTTTTTTTTTCTCTAAAGCATATAATCCATTTGTTTCTAAACTTTTATTTTATTTTAGGGGGGAAATCATTGTTTTTTGAACAGCTGAATTTAAAATAGATTTACACAATTAATTTTTATTTGCATATACATGATGTTTGCAATCAATATTATGTCCTTCAAAATATACTTGTAATTTTTTTCACTCACCACAGCACATTTTGGTGACACTGATTCTTTGTTTTTCAATTCATATCATCATCTTCAGATTCAGCATATTCAAATGGATTTAGAACTTCAGCAACAATGTTTTCATCTGTGTCTTGATCTTCTATTTCTAGGTTGCTATCACTGCTAATATAATCGGACAGTGTAATATTGTTAGTTACATTTCTCTTTTCATTCAGCTAATCCAAAGAAAAGTTTTCAGGATCAATTTTTTGAGGGAAATCTAAGTTTTTTTGTCTATTGAGAAATCCTGCATGTTTCCAATAGTTTTAATGGTTTTTATTTTTTTTGTGTGTGTGTGCAGTAATAATTGGTCATAACTGATAAACTCACCACCCCCTCAAAAAAATTTCTGTTTCCCACCTTTGCCAGCTCACAAAGTTTAAAATCTTTGTTACCAAATTTGGTGACCAAAATGAGTTGCCAAATGTGACGCTAACTTGGCGATATCTTTAATATTTCGCCAAATTCCCATAGACATCCATTGTAAACCAATAAGATTTACTTGCTTACTGAAAATCGACAAATTGAGATATTTTAATGCAACAAAAACTAATATTAGCTTAAGCGATTATATTAATTATATTCAAGGGAGTCCAAATAAATTAAATTATGAATAAAAGTAACATGATACAATGCTTAGCATGCTTTCCCAAACATAAATTTTAAGGGAGACCAAACTGGTCGCCAAGGGCAGCTAGTTTGTATAATTTTGCGAGTAGTTTGGCAATTTATATAATTTATCGAAATCGTTCGACGGGATAACTAAGTAGTACCTGCAATTCAGTAATAGAGCATTACTATGTAGTAAAAATATATAAATATATGTTTAAATTTTATTTTGAAATTGCAATGCATTTTATAAATAGTTTACACATGTTTTATTTTCATATTTTATATTATGCATGTCCATGATGAATAAGTATTATGGTGGCCCCCAACGACTAGTTTACACTTTGTAGTGACAATTACAATCTTTAAATTTCCCTTTTTTTCTGCAGTATTTGTTATTTTGAAATAACTATTATAAGTAATAGTCTTCTAAATCTCTGCCACATGGCAAAATTTCCCCTTTACACTCCTGCCACTTGAATGTTTATTTTATTACACAGAAATTCATATAATTCTGCAGTTTATTCCATAATAGTATAATTCCACAGTTCCATTATTCAATTTGTATGTCCTTAAATTTTTTTGGCTTTGTGGTAGAGTCAATGGCAAATCCAAGGGGGAGGTCACGAGGATCATGAACACCCCCCACCCCCCGTCTGAAGACTAAGAAAAATATTCTAAAGATCATTTTTAAAATGAAATATACAGTAGATTCCCGCTTAACCGAGTTTCCGCTTTAACCAAGTTATTTTCTTCTGATGAACTGATGGCTTCCATTATTATGAAACAGCCATTATAAACGAAGTGTTAAGGGAAGATGAAAGAGTAGCCGTAAAAAGTTAGAACTCTGATTTTCTGGTCAGAATGAGAAAAAAAAATATTTTTATGGCTACTCTTTCATCTTCACCTAACAGTTCATTTATAATGGCTGTTTCATAATAATGGAAGCCATCAGTCCATCAGAAGAAAAGGATCCATTCCAAAAGTATAAGTTCAATTGAAAAAAAACTGCTTAATACTTTGAGCAGAAAGAAGAGGCTACACCTGCAATTTTCATGACACTAATAGAGTCACATAGCTGTCAATGTGTACAGTTTTGTTACCTCTAAAATTGAATACAAATTTTTGCCATATTTAATTGTTGACAATTGTTAGACTTTTTAAACTGAATTTCCGGAAGTGAGAGACAATTTTTCCCTTGTGATGACATTTCTGTGGCTGTCAACTCATAAAACTTGGCTAAAAATGCTAACTTTGACAACATTTTCCGAATGAATCTTTACCTTTATAAGAAAATGGAAAACTCTTGATTTTCTTGGTATCTGAACAAAATCGGTAAATTTTATATTATTACGAATATAATTCATAGGCGTAACCAGCCTTTTGAACGGGGGGGTGCCCAGATTTTTTAACCAGAATATGTTGGATACAAACAATATCTTATATAGTAAAACCTGCTAAAACGGAACACCATTAAACCGGCCGAATTTCCGTTTTAGACTGGTTTTCCTCTTAGAATTCATAATTGTGTGTTATTTCTTTTAAAAAGGGCTCAAACTCGATTTTTGTTTGCGTGGGGGGGGGGGGGTGAGAAGAGGTTTAAAACATCAAAACTAAATCTAATGGTAAAAAAAAAAAAAAAAAAAAAGGATATGTAAATCTCCTTGCAGCAGTGAAATAAGACAGTGACTAGGTCAGGTCAAAAGTGTACAACTTTTTGGCACCCTAACTTCTTACAAAGATTAAAAAACGCCTTTAATCTTGCTGGAAACTTTTATAGGCACAGGGGCATTGCATGAGACGTAAACCTAGCATTATCTATGTCAAAGTCTTGTACATGAAATTTTGCCGGATGATAAATATCAGATAGTACATGCTGTACACAAGTACATACCCACGAAAGTTTTTCAGAATGTGACTCTATGACTTCTTAGGGATCACCGGGGGAGAACCAAGAAATTTTGGAGGAAAGTGCATATAAATAATTATTATAATATTATAAATAATTACAGTATTCATTAATGTAGTAATTATGTAGTAATGTAATAATGTATAATGTAGTAATGTAGTAATGTAATAATTACAGTATTCATGTTTTTACCTAAGAATGTGTCCAATGTGTTAGGTAAAGCAATACACTAAATTTTGTCAAGATGATAAAAATTATATTATCATGATGCGGCTGTAATAATAAAGATAGGTGCTTGTCTGTCTTCGTGTGTGTGTATACGCGCGAGCGCTGAACTCTGAAAAAGCAATGCAGTCCTCACAGCCGCAAGATTTAACAGGAAAGTACCTGTTTGCCTGAAGTCATGCATATCGAAGACAATTTCTGGAATTTTTCAATTAATTTTTCATGCGAATATTTTCAAATTAGTAAAAAAGAATCCGATTTATATATTTTATCCAGTAAACTTTGTCCTCTTTTCAATAAAGTTTTTTTGAGATTCTTAGAGTGATTTTTCAATTTGTAACAATTTTTTAATGTTATTTTCAGAGGGTTTTTTTCGCATTCGTAAAAGAAATCCGGTTTAAATATTTTACCCAATTAGTTAATTTCGGTCCCTGCTGTCCTTTAATCTTTTCCGAATTTTTAATGCGATTTATAACGGGGTTTTTTGCATTTTGAGGCGAGTTTTTGACCTTTTTTTAAACATAAAAAACTCTCCGGTAATTTTTGTAATTGCCGTGATTAAATTCAAATTGAAAGAATGTCAAATCAGTTCTCATAAGAAAGCTGAAAATTTAATTTGACTCGGAAAAAAAAAATCGCGATAATTCAGGATTCGTTGTTTCGAGACGGAAGTGGTCGTAGCTTGGTCGGGGGTACGTTGCCAAATGCAGTGCCTCCCCCCCCCCCTCCCACCCAATCCTAGATTTCTTTAATTCTATGTTCGTTTAAAAAAAAAGCAACCAGCGAGACTCCTATAGTAATGAAGTTTTCTTTGAGGGGCAGAGTTTGAAATAACGTGCGGGATTGCGGGATTTGTGCACATAAAAAGAAAGACCCGTATAATAAAAAATGCTGTGCAGTATTTCCACCCTTAAAATTCTTTCACAGATCTGTGATTAGAGGTCTGCACGGGCCCGGGCTTGGCCCGAGGCCCGTACCCGGCGGAATGGAGGAGAATTTTCAAACGGGCCGGGCCAGGCCAGGCTGGCAGAATTAGGACAATTTTTTCAACGGGCCGGGCCGGCCCAGCAAAAAAATTGAACGGGCCTGCAGGGCCGGGCCGATAAAAAAAATTAATCGGGCCTATCGGCCCGATATACGAATTTGAGAGTAGCAGATAAAATACGAGGCCATTTCCAATGAATATGACTTTTTCGAGAAGCATAAATGTGCGTTATCAGCCGATGCGAGTTTAACAACATCAATACAGAAATATAACATGTCCATCGTAGAGATCGGCATCGTACAGTTACATGAGGCCTGATCCAGGGTTTAATTTTTTCCTCAGACTTGTGCCGAGACGGAACTGGTCTTAATCGTTCTCAGGATGTGTAGGACAGGCATTTTGTTTTGTAACAGTATTAATAGCGATAATGAACTTCTGTTAACACTATCTTTGGAAATGTACCTTAAGGTGGTTCTCATATTTACTGCTCAACAATGCGAAACTTTCAGACACATTTTCTGACTCATTTTTAACTATAAAGGCATAAAATTGACAAGCCTGAGTATTGAAGGCATTTGGGATCGAATAGCGTTTCCATTTTTCATAAATTACGTACAGAGATAACAGAGACTCTTGTCACGTGACTGTACGTTTTTCTCCTTTCCTGTGCTATCGCTTCCGGAAATTCGATTCAAAACGCTAACTTTGGCAGTATTTTTTGAAAGATATATTACTTTTATCTAAGAAATAAATGGCATTTACATGGTTTCTGAATAAGATTACCTGCCAATCTCATGCGTTTCCGAAAAGAAAAGAATTCATAAATGTATCAAAATGTAGCTCCTTTGGATTTGAGAAAAGCCTTAAAAATGACAGAAATATTTTCACAAATCTACTTTTTATTATAAGCTTCAAAAGTTATCATGTTTTTTAACCCTTTATTCTAAACTACAATAATCTTTTAATAAACCCTTATTTAAATTTTGAAACGTCTGTAGAGACGTTGACTAAAACACTGTAAGTAATCATTAATGTTTACTATTGTGTGTTTTCTATTTTGCGAACACATAGTAATTTAAAATATACTGTAAAATGTTCCCATAAATATGCATGTAGTTATTCATTAAAAGAATCTTAATTGTATGTCGAGAAAAAACGGAATTTTTTGTAGAAATTTAGTCAGGCCGGGCCGGGCCGGGCCTGTTTTCACTGATTTTTGTACGGGCCTGCCCGGGCCGAGAACGGTAAAAATGTAAACGGGCCGGGCTC
The DNA here is from genome assembly GCA_963932465.1 of Maratus speciosus. Taxonomy (NCBI): domain Eukaryota; kingdom Metazoa; phylum Arthropoda; class Arachnida; order Araneae; family Salticidae; genus Maratus; species Maratus speciosus. The sequence goes on from OZ010791.1 coordinate 148,490,822, forward strand.
GGGCCGAACTTTCAATTTTTACACCGGGCCGGGCCAAAATAGATTTCCTTCGGGCCGGGCCTGGAAATTCCGGCCCGTGCAGACCTCTATCTGTGATTCTTCAGTGAGTATTTTTTAAAAAATTTTAAGTCCGCGATTTTTATTTCTTTTGTGGAATTTCTTAAAATCAATTCGTGACTCGATACCGGAAAAATTTAAGAATTTCTTCAAACGAGCGTGAAATATATCGTGAATTTCGATAAAAGAGTGCAGAAAGAAATCGCGAATTTCGTCAAAGATTACGCAAAAAAATCAAGAATTTCCATAAATGATTGACGAGAAAATGTTGCAAATTTCCTCAAAAAGTCGCGGAAAAGAGCAGAGAATTTTGTTAGTTGGTACGGAAAGATATCGAGAATTTTCGTCGCGAATTTCGACAAATGATCCCTGTAAAAAAAATCAATTTCGTGCATAGGCCGAAAAAAAATCGTCAAAGGATCCCGGTGAAACAGAGAATTTCGTTGAAGGATCGCAGAAAGAAAATGCGAATTTTGTCAAAAGATCACGGAAAGAAAAAGCGATTTTTGTCAAAAGATCGTGTAAAGAAAACACGAATTTCATCGAAGGATCGTGCTAAAGACATCCCAATTTCGTCAAAATATCGCGGTAAAAAATGCAAATTTCATCAAAGGATCGCGGTGAAAAACACGAATTTTGTCAAAGGTTAGTGTTGAAAAGTGCGGATTTCGACAAAAAATCGCGTAGAAAGACGTGAATTTCGTCAAATGATTTTGGGAAAAATTGTAAATATCATGTAATGATCGCAGAATAAAGTCGCGAATTTCATCAAAATTTAAAGCACTGGGCTAAAACACTGAAACCGGGTCCTTTTCCTAGTTTCAAAAGAACTCCGCGAAACAAGAAGAAACTCCAAAAATCGCGTTAAAATTTTCAGAGGAAAAAAATTACTGTATCATAGGCGTAACCAGGGGGGGGTGCCCTGGGTGCCCGGGCACCCTCCCGCTTGCGCAGACTCAAGCGCAATTATTTAAAAAAAAAAATCGAAATCTGCAAAAAAAAAAAAAAAAAATGTGATAAAGAAAAGAAACCCACGTTCTTTTTTTCTTTTTTTTTTCTTTTTGAAGAAAATTATGTTGTTTATCTTTTTTTTAAACTAGAATATTTACAAGAATCTGTATTAGTCATATTAAGTCAAAAAGGTGGCTTTATAATCCCACTTTGAAGTCTCTTTTTTTGGTGGGAGATTTTTTTAACACCGTTCTTTCTATTGCATGTTTCTACAATTTCATGAGAAATTAACGCAAGTTCTTGACGAGGATAGAAACTATTTTTCCCTTTGCTTTCGTAGTTTTAAATCTAGAAAGAAGCAAACAAAATTGAAAGGGATGCAGATGTGAAACGATAATTCCAAAATGCGATTAGCCGGAGGAAAGGGGGGGGGGGGTACACAAACACTGCCTCCTTTGAAAATGAAAAATAATTGCACAAAAAATTTAAATTAATCTGGAGGTTGGTTGTTTGGTTGAATTTCGTGTTTCGCGGCCATTTTCTGACATTCGTAAAAGAAATATGGTTGGAGTCTTTCAAGTCAATATAGTAATTTTTTTCCTCTGAAAATTTTTATACTATTTTTTGAGTTTCTTCTCGTTTCGCGGTGTTCTTTTGAAAGTAGGAAAAGGAACCCGGTTTCAATCTTTTAGCCCAGTGCAGTAAATTTTGATCAAATTCGCGATTTTATTCTGCGATCATTTCATGATATTTACAATTTTTTTCCCAAAATCGTTTGACGAAATTCGTGTCTTTCTACGCGATTTTTTGTTGAAATCCGCACTTTTCACCTCTAACCTTTGACAAAATTCGTGTTTTTTTACCGCGATCCTTTGACGAAATTCACATTTTTTACCGCGATATTTTGACGAAATTGGCATTTCTTTAGCACGATCCGTCGATGAAATTCGCGTTTTCTTTCCTCGATCTTTTGACGAAATTCGCTTTTTCTTTTCGCAATCATTTGACGAAATTCCCGCTTTCTTTCTGCGATCCTTTGACGAAATTCTCGTTTTCACCACGATCCTTTGACGAAATTCTTGTTTTTACCATGATGCTTTGACGAAATTTATTTTCTGTGTGCGACCTATTGGCGAAACTGATTTTTTTACAGGGAGATCATTTGTCGAAATTCGCGATAGTTTTGTGCGACCCATCGGGAAAATTCTCAATATTTCTCTTTCCGTACCAATTAACAAAATTCTCTACTCTTTTCTGCGACATTTTGACGAAATTTGCAAAGTTTTTTCGTCAATCGTTTATCGAAATACGTAATTTTTTTGCACGAAATTGGCGATTACTTTCTGCATTCCTTTATCGAAATTCCCGATATTTTTCCTCGATCGTTTGAAGAAATTCTCAAATTTTTCCGGGACCGATTCAGGAATTGATTTTGAGAAATTCCATAAAAGAAATAAAAATCGCGGACTTCAATTTTTTTTTAAAATACTCACTGAAGAATCACAGGTCTGTGAAAAAATTTGGAAGGGGGAAATACTACACAGCATTTTTTATTATGCGGGACTTTCCTTTTGTGTGCACAAATCGCGCGATCCCGCACGTTATTTCAAACTCTGTTCCTCAAAGAAAACTTCATTACTAGTGAAGTTTCGTTGGTTTTTTTTTTTTTTTAACGGACATAGAATTAAACAAATCTAGGATTTAGGGAAGGGGGGGACTGCCTTCGACAACGTACTCCCGAGCAAGCTACGACTTCTTCTGTCTCGAAACAAGCTAATCTTGAATTATTGCGTTTTTTATTTCGAGTAAAATTAAATTTTCAGCTTTCTTTTAAGAACTGATTTGACATTATTCTAATTCGAATTTAATCACGACAATTGCAAAAATTACTGGAGAGTTTTTTCTGTTTAAAAAAAGCCAAAAAATCGCCTAAAAGCACGAAAACCCTCTCTAAAAATCGCATTAAATATTTAGAAAAGATTAAAAAACCACAGGGAACGAAAATTAACTAATTGGGTAACAGATTTAAACCGGATTCATTTTAGGAATGTCGGGAAAAAAAATCACCTCGAAATGCGATAAAAACTCTCTAAAAATAACGTTAAAATTTTTTTAAAAATTGAAAAATCGCTGTAAGAATCTCGAAAATACTTTATTCAAAAAGACAAAGTTTACTGGATAAAATATTGAAATCGGATTCTTTTTTTACTAATTTGAAAAAAATGCAGTAAAATGCGAAAAAATTAGCATAAAAATTTAAATGAAAAATTACAGAAATTGTCTTCGATATGCATGAGTTCAGGCATACAGGTCCTATCAAATCTTACGGCTGTGCGGCCTGCATTTTTTTTTTTTTTTTTTTTTTAGTTCAGCGCGCGCGCGTACACATACACAGAGACAGACAAGCACCTATCTGTATTATTACAGTCGCATATTGATAGTATAATTTTTATTCATCTTGATAAAATTTAGTGTATATTATCATGAACTGCTTTACCTAATATATTCGACACATTCTGAGGTAAAAACATGAATTACAGTAATTTTCGGCCTATGATCCGCGGATCAAACAATATCGGACCCAGAAATCTTGATTCATACAACGTAACTTGTTCAATCGCGATAAATATTTAACTTCAATAATGAAATAAAATTTATGGGTCGAAACATGATTGCTTGATCCGCGGATTGTAGGCTGGAAATTACGGTATTAAGGAATATTATACTTATTTATAATATTATAATAATTATTTACATAGAATTTCCTCTAAAATGTCTTGAGTCCCTCCGGTGATCCCTAAGAAGTCATGGAGTCACATTCTGAAAAACTTTCGTACGTATGTACTGGAGTACTGCATGTATTATCTGAGATTTATTATCCGGCAAAATTTCATCGACAAGACTTTGATTGAGATAATTTTAGATCTCATGCAGTGCTCCCCTGTGCATATAGAAGTTTCCAACATGATTAAAAGCCTTTTTTAATCTTTATAAGAAGTTAGGGTGCGAAAAGGTTTTACACTTGTAACTACATTTTGTCACTGTCTTATGTCACTGATGGAAGGACATTTACATATCTTTTTTCCTTTTTTTTTTTTTTTAACCATTAGATTTAGTTTTGATGTTTTAAACCCCTTCTCAAAATTCCTCACGCAAAGAAAAATCGCGTTTGAGCCCTTTTTAAAAGAAATACCACACAATTATACCTTCTAAGATGAAAACTTGTCTAAAACGGAAATTCGACCGGTTTCATGGAGTTCCGTTTTAGCAGGTTTTACTATATAAGATATTGTTTGTATCCAATAAGTTCAGGTTAAAAAGTCTGGGCACCCCCCCGTTCAAAAGGCTGGTTACGCCTATGTGTATTGACTTGAAAGACTGCAACCATATTCCTTTTACGAATGTCAAAATATGGTCGCGAAACACGAAATTCAACCAACCAACCAACTTCAGATTAATTTTAATTTTTTGTGTTATTATTTCTCGTTTTCAAAGGAGGCAGGGTCTGTGCACCCCCACCTTTCCCCCGGCTAATCGCCTTTTACAATTACTGTTTCACATCTGCATTCCCTTTCAAAATTTTTTTTTTTTGCTTCATTCTAGACTTTAGACTGCGAAATCAAAGAGACAAATAGTTTCTGTTTCTATCCTCGTCAAGAACTTGTGTTAATTTCTCATGAAATTGCAGAAATATGCAATAAAAAGAACGGTGTTAAAAAAAAAAAAAAAAAAAAAAAAAAAAGTGAAAGTGGGATTATAAAATCTGCTTTTTGGCTTACTACGACTAATATAGATTCTTGTAAATATTCTAGTTTTAAAAAAGATAAAGAACATAATTAAAAGAAAAAAACGTGGATTTTTTTTTTTTTTATCACAGTTCAAAACTTAGACTGTTAGTTATCTGACCTAAACTAATTTGCTAAACTAATTAAACTCTGCTTTCACTTCTTTTTTTCTTTTGTACACTTCGATTTTTTAAAATAATTGTGCTTGAGTCTGCGCAAGCGGGAGGGTGCCCGGGCACCCAGGGCACCCCCCCTGGTTACGCCTATGTAATTGCAAATTTTTTGTATTTACGAATGAAAATGACTTTGCGAAAGTATGAGAAATGTAGTTAGTTTGGATTTGGGAATAGCTTTCAATATAAAAAATTCTCATAAAGAGATGTGATCCCCTCCCACCCAAAAAAAAGGAAATCCATGACCCCCCTCTAAATGGTGAGCTGGATCCGCTCTTGGGTAGAGTTCTGGGATTTCCTGTATTAGTAGGAATGCAGAAACACGTTATTTGTCCTGCAAAATTTGGCAATTTATACCATGTATGCCTTGTTTATTTTCTTTTGTGATTATTCTTTTAATGTCCATTTGAAGTTTATAATGTTGCAAAATAAGCAAGCACTATTTTTATGTTTGTTTAACCATGTTAAACTGAAATGGAAATGCTATGTTCATGACCATGTTTTTGCATTTCTTCAGCCATATTAAATTGAAATTTTGAATCAATTGTTGTGTAAATTGGGGACTGATTATTGCTAATATTTGATAACTTACTTTATGCTATTTTATGACTATGAGTTTATTTTAGTATAAATATCTTTTAAAATACTATGTTGATTTAATACTAATATTTTACTCTTTTCTTTCTCTCTCTCTCCCATAAAAGCCAGTGTTCAAATATATTTGTAACTTGTTCTTATGAAACTTTACGAGTGTGGCACTTAAATTCTTCTCAGGAATTACTTAGGATTGAAATTCCAAATATGACATGTAACTCACTGTTTGTGATGAGAGATGGTCGATCAATCATAAGTGGTATGCTAATATTTATTGTTTTTAGATTTCATTTTTATTTTGTTCAAATATTTGTTATGTTACTATCGTTTTATATGTTTAGCATAATTTTTAATTTTGGTTACCATAACTTTCAAAATAAAACTGAATAAACACTGAGAATTCAGTATTCAAAATAGCAAAATTGACATGAATGTGAGCTTGATCCTCCTAAAGTTAGTTCTATCTATAGAAGTATGTGCATAGCAACTTCCATGAAAGCTTAAACGTCCATTTAAACATATATATTTGTGTAGAATGTAGAACTATTTGACTAATGTGTTTTGAGAACATAAACTTTGAGTTGTCAATTATATAAGGACCCCAGAAGCCAAGGAGTATAAGTGACAAAATTGGAAAAACTGAGCTAAGTACACAGGCTATCTGGAAGTAAGGCTATTTGTTTGGAGGTAAAAATATATGATTTTCTAATTATGTGCTGCATTCTAGGGGTCAACTATTTAAGTTCTTTAAACTACTTAACCCCTTTAATCTCTGCTTACATTTTAAAAAATACTGTACTCCACTTTTCTTTCACTGTTATTGAAATAAGAGTTCAAAGACTGCTATGAAATAAGTAACAGTTTCATATTTTAATTCAGTCAAATACTATTGATGTTCGACTTTGAACTCAATTTGCTCCAAATCTAAATTTTGTCCCTTGTATCCCTTGACTTCTTGGGACCCCATGTACATTGGATAAGTTATTGGATGGCTTTGCTCATCTTTTGCTGCAGTTTTGTGAAATTCGAAACTAATTTCATTTTCATCTGCTTTGTGAATCTGTCAAATTATTCTATTTGTTGCATAATCTTATTTCAATTGAAAGATGATGTTATTTTTTTTTCTTTCATGGAACTTATTCTATCTCTTGAATGTTTTTGAAGGAATTTTAAATAAGTTATTTTGATTCTTTTATTTTGTAATTTTTCTTTATCAGAAATCATATTATGTTTGATTCATTCATTAGTTCAGTTTTAAGGAATATTTTTGTTTCTTCATTTCTGATTTTGAAATACAGTTTATTTATGTATTTTGTTTTGGAAGAAAGCACCTAGCAAGTGATATTATTAAAAAACATATAATTTTTGCTCTGTTCCTTTTTTAAGACTTCCTTTTTTTATTGCAACAGGAAAAAAAAAAATGAAACGTTATTTCAACTATCTTTTTAGGATTTTTAAATTGATTTATCAACATACAATCCTAAATTAATAAAGCATCTATTTATATAAAATCCAAGTCTCTGTGTGTCCCTCACAATTCCGGTTAGACCACCTCATTAATCGCAAGCCTTTTTTGATTTTTTTTTTTTTTCCAATCTGGCTTTCGCAAAAGAGTAGAATAAAGGGCTGCAGACGGAGAGAGGCTGCTCTCTGTGGCAGTTGACCCACCCACCCCCAACTGCCGACCGAGACTAATAATAAGCTCGATGTAGCAGTGGTTAATCGGTAGCTTCAGAGCCCCGAGCCCTCCCTTCCGGCTTTTCGGTGTCTTTAATTTGTGTAATTTCCCTTTTAAATTTGTCCGGTTTAAATTAAAAAAAATTTTTTTTTCTAATCTAGCTTCCGCAAAAGAGTCGGAATAAGAGAGTAGAATAAAGGGCTGCGGGCAGAGAAAGGCCGCTCGCCGGAGCGGTTAAAGTTAAAAGTAATCACAAAAGTTAGGCTTCCTATAGAAAAATTGGTATCAACTTCAACAAATGAGTAATTGTTGAAAAGTACTAATACAGTATTACTATAATAGTGCCAAATTTTGACCAAATTGGCAAAATATCGCCAAATTTGGTGACAAAAATAAGTTGCCATATATGAAGCCAACTTGGCGATAGCTGACTAATTTAACGAAATTCCCATTGAAATGCATTAATCTTTATAATCGAGCTCACCACAATTTAATTTAAACTCAGCGCATTTAAGGTTTTTTCAAAATCTATGGGTCAGAATTTAAAGAGTAGTATACGAAAATGTATGTCTTTACATCTTCTTCCTGATGCTACTAATAAAGTAACTGCCAACAGACGGTGCTGTATTATCTGAGCTCCTAACTATCCGATTTTAATGTGCTTTACATAGTCGTATGCAAAAATTAAATTCCCAGTACTTTTCCAGTATAGGGGCCTTTGCAAAAAAGAGAAAACTGCTTTGGCAAAGAAGGAAATTTGGCAACATATATTCTGGCAACCTATTCACTGTTTCATTTCATATACACTCATTTTTTTTCAATGTTTATACAATTTATTTAATATAAAGAAGCCATTTATCTAATTTTATGCAGAAACAGAAGTTATTTGTACATAAAAAAAAAACAATAATATACATTTTATTAAAATACATATATAAACAAACAAAAAAATTCATCAAATTTGTTTTCATAGCTGTTTATATCATTTGGCAACAAATCTCACTTTCTGATGCCCGAATTCCTCCAAGCTTAAAAAAATCTGCCAAGACCTCTATAGTGGAAAAGTACCTAATTCCCTATTATTTTGCACTATCTGAACCATAGTTTGTACTATATCCAGGGGGGGGGGGGGGGGGGGGAAGGAGGAGGACTAAAAGTTTAAATATTAGATTTTAAAATTTATATAAAGTACTATAAGACTAAAAATTTAGGACTAAAATTAATTTAAAATAAGACTAAAAAAGAACTGTATGTCAAAAAAAATTTAAATAAAAAAATATGCTATAATTTTCATAGAAAAGGTATTTTAAAAATTTCATTAAAAAAAACCCACGAAACTATTTAATTAATCATGTTTCTATCTACAATGACTAACTCCATGATTTATTTTTTCTTCTGAAAATATACGTGTTTCATTCTTTATTTACAAAAATGAGTCTGTAATGTAATTAAAAAAAAAAAAGCAATTTAACAAATTACAATGACTATTTGGAAAATGATTTTTTCAAAGATTAAAATTTAAGACAAAAAATCGCACAGAGTTGATCATACATTATGTACACCATGGATTAAACATTAACATTCCTGAACCCATCATGAATAAATTTTAAAAGAAATTTCATTTTTACAATTTTTGGTGCTGTAAATCTTTAAACTTCTACGGAGCTGGTCGTACATTACATACGCCATGGATTAAACATTAATATTCCTGGACCAATTTTAAATAAATTTCATTTTTAAACTTCTAAACATCCCACAAAATTACTTTTTATATCGTCGTATAGGGAAAAAGTGCATTTTTAATTGCAATTTGTTTGAAAGCTGTATCTCAATTTGTTTCTGAGTTATTAATTTTGTTTTTGTAGTTTTTATTACTTTTTTGTCATAGTGGCAACAGAAGTATCCATCTCTGTTGAAAGTAAAGGGAAAATACAGATTACCGTATAGACCAATCAGAAAACAAATAAAATGCGGGATTCAACTAATAAAACGCTTCAGATATGTTTTTGATTTTCTACCCTAACCAAGGACAATTACCATTTTTCCAAATGGTTAATAAATGTATTTTTTTTTTTTAAAGGATTGCTTTCGTTAACATTCACAAAAATGTAGGAAATACATATATATATTTAAATGCACTAAAAAGTTGTTTTTAATGTATCTTTTTTCTGAATTTTTCACATGTTGTGTGTGGGAAACACAGAAAAATGATAGTAGCAGAAATTAGTGTTTACGCTGGAAATTTTATATAGAAAATAACAACAGGTGTAATCTAAATAAAAAATAAGTATTTTTTGATTTTTAATGATTGTTGTCATAATAAAATTCATACACACCTCTCGAAAAGATCCCCAACTTTCAATTGTTAATAGCATTCAAATTTTATTTGTTTTCCTGCAGCACTGTGAAGCCCCTCAAAAATGTACAAGGAGGCCTTACGGCTCCGCAGAGCATTGATTCAGAACCTTTGCATTAAGGTTGTTCTTAACTGCTCTGCTCAACAAGCGCAAAACGTTTTGACACATTTACAAAATCATTTTGTAATGGAAAGATATAAAATTGGAAAACCTGGCCATGGAAGCGATTTGGAATCGAACTGTGTTTTCCATTTGGACCAATCAATTACCTATTGAGTTATAAGCGATTTTGATCACGTGACAAGGCATTTTTCTCCCTTTACTGACTGGATTTTCTTCTTTTGTTCGGAAGTTCAGTTCAAAATGCCAACTTCGACAGTATTTTCTGAAAGATCTATTGCATTTACAAGAAAACAGAAAAAATAGCTCGATGACATAATTTCTGAATAACAACGCCTCCTAGTTTCATGCCTTTCCGAACAAAAATGAATTAAAACTTATGTCAGAAAGCCCTTTGGATTTGAGAACAGCCTTAAGGAAAATTCTTTGCATTTCATTTTAGTGATGTTTGTTTGATACTTTAACCCTTTCACTGTCCGAGGATTTTCCAGTATTTTTATAAGCATGCTTGTAAATCCAAGGATATATACATTTTTTATTCGCAGTTAAATGCTACAATATCTTTAACATCACTTCTTTCCATATAGCGTTCAAAATAGAATTCAGTTTAAAATATTTTTTTCCACAACCATTTAAACAGGATTCCTAGAAACGGAAAAATCCGGGCCAGACAGTTAAAGGGTTAAAAATAATGAAATTGGTATGCATCACTGAGATCTACTACAACATATTTTCTTTGGAGTATAGAGTAAGTAAGTTTTATAGTTCGTTTACAGGGATCCAGAAAAGAATTCCATTATAATGTGATCTATGTGGAAAATCGTTTGTGGTGCATTTTAATAATATTACAGTACTCCAAACATAGTGAAATTGGTAAGGATCACTGAGGTGCACTATAGGTTATGGAGTACATAGCTTTTGTCATTCACACATGAAAAAATTTGGCTGCAAAACTGACTATAATCGATAATTGAATAATTGATTTTGAAAATGGGCACAGTCCATTTTTCGAAAAAAGAATTAGTTAAGGCTAAATAAAATTTATCTTTTTAATCAATTCACAATAAATATATTTTAATATCAGTATAAATTTGTAACTAGTAATTTATTTAGTGAGCGATATTTCAAATGCATTGATTTTGCTGGTGAAGCAAATCTACTTAGAATAGGATTATTTTTTATGTTGTATAATATTAATAACCACAATCAGAATTTCATCATGAATACTTTAAAAATCTTCACTATTTAAGAAATAATTATATACATACAATGTATTACTGAAAACTTTTCTCATTTTTTCCAATCTACTTTGAATAGAATTGTTTTTATGTTACATAATATTAACAACCACAATCAGAATTTCATCATGGATAAATCCTTTAAGAATCTTCACTATCTAAGTTAAGAAACATAATTATAGGCATACAACTTATTACTGTATACATTCCTTATTTTTCCACTTTTTCCTATAAAATTAAATTTATTTTTTATGTTATTATAACTTTTTTAAAGAAGATGAAATATTGAAATAAAATTAAATATTAAATTTGTTGTTAATTATAATTATATTCCATTCAAAGGAAATCAATGTTTTTAACAAATCATTGCTTTTAAAAGTGAGGCAAGTCTATTGGCACATACCAAAAGCATGTTTTTATATTTTTATTTTTCCTGTTAACATAGATAACTATTACATACTTGCATACACACGCAATGGTGCTACAATCCATGTAGGATTTTGACCTCCCTCAAAATACTTCTCCAGACCTTCCGATCTCTGGCCTTTACTTTATAATTTATAATTTGGTTTTGTGCAAGATCTTTCTCTACCTCTTCTATCCATCTCTTCCTGGGTCTACCAATACTTCTTTTCCCAATTAAATTACCTCTATAAATCTTCTTTGTGCTTCTCTCATCCCCCATTCTGATTAGATGGACTAACCATTGCATTCTTCTTATTTTTATAGTATTTATTATATCTTTTTCATTATATAACTATGGATAACTATTATTGGATATTAAATTTATGTGAAATAATACCACAAAAATATAAAATAACTCTTAATATTGCTTATGAATATTTTTAAACTCTCAAATTTTATTATTGAATTAATTTATATAACGGGGGGGGGGGATTATTATATGTCCCTGTTAGCTTTTCCCCCCTTCTCTGAATGTTTACATGAGAAAACCATTGCCACCTCACAAACTTTGCTGTAAAGTTCACCATCTGCTGAATCCATCTATGCACTCATTCATTGACTCAGAGACATCGAAGGGAAGTTAATGCCAGGCATTACGACCTGCATAGGTATTCAAGTTTTTTGCATTGCTCATTCAAATGCAAACCATTAAATATCTAGCAATAACATAAAATTAACTTGCTTCAGTTTCAAAATCAACAGCTCAATTGCTGGAAGATGGCAGTGCATTTTCAGCTATTGTATGCATTTTTAAACTTAACTAATTTTTAGTACATTGCATGTTGTGTATCAATTTTATAGATCATACACAGAGCTGCACAAAAGAATCCACTCATTACAGGATATGGAAACAATTGCTGAAAATGGATTTTTATTGTGCTATGTGTTTTTCAAATTGTTTATTTTTACATCCCATTTCATTTAATGAAAAAAAGAAATTAATCTTGGAAAACATTTTACTGTCTGTGCTTCACACATGACTTTTAATTTTTGTTGTTGTTGTTTTTAAATCTAGGATGGAATGATGGAAAAATCAGAGCTCACACACCTGAAACTGGAAAACCTCTATATACAATTGAAAATGCTCACCAGAGAGGTGTTACAGCAATCGCTTCAACTTCTGATTGTATGAGAATAATTAGTGGTGGAGGTGAAGGTGATGTTAGAGTTTGGGATATTACCCCTAGTACACAAGTAAAAATTGCTTCTTAAATTTTAAGTCTGAGTTGTAAAGCTTAAAATTATAATGCCTTAAGGCTGTTCTCAAATCCAAAAGAGCAACTTTATAACATAAGTTTTAATTTATTTTTGTTTGGAAATACATGAAACTAGCTGGTGTTGTTATTCAGAAAGTCATAATCAAACTGTTTTTTCCGTTTTATGCAAGCACAATAGATCTTTCAGAAAATAGTGTCAAAGAGAGCGTTTTGAACTGAATTTCCACACGAAAGAAGAATAATCACTCAAGAAAGAGCAAAAAACGTTTCTGTCACATGATCAAAATTGCTTTATAAGTCAATAGATAATTTATTTATTAAAAAATGGAAAACACAGTTCAATTCCAAATCTCTTCCATAGTTAAGGTTGTTCTTAACTGCTCTGCTCAACAAGCTCAAAACGTTTTGACACATTTACAAATTCATTTTTTCATGGAAGGTATAAAATTGGAAAGCCTGGCTATGGAAGCGATTTGGAATTGAACTGTTTTTTCCATTTTTTGATCAATCAATTACCTATTGAGTTATAAGCGATTTTGATCACGTGACAAATGCGTTTTTTGCCCGCTCTTGAGTGCTCTTTCTTCCTTTGTGCGGAAATTCGGTTCAAAACGCCCACTTTGACACTATTTTCTGAAAGATCTATTGCATTTTTAAAAAAAGTGAAAAAAAACAACTCAATTACATAGTTTCTGAACAATAACACCAGCTAGTTTCATGCATTTTCAAACAAAAATAAATTAAAACTTATGTCAGATACCCTTTTGGATTTGAGAACACCCTTAAGCCTTCCAATTTGAAATCTTTACGTTAAAAAATGAATTTGTAAATGTGTCAAAACGTTTTGCACTTGTTGAGCAGAGCAGTTGATAACAGCCTTAAAGGAAACATTTCTTCTTTTATTAAAATCGTACTAAATATTGATCAAGTCAATAATAACAGAAAAAAAAAGTACTCTAAATTTGGATTATAATTTACAATTACAGTTTTATTGACAGACTTTGCTATTTACTATTATACTAGCTGCACAGTTACTTAATGGGTTTCAGTTATATTGCATGAGATCTTCCAATTTCTTGAAATAAAAAAAAATCCAATATCATTGTGCATTTAGAAAAAACTTATAACATGTTTTTATTAAATACCAGATTTAACACATTTTTAACGAACCAGTTTTAATCATTATTTAAACCAACAGGTTTTTTTTTTTTTTTTCAATAATAAATAAATAATACACACATATATATATATATTAAACTTGAATAAAATATTTTCTCTGTTTTGTGATTTGTGGATTTAAAATTATAAGATATAAATAAATTCTACTTTTAACACTTTATCTCAGCAGTCAATATCATATGTTGGTCATATTTGAATGTGTGTAGAACAAAAATTAGCATGTGTTGAGGAACTTATCTGATGCTCTAAAGTGTTATCTAAAAACATGGTCAATATATATATAAACTTGTGAAATTAACAAAAATAGATAAATACTTTTGATATTTAGTATAAAATATTTTCATTTTAAAAAATGTGCATTATTTACAGCAGTTAATAGACTATTTTTTTTAATTGGTCTTAAAGATTTTGGTGAAGCTGTAAAAGAACATTTTTTCGATTAGGGAAATTATCCTTTAAGAATTCGCTAAAGAATATGCAACTTATAAAGTTGAATAAGTGAATATTTAAATAATTGTTGTTGGTTACATTATTTTCATAATACCAGTCTATCTTTTCTCTTGTTCGCTGAATCTAATAGCCAAAAATGTTGACTTGGAGATATTATTGAAAAAACAAAATCAAAAAAAGTATCTGACTATAAAAAATTACTTCGACTTCAGATACTGAGATCTATATAAAAAATTTAATCATCCTAGAAACGCTATCTTGAAGGTGAATTTGTTTATAACTGTGAAGAATGGTTGGGTTAAGAACAGTGCTTAATTTGTGCTGAAGTTCTGGTACTTCTTTGTTTTAAGTGAATATTTAATTAGTGGCCGGAATTCACTGGAGCCCATAAATACTGATCCCAGCAGAACAGCATTTCTGAAAAAACAAATCCTTAATTATCATTTTCTTTCCCGCACTTCTCCAATACTTTGAATTCTTTCCTACCAAACTACTTACATATGTGACATAGCGTATAGTATTCTTAGGAGCATACTTCTATCTAGTGCTCACAAGTGTAGACTCATTGGTTTTATGTCTCAAATGTTTTGGATTGGTAATGAGGAATGCCAGAATTAACCGCAACTGTATCTGCCACATTTTACACGTAGTCGTGTTTTGTTTACTGGCTGCTTTTTGTTCGTGTTTGTAATATATTCTTACTGATCAACTTTTCAGCTCCATGCCGTACTTAATTTGCACAGAAGCGACACTTCTGTACCTTTTTATTTTTAGTAAATATTTGTTGTAAACCACTAGATTATACAAATACTGCCCACCGGAATAGTGCTGTGATTGTGTTTTGCTAGTTCATACAAAGAAATACTTGGCAAGTAGGATTTTCTGAAAATTCTCCTTACCTGATTTTAAAGTTTTTGTCCTGCTCATTTATTAGATTTTATTGTATATAAATGCATATAGATATACCCAAAATAAATTAAATATTTTCTTTTGCTAAAAACAAAATTGTTTTAAATTTTGAAAATAATGTAAGAAATATAAATGTGCAGGCAGGAAGAGATGGGGATACTCCACGATTGTTATTACTGCTGAATATTAAGTCTCCAACATTTATTTATTTAGTTAGTTTTGTTAGAAATTAATCCCTGGTTAAGAAGAAAATGTTAAAATGTTCAGCGAACTAAATTTTCACTGCAGAAAGTTACTACAGCAAAGATAGAAAAAATCTTTTATTGGTATAGGCTTCCATAATCAAAATCACACAAGAAATTAGACATTCAAAAGACTAGAAAAAGTTCTTTTCACCTTTTAAAATTTTAAAGGAAAATTTTGTTGAATAAGTCTTGTTTATTTTTAACTAAACTATATAACAAGATATGGTTATCAATATACATACATTTAACGCCTGAATTTGAAACTTTTAAAAGACTAAATAAAATAAATAAATAAGACAGACTTGATTACAGTTAAAAAATAAATAACTTGTATTGTTACTTGTAAATTTGTAATAACATGTTGGACGCTTGTATTTTGAAATCCGGTTGTAACAGTTATCATGGTAGATTGTTCGTCAAGGGCTGGTTTACTCAATTGCGATCGCTGACTTTGAATGAAGTCCATCCCTAATGAATATTGTTTGTTTCTAAAAAAATAACTAACTTTAACTGTACTTGATTTGTTCTGTTGTTTGTTTTTACAATGGTTAAATTATACTGATGAGGCCTTGCAGGTTTCTTGGCAAAACATCTACTGATTGTATTTTTAAATGTTTTTAGTATTTTTAACTTTTTATAAAATTTTATTTTTTAACTGTAATCAAGTCTGTCTGTCTTTATTTATTTCATTTAGTCATTTTATGAGATATGGCTAAATACTCTACACAGTCAAACCTCAATGTCTTGAACCGTACAGGAAAATAAAGGAAAAACAAAATACGATTTGCTTGAGACATCAAGGTTTTATGAAAACAAGATTTTATGAATTATTTTATCAATGTTTAATTTAGTCATTGAAAGAAATGTGTAATATAACATACATTAGAAAAAAGCACAATAATTAACACATTGCATGCAGGTATATTTCGCCGTGGACATATGCATGTAGCGGGCATTTTTTCATGAATTTTGTGGTAATTTAGTCATTCAGTAAAAGCGCAGTAAATCAAAAATGACTTTTTTTTTATACGCGACTTTTTTTATTTTGCACTCAAATATATGCTCTATGATTATTATTTGAAAAAATGAAAATTTTTTTTATGGATAAATATAGAATAGGGAAGTGAAAATGAATGCTCTCCAGCACAAGTCTACTTAAAACATACTTTTATGTGACCCGCACTCAAGTAATGCATTGCAAGGGATCACAAAAAATGTAACAGTACATTTTTCACATAGAATGTGTTAAATTTTGTGACTGTCCAAAAATTCAGTTTAAAATGTCAGCTTGAGACATCAAGGTTTTATGAAAACAAGATTTTATGAATTATTTTATCAATGTTTAATTTAGTCATTGAAAGAAATGTGTAATATAACATACATTAGAAAAAAGCACAATAATTAACACATTGCATGCAGGTATATTTCGCCGTGGACATATGCATGTAGCGGGCATTTTTTCATGAATTTTGTGGTAATTTAGTCATTCAGTAAAAGCGCAGTAAATCAAAAATGACTTTTTTTTTATACGCGACTTTTTTTTATTTTGCACTCAAATATATGCTCTATGATTATTATTTGAAAAAATGAAAATTTTTTTTATGGATAAATATAGAATAGGGAAGTGAAAATGAATGCTCTCCAGCACAAGTCTACTTAAAACATACTTTTATGTGACCCGCACTCAAGTAATGCATTGCAAGGGATCACAAAAAATGTAACAGTACATTTTTCACATAGAATGTGTTAAATTTTGTGACTGTCCAAAAATTCAGTTTAAAATGTCAGCTTGGAAGACATTTTCTGAAAGATCCTTTGTCTTTATAAAAAAGGGAAAAAACTATTTGATTTTTTAAATTTCTGAATGAGATACCTCTAATTTCATGTGTTTATATTAAAAAATGAATTCAGAAATATGTCAGTAAATAGCCAGTTTGGATTTGAAATCAGACTTAACATAATTCCCTAATTTGGGTGTCATCTAAATTTGGCTGTTTTATATTTTTCTTTCCATCTTCAATAAGAGTCTCGTATTTTTATTCTCTTACCAAAGGTTTTGTTGTGGCCCTCCATCAGTGAAACTCAACATGTTTCCATTTCAATAGAAAAACTGTTTTTTTTTGGGGGGGGGGAGAAGGGGGAGATATATTTGCATGTAATCAGCATAATATTGTACTATAAAACTTGTAAAAATGGAATCTCTTTGTAAATGGAAGAATTCATGGTCCTCACAGGAGTGCCATATAATTTTGTGTAGAAAGGAATTTAATTCCGGTCTCAAATTTATTCTATGTAAAATGATATACAGAAAAACCGTCTAAGGTGGAATTGCTGGGAACCAAAGAAAAGGTTCATTTTTTGACAGAATAAGAAAAGTATATAATTTATGTACTTTTTCTTAGATCTTCATAGAATTATAAGCTATCAAAGTTTGAGTATGCTAATCCACATGAGCTATTGAAGCCAGACGGGCTCTAAAAATTTTTTGTGGGGCTAATTCTGAATGCTTTTACCATGTTTGATAATGGAATACTGTACCTAAAATGTATCTTAGTTTTTGGGGGGTTTGTGTGTTTCTGTATTTTGACCATTCCAAAATGTGTTTGCAATCAAAAGTATTATTAATAAACTATTAAATTATTATGAGTGTTAAAAGGGACATAAGAGGTTTCTAAGGGGGCTTAAATTACTTTGCACCCTTTTATATTTATATTATTATGTTATTTATATTAAATATAATTTATTTTAATTAAATATATTCAAACTGCAATATATTTTTCTAGGTTTTGACTAGAACTATGAAAGAACATAAAGGTGGCATTACATGTATTTGTGTGAAAAGTGATGATAAAGAATGTGTTTCTTCAGCTGGTGATGGATCGTGTATTATATGGGATTTAGAGTATGTTTTATGTATTAGTTTTCATTTTACTAGGTTTCTTTTTTCTTAACGCTTTTTCTTTTTTCATTATATTAACTAACAATTAATGTCCAATTAATTGTAAAGTACTTTACTTAATGTCTGCTTTGATCTTTATATATTTTAATTTCTGGTGCTTTTCTTAATCATTAGATTCTCTTTATTTTTATTTGTTGCCATTATTATTATTTTATAAAAATTGTTTTTTTTTTTTTTTCATGATTTTGTGTATTATTCTCTTTAACAATTAAATTTCCTTATGGCTGTTCTCAAATCTAAAAGAGCTCCTTTCTAATACATTTCTGATTTTTTTTTTTTTTTAAATCATGAAATTGGTAGGTGTTCTTATTCAGAAACTATGTAATCAATTAATGTTTTCTATTTTTTGGTAAAGACAGAAGATCTTTCAGATAATACTGCCATTATTTATCAAAAAATGGAAAACACCATTTGATTCCAAATCGCTTCATTAGTCAGGACTGCCAACTTTATGCCTTTTATGTTTAAATATGACCCCGAAAATGTGTCAGAAAGTTTCATGTTGTTGAGTGGGGAATTAGAAAACTGCCTAGATACATAATGTAACTTTTTTTATATTTTAGAAATCAGTATCATTCCACATCATCATTGTTATTGTGTCGAGGAATATATATTTAGCAAATAGATAAGTTCTTAATACATGTATTTAATAATCTACCTGTTATTTTCTTTCAGAAATTTCATTAGGCTTCAAGTGGTATTCGCAAATACACTGTTTCAAGCAGTGTGTTATGGTCCTGGAGAATGTCAAATTATTAGTTGTGGAACTGACAGAAAAGTTACTTATTATGAAATCCTAGATGGGACTCCTGTTAGGTCATTAGAAGCTTCATTGTCAGGTTCTATTAATGCAATGGACATAACTGAAGATGGTAAAGTTTTTGTTACTGGAGGAGCAGATAAGTTAATTAAAGTAAATAATAATAATTCTTCAAATTTATTTGTTTCTATTCTTTAAATTTATATAATTTGAAATAATTAAGTAAGCTCTTAAAGATATTATAAAAAATTTCTGAAACATTCACTATCACAAAAAATAATTGGGAATTTCATGGTATCTGAATGACAATACCTGCAATTTTCACACTTTTATGACAGCTAATAACTTTGTAAAAAGGTAAAAATTAACCAATTTTTATTTAAGATTTAAGAACAAACAGCCTTAAATTTGGTTATTTGTGTATATTTTCTTGTTCTAAAGGTACTAATTTTTATTTTCTTTGATTCTTTATTTTTTGCTGCTTGTAATTTTTAATATTTTTATCACATAACAATTTCGGGACCAAATTTTATGTGTGTATGTGTGTGTTCCTAATTTATTACTATTATTTAAGCATGTAAAAGTGTTGATCTCAAAGGCAAAAATTAAGTTTTATTAAAATATTATTACTCAATAAATAAAAACTATGTGTAACAGAATCATTTCTATTTAATTCTCTTTGCAAAATTTTTTTCAAACAGAAAATTAAATTTTCCGTTCTAAAAACAAAAAAATTCATAATTACAGCTTTTAAAATGTCATTATGAAAAAGATATTTAAAGAAATACCACATTTATATTAAAAATATATATATATGTATTATTTATGACAATTTAACACTAAACATTTTACTGTTTGAGTAAGTTACTATCCATAACTTGGATCAAAATAGTTGTAAAATATTTAAGGGGGCCAGGTAAGCGCTATCCCTGCCATGTTAAATTCACCTGCTTTATGTACCTTTTTCTCAGAAACAGCATTAGATAGAGGTCTAGATTTTTTATGGTAGTTAGAATAACATGTTTTACATACTTTAACACAGGGATTGATGATTTGCTGATAATTATTTATTTTAGGCAGTGAAAGTGCTAATTTAAAAAAGATTTCCAATAAAAAAGTAATAATAGTTTTTTACTTTCACTTAGAAAGAAAATGTTCTGTTAAAGTATATAAAACATGTTACTCTAACTACCATAAAAAATCTAGACCCCTATCTATCACCGTTTCTGAGAAAAAGGTACATAAACTAGGTGACCTTAACATGGTGGATATAGAGCGTACCTGGTCCCCTTAATAGAAACTATTTTTAAATTAATAATTTATGCTTTTATAATTTGCTTTTAATTTCTTGAAATGAAATAAAATTGATTTACTTTTAGCATGATAAATCGTCAAATGTTCTCTATAACTTGTACAATTGTATAGGAGTTTAAACAACAATTGATTTAATGATATCCCCAATATATGCTCACCAAAATAGACCAAATGGCTATGAAACTCAAACAATGAAACATTTTAAAGGTTTAAATTTTGAAATTAAATTATATAAAAAAAAAGAAAGAATAATATTTTTATAAAAAATTTTAACTTTTATCAATTAGTTTAATATTAATTAATTTATTATTATGCGATGAGAAATTAATTTAGAAATCCTAAAAAGATAGCTTAAATAATGTTTCATTTTTTCTTTCTTGTCGCCATGTCTTAAAAAAAGAAATTATATATTTTTAAATAAATTCACTTGCTTCTTGCTTTCTATTAAGTGTAATAAAAAGCAGTGAATTTTTTATAATTGAGTTTGGTGCTCATGCGGGCCAGATCAATATATTATAACAGAAATCTTTGCAAAAAAATAGGAATTTCATTCAAAAGAGTAGGCCTGATTTTCAAGAAGAACATTAAATGTTAAAAAAGAGTGTTTTTTAAAAAAGCTTTTTTACCTTTTTTAATTATTTGATAATGCTCACAAGAAAATAATAGATGTAGAAAATAATAAATCTTTGTACTGCTTATATATTGACTAGGCAATATGTAATTAGCAATCTATAAAAGGAAAAATTCTTTAAAATTTGAAATACAGTAAAATCCCGTTACAGTGAATTGAATTTCTAGAGACTGCCGACTGAAAAATTCGATAATGTGAAATTCCAAAATAGTGAATTAAAAAAATTAAATTTTGAACATATTGAATAAAATTATACATTTTTACTGAAGTTATGTGAAATTTTTGAAAACAAATTATTAAAAAAAAAGAAAAATATTTAAATATATATATATACTTTGATCAATTAATGGCATAATATTAATTAATTTATGATTGTTTGTTGAGAAATCATTGTAGAAATTGTAAAAAGGTAGTTTAAATAATGTTTTATTTTTTCTTTCCCATAGCCATATCTTAAAAAAGAAACAGAACAAAAATTATGTACTTTATACCCAATTAAAAATTGATTGGTAGATCACCTATTGATTATTCCAATGAAATTTCTGCATTAGATAGCATATTAGCATTGGAAGTAATAAAAGGATGCAGGAATTCCATCAGAAAACTCAACGAGGATCTACCAATCAGTCACTAAAAATGGGTCTGCAGATAATTTTCATGAAGATATGACTTGGCAGACCAGTACCATTTTAATATGCTTTTTGAGTTCTATCTAATCCTGAAATTTCAACCACGAACTTGATGTGGTATAGTTTGTGCAGCCATCGCCAGTCTAATACCATTACTGTAACTTTTAATTATTATTTATCTATTTTACAAAAAAGTGAGGATTTTTTTTTTTTTTTTTTTTTTTTTTTTTTTTTTTCTGTAGTTCCAACAATTTTTTTGGAACAAATTTTCAATATTGTATGAAATGTTTCCCATATAATGTTTTTCTGGGATTAATACTTTTTAAAAGTTACTTTGTTCAACAAATCTTCTTTTGGTCGAAAATCACAATTTTCAATGCTAGACAAACAATCACCATCTTCACTTTCACTTTTGTTTGATTATTGAAATCCTTTATTAGTTCTGCTTAAAAATTTCTGAGTTTCATTGAATATAGATCATAATTATTTGGAGATGATTTGATTAAAAAAAATTATTTTGTGTATGCCAAGCACCTTTAAATAAATAGCAGGGTTTTATTCAATATAAGTTCTGGAATTAAGGCCAGTGAATATAATATCATACTGACAACAGCCAGTAAAATATTTTATATCCATGGATGAAAGTCTTTTGTTTTCCAAATAGCGTCATTTTCTCCATCTGAACCATTTTGCTCCACTATTACTTACTGTAATAGATTACTTAGAATTATTTTAATATCACAGGTTTCTAATATTATTTTCTTAATAAGTAATCTGTGTTCTTCTGAAATTAATGTGTACTTTAACACAATCATTTTAATGTGTTTAAATTTTACACCATTTTCACACTTTGTTGAAATGTGATCATGAAAATTAATTTTATGTTAATAAAGAGGAAATTTTAACCTGATTGCCATCATTTTGAATCATTTTCATTATAAACTTTTAAAATAAAAAATTTAAATGGAAATATTTTTCAAAAATAGCTCGTGAAGGCTCATCTACAGATGAACATCTTTCTGTTTAAAAAATAATTAGTAAAATTGGTTCAGTAGTAAGCCTGGGGAAGATGATGAAAAAAACAGCTTGTGTGTTTAAATACATAGATTTTAGTTTCCAACATGTGACGAATTTAGATAAATTAAGGAAATGTAAATCGATAATTTTAAATAATTTTCCACAATACTAGAACACCGATGGTGGGGGTGGGGGAGGGGGGGGGGACTTGGTTGAAATCAATGTTTTTTGTCTAACCAAGGACATAGTCTGCCTATTTCCATACCCCTGTGTATCCCTGCTCAGCTCCCCCACTGCCCACCCCCCAAAAAAGGAAAAAAAATCCTGGCTATACTTTTGAGCAGTAAAACTTACTTCGTAATTTAATGTAAATTTTACTTTTGTAATTCACATCTACAGTAAATTCTGTCTAGGGCGGACTCTGTGTAAGCCGGAAATCTGTCTACCGCGGAAAATTTTTCAAGTCCCGGCGAACCCATAGAATTCTTGCTGCATAAGCCTGAATCTGCCTCACATGGAAACGGAAACAATTCTGAAGTCCCACCGAAACCAAAATTTTGCATAAGGTGGAAAAAAAGGGTATTTTAAAAATGAAAGGCATTTCGTTTACAAAACTTTAAAACTGATTATGTACGTCAAATACTTAATGTCGAACTCAATAATAATTAAATTCCGTAATACTTCAAAAAAGTTAATTCAAAAGAAGAGAAACTATTTAAATTTTAAGGAATTCTTGCTTATGGCCTTTTTTCCTATAAAAGTTTGTATTTAAAAGTTATTCTTATTATTGCTAGTTGAGTACACATTTATGAAAATATGTATTGTCTAAAGTAAAGTATATTATGTTTGTGTTGTGTATGCTTGTAGAATTCTGAATCTGAAGAATTCTGATCTTCACGATTCTGAAAACATTGAAGACAGCGATGATTTTAAATATATCAGGACTGCTTGAGAAGAATTAGGTGACTCGAAAATATTTTTTGTGTTCAAAGAAAAAAAAAAAAAAAAAAAGCAATTTATCAAATTACAACGACCATTTGGAAAATGATTTTTTCAAAGACTAAAATTTAAGTCATAAAAACTCGCACAGAGTTGATCATACATTATGTACGCCGTGAATTAAACATTAATAGTGTTATTACATGCAAAAATTCCAAGCGACAAAAATCGCCTGCGACTCGTACGTATTATCCACCTGAAACTTATGTATTATCCAAGCATTTCATTGGCTGTTTGGGAAAAGGCTTTTCCATCGTCAGATTTCCAAGAAATCTGACGACACATTTTAAATGAAATTTCATTCTTAAACTTCTAAACATCCCACAATATTACTTTTTACACCATCATATAGAGAAAAAAAAATTACTTTTAAATGCAATTTGTTTGAAAGCTGTATCTCAATTTGTTTCTGAGTTATTAATTTTTATTTTGTAGTTTTTATTACTTTTTTGTCATAGTGGCAACAGAAGGTATCCATCTCTGTTGAAAGTAAAGGGAAATACAGATTACTGTATAGACCAATCAGAAAATGAATAAAATGTGGATTAAACCAATAAAAACCTTCAGATATGCTTTTGATTTCCCATCCTGACGAGAACAATAACCATTTTTTAAATGGTTAAAAATACCGATGATAACAGACTTACCTAAAGAAAAAACAAGGATCGATAAAAGATTATTTTTTGATTCTTTAAACTACTATGTGAAATATGAGGTATGTAATTGTATTGGTTAAATTAAATGAGTTAAACATAAATTTACACTATGTGCAAAACTACTTAAAAGATGACAGAATTTAATTAAGTTTTTGCACTCCATTTTTGAATCCAGTATCGATTTCTTTACATCAGTAAATAAATAAATAGAAATGCTTAATTCATCTTTAAAAAGTTAAACATAAATTTACACTAAGTAGTAAAAGATAACAGAATTTAATTAAGATTTCGCACTCCATTTTTGAATCCAGTATCGATTTCTTTACATCAGTAAATAAATAAATAGAAATGCTTAATTCATCTTTAAAAATTCTGTCATCTGTTAAGTAGTTTTGCACATAGTGTAAATTTATGTTTAAATTAAATGATTTTCAATAAATTTGATAATTAAAGCAATTTCGTATTGGTAATATTTATTATTGTGTTTAAATAATGTTTTAAGAAATTATTAAAAACAATAAATTTAATAACAAGTCAGATTTCAATAAAAATTTCATTTTAAAGAACGATAATAAAAGTTTCGAAAGTAAAAAATTATACGATTTGTGCTTTCTTTTTTTTTTTTTTTTTCAGGGAGGGGAGGGGGAGCTCTTTTGCATAAGCCGGAATATTGTCTACCACGGAAAATTTTCTCAGTCCCGACCGATTCCGCCTTAGACAGAGTTTACTGTACTTTAACTTTGTTTAATTTTTATTTAGAGAAATAAAAGTTGTTTAAATGTTAAGCTCCACAAAATGTCAATACTTTAATAGGAATTTTTCAAAATGCTCATTGATTTTTTTATTAAAATATCTGAGTTGTTTTCAAAGACAGAAAATGTTTGATAATTAATACAAATAGATAAAAATATGGAAAGAATATTTGATGATGATCAGCATTTTATGAACTTAATGAGTAAAGATACAAAAATCTTCTTCATATTTCAAAGATGTGAAAGGAGACAAATTATCCAATTAAATTGATAAATTATTTTAAGCACTATTTAATGTTGAAATCGGTCATGATAGTTCAATTACATAAGTTTTATAGGATCAAAAACTATGTATAGCAATTTAAGCACCTTTTGCAGCTATGTACTGGCTAGATTGTAATTGTAGTAGTTCATTGTTTTAAAGAGCCATTTTTGCCTACTGTTGCCATATTTTTAAAAACCTAAATAATAACATTTCTAAATCTTTTTCAATTCAAAAATATATTTACATGTGAATATTAAAAGAGAAAAACACTTTTATAATAATTAAATTATTACATGCAAAAAGAATTTAATTATGAAAATTACATAATATTTAAATAAAACTATATATTTAAAATTATTTTCTTATTGCATCTAAAAGAAAACTTTTCTTCCAGATGTTATAAAAGTCCTGGAGGCAGCAACATTTTTTTGCTTAACCATTTTATACAAGTTTATTTCAAATGTGTAATTGATCTTACTTAATCAACCATGAAAAAAATCTTATCTTACTCATGAGTAAACACCAGGTTATATGTACTTAAAAACTTCTAAAATATGCAAGCAAAAATGCACTAAAAAACAAATACACTGTTAAGTTCTAAAATATATAACTTTTAATGAAAAACCACTTACCCCTAAATGCACTTCCTGTTTTCTTTAAATTTTATTATATCTAAGCATAATTATTGGTCAAATCAATAGATACTGCTTGAAAACAAATGATTATTTATAATCATTAAAAGACATGCACATTGCTACAAATTTTCATCTCATTGCAAGTAATTTTTATTGCAGTACATAACTATGCATTTTTTCTAAATTTTCAATAGTTAGATTTTGTCCTTTATCATCTAAAACCATTTTAAGTGCAGAAAATGTTCTTTGAACATCAATCAATGATACAGGGTAGCATTTGAAATACTTTAATGCTGTCATCTTGACTTTATTTGGTAGTTCATCTGCATTGTATTCAAAGAGTGGTTTGCTTTTTTCACATTTTTAAAACTTTAATTTTTACATAAGATAAAATAAAATTAACTTCTCTAATTTTTTATCCTTCCAGCAAACTTGGGAATAGCGGTAATCCACATTTTAACTGTATTTTATGAACAACATAGTTTAATAGATGATTTTTTTCCAGTTTTACAATGGACTGAATTAAAAAATTAAATATGTTTCTGTCTTATAAAGATTTTTCTGAAGGTATCATGGCCATAGCCCTAACAAATGACGGGACCAAATTTTGATCTCTCTCTGAAATTTATGTCAGGATGACTCTAAATAACTATGCCGTTAACTATCAGTCAAGATTAAAAAAATAAACTAGTCAAGTTACAAAAATCAAAGTTCTATGCTTGCAATATATTTATTGTTTGATTTTGTTAGTATTTTGAGAAAAGAAATGCAATTTCTAAAAAATCCTAAGTTCATTTGAATTTTCTGGAATAAGACTGTAAAAGCATGATGTTAATGCTGTCAAAATAAAATGAGTACAACAGTCCCATACAGATTGTCAGACTTCTTTAGCTCAGATTCTTGAAAAGTGCAAAGAAAGTGATTTAAAATATCTGCAAATTTAGCTTTTCAACTTATGCTACTGATAAAACATTTTTGACAATGAAACATTTGAAAACATATGTAAAAATATCAAATATTAATTTGATAGACAGTAATACCAATACTTCGCCAAGCAGCATCTAAATGATATTATAATTTTATTTTCAATAAAAAGCTTTACATTTTCTTTTGTAATTATATTAAATTGATTTATTTGAATTCTCAATAAAACCTAATGAGACTCTTAAACTTCACTTCCATTCACTCAGCCAATTCACCATACCATTAAACAAATTATCTGCTGTCTACTCATGAGATTTCTTATTTACACCTATTCATTTATTTATTTATTTTAATTATTAATTTTATTCATCATATTTAATGCATTTTTTCTGTATTTTAGGTGTGGAAATATCTTGAAGGAATAGTCACCCATGTTGGTATTGGTCATAGTGATGAAATAACAGCACTCCATATCTCTCCTGATAAAAAATATATTGTGAGTGTAGGAAAGGATGGTTGCATAATATGTTGGAACTTCCCTGAGTAATCAGCATGCAATATATTTTTTTATATGGGAAATATTATTTTTAAATTTTATAAATGCTTTTTTATTCAAATTGCCATCTCAGACTGTTTTTTATAATTCACCCTGTGATAAATGTATCTGTGCATTTTATTATATATATTTTGTATTTATTTATCTGTAATAAAATTTGTTTACACAGCTGAATTCATACCGAGTGATAGATATGTTGCGTTTTCTTTTTAGACAGCAAGATCAATATTCTATGACAGGCCTGTCTAACCTTTCAGCAAGCAGGGATGCACCTCAAGGGCTGGCAAACAATGAAGGGCACCATTATTTATATGATTGAAAACATACAAAATTATCTTAATTTGTAAGTGTTAGCAACACAACACATATTTTATGATGCACTGACATATTACAATAATAACTATGCACATGTAAAAATAATTTGCTAAGAAGATATAAATCATAGAAAATTTATAATTACATTTCCAACTGAGGGGCTCTTCTCAAAAACTTTTGTAATACAATGAGCAAAAAATCTTAATCCTGCCTACAATAAAAATCATGCACATGTTAATGAATTTAAAATAAAACTTTTTTAAATGAATTTTTATATTAAAAAAAATCTAGTAACAGGAAACATTCAAAAGACACACACACACATGTTATAGGATGTCCATACATATTATTGTTTTACCAATTCCCATGTTAAAATACACTACAGAGAAAACCTTGATGTTTGACCTATAACATATTTCTATATGATCTATTGATGTACAATATATCTGATCTACAAAAAAAATAATAATAAATAAATAAAAAAAATGCAAACATTTAGGATTTACAATTTTTAAGCATTTACAAAAAATGTAGTTACAAGAAACATTCAAAAGGGTGCCAAGAAATCCTTTTTTTTTCTTTCTAGCCGATGACCAGGCCCTTACCTGCCGGATTGCCCCAGCTTAACGGGTTTAGTACCTGACATCAGGGCGGGTGAACGCCTAATCACCGCAAAGCAGCAATAAACCTGACATCATTGCCTCAATCGTCATCCTATCAGCAGCGCCTACTGCTCGTTTGTGTATACTTTGTTTTGCCGGTTACTTAACGTTATTTTCTGTCATTTGGCACCTGCACATTGCTACTCAAGTTGGTCTCGTAATTTTGAACCTCGATCAGATGATGAGACCTTCACCTGGCAAGGCACCTCCAGAGGTATAATTTACAGGTAACTTGGAGGACTTTGCACCCACGACGGATTTTACATGCACTAGGCGCCATTAGCATACATGACAGAATTTTAGCCGGCAGATATCCTGGGTCCTGCGACCAACGGCTACGAGTATAATGCTCTACCAGCTTGGCTACCACTGCCCGATCTAATTGGGATAGCTTGGAATTTTTTAAGCCTAATTGTTGATGCATACTTGTCAAATGAAAATGATTATTTTTTTTATTTTTTTTTTTTGGAGAGGGTAGAGAAAACAAAGAATGGGGCTATGCAGATAGACAAATTGCACCAACTGTTAATTTTTTGGGCCGAATGGTTAGGCAAACTTAAAGTTGCAAGGGACATAAGACTACGCCTTTCTACCATACCCCACCGGGTAAAAACTGGCTCCCTGGGCTTTGACATTGGAGCAGGTCCGGTAGCTCCTGCAGAAAGCGCATATATAAAGAGAGGCATTGTCCAACAAAAAAAAAAAGATTAAAAAATAATACATAAAATAAAAAAATTATAAATAACAATAAAAAGATATAACATTATTTTTTATTGTTATTTGTTTTATTGTTATTTGTATTGTTTTATTGTTATTTTTTATTGTCATTTAACATGCCATTTTTTCCTCTCTTTTTTTTTTTTTTTTTTGTGCGCATGAAGAGGATTCTTCATATGCTGCCCCGAAATACGTATCATAATGATAATTCAACGTGAGCATTTTTTTTTCTTTTTAAAAAAAATATTTATAACCTGAAACAGACAGATTGTTAGTATGGGGTGGGGTGTCCCGCTGAAAATCGATGTGTGTGTTTTTTATTTTTTGTTTTTTTTTCCTACTGTGATATTATGTCTATCTTTTCAATTAGCCATCTGGCCACTGTTTACCCTTGTTCTGTATGTGTTTGTTGTTTGCTAGTTGGCTGCACCAAAGTTGCTCGTTATTTGTTATTTGGACCAGATGGTGTTGTTTTGTTAGCGGGCAGAATGTAAGATAGTGTTTAGGGGTTCCAATTTCTTCACATGCGCAGTTTGGTGTGTTTTTGCGTTTAAATCTGTGTAGGTAGTCGGGAAATGCTCCATGACCTGTGTAAATTTGACTTAATAGTTTGCAGCCCCATTAGTCTGCTTGTGTTAACTGTTGGGAAGTATTCATATGTTGTCTGCCCTTGTACCCGTAATCCCACTCAAACTGCCATTGTTTTATTATAAGCTCTTTGATTGTTCTTTTTAAGTTAGATATTGGTCTTTCTAAGTTATATGGTACATTATTCGATTGATTTTGTGCTGCATGTTTTGCTAATTTGTCGGCATCTTCGTTGCCTTGTATGCCTATGTGCGCCTTTACCCAGCTTATTTTGAACTTTTTATCTGATTTTTTTTATTGTTTCGTGTATTGAATCTATTAGTTGTGTAACATTGAAAGGTTTACTAAGTGCTTGAATGGCTGACATGCAGTCCGAGTGAATTCTTCTCCTGTTATGTTCCCCCATTCTGCTGCCTTGAGTATAGCTAGTACTTCAGCTTGGAAAACGCTATTAAACTTCCTTAGTGGTGTTGAGCATGTGTTTCTTTTCTTTTCATTTTCATATGCTACGAATACTGAACCTGTAGTTCTAGATTCCAATTTTGACCCATCTGTGTAAATTGTGATATCTTTAAAGTTGTGTCCTATGGTCGGTTCTATTGTTTACGCCGGGTGTGTGTGCCATATGTTTATTTTTTTAACATAGTCCGTATGTTTAAGTATTGTTCCGTATAAGTTTACTGTTTCCCTTAGCCTTGAGACTGTGCCGTATGCTGCTTCGTATTTGACTTGTAGATGAATTGGAACCAGGCCTGCTAGAACCTGAAGGGCCGCGGTTGGGGCTGTTTTATATATGCCTTGACTATGGCCAGCAGGAGGTGTCTTTGGCAAGTTGTTAGTTCTTCCTTGCTTCTTGTGTTAAGGCTGTGTCCCCAAATTGGGGCTGCATAAGTCAGTGTTTTCTCGACTACTGTTCTATACCAAATTTTCAATAAGTCTGATTTGAGACCCCATCCCCGTGAGACCATGGCGCTCATCATGTTGAAGGTGTTCCTAACTTTTGCTGATTGTGTTTGGCATTGAGTTAGCCAGTTGAGATTTTTATGAATTATTATACCTAGGTATTTAATTTGTTCCTTCCTTCAAGTTCCCTGTTGTTAAATTTTATGCCCTTTATTTTGTGTGTCCTCTGTTGGGAGGTTTCCTATATGTGTTCTGTTTAGATACATTAGTTCTGTTTTATCCCAATTAAGTGTTAGGTTGTAGCTGTGATCTATTCATTAAATTCTTTAATTATTTTGTTTGCTAATTTGACTAGTTTTGCTTTCGTTTTTTTCTTAATATTAAAATAAAATCATCTGCAAATGCTTGGATTCTTACGTTATCCCCCCAATTTTTCTTCAGTGCTGTGTCTGCTATGGCAGCTGCCTTGTGGGCAACCGCCGAATGTTTGTTTTGTTGTTTTTATCCCGTTCTCTTCTAGGGTTATGAATCTGTCTTTTTAAAAGCTTTTTATCCAGTTTGTCAGGTATGTAGGGCAGGGTGATTGCTTTAGGTTTTAGGCTATAATGGGCCATCTGATGTTGTCAAATGCTCCCTTTATATCCATGGCTATTAGCAAAGTTTAGTAGTCATCTTCATTGTCCTTTTTTATATTTTTTATAAGGTTGTTTAGTGCGTGTTCGCATGAGATTCCTTGTTTAAAACCGTATTGTTTTTCACTTCAATATTTGTTTATTGTGAGGTGGTGTGTTATCATACCATGTGTTATATAATAACATCCTTCCCAATTAAAATTAATTTAAAAAACTATTTTAAAATATTTAAATTAAATCAAAAAACTTCTTTACTTTCAAAATTTAAATTCTACCTTTAAATATTCATTAATTTTCGTTAAGTTCGTTTTTCGGTTAAATTTCACTTAAAAACAATTTAATTTAATCGCCATAAAAGATCGTCAAAAATTATCAATAATAAAATAATAAATCTTAAAATTAATACTTTCTACCGTAATAGAATATTTTTATAATAATTTCAAATCTAAAATTCATCATTTAACATTATTTCATTCAAACACTTTTATAACTCTGTGTGGCATCGTCGATTTTAAATCAGCCAATCAACGACGTCCGTTCTAACGGCGGGTTCGTTGATAGCGTCATCTCGCTCTCTTCCTGCCTGGATTCTAGGGTGAGCGGACGTATTCCGCTCTCGGTGGCACCGCCTTTTTCTTTTTCATGGCATATCGGCGTCGGGCTAAACGGGTCCTTCGCTTGATATTGCCATTTTAATATCTCACTTAAAAATAACCTTAAACTTAAATCTTTCATTTAAGAAAATTTTGTAAGGTCATTGGCAGATTTGCTTCTCACAATATTGTTTTACATGAATCTGTTGTCACCGACGCGATGGAAAAGTATTGTCAAAATGAGATGAAAAAGGAAAACTTCAAGATGTGGATCAACGATCTTCATAACAATTGAAATATGTGTCGTTCTACGCCATCCATTCATTTTCTTGTGAATAAGCGATTGTGAAAATGTATTTGGATCTACCAGTGTATAATGTTTGAAAGATGCTATCAACAGGTATGAACTTCTTCAGTTTATCTGGGCGTGGTCCAACAGAATTTCCGAGATCGTTTTTCCTTTTCAATATTTAAATCTCGCAGTAGTCATACTGTTTATTTCGACAAGAAATGCAAAAAATTATTGTTTCTATGAACTAAAAAGCGAACTATGTGGTGGAACTTTTACAGCAGTAATCTATTAATTTGATTATTTTCATTAGAAGATCATAACGAATGACGATGTTGAAATGATCAGTATTAATCTATCTTCAATGTTGTTGAAGTAAAATTCTATGCACCTTTAATATTTTATAGAATAAAAATTTAAGAATGTTCGTATATAATAATGAAATATTTTGATAATATAATTGTAAAAGACAGATGCATCTCGTTTTCTCTTATCTCTCCCCATTCCCCCCATTTAATTAAAATAATACTATAATAAAGAGAATTGTTTATTTAAATATATTTGTGTATTTTTCTGTGTTTTGATTTACGGGTCTCTGAATATTATCATAAAGTGCCAAATTAATTTATTACAATTATGTACTAAAGAATTATTAATTATAAAGGTTCAAAAGTAAATATTTAACACTTGGCACAATTTAAATATGTTCAACATATACAATTTTCAAGCAAGAAGTTCTCTCTGTTCAGGTAAGTCTAAGGTTTATTATTTATATTTTACCATGAAGTTACCAAGTTATATTCATTTACTTCTCTCACATCCAATGTATTACTAACCACTAACGATCACTACCCAAAATTAATAACAAACTTTCTCCTCTCTAATTCATGAATTAAATCTACATAATATATTTATAACTCCTATTTTTAATTAAATTTAAATTTAAAATCCTTCCTCTTCTTTCTATTTATTTTTTTTTACCTAACATTTATGGTGCCTTTGCCAAACTTTCGAACTTCTATCTTTTTAATGGGACTCTTTCTGGGTTATTTCTTTCAGTATTGTGGCGATGATTAAATGATCGTTTAAGTGGTTAGAACAAATTGCGAAGGTCTTTTAATATATTACTATTGATTGTTAAAGAAATAATAAAACTGGAAACGTCTTACTTGAAATGTAGACAATGAAGAGGCAATTTGATGAAAACAAATAATATTCTTTATTTCGGTCGTTAGTAGCAGTAGAAGGTTAAGAAAATACTTGCTTCTGGTCACCATTTTAAAATAGAAGAACTAATCTTTTAAGAAGAACAATAGCAGCCAACATGGAATAAATCCATGGGATTCCTTTTAACGAGAGCAGCACAACTTTAAAGCATTAAACTTTGAGAAAAAAAAAAATCCACTTAAATAAAATATCAAACTCATTCGGCCAAAAAAAAAGCGGCACGACATTCGAACGGCCGGCGGGCCGCGCTCCGCTAAAACTACGTTAAAGGACTACATCTTTTTCTGACAACATCAAACCAAATTCTGAATTGAAAATTAACGAGTTTTAGTTTTTAAATGATGAATACGGGGTTGACAAAGTAATTAAAAGGCAGAATTTAAATTGATTAGCTAAATTAACATTTACGGGAAATTAATGAAAATCGAATTACAAGCTGCAGAATTTAAAAAGTTTCACTGATTGGAAAACGAAACAAAACGATTCTCCTGTCAGCGATCGGCGTCAAAAGAGGGCGGAGCATAATTTCAATGACGTCATCATAATGCAAGCTGTCTCCATCGATACGAGAGCTCCAAGATATGTTCCTAAAATACGGAGTGCGCATGCGCAAGCTGCCGATCCGCTCCCAACGCAGATATGAATATCGGCGGTGAAAAATGAACTTGCTTTACGGTGAGGGATAAAAGCGTCAACATCGCGGCGTAAAGATTGAGTTTAAATAGACATCGATGCAAAAAAATAGCTGAAAGGAAATAAAAATAAACCAAATTTAAATACTGTGAGAAGTATTCTCACATTACCTCCCTTCACCGAGAAAATTTTGTAAGACCAGGAGATGTAAAAGGCAAAATTGATCAAAAACCTTTTACAGAAAATGGGATGACAAAATTTTGAACTGCCAAAGCGAAAAAAATCATTAAAGTCGAACAATAAAATTTAAAGTTAAGGTGGTGGGAAAAAAAATTGGTGATTTAACAGTTGAAAAAAAAAATTGGTGATTTAACAGTTGAAAAAAAAATTGGTGCTGGAAAAAAATATTGGTGCTGGAAAAAAAAATTGGTGCTAGAAAAAAAAATTGGTGACCAAAAGTAAGAGAGAGAAAAAGAATATACATTGCATAAAGTACATTCATAATCCAAAAAGTATACAATACATCAAGTATACAATAAAAATGCCAAAAATACAGTAACATTGGCAAAACCTTCTAATTGATCTCATAAAATTATCCTAAAAATGTTAACATATTCTGAGTTAACAAAATTGAGATCATTGACTAGTCATAACAATTTTTGCTATCTTGGTACCAAATAAAAACAGAATTAACTTCTGATAAAAGTTGCAAATACAAAAGCAACAAAAAAAGTCAGGAAACATTTTGTAGTTTGACTTTTACAACATGCCTAGGACTTTTTAATTTTAGAATTATATCTAAAAAAGAAAGAGTTTTCTTTATTACTCTTAACATGAAAGGAAATGAAATGGCCATATATAAATAAACTTTCATAAAACATAATGATATCCTTTTAGTGTATCAAACTTTAGTATTTCATTTAAAATAAAACAGACAACCAATTGTATGTGATACCAATTGTGTAATTGAGTCGTGCACTACCCAATCACCCAAACAAGGTATCCCATAAAAACAAGTTGCTATTTCAATTAAAAGACATGTCATAATTAAGTGTCATAAATCCCATCTTAGACACAATTTCTTTGAACTTTATACTTTACTAAATAAAAATTTCAATGTATTAGTCATAAGAATTCTTAATATATATATATGAGACTCAAAAGATTAGGTAAATATACATATACCATGGTTTTTCTTCAAAATATGATAGACTGGTGATCACCAAAAAAAAATTTTTAAGTACTTCCATATAGAATGAAAGAAAAAAATTTGACAAAATCATGAGTTTATAAAACTAAAATACCATGTACCAGGAATATAATTTTAAAATAATCATTTAAATATAATATAGAAATAAAATTATTACAATTCAATGTTAAGCTCACAATGATGATAATGACGAAGATGAAATCATCAGCAACACTGTAAACAAACACAAAATTAGATATCTATATGTAAATATTGAAGTCCACAACCACGTCGATGACCATCATGCCCTAGCCACCAGCATATCTATGAACAAAAATAAACACATATATGAACTCCTACGTAAAATTTTAGGTGGCTTGGATCTCCTAGCAAGGCTCCTAACATCTTAAGTAAAAGAAAATTTTAATTATAAATAAGAATATAGTAACATTGTGTAACTGCAGGTGTGTAAGGGCAATGTTTTTGGAATCAAAATGATGTTCATTGAGTCCAGAGCCATATGGAACAAGGCTATTTGAGATAAATAGATGTCACTGAATGTTTAGTAACACAAGATGAGGTGGTACACTGGTATAGTGCTGTCGAAAAAAAAAAACTGGAACATTCACATAATAATCATCAAAATAGATGATCTTTGCATGATGACATTAGAACATTTTAACATGACGAGACACTTCGTAGAAAGTGAGAATGCATTGCATTCTCTTTGAAGCACTTAACTGACGACATCGTACTCATTACTGCAGAGCAATCATAACTCTTGCGACACATACATGAATCACTTTTGCAGAGTTAACAAGGACGAGAAGTCGATGGTGCACTTATGATGAAATGTAGTATGATAGGACATAATCAGGAGTTGAGGTCAAGAAGCACTTTTTTTTGTAAAAAAAATTTTACTAGATGATTTATAGAAAAAAAATTCTATATATATATAAATGCGCTGGTAAAAAAAATTTCCATCTAGACTTGTGCTTTTCTGTAATCTTCTTGTATTATTTGTAGGTATGAAGAGAAGACATTAATAAATTTCACTTTCTTCATAAAACATTGAAAACTTCAAAATGAAGATCATTTTTACTATTCAATTCTTCATAAAACAAAAAATCTTGAAAATGAATATAATCA
The DNA here is from genome assembly GCA_963932465.1 of Maratus speciosus. Classification (NCBI taxonomy): domain Eukaryota; kingdom Metazoa; phylum Arthropoda; class Arachnida; order Araneae; family Salticidae; genus Maratus; species Maratus speciosus. The sequence goes on from OZ010791.1 coordinate 148,527,234, forward strand.
TTCTTTTTTTTTTTTTTTTTTTTTAAACATAGTAAAGTAATGAGGCAAATGGCAAAATAAAGACTTAGAGGCTTTGGGTATGAAATAAAATTAAAGTAAAAGGCACTATGTACATAATAAATAAATAAATGTGGGGAACTTTTCAAAATAACTTGATCTTGCATAAACACTGTAACAAATATTCACAAACTTCTTATATAAATTGAGAATTTACACTTGATTATCAATGAGCAAAAATTTTGCAATGTGAGGATGAATTGCTACACACAAGCAAAAATTAACTCTGAATACTTTTAATTGCACGTGCTAGAATATTTGGAGAAAATGCAGCATAAAATTATGTTATTGAAGGTAAAACACATCAGTAATTTTCAGGTAATATAAATTTAAACTTCCTTGTTTTGAGAAGACTTAGAATAAAGATATGGTGTGAGTAACTGAGTTCTAGCAGCAGACAAGTCAACAATTTCACTTGATGAGGATATTTGCTCTCACATGAGAAACGTTAACTGGCACACTATTATAATCAGTAATGAAAGCTATTTATTTATTTTTAAGAGAACAAAGTAGTAAACAATATTTGTAGCTTCACAAACCGAAGAACTCTAATGTAGTGGTTTCATAAATGGATATTTGCCTATAAATGAAAAACATCTCCACCAGGCATCTTATGGCTGAATACGAAGCACACAAAAAATTAAACTATTGTAGATGTAGGAAACTTTTGAAGAAGTAGGTAGGTAATTTTATAATTTTTAGCTTCCATGATAACATGTGCAACAACAGAGAAGAGACCAGAAGAAATGGATGTCACACAAAACCACTGACCACCTTCATCAGGTAAGCAACAAATGAATGGAAGAAAAGTCTGAAGAATGTCATTACAGGTAATTAAAAAATTTTCTAGCAGCATATACAGGAACAGTCATCATCAAATATGGCAAAAAGCACATAACTTAACAGCTATTGATAGTTAATAAGTATATAAAAGTAATCTTCACTATTGGCAAGGAAAAAATATTTTTCTTATGGTGAATGGAATTTTTAAGTAGAACTGTTACAGGATTGAAGAAGCCCCATTTCATTTTAAATGAAAAAAACAATAATGTTGCTCTTTTTATTTTTATAAAGCAACATGAGAATGAGGTATGATGATGTCGATGTGGATATGTCATGCATAGACTTATAAATTTGTGAAAAGAATTGAATTTGCCAAAGAGAATTGAAGCAATGAAAATTTTGAACATTTTCAATTTGTTAGCTGAGAGTTCTATAACAACATCAATAGGTAAATTTAAAAACAGGAACAGTTCTTTAAATATTAGAGATGAAATCAAACTAGTCCACAAGACAACATGCTAACCATACATATCAGCATATTTCACAAATCATCTAAGGAGCAAGTCTAAGAACTTTTCAAAGGCGATAACTGTTTATAAATTTTCATATTATATTTTTGTTATTAAGAGAAGCAGGCAATACCTCAAAATAATCATACAGGATAATTACTACTATAAATTACTTGAAGAATACCAAACTTCAGTTGGAGAAAATAGGCATAATTGATGAGATGAGAATAACTTTAGGTGAAGAACAAAATTTCTCAGCAACAAGAATTAAAAATAACACTTCAATAAAATTTCAATCATTTTTTAAAAAATATATTTATATATTGAAATTCAAATTTATAATTCATTTAAAGTGCCATTACTAAGTAGAAAATTAAAAAAAATAACCCAAAAGCCATGCCTCCTAAAATATCATATCATGTTCTTGAGAACAATTTTTGCCAAACTTCAAATTCATTGAAATTATTTGAGAACATAAATTCATTTGTAAAAATATTTCAATTTCAACAATTATTCTTCAAAATTATTTTTAATTCCACAATTTTTAATCAATTAAAAAAAATATGTAACTGCCTCAGAATTCTATTCTTAAAAATAGAATATTGCTATTATTTGCACCAACATAAAATTCATTTTCAATATTGTAATCATATAAATTCATTTCTTGATTTGAATAATAATATATTCTACAAAATATAGTAAAATTTAAATATGAATTCTTTAGAATATTGTAAAAAAAATTGTAACTATGTAACATAAAAAAAATGGCGTAACTCAAGAATTTTTCAGAATGAGAACATCAAATATTTTACAATATTTTCATAAATTATATCCAATAAACCTTGAATTAAAGAAACCATTTTCTTTTGAACTAATGAGAACAATTACTCAAAAAAATTTTACTTGACTTTCTTGAATAACGATCTTAATTTTCTTCAAAAATTAGAACAAGTTTCATGAAAATGTAGCTTCTATTAAAATATTTCAACCAAAAATCTCATAATTCTTAAAAAAAAGAACAAAAAGTTCTAAAAAAATTATCTTCTAGAATTAGTAATTTGAAAATTGCAATATCCCAAAGCAACATCGTTGCAATTCGAAAGGTACTACGGCGCCAAATTGTGGCGATAAGAAATGTGATCGTTTAAGTGGTTTAGAAGTACACGTTGTGAAGTTCTTTTAATAAATTACTATTGATTGTTAAAGAAATAATAAAACTGGAAACGTCTTACTTGAAATGTAGACAATGAAGAGGCAATTTGATGAAAACAAATAATATTCTTTATTTCGGTCGTTAGTAGCAGTAGAAGGTTAAGAAAATACTTGCTTCTGGTCACCATTTTAAAATAGAAGAACTAATCTTTTAAGAAGAACAATAGCAGCCAACATGGAATAAATCCATGGGATTCCTTTTAACGAGAGCAGCACAACTTTAAAGCATTAAACTTTGAGAAAAAAAAAAATCCACTTAAATAAAATATCAAACTCATTCGGCCAAAAAAAAAAACGGCACGACATTCGAACGGCCGGCGGGCCGCGCTCCGCTAAAACTACGTTAAAGGACTACATCTTTTTCTGACAACATCAAACCAAATTCTGAATTGAAAATTAACGAGTTTTAGTTTTTAAATGATGAATACGGGGTTGACAAAGTAATTAAAAGGCAGAATTTAAATTGATTAGCTAAATTAACATTTACGGGAAATTAATGAAAATCGAATTACAAGCTGCAGAATTTAAAAAGTTTCACTGATTGGAAAACGAAACAAAACGATTCTCCTGTCAGCGATCGGCGTCAAAAGAGGGCGGAGCATAATTTCAATGACGTCATCATAATGCAAGCTGTCTCCATCGATACGAGAGCTCCAAGATATGTTCCTAAAATACGGAGTGCGCATGCGCAAGCTGCCGATCCGCTCCCAACGCAGATATGAATATCGGCGGTGAAAAATGAACTTGCTTTACGGTGAGGGATAAAAGCGTCAACATCGCGGCGTAAAGATTGAGTTTAAATAGACATCGATGCAAAAAAATAGCTGAAAGGAAATAAAAATAAACCAAATTTAAATACTGTGAGAAGTATTCTCACAAGTATTGTTTATTTATTAAAATTCAATAGATAATTTCTGCAATATGATTTAAATATATAAATTTCTCATGCATTCTCCGGGACTTCTTCAGGAAAAATATTTAATTGTTGCTATATATACGTTTGTTATTGTTTAATATATATATTTTTTATTTTGAAAATACATTTTTTTTCTGTTACTACATATTTTTAAATATATAAGAATGATTTTGAAATAATGATTTACGATGTTATTAATTGATTACAAGGTCAATATTCCTAAAAATTAATTTTTTTTTGTGATTTCTCTCATCAGTGTATGGTTGTGGAGACCTGATCAATCTTTACATCCATTTTGTTATTATGTCCCTGATCCAGACATTTTCACATTAACATTGATTTGAATGAATCACAATTCATTTGGTGTCATTTTTTTTTACTCCCAAGGTTGTGCAATATAAGAATTTTTATATAAAATTTTCAGGTTTGATTTTCATTTACATAGGTTTAGGAGTATTATGGCTCTCTATTAGGATAAAATAAAATTTCAAATAAACATTTTTATACAAATAATATTCAATTTTATTCTGAGAATAAATTTTTCAATTATATAGAAACTATTTCAATCTGATTTTTCTATCGAAATGCAATAATTTATATTTATTTTCTGGATGGTTTTCCATATCAGGAAAATTATTTACATACCAGAATATTTATTTTTGTTTTATTTGCAAAATTTTAGTACATGTTATGAATTTTTTACATTGTTTAAAAAATTACTTAATATATATATAAAGTTAAAATTGCATTTTACTTTCTTTTTACATTTTATTGATAAATTGTGATCAATTAGGTTTGAGTTTATAAATGGGTAGTCCATGTTTTGCTGGCCAAAACAAGCAGTGTACTAGTACGTAATAGTACACTGGGATCTATTTGTTTTTACCATTCAGCATTCTTGATATGTCATAATTTTATCATTTAAAATTTACCATAGCTACAAACTACACCAACTTAATTTTTTAATATATGATATTTTATTTTGGATATCAGTATCATGTTGCTACAATTTTTTTTTATATATACTCAACTATTAATTTTCTTTTTACATTAAATTTATAAATTATGGTCATTTGACAATTATGAATTTTTAACTTATATGTCCATTTTAATCAATTAAATTTCTGAATATACTTATATATCTCTTGTCATACAACCTTAAATTTGTTTAAAAATGAAATAATTTACAAAAGATATGGATATAAATATATGAAAATTATACTATTTTCCAGATTTTATTAATATTTATCAAACAAGACTTACAATAGCTGCAATTCTCTCAGGTCATTTTAATATTACCCCTTAAAATTCATTTATTTATTTTTTTCATGCTATAGCATATTCAGTTTTAACCACCGGTTTTTAGATAATACTTTTTTGGTAGTTTTGTTTGTACACAACGGTTTTGTGGATTAGCCTGTGCATATTAAACCGAAAAATCCAGTGTTTTGTGGCAACAGACTATTTTTCATTTGGAAATTCGAGGCTCTTTTTACTGTTATGAAGTCAAGTTAACCCTGTCCTTGTACTTTTGAGCGCCACCAGATTTCTGGGTCTCAGACAGTTTAGAGAGTCCAGTCACAATTTCTGGACGCAATAACTTAAATTTTAATTCCTATTTTATCGATTTTTTTCTTGCCATGATTGTCTCGTTTTGCGTTACAATCCAGAGCAGTAGAATCTCGTAATTCTCGCTGGCATTTAGTTAAGGGTCGTGACACAAAGGAATATGGCATTCCTCCGCCTTCCAGTCTTGTTCTGCGGTTTAGGAAACTTCGGATAAAATCCATTTATTTTATAATATTTATTTGATGCTATAGCTAAAGTTCAAACTTATTTATTTATTATTCACTTACAATAGCAATTGTTGGACTTTGAGAGAATATAGTGTTGTTATTTTGCTGAGGAATTTATTTTTAATGATAAAGTTAGTTAAATTTAAAGGGTACCCTATAGCTTATAAAATTGAGAAAGAAATATATAAAAATGAAAAATAAGAAAATGAAAAATATGATAAAATATTGAAATGAAAATAATGAAATGATAAATAAAAATATAAAATGAAATATAAAAATGAAAAATAAAAAATGAAATGAAATGAAAAAATTGAAATAATACAATAAAATGAAATGTATATATAAAAATATATATTAGACTGATCTAGGCGAATGTTAGGACTTTGTTTGTGTGTTGTGTAGAATGTTTGTTTTTTCCCTCAGGCTGACCTGGTCTAATTCAGTTATGATGAGCACACACAGAGGGTAAACTTGGCTTAGCTTGGGTAATTTAACCTTCCAATAAGTCCCTCACGGTGCAGTTATATCTATTTTGGATATCATGGGCAGTATACTTATCAAATTGAGCAGAATAGTTTGTTTGAGTTTGTAAATATTTTTTTTTTTGGTTTAACGCTAGGAGACTTAGATCAGTCATTCCATTGTTGTCGAAGGTCATACTATGGGGCAACTGCCTTACGTTTTTGACCTGTGTACACAATGAAGAGATTGTATATTGCAATCTATTTTTTGCTGCTATTTTACTTATTTCCTCAGCATTTAACATTTCAGTACCAATATTTTTTTAAAGAAAAAATTTATGAAATAATAATAAAAATTATTAGCCAAATTAAATAATACTATGAAATTTAATTATTATTCCTTTAAAAAATTTCAAGTAATATTGGACATATATATTTTTTTTAAAAAAACTCAGATTTCTAAGCTAAAATTACTGAATATATTCAATTTTTAGAATTTTTTTTTATGTGGATATACAGATTTGTTATATATTGTAAAAGTTCTAGATAAATAGTAACGTAAATATGCTATTTTATTTTGCCCTTTTAAAATTATTTATTCAGTTGTGAGAGTCATATATACATAGGTCACTTACCTTATCCTTACTTTGGTGCAATACATTGAGGTCTTGGAGAATGTCTCGGGTTTCTTCATGGTGAAATTTTTAACTTACCTGAACATCTATTTCCTGTAAAAATTTGTTGTTTTGGTTCTATGTGTTTTCATCTTTGGTTCTATGTGTTTGCATTACGATTTGATGTTTATTTGTATTTGTTATGTCAGTATTTGAGTATGCCAAAGATTTTAGAAAAAATTGTATACTTATATTTTTATATAGCATATTTTATGTGTAGGCGCAAGCGTATTTATTTATATATATATTTTATACATTTTTATGTTGTGTTTATGTTGATATGTGTCAATTGTCCAAGAAACTGGGGCAGATAATTCCTTTTGATTTTGGCTTTGTTTTTAAGTTTTGGAAAGTTCAAATTGCTCGATGCCACAGGCAATAACTTTTTTTTTTAATGCTTTTTTTTTCCTTAGGGGTAAGGTAAATGTTATATAATAACATCCTTCCCAATTAAAATTAATTTAAAAAACTATTTTAAAATATTTAAATTAAATCAAAAAACTTCTTTACTTTCAAAATTTAAATTCTACCTTTAAATATTCATTAATTTTCGTTAAGTTCGTTTTTCGGTTAAATTTCACTTAAAAACAATTTAATTTAATCGCCATAAAAGATCGTCAAAAATTATCAATAATAAAATAATAAATCTTAAAATTAATACTTTCTACCGTAATAGAATATTTTTATAATAATTTCAAATCTAAAATTCATCATTTAACATTATTTCATTCAAACACTTTTATAACTCTGTGTGGCATCGTCGATTTTAAATCAGCCAATCAACGACGTCCGTTCTAACGGCGGGTTCGTTGATAGCGTCATCTCGCTCTCTTCCTGCCTGGATTCTAGGGTGAGCGGACGTATTCCGCTCTCGGCGGCACCGCCTTTTTCTTTTTCATGGCATATCGGCGTCGGGCTAAACGGGTCCTTCGCTTGATATTGCCATTTTAATATCTCACTTAAAAATAACCTTAAACTTAAATCTTTCATTTAAGAAAATTTTGTAAGGTCATTGGCAGATTTGCTTCTCACAATATTGTTTTACATGAATCTGTTGTCACCGACGCGATGGAAAAGTATTGTCAAAATGAGATGAAAAAGGAAAACTTCAAGATGTGGATCAACGATCTTCATAACAATTGAAATATGTGTCGTTCTACGCCATCCATTCATTTTCTTGTGAATAAGCGATTGTGAAAATGTATTTGGATCTACCAGTGTATAATGTTTGAAAGATGCTATCAACAGGTATGAACTTCTTCAGTTTATCTGGGCGTGGTCCAACAGAATTTCCGAGATCGTTTTTCCTTTTCAATATTTAAATCTCGCAGTAGTCATACTGTTTATTTCGACAAGAAATGCAAAAAATTATTGTTTCTATGAACTAAAAAGCGAACTATGTGGTGGAACTTTTACAGCAGTAATCTATTAATTTGATTATTTTCATTAGAAGATCATAACGAATGACGATGTTGAAATGATCAGTATTAATCTATCTTCAATGTTGTTGAAGTAAAATTCTATGCACCTTTAATATTTTATAGAATAAAAATTTAAGAATGTTCGTATATAATAATGAAATATTTTGATAATATAATTGTAAAAGACAGATGCATCTCGTTTTCTCTTATCTCTCCCCATTCCCCCCATTTAATTAAAATAATACTATAATAAAGAGAATTGTTTATTTAAATATATTTGTGTATTTTTCTGTGTTTTGATTTACGTGTCTCTGAATATTATCATAAAGTGCCAAATTAATTTATTACAATTATGTACTAAAGAATTATTAATTATAAAGGTTCAAAAGTAAATATTTAACACTTGGCACAATTTAAATATGTTCAACATATACAATTTTCAAGCAAGAAGTTCTCTCTGTTCAGGTAAGTTTAAGGTTTATTATTTATATTTTACCATGAAGTTACCAAGTTATATTCATTTACTTCTCTCACATCCAATGTATTACTAACCACTAACGATCACTGGCCATCATTTAATAGTAAAACTTTCTCTCTTTTCTAATTCATGAATTAAATCTACATAATTTTTTATAACTCCTATTTTTAATAATAATTTAAATATAAAATCCTTCTTTCCCTTTATTTTATTAATTTTTTTTTTACCTAACACCATGTATAATTCTTTCTAGTATTTTGCTAAAAGCCGGCAAAAGGCATATCTGTCTGTAGTTTTTCGGTTCTTTTGGGTCTTTGCCTTTTTTGTGGAATAGAACTACTGTGCCGATTTTAAAGAATTTAGGGAAATAATTTAGATATAGGCAGGTGTTGTATAATGTTAGAAGTAGTTCTGGTGCTGCTCTATGGATTCTTTTTGTTAGGTTGTAGTCTATGTAGTCATAACCTGGGGCTTTGTTTTGTTTTATATTTTTTATTATTCTATTTAGTTCTTGTTTTGTTATTAGTGGTGATTTAGATTCATTATTTTCTGGTATTAGTTTGTGCTCTATTGAGGAGTCCGTTAGGTATGGGTTGTTTAAGAAATGGTTTAGCATTTTTTTTATTATTACTTCTTGGTCGTTTGGCAGTATATTAACAAGTCTTGAGGGGCTTGTTTTCTTGCATGATGCTAGTTTATATTGCTGGCCATATGTGTTTGTGACTTCTTCGCAGTATTTTTTCCAGGAGTCTCTTTTTGCTTTCTGTACAATTTTTTTTAGTTTTCCTCGTTCTTTTTTGTACTCTATATGAAATTTTTGTTTGATTTTGCCGTCTACTTGCTTTTGGAATCTTCTCCTGAATGCTCTTACCATATTTCTTGCTACTTTGATCTCTTGTGTCCCCCACTGTGGTGCTGATAAGACCGGGGTTTTCCTCTGTTTGTAGCAGGAAAAAGCTATTGATGTTATTTCATTCTGTAATCTTAAGGTTATACTATCAAGCTGGTCTATATGTGTTGTTTTCCTTAGTTCCTGTATGTATTTATTTCTTATTTGCTTTATTTTTTTCTCAAATTTTGCGTGTTTGCCGTATTTAGTTTCCAGCCTATGTCTTTGATAGCATGCGTTATCAAATTTAATTTAAAATTTTATATATTTATGATCACTACCAGATTCATTGTCACTTGCCTCCTATTCTGTGATTTGTTCCCCTAGTTTTGGTGTCGCTATGGTTAGATCTGGCTATCCTTCTAATTTCTTTTTTCGTCTTACGGTTCTGAACGATGCTGGCACCCCTGGGGAGTTTTAGACGAAAAGTGAATTCAGGAGAAGGAAGTGTGTAAGTTTTTTTCCTCTGTCGTCAATATCTGCATAACCCCATTGCTGCGAGTGTACGTTAAAGTCCCCTGTCAGTAGTATTTCACCCTTGGCTATCTTCAGGGTGTCTTCCACTTCCTGGAGCACAGTTTCAATTTCTACCGACGGGGGAGCATAAACATTTATTATTGTTATTGTACCAATTTTGTTTTCTATTTTTATTCCCGTTGTGTATTCTTTTTCTGATATAATAATTGGTTTAGTTCCTATTCTTGTTACAATAGCTGATCTATTTGTTTTAGTCTTAGTTATATTCCAGTTGTTATCACTGAATGATGTTATTTTACCAAATTTTTTGTTGCCAAGAAATCCTTCAAAGGACACCATGGCACCCGCAGGAGCCGGGTTGGACAGCCCTGTTCTATGACACATATTCATGCACAACCCATTGCATGGGTACTGGTAGAATGAAATACAGGGAGGGCGTGATTTTGGAAAAGATGTGCCTGTGGTTTCCAGTCAGAGATGTTTTCTTTAAAGAGGAGAATGTTAACATAAAATAAGCTAATCTAAGAATGAATTTTGTCTGAACAGTCCATTACAAAACAGTTTTTAAACATGTCAACATAAAAAAAATAATAATGCATAAATGTAACAAATAAGAAATATTAAAAAACCAAAAGTTAGCTTCTACTAGTTTTTTCCAAAGTGGAGAATTGATATACTTTATTTTCTTTTTGTCAGGGAGGGGAGGTCCAGCTGCCTGAGGACCCTGACACCCTGTTAAAAAAAATTGGTATTTTTTCAGGGGGCAAAAATTCGGTTTTTACTTTTTTAATTGTACATAAGAATTCAAGTATTGGAATCACATAAATTTTTTACTTCCGTTTTTTGATGGATTCACATGTTTTGGTCCCTGGTTCAAATCCTGGCCTGGACACTTTTCACTCAGTTGAAAAGATACAGCTCGTATGATTTATTTACCAATTACAATAATTGTGTTCTATTAATGAAGTATAATTATGTGTCCAATGTTTTCTTGGAGTTCAATTACCTTTGATAATATTCTGTTGGGCTATTTCATGTAACAAACCAGATATCATTATCAAAGGGTTGTCTGAATGAATGGTGTCTGCTAGATTTGTCCAGGAAAGTTCAGTAAATAGAGCCTTGATGGCTTAAGCCAAAGATTCCTTGTTTAAATCTTGACCTAAATACTTTTCACCCTTGAAAAAAAATACAACTTGTATGATTTGTTTACCAATTAGAATAATTGTGTTAAATTAATTAAATGTTGTTTTATAATATTGCATTTTGTTTTGTCAGGCCTTTTCAATTAAATAAACATGGCAACAAAATTTTAAATTAAAATTTACATAAAAATTTCAAATGAAATTTTAAAATCTGGAAAACAGCCACTTTTTTAAACTTGTCAATATCTAAAAATGTTATCAGACTTTTAACTCAATTATTTGTTATTGCATTTTTTTTAAATATTGCTCTTTTTCTGTTCTGTATCATTTTTTGAAAGCTGTAAATTAAAATTTAAAAAATCATACAAGATAGTAATTGTTCATATTAATTACTGTGTACAAGCTAAGCAGAATAATTTTCTTACATTTCAATTTAAATTTTATTTGTTAAATCAGATATAAAAAACCCTATGTACTTTAGCAGATTTCTATGCTTTCAAAAATTTTATCTAAATTTTACTACCTACCTCCTTGAAATTTCCACTTTTCTATCCACTTCCCACCTGCACACAAACTTTAAAACTTTTAAAAACAAATTATACCCAATTTGTTATTTTGTTCTTGTACTAACTAAAAAGAAATAATCATCTAAGTTACCCTCTCAAAAAATAAATATTATATCTCATCCCTTGCTTTGTTTCTCAACATAAAGTTTAAAATCTTTTTTGCATTATCTATTAATTTATAGTCACAATAAATAAATAAATAATCTATCATCTAAATTATTCCCACTCCCCATAAATTCTATTCATCCCTTTCACCACACCACTATCTCACAATATTTTAAAATCTTTAAAGCTTTTTATTTATTTATTATATTTATTTTTCGTCTTGTTTGCTACTTTGTAATATTTAATAAATAAGTAATCAGTCATCAAAATTTTCATTTATGCCATTACTACCACTCCTGCAAAATGAAGAGAATTCCTTGACAAAAGGAGCAAAGCAAATTATTCTACAGTGGAACTCCAGTTATACGTTACCTGAGATGTACGTTTCCCTCAGTTATACATTTAAAGTCACTGCTCCTGATCATTTGCCGTTAAAATTTAGCTGAGTTATACATTTTTTAAATATACGTTTCCCTCAATTATGCGTTTTGTTTTTGCGTCCCCAGATGAAATTTTATCTTACTTATATGTTTTGCAGAAAATATTTTTTTTCTGAACCTTTTCTACCTCTTGCCGAATTTTTTTCTCTATGGTTTCTGGGATTTTAACTAGCCGTGTGCAAAAATGGAGCATATAAAAAGTGAGGGGGGAAGTATAGCCTCCTGAGACCTGGGCAAAATAAAATGCATATATTTTTTCTAATATTAGTTTTTTTGAAAAAATAGGCATCAAAAATGAGGATTTTAAAAAAGAAATTATTAAATTTTAAATTTTGCTTGCACAGCACATCCATTTAAATGGATGTTGAGGCCTTAGGCACTTTAAAATACACTGCTCAAAACAGTTAAAGGATATTGTAAGTCTCATATAAAATAACGGTATAAGCGAATTTTTTTTTTTTTTTTTTACAGAAAATGGAAGAAGATAATCAGAAATATAAATTTTTCTCATTTTAAAATTTCGGTATATGCAAATTTTAACTTTGACGTCAAAAACGACGTTTTAGTGGCCAAATGAAATTTGGCTTTCGACTTACTGAAAAACAAAGCGGAAAACAATGATCGACATTCAGTAAGTGCTTTGTTTCGATAAGTGCGATGTCTCAACGAAGACATTTAATCTAATCAGCAGCGCTTGGAGAGTTGCTGGTCAATTAGAGGGGGTGGGAGAGGCAAAGACAAGCTGAAGGGGCTGAGCCCACTTAAGCTTCACACAGTGTGATTTCCAGGATCTGGAGCAGTTTTTGGAGACTGAAAATACAGGCTGAAGACCAGAGCAAGGTCGTAGATGTGCAGCAATGTCCAATGAAGATCTATATTTAATGCTAACAGCTCGGAGGCACCGAAATTTGAATGCCACACTTCTTCAACAACACCTTCGCCCGGCTACTTGCACCACAGTGTAAACTCAAACTGTCCGAAACCGGCTCCAAGCTGTAGGTCTATGCTCGCAGACCAATGATATGTGTTACGTTAATAAAAAGGCACTGTGGTGCCCGCAGGGAGTGAGCAACAGAGCATGTGAACTGGAGGAGAAATGAATGGCGCAATATACTTTTCTCTGACGAGTCATGGTTTTCGGTTCATCCTGATAATAGGCGCAGTTTTATCTGGAGGGAATGTGGCACTAGAAACAATCCTACATTTGTGCAAAGAAGTGTCAGATTTGGTGGTGGGGGAGTGATGCTCTATGCTGGCATCTCCATTGATGGGCGCACCGAGCTCTACATCATTCAAAATGGAGCTCTGACATACCAGCGATATAGAGATGAGATCATCAGACCTATTGTAGTCCCTTACGCTGCAGCAATTGGAGAGGACTTCATGTTAATGGACGACAATTGTGAGCCACATCATTCTCACTTGGTGGATGATTTCCGTTTTGAGGAAGGAATCATATAACTGGAAGGGACAACGTGTTCTCCGGACATAACCCCAATAGAGCATGTTTGGGACATTCTATGCAGACGTGTTGCAATGACCCCTTCCCTCAAAGGTGTTCAACGTTGCTGTCCTCCAGGGAAAACCATACCCCCTACTAAAAACGATTTTCTTTGAAGGAAACACCTTTTTTTATTCGTTTTTTTTTTTTCATATGCTCAAATTGTGTTTTTTTTTCTTTTGTATCCAAATGCTCAATACAATGCATTTTTGCTTGCCAAACATGTGTAATTTTTTTTCTCATATAGCCCACAACATCTGTCAATCATGTATCAATCATCTAAACAATTCCTCAGCTGCAAGATCCATCCACAACCTCAATATTCTTTAATTGTTTTGAGCAGTGTAATTTAAAAATTACTAAAAGTATGGGAAAGAATAAAATTTATTATAAAGAACATAATGCAAATATTTATATACGTTAATAGTAAAAAGTCTTGATTACCTTTCATTTTGATGAGGTATTTTATCTGGTAGTAAATTATTTCCCTTTGGATTTCTATTCTTCATTATTGTACCTGTTGCCCCTATTCCCTTTCGATGTAAAATTTCTACCAAAATAAAAGTTGCAAAATACCTGTCAAAATATACTTGAGTTCCAGCAGAAAATATTTAACAGAGCTTGATGGCTGATACCACACCAACAGTGAATGATTTAGTATCATTTTACATTGAAATGAGTCTTTACCCTGATGAATTACGTAAACTAACATAATTCCAGATATGCTTTTAATGCTGTCATTCCTATAGAATATTAAATAATTCTAAATAATTCTATAGAATATATATCAACCTTATTTATTTATTACTTTTAAGTATTAAATCTTTATGATTTGTAAATATAGTTGGTGTTAAAGCAAGCAAAATGTTTACTTTCTAATTGTTGAAGCCGAACGATACAATAGATGAATTAAGACCACACATTAATTTAAATGGTTGTCAATAAAAATAAGCTAAGTCTACAACTACTTCATATTTTTCTTTATTAATTATTTATATCATAAAATTATATATCTAGCTGCCATTAAAATCGCAAAAGAATAGTTAAAAAATTAAAATAATATAATAAACAAAACTTACCAAAAGAGTATCGAATTCCAACTTGCCTCAATTATTTTTGTAAACAAAATAGTTGCCGTTGCTAAAATCCAAGAGTTGAAAGTTGATTTCCAATTCATACATTACAATGCCAGTTTGGTTTTAGATTGCTACAATGAAGTTTAACACAACAGAAGGAGAAACCAAAACATCCATTTTAATGGATGCCAGGTCTCAGGAGGATAGAAGTATTGGCCGTAGCAGCAGGGACCCCACTTTCCACTCCCCTCTCATGTTTCTCTTTACCACCACAGCCATGTGACTGCCTGCCTTCCTTTAGAATTCCTATAATACAGAATGCCGTCATCCCTGCCGTTGTGGGTCCAGAACCAAAAAACCAAGGTAAAACCACAGACTTCTAATATAAGAATATCTTATATTAGAAGTCTGTGGGTAAAACCAGTTATCGTTAGCAAATGAGGAACAACGACAGGCCCTTTTAAATATGTAATCCCAGCTCTGGCGGTAGACTAATGCTGAGGTCTCAAGAGAGACTTTGTCTCAACCTATTGGATTACCATACCAGTACCTTCAACACAATTTTAAGCAAGAAAGAAAAAAAATAAAGATGCTTTAACTGAGTCGGGCCAAGCTCTTCCAAGAAGGACGATTTTCCAAATTTAATAAAACCTCTATAATTGTGGTTTCAGTCTAAGCGTTCGGCTGACATACCGGTAATCTGAAATTTGTTGCAAGAAAAGGCCCTCGAGTTAGCAGTATTCAAAGCTTCTCAGGGTTAACTTGCAGGATTCATGGACAATCATGGTATTACTGGTCGCCCCATATGCAGAGAGTAGAATGCCATGGATGATCACACAGTTGATCACTTCAAAGATCAGGAACTTCCAAAATTAATTCAAGGTTGTTAGGTGAAAGATGGTTGTATCACAGACAAGACCGGACTCATCTCACGACCGGCATGCAAAGTAAACAATGTTTGACGTTACCGATAAGCTACGACATTTTGTCATTGAAAAATACAAAAAGCCCCGTTGTTATAAAATTTAATCTCGTTCTTCACGGATTATGAGGCAAATCTATAAGTGTGGATGACGCAGGAAGTCGTGGAGAGTTAGCTTAAAAAAAACTAGACGTGCATATAAGAAGAGAAAAATACAAAGTTACTCTATTTATGAAACATTGTGCTGCTCACTCGCCCTCAAGCTAGCTGGAGAATATCCGAGTGAAGTTTTCCCCGGCCAACTGCACTAGAAAATTCCAGCTCTTATAACTGCAAATTGTAAAGTACATTATCGCAAGAGGCTACTTTAATATAATGTGTCTGTGTCATGTCTTGATGCAGAACACGAGCACCCCAAAATAATTGTTCTTAAGGTAAGAAACAGTTTCCAACAGAAATGCTTTTGATGAATGATTTACACGATTTCATTCATTTTTAACACTTTTCAACAATGGTGAAAAGTGTTTATGACTTCGGTTTGTCTGTCCGTAAATATGCTCGAATTGCCCTGAAATTTTTGGATGTTATTAATGTTTACCATAGCACATTCCCTATTTCAAATTAAGTTTGTAGCATGTTTAGTTCATTTACAGGGACAGTCAAAAGTTTTCCATTACATTACGGCCTATGGGAAAAAATCGTTTAAAATGATTTTACATGCTTTCAAACATAATAAAATAGATATGCACCTATCAAGTTCACTAAAATATGCATTCTGCAGACTATGCGGTGTAAAGAATAGTCATTATTCATTTACAGGGCCATACAAAAGAATTCTGTTACATAATGATATAGGGGTGGAAGGAATTGTTTGCGGCGTAATTTAATTATGTTAAATTATTTCATGTGTAATGAAATTGATATACGTCACTGAGGTTTACTATAACTTATTTCATGTGTAATATGAAGTCTACAGCCGTAAATTAAAAATCACGTTACTGTTCAAGATAAGTGTTTAACTTTAGAGGTTGGGGGTTGGATTTCATGTGTAAATTAAATATTGCATTAATGTTAAAGGTAATCCGTTAAATTTACAGGGGAGGACACCTTGCACCGATTGGGGGCACATTCTTTCCTCGGATTCAATGGGGCCCAGTTACTATGCGTTCTGGGTAATATAATTTGATTTTCGATTGTCTAAGGAGAGTGTGGAGCCCTTCTGAAATACACTGCCTTAGGCAGCAGGGACCCAGGTCACAAGTTGGGAAAGAGGTTTGTTGGGAGCACACTAAACGCTGACAAAGGCATTGGGACCCCGGAAAGTAAGTTCAATTGAAACATTCTATGGTGCTGAAGGCAGTGTGGCCTCCGAAACCAAGTTCATTTGAAAGATTTTCTAAAGATATAAAATCATACAAGTTTGAGATTTGCGTAAGATTATTATAACGGCCCCGCGTAATGCCGGGCGGGTTAGCTAGTGGATTAAATATGAGTTACAAACGATCTATTCTCGTCTTAGTGTTCGCAACTTGCACCAAGCATTTTATTAATAAAACATTTTATATTTTATAAATATGCATGTATACATTCAGTGACGCCAACTTATATAGACCCATTGGGCAAGAGCCCACCCAATAATTTGATCTATCTGGCCACCCATTTTCCATTGATTTATTTAATCACTGAAATAAAAGTTGGTTTCCTTGACGTTCCCAAAATAGTAAAGACATTAGTTATACCACAGCCAAAGTCGATCGCCTGCCTTATACGGCCTTCACAATTCCCCTTAGTTTCGGAATCATTAATGTTCTACTCTCTCCGGCAGATGGCGTGAATACAAACTGTAAATAGATTTTCTCTACTGTAAATAATGCTTATTAAATGTTACTTTTACATATAAAAATACGAAAAACCTTGCTCTATATGCGTTATAAAAGATATATATTATGTGTATATTTTCCCTCGGCGTTCTTTATACTATAAACAGGAAAAACTAAAATATTTAGAGATAAATAAATCCAATGCTTTAAGCAATTTAAAATATTTTAATTAACACTCTACTATAGCGTCAAAAACAAAAATTATAAGTAAATATTTACTTTTATTTACATTTAAATTCTTGATTATTTGAAACATTGAGAATTCTGACCGTAAAATACACAGTAAAAAATTTTTTTAATAATATTTATTTGTTTCAAAATAGAAAATTAACCAAAACTTTTTCAAAAACCCCAACTCTACTCAAATCAGGATAACTTTTTAAAATATATAATTATTTTTACACCATACTTCGGATGGAAAATATAGGTATATTAAAGTTGATTGCGGACAATTGTTTCAATAATTTTAAACATTGGAAGTACAGAAGATGAAGTGTATTAGGAAATAGAAAAATAATAATTATTATAGATATTATGTTTAGAAAAAAAAATAATTTATTTTAAGGGAAATTGTAAAATTAAATGTTCGAATTCTGGACAGTCATAGTATAAAAAATAAAATACTTTTATATATATATATATCTACACAATATTTAGTACATCGATTATTTTGCACGATTCTTAATTATTTAAAAAATATATAGATATATGTATTTTGCAAACAATTTTCAATAATTTTGGCCATTATATGTGTTGATCTGAAATATACAAGCATATAGAAAACTAACAAACTTACATATAAAATTAAATATTTTAACTCTGGACAGTCATTGTATTAAAGTATCTCTCTATTCTAAAAAAAAGTAACTTACACTGTCACCGCCGCCGCCGGTTTTGAATTTTTTGTGACCGGAGGTCTTTCTCCGTTAATATTAAGAAAAATATTGCATATGAAAATCGGCGGTATTATAGAGAAATGTTTGATAAACACGCTGATGCAGACAGTTTTCAAATCGAAGAATTATTTTAAGAGATATTTAATGCTAAAGTTGGACAAAGTCGTTCCATTAAAAAAGTTTTATAGGAGCAAAAACTATACATCGGAATTTAATCATTTTATACGTTATAATTTCCCGGTGTGCAGAATGCATTTATTTTTTTAATTTGACTCATTTTTTGAGCTTTTATTGCTATTTTAAATTCAAATTTTCAGCATTTCGAGAGATATTTTTTACTTATTTTTGAAAATTGTACTAATTTAACCTGTTGCCAACTGTATAAACAGCGCAAACAATAATATTTGCTTCAAATTAAAAATTTATTTACACGTGACTATTATAAACAGAAAAAAAAACCCTTTCAAATTAGAATTAAATAATTACGTATAAAAAGCAGGAACTTATTGAAAATTACTTCATAAAAACTATATTTATGCGTGAATTTTAACAGAGAAAGGATATTGTAAAATAATAAATTCATTAACATGCTTTAGAAGTCTTAAATAGGAGAAATTACGTCACATTACATTTATTACGTAAAATGAACAAAAAATAATATTGCAAAACAGTTTAACTTTAAGACATTTATTTGATATTTCGAGATGAACTTTTCAACTATTTTTGTTGGGACAGCGCAAATAATATTTCATTTCTAACAAAAGTATTTTCACGTGAATATTAAAAGGAGTTTGTAGAGAGTGAGTGGCGCCGATGGAATTTGAACCAGGGATCCCATGATCAGGAGGCGAGAACGTTAGCGTCGAGCAAAAGGCCAAGCCAGTTACTCTAAGCTAGTAACTCGCTTTATACTCATCATGTGAGATGAGATCGCTACACACTCCATCCCCAGTGAGAAAGATGTATTGCTGACGTGTGACGAGCGATATGAACTCGTGAATGATGCTGTCGTACGCATATGTGATGCGTGTGAGGACAGGCTTTGTGCTGTGAGCATTTCACAGGCTTTGGTTGAAAGGGATGATTTATTTAGTGCTGCTATCTGTTGGTTATGAGAGGAGGTGATTGTTGCTGAAGGTTTTTGTTGCGTGTTTGTCCGGGTCACCACTTTGGAGAGTGTGAGTGGCGCCGATGGGATTTGAACCAGGGATCCCATGATCAGGAGGTGAGAACGTTAGCGTCGAGCAAAAGGCCAAGCCAGTTACTCTAAGCTAGTAACTTGCTTTATACTGATCATGTGAGATGAGATCGCTACAGGAGAAATAAAAGTTTGGTGAAAATTGCGTGAGATTAAAAACGATACATTTAAAATGTCTTTCATTTATTTATTGAACAACAAACATACGACTTGTGTGCTTGACATGAGAGCCCGCTTAAAATGTCTTATTTAAAAGAACTTTTTTTTCGCTTTGTTAAAAAATACCGGGAGACAAAGTCTCTGTTTACTTAATTCATTTTATATTAGCTTATTTTGAAATGTTTAACTGGTTTTATTTAATCAAAGAGGAAAACAGCCATAGTATATTTTAAGAGCAGCTGATTTTTCCTTAAAATCCCCCAATCAAAGAGAAATGAATAGAAACCCGTTTATAGGGAGATCGGCACTGTTTTTTAAATTATAATTCAATCTTTCAAAATCTTTTTAAAGCAAATCAAATTAGCGTGCTTTTAGAAACTGCGGTGTCTGAACGGGGATTGGCGAGCGTAGCTCGTGGGAGGCCGAGCCCCCTAGTGCGATAAAAATAAAAATATATTTACATGTTTCATAATATAAACAAAATAAGCAAACTTTTTCGCCAATTTCCAGCCCGAAATCATATCATTTTTTTTTTTTTCATGGAAACTTACATGATTCTTAATTATTTAAAAAATATAGATATTTGTATTTTGCAAACAATTTTCAATAAATTTGGCATTTGCCATTATATGTGTTGATTGAAATTACAAGCATATAGATATAGAAAATCAGCACACCTACATATAAAATTAAATATTTTAACTTCGGACAGTCATGGTATTGAAGTATACGATAAAAATAAAAATATATTTACATGCTTCATAATATCAACAAAATAAGCAAGCCTTTTCGCCAATATCCGGCAATCAAATTATATGGATTTTTTTTTTTTTTCAAAACATGGATATTTACATGATTCTTAATTATTAACAAAATATATATATCTGTACATTGCGAATGATTTTCAGTAAATTGTGGGTGGTGATCATGAAATGCAAGGAAACAAAATAAATAAATAAGAACAATTTTTACAGGTTTCATTATTTTAGAGAATCAATAAGTCGTTTTTTTTCTTTCAATATTATGTACTCCATTCATCCCAGAATAGCTTTTGCAGAAGGTTTAGAACACTGGTTAGAAATTACAGAATATTTTTTCAGAATTTAAAAATATTAATTCGTAAATCTATTTACTATACTCATATAAATAAATGTATCTGTAGATATATGCACGTTCAATTTCTTGGTTATATTTCAAACATTGAGATTTTTATAATAAAATATACAATAAAAATTATAAAATTAAAATTAAGTAAACTTTAAAAATTTTCTTGATAAAGAATTGTTATATGAAGATGAATTTGCCTCATTTGTAAAGTTTCTTGCCATATTTTTTTAAATAATGGGCAAAAATTTTGCACGATATTAACGAGCATATATTTATTATATGCTCGTTAAAGTCACATTCGCACAAAGGGTGTTTTATTAGTCTCGGATATATCAATTCATAACTATATGGAATACAGCAATGAACCATTTCCTTCTATATATAAAAAAAGTAATGATTTGGAAATGGACCAATGAGAATCTGCGTAGATACCGTGAAGCGCATCTGATTGGTCAGAGCTTTCTGACGCTATAAGGGTGTTAGCAATGGGCGGCTGTGTCGCCAAGTTTGTCGCCAACTCGGCGCTATTTCCAATATTTCACCAAATTTCCATAGACTCCCTTTGAAATCCAATAGGGTTTACTTGCTTGCAGAAAATCAACAAATCAAGATATTTCAGTGCAACAAAAACTAATATCAGCTTATGAATAGAGCTTAATTGAACTATTTACATTATTTTTAAGCACAAACACTAACTATTTAAAATATCTGTAACACTATATATATAATTTTACACATAAATGTTGACGGAGAAAGGGCGGCGAAGTGAAAATTTCAGAGGAGAGGAGATTTATATGATTATTTATTTAGATCCAGAATGGAAACGCGAAACAATTACGTCTGGGGTTTGCTAGAAAATAGGGGTTGCTTCGCGATACCGAATGGATATGCGATGGGATTACGCGGGGGGGGGGGGGGGGGGGTGGTGAGCAGGGGGCGGTGCCCCCCTAGTTTTAATAAGTAAAGAAATCAAAAATTGCACTTTCATTCAAGTTATACCTAAAAAAACACAAGAGTAGAGAAAGATAAGGAAACTCCCCATTAGACACAGTTGTTAAAAGCGCCCCCTACGATTCTCCGGAGCGAAAGTATGATTACCCGTAAACAAGGGGGGTTTTGACTGTTTGTTACGGCCGTATAAGGGATCGAGTTTGGCCATGGTTATACTTACAGGAGCACTGAAAGCCCCTTTAGAGAATGTATAATTAAATTAAAAAAAAAAAAACAGATTTATTGCATATTTTACCGTCTGTTTTATTATCTTGAATCGAAAAATCACCTATGTGACTAAAATGTAGTTTTTTTTTCTTAATGTTTAGTTTCTTTCAGTTTCAGTAGTTAGCAATTTTTATGCTATTTATGATAAATATGAATGTATTTATAAAGAAGAACTTATGAGATTATGATTTAATTAAATTACAATAATTTCAAATTATACTTAGAAAAACCATTATGTGACTTTGAATTATCCTCTTTAGCCATTCGCCCTGCTTCCGCCCTTCTCCACACTAACACTTACTAAGGTGAAAAAAAATTTTATGCGTTATTTTGCTAAAAAAAATTTTGAGCCCACCCAATATTTTTCAAAAGTTGGCGCTACTGCATACATTTTATTATGAAATAAATAACTCACAACAAACTGAATAATACATATTTAGCTATTACTTACCCATCATACGTAGTATAGGCTAAGTCTTGTAATCGTTAAAAAAAAAAAAAAAAAATGACGGATTTACACGTTTCAGACACTGGAGATTCCGAAAAACATATTTTTAGAAAAAAAATTTTTGGTGTCAGTCTGTATTCTGTATGTGTGTCTGTAATCGCTCCCCGTAAGGCATGGTGACGTCACGGCGACGTCGTTGTGAAGTCACACTGTGATTTTGTGACCGTCGATGTGACGTCACAGTGACTAGAATGCGAGGTCGTTATGGCAGTTTTAGAGGTCGTTTGTGACGTCACATTGTGACCACTCTGTGAAGTCACGGTGTGACAAATTTGTGAAAAGTGTGTCATTTGTGACTATTTTGGCATTAACTTTGTGACGAACCTGTGACGAAAGCGACAATGCTTTGACGTCACACTGTGACCAATTTCTGAAATATGGGTCATTTGTGACGAACTTGTCATAAACACTGTGATTTCAAATGAAAATCAAATTTCAAATTAATTGCTTAAAAGACGCAAATAGTGAAAAAGATTCCATGCTGGGACTCGAACCCGGGCCATTAGTACAGCGCACTGACATTCTACCGGCTAAATCACATGGAACGATACCCAGGCTGGAAAATTTCTCACTATTACATGATGGCGAGGCTACAAACTCAGCACAAGATGGAATATTTAGCGTGAGCCACCAACATGATGCAAACACGAAACTTAATTAAATCCAGTATCGATTGAAATTATATTAATACTTGGAAATTTTTCCAGAGAGAACCATTCGCCTTGCATACAATATTTCAAATGAAAATCAAATTTCAAATTAATTGCTTAAAAGGCAATTTTAATTTGAAATGTTGTATGGAAGGCGAATGTTTCTCCCTGGAAAAATTTCCAATTATTAATATAGTTTCGATGCTGGATTTCATTAAGTTTCGTGTTTACCGATGTCGGTGGCTCACGATAAATATTCCATCTTGTGATGCGTTTGTAGCCTTGCCAACCTGTAATAGTGAGAAATTTTACAGACTGGGCGTCGTTCCATGTGGTTTAGTCGGTAGAATATCAGTGTGCTATACTGATGGCCCGGGTTCGAGTCCCGGCTTGGAATCTTTTTCACTATTTGCGCCTTTTAAGCAATTAATTTGATATTTGATTTTCATTTGAAATATTGTATATAAGGCGAAGGATTCTCTCTGGAAAAATTTCTAAGTATTAATACAGCGATGAATTTTGAAATAACCTTTTGCTGTAAATATAAAATCTTATCTTTTTCCGTACTTTTTAGCAAAATATCGCTATTTTGGAGTCCTATTCTTCTAAATCATTTTAAATTTTTCCACTTAAAAAACAATGCTTATCAACTGACATATTTTTTTATTCAGTTCTATGCTTGATATTAAGTTCTATGCTTGATATTGAGTTCAAGCTTGATATTTAGACCCTCATAGCATGCATGGTCACGGTGACGTCACTGTAAGTCACTGTGGTCACGTCACATCTGTGACCAAAATGCCACCCCTCAGTGATGTCACATTGTGACTGAGATGTGAACTTCTTAGAAAACTTTAAAAAATTACGAAAATTCTTCAAAACAGGTTATTTACTGTAAAATTATGTTTTCCTGGCAATTAAAAAAAAATTGTGAGGTCACTGTTATATCACTGCTATGTAACGTACGTCACGTCACATATGTGACAAAAAAACCACCATATTGTAAGTCACAGTGTGACAAAAATATGAACTTCAAAAATCTTTGAAAATGAAGAGAAATATTTTAAACAGTCACGAGTTACACGGCATAAGGAATAAAATATATTAGTGGATAGCAAATGGTAAATTCTCTCACTAAGGGGGAGAGGGGGGGGATAATAAATAAAGTGCACGATACAATCATTAATAAACTAAATTTTCAGGCTATATTTTATCAATTTGATATCTAAGATAGTGAATGTATACTTTTCATGATTTAAATTTTATCTAGCATTTGGATAATATAATTAGAATTAGGAATATTAAATTTATACACTTTACATATTTAGTTTGCTGGGAGGAAATTTATTTATTTATTTCTTTTTTTACCGACCAGGATTATTCGAAACACTTCTGTGGTTTCAAAATAAAAATTTTCTATTACAGTTAAATCTGCACCTTTTAATGAGCACGTAGAAAGAGTCTTCAGAGTTTAGACATCTATGCATTTATTGCTTTAGAATATTTTTATAATTTGTATTCAAGTCATAAATTCTACTTCTTTCAGACTTTTTAAATAAAATTAGCATTTTCCGAAAATAAAAGAAATATACAAAATTTGTGCAAAACAAACTTTACTTTAAAAAAAAAAAAAAAAAAGAAAAAAAAAGGGGGGGGGGGTGCTCGTTATTACCATTAAATTTATTTTTACACCTTTTGAAAATTTAAACAATGGTATATCTAATAAACTCTAATTATGAATATTATTATTATAATTATTTAGAAAAAATGAACTTTACAATACATTTTAACTAGTATTATTTGGTACGGATAAAAAGAAAAGGTTAAATACATTGGACATTTCTTCAAATACAAAATTTTAATTAACCATACTTTCAGAAAATTACTGCGCATTCAAGTTTCATATCTCTTGCATGCAAAAACAAATAATCTGTACCAGACCATCTGCTTGAAAATCGTCTGCCCACAAAAAAATAAACATGAGAAGACGCGGGAAATAAATAGTTCACTGTTTTTAGAACATCACCTTCACAACGTCTACAACACTTTAAGATAAGGAAATGACCATTTTTGGATACACGGATATTAATAGAACGTATATGTAAGTTTTATTTAATTTAAATATTTTATTCCTGATTTGTACATATGAGTTAAATAGTTTTATGTTATATTTGTAAGAGACTGATCTTTAAACTGTTAGAAGCGATATTTTAAAATTCGATAACTGTAAAGAAAAATATCTTAATCTGCCATCGCTTGAAAAAAAAAAACTGCGCAGAGACTGTGCATGCCTACATTCATACTGGAATTAATATAAACATTAATTTACTCTTACTTGAGATTGAAAATGTATGGAACGACAATGATTTGGAATTATTTTATCGGCTTCTTACTATTTTTTGATTACTAACACTTATAGTTATTATTATTTTGGGGTTAAATATGATGTTCGATTATCACAAGATTACGAAACTGTTTCAGATTAGAAATTAACATTATACTGGGAAAATGTATCTTTACATATTACAGTAGTGAAACATTTGAAAGAATTTTCTTTTAGTGCTAATAATATTTTAAATTATCTTTCAAAATCCTAAATCTTCAAACCGATGTTTTCAGATTTAACATTTGCCGAAATTATAAAATAATAGGAATTCCTTATACCATATCGAAATATTTTTGAGATATTGTTAAATCTAATAAGGCATTTAATTTATCTATTGAGTTTGCTGTTGTTTAATAGTACAATTATAAATCCTAATTATTATTTTTAGTATTTTT
Organism: Maratus speciosus; assembly: GCA_963932465.1. Classification (NCBI taxonomy): domain Eukaryota; kingdom Metazoa; phylum Arthropoda; class Arachnida; order Araneae; family Salticidae; genus Maratus; species Maratus speciosus. Next base: position 148,553,059 of record OZ010791.1, read on the forward strand.
CAAATTGGTATATTTATTTTTTTAAATTGTATGTAAGCATTTTTTCTTTTCTGTTTGTGATTTTAATCAAACATTTAATTATAGACATTCTGAATCGGTTATTAAATTTTCTTCTATTGTAAATTCATTTTCTACGTTTATGATACGCGTAATTATTGGCACTAAAAAGTAAAATATGATACTTAAGCATTGAAACAAAGTGTTTTTCATGCCTGATGGGAAGTTATAGATTAAACTGCTTTAGTATATATTTTTAAAAGTTCATATAATACAGGATACATATTATAGGACACAAGTTGAAAAGTGCTTATGACTTCGGTTTGTCTGTCCGTCTAGCAGTCTGTCCGCACTCTAACTCTCGATAATATACTCGGATTGCCCTGAAATTTTTGGATGTTATTGACGTTTACCATAGCACGGTACCTATTTGTAATGAAGTTTGTAGCATGCTTTGTTCATTTACAGGGACAGCCAAAAGTTTTCCGTTACATTACAGCCTATGGAAAAAAATCGTTTCAAATGATTTTTTATGATTTTACGCACGCTTTCAAACAGAATAAAATTTATATGCATTTATGAAGTGCACTAAAATATGCATTCTGTTGACTATGCGATGCAAAGAATAGTTATTGTTCATTTACAGGGCTAAAAAAGGAATTCAAATACATAATGATATAGGGGTGGAGGGAATTGTTTGCGGCATACTTTAATTATGTTAATCTATTTCATATATAATGAAATTGATATATGTCGCTGAGGTTTACATACTATAAATTATTTCATGTATAATACGAATAATACGTATATAGCATTTACAGGGACACACAAAATATTTCAGATACTATATTGTATCCGAAGTACTGTTCATTAGCGATGATTGCTGGAAATGTATTTTTAATTATGATATGCGCTTTTATGATTCACTATATTTATGCATAGTATATGGTGTATATAAATGCTATAATTCCTATACAAGGCTACACAAAAGTATTCGTAAGGATTACTGGGTATGGGCGCAAATTGCTTAAAGGTGGTTTTTAAATGAGTTATGCTCTTTTTTGCTGAACTGCATTTAATTTACCAAGAAATGTTTGTAGAATATAGATAAAACGATATACAGGATCACGTAAAGAATTGGATACATGACCGTCTATAAATTATAATTTCTGGAAATGTGATTTCAGCAGTTTTAAGAGTGTCTTAGTTTGAATTAAATTTTAACTAAATAGTGGCGTGTAATAAAGATTCTAGGTAAACTACAGGGTTGTACAAAAGTATTCAAGTATGTTTCCATACATTAGTATAAATTGCTGAAAAAGAATTTCAACCTGTTAGGCGTTTTCTTGCTAAACTAAATTTTCCCATTATATAGTATATATGCACTTAAAAAAATGGGAAGTCAAAATTGAGTAAAAAGTACTCAAATTTAAATGCGTCACATACTCAAAATAGCTCCGATCCAAATGTACTCAAAGTTGAGAAACACATGTACTCATTTTTTATTCATTGGTTGTGATCAAATATGAATCATTATGTACTGCCCCCCTCCCCCCCCCCCAAAAAAAAGAAAAACCTAAAATTTAAAGTAAAAATGTACTGACATTTATTTCCCGTTCAAAGTTCTTAACAAGAAATGTTTAATTGATTATTTATTAAGAAAAATAGCAAAATTCTTAACAAGATACTCAAATCGAATATTTTTATGACAAGAGCATTATTTCCAAGCACTTTTAAATTATTTTTAAAATGCTGTGCATAATTTAATATTTACATTAATAAACATCATTTATGCCGCCATAAATGAAATGAACCATTACAGGGTACAAAACTATTCGTTTGTTTGGGTTTGATAACATGTGATGTTTCAAAATAGAGAAAGCATGGGTTCATTTTTGATCCAAAAATATTCAATTCGATATGAGTACGTCGGTTTACTTATTTTTGAGTACTTTATTTTTCTCAGTGTATCAACCTACAGATCAAATACAGGGTTGTTCAAAAGAATTGGAAAACATATTTGGCTATGGACGGTAACTGCTGAAATCAATTTTTCAAATGTTTACTTAGTTATCTTATTTACGTCATTTCCCTAAATTACGATGTCTTGTTAAAGCATTCAGAAAGTGTTGGAAAGTATTTTATAATCTATGATTAACGCATGATTTTTCTTACTCGTTTTTTTTCTATTTCCCAGATCAGTCTTTTCCTATAAAACATACCAAATCTATTTAGCTCATATTCACAAATACAATATACACGGGAATAAAAAATTTAAATAAATATCGCTTATCATGCCGCTCTATAAATAATAGTTGTATTAATATCCGTGAGTCTCCATGTTCGTATTTAATAAAGCAATGACAAATCACAACAAATTAAAAAATTTACACAATCTCCCGAACAAATTGAGTTAGAGACTTGAAATTCGGTGTGTACTTAGGGAGTAATAATGGGAAGAAGCCTGTTGAACAGGGTTGTAAAAAACACGGGTTTTTTGTTAAAAACCCAGCCCGGCCGGGTTTTATTAAAAATTCTGGGTTAAATGGGCAATTTTCCCCGGGTAAATTGGGTTAAAATGTGGAATATGGTTCCACCTTCCTCCCAAATAATAATCTTCAGGGTTGCCAATGTATAAGGAAAACTGGAAAAAGTGAGGGAATTTAAAAATGAGTATTAAAAACAAGACATGTTACTAAATTTTCGTACTTTGCAAAATTTATCCGTTGAAATTTTAAAAATTCTCAGAGGAATTACTCAGAGAAAATTAAATTTTTTGCTTAGGAAAGCCCAAGGAATTTGATTGCCGAAATAAGTTTATTACAATTTTCTAATTCAAAAGTAATAAACTTCTAATAAGTCTATAGTCTAATAAACTTCCTTTCCTTGAGGTTTTAGTTACCAAATGTGATTCTTCTTTCAAAACTTGTGTTTATAGAAAACCTTTTTCTGTTTCTAATCCACCTCATGCTCTCTCAGATCATCCTGTCAACCAAAAAATGGGTGTTTTTTACACGTATGTAAATCGTGCTCTCAAAATTTGTTCCGATTCTGTATCCCTTAAGGAAGAACTTGATTACTTAAAAACCGTTGCTGTCAAAAGAGGTTTTAATCCTTCTGTTATAAATAATGCTGCGAAGAAATTCAATAGACCATCTAATAAATCTACTCTTTCCAAATCTGTCAAAAGTAAACCTGATAATTTGGTTGTCCTCCCCTTTTATCCTCCTTTATGTTTCAAGTTAGCTAAAGTTTTACGACGTTTCAATTTTAACATTATCTTTACACCTGTCAACAAATTCAAATTCTCCTCCACTAAATCTCCTGTTCCTGATCTTCGTAAATGGGGAATTTATAAAGTTGCTTGTAATGGTTGTGATTTATCTTATATTGGTCAAACTAAAAGAAATCTCGAAATCCGCTTAAAAGATCACTCTCGTTATGTAATCAATCAAGAATTTTCTAAATCTTCTATTGCCAAGCACTCTTGGGATTCCGGCCATAGTTTTAATTTTCAAAATGCTAAAATTATCTCTAATGCCAATAGTATCTCTGAATTGGACTTTCTTGAAAATCTAGCTATTTATCTTAATCGTGATGTTATTGTTAATGATAAATCTGATTCCACAATGCTCTCTGCAGCTTGGAAAAACCTTTTCAGTACTACCATTTAAGTTATTTTTGTATTAATTAATATTAGTTTTTTTTTTATATTTTATTCATTTTTTTTTTTTTTTTTTTTTTTAATTTCATGTTTTCCCATATTGAATTTTATGTATTTTCCCCCCTCCCAATTTTTGCCCCTCCTACTCTGTGTTCTTTTGTTTTGATTATTCTCTTCTGTGATTGGCTGTTGTCTTCTACTTTCCTATTGGCTGTTGATTTCTAACTTCATATTGGCTGTTTCTTCAGCTTGTTTCCTTTCCCTTATCTCTCATTTCAGTCTTGCTGCTGCTTTCATAGTTGGAGGACGTCTTCTTTGCGCCTGACGAAGAAAGACTCAGATCTTTCGAAAGGCCTAGCGCATTTAAAAAATTTTGATGGTGTTTTAAGAAGTTTTTTTTTTGCTTATTCATTCACACCAGTTTTAACTTATTTCTTTAAAATACTTATTATCCATCCTATCAAGTGGAAATATTTTTTTTAAAACTTGTACTGGATGACAATTGATGTTAATACAGATTTTTCAAATATTAATTCATTAATTAAATTTTAATTAAATTTTAGTTTTATATGAGAGACAAAATGGCGGCTATTGGTTATTGAACAGCATTTAATGCATCTTCATATCTACAAGGGGGGGGTCTGTGTTCTGTCGTCAAATACCGCCAAGTTTGTCGCCAAAAGTGACGCCAACTTGGCGATATCTCTAATATTTCGCCAAATTCCCATAGACCTCCATTGTAAACCTACTTGCTTATAGAAAGTCAACAAATTGAGATATTTTAATGCAACAAAAACTAATATTAGCTTAAGGGATTATTAACCCCCCGGTACGGTATGCTATTTCTTTCCCCCAGCTTATTTTGTGTCGTCTCCAAAAAATAACGTTACCTTACAGAAGCCAGCCGTAAAACAAAACAGTACGATTAAATACTCTACAGCAATTTTTTAAACTTCTAAGCATCGCACATTTTAAATTTTTATACCATCGTATTGGAAGAAAAAAAACGTACTTTAAAATGCAATTTGTTTAAAAACTACATCTCCATTTATTTTTGAAATATTATTATTATTATTATTTTTTTTTTTTTTTGTGGTTTTTGGAGCCATTTGCTTAATATTGGCAACGGAAGTACTCCATTTCTGTAAAAAGTAAAGGAAAAATAGTTGTAAAATATTAATTATATATTTTTGTTGCCATTTTTTCATAACAACCGAAAGAAAATGTAATTAAAATACGTGCTATTTTGAAAAAATATAAACGAATTATTTCTGTTAAAACATGGAGCTATTATAAACTATATTTAATTTTAAGTATCTATATTAATGTTACAACCAAATGAAAGCCTATGAATCATTAGACAGCCGTTTTTTTTTTTTTTTTTTTTTTTTTTTTTTTCTTTGTCGAGTTCCTTTAATGACGGCATCTTTTTGCTGCATTTGTGCATTATTTCACGATAGTGACGTCCTATGCATACTTTACCGTATATGTTTAAGAGTGGATCGTAAATGTGGAATTCTTAAGCGGATGCGAGGCTAACGAGAAAGACAGGCTACCGCGGCTCATCCCATGTGTCTTTTTTTACAGACCGCTAGAGTGACGTGGTGCTCTTTTCGCACACCTTGATTGATGCATTCGAGCATCACGTGACTCCAACGGTCTCTAAAAAAAGATATGTGGAATGCACCGCGGTAGCTTGTCTTTCTCGTTAGCCCCGAAGCGGATGCGAATGACGTCATTTTACATAAAATAAAAGCGTGTGCTGTAAGTCTTAAAATTGAAATATGTTTTGTACTATTTATATATACACATTTTTTTTTTTTTTTTTTCATCGGGGGCGACACTAAATTTCGAAAAAGCAGAATTCTTGTTTTCTAGTATTAAATTTTTCTTTGCTGACCTAAGTAGGAATTGACTTTAAAAGCAAAATTTTTATATTACTTCTTTTCATATTTTTTTATATTATGTATATACATGATGGGTAAGTATTACGGTGCTCCTCAACGACTAGTTTTGCATTAATTTTATTTTTTCGGGTGCGAAGTCCTGTGCGGCCGCACCTGTCGCACACCCCTAAGGACGGCTCGGGTTGCCAGAATGAGTCTGCGTGCGCATGTGTGTGCCGTGCCCCCGGAGATGCGCGGCGTGGCAGGCTTTGTGCTATGAGGGAGGACCCTGGTCAGGCCCTGGAGAGGGTCATAGGCTTTGTGTGCTGTGAGCGTTTCACAAGCTTTGCGTTCTGCGAGTGTTTCACAGGCTTTGCTTGCTGGGAGTTTTTTCAGTGCTGCCACCTGTTGGTCTTGAAAGGAGATGATGATGTGTGTGGAGGTGCGTATTCGTTTGTCCAAGGTCCCCAATGCAGGCGAGGTGCGGCGGTAAAGGTCGAACTGGAGAACCCATAGTCAGAAAGCGAAATCTTACGTGCCGAGCAAAAGGCTAGCTCGATCGCTTCCTGCGAGATACTCGTTTTACTGACCGCGCAAGATGGCGTCGCCACAATCACTTACTATTAATGTTTGTAAACGTCTGTCTGTCTGTGCACAATTCCCTTGTAACGGGATAAACTTTTTTCACAGAGTACTCAGCAGAACGTCGGGAAAGGTGTCAAACGAAAGGTCGTTTTCTCAGGATACTCAAACTTTTTTACTTTCTTCTATCTTTACAAGAAGAAAGTATTGGATTCATGAAAATTTTCGACTTCCGGTTTTCGACGGATTTACATGTTTTAGGGGCCAGAGATCCCGAAAAACATGTTTTTACGAAACATCTGTCTGTGAGTCTGTCTGTCTGTATGTGACACAAATTTTGTGGGCTTTCTATCTCATAAACTAATGCACGGAATTTAATAAAAATTTATATTCAGCTAGTCCCTAATATAAATTGGTGCTGATTAGTTTTTGCTAAAATTCGCCCGACAGGTGGCGCTGCTATACTGCGTTTTTCGCGATTTCTGCAATAGCTCTATCTCTAGAACTAATACACGGATTTTCCTCAAACTTCAGATTCAGTTAGTCCTTGATATGAATTGATGCTGATTACGTTTTGGTGTAAATCGCCCGACAGGTGGCGATGCTAAACTGCATTTTGCAGGATTTACACGGTTTCCGCAATAGCTCTATCTCAAGAACTAATGCATGGATTTTCCTCAAACTTCAGATTTAGTTAGTCCTTGATGTGAATTATTGCTGATTACGTGTTGGTGTAAATCGCCCAACAGGTGGCGCTGCTCTGCTGCTTTTTTCAGGATTCCCGCAATAACTCTGTCTTAAGAACTAAAGGACAAATTTTCACCAAACTTTAGATTTAGTTAGACGTTGACACAAGCTGTTGCTGTTTAGGTTTTGGTATTAATCACCCAATGCGTGGCGTTGCTATGCTGGAATTTTCATGATTTTCGCAATAGCTCTATCTCAAAAACTAATGCACGGATTTTCTACAAACATGAGATACAGTCAGACGTTGACATAAGTTGTTGCTGATTAGATTTTAGTATAAATCAACCAATATATGACGCTGTTATGCTGCATTTTGCTGGATTTACACGATTTCATCGATAGTCATATCTCAGGAACTAATGCACGGAATTTCATATCCGTACAATCCTCATGAGGGGTATAGATTGCCATTTAATTTTGGCAGTGTGATAGCGAATTTTGAAGTATTAACATGTATAAGATAGAAGAAAGTTTGGGATTGGTACATCCGACTAGTTTTTTCTTAAATCCAGCCGTAATTAGTCGAATTACGAGGTAATTAACGTCTCATTAACAAAGAAAAGGCAGAACAATTTTTAGCTTTTTACCTTTTTAACGTAGGTGCAAACAGACATTTCTCCAAATCGTCGGAGTTTCTCCTAAGGGTTGCCAGTAAAATCAGCGGATGCATGGTTACCACGGAGGAAATTAAGTAATAAATGAAGTAGGCATTTTAAAGCGAAATCGTATCTCTGAAAGTATTTGTCCAGAAATTTGTAAAAGGTATAGAAAGACGCGGAAAAAATTCTATTTTATTTTGGTATAAAGTTCATATTTCTGCGATGTGTATAAGTGAAAATATCCACAAAAAATCGATCGATAAAAAATCAATTTATTTTTTGGGGAAGACAAGGAAACCAGATTTCATTTTCACGGGAAGCAGGTGTCAGACATGATGGCGTTGTGGTTTTCCGTAGTAGAATATTTTAATACGAAATTTAAACTTTTTAAATATTAAATTTGTTGGCATCCCGACAGGAAATTTCTCGCTGATTTCATACATACCCAGTTCAAACTTCTAGCTTAATTACAAGCTGAGATATTAATTATTATTTAAATAATCGGTTTCATTTCTATCCAATGCGTAGATTAAAATGGAGGCATGTGCTTTTTTAGCCACGAAATAATTTAATTTAGGAAATCTAACAATTTACGTGGGGTTTTTGAACAGCGCTATGAGATAAGTATAACTTATTCATTATCAGAAAGTTTACACGTATTCATACCACTATTTTCGAAGAGCAATTTCAGGAAATATCTGAAATTATTGGTTAAGACTGCCACTCGATCTGTTTGAAACTTTAAGATAGCTTATAACACATAAGAAAAAGTGTAAAAAAGAATGGAGTGTGATATTTCGAGGAGTGGGGTGGGGGGGAGCTAGATTTATTTTTTAAAACTTAGCATTTGTTACCGCAGAAAACGTTTTGAATTCTTGGTTAAGACTACCACCATCCCGACCCATGTATCTACGGAAAGGTTGCGTGAAGAAGTTTCGTTCAGATATGCTTTTGTTAAGAATAGAGTGCGCTCCCTGGTGGTGAAATGCGAAACTTATATAACGTGATTTTGTTAAAATTAGGAAATCTAACAAGTCGATCTGTTTGAAACTTTAAGATAGTTCATAACACATAATAAAAAGCTTATAAAAGAAATGCGCGTGCAATTTTCTGTGGGGGGGGGGGGGGGGGAGTGGCGCTGGATTTTTTTTTTTTTAATTAGCGTTTTTCTGATCTTTTTGGATGCCGTTTTTTGAAGGAGTCTTCAGATATTTGCTACATATTAAATATAAAAATGCCAAAATTTTAGTTACCACTATTTCTGCTTATTAATTGCAGCAAATTTCTTAATTTCTTGCTTCAGACCGCCACCAACTCGAGTAACATATCCACTGATAGGTTGTTTAACAGAGTTTCGTTCAGATATAATTTTGTTAAGAATAGAATGCACTCTCAGTGGTGGAATGTGGAACTAACAGAATTCTTGGTTAAGACCGCCACCATCCCGACTCGGAAATCGCTGACCAGGCCCCTACCTACCGGGGTTAACCCAGCTGAACGGGTTTGCAATTGCCTGGAAAGCGGGGCGATGCATTGTGAGTACATACGCCAGATCGCCGCAGGCAGCGGACCACACCGCGGTGACCACACCAGCAAGCACCCGGGCCGACTATACTAAGCTAAGTTGATGAGTCTAGGTTGTTTATTGCACTTTGCGAAACTATGATTGTTGCCGCACACCACGTACTTGCCATGCCAGTTGGAAAAGGGCTGGATTATTTTTTATTCCTAAAAGGTGGTAAACTTCTTAGCTGTAGAATAGGGGTGCACAGCCTTTTTAAGAGAAGGGCCACTTTGGAAAATGTCTCGGTTGTCGTGGCCACATCAGTCACACGAAGAGAATTCTATTTCGGGGAGGTGGGGGGGGGGGCGGGTTACCCCTCTAGGTTCCCCTACCCAGTCAACATATCCAAGTCAGTTTCAAAGATATATCAACAGTTTACGTTTGTATATATAACAAGGATTAATTTGAAAGAGTGATAACATTCCTGGACTTTATTCGGGGGAGTAAATTTTGTTTTATTAAAAGTGCTACAAAACAAACAGAGGCATGAAAATGGCTGGTGCCGAAAAAAATGCGAACTTTATGAACAAAGGGGGCAGGAAGAGTTGATCAACAAGTTTTGAGATTTTTACGCGCCTGATCAACGAAATTTGGGATTTTTTACCGTCCCCGATCAACGAAATTTGAGATTTTCTCGCGCCTGATCGACAAAATTAGCGATTTTTTTCGCACCGGATCGACGAAATTAGCTATCTTACCGCACCTTGTCGAAGAAATTTCTATAATTCTGCACCCGATCAACGATATTTGCGATTTTTCCGAGCCTGACCGACAAAATGCGCGCTTTTTTTCGTGCCCGACCAAGGAAATTCGCGATTTTTCGGATACCGATTGACGAAAACTCGCGATTTTTCGTGCAAAAACGACGAAATTTCCGACTTTTCCACTCCTGACCGACGAGATTCGCGATTTTTCCACGAATGATCAACGAAATTCGGGATTCTTAACTGACTTTGACGAAATTTGCAATTTTTTCAAACGGTAAATTGACGAAATTTGCGATTTGTTCTCGCGATAATCTGACGAAAGTCACGATTTTCCCGCAGCCAATCAACGAAATTTTCAATTTTTCCGCGCATCATCGAGAAAAGTCGCGATTTTTCTGTGCCTGACAACGAAATTTGCGATTTTTCAGAGCCCGATCAACGATATTCGCAATTCTTAACTGACGAAATTTGCAATTTTTTCCGCGGTAAATTGACGAAATTCCCGATAAGCCGCAATTTTTCCGCACCTAATTGACAAAATTCGGGATTTTTCCACACCCGATAGACGAAATTCACGATTCCTAACTGACTGACGAAATTTGCAATTCTTTCCCGCGGCAAATTGACGAAATTCGCGATTTTTTTCTCGCATCTTACGAAGCTCACGATTTTTCCGCAGTCAATCAAGAAAATTTGCAATTTTTTCGCGCATCATCAACAAAACTGAAAATTTTTTCGTGCCCGATCAACGCAATTTGCGATTTTCCCGCGCTTGATCGACAAAATTCGCGATTTTTCCGTGCCCGACCAATGAAATTCACGATTTTTCCGAGCCTGTACGCCAAAACTCGCGATTTTCCTAACCCGACTTTTCTGTGCCCGATCGGCGAAATTTCCGATTTTTTCCACGCTTCAACTACAAAATTCGCGATTTTTCCGTGTCCGATCAATGAAATTCGCGATTTTTCTGAGCCTTATTGACAAAATTCGTTATTCTTCCGCACCCGATCAACGCAATTTGCGATTTTTCCGCGCCCGATTTACGAAATTCCCAAATCTTAACTCACCGAGGAAATTGGCAATTTTTTCCCGCGGCAAATTGGCGAAATTCGGGATATTTTCTCGCGGCTGACGAAACTCATGATTTTTCGGCAGTCGATCAAAAAAATTTGCAATTTTTCCACGCATCATCAACAAAGTTTATGATTCTTTCGTCCCCGATCGACGAAATTTGCGATTTTCCCGAGCCTGGTCGACAAAATTCGTGATTTTTCCGTGCCCCACAAACGAAATTCGTGATTTTTCCGTGACCGACAAACGAAATTCGCGATTTTTTCGTGCCCGAGCGACAAAACTCGCGATTTTCCCGCGCCCAGTCAAGGAAATTTGCGATTTTTCCGAGCCCGATCAAAGAAATTTGTGATTTTTCCGAGCATCAGCGACAAAATTCGCTATTTTTCCGCACCCGATCAACGAAATTCGCAATTCTTATTTGACCAACAAAATTTTCAAATTTTCCTGCGGCAAATTGACGAAATTCACGATTTTTTTCTTCGACTTTTGGACAAAAATTGCATTTTTTTTCCAGTTATAAATTGACGAAGTTCGCGGGCCACACGTTACCCCATCGCGGGCCACTTTTGGCCCGCGGGCCACAGGTTGTGCATCCCTACTCTAGGCGTTGTGGCACCGACATAAAATATAGCTCTGAGCAGATTTTATCACCATAAATTTCCTACCATTATATTTGAAATCGGTTTTGTATTTCATACGATTGCATAAAAATCGTAATTTAGAACGCTTATAGACCGCTTTTCGCTCACATCATCCTTTTAAATTAATTTTTTTCCGACAATTCTTAGAAAGCATTTGCATCTTTGAAGTAATTACCATTCCAAATTTAAAATGTTAGAACCCTCTTTAACATTTTAAATCATAACAATTAAATCATTCACAAACTAATCATTAGTGAAAAATAATTAAAATACCGTGTTTATATGTCTGATATCTCATATTTAAGGTATTGACTTAGATCTCAAAATAAAATAACATTTAAATTAAAACTAATAAACATGAGTTTATATGGATATAGATAATATACAAAATTCAACGTTAAATTAAAATAATTTTTATTTTTGTCTGAACTTATAACAACGTTATGTGTTACTGCCTTTTATTTATACAATTCTCATGCTTCCTATATTAGAAACGCTCTTTTGTTAAAGCTCTTCAGGTGCTAACTTTTGATCATTTATTTCAATTTACAAAAAGTAAACTTTGAGTACAAATATAGCTTAGAAATGATTAACAATGAAATTATGACAGGAATATACGTATGGAGTTTTATTAAGATTTATTTGGCACCAATATGCTATTTATTTCAGGCAACAATTAAAGCGTCGTAACTAAAAAATAAGGTTATGTTACATAAGCCAGGCGTAAAACGAAGCAGATGCATAATAATACGTTTAAACACTGATAATCTCTACTGCAATTTCGTTTTTTAAACTTCTGAGCATCGCGCACTTTCAATTTTTACACCTTTGTATAGGGAAAAAAGAACTTTTAACTGCAATTTGTTTGACAACTGCATCTCAATTTATTTTTGAGATATTAATATTCTTATTTGTAGTTTTTAATACTATTTCAGTAATGGTGGCAGCTGAAGTACTCCATTTCTGTAGAAGTAGAGAGTAAATATTTGGAAAATAGTAGATTAGTACATCTTTTTGTTGCTATTGTTTCTTTACTATATATATATGTCACATTTTAACGAAATGACAGTATTCACTGAAATTAACTTTATTAAGTTTTATTTAAATAATCAAAAAGGTGTCAATCAATTTCCATAGCTGCTTACAGTTTAGACTTCAGATACCAAGTGGCGTAGAGGTATATCTCTGAAATTGCTCATCTCCTAGGATTACCAGTTAAAAAGGGCCATGCGTTTCTATTAATTTAACGATAAAATGGATTAGTTGGCTACCCCGCCAAACCCGTGATTATCAGTCATTGGGCCCGTATCCAAATTGAGGGACGATTCATTACAAAAACTAATCAATAGGTCCAATCTTTATAATTTTCTTACAATTTCCCCCCTTTCCAGACAAGTCCCCGGGGATGGGCCGGCTTCCATACACGAGGGTCGCCTGGAAAGTATAAAGCATTCTTTATTAAAGGATGTTAAAATTTTGGAAGTGAATTACTTTTAATCGAGCTGCCTGGAGATGAGTTATTTCTTTCGTATAGTTAACATGTGATATCACAACAATAATAAAAATAGTAAAAATAATACAAATAATAAGAATAATACCACTAAAATTTTCAATACCATAAACAATTGAACATGATAAAAACAGTTATATTAATAAATGCAAGACACTGGTAATATTATATGCCAAATAAAATAATCAAAATAGGAAATATATTCTAGAATTGCTAAGTCCAACATTACATATAAAATACAAACTTGAATGAAAATGTCTTGACTTCATTCAGTAGAGTGTAGACTCTCAAAATACAATTATACTATACTCATAAAGATGTAAATTCAACTATCAAATATCATCCCATAACAGTTCATTAATATATCTGATACTTTACATAGAGGGTGTTAACTTAAATTGATCGTTGGGCAAAAAGTACCTTAGTTTGGAGGCATGTATTACTTCATAGTCCTTCTTTGTCAACCAGTTAGGTTTATTTATTTTAAAACTTACATTAGACAACTTTTCAATAATTTGATATGGACCAGAAAAAGGCGGGCTTAACTTCCTGGTGTTCGGATAATGAAATTCTTCTGCAATTACGAGATCACCAGGTTTGAAAGGTGCTTCCACAAATTTTAGGTCATATCTGACTTTGTTTTTTAAATGGTGCTCACCAGTTCTTTGGAAAGCCTCTTTCCTGGCTTCCTCAACCGTAGGGTAATAGTTTTCATTGCCTAATACTGATGGATAAGGAAATTGGCCAAACATTAAGTATGCCGGGGGGTATTTGGTTACTGAATGCGGTGTATTATTGTACTCGTTAATCACCTCCTCCAGAATTTTGGGCCATGGAAGGTTTGAAGGTGTAGCATTGATTTTAAGTCTTAGTCGAGTGCAAATGGACTGATTTACGCGTTCATTTTTCCCATTACACTGGGGCCTGTGAGATGAAGTAAGTAATTTTTTTACATTATGTTTATGTACCCATTTACGCAGTTTAGACGCTGTAAAAGCAGGGTTTCTGTCCGTTAAAATTTTCTTGGGAAGTTGAATGCTAAAAATCTGTTTTAGAATATTAATATAAACTTCTGTTGTAACATTTTTAGAGGTAAAACCCCAAACATAACGAGTAGCGTGATCAATAGCTAAGTGCATGTACTTTTTTGTTGAATTGTAATAATTGAAGCCCCCTACTGTGTCTAATGATATTATATCAAAGGGTTGTTCTGCAGGAGGTAAGGCTTCAAGAAGGCCAAATTTAGGTTGGTGGGATTTCTTGTTTAGTTGGCAGACTTCACAATGTTTGACAAATTGCGTAATATCTTGTGTCATGCTGCTCCAGTAGTACTGTGGTGAAATTAAATTTAGCATTTTTTGAATTCCTGGATGGCCAAATTGATTATGGGTTGTTATTAATAATTTTTCTCTTAAGGAGAAAGGTACGACAATTTTTTGAAAACCCTTTTTGTGAATTACCAAAATGTCATTAAATTTTTGAAATTTAGGTCCTGTTACATTATCTAACTCTTGGTGTTCTTTAATTTCATCTAAGGTTAATAAATGAATGTGGGGATTTACGTTTGATAAAATGGAATTTCTTGAGAGCATGTCGGCTTCAAAATTTGTGGACCCTTTATTGTATTTTACGGTATAATCGTACATGCTTAATTTTAGTGACCATCTGAATAATCTACCGGTTAAATGTTTTATCTTTTTAAGCCATACTAAAGCAGCATGATCGGTATGTATTGTGAAAGGTTTTCCATGAAGATAATAATGGAATTTGTCAAGAGCATCGATTATGGCTAGACACTCCAATTCTGTGATAGCGTAATTTCGCTCGTAGGGCCTTAGTTGCCTTGAGTGGAATGCAATGGGATGTAAATCTCCATTTTCATCCATTTGTTTCAATACAGCACCTAAAGCTTCCTTCGAGGCATCAGTAAAAACATGGCATGGGAGATTAGGATTAAATAATCTCAAAATAGGTCTAGAAATTAATGCATTTTTAAGTAGTTCAAATGATTGCTGACAGATTTCTGACCATTCCCACGGAGTGTCTTTCTTTAATAATTTATTTAGAGGGGCTCTAATTTTAGCATACTTGTCAATGAATTTATGGTATACGTTTATGGATCCGAGGAATCTTTGTAATTCTTTAACATTTTTTGGAGGAATTAAATTTTTAATGGTTTCGGTATTAGCATTGTCTGGTTTTATTTGGCCATTACTAATTTCATAGCCAAGGAAGTCAATTTGAGATTTGGCAAAATTACATTTGGAAAGTTTTAGTTTTAGATTTTCTTGACGGCAAATATTGAATATAGTTTTAAGGTGAACCAAATGCTCGGCATAGGAGTCCGAATAAACTATAAAGTCATCGAAATAATTGGTAACGAAGTTGACCTTATGTTTATTTAGGATCCTTCTGAGAGCTCTTGCGAATTGAGCCGGAGCATTTTTGTATCCGAATGGGAGGACCAACCACTCGTAAAGTCCCTGATTGGTTACAAAGGCAAGTTTTTCTGTGTCTGAAGGATGGAGGGGGACGTGCCAGTAGCCAGAGGCTAAATCTAGCGTGGAAAAATATTTGGCATTGACAAGTCTGTCTAAAAGCCAGTCTATTCGCGGCAAAGGCTCTGAATCTGTCTTCGTAATGGCATTGATTTTCCTGTAATCAATACAGAGACGCGTTTTACCTTCTCCTTTTTTATGTGCCATTGTCACGGGAAAGGAATAGGGGCTACAGGATTCCTTAATGAGTTTAGCATCCAGCAACTCCTGTACTTGTTTTTGAATTTCTGCATTATCTTTAGGTGATGTACGGTAAGGCCTAAGCGAGATAGGAAGTTCCGAGGTGAGAGTTACTCGCTGGGGTTCCCATCTGACTCTACCTACGTCGTACCGATTGCGTGCAAAAATATCTTTGAAGTCGCTCAGAAGCCCTTCCAATTGTAGGTTCTCTTCAGTAGTATAATGATTAAAAGTTATATCATCATAATCCGAGAGAGTTTGAGTATCAAGGCAACAATGTCCCTCTTGAGACAAACTTGCTTGATTTGATTTGGAAGGAAAACTAAGCGGCTTCTGGCAATTCATATCACCCGTTAAAGTTAAGGTGTGGTTGAATGAACTTTCATGAGAAATTTGACCGGAAACGTTTTGGTCATTCATAATGATGACTCCATCTTGAGTCAGAGTATTTGAGCAAAAATCCATCGAGATATGGAATTTTTGTAATTCTGGGGTTCCCAGTATCGCATATGGCAAGTATGACCTTACTAGATATAAGGTGCTATTTTGCCTGATATTCCCTATCTGGAGGGGTACTTGAACTTTTTCGGAAATCTGGACCTGTCCCTGGGTTTGGTTAACATTAAGAGGATGGCAACTTTGAATAGACGTCATATCCAAAGCTGTAGCTAGATTTTCTGGAATGAGGGACAGAGTACTTCCGCTATCCAATAAAAAGGGTATTTGAACCTCATTATGACAAGTTTTTGGGTTTCTACGGTTTTCGTAATTTTTACATTTGAGGTACCCGGGCACAATAAACCGTCATAAAGAATTCATGTGTATTCCTTGATCAGGGGAATACCCATGGGCGTTTTGGGGTTGGGTCTCATTACTGTGGGTTGCTAAGTTGGATGAAATTGTTGTTCCTGCATTTCCCTGAACATCATATTTATGTAGTAAAGTATGATGCTTTCGGTGGCAATTTTTACAACTCATCTTGGATGCACATTTACTTGCAAAATGGCCACTACGCAAACAATTTACACACAACTTATTCAATTGGATGGTTCTCCATCTGCTATCTACAGGCATAGTTATTAATTTTCTGCAAGTGTGGGTGGCATGCGAATCAAAGCAAACACCGCATTTACTATTTTCTAAATTTTTGTGGCCTTTCGATCTATCGGAAGAATCTCTGACATAAGTTATATTTCTTACATCTGTTTTAGTTGGGTTCTCTAAAGTTAACAAGCTTTTAGCTTGAATCTCTAAAAATTTTAGAAATTCCGTGAGATTAGGCATATTATTATGGGTAAGGGATAGTTCCCATCGCTCTTTGAGATTATCGCTTAATTTTTGAACTATGGTATAAATTATCATGTTATCCACTAAAGCATTTTGAGTAAGTTTTAAAGAATCTAGAATTCGAAGTGATTCATTGCAGGTATCTATTATATCGAAAATAGCTTTAGAGGAAGTGGAACAATTTTTCATATTTTTTAAATTGTATAACTTGCCTATTTGTGCTATGGCCAAATCCCTAATCTTATCGTAGCGAGCGCAAAGGGTGTCCCATGCATTTTTATAATTGACTTCCAAAAGAGGAAATCCGGAAATCAATTTATGGGCAGGACCCTTTACACTAGCTAAGAGATATTGCAATTTAGAAACGGCTCCCAAATCTGGATTTCGATCTATAGTTGTGGTAAAAATCTCCTTAAAAGAGAGCCACTGATCAGCTTCTCCGTAAAAGGGTTTTAATTCAAATTTGGGAAGATTGACTGTTTTTTCAAAAACATTACTTGTATTTTTATTGTTATTCTCTGAACCACCCTCGTTAATGCTTAAACTCTTAGTTAATTTATTACGTGATGTATTTATTGCGATAGTTAACGCATCCAATTTAAGGGCAATTTCATTGTATTCCTCAATTATAGCTTCCGTTTCTGTTGTATCGCTCTCAAGAACGGCGTTTTCCTGATTTTTACCTAATTCTGTACTAATATCTTGCACCTGACCATGATACAAATCTAACTCTTCTAGAGTTATCGTCTGATCATCAATTTTGGGATTTATGATATTTTTTATACGGGTAATTTTTGCTTTGAGAACAGTTTTTTGTTTCTTAATATTTTCCATTTTGAATTAATTTTAAGATAACTTTTTAATAATCTAAATATTATAACACTCTTAATATCCGTCAAAATGTTTAAACATTCTCAACATAATATAAGCATGTGCATAAAATTGATAAAAAGAATAAAATAGTTAAAAATAATTAAAGAAATAAATATAGAAAACATGAATCATTTTTTTTTTTTTTTTTTTTTTTTCATTTCAAAAGATTGCAATGCTTTAAAACCATGGTTTTCATAAATACCAAAAATGAAAACATCACTGGAGATATACTACTTATTAAATCACTTACCTTAAATTATGTAATCAGAATAAAAAAAAAAAAAAATATGGATAATAATATTATATAAAAATAAATAACACTAGGGTACCCCATGAGCTCATACAGACACACACAAATAAACGGAAAAAACATTCCGCAAAAACGGAGAAGGAAAAAAAAATATATCTCTGTATTAAAGAACTGTAGTGCGCACTTATCATGAAATAAAAAGCAATGACAGCAACGATGCTATCTTTCACTGCATGAAATTTACTTTAAGAGATGCTCTGAAGAAAATCACTATAAAATCATCAACACAACTGAAGAAGATGAATTCCACTTAGAGATTGCAGTTTTCATGTTGTGAAACTTTCACTGCACCGTTGAAACAAAATGCGGATATCACTACTGCAATACTTGACTTTTAAAACGCAGAATACGTTGAAAATGATCTGCATTTTGATCGATTTTAATTAAGATGATATTCTTCAAAATATAGTAGAAGAAATGGGAAGACACTTTCTATAATGGAATTGAAGAGTTAAAAGCATATCACTGCTGACAGATTCTTTGATGAGGCGAACTTCTTGTATTTACACTACTTGAAGGGGCATAGTGAACACTTTCCCAGCACCCAATTGGGGCCTCTTTGAATGTTCAATCGGAGCTTATTCCGTATCGTGTAGCACTAAGAATTCTTTTTTTTTTTCTTTTCTTTACTTCTCATGTTTTCCCGCTGAGCAGGTAGTATAATCCTGCCGACTCATAATACTGTCACATTTTAACGAAATGACAGTATTCACTGAAATTAACTTTATTAAGTTTTATTTAAATAATCAAAAAGGTGGCAATCAATTTCCATAGCTGCTTACAGTTTAGACTTCAGATACCAAGTGGCGTAGAGGTATATCTCTGAAATTGCTCATCTCCTAGGATTACCAGTTAAAAAGGGCCATGCGTTTCTATTAATTTAACGATAAAATGGATTAGTTGGCTACCCCGCCAAACCCGTGATTATCAGTCATTGGGCCCGTATCCAAATTGAGGGACGATTCATTACAAAAACTAATCAATAGGTCCAATCTTTATAATTTTCTTACATATATATAAAAGAATTTAAAATATGTGCTATTTTGGAAAAATATAATGAATGATTTCTGATAAAACACGAAGTTATTAACTATATTTAATTTTTAGTATCTCTATTAATGTTACAAACAAATGAAGGTCTATGAATCATTAGATACCCGATTTTTTTGTCGAGTTTCTTGAAGGACGTCATCGTTTTCTGGTGGAGTTGTGTTATTCCGTGATAGTGACGTCCTATGCCTACTTTTCTACAGATGTTGTTTAAGACTGGATCGTAAATGTGGAATTCTTCAGCGTATACAAATGACGACATTTTATATAAAATAAAAGCGTATATTTTAAGTTTTAAAACTGAAATAGGTTTTGTAGAAGTGCATCATTTTCACTACAGAGATTTTGAAATTCTTCGAAGGTAAGAAAGCTTCCCTTTTGAAAATATCGCAATTGAAATCACACACTGATAAAACGCGTAGTTTTACAAAAATTTAGGGTGTATTTATAGGAGAGCAGTGACCTTTAGGTTAAAGTAACATTTGTTTGAGAGTTAGACTAACCGATATGGAATACATTTTTTTTTTATCATAACTAATTTTGTAGGCTTATTTTAACTTGATGAAACAGTTCCTTCTTAATCATTTTCTTTCGTCGAAATTCGACGTGTTCCACCTCGTAATAATATTTGTTTTTCCTCAGCGGGGACGACACTAAATTCTGAAAAGCTGATTTCCAGATTTCTGATAGTTTATGCATTATTTTGTGGCGTAACTGTTTAAAGGTATAGAAAATAGAGAAATCTACATTCTTTTATTAAAAATATTTTTTCCAATAGAATACAAAAAGCTATTTATGCATGAACAATGTGCCACTTTAATAGTTTCTAAACATGTTTTGGTCACTTTATGAAGTTGACTTTTTTCACAAAACTCCTTTATTTCATACATAGAGTACCTGTGAGGCCTTTCCACGTGTCAGTAAGCCGCTAAAACCACACCATTAGTTTCAATAATGAAAAAATGTTCGACACGGAAATCGTCAAATAGTAAAAACTTTCGACATGCAACATCTTCTGAACCCGTAATGGAAGAAAATTAATCCATGTTTTAATTCAATTATGAAGAGTATCTCCCAATTAAATCTCTAATACAAATTTTAACGTTATGTGAAACATGAACCCATTCAAATTTACTAATCAAAAGTAATATCACTTTCCCGTCAGCGTTATTCATCAGTAAATCCGACAGAGAAACGTAACGATGTACATTAAAGAAAAATAATCATTATAATTTCAACATTCTCCATTGTTTAACCCTAAAGGACCTATTCAACGATGGAATAAAGAGCTAAATATTTATATTTCAGCATTCTTCATTGGTAAACGTAACAGGGCTAGGTAAAAATATCCAATGAAGAAAAAATGTTATCAAACGTCAGCAATATATAAAGGTATATATAAATATTTTACAGTAGGGGTGCACAACCTTTTTAAGAGAAGGGCCACTTTGGAAAATGTCTGGGTTGTCGTGGGCCACATCAGTCACACGAAGAGAATTCTATTTCGGGGAGGTGAGGGGGGGGGGGGGCGGGTTACCCCTCTAGGTTCCCCTACCCAGTCAACATATCCAAGTCAGTTTCAAAGATATATCAACAGTTTACGTTTGTATATATAACAAGGATTAATTTGAAAGAGTGATAACATTCCTGGACTTTATTCGGGGGAGTAAATTTTGTTTTATTGAAAGTGCTACAAAACAAACAGAGGCATGAAAATGGCTGGTGCCGAAAAAAAATGCGAACTTTATGAACGAAGGGGGCAGGAAGAGTTGATCAACAAGTTTTGAGATTTTTACGCGCCTGATCAACGAAATTTGTGATTTTTTACCGTCCCCGATCAACGAAATTTGAGATTTTCTCGCGCCTGATCGACAAAATTAGCGATTTTTCCGCGCCTGATCGACAAAATTAGCGATTTTTTTCACACCGGATTGACGAAATTAGCTATCTTACCGCACCTGGTCGAAGAAATATCTATAATTCTGCACCCGATCAACGATATTTGCGATTTTTCCGCGCCTGATCGACAAAATGCGCGCTTTTTTTCGTGCCCGACCAAGGAAATTCGCGATTTTTCGGATACCGATTGACGAAAACTCGCGATTTTTTCGTGCAAAAACGACGAAATTTCCGATTTTTCCACTCCTGACCGACGAGATTCGCGATTTTTCCACGAATGATCAACGAAATTCGGGATTCTTAACTGACTTTGACGAAATTTGCGATTTTTTCAAACGGTAAATTGACGAAATTTGCGATTTGTTCTCGCCATAATCTGACGAAAGTCACGATTTTCCCGCAGCCAATCAACGAAATTTTCAATTTTTCCGCGCATCATCGAGAAAAGTCGCGATTTTTCTGTGCCTAACAACGAAATTTGCGATTTTTCAGAGCCCGATCAACGATACTCGCAATTCTTAACTGACGAAATTTGCAATTTTTTCCTCGGTAAATTGACGAAATTCCCGATAAGCCGCAATTTTTCCGCACCTAATTGACAAAATTCGGGATTTTTCCACACCCGATAGACGAAATTCACGATTCCTAACTGACTGACGAAATTTGCAATTCTTTCCCGCGGCAAATTGACGAAATTCGCGATTTTTTTCTCGCAACTTACGAAGCTCACGATTTTTCCGCAGTCAATCAAGAAAATGTGCAATTTTTTCGCGCATCATCAACAAAACTGAAGATTTTTTCGTGCCCGATCAACGAAATTTGCGATTTTCCCGCGCTTGATCGACAAAATTCGCGATTTTTCCGTGCCCGACTAATGAAATTCACGATTTTTCCGAGCCTGTACGCCAAAACTCGCGATTTTCCTAACCCGACTTTTCTGTGCCCGATCGGCGAAATTTCCGATTTTTTCCACGCTTCAACTACAAAATTCGCGATTTTTCCGTGTCCGATCAATGAAATTCGCGATTTTTCCGAGCCTTATTGACAAAATTCGCTATTCTTCCGCACCCGATCAACGCAATTTGCGATTTGTCCGCGCCCGATCTACGAAATTCCCAAATCTTAACTCACCGACGAAATTGGCAATTTTTTCCCGCGGCAAATTGGCGAAATTCGGGATATTTTCTCGCGACTGACGAAACTCATGATTTTTCGGCAGTCGATCAAGAAAATTTGCAATTTTTCCACGCATCATCAACAAAATTTATGATTCTTTCGTCCCCGATCGACGAAATTTTCGATTTTCCCGAGCCTGATCGACAAAATTCGTGATTTTTCCGTGCCCCACAAACGAAATTCGTGATTTTTCCGTGACCGACAAACGAAATTCGCGATTTTTTCGTGCCCGAGCGACAAAACTCGCGATTTTTCCGCACCCAATCAAGGAAATTTGCGATTTTTCCGAGCTCGATCAAAGAAATTTGAGATTTTTCCGAGCATCAGCGACAAAATTCGCTATTTTTCCGCACCCGATCAACGAAATTCGCGATTCTTATTTGACCAACAAAATTTTCAAATTTTCCTGCGGCAAATTGACGAAATTCACGATTTTTTTCTTCGACTTTTGGATAAAAATTGCATTTTTTTCCAGTTATAAATTGACGAAGTTCGCGGGCCACACGTTACCCCATCGCGGGCCACTTTTGGCCCGCGGGCCACAGGTTGTGCATCCCTATTTTACAGACATACATACAATAAATACAATAAACCCAACTGGAGTGAAAAATTAGCCAGAGCCAGGAATCGAACTCGGGACCACAGTATACAAGACTGCTGCTCTAACCCCTGAGCTACTCCGGCCGATGCCTGAGTCTGCAATTTCTCACTAATAAACCATGTTGGGGGAGTCACCAGCCATCTATACGACAGCCTTGGATGACCGGACAACGATGAATAGATTTTACTATTACATCGATCTACGATAATTATAATAAAGCACACATACTACAATATATATTAAAACACACATACACACATAAATAACGCCTGCATTCAACAGTTAAAGTGTGTATGTGTGTTTTAATATATATTGTAGTATGTGTGCTTTATTATAATTATCATAGATCGATGTAATAGTAAAATCTATTCATCGTTGTCCGGTCATCCAAGGCTGTCGTATAGATGGCTGGTGACTCCCCCAACATGGTTTATTAGTGAGAAAGGGGCCGTTCAAATATTACGTAAGCGCCTAAGGGGGGGGGGGGGGGAGGGGGTTAGCGATTTGCTTATTTTTGCTGACAAGGGGGGAGGGGGGGTTTGAATGATGCTTACGTAAGACATTTTCAGAATCTCTAACTTGTAAAAAAAAAAAATTATAAAATTTCAAATTGAAAGAAAGAAATAGCAAAAGAATATTAAACTTGAAGTTCTGATGTCAGCTATTTTGACCGCACAAGGAAAACATAAACGATCTCTTTTATCTAGAGGTGACTGTTCATGTTTGATGCATGAGGGCTTATTATCTCTGAGTACTTACTACTATTTCCAATTGTGAGAATAGAATAGAATTGGATGGAGCGATGCGATATGATGTATTGTGACAATATGAGTTTTTCGGGAAAGCTTCCAAACGGTAAGTAAAAACCCATCTTTTTTGTTTCCACCCTTCCTCTGTCAAGTGGTTGAATCCCATAACCATAGTGACCGACTGCTCTACTGTCTGGTGTCTCGTGAGTTTTGAAAAACCTCTCAGTAGAGATCTGCACGGGCCGGGCTCGTGTCTATTTTCATTCACGGCACTCGGAGCGGGCCTGGGCCATACATTTTTCTGAAGGCTCGGGCCGGGCCGGGTTCGGGCCTTACTTTTTTCCTGGGGGATCGGGCCGGGTCCATTTTTTTCTGTGCAGAGCCGGGACTGGTTTCATTCCAAGTCTTCAAGGCCCAAAATTTTCAGTCCTCGTTTTGACGCAGCCCGTAGGAAAATCATTGTCTCGGCGTGGCCTGATCCGTTCAAAGGTCAGTAAAATTAGGCCAGGCTCAAAAAATTTTGAAAAAAATGTACACAATTTTAAATCGCTATTATTCTACAATTAAACATTCAAATTTATTCTTTTTAAAGAATAGTAGATTTCTACGCTTATTAAAATATAGCTAAATGAAAATATAAGAAAACATGTGAGAAGGAACCTGTCTATGACGAAATCCTGTTATAAACTGAAAAACGTGTTGATCCATACAAAATTAATATACTAATACGTAAGAATAGGATATATAATACATTTACTACTTGCTAAGAAGGGCACTTGTCTATAACGGATTTTTTTCTTTTTTATGCTATTCCGTTTTAGAAGATTATAGCATTTTTCAGATTTTTAGCACTTCAATACATGGAATATGGATTAACGATATTAATGATAACGGATTCATTTACATAGAAGAAATAGAGATTGATTAAAAAAATAAATGTCGCAGCCTGCGCCACTTCTATAAAAGTGAAGATTATAAACATAAAAAAATAGTTAAGACATATTTTTGGCCAGAACTCCTCGTACGAGACAAATCTTTAACCAAATCGACATAGAAATCAATGTTTTGTAGAAATTCAATCTGGCCGGGCCGAGATTTTAAATTTTTTTCCGGGTCGCGCCGGGCTCGGGCCGAACTTTTAACTTTTTTATCGGGCCGGGCCAATAATTTTTTTGTACGGGACGGGCCGAATTTTTTTCTCTATGAGTCGGGCCGTGCCCTGGCCTGGAAATTTCGGCCCGTGCAGACCTCTACCTCTCAGTACTGCAGTGTAGTGGTGATTAAAAAAATTAAATCAGAAATATGTCTTCATTTCGAGAAATCTTGTATAAAAAACTTTTTGAAAGTTTCAAAAAGTCTGCATCAGATAAACCTTTGAAGGATATCCAATGTAAAACTAATGATGTGTGGTGGCAGTACAAAAAGTATTCTAAAACTGACAAAGAGTTAGAGGTATTGGTGCTAAAAAGAATTGAGGACGAACTGCGTAAGGCAACCAAAAAGAAATCAGTCTTTCTTGATTATTTTATAAAGGTAATTATAATCAGTTTATTCTTAAAATTTTAAATATTTTTTATCATAACTTTAAGTTTACATAATTACTTGTAAAAATTGAAAAAAAGATAGATAAGATAAAATGACCGTGTAGCCTTGGCAAAACATGGTCGGTATGGGAATAAATAAAGACCAAAAAAACGTCAAAAAACGAGTTATTACTTTTTAAATATGGCGTAGCCAAGCTAAGCCTTATTTTTTCTTTTCAAATAACTCAAAAATTAATGCATCCATGGGGGAAAAAAATTAAAAAATATGTTAGTTTTGTAGCAGATAATCTTCTAACTGTTTTCAAATTTTTAACCTTACTAAAAATGAAATGTAACCCAATTGAATTGAAACCAATGTATCTCAAATTCAAAAACATATAAATAAGGTTTCCAGTGATCTCAAAAAAGGAAAAACAATCCTTAAAAAGGAAACGACAAAATGCTGAATACCAAAGAAAACATCGAACCACCAAACGAACAAAGCTTGGAGAAATTTGCCATGATAATCCAGGCATAAAAAAAAAGTAGCTTTGAGGGAATCGGTAGGAAGACCAAGTTTAAACAATAGCAGACATAGCTATTATTGGAAGCGCTGCAGATGCAAAAAGAAGAAGCAAGTCCGAAGTGTCAAAACTCTCGATAACTTGACTGCAAAACTGAAAAAGGTTGGTTTTGCAATAAGCAGGAGTAGAACATATCTTCGTTTGCTTCCAAAAAATTCCTCAACCCTCGAGTGTCGAAGACATGTCACCACAGTGCCGATAAAACTTTCTTGGATTCTGGCTGATTACCACCGATCTCACATTGATACCCAATTTGCAGTAATATCCATCCATTATTTAGAAACTTTAGCTTCTATTCTTAAACCCATGCAAGTGTTTCTTCTTTCACAGGATGACAAAGCGCGCGTACCTTTGGGAATTACAGCAGCCAATAAACAGGCTCCAATACTGATGCATATGGAGTATCGTGTATCCTTAAGCGATCATGACTGGGTCATCGCTGAACGCCGCAAACTTATCCCATGTGTTTACGCTGGTATTGTGATTGCTCCTGGCATGGCAGGTCAAAGTAAAGCCATACATAGGTTATTCTGGACCAACGTCAATAGCTATAAGAAGTGGGAAACACAGTTCTTCCACAGCAAATACTCATGCTCAGGATTTTGAAACTCTATTATTACTCAAAGATTTTGAAAAATTAGTGAAAACAGAAGAGGGTTTCATCAAACCTGTAATCATAGTTACGGTTGATGGAGGTCCAGACGAGAATCCCCGCTACCAGAAAGTTATATCGTTTGCTATTAACCATTTCAAAAAGCATGATTTGGATGGAATTTTCATAGCGTGCAATGCTCCTGGAAGAAGTGCATATAACTGAGTAGAAAGGCGAATGACACCACTCAGTCGAGAATTGTCTTGTCTTATATACCCTCATAACCATTATGGTTCCTATCTCGATGAGAACGGTCTTACTACTGATGAAGAAATGAAGCAAAATTACTTAGCATATGCTGGTAAAACTCTCGCAGATACCTGGAACTCATTAAACATTGACAGTTATCCTGTTACTGCCACATATGTTGATTCAGGCAAACCAGAGTCTCTTGGTTATGACTTGGATTGGTATTCGAAGCTCGTACAAGAAATTCAATACTTGCTGCAAATTGTAAAATGCGAAAAAATGAATTGTTGCTCTCCTGCACGTAGTGGATTATTTCGTATATTAAAAGGACGATTCATTCCTCCTCCAATTAAAATGATACAATCGTCAAATGACATCATTACAAGTGAAGAGGGGGAATTTATAGATTTAAGTCTCCGTCTGGCCTTAAATCTGAATATTACATTAAAGGGATTTTTAAAGATGCTGTATGATTATTTTTGCTCTTCCATAAAGTTCACGCAATTGTCCGCAAGAACTTGTGGAAGTTGTGGCCAATATCATGCATCTCAGAAGTCAGCAAACAGTCAAGAAAAAATTCAACAGAGTGAAAAAAGCTAGAAGGACTGCCTTATACGACCATTGAGAATTGCTGCTCATCGAGCAAATGTGCTTATGTGCTTCGTAAAATTCGTGGAAGATATGGAAGATGTTGAGTGGATCAATGAAGATGAAGTTGATAAAGATTGCATACGAAAAGAAAGCGATGAAAATAATCAAGTAAAACTGGAAACCAATATCATAACAGATATGGAAAAATGGCTTGAATAGCCGTGGTCAGCATCAGAATAGATATTGTCATGTTCAAATTTAAATTTTTCAAATAGCTAAGTTCTTCTAAAATTGTGACCTAAGGAATTTTCTTAAATAGAATTGTAAAGAAATAAAACAAGCGTTTAGTATTATTTAGTAGTTATATTAGTCGAGTAGAGTTTTTTAATTTGTATTGTGTCCTAATTTTTTTTAAGTAGGGAGGGGGGGGGTTCCAATTTGCTTACGTAATTATTAAGGGGGGGTTCGCGATTTGCTTATTTTTGCTGACAAGGGGGGAGGGGGGGTCAAAAATTGTCAAAAACATGCTTACGTAATATTTGAACAGCCCCAAATTGCAGACTCAGGCATCGGCCGGAGTAGCTCAGTGGTTAGAGCAGCAGTCTTGTATACTGTGGTCCCGGGTTCGATCCCTGGCTCTGGCTAATTTTTTACTCCAGTTGGGTTTATTGTATTTATTGTATGTATGTGTGTAAAATATTTATATATACCTTTAACTGTTGAATGCAGGCGTTATTTATGTGTGTATGTGTGTTTTAATATGTATTGTAGTATGTGTGCTTTATTATAGTCAGCAATATACTTTGTTTATTCAAAACGGAGCAGTTCAACAATGTACAAGCGGAAACATTAACGGCAACATTATTCGTTGGCAAACATAACAGAGTTACACGTAACAATAAACCAATGTTTATTTCGAACAGAACATTACAACAATCTACACTGTAGGACAAACAATTGGACTTCGACAACAATACAAGCAACAATTGAATACAGAACATATAAAAACCGATTGTGCTTAGGTTATTCATCAGTCTAGCTATTGACCTTCTCCCGAGAATGACTTATTTTTCTTTCTCTGGTGCTCTCGCTCTGAGTTACTGCGCTTCTTGGTTACTCAGGCGATATGTTTTTGGTGAGTATCATCCCACAGATGGCGATGATACTTGTGAAAGTCCAGCGACTTTCACCGCAGCTGGACACGGTGTGTTGCCGGATGATGATATCGGTCCGTCTAATGCATCAGAAGAAGATATAAGGGATTTTCTAAGGAGCTACGAGATACCAGTTAGAAGGCAGGGATATGTTTCGAGAAAAAAATCGAGACTGTATCTCAAAGCTTTGAATACAGCACGTCCTCCTAACTTCCCCAAGCTCCTTAGAGTTCCGACAGTCGAAATTTTACCCATAATTTTCGAATGTCCGGATGAAGAACTTGTATCTGAAGCTGATGCTCTTCTCAGTCAGACGGAGGACGTCGTCAGTGAAGAATCTGCGTCTTCCTCCGAACCTGATGAGAAGAAGAAAAAGAAGTTCTCTAAGATAAGAGGCTTCTTTAAGAGATTGTCCTGCGTCCGCAAGGTAAAGGACTGACGGACTCCCGCAACACGCCAGAAAGTGGATTAGGGCTACTGGCGAACCACGGTAAAAAAAACGCATCCATGTGCTTGAACCTCCCGGGTGGATGTGGAATCAAGCGCGAGTTCTTTCGTATACAGTATACATGACACATGAAATTTTTAAAGTCTGATTTAATCTTAAATTTTCATAATAAATTATATTTAAGGTTTATTTAATATTTAAATTTAGCGATATAATAATAATCAGCAAACATTCTTACGTAGCGATGTACATAAAATCATTGTTACGTCAGCATTCTGTTTTTGTTTTCAGAGGTATTGTCGAAAATGTAGTGCAAAAATATGTCTCCCCCCCCCCCCCCCTATCTATTTCCGAATCTACTGAAACTAAAATTATGAAAAAATTAGAGGTAGTATAGGTTAATTTAAACCTTGCAGGAAAATTATAGCGATTACCATAGGTTACATAGTGCTTGTGAAAAGCACATTTTTCCGTTGCACACAAATTTCGATTTGCGGACATTCAGCAAAGGTGTTGAGGATCGCTGGAGGTACCTATCGTAGCAGAAGTATAAAAGCATTGTTGATAATGATTTATGAAAAAAAAATCGCCGATAATTAGCCGAGATATTAACCCTTAAAGACACGGACTGTTTGGACATACACAATGACAGGGGGCGGCGTACTGTATGTACCATCGGCTTTTAAAGCCTAGATAAAAACTTTTAATGATACATTTTTGTAATACAATGTCCAGTAGCAGTATAAAAGCAATAAACATCAAAAATTTAAAAAAAGACTAATTAGAATTAACCACATAAATAGAATGGGATTCGCGACATGTTTGCATTGTGTAGATCTCTCAATACGCCTCCCGTGTCTTTAAAAGTTAATTAAAAACCTATCTGGAAAAACGCGGCACAAACCAAGTCGGCATTGCTATTTTGCGACCTCCTTTCGAACCTCGCTTAGCAAAATATCAAGTTTAAGCTTTAAACAAGGGTTTTGTTTTAGCTACACTGTAAAAAAGAAAATATTGTTTTATGAAATGACAAATGAAGTTTAAATAATCACTACTTTTATTGTCAATGCGGAATTGAGTTCATCATAAACAGATTATGGTAAGATTTAAATAGGAGTTATACAAAATAGCCATATTTCATATTATTTAGGCTTCATATCTGTTTGAACTTCTACGGTATACCCATTCATACTTTTTTAGTAGATATATACAGCTATTCCAAACGCTACGTTGTATAGTTTTTTACAAAGTCTTATTTCTCTTTTAGTAACGATTTTTTATAATAATACAGTTGATAATTCATATATTTATTGTACGGAACCCTCTTACTCGCACTCGAACTTTTTATAAATTGAGAGATTGTTGCTGGAAGAATGCAATGTGTGTTTAGATAGTACGTTCATTTAGTTAGTCTTGATTTGTCTAAGAATGAAAAAAGCGGGTAATGCAATGTGTGTTTAGATAGTACGTTCATTTAGAAAACACGTGTTTTAAAAAGATGATGTAACAGTACACGAATGATTAATGAGGATGAATGTATTAACTATAGAAAATATCAGTATTTTTTGCCCGAAGAATGAGATAACATTTAGAAGGTTCTTTTCAACACTGAAACTGTTTTCAATTCTGTTTAGAGTAGGTTATTTGAATTAGAACCTATTTAACACCAAATTTATCTTAGCCTGCCAATTCAAGAAATAGACTTTTATCCTCATTGTTACAGTTCGGTTTTAAAGAAGGGCGATTAGTTGCCATATTTTGGAAACAGACCTAAAGAGGAATCCCAAAAGCTTAAAGAGGGCATTATGTAAGTTTTAAATAACTAATTGTAAATGAAAAGACTTTTTGTGTTTCAGTTACTATTCCTTAATATCAGTTTACTTATGTTTTAAAAATGAATTTGTATTTCAGATTTTAAAGAAATATTTGCATTTAATTATTGAAAAAATACAATTTATTTTTAGACAGTACATCTTTCTAATTAGTTTTGTATCATTTAAATATCAGAATTTTTTACCCGAAGAATGAGATAACGTTTAGAAGGTTCTTTTCAACACTGAAACTGTTTGGAGAGTAGGTTATTTGAATTAGAACCTGTTAAGGGTCTTGTACCATTTAAACGCGTCGAAAATTAACGAAAAGTTTCAAAGTTTGAATTAGTCTATCTTCAAAAACTTTTTATATATAAACATGAAATTTTGGACATTGATTAAACAGATTATGTATTGTAATATGCTACCATTAGAAATTTATTAGCCTTTTACAGAATTTGTGTATTGTTGAAATCAAAATAGCTCTTTTTTTACTCCAGAAGTCATTGCGCGCATGATATCTTGAGAACGTATGTATGGATTGTCATGAAATTTGGTAAAAATACTAAACAAATATGTGTGTTTAAAATGAACTACTTTTAAGTATTTACAATAGTAATAGTTTTAGTTATGACTAATTTTATTCATTAAAAATATAATTTTTTTTTTTTTTTTTTTTTTTTTTTTTAATATATAGTTAATGAAATAATTTTGGCATAAGAGTAGTTCACTTTAAACACACATATATGTTTAGTATCTTTGCCAAATTTCATGATAATCCGTACATGCTTTCTCAAGATATCACGCGCGCAATCACTTCTGGAGTAAAAAAAAAGAACTATTTTGATTTTAACAATATACAAATTCTGTAAAAGTCTAAAAAATTTCTGATGACTGCATATTACAACGCACAATCTGTTTAATCAATATGCAACACTTCATGCTTATGCAAAAAAAGGTTTTGAATATAGACTAATTCAAACTTTGAATTTTTTTCGTTACATTTCGTCGCGTTTAAAAGGTACATGACCCCCTAACACCAATTTTATCTTAGCCTGCCAATTAAAGAAATAGACTGAATGGCTGATTTCAGTGAATATTATCCTGCGATCAATTAATTTAAACAGCGGTGTACATTTTATTTAAAAATATAAAACATTAAATACACAATTTTTTTAATCGAAAGTATAGAATTAGGTAAATATTCCTTGGAATTTATGTACAAGACGTTCTAAGAGCTATTAAATAAGTAGCTCAAAAATGTCTTAGAACTTTGGATATTTTAAAGATTTTGGCTCTGTTAAAGAAGGTGTATACTATGTGATGACGTAAGAATGTATGTTTGTATATTACAAAAGTGAAAAACAAGAATAAACATTGAATGAACAATGAAATAATGATTAAAGGGGGGGGGGGGTTCGAGAAAGATATATTTAACAAGAAATGATGTAACAATATATTATTGTTTTTTTTAACAATAAAAAATATCACTAGTTTTTCCCGAACAATGAAATAACATTTATAACATTCTTCCTGACAATTAAAATTGTTTTATTTGTTGGTTTCGATGCGTTAAACGTTGCTTGGTAAATTGAGAAGTTAGCCAGGGTAAGTGGTCAATAAACTAACACCGAAATAACATCGATAAGAAATGAGAAGTTCTTTTTTACGGAGACTTTTATCCTCATTGTTACAGTTCTGTTTTAAAGAAGGCGATTAGTTGCCGTATTTTAGAAACAGGCCTAAAAAGGAATCTCAAAAGCTTAAAGAGGGCATTATGCAAGTTTTTAATAACTTGTTGTAAATGAAAAGACTTTTTGTGTTTCAGTCACTATTCCTTAATATCAGTTTACTTATGTTTTAAAAATGAATTTGTATTTCAGATTTTAAAGAAATATTTGCATTTAATTATTGAAAAAATACAATTTATTTTTAGACAGTACATCTTTCTAATTAGTTTTGTATCAGTTAAATATCAGTATTTTTTACCCGAAGAATGAGATAACGTTTAGAAGGTTTTTTCAACACTGAAACTGTTTAGAGAGTAGGTTATTTGAATTAGAACCTATTTAACACCAATTTTATCTTAGCCTGCCAATTAAAGAAATAGACTGTATGGCTGATTTCAGTGTATATTATCCGGCGATCAATGAATTTAAACAGCGGCGTACATTTTATTTAAAAATATAAAACATTAAATACACATTTTTTTAATTGAAAGTATAGAATTGTGTAAAGATTCCTTGGAATTTATGTACAAGACATTCTAATAGCTATTAAATAACTAGCTGAAAAATGTCTTGGAACTTTGGATATTTTAAAGGTTTTGGCTCTGTTAAAAAAGGTGTATACTATGTGATGACATAAGAGTGTATGTTTGTAAATTCCAACAGTGAAAAATAAGAATAAACATTGAATGAACAAAGAAATAATGATTAAAGGAGGTCGTGAAAGGGGGGGGTCGAGAAAGATACATTTAACAAGAGAGGATGTAACAATATATTATTATTTTTTTTTTTAACAATAAAGAATATCACTAGTTTTTCCCGAACAATGAAATAACATTTATAATATTCCTTCTGACAATCAAAATTTTTTATTTGTTGGTTTCGATGCGTTAAACGTTGCTTGGTAAATTGAGAAGTTAGCCAGGGTAAGTGCTCAATTAACGAACACCGAAATAACATCGATAGGAAATGAGAGTTCTTCCTTTTTACGGAGGCTTTTATCCTCATTGTTACAGTTCGATTTTAAAGAAGGGCGATTAGTTGCCATATTTTAGAAACAGACCTAAAGAGGAATCTCGGAGAGGAGGACATTATGTAAGTTTTAATAACTTATTGTAAATGAAAAGACTTTTTATGCTTCAGTTACTATTCCTTAAGATCAATTTACTTATGTTTTAAAAATGAATTTGTATTTCAGATTTTAAAGAAATGTTTACATTTAATTCTTGAAAAGTTTTTTGAGTGTTTTGTACAAGAAATTCTAATGTGGTTTTAAAATAAGCTATTTTGTAACATTTGATACTTCAAAGATCTGAAATATGTATATGTTATAATTATTAAATATATGTTATATTAAATAACTAGCTAGAAAATAGTTCGGAAGTGGGGCCATTAAAAGGCTTTTACCCACTTGAAAAAAGATGTAATGCGATAACGTAAGAATGTAGGATAGTAAATTGTAAGAATGCAAAATAAAAATAAATCTCGACTGAACGATGCGATAATAATCAAAAAGTTTTTTTAAAACAGTTGTTTAATATAATAAAAGATTATGGAGTACCTACATATATCGATACTATTTCCTGCACAATGGGACAACGATTAAAAAGTTCTTCCTGACAGTGAAACTTGTTTCATTTCTTTGTTTTGATGCGATGATCGTTTATTGGTAAATAAGTACAAAAGAGGGATTGTTAGTGCTTTTCTCAATAAAGAAACGCCGATAGAAAATGAGACGTTCTCTTTTATAGCTAGATTCTGTCCTCGTCGAAACAATTCGGGCTTGTAAACAAGTGATAACTTAATAAATATCACAAACAACCAGGAAAACGACGAACAGAAAAGAAAAGAGATGAGTAAAAAAATATTCAATATATTACATAATACTAAATTAATTTAACCCATAACTGGAGACACGAATTTCCTTACGCGATCAGAGACATAGAGTCAAAAAGACGCCAATGTTATTTTTGCTTTTTGTCTTTTGTAAACAGATTTGAAATTTATTTTGGAAACGCAATATATTCTGGAAATCATGTAATGATAAAAGAATTACTTGACGGTACCGAGGAGATGATTTTATTCAAGCAGAAAAAACACGTAATAATCAGAGCCAAAGAACAACGCAAAGTCATTTTGACTCGCGTCTCCAGTTACGGGCTATATCAAATGATTTTTCAACTTTCTTTTACTATGCCTAATACATGTTTAAAAAATTTCTTTATACTAGCTAATATATATTTTAATCCCATATACTAAAACGCGGTTCATTTCGTTTAGATTCTTTAATTTCGTGAGAGGCTCGTGGAGGTCGAATTTATTCGTTAGTAATCTTGTTTCATTCAATTCGATTGGATTTTAATTAGTATTTGTTTTCGATTTCGTATGTTATTTGTTCGTTCAGTTCATCCAGGAAATTAGTGTCTCCGTTTTAATTTCAGATGAGTTGGGTTTGCATCTTAGCTATTTTGAGTTATGTCAAGTTATTAGTTCCATTCCCCCCCCCCCCCCTATATTTTGTTACATTCGTTTTCCGTTTCCTTAAGTTTAATTATTTTTTCACACAGGGAAGAGAGGGGAGGGAGGGTAAAAGAAATATAGTAAGAAAAAGAATCAAACACAAAAAGTCTCCTTCGGTAGGTGTGAAGCATCATGAGCATCATGAAAAGTAGTTTAGCAAGCATCATGAAGCGGCATCATGAAAAGTCTCACAACAGGATAAAGTTTAGTTTTTAGTTTAGTGCTAAGTTTCATCTGGAAGGAACTTACGAATACGTCAATATTTAATAGTTTAATAATAAAAAGTAATACTAATCATTATAGTAAAATAAACTGTAATAAAATCAATAATATTAGAAATCAATAATATTACAAATAGCAAACAATAATAATAAAATGAATTAATACATATAATGAATAATAATTTAACAATAATAAAAAAAAATTTTAATAATAAATAAATATTTTATTGAAGCTAATATATTTTTAAATGTCTTATACTAAAACGAGGTTCCTTTCGTTTTGATTCTTTAATTTCGTGAGGCTCAAAAAGGTCGTATGCGATGCGTTAGTAGTCTTGTTTCATTCATTTTAAATCGAATTCTAATCAGTATTTGTTTTCAATTTTATGTCTTTTTTTTTTCGTTCAGTTCATCCAGGGAATTAGTGTTTCCGCTCTCATTTTAGATGAGTTGCGTTTGCATCTTCGCCATTTTGAGTTCTGTCACGTTATTAGTTCCGTTTCCCCCCTATATTTTGTAAGATTCGTTTACCGTTTCTTTAAATGAAATTATTTTTTCACTACGGGAAGGGAGGGCGGTTAAAATAAATATAGTAAGACACAAACACAAAAAGTCTCCTTCGGAAGGTGTGAATCATCATGGAAAGTTATGAGATTCCAAGGACGAACTTAATAATAAGATCAGATGAGTTGCATCGCTATTTTGAGTTATATCACGTTATTAGTTCCATTTCCCCACCATATTTTTTTAGATTCCTTTTCCATTTCTTTAGATAAATCATTTTTTTACAGCGGGAAGGGAGGGCGGTTAAAATAAATATAGTAAGAAACAAACACAAAAATCTCTATCGGAATGTGTGAAGCATCATGAAAAGTCTCGCATTAGGATAACATGAACGTGTTAAGTTTCATCTGGAAGGAACATACGAATTCGTCTATTTCTAATAGTTTAAAAATAAACATTAATACTAAACTTTATAGTAAATTAAACTGTAATAAACTCATTAATAATAATTACAAACTATAATATACAAATAATAGTCTTTCATTTTGATTCTTTAATTTCGTGAGGCTCGTAGAGGTCGTATGCGATACCTTAGTAGAAATGTTTCATTCATTTCGATTGGATTCTGTTTCATTTCAGATAAGTTGCATCGCTATTTTGAGTTATGTCACGTTATTAGTTCCATTTCCCCACCATATTTTGTTAGATTCCTTTTCCGTTTTTTTTTTAGTTAAATCATTTTTTCACAGCGGGAAGGGAGGGCGGTTAAAATAAATATAGTAAGAAACAAGCATGAAAAGTCTCTATCGGAAGGTGTGAAGCATCATGAAAAGTCTCGCATTAGGATAACATGAACGTGTTAAGTTCGTGAACGTGTTAAGTAATAAACTCAGTAATAATAATTACAAACTATAATATACAAATATTAGTCTATAATTATTTATAAATAAATACAATAGCAATAATAATAATAAATAATAATAAAATGTGTTAATACATATAATGAATAATAATTTAAGAATAGTTAAGAATAATTTTATTAATAAAAAAAAATACTTTATTAAAGCTAATATATTTTTAAATATCATATACTAAAACGAGGTTCCTTTCGTTTTGATTCTTTAATTTCGTGAGGCTCGCAGGGGTCGTATGCGACACGTTAATAGAATTGATTCATTCATTTCGATTGGATTCTAATCAGTATTTTATCCCCATATCATAGGTTTTTTTGTTCGTTCAGTTCATCCAGGGAATTAGTGTCTCCGCTTTCATTTCAGATAAGTTGCATCGCTATTTTGATTTATGTCACGTCATTAGTTCCATTTCCCCACCATATTTTCTTAGATTCCTTTTCCGCTTCTTTTAGTTAAATCATTTTTTCACAGCGGGAAGGGAGGGCGGTTAAAATAAATATAGTAAGAAACAAACATGAAAAGTCTCTATCGGAAGGTGTGAAGCATCATGAAAAGTCTCGCATTAGGATAACATGAACGTGTTAAGTTCGTGAACGTGTTAAGTTATCTGGAAGGAACTGTGATATCGTACCTTCGCCACAAATTTTTGACGGGGGAAGCAACAGGTATTTCCGTGGAGACAATAGTCTTTTGTGTAAAGGCATGCAGGGGAAATACCAGGCATACTTCTGCCCTTGGGATCTGCTCAACAGGGTATTTCCACTTTTCCAAGAAATAGGGAGGGCTGGACAATGTTTGGGAACTCGCAATGTTTGGGAACAAAAGAGGCTCAGGCAGGAGCTGGTGATGAGGCTGAATAGGTAGACTGGGAGACACTGATGAAGTGAGGTTGTTTTTTACCAACGGAAGAGATGCGAGTAAAAATCGTTTAACTCATGTTGGCTATGAGAAGTATAGAACTGTTAATAAAAAGTGAGAATGTCTACCTATGAATGGTAAAGTTTGTTATTACATTTTTCAAATCTATTTTAGTTGTTCTAATAAAGGACTTTGGTAAGAAATATGTAT
The DNA here is from genome assembly GCA_963932465.1 of Maratus speciosus. Classification (NCBI taxonomy): domain Eukaryota; kingdom Metazoa; phylum Arthropoda; class Arachnida; order Araneae; family Salticidae; genus Maratus; species Maratus speciosus. The sequence continues at coordinate 148,590,619 of OZ010791.1, forward strand.
TATTTTTCAACGATCATCTCACAAGAGCTTTGTGAACCAAAAAACTCTGGCCCACTACATCACAGCTATAGTATTATAAATGGTGGCACCGGTGGGATTAATTAGGTCTAGCATAAATTAGACTGGACCCATGTGAACTTGATGTACAGAAGGAAACTGTGTTAGAAAGAAGGACAGTCGGTGATGAAATCTTGTGTTAGACGAGAAAGATTTTCAAGTGTATCCGGCGAGGAACGGTGAAATCTGGAGTGTCGAATATGTTAGCTGGTATGTAACAAGGACTAAGGATCCGACGATATAGAAAATTTCTTCAGTAAACGTCCAGTGCAGTGGATAGAAGACTATTCATCGATCGCCCTTAGGAATCCATGGAGACAGCTTGTGTGTAAATTTTCCGGCGGAAATCAAGTTAGATCCGGAGATACGACAGTACCTGAAAAAAAAGTGCAGGAAAGCCTTGGAGAAGTGTGGAGAAATGTCTATATTTGAAGGTAAGCCTTTTTATGAAATTTTCCAGAGAGGTCAGTTAGGATTTAATATTGTATATGTCTGTTCTTGGTAATTTGTATATGTTTAATAGATAAAAAGTCTAGAGTAGCTATTAATTTGGGATCGAAATTTTTAGTTAGAAATTTTATATTAAACGTGTTTCTTATGGTCTGTACGGTAGTTCATTTGGTTTTGAAATTTTAATATTTGAGGATAGTAAATTACGGTTGATTAATAAAAGAATATTAATCATTAAAATTAATCATAGTTGTGGATGTAACTTTTAGTTATAAAGTTGGGGCATATACAGCTTTTGTTTATTACAGCAATAAAGTTATTTGAAATTTTATGGGTATGCTGCAGGAAAAAGCGGGATTAGTTGTTTTTACATAAATTGTATTTATATAGTACTGTGAGTATCAAAATAATTTTGAGGATTTACTCAGTTTTAAAGGATATAACAAGTGCATGAAAATTTTCGGTTGGAAAATTGTATTATTGTTTTATGTATTGAAATATATCTAAAGGATAAAATCCTATTCCTTATTGTGTTTTGGTTTTTGGTGTTTTACAAATTGTATATATTTGTGTATTTTTGTGATTAGTATATTTTGGGGGAAAATCATGGAAGAATTTCTAGGGAAATATACTAAAAATATCTTGCTTTTGCTGGCAGAGGAATTTGAGACCAACGTGTCGGCAACTGATAAGAAAAAAACTATAATTCAGGCTATTTTAGCAGCATCGGATTATAATGAGAGTTTTGCTAAATCGAATTTGGAATGTATTCTTAAAGAGGATGCAGAACGTAAAGAAAAATTAGTTTTGGAACGGGAAGACGAAGAGCGTGAAAAAACAAGACAGTTTTAGTTAGAAAAATTAAGAATTCAAAATTCTTCGGAAACTGTTAGTCTTTCGTCTAGTGATATGAATGTAGGTTCGCATAGGAATCCAAAAATTAATTTGAAAGAATTAGTTCCACGCTTTGATTCTAAATTAATTGACATCACTCTTTTCTTTATGATCTTTGAAAAACAGGCGGAAAAAGCTAAAATTTCGCAAGAGGATATGGTTAGCCAATTAATTCCCTTATTGCCATCAGATATCGCGGAAATTATAGTGAAACAACCAGCAGAATTAGGAGATGACTTTCAACATGTAAAAAAAGTTTTATTAAAAAATCGTTTTAGATTGGGAACAGGTGCTTTAAAACAGAAGTTTGAAAATCATCAAAGGAAACCTGGAGCGTTATGGGTAGATTTAGTATATGACTTAAGGAGTTATCGATAATTGGTTGGAATCATTAGAAATAAAGGATTTCGAGTCTTTAAAAGAACTCATGCTCCCTGAGCAAGTAAAAAAACGCGTTCCTTTTGAAGTAAAAGAACAATTTATGGATGAATGGGATGAAATGAAAGAGGCTTCGAAGCTTGCTGATAAATGTGACAAATATGAGAGTATTAGAAGTAGTTTCAGGAAATCAGAAAAAAAATCTTGGGAAAAAAACCTTATTCAGAGATGCAAAGAAGCAATTTAAATCCGAAAATTAAGAGTGAAGTAAAAGCTAAATCGGAGTTAGAGAATAAAACGGAAAATTTTAAAAATGATAAAATTAAACAAGACCAGGCATTTGAGAGGAAAAGGCAGATTAGGTGTTTTTTTTTTTTTTGTAGTCAACCAGGGCACATAAAACCAGATTGTGTGGAATGGTTAAATAAGAAAAATCAGTTAAATACAGTTAATCATTTAGGTAATGATGTTGATTTAGGGGATTGTTTTAAACCTTATCTAAAAAAAGCTCTAATAAATGGGGTTGAAAGACACTATTTGAGGGACACGGGAGCAGGGATTGATCTATGCGATAGAAATTGGGTTAAAACAGAGGATTTTACTGGAGATATAACTTGGGTACGTCAACCTCTTGATAATGAATGTAAATGTTTACCATTAGCATGGGTGACTATAAAAGGGAATTTTGGTTGCATCACCACTAAGGCGGCGATTAAACCATCGGAGTCGGAGCAAGGTTACTATCTCTTAGGTAATAAAACTGCGGAGCTTATTGAGCAAAATAAAGGAAATGGTGTTCCTATAAATATGGTAGTTACCCGTAGTAGGACGGATTCTTTTAAAAAAAGAATGGAGCAACGGGATGCTGATAATGAAATGTCGTTTATTGAGCAGCCAAAGTTAGAAGAGCGACCAGGTAGGGTAGAGAAAATTGGGGATTGCTCACAGAACAAAGAAACGCAGGTAGTTCAAATGGCTGAGAATAGACAGGATGAAAGTCAAATCGAAGATCTTATATTATTACCGAAATGGGAGGTGAAAGGTAATGTGGGATTGAATAAAATTACAACGAAAGATTTCAGCTTAGCTCAGAAACAGTGCTTATCTTTAAAAACATTATGGAAAAAGGCAAATAATGTAGAAGAAAAGGAATTTAAAAATAATGGGAAATAAATTAGTAAGAGTTTCACATTCAAATAGTGGGGATGAGAAATTACAATTATGTTTGCCATTAAAATTTAGAGAGAAAATAATGAAAATGTGTCATGAGGAAGTTGCGGGACATTTAGGGGCGACTAAAACAAAAGGTAGGGTAATTAAATACTATTTTTGGCCAAATTGTTACAAGGAAATTGAGGCATTTGTAAGAACTTGCGATCTGTGCTAAAAGGTTGGTAAAAATAGAGATAAAAAGAAAGCTCCCTTGAAGCTCGTGCCAATAATTTCAGAAGTTTTCTCCAAGATAAATATTGATGGTGTAGGCCCTTTGAGTTTAAGCGAGAAAAATAATAGATACTTGATTACTTCAATTTGTGTTGCGTCAAAATCATTTTTTCACAGCGGGAAGGGAGGGCGGTTAAAATAAATATAGTAAGAAACAAACATGAAAAGTCTCTGTCGGAAGGTGTGAAGCATCATGAAAAGTCTCGCATTAAATTAACATGAACGTGTTAAGTTCGTGAACGTGTTAAGTTTCATCTGGAAGGAACATACGAATACGTCTATTTCTAATAGTTTAAAAATAAATTATAATACCAAACTTTATAGTAAATTAAACTGTAATAAACTCAGTAATAATAATTTCAAACTATAATATACAAATAAGAAAATACAATAGCAATAATAATAATAAATAATAATAAAATGTGATAATACATATAATTAATAATAATTTAAGAATAATTAAGAATAATTTTAATGATAAATAAATACTTTTTTAAAGCTAATATATTTTTAAATATCATATACTAAAACGAGGCTCCTTTCGTTTTGATTCTTTAATTTCGTGAGGCTCGTAAGGGTCGTATGCGACGCGTTAGTAGAAATGTTTCATTCATTTCGATTGGATTCTAATCAGTATTTTTTTCCATTTCAAAGGTTTTTTTGTTCGTTCAGTTAATCTATGGAATTAGTGTCTACGCTTTCATTTCATATAAGTTGCATCGCTATTTTGAGTTATTTCACGTCATTAGTTCCATTTCCCCACAGTATTTTGTTAGATTCCTTTTCCGTTTCTTTTAGTTAAATCATTTCTTCAATGCGGGAAGGGAGGGCGGTTAAAATAAATATAGTAAGAAACAAACATAAAAAGTCTTTGTCGGAAGGTGTGAAGCATCATGAAAAGTCTCGCGTTAAGATAACATGAACGTGTTAAGTTCGTGAACGTGTTAATTTTCATCTGGAAGGAACATACGAATTCGTCTATTTCTAATAGTTTAAAAATAAATTATAATACCAAACTTTGTAGTAAATTAAACTGTCATAAACTCAGTAATAATAATTACAAAGTTGAATATACAAATAATAGTCTATAATTATTTATAAATACAATAGCAATAATAATAATAAATAATAATAAAATGTGTTAATACATATAATGAATAATAATTTAAAAATAATTAAGAATAATTTTATTAATAAAAAAATACTTTATTAAAGCTAATATATTTTTAAATATCATATACTAAAACGAGGCTCCTTTCGTTTTGATTCTTTAATTTCGTGAGGCTCGTAAGGGTCGTATGCGACGCGTTAGTAGAAATGTTTCATTCATTTCGATTGGATTCTAATCAGTATTTTTTTCCATTTCAAAGGTTTTTTTGTTCGTTCAGTTAATCCAGGGAAATAGTGTCTCCGCTTTCATTTCAGATAAGTTGCATCGCTATTTTGAGATATGTCACGTCATTAGTTCCATTTCCCCACCATATTTTGTTAGTTTCCTTTTCCGTTTCTTTTAGTTAAATCATTTTTTTCACAGCGGGAAGGGAGGGCGGTTAAAATAAATATAGTAAGAAACAAACATGAAAAGTCTCTGTCGGAAGGTGTGAAGCATCATGAAAAGTCTCGCATTAAGATAACATGAACGTGTTAATTTTCATCTGGAAGGAACATACGAATTCGTCTATTTCTAATAGTTTAAAAATAAATTATAATACCAAACTTTGTAGTAAATTAAACTGTCATAAACTCAGTAATAATAATTACAAAGTATAATATACAAATAATAGTCTATAATTATTTATAAATACAATAGCAATCATAATAATAAATAATAATAAAATGTGTTAATACATATAATGAACAATAATTTAAAAATAATTAAGAATAATTTTATTAATAAAAAAATACTTTATTAAAGCTAATATATTTTTAAATATCATATACTAAAACGAGGTTCCTTTCGTTTTGATTCTTTAATTTCGTGAGGCTCGTAAGGGTCGTATGCGACACGTTAGTAGAAATGTTTCATTCATTTCGATTGGATTCTAATCAGTATTTTTTTCCATTTCAAAGGTTTTTTTGTTCGTTCAGTTAATCCAGGGAAATAGTGTCTCCGCTTTCATTTCAGATAAGTTGCATCGCTATTTTGAGATATGTCACGTCATTAGTTCCATTTCCCCACCATATTTTGTTAGTTTCCTTTTCCGTTTCTTTTAGTTAAATCATTTTTTCACAGCGGGAAGGGAGGGCGGTTAAAATAAATATAGTAAGAAACAAACATGAAAAGTCTCTGCCGGAAGGTGTGAAGCATCATGAAAAGTCTCGCATTAAGATAACATGAACGTGTTAAGTTCGTGAACGTGTTAAGTTTCATCTGGAAGGAACATACGAATTCGTCTATTTCTAATAGTTTAAAAATAAATTATAATACCAATCTTTATAGTAAATTAAACTGTAATAAACTCAGTAATAATAATTTCAAACTATAATATACAAATAAGAAAATACAATAGCAATAATAATAATAAATAATAATAAAATGTGATATTACATATAATTAATAACAATTTAAGAATAATTAAGAATAATTTTAATGATAAATAAATACTTTTTTAAAGCTAATATATTTTTAAATATCATATACTAAAACGAGGTTCCTTTCATTTTGATTCTTTAATTTCGTGAGGCTCGTAGGGGTCGTATGCGACACGTTAGTAGAAATGTTTCATTCATTTCGATTGGATTCTAATCAGTATATTTTTCCATTTCAAAGGTTTTTTTGTTCGTTCAGTTAATCTATGGAATTAGTGTCTACGCTTTCATTTCATATAAGTTGCATCGCTATTTTGAGTTATTTCACGTCATTAGTTCCATTTCCCCACAGTATTTTGTTAGATTCCTTTTCCGTTTCTTTTAGTTAAATCATTTCTTCAATGCGGGAAGGGAGGGCGGTTAAAATAAATATATTAAGAAACAAACATGAAAAGTCTCTGTCGGAAGGTGTGAAGCATCATGAAAAGTCTCGCATTAGGATAACATGAACGTGTTAAGTTCGTGAACGTGTTAAGTTTCATCTGGAAAGAACATACGAATTCGTCTATTTCTAATAGTTAAAAATAAATTATTATACCAAACTTTATAGTAAATTAAACTGTCATGAACTCAGTAATAATAATTACAATGTATAATATACAAATAATAGTTTATAATTATTTATAAATACAATAGCAATAATAATAATAAATAATAATAAAATGTATTAATACATATAATGAATAATATTTTAAGAATGATTAAGAATAATTTTATTAATAAAAAAATACTTTATTAAAGCTAATATATTTTTAAATATCATATACTAAAACGAGGTTCCTTTCGTTTTGATTCTTTAATTTCGTGAGGCTCGTAGTCGTCGTATGCGACACGTTAGTAGAAATGTTTCATTCATTTCGATTGGATTCTAATCAGTATTTTTATCCATTTCAAAGGTTTTTTTGTTCGTTCAGTTAATCCAGGTAATTAATGTCTTCGCTTTCATTTCAGATAAGTTGCATCGCTATTTTGAGATATGTCACGTCATTAGCTCCATTCCCCACCATATTTTTTTAGATTCCTTTTCCGTTTCTTTCAGTTAAATCATTTTTTCTCAGCGGGAAGGGAGGGCGGTTAAAATAAATATAGTAAGAAGCAAACATGAAAAGTCTCTGTCGGAAGGTGTGAAGCATCATGAAAAGTCTCGCATTAAGATAACATGAACGTGTTAAGTTCGTGAACGTGTTAAGCTTCATCTGGAAGGAACATACGAATTGGTCTATTTCTAATAGTTAAAAATAAATTATAATGCAAATCTTTATTGTAAATTAAACATTCATAAACACAGTAATAATAATTACAATGTATAATATACAAATAATAGTTTATAATTATTTATAAATACAATAGCAATAATAATAATAAATAATAATAAAATGTATTAATACATATAATGAATAATAATTTAAGAATGATTAAGAATAATTTTATTAATAAAAAAATACTTTATTAAAGCTAATATATTTTTAAATATCATATACTAAAACGAGGCTCCTTTCGTTTTGATTCTTTAATTTCGTGAGGCTCGTAAGGGTCGTATGCGACGCGTTAGTAGAAATGTTTCATTCATTTCGATTGGATTCTAATCAGTATTTTTTTCCATTTCAAAGGTTTTTTTGTTCGTTCAGTTAATCCAGGGAAATAGTGTCTCCGCTTTCATTTCAGATAAGTTGCATCGCTATTTTAAGATATGTCACGTCATTAGTTCCATTTCCCCACCATATTTTGTTAGTTTCCTTTTTCGTTTCTTTTAGTTAAATCATTTTTTCACAACGGGAAGGGAGGGCGGTTAAAATAAATATAGTAAGAAACAAACATGAAAAGTCTCTGTCGGAAGGTGTGAAGCATCATGAAAAGTCTCGCATTAAGATAACATGAACGTGTTAAGTTCGTGAACGTGTTAATTTTCATCTGGAAGGAACATACGAATTCGTCTATTTCTAATAGTTTAAAAATAAATTATAATACCAAACTTTGTAGTAAATTATACTGTCATAAACTCTGTAATAATAATTACAAAGTATAATATACAAATAATAGTCTATAATTATTTATAAATACAATAGCAATAATAATAATAAATAATAATAAAATGTGTAATACATATAATGAATAATAATTTAAAAATAATTAAGAATAATTTTATTAATAAAAAAATACTTTATTAAAGCTAATATATTTTTAAATATCATATACTAAAACGAGGTTCCTTTCGTTTTGATTCTTTAATTTCGTGAGGCTCGTAAGGGTCGTATGCGACGCGTTAGTAGAAATGTTTCATTCATTTCGATTGGATTCTAATCAGTATTTTTTTCCATTTCAAAGGTTTTTTTGTTCGTTCAGTTAATCCAGGGAAATAGTGTCTCCGCTTTCATTTCAGATAAGTTGCATCGCTATTTTGAGATATGTCACGTCATTAGTTCCATTTCCCCACCATATTTTGTTAGTTTCCTTTTCCGTTTCTTTTAGTTAAATCATTTTTTCACAGCGGGAAGGGAGGGCGGTTAAAATAAATATAGTAAGAAGCAAACATGAAAAGTCTCTGTCGGAAGGTGTGAAGCATCATGAAAAGTCTCGCATTAAGATAACATGAACGTGTTAAGTTCGTGAACGTGTTAATTTTCATCTGGAAGGAACATACGAATTCGTCTATTTCTAATAGTTTAAAAATAAATTATAATACCAATCTTTATTGTAAATTAAACATTCATAAACACAGTAATAATAATTACAAAGTATAATATACAAATAATAGTCTATAATTATTTATAAATACAATAGCAATAATAATAATAAATAATAATAAAATGTGTTAATACATATAATGAATAATAATTTAAAAATAATTAAGAATAATTTTATTAATAAAAAAATACTTTATTAAAGCTAATATATTTTTAAATATCATATACTAAAACGAGGTTCCTTTCGTTTTGATTCTTTAATTTCGTGAGGCTCGTAAGGGTCGTATGCGACGCGTTAGTAGAAATGTTTCATTCATTTCGATTGGATTCTAATCAGTATTTTTTTCCATTTCAAAGGTTTTTTTGTTCGTTCAGTTAATCCAGGGAAATAGTGTCTCCGCTTTCATTTCAGATAAGTTGCATCGCTATTTTGAGATATGTCACGTCATTAGTTCCATTTCCCCACCATATTTTGTTAGTTTCCTTTTCCGTTTCGTTTAGTTAAATTATTTTTTCACAGCGGGAAGGGAGGGCGGTTAAAATAAATATAGTAAGAAACAAACATGAAAAGTCTCTGTCGGAAGGTGTGAAGCATCATGAAAAGTCTCGCATTAAGATAACATGAACGTGTTAAGTTCGTGAACGTGTTAATTTTCATCTGGAAGGAACATACGAATTCGTCTATTTCTAATAGTTTAAAAATAAATTATAATACCAATCTTTATTGTAAATTAAACATTCATAAACACAGTAATAATAATTACAAAGTATAATATAGAAATAATAGTCTATAATTATTTGTAAATACAATAGCAATAATAATAATAAATAATAATAAAATGTGTTAATACATATAATGAATAATAATTTAAAAATAATTAAGAATAATTTTATTAATAAAAAAATACTTTATTAAAGCTAATATATTTTTAAATATCATATACTAAAACGAGGTTCCTTTCGTTTTGATTCTTTAATTTCGTGAGGCTCGTAAGGGTCGTATGCGACGCGTTAGTAGAAATGTTTCATTCATTTCGATTGGATTCTAATCAGTATTTTTTTCCATTTCAAAGGTTTTTTTGTTCGTTCAGTTAATCCAGGGAAATAGTGTCTCCGCTTTCATTTCAGATAAGTTGCATCGCTATTTTGAGATATGTCACGTCATTAGTTCCATTTCCCCACCATATTTTGTTAGTTTCCTTTTCCGTTTCGTTTAGTTAAATTATTTTTTCACAGCGGGAAGGGAGGGCGGTTAAAATAAATATAGTAAGAAACAAACATGAAAAGTCTCTGTCGGAAGGTGTGAAGCATCATGAAAAGTCTCGCATTAAGATAACATGAACGTGTTAAGTTCGTGAACGTGTTAATTTTCATCTGGAAGGAACATACGAATTCGTCTATTTCTAATAGTTTAAAAATAAATTATAATACCAAACTTTGTAGTAAATTAAACTGTAATAAACTCAGTAATAATAATTTCAAACTATAATATACAAATAAGAAAATACAGTAGCAATAATAATAATAAATCATAATAAAATGTGATAATACATATAATTAATAATAATTTAAGAATAATTAAGAATAATTTTAATGATAAATAAATACTTTTTTAAAGCTAATATATTTTTAAATATCATATACTAAAACGAGGTTCCTTTCATTTTGATTCTTTAATTTCGTGAGGCTCGTAGGGGTCGTATGCGACGCGTTAGTAGAAATGTTTCATTCATTTCGATTGGATTCTAATCAGTATATTTTTCCATTTCAAAGGTTTTTTTGTTCGTTCAGTTAATCTATGGAATTAGTGTCTACGCTTTCATTTCATATAAGTTGCATCGCTATTTTGAGTTATTTCACGTCATTAGTTCCATTTCCCCACAGTATTTTGTTAGATTCCTTTTCCGTTTCTTTTAGTTAAATCATTTTTTCAATGCGGGAAGGGAGGTCGGTTAAAATAAATATAGTAAGAAACAAACATGAAAAGTCTCTGTCGGAAGGTGTGAAGCATCATGAAAAGTCTCGCATTAAGATAACATGAACGTGTTAAGTTCGTGAACGTGTTAAGTTTCATCTGGAAGGAACATACGAATTCGTCTATTTCTAATAGTTAAAAATAAATTATAATACCAAACTTTATAGTAAATTAAACTGTCATGAACTCAGTAATAATAATTACAATGTATAATATACAAATAATAGTTTATAATTATTTATAAATACAATAGCAATAATAATAATAAATAATAATAAAATGTATTAATACATATAATGAATAATAATTTAAGAATGATTAAGAATAATTTTATTAATAAATAAATACTTTATTAAAGCTAATATATATTTAAATATCATATGCTAAAACGAGGCTCCTTTCGTTTTGATTCTTTAATTTCGTGAGGCTCGTAAGGGTCGTATGCGACGCGTTAGTAGAAATGTTTCATTCATTTCGATTGGATTCTAATCAGTATTTTTTTCCATTTCAAAGGGTTTTTTTGTTCGTTCAGTTAATCCAGGGAAATAGTGTCTCCGCTTTCATTTCAGATAAGTTGCATCGCTATTTTGAGATATGTCACGTCATTTGTTCCATTTCCCCACCATATTTTGTTAGTTTCCTTTTCCGTTTCTTTTAGTTAAATCATTTTTTCACAGCGGGAAGGGAGGGCGGTTAAAATAAATATAGTAAGAAACAAACATGAAAAGTCTCTGTCGGAAGGTGTGAAGCATCATGAAAAGTCTCGCATTAAGATAACATGAACGTGTTAAGTTCGTGAACGTGTTAATTTTCATCTGGAAGGAACATACGAATTCGTCTATTTCTAATAGTTTAAAAATAAATTATAATACCAAACATTGTAGTAAATTAAACTGTCATAAACTCAGTAATAATAATTACAAAGTATAATATACAAATAATAGTCTATAATTATTTATAAATACAATAGCAATAATAATAATTAATAATAATAAAATGTGTTAATACATATAATGAACAATAATTTAAAAATAATTAAGAATAATTTTATTAATAAAAAAATACTTTATTAAAGCTAATATATTTTTAAATATCATATACTAAAACGAGGTTCCTTTCGTTTTGATTCTTTAATTTCGTGAGGCTCGTAAGGGTCGTATGCGACGCGTTAGTAGAAATGTTTCATTCATTTCGATTGGATTCTAATTAGTATTTTTTTCCATTTCAAAGGTTTTTTTTGTTCGTTCAGTTAATCCAGGGAAATAGTGTCTCCGCTTTCATTTCAGATAAGTTGCATCGCTATTTTGAGATATGTCACGTCATTAGTTCCATTTCCCCACCATATTTTGTTAGTTTCCTTTTCCGTTTCTTTTAGTTAAATCATTTTTTCACAGCGGGAAGGGAGGGCGGTTAAAATAAATATAGTAAGAAGCAAACATGAAAAGTCTCTGTCGGAAGGTGTGAAGCATCATGAAAAGTCTCGCATTAAGATAACATGAACGTGTTAAGTTCGTGAAGGTGTTAATTTTCATCTGGAAGGAACATACGAATTCGTCTATTTCTAATAGTTTAAAAATAAATTATAATACCAATCTTTATTGTAAATTAAACATTCATAAACACAGTAATAATAATTACAAAGTATAATATAGAAATAATAGTCTATAATTATTTGTAAATACAATAGCAATAATAATAATAAATAATAATAAAATGTGTTAATACATATAATGAATAATAATTTAAAAATAATTAAGAATAATTTTATTAATAAAAAAATACTTTATTAAAGCTAATATATTTTTAAATATCATATACTAAAACGAGGTTCCTTTCGTTTTGATTCTTTAATTTCGTGAGGCTCGTAAGGGTCGTATGCGACGCGTTAGTAGAAATGTTTCATTCATTTCGATTGGATTCTAATCAGTATTTTTTTCCATTTCAAAGGTTTTTTTGTTCGTTCAGTTAATCCAGGGAAATAGTGTCTCCGCTTTAATTTCAGATAAGTTGCATCGCTATTTTGAGATATGTCACGTCATTAGTTCCATTTCCCCACCATATTTTGTTAGTTTCCTTTTCCGTTTCGTATAGTTAAATTATTTTTTCACAGCGGGAAGGGAGGGCGGTTAAAATAAATATAGTAAGAAACAAACATGAAAAGTCTCTGTCGGAAGGTGTGAAGCATCATGAAAAGTCTCGCATTAAGATAACATGAACGTGTTAAGTTCGTGAACGTGTTAATTTTCATCTGGAAGGAACATACGAATTCGTCTATTTCTAATAGTTTAAAAATAAATTATAATACCAATCTTTATAGTAAATTAAACTGTAATAAACTCAGTAATAATAATTTCAAACTATAATATACAAATAAGAAAATACAGTAGCAATAATAATAATAAATCATAATAAAATGTGATAATACATATAATTAATAATAATTTAAGAATAATTAAGAATAATTTTAATGATAAATAAATACTTTTTTAAAGCTAATATATTTTTAAATATCATATACTAAAACGAGGTTCCTTTCATTTTGATTCTTTAATTTTGTGAGGCTCGTAGGGGTCGTATGCGACACGTTAGTAGAAATGTTTCATTCATTTCGATTGGATTCTAAACAGTATATTTTTCCATTTCAAAGGTTTTCTTGTTCGTTCAGTTAATCTATGGAATTAGTGTCTACGCTTTCATTTCATATAAGTTGCATCGCTATTTTGAGTTATTTCACGTCATTAGTTCCATTTCCCCACAGTATTTTGTTAGATTCCTTTTCCGTTTCTTTTAGTTAAATCATTTCTTCAATGCGGGAAGGGAGGGCGGTTAAAATAAATATAGTAAGAAACAAACATCAAAAGTCTCTGTCGGAAGGTGTGAAGCATCATGAAAAGTCTCGCATTAAGATAACATGAACGTGTTAAGTTCGTGAACGTGTTAAGTTTCATCTGGAAGGAACATACGAATTCGTCTATTTCTAATAGTTAAAAATAAATTATAATACCAAACTTTATAGTAAATTAAACTGTCATGAACTCAGTAATAATAATTACAATGTATAATATACAAATAATAGTTTATAATTATTTATAAATACAATAGCAATAATAATAATAAATAATAATAAAATGTGTTAATACATATAATGTTTAATAATTTAAAAATAATTAAGAATAATTTTATTAATAAAAAAATACTTTATTAAAGCTAATATATTTTTAAATATCATATACTAAAACGAGGTTCCTTTCGTTTTGGTTCTTTAATTTCGTGAGGCTCGTAAGGGTCGTATGCGACGCGTTAGTAGAAATGTTTCATTCATTTCGATTGGATTCTAATCAGTATTTTTTTCCATTTCAAAGGTTTTTTTGTTCGTTCAGTTTATCCAGGGAAATAGTGTCTCCGCTTTCATTTCAGATAAGTTGCATCGCTATTTTGAGATATGTCACGTCATTAGTTCCATTTCCCCACCATATTTTGTTAGTTTCCTTTTCCGTTTCGTTTAGTTAAATCATTTTTTCACAGCGGGAAGGGAGGGCGGTTAAAATAAATATAGTAAGAAACAAACATGAAAAGTCTCTGTCGGAAGGTGTGAAGCATCATGAAAAGTCTCGCATTAAGATAACATGAACGTGTTAAGTTCGTGAACGTGTTAAGTTTCATCTGGAAGGAACATACGAATTCGTCGATTTCTAATAGTTTAAAAATAAATTATAATACCAATCTTTATAGTAAATTAAACTGTAATAAACTCAGTAATAATAATTTCAAACTATAATATACAAATAAGAAAATACAATAGCAATAATAATAATAAATAATAATAAAATGTGATAATACATATAATTAATAACAATTTAAGAATAAATAAGAATAATTTTAATGATAAATAAATACTTTTTTAAAGCTAATATATATTTAAATATCATATACTAAAACGAGGTTCCTTTCATTTTGATTCTTTAATTTCGTGAGGCTCGTAGGGGTCGTATGCGACACGTTAGTAGAAATGTTTCATTCATTTCGATTGGATTCTAATCAGTATATTTTTCCATTTCAAAGGTTTTTTTGTTCGTTCAGTTAATCTATGGAATTAGTGTCTACGCTTTCATTTCATATAAGTTGCATCGCTATTTTGAGTTATTTCACGTCATTAGTTCCATTTCCCCACAGTATTTTGTTAGATTCCTTTTCCGTTTCTGTTAGTTAAATCATTTTTTCAATGCGGGAAGGGAGGGCGGTTAAAATAAATATAGTAAGAAACAAACATGAAAAGTCTCTGTCGGAAGGTGTGAAGCATCATGAAAAGTCTCGCATTAAGATAACATGAACGTGTTAAGTTCGTGAACGTGTTAAGTTTCATCTGGAAAGAACATACGAATTCGTCTATTTCTAATAGTTAAAAATAAATTATAATACCAAACTTTATAGTAAATTAAACTGTCATGAACTCAGTAATAATAATTACAATGTATAATATACAAATAATAGTCTATAATTATTTATAAATACAATAGCAATAATAATAATAAATAATAATAAAATGTATTAATACATATAATGAATAATAATTTAAGAATGATTAAGAATAATTTTTATTAATAAAAAAATACTTTATTAAAGCTAATATATTTTTAAATATCATATACTAAAACGAGGCTCCTTTCGTTTTGATTCTTTAATTTCGTGAGGCTCGTAAGGGTCGTATGCGACGCGTTAGTAGAAATGTTTCATTCATTTCGATTGGATTCTAATCAGTATATTTTTCCATTTCAAAGGTTTTTTTGTTCGTTCAGTTAATCTATGGAATTAGTGTCTACGCTTTCATTTCATATAAGTTGCATCGCTATTTTGAGTTATTTCACGTCATTAGTTCCATTTCCCCACAGTATTTTGTTAGATTCCTTTTCCGTTTCTTTTAGTTAAATCATTTTTTCAATGCGGGAAGGGAGGGCGGTTAAAATAAATATAGTAAGAAACAAACATGAAAAGTCTCTGTCGGAAGGTGTGAAGCATCATGAAAAGTCTCGCATTAAGATAACATGAACGTGTTAAGTTCGTGAACGTGTTAAGTTTCATCTGGAAGGAACATACGAATTCGTCTATTTCTAATAGTTAAAAATAAATTATAATACCAAACTTTATAGTAAATTAAACTGTCATGAACTCAGTAATAATAATTACAATGTATAATATACAAATAATAGTTTATAATTATTTATAAATACAATAGCAATAATAATAATAAATAATAATAAAATGTATTAATACATATAATGAATAATAATTTAAGAATGATTAAGAATAATTTTATTAATAAATAAATACTTTATTAAAGCTAATATATTTTTAAATATCATATACTAAAACGAGGCTCCTTTCGTTTTGATTCTTTAATTTCGTGAGGCTCGTAAGGGTCGTATGCGACGCGTTAGTAGAAATGTTTCATTCATTTCGATTGGATTCTAATCAGTATTTTTTTCCATTTCAAAGGGTTTTTTTGTTCGTTCAGTTAATCCAGGGAAATAGTGTCTCCGCTTTCATTTCAGATAAGTTGCATCGCTATTTTGAGATATGTCACGTCATTTGTTCCATTTCCCCACCATATTTTGTTAGTTTCCTTTTCCGTTTCTTTTAGTTAAATCATTTTTTCACAGCGGGAAGGGAGGGCGGTTAAAATAAATATAGTAAGAAACAAACATGAAAAGTCTCTGTCGGAAGGTGTGAAGCATCATGAAAAGTCTCGCATTAAGATAACATGAACGTGTTAAGTTCGTGAACGTGTTAATTTTCATCTGGAAGGAACATACGAATTCGTCTATTTCTAATAGTTTAAAAATAAATTATAATACCAAACATTGTAGTAAATTAAACTGTCATAAACTCAGTAATAATAATTACAAAGTATAATATACAAATAATAGTCTATAATTATTTATAAATACAATAGCAATAATAATAATTAATAATAATAAAATGTGTTAATACATATAATGAACAATAATTTAAAAATAATTAAGAATAATTTTATTAATAAAAAAATACTTTATTAAAGCTAATATATTTTTAAATATCATATACTAAAACGAGGTTCCTTTCGTTTTGATTCTTTAATTTCGTGAGGCTCGTAAGGGTCGTATGCGACGCGTTAGTAGAAATGTTTCATTCATTTCGATTGGATTCTAATCAGTATTTTTTTCCATTTCAAAGGTTTTTTTTGTTCGTTCAGTTAATCCAGGGAAATAGTGTCTCCGCTTTCATTTCAGATAAGTTGCATCGCTATTTTGAGATATGTCACGTCATTAGTTCCATTTCCCCACCATATTTTGTTAGTTTCCTTTTCCGTTTCTTTTAGTTAAATCATTTTTTCACAGCGGGAAGGGAGGGCGGTTAAAATAAATATAGTAAGAAGCAAACATGAAAAGTCTCTGTCGGAAGGTGTGAAGCATCATGAAAAGTCTCGCATTAAGATAACATGAACGTGTTAAGTTCGTGAAGGTGTTAATTTTCATCTGGAAGGAACATACGAATTCGTCTATTTCTAATAGTTTAAAAATAAATTATAATACCAATCTTTATTGTAAATTAAACATTCATAAACACAGTAATAATAATTACAAAGTATAATATAGAAATAATAGTCTATAATTATTTGTAAATACAATAGCAATAATAATAATAAATAATAATAAAATGTGTTAATACATATAATGAATAATAATTTAAAAATAATTAAGAATAATTTTATTAATAAAAAAATACTTTATTAAAGCTAATATATTTTTAAATATCATATACTAAAACGAGGTTCCTTTCGTTTTGATTCTTTAATTTCGTGAGGCTCGTAAGGGTCGTATGCGACGCGTTAGTAGAAATGTTTCATTCATTTCGATTGGATTCTAATCAGTATTTTTTTCCATTTCAAAGGTTTTTTTGTTCGTTCAGTTAATCCAGGGAAATAATGTCTCCGCTTTCATTTCAGATAAGTTGCATAGCTATTTTGAGATATGTCACGTCATTAGTTCCATTTCCCCACCATATTTTGTTAGTTTCCTTTTCCGTTTCGTTTAGTTAAATTATTTTTTCACAGCGGGAAGGGAGGGCGGTTAAAATAAATATAGTAAGAAACAAACATGAAAAGTCTCTGTCGGAAGGTGTGAAGCATCATGAAAAGTCTCGCATTAAGATAACATGAACGTGTTAAGTTCGTGAACGTGTTAATTTTCATCTGGAAGGAACATACGAATTCGTCTATTTCTAATAGTTTAAAAATAAATTATAATACCAATCTTTATAGTAAATTAAACTGTAATAAACTCAGTAATAATAATTTCAAACTATAATATACAAATAAGAAAATACAGTAGCAATAATAATAATAAATCATAATAAAATGTGATAATACATATAATTAATAATAATTTAAGAATAATTAAGAATAATTTTAATGATAAATAAATACTTTTTTAAAGCTAATATATTTTTAAATATCATATACTAAAACGAGGTTCCTTTCATTTTGATTCTTTAATTTCGTGAGGCTCGTAGGGGTCGTATGCGACACGTTAGTAGAAATGTTTCATTCATTTCGATTGGATTCTAAACAGTATATTTTTCCATTTCAAAGGTTTTCTTGTTCGTTCAGTTAATCTATGGAATTAGTGTCTACGCTTTCATTTCATATAAGTTGCATCGCTATTTTGAGTTATTTCACGTTATTAGTTCCATTTCCCCACAGTATTTTGTTAGATTCCTTTTCCGTTTCTTTTAGTTAAATCATTTCTTCAATGCGGGAAGGGAGGGCGGTTAAAATAAATATAGTAAGAAACAAACATCAAAAGTCTCTGTCGGAAGGTGTGAAGCATCATGAAAAGTCTCGCATTAAGATAACATGAACGTGTTAAGTTCGTGAACGTGTTAAGTTTCATCTGGAAGGAACATACGAATTCGTCTATTTCTAATAGTTAAAAATAAATTATAATACCAAACTTTATAGTAAATTAAACTGTCATGAACTCAGTAATAATAATTACAATGTATAATATACAAATAATAGTTTATAATTATTTATAAATACAATAGCAATAATAATAATAAATAATAATAAAATGTATTAATACATATAATGAATAATAATTTAAGAATGATTAAGAATAATTTTTATTAATAAAAAAATACTTTATTAAAGCTAATATATTTTTAAATATCATATACTAAAACGAGGCTCCTTTCGTTTTGATTCTTTAATTTCGTGAGGCTCGTAAGGGTCGTATGCGACGCGTTAGTAGAAATGTTTCATTCATTTCGATTGGATTCTAATCAGTATTTTTTTCCATTTCAAAGGTTTTTTTGTTCGTTCAGTTAATCCGGGGAAATTGTGTCTCCGCTTTCATTTCAGATAAGTTGCATCGCTATTTTGAGATATGTCACGTCATTAGTTCCATTTCCCCACCATATTTTGTTAGTTTCCTTTTCCGTTTCTTTTAGTTAAATCATTTTTTCACAGCGGGAAGGGAGGGCGGTTAAAATAAATATAGTAAGAAACAAACATGAAAAGTCTCTGTCGGAAGGTGTGAAGCATCATGAAAAGTCTCGCATTAAGATAACATGAACGTGTTAAGTTCGTGAACGTGTTAATTTTCATCTGGAAGGAACATACGAATTCGTCTATTTCTAATAGTTTAAAAATAAATTATAATACCAATCTTTATAGTAAATTAAACTGTAATAAACTCAGTAATAATAATTTCAAACTATAATATACAAATAAGAAAATACAGTAGCAATAATAATAATAAATCATAATAAAATGTGATAATACATATAATTAATAATAATTTAAGAATAATTAAGAATAATTTTAATGATAAATAAATACTTTTTTAAAGCTAATATATTTTTAAATATCATATACTAAAACGAGGTTCCTTTCATTTTGATTCTTTAATTTCGTGAGGCTCGTAGGGGTCGTATGCGACACGTTAGTAGAAATGTTTCATTCATTTCGATTGGATTCTAAACAGTATATTTTTCCATTTCAAAGGTTTTCTTGTTCGTTCAGTTAATCTATGGAATTAGTGTCTACGCTTTCATTTCATATAAGTTGCATCGCTATTTTGAGTTATTTCACGTCATTAGTTCCATTTCCCCACAGTATTTTGTTAGATTCCTTTTCCGTTTCTTTTAGTTAAATCATTTCTTCAATGCGGGAAGGGAGGGCGGTTAAAATAAATATAGTAAGAAACAAACATCAAAAGTCTCTGTCGGAAGGTGTGAAGCATCATGAAAAGTCTCGCATTAAGATAACATGAACGTGTTAAGTTCGTGAACGTGTTAAGTTTCATCTGGAAGGAACATACGAATTCGTCTATTTCTAATAGTTAAAAATAAATTATAATACCAAACTTTATAGTAAATTAAACTGTCATGAACTCAGTAATAATAATTACAATGTATAATATACAAATAATAGTTTATAATTATTTATAAATACAATAGCAATAATAATAATAAATAATAATAAAATGTGTTAATACATATAATGTTTAATAATTTAAAAATAATTAAGAATAATTTTATTAATAAAAAAATACTTTATTAAAGCTAATATATTTTTAAATATCATATACTAAAACGAGGTTCCTTTCGTTTTGGTTCTTTAATTTCGTGAGGCTCGTAAGGGTCGTATGCGACGCGTTAGTAGAAATGTTTCATTCATTTCGATTGGATTCTAATCAGTATTTTTTTCCATTTCAAAGGTTTTTTTGTTCGTTCAGTTTATCCAGGGAAATAGTGTCTCCGCTTTCATTTCAGATAAGTTGCATCGCTATTTTGAGATATGTCACGTCATTAGTTCCATTTCCCCACCATATTTTGTTAGTTTCCTTTTCCGTTTCGTTTAGTTAAATCATTTTTTCACAGCGGGAAGGGAGGGCGGTTAAAATAAATATAGTAAGAAACAAACATGAAAAGTCTCTGTCGGAAGGTGTGAAGCATCATGAAAAGTCTCGCATTAAGATAACATGAACGTGTTAAGTTCGTGAACGTGTTAAGTTTCATCTGGAAGGAACATACGAATTCGTCGATTTCTAATAGTTTAAAAATAAATTATAATACCAATCTTTATAGTAAATTAAACTGTAATAAACTCAGTAATAATAATTTCAAACTATAATATACAAATAAGAAAATACAATAGCAATAATAATAATAAATAATAATAAAATGTGATAATACATATAATTAATAACAATTTAAGAATAAATAAGAATAATTTTAATGATAAATAAATACTTTTTTAAAGCTAATATATATTTAAATATCATATACTAAAACGAGGTTCCTTTCATTTTGATTCTTTAATTTCGTGAGGCTCGTAGGGGTCGTATGCGACACGTTAGTAGAAATGTTTCATTCATTTCGATTGGATTCTAATCAGTATATTTTTCCATTTCAAAGGTTTTTTTGTTCGTTCAGTTAATCTATGGAATTAGTGTCTACGCTTTCATTTCATATAAGTTGCATCGCTATTTTGAGTTATTTCACGTCATTAGTTCCATTTCCCCACAGTATTTTGTTAGATTCCTTTTCCGTTTCTGTTAGTTAAATCATTTTTTCAATGCGGGAAGGGAGGGCGGTTAAAATAAATATAGTAAGAAACAAACATGAAAAGTCTCTGTCGGAAGGTGTGAAGCATCATGAAAAGTCTCGCATTAAGATAACATGAACGTGTTAAGTTCGTGAACGTGTTAAGTTTCATCTGGAAAGAACATACGAATTCGTCTATTTCTAATAGTTAAAAATAAATTATAATACCAAACTTTATAGTAAATTAAACTATCATGAACTCAGTAATAATAATTACAATGTATAATATACAAATAATAGTTTATAATTATTTATAAATACAATAGCAATAATAATAATAAATAATAATAAAATGTATTAATACATATAATGAATAATAATTTAAGAATGATTAAGAATAATTTTTATTAATAAAAAAATACTTTATTAAAGCTAATATATTTTTAAATATCATATACTAAAACGAGGCTCCTTTCGTTTTGATTCTTTAATTTCGTGAGGCTCGTAAGGGTCGTATGCGACGCGTTAGTAGAAATGTTTCATTCATTTCGATTGGATTCTAATCAGTATTTTTTTCCATTTCAAAGGTTTTTTTGTTCGTTCAGTTAATCCGGGGAAATTGTGTCTCCGCTTTCATTTCAGATAAGTTGCATCGCTATTTTGAGATATGTCACGTCATTAGTTCCATTTCCCCACCATATTTTGTTAGTTTCCTTTTCCGTTTCTTTTAGTTAAATCATTTTTTCACAGCGGGAAGGGAGGGCGGTTAAAATAAATATAGTAAGAAACAAACATGAAAAGTCTCTGTCGGAAGGTGTGAAGCATCATGAAAAGTCTCGCATTAAGATAACATGAACGTGTTAAGTTCGTGAACGTGTTAATTTTCATCTGGAAGGAACATACGAATTCGTCTATTTCTAATAGTTTAAAAATAAATTATAATACCAAACTTTGTAGTAAATTAAACTGTCATAAACTCAGTAATAATAATTACAAAGTATAATATACAAATAATAGTCTATAATTATTTATAAATACAATAGCAATAATAATAATAAATAATAATAAAATGTGTTAATACATATAATGAATAATAATTTAAAAATAATTAAGAATAATTTTATTAATAAAAAAATACTTTATTAAAGCTAATATATTTTTAAATATCATATACTAAAACGAGGCTCCTTTCGTTTTGATTCTTTAATTTCGTGAGGCTCGTAAGGGTCGTATGCGACGCGTTAGTAGAAATGTTTCATTCATTTCGATTGTATTCTAATCAGTATTTTTTTCCATTTCAAAGGTTTTTTTGTTCGTTCAGTTAATCCAGGGAAATAGTGTCTCCGCTTTCATTTCAGATAAGTTGCATCGCTATTTTGAGATATGTCACGTCATTAGTTCCATTTCCCCACCATATTTTGTTAGTTTCCTTTTCCGTTTCTTTTAGTTAAATCATTTTTTCACAGCGGGAAGGGAGGGCGGTTAAAATAAATATAGTAAGAAACAAACATGAAAAGTCTCTGTCGGAAGGTGTGAAGCATCATGAAAAGTCTCGCATTAAGATAACATGAACGTGTTAAGTTCGTGAACGTGTTAATTTTCATCTGGAAGGAACATACGAATTCGTCTATTTCTAATAGTTTAAAAATAAATTATAATACCAAACTTTGTAGTAAATTAAACTGTCATAAACTCAGTAATAATAATTACAAAGTATAATATACAAATAATAGTCTATAATTATTTATAAATACAATAGCAATAATAATAATAAATAATAATAAAATGTGTTAATACATATAATGAATAATAATTTAAAAATAATTAAGAATAATTTTATTAATAAAAAAATACTTTATTAAAGCTAATATATTTTTAAATATCATATACTAAAACGAGGCTCCTTTCGTTTTGATTCTTTAATTTCGTGAGGCTCGTAAGGGTCGTATGCGACGCGTTAGTAGAAATGTTTCATTCATTTCGATTGTATTCTAATCAGTATTTTTTTCCATTTCAAAGGTTTTTTTGTTCGTTCAGTTAATCCAGGGAAATAGTGTCTCCGCTTTCATTTCAGATAAGTTGCATCGCTATTTTGAGATATGTCACGTCATTAGTTCCATTTCCCCACCATATTTTGTTAGTTTCCTTTTCCGTTTCTTTTAGTTAAATCATTTTTTCACAGCGGGAAGGGAGGGCGGTTAAAATAAATATAGTAAGAAACAAACATGAAAAGTCTCTGCCGGAAGGTGTGAAGCATCATGAAAAGTCTCGCATTAAGATAACATGAACGTTTTAAGTTCGTGAACGTGTTAAGTTTCATCTGGAAGGAACATACGAATTCGTCTATTTCTAATAGTTTAAAAATAAATTATAATACCAATCTTTATAGTAAATTAAACTGTAATAAACTCAGTAATAATAATTTCAAACTATAATATACAAATAAGAAAATACAATAGCAATAATAATAATAAATAATAATAAAATGTGATATTACATATAATTAATAACAATTTAAGAATAATTAAGAATAATTTTAATGATAAATAAATACTTTTTTAAAGCTAATATATTTTTAAATATCATATACTAAAACGAGGTTCCTTTCATTTTGATTCTTTAATTTCGTGAGGCTCGTAGGGGTCGTATGCGACACGTTAGTAGAAATGTTTCATTCATTTCGATTGGATTCTAATCAGTATATTTTTCCATTTCAAAGGTTTTTTTGTTCGTTCAGTTAATCTATGGAATTAGTGTCTACGCTTTCATTTCATATAAGTTGCATCGCTATTTTGAGTTATTTCACGTCATTAGTTCCATTTCCCCACAGTATTTTGTTAGATTCCTTTTCCGTTTCTTTTAGTTAAATCATTTTTTCAATGCGGGAAGGTAGGGCGGTTAAAGTAAATATAGTAAGAAACAAACATGAAAAGTCTCTGTCGGAAGGTGTGAAGCATCATGAAAAGTCTCGCATTAAGATAACATGAACGTGTTAAGTTCGTGAACGTGTTAATTTTCATCTGGAAGGAACATACGAATTCGTCTATTTCTAATAGTTTAAAAATAAATTATAATACCAAACATTGTAGTAAATTAAACTGTCATAAACTCAGTAATAATAATTACAAAGTATAATATACAAATAATAGTCTATAATTATTTATAAATACAATAGCAATAATAATAATAAATAATAATAAAATGTGTTAATACATATACTGAACAATAATTTAAAAATAATTAAGAATAATTTTATTAATAAAAAAATACTTTATTAAAGCTAATATATTTTTAAATATCATATACTAAAACGAGGTTCCTTTCGTTTTGATTCTTTAATTTCGTGAGGCTCGTAAGGGTCGTATGCGACGCGTTAGTAGAAATGTTTCATTCATTTCGATTGGATTCTAATCAGTATTTTTTTCCATTTCAAAGGTTTTTTTTGTTCGTTCAGTTAATCCAGGGAAATAGTGTCTCCGCTTTCATTTCAGATAAGTTGCATCGCTATTTTGAGATATGTCACGTCATTAGTTCCATTTCCCCACCATATTTTGTTAGTTTCCTTTTCCGTTTCTTTTAGTTAAATCATTTTTTCACAGCGGGAAGGGAGGGCGGTTAAAATAAATATAGTAAGAAGCAAACATGAAAAGTCTCTGTCGGAAGGTGTGAAGCATCACGAAAAGTCTCGCATTAAGATAACATGAACGTGTTAAGTTCGTGAAGGTGTTAATTTTCATCTGGAATGAACATACGAATTCGTCTATTTCTAACAGTTTAAAAATAAATTATAATACCAATCTTTATTGTAAATTAAACATTCATAAACACAGTAATAATAATTACAAAGTATAATATACAAATAATAGTCTATAATTATTTATAAATACAATAGCAATAATAATAATAAATAATAATAAAATGTGTTAATACATATAATGAATAATAATTTAAAAATAATTAAGAATAATTTTATTAATAAAAAAATACTTTATTAAAGCTAATATATTTTTAAATATCATATACTAAAACGAGGTTCCTTTCGTTTTGATTCTTTAATTTCGTGAGGCTCGTAAGGGTCGTATGCGACGCGTTAGTAGAAATGTTTCATTCATTTCGATTGGATTCTAATCAGTATTTTTTTCCATTTCAAAGGTTTTTTTGTTCGTTCAGTTAATCCAGGGAAATAGTGTCTCCGCTTTCATTTCAGATAAGTTGCATCGCTATTTTGAGATATGTCACGTCATTAGTTCCATTTCCCCACCATATTTTGTTAGTTTCCTTTTCCGTTTCGTTTAGTTAAATTATTTTTTCACAGCGGGAAGGGAGGGCGGTTAAAATAAATATAGTAAGAAACAAACATGAAAAGTCTCTGTCGGAAGGTGTGAAGCATCATGAAAAGTCTCGCATTAAGATAACATGAACGTGTTAAGTTCGTGAACGTGTTAATTTTCATCTGGAAGGAACATACGAATTCGTCTATTTCTAATAGTTTAAAAATAAATTATAATACCAATCTTTATAATAAATTAAACTGTAATAAACTCAGTAATAATAATTTCAAACTATAATATACAAATAAGAAAATACAGTAGCAACAATAATAATAAATCATAATAAAATGTGATAATACATATAAGTAATAACAATTTAAGAATAATTAAGAATAATTTTAATGATAAATAAATACTTTTTTAAAGCTAATATATTTTTAAATATCATATACTAAAACGAGGTTCCTTTCATTTTGATTCTTTAATTTCGTGAGGCTCGTAGGGGTCGTATGCGACACGTTAGTAGAAATGTTTCATTCATTTCGATTGGATTCTAATCAGTATATTTTTCCATTTCAAAGGTTTTCTTGTTCGTTCAGTTAATCTATGGAATTAGTGTCTACGCTTTCATTTCATATAAGTTGCATCGCTATTTTGAGTTATTTCACGTCATTAGTTCCATTTCCCCACAGTATTTTGTTAGATTCCTTTTCCGTTTCTTTTAGTTAAATCATTTCTTCAATGCGGGAAGGGAGGGCGGTTAAAATAAATATAGTAAGAAACAAACATGAAAAGTCTCTGTCGGAAGGTGTGAAGCATCATGAAAAGTCTCGCATTAAGATAACATGAACGTGTTAAGTTCGTGAACGTGTTAAGTTTCATCTGGAAGGAACATACGAATTCGTCTATTTCTAATAGTTAAAAATAAATTATAATACCAAACTTTATAGTAAATTAAACTGTCATGAACTCAGTAATAATAATTACAATGTATAATATACAAATAATAGTTTATAATTATTTATAAATACAATAGCAATAATAATAATAAATAATAATAAAATGTGTTAATACATATAATGTTTAATAATTTAAAAATAATTAAGAATAATTTTATTAATAAAAAATACTTTATTAAAGCTAATATATTTTTAAATATCATATACTAAAACGAGGTTCCTTTCGTTTTGGTTCTTTAATTTCGTGAGGCTCGTAAGGGTCGTATGCGACGCGTTAGTAGAAATGTTTCATTCATTTCGATTGGATTCTAATCAGTATATTTTTCCATTTCAAAGGTTTTTTTGTTCGTTCAGTTAATCTATGGAATTAGTGTCTACGCTTTCATTTCATATAAGTTGCATCGCTATTTTGAGTTATTTCACGTCATTAGTTCCATTTCCCCACAGTATTTTGTTAGATTCCTTTTCCGTTTCTTTTAGTTAAATCATTTTTTCAATGCGGGAAGGGAGGGCGGTTAAAATAAATATAGTAAGAAACAAACATGAAAAGTCTCTGTCGGAAGGTGTGAAGCATCATGAAAAGTCTCGCATTAAGATAACATGAACGTGTTAAGTTCGTGAACGTGTTAAGTTTCATCTGGAAGGAACATACGAATTCGTCTATTTCTAATAGTTAAAAATAAATTATAATACCAAACTTTATAGTAAATTAAACTGTCATGAACTCAGTAATAATAATTACAATGTATAATATACAAATAATAGTTTATAATTATTTATAAATACAATAGCAATAATAATAATAAATAATAATAAAATGTATTAATACATATAATGAATAATAATTTAAGAATGATTAAGAATAATTTTATTAATAAAAAAATACTTTATTAAAGCTAATATATTTTTAAATATCATATACTAAAACGAGGCTCCTTTCGTTTTGATTCTTTAATTTCGTGAGGCTCGTAAGGGTCGTATGCGACGCGTTAGTAGAAATGTTTCATTCATTTCGATTGGATTCTAATCAGTATTTTTTTCCATTTCAAAGGTTTTTTTGTTCGTTCAGTTAATCCAGGGAAATCGTGTCTCCGCTTTCATTTCAGATAAGTTGCATCGCTATTTTGAGATATGTCACGTCATTTGTTCCATTTCCCCACCATATTTTGTTAGTTTCCTTTTCCGTTTCTTTTAGTTAAATCATTTTTTCACAGCGGGAAGGGAGGGCGGTTAAAATAAATATAGTAAGAAACAAACATGAAAAGTCTCTGTCGGAATGTGTGAAGCATCATGAAAAGTCTCGCATTAAGATAACATGAACGTGTTAAGTTCGTGAACGTGTTAATTTTCATCTGGAAGGAACATACGAATTCGTCTATTTCTAATAGTTTAAAAATAAATTATAATACCAAACATTGTAGTAAATTAAACTGTCATAAACTCAGTAATAATAATTACAAAGTATAATATACAAATAATAGTCTATAATTATTTATAAATACAATAGCAATAATAATAATTAATAATAATAAAATGTGATAATACATATAATGAACAATAATTTAAAAATAATTAAGAATAATTTTATTAATAAAAAAATACTTTATTAAAGCTAATATATTTTTAAATATCATATACTAAAACGAGGTTCCTTTCGTTTTGATTCTTTAATTTCGTGAGGCTCGTAAGGGTCGTATGCGACGCGTTAGTAGAAATGTTTCATTCATTTCGATTGGATTCTAATCTGTATTTTTTTCCATTTCAAAGGTTTTTTTTGTTCGTTCAGTTAATCCAGGGAAATAGTGTCTCCGCTTTCATTTCAGATAAGTTGCATCGCTATTTTGAGATATGTCACGTCATTAGTTCCATTTCCCCACCATATTTTGTTAGTTTCCTTTTCCGTTTCTTTTAGTTAAATCATTTTTTCACAGCGGGAAGGGAGGGCGGTTAAAATAAATATAGTAAGAAGCAAACATGAAAAGTCTCTGTCGGAAGGTGTGAAGCATCATGAAAAGTCTCGCATTAAGATAACATGAACGTGTTAAGTTCGTGAAGGTGTTAATTTTCATCTGGAAGGAACATACGAATTCGTCTATTTCTAATAGTTTAAAAATAAATTATAATACCAATCTTTATTGTAAATTAAACATTCATAAACACAGTAATAATAATTACAAAGTATAATATACAAATAATAGTCTATAATTATTTGTAAATACAATAGCAATAATAATAATAAATAATAATAAAATGTGTTAATACATATAATGAATAATAATTTAAAAATAATTAAGAATAATTTTATTAATAAAAAAATACTTTATTAAAGCTAATATATTTTTAAATATCATATACTAAAACGAGGTTCCTTTCGTTTTGATTCTTTAATTTCGTGAGGCTCGTAAGGGTCGTATGCGACGCGTTAGTAGAAATGTTTCATTCATTTCGATTGGATTCTAATCAGTATTTTTTTCCATTTCAAAGGTTTTTTTGTTCGTTCAGTTAATCCAGGGAAATAGTGTCTCCGCTTTCATTTCAGATAAGTTGCATCGCTATTTTGAGATATGTCACGTCATTAGTTCCATTTCCCCACCATATTTTGTTAGTTTCCTTTTCCGTTTCGTTTAGTTAAATTATTTTTTCACAGCGGGAAGGGAGGGCGGTTAAAATAAATATAGTAAGAAACAAACATGAAAAGTCTCTGTCGGAAGGTGTGAAGCATCATGAAAAGTCTCGCATTAAGATAACATGAACGTGTTAAGTTCGTGAACGTGTTAATTTTCATCTGGAAGGAACATACGAATTCGTCTATTTCTAATAGTTTAAAAATAAATTATAATACCAATCTTTATAGTAAATTAAACTGTAAACTCAGTAATAATAATTTCAAACTATAATATACGAATAAGAAAATACAGTAGCAATAATAATAATAAATCATAATAAAATGTGATAATACATATAATTAATAACAATTTAAGAATAATTAAGAATAATTTTAATGATAAATAAATACTTTTTTAAAGCTAATATATTTTTAAATATCATATACTAAAACGAGGTTCCTTTCATTTTGATTCTTTAATTTCGTGAGGCTCGTAGGGGTCGTATGCGACACGTTAGTAGAAATGTTTCATTCATTTCGATTGGATTCTAAACAGTATATTTTTCCATTTCAAAGGTTTTCTTGTTCGTTCAGTTAATCTATGGAATTAGTGTCTACGCTTTCATTTCATATAAGTTGCATCGCTATTTTGAGTTATTTCACGTCATTAGTTCCATTTCCCCACAGTATTTTGTTAGATTCCTTTTCCGTTTCTTTTAGTTAAATCATTTCTTCAATGCGGGAAGGGAGGGCGGTTAAAATAAATATAGTAAGAAACAAACATGAAAAGTCTCTGTCGGAAGGTGTGAAGCATCATGAAAAGTCTCGCATTAAGATAACATGAACGTGTTAAGTTCGTGAACGTGTTAAGTTTCATCTGGAAGGAACATACGAATTCGTCTATTTCTAATAGTTAAAAATAAATTATAATACCAAACTTTATAGTAAATTAAACTGTCATGAACTCAGTAATAATAATTACAATGTATAATATACAAATAATAGTTTATAATTATTTATAAATACAATAGCAATAATAATAATAAATAATAATAAAATGTGTTAATACATATAATGTTTAATAATTTAAAAATAATTAAGAATAATTTTATTAATAAAAAAATACTTTATTAAAGCTAATATATTTTTAAATATCATATACTAAAACGAGGTTCCTTTCGTTTTGGTTCTTTAATTTCGTGAGGCTCGTAAGGGTCGTATGCGACGCGTTAGTAGAAATGTTTCATTCATTTCGATTGGATTCTAATCAGTATTTTTTTCCATTTCAAAGGTTTTTTTGTTCGTTCAGTTAATCCAGGGAAATAGTGTCTCCGCTTTCATTTCAGATAAGTTGCATCGCTATTTTGAGATATGTCACGTCATTAGTTCCATTTCCCCACCATATTTTGTTAGTTTCCTTTTCCGTTTCTTTTAGTTAAATCATTTTTTCACAGCGGGAAGGGAGGGCGGTTAAAATAAATATAGTAAGAAACAAACATGAAAAGTCTCTGTCGGAAGGTGTGAAGCATCATGAAAAGTCTCGCATTAAGATAACATGAACGTGTTAAGTTCGTGAACGTGTTAATTTTCATCTGGAAGGAACATACGAATTCGTCTATTTCTAATAGTTTAAAAATAAATTATAATACCAAACTTTGTAGTAAATTAAACTGTCATAAACTCAGTAATAATAATTACAAAGTATAATATACAAATAATAGTCTATAATTATTTATAAATACAATAGCAATAATAATAATAAATAATAATAAAATGTGTTAATACATATAATGAATAATAATTTAAAAATAATTAAGAATAATTTTATTAATAAAAAAATACTTTTTTAAAGCTAATATATATTTAAATATCATATACTAAAACGAGGTTCCTTTCATTTTGATTCTTTAATTTCGTGAGGCTCGTAGGGGTCGTATGCGACACGTTAGTAGAAATGTTTCATTCATTTCGATTGGATTCTAATCAGTATATTTTTCCATTTCAAAGGTTTTTTTGTTCGTTCAGTTAATCTATGGAATTAGTGTCTACGCTTTCATTTCATATAAGTTGCATCGCTATTTTGAGTTATTTCACGTCATTAGTTCCATTTCCCCACAGTATTTTGTTAGATTCCTTTTCCGTTTCTGTTAGTTAAATCATTTTTTCAATGCGGGAAGGGAGGGCGGTTAAAATAAATATAGTAAGAAACAAACATGAAAAGTCTCTGTCGGAAGGTGTGAAGCATCATGAAAAGTCTCGCATTAAGATAACATGAACGTGTTAAGTTCGTGAACGTGTTAAGTTTCATCTGGAAAGAACATACGAATTCGTCTATTTCTAATAGTTAAAAATAAATTATAATACCAAACTTTATAGTAAATTAAACTGTCATGAACTCAGTAATAATAATTACAATGTATAATATACAAATAATAGTTTATAATTATTTATAAATACAATAGCAATAATAATAATAAATAATAATAAAATGTATTAATACATATAATGAATAATAATTTAAGAATGATTAAGAATAATTTTTATTAATATAAAAATACTTTATTAAAGCTAATATATTTTTAAATATCATATACTAAAACGAGGCTCCTTTCGTTTTGATTCTTTAATTTCGTGAGGCTCGTAAGGGTCGTATGCGACGCGTTAGTAGAAATGTTTCATTCATTTCGATTGGATTCTAATCAGTATTTTTTTCCATTTCAAAGGTTTTTTTTGTTCGTTCAGTTAATCCAGGGAAATAGTGTCTCCGCTTTCATTTCAGATAAGTTGCATCGCTATTTTGAGATATGTCACGTCATTAGTTCCATTTCCCCACCATATTTTGTTAGTTTCCTTTTCCGTTTCTTTTAGTTAAATCATTTTTTCACAGCGGGAAGGGAGGGCGGTTAAAATAAATATAGTAAGAAGCAAACATGAAAAGTCTCTGTCGGAAGGTGTGAAGCATCATGAAAAGTCTCGCATTAAGATAACATGAACGTGTTAAGTTCGTGAAGGTGTTAATTTTCATCTGGAAGGAACATACGAATTCGTCTATTTCTAATAGTTTAAAAATAAATTATAATACCAATCTTTATTGTAAATTAAACATTCATAAACACAGTAATAATAATTACAAAGTATAATATACAAATAATAGTCTATAATTATTTGTAAATACAATAGCAATAATAATAATAAATAATAATAAAATGTGTTAATACATATAATGAATAATAATTTAAAAATAATTAAGAATAATTTTATTAATAAAAAAATACTTTATTAAAGCTAATATATTTTTAAATATCATATACTAAAACGAGGTTCCTTTCGTTTTGATTCTTTAATTTCGTGAGGCTCGTAAGGGTCGTATGCGACGCGTTAGTAGAAATGTTTCATTCATTTCGATTGGATTCTAATCAGTATTTTTTTCCATTTCAAAGGTTTTTTTGTTCGTTCAGTTAATCCAGGGAAATAGTGTCTCCGCTTTCATTTCAGATAAGTTGCATCGCTATTTTGAGATATGTCACGTCATTAGTTCCATTTCCCCACCATATTTTGTTAGTTTCCTTTTCCGTTTCGTTTAGTTAAATTATTTTTTCACAGCGGGAAGGGAGGTCGGTTAAAATAAATATAGTAAGAAACAAACATGAAAAGTCTCTGTCGGAAGGTGTGAAGCATCATGAAAAGTCTCGCATTAAGATAACATGAACGTGTTAAGTTCGTGAACGTGTTAATTTTCATCTGGAAGGAACATACGAATTCGTCTATTTCTAATAGTTTAAAAATAAATTATAATACCAATCTTTATAGTAAATTAAACTGTAAACTCAGTAATAATAATTTCAAACTATAATATACGAATAAGAAAATACAGTAGCAATAATAATAATAAATCATAATAAAATGTGATAATACATATAATTAATAACAATTTAAGAATAATTAAGAATAATTTTAATGATAAATAAATACTTTTTTAAAGCTAATATATTTTTAAATATCATATACTAAAACGAGGTTCCTTTCATTTTGATTCTTTAATTTCGTGAGGCTCGTAGGGGTCGTATGCGACACGTTAGTAGAAATGTTTCATTCATTTCGATTGGATTCTAAACAGTATATTTTTCCATTTCAAAGGTTTTCTTGTTCGTTCAGTTAATCTATGGAATTAGTGTCTACGCTTTCATTTCATATAAGTTGCATCGCTATTTTGAGTTATTTCACGTCATTAGTTCCATTTCCCCACAGTATTTTGTTAGATTCCTTTTCCGTTTCTTTTAGTTAAATCATTTCTTCAATGCGGGAAGGGAGGGCGGTTAAAATAAATATAGTAAGAAACAAACATGAAAAGTCTCTGTCGGAAGGTGTGAAGCATCATGAAAAGTCTCGCATTAAGATAACATGAACGTGTTAAGTTCGTGAACGTGTTAAGTTTCATCTGGAAGGAACATACGAATTCGTCTATTTCTAATAGTTAAAAATAAATTATAATACCAAACTTTATAGTAAATTAAACTGTCATGAACTCAGTAATAATAATTACAATGTATAATATACAAATAATAGTTTATAATTATTTATAAATACAATAGCAATAATAATAATAAATAATAATAAAATGTGTTAATACATATAATGTTTAATAATTTAAAAATAATTAAGAATAATTTTATTAATAAAAAAATACTTTATTAAAGCTAATATATTTTTAAATATCATATACTAAAACGAGGTTCCTTTCGTTTTGGTTCTTTAATTTCGTGAGGCTCGTAAGGGTCGTATGCGACGCGTTAGTAGAAATGTTTCATTCATTTCGATTGGATTCTAATCAGTATTTTTATCCATTTCAAAGGTTTTTTTGTTCGTTCAGTTAATCCAGGTAATTAGTGTCTTCGCTTTCATTTCAGATAAGTTGCATCGCTATTTTGAGATATGTCACGTCATTAGTTCCATTCCCCACCATATTTTTTTAGATTCCTTTTCCGTTTCTTTCAGTTAAATCATTTTTTCACAGCGGGAAGGGAGGGCGGTTAAAATAAATATAGTAAGAAGCAAACATGAAAAGTCTCTGACGGAAGGTGTGAAGCATCATGAAAAGTCTCGCATTAAGATAACATGAACGTGTTAAGTTCGTGAACGTGTTAAGCTTCATCTGGAAGGAACATACGAATTCGTCTATTTCTAATAGTTTAAAAATAAATTATAATACCAAACTTTGTAGTAAATTATACTGTCATAAACTCTGTAATAATAATTACAAAGTATAATATACAAATAATAGTCTATAATTATTTATAAATACAATAGCAATAATAATAATAAATAATAATAAAATGTGTTAATACATATAATGAATAATAATTTAAAAATAATTAAGAATAATTTTATTAATAAAAAAATACTTTATTAAAGCTAATATATTTTTAAATATCATATACTAAAACGAGGTTCCTTTCGTTTTGATTCTTTAATTTCGTGAGGCTCGTAAGGGTCGTATGCGACGCGTTAGTAGAAACGTTTCATTCATTTCGATTGAATTCTAATCAGTATTTTTTTCCATTTCAAAGGTCTTTTTGTTCGTTCAGTTAATCCAGGGAAATAGTGTCTCTGCTTTCATTTCAGATAAGTTGCACCGCTATTTTGAGATATGTCACGTCATTAGTTCCATTTGCCCACCATATTTTGTTAGTTTCCTTTTCCGTTTCTTTTAGTTAAATCATTTTTTCACAGCGGGAAGGGAGGGCTGTTAAAATAAATATAGTAAGAAGCAAACATGAAAAGTCTCTGTCGGAAGGTGTGAAGCATCATGAAAAGTCTCGCATTAAGATAACATGAACGTGTTAAGTTCATTAACGTGTTAATTTTCATCTGGAAGGAACATACGAATTCGTCTATTTCTAATAGTTTAAAAATAAATTATAATACCAAAGTTTGTAGTAAATTAAACTGTCATAAACTCAGTAATAATAATTACAAAGTATAATATACAAATAATAGTCTATAATTATTTATAAATACAATAGCAATAATAATAATAAATAGTAATAAAATGTGTTAATACATATAATGAATAATAATTTAAAAATAATTAAGAATAATTTTATTAATAAAAAAATACTTTATTAAAGCTAATATATTTTTAAATATCATATACTAAAACGAGGTTCCTTTCGTTTTGATTCTTTAATTTCGTGAGGCTCGTAAGGGTCGTATGCGACGCGTTAGTAGAAATGTTTCATTCATTTCGATTGGATTCTAATCAGTATTTTTTTCCATTTCAAAGGTTTTTTTGTTCGTTCAGTTAATCCAGGGAAATTGTGTCTCCGCTTTCATTTCAGATAAGTTGCATCGCTATTTTGAGATATGTCACGTCATTAGTTCCATTTCCCCGCCATATTTTGTTAGTTTCCTTTTCCGTTTCTTTTAGTTAAATCATTTTTTCATAGCGGGAAGGGAGGGCGGTTAAAATAAATATAGTAAGAAACAAACATGAAAAGTCTCTGTCGGAAGGTGTGAAGCATCATGAAAAGTCTCGCATTAAGATAACATGAACGTGTTAAGCTCGTGAACGTGTTAAGTTTCATCTGGAAGGAACATACGAATTCGTCTATTTCTAATAGTTTAAAAATAAATTATAATACCAATCTTTATAGTAAATTAAACTGTAATAAACTGAGTAATAATAATTTCAAACTATAATATACAAATAAGAAAATACAATAGCAATAATAATAATAAATAATAATAAAATGTGATAATACATATAATTAAAAACAATTTAAGAATAATTAAGAATAATTTTAATGATGAATAAATACTTTTTTAAAGCTAATATATTTTTAAATATCATATACTAAAACGAGGTTCCTTTCATTTTGATTCTTTAATTTCGTGAGGCTCGTAGGGGTCGTATGCGACACGTTAGTAGAAATGTTTCATTCATTTCGATTGGATTCTAATCAGTATATTTTTCCATTTCAAAGGTTTTCTTGTTCGTTCAGTTAATCTATGGAATTAGTGTCTACGCTTTCATTTCATATAAGTGGCATCGCTATTTTGAGTTATATCACGTCATTAGTTCCATTTCCCCACAGTATTTTGTTAGATTCCTTTTCCGTTTCTTTTAGTTAAATCATTTTTTCAATGCGGGAAGGGAGGACGGTTAAAAAAAATATAGTAAGAAACAAACATGAAAAGTCTCTGTCGGAAGGTGTGAAGCATCATGAAAAGTCTCGCATTAAGATAACATGAACGTGTTAAATTCGTGAACGTGTTAAGTTTCATCTGGAAGGAACATACGGATTCGTCTATTTCTAATAGTTAAAAATAAATTATAATACCAAACTTTATAGTAAATTAAACTGTCATAAACTCAGTAATAATAATTACAATGTATAATATACAAATAATAGTTTATAATTATTTATAAATACAATAGCAATAATAATAATAAATAATAATAAAATGTGTTAATACATATAATGAATAATAATTTAAAAATAATTAAGAATAATTATATTAATAAAAAAATACTTTATTAAAGCTAATATATTTTTAAATATCATATACTAAAACGAGGTTCCTTTCGTTTTGATTCTTTAATTTCGTGAGGCTTGTAAGGATCATATGCGACGCGTTAGTAGAAATATTTCATTCATTTCGATTGGATTCTAAACAGTATTTTTTTCCATTTCAAAGGTTTTTTTGTTCGTTCAGTTAATCCAGGGATATAGTGTCTCCGCTTTCATTTCAGATAAGTGTCATCGCTATTTTGAGATATGTCACGTCATTAGTTCCATTTCCCCACCATATTTTTTAGTTTCCTTTTCCGTTTCTTTTAGTTAAATCATTTTTTCACAGCGGGAAGGGAGGGGGGTTAAAATAAATATAGTAAGAAACAAACATGAAAAGTCTCTGTCGGAAGGTGTGAAGCATCATGAAAAGTCTCGCATTAAGATAACATGAACGTGTTAAGTTCGCGAACGTGTTAAGTTTCATCTGGAAGGAACATACGAATTCGTCTATTTCTAATAGTTTAAAAATAAATTATAATACCAATCTTTATAGTAAATTAAACTGTAATAAACTCAGTAATAATAATTTCAAACTATAATATACAAATAAGAAAATACAATAGCAATAATAATAATAAATAATAATAAAATGTGATAATACATATAATTAAAAACAATTTAAGAATAATTAAGAATAATTTTAATGATGAATAAATACTTTTTAAAGCTAATATATTTTTAAATATCATATACTAAAACGAGGTTCTTTTCATTTTGATTCTTTAATTTCGTGAGGCTCCTAGCGGTCGTATGCGACACGTTAGTAGAAATGTTTCATTCATTTCGATTGGATTCTAATCAGTATATTTTTCCATTTCAAAGGTTTTCTTGTTCGTTCAGTTAATCTATGGAATTAGTGTCTACGCTTTCATTTCATATAAGTTGCATCGCTATTTTGAGTTATTTCACGTCATTAGTTCCATTTCCCCACAGTATTTTATTAGATTCCTTTTCCGTTTCTTTTAGTTAAATCATTTTTTCAATGCGGGAAGGGAGGGCGGTTAAAATAAATATAGTAAGAAACAAACATGAAAAGTCTCTGTCGGAAGGTGTGAAGCATCATGAAAAGTCTCGCATTAAGATAACATGAACGTGTTAAGTTCGTGAACGTGTTAAGTTTCATCATGAAGGAACATACGAATTCGTCTATTTCTAATAGTTAAAAATAAATTATAATACCAAACTTTATAGTAAATTAAACTGTCATAAACTCAGTAATAATAATTACAATGTATATTATACAAATAATAGTTTATAACTATTTATAAATACAATAGCAATAATAATAATAAATAATAATAAAATGTTTTAATACATATAATGAATAATAATTTAAGAATGATTAAGAATAATTTTATTAATAAAAAAATACTTTATAAAAGCTAATATATTTTTAAATATCATATACTAAAACGAGGTTCCTTTCGTTTTGGTTCTTTAATTTCGTGAGGCTCGTATGGGTCGTATGCGACACGTTAGTAGAAATGTTTCATTCATTTCGATTGGATTCTAATCAGTATTTTTATCCATTTCAAAGGTTTTTTTGTTCGTTCAGTTAATCCAGGTAATTAGTGTCTTCGCTTTCATTTCAGATAAGTTGCATCGCTATTTTGAGATATGTCACGTCATTAGTTCGATTCCCCACCATATTTTGTTAGATTCCTTTTCCGTTTCTTTTAGTTAAATCATTTTTTCACAGCGGTAAGGGAGGGCGGTTAAAATAAATATAGTAAGAAGCAAACATGAAAAGTCTCTGTCGGAAGGTGTGAAGCATCATGAAAAGTCTCGCATTAAGATAACATGAACGTGTTAAGTTCGTGAACGTGTTAAGCTTCATCTGGAAGGAACATACGAATTCGTCTATTTCTAATAGTTAAAAATAAATTATAATACCAATCTTTATAGTAAATGAAACTGTCATAAACACAGTAATAATAATTACAAAGTATAATATACAAATAATAGTCTATAATTATTTATAAATACAATAGCAATAATAATAATAAATAATAATAAAATGTGTTAATACATATAATGAATAATAATTTAAGAATGATTAAGAATAATTTTATTAATAAAAAAATACTTTATAAAAGCTAATATATTTTTAAATATCATATACTAAAACGAGGTTCCTTTCGTTTTGGTTCTTTAATTTCGTGAGGCTCGTAGGGGTCGTATGCGACACGCTAGTAGAAATGTTTCATTCATTTCGATTGGATTCTAATCAGTATATTTTTCCATTTCAAAAGTTTTCTTGTTCGTTCAGTTAATCTATGGAATTAGTGTCTTCGCTTTCATTTCAGATAAGTTGCATCGCTATTTTGAGATATGTCACGTCATTAGTTCCATTTCCCCACCATATTTTGTTAGTTTCGTTTTCTGTTTCTTTTAGTTAAATCATTTTTTCACAGCGGGAAGGGAGGGCGGTTAAAATAAATATAGTAAGAAACAAACATGAAAAGTCTCTGTCGGAAGGTGTGAAGCATCATGAAAAGTCTCGGTTTAAGATAACATGAACGTGTTATGTTCGTGAACGTGTTAATTTTCATCTGGAACGAACATACGTATTCGTCTATTTCTAATAGTTTAAAAATAAATTATAATACCAAATTTTGTAGTAAATTAAACTGTCATAAATACAGTAATAATAATTACAAAGTATAATATACAAATAATAGTCTATAATTATTTATAAATACAATAGCAATAATAATAATAAATAATAATAAAATGTGTTAATACATATAATGAATAATAATTTAAGAATGATTAAGAATAATTTTATTAATAAAAAAATACTTTATTAAAGCTAATATATTTTTAAATATCATATACTAAAACGAGGTTCCTTTCGTTTTGATTCTTTAATTTCGTGAGGCTCGTAAGGGTCGTATGCGACGCGTTACTAGAAATGTTTCATTCATTTCGATTGGATTCTAATCAGTATTTTTTTCCATTTCAAAGGTTTTTTTGTTCGTTCAGTTAATCCAGGGAAATACTGTCTCCGCTTTCATTTCAGATAAGTTGCATCGCTATTTTGAGATATGTCTCGTCATTAGTTCCATTTCCCCATCATATTTTGTTAGTTTCCTTTTCCGTTTCATTTAGTTAAATCATTTTTTCACAACGGGAAGGGAGGGCGGTTAAAATAAATATAGTAAGAAACAAACATGAAAATTCTCTGTCGGAAGGTGTGAAGCATTATGAAAAGTCTCGCATTAAGATAACATGAACGTGTTAATTTCGTGAACGTGTTAAGTTTCATCTGGAAGGAACATACGAATTCGTCTATTTCTAATAGTTAAAAATAAATTATAATACCAAACTTTAATAATAATTACAAAGTATAATATACAAATAATAGTCTATAATTATTTATAAATACAATAGCAATAATAATAATAAATAATAATAAAATGTGTTAATACATATAATGAATAATAATTTAACCACTTCACCGGCGACAGGTATGGGGAAACAGTGCTTTTACCCCCGACTTATCTCGGGGCAGCCAGTGAAGTGGTTAAGAATGATTAAGAATAATTTTATTAATGAATAAATACTTTTTTAAAGCTAATATATTTTTAAATATCATATACTAAAACGAGGTTCTTTTCATTTTGATTCTTTAATTTCGTGAGGCTCGTAGGGGTCGTATGCGACACGTTAGTAGAAATGTTTCATTCATTTCGATTGGATTCTAAGCAGTATATTTTTCCATTTCAAAGGTTTTCTTGTTCGTTCAGTTAATCTATGGAATTAGTGTCTACGCTTTCATTTCATATAAGTTGCATCGCTATTTTGAGTTATTTCACGTCATTAGTTCCATTTCCCCACACCCACAGTATTTTGTTAGATTCCTTTTCCGTTTCTTTTAGTTAAATCATTTTTTCAATGCGGGAAGGGAGGGCGGTTAAAATAAATATAGTAAGAAACAAACATGAAAATTCTCTGTCGGAAGGTGTGAAGCATCATGAAAAGTCTCGCATTAAGATAACATGAACGTGTTAAGTTCGTGAACGTGTTAAGTTCGTGAACGTGTTAAGTTTCATCTGGAAGGAACATACGAATTCGTCTATTTCTAATAGTTAAAAATAAATTATAATACCAAACTTTAATAATAATTACAAAGTATAATATACAAATAATAGTCTATAATTATTTATAAATACAATAGCAATAATAATAATAAATAATAATAAAATGTGTCAATACATATAATGAATAAAAATTTAAGAATGATTAAGAATAATTTTATTAATAAAAAAATACTTTATTAAAGCTAATATATTTTTAAATATCAGATACTAAAACGAGGTTCCTTTCGTTTTGATTCTTTAATTTCGTGAGTCTCGTAGGGGTCGTATGCGACACGTTAGTAGAAATGTTTCATTCATTTCGATTGGATTCTAATCAGTATTTTTTTACATTTCAAAGGTTTTTTTGTTCGTTCAGTTAATCCATGAAATTAGTGTCTCCGCTTTCATTTCAGATAAGTTGCATCGCTATTTTGAGATATGTCACGTCATTAGTTCCATTTCCCCAACATATTTTGTTAGATTCCTTTTCCGTTTCTTTTAGTTAAATCATTTTTTCACAGCGGGAAGGGAGGGCGGTTAAAATAAATATAGTAAGAAACAAACATGTAAAGTCTCTGTCGGAAGGTGTGAAGCATCATGAAAAGTCTCGCATTAAGATAACATGAACGTGTTAATTTCGTGAACGTGTTAAGTTTCATCTGGAAGGAACATACGAATTCGTCTATTTCTAATAGTTAAAAATAAATTATAATACCAATCTTTATAGTAAATTAAACTGTCATAAACACAGTAATAATAATTACAAAGTATAATATACAAATAATAGTCTATAATTATTTATAAATACAATAGCAATAATAATAATAAATAATAATAAAATGTGTTAATACATATAATGAATAATAATTTAAGAATGATTAAGAATAATTTTATTAATAAAAAAATACTTTATAA
Organism: Maratus speciosus; assembly: GCA_963932465.1. Lineage (NCBI taxonomy): Eukaryota > Metazoa > Arthropoda > Arachnida > Araneae > Salticidae > Maratus > Maratus speciosus. Next base: position 148,632,082 of record OZ010791.1, read on the forward strand.
AAGCTAATATATTTTTAAATATCATATACTAAAACGAGGTTCCTTTCGTTTTGGTTCTTTAATTTCGTGAGGCTCGTAGGGGTCGTATGCGACACGTTAGTAGAAATGTTTCATTCATTTCGATTGGATTCTAATCAGTATTTTTATGCATTTCAAAGGTTTTTTTGTTCGTTCAGTTAATCCAGGTAATTAGTGTCTTCGCTTTCATTTCAGATAAGTTGCATCGCTATTTTGAGATATGTCACGTCATTAGTTCGATTCCCCACCATATTTTGTTAGATTCCTTTTCCGTTTCTTTTAGTTAAATCATTTTTTCACAGCGGTAAGGGAGGGCGGTTAAAATAAATATAGTAAGAAGCAAACATGAAAAGTCTCTGTCGGAAGGTGTGAAGCATCATGAAAAGTCTCGCATTAAGATAACATGAACGTGTTAAGTTCGTGAACGTGTTAAGCTTCATCTGGAAGGAACATACGAATTCGTCTATTTCTAATAGTTAAAAATAAATTATAATACAAATCTTTATTGTAAATTAAACATTCATAAACACAGTAATAATAATTACAAAGTATAATATACAAATAATAGTCTATAATTATTTATAAATACAATAGCAATAATAATAATAAATAATAATAAAATGTGTTAATACATATAATGAATAATAATTTAAAAATAATTAAGAATAATTTTATTAATAAAAAAATACTTTATTAAAGCTAATATATTTTTAAATATCATATACTAAAACGAGGTTCCTTTCGTTTTGATTCTTTAATTTCGTGAGGCTCGTAGGGGTCGTATGCGACACGTTAGTAGAAATGTTTCATTCATTTCGATTGGATTCTAATCAGTATTTTTTTACATTTCAAAGGTTTTTTTGTTCGTTCAGTTAATCCATGAAATTAGTGTCTCCGCTTTCATTTCAGATAATTTGCATCGCTATTTTGAGATATGTCACGTCATTAGTTCCATTTCCCCAACATATTTTGTTAGATTCCTTTTCCGTTTCTTTTAGTTAAATCATTTTTTCACAGCGGGAAGGGAGGGCGGTTAAAATAAATATAGTAAGAAACAAACATGTAAAGTCTCTGTCGGAAGGTGTGAAGCATCATGAAAAGTCTCGCATTAAGATAACATGAACGTGTTAATTTCGTGAACGTGTTAAGTTTCATCTGGAAGGAACATACGAATTCGTCTATTTCTAATAGTTAAAAATAAATTATAATACCAATCTTTATAGTAAATTAAACTGTCATAAACACAGTAATAATAATTACAAAGTATAATATACAAATAATAGTCTATAATTATTTATAAATACAATAGCAATAATAATAATAAATAATAATAAAATGTATTAATACATATAATGAATAATAATTTAAGAATAATTAAGAATAATTTTATTAGTAAAAAAATACTTTATTAAAGCTAATATATTTTTAAATATCATATACTAAAACGAGGTTCCTTCCTTTTTGATTCTTTAATTTCGTGAGGCTCGTAAGGGTCGTATGCGACGCGTTAGTAGAAATGTTTCATTCATTTCGATTGGATTCTAATCAGTATTTTTTTCCATTTCAAAGGTTTTTTTGTTCGTTCAGTTAATCTAGGGAAATAGTGTCTCCGCTTTCATTTCAGATAAGTTGCATCGCTATTTTGAGATATGTCACGTCATTAGTTCCATTTCCCCACCATATTTTGTTAGTTTCCTTTTCCGTTTCTTTTAGTTAAATCATTTTTTCACAGCGGGAAGGGAGGGCGGTTAAAATAAATATAGTAAGAAACAAACATGAAAAGTCTCATTCGGAAGGTGTGAAGCATCATGAAAAGTCTCGCATTAAGATAACATGAACGTGTTAAGTTTCATCTGGAAGGAACATACGAATTCGTCTATTTCTAATAGTTTAAAAATAAATTATAACACCAATCTTTATAGTAAATCAAACTGTCATAAACTCAGTAATAATAATTTCAAACTATAATATACTAATAAGAAAATACAATAGCAATAATAATAATAAATAATTATAAAATGTGATAATACATATAATTAATAACAATTTAAGAATAATTAAGAAAAATTTTAATGATAAATAAATACTTTTTTAAAGCTAATATATTTATAAATATCATACACTGAAACGAGGTTCCTTTCGTTTTGATTCTTTAATTTCGTGAGGCTCGTAGGGGTCGTATGCGACACGTTAGTAGAAATGTTTCATTCATTTCGATTGGATTCTAATCAGTATTTTTTTTTCATTTCATAGGTTTTTTTGTTCGTTCAGTTCATACAGGGAATTAGTGTCTCCGCTTTCATTTCAGATGATTTGCATCGCTATTTTGAGTTATGTCACGTTATTAGTTCCATTTCCCCATCATATTTTTAGATTCCTTTTCCGTTTCTTTTAGTTAAATCATTTTTTCACAGCGGGAAGGGAGGGCGGTTAAAATAAATATAGTAAGAAGCAAACATGAAAAGCCTCTGTCGGAAGGTGTCAAGCATCATGAAAAGCCTCGCATTAGGATAACATGTACGTGCTAAGTTTTATGTGGAAGGAACATACGAATTCGTCTATTTCTAATAGTTTAAAAATAAATAATAATACTAATCTTTATAGTAAATTAAACTGTAATAAACTATAATATACAAATAATAGTATAATAACATATAAAATACAATAGCAAATAATAATAATAAATAATAATAAAATGCCTTAATACATATAATTAATAATAATTTAAGAATAATTAAGAATAATTTTAATGATAAATAAATACTTATTAAAACTAATATATTTTTAAATATCACATACTAAAACGAGGCTCCTTTCGTTTTGATTCTTTAATTTCGTGTGGCTCGCACGGGTCGTCTGCGATACGTTAGTAGAAATGTTTCATTCATTTCGATTGGATTCTAATCATTATTTCTTTTCGATTTCAAAGGTTTTAAGTTCGTTCTGTTCATCCAGGGAATTAGTATCTCCGCTTTCATTTCAGATGAGTTGCATGCTATTTTGAATTATGTCACGTTATTAGTTCCATTTCCCTCCATATTTTGTTAGATTCGTTTTCCGTTTCTTTCAGTTAAATTATTTTTTCACAGCGGGAAGAGAGGGCGGGTAAAATAAATATAGTAAGAATCAGGCACAAAAAGTCTCTTTCGGAAGGTGTGAAGCATTATGAAAAGTCTCGCATTAGGATAACGTGAGCGTGTTAAGTCCAGGGCCGTAACCAGCAAGACACGTCAGGGGGGGCTCTGAAAATTTTTGGGAGGGCTAACATCTTTTAACAATCTATATCTCTTTTTAAATTAAACACAGTAAAACCTGTGGATACGGGGTTGTCGGTAAAGAAACCCGGCTATAACATAACCTGTCAATATTAAAAAAAAAAAAAAAAAAAAGGTCTATAACGTAACCTGTCTGTAACGAATTTCTTTAACGAAAAAAAAGTTATGATTCTTTGAAAAAAGAAATACAAAACAATTAGAGGCATTGTTCCGTTTGCTAAGACGAAAACCTATCTAAAATGGAATTTTCTCCCATTCTGTGTGATTTTGCATTAACAGGTCTAGTTTTATTTAATGGAAAACAGATTGCATCCAACATCTCATAAAAAAAAGTAGCTTTATTCAAATTTTAATAAAGAAAAATCGTGCACATTGTGTATAAAATTATCATAGCTTATAACTGTTTTCACTTTATTAAGCATATTTTAGAAAACCTAGTAAGTAAAAATATTTCTGATTAAAAATAATTTACAATTGGTATAATAAGTAAAAATTGTTAACTGGTTTATTTTTTTTTTCAAACTGCTTACTTAACAAAAGTGAAATGAAAAAAAAAATCATGCACTGAGTACTGATTAAGGTTGTACTTTACAATTTATTATATTACAGTGCATGCTATTGATCTCATTTAATTCAGTCCATTGTAAAAGTAACAAGCAAACATAGTTCAGATTACATAATTTTTCCGTAAAGTATAAATAGTAACTTTCTAAATAACGTTTAAAGCTTCGTTAAAATGTAGAGGATGTTTGCACATTTTTGTAATGATTTTGGATTTCTCTGTGATTTAAATGTAAATGAAAAACATATAAATAAATACAACCTATATAGCATTTTTAATCCACTGATTTAAAAAAAAAATCATTGATTTAAATCATAAATTTTCTAAATGTTTAAAATGACATTAGAAAGTATAAAATTTAAGATGAACATAATTTGGAAAGTTTCTACAGGTATTTTGACTTATGAATACATAAAAAAAAGCTTTAAATAATTGTTTTTAAGCTTAATTCCAGACTGTGAAAAAAAGTTTAAGAACAGTAATTTTCTATAAAGCCTAGTTTTTATCTAACATAAAATAAAAAGGATTTTATTTTAAAATGATATTTAAATCCAATAAAAAATGCAATGTTATAATTTTCTTTTAGTAATCAAATTATTCATTCTCTTGTATAAAATAAGCATAGCAAGTATAATAAATTTCTGCAAGTAAAAGAATAAAATAGCCAGAACCTCATTTTCGCATTCTACTTTTGTAACAATAAATTTATAGCAGATAAAGAAGAATTAAAGAATGATATCGGTTGAACCGCTATTGTAAAAGAATGTATAAGAGAAAAAGAAGCAATTGGTATAAAATATTAAGCACAGCAAAAGCTTCTTCAATAAAGGTTGAATAAATGTTTGTTATTTAAAATTTTTGAACTCATATATACCAAATAAAAATTGCTAGGGATTAAAAAAGCACCAAAACTATTTGAAACACTGAATGCTGAGAGTCCCCACTGAGTGCTGATAATGCTGCTGTTTATGGCTTGAGGATTTCAGATATAACTGGTTATTCCTTATATTTACTCTGTATGTGTATATGAATGGGTTAAAACATTTTCATATTTTTTTGGGATTAGCATATGCATACACGTGTGTAGGTTTAGATTTAGGCGATTAACAGTACAAATGAAAAATGAGCTGCAAATAATATTTGTTAGTTTTGCTATTTGTGCTACTAATTAATGAAATCACTTATTTGCAGTTTTTATTAATTCTGTAATTATTTACTCTTTTCTCTAGGTAATTTTTTTAGGATGCCACAACCTGTCCTTTATGAAATTGGCAGAATGCGCCCCGCCTTTTTAAAAAATAGTGAAATTCACCAGTAGTGGTAGGCAGAGATTTCTTGTAAAAAACTTCCCCATTCCACAGTATTTCTAAATCCATGTGCCCAAGACTTTGCAAAAAGGATAGAACTTTATTTCTTTAAAAAAAAAAAATTAAAACTTGTTATTTAATTGTATTTTTCAATTTGTAATTAAAAAATTATTAAAATTAATGACACTTTATTAACGACACTTAATTAATTAATGACACTTTATTATACTAAGAAACTATATACTTTTTTCCCCTTATATAATTACTAAACACATGCAGGCCCGTAGCTAGACCATACTTCCAGGTAGGGCAAAGATTTTTCCAGGGGTGGCAGATTATTTCTTCATTTTTTTCCTATCTCTTATTCGCAGTTCTTCAAAAATATGCATTACAATTTTAGGGAATCTTTTTTTTAATTTAAAATATAAGATATTTTTAAAGTTAGTACGAAATTTTTAAATTTTCTTCAGAGACATAATAAAAATGTATTAAAGTTAAATAAGATATTTGCATAACCAGGGCCGTAGGAACCGTCTCCCATACCCCCCCCCCCCCCCCCTATATCCACTATTCTTTGTAAAGGTGCCCAGATGGAAGAGCTTTTGAAAGCTTAAATTCTATTTTTTAAATATAATGGTATTTTAGTCTCTTTTTTTTTGTGTGTGGGGGGGGGGGGGGAGGTCCTATAACTGGGGGAAAAAGGTGAAACCAAAAGTTCAAAACTTCATTAATACTATTACTTCGTTCCACCAAAATAGATATGTACTTTCTTTCTACAGCCGCCGTTCTTTTTGAAGGTGCCCATATGAAAGAAATTTTGTTGGCTCTAAATTCTTTTCGAACTGTCTTTTTTAGTGCCTTCTATAAAAGTGAGGAAAAGTTGGAACCCAAGATTCAAAACATTTAGCCCAAATTTTTTATTCAAATGTTTAAAAGATATGCTTTTTAATCTCATTGGGGCCCCCAATAAGTTTCAAAACTTTCTTAATGCCATTACTTCCTTCAAAAAATTTGTACTTTCTTAGTATAGTCACCGTTCTTTTTAAAGGTGATGAAAAAATTTTTGCAGGCTCTAAATTTTTTCTGAATTGTGTTTTTGGGGGCCACTATAAAAATAAAGAAATGTTGGAAGTCAAGATTCAAAACTTTTAGGCCCCATATTTTTTATTCAAATGTTTAAAAAATATGCTTTTTAATCTCAATGTGGTCCCAATGAGCTTCAAAACTTCCTTAATACAATTACTTCCTTCAACCAAAACAGGTAATGTGCTTCCTTTCTAGCCACCATTTTTTTAAAGGTGCCCAGGTGAAAGAAATTTTGCATGCTCTAATTTTTTTTTAATCATCCTTTTTTGGGGGGTGGGGTGGGGGGGGGGGGGGCTATGAAAGGAAAGAAATGTTGGAACCCAGGATTCAAAACTTGTAGCTGCCACTTTTTATTCAAATGTTAAAAAAATGTGCGTTTTAATCGGGTTGGGGGTCCCAATCGGGTTCAAAACCTCCTTAATACTATCACTTTCTTCAACCAAAACAGACATGGGCTTCTTTCTACAGCCACCATTCTTTTTAAAGGTGCCCAGATGAAAGAAATTTTGCAAATTCTAAATACTTTTTAAAATGTCTTTTTTTTAGGGTCCCTATTAAATGGAGGAAAAGTTGAAACCCAAGATTCAAAACTTTTAAACCTCATTATTATTATTCAAATGTTTTAAAAAAATGTGCTTTTTAATCTCGTTGGGGTCCCAATAAGCAGGCATTTGTGTGCTATGCCTTTGCAACATATCCCCTTACGTTCAACCTGTTTCTTTTTTAACGTTTCATCTCTCTTCTCTCGACAAATTACTAATGTTAATTATGCATAAATTATAATCTGTAATTATTTAAATCTGCTAGCTGAGCTTCGCTTGCTTTGCCGGTTGATTTTTCAAAAAAAAAAAAAAACTTTTTTTCTTGGGGGAGGGGTTCACCCTTGGGGGCCCCACTGCCTTCAACAGCGTAAACCCTTTCGGAATATACAAATCTGTTTCTTGAATTGTTGGAATTTTTTTTCCATAAAAATGATAGTCTCTAGGTAAAAGTTAAATTTTCCAGCATCGTCGTTCATCTTGCTACAGGAGCCAATTTGTTGTTTCCCCACCTTCATCTTAATCATGAAAGCAGCAAAATCTACTGGATAATTCTTCGGTTCAGAAAAACTTGCCAAAAGGTCTTCGCAAAACGCGAAAAAAAGGTATAAATCGCATAAAAAATTGGACAAAAATTCAAAAATCGCAGAGAGCAAAATTTGACTGTATCGAGCCAAAAGATTGAATGTGGAATTTTAAAAAATACTCTAAAAATCACATAAAAGGTTTGTAAAAAAATCACTAATTGCAAACGATAAACTTTCTATATTGAACTAAATGACTTAAACTTGATTCCTTTTAGGAATGTACAAAAAACCACCGCGGAAAGCGAATAAAACGCCGCACAGGGCAAAATTTACTATATTGGGATAAAAGATTGAAACCGGATTCCTTTTACATTCTCAAATAAATAAATAAATAATACACACGCACACAAAAAAATGCTTTGATTTGCCCATTTTTCGCAAAAATATAGAAAGTCAATCTAGCGTAAAAATTACCCAACATCCTTCAATATAAAGATGCAGTTTTATCAAATCAAATCCCAATAGTGTTCCGTCAACTGTGTTGCATTGTACTTTTCATAATTAGAAACTGAATTTAAGCATTAATATTTTTTCCTTCATAACACGAAAAACTCGCCTATCAAAGATCAAAATTTCTAGAAATTTTCAAAAGACGAAAATTTCTTCAAATATGAAAAAAATCTCTTCTAATCACAGGAGCTTAAAAACTGGAAAAGCGTTTAAATTCGCATGAAAAGTTTGCAAAAAATTCAAGAATTGCAGAGGACAAAATTTTGTACTTGTGGTTAAAAGATCGAAACCTGACTCCTTTTACTAATGTAAAAAAATCCCGTCGGAACGCGAAAGAAAGTTAAAAATTACATAAAAGACTTCGTGAAATATTCAAAAATCGCAGAAGAATACTTTACTGTATTCGGCTAAAATGGAAAGATAGATTGAAAAATGGATTCCTTTTATGAATGTGGGGAAAAAAGCACGAAACTCGAAAAAACACTAAAAATAGCATAAAAAATTAAATTTAAAAATCTAATTAAAAAAAAAACCTATTTCGATATGCATAATTTAAGGCATACAGGTATTCTCCCTGTCAAATCTTGTCGTGAACAGAAAAACATCTGGTCAGACCAAAAAAGAAAAAGAATTGGACAGAGAGACTCGCAAATGTCTTTATTATTATCAAGTAAGAAACCCATCTTCGTTGCCCACAGAAAGGTACTGTCTATCCGAAGCCTTTCTTTTTCAATTTCTATCTGGAACACTTGGGTGACAATTTTTAACCCTCCGACTGTCTTGGAAAAGGGCAAAATTGTAATGTTGTTTTTTCTGGATTTTGTTTTAAATGCTTAAAAAAATTATTCTTTGAACATTTTATAAAAAAAAACTTAATAACGAATATGAATGCAATTCTTGTAAGTATTAATCATTGTTCAATGTATTAAAAATACATTAAATCAATAGAATTATATTACTTTAAATATTGCTTGTATTGCAGTTAAACCTGAAACTTAGTGAACGTATTAACACGGGCTTGTCAGTGAGGGGGTTAATTGGAGAAAACTGAAAAATACGAAGACGACATCCCAAAGGTAATTTTTTTGGAATTAGTAAATCTCGAAATATATATATATATATATATATATATATATTAATAAAAGGCACCGTTCAAAGCAGAAAAAAATGTGAGTATTTTCTGCTTAAAAAAATCTGTCTGGGCCATGCGGATGGCATTGTCAAACTGAAAAAAAAAAAAAAAAAAAAAAAAAAAACAGAGAATACGAAAAGGCTTCCATATTTTTTTTATTTATGTGCAATATTTGGGGGTCATTTGTGGCGGTCCATTTGCAAAGGGAATTCAGTTTGAAACTTTTTTTTTTCTTTTTCTTTTTTTTTTTTTTTTTTTTTTTTTTTTTTTTTGCAAATTTTGTTCTTTGCTATTTTTGAATTTTTAGCTGTGTTTCTGGTAATTTTTTTAACATTCGTAAATAAAAAATCCGGTTTCAATCTTTTAGCACAATATAATAAATTTTGCTCGCTATGAACTTCGAAATATCTTTATCAATTTTTGGCATCCTTTCGCATTTTGCGGTGATTTTTTTGATTTTTTATATTGGCAACTCTGACGATCACTTTGGAAACTGATTTGCTTTTAAGAAAAAGTACAGAACAGTTTCATTATAAACAATGCATTCAGTTTCTTCGTTTCTTAATAAAAGCATCTACAGCATTTTTTAATTTAAGAATAAAAATGGCTTTATGAATGTGTCAGTAAGTAATAAATTTGGATTTGTAAAATCGTAAGTAACCTGACATATTGTATTGTTTAAATTTGAAATAATGATCTGGTTTATTTTAGAAGCGACATTTTTTTTTAATTTTCAGTGGAATAGGAGACAGTCGAAGAGATGAAGGGACAGACCTTCCATTATCTATTTTGTATTTTCACATGAGGGGGGGGGGGGGGGAGAGTGTCCTTTGGAGTTTGTTGTAATCGGACCAAGTTTCCACGAAAGAAGCATTTAACATCATTTAACGTCATAGCATTAATCTTGAATTTAACTTGTCATTCAAGATTAGTTTCAGAAACCTTTGGTTTTCAACCCCGCCTCCTAACGATAAATTACAAATGTACAAAAGGTGACAAATGTATAAAGAAAGCAACCTTTAGGGATGTAAACCCGATTTGTTGTTGAAACGGTATGGGATAATTTCTACAAAGCGAAAAAGCGAGGCACGCACAATGGAGCAATTTTCGACAGGTCTGTTAAAGAGGGACAGAAAAAAAGCTTTATACATGAAATTTTGCTATTTTTGTTTCTAGTCTAGAAAGGAAATTTAGGGGTAGAGGGCAAGGTCTGGCATGGAAAAATTAAAATTTGATGTTGCATTACATAAATTTTTTTTTAAAGGGAAATACTGAGTGAAAAAATGATCAGAATGTCGAGCTTCATTCTAGGTTGGACAAGGAGTGGGGGAAAACTGGAAATTTAATGTTTTTTATCGGAATGCGCTAGGTCGGGCAAAACATTTTCCAGGTCGGGCAAAGCCCGACCTGGCCCTCACCTGGCTACGGGCCTGAACACATGACTAATATATTTCCTCATGAAATAGCGCCCTTTTTTGAGACTAGCATCCTGCCCCTTTTTCTTTCTAGAATGAATACTAAATTATTAAAGATCATTTTAGTAATTAAAGCATAAAAATGTATATTATGTTCCTAATTACAGAGTTAATTTTTTGTTTAATAATCATTAATTTTAGTGTTAAACAATTTAATAGTAAATACAGTTATTAATAATTTTAATAAATGTAAATATCACTAGTTAGTACTTAATACAGTTTTACATAATTATTACAAAATGTTAATGTATATAACATTATTGTATGCTACTAATTAATGAAACTACTAATTTGCAGTTTTTATAATTTATGTAATTAATAATTAATAATAATTTTATTAATTAAAGTGTAAAATCACAGAATATGTTAGCAATTAGAGGTTAAATTGGTTTGGAAACCTAAAACTCTTGGTAGCTATTCAGTATTTGAGCGCTGGGAAAAAAAAAATCATAAAAATCCGATTTAAATAAAAAAAATCTGATTTTATCAAAATCCGATTTTTTTTATTTTTATTCAAAAAAATCATGATTTTTTTTAATACCTAAAAATAGGTTACATAATTAATTATAAAAAAAGAGAAATGTCAAAGTTTACGTTTGGTCAGGGGCGTAACTACCGTGGAGCAGTTGGAGCAAACTGCTCCAGGCGCACGAATCCTAAGGGCGCAAAATTAGAAAAAGCGAAATAAAGATTTCTTAATATATTTGCACATTTTTTCATCATTAATCAGACATTATAGATTAATCTTGTTACAATCAGCGTTTTCTAGGATATTTTACCTTGTGTTCAACCTCATCTATTTCGATTTAAAACATGTTTTCATACACAGTTGAATGAAATGACTTCTACTCATCAAGCTTTAATTTTAATTCGTACCATATTGCTGCCTCAAGTAACTTCTCCAACACCGTTTCAGCATGCCTGATTTTTTTCTACAACTTTTCCGTAGACGACTGTTGAAGATTTTCAGATATTAAAGTAATCAAAACTTATTTAACAGGGCTCTCATCGGCCACTTTACTAGCTACTACTATTTCCAAACAGTAATCTTTCTGGTACATTTGTATTAAAAATGTTTAGACATTTATCATGATGTACTGTACGGAAATAATGGTAGCCAAAGAATTCACAGCAGAGAAACCTATATGTACGATGTAACAGTAGTAATTTGCGATAATTATTTTACGATTTGGAAAAAAAAAATAGCCTGACAAGTTGAAGAAAATTATTGACCATTTTACAAATAAAAACCAATAAACAAAAATTTTGAAGATTTTTTTTTTTTTTTTTTTTTTTTTTTTTTGTGGAAACTAAACATGCATCAACTCAGATTACAAAACAATAATAAGAGCCTGATTTAAACATATTCTACATCAGCCCACGGCGACAAAATTTATATGTATGGAGGGGGGGGGGAGGGGGTTGAAGAGGAAGCAGCAACTTAAATTTTGTGCGTATTGTTTTTGAGATTTTGAAAATATTGCAAATGTCAAATGTAGAATCGATAAGCTTCAAAAAGAGAGAAAAGTTAAATACCAAATTCAGTGTTCCTTAGGGCCTGATTATAGCCTATGCAGAATTACACCACTTTTTTCTAACAGTAATTTTCCACATTAAACTTTATTTAATTGCAAAATTTTAGGATTAAATAAGGCAAAACATATTTTTCGAACATAGTAATGTGAGTTTGCTTAAGCCGTAATCAGGCTGTGCCTACTCCCCCGACACACACGCACACCCCACCACCATCTGATAGCACATATTAGTAGTCAATGAATTTTCGATTAAAAAAAAGGAAAAAAAAATGTTTGGAGTTACTCCATTCAACTTTCTGAACAGTTTACAGAAATACTGTTTGTTCAAAACAGAGCGAATAAAAACGTAGTCCCTAGTGTTATAGAGAAGCGAAGTATTTCCACTGGTGTAAAGTACGTCGTGTTTTAAAGGAAACGTGCACTTTCATTCATAAAGCTTAAACATTTTTCTAATGACATAATTTTCAATAAATTTTCATTCTGTCGATGCCGAAACAAGGTCTATAAATTAAAAAAGAAAAAAAAATAGAATTTTACTAAATTAAGTCAGTCACTTTCTGGCAGGCTAAGACTGGCCCGCCGGGCAACCGACCTGCGGATCGGTGCGCCCTAAGCCATGTAAAGCTGCTCCCTCCATCAGGTGAAGCTAATAGTTTTAAAATTTGCTAAGCATTAGATATGAAAAGTTTTAAATCATTTAATAATATTAAAAAAATCACTTATTTGAAGCATTTTTTATTAATGATTTTTATTTCTCTTTGCAAGGCAGAAGAATTGATTTTTCTTCTTGAAAGTTTCTTTGCTTCAGAGGACCATTTAAATCTTTTAAAACTTAACGTATGTATTCTGTAATTTTGTCTGTTACCAATAGCGACAAGAGACATGGTCCCAAGAGTTTTTAGCCTGTCTTGTACCAAAGAGCGTGGCCTATCTTTAATATATATATATATATATATATTATATACATATTTTATTTTATTTAGTTTTTTTGTAAAACCGTTTATTAAGCATTTGTTTGAAATGCGTATAGGTTTCGTGTATTGGTACAAAATGCTGTGATTGTAATTTCCTCTATAATAAATTTTGTTATATTGATTTTTGCGCTTTATACAAAAATATTTATAAAGAATATTTTCGGCAAAGAAAATGTTAAGTCAAACATTCTTTTTTGTAAAACAATACATTTTAATATGAAAACGAGCCTTTTTCAATATTGTCTATAAATGTGATAATCAGAACGGCGGCGGTCAGCAATTTTGAATATACGTTAGAAAAGGACTGTTTTTTTTAACCGATTTTTCACACAGTCATCGAGCACGTATTTCAGACAAAATCATGTTAAATATCTATGACAGGTTGACAAGACGTTTTTCTCCCTTCGTTGACTGGTTTTTCTGCTTTCATCGGGAAATTCCGTTGAAAATGCCAACTTTGACAGTGTTTTCTGTAAGATCTATTGTGTTTACAAAAAATACGGAAAACGTCTTTCGATCGCAAAGTTTCTGAATAACAATACTTGCCAGTTTAATGCGTTCTCGAGCAAAAATTAATTAAAACGTATGTTATAAAGTTGCTCCTTTGGATTTAAGAACAGCCTTAAGAAATAAAATCCTACACATTTGAAGTTCATTTAAGAATATTATCACGGGGATAGGCAACACCGGCTGGGTCAGCTAGTCAATACTAATAAAAGAAAGTTTCGCTCTTTGTGTGGTGGCTAGCGAAATCTACTGCACTTAGAAGTCTGAAAATTTTGGGTGAGGGTAGTCCTGTAGTCCAAGACCGGTCCTGATGTGCCTGGAGCTGAGATTTTTAATTGTTTATGACCGCCTCCCCCCCCCCCCCCCCCCCAGAGCACTCTTCAGTTTTTATACCCTGAATTGTTATTAAATTGCCTTCTTTTTATCCGATCTTCCTCGTTTTGGGGGCCCTTTTCCCATTTAGTTATTCCCCATTTCTCCATTCCAGTAAAGATCCTGGGCCCCTTGAAATTTTTGTGCATCATGCGTTTTTCACCCCCTAATATTGTCAACCTCTCAGTGCATAACTTTAAAATTGAGAGTTGGACTCCTCTCCCCGGGCCAGCACCCTCACATTTTTATTGGGCACCTAGTGCTCTTTTTAAAGAATTTCCCCACTTATTTTCGCCCTTCTTTAAAATTTTATTCGAATGATTAATGCATATCCTATGCTAATTTCGACTTATTGAGATCTAAAGCGGCAAGTACTAGAACCTTTTAACATGTTTTTATCTTAAGGCCCTGCTCTCAACTATCTGTTGGCCCCTTTGGACCTCCAATTATATCTCCCATAAAAAGGGTCTGATTCACTAACTTTTTTTTGTAACAACATTTTAGGAATAAAGCTAATAGGCGAACGACAAAAAAAATTTTTAGACTTCAGCTACCACAAAATTTGAATATTAATCGTCTTCTTGGGGCCCTTGGTGCAGCTTATTTAAAAATGATCCGATTCTCTTGCAATTTTCTTTAACGTTGTTCTATCGTCCTTTGACTACTATATAAAATACTAAAAAATGTCCTTATGCCCAGCAACATTCCAGTTGAGACCCTGGGCCCCTGGGGCTTGATACAGGGCCACTTGAAGTTTTTGTGCCCTAAATTGTTAATAAATTGCCTTATTTTAATCCGATCTTCGTTTTGGGGGCTCTTTTTTCATTTAGTTTTTCTTCCACTTTTACATTTCAGTTAAGACACTGGCCCCCTACGGTAACTTTAAGTGCACCATGCATTTTTCACCCCCTAATTGTGTCACACTCTCATTGCATAACTTCAAAATTGAGCTTGGACTTCCCTCCCCGAGACAACACCTTCATATTTTTAATGGGACCCTAGGGCTCTTTTTTAAGCATTTCTTTAAAAAAAAATTCTAATGATTAGTACTTATACCCTGTACTTAATTTCGACAAACTTAAAATCTAAAGCGCTTAAGTACTAGGACGTTGTAACATGTTTTCATCTTAGGCCCTGCTCTCAGTTATCAGTTGGCTCCTTTTGTCTACCTATTATAGCTCGCTTTAAAATGGTCCGATTCAATAGGATTTTTTCCCTAACAACTTCTTACGTCCTCCAGCTACTACATGAATAACAAGAAAATTACTCACACTTCAGCTACCCCCAATTTTGAATATTAATCGCCTCCTTAGGGTCCTTGGGGCAGTTTCTTTAAAAATTATCCGATTCTCTTGCAATTTTCTTTAGCATAGTTCGAGGGTCCTCCGGCTACTTTATAAACTACTAAAAATTTCTTTATACTCCAGCTACCACCTTTTTCGAATATT
This sequence comes from Maratus speciosus, assembly GCA_963932465.1. Lineage (NCBI taxonomy): Eukaryota > Metazoa > Arthropoda > Arachnida > Araneae > Salticidae > Maratus > Maratus speciosus. The sequence goes on from OZ010791.1 coordinate 148,647,349, forward strand.
AATCTTCTTTTTCGGCATCAACTTACGTTTATTCACTGCAGCCGGGAATTAAAATTCGCGTTACTGTTAAATATAAGTGGTTAACTTTAGAGGGGTGGAATTTCTTCCGTAAATTAAATATCTCGTTAATGTCAAAGGTAATTCGTTAAATTTACAGGGGGTGGGAGCCACAAGCACCTTCCACTGCTTGGGAGCGCATTCTTTCCTCGGGTTCTGGGGGCTCGATTTCAACGGGAATTGGTTCATTCAACCTAGATAATGATTCAGCTACTTTCTGTATTATAAAGTTTGTCTTAGACTTCAGTTATAAACATTTTCGAACATTAATGGTGCATTCTATTCTCGGGATCAATATGCATGATTTCGACGGTAATTGGATAATTAAACTTAGATTACTATTCAGCTACTTTGTGCATTATGAAAGTTTATCTTAGAATTCTGTTACCACCATTTCGGAACATTAACGGCGTATTCTTTTCTTGGTTGTTATGGGCTCTATTTCAACGGAAATTGGTTCATTCAACTTAGCTTACGATTGTTTTAAAGATTATAGTTCCACCGCCAGGATTCGCATTCTTATCTCGCGTTCTATGAGCTCGATTACTACGGGGTTTGACTGATTCAACTTGGTTTTCGATTGTCTCCGGCGCGTACGAAACACTCCTGGCATACACTGCCTTTGGTAGCGGGGACCCATGACAAAAGTTTGTTCAGAAGGAGGTTTGTCGGGAACACACTAGACGCTGCCGATGGCAGCCAATGGGCCACCCCTAAGATCAGGTTCATTTGAACTACTTTCGGAATATATAAAATCATACAAACTTGAGTTTTGTTTACGTTATTATAAAGGGCCCGGGCAACACCGGATAGATCAGCTAGTTACATATATATGTATGTATATATGTATAACATATATACATGTATAACAAAATGTATGTATAACAAAATTACGCAGAACTTTTTTGGGTGACAAGAGGGTGCACAAACTTTACTTGCTCCAGGGTGCTGAATATGTAGCTACGCCACTGCGTTTGGTTGGGAAAAAGGTACAAAATGCATACCCAACAAAGGTATTTGCTTATCACAGCATATATTTAAAGTCGTATCTCGTGTTTTAAAATAAAATCCAATCTCCACGCCTTTGCCGAAATACTATCACAAAATCTTTAAACATCTCTATAGGAAATGTAAACAAAATTATAAAATCTGATTTAGAGCTAATAAGGAAAAAAAATGTTCATCACCTAATGCGAAATCATGTTTATCAGCATAAAATTATGTAGAGATTTTTCCATGAAATTTATTTGGCAGGAGAAAAATGGAAATATGCAGTTACAATTGATGAGGCTTGGATATGTTTACCTGACTGCAATAGAAAAAGACCTAAAATGTTGGTTCAGTGAAAACAAAGAAAGTTTTGCTATAGGTTTTATGGTTACTGCTAGATTCTCTTATAACAGAAAACTTAAAATAAGGAAAAAAGAAAAAAAAAGTCAAAATTTACTCGGATTACTATCAGAAATATGTTTTAACAGCTGCATTCAAAGAAGACATTCCATCACTTTACCCAAACACTGTTCACTGAGTTAAATTCCAAAAGTATAAAGCTACCAGCCAGCAGCCTATAAATCTACTGCTATACTTATAGAAAGAAAAAGAAATGAGAAATGAAATCGAAATTAAGACTATCCCATTTTTGGGCTTTTATAACAAGCTCTTTATAAGCAGCATTCTAAAACATTAGATGGACTCTGGAAGATTGTTGAGGAATGGAACAAAATCAACCTTTACATTAGATAAAAGTTGTAATATGATAGTTCAAGAAAAGGGCTATCAGAAAAACACATTCGAAAATAAAATTATTATCTTTGTTTATATATTTCTTTTTCCAAAATCGTTACAAAAATGTGTGTACATTCATTCGCAATAAAAATTAAGATTTCGCGAGAATTGAATTTTAAATTCCGCATATTATTATATCCTTTAAAATATGAATCGTTATAAATATATATATATTAATTATATATTTTCAACACATACCTGGATATTTATAATAATAATAATAATAAATCTATTATAATTCCAATTTCTATATTTTTCAATACTTTTATCAGAAGGCAGGGGGTTGGGGGTGAGAAAGCTATAGCATACGTTTTACGTGCTTTTCGTTTCCTGAAATTCGCTGGATTAAAATTTAATCACTAAAAAATTACTTTTTGCAAATATGTCAGAAAGTAGCTTGTTTAGATTTGAAAACAGCATCTAAAACGTAAAATTTGTTGAGCTTGAATAACTATATCTGCACATTTTATGCCTTTATCATTCTTTTTTCCCCTTTTTCCCCACAAATGTGTCAGAAAGTAACTGATTTAAACATGAAAACAGATTTAAATACAATAGCCACTGTTTATTCGAAGAGATTTTTGTATAAACCTTATAATACACATAACTTTAAACTTAACATAATACTTTTGCATATAATGTTTAATTATAAGATAAAAGAAAAATTGTTTTTGTCAATCATCAAATGTAAAGAAAAAATTCGATAAAAGGGATCAAAAGCAAAAAAGGAATGTGTCTTTCCCACGCTTTTCTAATACTATACTCCTGCCGACACCCATAGCTAGAAACGGCGTTCAATTATTTTTTTTCTCCCACTTGTATAAATTTACAATCTTTTTCTTTAGTTATACACATGTTGTCAACATGCAACCATTTAAAGAAAAAAAAAAAAAAAAAAAAAAAAAAAAAAAAAAAAAAAAAAAAACGTGTTTTAGTGAATAGTTTGAAGACGGTTTGGCCATTGCTGCACTAATTCTGATCAGTTTGAAAAATATATGCTTATTTCCGTTCGCATTGAAAGAATCAGGTGTACTAACACATGTGGAGACCGGTTTATGCATCTGGACTTCAGGAGGGAAGAATGTTCCTAATTATCTTGCAATTCGAGAATTGTACCACAAGATAATAATAACAAATATAACATGATAATATAACATGATATGCTTCTGAATAGAAGGTTTTTTCTCTTTTTCTTTCTTTCTTTCTTTTTTTTTTTTTTCATATTTTGTTGCATTCAAGGATTCAAGGCAGTTGAAAGTTAAAACATCTAAAATGTTTTTCTTTCAAATATAGATTTTTTTTTTTTTTTTTTTTACATTAGTTAAAATATACATTTAAAAAAATTAAATAAAAAATAAATAAATAGTGAAATGATTAGGGGGGGGGGCTCAGCCCACCCTGCCCCCATCTGGTTACGGGCCCGTACGTGAATGGGTTAATTTTCATCTGGAATGAATAAACGAATTCGTCTATTTCTAATATTTTAAAAATAAATATTAATGCTAATTTTTATAGTAAATTAAACTGTAATAAACTCAATAATTATATTTACAAACTATAATATAAAAATAATAGTCTATAATAATATATAAATACAATAGCAAATAATAATAATAAATAATAATAAAATGCCTTAATACATATAATTAACAATAATTTATGAATAATTAAGAATAATTTTAATAATAAATAAATACTTTATTAAAGCTAAAATATTTTTAAATATCATATACTAAAACGAGGTTCCTTTCGTTTTGATTCTTTACTTTCGTGAGTCTCGTAGGGGTCGTATGCGATACGTTAGTAGAAAGGTTTCATTCATTTCGATTGGATTATAATCAGTATTTTTTTTTTTTTCGATTTCGTAGGTTTTTTTTGTTCGTGCAGTTCATCCAGGGAATTATTTTCTCCGATTTCATTTTGATAAGTTGCATCGCTATTTTGAGTTATGTCACGTTATTAGTTCCATTTCCCCATCATATTTTGTTAGATTTCTTTTCCTTTTCTTTTAGTTATATCATTTTTTGACAGCGGGAAGGGAGGGCGGTTAAAATAAATATAGTAAGAAACAAACACAAAACGTCTCTATCGGAAGGTGTGAAGCATCATGAAAGGTGCTTGCTTACTTACTTATTAGGATAATATGAATGTGTTCAGTTTCATCTGGAAGGAGGATACGAATTCGTCTATTTCTAATAGTTTAAAAATATATATTAATACTAATCTTTATAGTAAATTAAACTGTAATAAACTCAGTAATAATAATTTCAAACTACACTGTTAAAAATGAAGTTGGATGTTTCACCAAGAAAATGGTTAAAAGTAGCTGAAATTTAGCTGCAACCGAGATATTGGTGATATGTTTCACCAATTTATTGGCGCTTTCACAAATACCATTATCTTGGTGAAATGTTGAACCATGATTCAGGTTTTTTATAAATCCAATTTTCTGGTGAAAGGTTGAACCATAATTCAGGATTTTTTAAAATCCAATTTTCTGGTGAAAGGTTGAACCATGAATCAAGGGTTTTTTTTAATCCGATTTTCTGGTGAAAGGTTGAACCATGAATCAGGGTTTTTTTAATCAAATTTTCTGGTGAAAGGTTTAACCATGAATCGGCATTTTTTTAAATCAAACTTTCTGGTGAAAGGTTTAACCATGATTCAAGATTTTGTCGATTCCAATTTTTTGGTAAAAGGTTGAACCACAATTCAGGTTTTTCTCTCAACTTTATGGGGAAAGGTTACACCGGATTGTAGTTTTCTTTTTTTTCTCCTCGCTTTGGAGTGAAATGATTAACCAGGACTTTGGTTTTCAATTTATCATTTTATGGTGTAATAATGAACAAAATTTCAGATTATGCGAAATTATGTTGCAGTACGAAAGCATAATTTTTTTGTTTTCATTAAACTGAAAATTATTAAAGTTTTAATTATTGATTCTATTGGCTTTGAAATATATTTAAAAAACAAATGTAAACCAGTTTGATCTAATTTCACAAAATAATAGCTTTTTTTTTTTCTCTCTCTCTCTCTTCCGTGAATATTACCATTCTGTCCTTGTACATTTTGGAACATTTCTCTGCACTCAGTTACACTTATAATCCATTTAGTGTTGTTTGCTTATTCACAAACCATTCATAATGAAGATTTTTTTTTTAAAACATAATTTTCTTAGATTTAAATACATATCCTGTTTTTATTATATTTTTAATTTAAAATCCAGGAAATAAAAAATATTTTTAATAAACATTACTTTAAACAATGCTAAATGGATTTCTTTAAACAATATTAATTTTTGCACAAGTTTGAAAAAAGTTTGATTCCATAATGCACTTAGCTGCTACTTTTATGATCTGTAGATTTTTTTGTTTTTATATTGTTGTGAATCTACAGATGCTGAAATTTTGATATTATAGTGTTTTCAAATTTTTACCTTCTTTTCACAAAACAAAAAATAAAATATTTCAATTAGCAAAAAATATTTTTAGACATTTCCTCATATCATTAATATAAAAGTACAATTGTTACACATATGAAAATTTCACCAATCACTATTTTAAAAGTTATATACATTTTGATAGTACTATTTTTGAACAATAAAACTAACATGTTCTGTCCAAAATCCCAATTATGAAAAATTATTACTAATGCATTTATTTTTAAATTAGTATTAAATAAAAATTTGATTTTTCTACTATTGCTGACACATATCGACAGTAACAATAATCTAAGCAATCCATTTCCCCTTTTCCTCAAATTGAATTATCACATAATTTTCATTTTTATGTCGTTAAAAGGGGGAAAATTGTAATTTCAAACGCAATTAAATTAAATCTGCATTTCAATTTACTGATTTTTCATGGTTTTTAAATTAATTTTCAAGCACGGTTCTTTTAAAAATTTATATTGCACACAGCTCAATTATGCAAAATTAACTCATTTAAATATAAAACAACAAAAAGTTCAGCATTCGTTTCTGTTTAACACTCAATAATGAATATAACATTTTTCAATAAATAAATAAAACACAAGCATAACGGATACGTAATCAAAGTACAGTCTGTCTAAAGTGGAATCGAGGCAATTTTCCGTAGTCGACAATATTCCGCCTTAGACAAATTGTACTTTATGTCTGTGTATTCGCAGGGACATGAAAATCTTTCAGAGTTAGACAGATTTCCATCTTACATAGAGTTTACTGCATATGCGTAAACACTGAAATAATCAGCATAAAAAAACACAGCTATAAGTAGCAGAATCCTTCATTTAACCTCTAATATCAGCTAACACAAAAATATTACTTTAAATGAATTTTAAAGCTTTTTTTATTTTTTAATACACAATGTGTTTTCATTGTACATGGTTAATTTAATAACAGCATTGTCGCCAAAAGTGATTAATTATTATTGATTATATATGTATTTTTTCAGTATTCCTAAACGATAATCTATGATGAAGATTTTTTAATATTTTTTTAAATAATAGTAGTAGAAAAGGAAAATATTCACCAACAGTAGCCTTGCAATAGCTGAAAAAAGAAATGGTCACAGACAATAAAATAACAACACAATTAAGCTGGTTTGCGGTATGCCGCTCCATTTATTGAAAATACAAATTATACAATCATTAAATTATATGTCTATACATATATATAGTATGTCAGACTAATATTTACTGTAAATATAATGCCATTTTACATAGAGAGTTTCTCTCCGACAGTTTTAGGAGGGTGCAGTACTGTCCGACCATTTATTTAAAAAATAGCCTCTTTCTTCCCCAAATGAGGATCATAAATATGACGAGATCATCAAATATAAAGAATTCTTGAAGCTTAGTATCCAAGTATTAGCAGCTCCAAGCATCAGGTTAATTTCTCCACCTGTTTTAAATGAAAGGGTAAATATTTTAAGACATAAAATTGTTTTTTGTGCAGACATAATAATAATAAAATTTCACACAGGGAAAATAATTCAAAAATTAAACAGCATATCAATCAAATTCTCTTTTACAAGGAAAAGCTTCAGCATTTGAAAAATCAACCTGCTTTCGAAATCCTTTATGGTCTGCTGGTCTGAAATCACCAAAAATTCAATTGGACCAGTAACTTTCCCCCCTCTCTCAGAGGGTCACAGATTAAACTTAAATTTTCCCATCCCTGAGAAAACCGCAACCAAGCTGAGTTGAGAGCATGTAAGGTAATGTGAGGGATTGGAAAGAGGACTTTTTCACTTTTGCTGTTAGCGGCGATATAGGACTTAGGAGGGGCGTGGCGTTTTTTTGCAGAAAATTTTTAAGGAATTATTTGAGTTTGCAGACAGTTTTACATTTTATCTAAGTCTGTCCACCCCTTGAATATATTATCAAAGTATACTGAAATCGTGCTATATTTTTAAGAATCTCATAGAAAAAATTGAATCCCAATTTATGAATGTTCTACCTATGAGTTTGGTTTGCACATGAGAAGTCCACCTTTTGTTCCTCCCCTTATTTCAATTTTTTTTTTTTTTTTATGCAAAGTCTGATTATGCATTGAGTTGTAGAACAACAGACAATTTAACGTGGAAGGAGTCTATAATAATAAAAATAGAAGTTTTTGTGCATGTCTGCGTTGTGTGGAGACCACTGCACCACGGGCAATTCTGTGTAAAACAAAAAGTTCTCAAATCCACAGCCAATTTTCTGAAATGTTACGGCAGACTGTGGTGGGGAAATCTTCTCCCGATGTTAATTACTTTTGTTGCAGGTCGGGTTAACCCATTTTTCAAAAGTAAGTTCAGTATATTGTTTTTAGGGATGTACCGAATACTGATTTTGGCCGAATACTGAATATTCGGCTAGCCAAATAGTAACCGCTAGGCCGAATATTCGGCTTGTCGAATACTTTTATTTTTCAAAGTTTAAAGGCATTAAAACGTTAAATTTTAAAACAATTTTACATAACATAATATTTAAAACAGAAACTTTTATTCTGATAATCAAGAGCTTTTTCAAGTAAACTTTATGCTGGAAAAAAAAAAAAAAAAAAAAAAAAAAAAAAAAAAAAAATCTGCTTTGAGTTATTTAAGAAGAGGATAGTTATAAAACTTTTTTAATGAATAAAATTTTAAATTTCATGGCTTCTTCTGTGAATTAAAACAAATGAATAAAATTTTCTTAAATTCTGAAACAATCATTTTAAAATCAAAGAGAAATTGCGGAAAAATGGAAGAAAAATTGTACAGGATCATATATTATTTGTTTGTCAGGAAGAGACTAAAGTAAATAAATAATATAATCTATTCAAATTTTATATGGCGGCAACTCAGCAAGAATAACTGTTCTACTCCCTTTGATTAAGCAAGGAAGTTTTTAAATGCATCCTAGATCGGTGTCTGGAGTGGGCGATCATTTTCAGAGATCGTAAACGTTCTTAAAATCTTAGCAAGAAACAGATTATTTACTGGACAATATTCAGGAACTTGAATTTGTACATAATTAATTCCGATGAAAATCCTCGGGATTGGTTAATTTTCTTAAATACTTAAATAGCAAATAAATAATGTAAAAACATTATCTTTTATTTAAATATATGATTCTGTTCCTAATTATTCTGAATATCTTTATAAATTGACTATTAAACGTAGAAGTGGTATAATGTTTTTAAAAATATGTTTTAAGTTTTTTTTAAGTATTCGGTTTGGCTGAATATTTCGTTATTCGGCCAAACAGAATAGTTTGCTATTCGGCCAAGCCGAATATTTGGTAACATGGTTGAGTGGATACCAAACATTTGGTGCATCCCTAATTGTTTCAGATTCAAAACTATACCTAAATATACCTACTATACCTAACTATACCTAAATAACTATGCTATAAACAGCGGTAGAATTGATAAAAAAAAGTCACTAGTCCAAAGAACCAGTAAACATCAGAGTTTACTGGTCTGCAGACATCATCACTGGCCCGCTACATAAAATTCTATAGAATTTTATGTAGCAATGTATAGAATTTTATGCGACGATTCTCCAATTAGCCCGGCTCTTTGCAAAGAGCCTTATTTCTCAATTAGCCTACGACATATATACAATAGAACTTCGATTATCCAAAGTAATTGAGACCGAACCTACATAATCGAGAATTTATCAATAATCATCTAGTTTAATATGTAACAGTCATCGAACTGCTTTTAGGACTATTTAAACTGCTTAATAAATATCTAAATTCAAATTATACATGAAAATAATTTAATTTGTTTAGACGTGTACACAGGGAGGGGGGGGGGACAAGAGTAGATATTTTGTGAGTCTTTTCCTTCTGCGACCAGAAAAAAGTGAATTGAAAGGGCACATCAAAAATTACTGCATGAGAAACTGGGTGCATAAAATAATTAAAAAGAGTCGCCGGGCACATGCAGTAGTTAAAAAGAGATGCCGAGTGCATGCACCAGCTAAAAAGGGCCAGTGGGTGCATAACGTAATTTATATATAAGGGCCGACGGGAGCTGCACCCTGCCAAATTGCCCTAGAGCAGCGTTTCCTAACCTTTTACTGCTCACGCCCCACCAGAGCATTAATAAAATAACCATGCCACCCCCCCTCCTTGTCACTCTGTAAATTATGTATCTTATTACAGAAAAAGTGAACTCTATTACAAGATGGAACAATATAAGAACCTTACAATCACTAATCATTTCACATTTTTTTAACTTGTTGAAAAGGTGAACCTTGTGTCACAAATGTGTTTTTAACATAATTCTATAAATGAAATTACTCTTCTTTGAGAATGAGAATCTTTTTGTATACATCTTCGCTTTTGCACCAAAAAGGCATTTATTGTACTTTTTCAACATCCCTCAATTAAAGAAAAGTATTATACATTCTGAATCTTCTCAAAATATCCTGAAGAATGACATATTTAGCATTAAAATCAGGGGTCTGGAGTTGGGTCCATTTTTGAGCGAAAGAGTCTGAGTTTGGTCTGTTAAAATTGTCGGAGTCAGAGTTGTCCATTTTACAAGCAGGTCTGCATTGTCGGAGTCATCCATTTTTCCCACCAATTCCCCAGCCCTGATTAAAACTAATAACACTCACACATTTTATAATTCATTTTTGTAGTGTTTTAAGGATTGGTGGAAAAGCTCTGGACACTAAATTTTCATTTTATGGATAACACAATACACAAAAGCATTTCATGATTCTTATTTTTATCAATTTTAAGTATACATTTATTCCCCATCAGAACACATTTTCTCTGTTTTCCTTTTCCCAATATCATGAATTGTTTTCCATATATTATCATCTGATTTTAAAATTTAAAATGTATATGTCGTCATATAAATTTATTTATTGTGCAAGAAGCCTAAAGTAGAGAGAGCCACACATATTTATTATCTATTCATTTTCTTTTCTAATGCTACTTAATATTTATAAATTTTATAAAGTTAATACCTCATTTAGATATTTCATATATTGTTTAGGTTAAATATGCTCAAGAGAATCAAATTTATATATACTTTGAAATAGTTTCATGTGTAAAATATTTTTCATGTGATTTATAGCAAAGCGAATAGCAGTTGAAAGGTCATTCAATAAATAATCGAAAGCATTACCAAATATTATAAAATACCTAAATGACCAGAAAAATTATAAAGATTTTTGGTACTTTTTGGTTAGCCGGACGCCAGTGTTATATATACATATGTGTGTGTGTATATATACAATATATGTACATTAAATATATATATATATGTAACACTGTCACCTGGCTAACAAAAAAGTACCAGATTTTTAATACTAAGATTAGATGTCAAAACATTTTAAAAGATTATTCATACAATTATTCTGGTGTTAAACTATTTTAAACTTTCGATTGGGAAAAATTTTTAAATTCAATTAAAAAACCTGATTTTTAAAAATTTGCTTCTATTCTGTTTATTTTTTGTCTACAACATTTTTTCTTCCCAACATCTCAACCAAAAAAAATGCCAAAAGAAACTGATAGCGAACCAGCGGGGGGTCCACTTCCGACACTAGCTATGCGTTTTTTTTGCGCGACCCTTTGACGAAATTCGCAATCTTCAGCCGAAATTTGTCGTTTTTTCATGATCTTTTGACAAAATTAGCATTTTCCACGTGATCCTTTGACGAAATTGGCAATTTTTCTGCAAACGATTGACAAAATAAATTTTTTTGGCCGAAAATGTCAAAATTGCAATGTCTGAATTGGTAACCGATTTTTTTTTAATTTTCGGAAATCAATGCCTTAAATTTTTGGAAAATTTGGACAAAAATCACCCTTACACATTGTTTACGCAATCTTTTGACGAAATTCCCATCTTTCCCGCGATCGTTCAGCGAAACTTAGGTTTTTTCCGCAATCCATCGGTGAAATTTGGTTTTTTCTATGATCTTTTCACGAAACACCGCGTTTTTTCCGCGATCCTTCAACGGAATTCGCGTTTTACACAATCTTTTCACGGAAATAGTGTTTTTACGCAATCTTTTGACGGTGCTTTTTTTTACCTGATCTTTTGACAAAATTCACGTTCTTTTCACAAAATTTGTGTTTTTACGTGCTCTTTTGGGGGAATTTTGGGTTTTCCCGCGATCCTTTGACGAAACTCGCGTAAAAAAAGGCCAAAAATCGGAAGAAAATGACGAAAAGCAGAAGAAAACTCATTACGCGGGTAAAATCGGAAACATGCCGATTTTTCAGAAGAATTCTGAAAAAATCGGAAGAGTTGGCAGCTATGTATAGCACGTTATTTTATTAAACATTAAATTAATTTGCAGAAAGTTTTTGATCCAATATTTATGTGCGCAGAAAGTTTTTGGTTTTATACAAGTCTGGCGAACGGGTGAGTAACAAATTTCAAATCCCCCCCTCCCCCCAAGTTGGGAACCACGGCCCTAAAGTCAAGATTACGTATCGGGAGGGAGGGGGGGGGAAGATCGAGAAATTCAATCAGTTGCGGCAAAATCGCAAAATACTATTGATAAAATTAAACTAATCAACTGAAAAAAAAAAAATAACAAGGTACAAGAGTGACTTTAGAGAATATTCTGCCCTTTTTTAAAAATTGTTGAATGGCGACTTTTTTTCTAGATTCAACACTAAATTTTCAAAAGTTCTATGAAATATGCTGTGTCAATATCAGAATTTGCACTTGAAAAATTCTTATTTTAGGTCTTGTAAATACATGTAAAATAATATTTTTTACCCATTAAGACCCACTTTTGACTTATTACAGAACTATAATAGGGTGTCTACAGAAATTCTAAAAAAAAGTTCCGATTTTTCCATGATTTCCCTGACTATCTTTATCAGAATTCCCTGATTTCCATTATTAACAATACACATACCGTATTTTTTCATGTATGTCGATTCCTCATATAACACACTTATCCAGCCTGCTAATATCTCCTTTGCAAGAAAAAACAAGAGAAAAACACAAAAATTGCCTAATATTCATTATTTGTTGACAGTTTTATAAATCCGAACTCAAAATTCAATCCAACTTCATGTAGTGGCCAATGGATATAGGGTGACCAGAAAATTTCCTCATTTTCTGAAAAATATTCAATTCTAAGACTTATCTACATTTGACGGGATAGCTAATTGGATTAAACTGGCCACCTGGTCCGGTTATGCTAATGTATCATTTAAAATTTTTAAAAATGGGTAAATTGCCTTCAATATAAGCACGATGTACAGAAAATTAGGACATCTGATCACCTTAATTTGCATTAAATATCAAAAACTCATACCATGCGCAACTTTTTGAAAATATTGGGAAAGACTAATCAGCATGTTAAAAAATATGGTACATAAAATAGACGAATCAATCTCGTTGGCAAGGTAAATATGCAAATATTTTCATAATATAGACAAATTTCCCTGATTTTCGAATATTTTTACAAAGTACCCTGATATTTCCCTGATTTTTCGAGATTGATAAACCTCCCTGATTTTTCCATGATTCCCTGATTTCCAGATTCTGTAGACACCCTGTATAAATAAATAAAACAACACAGAAAGTACCATATACATTTATGTAAACAATGTGTATGAGTATTCTACATTATTGAAAGATGAAATTAACTAAAATAGTTTCTTTAAGAAATCTTTAAAAAATTTTACTTTTGAACACTGTAGGTTATTCATAAACTTTAAAATAGAAATAATTTATGTAACACTTTTTTATCCAACATATCAATTAAGGGTACAAACAAGCAATATTTTGAATTTTAAGTTTTCTGCATTTTTTAAGATTTTACTCTTATTTTATGTAAATAGTAGTTTAAAGACAGTTATTTAAAGATGTATTTTAATTTTGTTTTATATCCTTCATAGTTTGAAGTTGTGCTGTGTAATAAACCAAAAGTTAAAAATTCTATGAAATATGTTAAAACATTGATAAGCTATTGAAAAAATTCTTATTTTTGTCTTATAAATATAAATGCATGTAAAATAATATTTTTCCACATTAAGATCCGCTTTTGACTTATTTCACAGCTATAAATGAATAAAGCAACACAGATAAAACATTGATAAGCTATTGAAAAAATTCTTATTTTTGTCTTATAAATATAAATGCATGTAAAATAATATTTTTCCACATTAAGATCCGCTTTTGACTTATTTCACAGCTATAAATGAATAAAGCAACACAGAAAGTGTCAAAGATTTATGTAAATTATGTGTATGACTATTCTAAATCATTGAAAGGCGAAATTAACTAAAATAAAGTTGCTTTAAGAAACCTTTCAATTTTTTTACTTTTGAACACTATAGGTTACTCATACACTTGAAAATAGAAATAATTTAAGTAATAGACACTTTTTTATCCAACATTTCAATCTTTAAGGGTACAAAACAAGCAATATTTTGAATTTTAAGCATTCTACATTTTTTAAGACTTTTTTTTATGTGCAGTTTAAAGTAGACAGTTGTTAAAGATATTTCAATTTTGTTTTATATCATTGATGGTTCAAACTGGCACTGTGTAATAAACTGAAAGTTAAAATTTCTATGAAATATATTGCAATTGTCGATAATATCAGAAGTTGCACTTGAAAAAAATTCTTTTTTTCTCTCATAAATGCATGTAAAATAATATTTCTCACTCATTAAGATCTACTATTGGCTTATTACACAGCTACAGCTATAAATAAATAATTGACACAGAAAGTGTCAAACATTTATGTAAACAATGTGTGCGAGTATTAAAACATTATTGAAAGATGAAATTAACAAAAACTAACACTAAAATGTACTTACATCAAAAAGACAATCTTTCGTTGTTTGAAACACTGGCATACTAAATCAGCGTACTCTTAAGATGGCAGGTTTGACACTTTACGGTAAATCCTATAGCAATTTAAAAGAAAAAACTATAAATTATGCTAAATTTATATTTGAATATTATTTCAAAATTAGAATTTGTATTATGAAGTTACAATTTTTAAAATACAGTGGAAGCCCGATATAATGCGGTTCTTGGGAGACATGTTTCACACCCGAGTTAATTACAATTATATGTCATAATTTTGTAATGGTCTATAGTGGCAGATATCTATTACTTAATAGATACAGCTAATTATGAATTTAAAATTATAATCTCATAATTTAACAAAAAAGTGACCACCTGTTTTTATGGATTCATTTTTAAAAAACGAATTGTTTAATAAATCATATGAACGTTTTTAATATTTATTGAGCTATATATAATGCATTAATAAACATGCTTCAACAATGTAAAAAACAGTTATACAGATATATGTCATAATTCTGTAATAGTATATTTTCAAAAACCAAAATTTGTGTTTCACGGTTCTAAGTTTTTTACAAATTTAACATTTTAAAAATATCAAAATGTATCTTCTAACACACTTTTCAGAAACCTCTAACTTTAGATATCCATTACTTAGAAGATATAGCTAATTATGAATTTAAAATTATAATATCATAATTTTTAACAAAAAGCGACCACCTGTTTATTATATGGGTTTCATTTATTTTTGAAAAACGAATTGTTTAATAAATCATATAAACCTTTTCAATATTTATTGAGCTATATATAATGCATTATTAAACACACTTTAGCAATGTAAAAACAGTTATACAATTATGTGTCATAATTTTGTAAAGGTATATTTTCAAAAACCAAAATTTGCATTTCACGGTTTTAAGTTTTAAACAAATTTTAAATTTTAAAAATATCAAAATGTACCTTCAAACAGAGCTGGAGATTTCAATAGCTACAAATTTCTATTACTTTACTTAGAAGATACAGCTAATTATGATTTTAAAATTATAATATAATTAAAAAATAAAACACCTGTTTATTATATGGATTTCATTTATTTTTGAAAAAAAAATATTGTTTACTAAATTATATAAACCTTTTTAATAATTTATTGAGCTATATATAATGCACAATGTAAAAACAGTTATACATTTAAACATTATGTTAATATGTCATAATTTTGTAATGGTATATTTTCACAAAAAACCAAAACTTGCTTTTCACGGTTTTAAGTTTTTTACAAATTTAACATTTTTAAAATATCAAAATGCATCACACTTTTCAGAAACCTCCAACTGCAGATATCCATTACTTTACTTAGAAGATACAGTTAATTATGAATTTAAAATTGTATAATCTTATAGATTTTTTTAAAAAAGCGACCACCTGTTTATTATATGCATTTCATATTTTTTTGAAAAACGAATTGTTTAATAAATCATATAAACCTTTTCAATATTTATTGAGCTACATATAATGCATTATTAAACATGCTTTAGCAATGTAAAAAACAGTTATACAATTATGTGTCATAATTTTGTAATGGTATATTTTCAAAAACTAAAATTTGCATTTCACGGTTTTAAGTTTTAAACAAATTTAAAGTTCTAAAAATATCAAAATGTACCTTCTAACAGACTTGGAGGTCTTACAGCTATAGATCTCCATTACTTTACTTAGAAGATGCAGCTAATTATGAATTTAAAATTATAATCTCATAATTTTAAAAAAAGCGACCACCTGTTTTTATGGTTTCATTTTTAAAAAACAAATTGTTTAATAAATCATATAAACCTTTTTAATATTTATTGAGCTATATATAATGCACAATGTAAAAACAGTTATACA
The DNA here is from genome assembly GCA_963932465.1 of Maratus speciosus. Lineage (NCBI taxonomy): Eukaryota > Metazoa > Arthropoda > Arachnida > Araneae > Salticidae > Maratus > Maratus speciosus. The sequence goes on from OZ010791.1 coordinate 148,663,328, forward strand.
ATTATATGTCATAAATTTGTAATAGTATATTTTCAAAAACCAAAATTTGCATTTCATGGTTTTATGTTTCTTACATTTTGATATTTTTAAAATGTTAAATTTGTATCTTCTAACACACTTTTCAGGAACCTCAACTGCAAATATCCATTATTTTACTTAGAAGATACAGCTAATTATAAATTTAAAATTATAACCTCATACACAAATCAGAATTTGCATTTCACGATTTTTATTTTTCATCTAATTTAATGTTTTAAAATATCAAAATATTCATTGTATAATACAGTTGGCGTTTGTTTCGTGTGCCTTCATATATCCATTACTTACAAAATAAAGATAATTTTGAATTTAAATTATATAGCAATCTCATTAGAAAAAAAAAAGGCAACCACTAGTTTTTATTGATTACATTAAATTTTGGAAAATGGTTTAAAAAATCATATAAACCTTTTTTAATACTTAATTTAGCTACATAAAATCCTGTAAACATTCTTTTAAGTAATGTAAAAAATTCAATTTTGCAAACATATATATGTATATCATGTTGTAGTAAGGACTTGAATGCGTATAGCGTATGACAAGCATTAATGATAGCGAGGCATTCATAAATTGAAAACATCAACAAACAAAAATAACTGATATCGAAAAATAATTTCGCGTGTATAAATCTTTGAACTGAACTAAATTATTAAACTTAAGTTATTAATAGCTTTAAAATAGTGGTTTATTTCGCTCCGGATGCAATGTAGAACCGGTACTATTTTAGGCTTAAGCAAATTGCTAATCTAATATTTACAGGTAAAATATAAATTTTGTGCAAGGGAGTTTCAGCAAAACATTACAATGTGTACTAACAGTAAAATAAACTATAGCTAGTAGTGTACTTACTCGTATTTCAAGGATTGATGGGGACGGGGAGATAAATCCAAAATAAGCGATATTCATGTTGACGCTTAAGTTGTTAGCCGCCATTAAAGTTTAGCTTGTGGCCTTGTGGGGTGATCGTGATGAGATGCCACTCAACGATAACTAAAGGTTGAACCGTAAACTCGGTTATTGTGCATCCAGCATATAATTTTCTTTTCCAGTCATTTTTATTTGAACGGGAAACTCTGTGAAACCTCTTGTTTTCACCAGTTTTTTTGTTCAAAGTTAAACCTTTATTTTTAACAGTGTATAACATACAAATAATAGTCTATAATTATATATAAATAGAATGGCAATAATAATAGTGAATAATAATAAAATCTGTTAATACATATAATGAATAATAATTTAAGAATGGTTAAGAATAATTTTATTAATAAAAATATACTTTATTAAAGCTAATACAATTTTAAATTCCACCTTAATTTCGTGAGGCTCGTAGAGGTCGTATACGATACGTTTGTAGAAATGTTTCATTCATTTCGATTGGATTCTAATTGGTGTTTGTGTTCGATTTCATATGGTTTTTTTCGTTCAGTTCATCCAGGGAATTAAGTGTCTCCACTTTCATTTTAGATGAGTTCCATTTGCATCGTCGCTATTTTGAGTTATGTCACGATATTAGTTCCATTTCCATCCTATATTTTGTTAGATTCGTTTTCCGTTTTTTTAAATTATATTATTTTTTCATAGTGGGAAGGGAGGGCAGTTAAAATAAATATACTAAGACACAAACACAAAAAGTCTCCTTCGGAAGGTGAGAAGCATCATGAAAAGTCTCGCCAGAGGATAACGTGAACCTGTTAAGTTTCATCTGGAAGGAACATACGAATAAGTCTATTTCTAATAGTTTAAAAATAAATATTAATACTAAACATTATAGTAAAATAAACTGTAATAAAATCAATAATAACAATTACAATAATAACAATTATAGCGTGTAATATATTTTAAATAGAATATTTTGGAAGGGGTGAGTCCGAGATAGCTTGAGCTGAGAACCCAGTTTAAATGTTAAGTTATCATATTAAATTGTTAAAAAACAATAATGGAATATAAAATGAAGTTTCTTACCTTTCTGGTAAGCCCAATTATAATTCTTCTTACGTGATTATGTATCGACCTATAATATTTATTTGATTTTATTCGAACATAAATGGTGATCATATGAGGAATCTATCTTCAGCAAAGAAGCGGTCTTGCAAAGAAAAACACATTTAATCTATCACACACAATCTTGATTAAATGCTGGTTACACTACAAAGTAAAATAAGATTAAATTAGTAAAATAAACATTGTAGGATAGGAAATCCACGTAGGAGTAGGATCGCTCCATAAAACAAAGGATTGCGCAGGAACAATTGTGCGACTTAGTTTTGCCAGTGCCAGCCCACAGATTGAAGAAAATTGGGGCCCTTTAAAGTAATGTAAGAGTCAATAGTCCAGAACAAAGGTAAAATTGCTTAATCAGCGAGTCTCTTTATTTTCTATCACGAACATAGTTCAGTTTAATTAAACGAGATGATTCCTGGAAATGTCTTTAGTGCTGCTATCTCGCGTAGCAGAAACAAAACGGTATTTAAATATCCAGTGCGTCGTAATCTTACGAAACATTGCTCAGGAAGTGGCGACATCTTTTAGAATATTGCACAAACAAAATAGTGTGTCACAAACAGATAGTTATGTTGCATATGCCACAAGTAAATTGTCGTGTTACACGCGAGGGGATGTTTAGCATAAAACGCCAACATGCTGAGACGAATTCCATCACCTCCGCTTTTTATGTCAAGCCGACGAGCGTAAAATACTTAACTTATTTCTCAAGCACTCGAAATGAGGCTTTAGCAACGGCTTGGTGAGGACGTCTGTTAACATTAATTTCGATGGGCAATAAGTTATTTTAGAATAAGTTATTTTAACTATGCCATTCTGGCATAGATATCTGATATGGTGATACTTCACTTCCAGATGTTTAGTTCTTGTCTCTGCTTTTTCATTTTCGGTCGATCTTATAGCTGATAAATTATCTTCGTACAACGTCACAGGTAGTTGTTGACACAGTTCGAGATCATTTAATAAGTCTAATAACCACGCGAGTTCTTGACCTGCATTAGAGGCAGCGATATATTCAGCCCCCGTGGACGAGAGTGCTGTGCAACTCTGTTTTCTCGATGACCATGCCAATATATTATTTCCTAATTTAAACAAGTTCCTGGTGGTTGATTTCCGGTCTATTCTATCATTGCCCCAATCGGCATCGCTATATGCCGTTAAGATTGGGGGATTTATTTGATATGGCAAATTTCAGATCTTTGGCGGTAAGTAGATATCTAATTAACTTCTCAATAGCTTCCCAATCGACTTCCCTTGGGGATTCATTCCTCCTTCGCAGGATATTAACGACTGATGCTATGTCGGGTCTAGTTAAAGTTGCAATGTATAAAAGCCCTCCTATAGCCTGTCTGAATTTTACATTATTTCCCATTAGTTTTCCGTTTGGATCCAGATTATAGTAGTTAGTATTCATGGGTGTATATGTGGGCTTACCATTTAACAAGTGGCCACCCCTCCGGGTGGTTCGGAGCCGATCCCTTGAGTGGGAAAGGAGACCCGAAGCCCGGCCGAGTTCGTTGTGTACGAATGCGAGGGGGCCGGATGGGGACGAGTCGCTACCTCCTCGAGAGACTTGCGGTCGACAGGCCAAGAGTCCGGTGGTCACGGGTAACGGAGGTTGTGCATGGGTGAGTAAGCCCTTCGGGGTCCGCAACTAGGGACGCACCCCCGGCACCCATGTTCTCTGGGCAAGCCGGATAGCGACGCTCCATAGCCTGATCCCAGTGCCGGTCTTAGGGCGCTGGGCAAAGGGTAGCCAAAGCGATAGGACCCATCCACCAATTGACTAAGAGGGAGCCTGGTGAGAGAGCGAGCTTTGTAGTGGGAAGTCCTTGGTGACTCGCTAGTGACGACGGGGATCGCGGGAACTCCATGCAGGGACTCCCGGAGCAACCGAAGGGCGAGGGTTTCGGACAGCGCCCGAGTTACTTTTTGACTCGGGTGTCTCATCCCGCCAAGGACCGCAGCTGAAGCAGTTGGGAGCGGACCCTAAGGTGGGTAGGGTTTGGCGGTGCCCCCGTTGACCAAGGAGCGATCGCGTAGGGAGGCCAGTATGGCTCTGGTTGCTCCATGTCGTGCCGTAGCCCTTGGGAGGGGGGTCAGCCGTCAGGTCCATTCCCGAACGGTATTCCCGCAGGGAAACGGGCCGGAGGCTCGCCGGTAACGCGGCGGCGCATCGAGCCTTGGGGGAACTCTTGGCCGACCCAGATCTGGCGTGTCTGTGCGCAACTGGAGGTTGCCTCGCCCAGTGGTGCAGATCTAGAGGTGTCTCCACCTAACTTTCGAACACAACTAACGGTAGCGGTCGATCACTGCACGGGGTCAAGGGCATTCGTGCCTAGGTACCCTCGATGACCGTGAGGTAAGGTAGTGGTGTGCGGGCTTCCGCCGGCCTCCGATGGCTTCTCTGTCTTCGGGCGGAGTCGAGTCGTTGGGGGCGGGCGGGACTCCGCACCATCCAACCCCCTATCGAGGCGGTGTCTATTCCGTCTAGGTGGAGCTTTCCGTGCCCGTCTGGGGTCGCTAACGGCACCTAATCTGGGCTCTCTGATTCCCGGTGTGAACCGCGAGGTGTTCCGTCGGTCGAGTGGGGGAGTCTGGGCGAAAAGATCGGAGCAGGGTCGCTTTACGGCCGGAGGGATTTTCCCTGTCCTCCCGGGTCTTCACGCTAGGGGCCTCTAAATAACTTTCTTATCGGCTGGCCCACATAAATGTCTTTGCCGGAAAATGGTATTTGATCTTGTGGGCCGGTTCGGGAAGCCTCGGTTCAGTTTCGTGGGCCCAGCGTCTTTATAGGCGTCTGGTTCCTGCGGGCTTGCGGGGTCTACAGGATCGGGTAACCAAGTTTAGGGACCACTTGGTTTTTCTAGCTGGGTGGTGAGGATTGTCGCATGCGGTCGTTCGTCTCTTCTTGGGAATAGCCGTCGTGGCGTGCGCTGGGCAGCGCGTCGGCTTGGCCGGAGTTTGCGTGGGGTTCCGCTCTGTCGGGGCTTGTCTGGCGGCGACCTTCGGGACGCGCCGCGGGGCTTGTCTTGAGGGTGGTTCCCTGCGTAGACACATGGGCTTGAAAAGAGCCCGGGACCGGAGGACGCACATTGGAGTATTTGACCCGAAATCATGGTCAAAAATATTTTTCGATGAAAATATAGTCGATTGGCTTGAAATTCTTAGATGTTATTGGGTATCACTATGGCATGTTTGGTATTGTTAATCAAGTCTATAGCCTTTACGGTTCATTTACAGAGAAACCCAAAAGAATTCCCTTACTTTATGGTCTATGGGGAAAAATCGTTTGCTCTGTATTTTAATGATATCACACTTTTAAACGTGCTGAAATTTATATATATCACTAAGGTGTACTAAGGCACTTATTGTAGAATATGGTGTGCGTAGAATATATCGTTCATTTACAGGAACGCACAAAAGAATATGGCTGAAAATAAATTTAACTATTGAAGTCTATGACCAATAATTGCTGGACGTGCGTTTGTAGTTGTGATAGGCGTTTTAAAATAGAACAATCTTTTTAAATATTACTTGGGGTATGGATACATTCTATAGATCATATACAGGGCTGCCCAAAAGTTCTCAAGTACATTTCCATTTATTTACGGAAATGGCTGAATGGACATTTTAAACCGTGCTGTGCGTTTCAAATGAACTAACTTTTAGCATACTATGAAGTATACATACAAACTCATAGCTTAGTTTAATATTTTATATCTTAAAAGCTGACGAAGTGTAAGTAAGATTTTAACACTTCACATAATAATAAATATACATTTTATAAATATTTTGACAATTAAGAAAAAAAAGAGTCATCATTTAAGAAGAGCACAAAGAAAAAAGAAGTTAAATATTAATTTACTAAGTAGATATTTTTAAAAATACGAATAAATCATATGTCCATTGACTTAACATTACGAAGGGAGTTTGGAAGTTGAGCGACTTGTAGCCTTAACTATTTACTGTTTTTAAGAGAAAAGTAATTGTTGATAGGTTTGTCTTATTTATTATTAATGTTTAATTAAATGTATTTAATTTTTACTATATATAAAACGTATTATTTGCATTTAATAATGCTTATTACATTTAAATTACATTTAATAATAATTATTGCATTTAATTTGTGTTTAATAGTGCTATATTTAATAGAAGGTTCAGTAAAGTGGAGTCTATATAGTACAGATTGTTAGTTTTTGAATGTATTTAACATATTACCAGTTTCAAAATTATTCTTCAGAACTTTTCTTCATCTTCTTCATCACTCTCTTCTTGGCTTTTATCGGGACTACCATCCTACCTTGCTGGAAGAAGTTGTAGGGTCTCGCTACTGTATGGCTTGCTCTTTTTAGTTGATAAACGGAGTTATTAGAGAATATGAAGTTGCTTATTTTCACGTACATTATAAAAGGAAAATTTTAATTACATTTTCTTGGTGCCGTTTGTAAGTTTTGGAATTAAAATTAGGTGTCCCTTTTTACCGACCACACACCGGGACATCACGACCACAACCAGGACACCGCGCTCGAAAGGGTTAATTCCCTCCTATCTCTCCTTATGTTACACACATGAGCCCCAAAAACTAATTAGGGAACCTTTTTTCAATAAATAACTATATACAATTTGAAGGTGATCGGATATTTCTATCAAAAGATATCGAGTTGCGTGCTTATGTACGTACTTACATACGTACATATGTACGTACGTACATACATACAGACAGAATATGAAGGTGCAAAAGCTCTCCGGTAATATCCTGTGAGCTAAAAACCTGCAATACGACAGTAAATATACAGTTCTTATCTCTTCAATTCGGTGGCCGCAAAACAGAGCATTTAAATAGTCATCCCGAAAAAAAATTTTATAAAAAAATGGCAACAATATGCGGAAGATTTTTTTTGCAGAAACAACGCTTTAAAAATAACCCTTTTACATATTTAATGTTTTTTTATTGCATTAAAAACTAAACTATTTAAATTAACACATAGTTTAACACTAAGCTCTGACCTTTATTAAACACGTAAGCCCTGTTTAGTTTCAATTCAACAGTTCATTGAGCCACAAAAAAATTACATTTAAACATAACAGCAATGCCAAAAAACAACAAAAAACCACGTCTGCTCAGAAAGAAACTTCTTCTTCAGCTGAGGCCAGGAGCCGCCGGATATAACTCAGGTTTCTAAAATAGACATAGATCGATGCACCAATTAGTTAGCTATTAAAAAATATGATTTTTACAATTATTGACGAAATTTTAATTTTTACCTTTTTGGCCAGGTTTTTGGGTCAAATACTCCACTGTGGGACGGTCCCCTTTTTTGGGGGCGCCCACCGTCTTACCATTTAACAAATTGAATTTTTCTGCGATCTGTATTATTTTGTGTTCCTGGTCTAATTCTAGATTATCGTTTTCTGTTTCCTTTATGTTTATTCCTAGATATTGTGTAACTTGACCTAAATTTTTGATTTCATACTGCTTTGACAGTTCAGTGTATATTTCGTGGGTGTCTGTTTTATCTCCCGCGACTAAGATGTCATCAACATATAGGATTATGTATGCGATTTTTCCATTTTGGACCCTTTTGTACAGACATTTGTACCGCATTCTACGAAATTTAGTTCTCTTAGCGATTTACTGATTTTTTGATTCTACGCCCTAGCTGCCAGCTTAAGGCCGTAAATTGCTTTATTTAAACTGCACACTTTATCTTCTTCCCCTTTTGTTATGTATCCCTCTGGCTGATGCATATAAACTTTCTCTTCTAAGTCGCCATGTAAGAAAGCAGTTTTGACGTCTAGGTGAGTTATTTTTAGGTCTTTGTACACCGCTGCGTTTAAGAATGCTCGCAGGGTGGTATGAGCAACAACGGGTGCGTAGGTCTCATCAAAATCGCTCAGATTTTTGAGCATATCCCTTAGCGACCAATCTAGCTTTATATCGCTCTATTGACCCGTTGGCTCCCCTTTTTGCCTTGAACGTCCATCTAGAACCTATGACGCGCTTTCCCGGGATAGGTTTTATTAGTCTCCAAGTGTTATTTTGGTTTAGAGATTCTATTTCCTCACTAGTAGCTTTTAGCCATTTATTTTTAGTTTCCGCGTCATTGATGTTTTGTAAGTCTGTCCATGACTCTGGCACAGATTTGCGCTTATACCAAAACGGTTAGGTGGTACACCGCGATTTTGTCTTCCCGATCTTCTAGGTTCAGGGGATTTGTCGGTTGGGGTGTTAATCTGATCATCATCATGTTCTTCTAGTCAATTTCGATATTATCTGCGGGTGTTGGTTCGTTGTTTTGATTTTCTTTCGCGGGTTTAATTTCCTCATCTTTTATTCCTTCTTCGAAGAATTTTACGGTTCTAGATATTATAATTTTGTTTTCACCCGTATATATCCTATAGCCCTTGCTCCTGAAATCGTAACCCAACATTACTCCCTCGATGACTTTCTCATCTAACTTACCCCTTTTAGGTTTATCGATATAGGCAAATGCCTTGCATCCGAATGTTTAAATGTTCGAGAGATCAGGTTTTCTTTTATGCCAAAGTTCATAGGGTGTCATATCATTTTCGTTAGCTTTTGTTGGTAGTCGGTTAATGAGATAGGTGGCGGACATGACCGCTTCCCCCCAGAATTGTTTAGGTAGCTTAGCGTCTGACAACATGGTTCTAGCCATTTCCACTACTGTTCCATTTTTTCTCTCCGAGACTCCGTTCTGCTGACTGCAATAGGGAACACTTAATTGATGCTCTATCCCATTTTCGATCAGGCAGTTTTCAAATTCATCACTGATATATTATTTTGCATTATCGGATCTTATTGATTTTATCAACTTGCCAAATTTATTTTTTGTTAGCGCTATATATTCCTTCAATTTGATAACGGCTTCCGATTTATGCGCGGTCAAGTATGTTATTGTATACCTGCTATAATCATCCGTGAATGTTATGAAGTATCTTTTCCCTCCTATCGTTTCTATTTGCATGGGGACACAAATGTCGGAATGTGCAAGGGTGCCGATTTCTTTGCTTCTGTTTGTAGCTACTTTAGGGTAGAACAGAACGGAAAGTTTGCCTTCAATGCATTTGATGCATCACGTGTCGTGTTTACAATTATTAATTATTATCCCACCAGCTAATTTATGGTTAACTAGGTATTTAATATCATAAAAATTTTTGTGTCCGAGTCTTCGGTGCCACATTGATATACAGTTTGTATTGTTACAGAAAGTTTGAGTATTTATAGTATAACCGTAATCATCTTCAGGGTTTAACACGTAAAGATTTTGCTATTAAAGCAAAAATTCGAGGAGTCGGTTTTGCTACTATTATATTGATTTTTGGGGTTTCCCGAATTTGCTTTCCTGTTATTATTTTCGTGTTTCTGATAGTTATTTTTCTGTTTATAACATTCTAAACGGACGTATCCTTCTCGTTGGCAAAAATGGCAATACTTTTTACTTCCTTTATTTATTAATTTGTACACGGTATCCTTGGGACGTGTGTTAGAGTTTTTGTTTTCAATCCTGTGTCAATATTCATCAATAAATTTATTTTTGACAAACTCAAGGTCTAAGTCCTTTTCGTCCCTAACCTCCATGCTTGTTATGAGAGGAGCGTGAGACTGAGGCAAGCTACAAAGCATGATTTCCACTATGTGTGAATCATTTATTAGCTCTCCGATAGCAGCAAGTTTGTCGCGGATTGTCAGTATATTGTTGATATGCAAATTTAAGTCCCCCTCCCCTTCATTTAATCTTTGGGAGTAAAGTTTCCTCAAGAGGAATAGTTTTGACGATAAATTCGCCCTCTGATGGACGTTTTTTAACTTGTCCCATATTTGCTTAGGGCGTGAAAGGTTTCGAATATGTACTATTTGTGCGTCATCAATGGACAAGCATATAATGGCTTTCGCCTTAGCAGCATTTTTTGTATAATTATCATCGGGTGTGCTAGATGGAGTTTCTTTCACGTACTTAAATAAATCGTCTTTAATTAATAAATTTTCTAACTTAAAACACAAATTATTATAATTACTATCATTTATTTTTTCAACGGCTGTAATTTCTTTCGAGCCATAGCGTGTTACACAAGTGGTATGTATTCTTTGATAATATATATTTCATATAAAATAGTTCAGTATTTTATAACTTTCTTAATATCTTAGTATATATATAAATGTAATAATATCTTAGTATATATATAAATGAAATAATATTTTAGTATATATATAAATGTAATCAATCATATGTTCATATATTCATTAACACTTTTTATAATATTATATATATATCAATTTTAATATTTATAAACAGTATCAATTTTCATTTGTGCACATTTATTTTCAAATATATCTTTCAATAATCATCATTTCATATGTTATGTGTGCATCTTTTCTTTCATTTTGTCACAATCAAATAAATAAATTTTATTACTGGGCTTTTATTTATTTATTTTTCCCTTCTTGTCGGACCTCATAATCTAATAAAATACGTTGGAAGGGATGAGTCCGAGATAGCTTGAGCTGAGAACCCAGTTTAAATGTTATGTTATCGTATTAAATTGTTAAATAACAATAATGGAATATAAAATGAAGTTTCTTACCTTTCTAGTAAGACCACGTAGAATTCTTCTTACGTGATTATGTATCCACCTATAATATTTATTTGATTTTATTTGAACATAAATGGTGATCATATGAGGAACCTATGCAAGAGTCGGTCTTGCAAAGAAAAACACCTTTAATTTATCACACATAATCTTGATTAAATGTTGGTTACACTACAAAATAAAATAGGATTAAATTAGTAAAAAAAAACATTGTAGGATATGAAATCCACGTAGGAGTAGGAACGCTCCATAAAACAAAGGATTGCGCACGAACAATTGTGCAACTTAGCTTGGCCAGTGCCAGCCCACAGAGTGAAGAAAATTGGGGCCCTTTAATGTAATGTAAGAGTCAATAGTCCAGAACAAAGGTAAAATTACTTAATCAGCGAGTCTCTTTATTTTCTATCACGAACATAGTTCAGTCTAATTAAACGGGATGATTCCTGGAAATGTCTTTAGTGCTGCCATCTCGCGTAGCAGAAATAAAACAGTATTTAAATGTCCAGTGCTTCGTAATCTTACGAAACGTTGCTCAGGAAGTGGCGACATCTTTTAGCATATCTAACAAACAAAATAGTGTGTCACAAACAGATAGTTATGTTGCATATGCCACAAGTGAATTATCGTGTTACACGCGAGGTGATGTTTGGCATAAAACGCTAACATGCTGAGACGTATTCCATCAATTTTCAAAATATGCTCTTATCAATTAATAGTTTAATATTAATTACTTTACGATTATAGGTTGAGTAAAAAATTTAAAAATCCCAAACAACTAGTTTAAATAACGTTTCATTTTTTTCTTTCCTATGGCTCTATCTTAATAAAGAAACAGGGCAAAAATTATATATTTTTTAATAAATTCACTTGCTTGCGCTTTCTAGCAAGCATAATAAAATAGTGAATTTTTCATGATCTATAATTTGCTGCCCACGCCAAATTTATGTATTCTAACGACAGGGAGCAAACATGGAATTGCAGTCAAAAAATTAGGCTTGAATTTGAAGATGAACATCGAATGCTTTTAAAAGAGTGTATTTTTTAAAAACTATTTCTACTTTTATACTTATTCATATTTGCACACTGAATTCCTTGTCACAAACAAACTTTCGATCATCAATGCTGACAGTCGGAAGCATACCTTCGTCAAAAAAATAAAAACCAGACGCAAAAGGCTTCCCGGAGCTTATATTTGTTAATCCACTCGCCAACCATAACGTTCTCAACTGCCAAGTATACTTGATACACATATGACATAGTTTCTTAGTCCACAAATACAGTGAATTATATACTACACTACTATTGAATTATATACTATACTTATTACTACAAGACAACACCATTCTATGCAGCACAACGAAGATATAACACAAAATACGGATTATTAAAAGGGGATTAGATGTTAAATATTGTGTAACGTGGCATGAAAATTAAAATGTCTTGCAAAATTGACGTAGAGGCCCCTGATCTGAAGATTTAGTAGTTAGTTTACATATAAATGCAAATATCTATCTGTAACTAAAACTTAAATTTCTCCACATTCATCATAAAAGATTTTATGATAATTATTATTAATAATTATTATTATGATACTTTTTTTTTTCAATTTAAGTAAAGGCTATTATTTTTTAGAGCAATTTAATTAAGAAATACTTCAAAACAGTTTTAAATGACTTTCTATTGTATCAGCTTATTACACAAGCCGCCAATTGTTGCTTTTCTTAACTTTTGATAATTGATTTTTGTGTATTTTTTTAGCGCTGAATACAAAAATGATCTTCATTTTTAACCATCACAAGTCAAAAAGTAGTGAACATCTGTCAAAGTCTTATCAAAAGAAGACAATTTTTTAAAATACATCTGCGGCAAATTTCCAGCCAAAATAAAAGAGGGTGTATTTACCGGTCCTGACATTAGAAAACTTCTCACAGATGGTAATTTTGAGAAACAGATGGAAATTGCGGAGAAGCCTGTAGAGTCTTTAAGGATGTTCTTAAATCCAAAGGGTCAACTTTCTGACATAAGTTTTAATTCATTTTTATTCGGAAACGCATGAAACTAGAAGGTGTTATTATTCAGAAGCTATGGCGTCGAACTGTTTTTTCAGTTTTCGTGCAAACGCAATAGATCTTTCAGAAAATACTATCAAAGTTGACATTTTGAACTGAACTTCCGAACGAAAGAAGAAAATCCAGCCAGTAAGGGGAGAAAAATGTCGTGTCACGTGATCAAAATTGCTTATAACTCAATAGGTAAAGGGTTGATCAAAAAATGGAAAACACAGTTCAATTCCAAATCGCTTCCATGGTCAGGCTTTCCAATTATATATCTTTCCGTTAAAAAATGAATTTGCAAGTGTGTCAAAACGTTTTGCGCTTGTTGAGCAGAGCAGTTGAGCCTTAAGGCAGTTAAGCCTCTCAAATCGAAAAGGGCAACTTTCTGACATAAATTTTAATTTATTTTTGTTCGAAAATGCATGAAAGTAGCTGGTGTTGTTGTTCAGAAACTATGTCATTGAGCTGTTTTTTCCAATTTTTTGCAAACGCAACAGATCTTTCAGAAAAGAGTGTCAAAGTGAGCGTTTTGAACCGAATTTCCGCGCGAAGGAAGAAAGAGCACTCAAGAGCGGGCGAAAAACGTGTTTGTCACGTGATCAAAATGGCTTATAACTCTGATGGATTGATCCAAAAATGGAAAAAACAGTTCAATTCCAAATCGCTTCCATGGCCAAGCTTTCCAATTTTATATCTTTTCGTTAAAAAATAAATTTGTAAATGTGTCAAAACGTTTTGCGCTTGTTGAGCAGAGCAGTTGAGGACAGCCTTAAAGACGTAGTAAGCAAGTTTCTGGGCAATAAGAAGGATCCGAACTTCAAATCAATTGTTATGAGGCTACTTCATTCACACGAAAACGCCCGCTCGCTTATTTTCCCATAGGATTAACATTAATGTTAATCCTTGGATAATTTTTTTTAAATATCTTGTTTGCATCTCCATATTTTGAAATTTTTTTTTTTTTTTTTTTTTTTTTTTTTTTTTTTGCGTTGGATAGCTGAGGTCGATCTCTACAAACACTATTTTTACTTTTTCGATTTTGTTTACAGGTTTTTCTTACTAGGACAAGTTCGCTTTTGGAGCCGTTTTCGAATGTGAAAGTATCCCCATAAAAAAAAAAAAAAAAACCTGCGACCAAAATCGAAGTGAAAAACGGCCTTTGTACGAGTAGAGATCGACTTCAGCTTGGGCTATTCAGTGAAAAAAAAATTTTTTTTTAATATGAAAGTGCAAACGATATATTTAAAAACGTTTCTCCCATAGGATTAGTATTGGCGAGTTGGTGTTTTCTCGGGAGTGAAGTAACCACAAGAACATGCTGCAGAAGTACAAAAATTTAGGTTTTTCCATGAGCTTGAAGGTTCACTTCCTAAACGCACATTTGAACTATTTCCCTGAAAATCTGGTTCTCGTTAGCGAAGAGATAGGTGAGAGATTTCATATCATGATGTCAAAGAAATGGAAAGAAGGTATCAAGGAAAAGGGATTACTATGATGATGGCGAACTACTGCTGAAGCAGAGTTACCAAGTTCCAGAGGGCAAAAATCAGGAGATTTTTAGAAAGAAATCAAGAGACTTTTCAATGTAAGTTTTTTTCATTTTTAAATGTAAACATAAAATAACAATAATAAATAAATTTATTTGAAATAATATTGTAGCTATATATACTTAATAAATTAAAAACGTTTTTAATTAGGGGCCTCAAAATGCTTTTAATTAAGCAAATGACATAAAAGTTTTAAAACAATTTAAAATTTATCATTATAAATACAGGGATGTATTTTGCCTTCTCATACAAATTTTGTCTCTCTGAACATTTATAAAAGTTATGAATGATAATTCTTAATAAAGAATTAATTAATAAAGAAATTATTAAAAATAAAATGATACATAATTATTCCATTAAAAAAATAATAATTACAGTTATTGATTATAGAAAATAAAATTAATTGTACCAGATTTTTGCATTTAAAAATGAAAATTGTAAATTTGCCCATATTAAGAGTCAAAGTTTTAAAGAGGCATCTTATATATTTGATCGGAACTTCTGTCATATCAAATAGCACTAATCAAACATAGAGAAGAAATAAACATCCAAGATTTTTCTAACATATTTAAGTATAAAATAAGAATGAGAAAAAAAAATGTGTTAGAAAATCAGGAGAAATATGTCAAAAATCAGGAACATGGAAAAACAAGCAAAAATCGGGAGTCGCTTGCCGAAATCAGGAGACTTGGCAAATCTGTGTGTTACACCGAGATGAACCCCACAGAGAAGAACATAAAAGGAAAAGCTCGAAGCAGTGCATGAGCGGTCCAAAGAAACATCCACACATGGAATAAAATAGTAATTATTTTAAATACACAATATTTTACATGTTTAGCTGTAAAAATACATAGTAAATTATAAGCCAAACGATAAATAAATTATTATGAAAAAAAAACGTTTTACGTCTACTTTATAGTATCAGATTTTCGCAGTATTTCGACTAAATTTGCGATTTCCGAAAATTTCTGACGTGATGGTAAAAAATGAAAGTCATTTTCGGAATCAGCGCTAGAAAATACATAATAATCAATTATCAAAAACTAAAAAACACAACCATCACATCTATTTTATGCATCAGATTCTCGCTATTTTTTTACTTTTTAACTTTTTAACTTTTTAACTTTGAAATTTGCGAAAAATCCTGGCGTGATAGTTAAAAATGAAGGTCATTTTTGTATTCAGCGCTACAAAATACATAAGAATCAATTATCAAAAGCTAAAAAAACATGACACTTTGGCAGGCTAGTGTTATTAATTTTTTAGACCCATATAGCCTCTGTAAAATATACCTTATGATTTCATAACGTTTTAAACATTTATAGTTTTAATCTCTGCAGGTTATTGAACAATTATTCTCTTAAAATTTATTATAATTTAAACGTTTTATATTTGTTTTCTGATGTTAAAAATTTTGATAGCAAAGCAGATCTGATCTACTTAACAATGAATTTTTAATGCGGTTAGTTGTAAAAAAGTTAATTTTATTTATTTACACCTATTTTGTTTTTTCTGTGGCCATATCTCTATCACCCCTCCAAATATCCTCCCAATTTCATGAATAATTGATGTCAGGATAACAGGAACGTGCAGTTAAACTGCCAAACTCAAACACAATTTTTTTAAGTTGTAGGAATAATAAAAATAGTTAAACAACGCTTAAAAATTAGTAATTAATTACTTAGACAGCGTTCTATCAAAGGTGGGAGGCGGGGCTCATTCCCCCTCCCCCGTTATGCCTATATGTACTTGATAAAAATTAAATAATAGTTTTGAAGAAAAAAAAAGATTTTTTCCCCTTACCAGAGCTAACTGTTTCTGGCGAAGATAGTTATTTTTCATTCCTCCCCCCCCCCCCCCCAGGGCCATCGCTAAGACTTTTTATTCAGAGGGAGGAGGAGAGAGGACAGGACCTTAAATTGTCAAATTTCAATATTTGCCAACTAGTTTTATAATTTTGCAACGTTATCACAATTAGAAAATATATACAGTTCTTCTTTGTAAAAAGTTTAATAATAGTATTCACAATTTGATTTGTAACTTTTACTACTTCTATCAGAAATAGAAAGTGTATTACAGTTTTTATTAAAGTTTTAAATAAATTTGCCAACTAGTTTGTAAATTTGCCAAGTGTAACAGATTTCGCGAACTTTTTTTTTTTTTTTTTTTTTTTTTGGGGGGGGGGGGGGGAGGGCTCCTCCCTTTCCCTTCCTAATGCAAAGCCTGCGTAAACCCATACCTGTAGCGGCTGTAGGAAGAATTCATTTCCCCTCCCCACCCTCTTTTTGGCCTATGGACTTGATAAAATTAGGTAATACTTTTGAAAAAATATTGAATTCCTTTTTTTCGAAAACTTTTTTCTCGTGGCCGAAGGTAAATATTTTTCCTTATCTACCCCCCCCCCCCCCCCTCATAGCGAATATCCTGCTGTAAGAATTTTATAATTTAAATGGCTTAGTTAAACGATTTGGTTTGTGTTACTGCATTAGTTTTATGAATACTTAATGCACAATTTTCGCGTAATATCATCGGAAATAACCAGAACCACCTGTTGATGAACGTCCGGTAAGCTCGGCGATCCTAATTTCCGGTTTTATGGCAGTCCTTTTGTCCGGCACGCAGAGTTAAAAAAAAAAAAAAAAAAATCCGATTAAAAAAAAGTAAATAAATAAGTAAAATCCTTGAATTCTGAAACATTTCATCAACGAACCGCAACGCCTCGGAACGGATATTTTCCACATGTTTTTTGCACGCGTTATGTCCAACGCTGGAAGAGAACCACTTCCTTTGATGGATACGTTCGCACGATATTCTTTTTTGCGTCCATGTATCCTTTTCTTTTATGTTTTTCAGAGTGAAAGTATGCGATTTGTGGAGAGGCAACACGCCCTGCCCTTTCTTTATGACTAGTAAATGCGATGGTTCCCGCGCGATTATGTATTTCCGCACCGGTGTGTGAAACAGATGTGCAGTGTTTCGAAACTGGACTCCGTTCTCTTTATTCATTTAGATAGCTTTGTTTTTTATTTTATTTTATTTCATTTTTTATTATTATTTTCATTCAAGGTAATGTATTTTTTTTTTTTTCATTGCAGAATAAAAGCAATAAACGTGGACATTCGAGGCTATTTGTATCTTTTTTATGGAAAATGGTATTTGACAAGATTCTTCATTTAGTTCGTGCAAAATGGGATTGTATTTTTGTTTTGTTTTCAGTAAATTTTTTTCAATAGATTTTTCTCAACATGAATATTACAATTGTAGTAGAAGTATATTGGCTCCTGTATTTATTTTCAATATGTAACGTTATAGAACCCTATATGAGAGTGTAGTCGAAAGACACCGTAATCGAGTGATGATCTTCTCTTCACTTTGTTGTTCGTCGTAAGATAGTTCGATCGTCGATCTTCAATTTACCGTTCGTAAAAAGAATTCCAGATGGAATTCTTTTAAGCCTTTGAGGGGCGGTGAGATATATTTTATCCCACTTAATTTTAATCAAGATTTGCAGCAGAACTTTTAATTCAAATGTTACTGTTATAATTTTGGTGGAGAAAAAAAAAAGTAAAATTGCATTTTCCCGTTTTGAAGTAAACATTTTTTAAATTCCTGGTGTGAATTCAACATGATATAAAAACAATTAATTGGCTCTGTGACGGGTTAAAGCGGTTTTCAAAGAAGAAAAAAAAAAATTTTTCTTCCACTGAAAAACGCGAAACTTCCTGACACACTCACGGACGTATTTTTTTTATTTAAAAACATAAAATCAGCAGGCTTAACTGTTGAAGTAATTTGGAACGTAATATCGTATTTTATGGAAGAAACGCCGCACTCCTCAAATTGGCCTGAAATAAGCTTAAAAATATCGTAATCGCCGCACCCGTTATAAACGCCGCATCCATCGGAACGCTACTTTTGTCGACAGCGTCCCATTGACCTAACTTTAATCAAAGTTTTCTGAGCAATGTAGGATGCCTCGTTTTTAATATCTTAAGATGTCTGAAGTTTTATTTAAAATATTTAAAACCTATTTTAAATATTTTTTATAAATTTTTAAATCAAGGAAACTCAGTTGGTATAAAAAAAAAATTGTAAACACCGCACTTGGAAAAAAATTAACTTTTAAACTCGTAAACGCCGCGGCGTTTCTTCCATAAAATATGGTACCTATAGATATAGATATATATGTATATATATATATATAAACATTAATTAAACATTACTGACCACCCACAAAAATTGTGATAGTATGAATCATTAAATGAATCGTTGCGATGATAAGAATGAAAAAATTAATGGAATTTCCTTATAGAGGTATAAGATAACTACAGAGTAGAAATCATATAGATAATACACAAAGATTATGCGCTATTGCAGCAGAAATCTAAGCGTGTAATATTTAGAAGATATATATATATATTTTATATATATAAATGTATCCCATCTTGAGTTAAAAGCGATTGCTATCTCGCGACGACATTTCTCGTGCTATTACATCTGGAAATTCGGTTCAAAACGCCAACTTTGACAGCATTTTCTAAAAATGCTTTGTCATTATAAAAACTGGTATGTTGTGGACATCACAAAACTTTCTTCTATATAAATCACGTCAATTACACCATTTAAATTGTACAAGAAATTACATCAATTTAGCACCAATTCATATCAAAGTACATCTGAATTTGAAGTTTGATGAAAATTCGTGCATAAGCTCTTGGGATAGAGCTATAACGGAAATGCTGAAAAATGTAGCATAGCAACGCCACCTGTTGAGCGATTTACACCAAAACATAAACAGCACTAATTGATATCAAGGTATACCTGAATCTGAAATTCGTTGAAGATCCAAGCATTAGTTCTCGAGATTGAGCTATTGCGAAATCGCAAAAAACAGAATAGCAGCGCCACCTGGTGAGATATTTACACCAAAATGTATAAAATGCCAATTCATGCCAAGGACTAACTGATTCTGAAGTTTGGTGAAAGTTCGTGCATTAGTTCTTGAGATATAGTAGCTATAGTGGAAATTCTGAAAAGTGCAGCATAGCAGCGCAACCTGTTGAGCGATTTGCACCAAAACATAAACAGCACTGATTCATATCAAGGTATACCTGAATCTGAAATTTGTTGAAAACCCAAACATTAGTTCTTGAGATACAGCTATTGCGGAAATTGTAAAAAATGTTGAGCACCTGTTGAGCGATTTACACCAAAATGTATAAAACTTCAATTCATGTCAAGGAATAACTGAATCTAAAGTTTGAGGAAAATCCGTGCATTAGTTCTGGAGACTGAGCAATTGCGGAAATCATGAAAAATGCTGCATAGCAGCGCCACCTGTTGAGCGATTTACACAAAAAACTAATCAGGACCAGTTTATATCAAGGTCTAACTGAATCAGAAGTTTTGTGAATTTCCGTATATTAGTTCTTGAAATAGAGCGCCCAGAAAATTTTTGTCACATGCAGACTCACAGGGTGGCAGACAGACTCACAGACAGACGTTTTCTAAAAACCATCAAATTGTGTTCAGCACATTCTAAAACGTATAAATCCGTCGAAAACCGGAAGTCGAAAATTTTGACGAATCCAATACTTTCTTCTTGTAAAGATAGAAGAAAGTAAAAATAGAAAATGATATTCGATTTCACAATTTATTAACCTGCTAATTCCATGCATCTTAAGCTTAAAAAGGAACCTCGTGAATGTGTCAGAATGTAGCCATGGATTTGAATAAGCTTTTAATATATCGTGACCTCAGAACAACAGTAGGGCAGCTAGTAATAATAAAAAATGAGATGTCTGATCTGACTTACTGTATTGAGAAACTGTTTTTGCATCTAGTGGAACAACTTCTGAAACACAAAGTTATGTTTAATACTATATCTCAGATGTGCTTTAAAAAAATTACCTACTGTTTCACTAGACGGAGACACAGTTCTTCATAGCAGTAAGTCAGACATCTCATTTTCTTCTTTTCAGATTTTTTAAAGTTAATATTAAGAAAAAACTTAACTTTATCTTTTTCTCAAAATTAGCTGAATATTTTAAGTTACCTCTGTGGACTTATACATTTGAAAAAATAAATAAATAAACCAATTTTGTTAGCACTCAAAAAGGTATCATTATCTGGCAGATTTAATTAAAGATCTGGTGATACTTTCAAATATATTAACCCTTAAATGCCTGGTGTTGCTTTTCGGCAACACACCCAATTTAGGCTCTAAAATACTATTAGAATAATATTGAAGCTAATGCCTAATGCTGCCAATAAAATACATTCTGAAAATATTATTAAATAGATTTTCAACAGTTATAGATGGCAACACTTGTGATGTTTAAGAATAAAGATAAATTTATTTTTTCAAATGTTGCTACTTGTTCTTTTTGTTTTGTTTGGAAGCTTGCGAAATACCCTATTTTGACCTGCAGTGAGCAAGTAAAATTTATTTCTTATTATAGTTCCTGAAATTCTTGTGTGTTTAATATTATAGAATTTTATCAAGGGAAATTATTTTTTCAATTAAACACCAGTACTGCCGATTAGTAACAAACTGTTTTTTAGCCGTAAACTATACTTAAAACAAAATATGATTTTTTTAAGCATTTTCCCCATGATTTATTTAAAAAATGAAAGCCGAAAAACATTATTACAATGATTTTTGAAAAATCAGGCATTTAAGGGTTAAATGATTGTTTTAAGAAATGCTATGTTTATTGCACGTTTTCGTACCAATCGTACTTTCTTTAAAATTCGTTTAATACAGCAATTTTTTATTCAGAACTTTTTAAAAATATATTAAGTGGTAGTTTTACGAAGTATGATACCAGGGGTCTGTCCAGACTTTTCTCACAGTGTCCTGCTTTTGTGAAATTGTGAAGTTTTTCTTATATTTGTGAAAATTCTAATCATACTTTTGTGAATTTGAAATTATGGATATATGTTCTATCTTTCATATATAAAAAAGTTAAGCAATATATTCTTTGATGAGTTCAGCTGTTTTGTTACAGGTAAGATTTTTTTTTTAAATGATTGAATTTGTGAAAACTTCAATTTGAAGGTGGAAAAATTATGTGAAAGATCTATTTAAGAGACAAATAATTTTGTGAATTTTTACGATAAAAAGTTTTCTGAAGGGTCCTGTTTTAAGGGGGGTTTTTTATTTATTTATTTTTTTTATGTGAACGACCCTTTAAAGAACCTCAAAATTTCTTAAGCATATCCCTGGATACGTATTTGATATTGGTGATTTATTTTGATGAAAAATGAAGAGAAAAAATTACAATTAATAAATATATGTACATAGCACTAAAGGAAAAAAAGAAGAAGAATGCAACCCTGTGTGGAAACGTTCACATAATCGAATGTAACATTACTATATTGAAGCGAATTAGACCCTAGCCAAAATTATAAGACTACCAAAAATGCACAAAATCATAAATTTTATTTAGAACAACAGTTCTGAATAGTAATAAACATCATATAAAATGTAGTATAATCCAAAGAGTAAAAAAGTTCAAAGTAAAAAAAGAACTGTTATTTCTATCTTTTTCTCAAACTTAGCTGAATATTTTAAACTAAAAATAAATAAACCAATAATGATACTAGTAAAAAAAAAATAGCAAACTCTTTACACAAAAGTTAAAATGACTGCTGTATACGGTAGAAGCTAACAACTTTATATTTGAATACAGATCGCTTGCATTTCAATATTTACGACCTTTGTAGAGATCGACCTCAACTATCCAATGCAATATATATGTATGTGGATGTGACTTGCGGTTCTTAAAACAATCTAAACCACATCCTGACCGCAGTAAGAGGTGCAGCTAAAATCCCATGAGAACTGACAGAGTAGACAAATTCTATAAGACAATAAACCTGATGAGTGAGTAATTCTGAACCGCAGCCGGAAGGCTAAGGTTTAATGTAACGTCAGAGTTGTTCTGTGGACTGACCTGGTAAGACGTACCCGCTCATGCTTCCGAAATATATTGAATGCCGGTAAACTGCCGTAAGAAATTCCCCCTCATCCCCCTAAGCCCTGTATATAGTTAATGTGCTCTGTAAATATAATCTATGCGTTAATGAAGACATTAAACTCTGTTTCTATACTAGAGAGTGTTTAATCAGAAGCATTCATCACCAATTTTCAGCTACAGTCGATCCCACCTATTCTACATGAGCGCTCGACCTCGTCGAATCCAACTATTTATCAAGCCCCTAGACATCCATGAAACTGTTGTGAAATTCAACTTCTGAAATATTTAAGATCTGCGAAGATTCTGTTCGAAGTTCTCTCCGATAAGGAAAGAGCGAGAGAAAGAAGATCTACTGACCTACTTATCTGTTATCGACTCACCCGTTTTCTGTGTGTGTGTGAAAGAAGACATCGGTGATATTTTTCCCCCTTCGCAATGGATATAATTGATCCATTCAGCGTTTTCTTTTAAAAGGATACCAATTTGGAAGTAAGCTAGCTTTCACCTATTTTTATTTACACATGTTATTGCAAGATATACGGCCGGTGTTAGCTCAAATTAACTCGGCAAGAGTAGAACGAATTAAAATCCGAGAACTATGTTTCCTTCCGATGATTAATCAACGGATTTCTCTCTTTTCTTCGTCTCACGTCCAGGAAAGGATGAAGATCAGCAAACTTCTGTTTCACTCGTTTAAATCCTCTCGGGAATAGCATGGACTTGTTAAATGCTTTATGATGTTTATTTCCAAGGGAAGCATAAAATCTTATCAGCTAAGTTTTTCATGCACATGCAGCAGCGTGAAAATGAGTCAATCCAAGTTCACCAGATGCTTCCTATCTTTTTCGTTCTCTTGCTTTTACACGATAGTGATTATTCAGTGCTATGGAATGTTTTTGAAGAAATTATTATACGCTAATATGTCTATAAATGCGTCTGTGCGATATCATCAGTGTGTGTGTGTGTTACGTGTTTTAAAATGTCAATCACCAGTTCTAACGCGAAAGAAAAAGAAAGTGAGTGCCGCCTGTAATCGTATGATTCAACAACCCCTTCAATGTTCACCTAGTTAATTATCGCCGTGCTTTTATTTTTTTTTTATTTGTGTGTCTGTATCTACTGTGATTTATAAAATCGTACGATATTGTGTTTATCTGAATGAAAATAGTGCTACGAAGATATTTTCCTTTTTATGTGTACCCAATACAAGTGAGTGAATATTTATTTTTTCTAAGTGTCACGATGTATTCCTGTGTTTTCAAGAACGCGCAAGATAGTGTGACAATTTTTTTTTTAAAGGAAGCGTGCATGGTTTCTTCTATTTATCTTCAATTTATACGTGTTATTCTGATTCAAGAAACTGATATTTTTCTCCTTCGGAGAAATATTTTTTTTTAACCTCCAATAGTGTGCACACTACAGACACTATAAACGGTACGAACTGTAAGGTTTTCTTCAGTTAACTTTGGAAACCTTTTTCAAACTTTGCAGCATTCTATTTTTTTTAAATACTGTTTTTGTGTATACGTATAATTTTTACAGAGTGTTGGAAACCGCGACGAGACTTTTATTTTTTTTTTCTTTCAAGATGATTGTTTTATGTTTAATGATGTATGAGTGAAAATTCCATGATGGTGATTATTTTGAAAGACGTATAACGATAATTTCCCCCCTCTTTTTTGAATTTCAGTGATGATGCCCTTTTCTCCCTTTATACAAAATATGTTTTTTTTTATTAGCATTTTTCGTTTATTGTGTAAAGAAGTGATTTTTTCAGTGTGTTTTTTAGAAATGATCTCAAGATGTTTCCTGAACTATTAATACAGTGTAAAGGTAGTATCTCAATTAACCTTATGGCATTATTTTTATTCTTACTCCTATTATCTTACAAGCTGTCATCAATATTATTGTTTTTCGTATTATTATGTATGTCTTTATATATTTGATTATTTTTGATATATTTGGAAATGTTTCATTCAAATAATTGTTTAAAATATTTGTATGTACCCCCCCCCCCCCCTCCCAACAACGCGTGCATTTGATTTTTTTTCCCTCTTTCACTGCATAGCAACTGACTGCTTGCACTACGAATTTTTTTTTCTTATGCTTAGATTTTTTAAGACGAATAAATCTGAGGATAAAGTATTTTAAAGACGTGAAGTTCCATAGGCGGATCTTAAAGACGAAAGATCAAAAGACGAAAGATCTTAAAGACGAAAGATCTTAAAGACGAAAGATGGTCATTTTCACATGACACACGAAGACGTTTTTTATTTTCTTTTTCTTTTTTCGAGGACCTTTTTTTTTTCTTCACGTAGTGTAGTGCAGTTCAGCTTATGCATTGTCATGGAAAAGCCAAAATTTAAATTCATTTTTTTTTTTTTTGTTCGTGTTTCGTCAGTTTTCTCCCTTTCGGCCTCTAAATTTTTTTTTGAAAGATAAGTTTTTCTTTCTTTCTTTCTTTTAACTTTAGAAATTTCGAAAATTTTTGTCAGTGTTTTTTTTTTTTTTTTTTTTTTTTTTTTTTTTAAGATAAATTTTAATTTGCCTTTTTCTTGCTGCGGTTGCTCTCACGTGTGCAGGGGCGCACACCTGTCAAGATGGACGAGTGTGGATGTGGCTTGCGGTTCCCAAAACAATCTAAACCACATCCTGGCCACAGTAAGAGGTGCAGCTAAAATCCCATGAGAACTAGCAGAGTAGACAAATTCTATAAGACAATAAACCTGATGAGTGAGTAATTCTGAACCGCAGCCGGAAGGCTAAGGTTCGATGTAACGTCAGAGTTGTTCTGTGGACCGACCTGGTAAGACGTACCCGGTCATGCTTCCGAAATATATTGGAGGCCGGTAAACTGCCGTAAGAAATTCCCCCTCATCCCCCTAAGCCCTGTATATAGTTAATGTGCTCTGTAAATATAATCTATGCGTTAATCAAGACATTAAACTCTGTTTCTATACTAGAGAGTGTTTAATCAGAAGCATTCATCACCAATTTTCAGCTACAGTCGATCCCACCTATTCTACATGTATATATATTAAAATTATCGAAATGCAAACGAGATATTGTAAAAGAACTCTCTCATAGGATTAGCATTAGGGGTACACGACATTTCGTGTCCTTATAATTCGGACTCTAATTGACGTGGGCCCGCCAAACGCTGTATGGTTCAACATCATTTGGAGCCTTTATCATTTTTTATCATCCCCTCCCCCAAATTTTATAAAAAGCTGAATATAAAAGTCCGAGAAATTTAAACTTTTATAGCTGGTGATAATACAATCACAGCGCGCTGAAATTTTGCGTGATTGAATAATGTGACATTTTACAGGAGGCATTGTCTTTTTTTTTTCTTTTTAAAAGAATGGATGTTTTGAGTTTTTAAATTTATTATTTGTAGTAGGTATTTTATATATACTATAAACTACGTTAAATATATATATATATATATATATATTTTTTTTTTTTTTTTTCTGGTGGATTTCATACATTTAATTAGAACCTCTAAATTATCATCAATTGAATAATAAACAAAAACTGTGTTTAATTTTTTTTTTCTTCCAATTGCATTAATAATAAATGTCCTCAATAATTCAATAAGACACTTATAAGCTATTATACTATGTAAAGATTTCGTCAAACCAACCCTCTATACCCCTCCTTTAATTAATCAGAATTGAGAAATATTTATTGAAGCACTAATATTTCTTATTATTTTTATAATACAATATTGTATCTTATAAATTTGTTTTAATGCGTTAATTTACCGTTATAAACATTAGGAAAGCAATAGCGATTTGCTTACTAGGTGTGCTATGAAAAAATAAATAAATAAATAAATAAAAAACATAAAAATAAATAAACATATATATATATATATATATATATTCCAGAAAGCTTTTTAGATTCCCCTTCCCCTTCCTTTTTTTAAAAAATAATTGTTGCTAGCATTTTTTTTTTTTTCACAGTCTTCCCACCGCTGGAAGCAGATTTTTGCGAGCAAATTTTATTAAAACTGGGCCTATTCCTATTTCTTTTTAATAAAATGTTTATTTTTAATTTTAATAATGGTAGTAATATTTTAATTAATTTTATTTAAATTTTTTTCAACTGACAAAACTGAGCGTTTTTGCATTTGTCGCTTTTTTATTTATTTTTTATTACCTTTTACTCCCTCTTTCGTAGAAAACAGGTTTAATAAATTTTATTATTACAAATTGTATTAATAGTTTTTAATTTTAGTAACTTTAAATAAAAAATAAATAAACAGGTAAAGGATAAATTTCAATTTATAGCTACAATAAAATATAATGATAAACTGAATATATAATATATTATGTATTGAGTTTATTTTAAAATAAAGATTTGTAATTTATATATGTTATTATTATTTTAAAAAAATTAGAATATATTAAATTTAAAAATATATTTAATAAAATAATAATTAAATTTTTATGCTAAAATTACTAACTATTTTAATAATTAAATAATAGCAATTATTCATCAATTAAAGTTTTTATTCAAAATTTCTGATTTATTATTCCAAAAATTAAAAAGAAATTTTTTGAAAAATCAGTCAAAAACATAATGTCTAAGTAATTATTAATTATTAATAACAATAATAATGCAATACTGTACAAATACGTAGAAATAATTTTTAACAGTGCTAGGTGATATTATTGTCCAGATGTTGATTTTGATTTTTTCAAGCACATGTTATAGTTTGCATTTCGCAAAGGGTAAGATATTATTAATTAATTATATTTAAAGAGCAAGAAAAATATTATGAACTAATAAATAAATAAACAACATTTATCCTCAGAATCCTTATCATTTTTATACATCCTAATAAAGTTAATAGTAGCCGAAATTTCAATAAATTATATTTGCATTTACCCTTATAGTTCACGTAATAGTTCTTAAGCAAGTAATTGATAAATTAGTTATATAAACAATTAATAATTGAAATCATTTTGAATTGTTATTAATGAATACAGTTAATAAAAACAATTTAATTTTTGAGATTTTTTTTTGTTATTTAACAATATAACTGCTTCCAACAACAACGGCAAGGGACCGAAATGTCCTTCCAGCATTAACTTGCGAATATCTTCGTGTGAGTGAAGTAGCCTCTTAGGAGTTTTTTTTTTTTTTTAATCAAGCTTTAAAACGTGCACAGTTGTGTCATTCCTTGACACGTGAAATTTTCGGGTATTCTTATTCATATGGCAGAATCAAATGTTTATTATTTTTCTGTAAATGTGACACATCTCAAGATTATAGTCGATCTCATGATTACCATGTTCTAAAAAATAGGTTTTAAACACCAAATGTTGATGTTTTCTCAGAAGGATTTTACCTTTTATAGGAAAATGGAAAACATTTTCCCATTCCTTGGAATCTGGATAATAGTTTCTTATAATTCGATAATTAGGTTGAAAGTATATTAATATGATTTCAGTGGTGAATGTATCAGAAAACAGTGCTCTTTGATTTTTTAACAGCATGCGTCTCCGCTCTTGATCAATCGCGAAATATTGACGCCTTTGGAAAAATTTAATTAATTGCTTACTCATTACATAATTATGAATATTGAAATACAATTGTCACCATATAATAATAATAAAAAAAAAATAAATAAAAGATGTCACATGAAGATGTGGTTCGTTTTCAAAAATTATTTTCCTACTTTTTCAGTATTTTTAAGAAGCCTATATATTTTGAAAATTTTGCCCAGGTGAAAAATTTGAAGGTTTTTCGAGTCATCAAATGAAGAGGGAAATGTCTTGCTAAATATGGAAAGTCCAAACAAGTGGAAAGTCCAAACAAACAATCTTGGGGCAAAAATTTATTCCAATATTCGTAAAACAATTCCAAATTATGTGCTAAGGGCTGTTACTAGATATTATGCTGATTCTCTGTTTATTGGCTTATGAGTAGAATTTATTGGGCCAAACATTATAGGTACCTTGGTATAGACATTAATAGGGAAGGCTGAGAGACTGACAAGAAATTAAATACAGAATTTGTCAGAGTAGAAAAAGCTTTAAAACTGTTGGAGAGAGAAGATCTCTAGGAAAAGAAAGTATAATATAATACACTTGTATTGTAAAGAGCATATTGTTATATGGAGCAGAACAGGGGTGATTCTGAGTAGAAAAAAATTCTGAAACTCGCAGTTTATTTTCTGAAAAGTTACAGCAGAAGGGTGAGGAGAGAATCCACTCCCGTCATAAACTATTCGTTTTTCCGCGGCCCTTTGACGAAATTCGCATTTTTTAGCGATCTTTTAACAAAATTTGCATTTTTTCTCGATCCCTTGAAGAAATTTTAGTTTTTTCGTGATCTTTTAATGAAATTTGCGGATTTTTCGCGATCTTTTGACGAAATTGGTGGGTTTTCTTGACGATCTTTTGACAAAATTTGCGGGTTTTTTTTGCGATCTCTTAACGAAATTTCCGGGTTTTTTTCGCGATTTCTTGACGAAATTTGCGTTTTTTTTCGCGATCTTTGGACGAAATTTGTGGCTTTTTCGCGATCTTTTGATGAAATTTGTGATCTTCTGACGAAATTTGTGGGTGGATTTTTTTTTGTGATTCTTTGAAAAAATGTGCTTTTTTTCCGCGATTCATTGACGAAATTTGCGTTTTCCCCATCATCTTTGGCGAAATTGGGGATTTTTCTGTAAACGATTGACAAAATTTATTTTTTTCGGCGATCATTTGTCGAATTTCGTGATATTTTTTTATGCCAGAATTTTCGGATTGGTAACCGATTTTTTTAAATATTCGGAAAATTTGGAACAGAATCACCCCTAGAGCAGAATGATGGAGAATTATGGCGACAGAAATAAATAAATTAGTGGCAGTGGAAATGGATGCCCTAAGAAGATCATGCAGGATATTAAGAATATAAACAGTAACAAATGAAAGAATCAAAGAAAGGATGAAAATAAAGAGAACCACAAGTCTATCTTCAAAAGAAAGCAATAAATATGGTATGGTCATCTTAAAAGAAAGAGTAATGAAAGACTACCCAAAGTCGCATTTAAGACTGTTCGCAACTGCTCTGCTCAACAAGCGCAAAACGTTTTGACATATTTACAAATTCATTTTTTAACTGAAAGATATAAAATTGGAAAACCTGGCCATGGAAGCGATTTGGAATCGAATCGTGTTTTCCATTTTTGGATCAATCAATTACCTACTGAGTTATAAGCGATTTTGATCAAGTGACACGGCATTTTCTCCCCGTATTGACTGGATTTTCTTCTTCCGTTCGGAAGTTCAGTTCAAAATGCCAACTTTGACAGTATTTTCTGAAAGATCTATTGCGTTTACAAGAAAACGGAAAAAACAGTTCGATGACATAGTTTCTGAATAACAACGCCTTCTAGTTTCATGCATTTCCGAAAAAAAAAATGAATTAAAACTTATGTCAGAAAGTTGACCCCTTGGATTTGAGAACAGCCTTAAATAATTTTAAATTTGCTGTTTACTTCGGTTTTATTTACTATTTATTGAGATACTGTTTAGAACAGCCTTAATCATAAAACAAATTTTAAAAAATCCCTGCTGACTCGGCCTACAGGCACAGATAGATTTCGTAAAGTACTAATTTCACCAACAAAAACTAAATTAAGATTAGAGATGAACCCCGTTTAACAATTTTGTGTGTCTATTATAAGTCAATTATAAGTTTATAAATTTTACAATTTTATATGGTCGCTTTTGACGAGTTTTTAATTTCATTTTACTGTATGATCTGGTTTTATCAGAATCATGTTAAGGCTGTTTCTCAACTGCTCTGCTCAACAAGCGCAAAACGTTTTGACACATTTACAAATTCATCTTTTAACGGAAAGGTATAAAATTGGAAAGCCTGGCATTGGAAGCGACTTGGAATGGAACTGTTTTTTCCCTTTTTTGATCAATCAATTACCTATTGAGTTGTAAGGGAATTTGACCACGTGGACAAACCCGTTTTTTGCCCGCTCTTGAGTGCTCTTTCTTCCTTCGCGCGGAAATTCAGTTCAAAACGCCCACTTTGGCAATATTTTCTGAAAATCTATTGCGTTTGCAGAAAAAAAAAATAAAAATAAATAAATAAATAAAAAAACCACACAGCTCGATGACATAGTTTCTGAACAACAACACCTGCGCTAGTTTCATGCATTTCCGAACAAAAATAAATTGAAACTTATGTCATAAAGTTGCTATTTTAGATTTGAGAACAGCCTTAAAGCTGTTAATATCTTCCAATTGTAATAATTTTAAAATTAAAATTGTGCTGCCATTTATATTTTTATTGAAAAAGTTAGATATTATAATTATAAATTAACAATTTGGACTTATTAATTAAAGAATAAAGTGTTTTGGAAAACGAAACCCTCTGTTAGATCTTTGACCACACTTACCCACCTGTTTATTTTTCTATAAATGCCGTAAACCTTGAATTTTATCCAATTGCACCCACGAGATGACATTTGTCGAGCGCTAACACTACGCTTGAAATGTAAACGTTGAAAACATTTTCTGTGAGATTCTTTTCTTTTATAATAAAAATGAAAACTTCTTCGCACCTGAATAGAACATAGAATCTACAAATTTTATACATTTGCGAATTAAAATGAATTCGGGTATAGGTCAGAAAATAGTCAATTTGAATTTAAGATACAAAAATTTATCATGAAGACATGTGACCTTTCTTCTGCGCCCTCAAAGAAAGATGTATGACCCCCACCTCCTCTAACTTGAGGGCTGGATCCGCTTCTACAGTAGCGTAGAGTATATTACATTCCGTTGAAATCTATAATTATGATCATTTAAACAGTGGCACTACTAATTAAGTCTGTGTAACAGATCAAATCTGGTAGTGCAATGGCTTGATTATCCAAAAAGTACATGGAGCACGAGCTTCCCCTATAAAATCAGATCACTCTCCTAGGGTTGAGGCAGGATTCCGTTTTAACAGTTTTGCACTTGCAATTCACGGAAATAATTTTCAAAATTCCAGTATGGGGATATCGGGCATCCATTTTCAATTTTTACTTTCTTCTATCTTTACAAGAAGAGAGTATTGGATTCGTGAAAATTTTCGACTTTCGGTTTTCGACGGATTTACATGTTTTAGGGGTCAGAGATTCCGAAAAACTTTTTTTACGAAATGTCTGTGGTGTATGTGACACAAATTTTGTGGGAGCTGTATCTGAAGAACTAATGCACGAAATTTAATAAAAAATTTTATTCAGTTATTCCCTGATATAAATTGGTGCTGATTAGTTTTTGGTTTAAATCGCTCAACAAGTGGCGCTGCTATGCAGCATTTTTCAAAATTTCCACTATAGCTCTATCTCCAGAACTAATCCACGGATTTTCATCAAACTTCAGATTCAGTTAGTTCTTCACATGAATTGACGTTTTATACATTTTGGTGTAAATCGCTATGCTGCATTTTTTGCGATTTTCGCAATAGCTCTATCTCAAGAACTAATGCTTGGATTTTCAACAGATTTCCAGCGTCTTAATCGGGTACACCCAAAGTAGTAGCTATATTATATATATATATATTTTATTTTATTTTTTATTTATTTTTTTTCCCCGGGAGTATTCGGTGGTTAATTTAGGAAACTATAATATAACCACGAAGAAAAATA
Source organism: Maratus speciosus (assembly GCA_963932465.1). Taxonomy (NCBI): domain Eukaryota; kingdom Metazoa; phylum Arthropoda; class Arachnida; order Araneae; family Salticidae; genus Maratus; species Maratus speciosus. The sequence goes on from OZ010791.1 coordinate 148,695,219, forward strand.
CACAACATCTTCCCAGTTGCTAACGATTATGAAAAGTGTTCTTCAGGGGTCTGTCCAGGATCTTTTCACTGGGTCAAATCTGTGTTCTCAAATTGTGAACAGCTTCTTATATTTGTGGAAAATCTAGTCATGATTTTGTGAATTTTAAATAATCTTTATACCCAGTCCATGTTTATACGTTTTAACGAAGATATAACAGGCATAAAAGTGGGAAATAGAAATTTTTTTCCATCTATACAATGGCATCAAACTCGTACAATTTTAACTGTTTATATAAAATAAAATATTACTGTATGTATGATTATTTTCTTTTAATAACCTAAAATTTATTTTAAACAAATTTAAACTAACAATTTTACAGGTTTTTTTTTTTTTTTTTTTTTTTTTTTTTTAATCAGAATAGAACATTGAATGCATGAAGACAGTTTGCTAAAGATGTAAAACCATAAATATCTGATGAACTTATGTGAAGTACAGTGATTAATTTTTCAAAATAAATATTATTTTAGAAGGTTTGTCTGCTTAAGGATTTCGCCCTCCTTTCAACAAAAGACTCTGGAAAGACATTTTAGAGACAATTTACATCACTTTGATGCAGCAACGAGGTGCTTTTTCAGATGCACCTTTGATTTGATGGCATTTTTGCACAGTAATTCAGAAACAAATTTCAAGGATTTGAGTAAACAAAATTATTATTAAATTTACTAGACACCCCCCCCCCCCCTCTTCCCCATATATGCTTCCAATATCTTCTTTGCATCAATCCAGAGAATGTCCAAAATTGCTTTTAAAAAAGGTGGAATTTCTTAGGAGGAACTCTTTCATGCCTGTATGTAAAATACATGTATTTTCTTTTTACATGTAAAAGTGACAGATCAGATTTTAATTTTAAATGATTAAATTTGTAAAAAGTGCAGTTTGGAGATGGAAAAGCTATGTGAAAGGTCTGTTTTTAAGACTAAGAATTTTGTGAAAGGTCCTGTTTGTAGGCGAAAAAAGGAATTTGTAAAAACAAAGCTTATTTTGCTAAATTTATAAAAAAGTTTCTTGATTTTAGAAAACATTTCTGAGTAAATTTTATAGTAATTAATCAAGGTTTTTCGAATGCTATGAATTCACAAGTAAACATGTTCATGTTCAACAGAGACGTTTTTCCGACAAACATAATAAATTAAAAGCATGAACATTAAAATTAATATTATTTTGTTATTCTTGCATGTATAAATTCAAATACTTATAGTTGAAAATGTTTAATTGTTACTGAACGTCACTTCTTCAACGCATAATTGCTACTGGATATTCTCATTCTGTTTTCTTTTTCCTAAATTTAGCGTTGAAAAAATGGGAATCTTTTGAGAAACCCGATAAAATTATGCACGTTAAAAGCGTTTTGATTGTTTCAATTTTTGTGTAATTTTTTTGGTACGTCTCATTTTCAAAACAAAACTTTGTATTATATTTTTACTATTCGTTTTCACGTGTAAAATAAAGTATAAAAGTGAAAATACACTCTTTCATAAACATTCAGTGTTTATTTTGAAAATACAGCAATTAATGATTCTCCTACAAAATTTACTCTACAATAATTTGGCATGGGGGTACCAAATCCGATTATGGAAAATTTTAGACGCGTGATATAAACCTTGAGCTAGTGAATTTATAGCTGTGGAAATATAAAAAGGGAAAAAAAGCATCATTAAACATACATATTCGCAGTTTTTTCAAGGTTTAGCAGGGTTGGGTTTCTTCCAGGACAGTGAAAGAAACTGAAAAAAACCGGAAGAAACAGGAAGAAATGGAAAAAACTGGAAGAAACCAACAGATGCTCAAAATTAAAGTATATTAACTATGTAAAAGAATCAAACTCAAATTATAATTATATGAAATATAAATTGGAAATTTAATTAATATTAAAAATATTTTTTTTTAAATACCAAACTTCAGGTTCAGCAGACATTTACAGGTGATGGATTTTACAACTTTAGAGGTAGATGGATTTTTTTTTTATTATTATTAATTATGCCATTTATATAAAAAGAGAAAAAGACTACCTACAAATTCGTCATTTTCCATTTAAAAATACATTATTTTTAAACTGCACAGCACAGTAAATAAACAAATTTGTAATTATTTATATTAGCATCTAGAATGCATATCTCAATGCTGATTGTTACATATAAAGTGTTATACTAAATGTTACATATAAAGTGTTGGCAAAGATAATTGCAAAGCGATTAGAACCGTATGCTGAAGTGGTGATAGGTGATTATCAGTGTGGTTTTAGGAAAGGAAGATCAACAGTGGATCAAATCTTTAGTATCAGGAACATCCTTGAAAAATTCTATGAACAAAATATTAATTTGCACCAATTGTTTGTTGATTTTAAACAGGCATATGACAGTATAAGCAGAAATAAATTATTTGAAATATTAAAGGAATTTAAAATACCTGATAAAATAGTTAAGCTTATAAAATTAACACTGGAAAATACAAAAGCTAAAGTTAAGGTACAGGGAAGACTTTCAAGAGAATTTGCAGTGAATTCGGGTCTAAAGCAAGGTGATGTTCTCTCGACAATTCTTTTTAATTTATGCCTGGAGAAAATAATTAGAAGCATTTACAACAACAGAGGTGGTACTATTATGAATCGCTCCCTCCAAATCCTTGCATTTGCAGATGATGTTGATATAATTGCTAGGAATAAGAAAGTCTTGATTGAAACATACAATAAATTAGACACGGAAGGAAGAAAACTAGGCCTCGTGGTTAATAAAGAAAAAACAAAATACATGAAAATAGACCGAATGAAATCACAGGCAACAGCAGCTTTAACAATAAATAATGAATTACAATTTAATGAAGTAACAGAATTTAAATATTTAGGATCTACGATCACCTGTGATAATATGGTAGAAGCAGAGATTAAAACCCGACTTGCAGCAGGAAATAGATGCTATTTTTCTCTTCGATACATTCTAAAATCATCTCTAATATCTCGTACATCCAAACTTAAAATTTATAAAACTGTTATAAAACCAATAGTAATTTATGGTAGTGAGACCTGGACCACTACACAAAAAGATGAAAAGCTACTTATCACTTGGGAAAGGAAGATCTTAAGGCAAATTTTTGGACCTATTAAAGAAGGCAATACATGGCGTATAAGGACAAATATGGAGTTAGAACAGTTATATAATGAAAAAGATATAATAAATACTATAAAAATAAGAAGAATGCAATGGTTAGGCCATCTAATCAGAATGAGGGATGAGCGAAGCACAAAGAGGATTTATAGTGGTAATTTATTTGGGAAAAGAAGTATTGGTAGACCCAGGAAGAGTTGGATAAAAGAGATAGAGAAAGATCTTGCAGAAAACCAAATTATAAATTATAAAGTAAAGGCCAGAGATCGGAAGGTCTGGAGAAGTATATTGAGGGAGGTCAAAATCCTACATGGATTGTAGCACCATTGTGTAAGTAAGTAATTATTGTATATTGCTTATCTTGATAAAATTGATGTAAATTAAAAGCACAATCTTTTATTTAAATGAGTTTCATTCTACCATTGGTAAATGATACCTATTTACTACTAGTTTCAAAAGTTTAAATTATTAAAAAATATGCTGGTTAAATGGAAATGGGTAACATTCTTCGTTTACCGATTGGTTGAAAAGCTTTAGGTTTAAACAGGTGTCATGTGTGATCTTGGCTAAAAAACAGACGTAATTATTAATTTAGTATATAATTTTTTTAATTTGTATAGGCCTGATGGAATTAATTTACGTAAGGTTATAAGAAGAAGACATTTAATGTATCTAGAAGAAGACATTTAATGTAAATTGGAATGTCTGGCCATGGAAGCAATGTGGAATCGAACTGTGTTTTCCATTTTTGGATCCATCAATTACCTATTGAGTTATAAGCGATTTTGATCACGTGACTCGACCTTTTTCTCCCCTTACTGACTGGATTTTCTTCTTTCCTTCGGAAGTTCAGTTCAAAATGCCACCTTTGACAGTATTTTCTGAAATATCTATTGCGTTTACAAGAAAAAAAAAAAAAAAAAAAAAAAAAACAGTTCGATGACATAGCTTCCGAATAACAACAGCTTCTAGTTCCATGCATTTCCGAACAAAAATGTATTAAAACTTATGTCAGAATATTGATCCTTTGGATTTGAGAACAGTCTACAGAAAAAATATCAATTTCACGAGAAGATATTTTAAATATACGAATGCATCAAAAATCCAGAGACTTAACATTAAGGAGAAGAATTTCGAAGCTAAGTGACCAGCCCCCTTAAGGCTGTTCTCAAATCCAAAGGGTCAACTTTCTGACACAAGTTTTAATTCCTTTTTGTTCGGAAATGTATGAAACTAGAAGGTGTTGTTATTAAGAAACTATGTCATGGAGCTGTTTTTTCCATTTTCTTGTAAACGCAATAGATCTTTCAGAAAATACTGTCAAAGTTGGCATTTTGAACTGAACTTCCGAACGAAAGAAGAAAATCCAATCAGTAAGGGGAGAAAAAGGCCGTGTCACGTGATCAAAATCGATTATAACGCAATAGGTAATTGATTGATCAAAAAATAGAAAACACAGTTCGATTCCAAATCGCTTCCAAGGCCAGGTTTTCCAATTTTATATCTTTCCGTTAAAAAATGAATTTGTAAGTGTGTCAAAACGCTTTGCGCTTGTTGAGCAGAGCAGCTGAGAACAGCTTTAAGCTAAGCATTACATGTGCAGAGTTAAATTCCTGGAAATTTCTCTCACTAGTATTGTGTGAAACAACAAAGGTTCTGGTGTTAGTGCCAACGCAGTCTGCCCATCGTCCATTCTTTTCGTTCTAATCCCGCTCAAGCTCTTTGTCTTTCACATTTCCTCAAATACTGCTAGCAGAAAAGGAAAAAAGAACACCGGGTGAAAAATTCTGAAAAAATCGGTTACGGCATGAAAGAAACGGCGTATAAACGACGTTATGCGTCGTATAAACGAAACATTACATACAATACATGTGGATAAATCGGTACCGCACTGAAACGGCATATAAGTGTAATAGACGTATAAATGAGAAACGTATAAACGGTGCTTTACTGTATAAAGCCTCGCATGAAAAAAAAAAGCCTTTAAATTAAATTATTAATTTATAATTAAAAATAATAAAATGTTGTATTGTCAACAGAAATACAGCTCATAATTTTTAGAACTACTTTACATACAAATAAAAGTTGAGTCAAATAAGAGTGTAACAATGGATCTTTATTATTATTATTTAATTTAATTTTTTTTTCTTTTTTTTTTTCTCACTGGGCAAAAAATTCTGAGAAAATCAGTTACGGTATGAAAGAAACGTTGTATAACCGACGTTACGCGTCGTATAAACGAAACATTACAACATTAAAATACATATAGATGAATCGGCACCGCACTGAAATGACGTATGAACGGTGCTTTACTGTATAATGCCTTTCATAAAAAAAAGCCTTTAAATTAAATTAGTAATTTATAATTAAAAGTTTAAAATATTAAAATGTTGTATTTTAAACACATCTCATAATTTTTAGAACTCTAGATTTGGAAATGATGTAAAAGTCGATTACAAAATAAAAAAAAGTTGAGTTAAATAAGAATGTAACAATGGATATTTATTATTATTATTATTTACTTTTTGTAGTTTAATAATGATTCGCGGTTAGATCCTCAGAGACCAAAATTCTTGCTGTGAATTGAACAACAACAAAAAATAAATAAAATAAATAAATAAATAAATAAATAAAAATATATATATATATACATATATAAATATATAATATAAGGTAAAGTGCCCTAAAGCTGACACCCAAAAAACAGCTGCCTAAAGCTGACATCTTTAGCAATTTTCTAAAATAATTTAGAATGTGTTTTTCTTTCTTCTTGAATGGCAGCACTTGAGATATCACAGATATCTTGGATTTGGAAAATTGGCAATGCTTAAAATATTTCATAATATTTACATAAATGATTGTAACACATTAGGCTATCAAAGTATTTTATAATACAAAATGCATGAAAAATTAGAAGTCAGCTGTCAAAAATCAATTCCACCTTAAATATTTTAGTTAAAATAGCTGCAGATCATCAAAATTTTAACTAACATGTGTAAACACACCATTCTAAAGGGCAGAGTTCTTTCACTGTGATTAGATTCCGCCAAAGAAATACTGAATGGTTCAGATATTACTTCAAACAGATAATTTCTCTTTAGCAAACAACAATAATGCTGACATTTTCTAAGCTTGTTAATTTTTTCCTGCATAATGGAGATTCAAAAGTTAGGATGATAAATGTGTTGGGCTCAATGCTTGCTTGTAACGAGCAAAGTCATACAATGTTATTTTATTTAAACTAAGTATGTATTGAAAACATTTTCTGTATTTCTGCAATAAAAACAAATTTATGAATCACTGAAAATTTAAAAAAATAATAACTTTTTCTTGAAAAATAAATCGATTTTTTTCCTTTTTAAAAATCCGATGAATGTAAACAGCTCAATAAATCCCTTTTACTCTAAACATAAACACTATAATACAAAACCTAAAAACTTATTGCTATATGCGTTAAATGCAAAATTATAAAACATTTTTTAAATTTTCATAATTAAATTAAAATTTGTGATTTTCTTAAAAATCACTGGGAAATATTCTTTTCTTAAAATAAAATAAATAAATAAAATAAAATAAAACCCGTTTAAAAGTACCCGTACTCCTTTATAAAAATTACTGATATTTTCTATACTGACAAAACTTTGCTGCATAAGTATACTGCAAAAAAAAAAAAATTCTTTTAAAAATAATTTAAAATATTGAAAGCGAAAAACTACAATGCCGAACACTGTGAAAATACACATTACATTTAAATGGCTTAATTTTGAGACCAGTTATAATATTAAATATGCAAAATATACTTGCCTACTAAATTATTTTCTGGATATTTTAAAATAATGTAATAGCAAATTTTTGTCGGCTTAGATGAATTATAATCCCGGATCCGCCATCTTGGATTTTTTATAGCATGAAAACTCCTTTTTCGCCAAGTAGTAAATATCGCCAATGGTTAAATATTGTTGATAGATCAATAATAATTATAACTATTAATTAGAAAACAATTTTTAATCCACGCCAAAAAAAAAATCCAAGATGGCGGATGCGGGATTATAATACATCTGTTCCCTTTTGTCTTACAAAAATTTAATGCATTGATTCTTTAATCTTCAAACAATGCAGCAAAGGTATGTTTTATAGAAATTAGCAACATTTTAAAAACAATTATTTTTTTAAAAGACCGTTATCAACAAATGGTAATGGGTTTTTTTGTTTCTGATGGAAGCTGGAAGAAAATATTAATGAACAAAAGAAAAACACAGGGGGTTAAAGAAGTAATAATTTCAAATTTATTTACAAACAACAATTCTTTGTACATTCAACATGATATGCACATTCATTTCATAACAATACAATTGACTGAAATAAAATATTTTTAGTTTTCAGTTCATAAGTTCTCGTAAAACAGTTCACATATTAAGAGGCTACTTCAGTCAATTGAAATGACCCGCTCGCTAATGTTAATCCTATGGAAGAAATTTTTAAAGACATCTCGTTTGTATTTCAGTATTTTTAAACAATTCTTTTTTCATTGGCTAACTGAGATTGATCCGTACAAAGGGCATTTTTACTTTTTCGATTTTGTTTACAAATACTTTTAATTAGGACACTTTCATTTTCGGAACCGGTTTCGAAGGGGAAAGCATCCTCTTGATAAAAATCTGCAAACAAAATCGAAAGAGTGAAAAAAAGGCAGACGTAGAGATCAATCTCAGCTATCCAATGAAAGGAAAAAAAATCATTTAAAAACATTAAAATGCAAACGAGATATCTTAAAAAATTTCTTCCATAGGATTAGCATTAGCGAGTGTGTCTTTCCAGGTGAGTCAAGTAGCCCCTTAATTTTCAATAACATTAATTGTGCATTTTTTATCGTTATTTCGTTTAATTCAAGATTTCGATTTTTATTATTTTTTATTTAGACACTTTAAATTAGATAATTGAAGAGTTCAGATAATAAAGGTAGTAAGTGACCAAAAAAAAAAAAAAAAAAAAAAAAGTTTGAATATGTCTTCTGGTTATGTCTTCAATGATTGAAGATAATAAATGGCCCTCTACCATCTGTTAAATTACAGTTTGAAAAAAAAAAAAAATCTAATATTCACAGAGATTTTAATTGATAAGGGAGGCATTTGGCAATAAACGCAAATAGATGTTTGGAACTTTACAGTGCATTTTCTGAAAGTGACGATTGTGTCACTTACTTCTTTTATCATCTGAGCTCTTCAATTAATAAACTTTTTAACAAAAAAAAAAAAAAAAAAAATTAAAAACGAGCTTCATGAACTACTACAAAATAAAATATATACAACTTTAAATTAAATAACTGAAGAGCTTCGATGATAAAGGTGGTATGTGAGAAAAAAAAATAATCGGGTTAATCATATGATTAAAGATAATCAATGGTCCTCTGTGATATATTAAATTACTATTTGAAAAAACCTAATACTCAAACATACCAATACTAATATAATAAGAATCACAATTTTAATTGATAAAGGAGGCATTTGACAATAAACACAAATCGATATTTGGAACTTTACAGCGCATTTACTCAAAATGGCGATTGTGTCACTTACCACTTTAATCAACTGAGCTCTATAATTAATAAACTTTTTAAACAAAAAAAAAGTTAAAAAAGCCGACTTCATAAACTACTACAAAGTAAAATACACCATTTGATGAAAATCATTGAAAATTAAATATTTTTTTAGTTGTTGAACTTAGTATTGAACTAATTTTTATGAAATTTAAATGAGTCCAATTCGACAGTATTCTCCTACAATAAAAATAAAATAAAATCACAAATCTTCAATAAAAATTACATGAATCAGTCGAGTAGTTTCGGAGTAATCGGTGAACATACATAAAAAAAAATAATACATACGCGTCGAATTGAGAACCTCCTCCTTTTTCTGGAGTCAGAAAAAAAGTATAATATTAGTACTATTAAAAAACACAATGCGCTTAACGCCACATAGAGTCGATATGGATCTGTTAAAATACTTATTAAAAATATATTCTCTGATTCTAGAAATTTGATTATAAAATTTATATGTAAATGTGAACAGCAAATAGTATTATGCAATCACGCAACTATGTGTATAAAAAAAGAGTAAAATATGAGATGGACGGTACACATTTAAATATTCCACATAATCTCTATGTTGCATACACTGATATTGGGATTACAATCATTTCTCAATTTTATTACATGATTACTTCATGTTATACACTACACTAATTCTTTCTTTTTAATTTTAGGCAGTTTCCGTGTAAACATCTCAATAAAAGAATATTAAATAATATATCTATATTTGTACAAAATTACAAAAATATACATATTTACAAATTTTTTGGCACTTTATGTGGAATGCGTTTAACTATTAAGAATAAAAAAAGTCAGCCCGTTAAAGGCACTTGAATATAAAATATTAAGTATCAAAAAAGCATATCAGCGAATGCATCAATGTTTTTCCCCTTGTATTCTAGATTATTTTAACTTTACATACTTTATATGTACACTTCTGCATCATACACAAAGTACAACACAGGGAAAGCAATTATATTTACATGTTTAAAAATTAATTAAACCACGAGATACTGTTAAAACATCTAACATTATAAGATTAATCTTTCATTTTAAACCCTGATAATCACTTAGCAATGAATCAATTAATAAAACAGTTTATAAAATTGCTTAAAACTTCTAAAATTTTCATAAAACAAGAGCTCAATTAATACCTTCACAATTAATAAAATTTACTTCTTAAAAATATTTTCATTAACATCAATTGATATTTATATGCAGAAATGTCATAATTTTTTTGTCAACAGAAAAAACCATTCAAATAATAATAATAAAAGAAAATTCATCTTACTCTGCTTAACAGATGATAATTTTCGTCAGTGAACAATTCTTATCACAAAATCAAATGTCTTTCATTTGCTTCTTTCACAGAAAATGAGTCTCGCGATATTTTTTTAACTGCATAAAGAGCTTTTGCAAAACTCTTAAAAAAATAGTTCTCACTGGTTAAATTCGTCCCGAATTTGAGTTCCACATTATTTTAACAAAATTGCGAGAGTTTTGTTTAACTATTTGAGTTCTTAAATCTTTCAAAATAAAACATGACATATTTATTCTATATTATTAAGACATCATAACTGGTACACTTCGTCCTTGAGGTTGGGAAGTTAGCATGCCACGACTGCAAAGAGCTGGATTAGCCATGTACATGGAATAATTCGGATGCAAACCGTTTGGTGTTAGTGATGTCAAATAATCAGGATGCACACCGTAAACAGGCTGGATAAACTGGGATTGCTCTGGCGGGCTGTTAGGATTAGGGATTGATGCTTCAGGCCGGGAACCGGGATTGTTCGCTGACATTCTACCTGAAGAAGGCGATTCAGATGCTGGGGGTGAAGAAGTTTGTGAAGCGTATGGTAAAGCACTGGCGTAACTCATCCCAGAAGTTCCATATAAAGGCATTGTTGGAGGACTTGATGAGGGTTCTGTCTTAAATGCTGGGAAAGTGGAAAAGGGATAAGAAACTGAAGTGGGTACTGTTTGTGCCTGCATATGCGCAGGAGATGGACCACTTTGTTGAGGCTCAGGACTACTGTGAGGCATCGCTGGTGAACTACTTGGGTTACTGTGAACAGAATCACTTCTGTTAGTATCTTGGCTGCAAAGATTCTGATTCGAATACATAAACTTATAAGGCTGATAAGCAGAAGAAACTTGAGATTGAACATTGTGAGCTGACATTGATGTTAACTGCTGACTCTCTGTACAGTATGGATTAGTGCTGTATGTCGTCGGCGGGTATGGAGTAAAAGACATTCCGTACGGAGACATTGAAGTAGCAATGGGATTCGCCCTTGCTTCTGCTTCGTAAGCGCTAATTTGAGAATTCTGCATAAAGGTTCTAGCATCTAAAGCATTAGGAAAGGCCCAGTTGTGACCGAGGGAATAAGACATGGGATGGGGATCACTAGGTTTCATAGCTGGCTTTGGTTTGCGCCGAGGCCGGTATTTGTAATCAGGATGATCCTTCATGTGCTGTTCACGCAATCTCTTTGCTTCATCTATAAACGGTCTTTTCTCTTCTGCTGACAGACATTTCCATTCGGCTCCCAATCGTTTACTAATTTCCGAATTGTGCATCTTGGGATGCTCAAGAGCTATTTTCCTTCTTTGAGCACGAGACCATACCATAAAAGCATTCATCGGTCGCCTTATGTGCGATTGTTTATTTGCAGCAGATGCATTGTTGTTCATGTTTTGATGCTGTGGAGCCATGTTTCCAACGCCGGGCATCATATTCATAGCTGGGTGCATCATTGTGAAAACTTATTAAAAGTTCCTAAGAAATGGTGACTAAAAGTTGTTTCTCAACAAATGTAAATCTACTTCAAGTATCAACAAAATCAAATCACACTATAAACATTTCCAAACAATCAGTCACAAACACGCTTGAAAAAATACGAACTACTCGTACCGAAATTGGTAACAAACTAAAATAAACTTGCACGTGGGGTTCCTTCTTGTTCATGAATGTAAGCTGCTCCCATTGGTTGGAGAATAACAAAGGAAGGTGTGACGGCACAACTTTCGACCAACCGAAAAGAATCCGTGAGGGGAAGAACTTTGAGGGATCAGTATGAAGGTGAAAACTGAATTTATCGCTCTGGTTGTAATCTGGTGCTTACTGGACTATAAATTTTAGTGTACATTGTGTAAACCATGCGACCATATGACTTTATCACGGTTTGTTAACCCCAACAGTTTCAAATTCATTTAAATTATAAAGATATATTTTATTTCTCATTAAAACAACATGTTACACTTCATAATATATTCTGATAATAATATATTTCTAAATTTCTTTGGGATTTAGATTTTTTTTTTTTTTTTTAGAGAGAAGGGGGGAGGGGATTTGCAAAAAGTATTGAAAATCCGTACAAAGAAATAAAGACAACATTGCTGATGTTTGGTGCGGTTTCGCAGATTTCTGGTAAAAAGAAATAAACTAATATCAGGGCTGCCACAAGCGACTACTTTTTAATTCTACCTCACACCACTTGTTCAGAACAAAAATTATTGGCATACTATTCAAGAACATTTGCAAGAAAACTACTACAAAATCTGTTTTTTTTTGTTTTTTTTTTTCGAATAGAATAGAAAAATAGTCGCATGTGGCAAAAATATATATGTATGTATTGTAAAAAAATATGTATACAAATGCAGCTATTTTTTATTTATTTTTCACATTTTCAAAAACATGAAATTCGCCAATTTTTGTTAGCTTTCTCTGCATTAAATACAATATTAAATAATATTAATAATCAAAGAAAATGTCTTTTTTTTTTCGTTTACATATGAAAAGGTGTAATAATCAAAAATATTTTTTAAATACTGACTCAAAGAACGAACACATTTTGTAAATTAATTGTTAAAATTTAAAGAATATAAATTTAAAAAGTAATTTTTAAGATATGTCGTTTGCAATTTAAAGTTTTTAAATGATTTTTTTTTTTTTTTTTTTTTTTTTTTGTATTGGATAGCTAAGATTGATCTCTACATCTGCCCTTTTTTACTTTTTCGATTTTGTTTGCAGATTTTTTTCCCAAGAGGATGCTTTTACTTTCGAAACCGGTTCCGAAAATGAAAGTATCCTTATTAAAAATATATGTAAACAAAATCGAAAAAGTAAAAAACGCCCTTTGTACAGATCAATCTCAGCTAGCCAATGCAAAAAGAATTGTTTAAAAATACTGAAATGCAAACGAGATATCTTTAAAAATTTCGTCCATAGGATTATCGTTAGGGAGCGGTCATTTCAGTTGACTGAAGTAGCCTCTTTTAAGCTTACATTTTATGATTATTTTAAAGAAAATTAAAAAAAAAAAATGTAAACCTATAATATCAGTAATTTATATAAAGTATCATAGTTCATCGAATTTTATTCTATGTATGGAATAGTTTCTTCTTCTGTATGAATTTTTTATACGAATTCTTGTACATTATAACATAAAACTGCGCTGCAATTATAGAAGTATATTTATTTAAAAAAAAAAAAAAAAAAAAAAAAAAAAAAAACGGAAATATTTAAAGTATTTATAAAAAGTTAGCATACTTCAGTTTTTATATCTTGAAATTTTAAAGTTAGTGCTTAACGGTATAAGCTTACGAGCATAACATAAAATTTATAATTAATACAGATGATTTCAACTACAGTCCTCCCCACTTAATCGGGTCACGGATAATCGAATACCCCGCTTATTCGAATAAAATTATCCGGAACCGAATTTATCCCCTCTGGTTCTATGTTATTTTTCCCCGCTTAAACCAAGTGCGTTTTACGAACGTCCCCGCCTAATCGAATAACAACTGTGTGATCGATGTTTGAAAATAGGCGCGGAAAGCACGTTTCAGCTGAAATTTCTTTCCACCTTTTGTCATTTTCGGTTCCTTTACGCTGAAAACAAATTTCCAGTTCTTCCTGCAAGGATTTTGGCCGGCAGGTGTATAATGGACAGGTCAAATTATTTCACCACCTTGATCTCCCCACCATCACTTCTTGCTGTTAACCAGGCTTTAATGGCAATGCGCCGTCACTCGAGATGGTAGTTGTAATATTTTGCACTCATTCGAAAAATAACTCGATATTTATTCCTTTAAAATTCCACTTCAAGAAACCACTTTAAACGATTTTTTTTAAGGCAGTATAAGTAACGTGAATTAGAAGTAGCAGAGTTTTGACCCAATTAAAACGAGCTGCGTTAAGTGTGATGTAAACCATATAAATGTATGTACTGACATTAAATTAATACGTATTTACTTTATATTAGCATTTGTATTTAGTTTAGTTTAAGTTATTCTGTTAACGATTTATTATGCTGTTCATTAAATATACCGTAGATGGTTATTTTGCCTTTTTATTAAGCATTAAATATTACAGTTATGATTCCCCGTTTAATCAAATACCCCGATTAATCGAATATTATTTCTGGAACTGTCAATATTCGTATAAACGGGGACGACTGTATATTAAATATATTTTCATTGCAATATCCGGACATCGAACAGTATACAATTACTATTAGTACAAAAGTATAAGGTTGTCCATATATCAAAATTATGTCTTTCAACTAACTCGTCATGCATGTAAGTTGAATTGTGACATAATTTCATATCATATCATACATTTATAAATTTTTCTGATATTCTTGTTTGGATCCAATTTATTGAATTAGTTTTTAGTCCCTTATTAAAATAATGCATTTTCCATTTTCTAAAATATTGTAAAATTAAAAGTTTTAATATCCATTTTCGAAATAACCAACCCATAATGAAAATTGTTTAGGATGAATTGTGTATATCACAGTGATATAAAAATTATTTGATCTTAGATATCTTATTTAGGGGGAGTTGGGGACTCCCTCCCCTAAAATCCATGCGGCATACAATATTTAATTTTGTTTTTCTTTTTATGTTTATGAGTTTAAAAATGTATTTTAATCGGGGATTCAGGGAGGGGGGGGGGGGGAGGGCAAAAAAAAAATACAAATTACTATTTTAATTCTTTAGGAAACATTTTATTTCAGTATCGTTTTTTATGTTGATATGTTTTAAGAACTATCTTGCGCGGATCGTTTGAAGAAAAAAAATATAGTTTTGGTTATTTCATGTTTATATTCTTCATTTTAAAAAACCCAAAATCCTGTCCCTACATAGATTTCTTTCGGCCGGCGACAATAATCGAAACAAGGTGAATGTGAACAATAACCAAATGTACGAAATACTTTTAAAAGAATATTCCGCGTAACGAAATGTTTTTATTCCACTTCAAAAACAAAAATAGCTAAATAGTTTGAAATATACAAATAATGAATTACAAAAATTACTGATGTAATTAAAAATCATACTGTTAATTTGTTGTCGTTTCTTTGTCTAGAAAGTTTCGCGCGGAAAGTTGTAAACTATATGTATGATAATCATCTCTACCTTCCTCAATCTACTTTAATAATTTAAACACATGAACATAAAAGGAAAACAGAAGCAAGCATTATCCTTCATGGGAAGTGGGGGGCCGAAATCCCCTGCCAAAAACTCCTCAATTCTTTATTAGCTTAGTGTTTAATTATTTTAACGTACCTTTAAAGAGTACATTTTGCTTTTTTTTTTCTTCTTCTTTTTTTTTTCTTTTTTTTCAAAATCTTTTGACAAAAAGAAAGTTTTATTAATAATTTTTTTTAATCAAGGGGTAAAATTGACCCTATCCCCATTCTTGCCGGCGCTCATATTTATGATCATCGTTGAATTATTAGTGATGATAATTTCTATGAGCTATTTTTTTTTCTCTTGTTTATTAAACGAAATTTAAGCACAATATTCCAAATAAGAGATATTTTCACCGCACTGGTCCCGTGAACAAACACTTCTTTCTAACGGATAAATGGATATACAAAGTAACCTCATTCTGAAAATTAAAACATACTTTTCCATTGTCATTATGAATTGCACTCACTGAAGTGACACACGTTTGTGACAAAAAAGAAGGAATGGTTTCCGTTCCCGATATTCTCTCCCCATAGAATACAGATGAAAATACATAAAAACGTTCTGTATTTTTTTTAAAAATTCCCTTATTTAGTTTTTTTCTTTTTCTTTTATTTTTTTTTTTTACTTATATTCGTTTAAAAATGCAATACCTATAAAAACAACACAGTAATATATTTCGTTTCACTTGTTCATGTCTAACTCTTGATTATATGTAAAGATGGACGAAAAATTTTGGTTTTGTTTTCGTTTTTGGCCCAAAATCCGAGTTTCGCCGAACATTCGCTTTCGGCGAAAATTCGGCCGGCACCGAAACTATCTTTATTCCAAAAAGCTCGTTTCTTCCTTAGGAAATTTTCAACGTTATAACGTTGATACTATCATTGATTTGAGCTGTATCGGCTCAAATGAGATACTCTTTATCTATTGCTATGAACTTCACTGTTTATAATTATCAGTCATCCCTGAAACAAGACATGAGTGCAAATTATAAAGCAAGCAATGCATATATGACAAAACCTTGAAGACGCTTCTATGTGCTGAAAGTTGTATTTTTATTTTTATTTATGTTTTGTTTTTGTTTGAAACTTATACACACATACATATATATATATATATATGTAGTTTGTTAGAAATAAGTATATAATTAATTAATAATTATGTATATTTATGTATGTATTATAAATATCTTTTTTTTTGGACAGATTCGTTTTCGGCTGAAACTATAGGAAGATTAGCGACTTTTCGAACTACTTTTCGAATAACTTTTCGAATACGGTCTTGAAAACCTGTTTCGGTCGAACACTAATTAATACGTATTTATCTAAAAAAAATTCCCGTTTAAATAAATATAAATAAATATTTATTGAATTCAAGATATACATGAATGTGTGTGAACTTTTTCAAACTTAAACAACATATTGAATTCCAAATGTTTATTAACGTTTTGTTTTAAAATTTGAAAGGAAAAAAAATCTTCATCCTTCCTAAATGTTTTTAAGTTAATTTCAAACTTTAAGTGGTTCGATTTGTAACTACTGAACTACTTTGCCAAATTAACTAGCGAATTTTATAAAATAAAAGCAGATTAATGCAGCTGTGTATTTTCACATAATGGGCAATACACAAATTACGACACATAAAAGTGCAGTTATTTCAGTTGCATAAATTATTAAATTTCTATTCGAAAATTTTTATCCCGAAAGGTAAGTTTCATCAGCTTTCAGAAATATTCTATACATACTGCGCTCACCTCTTTAAAATTTTGGAAAAATGTTTTGCAACAGGGTTCGTAAATATCATGATATTTTCGAACATATAAAAAATATCCGATATTTTGTTATATATCCGATACTTTCAAAATAGTCAATTTATTAACGATAATGAATATTTTCAAACTTAATATAAATTAGAAACTAAAATTTGACGTAAACTTAAAAAAAAAAAAAAAAAAAAAAAAAAAAAAAAAAAAAAAAAAAAAATCTAAATGTCTTTTTCTTTTATTGTTATTTTTTTCATTTATATTAGAAAAGCAAAGATCAACTAATTGAAAATTGATGCAATTTGCTTTTACACTCACAAAAAACATACTATAGGATTTAGTATTAAATATATATATATATATATATATATATATGTTTTGCACAACAAAATTTTAACAACAAAATAATTTATTTTTATTAAAAAAGTTAAACATAAATTTAAGGTTGCCTGCTTTTACATTACCTAATCTTTTAGACGCAGGTTAAACTTAACTATACCAAAACCACAAAAGATTCTTTCTGTTATAAATAACTTATAATCTTAGACAGTTTATCTTCCAACAGCATGGAAGACGGTAGTATTCCGAGTGATGCAGCCTTAAGCCTAAAATCGTATTGTAGAACTCGTAGATGGCGGAACTCATATATACGGCTAACTCGACATCAAAGAAAACGAGAAAAGCCGCCTTTTAATAACTCAGCAGATATAGGTCCTATTGTTCTGATTTTTCTAGAACAGTCTTACATCTGCAGTCTAATCGTATATTGAAATTTTTACATTTCTACGTGCAGTATATTTTGAGATCTAAATAGCCATTTTTAAAGCGAAAGCGTTGGTATGGTATGTAAGACGTTCCTAATTTCAAAATCTCGAAAACGGTACTAACGATTTTCTTTAAATTGATACATAATATAAATGTGAATAAGGCGAGGTGAATAAATCTTTTTTTTTTTTTTTTTTTTTTTTTTTCTGGGAAAACTCTCGTTCGTTAAATAATTCGATTTTTTTTTTCTCTCGAAAATGACATGGGCGATTTTTTTAAAATCAAATAAATATGTTTCAGATGAACCAAATAACAATTTACTTGTTTACAGCAAGACTCTTGTTCGTTTTATAATGCGCATGAAAAATCGGACTATATTTCTTTGCCATTCTATGGGAATTTCACCGAAAATGCATGACACTGTATTCATACACATGCTTTCTTTTTAACCACTTTTGGGGAGAAAAATTTGTCCTCCCACTGGCTGAGTGGTTAAGGGCCATCGTCTACTAATCTTATGATAGGCAGTTCGATACTCGCTGGTATTTGTTTTCACATGTGAATGTGCTTTTTTTTCTTTTAAAGTCTGTTAGTTGACCATTATTCTCAGTTCCTTTGTAATTTTTTAATTGTTATTAAGTTAAATAAAATTACAATTATAATGACGCCAATTTGATGATGATTATTTCTTGGCAATTTTTCAACAATAAAAATATTACCATAAATTTTATAAATATATTTAATTTCAATCACTTTACAAAAAATATACATTAATAATTATTATTTGAATATAAATCACACGATCAGAAACGTAAAAAAATAATTCATTTCAGCTCTTCTTTTTATAATATCATTTTTTATTATTATGACGGTCAATCAATATATAATCACTGACATCCATAATATTATTATTATTATAATTATTATTTTCCTTGCATAAAAACTATTGTGATGTAATAATTCTTTTATAATAAATAATTTAGTTGAAATGTTTTATTTATGAATAACAATGAAGTTTGATAACCCCGAGACAATTGTTTTTATTTAACTTTGCAATATTTACAATTTACATAATAACCATATCAGAATTCTGGTGTCGCCATCTTTTGACGCAATTGCGTACTACATTTTGTCTCTTATTTGAAAAAAAAAAAAAAAAAAAAAAAAAACTAACGCTCTCATCGCCGCTTTGAAAGAATCTTTTGTCACTAGATGTCTATTTTGCAAATATTAAGACAATTACTGCATACAAAAATATTAAAATGGGTAGTATTATAGAGAAATGTTTGATAAAAACGTTGAAGTAGACAGTTTTTAAATCGAAGAATTATTTTAAGAGATATTTAATGTTAAATCTGGATAAAACTGTCTCATTAAAAAAGTCTTATAGGAAAAAAACTATACATGGGAATTTAATCATTTTCATTCAATTTAATCATTCAATAGAAACTCGAAGTTTGCAGAGTGCATTTACTATTTTTAACTTGCCTAATTTTTTGACGGTTTATTTCAATTTTAAATTAAAATTTTCAGAATTTCCAGAGATATTTTTTACATATTTTAGAAAAGGTTATTTTAAATTGTTGCCAATTGTTAAAACAGCGCAAAGAATAATATATCCTTTAAATTAAAAATTTATTCACACGTAACTATTATAAACAGAAAAAAATCCTTTTAAATTAGAATTAAATGATAACGTGTTAAAAACAGGAAAACATTAAACATTACGTCATAAAAATTCTTTTTACACATGCTTACTTAAAATGAAAGAAAATTATAAAATAATCAATTATTTTCAAATTAGAATTAAATGATTACGCATTAAAAGCAGGAAAACATTGAAAATTACGTCATAAAAATTATATTTACACGTGAATATTAAAAGAAAAAGAAAATTTTTAAATAATAAATTCATTGATATGTGTTAAAAGTCGTAAATGAAAGAAATTACGTCATATTGGCCAAAGTGGCCAAATAATAATAATATTGCAAAACAGTTTAAATTAAAAAATATATTTATATGACAGATTTATTTCAAATTTCGAGATGATATTTTTAACTATAGTTGCCAATTTTAAGGTAGCGCAAATAATAATATTATCTTTCTAATAATAAAAATATTTTCAGTTGAATGTTACAAAGAGAAAGGAAAGTTTGGTGAAAATTATGTCAGATTTAAAACGTTACATTTAAAATCTCTTATTTAAAATCATTTTCTTATAGCGTTGTTAAAAAATACCATAAAGCAAAGACTCTGTTGACTTAGTTCCTTTTATATTTGGTAATTTTCGAATGTTTAACTAATCTTATTTAATCAAGCACGGAAATAGCAACTAACAGCAGCTGATTCAGCCTTGAAATCCCTCAGTAAAAGGGGAACCCGTTTGCAGTAAGATCGCCATTGATTTTTTAATTATACAGTGCAGCCTCGATTATCCGAGCTAATTGGTACTGTTAGTACATGGGATATCGGAAATATCGGTTAATAGAAACTGTGTGTAAAAACTCGCCGTGCTTGCGAATTTAACATATCTTTTAAAAAAATATATAGAACGTTTTTTAAATAATAAAAATAAATATATGTAAAGTTCTGTTTCACAGCTTAACAAATTAAAAAAGAAAACCAACTACCAGTAGTAAATTTTAAAATGCAATTTGAAAAATTTACGAAAGTTCACACAGCCACTGGAAACAAAGCATTGTTCGCTGTTGACTTCTCAGGGTCCAATGTTTCTTTGGAGTTGAATGCTTTTGAGGGCAGAAGGGCCTGTATAGCACGGACAGTGAGCTAAAGAGTGTGGTTATTTTTAAGGCTCATTCAAAAGGGAAAAAAAATCAGACTTTGTTATCGGCTCGGTTAACAGAAACCTCGATTAATCGAAGCTCGGTTAATCTAGGTTCTACTATAATTCAATCTTCCGTAATCTTTTTTAAGCAGATCAAATTAATGGACTTTAGCACAAAGTCACATAGCTGATAACTGCTATGCTTGTTGGCCACCTTTTTTTCAAAAAGTTTGCTTCGCCTTATTCAATTAATGAGATATCTCCGATAAAATAAGTCACATTTTCCAGTTCTAAAATACTGGTATCCAAAAATCGTAGCATGTAACTCACACTACAAGTACTCATGGAACTAGACTATTTTAAGTCTGATTTTTATTATAGACTATATAAAATTATTAAAAATATATATTATGATAGGAACTAGCGGGCTTCGTCCGCTATTTACGTTACGGATATAAAAATCATGTTATTTTTTAGGGAAAAAGAAATTTTACTATAATTATAAACCTATTTGACGATAGGTTTATAAAGACACATTTTGTATTTGTTATATTTCCGGGGATGAGGAATGGGGGGGGGACTATTTTGATTAAATATCACAATTAGTCCACATGGCAGATATAATTATGATAGACACTAGCGGGCTTCGCCCCTCTATGGCGCCTTATGGGTCCAGCTTCCATAACTCAGAAACTACCTTTCGGACATTAATGCAACAGATTCCAAACGTTATAATTAACTTAATAATCACCCTATATAGCATTAAAGTAAATTTATGAGTACTGCATACTATTTTTTTTATCGTAATTTCTGAAGAGAAAAAATTATTTCGGTTCCATTCTTAGGTACTGGTCTAAAAATTTTTGAAAAAGGGGGGAAGGAGGGGACATGAGACTGCTGTTTGTCAAACAACACAACGGGGTTTGGCTTATTTAACTTGGTTTTTGATGACTTCAATCGGAAGGTGGTTTGTTTAAAAGAGTGCGTTCCCTGCCCCATGAAAATGGGAACTATTGGTGCACCATCTATGTAAGTTACCATCTATGTAAGCACCATCTATGTAATAATTATAAATTAACATTTTGGATTTATTAATTTAAGGATAAAGTGTTTTTAAAGGAATATCAAATGAAACCCTCTGTGCGATCTGCGATCATACTTACCCACTTGTTTTTATATACAAACTGCTATAAGGAAAATTGTAATAAAATAGTAAAAATTAAATCTGCATTAAATCCCATAAGTATATATTTTTTAATCATTTCATCACTAGCCTCAAAAAAGTAATGATATCAATGCAAAAACCCTTGACGGGTTAAAAGTTTCTGACGCAGCACTTTATCTTATGCTCTAAGAATTTTAAATATGGAACTTAAAAATACTGATATCAAATTTTGAGTGACGTTATGCTATTTCTTAAAAAATATATTTGTATTTATTTCATCATTTTATTTTTGCTTTATTTATAATCGGATGTGTAAAAATTATGTTCAACATGAAAAGCTGCATAAAATTTTATTCGCTGTTGCTTTATCATTTACATCTCTCATAAATTCAAAATATGAGTTTTAAAAGATATGATATAAAATTTAAGTGACGCCTTGATGTGACTTTAAAAGGTTTGTTTTATAATTCAATTTAAATTATTTTTGACTTGGTTAAAATATTTTTTTACATCTACACAATACTTTTAATTTTCCAAATCACTGTTAAATATATCACTTTCATTGAATCTATACTATGCATTGAAATGGAGATATTTCATTAAATTAATTTATCTTTTGTGTCACGCTGTTCAAAATTGTGAGTAAGATTTATGTAAATGGTTTATTTGCGTCAAACTATCCTTTTTCATACATTTCATGTAGTTTGGACACAATGACGCAAAGAAACCATTTACATAAATCTTAAACACAATTTTGAATAGCGTGACACAAAAGATAAATCAATTTATTGAAATAAATACATTTCAATGCATAGTATAGATTCAATGAAAGTGATATATTTAACAGTGATTTGTAAAATTAAAAATATTGTGTAGATGTAAAAAAATATTTTAACCAAGTCAAAAATAATTTAAATTGAATTTTAAAACAAACCTTTTAAAGTCACATCAAGGCGTCACTTAAATTTTATATCATATCTTTTAAAACTCATATTTTGAATTTATGAGAGATGTAAATGATAAAGCAGCAGCGAATAAAATTTTATGCAGCTTTTCATGTTGAACATAACTTTTGCACATGCAATTATAAATAAAACAAAAATAAAATAAAATGATGAAATAAATACAAATATATTTTTTAAGACATAGCATAACGTCACTCAAAATTTGATATCAGTATTTTTAAGTTCCATATTTAAAATTCTTAGAGCATAAGATAAAGTGCTGCTTCAGAAACTTTTAACCCGTGAAGGGTTTTTGCATTGATCTGTTTTACATATAAATACTGTCCCACATAATTATTAGTTTTGCATTTAAAGATTCAGCTTCAATCGTAAAGCTTCGAAGATTTTTTTTACTCCAAAAAGTCACTGCAAAAACGCCTACGAGCAAAGGTTTTTTTTTTTTTTTTTTTTTTTTTTTTTGTAATTTACAAAGCAACCAGTCAGTAACAGTTGAAAAGAACTGAAATTTAATTTACACTCGTTTTGACTGACAATCAGGGACCGACTTACAAATATGGGGGCCCTGGGCACAGATGCTTACGGGGGCCCCATTGCACTGATGCTTACAGGGGGCTTCAGTAAAAAGAAAATATTGAAAACGGTACTTACTAAGATAACCCTTATTGACTTTAATAATTACTTTAAAATAGCCATTAAAAAATTAAATTTGATAATCATAAATTTATTTTTAAATAATTATTTCATAATTGTGAATTTAAATGAATAGGCGTTTTATAATAAATTGAGTTATGCTGATTATCTTTTCCTATGCAAGTCCATATATCTGGAATTATATTCAACAACTAATCAACAACTAATAATAAATTTTCCTCAACACTAAGCTACAATTATTTAAAATATTAGGGGGTTCTGACGCCTACGAGCTACGCTCCCCAACCACCAAATAATCTGACAAGAACAGCAAAAGGATTAAATAAAAAATAAAAATATAATATATTTTTAAAGTAATAAAGATAAAAGGAAATATCCATAATAAACCAATTAAGTACGGGTGTTTTAGACAAAATATACAATTTTATAAAAAATACAATACGAACAAAATAGAACGTAGAATGAAATGTAAAATTTCATCAGATGTTAAAATTATATCAGATTTTGGACAATAATTAAAATACCTTCAGCAGAATTTGGGGGTCCCTTTCCCTGAAAATCAGGGGCCCTGGGACCATGCCCCGAATATGCCTTGCCATAAATCAGGCACTGCCGACAGTATCAAAAATATCATACACAATGATATTTTGAAAATAATTTTCTAATAATATGAAAATATCGAAAATGTCAAACATCATATTTTAAAAATAAATATCATATATATGTCAAGATATATATCCAATGATATATATCACCAAACCCAGTTAAGCGTAAAAGCTTTTTTCTTTCCAAAATATCTATGCATAACTTTCGAAATTATAGCAGTCTTGATGACAATACTACTTGAAACACGTGTGCCTTACATGAAAAGTCCAGAAGTAGCGGCTTTTTACTTTGAAGATCTGGGGAGAGAGGAACGCAGGTGTTTCCAGGCAGTCCCCAAGAGACACAGATTTCAACGAACCTGTCTCGAATCTTGAAATAAGACAAATGATAAGGAAATACGTGAGAAAATATGAAATATTTGGTAGGAAAGCTGATTTCAATTAGTAGAAAACGGCTTTAAAATAGATAAAGCCAAAAAACAAAAAAACAATAAAAGTTCCATTGTCATGCGACTGACACTGAACTTTCCTTTTAGAACCCGTCATTCACCGATGACTGACGGTCTAAAATATTATATAAAACTAAATATATATGTATATATATTGTTTTAAGTAATTACTTTAAATTTATTTAAAATTTACTTACCTTTTATTCATTACAGGATTATACTTTCTTACTTAAAATCTTTCTTACTTTTAATTACTTAAAACATTGCAAAGTTTTCAACTTCAGTGTTAGTCACCGTGGCACTTAACGTGTTAATAAAACAAAGAGTTTGTGAGTCAGTGTGTACACTAATAAGGCCAACGATACGACAATGGACAAGGGGCGTACCGGAGTACTCTGTCTAAGGTGTACCCGAGAACCTTTCTAAGAGAATTTTAAAAATTACACTTAGATTTTAAAAAATAATAAAGTTTAAGGGATTTTTCATTAGATTTTTTCACTATGTATTTTTTTTTTTCACCACTCGCATCTATGTTTCTAAATATCGCATAATTTTAGCCTTTACAGCACAGAATGGAACTAGAAATGCGTTTTCAGATTAAGTTTATCTCAAAATTGTACAGATTTTTAACGATTTATTTAAAAAATCAAGCATGTAATTTTTTTGCTTTTATTTTCGATAAATGTCAATCCACAAATGATTTTCTTACACTACTTTTTTCCCCCCTTTCCCTGTACGAAGCTGAAATATTGATAATATATTTGAATAGTTGAGTGTGAGAACATGTTATGCTACATTATCGTAATTTTTTTTTTTTTTTTTTTTTTGTATTTTAGATGAAGGCGTTATGAGGTATTCTATCACACGGTAAAACTAAAATAATAAAAATTCTATGTATTCTTGAAAATGTAAGACATTATTCATTAATATTTAATAATGCAAATAATATTAATAAGTTTTAATATTTGAAAATTAAATATGAATAAGTTTTCTGAGAAATTTTAGTATCACGCCTGTTGAGAAAATAAATCATTAAAATTTACAACAAAAACTTTCATTTCAAATTTCTTCAAATGTAATTTTTGTTACTTAACATGTTCTTCCACTAAGCTCTTCATTTTCCTTTTTCTATCAGGCGACATTATCAAATACTAAACCACACTGCAGAAATTTGGTTGTTTTATATCACGATAGGATATTTATTTTTACAAAAATGGCAAGTTGCGGAAATTGAAGCTTAGAAATTTTAGCTGATATATATATAACATAGCCAAATGTATTCATAAATACAGTGTACCGTATAATATTTTGCTTTTAATTTCGATAAATGTCAAACTACAAACGAATGTTTTATCTCTTCATTTTCTTTCTTTGTACAACAATGAATATTAGTAATAATAATATCATATTGTTGTTTTTTTTTTTTTATCCCCTCTAAATCCCAAGCAAAAAAAAAAAAAAAAAAAAAAAAAAAAATGCCGTAAGCATATGCGCCATTTGGGTTCTTTTTCTTATCATTATAAAATAAATTTAACTTTTTACAGAAAATTATAATTACAGATTTCTTGAAATAAGTATAATATACATATTTATTTCAAAGCTCTAACGTAATTTATCAATTTACTGGAAATTATCTTTTCCATGTTTCATAAGAAAACATATTTGCTTTCAATTCACCTAAAACTTGGGTTTTGTTACAACAACTAGACATTATAGCAACATTTGGAAAGAATTTGGACAAAAGTTTTAAACAGATATCGTGGCAGAGTAATTGCAATTTAAATTTTAATATTCTTTTAACTTTACAGAACTTAAAAACTCAAATCCAAACTGCTTGTTTTCTGATTCATTTTTGTTCTGAAACGCCTCAGATTGGCAGATTCTCTTATTCAGAAGTTATATAATGTGCTATGCTTGTCGATATTTTGATAAAGGCAGAATATATTGCAAAAAACTCTGCCGAAGTTGGCGTTTTGGATCAAATTTCTCGAAGCGAGAGAGCTGGGAACGAAAATTTGTCATACTGAAAAAATAATTATTTATAAATCAAGTTCTAATTAATTGAGCAAAAAATGAAAACACACAGCCGCGTATAAGTCTCTTCAAAAATCACGACAGCAAATTTCATGTTTTTACTTTTAAAAATGAGTCTGAAAATGCGTCAGAAAACCTCAAGCTGTTGGTTCTCAACTGCTCTGCTCAACAAGCGCAAAATGTTTTGACACATCAAATTCATTTTTTAACGGATAGATATAAAATTAGAAAGCCTGACTATGGAAGTGATTTGGAATCCAACTGTGTTGTCCATTTTTTGATAAATAAATTACCTATTAAGTTATAAGCGATTTTGATCACGTGACAGACACGTTTTTACCCTTTCTTGAGGGGTTATTCTTCTTTCGCGCTGAAATTCGATTCAAAACGCCCACTTCGACAATATTTTCTGAAAAATCTGTTGCGTTCGCATAAAAAAAAAAGCACAGTTCGATTATATAGTCCCGATATAGTTCGATTATATAGTACACCTGCTAGTTTCATGCATTTCCGAGCAAAAATAAATTAAAACTTATGTCATAAAGTTGCCCTTTTGGATTTGAATCGAAAATGAGTCAATAAATATTTGGCATGATAGGAAAGATTACACATTTTCTGCCAAACGCAATCTCATTACACCACGGAAGCCTTGTATCTTTTTCAGATTAGGCCTAAGTTAATATTTGTGAACATTTGCGTTTGACGATGAATCTACAGAGTTAGGAACTAAATAAATATTAAACATTTTAGCTGGCGAAAATTACATGCTGTTAAAAAATGTAATTTATAATAGTTTTAAATTTTTATAAAATGTAGTGAAATATTTTCTCTAGAATTTGAAGAAAAAGTCAAAAGAAAATATTTTTTTTTCTACATTATTTCAGAGATTTAGGCTATGACCTCATTTTCGTGCAGCTATAAGTAAAATACTTAAAATTTATGCAATATATAAAAATGCCTATTTTCTTTTAAAACATTCTCAACTTCAAAGACGGTTTTTGATATTTTGACTTTTAATTGTTTCACAGCTTGATTTATCTGTGGAAATTAAAGCATTTTCTGTTTGTCATATGTGCTACTGTAATCTTAGTCTAAACTGAAAATAAAAGTGCATCTCCTTTAAGGGGGTCCGGGACACAATTTAAAATAATTTTATTTATTGAGTTAAAATTTTGATTGTGATGATTAACCATGTTATTTGTAAACAAAATCACAAGATAAAACTTCTCATATATTTTAAAAAGAATTTTTAAATTCAAAATTCATTAAAAAGTGGGGTAAGTTAAAATCGTTATAACTCGAAACATTATTTGTAGAATTTCATTTCAATAAACAGAAATATATAAATTTTAATTTAGATTCAGCATTTTTAAAAATATTAATTAAAAAGATTAAATATATATAAAGTAAAAAAAAAAAAAAAAAAAAAAAAAAATCATATTTTCAAAAGTAAATTTTTTTTTTCTAATTTTCTGAATCAAAATTAAAGTAAAACAATTGAAAAAGACATATTCCAAGTTTGAACCATTTATCTCTAACTGTTCTTGACTTATAACGATTTAAATACAAGAAAAGGTGACAAAGGCCATCATGAAGAAAAACGCATTTTCACAAGAAATCGTTTATATGACAACCATTGCTTGAAAGCTAGATTTTGAAAACAAACCAAAACGAAAAATTTAATATTTCCTGTTCTAATTAAGATAGAAGCATGATTTAAACGTCCTTTTTAAGGGTGTATTCGAAAAAATATTTTTCCACCCTCAACAGCTCGAAATTTTCTGAGACATTTTCAGACTCATTTTTAAAAGTAAAAACATGAAACTTGCTGGGGTGATTTTTGAAGACATGTTTAACATGCCGTGTGATTTCATTTTCAGCTCAATTAATTAGAATTTGATTTTTAAACAATTATTTTCTCAGTATGACCCTTTTTTTTCATTCCCAGATCGCCCGCTTCGGAAAATTCGGTTCAAAACGCCAACTTTGACAGCGTTTCTTACGGTATTTTCTGAATTTATCAAAAAATTAAGAAGCACGGCACATTATATAGTTTCTAAATAAGAGAATTTCCCAGTTTGATGCGTTTGAGAGCAAAAATGAATTTAAAAATGAATCGGAAAATAAGCAGTTTGGATCGGAATACACCCTTAAGCAGAAAAACACAAAGAAATTTTTAATGCAATAATTTTTTTTTTTTAGAAAATTTGGAGATTTTTGTGTCTCGGACCCCCTTAAACAATCATTGTAATGTGTTTCACTTTTATGTATTAAAATTGTCGATGTGCTTTTACCCATGTTATTCTCATCGATATAAGAGTTGCGTCTTTCTACGTTTAGAGCTGGTGAGTGTTTTGTTAAATTCACTGCCGTGCGAAGCGAAGAATGGGTATACTGCTAGTATAATAAGTATATTATATAATAGATATTAAAACAACTTCATATTAATTTATATTAGAGCAAAATAATTTATTGATGGTCATTTAGAGAAACATTATTTATTAGTACCACAGAGAGATAATTTTATACAAATACTAACCCTATCTTCTAAAAAAAAAAAAAAAAAAAAAAAAAAAAAAAAAAAACGAAGTCTGTGCAAATTCAGGTACAAATTTTATTTTAAGGCTGTTCTCAAATCCAAAGGGTCAACTTTCTGACATGTTTTAATTCATTTTTGTTCGGAAATGCATGAAACTAGAAGGTGTTGTTATTCAGAAACTATGTCATCGAGCTGTTTTTTCCGTTTTCTGGTAAATGCAATAGATCTTTCAGAAAATACTGTCAAAGTTGGCATTTTGAACTGAACTTCCGAACGAAAGAAGAAAATCCAGTCAGTAAGGGGAAAAAAAAGGCCGTGTCACGTGATCAAAATCGATTATAATTCAATAGGTAATTGATTGATCAAAAAATGGAAAACACACTTCGATTCCAAATCGCTTCCATGGTCAGGCTTTCCAATTTTATATATTTCTGTTAAAAAATGAATTTGTAAGTATGTCAAAACATTTTGCACTTGTTGAGCAGAGCAGTTGAGAACAGTCTTAACGTTTTGTAAATGCTTGAAGCATAAATATACATCCAAGTCAAAATGGTGCCATCGCCCGCTCTGTGTGAAAATATAACGACAGTAAGAATGCAAAAAATGGCTAAAAATTACCTTTCTCGCCAAAATAGCGAACATAGTGAGCACAATTTGTTCGTTAAATCTAATGTATGTACAGTCGTGGAAAAAAATAAAATAAATATCCCCTCTACTCTATAAACTCTACAACAAATCATAATAGAAGAAAGTTACCGGTACCAAACGATTGGAAATAAAGTTCTTTTTAAATGTTGTATATAAAATTAGCTTATGGGGCCATGTACATATCAAAACAAAACACAAACTTTATTTTTTTTCAATAACAATAACCGAGTTTGACACCATAAATAAATTCTACATCCTTCAATTAGCCCAACAAATTTTCTTGAAATTCGTACGATTAGTTTAAGAGAAATTGATTGTTTTAAAATGAGCCTATTTTAGTGGCTGTATCCAAATTGAAGTTCGGTAATCGATTATTGAAAGGCTACAGAATGATTATGACATTTCTATTATAATATATTATTTCTTGCCAATATGACCATTTCACTCTCTTAATATATTTAGACGATTGCCAGCCCAAATGTTTCCATAAAATGAGTAAAATACATTTTTTTTTTTCAAATTATGCTTTTCTGCACACCATAGACGGCCCCTTAAACCGTCATCTTGACGTTTTTTAATCATAATTCAAAAACTACTACGAAGGAAATTTTGAAATTGAGAATTCGCATAAAGCAGGACATAATAAATATAAATCTATATATATATATATAAAAATGTAGGTTGCAATCCATATACACTCAAACCTCGTTAACACGAACTACGAAAGTCCAGAGGCTCTGTGCAGCGGAGTATTATTACTTTTAGCACGAACTGTTTCCGATTGCCCCGTCCAGTTGTATGTAACGTATTTAAGTGCGGATAACACGAACTACTTTTAACACGGACAAAAAAAGTTTCCCCTTGAGTGTTCGCGTTAACGAGATTCGACTGTATTTTTTAGAGTATTAATTTCATAATTAATGTTATAAAATTTTTAAATGTATTTAAGTTTGGGTTTTTTAGTATTATTACATACTACACAAAAAATAAACACATTAAGATTATAATTTCAGGAGATATTAATAAAAATATGAAAATGTAATTTAACACTAGAAGCTCTAAATTTTGAATGTTTATAATTCAAAAACTTATCATCCAAATGATTTGTAATTTCGTTTCTAGGCATAGTTTGAACAAAGATTGAAAATATAGTGTCAAAATTGGGTGTTACCATTGAAAAAAAAAAAGTTTGGCATGGCTTTTATGTGTAGCTGGTCCCCTAAGCAAATTTTGCATACATCATTTAAAAGTAGACTTTATTTCCAATCGTTTGGTACCAGTAACTTTCTTCTATTATAATTAGTTGCAGAGTTAGTAGAGGTGTTTATTTTTTTCCCTCACGACTATACCTTAACATAAAAAAAATCATCATATCGTTCCGACTGAGCTGGAAGGCCTTTTTAGCCCCCGGTATGCTATTTCTTTCTCCCAGCTTATTTTGTGTCGTCTCCAAAAAATAACGTTACGTTGTATAAGCCAACCGTAAAACAAAGCAGGTATATCATTGTACGATTAAATACTCTACAGCAATTTTTTAATCTTATAAGCATCGCACATTTTCAATTTTTATACCGTCGTATTGAAAAATAAGTGCTTTTAAATGCAATTTGTTTGAAAACTGTATCTCTATTTATTTTTGAAATATTATTTTTTTTGTAATTTTTACAGCTATTTGCTTAATATTGGTAACGGAAATACTCCATTTCTGTAGAAAGTAAAGGAAAAATAGTTGTAAAATAGTAATTCTAAATTTTTGTTGCCATTTTCTCATAACAACCGAAAGAAAATGTAACTAAAATACGTGCTATTTTGAAAAAATATAAACGAATGATTTCTGTCAAAACATGGAGCTATTATAAACTATATTTAATTCTAAGTATCAATATTAATGTTACAAACAAATGAAAGCCTATGAATCATTAGATAGCCGGGGTTTTTTTTTGTCGAGTTTCTTGAATGACGGCATCTTTTTGCGATAGTGACGTCCTATGGATGATTTACTGTAGATGTTTAAGAGTGGATCGTAAGTGTGGAATTCTTAAGCGGATGCGAATGACGTCATTTTACATAAATAAAGCGTGTGCTTTAAGTCCAAAAATTGAAATATGTTTTGTACTATTTATATATACATATATATTTTGTTTTCATCGGGAGCGACACTAAATTCTGAAAAAGCAGAATTCCTGTTTTCTTTTATTTATTTATTTATGTATTTTTACTTTCAGTATTTGTTTTTGCAGTCGTTATCACATTTTTGTGAGCTGACTATAATGAAAATCACCTTATCTCGGTTCTATTTTGAATTGTAACAGACTCCTCCTTTTTTCGGGCTTAAAATCTTCGGGTTTGAAGGAAGTCGTCATGGATACCTTATCTTGTATTTGAATCCAAGTCCCGTGAGCCTAGAACTAGGCTGAAACAATGTTTCTGACAACTTTTGAAAAGATAAATATTGGGGGTAGAGGTTCTTGGAAAACATTTCTGTGTGGTCTGAAAAATTTTGACACGTTCACAGTTCTCAGTTATGAACCTAATCCCTCTAATGGATGGGAAACCCTTTCTTTCATGAAATACTTTACTAAAATTTTAGACGCCATTTTGTCTAAACGTCTGAAACGTTCGGCGTCGTTTTGTCTGGAAATCGTGAGAAAATTTTGAAAAGCCGAATATTTCGCTCTGGGTGTAGAGAAAGGTGGTTACCTGAAAAATATCCCCACTGCAAAATTGCCGTAGTTTAAGCGACCATGAGAGAAGAGTGTAAATTTGGTGCATATACAAAATAAGCTTTAATTTTGATTAGGGATGCACCGAATATTCGGTATCTATTCGATATTCGGCAATGTTACCGAATATTCGGTTTGGCCGAATATCAAACTGTTTGGTATGCCGAATATTCGGTTTGATCGAACCAAATACTTAAAAAAACTTTTAAAACATAATTTTAAAAACCTTGTACAACTTCTACGTTAACAGTCAACTTATAAAGATATTCAGAATAATTAGAAACAGAAACATATTTAAATGAAAGAGAATGTTTTTACATTATTTATTTGCACTTCGTTAAGTATTATTTAAGAAAATTAACCAATCACGAGGATTTTCATAGGAATTAATTAAGTGCAAATGTAAGTTCTTGAACATTGTCCAATAAATAATCTGCTTCTTGCTAAGATTTTTAGAACAACGTTTACAATCTCTGAAAATGATCGCCCACTCCAGACACCGATCTAGGATGCATTTAAAACTTCCTTACTTAATTAAGGCTGTTCTCAAATCCAAAGGGTCAACTTTCTGACATAAGTTTTAATTCATTTTTGTTCGGAAATGCATGAAACTAGAAAGTGTTGTTATTCAGAAACTATGTCATCGAGTTGTTTTTCCCGTTTTCTTGTAAACGCAATAGATCTTTCAAAAAATACTGTCAAAGTTGCCATTTTGAACTGAACTTCCGAACGAAAGAAGAAAATCCAGTCAGTAAGGTAAGAAAGATGCCGTGTCACGTGATCAAAATCGCTTATAACTCAATAGGAAATTGATTGATCCAAAAAGGGAAAAAGCAGTTCGATTCCAAATCGCTTCCATGGCCAGGATTTCCAATTTTATATCTTTCAGTTAAAAAATGAATTTGTAAATGTGTCAAAACGTTTTGCGCTTGTTGAGCAGAGCAGTTGAGAACAGCCTTAAAGGGAGTAGAACAGTTATTCTTGCTGAGTTGCCACCATACAAAATTTGAATAGATTATATTATCTTTTTATTTTTACTTTTAATTTTACTTTAGTCTCTTCCCGACAAACAAATAATATATGATCCTGTACAATTTTTCTTCCAATTTTTTCACAATTTCTCTTTGATTTCAAAATGTTTGTTTTAGAATTTAAGAAAATTTTAATCATTTGTTTTACTTCACAGAAGAAGCTATGAAATTTAAAATTTTATTAATTAAAAAAGTTTTATAACTATCTTCTTCTTTAATAATTCAAAGCAGATTGTTTTCAGCGTAAAGTTTACTTGAAAAAGCTCTCGCTTGTGAAAATGAAAGTTTCTGTTTTAAATATTATGTAAAATAGTTTTAAAATGTAACATTTTAATGCCTTTAAACTTTGAAATATAAAAGTATTCTACTAAAATTATCACTATTCGGTGCATCCCTAATTTTGATATTTTTTATTAAAGAAAATACAAATTTCAATATGCATACTCTTGATGTTAGATTTTCGCTTTTTTTTTTGCACAGAACAATTATTAAAGATAAAGGAAAGTTGTACAACATTTCATAACGGGTCGTCTTCATTGGAACTGGCAGCGTCATTTCAAATTTTTCCGGGGAGGAGAAAAATTGTCGTTGGACATAGCAAATCCAAATTTTCTATTCACTTGAAATGAATTGGCTAATATTTTTCTTGCATTCCTTTTCATACATAAGTAGTAGGGAAAAGACAGTTCGATTGCGAGGGAGGGTGGAGTGTGGAGGAGGAAATCGTACTATAGTATGAGAGGGTTTGAGACATATGTGTGTTAAGTTCTTATCAGTCGGAAAGGAGATAAGATAGGATAATCTGATAAGATAATCTGATAGTGAGATAAGAGTAAAGTGTGGAAAGATCATGCTATAGTAGGAGAGTATTAGTTTAGAATAAAATTATAGAAAGTGTCTTCTGGTAGCCCGCTTCTTCCTTCTCTGCTACCCCCCCTCCTCCCCCCTTCTGAGATTTTAAAATAAAGTGCGGAAAGATCATGCTATAGTAGGTTAGTATTAGTTTAGAAGGAAATTATGGATAGTTTTCGAACGTAAGGAGTCGATCTAGATCATACTATAGTATGATAGGGTAGGTGGGGGCTAAATTTTAAGATGGGGCTTAATTTCTCGTAGCATCTTAAGGTTTGAATTAATAACCATATACGGTAATGTTATACTATAACATAAGGGGTTAGGTCTTGTTGAGAGGAAGCTTATTTTTTGGAATCTACTTAGAATTTGGTCATGGAAATGTTAGGTGGCGCCCTCTACCGGCAGGAATTGGAAACTGTTGTAATTGGGTTTTTTTTTTTCATAAAAATTTCACTTGGAATCGAACCTGTAACAAAATAGTCTCTTGACTTGATAATTTGAAGTAGATTTAACTGATCAAGCCAAGAAACTATACCTGTAAGTCGAGATTTTAGATGTTTCAAGGCAAAAATTGTGGCCCTCTCATTTATGGGCGTTGGTTTGTCGGTTACTTAAGATAAGTCAACAGTACCTATTTTAACTACTACTGCACTTTGAGAATTACTTTAATGTATATTTATCGATTTTGCGTATGGAAGTGTGATCATTTTACTAAACCTTAGTTTCAAACTTCGTAACAAATTTCATTTTTTGTAACTGATATGCTATGCACTATTTGAGAATTACTTTAATGTATACGATTTTCATTTTTTTAGTTTAACTTATTTTATCGATTCTGCACACGAGAGTAGGTTCATTTTTACCAAACCCTGGTTTCGAACCTACTAACTATGATTCAAGTTTCATTTATTTTTTTGTGACTGATACGCTATCCACTGGGCAAACGGTGCCCCGACATTTACTAACATATTTTTGAACACTATCTTTTCTAAATACTTATCATTTTATTATGCTTTCGTTTAATATTAATTTACCTTAACGGGAGTTATAATTGCATCACAACATTTAACATTCTGATAGTTTTTATTTTTTAATTTTCTATTTTAATGTCCTTGTAGCGCAATTGGATAGCGCATATGGCTGTTAACCATGGGGTTACCGGTTCGAGTCCGGTCAAGGGTGAACTATTATTTTTTCTTAATAAGTTTAGAGATTTCAAGGACCCATTTGTGGCATTAGTAATTTTTAAAGTGTTTAACTGTAACCGACACCGATTTTTAACATATATTAGGAGATATGCTGTTTGCGAATATTCAGTTATCAATTGATTTTTGTTCTAACTTCATCTAATGCTACCTTTATTTTTGAATGTGGGCTCTATAGTAAATATGTTAAAAAGATCTTGCGATAAAGTGGTTACTACTTCAAAGTATCAACGTTTAGAAGAACCTAATGAATCTACTTACGTAAGTGAATTAAATATATCAAGATTGGAAGTTCCTAATATACTGAACACTGACAACATGACAATATCATGTGATTTACCTACTACTGATTACTCACCGAATGTGAAATCTGAAGTCGGTGTGAATTTTTCTATCCCTACCTTTGGTAATGATACAACATCTTTCGAGAATTCATGCCAAGAGTCAATTTCTGCTAAAAACTATTTGAATATATTTTTCAAAGACATGAATTTTGAATCTGCCTTAACCTCGACCCCAGTTAGTAAATTAACTTCCCAAGACGAATCCCTTCAAGAACCTACTATTAGGCGAGAGATGTCTGACTTACAAGCAAGCAACCTTTATCAAGCAAGTGATGAATTACAAAATGCCACCCCACCCCCGGATATCATTTCACAATCTAAAAATATCAAATCCAGTAATCCTATTATATTTCGAGAAGAACTCACTGACTGTATCTTTTTAATTTTAAAATTTCATAATAGACAAATTTATATTCATATTAGAGAGTTTAAACGCAGCGGGATTACTAGTGAAGAAATTTTAACGAAAAATGGAGTTATTATGGATGTTAATAGCTGGTACGAATTCTACAATAAAAGTTTTTCATTTAATTTGAGGTATAAAAGTTCCTCATTTGTCGCCAACAACATAATATTAGTGTTAAATTTTAATAATTCTATCATGCGAATTAAAAATTTAAAGAATTATTCTCATATTGACTTAAATGAGTACCAATTGCTGAAATTAAAAGAAAAAGTACATGATTTGAATAAGGAACTTCTTCGGCATATATATGAAAAGCATATACCGAGCTTAATTAGACAGAAATGTATGATTAGTCATATATCTCTGGAAAATGAACTCATTTTACAGTCTAAACTTATAACATGTATTGAGAATAATATATTGACTATACTAAACCGTATTTTTAAATGTGGTGGATGCATTTTTAATCAGAAATCTCAAGGCATTCATTCCTGTTATATATTAAATAATCGACAAAAATTTGAAGAACTAGGAGAGATGTTATTAACACTTATAGATCTCGATTTCGTGATTTCCTCGTTTTTAAACGGGGGGGATTGTGTTAGTGAAAACTTTTTATCTAATATTCATGTAGAAACAATTCAAAACGAATTGTTTAAAATAATAAAATAAAATGTATTGCTATCCTTTGTAATATGTGTGTTTATTTTTCCAAAGTGTATGTTTACTTTGTTATGCCTTTTAGAACTTTTAATAGAGTGTTAGAGTATAATTTGTATATGTATAACTTAAGAAATCAGCAATTCTTTAATAATTAAAAAATATAATAGAAGTTTAAAATATTAAAACTAATAATCTTAATACTTTTTAAAATAAGAAACTTAAAAAAAGTTTTCAAAATTAAAAAAAATTAAAACCTTTACAAAATTAAAAAATTAAAACTTTAAAAAAGTTTAAAAACATTAAGTTATCAAAATTAAAAAAATATTTAAAAAAACTTCATAAATTAAGTCTGCAAAAGCAAGTTTACCTGGCTGTACATGTATATGACTTTCATTATGTTATAGTTCAGGGTTGGCGAACCTATGGCACGCGTGCTAGAGTTGGCACGTAAGACAATTTCTCTGGCACGCGAAAAAATAAATTTTATAATTATTATACAGATGAAATTTAATTTCTATTATAATGAATAAAATTTTGTTTCATACGGACAGACTATCACAAATAAGGCAATTATTTTTGAATGAAAAGAATTTTCTTTTCTTGCGATGTTATTCAGTGTTTGCGACATGTATTTTGCCCTTCTGTATGATTTTTATAATGCTGTATTTTTCAAATTAATTTTTTTAGACAGTCCCTTCAGTAAGATGGCAAATGGATCCAATTTATAAAACTATCAAAATATGAATCAGGTATAAAGCATTTTCCATCGAACATACAACAGTAAAAATCTCATCAATAATTTATTGATACAATGCTTAATGCAACTTGGATAATCATAACTAGATGCATAAATAATAAGGTCAAAAATTTCTAAAATAAAATTTCGTATTTTTATTTCCTTATCATAGTGAAAATTATTACATAAATGAATCATATTTACGAATTAAAATTTTAATTTAATGGTTTATTCAAATATGCAGAGAAATAGCATCTGATTTTTTAACTAGTGTTTTGTATAAACATCGTACTTTGCAAAATTATTTTACGTCAAAATGTGGCACGTTACACCATTGATAGATAATGTTGGTGAATTTTTGGCACGCGCACGTAAAAAGGTTCGCCGATCCTGTTATAGTTTAATAATATGCATCCTCTTTTTATTATATAAAAGCATTAAAAAAATACCTTTATAAAATTCAAAAATTAAAACTTTTGAAAAAAATTAAATTAGTTTACAAAATTAAAAAATTAAAACTTTGAGAAAAAAAATAAGTTATCAAAATTAAAAAAAAAAAAAAAAAAAAAAAAAAAAAAAAAAATTAAGAAAAAAAATTTTAAATATAAAAAAAAATTAAAATAAAATAAAAAGTTTACAAAATTAAAAAAAAAATAAAACTTTGAAAAAAATTAAAAAATATTTAAGAAAACTTCATACATTAAGTTTGTAAAAGTGAGTTTACCTGCCTATACATGTAAATGACTTTCACTCGACTTACACATCAGTTTATACATCATCATATCAAAATGCATAAATGAAAATTTTGTCTAAACAGATAAATTTATTTGAATATCTACAACTTTTTAAAATTATTTGCCTTTGTATAACTATTAGAATGTTTAATAAATAGTATGTAAGTGAAACATCTTTTTTATTTTTGGTCTAACAACATTTCAAATTTTATCAAAGAAACTGTATTCAATTAAGTAAATAGTTACTAAGTATTCAGCTAATATTATACTAAAAAGAAAAAAATATAACATATTTCGAATTTTGTTTAAGTAATTGTATTCAATTAAATAATATTTACTTAAGTATTAAATATAACATTCTACTAAAAATTGTATTCAATTAAGTAAACAATTACTAAGTATTCACATAATACTATACTGAAAAAGAAAAATACATAATATTTCAAATTTTGTCTAAGCAATT
The DNA here is from genome assembly GCA_963932465.1 of Maratus speciosus. Taxonomy (NCBI): domain Eukaryota; kingdom Metazoa; phylum Arthropoda; class Arachnida; order Araneae; family Salticidae; genus Maratus; species Maratus speciosus. Next base: position 148,733,958 of record OZ010791.1, read on the forward strand.
GTATTCAATTAAGTAAATAGTTATTAAGTATTCAACTAATACTATACTAAAAAATAAATAAATAAATAAATAAATATCATATTTCAAACTTTGTTCAAGTTATTACAAAATATTTTAAAACATTTAATAATAATTACTATATAATATCTACTAAGTATTCATATAATATCTTACTAAAAAGAAAAATAAATATCATATTTCAAATTTTATATAAATAATTATAAGCAATTAAATAATAGTTAACTAAGTATTCAACTAATATTGTACTAAAAAGAAAAAAATGTATAATATTTCAAATTTTTGTCGAAGTAATTGTGTTCAATTAAGTAAATAGTTACTAAGTATTCAACTAATATTCTACTAAAAAATAAAAAATAAAATATAATATTTCAAATTTTGACTAAGAAATTGTATTCAATTAAGTAAATATTTACTAAGTATTCATATAATATTATACTAAAAAGAAAAAAATATATAATATTTCCAATTTTATCTAAGTAATTGTGTTCAATTAAATAATATTTTCATATTTCAAATTTTGTTTAAGAAATTGTATTCAATTAAAAATTAGTTACTATGTATTCAAATAATATTTTACTAAAAAGAAAATACTCATTGGTTATTAAATAGCATTTTATACATATCCACACTATAAAGAGGGTGCGAGAAGAAAAATTAGTAGCCGAAAGGGACGCCAACTTGGCGATATCTCTAATATTCCGCAGGAGACCAAACTGGTCGCTAAGGATAGGTAGTATTCCAAATTTTGTTTAAGAAATTGTATTCAATTAAGTAAATATTTATTAAGTATTCATATAATATTATACTAAAAAGAAAAAAATGTATAATATTTCAAATTTTATCTAAGTAATTGTAACCAATTAAATAATATTTAGTAAGTATTCATATAACATTTTACTAAAAATTGTATTCAATTAAGTAAACATTTACTAAGTATTCATGTAATGCTATACTAAAAAAAGAAAAAAAATGTATAATATTTCAAATTTTGTCTAAGTAATGCTATTCAATTAAATAATATTTACTTATCATTCACCCTGTATATAAAAACTGTTACCATATAATTCTACAAAAAGGATAAAACCACCATTCAAAATGAATTGTTTAAAACAAAATGTATTCCTATCCTCTTTAACCTGTGTGTTTATTTTTTCAAAGTGTTCGAGTATGATACCCCTATTGCAACTTTTTAATGGAATGCTATAATTTGTACATGTATAACTAAAGAAATAAACAATACCATAACAATTAAAAAATGCATAACATATCTATAAAATATCCTAGTAAAAACCTTAATACTATGATTCATACCCTTCAAAAATTAAAAAAGTTAATACTATTCTTTGAAAAAGAATAAAACCGTTAACATAATACATATCATATCAATCAATTAATCAATCAGTCATATCAATCAATTAATCATATCATTACTAATATGTATGTTTATTTTGCTATACCTTTTAGAACGTTTAATAAAGTGTTAGAGTATAATTTGCATATGTATAACTTAAGAAAACAACAATTCTTTAATAAATAAAAAATATAACATAAGTTTAAAACATTAAACTAATAATCTTAATATTATAATTTATACTTTTTAAAATTAAAAAGTTTAAAAAAACTTTATAAAATTTAAAAATTAAAACTTTGAAATATAATATGAAATATAAAAGCGGAAGCTTTTATTGCATCATTCATAGAATTCAAGTCTGAATATTAACCAAGTGTTATATACTTATAAAAACTATTTATACTAGAATATATACTAGTATACTAGTATATACATAGTATAAATTATATAAGTATATAACACTTGGTTAATATTCAAACTTGAATTCTATGAATGATGCAATAAAAGCTTCCGCTTTTATATTTAATATTAATAATATTAATAACGGTTAAGTAATCAATCAAATATTATCAATGATTATACTTTAATACTATGAAAATCAATCTTTGTTCACAATAGTGAGAAAGTTTTTAATAGGATTTTTCTTTGCAAATACGTGATATCCTGGTACTTAAGATTTCACAAAATAAGACTGAAGAAAATATCCAACCTACATATTCGAGAACTAAATTGAAAATGGCTGACGTCGTGTTAACAACTCATATCAGTTAGACCTCGTGACTTGATAACATAGTCTGATTGTACATTGAACATTCCAGAAGGCATGATGGAAGCACGTGATATCTTATCGATTACGTCATGATCTGCAATCTGATAAACTGAGCATTTCTTTTCTGACTCTAAGTACGGTAAGTCCCACTATTTTTCGATATGTACATATCGAATAATAATATGTTGTATGAATATATAATGTGTTGCTTTTTATACGAATGTTTAAGTATAGTTGTTTTTTAAAGTTTTGCAATGTTGGTATAGCGTATTATAATATATAAAACTTGGTTAATACTCATACTTGAATTCTATGAATGATGTAATAAAAAACTTCGCTTTTATAGGAAATTTAAGTTACTGCTAAATATATTATTATCCAGTTAAAGAATGAATGATTATACTTTAGCAGTATAAAAATCAATCTTTGTTCACTAGAGCAAGAAAGTTATTTAATAGGATTTTGTTTGCAAATATATAATAACAAGTTTACTTAAGATTTTACAGAATAATAGACTTTGAAGAAAATATCCGCAGGGTGAGATGAAAAGAATTAGTGTCTGTTAATAACTCATATTAGTTAGATCACATGACTGATAATACAACCTGATTGTAGATAGATCATCATTCAGAAGGTATAAAAGGGGAGGCACGTAATGTCGATTACGTCACTATGTGCAATGCATCAAGTTAAACGTTTCTTTTCTCACTTCAGGCATGGTAAATTTATTATTTTTTTCCATGCATATATCAAATTTTTGCTATCTTATTGTATTTTTGAATACTTTATTAAGTTAATTTTTTAAAATATTTTTAATTTTTAAACTGAAGAACTTATTAATATATCGCTCTTAACGTTTCGAAGTGTATAATTATAGGATATAATGTGGGTAGGATGATAACATAGAGAAGATTTATATTTAACTAAAGCATAGTGAAAGTTACAATACATATACTATACTAAACGAAAACATAGTGAATGTTTTAGTCTTATATACAGATAGATACGCAAACTCACTTTTGATAAACTGTAATTTTTTCTGCTAACTCGTAGTACTTGAATTGACTTGAATTTGAATTAATATGATTGATTGATTACTTGTATTTGCAATCTTGATTGGTTGATTTATTGATTGATATGATTGAATACTTTTATTTGAAATCTAATTGATTTAAGTATAGTTGTTTTTTAAAGTTTTTTTTTTTTAATTTTTTAAAACTAAATTTTTATTTTTTAAATTTTGGAAAACTTCTTTATTTATTTTTTAATTTTAATTATTATAACTTTTTTTTTCTTTTTACTTAAAAATATTTTTATTAAGTATATATATCAGTGGCGGCTCGTGACTGCCATATTTTGGGGCACTAAATGACGGACAATTTTATTATTTTCTTACCATAATTTTTAAAAAGAAATCTTTTCCTTGTTTAATGGCAGAACATTTTGCCAAAAAAACAAGCAAGGATTTCTGGTAAAGAAATAGTGGTGAGAGAAGGATAAATTTCGCAGTTCTGCATTTAGTGCCCCAAACAATTTCAGTCACGAGCCGCCACTGATATATAAGTATATAGTATATAGTGCGTATATATATATATGTATATAGTGCGCGTGTGTGTGTGTATATGTATATATATATATATATATATATATATTAAACAATAACATGTTGAAAGTCATGTACATGTACAGGCAGGTAAACTCGCTTTTGCAAACTTAATTTATGAAGTTTTTAAATATTATTTTAATTTTGATAACTTAATTTTTTAAACTTTTTCAAAGTTTTAATTTTTTTAATTTTTTTCAAAGTTTTAAATTTTATAAAGTTTTTTTTTCAAAGATTTAATTTTTAAATTTTATATAAAAAAAATTTCGAAGTTTTAATTTCATAAAGTTTTTTTTTTCAAAGTTTTAATTTTTAAATTTTATAATTTTATTTCAAAGTTTTAATTTTTAAATTTTATAAAAAAAATTCAAAGTTTTAATTTTTTAATTTTATAAAGTTTTTTTTTCAAAGTTTTAATTTTTAAATTTTATAAAGTTTTTTTAACCTTTTTAATTTTAAAAAGTATAAATTATAATATTAAGATTATTAGTTTAATGTTTTAAACTTGTGTTATATTTTTTATTTATTAAAGAATTGTTGTTTTCTTAAGTTATACATATGCAAATTATACTCTAACACTTTATTAAAAGTTCTAAAAGGTATAGCAAAATAAACATGCATATTAGTAATGATATGATTAATTGATTGATATGACTGATTGATTAATTGATTGATATGATATGTATTATGTTAACGGTTTTATTCTTTTTCAAAGAATAGTATTAACTTTTTTAATTCTTGAAAGGTATGAATCATAGTATTAAGGTTTTTAGTAGGATATTTTATAGATATGTTATACATTTTTTAATTGTTATGGTATTGTTTATTTCTTTAGTTATACATGTACAAATTATAGCATTCCATTAAAAAGTTGCAATAGGGGTATCATACTCGAACACTTTGAAAAAATAAACACACAGGTTAAAGAGGATAGGAATACATTTTGTTTTAAACAATTCATTTTGAATGGTGGTTTTATCCCTTTTGTAGAATTATATGGTAACAGTTTTTATATACAGGTGAATGATAAGTAAATATTATTTAATTGAATAGCATTACTTAGACAAAATTTGAAATATTATACATTTTTTTTCTTTTTTTAGTATAGCATTACATGAATACTTAGTAAATGTTTACTTAACTGAATACAATTTTTAGTAAAATGTTATATGAATACTTACTAAATATTATTTAATTGGTTACAATTACTTAGATAAAATTTGAAATATTATACATTTTTTTCTTTTTAGTATAATATTATATGAATACTTAATAAATATTTACTTAATTGAATACAATTTCTTAAACAAAATTTGGAATACTACCTATCCTTAGCGACCAGTTTGGTCTCCTGCGGAATATTAGAGATATCGCCAAGTTGGCGTCCCTTTCGGCTACTAATTTTTCTTCTCGCACCCTCTTTATAGTGTGGATATGTATAAAATGCTATTTAATAACCAATGAGTATTTTCTTTTTAGTAAAATATTATTTGAATACATAGTAACTAATTTTTAATTGAATACAATTTCTTAAACAAAATTTGAAATATGAAAATATTATTTAATTGAACACAATTACTTAGATAAAATTTGAAATATTATATATTTTTTTCTTTTTAGTATAATATATGAATACTTAGTAAATATTTACTTAATTGAATACAATTTCTTAGTCAAAATTTGAAATATTATATTTTATTTTTTATTTTTTAGTAGAATATTAGTTGAATACTTAGTAACTATTTACTTAATTGAACACAATTACTTCGACAAAAATTTGAAATATTATACATTTTTTTTTCTATTTAATTGCTTATAATTATTTATATAAAATTTGAAATATGATATTTATTTTTCTTTTTAGTAAGATATCATATGAATACTTAGTAGATATTATATAGTAATTATTATTAAATGTTTTAAAATATTTTGTAATAACTTAAACAAAGTTTGAAATATGATATTTATTTATTTTTTAGTATAGTATTAGTTGAATACTTAGTAACTATTTACTTAATTGAATACAATTGCTTAGACAAAATTTGAAATATTATGTATTTTTCTTTTTCAGTATAGTACTATGTGAATACTTAGTAATTGTTTACTTAATTGAATACCATTTTTAGTAGAATGCTATATGAATACTTAAGTAAATATTATTTAATTGAATACAATTACTTAAACAAAATTCGAAATATGTTATATTTTTTCTTTTTAGTATAATATTAGCTGAATACTTAGTAACTATTTACTTAATTGAATACAATTTCTTTGATAAAATTTGAAATGTTGTTAGACCAAAAATAAAAAAGATGTTTCACTTACATACTATATATTAATCATTCTCAATAGTTATATAAAGGCAAATAATTTTAAAAAGTTGTAGATATTCAAATAAATTTATCTGTTTCGACAAAATTTTCATTTATGCATTTTGATATGATGATGTCAAAGTCGAGTGAAAGTCATTTACATGTATAGGCAGGTAAACTCACTTTTACAAACTTAATGTATGAAGTTTTCTTAAATATTTTTTAAATTTTTTTCAAAGTTTTATTTTTTTTAATTTTATAAACTTTTTATTTTATTTTAATTTTTTTATATTTTAAATTTTTTTTCTTAATTTTTTTTTTTTTTTTTAAATTTTGATAACTTATTTTTTTTTCTCAAAGTTTTAATTTTTTAATTTTGTAAACTAATTTAATTTTTTTTCAAAAGTTTTAATTTTTGAATTTTACAAAGTTTTTTTTTCTTTTTACTTATAAATATTTTTATTAAGAATATATATTAATTTAATGCTTTTATATAATAAAAAGAGGATGCATATTATTAAACTATAACATAATGAAAGTCATATACATGTACAGCCAGGTAAACTTGCTTTTGCAGACTTAATTTATGAAGTTTTTTTAAATATTTTTTTAATTTTGATAACTTAATTTTTTAAAACTTTTTTAAAGTTTTGTAAATGTTTTAATTTTTTTTTAATTTTGAAAACTTTTTTTAAGTTTCTTATTTTAAAAAGTATTAAGATTATTAGTTTTAATATTTTAAACTTCTATTATATTTTTTAATTATTAAAGATTTGCTGATTTCTTAAGTTATACATATACAAATTATACTCTAACACTCTATTAAAAGTTCTAAAAGGCATAACAAAGTAAACATACACTTTGGAAAAATAAACACACATATTAGAAAGGATAGCAATATATTTTATTTTATTATTTTAAACAATTCGTTTTGAATTGTTTCTACATGAATGTTAGATAAAAAGTTTTCACTAACACAATCCACCACGTTTAAAAACGAGGAAATCACGAAATCGAGATCTATAAGTGTTAATAACATCTCTCCTAGTTCTTCAAATTTTTGTCGATTATTTAATATATAACAGGAATGAAGGCCTTGAGATTTCTGATTAAAAATGCATCCACCACATTTAAAAATACGGTTTAGTATAGTCAATATATTATTCTCAATACATGCTATAAGTTTAGACTGTAACATGAGTTCATTTTCCGGACATATATGACTAATCATACATTTCTGTCTAATTAAGCTCGGTATATGCTTTTCATATATATGCCGAAGAAGTTCCTTATTCAAATCATGTGCTTTTTCTTTTAATTTCAGTAATTGGTACTCATTTAAGTCAATATGAGAATAATTCTTTAAATTTTTAATTCGCATGATAGAATTATTAAAATTTAACACTAATATTATGTTGTTGGCGACAAATGAGGAACTTTTATACCTCAAATTAAATGAAAAACTTTTATTGTAGAATTCGTACCAGCTATTAACATCCATAATAACTCCATTTTTCGTTAAAATTTCTTCACTAGTAATGCCGCTGCGTTTAAACTCTCTAATATGAATATAAAATTGTCTATTATGAAATTTTAAAATTAAAAAGATACAGTCAGTGAGTTCTTCTCGGAATATAATAGGATTACTGGATTTGATATTTTTAGATTGTGAAATGATATCCGGGGGTGGGGTGGCATTTTGTAATTCATCACTTGCTTGATAAAGGTTGCTTGCTTGTAAGTCAGCCATCTTTCGCCTAATAGTAGGTTCTTGAAGGGATTCGTCTTGGGAAGTTAATTTACTAACTGGGGTCGAGGTTAAGGCAGATTCAAAATTCATGTCTTTGAAAAATATATTCAAATAGTTTTTAGCAGAAATTGACTCTTGGCATGAATTCTCGACAGATGTTGTATCATCACCAAAGGTAGGGATAGAAAAATTCACACCGACTTCAGATTTCACATTCGGTGAGTAATCAGTAGTAGGTAAATCACATGATATTGTCATGTTGTCAGTGTTCAGTATATTAGGAACTTCCAATCTTGATATATTTAATTCACTTACGTAAGTAGATTCATTAGGTTCTTCTAAACGTTGATACTTTGAAGTAGTAACCACTTTATCGCAAGATCTTTTTAACATATTTACTATAGAGCCCACATTCAAAGATAAAGGTAGCATTAGATGAAGTTAGAACAAAAATCAATTGATAACTGAATATTCGCAAACAGCATATCTCCAAATATATGTTAAAAATCGGTGTCGGTTACAGTTAAACACTTTAAAAATTACTAATGCCACAAATGGGTCCTTGAAATCTCTAAACTTATTAAGAAAAAATAATAGTTCGTCCTTGACCGGACTCGAACCGGTAACCCCATGGTTAACAGCCATATGCGCTATCCAATTGCGCTACAAGGACGTTAAAATAGAAAATTAAAAAATAAAAACTATCAGAATGTTAAATGTTGTGATGCAATTATAACTCCCGTTAAGGTAAATTAATATTAAACGAAAGCATAATAAAATGATAAGTATTTAGAAAAGATAGTGTTCAAAAATATGTTAGTAAATGTCGGGGCACGGTTTGCCAGGTGGATAGCGTATCAGTCACAAAAAAAAATGAAATTTGAGTCATAGTTCATAGGTTCGAAACCAGGGTTTGGTAAAAATGAACCTACTCTCGTGTGTAGAATCGATAAAATAAGTTAAACTAAAAAAATGAAAATCGTATACATTAAAGTAATTCTCAAATAGTGCATGGCATATCAGTTACAAAAGATGAAATTTGTTACGAAGTTCGAAACTAAGGTTTAGTAAAATGATCACCCTTCCGTACGCAAAATCGATAAATATACATTAAAGTAATTCTCAAAGTGCAGTAGTAGTTAAAATAGGTACTGTTGACTTATCTTAAGTAACCGACAAACCAACGCCCATAAATGAGAGGGCCACAATTTTTGCCTTGAAACATCTAAAATCTCGACTTACAGGTATAGTTTCTTGGCTTGATCAGTTAAATCTACTTCAAATTATCAAGTCAAGAGACTATTTTGTTACAGGTTCGATTCCAAGTGAAATTTTTATGAAAAAAAAACCCAATTACAATAGTTTCCAATTCATGCCCGTAGAGGGCGCCACCTAACATTTTCATGTCCAAATTCTAAGTCGATTCCAAAAAATAAGCTTCCCCTCAACAAGACCTAACCCCTTATGTTATAGTATAACATTACCGTATATGGTTATTAATTCAAACCTTAAGATGCTACGAGAAATTAAGCCCCATCTTAAAATTTAGCCCCCACCTACCCTATCATACTATAGTATGATCTAGATCGACTCCTTACGTTCGAAAACTATCCATAATTTCCTTCTAAACTAATACTACCCTACTATAGCATGATCTTTCCGCACTTTATTTTAAAATCTCACAAGGAGGGAGGGGGGGGGGGTAGCAGAGAAGGAAGAAGCGGGCTACCAGAAGACACTTTCTATAATTTTCTTCTAAACTAATACTCTCCTACTATAGCATGATCTTTCCACACTTTACTCTTATCTCACTATCAGATTATCCTATCTTATCTCCTTTCCGACTGATAAGAACTTAACACACATATGTCTCAAACCCTCTTATACTATTATAGTACGATTTCCTCCTCCACACTCCACCCTCCCTCGCAATCGAACTGTCTTTTTTATACTACTTACATATTTCCAAAGTAATATTTGTATTGCAATAATTTATTTGTACGGATATATATTGGTATAAACAAACGAAAAATTCGTCAAGAATAAAAAAGTAATAAAAATAATGATTTAAAAAAACTAAAATTCAGAAGTGTGCTGCCTTCCCTAAATTACTGTTCTATTTTGAGCCCTATCACACTGATGGTCAAGCTTTAGGATCTTTTTAATATTTCTATATTCAGACATCCCCGCACACACACACACACACACAAATGTTATTTTCCTAATACAAAATTTTCAGGGAGCTCGAAATGTTTCCGAACGAATGATATTGAAAAATAAAACCACCGGTAAAAAAGTTGCTCTTATTTAGTTTATTACTGCTATAAAATTTTAAACAGTATGAGACAAACGTTCTACTAATTCTTCCGCCTCCTTAAAATTTGTGGAAAGTCGAAATCTTCTTGTAAAGAAGTCAAGATTTAAAAGATACTTAATTCTAAGTAGTCAGGAGATCTAAAATTTAGATCTCTACTGAAAGAAACAAATTCCAAAAATGCCAAATAAATAGATTAAGCTGGCTTGTAATCGAAATCGAGGAATGGTCTTTTAGCATGTTGAAATTCAATTCAGTTAGAAAATTTAATCTTAGCAATTTTCGCGCATCGATGAAAATGCATTCGAATACTTTTGAAATGCACCACGGTAATGCATATAAATTTCATTATGTTTAAAATAGTGTAACATCATTAAAATATATGGCAAACAATTGTTCAAACCATTATGTAATAGAATTCTTTTGTGCGATCCTGTAAATGAACAATAAATGTTTTGCGCACCATATTCTACAGAAAGCATGTCTTAGTACAGTTCATAAATACATACCAGTTTCATGTTTTAAATGGTGTAACATCACCAAATTGGACTTGAAACGATTATTGCCATTGACCGTAATTTAACGAAACTTTTGAGTTTTGACTGCCCCTGTAAACAAACTATAGATGCTACACATTTCACTCTCAATAGCGATCGGTCCGTAACGTCAATAAACGTAACAAAGCGTCAGTAACACATAAAAACTACAGGGTAATCCGAGTATATTCACGAGTGTTAGAGGACAGACAAACGGCCAGACAAATTGAAGCCATTAAGTCATTGACATTTTTTAACTATGTCGGAAAGTGTTAAAAAGAGAAAATTACCAACTTTATAATAAATTATTCGAAAATCTTTGATCAAGTTTTTTTTTTCTTTTCGGTTTCAACAACCCTGTAGAAGAAGAGAACATCTTCGATATAGCTGTCACCAACTTATCAATTGTTTAGGGGTTTCACTCTCCTGAAACTGACAACTTCTATTTCCGCATTCCTAAACTGATGTTAATCCCTACACCAAGAAAATATTTTCTACTCCCCTTAGATAACGTTTAAACTATAGGTTTACATGCGACACGCCTATTAAGAAGGCTGTTACACGCGAACTTGGCTTATTTTGAAATACGGATTAGCATTAGATTGTTAGCTGGAACCAGGGCCGAAACCAGCCTTTTTTGCACCCAGGGATTTTGGCGCTCCTACTCCCTCTTCCTCAAAGTATATTTACAAAGAGAATTTTACTAACTTTCTAATAGTCGACTTATTTTAAAATTTAAAATATGTAATCATAAAATATGTAATACTGAACTACGTAATCTACAATGTCGGATCCAAGGGGGAGGTCACAGGAGTCATTACTTCCCTCTGAACACGAAAAAAATATTCTAAAGATCATTTTAAAAATTAAATATACAGTAGATTCTCGCTTAACCGAGTTTCCGCTATAAATTATATTATTTATTTAACTTATAACTTATATTTTTATTTTCTTCTGATGGACTTATGGCTTTCATTATTATGAAATAACCATTACAAATGAAGTGTTGGGTGAAGATGAAAGAGCAGCCGTAAAAGTTAGAACTCTGATTTTCTGGTCAGAATGGAGGGAAAAAAATTACCATAATAAAAAAAAAATAAATTATGGCCATCCCCCCCCCCCCCCCCCCATTCTGACCAGAAAATCAGAGTTCTAACTTTTTTCGGCTGCTCTTTCATCTCCACCTAACACTTCATTTATAGTGGCTGTTTCATAATAATGGAAGCCATAACTCCATCAGAAGAAAATGATCCATTCCAAAGGTATAATCTTTCACTTAGCGGCCGGGCCACATGCCCCCCCCCCTCCCCCCTGGAACTCGACGACTTCCTTACTCAAATGCTAAAGCAGTTGTGTAAAAAGATAGCTTACTGCTTATTCATAAAAAGTATCTCATGCAAATAATAAATGAAGGGAAAATAACCATTAGGGAATCCAAAAGTACATATTTGAATTACCAATGAATTTTTTCAGAAAGTATAGGAATGTATAGGAATAGGCTAGGTTTAGATATTAAAATAGAAATTTTGATTGAAATACTTTTTATAATTCTTGACATAATGAAATTTTAAGCTGTAAGTTTCGAATAATTAACATGGATGAAATTTTAACAAGTATCAATAGCATATTTTAAAATGTTGCATTCATATTCAGTTTTTATATGTACAGTCGAGGGAAAAAAAATACCCCCTACTAAATGTGCAACAAATTATCGTAGAAGAAAGTTACTAGTACCAAACGATTGGAAATAAAGTCTTCTTTTAAATGATGCACATAAAATTTGCTTAGCGAATCATCTACAAATCAAAACAGTCCAAACTTTGTTTTTTTCTATGGCAACACCCAATTTTGAGAAGATATTTTGAATCTCCGGTTCATACTATTCCTAGATACGAAATTTCAAGTCATTTGGATGTTAAGTTTTTGAATTATAAACATTCAAAATTTACAGCTTATGCTAAATTACATTTTCATATTTTTATTAATATCTCCTGAAATTACAATCCCAATGTGATAATTTTTTTGTATGATTATAATACTAAAAACTCCAAACATAAGTACATTGAATTTGTAATTTAAAAAATTTTATAATATGAATTATGAAATTAATATTCGAAAAAAGTATATGGATTGCAACCTACAATTTTCTTGATGAATTAATATTTATTGTGTCCTGCTTTGTGCGCATCCAAAATTTCAAATTTTTCTTCCAAATAGTTCTCAAATTATACTTTACTCGTTATATTGAAATATTTGGGCTGGGAATACGGTGTCAACTTGGGCGTAAGTCTGTCTTACGATGTAAACAAAGCGTAAACCGTATTTCAGTCCCTCGCGATCTTTTACGCTAACCTGCTTGAATCCTTTCTACACTGTAAAAAAAAAAAATCTGTAGTTCTACAGATGTAAAGTTACATGCTTACTAAACTTTCATCTGTAACTGCAAAAAAAAAAAAAAAAAAAAAAAGAGCTGTAAACCTACAAAACTAGTTTTTGTATAAAGTTACAGAAATCTGTAGCTTTACAAATGAATCTGCTAAAATTACAGTAATCTTACGAATATTTTATCTGTAACCCTGGTTGCAGTTACATGAAGAGTTCTTAGGCATCCAAGTTTCCTAAAAAACTCTTAGTAACCTTACAGATTTTTTTATTTTCGGTGCAAAAGTGTACCTGTTAAATGCAGTTTTGTTGTTGCCGTTACATAAAAGTTCTAGGAATCACAGTTTCCTAGAAAAACTTTAGTAACTTTACAGATTTTTTTTTTTTTACAGTGTACGTTCATGTGGTTGGCAAATTATTCAAAGGGATCCTGATATTGCTAACAGTCTCACTGAATCTATGACATGGAGATTACAAAAAGTTCTTGATAAAACTGGTTGCTATACATCATATAAACAGGTTTCCCCATCTTTTTTAAAAAATTAAACGCGAACATGTAGCTTATTAGTGGGGGTGGAGATTTTTTTGCCTGCTCATTTTTTGTGCACTAATCTGTCCATAATTTTCTGCTACTCTTTTGTTAAAGCTTTATCATATAAAATATTTTTTCTTATTTGGTGTAATCATATTTTTTTATTTAGATAAATTTCAGTATTTTAAAATGTTAGTAGCAAGTTGCTGCCACTACTGATTTTTAAGTTTCATTATGTGTACCTGTTTGTCCTTGTATTATTACCACGTTTACGTTTGGTTGATGTTTAATTTTGAGGAAAGAAACTGCGAAGATCAGATTAACGTAAAATTTCAGAGACCTAAGCTAATTTGGGAGTGTACACATGAAATAATTAATTTCAATGTACTCTACAAAATGGAAGGACACGTTAAATGTTTTTTGTTCTTTTCAAATAGATACCGAAGATGTATTTACGGAAAATGATTAACATAATTCTTACATTGTATAGCTACAAAACTTCGGTCAAACAGATTTTACATAATTTAAACCATTATATCCAGAATGTTGTCACTGAGATACTCAAAGCTAATTAAATTGTTTACAATATTACACTGAATGTCTCTAAGATAAAATATTCCCACGAAAGTGTTTGATTGTTATTTAAAAATGCTAATTTAATCTTACTATAACTTTCGTATATCAATCAAAAATTATAATCTGTACAAATAAGTGTCAATGCTCAGTTTTTAACCCATTAATAACGAGCTTTAAATATATTAAAACACGTAAATTAACGCGTGAATTTATTTATTAAAGGTGCATATCTATTATTACAGACATAATCACAATTAATACAATAAACCCAACAGGAGTGAAAAATTAGCCGGGGCCAGGACTCGAAACTGGGACCACAGCGTACCGTGCTGTTGCTTTAACTACCGATTCGAGTCCTGACCCCGGTTAATTTTTCACTCCTATTGAGTTTATTGTATTAATTGTGTCTAGGTCTGTAATAATATATCTGGAGCTTTAAACAATAAAAAAATTTCTTCCATAATTTGCTTATTTAGATCTATTCAAATAGAGAAATTAATTTAAAAAAAAATTACAAGTTATTTTTATGACTTTCTGATACGCAAGTTTTCTTGCCAATCGGCAGTAATGAGAATATTGCGAAATTTCGAATGAAATATCAAAATAAGTTTAATCATAGAATTATTAACACGATTTCAAAGGATAATAACGAATATAAACGTCTTTTTAACACAGATTTAGTTTTAGTGCTTCAAGTAAATCGGAATATAAACCATGCGAACATATCTGAAAAGATTTAACAGGACCTCCACCCCACATCCTCAAAAAAAGTAATGTCGAAAAAAAGTTATAAAAATATGCCATTAGCAATCGATTTGGGATTTATTTTCAGACTAAACAGTTATTTGTCGTTTTTTTTTTTGTTCCCATTATTTTTTTTATACTGCTTGGAACTATGCTTTATTCTAAATTTTGTATTCGTCGATATTTTTCACAATTCTGTCAATAAATTTGGAAAAAAGTGAGTTAAATAAATTCAAAATTTGAGAAAAATCACTGTAAAAACACCTATAAAATTCCAATCACATCCACATATTCGAAAACTATTTTAATTACAGATACCTTAAATACTTTAAAATCAGATAATTCAACACTCGTAAATATTATAAAACGAATATTGAAGAGGATTTTACTGGATATAACAGTAGCCGAAACATACTAAGTGAGTGAAATGGTCATATTGGTAAGAAATAATACATTTATAGAAGTACCGTATTTTATGGAAGAAACGCCGCACACGTCGTAATCGCCGCACTCCTCAAATTGGCCTGAATAAGCTTAAAAATATGGTAATCGCCGCACCCGTTGTAAACGCCGCATTCATCAGAACGCTACTTTTGCCGACAGCGTCACATTGACCTAACTTTAATCAAAGTTTTCTGAGCAGTGTAGGATGCCTCGTTTTTAATATCTTAAGATGTCTGAAGTTTTATTTAAAATATTTAAATCCGATTTTAAATATTTTGTGAATTTTTAAATTAAGGAAACTCAGTTGGTTTTTTTAAAAAAATTGTAAACGCCACACTTGGAAAAAAAATTAACTTTTAAACTCGTAAACGCCGCGGCGTTTCTTCCATAAAATACGGTAAGTCATTTAGTCATTCTGTAGCATTTCAACAATCGAGTACCGAACTTTAATTTGGATGCAGCCCCTAAAATACGCTAATTTTCAAATAATTAATTTCTCTGAAACTAATAAAAATTTTCTGAAATTTTTTATTAAGGTTAATTGAAGGGTGTTGAATTTATTTACGGCGTCAAAATTGGGCCCTGCCATTACAAAAAAAAAAAAAAAAAAAAAAAAAAAAAAAGTTTGGGGTTTGTTTTGGTATCTAGATAGCCCCTAAGCCAATTTTATATACATAATTTAAAAGTAAACTTTCTTTCCAATAGTTTGGTACCAGTAACTTTATTCTACGGTATAATTTGATGCAGAGTTAGTAGGGATGTTTACTTTTTATTCCCCACGTCTGTACTTACAATAAATACCCTTCAATAACAATCATTTTATACATATTATATAATTATTAAATATTATCGCATAACTTTGTATTTTTTCAGTTGTTGTCAGTTGTTAGTTGAACCATTTTTAACATTTTCCAACATAGTTGAAAAGGGTTTATGAATTCGATTTGTCTCAGTCTGTCTGTTTCTAACTCGCTTAAATATACTTAGATTGTCATGCAATTGATATATGTTAATGAGGTTTACTGTGGCATGTTCAGTATCGACAATGAAGAATGTAGCATTTATAATTCATTTACAGGGACACCCAAAAGAATTTTGTCATATTACGGACTATTGGGAAAAATTGTTTGCGGTGTAATTTAATCATGTTGAACTATTTCAAACATATTTAAATTGATATGTATCACTGAGGTGCACTAAAAGAGGTTTACTACATGATATGGTAAACAAAGTATTCAGCGTTCATTTATAAGGACCCGCAAAAGAATTCTGTTACAATACTGTCTAAGAACATACTTGCTGGAATTGCGTTTTGGGTACACATTTTTAAGTTAAAACTTTTTACCTATTACTTTGCTAAAAGAAAAAAAAAATCAGACACACAATATGTGGTTTGTTTAATAGCACGTAAATTTGTATCTGTTGATAAGACTTCCGGCGGAATGCTTCAAACTGGGCTGGTCGGCATAACAGCTGACCGCCCGCTGATTTGGCGACAGATTAAACACAGAAGACTGTACTACTTGGACCACCCTTGTGATGGCTATATCCTTGGCAGGCACGCGCTCTCTCAGCAGGAAGAACATCACAGGTTTGAAAACATTAGCAATTTACCGCATCAATTACTCAAATTGCCCAACTGAACTTTATTGCTTTTTGATAGTCACTTTCACTATCAGTTTGTGACCTTGGACTTGGCCCCCAAGGAAGCCAATTTTATCTTGCATAGATCTGTCCCACTGACACATTTTCCTGTTGTCATGCTGTTTAGTTTTTTATTTACAGGCATCCGTGATAGAATATGCTCCAGGACATGTAGGAAGCATCCTGAGTAGTTCTATAGCACTTACCCATCGATTCCTGTACATCAGTAGCCATTCCCCATTTTCTTTCCCTCTCACTGGAAAAAGCGAATTTTCCTGACATAATAACAAAATCAATTTCATATATATTCACTTGCACACATTTTTCTTTATTTACTGTTATAAAAATTCTTCAAAGCAGTTTTAAATCTTGATGGATTATTATTATTTCTTTAATACATAAATATATACATATTATTTAATGATCTGAGAAAACAAGCTACACATTTTCGAATGTGCGAGGATGCTCAACATGCAGTTATGTCACCTAAGATATATTTTTTAATATCGATTTCCATACATCAGCATAGGTTATTTCACAGAGCTCATAGTGGCTTCGGATGATTACTTTCTCCACTTTTAATACTTTCCAGTTTCGGCAATACAGTAGAGCGCCGATTATCCGAACAAGTCGGGACCGACTCTAGTTCCGATAAATGGACAGACAATTTAAGGGATGTTTCTGACTATACTAAAAGCTTTCACACGTTATCTAAGCTTAGGACTGGCAGCACCAATTAGTGCTGGCATATTTATTTATTTTGTCTTTTTAATTTTTTTTTTTGTTTGTTTGTTTACATTTTTATCATTAATTTTTTTTTCTCTCTCTCTTTTTATCCTTTCCTGAACTCCAGCGATTATAATTTAAGCAAAAAAGCTTTAGATTGTTGCTTGCTTCAGTGAAGACATTCTTTTCAATGCTGCCATATCTCTAATTCTTCTTAAATATGTTAGTTGAATAGGATCCACATTCTTCTGCCGTTCGAGCCATTGTATAGTTGTTTCCAAACTTTCAAAGGCTTCGTTATGTGACAGACCTGGGTTATTTTCAGAGCATTTGTTTTCATTTACTTCGTTTCTTTTTCATCACCATTTAAAATCTGATGTCCAGGGTCATGTACTTCACTATTTAATCACTCGTTAATTTCATTTTCTTCATAACTTAAGATTCATCCCATCTCCTTATTGTTTTACATTCCTCGTTTTCTGATCCACTATCAGTTTTTTCTTTATTTAAAATTTTTCCCCAAACCAATGGATAATTGGGAGTTCGTTTAAAAAAAAAATTGGGGAGAAATAGGATGTTCCGGATAATTGGACGTTCGGTTAATTGGAGTTCCAATAATTGGCGCTCTACTGTACTTGAAAAGTGTTTTTGACTTCGCTTTGCCTGTCTGCCCATGCTCTAACTCTCGTAAATACATTTGGATTGCCCATGTAACTGACATATGTTACAGAAGTTTATTGAAGCAAGTTCGCTATTAAAAATTATGTTCGCTTATAGGGACACAAAAAATAATTCCGTTACGATGATCTATCGGAGAAAAATTGTTTGCAAAGTATTTCAATTATGTTACTCTAACTTTAAACATAATGAAATCGATTTGCGTCACTGTAGTGCACTATAACATGCTTCTAAAGCCTTTATCGTCTACATACAGAGGCACACAAAAGAATTTGATTACAGGGCTGACTATGAACAACAATTGCAGAAATTCCGTTTTCAGCTGTGCTAAGCATTTTTAAACACCTAATTTTTAGTACATTACGTTGAGTGCAAAACACAGTACTGCATGAAAGAAATCACATACCTTATCGGCTGTGGGCAGCAGTTGCAGAAAGTGGATTTTTATTGCGTTGTGTGTTTTTTAAATTGTTTATTTAGCTATTTCATTTCATCGTATGAACAAATGAAATTTATTAAAAAATATTCTGTAATTGTTGGAAAGTGTTTTATAATCTATGTTCGATGCATTATTTATTATTATTATTATCATTATTATTTAGGGTCTAAAGAAAACATACGTACTTAGATTTACATTAATTTGGTTAATGCATTTTCTCTTTTAGGAAACGTATGAATGAAATTAAGGGGGCTGGTCACTCAGCTTCCGTTTTCCCCTAACTAATGTAATGTCTATGAGCATTTGACGCATTCGTATATTTAAAATATCTCCTCGGGAAATTAATACTATTTTTAACTTCTATTTTTTGTGTACACTTCTTAAAAGGTAAAATGTGTCTCTTTTTTTCTTAGTTCTCAAAATATTTTCAAAGTATAGACTTAATTTTATAGGAAGTGTTAAAATCTTACTCACAGTTCGCCCGCTTTTAACACATAAAATATTAAATTCAGCATCGATTTTAGAAATATTTTGAAAACTAAGAAAAAAAAAGAGACATCCTTTAAGAAGAGAACACTGAAAAAAGATGTTAAAAGTATGAATTTCCCTAGAAGATATTTTAACTATGCGAATGCATCAAAAGTCCATAGACTTAACATTACGGAGGAGAATTCCAAAGCTGAGTGACCAGCCCCCAAGTGTGTTCTCAAATCCAAAAGGACAACTTTCTGACATAAGTTTTAATTTATTTTTGTTCGAAAATGCATGAAACTAGCTGGTGTTGTTGTTCAGAAACTATGTCATCGAGCTGTTTTTTCCATTTTTTTGCAAACGCAATAGATCTTTCAGAAAATAGTATCAAAGTGGGCGTTTTGAACCGAATCTCCGCGCGAAGGAAGAAAGAGCACTCAAGAGCGGGCGGAAAACGTGTTTGTCACGTGATCAAAATTGCTTATAACTCAATAGGTAATTGATGGGTCAAAAAATGGAAAAAACAGTTCAATTCCAAATCGCTTCCATGGCCAGGCTTTCCAATTTTCTACCTTTCCGTTAAAAAATGAATTTGTAAATGTGCCAAAATATTTTGCGCTTGTTGAGCAGAGCAGTTAAGAACAGCCTTAAGAATTTACTTGTGTTGTATAAACAAAACATTTTATCATTTGGGACACGTAGGATTGAATTCAAATTTAAACAAAAAAATTATAAATGGAAAAATGCATAAAGGAGAAATATGTAAATGAAACACTACTGCAATCACCCCCCCCCCCCCCCCTCTCCTTCCAACTCAATCGGCAATGTGTTTTAGCTATGCATTCGAATTCGGAGTTCAAATGCCTGATTAATCCCTCTCTCTCTTCCCCCTCTTCTTTTTTTCCGAAATAGATTTCGAACAGACGTTCGAATATCGTAATCCGATTCCGGTTCGTTCCAATGCTTTTGTCCATATCACAAAAGGAAAAACAGAACACCGGTTATTTCTCCCTTTACAACTGGCACATGAACAGATTTCTATTCTTCTTTCTAATATTTTGCTTCAATTTTCAAACTATCTACGATTACATCGATAGCCCGACTATACATGGATAATTTGAAAACCCTTCTGAAAAATTCATTTCGGCAAGCGATTGGGTAATGTGATCTGTTAAAGGTGAAATGAATAAATCAAGTCACCCGAGTTCGAAAGCTATGCAAGAAATGTAAGAACTATAATTTCGTGTCGATATACCTTTATCTAGAATCTGTATTAGAAAATTAATATAACCGAATAAAACGTGTAATTGAAAATTAGCTTCATAAAAGGAATCCAGGTTGAATATAATAATAAATCTGAATAATATATATTTTAGTGCTAGCTTTTATTAGTACAATTAGTACAGATTAAAAAAAATAATAATAATACAATTTTATTTTGTTCACAAATGGACGATGGCATTCTTTTGATGAAAAATATGTTAAGGCTGTTCTTAACTGCTCTGGTCAACAAGCGCAAAACGTTTTGACATATTTACAAATTCCCTTTTTAACGGAAAGGTATAAGATTGGGAAGCCTGGCCATGGAAGCGATTTGGAATTGAACTGTGTTTTCCCTTTTTTGATCAATCAATTACCTATTGAGTTATAAGCTAATTCGATCACGTGACAAACACGTTTTTCGCCCACTCTTGAGTGCTCTTTCTCCCTTCGCGCGGAAATTCGATTCAAAACGCCCACTCTATTTTCTGAAAGATCTATTGCGTTTGCAAAAAAATGGAAAAAACAGCTCACTTACATAGTTTCTGAACAACAACACCAGCTAGTTTCATGCATTTTCGAACAAAAATAAATTAAAACTTATGTCAGAAAGTTACCCTTTTGGATTTGAGAACACTCTTAAGTGTGGCATGTTAAGTATTGCATCACAAATATATATAAATAAAGCATTACACTGAAAGGATCATGTAAAAAGACAAATGTATAATTTTAAATTCTAGAAACATAATTAAATAATATTAATAATAAGAATACACAAAGTGTTCTCAAACTATTTTTTTTTTTGTCTGCAATCCAGGCCTGTAAGAAGTCGACGAAGTCAGAGGGGGACTTTAGGCTAATACACATCTGATCTTTTTTTTCTTCTATTATAAAGATAAATAACCATACACAGAAGTAGAAAGCAAATCTCCCTATCAGAAAACGTTTGATTGCAAATATTTAAACATTTTAAAACTAATATAGGTGCTATTATTATTATTAAAGAATTATGAAGTCTATAGGAGGTTCAGCCCATTCCTGCCTCCATCTGATCAGGGCTCTCTACTGCAATATATAAATGAGCTCTTCTATTAATACTTTTGTAAATATTTTAGAAATCTTCCTCCCTAATATTGTTGCAAGTATCTATTATTTTTTGCAAGTTCAACATTGCCATACGTATTATAGCCCATGTTTTCTTTTCTTGCAATATTTTACAGGTTTACATTTCTAATTTGATATACGGTCCCTAAACACAATGATATGCTAAATCGAAAATATTTAGTTATGATTGATTAAAAATTGAGTTTTAAGAAGTTTAATAACTCACTTCAACTTTAAAGATACATATACAATTTTTGTAATAATCTTGTTGCAGCAAAAGTAACTATTTTCTAATTGGTCCGTTTTATCAAGAGGGGTTGTATAAAATTTCAATAAGTCCAGTTTTTTAAAAATTAATGGTAAGACTTATTTCGTTACTCCATGACGTGAGAAGGTGTGGTCTCCCAGAGCGCACTGTGTCGACTATATTACTGAGATTTTTTGATGAAGAAAGCAGTTTGTTTTATAAATGTCTTCTGCGCAAAAATTTCTTTGTAAACCAAAATTGTGTTGCATTCTATTTGGTGATGGCAGTTTTGATTTCATACATTTTTCTCCCGGAGGGAATTTTGCAGCTCCCGGAAGGGGAGGGGGAGTTGGGAGTTACGGAGGTGGGTTTGCACTTTTGACCATACACAATGTTAAAATTTCAAATTTTCTGGAGGGAGGACATTTTGATGCTCCTGGGCCACCCCTGGATTCACCAATTGAGATGGGAATGCTTGTAAAATACCCGAAATTTTGCGAAAGAAAAGTTCCGGGTTTTCTTTCTACTTGGAACTTCGAAATTTCTTTTTTTGAAATATTATATTTACATTTCTGTAATAGCTTGAGTCTGATGTTTTTTCTTTCATATTATTTTTTTCATCTTCACGAAAACATTAACTTGGAAAATATAATCTGTAAGATAATTAAATACTATTTCTCTTATTAAAAATGAAATTTTATATTAAAAATTTTAGCAATAATAGCAATAAGTTAAAATGTTAAAGTTGACAACTTCTGAATAGCATTTGAAACTTTTTTTTTATTTGTACTGCTCTATGTGCAATTTTTCATATTATTTAAAGCCCCAGCCGTCAAAATCACGATAGTAACTGGAATTACTTTGTCTTTTTGTCTGCTTTTATCTTAATAAAAGACACTTTGACTTATTGTTTTAATATAAATGCATATAAATTAATCAGTATCGAGAAGAGACTACTTTTGCAGTATTAATAATCTAAGCCGCTTAGCAACATTTACATACTAATGAAAAGGAAATGCATCAAAACTCTTAAAACCAGATGCCCCCGGACCATGAAATTTGTCTGTTAATTCGGAGGTATACACTTATTCAAAGGTAAAAACATACAAATATGTAGGTGTTGGAGATTGAAAAACTGTTCGCTGATAGAGGTGTTTGTTATGGAGGTTTTAGTGTACCGCATAAGATGGAATGTACGATACTACAGTTAAAATTTTCTTTTAAGCGATATAAGATAAAATTATAAGGTCCAGCTCCCTCGTTTAAATTATACTTTTTTTTTTCATTTTAAGCGCACTTTTTTGTGTGTGTGCACTCAGCACTCTCATTGTAAAAAATCTCGCTATATTTGCTCTAACAAATACCTCATATAAACATTTATATACGTGCTTTTCAAAGTGGTGTTTTTATATGATAGGCACTGAGAGAAAGTTAGTAATTAAGCTATTGACCTGTAATTGGTAGTGAAACTACATGAGACATATTCATATCTAATAAATCGTTATAATCGTCTTCTCATTATAATTCCTGCTTTTATTGTAAACGTGACTTCTATGAACATCTTTTGCATGTTTTTCTACAATTTATTTTTTAAATTTAATTAATAATGATCATATAAGTTGATTTTTGAAGATAAGGGTTTTGCCAGATATCTATATCCTGTTTAAAATTTTCAAACCGTTGTTTGTTTGTTTGTTTCAGAATTACCGTAAACAATCAAGAGTGGCAAACTCTCAGAACGGTTCAGTATTGCTGAGTACGAATCATTTTTCTGTTCTGATCTTGCTGACGATCAGATTAATTTTATTGTTAAGGCTGTTCTTAACTGCTCTGCCCAACAAGCGCAAAACATTTTGACACATTTACAAATTCATTTTTTAACGTAAAGGTATAAAATTGAAAAACCTGGCCATGGAAGCGATTTGGAATTGAACAGTTTTTTCCATTTTTTGATCAATCAATTACTTGTTGAGTTATAAGCAATTTCGATCACGTGACAAACACGTTTTTCACCTGCTTTGAGTGCTCTTTCGTCCTTCGCGCGGAAATTCGGTTCAAAACGTCCACTTTGACACTATTTTCTGAAACAGCTATTGCGGTTGCAAAAAAAAAAAAAAATGGAAAAAAACACCTCAATGACATAGTTTCTGAACAACAACACCAGCTAGTTTCATGCATTTTCGAACAAAAATAAATTCCAACTTATGGCAGAAAGTTGCCCTTTTGGATTTGAGAACAGCCTTAAGGAATTTGTTTATTTAATTTAATGGTGATTTCCGTGTGAAAACGAATTTTCGATTCCCTCCTCTTACCCCCTCCCTCCCAAAAATATACAACAATTCTCTTTATTTTCCGAGAGTTACACCAAGATATCCCCCACCCCCCACCCACCACCACCACCAATGAAGAAAATGAGATAGCAAAAGAAACTTTTTATCTCGAATAAAAGAATTTCTATCTTCACTATTGAGGAAGTACTTCACAGAGAAAAAACTCTAGACACAAATTTAATTCGATAAGTTACTTTATTTGCTCAGTTGTCAGGTGACGAATTAGATTTACAAGAATGTCGGTTACGCCACAGTGGTGCTCAACTTAAATAAAATTATTGTATGTATTGAAAATATGCTATAGAGATGCATTTTCATCTCGTTTTCAACCGCAAAGTTGAGACAAAAATAAAAACTGAAACTTTCTGTCGCTATTCAATGTTTCCGCAGTGATGGCAGCTGAGAACTTGGAGGTCAGGGCAGAGGGGGACTGGCAAATGTTTGGATGAGAACTAAAAAAAAAAAAAGAAAGAGAAAAAAAAGTGAAATAAAATAAAAATAAATCTGAAATAAAATCAAGAGTAGTAGCATATTTTTCAATAGAGAGAGGGCAAGAAGAGATGGGGGAAAACATCTCCAGCTTTTGTCGAGCAAAGAATGGGTCCAAAGCCCCCGTCCTAGGCTCGGATTTCGCCGTGTGAAAAGATTGACACAAAAAACACACAGACTACGCTTTTCCCGTGCTCTTTGGAAAGCAACTAGTGTTTACCTGGAAGTTCGAATGTTTATGATTCGAGAGCTGAAGATATGTTTGATTTGGGAGAGATTTTCAATGAAGCGCTGGGTGCCAAATTCGGAAGTAAATTTTTAAGGTAAACAATGTTGAAGTGGGATCTGTGCAACCATAATAATGTTTCGAGAGCATGCTGTTGAAAAAAGGGATACATTGAAGGGACGATGTTCAGGAATTAGACTGCTTGTTACTTTTCTAAATTTAGTCCAGTGGTAAAAAAGTAAATTTATATATTCCATATTTCTTAAAAGAAAAAAAAACATGAATGTTACGCATTTTGCTTAGAGCTAGCCACTAATGAAAGCAGGAAGAATCTTGAAAACAGATAAGGATAGAGAATAAAAGTTTAAAGATGATCGATAATTTTTTTTAAATTTTAAATCATTATTATTAATTAACACTAACACCTAAGTACAAGTAAGAAAAATTAATTCTAAACTGGAATGAAAACTTCATAATATACTTTTTTAAAATATAGGCGTGTGCAATAGAACCAGTAGATGAATAATTGGAGATAGAAAATTTTATTGTACTGTGCCGTTATTATATCGGGTTATTATTATTATTATTATTATTTAGTTAATACCAAGTACTTTAAACGAACCTTCTTCTTTTTCTTCTCCCTCCTTATGTCAACAAAACTTCTTTATGCTATTGCAGATCGAAAAATATTTATCTCTCTTTATTCAATTTTTCTATAAGTCAGAAAATTTATATTGCATCAAAAGAGATAGAAGAGTGGCATAATTATAAAGATGATATCTTAATGCATCTTCTGCACATTTGGACCTATCCATCTCGGCGCTTTCTATCGAAATTTTCAGGTTTGATTTTGCAAGGTCCCTCTCAAGGAAGATCAATCAGTGATGTCGTAGACGCGCTATAGTGCGTCAGTAATGCAAACAATTGGAGAAGGAACACATAAAAGGAACTATGATGGATGTTTTAGGTTAATATTTTTCCAGAAAAAATATTTTTGGCTAATCTCAAGGGAGGCATATTTTGCATTAATATGCTGTTGTATTAGTACTAAAAATAAGACCAAGTTTTGGAAATGTGTACGTACCAAAAATTCGAAATTATAAAAAATCTAGTCGTATGACTGATAATGAGTTCTCGTGCAAAATCCGAGTAAATTTTTCTACAAAAATACTTCCTGCTATGCTTTCATTCACATTTAAATAACCAATATGATCCCTCTCTTCCCCACCCCCCACCCCAACCCGCAAAAGTTAATTAAATAAATTAATACAGTGAATATAATCGACTGTTTCTCCCTTTTTAATCTATAACCGGTATTAATTCTCACACCATTAAAACGGTTTAAATTAATTTTAGACCATCAAATATTTAAAATTTCTGAAAATGGGGGGGGGGGGGAAACTTTAATATTATTGAGGTGTTTATAATTGTTATGTAAAAAATAAATCATATAGAATGTAGATTTGACTATAAGCATAGAACGTACTTATCCTATAAATGATAGTAATCAGCGATTCTAAGCCATTCCGTCCAACACCCCCATCATACTAAAGATTTGAATTCAGACATCACTTTAAAATAACCGCCCTCTAGTCAGTAAACGGTCGGTCCTTTTTATGCTTACAAAACTACTGATGCACTTAGCCACAGAGAGGATTTCGAATCTATGGAGAACAATGCGGCGGTAACTGGTAACTGAAAGAAAATCAGGGAGCAACACGTGGTTACCTTTGTCGCAGCTTTCCGTTGAAAATCGAGTTTGGGGACAGCTGTTGTGTCGCTCCTTTTTTCCCTTTCTGTTGAAGGAGCCGTCGAAATATGAAAGGGATCACGCGTCAACTAATAAACTCCGCCATCAACGACATCACAAAAGCGTTTTTGTGATTGTTGCCCTTCTCATATCAGTTGTGAGAGACGGTGCTAGTGTAGGGCTTTCCCGTTTAAATTTGTATGTGGGAGGAATAAAATGATAATGTGAAATTATGTATTTATGTATATGTATGGAAAGAATTCTATTGAATTCTTTAATATGATCTTCGGCTACGCGACCACAACTTTTTTTTTTAACATTATGTAATAAATAAGTCCCGGACTTCAATGGCATATGCTTTTCTGAGTGTTTTTGCCGCTTTAGGTCATTTCTTAGAGCCTCTTCCCCAAATTTTTAGGTTATTTTAAGAATATGCAAATTTTACATTTTCAGAGACAGAGCACTGTTTAACCCTTTATGCCCCGACGGTACATTAAAATAACATGTAATAAAATTGATTTTATACATCGATTTAGTAATACAGTTTAGAATGAGTTATAGATACTTTACTTTATCTTGTTCTAAAAGCATTGTTGGTTGTACAAAACAAAAATATTTTTAAAAGGATGATTTCTTTTGCCTTTGCATCTTTTCCGCTTTCTTGACATTGAAAGATTGGGAGAGGGGGGGGGGGGGTTCAATTCGGAAATATTTCTATTGTAAGAACATTATATTTGTACATTTCCCAATTCTACAAAATGCTAAAAAATATATTTTAAATAAAAGATTTGAGTGGAGTTATAAATATTGCACAAAATCCCTATAAATTCAAAATTAATTTATTAATTTTAATTGGCAAAATCCTTCTAACTTTTTTTAAATTATTCTATAAATCTTCCAATGTAGTTTCGAAAATTCACGGAAAATGCTTTAGACGATGAATTTTCATGAATTCACAACTTAGGACATCAAGGGTCATTTAGTTCATTACTTTGCATGCAAAAAGAAAAAGATTTCCAGATGATTTCCAGAAATGTAAATCAGCATTCATCACAATCTTGATTAATTTCATAGTGCTCATATGCTAAATTTGATATTCCATTATCCAACAATTAGCGCTTATCATCAGAAGGACTTAGATAAATTTTATTCTGAGTTAATGTATATGAATGGCAGCCATACTATTCGTTCGTTTCTTTTATTCATTCATAAGTTTCAAGGAGTACATTTCAGATTTTAAACCGATGAACTCGAGAGCTAGTTCGCCGTCCAATTCATCCTTGAACTTGCCAAACGGCTCCTTGTTGATTTCCGAATGAAGCGGGTGGTTCTTGGAATAGTATGTGAAATCAAAAAGGGTTGGGAAATGCTGGCATTTTCTTTATATGTTTTCTTAATAAAATTGTAGTGAAAATCATCGATAAGTAATTTAGAGAGTTTTAATATTGTAAATCTGACATAGATCGGTCGGTTCATAAGTATACTAGTTTGTTTTCATCCTTTCGTCGGCATCGGCAGTTAGATCTTCATCATATGTTTTAAATAATTAAGTGGGTGAGGCACTAATTTTTTAGCTCTTTTTTATGATTACAAAGCAAAATATTTCTTCTTTTTCGCAGATTCTCCGTTGGTTTTCCATAAACGGAGTTATTTCTTAAATTAAAAAAGTCCTTTTTAAATGAGGATTTAATCTCCTTTCTTTTCTGGGTACAGTCGAACTCGGTTATAGCGAGCGCGAAGGGACCGTGATATTGGCTCGTTATAACAGGGTACTCGTAAAAAACGGGCTCGTAAAAAATTACACAAATTCATGCATACTTATTTTATTATACCAAGGCTCCCAAATGGTCAGCCAACTGAATACCAATATTTTTTTAGAAAAATTTTCTGTTTAGATTTTTCTTACAAACCGCCCCGGAATCACCTTTGAAAGTTAATTCTAGCGCAAACCTACCATAAAATTTTCTGTTAAAATTTATTGGCATTCAGTTGGCGGACCATTTGGGAGCCCTGTTATACATACTTTATTTATTTTTTATTTCTGTACAGTATAAAAGAAGTTGGTTAATTTGCTTTGAATTTTGTTATTGTCTCTTTCTTGTGTTGTTGTTCTTCGAAGAGGACTCTTGGCCCCAAAAACATCGTCATTTGAACCCCTGGCTTTGAAAAAAGTTTAAAGTTTTTCTGCACACTCAATTTCTGTTAGTTTCGGAATGTTAAAGGAATTTTTCCAAGAAACGTTATCTAAGCTGGAGAGGCGGAAGTCATTAGAAATTTTATGAATCACAAAAATATTGCGCGCTATAACCGGGGTTTGCTCGTTAAAAGCGAGTTATGCTCTCATAGACTTAACATTGTACCAACCAAGTATTTATGATTTCCTTGTTAAATCCGGGTTCTCGTGAAATCAGGGCTCGTTACAAGCGAGTTCGACTGCATTAAAATTAATATATTTCTCCAACCATGGCTCCTGCTTGAAGTGTAGGGCTTTATGAACAGCTGTGAGTTTTAATCAAAGTAGTAAATAAAACTTAAGATTATGATAATCAGTGATGTAATTCTGTTTATTATTTAAATTTGGGATGCGTTTAGGGGTTCCAACGAATTTTCTATTGCTAAGTAAACTTCGTCCACACACTCAGAAATGAATACTCAGATTTCACGAAATTTTCTTTGTTTTTGACGAAACAGTTTCCTGGGAAATGCTCCGAGCGAATATTTCGTCAAATTGATGAAATTACTTTCTTCACTTGCTTGACGATATAAATTTCGTCAAAAGTTTGCTGGTGGTGCCATCTATCGAACAGTTTGGAAGCTCCTGTATTTATGACAGGGGGGAAGAAAAAATTCACTTCTCGTTTTCCTCGGGGTGATTTGAACCCGCGGCCTTTGGCGTTAGAGACCGTTGCTCTTCCAACCTCTCCATTGGAGACTTGCATAGATTTGCTTTTAGATTGATGTAATGGACTCTGCTGCGTGTTTATGTTTTTATAAGTTAGATTGTAATTTTATCGGTGCTGCTATAATTTCTGAAAGTTTTAAGTAAGGCTAATTTATTATTATGGTTTTCTCATGATCAATGAATAATTATAATATGGTTTGATTAAATAATTTATTAGTGAAATTTTCTTTGCTCAATGAATGGTTAGAAAATGTCTGGTTAATTTGTTGCTCACAAATAACAAATTGTGAAGTGCATATTGCGTGAGATTTTATCACTTTGAGTAGAGGGATAAGATTTTAACACTTTACTGTTTATAAAAGGGAGAGGGATCAATTATGTTTATTTTTAATTTGATTGAAAACGGAATATACTTAAATAAATTTAAAAAAAGATATCCTGGAAATTTGAAATTTTTTAGACCAAATTTTCTTTTTGAATGGTTTTGAAGAACACAGGAAATTGATTCTTTTCGAATTAAAACATAACGAACAGCATATAAATAAATAAATAAATAAAAATAATAATAAGCATTCCTAAAAATTTTAACATCTAAAAAAATAACTAATGAAGCAGATATAACTACCTACATTTCAGTATTTTCTGAAAAGCACTAAAAAGTACTGTTTTAAAATAAATTATTACAGGACTATCATAAACAAGCAAATATCTTGCTAAAATCGCAGAATTTTAGGAGGTACAGCAACTGTTTCCTTAAAATGCATTGAGTCTGACCGTGATTGAGGCAAAACTTTCGTCAAATATTTGAGAGTTTACCTTTCGTTAAAAGTCACGTGATGTTGATAGGAAATGATCGTCAAAAACGACGAAATACAGCTCAAGGATTTCTGAATCGTCAAAAGCGAGAGTTTTATTTCTGAGATTGCATAAGAAGACAACATCTCGTCATTTACGGTCACTCTTTCAGGTGGAAGTGGGTATTCATTATGTAATTGGTGAAGATGTTTAGGGTAGTCAAAGTCCACCTCCACAATATACCCTATTTCAGATTCAATAGTTAGTGATAAGCAACCACTCTATTATGACTTGTCGCACACCATTTAAACCCAACAAAAGGAAAAAATTGGGACATCGCCCACACATACGTCTTTCGCATCCCAGTACATGATGAAACTGAGTGCTTCATTTTCGCTATAATCAGGTGCGTTGGGAAGTTTTTCATTTTCAGACATAAGCAGCATGTTGAAATTTATATCTGCGAGTAACTCTAAGGTGTTTCAGACATTTTTAAACAAGCTTGCAAAGCGAGTGAAGGTACGGTAAACAAGTGTGCACAATCAATATCATAATAGTGCTGACATAATTTCCTAAAATTTTGGAAAACATCAGCAAGTAGCACAACATCCTTCTTGACATATAAATCATGATATTATCCCAGTGATTTGATGTTGAATGTACTCCAGACCTTCTGGGCGTGTTCATATATCTTCTTCATCTATTGGCTCATTCGTTACGTTAAGTTATTAAGGCTGCTCTCAATTGCTCTGCTCAACATGAGCAAAACGTTTTGACACATTTGCAAATTCATTTTTTAACGGAAAGATATAAAATTGGAAGGCCTGACTATGGAAGTGATTTGGAATCGAACTGTATTTTCCATTTTTTGATAAATAAATTACCTATTGAGTTATAAGCAATTTTGATCACGTGACAAAGGCGTTTTTAACGCGTGGAAATTCGGTTCAAAACGCCCACTTTGACATTATTTTCTGAAAGATCTATTGCGTTTTTAAACAAAAATGGAAAAAACAGCTCAATTATAGTTTCTGAACAACAATACCCGCTAGTTTCATGCATTTCCGAAAGGTGCCCTTTTGGATCTGAGAACAGCCTTAAAAAAAGCTTCAACTGGGGGTAGTTCTTTTTCATTTAATTTTTCAAAGGAGGTGAAATACTCTCGTAAGGGAAAAACTTTTTCTTGTGAGAAGATCTAAATTACTATTTTTGGAAAATTTTCTTCAGGTATGGTCAATTGATCAGCTTGAAGGTTTTTAACAAGCTTTTCTAATGGCGAAAGCAAAAACTGAAATGAATCTATAAAGGTCATCTGTATAGGACATGTAGGCTTTTTTAATTTAAAGATTACCTAATTTTCCATAGAGGAGGTATTCTGTTAGAAAATGCTCTTTTGTTTCAAGAACATTCTACCAGATGGCAGCATCAGACAATCCTTCTTATTTGATCTACTGTGACAGACACTCAGAACAGTTAGTTTTTCTCCTTCCCTTATAGCAGTTGGCAGCAAAATGCTGGTGGATTAACAATCCAATAATATTCCAAAGGAATGATAATATGTTAAAAAAAACTGCAACGAACCATAGTTCAAAGTATTTCTTTGTGTTTGTAAATAGTCTTATTCATCTGTTTTGTTTTATTGTGAAGTATGATAAGTATTGTGTCCAGCATATATATATTATTCTAGTGTATTTAATCTTCAAATAAATGTTTTTTGTTCATCCTAAGAAGAATATATTTCTATTGAAATGCATCAAAACGTAAAGGTAAAACTTTTAACTTTTTATTGTTTACCTATTGAGGAATTTCGTATTCATGCCTTCCATATGGAATAACATTCCAACAGTCGATTATGAGACTGAAGTTATCTCAATATTAAGTATAATAATATGAAAGAAGAAAATATAATATAATTAAATTCAAAGAAATAATTATTTTCTGAATGTTGTATTTTTCACAAGTGAATAATATAAAAGAAAATTCAAAGAATTGTTCTTATTTTGAAATCAAAAGTATTGTGTGTTGATAAGAAAAGAAATTATTTTGAATTTTATTTTGCCAGTTTCTTATTGAAATTTTATTAGACAAGTTGCAAATGTAAATTTATGTTTTAAACAAACAATTGAGCATTTAAGAAAAGTTTTTCTGAAATCAAAAGTAACTTCAAAAATTGTTCTCAGGAATTTTATTTTGTTCTTATTTCATCATTAGCATTATACTTGAGTTTATAATTGTTGTTTTTGGTGTATTAATAAGATAAAAAGTTTTATTTTCTGTGAAATAAGCAAATATTATTTTATATTATAATGTCTGGTCTTAAAGAATCTCATTATGTTGATAAATTAACTGATGACAACTATTTAGTTTGGAAGTTCAAAATAGAACAATTGTTAATCAAAGAAGGTCTGTATGATGTTGTATTTGAACCTAAAAAGGAAAATGATGATAATTGGGTAAAAAAAATGATAGAAATGCTAGGGCATTAATTTGTTTAAATATCTCAGATTCACAAATTGTGCATGTCAGACATGCTAAAAGTGCTAAAGAAACATATGATCAATTGAAATCTATTCATGAAAGAGTAAATTTAACAAATAAACTTTATCTTCTTGGGAAGCTGTATTCTACTAAATATAATGAAAGTGTAAAAATGCAGGAACATATTAGAATGTCTTAGAATTAGCAGAAAAATTAAGAAGTATAGGTGAAGTAATACAAGATGATAATTTAATAGCTATTTTGCTCTGTTCCTTACCAAATTCTTATAGTACCTTTATAACTGCTATTGAAAGTAAATATGAAACAGATTTATCATTAAAATATGTTCAAAATAAATTAATTGATGAGTATCTTAGAAGAGTTGAAACTAAGCAAATTTCAACAAAATTTGAATCTATTGCTTTAAAGGGTAATAGGGATAAACTAAAGCATTTCAATAAACAAAAATGTTGTTCTCATTGCAAAAAGAATAATCACAACCGTGAAGATTGTTTTCACTTAAAGGCTAATAATACTAACAAAACAAAACCAAATTTTACTCAAGATAGATCACATCAACAATTTAAAAAACCAAACAATTTCTCTGCTACAACTGCTAGTCAAAATGAAAATCTATCAGATTCTCAAAACCTACATGAATTAATGGAAGAATCAAATTTTTTGAGTTTTGTTATGAAATCTCAACAAAATGGAAATAAAAACAAAAATTTGTCTTTTGTTATTGATTCAGGTGCGTCTGTTCATTTAGCTAATTTCTTGGAACTGTTCTCAGAATTAAAGAATTCGAATAAAGATACAATTACAATTGCTAATGGAACTAAATTAACTGCAAAGGGAAAGGGTAAATGTACTTTTAATATTGAAACACTTAATGGTCAGACAAATAGAGTTACATTAGATCATGTGCTTTATGTTCTCGAGTTGGATAGTAATTTATTATCTGTCCGATCTTGTACTGAGAAAGGTTTTGTTGTAACATTTAAAGATGATATATGTTTAATTAAAAAGGGCAACATCTTAGTTGCAGATGCAAAAGCTGATGAGGGGTTATACAGATTAAAAATAATACCTACAAATGAAAAGGTATATAGTGCTTCAGAAATATTACCCATTTGTTCTAATGTTAACTGCATTCTGAAATGGCACCAAAGGCTGCCATAGAAATTTGGAATCCATCAAGAAAATTCAAAAGGATAATTTAGCTTTAGGTATTACTGTGAATAATTGTTCTCATAATACTGAATGTTCAAGTTGCATAAAAGCTAAGCAAACAGAAAAATCATTTCTAAAAGAAACAACACAGAAGTAAAAAACCACTTGATTTGATATACAGCGACGTATGCGGTCCTGCGGAAACAAAAAGTATGGGGTCAAAAAGATATTTCGTTACATTTATTGACGATTACTCTCGTTATACACAAGTATATTTTATTTCTTCTAAAGATGAAGTATTTGATAAATTAAAAGATTATGTTGCATCAACAACAAATAAATTTAGATTGAAGATTAAATCCTTGCTTAGTGACAATGGAACAGAATATTGCAACGAATATGTCAAAGACTATCTTAAAAACTTAGGAATAAATCATGAAACAACGACTCCATATTCGCCGTCCTAAAATGGAGTCGCAGAAAGAAAGAATCGCTCGCTTATTGAAATGAGTAAAGCCATGCTTATAAATGCTAAATTGCCAAAAACATTCTGGGAAGAAGCCATAGCTACAGCAGCCTACTTACAAAATAGATTACCTACAAAATCAACTGAAAAGACACCATATGAACTGTGGAATGGGCATAAGCCAAATTTGAGTCACCTTAAAGTATTTGGATGCAAAGCATATGTGTATGTTCATAAACAGAAGAGACAAAAATTTGACGAAAAAGCCACTGAAGGAGTCTTTGTTGGTTACGATTTAAGAAGCAAAGGATACCGAATTTATATAGGTGGTAGAAAAATAGTGATAAGCAGAACAGTGAAGTTTTTTGAAAATATGAACTGTGAAAATGTCTTTAAAGAAAATCCTGAAGAGCTAATCTCAGATTTAATGCATTTCGATTTTTCAGAAGAAAATCTTGAAAATGATAGTGAAGCTATCCGAATAGAAAATACTGCAGAAGAAATAAAAATGGATGAAAAATCAGTAGATAGCCCAACAACTGAAGAAAGTGAAGATAATTTCCAGAGAAGAATATCTAACAGAGAGACTAAAGGAATTCCACCAGAAAGATATTCTTACAAAACTGAAGACAGTTGTTCCAAAAATCAAGATCCTGAAACTTTTAAAGATGTTTTACAATTACCAGTAAAAGATCAACAGAAATAGTTTCAAGCTATGAAGGAAGAATTTAACTCTTTAAAGGAAAATGAAGTATTTGAGCTTGTTACTTTACCCAAAGGCAAGCACGCCATTGGCTGTAAATGGGTTTACAAAACAAAACGTGATGAAAATGGAGAAGAAATAAAATGCAAAGCACGATTAGTTGCCAAAGATTTCACTCAAAAATTAGGCACTGATTATGATGAAACCTTCTCTCCTGTCGTCAAACATACAACTATTAGAGCTTTTCTGACCTGGGCAGCTTATCATAAAGCCAGAGTATTTCAAGTAGATGTTAAAACAGCCTTTCTACATGGTAAACTAGATAATGAAGAATTATACATGCATCAACCAGAAGGCTTTCATGATGAAGAAAATAAGGACAAAGTCTATAAATTAAAAAAGGCTGTATATGGTCTTAAACAAGCCGCCAAGTGCTGGAATGAAGAAATAGAGAATACTCTAAAGGCATATGGATTTAAACAAAGTGAAGCTGATCTGTGTTTGTTCAGAAAAGAAAAATCAAAGAAGACAATTCATCTCATACTGTATGTAGATGATATGCTGATGAGCTCAGAAGATGAAAATGAAGTTAATGAAGTAATAAATTACTTCATCTTAAGAAATCTTATCCCATAACATCACTAGGAGAAGCAAAATACTTCTTAGGTATAGAAATTTACAGAAAAGAAGATGGAAGTTATTTACTTTCACAAAGAAGTAAAATAAATCAATTAGTTAAGGATTTTCAGCTTGAAGAAGCCAAACCAACTTATACCCCAATGGAAACTAACTATTATAGTTTAGATAAAGAAGAAAATCTTTTATCATCAAATGATAATTATAGACAAGCTATAGGAAGTCTTTTATATATTTCCTCACACACAAGACCTGATATTACCGCTCCTACACACATACTAAATCGAAGATGCAATAATCCAAGACAAAAGAACTGGAATGCTGTTAAGAGGGTAATAAGGTACTTAAAAACAACGAAAGACCTTGATCTGCACATTTCTTCAAAAGAATATCCTAATATAGTTGCATACTCGGATGCAGACTGGGGTCAAGATGCTACAGACAGAAAATCCACCCCAGGAAATGTAATCTTCTTAGGCAATAGCTGCATTTCTTGGTTCTCACGAAAACAATCATGTGTGACATTATCGTCAGCAGAAGCTGAATGTGTGGCACTGTCACAAGGAACTCAAGAGGTGCTATGGATCTTAAAATTATGTAAAGATCAATTTACAACAACATTTTCCTATTAGAATTTTTGAGGATAACCAATCTACAATTAAATTGGTTGAAAGTGAAAAATTTAAATCTCGCACTAAGCACATTGATACAAAGTATCATTACATACGAGATTTAAAAACAAAAAATGTTACAGATGTCAAATATCTATCAACAAATGAAATGATAGCAGACACAATGACGAAGCCGCTGCCAAACGCCAAATTTGAACTTTGTAGAAACCTTATTCACCTGGTGTCAGATTCTATCAGAAAATGGGAGAGATGTTAGAAAATGCTCTTTTGTTTCAAGAACATTCCACCAGATGGCAGCATCAGACAATCCTTTTTATTTGATCTACTGTGACAGACACTCAGAACAGTTACTTTTTCTCCTTCCCCTATAGCAGTTGGCAGCAAAATGCTGGTGGATTAACAATCCAATAATATTCCAAAGGAATGATAATATGTTAAAAAAAATGCAACAAACCATAGTTCAAAGTATTTCTTTGTGTTTGTAAATAGTCTTGTTCATCTGTTTTGTTTTATTGTGAAGTATGATCAGTATTGTGTCCAGCATATATATATTATTCTAGTGTATTTAATCTTCAAATAAATGTTTTTTGTTCATCCTAAGAAGAATATATTTCTATTGAAATGCATCAAAACATAAAGGTACAACTTTTAACTTTTTATTGTTTACCTATTGAGGAATTTCGTATTCATGCCTTCCATATGGAATAACATTCCAACATATTCACATCAATTTTATGATATTTGAATTTTCTTTATTTACCCATAATATAGTGTCCATCATAGTTTATTAGGTTGTGAAATAGAACAGGAATTGTTTTACATTGCTTATAATTCAAGTTACGTGTGCAGCTCCTCTATACGCACCCGATAGATGGCAATGGTTATGTGTGCGTTTTTCATCTAACAGTTGTTTGTAAATATGACAGAATTCTGTTTTCTTTCTTGAAACATCTTTTCTTCCATAGGTGCAAGCTTTATAGGTTCTATGTTCAATAACTTTCGTCCTAAAATGTCTTTTTCCGTCATCATTTGTTTTAAAAAGTGATCAACGCAATCTTTACCACGATACACTTTTGCTTTCTTCACACATCATCCAACAGGCCCGATAACAACATAAGAGTATCCGCATGAAAAATGATCTGATATTTTTTTTCAATATATAATGTTTCAGAAGAGGGTGTGACTGAAGCAATTGGATTGGTATAAGTAGACTTTCGAAGTCCGCATAAATAGTAAGGGTAGACTGGGGCTAGTTGGCCATAGGGGCATGTTGGCCCAGTCGCGATATTTTTTAAACTTTGTGTTAGATGACATTGTCCGTCCAGCCAAGTATACGTTGCTTCGCTTTCCTCCTCCAATATCAGCATACCATTTAAGTCGGAGCGTCCGTTAAAGAATTAAGGTTAGTTGGGGCAACTGGGCCATGATTTTACAATGCGATTCTGTAGCTTCTGACAATTCAGCTGCAAAAAGCTAATGTTCATTTGAATTAAAGTCTGAACTTCTGTAAATGTGTTCAGTTAGGTTCCTTCTATCAGACAGAAATGCTCAAAATTATATTTTAATATTTAAAAATATAAAAAATATGCATATTTCATCTTTCTTTCCTCGTGGGTCCAGTTGCCCCATAAAAATGGGGTAAGTGGACCAGGAAGGTCTATGTTCCACACGTGTTTATGTTTTTTCATATAGGATATCAGGTCCTGTTTGAAAAAGTATAAACAACTTAAAAAATTTTAAACCAGACAGATCATGTTAATTATATGTCAATAAAGAGCGTTGTAAGGGAAACCTTTGCTGTCAATGTGTCTAAAAAAAGAACTAAAAGTGAAAATATTAGATTTATTTGTACCAAAAACATAAAAATTAAGTAAGTACTTATGTATTTTAGTATAGATAATAAGTTAAAAGTCACATGGGTATTTTAAGGAAAAAAATAGCTAGGTAAATCTATGGACAAACGGCTACGTAAGTACTTAAGTAATTTATCTGTATCTAGGAGTCGCATTATATAGGAAAAATTTTATTGTTCCTACCAGAACCCTTAATGAGTTACCTTCATGATAATTTTATTTAACATATTCTAAAGAAAGGTGCGATGAAGATATTATTTTCAAAATAGTGGAAGGAACAATAAAAGTTTCCTTATAGAACGCGACCCCTGTGTATCGTACAATTTCAAGGTTTGGCTATCTCGCTTTCAGATGCAAGGTACTTCCATTCGTAAGATGTTGAAATAATTTAATGACACCAGTATTTATAAGAGAATCTATTTGAAGACAAGTAAAAGTATATTTTCGCGTACTTAATAAAAGTGAAATTTTCATTATAAAATTTCGGTGCGAATGTGGCAATTAGGAATTAAAATTATGTGATGCCATAACGGCATCACCGCCTCTAAAAGGATCGAGGAATTTGGTTTGATACCACTCAACATGCTTTTTTAAAAATTTTATTACTTAATTTTAATAAGGTATTCTATAATTTTCTTTTTTGTGAGCAAAAAAAAAAACAATGTAGAAATTTACTTCCTGCTGTAAGAGAAACTCAAAAAAATTATTTTTAATTATTGGGGTAGCTGGATCCAGCATGGTCCAGTTACCCTGGATACATGTCCCAGTTACCCATTCTTGAAAAATTTATGGGGTAACTAGGACACCGGGCATACATTTGAAACATGAAGTAAATATGTATAGATACCTAATAATATTAACGTAGCTATATGCCTAATCTTTAAAAAGAAAGATTGTTTAATAAAAGTTGTTTAATAAACTTACAGTATTTTAATAAAAAGCCGAGGAAGTTCAACCAAATTGACGTTTTTTTTAAAAAAAGAAACGTTAATTTTCGACAACCTATCACAGCAAAGAGAGGGTTATGATTGAGTTGACACACGTTGTTTTAGGAAGTAGAGATTAAGTGGCATTTTTCACAAAAACTAAAACTTAAAATACATCAACGGTTTTTTTATAAAATAGCCTATGGCCCAGTTAACTCGTAGGTACAGTTACCCCAACTAACCTTATTCAGAATTTTCCAAATTTTGCAAAGGTGAGTAAATTTCCTCTCTTATAAATCGTTTTTTATTTGTTTGTAGATTACATTTTAGATTTTGATAATAATTCAGAAAAGTAATTGTTCGTAGTTATTGTAGGGCATGTTTTTTTATTGAAATACTTTCATAATAATTCCTTACAGTCATGAAAAACAAAAATGGCGATACAGGTTTAGTTGGCCCATTTGGCCGGGCCAACATGCCCCGTAGGAATTTGACTCTGGGGGATTGGAATTTTGATAGTTTTAATAAATTATTTTAATAAACATTTATTATTATTTTAATTAATTTATTATTAATTAATTAAGGAATTATATTATTAATTGAATTCCTGGTTATTCCAGTCAATCTTTTTAAAAAATGAAGTTATAATGTTGTTTAACTCCTCCCCAAATTAAATCAGCTCTTCCTGTCGTACAAAAGCATTTATAACTTTCATAATTATAAAAAAAATTGCCTGTTGGCTTGGCCTACAGTCGCAGGTAGGTTTCGAAGTTAAGTACTAATTTCACCAAAAATTTAACGGATTAAGGGAAATGAGATTTTTTTTCTTATACACCCCCTCCCCTCCTCCCCCACACACACTTTTTTGTTTTTAATTTCTTTTTGCTGCAAGAGTTACTCCTATCAAAAGCTTGTCAATACAAAAGTTGTAGATAATATTAAGAGGATTTATGATAAATTTAAAGTGAATTTGATACCTTGTGAATCGACGAAGTTATGAGTTTTTTTCTT
The DNA here is from genome assembly GCA_963932465.1 of Maratus speciosus. Classification (NCBI taxonomy): domain Eukaryota; kingdom Metazoa; phylum Arthropoda; class Arachnida; order Araneae; family Salticidae; genus Maratus; species Maratus speciosus. Next base: position 148,774,231 of record OZ010791.1, read on the forward strand.
CTAAAAACTCTATTTTTGCACTCCTGAAGCCATTTTTAATTATATCAAAAATCTGTCATGCATAAGAAGTTTTGAAAACTCTAAACTGATCGGATATGTTATCGTGTCCATAGAAAAGTAATATATATATATATATATATATATATATATATATATATAGGTAGGTAGATAAACAGATAAATAAAGTTTTGAACTGGGCGTGGTTTGGGGCTCTAGGGGACATGACCGGGGTAGATCTGCAAAAGTTTTTCAAAAATTCCAACATATAGGAGATTGCAATAGGTAGTATTTCTTACGAAATCTACCTAAAAGTTCGGCCTCCTAGAGTTACATACTACCGCTAAAAATAACAAATCTAACAATTAAAATCTATCCGAGTCTGATATTTCTCAATTAGTAATAAAATCCCATTGTTCTTCCGTCCAGAGAACAGTTTGCCATAAATAGTGTTTTAATAACAACACATTTTATGAAGTGAAAACCTCTTACCTGGGTAGGAAACACTTTTTTGATTATCAAAAAAATATATTTTCCTTCAAAAGACATATTGTCCCTCCACAGACAGAATAGTGCTACACTTCCTGAACCGTTAATAAAGATCAGCAGTTCAAAAAAACAAAAAAAAAATCGTCCAACATAATTATATCAAGCACATTGCTATATCCTAACTTATTAGATTATCTAAATCTCATTATACCAATAATAAATCATGAATGTAACCAATAATATATATATTTCATGATAAACAAACTGGTTTTTTTATACTTGATTAGGAATTAAAGTTTTATATAAACGAAAATTATCATTATTTCAAAGAAGCTGGTATTACTCAAAGCATCATAAAGCAATATATTTTACTGACAGAAATTTGAAGGGAATGATGCGTTAGAAAAACATAATAAATGAAAGAAAAGAATTATTGCACTTAACAGATGTACAGAGGTCTTGATACAATTTATTTATCATTTGGTGTTTATAATAAATCACCGAATTAAGGATGAATGATTTCTTAAATTACTGTACTCTAAGATTTACGGTGTTTTAACACCTAGCATGCCTTTATTAAAATTTATTACTGTTCCGTAATGTATTAAAGCCATTTTTTATGAGAAAATAAAATCAATTTTTAAAGTAATCTTTGGTCGAAGTTAATAATTTGAATAACTCACAGTTTTAATATTTAAAATTTTTATTTTAATTTACGAAACGATATTGTGTTTTCGTTCGCAAGAAATTAAAATTAACATTTTTAAAAATTTTGATCATTTCTGAAACTTCTACATTATCAAAACATTAAAAAGTGACGGGGGCCAACTTACCCCGCATTCGGGGCAGGTTGGCACAAGCGACTTGGTGTCAATTTGAGCTTCTAAACTAATACTCATAGTTAATATTTTCAAGTTTTACTATTGTGACTTCTTCCTGAAAGTACACTGATAGTGGTAACATACAAAAAAATATTTAAAATGTTGAATTGTAATTTTTTAAAAAATTATTAGAAGAAAAAGCGGGCCAACTTGCCCCGGTCTACCCTACTTATGAACCGACCGATTTATGTCGGATTCACAATAATAGAACCCTCTACATTTTACTTACATATGATTTTACTATACAAGTTTATTAAGAAAACATATAAAGAAAATCCCAGCTTATTATTTACATATGCGGATTCACTCACATGCCATATAAAAATTTAAGTAAAAAATGGAAAAAAGTCTTTCGATTACATAGTTTCTGAATAACAACACCTGCTAATTTCATGCGTTTCCGAACAAAAATAAATTTAAAAATGTGTCAGAAAGTAGCGCCTTTGGATTTGAGAACAGACTTAAACAACTAATTTTTAGTGTATGAATTACAGGGCTGCAGGAAAGAATTTCCACGGATTAGCGTTATGGGTAAGCAATTACAGAAAATGGATTTTTATTGCTTTATGTGATTTTTTTTAATTATTTAAATTTTAGATATCTCATTTCATTGTAATGAAAATAATCTTGATTTCTTAACTATATTCTGATAGTGTTGAAAAGAGTTTAATAATCTATGCTTAGCTGTATAATTTTTCGTTCTTATTGCATATTGCACAACAATTCGAGCTTCTGTATGGAGGTTTATAACAGATTTTTGCTGTTATGTGGTATAGTTTATTGATTATAGTGTTCTTTAAATTGTTCTTTTATACAGGGTGATTCATAAATATCGAAACAATAGGCTATCTCCTTAAATATTGCCCCTAGGCACATACTTCCAATTGCAAAGTTTCATAAAAAAAAAGGTGCAAAATTTGATGAGATAAATTTCAACTCCATGGGGGGTCTATATGAGAAAATACAAAAAATAAATTTTTATACGGCCCCCGTAGGATAAAATTTCCAATTAGAAAATTTTTCCTTATCCATTACTAAATTAAACAAAAAAAATTTCATCTTGATATCTGTAAAATTCACAGAGATATTAAAATCCAAAATTCGTGACTTACACCACTTAAGCATACCTCTGCTGAGCGACGCGATATCAGTTCATTTGAAATGCAAGTTAGGGATCGACCATAAATTTACACATTATTAAAAGTCGATCTAAGACAATGCTTTAACTTTTAGATATAAAATAACAGGGTATAGACTTTTACGTTGAATTTGCTTGAGAAATATGCTAGAGGTCTCATAAGCTCGAGCTTGGCGCCAGGCTCGTAACCGGCGCGGCTCGCTGGCTAGGTCGTGCCGGGCCGTGTCTTTATTGTTCTTAGGACGTGTCGGGCAGGCAATAAGTTTTGTAACAATAGTAATAGGGATAATGAAACTTCTGTTAACGAAATCGTTGGAAATATATTTTAATACATTACGCAGAAATGTTTTCAAAAATCTACCTTTAGTTATACAGCCTCAAACCTTATGTTGTTTTTCAACCTATTTTTCATTTATTCCAAACGATATTGTTTTTTAAAAATAAGCATTTATTTGAATGTTTAAGTCTAAGAGCATAAATAATTATTAACGTTGCAATTCCGAAATTTTTTTTTAAAGCCAACCTCCAACTAATCTTCCGTTATAGGTGTGTTTATTTGACCCAGGTTTAATACGTTCGAAACAGAAACTCTTTTAAGAAATCCAATTGAATAAATTCGACTTAAAACCTTTAAATTAAATAAGTCAAAGATTCATTAAATACATTTTCTGGTTTAAAAGTGGTTAACTGGTTCAACTTAATCTACATATTACGGGGGATTAGTGGGAGGTTTGGCAGCTATGTTTTTGTCATGCGTACACATATCTAAAATATACTGTAAAATTTTCTTATAAATATGTATGTAGTATTCTCTAAAATAATTTTAATTGCATCTTAAGAAAAATGGGAAATTTTTGTACAAATTTCGGCACATGAAGAAATCTAAAATAAGCACAGCTACATGTCTAGATAATTAATTAAATAAAATTAAGTGCATCGCCCATGAAAATGGTTTTCTTTCGCATCATATCAATAATCCCATCTATTATCTGAAACATAAAGTGCATAAAAAATTTTTGTATCTCTAATAAACTTAAATTTTGTAACTTTGAACTTTGGCTGTATAACGGATTTGTACGATAGATTAGGGCATGCGCTAAACAAATTTAATATCTGTACCCGTCAGCCAAAGTGTTGAAAGTGACATTTCACTTATTTTTTAATGAAAACCAAAAGTAAGAAGGCAACTGTGCTAGACAATATGTGACTTACAATGCTGTAAAACAGAATATATCTGAAATAACTTATGATACAAGTATAGTGATAGTTTGGCTCGAAAGAGAACAGTTTCTTTAGTATTAAAAGCTGATAAAATAAAATTTGTCATTTTTGGACACTATAGTTTGGTTCTCAAGTACAGATATTAATATTGTAACTAAAACAATAGGACAGCTAAAATACTTAATCCATAACAAAACTTCCCCTAAGATGAAATCGCATGCGCATACATATACATAATACCATTGATAACAGACACACAAGAAAATAAATTATATTTGGAATGACCACCCTTTTTTTAAAATTGCTATTTTAAATATTTGAATTTTTTTTTAATTAATATTTTTTTAAATGCTGAATCAAAATTAAAATTTGTATATTTCTGTTTAATTAAAAGAAAAATAATTAATTCGACAAATAATATTTCGAGTTTTAACAATTTTAAATTACTCTGATTTTTTTGAAAAAAAAGAATTATTATTATTTTAATTTTATAAGGAGTCTTATGATGTGATTCTGTATACAAATTATATGGTTAGCCATCAGAAAGAAATTCAAAATTCTAACTCTGTAAATAAGTAAATAAAAATGTTTCCCGGACACCTTACAGTAACATTGTTTCTTGAATTACACGAATTTCAATTTGTGTCTGATCCCTTGAAACCTGACGAATTATGAAAAAGGACATATCTCTGTGAATTTTGCAGATATCAAGATAGAATTTTTTTTTTTTTTTTTTTTTTTTTTTTTTTTGTTTAATTCAGGAATGGATCAGGAAAAATTTCCTAATTGGAAATTTTATCCTACGGGGGCCGTATAAAAATTTAATTTTTGTATTTTCTCATATAGACCCCCCATGGAGTTGAAACTTATCTCATCAAATTTTGCACCTTTTTTTATGAAACTTTGCAATTTGAAGTATGTGCCTGGGGGCAATATTTAAGGAGATAGCCTATTGTTTCGATATTTATGAATCACCCTGTATAAAACACATAGTATCTACCGTATTTACAAGATTTTTTTAATATGTCCTAAGATAATAAATACCTCGGACGGTAAACTTTCTAAAATAACTTTGTTGGTGTTTGCAATAGCATAAAAGTCTGTACAATTTTGTATAAAAAAAGGGGGAAATACGGCGGACAACCAGCTAACAGACCAAACAGATCTTCATTTTATTTCCACCCCAACAGTTTTTTACTTAAATTTAATCCATCATAAATATTAAATAGCATGTAAATTGAGGAAGACTACTATTTGAGTAATGAAATTGATTTTCACTGCTTTTAAATGATTAAATACTCTAAGAAATAAATTAGGTGTTGACAGATATTACGAAATGTAATCTCCAAATGAAGGCTATAAAATAAATCATACTCATTAAATTACTTTTCATCTATCAACATGATTCATAAAAGCAATTATGAAAAGAACTTGGTTTACGATTCTAAGTACCGTATTTTATAAAAGAAACGCCGCACCCATCGTAAACGCCGCACTCCTCAAATTGGCCTGAATAAGCTTTAAAATATCGTAATCGCCGCACCCGTCGGAACACTACTTTTGTCGACAGCGTCACGTTGACCTAACTATAATCAAAGTTTTCTGAGCAGTGTAGGATGCCTCGTTTTTAATATCTTAAGATGTCTGAAGTTTTATTTAAAATATTTAAATCTGATTTTAAATATTTTTATGAATTTTTAAATTAAGGAAACTCCGTTGGTGTTTAAAAAATCGTAAACGCCGCACATGGCATAAACGCCGCATTTGGAAAAGAATTAAATTTTAAACTCGTAAACGAGGCAGCGTTTCTTCTATATACTTTATATAAACATTTCATCGCATATCCAAGAAATTAAGACATTTGAACAATCAATAATCTAAACTGTTTAAGTGACTATAAATATAAATAATGTAATATTAAGATTAATGATACTAATATCCTGTTTTTGTCTTCAATAAAATGTATAATATACCGTATTTTATGGAAGAAACGCCGCGGCGTTTACGAGTTTAAAAGTTAATTTTTTTTTCCAAGTGCGGCGTTTACGATTTTTTTTAAATACCAACTGAGTTTCCTTAATTTAAAAATTCATAAAAATATTTAAAATCGGATTTAAATATTTTAAATAAAACTTCAGACAGCTTAAGATATTAAAAACGAGGCATCGTACACTGCTCAGAAAACTTTGATTAAAGTTAGGTCAATGGGACGCTGTCGACAAAAGTAGCGTTCCGACGGATGCGGCGTTTACAACGGGTACGGTGATTACAATATTTTTAAGCTTATTCAGGCCAATTTGAGGAGTGCGGCGTTTCTTCCATAAAATACCGTATGTTTTTTTACACTTACTTGGTTTCCAGACTCTCAAAAGGAGAGATGCTGCAATTGTAACTAATTGAAATTCTGTTTCTTTCTTTAAAAGTTCAAATCTACGTTTTTTTTTACAAGTCACAAAAGTAATCACGCGTGCTCAAAAACAACACAGAATATTATAGCATTAGCAGTGGATCAGAATGGGAAATGACTAGACTTTACAGATCATATGACCCTGATGATGGATTCCAGTTAAACCAACGGATATAAAACATAAATACAAGGTGAGCCAATTGCTTACTTTTAGCTTTTATAATTGAGATATGAATAAATAATAAACTGTGAGGAACAACGAATATCGCGCAAACACTTTTGTTGGATAAGTTGAAATACGTCTAATATTAGGTTATAAACAAAATGTTATACATTATTGTGATTGTTTCCTGCGGAAAAAGTTCTGCGAGAGGTCATGTAAATTTCATTGAGTTAATTCTTTAAATTATATAAACTGTTTAAAAAAATCGGATATCGACAAAGAAAAAGAAGAAAAGGAAAAGTGGTGAAAGTTCCGAATTTCCAAGTATAACTCAGTTACCATATGTGAGTCAAGTGCCGATGATATGTTGTTATAAATAATTTTCTCCTGTAATAAATACATCATAACGTGCTTTTGGAAAGTTAAAAGTTTTTTTAATTATGCATAGTCGTTTTGGCATTTAGCTTAATAACCCATAATATTAAACCCATAATGCACGATTTTTAAATTTTTAATTTTCAGAAATACACTGTAAGAAAAAGTAGTAACGTTCCATGTAAAATCCAGGAACGTTTCGCCTTTTCTCAGGTTTTCAGAATAATTTAGCTCTTTCCTGTGAAATTCTGGTTTTCTTATCTGAAATGTTCCTGAACAAAAGTACGAAACAGCAAAACGCTTCGTACTTTTGTTATTTTACGCCATTTTATTATTTTTTTTGCTATAATCCATTGCTCGCGCGCGAGTGTCGAAAACGAATTCGTTAAATGAATGTCAAAAAATCAATATGGAATGCGAGTAAATCAATAGACGACATAATCCTTTACGTCTCTATTGTCAAGACCATTCAGATGAAAATGCAATACCTCTGTGACATCGCTAAGAGTTTATCCCTCGTTCTCGTACTTGTCTGTGGAATGTTTAACGAGCAGCCCATGTAAAAAAAATACACCTATTATTTGGATCGCCATTACGCCAGGGGACCATCAAACATGATTCTCACCGATTTTGATTAATTTAAAGTATGTTTTAGAGTTCTTATCTCTAATTATTCTTGTGAAAGGATTTCTTCAAATGGCCTTAGATTTTCAGAAATTGGATGCCGAAGTTTAGCATACGTTTCAAATACCCATTAGTTTGCAGCTTTCAACGTGTTTTTCGTGGTGTGGACGCAGAAGGCTCGCATGCCACCCGTACGGCCCGAGTTCGGTGCTACCTCTTGACTTTTTTTTTTCTTTTTTAATTAATTTTATATTTTGATACTTTACAATTTGATTTAAATTTGATATATATTTGACATTTTGAATTGCTGCAAATTTGAATTTTTTTTATATTTTCGTAAAAGATATACAATTAGGTTTATGATTTTTTTTTTCATGAAAATTTATATGTATCTCACTTGTAAACTAACATCATTAGTGACGAAAATCCAAAATATTTTATGTCTAGATTTTTTTTAAAAATTATTATTTATATTTATATATTTTTATATTTTAAGCAAAGTTCAGAAACACTATATCATATATATATTTACTTTATTGAATTTTAACGGAAAATTTATTTTTTCGTGTAAATTATAAATAAATAATAATTTTGATGTCAAATGTCCAAATGTGTTTATCTTTAAATGAATAAAAATGGGCAAATTATATTTCAAAATATTTTTTCATTCTAACAAATAATGATAATAAAGCAAAAATTGTTAACTGGACATGTAAAAATCGTCTGCGGATCCCGCATGACATATAACTTATGATATATATTTTTTAAGAAATCGTTAGATAGCATTTCATAATAATGTCAGAATAAATTAAAAAAATATATTGATACATTTTATATTCTTTTGAATACAAGTACTAGGTAAGAAGTTATGCTCTATTATAGGAAATTTTTTCGTATACAGTGAACTCTGTCTAAGGCGGAATCGATCGGGACCGATGAAATTTTCCGCCGTAGACAATATTCCGCCTTATGCAAAATACCTTCAAAAATAAGTAAAATTATAAAAAAATTAAAAATGCGCAAGTTGTATATTTTTTTACATTCGTAACCTTTAATACTGTTCTTTAAAATGAAATTTTTAATGAAATTAAACTTTTTATTAAATTTGTAGTCTTTAATGATATTGAAAAATGTTATTCGAACACTGAAATAAATAGTACTGATTAGAAATTGCTTCATTTCTGGAATTTAATGAAAAATATTCACTTTAATAAATACAACCATTACCTCATCTTTAACATAGTTTCTGACGAGATGGAAAATAGTATTTTATCGATGGTTGTTTTTACTTTCGGTTTAACAAGCATTCTTTATTAACACATTATGAGTCACTCTGTGTTACTCATTTTTATGGTTAAAAATTACCATATTTAATCATAACGTTAAATATAGTTCTTTCGAATTAAGTTCATTAATCCATTACGAAATTTAATTAAAATGTTCGAGACTATTTGATGTATGTACATATCAGTTTTAAAGTTTCATCAATGAAATTCATTTCATTTTTAAAATATCATTTTTTCCGCCTTATGCAAAATTTTTGGTTCGGTGGGACCTTAAAAACCTTTCCGTTTCCGCGTTAGGCACATTCCGGCTTAAACAGCATGGATTAATGTTATTTGCTTTGGGTTCGCCGGGACTTTAAAAAATTTCCGCGTTAGACAGATTTCCGGCTTACACAGAGTCCGCCTTAGACAGAATTTACTGTAAATATTCCATTTTGAATGTTTCTACAATATATGTCACTCGATTAATTGTATATTTACTAAATTTAAATGCCAAAGTCAGTAATAGCAAACAATTTTGTATTTCATCATTTGTCATATTTTAATATATTGAACAAACCAAATATTAAAAAGATATTTTTTTTTCTTATTTTTTTTCCTAATAAAATATTGTGCATTATTTGAGACTTGTATTTAAAATATAAAAAGGTAAACAATAATAATATTATGAAAACAAACTTTCTGCACATATTAATCTGTATTTCCGTCAACAGAAAGGTCAGTTTAATAATTTCAGAAAAAAATAGAAGTTTTCGTGAAAGATCAAAAACATAAATTGATTTTGAAAATATCAAAATTTCAAAGCTGTAAAAATTCACAACTTTGATTAAAATTTGTAAAGTGTCAAAAATATGAAATTAATGTAAAAAAAATAAACAGTTAGGAGGTAGCATCGAACTCGGTTCCTCTGGCTGGCGGGTGAACACTCTGAGATCACTCCACGTAATACTCGTTGAAAGTTGGAAACTAATTAATATTTGAAACGTATGCTGAACTTTGGCCACCAATTTCTGGGAATCTAAGACCCATTTGGTGGTTGTATTTATGTCGGCCAATTATCAGCACGTGGGATATAGGCCCTAAGGGGGGGGGGTGCCTTCCGTGGAGGTCTTTCTAAGGGAACCTAACCCGTATTAACGCTTGGAGAACCAAGGTTCGAAGAAAACCACGAAAACTCCGAACGATTAGACCGACGGGCGCGATTGAGATCGAACCCAGCACCTCCCGTCTACCAGTTTCGAGAGCAGAACCTCTCGGCCACTAAGACCCATTTGAAGAAATACTTTCACTAGAATAATTAGGGATAACAGCTCTACAATGTACTTTGAATTCATAAAAATTGGTGAGCATCATGTTTGGTGGTACCCTTATAAGACTACATATTAATTCTAAATCTTTAGTCTAAAACTAGGGATTCTATGTCAGCTTGGTTAATTGAAATGAAAAAAAAAAATTAATCAATTATCTAGAACATCCTTGTTGGACGTAAAAAGTTTTTTTTCTCCCATTTAAAGGATTATAAATTAAAAGAAAAAGATAATCGTAAAAGAGTAAGTGGCTAATAAATATAATATTCTATCTTGTTCCGCTAATATTTTTTATATGCTATATTATTTTTAGAACAAATTTGTTTTTAACAAATATGTGCTTTATATTATTTATGTTTTAATGGGTTTGCATTTAAGAATTATATATTTATGTCCAAGATTTAAAATTAGTTAAACCACATATGCGCTATTGTTTTCTATTTTTTTTTTTTTTTTCATTTTCACTCTATCTATATAACATGCAGTTGTACAGTTTTATTTATTTTAGCTTAGTGAGCTAAATCCAGAAGCAATCCAGAAATGTTATTTGAAAATAATGGGCAGTTGGGTTGCCCATTACTTATACGAAGTGTTTCTGGAAAATAACAGAAACCAATTTTAATTAATTTTTCAACTACTTTTCAGCACTGAAATTACGCTTGAAATTGTTGAATATTAAAGACGTTTTGAACACTTCTGAAATGTTCCATAGAAAATAAGTTAACTTTCTGTGAAATGTCAGTGATGTTTTGCTATCAACAGAAATATCCCTGATATTTCACAGGAAACTTACTGGCATTTATGTAGAAATTTTTTAAGATATACAGTAAAGTTCCAGTCATTTTCAAGAATGTTTCTTGGAAATAATGGGCAACTCAGCTGCCCATTTTTTTTCCAGGAACGTTGCGGAATTTTTTTTTACAGTGTACGTTATGATGCATATTTGTAAGGAAAAAAGGATTTCTATCAACATATCATACACAGGCACTTGACGTACATATGGTAACTTAATTAATGGAAAATGTTAAATAAGTTGCCTACATTTTTTAGACACAAGTTGTATCTTGTCTTGTCTTTAAAAAAATGAAAGATGAAACCTTGTTTTTTTTCTTATTATTATTTTTAAAAGCTTTATTTGTAGATATATAGCGTTACTGAATGTAAATATAGCTTTTCTGAACTTAGTAAAGCTTCACTGACTTACTTAATGGAAACTTCAATTATAGAAGAATTTATAACAACTGGGTGTTTACTATTGTGCAACTAATAACGCCTTAAAATTAAGATGATTTCATTAATGGCTTAATTGGGTCTATTATATGTTACATACCAGTACTTAAAGTCTTTTAAGTAATTTTTCATTGGATGATTTGAAATTCCGAAAATTCTTTTTATGTGCATTTTTTCAACGTGTTATACTACAATGGGCATATGGTGTTAGACATATATGTCATATGATATAATTTACAGATGATACTTGCTTTCATTTTGCATGTGTAGGTTTCTGATTTTACAGCTGTACTATAAAAGGGCCCGAGAGTTGCAATAAATACTGACCACAAATAACGTTTCGGATGTAACGCTGATTTATTAACAGCCCACAAGCTATAAAAAAGAGACGGGGGCGAAATACGATTTGGTCACGAATTCACTGCATCTTCTTTGTTCCAGCCACACCTCCAATGCATCAAAGTGACCAGTAAGTTGCCATAAAACCACACATCGATATATTTACGTCTTTTATATAGGCCTTCGCTTTTAAATATTTCGTGACCTTGGGGCATTTACCTGGACGTACACCCCGTAGCGGAGTCTAAAACTTCTGAATGGAATGGACGCGTATGCTCCACCGAAGCGTACAGGTATGTATACCATACGAGTTACCTGTCAAAAGAAATATTTAGGGGAATATTTTTCATCTTATTTTTATTTTACTTTATTTTTTTTCCGCGGGGTTTCTTCTCTCTGCAGGCAGTCCATTAAGATGGTGCAGCGGATTTCGGTTCGGACTTACCAGCCTGCGTGGCGGCAACTTCAGCTTGCTACCGACCTGGTGACCTGCTAGAGGTAGCTACTGAACTGGAAGCTGAAAATATTCTGATAAGCATCTTAAAACCAAGCACCTCAACATACGGTTCTGCATTAAAGTACATCTTCGGATGTTTCAGCTTCGGGTGCTCTCATAGCCTGATTACCGTGCGGGTACATATGGTTGTATACCCTGGGCACCAAATTTCCAGACGGCACTAAAATTTCCGAAAATCCTACTTATTTATAATAATAATTTACTAAGATATATCGAAAACTATTAGCACTCTTAACTTTTATGCAACAGGTATACTTTATGAGTGCCCATTTTCCTTTTCTTATATTCCACATTTATGACTTTTTGCTCATCGTCGGGTAAGCAGATTTTGAAGTTCATTTTGAATTTTGAAATTAGAACAAAATCGCGCAATAATGTTAGACGTCATTTCTCTAGTTTTGTACTATAGATAAAACTTTAAAAAAAAAAAAAGCCAATTTTTCAAATTGTCTATTATGTCACAAACGTTTCATTTTTAATAATTTATTTACAAAGAATTTTCTAGTTTCGTAAGAAAAAAAAAAAGAAATGTAAAACTACAATAGAGGTAATATTTATTAATTTTAAAAGTATTATAATATTTTGTTTACAACTCGTACTATTTTATCAATGTTGAATTCAGACATTTTTCTCCGAGAGTGATTTTTACAGCTTCGGGAGGGAGTATTGCACTTCCAGACCATTAAGGCTGTTCTCAAATCCAAAGGGTCAACTTTCTGACATAAGTTTTAATTAATTTTTGTTCGGAAATGCATGAAACTAGAAAGTTCAGAAACTATGTCATCGAGCTGTTTTTCCCGTTTTCTTGTAAACGCAGTAGATCTTTCAGAAAATACTGTCAAAGTTGCCATTTTGAACTGACCTTCCGAACGAAAGAAGAAAATCCAGTCAGTAAGGTAAGAAAAATGCCGTGTCGCGTGATCAAAATCGCTTGTAACTCAATAGGAAATTGATTGATCCAAAAATGGAAAACGCAGTTCGATTCCAAATCGCTTCCATGGCCAGGCTTTCCAATTTTATATCTTTCAGTTAAAAAATGAATTTGTAAATGTGCCAAAAATGTGTTGCGCTTGTTGGGCAGAGCAGTTGAGAACAGCCTTAATAAGCATAAACTAAATCTTCCGTTAGGATTTCGATGCTCCTATGCTATATCTCCTGGGTCAAACTCTGAATTGAACATTGATTCCGATAACTTTAAAATGCCTAACACAAAAATACGAATTTGTAGGAAACCTAATACTATATATATATATACATATATTTTGCATTTAGGAAGCTTGCTGTCAGTCCAGGCGTATGATTTGAATACATTTTATTGAAAAAAATAACCAGAGCATCCACAAAAAAAAAAAAAAAAAAAAAAAAAAAACTGGCAAGGGGGCAAAAAATCTTTCTAGCCAATTCACAAACTTCTTTTTATTCGTATTTGAGTTATTTTCAAATACAAAAAAAAAAAAAAAAAAAAAAAATCTAAGTTTTCACTTCTTTATAAATGGGATACATCTTTAATTATAGTTGATTGCTACTTGTTGGTCAGAATTTTGCGTCAGTTATGACCAGAAATCCGAAAATCTATGCATGAGGTCAACTTTGACAATATCTGTAAGCATAATACATAGTAAAAATAAGTTCGTGACTGTGCCAGCAAGTAGCAAGTTGAAAAGTGCGGTTTGTAAACTGTGTCTACAATGTATTTAAGAAAAAGAATAAAAGGATCATATAGCAAAATCTATAAGCAATTCTGTTGAAAACATTTTTTACTTTAAAAAATTGCATAAAAAGAGTAATTTTTACTGTAAACTTGTATGATATAAAATTTACAAGCTTATTCAGGCAAATATTTAACATTTACTCTTCACCAAATTACCATATGTAAGTCAAACGCCTACGTATGATATGTTGATAGGAAATCCTTTCTCTCCTGCATTAAGGCTGTTCGTAACTGCTCTGCTCAACAAGCGAAAAACGTTATGACACATTTACAAATTCAATTTTCAACGGAAAGATATAAAATTGGAAAACCTGGTCATGGAAGCGATTTGGAATCGAGCTGTGTTTTCCATTTTTTGATCAATAAATTACCTATTGAGTGATAAGCGATTTTGATCACGTGATAAACACGTTTTTCGCCCGCTCTTGAGTGTTTTTTCTCCTTTCTCGCAGACATTCGGTTCAAAACGTCTATTTTGACACTATTTTCTGAAAGATCTATAGCGTTTCCAAAAAAATGGAAAAAGCAGCTCGTTTACATAGTTCCTGAACAACAACACCAGCTAGTTTCATGAACTATTTTCGAACAAAAATAAATTAAAACTTTTGTCAGAAAGTTGCCCTTTTGGATTTGAGAACACCCTTAAATACATCCTAACGTGTTTCTAAAAATTAATTGGTTTTCTTTTAATTATGCATGATGAACTTGGTGGTCAGTTTAAAAATAAATATATATGCATTATATGGAAAGTGTAAACTGTTTGCTAGAGTAAAATTTTGAACTTCGAATTTTAAGTATACACTTAGGTGCTTAGACAGTATTTATGTAAAAGATGAAAAGATGATCACCCACATCATGCGTAATTAAAAAATAAATAAATAAAAAATATAGAGACACGGTGTCTGTAAAATTATAGTGATGACTCCTATCGCGAAATCAAGGATGAGATAAGATAAGACAAGAGCCGGAGGTAAGTGAGGTGCGTACTGGGACTGATATAGAAGTTGGAGGAGCCACAGAATTCGCGTTTTATTCTCATTTTCACAGTTTACTTATGCCACAGTATATGTTTAAAGAAATTTTCTAAATGTTACAATTTTATTTTAGAAAAATGTAATTTATACGCGAACTAATCCACATGTGCGGCTATATCCAAAACGAACTTATATATATATATATATATATAGAAAGGGCTGTTTAATAGCCTCTGCTTATTAACCAGGAGAAGATTCTTTAATTGCCTTCCAGGAGGACTTAAAGGAATCTGGGGGAAAAGAGCAAGAAAAAAAGAAGTAGTACAAAAAAAGGCTTAACCCCCCCCCCTTTTTTTTTTAGAAAAACACCTTTTTAGAATTAAGTGGTAATATTTTTAACAAAGTAGATAATTGTAATGATTCAAAACTAATCTTAAAATATCCATTTGAATCTGAAATTCAATTTTTCTACTGTTTCCAGATGTTCGGCTATGACAAAAATTGGCTATGACCTGATCCATTCTTTTTGCAACAAGTTTTGTACGCATTGCAAAACAATCTAACTTCCTAATTTTGCTTTTTTTTTTCAGTAAATGACGTAAATTACAGCACACGATGCTTAAAAATGGCATTATTTCGATTTTAATAAAAAATAGTGTCAAGCTTTATTCGATGAAGTAAATTACCTTTTTGAAACTTTCGTTGAAAATAGGTTTCTAAAAGTTGGGCTATAGTTTGTCCTGTTTCTCACTCTCCCGTTTCACTTTCTCTAAAAAAAGTTTTCATTTTTAAACCTTTTTGTAAATTTGGGAATTATTATTTCATTTGTTAAAAAAGAAAGTCTTTACCAAAAGCCATAGGACACTGCGATTATGGAAGATTCCTTAATTTATAAGTAGTATATTTTTTAAGTTTTCGTTGAATAGAGATATAGGTGTGTAGATGTAGCTGTGTTTTAGATATATATATCGCACGTAGGCATATGTTATAATAAATAGCGTTTTATTATAAAGTAAGTAACCTGTTTAGGTTATATATTGTTTTTAAAATAAAAAGTATGCCTTTATTTATTTATTTTTAACCCTGGTCTAATCTAGCACGTAAATTAAATCCGACGATAATACAATTTGTTTATTGCAGTAGCGATTATTTATTTTATTTATTTTTTATATTTATCCTGCTAGGATTACTTTTGTTATTTACTTCAGGAACTACTACTGTCTTTAGATTCGGTTCCCATGTTTTGAAATCTTCAGCATCCCCAATGCAAATCCGTCCCACATTTTTTACTCCCCCCCTCTCTCCAAAAACCACACCTGTGTAGCGGGGTCTTTGGTCTTTTTCGTCCACCCTCCAGCTTAGGCTCCCCCTGTCTATTGTGTTTATCGAAATGACAGAGAGTCCAGGGACAATATTTCACGAGCTCTTTTGTCGCAGCCCCGAAATTCCTTTATAACCTGGGGACCTTACCGAATGAATGGACTGTTTTTACGTTCAAGCTTTTGTCAAAAGGTAAAAGAGGATAGTAATATATTGGATGACGTACCAAGGCATCCATTTGATGTTTTTTACACTTCATATTGAATCAAAATTAATTTATTAAATAAATATGTGCTCGTGTATAAGTAGAAGAATTTTAGACAAAATTTGGGAGTTAAAAATGGGGCGTAGACATATACACGAGGTAGTAAAAAAAAAAAAAAAAAAAAAAGGAGAGAGAGAGAGAGAATCGGCGAATGAGCAAATAATCACATGAGAGAAAAAAGCGGATAACTGTCATTTCCCTGTGATTGACAAAAAAAGCTCAAAAATAATGTGCCTGTAATTGTTCTGCACCTATTTTCTCTTGGGACGGAATTCCCTTCAATACAGGGGCATTCCTTTCAACATTTTGATCCCCCCCCTTTTTTTTAAAGTTCAACTTGAGAATGCTTTTAGATATCTCTCCTAAAAGTCTTACAATACAAAGAAGCATAATTATACAGTTAATTTTTTTTTTTAAATGTCTGATTAAAAATGTAAAAAAAGTTTACTAATTTAATGATTATTATTTTTTTTTTGTTGTTGTTGTTTAATATTATCCTCGATTACAAATCGTTTTTCAACATACTACCACAAATGTGGTTCGACTTATACACGAAAATTAATTTTTTTTTCTTCAAAATTTTGCTTAAGATTGGGGGGGGGGGGGGGAGGGGCTGTCGACTTACACACGAGTATATACGGTAAATATGTATTCTATCATTTAATTTGAAAAGAAACAGACTGTGCATTTTTTTACTACAGCGATAAGTTAAAATTAAAAATCTGTCCTTATACTTGCTGCCTGCCTGTTGTTATCAGATTCAAGAAAGATATGAGGAGGGGAAAAAATTTAATATTCTAAAGATAAAAAATTTGAAAAGTTAAAAATGTATCCCACATTTAATTTTATACTTGCTGCCTGCCTGTTATCAGATTCAGGAAAGATCTGAAAAGGAAAAAAAAGATAATAGTCTAACGATAACAAATTTCAAATCATTGTTTTGTAAGAATTATAGTTCAAAATATAGTAGAAGAAATGAAACTATATCAAGATGTTTCATTTTATTTATTTTAATTTAATTTTTTGCAAAATTAGTGCTTTTAAAATGATTATAAGGTTTTTTGATTAATTCAAAAAGTGGTTGTCATTCAAATAGTCACAATATTCAAAGACAAGCATTCATTTTTATTGTCTTCTTATGATTAAATTAGGATTCTTTATGTTCCCATCCTGATTCCTGAACTTGATTTTGTTATTGAAGTAATCATGATGGTTTTTTTTTTTTTTTTTTTTTTTTTTTATGTATTAATCCTTTATATCGCAAATTATGAATTCGTGAAAATTTCATCGTGAATTTTTGAAACTACATTAGAAGATTTACACAATCATTTAATAAATTTTAGAAGGATATTGTAATTAAGTATTATTTATTCACCCACTCATTTCTACACAAATCTTATATTGCGACAAGATGTGGGGGAGAGAAGAAGAAGAAAACGAAAAAAAGGGGGTTTAGGGGAGGAAGGTAGTATTTTAATTTATATATATATATATATGTTTTATTAACGGACGAGAAAAGTTTATTTTATTTAAAATTTTTCTAAATTTTATGCATTAAAACAATTAACTTGGATTTCAAAAATTTAGCAGAAACACCATGCTTTTGAAATTTTATTGACGTTTTCTTTACAGAATGCTTTTTTTTTTAATATCTACAGATTTTATTTTTCTAATTACCCTGATTTTTTATTGTGTAACCTTCTTTAAGGATTTAAAAGACAAGTGTGCTTTTTTTAAAATGTAACGCCGACAGAACTTTTTAAAAGAACCGTCTTTTGAATTGTAGATTACAATGCTTGTTTCCATTCATAAATGTATATACAAGTTTGCGTAAATTTTTTATATTAAATGATTCAAGCGTTTTTTTTTTTTTTTTTTTTTTTTTTTACGATTGTCTCTAAGAAACAGGTAACCAGAAAAAGTGTAACTGAAAATTACTTTCGCCATACTAAATTGTAATGAGAGGTCGTTATAACAAGAAAATTCATACGACATATCTTCATGATTTTAAATCGATTTACATAATAGTGGATTAGTGGAACTATCAATATTGCACAAAATTCCTATAATTTCAAATGTAATTAATTAATTTTAATTGGCAATATCCTTCTAAAATTTATTAAATGATTGTGTAAATCTTCTAATGTAGTTTCAAAAATTCACGATGAAATTTTCATGAATTCATAATTTGCGATATAAATGATTAATACATAAAAAAAAAAAAAAAAAAAAAAAAAAAAAAAAAACATGATGATTACTTCAATGACAAAATAAAGTTCAGGAATCAGGATGGGAACATAAAGAATCATAATTTAATCATAAGAAGACAATAAAAATGAATTAGAAACGCATATTAGCAACATAAAACGTTTAAATGGAGCTTATCAGAATACAGATTACTTTTAAATATTTATTGAAAACAAATTCTAATTATAGTTTAGAAATAAAATAAATTTATCACTTTAAATATAGCTTAGTTCCCCCCCCCCCCCAAATGATATCAATGAGTTAATATTTTTTAAAGGCTTAAATATCGTTATTTTCTGGTTATAAAATATCATGCAAATGATTGATTAAATGTGACATGATTTTCGGCTAACAGACGATATTTATTAATTTATTTATGCTAATTATTCGAAATAATTCAACTATGCCACTTTACGATTTTTTTCTGTATCTTTGAAAATTAAATCAAACCACTTCAAATAATTTATAATAGTATAAAAAATAGTGATCTATGAAATTATTAAATAAATAAATAAAGGTAACAATGGATTATTTGTACACATACTTTAGAAAAAAGAATTTTAATTTTAATTTTAAAATTATTAGAGAAGGTTTCTTTAATAATAAGATACAGAAAATGAAAAAAAAAAAAAGAAAAAAATTAATAAATCCTATATTTAATTTTCTATTAGGAAGTAGTAAAAAATGAAAAATGTTTAATCGTACAATATTTGGTAAAAAGATTCTATTTCATTCTTAATATTCTATTGATAAGTAAAGCTGTATAAAAGAACATTTGATATACATCTGAAGTTTTCAAATATTCCCTGCAAAATGTTAAATATCTATAGGCAAGATGAGAGGCTGCTATCTCAGAAGAGGAAGGTTCGAACTCGAAGAAGTACCGCCTACCACCTTTCTCGGGGACTAGTATAAATTGCACTTTGAATCTTCATGTTTTCTGAAAGCATGTTGAGAGAAGTGTAGGTTCTCTGCTGAAGTTGCTTAAAATACATTTAAATCAAATAAGTTAAGATATTAAAAATACAAATATTTCTCCCGACATTCTTTCAATGTTATTAAGTTTGAAAGTCACTTCTTATTTTCTGTCTCTTTTTTACCCTTTATGATCCGAATTATAAATCAGAAATTTTCTCCTCTTCAATAATTATCTTCGTTAATGTCTGAAGGTGTCCAAAACAACTTATATAATAACAATTTGATTTTTAGATAGATTTTTAAATAAAACTGATTTAATAAATCGGTGGTGAGAGGGTTTTTTTTTTTTGTAAAAATATTTACAAGAATAATTAGATTAATGAACAAAAAATACTGTTCTGCAAACCTCCCAATTCTTACAAGAACAATGTAAATAAATGTATTGTGATCCTATCTGCAACTGAGAACTGTTTTGTAGTTGCAAATTTTTCGTACAGTCCTCATCGTTTAAACGAATATTGACGGTTCCATAAATAATATTCGATTAAGCGGGGTTTTGATTAAACGGGGAATCATAGCTGTAACATTTAATGCGTAATAAAAAGGCAAAATAACAGTCTATAGTATATTTAATTGACAGCATAATAAAATCGTTAATATAATAACATAAAATAAAATAAATACAAATGCTAATATAAAGTAAATACGTATTTATTTAATGTCAGTGCATACATTTATATGGTTTACATTACACTTAAGGTAGCTCGTTTTAATTTGGTCAAAACTTTGCTACTTCTAATTTACGTTACTTATACTGCTTAAAAAAAAACCCTTTAAATTGGTTTGTTTAAGTGGAATTTTAAAGGAGTAAATATCGGGTTATTTTTTGAATGAGTGCAAAATATCACAACTACCATGTCGAGTCTCGAAGTGACGGCGCATTGCCATTAAAGCCTAGTTAACAGCAAGAAGTGATGGTGTGGCGGTCATTTGACCTGTCCGTTATACACCTGCCGACAGAAATTATTGCAGGAAGAATGGAAAATTTGTTTTCAGGGTAAAGGGACCGAAAATGACAAAAGGTGGAAGGAAATTCCAGTTGAAACGTGCTTTCCGCGCCTATTTTCAAACTTCGGTTACACAGTTGTTATTCGATTAAGCGGGGACGTTCGTAAAAGGTATTTGGTTTAAGCGATGGAAGATAACATAGAACCAATAGGAATAAACTCGGTCCCGGAGGATTCTATTCGAATAAGCGGGATATTCGAATATCAGTGACCCGATTAAGTGGGGGAGAACTGTAAAACATTTTTTAATAGAAGAAAAGCTAAACCCATGTAAACGGTTGAGAAAATAACCCCAATAGAAAAATATTGAGCTTCGACTGTTTCGCTGTGCTGACAGATTGTGATCCAGCAAGAGTATTTTGTATGAAAAGTACCACCTAGGGCAATTCCACAGAAAATTATCATCTTGGGGAGGGGGGGATAAAATTTATAATATGCTTAATTTAAGGGTATGATTGAAAAACTTGATATTTTTATATTCTATAATAAAATCCTAATAAAAAGGCATCGTAAATTACTGTTACAAACTAAGTTAAGTTACCATTATTGTCTTTGTAAAGTCATAATGTCACGTCAGTTACACAATAAAAGTTACGTCAGTTACACGAGTAAATGTCATTTTTTTCTTTTTTATTATTCAGAAATTAATTAAACAAGTTACTGTTATAATTTGACATTACTTAATATTGCCGAGAACTTTAAATCACTTTTTTTAACGGGTTGATATTTTTTACTCTCCAATGAAGGCAGAAAAAATGTTTGTATATTTTATGTTACGTCAGTTACAGAATTTTGAATTGCAATTTTTGGGACTCAAAGAGAGATTGAAATAATCTCCAGGTATTTTGGTAGTAAGTCCTTAGTAAGAAATATTCTAAATTGTAAAAATTTGTTCTAGCTTTATTAGTAAATTTTCTACATATAGTTTTGAAAACAAAATTCGATGATCAAATGTTGCGTCAGGTGCGATGGAATTCCCCTTATACTACCCCCTATTCCCCCTATTTTATTAGTAGAGGAAGTAAATAAATTTTATATTGCATCTTCTTTAATGGGACTTAAAAGTCCTTGTCGCAGCATAAAGGGTTAAAGAGTGATTATTTTTACTTTCCGTATGGTAGGATAAATAAAATTTTTAATTCCTTCTCTAGTAAATGTCATCTGTTATCTGTTACGGTTGATTTTATTAGAAGACATACGTATTAAGTTTGACGTAATTATAACGTATTAATTTTGACAATATTGTTGAAATTAAAATAATTGATCATACTAGATTAAAGTAAACAGTATATCAGAATCTAATTTTCAGTTGAAAGATGTTTTTGATTAAAAATTAAATCTATCTTTGTGTGATGATTTTACACATTTTTCAAATATAATATGCGAGAATCATATTTTCAGTCTGTTTTCAAATCTTGGGTTTTTCTTCCTCTGTAAATGCGGATTCGAAAAATACATCTATTACAATTAGTACTTAATTATTTTCACCCATACCTGAAATAAGGTGTTCTGATATTTATTTTATCATTTTATTCATTTATGAATATTCCAAAAATATTTAAATTAATTGTTAAGAATGATTTCCTAATTGCATTTTTATAAGTACATTTTAAATAATAGTTGGTTGCTACTTATTAATGATTGTCCCCCTAATTTAGACGCTCGGAAGAGATATTGTTTTTGTAATACAATATACTATTACATTTCAAGGAATATTTAATAATAATAATAATAATAAAATAACATATTCACATGTTATTTAAATGTATATTAATATAGCTAAAATGTCTATAGATATTGCCCACAATTATTAAATATACAAAATAAAAAGTTGCAGTTTTTGATAATTAATGCATTGTTAGAACTCAAAACATCTGAATATTTCAGAAATAGCAGTAAATTTTGAAAATCAAGAAATATAATTATGTTATTTTGAATGACAGTTTTTAATTAATTCGTTGATTTTTATCCCCTGGAACGTTTTGATTTTTCTGAAGTAAATTACTAGATAATTTAATTTTTTTCGCATTCAATAATATATCAAATTTTAATTGCTTAAAAGGCGTACAGCCAACAGAGGGGAAAAGTGTCCAAGCCGGGTTCGAGTCCCGGCTTGGACATTTTTAGCAAGCAATTTTGCAAAGAATTAAAATTTGAAACATTATTAAATTTTTACTTTTTACGTTTATTTTACACCATTTACAAACAGCAAACTGAGATAGTGTAATGCAATAGTTAATCTACTATATGTATAGAAATTATCATTAAACAGAATATCAAGAAGAGAAACAGTTCAGACATAAATGGTTAAAATATGTGTATATATAATAATTTTTTTCTCAATTTTTTTCGTGCGGTAGTCCCAAATTGATATTCTTTAGCTTTTCTATGGCTAATATGAAGATGAAACCACACACTTTATTTGAGGAACTATAGGCATTTGAGACCTGATGAATTTGTTTAGGTTCTACAAATATCCACATTATTCATTTTCTGCTCATTTTTATTATTATTATTATGTTTTAAAATCTATGTTGAATATGTTAAGGGTAACAGTTTAATTGTCAGTGAATAAATTTCTTTATATTTATAATTTCACAATTTTTGTTGGTAATTTGTAATGGTTTTTTTTTAATGGTTATATTTTTATCATAGTATTTAATAATATTGGGTATCTTTTTACATTGAATTTTTAGTATTGGTTAATTTATAATGCATCGAGTATCTTCCGATTTAATTGTTATATTTAGCACAAAGTTTTATTATATGTACATATTTAATACATTTTTTTTTAATCATGTTTCAGAATTGTAGCATTCGTTATGATAGTGATAAGTCTTTTGTCTTTATTAGTATCAATTTTGTTTATTTCTCATTGAATATGATTACACTACAACAAACTCCTAAATACGCGGAAAGCATCCATCATACGTTTTCACTGCCTCCGCCCAGATCTGGATAAAAAAGCGGTTCTGAGAACGGCTCCTTCGGCCCCACTTTACTTATGCTTCCACAGCCATGCTGTCTGTGAAATCGTGTTGTCTCAGACGTTATGGCTCTACAGTTTATATTTACGTTATTTACTTCCTGTTCTCGATCTGAATTAGAACCTGTGTAAACCTTATTTACCCGGTGGGTCGGGTCGGGTTTGGATTGGCCCGATTTTTCAAAAGAAAGTTCTGAATATTTTTGAAATCAAAATATTATATATATTTGAATATTAATAAGTGTATAGTTGTTCATTTTTATAAAAAAAAAAAAAAAAAAAATCTAAAATTTATATTAAAGATTTAATTTTAGACTACTTTTCTATAATTGTATTAAAATATAGATTACTTTTCTTTTACTCCACGTTTAGATTTGAAAATTTCGGGTTGATATATGCCGGGTTTCGGATTGCCGAATTTTCTCTCGAGTTCGAATCCGGTAATGTCGAATTGACTTTATGCAGAAATTTCGGTAGTTTGGTAGTTCACAACCCAACATAACCCTTGCAGGACTTAATCTGAATCTCTAATATAAATATTAGTGCTGTGAAATGATCACTTATTTATTTCTTAGAAATAAAATGGAAAAGAAATCAAGAAAAACAATTATAGCTAATATCGGTTGAAAAAGGAAACATTAGTAACATCTGAAGTAATACATATAAAACTTTTTTTTTCTTTCTCATTTAAGGCTGTTCTCAACTGCTCTGCTCAACAAGCGCAAAACATTTTGACACATTTATAAATTCATTTTTAACGGAAAGATATAAAATTGGAAGGAAGCGATGGATGGAAGCGATTTGGAATCGAACTGTGATTTCCATTTTTTTTTTTTATCAACAAATTACCTATTGAGTTATAAACGATTTTGATCACGTGACAAATATGTTTTCAGCCTTTCTTGAGTGGTTATTCTTCTTTCGCGCCGAAATTCGGTTCAAAACGCCCAATTTGACACTATTTTCTGAAAGTTCTATTGCGTTTGGAAAAATTTTGGAAAAAACAGTTCGATCACATAGTTTCTGAACAACAACACCTTCTAGTTTAATACATTTCCGAATAAAAATAAATTAAAACTTATGTCATAAAGTTGCCCTTTTGGATTTGAGAACAGCTTTAAGAAAAGTTTTATTCCTAATTTTGTATCGAATAAAATTATTATTTTTTTCATAACGAGATGTCATGTTGAGTAAAATATATTTTTGTAACACATTTACATTACATTTGGAATCCTGATCAGTTGTCTCCTGTGCCCTTTCCACCCTCTCACCGTTCTTTGAGTGAACGAGTATCAGTATTCTTTCAATAAATTTTTAATCCTGATCAGTTGTCTCCTGTGCCCTTTCCACCCTCTCACCGTTCTTTGTGTGAACGAGTATCAGTATTCTTTCAATAAATTTTTAATGCTGTAGTTTCTTACCAGATAAACAATTGGAAAACTTGTTAATTGATTTACTGTAATTGAAACTGTACTAAGTCAGCGGTTCCCAAACTTTATTGTTACGTGGCTCACGTTAAAGTTTCAGATTTTTATCCTGACCCACCTACTGTACATATAGAACCTTTTGCACAATCTTTCCCAAAGAAAATATGGAATTCCACCAAGCGGGGACAGTAATCGCTAATACTAAAGTTAAAGTGTTCCATCAAAACCTTTTACTAAGTAAACTTTATTGTTAGGCGACCGAAATACAGTTATTAATGAATATATTAGAAAATATGTCGTTGAAAAATTGCGATTTATGAGATTATTTTGCACTAATAGCGAGTCTGTGTCTGGATTAAAACTTTTTTTATTTTAAACTCTACAGTAAGTTTAAGGCTGTTCTTAAATCTAAATGAGCAACTTTATGACAAGTTTTAATTCATTTTTGTTCGGAAGCGCATGAAATCGGCAGATGTTGTTATTCAGACTCTACGTAATCGAAAGACGTTTTCCATCTTTTGGTGAACGTAAAAGATCTTTCAGAAATACCATCAAAGTGACGTTTTGAACAGAATTTCTGGACGACAACAGCCATCAAAGAAATACCGGAGAAATACCGGTTGTCACGTGGCCCAAAAAATCGCTTATAACTCGATAAGTAAGTTATTTATCAAAAAACCGCAAAATCATTTTGACTCCAAATCTCTTCAATAGTCAGCCCTACCAATTTTGTGCCTTTACTTTTAAAAATGAGTTAGTAATTATGTCTGAAAATTTCGGGCTTGTTGAGCAGTCACTTGAGAACCGCCTAAAGGAGATTCTTCGCGCCCTTGAAAACACCCGCTCCGTAATGTTAATCCTATGGGCAGGTTAATTTCGCATTTCTCTTTTCAATTTAAATATTTTTAAACATTTTTTTTTCTTTGCATAGGATAGCTGAAGTCAATCTTTAACACGACTCTTTTTTACCTTTTTCGATTTTGTTTGCAATTTTTTTTAAAAAGGTACTTTCAGTTTCGAAACCAGTTTGGAAAATGAAAGTACATTAAAAAAAAAAATCTGCAACCAAAATCGAAAAAGTAAAAATGAGTCATATTAAAAATCGACCTCATCTAGCCTATGCAAAATCGTTTAAAAATATTAAAATTGAAACGAGAAATTCGAAAATAACATGCCTTTAGGATTAACATTATGGAGCGGGTGTTTTCAAGTGCGCGAAGAATCCCCTTTTAAGGGGTCTCAGGACTTTTAAAATTGGAAAAAAAAAAAAAGAAAGACTATTTTTAACGTTTAATATCTTAAAATGTATGTGATTTTAAAACACAATTTTTATTGGGATGAAAGATGTAAGTATGTTCTTTCATTTCATGTATTTAAAGAAATTGCAAGATACGGAATTAGTATTTATAGAACGCTCCAAACTGTCAAACATTTCTCGAGCACAAAATAAATATTCCAAGTAGAATGAATTTTTTTGTACCTAATTAAACTTTAGATTGTAATAATTACCCTGAACTTAAAAAATTTGTATTTAAAGCATTTTTATATTTTTAATACAAAGCTGTATTTAGCTAATACAAAATTTTGAAATTTCAACAGTATAATCACCTGAAAAAGGTATCTTTTTTTTTTTTTAACAATAAAAAGGAAATTTTAGGTTTGGTTTATACAGACTAGCATGAATTAATATGTTTTGAAAATTTCATGAAAAAATATCCTGAAGTTTTTGAGATATCAGTAGATATGAAAAGGGGGTTCTGCATCAGCGGCGTACGCGGCGTGACCTCTGTGCACCTGTGAAGGTCATGCGGCGGCGGAGGTCAAGGTCATGCGTCGTACTCTTGGAGGCGGGGTCAAGGTGATGCGGCGGTGAAGGTGATGTGTCATCTTATAGTATGAGGGGTTATTTTGAGTTTAATTATTTTACTAATGATAATTAATTTTAATTGGGGGACTTTAACTTTTTTCGGGGTAATTTTTGAAGATTGAATTTTTGGGAGATTGATTTTTTTTTTTTTTACTAATGATAATTAATTTTAATTGGAGGACTTTAACTTTTTTCGGGGTAATTTTTGAAGATTGATTTTTCTTTTAATCGTACTGCAGTATAAGGGGGTATTTTTTCATTTGAAAAATATATTAATGATAATTAATTAACAAATTTTAATTGGGGGACTTTAACTTTTTTCGGGGTAATTTTTGAAGATAGAAATTTTTGTGAGATTTATTTTTTTTCTGACCGTGCTACAGTACGAGGGGTAATTTTAAGTTTGATTTTTTTTTTTAATGATAATTAATTTTAAGTGGAGGATTTTAACTTTTTTCGGGGTAATTTTTGAAGATTGAATTTTTGGGAGATTGATTTTTCTTTTAATCGTACTGCAGTACTTAGGGATAATTTTACATTTGAAAAATTCATTAATGATAATTAATTTTAATTGGAGGACTTTAACTTTTTTCGGGGTAATTTTTGAAGATTGAATTTTTGGGAGATTGATTTTTTTTCTGACCGTACTACTGTATGAGGGGTAATTTTAAGTTTTTTTTTTTTTTTTACTAATGATAATTAATTTTAATTGGGGGACTTTTTTCAGGGTAATTTTTGAAGATTGAATTTTTGGGAGATTCATTTTTTTTCCTCACCGTACTACAGTACTTAGGGATAATTTTACATTTGAAAAATACATTAACGATAATTAATTAAGAAATTTTAATTGGGGAGGCTTAAACTTTTTTGGAGTAATTTGTTGAAATTTTTGGGACATTGATTTTTTTTTTTTCGTCGTACGAGGGGATATTTTAAGTTTGATATTTTTTTACTAATGATAATTAAGAAATTTGAATTGGGGGACTTTAACTTTTTTGGGAGTATTTTTGAAGATAGAATTTTTCGGGGAGATAGATTTTTCTTTTCGTCGTACTCCAGTACGAGGGGTTATTTGTACTTTTAAAAAATTAATTAAGAATTTTTAATTGGGAGACTTTAATTTTTGGGAATAATTTCTGAGATAGATTTTTTTTTTCTGACATATATTTTTTAGCGCACTTGAGTTTTCGGTGTTATTTTTAGGGGCATAATTTTTGTGTTAGAGTTTTTACTGGCAACGATTTTTAATTTGGGAACTTTCAAATATTTTTTTCGCGATTTTCCTTTAGCAATCGAATTTTAAACATTCATTAAACATTTTAATTGGGAGACTTTATCTTTTAACGCAAATTTTTAGATAAAAATGGAATTTTAAACATAAATTGGATGAGGGGACTTTACGCGATTCAATTTAGTGACGTATGCGCTAGAATATTGAGTATTAATTAAAATTATGAATGATTGTGAATTTTTGTTATTTAGTGTTAGAATTTATTTCTGTGAATTTTTTAATAGTACTGCCCCACCCGTGGGTGAGAGGTTATGCTCACGAAGCTAATAGACGTGAAGTGTTGGGTTCGATCCCAATCACACTCGTCGGCCTAATCGTTCGGAGTTTTGTTTGAGCTATAGATTTGCATGCGTAAATTCGGGTTAGGTTACCTTAGAAAGACCTTCACGAAGGGTACTCTCCCCTCTATCCCTAGTGTAGATAATCAATCGCACCCGTCGGCCTAATCGTTCGGAGTTTTCTTCGAACCATGGATTTTCATGCGTAAATTCGGGTTAGGTTACCTTAGAAAGACCTTTACGAAGGGTACTCCACCCTATATCCCTAGTGTAGATAATCAATCGAGCCCGTCGGCCTAAACGTTCGGAGTTTTGTTTGAGTCATGGATTTGCATGCGTAAATTTGTGTTAGGTTCCCTTAGAAAGACCCACACGAAGGGCACTCCCCCCTCGGGCCTAGTGTAGATAATCGGCCGTCAAAATCAACCAAACCTTTTAAAGGTTAGGTATAACTATGTTGGTACATGATTTGTTATGGAATTTTTAGGTTTGTATGTATTACTTTATACATTTGAAATAATATTAAAAAAAAAAAAAAACATGAAATGTCCTTTATAAAGATATTAGGAAATTTTCCCCCTTTCCCCTTAATGAATATATATTTGTAAAATACAGGGTTACCTATTGAATGGTCCGTTTGAATTTGTCCCATCAAATTTTATTGACGCATGTTTTCGAAAAGTTTCATATTTTTAAAAACTAGAAAATCGATTTTTTAAACGTTTATATTAAAACACTTTGAATTTTTAATAAGATTTTGGGAAAAAAAACGCATTTTTTACAAATTTACACTAATATTACACTTTTTAGAATAAAACTTTTAAATACATAAATTAAACACACTTACTTTACTTCAAATGACTTTCAGAGCCTAAAAAAACGCGTGTTTGTGCAGGAAAATGTCTACTATACTGAACCGTGATCATCGTGCGTTATCTTTGGGAACACTCAGAAGTGAATCACTTTATCTAGATAAGGGGTTTTCCTTTTTATCGTGATAGGATATTAGATTTTAATTTCGATTGACTAATGGTGGGGTACAAATTAAGATTTTCAAATAATTAATTTAAGATTTTTATTATCTCACTGATTGCGAATTTAATGAATGAATAATTAATATTACGTCACACAAAACGAATTTTTTGAATAATTTAGATTTAATATTGCGTCACAATTTTTAAATGATTTTATTAATATAGAATTTATATCCAATTGGGGGGTCATTTTTTCTTATCGATTTATTTAAAATAAAATTGGAATATTTATTAGCAATTTAATGCATGTGTTACATTTTTTTTTTGATTTAACTATTATAAAATTAGACCTTTTAAAATGGATACTTTTTTAATTGATTCTGTGAGAATTCGACGATATCTCACATTGAAACTCTCAATTTACAAGGCAAAAGCCAGCATAGGGAAGCTAATGTATTTTCACCTAGCCTCCAAATTTCTTCAGAGTCCTAGAAAAAGTCGCTAGAGATGAAACAAATACCTCAATTTCTATCAATCTTCGCAGATGACACTAGGGTGAAAGGAACTCTTTTATCTAGCGAGAGAAATATTCTTTTGATGTTCACGAGGGCCTCGTTCCCGTGGGAAAGTAGAAAGTGAAACCAGAGATGAAGCCGGACGCGAAAGTTTCTGACGGCAGCCTATAGAGAAAGGGCTGGCCTATGAGATCATGGCCCACGGATGGTGAGTGGCTAATGGGAGTGGCTTTGGTCCTAGACGGAAAAACGAAACTGATAAAAGAGGATGCGAGAGCATTTTCGGGAGCTTAATTATCCCTTCTGTTGAAGTTGAGACTTCAAGGTGTTTCAGGTCGTGCAGAGTGGAAATCTCTCACGCGTCGACGGCATCGGGGCATACTCCGAAGCACAGAAAAGCGAAAGCCAGGTGTGGCTGTTAAAATATCTCCACCACGGAGTTGAAGATCGGAGGTTCCTAAACCTCGGTTAAACACCTACAAAAGTGCGACATTCCTGTCGAGCATCGCGAGCTCTATCTTCGAAAATAGTGGACATTGGATAAGTAAGAGACTGAGTACACTGAAAGCGATCTATTATTCGAGGACTGGACTTGATTCTATAAATATATTATTATCAGCTGAACTCGAACCCTCATATGAAAAATGTTGTAAATAAGACTTATATAATCCAGAAAATATTATTTAATTGTTTGTAATGCAATAAAATATTTTTTCGACTTTAAATAAGCCTTGGCCGTTGAAGTTGCCCGCTACCACACCACCTTACGACATCGGCTCCGTTACAACTTGGTGGCAGCTAGAAGATTTTCAGCAAGAATAATTGTTATTAGAGGAAAGCCCAGGAGGAAACAGACGGCGAACACCCGGAGTTTCTGACGACAACTCGAGAGGCAGCCGAAAGAATCGAAACTACAGTTCCGAGGAAGACAGAAGGACAGCCCTTCGGGAGCAAAAGACAGTTCACCCAGAACAAAAGACAGTTCGTCCAGAACGAAAGACAGTTCATCCAGAACAACGGCAATGAGACAGTTCATCTAGATCAACTAGACAGTGCTTCGAGACAGGGCAAGGTGGACCTTGGACGACAAACAGTGGGACGCAACACGCCCGATACGAGCCCTTGAGCTACAGTGGACGACACCCGCGGAGTGCCATAACGGACCGTTCCCCAGACAAGATACTTCAAGCAACAACTGCAACAGGTAAGCTCATTTCATTTTGAGTGGCTCTTAAACTATTATTTATCATACTGATAGGGTGTTAAAATGTTGTTTAAATAAAAATATGAGAAACTTTTTTATTTTGAGGTAAATGAAAATACTAAGATTATGATAAATCAATAATGTGTAGTTAATTGAAAACTAACGTTTAAGGCAAATTTATATGTTATGTTATCTTTATCAGTATTTGTAATATTTGGAATGCAGAAAGGATTAGATAGGCTAAATTCATAACTACTCAAAAAAAAAAAAAAAAAAAAAAAAAAAAAAAAAAAAAAAAATTCCCAGTAAAAATTTTTTTTTCTTATATGACGAATATATAATGTAAGAGTAATGTGTAAGAAATATATTTTGATGAGTGATTGTATAAAGAGAATTTTTGATGCATGCTGGATTGCTAAATGACAAACAGAGTAAATTAAACTTTTACCCTAAATAGTATAGATGCATTTTGATAAAGGTTGCAGAGAGTGTTCAGTTCTTGAGAAATACTGGGAATGTAGTTTGCCTATAGTATTTGAAAAATTACTTATTGTTTTCATATTGTGTGTATAGGGACTCTAAAGCTTTAAAATTTTGAATTTTAGTTTTTGCTTTACGTTTGGCACGAGAATAGAAATTCTGAAAATCCTTTGAAAAATCATAAAATAATTTTTACGTATTGGTTATGCATTTGAAATGTTTATTTATATTGTGTGATTAGGGGTAAAATATTTATTGTGAGGTGTAAGGTTCATATACTTCTAAATTGATAAACAAAACGAATAGTTTCCGTTTGTATTATTTCAACACACCGTAGTCATGTCGAAGTTAAATTCACTGAAGTACTGCAGGAAAGCGGATTTACAGAATCTCGCGGAAGTTTTGGGGGTGGAAATAGATGAACAAGACAATATGGCAATGATAATCGAAAAAATTGAAGCAGCAGAAAAATACGACGAGGAACTGACGTTAGTACAGGCAGGGTACATCGTGAAGGATAGGGAAGAACGCATCACGGCAGAAAAAGAGAAAGAGAGGGAAAAAAAAGAGAGAGAGAGAGAGGAAAGAGAGAGAGAGAGAGAGAGAGAGAGGAAAGAGAGAGAGAAGAGAGAGTTAGGGAAGAGAGAGAGAAAGATAAGGAAAGGGCGTTTACTTTAGAACAGCTAAAATTAACGCAGAGTTCAGAAAGGCAAAATTCTACGGTAAGCAGCGGTTCCGAAAGATCCGTTAGATTACCTCTTAAAACTATTATGCATCGTTTCGATCCTGAACGATCCGACATAACATTATTCCTGAATTTGTTCGAGCGACAGGCGAATAGGTCCGGAATAGAGCAAGATGAATACGTCACGCACTTGTTAGCATTATTGCCGGTGGAAATTGCAGAATTAATCTTACGCGAACCAGCTCAAAAAATTGACAATTTCGAACATGTTAAATCGCTTTTATTAGCCCGGTACAGGCTGAGTGCGGAAGCGTACCGTCAAAAATTGAATAAACATACGCGTAAACCAGGAAACCCGTGGAGAGATCTCATATTCGAATTGAATAGTTTTCTTGAAGGATGGATTAACGGTTTGGGGATTACGCAATTTTCTGAATTAAAAGACTTGTTGATCACTGATCAGATCAAACGACGCGCGTCGGTCGATTTGAAAGAGCATTTTATTGATTCGTGGGCGAATTATAAAGATCCCTTGGTGCTCGCTACGGCACTAGACGAATACGAGGCGATAAAAGGAGTGTCAAGAAAATCGTGGAAAACGAAACCAAAATTTGAAGGAAATTCGCGGGATAGGAGAATGAAAAAAACGGAAAATGAAGACGAAATGAGAGATTGGCATTCGGAAACCAAAACTAATTGGAGAGAGAAAAACACGGAAAACGAAAGAGAAAGGATCTTCGAACGTAAAAATTGGAATAAGTGTTTTATTTGTTCCAAAATTGGGCATTTAAAAGCCAATTGTCCGGAAAACAAAAGGAACTTAGAACCTATTACTAGCGTTCATCACATTTGCGTAGGTACGAATTTTGAGGAAAGTTTCAAACCATATCTTAGCCGTGCTCTAATTAACGGAAAAGAATGCACGACGTTAAGAGATTCCGGAACTAGGTATGATGTGACCCCTAGTCAATTAATTAAGCCCAATCAGTTAGACGGTGGTGCTGTAAGAGTTAGGCAACCGTTGACGAACGATACGCTTCGTTTACCGACCGCCCACGTTGTCTTAGAAATTGAAGGAGTGGGGAATATAAAAACGAGGGCCATAGTAGCAGAGAACAAATCAGACTTGTCGTATTATATATTAGGAAACGAAACTCAAAAATTGATCGATAAAATTAAGAGCGATAATGCCCAGAATTTAAACGCCGTGATAACACGGAGTCAGGCGAAACCGAAACCAGAAGGATTGAAGCCCGATCCGACGCAAGGGAACGAGTCGAAAAAGAGAAACCCCTGGTCAAAAATGATTGACGTGAATACGGGAGGAAAATCTAGAGAGAATGAACGTTGGTTAAGGAAGATGAATGGGAATTTTAAAGTAGGCGGAGGGGACCTTTTGTTACCCGATCGAGAGGGGAATTTAAGCGTTGGATTAAGCAAGGTTGGGAGAGAAAGGCTTAAAAGAGAACAAGATGAGGACGAGTCGTTAAGCGAACCGAGAAGGTCAAAAATAAAGAAGACGTATTGCAATTGGGGGGATTTTGAGAAGTCAAATGACTCCCGTATAGGTATAGCTTTAACGGGCGATCAAAGAGGTAAGCCGGTAAGAATTGGGCAGACCAGGAACAACAGGAAATCTAGGCGCGATAAAGATACGTTAAAAAGAAATGCAGTGTCAGGAGATGCAGGATTAGGTTCCACCAGACATAAGTCGTATGAAAGGGGTACGAGAAGAATGAATCGAGGGAGAATCGATTATAAAAGTTCCGCGACTAATCTTTTTATAAACGTCCCAAGTAGACGCGAAAAGTCTCAAGTCTATAAAGTAAACATGCCGAAACCTAATGAAAAAGGCGTGGAGAATAGAAACGTTTTGACTCGTAAAGCTTCGCGGCCCAAACACTATGCTAAATTCAGAGATAAACTTTCAAGTGACATGTTTTAGCAATTAAGGATTTAGTAGAGGATTGTGTGAGTCAAACTCAACTCAAATATATGTATATATTAATTTTCTTTTTTGTGTGTAAATGTAATCGTGTAAAATATAAATGTGTTTTGTCTGTTAAAGAGGAATTTCGTAACCAAATGTGTCCAGCATTTGCAAGCTAAGTATAAAATGCAGGAAAAGGTTTTTTTCTTTTTTTAGGAATTGATATGATTAAATATGGGCCACTTGAAATGTATGAGCTAACCATTTCCCTTACAGCATATTACGTCTGGTAGCCGAAATATGATTTGAGGGAGGGGTGTTGTGAGAATTCGACGATATCTCACATTGAAACTCTCAATTTACAAGGCAAAAGCCAGCATAGGGAAGCTAATGTATTTTCACCTAGCCTCCAAATTTCTTCAGAGTCCTAGAAAAAGTCGCTAGAGATGAAACAAATACCTCAATTTCTATCAATCTTCGCAGATGACACTAGGGTGAAAGGAACTCTTTTATCTAGCGAGAGAAATATTCTTTTGATGTTCACGAGGGCCTCGTTCCCGTGGGAAAGTAGAAAGTGAAACCAGAGATGAAGCCGGACGCGGAAGTTTCTGACGGCAGCCTATAGAGAAAGGGCTGGCCTATGAGATCATGGCCCACGGATGGTGAGTGGCTAATGGGAGTGGCTTTGGTCCTAGACGGAAAAACGAAACTGATAAAAGAGGATGCGAGAGCATTCTCGGAGCTTAATTATCCCTTCTGTTGAAGTTGAGACTTCAAGGTGTTTCAGGTCGTGCAGAGTGGAAATCTCTCACGCGTCGACGGCATCGGGGCATACTCCGAAGCACAGAAAAGCGAAAGCCAGGTGTGGCTGTTAAAATATCTCCACCACGGAGTTGAAGATCGGAGGTTCCTAAACCTCGGTTAAACACCTACAAAAGTGCGACATTCCTGTCGAGCATCGCGAGCTCTATCTTCGAAAATAGTGGACATTGGATAAGTAAGAGACTGAGTACACTGAAAGCGATCTATTATTCGAGGACTGGACTTGATTCTATAAATATATTATTATCAGCTGAACTCGAACCCTCATATGAAAAATGTTGTAAATAAGACTTATATAATCCAGAAAATATTATTTAATTGTTTGTAATGCAATAAAATATTTCTTCGACTTTAAATAAGCCTTGGCCGTTGAAGTTGCCCGCTACCACACCACCTTACGACATCGGCTCCGTTACAATTCATTAACCGTGAGAATACTTCAAACATGTCATTGATGAGTCATCACACATAAGTAAATTTTCACTCGTAAACATGAAAGTTTTAATAAATATATTGAGGTTTTTGAAAAGTGACACTCATTTTGTGCAGTGGACTTTGAATTTTTAGTCTAGTTCTAATTTCGATCTAGTTCAAATTTTGCTAAGTTAACACGTTACGAAATATAGGGGAGCTTTATACTATGCATTAATATAACTATGATTTTTGCTTAATTTTTTACAAGGATAAAATTTTTATCATCGGAAAAACACATCTTTAAGAGATTTAAAATAAATATTTGTAAATATATATATAATTTAATATCATTAAATATTTAGTATCTTCACACATAATTAACACATGTTAATTAAGTACGATTAAATTTAAAAGAAATCATAATTTTCATTAAATTAAAAAGAAATTGTACATTTAACTTTTAATCTAGCAAATATTAAAACATGAAAGAAATGATTGCGCTTTTAGAGCATATAACTTTAATCATAAAAATTTGAATACTTATCACTTTCAAATGAAAATGATAAACCTTTATTTAAAATTTTTCATTTTATAATTAGAGACATACAATTAACTAGAAACTTAAGTATAAAAACAGAAATGAATATCTAGCAATAAGGTTAACATTTTTAATAAAAAATTAATATTTTAGGTTAATTTTAAACGTGCTAGTATTTTTAGACTAGCGAAATATCCCTTTTTTAGAAAATACTTTTCTGGTTTAATTTTCATTTATTTTTAAATATAACTTTTAAAAAATATTCTCAACTGTAAAAACTAGGGATTTGCTTTTGACAATTTTATTTGAATTTAAGATTTGTTTCACATTTAGAAGTATATCTTATCAAAATAAATTCGAAATATTTAGATTTGTTTATTATTAATAATTTGAAAAATAAAACATTTAGAAGTAAATTCACTTACTTTTGTTTTTGTTTCATAAAAATCCAAAAGGGTTGAAAAAGAGTAGCAACACTTCACATAAGTTTTGTGATACTAAATGGAGTAAATTTTGAACATCAATATCTTATCTGTTTGGGTATTTCCATGAATACATGATTCATGAGATAAGCAGAATGTCATGTTCAAATATGAATCTAAGAACAGTGTTAATGAATTTACTTTATTCATATCGTATATACTTTAGCTATAATTAATATAATGCGTAATTAATAAGGGATTTAATTAATATGATGCGTTTTTAAATAAAATCTAAATATAATTGTATCTTTTTCAGTCTTATTTAATAGAAGAGGAATGCTTTTCAAATTTATTAAGAAACATGTAAGTTATTATTAGCTTGGAAATTGCAACTGAATTAAAAATTGACTTTTAACATAGAATTAGTCTTTTGCTAAATTTTCAATGAAAATATTTCTCACTTAAAAGTTTTCTTCTCACATTAAAAAAGTCATATACTTGGAATTTTTACCGGGAAAATTTTCTCACATGGAAAAAGGCTTTAGTGATTGTATTAGAATAAAAACTTATCATATTAAAATTTTTTAATAAGTAAATTATTATTATTAAATCTATGTCCCCACCACTCACTTTATTTACAAATAAATATTTTCCACTTTTTAATGGAAACAAAAAAGGTAGGTAAAGCTTTCGTTTAATATTTTTAAATTAATATGAGTCTTTTTTTTTTTTCAGTGCGACTCCTTCAAATTTAAAACCTTTTGAGAGCTTTTATAGGGAGAACGTAAACAAATCGAAGTCTCACATTTCAACAATAAAGGATTTATACTAAGTACACTACAAACTTATTTATAAAAAGGAAAGACATAACCTTATTTCACTTTTTCGTTAAGCATATTTTTAATTCACAAGCAGGCTTCACACATATTACTTAGCACACAAGTTACTTCAGCGAGAAATCCCTTTTCCTTATCTAAATGATTCATAGGGATTCATACCTCCCTCACGAATACGTTATACAAACGATGTATTAGTTTAATGAATATAAATTTTAACTGAATCCTTTAAACTTTATTTGATAACATTCGATCATTTTTATATTTCAAAACGAAGAAAAATTATTGAATATCACCTAACAAGCATATACTTTTACACTAACATGTTATAAAAACACTTCTCAATATTCAAATTTTATGATATTTCGACATCTCTCACCAAGCTTTTTAAGAATGAAAGACTATTTCGTTAGAATATTTAGCTTTTTGTATACAATTTTAGCAATAAATACATAATGCACTCAACTTTACTTTGCCATTAAACATTAAATTAATCCATCGCATGCAATTCAAACGTAGGATTTTTTTATTTAGGGTAGATAAGTATACGTGTATATATATATACATATATACATGTGCATATATGCGTGTCTGTGTGCATTTGTAAATGGGGGAAAAATTTAAAAGGTATACACATTGAAAGTTAATAAAATTATTTTAAAAAAATTATATAAATATTTCAAGACAGTATTAAAGATTTGAACAACTGATAAAAATGCTTTGAAAAACATTTAAAATTATTAAAAATGTTTCTTTCATATTTTAAAGTCAACAAATTTTAATACATAGCTATGTACATACAGGCATTTGAGCTATGTACATACATTTGACCTATGTTAACAGAACAAATGTTTTAAATATTTCGATGCTATTTCCAAGTTAGTCAATTTATACTTTTTGAATATGCATATACATATATTTGAAAATTTTAATGTTTTCTGTTAAAACTGACTAGTTATTTATCCTAGCATTATCCTAGTTATTTATCCTACATTTATTAACACAATAAACCAACTGCTTTTAAAAAGACTGTGTGATTATCAAAACAACCCAAATCCTTTTATCTGCACATGCGCAAACATTTTTATAAACTAGAGGTCACATTTTTAATCGAATAAAACAATGACTAATCAAATAGGTTATATCCTAACTTAAATGATACCTTTTTTGTGATATTGCTAAACATGCTACTACAATGTCTAATCAAATAGGTTCTGTACTAACTTGAATGATACCTTTTATGTGGCATTACTAAACTAGCTAACATGACATTATTAAACTAACTTGTAAAAATAACATGATAACCTGTTTTCACTAGACAAACTTAACAATTTTCGATGCTTTTGTTTGACAATCAACAAAGTTTTATGAAATATATTCAAAAAGTTTGCTGCGATTAAAAAATATGCTTATAACTTAGATAGTTTTCACTCTTTATATTTCAAAACATGCATATTATTACAAAACACAAGATATTGTTTAAATTTGAATTAAATAATCACCATTTTTCACAAGTTTACAATATTTTTATGCTAACTAGGGTTAGTAGTATTCAGACTTAAAAATATCTTTATAGATTAAACATGAAAATTAATGTGTAAAAAAAACCTTTTACTATTTTTAGTTAAACTTCATGTCATGAAATATATCCAGTTAACTTTAAAATGTACTATTACAAATTAATGTTTTAAAATTCATTAAAATTATTAAATACTATAAATACTATAATACGATATCCTACTACGTCTTCAGTGTTATCATACACCACGTGACAGGGTTTTCCCAACACGTGATAACCCCTACGTCATCAGTGATAAGTGATGTCATATATCACGTGACTAGATCTAATCAGTTGATAAGATTAGCTGATAAGGACTTAGAATTATTCATTTCACTTTTAGTTTTTGTAATAGAAGGTTGCGCTTAAGACTGCTAGCTGCCATATTAGATAAGTATTATTATTTTGTGTGTTTTTATATAAAAATGAATTTTAAAATTATAATGAAATAGTATTTAATAATTTTAATGAATTTTAAAACATTAATTTGTAATAGTACATTTTAAAGTTAACTGGATATATTTCATGACATGAAGTTTAACTAAAAATAGTCAAAGGTTTTTTTTACACATTAATTTTCATGTTTAATCTAGAAAGATATTTTTAAGTCTGAATACTACTAACCCTAGTTAGCATATAAATATTGCAAACTTGTGAAAAATAGTGATTATTTAATAAAAATATTTTGTGTTATATGTTTTTAAATATAAAGATTGAAAATATCTAAATTATAAGCATGTTTTTTAATCGCAGCAAACTTTTTGAATATATTTCAAAAAAACTTTGTTGATTGTC
This sequence comes from Maratus speciosus, assembly GCA_963932465.1. Lineage (NCBI taxonomy): Eukaryota > Metazoa > Arthropoda > Arachnida > Araneae > Salticidae > Maratus > Maratus speciosus. Next base: position 148,813,729 of record OZ010791.1, read on the forward strand.
AAACAAAAGCAGCGAAAATTATTAAGTTTGTCTAGTGAAAACAGGTTATCATGTTATTTTTACAAGTTAGTTTAATAATGTCATGTTAGCTACTTTAGTAATGCCACATAAAAGGTATCATTCAAGTTAGTACAGAACCTATTTGATTAGACATTGTAGTAGCATGTTTAGCAATATCACAAAAAAGGTATCATTTAAGTTAGGATATAACCTATTTGATTAGTCATTGTTTTATTCGATTAAAAATGTGACCTCTAGTTTATTAAAATGTTTGCGCATGTGCAGATAAAAGGATTTGGGTTGTTTTGATAATCACACAGTCTTTTTAAAAGTAGTTGGTTTATTGTGTTAATAAATGTAGGATAAATAACTAGGATAATGCTAGGATAAATAACTAGTCAGTTTTAACAGAAAACATTAAAATTTTCAAATATATGTATATGCATATTCAAAAAGTATAAATTGACTAACTTGGAAATAGCATCGAAATATTTAAAACATTTGTTCTGTTAACATAGGTCAAATGTATGTACATAGCTCAAATGCCCGTATGTACATAGCTATGTATTAAAATTTGTTGACTTTAAAATATGAAAGAAACATTTTTAATAATTTTAAATGTTTTTCAAAGCATTTTTATCAGTTGTTCAAATCTTTAATACTGTCTTGAAATATTTATATAATTTTTTTAAAATAATTTTATTAACTTTCAATGTGTAAACCTTTTAAATTTTTCCCCCATTTACAAATGCACACAGACACGCATATATGCACATGTATATATATATATATACATACACGTATACTTATCTACCCTAAATAAAAAAAATCCTACGTTTGAATTGCATGCGATGGATTAATTTAATGTTTAATGGCAAAGTAAAGTTGAGTGCATTATGTATTTATTGCTAAAATTGTATACGAAAAGCTAAATATTCTAACGAAATAGTCTTTCATTCTTAAAAAGCTTGGTGAGAGATGTCGAAATATCATAAAATTTGAATATTGAGAAGTGTTTTTATAACATGTTAGTGTAAAAGTATATGCTTGTTAGGTGATATTCAATAATTTTTCTTCGTTTTGAAATATAAAAATGATCGAATGTTATCAAATAAAGTTTAAAGGATTCAGTTAAAATTTATATTCATTAAACTAATACATCGTTTGTATAACGTATTCGTGAGGGAGGTATGAATCCTTATGAATCATTTAGATAAGGAAAAGGGATTTCTCGCTGAAGTAACTTGTGTGCTAAGTAATATGTGTGAAGCCTGCTTGTGAATTAAAAATATGCTTAACGAAAAAGTGAAATAAGGTTATGTCTTTCCTTTTTTATAAATAAGTTTGTAGTGTACTTAGTATAAATCCTTTATTGTTGAAATGTGAGACTTCGATTTGTTTACGTTCTCCCTATAAAAGCTCTCAAAAGGTTTTAAATTTGAAGGAGTCGCACTGAAAAAAAAAAAAGACTCATATTAATTTAAAAATATTAAACGAAAGCTTTACCTACCTTTTTTGTTTCCATTAAAAAGTGAAAAATATTTATTTGTAAATAAAGTGAGTGGTGGGCGACATAGATTTAATAATAATAATTTACTTATTAAAAATTTTAATATGATAAGTTTTTATTCTAATACAATCACTAAAGCCTTTTTCCATGTGAGAAAATTTTCCCGGTAAAAATTCCAAGTATATGACTTTTTTAATGTGAGAAGAAAACTTTTAAGTGAGAAATATTTTCATTGAAAATTTAGCAAAAGACTAATTCTATGTTAAAAGTCAATTTTTAATTCAGTTGCAATTTCCAAGCTAATAATAACTTACATGTTTCTTAATAAATTTGAAAAGCATTCCTCTTCTATTAAATAAGACTGAAAAAGATACAATTATATTTAGATTTTATTTAAAAACGCATCATATTAATTAAATCCCTTATTAATTACGCATTATATTAATTATAGCTAAAGTATATACGATATGAATAAAGTAAATTCATTAACACTGTTCTTAGATTCATATTTGAACATGACATTCTGCTTATCTCATGAATCATGTATTCATGGAAATACCCAAACAGGTAAGATATTGATGTTCAAAATTTACTCCATTTAGTATCACAAAACTTATGTGAAGTGTTGCTACTCTTTTTCAACCCTTTTGGATTTTTATGAAACAAAAACAAAAGTAAGTGAATTTACTTCTAAATGTTTTATTTTTCAAATTATTAATAATAAACAAATCTAAATATTTCGAATTTATTTTGATAAGATATACTTCTAAATGTGAAACAAATCTTAAATTCAAATAAAATTGTCAAAAGCAAATCCCTAGTTTTTACAGTTGAGAATATTTTTTAAAAGTTATATTTAAAAATAAATGAAAATTAAACCAGAAAAGTATTTTCTAAAAAAGGGATATTTCGCTAGTCTAAAAATACTAGCACGTTTAAAATTAACCTAAAATATTAATTTTTTATTAAAAATGTTAACCTTATTGCTAGATATTCATTTCTGTTTTTATACTTAAGTTTCTAGTTAATTGTATGTCTCTAATTATAAAATGAAAAATTTTAAATAAAGGTTTATCATTTTCATTTGAAAGTGATAAGTATTCAAATTTTTATGATTAAAGTTATATGCTCTAAAAGCGCAATCATTTCTTTCATGTTTTAATATTTGCTAGATTAAAAGTTAAATGTACAATTTCTTTTTAATTTAATGAAAATTATGATTTCTTTTAAATTTAATCGTACTTAATTAACATGTGTTAATTATGTGTGAAGATACTAAATATTTAATGATATTAAATTATATATATATTTACAAATATTTATTTTAAATCTCTTAAAGATGTGTTTTTCCGATGATAAAAATTTTATCCTTGTAAAAAATTAAGCAAAAATCATAGTTATATTAATGCATAGTATAAAGCTCCCCTATATTTCGTAACGTGTTAACTTAGCAAAATTTGAACTAGATCGAAATTAGAACTAGACTAAAAATTCAAAGTCCACTGCACAAAATGAGTGTCACTTTTCAAAAACCTCAATATATTTATTAAAACTTTCATGTTTACGAGTGAAAATTTACTTATGTGTGATGACTCATCAATGACGTGTTTGAAGTATTCTCACGGTTAATGAATCAATTAAAAAAGTATCCGTTTTAAAAGGTCTAATTTTATAATAGTTAAATCCAAAAAAAAAAAAAAAAAAAATGTAACACATGCATTAAATTGCTAATAAATATTCCAATTTTATTTTAAATAAATCGATAAGAAAAAATGACCCCCCAATTTGATATAAATTCTATATTAATAAAATCATTCAAAAATTGTGACGCAATCTAAATTATTCAAAAAATTCGTTTTGTGTGACGTAATATTAATTATTCATTCATTAAATTCGCAATCAGTGAGATAATAAAAATCTTAAATTAATTATTTGAAAATCTTAGTTTGTACCCCACCATTAGTCAATCGAAATTAAAATCTAATATCCTATCACGATATAAAGGAAAACCCCTTATCTAGATAAAGTGATTCACTTCTGAGTGTTCCCAAAGATAACGCACGATGACCACGGTTCAGTATAGTAGACATTTTCCTACAGAAACACGCGTTTTTTTAGGCTCTGAAAGTCATTTTAAGTAAAGTAAGTGGGTTAAATTTTTGGTAAATTTATGTATTTAATAGTTTTATTCTAAAAAGCGCAATTATTAGCGAAAATTTGTCAAAAGTGCGTTTTTTTTCCAAAATCTTATTAAAAATTCAAAGTGTTCCGATAGAAACGTTCAAAAATTATATATGTTTAAAAAGCGCTTCGTTTAAAAATCGATTTTCTAGTTTTTAAAAATATGAAACTTTTCGAAAACATGCGTCAATAAAATTTCGGGTTAAGGTATATTGGTGATTCTAAATTCAAACACACCATTAAATAGGTAAGCCTATATTTCACAAATATAAATTCATTTAGGGGTAGGGGGAAAATTTCCTAATATCTTTATGAATGCCATTTCATGTTTTTTTTTTTTTTTTTTTCAAAATAAATTTTCATATAGATTAAACAATACATACCTAAACATTGCATAACAAGCCAAAAACCGATATCCTCAAAAATATCTTACCAATTTCTATTTTTGTATAAAACCGAGAAAAAATATCTACTCATCTAACACGGATTCAGAAAAAAAAAATTCTAAAGTTTACTAGTACTATTTAAAAGGTGGAATAATTTTGACGACCGATTATCTACACTAAGCCCGAGGGGGGAGTGCCCTTCGTGTGGGTCTTTCTAAGGGAACCTAACCCAAATTTACGCATGCAAATCCATAGCTCAAACAAAACTCCGAACGATTAGGCCGACGAGCGCGATTGATTATCTACACTAGGGATATAGGGGGGAGTGCCCTTCGTGAAGGTCTTTCTAAGGGAACCTAACCCGAATTTACGCATGCAAATTCATGACTCAAACAAAACTCCGAACGATTAGGCCGACGGGCGCGATTGGGATCGAACCCAACACTTCAGGTCTATTAGCTTCGTGAGCAGAACCTCTCAGCCACGGGTGGGGCAGTACTATTAAAAAATTCGCATACATAAATTCTAACACTAAATAACAAAAATTCACAATCATTCATAATTTTAATTAATACTCAATAGTCAAGCGCATACGTCACTAAATTGAATCGCGTAAAGTCCCCTCATCCAATTTATGTTGAAAATTCCATTTTTATCTAAAAATTTGCGTTAAAAGATAAAGTCTCCCAATTAAAATGCTTAATGAATGTTTAAAATTCGATTGCCAATGAAAAATCGCGAAAAAAATATTTGAAAGTTCCCAAATTAAAAATCGTTGCCAGTAAAAACTCTAACACAAAAATTATGCCCCTAAAAATAACACCGAAAACTCAAGTGCGCTAAAAAATATATGTCATAAAAAAAAATCTATCTCAGAAATTATTCCCTAAAATTAAAGTCTCCCAATTAAAACTTCTTAATTAATTTTTAAAAGTACAAATGACCCCTCGTACTGGAGTACGACGAAAAGAAAAATCTATCTCCCAAAAAATTCTATCTCAAAAATTATCCCCAAAAAGTTAAAGTGTCTCAATTAAAATTTCTTAATTAATTATCATTAATGAAAAAAATCAAACTCAAAATAACCCCTCGTACGACGAAAAAAAAAAATCAATGTCCCAAAAATTTCAAAAAATTACTCCAAAAAAGTTTAAGCCCCCCCAATTAAAATTTCTTAATTAATTATCGTTAATGTATTTTTCAAACTCAAAATAACCCCTCATACTGCAGTACGTTGAGAAAAAAAAAATGGATCTCTAAAAATTTCAATCTTCAAAAATTACCCTAAAAAAAGTTAAAGTCCCCCAATTAAAATTAATTATCATTAATGAAAAAATATCAAACTTAAAATAACCCCTCGTACGACGAAAAAAAAAAAAAAAAAAAAAATCAATGTCCCAAAAATTTCAAAAAATTACTCCAAAAAATTTAAGTCCCCCAATTAAAATTTCTTAATTAATTATCGTTAATGTATTTTTCAAATGTAAAATTATCCCTAAGTACTGTAGTACGGTAAGAAAAAAATGAATCTCTAAAAATTTCAATCTTCAAAAATTACCCCGAAAAAAGTTAAAGTCCTCCAATTAAAATTAATTATCATTAAAAAAAAAAAAATCAAACTTAAAATTACCCCTCGTACTGGAGTACAACGAAAAGAATAATCAATTTCCCCGAAAAATTGTATCTTCAAAAATACTCCCAAAAAAGTTAAAGTCCCCCAATTAAAATTAATTATCATTAGTAAAAAAAAATCAAACTTAAAATAACCCCTTATACTGTAGTACGGTCAGAAAAAAAATCAATCTCCCAAAAATTCAATCTTCAAAAATTACCCCGAAAAAAGTTAAAGTCCTCCAATTAAAATTAATTATCATTAGTAAAAAAAAAAATAAATAAATTACCCCTCATACTGTAGTACGGTAAGAAAAAAAATCAATCTCCCAAAAATTCAATCTTCAAAAATTACCCTGAAAAAAGTTAAAGTCCCCCAATTAAAATTAATTATCATTAGTAAAATAATTAAACTCAAAATAACCCCTCATACTATAAGATGACGCATCACCTTCACCGCCGCATCACCTTGACCCCGCCTCCAAGAGTACGACGCATGACCTTCACCTACGCCGCACACCCTTCAAACAGCATGCAGAGGTCATTCAAGGTCACGCCGCGTACGCCGCTGATGCAGAACCCCCTTTTCATATCTACTGATATCCTGCGCGTTATACCCCAAAACGTCATTTGGAGAAAAATGACTTCAAAGTTTCGGAAACGCCGCTATAGCTATTAAGCAGGTATAATTCTAATAACCATAACTTATGTTCTAATGGGAATTTCAAGGAAACAATCATATCAAAATGTTCAGAAAAGAAAGAAGTTTAATATCTAAAAAATTTGAAATTTCGTAAAGTTTGTTGCTTTAAGAGTCCTGAGACCACTTAATAAAAACGATGTATTTTCGCATAGTTATTTATCTATATCTTTTCATGATAGGTTAATTTAAAATTGTAACATTTGGTTTTTATTATGTTATTGTAGCAGATAAAATTAATTTCGAAGACCCGACCTATCGTTCCGCGTATTCCATACTTTGGGAACCGCTGCTTTAAATGAAACTGTATTATATGATGAGTGTTTTTGAAGGCTTGCAGAAGGAACATTTGTTGAAACTAAGGGGGGGAGGCAGAGGGGGAATGTGTCCCGGACGCCAAATGAAGATTTTGTTTGTCGATTTTTCTCACGTCTATGTGTAGCACGGTATTGTTAAAATCGTCCTGCTGCGGTATGCCAAAGAACAGAAGAATCTAAGGATGATATGGCATAAGGATCCCGTATAAAGCGGAATTCTTTTTGATTCCGTTTTCAAGATTTTAATGAATCAATATTTGATAAAGCAGATTACGTAGTTCAGTATTACATATTTTATGATTACGTATTTTAAATTTTAAAATAAGTCAGCTATTAGAAAATTGGTAAAAATCTCTTTGTAAATATACTTTAAGGAGGAGAGAGGAGGAGGGGGTGCGCCAAAATCCATGTTTGTCCCCGGGTGCAAAAAAAAGGCTAGTTTCGGCCCTGCAAGTACACATGTAAATTTTCAAGCTGCTTCCGACTTCCAAAATTTGTTTTCCGACATTCAGCGCCCCTCCTCTGAAAAATTCAAACGTGCTTTTACGGCCTGCAGAAGTTCCGTTTCGATTTCCAGAGCCCTGCCTGCCAATCCCTCGTGCAGATTTGAGCTGAATAGAATGAAAAGGAGGCCATCAATGGAACCCTCTTGTCACGGCACAATGGAGAATAAAGCCGATGTAGGGGGATGAATGAAGGAAGAAGAAATAAAAAATGAAAATAAGAAATAAAAATGTATAGGAGGTTGATATGAAATCGCGCTACTGTGCAAGTGAAAGAGAAAAATGCTTCTACTTCAAAGAGCTTCCATCGAAAGTGACATATCGTCCTGTTCTTCCAGTTCCCAGGTCAAGAAAATTGATTAAAAACAGCCAGCCTATAGCATTTGCGACTCGCAGAGTGTGTGAATTCAGAAAAAAAAAAGAGGGAGGGGGGGGGGGTACTATTTAAGCGAGGCAGAAAATAACGTGACAAACCGACTTGACGCTGCGGGTACTAACAGTTTATGCATAGTTTATATATAGGAACAGGGCCACACTACCACATGGGCAAACCAACCATTTGCCAGGGCTCCCAGATTTGGAATTCTTTAAATTAAATATAAATGTATTTAATTGGCCATTTATGTGGGGTTATTAGGTAAGTTAATAAATTGATCACAAAATATTTAAAATAATGACTGAATTTTTACCGATCACAAACATTTAATAAAGCAAAAAGTAGCTAAACATAATATAAGTATTAAATTGAGTTAAACGAGTTCAAAATAGCTGTCTTCTAAAAATATAAACATAACACGTCGAATAAGTTCTATTATGTTCTTTATTAATGCATAATCAACGAACGTCTATACTAACCGTTTTTCTAAACGTCTGTCTTTGGAATGCTACTGATATACATTATCCATTTTATTATCTCGCACTTTAACTGTAAAACAAAATTAAGGTGTAGTGGTAAATCAGTTTCTTGACTTCACATTTATGGAATTTCTGATGGCAGAAGAGCGCGAAATCTGCATTTGTCCTGGGGCCTTTGGTTGTTATAATTGGAGTCTGTTTACATACATTTCATATCAAATTAACTTTCTAACTTTTTCATTTAGCGGAAACATATACGTTAATAAATACTGCTGTGGAGAATTTCAAAATTTATGAAGGAATTTTCCACCATCGGAATAGAACTTCTAAGACAAAAGCAAAAACATTTACGTGAGATATAAAAATAGTCAGCTGAAACGTAAACCATTCTAGGTGAAAAACTTTGAAAATCGAAAAGGTATTGATAGTATTCATAAAGAAGCCAACTCGTATTTTTATGATTATTAGACAAGAGCATTAAGATAAGCTAATAATCACAAATGATACCATTTGCTTTTGGCTCTCAAATAATTACAGTGTAATCGTCTGATAATCATAAAAATAAGAGTTATTTTATGAATACTACCAGCAACTTTTCGATTTTCAAAGTTTTTCACCTACAATGGTTTGCGTTTCAGCTGAATCTGCATTTTAAATAATTTCTGTAACAAAAAAAGAAAAAAAATAAATAAAATAATAATAATAATAATAATAATTGGATTTAATACGTAAAACAACTAATGAGCACTTCCAACGAAGCAATCTCAAGTGCGCAGTTAATCGGACCCTGCTTATATTGCTGAGAAATTAGAATCGAAATCGAATATAATAGTAAGCAGAACATTGTAATAATAAAGTTAAATTCGAATCCCATTTCTCCCCGTATATTAAACTGCACCCAATATATTTTTTAAATAAATTATAATTTTATATTTATACTCCGATTCCTGAATACTGGAAAAGTTTCATACCTGAAATATTTTACACAATAACGTTGATTTCTTTGATTTATTAGAAATAAGTTACACTTCCGATTTTGCACTTTTGTCGAATATCTGTAGAAATACTTCACAAATTCTTCTAGAACTTCAGAAATGTTAAGAACATGTTTAACCTCATATTTTTATTCGAAAGTTTCATCTACGAGGAATTTCAACCAGATGTAACATCACTTTCAGGAAATTCGACAAAGTACAGTAGTAAACAATATACTATCAGATTATAAATACATTAAATATTTTATGAAATAAGGGCATTTGTATGAAATAATTTTTAACTGCGCATGTACAAACGATAACATTTTTATTTCCTTATATAATTCAGTAATTAACTAAGAGAAATTCGTCGATAAAAAAACAGTCGAATATTGTGAAAATTCAAAAATATATTGGTGATATAGTAAGCTGAATTTCAGTTGCTTTCTAAAAGTATCTGGATGATAAGAGATTTTCTACAAATAGTCATTTTTTAGGTGCATTGGTAATTATATAAATCCGTAGCACCTATAGTCGTCGTATGTGCCGTCCGTCTGCCCGCATATAACTGCGCATAAACTACCCAACCGAATGGTTTGAAATTTAATATACAGTCAAACCTCGTTAACAAGAACACGCTTAACGCGAATTACTTTTATCACGAACTGTTTCCGATTGCCTCGTCTAGTTGCATGTAATGTATTTAAGTTTGGATAACACAAACTACTTTTAACACGAACAAAAAAAGTTTCCCCTTGAGTGTTCGCGTTAACGAGATTACACTGTATATAGTAATCGTTTCAGAATTTTGTCGAGCGATTTCAAATTTTATAAAAATCTAATCAAAACTTAAAAAGATATTAATAAAAGTTTTCTTCATTCTATTAAACCCTATCATATACGTAATTAATTCAATGATATCCCATGATAGGTAATGATTCTAGATTGTCATGTTGATTAAGTCCTATTTAAGATGGAGTCCTATTATTTCTGTATTTCTGAATTTAATATATATAATCGTAGTAAATTTTGTATTCGTGCATTTTTGCATAAGACTGCAACAAGTATTGCATCAAGATTTGAATAACTATAAAACTAGTTATAGTACGAACGCGCCGCATTTGTCACGTTTGACGTACAATTTCCGACTTGTTTATTAACTGACGTCCGAAAAAGCAGTTAGTATGTAATGCAATGTCCACACGTAGCTTTGGAACGGATGCTTCGATTCTGATAATTCATTTTCTTTCTTCTTATGTTGTTGAAAATGGTCTGATGATCATTTTTTCAATGAGGACTAAAGCATCAATAAAAATTGCAAAATAAATAAATAAATAAATAAAAATGAAAAATGACAAAAAATGGATTGTCATCCAACTACACTGTAAAAAAAAAAAAAAAAAAAAAAAAAAAAAAAAAAAAAAAAAAAAATCGCCAAAGGTACTAAAATTTTTATAAGAAACTGGGATTCCTAGAACTTTTTATGTAACGGCAACAACAAAAATTCATGTAACAGATACACTTTTGCACCGTAAATCAAAAAATCTATAAGGTTACTAAGATTTTTTTAGGAGCTTTCTTAGAGCTTTTATGTAACTGCAACTCGAGTTACAAATACAATTTTAGTAAGATTACTGTAATTTTAGTAGATTCTTATCGCCGTATTAGAAACCAGAACATTCACCATCTATTTCAAAATACGCGGTGATATGACGCTATGTAGCGTATATATAATATAAATATATATGCACAATAACCTAAAAACTCAACGAAAAGGCATTCGATACGTCCTCAGTAATTAAGCTTCGCTAGACTCTTAAAATTTCTCATTGTGCACATAGTGGAAACTGATATGGTATTTCTTCTTTATTCATGAAGTGTGATGGACTTCATTTGATGCTTACATCAAAAGCAAATCAACAAATTACGCGTAACAAGAAATCTTTACCGACCATGCTCCTACCTTAATAAACAGAAGCAACAGTCACAATGTCACCAAAACCAGGGCTTTGGAAGACACAAAGGCCCCGGGAAAAATATAATGGGAATCAACCCTCTTCAGATTTACAAACGGCCAGAATTCGCTCCCATTCACAGAGGCATTGTGAACGAGGTTAGGGCCCCCGATTCTAACCATTCAGGCCTAAAAAGGGCTTAGGCTTGCTCGGCTCTTTGTTGCAGCCTTCTGTTCGCGTTTTAGTAGGTGCAAGATGGTCTCATCTATTGCAGCAGAGCTTCTTTGTGCCGCAAAAATTGGTGATTGTGATGGCGGGCCGCAAAACTTGGCTTCTGTTATTGTGAGTGTTAGAGCACTCGTTATATGCGAAATTACGCGAAGGATATAGGTAAATATTGGGGTCTGAATTGCATTATGCCGATAGTTTGCTATTGGGATTCGATAGTCGAAGCATAATGGCACATAAAAGAGTTAGGTTTTTGATACGAGCAATTGAGACGCAAGGCGCGAAGTGATGTCTATTATGAAAGATTGTCGTCGATATAAAAAATGAACAACCTCGCGCAAGTTGATGAACATAAGCATCTTTTGATACAACCTAGTGCCGCATTTCATTACAGTCATCACAGTATATAACTATGCGGGAAACGGGAGAAGAAGGATTACAAAGCCTACTCAAATTGTGCAATTTGTTTATTACCTTTTATATTCCTTTAATTGTATACGCTATTTGATCAAGAAGAAAAAAAAAAGAGCTAGAAAAGCTTTATTTAAAAAACTTTTATAAATTTAGATAATAAATAATTTCTATTTCATGCAACTAAGCGAGCTCTGTCCCAACAAGCTACGCTCGACATTTCTCGTCCAGATATCGCAGGTTCTAAAAACACGCTAATTTGCTCTGTTTTAAAAAGGTTGTCGTATTACGGAAGATTAGATTGAATGATTCACGATCAGTGACGTTCTTCTGTAATCGAGTTGCCATGCATTCCCTTTTGACAAGAGGATTTTTTTTTTTGTTCTTAAGGCAAACCAACTGCTGTTGCGAAAGCTGACGGCTGTTTTCATGACTGACCAAGTAAGATCAGTTACACATTTGAAAATCGGCTTGTATAAAATGGTTAAGTCTGTTCTTAACTGCTCTTCTCAACAAGCGCAAAATGTTTTGACAGATTAACAAATTCATTTTTTAACGGAAAGGTATAAAATTGGAAAGCCTGGACATGGAAGCAATTTGGAATTGAATTGTTTTTTCCATTTTTTGATCAATCAATTATCTGTTAAGTTATAAGGAATTTTGATCACGTGACAAACACGTTTTTCACCCGCTCTTGAGTCTCTTTCTTCCTTCGCGCAGAAATTCGGTTCAAAACGCCCACTTTGACACTATTTTCTGAAAGATCGATTGCGTTTGCAAAAAAAATGGAAAAAACAGCTCAATGACATAGTTTCTGAACAACAACGCCAGCTAGTTTCATACATTTTCGAACAAAAATAAATTAAAACTTATGTCAGAAAGTTGCCTTTTGGATTTGAGAACACCCTTAAGTAAGAATGTCGCTGCCTTCCGGAATCTTATAACGACGCTTTAATAAACGTCATATAAACACTATAATGACTAGTTTTAAATATGATGTTTTAAATATATCGTTTGAAATCTGTCATAATTTTAAACATTAAATGATTTTAGCACGTATTACTAATTTCATTATTTTAAAATTTTCATTCTTTTTTAATATTTACGAGAAAATATATTTTTCAATTGAAAAGTCTTTGTAACTATTATTTGGATTTTTTTTAATCTGGCAACAATAGGTGAAAAAAAAAAGGTTATTTCAAACTATAAATTAAATAAAGGTAGAGAAAAAAAAACTTCTTAATAACTTCATAACATTAAGAAATACGCAAGGCCTTTCGAAATAACTTTGTCTTTTTCTTTCAGAAGATTCGCTACTACTTTGAAGGCAGCAGCAAGACCCGCTTACTCTCTTACTGACTTAGATGAAAATTGGCCGTCCTCCCTGATAAGCCATCTCTCTAACAAACAAAAGTTTTTTAGACCGGTATACTGACACTGAAGTCGCTCAGCCAAACGAGTAGAATTCTGCCTGTAAAACGATGAAGAATCCTCTGATGACTTCCGCCGGAGAATGGTCCAGAGCACACCGTGAAAGGAAGGAAAAGAAAAACGCTGTGCACGGCAATATTGCTAGTAATGATCAACCATCTACATCAAGGGACACCCACATTCATCAATCAAGCACATCGAGACCCTACGTTTAATATCGTACACCATCGCCCAATATTGTTGATTTGAGAACTGTTCTCAAATCCAAAGGGTCAACTTTCTGACATAAGTTTTAATTCATTTTTGTTCGGAAACGCATGAAAGTAGAAGGTGTTGTTATTCAGAAACTATGCCATCGAGCTTTTTTTCCGTTTTCTTTTAAACGCAATATATCTTTCAGAAAATACTGTCAAAGTTGGCATTTTGAACCGAACTTCCGAACGAAAGAAGAAAATCCAGCCAGTGAGGGGAGAAAAATGCCGTGTCATGTGATCAAAATCGCTTCTAACTCAATAGGTAATTGATTGATCAAAAAAAGGAAAACACAGTTCGATTCCAAATCGCTTCCATGGTCGGACTTTCCAGTTTTATATCTTTCCGTTAAAAAATGAATTTGTAAATGTGTCAAAACGTTTTACGCTTCTTGGGCAGAGCAGTTAAGAACAGCCTTAATAATAAATAAATTTATATAAACACACGCAGTCTATCATATTGTTTTCCTCTCACCCCATAGAAGCTGTCACGAAAAATACCTACGGCCGTGTAGACAACACGGCCTACCCCCATTTTTAGCTGCAAGATTTTGTAGCACAATATAGCATACGTTATTTTTTTTTCCAACTTAGAAAGGTAAATAACAATCAAAGCGACAAATCTGGTGATAGCCCGTCACAACGAAATAAAGACATTTCGTATATTAAAAAAAATTATTTTTATAGTTTCGTCAAGCTGATTTACTACCTATAAATTCAAAATAATTCTCGGCTTTTACCAGTGGCTATTTTAACATTTGTGTGCATGATGCTTGATGAATTCATAGTAACTTAAACACCCCTTTCTCCTATATAATTACTTTCTTGTGCTAGGAAATAGGTTCTCTTATTGTCATCTGTTACTATAAACGCTTTTCATTTATTTTATTATTCTTATTATTATAATTTTTTTTTTATTTATTTTTTTTAAATAAATTGATATAATGGTCAAACATAAAATGAAAATTTGTTGTTTAGTTTACAGTCAAAGTGCGGTATGACTTGTTCCATCTTATTGTTTTAATAATTATTATTATCATTTGCTTTGTGTTAACCAATGCCGATTGTATTAAATTCTGCCACTATTTATTTTATATTATTGTAGCAAATAAATATCCCTAGTTCAGATAGATTATAAAATAATCGTGCTTGAAAATTACGTAAAAAGTCACTAAGTTGAGCTACAGTTTTCAAATAATTTCCATTGAAATTGTGGAATATTTAGAAGTCGTATGTATGATTGATAAATATAGAAACTGGGTTTTTGGCAGAAATCCCAAACGTGGTCTACACTTTTTCGACGGCTGTTAAAAAATAAAAAATAAAAGAAATCGTGGTGAAATAAATATGACTTTTTCGCTAATAATAATACATGTGACTCTTTATATGAAGTATAAAAAATAAAGTTACCTATTTTAATTATTCCCTTGAATTACCTTTCCTTTATATTATCTTTGTACTTTACTGAAGCGGAATGTTACTCGACTTTAAACCATAGTTATGTTATTCACACTCTACACACAATGATTAGATCAACCTATACTTATATCTATAGTGTGACTGGATAATCACAAAGGCTGAATGGTTTTCTCCCTGTTAACTGCTTTTTGAAACCAACAATGCATAGCACCGCTTGGTCCTTTTAACGCCGTGAAAGTATTTAGACGCTTCTTATTGTGTTCCATTATTACACTGTAGAAATCGCTGAAAGTGACGTTCACATCTGAGGACGAAGCTATTTTTTAGGATATATATTTTTTAATATTATCTCTTTTTCATTTTATATTTAATCTTTTAAATTCCTTTGCTATTCATAAACTCAAGACTGATCTTGTAAACATAACTGGCTTTCCACATAGTTCACATAAAAGCAGCTGCACTCTACTCTTTAGGAGAGGGGGAGTTCCATATTTTATTATTATACAGTTATTTTCGCGAGATTTAATGCCGGAGGCTTCTTTTGTGAAAAGATTACCGCTTAAATCTCTCTCTCTCTCTCTTTCCCCCCTTTTCCTTTTTGATTCGCTGTTCGAAGTAAAGTTTATCCGAGCATTACTCAAAAAACTGTATAAAACCTTTTTGAAAATTGTTTTCTATCCGAATTTAAGATGAGTTTTGGGGAAAAGTTGCTTAAAATCGGATATTTTATAATTAGTTGCATCTTGAAACCAAAATGTCCAACAATATTTACGAGACTTTATTAAAGCACTCTGCATTATCCTTGAACAATAACATCAATCTATATTATAAAGGACAAACGTGTCTGTGCGTAACGCTGACGTCATTTTGCGAATGGCAACTCTTGACGGTGAAATTTTGGTATTGCAATTTTTGCTACTGCAATCTTTTTAATTTTTAAACATTGCACATTTTCAATTTTTACACCATCATACAGGAAAACAAATCTATTTTCAAATTCAATTTGTTCTGTACCTTAATTGACTGATTTATTATAGTTTTTTAAATAATTCGAGATAATTTCAAGAAATGCAAACTTATTTTCACATATTCAACCTTCAGGAATCAGTTTATTTAAGAAATGAAAAAAATCATCTGCCGACAGGAACATTGTGGCAAATTCCACTGACGTAAAAAAAAAAAAAAATTCATCGTAGCTTTTTTAATTTAAATTAAAGTAGAAAAACAGATTTTCAATTAAGATTTTCTTCCCTTAGATGGTGATTAAAATTTTTCACAAGGATGTTAAAAACAAAATGTTTTAGCGAGAAAAATATTTCACTATGCATTTATTTTAATTCATAAATATAAAATGCTTTTGAATAAATTCCCCAAAACAAAGTCTCTTTTGTATAAGTTCGCTCAAATGATGCCATTTCTACCTGCTCCGAAATTAGAAGCCTAATCTTGAAAGAACGAAAAGCTTTTGGCAAATAAAGTAATAGAATATGTACATTTTTATTGGGAAAGCTTTTAACTTATATTGTAAATATAATTTACTATTTGAAATATTGTATTTAATAAAAATTTACTATAATTTTCTTCTAAATTTACACTAAAATTAGATTTCATTTCCCCCAAAATAATCGAATGATCTCATGCAATTCAAAAGCAACACATCAGTTTGCCACGCAACTAGTTATTATAAATATATGAATTGTTTACCACATTTTTATTTATGAATGCTTTTCTAAGAAAATGTCAAATTATCCAGTCTTAAGGGGGCTCTCAAATCGAAAAGGGTAACTTTCTGACATGTTTTAATTTATTTTTGTTCGAAAATGCATGAAACTAACTGGTGTTGTTGTTCAGAAACTATGTAATTGAGCTGTTTTTTTTTTTCATTTTTTTGCAAACGCAATAGATCTTTCAGAAAAGAATGTCAAAGTGGGCGTTTTGAACCGAATTTCCGCGCGAAGAAAGAAAAAGGACTCAAGAGCGGGCGAAAAACGTGTTTGTCACGTGATCAAAATAACATATAACTCAATAGGTAATTGATTGATCAAAAAATGGAAAAAACAGTTCAATTCTAAATCACTTTCATGGCCAGGCTTTCCAATTTTATATCTTTCCGTTAAAAAAATGAATTTGTAAATGTGTCAAAACGTTTTGCGCTTGTTGAGCAGAGCAGTTAAGAACAGCCTTAAGGATTTAAAAGACAAGTGTGCTCTTTTTAAAATGTAACACCGACAGAATTTTTTAATAGAGCCGTCTTTTGAATTATAGATTATAAGGATGCTTGTTTCCATTCATAAATGTATGTATAAATTTGCGTAAATTTTTTGTATTAAAATGGACCATGGACCAAAAGAAATTGTACTTTTCTTTTAAAAGTAAAATGAAAAATCAAGCGCCATTTTTTAAAAGATTGTCTCTAAGAAACAGGTAACCAAAAAAAGTTAACCGAAAATTAATTTCGCCATACTAATTTATAACGAGAGGTCGTTATAATATCGTGCTGGCCGCATTTTCTTCAAGTATTGTTTACCAGATCCTTAATCATTATTTTCCAAAAGCCAGCCTTATCCCACATAGGGTATCCGGACTTACCTCAAGAGAATGAAAGTAGAGGGGAAAAAAGAGTTCAGCCACAACAGGAGCCTTGAGCCGGTGGGTGTGTGACGTGGTGGAAGTTCTTTCTGGTGGCCGGAAATGATTTTTTTTTTTTTTTTTTTTTTTTTTTTAGTCTGATGGGAGGTTGATAAGGACAACTTTGATCATGCTATAGTATGAGGTGGTAGGAGAAATTAGATAACGCTACTTTAGCGTAAGGAAAAAAAAATATGGAAAGAGATAATCTGATACTATAACATACAGGGGTAGGTGTTTTTGAACGGAAGTATGCTTTAGGAGGAGGGTCTAAATTTTTAGGGGGTACTTAATTGTTTTAAATTTTTCGTGTTGGTTTCAAGTAAGGATGTAAATAAGATTATTATACAACACAGGGATAACCCCCCCCCTCCCGTTCTCAGCCATAAGCGGAATCCAATTATGCCACAAGGACATTAAAATATGTAATTTATTAAAAAAAAAAAAAAATCAGAGTGTTTAATGCTGTAGCAAAATTTAAACTTCTGTTATAGTTAAGTTAAATTAATTCTAAATGAAAATTTCAAGTTAAAAAAGGGTGAAGGGGGAGGGACAATACCGATATCTATATTTACTAAAGTAACTATAAGTATGTAAGAAAATTCTTTCAGTCGCTCTTTAAAAAAACTTCTAAAAACAACGTCAACTGGAAAATTAATAATTTTTTCTATTGATTTATAGTGTTATGAATATTTTTTTCAAAATGGGCAGTTGGTGAATCCAATTCAGCAATTTTTATAACCCTCATACAATATGTTGAAAAAATACGTATCCTGCACGTGAAAGATCTCTTTAAACATATAAAATCTCGACTCATAGGCGTAGTTTTTAGCTTGATCAGTTAAACCTACACCAAATTATCAAGTCAAGAGACTATCTTGCAGGTTCGAACCTCACTCAAAACTTTTGGAAAAAATAAAAATATGTAATCGAAAAATAAATAAAATACTATTTTCAAAAATAAATTAAAACTACGTCTTATAGATGGCAGCATTAAAACTTTTCTCCAGCAGAAGGGGTGTGTGGGGGTTATCCCCTATGTTATACAGTCAAACCTCGTTAACATGAACCTCAAGGGGAATTAAATTTTTGTTCATGTTATCCGTAGTTCATCCTATCAGCAACAAAAAATCCAGATAAAAAAAATATTGAGAAAAATACATATAGGGCAGACTAGGGCTAATGGGACATGGGAGCTAACGGGACAGCAGGGTTTTCTCGCAAAATATAAAAGTCAAAATTTATCAGTTAATTTCATTTCCAGTATTACACAAGAACATGGATTGAACCTCTTTTTTTTCATTAGCTATTTGCAAAGGAAGAAACAAGGTATATTTAAGCATCAAGATGAATTTTTTAAATATTTAATACACATTTGTTTTGATCAACGATTAAATCAGTTTTTTATAATACTTTTATTATGAAGCTTTTATACAATATTCATTTTTAATCATAATTCGTACCAGAGATAAACAGTTAATTTACAATAAGCTTAAATGCGGTGGTAAAGGATTCAGGGACAAATGTGGATTTCACATAGGGTCTAATGGGAGAAAACTTTGTTTTAGAATTGAGACTTCTTTCTATTTTAATAATTAAACTATTATATATTTTTTTATTTATTAATGAGAAAATTCTAATGGCAATAGTACACGTTTTCATCGCTCTAAAGAATAATCCTTTTCAGTTCTAAAATATAACCCATTGTTTCCCAGGGAAAAGGAAGCTTTCACACTTTTCTAGGATTTTTCGTTCACGTTAAGCGTCAAAATCTCTCATGGGGACATCAAGAATTGTTCTTATTAAGCAAAATTTCACGTTAAACGCGTTCATCTTAAAAGGAGAAAAAACACTATTATAGAATCCGTATTCATTTTGACGGAGAGAGTGGGAACTGTTCACGTTAACGAGGCTCGACTGTATACAGTAAAGCACTGTTTATACGTCTTTTTAGTACGGTCCCGATTCATTTCTATTGATTTTAAAGTTGTAATATTTCGTTTATACGGCACATAACGTCGGTTATGAGTCTTAACCGATTTTCTCAGAATTTTTTCTCCAAGAGTCGACCTTTTTTATCTTTCCCGCTAGCAGAATTGGGAAAAAGATGAAAAATAAGGAACATGTGCGACTTCTACAGGGATTATTTCAAGTTCGTATAATCTGTAAAGGGGTGGGACGAGCAAAATGGACAGTAGGTGGATTGCATTGACATTGACACACTTAGAACGTTTTTTGTTGCTTACAACACTAGTGAGAAACGTTTCCAGGAACTTAACTCCATACATAATGCTTTGCTTTAGTCTCAAAGTAAATCGGCGCGTCAGACGACTATTAAAGATTAGTTTAATTAAAATATGTTTGTACGTCCGATCATAGAATAAAAAAAGGTGTAATTAACCTTTAACTGATGTCACAGAAATTGTCACATAACTAGTGTGAAGCGGTCTGTGAGACCGCTCTATCGAAAGATGAGTAAAAGCCGCGATTAACTCATAGGATGGTGTTTTTGTACTAAACTTTTTGTACAGGAGTGTTATAATTAATGTTCACCTATTCAAAAGTCTCTGGTGCTAGTACTAAAGTTCCAAACGAAACAAAATGTGAGTAGTGTTTGTAGATAAACTGAAATTTGCAAGTTAAACTATGAAAATTGAAAAAAGCACCAGATACGTGACTACAATTTCAATTGTACGTCTTTCTCAGTTATACGTCCTTTCAGAACGGTCCCCTGAAAGACGTATAATCGGTGCTTTACAGTACATATGGCTTACTGCAAGAAATACGTAAAGGATCAAGCGCATTACCTGCCCTGAAAGCAGGGTCTGTCTTTGAAACAGCGAGATTCCGACCTCATTCATTGCTGGGGGAGTCAGAATGAGTCGCAGAAGGACAAAAGGGGCAGAAAATTTACCAGGTGTGCTTTTTCCAGCCCCCTCCTTTTATCAATGTGAATGCTTCCTTGGGGGTGGTGGTCAATTGAAAGGCACGACCGACCCTTCCCTCTCTGGTCTTTTCTTTTGTGTACCTGTCATGCCCTTCTACCTGAAAGATTTGAAAGGAGAAGGCTGGAAATCTCTCATTTCCTGTCCGCCCTTTCAAGAAGAAATGCTGTATTAAGACAGAAGGGGGGAAGGGGCAGTCACCAAAAACTATTTCTCTTAGTGCAGTATTTACAACTGATGAATGTTTGCATCGGTGATTGATTTTTGGATTAGATTTATTTATCTGTGAGGAAAGATACTCTTTTTCTGTTTCAACTCTACCTCTTTTTTTTTCCCTCAGTACAGAATATCCTCCCCGGGAAAGAGAATCTGAAGTTCATTACCGGTAGTTGACTTCTCTGTAAGACGCGTGGCTACTGTCAGCATCTTCACAGATCATCCACGTGCTTCTTCACACATTCACGCTCAACAACGTTATTGTCAAATAACAATGAATAACGGGGGTTTTCCATTTGTAATATAGTCACGGAAATAATCTATTAGAGCAAAAGTGTAAGATTTAAACCTGAGTGTTTCTGAGATTCCGATCCATTCAAAAGGACCAAATTATCACCACGGATCTGCATGAAATTTTACAAGCAAGTTTCTTTATTTCTTTTTCTTTTTTATTCTTTAATTTAGTAGAACTGCGCAATACGAAATTTCATATATTGAATTTCGTCGAATGTCATCTTATCTTAAGCTAAACTAAATTACAAAGAGATAAAAGACAGATATCTCTCACTGAGATATTTAACCCTTATGGCTGTTCTCAAATCCAAAAGGGCAACTTTGTGACATAAGTTTCAATTTATTTTTGTTCGGAAATGCATTAAACTAGCGGGTGTTGTTGTTCAGAAACTATGTAATCGAGCTGTTTTTTCCATTTTTTTGCAAACGCAATAGATCTTTCAGAAACTAGTGTCAAAGTGGACGCTTTGAACCGAATTTCAGCGCGAAGGAAGAGTAACAGTTCAAGAATCGCTTCCATGGTCAGGATTTCCAATTATATATCTTTCCGTTAAAAAATGAATTTGTAAATGTGTCAAAACGTTTTGCGCTTGTTGGGCAGAGTGGGCGTACTCAAATCCAAACTGCTTATTTTCTGACTCATTTTTAAATTCATTTTTGCTTTCAAACGCATCTAACTGGTAAGTTCTCTTATTCCGAAACTATATAAGGTGCCGAGTTTGTCGTATTTTTTGATAAAGGCCAGAATATATTTTAAAAAATGCTGTGAAAATGGGCGTTTTAAACCGAATTTTTCGAAGCGAGAGAGCTGTGAACGAAAAAATAATTGTTCATAAATCACGTTCTAATTAATTGAGCGAAAAATGAAAACACACGGCCGCTTATACATCTCTTCAAAAATCACGTTAGTAAGTTTCATGTTTTTACTTTTAAAAATGAATCCTGAAAATTTCGAGTTGTTCAGCGGGGTAAAATATATATTTTTTAATACCGCCGGGGGCGCCCGCTCGCTAATACAGTGTCATCGAAAAATAATGCCTAGATTTTAAATAACTGTCACAAAAAAACTATGAAAGTAATTTATTGGTTTTAGTCTTATAATGTGCGGCAAAAAAAATTTTGTTTTTCATACATTAGTATGTTTCAATATGAGCACCGTTCGGTGCGCAATGTGAGCACCAGAAGCAGTTAGACCTGGATAATTTCTCCGAAAAAGTCGCTGTGCACTGATTATTGACTTTGACTCCACATACTAAATCACGCTCTGTGCTTGTTGCACGGTCAACATCGTACTGTGATTTTTGTTGCACGGTCACCATTGTACTGTGCTTTTTGTTGCACGGTCACCATCGTACTGAGCAGCTGCAGTCTGGCGCGGCAGCTGACCTTGACGACTGCGCAACTAATCCGCGCATAACACAGACACGCAAGCGAATTCTGGTGAACTAAAACCAAACTTGCGTTCACCAGTTATCATGTAGTGAAAGAATTACTCATTTAACATAAAAGATTTCGATGTTATGATTTTTTTAAATCTAGGCATTATTTTTCGATGACCCTGTATTTATCCTATGGGGCCGTTCAAGTATTACGTAAGCATATTTTTAGTCATTTTGTACCCCTCCCTCCCCCTTGAAAGGAAAAATAAGCAAATACTAGATTCTCCCCCTTTGCTTACGTAAGATTTTATGACATTCTAACATCAACACTATTTTCCATAAAAAATTACAGTTTGCGATAAATTGCATTATTAATCCAGCAAATTTACATAAACAGACACACAGGGATTGTGGTATTGAAGGAAAAAAAATCGGTCTAATATATTGCTACTTATGGCATTAAACAATTCATAGAATACAAAATAGTTTTTATATACATATTATTTATCGCATTGAACAACAACAAAAAAAAAAACTTTAAGAAATACAACCGGCCTTAACTTATTTAGGCACATAACTAAAAATTTTAACAAGAATCATAGGAATATTATGTGTTTGGCATTCACATTTGAGTCTGTTGTCCAAGATCTTTGAAACCATGTTTCTGCATTGTCTATTTTTAAGTTTTCAATGTAGTAGTGGGCTGGAATTATCCTCGTTTCCAGTCCTTGTTTACTGCATATCTTTTTTCTCAAGTTGTTCAACATCCGCAGCACACTCATCTAAATCCTGCTCTTTTGCTTTTTGTTGTTAAACTATAGTTGCTTCGTTTTCTAATGCTTACGTAAGAATTTTCGTGACCCCGCTCTCCCCCTTGTCAGCAAAAATAAGCAGACACTGGACGCCCCCCCCCCCCCCGCCCCTACTTACTGCTTACGTAATACTTGAACGATCCCTATGGGAGAATTTTATAAAAATAGGTGGTTTTCATTTCCGTATTTTTAATGATTTTTTTTCCTTGCATTGGATAGTTGATGTCGATTTCTATAAAGACCGTTTTTTTACTTTTCCCATTTTGTTTACAAGTTATTTTTAATGAAACTTTTTCTGCAAGATGTACCCAAGTCAGACTTATTAGTGCAATGATGGGAAAAATGAATTTTTTGAAGTTATGTCACTTTTCTTGGGTGTAAGCGATACATATTTACAGTTTTGTTTTTTTAAGCCTAGCTTTTTCATGGATTTAAATGCTTTGTGTCAGTTCTTTCGCTGTCCGCAAGTCTATACACAGCATTGGATTTTTACCCAAATAGCACTAATTGTTGGACCATCGTTGGCAGTTTGTGTAAATCATTGGGAAATGGTAGGGCTGGCAATAGCAGGGTTGGGAAATGGTTTGGTACAAATGCCTCTCTCTCATTTGGAATGTAAGTGAGCAGCTAACGCCTGGACCACGGTTGGCCTCGTTGGCCAATGTACGGCAAGGCGGACATTTCTTACTGTGGGCTCACGTGGGACAACAATTAGTCAACGTTGGCCCAACCATTTTGTGCTATTTGGGTAATCTAAGGATAGTATAAATATTGGATAACATCGTTGAAGGTAATGTGAACATTTAACTTGCCTTTACATTTTGTGACTGAAATTAATATAGATTTAAATTTTGGCATTTAGAAAAATAGAATGATATTATTTATGTATAAATAGCATTTCCAACAATGCTACGTAAGTTGGTTCCTTAAGGCGGTTCTCAAATCCAAAGGGTCAATTTTCTGACATAAGTTTTAATTCATTTTTGTTCGGAAATGCATGAAACTAGAAGGTGACGTTATTCAGAAACTATGTCATCGAACTGATTTTTCCGTTTTCTTGTAAACGCAATAGATCTTTCAGAAAATACTGTCCAAGTTAGCATTTTGAACTGAACTTCCGAACGAAAGAAGAAAATCCAGTCAGTAAGGGGAGAAAAAGTGCCGTGTCACGTGATCAAAATCGCTTATAACTCAATAGGTAATTTATTGTTCAAAAAATGGGAAACACAGTTCGATTCCAAATCGCTTCCATGGCCAGGCTTTCCAATTTTATATCTTTCCGTTAAAAAAATGAATTTGTAAGTGTGTCAAAACGTTTTGCGCTTCTTGAGCAGAGCACTTGGGAACAGCCTTAAAAGAGTAAATATGGGCTCAAATGCACGTGAGTTAGACATTTTAAATTGGAAAAAGTACCCAATACTTTGAATTAGGAAACATATTAGCATACCTGACAACACCCCAGTATTCTTCTTTCGTAAAATTTGGGATTATCTGACCCTGGTTAAACACGTTCGAACCAGAAATTCTTTTAGTAATGTGAAATTAAATATCGATATGTCAAATATATTTTCTGGTTCAAAACTGTTTAATGGGTTGAAAAAAAAAGAAAAAAAAAAACTGAAGGTTGGAGAGTATAATATTAGCTGTTCATCATGGGCGTACCCAAGGGGGGAGGGGGGGGGGGTGGCTGACGAAATTTTCGTAAGTGATATGAAAAGTGCTGCTTTTTCGTCTTTCTTTTTTGGAAAAATTTTTAATTTTTTTCAATCATACAACAGACTAGCCATTCTCATAAGTCCCATATTAGTCCACATTGACAACAAAGAAGAGAAAGGTGGCAGATGGGGTTACAGCCCCCGACCCCTCCAACCGAAATAGTCGAAAACTTAAATGAAAAAGTAATTTTTCCTTACTTTTTAAAGATAAATCTGTAATTTTTTCTTCTGTCATACAGCAAAATAGCCACTCTTGTTAACACCATTTTAGTCCATATTGACACCACAGTATACCCAAAGATGGGGAGGGGGCTGATGGAATTACAGCCCCCTCCTCTCGAAATGGTCGAAAATGAAATGATAAAATAGTGCTGAATTTTTCCTGCCTGTTTAAGATAAATTTACATTTTCCCCCTATCGTTCAACAGACTATGCTCTTTCTTCGCTTTAGTTCCATACTAGTCCATATTGACACCAAAGAAGAGAAAAAGGGCTACCCCCCCCCCCTCCCCCAAAACCAGAAATAGTCGAAAAATTAAATGAAAAAAGTGTTTTTTTTTCCTTACTTTTTAAAGATAAATCTGTAATTTTTTCTTCTGTCATACAGCAAAATAGCCATTCTCGTTAACTCTATATTAGTCCACATTGACATCACAGCATACCCAAAGATGGGTAGGGGGCTGTTGAAATTACAGCCCCCCTCCTCTCGAAATAGTAGAAAATGAAATGAAAAAATAGTGCTGATTTTTTTCTGTCTGTTTGAGATAAATTTGCATTTTCTCCCCTATCATTCAACAGACCAGCCGCTCCCTTCGCTGTGGTTCCATATTAGTGTACAGTGACACCACGTTATATCAAAAAAGGTAGAAGGGGGCTAATGGGGTTACAGTCCTCTCCCCAAAAAGTCGAACATGAAATGAAAAAGTGCTGATATTTTTCTTTTTGTTTGAGATAAATTTGTATTTTCCTCCTATTATTCAACAGACTAGCCGCTCTCTTCTCTTTAGTTCCACACTAGCGCACAGTGGCACCACATTATACCCAAAGAGGTGAAAGGGGCTAATGGGGTGCCCCTTCCTAAATAGTCGAAAATGAAATGAAAAAATTTTTATTCTTGTTTGAGATAAATTTGCAATTTTTCTTCTGCATTACAGC
The DNA here is from genome assembly GCA_963932465.1 of Maratus speciosus. Lineage (NCBI taxonomy): Eukaryota > Metazoa > Arthropoda > Arachnida > Araneae > Salticidae > Maratus > Maratus speciosus. The sequence continues at coordinate 148,839,605 of OZ010791.1, forward strand.
GAAATAACCCTTCTCGTTAACTCCATATTAGTCCACATTGACATCACAGCATACTGAAAGAAGGGGAGGTGGCTGATGGGCTTACAGCCCCCTCCTCTCGAAATAGTCGAAAAAAAATATTGCTTTTTTTCTTTCTGTTTGAGATAAATTTGCATTTTTTTTCTCCTATCATTCAACAGAGTAGACACACTCTTCTGTTTAGTTCCATATTAGTGCACAGTGACACCACATTATACCCAAAGAAGTAGAAAGAGGGGTGATGTGATGGGGTTACAGACCTCTCCCAAAATAGTTGAAAATGAAATGAAAAATGTGCTGATTTTTTTTTCTTTTTGTTTGAGATAAATTTGTAATGCAATTGTTTTCTGCAATACAACGAACTAGACTTTCTGGCTAATCTCATATCAACGCACAGTTACACCATAGTATACCCAATGAGGGGAAGGCGGCTGATGGGGTTATAGGCCCCCTTTCGAAGTAATCAAAAATGAAAAAGAATACTCCTCTTTTTTTTTCTTTCTTTTGAGATATATTTTTTTTTTCTGCGACGCAGCTATTCTGGTTAGTCCCTTATACTAGTGCACAGTGATGATCCAGCATACACCAAAAGAAGTCGATGGCGACGGGGGTTATGCGGTTACAGCTCCATTCCACCTCTGAAGAGATCGCAGTGAAATGAAAAAAGTCCTTCCGGCCAGTGCCGGGAGGAAGAGGTAGCTTTCATAATCCTTATTTAAAAAAAGCCAAATTATATCATTCAAACACACGAAGCTCAATTTAGTGGAAACCGAATATAGGAGATTCAATACTAATTTTTATCAATATAATGAATGAGAATTTCGCGAAATTAGTCAGCTTTATCCAAGCTGCTTTTCTTTAAAGTAACATATATTTGGCTGCCAAATTCGGCAATTTCTTAAAGTGCCTGTCATTTTCAGACAACATGGTGAATGAGGCTAAGCAGTGAACTTGGTCGAGACCTTAGTAATTGCTGTGCACATGTTCACTCACATCGGAATCGGTTAATATATAGGAGTGCTGTCGCATGCAAAAATCAGATTTTTCAAAATGTCACCCACAATAGAAATTGAAACTGCTATATCTGATCCATTTTTTAAGGTAAAGACAAACAAAAAATGCTCCTGAATACTTATATCAAGGTCAAATGCTTAAGAAAGAAACCTTTTTCAATTTCTAATTTTTTTGCACCTCACTTTAAATATATATATATTTTTTAATTTAATGGTCGCCATTTTGAAACAAGATGGCTGATGAATCTGGCCAGCGAACTTGGTCGAGGTGTTGATGTATACTATCCACATGCCTTCTTACATCGAAACAGGCGAATACGTGTGTTATCGCGTGACAAATACAAGATCGTTTCAAAATGTTAGCCATGCTAGAAATTCAAAGTGCTATAAATCAACCATTTTTTAAGATATAAACAAAAGAACAAATTTTCAGAAACAAAAACTGCTCCGGAATCTTTGTATCAAGGCCAAACACACAAAAAATCTTTTTCATTTTCCAATTGTTTAATACCTCATTTTGAATTTTAAATTTAATTTTTTTTAAATGGCAACCCTTTTGAAACAGGATGGCGAATGAAGCTGGCCAACGAACTCGGTTGAGACATTGGTATGTACTATGTACAGACCAAGTTACATCCAAATAGGTTCATAATTACGCCTGTTATCGCGTGACAAAAATCAGGTCGTTTTAAAATGTCAGCCACAAGAGAAATTCAAAATGCTATTACTCAGCCATTTTTTTTAGATATAGACGAAAGAAAAACTGTTCCGGAATCTTTGTATTAAGGTCAAACACATACAAAAAAAATCTTTTTCACTTTCCAATTTTTTGGTATCTCATTTAAATTTTTTTATTTTTTAATTTTTTTAAATGGCCGCCATTTTGAAACAAGACGGCGGATGAAGCCGGCCAACGAACTCGGTGGAGATATTTGTATGTACTATGTTCACACCAAGGTACATCCAAGTCGGTTCATAAATACGCCTGTTATTACGTGAGAAAAATCAGGACGTTTCAAAATGTCAGCCACGCTAGAAATTCAAAATGCTATAACTCAGCCATTTCTTAAGATATAGACGAAACAAAAACTGCTCCCGAATCTTTTTATCAAGGTCAAACACATAAGAAGAAAATATTTTTTCAATTTTTAATTTTTTGGTACCACATTTCAAATTTAAATTTTTCTTAAAAATTTAAATGGCCACCATTTTTAAACAAGATGGCGGATGAAGCTGACCAACGAACCCGGTCGAGACATTGGTATGTACTATGTATAAACGAAGTTACATCCAAATCGGTTCATAAATACGCCTTTTATCGCGTGACAAAATTCAGGATGTTTCAAAATGTCAGCCACGCTAGAAATTCAAAATGCTATAACTCGGCTATTTTTTAAGATATAGACGAAACAAAAACTGCTCCGAAATCTTTGTATAAAGATCAAATACATAAGAAAAAATATTTTTCCATTTTCAATTTTTTGGTACCACATTTCAAATTTAAAATTTTTAAAATTTTTTTAAATGGCCGCCATTTTGAAACAATATGGCGGATGTAGCTGGCCAACGAACTCGGTCGAGAGATTGGTATGTACTATGTACACACTGAATTACATCCAAATCGGTTCATAAATACGCCTTTTATCGCGTGACAAAATTCAGGATGTTTCAAAATGTCAGCCACGCTAGAAATTAAAAATGCTATAACTCAGCCATTTTTTAAGATATAGACGAAACAAAAACTGCTCCGGAATCTTTGTATAAAGGTCAAATAAATAAAAAAAAATATTTTTCCATTTTTAATTTTTTGGTACCACATTTCAAGTTTTAAATTTTTTAAAAAATTTTAAATGGCCGCCATTTTGAAACAAAACGGCGGATGAAGCTGGCCAACGAACTCGGTCGAGAGATTGGTATGTACTATGTACACACTGAATTACATCCAAATCGGTTCATAAATACGCCTTTTATCGCGTGACAAAATTCAGGATGTTTCAAAATGTCAGCCACGCTAGAAATTAAAAATGCTATAACTCAGCCATTTTTTAAGATATAGACAAAACGAAAACTGCTCCGGAATCTTTGTATAAAGGTCAAATACATAAAAAAAAAAATATTTTTCAATTTTTAATTTTTTGGTACCACATTTCAAGTTTTAATTTTTTTTTTTAAATTTTAAATGGCCGCCATTTTGAAACTATACGGCGGATGAAGCTGGCCAACGAACTCGGTCGAGACATTGGTATGTACTATGTACACACCGAATTACATCGAAATCGGTTCATAATTACGGGAGTTACAGTGTGACATAGGTCAGATATATATATATATATATATATAATAATTGACGGTGGCAGGTTATGTTTAATTAATGGTAATATATATATATATATATATGTTATTTATAGTATAAAATGCAACTTATGTAATATGAAATATATTGGGGAAACATCAGGTCCAATTCATAAACGAATCAATCATCATCGTTCAGACTCTAATAACAACAAAGCAAAAAATATACAATCTACAGCTGAAATTCAACATTTTCATAAACATCTATTTAAAAATACGACAATTGAAATCCTTCAAATTCTAAAAAATAAATCAGAACGTCTTTATATGGAATCATCATATATGAAATATTATAACACAATTTATCCTTATGGACTTAATAGTGAAGTATTTAACAGACCTGTCAAAGTCTTCACATCTATAAATAACAATATTGATTATTCTCCAATTTATCCTACTCTTAATCATAATTTAAATGCTAAAACAACACGTAATAAACGCGGAAAGGGTTCATCATCAGTTGTAGTTTCCAAAAAATCTATCACAAAACAAATTAATGATCTTCAACGAAATTACTTAGAGAATTATAACTGGTTGTTAATTCGAAAAAACATCTTTGCTATTAAAAAGAAACAGCTTGTACAACATTTAAATGTCTTTCTAAGTAAATCTTTCTCTAAACATTTCTCTGATATTTACTTTGACCTTATTATGAGTAGGGTTAATCTTTTAAATATTAATTTAGAAAAAAAACACAAAATTCAGAACATGAATACTCAAATGATAATTACTTTTTCAAATCACATATTTAATAAAATTAATATCAATTCTATAATTAATGATAAAAATTGTTTTTTTCCTATCAATAATCTTCATATATCAAAAACCTTTAAATATCCGAATACAATTGGGAGAAAGATTTTTAACTACAATACATTTTCAAAAAATACATCTGCTGCAAGTAATTTTCCGTGTAACTGCAAAGACCCCACTCTAAAAAAATACATAAACAATGATCATGGACATATAATCACTGGAAATCTTGATATTGTTCATGATTTTAAATTGAAACAACTAATGGGTTATGGTACTAAATATAGACTTCCATCTAAATTTAATGTTAAATCTATTATCAAACAGTTTACGTATGATATTGATATTTTTATTTATAAAATTTCTATCTCTTATAATAAGCCTATTGAATATTTTAATCAATGGAAGATATTAGTAATTGAAAAATTAACTATGGCTTTAAAAAATAATATTACTGATTTGGTTTCTATTAATACAAAGCATTATTTTCAACAAATTACTAAATTACAAAAAAACTACGTTATTACATATGTAGACAAATCTCCTAACAATTATGCTATTATATGTAAATCATATTATCACCAACTTCTTACAAATTCTATTTCTTCTAATAAGTCATTTCAAAAAACTAATGAAACTGTAATTGTAAATAATCGTAAAATTCGAAGTTATTATAAACTATTAAATATTTTATCTACTAATTTTAATTATCCATATTTAGTTCTTATTCCCAAATTTCATAAAACTCCTATTAAATTTAGGACTGTTACTATTGGTTGTAATACATATAATAATAAAGCCAATACACTTCTCTTAAAAATTCTTAATCAATTATATGTACTTACTACAAATCATGATAATACACATTGTATAAAAAATAGCTATCAACTTGTTAATATTTTAAAAAATCTTCATTGTGTTTATAATATAACGACATATGACTTCAAAGATCTTTTTAATAATATAGACCTATTAGATTTACATAAAATTATAAATGCATTATTTAAAAAATATTATAAAAAACTGGAATTACCATCTAATATAGATATTGCATATTTTAAATCTTTAACTAACTTCATTATCTATAATAATTATATATTGCAAGATAATACTTTATATTTACAGCATGTCGGTATACCACAAGGCGGTTGTACTTCCAGTTTACTCTCTGACTTATACTTATATCATTATGAACGTAATTTTACTAATAATAATCTACATTTATATCGTTATATTGATGACATCATTTTAATTGATACTGATCAATCTGCAATTACTCGATTTCCAGTTGATTATCCCACTAATTTGGAATTAACGGAAAACCTTTTATCTAACAATACAATTAACTTCTTAGATCTTAAAATTACAATCAAAGACAATAAAACAATCACAGATTTATATGACAAACGTAAAGAATTTAAATTCAAAGTTAATACATTTACAAATTTTAAATCTTGTCTACATCATTCTGTATTTCGGAATATAATACTTAATCATTTATATAGAATAAAATGTTTATGTTCTTCTCCTCTAATTAACAATAATATTAAAAAACTAATTTATGATGCATTAAATCATGGTTTTCCAAAAAAATTCATATATTCATTAATATACAATTAGTACTTTTCTTACATGATCTATTAAAACAAATTAACACATGCGTAAACAAAATTACAAAAAAGTTATAAAATAAAAAAATATCTATAAAAAATTAAAAATTGTAAAATAATATAAAAAAAATATTATAGGTTGGTTGGGTGGGTAGATGTTAGAGTACGGAGGAGGGTGGTGTTGTCTGGATAATACGCAATGGTTAATTATATATATATAAAAAAAATGGGGGCTCTTGTATTATTACTATATTTTTGTTACGTATTTTATATGGATGTTGATTTGATATTTTATATATAATTGGAGAATTTCATTAATATTATAATTAGCCTAATTATTGATTAATCTAATTTACAATTATTTGTTATTAAATTTTAAATTTACTAAGGACAATATCATATTAATTACTAATAGTATGCCATTCTTATAGTGAATAATATAAATATAAGTATGTATAATATAAATATAGTTATACTGTATGCATTAAAATTGGGTAGTTAATTTTATTATTATTACTCTATTCTTTTTAATATTTATTATCGGTTTAATGTTTTTGAATGTCCCACATTCATACTTTGTGGTTTTTTATGGATGTCTGAAGATAATCCACACTCTATATTTGTGCTTTTTAAGTAATGGGTATTTAAGTATCATTTAACCTTCTATTTACTTCCACATGTTTTTTATTTCCTGTTAATTTTATAAATATCTGATATATAATTCATAAAAAATAATTTTTATATTTAATAATTATTTATATTAATTATTACTGAATTTTATTTTGTATTATAGCATATAGCTATATGCTATATATTATCAATGTTCTAGAATTATTTAATTCTTAGTTTAGTTTAAATAAGTTAGCTAATAGAATATATTGTATGCTTTTAAATTTTATTTACAATAGTTTTTAAATACATTGTGTGGTTTATATTCGGTTTATAATTCTCTATATATAAGGATATGTTTGGTTTTGCTGTTTATACAGTTATTTACATTCAAATGCTTACATTATTTATACAGTTATTTACATTCAAATGCTTACAAATATTTATCTTGCGTTAGTTGTTTAATAGAAGTAATACTAGATGGCAGCACTAAATTTGTCTCTTTAAGATAGCTCTAATTGTTAATTTTTCTAGCTCCATTTCAGTTATAATTTAATACACCAGGGGGTATTTTTAGCTAAATTTTGACGATATTGTTAAACTGTTATTAATTAATTTAATAGTGCATTTTAAATAATGTAATTAATATCTATTTATTTTATATTAGATTAAATGTGTTTAACAAGGTATTTCAAATTTTATTTCAAAATGTATTAACTGCATCCTTTGGTATTATTTACTGTAATTTCTTAACTGTTTTATTCACCTTAATCTTTTTGATATACTGGCAGCCATGTGCGCGTGGATTTTTGTAAAATACTGAAATATTAATCGGTATGGTGTTTATTATTTATATTTTATATCCTATAAATATTTAAATACGTTTTATTGATTCTTCCATTTCATATTATTTGTTTCTATTCTGCTTTCATTTTTAATCAATTCACTTGATTTTATGGTTGTTTGGGCACAGGGGAAAATAACTTTTAGCTTTAGCTTATTTTTCCCACAGAAAACAACCATATTGCTTATATCATTGAATTCTGTGCCCTTGATAACGTAATTCAATGTATAAGCTTTTCAATTTTTGTCGGTGTCCACTTTTTTCTTTTTCTTCCATAATAATTCTTATATTATTTATTTATTTTTTTTTTAATACTTACAGCTTTAATTCATAATATTTGACGGTGGAAGGTTATGTTTAATTAATGGTTATATATATATATATATATATATATATATATATATATATATATCAATTTTGAACGGAGGGTGGTTTCGAGGTCTGGGGGTCATGATCGATGAAAATATACCAAAATTTTTTGAAATCGCTTTCCTCCGAACGGCTGCAATAGGTAGCTTTTTTGTAAAGAAAGCTACCTAAAAGGGCTGATATTCCTTCTTTTTCAGATAAATTTGTTTTATTTTATGGCATGCCACGAATTTGTTTTTCTTGTTAATCCAATATCCTCCTCAGTCCTGCGACCAAATTTACTTGAAACCACAAAATCAATTTTCAAATGACTGAAAAATAGCTCCATGCCTGTTTTACTGGATAAATCAAAACATATATGGTCAGTTCACAAGACCTACAAGTAAATTCGACAAATCTAAAAGTAATTTAATTTAAGGAGTTTTTAAATTTCTCTCACAGTCGGCGGGCGCCAAGATTGTCAATGCGGAAGTATGTTAATGCACAGTAACACTACAGCTAATCTCAAGTCGATTTCGGCTAAATCGGAAATCCGGTGCGGAAGAGTTGACTGTAAAAGTAGCTTATTAACTTTCATTTTTCAGTAGCATCTCCATGTCAAAAATTTGTGTTTTTTCCCACGGTTTTTTTTTTGACGAAATTTGCGTTTTCTCAGCGGTCTTTTGAAGAAAGTCGCTTTTTCTGCGGTTTTTTGCCGAAATTCGCGTTCTTTTTACGCAGTCCTTCGTCGAAATTTGCGTTTTCTCCGCGGATTTGCGGTTTTTTTTTCGTGATCCTGTCGAAATTTGTATTTTTTCCGCGTTTTTTTTTTTTTTTTGGTCGGGTTTTTATTGAAATTCAGGTTTTTTTCCGTGGCTCTTTGACAAAATTCGCATTTTCTTTGACGAAAATAGCGTTTTTTCGCGGCTGTTTGACGAAATTCGCTTTTTCCCGCAGTCTTTTAACGAAATTCACGTTTTTCTGTGGCCCTTTTTTGTGTCCGTGCTTTTTCTTTCTTTTTTTTTTTTTGTGATCCTTTAACAAAATTCGCGTTTTTTCCATTTCCCTTTGACGGAATGCGTGTTTTTTTACCGATGCTTTGTCGAAATTTTCGGTTTTTTCTGCGGCCCTTTGCCGAAATGTGCGTTTTTTTACGCAATCCTTAGTCGAAATTTGCGTTTTTTCTACGGATTTTTGACGAAATTTATTTTTTTTTTCTCGTCTTTTTAATAAAATTTGTGTTTTTTTTGCGATCCTTTATGTAATTAGCTTTTTTTGCAGCCCTTTGACGGAATGCGTGTTTCAAACGGTCTTTTTTTCGAAATTCGCGTTTTTTCCGCGACCTTTTGATGAAATTCGCGTTTTTTTTCGAGATCCTTTGTCGAAATTCGTTTTTCTCCGCAGCTTTTTATGAAATTCGCTTTTTTCCGCAGCCTTTTGACAAAATTCACGTTTTTCCGTGGCTTTTCTTTGTGACCCTGCTTTTCACTTTTTGCAATCCTTTAACGAAATTCGCATTTTTTCCGCTTCTCTTTGACGGAATGCACGTTTTTTAGCGATCCTTTGTCGAAATTTGCATTTTTTCTGCGGCCCTTTGACGAAATTCACGTCTTTTCTGTGGCCATTTGCCGAAATTCACGTCTTTTCTGTGGCCATTTGCCGAAATTCACGTTTTTTTATGCAATCCTTCGTCGAAATTTGCGTTTTGTTCGCGGCTTTTTGACGAAATTTGCGCTTTTGTCTCGTCTTTTTGATGAAATTTGCGTTTTTCTGGGGCCTTTTGCCGAAATTCACGTTTTTTCTGTGTCCTTTTGACGAAATTCACGTTTTTCCGCTTTCTTTTGAATAATCGAGTGTTTTTTTAGCGATCCTTTATCGAAATTTGTGCGTTTTCTGCGGCCCTTGACGAAATTCGCGTTTTTTCTGAGGTCATTAACCAAAATTCGCGTTTTTTTACGCAATCCTTCGTCGAAAGTTGCGTTTTTTCTGTGGATTTTTGACGAAATTTGCGTTTTTTTTCTCGTCTTTTGATGAAATCCGCGCTTTTTGCGATCTTTTACGAAATTAGCTTTTTTTCGCAGCCCTTAAATGGAATACGTGTTTTAAGCAATCCTTTTTTCAAAATTTGCGTTTTTTCCGCGACTTTTGGATGAAATTCGCGTTTTTTCTGCGGCCCTTTGACGAAATTCACGTCTTTTTTTCGAGATCTTTTGTCGAAATTTTCCTTTTCCGCGGCTTTTTAACGAAATTAGCTTTTTTCCACCGCTTTTTGACGAAATTCGCGTTTTTTCGCTTCCCTTTGACGGAATGCGTGCTTTTTTTAGAGATGCTTTGTCGAAATTTGCGTTTTTTCTGCGGCCCTTTGACGAAATTCGAGTTTTTTATGTGGTCATTTACCGAAATTCGCTTTTTTAGGCAATTCTTCGTCGAAATTTGCTTTTTTTCTCCTTTTTCTGGTGAAATTTGCGATTTTTCTGCGGCCTTTTGACGAAATTCACGTTTTTTCTGCCTCCTTTTGACGAAATTCCCGTTTTTTCCGCTTTTCTTTGACGGAATGCGTGTTTTTTAGCGATCCTTTGTCGAACTTTGCATTTTTTCTGCGGCCCTCTGACGAAATTCGCGCTTTCTCGGCGGCCATTTGACAAAATTCGCTTTTTTCCGCTGCTTTTTGACAAAATTAGCGTTTTTTTCGCGTCCTTTTGATAAAATTTGTGCGTTTCTGCGCCGTTTTGACGAAATTCACGTTTTTACATGTCCCTTTAACGAAATTAGCTTTTTTGCGATCTTTTACGAAATAGCTTTTTTTCGCAGCCCTTTGACGGAATGCGTGTTTTTAGCGATCTTTTTTCGAAATTCGCATTTTCCCCGCAAACTTTTGATGAAATTTGCGTTTTTTCTGCGGCCCTATGACGAAATTCGGGTTTTTTCTGTGCTCATTTGACGAAATTAGCGTTTCCTTCTCGAGCATTTGACGTAATTCGCGTTTACTCCGCGATCATTTGACGAAATTTGTCTGTTTTTTCGCAGTCCCTTGATAAACTTCGCATTTTATCCGTGACCCTATGACAAAATTTCCTTTTTTTCCTTTTCGGATCCTTTAAAAAAATTGGAGATTTTTTTTCTGCAAACGATTGATGAAATTGATTTTTTTCGGCGACCATGTCAAAAATCGCGATTTTTTTTAAGTCCGAATTTTCGGACTGATGACCAAATTTTTCAAATTTTCAGAAAATTCGGAACAAAGTCACCCCTGCCCCTCCCTCCCTCCCCCCCCCCCCCCCCCCCCCTCATGGCTACGGCCTTATTGGCAAAAGTGATTTCTGTTTATAACACAATTCAACGTGTTTCGTAAGATTTAGTAAATTATAGAAATTTAAGTCAGCCACCCCCGAAATAAAATCCTAGGTACGCCGCTGCTGTTCATCATTGTATGATTTAGCCATTATTGTGAGTTTTAATTTCAGAAACTTTGTGCTATTAAAGCCTATTCACCACGATTAACACACAAATTAATATCGGAATCGAACGATAAAAAACATGAATTTTCATTCAAGACCCGACCGGCAACCTTTCTAATTAATCTTACCTACTGCAGAGTTTTTTTACACAGGTGATTTCTGTCAACCCGGAAATAAATGGAGTCAATAGCCATTTATCCTAGTACAATAGGACGGTGAGGAAAAACACCCCTTTCCCGCATCTCTGTATCCCTGTCAAGCATTTTCTTAGAATAACTCTAACTTTAAACGTTTGCCTATTATTTTTAATAGCCAAATAGGTTTTCACTCTCTCACTCAGTTGAAGCCTCAGAGTAAGTATAGGATCAGGTAAGTATAGTTATGAGAAGTCTATGGTTGAAGCCCTCAAAATGAAAAAATAATAATAAAAAAAAAAGACTACCAGATAGGGGAAAACGAAAAAAAAACATAGTATAGTAATTAGCCTTTTCGATTCAGAATTTTCGTTTTCATTCTGTAGAAAAATATTTTTCGGTTTAAAATATTAAAAGTACCGTATTTTATGGAAGAAACGCCGCGGCGTTTACAAGTTAAAAAAAAAAAAGAAAAAAAAAAAAAAAAAAAAAAAAAAAAACTTTTAAAGTGCGGCGTTTACGATTTTTTTAAAATACCAACTGAGTTTCCTTAATTTAAAAATTCATAAAAATATTTAAAATCGGATTTAAATATTTTACATAAAAGTTCAGACATCTTAAGATATTAAAAACTCATTACCATCCTACATTGCTCAAAAAACTTTGATTAAAGTTAATTCAATGTGACGCTGTCGACAAAAGTAGTGTTCCGATGGATGCGGTGTTTACAACGGGTGCGGCGATTACGATATTTTTAAGCTTATTCAGGCCAATTTGAGGAGTGCGGCGTTTCTTCCATAAAATACGGTAGTTATTGCAAATGACAAAAATTAAGTTTCACTGAAATTTAAGGAATATTGTTATTTTGCTTATGACAACGAGCAATGACACACAAGTATGAGAACAAGCTGTGAAAGAAATTTCGAAGGCGTTTGGAAAATATATTGCAACAGAATTAAATAAACATAACAACGTTCTAGCACTTAAAGAAAGAAAAAAAAAATCATAAATTACTGTTTTGGTAAGTAACCCCTATTTTTAAATTCAATTCTTGGAAGGGCGGTGGTATGTTATACGAAACATTTGATTTTAATTCCAACTGCATAGCTGCCAACTTTTACGCTTTCTTCCTACCGCTAAAATTTTATTGTAAGTATTGTCTTATTTAATCGTCGAAATCTCACGATTAAAAAAGGCGAAAATCTCTATTCAATTTTAGTAATAGCAGAAAAGCGTAAAAGTTGGCAGCTGGCAAATGGCACCCAGAATTTTTGAATATTTTTTTTTCCCTTTCATTCATTCATCGATTCATCCGTATGTATTTTAATGTTCTAATATTTCGATTATACGACGCATAACATTTATAATTCATTCATTATATTTTGTGCATGTTAGTTCTGTTTCCAATGGGAAATTAATGAAGAAAATAAAAATTGAAATAATAAAACTTAATCTCTTGCCTGCTTTAAATTGTTAAGCTACTTTGCTTTGTCAATTTTACTGTAATTTCATTTATTAAACACTGCATGTACTTACGAGATGTAATTTAATGCTCCCCCTTAAACTTTACCTTTCAAAGGTGCTCAGAAAAAAGTTTGAGAGCCCCTACTCTAGAAAATTGTTTGGTAACCTCTGACCGTACCTCAGATTTTATTACAAGTAGTTTAAGCAGTCAAACTCCATGACCAGTGGCAAAATTGTAGAAGGGAAAGATAAATAAGTACTCTTTTTAATGCTTTTAGGACATATTTCATTTTTATTGCTTGCGTTCTTTTATGGAGAGGTGTAAAAACTTGTGCTACATTTTGTGAAGCCTTTTGTAAGCCTGGTTACCGGGATGTTTATCTCTCCCTTCTTATTTCCCCTTCATTTTCTCGGATTTTTACCTGATGTTTATCTTTTCAGTCAACGTAATACACTTGAGATTTAAACGACAACGAACAATTAGCTGTAATTCTGATAAGAGAGATCTGTAGGGAAAAAAAAAAAATCCCTGCCGGCCCGGCCTATACAGGCGGAGGTAGATTTCGAAGTTAAGTAGTATACTAATTTCACCAACAAAAACTAAATCATGATTAGAGATAAACCCACTTTAACAGTTTTATCTGGCTGCTTTTGACGAGCTTTTATTTCACTTTTATATAATAGCTGGTTTTATCAGAATTATGTTAAGGCGGTATTAAAAAAATACTTTTTCATGCTCAACAACTCGAACTTTTCTGGCACAGTTTCAGATTCATTTTTAATAAAAAAAATATGAAACTTGCTGACGTGATTTTTGAAAAGATTTATAAGCGATCTGTGTTTTTATTTTTCTTTCAATTAATTAAAACTTGATTAATAAACAATTATTTTCTCAGTAGGGCAATATTTTTCGTTTCTAACACAATCGCTTCGGGAAATTCTGTTCAAAATGCTCACTTTGACATCATTTTTTAAAATATATTCTGCCTCTATCAAAAAATCGATCATTACTGTACATTATATAGTTTCTGAATAAGAGAATCTACCAATTGGATGCGTTTGAGAGCAAAAATGAATTTAAAAATGAGTCAGAAAATAAGCAGTTTGTATTTGAATACACCCTTAATAAGACGATATTTTCCTTCAACCGCTATGGATTTTTAATTTGTTTTTGCTGTAAGAATTGGTCCTATTAAAAACTTGTCTATATAAATGTTGAAGACAATATTAAGAAGATATATGATAAATTCATGGAGATTTTATATCTTGTGAATTGACGGAGTTATGAAAATTTTTCTTCTTCAACCCCCCCCCCCCCCCTTTTTTTCGGTACGAATTGGTCCTATCAAAAACTTGCGAATATAAAAGTTATAGATAATATTAAGGAGATGTATAATAAAATTAATTGGATTTGATATCTTCAGAACTGACGAAGTTAGGAATTTTTTTCTCCCAAAAACCCTATTTTTTGCGCCCCTTGAGCCCATTTTTAATTTTATCAAAAATCTGTGATACATGAATTTTTGGCCCTATTTTTAGAAGTAATAAAAAATTTAACCCGATTTGATATGTACAAAAATTAAGAAGCACAAAACCCCTCCCTATTTCCATCCCCTTGGTCCGATTTTACCCATTAACGAACTTGACCGAGATTTTATGTCCCTTGATTTTATGTATCAGTTTGCAAGAGATTTGTGCAGAATTGTGGAGGTTATCGTGTCCAGAAGAAAGTGATTATATATATATATATATATATATATATATATATATATATATATATATGTGGATATCAGAAATGAAATAACCAACTTGAAACGGATGTTTGTTTTCTGTCAAGTAGAGGAGGCTGCTGGTAATTTTGCAGTCATATGAAAAAAAATTTATGCTGAAATGCTTAATGCAGAGTTAAATAATAGTATAACTTACAGAGTATGTAAATCTTTCGTGCAAACACTTATTAACCCGGGAGAACTCGCTGCATGAGATTTTCTCCCACAGTCGTACTTTTTAAGACTCTTATTTAAATCATTTTTCATTTTAATTAAAATTTCAAAATGTTTTTCAATTATTTTACCTATTTTGTGAATAAAAGTACTAGGGGAGACCGGGGGAATGGCGACACCTTAAGGGAATTTAAATTTTTTCATCTCGAAAAAATATTTATTTTTTAATAGTAAAAATTCTAAAGCTGAATCATGATCTTTAGTATCTTTATAAATTTAACCGTAATCATAACTGTAAAGTAAGCATTCATAAAAAAATATTTTTTAAACCTCTGCAGAGTGGCGGGATTACCCAGGACACTGGGGTAATTCCGCCACTGTACCGGGGTAATGCCGTCACTCTTTAATGACCTAGTACATGCATCAAATGGATACTAGGAAACACACAACCTACTGAAAATAGTTAGAAAGCAATGTAATTGAGCAGAATAATGGTTAAGCTTATAATTTACTTCATATTGCAAAAGTCACTCTGCTGAATCGGTTCCACTACATTAAAATGAGGCCATTTCTCACCCGATTTGCATGGCGGCGGCATTACCCCGAGAGGACAATATGGCAGAAATCCCCAAGCAAAGCCGAAAGAAGAACCGAACTTGTTCAACAATCAAAATGTCGGCGAATGCATGTAGATTACGAGTCATTATCTTAAATACCTAATGTTACAATAAAAGGTGCTTATCTCTACTCATTTGAAGCTCCAAAATAATAAGCAACTAGATGAAAACTACATTTTTCACTAGAGCAGACGAACGACGTACAGCAAAGTCACTCCCACTTTAGGCACTGTTTATATTGTTGGCCGCTATAGTGCAGGCACATTCACTATCTCAAACTGCCCTTAGTTTTTAAACTAGGTGGGGTGGCGGCATAACCCAGGTTGGCGGCATTCCCCCGGTCTCCCCTAAGCCAACCAAAAAAAGTTGATATTATATGAATGTTGTAAAGTAAAAGAAAAGCAATTGGGCATTCTCACTAGCGAGTTCTCCCGAGTTAATAAGCATTTGGCTTTTTCTAAGCAAACGAAGATTTCTTTCCCACGTAGTAAAAATCTATCATTTCCATTTCTTTTTCTTACCCCTAAATTCCATAAAGTACCTACTAAATATAGATTTATTTGCAGTAATGTCAACAGTATAGGCAACAATTTCAATAGGAAATTTGAAGATTTGCTTAAAAAAGTTTTGAACATGTTAAAATACAAATATAAAGACAGTAATTGTTTCTGGATTATTTCAAATAGTTTCGAGATTGCTGAAAAATTAAAAAGCAATAGTATTCATTTTATTCAAACTTATGATTTTGAAAATTTATTTACTACTATTCCTATTAATAGTTTAAAGGAGGCACTTTTAATGACAGCGGAATTGGTTTTAGATGTTATGGATTTTAACTCTAACTTGTTTAATAAATTATGTCGGTTTTGCCTTTACAATCAATTATGTCTATACTGGTTCTAAAATATACTTACAAATCAATGGAATTGGTATGGGTACTAGCTCCTCATCTACAGCTGCTAACTTATTTTTATTTTTTTATAAGTTTCAGTACAGTATTAATAAAGCTGATGTCCAATTCCTGTGGCTTATAGAGTTATAGATACATAGACGACTTGATCGTGTTAAACTTCAATAGTGATTTTAATGAAATTTCTCAAGAAATTTATCCCGATTCCCTGACATTAAAGAAAACGAATAATAACGGTTTGGAAGCTGATTACCTTGATTTAAAAATAATGTTAATAGGTAATAAAGTACATATTTCAATCTCCAACAAACGTAATAGTTTTCAATTTCAGGTTAATCAACTTGTTCATTGGTCCTCCAATATTTATAAATGTATATACATTAATATAATTATCAGTCAAATTTTTCGCTTTTTTAGAATTTGTACAGATGAACATCTGTTCAAGAAGGAATTGTTTCATTTTAAAAGTAATCTATATTACAAAAACAATATTCCTTTAAATTTTATAAAAAATTATTCCGATTTTGCAGATTTTCTTCATTACTAATCGATTGCCTTTTGACGTCAGTGAATGACTCATATTTCCTAAAGCCTGTTCAAGGACGGTTTTATGATGATGTGCTGTGTCGATCAAAGACTTTTAAGATACATAGACCGGAAATTCCCATTCAAAAGCATGCGAAATCATGGCAGCCATCTGAAGTAAATTGAAACACCTGAACCGCGAGGTTTGTACGTCAACTGTGGTTATTTACCAATAAGTGCTATGGCTAGAATGAGCTTAAAAAATAATTTTTATCAATATATATGAATTTTATGGCATATTTTTTTACATGAAGCTATTTTTTATTTCTAAATATGCGTTATAAATATTACATTTTCAGAAATAAAGTTAAATAAGGCGATTTATTGATAATTTTATGGATGGTATGTTTGAAAAGGAGTATCTAATTTTAACATGCCTTATAAACCTAAATAAAGGCGAAATTTATATGGAAACAGATTGCTAAAGATTATAATTCCCCCCTTTTTTTAAGTTTGACTTACAAAAGTAACTAGTGGAGAAGTTTAGATTAAAAGTAGTAACTGTAACATAATATAGCAATTTACTTAATTTTAAATTACTTGTAAAGAAATCTACGTTTTTTAAACTAATTTTTATGCAAAAAGGCAATTAAAAAAGTGCATATTAACGAAAGTAACACTATATTTTTATCCTTGGAGGATGTTTATTGAAATACTTACTTGCTATAATAAAAAAAAAACCAAAAAATTGATGAATAATAAGCTCTTTTTTTTTTTTTTTTTTTTTTAAAGGCCTAAATGAAATAAGGTAGACTTATACTTAATGATCCGCAATGAAAAATACGCTGATAAAAGCATTTTCTTAGGTAAATTAAAATATAAAACATATATACTGCCGTACAACAGCTGTGATAAAAAATCCTCAGTTAAACTGACAGTTTGCCGGTCTATATATCTTAAAAGTCTTTGATGTCCATTGGCATCAGACCTGGAATGAATTTGGATTGGTTGATTGGATGTTGGATTCTGCCTTGTTTAGTTTGTTTTATGTTTTATATTTTGGTTGTGGCAACGTGGCTGAGTTGGTTGAGTGTGGTTTTTTTCAACGAGGGGTTCTGCCTTTTTACAAGAGTCTAACGATCACACTTTTCCATTTTGATCCTGTGGGATCAGCACGTTCCGCGCATATCGTTCCGCGCATGACGTATTTTGCTACTAGAAACATATAAAAATTTATTATATTCAGAATTTAAAGTGGCTTTAAATGATAAAAAAAATCAATTACTAAATCATTATAAAATTTATTATATTCAGAATTTAAAGTGCCTTTATATGATTAAAAAAATTAAATTACTAAATCATTATGAAATTTCAAATTATGAAAAAATATTAACAATTATTTCCTCGTGAGTGAAGGTGGTCCCAAGGAAATAACGCCATTTTGTGATCATTTGAGGTCATGCCGGCAAAAGCTGTAGCGATTACCTCATAGCTTAAAACTTAAACTTTTTCAACGAACATATTTTTAGCTTCTTTTACTGTGTTCCAGGTGAGGCATTCATTTAATGATGTTGGTGTAGGGTCCGGTGGGGGAGCATGTGATAATAGCCATCGAATGTTTAACATTTGTTTTTGCTATCACTGTTCTGGCCGAAACCCACTGCCACTAATGCATATTCTATCTACATTTTTTTGAATGCTCGGCTGCTTTCGAAATACAACACACTGCCGATGAGGTCGCAGCCTGTTTTTTCTTTGTTTTTGTTAAAATTTTAATTTTTTAAAAAGCAGTTATATTCTTCTTGTTCTGTGAGGGGGGGGGGGGGGGAGTGCGCTTGGTTCAGGCTAAATATAATCTTATACTGGTTTATATCTATCTATCTATCTATCTATCTATATATATATATAATATATAGATAGATAGATAAAGTTTTTTACTGAGGGTGGTTTTGGGTTCTAGGGGATCGGTGTAGATCTGCAAAAATTTTTCGAAATTCCAACATAGGAACGATCCCAATAGGTAGTATTTCATACGAAATCTACCTAAAAAAAAAGTAATCGTTTTACTCTCCCTCCCAACCTCCTTCTTCTCCTTCTCTTTAATTTATTTATATTTTTGGCTCATTATTTATTTCTATCATTTGTTGAAAGAACGTTGCTACCAAAAATTATAATAAATTCATTGCGGTTATGGAAAAAATCCTCTTTTGTAGTATGTAGATTATATAGAAACTGTTTCGATGTGTTTATCCTTTAAAATAAAATATGTATCTTTTTTAAATTCCCCAACTTCAGTTACATTTTTGAATGGCTATTATGCCACAATCACGAAATATTTTTCTTCGTGCATACAAGTTTCAGATAATTTAATTTACAATATTTTTTTTTTCTTTTTTATCAGTCAAATTCAATACTCGATATTTTTTTATACTTAATATTTTTCTTTTCAAAAGACGTCAAAGTTTATTTTTAAGCAATTCGTGTAGCACTAAAATCACATGAATCTAAACATCGGTTACTAATTGACTATAAATAAAAACACAAGGGAAAAAACCCAATGCTTTAAAAATTGAAGCATTATATATGTAGGAATGGAAACTACTGCAAATTGCGGTACATGGTAGGTCCCAGGAATTCTTTTAAAGACGAATATAAACATGAAATAAAATAAAATGAGAATTTTTCTCTGAACGACAACTTTTAAACATATCAAAATAAAAAGCAATACAGAAGAGAAAGAAATAAGAGATACTAAAAGTACAAAAATAAGCTTTTAGTACCAATTTTTTCAAAATGAAAATTTAAAACATTTATTGTTTTATTCATCAGGGAAATAAGGCAATGGCCTCTCTTGAACCTTCCTTCAATTTTAAACATAGTATTAGCATAAAAAGTAAAACATAACAAAAAATTGTCCTTCACGAAAAAAAAAGGGGGGGGGGGAGGTGTCAAGGGCAGCAGACACCTCATGACGAAAAATTCTTACATAATTTTTTTTTTGTTGTTGTAAGATTTTAATTATTTTTAAATCCTCTGTTAAGAATACATTTTATTTATTTATTTATTTTTTTCAAATTCATGAGAGAAAAAAAAAAGTTTATTCAAGGCAAGTTGCCTTGGCCAGTCCCAACTTTTGGGCAGTCATGTTGTACTGCAAAGTTTTCATGGATTCATTTCAAAGTTTGCAAAGAAAGAAGAAAAAATAAGTTTCAGTGTCAGAAAACTTGAACGGTTTGAAAGACAATTTGATATTAACTCGTTGAATGCCACAATAGTCACCGGTGACTCACACTGATCTTTCCGTTTAGGCCGCGTATAGATTCTGTAACGGGAATCTTATTTCGTGGCTTAAACGGAAAGTTAGACAAAACAGACTTGACATTCAACGTGTTAAAAGCGGTTGTCAAGTATCTGCTCATAAAGCGCGAAACTTTAACACATTTACCAACTCATTTTTCAAAGTAAAGGCACAAAATTGGCAGGGCTGACTGTGACTATTGAAGCATTTTGTAATCGAAATGCGTTTTCCAATTTAGATAAACAAATTACTTACCGAGTTATAAGCAATTTTCATCACGTGACAACGGTTTTTTCTCGTCCGGAAATTCAGTTCAAAACGCCAACTTTGACGGTGTTTTCTGAAAGATCTTTTACGTTTACCTAAAAATGGAAAACATCTTTCGGTGACATAGTTCCTGAATAACAACACCTGACTATTTTATGCGTTTCCGAACAAAAATAAAACGTATGTCATAAAGTTGCCCTTTTGGATTTGAGAACAGTTCTCAAATCTAAAAGGGCAACTTTATGACGCAGGTTTTAGTTCATTTTTTGTTCGGAAACACATGAAACTAGCAGGTGTTGATGTTCAGAAACTATGTAATCGAGCTCTTTTTTCCGTTTTGTTTTGCAAACGCAATAGATCTTTCAGAAAATAATGCCAAAGTTGGCGTTTTGAACCGAATTTCCGAGCACAGAAACCACTCAAGAAAGGACGAAAAACATGTTTGTCACGGGATCAAAATCGCATTTAACTCAATAGGTAATTTATTGATCAAAAACATGGAAAACACAGTTCGATTACAAATCGTTTCCATGGTCAGGTTTTCCAATTTTATATCTTTCCGGTAAAAAATGAATTTGTAAATGTGCCAAAACGTTTTGCGCTTGTTGAGCAGAGCAGTTAAGAACAGCCTTTAAAAATGTGCAGAAAGTTCCAGGGAGGTCCCCCCTCGATGCCCTTTTTTTCATCACTCTTTTTTTCTATCAAAACTTAAATCTATGCAGAGAGGACTGAGACAATGTCCTTGAGTTGTACTTGCTGAAAACTTCCGCTCTCGGCTACTCCATTCCGCAGAGCTCGACCCAGATCCAGCTACGCGGGTGTTCCAGAAATATCGGAAAGAGATGTCCAGCGGATAATTGGTCAAGACCTTTGTTCTTTTCCGACGATTGATTGCTTTGTCCTCTTAAACCGCGGGTTGACACTCTTCTTGGAACAAAGTACCACCACCGTACAAAACACTGGAGGGGGGAAGAGCCAACAGGTGTACCCTAGTGTTTCTGCATTTTTATCAATGCTCCAGGGAAAAAAGGGAACGTCCTGCGTGATTACACGAAATGGCGCCAGTTTTTCTTCAATGTATTTTCTACTCGGGAAGCCTTCGGAGTAGGGGGTGCTATAAATTAAAGTTCGAGCTGACAGTGATAAGTCACCTCCTTGGGTTGACACTCAACATCCCTTGACAAGTAGGCGGACAAGAGAAAATTAAAAAAAAGTATCCGAAATTCTGAGAGACAGCAAAGGGCGCAGTGAATTAATTGCATTCGTGTGCCAGTTGGGTACTTCAATATTCAGGCAAAGAATATGATAAGGGAATACAGTCGAACCTCGTTAACATGAACCTCAAGGGGAATCAAAATTTTGTTCATGTTAACAGTAATTCATGTTATCAATATCAAATCTTTGTATTTGTTTTTATAGGGGACTGTGAAAACAATTCATGTTAAAAGTAATTCACGTTAAGCGTGTTCATGTTAACGAGGTTTGACTGTATATAAATATCAATTACTTTCTTTTTTTAAGTTTGTTTTTAAGGCTGTTCTCAAATCCAAAAGGGCAACTTCCTGACATAAGTTTTAATTTATTTTTGTTCGAAAATGCATGAAACTAGCTGGTGTTGTTCTTCAGAAACTATGTCATCGAGCTGTTTTTTCCATTTTTTGCAAACGCAATAGATCTTTCAGAAAATTATGTGAAAGTGGACCTTTTGAACCGAATTTCCGTGCCAAAAGTAGAAAAATCACTCAAGAGCGGGCGAAAACGGGTTTGTCACGTGATCGATATCGCTTATAACTCAATGGGTAATTGATTGATCAAAAAAAAAAAAAAGTTCAATTCCAAATCGCTTCCATGGCCAGGCTTTCCAATTTTATATCTTTCCGTTAAAAAATGAATTTGTAAATGTGTCAGAACGTTTTGCGCTTTTTCAGCGGAGCAGTTAAGAACAGCCTTATGATTTTTTTTTTGTATTGGATAGCTGAGATTGATCTGTACAAAAGCCGTTTTTTACTTTTAGGTTTCGACTGCAGGTTTTTTTTTTTTTGTTTTTTTTTTTTTTGTTTTTTTTTTTTATGAGGATGCTTTTAATTTCGAAACCGATTCCGAAAATGAAAGTGTCCTCATTAAAAATACCTGTAAACAAAATCGAAAAATTAAAAAACGGCCTTTGTACAGGTCGATTTTAGCTATCCAATGCAAAAAAAAAAAAAAAAAAAAAAAAAAAAAACATTTAAAAATATTAAAATCCAACCGAGATATCTTTATAAATTTCTTCCATAGGATTAGCATTAGCGAACGGGTCTTTTCACTTGACTGAAGTAGCCTCTTAATATCTTCCTTTGATATATATATTTTTTCCATTTAATTTTAAGGCTGCGATTGCACCGTTCTGCTCAACAAGCGCAAAACGTTTTGACACATTTACAAATTCATTTTTTAACGGAAATATATGAAATTGGAAAGCCTGACCATGGAAGCGATTTGAAATCGAACTCTGTTTTCCATTTTTTTTTTTATCAATAAATTACCTATTAAGTTATAAGCGATTTTAAACACTGGCCACGGCATTTTTCTCCCCTTACTGACTGGATTTTCTTCTTTCGTTCGGAAGTTCGGTTCAAAATGCCAACTTTGACAGTATTTTCTGAAAGATCTATTGCGTTTACAAGAAAACGGAAAAAATAGCTCGATGTCATAGTTCCTGAATACAAAATCTTCTAGTTTCACACGTTTCCGAACAAAAATGAATTAAAACTTATGTCAGAAAGTTGACCCTTTGGATTTGAGAGGCTGTTCTGTTAAACAAGCGTTAAACGTTTTGACACATTTACAGATTCATTTTTTAACTGAAAGATATAAAATTGGAAAGCCTGACCATGGAGGCGATTTGAAATCGAGCTGTTTTTTCCATTTTTTGATCAATAAATTACCTATTTAGTTATAAGCAATTTTGATCACGTGACAAACATGTTTTTCACCCATTCTTGAGCGCTTATTAGTCTTTCGCGCTGAAATTCGTTTCAAAACGCCCACTTTGACATTATTTTCTGAAAGGTCTAATTGCGTTTGCAAAAAAAAAAAAAAAAAAAAAAAAAAAAAACAGCTCGATTACATAGTTTCTGGACAGCAGCACCTGCTAGTTTCATGCGTTTCCGAAAAAAAAAAAAACTTATGTCAGAAAGTTGACCCTTTGGATTTTTTTGACACATTTACAAATTCATTTTTTAACGGAAAGATATAAAATTGGAAAGCCTGACCATGGAAGCGATTTGAAATCGAGCTGTTTTTTTTTCATTTTTTGATCAATAAATTACCTATTGAGGTATAAGCAATTTTGATCACGTGACACACACGTTTTTCATCCGCGGAAATTCGGTTCAAAACGCCCACTTTGACTCTATTTTCTGAAAGATTTATTGCGTTTGCAAAAAAACCGGAAAAACTGCTCGATTACATAGTCTCTGGGGTAACCGGAAAAAAAAGGTGACGGGAAAAAATGGGACAGAAAAAACAAGAGCGGAAATAACGTGACCGGAAAAAAGGGGACAAGAAAAAAACGGGACCGTTTGGTGTTGCTTCTACTTTGTCCGGTATGGAGCTGTTACAACACAGCCAGCCGAATACAAATATTTTAAGGTAATGTCTACAAATGCGAATTTTGAAAAATGATGTGAATATTCGCATACGAGAGTCAGGGTACTCGCTAAGCCCCCCCGCCCCCCCCCCCCCCCCCCAAAAAAAAAAAAAAAAAAAAAAAAAAAAAAAAAAAAAAAAAAAAAAACGTTCGCGAATGCTGTTATACTTGGCAAATTTACAAATTTAGTTGGCAAATTTGTTTAAGACTTTATTCGACATCGACGAAAAGTATTCGTACTCGCGTATGTCAAAATTCAAGTAGTGATGACTACGTGCATTCTCGTACGCGTATATTCTCACTTTTTTACACTATTGCTAATAGCATTCAGAAATATTTACAGCAAATATTCGCCTACGGGAAGGATATAAATCAGACATTTGTTACCTGGCTAGTTTTAGCATGCATCAATAAATTCAATATTTATCAATAAGTTCAATATTTATCAATTCCTTGTCACCTTTTTTCCGTTCTTGTTTTTCTGTCACGTTTTTTCCGGTCACTTTTTTTCCCTAGATTCAGTTCTGAATAGCAACACCTGCTAGTTTCATGCACTTACGAACAAAAATAAATTAAAACTTACGTCACAAAGTTTCCCTTTTGGATTTCAGAACAGCCTTAAGGCTCCCTGCACGCGAAGACACTCGCGAGCTAAAGCTAAACCTATGGGGAGGTTATTTTCTAATATCTCGTTTGCATTTCGATATTTTTAAATATTTTTTTTTTTTTTTTTTTTTTTTTGCATTAGATAGCTGGGGTCCATCTCTCATCGCTCCTTTTTTAGGATTTTGGTCGCAGATATTTTTTATAAAGTTACTTTCACTTTCGAAACCGGTTCCGAAAATGAAAGCGTCATTCTGAAAAATATCTGCAACCAAAATCGAAAAACTAAAAAAGGAGCGATGTAGAGATGGACCCCAGCTATCCAAAATGCAAACGAGATATTAGATATATACATCTATATAGAATGAATGAATAAAAAGTTATGAATAAAAATTAAAATACAGTAAGAAAATAAAATAAAAGAATATATACAAAATTTACAAAAGAATAATAGCGTTCAGGAAGGAAAATTCCTATCAATGAAAATAAAACTAGGGAAATTATTCTTGGTCAGTGTTTTCAGGGAGATGAAGTGTTGCCCTTAGTGTACGCCAACGGGCACTCTCATCATAGATAGGTACTACTTAGATCTTGAGTGGCTGGAAAAAATTAAAATTAAACGTTTGTAAAAAAAAAAAACAACTCGATGACATAGTTCCTGAACAACAACACCGGCTCAAAGCCTGATAATTCTAATTAAAATTAAAAATTACCGAGTACCGGCAGAGTAAAATTCTTTCCACCTTTCTTTTTAAAAGAGGAAGGAAATGTTTTAGAGTTTATTTTCAAAGATTAAAAAAAAAAAAAAAAATCTGTAACTTATAGGCTAAGTATAGAAGCCTAGTGTATGCTAGATTTTTTATTTTAAAACGGCTGAGAAAAAGGTTCATTAATCTTAATAAACGAGTTCCTTGCACTCGGAGCATCTCCCTTATGGCCATCCAGGAGCCCAACCATGCCGTGCGCCGGGCCCCTGAATTTGGTGATCCCAAATTTAATAGCTTCCTTTGATATCTTTTTTCTCCATATAATGGACATATTTTATTTTAGCCTTGTTTATGAATTCGGTTTGTCTGTCTGTCCGTGCTCTAACTCTCGTAAATATAGATATAGTCAGATTCAGATTGCCATGAAATTTATATGTGTTACTGGGGGGAGGTGGGGGGCTTATATGGCATGTTCAGTATTAATAATGAAGTGTGTACTATTTACAGTTCATTTAAAGGGACACTCAAAAGAATTCCATTACATTATGGCTCATGGGGAAAAATCGTATGCCCTGTATTTTAATGACATTACACTATTTTAAATAGAATTGAAATTTATATATATCATTGAGGTGTGCTACAAGGCGCTTACTATGAAATCTGGTGTACATATAATTTATCGTTTATTTACAAAAATAGTTAAATTTTAAAACGCGTACCACAACTGAAAGCAAACTTCCAGCAATTATTGTTCATAGATTTTTTGCGTGTCCCTAAGAGTTATGAAGAGTTATTACGAGAGATACCCTGTTGAACAAACCCGTACCACAACTGAAAGTAAACTTCCAGCAATTATTGTTCACAGATTTTTTGTGTGTCCCTAGAGTTATTAAGAGTTATTAAGAGAGAGACCCTGTTGAACAAACCCGTACCAGAACTGAAAGTAAACTTCCAGCAATTATTGTTCATAGATTTTTGTTGTGTCCTTAGAGTTATTAAGAGAGAGACGCTGTTGAACAAACCCGTACCATAACTGAAAGCAAACTTCCAGCAATTATTGTTCATAGATTGTTTGTGTGTCCCTAGAGTTATTAAGAGTTATTAAGAGAAAGACCATGCTTTTTAAAGACCTTGCCATTGTTTTTAAAATCTTATGCAATAAAAATAAACATAAGGCTTCTGTAAAATATTCCCTATAATTAATAACTCAAAAGGGTCTCTCTCTTACTAACTCTTAATAACTCTAGGGACACACAAAAAACCTATGAACAATGATTGCTGGAAGTAAGCTTTCAGTTGTGATACGCGTTTTAAAATTTAACTATTTTTTCATATTACTTGGTGTGTTTAAATACTATACATCATATGCAGAAAGCAGAACTGCACAAAAGATCTCAAGTGAATTCCCGTTTATTGACGGTACTTGTGAAATGGTAATTTTTAACTGTGCTATGCGTTTAATTGAAGAAACTTTTAGCAATGTACTATACATACAAATCATAGATCATATACAAGACTGCACAAAAAAAAAATCGAATATTTTTCCGGCTATAGATGGTACTTCAAATGCGTTTTCTAAATTGTTTATTTAGACATTTGTTTGGGGCTAGTACAGCTTTAGCCCTTGTGTAGCATACATTTTGTAAAATGCTTTTTAAAGACCGTGCCATTGTTTTTAAAATCTTATTCAATAAAAATAAGCATAAGGCTTCTGTAAAAAATTCCCTAAAATTAATAACTCCAATCGGAGAAGAATATTGCAAATCTGGTGTATAATTATTTCATCTCAAATTCGGTACTTCCCTATTAGCTGTGATGATTCTTGTCTACCATACAATTCATTTTTAATTGATAATACCGATTACAATTACAACTTTATGTAATAATGATTAGTATATAATAGTAATTCGCTATAATGCATAGACATAACCAGGGCCTTATGCATAACTTACGCAGGGGCATGCGGGGCAGCTGCCCCGGGCCCCCCAGGAGAGCAATCATGATTTTCATTAAAAGGTGCCAAATGTTTAAAATTAGCCAAAAGTGACCAAAATGCATATTTTTTCAAACATTTAGGAAGGGAGTGTGATCCTCTTCCCTTCTCAGCTTCCAGTACCTCCTCCACCCATGCAAAAAGCAAACTAATCATTAGAAAACTAATGATTAAAATTTTATTATGACAACTTAGTATTCTATTGTTTTCAAAAGAAATTTTTCATTAACGTTTTCCGCGTAACATGGCAAGTTAAAACCATTTAATGGTGACCAATTTATGGCATTTTCTTTTAAACATCTTATAACGTACGTAGATAAGCGAAGTAAAAGTTTGTAAACAAATACACGTGTTCATTAATCTATCATTTTTTCTGCGATATTATACTACTAGCAACTAGCATTTTTTCTTAAAGTAGTGACCATTTTTTGGGAAACTCTGTATACAGATGTGAGCAGTACCGGATACAAAATTTAGGCATACATACAATTTGTATGAAGTTTAGTACTAGCCACTTCAACAATATTCACGAAAAAATTCCATAGATAGATAGAAGGGGGCCCCCCAGAATGATTCTTGCCCCAGGGCCCATCATAGCCTAAGTCGGGCCCTGGACATAACACTACAAAAATGTTAATTACCTCCAATCATTTCTCCAGGGAACGATTAATCTCTGAATCTAAGAGAAGTATAATACAATTCTGTCCCCCGCCCCCTTTCAACCAGGAAAAGACTTTTAAATTCTAGATTAAAGGAAACTTCTCAATACAACAAATATTATTCCTGGAAAGGACTCGTAGGAGTTCAGATATTTAATTAGTGTGTATTCAAATCCAAACTGCTTATTTGCTGACTCATTTTTAAATTCATTTTTGCTCTCAGACGCATCCAATTGGCCGGATCTCTTATTCAGCAACTGTATAATGTGCCGTATTGGTAGATTTTTTTAAAAAAATATATATATAAAGGCATAATATATTTCAAAAAATACTATCAAAGCGGGCATTTTGAACCGAATTTCCCGAAGCGATAGTGCTGGAAACGAAAAAAAGGGTGGTACTGAGAAAATAATTGTTTATAAATCAAGTTCTAATTAAGTTCTCAACTGATCTGCTCAACCAGCGCAAAACATTTTGACACACTTATAAATTCATTTTTTAACAATAAGTTATATAACTGGAAAGCCTGACCATGGAAGCGATTTGGAATCGAACTGTGTTTTCCATTTTTTGATCAATCAATTACCTATTGAGTTATAAGCGGTTTTAATCATTTGACACGGCCTTTTTCTCCCCTTACTGACTGGATTTTCCTCTTTTGTTCGGAAGTTCAGTTCAAAATGACAACTTTGACAGTATTGTCTGAAAGATCTATTGCGTTTACAAGAAAACGGAAAAAACAGCTCGATGACATAGTTTCTGAATAAAAACACCTTCTAGTTTCATGCGTTTCCGAACAAGAATGAATTAAAACTTGTATCAGAAGGTTGACCCTCTGGATTAACTGCTCTGCTCAACAAGCGCAAAACGTTTTGACACATTTACAAATTCATTTTTTAACGGAAAGATATAAAATCGGGAAGTCTGGCCATGGAAGCGATTTGGAATCGAACTGTGTTTTCCATTTTTGGATCCATCAATTACCTATTGAGTTATAAGCGATTTTGATCACGTGACTCGGCATTTTTCTCCCCTTACTGACTGGATTTTCTTCTTTCGTTCGGAAGTTCAGTTCAAAATGACAACTTTGACAGTATTTTCTGAAAGATCTATTGCGTTTACAAGAAAACGGAAAAAAAAACACGATGACATTAGTTTCTGAATAACAACACCTTCTAGTTTCATGCATTTCCGAACAAAAATGAATTAAAATTTATGTCAGAAAGTTTATCGTTTGGATTTGAGAACAGCCATAGTGACGACTGCAAGTTTCATGCATTTCTGTATAAAAATAACTCCAGTAAGATTATCTTTTTTAACGAAGATAAAAAGTAAAGAAAAATATAAATATACCTTTTATACATAATTATATTTAAGAGCATATTGCTCTATAGAAATGGTTTTCATTTTATTTATCATCATGACCCCCCCCCCCCCCCCCCCTTTCCGCCCTTTGTACCTGTGCTTCGGTTTGTATTTTGCCGACTATCTTTTACAATATAAGAGACACCTTCATATCTATGATACAGCTTTCATTTCCTTTTCAAGATATAAGTGACGTCATCAAGCACCTATGCTTCGTCGGCACATGGGAATCGCCGCCCATGATACCGAAAGCATAATTTGATTAAAATTATATTAAGGCAAATACAGGTGAAAATAATAATAACTTCCGGGACGAAGGGTTTGAATTATCAATAACTTGGGTACGATAACACAACGGTTTAAATTGTTTCAATTAGTAAATATGATTTGGTAGTTTTCTAAATTACTTGTAATAAATCTATTTGTGACACTTTCTTTGTGAATTGATTAAAATATTTAAGGCGGTCCTCAAGTTCAAGTCCCGATCATGACTAATTGGGGCCCTTGGCAAAGATAAATTAGGGGGCCCATTCGAATCATTGCAACATTATTCAAATAGAACTAACTCATGGTTAGTCATATGTGTAATGCATGAGCAATATTTTCGAACCTTAGATTTTAAGTAGAAGAAAATTCTAAGCTCCATCAATTCTCAAATAAAGTACTACCTTAATTAATAAAAATACTCTTTTTTTCTTAGCACTGATCAAAACACTTTTATATAACTTTAGCAACTTGTTATATTACTTTAAGATGAATTAATAACTTCAACTTATGGAAGAGTGTCAAATACTCTAACATGTAAATATGAGTTTATCAAGTTACTTTCATTTACATCTTTTTAAGTTGTACTATACACACAACATAATATGAAATAAAATACATTCTACTTCACAAGTAGCAGTTTTTTCAATAAACCTAAAAATAGGGCAATTTTGGGTTTGTTTTTCATATTTCACTCAAAGTTAAACGAAATAACTTTGAATACGGAAAAAAATTTATCTCATGAATATTAGCACTGATTATTTTCAACCCCTAAAGTTTAGATATGATTTAAGTTCATTGCTAATACAATCTTTAAAAATCAAAATATTATTTCTTATTAATTGAGGTTACCTATGCAAGTCATTGCATTGACGTCTGTGAGTTCAAAATAAAATATGTTTTTCAGGATGTTTAGTATAGAATCTTTTTAAGGATGTTCTCAAATCCAAAAGCGCAACTTTCTGACATAAGTTTTAATTTATTTTTGTTCGAAAATGCATGAAACTACCCGGTGCAGAGCCCGATTATGACAGGGGCACATGGGGTATGTGAACCCGACCCCACATTTTCAGGGGGGCCCAAAATGTATTTTGTGCACTCTCTAAAAATAAGAATTAATACAAATTTCCATTTGTAGTTCATAGAAAAAAATATTTTTTTCCTATTCATGTAAATTAAACTACCTCAGTATTTTTCAATAACGACAACGAACTATAATGTAAACTTCAAAATCCCGAGAACAGGTATTGCATCTAACACGTTTTATTCAGTCTTACATGTTTAGAGTTTTACTCACTCTAAAGACAATATAGTGCAGTACATTTTACATTTCTATATCTTTATATGCATTTTTATATGTCTATAATATATTGTTTTTTCGTAAAGTTATGGTTTAAATCGTAAACTACACATAGAGCTGTTTGTCCAAATTATAATGCATGAACTTTTTTGAGAAAAGGGGCTCCAACAAGGCCAGTGTGCCCCGGGTTTAACATAGAGTTAAGAGGCTACTTCAGTCAAACGAAAAGACCCGTTCGCTAATGCTAATCCTATGGAAGAAATTTATAAAGATATCTCGGTCGCATTTCAATATTTTTAAATGATTTCTTTTGCATTGAATAGTTGAGATTGATCTGTACAAAGGCCGTTGTTTACATTTTTGATTTTGTTTACAGGTATTTCTTATGAAGACACTTTCACTTTCGGAACCGGTTTCGAAAGTAAAAGCATTCTCATAAAAAATATCAGCAATCAAAATCGAAAAAGTAAAAAACGGCCTACATACAGATCGATCTCAACTATTCAATGCAAAAGAAATCATTTAAAAATATTGAAATGCGACCGAGATATCTTTATAAATTTCTTCCATAGGATTAGCATTAGCGAATGCGTCTTTTCATTTGACTGAAGTACCCTCTTAAGTGCTTAAGCCTGTTCTGAACTGCTCTGCTCAACATGCGCAAAACGTTTTGACATATCTACAAATTCATTTTTTAGCGGAAAGGTATAAAATTGGAAAACTTGGCCATGGAAGCGATTTGGAATGGAACTGTTTTTTCCATTTTTTGATCCATCCATTACCTACTGAGTTATCAGCGAATTCGATCACGTGACAAACCCGTTTTTCGCCCGTTCTTGAGTGATCTTTCTCTCTTCGCGAGGTAATTCGGTTAAAAATGCCTATTTTGACACTAATTTCTGAAAGATCTATTACGTTTGCGAAAAAAAGGAAAAAACAGCTCAATGACATAGTTTCTGAACAACAACACCAGCTAGTTTCATGCATTTTCGAACAAAAATAAATTAAAACTTATGTCAAAGTTGCCCTTTTGGATTTGAGAACACCCTTAAATTTGAAACAAAACAGTTTTTTTCCCTAGAGCCATACTTTCCTGATTTTGTAATAGTATTCTACTTCTTAGTATTATTAGCTTTTTAATGAAAAAATATGCAAAATTTTCTTCAGAACAACATCGAAGAAGGAGTCAGTGTAACAGTAATCGATATACAAAATACGATGATATAAATATATCCTTTGGTGCTAATTCATCTTATAGAAAACTAAAAGTAGTCAATTTGATAGTGATTTTTGTTTCAGTTG
Source organism: Maratus speciosus (assembly GCA_963932465.1). NCBI lineage: Eukaryota > Metazoa > Arthropoda > Arachnida > Araneae > Salticidae > Maratus > Maratus speciosus. The sequence continues at coordinate 148,871,592 of OZ010791.1, forward strand.
ACAGTTTAGAATACGGATTTATTGACATTAATATATATATTTTTTAATAAACTATCCGGATTTTTGTGCAGCAAAGTATGCGAATATAGTATATCGAAATACGAGAATCCCTGTAAAATGGCCTATATTTTACATTAAATTATTTAGTTTTATAAAACGTGCACATTTAATTCACTTTACAATCAAAGCTAAACAAAATTTTAAGTTATATGTTTAAAATTAATTTTTTGCAATAGTGAATGCTACATTTTTACAAATTACATCTATTTATTTTTTAAGCATGTTCCTATATTCCGCAGCATTTTAGAAATACTTTTATATTTATCATTTTAAACTGGCATCTAATTTTATTTTTAATACAGAATACGATATATAATTAGTAGTTTTGTTTCCTTTATTATATATTTTATATTTAAAAAATAAAATTTAATCTTTAAACGGCTTTTTCTCAAAATGGCATTTTTTACTCTTGCGCGCATGATATCTCCAAAACTATTTGAAGTAGAGCTTTAAAATTTTTGCCCTACATAAATATTTATATTATCATGAAAATGAACTAGTATTATAAAGCTGTGTTCAGTATGGGGTCATTCCACGTAAAATGAGCAAAAATTTAAATAAAGTCGTGGCCACATAGTAACAGATTTTAATAAAATTTGATATACAGGTTCAATTCATATTCAAATAGAGCTCTGCAAAATATCTTCACAAAAAATAAATTATTTTAGCAGTTTTGGACATTTAAAAAACTTGTGATAAAGAATGGCATGTGTGTAATCGTCCAAAGTTGCACGTTTGAAGTTCTGTATCTTGAAAACTATTTAACTGAAATGAATTTTTTTTTAATAATGTTACCTCTGAAAAATTATCTTCTTATTTATTGAGCAATAATAATCTGGTAACACCATGATTATTCTTTAATTGGTTGTAAAAATTGAAAATTTGCAAATTTTGAGAAAATTAAAAACGTAATAAAAATTAAAGGAATTCAAAAACATCTGAGAAATTAATGCCTGATGTAGTTTTACATATTAAGATCGAATTACTAAAGTTTTTAAGTTGCCATGTATTTCCTTCACCTTTAAAAAATTTTTGAAACTTTAAAAAAATGACAAAATCGTAATTTTCCTCTTATTGATAGGTAAAAAAAATAATGAAGGAAATGTCCCACATTACAGTTATTGCACAGACATAAAGATCAATAATCTGCTAAAAAAAATTTCAAGCATGCCTTTTTGATTCCTAACGTCACAAAATTGGGTTAAAAAAGGCAATATTAACTACATTCCATGAGCTATTTTTTTTTATTATTATTCGCGCGCGTTTCTTAAAATATTGCACGATTTCAAGGTGAAAAAATTTAGTGCTGCCATCTATTTTCTGTATGTGGGTTTAGGTATTAATATATAATTTTCTGCTCAATTGGGCTTTTTTTTCTACTTTAATTAAAAATCTTCTTGAGGAAAAAATAAACTGAAAGCAAGTATAAAAGTTTTTATATTTAAAATATATACTGTTATCTATAATATCAAAAGAATTAAAAGTTTAAAAAAGCTTTCTTTCACGTCGAAACAAGTGATAGAAATATTGCATTTTATCCTCAACATTTTTTACTATTTATTTTTTTTCTCATTAAGGAATAAAAAAGGCAAGAATGAAAGTTTAAATATTTAATATATATACTTTTAGCTATAACGTCAAGCAATTTTGATATTGTAGGAGGTGTCCTTCATCTCAATAGAATCGTTGCATTTTTCCCTCAAATTTTTTCAAAAATAATTTTTTTCTCATTAAGGAATAAAAATACAATTACTAACTTACGTCAATCTGTTACTTATTATTCATTCCTAATTATAAATAATTTTTAATATAGTCTTTGCATATTTAAGGCTAATAACCAAAATTGAAACTTCAAGCATGTAGCCAAAACCACGATTTTGCATCCACTTTTAATATAAATTTTAATACTTAAATAAACAATCCTAAAATCTATTATTTTACATTTACTCATAAATAGATATGATCTACTTACAAAATGATTTTCGTTAAAATCTGTGACATGTCTGCCACAGATGATTTGCTCATTTCGTATGGAATGACCCTATGAAAAAAATTATGGGATTGAACGCATGTAAAAATTCATAGTTTTTCTAAGTAAATGTTAATTACCCTTTATCTAATTAACCGATTACAAATATCCTAGTTCAAATTATAGACCGGAGTGCTATCTTTAATTTAATATTAAAGTTTATGCAAATACAATGAAATTAGCATGAGATACCGTGCGCGCAGTGAAATGTTATCCGCTGTAAAAATTTTAAATAGCACTTTGAAGTTGGCCCTTTGAATTTTTAAAAATTATAATATATCCAAATAAAAAATTTTTAAACATAGTTCTATATCACCTAAATATACTCTAAAAATCTTGTGCTTCTAGAGGGGTTATCTTTTTTACGAAAAATTGCTAAACTCATGGCAAATTTCACATGTTCTACGACCTTTGGACGGAATTTTTCCGATTTTTTTAATATAGTGCTGCCATCTATGAATAGAGCAAAGAAACAAATGTGTCAGGCTACTTGTGGCTTTGGTGCTGCCATCTATGTATAGAGAAAACAAACAAATGTGTAACTCCACTTGCGGCTTTGGTGCTGCTATCTAGGAATCTGTAATAATAACAAAAAAACGTTTACAGTAGACTGTAACTACGAAACCTGGACTCTCATATTTTGACATATAATTATCATTATCAGAGTCTGATTTTATAGAAAAAATCAGGAACAACACCTTTCCAGTGTGAAAAAAACAACTGAAAATTAATAAAATGCGAATTATCATAACTCGATTTTATTTGTTTGCATTGAGAATCTTGTTCTTGTTTTTTTTTAATATAACTTATAAGATTCAGTGACCTTAAAAAAAATTAATCTTCAAAACGTTAAAAGAAAGCTATTTTGATTTAAAGAGATTTTCATATGATGAATAACAACATTTAAAACGTTTTTGCAACTGTAACTATACTATTAAAAGTAATGGGTTACGAATTAGATATTGGTCTACGATAAGGAGGGACACTCAGTGTAGTAAATGTTAGTTATTTGGGGCACTGCTTAATTAGAAAAAATTGTGTAGAACAAAATCTAAAATGTGATATATATAAAGAGAGAGAAAGTGAAAGAGTAAAACCTTTGAAAACTTATGGACCCCAGAATTTGTCAGTTTTTCGGAGGTGTCCGCTATTCAGAGATAAAAACATGCAGATATATCTGTGTTCGGTATCTTAAAAGTGTCTGCTATTCGCAAGTGTTTGATATGAAGGTTTTACTGTGTATATAATGAATTTAATTTCGTAGTAGGTTTTATTTAGCTAATGATGTTTTGCATTTTTTTCATTTTCCTATGTAAATATTATGTAATATAGTACTAAATGAATTATCTAAACTGAGTTTTGTCATTCTGTTGTTCGATCTGTTAGTTATTAAATTAAATGTATTCTATATGAATATTAATATTTGCCATCTTTAATAAAAGATTCGGTCTGATTTAATAGGAAGAACAAGGGATGTAGTAGAGGGTATACGGTGGCATGTCCTCCCGTTAGAGCCAAACATCATTTATCTCAGCATAACAGTGACAGAGCCAGGAAACTCCTCCTCTGCAGTTGAGACTGAAAGGAAACGCCTCTTCTTCCGTTTTTGATAAAAGCAAAACCAACGCCATTTTGTTGCGTTTTTTTTTTTTAATCAGCGGAAATGGGTCGTTTCAGCATAACCGATTGCTTCTTCGGAAAGCACGCAATATCTCCTTCCCTTTTTTTTTTTTATGGGCCTATATCCCTAGTGCAGATAATCGGCCGTCAAAAATCAACCAACCAACCAACCTTCCTTTTTACTGTGAGCGTGTTCAGAGGTGCACTTTGCGCCGCGCGCGCGCTCAGAAGTTTATGCCATGGAGTAGGTCTTATCGAAGAAAGGAATTTTAACATAATTCAATTATTTCATTATTTTTATGGTTCAAAAAAGGTAAAACCAACGACTATATTTCTTCATCCTTCCAAAACATGGTTTTCGTAACAGGAATACATGCCTATGTTCACTCAGATAAAATCTAAAATAGTCGGGAAAAACATCACGTGACCTTCTTTATCTACTTTAGCCCATTTAGCATTTAAAATTAGTTAACCAACCGCACGCAAACTCCGCGCGAGCTGCTCAAAAAAATTGTGTGGGCGATTTGATCACGTGATTGTGCGTTTTCTGCTTATGTGTTATTGGTTGTGCTATGTTTGGTAGGTTGATTGATACAATTTAAGAATTCAACTGGTGATCTAAAAATTTTAACTTTTTAACAATTTTCTTTTTATTTATTTAAAAATGATTTATCAGTTGATTTATATCTTCTGTGATAAATAGAATGCTGTTAGTAAACCAAGATTCTGATATCAACATATGAGATTTGTTTGTAATCTACTATACTGGATGGATTTCAATGGAATTTGCACTGTTAGTTAGACAGTTTTTCAGAGTAGGTTTTAATATATATATTTCTTATTTTATGATTGCATATTTTAATACCGTGTGGATAACAGACCAAAATACATCATAAAACATGAGAAATAAATGGCATTCAAAATTCTGTTAGTATAAGCAAAATACTTACTTATACTTTCAGTAAAAAATTTATAAACATTCTAATCATACTTTATTCATTACAAACTAGGCAGCAGACCTATATATTTTATCTCTTTAAAAAATATATGTACAGATATTTTTAGTTAAAATAATTTACAACTATTACATTTTATTTTTATAATGTTCAAAGTAGAATATGATTTCTAGCCTAGTCTGGATAAAAATTCACTCGTAAAGTACTCAAAAAAAAAAAAAAAAAAAAAAAAAGGGGAATTATTCTACGTGCAAAAGGATATTTTCGCACAATATATATTATTTTTTCATTTGGATTTGCTTAATGTTTATATCATTATACATATACATACTACATATATAATCACTTAGAAACAAAACTTTGAATATTTAAAAGGCGTTCAGATCTAAAACTTTCATCTCGAAATACCTCATTTTCTCACATTTAAATGAGTATTTTATTATTATAATAAAAATACACGTGCCTCTGTATAACAAAAATAAAAAATATATCTTCATCAAAAATATCTTATTCATTATGAAAAATATAAAACAACCAATAAACAAAACAAAAAAAAATTGTGACACAATGTGGGACTGCAGGGATTCGAACCCACAATCCCTAGTCTCGAGTTCAGTGCCTTATACATTCGGCCATCCAGCTCACGTTCCTTTTGCAACAAAATATCTTTATAATTAGCACCTTAATTAATCAAATCCATGATCTGTTCCTGAACATACTACGTGTTATTCCATACATGATATGGACCCACTCCATGTTCCTGTCTCCTGAGCTCGCGCGCGTAACGCGCGTGCTTCTTGAACACACTCTTTATTTATGAAATGACCGATCCCTTAAGAAAGACTGCTTTGCGAACATGTGGTTTCAAGAAACCCAGATGCTTAATAGCTTCTGTACTTTCTTGCAGGGGTGCAGAATATGTCCGATCCGGCGATCTAGGATCGGGGGAAATTTTGCAGAAACATACACAGTTGATTTCGATTTTAACAACAAATTCCATAACTTCCTGAGATAGAAAAATTTCACTACAAATAAAAAGATCCGTATGGCGATCTTCACAAAATCGTTCTCGGAATAATATGTACCATATATCAGGGGTGATTCTGTTCCGAATTTGCCGAAAATTTAAGGCATTCGATTCCGAAAATTAAAGAAAAGGTCCTCAATCTGAAAATTCGGACATAAAAATAGCGCGAATTTTGTCAAAGAATTACGGGAAAAACGCGCTTTTCGTCACAAGATCGCAAAATAACCACAAATTTCGTCAAAAGATCGCGAAAGAACCGCAAGTTTCCTCAAAAGAACGCAAAATAACTGCAAATTTCGTTAAAAGATCGCGAATGAATCGCATGTTTCATCTAAAGATTGCGAAAAAAACCGCAAATTTCGGCGAAAGATCAGCAAGTTTCATCAAAACCGCGTGAAATGAACACAAATTTTGTCAAAACATCGCGAAAAAACCGTAAATTTCGTCAAAATATTGCGAAACAACCGCAAAATTTGACAAAATATCGCGAAACAACCGCAAATTTTGCTTAAAGGTCTCGAAACAACCGCAAATTTCGTCGAAAGATCGCAAAAGCATAGCGAATTTCGTCAAAAGATAGCGAAGCAAGCGCAAATTTCGTCGAATGACAGCAAAACAACCGCGAATTTCGTCAAAAGATCGTGAAAAAACCGTGAATACTCTCAAATTTCATCAAAAGATCGCGAAATCAACGCAAATTTCGTCAAATGATCGCGAAATAAACACAAATTTTGCCAAAAGATCGCGAAACAACCGCAAATTTCGTCAAAAGAGGCTAAACAACCGCAAATGTCGTTAAAAGATCGCAAAAGAATCACAAATTTCGTCAAACGATCGCAAAACGACCGTGAATTTCGGCAAACGATCACAAATCAACCGCGAATTTCATCAAAAGATGGCAAAACAACCGCGAATTTCGTCTGAAGAGGGCGAAATACCCGCGAATTTCGTCAAAAGGAAGGCGTAATAACTACAAAACTCGTGAAAAGGAAGGCGAAATAACCGCAAATTTCGTCAAAAGATCGCGAAAAAACGCGCATTTCGGCAAAGGACCGTGAAAAAAACATAGTTAGTCCTGGGAGTGGATTTCCTTCCTTCCCCCACTCTGCTGCTGTAACTTTTCAGAAAATTTGGTGTTATTTTCAGATTTTTTTCCCCCTCAGAATCACCCCTTCCATTATATACTCGTGCATAAGTTGGGATATATTAGAAAAATAAATTTTCTGTACCTACGTTAAAACAGCATTTACCTATAACATACCGTAAGATTTTGGGGAAATTTTCATATGGATTGGGGGAAATGTTGCGAGTAGAAACATTTTCTGCACCCCTGCTTTCGAGTACTTACTTAATGTTACAATTTTAAGTTATATGTTTAAAATTAATTTTTTGCAATAGTAAATGCTACATTTTTAAAAATTACATCTATTTTTTTTAAAAGCATGTTACTATATTCTGCAGCATTTTAGAAATAATTCTACATTTATCATTTTAAACTAGAATCTAATTTTATTTTTAATACAGAATACGATATATAATTAGTAGTTTTGTTTCCTTTATTATATATTTTATATTTAAAAAATACAATTTAATCTTTAAACGGCTTTTTCTCAAAATGGCATTTTTTACTCTTGCGCGCATGATATCTCCAAAACTACTTGAAGTAGAGCTTTAAAATTTTTGCCCTACATAAATATTTATATTATCATGAAAATGAACTAGTATTATAAAGCTGTGTTCAGTATGAAAAAAATTATGCTATTGAACGCATGTAAAAATTCATAGTTTTTCTAATTTTTCTAAGTAAATGTTAATTACCCTTTATCTAATTAACCGATTACAAATATATCCTAGATCAAATTATAGACCGGAGTGCTGTCTTTAATTTAAGATTAAAGTTTATGCAAATACAATGAAATTAGCATGAGATATCGTGCGCGCAGTGAAATGTTATCCGCTGTAAAAATTTTAAATAGCACTTTGAAGTTGACCCTTTGAATTTTTAAAAATTATAATATATCCAAATAAAAATTTTTTAAACATAGTTCTATATCACCTAAATATACTCTAAAAATCTTGTGCTTCTAGAGGGGTTATCTTTTTTACAAAAAATTGCTAAACTCATGGCAAATTTCACATGTTCAATGACCGTTGGACAGAATTTTTCCGATTTTTTTTAATATAGTGCTGCCATCTATGAATAGAGCAAAGAAACAAATGTGTAACTCTACTTGTGGCTTTGGTGCTGCCATCTATGTATAGAGAAAAAAAACAAATGTGTAACTCCACTTGCGGCTTTGGTGCTGCCCTCTAGGAATCTGTAGTAATAACAAACAGACGTTTACAGTAGACTGTAACTACGAAACCTGGACTCTCATATTTTGACATATAATTATCATTATCAGAGTCTGATTTTATAGAAAAAATCAGGAACAACACCTTTCCAGTGTAAAAAAACCAACTGAAAACTAATAAAATGCGAATTATCATAACTCGATGAATTTTGTTTGTACAAAAATGGAATTTTTACTATTTTATTTGTTAGAGCATTGAGAATCTTGTTCTTGTTTTTTTTTTAATATAACTTATAAGATTCAGTGACCTTAAAAAATTCTTCAAAACGTTAAAAAAAAAAGCTATTTTGATTTAGAGATTTTCATATGATGAATAATAACATAACATTTAAAACGTTTTTGCAATTGTAACTATACTATTAAAAGTAACTGGTTACGAATTAGATATTGGTCTACGATAAGGAGGGACATTCAGTGTAGTAAATGTTAGTTATTTGGGGCACTGCTTAATTAGAAAAAAATGTGCAGAACAAAATCGAAAATGTGATATATATAAAGAGAGAGAAAGTGAGAGAGTAAAACCTTTGAAAACCTATGGATCCCAGAATTTGTCAGTTTTTCGGAGGTGTCCGCTATTCAGAGATAAAAACATGCAGATATATCTGTGCTCGGTATCTTAAAAGTGTCTGCTATTCGGAAGTGCCTGATATGAAGGTTTTACTGTGTATATAATGAATTTAATTTCGCAGTAGGGTTTATTTAGCTAATGATATTTTGCATTTTTTAATTTTCCTATGTAAATATTATGTAATATAGTACTAAATGAATTATCTAAACTGAGTTTTGTCATTCTGTTGTTCGATCTGTTAGTTATTAAATTAAATGTATTCTATATGAATATTAATACTTGCCATCTTTATAAGAGATTCGGTCTGATTTAGTAGGAAGAACAAGGGATGTAGTAGAGGGTAATACGGGTTCGGGTTGGTGGTACACGCTGTATACCCCCTGGATTTTTTTAAGGAACACCGCATACCCCCTTTTTCTCAAAAAAGCTATAGCATATATTCTCTAGGGTATGGACCCTATTCCTCCTTTGGGTTCGAGGCTATCCGTGATCAGCTGTTTCGGAAAACATTTCGTAAGATCGCCATTGAAAAGCATTGTGCTTTAATATATTTTCATTTTTTTATTATTATTGTGGGCTTATAGAGCATATCAGATTAAAGTAAGTGATATATAACCTTCTCTTCTGTTATTTTAACATGCATCTTACATGTATACTTAATTTTTTATCGTGACATGTCTTTAAAATTGCATGTGATTGCGCTCAACATGACGCTGGGCAGAAATCGACCCATGTGCCCATTGACTTCATGTAGTAGTATAAAAAAGAGTTTTCTACATGTGTTTATTATCAATTTAAAGCTATTAAAAACGTTTTTCTGCATAGTTAAAGGTATGATGTTTCATAAGAAGTCACCAAACTTTTGATTTTTTACTTCATTTTTTTAGAATTAATTAAAAACTATCTAAGCTCCATAAGAGCAGCAATGGTGGCCACGAGTGCGCGATATTTGAATATTCCGATGTTTTATTAATATGTATTAATGATTTAATTATTTTTAATTGGTATCTATAGTATTCAAACATACTCTACATTGATTTTATGTGAATCGCATTATTGTATTTTTGCGTCTTTTTTTGTAGTTTGATAATTCATTTACTTTGTTTATATATCTGAATCGTAGGACAAGAGCGGTGTTTACATTATCGTAAGATGTCTCTCTCTTTTAATTTATGAGAAATTAGATATTTTAATTTAGCTTACTTATTGTTTTTTTTTTTTTTTTTTGCTTTAATGTTTTTTTCTCTTTCATGTGAACTGTGCTACTTTTCTATAGTTACGTTTTTAATGTTGTTACATTTCGTTTTCGTAAATCTTTTCATCCGTAAGCTTTTAAGAATATGTAATATTTAAACAGTTGTGCAAAGGGATCCATTAGTATTTATCCATAAATTTTGTATTAGTAATTCTGTGACTATAGGCGAATAGAAATTACTCAGAATTTATATTTGGATTTGTACTTCTGACATTATAGAAAATGGAGGCTTATTTAATGGGATTTTTAGTTTACTTATTATTATAAAAAGTAATGCTTTATTTCTCATAGTACCTAATGTATGAAAAAAAAAAGATAATAGAGTTAATATGTAAAACTGTTAAAGATGTAAGCGTGCTCAAAGCTTTTAAAATGTTATATTTCATCATGCATGTTTTCATGAAATGAAAACAGATCAGCTATTACCCCCCCCCCCCCCATTCCTTTTTTCCCCTTGGCACATATTGAAAATGTTCCTACATACATATATTATCCAAATAGAGCTTGATAAAGAGATTTTTAAAAAAATGATAAAGGGTAACAATCTTTGAAATAGGAATCACTCAGGAACATAATAAGCAATATATTTAAAGCACAGGTTAAAATATCTTATTTCTTTTCACACTGTAATTATAATGATAATCGGAGCCCGATCAAGCTAAAGAAAAGCCTAGGGTCTGGTCATTCATTTGAGGAGTTAATATTACCTAACAATAACAGGTTTTTTGAAAGTGTATTTGATAAAATGATTCAAACAAATGTATTTTTTAAGTTTATGAAGCGAAAAAAAAGTTAAAGAAACTTTGCAGTAGATCTATGTTTTTTTTTAAGTATGATGTAATACATTTATTTCAATATTCATATTTTTAAAATATAGCACACTTAAATTTCCTAGCTAATTAATATTTATTTATTTATTAGTAAATAATATTTGCTAAGCTAATGGACCCTGTGATATATAGTATATGAAAAAATTATTATACTTTAACATTTTAAAAATGAATAATAGCCATTTACCCGGTAGCAGAAAGCTCAAGACGGCCGTCGCAGATTTTATTTTTTCTTTTACAGATTCTTTTTCCCTCGAACCTTTATTTCACTGTATATTATGTTTAGCTCCTTATTACTTAATACAAAAACTTAAGATTATTATTAATAAAAATGAATAAAATGTATAAAAACGTTACAGATAAATGTTTGTTTGATTAATTAATGCTTCAATTGTAAAATACTTTAGCTGCAGATTATTTTCTGCCCCTGAAGTATCTGTGGCAGACACTTGGAGAATTTACTGACACGATTAAGTTTTAAATTATTGGTACAGATTTTCTAGAAGAAGAATCCAAATTTTTGTTCTTTTTTGAGTATTAAATTATTATTAATGGTTATGGTTACCCATAATTGTCACTTTCAAATATAATTACTCTTAAGTATATTTTTTTATGATGGTAATTAAAACTTAATAAATATGGGTTTGGGGGTGGCGAGATCATAGAAACTTGTGTAGTCTAAATTGATTAGATGCTTAAAAAAAAAAAAAAAAAAAAAAAAAAAAAAAAAAAAAAAAAAAACATTATACGTACACTTTATGAAAAAAAAGTGATGATAATTATGGGTACCCATAATCAGGGGTGGGGAATTTTTAGAAAATCTTACCAGCCAAGGATTTATTTTACCCGCCAGCAAAATGCAATTACATTGCTACAATAAAATTTACATGATTGCAAAAATAGTTGATTACTATTGCCAGGGGTGGGAATTTCTAGAAAATCTTACCAGCCAGTAAAATGCAACGCACAGTTGAAAATTTTTATGACAAAATTTATGCAACTCAAACACAGTTGGTTACTATTACTATAATGCATTTTCATATTTTTTTCCCTGTAAAATTAAGAAATATAAACAAGAGATGAAAGTTTCATATAAAATAGAACTTAGTACCATGTTTACATCGCAGTAATTAGGAAAGTTGAAAAATATAGCTAACTACTAAAAAAAAAAATGTTGTCGCGTATCTCTAATAGTTTGCAGTTTTCAAAGACACCTAAAAATTCACTCGCCAGTGGCAAGTAAAATGATGCATTTCCCCACCCCTGCCCATAATATATTCCAGCTTTCTGTAATTCTGTTTATGTAGGTGCATTGCTATCATTGTAATTATGCCTTATTTTAATATCCTGTTGGAACTAAGTAGAGATCTACTGAAAGATTTATGTTGTTGAAACGTCTCTATTTAAGTCAGTAAAAATGAGAAAATATCTAACAATTTTTGAGTAACTATTACATTATAATGTAATAATTTTGGCGCAGATGTCATATACACACCATGTTGGCGCGATTTTTTTTTTTTATGCCAATGTCATATACGCACCGTGGTTCTTAACCGGCACCAAAGTGTCATTATTTTGCTTGATATGGTAACCCGGATGTTGTTGTTTATTTATTAATAGTTTATTTAGATTTACTTTTATTTTCTTTTTTAAAATTATATGAATTGTTTTGTTCTATAGTTATTAATTAAACTTTTTTATTTTTGTTCATTTATTAAAAATATATATGTAACTGGTACTCGAAAGCGATGTTTTTGCCAAATTGGCATAAGAAAAAATCACGCCAACGTGGTGCGTATATGATATCTGTGCCATATTTTTTTAGATTATACACACTAATCAAAAGTACCATAACACGTAAACGATGAAACATTTTCTTTGTAAAATAACAATGTGTGTGGTGATAGTAATGAGCATATTGTAAAAAATGCAAAATTTTGATTTAATTTTTTTTTTTCAGCTAGGAATCCCAGTACTTCAAGATGCTCAATATCTACGGCTCCATTGTACCTAACAGATTTTGGCATGGACAGCATAATGTTGTACTGTGATTATGTCAACACGGAAACTGCACCAGATATTTCTTTATATTTTACAACAGTTCATGCAAAGGCTGCTTCAATGTTCAAGAATAGATTTGTCAGTGACATACAATTCATTGACACCGATGATGATTATGAGATTTTTGCAAAAGTAAGAGCTGAGGTGAAGAAGAAAATTGTATATGATGTATCAGCTATAATATCGAAAACAAATGAGGTATGTTTTATTTCTTTAGTGTATATTCTTTTCAGTATGATTATGCATTTCATTGTAGACTCTCTCAAATCCACACAGCTTGGAACCAGAAGTTGAGCAGATTTTAGAATTTTGTGGATTTCTGGTCATTGCTTTGTTAAAATTTGTTAAACAGTAGTTTGAATGTAATAATGCAATCAATGAACATCATGAAAAAACACGAGTTCAGTCACATTATCGAGAATTGCATATTAAAATACATACAGAATGATGTAAAACTAAAAAATTCTGTAATTTTGCCCCTACAACTGTACTGAAAGTTTCATTGTTTACATCTGCGATAAAGTGTGGATTTTAGGGGTTTGAGGATTTAATCGAGTCTACTGTATTCAGATTCATCATAAATGTTTTTACTTTTCATATATATATTATTGAAGTAACTCTTCTGAATGAAAATATTAAATTTCATTAATAATAGCAATTGTAAAATAATTAAGATAAGCTTGTTCCTTGTTTGCGAACGATATTACAGTGTTGATGTGTATAATTTCCTAAATACTATGCTCCTGATTTCTCTAACAGCGAATTATATGCGCATATGGCAGAAAAAAAGGAACCAAACGTTGGGGTATTCCTAAATTTAAAATGAAATAGTTTTATAAACATTTATTGACTTTAATAATAGCTTTGTATTTTTATAAAAACATAAAAAAAAGAATAAATGTAACAGACTATTTGGATGCAAAGAAAAGGTTTCTAAAAAAAAAAAATGTTTTGTTGGATCAAAAATAATAACAATATCAAAAGCAACCCCCCCCCCCCTCCCCATTGCTTAATTTCTAGCAAAAAAAGTACCGGAGCCCTAAAATTCTGCAGCACCGGTACAACAACTATACTCTTACCCCATCCCACTGTCATTCTAATCTGCATATTTATATTTCGTACATTATTTGCAAAATTTAAAGCACTTTTTTTTTTTTTTATCAAAATACAAATTTTACATATCTATCAGCATATACTTAGCTGTCAAACTATTCCACTTTTTTGTTACCACGCCTTCTGAATAGTAATCTTTGCCTTATTTTAATGAAAGAAATTTTGAAAAAACCCACAATGTATTTTTTCAAGTGGGTGCGTCCGATAAAACCTGGGCGGGTTTTTTCCTTGTTGGGCCCACTTGGTCGAACCCTATCTAACAGCCACTGACTACTAACCCAATTTTCCAGTTTTCACCTATTCGCATACCTTAGATTAAATAATGTTACAAATTGTGAAAACATCAGAAAATTTGAAAAAAACCCACAATGGGTTTTTTCAACTGGGCCCGCCTGAAAAAACCCGGGCGAGCCCACTTGGGCAAACCCTGAAATAAATAAAAAACCCAGACAATAAAAAGTTATTTTGCTGTCACAAAAGAAAATCGAACTGAAAGCGAATTCATTGTTCAGTCTCTTGAGTGGCACCATATCAACATGTCGCCGACATAAATTTGAAATAGAAAAACACGATTTCTGTTTCCCCTACATTCTGATCAAAATAGCATTAAAATGATTTGAAATAGAATATAATACGTAATTTTAAAGAAGTTTTTTTTTCTTATACATGAATAAATAAAATTTTAAATGTAATATAGATTGAGCTCAAGTCAATCCAAGCCTAAAAATTGAGTCCGTTTTATCTCCATCTCTTATGTGTGGGACATATTACATCACATATAAGTGTTTGGTGAAAAAGAATGCAAAAGTTTGGAGATGGGAGGGGAAAGGAAAAGGTAATTTAGGCTTCAGTTTTTCAGAAGCGCTATTGTACTGGGCTCCGGAGCCCTGTATTTATGAATTCCGGTGAATTCTGACCAATATTTAAATATTTACTGAAAACAGAGAAGTACCACAGCCAGGCTCCGAAGCAATTTAAGCCCTGCTCTCCCCAGAGATATAGTACAATATCAAATGCCTGACACCCCCCTCTCCCCTAAGGTGATAGCGTTATATATGCACAGACCTTAAAGAAAAGTATCAGAATGTGTAGCCATTATAAAATTAATACTATATTATTTTATAGTCGAAGACTGTGATTTTCTATTAAAAAAGTTTGCTTACCTAGTAAAAACAAATCTTTATTATAACCTATTTTATGTTAAGGCCTTTCTTAACTGCTCTGCTCAACGAGCGCTAAACGTTCTGACACATTTGCAAATTCATTTTTTAACGGAAAGATATAAAATTGGAAAGCCTGGCATGGAAACAATTTGGAATTGAACTATTCTTTCGATTTTTTGATCAATCAATTACCCATTGAGTTATAAGCAATTTCGATCATGTGACAAACCCGTTTTTCGCCCGCTCTTGAGTGATTTTTCTACTTTTGTGCGGTAATTCGGTTCAAAACGTCCATTTTGACACTATTTTCTGAAAGATCTATTGGGTTTGCAAAAAAAAAAAAAAATGGAAAAAACAGCTCGATGACATAGTTTCTGAACAACAACACCTGTTAGTTTCATGCATTTTTGAACAAAAATAAATTAAAACGTATGTCAGGAAGTTGCCCTTTTTGATTTGAGAACAGCCTTAAGATATGATTTTTAGGTCTTAAAATTTATGTTTAGAGCTTTTTCCTAGTTTTTAAGTTTTACGGTAATATTTCATGTACAAAATTATGGTAAGCCATGTAATTCTAATTTTGAAATTGTCTGCAATTTTACAGGCAAAAACTGCTGTTTGTGGATGTCCGGGAGGAAGTGAACCAGCAGTCCGCAAACATAGTTTGGCTTTGTTGTATGCCATACAAAGTTATAGCCAGAAGGAGCTGTACAGTGGCCCCGCAGAGCAGCTACAGAGATGGCATCAAGTAAAACCATCAAAAACATCACCGATAAAATTTGCAAATGAAATCGAAGAAAATGTGTTGGATGATGTAAATTATGATGCCTTAAGCATGATACCTCTTACATCAGCTATATTTGATGTCATAGATACTTCTAAATACGACATTGATGAAGCAGCGTACAAGAGAAGTGTACCGCTCCCTTTACTTGTATGTACAAATGTTAATTTCCTTGAGTACCCAACAAATCTGAATTTTAAGGAATTAAGGTTTTTTCATGAAAACATAAAGGTATCTTTTGAAGAAGCCATAACTATAGAGAAAGCCACAATTCAGCAAATAAATGTGATGAATGGAAAAATAATAGAATTAAAAGACTAACTTCATCTTTCTTCTTTGAAATCTTAAAATGTAAATCCGATTTAACAAATTTGGCAACAAAAATATTAAACTCTCACGATAATGACCTTTAAAGTATACCAGCAATTAAACATGGAATAATCAATGAACCCTTAGTGCAAAATGTAATAAAACACACATATGACACATTCAATTTTCGTAAAACAGGCTTAATCATTAATCCATTTTTCCCTTATATTGGTGCCTCACCTGATGGCTTATTACACAATAGTGATGAAACTTTACTTATCGAAATTAAATGTGTATTCAACCCAAGTAATTTAGATCTGATGGGATTAGTTCAGCATAGAAAACAATTCTGTTTAAAATTTGAAAATGATAAATTCAGTCTAAAACACAACCATAAATATATGTATCAAATACAAGGGCAATTGGCAGTATCAAATTTAAGTAAATGTTTGTTCGCTTTGATGTACAAGCAAAGTATGCCCTTTTATACTGAAGAAATAACATTTGACAATCAGTTATGGCTATCAATGAAAAACAAATTGGATAATTTTTATTGTAAGTACTACTTGCCCATCATAATAAATTAAAATTGTATAAAATTCCTAATTATGTATTTTATCTATAACTGTAAAATTTCAAGTTAAATAATTTTATCAGATTTTTTAAAAATTCATTTTCAAATTTTTAAACACACACACACACACACACACACACACACACACACACACACACACACACACACACACACACACACACACACATATACATATATATACATATTTTATCCCTTTTTAAAATTTTATTTCATTAGTTATATATTTTTTTACATAGCCCTTATTTTAATTTTTTCTTTAACATTTTCTTTTTCAAACTTTAAAATCATTTTTATAAATAGCTAATAAATTGTTGAATCTATATAGTTATGATTTCTTCAAAAGCAACATCTTCATGAAATAATTAATTTTTTAAAATTTAGCTAACCAAAACTAAATTCGGTACTTGAAATCTATAGTCTAAATTTTTGTTTTCTTTTATTATTATTATTTTTTTTTTTTTTGTCAATGTTAAATTTTTATTGTATTTTATTTTGAATATATGTATATATTATTTTGTATGAAACTTTTTATATTATTGTGACATAATCACAAATCCATTGCGCATTTCATCAATTTAATTTGATGTACCATTTAAAAATTTAGGTGTTCTTCATCTCAGGTCTCACTTTGGCAAATATTTCATAATAATTGTCGGTGTGAATGAAATTTATGTTACTAACAAATCTATTCTTGAACATAGGAACAGCTTTTGCATGAACTGTTGTAAACAATAAAAAAATATGTTGCAGTGTCAGTGTTGACAGAATCACAGTATAACATTATGCTATCCATGCCAAAATATGTTAAGTACAATGGATATATCTAGTGTATGTATGTACTATAAGTTTCAATCGATCCTGTTTTTGTAAAATTGTAAACTTTTATATATACTTGTAAAAAATATCAAGAGTTTTGTGATTTAGAAATTATCATATCACTTTTATATTCATTAAAATTTTTTTAGCATAGCAGATTTATAGATATTGTGAATCTTAATATATTCTGGAATTCATACTAAAAAAGGTAAATAATTAAAAAAAAATGAAGATTTTAGCATTGCTGTAACCCATCAACCTTTTAAAGTTTTTACCTGGTCATTTCTTGTACAATGCACTTTCAACCAAGTATACTTGCTGTATATTCAGATAATTGTAATTACTGTAAATAAAATATTTTGTTGCTATTTTCTTTTTCCCTTTTTATTTTTAAAATTATTTACAAAATTTAATTTTGTGTTTAAAAACGCTTCGATTTTTGTCTAGATCAGAGCTTCTCAAACTATGGTTCATACAGGAAACTTTTTTTTTTCTTTTCTGGTCTTAATAATATTTTTAATTTGAATTAGAATGCAAGTTGAGACAGATACTAAGCAATAACTCAACTAAAATACTCAGTTTTATAATTAAACTATCCAAAATTGGAAAGTGGGTTTTCGTTATTAAGTTATTGCTTTTCTGAAACCTAAATATTTTAACAAATGGCTGTTTTCTTTCTTTTCTTCTTTTTTTTTAATAAAAATTTAGCAGAGAAAATAAGAAAAAAGTGCTTGTAAAAAAACTCTTATCTAAAATAACATTCCTTAAAGCTAACAGTTTACTTAGCCAAAGCACTGAAGAGTATCCTTAGTACAGGACTGCCACATGCGATTATTTTTTAATTCTCTGTCATACCACTTTTTCAAACCAAAATACTTTTACATATGCTTTGACAACATTTGCAAGAAAAATATACTACAAAATGTATTATTATTTTTTTTTTTTTTTTGTCATATTGGTGTGATCTGAATATAAAAATAGTCACATGTGGCAGCACTGTTTATACCGTTCAAAGTAACTTTCTAAAAAGATGTGTATCGAATTTTCCCTCAGGCAGGGATGGAATAAAAAGTTGTAAAATTAAGTAATAAAAGAAAAATTCAATAGTTTTTTGTAAAAAGAAAATATAAAATATTGTTGCAAAATTTCTTTTAAAGAAGAACTTTTGATACTTATTCCAAAGTTTTTTAGAAAAAAGGGAGAGGGGAGGATTCAATAGGAAAACTGATTCCCCCCCCCCCCCCCCCCCTTTTGAAAATATCATTTCTTCCGTTTTTGTTTTTACAGCATTACAATTTTCTTGAAAAATACTGGAAATAAGACAACATTTCTGAATTTTATGACTTCAAAGAACATTTCTATATTAGTTTTTATTGTGTTGAAAAAGTAGTGAGAAGTGCAGTTGAAAAATAGGGCAATTGGTGAGACATTTTTGAATGTATCACACTAATATATGTATAGAAACTCTATATCTCAAGTTGAAACATTATATTCACCTTAATAAAATAAAATAAGCAATGTGAATACTTGATTCACAATATATTTATTACCAAGGTGCAAGAATATAAAAGCTTTAAAAACTCATGTCTTTTGGTGCCCAGTGCAGGAAAAAATTCTGTTCTCCCACACACGCTGTAGTAGCAACAGCGATTACAGTAATGAAAGTAAATTTGCAAGAAACTATATTTGTTAAAACTTATAAATTAAACTTGATTATGAAAAAAAAATTGCTGCCTTGTTTAATTTAAAAGATGCATACATGCTTTGCAATTACCAAGAAGTAATTAAGCAGTATTAAATTAAACTTGATTATGAATGTTGCCTTGTTTAATTTAAAAGATGCATACACGCTTTGGAATTACCAAGAAGTAATTGAGCACTATAGTTTATTTTTTAACAATAACAATGTTAAATAAAAAGTCATTTTTATTGTATTGTAAAATTTGTTATGATACTTTAACTAATTAACTTTTTAAAAATCTGGTCGTTACTGTTATAGAGAACATTTGTAAGTAAAGTAAGTATGAAAAGAATGTTGCGTAAAGTTAAAAATTGTAGGAAAAGTTATTTTAGAATCTTCTTTACTAGATTTTCCAATTAAATACTTTTAACACTAATTTTATAACAAGAATTGCATTTTTGCTTGATTCATAAAACTATCATGAAATTGAATTATACTATCAGTAAAAATTGCACCTTAAACATTTACAGCTGTGCATGCAGTTTGCAAATTTTAACTATCACAATTTTTGTACTTTGTCCAAAAAGGAAGATAGATGAAGATTTTTCCCCATTCAGATGAAATTTCATTATTTACCATCTCCTTTGCTTTCTTTAAATCGTAATGACTAATCCTAAGTTGGAAAACAATCTAAAAAACTATTTACAAACTTCATGAGGTTGTTGTTTAAAAGAGGAACTTTGATTGCGCCCTGGAACTTGTAATGTAAAAATTTAATATTTATATACATAAAAAATATGTAGATGACCTCTGCAATAGCATGGCCCACTTATAATAAATCCCGGATGCAACGAGCGAGGAATTTGATTTCCAATATTGTAAACGTCCAAAACCTTGATATATCAAGGTGGCGACAGATCAGGGAAAAACACATTTAAAAAAAAGAGAGAGAAATATGAAAAATATATTATCATGCGATTATAAGGGTGAATTGTTTTATGAGAAAATAGTGGTATATACTACCTTTTTTTTATTGTTTTTCCCTTACTGTCGCCACCCTGTATATAGTATTATTTGGATGTAATAAAATATTTTATTAAAGAAAACACACACACACACACACAAATTATTGTCAAATTGTGGGAGATAATTTCCGTTCAAAACCTCCCTCAATTCGGCGCCTGGGGCAGCCCTTTTGCCCCCTTCCCATAGCTATGCCACTGACACGACTTAAAAACACATGTGAGTATCATGGGTTTGTAGAGAGCATAGTTCGACATTAAAACAATAATTTGTTATACAGCCTATTAAAAGATATTTTGGCTGCAACAGATGAAAAAATGTAATGATTTTTGCTTGTAAAAAAAAAAAAAACAAAAAAACATTAATAGTATTAAAATGCAAGTGAGATATTTGTCAAGAACACTACTCCTATATGTTTAACATTTTTAAAAGATTTATTTTTGCATAGGATAGCTGAGCTTGATCTCTAATATAGCTATTTTTTACTTTTTCAATTTCAGTCGCAGATTTTTAAAATAAAGGTACTTTCACTTTCTGAACCGGTTTCAAAAGTGAAAGTACCTTTATAAAAAAAGTCTGCAACCGAAATTGAAAAAGTAAAAAATAGCTTTATTAGAGATCAAGCTCAGCTATCCTATGCAAAAAAAATCTTTTAAAAATATTCAAATTTAAATGAGAAATTCGAAAACAACCTGCTTATATGTTTAACATTACGGAGCAAATGTTTTCAAAAGAGTGAAAAGTCCCCTTAAGAGCCTACACTAGTCACACGAAGAAACAAAAAAATGTTTGACCAAGGTGCATAGAAGGCTAGTTTCAGTCTGAAACAAACACATTTCACTAAGAAATCCTAATTTTCATTTAAATTAATATCATATGGGTTTTTTCCCACCAAATTGTTTAGCACAATGTAAGGATAGCTAATGAATAATGCGAAAAATCTCTTAAATAATATTAAGAAAAATGTATCAGAATGTTCATAAGAAATGAATTTGTCAAACATTCAAGTATTAGCAATCCTTACAAGATGCATATATTTCCTGAAATAAAAAAAATACATATCTGAAACTAAAAAAGGTACTGCAAGAATGAATTAATCTGTATAAATTGAATAATAAATGTTTATTAAAATGTAGATTATGTAGTTGCATTACAATTAATTCCTTGGCTATTCCATGAGATATCTTACATTTGACAAACAAAAAACTTAATACCAAACATAATATGCTTAATAAATCATAAAAATTGTAATGAAGATATTGTAACTATATTTTTAATAGAGTCAGTTTGATTTCTGTTGAATATGATGACATGACAAAAAGTGTATGAAATTACCATAATTCATATTGAAACAATATTGAGATAAACAATCTTATTTAGAATGCAACTGACGATACTTATACTCAGTCATTTCCAATGATATCACATTTCATTCAAGTAAAATTAATATGCTGGAAATCAAAATACGATGGCTACTGCACGAGTTGCAGGTTAACACAACTATACTGTTCAATATACATGACTGTATCGTTTTTTTTTTTTTTTTTTTTTTTTTTTTACAGAAAAAATGTCTTCCAAATCATTCAGCAGTTGTGGCACTCTTAGTGGAAAGCCCATCCACCGCGACAAGGTGTTGCCACATCGGATGGGAAAAATCGGTTTTTAATTGTCCTTAGGCCAAAAACCGTAGAAAAAGCAACAATGAAATCGGTTTTTAATTGTCCTTAGGCCAAAAACCGCAGAAAAAGCAACAATGGAATCGGTTTTTAATTGTCTTTAGGCCAAAAACCGCAGAAAAAGCAATGATGAAATCGGTTTTTAATTGTAATGGTGCCAAAAACCGCAGAAAAAGCAAAATTGAAATTTAGCTTATTTTGGCTGAAAAAAGGGCTTGCCAAAATTTATAAAAAAAGCAAGGATATAAAAAACTTTAGTAATACTACTTAAGGAGCAATTTGCAATTGCCCCTTCAAAATATTTAAAAAATTTTATTCTTCCTATCGCTCTTTCTATATGGACACGATGGTGGGCAACAGATTTATTTTCTGTTTTTTCTACGGGTGTAAACTGAATATTATTTGCTAAAAAATGAAGGGTTAAAAGGCTGCATCCTTTTTTTTCTAATTCTTTACTGATTAGAAAGCCCCTGTCAGCTAGAACAAGATCATCTTTTTCCAATACAGTTAACATGCTTGATTTCAAAAACAGTTCTTTATCGGATATGGATCCACCCCACAATTCAGAAATAAATGAAATGGCTCCTAATGGAGTAATACCCACCATTCCCTTTAACGTGTTGCCATTCTTGTAGTAGCTGAAGGTTGCCTGTTGCATTTTGGCATCAGTTGGCCGTTGCGTCTTTAATTCGGTGCTGTCTAGAACGACCCTACACTGTGGGTAAAGTTTATAAAACGCCAATGGCATCTTTTCTTGGACCTGTTTCTTTGTTGGCCAAATCGAAAAACTCTTCACTCTTCTATATATTGTGTCGTCACTTTCTGACACATTTTAGACACAGTTGGTTGGGTTGTCTGAAAGAGATGTGCAAGGAAATCTTGGTTAATTCCAGTTCTATAATATACGAATGTTAAAAACATTTGATTTTTGGCGTTCGGAAAGCACTTTACTGACAAGCTGTCTTGCAACTTGCAAAATACAAACATTGCATCAAATTGGCTTTTGGAATACCCAGTCAAACTTTTAAATAGTTCTTCATCTTGAATACTTTCATAGCGAAAAGTTACAATCTTCAGCTTTTCCAGAGATGCTTTCAGCTTTTGCTGAAGAGTTAGAACATCATCCATGAGGCTCAGTGTCAACGTCAAGTCATCCCCTACTTGCGTAGCTGCATTTTTTTTTTTTTTTTAACCAGATATGGTTTCATTTTCATCATTATTCCGAGCATACAAATCTATCTCACTTTCTTGAACATTCTCATTAGGTTCGTCAACCACATTTGCTTCATCATTCCTGGAAAATAGAAAAATTCTATAAAAACAGTGCAATCATGTTGTTTCAGCGTAAATGCCCTCAAATTTATTTGTTTATAATTTAACTCTGTATATCTTTCATATTGTGAAACATAATTATAAAACTGATTTCTTTTGACAGAAAAAATCTAATTTGTTTATCTAAATTGTTTATAATCCTGAATCAATATTTATGAGTAACATTATGATTTCAAGGTCATGTAATATAGATTTATTTACTTTATAATAATTTTGAATTGATGGTGATTTATTAGTTTTATAATTACTTGGATGTCATTTAAATGAATATTATAGCTATTTAGAAGATTTATAACTGCATATTGTAATTTTTATTTTAATGTTTATTTTATATAATATGTATCTTTTTTAAAAGGGGAAGTCTCGACTCTGCAACCAAGCAGAGAACATGTAACATGTTCTGTCTCTGTATTCAGAGATGTAAGTTATAATTCGTGGCTCTGTTTAATGTAAAGTGTATAATGGAAGTCCTGACTCTGCAACCAAGCAGAGAACATTTTTTTTTTGTATTGGCTCTGTTAAATATGGAGAATTACTATTATGGAACAATTATTAACTTCTAATGATGCATAGAATTTACATACTATTTCAGTTTTATCCAATAAATTATTTAATCTAATTGCTCTCCCATCTGACTTGGATTTTGAAAATTTATTTGTCATATGAACTTTTGGCGCCAACACACATGTGATTGTCATATATGCATTATCAATTGTTATACACAATTTTAATAATGTACTCCATCAAGCACTTCGTGATGAGTCTTTTACAGAATTTTTAATCTTTTACCCTCGGTATTTCAAAACAGATTTTGCCTAATTTAATCGGGAAAACGCCCTGATTAAATAAGGTAAAATCTACAGCAAAAAATAACTGGTGGGAATAATCAAGGATTCGGAGCACCTTAAGGGGCACATATACGTGGTGCTTGTCCCCAAGGGGTTAAAATATATTTTGTGTACCCGTCCATACATTATACAGTAGACTCCCTCAAATCTAAAAAGGCTTAAAATCCACACAGCATCACAGATGTAAATAATGAATCTTTTAGTTCAGATGTAACATCAAAATTACAGACTTCTTTATTTTTATATCATTATGTATTTTTACTTTAAACGTAATTCTCATTAACCCTTTCAGGGGCAGAAGAGTTCTGTTCGTAAAAAGATGAAATAATTGACTGACACCAGAATATTCAAACGGATTTCTTAGAAAATAAATATCAGCTATCTTGCTCATTTATTACAAAAGCAAAATTTTATTAAAATATTCTTGGTGCCATTTGTCAGTTTTAGAATTAAAATTAGGTGGCTAGACCCTCTAGCCACCGCCCTTGAAAGGGTTAATATGGCTGAACTCATGCTTTTTCATGAAGGAAATATAAATTTCTGAAAAAATTCAAGATCTTGCAGATATCTTTGGTAATCCCAATCTTTTTACCAAATATATATTTATGTATTAAAAATAATAATAATAACAGCAAATCTGCCAACTTCTAAGTCTCTGAGTGAATGTAACAAACACACATTGCTCTCGATTGTTGTTCAAATGTAAATGTAAAAATTTTGTCTCCTCTTCAACATTGACATTTTACAGCCGAAATCTTGCCTTGTGTTGAACAAACCTGGTGTCTGAAATAAAAGATGTTATGCCAACCTGAACAGTTTTGTATTGTTTTTTCATCTATCATTGGCAATTAAAAGTCATAGCTGCATATTTTTTTTTAGAATTATCATTTATATAAATTAATCCAGTAACAAAAATTGCCAAGAAAACAACATCATAGACCAAACTAGGGATGCACCGAATAGTAATTTTGGCTGAATACCGAATATTCGGCCAACAGGTAAACCGAATATTTGGTTATCTGAATAGTGACTATCAAGCCGAATACCTACTGAATAGCTTGCCAAATACTTTTAAATTTCAGACTATGAAAGTATTAAAAAGTTAAATTTTAAAACAATTTTACATAATATTTACCACACATACTTCCATATTGATAAACAAGATCTTTTTACAAGCAAATTTTACATTAAAAATAATCTATGCTTTGAATTGTTATTTAAAAATAGGATAGTTTTAAAGCCTCTTTAATTGATAAAATTTTAAACTTCATGGATTCCTCTCTGAATTAAAACAAATGAATAAAAGTTTCTTATATTCTAAAACAAATATTTTAAAATCAAAGTGAAATTTTGATGGAGCTAGAAGAAAAATTTCTTAGTCATATACTGTTTATTTGTTAGGAAGGGACTAAAATCATACTTATTGGTTAATTTTTTTACGTAATACCTTTCAAATAGCAAATAAAAAAAGGTAAAAGCATTGACAGTTAAAAATAGAAGTTATTTTAAGGTTGTTAAAAATATTTTTTTAAAAGGGTCTTTTAAGTATTCAGTCTGGCCAAATAGTTTGATATTCAGCCTAACCGAATATTCGGTAGTATGACCGAATAGGCCAAATACCGAATTTTCGGTGCATCCCCACACCAAACTAAGAAGTACCAATCTATACTACAAATTTACAATGAGATTAAAAATATTTTATGTAGTAAAATAGTAGCTTTAGTAAAATGACTAGAAATCCCATGAGAATGGAATTTACTAAAGAAAGTCCATTTATAAAATGAAATTAATCTGCATATATTAGCATATGAAATTAGTACATATTATTTAATTGATACAGTTGACAAAATAATATTATCACACTTATTTCTTAAGCATGTATAGAGTTTTATAGACATTTATTCTAATAAAATTTGAATAAGCAATCTTCAGAATGTTTTATTATCACATATATTAAAACGTAAAGGATATTCTGTAAGATCAGTAAGAACGAAATTGACACATTTGCACATGCGTCAACTCTTTTTCAAACATCTTCAATTTAGAAGAATGTTGAGCGAGTTCCTGCTAGCGCAGCGGTCAAAAGCACCAGTTTAAAGCTTTATCTCAGACTATCTCATTTAATGCCCGACACAATTAATGAAACAAATTTTCTGGGTCAAAGTAAGTTTTCTTAATTTAAAAAAAGGTGGAGTTTGGCAACTATGCATAAGAGCTATAAAAGAAACTTCCTTGATATATATAGTTCAATATTTTAAAAAATGTAAAATAAAATTCAAGTAATAAAAAAAATAGTTACTTTTCGGTTAGCCGGGTGCCAGTGTTACATATATACATATAATGCATATATGCATGTATATATACATATGTATATAATATATACAACAAATATATGTATATACATATGCATATATACATATATGTATAAATGTATATATAACACTGGCGCCCGGCTAACCGAAAAGTACCAAAAAATATTTTATAAATCGCTAGCTGCATCAAGTTTCAAATTAGGCTTTTAGAGAATGAGACTGATAAAAATAAAATCCATGACAGCTTTTAATGGTTAGTAAAAATAATAATAATAATAATTAATAATAATAAGTATTTTTATTTGATTAAAAAAAAGAGAGAGAGAGACCATTGTAAGTAAAAAAAAAAAAAAAAAAAAAAAAAAAAAAAAAAACTCTATATCCAATAATTTTAGTTAAGCTTCAAACAAAATGCAAGCATAATTGGTTGTAAATTACAAGCTTTTTTTTTTTGTTTACTTCATAGAATAGGTTAGATTGACAGCACCATTTACCGCCTTAAATCAACAGGAATCACTTATAGAATATAGAAATTTGTTACGATTTCAATAATTAATTTAAAAGCAACTAATTAAAAATTCAAGAATGTTTCTCGTGAAACATTGAAGTTATTTACCGTCAAATCTTAATGGGTACTATCTAGTCTAATTTTTAATATGCACATACCTTATGCATTAAAGAAAAGCAATTTTATTAAATAAACTTAAATTTACAACAAAAAAAAAAAAATGTGTGTTGTTTAACACATGTAATAATGCGAGTACAACAAATGATGTGTAGACACAACAGAAATAACTTCACGAAGAAAATATTAATTTATTTTTTTCTTCCCCAACCAGCAAATATTTAAGTTTTAAAATACTTTAAAAAGTAAAATGCAACAATTTAGCAACATCAATACTCTTATCTAAGTTCAATGGAGATGCTAATAATGTGTAGAAATCTAAAGTATAAGAAAAAGAAAATTTACTTTACAGAGTCTCAAGAAGCAATCATCAATAATTGTTATTTGCAAAAAAAAAATTAGTTGAAGGCTATAAAAGAACATTCTAAAACGACTGTTTTTAACTGCTTCAAGCTGTTTTTAATTTTTTTTTAAAAAAGAAATAGGAAACTAAACAATCAGAAACTGTAAAAATGTGTGTTTTTGTATTGTACTTTATAAACATAGAATAAGGCTAAGTAAATACACTAATTCTACAATCAAATTATTTACAGTACAAAAATTAAAGCGAATTGACATGTTCAAGCAATATCTACTACTCTGAACTAAAGAGTATAGCATTATTGTAGAATGAAAAAGTATCAAAAAGTATTATTCAATACATACCTCCTCTAGTAGGAATTCATATTTCTGCTTTTTTCTTTAGTAAAAGAAAATTTTGTTGGTACTGCCCCTGGTATTAAGTGTCTTCTGCCAGAAAACATTTCTATTTTAAAGCATTCAGGCTCAAAATGATCCGAACAAATTTTTGAATGTTTTTTCGGTTCAAAATTCTCCCTTTTTATTCTGGCAATTCATATAGCTATTAATTTTTTATCATTCAAAGGAAATGAATGGAAAGAAACGTTTGTATTCCCTGCTGAGCTATTATTACAGTCAAATGCACTACAGTAAGAAGGCATAATTAAAAAATACTACGAAATTCAAGTAAGCCTACTATGCGGAAAAAATAGTAAACAAAGCAACCATGTAAATTACGCAACCGCCGCACAGTGGGGTATTTTACAAATCTGGGCGGCCAAAAGTCGATTTCATAAAGTACAACGCAGGATCGAATGGATGGATATAAGTTGAAACTGAATCATTGGAGAATCACGTGATGCGATTTTTATCTCCTTTAAGTGAACGATGACCTCCTGTTATCAGTTGAAACTGGAGTGTTGCTTTAAGTGCATGAGTGTCAAATCGTTCTTCATTGTGACTTTCTATTTTTGAATTTGAATAACTTTAGTTTTGGAAGTATTTAAAATCTAATCGTTATGGATAGTGACGAGGCAGGTATGTATCATTATTTTTTTAAACTTTGAATTGAGAAAGAAATAGTTTTAGTATTTACAAAAATAATTTAAAATAACGCATATTTTTCTATTATTTTTTTCCTTGTTTCCCAATTCACAAAGGGTTTAGTTATATTTCCAAACATTTCCAAGCTAAGTTACTTGTTGTACCAATAAATATACACCCTTCTATTTGTGTTTTCATTTAAAGTAGTTCCACCTTTGTCCTCTTTTTAAAATGAAGGCGATATAAATATGCTCTTCCAAAATTCTGAGTAAGCATACAAAATTACTATACAGGGTGATTCATAAAAGATGGGCAGAACTTTAAGGGGTTATAGTACACTTAAAGACAAATAATATTAAATAGGAGACTAAGGGTCCCAGACGTATTCCCAAGGAGATAGGGGGCATTAAAGTTTAGGGTCCGAAATTTCAAATGATTATAAAACATGGAAAAATTGGTCGATTCGTTTGCGGTTTTTGCAAAAAATTTTCTTTATGCCAGTATTTTCTTGAAATAAAATTTTAAAGTTCAATTTCAAAAAATGCCGATAGGGGGCGCTTTAGACTTTGGAGTAACAAAAAACTATTTTTTAACGTTAATTTTTGTATTTCTTTAAATGATTTCGAAAGCTTAGACTTAAACTTAAATTTTGATCTAAAAATCTGAGTCCTAACGAGTAGTTAAGTAGCATAAACTGAAATTTGAAATTTGAAACCCTTCTCCCCCCAGAACAAAAATCAGTTATTCCCGATCTTTGTGTCGTAGATTAGGCTCTAACTACTGCCGCGTTTTGCTAAAATTATTCTTTATGTCAGTATTTTCTTGAAAATAAATTTTAAAGAAAATTTTCAAAAAATTCCGATAGAGGGCGCTTTAGACTTTGGAGTAACGAACAACTATTTTATACCGTTATTTTTTGTGTCTCATTAAATGCTTTCTAAAGCTTAGACTTAAACTTAAATTTTCAGCTCAAAATCTGAATCGCTGAGCGTGGTTCAGTAGCGAGGGGAGGGGGTTCAAATTTCAACTTCTGAACATAGTTCAGTTTGCACTACTTAACCATGCCCAACGATTCTGTGCTGTGATACGAGGCAAAAATACAACTTTCGTCAAGGACTGCATAGTCGGAATTCACTCATAAAGGCACTGGCACAGTTGGAAACGTCGCTCATGCAAACGTTAAAGCTCCATTCCTGACGCTAGTCACCGGGTGAAGAAGGAAACAGAAAGTATGCAAATGTCAAATGGGGAAGAAGAAGAACACGTATGCAAAATTTCGACACGATTCAGGCATAAAAACCACTGAACGGTGAGTCAAGTGTAAGTCGCTGTAGTAATGAATCGGAAGATGGTGCCCTTCACGAATAAGGAAAAGGCTGAGATGCATTTAATTTACGGAGCGGCAGATGGAAATGGTGCAGAGGCACAACGAATGTACGGAGAGCGATTTCCCAACAGGCGGTTGCCTAACCGCAAAACTTTCGAGCGCTTGGACAGACAGTTGTGTGAGACGGGATCATTTCTCGCTTCCCGGTCGAATTCAGGTCGTGCAAAAAAGGACGAATCAGTAGTTGTTGCAGAAGCCATTCTGGATGTAGTAGCGGCGCAGCCAAGTACAAGTACACGAACAGTGGCTAGGCAGGTGGATACCTCACAGTCCATGACTTGGAGGGTACTGAAGGATGAACATTTGCTCCCGTTTCATGTGCAACGAGTCCAGAACCTGTCTCCAGGGGATTATCCAAATCGTATTGAATTCGCCCGCTGGTTTCTGCAGCAGAACGCGCTAAATCCACATTTTGGACGAACTGTGCTTTTCACCGATGAATGTACCTTCACACGTGAAGGTACATTTAACACACACAATGCACATGTATGGGCGGATGTCAATCCACATGCTACGTATCCACATGCCCATCAGAGACGCTTTTCCATCAATGTTTGGGCAGGAATCCTCGGAGACCACCTAATCGGACCGTACCTTCTTCCTGAACGCCTCAACGGTAAAACATACCTCACATTTCTGCAACATGTGCTGCCAGACCTGTTAAACATTGTTCCTCCACGCATCCGGCGGGTCATGTGGTTCCAGCACGATGGAGCGCCAGCCCATTACGTACGAGACGTCCGCAACTATCTGGACATCACATTTCCGAACAGATGGATTGGTCGAGGTGGTCCTGTTGCTTGGCCTGCTCGCTCGCCAGATCTTTCCCCCCTCGATTTCTTTTTTTGGGGACGATTGAAGGCTCTTATGTATGAGACACCCATTGAATCCCCCGAGGAACTGGTCGCCAGACTTTCCGCCGCTGTAGGGGAAGTGCTCGAAAAGCCTGATGTTTTCGCGAATGTTCGCCGTTCCATTCTTCGCCGTTGTTCTGCGTGCATAACCTCTGGTGGTCACAATTTTGAACATTTATTGTAATTACATGTTAATAAATATGCTTTGGTAACATAATCCTAATTTGTGTCTTTTTACCTCGTATCACAGCACACAATGTGTGGACATGGTAAACTGAACTGTGCTCAGGAGTAGAAATTTCAAACCCCTCTCCCCAGAAACTTAACCACGTCTAACGATTCAGATTTTGGGCTGAAAATTTAAGTCTAAGCTGTAGAAAGCATTTAATGAGACACAAAAAATAACGGTATAAAATAGTTGTTCGTTACTCCAAAGTCTAAAGCGCCCTCTATCGAAATTTTTTGAAAATTTTCTTTAAAATTTATTTTCAAGAAAATACTGACATAAAGAATAATTTTAGCAAAACGCGGCAGTAGTTAGAGCCTAATCTACGACACAAAGATCGGGAATAACTGATTTTTGTTCTGGGGGGAGAAGGGTTTCAAATTTCAAATTTCAGTTTACGCTACTTAACTACTCGTTAGGACTCAGATTTTTAGATCAAAATTTAAGTTTAAGTCTAAGCTTTCGAAATCATTTAAAGAAATACAAAAAATAACGTTAAAAAATAGTTGTTTGTTACTCCAAAGTCTAAAGCGCCCCCTATCGGCATTTTTTCAAATTGAACTTTAAAATTTTATTTCAAGAAAATACTGGCATAAAGAAAATTTTTTGCAAAAACCGCAAACGAATCGACCAATTTTTCCATGTTTTATAATCATTTGAAATTTCGGACCCTAAACTTTAATGCCCCCTATCTCCTTGGGAATACGTCTGGGACCCTTAGTCTCCTATTTAATATTATTTGTCTTTAAGTGTACTATAACCCCTTAAAGTTCTGCCCATCTTTTATGAATCACCCTGTATATTGATTTTTAACTGATATTTATCATATAAATTTTAATATGAAAAAAATTGTTATGATTCAATAGAAAGTGATCAGATTTGTTTATTTTTCAGTTATTCTGATTGAAATTAAATTTATATAATTAAAAAAAAAATTGCTTTAAAGTAATGTATTCATTCCCTTTTATCTCTTTTTAAGCTCTTTTCAGATAATTGAAATAATTTATTGCTCGTTATTAACATTTGTTTATCTAAAAAATAAGTCGAGGCAATTTTCATATGTTTTTGTTAAAAGTTAGCGAAAGATTGTGAGATTTTTTTAAAAATAAGGGATAAAATGATGTTATCTATCTAAATTGCATATAAATATTATGCATACTTTTTTGTTCATATTTTGTATTTATTTTTATTTAGGGCCTTCGAATGTCAGAGTAATGACTCAAAAAGAATTTTTAAACATTATGCAACAGCAGAATTTGCCAAACATTAATCATAGATTAAATTTCCTTGAAAATTACCTTCTTAATGGCGATAATTTTGATGATGATGAAATTAAAAACCTCAAGCACAATTTCTCCCAATTTAAATCTCAGTTCAAGAGCAAATGGATCGAAGCCCATTATATGTTAGATAAATTTGTGAAAAATAATAAAGAATGGCTTGAAGGTACAGTAGAAATTTCAAGAAAAATAAATCGACCAGGAAGGCCAGCAAAAGCTTTCACGGAATCAAGTGACAGGTCAAAGCAGAGAAAGTCTGAAAGTTTGAGGAGCTCGACTGATGTGGAAGTACTTACACATACTTTACACAGAAGATTCTTTACTGACCCATCTCTAGCAGCGGAAATTACCGGCATTGATGAAAATTTAATATATCGATTTAAAGTTATTCTTGAAACCATATCCAGTAGCCACAAAATTCACCTTCATAAATTTAAGAATATACAGAAAAAACAGCTGAGCTCTACGTTCAGTTATATAAATGGTATCCAATGTCACCCACAATGCATAAAATATTAATCCGTGGACGCATTGTGATAGAGAAAGCTTTACCAGTAGGCCAATTGTCTGAAGAAGTAGCCGAAGCACGGAACAAACATTTTCGATTATTTCGCCAAAATCTATCGCGTAAATTTTCAAGAATTTCTTGTAACAGTGATGTTCTCAACAGATTGCTTTTGAGTTCAGATCCAGTTTTAACTGGAATAAGACCCACGATAAGAAAAAAATCAAAATTGTTCCGTAAAGAAACTCTAGAAATGTTACTGCCTATGGAATCTTCTGAAGCCCGTGATCCAGAGAATTCTGATTATGAAGAAACAGATTACGATTCTGAATTATCATCTGATTAAAAGATCCCACCTTGGTGATTTACAAACTAATTGTTCTTATCATTAATAATCTGTTTTTATAATTTATTCAATATATTATTCCATTTTTTTTATCATGATTATCATTTATTTTATAATACTATTTATCATGATTATCATTTATTTTATAATACTATTTATCATAATTATCATTTATTTTATAATACTATTTATCATAATTATAATTTATTTTATGATACTATTTATCATATTATCATTTATTTTATAATACTCCTTATCATAAATATCATTTATTTTATAATACTAATTTTGATCAATAAATATCAATACGAAGTTGCAAAACATCCATGATTTTCAAGTTATTAAACAATATTTATTTCAAAAAGTGCATTTATTTACTGATTTAAACGTTTAAATTAGTTTAAAAGAAAAAAATAATTTTGGCCGCCCAGATTTGTAAAATACCCCACTGTGCGCCGATGAACAGTTTACAGGCGCAACCGCCGCCATTGTTCCAACTGTGACGTCACAGGAATAGGGTCCATATTCTCTGACTTGAGCGTATACTCTCTGCCTGGAGCGTATACTCTCTGCCTAGAGCGTACAGCTTCTGTTTTTTCTTTATGACTACACCACTGGGAAGAACTTGTATACTGTAATTTGATTTTCAAAGGTATTATATATATATACATATTTTTTCCACATTATTTTCATGGCCTTTTTTTTTTTTTTTTAAATAATTATTTATATTTATTCGTATAACAAATGACATTTTAACCAAAATAATTTCCTTACATTAAACAAAGTGATCATTACATATCGGGTAGTAAAGGAATTACGTAAGTCAAGATGAGTACAGAGGTCCCGAACAGTGTCTCCTAAGGGTGCTATTATTATTATTTTTAATAATCGGATCCTGATAATCGTAAAATCCATTGCATGTTTATTTGCATGCAAATCTTAGTTACACTTCTTCAGTTCACACGAATCTCTCGATGTTTTGCAATTACTTAAACAAAATTTGAAATATTTACTTAATTGAATACAATTACTTTGACAAAATTTGAATATGATATTTATTTTCTTTTTAGTGAAATATTAGTTGAATACTTAGTAACTATTTACTTAATTGAACACAATTACTTAAATCAAAATATGAAATATGATATTTATTTTTTCTTTTTAGTGCAATATTAGTTAAATACTTAGTAACTATTTACTTAATTGAATATAATTTTTAGTAAAATGTTATTTGAATACTTAGTAAATATTATTTAATTGAACATAATTACTTAGACAACATTTGAAATATTATACATTTTTTTCTTTTTAGTATAATATTATATGGTTAGTTACTAAATATTTACTTAATTGGATATAATGTCTTGGACAAAATTTGAAATATGATATTTATTTTTTCTTTTTAGTACAATATTAGTTGAATGTTTAGTAACTATTTACTTAATTGAACACAATTACTTAGACAAAATTTGAAATATTATATATATATATATATTTTCTCTTTTAGTATGATATTATATGAATACTTAGTAAACATTTACTTAATTGAATACAATTTCTTAGACAAAATTTGAAATATGAAATTTCTTTTTTCTTTTTAGTATAATATTAGTTGAATACTTAGTAACTATTTACTTAATTGAACACAATTGCTTAGACAAAATTTGAAGTATTATATATTTTTTTCTTTTTAGTGCAATATTAGTTGAATACTTAGTAACTATTATTTAATTGCATATAATTACTTAGACAAAATTTGAAATATGATATTTATTTTTCTTTTTAGTAAAATATTATATGAATACTTAGTAGATATTTACTTAATTGAATATAATTATGTAAACAAAGTTTGAAATATGTTATTTATTTTTTCTTTTTAGTATAATATTACCTTGTTGAATACTTAGTAACTATTTACTTAATTGAATACAATTTCTTAAATTAAATTTGAAATGTTGTTAGGCCAAAAAATAAAAAGACAAAAGATGTTTCACTTACATAATATTTATTAATCATTTTCAATAGTTATAGAAAGACAAATAATTAAAAAAAGGTATAGATATTCAAATCAATTTATATGTTTAGACAAAGTTTTCATTTATGCATTTTGATAAGATGATGTATAAACTCAAAGTCGCGATAAAAGATAATGTTACAGTGATTACATTTATATTTCTTAGAATGAATTTTTTTATGTTTAGTTAAAATAGACTTTGATGAAAACGAATTGGAACATTTATCACAATCGTATAAGGTGAGAGTCTTCTCGTGAGACTTCATGTTAATTTTTAACAAAAACATGCTTAAATAGTCTTTTCCACACTGTTCATGTTTACATGAAGTAGTTTTCTTGGAATGAGTTATACTATGTCGTTTTAAATAAGTTCTTTGCATGAATGTTTTACGACAAATTTCACATTCAAAGGACTTTTTCTTCAAATGGGGCGTTTGATGTGTGATTAACGTATGACTTTTTAACAAAAACTTGCTGAAATAGTCTTTTCCACACTGATCACATTTATATATAGTGGTTGTCTTGGAATGAGTTATACTATGACGTTTTAAATCAGTTCTTTGCATGAATGTTTTATGACAAATTCCACATTCAAAGGACTTTATCTTCAAAGGTGGTATTTCAATATCTGAAACATGTGTCTCTTGCCCGTATAAAGCTGGTTTCATTTCACTACATTTATCCTGTTTGGAGGACTTGTGCTTTAATAAGTCAGACTTTCTTGAGGATGCTTCTCCAATCTCCACATGAATCGCATTTATGTTGCGACGGTATCTTTAAATGAGATAATTTATGACGATTCAAAACAGTCTTTCTAGAGAATGCTTTTTGACAGATGTCACATACAAATGGTCTTTTTTCTGAATGAATTATCAAATGTTGTTTTAAATTGCCTTTTCGTAAAAAAGACTTGCTGCAAATAGTACACATATAAGATGACTTCAGCTTTGATACAGAGGATTCCACTTCATTATCTGAAACAGGGTTCTACTTTAGGTCGTACTGTTAATCTCATGTCTTGATCATCTAATCTTGATACACCATCACTTAACATAGTAGAATATCCATCTTGAAAACTAGCCATATTATCTTAAGTGTAAAAACGTCTTCATACATTCAAAGAAAAGCAAACACTAATGAAAAAAAGTCTCGTTCCATTCAATTTTATGTAATCATAGGGGGCGCATGTTAAAAAATTTTAATGATTGGTGCATAAATTTAAGAATTACACGTGACATAAAGTATAAAGTTCACGAGAAGTGGATCAATCAGGTATTGAACTATACTTTTGTAATGTCTAAAAAATATAGGATTAACCGAATTACGAGTTTGAATTCATTATTCTAAGGTTTTGTTAATTTATTTTATTATTTCAGTGAAATGTATGTTAAATTTACGAAAGATATGCGACATAAATTTAAAAAATAGTATGCATGTGTATAAAGTTCATGGGAAGTGGGTCAATCGAATATTAAGGGGTACTTATGAAATATCTAAAAAGTATATGATTAATCATGTTACGAGTTTGAATTCACCGTTTTAAGGTTTTACAAGTTAATTTTATTGTTTCAGTGAAATATATGTTTAACCAATGGTACAAAACTCGTACTAAATTTTATTAAACTCTACAAAAGAATGAGTTGAAGTGTAGCAGTTGTTTTAAAATTCATTGGAACTAATGCAGAATCATTAAATAATTATCTATTACAATAACGAACTAGGAGCTGATTTAATTTATAATAATTGCTTATTGTATAAATTTCTTTCAAAATGGAAACAAATGGGTCCTTGAAATCTCTAAACTTATTAAGAAATAAACGGTCAAGTGCGAGCATTACTCGTACACAGAGGGTTCCGTAGAATAAATATATGAAATTGTAATTGTATTATATAAAAAAAAAAAGTTGCTAAAAGAATACTAAGACTTTGTAAAAAACTATACAACGTAGGGTTGGGTATAACTGTATATATTAGAAAAGTGTAATCGGGTATACCATGAAAGTTCGAAGAGATATGAAACCTAAATAATATCAAATATAGCTATTCGTATAACTCTTTTTTTAATACCATCCTGATCTGTTTATGATGAACTTAATTCGGTATTGACAATAAAAGCAGTGCATAGTTAAACTTCATTTGGCATTTCATGAAACTATATCCAGCGTAGTAATAACCTTTATTTCCACAGTGTAGCTGAAACAAAACCTTTGTTCAAAGTTTAAATTTGGCATTGTGCTAAGTGCGCTTCGAATTGAGGTCTCAAAGGTGCAACGCCGCCTTGGTCAGTGCCGCGTTTTTCCAGATAGGTGTTTAATTAACTTTTGAAGTCACTCGAGGCGTATAGAGAGATACAATCAATGCAAACTATGGCGAATCCCACAGTATTTATGAGATTCATTCTAATTAAATCTTTCGAGGTCGATGCCCTTAAATAACGGACACCTAATTTTAATTCCAAAACAGACAAACGGCACCAAGAATATTTAATTAAAATTTTTCTTTTATCATGTACGTGGAAAAAAGCAAGTTCGCGTTTACTAATAAATTCTTTTATAAATTCTGGTGTCAGTTCATTATTTCATAAGTTTATAAATAGAATTACTCCGTGCTGGAAAGGATTAAGTGGTCGCAGGACTCTTAAAGCTTCAAAATTTAAGAAATTTTAATTTTTTTAGATGTTAAACTCCTATCTTTTCTGAATATTTTGATATAATTGTTTCCTTGAAATTCCCATTAGAACAGAAGTTTTGGCTTTTAGAATTATATCCGCTCAATAGCTGAAGCGGCGTTTCCGAAACTTTAAAGTCATTATTTTCCAAATGGCGTTTTTGGGGCATAACGCGCAGGATACCTCAAAAATTTCTGACTATTTTTTCATGAAAATTTCAAAACATATATTTCATGTTAGTCTGTATAAACTGAACCTAAAATTTCCCTTTTATTGTTCAAAAAAATATTTTTTTAGGTGATTTTACTGTTGAAATTTTCAAAATTTTGTATTAGCTAAATGCAACATTGCATTAAAAATATAAAAATGCTTTAAATACAAATTTATTTAAGTTCAGGGAAATTATTACAATTTGAAGTATAAGTAAGCACCAAAATTTTCATTCTAGTTGCAATATTTATTTTGTAATCCTGCGCGTAAACTGTTATGCCAATTTTTTTTTTCGATAAATGTCTAACAGTTTCAAGCCCCTTATAAAAACTAATTCTGTATCTTGCAATTTTTTAAATACATGAAACGAAAGAACATACTTATATCTTTCATCCCAATTAAAATTGTGTTTTAAAATCATATACATTTTAAGACATTAAATGTTGAATATGGTCTTTTTTTCATTTTTTCAACTTTTTAGAGTCCCGAGACCCCTTAAAATAGTATGTTTTTAACAATTTGACGTTTATTGCTTTTATACTGTTACTGGACATTACATTACACATATATATCATTAAAAGTTGTTAACTAGGCATACAGTACGCCACCCCTGTCCTTGTGTATGCCCAAACTCACCGTACCTTTAAGGGTTAATATCTCGGCTAATTACCGATGATTTTTTTTCGGAAATCATTATCAACAACGCTTTTATTCTTCTGCAACGATAGGTATATTCAGCGATGCTCAACAATTTTTCTGAATGCCAGTAAATTGAAATTTGTGTATAACAGAAAAATGTTAATTACTCAAAAACTATGTGACCTAGGGTAATAGCTATAATTTTCCGGCAAGGTTTATATTAACGTCTACTACCTCTAATTTTTCCATAATTTTAGTTTCAGTAGATTCGGAATTGGATGGGGGGGGGGGGGACATATTTTTGCGCTACATTTTCAACAATATCTTTGAAAATATAATACCTAAAATTAAAAGGAATGTATTTTTGAGTTCAGCGTTACAAAAGCTTTCACAGGATACGCCGCATGATATACAAAGAAAATATTTTTTTTTCAAGTAGCGTAATTAGCCCCTCTACTTTTTTACTAAATATATTTATGAATGCTTATTAATCTGAAAATATGTGGGTCAATGGTCTTTATTACTTCCCCGAATTTGAACTTTCCACGTTCCATAGTTTACGAGTAAAATGGCTGTGACAGACAGACGGACAGACACAGGAGTGATCTTATAATGGTTCCGTTTTTACTTTTTAAGTACGGAACCATAAAAAATAATAGTTCACCCTTGACTGGACTCGAACCGGTAACCCCATGGTTAACAACCATATGCGCTATCCAATTGCGCTACAAGGACATTAAAATAGAAAAAAAGTAAAAACTATCAGAATGTTAAATGTTGTGATGCAATTATAACTCCCGTTAAGTTAAATTAATATTAAACGAAAGCATAATAAAATGATAAGTATTTAGAAAAGATAGTGTTCAAAAATATATTAGTAAATGTTGGGGCACGGTTTGCCCAGTGCATAGCGTATCAGTCACAAAAAAAGGAAATTTGAATCATAGTTCGCAGGTTCAAAACCAGGGTTTGGTAGAACGAACTTACTCTCGTGCGTAGAATCGACCGAATCAGTTAAACTAAAAATAAAAATCTCATACATTAAAGTAATTCCCTAACAGTGGATAGCATATCAGTTTAAAAAAAAATGAAATTTGATACGAAGTTCGCGAGTTCGAAATTAAGATTTGGTAAAATGATCATACTCCCGTATGCAGAATCGATAAAATCGTATACATTAAATTAATTCTTAAAGTGTTGTAGTAGTTAAAATAGGCAGTGTTGACTTACCTTAAGTAACCGACAAACCAACCTCTCTTTACACATAAATAAGAGGAACACAATTTTTCGTCTTGAAACATCTAAAATCTTGACTCACAGGTATAGTTTCTTGTCTTGATCAGTTAAACCTACTTCAAATTATCAAGTTAAGAGACTATTTTGTCACAGGTTCAATTCCAAGTGAAATTTTCATGAAAAACCTGATTGCATTACTTATAATTCCATTTTCTACCGATAGAGAGAGCCACCTAGTATTTTCAGTTCCGTTTCATGTTCAAATTCTAAGTCGATTCAAAAAAAAAAAAAAAGCTTCCTTATACTTCCTCTCAAAAAGACATAACCCCTTATGTTATAGTATAACATTACCTTACATTGTTATTCGTTCAAACCTTAAGATGATGCGAAAAATTAAGCCCCGTCTAAAAATTTAGCCCCCTTCTACACTATCATACGACTTTGAAAAACAGCCACTCTCATACTTTCTATAATTTTCTTCTAAACTAATACTATCCTACTATAGCATGATCTTTCCACACTTTACTCTTATCTCACTATCAAATTATCTTATCAGATTATCATTTCTTATCTCATTTCCGACTGATAAGAACCTAACAAACATCTCTCTCAAATCCTATCCTACTATAGTATGATTCCGGCTCCTCGCTCCTCAATCCACAATCCACCGCCGGAATCGTACTCTCTTTTCTATACTACTCTTGTTCGACAGCGAACTTGAGAACCGCCTGTTCTCAAGGACAGCTTTATGACATACGTTTTAATTTATTTTTGTTCGGAAATGCATGAAACTAGCAGTTATCGTTGTTTAGAAACTATGTCATCGAGCTGTTTTTTCCGTTTTTTTTTTTTTTTTTTTTTTTTTTTTTTTGCAAACGCAATAGATCTTTCAGAAAATATTGTCAAAGTCGACGTTTTGAACCGAAGTTCCCGAAGGAAGCAGAAAAACCAGTCAGCGAACGGAGAAAACGTCTTTGCCACGTGGTCAAAATCACTTATAACTCAATAGGTAATTTATTTATCAAAAAATGGAAAACACAGTCCGATTCCAAATCGACTCCATTATCAGGCCTTCCAATTTTATATCTTTCCGTTAAAAAATGAATTTGTAAATGTGACAAAACGTTTTGCGTTTGTTGAGCAGAGCAGTTGAGAACAGCCTTAAATTATTTTAAACAATTCACAGAGAAACTGTCACGAATTGCTGTATTACAAGTAATTTAGAAAACTACCAAATCATATTTATTAATTGAAGCAATTTAAGCCGTTGTGTTATCGTACCCAAATTATTGATAATTCAAACCCTTGGTCCCGGAAGTTATTATTTTCATCTGTATTTGCCTTAATATAATTTTAATGAAATTATGCTTTCTGTATCATGGACGGTAATCGATTTCCATGCGCCGACGAAGCACAGGTGCTTGATGACGTCACCTATATCTTGAAGTATCTTGAAAAGGAAATGAAAGCTGTATCCTAGATATGAAGGCGTCTCTTATATTGTAAAAGATAGACGGCAAAATACAAACTGAAGCACAGGTGCAAAGGCCGGACGGGGGGGGGGGGGGGGTCATGATAAATAAAATGAAAACTATTTCTATAGAACAATATGCTTTTTAAATATAATTATGTATAAAAGGTATATTTATATTTTTCTTTTCTTTTTATCTTCGTTAAAAATGATAATCTTACTGGAGTTATTTTCACACTGAAATGCATGAAACTTGCAGTCGTCATGTTTAAGGCTGTTCTCAACTGCTCTGCTCAACAAGCGCAAAATGTTTTGACATATTTACAAATTAGTTTTTTAACGGAAAGATATAACATTGGAAAGCCTGACTATGGAAGCGATTTGGAATCGAACTGCGTTTTCCATTTTTGGATCCATCAATTACCTATTGAGTTATAAGCGATTTTGATCATGTGACACGGCATTTTTCTCCCCTTACTGACTGGATTTTCTTCTGTCGTTCGGAAGTTCAGTTCAAAATGCCAACTTTGACAGTATTTTCTGAAAGATCTATTGCGTTTACAAGAAAACGGAAAAAACAGTTCGATGACATAGCTTCTGAACAACATCACCTTCTAGTTTCATGCGTTTCCAAACAAAAATGAATTAAAACTTATGTCAGAAAGTTGACCCTTTGGATTTGAGAACAGCCTTTGCTGTTACAATTGTTTTTGTGTTCCCTGTATAGGTTCCATATGTATAGTTATTATATGTTGAGTTTCTCGGGTGATTTCTAACCAGCACATCAGGATCTCATAGGCTTTATTAATAAACAGCCTATTCATCACATTCAAATTACCCGGTGACATAAATAGTGTGGGTTTTTACTTACATTAGGTAAAACATTTCCGTTCAACAAAATTTAAAACTCAATGTGAAAAATTATAGAAAGAGAATGAGAGGACCCATTTTGTAGCCATTTGGAGTATCCTTAAATTTTATAGGGGGAGCTCATGGCTTCATGTAATTTTTGGATAATCAGGTCATGCACTTCTTTACCAGATTTAGGATGTTACACAAATTTTAATGTTGTACAGTTAAAGTTGTACAGTTGATAAAGAGTATCACTGATTGAATGTTCATAATTAGATTTCAACGGAATGTAATATACTCTACAGTAGAAGCGGATCTAGCCCCTCATTTAGAGGGGGGGGAGGGGGGCATGTCTCCTTTATTTTTATAGGAGGGGTAAGGGGTGGGTAGAGGGAATGTCACATGTCTTCATGACAAATTTTTGTATCTTAAATTCAAATTGGCTATTTTTTGACCTATAACCGAATTCATTTTCCATCGTAAATGAATGAAAGTGTATTCGTAAATCTACATAATTTATAGGTTCTATGTTCTATTCAGATTCCAAGAAAGTTTTCGTTTTTATTATAAAAACAAAGAATCTTATAGAAAATGTTTTCAACGATCGCATTTTAAGCCGACCGTCGGGGATCGACAGATGTCATCTCGAGGGTGCAATTGGATTCAATTCAAGATGTAGGACATTTATAGAAAAGTAAACGAGTGGGTTAAGTGTGATATAAGAGTACACAGAAAATTTCGTCTAATATTCCTTTCAAAACACTTTATCCTTTAAGGCTGTTCTCAAATCAAAAGGGTCAACTTTCTGACATAAGTTTTAATCCATTTTTGTTCGGAAACGCATGAAACTAGAAGGTGTTGTTATTCAGAAACTATGTCATGGTACTGTTTTTTCCATTTTCTTGTAAACGTAACTGATCTTTCAGAAAATACTGTAAAAGTTGGCATTTTGAACCGAACTTCCGAACGAAAGAAGAAAATCCAGTCAGTATAAGTGGAGAAAAATGCCGTGTTACGTGATCAAAATTGCTTATAACTCAATAGGTAATTGATTGATGAAAAAATGAAATAAACAGTTCGATTCCAAATCACTTCCATGGCCAGGCTTTCCAATTTGATACCTTTCGGTTAAAAAATAAATTTGTAAATGTGTCAAAACGTTTTGCACTTGTTGAGCAGAGCAGTTAAGAGCAGCCTTAATTAATAAGTCCAAATCGTTA
This sequence comes from Maratus speciosus, assembly GCA_963932465.1. Lineage (NCBI taxonomy): Eukaryota > Metazoa > Arthropoda > Arachnida > Araneae > Salticidae > Maratus > Maratus speciosus. Next base: position 148,914,920 of record OZ010791.1, read on the forward strand.
TTTTAAAATCATTAAATCCTTCACTTTTTCAGGAAGGATATAGAAAGCAACACCATTTAATTTAATTAAAAAAATATTACAACTGGAAGATACTGTTTTAATCAAATTAAAAATATTTAAGAAGTACTTTTTCCATGCTCAACAGCTCGAAATTTTCTCTCACATTCTCAGACTCATTTTTAAAAGTAAAAACATGAAACTTGCTGACATGATTTTTGAATTTTTAGCGGTCGTGTTTTCATTTTTCGCTCAATTAAGGCTGTTCTCAAATCTAAGAGGACAACTTTTTGACATAAGTTTTAATTTATTTTTGTTCGTAAATGCATGAAACTAGCAGATATTGTTTAGAAATTATGTAATAGAGCTGTTTTCTCCGTTTTTTTGCAAACGCAATAGATATTTCTGAAAATAGTGTCAAAGTGGGCGTTTTGAACCGAATTTCCACGCGAAAGTACAATAATCAATCAAGAAAGGGCGGAAAACGTGTTTGTTACGTCATCAAAATCTCTTAAAACTCAATAGGTAATTTATTTATTTAAAAAATGGAAAACACAGTTCGATTCCAATTCGCTTCCACAGTCGGGACTTCCAATTTTATATCTTTTCGTTAAAAAATGAATTTGTAAATGTGTCAAAACGTTTTGCGTTTGTTGAGCAGAGCAGTTAAGAACAGCCTTAATTAGAACTTGATTTATAAACAATTATTTTCTCAGTACCACCCTTTTTTTCGTTTCCAGCACTATCGCTTCGGGAAATTCGGTTCAAAATGCCCACTTTGACAGCATTTAGAAATATATTTTGCCTTTATAAAAAAAATCTACCATTATACAGATGCTGAATAAGAGATCCAGCCAATTGGATACGTCTGAGAGAAAAAATGAATTTAAAAATGAGTCAGAAAATAAGCAGTTTGGATTTGAATACACACTAATTAAATATCTAAACTCCTACAAGTCCTTCCCAGGAATAATATTTGTTGTATTGAGATGTTTCCATTAAGGCTGTTCTCAAATCCAAAGGGTCAACTTTCTGACATAAGTTTTAATTGATTTTTGTTCGGAAACGCATGAAACTAGAAGGTGTTTTTCAGAAACTATGTCATCGAACTGGTTTTTTTTTGTTTTCTTGTAAACGTAATAGATCTTTCAGAAAATACTGTCAAAGGTGGCATTTTGAACTGAACTTCCGAACGAAAGAAGAAAATCCAGTCAGTAAGGGGAGAAAAAGGCCGTTGTCACGTGATCAAAATCGCTTACAACTCATTATAGGTAATTGATTGATCCAAAAATGGAAAACACAGTTCGATTCTATATCGCTTCCATGGCCAGGTTTTCCAATTTATATCTTTCCGTTAAAAATGAATTTGTAAATGCGTCAAAACGTTTGCGCTTGTTGAGCAGAGCAGTTGAGAACAGCCTTAATGTAGAATTTAAAAGCATTTTCCTGAGGGAAAGGGGGCGAGGGACAAACTGTACTGTACTTTTCCTAGATTCAGAGGTTAATCGGGCCCTGGAGAAGTGATTGGAGGTAATTAACATTTTTGCAGTCACATGTCTATGTATTATAAGGAATTACTATTGTATACCAATAATTATTACATAAAATAGTAATTGTAATCGGTATTATCAATTAAAAATGAATTGTATGGCAGAAAATTATCATTATTGCTAATAGGGAAGGTTACCGAATTTGAGATGAAATAATTATACACCAGATTTGCAATATTCTCCTCCGACTGGAGTTATTAATTATAGGGAATTTCTTTTACAGAAGCCTTATGTTTATTTTTATTGCATAAGATTTTAAAAACAATGGCAAGGTCTTAAAAAGCATTTTACAAAATGTATGCTACACAAGGGCTAAAGCTGTACTAGCCCCAAACAAATGTCTAAATAGACAATTTAGAAAACGCATCTATAGCCTGAAAAATATTCAATTTTTTTTTCTGTGCAGTCTTGCATATGATCTATGATTTGTATGTATAGTACATTGCTAAAAGTTTCTTCAATTAAACACATAGCGCAGTTGAAAATTGCCATTTCACAAGTACTGTCAATAAACGGGAATTCACTTGAGATCTTTTGTGCAGTTCTGCTTTCTGCATATGATCTATAGTATTTATACACACCAAGTGATATGAAAAAATAGTTAAAATTTAAAACGCGTACCACAACTGAAAGCAAACTTCCAGCAATTATTGTTCATAGATTTTTTGTGTATCCCTAGAGTTATTAAGAGTTATTAAGAGAGAGACCCTTTTGAGTTATTAATTACAGGGAATATTTTACAGAAGCCTTATGTTTATTTTTATTGCATAAGATTTTAAAAACAATGGCAAGGTCTTTAAAAAGCATGGTCTCTCTCTTAATAACTCTAGGGACACACAAACAACCTATGAACAATAATTGCTGGAAGTTTGCTTTCAGTTATTGTACGGGTTTGTTCAACAGGGTCTCTCTTTTAATAACTCTTCATAACTCTAGGGACACACAAAAAATCTATGAACAATAATTGCTGGAAGCTTTCTTTCAGTTATGGTACGGGTTTGTTCAACAGGGTCTCTCTCTTAATAACTCTAGGGACACACAAAAAATCTATGAACAATAATTGCTGGAAGTTTGCTTTCAGTTCTGGTACGGGTTTGTTCAACAGGGTCTCTCTCTTAATAACTCTTCATAACTCTAGGGACACACAAAAAATCTATGAACAATAATTGCTGGAAGTTTGCTTTCGGTTGTGGTACGCGTTTTAAAATTTAACTATTTTCGTAAATAAACGATAAATTTTATGTACACCAGATTCTATACTAAGCGCCTTGTAGCACACCTCAATGTATATAAATTTCAATTATATTTAAAACAGTACAATGTCATTAAAATACAGGGCATACGATTTTCCCCCATAAGCCATAATGTAATGGAATTCTTTTGAGTGTCACTTTAAATGAACTGTAAATGGTACACACACTTCATTTTCAATACTGAACATGCCATATTAACCCTCCCCCTCCCCCCAGTAACACATATAAATTTCATAGCAACCTGAATCTGATTATATCTATATTTACGAGAGTTAGAGCACGGACAGACAGACAAACCGAATTCATAAACAAGGCTAAAATAAAATATGTCCATAATATGGAGAAAAAAAATATCAAAGGAAGATATTAAATTTGGGATCGCCAAATTCAGGGGCCCGGTGCACGGCATGGTTGGTCTCCTGGATAACCATAAGGGAGATGCCCCGAGTGCAAGGAACTCGTTTATTGAGATTAATGAACCTTTTTCTCAGCCGTTTTAAAATAAAAAATCTAGCATACAGCCTACACTAAGTTTCTATACGTAGCCTATAAGTTATAGATTTTTTTTTTTTTTTTAATAAACTCCAAAACATTTCCTTCCTCTTTTAAAAAGAAATGTGGAAAGAATTTTACTCTGGCGGTACTCGGTAATTTTTTATTTTAATTAGAATTATTGCTAAAATAAAATTTAGAATAATTTTGAAATAAGAAAAGGATAGAGGCTGGAGTTTTCTTTTATTAAATTATTAAAAATAAAATTGTACTCTTAAGGGGACAGTACAGTTTTAAAATTTTCAAAAATCGATTTTTTTTTTATTTTTACATCGTTAAAAAGGTTATTGTATTCTGAATAAGTTGATACCAATCTTTTAACTGTATGATAATTATTTACTGAGATATTGGGTAAAATGTAGACAGCACCACTTTATTTCCGAATTAACACCCCTGCGACAACTTTCATGGCGGCTTTTTTACATTTTGTTTTCGCTCTTTCACATTATCGTAACTTTGGAAATATGCTAAAATGCGGCAATTGTTATTGGTTAAATACCTTAAACAATAATAAGAAAGCTTTAAAATATTAACTTCAACTTCCACGTTCGCCAAATTTGTTTATTTCATGGTTTTTCACAGTTTTATTTGCTTAAATTTGAAACAAAACATTTTTTTTTCCCCTAGAGCCATACTTTCCTGATTTTGTAATAGTATTCTACTTCTTAGTATTTATTAGTTCTTTAATGAAAAAATATGCAAAACGTGCTTCAGTACAGCATCGAAGAAGGAGTCAGTTTAATAGTAATCGCTATACAAAATACGATGATCAGGGGCGTAGCCACAGATATTTTTTCGAGGGGGGAGAATTCGAAAATTTCCCAACTTGAAACAAATTGCTCCAATTTTCGACTAAAATGATATGCACAACGTGTGTAATAATTATAATGATACTTTGCATAAAAAATTCCTTTCCAAAGAAAAATTCTGAAACTGAAAACATAAAAATTCTAATTATGGGTTTGTTTACTAAAAAAAAAAAAAAAAAAAAAAAAAAAAAAAAAAAAAATACGCTTTTTACTTTCTTCTATCTTTACAAGAAGAAAGTATTGGATTCGTGAAAAAATTCGACTTCCGGTTTTAGACTGATTTATACGTTTTAGTAAGTCCTGAACACGATTCGACTGTTTTTAGAAAATATCTGTCTGTCTATATGTGATACAAATTTTGTGGGCGCTCTAACGCAAGAACTAATGCACGAAATTTAATAAAACTTTAGAGATTCACTTATACAGTCGAACCTCGTTAACACCAACACTCAAGGGGAAACACTTTTTGTTCGTATTAAAAGTAGTTCGTGTTATCGGAACTTAACTACATTACATACAACTGGACGAGACAATCGGAAACAGTTCGTGTTAACGAGGTTTACTGTACCTTGATAAAAATTGGTGCTGATTTGCTTTTGGTGTAAATCGTCCAACAGGTGGCACTGCTATGCGGCATTTTTCACAATTTACATGATTTTAGCTGATGATATGATTTACATGATAAGAGGCTGAGTGCCAAAATTCAATTATTTGTTTGAAAAATGCTATGCTTATATCTCCTTTTTAAATGCACACAATTCAACAAATCTATACCTTTAGCGTTTGTTATTATAGGCAAAAAATTGTTATTTAATTTTGGCACTGTGATTGCAAATTTTGAGGCATTAACATGTATGGAGTAGAAGAAAATTTTGGGATTGTCACATCCGACTAGTTTTTACTTAATATTAATTCTTGTGGTCTTCAAAGAAGCCCACATGTTAATAACATCGCTTAGTTTAATAAAATTCCCTATTTCACTTTCATATTTTAAAAGCATTAGGCTGTCAAGTCTGTCATCCCTCATTGTAGCTTGCAATATATATTTTTTAAATTTTTATTTGAGAAAAGATTCTTTTATTAGATGCAACGCCATAAAGATAAGTTGCTATGAATGTCAAGGTACGAGTATATAGTTTGACGGCGTGACCCAGATAGTCTTTGAATTTCATGGCATGAGTAAAAGGTTTGTTAAGGGAGTTGGGATTTGGTTTGTTTCTATTTGACTCTGCAAGTCATGTACATCCGGTTTCTCATACCCAAGGGGAAACATTATTAACTTTTCCCTTGCACAATTGTAATTTAAACATGGAATGCATTGCTGCAATATTCTCTTGATATAGGGAATATTGTCATTTAAGCCCATTACTAAATTCCTGAAATTTTTTTGTATTTCTTATAATTCTTCACTGTAAAACTTATGTGTATCAATCTCCATTGTTGTGCTATTATTTTTATCTATTGCCTTTGGTGAAACCGTTTTCCTACGGTGCTTTCGGAACCCAGCTTCTCCAGTCACATCTTAATATTCATAATTGTTTGTGAGCTTGTCTGTAAGGAAATCTTTATTTCTTCAAAATTTTATTCAAGTGCAACGTGTCAGTGTTACAGTGCATGTCGATTTTTTCTTCAGTTGATGGACGGCTTTCATGGTCATATTTCTGTTCCAAATTAAAATCGTCCATTTTTTACCTTTTTCATCCTCGAATGGATTTTTAGATGCTCCAAAATCTTGCACGAAAACTCTTTTCCTATTATGAAGGGTTTCTTCGTGCTGAGATTTATAGTAACTTTTTAGAACAGCTTTAAACACAGAACACTGGACTTTTGGTTTAAAATTTTATAAACACATATGAATATAAACGAACAGGACTGATATATATTTCCGCACACAAATAAAAGTAAAATGTGACAAATTTATCTAAACTAACGACTTCTTATATCCGCATTTGCTCATATAACGCTTTTTACTTGACAGCGAAGGGTTAACTAATTTTTGTGGCAAAAAAATCACGAGAATGAGTAAAATATTGTCCAAAAATCGCAAAATTAGTCAAAAAAGTTGTGAAAATTCATCAGATCTTCTTGCCCATAGCTGTGTTTCAAGTAGGTTACTACATTCCTCCTGTTGTGCTACAAGTGATCTCCAATTTTCAAAAGAAGCTGCAATCCCTTTGTATTAAAATAGCTGGATTCTCTTTTGGGAGGAGAAGGGGACGTAGGGTGAAATTTTTGAGAAATGAAAAAAGTTTTGGAGGAAATAAAGAAACTGGTTAGTCAGTTATTGATGGACAGGAGTAGAGAAATTTAGGTCTGGTAGATGTACAATATTTTTGTAGAACTGAAAAATACAATGATAGATTGAGTGTGACTGATTTCTTTTTGTATTTCTTTTGATAATTTAACTTGTTTACTGTTGCAGTACTCAAAATAATCACCAAAACAATAAAAATTTCGTAATTTTACTATTACTTTAAAAAAAGAAAATGTCTCAAAAATCTAGAATTTCCCAACTCTAAGCTCAAATTTCCCAACTTCACATATATTGGAGGGGGGGAGGCTCCCCCCCATGGCGACGCCCCTGACGATGATATAAATATATCCTTTGGTGCTAATTCATCTTATAGAAAACTAAAAAGTAGTCAATTTGATAGTGATTTTTGTTTCAATTGACAGTTTAGAATATGGATTTATTGACATTAATATATTTTTTTTTAATAAACTACCCGGATTTTTGTGCAGCAAAGTATGTGAATCAGATATCGAAATACGAGAATCCCTATAAAATGGCCTATATTTTACATTAAATAATTTAGTTTTATAAAACGAGCACATTTAATTAACTTTGCAATCAAAGCTAAACAAAATTTTAAGTTACATGATTAAAATTAATTTTTTGCAATAGTAAATGCTACATTTTTACAAATTACATCTATTTATTTTTTAAGTATGTTCCTATATTCTGCAGTATTTTAGAAATAATTTTATATTTATCATTTTAAATTAGCATCTAATTTTATTTTTAATACAGAATACGATACATAATTAGTAGTTTTGTTTCCTTTATTATATATTTTATATTTAAAAAATACAATTTAATCTTTAAACGGCTTTTTCTCAAAATGGAATTTTTTACTCTTGCGCGCATGATATCTCCAAAACTATCTGAAGTAGAGCTTTAAAATTTTTGCCCTACATAAATATTTATATTATCATGAAAATGAACTAGTATTATAAAGCTGTGTTTAGTATGAAAAAAATTATGCGATTGAACGCATGTAAAAATTCATAGTTTTTCTATTTTTTCTAAGTAAATGTTAATTGCCCTTTATCTAATTAACCGATTACAAATATCCTAGTTCAAATTATAGACCGGAGTATTATCTTTCATTTAAGATTAAAGTTTATGCAAATACAATGAAATTAGCATGAGATATCGTGGGAGCAGTGAAATGTTATCCGCTGTAAAAATTTTAAATAGCACTTTGAAGTTGACCCCTTGACGGGGGTGCCATTTGAGGTGGGGCTGGGGGGGACATAGCCCCCCCCCCCCAAGGAATTTGATATTTTAGAAAATTTATCTGTCATCGCAGGTCAAACTCAAAATAATTTAAAAAAATTACTCAAAACCTAAAATAGCTTGTCAAATTTTATTACAATAAAAACACGTATAAATAAACACTTTAGGTATATAAACTAATAATTATAAAAAAAAAATTTTCTAATTTGCCAATTTATCTATTTTTTCCAAGTCTAATTTGCAAATTTCGCATTTTTTTTTCTGCGGTCAATTGACGAATTGATTTTGCGTCGCTCTGCAAGAAAAATAAGCAAATAAATAAATAAAATAGCATGGTCTTCCCTTGAAAATTAAACAAGAGAGAAAAATCATGCGTCAAGCATAGATTATGAAACACTTTCCAACACATCAAGAATGCTTTAGCTAAACTTAGCCTTTCAATAAGGTAAATAATATATCTAATTAAACATTTTAGAAAACATAAGGACTTTTCCCTAGAAATCCGCACAAACTTTGCAATTATGTAAAATAGCAAAAGAAACCGAATCAGGTGAAACTTGCGCGTGAAGTGTTGTGCTATGGTATATAAGAGCATGGCCATTAGCCAAGAGATCATTAAATAATCTGTGTTTTCCGAGAATAGAGCCACAAGAGGAGTGTCTATGTATTATTGTGTATAAGTTTTACGAAAGCAATATTCATCAAGGAGCAAGTCCATCGTGAACTATTTATTTTCCGAAAATATCACCAAACGAACTACTTACGATGTTCTAGAATGTTACTAGGAGGGACTCTCGGCCAAAAAATGAACTGGGATCGGGTAGGAAGGCCAAAAAAAAAAAAAAAAAAAAAAAAATCTCCAAGCCAGAGTTAGAGCAGTTGAAAGGACTGTTTGACGAAAACGACCGAGTATTAATCAGGGGCGCGCCGACCTATTGTGCAATGTGTGCGGCGCACACAGGCGCCACAATAATAAAGGCGCAAAACATTTCAAGCAAGGAAGAAATATTAAAACAAGTGGGTAAGTGTGATCACAGATCACACAGAGGGTTTCGTTTAATATTCCTTTCAAAACACTTTATCCTTTTGAAAAATCTGTTAGTTCCACATTTCGCAACCAGGAGCGCACTCTATTCTAAACAAACCTCGATCCGAACGAAACTCCATTTTACATACTATCCGTAGATATATTAGTCGAGGGGATTGGGCCCATAGAACCCGAGATTAGTAGGCGCTTCTGGCGGTAAAAAGTGGAACTAAAATATGTAAGGCTATGGTACATAATATGAAAAAATGGTCAAAGGGGTGTCGGCAAAAGTTAGAAAAGTGCTCCCCAGGTGAAAAGGGCGGAGGTTAAAGAAACTGCTTAAAATACACAAGTTAGAGCCCGGAGGAGTAAATAATATAAAACTTTTTGAAAATTTTATGATTTGTCGTGTGGTCTGAGGTATTCAGCTATACATATGCAAAAATTCATGTCTCCAACTTAATTAGGGGCTCTCTTAGAAAGAATTGCTTAAAATACATATATGGTAGCTCAAAGGGTTAAACGTAAGACTTTTCAAGATTTTATGATTTGTCGCCTGTCCTCAGGTGTTCTGCTATAAGTATGCAAAATTTCAAATTTCCAATTTAATAAGGGGCTCAGTTAAAAAGAATTGCTTAAAATACGCATGTGAGAGCCCAAAGGGTTAAATGTACGATTTTTCAAACTTTTATGATTTGTCGCATGATGGTGTTCAGCTATTCTTATGTAAAATTTCACGCCTCCAACCTAAATAGGGTCTCACTTAGAAAGAATTGTTTAAAATACACATGTAGGAGCCCAAAAGGTTAAATGTACGACTTTTTCAAAATTTTACTATTTGCCGTTTGATGCGAGGGGCTCAGCTATAAGTATGCAAAATTTCACCCCTCCAACCTAATTAGGGGCTCACTTAGATAGACTTGTTTAAAATACACATGTGGTAGCCCAAAGGGTTAAATGTACGACTTTTTCAAAATTTTATGGTTTGTTGTTTGATGTGAGGTATTCAGCTATAAGTATGCAAAATTTCACTCCTCCAACCTAATTACGGGCTCACTTAGAAAGAATTGTTTAAAATACACATGTGGGAGCCCAAAGGGCTAAATGTACGACTTTTTCAAAATTTTATAGTTTGTCGTTTGATGTTCAGCTGTAAGTATGTAAAATTTCACACCCCCAACATAATTAGAGGCTCACATTGAAAGAATTGTTTAAAATACACATGTGGGAGCCCAAAGGGTTAAATGTACGACTTTTTCGAAATTTTATGATTTGTCGTTTGATGTGAGGTATTCAGCTAAAAGTACGCAAAATTTCACGCCTGCAACCTAATTAGGGACTCACTTAGAAAGAATTGTTTAAAATACACATGTGGGAGCTCAAAGGGTTAAATGTACGACTTTTTCAAAATTTTATGATTTGTCGTATGATGTGGGGGTGTTCATCTATAAGTATGCAAAATTTCAAGTCTCCAACATGTATAGTTTCTGAGAACGGGCTCTGTGACGGACAGACAGACAGACAGAGGAGCGAGACGAATAGGGTTTCGTCAGATGAACGAAACTCTAAAAAAATATATACTTTAATTTTTTTTATTAATTATTCTTGAAATTTTAATTAAGTTTTATAGATTTACCTCAAATAAATTACTTGTAATCACTTATATGTTATTATTCTTTAAAATGATTGCGATGGATTAATCAGTTTTAATTCCGAACACAAAAATGTGACTTGAAACATTACAAAAGACTTTAGCATTTTTTAGCTTTTAGCAATTGCATTATTCTAAGTAAAAAATATTAAAAGCTTCTAAAGGTCCAGAGCGTTACAAAACAAATTTTCAAATCTTGCTCTTGCTATTATATCAGCAGAGCGCATCATTTTAGCTGAACTCAATATATTACATGATGTTATACGAATTTTTCATTAATGAAAGTGAAAAAAGTCTAATTCACTAAGAAGCTTTTTTAAAACATTCATTTTTTTAAACCTCTTTGTCAAATAATGTTTATTATTTATCACATACGCTTCTTATTTTGCGTATACAAAGTGCAAACAACAAAAATGATTTCATTGACAAATAAAATATAGTTTATTTATGTATCATAAACATTTAATATTTTTGTTCTAATAAAACTATTAATTTAATGAAACTATAAAAATGTTAATTTCTAAAGGCATGGTTTTTTTTATACACGGCGTAAATTTTTTTGTCTTGTAATTTTTGTACTCTTTTTTTATGTATTTTTTCTTTGATACATTCTTTTTGTAATTATTTAATACTATATAAACTTATAATTAATATAGTGTGTTTTGTTGTTAATGTTTGTGTCATTTGTGGTTAATATTTTTTTTTGGGGGGTGGGGGGGGAGGGGGTGTTATAGTGCGCAATCTGAAATTTTGCACACAGGCGTCGATCACTATTGGTGCGCCTCTGGTATTAATCCATCCCATGCCTTCGAAATACAGTGTTTCACCTAACCACCAACAAAAGACAATCACTAAGAACCTGAACATCAAATATTACAAGAAATGGTCATAACAGAACGAACAGAAAAACAAATGGTTGTCGTGAAAACGAAGTGTGGTCACTTGTTCAGAAAATTCTCTGATAGAATATTCATCTTCGATGACGGTGATGGCTCATATTTTAAGCTCAAGCGTTCCACGTTTATCTATAACGGTGGCTATTATACATCTGACGTCTCCACGACCCATGATATGATATCATTAAATTTTCTACTAAAGCGAAATTCCAAGACAAGATCCTCGTACGGATTGCAATGGGTCCGAAAGGTTTGAGTCGTCCGTTCATCCGAAAGTCTGGGTTCGCAGCCAATGGGCAACGACATTTGAACAAGGGCATTCGCCGTCTTCTTATGCCCTACATCTGTAGCAACTACAATGACGGTGATTACGGTATCTGGCCAGACTTGGATAGCAGTCATCTCTACAAAATCGTTCTCAGCCATTTCCGCCAGCAAAACTTCACAGTCATAAAGAAGTCTGACACCCTTGTTAGCGTTCCCCAAATTTGACCAATTGAGCGGTTCTGAAAGTATCTGAAGTCAAAAGTGTATGCCAAAGGCTAGAAAGCAGGTAACATATAGAAATTGATCAATCGAATCAAGTATTGTTTCAAAATTATGAACTTAAATTTTGTACAATGTCTAGCAAGTACCACCAAAAGTAAAATCGATAATGTCAAACGAAACGGTTTAATTGAAATCCGATAACAGTTTTACAGAGGAATGTGGTTGTTGAAGTCACCTTACAGTGCCCATTTGAGTTTTTTATCTCGTTTTTTAATGACTTTCAAGTCAAGAAAAGTTTGTGCAGATTTCTAGGAAACAGTCCTTATACCACATTTAAAAACCATATTTCAATAATTACTGCCCATAACCGTAAAAGTAATCCAGTTCTTTTGTGAAGCTCTGTATATGATCTATAAATTTGTACATATGATACACAGTGTGCTTAAATTATGTTTAGTAAGAAAATGCATAACATAGTAAAAAATTCCCCTTCAGCAGTTTCGGGGGAAACGTACTTAAGTTCTTTTGTACAGCCCTGTATATGACATACAGATTTTAATACATGCCACATATTAATGCTGAAATTTAATTCAAGCAATGCTTAAGCTACTTAAATTACGTTTCCATGAGTTAATATCCATAGGCGATTATATATCCAGTTCTTTGCATAGTCATGTATATGATTTTATTTATATGCAGCAAACTTACCTTAGTATAGTATACTAAATGTAGTTGAGCTTGAAAGACAACTTGAAGCTGCATAACTCAAATTAAAAATAACATCTTTAAGCAATTCCTGCTCTTTCTCAATAATGCTTACGAATTTTTCTGTGTGTCTTACGAATTTAAAAATTGCTCTGTATATGTTCTATAGAATTTATGCACACCATGTAGTATTCAAAAATTTAGTTAAACTAAAAAACCATATCATAAGCGAAAGATGTACAGCTTTTATAGGAAACAGAAAACGCTGTTCGATTCTTCGTCATATAAATCATAATTTCTGCAAATTTCATTAATTTATAGATAAAATGCTCTTCGTTATTGTGTCCATCAGAGATACCTACTTGTTGCGGGAGAAAAATTTAAAAATCTTTTTAGGGAAGTATATTTCTATTTGACACTAAACGTCTCTTTGGATAAGATTTAATGTAAATTTCATAAAATTAATTATGTGCTAGAGATTTACAGTTATTAAAAAATGAGATCTATTACATTTAGAACAGCTTTTAAATATGCATTTTTGTTAAACCTTTTTTTTTCCGTGCATACTTTCGGTATCGGAATCGGGCTCTGATGGCACAAACTTTTCGGATTCGGATTTAAAATTGTTGGCCCCGGGCTCTGAAAAATGAGCCCGAACTCATCTCTAATTAGCACATCTCAGAAATTTTTATCAATTTCATTATGTTTGTAACGGAGTAACATTATTAAAATACGTCACAAATATTCTTTCTTCATAGACTATAATATAACGGAATACTTGTGAGTTCTCCCGGACGCGAACTGTAAGTGCTAAACATAACATTACATGTAGTAGTCATCTTTTAGTACACCCCAATAATGTATATAAATGTTATTATGTTTAAATACTGTAATACAACAATATTAAAATATACCGCAAATGATTTTACACGATAAACCATAATCTAACGGAATACTTTTGAGTCCTCCTGTAAATGAACTATGAATGATACACACTTCATTTTGAATACCGAACATTCCATTGTAAACATTAATAACATATATCAATTACGCGTTAATCCGAGTATATTTACGTGAGTTAGAACATGACCAGACGGGCAGACAAACCCAATTCACTTTTCAACTGCGTTGGAAAGTGTTACAAATATTTCTTGAAGAATCTCATGCTTATGAAAATGTTAAGAATGGCATGCTATTTCAAACCCTTCCCCTTAAACAAAATCTTGCCTCCTCTCCCCACTCTTAGAAACTTATTAAATGGCTTTCTTTCCTGTCCGTAAAGCCTGCAAAGTCAAAAAAAAAAAAAAAAAAAAAAAAAAAAAAAATCTCTGTTTTAGACAGGTAAGCAAGCATTAGCAAGGCTTAGCAAGAATAAATATATAGTGCTTTCTTCACAGAAACTTATTTTTTTTTTCCGTTTACAAAACAATTCTTTTTTTGACAGGTTTCGTATTCACAAGTTTTACAATAAATGTAATATACCTATACTCTTCAGAGGTATACTATAGAAAGGATGTTTTAAATGCCTTTAAGAATACTTGTAAAAAGGGAAACTGTCTATAACAGAATACTGTCTTAAACGGAAAAAAATGTTAGTCACTATCTTGAAATTATACCTGCTAAGATAAAAAAAAACCTCCTTAAAACGGAATTTTTCATAGGTTTTCGTTTCGATGGGAGAGAGTACCAGCTCCCCCCCCCCCCACCCCCCCCGCAAGAAAATTCTGAAATGCCGCCCCTGCCCCTTGAATTTTTAAAAATTATAATATATCCAAATAAAAAAATTTTAAACGTAGTTCACTATCACCTAAATATACTCTAAAAATCTTGTGCTTCTAGAGTGGTTATCTTTTATATAAAAAAAATTGCTAAACTCATGGCAAATTTCACATGTTTTATGGCCGTTGGGCGGAATTATTCCTATTTTTTTAATATAGTGCTGCCATCTATGAATAAAGAAAAGAAACAAATGTGTAACTCCACTTGTGGCTTTGGTGCTGCCATCTAGGAATCAATAATAATAACAAAAGACTTTTACAGTAGACTGTAACTACGAAATCAGGACTCTCATATTTTGACATATAATCATTATCATAGTGATTTTTTAGAAAAAATCCGGAACAACACGTTTCTAGTGTAAAAAAAAAAGCTGAAAATTAATAAAATGCGAATTATCGTAACTCGATGAATTTTGTTTGCACAAAAATGGTCTTTTTACAATTTTATTTGTTAGAGCTTTGAGAATCTTGTTCTTGTTTTTTTTTTTTTTTTTTTTTTTTTTTTTTTTTTTTTTTTTTTTAATATTGCTTATAAGATTCAGTGACCTTAAAAAAATCAATCTTCTATACGTTAAAAAAAAAGCTATTTTGATTTAAAGAGGTTTTCATATGATGAATAACAACATTTAAATGTTTTTGCAATTGTAACTATACTATTAAAAGTAACGGGTTACGAATTAGATATTGGTCTACGATAAGGAGGGACACTCAGTGTAGTAAATTTTAGTTATTTGGGGCACCGCTTAATTAGAAAAAATTGTGTAGAACAAAATCGAAAATGTGATATATATAAAGAGGGAGAAAGTGAGAGAGTAAAACCTTTGAAAAGTAGACACCTATGGACCGCAGAATTTGTCAGTTATTCGGAGGTCTCCGCTATTCAGAGATAAAAACATGCAGATATGTATGTGTTCGGGATCCTTAAAGTGTCTGCTATTCGGAAGTGTTTGATATGAACGTTTTACTGTGTATATAATGAATTTAATTTCGTAGTAGGCTTTATTTAGCTAATGATGTTTTGCGTTTTTTCATTTTCCTATCTAAATATTATGTAATATAGTACTAAATGAATTATCTAAAGTGAGTTTTGTCATCCTGTTGTTCGATCTGTTAGTTATTAAATTAAATGTATTCTATATGAATATTAATACTTGCCATCTTTAATAAGAGATTTGGTCAGATTTAGTAGGAAGAACCAGGGATGTAGTGGAGGGTATACGGTAGTACATGCAGTATAACCTCTGGATTTTTTGAAGGAACACCATATACCCCCTGTTTCTCAAAAAAGCTATAGCATATATTCTCTAGGGTATATCCTCTGCCTGAAACGTATACTCTCTGCCTAGAGCGTAGACCTTCTGGTTTTTTATGACTACACCACTGGGAAGAACTTGTATACTGTAATTTGATTTGCAAAGGTATTATATATATATACATATTTTTCCCCATTATTTTCATGGCTTTTTTTTTTTAAATAATTATTTATATTCATACTAAACTTGCTTCGGAAAAACACTTCAATCTGTAAAAAAAAAAAAAAAAAAAACTAGTTTTATCTTGTACTTCTAGTTTTATCTTGTACCTCTGTAAAATCTTGGTTTACAATGAAAACCAATGGACGCAGTTAGGGGTTTTTCGCAATTTCCCAGAACTTGATTTTCTGGATAAGACGAGTTTTGAAACTCACGCCCTCAATGGAGGATATTCCATCTCTGTTTTGATCACGTGGTCAAGGTAAAAACTTCTAGCGTAAAGAAGGAAAGGCTCCGTAGACGTGTAATGTAAATCCCCGCTAGCCAATGAAACAATTCATGAGGCAAAGCAGTAGTATCTTCCCTTCTTATCAGTTAGAAGTTCCTTGGGTAAATTACCGCTATCACGTGACTTTTTTCAGCCTCGAACCCATATTTGGAATATCCTCCATTGCTTCTGATTAGACGAGTTATATAACAAGCTTGGTCTATAGGATAGCTTACCAAGATGCTAGGCGATTCTTTTTTGTCTTACATTGTCTTGATCAGTCAATTTTATTTTTCGTGTGTCGAATGGACTATATTCCAAATCTGGGTTCGAGGCTGAAGAAGTCACGTGGTACCAGTAGTTTACCCAAAGAAGTCCTAACTAGAAGGGAGGCTACTACTGCTTTCCGCATGAAATGTTTTACTGCCTGGCGGTGATTTACATTACATCTACGGAGCCTTCCCTTCTTTACGCTAGAATAGTCCAAGAGCCGACAGCACAAAAACCTATGTTATCAAGCACAAGAAAAAAACCTTTATTTTATGGAAGAGTAGAAGTAGGGGAATGTTATGATCCATGTCTGCCGGAAGGGAAGTGGTGCATAGGTCAAAAATTAATACCACCAGTGGTTGACTCGTAGGTTTATCATTGTGTTTTCCTGCTCCCAGTCTTCCATGTTTTCATATCTTTGTTTGTAGGACAAACACAATGATAAACCTACGAGCCAACCACTAGTGGTATTAATTTTTGGCTTATGCACCACTTCACTTCCGGCAGATATGGATCATTAGATTCCCCTACACTGTTAAAAATATCGTGAAAAATTACCTCTGTTTTTAAAGGCTATCTATTTTCTGACCAATGAGAACGCTCCATAGGCATTTAAGTAGGGTTCAGATTGGCCAGAAAACAGATAGCCTTTATAAACAGAGGTCATTTTTCACGATATTTTTAACAGTGTACTTCTACACTGTTAAAAATATCGTGAGAAATTACCTCTGTTTTTGAAGGCTATCTAATTTCTGACAAATGAGAATACTGCACTGACGCCTATGGAGCGTTCTCATTGGTCAGAAAATAGATAGTCTTTAAAAACAGAGGTAATTTTTCACGATATTTTTAACAGTGTACTCTTCCATAAAATAAAGGTTTTTTTTATCTTGTGCTTGATAATATATGGTGATATGGTATGATAATATATGGCTATGAATATGGTATGATAATATATGGCTTGATAATATAATGGACTAATAGGTTTTTGTGCTGCCGGCTCTTGGACTAGAAGTTTTTACCTTGACCATGTGATCATAACGTAGATGAAATAACATCCATTCTCATACAGAGGCATTCTAGCCATTATCGCAAAGCTAAAGTTTGTTCACGCATCAAAGTGAACTCGTCGAAACGAGTACCGTCAAGTTACGTGTAACGAAGTTTGCCATAATTTGGATAAAAACTTACAATCTCACAAAGCGCTCTCTGCATAACTTAATATCACGTATTATAATTACACTGTTAAAAATCTGTAGCTTTTTCTGCATAGTCACTCCAGCGCTTTTATAGAAAACGATTACTTGACTATAATATGGAGCATTCTCATTGGTCAGAATGGAGATATTCTATAAACGCGGTGGAGTGACTAATGGAGCTAAAGCTGCAGATTTTAAATAGTGTATGTGAAAATTATGAGCAATTTAGCTCGAAGTTTTGCCTATGTGCGGTGTTGAGTAGACAAGCATCAAGCCAGTTTGTTGGCGAATATGCTTATTATCTATAGTTATACAATGTTTACATTTGAGCTATGAGATGTTGCTACGATTGACATTTATCAATCAACATCGTTCGCGATTCATCGATTTCAATTTTTAGCACTTTTTAAAGCAATACAGGGATAGCCGTCGCCATACTGTATCTTCTAAACGCTTTACCTTTAGAATTAGCTAGAATTTAGAATTAACTCTGCTTCTAGCAGAGTAGTGACATACGGATTATGTTCACAATATGCCATCATGCGCCCGGGGCCGGGTTCACCGGAGGAATATATCGGAGGAGTGGGTCTTGTTCTACTACGCAATGTTACGAGAAGTAGCTGACAAAATCTTCAGTTAGGCCCGATTCCAAACGTTGTCGTTATAAGGAAAAGGCAGCTGACGTCACTGTGGGAAAGCACGAGGCTAACGAAAAAGACAGGCTACCACGGTGGGTCCGATTCTTCTTTTTTTACAGACCGCTGGAGTCACGTGATGCTCTTTTCGCACACCTTCGTTGGTGCATTCGAACATCACGTGACTCCAGCGGTCTGTAAAAAAAGAAGAATCGGACCTACTGCGGTAGCCTGTCTTTTTCGTTAGCCTCGGGGAAAGCACGAGGTTGACGAAAAAGACAGGCTACCGCGGTGCCTTCACATATCTTTTTTACAGATCGCTGGAGTCACGTGATGCTCGAATGTACCAATGAAGGTGTACGAAAAGAGCATCACGTCACTCTAGCGGTCTGTAAAAAAAGAGACTTGGGGATGCACCGCAGTAGCCTATCTTTTTCGCTAGCCTCGGGGAAAGCAAGACATACCTGTTAGTCTTTATGACTCTTGCTGTACACATGAGTTTTTGGTTATCTGATTAGTCTACGTTTAAGGCTCCTGACCCTGCCGGCGAAGACATTCATGAGCTAAGGCTAATCCTATGGGGAGAAATTTTTCTAATATCTCGTTTGCATTTCGACATTTTTAAATAATATTTTTTGCATTGGACAGCCGAGATCCGTCTCTACATCGCACCTTTTTTACTTTTGCGATTTTGGTTGCAGATATTTTTTAGAATGACACTTTCATTTTCAGAATCGGTTTTGAAAGTGAAAGTAACTTTATAAAAAATATCTGCGGCCAAAATCGAAAAAGTAAAAAAGGTGCGATGTAGAGATGGATCTCGGCTATCCAATTAATAAGAATAATAATAAAAATGTCGAAATGCAAACGAGATATTCGATAAATCCCTCCGCATAGGATTAGCATTAGCTCGTGAATGTCTTCGTCGGCAGGGACAGGAGTCTTAACAGGTTTATGATATGATTGGTCTATGTTGCTATGACGATTACTGCGTCGCCATGACGATCGCTAAGGCAGAAATATTGTAATAGATTGGTTGTCGAAAGTGTTTGTTTGTAAACATGCCTTTTCCTTATACATTTCGATGTCAAAGAATTCATTGTTTCCATGCTTACTCAAATATTGCTTCGACACCAACGATATCGAAATCACGCGGACAGATCTCAGAATCGGCATTGTAGTACTTATGAAGTTGTGAATATATGAAGGGATACAGGCAGATTTTTTGTTATTTTCAAAACGAGATCCACTAATCAGAATCCTATATTTTCGCAAACTTTTTGCTGTTTTCAAAAATCTTGAAAAAACAGGCTTCTGATTACTCAATCTCTTTTTGAAAAAGCAAAAAATCCACTCGGATCCCTGCATTAGTTATTACATAATTAAAAAATAGTTCAATATTCACAATAGAATGATGCATTCGCTATAACAAATTGCACTTTATTTTATTATATCCAACCCAGCAAAGAGGAAATTGCTGACCAACAGCAAGATAGGTGCTGGCAATGATGGAGAAGTGCTGGCTAATGGTTTACTACTGCATGACCACTGCTGGGCAGCTGCAGTCAACTTTACTGTTCGAAATCACCAGATAAAATTCTGGAGAGCTTCCGTTTTATCTCATGCGCTGGCCCTCCACTACATGGAAGTGCACGAACGTTTGCAGTATTATTGCTGGGAACCCTTACGCTAGGTGGCGTTTCGAATATCGAAGACATTGAGTATTTGAATACAAATCTGAAATGAATATCTTAACACAATTTAAGCTGTGAAGCTAATTTTTTTGAAACTGTAAATAATATAGCACCATTACCACCAACAAAATAAATAAGTAAATGAATAAATAAATAAATTCTTTATATCAACGCACTTGTTTTCTCCTTAAACCTGGTTTGATTAAGTTACAAAGGATTTCGGTTTTCATAATTTACACAGTTGAGAATCAATGAAAGAAAAGCGTAAAAAAAAGCGTATAAAATATATAAGAAGATTTCTATCCAATACAATTATTTCTATACCAGTTTAATGAAGTAAATCACAAAAGAAACAAACTTGAAATAGTGTAATGAAAGCTTGAAAACCACGAGTGGTCGTAGAATACGCTGAAAGTACTTGTTCATGTAAGATCACGAAAACCAAACAGCACCGAGCGCGGTTAGTACTTGGAAGGGTGACCACATGGAAACCGCTGCAAATTCAAATATTTCTATAGACATTTCTATAGCTCTTGGTGAAACTAGCTTATAGAAAAAGGGCCAAAATTCTATAATACTTTTTTTATATATAGAATTCTACAAGAATTTTTTTTAAGGGAAAGGGCTAAGCCAGCAAAGGAATAGCAGTAGGATAGGTGCTAGCACTGCAGGATAAGTGCCGGATTGAAGTAATGCGGTCGCATACTAATGCTGGCCTGCTGTTGGCCATCACCGATGGACCAGCTGCATTCCGCACGGACACTCTTGTACTGGTTTAAGTAATGGCACAATTGCACTTTACCGCTGATGGCAGTACTGACTGCCCTCTTTTTTACAGCTGATGGCCCACTGTTTCTTTCTTAGCTGGGAAGGATGAAGTGAAGGGTATGCGGTGGTATACTTTGTATACTTTCAGGAATTTTTAAGAAACTTTTTTATAGAAGGGAACCAACACTGTTCAAATTATCGTGAAAAATTGCCTCTGTTTTTAAGGGTATCTCTTTTCTGACAAATGAGAACGCTGCATAAACGCCTATGAAGCATTCTCATTGGTCAGAAAATAGGTAGTCTTTAAAAACAGAGGTAAATTTTCACGATTTTTTTAGCAGTGTAGATATGAAAAAGGCGACATATGGAGTATAACATTTGATTGATTGAGATGATTCTGGACAAAAGCTAATCGCCAAACATGTTCCCAAGGCTGCCATTATCGCCAAGTTAATGCTTGTTAACTTATTTCATTCATATGACTCGTCAGGCGAGTATCCAGAAAATGGCCTAGTTTTGCCATAGTTTGGACAAACACATCTGTCTAAGCATCTATGTTACCACTTTCATACAGAGGCACGCTAGTACACACTTTGTGTCTCATGTAAAGCTATAGCGTATACTTTCTGATGTATACTCTCTGCCTTTAGCGTATACATTCTGGTTATTTTACGACTACAGAACTGATTATATGCATTGTTTTGTACAATAATGTAGGTTTTTTATAACTGCCATGGACTGATACTAGAGCGTCAAGATATGAAAGAGGCGACATACGAGGTATAACATTTGACTGGTTGAGGCGATTCTGGAGAAAAGCGAATCGTCAAGCATCTTGGCGAACCTACCAATCTGACATTATCGGCAGCTTACGCTTGTTAACTTGTCCTAGTCCTACCAACGGTCTTACTCGTATTATCAAACTCGTACAGGCGAGTATCGCCAAGTTCTAGAATCGAAAATGCCTATGTTTAACATACTTTGGACCATAGATTAAGATACAAGAGGGGACATTTACGGCAAAATCTGTTATGGCAACAGTACTAGCGTCACTACCGATAAGGGGGAAGAATTAACAAGCCTCCGAAATTTACCTATGTGGAAGGAATATGTTTACGCTCTATGTTTTGAATATCTATTTTTTCCTAAAACGAAGCAGAGGCAGCGAGAGAGGCAGACGATGTATTTATGCTTTATTTATTTAGCTGCTTTTTTTTTTTCTTTTTTTTTTTTTTGTTATTGTACCTGTATCGTTCACCTTTAACTTACAAAATGATAATTAGAGTAATAATATAAAAGAAAAACCATAGAAAATTCTGTTAAGAATGTAAATATGTAAGTTTATATGATTAAATTGTAAAAAATCAAATTCAGGTAGCGTTTCAATTTATTCATATCGAATAAAATTTTATTGAGTGTAATGTCAGTACTTCTATTTATTTTTAACTTTTAGATTTATATAATTCTAAAAATTTGTCGAAAGGAATTTTTCCCTATCTGTAATTTTATTATTATTATTTCACATATGTTAGTATTATAAATATTATTAAATTGGTGTAAGTTATTTACATTAAAAAACAATATTTTTATTTTATCTGGTAAGAAAGTGAAAATGCGTAAATTTAAAAAGATTATTGTAACGATTAATTACGTTAAACTTCATAAACTAATAAAACGTCGGCTATAAAACATTTCCTAACAAAGGGGAATAATTATGAAATTTTCTGGGATTTGTAGAGTGCAATATTTCGTATATTTTTATATTACCCCATTGCTTTTGATATATAGCATTCAAGACGAAATTTTTACCTTGTTTTTCGTTGCATTTAAATCGTTCACTCATGATGCAGAAAAAGCATATATCAATGCATGAACATAGAATAGATATTAGATATATAAAATAGAATATTTATTCTATGTTCATGTATCGGTGTAAGATTCTATTGAAAATGTAAACATGTAACATTAAAAAAAGAAAGATCACAATAAGGTAGATACTCAATAATAAAAATATGACAAGGATGGGGAGTTTCTTCCCCATTATCACTAAAGGCGCTACGATCACAATCGCATTACCATTACTATAGCGCCTAGAATACATAGTGTGGAAATCGGCTATCCCTGTAATACTTAAAAAAGTGCTAAAATATTGTATCTCTTAAATGTGCAACGATGCTGCCGAAATATAAAGATCGCAGCGACATCTGTAGGATATTTTCTCCAACTGCAAGATATTGCTAGTCTATACAATGTAATACGAAAATCCCGCAGATGTCGCTGCGATCGACACTTGGGATTTTAGCAGTATCGTCGCACATTTAACCACTTGAGGGTCGGTGGGATATATTTTATCCCACCTACGATTAATGAAAATTTGCACCAGAAAAATTTTATGAAATTTTACTTTTCTAACTTTGGTGGAAAAAAGTCGTAAAATTGCTTTTTCTTATTTTGAAGCAAAATTTTTCTAAATTTCCGGTAGGAATCCGGCATTTCACAAACACAATTGCTTGTCCCTCAAGGGGTTAAGGGATACGAATTTTTAGCGTTGTTTGGATAACATATTTCCACACTAGGTATTCTAGACGCTGTACCATTACGCTCTATGGGAGTGTCCGATCTTGTATATTAATCTTTGGAATGTAGAATCTGCTGGTTATGGGAACACGTGATCCAGATCACATGATGTTGTTCCTCAATGCTTATAGTTTTCTTGAGTGATACAGTTCTATTAAGAAAGGTAATTTTGGAATGATAAAGAGGTGCGATCGTTGGCTTCACCTGTTCCGAACAATAAAATTAGGAAATAAAAAAAAATATTTTCTTCTTCTATGTTCTGACTTAATTCACTGCATGGCCGGGATCCAGATAGAATTTTGCTGATAGCGAAACGAGATTGACCAATCAGAAGCCTGTACTTTTGCGAACTTTTCGCTGTTTGCAAAAATGCTGGCTTCTGATTGCTCAATTTCGTTTCGCTAACAGCGAAAAATCTATTTGGATCGCGGCCATATGCTTAAAAACTTTTGTGATCGAGCGACCCAGCGACGGTCGTGGTTACAGCCGTTTATTTATTTAGTGAACAAACACATATGACTTGTGTGCTTGACATCGGGTGTCCGCTTATAAGCCATCGTCAATAAACAAGGACGAGATAGCCACAAGGAAATTTACAACAGAAGAGAATTACAACTGGGAGCTTCCCAAAGAGTCTGCAACGAAGCCATCTGGAGTCGAACCCGAAGTCCATCCACGCTCTCAAGCGATTAGCGGTATGGTGCCTTAACCACTCAGCTACAGTGGGCCCAAGATACAGCCGTTATATATTGTTATTATTATATTTTAATATCGTAGAAAATGATTTATTTCAATGGCAACAGTATTTTCGCCTCAGGTTTTCAGCGATACCAGCACTGATTTTCAATGTCGGGCTATATCGACAATATTCAGATACATAGCCTAAATTTCTAGT
Organism: Maratus speciosus; assembly: GCA_963932465.1. Classification (NCBI taxonomy): domain Eukaryota; kingdom Metazoa; phylum Arthropoda; class Arachnida; order Araneae; family Salticidae; genus Maratus; species Maratus speciosus. The sequence goes on from OZ010791.1 coordinate 148,938,925, forward strand.
CACTGTATTTACTTTCATAAATGTTTTTTTATGATCATCAGATGGGGGCTCACCGTGGCTGAGTGGATAAGCCATCACACCGCTACTCGCTTGAGAGCGTAGGTGGCGGCGGGCTCGAATCCCGCCGGTTCCGTTGCACACTCTTTGTGGAGTCCCCAGGATGTCATTCTCTGGTGTTGTAAATTTCCTTGTGCTATCTCGTCCCTGTATGTCGGCGACATTGAACTCCATATATAACAGAAGATCTGTATTCCTATTTTCCAACATGATTTCCAGCGGTCAGCGCGGAAGGATACAATGATGATAATTTTAGTTCGCATTCATGGCAAAAAATGCTGTCTTTCGCATTCCCTTACATGAACAGTGAATCATTTATTAATTTGATTAGTAAAACTTATTTTTAGAAGCATAGATTAGGATAATAGTAAATGAAAACACTAATTTCCAACATTGTTAACGCGGACTATTTTTTACCTTTACCTTGCAAGATTCTGACCGCCGACCAAGAACTCCTGTTACATATGGAGCTCAGCGATCGGCGATGACTTATAAGCGGGCCTTGCTGTCAAGCACACAAGTCTGATGTATGTGTTCAATAAAATAAACAAACAAATCATCAGATTGTGCGAGTATTACGTTTAGTGCTTGAGTTTAATTTTAGCTTGTATTTCAACCTATTCTGGCTAAGGAAATAGAAAAACAGCCACACTGCTCACAATTAACTGACCTAACACTTATGTTCTGTTTTAGTGTTGACTGATCACTCATAAGACTGCTTTAAATATGTGATATAGACATTTCCTCCAAGATCATGTATTTTGCTTGATTGCCAAAATTGTAAACAGAAAATGAACGAAGAAATGAACGAAGTATGAATAATTTTTAGATGGTATATATATTTATCTAAACATTGATTTATAGAAGACAATTTAATTTACTGCTGATTTCGCACCAGAGTGTCACTGATTTTGATAAAGTGCTCACTGAAATCTTTAAAGTATTTGTTGTGCGATTTTGTTGTAGTTTGTACTTAAGACACTTCTTTCTATAACATGAAGAATATTTTTGCATCCAATATTTGGTAATTTCATAGCTCTTATACAGCGCAATGGAACATTCAATGTACATGAAGCATGGTGATGAGAACATAGCACCGCAGCACAAAAAGAATATTAGGTATGGTGATGAAAACGTGGGACTGCAGCATCAAATGAATATTAAGTATGGTGATGAAAACGCGGCGCTGCAGCATCAAATGAATATTAAGTATGGTGATGAAAACGCGGCGCTGCAGTATCAAATGAATACTAAGTATGATGATGAAAACGTGGCACTGCAGCATCAAATGATTATTAAGTATGGTGATGAAAACGTGCCACTGCAGCATCAAATGAATACTAAGTATGATGATGAAAACGTGGCACTGCAGCATCAAATGAATACTAAGTATTATGATGAAAACGTGGCACTGCAGCATCAAATGAATATTAAGTATTATGATGAAAACGTGGCACTGCAGCATGAAATGAATGCTAAGTATGATGATGAAAACATGGCACTGCAGCATCAAAACATAAAGAACAATGCATCTGATGCAAATAAACAATCTCAGATAAAGCGGCCGCTGAATGCTTTTTTGGTATGGTCTCGTACTCAAAGAAGGAAGATAGCTCTTGAGAATCCCAAGATGCACAATTCGGAAATTAGTAAACGATTGGGAGTCGAATGGAAATGTCTTTCAGCTGAAGAGAAAAGACCGTTTATAGATGAAGCAAAGAGATTGCATGAACAGCATATGAAGGATCATCCTGATTACAAATACCCGAATCGGCCCAAATCAAAGCCAGATAATGAAAACATGGCACTGCAGCATCAAAACATAAAGAACAATGCATCTGATGCAAATAAACAATCGCACATAAAGCGACCGATGAATGCTTATTTGGTATGGTCTCGTGCTCAAAGAAAGAAGATAGCTCTTGATAATCCCAAGATGCACAATTCGAAAATTAGTAAACGATTGGGAGCCGAATGGAAATGTCTTTCAGCTGAAGAGAAAAGACCGTTTATAGATGAAGCAAAGAGATTGCATGAACAGCATATGAAGGATCATCCTGATTACAAATACCCGAATCGGCTCAAATCAAAGCCAGCTATGAAACCTAGTGATCCCCTTCCCATGTCTTATTCCTTTGTTCACAACTGGACCTTTCCTAATCCTTTAGATGCTAGCACCTTTGTGCAGAATTCTCAAATTTGCGCTTACGCAGCAGAAGCAAGGGCGAATCCCATTGCCACTTCAATGTCTCCGTATGGAATGTCTTTTACTCCATACCCGCCGACGACATGCAGCACTAATCCATACTATACAGAGAGTCAGCAGTTAACATCAATGTATGTTCATAATGTACAGTCGCAAGTTTCTTCTGCTTATAAACCTTATAATCTTGTGTATTCGAATCAGAATCTTTGCAGACAAGATACTAACATGAGTAATTATGTTTACAATAACCCAAGTAGTTCACCTACCATACCTCACAGTAGTCCTGAGCCTCAACAAAATGGATCATCTTCCCCTCACACGCAAGCACAATCATTGCCATCTCAAGTGCCAACTTTCGTTATTCAAACTTCATCTTTTCCAGTAGCTAAGACTGAACCCCAATCAAGTCAACCAACTGTGCCTTTATATGGACCATCCAGTATGGATTTTGCCAATGTCATACTACGTCATTTCACCTGCTCATCAACCGTATAAATGTGTGCATTCAAATAAGAATGCTTTGTGGTCAGGTAATGAATGGGTATAATTATGTGCATAGCAAACCAATAAATTCGCATCTAGTACCAGACAGCAATCGTAACGTCGTTCCACCTTGTATACAACTCATGTAAATTATTCATTGTACCTAAACCATCTGCTTCATGACGTAGTATAACTTCTCATCATTTAGAATAATTGTACCAGTTGTGATGTTGTAAAATAATTTATAACAGGACACATATGATTTGGTTAAAATATTTTAAAAGATCATACAGTATAATATTGAACTCTAATAACTAAATGCTTCTTCATGTGAATTTTCAGCTTAGCCAGTGAATCTAACCATTCATAATTTTGTATTTTAAAAGCTTCATCTAATCTATGTTAAAAAGGAAACTTATTATAATGATTTACATAGAAAATATTTGATTTGTAGTTTTAGTCCATTTTAGAAATATTCTATTTATATCTGGTGAACTTTGTTTATTAGGTTATTGCACAAATGCATAAATTCTTTCCATATTCAGTCTTTATTCCCCACCCCCTACCACCCCTACCCGCAAGGTAATTCTTCTGAACTTAATAAAAATAAGTTATGCTCCACATTTAATGCCAGTCTTTCGTTCAATTGCGTGTTAATCTGGCTGTCAACTGTTTGATAATAGGTCAATTCCATATGTCACGGAATGACATTTTGAGTTATAGAATTATAATTAAAGCAATTACTCTGAAGCTATTTTAAACAAAAATGAATTTTTCAGTTTGCACATGACTGTTATTGATTAAAAGATTAAAAAAAAATTCTGAAAATTTTTTAAAACTATTTTATTCTTTCAATTTTGAGTAGTTTCTTTTTGTGTGACGGAATGATATTTCTGTTAACAAAAAAGTCATTCTATCACACAATAAGAAATTACTCAAAAATGAAAGAATAAAATAGTTTTAAAAAAATTTCAGAATTCTTTTTGATCTTTTAATCAAAAACAGTCATACGGTAACTGAAAATTCAATTTTTGTTTGAAAATAGCTCCTAACTGCTTTAAAGTTAATTTTACAACTCAGAATGTCATTCCGTCACATATGAAATTGCCCATAACTTTCTCATTTTCTATTCATTACATGACAAAAGTTCACCTTCTGTAATTTATAGAATTATTGTTAAAGATCAAATATATCGACTTAAAAAGAAATCGTACAGGCAACTACACTTGTATTCTGTTATAAATTTTTAATCTGAGAAGTATGAAACGATATAAAGTAATATCATATATGTCTTGTTAAGCTCGAATGGTTTTACTCCTTCCTCTACAGCAATTTTTGTAGATAATTAAATCATAAATTATTTTTTTTTAATATAAATCTTTATGTATTTTCTAAAACTAGCAATTATAATGACAATGTATCCAATAATTTTATATCGGTTCGGCTATGTATATTTCCCAGATTTAAAAGAAGCATTCGATTTTAAAGACAATGATTGAGCTAAATATAGATTCGTCATTTGAATTTCCCATTATAAAAAAGTTTGTCATTTTTTAACATTCATATATCATTTCCTCTGATAATCTGTCCATTTTTAACATTGTATAGTATTAAAATTGTTTTTTTAGAAACTGTTTTTTAATAATGTGAAACATCGGATGTATATTTGGTATTCAATAATTTATTGAAAATTAACTGAGCCATTGGTTTTCAACTTTTTGTGTACTCTCTCCCCCAAAAGCCACACCACCACTTTGTTCCGCAACGATTTGCGCAGTCTCCTAAGACAACAGTAAACAACTTTTAAAATAACACTTAAATAGAACGTAATTGTAAGTACTGTGTAATATATTTTCAATATAATTTTTAAATTAAGTTACTTAATTTCCCTCCTAACGGATCTCAATCTCGCCTTCCATTTTGGAAATCGTTAATCTCTGCAATGATTGTCATGTTATTTAATTTCTTTTTAAAATTATCTTATTGTAAGCGCTGTTTAAAATTTTACAGAATATTAAAAATTTGTTTCATTTTAAGTGTTTATAAAAAAAATAAATGGAATACGAATGAAAGGGGGGTGGGGGAGGGTATTTGAGAACAGCTGTAAGGAAGTTCATGTTTTTACATTTTCTCCCTCTGTCGATAACGCGAATCTTTCTGACACGTTCTTAAACTCATTTTTCCTATAAATTCTTGAAATTTGCAGATATTGTTAGGGTATTGGTCAGTCAGATGTCAAACTCTCCTTGCTAGTGTTAAACGCATGGCTGTGGAATGCATTCCTTTTTTAGCTCATCGGCTATCAAAGCCTGAGAGCTAATGTGCCCGCAGGTTCTGTATGTATGCATGTACGTATCCTGATAACTCTTGATAGAAGTATCCGATTTGCTTCAAATTTTTTTTCTAGGTTCATTCTGATGAGGCGCTTCCCTGATTAGTTTAGGGGGTTCATTGTTTAAATGTAAAGAGGGGAACGGGGGCAATACCCTCCTTAATTTAGATAAATGGGTTTTTCTACTCGATTTGCTTGAAATTTGGTATACCGGTTTTTTCTGATAAGAGGCTTCCCTGATGAGATTTGGAGGCTCATTTGTTAAGTATAAAGAGGGGAAAGGGGGGAGGTAAATTCCCCTTAATTTTTCGAGGGCCATTATTCTTTGAAATAAGAGTATAACATACAATTAGTAGGAAAAGCCTGTTAGCTCAATGTCATCAGTTTAACTGAGTACTTTTCTTTTTATTTAAAATAGCTTCTCAGAAAATTAACTTTTTGTCTCATACTATTTTAATTAACGAAATGTTTGTTTAGGTAATATGAGTACACAGCAAAATACACAGCAAAGTGAAAATACTTGAAAGCACTTGAAAGTACACAGCAAAAGGATGTCAAAAATATTTTCTGAGGAAATATTTTAAAAATACGAATGCCTTCCATGCCCATAAGTTTAACTATGTAGAAAGGAATTGTAGCCTAGCTGAGCAACATCCTTAAGGCTGTTCTCAAATCTAAAAGGACAACTTTATGACATAAGATTTAATTTATTTTTATTCGGAAATGCATGAAACTAGCAGGAGTTGTTGTTCAGAAACTATGTAATCGAACTGTTTATTCCGGGTTTTTTTTTTTTTTGCATTCGCAATGGATTTTTTCAGAAAATAGATTCAAAGTGGGCGGTTTGAAACGAATTTCCGCGCGAAAGAAGAATAACCACTCAAGGAAGAATTAAAAACGTCTTTGTCACGTGATCAAAATCGCTTATAACTCAATAGGTAATTTATTGATCAAAAAATGGGAAAACACAGTTCGATTCCAAATCGCTTCCATAATCAAGTCTTCCAATTTTATATCTTTCCGTTAAAAATGAATTTGTAAATGTGCCAAAACGTTTTGCGCTTGTTTAGCAGAGCAGTTGAGAAACAGCCTAACACCCTTAAGGAGATTCTTTTTGGTTAAAATATTTTTTTTCCCTCTTTATGTTTCCTGTAGTCTATAGATTCCCAGTAAAACGATTTTGCCGAACTCGAAGTCTTTCATAGTTATTATGCTTAAGCGCAACTCGTCCGAAGGTTTAAACTCCCCGTTTTGGAGCACTTGGGTCTCAGGAGATTTTAACTTTCTATTTCGACTTATGCAGGAAATTATAGCCTGATGTTATATAGGGACTACTTTGGTGGAAACACACACATTCAAACTAGAGTTTGAACGGCTATACTTTGGAAATCGGCGCCCAAGCACTTGCATTGTGGCGGCAAAAACATTGCCAACTTATATATAGCCGTGCGTGAGAATCTTCAACGAAGGCTACGTTTCGGTTTTAAGGATGACTTCAATGTGATTAACTATTGGACAGTATGCACATTCATTTGTAAAAAACTTGGACGACCGACGTGTACTCTCGGCTAAACGAAATATGACACCGGCGGCACGAGCGGCTATTTTTGAGCAACGATCGAAGCAGATCAGTATAATTTACTGTTTAAGACTGTTCTCGAATCCAAAGGGGCAACTTTATGACACAGTTAAACTTTTAAGCTTAGATTTTTAGATACACAGATAGATTTTTCGCTATTTTCAAAAAGAGATTGACCAATTAGAAAGCCTATATTTTTGCAAACTTTTCACTATGAAAAACCTTGACAACACAGGTTTCTGATTGCTCAATCTCTTTTCGAAAAAAGCAAAACAATCCACCTGGATTCTTGCTTTAATTATTTAATTAAATACGAGGTAGGTTGATAAGTAATGCACACATACTTGTAAAGCGCGAACGAATATACCTCCAGAAGAGCGCCCCGTAAAATCAGCAAATGCAGAGCATCTTCGAAACCTGAGGTTTGAACAGATTCCACAACCTCCTTACTCCCCCGATCTTGCGCCTTGCGATTTTTATTTTTTTCCTCTACTCAAGACAGACCTCAAGAGTAATCATTACACCTCGGATGGTGAGGTGAAGGTAGTTGTGAAGTCCTGGATTCGAGAAAAGTCGGAAGAAAGTTTGTGACAGAATAAAAAACTTGTTACACGTTGGGAGAAATATGTTAGCGTTAACGGTGACTAAGTAGAAAAAAAAATGTATGATTTTGAAGCTTAAGAATTGTACTTCAATATACTTTTTGTCCGATCTTGCTATTTGTTTTTATTCGTGTTCTACAAGCAGGTGTACATTTCTTTTCAGTCTACCCTCGTAATTAAATATCCATAATAGAATGATTCATTCGTTATGACAAATTGCACTTCATTTTATTATATGCAAGGATAGGGATATAGTGAAGGGTATGCGGTGGTCCACCATTTTTAAAAAATACATTTTGTAGTATATTTCTCTTGCGAATGTTGTTAAAGCGTACCTAAAAAAAATTTGATTTGAAAACGTGGTGCGAGATAGAATTAAGAAATAGTCGCCCGTGACAGCCCTGTATACCTATTGAGAGTACATCTGAAAGAAGCGAAATATAGGGTACAACATTTGGTTGATTGAGACGATTCTGGACAAAAGGAATCTCCAAACATCTTGGCAACCCTCTTTATTATCGCCAAGCTAATGTGTGTTAACGCCTTATTCACATAATAGAACTCGTCCAGGCGAGTACTGCCGGGTTCTGGTCTGGAACAGAAAAGGCCTAGTTTTGATATAGTTTGTTGGACAACAGCGTCTGTCTAATTTTCGTATGACGCTACTTTCATATAGAGCAGTGGTTCCCAACCTTGTAAGTCATGCCCCACCGAAGCATCTGTATGCTCGCGATTAATCCCCCCCCCTTTCCCCCCACACACATTCTGCAACATAATCTCTTATTATTTAAAAAGTCCTTCCGGCCAGTGCCGGGAGGAAGAGGTAGCTTTCATAATCCTTATTTAAAAAAAGCCAAATTATATCATTCAAACACACGAAGCTCAATTTAGTGGAAACCGAATATAGGAGATTCAATACTAATTTTTATCAATATAATGAATGAGAATTTCGCGAAATTAGTCAGCTTTATCCAAGCTGCTTTTCTTTAAAGTAACATATATTTGGCTGCCAAATTCGGCAATTTCTTAAAGTGCCTGTCATTTTAAGACAACATGGTGGATGAGACTAAGCAGTGAACTTGGTCCAGACCTTAGTAATTGCTGTGCACATGCTCACTCACATCGGAATCGGTTAATATATAGGAGTGCTGTCGCATGCAAAAAATCAGATTTTTCAAAATGTCACCCACAATAGAAATTGAAACTGCTATATCTGAGCCATTTTGTAAGGTAAAGACAAACAAAAAATGCTCCTGAATCCTTATATCAAGGTCAAATACTTAAGAAAGAAACCTTTTTCAATTTCTAATTTTTTTGCACCTCACTTTAAATATATATATATTTTTTAATTTAATGGTCGCCATTTTGAAACAAGATGGCTGATGTATCTGGCCAGCGAACTTGGTCGAGGTGTTGATGTATAATATCCACATGCCTTCTTACATCGAAATAGGCGAATACGTGTGTTATCGCGTGACAAATACAAGATCGTTTCAAAATGTTAGCCATGCTAGAAATTCAAAGTGCTATAAATCAACCATTTTTTAAGATATAAACAAAAGAACAAATTTTCAGAAACAAAAACAGCTCCGGAATCTTTGTATCAAAGCCAAACACATAAAAAAATCTTTTTCATTTTCCAATTGTTTAATACCTCATTTTGAATTTTAAATTTAATTTTTTTTAAATGGCAACCCTTTTGAAACAAGATGGCGAATGAAGCTGGCCAACGAACTCGGTCGAGACATTGGTATGTACTATGTACAGACCAAGTTACATCCAAATAGGTTCATAATTGAGCCTGTTATCGCGTGACAAATATCAGGTCGTTTTAAAATGTCAGCCACAAGAGAAATTCAAAATGCTATTACTCAGCCGTTTTTTTTAGATATAGACGAAAGAAAAACTGTTCTGGAATCTTTGTATTAAGGTCAAACACATACAAAAAAAAATCTTTTTCACTTTCCAATTTTTTGGTATCTCATTTAATTTTTTTTATTTTTTAATTTTTTTAAATGGCCTCTATTTTGAAACAAGATGGCGGATGAAGCCGGCCAACGAACTCGGTCGAGATATTTGTATGTACTATGTACACACCAAGGTACATCCAAGTCGGTTCTTAAATACGCCTGTTATTACGTGAGAAAAATCAGGACGTTTCAAAATGTCAGCCACGCTAGCAATTCAAAATGCTATAACTCAGCCATTTCTTAAGATATAGACAAAACAAAAACTGCTCCCGAATCTTTTTATCAAGGTCAAACACATAAGAAGAAAATATGTTTTCAATTTTTAATTTTTTGGTACCACATTTCAAGTTTTAATATTTTTAAAAAATTTTAAATGGCCGCCATTTTGAAACAAAACGGCGGATGAAGCTGGCCAACGAACTCGGTCGAGAGATTGGTATGTACTATGTACACACTGAATTACATCCAAATCGGTTCTTAAATACGCCTTTTATCGCGTGACAAAATTCAGGACGTTTCAAAATATCAGCCACGCTAGAAATTCAAAATGCTATAACTCAGCCATTATTTAAGATATAGACGAAACAAAAACTGCTCCGGAATCTTTGTATAAAGGTCAAATACATAAGAAAAAACATTTTTCCATTTTTAATTTTTTGGTACCACATTTCAAGTTTTAATATTTTTTAAAAATTTTAAATGGCCGCCATTTTGAAACAAAACGGCGGATGAAGCTGGCCAACGAACTCGGTTGAGAGATTGGTATATACTATGTACACACTGAATTACATCCAAATCGGTTCATAAATACGCCTTTTATGGCGTGACAAAATTCAGGACGTTTCAAAATGTCAGCCACGCTAGAAATTCAAAATGCTATAACTCAGCCATTTTTTAAGGTATAGACGAAACAAAAACTGCTCCGGAATCTTTGTATAAAGGTCAAATACATAAGAAAAAAATATTTTTCCATTTTTAATTTTTTGGTAGCACATTTCAAGTTTTAATATTTTTTAAAAATTTTAAATGGCCGCCATTTTGAAACAAAACGGCGGATGAAGCTGGCCAACGAACTCGGTCGAGAGATTGGTATGTACTATGTACACACTGAATTACATCCAAATCGGTTCATAAATACGCCTTTTATCGCGTGACAAAATTCAGGACGTTTCAAAATATCAGCCACGCTAGAAATTCAAAATGCTATAACTCAGCCATTTTTTAAGATATAGACGAAACAAAAACTGCTCCGAAATCTTTGTATAAAGGTCAAATACATAAGAAAAAATATTTTTCCATTTTCAATTTTTTGGTACCACATTTAAAATTTTAAATTTTTAAAAAAATTTTAAATGGCCGCTATTTTGAAACAAAATGGCGGATGAAGCTGGCCAACGAACTCGGTCGAGAGATTGGTATGTACTATGTACACACTGAATTACATCCAAATCGGTTCATAAATACGCCTTTTATCGCGTGACAAAATTCAGGACGTTTCAAAATGTCAGCCACGCTAGAAATTCAAAATGCTATAACTCAGCCATTTTTTTAAGATATAGACGAAACAAAAACTGCTCCGGAATCTTTGTATAAAGGTCAAATACATAAGAAAAAAACATTTTTCCATTTTTAATTTTTTGGTACCACATTTCAAGTTTTAATATTTTTTAAAAATTTTAAATGGCCGCCATTTTGAAACAAAACGGCGGATGAAGCTGGCCAACGAACTCGGTTGAGAGATTGGTATATACTATGTACACACTGAATTACATCCAAATCGGTTCATAAATACGCCTTTTATCGCGTGACAAAATTCAGGACGTTTCAAAATGTCAGCCACGCTAGAAATTCAAAATGCTATAACTCAGCCATTTTTTAAGGTATAGACGAAACAAAAACTGCTCCGGAATCTTTGTATAAAGGTCAAATACATAAGAAAAAAATATTTTTCCATTTTTAATTTTTTGGTACCACATTTCAAGTTTTAAATTTTTTTAAAAATTTTAAATGGCCGCCATTTTGAAACAAAACGGCGGATGAAGCTGGCCAACGAACTCGGTCGAGACATTGGTATGTACTATGTACACACCGAATTACATCGAAATCGGTTCATAATTACGGGAGTTACAGTGTGACATAGGTCAGATATATATATATATATATATATATCAATTTTGAACGGAGGGTGGTTTCGGGGTCTGGGGGTCATGATCGATGAAAATATACCAAAATTTTTTGAAATCGCTTTCCTCCGAACGGCTGCAATAGGTAGCTTTTTTGTAAAGAAAGCTACCTAAAAATGAACTATACTCATTTGAAAGAAGCTTGGCAGAGCCTTAACAGTTATTCATTTTAAATTAGTTAAACCATTATTCATTTCAAACAATTATTCATAATTCTATAAATGAGGCATCTTCACTTTTATGCCAAAAACGGACTTGTTGCGTCTTTCCTACTTACCCGAATTTAACAAAAGTGTTATATAGTTCGCAACTGTATCTTCACAAAATTCTTAGAGACTCTGACATTTAGCATTAAAATAGATAAACATTGACTCATTTTATAATTCTTAGTAACTTATTGAAAGTTGGTGAAAAATTGTCTTTCTATGGATAACATACAAGAAGCAATTCAAGATTCTGACCTTTATCAAATTTAAGTTGACATTATTCCCTATTAAAGCACATTTCTTTTTTTCCTTCCTGTTTATCATTGATTGACATGTATTATCTGATTTTAAAATTTAAATTGTATATGTTTTATGTCTATTTACTGTGCAAAGAGGGCATGCACTAAAGCCATAAATAGTTACACATTTTCTTTTACAATGCTACTTAAGATTTATAAATTTTATAAAGTTGTTAGTACCGCGTTTAGATAGATTCTAATATTTTTTAAGTTAAATATATTCGAGAGTAAAATTTAGGTATGCCCTTAAGTAGTTTCAGGTACAAAAGTTTTTTTTTTATCTTGCATACAACAGAGCAAAAAGAAATACAAAACTCATTTAATAAATAATCGAAAATGTTGAGAAAATTTGCAAAATAGAAAGGTAACCAGAAACATATATGTCGTAGACTAATTGCGAAATCAAGCTCTTTGCAAAGAGAAAAAAAAAATGACCCTGATTGGGGCCTTTTTTGTTAACCTTTAACTGATGTCACAGAAATTGTCACATAACTAGTGTGAAGCGGTCTGTGAGACCGCTCCATCGAAAGATGAATAAAAGCCACGATTAACTCATAGGAGTATGTTTCTGTACTAAACTTTTTGTACAGGACTGTTATAATTAAAATTCACCTATTCAAAAGTATCTGGTGATAGTACTAAAGTTCTAAACGGAACAAAATATCGGTAGTGTTTGTAGTTAAACTGAAAATTGCAAGTTAAACTATAAAAATTTAAAAAACTCGCGGTCTGAGAGACCGGTAATATCAATTAAAGGTTAGTGTGGCTTTTCCTGCCCAAGCTTGGCGAGAATAACTCTGAACTAAGTGCTAATTTTTTGTGCTTAACTCTAAGTGCTAAGTTTTTTCTCATTTTAATTCTTCTCTTTTTATATAGCAGTTTTTTAACTACAGCTAGACCATTTATTAGAAATCTTTAAGATCTTTATCAATTTTTACTCATCTTAAGTCTTAATTTTTAACTTTAATACTTTTCTATACTTTAACTATGTATTTTTTCGTTAAATTTCTTAATTTTTTTCTTTTTAAATAGTTATAAACTACAGTTAACTTATCACAATGGCTCACAAAACATAAGATAATCCTTTTCCTATAGACTGGGTGTTAAACTGATATCAACTAGGAAACATCTCAATGCTGCTCACTTATTCAGCAAAGAGCATAGATAATTTGCAAAGAAGCCGGCTAAATTGGAGAATCATCTTCTCTTTTCCAATCAGCTTGATATTTTTCAGGCTTATTGCAAACAGCCTAAGAAATTTAGGCTAATTGAAAAATAATCATTTGTTTCTCAATCAGCCTGATATTTTTCAGGTTTATTGCAAAGAGCATGTGGAAAGTTAGACTAATTAGAAATAATCCATTTATTTCTCTATCAACTTAACCTTTAACTGATGTTACCGGTCTCACAGACCGGTGCTTTTTTCAATTTTCATAGTTTAACTTGCAAATTTCAGTTTATCTACAAACACTACTAAAATTTTGTTTCATTTGGAACTTTAGTACTATCACCAGAGACTTTTGAATAGGTGCATTTTAATTATAACACTCCTGTTCAAAAAGTTCAGTACAAAAACAACATCCTATGAGTTAATCGCGGTTTTTATTCATTTTTCGATGGAGCGGTCTCACAGACCCCTTCACACTTGTTATGTGACAATTTCTGTGACATCAGTTAAAGGTTAATTTTTTTTTTCAAGGCAATGAGCATATGTAGTTTTCGGTTAATGATAAACCCAAAATGAGCATCGGTGAGCACGTATTTGTACAAACAGCCGAGTTTCATCCACGTTTATTCCAATAAGTCCAAGATAGTGAATGTTTATGTATAGACTTTTAGTATAAACAAATTGGAGGGGGAATTTAAAATGATTATACAAATGTATAAGGGAACTGTCATTGGCAGATTTATTTAACGCGCCTGAGTGTCTAAGATTAGTGAATACCGTAAGTTCCAGCGTATAAGTCGCTGCTCCAATAACTTTGTTTCCGACCAGAAATTTTATTTAATAAAATGTATAACTTATTTCCATTTGGAACTTTTTTGGGGTTATTTATTAAGTAAAGTTTCTGGTTTAGAACAGATTTATTTTAGCAGCGGCTTATACGCAAGTAATTAAGGTACTTAATTTTTATTTTAAGGGTATATTTTTCGCAAACACTCCATGTAGAGAATCAAAATTTGCAGATGGGGCAGATTTTAAATGTTTTCTCAGCAATACACAGAACAGGTGGGATGCAGAATGATAATTATTTATAAAACTTATGGAAGAAAAATTTATGTATCCATGGAATCTACAGATGATGCAAAATTTTAGTGTTTTCACAACATTAAATAGAGGAAACGATTGTTTATGAAAATAATTATAAAAAAACATGTAAGAAAATTTCTGCAATGAACTGAAGATGAATCAGATTTTTAATTTTTCCGCGGCATCACGTAGAAAACATGAATTATCAAATCAAACTTATATAAAAAATATAGTATATAAGAAAATGTCTTTATTAATAAAATATTCAGATGACAGATCTTTTATGTTTGTCCAGCGTTTCGTAGCAAAGATGGTTTCTTGAATGAAAGTAATTATAAAACATATCATATGAAAGAAAATTGCTGTTTCTATAAAATCTGCAGATGATTCAGATTTTTAATTTGTTGCAACATTACATACAGGATATGGATTGCAAATGAAAATAATTATAAACAATTTATAATATACAGTAGAGTCTCGAAAATCCGAGTCTCAGAAGTCCGAGGTTCCGCATAATTCGAGGCGTCAAAAATAAAAATTCCTATTTTTTTAAACTCGCCCGAAACAATGTCAGTTCTTTTCCTTTTATCCTGGAAGGAATATCATTGCCGTTTTGGGTCACCCACCACTTTGTTTTCTTGTTCAGGCAGATGGCTACGCGTTGGGGTTGGTTTGAAATTTGAAAGGGGTTTCTAAACTAATTCCACAAGATTTTTCTAAGTTCCCCTGATCCTTATATTTTTGGAGAAGCATTACTGCTGAAAGTGATCGGTGCAAAGTTGCTTTAAGTTGCACGTGGTAAAAATGAATGGAAAAAATAAAAGAAAAAATCGTATCTATTGCGTCGTTTACACGGAGCGAGTGTACTAGCTACAAGCTGGCGAATTCACTAGCCGCTAATAAACTCGCACCGTGTAAACACGTTGACTAGCGAACTATCTGGCAGCTCAGCGAGTGCGAAAAAAGTTGAAAGCTCGGCTACTTTTCTCGCTACTCCCTGGCGTGTTAGCTACCTGGCTTGTAAACTAGCTGTGTGTAAACGGTGTTGCTAGTGAAATCGCTGCGAGTATTCGGCAGTTCGTGGTTCTGTGTATGCAAATAATGTCGACTGAAGTAGTTCGTACCGGCGTGAATGAAACAAAATAGATTTTTTCGAACAAACTTAACAATAGGATACCAATAATGGAAATACTTTTGAGAATTATCCGCTGTTTCAAATGACTACCGTAATTATCACAAGGTGAATATTATAATTATTTTAAATAGTTTAAAATACTAATGTCGGGGAATTGCAGCTATCAAACTATTGAGACTGTACAGGGTTTAGAGGGCAATAATTGAGAAAAAAAAGTTT
Source organism: Maratus speciosus (assembly GCA_963932465.1). Taxonomy (NCBI): domain Eukaryota; kingdom Metazoa; phylum Arthropoda; class Arachnida; order Araneae; family Salticidae; genus Maratus; species Maratus speciosus. The sequence goes on from OZ010791.1 coordinate 148,954,447, forward strand.
TATATTAGTGCATAGATTCGTATATTTTCCACAGTTAAACTACCTGAAATTACTTTTAGTAATTAGTATTACAAATATGATGGGAATGGCACTGACACTGAGGGTTGAATGTTTTAAATACTAAATAAAATAAGTTCAAAATAAAACTGCAGAACTATGATGGCGTTTGAGGCCACTGATCTGCAGATTTACTAGATTAATTACTGTCATAGATTTCATTAATATTACAATCATTTTTTGTGAGAGATGAATAAGTAAATGTTTAAAACAGAAAATAATAGATTTTTAACAACTTCAGTAACTTTTACGAATTTAATATTTCCAATTGAGCGAAAAAATGCCTAAGCCGGGAATCGAACAGAGATTATTGGCTTACAGGGCCAATGCTCTACCGTTTAAGCTAACTGGGTGGACAGCCGGTGAGCATATTTCACTCAGATATGCTCGCCGGTTGTCGGCCCAGTTAGCTTAAACGGTAAAGCATTGGTCGTGTAAGCCAAGAATCTGTGTTCGATTCTTGGCCTGGGCATTTTTTCACTCAATTGGAAATATTCAATTCGTACGATAACTTTACCAATCAGTTTGATTGTTTTAACATAATAGTTTGTCTTTATTTAAATGGGAAGGGGTTGAGCCCCTTGCCTCTTTTCCATATACCCTTAAACAATGTTCTCTTCTTCCTGATTTGTTTCAGGGCAGAGTTATTAAAAAAATAATGTGATTGAAATATTGAAAATTTTATTAACCACATGAAATTAATTAAAAGCAGCGCAAATTTTGGTGTTATTACATTCCAATAAGTGCAATTTAAAAATTAAATGCGATTAATTAGGTTTTCAGTTAAAAGATTTTATGCTCTATTAAACATCACTGAAATTGCATTTTTAGCAGTGATTTCATGGGGTGTCCATTACTGAAAATAGACAAATTAAACGTTACAATAATAGACACGGGTCTTAAAACCTTAAAAATTAATGAAATTTTATAAATGAGCATTTGAATATAAAATTCAAACTTCATCTTTTAATTTCGTATTGCAGTAATCTGTATGTTTTATCTTCCATAACACAGGGTACTCTTGGTATACATTTAAAAAATAAGCAGTATCATTTGCGCTCCACTTCATTTTTCCACGAACACACACAGTGGCCGAGAGGTTCTGCTCTTGAAGCTGGTAGACGGGAGGTGCTGGGTTCGATCCCAATCGCGCCCGTCGGCCTAATCGTTCGGAGTTTTCGTGGTTTTCTTCGAACCGTGGATTTCCACGCGTAAATACGGGTTAGGTTCCCTTAGAAAGACCCCCACGGAGGGCACTCCCCCCCCTTTAGGGCCTATATCCCTCGTGTTGATAATTGGCCGTCATAAACACAACCAACCAACCAACCAACCACGAACACACACACACACACAAAAAAAAAAAAACAGACATGAAAATCAGCACTCAATATAAAAACAAACACTGTTTACAGAAAAAAAAAAAAAAAAAAAAAACATAAAAGAAAGCTTTAGAACGCAGCCAGTGACGCAATAGCGAGTTGCGTCAGAAGAAGCGAGCTGACTCGCTCGCTTCTTTTCTCACTGGCTTGTAGCTAGTAAACTAGCTCCGTGGAAACGAGCCTTTAGATAAGTAAAAAGCTATAAAAAGATTAGATGTAGATGAAATAATAAAAAGCGTTGCAACTGATTTTGGTGTTGGAGAGATAACAGATGGTGACTGGCGCTGCTTTAAAAAAAAAAAAAAAAAAAAAAAAAAAAAAAAAAAAAAATTAGTAAAAATTTTCTACTTTTTTTGAATATCCGAGTTTTCAATAATCCGAGATAGTGTCAGACCCAATTACCTCGGATTTTCGAGACTTTATAAGATTTATGTTAATAATAATTTATAATACAGAGTGTCCGATAATTCCTGGACACATTTTAAAAATTCAATATAAAAGCACGCAATTGTCGTACAGGAGTGCGGTTTGGACTAAAATGCTACTTAGGATGAAAAGTTTCTTGACGTGTGTGAAGCCCGAGTTATAGGCCGCGATCCAGATAGATTTGTTGCTGTTAACGTGACGAGATTAACCAATCAGAAGCCTGCATTTTTGCGGAACCTTCTCTGTTTGAAATTAAACAGCGAAAAGTTCGCAAAAATGCAGGCTTCTGACTGGTCAATATCATTTCGGTAACAGAGAAAAATCTATCTGGATCCCGGCCATAGTGTCTAGAAGATACAGTATAGAAATCGGCCAACAAACAAGTGCTAAAAATTTGTATCCCATAAATATTGAACGATGCATAACGACAAATGGGGATGGCAGCGACATCTGGTAGTTCAAACGTAAACATTGTATAAGGAATCAATCAAGAAAGCATTTCGGTCAGTGAAGAACTAGCAGATGTCGCTGCGATCGATATTTGTCTTTAAGCATCGTTCAACATATATGGGATATAAGTTTTTAGCACTTTTTAAAGCATTGCTGGAATAATCAGTTTACACTCTATGGCCGGGATCCAGGTAGATTTTTTGTTGTTGGCGAAATGAGATTGACCTGTTTGAAGCCTGCATTTTTTAAACTTTACGTTGTTCACTTCAAACAGCGAAAAGTTCGCAAAAATGCAGGCTTCTGATTAGACAATCTCGTTTCGCCAACAGCGAAAAGTCTTTCCGGATCCAGACTATTATCTTCTAGACGCTGTAGTACACGAGTGTAGAATCTGCCGGTTATGAGAAGAGAACACGTGATCCAGATCACATAATGCCGTTCCTCAACGCTTTGAGTTTTCCTAAGTGAAATAATCAGGGCTACAATTAATTCTATTAAGAAAGCCAGTTTTGGGATTATGAAGAGATGTGATCGTTGGCTACATTTGTTCGGAACAATAGAACTAGGAACTAACAAAATTATTTTCTACTTCTATGCTCCGAACAAAACTCACTCCATATGTTTAAAAACGTTTGCGATCGGGCAACCCGGCGACGGTCCTGGATACAGCCGTTAAATTTTGAGGGGGCCTCCATGGCCGAGTGGTTAAGACACCACGCTGCTAATCGCTTTAGAGCGTAGGAGGCTTGTCGGGTTCGACTCCCGCTGGCTCCATTGCACACTCTTTGTGGAGCTCCCGGATGTAAAAATTCTGTGTGTTGTAAATTTCATTGTGCTATCTCGTCCCTGTATATCGACGATGACTTATAAGCGGGCCTTGTTGTCAAGCACACAAGTCTGATGTATGTGTCCAATAAAACAAAATTAAATTTTGATATCGTAAAAAAGAATTGTTTCCAAGGCAACAATATATTTGCTTCGTCTCCGATACCAGCACTGCTTTTCGAAATTGGGCCCTACTGGCAATACTCAGAAACGCCTAAATCTCAAGTCATTGTATTGACTTTCATAAAAAAATTTTATGATCATTAGATGGTGCGAGTATATTACATTTAGCGCTTGAATTTAACTTTAGTTTTTATTTAACCTATTCTGGCTAAGGAAATAGAAAAACAGCCACACTGCTCGCAATTAACTGACATAACACTTATGGTACAGCGCCTAGAAGATACAGTGTGGAAAACGGCTATACCTATAATGCTTTAAAAAGTGCTAAAAACTTGTATCCCATAAATCTCCAACAATGCTCAGCGGCAATATGCTGATACGAGCGCCATCTCGTAACTCTTTTCAATATAAACCCTGTGTTTTCAAAAATTATAGAATGTTAAATATCGGAAACTATAAATATAAGATATTTTAGTCTGTTATTAGCTAATTTAGTTAAGGAATGATGTGAAATAGGTTAAAGAGTCTCTTTTAGAATGACTATCGTTTTAAAATCACTACGATGGCGCTACGATCGACATCTTGTTATTCAGCATCGTTGTACATTTATGGGATTCAATTTTTTAGCACCATTTTGTAGCCGTTTTCCACACTGTACCTTCTAGGCGCTGTACTTATGTTCTGTTTTAGATATGACTGATCACTCTTAAGACCGCTTTAAGTATGTGATGTAGACATTTCCTTCAAGATAATGTATTTTGCTTGATTGTCAAAATTGTAAACAGAAAATGAATGAAAAAAATGAACGAAGTATGAATAATTTTTAGATAGTATATATATTTATATAAACACTGATTTATAGAAGGCAATTTAATTTACTGCCGATTTCGCACCAGAGTGTCGCTGATTTTGATAAAGTGCTCACTGAAAACTCTAAAGTGTTTGTTGTGCGATTTGGTTGTAGTTTATACTTAAGACACCTTTTTCTATTGCATAAAGAATATTTTGTATCCATCCAATATTTGGTAATTTCATAACAATGCAACATCCAATGTATATGAAGTATGGTGATGAAAACGTGGCATTGCAGCATCAAAAAAATATTAGGTATGGTGATGAAAACGTGGCATTGCAGCATCAAAAAAATATTAGGTATGGTGATGAAAACGTAGCACTGCAGCACCAAATGAATATTAAGTATGGTGATGAAAACGTGGCACCGCAGCATCAAATGAATATCAAGCATGGTTATGAAAACATAAACATCAATGCATCTGCTGTAAATAAACAATCGCACATAAGGCGACCGATGAATCCTTTTTTGGTATGGTCTCGTGCTCAAAGAAGGAAGATAGCTCTTGAGCATCCTAAGATGCACAATTCGTATATTAGTAAACTATTGGGAGCCGAATGGAAATTAATGTCAGCTGAAGAGAAAAGACCGTTTATAGATGAAGGAAAGAGATTGCGTGAACAGCATTTGAAGGATCATCCAGATTACAAATACCGGCCTCGGCGCAAACCAAAGTCAAGTATGAAAACTAGTGATCCTCATCTTAAGTGTCCTTCCCTCAGCTACAAAAGAACTTTTCCTAATCCTTTAGATGCCAGAACATTTATGCACAATTCTCAAATTGGCGCTTACGAAGCCGAAACAAGGGCGAATCCTATGGCAACTTCAATGTCTCCATACGGAATGTCTTTTACTCCATACCCGCCGACTACATATGGCACTAATCCATACTGTTCAGAGAGACAGCAGTTAAGACCAATGTATGCTCATAATGTACCGTCTCAAGTTTCTTCTGCTTATCAACCTTATAATCTTATGTATTCGAATCAGAACCTTTGCAGCCAATATATTAACAGGAGTGATTCTGTTTACAGTACCCCAAGTAGTTCACCTACCATACCTCATAGTAGTCCTGAGCCTCAACAAAACTGGTCATCTCCCCCTCACACGCAAGCACAATCATTGCCATCTCAAGTGCCAACTTCATTTATTCAAACATTATCATCTTTTCTATAGCTAAGACTGAACCATAATCAAGTCAACCAACTATTGTATTTCAAAAGCTTTATCTAATATTTTAAAAAGGAAATTTATTATAAAGATTTTATATTATAAAATATTTGATTTGTAGTTTTAGTTGTTTTACTCTATTTTTGAAATATTCTTATTCACGTCTGGTAAACTTAGTTTATTACGCCATTGCACAAAGGCATGAGAAATTCTTTCGATATTCAGTCTTTATTCCCCACCCCTCCCCTCTCCTCCCCGCAAGGAAATTCTTCTGAACTTAATAAAAATATTTTCCACATTGAATGCCAGTTTTTCATTCAATTTCGTGTTAATCTGGCTGTCAACTGTTTACTATAACTTTCTCATTTCCGATTTATTACATGTCAAGAGTTAATCTTCAGTAATTAATAGAATTATTGTTAAAGATAAGATCAATATATCGACTTAAAAAGAAATCGTACAAGCAACTACACTTCCATTTTGTTATAAGTTTTTAATCTGAGAAGTATGAGACGACATAAAGTAATGTCATACAGATCTTATTAAGCTTTAAAAGTTCTACTCTTCTACAGTAATTTTTGTAGATAATTAAATCATGTATATATTTTTTAAACTTTGTATTTTCTAAAACTAGCAACTATAATGCGAATGTATCCAATAATTTCATATCTAATGCGCAATGTATATTACCTGGATTTAAAAGAAGCATTCGATGATACTAAAATTGCTTTTTTAGAAATTGTTCTTAATAATGTGAAACGTCTTATGTATATTTGGTATTCAATAATTTATTGAGAATTAACTAGGCCATTTGTTTTCAATTTTTTAAGTACTCGCTCTCCCAAAAACCCCACCACCACTTTGCTCCGCAACGATTTGCGGTCTCCTAAGGCAGCGGTAAACGACTTTTAATATAACACTTAAATAGAACGTAATTGAAAGTAATGTAATATATTTTCCATATAATTTTAAGCATGAGTTACTTAATTTCCCTCCTAACGGATCTCAATCTCGCCTTCCATTTTGGAAATCATTAATCTCTGCAGTGATTGTCATGTTATTTAATTTCTTTTTAAAATTAGCTTATTGTAAGCGCTCTTTAAAATTTAACAGAATATTAAAAATTTGTTTCATTTTAAGTGTTTTTAAAAAATAAATGGAACATGAATGAAGAGGGGGGGGGGGGGATATTTGAGAACAGCTGTAAGGAAGTTGTTTTTAAATTTTCTCCCTCTGTCGATAACGCGAATCTTTCTGACACGTTCTTAAACTCATTTTTTCTATAAATTCTTGAAATTTGCAGATATTGTTAGGGTGTTGGTCAGTCAGATGTCAAACTCCCCTTGCTAGTTCAGAAACTATGTAATCGAACTTTTTTTCCGTTCTCTTGCAAACGCAATAGATCTTTCAGAAAATAGTGTCACAGTGGGCGTTCTGAACAGAATTTCCGCGCGAAAGAATAACCACTCAAGGAAGGGTGATAAACGACTTTGTCACGTGATCAAAATCGTTTATAACTCAATAGGTAATTTATTGATAAAAAAAATGGAAAACACAGTTCGATTCCAAATCACTTTCATATTCAAGCCTTCCAATTTTATATCTTTCCGTTAAGAGGCTACTTCAGTCAAAGGAAAAGAACCGTTCGCTAATGCTAATCCTATGGAAGAAATTTATATAGATATGTCGGTCGCATTTCAATATTTTTAAATGATTTCTTTTGCATTAAATAGTTGAGATTGATCTGTACAAAGGCCGTTTTTTACTTTTTCGATTTTGTTTACAGGTATTTCTTATGAGAACACTTTCATTTTCGGAACCGGTTTCGAAAGCAAAAGCATCCTCATAAAAAATATCTGCAGTCAAAATCAAAAAAGTAAAAAAACGGCCTGCATACAGATCGATCTCAACTATTCAATGCAAAAGAAATAATTTAAAAATGTTGAAATGCGACCGAGATATCTTTATAAATTTCTTCCATAGGATTAGCATTAGCGAATGTGCCTTTTCATTTGACTGAAGTAGCCTCTTAAAAAATGAATTTGTAAATGTGTCAAAACTTTTTGCGCTTGTTGTGCAAAGCAGTTGAGAACGGCCTTAAAGAGATTCTTTTTGGTTTAAAAAAAATCTCTTTTTTTCCTTTTTATATTTCCTATAGTCTATAGATTCTCAGTAAAACGATTTGGCCTAACTCGAAGGGCTTTCATAGTTATTTATTAGGCTTGAGCGCAACTCGTCCGCAGGTTTAAACTCTGTTTTCGAGCACTTGTACCTCAGAAGATTTCAACTTTCGCTTCGACCTATGCATGAAATTATAACCTGATGTTATGTTATATAGGGACTACTTAGGAGGAAACACACGATATTCAAACTAGAGTTTGAACGCCTATATATTTGGAAATCGGCGCCCAAGCACTTGCATTGTGGCGGCAAAAACATTGAAGTGGCCAACTTATATTCAATGTGATTAACTATTAGACCGTATGCACATTCATTTACAAAAAAACTTGGCCGACCGACGTGTACTCTCGACTAAGCGAAATATGACACCGGCGGCACGAACGGCTATTTTTGAGCAACGATCAAAGCAGATCAGCATAAATTACTGTTTAAGACTGTTCTCAAATCCAAAGGGGCAATTTTATGACACAATTCGACTTTTAAGCTTAGATTTTTAGATACACATAGATTTTTCGCTATTTTCTAAAAGAGATTGACCAATTAGAAAGCCTATATTTTTGCAAACTTTTCGCTCTTTTAAAAAACTTGAAAAAAAACAGGACTCTGATTGCTGAATCTCTTTTCGAAAAAAGCAAAAATTTAGTTAAATTTAATTATTTAGTTAAAAAATAGTTAAATATCCATAATAGAATGATGCATTCGTTATGACAAATTGCACTTCATTTTATTATATGCAAGGATAACAATATAGTGAAGGGTACCGCGGTGCATTCCACGTATCTTTTTTTACAGACCGCTGAAGTCACGTGATGCTCGAATGGACCAATGCAGGTGTGCGAAAAGAGCACCACGTCACTGTAGCGGTCTGTAAAACAAGGCACATAGGATGTACCGCGGTAGCGTGTCTTTTTCGTTAGCCTCGTCTAATTTTCGTATGACGCCACTTTCATATAGAGCAGTGGTTCCCAACCTTTTATTGGTCACGCCCCACCGAAGCATCTGTTCAATCGCGATTAACCCTCCTCCGCCCCCCCCCCCCTCTTTCCCACACACACATTCTGCAACATAATCTCTTATTATTTAAAAAATTAACTATATTTCTTTGAAAGAAGCCTGGCAGAGCCTTAACAATAGCTATTCATTTTACATTTTTTTTCAAGTTATCAAAGAGATTAAGTTTGTGTCACATATGTGATGTTAACATAATTCTATAAATGAGGCGATACATCCTCACTTTTATGTCAAAAACGGATGTGTTGCTTCTTTTCAACTTACCTGAATATTTAACAAAAGTGTTATATAGTCCGCAATTTTATCTTCTCAAAATGCTTGAAGATACTCTTACATTTAGCATTAAAATAGATAACATTGATTCATTTTATAATTTTTAGTAACTTATTAAAAGATGGTGGAAAATTTGTCTTTCTATAGATAACAAAACACGTAAGAAGCAATTCAAGATTCTGACCTTTATCAAATTTAAGTTGACATTATTCCCTATCAAAACATATTTACCTTTTTTCCCTTCCCGTTTATCATTGGCTGCCATGTATTATAAGATTTTAAAATTTAAATTGTAAATGTAATGTTTTATGTTTATTTACTGTGTTGGAGGACTTGCACTACAGCCATAAATAATTACACATTTCCTTTTACAATGCTATTTAAGATTCATAAATTTTATAAAGTTGTTAGTACCACCTTTAGATATTTATAATACTTTTTAGGTTAAATATATTCAAGATGGTAAAATTAGATATGCCCTTAAGTAGTTTCACGTATAAAAGTTTTTTCATGTTACATACAGCAGAGCAAAAAGGAATACAAAACTCATTTAATAAATAATTGAAAAAGTTGGGAAAAATTGTAAAATGGAAAAATAACCAGAAAAATTATACATGCCGTAGGCTAATTGCGAAATCCGCCTCTTTGCAAAGAGCCTAGGCTGTTTGCAAAGAGGCCGGCTAATTGGAGAATCTTACTGGTATTACGTTTAGTGCTTGAATTTAATTTTAGTTTTTATTTCACCTATTCCGGCTAGGGAAATAGAAGAACAGTCACGCTGCTCACAATTAACTGACATAATATTTATGTTATGTTTTAGATATGACTGATCACTCTTAAGAGAGCTTTAAATATGTGATGTAGACATTCCCTCCAAGATAATGTATTTTGCTTGATTGCCAAATTTTAAACAGGAAATGAACGAAGAATGAATAATTTTTAGGTAGTGTATGTATTTATCTAAACACTGATTTATAGAAGTCAGTTTAATTCATTGCCGATTTCACATCAGAGTGTCGCTGATTTTAATAAACCGCTCATTGAAAACTTCAAAATGCTTGTTTGCGATTCGGTTGTAGTCTGTACTTAAGACACCTTTTTATATTCCATGAAGAAAATTTTTGCATCCAGTACTTGGTAATTTCATAGCTCATATACAGCGCAATGCAACATCCAATGTATATGAAGTATAGTGATGAGAACGTGGCATCGCAGCATCAAAGGAATATTAGGTATGGTGACGAAAACATGGCACTGCAGCATCAAATGAATGTTAGGTATGGTAACGAAAACATGGCACTGCAGCATCAAATGAATGTTAGGTATGGTGACGAAAACATGGCACTGCAGCATCAAATGAATGTTAGGTATGGTGACGAAAACATGGCACTGCAGCATCAAATGAATGTTAGGTATGGTGACGAAAACATGTCACCGCAGCATCAAATGAATATTAAGTATGATGATGAAAACATGGCACTACAGCATCAAATAAATTTGAAACATTGTGATAAAAAATAGTACACAGCATCAAAGGAATATTATGTATGGTGATGAAAACATGTCACCACAGCATAAAATGAATATTAGGTATGATGATGAAAAGATGGCACCGCAACATCAAATGAATATTAAGTATGGTAATGACAACATGGCACAGCAGTACCAAAACGTAAATACAAGTAAGTCTATTTGAAAAAATAAAACACGCATTAAGAGACCAGTGAATGCTTTTATGCTGTGGAGTCGTGGTCAGAGAAAAAAGATGTATGTAGATAATCCAAAGATAAACAATTCGGAAATTAGTAAAATATTGGGAGCCGAATGGAAATGCCTCTCAGCTGAAGAGAAAACAACATTTATAGAAGAAGCAAAAAGATTGAGTGAACAACATGCGAGTGATCTTCCTGATTACAAATACCGGTCGCGGCACAAAGCAAAGAAAGGTACGAAAACTAGTTTCCACCATCCCATGTCTCATTCTCTCAGCCACAACAGAGCCTTTCCTAATCCTTTAGATGCCCGAATATTCATGCAGAATTTTCAAATTGCACCAAGCAAGGGAGAAGCATGGGAAAATCCTATGGCCACTTGAAAGTCTTCGTACGAGATCCCTTTTATTCCATACCTGCCTACTACATACAGCACTAATCCATACTGTACAGAAAGTCAGCAGTTAACATCGATGTCTACTCATAATGTATACTCTCAAGTTTCTTCTACTTATCAACCTTATAATCTTATGTATTCGAATCAGAACCTTTGCAGTCAATATATTAACGGGAGTGCTTCTGTTTACAGTACCCCAAGTAGTTCACCTACCATACCTCACAGTAGTGTTGAGCCTCAACAAAGTGGGCCATCTCCCATCCACATGCAAGCACAATCATTGCCATCTCAAGTGCCAACTTCTGTTGTTCAAACTTTATCATCTTTTCCAGCAGCTAACAGTGAACCCCAATCAATTCAATCAACTACGCCTTTATATGGAACATTTAGTATGGATTTTGACAATGATTTACATTACTTAGTTCCACTTGATCATCAACCGTATAAATGGCTGCATCCGAATATATGAATGCTTTGTGGTCAAGTTATGAATGGGAATAATTATGTGCATAGCAACCTAATAAATTCGCATCTAAGTACCTGACAGCAATCGCAAAGTCGTTCCACCTTGGTTTGCATACAACTCATGTAAATTATTCATTGTAACTGGATGATGTGTTTCATGAGGTAGCACAACTTCACGTTGTTTAGGAATAATTGTAAGATCATATATAATATTGAACGCCAATCACTAAGTGCTTCTTCATGTGAATTCTCAACCCAACTGCTGCCAGTGAGGCTAATTATTTATATTTTTGTGTTATTTGAAAATTTTATCTATGTTAAAAACGAAATGTATTATAGTGATTTACATGGAAAATATCTCATTTGTAGTTTTAATTTATTTACTCTATTTCAGAGATATTCTATTTATATTAGATGTAAATTTCCAGCTGGGTGAAAAATGTCCGGACCAGGATACGAACCCGGGACCTCCCTGGCTGAAGCCGCCAGTGCTCTGCCATCTGAGCTATCCCGGACGATTCTGGTCGAACTTTTTCACCCAGCTAACCTTGATCATTACAGCATCTGGTCTGAAACCTGGTTCAGCTCAACAGAATAAATCTCAGGTAATGGAACTCCAGAAATCGCTGGATACGAAATTACACTAGATTAATATTAACACAATTATTCTAATTGGTAAACAAATCATATTAGATGTAAATTTCCAACTGGGTGAAAAATCCTGGTGGGATCCTGGTCCGGACATTTTTCACCCAGTTGGAAATTTACATCTAATATGATTTGTTTACCAATTAGAATAATTGTGTTAATATTAATCTAATATTCTATTTATGTCTGTTAAACTTAGTTTATTGTGCCCTCACACAAATGCATGTTGAATTCTTCCGATATTCAGCCTTTATTAGTACACCTCCCCTCTCCCCGCAAGAAATTCTTTGGAACTTAAGGCTATTCTCAAATCCAAAATTACAACTTTATGACATAAGTTTTAATTTATTGTTGTTCGAAAATGCATGAAACTAGCAGGTGCTCTTGTTCAGAAACTATGTAATCGAACTGTTTTTTCCCGTTTTTTTGCAAACTCAATAAATCTTTCAGAAAATAGTGTCAAAACTGACGCTTTGAACCGAAGTTCCCGAAGTAAGCTGGAAAACCGGTCAGCGGAGGGAGAAAAAGTCTTTGTCACGTGATCAAAATCGCTTATAACTGAATAGGTAATTTATTGATCAAAAAATGGAAAACACACACTGTAAAAAAAAGGACTAAAAAACGGAAATACTACTGGCAATCTAGACGCCAGTATTATTTACGTTTTTTTACTGGAATTTTTACCCATAAATTACAGAAAAATTTCCGTTTTTAATCAGAAAAACGGAAAATTTTCTGTAATTTATGGGTAAAAATTGCCGTAAAAAAACGGAAATAGTACTGGCGTCTAGATTGCTAGTAGTATTTCCGTTTTTTAGTCCGTTTTTTTTACATTGCAATCGCTTCCATAGTCAGGCCTTCCAATTTTATATCTTTTGCGGTAAAAAATTAATTTGTAAATGTGACAAAAAGTTTTGCGCTTGTTGAGCAGAGCAGTTGAGAACAGCTTTAATACAGAAATAAAAGTTATGTCCCACATTTAATGCCAGTTTTCCGTTAAGGCTGTTCTCAAATCCAAATGGGCAACTTTCTGACATAAGTTTTAATTTATTTTTGGTCGGAAATGCATGAAACTAGCAGGTTTTGCTGTTCAGAAATTATGCCATCGAGCTGTTTTTTCCGTTTTTTTGCAAACGCAATAGATCGTTCAGAAAAAAGTGTCAAAGTGGACATTTTGAACCAAATTTCCGCGCGAAAGGAGGAAATCCTCTCAAGAAAGGGTGAAAAACACGTTTGTCACGTGATCAAATTTGCTTATAACTCAATAGGTAATTGATTGATCCAAAAATGGAAAAAACAGTTCGATTCCAAATCGCTTCCATGGCCAGGCTTTCTAATTTTACATCTGTCCGTTAAAAAATGAATTTGTAAATGTGTCAAAACGTTTTGCGCTTGTTGAACAGAGCAGTTGAGAACAGCCTTTGAGAACAAGGCTGTTCGCTTACATAGTCAGGATTGCCAATTTTATACCTATATGTTTAAAAATGAGTTCATTTTTGTGTCAGGAAGTTTCGCGCTTGTTGAGCAGTGAACTTGAGAGCAGCTTTAAGGAATTTCTTTTAAAACTATATTTTTTTACTAATAGTCATAATTATTATATTCCAGTTTTTTCAGTATTATATTAATCTATCAACAATATTTAACTATTCTCATAGTTTCATTTCCCATTTATTAAAAATTTTATTGTAAAAAGCAGAAATGTATCAAGACACCCAAAATTCCAGTAGTGGGTATACCCTCTGTCCCTGTAATGGACATCCTACAAAAATTAATATATATAATTGTTTTAATGTATTTAGAACCATAATTTAATGAAAGCATACTAATGAAACAAAATATTTATATTCAAATAAATTTAACAATTATAGAATAACAATAATTAATAAAATATTTGAGAATTATTCGCTGTTTTAATTAATTATTGTGATTATCGCAACATGAATATTTCAATTATTTTAGATAGATGGTTTAAGATACTAAACGTCAGAAAATTACAGTTATCAAATTATTGAGACAGTGTAGGGCATAGGAGGATAATAATAATAAAAAAAATCTGAAAAAAAAAAGTTTTGGAATATTAGTGCACAGATTCGTATATTTCCCACTATTTTTAACTGATAAACTCCCCTAAATTGCTTGCTATATTACTTGTAGTAATTACAATTACAAATATGAAAGAAATAATATTGCAGGTTGAATGTTTATATATTTTGTCAGAGGTGAATAAGCAAACATTTAAGAAACAAAATGGTAGATTTACTTTTAACAACTTCTGTAACTTAATTGTTTTTATTTAAATAGGGAGAGATTGAGCCCCTCTTTTCCCTATGCCCTTAAACAATATTTTCTGCTTCAATTTTGATATTATTGCCAATATTGATTGCCAGATTATAAAATATTCAATCCACACTTATAAAGAAATTTCTATTTGATTAAAATATTGACAATTTTATTAATCACATGAAATTAATTAAAAGCAGCTATTTATAAAAATTTTGGTGTTACTATATTCTGGTAAGTGCAATTTAAAAATTAAATTTCATTAAAAGATTTTATGCACTATGAACATTATTGAAATTGCATTTTCCTAATACGTAGATATTTTACATCTATCTATATAAAAGAAAGTCTGAATTTTGTATTAATCAACGCGCAGCCCAAACTACTGAACCTAAAGTGTTGAAATTTGGGGTAAAAATTCTTCTTATGAGATAGAGTGCCGCTAAGAAAGGATTTTCTAAAATTCCACCCCTAAGGGGGGTAAAAAATCGAACGAACTTTTAAAAAATTCCTTAAAAATCTGATTTTATAGCTATTTTTCAACTGATAACATATTTTGGTGTATTTTTGTATGCTGAATCGAATGGTACTAACTAAATTCCTTTAAGTACAATAGTTCGTGAGATATTTCATATATTTCTAATTTGGCGATGTCTTTGGCGCCAAAACCTCGAAATACCTAACATTATAAGTGATAATTCATCCATATTCATTCATCTTATACGTCCGTTACTGTAGCAACGGAAGAAATTCAAATTAAATATTTTCGTTAAATCTTTTGGTTAAAGAATTGAACAGGCTATATGAGTTTGAAAAGAAAAAAAATAAATACAAACGCCAAAAAAAGAAAAAAATATATTGAATTTATTTAAAATACAAGGAAGCGATCCACTTAGAAATTAACATTATAAAACGAAAATATTTAAAAAATGAAAGCAATGTTTGTACGACTTTAAAAATTTTGTGGTACTTACATCCGGGCCATGTCAGATGCAACTGCGCCAAGCATGGCAATTACATTAATTACAGCAACCCTTATTTTTTGTCCATTTGATAGTTTATTTAGTATAGTTTTAAATTAATTTTATTATTATAATTTTTATTTATTATAGTTTATAATACGCAGTTTTATGTTATATATTTTATTTATTTATTTACTTAAAAAAATTTGCCATTTTTAACAAGGTTGTGTATTTAAGAATGTTAAATTACTTTTTTGAACGTAATTGGCAAACGATAAACAAGATTGGCAATTGTCAACCATTTTTGGCGATCTATCTCATGGTCCGAATAATGCGTATTACTTTTTTTTAATGGAAGAAATTGGAATTGAAATAATACATCGCGATTTATCACTTGCTCCTGGATAAGAAGAAAAAATGTGTACTTTTATGTCAGCCATATCCGTATGTAAATATCGCCATTAGCATTTTTAAAATTGCCAATAGCAGTAGTTACATTTCGCGCATATAAATTAAAAACAATTCTTTGTTTTAAGTTATGGCATTATTTCCTATTGTTTTACTTTTCATCTTTTTCAATGACATTAGTGTAAAAAAGCATGTATTATAAATGAAATGAGTGAAATGTTTTTATTTTGAATGAAAATAATAAAATAAGATATGGAAACATTTTTTTTATTATTGCTTGCGCCCGGCTAACATAAAAGTATCACAAAAGCCATATATTCACCTTTCTTTGGGTAGTTGTTCATGGAATTTCTGGTTAATCTTCCGTAATAGGATATTTCTTCATTCGGTGTATTAATTACAATGTTGAGAGCATCGTTTATGTATGAAGCGAAAAGTTCATGATGAATTCTATTACAGAAAATCGTATCATCATCATCTACTACCTATTTAAAACGGAAATTTGCATTTTATTCCTATTCTTTATAATATTTTGATAGGATATGCCACTATTAGTCAGGTAATGTTTTTGGAACGGTTTTTATGTATACATACAGTGTTCTACGTTGCTTAGTTTTAGTTATAGAGCTATTGGAAAAGCTATACAGAAAGGTGAACGCAATTATGAAAGATACATCTACTGTAATTATATAAAATGCAAATTTGCTTTTCCTTCCACCCGTTTATAATTTGAGTTTTACTGGATGTATTTTGATGACACGTACACTGTTAGTCAGATTATTTTTTGTGGATGGTTGGTACTTCTTGCATGGATGGTACTTCTCTGTAGCGAAGTTTTCTTCTGGGTTATTAATTTTCTGAAACACAAACTTGGCAACAAATCAGATTGCAGAAAATTAGATTACAAGAGAAAGTTCCAAAACTAGGTGAACCCGAATGTGAAAGATTACCTTTTATTTAAAGTTCTACTGAACGTATTTTGATTGGAGTTGCACAGTTAGGTAATATTAGGGATTGTTGCAATATTTGAAATGTCATTCTACATTTTTAGTTATGGAACTATGAGGAAAGTTCTCAGTGGTGTAGTTAAAAAATAAGTAGGATAAAATCTACAGGCGGAGGGTATATATTAGAGAGTATATATGTTATAGCTATGGAGTGCAGAGTTTCTAAAAAACACCAGAAGGTCTACGGCGTATAGTCTATACTATATTCCTAAAAATTCTACAATCACGTTAACTTGATTATGAAAGATATATTTAACAATCAACTTCAAATATAAAATAAAAAGGACAATTTTGGTTCAAACGCTTATAACTTGAGTACTTTTCAATGGATTTTGAGAAGATTTGCATTGTTAGATAAATTTTCAAGAAAGTGTTTCATATATAACACATATTATTCTACGTTGCTCAGTTATAGAATTATGTACGAAAGTTCTTTAATCAGTGAACCCTATTTTGAAATATTAGCCTTTTTAAAAGGTTCTACTGAGTTAATTAGCACTGTTGTTAGATATTTTTTCAGGAAAGATTTCAGTATATAAGACATATTGTCCTACATTGCTTTGCTATAGAATTATAGCTAAATGTTGTATTATCTGGTGAACCCGATTATGAAAAATTAGTCTTATTAGAAGGTTTTACTGAACGGATTTTGATGAGATTTGCATTTTTTAATTTTCAGGGAGGATTTTAATATGCTACATATTGTCCTTCCGTTCTTTTTTACATTGAATTATAAATAATCTACTAAAAGATTTGCTTCATAACAGTCCAAATTTTGTCTGAGACATTAGAAGATATAAAACCGTAATGACGTTCATATTGTTTTCAGCAACGCGTATGATCATTAGAGATAAATGTATTTATTGCTATAAAACACAAGATCAAATACACCGATATATTTCGTTTGATTAAAGTTTCGCTTGGAGAAACCGACCAGCGTAGCGGGCGAAGGCTTCTACTACTATATGTAAAGCGTAAATTCCTATTTCATGCCGATTGATTATAACTCAGATTCTACTGAACATAATTTTGAAGAACTTACACTATTAGATAGTAAATTTGGTTTATAAATAGTTTAATCTAAAAATCATCGTTCCAAGTTGCTTAGTAATAGTTACGGGGGTTCTAAAATTAGGTGAACTCGATTAGGAAAGATTTCAAGTTTTACTGAATGAATTTTAATGACAATTGCACAGTTAGTTAGATAATATTTCAGGGATTTTTTCAATATTTATAATATCTTTCAAATTTTTTAGTTACGAAGCTATGCGGAAAAAGTTCTCTTTGGTATAGTAAAGAAAATTGGAGGATAATACGCTACAGACAAAGAATGTATACTAGAATGCTATAGTTATGGAAGTTGTGCAGAGTTTCTTTAAAAATCCAGAAATGATGCGATGTATACCTACCCCTACATCCCTGAGAGTTTTATATAATCAGGTTAACGCGATTATGATAGCTATATTTAACTATCTCATTGTATATAAAATGCAAAGAGAAATTTCATTCCGGCCGCTTTTAAATTTACTTCTACTGAATTGATTTTGATGGGGCTTACATTGTTAGTTAGATAATTTACAGAAAAGATGTTAGTATAAAATATAATGGTCTACGTTGCTTAATTAAATAATTATGGGTAAAGATCTAAATCAGGTGAACCCAATTTCGAAAGATTGGCTTTTTTTTAAGGTTCCACTGAATGAATTTTCACGGGATTTAAACTGCTAATTAAATTATTTTTATGAAATGTTTCGGTACATTTTCCAGTTTAAACGATCCTGCTAAGTGGATTTCGATGGAACTTGCTCGGTTAGTTAATTTTTCAGCGAATGTTTTAGTATAAAGCACATATCATTCGATTGATGTTGCTTGGTCGTCAGGTTGCTTGATTATAGAATTAAGGCTGAATGTTTTAGAAGCAGGCGAACCAAATTATGAACGATTAGCCTTTTCAGTATGTCCAATTAACAGATTCTGATGAGATTTGCATTGATATTTTTTCATGAACCCTTTTAGTATATTACATATTGTTCTATCGCTCTTCACCGAATACTACATTAAATGATCAACGAAAGAAGTTAGCCCTTAACAGCCTAAATTTTGTATGGCTCAAAAGATATAATAGCGTAATAACGTTCATATTGTTTTCACCAATTAGACTGGGCATTCCAGGTAAATGTCCATATTGCTTTAAAACACATGATCAAATTCACAGATAAATTTAGTTTGGTTCAAGGTTTCTTTAGAAAAACTGACCAGCGTAGCGGGCGTTAGGCTGCTAGTTTAATATATTTTTTAGAGTGCACACTAACAATATTAAAATTCCTATTTATAGGGAAAATAGCAATAATGCGTTCAAATAAAGTTTTATTAGCATTAAAAGCGATATTTTTATATTGGCCTCGCGTCAGAAGCTAACAGCCGAAGAAATCTTCAAAGATCTCTGTTCAATCATCCTCTTTGATTCTGTTCATTTCTGTGGATTAAGCACGAAATTCGATTAAATATATTAAAAGTGTGTTTTATTTATTGATTGATGAATGTTCTAATTTAGTTATGTAATATAAGCTGAGTCAGCTGGTGAGCTATTTATATGTACTCGTATTAATTTAAGTACAAACGGATTTATATTTCGTAATCGTCTGCATGCTCTAGAGATGGATTATAAAAAAAAAAAAAAAAAAAAAAAAAACACGCTTGAAAATTAAAAACAATAAAAATAGAGTACATTTCGATACAGTTTTCAAATAAATTGCGATATAGTTTCCAAACAAATTGCATTTGAAAGTACATTTTAATCTCTATTCGGCGGTGTAAAAAGTGAAAATGTGCGATGTTTAGAAGTTTAAATAATTGCAGTAAAAGTTGAATTCAATCGTCTGCTGTTGCCACCGTTAAAATGCCGTAATCGTTAAGCACAGACTCATTTGTCCTTTATAATAATAATAAATAAAGGAATAACACATAAATAGAACATAATTGAAAGTGACCTGTAATATATTTTCAAGCTTAAAGTACTTAATTTCTCTCCTAACGGATGTCAACTCGCCTTCCATTTTGGAAACCATTGATCTCTGCAATGATTGTCATGTTATTTAATTTTTTTTAAAATTAGCATATTGTAAGCGCTCTTTAAAATTTAACAGAATATTAAAAAATCTAGCTTCATTTTAAGAGTTTATAAAAAAAAAAAAAAAAAAAAAAAGTAATACGAATGAGGGGGGGGGGGGGGGGTTAAATATTTGAGAACGGCTATAAGGAAATTCGTGTTTTTAGGTAGTTTCATATGAAATACTACCTATTGGAATGTCCCCTGTGTTGGAATTTCTGAAAAAATTTTGCAGATCTACACCGATCATGACCCCTAGAACCCAAAACCACCCCAGTAAAAATTTATATATATATATACATAATAACTTTTTTATGGACACGATAACTTCCATAATTCTGCACAAACCTCTTCCAAATTGATACATAAAATCTCGGTCAAGATCGTTAATGGGCAAAATCGGACCAAGGAGGTGGAAATATGTAGGGGTTTGTGAAAATCGAAAACTCCCCGTAACTTCTTAATTATAATACATATCGAATCAGTTTAAAGGTATTATTACTTCTAAAAAAAGGGCAAAAAATTTATGTATGACAGATTTTTGATAAAATAAAAATTGGGCTCAAGGGGCGAAAAAAATAGGGTTTTGGGGAGAAAAAAAAATTATAACTTCATCAATTCTCAAGATATCAAATCCAATTAAATTTATTATAAATCGTTTTAATATTATCTATAACTTTTATATTGGGAAGTTTTTGATAGGACCAATTCGTACCGAAAAAATAAATAAATAAATAAATAAATAAAAATAAAAACGAAAACAAAAAAAGGGAGGGGGGTTGAAGAAGAAAAAAATCCATAACTTCGTCAATTCACAAGACATAAATTCCACATGAATTTATATCGTATTATTATTATTATCTACAACTTTTATATTAATAAGTTTTTGGTATTACCAATTCTTACAGCAAAAACAAATTAAAAATAGCGGTTGAAGAAAAAAATCATCGTATTAAGGGTGTACTCAAATTCAAACTGCTTATTTTCTGAATCTTTTAAATTAATTTTTGCTCTCAAACGTATCCGTTTGGTAGGTTTTTTGATAGAGGCAGAATATATTTCAAAAAATGATGTCAAAGTGGATATTTTGAACCGAATTTCCAGAAACGATTGCGTTGGAAACGCAAAAATATTAACCTACTGAGAAAATAATTGTTGATAAATCAAATTTTAAGTAATTGAACGAAAAAAAAAAGCAGGTCGCTTATAAATGTCTTGAAAAATCACGTCAGCAAGTTTCATGTTTTTCCTTTTAAAAATGAATCTGAAAATTCGTCAGAAAATTTCGAGTTGTTGAGCATGGAAAAGTATTTTTTTTTTTTTAATACCGCCTTAAGATGATTCAGATAAAACCAGCTCTTATATAAAAATGAAAATAAAAACTCGTCAAAAGCAGCCAGATAAAATTGTTAAAGTGGGTTTATCACTAATCATGATTTAGTTTTTTGTTGAAATTTATACTTAATTTCGAAATCTACATGCGCCTGTAGGCGGAGCCGGCAGCTATTTTTAAATTTTCTCCCTCTCTCGACAACGCGAATCTTTCTGACACGTTCTTAAATTAATTTTTTTCTGAAAATGCCTGAAATTTGCAGATATTGTTCAGCCAGATATCAAATTCCTCTTGCTAGCGTTAAACGCATGGCTGTGGAATGAATTCCCTTTTTAAAAGTATCTTCTCAGAAAATTAGCATTTTAAACTTTTTTCTGTGTACTTTTCTTAAAGGGCGTCTCATTCTATTTTAATTAACAAAATGTTTGTAAAATGTATGCTTAATTTTATATGAACTGTTCGTTCACTCACAGCTCCCCAGCTTTGCTAAGATTTTAACGCACAAAATGTTACATCAACATATAGTATATCAGAATGTTAAAGCACTAAATTAAACTGTAATGTTATAACATTAAAAAAAAAAAATCTAAAATATGTTTAATATTTTTGAAGTCAATAATATAACTATTACTTTAATTTTCGTTCCACTCCTCAGCTTACGAGAGCTCAAGTTAAATTCAAAGGAACATTAAGAAAGGGAATCGAAAATATTTATATGCACTCGTAGTTCGGAAAGGACCTCTTGCACACAAGGAATATGATAGTTAGAAAAACAAACTTTCAAAATGGATTTTGCGCACAAGGAATGTGACAGAAAAAAAGCTTTAAAAATGGATTTCGGTTAACCGAGAGTTTCGGTTAAAACAGTTCCGGATAAAAGAGGTTATACTGTAATTGCATTAACTTATATAACTGTTCGGCTTTATTGTATCTGATACTTATTTTAAATGTGAAGAATGGAAACTTATGTTATCTCGTAAGGAAAAGTAAAAGGCTAGTCAAATTTAGACAAAAAAACCAATATTTTATTAACGAAGTATAAGTCCAAAGCATAAGGAACAGTTTGCAATCAACTAATTTGCATAAAAGTTTAAAGAATATTTTTATCGTTTTATTTAAATAACCATCGATTGAGCGGTAATGCCCGACATGGTAGGGTAACTGCGCTCAGAGTTTGAATACAACATTTAAGTAAGACAAAAGTCACATATGTAGTTGTGTGGGCTGTTCACACCACTGCAGACTTTTTGCGACCACTTTACACATATTGTGTTACACATATAGTGGGCTACTTTTTTAAATTTAGGTTTTTTGATTTTCACCACTTTTTTGAAATCGTAAAATTCTTCTTGTTTAATGACATAGATAATTAAGGCGAAAACAGGGGAATTTTACCATTTCAAAAAAGTGGTGTCAATCAACAAATTTGAATTTAAAAAAAGTCGCCCACTGGCAACACTTCTGCAATTCCACGCGAGCGCCATTACCCGTTATCGCCATGTTGGGTCTTAATGCATTATAATTGGCGTAACAATGCACTACAAAAATAAATAAAAGCATGAAAGTACAGCTAAATGTATATGTTTTGTAGACATAATGAGTAAATTAATATTTGAAAATAAGAGTGTACACTTACCTTCAAGTTAGATGTTGTAGAATTTTATAATAAAACAACTTTAAACTAATAACGTGAGGACACAAAAATACTTTCCTCCCGACGGGCACTAAATCCTCACTGGGAACTTAGGATGAAGTTCGCTAGGTGTCAGTACCAATCGCACGTTTTCAATTCTATTCTGTTTAGAGATATTTGGTGAGCGGGATTGCCCTTCTGAGCGTCATTACCCTACTTTCCCCTACATGTTATTTTCTCTGGTCAATATCTCACGATTCAAGCCACTTTTTTAGGGCTAATTTTATTTTTTCATTGTGACTGTCAACATCCAGTTCTTGACATTGCGTAAGTGCTTTTTCAAATCCACAAGAGGTGCTTTTTTATTCCCTTGCAGTTTCAAAACGGCTCCTTGAAAATTATGCATCATGCAGGACCCACGCATTTTTAACACTTTCCAGTATAATGGAAACGTGTTTATGAATTCCATTTGTCTGTTTCTGTTTGTCCGCGCCCTAACACGCGTAAATATACTTGGATACCCATGCAATTGATATATGTCATGAAGGTTTACTACAGTGCGTCTCATAAATATAAAGACACTGATATTTTCCAAATAATATTTTAATAATTCAGTATTCAAAATTATATTTATGCATATAACGAAAAGTATGTGCCAAGAAAACATTTTACAGTAAATTAAATTAGAATTAAATAATTTCAACTCGAAAATTAATAAATGTAAATAAATTTGCTGTCTCATAAATATAAAGACATTTTACATACTTTTGAATTACCGTCCAATAAATAATCCATTCTTATTAATGACAGAAAATATTCCAGCTGGCATGCTTTTTATTAAGTTCCATAACTATTTTGGCTTTATATCAAACCAACTTCGTGAGATTTCTTTTTTCAACTCAAGGACGTTTGAAAATTGTCTTCCAGATGCATATACACTGCGAACGAGAGTGCCACAAAGATTCTTAACTGGATTTAAATCAGGGTTATGTGCGGACCGCACCGTGACATGAACATTGCTACCGGCAAACCATTTTTTGTGAGTCTTGATGTGTGAATCGATGCATTATCCTGATGGTACAAATAATTCCGACCACCAAGAGTTTCAGAAATTGGCTACAACTGACTATCAAGCAGTTCAATATACTCTTTAGATGTCTGTTTACCTTCCAGAAAAATATCCGTAGTTCCATTAAAAGAAAAGGCACACCACACCATAACAGAACCTCCCCTTTTCTGCCTACTGAAGAAGGTTCGAGATTAACGTCTTAAATCGTGCGAGTAGGAATTCCAACCATCTGGGCCATCCAAGTTAAATCTCTTTTCATCTGAAAAAATGTCTTGTATCCATTCGTCCTTCCAGTGCATATGATCTTTAACCCGGATTAACCTCCGTTCTTTATGTTCTATTTTCAGTAAAGAAAATCTGCACGTATGTCGGCATACAATGTTTTTTCTTTCTTTTATACGACGATGTACTGTATCCTTTTGGACCATACCATAAACTCGTTGAGAAACTTATCGGAGTGACATTTTTTGCGACGAAACAAGTCGCATGATCTTGCGATCGAGTCTTTCACTAGTTTTTCTCGGTCTGCCAGATCGTTTTCTCGAATTTAAATTGTAAGTTTTTGATAAAATTTTATAAAGTGCAGCTCTGATTCTCCATTTTTTTTTTACATATTTGACAAACTGTTAAGCCATTAGCTTTAAATTCACGTATTTTACAAATTTCATCTTTAGAAATTTCAATGTTCCCCGACATCTTTGCAATTGAAACAAGTCAAACAACTTTGCTCGTTTGGGTAAGTTAAAGTGTATTTCTGCGCGTGCCCATTAATTCTGTACGCGCGCATTCGAAAAAAATTTGCATATGAAGCAGTTTCAAGTTTATATTTATGAGACAGCGTAATTTTTTATTTTTTTTATTATTCGAGACGAAATTATTTTACCTAAATTAAAATCCCTATAAGAGATTCATTTCAGAGTTCTTAATATGAGGTATAAAATTTAATTTCTTTTAACTGAATTAATAAAATGTAATTTCAAAACATCTGTGTCTTTATATTTATGAGACGGACTGTATATGGCATGTTCGGTATTAAAATGAAGTTTGTAGTAGTATTTATAGATCGTTTAGAGGGGACACTAAAACATTCCGTTACATAACGGCCTATGGAGAAAATTTGTTTGCGGTGTATTTTAAAAATGTTACACTATTTTAAATATATTGAAACTCGTATATACCCCCGAGGTACACTACAAGAGGCTTGCTATAGAATAGGGTGTGCATAGCGTTCATCGCTCATTTACAGGGACGCACAAAAGAATTCGTTTATAGTATTAGCTGTTAGTGCTGGACGTGCGTTTTCAGTTGTGGTATACGTTCTTAAATTAAACTACTTTTTGCGTACTACTTGGTGAGTATAAATTCTATAGATCATATACAGGGCAGCAAAAAAAAAAGATCACGAGTATATTTCCGAAATTACTGAAAAGGGATTTTTCGACTGTGCTATGCGTTTCCTAACAGAACAAAATTTTACTATACTATTACTATGTAGTATATATACAAATCACAGGACTGCACAAAAGAATTTGGACATATTCCCAACGATTGGTGGTAATTACTAAAATTGGGTTTTCAAATGTGTTATGCGTTTTCTACAAAAGTATCTAATAAGTTATTACTACACCACAGAAATATCTATGTATTCGCGATAAATCACGGGCCGTTCCCGTCATATCTCTACAATTTTTATAGGGTTTTCTCTCCGAACTGTACTTTCACCTTTGGCCAAATAGGCAATTCACTGCATTATATCCTAAACTGTAACATGACCTCACATTTTCACCTAGAAAGGCACAGTCAACATCATTATCATCATGGTTTTCCTTAGCCTTGAAGAAGCCAAACCTATTCCAGAAAATAATAGACTGCGTTAGACTAATCCATAATTAATATATATTTCAAAATGTCTTGCCGCCAATTGACTAAATGCTCTAATAGTTTTATTAATATGTAAATTTTTCATTACAAATTCCACAGACCATGAACTTATTCTTCTAGAAAAAAGTGACTATCTGTACAGTCCATAAGCTTTGTAATACTTTGCCGGAATATAAGGTGGAAGATGTCAAATGGGCGTCGCTGGATAGGGCTAGTAGTTCTTCAAGGTTCAACTATAGTTGAACCTTGAACCTTGTTTAGTTAGACATAATCTTTCACGTTGTTAGACGGAAGTTTCCTAAAAGTATTCTGGACGTTTTGGAAAGTGTTTCATAATCTATGCTTGATGCATGATTTTTCTTTCTTATTTTTTATGCATCCCTTCTACAATTTTTTGCTGAAGGCTGTTCTCAAATCCAAAGGGTAAACTTTCTGACATAAGTTTTAATTCATTTTTGTTCGGAAACGCATGAAACTAGAAGGTGTTGTTATTTAGAAACTATGTCATCGAACTGTTTTTCCGTTTTCTTGTAAACGCAATAGATCGTTCAGAAAATACTGTCAAAGTGGGCATTTTGAACTGAACTTCCGAACGAAAGAAGAAAATCCAGTCAGTAAGGGGAGAAAAATGCTGTGTCACGTGATGAAAATAGCTCAATAGGTAATTTATTGATCCAAAAATGTAAAACACAGTTCGATTCCAAATCGCTTCCATGGTCAGGCTTTCCAATTTTATGTCTTTCCGTTAAAAAATGAATTTGTAAATGTGTCAAAACGTTTTGCGCTTGTTGAGCAGAGCAGTTGAGAACAGCCTTAAATGATATAGCGCATTCCCGGTATCACTGATCGATCATATGCAACATATGACGATATTAACTGAAGCTTCTTTTTGCAATAACTTTTGTTTTTAGGCAAGGTACCTTTACTATTATTATAAATACCCTAATTTTTTTTTTTTTTTATGCGCGGAGAAAAAAATTGTTTTTCGGTTGATTAAAGGGTACCAGCTGTTTTAAGAAATAAATAAATAAATAGTATTGCTAAATATCCATCAAAAATTTTGTTTCTAAGTTATCAACTCTAAACTGCTATAAATACACATAATAGTATTCTACGAAAGTTAGTGAATGAAAACTGCCCTCGAAATATTTCAATAGAAAAGATATTATATCAATGAAAATGTACTTCCATTCTTTTCTACCATTATAAATAGATATGTTACGCCTAAAAAAAAATTTCAACAGCAACGACAAAAGAAAAACGTTTTCGTGCGCGAATCGTTTCCCACTGACGGAATAGAAGACGCGCATATTGTGGGAAGTAGAAGTTATTTTATTTTGATTTATCAATGGTATTGAAACATTTCGCAAATAATAAAACGAGAGAAAAAAAATGTCACCGAAGCTTTTCGAAGAAGGCAATGAAATTTTTTTAGCTAAAATTAATTATTATTTTTTTTGTTGTTGTTTATATCAATCTACGTGAAAAAAAGTAAAGCACGTTTGTATATAAAGTTAAATAGAGAAACATGCACACCAGAGTTAGATTCTAACAAAATTTTAAGGGAATTATCGCGAAAATACTATTTTTAAAATCAGTTGCTCAATGGTGTATCCAATGAAAAGTTGTGTTATTAATGTACAAAGTTTTGTTTTGTTTGTTTTAAGCTAACATTTTGAAGAGAAAAGAGGAAAATAAAGTAAAATTATTGGTTACAGTGAATTCTAAATAGCACAGCGTATTTGAAAAATGGCGTGGCGCACTTGGAAAATGGCACGGCACTGGGTTGTGCTAATTATGCCTAGAATAGTCTATGTATAAAAAAAAATAAACGAAAGAAATCGTATACCATAATGTTGCAATATTTAAGTAAATTTTCTTAGCATATATAGTGTAAAATTTGCTATTGTTAACTTTTTTTAATCACCCTGTGCATTAAGATAAGTAATCATATAATTGACTTCAAATATTTTTTGTGCAATTCGAGTCTTAGCTATTATTCTGTCTTGGAATTTTTAGTGTACTTAACTTTTATACCATAATGACGCAAGGGCCTCTTTGTACTAAAATTTATAGTAGGCAAACTACAGAGTAACATAGTATGTTCAAACAATAACGTCCGTAAATGATTTTATATGATGGCTATATTCAAATGCAAACTATTTACCTTTACAGAATATTTACATTTCATAGCAAATAAACCATCTCTTTTTAGGGTTTCGTTCATCTGACGAAACCCTATTCGTCTCGCTCCTTTGTCTGTCTGTCTGTCCGTCTGTCCGTCACAGAGCCCGTTCTCGGAAACTATACATGTTGGAGACTTGAAATTTTGAGTACTTATAGCTGAACACCTCATATGAAACGACAAATCCTAAAATTTTGTAAAAGTCTTAAGTTTAACCCTTTGGGCTCCCACATGTGTATTTCAAACAATTCTTTCTAAGTCAGCCCCTAATAAGGTTGGAGCCATGAAATTCCGCATACTTATAGCTGAACACCTGAGACAACAAGACAAATCATAAAATTTTGAAAAAAGTTTTATATTTAACCCTTTGGGCTCCAACTTGTGTTTTTTAAGCAATTTTTTCTAACAGAGCCCCTAATTAAGTTAGAGACATGGAATTTTGAATTATTATAGTTAAACACATGAGCCCACACAACAAATCATAAAACTTTGAAAAAGTGCTATATTTAACCCTTTGGGCTCCAATTTGTGTATTTTCAGCAATCCTTTATAACAGAATTCCTAATCAAATTGGAGGCATGCAATTTTGCATTCTGATAGCTAAACACCACAGATCACACGGCAAATAATAAATTTCGAAAAAGTTTTTTGTTTAACCCTTTGGAGTTCAGCTTGTGTATTTTAAGCAATTCATTTTAATAGAGTCCCTAAGTGAATTGGGGAGTTGAAATTTTGCATACTTTTAGCTGAACTCCTCAGATCACACTCCAAATAATAAATTTCGAAAAAGTTTTATATTTAACCCTTTGGACTCCAGCTTGTGTGTTTTAATAAATTCCTTTTAACAGAGCCCCTAATTGTATTGGAGACTTGAAATTTTGCATACTTATAGCTGAAAACTTCAGATCACACGACATATAATAAATTTCGAAAAAAAGTTTCATATTTAACCCTTTGGACTCCAGCTTGTGTATTTTAAGCAATTCGTTCAAACTGAGCCCATAATTAAATTGGAGATTTGAAATTGTGCATACTTATAGCAGAACAACTGAGGCCAGGCGACAGATCATAAAATCTTGAAAAAGTCTTACATTTAACCCTTTGAGCTCCCAGATATATATTTTAAGCAATTCTTTCTAAATGAGCCCCATAATTAAGTTGGAGACATGAAATTTTGCGTACTTATAGCTGAACACTTCAGATCACACGACAAATAATAAACTTCGAAAAACGTTTTATATTTAACCCTTTGGACTCCAGCTTGTGTATTTTAAGCAATTCTTTCTAACTGAGACCATTTAAATTGGAGATTTGAAATTTTGCATACTTATATCAGAACACCTGAGGCCAGGCGACAAATTATAAAATCTTGAAAAAGTCTTACATTTAACCCTTTGAGCTCCCACATATATATTTTAAGCAATTCTTTCTAAATGAAACCCATAATTAAGTTGGAGACATGAAATTTTGCATACTTATAGCAGAACACCTGAGACCACACGACGAATAATTTTTTTTTTTCGAAAATCGTTTTATATTTAACCCTTTGGACTCCAGCTTGTGTTTTTTAGTCAATTCTTTCTAACTGAGCCCCTAATTAAATTGGAGACATGAAATTTTGCATACTTATAGCTGAACGCGTGAGATCATAAGACAAAATATGAATTTTTGAAAAAGTCTTATAATTAACCCTTTGGGCTTCAACTTCTGTATTATAAGCAATTATTTCTAACTGAGCCCTAATTAAGCTGGGGATATGAAATTTTGCATACTTATAGCTGAACACTTGTGATCACACGGCAAATGATAAATTTTTCAAAAAGTCTTATATTATTGACTCCTCTGGGCTCTAACTTGTGTTTTTTAAGCATTTTTTCTAACTTAGCCGCTAATTAAGCTACAACGAGCTAGTTTCAGTTGAAGGCTCCGGGAGAGGGTGGGGTCAATTGTTCCCCAAACCTCTCATCTGATATATCATTTGACCACCCTTCGGTCACTCTTTCATTTTATGCACAATAGCCTTTCATATTTTATTTCCACTTGGCCAGGAGGGCTTTCCTATTTTAAGTTTTATGGGTCCAATTTCCTCGACTAATATAAGTGCGAATAGGTTCTAAAATGGAGTTTTGTCGGGCAGACGTTTGTTTAGAATAGAGTGCACTCTCTAGTTGCGAATTGTGGAGCTAACAGATTTTGCAAAAGGATAGTGTTTTGAGAGAAATATTAAACGAAACCCTCTGAGCGATCTGTGATCACACTTACCCACTTGTTTTCTTTATGTTAGAGTTGGAACGTTAGATCAATTGGCAGAAAAATACAGAAACTAAATTGGATCATGGAAAATTTCATACGTCATTTAAAAAGGCATCTTTTTCAAAATTTTAAACACTTTAGTGTTTAATCCTACTTAGAATGTATGATTTAAAGTATTTTTAACCTGTTTTCATCAATTTTTTAAAAATAATTAAAGGCTTAAAAATCGTTACTATTACCTGAAATGCCTGTAGCTTTTTACCTACACCACCATTATTTTATGGCTTAGTAATATTTTTTAGCTGTGAATAATTAGGATAACTTTTTCTTTTACATAAAATTGGCTGTTACTTGCACGTAATTACTGAATGTGAGATTGATGCTGAATATTTTTTTATTGAATGATCTGGAATAAAAAGACTAAATTTTAGCAATCTTGGATATGTGCTCGTAAAAAATTTACTTATAAAGATATAAATTTGAATATTTTTTTCTTTAACATGTAGGTTATTAATTGTCTTATAGTCAAAATTTCATGTTTGCAGTTAAATGGTTTGTTTTCTTTAATTTTTCAAAGAAAAATTTTAAAGTTTTTTAAAGATTACTAGCAAAATCCGCGTCTTTGCTCACGTAATAGTTGAAATATGCCAAGTATTATTTGTGTGCCTATTTTTATTAGAAGAAATTATACTGCTATGAATAATTAAAAAATTACTAATTAAGCCACAGTTTGACTAAACTTCATTATTACACTCTGTATTAGTCGATAATAAGACTTAAATTAATGAGAATAACTAAAACTAATTCTAAATAAATGATGATTTTGAATGTATTTTGAAGCTTTTAAGCTCATTTCCGTTTTCATTTGAAGTTTTTAGAAAGCACGCATTTACATCTTAAAAATAACCATCATGCCATATTCCAAGCTTCTAGTCTAACGGTCTACACCATCCGCTCACCCCCCCCCCCTTCCCACACACCTGGTGGTATTAGCACTAACATAAAATGCAGGCTATGTCGAAACAGGGATTGTCAGCATCAATCTGCCAACATTAATTTTGAAATCAGTTTGGTATTTCCTGAGATTGCATACAAATCGTAATTGAGAATTTTTTTTAAAAATGCTTTTCGCTCATTTTACTCTTTTTAAATTTCGAATCTTTTGGAAACTGCTCTTGGAGAGCGCTTGCATCTTATAAGTATCTACCATGCCAAATTTTTAGTTTCTATTTGTAACAATTCAATAGAAATCGTAATTTAGAACATTTTCAGAACACTTTTCGATTATTTCGCCCTTTTTTGAAATTTCGAAGTTTTTTGTAAAAAAAATTGTAATAATTGTTTTTTAACAGTTATTACAGAGTATAAAATGTAGTTGTACATAGTTCTAATAATTTTACCCATCTCAGGGATCTGTTTAGGAAGGAATTAGGTCCTTTAAAGGATCCTTCACAAAATTTTTCACCTTTAAAAAGGACTCTTCACAAAATTCTTTGTCCTAAAAATAGGCCTTTTACAAACTTTTCCAGCTGAAAACTGAAAACTAAACCTTTCACGAATTTAATCATTTAAAAGTGAAATCTAGCCTGTCACTTTTACATATATATAGAAAATATATGTGTTTTACATACATATATCTTCTTTAAAACTTATAAAAAAGAACCTGAATATAACAATCTTTTTTAATTCACAAAAGGGACTAGATTTTTTACAAATGTAAAAAAGCTGTTCACAATTTCACAAAAACAGGACCGTGAGAGAAAAGTCTGGACAGACCCCTGCATCTAACATAATAGGAAACATTGAACATCAACATGGTTATGATCCTATAACCCCCATATACCTCTGTATCGTGAAAAAAATCAAACTATCGAGGGCTAGACTTAGACATCGAACTCATAAGAACTGGCGTTCATTTTTAAGCTTTTTTTATTCACGCTAGAACAACACAACACAGCACACATAAAAAAACACAGGACATATAAAAACGTAATATCTGAACTTAAATTCTATCGGAACTTGCTCGCCCCTCGCTGATTCAAACGAACGTTCTCGGTCGCTACAGAAACGACTCTCTCCACGGTGCCCTCTTCGAGATTTCCGTCCAGCTTAATTGGCGACCACGTGGGAGTCTGATTCATCTTATAAAAAAGTTTATGTCTACAAGACTACAAGTGTTAGTCAGCAATTCTCACCGAAAATTATTTACATCATTAAAATCAGTTTACTAACTTTACATCTGGATTTCGTGAAGGCATTGACAGGCGGCTTATAGTTTAGGCATCTGGAGGGCCCAATTTAAAGTGTTTACTACGTTAAGTGGTCAGGTTTTTGCATGAGCTCAGATGAAACGTCACACCTCACATAGAGCAAATGGGAGGTAATACGTACTTCACTTTTATGAAGAAACAACAACAACAAACAAGAATATAATGGTTAGAGGATAAATTTCAGTACGAAACCTGATGTATATTCAAATTTTGTCATTTTAAATAAATAGGCCTGTTATATCGAAATTTCGAAAATCCTTCCTACCAATTTCTCCCTTTATCTTATTTTTTTGAGTCGCAGGGCTTTAATTTTTCTATATAATTTAAAAACATACAGTAGATTTCGTTTGATTGGAACATATCGGTTTTATTACGATCCATCTCGGCAGAGCACTGTCTTGTTTTGTTTTTGACCTTTTCCCCCTATTGAACGGTGTTCCAAGCAACCGGAATTTACTGTATATAATATAACCATTATATAATTAGAATTCATCATCTTTCTCATTTTATTAAAATAAAATAAATAAGCATCAGTAGTAGGAAAAGGACAGTTCGGGGACAGCCGGCGGCGGTATTGCGGTATGCACCGCCTGCGGCACCGCCGCCTGCACCGCAGCACCGCCGCCTCCACCCCCGTGCCCCCTCCTCCCACACCGCCTCCGGTCCCGCCTGCGACAAGGCACCCCCTCCAACACCGCCCCCTAGCGGGAAAAATAGCGTTTTTAGAGTATTTTTCTGCTATAACATGAGAGTTGAACGTTAGATCGACTAGATTATCATACTATAAGATGAAGATTAAATTTACATTTGAATTTTGAACAACCTTTACCTTAATGAGTATTATTAATTAAGCAAAACAATGCAAAATATCAATTTTAAAGGAAAAAAGCTGATTTCTGTAGATTTTCTTTCAACTGCAAGATCAGAATATCAACTTACATGGAGAAAGTTAAACACATATTTGAATTTTGGTTGATTAACATCTTAATGAGCATTATTAATTAAGCAAAACAATGAAAAATATCAATTTTTAATGAAAAAAGATAAATTTTTTCAAGTACAAGATCAGAATATACTCTTAAATGGGGAAAGTTAAACGCGTACATTTGAATTTTGAAGAATCTTTACCTTAATGAGCATTATTAATTAAGCAAAACAATGAAAAATAACAATTTTAAAGGAAAAAAGCCGATTTCTGTAGATTATTTTCAACTACAAGATCAGAATATGAACTTAAATTGAGAAAGTTAAACATATATTTGAATTTTGAACAATCTTTACCTTAATGAGTATTATTAATTATGCAAAATAACAAAAAATATAAATTTTAATGGAAAAAGCAGATTTATTTATTTATTTATTTATTTTTCCCAACCATAAAATGTCTTAAAATCGTCTTAAAATGGAAATTTAAACATACATTTCAGTTTGAGAACAACCCTCACCTTAATTAATTTTGATTAACTGAACAAATAACAAAAGTTAATATGGAATAAAAAGATGAATTTTATTAACTTTTATACTAGTTTGAGATTTTAACAGACATTTAAACACTAGTTATGTAAGATTTAAAACCTTAGACAAATACGTCCTAAGACATATATTAATTAATCAAAATAAATTCAATTTTCAGCTTAATCAATAACTGAAAATTTATCATTAAATATATATATATATATATATATATATATATATACATGATTGTACATATAAAAATAAGAGTTTACAAGCTAATTTCCTTAATTTTTAGAAGATTCAACAGAATATTTTCAACAAGTCTGGTATAAGAAAAAATAATTTCAACCCCTATTCACTATCGTCAACCGCTCACATTCCTTAAACTTGGGGGAACACAACAATAGAGTTTGACGTCACAGAAGCATATCGGGAAAATGTTTACATTCAAGAAAAATATCAATTTTTATGCTTCTTCTCAACTGTTAAATGAAAGATATAAACTTATATTTTAGTTTTGAACAATCATTACCTTAATGATTATTAATAATTAAGCAGAACACGGGAAAATATTTCTTTTTTGTGAAAAAGACACATTTAAACGAATTCGGTTAACATTTACACTACTTTGAGATTTCATCGTCCTTTTTTAGACGTTAGTTATGTAATATTTAATTCCTTACACGACTATACCCCAAAATATATTCAATCTAATTTTCTTAATTTTAGCAGATTCAACAGAATTTTTTCGATAGGGCTAGTAATAAGATAATAACTCAAGACCCCATTCACTGCATGCTACCCTTAGCATTCTTCAAACTTGGGAATGGATCACAAACCTTCTCTGACGTCATATTCGAACCAATTTTTTAGTTCGTGTTTACTGCACCTGGTAAACTACAAAGCATAACAGAAAATGTTTCCGTTCAAGAAAAATATCAGTTTTTAAGTAAAAAGAGACTGAATTCTTTACAACTGTTACATGAAAGATGTAAACATTTATTTTAGTTTTGAACAACCATAACCTTAATGAATTTTTATAAGTGAAAAAATAACAAAGGAAAATATTATATTTTAATGAAAGAAGACAAATTTAAACGAATTTGATTGACTCTTACACTAGTTGGAAACTGTAAATGAGTAAAATTGTTTTATGAGTTCATTTAATCATTGACACATTCGAGATTTTGTACATATATCCGAATTTTGAATGAACAGCATCTTAATGAATATTAATAATTAAGTAAAACAATGGAAAATATGAATTTTTAAGGAAAAAGATCAGAATATCAGCATAAAAGAGGAAAGATACGAGGATTTCAACTTAAAAGGGAAATTTAAACATTTATTTCAGTTTTTGAAAAATCATTACCTTAATGAATTTTTATAATTGAACAAATAACTAGGGAAAATATTATTCTTTAATGATAAAAGACAAATTTAAACGAATTTGATTAACTTTTACACGAGTTTGAGATTTTATCCTCCTTTTAGATGCTACCTATGTAGAATTTTAACTTTTCAACGAGACACACTTCAAGAAATACTCATTACTAAACAAAATAAATTAATTTTAATCTAATCAATAACTGAAAATTACACATTTTAAAAATATTTTCATGAATGTGCATAAAAATACGAGTTTACAAACTAATATCCTTATTTTTATTACATTTAACTAAATTTTTCTACATTCAAGCTTAATTTTTATACACAAAGCATTATTTAATCAAATCCAGTACTTTCAGATTTAACGAAATTCACCGATTTTCACTTTTTAAACCAATCCTATGAGTTAAAAAACAAGAGCACCTCCTATAATTTTATAGCATTGGGTGAAACGAGACGAATTAGCAGCACATTAAAACTTAAACATAATAAAAAAAAAGTTATTAAATAATTGCTTAGTGCATAACTTTCCCTCAAAATGAAAAACAAATGAATTCTTGAAGCCCCCAATCTTACTAAGTAAAAAATAAATAAATAAAAATAAAATAATTATTCGCCCTTGGACGGATTCGAACCGCCAACCCCATGGTTAACAGCCATATGCGCTATCCAATTGCGCTACAAGGGTATCGAAGATTTTTGAATTATTGCAATACTTATCTACATCAAACTCGATTCTTGCTCCTATATATTTTACCATTACATAATTTTAAAAACTGTTTTTTTTTTCATTTATCAGAAAATTATTAAATCACAGAACGATCACACATCAAGTTGTTTCAAATATGAATGCTATCTTTACAGTTTTCTAATGATACAGGGTATACATGAACACAAACTTTAATTTTCAAACATTTCATATTTCAAATAGTCTATATTTCAAACCAAAATGTTTGAAATTTTCACACGTAAGAGCAAATATTACTTAGGTCTTTTCACTATTACCTTTTAAAAAATAGCAGATAACTACTTTTGAATTAATTCTCCAAGGACTGTAACTGAAATTACATCAACTCCTTATAGAAAACCCTGTTTTAACACAATTTCTTGAAATTCAACAACGAATTGACCTTTACAGCAATACTTATCTACATCAAACTCGATTCTTGCTCCTATATATTTTAACATTACATAATTTTAACAAATTTACATCGAATTTGTATGATTTTAACACTTTGATGACATACACCTCAACAGTGGCGCAGCCAGAATTCGGTTCTAGGGGGGGGTTTGAGATTTTTGATAAAGGTGTTCGCCGGTTATTTGAATTAACGGTTAATATAATCTGTCTTTTTAATGGATCAAATCATAATGCTTTTTACCCGCAGTTACATTGGTTGTGTTTCATTTAAACAGCGTTTACAGTATTAGAGTTAGAAAACATAAAATGCACCAATGAAATAACCCCAAACTAGGTTAGATTTATAAAAAGTGTTTAAAGATGATGAGACAAACTTTAAGAGTTGTACAGTGCAGCAAATAATTTTTGCATAGAAAATAACAGAATTCCAATCCACTTGTTCAACCAAAAATACACAGGATTTCATTCCAAGACAACCTTGAATTCTTGTTTTTAACTTTAATAATAATGAAGCCATTTTAACAAAATTTTCAATATACTTACCGTGCTTTTGTCAAATGTAACAACATCATGAAAATTGGTGGAATTTATCATCATTTACGTCCAATTAGGGCTCAGTTAGGTAATCCATATTTTGGAATGTAGTTGATATTAAACATGGTATTTTATTGTTTTTTTTTATTGTGCACTTCCAGTACTTTACATGACATCGAATTTGCCATTAAGTAACGTAAATCTGTTGAAAATTTCTTTAAAACATCTTTATTGTTAAAGTTCTCTAAAAATATCCGGGTTCAAACTGAATCGTACCTGTGCTAATATTATAAAGAAGTAACCTTTTTTTTGTAGGGGTACTTTTGGAGCTTACCGAACGGATTTAAAAAGATAATTGGTCGTGTGCGAACTTAACTCGCATACAAAGGGTTCCATACAAAATATAAGAACTGTTCAAAGATAATATTTACTTGCGTACACACCACATGCCATAATTTAATTCGACTGGAATGAAAACCGATGAATATTTCTCCCTCTAAAACACAGACTTTGTACAAAGTTTAAACTTGGTAGAGAACCAACCACGCTTCGGAAAGAGGTCGCAGAGATTCTCACGAAAAGTCACTTGTAAATCATATTTCATGTAATAGTGGACATACGCTTAATAACGTGAAACTTTTCTATTCATTTTTAAAAATAAAAGCATATTCAGACATAATTATTGAAATGATTTCTAATCGAAAAGTTTTTTTTCCTTATAAATGAATTATTTATTGAATTATAAGCAATTTTTTTCTCAAAATTACTGACATTTAATGTCTTGGAATTATTATATGAATTATCTTTTTAATATTTGCCTTCAATAATTGAATTCAGTTGGAATAAAAAGTGCTTATCACTACGTTTCACTTTACCTAAAACAAAGATCTTATACAAAGTTTAAATTTGGTACTGTGCCAAGCATGCTTCGAAAGGAGGTCACAAAGTAGCAACACTGTTTTGATCCTTACCGTTGTTTTCTACATGGGTTTTTAATTAATATCTCGGCAAATTACAAACCCATTTTTTCGAAAATTATTACCGACAATCCTTGGAAGATTCTACGTCGATTAGGTACACCGAATGCCCTCAACTCCCCCGCTGACCTCCAGAAAAATAAGACGCACGAATGATCGTATAATAATTCCGATTTTACTTTTTAAGCGTAGAGTGGAACCTTAATAATAACGGCAAAATGATGGTGACTATCTCCGTTTCAACAAAAGCTATATTTTACATCGGGAAAACAACGGCTAGCAACATGGAATTTGGCATGGTTGTTAATTTAGAGACTTAAATGCATGCCCTGAATAGTTTTTTAAAAATTAGAAATTTTAAAGAGTGCAAAAAAAAAAAAAAAAAAAAAAAAAAAAAAAACTTTCTAAAATTGCGATTTGTGTGATACATTTTGTATAGAAGGTTAGAATCTGGCTTGATCATAACTTTTGGGATGTATAAATGCTCAAGAACGGTTCCTAAAAAAATTCTATTTAAAAAGGATGAAATGAGCGGAAAACGGTCTGAAAACGATCTAAGGCTAATGTCAGACGGACGTCTTTTTGCACGCTCTTTTACTTACGTATTATCCCTACATAATGCTGGCAGCATTACATAGCCTTAATTATGATTTATTAGGAATTGTTAGAGCTAGATACATTAAGTTTGGTATGGCTGTTATTCTAGAAACGTAAATGATCACCAAAAACAGTTTTCCAAAAATTCGAAATTAAAAGGATGCAAGAGCAAAAAACATTCTAAAACTGCGGTTTGTGCGATATACACTATATGGCCAAAGGTGACAGGTCACTTGCGATTTTAGACGTTTTGTTAAATATCTAGAAAAATGCATGAGGAATTAACTTGAAACTGCCGGTGTGTAAACAGTATAGTATAGGTCATATATTTCCGCGAAGATTTTTTTCCCGAAACCCCATAGGGGACCGTCAACAAATTGAAAAAGAACGAATATCTTTTGGATAACCCTGTAAAAACTAATGTAGCAAAAGAGTTCAAACTTGAGATTATTAATAAGTGGCTTATTGTAACATACTGTGTTCATTTTTATGAGGATAGCATGTATGCTCATAGAGAAATTAAGGTTTTTATAAAAACAGTCCCATATTTCGTCAAGTTTTTTGCTTATAATTTACAGAGTTCTTAAAATAAAAAAAAAGTTCTTTTCAGAAAATATGACGAACAACATTGTACATAATACTCTGCAATCAGAATTGAAAAATAATAAAAATTGGATGAAAAAAGAGGAGGTTTATTAAAAACTGTTTCACTGCACATGCGCGAATGCAATCAAAATATAATGTGCATAATGTATTAGCTAATTATATCGAGCAAGTTTTGTGATAGTCTCAAAATCATAGAATGAAAATTCTGAAAATTATCGTCGACAGAATAAGCTCGAAATCCGTTGTTCCCAAAAAGAAGCAAAAAGGTGAGGGGTTGTATCAAATATCTGTTGATTAGTGCCAAGATAGCGTACACAATATTGCACGTACTACTATAATTGGATACAACCCCTCATCTTTTTGCTTCCTTTTGGGAACAACGGATTTCGAGCTTATTCTATTGACGATAATTTTCAGAATTTTCAAGCTATGATTTTGAGATTTTCACAAAACTTGCTCTATATAATTAGCTAATACATTATGCACATTATATTTTGATTGCATTCACGCATTCGCAGTGATACATTTTTTAGTAAACCTACTCATTTTTCATTCAATTTTTATTACTTTTTAATTCTGATTGCAGGGTATTATGTGCAATGTTGTTTGTCATATTTTCTGAAAAGAACTTTTTTTTTATAAAAAGAACTCTGCACATTATAAGCAAAAAACTTGGTGAAATTTGGGACTGTTTTTATAAAAACCTTAATTTCTCTACGAGTATACATGCTATCCTCATAAAAATAAACACAGTATATTACAATAAGTCACTTATTAATAATCTCGAGTTTGAACGCTTTTGCTACATTAGTTTTACAGGGTTATCCAAAAGATATTCGTTCTTTTTCAGTTTGTTGACGGTCCCCTATAGGGTTTCGGGAAAAAAAATCTTCGCGGAAATATATGACGTATACTATACTATTTACGCACCTGCAGTTTCAGGTTAATTCCTCATGTATTTTTCTAGATATTTAACAAAACGTCTAAAATTGCAAGTGACCGGTCACCTTCGGCCATATAGTGTAGTTGCTATAAAAGCTTGGTTTTTGACATGGTGGTTACTTTTAAGGTAGAATGAGAATAATAAAAAATAATGAGAATATTCCATAATATATTCAAGTAACCGTTTTCTATAATAGCGAGTAACTATAAAGCTAAAACTGCAGATTTTTAACAATGTGCTTATTAATTTAAATTAATGCATGATTAGCATAAAATTGTGCATAATTATATTTTATATAATCTAAGAAAATGTTTTACATTTAACCACTCTCTTTTCAAAATCCATACTCACAGACATATTATCTATAACTCAATGAAATTACAATATATGCTTCTTTCCTACGTGACACGGGTGGCAATGCTTCTCCGAGAGCAAGCACCATTACTCGTTGCTACATTACTAACTAATGGAATACATTCTTTAAATTTGTGTACAGATCTCCTAAGGAACAAATGGTTCGAAAGACACACTGATTGCGATAATTTGTTCGATCACAATCAAAAACAGCTTTTTAAAACTTTATAGTTACTACTTTTTTAATTCTTAATTTACAGAGATTTTTACTTGTGCACGTAAAAAGCTTGGTCTTAGATATAATTGGGAGCAAAAAGCGTGAAACAGGGAGTTTGAAACTGAGAGAGATCTGCAAACTGTATGCTTCATGTTTTTCTGAAATTCGATAGTCTATTACTGTTTCGAACATGGAACAAAGACAGAAGTGCAATTAAGAAATGACCCATTGTATAATACTTAAACTCAAAGCGTCTTTGTGGCAGGAAATGACCATTCTTTTACCATAAGACGTCTCGAAAAAGTGACTTAGTCCAAATAACCAATTTTCACAAAACCAATGCATGTAATATGTGCTTTCACAGTTTTAAGTAGAATTTTCGCCGTTTAATTGAACCACTTTGTTGAATAGAGTTTTATTTCTCAAAGCGGCGGATTTCGAAAAACGCCAAAACGTTTAAATATTAATTTTGGCTTTGATTCATATATAAGAGGCAATTATAGTAATTTTTCTCAGCTCTGGGGGGTGTTTTAACCCCCAAACCCCTCCCGTGGCTGCGCCACTGCACCTCAAGAAATATTCATAATTAAACAAAAAAATAATCTTATCAATAACTGGAAATTT
This sequence comes from Maratus speciosus, assembly GCA_963932465.1. Lineage (NCBI taxonomy): Eukaryota > Metazoa > Arthropoda > Arachnida > Araneae > Salticidae > Maratus > Maratus speciosus. The sequence continues at coordinate 148,995,644 of OZ010791.1, forward strand.
CACATTTAAAACACATATTTTCGTGATTGTACACATAAAGATAACAGTTTACAAACCAATTTCCATAATTTATCACATTCGAACTTAATTTTTACACACAAAACATTATTTAATCACATTCTATACTTTATGATTCAGTGAAATTCGGACTAGTCTAGATTATTCTGCTCATATTATTAATCAAATTGTCTTATGTTTCACCTTGCATTTCGAAGATTTTCGAATTATCATCCATCAAGTTGCGTAAAACATAAATACTGTCTTTATAGTTTAATGATACATAGTATACTTGACTAGCCTGAGTTATTCTATCCATATTATTAACCAAATTATCATATGTTTCATTTTATAATAATCTATGGTTTGCTATAACAGAATTTCTTCATAACATTTATTATACTACTGATTTGTACGCATGCGTGAGTTATCACGTGATCAAAACGTTTGAGAATAATATAAATTTTCGAAAAGCAGTGCAGCATTTCTCATTTCGACTGTTAGACTTAAGGGAGAAGGTAACTTTAGTGCACAACTCTGATTAATTTCCAGATTTTAATTCAAGTGGGGAATCGATTTCTTTGTTAGTGAATAAAGTAAGTTTTAGTATATCATTGCAATATATAATAATAAAAATAAACAATGAATAAATTATTATTTATATATTAAACCTTTCCTAAGTATATAAATATATTTCTTTTATTGTACAGATGTTGCAGCATGATGAATCAAAACAGCAGCAGTCCTCTTTATCAGAAATGGATGATCTGAATGATTCGCTCTTAGCACATGTAGAGTTAAAGAATAATAAATATGTAAGTACTTAGATATGAAATACTATAATTCATATATGAAACGTAATTAGAGTAAATTTAAAATCAAATATTTTATTGTTTGTACTTTAATAAATGTTTTTTATCCATATCATTGAAGAGAATTCTAATTGTTTACATTTATTTCTCTCACAGATGTGTTCTATTTGCTACAAACAATTTTTAAGTAAATGGAATTTAAAAGAACATACACAGATCCATACAGATGAAAAACCCTATACTTGTGAAGATTGCCAAAAGCCGTTTTCAAGAAAATATGAATCAAAAATGCATACTACATCATATAGTCTATCACCAGCTGTATGTAAACTATGTGAAGATATTCAAGAAATAACCAGACGTTTGAAGAATTTAACAATCAAGGAAGAGATTTAGACTATGTACTCAACCTATTTGCATAAGAGTTACCACAATATCCCAAAACTGAAATTTCGAAGGCACACAGTGGGTGTAAAGAAATTTTTGTTACCCATGATTCTCGTAACCACCATGAATTTGGATATTATTCATAATGTATTCCTTAAATTGTTATAATAAATATTCTTTTATCTGCACTTATCGACGTGTTTATTTATATCTCCTAACATTTTAAACGAAAAATGCTTTCCCATCTTAAAAAATGATATTTTAAATATAGTGTATAATGGTTTTCCAACCATTATAATACTATTTAAAATATCATTTTTGAAACTTTTTCATAACTTTTTTGTAATTTTTTTTCAAACTTTTTTGCAATTTTTTTTTCAGAAATTTTGTAATTTTTTTTATTATTTTTTTGTTATAATTTTTTTTTTTTTTTACTTTTGTAATTTTTTTTTTTTGTAAAAATATTTTTTGTAAAAAAATGTTTTGTAAAAAAATGTTTTGTAAAAAAAATTTTTGTAAAAAATTTTTTTCTAAAATTATTTTTTGTAAAAATATTTTTTTGTAAAAATGTTTTTTGTAAAAATATTTTTTTTTCACTTTTGAAAAAAAAAAATCTAAGTGTAATTTTTTTCCCTACTTTTCTAAAAACTCACATTTGTAAGAAGAAAAAAATGTTATGTTGTATTTTTTTTTTTAATTTTGTGAATTTTGTCTTTTACTCTTGCAAATTTTTTATTTTGTAAACATTTTTGTAAATATATCTAGAAAACTTTGTGAACATGCATATTTTTTCATTCATCTGTTAATTTTTATCTGTTCTTATGAAATTTTTTAAGATGGGAAAGCATTTTTCGTTTAAGATGTTAGGAGATATAAATAAACACGTCGATAAGTGCAGATAAAAGAATATTTATTATAACAATTTAAGGAATACATTATGAATAATATCCAAATTCATGGTGGTTACGAGAATCATGGGTAACAAAAATTTCTTTACACCCACTGTGTGCCTTCGAAATTTCAGTTTTGGGATATTGTGGTAACTCTTATGCAAATAGGTTGAGTACATAGTCTAAATCTCTTCCTTGATTGTTAAATTCTTCAAACGTCTGGTTATTTCTTGAATATCTTCACATAGTTTACATACAGCTGGTGATAGACTATATGATGTAGTATGCATTTTTGATTCATATTTTCTTGAAAACGGCTTTTGGCAATCTTCACAAGTATAGGGTTTTTCATCTGTATGGATCTGTGTATGTTCTTTTAAATAAATTGTTTGTAGCAAATAGAACACATCTGTGAGAGAAATAAATGTAAACAATTAGAATTCTCTTCAATGATATGGATAAAAAACATTTGTTAAAGTACAAACAATAAAATATTTGATTTTAAATTTACTCTAATTACGTTTCATATATGAATTATAGTATTTCATATCTAAGTACTTACATATTTATTATTCTTTAACTCTACATGTGCTAAGAGCGAATCATTCAGATCATCCATTTCTGATAAAGAGGACTGCTGCTGTTTTGATTCATCATGCTGCAACATCTGTACAATAAAAGAAATATATTTATATACTTAGGAAAGGTTTAATATATAAATAATAATTTATTCATTGTTTATTTTTATTATTATATATTGCAATGATATACTAAAACTTACTTTATTCACTAACAAAGAAATCGATTCCCCACTTGAATTAAAATCTGGAAATTAATCAGAGTTGTGCACTAAAGTTACCTTCTCCCTTAAGTCTAACAGTCGAAATGAGAAATGCTGCACTGCTTTTCGAAAATTTATATTATTCTCAAACGTTTTGATCACGTGATAACTCACGCATGCGTACAAATCAGTAGTATAATAAATGTTATCAAGAAATTCTGTTATAGCAAACCATAGATTATTATAAAATGAAACATATGATAATTTGGTTAATAATATGGATAGAATAACTCAGGCTAGTCAAGTATACTATGTATCATTAAACTATAAAGACAGTATTTATGTTTTACGCAACTTGATGGATGATAATTCGAAAATCTTCGAAATGCAAGGTGAAACATAAGACAATTTGATTAATAATATGAGCAGAATAATCTAGACTAGTCCGAATTTCACTGAATCATAAAGTATAGAATGTGATTAAATAATGTTTTGTGTGTAAAAATTAAGTTCGAATGTGATAAATTATGGAAATTGGTTTGTAAACTGTTATCTTTATGTGTACAATCACGAAAATATGTGTTTTAAATGTGAAATTTCCAGTTATTGATAAGATTATTTTTTTGTTTAATTATGAATATTTCTTGAGGTGTATGTCATCAAAGTGTTAAAATCTTACAAATTCGATGTAAATTTGTTAAAATTATGTAATGTTAAAATATATAGGAGCAAGAATCGAGTTTGATGTAGATAAGTATTGCTGTAAAGGTCAATTCGTTGTTGAATTTCAAGAAATTGTGTTAAAACAGGGTTTTCTATAAGGAGTTGATGTAATTTCAGTTACAGTCCTTGGAGAATTAATTCAAAAGTAGTTATCTGCTATTTTTTAAAAGGTAATAGTGAAAAGACCTAAGTAATATTTGCTCTTACGTGTGAAAATTTCAAACATTTTGGTTTGAAATATAGACTATTTGAAATATGAAATGTTTGAAAATTAAAGTTTGTGTTCATGTATACCCTGTATCATTAGAAAACTGTAAAGATAGCATTCATATTTGAAACAACTTGATGTGTGATCGTTCTGTGATTTAATAATTTTCTGATAAATGAAAAAAAAAACAGTTTTTAAAATTATGTAATGGTAAAATATATAGGAGCAAGAATCGAGTTTGATGTAGATAAGTATTGCAATAATTCAAAAATCTTCGATGCCCTTGTAGCGCAATTGGATAGCGCATATGGCTGTTAACCATGGGGTTGGCGGTTCGAATCCGTCCAAGGGCGAATAATTATTTTATTTTTATTTATTTATTTTTTACTTAGTAAGATTGGGGGCTTCAAGAATTCATTTGTTTTTCATTTTGAGGGAAAGTTATGCACTAAGCAATTATTTAATAACTTTTTTTTTATTATGTTTAAGTTTTAATGTGCTGCTAATTCGTCTCGTTTCACCCAATGCTATAAAATTATAGGAGGTGCTCTTGTTTTTTAACTCATAGGATTGGTTTAAAAAGTGAAAATCGGTGAATTTCGTTAAATCTGAAAGTACTGGATTTGATTAAATAATGCTTTGTGTATAAAAATTAAGTTTGAATGTAGAAAAATTTAGTTAAATGTAATAAAAATAAGGATATTAGTTTGTAAACTCGTATTTTTATGCACATTCATGAAAATATTTTTAAAATGTGTAATTTTCAGTTATTGATTAGATTAAAATTAATTTATTTTGTTTAGTAATGAGTATTTCTTGAAGTGTGTCTCGTTGAAAAGTTAAAATTCTACATAGGTAGCATCTAAAAGGAGGATAAAATCTCAAACTCGTGTAAAAGTTAATCAAATTCGTTTAAATTTGTCTTTTATCATTAAAGAATAATATTTTCCCTAGTTATTTGTTCAATTATAAAAATTCATTAAGGTAATGATTTTTCAAAAACTGAAATAACTGTTTAAATTTCCCTTTTAAGTTGAAATCCTCGTATCTTTCCTCATCATTAAGGTAATCATTAAGGTAATGATTGTTCAAAACTAAAATATAAGTTTATATCTTTCATTTAACAGTTGAGAAGAAGCATAAAAATTGATATTTTTCTTGAATGTAAACATTTTCCCGATATGCTTCTGTGACGTCAAACTCTATTGTTGTGTTCCCCCAAGTTTAAGGAATGTGAGCGGTTGACGATAGTGAATAGGGGTTGAAATTATTTTTTCTTATACCAGACTTGTTGAAAATATTCTGTTGAATCTTCTAAAAATTAAGGAAATTAGCTTGTAAACTCTTATTTTTATATGTACAATCATGAATATATATATATATATATATATATATATATATATATATTTAATGATAAATTTTCAGTTATTGATTAAGCTGAAAATTGAATTTATTTTGATTAATTAATATATGTCTTAGGACGTATTTGTCTAAGGTTTTAAATCTTACATAACTAGTGTTTAAATGTCTGTTAAAATCTCAAACTAGTATAAAAGTTAATAAAATTCATCTTTTTATTCCATATTAACTTTTGTTATTTGTTCAGTTAATCAAAATTAATTAAGGTGAGGGTTGTTCTCAAACTGAAATGTATGTTTAAATTTCCATTTTAAGACGATATTCTCATTTTATGGTTGGGAAAAATAAATAAATAAATAAATAAATCTGCTTTTTCCATTAAAATTTATATTTTTTGTTATTTTGCATAATTAATAATACTCATTAAGGTAAAGATTGTTCAAAATTCAAATATATGTTTAACTTTCTCAATTTAAGTTCATATTCTGATCTTGTAGTTGAAAATAATCTACAGAAATCGGCTTTTTTCCTTTAAAATTGTTATTTTTCATTGTTTTGCTTAATTAATAATGCTCATTAAGGTAAAGATTCTTCAAAATTCAAATGTACGCGTTTAACTTTCCCCATTTAAGAGTATATTCTGATCTTGTACTTGAAAAAATTCATCTTTTTTCATTAAAAATTGATATTTTTCATTGTTTTGCTTAATTAATAATGCTCATTAAGATGTTAATCAACCAAAATTCAAATATGTGTTTAACTTTCTCCATGTAAGTTGATATTCTGATCTTGCAGTTTTAAGAAAATCTACAGAAATCAGCTTTTTTCCTTTAAAATTGATATTTTGCATTGTTTTGCTTAATTAATAATACTCATTAAGGTAAAGGTTGTTCAAAATTCAAATGTAAATTTAATCTTCATCTTATAGTATGATAATCTAGTCGATCTAACGTTCAACTCTCATGTTATAGCAGAAAAATACTCTAAAAACGCTATTTTTCCCGCTAGGGGGCGGTGTTGGAGGGGGTGCCTTGTCGCAGGCGGGACCGGAGGCGGTGTGGGAGGAGGGGGCACGGGGGTGGAGGCGGCGGTGCTGCGGTGCAGGCGGCGGTGCCGCAGGCGGTGCATACCGCAATACCGCCGCCGGCTGTCCCCGAACTGTCCTTTTCCTACTACTAGCATCAATACATTACACTGACATTATACAAAGCAGGATCATATATTTTTAATTTAATGAATCATTAATGAAACGTATCTACTATAATTTACCAATATACTGATCACCAATATATGATGATTTAAAAAAACCTTCATAATTGGCGAACGGAAAAACAACAGGAAGGCGAAATTATTTAAATAACCAGTAAAAAATTAAAAATGCTGGAAATCATAAATTTAAAAAAATATATATTGTAAAACCAATCGTAACCAAAACAATTCAACCAATGAAATAAGACCTGACACAATGAATCAACGTCATCATATACAATTCTTTTGCTCAATATGTATGTTCTCAAAATTTAAAAACTCCAATAAAGGAAAAACCGCAAATGATCTGAAAATATAAGAAAAATTACGATGTAATTAAAAATGTAACTAATGACTGGTAACTCATTATCAAGGGCAATATTACGAATTCATTAATAAATTGCGACAATTAAACCATTTAAACACATGAAAATTTACCAAATTTGATGCAATAACCAGTTATCGACAAAATATACAAAAATCCAGCTAAATAATGTTGAAGTAATAAAATACATAAAAAAAAAAAAAGACCAATTGGATGGATGTAGAAGGAAGCTTATATAGTGTATTTCACTTCATCAGGGGTACATGAAATACAAATATAAGCAATACACAGTCTATTTCTGTAAAAGAATCAAGCTAAAAAAAAAAAAAAATATATATATATATACATAACCGTTATATAATTACAATTCATCATCTATTTCCAATTACTAAAATCAAATTAGTTTTAAGTAGATTTAAATTTAATGCATTGTTTGACCGGCATTTTCCGATGAAATTTGTGTTTCGAAACAACAGAAGCTTCACCTTCTCCTGAAAATCTTTGGGAAGTCGGTTGTCTATTATAGATTTTTCTAGTTTATCCATCAATAAATACAAGGTGTCCGAAAATTTCAAAACTTGAAAATTTTATTTAAAAAAATGAATAGGCCTACAGCAAAACTAGCTACAACAATAGATAGAATAACTCAAAAAGTTTTTGTTGGCAGTTTTTTTTTTCTGGTCATAGATGATGCTGCACAACACATAAACGATTATTAGAGATTTCAGTTATTCAAAAACAGCGGATCCCCTGAAGAAAGCTCAATGCGTCTAGTGGTTTATCAAAACAAAATCCGATACTCAAACTCAAAAGAAATTATCGATAGGTTGATGTCTATCGAAATCGAGCGGTTGATGTCGATCGAAATCGAACGCTTGATGTGAGCACGCTAGAACGTTCGTGAATTTAATTTGAATATTCTCTTGATATGGACCTTATGCAGATGACGTCAGACACCAGAGCTGGCGGTATGTCGATGTGTTATTTCTACCACTGCACCTCCAGTATGCGCAGGCGCAAACGTCGCTAGCAGACGACTTTGGCTTTGACCCAAGTTGAGTGCATACTTTTTAACTGAAAATTTGCAACCTTAGGGAATTTTCTCGCATACAGAACAACATTTTGAATTTATATTACAATATATTAAGTATATGCTGCTACAACAAAGAATTGTTTTTAGACTGCTATGCTAAACGAAAGGATCTTATGCTGAAATTTACTAAGGCAGCAAAAAAAAAAAACTTTTTGAGTTATTCTATCTATTGTTGTTACTAGTTTTCATTTACCTATTTATTTTTTTAACCCTTTATGCACCGGCGGTACTTTAAAGCACCATTAAAATAACTTGTTCTAAAATTCATTTAATACATCGATTAGTAGTAATCCTGTTTAGAATGAATTATACATACTTTACGTTATCTTGTTCCAAAAGCATTATTGGTTGAACAAAACAAAAATAGTTTTAAAAGGATGATTTCTTTTTCATTTGCATCTTTTCAGCTTTCTTGACATTGAAATGAAAGATTGAGGTAGGAAAGATTCAGTTCGGAAATATTTCTATATTTCTATTGCAAGAGCATTATATTTGTACATATTCTAATTCTATAAAATACAAAAAAAAAAAAAATAAAAAAAAAAAAAAAAAAAGATTTTAAATGAAAGTTTTCAGTGGAGTTACAAATATTGCACAAAATCCTTATAAATTCGAATGTAATTAATTTTAATTGGCAAAATCCTTCTAAAATTTATTAAATGATTGTGTAAATCTTCTAATGTTTTAAGAATTCAAGAAAAATACTTTAGACGATGAAATTTTCATGAATTCATAAATTGAGATATAAAGGGTTAAAATAAAATTTTGAAGTTGTACAGATCTTTTTGGGACACCCTGTATTTTACAATGCTTGGATTTTAGATTCTTACAGTCGGAAAAACTATATGGCTGACAACATATGGATGGCTATATGATTTAGTGTATTTTTTCTGATAAAAGGCTGCAATATTTTAATTAATTAAAATTCTAGTGCTATATTCACCTTGAGTTAAATAATTAAATCTATATAAAGCACAAATAATTGTACAAAAATTAGTTTTAGGTGCATACATATAATATAAAGATATTTAAAATAGAAATTTAAAATATCTCAAAATACCGAGTGATCCAGAAGTTCCGGGAGTTTTTAAATTTTAATAATTAGTAAAGTATATACAATAGAAAGATACGGTTTTCACAGAAATGCTTAGGAACATGTGGGATTTGTTTTCTTAATGAAAAAAATATGTTATATTAGTTACATTTTTTGCCAACAGATGGCGCTGAAATTGATAGTATAGGTTTGCGATGATATAATAAAACGGATTGAGTATTGGCATCGTGTTCTATCTCGTTTACGACTGCAACAGGTGTTTGGGGTCGGCCGCTTCTTTGACGATTTTCCAATGAGCCCGTTTTCTCATAGACTTCAGATTTGTAATGGTCAGTAACTTTTCCAGTTTTACCTCCACGCATTGTATGACAAGAAAGCAAAGCTAAATTGCTGATTCATCCTTTTTGTCACGTAAAGAAAGCATGTCTAAACATAGCAGTTATACATCAAATTTCGTATCAAAATTCCTTTTAAATGCAATTTCTTTAACCTTTGAAAAAGCGTCTAACATAAACGACCTTTAACCCTTTGAGCTCTGCCGGGTGAATTTTCACCCACATAAAATCAAAATCGTTTAATTTCCTTCAAAAAGTCTCCATTTTAATTGCAAAAACTGGGTTTTGTAGATTTTACTTGTCTTCTTAAAATCTAGATGGCAGCACTATTCTCTGCAAATATCTAGTAGGTTTTTAATGCGACCTTAAAAACACTCCAATTTTGAAGGTTTAGAAATTTTGTATTTTTCAAGCATTATAAAGAAATATTTTTCTAAGGAGATAACATTTTTTTCTCTTGGACACACCAAACATTAAATAATAATTACATGCAAATCACTAAACTGAAAATTTAAATAATTACAGGGGATAGAAATAAGCAATGGTAGAATTTTCTACCAGCAGAGCTCTACGGACTACAAAAATGTGCTTTGTCACTAGATGGCAGCACTAAAATTACATACCAGACAGTGTTTCAGAACCAAAATTTAGATGCTTATAATTTAATTCCAAGGAATTTAAATTTGTGTTTAATTCAGCAGATTGACGAGTTTATTGTGTTTTAAATATTTCTAAACATAAATTAAATATTTTTAAAATCTGTTTCATCTATAAATTTGATTAGTTTGTAATTTTATGTTATGATTTAAAAAATTTTAAATTTTGAATTTTCTCATTTAATAAATTTTTAAAATATTTTAATAGTCTTAGAATTTGTTTAAACAATGTAACTGCTTAAAATATGTTGAAATTTCAGCAATTGTAGTAATTTTAGAATAACTTTGCGGTGTCATTTCTTGTATTTGCATATTGAAATGAATGCTCTAGAGCTCTGATGGTGGAAAAACTTCCCACGTCCCCCAGCCTAAAGGGGGTATTTTAAAATTTTTTTAATCACATGGTTCAATTTCAGACAGTCCCCTAATCACATTTTAAGTGTTTTTCTAGCATATTTTTAAAATTTTAATAACCCGGAGCTCAAAGGGTTAAAGCGAAATCTGAGCAGTATCTTAGGAAAGATGTTGCGCAATGAACTCATCTGTTTGTATAACACATGGTACTGATACTTTCGATGTTGTACAGCAGCGCCATCTGTTGCTAAAAGTTTTAACTATTTTTTTTTTTTTAATTTCATTACAAACAAAAATCCCACACGTTTCTGAGCATATATGTGAAAACCGCATCTTTCTATTGCACATAGTTTTCTAATTATTAACATTTCAAAACCTCCGGAACTTCTGGATCACCCGGGTACATCAGAAAAACCTAGAACGTTTTCAAAAGGCCGTCTCCAGTAGGGTTTAAATGTTGTCATTATTTTCTTTGCACTTATTCGAGAATTGCCCAGAAGAAAACATTGTAATTTAAACTTAAAGGTTGTACTTCAGATCAGATGCCATATAAAGTTATTCAAAATTTCATCAAAACGAGCTTTCATCTATTATGCATCAAATATCTCCATACACCATGGATATCGTATGACAGTGTATCGTTACAAGCTGTATCATTATTACCAATTATTTCAATTGATTCTCTTATGATGGCTTCCTAGTAATTACTTGTAGGAAAGATAATTTTTGATTTATTAAAATCTACTTTTATAGAAACCGAATTTCGAAGTTGCGCTTCGAACCACTGCCAACATTAACCAATCATCTGACGTACAACATTTAAATTTAAATTGCAATGTGTTTCTTCTGGATAATTCTCGAATAAGCGCAAAGAAAATAATAACAACATTTAAATCCTACCGAAGACGGCCTTGTAAAATTTGAAAAGATTCTAAGTTTTTCTGATGTATTTTGAGATATTTTAAATTTGTATTTTAAATATCTTTATATTATAATTATGCCCTGAAAGTAATTTTTGTACAATTATTTGTGTTTTATGTATATTTTAATTGCAATATTTTATGCAAGAAAAGTCGCATATAGCGGAGTTAAGGAGATTCTCAAACTCCCTGCTCAACAAACGCGAAATTTTCTGTCTCATTTTTAAACGTAAAGGCATAAAATTGGCAAGACTGACTGTTAAAGAGATTTGGAATAGAATAGCGTTGTCCCTTTTTTGATAAATAAACTGCTTATTGAATTATAAGCGATTTTTGTCACGTGATGACAGATTTTTTTCACTTTTCCCGCACCGCCACGTCCGGAATTCGGCTAAAAACTTCAACTTTGACATTATTTTCTGAAAGATATTTTGCCTTAACAAAAAAAAAAAAAAAAGGGAAAACGCTATCCGATTACATAGTTTCTGAATAAGAATACCTGCCAATTTTATGCTTCTGAACAAAAATGAATTAAAAAATGTGCCTGAAAAGTAGTTTATTTGGATTTGAGAACAGCCTTAGGGAGCCTACTGGTGTCCGGTCAATAAAATTTTTAAATTTTTAAAAAAATAATCAGCTAATCAGTAGCCCGTGTTAAATAACAAAGCTTCGAGTGCTATCAAATACTTTATACTCTTATCCTTTTTTATGCCTAGTAGAAAATATAGAAACGCCCCCCCCCCCCCCCATCCCCCATAGAAATTTCTGCGAAATGCGCTTCCTAATAGAGTCAAATGCATATATTTTTGTGTTTTAAAAAAAGAAGAAATACACGTTTGATAATTCAAAAGATGACCTACTAAAGACCAGAACAAAGAATTCAATCATGAGGAAACTTGTTTTCACTCTTTAGTCTTTAGAATACCATTCAGGTAAAATGACTCTCTCGTCTAAAAAATGGCATGTTCTGATCCTTCTATTTTTTGCTGCAAAATCTTTTATGACGCTTTCACTTGATCAATTGACGTCATTGGCAATGGACGATATCGCTGTTTACTCCATTGTGCTTTAAGAATCTATTGTATAAATGCATATGCCTCATACAAAATTAAAATAAGGAAAGGGGATGGGAAGATAGAACATTATGCTCTTATTCTGCCTGTAGCTATAATAGTATGAGAGGAGGAATAAAATTTTTTATTAGAACACTTCATAAGCATTAAGAGCAGCGATAGATCTAAGACAGCTGACGGAAGACAACATTTGTTTTAACCCGGGAGAACTCGCTAGTGAGAATGCCCAATTGCTTTTCTTTTACTTTACACTCATATAATATCAACTTTTTTTGGTTGGCTTAGTACTTTTATTTACAAAATAGGTAAAATAATTGTAAAACATTTTGAAATTTTAATTAAAATGAAAAATGATTTAAATAAGAGTCTTAAAAAAGTACGACTGTGAGAGAAAATCTCATGCAGCGAGTTCTCCCGGGTTAAGGCCGTTCTCAACTGCTCTGCTCAACAAGCGCAAAACGTTTTGACACATTTACAAATTCATTTTTTAACGGAAAGATATAAAATTGGAAAGCCTGACCATGGAAGCGATTTGGAATCGCACTGTTTTTTCCATTTTTTAATCAGTAAATTAGCTATTGAGTTATAAGCGATTTTGATCACGTGGCACGACATTTTCCTTCCCTTATTGACTGGATTTTCTTCTTTCGGAAGTTCGGTTCAAAATGCCAACTTTGACAGTATTTTCTGAAAGATCTATTGAGTTTACTAGAAAACGGAAAAACAGTTCGATGACATAGTTTCTGAATAACAACACCTTCTAGTTTCAGGCGTTTCCGAATAAAAAGGAATTAAAACTTATGTCAGAAAGTTGAACCTTTGGATTTGAGAACAGCCTTAATCTTTTCAAGGCAGCCTGGTGAAGGTTCTAGTGCGGATAAATCTTTTTCCACAGAGGGCAAACTTTTTTTTCTAACCATTTGGAAAAATGGTTATTGTCCTCGTCAGGGTAGGAAATCAAAAGCATATCTGAAGGGTTTTATTGCTTTAATCATCATTTTATTCGTTTTCTGATTGGTTTATACAGTAATCTGTATTTCCCTTAACTTTCAACAGAGATGGAGACCTTCTGTTGCCACTATGACAAAAAAGTAATAAAAACTACAAAAAAAAAAAAAAAAATTAATAACTCAGAAACAAATTCAGATACAGCTTTCAAACAAATTGCATTTAAAAGTACATTTTTTTCTCTATACGACGGTGTAAAAAGTAATATTGTGGGATGTTTAGAAGTTTAAGAAATAAATTTCATTTAAAATTGGCTGTCGGATTTCTTGGAAATCTGACGATGGAAAAGCCTTTTCCCGAACAGCTAATGAAATGCTTGGATAATGCGTAAGTTTGAGGTGGATAATACGTACGAGTCGCAGGCGATTTCTGTCGCTTGCAATTTTTACGTGTAATAACACTATTAATGTTGAATTCATGGCGTACGTAATGCATGATCAACTCCGTGCGATTTTTTATGTCTTAAATTTTAGTCTTTGAAAAAATCATTTTCCAAATGGTCGCTGTAATTTGTTAAATTGCATTTTTTTTTTTTTTTTTTTTTAATCTTTTACAATTTCTTGAAAATTATGTACAGTGTTTTGAATATGAAGTTTTTTCAGGTAAAAAATCTTTTCAAGGTAAAAATTAAATTTTCAAGGTTTGTCACAACAAAAATGTATTTATTATATCAAAATCTGCCTGTCTGTTTTTATTTCACAACTTCTCAGCCTAGAATATCGAACATTGGGAGATGAAATTAACTGTAGTTATCCGCATGGATCCGATGATGTCGTATAAGAATAATATCACATAATATTAAAATTTGAATCAGTTGTGGCTTATTAATTTCTTCTCCTTTTTAATGACATTTCTGTAATGGCGACAATTAAATTACAACATTTTTGTGGATAAAAGAGAAAAAAGGGAAAATGATAGAGATTATTAGGTATTTTTTTCGTTCTTTTTTTCCTTAAAATTGAAGAGAGAAACTGTTTTCAGTTTAAAGATGGTGAAAAAAATCTTGATTAAATTAAATTTTCGAAGAAAATTCTAAAAAATAAAAACATATTTTCACATATTCAAGCTTCATGAATCCATTTATTCTATAGAAACAAAAATCGTCTGTCAACATATTGACATTTAAATAGACCAATGTCAGACGGGCGTCTTTTTTGCTTATGTATTATCCATTCACAATGCTATAGCATTGACGATGGATAATACGCAAGCAAAAAAGCTTTTTGCTTAAGTATTATCCACTCACAATACTACAGCATTGTAAGTGGATAATTTCAGACGGACGTCTTTTTGCACGCTTTTTTACTTGCGTATTATCCTTCGCAATGCTAGTGGCATTGTGTAGGGACAATACGTAAGTAAAAAAGAAAAAAGCGTGCAAAAAGACGTCCGTCTGACATTAGACTTAGAAAGCATTACATTGTATATATTTTTCAATTTTACACTTAACTAAGAAAAAGATTTACCTTCTTGCATTTAAGTGGAAAATTATTGACCTTTGTTCACAAGAACTGAATTTAAAGAAAAAAGCATATAAAATTTTCAATTAATTATTTTTGAAAGATGTCGGTTAAAACGTTTGACGCTGGTAATTTATATTTTAACAGAAATTTGTCAACTGTCCTAATCTACCATTATAAAAAAATTACTTTAAACGTCATCTTAATTCGACAATAAAAAGCAAATTTATTAATTTATTTTTTTTATTACTTGTTAGGCCCCCAACACGATATTTATTTAGAATTCTCGAGCAGAAAGTTGCATATTGTATAGATGGACGATGCCCGGCGAATCGATAATAAAATATTGATATAACATATGTAAGTTGTGCTTTTTAAAATAAATAATTTTTAATTTATGTAAGTTTTAATTTATTTATACCATTAATGCATAAAAGTATTAAAAAGGTTTTCCAATAAAATAAACATATTTTATTATTGTTCTTTCGTTAACACTTTTTTTAAATTTTAATTCGTTTTTCCATCCACTCAAGCTCACATTTAAAGAGGGGGTTCACATATTTTTGTAACGATTTTGGAAAAAAAGAAATATATAAGCAAAGATAAGAATTTTATTTTCTAATACATTCAATCTGATATTCTTTTATTGAACTGTCATATTAAATTTTGATTTCCAAGATAAAAGACCTTTTCTTAAATTATCAAGGATGATTTTGTTCCACTTTTCGACCGCAATTTTCCAGAGTCCATCCAATGTTTTGGGTTGCCGCTTATAAAGAGCTTGCTTTAGGGATGTACCCAAATCCAAACTGCTTATTTTATGACTCATTTTTAAGTTAATTTTTGTTTTGAAACGCATAAAATTGGCAGATTCTCTTATTCAGAAACTATATATTGTGTCGTGCTTGTCGATTTTTTGATAAAGGCAGAATATATTGAAAAAAAATGCTGCCAAAGTGGGCATTTTGAACCGAATTTCCCGAAGCGATAGTACTGGAAACGAAAAAAATGGTCGTACTAATAAAATAATTATTTATAAATCAAGTTTTAATTAATTGAACGAAAAATGAAACCACACGGCCGTTTATACATCTCTTCAAAAATCCCGTCAGCAAGTTTCATATTTTCACCTTTAAAGATGAGTCAGAAAACGTTTTAGAAATTTTCGAGTTGTTGAGCGCGGAAAAATACATTTTTTTTAAATACCGCCTTAAGGATGTTCTCAAATCTAAAAGGGCAACTTTCTGACATAAGTTTTAATTTATTTTTGTTCGAAAATGCATGAAACTGGCTGGTGTTGTTGTTCAGAAACTATGTAATCGAGCTGTTTTTTCCTTTTTTTTTTTTTTTTTTGCAAACGCAATAGATTTTTCGGAAAATAGTGTCAAGGTGGGTGTTTTGAACCAAATTTCCGCGCGAAGGAAGAAAGAGCACTCAAGAGCGGGCGAAAAACGTGTTTGTAACGTGATCAAAATCTCTTAAAACTCAATAGGTAACTGACTGATCAAAAAATGGAAAAAGCAGTTCAATTCCAAATCGCTTCCATGGCCAGGCTTTTCAATTTTATACCTTTCCGTTAAAAAATGAATTTGTAAGTATGTCAAAACGTTTTGCGCTTGTTGAGTAGAGCAGTTAAGAACAGCCTTAAATGTCTAAATGCACAATAAACCAAAGGAGACACGCCGACAGGGGGACTTGGATGGGATGCATTTAAATGGAAGAGCCTTAATTCCGGTTTCATCTTCCATTTAGAGGTGTGGAATACAGTCTTATCCTGATTAGAACTTAATGAAGACTGTTTGGGTAACGTCATAGATTGTCTTCTTTGAAAACAGATGTTAAAACATATTTCTTATAGTTCTCCGAGTTAATTTTAACATTTTTTTTTCTATTTTCCTTATTTTATGTTCTGCGTTATAAGAGAATCCAACAATAACCCTAAAACCTTTAGCAAAACCTTTCTTGATTTCTCTGAAGGCATTTTTCTTCTCTTTTTCGGTAGTGAATCAATTTTTCTCTATTGTAATCAGATAAATATATCCAAGCCTCATTCATTGTAGCTACGTATTTCCATTTATCACCTGCCAAATAATTTTCATACAAAAATCTGCACACAGCCTTACACGACCTTACATTTATAAACATGTTTTCGCATTAGGCAGTGAGCATCATGTTTTTTTCAAATCGTCATTTTTTCATTGTTAATTTGAAATGACATATAAGGACGATAAACCTCAGTTAGAATGAACCAAATTTTTCGAATGATTCAACTTTGAATTATACAAAGAGTGGATTTGCATATAGGTCGTTTTTACAGCTTCACTACAGCAACTAAGGGCATGTATGAGCTCTTACACTATATGGCCAAAGGTGACCGGTCACTTACGATTTTTGACGTTTTGTGAAATATCTAGAAAAATACACGAGGAATTAACCTGAAACTGCAGGTGTGTAAACAGTATAGTATAGGTCATATAATTCCGCGAATATTTTTTCCCGAAACCCCATAGGGGACAGTCAAAAAATTTAAAAAGAACGAACATCCTTTGGATAACCCTGTAAAAACTAATGGAGCAAAAGCGTTTAAACTCGAGATTATTAATAAGTGACTTATTGGTAATATACTGTGTTCATTTTTATGAGGATAGCATGTATACTCGTAGAGAAATTAAGGTTTTTATAAAAGCAGTCCCAAATTTCGCCAATTTTTTGCTTATAATTTGCAGAGTTCTTAATATAAAAACAAGTTCTTTTCAGAAAATATGACAAAAAACATTGTATACAATTCTCTGAAGTCAGAATTAAAAAGTAATGAAAATTGGATGAAAAATGAGCAGGTTTACTAAAAAATATTTCACTGCGCATGCGCGAATGCAATCAAAATATAATGTACATAATGTGTTAGCTAAATGTAGAGAGCAACTTTTGTAAAAGTCTCAAAAACATAGTTTGAAAAGTCTGATAATAATCGTTATAGAATAAGCTCAAAATCTGTTGTTCCCAAAATGAAACAAAACGATGAGGGGTTGTCTCAGAACAACCCAACGGCTGAATGGATTTTAATGAATGAGGTCTCTATCTATTTGTCTTAACCGTCCGAAGGTTATAGGCTAGGTTTTGTCTTTAGAAATCCAAAATGGCGGTAGACACGAAAATTTTTTTTACGCACCCTATTGAGTGGCATATCATTGGATAGGTCTTTCAAAATGAAGACGATGTTTCATTGATAATTTTACAGTCAGAAGCTTCGATTAAATATTATACAACCTGGAAGTTGTATAGGTAGGATATCTAGCTTTACTGCAACTCTAACCGTCATAGACATCTATAGGCCTCATCAAAACAGTGTTTATAGATAGGAACTAACAATTAAAAAGAACTTAAAAGTTATCAATACAAGTAAATAAAAAAAATATTTAAGTAATATAAAAAATAGCTTAATATTGGCAAGAAATAATGAATTAGTTCGCTTTTTAAGCAGGCGGTTTTTTTTATTTTTTTTAAATTTAATTTTTACTTGTTATAAAATAAAAATTCATTTTTATAAAAACGTTCAACGTGAACACGAAATTCATGTATTTCAAAAAGCAAAACAAACTATATAAAAATTTCCTAATATAGCTGCAATATTCTCTCGCGACTCATATTCTGTTTTTGAACACTTCTTCTAAGTTCATGTTTCTGTTAGTTTTATTTTTGCCAAGAATATTAGATCGGCCATTTTTCATGCGTCCCGATTGACGTCATTGTATTAAAAGTAGATTACTAGCAGTGCTGCAACCAAACATATTTATAGTAACCAAAAGTTCATAGGCGCCTTTGAATTTTTCTTTATGTTTGTATAAAATTTCTAACTTACCTTTCTCGTTTTTCCAATTACGAAGCATCCTTCAAAAAATGCAATTAAAATCGATGTTTTAAACCAATATTTGTTATATGGAAATTATGAAAAGACGCTCATCTGGTATTAATTGATTTCAAATAAAAATGCATCCCCTTTTTAAAAAAAGTAGAAAACGGTATTCGATTCTCTATAATCTTAATGAGAATATCTAAATGATGAAGATCTCATGGAGGAATAAAAAATATTTTGTAACTGGGTCACAGTTTTGCGTTCTTAAAAGGGAAAACAGTTTCTGAGCAACCTTAAATAAAACTGTAACAAAGGTGTACTCAAATCCTAACTGTTTATTTCTGACTCATTTTTAAATTCATTTTTGCTCTCCAATGCATCCGATTGGCAGGTTCTCTTATTCAGAAACTAACATGTCGAGTTTATCGATTTTTTGATAAAGGCAGAATATATATCAAAAAATGCTGTCAAAGTTGCCGTTTTGAACCGAATTTCTGGAAACGAAAAAAAAATGGTCGTACATGGTGGTAAAGTAATTATTTATAAATCAAGTTCTGATTAATTGAACAAATATAAAAACACAGGTCGTTTATAAAAATCTTCAAAAATCACGTCAGTAAGTTTCATGTTTTTACTTTTAAAAATGTGTCAGACAATTTCAAGTTGTTAAGCATGGAAAAATATTTTTTTAATACCACCTTAAAATACCCCGGTTATTTGTATTGTTAAAAATTCAATTTTTATTTAATTTATTATTTTAGCGTTAATTAGTAGAAAGTTTTCAATGTTTAATTTAAAGATTTGAACCTTTAAAAACTGTATATGCAATATTATATATCTGTGAATAAAGCATTGCTTTAAGGAATATCAATAAAAACTTTTTATGAGGACAGAAAAATGAGTCTGAAAATGTGTCAGACAATTTCAAGTTGTTGAGCATGGAAAAATATTTTTTTAATACCACCTTAAAATACCCCGGTTATTTGTATTGTTAAAAATTCAATTTTTATTTAATTTATTATTTTAGCGTTAATTAGTAGAAAGTAGAAAGTAGGTCAATGTTTTCAATGTAATAGCATTAATTAGTAGAAAGTAGAAATTAGGTCAATGTTTTCAATGTTTAATTTAAAGATTTGAACTTTTAAAAACTGTATATGCAATATTATATATCTGTGAATAAAGCATTGCTTTAAGGAATATAAATAAAAACTTTTTATGAGGACAGAAAACATTTCATTAAAAAATGTAAGTACAGTTAATAACTTTACTCTATATTTTTCAGTTCAGTCATTTCATTTATTTATGCTTGAAAATATTTTCAGTATCAAATGTAGTATTTGAAATTCTATGTTAAAATGTATAAACTTTTTTTTATTATTATTAAAATGCGCAAAAGTGTGTAACTCGGTTAATAATGTCCTCGATTAACCGTTATTCATTAAATCACGGGAAAATATTAAAAAATGTAAAAAAAAACATCACGTACATGTAAAAATAATTATTAGAATTAACTTCAGTAACTTTTTCATTGATAAAGTAATGCTATATCTTTAATATAAAAAGCATCATATAAATAATCATGCTTTGCATTTGTATTTCAAATCAGTTATTCTTTATTATAAAAGGTTTTTTTAAGTATTGCAATTCTTTGCTACACCAATTTCACAAATGATTGTCATTTGTAATAGTGTAATAATAGATGTAAAAAGAGCCAATGTTTGCAATTTTTGAAAATTACCTAAAGCTTTCAATGCTCTAAAAATATATTTAATATAAATTTACGAAGGAAAGTTTTTTTTTCTGCTTTTGAAAAACTCTAAATTCTAAAACATTCTCACGCATTTCTAACACACAAAAAACATTAAACAACTATTTTTAGAAAAGCTTTAAAGTTATATTGCTTGGTCTAATTGAGCGAGTTCTATTGGATGAAATAATAATTCTGCATGAATGATTATATAAGGGATTTTTTTTTATGTGTCGTTATAATAAGAATCTTGCTATAATGAACAATCGTTGCATCTAGCGTTTACTGTATATATACTACTGCGTTGCTCTTTGTTCAAGCGAATTGTAAATCCATACATACGTGAAACCCTGAATTTGTAGTATTCGCCGCCCCACCTTTTGGAGACTTTCTAGATCCATCCTTGCGTCTTAAAAGTAACAACAATATCAAATTTCAAGTTCCTAGCCCTAACTATTTCAAGCAAACTGAAATTTATAATTTTTTTAAGAAGCTTTTTGACCATTTCACACTTTTAGATTTCGAACTTTTTAGAAACCGTTCTTAGCGAGCATTTAAATCTTAAACGTAACTAACGTGCTAAATTTAAAGTTTCTAGCCCCCAAAGCAGGCCCCGATCATGACTAATTGGGGACCTGGCCCTGGGCAAAGGTAAATTAGGGGGTCCCCATTCTAATCCTTGCAACATTATTCAAATGGAACTGATGGTGAGTTATATGTGAATGCGTAATGCATAAACATAAACAATATTTTTGAACCTTGGATTTCAAATAGAAGAAAATTCTTAGCTCAGTCAATTCTAAATTAAGTACCTTAATTAATAAAAATACTCTTTTTCTTAGTACAGAACAAAACTCGTTTATCTAACTTTAGCAACTTGTTTAAGATGAATTTAATGTTTTAATGCAACTTGTTTAAGATAGATTACTTTACGATGAATTTAATAACTTCAACTTATGGAAAAGTTGGAATTAAAAATATATATTTTATAATTTAATATATGGATTTGGGGGCCCCTTGAGGTCCGTGGCCCCTGGGCAAAGTCCCGATTTGCCCATGCAATAATAAGGGCTTGCCCCAAAAAATCACAGAAATCGCAATTTTAGGACGATTTTTGATCCAGCACCCTTTTAAATTTTGATTTTTTTTTTCCGAAAATGTTCTGTGCGAGGATTTAAGTGTTAAAAGAAACAGCCATATCAAGTTTCAACAGTCTAGCCCTAATAATTCAAATAAATCATTATTTAGATCGTTTTCCGAACATTTCACCCTTTTAAATTTCGAATTTTTTAGAAACCGTTTTTTGTGAACTTTTACATTTTCAAAGTTTTCACTATGCTAAATTTCAGGTTTCAAACCTCCAACAGCATCACAGAAATTGCTATTTTAGAATGTTTTTTGATCCTGTACTTCCGTGGGGTGGTAGTGTTACTGGGTTCATTGTCACAAGAAACGGGACAGGAAACAAAAAAGCGGGACAGAGTCTTCTAAATCGGACAGAAAAATATAGTAAATCTTTTAGAACCAGTCTATGACGGAATCTTATCTTAAATGTCATAAAATCTCAGTCCCTGCGGGAAAAAATACCATACAATTATTTCTACTAGGATGAAAACCTATCTAAAACAGAATATTTAATCGGCTATTTTAGATCCCGTCTTAGTAAACTTTTACATTTTCAAAGTTTTCAACATGCTAAATTTCAGGTTTCAAACCCCGACAGCATCACAGAAATTGCTATTATAGAATGTTTTTTGATCCTGCACTTCCGTAGGGTGGTAGTGTTGTTAGGATCATTGTCACAAAAAACGGGACAGAGTCTTCTAAATCGGACAGAAAAATATAGTAAATCTTTTAGAATCTGTCTATGACGGAATCTTGTTTTAAATGTAATAAAATCATAGTCCCTACGGAAAAAAATACCATACAATTATTCCTACTAGGATGAAAATCTGTCTAAAACAGAATATTTAATCGGCTAATTTAGATCCCGTCTTAGTAGATTTTGCTATATTAATTATAATAATATTATACAGCAAAATCCGTGAAAGCGGAATTTCTAAGGATCGAAATAAATTAAATTT
Source organism: Maratus speciosus (assembly GCA_963932465.1). Lineage (NCBI taxonomy): Eukaryota > Metazoa > Arthropoda > Arachnida > Araneae > Salticidae > Maratus > Maratus speciosus. The sequence goes on from OZ010791.1 coordinate 149,018,011, forward strand.
TGGAGAGGATTCCAATTGCGCTGTTATAATTGTATGGCATTCTTTCAGTATGTAAATTATAAATTTTTATGTGTAAGACAGGATTTAGTTATAAATGGGTTCCGCTTTCACAGGATTTACTAAACCAAGTGCATTAATATATGTAAAAACTGAATCGTTAGGTACTGGAAAAATATTCCGTTTTGACCACTTTTCTATCTTAGCAGGCAGATTTGTACGGAATTTCTTTCTGCACGACCATAAAATATTTCCGTTATGAACAGGTTCTGTTTTCATGCTTTTAATGGATTAAGTTCCACTTGATGCAGACTAATGGACTGCACGGTATTAAAAGAAATTTAAGAGAATATATGTGCAATGAAAAATCGGGATTTTTGACGTCCCGTGAAGTGATTCCGCGGACGTTCTTGGAACCCCCGATAATCGGAATCTGAATCCTATGTTTCCTTAATGTGTTATTCTTGATTTTTTTTTTTTTTTTTTTTAACATAAAAATAGTTTATTAAGGAAATATTAAAAATATGAACTGATTTTCAATCGATTAGAACAAGTAACGTTTTTCAACGCCTGTGTATTAGACCGGAGTGAAAAACAAAAAGTTTTGCAAATCGAATCGTAATAGTGCGGAAAAGTTGCTACTCGTCAATACAAGCACAGTGAAAAAAAAATGTTTGAAATCGAAGAATATCTTCCGTTCGCGCATCGCGTTCAAAGTTTTCGAATTTGAACAAAAATTGTACAAATATACAAAAAATCGTAAAAAGGTGTAAACTTTTTCCGATCGAACACATTTTTTTGTACCTACCATGACCTTGAGATGTAGAATGGAGGAAAAAATACCACACACTCCTCCTTTATCCCCTTCTAACCCCCTCAAGGGGGTGGAAATGGCCAATTTTCGTGGAAAATACCGAAATTACAGGAGATGTAAATATTGACGAATCGACATGATTTTTATTTACATAAGGCAACCTTGAGGCTAAAAGTCGAAAACAATCCCCCCCCCCCTCGACAGGTCCTCTATCCGCTTTGAACCCTGTCGAGGGGGCGACTTTTTGCGACAAACATTATGTTTTGGTTTGTTTGCCGCCCGGTCACTCGACCTCTCCATCTCGTCAGCCCCTTTCTTCTTCGGTGCACTGTAATGCTCTCTGCGCGTGCGCACCGCTGGAATTCCGAGAAACGGAGTGGGGGAGGAGCTAGCACAGTACCCGTACCTGGTAACGATTGCTGTGCGTCACTCAGTTTTGCCTCAGCGTCGCTGCGTGTTTCTGCTTGTCTGGCTTGTAAAAGAATATATCTCGCCTATAAAAGAAGCGCTGCTCTTGCTGAAAACTTTTCTTGTCGGCTTCGTTTAGAATCCCGTAGCTTGAATTGGATAACGGTTTCATCGATCAAAATTTAAGCTTCTTTTATCATCATTATGGCGCTCACTCGAAGCGTTCATACTCGCTGCCCATTTTTTGGTGCACCAAAACCACTGCCATCGGCAATTCTTCCCACCAATGCTGACGTTGTCAAATGTTGGCATGAAGTGCAATACGCTATGTTATTGCAGTCTGGTGACTTTAAACCTAGAAGGAAGTTGAGCTTTTTAGAAGTGGCAAACACTGTAGCTCAACAGATTGAGTCACTGTATTTAAAGGCTTCGATTCCTACAGTTTGTCACACAAGAGTCGTTCAAAAGATGAAACAACTACACGATCGCAATTATTCTCTTCATAAATCCTATCCAAGAGACAAAGACACGGCTGGGAAACAGAAGAAGTACAATGATTTCATCCATCAGTCGTATAATACATTATTTGACGTATCAGATGCAAATGCGAAATGATACTAGAATGCACTTGAGGGAAAAACTTTGACAAGTGTATTTGTCCTAATCCTATAGCTGTCAGCTGCGATTGCCCAAAGGACAGGAAAATACCTACATTGGAACTGATGTTTCTTTAAGCACAAAGACACCTTAGATCAGGTTAAATAGGACCGACGGTGCATAAAAAGGAAACACAAAATCTTAAATCATCTTTGCAAAGAAAGGCTCGTCATCTTGATGTGCTTAGCACACACATGCAAAGCTTGCCTGGTTGCAGCATTGATCCTGAAAGAGAGGAGACAAATGTTGATGTCAATGAGGATCAGGATGATTTAGATTTTCAACGCACACGATCTTTGTCTGCTCTGTCAAGGAGCCCAAACTCTTCACAAATGCGCATGTCGCTTCCAGCTACTGCTTTGGCAAGTAATCACTTTGGTCTGTCAGACAGAACAACAGCTGCCATTATCTCTAGCGTGCTAAAAGACGTAGGTCTTATTACTGATAGTAATACATCACTGATCGTTGATAGAAGCAAAATTAGACGAGAAAAAGAAAAGTGCAGGGCAATTCTTACCAATTCAAACATAGATTACCTGTCCTCCTCTGTTGGTAAACATTTCTTCAGCTGACATTGCAGACTTGATTTCCAACGGGGAAAAGCCAACTCTTCCTTTGAATCTGGCAGACATACCATGTCATACGCAAGCCGTAGAGCGCAGTGTTAAGCTGGTAACACAGGCCTCCTCAAAAGTGTCTGGGCATGAGCGACGTGATGGTTTTATAAGAGCCACCCTCGCTTCTCGTGCTATCATGATAAAATTTGACACTAAATCAGAATTCGCAGTACCTGAATCTGCATCTGCATAATTCTCCACGCCCACATTTTGGTTGGTTGGTTGAGTAGGGTGTGGGTAGGACTCGCAGTGCAGCCACCTTCCCGTGGTGAGTCCTGAGTCATCCTTAGAAGGACGGGGCAAGAGCTGCACAATTTTGATCTCTCGAGGGGGGAGGGGGATTGTTTCCTACTTTTAGCCTCACGGTTGCCTTATGAAAAAAAAATGAGACCGATTCGTCAATATTTACATCTCCTGTAATTTCGGTATTTTCCACGAAAATTGGCCATTTTCACCCCCTTGAGGGGTTTTGAAGGGGATAAAGGAGGAGTGTGTGGTATTTTTCTTCCATTCTACATCTCAAGGTCATGGTATGTACAAAAAACTGTGTTCAATCGGAAAAAGTTTACACCTTTTTACGATTTTTCGTATATTTGTACAATTTTTGTTCAAATTCGAAAACTTTGAACGCGATGCGCGAACGGAAGATATTCTTCGATTTCAAAAAATTTTTTTTCACTGTGCTTGTATTAACGAGTAGCAACTTTTCCGCACTATTACGATTTCATTTGCAAAACTTTTTGTTTTTCACTCCGGTCTACTGTGTATGGCCTACTTATTTGAAGGAGGTCTTCAGACATTCGAGGGTCTTAAGGGTCCATTTACTCTCAGAGCTCTTTACACATTAAAATAGATATACATGTCTTGACAGCAAGTACTGCATACATGGTATACATGCTGTAAAACTATTTCTAATCAGTATGCATATGTTGTATGTTAACTGTATATTAAATACGCAGTATATGTAATACTATAACAGTCTTTGTAATCAGTATATATACTTATTTATTAAATATCACAATATAATAAATTTCAAAATATAGGTAAGCTCAAATGTAACCCAGGCAACCCCACACCCCTGCCTGGAGCGCAATGAGAGATCTCTGCTCGGGATAGACTCCTTATGTATATAGACATGCCTTAGTGCCACATAAGCATGAATTCAACAAAACAGAAGAAATATACATTTAAACATCGCTTTTAGTATAAAATAGTTGGAGAGGAATTTTACATCACTAATATAAATAGTAATTAGCGGTAGAATATGCTACATGCCGTTTACTATTAAAGTGGTACATATACTGTATTTTTAAGTTTATTGTACCGTAGAAATACTATACTTATGCTGTTAAGAAAATGCTACAAATGAAAATGAAATGAAAATAAAATGAAAATGGTACAAGTACAGCAAAATGTACTCGATTTGTACATATACGAAAATTTTATGAAATTTTTTTTTATAGTGAGTATAAATGTAGAAATTATTTCATTATATTGGTTTCAGAATATAATCTGATGATTGTCGCTGTCTAAAAAGATGCATAGCGACTTTTAAAGCAAAACTGTTCCTAAGTTTTTCAATCTGTTCTTATTACGAACTTATTGCTTTGATGAATCAAAAAATAAGTAAAATAATTCCCTCGCTGAATAAAAATTCATCGAACGTGACGCCTCTTATTTCTCTGATATAATGATCATTTCGCTTCCAATTTCTGGAAGCTTTTGCTCATTATGATAGTTATGATGGTAAAAATGGGCGATGAGATTTCACCATGTAACAAGAAATAATAAATAGAGTAAAAATCTGCCGTAACCGAGAGAATTGGATGTCATTTAATACGAAAGATTGGTTTAATGATGAGTAGGGCAAGTAAAATCTTGCACGTGAGAGGATAAATCTTCTTACGTCTGTTATTCAACTTGCAGCAACTTACGAAGTTGTGTAATACTAATACAGATACTCCACAAATATACGAGGATAACCTACAATTACATAATTTACCGTTGATCTTACGCTTAATGTAATAGTATTAAGACATAATAGTAACATGATACTGGAGAAATGCAATCAGTTTTTTCAATATGAAATTTTTTGCAGGATTTAAAAAAACGAAGAAGCGTTGAGAAAAAGGTGGATTTCACCAAAATTGAGAAGCAACAATTTCATGTTACACTATCTTCATTGTCAACTTTTTTTAGCACTGAAATCATGATTTTTTAAATTAAAATTAAAAGTCAGTATGTCTTTTCTATTATCTTAAGGCTGAAGGGAAATTTTCTAGAGCAGGCGATTAGCAACAAGAAATCATCTATATCAGTGATTGGCAGTCTGTGTGCTGCGACACACTCAGGTCCGGCGCTAAACATTTTGCCGCCTGAGGCGAGCATCATTTTGCCGCCCTTATGACGTAATTGTTTTTCTCCATTATTCAAATGTTTTAATAGTAAATTAATATGCTAAATAGAGATCCACCGAAAATTCGTTTTCGTTATCGGCAAAAAATCTGAGTTTCATTGAAACTTCGTTTTCGGCGAAAATGCTGTCAAAATTTCGGCCGGACCGAAACTATGGTAATCGTAAAATGACCCATTCAAACGGAAAAAGCATGGCAACCCGATTACAGAAGACCATTCGTAATAATATCATACAATATTCCATAATTTGGTAATATTTTTAAAGAAGGGCACATTACCATGTTTAGAGAATGTGAAATCTGAATGGGGGTTAGTAAGCACAACAATTTACAATTTTCAATGTACAATTTAAAAATGCACAAATTACACAATGTACATTTTTTTACAGTTAATTGCAAAAAAAAAATGTGACACTTGAGATTATAAGTGCAGATTCACAGCCGCCAGTCGCCACGTAGCGACTAAACCTATTGCTTTGGCGACTAATTTTCGGCGTCTAAGTCGCTATGTGTGTTACAGGGATGTCCATTTTCCGCCGAACGTCACATTTACGATTTTTTTTGTTGTTGTTATCAAATCTGCGGTGTGTCCTCCATAATTCGGTGGTAATTACGCATTTTTCCATCGATATTTTTTTTTATGAAATTCGCATTTTTTTCTACTATCCTTTGTCAAAATTTGTTTTTTTCGCGATCTTTTGACAAACTTTACATTTTTTCTGCGGTCCTTGAACGACTTTCGTGTTTTTCCTGCAATCCTTTGCCGAATTTCACGTTTTCTTCCCAGCGATTCTTTGACGAAAATCGCGTTTTTTTCCAGCGATTCTTTGACGAATATCGCGTTTTTTTTTCATGATCCTCTGACGAAAATCGCGTTTTTTTGCGATCCTCTGACGAAAATCGGACTTTTTCACGATGCTTTGACGAAATTCACGTTTTTTCCTTGATCCTTTGACGAAATTGACAATTTTTCTGCGAATATTAACGAAATTAGCATTTTTTCCGCGATCCGTTGAGAGAATAGGCGCTTTTTTTTAAGGATTCTTTAACGAAATTCGCGTGTTTGCGATTATTTGACAAATTAGCGTTTTTTGAGATCCTTTGACGGAATTTGTGCTTTTTTTCTCATTCCTTTGACGAAATTCACGATTTTTTCTTCTGTCGATTGACAAAATTGATTTTTTTTGGCAACCATTTGTCGAAATTCTCGATATTTTTCTGTGATCTTTTTTTACGTCCGAATATTTGGAACTGAAAGCCTTAAATTTTCGGAAAATTCGGAACAGAATCATACCTGATGTAATAGTCTGTGATAAAAATGAATTTTTAAGATAATTTTCTTGTGTGTTCTTGAAAAACAAATGTATGAATAGTATTTTGATTTTTATAGAGCAAAATAATCTCACACATTCACTTTTTTTTTCCTGCACTCTTGTATGACAAAATAAAAATAAGAAGTATTGTTTTCGTAATATTCCCCACTACGATGATTGTACCATCCTTAGATTTTTTTAAAACATGTCTCTTGCCCAACTGTACCTTCTGACTGTATATAGCTTAAGATTTATATTCTACTAAATTTTCATCCAAATTAAAGAAATTGTGTGATTAAATTAAATATACACATTTGATGTAATTAGTCTTTGTTTTTTTTTTGTACATGTGTATATTCTTTTTCATTTTGAATTTCTAATTTTTCCCCATATAAACGTTATTGCTTTTATGAGTTTCTTTCATAATGTGGGGACTTGTTTAGGAGTCACTGGCTCCTTAAAAATTTTGGGAATCTGCACCTATACTTGAGATATTAATATGATGAAATGATAAAAATATGACTCAATATATGGCTAAAAGCACATTTCAATAAATAACAGAAAACATATTTTATTTTAGGTAGCTTTCATTACAAAAAGCTACCTATTGCAGCCGTTCGGAGGAAAGCGATTTCAAAAAATTTTGGTATATTTTCATCGATCATGATCCCCAGACCCCGAAACCACCCTCCGTTCAAAATTGATATATATATATATATCTGACCTATGTCACACTGTAACTCTCGTATTTATGAACCGATTTGGATGTAATTCGGTGTGTACATAGTACACACCAATGTCTCGACCGAGTTCGTTGGCCAGCTTCATCCGCCATTTTGTTTCAAAATGGCGGCCATTTAAAATTTTTTTAAAAATTTAAAATTTGAAATGTGGTACCAAAAAATTGAAAATGGAAAAATATTTTTTTCTTATGTATTTGACCTTTATACAAAGACTCCGGAGCAATTTTTGTTTCGTCTATATATTAAAAAATGGCTGAGTTATAGCATTTTGAATTTCTAGCGTGGCTGACATTTTGAAACGTCCTGAACTTTGTCACGCGATAAAAGGCGTATTTATGAACCGATTTAGATGTAATTCGGTGTGTACATAGTAAACACCAATGTCTCGACCGAGTTCGTTGGACAGCTTCATCCGCCATTTTGTTTCAAAATGGCGGCCATTTAAATTTTTAAGAAAAATTTAAATTTGAAATGTGGTACCAAAAAATTGAAAATTGAAAAAATATTTTTTTCTTATGTGTTTGACCTTGATAAAAAGATTCGAGAGCAGTTTTTGTTTCGTCTATATCTTAAAAAATGGCTGAGTTATAGCATTTTGAATTTCTAGCATGGCTGACATTTTGAAGTGTCCTGATTTTTGTCACGTGATAACAGATGTATTTATGAACCGATTTGGATGTAATTCGGTGTGTACATAGTACACACCAATGTCTCGACCGAGTTCGTTGGCCAGCTTCATCCGCCATCTTGTTTCAAAATGGCGGCCATTTAAAAAAATTTAAAAAATTTAAAATTTAAAATGAGATACCAAAAAAATTGGAAAATGAAAAAGATTTTCTTTGTATGTGTTTGACCTTAATACAGAGATTCCGGAACAGGTTTTGTTTCGTCTATATCTAAAAAAATGGCTGAGTTATAGCATTTTGAATTTCTATTGTGGCTGACATTTTAAAACGACCTGATTTTTGTCACGCGATAACAGGCGTATTTATGAACCGATTTGGATGTAACTTGATCTGTACATAGTACATACCAATGTCTCGACCGAGTTCGTTGGCCAGCTTCATTCGAAATCTTGTTTCAAAAGGGTTGCCATTTAAAAAAAAAGTAATTTAAAATTTAAAATAAAGTATTAAAAAATTGGAAAATGAAAAAAAAATTTTTGTGTGTTTGGACTTGATACAAAGATTCTGGAGCAGTTTTTGTTTCTGAAAATTTGTTCTTTTGTTTATATCTTAAAAAATATTGAATTATAGCACTTTAAATTTCTAGCATGGCTAACACTTTGAAACGATCTTGTATTTGTCACGCGATAACACACGTATTAGCCTATTTCGATGAAAGAAGGCATGTGGATAGTATACATCAATATCTCAACCAAGTTCGCTGGCCAGCTTCATCAGCCATCTTGTTTCAAAATGGCGGCCATTAAATTAAAAAAATATATATATTTAAAGTGAGGTGCAAAAAAAAATAGAAATTGAAAAAGGTTTCTTTCATAAGTATTTGACCTTGATATAAGCATTCACGAGCATTTTTTGTTTGTCTTTATCTTAAAAAATGGCTCAGATATAGCAGTTTCAATTTTGAATGTGGGTGACATTTTGAAAAACTTATTTTTTGCCTGCGACAGCACTCGTATATATCAACCGATTCCGATGTGAGTGAGCATGTGCACAGCCATTATTAAGGTCTCGACCAAGTTCACTGATTAGCCTCATCCACCATGTTGTCTTAAAATGGCAGGAACTTTAAGAAATCGCCGAATTTGGCAGCCAAATATAAGTTAGTTTAAATAAAAGCAGCTTGGATAAAGCTGACTAATTTCGTGAAATTCTCATTCATAATGATTTAGTATTGATAAAGATTAATATTGAATCTCCTATATTCGGTATCCACTAAATTGAGCTTCGTGTGTTTGAATAATATAAGTTGGCTTTTTTAAAATAAGGAAAATGAAAGCTACCTCTTCCTCCCGGCACTGGCCGGAAGGACTTTTTATTCTTGAGACCATTTATTCATTTTTCGGAAAATTAATTTTTTGAGTTGAAACTTTTTGAATAAGTGTTGCAATATATAAGTGTATAAAAAGAACTAGTATCAGTAAATCAACTAATTTAAGTGAGCACGAAACATCGTAAGTGTCCTGGGCACATAAACTTGCTAGTCGGGGCCTGTATGTAAACATTTTACATATATATTTTATATATATAGGATAGATATTTTATATGTATGTGGTGACAGGAAATGGACCCTGTACTGCAAAGCTTAGCAGATTCTTTAGTGATGCTCTTGATGATAAACCTCAATTATCGAACAATAAGAAAAGTGCTGGCTGAGCCTACAATTAAAATTGTGAGAATTACGCAGACGACACATGATTGCGCCTGCGAGCGGACGTGCCACTGACAACGTGTTCGATGGAGACCCAGGTCTTAAGGACCTGGAGTAAGCAGTCTCATCGATGTTTAATAAAAATGAGAAAAGCCAACAGACGGTTGGCTATGTTGTATAAAATTACCTTCAAACTGTACATACCAATTCTGTTCCACATATATCCAATAATATTAAAATTTGTTAAGAATTCGTTAAAAATCTGCCTGGATTATTATAACCCACTAGACACTGACCAACTATCTCCTACACATATATATTATATACAATTTATATGCAAAATATTTATGCAATTTTTTTGTATAAATTTTCATTTGTTTCTCAAAAAATATATAAATCGCTTCTTTATATTAAAAAAATGTATAAAGCTTTAAAAAATTGCTAGTATATATAAAAGAGTCAATATGTTGCCACAAAATATGTATGAAAAGTTTCCTTCTCTCGCCAAGGCAAGTTTCTCTATTTTGTCTATTCTGAAAAAGTACTCTTTTTTGTTTTATTTTTGAATAATACTATATGTGTAAATTTTAAATTGTAAAGTTTTATTATTATTATCATCTGAATAAATTAAATTGTCCATGAATCAGTCAACTAATTCGGGTACAGAAAATATAGTTTTATCTCATACTTATCTAGATGGATCGTTAAAATAAAATTATAAATACTTGAAAATGATAAATGCATATGCAAAGGAAAAAAAAAAGTTATGATTTTTATATTTGTAAGAAACACTAAAAATTTATTATAAATTAATATATTTTTTTATTTATTTACGATGAGCATCATTTTTTGAAAGCTACTTTACCTAAAACCATTTTAAAAGGAAAGTTGTAATCGATGAAAAATTAAAAAATTGTGACCAATTGACGCAAAACAAGAGATATATTTCCAGATAGCTATAATAAGGCTTTTTTTGCATTCAATTTTAATGGCGAAAACACAATAATAGTGAAATTGACTTTTCACCTTTTTTAGAAATTATTAGATTTTAAGGAAATGTAAATTTGATTATTTGGATATACAGTGCATACTTGCCAACTTTCCCTTAAACTTCCGTAAAATGTGAGTTAAATTGAGACCCAGGTTAAACATGTTTCGAACCAGAAATTTACTAAAGAAATTAATTCAAATTGATTTCATAGAGAAACATTATTTTAAATATGTAATGATACGTCAAATAAATTTTCTGGTTAGTAACGCGTGTAATCTGGGTCAACTTAACTCAAATTTTATGGAAGTTTAGTTGAATGTTGGCAAGTATGACAGTGGGTGATCGGTTAACGAACAGATCGGTTAACCAACACTTTTGAGCGAGATTTTTATGTTCGGATAACGAACACTTTCGCGGAAGAATTTTCTGTTCGCTTACGAACACCTCATGAAACAAAGCCAAGAAGAAGCAATGCTGTGTTTCAGTTTTCCAGAGCTGTATTTAATTATATCTATTATCGACTTAGAAAACATTTTAACAGTTATATATTAATGGCCTATTTAGTTTATGGGCTATCGAGAGTTTGGATTCTACATTTTAGGACTCCCAAATTTGAATGAACAGATTAAAAACATTAAATTATATGTTTTGTGTCCTTTTTTAACGAAATATTTTTAATTGGATTTTTTTGTTTTTAATTGAAATGTAGTTCCTAAATTATTAACAAGCTCTAAGCTCCACTTGACTTTTATCGGGCCCCGCAATAAATATAATCTTTTAGAGAAACAATGGAACTTTTGATAGGTCAAAGTGATATGGTTTAATACTGCAGCCAACGAATGTGATCCTAAAAGTTTTTACAAAACATATGTCATTTATTTTTTTAAATGCGCACAACACGGAGAAAGCCATCAAAATGCAATCTATACATATTAAATACGGACGTATTATTAACCATATTAAAAAAGGAAGATTGAAAAATTTTTGATTGTTATTAATGTATGTATTATTGTTATTACATTTAAATAAATTTAGGGTGAATTTATATTAATGTTTATATATTTGTTAGCTTTTAAGAACGAGTTAATTCAACGCCCATACAAATGTATACAAAATCTATGATCGGTTAATGAACAATTCGGTTAACGAACATGATTTTGAAACGGATTAAGTTCGTTAACCGATCACCCATTGTATGATCTTTTCTCAACCAGGCTTTCGTCTTTTTCTAAAGATATTGGAAACAGCTAAGATAGTGCAAATAATAAATATATATATAACTCGTTAGAAAACTTTAAAAATTGCAAAAAATTGAAAATCTGATAAAAGTATCTAAACGGGAGGAGGGGGGGGGGGGAGGAGTGAACGGCAAATAAATGATCTACAAAATAATATTTTCACTGCACTCGACGGAAATTCTTCTCTGTTCTCAGCGGGAATAGTCGAAAATTATGTAGGAAACTGCAACGAACAGTTTAATTAATCACTAATAAATAACAGAATAAAACGAATTAGTATAAAACAAATCTTCAGTGTTTTATGCGTGCTGTTAGGAATCTAACGCGGACAATCGGTTTTTCGGATGTTATCCATTCTCAAGTAAGCGCTTTCAGTTGCGTAACTCATAACTGAATTTGCACATACAGTTGTCGCAAAATAATGGTGATTTTGTATGTTTGTTTGCTAAACATGTTTGCTTTACGGGAAAATACTTACTTGAGTGGATAACATCCAGAAAACCGATTTTCCGTAAAGGGAGAACTGATTAATGATGTATTGTTGAAGCCACTCGGAAACGTTTCCAAAAATGGTGGGCAGCTAATAAAAATTTATTTCTATACATTCTTTTTAACCATTTGGAAATGGTTGTTGTTTTCGGTCGAGGATGGGGTCAAATGATGCTCGCCTTTTATTTTTTTTTAACGAAATTCAACGATGTTCTTTACTTTTAGAAGAATTTTTATTTGAATAGGTAATAGAAAGGCATAAAATCATTAAAAATTGTTTGAATAGGTAATCGAAAGGGTAATCTTATTAAATAAAATATGCATTATTCTATGAACTATCCACATGTACATGAAAAAAAATGGCCTGATAGTGAAAGGGTTAATGATCTTTATTGTAATCAGTTTAAATTAAAGTATTGATTTACATACAGGTTTTTTATGCATTTCATAAAGCAACACTATTTTATATTCTCATTCCAGATTTTTGAATCATTGGGCTGTATATGCCAACATTGGTAAATCTTTTGCTTGATCCTAAAAGTTCCTAAGAATGACTAGTCATCTATGCTTGTGCTCTTCAGCAAATAATGAAAATAGGGTCTCAGTATATTCACAAGGATTCCATACTGTTGTCACCTAGAATCTGCGATTAGAGAGCCGACTGGAAACGTCTGTATGTTCCACTAATTAGGGAACTGACATGTCTAGAGATTGAAATTCTGTCATCACTTCTCATTCTTCTATTAAAACTGTATCATCACCTACTATCAAACTAAACACTGATTTTAGAAATTTTTCTAGATAGGTTAAGGTTACAATTTGATTTTAAATTAGTAGGAAATGTTGTTTATTCTTATAAATTTTAAATAGTTTGACTACACTACAATATAAGTTAGATCTCGCCCTTTTGTTTTTTTTGTTTTAGGTTGCCAGATAACTGTGCTATGCAGCTCTGTAAATTTTGCAGAAATTTGTAACAAAATGATTTAGAAAAAAAACCCTATAAAGTTGTATTCTATGTTTAACAAGAAACTTTCTAAATGGCCATTTTTTTCTTTCTCTCTCCGTCATCAGTCATTTTTGCTATTCATCACGTAGAGTTTTTATATAATTTTGTAATGGAGTATCAGAAGTTTAAATTTTAATTAATATTGATGTTGCCGTTAACTTCAATTGTTCAAGAGTATGTTCTCATTTTGTTGGCATGTATCCTTGAAAATTCTTGTACTAGCTTTCATATCACAATTTTTATACTTTAGTTATCTACATAGTTTGACAAAAATTCATATTGTTGACTAACTTGTGTTACATTCCGTTATTTGTACATGGATTATGAATAATTAATCTTTGAAAAAGTTTTGAAACTATGTTCAAAAGCTTAAGCTTTTCTAAAAACGAAAAAATATTAGTAATACTAAAAAGAATGAATGTTTATCAATAAGTGGGGGAGCAAGATGGAATTTCTTAAATTTTAATGCAGAAAATTCCAGTTATTGGTTGCAATGAGATGAATCATTTGAAATGAAAAATTTGAATTTTGAATTACAAACAAAATGGTGATAGAATTCAAGAACTTTAAGCATATGAAAAGGAAGAATTATCTCAATTCTTCAATACATTTGACTTTTTATCTCATTTTTCCTGCTTTCTTGACATATATATATATATATATATATTTGCACAGGATAGCTGAGGTCAATCTCATTTTTTACTTTTTTCAATTTTTATTGCAGATTTTTTTAATAAATGTACTTTTATATTTGAAATTGGTTCTGATATTCTGATATATAAAGTGCTGTATACTATTGAGGGACAATCTTTATGTACTTTATCTTTAAAAAAATATAAGCATTTTTTTCTTTTATTAAAGAATTTTATGTGAAATTCAATCATTCATTGCTTAATTCTATTTTGTACCTTCTGGGGAAAAAAAAAGGCTTTAAAAACATTTAGTGTTTATCTTTATATGTATGTCATTATCTAAATATAAAGTTCATTCTTTCTAAATTTATGAAATTATTATAATTTTAAAAGAATAAAATGATACTTTTGCATGTTAGCACTTTTTATAACCTATTACCTGACTCGCCCGGCATTGCCCAAGCCCGTGATAATAACCTTAAATGAACCCCAAATTTGTATGATTGTAACACAGAATACCCCTACCCGTAATAAATAGACTTTTCCAGCGCATCACATGTCTATATACATTAGTTTTGCCGAGATGTACAGCAGACATGTAGAATTGCAATATCACAGTACAGTTTTTTTTTTTTTTTTTGCTGGAGTTGTGATTACTGGAGAATGTAAAAATTTATAATAACATCATTATTTGTGTATATGTGTTTATGTGCTGTGCAATTCGTTATATGCTGTCTGATTAAGAAGAAATAAAAAAAAATAAAAAGTTATCTGAGAAATGAATAATTTCAAAAACTGTGTGTATTCCAAATGAAGCTATTTGAGTGACGGCGATATGATTTTATATCTTTAACAGGATTCTGTTTCAATTTATATTTTAAGTGAAAAAAAATTAATTTTTTGTGATAAATGCGCTTGTTAGAAGACATTTTCTTGTTTTTTCACATTGGGTCTTTTCATAATTTTTTTTTTCTTAATGAATAGTTCTTGTCTGAATTTTTGAAATTTTTATCAGTTATAAATGTAATGTTTATGCGGCCCATGTAAAAGCTTCGTGAAAAAATATTGAAAACTTTAGGAAGTGTATAAAAAAGTTATTCTTACAAAAAAAAAAAAAAAAAAAAAACGTTATGTTTAGTGGAAAAAGGGGTTGAAATAACTGCAACAGGAAAGGGGGGGTGGGAATTCAACATTAAATATATTTCTTGTCATCCAAAGCCTGTGTATAATTTACATGCTAAGCTATTGCTATTAGGATGTAAAAAGCAGATTTTTTTTCTGTCATTTTTCTTTCCCCGCCTTTTTTTTTTTTTTTTTTTTTTCATGGATGGAATGTGTGGCAAAATTTTAAAAATTGGATCTCATTATTTCCCTCCTACATTTTCTGAACCAAATTTCTGAGTTATAAATATGTTTTTTTGTGCTAAAATATTGATATTTAGTTGTAAAAAATCACTGTTATAGCATAACTGTTTATTTTTATTTTATTATTTTTCAAATCAAAAACCTGACCGAAATTTTTTCTTTTTCAAACTAATTCTTTTTGTCCTAATATACCTGAATCAAATGGATACTCAATCATTAGCCTCACCAGTGGCCGAGAGGTTTTGCTCTTGAAGCTGGTAGACGGGAGGTGCTGGGTTGGATCCTAATCGCGCCCGTCGGCCTAATTGTTCGTGGTTTTCTTCAAACCTTGGTTTCCCAAGCGTAAATACGGGTTAGGTTCCCTTAGAAAGACCCCCCCCCCACAGAGGGCACCCCCCCCCCCCAGGGCCTATATCCGTCGTGTTGATAATTGGCCGTCATAAATACAACCAACCTATCATTAGCTAAAAGATTAGTATATAGTATTAAATTTTTAGAGCTGTTGTATAAAATTAAGTATTTTTTTTTTTAATCAAAATATGTGTTATGTTAATCCTACAACAAAATGTGCGAAAAAAGTGAAAAATGACGTCATGGAATGAATTTTTTTCAAAGGGTTAATTTTTGTATTCTTTTTTTAAATGTTTTGCAGTGTTTCAAAGAGAATTGAAGTATATGCTATTCGTTTTTTTCTTTTCTGTATATTTTAATTTTTGGAGTTGATGCGTAATTTTGTAACAATCCGAAAAAGAAAGGGATGTGTGGAGATCTTCTCGTAATATAAATTTCATTATTGTCAGAACTCTTTCAAAATTTTCGGAGTTAAAATGTTTTCATAGCCTGGGTGAAAAAGTCATAAAAAAATATTAATATTTATTTGTAAAAGAGCTCATAAGAAGACTTATTTTTCACTTGGTCTATTTAAATAGTTAAATAAATAGTTTCTATTGCTACAATTATTTGAGATTTTCAGTTGCTATAAATAGGATAGTTGCGTACCTCATGATAAAAATTTGTGAAAAAATATTGATATCTAGGCGAAAAATAAGGGGGTTTTTTTCCTTGTTTTCACATCTGTTCCATTAGTAAATGAAATAAATAGTTCTTATGATCTGAAATCTCTGAACTTTTAATAGGTTATAAATATGACTGTATTTGAGCGTTCTTTAAAATTTTATGAAAAAAAAAATCCATGATAAAAACATTGTTCAAAATTTTTTGTTCAAAAAAAATTCCAAACTTTTAAATGTTTTATTTTGTAAAAAATATTTCTGCCTGTCCAACAGCTTCAAAATTTTTGTAGGTGATGTGAATCTGGTCTATTGAAACGTTCTAAAAAGACTGTGTTAACCCGGGAGAACTCGCTGCATGAGATTTTCTCTCACAGTCGTACTTTTTAAAGACTCTTATTTAAATCATTTTTCATTTTAATTAAAATTTCAAAATGTTTTACAATTATTTTACCTATTTTGTGAATAAAAGTACTAAGCCAACCAAAAAAAGTTGATATTATATGAATGTAAAGTAAAAGAAAAGCAATTGGGCATTCTCACTAGCGAGTTCTCCCGGGTTAAAATACGGACATTTAGTTTAGTATTTTTATACTGTAGTAAACCCATCTGTAATATAAAAAATTGTCGCTTTTTTTATCATAAACACTATTCACATGTACCCTGAAATTGTTAATAAAGTGTTTTTCTTATGATAAGCATTGCTCTTTTTCTATAAAAGTCTATTATTTGCTCCCACACAATTACTATAAATGGTAAATAAATCATAAGAGATGTAAATTTCCAACTTGGCAAAAAATGTCCGGACGAGAATTCTAACCAGGGATCCCTTGGCTGAAGCTACCCACGCTCTCCAAAGACAGGTTGGTTGTGTTTATGGTTATGTTTATGACGGCCAATTATCAACACGAGGGATATAGGCCCTAATGTGGGGGGGGGGAGTGCCCTTCGTGGGGGGTCTTTCTAAGGTAACCTAATAAACGCTTGGAAATCCAAGGTTCGAAGAAAACCACGAAAACTCCGAACGATTAGGCCGACGGGCGCGATTGGGTTCGAACCCAGCACCTCCCGTCTACCAGCTTCGAGAGCAGAACCTCTCGGCCACTGGTGGGGCCTCCAAAGGCAGAGCATGGTTGGTTTGTGCCAAGAGATCCCTAGTTCGAGTCCTGTTCCAGACATTTTTCGCCCAGTTGGAAATTTACATCTTTATGTAATGTTTGTTATTTTGTAATTTCGTCAGAGGTAAGGATTAAAATGGCATTTTTTGAAGATGAATATTAAAAAAATTCTAAATATTTTGTATTATAATTGTTTTAATTGTTCGTTATATCTCTTCAATATTACATAATATGCAGGTTCATTGCATTTTTTAAATAGATCAATTTTGGTAACCAAATTTTGCTATGATTTTTAATTTCTTTTTGAAACTTGTATACTGATATATACTATTAATAAATAATGCATGGCATTATTTCTAAAAGGATTTACTCATTGACTTTTTAACTGAATTCATATAGTTTATTTTTTTTTTAACTAACTACTGTATTTATCTCGTAAAATATTATCATTGTTATAATGTTCATTTAAATAGGAGAAAATTGATACAAAGTTTATTTCATGTATTACAAATCTTTATACCCCTAACATAAAAATATACAAAAATTAAAATTATAATTTCGTTCCATGTATAATAAATGGATAAAATGTGAAAATAAGTTTTACAACAAAGTTTGGCTACATCCCCCTCTTCCCTCCAAAAAAAAAAAAAGATAATAATAATAATCTATCTATACTCATATTATAAAGAGGTAAAAATTGTTTATTTGTAGGAAGTAAGCTCTGGAACTACCGAACCGATTACAAAAGTAATGATATCAAAATGATGGTGTTAGTCCAACTTAGAACATAGGCTATATCTTATGCTCGTGCGACTGCTTAAAAGGGGGTACAGGAGCAAAAAACGTTCTAAAATGCGATTTTTGTGTTACTGAAGAGCCTAGAAACATGACATTTGGAATGGTAGTTACTTATAAGATACTAACGATCTCTAAGGACATTTCTTCAAAAAATTGAAATTAAGAAGGGGTAAAAATGCGCGAAAAGCGTTCTAAAAAACGTTCTAAATGGCGATTTTTACGCAATTTCAGGAAGTACCAAACCGTTTAAAAAATAATGGTGTCAAAATGATGGTGACAACCATTGCTCCAACATAGGCTACATTTTATGTCGGTGCCACTACCCCTAAAGAGGGTGCAGGAGCAAAAAACGTTCGAAATAGAGACTTTTGTGTTACTGAAGGGACCAAATACATGGAATTTGCCATGGTAGTTACTTATTATATATAAATAATCTTTAAGAACATTTCTTAAAAAATTCGAAATTTAAAAGGGGTGTAAATGCGCAAAAGGAGTTCTAAAAAACGTTCTAAATGGCGATTTTTACGCATTCTCAAGAAGTACCAAACCAATTTTAAAAATAAAGGTGTCAAAATGATGGTGACAACTTTTGCTCCAAAATAAGCTACATTTTATGTCGGTGCCACTACCACTAAAGGGGGTGCAGGAGCAAAAAAAAAACGTTCGAAATTGCGATTTTTGTGTTACTAAAGGCCCAGATACATGGAATTTGGAATGGTAGTTACTTATTACATATAAAAGATCTCTAAGAACATTTATTAAAAAATTCCAAATTTAAAAGAGGTGAAAATGCGCAAAATGCGTTCTAAAAAACATTCTAAATGGCGATTTTTACGCAATCTCAAGAAGTAGCAAACCGATTAAAAAAATAAGGGTGTCAAAATCATGGTGACAACCCTTGCTCCAATATAGGCTACATTTTATGTCGGTGCCACTACCCCTAAAAGGGGTGCAGAAGCAAAAAACGTTCTAAATTGCGATTTTTGTGTTACGGAAGGGCCTAGAATCCTGAAATTAGGCGGGGCAGTTATTTATGATATACAAATGATCTCTAAGAACATTTCCTAAAAAATCGAAATTTAAAAGAAGTGAAAATGGACGAAAAATGTTCTAAAAAACGTTCTAAATTGCGATTTTTACGTAATCGCAAAAAGTACCCAACCGATTTCAAAAGTAAGGGTTGGAATTTGATGCTCCAATATAGGATCTATTTCATGTCGGCGTCACTACCACCTTGCGGTTACATTTTAAAAAACGTTCTAAATTGTGATTTTTGAAATACTGAAGGGGCTAGCAACTTCAAATTTGGCATGGTAATTACTTATGAGATGTAAATACTCTCATAGAAGAGTTTCTCAAAAATTTGAAATTTAAAAGGGGTGAAAATGAACGAAAAACGCCCTAAAAACGTTCTAAATAGCTATTTCTACGCAATCTCAGGAAATATAAACCGATTTCAGAAATAATGGTTTCAAATTGATGATGACAGCCCCCGCTCCAGCATAGCCTATATTTTTCGTTGTTGTCACTACCAACTGGGGGTTACAGGAGCAAAAAAGGTTCTAAATTGCATTTTTGTGTTACTGAGGGGTCTTAACATTTTGACTTTGGAATGGTAATTACTTCAAAGATGCAAATGCTTTCTAAGAATTGTCGAAAGAAAATTCCAAATTTAAAAAGATGAAGTGAGCGAAAAGCGTTCTATAAGCGTTCTAAATTACGATTTTTATGCAATCGTATGAAATACGAAACCGATTTCAAACATAATGGTTGCAAATTGATGAGGATAGAACCTGCTCAAACATAAGCTATGTTTTATGTCGAGGGTTGCAGGAGCAAAAAAATTTCTAAATTTCAATTTTCTGCAATTTCAATACTTGAGAAGCTAGAAACTTTAAATATAGCACGGTAGTTACTTATAAAATATAAATGTCTTCTAAAAACAGTCGAAAATAAATTCAAGTGGTGAAGCGAAGGGAAGAAGCGAAAAGCATTCTAAAAAAGTCCTAAATCGATTTCTATGGAATCTCAGGAAAAAATAAACCGATTATAGAAGTTATTGGTTGCGAATCAAGAGTGATAGTCCCTGATCCTATACGGGCTAAATTTTATGCCGGTGTAACTACCACATGATTGGCAGGAACAACAAGAAAGCCTTTAAAAACATCTAAATTCCGTTTTCTATAGAATATTAGGAAATACCAACCGATTTCAAGGTTAATGTTGGCAAATTAATGGTGACACTCCCTGTTTCAACATTTTTCGAGACATTCTATTTAAACTCTGTTCGGCATTTTATGTTAGTGCCACTAACACCAGAGAGGTGGTAGACTGTTAGAGAAGAAACTTGGAATTTGACATGATGGTTAATTTTAAGATGTAAATGTGTTAAGATGATTTCTAAAAAAATCAAAACTTTAAATGAAAACTGAAATGAGCGTATGAAATAAGAATAAAATTCTCAAAACACTTCCTAAATTATCATTTAATTGGAATTATTTTTAGTTCTTCTTATTACTTAAAATCTCATTTCTGTCTATTGCACTTTTATAATGAAGTTTAGTCAAACTGTAGTTTAATTTGTAATTTTTGAATTATATCAAAAAGTGTTCATCTAATAAAAAATAGTCATGCAAATATCACTTGACATATTTCAACTATTACGCGAGCAAAGCCGCGGGGTTTGCTAGTAATCTATACTCCTATTATAAAGAGGAAAAAATTGTTTATTTGTAGGAGGTAAGCTCTGGAACTACCGAACCGATTCCAAAAGTAATGGTATCAAAATGATGGTGTTAGTCCAACTTAGAACATAGGCTATATTTTATGTCGGTGCCACTACCCCAAAGGGGGTGCAGGAGCAAAAAACGTTCTAAAAATGCCATTTTTGCGTTACGGAAAGGCCTAGAAATATGAAATTTGGAATATTAGTTACTCATAAGATATAAATGATGTCTAAGAACAGTTCTTAAGCAATTCGAAATTTAAAAGGGGTGAAAATGCATAAAAAGCGTTCTAAAAAACGTTCTAAATGGTAGTTTCTACACAATCTTAGGAAATACCAAACCGATTTTAAAAATATTGGTGTCAAAATGATGGTAACAACCCTTGCTCCAAGATAGGCTATGTTTTATGTCGGTGCCACTACCCCAAAGGGGGTGCAGGAGCCAAAAACGTTCTAAAAATGCGATTTATGTGTTACTGAAGGGCCTAGAAATATAAAATTTGAAATATTAGCTACTTATTAGATATAAAGGATTTCTAAGAACAGTTCTTAAACAATTTGAAATTTGAAAGGGGTGAAAATGCACGAAAAACATACTAAAAAACGTTCTAAATGGTGGTTTCTACACAATTTCAGGAAATACCAAACCTATTTAAAAAATAATGGTGTCAAAATGACGGTGACAACCCTTGCTCCAATATAGGCTATGTTTTATGTCGGTGCCACAACACGAAAGGGGGTGCAGAAGCAAAAAACGTTCTAAAAATGCAATTTTTGCGTTACTGAAGGGCCTAGAAATATGAAATATTAGCTACTTATTAGATATAAAAAAAATTAAGAACAGTTCTTAAACAATTCGAAATTTGAAAGGGGTGAACATGCGCGAAAAGAGTTCTAAAAAACGTTCTAAATGGTGGTTTCTACACAATCTAAGGAAATACCAAACCAATCTAAAAAATAAAGGCGTCAAAATGATGGTGACAACCCTTGCTCCAACATAGGCTATGTTTAATGTCGGTGTCACTATCCCCAAATGGGGTGCAGGAGAAAAACGTTCAAAATTGCGGTTTTTGCGTTACGGAAGGGCCTAGAATCGTGAAATTTGGAATGGTAGTTATACGATGTCAATGACCTCTAAGGACATTTCCTAAAAAAAATCAAAATTTAAAAGGGGGTCAAAATGCGCAAAAAGCGTTGTAAAAATCTTTCTAAATGGTGGTTTCTACACAATCTAAGGAACTACTGAACCGATTTCAAATATAATGGTGTACAAATGAAGGTGACAGATCTTGCTCCATGATAGGCTACATTTTATATCTATTTCTACTACCACAGAAGAGATGCAGGAGCAAAAGGCGCGAAAAACGTTCTAAAAACGTTCTAAATGCCGATTTGTCAGCAATATCTCGGAAAGAATCAAACGGATTTCAAACGTAATGGTAGGAAATAGATGCTGACAGCCTCTGCGCTAACATAGACGCTATTTTATGTCGGTATCACTATCATCTAGACGTTGCAGGAGCAAAAAAGCGTTTTAAATTTTGATTATTGTGATCGGTAGGGGCTAGCAACTTAAAATTAGGCAAGGTACATATTTATTAGATATAAATGATCTTTAAGAACAGTTTCGAGAAAATTGGAAATTTAAAAAGGGGTGAAAAAAGAAAGATCGAAAGCGTTCTGAAAACGTTGTAAATTGAGATTTCTACTCAATCTCAGGAAATACCAAAGCTATTTCAAAAGTAATGGTTGCAAATCAATGGTGACAGTCCCTGCTATAACTTAGGTTATATTTTATGTTGCTGTCACTACAATCTGAGGGTTACAAAAGCAAAACATGTTCTAATTTGTGTTTTTTGCACAACTGAGGGGTCTAACAAATTGAAGTATGGCATGGTATTTACTTACAAGATGACACTGCTTTCTAAGAACAGTCGAAAGAAAATTCCAAATGTAAAAAGATGAAGTGAGCAAAAAGCGTTACAAATTACAATTTTTAAGCAAACTTATAAAATACCAAACCGATTAAAAAAATAATGATGACAAATTGTTGGTGATAGAACCTGCTCAAAAATAAGCTACATTTTATGTCTGTGCCACTACCACCAGAGTGTTGCAGGAGCTAAAAAATTCCTAAATTGCGATTTCTGTGATACTGAAAATCCTAGAAACTTTAAATATTTCATGGTAGTTACTTATAAAATATAAATGTCCTCGAAGACTGTCGAAAATAAATTCGAATTAAAAAGGGGTGAATTGAAGGGGAGGTGTGAAAAGCGTTCCAAAATAGTCCTAAATTACGATTTCTATGCAATTTCAGAGAATATAAACTGATTATAAAAGTAATAATAGTTTCAAATGAATGGTAACAGTCTCTGATCCTACATAGGCTATATTTTATGCCGATGATTCTACCACTTGGGGTTCACAGGAACAACAAACCTTCTAAAAAAGGCCTTTTAAAGCTTTCTAAATTACGTTTCTGTGGAATATTAGGAAATAACAAACCGATTTCAAAATTAATGTTGGCAAATTAATGGTAACAGTTCCTATTTCAACATAGCCCTTTATGTTGAGAGAGTTGGTAGGACTTGGAATTTGACATGATATTTAATTTTAAGATGTAAGAAGATAGTTTCTAAAAAATTCAAAACTTCAAATGAATACTGAAATAAGCGTATTAATTGAGCATAAAAGTTTCAAAATATTTTCTAAATTATCATTTTTTTAGTTTTATTTAGTTTTATTAATTTAAATGCAGCGTAATAATGATGTTTAGTCAAACTGTGTTTTAAATAGTAATTTTTGAATTATTCCTAAAAGTAATAAGTACCTTTTAATAAAATAAAATATTGCCTTTTAATAAAATAAAAATTAAATAGTACTTTTTAATAAAAATTAGACGTATAAATATTACTTGGCATATTTCAAATATTACGCGAGCAAAGCCGCGGGGTTTGCTAGTAATATTATAAAGAGGTAAAAATTGTTTATTTGTAGGAGGTAAGCTCTGGAACTAACGAACCGATTCCAAAAGTAATAGTATCAAAATGATGGTGTTAGTCCAACTTAGAACATAGGCTATATCTTTAGTCCGTACCACTGACCAAAAGGGGGTCCAGGAGCAAAAAACGTTCTACAAATGCGATTTTTGTGTACTGAAGGGCCTAGAAACATGAAATTTGGAATGGTAGTTACTTATAAGATACTAATGATATCTAAGGACATTTCTTAAAAATTTCGAAATTGAAAATGCGCAAAAAGCGTTCTAAAAAACGTTCTAAATGGCAATTTTTACGCAATCTCAAGAAGTACCAAACCGATTTAAAAAATAATGGTGTCAAAAAGATGGTGACAACCCTTGCTTCAACATTGGCTACATTGTATGTCGGTGCCACTACCCCGAAAGGGGGTGCAGGAGCAAACAAACGTTCGAAATTACTATTTTTGTGATACTGAAGGCCCCAGATACATGGAATTTGGCATGGTAGTTACTTATTAGATATAAATGATCTCTAAGGACATTTCTTAAAAAATTCGAAATTTAACAGGGGTGGAAATGTGCAAAAAGGGTTTTCAAAAACGTTCTAAATCGTGATTTTTACGCAATCTCAAGGATTATCAAACCGATTAAAAAAAATAATGGTGTCAAAATGATGGTGACAACCCTTGCTCCAACATAGGCTACATTTTATGTCGGTGCCATCACCCCCCCCCCCCCCCCAAGGGGTTGCAGGAGCAAAAAAAACGTTCGAAAATGTGATTTTTCTGTTACTGAAGGGCCTAGAAACATGAAATTTGGAATGGTAGTTACTTATAAGATATAAATGATCTCTAAGAACATTTCTTAAAAAATTCGAAATTTAAAAGATGTGAATATGCGCGAAAACAGTTCTAAAAAATGTTCTATAATGGCGATTTCTACGCAATCTCAGAAAGTACACAACCGATTTCAAAAGTAATGGTTGGAAATCGATGACGATAGCCCTTGCTCCAATATAGGATTTACTTCATGTCGGCATCACTACCACCTTGCGGATGCATTTTTATACAATCGTATGAAATACGAAACAGATTTCAAACATAATGGTTGAAAATTGATGGTGATAGAACCTGCTCAAACATAAGCTATATTTTACGTCGGTACCGCAACCCCTAGAGAGTTGCAGGAGCAAAAAACATTCTAAATTGCTATTTCTGCGGTACTGAAGAGGCTAGAAACTTTAAATATAGCACGGTCGTTACTTATAAAATATAAATGTCCTCTAAGAACAGTCGAAAATATATTCGAAATTAAAAAAGGGTGAAGCGAAGGGAAGGAGCGAAAAGCATTCTAAAAGAGTCCTAAATTACGATTTCTATGGAATCTCAGGAAATAATAAACATATTACAGACGATATTGGTTGCGATTTTGATAGTCCCTGATCCTATACGGACTATATTTTATGCCGGTGTGACTACCACCTGGTTGGCAGGAACAACAAGAAAGCCTTTAAAAACATCAAAATTCCGTTTTCTATAGAATATTATTAAATACCAATCGATTTCAAGGTTAATGTTGGCAAATTGATGGTGACAGTCTCTGTTTCAACATTTTTCGAGACATTCTATTTCAACACTGCTTCGGCATTTTATGTTGTTGCTACTAACACCAGAGAGGTGGTAGACTGTTAGACAAGAAGCTTGAAATTTGACACGATGGTTAATTTTAAGATGTAAATGTGTTAAGATTGTTTCTAAAAATTCAGAACTTCAAATGAATACTGAAATGAGAATATGAAATGAGCATAAAAGTCTCAAAATACTTTCTAAATTATCATTTATTTGTAATTAGTTTTAGTTCTTCTTTTTAATTAAAATCTCATTTCTGTCTATTGCAGTTTTATAATGAAGTTTAGTCAAACTGTGGCTTAATTTGTAATTTTTGAATTATTCCAAAAACTGTTCTTCTATTCTAATAAATTATAGTCATGGAAATATCACTTGGCATATTTCAACTATTACGCGAGCAAAGCCGCGGGGTTTGCTAGTAAATAAATAAATAATCAGTTTACCATTTGCAGTGAATTAGATTTGATATAATAAAACCAGTGAAAAAAGAAGAAACTTTTATTATGACCTTCAAATAAGGCCAATGTCAGTTATATTGACATTAGTCCTTTCCATCTAACTGGTATTTTAACACTGTTAATATTATATGAGCAGTTTTTTTTTCAATTGATCACTTCTCCATTAACTTGACATACGCAGTTTTACCTTAAAAAAAAAAAAAAAAAAAAAAAAAAAAAAGTTAATAGTCAAGTTTATCATTGCATTTTAAACCTACGGGTCATGGTTTAGTACAAAGATTTTGGATCAATGTCATCAACAGTTTTTTGTAGATTTTAAATTTTGTAAGAAATGGCGTGCAGGTTTCATTCCAAGTGATCCTTTAAAGACAAAATTGATTCAGTTGTTGTGAATATTTTGATCAATGTTTAACCCTTTAAGCAACCTGCAAAATTTTCCATTCATGTTTAACAATTCATAAAATAATAGCTATGAAAAGTATGAGAAATTTTATTTGATAACCATGCATATTTATTTATCTTATTCACTTCAAAAAATTACCTTTAATATTGATTTTGTGTAAAATCAGCCTTTGATTCTAAAAGTTAGGTGACAGAAAACACGGTTAGGATGCTTAAAGGGTTAATAGGTAGCAGAAAGATCTGTAAACATACAAATAAACATAACTTTGTCGTGAAACCATTTATTCAAACAAAGCTTACATTATTTTGATCAAAAAACTCTATTTTACAAAATATAAAACTCTTTTTTTTTAATCTTTTCATAATTTCTAGATATACTCTTGTAATCTTCTCTTCACACCAATGAGAAGAAAGTCCAAAACATAATGGAACATACTGTCCCATAAATCCACAGGAATGAGTTCCCATTCCATAATACTGGCTGAATCCTCTAATATGATTTTTAAAAAATTGTTCTGGGATGTTTAGGGGCCATTAAAATGTTGAATTCTGCAATTCCAGAAAATTTTTACTGCTTGATACTTTTTAGCTTTCTGAGTGACCCATTCAAAATAACCAACATGTTCCATAATTCTACTAATTTTCAATCAAAAGATTAAAGTACTATGTTTGCAACTGAAATAACTTTGGGTGAAAAACTGCAAGAAGCACCAGACAATGTCGATCATTATAGTGCAAAATGTTTTTCAGGTCCTGATGTCGGTACAGGTCAGTTCGACGCCAACGTTTCGACGCCAACTGTTCGACGCCAACGTTTCGACGCGTGGTCAGTTCGACGCCGTACTTTTCGACGCCGGGGCAGTTCGACGCCATATATTTTTTATGAAACTTAGGAACTTCCGATTTTATTTACGTTTGCACAGCTTATTTAGACTTTCTAACAGCATATATATATATATATATATATATATATATATATATATATTTTTTTTTTTTTTTTTTTTTTTTTTTTTTTTTTTTTTACTTTTCTGTGTTAAAAAAAGAAAAGAAAAAATGTTTACAATGTAAAATATCTTTATTTTTATGTTCTTACTAAAAAACACCCATTCTTATTTAAATTAATTGCTAATGAGCTATTTTCTTCAAAACTTTTAAATTCCTTTACAATGTATTTTATTCTATTTTTTGCTATAGGAATATAATTCACAAATATCCACATTTTAAAAGTACTAATTAAATGAAACTCTTTAATAAAGACCTGTTTTGTAATTTTTAATCCTTGAATAGTTGTGTAAATTTTAAAGACTAAAACGCAGTAAAACTGTTAACGTTATTTGTTCAGAATTTGGAAATACCTTTAGTGTAAGTAAAGCAGCTTCCATAACGTATTAACTAGAATTCACATGCAATTCCTTTGTCCTCACCTTGACAAAGGGATAGGGAGCGTCCATAAAGGGGACAATGAGGGCGCACGTAAATGTACAAAGGAACCGTGACATTCCCACTCAGGGGGGAAGAAATGTTGCACAGAAAAGCTAACACCGCTTCCCCTAGAAACCCTTGCCGATATAAGAAGAAACGGGTTGAAACTTCGCATTGACGCCTGTGACTAGCTTATCCTTATCTATTCTTCTTTCTTTGAAACATATTACAGGCTTGTAAATAACTCTAACTCTTTTTTGACAAGTGCAACCCCCCCCCCCTCCTCCAGTTGGGGGTTATGAAATCGCCTCAGATTTGTCGTTAAGTATTGCCGATTGTCAACGCATGCGCATTTCTTATCTTCTCTAAAGCGCCCGTAATCTATTTGGAAGCCTGTCGATATTTTTAAATTCAATGTTAGCACTTTCAACCGTAGAAATGTCTGAAAGCCGAAAATATATGACTAAGAGAGGTAAAGAAAAGTATGAGCACGATGGATATTTATATTGTTTCGATAAATATATAGAAAATGGAGCAAAAAAATCGTGGCGTTGTGAAGTTGAATTTTCCAAAAACAATAAATGTAAAGGAAGAATTTACACTGATGCAGTTACGAGTGAATTTTTAAAACTTGTTCGCAATCATGCTCATGAAGGAAATGCAGCACGTGTTGAAGTTGTCCGCACTTTAACATCAATAAAGCGAAGGGCAGGTGAAACACAAGAAACTCCCGCAGTAATTCGCATTGAAGAAACGCAAGAGCTGTCTGTTGGAGCATTAGGACAGTTTCCAAGCAGAGAAGCTGTAAGATTAGTTATTAAAAGACGTAGAAAAGACATAAATGCACTCCCGTCGCAACCAATTGACAGAGCTTCCATTGAATTGCCAGAAAATTATAAATATTACGGAGAAAATAAGGAAAATTTTGTTATCGCCGATTCGGGAGTGGGGGATAAAGACCGAATTTTAATTTTCGGAAAAGCCAGTGTCAGCGATTGGATTCACCTCGTAACAAAAATTTACGTTGATGGAACTTTTAGTCTAGCACCACATCATTTTTACCAGGTTTTTGTTATTATGGCCGAACGTGGAGGTTTTGTATTGCCAATCATTTATGCCCTCTTACCCGACAAGGCGGAAGAAACATATACACGAATGCTTGAAATGATTCAAGACAGTTGGCCATTTTTTAAGGCGAAAAAAATTTCTTTAGATTTTGAAATTGCCTTAATTAACACTTTTTCAAGCAAGTTTCCAGACGCCGAAATTCAAGGGTGCTTGTTCCACCTTGTGAAAAATATGAAGCGCAAATTAGCAGAATTCAATTTAATGCAACGATATAATACCGATGCTGATTTTGCTCTCTATGCACGTATGATTCCTGCGTTAAGTTTTGTGCCTATCGAAGAACTTGAAAATGCTTTAGAAGTTTTGAGTGAGAATTTACCTAATCAGTTAACCCCAATTTTAGATTACTTTGAAGATTATTATGTTGGAAGGATTCAGAGAAATAATCGTCGCCGTCGTCCTATTTTTAAACCAGAAATGTGGTCATGTTATGCTAGAACCTTAAATAACGAAGGACGCACCAATAATTTCGCGGAAGCAGCACACAGACGTTTACAGTCCGAATTTGGTGTTTCACACCCCACATTATGGAAATTCATAGATGGTCTCAGACGTGTTCAAAAAACAATTGACCAATGTTATGAGCAATTTGTACGTGGAGATGAACCGCCGCACAAGCGGAATAAGTATCTGCGAGCTGATATGAGAATTAAAGTAATAGTTGAAGATTTTGAAAATCGAGAAATAATGGAATACCTGAAAGGTGTGGCGCATAATTTTGCAATGGATTAGTATAATAACAGTTTTGTGATGTAATCTTATTTATGTGTAATCTTGTTACTCTGTAATTAAATTTGTCTGCAATATAACTTTTTTGTAACCATATGTTTATTTACCATTTCTGTATTTTGCCTTTTTGATGCTGTTTTGTGAAATAAATAAATAAAAAAAAACAACCTCCCTCATGTCCCAGGGCCTTGACGTTGGCGAGGGGGCTTCTCACTAATCTGGGACAAAAAAAAAAAAAATCTAGAACACTTTCACACATATATTTATTTCAAATATGCATGCAAACAATCGATAATTCAATAAATAAAAATCAGTCATATTGCTTATTTATTTGAATCACGCTTCATATACATAACAAATATATATATATATTATATCAGGCATATTGCATATTTATTCTAAAAATAAATAAAAATACGGAAAAAAATATATGGCGTCGAACTGCCCCGGCGTCGAAAAGTACGGCGTCGAACTGACCACGCGTCGAAACGTTGGCGTCGAATCGTTGGCGTCGAACCGTCGGCGTCGAAACAACCTGCTTCGCCTGACGTAGCCTTTGATTAAATGAAATTCCTTCATCCTGTTCCAAAGTTTCATCACTTGACTGCATGTTCTAAAAAATATCTTTTTTTCACACTAGCCTCTTTTTTCTACTCTTAGTCCAGCCTAATATTGCTTTTGTTTGAAAAGAATGTAATAAATAGAAATAGTTACTTTCACTTAATATGTTACATCGTTCCACAGTGGCACTGATGTTAGGTTCCAATAGCTTGTTATTTTGTATTGTATAACCGATTGCTATGTATGCTGCCAATGAGCGTTTTAATTAAAAGGCCTTCAAACAAAATGTTTATATTTTTTGGGGGGGAAGTATTGATGGTGAGTTTTGCTAAAATGAATCCACATTAATAAAATGTTTCTACATTAAAAATTCAATTTTTGCTTGATAAAAACTTACCTATTTATGTTACTTTGAATTTCATTAATTTTCAGTGTCTCTGGCCTTAAAAAAAAAAAAAATCCATTTTAAGTGACATGAAACGCCAAAAATTCATAAAATTTTAAATATCTTTATTGATTAAAATTTGAAGATTAAGCTATCGATTAACAATGAAACACACTGTATAAAAATAAAACGTATTTTTAACAACCCCCCCCCCCCCAATATCCACATCATTATTTCCAAAGCAAATCCTTTTCTCTTACAAGAATATGAAAAGATTATTTATGTGCATTTAATCAAAAATAAAATTACTAACCTAAATAAACTTTCAGAAACATATGTATCGAAAATAAGTTAAAGATGGAATTTAATTCTTAAATACTTTCAAAATTTTGAGGTTATCAACTGATGAATAACAAGGCAAATTGCAATCCGATTACCAAACTGAAGTGAAGTAGCGATTTCTGAGAATCAAAACAGAATATGGCTTTGCATTGGGGAAAAAAAAAACCTGTCTTCAAAGTTTTATGCAATCATAGATATCTACACAACATATTACAATTTCTTAAAAGTTTTGTCACTATAAGCGTTACAAAAAACTTTTTCTTTGCACTGAATGAGAGTAGCTGTATTGTTAAAACTAACAATTATGATTATTTCATGTCTAAGCATTACGCAGTTGCTCAGAACCTGAGCTGGGCAAATTTGTAATTGCAATTATCTGCAATGCAATTACAGTTTAATTGTATGTAATTAATTATAGTTAAAATTACCTGAAGTAAAATATTCTTGCAGCACTGTAGCCGAAACGGCACCCATCTAATTATTTGACAAAATTTTTGTGTTTGAATGTGTGTAACTACAATTAATTACATGCGATTAACTTATAATTATATTGCGAATAATTGAGATTGCAAAATTTCCCCAATTCTGCTTGGAACTTCACCAAGTGCAGATAGATAATTAAACCCATTTTCCTGGGTTTTGTTCGGGATGCACATGACTACTGAATGATAGAAGAAAGAGGAGAGAATAAGTGTGACAAAAATGTTTTAAATAGGACTTTTCTATGAGAAAGTACTTTTTTAAAAGTTTTATTAAGATGAAAACAAAATTTTAGTAATTTCATTTTTATTAACTTTTGAATATGCATTCATAAACACTATTTTTTCAGCTTTTTTTAATTCTTTGCAAGTAATGCATTCCAAAATTAACAAAGGCTTTCTGTTAATTTATTATTAATCAATAGGCTATAAACAATAACATTATTGTATATGCTAATATTTTAAATAATGTCCATCTCTAGTCTTTAAAATAAAAACTATACCCAATTAATTTTACTTTTTGAGGCTCTCTTAGTTCGAGTGCCACTTCATTACTATTGAGCCAAATTGTCTTAATTGTATAACTGAACTACTGTTTTCACTATTTTTTGCCGATTGACTTTCTACCAATCAGCAAAATTTATTCAATCCTATTTGTCGATAAAAGTCTATTTCATGACCAACTGTTTTCTATTACAGATTCACTTCTGATTTTTCTGTACAATAAATAGCAAAACAATTTATTATTCCATACATTTTAAAGATATCTTTTTCCTTTAACATGAGGAATACCGGAAAGTAATAAATGTTTTCTTTTTTACTATTGTGTCTTTTCAAAATTGTGTCATATACACATGAGTTGAAGTGGCACCCTTAAACCTCCTCGCCAACGGTAAGGCGGAGCCTCGTCGAGGAGGGCCCCCACCCCCCTACAGCAGAGATGACCAACTGATTGTATCAATAAGCTCTAATAACTGAATTACTACATGTCAAATGTCACGCCATATTCATGACAAAAAAATTATTAAATCAGAAATCATGACAAAAAAAATTATTAGAACAGTTCTATTTTATTTGTTTTTAGTTTTAGTCTATATTTTGAATAATTTGAACAGTATTGCACATTAGTTCTTAATTTTGAATATAGGTACAAACTCAATGCTAGAGAATGAGATTAGGTAGTAACATTTTCCACTCAAAATGCAATTGTAACATTAACTGTTTACGTGATATTAACATTACGGTTTTTTACAATCACTCTACCTTAAATAGCTGTTAATTTGAACTGACATCGAACATTGTTATCATCCCTAAAAATTCAATTATATTGAGAAATGTTAATGAATTGGTAAGCTCTGCTTTTCACACGCGCACGAAGCTAAATATAGCTTTATATTTTTTCGTTAATGAAACCCCTTAACAGTTGCTTTATTTTTATTAAAAATAATTATGAGAATCGATTTTTCATAAATACAAGTAAACTATGAGAAATCGATTTAATGTCCCACCCCACCCCTAAAAAGGGAAAAATATATATTGCAAAATTGTTATTTCTTTTTTCTGAGAAATTAAAAAATATAGTGAAGAAACTTGATAAATTGGCCAGCTATGCTTTTTTCACGCGCGCGAATCTAAATATAGCAATATAACTTCCCCTTAAAGAAAGAAAAAAAAAACTTGACAATTACTATAATATGTAAAAAATTATAAGTATCGATTTCTCATAAATGCAAGTGAACTATGAGAAATGGATTTACCTCTGTATCTCTTCTAACATCATCCCCCCTCCTCTCCCCCCCCCCAAAAAAAATTGATACTTCAACGATATTGAACACAGGAGTAGTACCTAGCCCATGAGTAACGAACATTGGTGCTGCCAAACTGAAGCCTGATGTTTGTGAGCTGTGTGATGTTTAGTGAAGAAAGATCGGTTTTTAATTGTCCCGGGGCCAAAAACCGCAGAAAAAGCTACGAAGAATCGGTTTTGAATTCTCCCGAGGCCAAAAACCGTAGAAAAAGCAACACAGTGATCGGTTTTTAATTGTCCTAAGGCCAAAAACCGTAGAAAAAGCAACAGAAATCGGTTTTTAATTGTCCCGAGGCCAAAAACCATAGAAAAAGCAACACAGTGATCGGTTTTTAATTGTCCTAAAGCCAAAAACCGTGGAAAAAGCACACAGAAATCGGCTTTTAATTGTCCCAAGGCCAAAAACCGTAGAAAAAGCAACATAAATCGGTTTTTAATTTTAACACGTTTTAAACTACTAACCCTTATTATTTTTGTTTTGCTTTTTAATTGTTTTTTGTCTTATTTTCGTCTTGTTTTGACTTTTTTTTTTTTTTGCCTATTTTTGTTTTGTTTTATCTTTGTCTTTTGTTTGGTTTAGTTTTATTTTGATCTGTTTTTTATGTTTTTTGGCTATTTTTGTTTTGTTTCTTAAGTTTATATACATATACTTAAAAGACTACCTACATACAAAGAAAAAGTAATTTATATATATGTAGAATGGCCAAATGAATTAACTTAAAAAATGCATATTTCAAACCTGTATCAAAAATTTAAATATTTACATAAAAGGCCGCTCAAATAATGAAACATATATATAAACTAAATAACAAGATAATAATATATAAATTGTATAAGTAAGAAAAAAGATGCTATGAGGCCGAAAAAAATTATCAACCGTGAAAAAAACAGTTTTAGAAAATTACATGCAAGCCCACTAACCAGCATTCAAATCTAGCTTCTGCAAAATCGTAATCTTTATATATTTTTGTTAACAGTCGGTTAAACTATACTGTCTGTATATTATTGTCTAAACACTAAAGATTGTATTAGTTTCTCCCTATAAAATAAACTTTTACTTTCATGCTAAATATAACTGTAATTCTTAAAAGAAAAAATTATGTACAAAAAATGTCAAAATACAACATTTCACAAAGGGAAATGAAAAGTTCGCCTCACTTGGCCATCGAAAAATTTTAAATTAATAATTTTGGCAACAAAATAATATTGGCATCCTTATAAGGAAAAGTACCAACTTCACTTTCTAATAACTCGCATTCCTGTAGCCAAGTTTTTTTTTTTCTAATTAAAAAAAATATATACATATTATTATCAGAGTACAATCTGAATGCAAAATGTTCTATTACTGAGTAAAGCAGTTAATAAAGTCATTACTAAAAAACATCTTTCAAGTGACTAATGGGCCAACATTTACCTATATCTATAATTTAAAATAAATTCATAATGCTTAAAAAAAAGGATTGAAAATTTAAAAATGCATTAAAACCGATTTCTACAATTAATACAGTTAGTAAAAAAAATTGCAACCTTTGATATGAGTATAATGATATGGGGATAATGATTGCAATCTTTAAATTTTACTGTATTAAAAATCGGCCTCATAGCAACAACAGCAGAAGGCCAGAGCCTTCCGCCACCAGCTTACCTTCGACTTCTTCCACCAACTCTGGGAGAGTTGGGGAGAAGTCGCACTTACTTCTTCCACACCTCCTTCTTGAACCGGAACATCCATGGGACTCCAGTTGAGGCGTCCTCCATCCAAGGATGCTGCAATCCAGAGACGCTTTGGGCCAGCCAACAAGTCATCAATATTGTCAGCTTTCTCCTGTCGACCTGAAAAAAAAAGAGTCAAGAGACATTAAATGAGTTTTTTCCATTTTTTCAAGAGCAGTTAAATAGGCAACCAGCAAACTTGAAAAATTTTTTTTGGAAATGAATTTGAAACCAAATTATATTCTTTATTTTATTTATTGCTGCACGCGACGGATGAGTCAAACAATTAAACATTGTTACGTAAAGTTATTTAAATTGTGGTTTTTAAAAATCTACATTGTTGAATTACACAATAATGCTAAATTATTTGGGCGTTATATTTTATTTGTTGACAAATATTTTACACGGGTTTTAATTTTGTTGCCACATCAAGAAACTAAATTTCAACGGAAACAGGGGCAACAATGAGATAGACTTGAACAATAGCGTATACTGAAACTGGCGTATACGCCAGTTTTATCATCGAAGCGTTATTATTCCATTGTTGTAAGGTTACGAAATAATGATTGCGATTTATGAAACACGTTTTTCTTAATTTACATCTATCGTATCGATTTTAACGCTGTCCAAAAATCGGTTCGGAATTATTTTTTTTTCCTTTTTATTATTTTCTCGATTGATTTTAAAAGTAATGACATCTTGCAGAGAGTCCCCTTTTTCCCCTTACACATTTTTATAGAATCAACATATATCAAGTACTAGCGCATATTCAGTTTTTATTGAAAAACAGGTTATTTAGAAAAACAAGATACGCAAACTTGACAGGACTGTCCAAACTTTCGACTTTCCTTGTGTCACAATTTCTTAGAAAAATTCATCTCGGACCGCACAAACATTGACTCTCATTAACGATAATTGTTAAATAAAATTTTTATCTTTGTAGTCTTTGTCATTTCTACTTGAAAGATGCTAAAATTGACGAAGCAGGTTAACCAAAATATGATATTTCGGAATGATGCGTCATAGTTTTGCAAACAGTTTTAGCGTCGGCGATTTTTGTGTTTGTAGTTTGCTGACAGCAAAACTGGCACACAAGCAAGGACATAGGGACGGAGGGTGTTGCCATACAGCAACATTACACAGCTCGCTGCAAGCCAAAATGGAAGGTCTCCTGTTTACGGATGTTACCTGTCTAGAGTGACAGTCATCCATAGCCGGAATACCATTCATTTTACTTTGCAATTGGTTGCGCGACGTTACTATGGTAGCCCTTTCCGCTTGTGTGCCTGCTGACTGCCAATTTCATCATCTAGTCATGTATACAAAATCGCGCCCCTATGAACTGCGCCGCACATTCCAGAATAAAATTGGTACCAGTCGATTAATACTAACATTTACTAATTAATTCTATATTTAATTTTGCTTAGTGGGTCGTTTACCTGTTTACTGCCTTTCTGTTGGTATAACGCTTTATATTAACCCATTTGTTCTTAGAATTGTTTCTTGAGATTATTTCCATTTTAAACATACAACTCTGACAATACAAACGTAAAACAATCAAGAAGTGTAGTAGTAATTGTATAAGGCTCCTGTCCCCGCCGGCGAAGACGCTCACGAGCTAATGCTAATCCTGAGGGATTTTTTTATTATCTCGTTTGCATTTCGACATTTTTAAATATTTTTTGTTGCATTGGATAACCGAAGCCCGTCTCTACATCGGATCTTTTTTACTTTTTCGATTTGGGGCGCAGATGTTTTTTATAAAGTTATTTTCACTTTCAAAACCGGTTCTGAAAATGAAAGTGTCATCTTAAAAAATATCTGCAACCAAAATCGAAAAAGTAAAAAAAGTGCGATGTAGAGGCGGATCTCGGCTATCCAATGCAAAAAAAAATTATTTAAAAATGTCGAAATGCAAACGAGATATTAGAAAAATCCCTTCCCCATAGGATTAGCATTAGCTCGTGAGTGTCTTCGCCGGCAGGGACAGGAGCCTTAAGTAATCGCATCCATATGGAAGAGAGCGTTTGCTTTCCTGCGCTGCTCACGCTTCTCATTTACTAACAATTTACTGCCAATACGAATTCAATAAATGATTAAAAAAGTACAATATGTATAAACTTTTGTCACTTAAAATAGAATATTCTACAATAAACCTATCAAAAATGCTTGGAGCTTTGGTGCTGCCATCTAGTAACATATATGACAACGAATTGAATGTAAGTGATTTTCATTATAAGTACTAGGTGGCAGCATCAAACATTTTATCAGTGTATACAGGGTGTCCCAGAAGTAATGGCACAAACTTTAAGGGGAGGTAGGGGACATCACAAGAAGTCAGATTTGCATAGCAACCCAGGGTCGGAAACGCTTTCCTGTCGCGGTAGTGACGACACAAAACACAAGAAAGAAAGAGCACGAACAAGGAGAGAAAACATGTTTATTATTCTTAGTACTGCAAAAATACCGGGACAATGCTGGAAAGTGTTGAGGAACTTGTTGCACGCATCGTGGCAGCTGCTGGGGAAGTCCGGGGCACTTCCAGTATTTTCGAGAACATTAGATCTTCCATACGCCGGAGATGCGCTTCCATGCATCACGGCCCGGTGTCGTAATTTCGAACACCTACTTTCATGACGATCGTTGTCCCTTTAATGTTCTTTCTTCTTAGTTTTTTGATGTACTAAGGATAATAAACATGTTTTCTCCTCTTATTCGTATCCTGTCTTTCTTGTGTTTTGTGGCGTCACTACCGCGCCAGGAAAGCGTTTCCGACCCTGGGTTGCTATGCAAATCTGAATCCTTGTGATGTCCCCTACCTCCCCTTAAAGTTCGTCCCATTACTTCTGGGACACCCTGTAGAGAGATGATATTATTTCGTTATGGGATATTTTGTGTTTTTTAATGAAAGCAGTCGAAAACATCATTTTAAGCCAAACATTACAGATACTGGAAAATACATAGAATGTGAGATTTTAACTTCTTTATTCAGCTTAGATTCTCAGTAATTATTTAATATTTTTTATTTTTAAGTGTAAACTCTTCCTGTATAGCACTTGTATAGGTACCAGGGGTCGATGCAGGTTTTTTTCTTGGGGCTCATTTTGTGAACAGTAAAAGTTATTTTTGTGAATTTTATTATATTTTTTTGTGAAAAATAACATTTTATAATGAAAGTTGAAATCCAGTTACTCAAATTCGAACTAAGCATTTATTAACAAAAATTGTTTGAAACCCTTTTGCTAAAGTTTTCGCTTCTGATGTACTGGTTTTATTTACAAATCAAGCATTTTAAAACCTAACAAAATAAAAATAATAAATAATAGTAAGTTTTTATGGAAAAGAATTTTCTGAAGGGGGCTATTTTATTAACAGAAATTTTGTGAAGGGGCCCATTTTATTAAATTAATTTTTGTGAAGGGGCCCATTTTGTTAAATTTATTTTTTTGAAGGGGCCCTAAATAGACCCCAAATTTTGCCTGGATCGACTCCTGGGTACAGATAATATACACTGAACTGCTTATAGACAGTGTTGAATTCAGGCACTTTTCTCCGGGAGGGATTACTGTGGCTCCCTGGGGACATTATAGAGTTCCGGGGGAAAGGGGGAAATTGCACTTTTTGACCATTAAAAACACAAAATCTCAAATCTTCCGGGGAAGGGCCATTTCTTTGCTCCGAGGAAAGGGGGGGGGGGTAGATTGGTCTCTCCGTTAAAGAGAAAAAAAAAATGTTAACTGCAAAAGTGGTCCACTGTACCCCGGCCTTCCCTACACTTAAAAATAAAGAAAAAATAAATATTATACAATGAAATAATAAAAGGTGCTTTTCGGTTAACCGGACACCACTGCTATATATACATATATATATATTATATGCATATGTTGATTTTTATGTACTTTTTAGCACTAAATCTGAAAATAACCTTCATTTTTAACCATTACGTCAGAATTTTTCGCAAATCGCAAGTTTCAAAGTTTAAAAGTAAAAATTTTGGAAAAAATCCTGACTTGATGGTAAAAAATGAAGGCCATTCAGCGCTACAGAATACGTAAGAATCAATTATCAAAAGCTAAGCAATATGATACAACCCAAATTTTTCAGGCTTGTGTTATCTTTTAAAATAAGACATGGCATGGCTCCTTAGACACCTAAAGTTAGTAGTCACAGCAAAAAATTTAGTCATCACATGGCGACTGTGAATCTGCACCTATACTTTTAATGTATCTTTTTTTGTTGTTGTTGTTGGTTACTTACAAATAAAAATGTAAATGGTATTTTATACCCGAACTTCCTCTATTATATGTTTTAACAGCCATTATATTGTAAAATCTGTGATGACGGTAACCCAGTAAACCGTAGGAAAAATTCGTTTTAGACAGAATTCCAGCTTAGAAGGCGTAGTGTAAAGTATTGTTTCCGGTTCAGATAGAGATGTTCCGTTCACAGTGGTTTTGCTGTTCCAAATATTCCGCAAATATTTGAACTTTTGCAAGACTGTGATATATATTAACAAACAGCGTTATTTTTCCAGGCGGATCAAAGGGGTCTCAAGTCCCTGACAAATTCACGAGATCCGGTTTACTAGAATGTGTGTTATCATATGTATTTTGCTTATTAACTTTAAAACTGAAAAGGATATAGATAAATTTAAGGGAATTCTAAGGAACTATAATAACTAAAACTCCCTTTATTATTATTATTATTATTATTGTTATTATTATTAGTAGTAGTAGTAATTGAATATTCTCAAAATTATGTATATATAGTTCTATGTTGTCACGTATTCATTAAAATGTATTTAGCTATAACCCCCCCCCCCTTTATTAATATTGTTGTTATTATTATAAATAGTAATTGTAAGACATTATTTCTAAAATCACATTACCATTTTTTGTCACAGATTGGTTAAAATGTATGTAGCGGTAATTTATTTTTTACATGCTTTCTCACATACTTCCTTTTAACTTACAATTATGTTTGCGTGTGGCAGTCAGATCTTGTGTCTCATTTTTCACCCGCTTCCTGTTGACGCAGAGCTTTAAAATTTGGATATACAGTAGAACCTCGATTATCCGAAGTAATTGGGACCGACCCTCTTTCGGAAAATCGAAATTTTCGGATAATCGAGAATGCTTCAATTTTAAGATTAAGGAGAAATAACATGCAATATTTCATATTATGGTAACAAGTGCTTAATAAAAATAAAGCAATAGCAAAATAGAAACAAGAATAAATAACCGGAATTTTAATTTTGAAATTAAGTACCTTTTACATGTATCACAAGGGTTTGAAAAAATGCTTTGTTTATCGCAGTTTCGATTGCCTCTGCTTTGAAGCTCTATCACGGAGTTTTTTAATAGTATTAGTTCACCAGTATAAGAGTCTTTTTGCTGCTCCAGCCATACCAAACCTTTTGCAAAACATTCAAAAGCTTCTAGAATTGCTAATTTGTTCGTTTTCTTCGTTCCACTCCGCAGCTTACGGGAGATCAAGTTAAATTCAAAGAAACTCTAAGAAAGGGGATCGAAAATATTTATATGTACTTGTAACTCGTAGTTCGGAAAGGACCGCTTGCACACAAGAAAATGGTAGTTAAAAAAATGGATTTTGCACACGAGGAATGTGATAGTAAAAAAAAAAAGCTTTTAAAATAGATTTCGGTTAATCAAGAGTTTCGGTTAAAAGAGTTTCGGATAAAAGAGGTTCTACTGTATATGTAATATGTCACAATGTGTATATGTCATAATTTAATTTGCTTGGACTCCCTTAAATATAATTAATATAATCCCTTAAGCTAATATTAGTTTTTATTGCATTAAAATATCTCTCAATTTGTTGATTTTCTGTAAGCAAGTAAATCCTATTGGTTTACAATGGAAGTCTATGGGAATTTGGCGAAATATTAGAGATATCGCCAAGTTGGCGACAAACTTGGCGGCATTTGGCGACAGAACAGAGCCCCCCTTATGGTACCGCCCCCTTATAGGTATGGAGATGCGTTAAATGCTGTTCAATAACCAGCGAGATGCGTTTCACTTGGGCGTTGCTATTAAACAATTAACAAATAATCACGATTTCTGTGCCACATACGATAGCGTAATATATATAGATTTTCAAGCATAATTTTCTTAATAATCTATATTGCGTGAAGTTGGATTTCGGAAGATTAACCCGTTTGACTTTAAACAAAAGTACAGCATTTATTTCCGGCTAATATTCCGCCATGAATTAAACACTTCATCTGTAAAATAAATAAAGAAAATTGTATAAAGAAAACACAAAATTAACAGAAATGTAATCGAACTACGTATACTTATACACTAAAATGATCAGAATGAAAAAGACTATGGTAAGTAACTAAATCTTTGACAATTTCTTCAGCTATTAGAAACTCAGAGGCGGCTAATTCGAAACTATCGCTTTTAATAAATTTCAAATCTTTATTTGAATATTTAAATTGATATTTTTCATATAAAAATGCTTTTTGGTGTTGTTAGTGAGTATTCTAAAAATATATATTAAATATACAACATCTGTTGGAGTTTTCAATAAAAAATTATTTTCACTTATGTTCTGTACACCGATCAATATGCCTTTTAACCCGGGTTGGACCACCTGGTGTATTTAAGGCTGTTCTCAACTGCTCTGCTCAACAAGCGCAAAACATTGACAGATTTACAAATTCATTTTTTAACGGAAAGATATAAAATTGAAGACCTGACTATGGAAGCGATTTGGAATCGAACTGTGTTTTCCATTTTTACCCGACTGAAAAGAAGGGTTATGTGTTTCACGCGTATCTGTGTATGTGGATTTCTTTATACCCTCGAAACATCCCAACGGCTGGATGGATTTTAATGAATGAGGTCGCTATCAATTCGCCTTAACGGCCCGATGGTTATAGGCTAGGTTTTGTTTTTATAAATTCAAAATGGCTGCCGCAAAATACAAAATGGCGGTAGAGACGAAAAAAAATTACGCACCCTATTGAGTGGCATATCATTGGATAGGACTTTCAAAATGAAGACGATGTTTCATTGACTATTTTACAGTCAGATGCTCCGTTAAAATATTATACAACCTGGAAGTTGTGTATGTAGGATATCTAGCTTTACTGCAACTCTAATCATCATAGACATACATAGACCTCATCAAAACAGTGTTTATAGATAGGAACTAACAATTAAACACAACTAAAAGTCATCAATACAAGAAATAAAAAAATAGGTAAGTAATATAAACAAGTAATATAAAAAAAATATTTTAAGTCAATTCCTATACTTAGGTCAATAAGAGAATTTTTTTTCTCCCATTCTTCTTTCCCCTTAAGTGGCGCTTAAAATGCCTTGATCAAGAAGAGGGCCCTCTCGATTATTGAATATTAATTAATTAAATTTAATTAATGAATTAATATTTGAAAAAAAACTGGATTAACATCAAGTGTCATCCACTACAAGTTAAAAAAAAATTATTTGAGCTTGATTGGATGAATAATAAGTATTTTATTAACGACTGAAAATTTTAACAAGATATAAATAGCTGTGTGTGAGCTAATAGTAGGAATTGAAAAAAAAATAGTTTCACATTGATGAGAAATGATTAATTAGTTCGCTTTTTACGCAGTCGGGTTTTTGATTTTTTATTATTTATTTGATAAATAAGTTACCATTGAATTATAAGCGATTTTGATCACGTGACCAACAAAGTTGAAAAGTGTTTATGACTTCGGTTTGCCTGGCCGTCTGTCCGCGCTCTAAAACTCTCATAAATATACTCGGATTGCCCTGAAATTTTTGGGTGTTATTGACGATTACCATAGAACGATCCCTATTTCAAATGAAGTTTGTAGCATGTTTAGTTCATTTACAGGGACAGTCAAAAGTATTCCGTTAAATTACGGCCAATGGGAAAAAATCGTTTCAAATGATTTTTAATGATGTTACACGCATCCAAACACAACAAAATTGATATGCATTTATGAATTGCACTAAAATATGCATTCTGTATAATATGCGGTGCAACGAATAATTATTCATTTACAGAGCCACACAAAAGAATTGCATTGCATAATGATATGGGGGGGGGGGGCATTGTTTGCGGCGTATTTTAATTATGTTTAACTATTTCATATATAATGAAATTGATATTAGTCGTTGAGGTTTACAAGAACTTATTTCATGTATAATACGAAGTGCATAGCATTTACAGGGACACACAAAAGATTTCAGATACTATATTGTATCAGAAGTACTGTACATTAGCGGTGATTGCTGTAAATGCATTTTTAATTATGATATGCGCTTTTATGTTTCACTATATTTATGCATACTATATGGTATGTATAAATGCTATAATTCATATACAGGGCTACACAAAAGAATTCGTAAGGGTTACTGGGTATGAGCGCAAATTGCTTAAAGGTGGTTTTAAAGTGAGTTATGCATTTTTACGCTGAACGACATTTAGTGCATTAAGAAATGTTTGTAGAATATAGATAAAATGATATATATGGTTTATGGTTACACAAGAATTGGATATATGCCGTCTATGGATGATAATTTCTGGAAATGTGATTTCAGTAGTTTTAAAAGTGTTTTAGTTTGAATTAAATTTTAGCTAAATAGTGGCGTGTAATAAAAGTACTAAGTAAACTACGGGCTGTACAAAAGTATTCAAGTATTTTTCCATCTATCAGTATAAATTGCTGAAAGAAAAATTTCAACCTGTTATGCGTTTTATTTATAAACTAAATTTTCCCTTTATATAGTATATATATCAACATACAGATCAAATACGGGGCTGTTCAAAAGAATTTGAATACATATTTGGCTATGGACGGTAACTGCTGAAACCAGTTTTTTAAATGTTTACTTAGTTATCTTATTTACCTTATTTCCCTAAATAACGAAGATTTGTTGCTTTCAGGGAGTGTTGGAAAGTGTTTCATAATCTATGCCGTACGCATGACTTTTCTTTCTTGTTCACCCTTTTTTGAGTGGTTATTCTTCTTTCGCGCGGATATTCGGTTCAAAACGCCCACTTTGACACAATTTTCTGAAAAATCTATTGCGTTTGCAAAAAATAAATAAATAAATAAATAAATTAAATTAAAAATAAACGGAAAAAAACAGTTGTATTACATTAGTTTCTAAACAACACCTGATAGTTTCATGCATTTCCGAAAAAAAATAAATTTAAACTTATGTCATAAAGTTGCCCTTTTCGATTTGAGAACAGCCTTAACGGAAATTTAGTTGTTAGTCAATAACAGCTATAGCAGAATATGAACATAAGCAGATTCCAATTTATAATCACGATATAGGTCAATCTTTTCCTAGCTAAATTACTTTCACAAAGTATATAAGTAAGTTTACGTTAATCTGTAACCCCCCCAGCCCCCCCCCCCAAATAAAAAAATAATCGGGCGCAGGATTTTCGAATGCATCGAAATGAACCTGAAACCGACTTATGCTATAATGTGCAAATAGTTATAATACAATGTAATTAATTCTTTGGCTTAAAATCGAGAATTTTTGATTTGCTTCACTGTTGCTCTGAATCTACAAT
This sequence comes from Maratus speciosus, assembly GCA_963932465.1. Taxonomy (NCBI): domain Eukaryota; kingdom Metazoa; phylum Arthropoda; class Arachnida; order Araneae; family Salticidae; genus Maratus; species Maratus speciosus. The sequence continues at coordinate 149,062,290 of OZ010791.1, forward strand.
ACATCATTACCTTGAAAAATCGAGCACGTGGGATTCTTACTATTTTTTTAATGAAATATATTATCTTAGGGAGTTAAAAGGATTCCTGGTCGGAATATAAAGAAGCTTTTATGAGTAAAACTTATACTTACCCACTCAGATAATTTTGATAAAAAAAGACTAACTTATATTAACTTATTAAGAAATAAGCAAAGGACATAAAGACCATTTTGAAGTTAAGCTCTCTCGCTTCGGGAAATTCGGTTCGAAACGCTAACTTTGACAGCATTTTTTACAATATAGTCGGCTTTTATCAAACGGGTCAGTGCTTAAACGGTCAAGTGCGAGTATTACTCGCGCTCAGAGGGTTCCGTATAATAAATACATGAATTATTAACTGTATTATTAAAACAAATCGTTGCTAAAAGAATAATAAGACTTTGTAAAAATCTATACAATGTAGAGTTGGGTATAGCTGTATATACTAGAAAAGTATGAATGGGTATACCCTAAAAGTTCAAAGAAATATGAAGGATAAATAATATCAAATATTTGCTATTCTGTATAACACTTTTTTTTAATCTTATCCAAATCTGTTTATGATGAACTTAATTCGGTATCGGTACTGACAATAAAAGTAGTGCATATTTAAACTTCATTTGGCGGTTCATAAAACTAAATTCAGCGTAGTAATAATCTTTTCGTTTTACAGTGTAGCAAAACAAAACCCTTCTTCAAAGTTTAAACTTGGCATTGTGCTAAGCGCGCTGCAGAAGGAGGTGCAACGCCGCCTTGGTCTGTGCCGCGTTTTTCCAGATAGATTTTTAATTAACTTTTAAAGACATGGGAGGTGTATTGAGAGATCCACTCAATGCAAACTAGCCGCGAATCCCATAGTATTTATGTGATTAATTCTAATTAAATTAGCCTGTTTTCAACAATTTGACGTTTATTGCTTTTATACTGTTTCTGGGCATTGCATTACACAAATATATCATTAAAAGTTGTTTTCTAGGCTTTAAAAGCCTATATTACATATAGTATACCGTCTCTATCATTAGTTATGTCCAAACAGTCTTTGTCTTTAAGGGTTAATATCTCGGCTAATTAACGACGATTTTTTTTCGAAAATCATTATCAACAATGCTTTTATACTTCTGCTACGATAGGTACCTCCAGCTCTTCTCAGTACCTTTGCTGAATGCCCGCAAATCGGAATTTGTGTGTAACGGGAAAATGAGCTTTTCTCAAAAACTATGTGATCTAGGGTAATCGTTAAAATTTTCCTGCAAGGTTTAAATTAACATCTACTACCTCTATTTTTTTCATAATTTTAGTTTCAGTAGTTTCGGAAATAGATAGGGTGTGGGGAACATATTTTTGCACTTTCGACCATATCTCTGAAAATATAATGCCTTTAAATTAAAAGAAATGTATTTTCGTGTTCAGTGTTTCGAAAGCTTTTATAGACGACCCCACACGATATACAAAGAAAAGAATTTTTTTTTCTTTAGGGTACCTTAATTACCCTCTCTACATTTTTCCTAAATATGTTTGTGAATGTTTAATAATCGGTAAATATGTGGGTCAATAGTCTTTATTACTTCCCCCAATTTGAACTTTCCATGTTCCATAGTTTACGAGTAAACTGGCTGTGACAGACGGACAGACAGACACGGGAGTGATCTTATAATGGTTCCGTTTTTACTTTTTAAGTACGGAACCCTAAAAATAGACAAGTACGGCACATTATATAGTTCCTGAATAAGAGAATCAGCCAATTTGGTGCGTTTCAGAACAAAAATGAATTAAAGAATAAGTCAGAAAATAAGAAGTTTGGATTTGAATACACCCTTAACGCATATTTCATCACATTAAAAAAAAAAAAAAATTGCTATTGCATAGACTAAAGAGATAACAAACACAGACATAAAATTCAAAATCTTACCAAAACTTTATCGGTTTCGTTTTTACAAATAGTCTTGCATACAGTATAATAAACTACCATAAATTTGTGTTTGTGTACGTCTGTACATCTATTATAAATTGCGTATATACTCAGTTTTACTTAACAACTGACTTGCCATAATTAAATTTGAAGATAAATTTGGCAATTGTTTTTAACATAGTTATTTATTTATTTATTTATTTTTAAAAAAAACATGGTAGGTAAAATAGCAAAAATTAAACACATTCAAAACTTAAAAAAATAAATAATTAAATGATTAAAATTGAGCTTAAAATGATTACAAGTGACACTTATCAAACTTAAAATCTATTTTAGTGGCAGCGCAGAAATAAAAGAATGCGATAACATTTGTGGAAAATTCGATAAATCTGAGCTATCCTGTATACAGGACGGTACTTAATTCTTCTGATATGAGCTTTGGCAAATTTAAATTTAGAAATTACTCAAGAATATATTCGCGATAATTTGATATTTAGTAGTTTTACATCCAAGTATGGCACAAGTATAGGCAAGCCCGACCCCCAGCGCGGTGGAATGGAGAAAGTCGGAATCTAGCAAACCCGCTCGGTGGCGCGAGGTTCCACTGGTCCACCAGAAAGGTACGACCTATCCTTGGATATTCGTTGTTTTTATATTTCCATCCAAAAAAAAAATTATGACGGGTTTGAAAGTGCAGAAAATATGAAAACGGACCTCCAGTTTTTTAGTGTGTGTGTGTGTGTGGGGGGGGGGATATTAATAAATATGTATATCTTTGTATATGAAAGGTACCGTTTTTGTAGATAAAGATTGAGAGCAGAAAAGAATTTGCTGTAAATGTGTATTTTTTCCCCTATCTGTGCCCTTTAAGACCGGAAGATTTTTGTAGAAATGAAAAGTCTTGGTGATTTCACCTAATTAATAGGGTCATATTTGATTTAAAAAAAAAATATTTAAAAAAAATACCCGATGTCAGGTTATGCTAAGGGAAAATCCACGCAATTCTGTGGGTACAGGCTCGACTTTAGATCGTACAAAAAGAGCAAAATGTTTTTCTTTTTCTTTAGATCACCTACACAATCGTGTAGGTCAGGTAGAGGTCTGCACGGGCCGGAATTTCCAGGCCCGGGCCCGGCCCGAAGGAAAGCTATTTTGGCCAGGCCCGGTGTAAAAATTGAAAGTTCGGCCCGAGCCCGGCCCGTACAAAAATCAGTGAAAACAGTTCCGGCCCGGCCCGACTAAATGTCTACAAAAAATTCCGTTTTTTCTCGACATACAATTAAGATTCTTTTAATGAATACTACATGCATATTTATGGGAACATTTTACAGTATATTTTAAATTACTATGTGTTCGCAAAATAGAAAACACACAATAGTAAACGTTAACGATTACTTACAGTGTTTTAGTCAACGTCTCTACAGACGTTACAAAATTTAAATAAGGGTTCATTAAAAGATTATTGTAGTTTAGAATAAAGGGTTAAAAAACATGATAACTTTTGAAGCTTATAATAAAAGGTAGATTTGTGAAAATATTTCTGTCATTTTTAAGGCTTTTCTCAAATCCAAAGGAGCTACATTTTGATACATTTATGAATTCATTTCTTTTCGGAAACGCATGAGATTGGCAGGTATTCTTATTCAGAAACCATGTAAATGCCGTTTTTTTTTGTTTTTTTTTTTTTTTTAGATAAAAGTAATATATCTTTCAGAAAATACTGCCAAAGTTAGCGTTTTGAATCGAATTTCCGGAAGCGATAGCACAGGAAAGGAGAAAACGTACAGTCACGTGGCAAGAGTCTCTGTTATCTCTGTACGTAATTTATGAAAAATGGAAACGCTATTTGATCCCAATTGCCTTCAATACTCAGCCTGCCAATTTTATGCCTTTATAGTTAAAAATGAGTCAGAAAATGTGTCTGAGAGTTTTGCATTGTTGAGCAGTAAATATGAGAACCACCTTAAGGTACATTTCCAAAGATACTGTTAACAGAAGTTCATTATCGCTATTAATACTTTTACAAAACATAATGCCTGTCCTACACATCCTGAGAACGATTAAGACCAGTTCCGTCCCGGCACAAGTCTGCCGAAAAAAATTAAACCCGGGATCAGGCATCATGTAACTGTACGATGCCGATCTCTACGATGGACATGTTACATTTCTGTATTGATGTTGTTAAACTCGCATCGGCTCGTAACGCACATTTATACTTCTCGAAAAAGTCATATTCATTGGAAATGACCTCGTATTTTATCTGCTCCTCTCGAATTCTTATATCTGGCCGATAGGCCCGATTAATTTTTTTTATCGGCCGGACCCGGCCCTTCAGGCCCGTTCAATTTTTTTGCCGGCCCGTTTATTTTGTCTGTCGGCCCGGCCCGGCCCGTTGAAAAAATTGTCCTAATTCTGCCGGCCCGTTTGAAAATTCTCCTCCATTCCGCCGGCCCGTTTGAAAATTCTCCTCCATTCTGCCGGCCGGGCCGGGTACGGGCCTCGGGCCAAGCCCGGGCCCGTGCAGACCTCTACCATGGGTGCATATATACACCCTCAAAAAGTGCTTAAAATGCTTGAGTTTGATACCAGTAAAAAAGAAAAGTAAAATTGATTTTATTTAATTACGACATTTTTGTGATGTAAAAAGTTAATTCAAATAATTAACAAAAAGTGATGCTAAACGAATAAAATTCGTGTAATAGATGTTGGACCTGAACGGGTTAATGTAGAAGAAAGTTACTGGTACCAAACTATAGGAAATAAAGTCTACTTTTAAATAATGTATATAATATTTTTTTAGGGGACCATCTACATATCAAAACGAACCCAACATTTTTTTTTTTTTTTTTCAATAGCAATACCCAAGTTTGACACCATAAATAAATTCTACACCCTTCAAATAGCCTAAAAACAATATTCCATGAAATTCGTACGATTAGTTTCAGAAAACTTAATTGTTTTTAAATGAGTCTATTTTAGGGGCTGTATCCAAATTGAAGTTCGGTACTCGATTGTTGAAATGCTACAGAATGACTATGTCACTTCTATTAATGTATTATTTCTTACCAATGACCCTTTCGCTCGCTTAATATGTTTCAACTATTGCCAGCCCAACGTTTCAATAAAATGAGTAAAATATTTCTTTTTTATTATTATTATGCTTTTCCGCACATCATAGACGACCCCCTAAACAGTCAATTTGACGTTTTTTTTAAATCCTAATTCGAAAACTACTTGGAAGAAAAATTAGAAATTGACAATTCGCATGAAGCAGGACATAATAAATATAAATATCTATACAAGAAAATTATAAGTTGCAATTAATATTGTGTTCGAATATTAATTTCATGATTCATATTATAAAATTTTTAACATGTATTTATGTTTGTGTTTTGTAGTGTTATAACCACACAAAAAATTAGCACATTAGGATTATAATTTCAGGAGATATTAATAAAAATATGAAAATGTAATTTAACATTAGAAACTCTAAATTTTGAATGTTTATAATGCAAAAACTTATCATCCAAATGAGGTGAAATTTCGTTTCTAGTCATAGTTTGAAACGAAGATTTAAAATATATTATCAGAATTGGGTGTTGCCATTGAAAAGAACAAGTTTGGCCCTTTTTTTTTTTTTCAAATTTTATATACATCATTTAAAAGTAGACTTTATTCCCAATCGTTTGGTACCTGTAATTTTTTTCTATCGCAATTAGTTTCAGAGTTAGTAGGTTTTTTTTTTTTTTTTCCACGACTGTACTTTTAATAATTCTATATCGGATTTTGTCAATATATTTTCTAAATAAGTCGGACCTCGTTATCCCGACACCCGTTTTTCTCGTCACTCCGCTTATCACGTCAGTTTTTCAAAGTCCCGATTTTCTGTACATGATTTTAATGAAACTAACTCCGGATTTTATATCGTTGAATAATTTTCAACTCCAGATGTTCCGACGGTTTAGGAAAATTGTTATTTTTCATAATCCATCCTATAAGCACTGAAATTAAGCGGTAAGAAATGTCTTAGCCAAACATTTCACAAAAGTGTCTAAATACCCATTGAGATAAATGAGAAATTTTACTTCAATCCTTTATCTCAATAAATAAAGCCACACACTATGAATGACCCACTGAAGCTCCAGATAGACGTATCAGTCTACTCGCGGTCGTTTTGTTCTGGTCAGGCGGCGCTTTCTTGTGATTACACGGCGTTTTTCATCCTTCTAAAACCGAAGCATTGCATTGAAATGATCAGAAATTATCTAACATCCATTTCTGAAACAACGAATATTGATTACAATTCATTGTATAATATTGAAAAAAGAATTGTAGGAAGCACATGTAGGGATGAGCAAACCTTAATTCATCAATATTTCATGTAATAACAAAAAAACAAGTCATCATAAATCTGATTTTTTTTCTTTACAATTTTGTTTTTGTGTATTGTTTGTTTAATAATAATGATTTATTGCTAAAATTGCAAGAACAGCTATGAATTTAAAATTGTCTTAAATTATTAAAAACACAACTTTTTATAAACATATTTTTCTCCAACTCCGGTTACCGCTACACTCCGCTTATGACGACACTTTTTCCTGGTCATTAGACTGTCGAGATAGCGATGTTCGACTGTACTTTCAAGTATACTTTGTTAGTATATAATGATCGTTCTTCTATCTCTCTGTCAATACGCTCCTTAATTTTCGTTAATATATCAACTTGACTCAAAATTAGAATTAGACCGGCCGCACAGACAATCATCTCATCGAGTTCACGGATGAAATTCTAGGATTAGTTGAATCTCGATTCGCATATTTTAATCTAATTGGTCTGCTAAGCCATATTTTGGTGAAAATCACCCGAAAACTCGATTTTAGCAGTTGACTCGTAGGTTTAACATTGTGTTTTCCTGCTCCCAGTCCTACATGTTTTCATACCTTTGGGTGCAGGAAAACACAATGGTAAACCTACGAATCAACCGCTAAAATCGGGTTTTCAGGTGTTTTCCGCCAAGATATGACTTGGCAGACCGATTGCGTTAAAATATGCAAATCGAGATTTAACTAATTCTAGAATTTCATCCGTGAACTCGATGAAGTGATTGCCTGTACTGCCGGCTCACAGTCTAAATATAAAACTGAGAAATAACGCATTTAAAAAAAAACAAAAGGCTACTGTTATTTCCATAATATAGCACATGATCCAATCAAGAAATGAAATATTAATTTTATTAATGTCTGGTAATTATTAATGCATAACTTTTAAACTTCGTCTAATAATACTACTCAGATTAACTCAAAATGTAAATGTATATAATGTTGAAATAAAGTATAATATATCGTGACAGGTAAAAAACAACCTAAAATAGGCATCATTAAGATGGTTTTTACAAGTCACGTTTGTATTGTAAGAAAAGGTGTTGTGTATTTATCTTAAAAAATGACAAAATTTCAATCGTACCAATTTTTTATTTATTTGTTTATAAGATACTTAATTAACAATTCAATTTATGCATAATGAAAGATTTCCTAAAATACATGTGAATATGAAAAATTAATAATTTGTATGTTACATTCCGATTACTGCCGCAATTTCACAGCTTATTTTGTCGACGAGAGAAAATGGAACGACATCTGTCGAAGAATTTTGACAACTTATTCTTCTTGCGGACTTTTGTAGTTTTTCCATTAAGTGAAGAATCTATCTTCTGTGATGGGATTTCTTCGGTATCAACCTTTGATTTTAAATCTGAAACATCAGTTGTACTTGGAACCAAGGACTTTTCATTATCGACGTCTTTTGGATTCTTTAATGTTTCGTTCACAACATCTCGAGCTTTTTTTATAATATTTTTCACTTGATTTTTAAGTCTAAGATTAATCTCGACATTTAACATTCGCTGCATCTCATCGTACACTTCGGTTTGCTTTTTAACCCAGATCTTATCAGGTTCTAAAACATTATCACTGTCTTTATTCTCAGCCAGCAGTGAATGCTCTAAAATTCGATGAACAGTTGGTCTATCTTCAGGTCTGTATCGAAGTACACCTTGTAAGAGATTCAGGGCTTGAAAATGATTTTTATTAGTCAACATCACACAACGGTGGGCCTCTTTCATCAGTGATTTGAAAAAAGGCATTTGCAAACACTTGTGCACAAGTGGGTATATTTCATTGATCCATTTAGTTTTTCCCCACAAATGTCTTTCCATCCAACGATTTGAGAAAATGTAAAACACAACCATGCCTGCTGACCAAACATCAAACGCAGTACCATCCACAAACGGACGCTCACCACCTACTTCTTCTGGCCATGCCTCAGGTGGACAATAATACTGAGGAAGTACATATTTGTTGGTTGGCTTATTCAATTTATCCAGAGCGCTGAAGTCGCAGATTACTGCCATATTCTCAGATGTAATCAAAAAGTTGTCTATCTTTAGATCTAAATGACATACTCCAGAACGATGCAAGTAATCAAGACCTGTGAACATATCTTTCACCCATCCCACAGTAAACTGAAAAAACTCTGGTTTGTAACGAGCTGCTCCAACGTGCCACTCATGAAGAATGTTTATCAGACAATTAGGATGATGTGGCATCAAAAATATATCCACATTTTTTCGGCGTATGATGTCTAAGACAGGAACAATGTTCTTGTGCTTAAGTTCAGGCCATAATGATATTTCACCCGGTGAAGTGAGATCCGGATGTATCACTTTAGCAGCTAATAATTTTTTGTTTCTTCTCGATCTCACAGACAAAACATCACCAAAAGATCCTCGGCCAATTTCTTCAACAAATTTGTATTTGCTCTTTGATAGGATCTTGATGGCCTTTTTCTGAATAGTATCTCTATCATAGATAACAGGTTCCTTATTAGGAACATTCATGACTTTAAACTTATCCGTAATCGTTAAAATTGTCAAATTATGTTTATATTTTTTCAATAAATGAATATGCAATAAAGCCTAAAACTATTTACTTTTACTTTAGTAAACGATAACTTTTTTAAAGATATTTTTTATAAATATGAATTATTAAGATGATTTTTTTTAACCAATATCAAAATAAAAGGTTAAGAAACTTGTTTCAATAAAAACTATACGAAAGTTTAAGCAAATAACTCTCGAAAATTTATAACTCTCAAATACTTTAATCACTTTGATAAATCACACAAACTTATTCGCTTGAAATTATCAATGATAATAAAGTTGAAATAATTAATAAATAGTTCATTATTGTCCGAATTAAAATTGCAACAATTAATTTTTTAAAGTATTGTTAAGTTTTATTTTTGAGTATAAATTTTAATTGTTTGAAGCAAACAACAATAAAAATTGAGACGTGACAAAAACAAATTAAATTATTAAATAACAGGATTTTATTGCTGAATTTTCATTTTTTAACTATTGTTGTAATTCTCTCACAGTTACATCTACATTGTTGCTGTATTTAGCAAGCGTGGCTTGGTTCAAAATTAATTTTATTGTTGTTACCGATGTTTGTGACTCCATTTTTGGAAATCTATTGTTGTTAGCATTACACCTGTTTGAGCCCCACCCATGGAGGAAAGAGATAGATGGAGATGCAGTATGGCGTAAAAAAGGTTTGAAATATGAAACCATTTATCGCTCAAATTTAAACGTCCACAGAAGGCCCAAACAAAACAAGCACCTGGAACAGGGACCGAATTCTTTGACATCACCCATGCAATTTTTTTCTCTAAATGTCTCTAAAAAATCTGCTTATTTTTAAGCATTCTAAAGCAGCATTTCATTGTATTTTGAATTAATAACTGTATTAGTAAAAGTTTTCTTCTTTTTTCGTGAAAGAACGTGCTTGTTTTTGGGCCTACTGTAGCGAATTTTAGGGTTACTTTTTTGACGTCACCCCCAGCCACCTTACTGCATCTCCATCTATCTCTTTCCTCCATGGCCCCACCAGTGGCCGAGAGGTTCTGCTGTCGAAGCTGGTAGATGAGAGGTGCTGGGTTCGATCCCAATCGTTCGGAGTTTTCCGTGGTTTTCTTTGAATTTCCTTGCGTAAATATGGATTAGGTTCCTTTAGAAAGACCCCCACGGAGGGCACTACCCCTTCGGGCCTATATCCCTCGTGTTGATAATTGGCCGTCATAAAACAACACAACACATACTTTTGCTTGATTTTTTTCTTTAATATTTTTCTCCCGTGCCAAAAGCGGGTTGTGTTTCAAAGTATTCTCGAATTTTAAATTGTGCTCGAAAATGATCTTGCTTGTAGCATTTGAGGGGGAAAAGTATAAAATTCTGCTGGTTTAGGATTACCCGGAACCGATAATTAATAATTTCATTAACCGGAACCCGACACTAGAGGTCTGCAAGGGCCGGAATTTCTTGGCCCGGGCCCGGCCCGAACGAAAGCTATCTTGGCCCGGCCCGGCCCGTACAAAAATTAGTGAAAACAGGCCCGGCCCGATTCAATTTCTACAAAAGAAAAATCCGTTTTTTCTCGACATACAATTAAGATTTTTTTAATGAATACTACGTACATATTTATGGGAAAATTTTACAGTATATTTTAGATTACTATGTGTTCGCAAAGCAGTAAACACACAATAGTAAACATTAACGATTACACAGTGTTTTAGTCATCGTCTCTACAGACATTTCGAAATTCCAATAAGGATTCATTAAAAAGTTAATGTAGTTCAGAATAAAGGATTAAAAACATGATACCTTTTGAAGCTGTATGATAAAAAGTATATTTGCGAAAATATTTCTCTCATTTTTAAGGCTTTTCTCAAATCGAAAGAAGTTACATTTCGACACATTTGAGAATTCATTTCTTTTCGGAAACGCGTAAGATTGGCAGGTATTCTTATTCAGAAACTATGTAAATGCCGTCTTTTTCATAGATAAAAGCAATATATCCTTCTCTGAAAATACGCCAAAGTTAGCGTTATGAATCGAATTTCCGGAAGCGATAGCACAGGAAAGGAGAAAAACGTACAGTCACATGACAAGAATCTCTGTAAGTAATTTATCAAATATGGAGAAAGCTATTCTTTTTCAAATGCCTTCAATAGTCAGGCCTGTTTATTTTATGCCTTTATAGTTAAAAATGAGTCAGAAAATGTGTTTGAAAGTTTCGCATTGTTGAGCAGTGAATATGAGAACCCCTAAAAGTATATTTCCAAAGATACTGTTAACAGAAGTTCATTATCACTATTAATACTTTTACAAAACATAATGTCTGTGCTAGAGATGTGTCATTTGTTGTGGAACGACTCCAAAGGAACGATTCCGGCAGTGAAACTGAAGGAACGATTCCATTCTGTAAAAAGGAATCGATCCTTTTCGGAACGAGTCCGAAAAGGAACGACTCCTCGGATTCGGTCCTTTTTGGAACGGTTCCTCGGATTCGGTCCTTTTTGGAACGGTTCCTCGGATTCGGTCCTTTTTGGAACGGTTCCTCGGAATCGGTCCTTTTTGGATCGATTCCGAAAAGGAACGACTCCTCGGAATCGGTCCTTTTCGGAACGATTCCTCGGAATCGGTCCAAAATGTACCGACTCCGAAAAGGACCGATTCCTCGGAGTCGTTCCGAAAAGGACCGATTCCTTGGAGTCGGTCCATTTCGGAATCGTTCCAAAAAGGACCGAATCCGAGGAACCGTTCCGAAAAGGACCGAATCCGATGAACCGTTCCAAAAAGGACCGAATCCGAGGAACCGTTCCGAAAAGGACCGAATCCGAGGAATCGTTCCGAAAAGGACCGATTCCTCGGGAATCGGTTCTTTTCTTGTAGACTGGCCAGTTTTAATAAATTAAAATACGCTATTTTATTTCAAAATAACAGATTTTGATTCTATTAAAGCTGACTTTATTGCCAAAATATACTTCTAATGTGTGTGCCCCTCCCCCCCCCCCCTCCTCAAAAAAAAAGAAAAGTAAAGAAAGAAAGAAAAAAGAAATTGAAGTGCGGGGCGGAGTAGGGCGTTTAATAAACATTACTATTTCATCTTCTTGTGCTAAATTAATCTGAAAGAAATAATTAAAAAAATATTTTATACGAATTGGATTTTTTACACCTGAGTGTAAAAGTGCCCGAGATGGGATTCGAACCCAGAAACTTTACGTGCTTTACCGATTGAGGACCTGGTCCCCGAGGGTAATGGAACACCATGTGTACTTTAATACACTAATACATTTTCTAATTGGTAAATGTATCATACGAAATGAATTTTTTCTAAATGAATTCTTAAGGCTGTTCTCAAATCCGAAAGGATAAATTTGTGACAAAAGTTTTAATTTATTTTTATTCGGAAATGCATGAAACGAACATGTGTTGTTGTTCAGAAACTATGTAATCGAGCTGTTTTTTCCGTTTTTTTGCAAACGCAATAGGCCTTTCAGAAAATAGTGTCAAAGTGGGCGTTTTGAACCGAATTTCCGCGCGAAAGAGGCATAATTTCTCAAAAATGGGTGAAAAACATGTTTGTCACGTGATCAAAATCGATTATAACTCAATTGGTAATTTACTGATCAAAAGATGGAAAACACAGTTCGATTCCAAATCGCTTCCATGGTCAAACATTCCAATTTTATATCTTTCCGTTAAAAAATGAATTTGTAAATGTGTCAAAACGTTTTACGCTTGTTGAGCAGATCCCTTAAGAACAGCCTTAAGAAAAACAAAGAAAATGCTTGTTTAATTACTAGTGAAAAATATTTTTTTAAATCTGACTAGAAACAGTTTTGAATAATGTAAGAAATATATCACTAGGCCATAAAAATTGCATTTTAATAGGATCATAATAACTGATTTTCAATTATTTTAATAATTGTAGAGTTACGCACTTTCATGCATATTTCACTATTTCATGTTTTTTCCTCAAACATAATTTCAATTTGAGAATCCTCTTTGTCAAAATAAATATATGACCAGCTACGAGCGCTCGAGTACCACTTTATTTCCACAGTTTAGCGTCTTGTTTTTCTCTCCTGAAGAAGATGATTAAAAAAATCTCGAAACTCCCTAAGATTGTTGTTTTGATCAACTTACATTGAGGTTTATTACATAGAGTAAAATCTGTTAGAACAAGGAATTTTTGTAAAACGTTTCTTTCTTTCTTAAGATAATGAATATTTCAAAAAGCATAATGTCTAATAATAATAATAAGATAACAGTAACAGTGGTGGGTGGGATTGAAATAATTTAACCGCGGTTCGCTCTCTTAATGGCCGTTTTGAGTATAAAAACGGGAAAGAAAAATCACGTGCTACATATAGATTATCGGACTTTCTCCAACACTGCGACATATATAAAGCTGCATATTTTATGCTTGTTTCGGTTTAATAGATTTATGTTAACCCTCCGCCTACCAGAGGGGTTCAATGGCCCCGACAGGTACATTTATAATGATATTTCTAATTTATTTTAAAAACTGAAATTTCTGTAAATATGGGTTTTTTCTGGGATGTTCTATTCTTTTGAGTAGAACATTCCAGAAAAAGTGACATATTTACAAAATTTTCATTTTTTAAAATGTGAAAAATCACTTTGAATGTATCTATCGGGTCTGTTGCACCGGTCTGGTATGCGGAAGGTTAATATTGCATTTAAAAAGTTTTACAATATACGAATTTAATTATTATGGTTTCCAAAGAATGCACGTTGTGATTTTGTACAGTTTTTTCAATTGTTATTTTACTTCTATTTCTTGCTAAATAATTAGAATTTAAATAACTGTGACTTTGTTTTAATTCAACGTAAAATAAAAGCAAAAAAAAAAAAATCGTTTATCGTAATAATTTCTTATAATAATTCAGATTTCTTGATCGTTATTGATACTCGTAAATCCCGAAATCAATGCCACGATTAATGCCTGCTACTGTGGTGATGGATAATACATATCTGAGTTTAATTTCGATCAAATCGAGGCTCCCTTCATGCTAAACTAAATTTAATGTTTCAAGCCTAATACCAAATTTCCGTTTTTATTGAGGTAAAACTTACTGCAAATACGATACTAAATTTTATGTATTTTCCTTTCTTATTGTTATTCTTTTAACTTAGAAGATTTATTTATTTATTTTCTTTTTTTTTCTTAAATTACATAAAGTTTTCTGAAAAGTTCGAATTTAACAAAATGTTTTATCTATTTTAAATAGTTTTGACAATAAAAAGTTTAACTCCGAATAAAAAATAGTCAAATTCTCAAAAAATTAAGGTTGGTATTATCTATAACACGTTTGCAACAGATAACTTTCATTCAACGGCCGAAACATCGTCAAAAGGATAGTTCTTTATATAGTAATTCACTCTGTAATAATAATGGACATACTTTTAATTTGTTTAATTTAATTAAACCAATAAACCGTTTTTTCAATTAAAATGTTAGCAAATTTCAAATTTAAAGAAATAGAAATTTGAAGTTTAGTGAATCACTATATCTTTTGGCGGAGATAATATGTACTATATATGAATAAAATCATATATATTACTATATATATATATATATATTATAATATTAATGCATATAATATTATCTTATAAATATCACTAGCCATAGCCCTGCTAATGAATCTGTTTACAAATCATCTGAAGGAACTTCTACCCTTTCGTGTAACACAAGTGTTCCATGACTTCATGAGTTATGAAGCTCCAAAGATCCCAATCCAAACAAGCATATTAGCATTGCAATTCACTCACACCGAACTGAGGTTCTGTATGATATAAGTGAAGAGAGGGTGACGGCGGATGAGGGTGTGAAATCAGAGAAATTCCTGTAGGTTCTCGTGAAATTGGAGATTCAAAAAGAGTTGTAAGTTTATTGAAATTCTACGTAGTTAACAGCAGTTCACAAATAGCGATGTTAGGGTAAAAGACAAGACATACATCAGTCACTCAGGAAAGACAGTGTGCAAAAACGTGCTTTACTTTTTAACTCTTTCCAATAAAGTTAGTGTTTATGAATGCGGTTTGTCTGTCCGTCAGACCGTCTGTTCACGCTCTAAGGCAAGTCACACACTAAGGCGACACATAAGACATGTCGCTTGAATTCGCTAGAAAAACTGGTTTAAAACAAGTTTGCAACAACTTCGTTCTTTGTTTCGACCGGTTTTTGCACTTCATGTTGCGCTTTGTATCGTTTTGTGGTCTCAGTGTGTAATATACCTAACTCCCGTAAATATACTCGGATTCCCATGCAATTGATATATGTTAAGGATGTTTACCATGGGATGTTTGGTATTCAATATGAAGAGTGTAGCATTAATAGTTTATTTACAGGGGCACTCAAAAGTATTTCGTTACATTATGGTCAACGGGAAAAAATCGTTTGCAGCGCATTTTAATGACATTAAGCTATTTCAAATGCATTAAAATTGATATATATCACTGAATTGCACTACAAGATGATTGCTATAGAATTGGGTGTTTCACTTCTGAACCAGATCCTGAAGGCGATGATAATAATGTTGATGAATTATGCGAAATATCCTGTGTGCGTAAAGTTAGGGAGCTGAGGAGAAAGACGATAAAGGGCGTAAAGTTATTGAAAGTACGGACACTGGAACAAAAATGTAATCTACTTTAACTAGTTACATATCCAAACCAGTAGGGCCATCCAAATGAAAAATGAGATTCAGAATGAAAAATGAAATTAAGATTACCTAGAGGTAGATTTTGAAGAGGAATCTATGAGACTAAAAATTCCTAGACCCTGGTGACAAATATCAGAGCAATAATAAAATTTCCTATACAAGATGTCCACTCTCAACGATGTCCAATAGCTAATTCCTAAACCGTTAGTCATAGCCATATAGTTCCGATTACAAAAATGTTTTAAATGGGGATAAAGAAGTATTTAAAAAGTGATTTGGGTCAATAGAATCATTTCTTGAAAAATTATGAAATTTAATTTTTTATACGATCCCCCGGTCCTTCAAGTTATAGTTAGTAAAACTTTCCTATTACACTTACAAGTAAGACAAATAAAAGTCCTATTATTCTACGACTAAAACTGACCGAAGTAATGGCTGTTTCAACTTGGAGCATATTTTTTGCTGCGAAATAGGGGTCATTTACAAATTTACTAGAAATATAAATAATCTTCAAATATATAAAAAATATAGTTGATAGTAAAATTAACATTGCATTATAAATTTGAAATCTATAATCATTCTGAAATATTAATCAAAATATACAGCTTGTACTAAACATATAACAGGAAAAAAATAATAGAATTTTCGTTAAATAAAATGTTGAAAAGCAACAGCCTCGATTCTTTACACACTGAATCCAAAAATGGCCTTCATTTTTTATCACAAAGTACAGATTTTTTGCAAATCGTAAATTTGAAAGCTAAAAAGTGAAAAATTTTCGGAAATCTGATTCTGATAGTATAAAATAGATGTGATTGTTATTTCTTTAACTTTTGATAATTGATTTTTACGTATTTTTTACTATTGAATCCGAAAATGACCTTCATTTTTAAACGTCACGTCAGGATTTTTCGCAAATCGTAAATTTCAAAGTTTAAAAGTTCAAAGTTTTAATTGAACCTCTTCCCTTCCCACATCATCGGATCCCCGAACTGTTTAGCTGTAAAAATCCCAGTATAAGCCAAAAATTGAGTAAATTCTTGAATTAAATTGAATAAAAGAAGTTTTACATCCATTTTATAGTATCAGATTTTCGCTATTTTTTAACTTTGGAATTTACCATTTACAAAAAAGTCTAACATGATGGTTAAATATGAAGGTAATTTTTACATTCAGTGCTAAAAAGCACATACAAATCAGTCGTAAAAGTTAAAAAATACAACCATCGACTCTATTTTATAGTATTAGCTATTTTTTCAATTTTGAAATTTACTATTTTCGAAAAATTCTGACATGATGGTTAAAAATGAAGATAATTTTCGGATTCAGCGCTAAAAAATACATAAAAATCATAATTTTAAAAATACATAATTTTAAAAATAAAAAAACACAACCATCGCAGTCTTGTGTTATCTAATCTAAAACTTTTTAGAAAACTTGTTGGCAGTAATCTATCCGAAATTTTTTGTGTTATCCTGTAAAATAAGTACATAATGGTAAGCACTGAAAATCATAATAATATTACATTGTATTCTGATTTACGTCAATATGTAAAATTTAACCTCGATCGCATATTTTAAAGTGAGTAGAATTTCGAGTACAAATTTTGAACTGGAAAGACATACATACGATCGTTTCAAGTTAACCCGTTACCCGCTGGTGTTGCGTTCACGCAACGGTCAAAATAATTGCTCATGCTTTCATTAATTGCTTTGTCACCACTATTTTACAATTAAAATAATTGCCTTATTTATTGGCAGAAATTTTGATATTTTAATAAAGCGGAAATTACCTTTCTGAATTTGTGGTGACAAGCGACTTTCAACAAGAAATTTGAAAATTCCTACTAATAGTTTTGGCGGTTAATAGGTTAAATAAAAGCTTATAAAAATAGCATAGTTTTTGTTAAAAAAATCATGAAAAGAAACAGCTTCAAATCCTTACAAAAATCTGTCGTAATACGATTTCTTTCAAAGCGCAGCTACACATGAAATAAATCCTTCAAATACTTTAAGCACTTTGTTTACGACCCCTAGAAGCATGGCTAAACTCATGTGTATTCGGATGCAGAAAAGTGGCATAAGTCTTGCATTTCAAAGTTTCGTATAACTTCATGAATTTTAGTGTTAGATGAATAGGACTTTTTTTGTCTTTCTTTTAAGAGAACAGGAAATTTTTACTAAATATCTCTTATAGGGCGGAGGACCGTATAAAAAATTAAATTTCGTAACTTTTATAGAAATATTTTTATTGATACAAACGACTTTCAGAATAATTTTTTACCTTATTTAAAACATTTTTGTAATTGGAACTATAGGTCTATGACTAACGGTTTAGGACATAGCCACTGAACATCGTTGAGAGTAAAGACACACTGTATAAAATAATAATATAAATGGACGGTCATTTGACGACATATTTTCAAGAGAAACCAACGATTACACTGAAAATCGAACAGACCTTGCACCGCCCTTAAATTTCCAAGAGAATTATGCTTTATACCATAAATCATAAAGTTAGAAATAACTGCAAATTAATTGCACACACTGATCAATGAAATGAACTCTTAAAAACAAAATCATCTGTCCGAAACATTACAAAATTAAAGCGACTGGATGCCTAAGAAAATGGATGGGTGCATAAGAAAATAAATTAGTAAAAAATATTATGGATTGCATGTGGTTCTCTTTATCTCGGAAGTGTTTTTTCCCCTTGGAATCCTTTATTTTTCAAAATCGTTCTTTTTTTCTCGGAATCGTTCCTTTTTTCTCGGAATCGTTCCTTTTTCTCGGAATCGTTCCTTTTCTCGGATTCGTTCCTTTTTTCGGAACGATTCCGAAAGGAACGACTCCAATGAACTCGTTCCTTTCGGTGAACGATTCCGGCTGGAACGATTCCTTAAAAGGAACGATGTTGCCCATCTCTAGCCTATCCTACACATCCTGAGATCGATTAAGACCAGTTCTGTCCCGGCACGAGTCTGCTGAAAAAAATTAAACCCGTAATCAGGCATCTTGTAACTGTACGATGCCGATCTCTACGATGGACATGTTACATATTTGTATTGATGTTGTTAAACTCGCATCGGCTCGTGACGCACATTTATACTTCTCGAGAAAATCATATTCATTGAAAATGGCTCGTATTTTATCTGCTTCGCTTGAATTCTTATATCGGGCCGATAGGCCCGATTAATTTTTTTTATCGGCCCGGCCCTGTAGGCCCGTTCAATTTTTTTGCCGGCCCGGCCGTTTATTTTGTCTGTCGGCCCGGCCCGGCCCGTTGCAAAAATTGTCCTAATTCTGCCGGCCCGTTGGAAAATTCGCCTTCATTCCGCCGGCCCGGCCCGGCCGGTTACGGGCCTCGGGCCAAGCCCGGGCCCGTGCAGCCCTCTAAGGTCAGGTCTTAAAGGAACATAAGCAACGTAGCCAAATGCTTCTTATGTTTATTTATAAGCATAAAAAAACTAAAGAGGAATGAAAAGCAGGAATTAATTAAAAATTAAAGATTGGACAGCAAAAATAAAAGATTTAAATGAAGTACTTCATGTGAGTACGTCATATAGAATTTCGCAAAAATAAATTGGTGCTCAAGATGTTGGTTACAGCATTATAAGAACGAGAGTAGAGGCGGGATAGAAAGTAACGGAGATGCGCGATCCTAACATGAACTTAGAGCTAGAACTATAAACTAAAAATTCAAACTCTACTATACAATAAGAACATCTACTAACTAATAACTAAATGATTTAAAATTTACAAACTAATATGACTAAAATAAAACAGAAAGAATCCTTCTCTATGTAAAAAAAAGTAACGATTTGGAAATGGACCAATAAAAATCTGCGTAGATCTTCCCGGTACACTCCTACAACGGCATTCATATTTCTTGTGACCGGGGGTCTTTCTTCATTAATATTAAGAAAACTGTTTCATACAAAAATATGAAAATTGGTGCTGTTATAAAGAAATGTTTGATAAACACGCTGATGCAGACAGTTTTTAAATCTGCTTTATAATTTATCTGTTTAATAATTTTAAGAGATATTTAATGTTAAATTTGGTCAAAATCGTTTCATTAAAATAATTTATGTGAGTAAAAACTATACATAGGAATTTAAACATTTTTACATCATTTAATACATTAGACGTTCCCGGTGTGCAAAGTGCATTTATTTTTTTTAATTTGACTCATTTTTTGAGGATTTATCTCCATTTTAAATTCAAATTTTCAGCATTTCGAGAGATATTTTTTACATATTTTAGAAAAGATTATTATTTTAAACTGTTGCCAATTGTTAAAACAGCGCAAAGAATAATATTTCCTTCAAATTAAAAATTTATTTACACGTGGCTATTATAATCAGAAAAAAACCTTTCAAATGAGAATTAAGTGATTACGTGTTAAAAATCAGGAAAATATTGAAAATTAAGCCATAAAAACTGTAGTTACACATGAATTTTAAAAGAGAAAGAAAAAATTTTAAATAATAAATTCAATATTAAGCGTTAAAAGTGGCAAATGGAGGAAATTTACGTCATATTTAAAAAAGCCAAATAATTGACAGTTGGCAAAACAGTTTAAATTGAAAAATATATTTACACGAGACATTTATTTCATATTTTGAGATAATCTTCTCAACTATTATCGTGAATTCTAAGACAGCACAAATAATATTTCTTTTCTAACAACAAAAGTATTTTCATGTGAATGTTGAAAAGAGGAAGAAAACTTTGGTGAAAATTACATCAGATATAAAACGATACATTGCAAATGTGTTCTTTAAAAAACTTGCTTATAGATCTGTTAAAAAACCAAGAGATAAAGACTCTGTTTACTTAATTCATTTTACATTAGCTTATTTTCAAATTTTAGCTAATTTTTTTTAATCAAAGACGAAAACAGCCATTGTATCCCTTAGCAGACGCTGATTCCGCCTTAACAATCTCCAATCAAAGGAATATGAATGAAAACCCGTTTACAGGGAGATCGTCACTGTTTTTTAAAATTATAATTCTATCTTTTAAAAGCCGATGAAATTAGCCTGCTTTTAGAATCTGGGGTGTCGGAACGGAGGTTGGCGAGCCTAGCTCGTAGGGGGCAGAGCCCCCTAGTAAACTAAAACAACAATATGAAAACTAAGACTATTAACAGAAGAAAAGGTGCTCTGGTACAAATTAAATAAGAAATTAACTGTCCGATACTGCGTCGAGATGGCAAAATAGTTCATCGGCAACTAGACTAGAATAATAAAACAGATGTTTGTTTGTCCCAGAGTTTTCTGGAGAGATTGTAGAGCAGAGCTACATGAGTTTTGGCAGAAAGGTACAGTCATGGAAAAAAAAAAAGTAAGCACCCCTACTAACTCCTCAACAAATTATCGTAAACGAAAGTTACTGGTACCGAACGATTGGAAATAAAGTCTACTTTTAAAGGATGCATATAAAATTTGTTTAGGGGGCCGTCTACATATTAAAACGAATCCAAACTTCATTTTTTTTTCAATGGCAATACCCAATTTTAACGAGATATTTCAAATCTTCGATTCAAACTATGCCTAGACACCAAATTTCAAGTCATTTGAATGATAAGTTTTTGAATTATAAACATTCAAAATGTAGTGCTTCTAATGTTAAATTACATTTTCATATTTTTATTTATATCTCCTGAAATTATGCTCCTAATATGCTAATTTTTTGTGTAGCGATAATTCTAATATACCCAAACATAAATACGCTGAATTTGCAATTTTTATAATTTTATGATATGAATTATGACATTAATATTCGAAAAAACTATGAGTTGCAACCTACAATTTTTTTAGTGGATTTAGATTTATTAAGTCCTGTTTTATGGAAATCCAAAATTTCACATTTTTCTTCCAACTAGTTTTCAAATTATGCTTAAAAAACGGCAAAATGATGATTTAAGGAACCGTCTATGATAGAAGTGACTAAATGTTTTAAAATTTCTTATGCTATCCTGTAATCTAACAGGCTTAATTGACTGCTTAAGGTGCCTTGATCAAGAACAGAGCCGTCCTTAGCGTAAGCGAGGCCGGGTGAAGGAACTTTTGCAAGGCCCTTCACTTCCAAACTAGTTAACCCTCCCCCCCCCCCCCCAACCGCCATTTTTGCCAATTTAGCTTGGGTTTTTAATTGATATACCAGAATTTTCTAATAGTATTTTTTTTATTTATGTAATGATATGCATTCTGTGATTAAATAAACTGGAGATAACTATTAGAAAATTCTGGTAGATATTTGAATTAAAAAAAATCTGCCAAATTGATAACACTACTTACCACAACCCAATCGCCTTTAAAAAAAAAGTTATCTGGCATAAACAGGGACGCACCAATGATTACGCTTTTTTGGGGGTGGGGAGAGGTAGTATGTTTCAATAGAAGTTTATACAAACTCGGGCCAATTTCCTTTCATAATACTCGGACTGGGCTGGGACTATTTTTTTTTTCTGCTGATTTGGGACTCGCCAGGAATTCATTTTTGTAACGTGTGTCTCGGAGCGGATTTTTTTTTTTTTTTTTTTGGGGGGGGGAGGGGGTAAATTAGTAATATTGCACAGCTGTTAAAAAAGAGAGAGAATTTCATCGCCAAATCACCTCAGAGAGATGCATAAGTAACTGTTCAACTTGGAATTGCGTAAAGAGTTAGATGAAGTTAAAGTTCGAGTATATGCTAATGTTAATTCATGTGACAAACTTTTATTTACCATCCCCTCAAAAGTCATCTGATTGAGTTTTTAATTTAATACATTGATGCAAATATATGTCAGGCATTCCTTTTCAACTAAAAAAATAATTAAATTATGAAACTTATTAATAAAATCATAGTAAAAAAAATTTAATTATGATTGACAATTTTCACAGAAAACAAACCACAATTGTAATAAATGCATGGTTATGTACGTGTATAACTCATTGCAGTCATTAGGTTTTCAGATATAGATAAATTTTACTCTTCAATGGCCTAAAGAGACCCCCCTATTGTTATCAAAGCATCCACAGAAAAAAAAAGTTTGAGAATAACAGGAGAAAAATTTATGGTACTTTATTACATATAGCGAGTTTGTTTTACACTTAAAAATTCTGTATAATTTTTCTGGTAACTTATTGAATGTCTCCGCTACATCTCCTTACAAGATAAATTTATTTTTCTAAATTTCTGAATAACTTCCTAACACATTTTCTTTTAAAACTCTACGAAGATTTAAGAAAAATATGTAAACAATATTTTTTTCCTGCCTACCATCATAAAAAAAAAAAGAAAAAAAAAAACTGAAATGTGGTGTCAAAAGTGGGTATTACCATTTGGAAATTTAAAGTTGGCACAATTTTTAATTTTTAGACAACCTTTATTTCAAAATCCGTATTCATATTCGGGAAGTAGACAAAATTCTGAGTCGAAAGATAATTCTCGCATCCATCCACGACAATTTGGTCATTAAAAAGCATGAGATGCTCTCTCTCTCTTTCTTTCTTTTTTTGACGACTGTACATTTATTAACGGAATCTTTAGAAGCTTATTTTGGTTTAATAAATTAAAGAGAAATATTTTTAAAAATCTACTTTTGCTTCTTTTGCAGAACTTCAGAATTATAACTTTTTAAATCAACTTTTTCCTACATTCTAAACAATTTAATTTTAATGGCTCTTCATTTGAATGCAATTGTTTTATGTGATTATTCCTTATACCATGGCTTGCGGACCACAATCTGAAAAAGGCTGTGCTTTAAAATGTTTGCCTAACGCATTGCCGACGGGCAATTTTTATCAAATCCGAATTTTAAAACAGTAGAAGCTCCTCCCTGTTCTGAAAGTCTTTTGTAAATTGGTGTTCTAGATAGGTTTCCTAAGTTTATGCATCGGTAAACATCTTTCAATGTACGAATTTAATATAAAATATCTTACAATCTAAAAAACTGTGAACAACATGATATAAATGTATTTTCTGTAAGGTAGAAGCCACGCTTTTAGTCAATGATGATTTTTGAAAGAAAACCAGAATTCTTGTTTCCGTCGTGAATGTATTAAATATATGTGCACTATTTTTTGAATGAATTTTAATTATAGGATAACACCGGTTAATAAAAATCGATTTTTTTGTAATAATTGAGCTCGGTCAAGGCAGATTTTATTTTTGCTCGGCTGAGGGCTGGATCGAACTTTTATTTTTTACACCTTGTCTGAATAGCTATTTCTGCACCGGGCTGGATCTGGGTCTTAAAGTTTAGGCCTATGCAGACATCTAATAAATTTACGTGACATTCGTGAGCATGCCATTAGTGATCAGCCGAGTGTGAGAGTCAAGGAAAGTTATGCAAATTCAAGCTATTTTTAAATAATTTTGGGCGGAAAATTGTTAATTCCTTTCTGATAATTTCAACAGAAACATATAAATAAAAAATACCGCCTAAAATGTTTATGTAAAATGAATATGGCGGGATATATACATCCCTCGGACCGATAGCAGCACTGCTACTATTAAACATTGGTTATGTACTATTAGTTACTTACAAACAGGGGCGTCGCCATGGGGTGGGAGCCTCCCCCCCCCCCCAATTTATGTGAAGTTGGGAAATTTGAGCTTAGAGTTGGGAAATTCTAGATTTTTGAGACATTTTCTTTTTTTAACGTAATAGTAAAAAAATTACGAAATTTTTATTGTTTTGGTGATTAATTTGAGTACTGCAACTGTAAACAAGTTAAATTATCAAAAGAAATACAAAAAGAAATCAGCCACACTCAATCTATCATTGCATTTTTAAATTCTACAAAAATACTGTACATCTACCAGACCTAAATTTCTCTACTCCTGTCCATCAATAACTGACTAACCAGTTCCTTTATTTTCTCCAAAACTTTGTTCCTTTCTCAAAAATTTTACCCTATCTCCCCTTCTCCTCCCAAAAGAGAATCCAACTATTTTAATCCAAAGGGATTGCAGCTTCTTTTGAAAATTGGAGATCACTTGTAGCACAACAGAAAGGAATGTAGTAACCTACTTGAAACACAGCTATGGGCAAGAAGATTTGATGAGTTTTCACAACTTTTTTGACTAATTTTGCGATTTTTGACAACATTTTACTCATTCTCGTGATTTTTTGCCGCAAAAATTAGTTAACCTTTCGCTGTCAAGTAAAAAGCGTTATATGAGCAAATGCGGATATAAGAAGTCGCTAGTTTAATAGATAAATTTGTCACATTTTACTTTTATTTGTGTGCGGAAATATATATCAGTCCTGTTCATTTATATTCATATGCGTTTATAAAATTTTAAACCAAAAGTCCAGTGTTCTGCGTTTAAACCTGTTCTAAAAAGTTACTATAAATCTCAGCACGAAGAAACCCTTTACAATAGGAAAAGAGTTTTCGTTCAAGATTTTGGAGCATCTAAAAATCCATTCGAGGATGAAAAAGGTAAAAAATGGACGATTTTAATTTGGAACAGAAATATGACCATGAAAGCAGTCCATCAACTGAAGAAAAAATCGACATGCACTGTAACACTGACACGTTGCACTTGAATTAAATTTTGAAGAAATAAAGATTTCCTTACAGACAAGCTCACAAACAGTTATGGATATTAGGATGTGACTGGAGAAGCTGAGTTCCGAAAGCACCGTAGGAAAACGGTTTCACCAAAGGCAATAGATAAAAATAATAGCACAGCAATGGACACTGATACACATAAGTTTTACAGTAAAGAATTGTAAGAAATTCAAGAAAAATTTCGGGAATTTAGTAATGGGATTAAATGACAATGTTCCCTATATAAAGAGAATATTGCAGCAATGCATTCCATATTTAAATTACAATTGTGCAAGGGAAAAGTTAATAATGTTTCCACCTGGATATGAGAAACCGGATGTACAAGACTTGCACAGTTAAATAGAAATAAACCAAATCCCAACTTACTTAACAAACCTGTTACTCATGCCATGAAATTCAAAGACTATTTAGGTCACGCCGTCAAACTATATACTCGTACCTTAACATTCACAGCAGCTTATCTTTATGGCGTTGCATCTAATGAAAAAATCCTTAGTCAAATCAAAAATTAAAAAATATATATTGCAAGCTACAATGAGGGATTGACAGCCTAATGCTTTTAAAATATGAAAGTGAAATAGGGAATTTTATTAAACTAAGCGATGTTTTTAACAGGTGGGCTTCTTTGAAGACCACAAGAATTAATATTAAGTGAAAACTAGTCGGATGTGCCAATCCCAAAATTTTCTTCTACTCCATACATGTTAATGCCTCAAAATTTGCAATCACAGTGCCAAAATTAAATGACAATTCTTTGCCTATAATAACAAACTCTAAAGGTATAGATATGTTGAATTGTGTGCATTTAAAAAAGAGATATAAGCATAGCATTTTTCAAACAAATCATTGAATTTTGGCACCCAGCCTCTTAGATGTCTGCAACCAAAATTCCTTACTCAAAGTGCACAAAAGCGATAGTTTTGGACAGTATAAGACCCAAGCCTAATAAGGATCTATTTATGTGGAAGTGCTACTTATGTGGAATATGAAGTTTGACTAAATTCCGTGCATTAGTTTTTGAGATACAGCTATCGCAAAATCGTGAAAAATGCTGCATAGCAGCGCCACCTGCTATATGATATACATAAAAAGCTAATCTGCATCAAATTATGTCAAGGTTTAACAGAATATGACGTTTGATCAAATTCCGTGCAATATTTTTTGAGATATAATTATCGCTAAAATCATGTAAATCGTAAAAAATGCCGCATAGCAAGCAGTGCCACATGTTGGACGATTTACACCAAAAACAAATCAGCACCAATTTTTATCAAGGTACAGTCAAATCTCGTTAACATGAACTGTTTCCGATTGCCTCGTCCAGTTGTATGTAATGTAGTTAAGTTCCGATAACACGAACTACTTTTAATACGAACAAACAAAGTTTACCCTTGAGTGTTCGCGTTAACGAGGTTCGACTGTATAAGTGAATCTCTAAAGTTTTATTAAATTTCGTGCATTAGTTCTTGTGTTAGAGCGCCCACAAAATTTGTATCACATATAGACAGACAGATATTTTCTAAAAGCAGTCGAATCGTGTTCAGGACTTACTAAAACGTATAAATCAGTCTGAAACCGGAAATCGAATTTTTTCACGAATCCAATACTTTCTTCTTGTAAAGATAGAAGAAAGTAAAAAGCGAATTTATTTTTTTAGTAAACAAACCCATAATTAGAATTTTTATGTTTTCAGTTTCAGAATTTTTCTTTGGAAAGGAATTTTTTATGCAAAAGTATCATTATAATTATTACACACGTTGTGCATATCATTTTAGTCGAAAATTGGAGCAATTTGTTTCAAGTTGGGAAATTTTCGAATTCTCCCCCCCGAAAAAATATCTGTGGCTACGCCCCTGCTTACAAAGATTAAAAAAAAATAGTAAATTTCTCTTGAAATTTCACAGAAGTGTACGGCAAATATTTGTTTTGAAAAAGTGCAAAGAATAGAATTAAATAAAAGTCGCCTGCAGCATTTTCTATTCAAAAATAAATTCGTAGTTAAAGGATTAATCGATTCAATTACTCGATTAATCCAGTTCGTATTATGGCAATAATGAACGTGATAAAGATGAAACTTTGAATATATAAACTCTATTGTTCCTTTGATCATAACCTGTTTAAAGGATTTATCTCAATTAGCAAATGTTAAATACGTAAATATTTTAAATTTTAATAAGATAATTTAAAAGTAGGCAAAAAATCTTAGTCGAATTCAATGTTTCTCAAAATTTTCTTGTTCCTAAGAATATTTCAAAACTTAATCTTTCGTAGTTTTTGGAGACATGGGGAGGGGGGGGGGGTTCAGCTCCCTGCCCCCATCCCCTCGTTTTTACGCGATAGGTCATATACGTTTGCATGTGGACAAGAACATCGATATTTGTATAAAAAAAAGAAGAAACTTGATTACACAAGAAGGAAAGAAAATTTGTGTTGTTACATTACAAATAGTCGGTAAAGTAATAGTGAGCAGTTTGTCAGAATCATCATTACCAACAACCCCTTAATAATTAAAATTCAGCAACCTTCCCACATTAGTTATGTGTCTAATGCTGCCTAAGCTAGAGTATAACGATGCCAATAGATTGAACATAAGCTAGAAATTATCTATTCCCGTCTGAAACGTCCAGACCTTGCAAGGAACATTTTTTTTGGTAAAACACTTTACATTCTATAAATAAGCATGTTTATACATATAAATTTTATTATGAAATAAATAACTCACAACAAAATGAAAAATAAAATTTTAGCTATTTTGTATTAATTTATTCTTTCGGGCACGAGGCCTTCCTAGGCGCGAGGCCCTGTGCGGCCGCACCTGTCGCACACCCTACGGACGGCTCTGATCAAGAAGGGGGCTCTCTCGGCTAACAATCGAGTACCGAACTTCAATTTGGATACAGCCCTTAAAATACGCTCATTTTAAAATAATTAATTTATCGGAAACTTATGGTACGAATTGTATAAAAATTTGTTTTTAGGCTAATTGAAGGGTGTAGAGTTCATTTATGCAGTTAGAATTGTGTGCTGCTATTGAAAACAACAAAGTTATGGTTCGTTTTAATATGTAGATGGCCCCCTAAACAAATTTTAAATACATCATTTAAAAGTAGACTTTATTTCCAATCTTCGGTACCACTAACTTTCTTCTACGATAATTTGTTAAGGAGTTAGTAGGGGGTGTTTACTTTTTTTCCCCACGACTGTACTTGTATGTATGAAGTTATGCACCTCGAAGCCAGTTTTGGGATTTTCTTATAAGATTTTTTTAATTTTATTTTTTATGCTATTTTTAGCTTTTTTTCGCGTTTCGTGCTTATTTTTTCCACATTAGTAAAAAGAGTCCGGTTTCAGCCCGGTATAGTAAATTTGGTTCTCTGCGATTTGTGAATTTTTTCCGAATTCTTTATGTGATTTTAGTTTATTTTTCCCGTTCCGCGGCAATTTTTTTCTATTTTCTGAAATAAAAGAGCTCTTCGGTAAATTCTTCTACTGCCCTGGTTAATCTCAAGTTGCAATACCAAATCGGTTCCTTTGCCAACGTGAACAATGTTGCTGAAAATTTTAATTTGGATCGAAAGGAAAATCACAATAATTCAAGGTTCGTTTCGTTCGAGACCAGAGCGGCAATAGTCCGCACGTGTTACACTGCCGAAGACAGTATGGCGCGGAACCCCAGGGCCCAAGTTCATAGGCGTAACTTGGGCTCTAAGACTGGGGGGGGGGGGGGGCAAAAGTTTCCAGGCCTCTTTCTACCCTCCCATCCTACCACCACTTTACCCATTACACACACTTAAATTAAATACTTAAAAACTTTAATATTTAAACAATAAAATTCAAATGTTCAACGAAAACGTAGAGTAAGATCCTAAATTACATATTTCATGTATTTAAAGGATTAAATGCTTTTAATTTTAAACCTTTTCAAAGTGAACTTTCTTTAAAGATCTAAATAATAATATTCAGTTTTATTTTATCCTAACTGACCAGGCGGGCCTTGCCGGGTCCGTAAAAAATAGCATAAAATGCGAGAAATCTCAAAAAATCGCGCCACGAATTTCATATAACATTTTTTGAAAAGATAATAAAATGCACTATATTTCACTAGAAGATTGAAACCTGATTAATCTTACTGATGTGATAAAACCCAGCAAATTATGAAAAAATGCTAAAATTTTAAAAAATCGCAGAGGGAAAAAAGGACATATTGGGCTAAAATATTAAAACATAATTTCTTTTATCAATGTGAAAAAAAAAAAAAAAAAAAAAAAATGCCGTTCAACACGAAATATCTGTAAAAGTAGCATAAAAATTTTTCAAAAATGTCCGTACGAATTCCAAACAAACGTTATTGAAAACAAGACAAAATTTATTATATTGGGCTGAAATATTAAATCCGTATTGCTTTTAATAATGTGAAAAAATAGCCGCAAATTGCAAGCAAAACCGGAAAATAATCAAATAAAAAATCGATAAGAATTTAAAAATCGCAAAGAGTAAAATTTTCTACAAGTAAGCTAAAACACTGTAAATCGAAATTCGTTCACGAATGTCAAAATATCGTCGAGAAACACAAAAAGCACTGAAAAACGTCTTAAAAATCGCGGAGGACAAAATTTACTATATAAGGCTAAAAATTTGAAACCAAATACTGTTTTCAAATGTAAAAAAAAAAAATGGCACAAAAGGCAAAAATAAATTGCTATAAATCTCATTAAAAATCGCTAACTATTCAAAAAGCGCGAAGGATAATATTTAGTATATTAGGCTAAAAGCTTGAAATCAAATTCTTCTTAAGAATGTCAAATATCACTACGGAACGCCAAAAAAAAATGCTAAAAAATCAAAAATCACACAGTAGAAAATTTACTATATTAGGCTAAAAATTTAAAACAAAAATTCCATTCACAAATTTTTAAAAAATCACTAAAATGCTAAAAATCGCATTGAAAATAGTACTGTGAAATTTGGTAAAAATTCAAAAATCGTGGAGGACAAAACAGACTTTATAAGGCTATAAGTCTGAAACAAAATTATTTTTCCGAATGTCAAAAAAATCGCATGAAATGTGAACAACTGCCAACAATAGCTAAAAATGGAATTGAGAGCAGCATTAACAAGAAAGAAAAATCACGCGTTAAGCATACATTATGAGACACTTTCCAACACTTCCTGAATGCTTTAACAAAACTTCGTTATTTAGGGAAATGGGTAAATAAGATAACTAAGTAAACATTTTAGAAAACGCATAAAACGTTTGAAAAACTGATTTTAGCAGATACCGTCCATAGCCAAATATGTATTCCAATTTTCTTTTGAACAGCCCTGTATTTGATCTGTAGGTTGCTATATATATTACTATATAATGGGAAAATTTAGTTTAGCAAAAAAACGCATAACAGGTTGAAATTTCTCTTTCATCAATTTATACTATAGGTGGACGCATACTTGAATACTTTTGTATAACCCTTATTATTTGCCACTATTTAGATAAAATTTAAGTCAAATTAAAACAGTCTTAAAACTACTGAAATCACATTTCCAGAAATTATCATATTTATAGACGGCCATGTATCGAATTCTTTGAGTGATCCTGTATATCATTTTATCTATATTCTAGAAACATTTCTTAGTAAACTAAATGCAGTTCAGCGTAAAAAACCCACCTTTAAGCAATTTGCGCTCATACCCAGTAACTTTTACTAATCCTTTTGTGTAGCCCTGTATACAGTATATGAACTATAGCTGCTGGAACGCTCTGTGCACACTAATCAGTTAGCAATAAAATTACCAAAATGAGTTTTTAAATCCAGCATACAAAGGAGATTGGGAATTAAGAATCTGTAGACATAATATATGCTGCAATAATTTCGTATAGTGAGTGCACCATTATTCTGGGTTCTTGTGTGCAATTTAAATTGATATAAATTATTGCATCAATTAAAATTACGTAAATTGAGTTTGTTCGCGCTGTGTGATTTCGATGCACAAGAACCTTATGAATTACACAGAGATTATAGGTGACCCGAAGAGATTATTATATATTTCTAAGGTGGCCCTAGTTTATAACCTACTCTGTAAAAGAATCAATAATTCCCAAAATAACAATTAGATAATTAAATGCGAGGCATAAATTGAAGAAGATATAAATTTTAGTTTAAACAAAGATTTATTTACATGCACATTTATATATATATTACAAGAATTCAAAATTTAAAGAATTTTAAGTATTTCATATTAAGTGAAAATCCTGAGATTTCATGATTAAAATTAAATATAGAACTTGAATACATAATACTTGAGTAACTGCAAAAGTGATTGCTACCATTCTCACTCTTTCACTAAAATGCGTAATCGCAGTGTTATTTCACACAATGGAACCGTTAAGAAAATACTTTGTACCTCATTGAAGCTTATCTCTATCGTCCATTCTGATATTTGAAACACACCAGCAGCGTTTAGTCATCAGTCATGAAGAAGCCTCTTTTACAGCATCATTCCATGATTTCTAGGATGATTTCACAATGAGATTATTTGCCATGGTCCAGGACTCAAAGAGTTACAGAAAACTTTAAAATTATTCCCCTCTGGAAGCGTGATGACAAAATTGTCAAAAATGCATCTCCTTTTTAAGATGCTGTTCATTCATCTCTGAATATCTGACTCCTCTTCATTCAAGCAGGGAAGAGAGAGAGAGAAAAAAAATATTTTCTGAAAGAGTAAAGGGGGAGAAGGTCCTGTGTTTCTTGGCTAATAGGGATATCCTCCCTCTTTTTTCTATTGGACGTGTGTTCAACATATAGTTATAAGATACACATAATTTTGTCAAAATTTACATAGTCACTCCTTCTGTTATCTTCCTTAAGGTTTGAGTTCATTTCAGTAAAAGAGATATAGTTTTTTTTTTTTTTTTTTTTTTTTTTTTTGTTAAAGTCACTGTAAAGTTTTGATCATTTTATGTGTTGGAACAATCCAATTTATGCTTTATTAAGCCATATATGTGTCTAAAGGTGGAATTGTGTTAAAACAGCCCACCAATGGCATTTATACACACCATATAGTATGCATAAATATAGTGAAACTTTGAAGCGCATATCATAATTAAAAATGCATTTCCAGCAATCATCAATAATGTACATCAGTAACGTCGCATACAATATAGTATCTGAAATCTTTTGATTTTTGAATCTCCCTGTAAAAGCTATGCACTTCGTATTATACATGAAATAAGTTATAGTAAACCACAGCGGCGTATATCAATTTTATTATATATGAAATAGTTTAACGTAATTAAAATACACCGCAAACAATTCCCTCCTCACCAATATCATTATGTAACGGAATTCTTTTGTGTGGGCCTGTAAATGAATAATAACTATTCTTTGCACCGCATATTCTACTGAATGCATATTTTAGCGCACTCCATAAATGCATATCAGTTTTATTATGTTTGAAAGCGTGTAACATCATTAGAAATCATTTGAAACGATTTTTTCCCATTGGCCGTAATGTAACGGAATACTTTTGACTGCCCCTGCAAATGAACTAAACAAGCTACAATCTTCATTTGAAATAGGGTTCGTGCTGGGGTAAACATCAATAACATCCAAAATTTTTAGGGCAATCCGAGTATATTTACGATAGTTTGAGCGCGGACAGATGGCCAGGCGGACAGGCGGGCAGACAAACCGAAGTCAATAACACTTTTCAAGTTTGCTTGAAAGTGTTAAAAATCATGGCGAATAATATTTTATATTAGGGTGAAAGTTTAAAACATATTTCCTTTTCTTAAAGTCAAAAAATCACTGCAGAGCACACGAGCAAATGCTACAAACCGCATTAAAAATCCCTTAAAAAAAAAAACAAAAAAAAAAAAACAAAAACAAAAAAAAAACGGAGGACTAAACATTTAAGACTAAAAGTTTAAAACCAAATTCCTTTTCGAAAGTTAAAAAAATCATCGCTGCATAACGCAAACGAATGGTAAAATTAGGATTGAAACCTGCATGAGAAATCGTTAAAATTCAAATGTCACGGAAGATAAAATTTATTATATTAGGAGTTTTAAACGTGAATCCTCTGAGTGTTAAAACATCGTTGCAGAACTTGAAAAAATGCAAAAACTGGCATTAAAAATCACTAAAAATTCAAAAATCGGGACAAAAGGAGTTCGCAGGGGGCAAAAATTACTATAGTGGGCCAGAATAAAAAAATCAGCGCAGAAAGCAAAAAATCGCTAAAATTCAGAAGTAGTGGAGGTCAAAATTTACTATAGTATGCTAAAAGTTTGAAACCGCGTAAAATTGACCAAAAGATTGAAACCAAATTCTTTTTATTAAGTTATAGAAAAATTGTCTCGAAACGTGAAAAACTCGAAAAGTCGCGTTGAAAATCGCATTAGAAAACACTAACATTCAAAAACCGCAGAGGGCAAATATTACTATATTGTGCTATAAATTTGAAACCAAATTCTTTTTGCCAATGTGAAACACTCGCCGAGAAATGGGAAAAAAATCTCTACAAATCACTGAAAAAGTTAATGAAAAATTTAAAAATCCCTCTACGAATTCTGCATTAATGTTATTGAATATAGGATTACTACATTGCTACAATGTTCCAATTACTCCAATGTTATAATAAAATTTTAATCAGTAGATTTCTGGTGATGTAGCTTGTTCTTTCTTTGGCAGTGAGGAGGGAGCAAATAGTATGGGAATCAGAGAAGGGAAGAATCTTCCTAAATCTTTGAAAATGTTTTTGGTCAAAAAGGATTTTGGTCACATTTGGCATGCTTAAAAAAAATCCTTATTACTCTTATGGGATTCCATCAAATGGGGGGGGGGGGGGAGGGCAACTGTCCACATGCCCCTGCAGGGCCTGATTATAGACTTTTCTTACTTTTAAAATGTTACATACAAATTCTTATATAATTTACAGTATTTTGAGGATAGAATAAAGTGAAAAATGTCGTTTCTGGTTCTTCTGTCTAGATTTTTCAAAAGCATGTTTCCTTTTTCTCATATTCTTCAACTGTACTTAAGTTAAAATGAAAAAATATATTTATAAATATTTTTACGTATACATAAATTTCGCAATGAGACAAACACAAGCGCGTACTGAAAAACTGAATAAGATGGTAGATTTTTCTAACCTTTGAAACTAACTTGTTCTATGACTATCTCATTACAATTTTTCTACTCAATACATGAAAAAATAAATAAGGATTTGTTCTGTAAGCGGAATGTGAGATTTATATCACTGTTTTCGATAAATTCCCACAGTGAAACTCGGTGAATTTTAGGTGCCTTCTAATGTTTGACTTAGTGATGGGCGATAACGAGATGTTTTTCTCGATTGTCTCGATTGTATGGACATCTCGATATTTTTCGATTATGTAATTTTTTTCTCGATGACTCCAGTTTGCCAGTTGCTTTTATACATCATATATTATATATTATATACGTCATACATTTATCAAGAATCGTCTGCGAGTAAACTGGAATGAGTCGGTGTTAATAAAGACAAGGTGACTTCGCCCGCTAGTGGGCCCCTCCTTTAATCGGGGCCCCTAAGTTATACGTAATCTTCAATAAATAATATTTATTGGAAGACTGCATAAAAAACTAGCATCTAAAATTATATTTAAATTTATTATAGAAATCGGCTACGGTTTTAAAAATTTGTTCTCCCCCTCCCTAACTCTCGAATTTCACCTTCGGGGGAAGAAAGGTTCATAATATGAAAGAGTTGTCAAAGGGCTTTTCGATTATATGTCACAGGAAGAATTCGGTAAAATTTTTTAAATTGCGCCCCGCCCACTCTCACGTCCTCGGAATTCACCCGACCCACCTTCCTCTTTGAAATTTTTATATTTAATAAATAATATTTATCGGAGGGCTCCAGGTATGTGACAGCTTGGTAGGTCTAAAATAAGAAAAACATTGAAAATTAAAGCTTCATTTCACAGCTCATTGTCATGCCTATTTCTCTCTCCAGCTTGCCCCTCGATATCTCTTCTCGGCCCTTCTTGGCCGAGCGTGAAATGACAATCATCGAGAGCAACATTTCGAGAAAGGACGAAAACTGATTTCTCATTCTCGACAATGTCATATGAAATGTTGAACAGAGACCGAGAGCGAGAAACGAGAATGACTATGGGAAGCAATGAGTTACAATCGGTGAGATATCTCGAAGTAAGCGAGAGGTTTGCCATCGAGCAGAGATGTCTCCTCGAGTTAAACGAGCACTTTGCATCCAGAAAATAGATCTCGAAGTGCGAGAGCTCTCTCGCACTTCGAGAGAAAGGAAGCTTTCAGAAGAGTCAAACTTACCGCACTTCTGGTGTAAGTCATGATTTCCCAAAGGAGTACACGTTCTTTTCCATTCGCTTTTGTTATTAAGCGATATGGGTTAGGAGGCATAGTGGTTTATGCTATCAGTTCGGGTTTCAGTTGTTGATATAGAAGTTTTCTAGTGAATTTGGCGCCAGTTTGTTTTTGATTTTCAATGTTTCTCTTATTTTAGCCCTCCTAAGCTGTCCCATATCTCTTAATATTAGAATGCTATTGTTAAAACAAAACTGCACTGCAAAATATGTGTTTTCAAGATTTTAAGTGTCGCCTCAAGAAAGAGGATTTTTCAAAATTATTTTACCCCACTCATGTAATACATTAAAATAAGGGTAATCTCATAACCTGTCTAAATCTACCTTTCTTTTGTCAATTCACCGTTAATTTTAGACCCCTGAGCTTAAAATGCTCTAAAGGAATATACTTAGCGGCGGTTTTTTTCGTACTCTGGTACGGTATCTTCCACTCATAGGAAAATTATAAGACTAACATCAAATTGTGTCTAAAATCGAATAAAAAATATGGACATATGTTTCTTAATTTTAACTCCCTTCTTCGCCTCAAGAGGGAGCTTTAACATTTTGTTTCTTCAAACCTTTGGTATACTGTTTGTCCAAAAATTATAAAATTCACAAAATAAAGTCTTTTCACTCTCCCCTATCTTCTCGTATCAATTTTATTTTTACTACCACCAGGGGACACCACCCAGTGAAATATTTTACTTTTAGCATCAGGCTATTGGTATTTTTCATCTGTTTTTCATAATATTTTATCTCATTGTTTTTCTTCATTGTAGATACTATTCTCCAAGTTCTTGACCCATTCTGACTACTTGGGCACTCATTCTGGACCAGCTGTGGCCCATCGGGCCCCTCTTCATTTGTCTGGCTCTAATCACACGCTTCACTTGTTCTTTTTTTTCTTTTTTCTTCAATTTTTTTCTTATTCAATGGTTTGGTTTTTTTACCATTCTCAACTTCCCCTATTCCTCCCTTACATGAAGTTATTGGTTTCATCCTTGGTCTGCCTACTGTCAATAATGCCCCTTCGGGGGGGGGGGGGGCGTTTCTTCTACCTTTTCCAGACCCATCATCTAATACCACGTTGGTAAGGATTGGAAGATTAAAATTATCCAAAATACCAAAAATGAAGTCCACTGAAGTTTTATTTTAGTTATAGAATTCCCTATTAGCGGATATATTTGTCTGTTTACCTTTCTATTTTTCGATAATACTCCTTTGTTTTCGATAATACTCCTTTGTTTTCGATAATACTCCTTTGTTTTCGATAAACGGAGAAATTCAACAGCATTAGACACACTTTAGACATTTAGGGAACTTTAACTTGCATCAAACCTTCTGCCTTTATCGAAAAGAAGAAAATGCTAATCGATTCTAGCTAATGCGCCTAAAATAAAAAAGGAGCTAGTAAATGTGTCAGAAACTTGCTACTTTGGATTTTTATACAGACTTGAAGAGTCATATTGGAATCGCTAGGCACTGGAAAACAATTTCCGTGTTAGACAGGTTTCCTCATAGCAGTTATATTTGTCTGGTTATCCTTATGTTTCTCGATAAACGGAGAAATTCCACAGCATTAGACACACTTTAGACACTTAGGGAACTTTAACTTGTATCAAATCGTCTGCCTTTATCGAAAAGAAGAAAATACTAATCGATTCTAGCTAATACGCCTAAAATAAAAAATGAGCTAGTAAATGTTTCAGAAACTAGCTACTTTGGATTTCGATAGAGTCTTGAAGAGTCATGTTGGAATCGCTAGGCACTGGAAAACAATTTCCGTGTTAGGCATGTTCCCTCTCAGCAGTTATATATGTCTGGTTATTCTTACGTTTTTCGATAAAGCTGTCTTGTTTTCGATAAACGGAGAAATTCCCCAGCATTTGATACACTTTAGACATTCAGGGAACTTTAATTTGTATCAAACCTTTTGCCTTTATCGAAAAGAGGGAAATGCTAATCGATTCTAGCTAATGCGTCTAAAATAAAAAATGAGTTTTTAAATGTGTCATAAAGTAGCTACTTTGGATTTCGATACAGTCTTAAAGAGTCATGTTGGAATCGCTAGGTACTGGAAAACAGTTTTCGTGTTAGACAGGTTCCCTCTTGGCAGGTATCTTTATCTTACTATCCTTAACGTTTTTCGAAAGAAACTTTTGTTTTCGATCAATGGGGAAATTCCACAGCGTTTGACATTTAGGGGAACTTTAAACTGTATCAAACTTTTTGGAGTTATCTAAAAAGCAGAAAGGTTATTTGATTCAAATGCGCCATAGTTACGCGATTTGGACATTGCAGTTTCATAAAGAAGAAAGGGGAATTTATTCCAATGCAAAGAAAATCATTTTAAAATACTGAAATTCAAATGAGATATCTTTATAAATTTCTTCCATAAGATTAGCATTAGCGAGCAGGTCTTTTCACTTGACTGAAGTAACCCCTTCAGCATAAATCAGGAGCAAATAATTGCGATAGCAGAATTATCGGGCAAACCCCATCACTACTATGAAATTTTCGGCCAGAATAATAGCTAAATTTCCAACAATTGTTTTTAGCTTCTCTCGTTACAATCGATTGTAAAACATCTCGATTGTAGATTCTAGGAATTAATCGATGGCTGTATCGATTGTGATTTTTTACGATGACGATTTTTCTCGATTGTGGAATTTTCGAGAATCGCCCATCACTAGTTTGACTGGTACCATGAAATATGTGTCGATGCAGCAGGGAGGATCAAGAAGTTTGTATCCATGTTATTTCAAGTTTACTTTATCCTACATGAAGATAATGACCATGGTCGAAGTCATAAGACAGTTTATCAAGAGATCTATTCTACGTGTGCATATAAACAACTATATAATGGGAAAGGGAAAAACAAGTTCAGCTTTTCTGAAAAAAAAAGAAAGCAAGGAAATACTTGAACCATTAAAGATCTTGAAGACGTAAGACAGAAATTACTGCTATAAACGTGAAGACTGTAATGTTGAATTATCAAACAGTTCACACCTTAGGTTAGCACATAAACAAATTAAAAAACAGAAGAAGAAGAGGTGAAAAAATACAAAACTTAGCCTTAGCCATTAAACAATACAAAAAACTGGAGGGGCAGAAGGTAAGTTTTGCTCTGCTCCTCGAAAACTGCAGGGGCATATTCCCCCCCTCGCCCCCGTCAGATTACGCCCATGGCCAGGTTCGTTTAATTTGAAGTTCGTTCGGGAAAATCCAATTAGCGAATCTCCGCTAATAGAGTAAATGATTACAAAATATAAGTTATGTAATTAGTATCAGTAATATACGGAAATAAGATAAACTGATAAAGAAAAAAAAAACAGGCCGAATGTAAGGGGATATGCAGCAAACGCGATTAAAAACATCTCTTTGAGCCTTTGATTAAAAAAAAAAAAAAAAAAAAAAAAAAAAAAAAAAAAAATGGGGCCTGAAATTTTTAACTTTGGACCCCAACCTTCCACTTATAAGGGGTCGCCTCAACAGATAAAAAAAAATGTAAATTTTGAAACAGAATTTAGAGCCTCCAAAATTTCTTCCATCTGGTCACCTTTAAAAAGAATGGTGGCCGTAGAAAGAAAGCGCCCATCTGTTTGGTTGAAAGAAGTAGTAGTAGAAAGTATTGTCATTCCAGAAAGAAAAATAATAATTCTCATTTTTCCTTGTGATTAAAAAAAAATCTGTTCTAGATCGTCGATAAAAAATGAATTTGATTAAAATGTTAATTAAAACACCATAAAAAAAAATTAAAGGGTTATAAACTTCATTATTCGGCTCAAATGTCTAAATAGCTTACTACCAGGGCCCGACTTATGCAGGGGCATGTGGGGCAGCTGCCCCGGGCCCCCTTCTTCAGGGGCCCCCCATGAGAGTAATCAGGATTTTCATTAAAAAGTGCCAAATGATTAAAACTAACCAAAAGTTACCAAAATTCATATATTTTCGAAGATTTAGGAAGAAGTGCGGTCTCCCTTCCCCTGTCTACTTCCGGTACCCCCTGCACCCATGCAAAAAACAAACCACATGATTAGAAAACTAATGAGTAAAATTTTATTATGACAACTTAGTATTCAATTGTTTTCAAAAGAAATTCTTTATTAACGTTTTGCTCGCAATGTGACAAGTTAAAACCATTAATTATGATCCATTTGGGGCTTTTAATTTTAGACATCTTATAACGCAAGTAGATAAGGAAAGTAAAAGTTTGCAAAAAAATACTTGTGCCAACCAATCTATCATTTTTTCTACTTTTATCCTACTAGTATTTTTTTTTTTAAATTTGTGACCATCATTTTGTGATATCCTGTTTACAGATGTGAGCAGTACCAGTTACAAAATTTATGCATATATACAATATGTATGAAATTTAGAACTAGCCACTTCCACATTATTCCAAAAGAATTCTATAGATATATAGAAGGGGCCCCCAGAATGATGCTTGCCCTAGGGCCACCCTTAGTCTTAGTCGGGCTCTGCTTACTACTGTGTCGCTGACTTTTCCGAGGCACGCCTAAATGTGGGATATGGGAAGGGGTACGCTACGGCCCTGTTAATACGTGTACTTAAAGTTTAAACAGACAGATCCTAGGTACAGACGTGTCTTTGTTCTGGTCACGCGGCGCTTTTCATGTTTTATTACTTTCGTAGTATCCGAATCGGTCCGACGAATCCATCTCCGTCTCTTTCCATTGTTGAGACCCCCCACTTTTTTCTTTTGATGATGACCACAGAACGGTTGGAAAAGAAAGGCCAGTTGGCATTTTTATTGCTTTCGTAGAGGATGTTTGAAAAATGACTGAACAGAACTTTATTTGCTTTACCCGACGAAAAGTAATTAATCTTTCAGCTGTTGGCCTTTCTTTTTCAAGCGTTTTGTGGTCATCAACAAAAGAAAGAGGCAGAGATGAACCTGTCAGCGACGCCCACTGGTGATCTCTACACATTCTATAGAAAACATAAAAGGGAGCGAAAATCCACATCAAACGTTCCGACGAAAAGAAAAGTAGTCTGTGTGGACAAGACAAACAGGTGTTCTGAGCAGCTTTGATCGATAATGGAAAGACAGAAATTAGCTATTATATTTTATCTATGTCTTTTTATCTTTATATTGGAGGAAGGCGTAAATTAGACTTAAGTAGTATATTCAGTTATTTTATGCTCTATGAAATGCCTTTAAAATATCTTGCTACCACTTATCTGTTAAATTTTTCCAGCTAATATAAAAGGGAACGTGTTCATGAATGATCCTTCCTTCCCTTCGGCGTTTTAAATCAGCAATGCGTTGTGCAACGTGACTGTATTTGAGCATAACAAGTCTCTCATCCAATCACAAGGCTCGCCTTTATTTTTTATTTAAAGTCACGTTGCAAACAGCATGCTGTTAATGGCGGCCGTGCGGAAGGAGAAACTATTGGGTTTGATAAAGTTGTATTTTTTCCCTTGTCTTACAATCTTTTTCTGAATTTTATTTAACAGTTCTGGTTATTGAAATAGATAAACCATAGATTCTTGCAACAGGAGGATTTTATAGCCGTGTTCTGTTATTAAATATTGAATGTTATTGCTCTGAAGTCTTGTAGATTGTTCTTCGTTTCTATTGGTCATAGAGTATTCCTTTTAATTAAAGGGATCCAAGTTGAAGGCTTGAACCATATCGTGTGTAATATTAAATCTTATCAATATAAACTCTTTGATTGGGGGTGTCATGGACTTTATTTACGCTAATATGATTACCTAAAATGACATCACATAAGCCTAAAAATGTTGTGCATTGGTTTCGAAAAGGTCTGCGTTTGCATGATCAGCCTGCTTTGAGAGAAGGTTTAGCTGGTGCTACGACTTGGCGAGGTATTTTTATTGTAGACCCATGGTTTGCTGGATCGTCAAATGTTGGAATTAATAAATGGAGGTAAGTAATGAAAGCTTATTTTAAAGTATTACTGTACTACCTTTCTCGTATAAAGTTCTAGAACTTGCTCCAGTTGTCCCCACTTTCACAACAATAATTATAATTTATGATTCGATTTGAATATAAACCTTTTAATTTCATTGGAAAGTTTTACTATAAATGCTTATTTTACACGTATCCATTATTTATTCTTTACTTATTTTATTGCCTTATTTTGAATCTGATTTTTAATTTATTCATGTCCCTGTTTATTTACATTTATTAATATAATACCACTTAACACAGATGTTAAACGCACTGCAATGTTCCATAATATAAACTGTTCTTTGGTAGTTATTATTTAAATTTTTTTAACCCATAAAATCTGTACAGTGTTTTTTAAAGTTATGGTTTGGTTAGGTTTTGAAAACTTGTAAATCCCTCATTACCATTATCTTTTAGTGTGGAGCAATCTATCACTATTGGTCAATTGGCTATGACCAATATTCATTCAAGAGTTAATTTTTTCTGGAATTTTACTTATCAATGTAAAATGAAAATTTTTAATATTTAATTCAGCATTGCAAAAGCATAAAATCATTTAAAAGTTATTACATTGTGTATAAATATAAATGTAAAAGTTCTTACTCTCAACTTAGCTTATTCCCTATAAATTTAATTTTTTATTAAATACTTTATTAAAGTAACTATAAAGTATCCAAATTTTAGACATTAAAAAAT
This sequence comes from Maratus speciosus, assembly GCA_963932465.1. Taxonomy (NCBI): domain Eukaryota; kingdom Metazoa; phylum Arthropoda; class Arachnida; order Araneae; family Salticidae; genus Maratus; species Maratus speciosus. The sequence continues at coordinate 149,104,378 of OZ010791.1, forward strand.
ATGTCAAGACTTCTATAAATCACAAGCTTATGTGCTACTCTCATATTAATTTTGTCAATTTAATTAGAACAGACTTCTTCAATCTGCAACTGAGCTGGGGACACAGGATGAAAAGTGCCATTATTCACATGATTTGGAAAATATAACAGGGTTTTCTCACAAGGAGTCTTGTACCTTTTAAACGCGTCGAAAATTAACGAAAAACTTCAAAGTTTGAATTGGTCTATCTTCAAAACCATTTTATTTATAATCATCAAATTTTGGATATAGATTAAACAGATTGTGCTATGTAATATGCTACCAACAGAAATTTATCAACCCTTTACAGAATTTGTGTATTGTTGAAATCAAAATAGCTCTTTTTTTACCCCATAAGTCATTGCGCGCATGATATCTTGAGAAAGTATGTATGGATTATCATGAAATTTGGTAAATATACTAAAAGAATATGTGTGTTTAAAATGATCTACTTTTAAGTATTTACAATGGTAATATTTTTAGTTATGACTATTTTTATTCATTAAAAATACAAAATGTTTATTTTTTTTTACGAAAATATTTTTTTTTACGAAAATATTTTTTCTATATAGTTAATGAAATAATTTTAGCCTAAGAGTAGATCATTTTAAACACACATATATGTTTAGTATCTTTACCGAATTTCATGCCAATCCATACATACTTTCTCAAGATATCATGCGGGCAATGACTTATGGGGTAAAAAAAAAGAGCTATTTCGATTTCAACAACACACAAATTCTGTAAAGGGTTAATAAATTTCTAATGGTAACATATTACAAAGCACAATCTGTGTAATCAATATCCAAAATTTCATGTTTATACATAAAAAGGCTTTGAAAATAGACGAATTCAAACTTTGAAGTTTTTCGTTAATTTCCGACGTGTTTAAAAGGTACAAGACCCCCGATACACACAAGCACAGTACATTCTCTCTAATCTGCACAGGCCAGGAACAAGGGATTTGCGGATTATAGGTCATTTCTTTGTTTACTTTTTAATATTTGGAATTTATCATCAAATATATTCACACTGCAAATAAATAACACAGAAATAAAAGAAAATGCTTTTTTTTAATTAAAAAAAAAAAAAAAACAAATCTATATTGAGTATTAGAAATGTACATTTAAATGATACCTATAATATAAAATTAATACAAAACATTTCTTGGCTTAGATGTCTTATTATCCCGGGGTCCGCCATCATGGATTTTTTTCTTGCATGAAAAGTCCTTTTTCGCCAAGTAGTAAATGTCGCCAATGGTTAAATATTGTTGATAGATTAATATAATATTGAAAAAACTGGAGTATAATAATTATAACTATTAATTAAAAAACAATTTTTAATTCACACCAAGAAAAAATCCAAGATGGCGGACCCCGGGATTATGAGACATCTTTTCCATACATAAATATATTTGGTAAAAAGATTCTGATTACTAATGATATCAGCTATATCTTGATTTTTTTCACAAATAAATTTGTACATCCTTCATGAAAAACCACGAGTTCAGTCATGTTACTGAGAATTACATATTAAAATACATATGGAATGATATAAAACTCAAAAATTCTGTAATTTTGCCCCTACATCTGAACTGAAAGTTTCATTGTTTACATCTGTGATGTGCGGATTTTAGACGTTTACGGTTTTGAGGGAGTCCACTGTATTTGGAATAGTGTATGTGGATAGTAAATATGACTAGTCATTCATACAATTTTATTTACTCTGTGTGTGTATATATAAATTAAGATATAATTATTTTTATTTTTTGATTAAAATACTTTTACATCTATATAAGTCATTTATATGTGATAAATTAATGAAATTACTATTATAACCTGGGGTGTAGTGGAGGGTATACGCAGGTATACACCGCATACCTTCTGAATTTTTTAAAGAATCTCCGTATACGCTCTGTTTCTCAAATAAAGCTATAGCGTATACCCTAGGCACGACGTTCATGACTTTAGTGTATACCTGTGCCTATAGCGTATACCCTCTGATTTTTTTACGACTATACCACTGATTATAACTTTACAAAGTCAAGAACTTGCTGTGAAATTTTTGTTTTATTTGTTATTTGCAATATTAATTAATCAAATGTCTGCACATAAAAATTTGATTTAAATTGAAAAATTCAATTTTAATCAAATGTCTGCACATAAAAATTGGATTTAAATTGAAAAATTCAATTTTAATCAAATCTCACACACACAATGATTTTTTTTTTAGACCTTACAGTTAAGAAAAAAATAATTTAAAGTTTATGAATTTGAATTTAGAATATTTATTTGAAAAATCAAGTAGTTTGAAACACCAATCATTTGCCCATAAAATATTTCAATTCAAGCAAGTTTTTTACAGAACTTGAATTTTGATTCTGGAATTCTCTAATGTCATATTTTAATGATTTTTAATGCTGTTATAGTGATTTCAACTTTTAAAAATTAAAAGCTATTTATTTATTTATTCTGTTAGTTAAGGAAAAAGTTGTTTTATTTATAAACATTTAATTACACGAGTTTTTATATAATTTATGGAAAATTTTGTTTTAGATTCTTGTTACAATGCTTAGAAGATTTGGATAATAATCTTCGAAAGTTGAATTCTCGTCTTTTTGTAATTCGTGGTCAACCAGCTGACGTCTTTCCTCGACTCTTCAAGGTATATAATTTTTTTAAGTTTAATTTCTTATGTACAATACCCACCACTTTATAAAATCACATTCATCCTGATAGATTTTATGGTACTACTTGGTTATTTCATCGACCAAAACTCTATCGCCAAACTATAAGATTAAATACCAATAATGGTTGATCGTAAATGTCACATTGACTTGACTTTAAGAAAGTTACATGTCTTTACGTCGTCAAGTGATTTTTATTTCGACATTTTATTTGTATTTTTATTAATGTCATACTAATTTATTTGTTCTTTCATTATTTAAAATAAAAATTATGTCAATTTGTATAATTTGGCGAAATTGGTCAACAGGATAACTAAGTACTAGTACTGATTTTATTTTATTAAGTGGTTAATTTTATAAACTGCCATTTCATAATTTAATTATTTTAAAATAAGTTTTATCTTTTCAACTAGAATGCTCTATATATAGAAGTGAAAAAAAAATAAACACTTAGCTTTAATAAATAGGTATGTATAGCGGTAGATGTTATATATACCTTACCTTCTGGATTTGTTTAAAAAACTCTGTTTATCCCCTGTCAGGGGTCGATCCAAACAAAATTTGGGCCTATTTAGGGCCCTTTCACAAAAATCAGTTTAATAAAATAGGCCCCTTCACAGAAATAAATTTAATAAAATGGGCCCCTTCACAGAAATAAATTTAATAAAATGGGCCCCTCCACAAAAATGAACTTAATAAAACAGGCCCCTTCACAAAAATGAATTTAATAAAACAGGCCCCTTCACAAAAATGAATTTAATAAAACAGGCCCCTTCACAAAATTCTTTTTAATAAAATAGCCCCCTACGTAACATTCTTTTTCATAAAAACTGTTTTAAAATGTGTAATTTGTAAATAAAACCAGGTCACAAAAAATAAAAACTTTAGCAAGGGGATTTAAAGAATGTTTTTGTTCATAAATTCTTGGTTCGAATTTGAGTAACTGGATTTCAACTTTCATTACAACATGTTATTTTTCACAAAAATATTATAAAATTCACAAAAATAACTTCTACTTTTCACAAAATGGGCCCCAAGAATAAAAACCTGCATCGACCCCTGCCTGTTTCTCAAGTAAAGCTATAGCATATGCTTTCTGATCATATCCTATTGTTTTTTCAACAACTACAGTACTGGTCTGCATGATCATTTAAAAAAAAAAACTTCATTCTATTTTGAGTTGAATTTCTTTCACATGATATAGCACAAAGAAGAATTGACAGGCTGATAAGTTTTCTATATTCTGGAAATATGAATCGTGCGCTATTTCCAATGTGTTTATTCCTAAATAGAAAATTTTAAGATGCTATCATTGTTTATATTTTTAATAAGCAATTCCATGTTCTTGTATTTGTGAAAGTATTTTGTTGAATTTTTATTTATTTGCCAGCTGTAATAAGGTAAACTATTTTTAAACAATTCAAAAATATTAATTTCATTCCTTGACATTTTTTTAAAATGAGTGAAAATGATTCTAAACAGTTATTTAAAATGCTTGTCTGTGAGAGTAATGGTGAACACAGTCTGTATAAATACTTAAAGTATCTTCAAATTTGCTACTTAAAAAAAAAAAAAAAAAAAAAACTTGGATTACATAGAATAGAAATTCAATAAGCTATTTCAATTAATCCATTAGGTAGGTGCAGGTTGCATTTGTATATCTCTCTATTCTAAAAAAAAAAAAAAAAAAAGTAACTAATGCTCTCACCGCCGCAATAAATGAATTTTTTTTGACTGGATGTTTTTCTTCGTTAATATTAAGAAAACTACTGCATACAAAAATCTGAAAATTGGTAGTATTATAAAGAAATGTTTGATAAACATGCTGATGTAGACAATTTATAAATTAAAAAATTATTTTAAGAGCTATTTAATGTTAAAGTTGATCAAAATCGTTCCATTAAAAAAGTTTTATAGGAGCAAAAACTATATACATAAAAATTTAATAATTTTTTCCTAAGGATATATATACATTACAGGCTCATGATGTGCAGACAGCATTTACTTTTTTAATTTGACTAATTTTTGAGTTTTTGCAATTTTTTATTCAAATTTTCAGCATTGCAACATTTTAACCCCTTGAGGGGCACCGGTATATATTATATACCACCTACGATTAATGAAGTTTTACACAAGAAAAATTTTATTAAATTTTACTTTTCTAACTTAGGTGGAAAAAAGCCGTCAAATTGCTTTTACTTATTTTGAAATAGAATTTTTCAAAGATTCCGATGTGAGTTCAACATTACAGGAACACAATCACTAGCCCCTCAAGGGGTTAAGAGATATTTTTTTTATATTTTAGAAAAGAGTATATTTTTAATTGTTGTCAATTGTAAAAACAGCACAAAGAATAATATTTCCTTTAAATAAAAAATTTATTTACATGTGACTATTATAAACAGAAAAAAAACTTTTAAAATTAGAATTATATAATTACGTGTTAAAAGCAGGAAAATATTGAAAATTACATCATACAAATTGTATTTACACATAAATATTAAAAAAAGAAAGAAAACTTTAGAATAATGAATTCATTAATATGTGTTAAAAGCAGTAAATGGGGGAAATTATGTCATATTGAAAATGGCCAAATAACATTGCCAAACAGTTTAAATTAAAAAAAATATTTCCACGTGACATTTATTTCATATTTTGAGATGATCTTTTAAACTATTGTTGCCAATTCTAAGTCAGCACAGGTAAAATATTTCCTTTTTAACAATATAAATATTTTCACGTAAATATTAAAAAGAGAAAGAACTTTGGTGAAAATTACGTCAAATTTAAAATGTCTTATATAAAACAATTTTTATTTAAAACAATATTTATTAAAAAATACCAGGAGGCAAAGACTCTGTTGACTCAGTTTATTTTATATTAGCTGATTTTCAAATGTTTAACAGATCTTATTTAATCAACACAAAAACAGTCATTAGATGTCTTAGCAGTAGCTGATTCAGCTTTAAATTTCTTCAATCAAAGGGAAATGAATGGAAACTCATTTACTGGGAGATCGCCACTGGTTTCTTAATTATAATTTAATCTTCTATAATCTTTCTAAAGCCGATCAAATTAGCATTTGAGAGTCTATAGTGTCTGAATGAGGGTCGGTGAGGATAACTCGTAGGTGGCAGAGCCCCCCTAGTAATTGTAAAATTTTGTAATAAGAAATGGAATAAAAATTAATAATTGTTATAGTACATTACATCTTAACACATTCCTGACATCAGTTAACATACACATAATTGGAAAGATAAGAATATAGCACAAGTGCAATGCATGAACATGTTAATGCTGTTCTCAAATCCTAAAGAGCTACTTTCTGACACATGTCTGAATTCATTTTTGTTCAAAAACACATAAAATCAGCAGGCGCTCTTATTTAGAAACTATGTAATCGAGTGGTATTTTCTATTTGTTGTTAAAGGCAGAAGATCTTTCAGAAAATACTGTGAAAATGGATGTTTTGAACTGAATTCCCAATGCGGGAGCACGAGAAAGGGAAAAAAAAACTTGTCATTGTGCAACAATAATTGCTCATAACTCAATAAGTAATTTATATATCAAAAAATGGAAGACTTTATTCAATTCCAAATTTATTCAATAACCAACACTGCCAATTTTGTCTTAATGTTTCAAAATGAGTTCGAAAATGTGTCAAAGTTTCATGTTGTTGAAGAAGGAATTTGAATACCCACCTAAGTTTTGAATTTCCACTTACAAAATAATACAACATTTCCACCCGCATTTTTTATTTATCTGGTAATTAATTATGCATGTATATTCTTAAAATTCTGTAATTTACATACTTTTAATCCTTTTTAATTTATAGTTATGGAAAATCACACATCTTACATTCGAGAAGGATCCAGAGCCTTATGGCCGGATAAGAGATCACAACATCTCTACCATGGCACAAGAAAATGGTATTACAGTCATAAACCGCACATCACATACCTTGTACTGTCTTCAGAAGTAAGTGATCTACAATTTATTGTGTATTTAATATTAAATCTATATTACTTAAAAGCAATATGCCTGAATATTTCAGACTATTTATTTAAGTTGGTTGAAGCCTTTAGAAGTCTGCAAGATTAGTTAATGTTAAATTTGCTATTAGCTTACTATAAGATTGTTTTAAATAGAGGTATGTATGGCAGCTCTTTATTTTTTATGCTTCTTTTTAATCTTCAACCTAGGTATATTTTCTTTCTTATCTTTCTAGAATTATAGACAAAAATGGTGGAAAGTCACCATTAACATATAAGCAATTTCAAAACATTCTGGCATGTATGGAACCTCCTCCAGCACCAGAGCCTACAATAATTCTTGAAGATTTTGGGAATTGTTATACTCCAATCTGTGAAGACCATGATGATAAATATGGCGTACCAACACTTGAAGAATTAGGTACTTTTATTAAAAATTAAAAGCCATTTGAATAACTTGTTTCTACTTTATTAAAGTAGAGAGTATTATTGTAATTAAATAATGATGATTCTTGTAAAAATAGTACAATTTTATATGTATGAATAAAAAGCAAAATTTAAATGAAACATTTATAAGAAAAAAGTTACCATCGATCAATCAAAGCAGTCGTATTTCACGTAAAAAGCATTGCTTTATTATATTATTAGACTTAACGGTAATGTAAATGTATTTTGAATTAGTTTTATTCATTTTGAAATCGATCATGTCATCCTCAATTGCAGTTAATTTTGTAAGTCTGTGTGTTACTCATGTCTTTTGCTATCTTTGATTAATTTTGACTGTAACTTTTATGGAATAAATGTGATGATATCCAGGCTTGACTAATGTTGTTTGCATTTATATCTATCCATAATTTTTCTTTAAAGATTTTAACGTGCATCTAAAGAATATTAGATAATTCTAAAAAATATAAAATTGCAAAGTGAAATCCTTACATGGGTTTACTGGTATAGTTAACTGATTAAGATTTTAAACAAATTTTTATTTTAAAGTACATTTTATTTCTAATCGAAGGTATTAAATTTTAATTTATGTGATATTTTGAAAAGAATGTACAGCAATAAAGATGAAAACAATATCGCAGGACATCAAACCAACTATCTAATGTCAGCATTAATGATGTTCATCATATGTTATTTCTGATGTCAGCATCCCTTTATCTACAAGGAATGAGATGTCATACGAAAGGGTTCCGAACAGGCTTTTAAGATAGTGCACTCACACGTTGTTTGATTTAAAAATTGCAGTTCATTTAAAATGAATGAAAAAATATAACGGCAAATAACCTCAAAGATTTCGGTAAACGGAAAAAAGGTGACAGGAAAAAACGGGACCGGAAAAAACGTGACAGAAAAAAGAAGAGCGGAAAAAACGGGACAAGGAAAAAACGGGACCGGAAAAAACGGGACACGGAAAAAACGGGACCGGAAAAAACGTGACAAGGAAGTGTTAAATATTGAACTTGTCGATAAATAAATGTTAAAACTAATCTAATGTTTTTCCACTGTCAGTTTCTTACAGCGTAGGGGGGGGGGGGGCCACAGTTAATGGGTGAGTTAAACAATTCTAAGATTTGGTCCAAGAAAACAAAATTTTAACATTTCATGAGAGAAGTTTAACATGACTTCTACAAGGGACAAGCTGGTGCTTTCTAACGGGGGAGGGGGGGGAGGGGGGATTAAGGAAATACAATTTATAGATTCTTTCAACTTCACATTCGCGAACGCCAATACAAATATTTTTTGTCGATTTCTACGAATGCTAATATTGAAAAAATTTGAAAATTCGCTTACGCTAATTCTAATTAACATCACTACATGATATTTGATGTTCGCGAACGGTAATACCAGTATTTTCCGTTGATGTTTGAGTTAATGGGTGAGTTAGACAATTCTAAGATTTGGTCCAAGAAAACACAATTTTAACATTTCATTAAGAGAAGTTTAACATGACTTCTACAAGGGAGAAAGCTGGTGCTTTCTAACGGGGGGGGGGGGGGGGGATTAAGGAAATACAATTTATAGATTCTTTCAACTGCAGATTCGCGAACTCGAATCCAAATATTTTTCGTCGATGTCTACGAATGCTAATATTGAAAAAAATTGAAAATTCGCTTACGATAATTCTAATTAGCATCACTACTTGATATTTGATATTCGCGAACGGTAATACCAATATTTTCCGTTGATGTTTAAGAATGCTATTATAAAAAAAATTCCTGAATATTCGCATATGAAAATTCACATTTACACTACTACTTAATTTGGACATTATGTGAATAAGAATGCTTTCCGTTGATAATTAGAATGCAAATATTGAAAAATGTTGTGAATGTTCGCATACGAGAATGCTCGTTTACATAACAACTTGTTTTTCGACTTACGCATGTATAATATCATATAAAATTTATTTATTTTTTAATTTTAAAGAAGTTAGTTATAATAGATTCGATTGAAAAGTTTTATTTTTATTATTTTTATTTTATTTAACGCGATTTGAATTTTTTGTTTATTAACATAAAATTATATTAATAATAATAATAATAATACTTTTAGACTTTCTGAATCACTTATCAATTTATAATTTTTTATGTCCCGATCAGCGGCATTAGTATTTTCAGATATTAGCAGAACAAATAAAGAAAAAATAATAATAAATAAATATCTTTGTTAAGATATGCCATAAATTAGAAATTAGCATAGTTTGTTACTTTTTTTTTTTTTCTGTTATATTAAGCAATTGATTGAAGTCAAATTTTTTGCAATTTTTGGTTTCATCAGTTTTCCAGATATATTATACTAAACATTTAAACTAAACAAAATAAATTAAAATAAACATTTCTATAAGATACTGGAATCACGGAAAAAATGCGCACGTAGGAAAAAACAAATCGGATAAAAGACCACGGGAAAGTATTCTATTTATTAAGTGGCATACATAACAGAAAATATAATATGAAGTTTGTTTTTTAAGGAATTTAATATATATTTTTAAAATACAGTAAACCTTATATATTTATTAACGACATGAAGGGCATATTTAAATAAACAATTGAAACTAAAGTGCAGTTTTTCCACTGTCAGCTTTTTACAGCATAGGAGATGGGGGGGAGGTACTGAGTTAATGGGTGAGTTAGACAATTCTAAGATTTGGTCCAAGAAAACACAATTTTGACATTTCATTAAGAAGTTTAGTACGACTTCTACAACGGACAAGTTAGTGCTTTCTACGGAAGGGGGGGGGGGTATTAAGGAAATACAATTTATTGATTCTTTCAATTCGCTATTGATAGCTTATATATAAGCAAAGATGTTTTATATATTTATAAAACTTTAATCAATAATGATTTTTGGGTACAGTGGAGGACGGAGGGGGAGGGAAAAATTACGTATACAGCTTATAAAGGGAATAAAATAAAGACGAAGAGAGGAGGCATTTTCTTTAGAGGAATTTTTTCATTATACTGCTTTTTAGCTCGCAGGCTATCAAAGCCCAAGGGCTAATGAGCACGCAGGTTCTGTATGTATGTATGTATGCACTTACGTCTTATGTACGTAACGCGATAACTCTTGACAGAAACATCCGATTTGCTTCATTTTTTTTTTCCAGGTTCATTCTGATAAGGCGATTCCCTAATTAGTTTTGGGGGTTATTGGTTAACAGTAAAGGGGGGGTTACTCCCCCCACCTTAATTTAGATAAATGGGTTTTTCATGCAGAATTATTCAATTTGCTCCAAATTTGGTATACCGATTTATTATATTAAGGAGCTTCCATGATTAGTTTTGGAGGATCATTAGTTAAATATAAAGGGGGGAAAGGGGGCTAGACTCCCCCCTAATTTAGATAAATGGGTGTTTCATGCAGCGTTATACGATTTGCACCAAATTTAGTACACCGGTTTGTTATGCTAAGGAGCTGCCTTGATTAAATTTGGAGGTTTATTGGTTAAGTATGAAGAGGGGGCGGGGGCTAGTCCCCCCTTAATTTAAATGGGTTTTTCATGCAAAATTTTTCGATTTGCTTCAAATTTGATATATCGGTTTATTCCGATATGGCGCTTCCTTCATTAGGTTTGGAGATTCGTTGGTTAAATTTATAAAAGGGGGAAAGAGGGGCAAGTCCCCTCTTCTTAATTTAGATAAATGGATTTTCATGCAGAATTATCCAATTTATTTTATTTTTTTCTATGTTCATTCTGATAAAGCGCTTTCCTGATTAGATTTGGAGTTCATTAGTTAAGTATAAAGCTTAAATTACCGATATTGTTTTTTCATGCAGCATTATCTGATTTGCTTCAAATTTGGTATACCGGTTTACTATTTTAAGGAGCTTCCCTGATTAGATTTGGGGGTTCATTGGTTAAGTATAAGGGGGGGGGGGCGGAGGCTATCCCCCCTTCATTTTTTTTAGGTGCATATTCTTCGAAAGTTATATTTTGCAAGATTATATTATACTGTTGTATTTTACAAGATTATATTATACTGTTATATTTTACAAGAAAACCCCATTGTTCCGTTTGCTCCTATGTCCCATTAGCCCCCAGTCTCCCCTATATGTATTTTTCCTCAATATTTGTTATCTGGATTTTTTGTTATACTGATAGCATGAACTACGGGTGACATGAACAAAAATTTAATTCCCCTTGAGGTTCATGTTAACGAGGTTTGACTGTATTCACTTATCTTTATGTACCTAAACTTAATTTGGTAGGCAGAAAAAAAAAACCGCATGGGAAAATTAAGATTTATATTTCTGATCAATTCTGTGGAAACTGATCGAGAAAAAATTCGGGAAATGTTCATACATATAGGAATAAAAAATATTTCGTAATTGTATTAGCAAACGTGGAAACGGAAAATATGAAACTTAGCAATTAAATAATACATTAACCCTTTATGTGATGACAGTTCTTCAAAATACCATTAAAATAACTGTTTATAAAATTCATTTAATACATCGATTAGTAGTAGTACAGTTTAGAATGAGTTACAGACGCTTTACTCTATCATGTTCGAAAGCATTATTGGTTGCTCAAAACAAAAGTATTTTTAAAATGATGATTTCTTTGCCTTTGCATCTTTTCAGCTTTCTTGATGTTGAAAGATTGGGGGGGGGGGGATTCTGTTGTAAGAACATGACTTTTGTACATTTCCTAAATCTACAACAAGGTTAAAACAATGTGAGTTCTTAAATTATTGCCCCTCCAGTGGCCGAGAGGTTCTGCTCTCGAAGCTGGTAGACGAGAGGTGCTAGGTTTGAACCCAATCGCACCCGTCGGCCCAATCGTTCGCAGTTTTTGTGGTTTGCTTCGAACCATGGATTTCCATGCGTAAACACCGGTTAGGTTCCATTAGAAAGACACCCAAGGAGGGCACCCCCATCTTTTGGGCCCATATCCCTCGTGTTGATAATTGGCCGTCATAAACACAACGAACCAATCTCTTAAATTATTATACATCAATCTGCATTAGTTAAGCAAAAAATAATTCAGTCTTTAAACTTGTGAGGTCTCTAGAAATGTAGCATATGGCACTTCAGGGAATATTTAAAAAGGATAAATACAGCTGAGTATTTGTTCCAATAATCCGGTTCAAAGTTATTCATTATACGCTATCTCAAATTGTGTGAAATATCTAAAATCTACACCATTACCTATTATTTACATGAAAATATCTCATAAAACACGATGGGTGGCACGTAAAAATTTCACAGAAGAAACAACCCTTTTATTATACATTATTCGTCTGTCAGATTAATATCATTCAATAAAAACCATTCTGGAAAACTAAGGTTTATCTTCTATCACTTTCAAATATGTATGTTGAAGTGAGTTGTAAAATTCCAATGTATTTTTCGTCAACATAATACCTGTCTATCATTCTTTTAAAACTACAATCTGCAAAACGCCTGTTACTATCAAATAGAAAGCTAAATATTTTGAATGATTGTCAATCAGTAATAAGAGGAACCACTCTCTTTGTTGAAGGATTACGTATTTAACCTGGGGGGTCCCATGCTTCGAAAGCATGATTTTTCATTAAAGTTCAAAATATGGCTACATTTTTTCTTAATAGCCATATTTATTTAGTTTGAAATATTTTAATTTTATTCAATTATATATTTTTTAGTAAGCTATAGAATTTTTTTATTTATTTATTTATTTATTTTTTTATATTTAGCCAGGCCTTTACGTTTAAAAATGAATCGGAAAATTTGTCGAAGTTTCGCGTTGTTGAGTAGAGAATTTGAGAACCGCCTAAATGTATATATATTTATTTTCGGTTGTCCGATTCCATGACATTTTTAACTTAATTTCGTTATTTGTTTTTTGAACCGGAAGACGAACCAAATTTAATGCCTCCCCCTTCTACCCGGCAGCCCAGGGTATACGCCCCCTAGCTTCCCTCTAGTTTAAACCCTGAGGTCATGTAAAGTTAGTTAAACAGTATTACGAAATCTAATCGTATGTAATATATTGCCCTCTCTTTAAAACGATCTAATTGTTTGATAGGAAACAAAATATTAATAAAATTAAATAAATTATAAATAACTATTAGTTATAATATTAAAACTTATGGAATTATATTAAGAGTACCTATATATTAATACTAGTTTACCCCTGTTGTCCATACCAGCCCCGCCCATTTATCAGAATGAACATAGAAAAAAATAAAATAAATTGGATAATTCGACATGAAAATCCATTTATCAAAATTAAGAAGAGGGGACTTTCCCCCCTTTCCCCCTTTTATATTCAACCAACGAATCTTCAAACCTAATGAAGGAAGAGCCATATCGGAATAAACCGATATATCAAACTTGAAGCAAATCGAAAAATTCTGCGTGAAAAACCCATTTATTTAAATTAAGGGGGACTAGCCCCCGCCCCCTCTTCATACTTAACCAATAAACCTCCAAATTTAAACAAGGCAGCTCCTTAGCATAATAAACCGGTATACTAAATTTGGTGCAAATCGAATAACTCTGCATGAAAAACCCATTTATCTAAATTAAGGGGGGCCTAGCCCCCTTTCCCCCCTGTATACTTAATTAATGAACCTCCAAAACTAATCATGGAAGCTCCTTAACATAATACATCGGTATACCAATTTTGGAGCAAATCGAATAATTCTGCATTAAAAACCCATAGTAGCCCCCCTTTACTCTTAACCAACAACCCCCAAAACTAATCAGGGAAGCGCCTTATCAGAATGAACCTGGAAAAAAAATTAAAGCAAATCGGATGTTTCTGTCAAGAGTTATCGCATTACGTACATACAGACGTAAGTGCATACATACATACATACAGAACCTGCCTGCACATTAGCCCTTGGGCTTTGATAGCCTGTGAGCTAAAAGCAGGATAATGAAAAAATTCCTCTAAAGAAAATGCCTCCTCTCTTCGTCTTTATTTTATTCCCTTTACAAGCTGTGTACGTAATTTTTTCCCTCCCCCTCCGCCTTATAAAACATCTTTGCTCATATATAAACTATCAATAGCGAATTGAAAGAATCAATAAATTGTATTTCCTTAATACCCCCCCCCCCCACCCTCCGTAGAAAGCACTAACTTGTCCGTTGTAGAAGTCATACTAATCTTTTCTTAATGAAATGTTAAAATTGTACTTTCTTGGACCAAATCTTAGAGTTGTCTAACTCACTCATTAACTCTGCCCCCCCCCCCCCCCCCCCCCCCTACGCTGTAAGAAACTGACAGTGGAAAAACTTTACTTTAGTTTTTAGCATTTATTTATCGACAAGTTCAATATTTAACACTTCCTTGTCACGTTTTTTCCGGTCACCTTTTTTCCTTGTCACGTTTTTTCCGGTCCCGTTTTTTCCTTGTCCCGTTTTTTCCGCTCTTGTATTTTCTGTCACGTTTTTTCCGGTCCCGTTTTTTCCGGTCACCTTTTTTCCTAGATTCAAAGATTTCAAAAGCTTTTCATCAGTTTTACTGGTATCACATTAATTAAAGCAGGATGATGATACCATGGCTATTTCAAATTTTCTTGAAATGTTGAAAATTCTTTATAAAATTTCAAAAGTTAATTTTTTTTTTAATAAAGCAATTATTTTCTCTTTTCTTTTGTTGTTTTCTAAAAATTTAATAAAAAATGGTAACCGATTATTTATTGATATTGATTCTGTGGTTCTAAAATAGACGTTTTAAAAATAGATAAGGGTATTTTCCACATTTTAATTGCTACTTTTTACTTTATATGTACAATATGTATTGTATTCTACACTTTTTATAATTTCATCCCTAAAATAATAATGAGGATGATAATAATAATAATGGTGATACTCCAACATGGTTTAAAATGAATATATAATAAAAAGTGCCAGTAAGTAGTATTTCAGAATATATAGTAAAAAGTTTCATATCGTAAATGAGTATCTTATACTTATTATTATTATATCAGTTGATATAAGTAGTATGTCCTGTTAAACATCCATAATTTATCATGGATAAGTAATATTCTATTTTTAATGGAAATAAGTCATTAATTTATCATTTAATAGAGTTGTACAAGATAAATTAGTGTAAAATAGTTTTGTTCATTTTTGTATAAAGTTAGACTGAAAATTTATGTAGAAACTGGTTTAATTTGTTTACTAATTTAGTCTTTATGATGTTTTCAATACTTTAGTTCTTATCCTTACTTCTCATAAATTTATAAATATAAATATCTTCTAAAAGCTGTGTTCTATAGCATTTTGTTTTTTAATGTGGTAACAAAAGGATATAATAATATAGTTTACATACAGTAGACTCCCTCAAATCTGAACAGCTTGGGATCAGATGTTGTACGGATTTTAGAATTTTGTGGATTTCTGGTCATTGCTTTGTTTACATTTTTAAAACAGTAATTTGAATGTGATAATGCAATCAAAATTATAATTGAGTGCTTACAATATAGTAAAATATTAAAATAATTAAGTAAAGAAATAAACTAAAACAATAAAACTTAAGATAATTTTAAAAATAATTAAATTATTAAAAGTAAAGTTCAAGTAAATAATGTATAATCAAATATGCATAATAAAGATGAGATACATTTTCTTTGAATTATTTAATGAAACTTTCCTCATAAAGGTATCTTATTAATTCACATAAAAATCATAAAGTAAGGAAGATTTGTTTCAGGTTTAGCCAGTCTTAAAAACCAAAAAAAGCTCGATTAATACATAAATATATTTGGTAAAAAGATTGCAATTATCAGTGACATCAGCAATATCTTGATTTTTTTCAGAAATAAATTTATGCTTCATGAAAAATCACATGTTTAGTCATGTTATTGAGAATTACCTATTAAAATACATATGGAATGATATTAAAAAAAAAAAAAGAAAAAGAAAAAAAAGAAAATCTGATTTTGTTCCTACATCTTGAACTGAAATTTTCATTGTTTACATCTACGATTATGTGCGGCTTTCAGGCATTTGCGGATTTGAGGGAGTCTACTGTATAATATTTGGTTTTTAATAATTGATCAGAAAAAAGTTAAAATTATTCTTTTATTAGGATTTCTTTTTAAACTGTAAAATTTTGACTTTCTTTTCAAAGTGATTAATTCTGCATAATTTGGAATTTAATGCAATATTTATATCAAAATCTTGACCCATTGATTTATCAGGAAAATAAGAGTACCTGGAAATATATCTTTAAACTGAAAAAATAAATTTTTATTATGTGAAATTCCTTCATAAATTCTGAAATGTCTACATATCTAATGTCTAAATATGTGAACTGTATTTATTTTAAAAAGATAATACTCTTTAAATATTCAAAGTGTAAATTCTTCTGGTATTGTGATGTATGATTAACGATTTAGGATGTCAAAGTATTGCAGAACCATTTCACCTGTTCTTGGCAATAAAAATAAAAATGTATTGTGTATTAGTTTGAGAAAATTCTTTGTAATGCTAAATTTTAAGAAGATCCTATTCTTAGCACTAAGTCCCAGATATCAGAAAAGTTGGTTGCATATACAGTATAGAACCACTTATCCGGAATGGTTGAGGTCAGATGTATTCCAGATAACTGGTTTTTCTGGATAACTGGTTGGGCATTAAAGCAACATCCATTTGATCAGATTGGTAAAATATATGTGACTGTGGCATTGATTCTGATTTCAAATTGACTGTTAGATTGCACAAATTAAGATTCAGTCCAAACAAGATCCAAAAGTTAATTGGAGTTTGAAAGAAGACAATTTATGGGGACATCTTGGAAACAAAAATTCTTATGTTAGCTTTGCATAAAAATCAAAATGTCTAATATCTAACTAAATATGCCTCTATTTCAAGATTCAAGTACTAGATGTTGGCATCAAGTTATACTCAGACTTAGATAAAATGTAAAACTGTCTGTGAACTCAAATAATTTCTTAAACATTTTCAGCAAAAAAAAAAAAAAAAAAAAAAAAAAAACGCTGTGTCCCTCCCGAGTCCTATATCGCCGCTAACAGCAAAAATGAAAAGTTATACGTGAGTGGAGTGCCATTAAGCATTAAAGCTCAGTCAAGAAATGTAGTATTGAATGGTATGCTTAATACAGACAACTAACGAATGAAAGAAAAACTAATGAAAAATTAAAAAAAAGTATTTATTAAATTGTGAAGTATTTTAATCATTAACTTATGTAAAGATATCAATTTATGATTGCTCAACAAAACTGTTATTTTATTAATCTATAAAATAAATGAAATAAGAATAAATGAATGTTAAAATATAAAAGTTATTAGTCCATGAATGGAAGAGATGAACTCTTACTCATCAGTTTATCTACTGTTTTTGAGACGACACCATTCTTTAATATTGTGACTCTTTCTTAAAAATTTAAAAAACCTTTTTTTATTTTCTCCAGTCAAAAAATAGTCTGCAGACCTTCTCAAGAGTCTGCGACGTGTATCGCACCAATTCCCCACCCGGGGTCTTGATATATATATATATCTATATTTAAAGAAATTTGTAAAAAAAAAAAAAAAGAATTAAAACTGTCTACAAACTTTGAAAATTTTCTGCGAACGGCATTCACATGTTTGTCTATATTATCTGACTCTGGTTATAATATGTATATTGTATTATATTAAGCAATGCATATGCCAAACTGGCACTGTATCGCACTTTTTTCTGAAAAGATTCTGAAATCAATGAATTGGAATTATCATTCTGGATAACTGGTTCAATACTATAGACAGTTTTTATTTTATGCTGAATATATATTTATTCATTGATAGTTCATCATTATGAAGTTGTATAATTAAAAACGTTGTTTTAAAATTCCTTAGGTTTTGATACAGAGAATTTGAAGCCACCTGTTTGGGTTGGAGGAGAAACAGAAGCTCTTACTCGCTTAGAAAGACATCTAGAAAGAAAGGTAAGTTAAATGGTGAAATTTAAATATGAATTTATCAAGCTATTGTGTTTATGTTCATATATTTATGTCTTATAGTCTCAAATGTTTTAATATATATTAATTCATTACATTTCTTGATATTTTTCAGACATCAAACTTTATGGCAAATTTTAGACGTAGATGATCTTTATACATTCTAAAAAATTTATTGAAAACTTTGAAGATTCAGATTTTTTTTAACATTGTGAATAACATTAATTGATAATAGTAACCATGTTTGATAAAGAATTTGTGAAAATCTTTTATTTTCATATTTCACAATTTTAATTTGGATTTATATTAAGTACCAGTTTTAATTATCAGACTCAAGTGTTGCTTTAAATGATTTTGTATTAAAAATAAAATTCTTATTTTTATTCTCTGGTAATCTGTAAAATTAAATTTAAGTTATTTAATTATGTTAGGAAAAAAAATCTGGTATCACATTACATAGCTACAAAACATGAACAAACTGTTAAATAATTTTAACTCTCTTGCTCATTTGAACTTCGTATCTGGCTTCTAACTTAAATGATAAAAAACAGTGCATTAAAATTTGCTTTCAACTACATTATTATTTGTGTGGTATATCTTTATAATTTATCAGGTCTCAGATGTGTGACATAAATCATATTTTAAATATACAAGCTAGAATAACATTTTAGTCATACTAATTCAAAGAATGATTTTTCTGAAAATATGTGAGCAAAGAGAGGCGAGTATTTATTTATACATACCAGATGATCCATCCGAGGCTTCCCATGGTACAAAACATAATGCCTGGTGCACAAAACATAGAATTTTTTTTTTCATTTGAAAATTATTATGGATTTTTTATATTTAATATATTTTTTTAGATTGCCCACTAACAATGCTAAAAAGCATTTTTATATGAAAAATATCGATTATGTATTCAAATAAATTTTTTTTAATTCATTTAAAGCGATAAAATTTTTTGCATTAGCTGCATGCATGGAAATCATCAAAGATTTCACTTTTTACAGCAGCTTTTTATTTTGATTATTTGAGTATTTAAGTGCGTAGTTCAATTGCATATTCTGTAAAATTTAAATTTTATACAGTAGAAGCTCTTTAATTTGGTATTCTACGGTTCAGCTCATTCTATAATCCAGCACTGTTTGAACCACTAGAGTTCGTATTTCTTCGGGTTGATTTGGGTAGAAACAGGCTTCTGGAGTATTAAATACAATTATAAAGTTTGCCAACAAAAGTTACAACTCTGAAGAACTCATAAATTTGTGTATAATCTGTAACAATTTTTTGAAGAAATCAGAATCATATAAGCAACGTGATATCAGAGACTTTTTAAAATTCTAATGCTCACGTTAGTTGCTTATACATGCAATTTAACTTCCAGTCCATATTTTACACACTTTGAATTTAATTCTGTATTCTTTTTCTTTAAAACCATAGTTGTTAGAAAAACAAAATGCAGTACAGTAATTTGTCAGATATTTATATCGTGTGCACAGGTTCATAATGTACATAAACACATAAAACACATATTGGCGTTCGATAATTCAGTAAAATCGCTAATTCGGCACGGCCGTGGTTCCAAACATGCCGGATTAAAAAACTTCTACTGTACATGACTGTGTTAAATAAGACACAGAAATATCAAAAAATTGTACTGTCATTGCTTTATGTGAATTTTAAAATAAAAACTGAGTTTGCGTGCTTGTGCATATATTTTTGAATGCATAATCGGATATTATTCTTCAATCTTTTGCCTCTCTTCCCACCTTAATGGTAGTTTTTGAAATTGCTTTTAGTTGATTTTAATTTGTCTTATTGAAATTATTTTATAGGCATGGGTAGCTAGTTTTGGAAGGCCAAAAATGACACCCCAATCTCTGTTGCCAAGCCAGACAGGTCTTAGTCCTTACCTAAGATTTGGTTGCCTATCTGCTAGATTATTCTATCAAGAGTTAGCTGAGTTATACAGAAAGGTACGTCATTTTTAAAACACAATTTTATTTTGTAATTTCAATAATTTTTAATTCAAATGCATGTCTTTTTAATTTTTTCATTTGCATTTTTACAACATACATTAACTCTTCGCCCATACATTATTTTAGGTAAAAAAAGTTAATCCTCCCTTGTCACTTCATGGGCAGATTTTATGGCGAGAATTCTTTTATTGTGCAGCTACTAACAATCCAAAATTTGATCATATGGTTGGGAATTCTATGTGTGTCCAAATTCCATGGGATGTAAATCCTGAAGCTTTAGCAAAATGGACAAATGTGAGTATAAAAAATCTTATACATAACATTTTGATCTTGTGAATAATTTATTTTTCTGTAATATCTTTTTATACTAAGATTGATCCTTATAATCACTCCCCCCCCACCAGTCCATCCACTCACTAAAAAAAAAAAAAAAAAAAAGTTTTCAGTAATAAAACATTTTCATAATTAGTTTAATAATAGTAAAATATTTTCTTAACTCTTTCTTTAATATATAAATAATCTTAACTCCTTAATCTATGCATAATTTCTTTCCTTCTTTTATGCTATCATTTTTTTAAACACATTTAACAATCCACATATTTAAGAATCACATTTCAATATTTTTCTTGTGTCAAAAGTTGGAATTTTTATGCACCAACCAAGTTATGGAAGTTTAAAAATTACATACTTTAAAGAAGCACTAATATTTCATAGTGGCACCAGTAGCGAAATTTGTAACATGTGTACCTTTTTTTATTTTATGAAGTGGATCATAATTATAAAAATTAAAAACACACCCTAAGAAAATAACAAATTAAATAAGACACACTTTCAAATGTTACTGTTATTAGTTATTTATTAAATTTTTGTTCATTTCAATGTATTTCTGGTTGGATGTTCTGGTGGATAATAAGAATATCCAACTACTGCCAACTCTGGCATATTGGCTGGGTGCAATATGTTCATGGGATATCCACTGCATTCCTAATCTAAACTAGTTGTGTACTTTGGCCGAGTACCGAGTATAATTTTGTATAAAAGAGAATCAACAATATGCACATAGCTTATCGTGTGTGTGTGGGTTTTATATATACAGTCGTGGAAAAAAAAAAAGCAAACACCCCCCTACTAACTCCTCAACAAATTATCGTAGAAGAAAGTTATTGGTATCGAACGATTGGAAATAAAGTCTATTTTTAAATGATGCATATAAAATTTGCGTAGGGGGCCATCTACATAATATAACAAGCCATAACTGTGTTTTTTCAATAGCAGTACACAATTCTGACAGCATAAATGAACTCTACACCCTTCAATTAGCCTAAAAACAAATTTTTATCGAATTCGTACGGTAAGTTTCCGAGAAATTAATTACTTTAAAACCAGCGTATTTTAAGGGCTACATCCAAATTGAAGTTTAGTACTCGATTGTTAACCGAGAGAGCCCCCTCCTTGATCAAGGCGCCTTAAGCAGTCAATGAAGCCTGCTAGATTACAGGACAGCAGAAGAAATTTCAAAGTATTTAGTCACTTCTATCATAGGCTGTCCTTTAAACCATCATTTTGCCGTTTTTTAAGCATAATTTGAAAACTACTTGGAAGAAAAATGTGAAATTTTGGATTTCCATAAAGCAGGACTTAATAAATCTAAATCCATCAAAAAAACTGTAGGTTGCAATTCATAATTTTTTCGAATATTAATTTCATAATTCATATCATAAAATTATAAAAATTACAAATTCAACGCATTTATGTTTGGGTATATTAGTATTATTGCTACACAAAAAATTAGCACATTAGAAGCATAATTTCAGGAGATATAAATAAAAATATGAAAAAGTAATTTAACATTAGAAGCACTAAATTTTGAATGTTTATAATTCAAAAACTTATCATTCAAATGACTTGAAATTTGGTGTCTAAGCATAGTTTGAACCGAAGATGTGAAATATCTCATTAAAATTGGGTATTGCCATTGAAAAAAATGAAGTTTGGATTCGTTTTAATATGTAGATGGCTCCCTAAGCAAATTTTATATACATCATTTAAAAGTAGACATTATTTCCAATCGTTCGGTACCAGTAACTTTCATCTATGATAATTTGTTGAGGAGTTAGTAGGAGGTGTTTACTTTTTTTTCTTTCCACGGCTGTACATAAAAATACATCTTGGTCATATTATTAAAAATTAATTTAAAATTTAATTTACTGTACTCTTTTTAAAGACAATTTTTGTAAATACAAAAATTTTAAAACTGTAAGCATTATTTTAAAAATATGAAAAAAAAAAGAAGAATTTATACTTAACCCTTAACCGGAAACGTGAAAATCCTGTGCACAAACAGAACACTTAATAATTTACCAAATAATGAACTTAAACATTTAATCTTTAATTGTAATGTATTAACAGGACCAATTCTTTAATATAACAGCATAAAAATAAGTTTTGAATGTCAGAAAGAGAAAATATTAAGGCCAGATATGTAGACGCAAGCGTCTCACAGACGGTACATTTCCGGTTAAGGGTTAAGTGCAATTAATGCTTGCTCTAACAATTCATTGAATAATGCAAGATGTTTAATATTTTATAACTGTACATTATTTATTTTTATTAAAAAAATTGGCTTTACAGTTTTTCATTTTTTCATATATACAGCATACAGAGGTGTTATTTTAGCAACAAACACATTTTTTCTGGGGCAGGCCAAATTTCCAAGAACAAAAGAAATGCCCTATCTCTTGAAAATGTAGAATGATTGGTGTTTTTTTGCACCATAGGTTGTCATATAATACTTTTCATTTTATTTGTTTTCACAAACTCTTTCTTTATCCAAAATCGTGGTCTTTTCCTACAGATTTAAAAATGATGTACTTTTATTTGTATAAAAATAAAACTAAATTAATTTTAATCTGCATTAATTTTACATGAGGGGGGGGGGGGGGTTCTCACATTTTTCTATATTTTGTAGTTATATTTTTATGTACCGAGTAAATAATTTTCATAAATTATTGAATGTATTATGCATTCATATTCGAATAATTTTTTACAGATCAGTTATACATTCCTTTGTCTTCAAATATGCTTAAAAATGAAATTCTTACAACTACTCTGTATTGGCTGAGTATTGAGTATATACCAAGTACTACTCAATATGGCTCTATTCTAAACAGGAACCTGAATATAGCAAAAATTTGAGATTAACAAAATTAAGATTAGTTGTTTTACAGTTAATTTATAAAAGAAACTTCACAAAAGCATAATCCTGTGAAAAGAGTCTGGACAGATCCCCAAAGATAGAATTAGTCAATTATATCAAAATCGCACAAACAGATTTCATTAAACACCTTCTCTTAAGAAAATTTCGTAATTTGATCTATATACATTTTTAAAACTTTTTATTTTTCTTCTAAGTAAATGATTTAGAAATTGTTAAATTTATATTGTTTTAGGTGAAGATTGTCAAATTTATTGTGTTAAATCTTTTTGTTGATAGTTTTATATTTTTTATTTTGTGATTGTACTTATATGTGTTTTCTCCATTAAATAATTTAGGGCCAGACAGGTTTTCCTTGGATTGATGCGATTATGACTCAGTTACGGGAGGAAGGGTGGATTCATCATGTTGCTCGTCATGCAGTTGCATGCTTTTTAACAAGAGGTGATCTCTGGATATCTTGGGAAGAAGGCATGAAAGTATGTTTTTCAAAAAATTATGTCATATGTAAATATATTTTATTATTCTATTTTTTCTGCATTATTTGTATATTTTGGAAGGATACTTTGAATAATTAATTTATCATAGATGTCAATTCTTCCAAAAATTTAGCTATGAATATTAGATGCATTTTAAAGTCTCCATTTCTGAAATTATTAAAGTGCTGGATGCTGTCATTTAAAGCATTCCTTTTTATTTTATGTCATAAATATTCTAAAATTTTTGTTTAAGAATTAGTTTTGATGTTAGAAATCATGAGTGGAAGTTTTTAATGCAAAAATAAAACTATATTTCCAACAGATTTTTTATGTACCAACTTTCGAAAGAAAAAAAAAAGTTTTTAAAATAAAGATTACGAATCACTTGTTCTGAGATTCTAACTTGGATAACAAACAGGATAAAGTTTAATTTTGAATAAGAAAAATGTCCAAATAAAAACTAATTTTCTACATAAAAATTTCTGTTTTTTTTCTTTTTACTGAATTTTTAGTATCTTTTCAATGATTAACTTAAATAATTCTTGTGGGTAAATAAGATACAAAACTTGCAGTATCTTAAAAAAAAAAGATTGGTGTTGCAGTAAGGTTGGTACAAGCGGTGTCCCTGCACTAGGTTCAAGTGCTGACAGGCATTTCATCAGTGCCTTCAGTTACCACTACTGATGCTCTAAGTATTGATCGAAAACAGAACAACATTTCACCTGATTTTTAGGACAAATGAAATTTTTAGTTTTCAAGTACTACTTGCAGACTTCCATTTCCACTCATAAAACCTATATCAACTCAAATGTATACTGCATACCTAAACTACTTTTTCTTTTGTGATTTAAAAAAATTTTCAAAATAAAGCTTCTTTATATATACAGGATGTTATCAGAACTCAAACTTTCTGCTCATTTAAAAAATTGCATGATTATCTTCTTCACCAGTAATGGAATGTTAATTCAATAAGAAATCTATAATAAAAAAAAAGTGCTAAAACTAGCGTAGGGAATAACTCTGATTGTTGGCTATTTTATGAAATAATAGCACAATTTTGACACAATTCTCTACGAGTAAGAGTTTGATCAATACTCTACATTGCTTTGTTTTTAGGTAATTAACCACTTCAATGTTTGCCTCGAGATAAGTCGGGGTAAAAGCACTGTTTCCTATACCCGTTGCTGGTGAAGTGGTTAACAGAGTTGTAGTTTTATTAGATATAAGTTACTAATTAAATTGTATTGAAAATTGAAGAAAAAATTGATTTTACAGTTAAACATATCACTTTAAATTTTATTTTATTTAAATTAAAAACAGTAATTTCAATTTTTTTTTTTTTTTTTTTTTTTTTTTTTTTTTTTTTTTTTTTTAAGTAAAATTTGCAGGGTTGAGGAGGATTGAACTGTTGGCTTATTTTAATTTCTACATTTTCTGCAAAAAAATTTGTTTTGCTTTTATATTTTTCTCCTTATTAACATTTTGCAACTGATATTTTTTGCATGCCAATTTAACTACAATGAATTTAAGTACAATTTTATAAATATTAATCTCTATTGGTGAAAATACAGATTTTTACTGAATCAATTTAAGTACAATTTTATATAATTACTCTCTATTGATGATGATACAGATTTTTAAAAACTACATTTAGTAAAAATTCTCAAAACAGCTGAGTTTTAATGTTATAATTAGATGTGCTGGAGGCAAGCAAAAACAAGTTAAAGATAGTAAAGTTCTGTAATATAGTTACAGCAGAAAATTATTCTATTGTATCAAGTCATTTTCAACATTTCTTATTTGTGCTTCTTTTCTCTGAATCATTAAAATTTTTTTTTTTTTTTTTATTTATCTGCTGAACAAAATAGCAATATGTAGTATTATTATGCCATTTATAATAAAGAATGCAATTTACCTTGTATTAATTGATATTTTTTGTCCTTTTTAACACTTTCCAACAAAGTTGAAAAGTGTTTATGCATTCGGTTTGTCTGTCCGTCTGTTCATGCTCTAACTCCCGTAAATATACTCGGATTTTCATGAAATTGATAAAGATTATTTAGGGTCACCAAAGCATGTTTGGTATTGTATATGAAGTATGTAGGATTAATCGTTCATTTACAGGGGCGCTCAAAAGTATTCCATTACATTATATGGGGAATAACTCCCGTAAATATACTTGGATTTTCATGAAATTGTTAAAGGTTATTTAGGGTCACCAAAGCATGTTTGGTATTGTATATGAAGTATGTAGGATTAATCGTTCATTTACAGGGGCACTCAAAAGTATTCCATTACATTATGGTATATGGGGAAAAATCGTTTGCAGAGTATTTTAATGACATTATGCTATTTCAAATG
The DNA here is from genome assembly GCA_963932465.1 of Maratus speciosus. Taxonomy (NCBI): domain Eukaryota; kingdom Metazoa; phylum Arthropoda; class Arachnida; order Araneae; family Salticidae; genus Maratus; species Maratus speciosus. The sequence goes on from OZ010791.1 coordinate 149,130,508, forward strand.
TATTGAAACTGATATAAATCACTGAATTTCACTACGATCACGTTAGAACAGGACATTCATAGCATTTTTTATTCATTTACAGGGACACACAAAAGAAATTGGTTACAGTACAGTACTGTCTTTGAGTAATAATTGCTGGAGTGCACGGTTTAAAATTCGGTATGCGCTTTTAAATTTAATTAATTTTTTGCATCTTACCCGTAATATATAAATTCTATACCTCAAATACAGGGCTGCACAAAAGTATTCACGTACCGTTCTCCTTATTAGAGGAAATTGCTGAAGGTAAATTTTCAACTGAGGTATATGTATCTCTTAAGTGAACTAAATTTTGGCTTGCATGTAGCTAATAGATTTAAATCTATAAATCATATACAGGGCTGCAATTTGCATAATTTTCCGATTGTGGATGGGAACAGCTAAAATTGGGTTCTGAAATGTATTATGCATTTCCATATGGTTGAATTAGACGTAATATTTTAATTTTTTAAACAGTGCAGTTTTGTTACATTATTCTGAATGTGTTGGAAAGTGTTTCATAATCTATGCTTGATGCATGATTTTTTCTTACTTTTTTTTTTTTTTCTTTTCTGCTATAAATTCTTCTGCACTCTTTCTACTGCATTCTTTCAACTCTTTAATTTATTCAAGTTTAAAATGATTCCTAGTTATTATCATTTTATTTTATTTTATTTATTTTTTTTTTATAAATGTCCTATTAATCTTTGAAAAATATAAAATAAAAAGGGGTGGTAAATGAAAATTTTAAATAGTTAATTTCTTTTTTTGCTTCATTTTGTTAAAGTGAATGTAGCACACACATATTTAATTATCTCTCTGTGTGTGTGTTAAATTTTAAATGTAATAATGTTTATCTGTAAACATATGATGTTAAAATTTTTACATGTATTTGTAAAGGTTTTTTTGTGTAGTTTGATTTATTTAAGAAGTTCTATATATTTGAAATTTCATATTTCATATAATGCATACTGAAAAAAAGAACCTGCATGTATGGTAAGATTAATTTATAATCGTGTTTGTTACATGTATTATTATTAGGGTTATTAAAATATTTTAATTGAAAAAAATCCTTAAATGTAGTTTTTAATAAAATACAGGAAAGAAAAGAAAAATAAACAATTAAAAGTTCATAATAATAGCTACAAAATTTTATATAATCTATGAAATAACAAAAATATATGCAATAAAAACTACTCAAAAGCATATAGATTTAGAATTTTGTTTGAAAAGTAGTATGAATAAAGATACAAGACTAGTTTTTAGAAATATAATGAACTAGATAAAATATCCAGTGTGGTGAGTAAAAATAAAGTTTTAAAAAATATACCACATTAAATTTACAGAAAAAGAACACTGAAAAGTTAAAAATATGTTTAAAATCTGGTTGAAAATATTGTAAAAGAAAACATGGTTTCATTTAAAATTCACATAATATTATTTTCGACGATAGGAAAAAATTAATTGCATATTCATTACTCTTTTAGGTTTGGTGTTTCAATTGGTGTTAAGGGATTCTCCCATTAACCAAAAATTAACGAGTAGTTTTGTTATTAGTAAAAAAAACTTCATGAAAGATTCTTTTAACAAAATTATGAAATATGATATTATGTATTATGATTGGTATATATATTCATTATGAAGTATATTCAAATAAATATATAATGAATTTTCGAAAAAAATATGAATTTTTAAAAACAGAAATAAATTTATAAGAGCTTCAGATATGCAAATCTAAAATTATAGCTCGTTCCACCAAGGAGTTTTGAGTTATACTTAAAAAACTACTTGCATTTCATCTATTTTTCAACAGTTAAAAAGGAATTTAACATTAGGAGTTCCAAATTTAAACATTAATAATTCCTAAACTACTGAACCAAATTACTTCCTGTCAGACATCCAAAGGTAAAATTATTTACTGAACAATCCAAATCTGATGCCATAAACTTTTATACAATTTCAATTTATGTAGACACCCCCCCCCCCTCGCCTCTAATCGAAATTAATCATTAAATAGTAAATGTTATTATTAATCCATTGGTACCAGTCACATTTTTATACAATAATTTGTGGCAGATTTATTAAAAAGTGTTCTGTCTCTTTTTCTTTTTAATCCCTTGAAGGAGGGTAATTTTAATCAACATTTTCAGCAGAAACTTTTAATTAAATTTTACTATTATATCTTTTGTGGAAAAAAGGTTGCCCAATTACTTGCCCTTGAAAGGGTTAACAATTGAACATGTAGCTTTTTTTTTTTTTTTTTCACCAAGTGCCAAAAAGTTTTGCTGCAGCTCTGAGTAGGATACTGTCATTATCAAAAATGGTCAAAACAAGAATACTTTAATGCACTTTATAAATCTCTTTCTTATTTTAAATGATTTGATTAAAATTGCTGAAATTTGCTGTTGTAGGTCTTTGATGAGTTGCTCCTTGATGCTGACTGGAGTGTCAATGCAGGATCTTGGATGTGGCTGTCTTGTAGTTCATTTTTTCAACAGTTTTTTCATCTGTATTGTCCTATTAGGTTTGGAAGAAAAGCCGATCCTAATGGAGATTTCATACGGTAAATATATTTTCTTGTTTTTTTTTTTTTTTTTGTTTTACTCACCTTAGGAAATGTACCAATGAAGAAGATAGTGGTGGCAATAAATTTTCATACAGCCGTGAAATATATATAGAGGGCCAGGATTAGATAAGTCCAGTAGATAAATTATATTCCCTATCCCCCATTTTACAAAATATTCCATGGTATTACTATCGGTATGAATATTTGTATTACTATTTCCATGTATTGTGTACACTATATCTAACAAAAACATAGCTGTGAAAAAAGGGAGCCAAGTTCTGTAAAGACAATGGCAAGAAAAGAAGTGATATCTAAGTGGGTGCCAAGTTCAAATAAAATTCACTCAAACTTACCTACAGAAGTATTATAGCATTTTTAAAATTGTTTAGAAATAAAAATTATTGATAGCATATTAATAATAAATCTAGAACTTGGCAAGTTTTTACCTACGAGTCATTTATTTTTATTAATGACATTATTATAGCAAAACTTGTTATTTCATGTTTGGAAACCTTCATTTGAGTGAGCTCCTTTCCCTTGAAGGGTGGTGGGATAAAATATATCCCACTTACTTTTAACTGCAAAATGCCACATTGAGACTAGAATTCAGGACTAAAAAGTTTAATCTTATTAAATACGTGAAAAGCTTTTACCCAATTTGAAATAAATTTAAATTCTGGTGTGATTCAATCATTTCAGCATGTCACGAATAAAAGCTCTTTGCCCCTGAAGGGTTAAAGGAGTGCAGTCTCTAGAGGGATGACCAAGAACAAGCGTAAGGGTATCTGTCTCTTTCTCAGGCCTTTTAGTCTGTTTGCATTGAGGTTTCTGGAGGGTGGGTGCTAGAGTGATAACCAAAACGAGCGGGAGTGTATCTGTGTATTTATTGATTTATCAAATCTTTAACATGAGTCATTTGTTTATAATAATAACTATATTAATTTTTTTATAATGACATTGTTGTTAATATTAACATCATCATTTTATTAAGACATGAAATTGATAGGCATAACATTTATCAAAAACTTGCCAAGTTCTAGATTTATTATTAATATGCTATCAATAATTTTTATTTCTAAACAATTTAAAAAATGCTATAATACTTCTGTAGGTAAGTTTGAGTGAATTTTATATGAACTTGGCACCCACTTAGATATCACTTCTTTTCTTGCCATTGTCTTTACAGAACTTGGCTCCCTTTTTTCACAGCTATGTTTTTGTTAGATATCATTACTTTTTGTAAAGTTACAATATATTTAGACACTTTACTTAATGCTTTTTAATGTGTTTACATGTGACTATTTTATTCACCAAGCAACATTCAATTTTAATTTAAATTTCCTACAACAAACTATTTGGCTGTCAATTTGCGGCTGAAATCTATATTTTAATACTGCTACATTGAATGCATGTTTTGAAACGAAATGTATTGATTCGAAATTTTTATTGTTTCTGAAACAACAATTCCTATTAAATTCCTATATTAAATTTTCCTATTAAGTTTTCCAATTAAATATCCTATAGCCTGTTTTTTTGTACTGAAAGTGAAAAAAAAAATTATGTGCTTATGCCACACTATGTATCATTCATCCATGGCTGCCGGCAAAGAGGCAGTGCAGAGGAAGGACATTGCCTCTCCCTGGATTTTCAAATGTAACTAATTAAATATCCTTTTCTCTGATGATTTTGAAAACAACAAGTGGGTATGTGTGATCACAGATCGCACAGAGGGTTTTGTTTAATATTCCTTTCAAAACACTTTATCCTTTTGAAAAATCTTTTAGTTCCACATTTCGCAACCAGGGGTGCACTCTATTCTAAACAAACCTCTATCCAAACGAAACTCCGTTTTATATACTATCCGTAGATATATTAGTCGAGGGGATTGAATCCATAGCACCCGAGATAAGTAGGCGCCCCTGGCGGTAAAAAGTGGAACTAAAATATGTAAGGCTATGGTGCATAATATGAAAGAATGGTCAAAGGGGTGTCGGTAAAAGTTGGAAAAGTCACCGGGTGAAAAGGGCGGAGGTTAGAAAAATTGCTTAAAATACACAAGTTAGAGCCCGGAGGAGTAAACTAGAAAATTTTATGATTTGTCGTGTGGTCTGAGGTATTCAGTTATACGTATGCAAAAAGTCATGTCTCCAACTTAATTAGAAGCTCCCTTATAAAAAATTGCTTAAAATACATATGTGGTAGCTCAAAGGGTTAAGCGTAAGACTTTTTCAAGATTTTAATGATTTGTCACCTGGCCTCAGGTGTTCTGCTATAAGTATGCAAAATTTCAAATCTGCAATTTAATAAGGGGCTCCCTTAGAAAGAATTGCTTAAAATACAAATGTGGTAGCTCAAAGGGTTAAGCGTAAGACTTTTTCAAGATTTTATGATTTGTCACCTGGCCTCAGGTGTTCTGCTATAAGTATGCAAAATTTCAAATCTGCAATTTAAGAAGGGGCTCAATTAGAAAGAATTGCTTAAAATACGCATGTGGAAGCCAAAAGGGTTAAATGTACGACTTTTTCAAAATTTTATGATTTGTCATTTGATGTGTGTTCAGCTATAAGTATGCAAATTTTCACGCCTCCAACATAATTAGGGGCTCACTTAGGAAATATTGTTTAAAATACACATGTGTTAGCCCAAAGGGTTAAATGTATGACTTTTTGAAAATTTTATGATTTGTCGTTTGATGTGAAGTGTTCAGCTATAAGTATGCAAAATTTCACGCCTCCAACATAATTAGAGGCTCACTTTGAAAGAATTGTTTAAAATACACATGGGGGAACCCAGAGGGTTAAATGTACGACTTTTTCAAAATTTTATGATTTTTCGTTTGATGTGAGGTGTTCAGCTATAAGTATGCAAAATTTTACTCCTCCAACCTAATTAGGGGCTCACTTAGAAATAATTGTTTAAAATACACATGTGGGAACCCAAAGGGTTAAATGTACGACTTTTTCAAAATTTTATAGATTTTCGTTTGATGTGAGGTGTTTAGCTATAAGTATGTACAATTTTACGCCTCCAACCTAATTAGGGGCTCACTTAGAAAGGATTGTTTAAAATACACATGTGAGACCCCAAAGGGTTAAATTTACAACTTTTTCAAAATTTTATGATTTGTCATTTGATGTGAGGTGTTCAGCTATAAGTATGCAAAATTTCACGCCTGCAACCTTGTTAGAGGCTCACATAGAAAGAATTGTTTGAAATACACATGTGGGAGCCCAAAGGGTTAAATGTACGACTTTTTCAAACTGTTATGGTTTGTCATTTGATGTGAGGTGTTCAGCTATAAGTATGCAAAATTTCACGCCTGCAACCTTGTTAGAGGCTCACATAGAAAGAATTGTTTAAAATACACATGTGGGAGCCCAAAGGGTTAAATGTACGACTTTTTCAAACTGTTATGGTTTGTCATTTGATGTGAGGTGTTCAGCTATAAGTATGCAAAATTTCATGTCTCCAACCTAATTAGGGCTCACTTAGAAAGTATTTTTTTAAAATACACATGTACATACATGCCCAAAGGGTTAAATGTACGACTTTTTCAAAATTTTATGATTTTTCGTTTGATGTGAGGTGTTGAGCTATAAGTCTGTAAAATTTCACGCCTCCAACCTAATTAGGGGCTCACTTAGAAAGAACTGTTTAAAATACACATGTGGGAGCCAAAGGGTTAAATGTACGGCTTTCTCAAAATTTTATGATTTGTCGTATGATGTGTGGTGTTCAGCTATAAGTATGCAAAATTTCAAGTATCCAACATGTATAGTTTCTGAGAATGTATACAAGTAATATTTTCTCTGTGTCTGGATATCTCAATTTGTTGATTTTCTGTAAGCAAGTAAACCCAGATAAACCCCCAGTAAGTAGATAGGTTTACAATAGAAGTCTATGGGAATTTGGCGAAATATTAGAGATATCGCTAAGGTGGCGTCACTTTTGGCGACTAATTTTGGTCGCCAAATTTGGCGATATATCGCTATGTTGCGAGAAACTTGGCGGTATTTGGCGACAGAACAGAGTCCTCTCCTACGGCAAATTAAAATTTCGCCTAATAGACGTAATGTTAAAGTAAAAATGGGCACCCACCAGGTGGGTAATTCATCGATTTTCGCATTTTTTTTATTTTTTTCCTTAGTTTTATAGTGTAAACAAACTTCGCACCAAATTTGAAGTCTGTAGCTGCAGTAGATATACGAGATCTTTTTGATGAGTGAGTGAGTCAGTCAGTCAGTCAGTGGTAAAATTATCGATTATCAGACATTTTCAATTGTCATTATCTCGGAAACTAATTATGCATTATTTATAAAATTTTGGATTTTAGGTAATTAGGGTGGCCTTACTACACATTTCGTATAAGAAATACATAGGTCTCATAGATTTTCAGTAGTAGAGCACTGAAATTTGACGAAAATAGCTCGAAATGGTTCGTGTAAATAACACACGGCTATGTCAGGCGAACTTGGCTGACACACTGCCGTGTGTCTAGATTACTACAATGCATGCTGATTAATATACTTTTCTTAATGTAACATCCAACTTTCTTATCATACTTAAACTTGTATGCAAGTAATCATTGAATTATGATTTTTGTTATTGTATGATATTTGTCATGAAGAGTATATTTCAAGGTCACGACTCTTAATATATATTTTTGTTTCAACAATATCACTTGTGTGTTTAAAAGTTGCATATATTATTTAGACATATATCTCATTTTCATGACACTTAATTCTGTTGATACTGAAATGATCGTTGTTTTGTACAATGTTATGAATTTGCATAATTTTCTTCGTGATCTTTGCCTTTATTGTGTAAAAATGTTTGACACACATTTTGTTTTTAATTGACATTGTGCAAAATACAACTTATTTGTGTTTTCTGTATTTGATGTATACTTCAATATCTGATGTGTATATATTTTTTAGGAATGGGGGAGAGAGATGGGGAGTATTGTGAGGTTTCTCGCATTGTTTTTGTGTGGCTTATTGCTGCATTGCTTTGGAGTGAATTCTTCGTGATTGTGGGATGTGGTCAATTGCATTATGGATGTCATTGTACTCCATAGAACATGGCTGGTTGTTTCACAGATGACATTGTGTTATCAGTATATTTTATTGTTCTCTCTGAAAGCAGCAATTTTGTTTTTCGACATATCAATTTAAAGTTTGCCTGATTTTATTTTGGAAACTCTGGTTTTATAAAATTTTATTTCTGACTGTACAGGATGTCTAACCACCTGTAAAATCTGGAAAAGTCAGGGAAATTCACCATTCCTGAGGAAAAGTCAGGGAATTCTGAAAATTCTGCTGAAAAGTTAGAGAAATTTAAACTTTCAATAAAAAATTAAGAAAATTTTTCTTTTAAAATTAAGGATTTGAAATTGCAGCACCAGGGAAAATTAAACTTTACTCTTCATAAACACTGTAAAGAGTATTTCAACGTCTTGTGCAAATAATTTTTTCCATCTCCTTTCAGTCTTTAATGTAATCAAAATTTTTCAGTTTCATTGAAATTTTGTACTGAATGTTGTAGGATTGATTAGAAGTTTGTCTGTTTACTTATCTTTGTTTGGGAAATGAACATTTGTAGCTTAATTTATTGAATATTTATTATTTGTATTAAAATATGTGAAAGCAATCTTCATTTAACTGTGACTGATGTGATAAAGAATACCATCCTGATGAGACAAAATGATTGTAATCTGATGCTAAAAGTTTGTATCTGCAAAATATTTAGCATCTAAAATGTTCAACAATTTGCAAATTTTGCAAGAACTTGGTTAACAAATCAGTAGTTGTTGTTCCAGAATCAGTTGTGAAAGTTCTACTCTCAAATTCACAACTTTTAAGATTTTTTGTGTGTAATATCACAAAATCTCGATACCTAGAATTTTTTTTTAAATTGTTATTTGTATGGGAAAACCTAGAAAAGTCAGGGAAATTTGTTGCTTATCTGGAATAGACACACTGATCAATCAGAATTTTTATGTACCCCTTCTTCCAATTTTTGCTTAAATGATGTACTATAGCACATCTGCAACATTTTTGTGCATAAGAAAAATTAAAAGCAGATAACAAAGAACTTAGAATGTGCCAGAGTGTCCCAGACATACTGTAACTGGAAAACACCCAAGTGACTAACAATAAACTGAGAATGAATCACATGAAAAAGGAAGACTCACCAGGTCGATCATATTTTCTTTTTGGCAAAGATTATTTTGCAGAGAACGATAGGTTTGCATTTGCTGTTAGGCATTCCCTAATAGATTATATTTTTGCATGCATGGTTGCAAGAGACAAATGACTATAAGTTGATTTAATAGCTTCTCAAAATAGAATTAGAATGAGAAATTTCAAATGGAAGTAATTTCCTTTGTGAGTTGTATTTATCAGCTTTAAATATGTAAAATGAGTTACTCTAAATATCCAATCAAAAAACTAGCCACAGGACAATTATCAGTCATGTACATTAGAAGAATTTTAGAGCTGGGATTAAAGATAGGCCTTTCATTTCTTTTTTGTTATTTTTGTTTTGCTCTTTTAAGTGACATGGCTGTGAATAAATTATCTAAAGGTGTATAATGAGGAATTAAATTTAGGATAATGAAAAGAAAAGAAAAAAAACAGTCTGACCTCATTATCCCGGCACCCGGTTTTCACGTCACTCCACTTATCACGTTGGTTTTTCAAAGTCCCAATTTCTGTATATGATTTTAGTGTAAATAAACTCCAGATTTTGCGGCGTTTAAACATTTTCAATTCTGGCTATCATGACGGTTTAGGAAAATTGCCCATTTTTTATAATTCATATTATAAGCACGGAAATTAAGCGGTAAGAAATGGTTTAGACAAATGTTTCACAAAAGTGTCTAAAATACCCATTGAGATGAATGAGAAATTTTACTTCAGTCCTTTATCTGAATAAATAAACCCACATACTATGAATGACACACTTAAACTCCAGGTAGATGTATCAGTCTACTTGCGGTCTTTTTGTTCTGGTCAAGTGGCGATTTCTTGTGATTATACGGCATTTTTCATCCGACTAAAACCGAAGTATTACATTGCATTGAAACGATCAGAAATTATCTAACATACATTTCTGAGACAACGAATATTGATTGCAGTTCATTGTATAATGTTGAAAAAAGAATTGTAGGAAGCACATCTAGGGACAAGCAAACCTTAATTCATCAATATTTTCATGTAACAATAAAAAAACAATTCATCATAAATCTGATTTTTATTTTTTTCAATTTTTTGTGTTTATTTTGTTTAATAATAATGTTTTATTGCTTAAAACTGCAAGAACAGTTATCAAATTAAAATTGTCCTAAATTAATTAAAAATACAACCGTTTATAAACATATTTTTCTCCAACTCCGGTTACCACGACACTTCACTTATGACGACACTTTTTTCTAGTCATTAGAGCTTAAGTTTAATATGTTTCTCTGCCACAAATCCTACCTATGTCCATGTGTATGCAAATGCATTTTACTAACTTTATATTTTTGCATGTCAGTTTTCAAAAAATATTTTGCATTAGCATGTTGTAAATGTAAATCATGAATAATCGCTGTTCTAATATACCTGGAACGATATATTCATTAGTTATCCTTTAAAATATTGTAAAGCCTCAATACATTTACATATGTTTTAGCAAATTTCAGCCCCAAATGAAATTATTTAATTTAAAAAAAAAATGATTTTAGGAAGTACTTGCCTGTTTTAAAGAATTTTCCAACAAAATATATCCATGAACCATGGACTGCCCCTGAAAAAGTGCAACAAGCAGCGAAATGCATAATAGGAAGAGATTATCCTGTGCCAATGGTGAACCATCAAGATGTGAGCCACATAAATTTGGAAAGGATGAAACAAGTCTATCAGCAACTCAGTTATTACAGAGGAGCTTGTAAGTTTAATAAAATATTTTCATTTAATGTTGCATGTAGAAATTGACATATGTCTGTTTAACCTAGTCTTTTTTTTAAAACTGTATTTTGAGTTTTGAAACTGCAGTACAATGTATTTTGATTACTTTTTTGAGTGTCTTACTTAATATTATCATTAATTACTTGAATCTTAGAATGGCTTTTAATAATTATAAATTTATTCAGTAATTAAATTATCCAAATAGAAAAAAGTGAGCAACCCATTTTGCTTTCTGTAAAAGAAATATGCAATATTTATTTCATTTATTTTTTATGAATTTTTTATTTTTAAGTAATTTTGATTACTATGAAAACTTAGCAATTTAGAAATTTTTTTTAAAGTTTTATTTTTGAAAAGGTAAAGTTCTGTTATACTTCTAGAAAAAGTAATACAGTTGCACATTTTGAATAACTCAGTTTGTGTATTCACGTCAGCCTGTCCAAATATTTTGTAAACTTAAAGATAGCATCATAAAATCTTAAGTGGCTGTTTTTCCATTACTGTATACAGATTTTTTTAAAACATTAATTACTAATGATTCTATGCTTAAGTGCACTTGACACAATCTAGGTCCCCTTGCAACATTCCTAATAAAGTCTTCTTCTTTTTTTAACACTTTCCAACATAGTTGAAAAGTGTTTATGACCTCGGTTTGTCTGTCTTCCCGTGCTCTAACTCTCATAAATATACTCGGATTGACATGCAGTCAATATCTTTTTGAGGATTACTATGGCTTGATTGATAGGGGAAAGTATTGTACCTTGAACATATATGTAGCGTGTACCTAAACAATTTTTAGCTCTATCTATTAGATTTGTATAAAACTAATCAATGTAGTTTTGAGATATACAACTAGATGTCACATAGCAGTTGGTCTCTTTAATATAGTCAGCACATGTTGCAGACAATTGTTAAAAAAAAAAAAAAAAAAAGGTTTGATCATAAAAAAGCAAATTTTTTAAAGCTGCAACTTTTCATTATATCTCATTATCCACAGTTATTTGTTTTAAATTCAAAGTTATACATAAAAGGGTATTTATAGTGTATTATGAACACTAGTTTCAAATCATGTTAAGCCTAACTAGAAAATGGTAAGAAGTCATTATTTTTCATGTCACCAAGTTTTGTACCTTGAACCTAGCAATAACGTTGTACCTTGAACAGTTCCAAAGTACAACAAAATTTGCATATTATTCTGTAAAAAGCCAGCAAATGAATGTATTATTTCAGGAAAGTTTGTTTTTGTATCATTAATGGAAGGAATTCGAAACTCATCTCTATACATACCCTACTTGTGTACAGAAAATATGCATGAATGATGACAGTGGTGAAGAGAAGATTATTGTTGTGTCCATGAAATGTTTTAATAGCATTTGAATTGAATTCGTACTTGAGGAAAATATTTTTTTTCATCAGTTGCAGGGTTGCTAGAAAGTTTGCTAAAACTTTTTAAAAAAACCACGCCGGTGGCTTTTATTGGTTTTATCTGGCTTTTTTTGGCCAAAATTGGTCTTTTTTGGCCATAATTGGCTTTTATAAAGTGAAGCATTGTAACTATAAACTGCACATTTTAAAGTGTTTTTTATTAATTTTAATGGATCTAGGGTTTAATAAGTAACCCAATTTCTGAATAATGAAGACATTAATGCTGGAATAAAACTTAGATGGTTTTGCTGGTGATTTGTAGTCAGAATTGCAAATAAGTCAGCTAAATTTTAAAAGGGCCATACCAACTGCTTTATCTGATTTACAGTGACCTTTAACCCCTTGGGGACGAGCGACACGTATACGTGTTGCATGAAGCGCTTAGAATCCTTGTTTTTCCTCACCAGTAAAATTTTACTGTAAAATTTACCTTATTTAATCAGCGCATTTTCTCGATTCAAGAAAACACAAATTTCTGTTTTAAAAAAATGGTGAATAAAGATTAAAAATTTCGTAAAAGGCTCCCGTCCCGAAGGGGTTAACTCCTCTCCCTCCCCCCTACACACACACAATTTTTTTGTTTTTACTGCTTTATAAAATTGAAAAGGACAATAGTTACTTAGTTACATGTTTTATTACTTGATTTTAAGAGCTATTAATATGCAAGTCTTATTTTATTTCTAGTAAAATTTAAAATTATACCTAATCATGTAATAAAAACCCCATTTCTCACTATTAGAAACATTATGAATAGCATATGCATGAATATGCTTAGCAACAAGATTTTCAAAATTTTATTTAGAGATTTTTTTTTTTTCCTGTTTAAATGCTCTATTTTTTATACACTTACGTACCAAACTCTCCTCAAATATTATATCCTTTCTAATTTCTTTTTTAACATTTATAACTTAATCTCTCCGTATGAACACATAGAATGTTTCCATTTTGATGCGCTACATTAAGTCATTGTTTAATTAAATATAATCTTTAAAATGTGTAGTACATGTGGAACTATGTAATATAGAATTTCAAAACACCAGTTTGGAGTCTAACTTATATCCTTTTCAATATTTATAACTGTTTTTTCCAAACATAATGCCTTCACAGTTGCTTTCTAGCAGTTATGAAGACTTATTTATTTGACAAAATTTAATAAAAATTTATTTTTTTAGTAGAAAATATTTATAAGTGTTAAAAATTAATTGATCCAAATTTAAAACGAATTTGCTATAAACCAACTTTTAAAAATAAAAACCAACTTTTTTCAATAAAAGCCGACTTTTTTTTAAGTGGTTAAAACCAAAAAAAGCAGTCAGTCTTTTTTTGGCCTGGCTAAAAGCCGGCAACCCTGATGAGTTGCGAACAAATTATTAACATTTTGTTAGAACCTAGTCTTATTGAAAAAGACAGAAGAATTCTTTATGTATTTCCTGACTAGCTGACCCGCCCGACGTTGCTCGTGCCTGTGATGAATGACCCTTAAGGGTGTATTCCGATCCAAACTGCTTATTTTCTGATTCATTTTAAAATTCATTTTTGCTCTCAAACGCATCAAACTTGAAAATTCTCTTATTTAGAAACTATATAACGTGCGGTGCTTCTTAATTTTTTGATAAATGCAGAAAATACTGTGAAAAACGCTGTCAAAGTTGGCATTTTGAACCGAATTTTCCGAAGCGGGCGATCTGGGAATGAAAAAAATTGTCATACTGAGAAAATAATTGTTTAAAATCAAATTCTAATTAATTGAGCTGAAAATGAAATCACACGGCATGTTAAACATGTCTTCAGAAATCACCCCAGCAAGTTTCATGTTTTTACTTTTAAAAATGAGTCTGAAAATGTCTCAGAAAATTTCGAGCTGTTGAGGGTGGAAAAATATTTTTTTGAATACACCCTTAAATGAACCTCAAATTTGCATGATTGTATATCTTTAACTCAATTTTGTGTGAATTTATATTTTAAATTAAAAAATTGCAAAAAAATATTCAATTGAAAGTATATGCTATTTGGCTTAAGTTGCCAAAGGTTTCTGGTTAAAATCCTTGTCTGGACACTTTTTCACTTAGTTGAAAAATGATAGTTTGTATGATTTATTTTCCAATTAGAAATGTTAAATGAATGAAGTGTAATTATATGTCCAACATTTTCGTGGTGTTCCATTACCTCTGATTTATCTGTTAAGCTGTTTCAGATAACAGACCAGATGTCATTATCAATAATGTTGTTTGAGTGAATTGTGTCCACTAGATTTGTCCAGGATAGCTCAACTGGCAGAGCATTCGCAGCTTAAGACAAAGGTCTGGCCTGGAATTTTTTTCATTCAGTTAGAAAGGGAAAATTACAAATTGTATAATTTATTTACCAATTAGAATAATTGTGTTAAATTAATGAATTGAATGATAAATGCTATGTGCACCCTATTCTACAGTAAACATCTTGTAGTGCACCTGAGTGATGTATATCCATTTCAGTATGTTTGAAATAGTGTAACATACATTGTAAATGATTTTCCCTATAGACCATAATGTAATGGAAATTCTGTTGAGTGTCCCTGTAAAATAACTATAAATGCTATACACCTCATTCTCTATACCGAACATGCCCTAGTAAACCTCAACAACATATATCAATTACATGACAATCTGAGTATATTTAAGTGAGTTAGAGCACAGACAGACAAACCAAAGTCATAAAAAGTGTCAAACAAAAATGGAGACATACTAAAGATTTTATGGAAAGAACATTAAGGGTGTATTCAAATCCAAACTGCATTTTTTCTGACTCATTTTTAAATTAATTTCTGTTCTGAAATGCATCAAATTGGCAGATTATCTTATTCAGAAACTATATAATGTGTCGTGCTTGTCGATTTTTTGATAAAAGCAGAATATATAGCAAAAAATGCTGTCAAATTGGACCAAATTTCCCGAAGCGAAAGAGCTGGGAACGAAAAAAGGGTCATACTGAGAAAATAATTGTTTATAAATCAAGTTCTAATTAATTGAGCGAAACATGAGAACACACGGCCACTTATATATCCCTTCAAATATCATGTCAGCAAGTTTCATGTTTTCACCTTTAAAAGTTAGTCTGAAAATTTTGAGTTGTTGAGCGTAGGAAAATATTTTTTTGAGTACACCCTTAAAAGTAAACATAGTTAATTATAAAATATAATATGTAAAAAAATAATGTGCCAATTTAAAAATAATTTATTTTGCTGTACAACTAATGTCTGGAAGAATTTCCAACTTTAACTATTATGTATGCATATAGTAATTTTAATTGCTGAAAGGTGTAAATTAAAACTTTAAAAACAGTAAAAATAACTGTTTACATGTTTTAACTCTACCAGAGTCATTTTCAAAAAAAAAAAGAAAAAAAATATATATATATTCCAAAATTGCATGGTCTATGAAAAACACCATCATTCAATTTTTCTTTTACTCTTTCATATTATGCTAATTATTTTTTATTTTATTTGGATATTTATTTTATTTTCGTAACCATTGAGTAACTTGAACCATAATTTTAATAAGTTAAATGATGCTGCATCATTACTTATTGAATTTTTGCATGTTACAATCTCTGTTTTCTCTTATAATGGATGGATAGTATAGACTGGAGGGAAAAATTATTTTACTTTCATTGAAATTTATTTGGATGGTTTCCTCTTGATATAATATTACTAGGGCTGTGGTTTTTCTATTATATTTAATATCAGCTACATATTCTTTTTTCCTGTACTTAAATTCCCTGCTAGTCATACCAGTATAGTTAATCTTTGATCAGTTTGCTCTAATAAATGGTATTACATAGTATGATATTAATGTTAATATATTTGTTGTATATTTATATACATGCATTAAAAAAATATTTTTATGTCATAGTAAATTGTTTTTTTTTTTTTGTTGTTGTTTTTTCCCTAGCACTGCACACCAATATCAGTCCAGTTCAGCGGAGAGATGATGATGATGGGTATCCAAAAAATCCAAAGCGAAGGGCTGTAGAGTATCCAAATGTAAATGATGTAAGTTGTGAATATGTCAAAGTTATAAAAGAGGTTCTTTCCATATTGTAGAACCTGCCTCTTCTGGGTCTCCGATAAATGGAAATATTAGAAATTTTTATATTTATGTCACGAACATTGTAAAAATATTGTAAATTGACTTATTCTCAAATTTCTTCAATTTATGACATTTTCTGCAAATAGAAACTAAAAATCTTATCTTCTTAGGCTTAGAAATTTTTTTTTTGCTGTTTTCATAGTTTTAGAATGGCTGTATTTGGATATCTTCTCTGTGATAGCTTTTATGGATTGTTGAGCAAACAAAATATCATTGAGAACAATTTGGTATGTTTTTGGATTTCTTATTACAGTCTCTCATTTTGAGGCAAAAAGCTTTTTCAAAATTTCTGTGCATTCTGTATAAAACATCATTATTATGAAAATTGCTACGGAAATAGATATTTGTGAGACAATGCCACAAGTTTGATAGATTGTGGTATATGTGTGTATTTGTCACAAGATGATATCTTAATTAAGCTCTGCACAATGTACCTTATCATTTATAATAAATTTTTTGTATTGAAAAAAATTACTCCCGTCCCCCGTTAAAAAAAAAAAAAAAAAAATGAACAAATAAATCTTAAATTATTATATTAATTTTATTTCTTACAAAGATAATTTTCTGAGTAGAATTTTCAGTTGCTTATTTTCTAGATCACAGTTACATACGGGGGAAACTATTTTTTATAATTAATTCAGCATCTTTGTATACACTCATCATGCTTATGGTGATTTTGTCTTATAAATCAATATTCAGTACTACACATGCAGTCAGAGAAAAAAAAATTCATTAGAAGTATGAAAAAAATTCTGATTTAATTTGGAGCCCTATTTTGTTTTACTTTTTATTTAAAACTTTCATTTCAAGAATTGTAATTTTATGATAATTTTTAGTTATTATTTTGTAAACTGCCTTTTTTATGTTACTTCATTATTATTTATAAACTTAAAAATGCATTTATTCCTCTTCCTAAAAAGTACATGAATTATGAAAAATTTTATTTTTGTAACTTAAAGTTTGTTGCACATTTCTTTTGTACAGTTAAGCACATTGATTGAGACTTCGGCATTCAAAGGTTTTTTGAGGGATCTATTGAGAAAGAAATATGGACAAAGTAACAGATGACGTATCTACCCAAAATTGTATAAGAACAAAGTTAGAATAAAAATAATCATCAACAGTTTTCGTTGATTAAAAATGCACACAGTTCATTTTTTAAAGGCTGTTCTCAACTGCCCTGCTCAACAAGCGCAAAACGTTTTGACACATTTACAAATTAATTTTTTAACGGAAAGATATAAAATTGGAAGGCCTGACTATGGAAGCGATTTGGAATCGAACTGTGTTTTCCATTTTTTGATAAATAAATTACCTATTGAGTTATAAGTGATTTTGATCCCTTGACAAAGACGTTTTTCATCCTTTCTTGGGTGGTTCTTCTTCTTTCGCATGGAAATTCGGTTCAAAACGCCCACTTTGACAATACTTTCTGAAAAATCTATTACATATGCAAAAAAAGGAAAAAAAAAACCAGTTGGATTACATAGTTTCTGAACAACACCTGCTAGTTTCATGCATTTCTGAACAAAAATAAATTAAAACTTATGTCATAAAGTTGCCCTTTTGGATTTGAGAACAGCCTTAATCAACTGAAAGTTTTGTTGTCTACAAATATATTGTTATTCTGTGAACACAAATAATAAATACTTCAAAATAGAACATTTTTTTCTGAATAAACATTTTGACAGACTATTTAAAACTGCCTTTTTTACTTTTGACTGCAGCTTTATAATAAAGGGTAGTTTTTAACCCCCATGGTTGCCTTCTGTATAAAGTCTTAAAAATTACAAAGCATTATTTATTAAAATATGCCACTGAAACAATGTGTTTTTGGCAAATTTTTCTAAAGGCAGAGAAGAACTTTGAAATTAATATTAAAAAAGAAAATTGAACTAACTTTCTTTTGTATAAATAAAACTTTTTATAAATGCCTTTATATAAAACATGTATATAATTGCCTGTACTGGACTTTTAAATTTCCTCATAACTACTATAAATATATCTTTGAGGTGTTATGCATACATGTAATTTTTGTATAAAACTAATTCCCCCTGAAATGTTATTGATTCACATGTTGAAGTTTTTTTTCTGATCATATTAATTGAAAAATGTTCCTTCATTGGTAATATAATGGGAAATTTGCTTTTGGATAAGCATTTGTATATATCGATTTAAATTTTCATTTTATGCAATTTTAATTAAAAACTTTTAAAAGCTAAATAAAATTTAGTTGAAGCTGAAAATACAGCGACTCGCTTCTAATTCTTGAGGATATTTTTTTGTTCCGGATTTCAGCTGTAATTAATACATTTTAAAATTTTCTAAATAAATTGCAATTTTATGATCTTCCTAACCATCATGAAAAAAAAAAAAAAAAAACACGTTAACACAAAATATGCATTTATTTGTATTGCTTTAAGAAAATATAAGACATTGCTAAAAAAAAGTGCACATATTAAAAATGCTGAAAAAAAGAAAAGTGAATAATTTTTGAAAATGCAATTCATATAAATATTTCAATTTACACATTATTTTAAATATTTATGAAATTAGGTTTTATATAACATAGATATAATTACTAGCATCATATTTTGAATACTTTGATTCAACAGCTATTATATTCATTTATTAAAAATTAGGGAATTGAACCCGAGAATCTCGGGTTACTGAACATAGATGAAAACCATTTTTTATGATTTGAAAACGTTAATAGATTTTTTACATTTAATATATATATTTTTTAGAGTGCTGTTGTCACTAACAATACCAAATAGTGGATTTATATGAAAAATATCAATTATGTATTCAAATTTTTAAAAGCGTTAGTTTCGTATTAGAGGTAGTATTAGATAGTTCATATCAGAGGTTAATAGTTGAAGAAATTGCCAAAGATTTTGCTACTTACAGCAGCCTTTTTGATATATATATTCAAATTGGGGGGGTATATAACAGAAGGCAAACATTGATACCCTGAATTGTTTCAAAGATTATTCAGACTTTTTCTTTTCCTGTTTAAACAATTTTTTTTTAATAATTCTTAAAAGTTATTTTATAAAAATTAAGAATTTTTTTAAATTTTATAATTCATTAAATATTGCTTAGTAAATCAGACACTATTTTACTTAGGAAAATGTCCCTGTACATGGTCATTTCGTGAATGCTGGAAATAGATACATGAACGATTAATGCATTCAAGGTAAGACTTTTCAAAACTCTTTGTAATAGCATGTATATATTAGTTCACTGATCCCTCAACATTACTACTTTAATCAAAAAGTAAGTTGAATGGGGGAAATAACTACAATACATACACAACCAACTTTCTTAAAACTTTATAATAATTTGTTACAATATTGTTTTGGATGTGTTATTGTTCAAAGTACATATTACAACTTGATTTGAAACTTTTAAATAAAATTTATCTAAGTTACATAAACTTTCATTAACAATAATATGTGAGCTAATTTAATTAGAGGAAATGAAGAAACATTAAAAAGCGTATTTTAAGTTCTGTTTTACATAATAAAGACTTTTGTCTGATTCTCTCGACATTGGTCACATTTCTTGTCAGATTTTTATTTTATTTTCATGGCAATTTGGTGCCATTTGGAAAAACAGTATTACCCATTCCAGGGATCATCTGGAGGAAAAACCCCCCACATGATCTGAAAATGTATAAAGCAAGGAAAACCTGTATAGATTTAATGTTTTAATTGTGGCAAAGTGTATTGCCTTATTTATCATTTATTTAAGTGAAAGTTTTAGTATTTTTAGAATTTTTTATCACAATGCATTGTATTTTGTTTGTCTGTTCAATTAATACATATATTTATGTCAGGATTTTTTATCATTTATGTATTTTGTTATGTTTGTTTTAATGTTATAAATAATATTGAAACATACTTTTTCTTGACTTTTAAATAATGTATACTCAAAATTTGATAATGTAATGAGTGTTAAGAAATTTGTCTCTAACTCTACAAAAGTTTAAAGCTTTATTTGCAGTAAGATATATATTTTTAACTCAGTTCATTTTTTTTTTTAATTTTGCATATTGATTTAGTTTTATTTGTTAGTTCTTACTTCTCTATTATAAAGTAAAATCTCAGTAACTTAATAGCCACGTGAATCAGAAATACGTCAATTTAAACAAAGATTAACTTCATGAGGTTCTACTTTTTCACCTATCATCTGAAAATTTATGGCATTCATTACTTTTTTGTTTTATTTTTCACAACTAAAAGTTCTAATATCTAGGAAACATTAAGTGTTTTATATTTGCCAATAACTAACAATTTTAATTTTAAAAACAAGCTGTGTTTGTAGATACCAAAATTGAATATTTTTTCCTCAGCTTAAGTTTTCTTTCCCTTTATCACACTTTAACTATTTTGAAGGTGATAGTTTTTTAATGTAAAACAGAAAAAGAAACTTGTCTCCCCTTGATATTTATTTGTAGTAATAATAATAATAATTTTTGCAATAGACATATTTTGAACTCTAATATTTTCCTTTTTACATATTGCATTGTTTTTTCTTATGCTGCATTACATAGTAGAAACACTATAACTTGATGCCTTAAGATAATTTGAAAATGTTAACTTAAATTAGGGGTGCACAACCTTTTTAAGAGAAGGGCCACTTACAAAATTTTTTGGGTTGTCGAGGGCCACATCACTAACACAGAGATAATTCTATATCAGGGAGGTAGGGAGGAGGTAACTCTTTATTCTTGATGAATAACGATTTTTTTGTAACAAAAATAAACAAATAGAAATAAATTATTGTATGCAGGAATCAGGGGCTTCTTCACATCTGTATGAATAACCATACAACACTTTATGAAGACTAACTGTTTCTTCTTGATAAATGGAAATTTTAAGAAAAAAAAATTACACAAAAATTCTAAAAAATTGAACGTTATTGAAAATTATAAAAAACAATCTATTGAAGAATAACTTCATTTAAAATAAAAGGAAACTTATTTTTGAAATAACAGAGCATGTTGGACTAATTATGCTACTTTTTCTATGACCGATTAACAAAATTCGTTTTTTTTCTTCTTGTCAATCAAGCGCGAATGATTGACGAAATTCGCGATTTTTTATCGACGACCGATTGACGATTTTCGCGGTAGTTTTCCATTGCCAATCGACAAAATTTGCAATATTTTCAAACAAACAATTTGCGATATCTGCGATACATTGACGAAATATGCAATTTTTATTTTCTCATACCGGATGAATGAAATTTGCGATTTTTCCCGCTCCCGATCGAATTAATTCGCGACTGTTTTGTTCTGCGATCGATCTACGAAATTTGCAATTTTATTTTCATGAGCGATTGACAAAATTAGTTTTTTTTTCATGAGTGATTGGCAAATTTTGCAATATTTCCCGTGGCGAATTGACAATATTTGCAATTTTTACCAACGATCAATTGACGAACTTTGTGATTTTTTTCTGATTAACATTGATGTTATTCACGATTTTGTTCCTGCAATAAATTGACGAAAGTCGCGATTTCTCTTCCGCACACGATCGACGAAATTTGCGATTTCTTCCTGCGACCAACAGATTTCTATTTCATGGTATGTTTGGCGACCGACGCACAAAATTTGCAATTTTTTCCCATGAGCGATTCACTAAATTCGCCATCTTTTGACAAAACATACGATTTTTTTCCTCGAACGGTTGCTGAATTTCGCGATACGTTCGCGACCGGTTGAAAAAATTTGTAATTTTTTTCCATCAGTTATCGAAATTGGTGTTTTTTTACTTTGACAGATTGACAAAATTTGCGATTTTTTCTCGCGATAAATTGTCGAAACTCGCGATTATTCCGCAGCCGATCAACAACATTTGAGATTTTTCCGCGCCTGATCGATGAAATTAGTGATTTTCCCGCTCCCGATCAACGAAATTCGTGATTCTTAACTGAGTGGCAAAATTTGTAATTTTTTCACTCGGAAATTGGACAAAATTGAAGATTTTTTTTCCCCTCGTGATAAACTGACGAAACTCGCGATTTTTCCGCAGCTAAGAAATGAAATTTGCAATTTTTCTATGCCTCATCAACAAATTCGCGATTTTTCAGTGCCCGATTAACGAAATTTGAGATTTTTCCGCGCTGAATCGATAAAATTCGCGATTTCCCCCCTCCCGATCAACAAGATTTGCGATTTTTCCGGTCCCGATCAACAAAATTCGCTATTCTTAGCTAACTCTGACGAAATGTGTAATTTTTCCCATGGCAAATTGACGAAATTCGCAATTTTTTTTCTCAAGCTATCGAAACTCTGGATTTTTCCGCAGCCGATCAACGAAATTTGCAATTTTTCCGCACCTCACTGAAAAATTCGCTATTTTTCAGTGCCCGATTAACAATATTTGAGATTTTCTCGCGCCGGATCGACAAAATTTGTGATTTTTCCACAAATCAACCACCGATCAACAAAATTTGCGATTCTTAACCAACTCTTACAAAATTTGCAATTTTTCCTGCGGCAAATTGAGGAAATTCGTGATTTTTTCTCGTGTTAAACTGACGAAACCCGCCGTTTTTAACGCAGTCGAGCAACGAAATTTGTGATTTTCTCCGCACATCATCGGCAAAATTCGCAATTTTTACCTAATTAAACGAAATTTGCAATTTTTTCCCGCGGCAAACAGACGAAATTCACGATTTTTTTCTCGAGATAAACTGACAAAACTCGCGATTTTTCTGCAGCCAATCAGCGAAATTTGAGATTTTTTCCCAGCCGATCATCGAAATTTGTAATTTTCCCGCACCTGATTGTCAAAATTCGCTATTTTTCTGTGTTAGAATAACAAAATTTGAGATTTCTCCGTGCCGAATCAAACAAAATTAGCGATTTTTTCACGTCCGATCAACGAAATTTGCGATTTTTAACTGACTTTGACAAAATTTGCAATTGTTCCTGCGTCAAATTAACGAAATTCGTGATTTTTTCTCGCTATAAACTGACGAAACTCGCGATTTTTCCGCAGCCGATCAACGAAATTTGAGATTTTTCCTCACATGATCGACAAAATTCGTGATTTTTACCTGATTCCAACGAAATCTACAATTTTTCCCTCGGCAAACTGACGAAATTCATGATTTTTTCTCGCGATAAACTGACAAAACTCGCGATTTTTCTGCAGCCAATTAACGAAATTTGAGATTTTTCTGTGGCTGATCGATAAAATTCGTGGTTTTTCCGAACCCTATCAACGATATTTGTGATTCTTAACAGACTGACAAAATTTGTAATTTTTTCCCGCGACAAATCGACAAAATTCTCGATTTTTTCCTGCGTCATGTGCACAAAAATTGTGATTTTATCCCGTTATAAATATATGAAACTCGCGGGCCACAACTTAACCCATCGCGGGCCACTTTTGGCCCGCGGGCCACAGGTTGTGCATCCCTAACTTAATGCCATTTTAATAAAGTTCCACTTTTTCTGACATTTTTAAAGTTTTTTGTCATTTACAACTTTTATTGCAGTGTAGTGCTTAAATAAGAATTTAATGTCTTTAAAGCCTCAAGGGTCTTTGATTTGCCAATGACACTTTTCAGAACGGAACCACCTGTTTCTGGTCACCTGATTAACTCTATCTTATCTTAAAAGTTTTTTTTTTTTTTTTTTTTTTTTCTGTAGCACTTTATCTTTTAAAAGCAACAGTTTTGTTGGATAAAACAGGAAAGAAAGGGGCAAAAAACTTCCATCTAAGTGCAGCTAAAAAACAAACAAATATGCATTTGTATACTGGTGTGAATTACAGTTGACATAAGCAAATTTAATTTGTCAATATGCAAATTTAATATGTCTAAAATATGTCAATTTAGCATTTAAAGAAATATATTGAAATTAATATTATTCCAATCATGTTAATAATAAATCGCTGTTTATTATGGTTCCACTGTATATAAATTATGATCTTCAGCTTTTGTTAAAAAAATTCTACTGTTAAACTTATTTATTTATTTTTTTTTAAATGCATGTTTTTTTGTATGCCTCTGTTTTTATTAAAGAAATATTTATGTTGTAACTCTTGGCGTTTCTTTCATACTGGACTTACTTATGTACTTAAATTTTTAGCATTTAAAAATGATTTTTTCACAGATGCTTTCTACAACATTTTATTGAATATACATTTCAGAATAACCTTATTTCTGTTCTAAAAAGATATGCAGATTTTTTAAAATGCATTGATTTTTTTTTCCCTTTCATTCAGCTTCTTTCTTACTATCATCTTTATTTTGATTTTTGATATATTTTTCCTTTGACCTCTTACTATCTTCTCCATTTTGATACATTTATTCTTCAGTCTCCTGATCATCTTCTCCATTTTGATCAATTTTAATTTCAAACACTTGATATCCCAAACATTGGTAGATCCAGTTTGTCTTGTAAGACAAATATAACCTAAAACCACAATATTTTTAAATGTATGTCTTTTATTTTCTGCTAAAATATACTGCATAATACATTAAAATAGTGAAATATTTTTACACAATATTGGTAGTTCTTGTTTTATAGTTTTAGGTGTTGGATTTGATTCAATTAAGAGTTACAAGCTTCCTTTAAATCTGCAGTTACAGGTTTAAAAAATAAAGAAAGGAAAATTGGAAAATAGTAATAAATGTGTCTATGTGTATGGTAGTTGTACAGGGCACGACATTCAACATTTAGAAATTTGACACACAAGTATACTTCATTGCATCTATTATTATTAGTGGTATTATTTTGTAAATCTCAATACTTGATTTCTTAATTTTTTGGATGATCATCACCAGATTCCCACTTATTGTTTTAACTTGTTTATTATTATTTTTGTATCAGCAAATTATAGAAATTTTCCTAATCTTAATTAGTACAATCAACCAACAAAAACAGACTGTCCCATACATTTTAAATCTAAATTGCTTCAGGAAAAAAAAGGAAATAGCCATTGGACATTGTCTTCTTTTACTGTATGTTGAAAAAAAAAAAAAAAAAAAAAAGCTTAGGAGATAGTCTTCATACTGACATTACACCAAACTCTGAAATTTTCTATATGAACACCTAATTTTCACGTCATACTTGACCTTTTTAGTAAATTTTACCTTAAAGTCCCTAACATGAAGTTATTCTTTCAGATAGTTTTGGAATTATAAAACCTAAGTTTGGAACTCCTAATGTTAAATTCATTTGTAATTGTTGCAAAATAGATTGCAATGCAGGTAGTTTTTTAAGCATAACTTAAGAACTACTTGATGGAATGAGCTGTAGTTTTGGATTGGCATCCTCGAAAATTCTAGAAATAGACTTCTGTTAAAATATTCATTGGTTACAATTAATATTTCTGTCAGAAATATACATAGTTTGAATTTTTGAAACAAATATTAATTATAACCTATAAATTTTTGTACAGAAATAGATTTCTTGAAGCTTCAAATATGGGAATCTAAAATTACAGCTCATTCAGTCAAGTAGTTTTTAAGTTATGCTTAAACCACCCACATTGCAATCTGTTTTGCAGTGATTACAAATGAATTCAACATTAAGGGGTTCCAAGCTTTAAACTTTACTAATTCCTAAATAGCTTGATTAAATGGCTTTCTGTTTGGTATCCTAAGGTAAAATGTGCTTAAAAATCCAAATATGTCAAAACTGTATTCATATTCAAAATTTGGCACAATTTCAGTATGAAGAAGTATACTATAGAGATGAGCCGGGCTCAATTTTCATACCAGCCTTCGGGCTCAATTCTTTTAACCTGAAAATTTTGTTTATTCAAGTATGAAAAAAAAAATATTTTAAAAATATAAGAAGTAATCATATATTAATATATAATCATCAAAATTTATTGTGTTCTCCATATTATTCTGTTAATGCTTTTTAAGGTGTTTTAATATCTAAAATCTATATGTCTAAAAAATATTCAGTATTCCTTATTTTTATCTCTGTTAAAAAGCTGTTATCCTTGTAAAAGTAATTTAATTACTCCTTTCATAATCATCACTTTCAGTTTCCTGTGGTTTCAATAAATAAATGAGGCATGTGTCTGTTATCACCTTATTCTTGAGGACGCCTGGGTTGAAAATTACATTTTCCATAAGAAATGATGTTATTTTGATCAGAATGAAAGGAAAATAGAAATAGTGTTTTTCTATTTTAGCATAAGAACTCCTCAACAAATTATCGTAGACGAAAGTTACTGGTACCAAACGATTGGAAATAAAAGTCTACTTTTAAATGATGTATATAAAATTTGCTTAGGGGGCCATTACATATTAAAACGAATCCAAACTTCATTTTTTTCAATGGCAATGCCCAATTTTAACCAGATATTCAAAATCTTCGGTTAAAACTATGCCTAGACACCAAATTCCAAGTCATTTGAATGATGAGTTTTTGAATTATAAACATTCAAAATTTAATGCTTCTAATGTTAAATTACATTTTCATATTTTTATTTATATCACCTGAAATTATACTCCTAATGTGCTAATTTTTTGTGTAGCAATAATACTAATATACCCAAACATAAATACGTTGAATTTGCAACTTTTATAATTTTATGATATGAATTATGAAATTAATATTCGAAAATTGCAACCTACAGTTTTTTTGATGGATTTAGTTTTATTAAGTCCTGCTTTATGGAAATCCAAAATTTCACAATTTTCTTCCAAGTAGTTTTCAAATTATGCTTAAAAAACGGCAAAAGGATGTTTTAAGGGGCCGTCTGTGATAGAAGTGACTAGATATTTTGAAATTTCTTCTGCTGCCGTTAATCTAGCAGGCTTCATTGACTGCTTGAGTGGTGCCTTGATCAAGAAGGTGGCTCTCTCGGTTAACAATCGAGCACGGAACTTCAATTTGGATACAGCCCTTAAAATGCGCTCGTTTTAAAATAATTAATTTCTCGGAAACTTATGGTACGAATTGCATAAAAATTTGTTTTTAGGCTAATTGAAGGGTGTAGAGTTTATTTATGCTGTCAGAATTGTGTACTGCTATTGAAAAAAACAAAGTTATGGTTTGTTTTAATAAGTAGATGGCCCCCTAAGCAAATTTTATATACATCATTTAAAAATAGACTTTATTTCCAATCGTTCGGTACCAGTAACTTCTACGATAATTTGTTGAGGAGTTAGTAGGGGGTGTTTACTTTTTGTTTTCCACGACTGTACTTATGAAATAATTTGCAGTCGAATGGCTAATTCCATTTTTCTTTTCCCTTTGACAATTTGGTGATTGATATGTATGAGATATTTTTTTTTCCCTTCCGACTTTACATTGACAAAAACAATATAAATACTGTAAAAACACCTTTAAATAAATTAAAGCATATTAAAATCCAATAATATGAATATTCTTTCATTTGTTTTTGTTTCTCCTCTCTCTTACTAATGCTAATGAACCACTGATCTCACTGCTGCAAATTCCTTTTTCACGTTCCCTACCATCCAGTAAGAAAAAAAAAAATCATAAGAATCATATTATGAAAGAAAAGAAAAATTGTTTTAATATCTCCTGGGTTAATCTTGAAATTTGATTAAAATTTTTTTCTTTCTTTCTCTTTTAAACTGATCTTAGCTATCAAAATTTGGTCTTTGCTATATGGTTGGTGATTTATTAAGGGGATTGTTCACTCTCTTGAAAACACCCGCTCAGTTTCGAAACCAAAAGTATCTTTAAAAAAAAAAAAAACCTGCAACCAAAATCGAAAAAGCAAAAAAGAGTCATATTAAAGATTGAGCTCAGCTATCCTATGTAAAAAAATTGTTTAAAAATATTCAAATTTAAATGAGAAATTCGAAACCAACCTCCCCATTGGTTTAATGTTACAGAGCAGATGTTTTTAAGTGAGTGAAGAATCCCCTTAAGCATCGGCTAGTGTTGGTCATACTACTATAGGAGAGGTGCCTTCAGGAAGGATTTTTGAAGGTACAGTAATCCAAATTATCATTCATGTACTAGAAGAACCTTGAACAAATTGCCCCATATAGACCACACTAGTTTCGAACCTGCAAGCTTCGGCCCAAGTTCCTCATTTTGTGGCCAGTATGTTGATTACTGGACTGAGTGTGGGAAGGAGAGGGATTCTTACAGAAGGCAAAAGATTTTTAATATTCTATTGTGTATTTTGGATTTTATCATGGCCAAACAGAAGAAACTTTGCAGAATAGTAGTATTGAGATATACATATTGGGTTAAAGAGATGTTGACTGAAATTAAATTCTATTGCACTCAATGAGAGTTGCTGAAATTTTGCAATTTCAAATTCTGTACGAAATTTATCAAAGAGAATAAATGGAAATTTGCTGCTGTTTTTGAAATTAAAACTTTAAAGTTAACTTAGAATGTCAGACAAACCATTTAATTTTTTGGGGAAAAAAGTATATGAAATGTATTATTAAGTTAGCATTAAAAGATTGGTCTGAAAATTGAAAAATAAATTTTTATCAAAAGCTAGTTGTTTAAAAACATATTTCAGTTATATGCTTGAAATAATTTATATCCATGTCTGTTATACAATGCAGATACTTTTTTTTTTCTGTTATAGTAATGTATTGATGTTACATTTTATGAATGTTTAACATTTAATATTTTGTCTTTTTATAGGGAAAATATTGTAATGTCACATTTCTTAACTAGTATCTTAGGCATTCATAAAACAGTTCATCCTGTATATCCTTTCATATTTCAACTCATATTTTTGAAGTGCATTCCATGAACTTCATCTTAACATCGTGGCATTTTGTACTTCAAAGTATTTTTCTCAGAACTGCATTTTGATTGTCTTCTGAATTTTGTGATGTGACTGCAAAGTTAATAATAAATTATTTGTTTTTCTTTAAACAGTTTAGTCTCTTCATCCAGCATTTGCTTGTTCTATTCAACCAGAATTAATTGTAATAAAAACTTTATACACATAAGTATATGAGGGTTGCACAGTTAGTTTTATGTTTATTGAAGAAACATATTAGAAATATATAATTTATATTTTTTCAAAATAAGTTCCTTTAATGTTAAGCTTTATAAATAGAAATTGAAATCTTGTTTATATGTAAGTTCAACTCTTAATTAATCCATTAGATGCGTATTTGATACAAAATTAATATATCATTACTCATTTCATACATTTGCTCATACAAAACCATAGATATTTGAAATCTTCAAAAATTTTCTTGAAAATTAATGTAATTATAAATGTAGCTACAGAAGCTATGAACTTTGATTTTATGTAGCTCTAAATGGATATAAACGTCAGAGTAGGTTACTTTTATAATATCAATAATCTGTTGTTTTTATAAAAATATCCTTCATATACATATGTGTAGACTGTTGATATATAAATTCAAAGTTTGTGATAACTGCACAAACAATAAAATTCAAAATAATTATTGAAAAAAGTAGTCTTTGTAACTGCAAGCAATTTCATTCAACATATATATATTTTTTTTCAACCAAAGAAAAAGGTCATTGAAAGGATTCGGAATGATACTAGTTAGCCATAAAACATACAATGCATTCATTCGGGCTGGTATAAAGACTAAAACAGTTTCCAAAATATTGCATCAATTAACCAGAATTGTTTTTTATTACAAAAGGTAAAAGTTTTTCATTGAAAAAATACATTTATATATATATATATATAAATTTCAATTTTTTTTTTTTTTCCCTTATAGAAGTAAGTTGTCTCCCCTACTCAAATTTTAAGCTTGGTGAGTTTGTAAAGTTTATTCTAACAGCACAAATAGTTGTTTTATTAACTAAATTAGGAAATCATGAACATTAATCTAGTTTTTGATTTTCTTCTGAAGTCTATTTTTGAAATCCTTTTAAGATTTTCTAAATTTTTGTGGGAAAAATAACCTTCATGAAAACCTTTGAAAAATACCTTTGAAAATAACCTTTGAAAAATAAAAAATATAGTAAAATATATATCTGTCTATCAAGGCTGCTTTCAATCCTAGTATAATGCATTTTCATTTCAGTATCAAATATGCATATATTTAATGAAATTTTAAGTTGTTAATAAATAAATAAATAGTTTTTAAATTAATTAGTAGAGAATTTCCTTTTTATTAAATATTAAATAATAATAAAAGTGGTTTAGTTAGATTGCCTTATAATATTTCATTAGAATGGATATGAATATTTCTTAATATATAGTAGTTGCTATGATTTATGGATTTTTATTCAAATAATTGAAATGCATTTTCTAGGATTTTCACAGCTAATAACTGTTTACTGATTCAAACATACTTTGTTTGATGATTAATTAAAATTGGTCAGTTTTATACACTCCAAAAATAATTAAATAAAAACAAATGGTAGCACTCGGAATTCATCAAACTTATTTATAACCCCCCCCCCCCCCCAAAAAAAAAACAAAAACAAAACATGCTTAAAAAAATATTTATAAACATATATATTTCAATATGAAAATACAGATCTTCTTTGTGTTAGTAGAAAGATTTGGTACTTTGTTAAAAACTGTGTTTTCATCTCCCAAATTCATAGGTCAAGATGTGAAATTCTTCTCTTTTCTCCAGGGTTAAATATTTAGCAGGATTTTTTAAAAATTTAGATATCTACCACTATTTTTGAATAGTAATATTCATCTTATTAAATTACAGATTAATTAAGGCAAATATTACTAATTACAAATTGTGGTAAATATTTGAATTTAAAAAAAAAATCCTGCTAAATTAGCTACACCCCAACTCTTCTTTGATTTCCCCATCCTAATATTCTTTCTCTTGTTTCATGTATGTTTTTACAGAAGTAGAATAAAGGAATTTTTGTTACTACTTTTTCTTTTTTTTTGTGGTTTATGTTGTCGATTCTTGTTTTTTCTTCTACACTGTAGAAAATAATGAAACCTTACCACTATGTACTTTTAAACTCCATTTGAAGAAAAAGGGAAAAGTCTTTCATTTTCAATTCTGTTTCTTTCATCTGGTGCCTGTTTTATTTTCAGTAGTAATGCATTATTTGACAAAAAAAATCATGTTTCAGGGCTCCCAAATGGTCCCCTTTTTCCCCCCAAAGTCCGCCTTTTAAAAAAAGGTCCCCTTTAGTCCCCTTTTATGCATTTTGGTCACCCTAGTCCCCTTTTCAGTGACTGAAAAAAATCACCGTAAAATCAAAAGAATTCTAAAAATTGCTAAAAGCTCAAAAATGGTAGAGGGCGAAATTTGTTACAGTGGACTAAAGTGTTGTATCTGGAATTCTTCCACGAATGTTAAAAAATGACCTTTGAATATGGACACATTTTAAGAAACTCATTAAGAAATCTCATTAAAATCCTAAAAATTAAAAAATCGCAGAACACAAAAGTTACTATGTTAAGCTACTGCTTGACCAGTCTTCAAAGACAGACCTTTGTGTGCTGCCCAAAAAAAAAAAAAAAAAAAAAAAAAATGTCAAATGGAGAGAAGCATTGAATTAGGAGGAGACAAAAGATTCAAACTAAAAAAAAAAAAAAAAAAGAATTTAAAAAGCTCACAACACTGAATCATTTAAAAGGAAATGGATAGAGTAAAATGCCTTTTTGCATATTTTAAATTATTGGAATGCAATTTCTTTCAAACAAGACGATATACCTCTACAGAAAACTTTCGGTTGAATCAAGAATTGAAGTATTTCTGCCTTTCTCTTTATTTATTTTTCATACCATTTAAAATTGTTTAATAGTGTAATTTATAACTGAAAACAATGCTACAATACATATTTAAACATCCAAATTATCATAACATGTGTTTTTTTTTTTTTTTTTTTTGCTTAAATATATTCTTTTCATCGAAGAGAAAGATAAAAAAATTTTGTACTATTTATTACCCAGTGCCGGTGCAACCATCGGTCAAACGGGGCGAGTGCCCAGGAATGCCCTATAGAATTCGAAATAACGTTTCCTTGGTATATTTTTTATCTGCATTTGTTTTTAATGTTTTTTCATGATAATAATAATAATAAAAAAAGTGAGTATTAACTTTATTTCTTACAGGCAAAGTTGGTATAATTTTCGGGGAATGTATAGATTTGGTGAAAGTAACTGTGAACGTAAAAATTAAATATTTAAAGTATTGTAAATTATAGAAGATTTTACAAAATCGAAAATAATTATGCATATCGAATGTGAAATTAGTGGTATTTTGGTACATTCATTATCTATATTATATGAGGGCGTGAGTTTCAAAACTCGCCTTATCAAAAATTGAGTTTTCTAAATAAATTTATTCTTGCATTGAAAAAACACAAGTCTGCAAAAAAAAAACTAGTTTTATCTTGTATTTCAGCCCTTGTAAAATCTTGATCTACAGTGAAAACCAATGGACACGGTTAGAGGTTTTTTGCGATTTTCCCAGATTTGATTTTCTGGATAAGGTGCGTTTTGAAACTCATGTCGTCATTTATTATTCTATGATGTATACAATTTAAAAGTAAATTTTATTAGATCAGTATTACAGTATATGTTTAGGTCCCATTAACTCCTTTGCCAGAGCCCTGTGCAATATTGCGCCGGCCCTGCTAACTGCTTATTACCTCATAAAAAACAAAATCCTTTTTTATGTTCTTGGAAACAATACGAAATTGTCAGAATTCTCATTCTTATATATTATTTATTCTCATTATATTTAGAATTTGTTCATTTTATATAGACTGATTTTCAAATGCTGTCCACTGATCTTATTTAATCAATCACGAAAACAGCCATTAAATGTCTGAACAGCAGCTGATTATACCTTAAAATCTCTCAGTGAAGTGGAAATGAATGGAAATCAGTTTACAATGAGATCATCACTGGTTGTTTAATTATTATTCAAATCTTCCATAATCTTTTTAAAGTGGATCAAATTAGCGTGTTTTTTGAGTCTGCAGTGTCTGAACGGTATTTGTCGAGTGTAGCTCGTAGGGGGCAGAGCCACCTAGTTTATCAGGAAAAAGTATTGGAATCATGAAAATAATTTCCATTTTTTGATAGATTTATATGTTTTAGGTTGACCAGAATACGATTTGACTATTTTTAAAAATCTCTCTCTATTTGTGATACAAAATTAGTAGCTATTCTATCTCTATCTCAAGACTAAAGCATGGAATTTCATCAAATGTCATATTTAATTAGACTTTGGCACACATAGGTGCTGATTAGGTTTTGGTGTATACGAGCCAACAGGTGGCATTGCTATGTTACATTTTTCACAATTTACATGATAATTATACCTTAACATCGTTAGGGTAAAATTCCATCAAACTTCACATTCATTTAATCCTTGACATAAATTGGTACTGATTAGATTTTGGTGTATTTCATGACAGGTGACAGGCACTACTGGATTGCAATTTTAATGACTTCTGTGAAAGCCAGATTGCGGCATGTATGAGATTAAATTTCACCAGATTTGATACGTAAGATGATTATGAATAACTGATGATTCAATATTGGTTTTGATCACTCCCCACGGGGCTTTGCCATACTATAACGTTTTCCGATGAACATTATAGCTTATCCTAGCTTCTGTTGTGTAGAAAGAAACTAAATTTTATGTTTGAGGAAAATAAATATATGTATTAATCTAATTTTAAATTTTAATATTCAACAGGAATCATTATTATGCTGTGCTCTTTTTATTCACTGATCACTGTTATTTTTTACCTATAAAGAGAAATATCAAGGTGAATGCCGAAATATTGAATACTTTTTTATATTCTTGCAGTAGGATATTTAAATGTGTTTCTGTAAAACAGTGTACATTGTTTAATGACATCAAAGATAACCATCTAACACATTTTCTGAAGTAATTTTAAAAATTTGCTTGCATATTTAGGAAAATTGGTGCAATGTTTTTACTCATGAACCTTTTCTAGTCTCCTTTTTTAATAAAAATGGCTCCCCAATGTCCTCTTTTTAAATAAAAATGGTCCCCCAAAGTTCCCTTTTTAAATAAAAATGGTCCCCCAAAGTCCCCTTTTTAAATAAAAATGGTCCCCTTTCCCCCTTTTTGAGGACTAAAATGTGTTGGGAGCCCTGTGTTTGAATTCAGTTTTATTTCCAGTTATTATTCCAGTAAGTGCAGCCAAAACAAACAATGAGTTGACTTTGAATGCAGTTAAATTTTAATTTAAATATGCATAAAAGACAATTTTTTATGGTTAACATATAAATGAAACCTCTAAAGTTCATTTAGACACTTAGATGTGTAAATATCTTCACTTCCTACAACATTATGCAAATCCAGTTTAATAGGTGATCCTGCTTAAGGCAGTATTCAAAAAAATATTTTCCCACGCTCAACAACTCAAAATTTTCGGACACATTTTCAAACACATTTTAGAGGTGAAAACATGAAACTTGCCGAGATGATTTTTGAAGAGATATATAAGCAGCTGTGTGTTTTAATTTTTTGCTCAATTAATTATAACTTGATTCATAAATAATTATTTTCTCAGTATGGCCAATTTTTTCATTTCTAGCTCTCTTGCTTTGGGAAATAACTTGCTTCGGTTCAAAACACCAACTTGACAGCATTTTTTGCAATATATTCTGTGTTTATCAAAAAATCGACAAGCACGGTACGTTATATAGTTTCTTAATAATAGAATTTGCCAATTTGATGTGTTTGAGAGCAAAAATGAATTTAAAAATGAGTTGGAAATAAGCAGTTTGAATTTTAGTACATCCTTAATATGCGAATTTTATCCAGTCCTTTGAAACCTGTCTTAACCAAGTTCGGCTGCATTTAGTTATGAGATAATAAAACAACCAGTTTAAACTTACAAGCTTGATATTTTAAAAAATGGTTTAACCTGAA
Organism: Maratus speciosus; assembly: GCA_963932465.1. NCBI lineage: Eukaryota > Metazoa > Arthropoda > Arachnida > Araneae > Salticidae > Maratus > Maratus speciosus. The sequence goes on from OZ010791.1 coordinate 149,165,415, forward strand.
GTTTCATGTATGCATAATCTTAATTTAGAATTCTTAAACACGAACAGTTGTATCTGTGCACGTTGATACACAAACGCATGTATCTATATTTTGTCTCAAAATGATTAACAATTAAAAAGAGTTAACTTCATTAGAATCTGAAGCAAAATGATACAATTTTTTTTCCTTGTAAAATATAAATAGTAAATTACTTGCATTAATTTTATACAGATTTATGACTAGGATATTGTGATTATTTGTTTTTTGAAGTATTGATATGCCATTGTATGTATACAGTTTTTGAACGCTTTCTTTCTGGCCATTAATTATTGGTATTGATTGTCAAATTGAACTGTAATATAAAACTGTGTTATGTGACTTTCTAATGTATTATATCATTTACATCATTTTTAAATGTGCTATATTTATGTATAATTCACATTTTAAGAATATTATGGAGCTTTAGTAAGTCAAGATTTTCAGGAGGTGGAAGAAATATCTCCATTATTAAAAATTATTGTATTAAGGTAAAAAGTATTAAATATAGACAAAAAATGGCTCTTCTAGCTTAAACCTTTGATTGTCATTAACGGGATATCTCGAGGTGACACTCAAGAGATTAAAAGTAGTTTAGTAAAATTTACATATGTGATATATTTTTCAAAGTATACTATTTATGCTTACATATTTAATTTTAAATTATTGAAATTGTTTATATATTCTCAAATTTTTCATTATTTAAATAAAATCTTATCAAAATATGATTGCAAGCAATTCCAAATTCTATTCTATTCTAGAAAATGCTGGATACGTAATAACTCTAGATTAATTTTAACACAATTATTCTAATTGGTAAGTAAATCATATGAGATGTAAATTTTCCAACTTGACAAAAAATGTCCGGATCAGGATTCAAGCAGGGATCCCTTGGCTGAAGCCGGCAATGCTCCTGGAATTCCATTACCTGTGATTTATTCTGTTGAGCTGATTCAGATATCAGTCCAGATGAATCAATAAGGTTAACTGGGTGAATTAGATCCACCAGATTCATCCGGGATAGCTCAGATGGTAGAACATTGACAGCTTCAGCCAAAGAGATCCCTGGTTCAAATCCTGGTATGGACATTTTTCGCCTAATTGAAAAATTTACACTCATATTATTTATTTACCAATTAGAATAATTTTGTTAAAATTAATCAAGTTAACTGATGTTGCCACACTAAAAGATATTTTGAATGTTAACTAAATAATTTTGATTTCAAATTCTATTGATATATCTATTCAATTCAAATAACCCCAAATATTAGTAATGGAAAAATATGTCCTTGAAAGAAATTGAGAATGAAAGTTTTTGAATGGTACTACAATTAGTACTTAATTATCTGAAAATTTATTTGTACTCTTTTTTATTTAAAAAATCAGTCATTTTAAAATGTTAATACTGGGAAAAAAAGTTCTATTTTTATTAGTTAGCTTTATAAATCACTTTATTTTGGATAATTACAAATATTCCAGAGATAAAACAATTGACTTAGCAATGCAAAAGAGAAAATTAAGCAGAAATTGAAGTTATAAGGCAAGTAAATTCTAATAGCTTTTGCTATCAAATTAAAAAGCCAAGGAACTTTAATTTCCTTTATATGCATTTTTAAATAGTCTAAGCTTATCCAGTCATTACTATTCATTTTGGAATTTTTTAATAATTTTAGTATTTGCAAAAGTGATACAATTTTGTTAACATAAATGTAATGACAGAATGTAAAATCTGTTTAATTGTAAAATTATTTAAAGTATAGCAGAAGTGTAAGTTTGGTAATCAAATCAAGTATTTGTACTTATAAAAATATTACCTCAGTTTTCAACGATATTTGACAACAACTCTTCTGTTATTTTTTTTTTTTTTTTCAAATAATAAAATAACTTAAGACTGGCTTATTGAAGTTCCATTATATCAGATTGAAGTTCCATTATATCAGATCATATTTTAGCTCTTCATCAAAATATTTTCTGTTCATATAATTTGATTTATTTCTATAAAATGCAAATCTGTATATATTTGTAAATATATTATCCAGCAGATTGTAGATTTTATTTTTAAACATTTCCTAATAAACTTCATTTTATTGATAGCTCTATTCTATTCAAATCTGAAATCATCCCTGAAAAATATTTTGTTTTAAGTGAATTTAGATGTATAACTACTCAAATTGAAAATGTATGTAAATATATGGCCAATGGTGCTTTTGAAAAAATTATTTTGTTTTCCCTTTAAATAAATCAAATTATTTATACTAATTATTCCATGTCTTTTCTCTTATAAAAAGGAAACAATCCAAATTTTGTATGATATAATGAATTGATATTTTGAAATAAATTTCATTTAGAAGAAGGAAAGAAAATTTGTTTTCATAAAATAAGCAAGAACATTTTTCTATTTATAAACATATTTAAATAACCCAATATATCAACTTTAATTTTAGCCCATGTATGGGATACTACTCTTATTGTGATTTAATTTTTGATAGATTTGCATTATTTAAATTGTGGTTGTCAACCTTTTTCTGGTAACGACACATTTTAAATTTTTACTCCTAATCTCTACATTTTATATAAATAAGCCATCAGACTAGAGATTATCGCATTTCTTTCCATATATATTTAAAAAAAAAAATGATCTAATAGATAAGATAATTGCATCAAAATAATAAAAAATAACCAACATATTTTCCATAATGTGTCTTCATTTCCAATAGACAATATAAATGATCCATTAATTTCAGAGGCTGAATGCACTGGACTAATACCATTCTACTTCGTCTGTACATTCTCTAAATTTTTTATTATTTGAATGTGTGCATGTTCTTTATAAAATTTTTATTGGCTTACAATGTTAATTGTAAAAGTTTACATTTATAAGTTGTAACTTAAAAAGAAAAATTCAGTAGAGCACAGAAGCTATAGACTTCATAACTTGACAACTCTACTTGCTCTGACTCAGGCTCTTTTCTCTCTGCATATAAACCAGTGTTGGGTACGCTCACAAAAAAAACGAACTAATTCAAACTCAAATTCAATTTCTCAAAAATGAGTCAAGTTCACGTTCAAACTCAAAATTTTTCAAACGAACTCGTTCAACTCAAACTCATCTATGAAAGTGAGCAAAGTTCACAAAAAACTCGTTTTTTTTTTTTTTTTTTTTTTTTTTTTCTTAATGTATATATATATATATATTAGAACTTTATCGTCCAAATTTACAAAAGTTTGTGAACTAATCTTTTGGTTATTTGATGTAAGGGTCTTCGTTGGCCCCGGCCCAATTTTCCTTCCCGACACTCGGTCCGAGATTGGTTTGGGTATAACTTTTTTCTAGAGATTCGGACCGATATGGATCGGGACTGGATTTATTTTCCTACCCAAGTCGGGGCTGGACTGCATTCTTCTTGAAGTCTGAACAGGCAGAAATTTTCAGTCCTGGTTCCAACCCAGCTCATATGAAAATCATTGACAGGCACGGCTCTGTAAAAATATCAATAAAATTTGGCCCGGCCCAACCTTTTTTTTTTTTTTTTTTTTTTTTTTTTTTTTTACAAAAAATGCACATATTTTTAAATCGCCATCATTCCACAATTAAAATTGGTATATTTATTTTTATTATTATTTTACATGGGTAGAAGCATTTCTAGGCAATAAAATTAAAGTACGGTAAAACCTTAGGAAAATAACCTGCCTATGACGGAATCCCGAGTTTAACAAGAAGAATAAAAAAATATGTTGATCTATGTAAATTGAGAATAACAGTACTTGTGAAAAGAAAATAATGCATTTACAACAGACGGTGAACCTGCTCATAAAGGAAACGGCCCGTAAAGGAATTTTTTTCTTTCCTATGCAATTCCGTCTTAGAGCATTTTATAGTATAGAATTTTTATTTTTTTTAAAAATCTCCAAGCCATAGAATGTGGATTAACGGATTCTAGGAAAAAAAGTGACCGGAAAAAACGTGACAAGAAGAAAAGTGACAGAAAAAACAAGAGCGGAAAAAGGTGACAAGGAAAAACGTGACCGGAAAAAACGTGACAAGGAAAAAAAGGGATTGGAAAAAACATGACACGGAATTGATAAATATTGAACTTATTGATAAATATTGAACTTATTGATAAATATTGAACTTATTGATAAATAATTACTAAAAACTAACAAGGTAACAAATGTCTGATTTATATCATTCTCGTAGGCAAAAATTCGCTTTAAATGTTTGTGAATGCTCTGTAAAAAAGTGAGAATATTCGCGCACGAGACGTATTTATCACTACTTGAATTTTGACATTCACATTGTCATTGAACGCGAATATGAATATTCTTCGTCGATGTCTACAAACGCGAATATTGAAATGGGGTGTGAATATTCGCATGCGAGAATGCTCGTTTTAATCACTACTTGATTTTTTATATTCGCGAACACAATTTGCGGGATACTCGAGATTTCGGTTCCGCGGTTTCGGCCTCAATGTCATTTCGTCCAGGCCGTTTTGGTCCTTAGCCATTTTGGTCCCTTGTCACTTCGGTGTCCACCAAACGCTGTATGGTTCAACATCATTTAGGCCCTTTATAATTTTTTATCACCCCCCTCCCCCAAATTTTATAAAAAGCAGAATATACGAGTCCGAGAAATTTAAAATTTTATAACTCGTAATAATGAAATCACAGCGAGCTAAAATTTTGTGTGATTGAACAGTGTGACGTAATTTTAACATTGACTAATTATCATCAATTGAATAATAAACAAAAACTGTGTTTGCTCTTTTTCTTTCAATTACATTAATAATAAATGTGTGTGATTAAATTAGACACTTATAAGCATAAGTAAATATTTCCTCAAATTACTCCTCTATAAACCCTTTTCTAATTAATCATAATTAAGATATTATTTATTGAAGCACAAATATTTAATTTTTCTTATTATTTTTTAATACAATATTGCATCTCATAAATTTGTTTTAATAAGTTACTTTACCATTGTAAACATTGGGAAATCAACAGAGATTTGCTTACTAGTGCATGCTGAGATAAATATTTTGTTCTCAAAAACATTTTTAGTCCCCCCCCCCCCCCACACACACAGACACACCCTGCTCTTTCTTTTTATAATTGTTGCTTGCATTTTTTTTTTTTTTTTAAGTCTTCCCACCGCTTGAAGCAGGTTTTTGTGAGCAAATTTTATTGAAATTAGGCCGATAGAAAATTTCCTGTTCATCTCTTAAATTTTATAATTGAAAAATCTGAAAATTAAAACTTTAAAAAAATTCTAATTCATAAAGTGACGTATATCTTAATTTGTTACAGAATATATTAACATATTCTGTATTAACAATCAAAGAGAAAAGCTCACCGCTATTTCTTACAAGAACCAAAAAATATACTACATATAAAACGAATCTGTAAGACATTTAGATCTATCTGTTGGAAGGATATAGCCAAAGATTCTTTTATACAGCTATATTAATTTAATAGCAATATCAGCATTAAGATTTTTTTTTCTTATTACTGCTACATTTTTTTCCCTCCGTAATTTTTAACAAGTCTATTCTCACAACAAAACTTGCTACTTTGTGATACATTTATGCAATAATTTTCATTCTTAAATGTGTAGATTTTACCGTTATTTTATTCAAATAAAAAGAAATTGAATAATCTCCCTCTTTTTTTTCCTGTAAAAGAAAAATATATTTAAGAAAATGGTGTCAAAATGGACGTTTTGAACGAATTTTAGTGAATCAAAACAACCATAGAAAGTTCGTCATCATGGTGCATTTAAAAATAAATCATGATGCAATAAATTTAATAGAAATGAAAAATAGTAAATTAAATATAGCTTTTCATTTTAATTTATTTTTTAACGTTGCATATGTACTATTATCTTCCTTTTTTTATGATTTCAACTTACGAGCAATAGAAAAATTGATATGATGTCAAATTAAAAACTCAAATGGTACGGTTCATTAAAAAAAAATGTTTGTGTTATTACACATAATTTATCTTGATACGAAAGTTACATACATTAGATACATAAGATTTTTACATAAGAATTTTATGAAAAATTAACAATATTACTTTAAAAAATATATTGCTGTGTCTTTATAGATATGCATTGCCCGTAACCAAAATTTGGAGTGTGATCGAATTAAACCCTAGAATAATTATTTGAATAGATTTGTTATTAAAGAGGGGCTCGGCTCCCTACGAGATACTCTCGCCAATACACGCCCAGTCTCATCATGCTCGAAACCCAAGCTTATTTGCTATGTTTTAAAAATATTACATGATTACAAAAGATTCAATGGTAGTATCATCACGGCTAATCGAGATCTTCTGTAACTGGGTTGCCATGCATTTCAACCATTGATTTGGAAATTCATCGGTTCCCAAGGCCGCATCCACCGCTATAACGATAGCTGACGGCCATTTTCGTAATTAAGTAAGATCAAATACCATATTTAAACATTACTATACAAGAATAATAACAAAGGCAAATTATTTCAGTGAATTATTTCAAAATTTTATAAGAAATAAGAAATTTATAAATAAATATGCGGAACTTTTATAAAATTTACTAAGAAAATATTTCGGTTAAAAAAAAAAAAATACAGCTAAAGTAATGCCGTTTAAGTTTTTTTTATGTTTAAAAGAGTCCCGTCTAAAATCAATATGATTATAAAACATTTCTAAAAGGTATGTATAGAATAATCACGAGGCATCTTTTAACCGTTCACAAACTGTACTATCGTAAATCTGAAGTCATGATAGTCATAACTATCTATACCCCACCCCTTCCCTCTCAAACACATATTTAGATAAGAAAAATTAGATTTTTTAGAAAATTAAGTAAAAGTAACAATAAAGCTATTTCCCCTCTTGTAAAATAAAATCTAAAACTGGTATTAATGAAAACAAATATACCTTTGAATATTATCTGCTCTTTCATACACAATATGGGTCAGTGGTAGAAGAAAAAGTAAACAACCCCTACCAACTCAGCAACTAATTGTGATAGAAGAAACTTACTGGTACCAAACAACTGCAAATAAAGTCTACTTTTAAGGCTGTTCTCAACTACTCTGCTCAACAAGCGCAAAACGTTTTGACATATTTACAAATTCATTTTTTAACGGAAATATATAAATTTGGAAAGCCTGGCCATGGAAGCGATTCGGAATTAAACTGTGTTTTCTATTTTTTGATCAATCGATTACCTATTGAGTTATAAGCTATTTTGATCGCGTGACAAACACGTTTTTAGCCCGCTCTTGAGTGCTCTTTCTTCCTTCGCGCAGAAATTCGGTTCAAAACGCCCACTTTAACATTATTTTTTGAAAGATCTATTGCGTTTGCGAAAAAAATGGAAAAAATAGCTCAATTGCATAGTTTCTGAACAACAACACCTGCTAGTTTCATGCATTTTTGAGCAAAAATAAATTAAAACTTATGTCAGAAAGTTGCCCTTTTGGATTTGAGAACACCCTTAAATGATGTATATAAAATTTGCTTAGGAGGCCATCTACAAATCAAAACCAGACCAGACTTTATTGTTCTTTTCAACAGCAATACCTAATTTTGACACTGTATTTTAAATTTTCGGTTCAAACTATGCATAGAAATGAAAATTTAAGTCATTTGGATGATAAGATTTTGAATTATAAACATTCAAAATTTAGAGCTGTTAAATTACATTTTCATATTTTTATTAATATCTCCTGAAATTATAATCCTAATGGGATAATTTTGTGTGTGGTTATAATACTAAAAAACCCAAACATAAATACATTGAATTTGTAATTTTAAAAATTTCATAATATAAATTATGAATTATGAAATTAATATTAAAAAAGAATATGATATGTAACCTACTATTTTTTTTTTCTTTTGAGAGAGATTTATATTTATTATGACCTGCTTTATGCGAATTCTGTATTTAAAACTTCTTTCCCAAGTAGTTTTCGAATTATGATTAAAAACTGTCAAAATGGTTTAAGGGGTCATCTAGAAAAGCACAATTTGAAAAAATATATTTTACTCATTTTATTGAAATTTTAGGCTGGCAATAATCAAACGATATTAAGCGAGTGAAACATTGGCAAGAAAAAAAAGGGTACATTAATGGTGTATTCAAAAAATATCCCCCCCCCCCCCCCTTCAACAACTCAAAATTTTCGGACGCATTTTCAGACTCATTTTTAAAGGTGAAAACATGAAACTTGCTGACACGATTTTGGAAGAGATGTATAAGTGGCCGCGTGCTTTCATTTTTTGCTCAATTCATTAGAACTTGATTTATAGACATGCATTTTCTCAGTACGATCATTATTTTCATTCCCGGATCTCCCGCTTCGGAAAATTCGGTTCAAAACGCCAACTTAGACAGAATTTTTTTTTACTATATTTTCTGCATTTATCAAAAAATCGAGAAGCACGGCACATTATGTAGTTTCTAAATAACAGAAGTTCCCAGTTTGATGCGTTTGAGAGTAAAAATAAATTTAATAATGAATCAGAAAATAAGCAGTTTGGATTGGAATACACCCATAAAAGTAGACTTTATTTCCAATCGTTTGGTACCAGTAACTTTCTTCTACATTAATTTGTTGCAGAGTTAGTCGGGGAATTTTCTTTTTCTTTTTTTTCCCCCCACAGCTGTACGATTCACAGAGAATGTTAGTTAGCCAAAGGAAAGTGCTGTAGTTAAATTATTATCTTTGAGATGAGACATGATACCTATACATTGCTTCCTAGAATTTAGCTTAGGAGTTGTACGACCAAGGACATTCTATTATTCTATGCAAAAGGAGAATTGATGTCTTATCTCAGAACGTACAATAGAGTTCCCTCTTTGCGCTTCAGGCATATATCCAGACCCTACCCTGTAGACCAAGGAATCAATCTCATAGCAGGCATGTCTGTTGTTATGTTGTTTATCACTTATGTGACTTTGACTGTGCCCCCGCCCCCGCCCTCCAAACAGTATTTTTACAAATCTGCTTTTTTATTATACAGCTTTAAAAGTTATGTTTTTAACCCTCCTTTTTTTCTAAACTACATAAATTTTTTAATGAATCCTTATTTGAATGTTGAAACGTCTAAGACTCTAAGTAATCATTAATGTTGCTATTATGTATTTTCTGTCTTGAGAACACATAGTAATTTTAAAATATACTGTAAAATTATCCCATAAATATGTATGCAGTACTATTCTTTAAAAGAATCTTAATTGTATGTTTAGAAAAACCTGAATTTTTTGTAGAAATTGAGTCAAGCCTAATTTAATTGATTTTCCACGGGTCTGGCCTGTTTTCACTGATTTTTGTACGAGCCGTGCCGGCCGTGAACTGTGAAATTATAAACGGGCCGGGTCGGGCTTTGGCTGAACTTTTAATGGCCGGGCCTGGAAATTCCGTCCCGTGCAGACCTCGATGCCGTCATCTCTCGGTAACAGATAAAGACATTTATAGGCAATTACTTCGTACAATTTCCATGCTGTAACGAAGAAGAAAATTATTTTAAAAAATTATAAATTCGGAACGTCCCAAAAATGGGACTCTACGCATAAATGGGTTAAAAGGTAGCTAAATTAAAATATAGTAAAACGTGTGAAAAAGAACCTGCCTCTTACGAAATCCTCTTTTAATGCGAAAAATATATTGATCCATGTAAAATGAATGTTCTAATACGTAATACAATAATATATAATTCATCTACACCTGCTAAGAAGGGAACTTGTCTATAACGAATTTTTTTTCTTTCCTATGCAATTCCGTCTTAGAAGATTTTACTGTAAAGCATTTTTCAGATATTTAAGTCTTCAATACATGGAATATGGATCAACTATATTAATTTTAAATGAAACATTTACATGCAATAAATAGCGATTCATTAAAAAAAAATAAATATCGCAATAACTTCTATAAATAAGAAATCTATAAACATGACAATAAAAAGCATAGATAAGTATTTTTGGTCAGAACTCCTCGTACGAGACAAATTTTAAACCAAATTGACGTACAAATCAATGTTTTGTAGAAATTCATTCGGGCCGGGTCGGTCTCGGGCCGAACTTTTAGCTGTTATGGCTGGCCGGGTCGGGCCAATAAGTTTTTCTCTACGAGCCGGGCCAATATTTTTTCTGTACTGACCGGGCCGGGCTCGGGCAGAGCTTTTAATGTTTATACCAGACTCGGCTGAATTTTTCGTCTATGGATCGAGCCGGGCCCGGGCCTTGAAATTTCGGCCCGCGCAGACCTCTACCATAGACTGCATAGCACAGGCACCACCGCTCCAAAATACAATTTCTACTACATTTCTTTCTATATATCCTATTGTAAGCTGTATTGATTTTATAATGGACCTCTATTTGTATGCAAATATCTGAATTATTATTGATACCGTTAATTCATTTACACGGATTGAAGACTTAAAAATCTTAAAAATTCTATATCGAAAAACCTTCTAAGACAAAATTGCACGGAGAGAAAAAAAAAATCGTTATAGTTAAGTTCCTTTTTTACCAGGCCTGCCGTCTCTTGCAAATGTATTATTTATATTCAAACGGATTATTATATCCATTTTGAAGATCCAAATCCACCGATCAAGAAACTTTTCCGTTTGAAACAGGATCTCGTCATACAAAGATTCTTATAACAGGTTTTACAGCACTGTATCCCCACCTCTAGAAATGCATATGTACTACTATTCTTTAAAGATAATTTTAATTGTAGAATAATGGTAATTTAAAAAAAAAATTCGGAAAAAAATGTTGACCGAAGGAAAATAGTTCCTTAAACAGATGTTTACACGAGTCAGACTGGGACAGGGCAATAATTTTCACAAAAGCAGTGGCGATCAAATTTTTGTCGGTGTAGACATCTAGGAAGAGTAAAGCACAGGCCCAGAAATAAGTTCGGTTCGGCCCAGCTCGAGCTTACAGAGAAACCAAGGCGCGGGGACAACCCAGAAAAACTGATGATCAGACTCGACCCGCCCCGAGTCCGTTTAGGCCTCTAAATGGCATTTGAATGGGAAAAACGTGTTCTTAATGGCTGGAAAAGTTAAAAAAATAAGTTATGAAAAAATTGAGTTTGAGTTGTAAATTTCGTTCAAACTCACGGATTTTTTGAGCTTTCGTTCAGTTCACGTTCGTTTATTAAAAAGTGAATCAAGTTCAACTCAAAGTTCACAGAAAGTGAACTAAGTTCGTGAACTTTCGTTCAATGAACGCGCTCATACCCAACACTGATATAAACATATGGATTGTAACATACATATATATATTTTAAATGGATATAGAAGCATAAATTTACAAAAAAAAATAAATAAATAAATAAATACTAAAGCTAACAATGCTTTTTTTTTTTCCATCAGAATGTGTGAAACACTCAGCATTTTATTTAGAATATTTTCAATATCAGATATTTAATTTGAAGAAAAACTGTGCAAACTGAGAACCTTTGTCTTTACTTCTATCACATTCAATATGTTCCCATTAGTACTAATTATATATTTAAATGTATAAATTTATAAAAATTTTGTGGGTGCAGTAGTTAGACTCCTTGATGTAAATATGGTGACATTTAAATTTTGAGGGTTTAGTAATCTCTTAGTAATGGTAAATAATCACTATTCTATTGTTATAAAATTCCTTATTCAGTATGGACGTTGTTCTATAGTATATATCTATATTATACAGCAACATATATTGATGGGATGATTGTGAGCTGGTATGAAAATAATCAGAAATATCTGCAGTGGGGAAATGAAATTAAGAAAGGAGATACGAAATTTTTCATTAAAAAATGACTTATAATTGCATTTGAAAAAAGTACTAAATTGATAATGTACTACATTATTTATTAAAAATATAGATGAATTTAAATTGTATGTTAAATGTATAATTTAAAAACATGCAGTTCTAATTAAAATTTATTTTACTTGCATCGAAAATAAATGATTTTAATTCACAAAGATAATTACTGCAATTTTTACGTACATGCTTTTTTGAAATAACACATACGTGAAAAGAATGTTTACCTTTCTACAGGGTTCATACCCCTTTCTCAGAAGAAAAATTAAACACCTTATCCAAATTTCAAGCACCTTCTCAGAAATTTCTGAAATGGAAATTTTAATACTACAATGTTTTTACAATGCAAAACTATTAAGTGCAGAAAAACTTTTTCATCTTTCTCAGGTAAATACATTCTTGAATGTGAAGTGTTATAAAAAGAAGCCTCTGGAAAATATAGTGTGTCCATAGCGTAAAGTCATGGTGCACTTTTGCCCGGTCACAGGAAGTCAATGAAACAAGATGGAAATGTGAAATCTTCATCAAATAAAAGAAACTCCAAGTTTCATACCTGTTCAGTGCAGTTTGATGTGGCCTCCATTTGTTGTCCTACACACATCTAAACGATATTCAAGTTCTTCCCACACACAGTTAAGGATGCCTGGTATAACAGAGTGAATAACGTCTGTGATTCTATGTTTCAAATGGAGGCCACATCGAACTGCACTGAATAGGTATAAAACTTGGGGTGTTTTATTTTATGAAGATTTCACATTTCCATCTTGTTTCATTGATTTCCTGTGACCGGTCAAAAGTTCACCATGACTTTGCATTTTACTTTCAAATTTGTTGTGGTCTAACACTTGACAATCTTGCATTGTTATGGTGATTTTATACAATACATAGTTTTCAGGTGACTAGCAGCTACAACAAATCACTCAGGGCTTCCATTATTATTTTTTTATCAGCTTGATCCTAGACATGGAAGGGGAGGAGGAAAGGGAAGTACGAACACATAGTATTCTCACTTTCTGGTAGGTTATAATGTAGAAAGAATGTGGGAGGGGAAAAAAAAAAAACACATAAGGTTTTAAGAATTTTTTTTAAGCCCAAAACTTTACTATTTTGTTTTTAACATTTGGAAAAAAACCCAAAAAAATTAAGCAGCTATCAAAGAAAATAAATCCAAGCACACTTTTTTGCCCTGTTTTGAAGGTTAAAGATTTCAACAGGACGAGCTAACTTCATCAGATGCTTATTTTTTTAGAATATCCTTCACCACTGTCTGAAAATTGCGGTGGACATAAATGACCCAAATTTATGCTTTTAAGCTAATGAAAATCATGTATGAATGATTATAGAACAGAATATTAGCAAACATTTAATATTTGATTGTTTTCGAATGACCTGTATATTTGGTTGATCTTCACTTTGGAGCTACCTATGAATGAATGTTCTGCCAGATAAACAGGAACTCTGATTCTAAAATAGAAAACATACCAGAATTCTGGCAAAAAAAAAAAAAAAAAAAAAAAAAAAAAAAATGAATACAACTGCTTTTATAGTTATTTTGGAGATATTTACACAAACATACATACTCTTCTTTTCACAGGTTGTTTTTATATTTCATTGCAATTAACTGAAATATATCAATTCAGTTGAAACTGCCAAAATCTTAGTTCTATTAAAAATTCATACACAATAACATGCTTTTTAAATAAAATTTAATATTTTTAATTGAACAAGTAAGAAGTCAATATGCACAGACAAAACTTTCAGTTATAGATGATATATAAATGACAGCTATGACAGTTAAATATAAATATGACAAAATCCTTAAAGAAGGAATAAATATGATCTTAAAAATGTTTTATTTTTCTGCCTCTAACATTTCTTTTAGTTGACTTTTCAGAGCCATTAGTTCAAAGTCTGGTATGTAACGTATTTCATTATGTTGTTCTTCATGAGGATGAATGCTGACTTTAACACCAGCTGGCAATGATGACCGGATTACTTCAAAAAATAAGGGAGCAGAATAAGCAGCTAAATTAGTCACCTAAAATAAAAAAAAGTACAAGGTTATAATTTAGACAACATTCATTAGCTGAAATCTTTCACCAAAATTTAATTTATCATCCAATACAAATGAGTTAATATGCACATTTAATAAAACATTCACTACCTGAGGTAAAAAGCCGTAAAAAAAATTTCTTTGTTAGCCGAAATATTCATTAGCGCTGTACTTGACTTGAATAAACAATTTCAAAATGTACTTCATTGTAATGGAGTGTTGAAAAGTGGGTATAAAAAATAATTAAATAAAATATTTACAATATGCCAGAAATTAAAGATTATTATTTTGTAATTAAATGCTCTAAATTTATTCAATCTTGCAAATTATTGGCATACGCACATTCTACGAGAGGCAAGCTACCATATGGTGATTAATCCATGAACAAATGTTTTGTAAAAAAAAATTTATTGATTAAAGTATTTAAATTAATTGCCTCAATTTAATCATGTTTTTAAATGAGCCAAAGATTAAATTTCTATTTTTATAGAAAGGATAACTACTTTTGCAACTTTGAGTCTATTGCACTATCGGGTCTATATATCAGGGCTGGGCCTGAAAATTTCAGTCTGTGCAGACCTTTCAGAAAAAAGAAGTTCTGCCTCGGCTTGGCCGAGAAAAAATAAGTGTGACCTGAGCCTCCAGAAAAACAAGGGCTCGGTTCAGCCTGAGTCTTGTGAATGAGAATTGGCCAAGGCACGGGCAACTTTAGTATTGGCCTAAAAAGCTCTTGTTTGTTAGAGATGGAGCCATCTCCACCAAGAAAGCTGCCGTAGAAGGAGAGAAGCAAACTTTTTTTTTTTTTTTTTTTTTGCCGATGGGTCCAGGCAATGGATCAAGTGATTTGAGTCATGAACTTCGTCCTAAGTAGGGATGCTACGAATAGTGATTTTGGCCGAATATCGAATACAGGTGAGCCAAATAGTAACTGCTAGGCCAAATACAGAATGTTCAGCCGAATATCGAATATTCGGCTTGTCGAATACTTTTATATTTCAAAGTTTAAAGGCATTAAAATGTTAAATTTTAAAACAATTTTACATAATATTTAAAACAGAAACTTTTATTCTAATAAACAAGAGCTTTTTTCAAGTAAACTTTATGCTGAAAAAAATCTGCTTTGAGTTATTTAAGAAAAGGATAGTTATAAAACTTTTTTAATTAATAAAATTTTAAATTTCAAGGTTTCTTCTGGGAATTAAAACAGATGAATAAAATTTGCTTAAATTCTAAAAGAAACATTTTAAAATCAAAGAGAAATTGTGAAAAAACTGGAAGAAAAATTGTACAGGATCATATATTATTTGTTTGTCAGGAAGAGACTAAAGAAAAAGTAAATAAATAATACAATCTATTCAAATTTTATATGGTAGCAACTTAGCAACAATAACTGTTCTACTCCCTTTGATTAAGCAAGGAAGTTTTCATATGCATCCTAGATCGGTGTCTGGAGTGGGCAATCATTTTCAGAGATTGTAAATGTTGTTCTGAAAATCTCAGCAAGAAACAGATTATTTATTGGACAGTGTTCAGGAACTTGCATTTGTACATAATTAATTCCTATGAAAATCCTCGTGATTGGTTAATTTTCTTAAATAATACTTAACAAACAGCAAATAAATAATGTAAAAACATTCTCTTATATTTAAATATGATTTTGTTTCTAATTATTCTGAATATCTTCATAAGTTGACTCTTAAACATAGAAATTGTATAAGGTTTTTAAAAATATGTTAAAAAAGGTTTTTCTTAGGTATTCGGCTTGGCAGAATATTTCGATATTCGGCCAAACCAAATATTTGGTAACATGGCCGGATACTGAATAGATACCAAATATTCAGTGTATCCCGAGTCCTAAGCGCAGGAGAAACAAACAAGAGCTTTTTCGGCTGCTACTGAAGTTGGTCGGACTTAGGTCTGTGAAAACCTTTAGTACAATCATTGCATTGGACATGCAATTTAAATGAAATAAATAAAGGATAGAAGAGATGCATACTCAATATGTCAAAAAAAAAAGAACTTTTAAGGTCTATATTTGCAAATAATTTGAAAATTATCATTTAAAATATTTAAATGTAGGTCTCCTATTCAGATTGTTAAATATTTATATTGGTTTACAGTTAAAAATATTTCACAAAATCAAGGACATGAAAAATAAACTGAGAAAAAAATCTGGAAATGTACAAATTGAGACAATAAGAACTTATATATATATATATTATAACAATTTTGGATGTAAGTATAGATTTGTGTCTTAAATTCAAGATGAATAAAATTTATTTTTTTTATAATGCACTAGCATTCTTTTATCTTACCTGAATATTTCTTTCGTACATATTTAATGCATATTCTGTTGAAACTTTAGTTGTACCAGGTTGAAAATTGTTAATTTTCCAAGACTGGTGTGGAGTAGCCCATCTGAAACAATAAATTAGTAACATATTAGACACAGAATTCACAAAAATCATTAAGGCTGTTCTTAACTGCTTTGCTGAACAAGTGCAAAACGTTCCGACATATTTACAAATTCATTTTTTAACGGAAAGATATAAAATTGGAAAGCCTGGCCATGGAAGCGATTTGGAATTGAACCGGTTTTTCCATTTTTTGATGCATCAATTACCCACTGAGTTATAAGCGATAGTGATCACGTGACAAACCCGTTTTTCGCCCACTCTTGCATTATTTTACTACTTTCGTGCGGAAATTCGGTTCAAAAGGTCCACTTTGACATTATTTTCTGAAAGATCTATTGCGTTTGCAAAAAAATGGAAAAAAAAACAGCTCGATGACATAGTTTCTGAACAACACCACCAGCTAGTTTCAGGTATTTTCGAACAAAAATAAATTAAAACTGATGTCAGGAAGTTGCCCTTTTGGATTTGAGAACAGCCTTAATAGATTATTAATACATATTTCAATGAAAATGCTACAAAAAAATTCTTCATTCCTGCTTATAGTAACATACATGAATCGAATTTATGAATTGAAACATAATTCCATTAAACAATTTAAAGTAATCCATTAAAAAAACAAACAACAACAAAAAAAAAACAATCTTGATATTTTTTTAAATTTGCATCATAAAAGCACTTGACTTCATAAACTGATGATTTGAATATGCAGCACTTTTTGAAAAGTAGTAGTAAATACAAACCAAAATTTTTCTTACTATGTTAAATGAATTGACATCTTCCTTTGTTTACTTTATTTTACAGTTAAATAATTACTTTAAAACAACATTTCTTTGTAGAGAATAAGCAATTATTTTAAATATTTTGAAAATTCTGCATTACAGTAACAAAGGGGATTGTGGATAGGGATTACAATCCTGAGACTAAATTCCAATAATTATGAGAATTAGAATCTCTCTAATATCACCAATTTTTACGATAGCTAAATATTGTATTCTTATAGAAAAGATAATTAAAGCAAAAGTAATCTAACTTACATACGAAAATATACCAAGTTAAAAAAATTTGACTTTAAATAATTATCAAGATATATAGGATAAATTACAATTGAAAATTAAAACAAATATGCTGTTGATGCTTGACAATGTAACAAAAAACATGAAATGTCTTATGTTTCATCTTCTAGATAACTTCATTTATTTCCTGTTAAAAAGTTTTTGAATGGCTTAATATTTACAATATTAGAAAATTATTAATATTGGTAATTAAATTTTGAATTATTCTCATAACCATGCAATTAAATATTAGAATTCTGGAATATCGCAAACGCAAGATTTTCCCTAACATGAAGCTTTTTCCCTTTGAAATAAAAGAACTTAGCACACACACATGACATACAATAAAAAATCCCGGCCTACAGGCAGAGGTAGATTTGGAAGTTAAGTATACTAATTTCACTAACAAAAACTAAATCATGATTAGAGATAAACCCACTTTAACAATTTTATCGGATCACTTTTGACGAGTTTTTATTTCAGTTTTATATAATAGCTGGTTTTATCAGAATCATGTTAAGGCGATATTAAAAAAAAATACTTTTCCATGCTCAACAACTCAAAATTTTCTGGCACATTTTCAGATTCATTTTTAATAGAAAAAATATGAAACTTGCTGACATGATTTTTGAAGAGATTTATAAGCGACCTGTGTTTTTATTTTTCGTTCAATTAATTAAAACTTTATTTATAAACAATTATTTTCTCAGTAGGACCATATTTTTCGTTTCTAACACAATCGCTTCGGGAAATTCTGTTCAAAATGCCTACTTTTACATCATTTTTTGAAATATATTCTGCCTCTATCAAAAAATCGATCATTACGGTATATTATATAGTTTCTGAATAAGAGAATCTACCAATTGAATGCGTCTGTGAGCAAAAATGAATTTAAAAATGAGTAAGAAAATAAGCAGTTTTGGATTTGAATATACCCTTAATAAGATGATTTTTTTCTTCAACCGCTATGCATTTTTAATTTGTTTTTGCTGTAAGAATTGGTCCTATCAAAAACTTGTCTATATAAATGTTGTAGACAATATTAAAGGGATATATGATAAATTCATGGGGATTTTATGTCTTCTTCAACCCCCCTTTTTGTTTTCGCTTTTAATTTTTTTTTTGTGGTAGGAATTGGTCCTATCAAAAACTTGTAG
The DNA here is from genome assembly GCA_963932465.1 of Maratus speciosus. Classification (NCBI taxonomy): domain Eukaryota; kingdom Metazoa; phylum Arthropoda; class Arachnida; order Araneae; family Salticidae; genus Maratus; species Maratus speciosus. The sequence continues at coordinate 149,183,921 of OZ010791.1, forward strand.
ATAATGTTAAGGACATTTATAATAAAATTAATTGGATTTGATATCTGGAGAATTGACGAAGTTATGAATTTTTTTCTCCCAAAAACACTATTTTTTGCACCCCGTGAGCCCATTTTTAATTTTATCAAAAATCTGTGATACATAAATTTTTGGCCCTATTTTTAGAAGTAATAAAAACTTTAAACTGATTTGATATGTACAAAAATCAAGAAGTTATGGGGTTTTTTTTGGTTTTCACAAAACCCCTCCCTATTTCCATCCCTTGGTCTGATTTTGCCTAGTAATGAACTTGACCAAGATTTTATGCCCCTTGATTTTATCTATCAGTTTGGAAGAGATTTGTGCAGAATTGTGGAAGTTATCATGTCCAGAAGAAAGTGATATATATATATATAGATAGATAGATATAAATATATAGAAAGTTTTTTACTGAGGGTGGTTTTGGGTTCTAGGGGTCATGATTGTTGCAGATCTGCAAAAATTTTTCTGAAATTCCAACATAGGGGAGAATGTAATAGGTAGTATTTCATACGGAATCTACCTAAAATTACATAGATGTACTGTTTAAATTTCTAAATAGTTGTTAAAATTCAAAAAAGTAGTATAATATGAATAATTAATTACATACCACAAGAAAAAAAAAGATTAGTTTGAATACTTCATTGTTCTTTAACTAATCGGTTTTCCTTTGATAATATGATCTAAGAAATATAAAGGCATCTAAAGTATCATCTCAAAGTCCCAGTTATGATAGCAACAATGTCTTTTTTTTTAGTGAAATGCCATACTGGTTTAGACACTCTGTTCGCATTAAAATTTTTCAATACACTTTTTTGCTGTAAAAGATCCATGTAACAACTAAATTCCAGAATTTATTCAAATTAAAATTTTTTGAATCTCATTAATATTCATAAATCGCTTGTTTGCAGTAGATGTCCTTTCGTCAAAAGTCAAACTAAAATTTTACCCTGAATTTTTAGGTTTGTATTTCACTTGTAATTAACTTCTTTATTATTAAACTATAGTTCAATGTGTATGCAACCCTTTAGTCGATCCACTTAATGTTTTAAGCACTGCACTACATCTTTTACATTTAGTGCTTTTTCCATCTTTTTGACTTTAAATAGTAGCACCATACTGAAGATGTATGATTATCTTTCCTATGAGCTACAAAATCCTTTTCATTACACACCTTTAAAGCAAAATAAGTATAAACGCATGAAAAGCAAAAAAGTTAGTACATAATAATGACTATGAAACACAAATCCAACGCTTATCAGTAAACTCTAATTCAAAAACTAATTTTGTGATTCCCAGCTGCTGCAACGCCCGGCCTTCTAAAAGCAGCAAAATCGAAATAAACAAACTATTTCAATTTTCCTGATTAATAGCTGTATGAACTACATCTGTTTGCAAGTCAAAAGATTTCCATGTTAAACTATTTAATCGCTTAGAGATATACGTAAATAATACTTGATATATATATATTCTTTTTCAATGATATATAAATTTCATAAAAATTTATTTTCTTTCCAAAAGCAAAAGCCTATAAATATATTTTTAATTTCAGCTGAATATTGTTCCATTAAAAAACAAGACAATCCCAAAAATACCGGGATTTGGCAGATAAAATCCCGGGATTAAATATAAAGCGGGATATGGGATCCCCGGATTGTAATCCCTAATTGTGGACCACTGTGCCCCATGTTGAAGTTAAATACATTCTCATAAAAATGTTATTTAAAGCTTTCTTTTAAGCATATTAACTTTAAAATTAAAAACAAGTATCTTTACAAAAAAGCTGTTTTGTCTTATTTATCTATAACCTTTAATTACTAAATAAAGAAAAGTATGATGATGAAAAATTTTTACTTTTAGAAGCTCAAAACAACCAGTCAGGATAAAATGGCTCATTCTGAGCTAACAATGTGTTTTGAAGGCTGTAAGTAATCAATTAGCCTAAAAGAAAAGATTTAAAAATAAAAAATATATAAGGGGTGGTCCACTGTGTACTTGGGTTCACTGTACCCCACTCTGCCCTACATGTATTCAGCTCCTGCAATTTGGTGATTTTGATTGTTCCACTCTTCACCAAATGAAGTATTTTGTCATGATTTGACACAATGGTGATTTGACTGCGAGAAACCTGGTCCAAATTAATTAAAAATTGATATAATGTCTTAAAGATAAGATTTACATATATAGATGTTTTGCTAATCTTTTTATTATTATTATTTTTGTTTCATGAAAAAAGAAAAGGGCAAAAACGATAAATCAAGTACTAATGAAATAGTTTAAATCATCTTAAATATTTTTAAATTTCTGTATTCACACATTCTTTTTATAGCTCATATAATATACAATATTTCGGTACTTCTTAGTTATCCCGTCGACCAATTTCGCCAAATTATATAAGTCGCCAAATTATACACATTGACGTAATTTTTATTTTAAATAACGAAAGAACAAATAAATTAGTAAAACATTAATAAAAATACGAATAAAACATCGAATTAATGATTTTATTGGCCATTATTGGCCATTATTGGCATTTAATCTTACAATTAATTAATTAATGGCAAACATTATTGGCATTTAATCTTACAATTTGGCGACAGTAATTTGGTCGATGGGATAACTAAGAAGTACCAATATTTCATATGACACATTTACAAAAGTTTATTTTTCTTTTCTTATATAATATTTTATACAACTTAATATGCAAATAATTTTAAAAGGAGACAAGATCTAGTGTTGAATTTGTTTGCCATGCAAATAATAGTTTAAATAAGAACTTTTGAAAAAAAAAAAAAAAGTTGGGGTACCCAGAATTTTTACTACTAATGCTGGGATTATATAGGATAGGACCTGCTTCAAACCTTCTCATATTTGTGGGAAAGATAAGCATTAAAACTCATTAGGTCTTATTTTCATTAAATCACAATGTAATAGATGGTAAATTAATTTTTGCTAGTTTAAAAAATTCAGCTAATCAAGAAAAAAATTAAAATATTTATTCTACTTTCCCATCAAATCATTTTCTAGCATGACTATAATTTTATCATATTATTGTAAATATGCTAAATGAGTGCAAAGAAGCATTTCATATGTCACTCCTTTATATTACTATGTCAACTGTTGGGAATTATGTTGGGCAAAATATCGAAAGAATATTACTTTAGTACTCTAGTAAAAGAACAACACGTCTTTCAATCTTAATGGGGAAAGTTATTGAAATTTAAGTTAAGACATTTAAAAAAAAAAAAAAGAGTGAGGTTTTAATCTTGCACATGTTTGAATAGCAGATGATTCTGTAATACTAAAAGGCTTTGAAAAACTAAACATCTTTTTGATAAGAACTGATTATTTGAGAGATGTTAATACATCTTGTATCAATCTAAAAAGTATGCTTGATTAAAATAAAACAACATATGATCAGTTTATTTCACATAATTTTGGCTAGTAAAAATTCCGCAAAAGGAAGAGTTATGAGAAGAGTAACTTTTCTAGTTTTCGCATCATATACCAGAAAAATAGAGTTTGAAAATTTTTCATTATAGCTTGATCATAGATAAATTGATAATGAACCACAATTAAGAAACAAAAAGACAATGTGAAAAGGGCACAAATGAAAATATGGATGTTAAAAAAGGGGAGCAGACAATGGAGCATCTAAAACTCTATCATCAGTTCTCTATTTCGAACATCCATATTTTCATTTGTGTTCTTGTCACACTGTCTTTTTGCTTCTTAATATATCAGTATAATGTACAATCATCTCATTTTAACGGATATACAAGTCTATCAACTAAAGTGATCAAAATATGAAATGGACACAGAGCAAGTTTTTGATGTTATTTATAAAGATGAAATTAAGGGGAAGGAAACATAGAAATAAAACTAACGCATCAACAACATCAATATCCATGTTTAGAGCTATCTTGTGAACATGCTTCCCATAATGCTCCAGAACCGTAAAATCATATCCTTTCATCTGTATATTTAATCTCTCATAAACAGGAACTTGAGGTTTGGTATACTGCAAAATAAAATAAACTTTATATTTTATATCATGAAAACAAAGTAATGTAACTGAACTATGCATAGCACAAAGGTCTATTATAATAAATTTTCAAATGTAAGTCACATTTTGATAACTCATAAAACTTCACACACATACACAAAAAGAGTAATACCAATATTTAGTGTTCTGTAATACATATGGCAGCTGCCTTTAGCAAACAACCTGTTTGCTAAACACATGTACCTCAGAATTTAGTAAATCTGAGCAAAAAGATGTTTCATTCCATTCTATGGTAAATGTCAAACGATATATGGGGCATATTAAAATGGAAAGAAATGAGTTTCAAATGTCTATTTTTATTTAAAATTCTTGCTTAATTAACACCATTTACCAATCTTTCATTAAATCTTGATACAATCCTTTGACTATATTCATGAGTATTAAGATTTTGAATGTTTCAACTTGAACTGAAATTTTTAGACCATTCTCATTAAGGGAAAATTTTCATATTAAATATTATGAAAGAACTTAAATGAACAATAAAAAATATTCTGACAATTTAAGATTAGATAAAGACAAGGGTACCTACTCGTCCTGAAATACAAAAAAAGTCCTGAAATGTCCTAAAATATAGTAATCTGTCCTAAAATTTCTGAAATTTTGCAAGTTTTGTGCTTTATCGGCATTCAAAGACACCAAATTGGACGATCAAAATGCCAAATGGGCAACCATAAGCAGACAAGGGTTAGATGTACTTTTTAAAAGATATAACATCAAGAATATTAGGATTTTCTTCAATTATCATTAAAAAGTTGTGATTTTCGTTGATTTTTCACAAAAAGAAAAAAAAGTGATTTTTATTGATCGGTTACAAAAAATCACCATTTTTATCAATTGATCATTTAAAAAAAATGATCGTGATTTTTGTCTATTGGTCACAAAAATATTTCAATTTTTACTAATCACTCATTACAAAAAAAAATAAATAATTTGCGAATTTTATCGAACAGTCACGAAACAATTGCAATTTTCACCAATCAGTAATGCAAAAATTGCAATATTTTGGCAGCTTGGTTAAAGGATGCCACTGCCAGTAAAATAACTTTTTTTACATGTAATACAGTAGACTACCTCAAATCCGCACAGCTTGGAACCAGAGGTTGTGCGAATTTTAGAATTTTGAAAATTTCTGGTCATTGTTTTGTTTACCTTTTTTAAACAGTAATTTGAATATAATAATGCAATCGAAATTATAATGAATGCTTGCAATATAGCAAAATATTAAAATAATTAAGTAATAAACTAAAATGAAAAAAAAAAGTAAGATAATTATAGAAAAGATTAAATTATTAAAAGTAAAGGTCAAGTAAATAACAATTAATGTATAATTAAATCTGCATAATAAAGATGAGATACATTTTCCTTGAATTATTCAATGAAACTTTCCTGATAAAGGTACGCTATTAATTCACATCAAAATCATAAAGCAAGAAAGTGTTATTTCAGGTTTAGCTAGTCTTAATAACCAAAAAAACTTGATTAATACATAAATATATAGTCTTGACTCTAGAAAAAAAGGGCCGCCGGGCGGGAATTTTTCAAAAAGGGAACACTATTCTAAAAAAAGGGAACATTATCTAAAAAAGGGTAATTTTTTTCAAAAAGGGAACACTATTCTAAAAAAAGGGCACATTTTATTCAAAAAGGGGACACTTGTACCTTGTTCACAAAAAATATTTTGAACTGATTTGTTTAGAGTGCCTAGAATTTGCGATATTTTCGCGGGATCAATTGAATTGCCACGAAGTGCGTAGGAAATGTTAAAAAGGGCAGCTAGGTGCAAAAAAGAAATAAAAAGGGCCGCCGGGCACTGCGCCCTGTTAAAGCGGCTTAGAGTCAACACTAATATATTTGGTAAAAAGATTGTGATTACCAGTGATATCAACAACATCTTTATTTTTTTCAGAAATAAATTTATACTTCCTTCATGAAAAACCACAAGTTCAGTCATATTATCGAAAATCACACATTAAAATACATGCAGAATGATATAAAACTAAAAAAAACTGTAATTTTGATTTTGCCCCTACATCTAAACTGAAAGTTTCATTGTTTATATCTGTGATGATGTGCGGATTTTAGGGTTGTGGTTTTGAGGGATTTAAAGGGGGAAAAAATGTGTATATAGTGTATCATTTATCATAAAAAAAAAAAAATGTGTTCAATTAGATATTTCAGTTAGGAAGTCAGGTAAAGGTGTCCTGAAATATCACCTAGGGTTAATATAATACTACCCATGTAAAGAGCTTTTTTTTTTTTTTTTTTTTTTTTTTTATGAAATCTTTATTTTAAGACAGTAGAAGCTCCTCCCTCTTTGGAAAGTCTTTTTTAAATTGATTTTTTAGATAAGTTTCTCAAGTTTATGCATCAGTAAACATCTTTCAATGCACAGATTTTAATATAAAAAGTCTTACAATCTAAAAAAATATGAACAACATGATATAAATGCATTTTTTGTAAGGTAGATGACGCGCTCTTAGTCAATGGTGTTTTTTCAATAAAAATGTGATTTCTCGTTTCCTGTCAGTAATGTGTACAGTTATTTTTGTTTTCAGTTATTAGAACACACACAGTCAGACAATAAAAATAAAAGGTTTATGAAATTACACATGTTTTAACCATTCTGATTTCAAAAGAGGCAGAAATGTTAGTTTTAAAATTTCTGTTTTCTTCCTCTAACCTTTACAGCTTACATCATATTATTTTTTAAAAGTCATCACAGTTTCTGTGGTAGCACGAGTTAATCATGTAATCTGCAACTGACCATAAAGTGAACAAAAAGGGCAAAAATGACCCCCCCCCTTACTTTCCCTGAAGCAGCAGAAATCCTTCCAAGGGAAAAATGTCTGAATTCAACATTGATGCAGTCACAAAAGGTATTATGAATCAATCTAATCCTATTTCATTTAGAAAGGCTATCCATCAGTTGCAAGGCATGAATCATGGAACTGTGACTGAATAGAAAGCAGCTCAAAGTAATGCTTCTAGCTTAAGAAAGATACAAGTGCTGGCTAAGATGTTGCTTTGGTACATGTTTATTTTTCCATTGACAACTTTCTATATTAAAAGAACAGATAGTCAAAAATGTGATTTAAGGCAGTATTAAATAAAATAGTTTTCCACACTCAACAACTCAAAATTTTCAGACACGTTTTCAGGCTCATTTTTAAAGGTGAAAACATGAAACTTGCTGATGTGATTTTTGAAGTAGATGTATAAGCGGAAGTGTGTTTTCATTTTTCGCTCAATTCATTAGAACTGTATTTATAAACAATTATTTTCTCAGTACGACCCTTTTTTTCATTCCCAGCTCTCTCGCTTTGGGAAATTCGGTTCAAAATGCCAACTTTGACAGCATTTTTGCAGTACATTCTGCCTTTATCAAAAAAATCGACAAGCACGGCACATTATATAGTTTCTCAATAGGAGAATCTGCCATTTGGATGCATTTGAGAGCAAATATGAATTTATAAATGAATCAGAAAACAAGCAGTTTGGATTTGAGTACACCCTTAAATATGCACTTCAGTTTCAAGATCAACAAACTCAGATTTACTTTAAAATGTTGATATGTAGCAATATTCAATTTTGTTTTGTAAACCTTCCAAGTCAGAAAAGGTTACACTCCCATCTCCCCTATTTCCCTTTATTTGAATCTATGACAGTAACTCAGTAACTACCCTCTATATGGAGCTTTAATAATGAAACACTTCTTTGTTTCGACATGTTCTACCAAGAACCCATTTCTGGTGTAGTATCTACCCACTAGATTTTTATATTTTGTAAGATAGCTTTAGTCAATTTCAAATATTTTTTGTAGGCCCTCCAATTTTTCTTGCCGATTTTGACAGAAGACTAGGCATGTTAACTTCTCTCCTCATATTATTACTGATGTTAATCACTATCTTGTCAGCAAAAAAAAAAAAAAAAAAAACAATTTCTGTTTTTTACATTCAATAAAAGTAAACTTTTTGGTCCAACTGTGAACAAATGGAATTTTAGCTTATTAATGGTTTATAAGTGTGCCCCCCCCCCCCCCCCCTACACACACACACACATTGAAACTTTCTCTGGAGCTGGAGAAATCTTTCTGGGGGAAAAATTCTGAATTCAACATTGATGCAGTCACAAAGGGGTATTCTGAATCAATCTCATTCTATTCCATTTACAAGGAACTGTGACTGAATAGAAAGCAGCTCAAAGTGATGTTCTAGCTTTTGAAAGATGCAAGTGCTGGCTAAAATGCTGCTTTGGTACTTGTCTATTCTTCTGTTGACAACTTTCCATATTAAAAAAACACATGGCCAAAAAATGTGATTTAATGCCAATAATATAAAAGTGTGGCATCACACTTGATTTTGAATGCAGCACTAGCACGCGGTGTACATATTACATTTTTATTTTATTTTTGTAGATAAGGCAGTTTAGTTTTTATAATGAAGGTTAATAAGTTAACTGCAATTTCTCTGGCACTTTGAATATAAAGATATGGCATTCATATTAAAGATCTTAGATTTATAGTGAGTTTATGTGGTGCCAAATGATGACTATTTGACTGCCATTTTGAATCACATTAGAGCTTTTTGGCCACCTGAATGATTGTTGGAAATTTTGATAATTTTTTTTTACTCATGATATCAAGGCCTTGTGTATTTTTTATGTTATGTTATTTAGGATTGCATATGTTATATCTGCTTACATTTTTTAGCCTAAATAAAGAGCAATTTGTTCCTTTCAAACTCTGTTATTACTGATGTTTATTACTTCACTCCAGAAAACTTAACTATAACAGTAACAGTAGTATGCAAAAACCATAAACAAGGAATTTTGATGTGAATGGATTTATCCTGTGACTTTAAACACGAGAGTCATGTATAGTATTTTTAAATATTTTGGTAGGGTACTTTCCCAAAAATCTTCCATAGTCGAGATATGCATACGAGGCATTCTGCAACAGTTATTGGCCGAAAAGCATGAGTGTGTAATGAATGTGACAGCATGCTTATGTATTTTTGGCTTTAAATTCTACTATTTGATGACAGTTAATATATTATAGAACGCGGTTGACAGGAAAATAGAAAAGCATCACCGCTTCTGACAAAGAGTAAGAAATTGCAGCTAGAAGTGCTGATTTGAGCTGCTTCCCAAATCAGTCATTTGTTGTGATCCATGCTTCACCAATTCTCAGATTCTCTCAATGTATCAGATTTCATCTTATTGCACCAACATTTTTACTTATTTTGAAATAAAGGATTATGGTGTAACCTTACAGTTTACTTGACAGAATGGTAATATAGCTTCGAATAATAATAATAATAAAATGCCATTGCCTCTTCTTCTGTCATTTTCTCCATTTTTATCATTGTGAGAAGAAAATAAAAATAAATAAAGAAGGTCATCTGTTGATTAATTTACCTATTATTGATACTAATGCTAAATCATAATATTTGGCAACAGTTTTCTGTTTGGGAAATACTAATACAAATTAACAATACTTTTAACTGTAAATGTACCTTTTCTATCCTATTCTACATATTCTACAAAAATTTTGATTTATTTATACATCACATTAAAAAATATGAAAATGATTTTTAAAAGTTTGCTACATTTTCAATAAAAATAACTTAAGTATATTACCTTTAAATACTCTGGTTCGTCAACATATTTGGCTTTCATGCGTGAAGTACTGAATGATGATGCAGCCATGTAACATTTTGAAGATAAGATTAAGCTGACAGGCTTAAAAATTCGGTTCTGTAAAACATACAGTAATAATAAGAGCATGTTTTAAAATATTCACAAATATAGTGTTTCACATATAAATCATACATCACTAGCTTAAAAAACTATAAATATTACTCTATTTTAGAATGGCAGTTTAAAAATCAAAAGTAAATAAAGAATAAATTAATCATGTGATCATTGACATTAACTACAGAGCAGTGACAATTCAGACATTTTTCCCTATGTGGGATTTCTGAAGGCCAGGGTGAGATGACATTATGGGGTTCTGGAAGGAAATTGTGCTTCTAGACAAATAATTAGTATAAAATATCACAGCTTCCAAAGGGAGACATCTGTGACAGTAATTAAATGATCGTTTAAGTGGTTTAGTACAAATTGCGAAGGTCTTTTAATAAATACTATTGATCGTTAAAGAAATAATAAAAACTGGAGACTTCTTACTTTACAGGAGACAGTGAAGAGACAAACTGATGAAACAAACAATATTCTTTATTTCGGTCGTTAGTAGCAGTAGAAGGTTATGAAAATACTTGCTTCTGGTCACCATTTTTAGAATAAAAGAACTGAAAGAACGGAATCTCTTAATTAGAATTCTTCCGTGGGATTCCTTTAGATGAGTGAAGCACATCGTTAAAAATTAAATCTTGAAAAAGAACATATCCACATAACAAAAATATAACCCATAGTACGGCAAACTTATTCGGCCAAAAAAGAGCGGCACGGCATTCGAACGGCCGGCCAGCGGGCTGGCGCTCTGCTAAAACTACGTTAAAAGACTACATCTTTTTCAGACAACATTGAACCAAATTCTGAACTTAAAATTAACGAGTTTCAGTATTTAAATGATGAATACGGGGTTGACAAAGTAATTAAAAGGCAGACTTTAAATTGATTAGCTAAATTAATATTTACGGAAAATTAATGAGAAACGAATTACAAGCTACAGAATTAAAAATGTTTTCACTGATTGGAAAAATGGAAAGCGAAACCAGCGTTCTCCTGTCAGCGAACAGCATCAAAAGAGGGCGGCGCAACATTTCAATGACGTCATCATAAAGCAAGTTGACTTCCTCGATACGAGAGCTCCAAGAGATATGCTCCTAAAATAGCAGAGTGCGCATGCGCAAGCTGCCGATTCGCCTGAAGGCCGAGAGAAACAGATCGGCGGCGAAAAATGAACTTGCATTACGGAGAGAGGTAAAAACGTCAAAATTGCGGCGTAAAGATTGAGTTCAAATAGACATCGATGCAAAAAAAATAGCTGAAAGGAAATAAAAATAAACCAAATTTAAATACTGTGAGAAGTATTCTCACAACATCTTGATGCACCAGAGAGGAATGTCCTCTTTCAGGCCACTCTCACAGTTCATCACTGCTAAATGGAAAAATAATATGCTCTGTAATCTAAGGCTACGGTTAGGGGTGCAAAGATACCAAGCACTCGCACTGCACTATAAAGGGGGCCTTATATAAAGTTTCATACATATAATCTTGTAGGGGGAGGGTTGCATTTGTAGAATCTGTGCTTAGCACTCTTTTTTTTTAATCAAAAGCCTTGCTTTGACTATGATGCATATTTTGAAACTTACAATTAAATAAATAAAATCAATTTATGTAAAAATAGGGAAATAAAAAGTTGATTGGATGATTGGTTTAAACCAGGACGCAAAATTTTCGGTCACTTGGGCAACCGGAAATTTGGGGCTTGCAATTAAAAGGCAGCGTATGGAAATATGCTGTCATGTTTGCATCTTAAAGTAACATTTTACTCAACCAAAAATTGATAATCAATCCTGATCACTTTTTTTTGTTGATTTCTCAATAGAAAAGAGCTTATAAAACTATAATTACTATAGCCTAGTAAACTACAATAAATGAATAACAAATGAAAAAGTAAAAAGGCCGCATTACACCTTCAAGCGATAAGTACGACACTTTTAATTATAAAACTACTATTTTGGAATGTGTAATTCCTGGGCATTAGTTTTTTCACACTTTTTTTTTTTTTGACTTTCTGGGTTTGTGCCAGACTGTTGTTGTTGCCATCATGGGATAATGGGACAAGCAATGTTTATAGATGATGACTTATCAGAAAACACTGGAAAGGGTAATTTGTACTTTTATGTTAGCCAGGTGCAGGTAATAAACCACCAGGTATTGTTCCCATCACCATCATTTGTATTGTATTAAATTTCATTTAAAGCACAGATCTTTCACTCATTTTCTTTAAATATAATATAACTTAATTTAAAATACATATAATACATACATTTAAAATACACTCCTTTCAGGTCAAATAAAGAAGAAAATAATGAGAAATAACACTATAAACCAAGATTTTTTATTTCAACACAAATGCCTTGTTTCTAATTTACACACAAGAAAAATAAAGCTGCTACTCACGAGAAAAAAGAAATGCTATTGGCAAGATTTGTGCTCGGCTATCATAAAAGTACTGGATAATTTTATGTCAGGGTGGGCAGTGTTGAATTCAGACACTTTTCTCCGGAAGGGATTTCTGCGGCGGGGGGGACATTATAGAGTTCTGATGGGGAAATTGCACTTTTTGACCATTGAAAACACAAAATCTCAAATCTTCCCGGGGGAATGGGGGAGGGGGGTGTAATGTCCCCCCGGGTCACCCCCTGAATTCAACACAGGTGGTGGGGGTGGAGCAAACCCTCCTGACCCCTATAACAAAGTAAAAACATAGAACATTATGACAAAATATAAGTATAATTGTAAACTTACTGCTTGAAGATCAATGACTTTTCAAAGATGGATAACACTGAGTACTACCAGATTAAAAAAAAAAAAAAATGAAGCCAAAACAATTTTAAAATCCACCCCTCCCCTCCCCTAAAAAAAAAGAGAAAACTATGAGTGTGAAAGAAAAAAATTACAAAAAGGCATAAAAATAATTTAGAGCCAGAAATCTCACATGTAAAGCTTTACACTTGTGCAAAATGTTTAAATAAGGTAAATAACATTAATTGCATCAAAATTAATGATTGGAAAAACTCAAAGAAAACAAATAAAACAAAAGTACTGAGATAATTTTATGTCAGGGTGGGCAGTGTTGAATTCAGACACTTTTCTCCGGCTCCGGGGGAAGTTCATGATTATATTTTATAGTATGGGGCATCCATAGTACGGGGTTTATAGTACGATAATCCAACGACTTACGTCTAATTCAAGCTTACCAATTACCCCAGTGGCAGAAACACCGCGACACGGCAACATAGTCGCGGACACAAAAAATCTTTTGCGGACAATCATTGTCTGCACTAATGAAGTCAGTTTCCAAAATTGTCTGCAACTTTCAGACAATTTTTCCCGTGTAAAAAGCGCGAGTTTCGGCAAAAAATCACGCAAAAAGTGTGAATTTTGGCTAAAGATCGCGTTAAAAGCATTAATTTTGACAAAAGATCGCGTAAAAATGTGAATTTTGGCAAAATTTCGGCAAAATGTTGCATAAAAAGCGCGAATTACAGCAAAAACTCGCATAAAAGCACGAATTTCGGTAAAGGATCGCGTAAAAAGTGTGAATTTCGGCAAAAGATCGCGTTAAAAACGTTAATTTCGCAAAACATTGGGCAAAAGCATAAATTCTGGAAAAAAAATTGTGTAAAAAGCGCGAATTTTGGCAAAAGATCGCATAAAAAGCGCGAATTTCGGCAAAAGATCGCCTAAAAAGAGCAAGTTTTGGCAAAAGATCGTGTTAATGGCGTGAATTTCGGCAAAAGATCGCGTAAAAAGTGTGAATTTCAGCAAAAGATCGCGTTAAAAACGTTAATTTCGTAAAACATTGGGCAAAAGCATAAATTCTGGAAAAAAAATTGTGTAAAAAGTGCGAATTTTGGCAAAAGATCGCATAAAAAGCGCGAATTTCGGCAAAAGATCGCCTAAAAAGAGCAAGTTTTGGCAAAAGATCGTGTTAATGGCGTGAATTTCGGCAAAAGATTGCGTAAAAAGTATGAATTTCAGCAAAAGATCGCGTTTAAAGCTTTAATTTCAGCAAAAGATCAGGTGAAAGGCGTGAATTTTGGCAAAAGATCGAGTAAAAACGTGAATTTTGGCAAAAGATTGCGTAAAAAGCGCGAATTTTGGCAAAAGATCGCTTAAAAAGCGCGAATTTCGGCAAGATTGCGTAAAATACGCGAATTTCGGAAAAGGATCGTGAAATACATGCAAATTTCGTCAAAGGATCGTGAAACAAACGCGAATTTTGTCAAAGGATCGCAAACAAAACACAAATTTCATCAAATGATCGCGAACAAAACGCAATTTTCGTCGATGGATCGCAGACACAATGCAAATTTCATCAAAAGATCGCGGAAAATGCAAATTATGTCAGAGGATCATGAAAAAACGCAAATTTCATCAAAGGATCGCGGAAAAGTACGAATTTTGTCAAAGGATCGCGGAACAAATGCGAATTTCGTCATAGGATTGCGGAAAAAACGCAAATACTGTCAAAAAATTGAAAAAAAAAAAAAAAAAAAAAATCTGCAAATTCTGTCCAAAAATTGTGGGTAAAACGCGAAATTTATCAAAAGCAATGGAGAAAACGTTAATTTCACCGAAGAATTACAAAAAAAATAATTTCCTCAAAAGAACGCAGAAAAGAAAAATTCGAATTTTGTCAAGGGATCACGAAAAAAAACGCAAATTTCGTCCAAAAATTGCAGAAAAAAAGATAAATTCGTCAAAAAGCCATGGAAAAAATGTGAATTTCACCAAAGAATTACAAAAAAATAATTTCCTCAAAAGGCTGCAGATTTCATTCAAGGGTTTTAGAAAAAACTCATGCTTTTCGCGCTTGAGGCCTCTGAAGCTTCCAAAGGTTTTTAAAAGCATTGTTATTGCCTATGTGTGGTTCTGCTTATCCTTCACACTTTAGAAATTCTACAAGAAGTTAGAGGATGAAATGTTATAAGCAAAATTAATGAGAATACATCATGCTTACCATGTTTTAAATAGAATGATAAAAAATTCCTAGTTTAATTTATTATTTATTCATTAAAATGACATGCAAAATTTGCAGACAGATTATGAAATTTTAAAAGCTTGTCGCAGACAGTTACAAAACTTTCTGCCACTGGGCCAATTACCATTAATAACGGCACTCAAATTTTTAATTGTTTATATAATAACTGCACAAGTCTGACGTAATGAACTAAACGGCAATTTAAAGTCAATCTACAACAAACTAGTAATTAAAAACGGAAACCTTTGCTTAAAATTCACTTCTGCTTATGGGCTGCTAAAATGTACCAGCCTTAAATCCGAACAGGTTGAAAGCTCAAATTTTGATGATCAGTGACATGATTATATGCATGCACGATGATTGACAGCACTTCTCTCTAGCAAAATTACGTTTCTCTCCGGACCTTTGAGTTTCCCATCCTAAAAAAATGGCTGGGTTGTCATTAAAAAAAAAATCCATCGCCAAAACTTGGTTAATTTTTCCCCTCTTTTAAATGATTAAGACATTTAAAAATCTATGCATGTATATCTTAGCCATATC
This sequence comes from Maratus speciosus, assembly GCA_963932465.1. Taxonomy (NCBI): domain Eukaryota; kingdom Metazoa; phylum Arthropoda; class Arachnida; order Araneae; family Salticidae; genus Maratus; species Maratus speciosus. The sequence continues at coordinate 149,199,280 of OZ010791.1, forward strand.
TGTGCCTAGCACTCATTGTTTGTCAAAGGCCATGCTTTGAGCTTTGACCATGATAAATATTTTGGTGCGACTGAGCAACTTACCACTTCTTGGCATGTAAAAAAAATCACCAATTTGATGCATGTTTGTGTATTATCTCCAAGTTGCAACATCCACGAAAACAACGCAAGAATGGAAAAATAAAGATGGTGACAATTAAAATAAAGCCAAAAAACTTATAATTAAATAAATAAAATAAATTTATATAAAAGTAGTGAAATAAAAAGTATATGCATGACAGGATTAAACTAAGGTGACCTAAAATTTGAGGCTGACGATTATAAAGCCATATATAGCTGTCTTTTTCGCATCTTAAAGTAACAAACATTTTACTTGATCTCATCAAAAATTGATGATCAATCCTTTACACTTATTTTGTGTTTTTGTACTACTTTTACTCTGCAGAAAAGAGCTTATAAAATGTAATAAGTAGGGCTGAAGACAAGTGAGCTGCAATAAATGAATAACGAATGAAAAATAAATAGATCGCATTACATCTTTAAACAGCACGAGATTTTTAACTGTACGACTATTATTTTTAGCCTGGCGACTGCCTTTAGACATTAAATTTTGTGATATAGATAAAGTATATTTTTTCTTTATATCAAATATAACTAAAAATAATTTTTAGACTTCAAACGCAGACATCTATTTTATATAACACATTCTCATACAACTTGTGATTAAAATTTCAAAGCAGAAAATGTAGAAATAAAACTCACATACCAAAATCATCATGAAAAATCACAAATTACACTTTTAAAGCATTGAAACTTCAAAACATAAACATCGATCCCTTAAAAATTGAACTCATCCTTCAAAATATGGATGCGCACGCGCATCAATTTTTTTTTGTGTGACCTTGTGAGATTCATTCAAAAAATTCAAATCACTCTTGAGCCAAACTGTTAAACAAAAAATGAAAAAAATGTGTATATTTGAGGGAAAAAAAACATTTTTAGAAAATTTATTTCAATTATTATGGAATAAGTATATTTTAGGTATTAAATTACTAATTTTGTACGTATGAAATATTGTTATGAGTAAGCTTACTGTTCTGCGCATGATTTTTGTTAAAAGTGTTGTTGCATCAATATCAGCTATCTTTTTGTTTCGTTTGTTTTGAAATGAGACATGATGCAACTGTGAATGCGAATGTGAAAACTTCAAATCATGTAAGAATATTTTTGCTCTCATTTCTTCAACAATAATATAGTTTATGATATTCCTTGTTTTTGTGTTTATAGAATGTCCACGGTTGTCTGTGTGTATCCTCCCCTCTCAAATAAAAGAAAATTTTTTAAATAAAATGTTTTTTTTTTCTTTTGTAGTTTAAGTTTTTGGATATTTGGATTGATTATATTTTTAATTTCCTCACCTTTTTTTTCTTGTCTTTTTCAGTCTAAGTTCATATTGAGTAAAGAAGATTTTAAATATGGTAAGTATCAATTTTTTAAATGTATGAAAGTATCTTAAATTGGAGAACTTCTTGTATTACCTAAAAAGAGGGAGTAGTGTTGATATGCTGGTCCCTGTCGGAAGAAGTCGCCAAGCCTTGGCAAAAGACACATATGGTTGCCAGAATGACACGTGGGATATTGGCGTGTTGTGCCATTGTGTTGAGCCAATTGTGTTTTTTCAACAGCAGTTTCTTTTCAGCAACCCCAAGAGACAGGTGCCAGGGTCATTTTTTATTTACTGACTGACTGACAGTGGTTCACAGATTAAGTGGTTTTCGTTTGCTCCATAGCTAACGTTGCAAGATGGCTATGTGCGCTTTATTCTGTGCTAATGAATAGAAGATTAAGTTGCATAAGGCATTTCGCTTTTTATGCTTTTATTTTTGTTGTTGTTTGGTGACGGGAGGGGGGAGGGGGATTAATTAGTAAAAACGTAACATTCTGAAAATGAGTACCATTAAATATTTATTTAAAAGATTGAGGGTGTTGAATGAGTTCGTCCGCATTAATACAATTTTCTGTTTCTTAAATAAAATACAGACAAATATATAAAAATTCATAATTAAAAGATTCTTTTTACAAAAAGGAAAGAATGTAAGATTCTCTAGAATAGCCAAGGAATATTAATTTTGATATTAATATTATTTTATATCAGAACATAATAAGAAAATTTATATGCGTACTGAGCTTTTCGACGTTTTTTCCTTCATTCCTTTTCCATGTATGTTTCCGATTCATGAATAACTCAGTTTTTTTATTTATTTATTTATTATTATTATTTTTTTTTTTAATCATTGTATTGTCGGCGATCTAGACTGCTGCACGATTTGTACCGACCGAATCCGGAATGAAAAAAATTAATTCATGTTTTAATGTATGAAAAGTAATCTATAATTTTATCTGTAATGCCAATTTTATCTTTTATATAGAATAATGGACATAGCTATATTATTTATTATTCAAATAAAGTAAAACATCCAGTGCCGAAACTTGAGGGAAGCATGTGCCCCGGCGCCAAAACGAAAAGCGAAGCTTTTGTTTATCGTTTCATACAAAAGTGTATATATATAATATATGAAATACAAAGAAAATTTCCCTCGTGCATTTTAATATTTTAAAATGAGTTTTCCCCCTTAGAACAGCTGAGATTGTTCTTTAGCGTTTCTATACTTTTACTTTCGAAACCGCCACTGAAAGTGCAAGTGACTTTGTAAAAAAAGAAAGAAAGAAAAAAAAAAGAAAATGGAAAAAGTGTTAAAACTAATTTAGTTAGAATTCAAACTCAGCGCTATTCTAAACAAAAAATCATTTAAAACTATTAATATGCAAGCAAGAAATTTTTAAAAGAACACTCCCATAGCTTTAACATTAGCGTTCCAGTTTCTTAGTGTGACTAGTAATAGACGCTTTAGGCTTAACACTCAAGCTAATGTTAATCCTATTGGAGCGTTGTTTACATATTTCTTTCTTGCATTTTAATTATTATCAATTGATTTTTTTTTCTTTTGCATAGGGTACCTGAGGTTGATAGCTTTTATTGTGCGTTTGTAATTTTCGATTTTAGTAACTTTTTTTATATGCCGATATATTCATTTTTGGAATTGGTTAGAGAACCGTTTCAGAAACTGAAACTATCTTCATATAGAAAACTATAATCAAAATAGAAAAAGTACAAACCCACAATAAAATTATCGAACCCCCCCCCCCCCCCCCCCCCCAGGTACCCTATGCAAAATAGATTCTTTTAAAAATATTAAAATGCAAGCGAAAAAATTCCTGCCAGCCCGGCCTACAGGCAGAGGTAGATTTCTAAGTTAAATATACTAATTTCACAAACAAAAACTAAATTATGATTAGCGATAAACCCATTTTAACAGTTTTATCTGGCCGCTTTTGACGAGTTTTTATTTCATTTTTATATAATAGCTAGTTTTAACAGAATCATATTAGGGCGATATTAAAAAAAACTACTTTTCCATGCTCAACAGCTTGAAATTTTCTGTCATAACTCCAGATTCATTTTTAATAGAGAAAATATGAAATTTGCTACGTAATTTTTGAAAATAATTAATAATTGCGTAGCTACACTACTCCCTAAAAAGAAATATTCTCAGACTTAAAAAATGTGTGATTTCAGTTATGTTTTGTACATCTATGTTAACTTTATCTATGTTACTATGTTAACATTTATGTTAACTTTATCTATGTTAACCGCTGTTAACTTTTAATTAAAGTAATATTTTTTTATTTAGGGGAGAGGGGGGCACATGTGAACAATTTTTACATTTTTGACTATTTCTCAAAATTGTTATGAGCTATTGAACCAAAAATTGATTTATATGAATATTTAGAATTTGTTTGTTCTTTTGCTCAAACTTTTGGATGCTTTTATCACGAATTTCTAACTTATATCATCATTCTAAAAATTGTCTAAATTTGTTCACATGTGCCCCGGTAGAGGGGTAGTTGTGAACATAGCTGGGGCACATGTGAACACATGCATAAATAAGACAAAAATAATTTTTTATGAATAAAAACTGTGATTAAAAACTAATTAGATGCCCTCTTTCTAGTTGTGTAAATAAACCAATATAAATGTTTCAACATAGATACAAGAAATTATTCGTAAAATTGAACACTAATATGCTTACTCCTTTTGAGTCACTTTTAATTGTTATCTAACTTCCAGTAAATTAAAACTGTGAAGCAATCCTAAAAACATGGAATATATAGCTCAATGTTTGACAAGGGTAATTAAATTTTAAACTAAAAAAAAAAAAAAAATGCATTCACAGACTTAAAAAATACACTTGTGAACTGTTCACATCTGCCCCCATATGTTCTGTTCACAAGTGCCCCATCTACCAACTTCAACCTAACTTATGAAAAAAAAAATATTTTTAATTGAAATAAGGAAACAAAACTTTTTGTAAACTTACCTAATTAATGCCACTATAGAATGCAATGCTGATATTCTTCTTTAAAAAATGTCTTGAATGAATTTTTACTTCAATAACTTAGAAGACTTTTTTACTTCACACCTTCTAAAACAAACAAATTACAACTACCAGAAATCAAAATGGCCTATTGTTCTGAAAATTCAGCCAAAAGATGGTACCAGTACTACCATCAATTGGTAATTTTATTATTTCAAATTAACTGAGTGAAATATGTACTGTTCACATGTGCCCCCCTCTTCCCTACTTGTAAAAAGTAATTGTAATTTCAGAAACCAAAATGAAATGTTATATTGGGATCCATATTTAGAAATTTTGCCACATTACTGCATCATCTCTCTTGATATACCGTGTGGATGATTAGTTTTTAGTGATTTGAAATATTAAAATGTAACTAACATAACTTGTACAAGATAATTCAAAATGAAAAGGAACAGGCAATTTCTTTTCCTTCACTCACTGTAGAAAAATAATAATAACAATGGACAGGATTATACCTAGAACCAAGAGGTGCACTGGAAATGTAGTTGAGTTTATAGCAAAATCATGGTGAAAGGTTCCCTCACCATGTCTCTCATTTATTTCCAGTTACTACAGGTTGGTGTCATGTTTCTTTTACTTCGCTCATAATAAAATGATAATAATAACAATTCACAGGATTAAGCTGGGTTTAGTGCTTTTTTTCAAACCTCCCTTATGAAAGCCATAAATATTTCAACTGGCCTTTCTTTTCCAACCTATCTGTGGTTATCAACAAAAGAAAGGTGAGTCTTGACAAAAGAAAGAGGCTGAGATGGATTTTTTAGTATTATTTTCTGGATCCTATGACATCCTAAAAAAGTAATAAAACATGAAAAGCATTGCAGGACCGCAACAAACAGTTTTGAACTAAGAAAACCTGTCTGTTTGGACCTTTAGACCTGGAACCGAGCAGTACACAAGAAATGTAGTTGCATTTTAAAGCAAAATCATGGTAAAAGGTTCCCCTCAACCCCCTTTCTTTTTTATTTCCGGTTTCTGCAATGATATAAACTAGTTTGCTGTGAGGATCACAAAACTTTCTTGTATGTATGATCCTGGCAATAATGTGGTTGCAAGTGTCTAAAAGTTACAGGAATGGAATTAGTTATCTTGCATTCCTGGTCACTAAATTGCATCAACTGGTTGTAGACCCGGTTGAAACTGTTCACAATTGTCAGCTAGTATATTATAAATATTCATTTTAAGTCTGATTTATTTTTTCAATAAAATACTTTATAAAATAGGTATATTTTTTCTTTTTTTAATAGCAAAAAAATATATATATATTGATACATGATGAACAGAAATCTGTTTATCTTTCGTTAGATCAATCATCTTTCTTAGAGTTTGTTTTATAATAATTTGTCTATAAAAATGGATTTAATTTTATTATTAAAACTTGTTATCCCCTATATTCAATATTACTACAGTAATATTAGTAGAATCACAAAATACTTTATAATTTTTAGTAAATTTAAAATTGACATTTGCACATCAACTTTACAATTCAATTTGTATGTATCTTGCTGCACTGTATCTTGTTGTACAGATTTTACACTTCAATACAAATGATGTACTGTTATCTGCTTATCTAAATGTTAAAACTTCATTAGTTTGCCTTTTCGCCATTTGTTGTTATTCATTCATACCTGCTAGGTTTTTGATGGAAATTTATTTGCTCAAATTTTGAAGGGGTTAGCTGCTGAAAAAAAGTTAAATCTGTGATGTAAAAATTAAAAGTTTCATTATTGTTTTTAAGCAATGTATTTTTTCAGTTCATAGTTGTGAATAAAATCATTAATCAAGTGTCTTGATTTTTCCCAGTTATTTTTATTGTGAAGATTTTAAAAGGAGAAAATTGAATTTCTGTGTTCATTGTCTATGCAGATTATCAAATTAAATACAGTAGAGTCTCAAAAATCCGCACAGCTTGGGACCAGAGGCTGTGCAGATTTTAGAGTTTTGCAGATTCTGGATTAAATGATTTATTTTTTTAACTTACCTGTATCCATTTATAAGAAGAGCTTGTAATAATTCAATTTAAGCAAATCAAAACTTGAATCCCTTTTATTTACCTGTAATTTTAATACCCAAAATTATTTTTTATTACAATTTTTAAACATTTCTTGTATATAGTTCTTTGCTTGAGAACTTTCATTTTCTCTTGATGAAGTTTCTTTTGAATTCTACAAACAGTCGTTATTTGCTGTTGGTCTGTACAACTCAAAGCAAATGCAAAATAATAATGAAATGAGTGTTGCCAACCTGACATGAAATATAAAATAAAATTAATTCGCTACTTTCTATAGTGGCTGATAGATTGTGCCATTACTAAAACCTTTGTGGGCTTGTTTACGCTTCACATCAATTTCTATTGTTTTACATTTTGTGGTGCGTAGGTTTCTGTGAAATACAAGCATTTTATTTGCGTAATATCCAGTGTAATTACTATTTTCTCATAAATTTACATTAAAAATAATTTTATTTTCATTCGCTGATATTTGGAATAAAAATTGTAAAGAATACTTCTTAATTGGGAATTTCATTGTTTATGTTTTGAAATGCAAGCAGATTTCAGAAGATTGTAGATTTTAGAAGTCAGATTTTAGACTGTGCTGTATATACAGCAGTCCATCTCAAATCCGCAACCTTAAAATCCACAAATGCATAAAATCTGTACATCATTAAGGATGTAAACAGTGAAACTTTCAGTTTAAAAAAGCAAGTTTTTTTTCTACTACTTAGTTATCCCGTCAATCAACAATCTATCGCCAAACTATAAGATTAAATGCCAATAATGGTTGATCTTCAATGTCACATTCACTTGACTTTAAGCAAGTTACACGTGTTTACGTCATCAAGTGATTTTTATTTGTATTTTTATTAATGTCATACAAGTTTATTTGTTATTTCGTAATTTAAAATAAAATTATGTCAATTTGTATAATTTGGCGATTTATATAATTTGCCGAAATTGGCCGACAGGATAACTAAGTAGTACCTTTATATATATATATATATATTACTTTATACATGTGAAAACTTGTATAATTTTGGTTAATGTAACTGAATTGTTTTCTCATGAAGCAAGTATAAATTTATTTCTGGAAAGATAGCTCTGATATCAGTGGCAATCAAGATCTTTTTACAAATTACACTTATGTATTAATCAAGCTTATATGGTTATAAAGTCTGGCTAAACATGAAATAAAACTTCATTATTTTATGATTTTAATGTAAATAATTAGTGTACTTTTATGAGGAGAGTTCCATTTGACCATTCAAGAAACATTTATTCTATCGTTGTTATGCATATTTAGTTATGAATTATTAATTATTTACTTGGCCTTTTACTTTTAATATTTTTAAAAATTTTTATTACTTAATTATTTTGATATTTTACTATATTGTAAGTTGTAAGCAAGCATTCATTATACTTTCGAATGCATTATTACCAGAGTTTCCCCCAGGTTTAAAAAAGGGCAGAGTGCTGCTTGTGGGAAAAGGGCACTTTTGGATTTTTAAGGGCATTTCTTGAAATTTTTAAAGGCATTCGTTTGATTTTTAAAACTACTTTTTAATATTTAATAGACAGAACACTATTTTAAAGGCAGCAATGAGTTAATTTTTACCATGAAAGTAATTTTCTTAATAAACAAAGGAGTAAAGGCACTTTTTTCAGGTGATGGCAACAACGGAGCTATTTTTTTAAATGAGGGGCAAGAGGGTGCTATTTTGTAAACCCAAGGGCAGGCAGGGTGCAGCGCCCTCCTGAAACTGTCTGGGAGAAACTCTGTTATTACATTCAAATTGCTGTGTAAAAAATGTAAACAAATCAGTGACCAGAAATCTGCAAAATTTTAAAATCTGCACTACCTCTGGTCCCAAGCTATGCAGATTTGAAGGAGTCTACTGTATTATCAAAATAGTCATAACTAATTACAGAAGATATTTTAATTGAATACTCTTGATATTTATTTAGTTTATTTTTTGCTAATACATTCCTAAATGCCATTTATTGCAGCAGTTTTTGTCCAGTTTTATTTCTACAAAAATTTAGAAAAGTCATTTCTATTTCTGTTTTTCATAAAAGCGGCTTGAATGTTTTAAGTTTCAGGTCATCTCAACATTAACCTTTTATAAAATACTAGTTGCTGAAAGTGAAATTTTTAGACTAAATTGTATGCAAAATTGCATTATGCACTTTATTGCATTTTGCACACATTGCACTTTAGCTATTCTCTTTTTTTCATAGTTATTTTTTTTTTTTTTTAAATTGAGAACATGAAAAAATAGTCTTTATTGATGTGTTACATTGCAGTATGTTGTTTTTAATATTTTAACCCTTTATGCCCCAACGGTACTTTAAAGTACCATTAAAATAACTTGTTATAAAATTCATTTAATACACCAACTACTAGCAATACAGTTTAGAATGACTTATGGATACTTTACTTTATCTTGTTCCAAAAGCATTATTGGTTACACAAAACAAAAATATTTTTAAGAGGATGATTTCTTTTGCCTTTGCATCGTTTCAGCTTTCTTGACGTTGAAAGATTGGGGGTAAAATTTCAGTTCGGAAATATTTCTATAGTAAAAGCATTCATTACATTTGTACATTTCCTATTTCTACAAAATATTTTTAAATAAAAGACTTGAGCGGAGTTATAAATACTGCACAAAATGCCTATAAATTTCAATTTAATTAATTTGAATTTGCAAAATCATTGTAAAATTTATTAAATCATTGTCGAAATCTTCTAATACAGTTTCAGAAATTCACGAAAAATGCTTTAGAAGATGAAATTTTCATGAATTCATAATTTGGGACATAAAGGGTTAAAGTATTTTTAAAAATAATGCATGGCATATTAAATTATTGGAGATCGATGCAAGGTATTCCATTTCAGAGTTTTGTAATAATCTTAGAACTGTTTATTTTTACGATGTTATTTTCCTAACATTTCAGTTCAGTCTATTTTATTTCTATTTTTTGATGGAATAAATGTATCACTTATTGTGTCAATAATATATGTCTTTTTCTTTTTTAGTCTTCCAGTGTAATTTTAGCAGGTTTAGCTCTGGCAGCTGCAGGATATACAGGTAAATTCATGCGTTATCATACTTTATTTTCACTATTTATTATGCAGGGTTCCCCAACAGTTAGATAGTTTTAGTTTTAGAACTAGATAGATACTCTAGATAGTTTTAGAACACAATTATTTTTTGAATTGGTGAATTTTATTATTTTTTGAGCAGTGTATTAAAAAAAGGCTTTTTTTAGGTGCATTCATAATTATATAAATACGTAGCACCTATATAGTCGTCGTCTGGTCTGTCTGTCTGCATATAACAGTGCAAAAATTACCCAGCCAAATGGTTTGAAATTTAATATATAATTGTTGCAGAATTTTGTCGAGTCATTTCAAATTTTATGAAAATCAAATCAAAACTTAAAAAGATATTAATAAAAGTTTTCTTCATTCTGTTAAATTCTATCATATGTATTAATTCAATGATATCCCATGATAGGTAATGATTCTAGGTTGTCATGATGATTACGTCCTGTTTAAGATGGAGTTATATTATTACTGAGTTTACTATATGTAATTGTAATAAATTTCCTATTCATGCATAAGTGTGCAACAGCTATTGCACCAAGATCTGAATATTTATAAAACTAGTTGTATAATACGAAATCACCTCATTTGTCACGTTTGACATACAATTTCTGACTGGTTTGGCTTGTATTCGTACATGTACGTACAGATGAACCTCTGTTTAAGGAACCTACATCTTTTTTACAAACTTTTCATTGGTACCAAGAACATTATATAAATTCCCTTGTAAAAGTAACCTTCAAATAACGAAGGTCATTTTCTATTTAAAGAATTTTTTTCTAACCTAAGTTTATTTTTTTCCTATTTCTCGAAATATTTCTATTCTAGTCATTTCTAACTTATTCTTTTTTCCATATGTTTTATGAAACTCAATGAAATTTGATTGGTTTTAACAAACACTTAACCTTCAAGAAGTTAAAAAATTTCTGTGTGATTTTTTGCACTTCATACAGGTAGTTCAATCTTCATCCTCCCCCATTTCACCAAAGAAATTTTCAATACCCGTTCTTTTCACTCCCAGTAGAGCTGTCCTTGAATTTGGTTTCAAGATTTATTATTGTGTTGGTCATTTCAGTTTTCGTAGTTTAAAAATGTCAAGCGAAAGTGCTTCAGCATCAGATAAAATATTTTGATTCTTGATGAGATGAATAAAAGTGTGACTCAGCAAAAACACAGTTAAAATTAACAGACCTTTTCAGCAATTAAATTGAAAGATGAATATGGTAATGTATGTTTAAAATTACTCTGCTGCAATAAATATAGTAATGAAAAATTGGACTAGAATATGAAATAGAAAACTATTTTCCTCCTAAACTAAAAATATTATACATTCGTGGACAGAAATATTGTTTTCTTATTCTTTTTTTCTATTGAAATTTTGTCTATGTAGTTTAAAGTACATTAAAATGTAAATCTGTAACGAATTTTTCATATAAATAACTTTTTTAATGCATTTAGTGGCTGGATAGATCTGACTGCAATTTTCTTGACAATCACCTAACGAATTTGAATGAAACTTTTTAGATTGCAATTCTAGTACACCGTGGAAATCTTTAAGCTATGTTTGGCCTGAGATTCTCAAAGCTTAGCCAGTTGTTCTCAACATATAATGTATCTACCTACAAAGTTTATTGAGGAATTAACTTTAACTTTCTAAGCTGTAACCTTTTGTATGCAATATTACTTTACATTTTAAAAATAGTGATCATATTGTGTATGGATTTGTTGACAAGACAAGTAAACAATTTTACTATAGGGCTTTCTATTGCATGTTTAAATTTGACCAAGCTCTTAACAATGTGGTTTCAAGTGAATGTGGAATGACAACCGGCGTGAGATATACTATGTATAGTGTATAAGATGTGTGTGCATCTTTACCACTGCTACAGCTAAAAAATATTCTGTGTTTTCAGTTACATGAATAATGGTGCCTTCATAGTTTGCCATCTCAGTTTCACTCCTGCTTAAGGCTGCTCTCAAATCCAAAAGTGCTACTTTTTGACACATTTCTGAATACATTTTTGTTCAGAAATGCATGAAATTGGTGTCATGTAAATAGGATTGTAACATGAATAATATTTGCAGAGAAGTAGATATAATAAGTTAGTTGTAGAATAGGAATTTAAAATAAATCTTGAGATTTATTATTAGAATATTTTCCCCCCAAAAAATGTTTCAATTAAAAAAAAATTTTGCGAAAATATTTGTATTATAGATCTTGAGAATGCTGCCGTCTGAGCGATGAAACATATCGATCTCAATAATGGTAATTTATTTGCCTTGTAAGTGTATTTTTATCAATTTAGCAAAGTAAGTATTAACATATTTTTATAATGATAGAGTCAAAATTTCAAGCTACTGGTAAAGTTTGAACATCAGGTGTGTCTTTAGTTTGAGTGGCAACTTACTAATGTTTTAACATTTGAGTTTGATAAAAAAAAAAAAAAAAACCCAACATTTTTTATAGGTAAAGTCATTGTTTCTGTAACACAAAATTTAATATAAATTACTGACTTAAAATAATTCATATATCTAGAAGTTTTTTCCTATGGTAATGGAAGTTGTGATTGTTTTTATAAATTGATCACAAAGATTTTTTTTTAACATGTTATTATTTTAAAAATTGCATAAAAGTTACATAATTATATAAATATTTCTTTTTCCTTTGATGACAACATAAGTCATGTGACAATAACTGTCAGCCAAAAATTTGAAGTTTTAGATTGCTTATTAAATTGTTTCTATGACACTGTATTTTTTGTTAGATCTTCTGTAATCTTGTAATTTCTTTGAAATAGTTGATTAACATTAATTCAGCTAAATAGATTTGTTTTCACAAATCACTCTCAACTTTTAAAAATATATTCATTAATAATACAAGTAATTATTTATTTTAAAGTAAATTTTTATCTTTTAAAATAAATGAAGTTATAGAGATGTATGCATGTTAAATATACACAAAATGATCTTTTTCTCAAAAAAGAAGGAAAATTCAACAACTGTTATGCAAATTCCCAGCTGTTTCTGTAATAAAGCTGCAATTATTGATTTTTTCAATTATAATTATTGATTCATTTAAATTTCATGAGTACTGAATGGCTCATTCCATTCAATACATCTATATTTCTGTTAAAAAGAAAAGTAATTTAAATGTTTATGCATATATTTGTGCATATTTTAAAAATATATACATAATACAAATACAATTATTGTTCATTTCTGGGTTTGGACTTTAGAATACCTTCTATGCTGCACTTTAACAAAGATTTCTCATTTCATAGTAAAAAGAAGGTAACTTGAATTGCTGATGACTCAAGTACTGGACTTGCTTACTTCAAATACGTGAGCTTATACTTGCAAGGTGGGAAAAAGGCAGTGAGGATATGCCCAAAATGCAATTATAACAGACACTCTGCTAAGAAAGAAACCTGTCTAAAATAAAATTATACTACATAATTATTTTTTTACCAGCGTACATCTATATCTTAAGGCTGCTCGTCACTCAGCTTCCGAATTCCTCTTGGTAATGTTAAGTCTATGGGCATTTGATGCATTCTTATATTTAAAATATCTCCTCAGGAAATTGATACTTTTAACTTCTGTTTTCTGTTTACTCTTCTTAAAGGATGTCTCCTTTTTTTTTTTTTTTTTTTTTTTTCTTAGTTCTAAAAATATTTATAAAATCTAGATCTAATTTAATATTTTATGTGTTAAAAACTGACGAACTGGGAAAATTTTAATACTTTACATAAAATTAAGCATAGATTTTAGAAATTTTTTGACAACTAAGAAAAAACCCTGACACCCTGTAAAAAGAGCACACAAACAAACAAAAAAAGAAGTTAAAAATATTAATTTCCTGGTTAGATATTTTAAATATAAGAATGCATCAAATGCCCATAGACTTAACATTACCGAAGGGATTCCGGAAACCGAGTGACGAGCAGCCTTAAGGCAAAACTGAGATAAAAAACTAAATATCGATGTATATGTCTAGTAATCATATTTGTAGTCTAGTAATCTTATTAATTTGTTGACTGTCATGGAAATGGCATTCAATGAATATGCTGAGCAGAATGTTTCTCATGTGAACTAGCAATTATGAAATTTGGTATTTGTAAAAATTAAAGTGATTAGAAGTTCATATGTTCCCAATAGGCAAAACAGAGTGTACTCTGGGGTGCAATATGAAAAATAAATATAATTTTTGTATGTGTGTGTGCTCTGAATTTTCCAAAAGCACGTAACATGACATAAAATAGCAATAACCAGTATAGCCTGTTTCTGTATGTAATCTTTTTAAAATATGTAAAAAAAAAGTAAAATAAATTCATATTTAATAATAAAAATAACCTAAAATAAAAGTTCCTTTCCATTTTGTAATTTTTTTATGTATTGTTATTTCATAGATATCTCCTTTCCATTTTGTGATTTCTTTATGTATTGTTATTTCATTGACTTGCTTAGTATATTTAAGGCAGTATTAAAAAAAATATTTTTCCACTCTCAACAGTTTGAAATTTTCTGACGCATTTTCAGACTAATTTTTAAAAGTAAAAATATTAAACTTGCTGACGCGATTTTTGTAAAGGTTTATAAGCAACCTGTGTTTTTATTTTTCATTTAATCAATTAGAACTTGGTTTATAAACAATCATTTTCTCAGTACAACCCTTTTTCTTTCATTTCCAGTACTACCGCTTCGGGAAATTTGTTTCAAAATGCCCACTGTGATAACATTTTTGAAATATATTCTGGCCTGCTCAAAAAAATCGACCAATACGGCATGCTATATACTTTCTGAATAAAAGAACCTGCCAGTTAGATGCGTTTGAGAGCAAAAATGAATTTAAAAATGAGTCAAAAATAAGCAATTTGAATTTGAGTATACCCTTAAGTTGAAATTTTCTGAAAGTTGAAGTTTTTGTTCTATTTTAAATAGCTTCAAAAATCTGATTATGCGTTAAAAAAAAATCTTCAGTTCTCCAGAAATTAATAAGATAATTAACTATCTATATTTTGTTACCTACAGATATTCTTTTACAGCTAGTTTTCTGTTAAAAATACTTTTGTGAAAGATTAAACCTTTATTTAATATTTATGCTTATTTACTATAAAAGGAGCATATTTTTTGCTGAAACAAATAGCTTTAACTGCAGAAAGCAGCTGCTTTTCAAAAACAAAAATTTTGTATGTCGCATGAAGGTATAATTCTTCGAGTTCATTCTACAAATTAGCTGCATAATTCCACAACAGTAGTATTTTATAACTAATTGTTTATTTAAATTTTTTTGGAAAATATTTCATATGTTTACAGAAAACTAATGTTCTACTGAAAAATTTTTTTCAAAATTTACAATGTTAATTACATTATTATTTCTTTAACATTTTATTATTATTAAAACACTTAACACTTTCTCTTTGTTATTTTTCTATAATTTATGTTATTTTCTTAAATTAAATTGAAATTTTAATTAATGTAGTTTATAATCTATTATATATTATTTATATTGTTATACTTTGAAGAAGATTTTTTAAAATTCTGTTTTTTAACTTTATAATTTTATTTTTAGGTCGATTTTTAGCTCGTCATTCTAAAAATTGGGCTGAAGCATTAGAGAAACAACTAAAACAACTTCCAACTGCGTCAGTAAGTTACTACTTTATCCTTCTATTTCACTTCAGTGTATGGAATGTATATTAATAAGAAAATACATTACTTTCTCTTTTGACATAATTGTTTCAGATGATAAGCATTTGCTCATATATTTACTTTCAAATACTACTGATCATTATAAAGTTAAAAGTACTAATCATAATTGTAAAATCTATTTGTTACTTACAAAAACTTTCTTGAGACACATTTATTTTTTTCTAGATACTCAGAAAAGTTTTTTTTTCAAAAGAAATTTATTTCGGGTAAATAATTTAATAAAAATCTTTATCAAACTATTGAGATCAAACTTATTAAACACTAAATGCATAGGTTGAGAATTTAGTAAGGTGTATTTCTGCATTGCAGATTTATTGTGAAAAACATTTTTTTTAAATAGTTTAACTTACATCTTCTATAAAAGCTTACTCTTTCTTTATCTTCTTGTGAAAGATCTTTGATGCATCCTCTGACCTGTTCAATTCTCCTTTTACCAAGAATTTTGCTTAGTTATTTCTTTAGCATAAGAAGTGATAAAATTCATCAATGAAATGCTTGGAAAGAAGTGTAATGTGTATAAAGTTTTTGTTATAATGAAGTTCACTCGAATGAAAAAGTAAGTTACCACCCTCCCTTCCAGATACCTGTAAGTATGTCATTAAATAAAATTGTGGTGTCTATTGTTATCAGAAACCAATACTGATCTGCAAATTGTTTGAAACATTCATTGAAATTTTTGCTTCTGTGTCGTATGTAACAGTTGTATGTAATAAAAAAACAAACTGAACGATCGCTCTGGTTTGCAGAAAGAATAAAGTATCGTTTTTTATCAACAGATAGCAGTTGTAGTACATGTTTTATTTCCAGCCGCATGACTAGCTTTGTTTACAAGTACAAGGAATACATCTTATCTGATTTTAAAGGGATAAGATGACCACACCAGATTTTAAGGAACAAAAACTGGGACTCAATGTGGAAATCCCCCCCTCCACCATATAAATATTTTAATAAAAATCTTTATCAAAAACTATTGAGATCAAACTTATTAAACACTAAATACATAGGTTAAGAATTTAGAAAGGCGTATTTCTGCATTACATATGTATTGTGAAAAACATTTTTTAAAAATAGCTTAACGTATATCATCTATAAAACTTATTCTTTCTTTATCTCCTTGTGAAACAGCTTTGATGCATTCTTCAAAGGTCTGTTGAATTCTCCTTCTCCCAAGAATTTAGCTTAGTTATTTTTTTAGTATAAATAGTAATAAAATTTGTCAATAAAATGCTTGGAAAAAGTGTAATGTGTATCAAGTTTGTGTTATAAGGAAGTTTACTCAAATGAAAAAGTAACCCCCCCCTCCGCCCCCCCTCTCCCCTTCCAGATGCCTGTAAGTATGTTATTAAATAACATTGTAGTATCTATTGTTATCACAAACCAATACTGATCTATAGCAAATTGTTTGAAACATTCGTGGTCAGTTTAAGTGTTCAGACTATTTTAACATTGATAAGATGACCAGATTTTAAGGAACAAAAACTGAGATTCATTGTGGAATTCCTTTCTCCCCCCCCCTCCCCCCACCCCCAAACCTCTTGCTAAAAAAACCTTTTTTTTTTAGTTTTTAAATACGGAAACAAATCTTTTTTACCAAATCTATTTTGAAGAGGGGAAGGGCTTAAATTCAAGAAATATTTTATGGACATGGCCCTTGTTTTGTTAACATGCATTTTAAATTTAAAATATGAAATTTTATTTATTATTTTTGTCTTAAAATATATATTTATTTGTAATTATAAATATTTTTACTTTTAGAGTTTTGCTAATAGCAAATATTATAAAGGAGGGTTTGAACCAAAGATGACTCGACGCGAGGCTGGATTGATATTAGGTGTCAGGTAAGCAGTCCTTATATCAAAATGAAATTGAAATATTGAATTTTAGTTATTTAAGTTATTTCATCATTTTTACTTGTAGAATATCAAATAATTATTAAAATTATATTTTTGATTTATTAGTCATCAGCTTTCTACATATTGGTTGGTTTGTTTCTTTAGAATCCATAGCTTGTAAATGCTAATATTACTTTCTCATAGATATTTTGTGAAAAATGAGTCACATTTTAAAGGCACTGTCATGAGTTTGCTTGCTGTAAAAGTTTAAATGAGTCTGAAATGTTTTTGCACAATAAAAAATATCTTGATGAAGTATTGAATAAATAAATGGATAGCTGTTTGAAACTTTTAAAGGCAGTAATTAAACCTTTAAAAATTAGTAATAAGCAAAATCCCTGCTAGTTATCAATAACAATATTAAACTTCCAGTACAGAACCAGACTATTACAGTCGTCTCTCTGTTTAACGTCACTCTACTTAACGATGATCTCTATTTAAGGACGATTTTTTGCGGTCCCGGCTCCTTTAAGTAAAAAAATCTCTATTTAAAGACGAAATTGTTTCTATTTAACGACGATTTTAACGTATTTTTCAGGTATATTTCGTATATTCCAGGGCTTACAAATGTGTCAATTAATTTTTTACCATTAATTGTACAAGTAAGTTGCAGCCATTAGACCTGGAAATCATTTGTAGTGTAAAAGCATATTACCAAAAATTCTTAATTAGGAAATTATTAAATAATTCTGCTGACAAAAATGAAATAAAAAAATTTACAATTTTGGGAGTCATGCACATGATTACATCAGCTCGAAAGAAATTTCTCCTTGCACAATTTAAAACTCCTTTTGGGCATCTGGAATTGCCATTCAAGAACAAATGGATATAACAGATGCACAACTCGACACAGAAGATATCACCACCGAAGAATGGAAAAATCTTGTTGGTGATGAAGATGTTTCAGTAAAAGATTCTATCGATTGTGACGAAGACTTTTAACGACCAACTTCAGAAATTTAGAGAAAATTTATGAAGACATCGCAAATGAAAATTCAACTTCAGATGCAGAAGATGATGATGATACAGAAAGTGAGACACCACCTCCTTCTTACTCAGATGCAAATTCTGCCCTGGATATTATTCGCCTGTACATTGTTCCATTAAATATGGAAGATGACTCATTCAACCTTCTTGAAAAGCTAGAAGCAAGGATACTAAAAACTAGACCATCATTGAAACAATCTACACTTTTTGATTTTTTCTAAAACTTAATTTGTTTAATTAAATGTATTATAAATATTTTTATTGTACTGTAAGTAACATTGTATACAGTATAATTAATGCAATTTGTATTTGTGCAATAGAAATATGAATTATTATATTTATTATCCGTATCAATAAAATGATAAGAAAGAAAGAAAACATACAATAAATTTAAATAAATAAAAAAATAAAACAGTTCTAAACACGCCAATACATTGAGAAAGGTATTGACAGTCTTAAGCCTGTAAAGTGTGAAGGGAAATGATTTTGAAATATTATTCCTCCACAAATTCTATTTAAGGACGATTTTTCGAGGTTCCTTGAAAGTCGTTAAACAGAGAGCCAACTGTAGTTGTAAAAAAAAAAAAAAAAAGTTTTGCGGTTTTGTCAATCTAAATGAGTTGCTGGATTCCTTATTAATTATTGTTTTTTTTTTTTTTTTTTTTTAAAGAGACACAAAATGATAACTTTTTTTCTTTAGTATCTCATCAAGAAGAGGCCACTCAATTGATTTCCTTTAAAGAAGGATGATTTTTCACATTCCTTGAAATCTTCATTATGTGAATCCATTCCAATTTAAATTGCAAATTATAATTTCAATCACTGGAAAACAACATTATAAAATAGATGTTTGGAAATCTGTAAATAACAGAAGTAATAATCAATGCAAAAGAAAGGCAGTGCCATCATTTGATTAAATTTTTCACAAAATCGAAGTGGTTCAGTGTCATATTGGTTTTGTTTTTTAGACTTTGGAATATTTAAAATGGCTATTTGATATTTCAATTTATAGTGTAAAACTCTGCATGAATTTTGTCTGTCTTTATGAAGTTTGCTTTAATATTTATCTATTATAAATAAAGTAATTTTATGATTTTTCTAATTATATACATTTGACCTTTTTAATGTAATTGGGATTTAATGTAATTAGCAATGGTAAAAGGATACTTTATCTATGGGTATGTCCATTTATTACTCTTGTGACCAGTAGAGCAAATTTTCAGAAATACTTCCATTTATTTTATTACTAGGATAAAAATTGATATAACTTGTTAAATACCATAAAGGCCGCAAGAGTAACAAAATCTTGTTTTATTAAATAGACAAGTGAAATGCTTTTTGTTACGAATTAGATATATTTTATATGAGTGGAACACAATGGTATTTAACTGGTTATTTTGTAATAAAATAATTGGAAGTACAGGCATCCCTCGATTTCCGTAAGTAATGCGTTCTGTAAACTTTTGCGTAAGTTGAATTTTACTTAAGTCAAATTTATAAATTAATTAGGTAAAATTTCGTCAGAAACTGCAATATTTATTGTACAGTCGACTCTCTGTTTAACGTCACTCTACTTAACGACGATCTCTATTTAAGGATGATATTTTGTGGTCCCAGCTCCTTTAAGTAAAAAAATCTCTATTTAAAGACAAAATTGCTTCAATTTAACGACGATTTTCACGTCGTTTTTTTCCCTGATCCCTTTAAACATGTTAAACGAGGGAACTTCCTCTGACAGAAAAACAAGTTTTCATGCAATTCAGATGAGAACAAATAAAGGAGAAGGTTGTAATGAACTTTACCCATGTGACGAAGACATTTTAACAACCGTCTGCAGAAATTTAAATCAAATTTATGATGACATCGCAAATGAAAATGCAACTTACGATGCAAAAGATGGTGATGAAGCTGATGATACAGAAAGCGAGACAAAACCTCCTTCTTACTCAGATGCGAATTCTGCACTGGATATTCTTCGCCAGTACATAGAATAGATCATCAAAGATAGAAGATGACTCATTCGACCTTCTTGAGAAGTTTGAAGCAAGGGCACTTAAAACTAGACCACCATTGAAACAATCTACTCTTTTTGATTTTTTAAAAACTTCATTTGTTTAATTAAATGTATTATAAATATTTTTATTTTACTTTAAGTAACATTGTATGCTGTAATGTTGCTCTTGTATGCAATATAATTAATGCAATTTGTATTTGTGCAATAAAAATATGTAATATATCTGTATCAATAAAAACAAAAGAAAGAAAAAACATAAAATAAATTTAAATAAATAAATAAAACATTTCTAAACACGCCAATATATTGAGAAATGTATTGATTGTTTTAAGCCTGTAAACTGTGAAGGGAAATGTTTTTCAAATATTATTTTTCCACAAATTCTATTTAAGGATGATTTTTCGAGGTTTTTTGAAAGTCGTTAAACAGAGAGCCAAATGTATATATATAATATATATATTATTTACACAGTATTATTTTATAAATAAAGTAGCATGCAGCAGTATTTACCTGGATATAAACTATAAAAGCAAGAAAAAATATAAAAACAAATTGAAAGAACACTTTTCAAATAAAAAGTATCTTGTATAATATGGGATTTATAAATTTAACATTGATGAATTAATTTATATCAATTTTGAATCTACACGAAACAAACAGCTCTGAAGCTGGAAAAAAAAAATGCACTTGTTCCTCTTCACCAAAACTTTAAAATTAGGTTTCGCTATGGTTTGAATTCAGCTAACAAAATTGTAACGGCTCAACAGAGTCTATTTTTTGGCCCATTTTAATCAGATTTGTGTTTGTTTTGTTAAAGATTTGATTGTATATCGCAATAAAAATATAACTATATCCAATATATAAAACTATATTATTGTTGTAGTTTTCATCTGCATATTTTATTTATTAAACAATTATCAAAAGTATGCAAATGCATATCAAATGCGCTAGTATGTTCATAAATGTAATTTTTGAAATTTCTTACGTAAGTCGAGTACTACATAAGTTGAGGGATGCCTGTATTTATGAAAATTTGTTCTAATGGCCACAAGAGTTGTGATATTACTATTACATTTCTTTTAATTACGTACTGTATTTCAATGTTGTTTATACCTGCTCCAGAATGTTTTCCTTTGCCGATTTGGCTTTCTCTTTCATTTTAGAGAGTTATTTCTCTTCTGTGTTTACTCGTTCCACCATTCGTACTTTATGTGCATGCGCCTGTGGCATCACTCCAAATCTATTTTTAGTTTGCTTCAGCGATGATGCGAAAGAGAGGTGTGTCTCCTTCAACGAATCAGAAGCTAGTATTGTTTTCTTCTGATTTTTGTACGCTTTCAATTTGCATTGTCATTTTCATTTGACTAAATGGGTTCAAAATTATTTTGGAGTTACTTTTTTGAATCCCTTTTCATCCTAGTAATTATATTAATCTAATGCATTTAAGTTTTTCCAACAGATTTTTGAGTTTAAAACAGAAGTATTAATGTTTTGATTTTCGCTTTGGGGTCTGGGTCTTGGTGCCTGTTCCAAAGTTCTGATAACGATGTTGTAAATTTAAAACTTTGATTTTTTTTTTTTTTTTTTTAAAGAGTTGTCATTCCATTTCTGTAAATTTTAAAATCACTAGGATTATTTTAGTTTGCTCATCTGAAATTGGATTTTTATCATCAAGATCATCTTTAAGAATATTTAGCCAATCATAACTTCCATATTATGGAATTTTTAAGTGGATTTTCTCTGTGGAAATTTTGTGTAATGTACAGTGGCCTAATATTTTTACCTTCCTCTTACCTCTCCTGATTGGATTTAAATAAAGGTGGATTCATGCAACTAAAATATCTTCATTTTGTCCCCAAGTTATTTTTGTCTTCCAGTTTATTTTTAAGAAAGATCCTTTTAATTTATTACATATTCCTCTGCCTTATACTATGAAGATTATTTTATAACATTACAAGAGTAACAATAGATGTTTCCCTATCTATTTATATATTTATTTAAAAATTATATTAGAATTAGTATTGATGTAATTCTGTAATATTGTATAATATTATTTTTGTTTGAATATGGTATTTCTTATACGTTTTGTAACACTTCATGAAACTTTATGTTTGCAACTACATGAAAGGGGAAAGGAAGTAGTTGTGTGTTAAATGGGGAGATGGCCTATTGAATAAAGTTTACAATCAAAGTTATTATTTCATTCTTTTGAATTTTGTTTTAATAAGTATATTCTTTCTAACTGCATTTCATTAAAAAAAAAAAAAAAAAAATCAGTCTGATAAATGCAAATATAAGAAAAGCATTCTGTTATTTTGTTGGCAGAAAATAATTCTAACATTTAATTAATTTTTCTGCTTACCAGGACTTGAAGGTGTGGTTTGAGTGCATATTGTGTGGAATTCGATACTGTATATTTTATAACTTTTGAAGGAATTTATATCTATGTTGCATGATTGTGATGCTGTTTTCAGCTTCTATATTTCACATCATTAGGTTAGGTTAATCTCACAGAATTGCTACTAAGGACTAAACGAAGATAATGTTTTTACACTATGTTAACTTTATTTAGTCTTAGAAAATGTTTGCAGTTTCTACCATTAAACTTCCAAAGCAAAAAAAGTACCTATAAAGGTAAAAAGTATATGAATTAGATACTTAAGGCGGTATTCAAAAAAATATTTTTTCCATGCTCAACAACTCAAAATTTTCTTGCACATTTTCAGGGTCAATTTTAAAAGTAAAAACACGAACCTTGCTGGTGTGATTTTTGAAGAGATTTATAAGCGGCCTGTGTAATTTATTTTTTCTTCAATTAATTAGAACTTGATTTATAAACAATTATTTTCTCAGTACGACCATTTTCTTTCCAGTGCTATCGCTTCAGGAAATTCAGTTCAAAATAGCCCACTCAGGGTTCCTATGGGTCAGGGAAAACCTAGAAAACGTAAAAAGCAGGGAATTCGAAAATTTAAGCAATAAGTCAGGGAAATGTCAGGGAATTTTTAAAATATTTTAAAAGGTCAGGGAATTTTTTATATACTACTTCCATCAGAATTTCTATTATCGTCGTAAATGAAGAAATTTTGAATTAATTATTCATCCAATCTAAAATTTTTATATAAAATTTATGCAAACTATATAACAACATAAAAAATAATTAAAAAAATTGAATATCATACAGCATATCCTTTTTTCTAGCATTTATCTAGATTAAAGTCCATTGTGGAGGGTCTTGCGCTGAATTTTTACTGAGAAAGGTCAGGGAAATTTTTGAATAAAGTCAGGGAAATTTTTTTACCAGAATTGTGTAGGAACACTGCCACTTTAACAGCATTTTTTGAAATATATTGTACCTTTATCAAAAAATGCACCAATACGGCTCATTATATAGTTTCTGAGTAAGAGAACCCGCCAATTGCATGCACTTGAAAGCAAAAATGAATTTAAAAACGAGTCAGAAAATAAGCAGTTTGGATTTGAGTACAACCTTAATGTAATTTTTTTTAATGAATAAGAAGATGGTAGATAAGTATTGACTTTTGCTTTTTTTCATAGATATTTTGACTTTTTAAATCTAATTCAGGATCTCTATTTACTGCCTTCCTGGTTGGTTTTTGTTTGAAGATTGTTTAAATTCATTTTACAAGATCAAAAACATGATTTCACTTAGCAAATTTTAATGTGTTTTCTCCATTACATCAATTTTTTATTAATATGAAATGTTCATAATATCATACTATTTTTTTTACATATGCTTTACTTTATTTTTCACATCTTAATATATATAAATTACCGTGGCATTATGACAGTGTGTCTACATAATCTGGAAATCAAGGAATCATGGAAAAATCAAGGAGGTATTTTAGGGTCATATTTTTTTGACATGTCGATCAGTCTTTCCCAATATTAATTTTTTAAAAGATGTACATGGTATGAGTTTTTGATGTTTAACGTAAATCAGCGGTAGAATTGATAAGAAAAAAGTCACTGGTCCCAAGGACCAGTAAACATCAGAGTTTACTGGTCCGCAGACATCGTCACTGGCCCGCTACATAAAATTCTATGAAGTACCTTTAACCCTTTGAGTGACACCCCTCCCCTCCTCCTCCTAGAACATAAACGAAACTTCCTTTCTGTTATCCAAAATTTTCGGCATAATAAAATGTAAAATTATAATTTTCTAAAAATTAAATAAACAGTTCATAAACAAAAACTATAAAATTATTAATTATGTATTTTATTTCCGACTATTTATTTCAACTGTCTGTAAGTTTTAATGTGATTTTTCATTTCTTTATTATTATTATTATTTTTTTTAAATAAAATTCTGTGGTTTGTGTTTGGTTGCGGTTTTCTCAGGGACGGGAATATTTACGTTTACCTGTCAGAGAGGGAAAAAAATTACTGGTCCTGCGGGCCACTCAATTTTTTTAAATTTGTGGTCCGATTGAATTTTCAGTGGTCTCGGACCAGCGGACCACCAAGGATTTCGAACGCTGTAAATTAAGGTGATCAGATGACCTCATTTTCTGTGGATAGCGCTTATATTGAAGGCAGTTTACCCATTTTTGAATTTTTTAAATGATACATTAGCATAACCTGACCAGGTGGCCAGCTTAATCCAGTTAGCTATCCCATCAGATGTAGATATGTCATAGAATTGAACATTTTCCAGAAAAGAGGAAATTTTCTCCTCGCCCTATATCCATTGACCATTATATGAAGTTGTTGGACTAAATTTTGAGTTTGGATTGGATTTATAAAACTGTCCACCAATACTTTATGAATATTAGGTAATTTGTATATTTTTCTCTTGTTTTTTTCCCAAATGAGATATTATCAAACTGGTTAAGTGTGTTTTACGAGGAAGCAGCATACATGAAAAAATATTGTATGTGTATATTGTTAATAATGGAAATTGGCGAAGTGTGATAAATATAGTCAGGGAAATCTGGGAACTTTTGTTTACAATTTTTGTAGACACCCTGTATGAGCATTTCATATCAAGAAAAAAATGAAATTGATGTAATTGAAAAATACATTAAAATTTTCTAAATAATCCTAAATATTTATTTTGTATGACACATCGATCAAACAAAAATCAATCAGACAGGCAGTAAATACAGATCCCCAAACAATCAAAATATCTTAGATTAAAAAAATAAAAAAGAATGCAAAAGTCAAACACAGCAAAATCAATGTTAATCTATCCATCTTGTATATTTAGTTCCTTAGATGGTTTTTTAGTAACATCATATGTTTAAATCATATTATACATAAAATATTTTATTAAATATAGGAAGTCTATATATTGTACAAAAACTGTCCATTTATTAACAACACTAAATTCAAAATTAACACTATCTGCCACAACCTGCACTCTAGCTTTGATCTCATTTACTTTCACTTCTAAATATTGCGCTCAATCTTTACTCCATCAAACATAACAACAACAAAAAAATATTTTCAAATAAACTTTGCTTGAAAACTGCAATTTAATTTAGTGATATTTTTAAGCAATTTTCAAGCATGTATTTCCGTTTAATCTATTGATTTGTGGCAACAATAAACATTTGATTGCTACAGTAATTTAAAGTAATGTGGTAAGTAACATGCATTTTAACTGGGTTGATACACCACCTAGAAAAATCAGGAGATTTGAAAATTGGCCAATTAAGTTAGAGAAAAAGTTAAAAAAAATTTTTAAATCTGGAAAAGCCTGAGAATTTAATAAAATTTTATGGTGAGCTTTGTGCCATGATGGGCGAGAATTTTTTTTTTTAATGTTTTTGCAGATTCCAGTTTTTGTTTCTTTAGAAATTTCATCTAAATCGCCCTTCTCCTAAAATTTCCAGTTCCTAGTTTTGTTCCTCTTTCCCCCATGCCAAAATTAAAAAAAATTAAGACTCATTAATATACTTTGAAATTCCGCTGTTTTAAACTAATAGTTAAAATAACTATTAAATAATTTCAATTTCATATCTCTCCAACCCCAGATCTGAAATGTCTGCTTCTCTTTCCTCTTTGCCTAAAGCTGTTTGAATGATTTTGTGATTATCGCTGTTGGAATGGTGGTTCAGTACACAAATGTTGTATAAGAACTCTTTTTTTTAACAGTTTGGAGAAAACTTTATTTGAAAGTTTGCAATTATCATAAATTGTTAAGGAAAACAATTCTTATTATACAAGATTAATTTTAGCACAATTATTCAAATTGGTAAATAATTCATATGAGTTGTAAATTTTCAACAGGGCAAAAAATGTCTGGGCCAGGATTCAAACCAGGGATGTCTTGGCTGAAGTTGTAATGTGCTCTGCCAACTGAGCTATCCCGGACGAATCACAAGGTCCTAATTCACCCAGTTAACCTGGGCATTTTCCACCCTGTTAGAAATTACAACTCATATGAATTATTTACCAATTTGAATAATTATGTTAAAAATAATCTTGTGTAATTGCGTATCCAGTGTTTACTGGAGTTCCATAACCAGCAATTTATTCTGTTGAGTCGATTCATATATCAGACCAGATGCTGTGATCAATAAGGTTAGCTGGGTGAATTAGATTCATCTGGGATAGCTGAGTTGGCAGTGAAAGACATCCCTGGTTCGAATCCTGACCCAGTTGGAAAATTACAACTCATAATTCCCATTATAGTCCTAAGAGCAAGTTTTTTTTAGGTTGCAGAAGTAGAAATAAAACTTTAGTATTTTCTAGTGATTGGTGCAATATTTGTTTTATCCCCAGTATGTCCAGTGTGCACTACATTATTAGTTTGAAATTTTCTTAAAATACACCTAGAAAAACCAGGAAATTTCATTCTTCTATATGAGTAGCAACTTTTTTTTAAAAAAAAAAGCTTCAATAAAATGTACAAAGCTAAGCCGAAATGGAGTGTTGCTACAACTGGTGATTTATTGCCCAAACTTTGTGTTTATAATTATTTTTTATTTAAAAATCACCAGAGAGAGTTCTTGTCATTATCATTATCCAGTTCAGTTGTACAAAGATATTTTTTCCTTTTCTTCTTTTGAGTCTATTCAAAATTTTTTAATATATGCTCCAGAAGCTATATCCATAAGAAAAGTGTTTGTAATGAAGTAAATTTGTGAAAATTTTGTGTACGTCAATTATGTCTGTGTTTTATTAATTTGAGATTTTTATGATTTCCGAATTTGCATGGTAATATTGTGACATATTTTGTTTCTTATCCTTAGCCCATCAGTTAGCAAAACAAAACTCAAAGAAGCTCATAAAAGGATAATGTTATTAAATCATCCTGACAAAGGTGAGACACTTATTTTATTGCATAATTTAAATTAACTCAAATCATTCAGTTACTTAAATTTGTTTTATTACTTACTTATTAGCTGCCTTAAAACTGATTTAATTATTATGCAACCATTCAATTTTTGTGTAAAAAAGTTTATATTTCCTAATATGACTTATAAAATTGATGAATATCTTCCATTAAATATACATTTATAAAAATATATTGCAGTGTTATTCTCTCCTACCTTCCCCACTGCTCATTTCTCTCTATCTGTATTTGAATTATATTTTTGTTGTTAATAGGGATGCAACGGATATCCGGTAAATATCCGATATCCAGCGTACCCGACTGATTCAACAGCAAAGCGAATGCATACAGATAACAGAAATCATTTGACCCCAAACAATGCCAAAAAACTTTTGTTTATAATGCAAAATATGAAATATAGTAAGTTCCAAATCCATGAGTAAAAGGTAACTCTCAAAAGTTAAAAGAATTGCCAGCTTTCCTAATATTGATATTTGAGCTCTTTATAATAAATTTAAGAATTTATGTCTACATCTTTTAGAAAATTGTACCTTTACTTTCAGATTGTAAAATAAAATTTGAAGTTGTTTAGTAAAGTATGACTTTAATTATTTTCTTTTTCTCTTTTAAGTTAAACAATTAAACAGACCTATTTTCATTTTTTAACTTTTATGTTAAAAAAAACTTTATACTTATTACTTTTAATGAAGAAATTTTAATGCATAACCTGAAAATCTGCTTCATACCTGTATAAAACTACAAGGAAAAGTATAACTTCATTATAAATATTTCAAATTAAAAGTATTTTTCTTTTGCTTATAAAGATCAAAGTAATTTAACTTAAAATAAAACTAAATGTGACTTAAAGTAAAACAGTATTAAATAATTAAAACAGAAAAAACACATCAACTAAACCTTTATTTGGAGAAAATAACTCTTCAACCACGAGTATATTAGTAGATATTAAGCTTAAATTAAAAAAAAATATATGTATTTCTTTAAGAAAATACTCTACGATTATAGATATATTAATAAATGTGTTATGGTTAAAATTTGTTTACTTCTGCCAGCATTGTACAAATAAACAGAATATTTTAATGTTTAAATTACATTTTTTATACAATGTTATTAATATACATATACAGGGCTTGAATTTCGGGACAGGATGGCGAGATTTGTGCCCAAAAGAATATTGTGGACAAGAGGCTCCTGTTCCCCAAAAAATCATTTTCCGAAAATTTTCCTTTGTTTGTGAAACAGCAATCAAGTCTCCGGACCGGCTGATAACTTTCGCGATATTTTCCGCGATCGATTGGCAGATTTCAGTGAATCTGCAACTGTGCAAACTGTGAAATGATTTCAGTGTGAAATCATTTCACAGTTTCTTCTTATGACAGATTGACAAAATTCATTATTGTTTTTCTGCGTCCAACTGAAAAATTTTGTGATTTTTCTCTGCAACCAATTGATAAATTTTGCTTTTTTTTCTGGAGATCGATCAGCGAATTTCGCAAATTTTTTCTCACGACCATTTGACAAGCTTAGCGATTTTATTCTGAGACTGATTGGCAAATTTCCTTGTGTGTTCTTGCGACATGCTGACAAAATTCACAATTGTTTTTCTGTGTCCAATTGAAAAATTTCACGTTTCTTCTGTGCGACCTTCTGACGAATTTCATGATATTTGCTCATGACAGACTGACGAATTTCACGATATCTTCCCATGACTGATTAATTTTTTGGCATTTACTATGGCTAATTTCGCAATATTTTCCCGCAAACTTAATTTTTTTCCCCCTGCCATATCTTTTCTACTACCGATTTACATATTTTGTGATTTTTTTTTTTTCCTGTGTCCGAAAAAGGAAATACAGTAAACTCCCGACTATCCGGCCTAGTAAAAGTAAATGAGGGATTGTGCAAGCGACCAAAAAGCATGGGAAGAAATTCCAAACATTCTTTTGGACTAAAAAGGTGGACATAAACCCGTGTGGGAAACTGCAATGGGAGATGAGAACATTAAGCTTCTATCGTTGCTGAGAAATATACCGGGCTCTGACGATTCCAATGCAGAAGACATCACAGAATGGATGGCAAACAACG
Source organism: Maratus speciosus (assembly GCA_963932465.1). Classification (NCBI taxonomy): domain Eukaryota; kingdom Metazoa; phylum Arthropoda; class Arachnida; order Araneae; family Salticidae; genus Maratus; species Maratus speciosus. Next base: position 149,228,891 of record OZ010791.1, read on the forward strand.
AAGTTAATGAATTAATTGATAACGATACTGTAGAGGGAGAAATATCAGAAATAAAAGATTAAAAGGATTGCAGGAAAAATCTCATCCCACATTCTTAAAGGTTCAAGACGATTGAGGCAGCACTGCAGTACATAAGTCAGCAGGAATCAGCGCCACCTGATATAATTTACTTGCATAAATGGAGGGACATTACGTCACGGAAGAGGGTTAACACGGAGAAGCAGTCCTCTTTTAAGGACTTTTTCAAAAACTAAAAACTGTAAGTTTTCACTCTAATGCATAACTTTTCATATTTGTGCAATCCTTTATTAATAAAGAGTAAAATAAGATTTACTCATTTTTTTTAGGAATTAGGATTACGTTTTATGTTAATGTTTTGCTTATTTTGGGATTGTATGCACTGTATATTTTTTAATATCATGGCAGCACGAAGTTAGTAAATATTTGTAGAACTCCTGCCTGTCCGGTTTCTTTGTTATCCGGCCTACCCTTCCACCATATTAAGCTGGATAATCGGGAGTTTACTGTAATTAAAAGGGCAGTAACGGCCACCGGAGACTGAGTCCTACTAAATTGGTCTAGAATCAGCACTAAACAAAATGAGATTAGATCTTGTGGTCACATGAAGAAATAAAAATTGGGGGAACGTCAATAAAACATATTTAGAAATAACAAACTAGTTGATACTTGTAATTCACAGAAATTAGGGTATGACTTTTTGAATTCAACCATTTCTTTTGTAATAGAAGAAATCAATTGACTATTTCCTTTTCAAACTTTGGATATGCATTTAAAATTTCAATGCATAGAACCTGGTTTAATTAATGAAAATACCAGGGATTTCAGTTTTGGCTATAATTCCATTAAGGATGTAATAAAACAATTTTGTTAAGAAGTGACATACAATCACCAAAGGATATTGACAATGCAATCACCGATATGCATTGTTCATGCAAGTAAGTTAAAAATGAAGGCACGTCAGATTCTGCAAGGTTTTCTTAAAATTTTTCAAGAGAGCATAACCATGGGTTTCTGATAATTTCCAAAATTATAAAAGTTGCCCTCTGCTGTTTGTCAAAAGTGTAACTTGTGAAAGAGGTTGCAGCACCCAAAATCTAATAAAATCTAAATTAAGAAATTCATTTAGCAATCCAATTGCCCTCCAATTAGCCCTTAACATTAGGTGAAAATTGCAAAATAGACATGGTATACATAAAGCTTGATTCTGTTCCTTTATTTTAATAAAAATAAATATTTTGGATAATTATCTTGCTGTTTATTTAAATTATGGTATTTTGTCATGTCTGTATTAATGTAATTCTTTAAGGGTGTACTAAAAATAAAAATTTTCCACCCTCAACAGCTCGAAATTTTCTGACACTTTTTGAGACTCATTTTTAAAAGTAAAAACATGAAACTTGCTGATGTGATTTTTGAAGAGAATGTATAAGCGGCCGTGTGTTTTCCTTTTTCTCTCAGTTAATTAGAACTTGATTTTTAAACAATTGTTTTCTCAGTATAACCATTATTTTTGTCCCAGCTCTCTTGCTTCGGGAAATTTGGTTCAAAACACCAAATAAACATTTATTGTAATATATTCTACCTTTATCTAAAAATTGACAAGCACAAGCATGGCACATTATATAGTTTTTGAATAAGAGAATATGCCAAATTGATGCATTTCAGAGCAAAAATGAATTTAAAAATAAATCAGAAAATAAGCAGTTTGGATTTAAGTACACACACAAATGTTGAAAGTAAAGTGCTCAGGAAGAGGACATTTTTGTTCTTTTTTCTTTGATTAGACATAAGCATTATTATTGTCATTCTTAGCAATCTTACTAGAATACAGCACATCTCTTGTTTTTTTTTTTTTTGTTTTTTTTTTTTTTTGAAAGAATGCAGTACTTCTCTCTTTGAAAGATTAATTGTGCCATGCCAACACACTTGATTCTTGCATTTTTCATTTGTTTTACTATTTTCAGTGATGTAAGGAAATTGTCCATTGTCAGGTTTCTTTCAGTGTTGTAGTAAGATTCAGTCAAACAGAAAACTGCATTTTCACCTACCGTTCTTCCAGATGGCCTTTTTTCACCCTTACCCAAGTACGGATATCTGTTCAGTAAATATCTTGACTGTGCATCAGTAGCAAGCCAAAATTTAATGTTGAATTTATCAAGCTTTTTAGGCACATACTGAATAAATCGGCATAGAGTCTTTCTGGGAAACAATTGTTCGTTTACTACAATATTTTCACCTGGTTTATAATACATCAAGCAATTTTCAATAAATGTGTTAGAAATATCTGAAACAAGGGGCAAATGGATCAGTTTGCAGTTTTTGGGATCTTGTTGACTTGACGTCGAAGCACAAATAGTTAATAATTTCCCAGAATTTATCCCTGGCAATTGTCTCAGTGAAGAATGTCAGACCACAGGGTTTTGACCATAAACTCAAAACAGAAAGACATTTTGCAGCCAAAGCTCCAGGCATACAACAGTAATATGGAGGCATCAAATTCATCGAGTGACAAACATCAATTTGGATTTTGGGATTTTTTAGGCGCTTCTTATTCAGTGCTCTGTTGAATGTGATGATATATTTTTGCTGATAAACAATCTCCATGCACTACTTGTGTTGCCATCAATTATTTTTTTCCTTGCATGCAGTGGTGCAGCCAGAATTTGGCTCTAGGGAGAGAGGTTTGAGCTGTTGATAACGGTGGTCGCTGGTTAATTGAATCACTGGCTAATGGAATCAGCCTATTTCATGAATGAAATCATAATGCTTTTTTTCTGGGTTATTAGAATCAGCAAGTACGCTAGTTATGATTCATTTAAAAAGCTTTTACAATATTAGAGTTCAGGTATGAGATTTCTGCGTTTTTGTTGCACATCAGTATTTTCTTAGGGAAAATATTGTTCTGTTAAATCACAAAAATGTTTCGATTAAATGAAATATCATTTTTTCTAACAAAATACTGGTGTACAAAACATGGAAATCTCATCCCTGGAGTTACAAAACTTAAAATGCATCAATGAAATAACACAAAACTATGTTATATTTATAAGTGTTTAAAAAAATCATAGACAAATTTTAAAAGATGATATAACATAGTACAACAAACATTTTTTGTATCGAAAATCATCGGGTGTTTCATCGAAAAATATCTGGTGATTGAAATCCAATTTTTCAGCCAAAAATTGTCATTCATTTATTTAAACATTTTAGGAAATGAAAATGCTTTGTCTCTGAAAGGGTTAATAATGAAGTAATTTCAGCAAAATTTTCAATAGACTTACTTTGCTTTGTGTCAATGTAATAATATCACGAGAATTGGTGGAATTTATAATTATCCACGTCCAAACAGTGCTGAATTAGGTATTCTATATTTTGGAATGTAGTTAACATATTAAACACAGTATAGTTGACAGAATTACTGTGCACTACCAGCACTTTTAAAGACATCGAATTTTGCATAAAGGGAAAACAATGTAAATTTATTGAAAATTACGTTAAAATATCTTCATTATCATTACAGATCTGAAAAAATATCTGAGTTTCGCTTGAAGTCTTATCTATACTAATATTTTACGTTTGTTTGTAGGAAATAATTTCTGGAACTATCGAACTAATTTCAAAAGTAATGGGGGCAAATTGATGGTGACAGTCCTTGTTTCAACATAAGCTATATTTTATGCCAGTGGCACTACCCCTAAGGGGGTGCAGGACTTCTCAGGACAGGTGTGTAGGACAAATCACGTTCTAAAAATGCGATATTTGTGTTACTGAAGGTCGTAAAAATTTGAAATTTGGCATGATAGTTACTTATAAGGTATAAATGCTCTCTAAGAACTGTTTGTAAAAAAAAAATTGAAATTTTAAAGGGTTAAAAAAAGGCTTAAGTAGCAAAATAATAACTTATATTGTTTGTTTGAAAACATGATGCATGACTACATTTCCTCTATATTTGAAAGTGCTTGACAAATAATGCTGGTTTTTAAAAATCCTTAAGTCCTAACACTGATTTAGTAGCTTGTTTCAAGGTCTTTCTTCATATTTTATTTTATCTCTGGATCTGAAAATTCCATCCCTTTCTCATGGATAATGTTTCTGGTAATTGCAGATATCATTGTTGTAAGGCATTTCCCATTCAAAACCAAAGATTATTCTTTGCAAAAGAATGCTTTTATATTTTTGCTTAAAACTATTGATTATGGTCCTAGTCCATTGGCTGTAAGAATTAATTTTCATTTGATAGAGTTAATCCACATGGATTGGTGATTTGCTTAACCCATTCGGGACCATGGGTGCATGCATGCACCCTCAAAAAGGGCATACAGAATTTGTTTTAGGCACCAGTAAAAAAGAAAAGTAATATTTAGTTTCTTTAATTAGAGCATTTTCGTGATTGTTTAAGTAAAGGTAACTTTTTTATATAAAAGTGGTGCCAACTGAATAAATTTGTGTAAAAGCCACCAGTCCCGAAGAGTTTAAAGACCAGAGTATTCTGTATGTGCACTACAATCGTTCACAATTAGGAGAACATTGCACAAAAAATGCATGCTTTCATATTTTTATGTTCTAAAACTAACATGTTCTGACCATGGGTGCATGCATGCACCCTCAAAAAGAGCATACAGAATTTGTTTTAGGCGCCAGTAAAAAAGAAAAGTAATATTTAGTTTCTTTAATTAGAGCATTTTCGTGATTGTTTAAGTAAAGGTAACTTTTTTTTATAAAAGTGGTGCTAACCGAATAAATTTGTGTAAAAGCCACCGGTCCCGAAGGGGTTAAAGACCAGAGTATTCTGTATGTGCACTACAATTGTTCACAATTAGGAGAACATTGCACAATTAAAATGCATACTTTCATATTTTTATGTTCTGAAACTAACATAATATTGATATTGTGCAATTGCAGATGAAAAAGTAAGAACAAATAGTTAATAACAAACTGTTTTATCTTCAAAAAAATATTTCTTTTTACTAATGTATGTTATTGTTATAGGATAATATTTTTTACAGGTGGATCACCGTGCATAGCAGCTAAAATAAATGAAGCTAAAGATTTGCTTGATAAAAGTTGATTATGGTTGACTGTATTTATTTACATAATCTTGATGTAGAGCTTTTTTATTGTAGAGATACAGAATTTTTCTGCATTAAACTTTTTATTTAAACATTATAATTGTTTTTGTAATTTTTCCTTGTTAATAAATTAAATGATCATGGATACTTAAGATCAAAGATTAACTCTTCATTTTCAAATCATCATCAAATCACTCTTCATTTTCTTTGGATTTCAAAGACTTTTAACTCTTCGAAAATCATGGAAAGAGAAATTTTGAAGTCTGACAATCTCAACAGGGATTTTTTATTATTTACAAAAATATCATAATTAACATTTATCTATTATATTTTAAAATACCTTGCAAAATAATTTTTTGTTAGTTTTACTTATATAATAATCTTTGTTAAGGGTTATTTTATTATTATTTTAAGTGTATTATTGTAATAGGAGAATATCTTTTGCAGGTGGATCTCCATATTTAGCAGCTAAAATCAATGAAGCTAAAGATTTGCTTGATAAAAGTTGATTATGATTGTTTGTATTTTATTTAATGAATTAATTTACAAGATCTACATATAGAACTATTTTATTGTACAGATATAGAACTTTCCTTCATAAAATAGTTTATTCAAACATAATGTTTTGTAAAATTTTTTGTGCCTTGTTTTAATTATATTACAGTAGAACCTCCTTCATCCGAAACTCTTTTAACTGAAACTCTCGGTTATCCGAAATACATTTTGTAAGCTTTTTTTTTTTAACTATAATATTCCTTGTGTGCAAAATCCATTTTGAAAGCTTTTTTTTCTTTTTAACTATCATATTCCTTGTGTGCAAGCGGTCCTTTCCGAACTACGAGTACATATAAATATTTCGATCCCCTTTCTTAGAGATCCTTTGAATTTAACTTAAGCTCCAGTAAGCTGCGGAATGGAATGAAGAAAACGAACAAATTAGCAATTCTGAAGCTTTTGAATGTTTTGCAAAAGGTTTGGCATGGCTGGAGCAGCAGAAAGACTGTGTTACTGGTTAACTAATAATATTAAAAAACTCTATGATAGAGCTTCAAAGCAAAGGCAATCAAAACTGTGACAAACAAAACATTTTTTTCAAACCCTTGTGATATATGTAAAAGATACTTAATTTCAAAATTAAAATTCAGGTAATTTATTCTTGTTAGCTATTGCTTTATTTTTATTAAGCACTTGTTAGTATAGTAAGAAATATTGCATATATTTCTCCTTAATCTTGAAATTAAAGCATACTCGATTATCCAAAATTTTCGATTTTCCGAAAGAGGATTGGTCCCAATTACTTTGGATAATCAAGGTTCTACTGTACTGATAAATTTAATTATGTTACAATTTAAAAGAAATATTGGTACATTCTTTTTATAATGGCCTGATCTTGGTGAGATGGAGAAAATGGCCTTAACAAGAGAAGAAATATTTTCACTAACACTTTTTGGCAAATCATTCACTTTATGTACACAAGCAATTTGTTCAAAATTTGCACCATTTAGTATATATATTACGCTAAAACCTGAAATTGGCCACTTTGTGAATTAGCCAATTTTGGCTGTAAATTGACTGGCCAATATCTGATCTTTTTATTTATTCAGGGTTTGGCCAATTAATTTGTGAAATGGCTTAAGATGATCAGCGAAAAATCAAAAGTGAAAAGTTAACAGACATTTTGGGGGTCTGTATAGTATCATATATTATATAGGTAATTATCAATATACAAAAAATTCCATAACAGACTCTTCTATTTAGTAACATTAAATATCATCGTTAAGTAACATTAAATATCAAATTGTGTTGAAGATTTTCAAACTTCAACATAAATATTATTTCCATATTTTTATCTCTGAATAGCAGATAACTCCTAATAACGAATAAATCTTGTGCTCTCGAGGTGCCCTATATTCGGATGTTTTTTAAAAATTAAAATACCAGTTTTTTTTTGTTTTGTTTTCATTCTCTGTCCTTCATTGTTCTATTCTACTTAACCAATTTTAACATTTAAATAATATATATACATATATATATTAAACAAAAACATAATTTGCTGAACAAATTAAAAAAGAAAATTTATTTCCTACATTGTTTAAGCCTGAGAAGGGACAGATATTAAGATGTTTCATTCAGCTAGCTATACGTTTAATGTTACATTTTGTTAACAAATAAGTTAAACCAATTAAACATTAAAAATTCAATTCAAACAATATCATACTTTAAACACCTTAAAAACATGGATTCCGTTCAAATGAAAGGGAAATAAACCTTAGACTTTTCGATTTATTAGTTGTAAATATTGTATTGCAGATTTTGTATTACGTTTATGATGATTGTACATAAAATCATAAGGCACGTCTAAAATACAAACCTTTAAAAAAGTCTCAGATTTATTTCGCTTTCATTTGACTGGAATCCAAGAAATTTTCTAAAAGAGTATTTGACCACATAGCAAAATTTTATTTTATAAGTGGTGTGGTGCTTCGAGGGTATTAAAAGGATTTATTTACTGTAAAGAAAAAAAAAAGAGTCTTTTATTTGCTTTTCTTATGTGGTGTAAGATATGATTCTAAGATATACTACCTTAGATTTTTGGTATAAAGGATTACTTTTGGGGAAAGCTAATGTGCATTTTGTTTATCTTGCTTTAGAAAAAAGAAATATAGAATAACCATATACAGTATTCATATAAAATATGATATAAATGCATGGAACCTTCCTAATTACTACCTGCATGCTTGTGCCACCTGTCGGACAGCTTTGAATCATCATTTCAAACTTTGTCCACGGAATTCTTGACAATTCGGGAACTGACTGCCAAGGTAGGAAGCTATATACTGTTCATATCATGTACAATGGACTTTGGTCAGGAATCTTGGCCAATTCAGGAACCACTCAAAGCCAGTTTTTGGTTTTTTTTTATAATTGTCTATGATATTAATTAAAAACTCTAAATGAGCATTGTAAAATGGCAAGCTTCCATCATGCCACCAATTGTTTCTGCGCCTGTCCAGCTTTCCTCAGTTCATCAAGCAGACAAAGAAAAAAGGTTCTGATTTTTTCTGCATTTTGAAATTGCAATCCCCATAGAGTTACAAAAAAGAAAAGCACGAAAATTTTCAATGTGCCTTTCTGGTTCTAAGGGCATTTTTTTTCATTAAATTAATATTTACTATTTCAAAAAACATTTCTTAAAATCGTTAATTTTCATGATTTCCTTTTTTTTTTTCTGCAGTTTTAAACTGCCATCTGCGGTGCTAGAAGTGAAAAAAAATATGTGTATCCACTAATTCAGGTTGCCTTTCTGATTTTAAGTTTTTTAAAACAGAAACAAAAAATTATTTACTATTTAAAAAAAAATACATTTTCTGAAGTTCGATTTGATATTGATTTTAGTGTTTTCAGTTTTTTTTCCCATTTTGAAACTGCGATCCTTGTTTTTCAGATTGAAATACGAAAAAATAAAAACAAATCCACTTATTCAGAGTACCTTTTTGGTTCTAAAAGGTATTTTGAGTTTTTTTCTGTATTTTGATGGAAGTGCGAAAAAACAAACATACGATCTTTTTCAGAGTACCTTTCTGGTTCTAACAGTATCTTTAGTAAAAAAAAAAAAAAAATTTCAAGGAAAAAAAAATCCAGAGGTCATTTTCTGAATTTATCAGAAACATGTTTTTTCCCTTACTGCCTTCACAGATATCATTTTGCTTTCAAGACAGGTTTTCCAATACTGGGATATATCATTTCATGCTTTAAAAGAGTGAGGGATAAGGGAACATATTTTATTATTTATGTTCTCTAAGGAACTTTTAATCAGAATGGAAAGTTTATAATATCTAAATGTCAAAAATTAAATTGCAATCACTATAACCCCCCCCCCCCCCTTTATATTTGGATAGATTGCCACTTAAAAATATAAAAACATACAAATTCCAGGGTCACTTGTAAATACAGACCAGAGTGTGTGTAGCACTCCCAGGTGTTTATCTCCCAACTCTAAGCTCATTTAATATAGGATAGATTTTTGTTTAAAAAATATACATTCAAATCCCCCCCCCCCCCCCAAAAAAAAAAGAAAGAACTTTTTTTTAAAGGTATAATTTAGGTTATTAACCCATGCTTGGTCAATCAGCTAGTATATACATAACAAAGGAATTTATTTAACTAGAAATATAATACTACTTATAGCATTGTTAAACCAGTTAGCCATATAGGTCAAAACTGGGAAATTTCATTAGCGGCCACTGGCCGGTAGAACTAGTTTTTTAAGTGGCCACTTTTTTAAAACTAGTGGCCACTTTTTTATTTAAAAATACTAAACAGTAATATTTCTATAAGTATTCATCTAAAACTGAATAGCCCAAATAAATATGTTAATGTAAATATATTGGAACCAAAAAAAAGCAGAATCCTAGATGAAATGCAAGAAAATTTTATTCTCTTCTAGTAAAAAAGTGGCCGGAAGGTGGCCGCTGATAGACAATTTTTGACTGGCCACCTTTTCTCATTTACTGGCCCTGTGGCCGGTGGCCAGTGCTAATTTTGACCTTTAGTTAGCCATGCAAATATCTTTCACATTTTTGTAATTGCTGATATTGGATGCCCAGATAATTTCATTTCCATCATATAGATTTGATACTAATAGCCATTTTTGCATATTCTTTCAGAAAGTTCTTTCTATTAGCAAAAAACTATACAATTTTTTCCCCATCATTTCAAACTGTAAGCATATTGGAAGTTTTAAAAACAACAACAACAACAAAAATTTTTAATTTAGCAGAAAGAAATTTTAAGAATCTCAAGAAACTTAAACGTATGTGCAGATTAGAAATTTTGTCATTGATCATCATTTCATACTCCTTTGTTGTAAATAATATTTGGGAAGAAATCGCATTTTATTAAGCCTGAGTTACACCAAAATCGCTATGAAAAGGAAGTACTTAAATACCCAACTAATTATGAAATATATGAAAATTTGCTGTTTTGTTATTCCATAAATGAAAAATATACACATTGAATTGTAAACTAGAAAAAGTTTGCAGATTAGAATCCTCAACTTCAGCTACATATACTTTATTTTTACTTCATTTTATTCTATAGCTATAACTTAAAATTTCATTCATTTCATATTACACTTACTGCATTTGAAAAATTTTAGGTAGTTTCAGAAATCTGTTTTCCTAAATACTTCAATTATTTCTTCATGGATTAATGCTCTATGACTGAATACATGAATTATACCTAAATGTCAATCATTTTTTCTTAATATATCTAATTTAGGCAAAATGTAATATAAAATAAATTTGTGTTCTTAAAGTGATTGATAATGAAAAATGATGCAAAAATTGCATTAATATTTAGCTTCATATCAGAGTTCCAAAGTAATATTTTATTATTTATTTCCTGCTGTTTTTACTTTTATTATTATAAATAATAGGCAACAAACAGTATAGTAAGATGCTTTTTCTGAAAAAAATATGCTGATACAGTTCACAGTGGCTGTGATCACTCAACAGAGGTTGCCTCTATATTATGCTTAGGGAAAATTATGTAATCAGTTCCACAACCAACTGGTACAATTTAGTGTGTGTGTTTCCAGTATACTGAAATCGTAAAACGCTTTCAAATTTTTTAATACAAACACCAAATTTTTACATATTTGCATTCTTCGGTAAATTTTACCTTCAGATATCAACTGCGATGTCATTCAGTGAAGAAGTTTAGGAATTTTTTCAATATGGGAATTTAGTTTATTTTTATTATATAGCTAAGTTTATTTTTTTAAGTAAATGGAATTTTTTTTCCAATTGAATAGTTATTTTCTTTTTTTACCCGACTGCCAAGAAGGGCTATGTGTTTCACGTGCACCTGGGTATGTGGATTTCTTTATACCCTCGAAACATCACAACGGCTGGATGGAATTTAATGAATGAGGTCTCTATCGATTCGTCTTAACCGTCTGATTGTTATAGGCTAGGTTTTGTTTTTATAAATTCAAAATGGCGGTAGAGATGAAAAAAAAATTTATGCATCATATTGAGTTGTATATCATTGGATAGGTCTTTCTAAATGAAGATGATGTTTCATTGCCTATTTTACAGTTGGAAGCTCCGTTTAAATATTACACAATTTGGAAGTTGTGTAGGTCAAAACAGTGTTTATAGATAGGAGCTAACAATTAAACACAACTTAAAAGTCATCAATACAAGTAAATAAAAAAAAATAGTTTCACATTGATGAGAAATAATTAATTAGTTCACTTTTTACACAGTCAGGTTTTTGATTTTTTAAATTTAATTTTCTGCCACAGTTTGGTAATAAAAATGCCGTAAATCTATTGCTTTAATTCTCATACATTTGCAACACAATTGTTGTCATAATAACTAATTTTTTTCACCAATATTGGCTGTGAAACCAATTACAGTTGTATGTCTTAATTTTTTGTTACGTAGATATGCATCAAATTTTATACTTGGTTATTAAAATGTATATGTTAATCCAATTTAGGCTTTGAATACTCAACAAAAGGCACTATTGTGCTGTTCTTTTTCCTATTTATTGATTACTGTAACTCTGTGTTAAAATCAAAATATACCTTGTACAAGTACATAACTATGCTTTTAAAATTAAATTATTAATTTAATGATATAGAAAAGTGGTCACCTCCCTTTTAGACCTCACAGACCAGTAAATTCCTAATTTGAAATCCCGTGGACACATAATACCCTTCTATATATAAAAAAAAGTTTTGATTTGGAAATGGACCAATGAACATCTGCGTAGATATTCCCGGCAGATCGGCATTCAATTTGAATGCTTAATCATGGCCTTTCTTCGTTAATATTAAAAAAACTGTTGCATACAAAAATATGAAAATCGGTAGTATTATAGAGAAATGTTTGATAAACACGCTGATGCATACAGTTTTCAAATCGAAGAATTATTTTAAGAGATATTTAATGCCAAAGTTGGACAAAATCGTTCCATTAAAAAAGTTTTATTGGAGCAAAAACTGTACATAGGAATTTAATCATTTTTAGATCATTTTATGCGTCAGAATTTCCCGGTGTGCAGACTGCATTTAGTATTTTAATTTGACTCATTTTTTGAGGTTTTATTTCTATTTTAAATTCAAATTTTCAGCATTTCGAGAGATATTTTATACAAAATTTAGAAAATTGTATTAATTTAAACTGTTGCCAACTGTAAAAATCGCGCAAACAATAATGTTTGCTTCAAATTAAAAATTTATTTTACATGTGACTATTATAAACAGAAAATATAAAAGGCAGGAACTCATTGAAAATTACGTCAAAAAAACTATACATACACGTTAATTTTAAAAGAGAAAGAATATTGTAAAATAATAAATTCATTAACATGCGTTAGAAGTCTTAAATAGGAGAATTTACGTCACATTACACTTATTACGTAAAATGAACAAAAAATAATATTGCAAAACAGTTTAAATTTTAAAATTGCGCAAGACATTTATTTGATATTTTAAGATGATCATAATATTTCATTTCTAACAAAAGTATTTTTACGTGAATATTAAAAAGAGAAAGAAAAGTTTGGTGAAAATTACGTCAGATTATAATTGTCAGATTCAAATTATAATTCAATCTTCCGAAATCTTTTTAAAGCCGATCAAATTAGTGTGCTGTTAGAGTCTGCGGTATCTGAACGGGGGTTGACGAGCATAGCTCGTAGGGGGCAGAGCCCCCTAGTGAATTATAAAGAAACAAAAATACATGTGTAGTCAAAAATATGGAAACACCTTGCAAAGCTTTGTTTTTGCAAAGTGTCGCCATATTTTTGTCGACTCCCTGTTCATTTGTACAATAATGTCCAGGAAATCTCTTTTTTAATATGAAATGCACTTTTTTAAAGTAAGAAAATAATAAATGCTCAATTGATATATAAGAAAATCAAATATCTATTTATTCTTTGCAAAAATCTTTAGACTGTTTAATTGCAAGAAAATTATTAAAGTATCGAAGCTTATTAAGTAACAAACATTTTTATTGTAATATATATTCTGGCATGTTTGAAATAGGCTCATGGATTTCCAAGATGCCATATCAAGACTATGTCGTTTTTATTTCAAGTTGATAATGTTACTGAGTTTTATGGGACAGATGAAAATGATGTCTTTTGCACAAATATGTTGATGAATACTAAATCAAATTTTTCAATCAACAATAAATATTCATAAATATAAATTTTTTTTAATTATTATTTTTATTTTATTAATAAAACATAAAATTGCCAACAATGTCCAGATTTTTCTATGGACCACCATAATTTTCTCCCGGACCATCAGTAGTCCATGGACCTCCAGTTGACGACCTCTGATACAGAAGAAAGTTTTTGTGATGTCAACAGCATACTGCTTTGATTTTTCTTACACATTCTTTTTTTTTCCCTTTTAAATACTAACTGCATAAATGAAAGTAATCGTTAGTAATTTTTGAACATTTTTTAATTGGTAATCTTTTGTATTAGTACAGTGTGACTTAAAAATCCAGCATCAAAACCATCTTTTACCTTACTTTTTCTTTTACACTGTCACATTATGGGAGGAAAAAAATAGCAATTCGTCAATAATTAAAAACTTCAAGATCAAATGTAAAAATGCAAAAAAAAGAATATTTGACTTTTTTTTACACGTTTCCAGAGGCAATTATTTTCTGAACAAATTTTCTGGGAGCTGCACTGTTGCTTAGCAATGGGAATAATTTATGCAAATGCATTGCACAATATATGGCTGGAATGAATTTTCGGCAACAGCGATGTAAATGATGAGGAAGAATTTTTAGGCTTTCAAATTTGCCGTAAAAAGGCTGCAATTTATGAGCTGATCGAACATGCAAAATCTGAAAATGCATTAAGTGTCGAAAAAAGGGATACAGAACATTTGCTAAGCATTTACGAAAATGAATCAACAACAAACAATTTAACGAACAACGAGATCGCTTACGCTGTGCTAATTAGAACCGCCGATAATGCTAGTAGTATCTCAGTAGACGAGGATGAACAACCGGTAGAAGAAAAGTGCCACTAGAAAAATACATAGAGTATTAATATATATGCTTTAGAGAAATGAGATTGTATTTCTGAAAGAGACATTCTTCATTTGTATTTAAAAACTTGTTAAAGAACGGCTAAAAAAAATTGAAGTAAACAAAGTTGACATCGATGTTTTCGAAATTATAGGAGAACTATTTCACTCTTTATTAGATTTTTTTTTTTTTTTCTGTGACATAGAAAATATCATATAAAGTAACTTTTTTTTAATATTTAATTTTCTCTTTTCCTTACATAATTATCACTTAATAATGAATTAAATTATGGCTAAAGCATCATTAAGAATATAGCACTACTTTTGACATTCATAATTTACTCCTTTTGATTTTCCTTCAAAAATCTAGAATTTTCAAAAATCTCGGTTCCGATGATGCTGGATTTTTGAAGTAATACTGTAATTTTTTAAATGACTTTACTCGTCTTTTAGAACAAAACATTTTCAAATTTATTTTTTGTATAATTGACATACACATACATATGTAAAATCAAACAGTCATTCTGAGAATACAAATTGTTTCATACAATTTACATTTATATATGGAACAAGTAAATGACTAGTATCTACACAAAGTAAAAACAAATGATCATTCACACCTAAAATATGCATAGTTAAAAAAGGATAAGTGCAAGGTGTTGGTCCAGTGCATATAGGCATTTCATATATAAAACATTTAAAGGGAAGGCTATTTGTTGGTTGCTACACTTAGTCTATTTAACTACTAGTGAAAAAATTACAAAAGCACAAAATGAAAAAAAAAGTCATACATATATATATATACATTGCATATAATGAAAAACTATTAGAAAAACTTTAACGTAGTTATACAAACGATTAAAATAGAAAACAGTCATGTTTTTGTGCTTTAGTTTTATTAGTAGTTTTTTGCTAAAGTTTTATTAATAGTTTTAATTGTTTTTTCTCATAAAATATAAATTATGCTTTAATTACAAGTTTTATGATCAGCTAGCTGCCTTGAAATTTGTAAACTTTACTCATTTGATGGATGTTTTCTGATAAAATAAACCATTATAATTAATGAAAGAAACTCTATATTCTTTCTCAAATAACATCTTATAAATTAAAGCATTTTCAAGCCTTAAAACAGTATGTAACCGCCAAATAAAACTATTTGATCACTAAACAGTCGCAGAAAAAAAAAATAATAATAATAACCATTCAATTGGTAATTATGTCTTCTTTCAATTTACATTAAAAATGTGCTTAGGGAATATTGAATAAATTTCTAAACTTTTTCACTGAATGACATCCTAATTGATATCCAAAGGTAAAATTTACCGAAGAATCCAAGTACAATATCAAAATTTGATATTTGTATTAAAAATTTTAAAGTGCATCACAATTTAATAGTAGGAGAGCTGTTGAACATTTTTGAGTAGGTATTTGAGGCACACTGAAAATTTGTGCAACACTTCTTTTGTAATGCCTTAATACAAAATCGAATGTCTGGCTGAAGGCTCGTGTCCCAAAAACTGTGCCAGACACGTGTCAAGTGCCATTTGGCACTTGACACGTGTCAGGCACAGTTTTTGTGCCGACTAAAGTGTGTCATTTTCAAAATATTTTTTTCTAAGCATAAATATTATTCTGCCTCAATCTCAGCGTGCCTCAAATATCTTTTTTGGGTAGTCAGAAAATGGCACTTGACACGTGTCTGACACAGTTTTTGGGCCGACTAAAGTGCCTGTCGTTTTCAAAATATTTTTTTCTAAGTATAAATATTATTCTGTCTCAATCTCAGCGTGCCTCAAATACCTTTTTTTTTGGGTAGTCAAAAAATGGCACTTGACACGTGTCTGGCACAGTTTTTGGCCACGATCCTTCAGCCAGACATTCGATTTTGTATTCAGCCATTACAAAAGAAGTGTTGCACAAATTTTCAGGGTGCCTCACCTTCCCTAAAATGTTTAACAGCTCTTGGACTTTAAGTATAAAGATGGCCTCATAAGGTCATTTAAAAAATATATATAAATTGAAAGAAGATATAAATTCACAAGCAAATGGTTATTTTTCTCTGTAATAATTTGGCGATTAAAAACTTATCTTTTTTTTTTGGGGGGGGGGGGGGGGAGGACTGTATCTTAAAACACTCTTCAATTTAAAGATTATTGATCTTTATGGATTTGTATTTATTAGTTATTAATCTTATTTTCTTACTAGTAGCTGATATGTTATTTTGATAAAAACGAATCTTAATATTTAGTGAATGCTTTAATAAATAAAAATATGAATGAAGGAGAGCCATACATATTTCTTGCTTTTATGGCTGAAATTGACTTGACTAACCAAAAAAAGAAAAAAAAAAAAACTAAGGATGATAAAACTGATTTTTAATGTAGATAAGTCGATGCCTACAATATGGAAATTTCATTTTTCTCCTTGTGCGTATCCTTAATAATAATTATTAGTATTAATTACTAAAATATTAACATTTTAGTGTAATACTGTTTTTAAATCCATGTATATAGCCGCATAATTCTCCTTATGGAAACTCATTTTGAAGCATATTTTTTGACTAATGAAAGGCAGAAAAATCTTGTATTTTAAGAAATTTAATTTTACAATGAAATATTTCTTTAGTAAAATTGGTTAATTCCCAGATACTAAAGCCCCACTTCGTTCTTTTTATTTAAATTTCATTGTGAAGCATTTTGCTACATTTAGATAAAATTCAGTGATTTTAATCAAATCAGAGTTAGTTTCAAATCAATAAACAGATCACTTATAGATTAAGTATTTATACTGCAGCGTGATTAATTTTAAAATTTGAAATTTAATTGCTAATATTTCCTCTTTTTGGGGGGGAGGGGCGGAAGGGGGTCTAAAATAAATAAAGAGGGGGCCATTTTCTAAAGATTAGTGCACTATTGATATGCATATGTCTTTAGTGTGTACATTTTGTTGTATGTAGATGGGAGTAAAACAGAAAATACTGATGATAATAATAATAATACAGTTTAAAATGTAGGGATTTTACATTTTAAAATATGAATTGTTTTATAAGAATTGTCATTTATTTTTTATTCTCTCGCCCAAAAAATAATAATTTTGAATAAAACTTTTTTTTATATTGATATGCTTTAACAATACAATAAAAATGACATAATATTCTATGTACTAAACAGGACATTTCTGAATTGTACGCATTTTTACTTTACTTAAAAAAAAAAAAAATAAATTTAGAGTGAAAATCAAAAATTTACTTAAAAATTCCATCCATTATATAAGTAAAGCTTGCAAAAAAATTTCTTTAACAATGCATATGCACATGAAGAAAATACGAGTGAAATGAATTGTACATGGATAAATTCAAAAAGATGATATTCACATTAAGATTTTATACAAAAGTAGTTTTAATATCAAAAGTTTTGTTCCATCACACAAGGTTGTGTTAATGCTGGAATATCTTTTTTATAATTAATGTTGCTTAGAATATCACAGATTCAAGCTGTGTACTAATGGACAAAGTTTTGAAAATTTTAACTGTTTTGACTGCTGCGCAATCAGCTTGTAGGAGTAGATTTACAGTTAGTTATTAATAATATAAAATTGTTTGTCTTAAAAAAAAAAATAAATAAATAAATAATAATAATAATTTAAAAGAAATGGAGAAAGAGAAATCTTATAGTTTCAAAATACTAAATAAAGGGAATCAAGTTCATCATAAACGTTACTGTTGAGAATGCATTTAAGGGTGTACTAAAAAAAATATATATATTTTCCCACGCTCAACAACTCAAAATTTTCGGACACATTTTCAGACTCATTGTTAAAGGTGACAACATGAAACTTGCTGACGTAATTTTTGAAGAAATGTATAAGAGTTTCAATTAATTAGAACTTTATGTACAAACTATTTTCTCAGTATGACCATTTTTTTCGCTCTCGCTTCGGGAAATTCAGTTCAAAACGCCAACTTTGACAGCATTTTTTGCAATATATTCTGCCTTTATCAAAAAATAGACAAGCACAGCACATTATATAGTTTCTGAATAAGAGAATCGGCCAGTTTGATGCGTTTCAGAACAAAAATGAATTTAAAAATAATTCAGAAAATAAGCAGTTTGGATTTGAGTACACCCTTAACGTTACAATCCTGCAGTTCAGGGATGCCATTCAGAAAATAACAAAAAATGGAAATTCAGTGTCTTTTGTGCTTTTATTTTTTTTTAAATATAAAAATCTACACTCTAAAAAAAGGTTTAAATTAGTTCTTTTTTCAATTGATACTAATAGTTATTGAATAGTTTTTTTTTAAACATTAGGATTAGTTTTAAGAAATTCCAAAGAAATTTTTCTGGCCATTGTAAAAATGAATAACTTATAATTAAAAAGGAAAAGGGAATGCATTTTATTTACAATACACAAATAAACTTCTTAATGAGTACTAATCATGTTTAAAAAGAAATTGATAAAACAATTAATAAGCTTTCAAAGTAGAAATCTTTTTCTTTAGGTTCTAAAACAAACATATTTTCGAATTTTAGTTCAAGAACAAAATATCTATAACTTTAAAATCTGTCGATATTAAGAAAAAATAAATTTTGTGATTATAATGCAAGTGAATAATATAGAAAGAAGAGATGTTACGATTTTTTAAAAAAACGAATTAAGATTTTTGTAATGACCACCATTTTAGTTTCATGATATTTTTAGTCATGATATTTTTATATAGTATCATTAGAAAAAAAAAAGGGGGGGGAGGGGCAAACTTTGCTTTGCCAATTTATTTAGTAGAAAATTAATATTTTTTATAATAAAAGCCATTCAATAACATTTATAAATAATTGTGATGCCCCACAAACATCATCAATAAACAGCATCAATCTTACAAAAGGAATGATGTGGAAAGAAGAAATTATTCTGATGGATGTACAAATAGTGATTTTCTTTAAACGACCATTATTTTAATGAATTATGATATTTTAATGAATAATGAATTGTATTTGTTTTATAATGTTATAAAAAAGAATGTAGGTTGAAGGCAAAATTTTGTTTGCCAGTTTATTTCGTAGAAAATTAATAATTTTTATGATATACACTATTCAATAACATTTATAAATATTAACGCTTTCCATATAAAACGCACTCTTAAATATGTACACTGGAGCGTTTTTTACAAAAATAAAAAGGGAATACTTTGTCTTGCATGTCAAAGTCTTGATATTTTACAGCATCATGTTTTTAAATTAAAACATTTATACCATACATTATATTATGTAGCTTAAATGCACATTTATGTCTTAAATTGTAATATGTGCATACCATATGTGTATAGGTAAAAAATAATGAATATTATTAAAAATTATTATTTCAGATTCAGAATGTAAGGGGAAAAAAGGCTGAGATCAATTAAAAAGATAAACTGGAAATATACAAATTTTCGTGATAAATAACATCGAAAGCAGGAATCAATATCACTTCGTAAATTTCAATTAAGGTATACGCCTACCTTTAATGCAAATTTTTTATCTAAAAATAGATTTTTTACTTTTGGCTATTTTTATTTATTTATTTTTATTAAAGTCTTCTATATCAGTTTAAAATTTCTTTTTATCTTGTTTAGAGCTCCTGTTACAGGCATTTGAACATTAATAATTTTAAAGACAGGATACAGCGTTGAATTAGATTTCTAGCTATTTCTCAAAATCAGATTTTTAGGATTTTACCTGAATGCAAAACGTAAAACAATAGGTAAAAAAGGTGATTGTAAAGTTATAATTTTTTTTTTAAATTCTCTAAAAAGGGTGTGATTTAGGGAAAGACCCTTTTTATGATTATAGTTAGTTTTATTATTAATACAGGTTATGAATATCATAAATTTTGAAGATTTTCTTGTGTTTTACAACATTAATTTGTATAACTTTTAAAACAACAGAGTTACTGTTATGAGAATGGTTAGTTCCGTGAGAAACATCGCACCTATCATAATAGAATTTACAAAATAAAAATATCTTGATTTAAATTTGAGGGTTTGAGCTTGATTTAAATTATTATTATTATTTTATCTTTTTATCTTACCATTTTTTAAAATAAATATTTTGAGCCAAAACAATATATATATATTTACAAAGCTATTTTGTATGCCATTCAAATTTTTTACCCATATTCTGTAACCTAATACACACATTCAAAGTCTTTTTTTTTTTTTTTCTTTTTAATCACAACCGTAAGGTAGGCGGATATCTTAAACTATTTTTAAAAATTACAATATTTTGAGTTGACTTTCTGAAGTGCCAACCATCTTAAAATGTTAGATCACAGTTTACAAAACATTTTTTTCATAATTGCTTTCGACAGTAACAATACTTTCTCAAATTGGGATAGGTATCGTGTATGCAGTGTTCCTGATTGGCGTACATATTTACACGACTGAGTTCATTTTCTTTCACTATAAAAATGTTCTTCACAGTGTTGTGCTTTACAGATGCTTCATAAATGGCGTCACTAGGAAAAGCTCGTAGCTGAACTTGGTAAATTATTTCAGTCAATTTAGTGTCATCGGTGAACTCTCCGACAAACCCGTCTTTGTCGGCGTTCTTCCGAAATTTCAAAAGTGCTTTGTTAGGTTGTAATTTTTCAATGCGCATAATTTCTTTGACGAGAAGTACTTCACAGTTGTCTCGCTGATATTCGGTTAAAGAGTTGATAAAGTTTATCACAGCTTTTCCCACCTCTTGGGCGATTGGATCTTCTAGAGATACTTTGGCCCATGACAAACAAGCACACCAGTGTGGTTCTATAGAAGCCATGGTACATGTTCTCTGAAATGAAAAATATCAAACAGTATAAGAATAAAATACTTTTTAACAAGAAAGAAAACTCATGCGTCAAGCATAGATTATGAAACACTTTTAAAACACATTTAGAATGCTGTAACAAAATTTCAAAGTTTAAGGCAGCTTGTCACTCAGTTTTCTCATTCCACTCGGTAATGTTAAGTGTAAGGGCGTTTGATGCATTCTTATATTTAAAATATCTCCTCGGAGTATTAATATTTTTTATTTCTGTTTTCTGTGTGCTCTTTTTAAAGAATGTCTCGATTTTTTCTTAGTTGTCAAAATACAGTATGGAATCATTTATCCGGAAACCAGTTAACCGGAAAACCAGTTATCCAGAATGCTATTTCTAATAGACTGATTTCAGAATCTTTGCAGAAAAAAGTGTCATACACTGTCAGTTTGACATATGCATTGCTTGAAACAATTGTATAATTTGATG
This sequence comes from Maratus speciosus, assembly GCA_963932465.1. Lineage (NCBI taxonomy): Eukaryota > Metazoa > Arthropoda > Arachnida > Araneae > Salticidae > Maratus > Maratus speciosus. The sequence continues at coordinate 149,250,311 of OZ010791.1, forward strand.
ACAACATCTAGTATTTGAAATGGAAACGTATTTAGTTGTATTTTAGATGTTTTAATTTTTATGCAGAGAAAGCAGAAGAATTTTTGTTCTCAAGGGATTCCCATATATTACCTTCTTTCAAACTCTGATTAACTTTTGATCTTTCTTGCATATGATTTTTAATCTAACTAACCTAATAATTTAAAATCAGAAATAATACCACAACCACATATATTCCACAAAACTTATCAAATGGATGCTGCTTTAATGCCCAACCAGTTATCCGGAATATATATGACCCCAACCATTTCGGATAAATATGGTTCTGTACTGTATTTCTAAAATCTATCCTTAATTTAATATTTTGTGTGTTAAAAGTGGATGAACTGGGAGTAAAATTTTAACATTTCATATAAAATTAAGCATAGATTTTAGAAATATTTTGAGAACTAAGAAAAAAAAAAAAAAGAGAGACGTCCTTTAAGAAGAGTACATAGAAAAAAATATATTAATTTCCTGAGGAGATATTTTAAATACAATAATGCATCAAATTCCCATAGACTTAACATTACCGAGGGGAATTGGGAAACCGAGTGACGAGCAGCCTTAATCGGGATAAAGATGATGTCTAAGTAAACCATTTGGAAAACGCATAACACATTTGAAAATACAATTTCAGCAATTACCATCTGTAGGCGGCAAAATATCCGAATTCTTATGTGCGGCTCTGTATATTAGAGTTCGGTCTCTTTTTTATCGGTGCCCGGGTCCGCCCGATCCCGAGTATTTTAAATCCGAGCCCGATATGATACGCAATATAAAGAAAAATGCATAATAATTAAAATTGTTTCAAAAGTATAATCTCATTTGTAAACAACTTCTTGCGGAGAAAAAACTGTTAATCCCTAGCACACAATTTATTTTATGAAAATTTACATTCAATCTTTTCAAAAGAGAAGTTTGGCATCAAATACAAATATATTTCATACATAAAAGAATTCCCAGACCCCCCCCCGCCCCCCTAACAAGCAAATTTAATGACACATTAACGAAGTGCGTTTTATGAATAACTGCGTGAAATTTGCTAAAATTACTGCTTATATGCTGAAGAATCGAACAACGTTTTTTCAGTTTCCTAAAAAAAAAAAAGTGTACACGGTACATTTTAAACTATAATCGTTACTTCCTCATAACAATCTTCCGTGATTGTCGTGTCCCTAGAAATCAGCTTAAATTAAAAATTTGACAACGTTATACGAAAGATCCGATGCTTTAATAAGAAAAGATGAAACACTGCTCGATTGCTTTCTATTGGAATAACAAAACACAGCAATTATATCTGGTTACGAATAAAAGTGACTTCGTAAATGCGCAGAGCACAGTCTCAGCATGAGCATATTATATGATGAAAAAAAGATATAAGAATCTCTACTGTTATTTTTATATGAAGAACCACTGTGTATTGTTCACAATAAGTGACTAAAAATTCGTTAACTTTAAGTTAACTCTGATTAAAAAATCATAAAATTCCTTTTAAAATAGCATTCTGATACTGGAATAGAAAACATAATTTATGTTTTCCAGTCATTCGGATTAAAATAACATTAAAATGAGTTGAAGTGGGATAAGCAATTTTAAAGAGGGGGGAAAAAGCTATTTTTCTATATGTGAATAAATAAAATTTTCAGTTTGAGAAAGAAGAGCCTGAGACCGAAGATTGGTATAAAAGTTGGGCCCGTCTTATCTCAACAGTATATAAAGCATACAAGAATTCTATATACTATATAGTATGCAAAAATTTAGTTCAGTTGGGAAACTCATAACAAAGTTTAAAATACTCTTTCAACAATTTCCATCAATAAGTGGAAGTGTACTCGAATTTTTGTGTGCAGCCCTGTATATGATTGATAGAATTTATACACACCAGGTAGTAATCAAAATATTAGTTATTTAATTTATATTGCGTTCGGATATGGATATATATTGCGTGTTGTACATTAAAATAATCCTAAGTGGAAAACTGAAAGCGGGCATCTGAAAAATGTAGGAAAAGGAGGAAAGTCGAGGATTTTCAGAATGTTTCGATCCCCGTATAACCCCCCCCCCCCCCCCTCGAAAAAAAGGTAATAATAATACTCTACGATTTTGATCTACGAAAGAAAAAATAATTACGTTTTATACGATGTCTTTCAACTGAGATGAAATCAACAGATGGTTATGAAACAATTTAATATAGTATTCGCATCTGTTCTTTAAAATGTCAAATAACATTAAAAAAAAAAAAAATAATATTTCATCCGAAGAGGTTTTCCTATGTTGTTGAGTTCATTATTCTACAACTAAAGTAAAAGGCTTATATTTTTTTTCAAAGTTCAACTTGAATGAGGCTTGTATTGGAGTTAAAAGGAACATTTTGTCAACTATATTAGACAGAATTTAACTCCATGGAATTGGGCAAAATAATTGTAATACTTCATTAGAAATATTATTACAATGCAAGAATGTTAATTATTATGTGATTAAGTTTTTAATAAAATTCAGGTAGTTAATAAAAAGGGGAAGAATCTCCAAATTACACTCATACAAATTAAAATTTACAATATTTAACAATTACAATAACATTATAATATTACAGTATTTAACAATAGTGTTATTAATTACTTTTTTCACCATTTTACAATAAAAATCCTCAAATTTTATTAATTATTGACTATGTAATTAGTTATGCTAATATTTTCAAGTTTTGTCCATTGTTAGCTAAGCGTAGGACACAAATAATTGAGGTAATACTAAATAGTTAATTAGCAATAATAATACGTATTGATTGGGAAAAAAAAAAAAAAAAACATTTCAACGCGTTTTTAAGCTTATTTAAGGGTGTACTCAAATCCAAACTGCTCATTTTCTGATTTATTTTTCAATTCATTTTTGTTCTGAAACGCATCAATTTGGCAGATTCTTATTCAGAAACTATATACAGTGCCGTGTTTGTCGATTTTTTTTTATATATATAGGCAGAATATTGCAAAAAATGCTGTCAAAGTGGGCGTTTTGTACCAAATTTCTCGATGCGAGAGAGCTGAGAACGAGAACAATGGCCATACTTAGAAAATAATTGTTTATAAATCGAGTTTTAATTAAATGAGAGAAAATGAAAGCACACGGCAGTATTATACATCTCTTCAAAAATCACGTCAGCAATTTTCATGATTTTACTTTTAAAAATGAGTCTGAAAATGTGTCAGAAAATTTCGAGCTGTTGACGGTGGTAAAATATTTTTTTTAGTACACCCTTAAATGAAAAAATGCATCGTAATCGTGCAACAAAATTTATTTTTTAAACATTCAATTAAATAAACCAGGCGAATCCAACTTGAGGTACCCGGATTAAAGATGCCCGATATACAGAAAGTAGTTGAAAATCATTTTTAATTGAAAACTCAAATAGATTTTTTAAATTTAGTACATTTTCTTCGATTTCCCACAGTTACACTGAAAATTATTTCTGATATTAGCCGCATAGCCGCGGTTATTCGCGAAAGATTTTTGGATTTATAGCAACTTTTTATATTTTGATTGTTTGTGCGTTTAAGAGCACACAATCTAGTCTATTGAACACAGTCTATTAAATTCATGTGTTATTTATTTAATTGTGAAGTTTTAATTCCGTTTGGCAATTTAGTTACGGAAGCAAACAAATGTTGAATTATTTACATTGTCAGTGTAAACAACTTAAAACTTCCGTAATCGTGTTTGCACGTTCATTTCTAGAGATATAATTTAAAAAATTCATGCTTGAAAAATATTTTTAAGATCCTAAAAAAATAGAAAACTGAGATGTAGTTTTCAAAGGAATTGCATTTGATAGTACATTTGTTTTTATATTCGGCGATGTAAAAATTGAAACTGTGCGATGTTTAGAAGTGAAAATGGCGATAAAATCAAACTGATTGTTCGGGTCGTTGCTACCGTTGATACGACGTAAGCGTTACTCACGGACATGTTTTTGCTTTATAATATAAGATTTAAAAAATATTCAATTAAAGTTATATATATTTGTTTTAATTCAGCGGTGTAAAAATTAAAGTTACCTGGCTCCACACTTTCTTATAATCAATATCAGGGAAAATGTAATGCATTCCGATATATCGTAATATCTCTAAATATTTCGAGAAACTTTGTGGATTGACTGTTAGAGTAGTATTGAACTAACACAAGAAACTTCTTCATAGTTTCGCTTTCTTCTTTTAGATCTTTAGTTATATTTTACAGTACTTTTTTTCGATTATCTTTCTTTTTGGCTCTTGGGTGGTTCTTCGGAATTTCATCAAACTTCATATGAGGGGTTCACAACCATAGTAGACCAAGTTCATTTTGAAAAAAAAAAAAAAAAAAAATGAGATCGTCCATTTAGAATGTGCATAAAATCTCTTTTATCTACTCCCACGGTGAACCAAGTCTGTTTTTACATACTTTCTCATATATATTATCTGTTTACAGACTTTGTGTACTGTGGGAATAGGTAAAACAGATTTTATGCACCTTCTAAATAGACTACCTCATTTTTTTTTTTTTTTTCAAATGAACTTAGTCTACTATAGTTGTGAACCCCTCATATAGTTAGACTATAAAATAAATATATAAAGTTTGGATGTATACCGCCCATTATTTACGATTTCCGCCGTAGTTATATCTTAAGAACGGAATTGCATCAAACTTCACACTCTAGTAAGCCTTGGTAGTAGTTAAGGCGGTGTTCAAAAAATATTTTTCCACGCTCAACTACTCGAAATTTTCTGACACATTTTCAGATTCATTTTTAAAAGTAAAAACATGATACTTGCTAGCGGTCATGTGTTTTTTTTTTACTTTTTGTTCGATTAATTAGAACTTGATTTATCAACAATTATTTTCTCAGTACGACCGGTTTTTTTTTTCCTTTTCCAGCACTATCGCTTCGGGAAATTTGGTTCAAAACGCCCACTTTGACAGCATTTTTTGAAATATATTCGCCTTTGTCAAAAAATCAACCAATACGGCACATTATATAGTTTCTGAATAAGAGAACCTGACAGTTGGATGCGTTGGAGAGCAAAAATGAATTTAAAAATGAGTCAGAAAATAAGCAGTTTGGATTTGAGTACACCCTTTTAATTCAATTATGATTTTGATTATTCAAGAGGGGCGCTGCTTCCTGTGCTTGGGGAAAGATTTCTAATCGAGTCCACAATCAATTGATGCAATTTAGCAAACGTGGTTTGCATTATTATTAACTCCATTTTTGTAACTCTCATACACTTCACATTGTTGTCCGAAGCGTTCATTTTTGACGCCCACTTTTTACAATAAAATCACAACAAAGCTGTCGTTATACTCGGAATAATGTCTTTCATATTTTCGAAAGCGAATTCTTTTTCTTTTCTTTTTTTCCGCATAAGAGGCATTCAACTATTAAAAATTGTATCAATTCCATTTTTCAAATAATAAGATCCACTTTTAAAATTTTATTCGAGTTCCTTGGGATAAAATCAAACGGGAAAAATCTGTAGTTTATGAAATTTTCTTAAGTTTCATAGAGTTACCTTATATTTAGATTTTCAGGATTTTTTTTATTATTATTACTAATTTAATGATTTTGATACTTTTGCTTGTAAGATCTTAATTTTTTAATTTAAGATCTTATTTTTTTAAGTTTATGGATGAATCCCAACATACTTTTATTTATAACTCTATGAAAGTTTAAGAAAAGGCGCGTAATCTATATATTTTTCTGGGTTGATTTGATCTAAGGAATTCAAGGTGCCAAATGTGGGTGTTATTATTTGAACAATAAAAATTGGTACAATTTTTAACATATAGGTATATAGTTCCTTATTCAAAAATTGCATTCATATTAGGAAAGAAGATAATATTCTTAATCTAAGAACACCTTTGTAGTGATTTTATTACTTTCTTCTATATACTATAAGAAAGTATTGTATTAATGAAAAATTTCGTTTTCCAGTTTTCGAAGGATTTATACGTTTTAGGTCTTGAACACGATCTGACTGTTTTTAGAAAATGTCTGTCCGTGAGTCTGACTGTATGTGAATGTGACACAAATTTTGTGGACTCTAACTCACAAACTACTCTCAGGGCTAGGGGAGGCTCAGCCCCCCTCCCCCTGGGAAAAATTCCAAGGTCACCAAATGAAACTGTTTCAAAAATCGAAATGAACTGCCAGTGACAAGTCAGCTGATTAGCCGATTGATGCATACGGACCAATATGCGCTGCACCTCCCGTCTACCTGAAGCAGAGTCCAAAGCAGTGTGTTGGCTTCCCTCAACTGCCAGGATTCCCCTTTCCAGGGACACGGGCTACCACGCATGGCCAACACGTGGGTGGTTTACAATTCTCCATATGTCGATATAGAGAGGATGATATCAGCTTATGCATCATTTCTCTCACCTCCACAGAGGAAACCACAATGAGAATTAAACGAAGGGGGAATAATAGACAAGAGAAAGGAAAGGAAAAAGAAAAGAGAAAGATCACTCAGGTGCCAGGGTTGCGAAGGTCGTGAATGCATAAAGAAGGTATCCCCCTGAGGGACATAACATAAAGTTATTATAAACCATTTAATAAGAAACATAGTGCCTACAATATGATTATGCACTAATTTATCTTTATATATAATACTTTGATCGTACATATATATCTGTGTGTGTGTCAGAGAGAGCGAAAAACATGAGCTTCCCCTACATTTCTTGCCCCCCCCCCATTATTCACTTCTAGCTACCGCCCTGACACACTCAACAGAATGTAATAAAACTTCAGATTCATTTAGGCCGTGACATAAATTGCTGTTGATTAGCTTTGGTTATATATCGACCAACAGGTGGCGCTGAATTTTTCACGATTTCTGCGATGCCTCTATTATGAAAACTAATACACGGAATTTCACCAAACTTCTTATTCTGTTAGATTCCTTGACATAAATAGACGCTGATCCAAGGATGGCTTTGATCACTCAACAGGGAGTGGCTGTATCATGTGCTTGGGGAAAAATTCCTAATCTTGTCTGCAATCAATGGATACAATTTAGCAAGCCTGATTTTAACTATTACTGTTCAGTGTCTTTCTATGCTAAAATCAAAGAAAGACATTATACTTCATATCTATAATCGATGCTATGTGAGTATGCTATTTAAATTAATGAATTAGAATTTAGAATGATATAGAAGTCTGATGATGGCCACAACAGGGTTCGGTGATATGTATCTGTGGATATATATCTTGATATATATCCGATATTTATTTTCAAAATATCGTGAAGTTTGATATTTTCATATGTGTGGGGAAGCATTTAGCGCCCCAAGCACCTCCTGATGTTCAAAGCGTCTGTTTCCTAGCAACGAGAATACAGATTACATGAGAAACGCGGAGCACATGCACTCGAGGGAGAGAGTTCCGAGCTGAAGATATTCGTTTTGAGAGTGGAACAAGTGCAAACTGAAATGAAGTGAGAAACGACAGCTCGTTCGACAAAGATTTTTTTTTTTTTTCTCTCTCACTAGGAGTAGGTGTGTGTTCGACGGTACAGGAAAAGAATGAGAGTGTCGGAGATATCTCCGAAAATATAATACCTAAAATTAAAACAAATGTATTTTTGAGTTCGGCATTAGAAGAGCTTTCACACGATACCCCATACACTATATATAAATATTTTTATTTTCAAGTAATCTAATTAGCCCCCTACATTTTTCCTAAATATATTTGTGAATGGTTAATAATCTATAAGTATACTTTCCACATTTCATAGTTTGCGAGAAAAACGACTGTGACAGACAGACGGACAGACACACGAGTGATCTTATTACGTTTTTACATTTCAAGTACGGAACACCACTAAAAATATCGGATATATTTCAAAATATCGTATATTTTTATATTTTCGAAAATATCATAATATGTACGAACTCTAGACCACAACATACTAGTTGTAAACATGAAACGGGCTTGTGTGTAATAAATAGAAGAGTCGTAACAACAGGGAAAGCAATATCAGCATTAAACTCTGTGTTATGGAACAGTAATATAATAACTAAGACGAAAAAAATAATCTATAATACAATCATTGAAAGTATTTTATTATGGTGTAGAAACTTGGACAATCAGTAAAGCAAATGAAAAGAAACCATTGGCAATGGAAATGGATTATTGGAGGAGATCGGCAAGAACATCGAGATTGAAAATAAAGACAAACATTGAAATAAGAAATCAATTAAATGTGAGCACAAATATTATGCAGATGATAGATGAGAAAAGGTTGAGATGTTTTGGACATATGAAAAGGATGGAAAGCAGTAGATTGCCAAAGTCACTGATGAACTGGCAACCGGAAGGAAGGAACAGAAGAGGAAGACCGAGAAAACATTGGAGCGATAACCTTAAATAAAATATGGTAAAATATGGACTGAGAGAGGCAGAGGCGGAGGACAGAATTGAGAGGCGAAGTAAGTTACATTTAGCTTTTGGTTGAGGAAAACCTCAAATGGGGGGAAACTCGTAAAGAAGAGAAGAGAGGCTTGTGTTCGTCTCAAAATGTCTTAAATAAATCCAGTTCTGAACTTACCTCCTGTGGGATTCTGGAAAAGAGGCTAATACTTCTGCTGGATAGATCCCCTTCGTTTGGCACATCTTCGGGATAGAGGAGAGTCATGAAAGTGGCATGGATGTCGAAAGGTGTCACGAGGCGGTTTTGGTTGATCTGAATATTCTGGACGAAATTGGGATATTTGTTTTGGAGCCATGGAGGGAAAACCAGGGAGAAAAAGGGAAGGCGTTCCTCTTGTTTACCCTGTTGAGTCTCTCGAATGCTGGCAAACCTGAAACAATGCAATGATTTTGTTTTTATTCAGCAGCCTCTGTTAGTAAATACGAAAAAGTATCGACACACCTGGCACATAGCATGTATACGAAATGTGCATTACACAAAAAGACGCCTTCGTCCGAAAGGCGCTTGGCATTTGGATAATTTCAGATATAATTTTAAAACTAAACATTCCCAGCAGTAAAAACACGTTTTTCCGTTTTTAGTAAAATGAATAAAAATCAATGCAACATAATTTACGAGCTGAATTTAATGAGCTACTTGTGCCGACAACTACCGATACATTTCACTCAGATAACTTTATTGGCAATAGCATTTGGTCTGCCATGCAGACAGCTCAACGGAATATGCCGCAGGTAATGGAACTCCATTAAGCAATGGGTAAGTAAATAGACTATTATTTTTAACACAATCATACTGATAGGTAAAGATATCATACGAACTGTGTACTCTGAGTGAAAAATGCCCAGGGCGGGAGTCGAACGCAAGTCCTTTGACTTAACTTGCCAAAGATCTACCTATTAAGCTTGAAAAAATTCAGTTCGTATGATATCTTTACTAATCAGTATGACTGAGTTAAACATTATAAAGTGTATCTATGTATCCATCATTTAATGTAGTTCTATTACCTTCGGTATATTCTGTTGAGCTGTCTACGTGACAGACCAGATGCTTGCCAATAATGTTATCTGAGTGAAATGAGTCCGATGATTGTCAACACAACTAGCTCAATAAATTCAACTTGTAAGTTATGATCATGGCTCAGGTAGCTCAGTAGGTCGAGCGTTGGAAATTTAAGTCAAAGGTCTTTCGTTCGACTCCCGGCCTGTGCATTTTTTCACTCAGTTGAAAAAATTCAGTTCGTATGATCTTTATCAAATCTTTCATATATCTTTACCAATCAATACGATTGAGTTGAAATTAATAACTATATCTTAACTTGTTAAGTTTTGGTCGTAGAAGAATGGAATCTTGATTACTTTACTTGTTACAGGATCGAGAAGGGTTTTTCTGAATATAACTTATAGGGATTGTATAAAAATTTTAATTTCATAACTTAAAAATAATAATAAAACTAGGTTTACGTAAATGGCTTTTCATATGAGGAAAAACAACATCTTACACATTTTTACAATTGAAACCATGCTTCTAAATATAACGCTTTAAGAATTAACTATTAAACAGCGATAAGAAGGGACATTCTATATACTATCGAATTGTCAAAAGCCTCTAAATATCACTGCGGCAATCTATTGTGGAAGGCTAGCAATAAAAGGCAATCCCTTTTTAGCTATCACATTTTGAAGTCATTTTTGAGGTATCTTTTCTTGCATGTATGGTTATATAATCGAGACCAACTTCTTCAGATTTACATCATAATTATGAACTAAATCTTTTTCCAATGAACGTAACGGACAAAGAAAAACAAATTCAAAAAGCTATGTCTGTGTTACCTCGAATTCAAAAAGGTTTGATCTCATGCCAAGTAATAATGCTCTTACAACTTCAACATACAAATTGATAACTCTATGCGACAGGTCAATGGACTGTTTTAAATGCAATTTAGTTATGCTTGCTAATGAATACTTAGTTCTTTCTCCTTTAAAATATGCCCAGTGGATTTAGACACTTTGAAATGCTATCTAATTTGGAATAATTAAATTAGAAATGTTTCAGGATTAAGGGCATTTAACAAGTAACCATAATATTTTGCAAGAAATTACAACCATTTGGTGAACTGTGCAAACGTTTTTTTTTTTGGAGGGATCTATGAAATGTATAAAATATGTATTGTTAAAACTGACGAAAAATTTTTCTTACAGTAAATTACGTCGTTATATTGTTACAAACATTTTTACTATGATTAAATATGTCTAAAAGGCATTTTCCCCCCTAATAATTTGAGGATGCACCGAATATTCGGTTAGGCTGAATATCAAACTATTCGACCCGACGAATACTCGGCTTGGCCGAATATCGAAATATTCAGAAATAGGATATTTTTAAAAAACTTACACAACGTCTACTTTTACCTGTCAACTTATAAAGATATTCAGAATAATTAGATGGAAACAGAATCAGATTTAAATAAAATAGAATGTTTTTAGATTATTCATTTGCTGTTTGTAAAGTATCACTTACGAAAATTAACCATTAATGAGGATTTTCATGATGTACAAATGCAAGTTTCTGAACACTGTCTACTAAATTTGTTTCTTGCATTTTCACAAAAAAGAGTGTTTCTAAACAAAATAGAAAAACTTTTAGGGTTGATAATACCCATCAAGACAAACAATTTTTGCCTAGGAAACCATAATTGCAATTCGTTTATCCAGTCATAAATATAGTGTATATCATCTCACTCGAGGTCAAATTTGGATTTTTGTTTGTTACTTTAACAATAATAGAAATATCACAACTATATCGCTCACCCACAAGGAAAGTGACACATCTCGACAAAAGTAAATTTCACAGGAGAGGCAAAAGGAAAATTTGCATGATTTTACTGTAACATGAAATTACAGCACTTAAGACTGCATGCAGGAATAAAGACGTGCATAAAAGTATAAAACCTTTAAAAATAAAGACGTTGGATGAGGTTTGGAGGATTGTGTAATTTCCCCTCCCCCACACAATCCACCCCTCTTCTGTGGTCACAAATGGACATATAGCGCAATAAACTGATTTTCGTTATAACTACACTTATGAAACATTTTGTGTGCCAAGTATGACAGACCTATTCGTGGAATAAAATGCAAAACAAGTAATATAAAAATTTTGTTTTTAAAGTCAATTCCAACTTAGGCCATCAAAGAAAAATTTAATATAATTAAGCTAATATGAGTTTTTGTTGCATTAAAATATCTCAATTTGTTGATTTTCTATAAGCAAGTAGGTTTACAATGGAACTCTATGGGAATTTGGCGAAATATTACAGATATCGCCAAGTTGGCGACAAACTTGGCAGTATTTGGCGACAGAACAGGTCCCCCCCCCCCCTACGGTAACCCTTATTGAAAATACTTTCATTGAAATTCAATAACCAATGGCGGCCATTTTGTTTCCCATGCAAAACTAAAATTAATTAATTAAAATTTAATTAATTAATTAATATTTGAAAAAACTTTATTAACATCAATTGTCATCCAGTACAAGTTTAAAAAAATGTATTTCAACCTGATAGGATGAATAATAAGTATTTTATTAACGATTGAAAATTTGTACAAGATAAATATATAAATATATAAATAAATATAGGGAGAGTGTGAGCTAATAGTAGGAATTGAATAAATATTTGCGAGATGTGTCACTTTTCTTGCGGATGAGCGATATTTTCAAAAAACTTGCTTTGATTTCTGTGAAATATGATATCATGATGAGAAGTTCTGGAAATTGCCACCATTCGTTTCTAAACAATCATGAGCTAGACATTCCTTTATTCAGAATGCATTTGACGGTATTTATATTGAGTTACTGGCCAAAATTTAGTCGTTTTCTATGATATCACATTTAATACAAAGAAAAGTGATATGAAACAATTTTTTCTAAAATATATTCATTATTGATAAAGTTGTGGACGAAAATTCAATTTCGGCTTGTAGTTACACACTCAGTATTTTTGATTGAATGTATTATAATTTTATGGAATAAATGGAATGAGATGTTGTTTCTTGTTCAAAAAATGTTTGTCTTGACCATATTATTTCCGTTGAAAGTTTGCTGCAAGATTTTAGGAACAAGCTCTATGTTTACAATCTTTGAAAATGATCGTAACTTCAAACACTGATCTAGGGTGCATTTAAAAACTTCTTTGCTAAATCAAAGGGAGTAGAAAAGTTATTCTTGCTGTGTTGCCAGCATATGAATAGATTGTATTATTTATTTATTTTTACTTTAGTCTCTTCCTGGCAAATAAACAGTATATGATCCTGTAAAATTTTTCTTCCAGTTTTTTCACAATTTCTCTTTGATTTTAAAATGTTTGTTTTAGAATTTAAGAAAATATTCATTTGTTTTAATTCACAGAAGAAACCATGAAATTTAAAATTTTATTAATTAAAAAAGTTTTATAAGTATCCTCTTCTTAAATAACTCAAAGAAGATTTTTTTCCGTATAAAGTTTCACTTGTGAAAAGCTCTTGTTTTATCAAAATTTAAGTTTCTGTATTAAATATTATGCAAAATTGTTTTAAAATGTAACATTTTAATGCCTTTTAACTTTGAAATTTAAAATTATTTGGCCAGCCGAATATTCTGTATTCGGCCAAAATCACTATTCGGGTGCATCTCTATTTTGTAGTCTAGAACAGAAAATTTCTAAAAGTATTTTCTCAGTATTTTCCATTTCTGCAAACTCTACTGAAACTGCATTAATACTACAGGTTTATAAGCGCTGAATTAGCTTTGTATTATCCTCTTACAAGAAATTGACATCGTGTGGTGTTTTTGGGGATTTCCAGATTTGATCTCAATATTAAATTCAGAAAAGTTACACAAAACTTCGTACTTAGCCTTACATGTTTCTGATGGGAGAAAAATGATTTTATTCTTAAATTTTATAAGATCGTCGATATTTATTTGCACTTATCGTTCACCAATAACTAATTCCAGATTCGATAATTTTAGTGATACGAAGACGAGTGGTGTAAAGATGTTTCAAATGTTATTCTTCCGTTTTAAGTGCAAGGAAATAACGAAGATTCATAAAATTCAAAGTATCATAACCCGGTAACTTTTTGTCGCATAAAAATGAAATTTTTAATGTTTCACTAATTAGAGAATTGGGAAAGTTTTATTAAATATAACATAGCAGAACTGCCCAAACTTTCAGTATACACACGGGTGCATATCATTTAGTAGCAAAGAATGAAGGGTGCCATTATCTTCTACATGATTGGAAATATAGAAAAATACTGTCTTAGTATAGTAAGGGTAGCGATACACGTGTCTGATAAGATGCACTAACACTTCGCAATGTGATCCAGAAAGATTCTATGATGCAGTGTTTCATGTAAAATTATATTGTAGAAAATATCATAGCAGGGTTCGAAATGGTAAAATTCCCGAATCGGAACACTATTTCAAAATTATCGTTGACTAAATTTTTTTTTTTTTTAAGTATAAGAAAATTTATATCTACCCATACAAAAACAGATTTAAAAATGAACTCTAGATTCTAATAATAAACAAGTTGGAAATTGCTCGTCAAACGGGGCAAATGAGGTGCGTTCGTACTATAAGTAGTTTTATAATTATTTTTTGCACCCCATATTGTACTGAATGTATAATTTTTTGCACTTCATAAAGCGCATAGTCTGATACATCATTAAAATGCACTTCCAATATTTTTTTCCCATTCCCCGTAATGTAACGGAACACTTTTGACTGTCCCTGTAATTAAACTATACATCCGATTTTCCTAAAATTTGAAATAGCTCAACAAAATTTTGCAACAATTATATCTTTAAAATTTCAGACCAATCTCGAAGGCTGTAATATCATTAAAATGCACTTGAAATAATTTTTCCCATTGGCCGTAATGTAAAGAAAAACTTTTGACTGTCCCTGTAATTAAACTATACATCCGATTTTCCTAAAATTTGAAAGGGCTCGACAAAATTTTGCAGCAGTTATATCTTTAAAATTTCAGATCATTCGGAAGGCTGTAATATCATTAAAATGCACTTGAAATAATTTTTCCCTTTGGCCGTAATGTAAAGAAAAACTTTTGACTGTCCCTGTAATTAAACTATACATCCGATTTTCCTAAAATTTGAAAGGGCTCGACAAAATTTTGCAGCAGTTATATCTTTAAAATTTCAGATCATTCGGAAGGCTCTAATATCATTAAAATCCACTTGCAATAATTTTTCCCATTGGCCGTAATGTAAAGAAAAACTTTTGACTGTCTCTGTAATTAAACTATACATCGATTTTTCTAAAATTTGAAAGGGCTCGACAAAATTTTGCAACAGTTATATCTTTAAAATTTCAGATCATTCGGAAGGCTCTCATATCATTAAAATGCACTTGCAATAATTTTTCCCATTGGTCGTAATGTAAAGAAAAACTTTTGACTGTCCCTGTAATTAAACTATACATCCGATTTTCCTAAAATTTGAAAGGGCTCGACAAAATTTTGCAACAGTTATATCTTTAAAATTTCAGATCATTCGGAAGGCTCCAATATCATTAAAATGCACTTGCAATAATTTTTCCCATTGGCCGTAATGTAAGGAAAAACTTTTGACTGTCCCTGTAATTAAACTATACATCCGATTTTCCTAAAATTTGAAAGGGCTCGACAAAATTTTGCAACAGTTATATCTTTAAAATTTCAGATCATTCGGAAGGCTCTAATATCATTAAAATGCACTTGCAATAATTTTTCCCATTGGCCGTAATGTAAAGAAAAACTTTTGACTGTCCCTGTAATTAAACTATACATCCGATTTTCATAAAATTTGAAATGGCTCGACAAAATTTTGCAACAATCATATATTTGAAATTTCAGACCATTCGGTTGGGTAGTTTTTGCTCTGTTACATGCGGACAGACGGACGGACGGACAGACGGACGGACGGACGGACGGACTGAACGACGACTATAGGTGCTACGTATTTATATAATTACGAACGCACCTAAAAAGGGTTACAGAGCGTACAATAAGCTAAAACTGCAATAATATGTTTTAATAATTGTAATAACCGCAAAGATATTTATTATAATTTCACGAACCGGAACAGTATTCGTCAACCGGAATATCGTTCCGTCTTACATTTCGAGCCATGGATCGTAGTAAGATTTAGAATTATAGTTTCCTGAGAGAGACTATCTGAAAAATTTTTGTAGACGAAGGATCCCAAAAATTTAATGTCGTCCATAATACAAAAAGCACACGAACACCCATAAATTTAAAGAAAGCATATTTTACAGAGGATTTTTATTTTTAAAAAGTTTCTAGTAAAAGGAAAAATTGGAGAGGGACCAAGAAAACCCTTAAAGAGTGCCATGGCACCGGCGACACCGCGTTGAAGAGCCTTGACTTATATACAGGATCCAGGAACCATATAAAAATTAATTTATAACTAACTAAAAAACTATTTTGACGTAAGTAGATTGTCATATGATGAAGTGCAACATTTAAAACATTTTGCTATTAGTGATATATCCCTTAAATTGACGGTTTAGGAATTTAGCTATTCAACGATAAGAAGCGCCCCTTGTATATTGCAATGGTATAGAAGAAAGTTTTGTGATAGCTTTACGTAGAATTGCCAGATCCAGTGTTACAAGAGGCAGAACAGCGGTTTCTAAAGTGAGACATAAAATTACAGTAAACCCTAAAGAACCTGTATATAACAGAATCCCGTATTAAAGTAAAAATTTCCTTGCCCTTAAGAGAAAGGTAGAAATACCATATTATTATACCTGCTTGCTAAGACGAAAGCCTCTTTAAAGCGGAATTTTTTTCCTGTACCTTACGATTTCATGTCACTATTTTATTAAATAAACACAACATTCGTATAGCGTAAAACCTGTGAAAGCGAAATGGCTAGGAACCGAAACAAAATTCCAATTTAGCAGGTATAATGTATGGTATTCATATCGCAATGAGAATGACATTTTTATTTCTAAAACAGAATTCCGTAATAAACAGATTACGTTTACACAAGGTTAACTAAACAAAGTACAGCAAAAACTGTGAAAACGGAATTGCTAGGAACCGTAAAATGTTCCGTTTTAGACAGTTTTCTGTCTAGGGAGGTACATTTGTACGGGACTGTAAAAGTTTTCCGTAATAAACAGATTACGTTTACACAAGGTTAACTAAACAAAGTACAGCAAAAACTGTGAAAACGGAATTGCTAGGAACCGTAAAATGTTCCGTTTTAGACAGTTTTCTGTCTAGGGAGGTACATTTGTACGGGACTGTAAAAGTTTTCCGTTATAGATAGATTTTGTCTTCACAAGTTTTACTGTGTTAAGTAACCAGCCGATGCAGACTAACGAATAGCATGGTACTAAAAGAAATTGAAAAGAAATTGTGCATCATGAATAGTCGGGACTTTTGGCATTCCTCGCAGTGGTTACGCGGGACAGACCTTGTAGCTCCTGAAAATCGGGACAATCGGCAACTCTAGCTACAGTATACAGTTTCATATTCCTATTTTAATTAAAAAGAAATTGTGCATCATGAAAAAATGGGACTTACGACATTCCTCGCAATGGTTACGCGGGACAGATCTTGTAGCTCTTGAAAAATCGAGAAATCCCGCTAAAATCGGGACAAAACTTGCAACTCTAGCTACAGCATACAGATTCATACTCCTATTTTAATTAAAAAGAAATTGTGCATCATGAAAAAACGGGACTTACGGCATTCCTCGCAGTGGCTACGCGGGACAGATCTTGTAGCGCTTGAAAAATCAAGAAATCCCGCGAAAATCAGGACAACTGGCAACTCTAGCTACAGCGTACAGTTTCATATTCCTATTTTAATTAAAAAGAAATTATGCATCATGAAAAATCGCGACTTTTGGCATTCCACCCAGTGGTTATGCGAGACAGGTTTTGTAGCTCCTGAAAATCGGGACACTTGGCAGCACGAGCTACAGTTTCTTATTCCTATTTTAAATGAACACAATAATGCATAATAGAAAAATAGTGATATATTGTGATACTTACCTATGACCATGATCACTCATGAATATTAAAAGAGTGTCGTTGAGTATTCCTCCTCCATGCAAACCCTTCAAGAAGCGTTCGATATCGGAATCCGCATAACCTACCAAATTGTAATCGTCATGGCTGAGCTCTCCATGGAAGCCAAATGCGAATTTCGGAACATCGGGGTAAGCATCGTAGAAATGGCGCAGCCAATCAAGCATCACCTAGAAAAGGATTATACACAACATTTTATAATTAGAGATTACATGTTACTCTCTATAAACCTGAATTCTTAATAAGTTCCCGCTTAAAATTAGTAAACGTTAAAGTCAAGTTCCTTTCACCTTAAGAGCATTCGCTAGTAACGTAAAGAAACTCGCAAGCTAATGTTAAACCGATGGTAGCGAGATGCAAACAAGAAATTAGAATACTTCTCGTTTGCATCTTAAAATTTTTAAATGATTTTATTTTCCATAGAATATCTGAGATCGATGTCTATCCGAGTACTTTTATGCGAAAGAAAAATCATTTAAAATTATTAAAATGCAAACGAGAAATGTAAAAGAACGCTGTCATTGGTTTAACATTAGATTGCGAGTGCCCTCGTGTTGCTACCGCAGGTTCTCAAAGGAGCAAGGACATTTGCGAAATCCTATGGAAAACAGTTGTATTGAAGTACCTTTTCCCAAAGAACTGCTGAAGCAATTTCAATATATATATTTTTAAATAGATTTGACAAGAGCTGAACTATAAATGGATCGTTCGGCAAGAAATAAAAATAAAAAATGCCATAAGTTACGAGTCTATAATTCTAGGTTATTATTAACGTTACTAAATTCATTTTTCAGAAAAGCAAACGATCGATGCATAGCTAATAACAATAGAGAAAAAAATTTAAATCTGTAATTTCGAGTAAAAGATGCATCAGTATTAGCTGTTTTTCATAGGATTTTTGCAACTGTTTTTGCCCCCTTAAAAAAAATCTTTTTGGAGAAAATTTTTTCTAATGTTTAGAATTCATTAAAATTAAACAAAATTAAAGGTTCAATTATGGCTGAGTCAAAATTGCTTTTATTGGTATTTGATACGTGCATTCGGTGAAATAAATCAACCAATATAAACAGGTAAAAGCTATTCGATTAAGAATTGTGCCTTCCTTAAATTTACATTTAAAAAAAAATCTTAGAGGTCTTGAATGTGTAACAAACTTTGAATTTTCCAAAACGAACACCTAATTATAATACCATATGCGGGTTCTTCGGTAAATGTTACACGTGGATACCACACGAAAAGACATTCAGTGAAGTAGTTAAAAAATTATGCAAATGCAAATTTTGTAACTTCTAATGTTAAATTCATTTTAGATTGTTGCAAAAATAAATTGCAATGAGAGTAATTTTTTTTAAAGAATAACTCAAAAATTACGTGGTCGAATGGCGCTGAAATTTTGCTTCTAGAAATCAATTTTTGTTAAATTTTATGTAGGTTACGATACATATTTTAAGGGCTTTTATCAAAATAGATATTTTACGATACACATTATAGTTTACAATACATTATTTTTGAAAATTCCGGATATTTGAAGGACTATCAAAAGTAGTACTACATTGTTAATGGGGCCTTTAGCCATAGTTTAATTCATTATTAAGTGATAATTATGTAAGAAAAAGAAAAAATTAAATACATAGAAAATATCAATTAAAGTAAGTTTTTTTATGTTACAGAAAAAAAAAAAAAAAAATCTAATATAGAGTGAAATTATTTCTTCTCTTGTAATTTTGGAAACATCGATGTCAATTTTGTTTGCTTCAATTTTTTTGGCCGTTCTTTAATAAGTTTTCTTTTCTTTCTTTTTTTTTTTTTTTTTTTTTTTTTTGTATTTTATGCAACTGAAGAATTTCTATTTCGGAAATACAGTCTTGTTTCTCTAAAGCATATATTAATTCTCCAGTCAAATTTTACGCATTTTTCTACCGACACCTTTTCTTCTGCCGGTTGTTCATCCTCTTCTTTCGAGCTGCTAATAGCATTATCAGCGGTTCTATTTAGCACAGCGTCGGCGATCTCGTTGTCCGTATAATTGTTCGTTGTTGATCAATTTTCGTCAATGCTTAACCAATCATCTATATCTCTTTTTTCTACACTTAATACATTTTCAGATTTTGCGCGTTCGATCAGCTCATAAGTTGCGGCCTTTTCACGGGAAATGTGAAAGCCTGAAATTCTTCCTCATCATTGTTGTCGCTGTTGCCGAAAATTCCTTCCGGCCATTTTTGTACCATGCATTCGCCAAAGTTGTCCTCAAATTTGTCCCCGTTGCTAAGCAACAGTGCAGCTTGCAGAAAATTTGTTCAGAAAATAATCGCCTCAGACAAATGAAAAAAAAAAAGTCAAATATATTCTTTTTTTTTGCATTTTTACTTTCGATCTTGAAGTTTTTAATTCGTAAAGAATTGCTATTTTTCTTCTCCCATAACTTGAAAGTGTAAAACAAAAAAGAAGGGAAAAGATGGTTTTGATGCCGGATTTTTGAAGTTGCCAGATATCTGAATGCCGAATTTTTGAAGTCACACTGTATATATAATCATTTGATAATCAGCTTTTTTAAAAATTTAATTGATCTATATGAAATGCCGGTTTTCAATTAAAATTATTTTATTTACTACTTTTAGTTTAGCTTGAAGTGATATACAAGGTGTTCGAAAATTCCTGGACACATTTTAAAATTCAATACAAAGTAATAAATAATAAAGTAAAGTAAATAAAGTAATAAGTTATCTTATAAGTAATAAGTATAAGTAATAAGTATAAGTAATAAGTTATAAGCTATAAGTAATAAGTTATAAGTAATAAGTAAATAAAGTAAAGTAAATAAGTTAATAAAGTAATTGCCGTACAGGAGTGCGGTTTGCACTAAAATGCTTCTCAGGTTTAAAAGTTTTCTTCAAGCGAATGAAACTAATTAGTTCCAAATTTCGATCATAAATGGCGGGCGCTACTTGACCGTATGTTTGTTTTCAAACATACGTTTTTTCTGATTTTCAGATTAATTTTGACGCCGTGACACAGAAATGACAACTATGTTTAATGAGATTAATCATTTCTGTATTACAGCGTCAAAATTTATCTGAAGAACAGAAAAAACGCACGTTTGACAGCAAACACAGGGAAAAGTGACGCCACCTATGATCGAAATTTGAAACTAATTACTTTCATTCGCTTGAAGAAAACTTTTCATCCTGAGAAGCATTTCCTTTCTTAACCGTACTGCTGTACGACAATTACTTGATTTTATATTGAATTTTAAATTGTGTACAGGCATTTTCGGACACCCTATATATATGTAATATATACAAAAGGAAAAATACATGTGGTAAATTTTATATACCTGCAATTTCAAAGCACAAATAAGATACATAATAAACGAATGATACAAAAGTTCCAAAATAAAGAATAAAAATAAATTACATGTTTAACAAAAATAGCAAGGATGCCAGACATAACCATTATGAAAACCGGAGTGTCAAATAAACTAATTCATTCGAAGATCCAAATAGTATCTAAAAGTATCATATAAATCAATTCTCGGTGACAAAATTAGGGGAAAACGCATATATTTTGAATTTACAAAAACAGTAAGACACTCTGTTACAATTTTTGCTGCATCTTAATCTATATAATAATAATTTTTTTTAAATAATAGATTTAGAATGTGTGAAAATTATTATATATATTTTAATATTAGTAAAAATATAGAATGGCTTTTTATGTAGCGGTGCCAGATTGAAGAATTTTTTTTATTCCAAGTACCCACTACTCTCATCGACCGGTAATCTTCGCTTCATATCCTAGATTTCTGCGATTAAATAAGGCAAAGATTACTATTAAAAAAGTGGTAGATATTTTACATAAAAATTTCCTAAATTTGGAATACTTTTTTATGTTTTAAGGGTTTAAATTTGAAAATTCAGCTGTCTAAGCAAAGCGATACATCAATATGAAATTTGGGAAGGACAATACTTGCTGTTTTAAAAAAGTTCCATGCATATGGAGGTATGAGATTACAAGGCAAACAGTACGGCTTCTGCGATAAAACTTATTCTGAGAAATCTAATCTAGATTCCGGCACCAAATTTGATTAATCTTTTGTACTATACATACATAGATTCTTCAATATATTTTTTAAATAATTTTTTGAGAATGCGTTTTATGGAGACCTTCCTTGTGAGATCGTGCTCTATGGTAATAACATGAGAAAACTAGTATAATTTTATTTAAATTAAAGCACGAGGGAAAAAAATGCAACATCCGGGTGTCCTAAAAAGGACTGACTGATTTTAAAATTCAATAACTTGCAAACGGTGACAGATATTTAAAAAATTCTTGCAGGAGGTCAAAAGTTTTTTTTACAGTGATTTTTGATTTTAGTTCGAATTATAAACAATAGATGGAGCTATAAGCAATAGACGCTAAATACAGGCTCGATTTCTTGGCCTTTCTCTTTTTCCATGCGGAAAAAGGAGGTTAAATGTATTGAGTGGGTCCCGAAGTACCAAAAATCGAGCCTGAATTGAGCGTCTATTGATCGCAGCGCCATCTATTGTTTGTAATTCGAACTAAAATCGAAAATCATTTAAAAAAAAAACTTTTGATCTTATGCATAACCCTCCTGCAAGAATTTTTTAAATATCTGTCACCGCTTGCAAGTTATTGAATTTTAAAATCAGTCAGTCCTTTTTATGACACCAGGTACATATCATATTAAACAAACACTGGTAGATAAAATCAGCTTAATTAACCCATTTACATCATTTTGAAAAGTGGAAAATTGCTCTTATCACCATTTTTTTCCTATTAAAATGGAAATAGTTCAAAACGTATAAAAAAACTATAAACTAAATGGCGTAAACAAAAAATTCATAATTTTATTTAGCTCAATAATGATCATACGTGTCAAATCCATGGGAGCGTGTCTGATGCTTTTACATATAAATTAGTTTTGTATGTAAATTGTTTGAAACCCAAAATTTTTAATTAAATATTTTTATACTAACCCAACAATTATCTATCGTAATATAGCGACGTCGATTTTCTAAATCATAATTTCAGTAACTTAAAAATATACATACATTACTTTTCTGTTGCGGCACATGAAAATTCTCGTTCTTTAGACATGAAGCTATACTTAAAAAAATCCCTGCTGGCCCGGCCTACAGGCGGAGGTAGATTTCGAAGTTAAGTATACTAATTTCACCAAAAAAACTAAATCATGATTAGAGATAAACCCACTTTAACAATTTTATCTGGTCGCTTTTGATGAGTTTTTATTTCATTTTTATATAATAGCTGGTTTTATCAGAATCATGTTAAGGCGGTATTCAAAAAAATACTGTTCCACGCTCAGCAATTCGAAATTTTCTGGCACATTTTCAGATTCATTTTTAATAGAAAAAATATGAAACTTGCTGACGTGATTTTTGAAGAGATTTAGAAGCGACCTGTGTTTTTATTTTTTGTTCAATTAATTAAAACTTGATTTATAAACAATTATTTTGTCAGTAGGATAATACTTTTCGTTCCTAACACAATCGCTTCGGGAAATTCTGTTCAAAATTCCCACTTTGACAACATATTTTGAAATATATTCTGCCTCTATCAAAAAATCGATCAGTACGGTACATTATATAGTTTCTGAATAAGAGAATCTACCAATTGGATGCATCTGAGAGCAAAAATGAATTTAAAAATGAGTCAGAAAATAAGCAGTTTGGATTTGAATACACCCTTAATAAGATGATTTTTTTCTTCAACCGCTATGTATTTTTAATTTGTTTTTACTGTAAGAATTGGTCCTATCAAAAACTTGTCTATATAAATGTTTAGACAATATTAAGAAGATATATGATAAATTCATGGGGATTTTATTTTTTGTGAATTGACGGAGTTATGAATTTGTTTCTTCTTCAAACCCCCCTTTTTGTTTTCGTTTTAATTTTTTTTTTTTTTTTGGTACGAATTGGTCTTATCAAAAACTTGTGAATATAAAAGTTGTAGATAATATTAAGCAGATTTATAATAAAATTAATTGGATTTGATATCTGGAGAATTGACGAAGTTATGAATTTTTTTCTCCCAAAAACCCTATTTTTTGCGCCCCTTGAGCCCATTTTTAATTTGATCAAAAATCTGTGATACATAAATTTTTGGCCCTATTTTTAGAAGTAATAAAAACTTTAAACTGATTTGATAAGGACAAACATTAAGAAGTTATGGGTTTTTTTTCGGCTTTCACAAAATCCCTCCCTATTTCCAACCCCTTGGTCCGATTTTGCCCATTAACGAACTTGACCGAGATTTTATGCCGTTTGATTTTATGTATCAGTTTGGAAGAGATATGTGCAGAATTGTGGAAATTATCGTGTCCAGAAGAAAGTGATATATATATAGATAGATAGATAGACAGATATATATAAAGTTTTTTACTGAGGGTGGTTTTGGGTTCTAGGGGTCATGATCAGTGTAGATCTGCAAAAAATTTTCAGAATTTCCAACATAGGGGAGAATGTAATAGGTAGTATTTCATACGAAATCTACCTAAAAATCGATGCTGCTATATTAAAGACCGGGCTACACAGACGATCCACATCGAGTTGGAGGTGGAAATTCCATGATTAGACAGAATTCGAATAGCATATTAAAATGCAACTGGTCTGCCAAGTCGTATCTTGGTGGAAACCACCCACAGACCTGATTTTAGTGGTTGATTTGTAGGTTTACCATTGTGTTTTCCTGTTCCAAAATGTATGAAAACATGGATGACTGGGAGCAGGAAAACACGATGGTAAACCTACCAGTCAACCATTAAAATCGGGTTTGCAGGTATTTTCCACTAAGATGCAACTTGGCAGACTTGGCAGTTGCATTTTAATATACAAATCGAGTTTTAAGTAGTCCTGGAATTTCGGATGTCGACTCGATGAGACGATGGTTTGTGCAGCCACCTCCCTATTATGATAGAAACATAAAAAATACTTGATTTAAAAGTTTGAGCTTTAAACAATTTTAGTACGAAGCTAAATTATGTGTAAAATTGTCAGACACGCCCCCATGGATTTGGCATTTACTAATTGCCTACACATGATTTCTGGTTACATTTACATAGACATATAAGGTGCTTCCCTGATTAGTTTTTGGGGTTCATTGGTAAAGGGGGTAAAGGGGGCTAGTCCCCCCCCCTTAATTTATATAAATGGGTTTTTCATACAGAAATATTCGATTTGCTCCAAATTTGGTATACCGATTTATTGTGTTAAGGAGCTTCCTTGATTAGATTTGGAAGCTCATTGTTTAAGTATAAAGGGGGGAAAGGAGGGCTACCCCCATTAATTTAGATAAATCGGTTTTTCATGATGAATTATTCGATTTGCTCCAAATTTGGTATACCGGTTTATTAAGTTAAGGAGCTGCCTTGATTAGATTTGGAGGTTCATTAGTTACATATAAAGGGAGGAAAGGGGGGGCTCACCCCCCGTATGGGTTTTTCATGCAGAAATATGCGATTTGCAATAAATTTGGTATACCGGTTAATTATGTTAAGCAGATTCCCTGATTACATTTGGAAGATCATTATTATGTATAAAGGGGGAAAAGGGGGGCAATTGCCTCTGCCCTTAATTTAGATAAATGCGTTTTTCATGTAGAATTATTCGATTAGCTCAAATTTGGTATACTGGTTTATTATGTTAAGGAGATGGCTTGATTAGATTTGGAGGTTCATTAGTTAAATATAAAGGGAGGAAAGGGGGGTGGGGCTAGCCTCCCCCCTTAATTTAGGTAAATGGGTTTTTAATGCAAAATTATTCGATTTGCTCCAAATTTGGCATACCGGTTTATTATGTTAAGGAGCTTCCCTGATTAGATTTGGAAGTTCATTAGTTAAGTATAAAGGGAGGAAAGGGGGGCTAGACCTCCCCCCTTAATTTAGATAAATGGGTTTTTCATGCAGAGTTATTCGATTTGCTCCAAATTTCGTATACCGGTTTATTATGTTAAGGAGCTTCCCTGATTAGATTTGGAGGTTCATTAGTTAAGTATAAAGAGAGGAAAGGGGAGCTAGACCCCCCCCCTTTAATTTAGATAAATGGGTTTTTCATTCAGATTTATTTGATTTGCTCCAAATTTCGTATACCGGTTTATTATGTTAAGGAGCTGCCTTGATTAGATTTGGAGATTTATTGGTTAAGTATAAAGGAGGGACAGGGGCTATTGTCCCCTTAATTTAGATAAATGGGTTTTTCATACAGAATTATTGGATTTGCTTCAAATTTGGTATACTAGTTTATTACGATATGGCTTCCTTCATTTGATTTGGAGGTTCATTGGTTAAGTATAAAAGGGGGGGAAAGGGGGGCAATTGCCCCCCCCCCCCTTAATTTAGATAAATGGGTTTTCGTGCAGAATTATCTGATTTAGTTTAATTTTTTTTCAACCGGATCCGAACTTGAAGGTTCCATTTGAAGTCAACCCGAAAACCGACCACAACCAGATTGAGTTCATTTAGAACTGTCAGGTTCGGATCGGGTTGCCGGTGGACAAAGATTATTTTGTCTGGCTTGCATCGGGTTATAGTTCTTTGGAATATTTTTGTCGGTTAAGATTTGGTTCGGGACGGGTTTCAGGTTGACTTCGAATGGAATTTTTAGGTTCTGGTAGCGTTGCGTGTCCACGGAAACTAATTTGTCTTGTTCGGATCCGGTTACGGATCTTTAGAATATTTTTGTCGGTTATCAGATTTGTGTGAATGACTAAGTACAAAAAATCTTCTTAAAACACCATCACTCTGCTGTCATAGTAAAAGGACGTCTTCTTTGCGCCTGATGAAGAAAGACTCAGATCTTTCGAAAGGCCTAGCGCATTTACAAATTTTTGATGGTGTTTTAAGAAGATTTTTTGTACTTATCAGATTTGGTTCGGGATTTCGGGTTTTTTCAAATGGAACTCTCAGGTTCGGGTCGGGTTGCATCTAGACTGAAATTATTTTGTCATGCTCGGATCGGGGTACGGTCTGTTGTAATTTATTTTTCGGGTTTGGGTAGGGTTATGCGTTAATAAACCTAATAAAAAGAAAATTGCCCAGTTAAACTGATGGCATTGAGCTCACAGGCTATTCACACTAACTGTATATTATACTCTTATTTCAAAGAATAATGCCCCTCGAAAAATAAATGAAGGTATTAGTCCCCGTTGACCCCCTTTCTACTTAATCAAAGAACCTCCAAATCTAATCAGGGAAGCTACTTAACATAATAAACTGGTATACCAAATTTGAAGCAAATCGGATAATTCTGCATGAAAAAATAATTTCACTAAATTAAGGGGGAGTATTAGCTCCCCCATTTCTCCCTTTATGCTGAACCAATGAACTTTCAAATCTAATAAGAAGAGCTCCATATTAGAATGAACCTAGAAAAAAAATTAAACTAAATTAGATAATTCCGCATGAAAACACATTTATCTAAATTAAGGAGAGGGGCAATTGCCCCCCTTTCCCCCCTTTTATACTAAACCAATGAACCTCCAAATCAAATGAAGGAAGCCATATTGTAATAAACTGGTATATCAAATTTGAAGCAAATCGAATAGTTCTGTAAGAAAAACCCATTTATCTAAATTAAGGGGACACTAGCCCCTGTCCCTCCTTTATACTTAACCAATAAATCTCCAAATCTAATCAAGGCAGCTCCTTAACATAATAAACCGGTATACGAAATTTGGAGCAAATCGAATAACTCTGCATGAAAAATCCATTTATCTAAATTAAGGGGGGGGGGGGTGTAGCCCCCCTTTCCTCCGTTTATACTTAACTAATGAACCTCCAAATCTAATCAGGGAAGCTCCTTAACATAATAAACCGGTATACCAAATTTGAGCTAATCGAATAATTCTACAAGAAAAAGGCATTTATCTAAATTAAGGGGAGAGGCAATTGCCCCCCCTTTATACATAATAATGATCTTCCAAATGTAATCAGGGAAGCTGCGTAACATAATTAACCGGTATACCAAATTTATAGCAAATCGCATATTTCTGCATGAAAAACCCATTTATCTAAATTACGGGAGGGATAGCCCCCCTTTCCTCCCTTTATATGTAACTAATGAACCTCTCTCCAAATCTAATCAAGGCAGCTCCTTAACTTAATAAAGCCGTATACCAAATTTGGAGCAAATCGAATAATTCGTCATGAAAAACCGATTTATATAAATTAAGGAGGGTAGCCCCCTTTCCCCCCTTTATACTTAAATAATGAGCTTCCAAATCTAATCAGGGAAGCTCCTTAGCACAATAAACCGGTATACCAAATTTGGAGCAAATCGAATATTTCTGCATGAAAAACCCATTTATATAAATTAAGGGGGGGGACTAGCCCCCCTTTATCCTTAACCAAAGAACCCCAAAAAATAATCAGGGAAGCACCTTATCAGAATCAACCTAGAAAAAAATTTGAAGCAAATCAGATATTTCTATCAAGAGTTATCGCGTTACGTACATACGTACGTACGTGCGTACGCACGTACATACAGAATCGGCGGGCACATAAGCTCTCAGGCTTTGATAGCCTGTGAGCTAAAAATATCACCCTGATCGGATAATAAGTGGTCATTTTTCAATTAGCCTAACGGTTTCTAGGCTCTTTGCAATAAGCCTGAAAAATATCAGGCTAATTGGAAAAAGGGAGATGGATTCTCCAATTAGCCCGGCTCTTTGCAAAGAGCCTAGGCTGTTTGCAAAGAGCCGGATTTCTCAATTAGCCTACGACATATATATAATGTGTGTATATATATGCGCTTTTGGAAATACAGACCAGTAAAATTCTTTGCGTATATGCACTAATGATGCAAATGGGTTAAAAACTGATATCTCAAAAGAAACATTCTAATTCTAATGCAACAGGTGTCTTTTTATCTTTTCCCAACAGCTGATAAACATTCACAATTTTTTTTTTTAAATCTTAAAATGAACAAGTTGAAATAAAAACTGTTTCATATGTTTGTCAATTTCTGTGATCTCACGGCTAACGAAGATGATGTAATCGTTCCGAACAGCATAAAATCTTCATTAGTCGAATTATCATTACATAACAAAGCAATCATAATTAATATTTTAGGTATATGTCAAAAAAATATTTTTTCACGCTCAACAACTCGAAAATTTCGGACACATTTTCAGACTCATTTTTAATGGTGAAAACATGAAACTTGCTGGCGTGGTTTTTGAAGAGGTGTATATGGCCGTGTGTTTTCATTTTCTGCTCAATTAATTAGAACTCGATTTATAAACAATTATTTTCTCAGTATGACCATTTTTTTCGTTCCCAGCTCTCTCGGTTCGGGAAATTCGGTTCAAAACGCCAACCTTGACGGCATTTTTTGCAATATATTCTGCCTTTATCAAAAAATCGGCAAGCACGGCACATTATATAGTTTCTGAATAAGAGAATACGCCAATTGGATGCGACTCAGAACAAAAATGAATTTAAAAATGAGTCTTGAAATAAGCAGTTTGGATTTCAGTATACCCTTAAATATTAGAGAACTAGATATAAAAACAATACTCACTACATGCCTGGGCTTGTTTCCAAAACATAATTTTGGATGTTCCTTCAATACTTTTTCAGACTCCATATAAAATGGCCTCATATAATGGTCTGTCGGTATGTCGCCAAATCCCTTTAATCTATATGTAAATGTACCCGTATGCGGACAGTCTTCGGCAAAGGCAGTCACATATCCACTAGAACTGAAATTTTTCCAAACAAAAGGATAAATATTTACAAAATTAGCATTAGACATCCTTTTTCGCGTTTCGGGCAGTTCAAGCTCTGTATAACCAGTAAGGATAGGAATCAAAGCTTGTGGCGTACCATCTCCAACTATGTTATATCCTTTTAAAACAATTCCTTTTAAAACCTCTGTTAAATATTTGTAAGTCTTCGGCAGTTTTCTAATGTAATGCAGTCTAGACATGGAATCTAGCCCAAACATCAAGACATTGAGTTTCAGGGCTTCTGGGGGAGGTTTTACAGTTTTGAGCCTTTTCACAATGGTTTCGTTTCTGCGCACACCCACCATGATATTTTTCCATGTTAATTTGTCTTTAGATTCGCACTTTATGTGGAAGAAGTCATTTTCTAAAGGAACCGGGCCGTCGTCGGATGTGAATTTCACTAGTTTGCCTTTGGTGGAGGAAAAATCGTCAACCCTGACGAAATAAGTGACGGTGCAGCGAATCCAGCCGTGAAGTTTTAAGATGTCTTTGTTGACGACGATGTGCCCTTGGTGGATTTCTACCCAGTCATTTTCTCGTTTACATTTCAATTCTCCTAAGTTATGGATATGTCTGAAAATAAAAGATTAATAAATTAAATAACTACCAATATTTAAATAAACATTAAATTCAGAAATATAACGTAGATAAACAATTGCAATGTTTTCTCTTTTTGATAAAGATTTTTTATATTTTCAAAAAGCTGTAAACGCTCACAATTTGGTCTCACGTGAAGCTTGGCCCTGATTATATTATTGGTGAATTTTTGATAAACCAAAGTTTCCAAATAATTCCACAGCCAAGAAAGATGTAATGAAGCGAGTTGGTCATTGCGTAGAAAATGTCATATAATTATCCAATCTTCAGTGAAATACAGTCATCTGGCTAGCTATATTATCAGTGTCCAGGGGCGTATTTAAGCAGAATTCATTAGGGGGGCGTATATGACGATTTTGCCGACTGACTTAAAAATATATATATATATCTTTAAAAGTAGGTTTCTGTGTCTGTATATATGTATCTACCCGGAATCCTAAAATGGGCTGACTGATTTTAAAATTCATTAACTTGGAAATGATGACAGCTATAAAATTAAATTCTTGCAGGAGTGTTATGTAAGATGTTAGGAATTTTTTTACTGCGATTGTCGTTTTTAGTTTAAAGTAGTGGCGGTAGATGGCGCTGCTTGAAATAGGCGCTAAATCGGGGCCAGATTCTGGCCTCTCTCTTTTCTCAATATTGATGTGGAAGAAGGAGATTAAATATATGCAGTGGGACTCTAAGAACAAAATTTCACTGGCGACTGAGAACCATTTCATATATTTAATCTTCTTCGTTCGCATCAATACTGAGAGAGAAGAGAAACAAAACATCAGGTCCCGATTTAGCACCTATTGCTAGCAGCGCCATGTATAGCTGCTATTTTAAACTAAAATCGAGAATAGCAGTAAAAAACTCCTGGCATCTTACATAACCCTCCTGCAAGAATTTTTTTAAATAGTTGCCACCGTTTGCAAGTTATTGAATTTTAAATCAATCAATCCATTTTAGGACACCCGGTATGTTCTATATAAAATTGAACATTATTAACCCATCGAGATAAAATTTTTCACTTTAGAACGTCGAATACTTTTCACTTTAGAATATTGGGGAGAATATAAGGTAGACTTAAAGATGGATACACTACCCCTTCACTTTCGTTACATTGTTGCAAATGTTCCAGTAAAGTATTTGATATTTTTTCTTGAATGTGCAGATGAAAATCTGCAATTCGTATTAATTACACAAGTTGAAGTTTTTAGTAAGATGCTACGTGGAACTTATACAGAATCATCTTATTTATATTTACATTAAAAAGGATGAAATCAAAACTTATTTTAATTACATTTTTGTTCATCCATTGCATAACATGCATTTTAACTCACTATTTTTTTTTAGACGAGCCCATCTGTTCACGACGGTGCCCAAATCTAAGTATTTCGAAATATCCTCCTAACATCATGAGTGCATTCAAACGTGGATCGGTCATTGTTGTTCTTAGATATTTTTTCACAATTTTTAATTTGCAACGTCCTTTCATTCGAGGCAACTGTGGCTGGAGAAGTTAGAGCCAGATGACTGACATGGTTTGCAAGTGGCAGAATGTATCTCAAAGATTCTGTTTTCATGTAAATATCGTCCATTCTTTCAGCCTCTGCGCAGAAGTATTACAAAACTTTCAGCTCTGCGTGTAATGCTTCCATATCAGAAATTGTCACTGTTTCACGAAAGACATTTATTTACCGCTTTCTTAACCAGATTTAGTGTTTATTTCTTTCTTGCAATGAGAGGATACATATTTTATCCAGTAATGAGATTATGCTGATGCAAGAATTAAGACTTTCAGCTATCACAACTGTAAGAGTATCCAATACGTTCTGAAACTCCATGCGTTAGAACATTAGAAATTCGGGAACAAAGAGAATGTTTCAATTACCGTCTAACTTCTTTGGTGCCAATCTTCGTGGATATTGCATAGCAAATTCATTTAATGGATCAACACCTTACTTTCTTTAAAAGAGAAACTGCACACTATATCTGCCTATTCACATTTTCATTGTCATTGTTGACTGTTGCCAATGATTTGGTACAAATCTTCAGTATTTTCGTAGCGTCTATTTTAAGAGTCTTCGTCTTCATTTTTTCACTAACTAACTTGCACTTGTACTGAACGTTCTTGAGAAACATCATAGTGAAGCAATGAAGTCGAGCGATAACGTTTTCTTTCTTAAACCTCGTGGCTTGGTCATTGTTTTGCTAACAGGAGTAGAGGAATAAACTTTTTCGAAATTTGTAGGATACATTCATATAAGATCCAGACCGCTTTCAATGATTCCGCTCCAGCAGTCCATGTCGCCTTATAAAGATTCCGCAGCAGAAGAGCATTTTCTATTTCTTGGAACTTGTCTACTAATGTCTTCTTTGATTTAGTACTTGCTGTGAAAAACACAAATATCTTCCAGCACGTCGAACACATCACCTATAATACTGCTGGCATTGCATATATGGGGCATTCTCACAATCTTTTGACTTTTGGGGAAAAAAATCTGGCGAAATTAAACTTGCTAAAATAACATCTTAATCTGATAGACGAATGCCTTAATGATTCAAAATAAAGAAAAAAAGGTCAGCAGCGAAAAAATTTTTATTTAACTGAGGTTTAGGTTAAACTTGCGAGTTTAATTTTCCTTACCATTTTATACCCCTATAACTTTTTATTTTCTTCTAAATTTTTACTTATAATGAATTTGCATAATACCTACAGGACATTCAAATAAGAAATAATACAAATGTAGTACTTTTAATACAGAATTTTTGTATAACATTGTCTTAAAGGGGTGTTAAAGAAGGGACGGTAAGGTAAAAAAGGGACGAAATGGTAAAAAAAGAGACGGTAAGGATGGAACGGTAAGGAAAATTAACACCTATTTTTAGGAAAATCATGCTAAGACTAAGTGATAGCCACAATGTTCATTGATTTTTAGAAACAGCTGTTAACACTGGATTAAATTAAAATTTTTTTTTTTTAAATTTACCTCGAAAAGTGCAGGAATAAACCTTGGGGACGGTCAGACTACCAATAAAGCCACGGTGCTTGAAATTGATATTTAAATGCCGATTTATATTCTGCAGTAAATTTCCTGTCAAAGAATTTTAGATATTCTTTCTCTAGCATACTTCTGCATGAGCAAAAACTTGGAAAAAATTCTGTCGCTGCATCTGAAGTGATTTTCTGTACAATTTTAAAAGAGGGATGGTAAAAAATCTAAAACCCAGGGACAGAGTTCAAAAAATAATATCAACCCTAAAAATGTGTGCAGGTTAATTTTTAGCTACATATTTGTATAAAACAATAGTTCCAGTTTCAGAAAAAAATTAAGTTGAATTATTTTTATTGAAACAATTTTATCCAGACAGCTCCAAACTTCAAAATCAGCATCAGGGACACGGGACGGTAGATGAGTTTTCCATGTGTTTGGACCCCCAACATCGTCCCAAACTTATTTATCTCGTTAATATTGTTGTGCAATCATGGAATGGGATGTTCCCAAGTATATGAAATTAAAAAAAAAAAACACAAAAAATTGTATTAAATAAAAAATTATTATTCAGAGACATGAGAGTTAAAAGATTGTGAGAATGCCCCATATGTGAAAGGAAAGTGTTGAGTCTGTGACATTGACAAGGAATAGTATAGGGCACAATTCGACCCACGATTTCTGAAAACGTCTCCTAAGTGCCGTTGAATTCTCCAGACATGCTGCTTGTAAAAACGTATGACTGGAAACTGCCTGTTCTATTTCGACCTCATTCTTTGTAAAGATGTGTGATATCTAGCATGCAAGATCGACAATGGTGTTGACGACTTCTTTTAAAACTTCCAAAAGCTGATCGGAGTTTTTCCATCTTTGTCGGCAAATTTCAGCCCAACAGCTGATCGATCCTGGTGCGAAGCATCTGGTGGCGTATCTGCCATAATTCCATAAAATTATGCTTCTTGAAATCCTTTACTATCATTTTGCGCACTGCTGTAGCAAAAATTCAATCATCTCGTTTTGGGATGAAGCGGAAAGGTAAGTTATATGGTAAGGGCTGAAACGTATGTCCTCAAACATTTCTTCAATTGTGGGTTATGTCTGGAAATTAATTTCACAGTTTTTCAAAAGCTTCCATTTACTCAGCATTCGCGTAATGTCCCTTAAGATTGCTACAATTTCTGTGCTGAATGCAAGATGTTGCTATTGCTCTTCCACAATAATCTGTTTGCGCTTGCTCTCGTCGAGTAAGTGATTACCATCATCATGAACTGACAAAATAGGAAACAGTAAATTTGATGGGTGTTGGAAAAGCAATGTTGTGCGAATTTTCTGTTCTTTTCTTTTCCTTAAGCTTTTCATTTTGTGTCCTTTGCTTACACCATTCTCAAATGAAGCATTTTGTATTTTTTTTCTCTCCCCGGTCCTTCATGAAACACGCAAAAAAATTAGTATTGAGTTCTGTACTATAACGTATTTGTCCAAACACATATGCTCTTTTCTACCAAGCTCTGTTGAAATGTCGCTGTCTATCTTGCGTGGTGGAATCAGTTATCGAATATGCGCTGAGTTTTGGCTGATACGGACCTAAACTGATCAAATATGTCTCTGATTGTCTGACTTAATTTTAGACCTTTTCCCCGGGTCATGTTCAATGATGGAATCGTTCCCACTTTCCGTAATGCTAACCTCTCCACGGTTCTTCTCGATTTCTTTCACGATCTTACTATAAATATTTGACACAGACGAGCAATTTTATTTTTCCCTGTCAATTATATCTATGGTCTCCTTAAGGAACAAGAAAACACGTAATTCATCAGATGGGGTCTATTTTTCAATAATTGGCTTGCAATTATTTAAACAATCGACTAAATGATTCAATTGTCGAGCACATTTCAATACACCACGAGTAATATGAATGCCTTCATCGAAGTCTTTATCATCTTCAGTGCTAGTCTATCATCTAGATGTTTAGAACCCTACTAATCCGGTGCAGACTCTAAGAAAGATCCCTTTAAATATCGAAAGTCTCTCCTAGTTCTTTCTCAAATTATTTTCAGCAGTCACGCAAAAGTCGAAGAAAGGAGACGAAAACTTTGGATTTTTGAAAGAAATTAAGACAAATTGGTGTTTTTTTAGTGTATGTTTTAAGAAAAAAAGTAGAAAATTGGAAAAAAAATCGTTTGTTTCAGAGTTGTATTGATCGATACTGACTACCTAGAATTTGCCGACTGTAATCAAAGTTGCCGACATTGGGGGGGCGAGACGCCCCCCTACGCCCCTGTCAGTGTCACTGAGTGTCATTGGTAGAGGTCTGCACGGGCCCGGCGGAATGAGGGCGAATTTTCAAACGGGTCGGGCCGCAGAATTAGGACAATTTTTTCAACAGGCCGAATCGACAGACAAAATAAACGGGCCGATAAAAAAATTAATCGGGCCTATCGGCCTATACCTTCGCTTGAATTCTTATATATGGGGGCCTATCGGCCCGATATAAGAATTCAAGCGAAGCAGATAAAACACGAGCCATTTTCAATGAATAGGATTTTCTCGAGTAGTATAAATGTGCGTCACGAAATACAGAAATGTAACATGTCCATCGTAGAGATCGGCACCGTACAGTTACAAGATGTCTGATTCCGGGTTTAATTTTTTTCAGCAGACTCGTGCCGGGACGGAACTGGCCTTAATCGATCTCAGGATGTGTAGCACAGGCATTATGTTTGTAAAAATATTAATAGTGATAAGGAACTTCTGTTAACAGTATCTTTGGAAATCTTAAGGTGGTTCTCATATTTACTGCTCAACAATGCGAAAATTTCAGACACATTTTTAACTATAAAGGCATAAAATTGACAGGCCTGACTATTGAAGGCATTTGGAAACGAATAGTTTTCTCCATATTTGATAAATTACTTACAGAGATAACAGAGATTCTTGTCACGTGACTATACGTTTTTCTCCTTTCCTGTGCTATCGTTTCCTTAAATTCGATTCAAAACGCTAACTTTGGCAGTATTTTCAGAAAGATATTTTGCTTTTATCTATGAAAAAACAACATTTACATAGTTTCTGAATAACAATACCTGCCAATCTTACGCGTTTCCGAAAAGAAATGAATTCATAAATGTGTCGAAATGTAGCTCCTTTGGATTTGAGTAAAGCCTTTAAAATGAGAGAAATATTTTCACAAATCTACTTTTTATTATACAGCTTCAAAAGTTAACCCTTTAAGACCCAACCCGCACGATCGTGCGGGTTAGACATACATGTAAATTTTTGCTTCTGAAACAGTCGTATGTAATAAAAACCCCAATCGAACGATTGTTCTGGTTTGCAAAAAGAGCAAAGTATCATTTTTTATCAACGGATGACGGTTGTAGTACATGTTTTACTTTTAGCCGGCATGTTTAGCTTTGTTTACAAGTACAACGAAAACAGCTCACCATTTTATCTATCGTAAAAAGGTAATTATTAGTATATTTCTAATTGCTTAGATAAATATTTTTGCTTTAATGTCTAAATAAGTGTAATATAAT
Source organism: Maratus speciosus (assembly GCA_963932465.1). Lineage (NCBI taxonomy): Eukaryota > Metazoa > Arthropoda > Arachnida > Araneae > Salticidae > Maratus > Maratus speciosus. The sequence continues at coordinate 149,286,773 of OZ010791.1, forward strand.
AAAAAACATTAATTATACACTATTTATGTTGCTCATAGGACTTCAGATTTCGTTACCCGCACGATCGTGCGACTTGGGCGTTACGTTAGTCAGTGCTACTGTAAAGGTAAGAGCTTTCTCAATGTTCATTTTGTTTTCAGTTTAGAAAATTTTGGTGATAGCCAGAATAAAAACGAAGCATGTTGTTATATAATTAATGCCATATTTTCTTGGGTGTTGTCATGGATGAATTATTATTTTTTTCAATTAAATTTTGCTTTTTTTTTTTCTTTTCAATTAATAAAATTTTCTAAGACATTTAAAAAAAAAATACTTTGTTATCTTTTAACAAAGCAAAATAAAATACTTTTTAAGATGCCTAAACGGAAAAGAATTCTCACACAAGAAGAAATATTGCAATTGATGAATAAATCAGACTCTGAATTTAGAGGTTGCGGACAAAATATTTGAAGCAGATTTATTAGAAGGATAGTCAAGTTCAGATGCGCTCGATGAAGAAAAGAAAAAAATACAAATATTTCTTTAGAAATGGCAATTTTGGATCATTCTTCCTCATCAAAATCCCTTGAACTCATTCCTCAAAGTTCTACCTCCAAGCCAGTTTCGGCAGAGGCTAAGATAATGAAAAAAAAAAAAAACAATACATGTGGGATGTTAAGGAGTTCATTTCTGTACCTCATTCTGCTCCTTTAGATTTCACGCAATTGCAGGTATGTCTTTCATTTCTTAAATTTTAATTAAAAAAAGTTACAGACTTATAGAAAAAATAAAATTGATATCATACATTTTTTTTAAATAAGGCAAACATTTTTAAATTAATTAAAATATGAATTTTTTGAAGTCGATAAGTACATCTCCAATATTAATTTTTTTTCTCTTTTTTCAGGCTTTAGAGCCAGTAGGGATTCCACTGCAGTATTTCAGCCAATACATCTCAAATCATCTTATAAGTAATTATTTCACAGGAAAAGCCCAACCCGTACGATCGTGCGGGTACTCTGCACGCTCCAGGGGGTGACGAAAAATTTTTAAATTATTTTTTTAAGTCTCATTAGGGTCAGTATAGAGTTAATAACCAGAAGAATGTAATATTTAAATGTGAAAATGTTCCGGGTCTTAAAGGGTTATCATGTTTAAACCCTTCAAGGGCGGTGGTTCATTTTTGGACCACTTAATTATAATCCCAAAATTTCACATTGACACCTGAATTCTGGATCGAGAATTTTCCTTTTATTAAATACGTGAAGTAAAGCCTTGACTTATTTTTAAATAAATTTGTTCGTAAATTCCGGTGTTATTCAATCACTTCAGTATTTTATGAATAAAAGTACTTGCCCCTGAAAGGGTTAATCCTTTACTCTGAACTACATTAATCTTTTAATGAATCCTTATTTGAATTTTGAAATGTCTGTAGAGACGATGACTAAAACACTGTAAGTAATCGTTAATGTTTACTATTGTGTGTTTCCTGTTTTGCGAACACATAATAATCTAAAGTACGCTGTAAAATGTTCCCTTAAATATGTATGTAGTATTCATTAAAAAATCTTAATTGTATGTCGAGAAAAAACAGATTTTTTTTTGTAGAAATTGAGTCGGGCCGGGCCGGGCTCGGGCCGAATTTTCAATTTTTGCACCGGGCCTGGAAATTCCGGCCCGTGCATACCTCTAGTCAATGGTAATAAAATAACTGAATGTGAAAAACATATTGAAGTTGAACTTTTTTCTTCAGATAGTGAGTACAAATGCACACTATTGTAGTTTCGAGAGCAATTAATTTGAAGATCTCTTCATCCGCTGATTAATAGTAGAGGGTTGTTAGCCCAACAAATATTCTGCAGGATCTTGACACACGGCAGTGTGTCAGCGTCAGCCAAGATCGCCCGACATACTAGTGTGTTATATTACACGAACCATTTCGAGCTGTTTCCCCCAAATTTCGACCCTCTACTACTGAAAATCTATTTGACCTACGTACTTGTAATGTGAAATATGTAAGAAGGCCACACTAATTTAACCTTATTGGATTAACTACTCTATGGTATTTACTAATCACTTGATGAAGAGAGCAATTGATTAATTGCTCTTGAAACTGTAATAGTGTCTATTTTTATTCACTGTCTGAAGAAAAAAGATCTACTTTTGCATAATTATATTGTTTTTCAAAAATGTTTTGGTCTTCCACTATGCATTTAGACATTGAAGTGCGCCGAATCAACATACATAATAAAATATGTATTATTGCATAGCAATTAATAAAGAAATGCCCCTCTCTCTTTTTTTTTACCATTGCGTATATTATCCAGACAACGACACCCTCCTCCGTACTCTAACATCTACCCACCCATCCAACATATTATAATTTTTTAATTTTTTATTGTTATTTTATGTTTTTTAGTTTTTTAAGTATATTTTTACGCAAAGTGTAAGATCGTAAGATCAATTATGTATTAATTGTATATTAAAGAATGTATGATTTTTTTAGTGAAAAAAAATATAATATACATACACATACAAAAGAAAATATCCAAAATTTCTTTTTCCTTAAGTGGCAGGCCATGATACAAGGATTCCAGAGCTTTTCTTGTTTCGCCTGTATCGTAAAAAATTGCTGATATATACCATGTTTTATGATTTAAGGTGCCTGATATTTTGAAATAGTACAGCGGATAAAAAGTAAGGTATTCTTCCATTACAGTTTTCACTGCTGATTTATGTTTTAGCGAATGTGGTTTTTCAAAAGTCAATTTTCATTGTTGTAACTATTGTCGCAACTCTCATACGTTATATCATAGTTATATGATAAATATAACTATGATATAACCTACATAGTTATATCATAGAAGCGCGTCATGTTAAAAAAAAATACATAGGTATTTTTAAAATATTTGCACGCGCACGTCTGTACTGGTGTTCGCCATCATCAAGTTAGCGTCAAACTTGGCAAATCATCGACAAATTTAGCGTAAAAAATGATAGCAGAAATAAAACCAACTTCGCGATAGCTGACTAATTTTTCTAAATCCCCATTCAATTTCTGTATTGAAAAGTCCTCCTCAAGTCCGGTCCCTAGAAATATTGTGGACCTGAAAATTTTAATTCTAGCCAGGAAACACATACAAAATTAAAAAAAAATAAATAAAAATAAATATATAAATGGCCGATTACTTGAGGATCTCTGGGCTGAAAACGTCCAGGTCAGGATGCCGACATGCTTGTTCGATGGCCTCATCCGTCTTCTGTATCTCTTCCATAGTCGGTGATCGTCTCCATGTTGTTAGGAACACCTGGAATGTCAGGAAGACCAGGAACGCCGCACCGAATACTGCTGCGAAGCGGATTCGGACAACCCGCATCACAGCACCAGTTACCTGTTAATGGAAAAAAAGACAGATTTAAAAAAAAAAAATATATATATATATATGATTTTCATTAAACGAGAAATGTAATATGCTAATTTACTATGAAACTTCTTAAAAGGTATCGCACAGTGGCGTATTTTCCCGAAATGTTGCCCAAAACTTGAATCGTTTTTTGCCATTTAAAGTTTTCTTCGGGAACAAGCTAACAGAATGGAGAATTTCGTTACTAAATGACTAGGGAGTCTGTATTTTATGAAACCCCAGTGCGGAGTTGGGCAAATTTGTAATCTCAATTATTATCCGCAATATAATTACAAGTTAATTGGATGTAATTGATTAGTTACCAGACCTGCCAACCTTTGAAAATGAGAAATCGTAGCACACAAAATTAAAATTAATCTGGAGGTTGGTTGGTTGGTTTTTCGTGTTTCGCAGCCATCTTTTGACATCCGTAAAAGCAATAAGGTTTCAGTCTTTCAACAACTCAATATAGTAATTTTTTTCCTCTGAAAATTTTTATAGTTTCTTCTCATTTTGAAGCTTTTTTTTCTTTTTTTTTTTTACATTTGTAAAAGGAGCCTGGTTCCAATTTTTTAGCCCAGTGCAGTAAATTTTGATGAAATGCGCGATTTTTTTTCCCGCGATTATTTCAGGATATTCACTTTAAAAAAAAAAAAAAAAAAAAAAAAACGTAATTCACATTTTTCTATCACAATTCCTTGTAGAAATCCGCACTATTTACCACGAACTTTTCACGAAATTCGCATTTTTTACCGCGATCCTTTAACGAATTTTGCGTTTTTTACTACAATCCTTTGACGAAATAAGTGTTTTTTTTTTCCACGGTCTTTTGGTGAAATTTATGTTTTGTTACCGCGATATTTTGATAAAATTCACATTTCTACCAAGATCCTTTGACGACATTTATTTTCTTCTGCAACCAATTGACGAAATTAATATTTTTACAGGGTCATTTGTCGAAATTAGCGACCGTTTATCGCAACCGATCGGCAAAATTTTCAATATATTTTCGCGACCAATTAACAAAATTCACTACTCGTTTCCGCGACCTTTTGACGAAATTTGCAATATTTTTCCCTCGATAGTTTACCGAAATTCGTGATATTTTGCGCAATTTTTTGACGAAATTCGCAATTTCTTTCTGAACTCTTTACGTAATTAGGGATTTTATTCAGCGACCAACTGAAGATAATCACTATTTGTTTCTGAGACCTTTGCCGAAATACCAGATATTTTTACACGATCATTTGAAGAAATTCTCAATTTTTTCCGCGATTGATTCATGAATTAATTCGGGGAAATTCCATAAAAGAAAAAAAAAAATTCGCGGACTTCCAAGAAATTTCAAAATATACTCGCAAAAGGATCATAGGTCTGCGGAAGAATTTACAGGGGGAAATACCGCACAGCATTTTTCTTTATGCAAGACTCTCCTTTTCCGTGTGCAAATCATGCGATTTTGCACACTATTTCAAACCTTGCCCCTCAAAGAACCACCTCCCCCCATTAGAAATTCTTAAAATGGCACCCCTGTTTCTAAGAAAGGGAATTACTGTATAAATATTTACAGAAATACGATTCACTCGTGGTTAATATACATAAAGAGGGTTTTATGTTAAGAAGTTTATTTTGCAGCCCAGATTTTTTTTCCCATGAGCAGTTTTTAATGTCCGGATTTTCGGACTAATGACCATTTTTTTAAAAAACTTTCGGAAATGAATACTTTGAAATTTTGGAAATTTCGGAATAGAATCACTCCTGAAAAATATGCTGCACGGGATAAAAATTGCAACAAGAAACAAAAAATGCATTTGTGTATATTTTGCAAAAAATCGTAGTTTAAGACCGATTTTCGTAGCATCGTAGTTTATAGGTCAAAATCGTAGCAACTACGATTTTTTCGTAGCAGTTGGCAGATATGAGTTACACACATTCAAACGCAGAAATTTCATCAAATAATGGGATGGGTGCGGTTTCGGCTACAGTGCTGCAAGAAATTTTTATAGCAGGTAATTTTAACTATAATTAATTACATAAAATTAAATTGTAATTAATTACATTGCAAATAATTGAAATTACAAATTGGCCCAACTCTGCTCCAGTGATCTAATGTAGGCACGAGGCGTGTTTTTCAAGTAAATACTGCTTTCATATAAAAACAAAACAAAACACAGAGCCTTTTATTTTTGCAGGAAAGCCTGGGCTTTAATCTACTTTTCATTATAATTTGTGAACAACACCACCGAAACTCATACAACAAGAATTTCTTAATCCTCTCGCTCAAAGTTTTTCTTTTCCCAGACCATTCTTTGAAAATGATACTCAATATTATGCTAAAAAATACCTTATGCCATAAATAAAGGCAGAATTTTGTAGAGATGTCACTCAAAATAAAATGTTTGCGAATGTTCGGTGCTCACGGGTACGTTTTTAAAGCAGTGCGTTTTGTTATTTAAGGTGGTTCTCAAATTGCCTGCTAAACAATGCGAAACTTTCTGACTTAAGGCTGTTCTTAACTGCTCTGCTCAACAAGCGCAAAACGTTCTGACACATTTACAATTTCATTTTTTAACGGAAAGATATAAAATTGGAAAACCTGACCATGGAAGCGATTTCGAATCGAACTATTTTTTCCATTTTTGAATCCATCAATTACCTATTGACTTATAAGCATTTTTGATCACGTGACAAACATGTTTTTCGCCCGCTCTTGAGTGCTTATTCACCGTTCGCGCGGAAACTCGGTTCAAAACGTCAACTTTGACACTATTTTCTGAAAGATCGATTGCGTTTGCAAAATAATGGAAAAAACAGCTCGATGACACAGTTTCTGAACAACAGCACCAGCTAGTTTCATGCATTTTCGAACAAAAATAAATTAAAACTTATGTCAGAAAGTTGCCCTTTTGGATTTGAGAACACCCTTAAACTTTAAAGCAAAGGCATAAAATGGGCAGGCATGACTATGGTAGCGATTTGGAATCGAATAGCGTTTTACATTTTTTGATAAATAACTTATTGAGCTGTAAGCTATTCTTGTCAAGGGACGACACTTTTTCTTCCTTTCTCGCGCTCCCTCATCAGGAATTTGGTTTAAAATGCCCACTTTGACAGTATTTTCTGAAAGATCTTTTGCGTTTACCGAAAAGTGGAAAACATCTTTTGATTACATAGTTTCTGAATAATATCACTTCCCAATTTTATGAGTTTCCGAACACAAATGAATTAAAAAAATGCATACGAAAGTAGACCCTTTGGATTTGAGAACAGTCTTAAGTTAGAAAGTTCTTATGAGTAAGGATCGACTAAAACAGGTTTTTAAGACCGAAACCGAATTTCGGTAATCTTTCTATTTTCGACCGAAAACGAAAACGTCCTAAATTTTTTTTAAAGGAATTAATACATACATAAATATGCATAATTATTAATTAGTTATACGTGTTTATTAATTATACGTAATTATTAATTAATTATACGTGTAGCCTAAAGCCGCTATCAGATCCACCGACTTTTCGAGCAACCAACTTTACAGCCGATTTTAAGCCCAACTTTTTCCAGTTGAAAGGGAGAAAAAGGTTACAATTGTCTTTGCTAAAGTTGGAGGAAAACCCGGGAAAACCAGTACTACTAGTACCAGCTGTCAATATTTATCGCCATTTCGTATCAATCGCTTATCTCTGATTCGCTGAAATGTTGAAAGGTGGGAGGAAAAGTTGCGGCTAGGACAGACTTTTTTGAGATGCGGATAAAAAGTTGGGGATATTGCTGTTTGCTATCACACTGGGTGTCGAGACAACATTTCGCGAAAAGTTGGAGGAAATCAAGAGTTGGCTCAAAAATTGCTCGAAAAGTTGGTGAATCTGATAGCGGCTTAAGTTGACTCTTTGTACCTATGACCAACTTTTTATTTTCCTATAAAATAAAATGTAATTAATTCATGAACTACACAGAATGATTTTCTAATTATGCGAATTTCATCTAATAATTATTTTTCTTTAGGTATACATGTCTCGATTGAACTTTTATAATGATTTTTTTAAATGATCATCTGTTATATTATAACGTTCTCAAAGAGTATTCGAAACACGCCTGCAGTTTCAAACTTAAAAATTTCTATTACTATTAAGTATGCAGCTTTTAATGAGCACTTATAAAGCCTCTTCAAAGTTTAGGCTTATATCAATTGCTTGCTTTATAATGTGCACTCACGTCCTGAGTCAGTCGTGACTGATAATTATAAACAGTGGAGTTCATAGCAATAAATAGTGTCTCATTTGAGCCGATACAGCTCAAATCAACGAGTAAATGTTGAAAATTTCCGAAGGAAGAAACGAGATATTTCGAATGCAGATAGTTTTAATCGAATTTCGGTCCTGCCGAATTTTGAGCAGCATTTTCACCGAAAACGAATTTTCGGGGAAATTCAGATTTTGAGCCGAAAACGAAATCGAATTTTCGGCTGATCTTTACTTATGAGGCTCAGGTGAGCGAGAGACCTGTCATACATCTGAAGTAATATGCGCAAAAATATATTTACCTAAGCATGAGAAAAGCACCTTTTCAAAAACTAGTCTTCATTAACAAGCATGGTATTTTCAGCGTGGTACTTTAAAATGTCAGCTTATGATTACAAAATTTACCTAGTAAAGCTACCAACGCTTAAGTTAGAGAGACTTCCAGGGTTCATACAGAGTTGGGAAGAAAAAATCCAAGGAGTACAGAAAAAATCCAAGGAGTACCCAAAAAATTTTAAGGATTTGGCATTTTTTTTTTTTTGTTGTTGATGTTTTTAAGTGCTGCATCGTTATGTGATATGCACACTCCAATTTTTAATGCCTGTTTGAGAGAAAAACATTTCAAAAACAAATTTTACTCTATTAGAATCTAATTGTTAGTGCTGAAATTGCACAGTTTTCACAATATATTGCTTATTGATTTCGTAAGTTTAAATACAAAATTGACAATCTACTTTTTTATGCAGAGACCAATGGTCATGTCACAGGGGTGATTCTGAGTAAAAAAAAATTTCTGAAATTCACAGCAAATCTTCTGAAAAGTTACACCAGAGAGGAAGGGAGGGGGAAATCCACTCCCGACACTAGCTATGCGTTTTCTCCGTGGCTCTTTGACGAAATTCGAGTTTTTTCGCGATCTTTGGACGAAATTTGTGGGGTTTTTCGAAATCTTTTGACGAAATTTGTGGGTTTTTTCGCGATCTTTGACGAAATTTGAGAGTTTTTTTCGCGATCTTTTGACGAAATTTGTCGATTTTTCGCGATATTTTGACGAAATTTTTGAGTTTTTCGCGATCTTTTGACGAAATTTTTGGGTTTTCACGATCTTTCGACGAAATATGAAGGTTTTTTCCGCGATTTTTTGACGAAATTCGTGGGGGTTTTCACGATCTTTTGAGGAAATTTGTGGGGGTTTTCGCGATTCTTTGACTAAATTTGCGTTTCCCCCGCGATCCTTTGACGAAATTGGCGATTTTTCTGCAAACGATTGACAAAATTTATTTTTTTTTGGCGACTATATGTCCGAATTTTTGGATTGGTGACCGATTTTTTAATATTTTCGGGAATGAATGCCTTACATTTTCGGACTAGAATCACCCCTAGGTCATATAAATAGAGATTAGTCAAACCCCAAACACTTATTATGTATATCACATACATGATACATCTTAAAGAAAATTTTAAAAGGCAAAAGAAAAAAAGAATGCTAAGTACAACATATAAGAAAAAATATAACAAGTTTTGAATTTATTCTTTTAGAACAGCGGTAATCGCTTTCTTTGAAGGTGAAACTTTGACGAATTGCATTTTTTTTTCGCAATCTTATGAGGAAATTCGCGTTTTTTTTCGCGACCTTCTGGGAAAATTCGCTTTTTTCGCGATGTTTTAATGGAATTCATGTTTTATTTCGATGGTTTAACGAATCTGACTTTTTTTCGCGATTCTTTGACGAAATTTGCGTGTTTTTCGCAATTCTTTAACAAAATTCGCGTGTTTTTCGCGATCCTTTGACGAAATTCGCGTGTTCTTCGCCATCTTTTCAGGAAATTCGCGTGTTTTTCGCGATTTTTTGAGGAAATTCACGTGTTTTTCGCGATCTTCTGGGGAAATTCGCGTTTTTTCGCGATCTTCTGGGGAAATTCGCGTTTTTTCGCGATCTTCTGGGGAAATTCGCGTTTTTTCGCGATCTTCTGGGGAAATTCGCGTTTTATTTGGATCGTTTGACGAAACTAACGTTTTTTCGCGATCTTTTGCTGCAAACAGTGTGTTTTTCACGATCCCTTGGGGAAATTCACGTGTTTTTCGCGATCTTTTAGGGAAATTCGCATTTTTTCGCGAATTTTTGAGAAAATTCGCGTTTTATGCGATCATTTGAGGAAATCTGCTTTTTTTCTCGATCTTTAACGAAATTCGCGTTTTTTCGTGATCCGATCATTTGAATAATTTCGCGGTTTTTCGCTGTCTTTTGAGAAATTTGCATCTTTTTATGAAATCCGAGTTTCCCGCGATCTGTTGGAGAAATTCGCGTTTTTTCACGATCCTTTGACAAAATTTACGAATTTTTTCCGCGATTGATTGACGAAATTTGACGGTATTTTTTTTTGGAGCATATTTGCAAAAAACGGGATTTTTCTGAGATTCTTGGCTAAATGCCAAACATCTATAAAATTTCAAATAAAGGTCGGCTGACAGTGTCGAAAAACGGACTTTACGGACCTAATAATTGAAAAACGGATTACAATGAAAACCTGCTATTAAGATTACCCTATCCAATCAATGCTGTGGCTTCGGATGAAAGACGTGCATAAAGGATTTACCGTGCGTTTTCCAATCACGATTTTTTCCCCCCTCGGCAGCAATATCGCTTGCGTGCGAAGCCGCAATAGAATATAAGGAGTTTCTAAGTAGTGGTTTGCTTATCTAAGTAGTTCTAAGTACTACTTGGGAATGTTTTCATTTCTAAGGAGTTTCCAAGGAGTCTAAGGAGTCTGTGCGAACCCTGGACTTCTGTTCATGATCGACACAGAATTCAATATCTCAAATGGGAAAAAAAATCGATTTCGATATATTCCATCTATTCAAAGGAAATGGCAAAAATCAATTTTTCCAGAGATATCCTTCTTAAAAAATAGGGAAAAGATTCTGCTTTTCTATTCAAACTTTCCTTGTCGATAACTCTTTTTGCATTCTTTAAATATAATAAAGAGGGAAGAAGAAGCTGATATTTAGTTTTCCCCTCAGAATTGCAACGAAGTGATAAAAAGTTTTTCTATCATGAATAAAGATAAAGGATTCCATAACGCAAAGTAGAGTTATGGTGTTTTGTTCTAAATATTGTTTAATATTGATTATTCCTAAATTTAAATTAAATTTTCATTGAATTTTGATATCTGTACTGTATTTTTTTTTTGTTTACTTCGTTTGAGTTATCTTAGTGAAAATTTAATTAAAAAGTTCAGTAGAGAATTTAATTTATTTATTATATTTATACGAATTTGGAATACTTGCATGCATACATTTATAATTTATGTTTGTATTTTCAGTGGTGTAGTCATAAAAAAAAGGAAGAACGTATATGCTACAAGCAGAGGGTATACGTTAGAGAGCATACGCTATAGCTTTGATTTAGAAACAGAGAGTATACGGAGTTACTTAAAAAAATAATTATAAATATAAAAAATTTTAAAAAATCATGATTTTATTAAAATTTACAAAAATGTAGAAATGTGGATTATTTGGTTTAAATGGGAATTTCGCCAAGTTAGCCAGCTATCGCTAAGTCGGCTTCATATATGGCATACATATTTTTGTCGCCAAATTTGGCGATATTTAGCCAAGTTGGCCAAACTTTGGCGGTATTATGGTAACCCTGACATTAGTGGGTGGTTTTCAACAAATACTCATTGTTGAAGCTGATTGTGGAGGCTGGCACTGATTTTTCCATAGGAAATCAAACTATAATTGAGTAACCTTTAAGTTTAAGAGGCTACTTCAGTCAAATGGAAAGACCGGTTCGCTAATGTTAATCCTATGGAAGAAATTTATAAAGATATCTCGGTCGCATTTCAATATTTTTAAATGATTTCTTTTGCATTGAATAGTTGAGATTGATCTGTATGCAGGCCGTTTTTTACTTTTTCGATTTTGTTTACAGGTATTTCTTATGAAGACACTTTCATTTTCGGAACCGGTTTTGAAAGTAAAAGCATCCCCATAAAAAATATCTACAATCAAAATCGAAAAAGTAAACAACGGCCTGCATACAGATCGATCTCAACTATTCAATGCAAAATAAATCTTTTAAAAATATTGAAATGCGACCGAGATATCTTTATAAATTTCTCCCATAGGAATAGCATTAGCGAACGTGTCTTTTCGCGTGACTGAAGTAGGGCCTCAAGTAGTGTTAACCTTAGTAGTATTAGTTTAATCGCAAGCAGTGTTTTTGCGATGTCTTTCGAAAACGGAGGGTGCTTGAGGGAACACCCCCCCCCCTCCCTTAGGTGTCGAATTTTGAAAATTTCCGAAACGTGTTTACTAATTTTAGTTATATTATAGGCATGTCAAGTTTCAAGATTTTATTTCCATTGGTTTATGAGATATGGTGATTTTTTAGAATTTTAAATTTGCTCCCCGTTGTCTCCTTTAGGGATCGAATAATAAAAAAAAAAATCAAAGTCCAATTCGTGTATTGCCCTCAGAAATACATACCCTCAGGAATTAATAATAAATTAGCTTCAGCGGGGCTTTTTTTTTTAAGTTATAAAAACGTTTTGCTTCATCATTGTTTTCATTTTGGGAGAAATATGGGTCGTTCGTCCGACATAACGAACTTTACAAAGCATAGTATTATTGATTTGCACAAAGAAGGTCGTAATCAGCAATATATCGCCAGTTACTTAAATTGTTCTCAACTAAATGCTAGTAGAAATAATGCAGTATTTAAACGACGGACATTTTGAAAACAAGCATCTGAATAGCGACCGAAAGCCAAAAACTGCTCAGAGAGATGATAGAAAGCTAAAGAATATTGCTAAAAAAACCGTTTTAGAAGTGTAAGATATTTGCATCGAAAGTTGAAAGAACACGGTGTTGATGTTAGTAAATCTATAACACCAAGACGTCTCCATAAACTTGGATTTTAATCTCGTGTACCAAAGCTAAAGCTCCTCATGACTATTAAACAGACAAGGGAGAGAGTGAAATGGTGCAAAAAAGACTTTTATGGTGTCTGGATGATTAGAAAAAAGACATTGTTTAATGATGAGAGTGTGTTTTGCGTAACATAAGGTGATCAAGGTGTTCCTATATGGCGAATGAAGCAAGAAGCATGTGACAAGGACTGCATGAAACGATCAGTGAAATTTGCAGCCAATGTAATGGTATACGGGCTTGCATGACTGCAGATGGTCCTGGAATGCTATGTATCGTTAACGAAAGGATTAATTCCGAGATATATCAAGAAATCCTTGAGCCTTTCTTGATACCATCGTCGGAAGATCTGTGTGGTGACGATTTTATTTTCTAACATGATTTAGCACCTTCACACAGGTCAGTGTCCACTAAGAACTGGCTTAGTCAACACCAAATTAACGCACTTCCCTGGCCGGCTAATTCGCCCGATTTAAATCCAATAGAGAATTTGTGAGGAATAATGAAGAAAAGACTGCAAAATATTGCGCCAAAAAACAAAGTTGAGCTTCTTTCCAGCATAAAGTCGACATCATCATGTCTGGGCAGAAAACAATGCGAACCACTTGTAGCTAGCTTGGCGTGCTTTTATTAAATGCAAAATTGATGGCACAAAATATTAAAGAATAACTATTTTTCCCTTTTTACTTTCTTCTATCTTCAATAGAAGAAAGTATTGTAATAGAAATTTTTTTTCGACGGATTTACACGTTTTAGGGGTCAGAGATACCAAAAAACATGTTTATAGAAAATGTCTGTCTGTCCGTGTGTCTGTCCCCATTGTACCATCAAAAAGTGTATGAAGTTATGCATAGAATTGAACCAATTTTTTTTTTAAGTTTTTGGATATGGCAAGCAGGTCCTCCCTGAATTTGGAAAAATTCCGCCGGAAGGGGCGCTGTAATAGCGATTTTTGTGCCATTTTCAATATTGTACCATCTAAAAGTGTATGAAGTTATGCATAGAATTGAACCAAATTTTTTGTGTATGTTTTTGGCCATGGCAAAAAGGTCCTCCTTGAATTTGGAAATATTCCGCCGAAAGGGAGTGCTATAACAGCGATTTTTGCGTAATTTTCTTGATTTTTCGTAGTTCTATTGTACACCGGTAAATCGTGAAGCGACGGAACTTCCCATCCTCATAAGCCGACTATTCGCGAACAGCTGATATACAAAAGCATTACGGAAAACTATGGCTTTTAATAAATATCATGATCGAGATTAACTCGTTTTTACTCCGATTAATTGACAGAATCAGAAATTTAAGATAAAAGTCAAAGCTGATACAGTATTGAACTAATAAAAATGAAGTATTGACATTTGTAATAACATTTTGAAACATTAAAATATATGAGATTGAAAAAAGTTTTGGGATTGGCACATCCAACTAGTTGTAAACATTTATTATTTACAATGCATTATTCTAATATTTTGAACCAGGTACATGGTTATTCTAATATTTTGATTTTTTCCAAGTGTGAGTAATTATTTTAATTTTTGTATTATTTCCTTTAATTTTTATGCTAAAAGATTCTACAAACTATGTAGATTCTTACAACATTAAGTTTTGTCCTATGTTACTCTTTGTATTAAGCGATATACATTAAAAAAAACTTTTCACAATTCCTTTTTACTTTCTTCTATCTTTAATAGAAGAAAGTGTTGTAATCGAAATTTTTTTCGACTTCCGGTTTTCGACGGATTTACATGTTTTAGGGGTCAGAGATCCCCAAAAACATGTTTATAGAAAATGTCTGTCTGTCCGTGTGTCTGTCGCCATTGTACCATCAAAAAGTGTATGAAGTTATGCATAGAATTGAACCAAATTTTTATGTTAAGTTTTTGGCTATGGTAAGCAGATCCTCCCAGAATTTGGAAAAAATTCGCCGGTAGGGGGCGCTGTACAGCGATTTTTGTGCGATTTTGAATATTGTAGTATATGAAGTTATGCATAGAATTGAACCTAATTTTTATTTTAAGTTTTTGGATATGGCAGGTAGGTCCTCCCTGAATTTGTAAAAAATTCGCCGGTAGAGGGTGCTTTAACAGCGATTTTTGTGCGATTTTGAATATTGTACCATCAAAAAGTGTATGAAGTTATGCATAGAATTGAACCAAATTTTTATTTTAAGTTTTTGGCTATGGCAGGTAGGTCTTCCCTGAATTTGGAAAAAATTCGCCGGTAGGGGGCGCTGTCACAGCGATTTTTGTGCGATTTTGAATATTGTACTCTCCAAAAGTGTATGAAGTTATGCATAGAATTGAACCAAATTTTTATTTTAAGTTTTTGGCCTTTGCAGGCATATCCTCCCTGAATTTGGAAAATATTCGCCGGTAGGGGGCGCTGTAACAGAGATTTTGAATATTGTACCATCCAAAAGTGTATGAAGTTATGCATAGAATTGAACCAAATTTTTATTTTAAGTTTATGGCTATGACAAGCAGCACCTCCCTGAATTTGGAAAAAATTTGCCACTAGGGGGCACTGTAATAGCGATTTTGCATATTGTACCATCGAAAAATGTATGAAGTTATGCATAGAATTGAACCAAATTTTTATTTTAAGTTCTTGGCTATGGCAAGCAGGCCCTTCCTTAATTTGGAAAAAAATTGCGGGTAGGGGGCGCTGTAATAGCGATTTTCGTGCCATTTTGAATATCATACCATCGAAAAGTGTATGAAGTTATGCAGAGAATTGAGCCAAATTTTTTGTGTTTCTTTTTGTTCATGGCATGAAGGTCCTCCCTGAATTTGGAAAAATTCCGCTGGAAGGGTGCGCTATAATTACGATGTCTATACCATTTTCTTTATTGTACAATCGAAAATTGTATAAAATATGCATACAATTGAACCAAATTTTTTGTGCATGTTTTTGGCTTTGGCCAACAGGTCCTCCTTGAATTTGGAAATATCGCGCGGTAATGGGGCTCTGTGATGGCGATTTTTGTATACTTTTCTTGATTTTTCGTAGTTCTATTGTCCATCGGCGGCTCGTGCAAAGGCGGGAACTCACTTCCTACTAAGCCGGCTATTCACAAACATCTGATAACAACAGAATAAGAAAAAACTATTACTTTTAAGAAATATCATGATATAGATTAACTCGTTTTTAGTTCATTTAATTGACTGAAGCAGAAATTTAAGATGAAAATCAAATTTGGTATAGTAATGAACTAATAATATTGAAGTATTAACATGTGTAACTAGTTTTTGAAATATTAAGATGTATAAGATAGAAGAAAGTTTGGGATTGGCACATCCAACTAGTTTTTTTCTATTATTCGAATTTTTTGACTTGGAGCTGCAATTATAATGGCCAATCGGTTAAGGCTGAATAGCAAGAGACCGATCTTTTTTATAATTATTATTAATTAGTTGTCTTAGCAGGTACACGACAACTCCTTTCAACTGTTCTTTATTTTTTTAACCGGACATATAAATTTATTGCGCTTCAGTCAAGTTTACGTTATATGCAGGTTTCGTTGTCACAGGATTTTCTGTATTATTTTAGTATGTACTTGAATATTTATGATTAAACGTTATGTTGGAATGATTGTAGAGCTACCCTCTTAAGGTAATCACAAAATATGTTTTCTTTATCGTCTTGGTCACTGCTAATTATGCAAGAAAGCTCTCTCGTAGCAGTGCAGAGAAGAGTGTTAACCCTTTCCGTCGCGGAGTAATTCTGTTTATAAACTGGTTAAATGGTGTTCTGACACCAGAATTTATAAAGGAATTTATTAGAAAATATGAACTTGTTTATTTTCAAATACGGTATAAAAGGAAAATTTTAATTAAATATTATTGGTAACAGAAAAATAAAAATGAGGTGTCCTTTTTAAAGACACCGCCTGCGAAAGGGTTAATTCAGATATTGCTCCCGTGCTTTGCTCTTCATTCGAAATGAAGATTCTTCACCCTCTATTTATTTGGCAGAAAAATATTATAGACTGAATTACATACCATTGTTCGATAAATAAAATTGAATCAAATGTATGCACTTAGATTAATTCTCATGTATTTTAACAAAATTTATACTCGAAAATAAAATGAAAGGTAAATAATATCAACTTAAGAGATCTAAATAATTTTTCTTTCTCTTAAATTCCTGCAGTCAATAACAACATTTACTAAATGTCAATGCACTTTTTGACGAACTCTCGATTACATTTTTTTTTCTTTTCGCACCGCCCATTTTAAAGAGAATATTATTGATTATGAGCCCCTGCATTACCTTAAACAAACAATCGTTTTTTTATTTTTTTTGTTACACGGTCAATAGTAGCTCACGCCACGCAATTAGTGTGTAGAAACGCAACAGTGTAACTGGGTAACTTTGAAACTGTGCGTGCTCGAAATTTTCATTTAAATGCAATGAATGGGGAATACATTAGTCGGCCGCGACCCTTACCCTACTGTCTGCCATTTATCGATCGCGCCCATTCGTGATGTGTAGTTTAGTTGAATCTGTTTTGTTTTACTTTCATCCTTAGCTTTTCTCTTAGTAACTAATGATAAATAAATAAATAAATAAATAAGACACGAGCCTGCATTTGAGACTTTGTTTTAGAGTGTTTGACCAAACATATGATACGATAGCGGGTTGCTATCGTACCTTAATTTTTTTTTTTTTTTAATGTTAACTTAATTATTATTATTATAAGATACTAAAAACAGTTTCATGAAATATAGTTTCATGTAAAATTAGTGCTCATTAAACTAAAGTTATAACATGATAAAAGTAAAAAAAAAGTATATTTAAAGGCATATAAATGCCTTTTAATCTGATCTACATGTTTCGTACGCACAAACGGCGACTTTATCAAGATCAACATTGATAAAAATGCATTTTCGCAATTTTCTTTTTTTCCATTTTTGCAGAAATAGTTTAGTTTTTTTTTTTGTTTTTTTTTTTTTAATCAATATTGATCTTGATAAAGTCGCCATTTGTGAGTACGAAACATGTAGGGGAGAGTGGTAATGAATGGGCCATTAACAAAATATGAAAAAGTATTTGCATAAAATTATTTTAGATGCCACCAATAGGTGAAACTACTTGTTCTACCAAACTCAAATTTTCCATTGTTTGGGAGAAGCCATTTTCCCACTAGAGTAGGATAGCCAAGAATCTGATTGAAAAGTAAATTTTTTCCCTTTTCAGTAAAATAAATAAGCTAAAATGTATATCTTATTGCATTGCAGATATGTGTATTAGCAAGTCTTTGCATATCTGTAAACTAACTTTAGGATGTATTTAGATGTTATTTGAATTTAATGTATTAAAAAAACCTGAATATATTCCAGAAGTATAGGTGGGGCTGAATGGGCCACTATATCATGGTCATGAATGAGGCCACCATTGCCCTGATCATGAAAATATGGTTTTTCTTTCTTTCTTTCTTTCTGATTTTCTTTTTAATATGAAACATAACTGACTGTAATGGATTTAGATTAAATTACTGTCCAGTTAGAATAGATTTATAGTGATGTCTAAAAAATAATTTGCACATTTCCACCCTAAGAAATATCAGTTATTTATTAGAAACATAAGTTAAATTGTATAAATGATTAAGGTGAACTGTCCATTTGTTGACCACACCTACCAGTATTTTCCCATTTGATATAAAACTATAGAATAATTGTTTATATTCTGAATCTGATGGGTAGAATAAATAATACCAGAAATTTACACTAAATAGTCAATTAATAGGCAGTTCCAACCCTGTTACAACCATGTCGTTTAATATTAATTTTGAAAAATATAAATTTCGTTAAATCCTAATGTGTATTATCTATATTTTTATGTATACTTTATGTTCTTTCTTTCTTATAATCTCATTATTTTGTCATTTTTCTGCTACAATTATGTGATTTAATAATATCATTTTTGATGTTCATAAATTTTGATAAGCACTGTGTATTACTATTTCAGTATGCTTTAATCATATCATGTCAAGTACCATTCATTTTGTCATATTTGGTGAATAAAAGATTAATTCCACATTTTTTCATTGAATTCATTTAGTGGCCCATTCATTACCTTCAATGGCCCATTCAGCCCCATGGGTGGGGATGAATGGGCAAAATGTTTATATTTTTATTTTCTATTATCATTTATTATAAACATTTTCTAATCCAATTTTTATGACTTTTTTATACAACCAAATAAGTAAAGTAACTGAAGAGCCAATTCTGAGGCAAACAAAAATTATTAGAAAAAATTACAAAAATTACAAACCAAAAATTGGCCTATTCATTACCACTCTCCCCTATATCAGATTAAAAGGTATTTATATGCCTTTAAATGTACTTTTTTCACATTTAGCATGTTATAACTTTAGTTTACTGATAATAAGAGATTTTCTCACATAATTTTATAAAATTATTACTCCTGAAAAAAAAAAAAAAACATTGACCAAGGTAAATGAAAAGAAAGTATTCATTTTATCGGTTCATCAAAAATTTGTTCTTGATTCTGTCATTTTGCTGTAAAAAGAAAAGATGGCAGTAGTAATTCACATTTTGAAGTATTGGCCAGCAATATATATTGCAAAGAGTGACTATTGAAGGGTAGTATCATGCAACTATACAACGTTCAACCCAACTCACTCATTGGAGAAGAGAAAAAAAGATTTATGATCTAGAGTTCGGAGAGTGAGTTGGCTGTTGTTTCTGGGATAGTTAAGAGCCTGCACTAGTCACGTAACCACATTCACAAGCTAATGTTAAACCAATGAAAGAGTTCCTTACAAATTTTTCTTTTGCACTTCAATGTTTTTAAATGATTTTTTTTTTTCATGGGATATCAGAATTCGATGTCAAACTTGATGTAATTTTACTTTTCGTGCATGATATCTTTTAACTTTAGTATGTTATAATGAATCTCAGAAATGGATATCAATTTCATAATGCTTGAAATAACGTAGCATCAGTAAAAGAGAATGCAAATGATTTTTCTCAGACCATGATGTAGTAGAATTCTTTTGAGTGTCCCTGTAAAAGAACAATAAATGTCACACATAGAGCGATCATGCTATAGCTAGTGAGAGCCAGCACGTAGCGCGTGCGAAATGTGCGGTGCACACTGACAGCTTGGGTTAAGGGTCGCCTGAAAATGTTTCAAAAGTACGATTTACCGACACATTTTCAGAAATTTCTAATCTCAGAATTTTTTGGTAAATATTTGAGAAAATTTTAAATGTAATAGTATGTGTAAAAATGTGAAAATATGTAATATGTAATATGTTCTAAAGACCAAATGTAGTATTTGGCTTTAGATATTTGACAGTGATCACTCAAAAGTGGAACCTTTCTATCTATATTATAAAACAAAAACATACCCGTGAGAAACGATTTGAACAATAAATTTTGCTTTTTGGAAAATTTAAAACATATAAATCCGTCGAAAGCCCGAAGACGAAAGAAATTTCGATTACAATACTTTCTTCTATTACAGATAGAAGAAAGTAAAAACGAACTAAAATTAAAAAAGTATTTTTTAATAATATAAAAGTTATGAATGACATGATATCGCCAAGTGATTCATAAGTAATCTCTTTAATCCTTTTATGTACTGAATTATGAAGTCATGAAAATTTTTTCTACTAAAGCATTTTTCGTGAATTATTTAAACTACATTTGAAGATTTACCTAATCATTTAATAAACTTTAGAAGAATTGAAGGATTTAGAAGGATTCATTAAATTTGAATTTATAGGGATTTTGTGCACTATTTATAACCCCACTCAAATCTTTCATTTTAAATATTTTTCTTAGTATTTTGTAGAATTAGGAAATGTACAAATATAATGTTCTTACAATAGAAATATAGAAATATTTCCGAATTGAAAAATCCCCCACCCCCCCACCCCCAACGACAAGAAAGCTAAAAAGATGCAAAGGCAAAAGAAATCATCCCTTTAAAAATATTTTTGTTTTGTGTAACCAATAATGCGTTTGGAACAAGATAAAGTAATGTATCTATAACTCATTCTAAACTGTATTACAAGTAATCTATGTATTAAATGAATTTTATAACAAGTTATTTTAATGGTACTTATAAGTACCGTCAGTAAATAAAGGGTTAATGGTATATATTTTTATGAGCTACAGGTGAAATTTATAAAGTGACTCATGGAAGTGACTCGCACTATTACCAGACATAATTAAGTTTATGAGGCAGGTAAACACATCCGTATTATTTCCCAGAAGTTCAGTTCTTAATGGATTGTTGACGAGAGCGGCTGAAAACATATCGAGCATTCCAAGTACAGATATCATTATTAAACAATTTTCAAAAATATCCTCGTTTAAATCATCAAGTACACTCTTTTTTACTTTATTCTATCTTTACAAGAAGAAAGTACTAGATTCGTGAAAATTTTCGATATCCGGTGGATTTATACTTTTTAGAAGGTCCTGAGATTCAGTTAGACCTGGAGCTGATTACATTTTGGTGCAAATCACCCAACAGGTGGCGCTGCTATACTGCATTTATCACGATTTCCGCAATAGCTATCTGAAGGACTACTGGACAGATTTTCATAAAACTTCAGATTCAGTTAGTTCTCGATATAATTTGGTGCTGATTACTTTTGAGTGAAAATCGCCCAACAGGTGGCGCTGCTATATTCATGAATATCGCAATAGTCTTATCTCAAGAGCTAAGGCACTAATTTTCATCAAACTTCAAATTCGGTTAATCGCTGATGTAAATTAGTGCCGTTTAGTTTTTAGTGTAAATCACCCAACAGGTGGCGCTACTATGCTGCATTTTTCACGATTTCCGCAATAGCTGTATCTTAAGAACTAATGCATGAATTTTCCTCAAGCTTTAGATTCAGTTAGTCCCTGGTATAAATTGATCCTAATTAGTTTTTGATGTAAATCGCCCAACAGGTGGCGCTGCTATGCAGAATTTTTTACGATTTCCGCAATAGTTCTATCTCAAAAACGTGCACGGATTTTCATCAAACTTCAGATTCCGTTAGAAGTTGTTGACATATCGCTCACCCGCAAGACAAATGACACATCTCGCAAAAATTCATTTTGCGTTTTATTCCACCAATATGTCTGTTATAAATACGTCTTGATACACAAAAAGTTTCATAAGTGTAGTTATACGGAAAATCACTGTATTACGCTATATGTCCATTTGCGACCACAGAAGTAGGGTGGATTGTGTGGGGAGGTAAAATTACCCAACCCTCCAAACCTCCTCATCCTATGTCTCCATTCTTAAGAGTTTTATGCTTTTATGCACGTTTTTACGCCTGCATGCAGAGCTAAGTGCTATAATTTCATGTTGCAATAAAATCATGCAAATTTTCTTTGCCTCTCCTGTGAAATTTACTTTTGTCAAGATGTATGACTTTTCTTGCGGATGAGCGGTATGTTGTTGATGATTAGATTTTGGTGTACTAAATCACCTAACCGGTGGCGCTGATATGCTGCATTTTTCAGAAAGTATTAACATGTATGGGATAGAAAAACGTTTTGGGATTGCCACATTCGACCAGTTTAAATTGGTTTTATAACAAATGAAAAATCATGAAAAATAGAATAATTCTTTCAGAAAATGCCAAAATAAAGAATATACACCGTATCAAAAATAGATACAAGCTTAAAATGCCATTAAAAGGGCAAAAAATACGAATAGCACGTATGTGTTGAGTATAATTATAAACATTATAAAAAATATTATTTAGGGCTAATTTATTAAAAAAAATTCCACAAATGTACTATTTCTACCCTATCTATATTAAAACGGACAAACGCGTCCCTGCGTAATGCTGATAACAGCAGACGATTCAATTTCGCTTTTACAGAAATTTTTTAATCTTCTAAACATCGCACATTTTCAATTTTTACACCATCGAATAGGTAAAAAAATGTACTTTCAAATGCGATCTGTTTGAAACCTGTATCGCAGTTCATTATGTTACTCATTTTTTATATTTTTACAATAATTTTTAACCCTTTAAAATCGCTTAATATTTGGAAAAACCATCAAAAAAGTACCTATTTTTTTATTACAGAAATTGAATGCTTATAAGGTTTCTAAATAAAATATGCATTTTTTTTTTCTTTTTTAAGGCGAAAAAAAAGATGTTATAGAATAAATTCACATTTGTAGAAAAGCAATTATGCGAGAATTCTGTATTTTAATGTTTGTTTTACGCCATACAAATTAATGCGAATGGACCGTATTCTTCCTTTCGGTTCGGGACTATAAAAATCGCCATTTTACCTTATGCGACGTCACACGTATATTTTCTATCGTATTTATTCAATGCATATGATTACAGAAAATTTCGTTTATACTTAAAAGAATATAAATTGTTTAGCATTTGTTTCCAACTAATAATCCATAAAGAAATGGAGCCTATTCTTTCTTTCGGTTCGAGGCTATAAAAATCGCCATTTTACCTTAGGTTACATCACAGGAATACTGTCCTCGCATCTTAGATCTTTATTTAACATCATCAAACAAATTTTTAGAAATAATATTTGAAATTATATATACATTAATTTTGATAATTAATATATTTTTTAATGCGATATATTTCGAAACATGCAATACATGTCCAACATCACAATCAGCGGCAAAAGCCAAACTCTAACTGTAATATTCAAAGACTTCACACGGAAATGCCAGTTAATTTTTTCTAGTTTCAAAAGTTTTCCAGCAATTAATTCTCTAGCCCGGAAATATGACGGGCACCAGAAATAACGAACGACACCTCAGCCAGTGATATTGACGGGAGCGAGAATTAAGGGCTTAAGCATGAATTTTTTTTATAATTTATCAATATTGCGTGCAGACGATTAAGAAACAAATTCGTTTGCACTGAAATTAATATAAATAGTTCAGTATTTGTTTGCGGTTTATACATCCATAATGAAATTAAAACTCCATCAATCAAAAAAAAAAAAAAAAAAAAAAGATGCGTGAAGCACTAACTTAAGACAAGTAATTCAACTACGCGTTTAAACCACTGAAATTATGAGAATAAAAAAAGGCTCCTATAAACAGGGACCTTTGGCAATTTCTTCGGCATGAAGTAAATACCAAAGTATCACTTTTAATAAATTAAAAAATTTTATTTGAATACATAATTGCTATTTTTCGTATAAAAACGACTTTTGATATTGTTAGTATGTAATCGAAAAGGAAAATAAATTTAATTTAAAATACCTCTTTTCTCTTAGTTTTCAATAAAATAATAAAAAAAAGTTTTCACCTATATTGTGTAACCCGAGAAAGCTCGGGTTGCATGCCCTTGTATCTATAAAATCCAAGTGTAACGATTTTATGAAACGTTTTTTGAAATTCTTAAATGAGGTTTGTACGTCGATATAGTAATGTAATTTTTAGTATGTTATTACAGTCGCTTACAGCATGGGTTTTTTTTAAGAGGTTGTATATAGCATTTATAATTTAGCATTTAAATTTTACAGGGCAGCACAAAATAATTCGATTACACTACCATCTATAAG
The DNA here is from genome assembly GCA_963932465.1 of Maratus speciosus. NCBI lineage: Eukaryota > Metazoa > Arthropoda > Arachnida > Araneae > Salticidae > Maratus > Maratus speciosus. Next base: position 149,310,860 of record OZ010791.1, read on the forward strand.
CGGTATACTTAACCCTTAACCGGAAACGTGAAAATCCCGTGCACAAACAGAATACTTAATAATTTACCAAATAATGAACTTAAACATTTAATCTTTAATAGTAATGTATTAACAGGACCAATTCTTTAATATAACAGCACAAAAATAAGTTTTGAACGTCGGAGAGAGAAAATATTAAGGCCAGATATGTAGACGCAACCGTCTCACAGACGGTACGTTTCCGGTTAAGGGTTAAAATGCCTTTCAGTATTTTTATGTTATTTGAAACCATGTATGAAAATAGACTGCAGTATTTTTCAATCATGGATATTAAAATAGCGATTGAGAGAGTATGAACTGCTTCTAGAATGGAAACACTGTTAAGTATTAGCATGCGTAAATACGCTGTTTAGACTTAAAATTAAAAAGATGGAACACCTTATTTCGTAGTTTATAGAAATAAATAATACATTTTTTTAATTTTCCAGTATGTTAACCCTAAATGGCATTTCCTTCCTATAATGTTCATAATCATACACAACATATATCATATTAATTTTATTCTCAGTTTTTGTTTGAGTATATTAAAATACTGTAAAATGTTAAAGACCTATTGTTTTCTTTTTGTAGGAAGAAGTCGAAAAATCACCAGAAATTGTTAAATGTTCAGAAAAATGATTAATTATTTCTGACGATTTCAAGCCTCTCTCCAGAAAGTAAAATAACTGATAATGAAGGGAAAAAAGTCATTTCAAAATTAACAAAATAAACAAACAAGACTTCGTGTTCCTATATAATTTTTCGATTCTTGCATTTACCTTTTCTCCGGAATCTTACCAAGAAACCTATCATAAACCCACAAGTAACATAGAACCACTATCTGCAATATCCGCTTTCCAGAAATAACCGAAGGATTAAACGATGACTAAAACATAAAAAAAAAAAAAAAAGGATTCATGACATTTGGAGGTTGGAATCGAGAACATTAGTTCCCATAAATAATATATGTCGCTGTCAAAAAGCATCCGAAAGGCAGGCACGGTTTTAGCTGCGCCTGAAATGGAATTTTATTGATTATAGAAGACCGCCATAGAGCGCGTGTTGTGTCTGAAAAGATCACTGTTGAGGCAAAATTAAGGGGAGGGCTTAATTTCATGGGAGGAATAAACTTATAAAAGAATTTAGTGAAGAGTTCTATCGTGTTACGATCGAAAATTTATTTCATTAGATACGAAAAATAAAATAAAATAAAACAAGCTTACCTCGAAGAAGTTTATCTAAAAAGTTTCTTTAGAAAGAATTAAATGAATCCGACTTTAAACCATTATTTGTGAGAAAAGAAAAAAGTCGTCTGCAATTAATTCATTCTAGCATTTTACATGTACTCATATGCTAAAGCGCCTTCCTCCATGGCTAAAGCGGCCAATCATCGGACATTTTGCGGATCAATCCTGGGAGAGCAAGGATTTATAATATATATATATATATATATTTTATAAACGTAAAGCACAGTAATCACCAACAAAAAACAAGATAAATTCATGTGAAATGCGCCAAACAGCTGCAGCAAAACACATAAATTAAATATAAAGCAGTATAAGATTATATTTAGCCTGAACCAGCACCCCCCCCCCCCCTCACAGAACAAGAAGAACAAGAAAAATAACTATGTAAACATTAAAACTTTAACAAAAACTAGGAAAAAATAGGCTGCGGCCTCATCGGCAGTGGGTTATGTTTCAAAAGCAGCCGAGCATTCGATAAAATATACATTAGTGGCAGTGGGTTTCGGCCAGAACAGTGATAGCAAAATCAAATGTTTTGATTTTGCTATCACTGTTCTGGCCAAAACCCACTGCCACTAATGTATATTTTATCGAATGCTCGGCTGCTTTTGAAACATAACCCACTGCCGATGAGGCCGCAGCCTATTTTTTCCTAGTTTTTGTTAAAGTTTTAATGTTTACATAGTTATTTTTCTTGTTCTTCTTGTTCTGTGAGGGGGGGGGGGGGGTGCTGGTTCAGGCTAAATATAATCTTATACTGCTTTATATATATTTTATAAGGTATAGCAAAATATTAAACGCATCTCATTGATCCTGCGTTCTCATAAAGAAAAATAATTACTATGAAAATACAAAAAAGCTATCAAAACGAAATCTGTATATACTGAAATGCTGCCTTAAAATAAGAAATTTTATGATTACGGCTAAAGAGAGATTATTTATAAATTTACTAGCAGCCTTCGCCCGCTACGCTGGCCAGTTTCTCAAAACGAACCTTTAATCAAACGGAATATATTCGGGTATTTGATCTTGTGTTTTGTAGCAATATGTATATTTACCTGCAATATTCTTCTGCATTGCTGAAAACAATATAAATGTCATTACGATTTTATATCTTCTAATGTGTCAGACAAAATTTGGACCGTTTTAGTTGATCAATAGAATTTAGTTTACAATAGAATATGAAAAAGAACTGTAGAACAATATGTAGCCCAGCCATGGGCCCGACCTCAGTTTAATAAGAATATAAAATAAATAATGAGAATAATATAAATAAAATAAATAATGAGAATAAGATAAATAAAATAAATAATGATAATAATGTAAATAAAATAAATAATGAGATTGAGAATAATGTAAATAAAATAAATAATGAGAATAAAAAAATGATAGAGGCCGGTTCGAATCTGCCGAGAAAAAGTAAGCCCTGGACTAGCCCGTCAAATCAGAAAAAAAGAAAAAAAAAAAATAGGACAGCGACAGTTCTGCGAGCTGCAACAACAAAATTCTAGTTATTTAATTTTTAAAACGCGGCCAACAAAAATCATTACTAGCGCATTTTATTACCACCGAGTCACACACACACACACACACTAAAAAAAGAAAAAGAAATACGCAGCTATAAGGTAAAAGACAAAATCATCCCGTTATCATGGCTTTGGTGATAAACATGTCAACTTAGGAACCCAATAGATTGCTCGCGATTGCTAAGTAAATACGAAGCAAAGATTCAAATATTTCCGATTGAAAAAAAAAAGAAAAAAAAAAAAACATGGAGCTAGTCCAAACTTTTATAAATGAAGAGCTCGGATGATAAAACTAGTATGTGACCAAGGAAAAAAAAAAAAAAAAAAAGGAGTTATCATCCTACAGTAATCTCTTCGCTTTTGCCAGTTTTAATTATTCGAGAAATAAAAAATGAACATTTCAACATTAGAGAATACTTAACTTGGTTATTCCCGAATTTTGTTGTGTAAAAGAATATTTTTTGACAAATTAAGGGATTTTTTCCTCCGGTCTATTGCGATTCTTCTTGTCAGGTATTACTGTAGTTATTTAGCCCAATACTATTTGTTGTCATTGCCATCGTTCTTCGAATAAAAATTACCACTAAATCATCTGTAAAATCCACATTTTAAAATAAAATGAAACAAAACAACTATGAAAATATCTGCATCCATTCAAAGTTATGCCTCAAGAAACTTGAAAGAAAAAAGGGCATTGATGAAATCGGGGTTTTCTTTGCGGTCAGAAAATCAACTGAGATATGCGCAATGTGATTATGGTCATCATTATGAAGCATTTTAACTGAAGTAGCGTAAGTAATATATGTGATTTTGAATATATTTACAAAATTTTAATGAAAAAGAGAGATGTCATTCAGCAACCGCCGCTCTTGAACAAATTGCTTTATAGCAGAAAGACTGAGTTTTTCAAACAAGAGTTTTGGTGAGAAAATATAGGAATTTCTCATTTTTATGTCATCTTCAAAACATTACATGGGCATTCCACACGATTGGAAATTGAACCTTTGATTTTCTTACATTTTATTACAGACAACCACTAGGCTGAGACACGTCAAAAGCGGCTGAGATGCTGCCATTCGACAACCACCTCTCTTGGACAAATTGCTTTATAGCAGATTGACTTTCAGAGATTTTCAATTAGGAGTTTTGGTGAGAAAGTATAGGAAAACCTCGTTTTTATGTCATCTTCAAAACATTACATGGACGTTCCACATAATCGGAAATTGAACCTTCGAGTTTCTTACATTTCATAACACACAACCGCTAGGCTGAGACATGAAAAACGAGGCTGAGATGTCATTCGACAACCGCTGCTCTTGATGTTGGTGTTATTTATGACGGCCGATTATCAACACGAGGCATATAGGCCCAAAATGGGAAAGGAGGGGGTTGCCGTCTATGGAGGTCTTTCTAAGGGAACCTAACCCGTGTTTAAGCAAGGAAATCCAATGTTCGAAGAAAACCACAGAAAATTTCGAACGATTACGCCGGCGGGCGCGATTGGGTTCGAACCCAGCACTTCCCGTCTACCAGCTTTTGAGAGCAGAACTTCTCGGCCACTGGTGGGGCACCGCCGCTCTAGGACAAATTGCTTTATAGAAGATGGACTTGAGATTTTCAAACAGGAATTTTTCTGAAAAAGTATAGGAGATACTCGTTTTTATCTCATCTTCAAAACATTACATGAACATTCCACATGATCGAAAATTTAACCTTCGAGTTTCTTACATTTTATAACACACAACCGCTAGGCTGAGAAGTTTCTTTAATAAATGAAATGCACAATATGGTTTTGTTTTTTAATAGTAAAAATGCAATTTTCTTTTGTGTTAGAACTTTGAAAACATTGGACATCAAATAATCAGTAAAGTGAACAATAGACGAAATAAAGATAAGATTAAAAGTAAATAAGACGATCAAGCTTAAAGATAGTACATATTATGCTCAATACAGTTGTACGTTCGTTACATTTAGGAAAAAAAGTTTCTTTTTCTTATGATAAAAGATTCGAAGGTTTCCGATATCTAACCGCTACCCCAAACAGGAAGGCAAATAAAGCTTTCTCAAATCAAATTCCGAACAACTTTCCATTTTTTGTCTACACAATGACTTAACTTCGTTCTTTTACGAGAGTAAATTTGATAAACTTACCAATTTTCACAGTAAAAAAAATCTATATTGATCGCTATTCCTTAGATTAAAAATTATTCGATGATTTAAAAAAACTGTCCAAGATTTAAGATTTTTCTGGAATCAATAAAAACTGTACCACACACAATTGCTAGATCTCTAAAGAACTTTTCAATGCCCACTATATTTCTTAAACCTTTAAATATGTTTGTTGGTTATGAGCTATTTATTTTTATAAGATATAAAAAAATATGTATATTTTTTATAAACTTTGGGCTTATGTTATTTTTTGCCTTCAATGGGATTTAGCACCCTAAAAAGATTTTTAAAAAATGTATTACTCATATTTTTATTAGATATTTGACAAAATATGCATGCGTCTGCAACTAAAACCTTACATATGCGCGCAAACTCATACAGTAAATCTTCCCGTGTGGTGAATTTAGACACAACACAGTGTATTTCTAAAATTATAGGAAAATAAATTAATGTTTTAACATGTGTGTAATGTGTAAATTTAAATGTGTTGTTTAAACATGCATATTAAAATTTATAACATCTAATGGTGTGCAAAATGCACCAGTGCGAGTAATTAAGGATTGTAAGTGCACTGGTAGCAAATATTAGGATTTTTTAATACCACTATTTACAAATAGTAATATTCGACTTAATAAATCCCAGAATTCTGCGATTAAGTAATGCGAAGATTGCTATTCGAAATAGTGGTATTTAAAATCTGGAATCCTTGGCATATTGTCATATTAACCATCGTATTCGAACACATTTTCTTCTTGCTCTGTTGTTGGTCATTGGAATATATTTTGCTAGTCATTGACTAATGTTGTCTTTGCAATAAACGGCAATTTTGAGGGACAATGGTTAAATAATTCTATGTAGTTTTAGTCTACACATGGGAGCCTACCCTCAAGAATACTTTTGCAAAAAAAAAAAAAAAAAAAAAAAAAAAAAGATAAAATTTACGCATTTCGAAAAAAGTGGACTTGCAAGACTTTTCGGGAAAAAAAAATCCTTTCGAAATTTAGGGGCAGGAAAAATACTTTCTTAGGAGGTGGGGATGTTTCTGAAAATTCCTGAAATGTATTGTTTCCTGAAGTAGCTGATTGGGCCTTCTCCAAATATTTCTGAAAATAAGGGAACAGTTTCAACAGTGAAAAGTAACTACGAGTTTTTACTGGTGAATTCTTGGAAATGTTCCTGCTACGTCAAAGAACTAGTCGGATGTACCAATCTCAAAAACTTTCTCCTATCTCATACATGTTAACACTTCAAAATTCACAATGCCAAAATTAAATGACAATCTATGCTCATCATGAGTATACTAAAGGTATAGGTTCGTTGAATTGTGTGCATTTAAATAGGAGATATCCTCCTGAGACCCAAGCAAAATATAATGCATATATTTTTTTTAAATATGGGTTTTTTTTTTTCAACAAATAGGCATAAAAATGATGTTTTTAAAGAAATTAATAAATTTCGATTTTTTAATTTTGTTTTACAGCACATCCATCTAAATGGATGTTCAGGCCATAACTCGCTTTAAAATAATTTAAAAAATGCTAAAAGTATGAAAAAGAATAGAATTTATTATAAAGAACATAAGGCAAGTATTAACATCTGCTATTAAAAGTGAAAAAAAAGATAGTTTAAACAAATTAAAATAACATAAAAACGAAACTTACCAGCAGAACGTAGAATTTCAACTTGACTCATTTATTACGCCATTTTGTAAACAAAGTAGTTACTGTTGCCAAAATCCAAAAGCTGAATGTTGATTTTTGATTCATACATTACCATGCCAAACTGGTTTTAGATTGCTACAATGAAATTTAACGCAATAGAAGGCGAAAGCAAAACATCCATTTAAATGGATGCCAGGTCTCAGGAGGATAAGCATCACATTCAAACAAATCATTTTATTTCGGCACCCACCCTCTCAGATGTCTGCAACCAAAATTCCCAACCCAAAGAGCATAAAAGTTATACTTATTGGGCCGTATACACCCAAACCTAATAAGAATCTATTTAAGTAAAAGTGTAACAGAAAATAAAGTTTGATTTAAATTACGTGCATTAGTTTTTGAAGTATAGCTATCGCAAAAGTAGTGAAAAAGGCAGAACAGCAGCGCCAACTTTTTTTTTTATGATTTACATGAAAACCTAATCAACACCAACACATGTCAAGATCTAACAGAATATGAAATTTGATGAAATTCCGCGCATTAGTTCTTGAGATACGACACCCGCTAAAATCGTGTAAATCCTAAAAATTGCAGCGTAGCAGCGCCATCTGTTGGTTATTTACACCAAAAACTAATCAGCACTAATTAATATCAAGGTCCAACTGAATCTAAAGTTCTATTAAATTCCTTGCATTAGTTCTTGAGATAGAGCGCCCACAAATTTTTCGTCACATACAGACAGACTTACAGACAGACATTTTCTGAAAACAGTCAAATCGTATTTAGGTCCTTCTAAAATGTATAAATCCGACGAAAACCGGAAGTCGAAATTTTTCCCGAATCCAATACTTTTTTCTTGTAAAGATAGAAGAAAGTAAAAATTCTGCAACTTTTTACAGTATATGGTACTTGAAATCACCAACCTACTAGTAACGAGTTTCCAAATTTTTTACTCCAAGGGCTACATTATCCGCAAAGTTAGTACATATTGTAAGTTTTCTTAAACTAAAATGAAGCAAAAGTTTTTCTCGGGGTTCTCGTCTCAATTTCTGGCAATCTTGCAAATGGTATCAAAATTTTTTCAAAAATTTTTTAACACTGACAACACAAACTTCCATTCCAGAACTTTAAATGGGTATGATTAATTTGCTAGCGTAAAAATTTTTTTAAGGTCATTATTGCTGAAATTTTTATAAGAGTCTAGTCTACCATTGATAACAAATTTACTTATGTGTGTGAAAAAAATTCTCCGAATTGAAATATATTAAGCAACTGATGAGTATTTTAATTATCTTAATTCTTTAATTAGTAATTATCATTTTCAATTAGTAAATAAGATTTAAAACTGCAGGCAATCATCAACGAAAAAAAAAATACTATCTCCACAATGCCATTATTATTATTATAATCAAAATTTTTTCAAAAATTTTTTAACACTGACAACACAAACTTCCATTCCAGAACTTTAAATGGGTATGATTAATTTGCTAGCGTAAAAATTTTTTTAAGGTCATTATTGCTGAAATTTTTATAAGAGTCTAGTCTACCATTGATAACAAATTTACTTATGTGTGTGAAAAAAATTCTCCGAATTGAAATATATTAAGCAACTGATGAGTATTTTAATTATCTTAATTCTTTAATTAGTAATTATCATTTTCAATTAGTAAATAAGATTTAAAACTGCAGGCAATCATCAACGAAAAAAAAAATACTATCTCCACAATGCCATTATTATTATTATATTCCTTTTTATCTAAAGAGTACGGCTGAAAGTATTTATGGAATTTTCAGTAATTGTGAGTTTTCTAGTAAACAAATCAGATTGAGCATAATTAAAAAAATGTTAGCTTGTCGGATCAAATGTGAGGCCATATTCAGCCATTTCTCTCAGACTGGATTCATAGAACTGGCTAACTAATTTTGATCAATGGACTGTAGTTTGAAGATCACTGATCTAGTTGTCAGAAACGCTGAGGTTATGAATTCAAAATGTCAGTCATTCATAAGCTAAAACATTAGAGATAAGTTTAACTATTTCTTTAAATTATTAACAGCATTCATACTCATTAAAAAATAAATAAAAAAATCCCCTGAGTTAATTTTAAGGATCAATAATTTTTTTCATATCAACAGTTAACTACATTTTTAAAACTAGTATCATGCCTCCCCTCAAAAAAATGAGCTAATCTCAAAAGTAAAGGTATACATCATACATAAAAAACAATATATTTAATTTTCCACTTTCGTTAGTTGTATAAAATTGGAAACTCTGCAAACACAAGTGTTTGCCCAAAAATCTGCTGAATCATATAACCACATACAGACGCCTTAGGGGTTGTGCATATATAACGTTATCATTTTAGGGGGGAGGGGGAGTCTGGCAAATGATATCGTTAGATATCTCTAGGGGGAGGGGGAGTTCGTCTTTTGATATCGTTATCATTTTTTATCCAACCAAAATTATCTCTTTTTATTTATAACTTGGCTTTTACATCAAAATAGAATGTTATCTTTTTTTAGTCTGTTATCTATTTTTATGAAAATGCAAAATTATTATTAAAATAATTAAATGATTATAAAATTATTTAATTCCAAATTTCCTATTTCTTCTGTTATATGTGTATGTGTATATAATTCGCTGTTCGAGAAACCATATGCGATGTATGTTTCAAATGATACCTGTGTTTACTAGTAAATAAAAGAGAAATAATGTTGTCTACCTGTTTTGGTGATAAGAAGCTCTGTCCCCCCCCCCCCCTTCCCTGTGAGGGGCAAGTGCAAGAAAACATTATTACTGTTGAATGTATTATGTAACAAAAAGCTATTATAAAATACTTTTAAATAGTAACTTATTCTTTTAAGTGTTATTTGATAAAAAGTTATTTAATATATAAAGTGATATTTAGAGTTCTCTTCATTTGAATCAATGAAGTATGCGAAAAATAGATGTATCCATATATTTGTATATCACTCCAAGCAAAAGAAAAAAATTAAAAAATGAAAAGAATTTTTAGACATTGATAACGATATCATTACGGGGGGAGGATTCGAGGGATGATAACGTATGATATCGTAAGGGGGGGAGGGGGTCCAAAATTGCCAAAAAAGTGATAACGTTATATATGCACAGCCCCTTAAGCATGAAAAATTTATTTAATAAACTTATCGTAGCATTGTTTATAATAGGTTAATAGAATTGCATATTTAAAAAAATCATTTGACAGAAGAAATTGTCATTTAAGAATGGATTCTCATCGAGCAAAATGTCTAGCAGTGATTATTGATTATCTTACAAAAAAAAAAAAAAAATCTTGTCTATAGTATCAGGCTCTGCCACTTAACAATTTAAGTTAATTTAATTTTCATATATAAAGCAGGCAAAAGAAATGTAAATGTTTTCAATAGTTATTGATTGTGTCAATCTGTAGAGAAAATTCTTTTGCCACTGGCAGTTATTTTTTTAGCCCTCTCGCACCCCTCACTCAAAAAAAAAACTTTTCCAATCTATACGTTTGAGGTTGAATTGTTCACTGTAGAACCAATAATCACATGGTGCAATATTAACTTAGAACAGCCACTGAAAGATAAACTGTCTAATTTAGATAATCGGTCATTTACTCCTTCATTAAAAGGAATCTTTTCTAGACTGATTGTTGTTCAGTTTAAACTCAAAACAAATTAGGGAATGGAAAAACAGACAAGCATACATCTATGCTCAAAAGGTTAAATCAAAATAATTATTTTGTATTTAAAACTTTATTGTGTAGAAGAATAAAATATAATTTTTTCTTGTTACTTGATATTGAATCCTATACTAGTTTCTTTTTAAATGAATGTAAAAAGCAAATTGTTTCTGCTTTCAATTAGATGATCTTCAGTTTTGTTATATAAGAGGGGAAAAAAGAGTAAGAAAAAGACATTTAGAATAGTGTTTTATTAAGTTTGCACGTTATATGCATAGTATATCTTACAAGGAGAGGGCCAACCTTGTTAATCACAGATTGATTATTTTAATATATGTTGTGGGGTAGACACCCCTTAGTGTCAGGTTCTACGGATTTTATCCAATGCCCCTTAGTTCTTGAAAAACCGGGGAGTATAATATTAGTACACAAATTAAATACTTACTTCGCAACCAAAATTATAGGTTAGTCGTAGCTCAGTTGGCATGGCGTTTGCCGGCTGATCCGAGGGCCCGGGATCGATACCTGAATGCGCTACATTTGTTTTTATCATTTTTTGTTTTATAAATATAGTTGTAATTATAATTTAATAATTTCAATTAAATTTTTAACATCATACATTAATTATAATGTTAACAAACTTAAATTTATCATTTTTTATTTGTAAACTATTATTTCTCATCCATTAAAGAGGTTTAAAAAGAAATTGGATCTATTATTGAATGATAAAAATTCCAAAATCGTGACAAATTCTGTTGTGGTGCCATCTAGTTATGATAAAAAAAAGGAATATTCAAGTAAAATAAAAATAAAAGCAGAAAGAAGATAAAGGGAAAAGCAAAATAATTGAAAGCGCAAGCATACTTATTACAAATTTAAAAATCTTTAATATGCAAAAAATCGGTTGTAATTTAATTCTGATGCTAATTTTTAATATAATTATGCTTGTTACTTTAGAAACAGAATAATAGTATTATCTCATTGACTTCCTTTGTTAAAGCAATGCGTAAATGATGTTCTTTAAAATCACGAATTGACACAATTGTTCAATATCATTGCATAGATAAAGAATATATAAAATACATTTTAAAAGTGACTAAAAAAAAAAATAACAGTTTTACGATGTTTTGTTACAACCATTTAGTTAAAAGTAAAAAATTAAATAGGTTAAAATTATAATTGATGTACAATATTAAAAATTTTAATTGACAATGAGATTATTAAGTTATACTTACAAGTAAATTTATAAAACAAAAAATGAGAAAAACAAATGTAGCGCATTCCGGTATAGAACCCAGGCCCGCGAATCAGCCGGTAAACACCATACCAACTGAGCTACGACTAACCTATCATTGTTGTTGCAAAGTAAGTATTTAAGTTGTGTATTAATATTAGACCCCCCGGTTTCTCAAAAACTAAGGAGCATTGGATAAAATCCGTTGAACCTGACACTAAGGGGCCTCTACCCTACAACATATATTAAAATAATCAAAATCTGATTAACAAGGTTGGCCCTCTCCTTGTTAGTCTATAGGTCTCTAAGTCTAAAAATATTTATTATCAGCAGTAAGTTGACTAGTTTGAAAATATTCGATATATATAAAAAATATCAGATATTTTCGAAAATATCACGATATTTACGAACCCTGGATATCACGAAGCATGCGAATAGCAGCAATTGCTTGCATTTCCCAGAGTAGCTGAGCATATTTCCAGGTTTTGGAGTATATCTTGGGTTTTTCATAGATTCTTAGGTTCACCGGAGGGCGTATTGGGAATCCTGATTAAGTATTTTGAAACTTATTAAAACAAGCAATAATTTAAATAATTATAAAGCTATCTTCGAATTTAGAAAGTAGGATCTTTGAGCTAAATTATAATTTAGTAAACTCACTTTACTTAAGGGGTCTCAGGACTCTTAAAATTGGAAAAAAAGAAAAAAAAAGACCATATTCAACATTTAATATCTTAAAATGTATATGATTTTAAAACACAATTTTTATTGGGATAAAAGATGCAAGTATGTTCTTTCATTTTATGTATTTAAAAAATTACAAGATGCAGAATCAGCATTTACAGAGGGCTCCAAACTGTCAGACATTTGACGAGCATAAAACTGGCTTAACAACTTACGCGCAGGATTACAAAATAAATTTTGCAACTAGAATGAAAATTTTGGTGCCTACTTATACTTCAGCTTGTCATAATTATCCTAAACCTAAATAAATTTGGTACTTAAAGCATTTTTATATTTTTAATACAAAGTTGTATTTAGCTAATGCAAATTTTTTGAAAATTTCAACAGTATAAAAATATTTTTACCTAAAAAAATATTTTTTTGAACAATAAAAAGAAAATTTTAGGTTCAGTTTATACAGACTAGCATGAAACATGCGTTTTGAAAATTTCCTGAAATATTTGGAAGTTTTTAAGATATCGTGCGCGTTATGACCAAAAAAGTCATTTGGAGAAAAATGACTTTAAAGTTTCGGAAACGCCGCCGCTTCAGCTATTGAGCAGGTATAATTCTAAAAGTCATAACTTTTGTTCCAATGGGAATTTCAAGGAAACAAATATATCAAAATCAGGAGTTTAAAATCTAAAAAATATATATATAATATTTCGAAACTTTAAGAGTTTCGAGACCCTTTAATCATACAAATATTATTCGAGTGTTTTACAAAATACAAAACCAACATCAATAACACATAAATGCAATATCAGGTCACGCGTTTTAAAAAGAATAGATTTCTATATGGCTTGGGATAAAAGCAATCGAAGTTCTCAAATATATAATAGAATGATTAAACACATCATCTAAAAATATGACATACTCTCAGAAATTTATGCGATTCATAGAAACATACTAATAATTCATTTTACTTTAAGGAAAAGATATTTTAATAAATAATGATTTGAAAATAATTATTATTATCACTATTACAAAATTGCAGTATACAGAGCGTTGATAGTTTTTTAAAAATAAAAGTTACAAGTTATTTGAGTTATTGAACGAATAAACGATTTTGTTTTAATGAATTAAATTCGGTAACAGTCTAACATCAGTCTACTTTTAATGTTGCCGTGTTTTGAAAATATTACCAAAATAGGATATAAACAAATATTCGACTAATCAAAATTGCTGTAATCAAAATATTTTTTTTCTGGGAAAAATGTAATAAATTCTCAAATATAAGCAATTTTGTTAACTTTTAATGGCATTATAAGCTTTTTTTTTTTTTCCCAACTGCGGATTTCCAAACTACTGCAAAGGTGGAAAAAGGTAAATATGCCAATTTACTAAAATAATAACATTAAACAAGAAAGAAAAAAATCATGCGTCAAGCATAAATTCTGAAACACTTTCAAACACATTCAGAATAACGATACAAAACTATACCGTTTAATAAGTTAAAATATTATGTCTAATTCAACCCTATGGAAATGCATAACACATTTGAAAACCCAATTTCAGCTGTTCCCATCTACAATCGAGGAATTATCCGAATTTTTTGATCAGCCCCGTATATATTGTATTGCCCTATTGTATAGTAATCATCTTGTAGTAAAATCCAGTGATTTATATCAATTTCAATACATTTGAAATAGCGTAATGTCATTACAATACACTGCAAACGGTTTTTCCCCATTGACTATAATGTAATGGAATTCTTTTGAGTGTTCCTGTAAATGAACTATTAATCCGCATACTTCATATGCAATAACAAACATGCTTCTGTCACCCTAAATAACTTTTATCAATTGCATGAAAATCCGAGTATATTTACGGGAGTTAGAGCCTGCTTAAGACTTAGAAGTAAGGGAAGCCCTACGTCACACAGGGGGCCCTCTATTACTCTATCAATTACTTTTTATTTACTACATTCATTTTTCATATACTTAAATAATTTGAAATTTTACCATCGAAAATTCGAGTAAATAACACTTTTAATATTAAACTAAAACTAACTATCTATATGCATATGAAATTTATTTTATTATATACATAATTCTAAATAACCAATTAATTTTGTAAATGTAAATATGGAATTACAGCTGGTAATATCTGAACTTCAAACTATATTTTATGACTTACAAATTGCACTTTTTGTACCCCGATTGAAATTTTCTTCCTCCTGAAAGTTAGTTTTGAAAAATAAATTTGGGGGCCCCTTTGTATTTCAGTGGCTATAAGCACGGGCTTCACGGGACTATTCGGTAAACAGGCCCTGGTTAGAGCGTGGACAGAAGGACAGACAAACCGAATGCATAAACACTTTTCAACTTTATTGGAAAGTGTTAAAAAGTAACTATGTATAAAACGGTAAAAAGATAAAATGAAATAAAATAAATAACATTTTTAACACATTAAGTTTACAGAAAAGGACAGGAAAAAACTTTCTATACCTTTCTATTACAAAATACCATATTTTAGAGATCAGTCTAAACTTGTATTAGACTGGAATTCAATGACGCCATTTTCGTCAGCTTATTTCCAGAATCAATAGATTTCTTTCTAATACTATTTTTCTACAGAACAATTTCTCGGTGCGATAACAAAGAGTAGAGACAAAGTTCTATCTCGGTACGTTTGCAACTGGTGATAAAGGGATCACAAAGTTCTCTGAAGAAATAATCAAACAAGATTACTATTCACCTTGCGGGAAGTAATAAAAGTTGAGATTTGTTTCCACTAAGACAATTGCTTATGTAAAAAAATAAATAAATAAATAACGGTAAATAAATATTCGAGAGAAAACAAAGCTTTTGAAAAAATTACACCTAGAGATTTATAGCTGTAAATGAACACAGATCATTTCGTAAATACGTAAAAAAAAAAAATAGTGTGAAAGGGTGGAAAACAATTTGTGTTACCTGAAATACGCGTGCCAAGAATTTAAATATGGAAAAGTGCCTTAAATTTTCGTTTTTTGTGGCATATGATTGTTTCGTTTTTAGGTCTACGATATAAGATCATTAGTTACGATGTTGAAAACAATATTTGCCACATATCTTATGCAGTCAACAAAGGAAATGTTTTGCCATGAAAACATATTTTAAATAAACTCAAAGTTTGTCATTATACGTATATTTTTAACAAATCAGGAACGTGTATTTTAAAATTACACATTTGTTTTAAATTAAGTAAGCAAGCATACTATTAAAACTTTCATTTAAAAATACATTTGAAAAAAAAAAAAAATATGCAACAGTTTTTATTTTTAAATACAGTAATGGATTCAGAAGCTATTCAGGGGGTGGGGAGGTCTCTCCGGAGGCCACTTTCACCGCATCTCCACCCTGTGTTCAGAGTTTCCCCTAGGTTTAAAAAAGGACAGGGTGCTGCCGGTGAGAAAGGGCACTTTTTAATTCTAAAGGGCATGTTTTAGATTCTTAAGGGCACTTTTTGGATCCTTTGGGGCACTTTTTGCATTCTTTAGGGCATTTTTCGGATTCTTAAAAGTACTTTCTTGATTTTTAAATTAATTCTTTTGATTTTTAAAGCTTTTGAAGACAACACTGAGTCAGTTTTTATTATGCTAGCAAATTTTTTAATGCAAAAAGAAGTAAGAGCACTTTTTTTTTTATGAGAGGCAGGAAGGGTGCAATTTTTTTAGATGAAAGGCAAGAAGGACGCTAATTTTTTGAATGAGAGGCAAGAGGGGTGCTATTTTGTAAAACAAAGGACAGGTGGGGTGCAGTACCCCCCTTAAACTGCATGGAGGAAACTCTGCTTTGTCTTTTCTAGAGATATGTTGGTAGAAATATTAAAGCAGAACTTTTAAACGTAACAGGGTTAGATAAAATACAATATTTCGTTTAAGTTCCACTTTTTCTTTAAAATAACGGTTTTCGGTTCAATTTTAGTTTTATTTCATCGATAATAACGGTTATTTACGGCTTTCGGGTAACGTTCAAAGCTTTGATTTCAGTAAATCGTTAAGAGGTGCTTATTTAAGCTTACAAAATATTGTGCAAAATAATCAGATTTATACATTTCTTTCACTCTAGGCTTTACCCAATTTTAACAGGCTAAAATTCATATTATATTAGCTTCTTTCTTAATTGTAATGAAAATCTTGCATCTAGCCCTAAAATTATCCATAGTCTTCAAATTATAAGGGTGTGGGGGACTATTTTGGTTTTGGGTTAGTACTTTAAATCCAAGCATTAAGATGGCATTTTTCATTCTTATACCTTAGTTAATAGATATTTTCATTTGTAGCAATTTAATCAGTTTCAGTACAGATCTTTTCTATTTCACTTTTGACATGCTTCGTATAAAAAAGTTTAGGGTCAGAAGTAAGTAATGTCAATGGCTTGTACTGTACCTTTTTTAATAAGTGAAAATTTACGAGTGGAATTTAAAAAAATAAATATATTCTTACTGTTCAGTTCCGGAGAAATAAAAAGAAGTCACAGTACAATTTTGGAACACAAAACACAATTTAGGTTCAATTCCGGTTTTCCTTTTGTCAGGAATTATGTTTTTTTAACCATTTGGAAAAATGGTTATTGTCCTCGTCAGGGTAGGAAATCAAAAGCATATCGGAAGGTTTTTATTGGTTTAATCATCATTTTATTCGTTCTCCGATTGGTCTATACAGTAATCTGTATTTCTCTTTACTTTCAACAGAGATGGACAACAGAGTGTTGCCACTATGACAAAAAAATAATAAAAACTACAAAATAATAATAATAATAATAATAATAATAATAATAATAATAATAATAATAACAACTTAGAAACAAATTGAGATACAGCTTTCAAACAAATTGCATTTAAAAGTACATTTTTTTTTCTCTATACGACGATATAAAAAATAATATTGTGTGATGTTTAGAAGTTTAAGAAATAAATTTCATTTAAAATTGGCCGTCAGATTTCTTGGAAATCTGACGATGGAAAAGCCTTTTCCCGAACAGCCAACGAAATGCTTGGATAATACGTAAGTTTCAGGTGGATAATACGTACGAGTCGCTTGCAATTTTTACGTGTAATAACACTATTAATGTTTTATTCATGGCGTACGTAATGTATGATCAACTCCTTGCGATTTTTTATGTCTTAAATTTTAGTCTTTGAAAAAATCATTTTCCAAATGGTCGTTGTAATTTGTTAAATTGCATTTTTAAAATTTATTTATTTATTTATTTATTTCAGTTTTCGGTTCGGTTCCAATTTGTAGCCCTGTTTTAAAACGAATTATCTAGTCGAGATTGGCTTAACTTGATGTGAACGTTTTCCATCGCTCAAAGTAAATCCTAATATTCTTTATCTAATTTTTCTTAAAATAACAACAGACAATAAGCTCAACAAAGTTGATGTGATTTTTTTTTTTTTTTCAACATATAGTTTCATCTCAATAAACTATTTCAAGTTCTAGAAATAAATATATATATATATATATATATATATATATATATATTTTTAGATTGACAAAAGAAAATGAAGTGTAGGAAAGAGAGAAACTCTGGTTTCTGAATTTTTCCCTGTGAGATGTTTGCGTCTACATATCTGCCCTTAATATTTTCTCTCTCCGACATTCCAAACTTATTTTTATGCTGTTATATTAAAAAATTGGTCCTGTTAATGCATTACTATTAAAGATTAAATGCTTAAGTTCACTATTTAGTAAATTATTAAGTGTTCTGTTTGTGCACGGGTTTTTCACGTTTCCGGTTAATGTTTAAAAGCTTTTACGAAATTAAGATTGAACGAATGTTAGCGATCCCATACGCTATTGATCAATAGTGAACCAGTATCTTTAAGGTTACCAAAAATTTTTTAACATTACTTAAATAATGTTTTTCGACCGATTTCAAATTTAGACGATATATATTTTAGGCTGTGTAGCCTAAAAATGAAAGGAAAAAAACAGAAATACAAAATTCACAACGCTTTCAAATGAAGGTTCAAGTTCAAAAGATATGTACGCATCTTATACAAAGTAGTAAATCATTAGAATAAATTCACCAGAAAAATTGTCATCAAAATTATGCTCGGTTGGAAGTTTAGTTTAAAGAAAGAAAACGCACGATTGAACTGAATATGTTGCGATTTTAGGATGTAGGAATATTTTAAGGATTGAGTAGCTTTAATTATTATTTTATTTTATTTTTTAAAATCTAAATATGGAAAAATTATGCGACATTAAAATTATTTAAAATCCAGACTAGAGGATAAATAAAATAAAATAGTATATTTAAAAATAGTTGCAACACGAACAAAATGAAACATTATTTAAACTATCAACAAAATGAAACATTATTTAAACTATCTTTTTAGGATTTCATATTGATCTCTCAACATATAATCATAATTACTCTATATCCCAGTAGCAGAAAGTTCGAGACGGGAGACAGGCGTCGCAGATTTTCTTTTCTCTTTTGCAGATTCTTTTTCATCGAACCTTTATTTTGCTTCATATTATGTTTAGCTCTTTATTACTTAATACAAAAAGTTAAGATTATTATTGATAAAAATTTATAAAATGCCTAAAAACACTACAGGTAAGTGATTGTTTGATTAATTAACGCTTCAGTTATAAAAATATTTTCACCTGCAGATTATTTTTTGCCCCTGAAGTATATGTCGCAGACACTTCGAGAAATTTCTGCAACTGGGCTCTATATTAAACTATTTTCTGATAAAAGAGTATTTTAAATAACTATGACACTCTCTATTTTTTTTATGTATAATTTATTTTCTACTTATCAGTATTTAAAATGTTTCATCGTTGCAGTTTTAGAGCGATTTGGCCTATTTTGGCGAGCGTTTATTGGCGCATAATTATATTCAACAATTCCCATACAATTATATGAGGTACAGAGAATATTTGGAGAGTTTTCGCACGCCGCTGGTTAATTGAAAAATGCCTTAAAATTAATGTATTAGTTTATAATTAACTGGTAAAAATATTAGAATGTTGCAGTATATCGGAAACACATACCTTAGTACATAATTTGTATAATTCTAGTATATCAGGAAGTGGATTAAGGGGAGGTGGACCTTTATTTGAGTAAAAATCGACCCAAAAATCGAAATTTACTTTTGTGTATATTATTATTTTCCAATCTGTACTGAGTCATTTGCGAAAAACCGCATGCAGATGCGATAATTTTTCGTTAGTTATAAGTGTTTTAATTTTGCACACAAACAATTTTTTGGCCCTTTAATATATACTTTAAATCTGTTTTTCTTAAAAATGATTTTTCAACATTTAAACATTTTTGAATTGCTGCAGGCGTCTTAATTTTAGATGCTTATGTGCGATGCTTAGAAGTTTAAAAAATTGCAGTAGCGTATTTAGCAGTACAATGATATATCTGCTTTGTTTTACGGCTGGCTTATACAACGGAACGTTATTTTTTGATGCTAGAATTCTTTTAGTAAGTAACAAACTCGAATTGTTTTTGGTCGGGAAAAAATGTTTCTCGGAATTATAAATATTTATATGAACAAGTGTGATTTAATGTAGAGAAGTGATACTTGAATATTTTTTCGAAATGATCAGAATATATTTATGCTTGGCTGAAATGCATGTTACAGCATTTTCGGAATTTAATAATCTTATTTTTAATGTTAAATGTTCTTATGTGTCGTCGTCTTGCTGTGCTGTAACAAATAAAAAATGAAAATACCATGAAGATTAATTATTTTAAAAGAATCACCTATGATTACATCGAAATATGTTTTTTTCTCGAAATCATTTATTGCTACGAAAGATTTTTCTCGACGGTTTAGATTATGTATACGTTTCACCAGTCTGTGCTAAATAAAAGAGTATAATAAATCGATAGTTTTTGGAGAAAAACCGAACATACATAACGGTGAGTCTGTCAATAGCTTTTCGGAGGAAACTTTGCATAGCAAGAACTGCACATAAAAATGGGTGCTACCAACATGTTTAAAAGATGCAAGTATAATATTCAAGAATCCCTAGTTAAAAAAAATATTTTCTCATTCTTAGTGGGTCACTGATTAATTACATAGACCCACTAGTATCTTCGCATGTCACATGCTACCTTGAAACAACTAGTTCATGAATATCTTGTTTTATATGCACATAAACCTGAATTAAATACATTTAAACTTGGCCCTACAAATTTCCAGGTAAATTCCAGAGTTAGTCACGCATGGAAACCTCGCTAGAACACATAAAATCTCTAATAAATGTCCACCACAATGGGCATTATTTATGCAGTTCTCTGAAGAACGGGTTACTTTTCACGCCAAATTTATTTTTTCCCCGAGGATTTTGGACAAGTACACAGTCATCATGAAGAGAATGGTGAATTTTAGGATGCAAATAAGACTTTTGAGATCTTTACTACGATAATTCACTGTAACATAAACAATGAAAATGAGAAAAATCGATGAAATATACCTTTGTCAATCATTTTAATGTTGCATTTGGAGAAAGGAAGAAAAAACAATAACGAAAAATCATGCGTCCAATATAGATTATGAAACACTTTCCAACACTTCCAGACTATTTTAACAAAATCGTTTTTTTTTTTGCAATCTTCCTTAGTCCACACGCTGATGATTTTTCCCGGATCGGATTTACGATCACTGCTCGTACAGACTTCGAAAAAATGTTATTTTATTTGATAGGTTTCCACCACTGATATAAATATGTGATATCTGACACGATGCGAGAAGGATTAAAAAAAATGCTAAACTTATTCTATTAATATAAAAAAATTATTTACAAATTATTTATATAATAACAAAACGGATTTACATTTAAGGGCTCGGATATAGACGATCCTGCCCGATACTAATTTATATATCAAATGCTTTCTACGTACTGGGACAACTTATTAAAATATCCTGTTTCCTTCTCACCCTACGATATCTCATTAGGTTTATCGGAGGACCACACAGGGACAGGACCTCCCGTTGCATCGGTCTCCTCAGCTGAAGACTTAAGCCTTTTCTCGCAACTCATTACACTCCACTCGCGAAAACTCAACCAAAAGAACATTACAACCTCACTTCTTGAGGTCTTCGCCAGAACTCCTCGTTTCTCTCTCAACGATTTCTTCCAAAACCAGCATACGGAGTTTACCTCGTTCCAACAAGGACACCTTTCTCTTATCTACCTCCTCCCGGATATTTTTTTTGTTTGCCTTATCTATGCTTTTATGTGGTAAATCTTATTGAATAGAAAGAGAAACTGTAATTTCTTGATACAATGTAGTTTGTTCATACAATAAGATCTAATTATAACAGCTCGGATCAACTTCAAGATCAGGAAAAATATTATTTTAAACCAACGTACGCAGAAAGTGATACATATAAAATACAATAAATAAGTTAAAAGATAATATCATATAATAGTCATCTTAATTAGTTACATGCTCATTAGCGTCAGAAACCTGACACGTTTAATAAAGCGAAAGATTATATCGAAGTACACAATTTGGAAAACGCATAACACATCTAAAAACCCAATTTCAGGAATTGCGACTAATAATCAGGAAAATATCAGAATTCTTTTGTGCAGCCCTGTATATGATCTATAGATTTGTACAGGGTGTTGTCGAATTTGACGGAAAAACTCAGAGGGGTGATAGTAGGCATCAAGAGGATGAACAATTACCACAGAACAGGGACTTGAGGTCGCAAGCCAAGTATTTAATCAAAAATAAAGGGTGTTCTACCCTAACTCAATCGGAGTTGACGGTAATAACTTTCAGAAATCTGAAGTATATTATAATAAAACTTAATAGATATTCCCACCTTTGTTGTAAATGCGATAAAAAAAAAGTGGTAGAAGTTTCCATTATACGCGCCAGCACTGTGCACTTGACGCTCCACATTTTGGACTGCGATTACCAGTTCATACAGTATCATCGATTGCTTGAGCACTCTGTTTTTCCAGAATTTTTCGTGATTTTATAAGATTTCACACAAAAAAATGCACACATCGTTGCATTTTCATTGCAATGTTTTTATTTTTTCCAAAATTATTACCGTCAACTCAAATTCAGTTAGAATGAAATACACTGTTCCTGTATTCGCGACTCATTGCGACCCCATGTTCTATGGTAATTTTGAATCCTCTTGATGTCTACAGCCACCCCTCTGAATTTGTCGGTCGAATTCGGCAACACCCTGTATATATACTACATAGTATGCTAAAATTTAGTTGAGTTAAGAAACGCATAACAGCACAGCTGAAAATTTTCCCTCAGCCTTTTGCTACAATAAACGGAAATATCCTGGAGATCTTTTGGCTGCTCTGTATATGATATATAGAATTTATACACACCAAGTAATAGACAAAAGATTGGTTAAATTTTAAAACGCGTACAACAACTAAAAACGCACTTCCAGCAATTGCTGTTAATTGACAGGCCTATAATCGAATTCTTTTATGCGTTTCTCTAAACGAATGAGGAATGCAATTAACACCATATTCAACAGTAAGCCTTTTGTAGTGCACCTCGGTAATATACAGGGTGAGTACAAATGATGGACCCGATTAAAAAAATCATATTTTCGAAACTACTGCACATATTACAATAAGTGATACATGAATTTAAAGAGAAATATATACCAAGTTTTTTTCCCAGTTACAAATGTTCTATATTTGACCCTCTTGTTACACGGCATGCGTCCAATCTGTAATCTAGTTCGTTCCAAACATTTTGTAGCATCACTCTGTCAATGGTTCTAAATGCTGCACAAATGCGTTCTTTCAGTTCTGGCAGTGTTTCCCCTTCAGCAACTTCTTTCAATAGATCGCAAATCGCAAAAAATTTTCATAGACCGCAATGTAACAGAATACTTTTGAGCGCTCCGGTAAATGAACTATGAATGGCACACACTTCATTTTCAATACCGAACATGCCATGATGAACCCCAATAACGTATATCAATTACATAGCCATCGGAGTATATTTACGCGAGTTACACCGGTTACACGGACAGACAGACAAACGGGCGGACAAACCCAATTCATAAACACTTTTCAACATTATTAGAGAGTATTAAAAATAGCTCATCAAAATTGACAAAAATCTAGAATAATTGAATGCATAAGTTTACCTCCTTGACTAGAAAAGGTGTTATAATTTCGCAATATTTCACGATGAAATATGAATAACAAATCTCCTACTTAACACCAGAATTACGGGAAATGTGCGAGATATTTCTCTTTACAAAGACACGTTTCAGTATTGAAGGGTTTGTTATATCAAGTGTTCATACAACGTTATTTTCCAGCACTTAAATGATCCCAGACTTCTTGATGCTGGATCTATATCCCAGATGGTCATATAAATAATAATTATAAAATGGTATAAACGTAACCACAATATACTTTTAGGCGTTTTTTCGCCAGTTGCTTTTAGAAAGTTATTTTTCAACACCTGAATAATTCCAGACTTGCTGCCGTTAAATCTATATCTCAGAAGGTCTTCAAAGTAATTATAAAATTATAACTAACATCACTGCATTTCACAGACAAGTAGAATGGCAGGTAATTTTTTAAACCAAATTCCGTGTAAAATGTCACATGAACGTTAAGTTTCGTTTAAACTGTGGTAATTCATTTAAAAATGCATCCAATTTTGTACGCTCACAATCATCATGCATTCTATAATAATGTCCGTGTTGCTATAATATCCAGTGTTGCTGGGCAGAAATTTTATTTAGAATGCTACCAGTAATATTCTCCTTATTTAATGGAAAATTAAATAAGGCGAATATTACTTTTCAAAAATAGTGGTAACATTTTGAATAAAAACCTCGCTAAGCTGACAGCACTGAAAATAACTGAATGTTGCCGCAATACTTAAAAAGGACACTTACTGACTGTAAGTTTATACATTCTATGATTTTTATGCAACGAACAAGCATTCTCTCGAACATGCATCTATGGCAGCATTATGCTAACTTAAGGGTGTAAAAAAATATTTTCGTACGCCCAACAGCTCAAAATTTTCGGGCGTATTAGGTGCATTCGTAATTATATAAATAGGTAGCACCTATAGTCGTCGTTCAGTCCGTCCGCATATAACAGGGCAAAAACTACCCAACCGAATAGTTTGAAATTTAAAATATATAATTGTTGCATAATTTTGTGGAGTCATTTCCAATTTCATGACAGTCGGATGTATAGTTTAATTACAGGGACAGTCAGAAGTTTTCCATTGCATTATGGTCAATGGGAAAACATTATTTCAAGTGCATTTTAATGATGTTACAGCCTTTCGAACAGAATGAAATTGATTTGCAGTTATGAAGTGAACTAAAATATACATTCAGTACAATATGCGGTGCAAAAAATATTTATAAAACTAGTTATAGTACGAACGCAACTCATTTGCCACCGTTCACGTGCAATTTCCAACTTGTTTTTAAAGGTGAAAATATGAAACTTGCTGACATGATTTTTGAAGAGATGTATAAGCGGCCGTGTGTTTTCATTTTTCGCTCAATCAATTGGAACTTGATTTATAAACAATTATTTTCTCAGTATGATCCTGTTCTTCGTTCTCAGCTCTCTCGCTTCGGGAAATCCGGTTCAAAACGCCAACTTTGACAGCCTATTTTGCAATATATTCTGCCTTCATCAAAAAATTGACCAATGCGGTATATTATATAGTTTCTGAATAAGATAACCTGGCAATTGGATGCATTTGAGACCGAAAATGAATTTAAAAATGAGTCAGAAAATAAGCCATTTGGATTTGAGTACACCCTTAATAATAAATGATGATTGCCATACATACTTAGAGCCTTGCGATAGAAAGTCGATCAAATGCTTATTATGCAAATGACACTATAGCAACAATCTTTTCTGGGATTAAAAAAAGCAAATAAAATATACAACATGCACCATGCAAATAATCCCGAAAAACAAAACGATATACAATATAAATGTCATAGAGCGAATGGAGTTTCATATTCAAATTAAGGGTTCCAATTTTCTTTCCGTATAATAATCTTATTTTAGTGATAAAATATCGAATGAATCAACCTATACATTTCCTTATAACAGAACATAATATGGCATACCACTTTGATGGTCGAAATAATTGTTTTTGATTAGTTGTCCTTTAATAGGGAGTACTTTGAATTCAAATGAGCAGATTAAAATAGTATTTCATTAAATAATTCACATGAATATATCCATACTTAGCCGCCTGTCAAAAATCAAAATAGCTTTTCGAATATAATCCTGTGCAACCAGACGTTTACAATTAATTAATCATGAAGTGCGTGCAGAAATTAAGTATTTATCTCACATGAATATTAAACATTTCGCAAAGATTACCGTTTAGAAATCCCATTTTGTGGTGAGTAATATGCAAGAACGAAAATATTCTGACCTCGACGTAATTTTACTATAAATACTTTGTTTTAACTATTATTTTAAATATTCAGGGGAATGAAATAAAGCATTCTACTACTGTAACCAACAATTTTAAAAAGAATGAAAAACAATGCGGCAAACATACCGGGTGTCCCAAAAATATTTGATGGATTTTAAAATTCAATAACTTGCAAACGGTGACAGATATTAAAAAAATTCTTGCAGGAGGCTTATGTATGATGTCAGGAGTTTATTTAATGTGATTCTTGATTTCAGTTCGAATTTCAAACAATAGATGGCGCTGAGAGCAATTAGTGCTCAGTCCAGACCCGATTTTTGGTACTTCGGGATCCATTCAGTACATTTTAATCTTCTTTTTTCACATGGAAGAAGATAGAGGCCGAAAAATCGAGCCAGGATGTAGCGGTTATTACTTTCAGCGCCATCTGCCGATGCTATTTGTAACTAAAACTGATAATCGCAGCATAAAAACTCCTGCCATCTTACATAACACTCCTGCAGGAATTTTTTTAATATCTGTCACCATTTGCAAGTTATTGAATTTTAAAATGCATCAGTCATTTTTGGGACACCCGGTAGATAAGGAAACACTGTACAACACATTCAGCGTAATGAAACATAATTTCACCACTTTAAGGGTGTACTCAAAAAAATATTTTCCCACGCTCAACAAATCAAAAATTTCGGACACATTTTCAGACTCATTTTTAAAGTGAAAACATGAAACTTTCTGACATGATTGTTGAAGAGATGTATAAGCGGCCGTGTGTTTTCATTTTTCGCTCAATTAATTAGTATTTGATTTATAAATAATTATTTTCTCAGAATGACCCATTTTTTCGTTCCCAGCTTTCTTGGATCGGGAATTTCGGTTCAAAACGCCAACTTTGGCAGCATTTTTTGCAATATATTCTGCCTTTATCAAAAAATCGACAAGCACGGCACATTATACAGTTTCTGAAAAAGAGAATCTGCCAATTTGATGCGTCTCAAAACAAAAATAAATTTAAAAATGTATCAAAAAATAAGAAGTTTGGATTTGAATACACACTTAAAGGGTCGTCCACAAATGATGTCACGCTTGGGGGGGGGGGGGGGGGGGGAGAGGGGAGTTCGTGAAATTGTGACAGTTTGTGGCAAGAGGGTGAGAGGGGTTAAGAAGAAATGTGACATCACACATTTTGGTTAAAATAAAAGCATTAAAAATCAGCAGATTAAATTTTGAAGTTATTTTAAAATTAAAGTATTTTATATTCATACAGTAAGGATAAGATTTAAAGCCAAATATATTAAATTCGGGATCAAATTCCAAAATACTACTGTTTTCAATTGCTCTTACATTAATATTTTATTTCTATTGTGTATTAATTATGTTTTTTGTTGTAAACCTTAATCTTATTTCATACAAAATAAGTACACGGATCATTTTTATAATTATGCTCACAAATGTCATTAAAACACATAGTTAAAGTTTAAAAATTAAATTTTAAATATGATCTATAACGCAGTGCTTTGTTTCTGAACTGCAAGTATATGTTTATGTAATATAGAATGACATGTGACAAGAGGGGGGAGGGAGGTAAAGTGAATTGTGACTCTTTGTGACAAAGGGGGGGGGGGGGAGGTAAAGTGAATTGTGACTCTTTGTGACAAAGGAGGGGATGAGGATCAAAAATATTGAAAAAAGGTGTGACATCCTTTATGGACCGCCCCTAATAAGGTGAATGATGTCTAAGTATACAAATTGGAAAATGCATAACACATTTGAAACAGTGTTGGGCGGTTTTTACCGTTTGATGGTTTTTACCTGTTTTAACCATGGTTTTTACCATCTTTTGAAAAACATGTTTTTACCAGGGTTTTTACCACCTTTGAAAACACTTACTAGTTTGACTGTTTCTGTCATTTTTATGAAAATTTATCTACCAATATCTTTCATTTTTCCAAGGGTGAAAGTTTTCCGGGTATTTAATACCACTATACAAATATTCACCTAATTTAATTTCCGATTAGGTAAGTAAAAGAGTGCTATATGAAAATAATGGCTTTTAAGGAATATAATAAGGCCCAGAAAAGTTTCATCCACGTTTTCCAAGAAAGAATTCAAAATTTTAAGTGCCGGGTGAGCCAAAAGTTCGTTAAAACTTTAAAAACTCATACAAAAGGGAGAAATAATGATAAAGGAGTGCAGTTTGCAAGGAAGGGCTCACAAGGTAGTCGGATTTTTTTTTTAGCAGAAAAAAAATGTAGTTAAAAAATCACATGTAAAGGGCGCTGACGACCCGAAACACAATGAACAGGGCAACAATACGCTTCATTCATTTGTTCTTCCAATAAGAAATGTTCAACTTAACCTCCAGAACATTCTACGACACAACTGTTGTCTTTGTTCACTGTGTTTCGGGTCGTCAGTGCCCTCAGCATGTGATTTTTTAACTAAAATTTTTTTTGTTGTTAAAAAAAACCCGACTATCTTGTAAGCCCTTTCTTGCAAACCGCACTCCTTTATCATAAGTTCTTCCTTTTTTATGAGTTTTTAAAGTTTTTACGATCTTTTGGCTCACCCGGTATATTATTGTACATTTATCATTATTATACCTAAAACTCATAACTATTATTATGAAAATTTACAGTACAATATTTATTATATTTATCTTAATGGAGATTAGTTTACTAATTTTGTATTTAAAGCCAAAAAAGTACACTTTTATTACACTTAAAAATCTTAATCATTTTAATAAAAACCAAATACTTAAAATTTTAATTATCACATAATGTAGGGTTTACAAATATGAGTACAATTTAACAATCTATGTCCTTGGAGCTGGTTTACTCGACTTGCACCAACAAATTCAAATTGAAGAGAGGGTTTTTATTGTATCTTTAGCTTATTACCAGGTTTTTACCGGTAAAAAGGCAACGCCGATTTGAAAACCCAATTTCAGCAATTACCATCTATAGTTGGGAAAATATCCGAATTCTTTTTGTACAATGCTGATGTAGGATGTATAGATTTGTAAATATAGTACATGTAATGCTAAAATTCAGTTCAGTTAGGAAATATAGAGTACAGTGGAAAATTCGCCCTACGCAATTTCGGAATGTACTCGAGACCTTTTGTGCAGCCCTGTATATCAATTCAATTTGAAGAGAAGGATTATTGTATCCTTAGCTTTTTACCAGGTTTTTACAGGTAAAAAGGCAACCCCGATTTGAAAACCCAATTTCAGCAATTACCATCTATAGTTGGGAAAATATCCGAATTCTTTTTGTGCAATGCTGATGTAGGATGTATAGATTTGTAAATATAGTACATGTAATGCTAAAATTCAGTTCAGTTAGGAAATATAGAGTACAGTTGAAAATTCGCCCTACGCAATTTCGGAATGTACTCGAGACCTTTTGTGCAGCCCTGTATATCAATTCAATTTGAAGAGAAGGTTTATTGTATCCTTAGCTTTTTACCAGGTTTTTACAGGTAAAAAGGCAACCCCGATTTGAAAACCCAATTTCAGCAATTACCATCTATAGTTGGGAAAATATCCGAATTCTTTTTGTGCAATGCTGATGTAGGATGTATAGATTTGTAAATATAGTACATGTAATGCTAAAATTCAGTTCAGTTAGGAAATATAGAGTACAGTGGAAAATTCCCCCTTGGCAATTTCGGAAGTGTACTCGAGATCTTTTGTGCAGCCCTGTGTATGATCTATAGAATGTATACCTATCAAGTAATATTAAAACTAGTCGTATGTACCAATCCCAAAATTTTCTTCTATCTCATACATGTAAATACTTCAAAATTCGTTATCACTTTGTTAAAATTAAATAGCAATCTATGCTCATCATAAGGATTCTAAAAAGATGAAATTCCGTGCATTAGTTCTTGAGATATGACTATCGCTGAAATCGTGTAAATCCAGCAAAATGCAGCATAGCAGCGCCACTTATAGGGTGATTTACACCCGAACCTAATCGTCATCAACTTATGTCAACGTCTAACTGAATATGAAATTTGGGGAAAATTCGTGCATTAGTTCTTGAGATAGAGCTATTGCGCAAATCATGACAAATGCAGCATAGCAGCGCCACCTGTTGAGCGATTTGAACCAACACATAATCAGCAGCAATATTAATCAAGGTATACTTGAATCTGAAGTTTGATGAAAATTCGTCCTTGAGATAGAGCTATTGAGGAAATCGTTCTAAATGCAGCACAGCAGTGCCAGCTATTGGGCGATTTACACCAACACGTAGTCATCATAATTTCATATAAAGGACTAACTAAATCCGAAGTTTGATGAAAATGTGTGTATTAGTTCTTGAGATAGAGCTACTGCGAAAATAGTGTAAATCCTGTAAAATGCAGCATAGCAGTGCAACCTGTCGGGAGATTTACACCAAAACGTAAACAGCACCAACTCATATCACGGAGTAACTGAATCTGAAGTTTTATAAAAATCCGTGCAGTAGTTCTTGAGATAGAGCTATTGCGGTTATCCTACAAAATGCAGCATAGCAACGCCACCTGCTGGGCGATTTACACCAAAAACTAATCAGCACCAATCTACATCAGGGACTATCTGAACATAAATTTATATTAAGGCTGTATGTCGAACACATCTTTTCTCAAGAGATGGCGCTGAATGTTGCCAGGTCATTAGCGGGAAATTCAAATGATGGGAGGGGTTTTTTTTAAGGGAGGAGGCTAAATCAGTGTGACTGACCAATAATTATGTAGTTCTGACATTCTTTTCATTTGATTTTTGACCAATGGATGCCAGTAATCTAACTTGTAAAATATGCTTATCCAAAAAAGAAAACAACAATTATTTCAGTTTCGCTTTTCGAAGCTCGATCGCGAATTTGTGAAAATCAGGAAAACTAAGGAACGGATTTGTTTTAAAATTTCAGATATTTTATAAAAACACTTACAAATTTTAAATAAGTCTATGGAGTTGGATTTAAGGAGTGGGGGGGGGGGGGGGGGTAGTCGTGAAGAAATTTTTTTAACAGTAGCGTTTTACATAGTAAATATAGTTTCAGATACGGTTTTTTGACGGATACCTTAGTTAAATATTATATATATAATAATTTCAAAGAGGAGTGTTGGGTGAATTTCGGGTCTATTTAGGAAGCGCGAGAGTGGACGCACGCAGGGCTTAATTTCTAACAAAAAAAGTACCGAAGCCCTAATATTCTGCGGTACCGGTACAACAACCGTACCCCCCCCCCCCCCCCCACACACACACCCTGTCACATAAATCTGCATATTTACATTTCGTACATTATTTGCAGAATTTAAAGCAGTTTTTTTTTTTTTTCCTTCAGAAAAATAAAAAATTTAAATATATTTATCAGCATATACTACTTTGCTGTCAGCTATTTCACTTTTTAGTTATCACTCCTTCTGATTATTAATCTTTACCAAATTTTGAAGTTAATTAACTGCAGAATTCTGAAATTACATATTGTAAAAATTATGATTAGAAAATAGTGTTAAGGCGGTTCTTAACTGTTCTGCTCAACAAGCGTAAAACGTTTTGACACATTTACAAATTCATTTTTTAACGGTAAGATATAAAATTTGAAAGCCTGGCCATGGAAGCGATTTGGAATTGGACTGTTTTTCCCATTTTTTTGATCAATCAATTACCTATTCAGTTATAAGCGTTTTTTATCACATGACAAACACGTTTTTCGCCCGCTCTTGAGTGCTCTTTCTTCCTTCGCGCGGAAATTCGGTTCAAACCGCCCACTTTGACATTATTTTCTGAAAGATCTATTGCGTTTACAAAAAAATGGGAAAAACAGCTCAATTACATAGTTTCTGAACAACAACACCAGCCAGTTTCATGCATTTCCGAACAAAAATAAATTAAAACTTATGTCAGAAATTTGCCCTTTTGGATTTGAGAACACCCTTTTCAGAAAAAATAAATGAAATTTGCAGAAATTAATATTTATATGCTGAAGAATGGAACAATGTTTTACAATTTCCTATAAAAGGTAAATATCTTAAACTATAATCGATTCTTCCGCATAAGAATCTTTTGTGGTGAGTCCCTGAAAATCAGATTAAGGGTGCTCTCAAATCCAAAAGGGCAACTTTCTGACATAAGTTTTAATTTATTTTTGTTCGGAAATGCATGAAACTGGCTGGTGTTGTTATTCAGAAACTATGTAATTGAGCTGTTTTTCCCATTTTTTTTGCAAACTTAATAGATATTTCAGAAAATAGAGTCAAAGTGGGCGTTTGGGCGAGAATTTCTGCGAGAAGGGAGAAAGAGCACTCAAGAGCGGGCGAAAAAAGTGTTTGTCACGTGATCGAAATAGCTTATAACGCAATGGGTAATTGATTGATCAAAAAAAGAAAAAAAAAACAGTTCAATTCCAAATCGCTTCCGGGGCCAGGCTTTCAAATTTTATATCTTTCCGTTAAAAAATGAATTTGTATGTCAAAACGTTTTGCGCTTGTTGACCAGAACAGTTAAGACATTTTTTTTTTTTTAGGAGAAATTATTCTTCGCACTCAGAGGGAAAAAAATCTTTTCTTTCTAAGTCACATTAAAAAAAAAAAAATAATAATAATTATCACATTAAAAAAAATTATTTTAAATAAACTAGGAGATTAAGAAAGTAATACTGATAATTCACAATGCTTAAAATCGATTTATACAACCTCAACAATAAGAAAACATTTCATAAAACAAAAATCCATTGAAAAGTATAAATGAATGAAATCTTGCATAATTAATAAGAAAACTACATTTAACAAAAATAATAAATATTAAATAAATGTTATCCTACATTTCCGTAAACCACAATACGTTTAAAAAACTCTGCTTGGATGCGCAAAAGCTAACATTTATAAGCTCATAAACTAACAACTAAATGCTACCATTTACCCTAGAAGGGGAAATTGTTTTTTCTGCAAAATCCTTTTTTCTTCAAAACCTCAGATGGTATACGAAATACGAGTACTTCAAAACTGACCAGACAAACCAATTTATTTCCTCCCTTTTTCCCCCCAAATTGCCCGGAGGCATGGACAGTGGTTCACAGAGGGAAACATACAAAGACTGACCGATAAGAACTTTTTTTTTCTTTTCTGAAAGGAACTTTGAACCAGATTGGAAGCAGCTATGAGCAATTCACAGAAAAAGCGATGCATTTTGTAACATTTTATTTTATTTCTGATTCCCTATAAAACACAAATGCATAATATTTTTAATGTAGACAGCTTAATACCTCTTCTATTAAAATAATTATTTTAATATTGTACACTGATATTTTACATGATTTTTTTTCTGTTTAATTTTGGTAAAAAAATTAAAATTGTTTTTTGATGTGCATTCATTGCGCGAAAGGCTAGCAAAACTTCAGAAGCCCCTTAATATATTGATAATGATATAAATATATCTTGAACGTATACTTCATTTGTAAGCAGTTTATTTATTTATGTTTTATTTAAATAATGAAATTTTTATTTTTATTTAAATAATTATAAAAGTTTTAAAAAAATTAATTTTTTTGTTGAAAAAATTAAATAATCAATTGAATAATAATACTAAATTTGAAATAAGTTATTCTTTACATTAAAATGAATGTATTTACCAAGTTTCATGCAAATTGCTTTATTAGTTTCTGAGAAATGTTGCGCGCAAGCTTAAAATCTAAGAAATTGAAAAAAATTGCAGTTCAAGATTAAATTGTAACAAAATTATAAAAGTATATGAATATAACAAGATTGAACTATACTAAGATGTAGATTGTGCCTTTGAAAATAATTATTTTCAGTATTTTTAGCAAAAAAATTATTTTTGTAAGAATCCTGATACATTTTCGTTGTTGTCGGTACTAGAAATCTCACACAAGTTTTCTCCCCCACAAAAGATCGCCTTATGCACATAATAATTTTTCAACAAATAAACAATGCATTTTTTAATACTAAATCACAAGTAATGCTTTGCATCAAAATGAATGTATTTACCAAGAATCATGCCAAATTTCTTTATGAGTTTTCAAGAAATGTTGTACATAAACATAAATATAAGAAACTGACAAAATCGCATTCAAAGATTAGTAACACATTTTATGTATGCAACATGATTGAACTGTAATAAGAAATAGACCTGAAATTTAAAAACATTTCTTTTTAGTATTAAAAAATAAATAAAAAATAAAGAATCCCGACGCATTTTCAATGTGACAGATGTGTCAATGACAGAAAAAATGTCATTTCAGAAGTGAGCAGAAATATAGGGAAAGCGAAAACTTTCCTTATATTGTCGTTTAGGGAAAGCTGCAAGAAAGCTTCCAAAAAGTTTATCAACTAAATGCTAGAAATATCTTCCTTATACCTGCGACTAATAGAGCTGTATTATGTTTTGATGCAAAAGTTGTATATAGATATTGTCAAAATATATTGAAAATTCTTTTTGCTGATGACAAAATTGCTTTGTATTTTGAATATTTTGCACATATAAAATATTATTTGTAAAATATAAAATAGCGAGTGGAGTGTGATATATATCAAAAAGTAGATAGCAACCCGACCCGAACCTGATCCACATCAAAAAGTAGATAGCAACCCGACCCGAACCTGATCCACATCAAAAAGTAGACGTAAACCGGATCAGAAATGAAAAAAATTATCCCCGACTCGACCCGAAATGCGGGTCAGATTTAAACTTTCAAATTTCTGAAATCGCCTCCCCACCCTCTGCTCCCGCAAGATTTTTTAGATCCACCCTTGATAATAAACTTTTAATTTATATCAAAAGTTTCTCAGAGAACCTGAATAATAATAAAAGCAGTCATAGAAAATACTAAATAATTGTTCTGAAATATTTATGAAGAAATAAAAATACTTACACATGATTATTTATTTATTCTCAATGCGTCTTTAGTTCATGGGAATCGATTATAAGTTAAAGTCGGGTTTTTTACACGTTTTTTCTAACAGAGAAAAAAATAATAATAATAATAAACGTTGAAGTTCGAGTATTACTCGTGTTTAGTGGGTTCCGTATAATAAGTATATGAATTATTAACTGTATTATTAAAAAAAATCATTGCTAAAAGAATAATAAGACTTTGAAAAAAAAACTAGACAGCGTAGGGTTGAGTATAGCTGTATATGCTAGAAAAGTATGAATGGGTATACCGTAAAAGTTCAAAGAGATATGATGACTAAATAATATCAAATATTACTATTCTGTATTCTTATCCTAATTCGTTTATGATGAACTTATTTTGGTTACTGACAATAAAAGCAGTGCACATAAACTTCATTTGGCATTTCATAAAACTAAATTCAGCGTAGTAATAATCTTTTCTTTTTACAGCGTAGCTAAAACAAACACCTTGTTCAAAGTTTAAACTTGGGATTGTGCTAAGCGCGCTTCCAAAGGAGGCCGCAAAGTTGCTATGCCGCCTTGGTCCGTGCCGCGTTTTTCCAGGTACGTTCAATGGCGGATCTAAGGGGGGGGGGGGGCGAAGGGGCGATCGCCCCCCCCCTTGGGCTAATAAAGGGTTTGTAAAACGACATTATGCATCCTCACGGGAAATGACTTGGGGCGGAGCTCGAGCCCAGCGCGACCCGACCCGGGTCGCGCCACTTTAAATCCACGAGATTCAGACTGGGTCAGGTCTTTTCTCTTTTAGAGTCGGGTCGTGCCCTGATATTAATTTTTTTTACAGATTCCGGTCGGACCAGACTTCTTTTTCCCCCAGATTGAGCCTGGCCTGGACTTAATTTTCCCTAAAGGTCGACAATGGCCAAAAGTTACAGGTCGGGGATTGGCCCGGAATAAAAGCTAAACATTCGATCCGTTTCAGCCCGTATGATAAGCATTATTGACACGACCACGACCCGTGCACTCCTCTAAATTCTTCCTCCCGAGCCCAAGTTGGTTCGACTCGACGCGGATCGCACCAGTTTAAATTCACGAGACTCGGGCTGGATCAGATCTTTTCTCTTTTAGAGTCGGGTCGTGCTCTGATCTTAATTTTTTCTGCAGATTCGTGTCGGGCCAGACTTCTTTTTCCTCGAGATCGAGCCTGGCCTGGACTTCATTTTTCCTAGAGGTCTCCACTGGCCAAAATTTCCAGGTCGGTGCTCGGCCCGGAATAAAAGCTAAACATTCGGTCCGTGTCAGCCCTTATGCTAAGCATTATTGGCCCGACCACGACCCGTGCACTCCTCTAAATTCTTCCTCCCAAGCCCAAGTTGGTCCGACCCAACCCGGGCCGTGCCCTGATCTTAATTTTTTCTGCAGATTCGGGTCGGGCCAGACTTCTTTTTCCTACAGATCGAGCCCGACCTGGATTTCATTTTTCCTAGAGGTCTGCACTGGCCAAAATTTCCAGGTCGGGGCTCGGCCCGGAATAAAAGCTAAGCATTCGGTCCGTGTCAGCCCGTATTATAAGCATTATTGGCCCGACCACGACCCGTGCACTCCTGTAAATTCTTCCTCCCGAGCCCAAGTTGGTCCGACCCGACCCGGGTGGCGCCAGTTTAAATCCACGAGACTTGGGCTGGGTCAGGTTTTTTCTCTTTTAGAGTCGGGTCGAGCCCGGATCTTAATTTTTTCTGCAGATTCGTGTCGGGCCAGACTTCTTTTTCCTCGAGATCGAGCCTGGCCTGGACTTCATTTTTCCTAGAGGTCTCCACTGGCCAAAATTTCCAGGTCGAGGCTCGGCCCGGAATAAAAACTAAACATTCGGTCCGTGTCAGCCCTTATGATAAGCATTATTGGTCCGATCACGACCCGTGCACTCCTCTAAATTCTTCCTCCCAAGCCCAAGTTGGTCCGACCCAACCCGGGTCGTGCCCTGATCTTAATTTTTTCTGCAGATTCGGGTCGGGCCAGACTTCTTTTTCCTTCAGATCGAGCCTGGCCTGGGCTCCATTTTTCCTAGAGGCCTGCACTGGCCAAAATTTCCAGGTCGGGGCTCGGCTCGGAATAAAAGCTAAACATTTGGTCCGTTTCAGCCCGTATGATAAGCATTATTGGCCCGACCACGACCCGTGCACTCCCGAGCCCAAGTTGGTCTGCAATCTTACTTATTTGTCATTCGTAAAAATTATATTTGTTTTGCACATTTGTTTAGCGAAATCTTTAGAAATTTAATTTGATTTGATAAGTTACAGAGATGCATTTTTTAAAATTTAGTTTTAGGTAGCTTTCATTACAAAAAGCTACCTATTGCAGCCGTTCGGAGGAAAGCGATTTCAAAAAATTTTGGTATATTTTCATCGATCATGACCCCCAGACCCCGAAACCACGCCTCCGTTCAAAATTGACATATATATATATATATATCTATATATATATATCAATCAATATATATATATATATATATATACATATATATATATCTGACCTTTGTCACACTGTAACTCTCGTATTTATGAACCGATTTGGATGTAATTCGGTGTGTACATGGTACATACCAATGTCTCGACCGAGTTCGTTGGCCAGCTTCATCCGCCATTTTGTTTCAAATGGCGGCCATTTAAAATTTTTAAAAAAATTTAAAATTTGAAATGTGGTACCAAAAAATTGAAAATGGAAAAATATTTTTTCTTATGTATTTGACCTTTATACAAAG
Organism: Maratus speciosus; assembly: GCA_963932465.1. NCBI lineage: Eukaryota > Metazoa > Arthropoda > Arachnida > Araneae > Salticidae > Maratus > Maratus speciosus. The sequence goes on from OZ010791.1 coordinate 149,348,142, forward strand.
ATTCCGGAGCAGTTTTTGTTTCGTCTATATCTTAAAAAATGGCTGAGTTATAGCATTTTGAATTTCTAGCGTGGCTGACATTTTGAAACGTCCTAAATTTTGTCACGCGATAAAAGGCGTATTTATGAACCGATTTGGATGTAACTTCGTTTATACATAGTACATACCAATGTCTCAACCGAGTTCGTTGGCCAGCTTCATCCGCCATCTTGTTTAAAAATGGCGGCCATTTAAATTTTTAGAAAAATTTTAATTTGAAATGTTGTACCAAAAAATTGAAAATTGAAAAATGTTTTTTTCTTATGTGTTTGACCTTGATAAAAAGATTCGGGAGCAGTTTTTGTTTTGTCTATATCTTAAAAAATGGCTGAGTTACAGCATTTTGAATTTCTAGCATGGCTGACATTTTGAAACGTCCTGATTTTTGTCACGTCATAACGGGTGTATTTATGAACCGATTTCGATATACCTTGGTGTGTACATAGTAGATACAAATATCTCGACCGAGTTCGTTGTCCAGCTTCATCCGCCATCTTGTTTCAAAATGGCGGCCATTTAAAAAATGTAAAAAAAATTTTAATTTAAAATGAGATACCAAAAAATTGGAAAATGAAAACGATTTTTTTGTATGTGTTTGACCTTAATACAAAGATTCCGGAACAGTTTTTGTTTCATCTATATCTAAAAAAATGGTTGAGTTATAGCATTTTGAATTTCTATTGTGGCTGACATTTTAAAACGACCTGATTTTTGTCACGCGATAACAGGCGTATTTATGAACTGATTTGGATGTAACTTGGTCTGTACACATAGTACATACCAATGTCTCGACCGAGTTCGTTGGCCAGCTTCATTCGCCATCTTGTTTCAATAGGGTTGCCATTAAAAAAAATAATTTAAAATGAGGTATTAAAAAATTGGAAAATGAAAAAGATTTTTTTTATGTGTTTGACCTTGATACAAATATTCCGGAGCAGTTTTTGTTTCTGCAAATTTGTTCTTTTGTTTATATCTTTAAAAAATGGTTGAATTATAGCACTTTGAATTTCATGGCTAACATTTTGAAACGATCTTGTATTTGTCACGCGATAATACACGTATTCACCTATTTCGATGTAAGAAGGCATGTGGATAGTATACATCAATATCTCGACCGAGTTCGCTGGACAGCTTCATCAGCCATCTTGTTTCAAAATGGCGGCCATTAAATTAAAAAGTCCTTATACCAAATTGGTATTTTTTTTCATAATCCTGGAGATTAAAAAGTATTCCTAAATAATTATTTGGACGTGTCTGTTATGGAGATTTTATTGCATATAGTTTTTATCTTCAAAAATACTTAGACTTTCTTTTAAAAAGAACTAGTCAACCCGAACCCTTCTCGCAAGTCGCAGTAGTGAAAACCCAATCCGAAACTGACCCAAATCGGATATGATGTATATCAATCTACCCCAAACCTAACGCGCTGGGCACAGCTAAAAAGTAAAAGTCAACCCGACCTGTAGCAGAAAAGTAGAAGTCAACCGGGCCCAAACTCGACCCGCATCGAAAAAGAAGAAGTTAACCCGGTCCATAGCAAAAAAGTAGAAGTTAACCCGACCCACAGCAAAAAATAGAAATCAATCAGACCCAAACGCGACCCACAGCAAAAAAGTATAAGTTAATCCAACCAGCAGCAAAAAATATAAGTCAACCGGACCCAAAACCCGACCCACAGCAAAAAGTAGAAGTAACATGACCCGCAGTGAAAAAATTATCCCCGACCCGCGCATCAGATTGGAGTTTCCAAATTTCTAAAATCGCCCCCCCCCCCCCTTGAGGACTCTCCAGATCCGCCCTTGGGTACGTTTCTAATTAACTTTTAAAGACGCGGGAGGCGTATATAGAGAGATCCACTCATTTCAAACTTATCGTACGAATTGCATAAAAATTTGTTTCTAGGCTAATTGAAAGGTGTAGAGTTCATTTATGCTATCAGAATTGTGTACTGCTATTGAAAAAAAACAAAGTTATGGTTAGTTTTAATATGTAGACGGCCTCCTAAGCAAATTTTATATACATCATTTAAAAGTAAACTTTATTACCAATCGCATGGTACCAGTAACTTTCTTCTACGATAATTTTTTGTAGAGTTAGTAAGGAGTGTTTACTTCCCTCCCCCTCCCCCCCAACGACTATACCAAATGTCAAAATCACGCCAAAACTTTCTTTTATTTGTCCTTTTTGAGCACCTAATGCATGGGCTACAGTACCTAAATAATTTTAAAATATCTAATTGAAATATCAGATTTTTTTTCTGTGCTATACTCAACTTATTTATCGTCAAATTATGACGGGTACTATCTATAACTTCTTTTACTTTTTTTTTTTTTTTTTTTTTTTTTTTTTTGTGTGTGTGTGTGTGTGTGTGTCTATGTGAATTTGGGTATCAAGATAGTAAATTCTCTAATTCATCTGGAAATAATCTGGTATTTATGCTCTGCTTTCTAACTGTTGCTGATAAGGAACATATGTGCAGTCTCTTCATTCATCAGTAAAAATTGGATCGTTAGCGATCGATTTTTTCTTGAGGAGATTAGGTGTAAGTTAGTTCGGAAAATTGTCCACATCTACAAGTTTTCTCACGGGGTTGTTGACTATGGGAATGGATTTCACACCCCGGATTTCGCGGAAATAGACCAAGGGTTCAATATATAATGATATGCTAGTCAACTTTCTTTTTGCAGCATTACTCTAGATTCGGCAGAGTACGATCGTTATTATTTCTTTCTGAAAATTTGAGCGAATATCAGTTTTTTACTAGCTCTTGAATTAAGTAATCTAATTATTTATTAAATTTTTCATTTCAAGTATGGGGAATCAACGACAACAGAAAAAGGGTTGTCGTTATCGTCATCGGAGGCATTCTAAGGCTTCCAATAGTCAACGGATGCGACGAGAACGAGAGAAAAAGTTTTCTGAAGAAAATCGTAAAATTGACAATGAAAGGTAAGATTTATTATATTATATAAAAATATTGATATTACATGTAAAAAAAAATCAATCAATGCATAAAAAAATATATGCATGCTTCATTTATGATCATGTTGACTTTTAAAATAGTCTTTAATACTTAATGTTGAATTATTGATTCATTATTTAAATTTAATGTTGTCAAAATTAACTAAACTTAAAATCTTAAATTCTTGTAAATTAACTAATATAAATTGAAATTTACCATTCATATCTTTAGCTAATTAGTATATTTTCCCTTTTATTCGGATGTATATACAATATATACTAACAAGAACTGTAAAATTTTTCTCCTTTTTATTTTTTGTTCTTTCTTGCGAGGAGTTACGTCTATAATATTAAAGGATTCTTTTAAAAATTTATTTTAATTTTATAAACACAACAATTTTGAAAATATAGTAAAATGTATATTACATATATGCAACACTTCGTGTATGTATTGAGGACTTCAAATGAATATTGAAACGGCAATAGTAGTTTTTGTCGTAAATAAATTATTTTTGAAAAACGTTTTCTAATGAATGTAGTTTCAACAGTTGTGTAAAGAAAAAAAAATAATAATAATAAGACTATAATTCTTCCGCGGTTGATCTTAGTTTCTTTCTGAGCGCTGGGACTGTATTATTGAGCGATCACCTGACCGCCAGAAGAATGGACGCTTATCAATCTGAAGAAACTATCGTTTGTTTGTTCACAGGATATTCCTCATTGAGCTACTCGGGAGTGGCAAAAATATGGAAAATAAATTTCTAGTTATAAATATTAGTTTAGAAATGTATTTAATGTAAATTCTAGTGGAATTATTGAAAGAATGAAGTAATTTTTCATGTTTGATGCGCATTTTTTTCAATTTAAGTACTCTTTGTTAATTAAAACTCATATTTTTTATTTTAAATTTGTTTTTACTAGACTATGATGTTAGGCTTCTCCATACATTATGAGTAGGAACCAAGTACTCTCGCATCCACCCTCTCACAGCGAATATGCACCCAACTGTTAATAACAATACGTATTATGTTTGTAAATCAAAATATTATATTATTACTAACGTGGTCAGCTCCAATTTTGGCCACGGCAATTTTTCACGTAAATGTCATAGTCACTTTTTAATTAACAGCAGTTAATTATTATATTCAAAATTTAATATTTTATCAATTTATCAACATTATTTAACAAATTTCATAGGGACATTTCCTATTGGGAATCGAAATTTAATTATAAAAACAGAAATAAATCAAAGCCCTCAAAATTTCAATAATTGACACCAATCATTCCAGTAATTGATACAAAAGTAAATGTTTTAGTGATTGTATTTTGAGTCAAATTTTAATGAAAGCATACTAATGAAAGAAAACAGTCATTTTTAAATAAATTTAACAATTAGGCTGCCAATAATAATTACAAAACTCTTGAGAATAATCAATCGTTCAAGTTAATTATTGTCGTTATTAGAAGATTAATATTTTAAGTACTTTAAGATACAAAATTTAAAATACTGAATTTCACAGAACTATAAAGTTACCAAATTACTATGGCAATGGGTGGAAGGCTGTTTAATATAGAAAACTATCCGAAAAAATTGGATTCATCATCGCATAGAAGCATTATTTCCCGATATAAATATTTAAGGTTAAATTTCCTAAAACTGCTTGATACTGGGACCGGATTAAGGGGGGGGGGGGGGGGGTTACAGCCCCAGGCACCAGCCCTCATCAGTGGTTTAAGTTGTATCAAAGATCATTTTAAAGTTTAATTAATATATATATATATAACTAAAATGATAAAAGCACTCTGAAATGAGGGGGAAAAAAGCCCTGTTTCAAGTGTGAACTACCATCAATTTTCTTTTTTGCAATTTTAAAGCTTTGCAGATCGATATTTAGTTTTTATGTCCTCTTTTGCCTGCAACAAAAAAGAAGAAAAACATCTTTTTTTTTATTTCTCAGTTATACCTAGCAATCTAATATATATATATATATATATATATATATATATATATTACACGTCTCATGTTAGTTCGATTATTTATTTTTTATCGTCAATTGAAGAGCTAAGTGTGTAAACATGTTAAGTAATAAAACTTACATTTGAAGAAATATGAAGTGAAAGTTTTTGCTGTAAATTTTGATGATTTATTTTCTGTTTGATACATGTCTTTAAAATATTAACAGGCATGGTAGTAAATTCTCTCAGAAAAACTTATTCATATTCAATTTTCAAATATTAAAAATTATTAATATTATTGACATTATTAAATATTAAAATATTAAATATTAATGAATAATGTCTTAAATCTTCAAGACTAAATAGAATCTTAGTATTTTAGCTTCACCATGTGATAGGATACCTCATAACGATTTCATCCAAAAGATTAAAAAAAAAAAAAAAAAAAAAAAAAAAATTGTAGCATAACATGTTCATTTACTCAGCTCTTCAGTTGTCACCTTGTTATCTTATTGGTTTATGTTAGTTGGTTTATTAGAAATTTCATTACTGAAATAGCTTCACTGTAAATTCGTGAAACACTTTTGCAATACTAACTGAACATAATAATTAACACTTCTAACTAAAATCATTTTCGATTGTGTTGTGAATGTGTTGCGAATATGTTGTGCAAAATAAAAAGATTGTGCCAAAAGTGATGTTAAAAATTACAAGAGCAGAAAGAAAAAAAACATTCAAAACATTTTCAAAACATTCATTTTTAAAATTGTGTTACAGATGTTTAATAAATAGTAAGTTTTAAGTGTGTGTATGTGTGTTATTTTAAAGGCACGATGTAGAAAGTATTTTACATGTATTGTTTTATAGTATTCTAAATTGTGTGGTGTTTACAATGTCTTGTTAATTTGGTGACAAAATGTTGTGCAGCACAACACTATTGTAAGAAAATATTTTCATCAACTATTTACAACACGATTTCAACACAATTAACAACACTATTGTTAGAACATATTTTTAGATAACAACACTTTTGCAACCTATTAAGGGCGTTCTCAAATCCAAAAGGGAAACATTCTGACATAAATTTTAATTTATTTTTGTTCGAAAATGCATGAAACTGGCTTGTGTTGTTGTTCAGAAACTATGTAATTGAGCTGTTTTTGTCATTTTTTTGCAAACGCAATAGATCTTTCAGAAAATAATGTCAAAGTGGGCGGTTTGAACCGAATTTCCGATCGAAGGGAGAAATAGCACTCAAGAGTGGGCGAAAAACGTGTTTGTCACATGATCAAAAACTCTTATAACTCAATAGGTAATTGATTGATCAAAAAATGGAAAAAACAGTTCAATTCCAAACGCTTCCATGGCCAGGCTTTCCAATTTTATACCTCTCCGTTAAAAAATGAATTTGTAAATGTGTCAAAACGTTTAGCGCTTGTTGAGCAGAGCTGTTAAGAACAGCCTTAAGAACACATTTCTAGATAGCAATACTTTTGCAACATGTTAAGAACGCAATCACAACACAAAAAATATTTTGTATATGAAGTTTTCTAATTCACAACACATTAATGTGTTGTTAATTTGGTGACAAAAAGTGCTGTAAAATGTGTTTATTTTTGTGTTTTAGAATTTGCAGTGTTTACAAACATTCTTATTTTATTAAAACTTCCATATTTATGTATATGTTTTTCCTTTCGTAAAATTTATCAAAAATCAAAACCCATGAGTTAAATTATTTAAAATACTCGCATTAATTTATTTAAGGTGTTTCTAAAATTCTCTACTTAACAATATAAAACTTTCTGGTGCATTTTCAGACTCATTTATAAACGCATGGACAGGTTTGACTACTGAGGAATCGAATAGCGGTTTCCATTCCTTTTAATAAATTTGAATTATAAACGTTTCTCTTAACGTGACGACAGGGACGTAGCTACGGGGGGGGGGGGGGCGAAAAACGTGCGAAAAAAGTCTACTTAAATGCATCAGAAAATTTAACATTCTTGAGAGGAATAAAAGTATTTTTTAATAACAAATGTTTCCCCCCCCCCCCCATATACGTGGCATTTAATACGAAGTTAGAAAACTGTTTAGTTATTTCAAACCTGAATCCGTGTAGGGTGTATTCGATAATTTTGATCATATGTGGCAGAAAAATGCACAATATAAGAATAGGAGGGTTTGGATTTTATTTTTTCTTTTCTTTTATTTCTTTCTCTTTTTTCTATAAATATTTATCCAAGTAAAAACGTTCTGTAAAAAAGTTCCAAGTAAAAAAAAATTTCTGTCAGGCTTCATGCAACATTGTCTACTAAATGTTTCCGTCGTACTCTGTAGTTTTTGGTCCTTTGATCTGCTTTGGGCGACAGACAATTGAAATTTTCTCATTGAAGTAATCTGCAACAATTGTCCTTATTCTAATTACTACACATATATACTATATATACTATTTTTCTTATTTTATCTTACGTTTTTACTTAGATAAATATTTATGGAAAAAGAGAAATAAATAAAAGAAAATAAAAAATAAAAACTAAATCCTCTTACTCTAATATTGTGCATTTTTCTGTCACATCTCACATATGATCAAAATTATCAAATATACCATACACGGATTAAGATTTGAAATAACTAAACAATTTTCTAACTTCGAATTAAATGCCACATTTATGGGAAAAAAAAAAAAAAAAAAAAAAAAAAAAACACTAGTTCTTAAAAAATATTTTGACTCCTCTCAGGAAATTGGAGGTAGCATGCTCAACAAATTTTATGAAGTGACATTATATAATTCTTTTACAGTGTTGAACTGGAAAAGTAAATTTTCTAGAATGTTTGAAATGTTGATTTTTTTTTATTATTTATTTATTATTTTTTTCAAATCAGGAAAAATTGATTTTTCGTTATAGAAGTTTATCTCACCGTTACATTTTCTAACACTGTCCCCTAAGAGCTATGCTTGCCAACCGCCGTGCAGATGACACTAAAAACATGCTAATTTGTTCTGTTTTAAAAGAAATACCTGATTAAGCAAGATCGATTACGGAGAATTTAATAAAATTTCTCATATTTTGTACAAAAATTGACGTATTTCATCTACACTGAAAACTTTCGTCATACATTTTTTTTTTTTTTTTAGTTTAGTTTATATCAACATATGGATTGAAGTAAGAAAGTAAATTTCGTAAAAAGATTAAAGTTATGCTTTTTTTTTTTTTTTTTTTTCTAAACCGGGAAAAAATGTTTTTTCATAACATAAAAGTTTTTCTCACAGTTACATTTTCTAACAAAAATATGGCGTTCTGTCATATACAAGCTACGCTCCCCAACCCCATATGCAGACTCTGCAGTTTCTAAAAACAGGCTAATTTGCTCTATTTTAAAAAGATTTTTTGATTACGAAAGATGGGATGATATTATTACAACCAGTAGTGATCGTCTATAAACACGTTTGCTGTTCATTTCTCTTTGAATTGGAGATTTTTTGATTTCCAAAGTTGCACCCGCCACTGAAGCGAGAGTTGACGGCTGTTTTCGTGATCTATTAAGTAAAATCGAACACACATTTGAAAATCAGCTTGTATAAAATTGTATAAAGTAAACAATATCGCGGCCCCCCGGCCTTTTGTAATGGTTAGAAGAAAATTATTCTTTTGCACTCTATAAGAAAATCGTAAATATATAAATATGGCGTAATTTTCCTCATTTAATGCTTTCCGCACATAAAAATTCAATTATTTTAAAATTTTCTTTTGGTTTTAATATTCAAGTGTAAATAAGTCCTGCTCTAACTGGCGTATATTTAGTCCGATTGCCAGAAAATTGATATATGTTAACTAATTAAAGACTATTAAAGTTAACAACAACAAAAACTTTTTGATTGACAACATATTCAATTTTTACTATTTTTATTTTACAATGCCTACCCGTTACCCCCCCCCCCACACACACACACACACACAAAAAAAAAAAAAAAAAAAAAAAAGACTTGCCTCTTTCTGAATTTCGTTGTGCTGTCTCCCAACACCACGCTAGGACTAAACAAATCACCCCAAAGAAAGATATCTATTTTCTGTGTCAGAATTTACATCTCTCCACTGCACCGCAATAAAATTCCATAAATAAAGTGTTCTTATAATTGTATGAATCCAGTTATATCATTAGGGTGCTTTGTTTGGTGTCCTTGGTACTGGACATCACGAAAAAAATTATTATGGCAGAACCTAAGAGCAAAACATGTAACAATAAATGTATTAAGCGAAAGATTTTTCTCAATACAATTATAAAACAGCATTTATATGCAAATAAATGAATTAAAAAAATTGTAGAATTTTTTTTTTTCAAAATTTTGCATTGCCCAGTTTATGTGAATTCGTTGCGCGAAAATGCATGTTAATGAGAAAAAATCAAAGTACAGTAATTTTATTCAACTTCCATTCATTAGATTTTAAATTAATTAAATGCATATATCATGTGGAAACTATGGTCCATTGGTAACTATAAATATCAATAAAATTATACATAGAAGCTATAAAATGAATGTATATAAAATTATCAATATTTTAAATCTTTGTGTGTGTTTCTTACAGGCAAATTATGAATATGCAGGATGAAAACGGGATTATCTCCGAAAATCATACTTTAGAGCCTTCATCATCCCAGAAGTATTGTATCGCATCCCAAATAGTGACTAATAACGAAAATATAGAAGATACGCCTCCAATAAATTCAGATAATCAAGGTGAGGCTGAATATTGCATTGAGTATTCTGGAAGTAGAAAAGAAAATAAGTATCCTACGGGTCGATTTTTGTGTGATTTCGAATCAGTTATTAAGCAATCTAAAAATGTAGAAACACACACGTATGAATGTAATTTTGGAGGAAAATTCCTGTACAAAGATATGACAGAAAATGGACTTATTTGCACATTTCATTATGCGTGCAGTAGTCCACTGTGTCCAGCCGAAGCCAAAATTGTAAGTGATAATGATGGCGATAATCTTAATAAATTAGCAGTTTTGGGAGCTATGTCCACGGGTTCCGGATTCTCGCAGGAAGAAGAAAAATTCAGCATTATGGGTATTAAATATATGAATCGATACAAATTTTCACTGTATGAAGTTCAAACTGGCGAGGCAATAAAATTATGTGCTCAAGATACAATGGATAATACTATTCTAGAAGAGAAAAAGGCTGCGGAAAATACGGGAGATAAAGATTCCGATGGATACTATAACATTACAGCGGTCGTGGATGGGGGATGGTCTAAACGCAGTTATGGTCGAGGATATAATGCATCTAGCGGAGTTGCTATAATAATTGGCCAAGAATCGAAAAAGATTGTTTTTATTGGTATCAGAAACAAACTGTGTTTAACATGTAATATGATAAAGAGCGGGAAAATAAAGCAGCGTAAACACTTATGCTTCAAAAATTGGAACAATTCTTCGACAAGCATGGAAAGTGACATCATTGTTGAAGGTATGAACTACCTTTACGAAATGTATAAAATAAGATGTATGAGGATAGTTGGAGATGGAGATTCAAACACGATGTTTAAAATAAGAGAAAGAGTTCCGTACGGCAGCTCTGTCTTAAAAATTGAGTGCGCTAACCACGCTGTTCGAAGGTTCAGGAGAGGTTTGGAAAGACTGCAGCTGACAAAAGGAATATATGGAGACATTCAGTCGCAAAGAAAATGCTTAAAAGCCAAAATTCCTCTACTAGTTAATACTGCTAGATCAGTTATAAAATATTATGCTATTCCGACACACACTGAACCATCTAAAGAGCTTATCAAAACATTTATTGGGGAATTACAAAATATACCCTTTCATGTATTTGGAAACCATGCTTCCTGTGGAAGTTATTGCAATAAGAAAACTTCCGAAAATTTAGCCTTGGATAAATCTGAAATGCTCAATTCAAAATTGTTAGAGGGGATTATTTTTGAGCTTAATAGAACACTTGTGTCATGTGCGAACACTCTAATTTCCAATGTGACAAACAATTATGCTGAAAATTTTATGAGCCAATTATGCAAAACGTCAGGTGGAAAACGAGTTGACTTTTCTAGAGCTGGTGGTATCAATAGACGTGCACATATTGCTTTATTAGCATATCAGACACCAGCTCAAGGTTGGATAGAGCAAGCACACACTGCTATAACTGGAAGTATTCCAAAAACACCAGTTCGTGCTTTTGTATTATCAAGGAACAAAAGACACTTAAAAAGAAAACTTTTCCCAAATAAAAGAATAAAAAAAACAAATGAAACAGTAGTGGGAGGCGATGAAAATTATGGAGAGTTTTCTCAAAAACCTGATGTGCCAGAGGAAATTTATTTGGAATTGAGAGACAATTTCTTAAATAACCTAAAAGTGCAACGATCATCAGATCTAGAAAAAGAGACAAGAGGACAATCTTTATCTGAAAAATGGCGACATGAAAGAAATAAACGGATTTCCTCATCCTTCTTCAAAGATGTCGCGGATAGACGGCCAACTACGTCATGTGTAAACTTAGTGCGAAGACTTATATACAAAAGCCATTTTGAAACACAAGCAACGAAATATGGCATAGCAAACGAAATAGTCGCTATAAAACAATATGAGAAAGAAACTGGAAATATTGTTAGACAATGTGGCTTATTTGTTGATGTAGAACATCCCTTTTTATGCACCAGTCCAGATGGTTTAATAGCCGACGATGGACTAATAGAAGTCAAATGTCCGTATAGTGCTAGAAATGCGTCAAGTTTCCAAGAAGTATGGAAAAATCACAATATTGGGTTAAAATACAAAAATGACGGTGAAGCATTCATAGCAACTAACCATAGATACTACTATCAAATCCAAGGACAGCTTGCTATAACAGGCAGAAATTGGTGTGACTTATATTTTTGGTGCCCAAACGAGACAAAAATTATAAAGATATATAAAGATAATTCGTTTTGGGTGAAAATTCTTCCTAAATTAAAAACTTTTTTCATGGAATGCGTTTTGCCAGAATTGATAGATCCAAGAGCCAGCAGAAATTTACCGCTACGTGAGCCACGTATTAGAAATGTTATTATGAAAACGCAATAAGATCGCTTAAAATACAATGCATGAAGATTTCACCGTCAATTAAATTTCATGTCATACACATTTTTATTGCATTTTTTATTATTTTAACAACTACTACATGTGAAGTTGATTAATTTTATGTTTTGTTTTTTCCTGTTCAACAACGTGAAACTTTTTGACACATTGTCTGACTTATTTTCTAAGCATAAACGCATAAAATTAGAAGACCTGACTATTGAAGCGATTTTGAATAGAGTAGCGTTTTCCATTTTTTGATAAATAAATTACTTATCGGATTACAAACAATTTTTGTCATAAGTTCATGTGATTTATTATGGGATTTTTAATAATGTTTACTTTATTTATTAAAAAATAGATTAAATAATTTTTTTACATTTAATTGTTGAATTTTATTTATAAATAAATTATTTATAGTTTAATATAAATTAAATGACGACAAGTTTATCCTCTTTCTCGCGTTGCAGAGCAGAAAATTCGGTTCAAAACTTCTGCTTTGATAGTATTTTTTGAAAGATCTTCTGCCTTTAGAAAAGATGGGAAACTCAATTCGATTACAAAGCTTCTGAACGTTTATGTTAATTATTATTATAGCTATTTTTTTTTCATAAACTATTACGCATGCAAATCGTATTGTTCAAGTGGATCCTATAAGCAAATGTTTGATTTTTTTTTTTTTTTTTGAAACTTTCTTCAGTTTCAAAGTATACAGATGTAATATTTAATCGATAAATGGAAAATACTAGATACTATACTGTAATATAAATAAATAAAATTAAAATGGACAAAGAAAAAAGAAAGTAATTATATACCTTTTAAGAAAATATTTGTTTACAGAAAATGGTATTATTTATCAAATCCAAAGTTACTAATTTCTGACTTATTACTAAACTCATTTTCAGTGACAAATGCTTTAAAAATTGAGATATTTTTATTTATATATGAAGAAATCAAGCAGTAACAAAGATAAATGTTTTTTTTTTTCATTTTTTAGAAAATAGAATGCAAACAATTATTTTGCAAATAGCTTTAACAAATTTCTTTTCACTGTTAAAAATTGTCATTATGCATGGGACAAATGAGTTTCTTGTCGCATTATTTAACCAAAATTACTAGCAAGTTTGTATTTTTATTCATGCTGTGCTTCTCCCGTATAGATATTTTCAACCGAATTTTGTTGCATATTTTAAAGGATTAAAAAAAAAAAGAATTTCTTTCCAGAATTTTCCATTTTATTATGGTTTTATTACAGACAAAAACAAAACCATTAGAAAAAAATTCTAAAGTGTAAATAAACGAATATGTGTATATATATATATAGATAGATAATTATAATTTCTAAAATTAATATGTATAACAAAAAAAAAAAGACATTTTTGAAAGAAGTAAGAAAATCACGTAACTCTGCGGGAAAAAAAAAAAAAAATGGTTGCTTTAGTGATGATTTATGGATTTTCAGTGCGTCTTTTTTAGTTCATGTGAATCGGTTATAAATTATCGACAAAATTATATGCAAATTTAAATACCTTCCTTCTTTGGATAAAAAAATCAAACCAAGATATCAGAATTATACATTAAAAAAAAAAAAAAAAAAAAAAACCACACACACACAAGGTGTCTCTCTTATTTTATTTTAATTTTTTCATGGACTCCTAGTTCTCAACTTATTTGGTAATCATAAACACTCATCCTAATTTGAACAGATTCCAAGATATTAAGTTTTACAACTATAACCATATCCCAAACATTCTGAAACATTATAAAAGTTTTAAATTTTTGAAAATTCGTGAAAACAATTATTTTCAAAATAGTTTTTATAAATACAAATTGTCACGATGTACGGGCAAATAAGTTTCCTGACATATTAATTACCCATCCAGCACTATTGACAAATTTGTATTTTTATTCATATGCTTCTATATAGATTTTTTTCAAGCGCATATTTCCATATTTTAGTGTTTTTTAAAAAAAGTTCTTTCCAGAATTTTATCATTTTATTATGGTTTTATCGTAGGTAAGAATAAAACCAATAGATAAAAAAAGCTGGCTCTTTCTTATTCTCTCTCTCTTCATATATATATATATATATATGTGTGTGTGTGTGTGTATAATTATAATATCTTTGAAAATCATATAATATATGATTACAAACATGTTTTGTATGATAATATAACAAAACATCAAGACATTTTCTATAGAAGCAAGAAAATTGCTAAACTCTGCGGGGGAAAAAAAGAATAAAAAACAATTTGCATTCTGTTACTGAAATAACTTAAAAATTTTATTTTTATTTTCTGAAATGCAATAAATTTCATTAGGCTAATATTATTAATGAAAAATGGATATTTGCGCATTTTTATGAATTGGCATAATTTACAAGACATTGAGTTTTTAATTCTAACCGTCATCTCATGCATTTCGAAAAATATAAAAATTCCAACTTCTGTAAATTGTTTCAAAAATTTTCTTGCAAATATTTTTTGTAAATCTCTTTTTAGTTCACATTTTCGAAGTTAAATATTTTTTTTATATTATTTCGCAGGGACAGATTAAAATTCGACAATAGTCATTTCGGCTTCACTTTTAGTTTCTGGAAAACGTTAGAATGTAATGTTAGTCTAATGTAATAAAAAAAATTTTTCACAAATTTTGCTGCATTTAGTTTTCCTTAGCTCCCTCCCTTCCCTCCTGCCTGTAATATAAAAAAAGCAATATTATTTATTTTAATATGAAAAATAACATTTGTGTATGCATTTAATGTACAGTATACATTTTTATTATTATTTTAATGTCTTTTTTCTTATATTTTATGTATGTCTATTATATTTTGTATAATTGTAAGAGGAAGCGGGATAAGAGTTCTAGTTATCTCCGAAAAAAGATTTACATTTGTAAAACTTTGTGTATTTCTATTTCTATATTTTATTTCTATATTTTCATTAGTATATTTCTATTTGCATAATCAGATTTCAATATAAAAAATAATTATTATGTTAAAATAAACAAATAACATTTCCATTATGTAAAAATAACATTTATATTTGTATAAAATTGTATATTTCTCTTTGTATTAAACATGATTTTAATATTTAGAAAAGTAAGCTTTTATGGATCTATTACATTTTAACTTTAATTTAGGAGACTTTCTCCACGATATCTTTTATTCGGATTATACAGTCTCCGTTCATAAATTGTGGCTATACGGTTTTCGAACTCCAGACGAATTCTAACAGTAAGATGACATGTAGTGACTATAATTTCATACGATTCCGTTTCTTGTAAATTGTGGGTATAGTGTTTTGTGGTTTTAAAACAATTCTGTGAGAAAGTATTACAAACAAATGAAGCATATGAGTATGTTCTTCATACAGTTTGTTTTGCGATCATAAAAACATTCACTTCACAATTTACATACCAAAGTATAAGATAAAGGTATGTACACAAAATTCTGTATATTTTGGCTCTGTATATTTTTGCACATAAATCTGTGTATTTTAAATATTACAAAATAATATTTGTTTTGCATACTACGCAGAAATATGTCTAAGAACAGAATATTACATAGATATGTGTAAGAATATTACACAGAAATATGGGTATTCCTGTGCAATTTACACATTAAAGTGTGCATTTTAAGAGTTAACAGATAACTTTTACATATTTAGAATTATCATTAAAGTACACATTAAAATGTGTATTTTGAAATTTACACACTAATCGTGCATTTTAAAAAATTACACACCACAAATTTAAAAAAGATTTTTGTATCATTGCTTGTGTTTTTGTGTATAAATTTACTCTATTGTGTATAAATTTTAGAAGAGGAGTCTTCCGGCCACTAGGAAAAGAAAAGAAATTCTTATTTACCAGCTCAAAATAACTCGGTGTATGTGTGTGTGGGGGGGGGGGTGGGGGGGGAGTTGTAGAGGTATTTTATAGTTTTGTTACAAATGACCAAACTAGAAGTGTCTGTAGAAGGAAAGAATATAAAGGAGATGAGCTTTTGGTCATGCATAAATCTAAAAGCTCTATATATGTGTGTAGATTTCAGATTGACAATTATATTATTATTTTTATTAAAATTGTCTAAATCTATTAAAAAATCTATTTGTCATTTAAAAATATGGAATATTTAAGTATTTAAGTTTAAAAATATATAACCATTGAACTCTTTTTTTAGGTATATAAGTTAGTATCACTGGACTGGGACAATTAATAAACTATATATATATATATACAGTAAACTCTGTATAAGGCGGACTCTGTGTAAGACGGAAATCTGTCTAACACGGAAAGATTTTCAAGTCACTGCGAAGCCATAGACATAAAGTAAAATTTCTCTAAAGCGGAATATTGTCTACGACGGAAAATTTCCTTGGTCCTGATTGAATCCGCCTTAGACAGACTTTACTGGAATTGAACTGTTTTTCCATTTTATGATCAATCACTTACCTAGTTATAAGCCATTTTGATCACGTGATAAACACGTTTTTCGCGCGCTCTTGAGTGCTCTTCCTTCCTTTGCGCGGAAATTCGGTTCAAAACGCCCACTTTGACACTATTTTCTGAAAGATCTATTGAATTTGAAAAAAAAAAAAAAAATGGAAAAAGCAGCTCAATAGTTTCTGAACAACAACACCAGCTAGTTTCATGCCTTTTCGAACAAAAATAAATTAAAACTTATGTCAGAATGTTGCCCTTTTGGATTTGAGAAAACCCTTAAAGCAAAATAAGTATAAACGCACGAAAAGCAAAGAATTTAATATATAATGATGACTATCATACACAAATGCAACGCTTATCAGTAAACTCTATTTCGGAAATGGCTTTCGAAGTGAAAGATATTTTCAACACATGCAGCGAAATCGAAATAAACAAATGAAAATTAATTTTTACCTACTATTAGCTATGCGGGTTACATATGCTTGCAAGTCAAAAGATTTCCACGTTAAGAGATTTAATCTCTTTGAAATATATGTAAAAAAATACTTGGGATATATATTCTTTTTCAATTAAGGTAAAGCGAAGAGAGTCTGCGCACATTTCAAAAGAATAGTAATAAAAAATCTAAATATTAATATTTTGCTAAACTATGCATGAATAATTTTGACTTTATTTGTTTTTTATACATTTCTATTGTTATTTTGTTGTTACATTGTAATTTAATAGAACATCAGTAATAAAACCGAGAAAACTATTTTGCGCAATCTTTCCTTACAGGGTAAGAGAGAACGCGCACATGGGTAGGAGAGATTGCGCACACAGGTAGAAGAGATTGTTATTAATAGTAACTACAATTAAATTGTTAACAATAATAATTACATTGTTGAAAGGTTTTTGTGAGTAAATATTATTGTATCAGGCTGAATATTTCAACCAAATGTTTAAATAATAAATAAAAGAAAGAATTTTAACAACAGTTAAAAATTTTAATTTAAGAAGATTAAAATGTGAGAAAAAGCAAGCCCTACTAAGATTACAAAATAATATTAATCTAGTTGATAACATGTTTAATTTAAAAATTACTTTACTTCCATTTCCACAGTTTCATTGTATTTTGTTTGCTAACCGAAGTTGTTGTCGTCCACAATCGATGCACTTATTGTTGTAAATCGTGCATCTTTCGTGCAATCACCTGCAACAAGCAATACATTGAATCCAGTCAGTTGTCGAAGTTGTCTCCTGGTACAGTTACAGACATTCAGTGCACTCATCCTCATAGACCTTCGTTTTTTTTCATTGAGTTTTTTTTTTTTTTTTTATGTCGCTTTTTTGTAGAAGCACCTTATCTTCAGCTGTTTTTTGTAGCGGCATCTTTCTTAAGTCTTTTTTCATGTATATTTTGTGGATTAGTAACATTAGTTGCACTCTGTTTCATTTTGATTTCGATGGCATTACACTACTCGGAATGGGTCAAAGCTTTTCCAAAACATTGTATTAGAAAATTTATTTTAGTTAACAAAATTAATTTATTAGCAAATTAATTGCTCATAAATTAAAAAAAAGTATATAAATATTTAATTAAATTATTAACAAATATATTATTAATTTATTAACAAAAATAATTACATAAAATTTATTTAATAACAACTGTATTATTAATTTATTAATAAAATTTTTATCTGCAAAAGTATTTTTTCGCAAATTAATTTGATGCCAAATTTAGTTTTGATAATTATGTGTTTTTCCGAAATTATTTCAAAATTCATTCATTCATATGTTTTACACGTAATTTGCAATTCATGCAAATTTATCAATAAGCTGTATAATTTCTCCTAGCACTTAAACTTGGGAAAATGCGCCATCTGGTCCTAAGTAGCAGATGCGCAAACTCTCCTATTTTGGTAGGAGAGATTGCGCGGCCTTTTTTTAAAATACGGCCACTTCTAAAATGAATTTCTGGTGTTCGCATACTTAGTCCAGGTTAGTAGTTTATAAGAAATTGTTTAAGTTCAAAATATTTTGTATTATTGACGCTCTATAAAAATTCTGACAAACAGTTATGAAAATTCAAGCACTTACTTTGGAAAAACAAAAACAAAATAGCACTGCTTTATCCAAGACGCTTGGAACAATCAATATGCACTTTCATGTAGACACTGCACTAATGCTGCTGTACAACTACCTGGAGTCGCTGGGCGCGCACTCTACTCCTTCCCGTCGAATCTCTTTGTGCGCATGTGTGGTGGTGGTAGGGGGGGGGGGGGGATGTAGAGGGCTTTATAATTTTGTTACAAATAACCAAACCAGAAGTGTCTTCAGAAGTAAAGAATATAAATGAGAAAAGCTTTTGGTCAGACAATAAATCTGACAGCTCTATTTTTCATTTAAAAATATTTAAGTTTAAAAATATATTCAACACTGATTTTAAGTACATTTACAGTTAGTATCACTGGCCTGTGCAAAGCCAGGCGGGTCAATTAATAAACTATATAGATTTTCCTTTTTTCAAAATAGATGATAAATATTTAATTCATTCGTAAATTTTAATTTGATCAAAAATTAATAATATATCGGCCATATATTTACAACTAAAAGGGATTTATTATTAATTATTATAAAATGGGTATATGTAAATGTTGTGTGTATTGTTATTTGAAAAAAAAATTATAAACTACCGTATTTTATGGAAGAAACGCCGCGGTGTTTATGTGTTTAAAAGTTAATTTTTTTCCAAGAGCGGCGTTTACACCATGTGCGGCGTTTAAGTTTTTTCTAAATACCAACCGAGTTTCCTTAATTTAAAAATTCATAAAAATATTTAAAATCGGTTTTAAATATTTTAAATAAAACTTCAGACATCTTAAGATATTAAAAACGAGGCATCCTACACTGCTCAGAAAACATTGATTAAAGTTAGGTCAATGTGATGCTGTTGACAAAAGTAGCATTCCGACGGATGCGGCGTTTACAACGAGTGCGGCGATATTTTTAAGCTTATTCAGGCCAATTTGAGGAGTGCGGCGTTTCTTACATAAAATACGGTACTCTAAAATACATATTCTAGTAAAATAATGTTCACGAAATTTAAATAACCTAGTAAAGTTCTTATTCCCAATGCGCATTGAATATATAATTGGATAATTACTAAACAATGCTTTATTTTGATTACCTAAATAAATAAAATATATCTGCATTGATGATAAATGTCCAGAATAGAGAATTTTCTATTTATATGCAATCTATCAGAACGATTCTTTCCCATGAAATTTATTATATAAAATTTTATTATGAAATTAATAAATTAATATTTGAGGGGCTACTTCACTGCCGTAAAACCCCCAGCTCGTTAATGTTAATCCAATGGAGCAATTTTTTAAAAAATATCTTGTTTGTTTAAATAATTTTGCATTTGTTAACTGAGGTCGATCTTTACAAAGACCCTTTTATATTTTTTCGATTTTGATTGCATGTTTTTTTTTTATGAGGACATTTTCACTTTCGGATCCGGATTCTAAAGTGACAATGACCTACTAAAAAACATCGAGCTCGCTCGAGCCGACTTGTAAAAAATAAATAAATAAATAAATAAAAGTTGGCCGTATCGATGAAAAGTTAAAAAGTTCGTACAAAATAATTATATTCTTTTCGTATGCATTATATTAATGTTGCATGGATCAACATTCGTGTATATTTTTGATTTACTACAGCTTTTTTTTCGCTTTCATTCTCCTTAGCATATAATGAGGCATTTTTTAATTGCCTTACAGCCTTTCTCTCTATTCTAAAAAAAAGTAACTACCGCTGTCACCGCCGCCGCCGCCGGTTTTGATTTTTTTGTGACCGGAGGCCTTTTTTCGTTAATATTAACAAAAATAATGCATACAAAAATATGAAAATCGGTGGTTTTATACAGAAATGTTTGATAAACACGCTGATGCAGACAGTTTTCAAATCGAAGAATTATTTTAAGAGTTATTTAATGCTAAAGTTGGACAAAATCGTTCCACTAAAAAAGTTTTATAGCAGCAAAAACTATACATGGCAGTGTAATCATTTTTAGATCATTTTATGCGTTAGAATTTGCCGGAGTGCAGATTGCATTAATTTTTTTATTTTGACTCATTTTTTCAGGTTTTATTTCTATTTTAAATTCAAATTTTCAGCATTTCTAAAGATATTTTTTACAGATTTCAGAAAATTGTACTAATTTAAACTGTTGCCATCTGTATAAAAAGCGCAAGCAATAATGTTTGCTTCAAATTAAAAATTTATTTACACGTGACTATTATAAACAGGGAAAAAACTTTCAAATTAGTATTAAATAATTGCGTATAAAAAGCAAGAACTTATTAAAAATTACGTCATAAAAAGTATACACGTGAATTTTAAAGGAGAAAGGATATTGTAAAATAATAAATTCATTAACATGCGTTAGAAGTCTTAGGAGAAATTACGTCATATTTACGTCACATTATAGTTATTACATAAAATGAACACAAAATAATATTGCAAAAAAGTTTAAATTTAGAAATTGCGCTAGACATTTATTTGATATTTTGAAAATTAATTTAAAATGTCTCATTTAAAAGAACTTTCTTTTCGCTTTGTTAAAAAATGCCAGGAGACAAAGACTCTCTTTACTTAATTCCTTTTATATTAGCTTATTTTGAAATGTTGTTACATGTGTATACGTCATCAAGTTATTTTTATTTCGACGTTTTATTTGTGTTTTTATTAATGTTGTACGAATTTATTTGTTCTTTCGTTATTTAAAATAGAAATTATATCAATTTGTATAATTTGGCGAGTGGTTTGGCGATTTATATAATTTGGCGAAATGGGTCGACAGGATAATCAAGTAGTACCGCAGCGGATTTGGCGTTAAAATTCCCCAATCAAAGAGAAATGAATAGAAATTCGTTTATAGGGAGATCGCCACTGTTTTTTAAATTATAATTCAATCTTTCGAAATCTTTTTAAAGCCGATCAAATTAGCCTGCATTTAGAGTCTGCGGTGTCTGGACGGGGGTTGGCGAGCGTAGCTCGTAGGGGGCCGAGCCCCCTAGTTATATAAAAAAAAAAAATACATGTAACCAGTGGTGTAGTCGTAAAAAAAACAGAGAGTAAACGCTTTAAGCAGAGCGTATACCCTAGAGTTTATATACTATTAGCTTTCTTGAGAAACAGAGAGTATACGGTGTTCCTTAAAAAAATCCAGAAGGTATACGGCGTATACCCCCCCCCCCCCCCCCCCGTATACCCTCCACTACATCAATGCATGCAACTTTAAGTAACCTTTTAAATAGAAAATAAAATCGAGACATATTTAATTCTTTAGTTTCTCTACCACATAAAAAAATGTCTATCTGTTCTTCCAAAAATGTCTGTTATTAGTATAGATATTCGCAAAGAAAACACAGGGTCATTCGCAATTCGAGCATCCCTCTTGATTTGAACACAACCAATTGAATGTGAGATATTCCCAAATTAGCCAATAGCGTCTTAAAAGGGTATTGGAACCACCCCCAGCCTGAAATAACGTCTAAACTTCCAAAAAGCTATTGTTGCGACATCTGTTAGCGTACAGATAAACAAATCGGTTTAAGTAGGCTGTCACTCTCGCCAAAAAATTCGAATTTCGCCAGCACAATTTAACTCAAAAAATACATTTAATGAATTTCAATTACAAAAAAATCTTACACCGCACTTCTGCAAGATCAATTTGCATATCATACCCCATTTTCAAATATTTTTGTGGGTAATTTCTAGAGAAAATGAATCGGACATAATTTTCATAAAACAGTCAAAAATCAATTTTAACAAATTTAAAATTAAAAAAAATCGTTCACGGCACTTTCAGAAAGTCAATTTACATATCATACTCTAATTTTAAATATTTATGTGGGTAATTTTCGGAGAAAATGTATCAGAAATAATCTACATTTTAAAGACTTTTTCGAAATACACCCTTAAATTCCGTGCATTAGTTCTTGAGATAGAGCGCCCACAAAATTTGTGTCACATACAGACAGACATTTTGTAAAAACGTGTTTTTTGGATTTTGTGACCCCTAAAACGTGTAAATCCGTCAAAAACCGGAAGTCGAAAATTTTCATGAATCCAATACTTTCTTCTTGTAAAGATAGAAGAAAGTAAAAATTAGTTAAATTCATAAACGCGTACCGCAACTGAAAACGCAATTTCTGCAATTGATGTTCATAGACAGCACTGTAACCAATTCTTTTATTCCCTCCAATCTAAGGGGTCAGGTACCCTTTAAAGCGTCCAAAAATCGATTAAAAAAAGCTTATAATTAAATAGGATTCATTAGGAACATTTAAAAACAAACTCCCTGCAAAAATTCGCATTAGAAGAGGAATTATGTCTAAAAATACTTTGAGCTTTTCCTAATATGATCAAGGGCTGATTTAATCTTCAAAGTCGATCTTCGTAAAACAGTGATTTTGATCACTGTGTGCACGATTTCTGAAAAACGGTTACCTAGAATTTCACGAAATTTTCGGTGAATGTATTAAACGTACAGAAGCACAAAATGACCTATGTTTCTCAAGTAAGAAGTTTAGATTTCACGACTACTTTTGTATAAAAGAAATCTCGATATTTCGAATTTCTCAAAATTCTCAGGATCTACAAATTTTATTTTTTTCATTGTAGATCATTTTGAAAACACTTTATATCTGTACCCATTAAAAAAAATATTGGCTTGTTTCAGCCATTCAAATGGAAAAAATCATGCGCGCAATGCATGCAAGAATAATTCTTTCGTAAAAATTGTATTATCTTTAAAAAAAAAAAAAAAAAAAAAAAAAAAAATTATATATGTGTATACCTTTTTTAACAACTTTAATTGATAAAATAAATCGTTCCTAACATGTATTTTCAATTTTATAATTAAAAGTCAATTAGTTAAAGAGAGACTGCAATTCTTACAGATGTCATTTTTCCGTGTATTTATTGGTTCAAAGGGTACCTGGCCCCTTAAGCATTCTATATACAAAGCCGTGGACCACGTTAGAAAAAATAAAGGCAGATTTATATTATTACAATCGCACAGAATAAAAGTTCCACATACGAAATAAAACAATGTTAAAAAAGTTTCTTGCAAAGTTCCGAAGTCATTAATATTCACAGTTTATTCTTATTTTTCGGAAAAAAAAAAAAAAAAAAAAAAAAAAAAAGCCAGAATACTTTTATCAACAAAATCTATAAAATTTGGTTCAATTTGCTAAGTTGTATAGAATATCTATGACTGTCTCTAAAGAAACTTGAAATAGCGAGTTGAAACTGTTCACTTCTTTATGAACCGCACTCTGTATATTAGATCCAAAATATTGATATTTTGGAAACAAATCTATAATATTTACCATTATCAATATATCATAATTGATGCTTTCTTAAAGAATGGAAGAATTTGCTCCCCTTTTATATATTCACAACTTCATTAGTTAACTTCCGCTAAATTTCTATTCTTACATAAAGGGGGGGGGGGGGGGGAGATAAGACCGATATTCTCATCTATTGTTAGCAGATACTATAAACTCCTAAAATAATGATTTATAGATTTGAATAAGAAATAATAGAAGATCTGGACTTCGCTATTGCAGTAAGTCACGCAATTCAATAAAAGTTTCTATCATATTGAAGAATAAAAACCGATCGACAAGAAAAAAAGATATATTGACGAGGCAAAACAAGTTTTTTGATGTACATTTATTCTAGATAAATAAATATGAAGTAGCGAAGGACAAAACTCTTTGTTAACATTATATATCTCTCTGAATTCGTAGAACGATAAAAAAGAGAAAAATGTATATCAATAAATTATCATCCATTGACCATAATGTATGTAATTCTTTTGAGTGTACCTGTAAACGAGCTATAAATGCTAGACTTTTCCTTTTCAGTAGGGAACATGATAGAGTAAATCTCAATAATATTCATCAATTTCGCAGCAATACAAGTATATTTACGAAAGTTAGAACGCAGACAAACAGACAGATTTACCGAAATTTTTAACACTTTTCAACTATATTAAAAACGGATTTATTGGCAAATTTAAATTTTAATTGGTGCGCATGCAGTATGACTAGAGATATAAATTTTCCGGAAAATTTGAAATGGCAGAAAAAACCGTTTTTTCTGGAAAAAATGGAAATATTGGAAAAATTGATCTATCATAAATATTTCTCAAAAATAAGTTATATTTTCTAAAAATATATAAAATAATAAACTTTTTAATATTTATGCACACTAAAAAAATATTATTTTCCCTTTACATGAATATATTATAAAAGAAGAGAGAGGGGGGGGGGGAAAGCCAG
Organism: Maratus speciosus; assembly: GCA_963932465.1. Taxonomy (NCBI): domain Eukaryota; kingdom Metazoa; phylum Arthropoda; class Arachnida; order Araneae; family Salticidae; genus Maratus; species Maratus speciosus. The sequence continues at coordinate 149,372,966 of OZ010791.1, forward strand.
TTTTAAAAAGTTTATCCTTTCAGTCTCAGAATTCTGACAGTAGCTTTTCTTGCTTAATTTAACAACAGTGTTTGTAATAAATCATGTGTTTGTTGAAATGATATTTCAGTAGCATTTGTTTAATTGTATTAGTAAAGCTACTTAAAAAAATGACTAAAAAATCTGAAGTTTCAACCAATATCACTGCAGTTTGAAAGCAATTTTAAACTGTATTGTACATCAAAACTACATAGTACCGTTTTTCAAACATATAAAGGATACCAGTTTAAAAGAAATTATAGTAGTTCTGGTATTATTATAAATACTATTATAATTTTCAAATCTTCCATACTTTAAACGTTGGTATTATTTTACAATGTTATACTTTTCCCCCCCTTACAGTTATAATTTTCATTTCCTGTATATTTAGTTTTGGTACATCTTTCCTGTCTAAACCCAAACTATGTCTTAGTAAGTTTTAGAATCTTAATATTGAAAGTAGTATATATATATTTTTTATAAAACCTTTAAAGCAGATGGATTTTTCCATATGTATAAAAATTGTTTTCAACTAGAATTTTCACAGAGATTTGCTTACATTTTCTTTACAGTTTGTATGGATTTATATATTTTAAAAAATACATTTAGACAACTCTAAAAATCTATATTTCATGAAAAGAAATGAAAAAAAAAATTCAACTGCATGTTATTATCAAAAGAATTTTTTTCTATAACAATAGTGAAAAATTACAGCTATGCAAATAAAAATAAATGCATGTTTCAAATTTTACATTAAATTTTCCACCTTACCATTTTCATTAATTGGTATAATATTGAACATGAACTAATTTTGCACATGAATTTTCATTTTCAACAAGAGAAGTTGCATTTAATTATCTTACCACCAATTTGCTTGGACTTTTTTTTCACATGTTCATGTTCTTGCGAAATTGTGAACTTTTGTAAAAACTTGTGAACTTGTAAAAAATGTGAATGAAATGTAAAAAATGTAATAGGTATTTTGTAAATTAAGAATTATCATATTTAAGTTCTTATTTAGACCTTACTGAGATGGTCCTTTGTACATATATACAGCTAGATAATAGATTCATTAGCGACTGCAGCTATTATACAACAGTTTTTTTTTTTTAATTATTATTATTATTATTATTATTATTATCTAAAATCATTACATTTGTGAAGGATGTAATTTGGAGATTGGAAAAAATTTCTGAAATGTCTATTTTTATGAGAAAGAATTTTGTTAAAAGCCACATGTTTCAAGGTGAAAAAAGTGGCTGTATGTCGAACACATCTTTTCTCAAGAGATGGCGCTGAATGTTGCCAGGTCATTAGCGGGAAATTCAAATGATGGGAGGGGTTTTTTTTAAGGGAGGAGGCTAAATCAGTGTGACTGACCAATAATTATGTAGTTCTGACATTCTTTTCATTTGATTTTTGACCAATGGATGCCAGTAATCTAACTTGTAAAATATGCTTATCCAAAAAAGAAAACAACAATTATTTCAGTTTCGCTTTTCGAAGCTCGATCGCGAATTTGTAAAAATCAGGAAAACTAAGGAACGGATTTGTTTTAAAATTTCAGATATTTTATAAAAACACTTACAAATTTTAAATAAGTCTATGGAGTTGGATTTAAGGAGTGTGGGGGGGGGGGGGGGGGGTAGTCGTGAAGAAATTTTTTTAACAGTAGCGTTTTACATAGTAAATATAGTTTCAGATACGGTTTTTTGACGGATACCTTAGTTAAATATTATATATATAATAATTTCAAAGAGGAGTGTTGGGTGAATTTCGGGTCTATTTAGGAAGCGCGAGAGTGGACGCACGCAGGGCTTAATTTCTAACAAAAAAAGTACCGAAGCCCTAATATTCTGCGGTACCGGTACAACAACCGTACCCCCCCCCCCCCCACACACACACACACACACACCCTGTCACATAAATCTGCATATTTACATTTCGTACATTATTTGCAGAATTTAAAGCAGTTTTTTTTTTTTTCCTTCAGCAAAATAAAAAATTTAAATATATTTATCAGCATATACTACTTTGCTGTCAGCTATTTCACTTTTTAGTTATCACTCCTTCTGATTATTAATCTTTACCAAATTTTGAAGTTAATTAACTGCAGAATTCTGAAATTACATATTGTAAAAATTATGATTAGAAAATAGTGTTAAGGCTGTTCTTAACTGTTCTGCTCAACAAGCGTAAAACGTTTTGACACATTTACAAATTCATTTTTTAACGGTAAGATATAAAATTTGAAAGCCTGGCCATGGAAGCGATTTGGAATTGGACTGTTTTTCCCATTTTTTTGATCAATCAATTACCTATTGAGTTATAAGCGTTTTTTATCACATGACAAACACGTTTTTCGCCCGCTCTTGAGTGCTCTTTCTTCCTTCGCGCGGAAATTCGGTTCAAACCGCCCACTTTGACATTATTTTCTGAAAGATCTATTGCGTTTACAAAAAAATGGGAAAAACAGCTCAATTACATAGTTTCTGAACAACAACACCAGCCAGTTTCATGCATTTCCGAACAAAAATAAATTAAAACTTATGTCAGAAATTTGCCCTTTTGGATTTGAGAACACCCTTTTCAGAAAAAATAAATGAAATTTGCAGAAATTAATATTTATATGCTGAAGAATGGAACAATGTTTTACAATTTCCTATAAAAGGTAAATATCTTAAACTATAATCGATTCTTCCGCATAAGAATCTTTTGTGGTGAGTCCCTGAAAATCAGATTAAGGGTGCTCTCAAATCCAAAAGGGCAACTTTCTGACATAAGTTTTAATTTATTTTTGTTCGGAAATGCATGAAACTGGCTGGTGTTGTTATTCAGAAACTATGTAATTGAGCTGTTTTTCCCATTTTTTTTGCAAACTTAATAGATATTTCAGAAAATAGAGTCAAAGTGGGCGTTTGGGCGAGAATTTCTGCGAGAAGGGAGAAAGAGCACTCAAGAGCGGGCGAAAAAAGTGTTTGTCACGTGATCGAAATAGCTTATAACGCAATGGGTAATTGATTGATCAAAAAAAGAAAAAAAAAAAACAGTTCAATTCCAAATCGCTTCCAGGGCCAGGCTTTCAAATTTTATATCTTTCCGTTAAAAAATGAATTTGTATGTCAAAACGTTTTGCGCTTGTTGACCAGAACAGTTAAGACATTTTTTTTTTTTTTTAGGAGAAATTATTCTTCGCACTCAGAGGGAAAAAAATCTTTTCTTTCTAAGTCACATTAAAAAAAAAAATAATAATAATAATTATCACATTAAAAAAAAATATTTTAAATAAACTAGGAGATTAAGAAAGTAATACTGATAATTCACAATGCTTAAAATCGATTTATACAACCTCAACAATAAGAAAACATTTCATAAAACAAAAATCCATTGAAAAGTATAAATGAATGAAATCTTGCATAATTAATAAGAAAACTACATTTAACAAAAATAATAAATATTAAATAAATGTTATCCTACATTTCCGTAAACCACAATACGTTTAAAAAACTCTGCTTGGATGCGCAAAAGCTAACATTTATAAGCTCATAAACTAACAACTAAATGCTACCATTTACCCTAGAAGGGGAAATTGTTTTTTCTGCAAAATCCTTTTTTCTTCAAAACCTCAGATGGTATACGAAATACGAGTACTTCAAAACTGACTAGACAAACCAATTTATTTCCTCCCTTTTTCTCCCCAAATTGCCCGGAGGCATGGACAGTGGTTCACAGAGGGAAACATACAAAGACTGACCGATAAGAACTTTTTTTTTCTTTTCTGAAAGGAACTTTGAACCAGATTGGAAGCAGCTATGAGCAATTCACAGAAAAAGCGATGCATTTTGTAACATTTTATTTTATTTCTGATTCCCTATAAAACACAAATGCATAATATTTTTAATGTAGACAGCTTAATACCTCTTCTATTAAAATAATTATTTTAATATTGTACACTGATATTTTACATGATTTTTTTTCTGTTTAATTTTGGTAAAAAAATTAAAATTGTTTTTTGATGTGCATTCATTGCGCGAAAGGCTAGCAAAACTTCAGAAGCCCCTTAATATATTGATAATGATATAAATATATCTTGAACGTATACTTCATTTGTAAGCAGTTTATTTATTTATGTTTTATTTAAATAATGAAATTTTTATTTTTATTTAAATAATTATAAAAGTTTTAAAAAAATTAATTTTTTTGTTGAAAAAATTAAATAATCAATTGAATAATAATACTAAATTTGAAATAAGTTATTCTTTACATTAAAATGAATGTATTTACCAAGTTTCATGCAAATTGCTTTATTAGTTTCTGAGAAATGTTGCGCGCAAGCTTAAAATCTAAGAAATTGAAAAAAATTGCAGTTCAAGATTAAATTGTAACAAAATTATAAAAGTATATGAATATAACAAGATTGAACTATACTAAGATGTAGATTGTGCCTTTGAAAATAATTATTTTCAGTATTTTTAGCAAAAAAATTATTTTTGTAAGAATCCTGATACATTTTCGTTGTTGTCGGTACTAGAAATCTCACACAAGTTTTCTCCGCCACAAAAGATCGCCTTATGCACATAATAATTTTTCAACAAATAAACAATGCATTTTTTAATACTAAATCACAAGTAATGCTTTGCATCAAAATGAATGTATTTACCAAGAATCATGCCAAATTTCTTTATGAGTTTTCAAGAAATGTTGTACATAAACATAAATATAAGAAACTGACAAAATCGCATTCAAAGATTAGTAACACATTTTATGTATGCAACATGATTGAACTGTAATAAGAAATAGACCTGAAATTTAAAAACATTTCTTTTTAGTATTAAAAAATAAATAAAAAATAAAGAATCCCGACGCATTTTCAATGTGACAGATGTGTCAATGACAGAAAAAATGTCATTTCAGAAGTGAGCAGAAATATAGGGAAAGCGAAAACTTTCCTTATATTGTCGTTTAGGGAAAGCTGCAAGAAAGCTTCCAAAAAGTTTATCAACTAAATGCTAGAAATATCTTCCTTATACCTGCGACTAATAGAGCTGTATTATGTTTTGATGCAAAAGTTGTATATAGATATTGTCAAAATATATTGAAAATTCTTTTTGCTGATGACAAAATTGCTTTGTATTTTGAATATTTTGCACATATAAAATATTATTTGTAAAATATAAAATAGCGAGTGGAGTGTGATATATATCAAAAAGTAGATAGCAACCCGACCCGAACCTGATCCACATCAAAAAGTAGATAGCAACCCGACCCGAACCTGATCCACATCAAAAAGTAGACGTAAACCGGATCAGAAATGAAAAAAATTATCCCCGACTCGACCCGAAATGCGGGTCAGATTTAAACTTTCAAATTTCTGAAATCGCCTCCCCACCCTCTGCTCCCGCAAGATTTTTTAGATCCACCCTTGATAATAAACTTTTAATTTATATCAAAAGTTTCTCAGAGAACCTGAATAATAATAAAAGCAGTCATAGAAAATACTAAATAATTGTTCTGAAATATTTATGAAGAAATAAAAATACTTACACATGATTATTTATTTATTCTCAATGCGTCTTTAGTTCATGGGAATCGATTATAAGTTAAAGTCGGGTTTTTTACACGTTTTTTCTAACAGAGAAAAAAATAATAATAATAATAAACGTTAAAGTTCGAGTATTACTCGTGTTTAGTGGGTTCCGTATAATAAGTATATGAATTATTAACTGTATTATTAAAAAAAATCATTGCTAAAAGAATAATAAGACTTTGAAAAAAAAACTAGACAGCGTAGGGTTGAGTATAGCTGTATATGCTAGAAAAGTATGAATGGGTATACCGTAAAAGTTCAAAGAGATATGATGACTAAATAATATCAAATATTACTATTCTGTATTCTTATCCTAATTCGTTTATGATGAACTTATTTTGGTTACTGACAATAAAAGCAGTGCACATAAACTTCATTTGGCATTTCATAAAACTAAATTCAGCGTAGTAATAATCTTTTCTTTTTACAGCGTAGCTAAAACAAACACCTTGTTCAAAGTTTAAACTTGGGATTGTGCTAAGCGCGCTTCCAAAGGAGGCCGCAAAGTTGCTATGCCGCCTTGGTCCGTGCCGCGTTTTTCCAGGTACGTTCAATGGCGGATCTAAGGGGGGGGGGCGAAGGGGCGATCGCCCCCCCCTTGGGCTAATAAAGGGTTTGTAAAACGACATTATGCATCCTCACGGGAAATGACTTGGGGCGGAGCTCGAGCCCAGCGCGACCCGACCCGGGTCGCGCCACTTTAAATCCACGAGATTCAGACTGGGTCAGGTCTTTTCTCTTTTAGAGTCGGGTCGTGCCCTGATCTTAATTTTTTTTACAGATTCCGGTCGGACCAGACTTCTTTTTCCCCCAGATTGAGCCTGGCCTGGACTTAATTTTCCCTAAAGGTCGACAATGGCCAAAAGTTACAGGTCGGGGATTGGCCCGGAATAAAAGCTAAACATTCGATCCGTTTCAGCCCGTATGATAAGCATTATTGACACGACCACGACCCGTGCACTCCTCTAAATTCTTCCTCCCGAGCCCAAGTTGGTTCGACTCGACGCGGATCGCACCAGTTTAAATTCACGAGACTCGGGCTGGATCAGATCTTTTCTCTTTTAGAGTCGGGTCGTGCTCTGATCTTAATTTTTTCTGCAGATTCGTGTCGGGCCAGACTTCTTTTTCCTCGAGATCGAGCCTGGCCTGGACTTCATTTTTCCTAGAGGTCTCCACTGGCCAAAATTTCCAGGTCGGTGCTCGGCCCGGAATAAAAGCTAAACATTCGGTCTGTGTCAGCCCTTATGCTAAGCATTATTGGCCCGACCACGACCCGTGCACTCCTCTAAATTCTTCCTCCCAAGCCCAAGTTGGTCCGACCCAACCCGGGCCGTGCCCTGATCTTAATTTTTTCTGCAGATTCGGGTCGGGCCAGACTTCTTTTTCCTACAGATCGAGCCCGACCTGGATTTCATTTTTCCTAGAGGTCTGCACTGGCCAAAATTTCCAGGTCGGGGCTCGGCCCGGAATAAAAGCTAAGCATTCGGTCCGTGTCAGCCCGTATTATAAGCAGCCCGACCACGACCCGTGCACTCCTGTAAATTCTTCCTCCCGAGCCCAAGTTGGTCCGACCCGACCCGGGTGGCGCCAGTTTAAATCCACGAGACTTGGGCTGGGTCAGGTTTTTTCTCTTTTAGAGTCGGGTCGAGCCCGGATCTTAATTTTTTCTGCAGATTCGTGTCGGGCCAGACTTCTTTTTCCTCGAGATCGAGCCTGGCCTGGACTTCATTTTTCCTAGAGGTCTCCACTGGCCAAAATTTCCAGGTCGAGGCTCGGCCCGGAATAAAAACTAAACATTCGGTCCGTGTCAGCCCTTATGATAAGCATTATTGGTCCGATCACGACCCGTGCACTCCTCTAAATTCTTCCTCCCAAGCCCAAGTTGGTCCGACCCAACCCGGGTCGTGCCCTGATCTTAATTTTTTCTGCAGATTCGGGTCGGGCCAGACTTCTTTTTCCTACAGATCGAGCCCGACCTGGATTTCATTTTTCCTAGAGGTCTGCACTGGCCAAAATTTCCAGGTCGGGGCTCGGCCCGGAATAAAAGCTAAGCATTCGGTCCGTGTCAGCCCGTATTATAAGCAGCCCGACCACGACCCGTGCACTCCTGTAAATTCTTCCTCCCGAGCCCAAGTTGGTCCGACCCGACCCGGGTGGCGCCAGTTTAAATCCACGAGACTTGGGCTGGGTCAGGTTTTTTCTCTTTTAGAGTCGGGTCGAGCCCGGATCTTAATTTTTTCTGCAGATTCGTGTCGGGCCAGACTTCTTTTTCCTCGAGATCGAGCCTGGCCTGGACTTCATTTTTCCTAGAGGTCTCCACTGGCCAAAATTTCCAGGTCGAGGCTCGGCCCGGAATAAAAACTAAACATTCGGTCCGTGTCAGCCCTTATGATAAGCATTATTGGTCCGATCACGACCCGTGCACTCCTCTAAATTCTTCCTCCCAAGCCCAAGTTGGTCCGACCCAACCCGGGTCGTGCCCTGATCTTAATTTTTTCTGCAGATTCGGGTCGGGCCAGACTTCTTTTTCCTTCATATCGAGCCTGGCCTGGGCTCCATTTTTCCTAGAGGCCTGCACTGGCCAAAATTTCCAGTTCGGGGCTCGGCTCGGAATAAAAGCTAAACATTTGGTCCGTTTCAGCCCGTATGATAAGCATTATTGGCCCGACCACGACCCGTGCACTCCCGAGCCCAAGTTGGTCTGCAATCTTACTTATTTGTCATTCGTAAAAATTATATTTGTTTTGCACATTTGTTTAGCGAAATCTTTAGAAATTTAATTTGATTTGATAAGTTACAGAGATGCATTTTTTAAAATTTAGTTTTAGGTAGCTTTCATTACAAAAAGCTACCAATTGCAGCCGTTCGGAGGAAAGCGATTTCAAAAAATTTTGGTATATTTTCATCGATCATGACCCCCAGACCCCGAAACCACGCCTCCGTTCAAAATTGACATATATATATATATATATCTATATATATATATCAATCAATATATATATATATATATATATATATATATATATACATATATATATATCTGACCTTTGTCACACTGTAACTCTCGTATTTATGAACCGATTTGGATGTAATTCGGTGTGCACATGGTACATACCAATGTCTCGACCGAGTTCGTTGGCCAGCTTCATCCGCCATTTTGTTTCAAATGGCGGCCATTTAAAATTTTTAAAAAAATTTAAAATTTGAAATGTGGTACCAAAAAATTGAAAATGGAAAAATATTTTTTCTTATGTATTTGACCTTTATACAAAGATTCCGGAGCAGTTTTTGTTTCGTCTATATCTTAAAAAATGGCTGAGTTATAGCATTTTGAATTTCTAGCGTGGCTGACATTTTGAAACGTCCTAAATTTTGTCACGCGATAAAAGGCGTATTTATGAACCGATTTGGATGTAACTTCGTTTATACATAGTACATACCAATGTCTCAACCGAGTTCGTTGGCCAGCTTCATCCGCCATCTTGTTTAAAAATGGCGGCCATTTAAATTTTTAGAAAAATTTTAATTTGAAATGTTGTACCAAAAAATTGAAAATTGAAAAATGTTTTTTTCTTATGTGTTTGACCTTGATAAAAAGATTCGGGAGCAGTTTTTGTTTTGTCTATATCTTAAAAAATGGCTGAGTTACAGCATTTTGAATTTCTAGCATGGCTGACATTTTGAAACGTCCTGATTTTTGCCACGTCATAACGGGTGTATTTATGAACCGATTTCGATATACCTTGGTGTGTACATAGTAGATACAAATATCTCGACCGAGTTCGTTGTCCACCTTCATCCGCCATCTTGTTTCAAAATGGCGGCCATTTAAAAAATGTAAAAAAAATTTTAATTTAAAATGAGATACCAAAAAATTGGAAAATGAAAACGATTTTTTTGTATGTGTTTGACCTTAATACAAAGATTCCGGAACAGTTTTTGTTTCATCTATATCTAAAAAAATGGTTGAGTTATAGCATTTTGAATTTCTATTGTGGCTGACATTTTAAAACGACCTGATTTTTGTCACGCGATAACAGGCGTATTTATGAACTGATTTGGATGTAACTTGGTCTGTACATAGTACATACCAATGTCTCGACCGAGTTCGTTGGCCAGCTTCATTCGCCATCTTGTTTCAATAGGGTTGCCATTAAAAAAAATAATTTAAAATGAGGTATTAAAAAATTGGAAAATGAAAAAGATTTTTTTTATGTGTTTGACCTTGATACAAATATTCCGGAGCAGTTTTTGTTTCTGCAAATTTGTTCTTTTGTTTATATCTTAAAAAAATGGTTGAATTATAGCACTTTGAATTTCATGGCTAACATTTTGAAACGATCTTGTATTTGTCACGCGATAACACACGTATTCACCTATTTCGATGTAAGAAGGCATGTGGATAGTATACATCAATATCTCGACCGAGTTCGCTGGACAGCTTCATCAGCCATCTTGTTTCAAAATGGCGGCCATTAAATTAAAAAGTCCTTATACCAAATTGGTATTTTTTTTCATAATCCTGGAGATTAAAAAGTATTCCTAAATAATTATTTGGACGTGTCTGTTATGGAGATTTTATTGCATATAGTTTTTATCTTCAAAAATACTTAGACTTTCTTTTAAAAAGAACTAGTCAACCCGAACCCTTCTCGCAAGTCGCAGTAGTGAAAACCCAATCCGAAACTGACCCAAATCGGATATGATGTATATCAATCTGCCCCAAACCTAACGCGCTGGGCACAGCTAAAAAGTAAAAGTCAACCCGACCTGTAGCAGAAAAGTAGAAGTCAACCGGGCCCAAACTCGACCCGCATCGAAAAAGAAGAAGTTAACCCGGTCCATAGCAAAAAAGTAGAAGTTAACCCGACCCACAGCAAATTTCATTTAAAAATATTTAAGTTTAAAAATATATTCAACACTGATTTTAAGTACATTTACAGTTAGTATCACTGGCCTGTGCAAAGCCAGGCGGGTCAATTAGTAAACTATATAGATTTTTCTTTTTTCAAAATAGATGATAAATATTTAATTCATTCGTAAATTTTAATTTGATCAAAAATTAATAATATATCGGCCATATATTTACAACTAAAAGGGATTTATTATTAATTATTATAAAATGGGTATATGTGAATGTTGTGTGTATTGTTATTTGAAAAAAAAATTATAAACTACCGTATTTTATGGAAGAAACGCCGCGGTGTTTATGTGTTTAAAAGTTAATTTTTTTCCAAGAGCGGCGTTTACACCATGTGCGGCGTTTAAGTTTTTTCTAAATACCAACCGAGTTTCCTTAATTTAAAAATTCATAAAAATATTTAAAATCGGTTTTAAATATTTTAAATAAAACTTCAGACATCTTAAGATATTAAAAACGAGGCATCCTACACTGCTCAGAAAACACTGATTAAAGTTAGGTCAATGTGATGCTGTTGACAAAAGTAGCATTCCGACGGATGCGGCGTTTACAACGAGTGCGGCGATATTTTTAAGCTTATTCAGGCCAATTTGAGGAGTGCGGCGTTTCTTACATAAAATACGGTACTCTAAAATACATATTCTAGTAAAATAATGTTCACGAAATTTAAATAACCTAGTAAAGTTCTTATTCCCAATGCGCATTGAATATATAATTGGATAATTACTAAACAATGCTTTATTTTGATTACCTAAATAAATAAAATATATCTGCATTGATGATAAATGTCCAGAATAGAGAATTTTCTATTTATATGCAATCTATCAGAACGATTCTTTCCCATGAAATTTATTATATAAAATTTTATTATGAAATTAATAAATTAATATTTGAGGGGCTACTTCACTGCCGTAAAACCCCCAGCTCGTTAATGTTAATCCAATGGAGCAATTTTTTAAAAAATATCTTGTTTGTTTAAATAATTTTGCATTTGTTAACTGAGGTCGATCTTTACAAAGACCCTTTTATATTTTTTCGATTTTGTTTGCATGTTTTTTTTTTATGAGGACATTTTCACTTTCGGATCCGGATTCTAAAGTGACAATGACCTACTAAAAAACATCGAGCTCGCTCGAGCCGACTTGTAAAAAATAAATAAATAAATAAATAAAAGTTGGCCGTATCGATGAAAAGTTAAAAAGTTCGTACAAAATAATTATATTCTTTTCGTATGCATTATAATGTTGCATGGATCAACATTCGTGTATATTTTTCGTGTAGCTTTTTTTTCGCTTTCATTCTCCTTAGCATATAATGAGGCATTTTTTAATTGCCTTACAGCCTTTCTCTCTATTCTAAAAAAAAGTAACTACCACTGTCACCGCCGCCGCCGCCGGTTTTGATTTTTTTGTGACCGGAGGCCTTTTTTCGTTAATATTAACAAAAATAATGCATACAAAAATATGAAAATCGGTGGTTTTATACAGAAATGTTTGATAAACACGCTGATGCAGACAGTTTTCAAATCGAAGAATTATTTTAAGAGTTATTTAATGCTAAAGTTGGACAAAATCGTTCCACTAAAAAAGTTTTATAGCAGCAAAAACTATACATGGCAGTGTAATCATTTTTAGATCATTTTATGCGTTAGAATTTGCCGGAGTGCAGATTGCATTAATTTTTTTATTTTGACTCATTTTTTCAGGTTTTATTTCTATTTTAAATTCAAATTTTCAGCATTTCTAAAGATATTTTTTACAGATTTCAGAAAATTGTACTAATTTAAACTGTTGCCATCTGTATAAAAAGCGCAAGCAATAATGTTTGCTTCAAATTAAAAATTTATTTACACGTGACTATTATAAACAGGGAAAAAACTTTCAAATTAGTATTAAATAATTGCGTATAAAAAGCAAGAACTTATTAAAAATTACGTCATAAAAAGTATACACGTGAATTTTAAAGGAGAAAGGATATTGTAAAATAATAAATTCATTAGCATGCGTTAGAAGTCTTAGGAGAAATTACGTCATATTTACGTCACATTATAGTTATTACATAAAATGAACACAAAATAATATTGCAAAAAAGTTTAAATTTAGAAATTGCGCTAGACATTTATTTGATATTTTGAAAATTAATTTAAAATGTCTCATTTAAAAGAACTTTCTTTTCGCTTTGTTAAAAAATGCCAGGAGACAAAGACTCTCTTTACTTAATTCCTTTTATATTAGCTTATTTTGAAATGTTGTTGCATGTGTATACGTCATCAAGTTATTTTTATTTCGACGTTTTATTTGTGTTTTTATTAATGTTGTACGAATTTATTTGTTCTTTCGTTATTTAAAATAGAAATTATATCAATTTGTATAATTTGGCGAGTGGTTTGGCGATTTATATAATTTGGCGAAATGGGTCGACAGGATAATCAAGTAGTACCGTAGCGGATTTGGCGTTAAAATTCCCCAATCAAAGAGAAATGAATAGAAATTCGTTTATAGGGAGATCGCCACTGTTTTTTAAATTATAATTCAATCTTTCGAAATCTTTTTAAAGCCGATCAAATTAGCCTGCATTTAGAGTCTGCGGTGTCTGGACGGGGGTTGGCGAGCGTAGCTCGTAGGGGGCCGAGCCCCCTAGTTATATAAAAAAAAAAAATACATGTAACCAGTGGTGTAGTCGTAAAAAAAACAGAGAGTAAACGCTTTAAGCAGAGCGTATACCCTAGAGTTTATATACTATTAGCTTTCTTGAGAAACAGAGAGTATACGGTGTTCCTTAAAAAAATCCAGAAGGTATACGGCGTATACCCCCCCCCCCCCCCGTATACCCTCCACTACATCAATGCATGCAACTTTAAGTAACCTTTTAAATAGAAAATAAAATCGAGACATATTTAATTCTTTAGTTTCTCTACCACATAAAAAAATGTCTATCTGTTCTTCCAAAAATGTCTGTTATTAGTATAGATATTCACAAAGAAAACACAGGGTCATTCGCAATTCGAGCATCCCTCTTGATTTGAACACAGCCAATTGAATGTGAGATATTCCCAAATTAGCCAATAGCGTCTTAAAAGGGTATTGGAACCACCCCCAGCCTGAAATAACGTCTAAACTTCCAAAAAGCTATTGTTGCGACATCTGTTAGCGTACAGATAAACAAATCGGTTTAAGTAGGCTGTCACTCTCGCCAAAAAATTCGAATTTCGCCAGCACAATTTAACTCAAAAAATACATTTAATGAATTTCAATTACAAAAAAATCTTACACCGCACTTCTGCAAGATCAATTTGCATATCATACCCCATTTTCAAATATTTTTGTGGGTAATTTCTAGAGAAAATGAATCGGACATAATTTTCATAAAACAGTCAAAAATCAATTTTAACAAATTTAAAATTAAAAAAAATCGTTCACGGCACTTTCAGAAAGTCAATTTACATATCATACTCTAATTTTAAATATTTATGTGGGTAATTTTCGGAGAAAATGTATCAGAAATAATCTACATTTTAAAGACTTTTTCGAAATACACCCTTAAGGGACTCAAGTTCTTTCTAAACAGATCCCAGCTTACAGATAAGATTTTCCATGCTAAGGTTTTCACAAGGGAACTAAACATGAAAAAAAATATATAAATAAAAGTATCAGAATCTGGCAAATATAAACTTTTGACTACATTATTTTATAAATGAAATTTCAAGTTTTCCAATTTGAAAAAATTGAAAAATAGCCCTTCAGAAAAAAACTGAAAAAAAAAAAAAAAACGTTTTTTTTCCCCAAAGTTTCCGTTTTTTTTTTTTTTTTTTTTTTTTCCGAGCATTCCCGGACATTAATTGAGATAGAATTTTGTTCGCAAACCTTTTATTTAGTCAAAAATACACGGTGTTATATATGGAAAAATTAAAAACGGATTTATTGGCAAATTTAAATTTTAATTGTTGCGCATGCAGTATGACTGACATTAATTGCGATAGAACTTTGTCCGCAAACCTTTTATTTAGTCAAAAATACACGGTGTCTCACTTCAAATATATTAGATCCTAAATATCCATATTGAAAACAAATCGATAATATTTACCATTCAATATATTCAAGCAAGCATTCAATTGATGCTTGCTTGAAGAGTGGAAGAATTCGCTCCATTTGCTTGAGTTTCGTTCGTAAGTTTAACAGTAACGTAGGTATTCTAACGATATTTTCAAAAGACTTTCTTTGATTTGTGTGAAATGTTATGATATTACAACAAGTGCCGAAAATGTCTACCATCCACGTTCAAACAAAACTGAATTGGACGTTTCATAATTCGGAGTGTGGTTGGTAGTACATACAATGTTACAGACAGAATTACGCTTTACTCACAAAACCAGGAAAATTAAATTCAGTAAATCAGCTGAATCTATTATCTATGCTAATAAAATAAAAGATACTCTGTCTGTGAGTCCTTGTGCGTATGTGTGTGTGTAAGCGATGGCTAGGAAAATCTTCCGCGCGCTTGGGTCTGAAAATTTGTATGAGAATAGTCCAAGGCAAGTCCTGATGCACCTCAAACTCGGATATTTATTTTTTAATAATTAGCCGAGGTATTAATTAAAAACTCAGAAAAAAGCGATCTTTTTCTGCAAATTGGCTGAGACACGCTCGCGCATGCTCAGTCCTTTCTTTCTCGAGCAGGTAGATGAGAAGAACTAAATGCTGCATTTGTTTTGGCCGTTTGTCTTAAAGGTATATTCAAATCCAAACTTCTTATTTTCTTGAATTATTTTTAAATCTATTTGTGTCCTGAAACTCATCAAATTAGCAGATTTTCTTCTTCATGAACTATATAATGTGCGCTGCTTGTCTCTTTTTTGATAAATGCAGAATATATTGCAAAAAATGCTGTCAAAGTAGGTGTTTTGAATCGAATTTCCCGAAGCGAGGGAGCTGGGAACGAAATAAAGGGTCATACAGAGAAAATAATTGCTTATAAATCAAGTTCTAATTAATTGAACGAAAAATGAAAACACACGGCCGCTTATACATCTCTTCAAAAATCATGTCAGCAAGTTTCGTGTTTTTACTTTAAAAAATGAGTCTGAAAATGTGTCCGAAAATTTTGAGTTTTTCAGAGTGGGAAAATATTTTTTTGAGTTCACCCTTAAGTTAGCTAGTCACTCAATTTCCGAAATCCCCCTCGCTAATGCTAAGTCTATGGGTGTAGAATGCATTCGTATATCTAAAATATCTCCTCACGAAATTAACGTTTTTAATTGCTTTTTTCTATGTTTCTCTTCTTAAAAAAATTTTACTTTTTTTCTTAGTTTTCAAAAGATTTCTAAAATCTAGGCTTAATTTAATATTATATGTGTTAAAAGATGACAAACTGTGGGTAAGATTTTAACATTTCATATAAAATTAAGTCTATATTTTAGAAATATTTTGAGAACTAAAAAAAAAAAAGACATCCATTAAGGAGACCAGGTAAGCGAAATTTGGGGGAAAAAATAGATTTTTACTTTTTTATATCATTAAATAGTTTAAACTTATCTTTCCAACGATGTGTCACACACAGGGGTGTAGTGGAGGGTATACGGGGGTATACGCCGTATACCCTCTGGATTTTTTTAGGAACACCGTATACCCTCTGTTTCCCAAGAAAGCTATAGTATATATACTCTAGGATATACGCTCTGCCTTCAGCGTATACCCTCTGCTTAGAGCGTATACCCTCTGTTTTTTTTACGACTACACCACTGGTCACACATGTTTATATATTAAAAAAAGAAGTGTTGGAATTATTCATTCTTTCTAAGAGTACTTCACAGCTTAATGGCCATTTACATCTTTAATTGACTTCTACTCAAAACTCATACTTTGACACAGGGATTTAATGATTTGTTGGGAATTAATTATTTTATGTAGTGAAATCTTACCAAAAATGCTAATTTAAAAATGCCTTTCAATAAATAATTAATTTTCAGGTTCACTTAAAAAGAAAATGGTCTGTTAAAATGCGTAAAGCATGTTACTCAAACTACTCTAAAAATTCTAGACCTCTGTCTTTCTCCATTTTTGAGAAAAAGGTACATAAAGTTGGTGTATTTTAACATGGCGGAGATAGAGCTTACCTGGTCCCCTTAAGAATATTATACAGAAAAAAAGAATTTAAAAATATTAATTTCCCGAGGAGATATTTTAAATAAAGGAATGCATTCAACGCCCATAGACTTAGCATTAGTGAGGGAAATTTGGAAGCTGAGTGACTAGCAGCCTTAACGCACTACGGCCGAGCCGTTCGGGATTAGGGAAAAAAGAAGACATTATAAAATTTCATACTTTTACATCTTAAAAGCCGCAAGAAGCTCGAAAAATATCGTTGTAAACAGTTAAAAAAAAAAAAAAAAAAAATCCCAAAAGTGCATTTTTGCTTTTGACTTTTTCTCCCGTTTAGCAACATTTGCAACAACCCCATGGCTCATTTTCAAAAATACCGACCAATATATATATATTTAAAACTAGGATTTTGTCTTTTTGGATGATGGAATCGGTTTTCAAAAATACGAATTTTAACTCTTTCAAAACATTCGCGAGATCACTATTCGCATTTCAATGAGACGATCTTTTTTTTTTTACACTAAAAGTAACTAAACGTCCGTATTTCCACAAAATTATTTTAGAGCATCTCGGCAAATCGGATTTATATTACCTACAAAAATTTCGAAACGTTCGAATTAATAGAAGTACTAAAAACAAATAATAAAATCTGAGAAATTTTTGATGAAAACGCTAAAACGTGGGGGTATTTCGGCGCGACCCGATTAAAATTTTAGAAAGTTCGGACGATAAAAAACATTTTATGTTTAAGGACCAGACGCGAAAACAAACAACAGCAAAAAAGCGAGAATAAAACATTCATTTTACAGCTAGACACCAGTATGTTTTTTTTTTTTTATGAAATGTTTACACGGGCTGCAAAACCGTTCTAATTATAATCAATAAAAATTTCAGAGAGACAAGAAAATGTCTTCTTACAAATGCTTTTACCGCTAAATATCAATATTATTTCTCGAATTTTTTAAATCATACAAATTTGAGGTTTATTTAAAGTTATTATCACGGGCCCTGGCAACGGCGGAGGCGGACCAGTCAGCTAGTATAGCAAGTAAGACGTATCTATGAGAAGTGTACGCTGCCAATATTGGCCATCACAAGGTGCGTTACCACCACTGACTCCGGACGCTGCGATAGAACCCCACTCAACACGTAAAAGAGGGGCCGGAACAGGCTCAGTTTAGAGTCACTATTATATCATCGACCCCCAGGGCCAAAACTAGCCATTTTTACGCCTGGGACAAACATGGCTCCCCCCCCCCCCTCTTTACGCACAATAAAAGTTATCGACCGCAGGTAACCTACGGGGGGGGGGGGGGGGGAGGGAATCATTTAATAATAATTAAAATGCTAGCAAGACATATGTAAACAACGCTCCCATACGATTAGCTTTAGCATTAAGAGGCTACACTAGTCACAAAAAAAATTGGAACGCTAATATTAAACCTCTGGGAGCGTTCTTTAAAAAAAATTTCACTTTATTATTAATAGTTTTTTTTTTCTTGCTTAGAATAGCTGAGATGGAATTCTAACCAGCATAGCGTTTACTTTTTCGATTTTGATTGCAGATTTTTTTTTTAAATATAAAGTTACTCTTTCACTTTCACAAATTTGGAAAGAACGCTCTCATAGGTTTAACATTAGTTTGCGAGTTCTTTTGTATTTAATATACATATATACATTTTTGTATGAAACGACAAACAAATCTTCATTTGGCGCCCCCCTTCGCCTTTCGTTCTGGCGCCCGGGGCACATGCCCCCTCTGCACGCCCCCCCCCCCCCTAGGTTCGGTCCTGTCGACCCCAAATGTGGGACTTCACAGAAGAATCACCACTACCTGAATATTGTTTTGTTTTGTTGTTTTGTTCTGAATACCGATTTTGTTTGTATAGCTAAAAAGCAACTCATCCCATTAATCCATTTCACCTACGAGGCTTTTAAAAGAATTTTCCAAAATATCTTACGAACCCAGAGGAATAAAAGTAGATTATTTTTCCTTTGTTACATAAATTCAAGAAAATCGTGAATTGAAAAATGTGCGTAATCTTCTTTATGCAAATCGACTGCGAAGGAAAAATTTAAATAGCCTGAGTTGCTTTCTGAATTAAATAACGTTAACAAATGATACAACGACACCATTCGACCGTTGTTTAATCGTAACAAAACGCCGATAAACATCCGGCAATATACAAAGGAATCTTTTGTTCTTCAAAAAACACAAGAGAGCGCGCGCCCGGAGCGTAAAACCATGCAATGAGGATGTCAGCAGCATCGGCATTCCTCTTTAGAACGCGTGGAGCATCCTAGATAGATGAGGAGTTGGCAGGACTCCAGATGATAAGACGTTAAGAGTGATTAGAAACAATTTATGTTAATTGAATGAGTTGGAGTGGAACAAGGGATGTTTAAAACAAAAACATGGATTATGTACAATGTTACGAAGCATCAGGACGATCTTACTAAATTCGCAGCTTTCATTGTCACGGGAGATAAAGTAATCAAGAGGATGAGCTGTCCGTCATATTTTTAAGTAATTACGCTGCTTGAGAAATAAATGTTCAGGTGTAGTCATAATTTCTCTCATATAATAATATTTTAATGAGATTGATTTGCTTTCAATAATTTATTTTTAGGTAGATTTCGTATGAAATACTACCTATTACATTCTCCCCTATGTTGGAATTTCGGAAATTTTTTTGCAGATCTACACCGATCATGACCCCTAGAACCCCAAACCACCCCCAGTAAAAAACTTTATCTATCTATCTATCTATCTATATATATCACTTTTTTATGGACACGATAACTTCCATAATTCTGCTCAAATCTTTTCCAAATTGGGCATAAAATCAATGGGCATAAAATCTCGGTCAAGTTGGTTAATGGGCAAAAACAGACCAAGGGGGTGGAAATAGGGAGAGGTTTTGTGAAAAACGAAAAAACCCCATAACTTCATAATTATAATACATATCGACTCGGTTTAAAGTTTTTATTACTTCTTAAAAAAAAAAAAGGCCAAAAATGTATGTATGACAGATTTTTGATAAAATTAAAAATGGGCTCAAGGGGCGAAAAAAATAGGGTTTTAGCGAGAAAAAAATTCATAACTTCGTCAATTCTTAAGATATCAAATCCAATTAAATTTATTATAAATTATCTTAATATTATCAACAACTTTTATATTGACAGGTTTTTGATAGGACTAATTCTTACCGCAAAAAAAAGTTAAAAACGAAAAAAAAGGGGGGGGGAGGGGGGGGTTGAAGAAGAAAAAAATCCGTAACTTCGTCAATTCACAAGATATCGAATCCAGTTAAATCTATTATACATCTTCTGAATATTATCTACAACTTTTATACTGACAAGTTTTTGATAGGACCAATTCTTACAGCAAAAACAAATTAAAAATGCATAGAAGTTGGAGAAAAAAATATCGTATTACTCACATTCAAACTGCTTATTTTCTGAGTCATTTTTAAATTCATTTTTGCTTTCAAACGCATCCAATTAATAGGGTCTTTTATTCAGAAACTATATAATGTGCCGTAATGGTCAATTTTTTGATAGAGGCAGAATATATTTAAAAAAATTATGTCAAAGTGGGCATCTTGAACCGAATTTCTCGAAGCGACTGTGTTGGAAACGAAAAGTATTGTCCTACTGAGAAAATAATTGCTTATAAATCCTAAGCTTAAGAATCACGACCAAATTCAAAATCCGAATAAAATAGAATCAACCAGTTCTAAACCGAGCCACAGGCTAAATCCGGGTACATCACCGACATGCCTACTTAATTTCAAGTTAATTGGATATTTTTGTAGCAGTTATCGCGGAACAGACAAACAGATTAAGAGATAGAGTAACTATAACAGACAGGGAGAAGCCAAAAACTTTTCGTGCCTCCACAGTAAGCCTTCACTGACGTTTCGGTAATTAAACAGAAATTTGCGTTAAGCATAAGTCACATTAATGTCAGAGGCCTAACAGGTGTGATTGCCAAAATTTGGGATCATTATACGTGTTTCGTATACAAATGAATACAAAAGTTGTACAAGATCCATATAGTCATGTGCTATAGCTTAGAGATTATTTCGAACATTTGGTGCAAATATTATTTTCTTGTTCAATTTGTTATTGGTGCCTTAATTGTCCCCGTGATCAAACCTTTGCTGAAAATTTGACGCTAAACAATGTTCATTGTATTCCCGAAGTTCCATAGAAAAATGCGTAATTGTATTTCTCTAGATATTCGACAAAACGTCTGAAATCGGAAGTGACTTTTGGAGACCCACGAGTAGCAGAAGGTACAAGTGCTCCTCAAGGTTTCGATTTTTTAAATGGATTAAAGAACGGATGGGTAAAGAATAAAAGTTGGAACGGTGAGAATAAAACAGGATTAATTCTCTAGTTAAATATTCTATTCACCACGGGTTTCTGTTCACGGGAAGTAAAAATAATCACCTTGATCACAGTTATTTTCGAGAGGTATATGGCGCGTAGAGGTTTGCACGGACCGAGTTTGGCCCGAGACTAGTATAGTAACCAATTCTCGGGTCGAGCCAGGCAGTCAAAATGAAGGCAAATTTTCAAACGGATCCGGAGAATAAAGATAATTTTTTAATCTGCTGGGGAAAAAAAAAAAAAAAAAAAAAAAGACGGTCGGGACAATAAAAAAATTGAGTGGGCTGACCGGTCCGCTATAACAAATTTAAAAGTACCAAACTAAACTGATAAAATGTGATCAATTTTGAATGGATGTGACTAGGACGAGAACAAGTATAAATGTTCTGCACGAGCCGATGCCAGCCTGACAATAGCAGTACATCAACATAACATGTCCAGCATAAAGATCGACATACCACAGTTATATCGTGTCTGAGTCCGGGCTTAATTTTTTCAGCAGACTCGGGCCAGGTCAAGATCGGGCTTACATCTTACTCTACATACTCGGGTCCGGCCGAAACTGGGCTAAATTGTTCCCAGGACGTATCGGATAAACAATTTGTTTTCTAAAACTAGTACTAGCGATAATAAACTTCTGTTAACAGAATCTTTGGAAATTATATACTTAAATAAATTTAAAATATATTATATATATATATATATGAAATATTTTCAAAAATCTAATTTTTTTTTATTATACAGCTTCAAAAGTTATGATATTTTTAACCATATTTTTTCTTTTATTCTAAACTACATTAATTTTTTTAATGTCTTCTATTTAATGTATAATAGTCTAAAAGTCTAAGTGATTATTAATGTTGTTATTCTGTATTGTATGGCTTGTGAACATATAGTAATCTAAAATATGCTGTAACATTTTCTCATAAATATGTATGCAGTATTCATTAAAATAATCTTAATTGTATGTTAAAGAAAATCGTAATTTCCCGTAGAAATTAAGTCGGACCGCACCTGATTCATTGATTTTTGCACGGGCTAGGCCTAATTTTTGAACGGGCTGGGTGGGTCGTAAACAGAAAAATTATAAACGGTCCGTTCCCGGGCCTGAAAATTTCGGTCCGGGCCGACCCCTAACGGGTGTGTGTGTGTGTGTGTGGGGGGGGGGGGGGGCATCCTGATTGGATCTGTAATAGAAGCGTCTTGACAAGAAATAGAAATTAATAAAAATCATCTTGATTTCAACATTTCTGCGTTTTTCTGCCTCTGAAATGATCGCAAAGATTATGTTTAAAAAAAAAAAATGTCCCTATTTGGAACTTTTCTCGTCTGAGAAACATATTTTGAAAATTCTTCCCAGTTTCCATAAAACAAGCATATATAGTAAAATTTGTAAATTTATTTGAACTATTATTTTTTTAAAAATAAGTTTAGGATCGAAGAAATTGTGTGACAAACTGTGTTTCAACAGAAATTAGAGAGTTTGTTCTACTCTGATTGCTCCTGATAGTCAATTGGGAAATAAGCAGTTATAATTTATACTTTTGTCACTTTTTGAAATTATCCATTCCATTTTTTAAACTTTCCAACAAATTTGAAAAATGCTTATGAATTCGGTTTGTCCATCTGTCGCTTGTCTGTTTGTTTGTGCTGTAACTCGCATAAATGTACTCGCGTAAATGCAAATAATATACGCTATTGAGGTTTATGACACATTCGGTATTGAAAATAGAGTGCGTCGCGTTTATAGTTCCGCTACAGGAACAACCTAAAGAATTCCGTTACATTCAGGGGCGCCATTTCAGAAATTTCTTGAGGGGGGAAACATTTCTTTGGATTTTGTTGAGTATATCTGAGGAGCACTATACATTGCATTATTGAAGCGAAACATTATTGATACCGTTTGATTATCACAAATCTTTTAAAAATTAGCCAATGTACTCATTAATAATAAGTGCATCTCACTTTGGGTATCTTCCAATCTTGAGTATCTTCCTTAAAGTACTTTTTTAAGGCGAACGTTTTACTTTCGTAAAATCTGACGTTATTTTGACTTTTGTACAGTTTCAGAAAAAAAAAAATAGCAACACTTGATGACCGATACATTTTGAAATATCAAATTCTTTGAGGGGGGGGGGCAATTTCCCCCCTCCCCAAATGGCGCCCATGGTTACATTACGGTCTAGGGGGAAAATCGTTTGAAGTTGTATTTCAATGATGTTACAATAATTCAAAAATATTGAAATTGATATATACCACCGAGATGCACAACAAGATGCTGACTACAGAATAGGATGTGCATGGCATTCATCGTTCATTTAAAGGACAGACAAAAGGATTTGGTTACAGTAGTGTACATGCACAATAATTGCGGAAAGTACGTTTTCTGTTGTGGTATGCGTTTATAAATTTAACTCCTTTTTTGCATATTACATGGTATGTATAAATCCTATACAGGGCCGCACAAAAAATTTAAGTGTGCATTTCCTTTTAATGGCGGAAATTGCTGAAGAGGAATTTTCAACTGTGCTATCAGGGCTGCCACGGGCGACTATTTTCATACTCTGTTCGCACCAGTATTTTTCTAATATGAATTTTAAAGTATATTTCTCTTGCAAATGTTTTCAAAGTATGCGTTAAGGATTTTTGTTTTAAGAAAGTGGTGCCAGTTAGAATAAAATATAGTCGCCTGTGGCAGCCCTGTGCTATGCGTTTTCTAAGTGATCTAAAGAAAAGCATACTATGAAGTATATATATATATACAATAGAGCGCCGATTATCGGAATTTAAATTAACCGAACTTTCAATTATCCGAACAGCCTATTTCTCTCAAAATAAATAAATAAATAAATAAAAATGAACTGAACTTCTAATTCATTTTTGCTTAAATTATAATCTGTGAAGTTCAGATAATGATAAAAAGAGAAGAAGAAAGTTTTAAATAACAAGAAAGTAAAATTAAACACACCAGCACTAACTGGTGCTGCCAGTAGTAAGCCTGGATTAAATGTGAATGTTTTAGTATAGTCAGGAGCATCCCTTAAATTGTGTGACCATTTATCCGAACTAGGGTCGGTTCCGATTTGTTCGGATAATCGACGCTCTACTGTATATATACAAATCTATAGATCGTATAAAGGGCAGCACAAAAGAATCCGAGTATTTTTCCGCCTATTGGCGGTAACTGCTGAAATTGGGTTTTCAAATATGTCATACGTTTTCCAAAAAGTTCACTTAGGAATCCTATTACCCCTTTATTAAACAGTAGATTTTTGTTACAGTATTCTGAATGCAATGTAAAATATTTTAGAATCTATATTTGAAGCATGATTTTTCGTTTTTGTTTTTTCTCAATCTGCACAAAATAGCAAATATTTCACCAAGCAATGAACTATCAGTGACAGCTCCAACGAATTTCTCTTGCTCCAGTTTCTCAAAATATCCTCGCCGATCTCTTAATAGAAGCACGTTTATCAGAAAAGAATTTTCTTTCTCTGTCCTGGGTGTTATAGATCTCTGTGTAATAAAGGGAGTGCCGAGAGGTAATGGGCACCGAGAGTGTGATGTGTCTGCCTCTCATATAATCATTCCTCTCTGGCAGGAATCCAGTTATGAAATGATAAGACGTTAACTATCGATTTCGTCAACTCTCTATTGATTGATATCATACGAATGATAAATGGAAGGGCGGAGAGTTTTGAAGAGTTTAAATCTTTTTAAGATTGTTTTGCATTTTTCATCGAAACGATCGTGATAAGATTGCTATAAAATAAAATGTATTCCCCTGCGATCCGAAACCAATGGTGGATTCAAGGGAGGGGTGATAGCCCCTCCCTTGGGAAATGGTAAAGTGTCTCAAATCTTAGGCAGTTTTAATGTTTAAGATGGATACATTCGTCTTTTCTATTCTTCATTGCATAACAATTCTAAAATACGATTACTAGTCGTATAAAAATATTTATTATATAAGAAAATCTGAAATTTTATATTTCTCATTTTTAATCCTGTCTTAAACGCTTTTGTATCTTTAATTAAAATTATTATCACTCTTAAGTAGTTTAGGCTACAGTTAGTATTCTGGTCTCTTACGGCTTCCTAAGTTTTAGAAATACAGCTACTCCTATATAGGGCGTAAAGTTAGCGCCAACTAGGAAGCCCGGGAAATTCCTAAACTGCTCAATTGTTATTAAAGCTATTGTTTTAGAACTTTTCCAGTTATACAGTGATTAAAAATTAGCAATTACGAATGAGTTCAACGGCTAGAAGTTAGCCTTTACGAGGGTTAAGAATTCAGCCAGTTATCCATAGCTGTTGCATAAATGTTTCTTATTGAGTTTCAAAGCACTCTTTATAAACTACTTTAAAAATATAGAATCAAGCTGTTTTATCATATGCATTAAACTTCTTTCAAATACTTGTTGCAATTATTCTGGAGATAGGAAGCCCATTGCCCTCAGAACAGGTATAGACGACAATAAGTTTTTGCAATACTTTTCATCCATGAATGGAGAAAAAATCACTAAATTTAAAGAGGAAATAGCATTTCTTTTCTCTTTTTGAAAGACTATAAAACATCGCCAGGCTTAAGACAAAAACAATCTCAAACAAGTATTGGTAGAAAAGTTGGTCAGGCTTGTTATAGTGGAATGTTTGTTTCAATGGGTCGTTCTATTGGATGCAAAAATAATGCTGCTTGAATGGTTAAATATATCGAAAATTTTTGATTAGTCGTTAGGATGAGAAAGTCGTTACAATGGATGTTCGATAGCATGGAGCATCGACCGTAATTGTATTGTACAGTTATTTTTTATTAGGTGATGTTGTAAATTCATTGTTAGGTGATGTAAATTCAGAGTTGTAATATCTCCCCTCCCGTGAAGACTCCCTATATCCAGCCTTGTCCGAAACCAAGAATATAATAATGTAAGATATAAAATTTCTCCTATAAAGATGACAATATATATATAAACACGATATTAAACAAATATTCATTCCAGTATTATAAACTTTTGCCACATTCCAGAGAGTTTTCACTGAAAATGTCAACCAGTAATTTTTGGTAAAATTTATTTATACTTTTCTCCTAATTGGAAAGGATCGGTAAGTCAACAATTTTGTCAGTCAGTAGATTCAAGAAAGCGCGTTGGCTCCGTATGAATGTCAAATACCTGCATGTAATATCAGTCATGTGCAAAGTCCTATCGCTAAAAGATCAGTAGGTGGGAGAAAGGAACGGGACCAGGAAAATCTCTCTATACGGTAATGATCAAAATTATGGGAAAATGTTGAGACCTATTAAGTCTTCTGCCCCTGTGGTGCCTCTAAATGGAAGCTACACTACCTCCTTTTGAAAAGTTCTTACGGGAGGGGAGGACGGGGGGCCTCTCTTATTCTTCCACAACTCATTGAATGAAAATGTGACTGTCACAAACATCTACTAATAATCACTGTACTTAAATTTTGCTTAGCGTGTCGCCTACATATGGCCATTGTAACAAACTTTAACTTTTTCAATACTAACACTTAATTTTCACATTATATTTGGGTTCTTCGGTAAATTTTACATTCGATACCAAACGGAAAGTCATTCGGTCAAATAGTTTAGGAATTATGCAGGTTTTAAGTTTGGAACTCTTAATGCTAAATTATATTTTAATCTTTGCAAAACAGGTTACAATGCGGGTAGTTTTTTAAGCCATTTCCAGAAACTTTTAATATGCGAATCCAAAATTATAGCTTATTCCGCGAAATAGTTTTTGAATTATGCATAAAAAAAGTAGCCACATTGCACTCTGTTTTGAAACGATTAAAGGAGGTTCCAAACTTTAAACCAACATAATTCCTAAAGTACTAGAGCGAATGAATTGCCGTTCGGTATCCAAAGATAACATTGACTGAAAAATCCAAATATGATGCAAAAATTAGGTGTTAATATTGGAAATTTTAAAATTTGTTACAGTTTCTACATTTAGGCAATCCCTTAACCAAAATTTAAGTATACCATTAATTGGTAGATATATGTTATTATTAATCGATCGTTGTCAGTGACATTTTTATACGGCGATTTTGCTAGAGAGTTTGTAGGGGGAGGGGGTTGATTTTTTTTCCTTCAATACTATATCCGCTTAAGACCGGCAGATTTTTGGTAGAAATGAAAAGTTTTGGTGGTTTCCCCTATTAATAGGATCATTTGGTTGAAAAAAATATTTCAAAAAATACCCGATATCAGGTTATGCCAAGGAAGGATCCACGCAATTCTGTGGGTGCAGGCTGGACTTTTTAAATCGCACAAAAAGAGGAATTTTTTTCTTTTTCTTCAGGATCATCTACACTATTGTGTAGGTCAGGTCTTAAGGGGATTTTCGTAAAAGTTATAATACAAAATAACTTGAAATGGCAAAAAAATTATATATATATATATATATATATATTTAAACTTTAAAGCTTTATGACTTTCAAGCTTTGCTTTTTCTTAAATTTTTAGACTCTTTAAATAAAATTTTAAATCTTTTAAGATTTTCAAATCTAAAAGCTGAGGAAGACTCTCCAATATTAACTGTGTTCCCGAAATTCGGACAGTTACATCATCTTTTCCTAACATAACTGAAAATGTTTCAATTTCAGAATTTAATACGAACATTTTTACGGGAACACTGAGAAAAATATGCTTAAAAAATAAGAGGGGGAAAAAACGTAATTTTTGATTTATTTTCCTAAAAGTGCGGTGAATTACCTGCCTGTGAATTCCTGGAAGTGTATTCTATATACATTTTTTTTTTTTTTTCAGTTTAAGACTGTTCTTCAATCCAAACTTAGTGCTTTCTAACACATTCAAGTGTCCATTTTCAGTCATAAATGCATAAAAAGTGGTAATTCAGGTGCTCATTAAAATTCCAGTGAAACTATCAGCGTTTTTCATTTTACTATAAAAGTAAATCACCTTTCAGAAAATGCTATCAAAGTTGGCATTTTAAATGGATTCCTGGGATGTCATTAATTAGTATCAACATAAGAGCTCTCATTAATTAGTATCAACCGAGGGGCTTCATTAATATTGCATAAACTTTATTTACAGCATATCTTATTTATAGTAAAATGGGATAAAAGCGTTCTTTTGATTAGTTTGCACCTGAATGCGAATGCCTGAAAACTTCTCAGAAATGAAAATATAAATGCATCAGAAAATTTCGTGATATTGAACAAAAAATAAATAGATGAGTTTCTTTAAGAAAATTGTTAAGAAAAATAGTGGTTTGACTTTGATGAATGATCTAGATTAGCTTCAACTTGATCTCAAAGTAATTTAAATATGCCCCAATTTTAAATATTTTACAAGATTTTAAAATCTTATCTATAAAATGTGATTAAAATATTTCGTCTAAATTATTTTTTCTTCGGCCAATCTCTTATTTCTGAAATGTTCAAATAACTTTATTTTATTGAACCACTGACGAAAAACATTATTCAAATATCAAGAAATTTACCGAAGTTACATACAAACAGGGATGTAGTGGAGGGTATATGGTGGTATACGCCGTATACCCTCTGGATTTTTTAAGGAACACCGTATACCATTTATTTCTCAAAAAATTATAGTATATACACTGTAGGGTATACTCTCGGCCTTGAGCGTATACCCGCTGCTCAGAGCGTATGCCCTCTGTTTTTTTACGACTGCAGCACTGCATACAATGACCCGTTGTATCGCGGTTTTTTATATCACTCAGTTGAGATATTGGGATCCCTTTTTATATATCTCCCTAAAGAAAGTTATTCTTTAAAAGCACTCTTAAGTAACTTTATCTTTATATGTGCATCGATTGCAACAAATATAATTGTATATCATTATTTTATTAAGAAAAGTATAATAAGCGTTATAAATTAACTTTTTGGGATATGTATGAAATATTTTACTGTAGGTTATCATCTAGTTTAATTCTTTAATATCCTCGATTACATATGTTCAATTTCCGGAAATTTTGATGGCGTAGAAATTTTTTGTTTTGTTTTTGTTTTCAATTATTATTTTAAAATATAAAATAATAACATTTAAAATTTATACACACTAGATTTTTTTTTCGCTTTAGATTAATATACTACAATTTTATTTTTTATGAAATAAAATTGCAGCCTCCTAATATCTGCAGTATATTCACAATTCACATATGTGAGCTGAGCTTACATTAAAATAGTAATTCATTTTGAATGAAAAAAAAATTGCATAAAAGATTTCTTCCCCATCTTTTCATTAAATATTTTGTAAATTTTTTCTTTTTTTTTATCAATAAAATTTCTGTGCTATACTAGTCTAAGAATCTCAGTGAAAATGCTTAATTTATACAATGTTTAGAAAGTTTTCAAATAGAATGTGGAAATTCTTAATTTATTTAAGATATAATTCATAATTTTTTTAAATAATTACGATTTTCATTTCATTCCCAGCAAAGTTTATAACATTTAGAAATAAAGTACTAAAATTCTTCTGGAATATTTTAGAAAACTTTAAAATGTGAAACATTTTTAAATTGAACATACAATATTACTTTAAAGAACATTTTAACTGTTTTGGAAGCTATTTAAATTTTTAGGATGAAAGTAAAAGATATAGGTTAAGTGTATTTTATGCCTAGAAAATATATAATTAAATAAAAATTACTAATAAATGTTAATTGAATTACATGTATTTTTTGTACATCCTCTCAGAAACTGTAATAACGCTAACTTGCTTTGAGCCAGGAATCACCGAAAAATAGGTAAATCCGGGGAATTTAAAACTGCAGATTCTGCGTAAACATCCTCCATCCCCAAAAGATATTTTTGAGACTAAAATGTTTATGAGAAACAGATTGGTGAGCCAAAAATACATCATGTGCTCTAAAAATAATAAATTTTGAGGAAGAGAATCGTATTACGTCTTAGAATTTTTATGTGTTCGTGAAGAGAATAACACATGGAAATCTGACATTACACGAATGCATTATTGTCATAGTGAACTAACATTATTTAAATTAGAATTATTGAGTTAGGGAAACATGAGTACATGTTATTTAATATACAACATCCGTCATTTTCAAGATTGCGGATTATCACTTTTCGTACACACATAGTAATAAAGCAGGTGCTGTTAATCATGATAAAAACCCGATTGGAGAAATATTGGTATTTTGTACATTTTGAGGTTATCTGATTCCGTTTTCGCTATCTTTTAGAATAATTCTATATGTATGGGGGCATTATTATTTTATTATTATTTTTTTTTTTTATGTTTTCTGATCACCAGAGTCCGTTTTTTATGTTTTATAGATGATGTGCTTATGCATGTATGCGTGTATTATTTTTATTATTTTATGTTTCCTGATCACCAGAGTCCGTTTTCGGTGTTTTATAGGTGATGTGCCTATGTACGTAATGTATGTATACGTGTATTATTATTATTTATATTTTCTGATCACCAGAGGCCGTTTTTGGTGTTTTATAGATGATGTGCCTATGCATGCATGTATGTATGTATGCGTGTATTATTATTTACATTTTCTGATCACCAGAGTCCATTTTTGGTGTTTCATAGATGGTGTGCCTATGTATGTGTGTGAGAATACGATTGTGCCCCAACTATGCTTTCGAATGAGCTGCCATTTGGTGAACATGTTACAGGGCACTTTTTCAAGAGCTGTATTACATTTTTGTACAAATCACACATGGCATACCTAAACCATTTTTCAATCATTTTATCACGAAAGTTATATATATTTTAATAAATTCACTTGCCTGTGTTTTCTACATTAGGGTTTCTACACAATTCTGGTAAAAAAATTTCCTGCCTTTTCCAAGGTTTTTTCCGACCTTTTTCAAAAATTTCACTGACATTTTTCGATAAAAATTCGTCTTATATATTATTGTAAAACCCTTCTCAATGGGCAACTTTAATCTAGATAAATGCTTAAAAAAAGTATGCGCTGTTTAAATTTCAGATTTTTAATAATTTTTCCTATTGTTAGATAGTTTGCATGAATTTTATGTAAAAATTTTAATTCAAAATTTCTTCTTCTTTTACAATAACCGAGATTCTTATAGAAAGTAGTACATGAAAAATCCCTTGACTTTTCCCTGATCGCTTCAAATATTTAAAAATTTCCCTGACATTTCGAATAAATTTTCGAATCCTGACTTTTCTCTGTTTTCCAGACCCGTAGGAACCCTAAACAAAGCGCAAAAAAGCCCTGAATTTTTCATAATAGAATTCCCCCCCCCCCCCCAGCACACAAATATAAATAAATAAAAATGTATTGTAACGGAAGTTTTTGGAAAACAACACGAATTACATCCAAAAATTGAGACGTGATTTTCAAGATATACATTGAATGCTTATAAAAGGGTGTTTTAAAAAAAAAAACATTTTTATTTTCATACTCATTTTTTTAATACTATTTCTTTTAAAATAACAGGAATCGTGACGTCCCTTTAACAGAACCAGACCCGATTATTTGTACCGGTTCTACCGCCCCCCCCCCCCCTCCCATTTCTCCGTGGCCCTGTAGTCAACCTCTCCTAGAATTAAGGCTATTCTTAACTGCTCCGCTGAACAAGCGCAAAACGTTCTGACAAATTTACAAATTCATTTTTTAACGTAAATATATAAAATTGGAAAGCCTGGCCATGGAAGCGATTTGGAATTGAACTGTTTTTTCCATTTTTTGATCAATCAATTACCCACTGGGTTATAAGGGATATCGATCACGTGACAAACCCGTTTTTCGCCGCTCTTGGGTAATTTTTCTACTTTCGCACGGAAATTCGGTTCAAAAGGTCCACTTTGACATTATTTTCTGAAAGATCTATTACGTTTGCAAAAAAAAAATGGAAAAACAGCTCGATGACATAGTTTTTGAACAACAGCTCCAGCTAGTTTCATGCATTTTCGAACAAAAATAAATTAAAAGTTATGCCAGGACGTTGCCCTTTTCGATTTGAGAACAGCCTTAAAAAAAAAAAAAAAATAAAAAAATAGTGATTGTTCAGGTGAGCGAGAGGGTAGTTTCTAAAAACCTCATAGTAGAAAAAGTTTTATATTTTTATTGGTACAGCTTCTCTTTGCTCTGAGAGAAATTTTACACTGTGAAAAAAGACAAATGTTTATTAATCTAGGAAAATCTGATATAACCACAAACCGATATAGTTTCGTAATTTAAGGGTGTATTCAAATCCAAACTTCTTATTTTCTGAATTATTTTTTAATTCGTTTTTGTTCTGAAGCGCATCCAATTGGCGGGTTCTCTTATTCAGGAACAATATAATGTGCCGTGCTTGTCGATTGTTTGAGAAAGGCAGAATATATTTCAAACAAGTAAGAAAAATCATGCGTTATAGATTATGAAACACTTTCCAACACTCCCTGAAAGCTTTAACGAAACTTCGTTACTTAAGGAAATAAGGTGTATGTGAATACTGTGTGTAACTTTAAGATTGAAGACAAATAGTTTTCTTTTTCACATTTTTATCACACAGCACACAAATGTTACAAACAATCACAAACACTGAAAAACATGTAGAATGATGAGGTGACTTTGGGGTAATAACCCGCTGTTAGAACAAGTGACGTTCATAAAACATCTTTTGGGGAATACTCCCGCTATAAGCAACAGAATAATTGGGGATAAGACCCGCTATAGCATAATGTGCCACAATGGCAGCTCAAGAACAACATACTATACTTGGGGATAACACCCGCTCGAATACACAATGTGCCGAAATGGCAGCTAAAGAACAACTATATACTTGGGGATAAGACCCGCTCGAATACACAACGTGCCGCAATGGCAGCTAAGCCACAACTGAACTGGGTCACATGACCGCAAAGCTACGGAGCTCGTTCGGCATGCGCACAAGGTCCGAACATGCCGCCCCGCGTTGCAATGTGCGTAGCACATTCAAAATATTAAATACACTATAAATACAAGAACTAAATAAAATACCAATACCACAAAATAATATTACAATACAAATACAATAATAATAAGTAGCAACAATAAGGACTATACAATACAATAAAATTAAATTCTTTGTTACAAAATTTAAGCTATTTTCTAAAAATAGTTCTATATTGTTCTTAAGAAAAGTTGAATGTAAAATAACATGTAAATCTTAGGTGCACCTTAAAATACATAAACAATGAGAAATAAGTATATACATTAGATTTCATTAAATTTCGGAAGAAATATTTTGTTACTAAGCTAACGAAAATCGCGATATAAACCTTAATCTCTTCCTGAAATTCTGCATTTTGTACTAATCTAATTAGAGAAACTTCTGAATTTTTTATTTCTGGGCTTGTGAGGCTGCCTCTGCGCCGGTCTGCTAACTTACATTTGCAATTGTGAAAACACCTATAAACATATGCCAATATGCGAAGAATACTATAGTATTTACCACTTATGTTGAGAAAAAAATTTACTTCTTCAGGATTCGTGAAAAGAGAAAGAGAAATATTAGAATTGAAATCATTACAGTTATTTTTATATTTTGATTTAGTCTCGGGAAAATAATCTGTTTCTGGCACAGAAATAGTTTCTTGCTCAGTCACTAAGTCATCAGCTGCTAGGAATTTTGGTCCCCTAAACCACATTGGATTCTCTACAAGAGAATTAACACTCGCACCTCTGGTCAAGAGATCGGCAGGATTGTCCTTGCTAGAGCAGTGATACCAAGAGTTCGAATCTGAAAGTGCATTAATCTCTATGACACGGTTTGCCACAAACTGCTTCCATCGCTTTGATGATCCTTTGATCCAGAATAAGGTTATTTTGGAATCTGTCCAATAGTACACCTTCGATGTGATTTTTTGATCTAGGATGGGTTTTACTTTATTGGTCAGTCTTGCACTTAGTAAGGCTCCGAGAAGTTCTAGCCGAGGCAGAGTTATCTCCTTTATCGGTGCAACACGACTCTTTGAAGTCACGAGATTGACTTCCACACCACTCTCTCTTTTTATTCTCAGATAAATTGCAGATCCATACGCTATTTTACTAGCATCAGAAAAGGCGTGTATTTCTACAGCTATTACTTGATTCAAGCAACCAAGAATTTTCCTCGGAATTTTTAATTCTGCTAAATTTGGAAGTTCTTCGAGCCACTTTAACCATTTTTCGTGCACATTAGTTGGTAACTGTTCATCCCATGCTGTCTTCTTTAGCCATAGTTCTTGGAACAGGCATTTTATTCTAATGGTGAATGGCGTCAGCATGCCTAACGGATCGAAGATTTTACCAACTGCTTGCAATAGTAGACGTTTTGAGCTTTTTTGCGATGACAAGAATTCTATTAAACCTTTGACTTCGAATGTCAGACAATCTTCTTCTGTTTTCCAGGACATTCCTAATACCTTGCTTAGATTGCTTCCTAGGCTTATTGCAGCATGTTCTGCTTGAATATTTAAACCTTCCTTTTGCCAGCACTGCAGTAACGCTTCATCATTGGTTATCCATTTTCGAAGAATCATTCCTGCTTCAGACATTATTTTGTTAGCATTCAGGGAAACATCAAGAGCTTCTTGCAGCGTATCTTCGCCAGATATAAAATCGTCCACATAAATATATTTATCGAGTAGGTGAACAGTTCTTGGGTGTAGGTTCGTAAACCGCTTGATGTGCTCCTTTATGGTAGCAGATAGCAGGAATGGAGAGGCATTGACTCCAAAAATAACACGTTTGAATCTGAAGACCTTGAAAGATTTTAAACCATCATCATACCACAGAAAACGGACAGAATCCCGATCTTTTTCAGCTAGTGAGATTTGAAGGAACGCCTTCTCGATATCAGAAGAAAAGGCAATTTCGTATAATCTGAAGTGGATTAAAATCTCAAATAGAAGTGGATTTAAGTTGGTGCCGGGCCATAAACAATCATTAAGGGACAAATCATTGTTATCATGAGAGCTGGCATCGAAGACGATTCGGACCTTTGTAGTAAGTTTATCTTCTTTATAGACCGCATGATGGGGCAAATAATAAACTGCCCTGTCTAAAACAGGTTCATTTTCTTGCACCTGCTCTATAATTCCTTGCTTTAAATATTCCGTGATTATTTCATAATATTGTCGAAAAAGCTCTGGGTTTCGATAAAATTTTCTTTTTAGACCTTCCAAACGCTGTTTCGCAACATTAAAATTATCATTTAAATCCTTCCAGTCTTTTTTCCACGGTAACTGAACTTCATAACGATCGCCTACAAATTTGACAGTTTTATCGAATATTTGTTGTGCTTGATCAGTTTCCGATATTTTCGGATCATCATGTTTTATGCCTATAGACTCAAGCTCCCAAAATTGTTTTAAATTATCATTTATTTCATCGAAATCTCTAACGAAATTGCACATAGTAATATTGTTTGTTTGCGTGTTCTCCTCTAGCGCCCCAGTTGGGATCCATCCAAAAACAGTGTCTTGCAGAAAAAGTTTATCATTTATCTTAACTGAATTATGCTTTAAAATTCTATAAAATAATTCAGCGCCAACCAATGCGTGAACTTTTCCCGGTTTGAAAAATGTGGGGTCTGCCAATTCCACAATATTCGGTAAATTAATGTCCGATACATTTAATTGCTTTGATGGAATTACATCCGTGATTTTGGGAACAATTAAGAAATCTATATTCTCCCTGAAAGAGCCATCTTCGTTTGTAATTACAC
This sequence comes from Maratus speciosus, assembly GCA_963932465.1. Classification (NCBI taxonomy): domain Eukaryota; kingdom Metazoa; phylum Arthropoda; class Arachnida; order Araneae; family Salticidae; genus Maratus; species Maratus speciosus. The sequence continues at coordinate 149,408,670 of OZ010791.1, forward strand.
TCGAAATTTTATTTTTTACATTATAAGTATAACCGTTTAATCCTGTAACGGGTACATTAATTATCCTTTTTTTAAATTTCAGCATGTCAGCGCAATCCTTAGTTAAAATATTGACATTGCTAGCATTATCCAAAATGACTCTAAACCTTCGTTTATTTCCGAAATTATCTTCTATAAAAACAAAGCATGTACTCAATAAAATTGATTTTCTTTCTTTACTTATATTATTCAAGGTCTTTAAAGATTCGTCATTATTTACCGAAATGTTTTTCATTTCTCTATTTACCGCACCTGCAAGAGGGGAGGAAATTTGGGGGGAAGCCAATTCATTTTTGGATTTATTTTCTTTTTCTCGATGAAGCCATGAGCTGTGTCGCAATCCACAGGTATTACAATTATATTTTGAAATGCAAGAATTTACGCAATGAGAATTATTCAAACAATTAATACACAGCTTATTTTTCTTCACAAAATCGTATCGTTCAGAAACATTCATTTTTCGAAACTGAGAACATTTGTTCAAATTATGAAAAGCCAATTTACACAGAATACAAGTTTTTCCATTCGATTTATCATTCGAATTTAGCATGAAATTTTTTTGTTTGTTCGAAAGAGGAATGTTTTTGTTTAAGGGTTTTGAAGCAGAGTATCTATTTACGCTTTCTAACGTAGAACTGCGGTTTTCCAAAAATGACATTAACTCATTAAATTGCGGGTATTCTGATTTTTTAATCGAATATTCAAATAATTTTCGAGATTCCTTATCTACCTTTTGCAATATAATATTGATAAGGATAGCATCAGACAGATTGTTTTGTTCATATTGTAATACTTTTAAGGCCCTCAAATTTTTATTTACACAATCAATAAAGGATCTCAATTCTTTAGAAGACTCGTAATGTATTTTTTCATAATTAATTATGGCCGATAAATGAGTGTCAATGAGCAAACGTTGATTTTCGAATCTTTCAGTAAGTGCTGTAAACAATGATTCAAAGGAATCGTCTGGACTCTCTAGTTGTTTTGCTTCATTTTTTAGCGATGCTCGCAAATAAAACAGCTTCTGAGCGTCATTTAACTGAGCATTATTTATAATTAAATTTGTAAATTGTACTTTAAAGATTGACCACTCTTCATATTTACCATTGAATGTTGGTAGTGGGATTTCAGGTAACTTAACTTTAATATTATTCGAACTTATAGATTCAATACTATCAGCATGCACATTTATTTCAGAAACTTTAAGATTTTTAAGAAATATGTTGAGACTTACCTCAAGTTTCTCGAGACGATCTTCGAGTTCATCTAACTCGTTTTCGATTTCTGGTAAGTCCTTAATCTCAGGGATATCATAATATTTATCCCGTATTTCCGATACTTTTGCTTGAAGCTCGGGTAATTTTCGAATCTTTATTTCGAGCTCGGTACTCGAGTAATTAATTTCGTCTGTATTATCTTTTACGAAATTTTCTAATTTCGTTATAGCACCTTTTAGAGCACCTTTTGTTCTATTTAATTTTTCCATAGCAGCTATTTCGCTGCGAAATCGACGGACCACTCAATGTATGTGAGTACTGTGTGTAACTTTAAGATTGAAGACAAATAGTTTTCTTTTTCACATTTTTATCACACAGCACACAAATGTTACAAACAATCACAAACACTGAAAAACATGTAGAATGATGAGGTGACTTTGGGGTAATAACCCGCTGTTAGAACAAGTGACGTTCATAAAACATCTTTTGGGGAATACTCCCGCTATAAGCAACAGAATAATTGGGGATAAGACCCGCTATAGCATAATGTGCCGAAATGGCAGCTCAAGAACAACATACTATACTTGGGGATAACACCCGCTCGAATACACAATGTGCCGAAATGGCAGCTAAAGAACAACTATATACTTGGGGATAAGACCCGCTCGAATACACAACGTGCCGCAATGGCAGCTAAGCCACAACTGAACTGGGTCACATGACCGCAAAGCTACGGAGCTCGTTCGGCATGCGCACAAGGTCCGAACATAAGGTAAATAGGATAACTAAGTAAACATTTAAAAATCTGATTTCAGTAGCCCATAGACAAATATATATTCCAATTCTTTTGAACAGACCTGTATTTGATCTGTATGTTGATATATATACTATGTAATGGGAAAATTTAGTTTAACAAGAAAACGTATAACAACAGGTTGAAATTTCCTTTTCAGCAATTTATACAATTAATTGAAAAAATACTGGAATACTTTTGTACAGCATTGTAGTTTACCTAGTACTTTATTACACGCCACTATTTAGCTAAAATGTAATTCAAACTAAAACACTCTTAAAACTACTGAAACCACATTTCCAGAAATTATCATCCATAGACGATATGTATCCAATTCTTTGCGTGACCCTGTATATCATTTTATCTGTAGTCAACAAACTTTTTTTTAATAAACTAAATGCAGTTCAGCATAAAAATGCATAACTCATTTAAAAACCACCTTTAACCAATTTGCGCTCATAACCCTTACGAATTATTTTGTGTAGCCCTGTATATGAATTATAGCATTTATACACACCATATAGTATGCATAAATGTAGTGAAACATAAAAGCGCATATCATAATTAAAAATGCATTTCCAGCAATCATCGATAATGTACAATACTTCTGATACAATATACGATCTGAAAACTTTTGTGCGTCCCTGTAAATTCTATGCACTTCGTAATATACATTAAATAACTTACAGTAAACCTCAGCGACGTATATAAATTTCATTATACGTGAAATAGTTTGACATAATTAAAATACGCCGCAAACAATTTCCCCTCCTTACCTATATCATTATGTAAAGGAATTCTTTTGTGTGGCCCTGTAGAAGAATAATAACTATTTTCTGCACCGCACATTATACAGAATGCATGTTTTAGGGCACTTCATAAATGTATATCAATTTTGTTATGTTCGGATGCGTGTAACATCATTAAAAATCCTTTTAAACGATTTCTTCCCTTAGGCCCTCGTGTAACGGAAAACTTTTGATTGTCCCTGTAAATGAACTAAACATGCTACAAACTTCATTTGAAATAGGGAACGTTCTATGGTAAACGTCAATAACCTCCTAAAATTTCAGGGCAATCCGAGTATATTTGGGGCATTCTCACAATCTTTTGACTTTCATGTCCCTGAATAATATTTTTTATTTTAATACACTTTTTTGTGTTTTTTTAATTTCATATACTGGAGAACATCCCATTGCATGATTGCACAACAATATTAACGAGATAAATAAGTTTTGGACGATGTTGGGAGTCCAAACATCTGGAAAACTCCTATACCGTCCCGTGTCCCTGATGCTGATTTTTAAGTTTAGAGCTGTCTGGATAAAATTGTTTCAATAAAAATAATTCGATGTAATTTTTTTCTGAAACTGGAACTATTGTTTTATATAAATATGTAGCTAAAAATTAACCTGCACACATTTTTAGGGTTGTTATTTTTTAAACTCTGTCCCTGTGTTTTAGATTCCTTACCATCCCTCTTCTAAAATTATACAGAAAATCATTTCAGATGCAGCCACAGAATTTTTTTCAAGTTTTTTCTCATGCAGAAGTATGCTAGAGAAATAATGTCTAAAATTCTTTGGCAGGAAATTTACTGTAGAATTTAAATCAGCATTTAAATATCAATTTCAAGCATCGTGGCTTTATTGGTAGTCTCAACGTCCCCAAGGTTTATTCCTGCACTTTTCGAGGTAAATTAAAAAAAAAAAAAATTAATTTAATCCAATGTTAACAACTCTTTCTAAAAATCAATGAACATTGTGGCTATCACTTAGTCTTAACATGATTTTCCTAAAAATAGGTGGTAATTTTCCTTACCGTTCCATCCTTACCGCCCTTATTTTTACTATTTCGTCCCTTTTTTCCAATATCATCCCCTTTTTTTACCTTACCGTCCCTTCTTTAACACCCCTTTAAGACAATGTTATGCAAAAATTCTGTATTTAAAAGTACTACATTGTTATTATTTCTTATTTGAATTTCCTGTAGGTACTATGCAAATTCATTATAAGTAAAAATTTAGAAGAAAATAAACAGTTATAGGTGTAAAATGGTAAGGAAAATTAAACTCGCAAGTTTAACTTAAACCTCAGTTAAATAAAAAAAATGTTCGCTGCTGACCATTTTTTCTTTATTTTGAACCATTAAGGCATTCGTCTATCAGATTAAAATTTTATTTTAGCAAGTTTAATTTTGTCAGATTTTTCCCCCTAAAGTCAAAAGATTGTGAGAATGCCCCATTTACAGGAGTTAGAGCGCGGACAGACGAATCGACGACCCGAAGTCATAAACACTTTTCAACTTTGTTGGAAAGTATTAAAAATGCTGTCAAAGTTGGCGTTTTGAACCGAATTTCTCGAAGCGAGAGAGCTAGGAAAGAAAGGGTTATACTGAGAAAATATTTATTTTATAAATCAAGTTCTAATTTAATTGAGCGAAAAATGAAAACACACGTCCACTTATACATCTTTCCTAAAATCACGTCAGCAAGTTTCATGTTTTCACTTTTAAAAATGAGTCTGAAAATATGTCCGAAAATTTTGAGTTGTTGATCGTGGGAAAATATTCTTTTGAGTATACCCTTAAAGAAGAATTTAGAAAAACAAAGTTACTTTTGCGGTCACTTATTTCCGAATAATTTTTTATAGTGTATTATTAGGTTTTTTCAACTCGGAAAGCTATTTCGGATTGTTTTATGTATCCTATCAATTCTCAAATAAACTATTTCATCTTCAACAAATATGTTTTACAGAGAAACGTGTGATAAATTAACAACATTAACATTAAAACTGATATTATTTTGTTACTCTTGCATGTATAAATTCAGTTATGCAGCTGGAAATGTTTAATTTAAAATTGATTGCGTCTTAAAAACCGATATCCAAGTTTCAAAAAATCTGATTAATACACTATAAAAGCTACTCGGAAAAGTTTCTGAAAATCAGTGGCAGCAAAATAAACTGTTTTTTATAAATTCGTCAATAAATCTTAAAAATCTATTGGTTTATCATAAAAACTATAAAGATAGAGATTGGCATAAATCTTTTTTTTTTCTTCACACAATCTTGAATAGAATTTTAATTATGACAGTTCAAAGAATGAGTCGTGAAGAAAAATTCGTGAGAAAAAGAATAAAAATTACACACATAATTATGCCCTGAATCACATGAACTCTATAAAAAAATTAAACCAAAATATCAAAATACGAAAAACAATAAATGTTTCCCATTTATTTACGCTACGCTAAAATTAATAAATACTTTTGATTTAAATATACATATATATATTTATCCCACAGGTACAGCAATAAAATCTGAAGGTGAGGCAAAATTTTGGTGTTTTCAACTGACAATCGCTTCATACTATTTTTTCTAGCATTTTCATTGTTTCTTTTCCCCTAATCGTGTTGTGTCCCTTTATTCATGATAGAGATTCCTCTGCGTCCTATCGTTTGGTATACAAATTATATATTTTACAATTTAACAAAATATATTGTGACGTATTTACAAGAAAGTTCGATAGATCTTAATGAAAAACGCATTTTATTTGAATTTTAATTCATTGTTCGGTCTTAGTATTAAAAAAAAAAAGCTGCAATTCAGGAAGATTTAATACCATGAACCAACAGTGTAGTGGGGGGGGGGGGGGGGTATACGGAAGTATATACGCAGTATAGGATTTTTTAAGAACCTCCATACTCTCCGTTTCTCATAAAACTGTAGCGTATACTCCAGCCATGAAAGTTCATGATTCTAGAATGTTTACCCTCTACCTAAAGCGCATATATTTTCTGTTTTTTTTTTTTTTTTTTTTTTTTTTTTTTCCGCCTACGACACTGCATAGAACACATTTTTTTCCTACCAGCTGGTGCTGGGTTTCCATGGGAACTATTTTTTACTAGTTTGTTTACCACTATTTTCAAACAACAATTTTCGTGGTACATTTCTAGCAGAAATCTAGTACGAAGATTGTTTGGAAAAAATAATAGACAAAATAATAATACAATAATAATAAAATAGCCGCCTTTGGCAACCATATTGGAACACTTGTGTGTATCGTCGTTAGTCAAATGGCTAAATTAAGAAATCTTACGAAATCGAGGTATCGTATATTTTTTTTATAACAATTATTCTAAAATAAATGAAAGTGAAAGCTTCTCTGTCGCTGAAAAACTCGCAATGTTTAAGCCTTAAGTTTAAGGCGGTACTAACAAAAATATTTTCCCACGCTTAACAACCCAAAATTTTCAGACACGCTTTCAGACTCATTTTTAAAGGTGAAAACATGAAACTGGCTGACATGATTTTTGAAGAGATGTGTAAGCGACCGTGTGTTTTCATTTTTCGCTAATTAATTAGAACTTGATTTATAAACAATTATTTTCTCAATATGACTCTTTTTTTTCGTTCCCAGCTCTCTCGTTTCCGGAGATTCGGTTCAAAACGCCCACTTTGACAGCATTTTTTGCAGTATATTCTGCCTTTATCAAAAACACCCGACAAGCACGGCACATTAGGGGCTGTGCATATATAACGTTATCACTTTAGGGGGGAGGGGGCACTGGCACATGATATCGTAAGATATCTCTAGGGGGAGGGTGGGTTTGTCTTTTGATATCGATATCATTTTTGATCCAGCCAAAGTTCTCTTTTTGTTTGTAACATGGTCTTTACATCAAAATATTATGTTATCTTTTTTTAGACTGTTATCTATTTTTATGAAAATACAAAGTTATTATTAAAATCACTAAATTATTATAAAATTATTTAATTCCAAAATATGGAATACCCCAACGTTTGACATTCTTATTCTTCTTCATATGTGTATGCATATATAATCGCTGTTACAGAAACCATATGCGAAGTACATTTGAAATGAAATTTGTGTTTAGTAATAAATAAAAGAAAAAGAGAAAGAATTTTGTCCACCTGTTTTGTTGATGAGAATTTCTATCTGCCCTCCTCCTCCTCCGTTCGGGAAAGCGCAAGAAGACCTTATTACTGTTGAATGCATTATGTAACAAAAAGCTATTATAGAATACCTTTAAATAGTAACTATTTCTTTTAAGTGTTATTTGATATAAAGTTATTTCATATATAAAGTGATATATTTTTGACTTCTCTTCATTTGAAGCAATAAAGTATGCGAAAAATAAACGTAACCATATTTGTGTATCAATCCAAACAAAAGAAATAAATTCTAAAAAAAAAAAAAAATTTTTAAACGTTGATAACGATATTATTACGGGGAGGGGAGTTCGAGGGATGATAACGTATGATATTATGAGGGGGGGGGGGGTCCAAAAATTTCCAAAAAGTTGATAACGTTATATATGCACAGCCCCTTATATAGTTTCTGAGTGGGAGAATCTGCCAATTGGATACGTTTCAGAACAAAAATGAATTTAAAAATTAGTCAGAAAATAATCAGTTTGAATTTGAGTACACCCTTAAATAAATACTAAGGAAACACGTGAAGTAGTAATGAGGGGGTGGTGGGGGGGTTACAAATATATATATATTTCACAAGATGTTTGTTACATTTTAAATAAATAATGCCTGCATGGTGTTGGTGTATAACAAAGGGTGTATGTGTAAGATTACATGCGTAAAATAATTAAAAAATGCAAGTAATTAATATAAAGAAAATTGTGTCGTGTATCATTATAAACTTTGAAACCTTATTAACGATATGCTGGACAAAATCAATGTCTAAATCCGCTCGTTGAAGTACGGAAGATTATGTAAAAGTAATGGAGAGACAAAAGGTATTAGAAAACAAAAGTAATGGGATTTCTGTCGGTGACGGCGGTAATTCGAAAATATTTCATTAGCAATAATTAGCACGTAATGTAATATATAGCTTCATGCATGAAAACTAACAACTGCGTAATTAAAACATAAAATGAAATTAGTGATGCACCGAACAGTCATTTTAACTGAATACCGAATATTCGACCAACAGGTATACCGAATATTCGGTTAGCCGAATAGTGACTAGCAAGCCGAATACCGAATATTCGGCCGAATACTTTTAAATTTCAGAGTTTGAAAATATTAAAAAGTTAAATTTGAAAACAATTTTTATAATATTTAATACAGGTACTTCCATAAACAAGATCTTTTTACAGGTAAATTTTAAACAAAAAAAAAAAATTATTATTTTAACTGTTATTTAAAAAGAGGATAGTTTTAAGGCTTCTTTAATTGGTAAAATTTTAAATTTCATGTATTCCTCTCTGAATTAAAACAAAAGAAAAAAAATTCTTAGTATATTTTAAAACAAATATCTTAAAATCAAAGTGAAAATTTGAAGGATTTTACACTCATATACTGTTTATTTGTCAGGAAGGGACTAAAATCGTCATTATTGGTTAATTTTCTTACATTATACTTTTCCAATAGCAAATAAAGAATGTAAAAGCATTCTCTTTTATTTAAATATAATTCTACTTCTAATTATTCTAAATATTTTTATTAATTGAGAGTTAAAAATAGAAGAAGTTTTAAGGTTTTAAAAATATTTAAAAAAAAAAAGTTTTTTTAAGTATTCGGTCTGGCCGAATATTTCGATATTCGGCCAAACCGAGTATTTGGAATACCAAATAGTTTGATATTTGGCTTAACCGAATATTCGATAGTATGGCTGAATACCGAATACATGTCGAATATTCGGTGCATACCTAAATGAAATACGAGAAGTTGCTTTGATAGGAATATGAAAAGAATAAAAACTACTCGCAAACGTCTCCAAAAATCAATGATAGCAAAAATAAATAAATAAATAAATAAAGTTTTTAAAAATGCTTTTTTAAATCTCAAAAATATATTAGTTTCTGAGATGTCTAAAGATAATCAAAGCTTTCCGGAATGGTGGGTAACTCGGAAGTGGTTATATCATATCTTCATAAGGGTTATATTATATTTATCTACATTAAGAAACATTTATCTTTTTTTTTTACAGTTTAACCAATAATAAAAATGCTTATCTTTACGTTCGACTGACTGCTCAATGCCAAAGTTCATTATCTAAATAAAAGTATCTGAAATTTCATAATAAATATGACCTATAATAAAATGACGTATCACTTTCTTCTAGTACATTTAGATTTACATCATTTACAGTAATAGTTGTTCATATCCAAATAGACTCAGCGAGATAGAACTTTGTTGGTAGTATTTTAATTTCTTTGTTTTTTACATAGTTAATTTTGCTGAATGAACAATGTCTATAAATTATATAATACATTATATTATTACTGTAAATGATGTAAACGAAATGTATCAGAAAGTGATATGTCATTTTATTATATATCATATTTATTATGAAATTTCAGATACTTTTATTTAGATAATGAATTTAGCACTCAGCAGTCGAACATAAAGATAAGGCTTTTTTATTATTGGTTAATTTATGGGCATTGTTCATTCAGCAATATTCACTTTATTCTATGTAAAAAACAACGAAATTAAAATAGTACCAACAAAGTTCTATCTGGCTGAGTCTATTCGGTTATGAACAAAAATATCGCCTGATATAGAATATTTTATGATAATGCATAAATTTTTGAACGGATTTTTGGATTTTGCAAAGTATCTATATTATAAAGGATAAATGTGTCCCTGCGTAACGCTGACGTCATTTTGACGGTGGCAACACTCGATGATTAAATTTAGCTTTTACTGCAGTTTTTTAAACTTCTAAATATTGCACATTTTCAATTGTTACAATGTCGAATAGAAAAAAAAATTGTATTTTCAAATGCAATTTGTTTGAAAACTGTAGCACAATTTGTTTGAAAATTGTATCGCAATGTATACAAATTTTTTTATGGGTTTTAAAATAATTTTCAAGCGTAATTTACAAAAAAAAAAAATCGATTTCTATCGTGGACAGACGATAACGAAAGGTAAATCCGTTTGTACTTCATATAAATAGCTCAGCATTTGTTTCCAGCTTATGTTCCATATTGAAATTAAAACTTCGTCAATCAATAAATAAAATATAAATAAAACATAAATTTAAGACATGTAATCGAACTACTCGCTTATGACTAAAAATATTAGAATGAAAAAGGCGGATGTAAAGGCTGATGTCTTTGGCGAATTCTTCTCCAATTGGTTTAAACTCCTTTTTTTAACTCCTGTGACAAGGCCAATACGAAAGTATCGCTTTTAACCAATTTATAAACTTTATGTGAATGCCTAATTGCTATTTTTTATATAAATTTATTTTTGCTATCGTTACTGAATATTCTAAAAAAATATATTAAATGTAGAAAATGTAGTAGAGTTTTTAATTAAATAAATGGTTTTCCCCTATAATTCCCGGGTAGCTTGCGATTATCCTCTTGTATTGTTAGGTGCGTTCGTAATTATATAAATAGGTAGCACTTATAGTCGTCATCTGGTCTATCCGTCTGTCTGCATATAACAGCGCAAAAACTACCCAACTGAATGGTTCGAAATTTAATATATACAATCGTTGCAGAATTTTGTCGAGTCATTTCAAATTTTATGAAAATCGAATCAAAACTTAAAAATATATTAATAAAAGTTTTCTTTATTCTATCAAATCCTATCTTACGTAATTAATTCAATGATATCCCATGATAGGTAATGGTTCTACGTTGCCATGGTGATTACGTCCTATTTAAGATGGAGTCTTATTATTTCCATATTACTGAATTTAATGTATATAATCGTAATAAATTGTGTATTCATGCATTTTTGCACAAGAGTGCAACAGCTATTTCACCAAGATCTGAATATTTATAAAACTAGTTATAGTACGAACGCACCTCATTTGCCCCTTTTGACGTACAATTTCAGACTTGTTAACCATTTGGAAAAATGGTTATTGTCCTCTGTCAGGATAGGAAATCAAAACCATATCTGAAGCGTTCTATTGGTTGAATCCGCATTTTATTCGTTTTCTGATTGGTCTGTACAGTAATCTGTATTTTCCCTTTACTTTCAACAGAGGTGGGTATTTTTGTTGCCACTATGACAAAAAGTAATAAAAACTACAAAAAAAAATTAATAACTCAGAAACAAATTGAGTTACAGCTTTCAAACAAATTGCATTTAAAAGTGCATTTTTTTCTCTATACGACGGTGTAAAAAGTAATTTTGTAGGATGTTTAGAAGTTTAAGAATGAAATTTCATTTAAAATTGGTCCAGGAATATTAATGTTTAATCCATGGCGTACGTAATGTATGACCAGCTCCGTAGAAGTTAAAAAATTTACAGTACCGAAAATTGTAAAACTGAAATTTCTTTTAAAATTTGTTCATGATGGGTCCAGGAATGTTAATGTTATCAACTCCGTGCGATTTTTTATGTCTTAAATTTTAGTCTTCGAAAAAATCATTTTTCAAATGGTCGTTGTAATTTGTTAAATTGCATTTTTTTTTAATTATTAAATTTGGAAATGTTCACTTCCCAGTAGTACCATTAGCACGTAGAAAACAAAATAAATAATATCACTCGAAAATTAGTAAATGATGAGCAAAAACATTTATCTTTTATTTTATCTAATTTTGTTTTGATGAAACGAAATTCACCAGTTCCAATATTAAACATTTTTTATTTCATTATTGAAAGAAATTGGATTATCTTAGCATTTAAAATCACGAATGCACTTTTTATAATTGAAGATCATTGTTATGTTAAAGAGTTTTAGCTAGGAAATAGAAAACAAAATACAAATAAAAAATAAGCGAGAATAACTTAATTTGATTTGATTTATTGCTTATGTAGCACGCGTTTAAATACAAAAGTATTGTTATAATTTGACGCTTCATATAAGATATCAGAATGCAAAGTATAGCTTTTGTCAAATGAAAGATATGTGTTCAGAAAAATATTATGATGAAAACAACTATTATAAGTCTCATATAAAATTCAATTGCATAACAATGAAAGGAATATGCATATTCGTGAGTCGACCTTCTTTTATCGTGATGAATAAATTATCTAATTTATGAATATGCGAATAAAAAAGCGTTTTCGTGATAATTACTTTGCTGTATCTTCTTTTATATATATATATATATATATATATATATATATAAGGCTTCTTCGTGAAGAATTGAAAATAAAAAAGCTGATAATAAGCAGAAAAGCCTTAAATAATTCATTCTTTGACAGGTGCAGTCTTTTATTTCACTTTTATCTATGTAACATTGAAAAGAAACTTATCAATTCTGTTCTTTTAACGCCAGTTTATATATATATATTTTTTTGTCGTTTTTAATCCTGATAAAAAGTATATTTCATATATTGCTTCTCACGGCAATAATCAAAATCTATACTAATAAAAGAAAATTTCGCTCTGTATGTGTGTGTTTGTAATGGCTAGCAAAATCTACGGCACGTAAGAGGCTGAAAATGTTCGTGAGGGTAGCCCAAAGTGTCTCCTAATGCATTGAGACTCAGAATTTTAAATTTATTATAATTAGTTGAGTTATTAATTAAACATACTCTCAAACTCAACAAACTCATAAACGCAACTTACTCTCACCAAAAAGTGAATTATTTAATCCCCAGTCTAGGACAGCACTTGCGCATGCGCACAAATTTACGCATCGGAGGTTAACGAAGAACCGACTTTCGATTTTATTTGCATTTTTAATAGTATTGTTTTAAGCTAAATCGACCAAACCGCTCAGTACAGTTAAAATTGAAAGACATATTCCGAAAGATCATAACACTTACGTGTCAAATGACGCAATCAATTCGAAAAAATATTGCAGTTAACCCTTTGAAAAAAATTCAAAAACGTTTTCCCCGTTATTGCACCGCTCCCCCCCCCCCCCCCCCCAGGGTGCAATTGTAGAGGTCTACCGACAAACCAAAAATATGTTCTTAAAGATGAAACCTTTTAATAGATGGTGCAATCGTTTTCAAAAATATGAATTTCTACTCTTTCAAATATACCGGCGAACGCAAGTCACTTTGCGCTTAACGGAGACGACATTTTTTCTACGCTAAAAGTAACTAAACGTCCGTATTTCAACACATTCATTTTAGAGCATCTCAATACACCAGATTTACATCACCTACAAAAATTTTGAAACGTTCGGAGTGGTAGAAATATATTTTTTAAAATAAAATGTTGGAAAATGTCAACGAAATCGGTAAAAAACTTTAGTGTTTCGTCGCGGTTTCGCTCGCTTTCGGTACACAAAAACTCCAAAAAATAAAATTACGCAGAAAATAAAGTACCAAACAGCATACACTTACAATTCAATATTTTTTCGCAATTTTTTTGTTTAAAAATATAAATTCATATAAAATGGAGTTAAAGATATAAAATCAGATAAATTTGCTGTTCATTTAAGGGCCATTCAGCACGGGTCCGGACAACATCGGGCGGGTCAGCTAGTAATATATAAAACAATAAATTTCAAAATTTTGTTTAATTACTAAACTGATTAAACATAAAGTATTCTTTTTAACACTTGTTTATGGATTCGATTTTTCTGTCCGTCAGTACTTCGAACGATTAAATTTATGCAAGATGGAGGGGGAGAGGGAGGCGCAAAAAACGATGTTTCTAAAGAATTTTTAAAGGGTTAATATTAATATTTTTTAAATGGATTGAACCGTTAGAAAGATAAAAATGTGGTAGTACGGCATACATGTTTTTTTCTTTTACGTATCTTTATTCGTCTAGCCGAGATACGGAAAAAACGATTAATCCGTTCTTTCCAGCTTTTAAAACTGCGGAACGGATTTCCGATATCGCGCTGTGACTTTTCGCGTAATTCTGTTATGTTTATTATGGTTTTTAAATAATATATCGGCTAATTAACAAAAAATGAAAAGGTAGATATTACTAGCCATCCTGGGCACACAAACATTTTTTTTTATTAATATAGAATTAATATTGAATTAAGTGACGTCAATAAAGTACAACCTATAGCATTGCTCTATATGCTTTATTTTTCTTCATTCTACTTTTGTTAAATTGTCAATTGCTTATATCTTATTTTAACACCAGTTAATAATTTCAACTTATCATATCAATTGCGAATGTAATCGGAAACATTTTTGCATACTACATTTTGCAAAACATGCTCAATAATGTAAAAAAAATGCAATAGGATTTGAGAATTCGAAAATTCATGTAACCAGGGTAAAATGCATGATTTTTTTTCTGTATTAAAATTTTAATGAAATATTTTTTTTCTATTTTGTGTCGTATGCAATCCATGTCTTACGTTATATACAGTAAAAACCTCTCACGGCATGAGAAAAAAAACTATATTTTGGATAAGTTTTCGTCTCATCAGGTACACACCGCTGTTAATTTGTTTTGTATTCTTTTCCCCGGATCACAATTTTTTTTTCCGTTTAAGAATTTTGCTGTAAAATATTCCGTTATAGACAGATTATGTTGTAAACTATTCCATTATAGACAGTCCCATTTTCCCTGGTTTTACTGTGTTTTGTTTGCACAAGAGATATGGATTGTTAAAAAGATGTTAGCCCCCATAAAAATATTTCACAGACCCCCTGACATTACTCGCTGGTACGGCCCTGGTTGGGGATATTGCTGTTTGCTATCACACTGGGTGTTGAGACAATATTTCGCGAAAAGTTGGAGGAAATCAAGAGTTGTCTCAAAAATTGTTTGAAAAGTTGGTGAATCTGATAGCAGCTTACGGGAATTTTAGCGAAAAACATGAATTGCAGGAGAAAAAAAAATTAGACGTGCTTTTTTTCAAGATGAACATTAAATGCTGATAAAAGAGTGTTTTTAAAAAACTTTTTTTACTTTTTTACTAATTTTCGCTTGTTTTTAAATGTCAAATTAAGGCTGTTCTCAAATCCAAAGGGTCAAATTTCTGACATAAGTTTTAATTAATTTTTTTTTTAGAAACGCATGAAACTAGAAGGTGTTGCTATTCAGAAACTAGGTCATTGAACTGTTTTTTCCGTTTTCTTGTAAACGCAATAGATCTTTCAGAAAATACTGTCAAAGTTGGCATTTTGAACTGAACTTCCGAACAAAAGAAGAAAATCCAGTCAGTAAGGGGAGAAAATCCTTGTCACGTGATCAAAATCACTTATAACTCAATTAGTAATTTATTCACGTGATCAAAATCGCTTATAACTCAATAGGTAATTTATTGATCCAAAAATGGAAAACACAGCTAGATTCAAAATCGCTGCCATGGTCAGGCTTTCCAATTTTATGTCTTTCCGTTATAAAATGAATTTGTAAATGTGTCAAAATGTTTTGCGCTTGTTGAGCAGAGCAGTTGAGAAGCCTTAACAGACAACAATGAATAATAAAAATATAATCAAAACAGGAAAAGCGTACATACCCTGAGAGAACAGATTAAAAATTTAAAGATGAAATCACTTATTTTAAAAAGTCTTTGTATGTACGCGTAAAGAAAAGAAAACAAAAAAACATTGCGAATCCTACTGATATATTTCAATTCGAATGATAGTCAAAATAACCCCCACTATTATTCAAATGGGCTTGCTGCCAAAGGAATCGCAGTTTACCATTTCTGTTCTCCAAGTGAGTAAGTACTACAGCTTCACTGAATGTGCTTATATAAATAAATCAAAACCATTTACCTAACATAGTAGGGCATCGGAGTAAAATAAAATAAAGTAAAACATAATGATAGAAAAAAGAAAGATAATAAACAGCTATATTATACAGAAAAGTAATCCAATAAACATTTCCGACATTAATGAGATAGAGGCATTTTTTTTTAAAATATCACTCTACACTTTAACCCCTTATGTACTGAATTATGAAATCATGAAAATTTTATCTTCCAAAACATTTTTCCTGAATTGTTTAAACTGCATTAAAAGATTGACATAATCATTTAGTAAATTTTAGAAGGATTGAAGGATTTAGAAGAATTAATTAAATTTGAATTTATAGGGATATTGTCCAATATTTATAACCCCACTCAAATCTTTTACTTTAAACATTTTTCCTAGTATTTTGTAGAATTAGGAAATGTACAAATATAATGTTCTTACAATAGAAATATAGAAACATATCCGATTGAAAAATAACTCCCCCTCCCTCCCAAACGCTAGAAAAGCTGAAACAAGCAAAGGCAAAACAAATCATCCTTTTAAAAATATTTTTGTTTTGTGTAATAAATAATGCTTTTGGAACAAGATAAAGTAATGCATATATAACTCATTCTAAACTGTATTACTACTAATCGATGTATTAAATGAATTTTATAGCAAATTATTTGAATGGTACTTATAAGTACCGTCAGTAGATAAAGGGTTAAAATATATGACTTGATCAATTTTTATGTTTTACAAAACTAAACATAAAGCCGTGAAGATTGACAGTTACAAAATGGAATTATTATAAGATATTAATATAAATATAAAATAGTTTTAAAAAAAATCCTACAATGAATAATTTATTTAGATTTTCGACTATCATTTGAATACAAATAGATAAATAAAGATAAGTTAGTTAACTAAGAAATTATTTTCTTCATTTATTAAAAAATGGTAAAACATAATTTTACTTAGAGCTCACATAGCACTTGTTTTAAAGATAGGGTAACACACGCTTTAATCAATGTTGAAGATTTCGTATCTCTAATTAGGTTTTAACAACATTATCATTTAGATCAATAGTAATCCCGTTAAGTAGCATTTTGCATTTTAATTGGGAAATATTTTGGGATTAACTATATACTTTGTAAGTATTATCTTTTAAATAAATAATTTTATTATTAGTCTTATTTTAAATTGTATTTTTCAAAAATCATTTTATGAGGCGAAAAAACGCCAATTAAACCTAAAATATATTGTAAAAAATGTTTTGTTTTGTTTTTATTTTCTTCTATCATTACAAGAAGAAAGTATTGGATTTGTGAAAATTTTCGACTTCCGGTTTTCGACTGATGTATACGCTTTAGAAGCTCCTGAACACGATTTGATGGTTTTTAGAAAATGTCTGACTGTGAGTCTGTATGTGACAAAACTTTTGTGGGCTCAAGAACTAATGCTCGGAATTTCACAAAACTTTAGATTCCGTTAGACCTTGATATGAACTGGTTCTGATTAGTTTTTGGTGTAAATTGTCTAACAGGTGGCGCTGCTGTACTGTATTTTTCACGATTTCCGCCATAGCCATATCTCAAGAACTAATGCATGGAATTTCCTAAAACTTCAGATTCAGTTAATCCTTGATATAATTCGGTGTTGATTAGTTTTGGGGGAAAATCGCCCAGCAGGTGGCGCTGCTATGCTGCATTATTTATGATTATCGCAATAGCTCTATCTCAAGAACTAATGCACGAGTTTTCATCAAACTTCAGATTCAGTTACTCCTTGATATAAATTAGTGCTGTTTAGCTTTTGGTGTAAACTGCCCATCAGGTGGCGCTGTTGTGCTGCATTATTTATGATTATCGCAATAGCTCTATCTCAAGAACTAATGCACGAATTTTCATCAAACTTCATATTCAGTTACTCCTTGATATAAATTAGTGCTGTTTAGCTTTTGGTGTAAACTGCCCATCAGGTAGCGCTATTGTGCTGCATTCTTCGCGATTTCCGCAATAGCTGTATCTCAAGAACTAATGCATCAATTTTCATCAAGTTTCAGATTCAGTTAGTCCTTAGTATAAATTGGCCCTAATTAGTATTTGGTGTAAATCGATCAACAGGTGGCGCTGATATTTGTAATTTTTCACGATTTCCGCAATAGCTCTATCTCAAAAACTAATGCACTGGTTTTCATCAAACTTCAGATTCAGTTAGAAGTTAACATAAGTCGTTGATGATTAGATTTTGGCATAAATCACCTAACCGGTGGCGCTGGTGTGCTGTATTTTGTAATGATTGACACGATTTTAGAGATAGCCCTATCTCAAGAACTAATGCATGGGATTTAATATGTTTCGAATCCCCATGATAGGCATAGATTGCCATTTATTTTTGGCACTGCTCTAGAAAATTTTGAAGTATTAACACGTATGAGATAGAAGAAAGTTTTGGGATTGACATATCCGACTAGTTTCATATTGTAAAACCAAGAACATGAAAGTGATGATAATAATAATAATGATGATGATAAACACGCTTTTATTAATGTACTTAAAAATAGAAAACTATTTAAAAAAAAACCCAGCTGCATTTCAAAGCAAAAATCGCAAAATCTTGAGGCGCTGAATACAATACCATAGGGATATAAAGCTATACAGGGGTGATTCTGAGTGAAAAAAAAAATTCGGAAATTCACATCGCATTTTCGGAAATACATCGGGGAGGGGGAAGGGATCGCGCCCCTTTGACGAAATTTCCTGTTTTTTCGCGAGCTTTTGACAAACATTCCTGTTTTTTCGCGACCTTTTGATGAAATTTGTGTTTTTTCGCGATCTTTTGACGAAATTTGCCGTTTTTTGCGATCTTTTGATGAAATTCGCCGTTTTTTCGCGATCTTTTGATGAAATTCGCCGTTTTTTCGCGATCCTTTGACGAAATTGACGTTTTTCCGCGATTCTTCCACGAAATTCGCGTTTTCCCCGCGATCCTTTGACGAATTTTTTTTTTCGGCGAACATTTGTTGAAATTCACGATATAGTTTATGTCCGAATTTTCGGATCTATGACCGATTTTTTTTAATTTTCGGAAATGACTGCCTTAATTTTTCGGAATTTTCGAAAAATTCGGAGCAGAATCACCCCTAATAAGCTATAATGAGAATCATAGGCCGACACTGAAGCGACTCGAGCTACATGTTGTTCTCTTACAAAAAAAAAAAAAAAAAAAAAAAAAAATCTAGTTTGAAACAGGTATTTTCTTTGTTTCAACGTGTTTTTTCACATAAGAGGAACAACATGTTGCTCGAGTCACCCCAGTATGCGACCTGCCTAAGATGAGTTCTAAGCATTTATTAAAATTTAAATATGACATTTAATTATAATTCCAATTAGTATTAATATCAGCACTTAACGCTTTTACTATTTTTTCTTTTGACCTCCAGATTTGTGATTAAAAATTTGTTTTCCTCCGTTATGTACATTAATGAAAACACTTTTTTAAAAAATATTTTTACTTTTATTTTATTTTCTAGTATTTATTAATAACGTTTTTATAATAATTATTATTGTAATCAAATCTTCGCTGAACGCATTAATCATTTACTTTTACAAAAAGATAGAATTAAATAAGATTAATCTATTGACTGATAATTAAATTTTGTAAGTATTAAATTACTGTAATTAAAAATATGCACAGTGTTGAAATAAACATATTCAGCGCTATACACCATCGCCATTACTTTGCTTTATTATTTTTCCATTGTTAAAGCGATATTTATAAATGCATATAAACAAGATTTAATTAAAATTACAGTAGAGCGCCGATTATTCGAACAAGTCGGGACCAACCCTAGTTCGGATAAGCAAAAAGTTCGGATAAATGGACAGACAATTTAATGGACTTTCCTGACTATACTAAAATATTTGCACTTTATCCAGACTTAGGACTGGCAGCACCAATTTGTGCTGGCATGTTTATTATTATTTTTTTAAAACTTTTTTTGTTAATTTTTTTAACATTTAAAATTTTCTTTTTATCTTTTTATCATTTTCTGAACGCTAGAGATTATAATTTAAGCAAAAATAAATTGGAAGTTCGGTAAAAAAAAAAAAGTGATAAATAGGCTGTTCGGATAATTGGAAGTTCGGTTAAAAAAATTTCTTTGAGAGAAATAGGGTGTTCGGTTAATTGGAGTTCCGATAATCGGCGCTCTACTGTAATTGATAATTAAGTTCCGAACATATTAAAATATTGTATTGTCATCGGTAACACGCAATGGTTCACAAAATCAGAATTCTAGCACATCAGGAAGTGAATAAAAAGTCGATTAAAAAATACCATCCGTAAAAACTTTAATTAAAGTTGAAAAAGTGTAAAAAGTAATAAATAAAAAAATACCGCTGTTGTCATAAAGCAGTATTTCTCAGAATTTTTGGTTGACGGCACACTAAAAATATCTGGAATTATTTGCCGCACAATAAAATAATATGCCGCAATATAAAAAATTTTAAAGTTGTATGATACAATATATATATATTTATAATAATAAAATTTTCGCCCTTTTTTCTTAATTAAACTATTCCAAATTATTATAATATCTACCTTTTTTACTTAGCTTTAATACTATCTTAAATATCTTTTATCTTTTTTCCATGCTTTAAATACGTATTCTTTTATTATTCTAAAAACCTTAAATTCATTCGTCTAATCTTATAAAACCCATTAAATTACTTTTTTTCATTTTATTCTGAAACTAAATTCTTTTTGTTTCGAA
The DNA here is from genome assembly GCA_963932465.1 of Maratus speciosus. Taxonomy (NCBI): domain Eukaryota; kingdom Metazoa; phylum Arthropoda; class Arachnida; order Araneae; family Salticidae; genus Maratus; species Maratus speciosus. The sequence goes on from OZ010791.1 coordinate 149,429,056, forward strand.
TGTTTTTAATAGCATTTGTTCTCTGATGTTCTATTTCCCACAATTCCTTGCAAAGCCTGCCAACATTTGTTTACGTTATTAGGCTGACGCCGAGACTAAAGAGTTCATCATCTACGTCACGCGTTCTTCCCCCTTCCCCCGGAGTTAAGTCCTATCGTAGCATACCTCTCGTCACGTCCTCCTGGCTATTCTTACGGGGTTGGTTTTTTCACTTGTAATGTACTCATACGCGGGAAAATTTCGCAAGTATTTAACCTGTTGCATTGGCTAGGAGAGAGTAAACTTACGATTACTGAGTTGCTTAAATAACCCCTGTCACCTGGAGAGCTTTGTTTCCTGCATCTTCGTCATGTTGTTCTAACATTTAAAATCTAGTGGTTTACATTTTACGACGTAGCAACGACCCGAACATGGGTAGCATATTGCTAGTGGAGTTAGGTGCATTTTATGATCATCTAATAAATATTTAATGAATCTAAAATCTTCGGTTATTATTTACGGGGAAAATTCCAATGGGCGTCGGCCTGATCTTCCATTCTTAACCATGATTTTACGACTGCAAAACTTTGATTTCTCGATTGAGTTAGATAACGAGTGTATGGCTGCTGCTTAAGACCGATATGTGTATATCAGGGTTGGCAAAAAAAAACAGAAAAAAACGGTTTATTTGGTTTAAACCAGGTTTTTTTTGGTTTAAACCGGATTTTTTAAAAATATTTTCTTATTACATATACACGCATATATATTGATAAAAATAGACATTGTTGGATACATAAGTAGCATAATTTGAAAATAATTTAAATTAAATAATTACAGTCAATTTATGAACAAAATTGAAAAAATTCATATTTTAATTTAAACAGTATCTGTAAACAGTTAGATTCATAGAACAAACTGCTCTACACAATGAAACATTGATACCCTGATAACTAGTGATAAACCCTTGATTACTAGTAATAAACATTTGATGTAGTTTGTTGAATATAATATTCTTTTTCACAGTTATTCAAAAAATAAATTTCAAATACTTCTTGGGGTTGACAATTTGAGTGACAATTCGGAGTCAACATTTTTGGTCATAAGATAACAGAAAATATATATACAACAGATTGGTATTATTAAAATGCTATAACTAGCACCCAATTTTTGAATACTCTCTTATTCCACTTCATATTTTGATTTTAATTCTTGGAGATAATTTCCCCAATCAAGAGAAATTTCTTTTACAGCTTGACCAAAATCTTAAAGATCATTAAAGGATTGTGCTATGTGCAGTTATGTGGCTCCATATTGAAAATCACCATGCGTGTTATGACAGATTGCTTTAAATAATCTCCATTTTTTTTTTAAATGAAAATATTTTATATTAAATATTGAATGTTTTTAACCTATTTTAACTTTGAAAAATTCACGTTTAATTTTTTTTTTCTTTAGAGCAATAGATATGTTCGTCAACACACACTGATTTTCATCCTATAGATGTGAACATGACCTAGACCCACTGTATCTATTGCTTATTGCTGAAATAACGTGTTAAAAGTAGAAGTTTTATATATTCGATAATTTGGAACTTTTAAATTATAAAGAAAAAAGAGAAAATGTCATTAGATTTCTAAAAAAAAACCATTTGGTTTAAACCGTGGTTTAAACCATGGTTAAAACCTTGGTTTAAACCGTGCCAACCCTGGTTTATATCATACTAGTGAATACGTATCAATTAGCGGTGCAGGATCTTACGTTCTTGTTGAAATATAATAATAGTTGGATCCGGTGGCGTTCTCAAGGTCAGAATAAAACCAGTGAAATTCTGACTGAATGGAATTACGTAGTGTAATTTTCGTGGATTATGTGCATCTATTATAATCTCATATACGGAAGTGTCGTCTACTATATTGAGTCCCCCAAAGCAGAATATGCTTAAAAGTGCAACGTACGTTGCAGAACAACAGACTTCTCTGCAGAACATTTCAAATTCTCCTTTTTAAAAAAATTCACCATTCAATCGAAGGAAAAAATCTCTAAATTCATCACTCAATGGCCGGGGGGAAAAATCACAAAATTCTTTAATCGTCCAGTTAAAAAGATTGTAAAATTCATCAATTGGTCGCGAGAAATACTCATGCAATTCTTCCCTCAATCATATTGAAGAAATCGTGAAATTCTTTAGCCTGTTGTGGAAAAAGATAAAAAATTCAATGAACAGCCACAGAAAAAAAAAAAATCCACGATTATCACCAATCAGTCAAAGGTAAAATAATTTTTTAAAAAAACTAAATTCGTCAGTGCATCGCTATAAGAAACTGTGAAAAAAAACATGATTTTCTCTAATCGTTCGTAAGAAAAAGACTCAAAATTTGCTTACAATACAAGGAAGAAATCACGAAATTTGCAAATCTGCCACAGTAAAAAAACCACGAATTCCGTCAGTGGATCGTCGGAGGAAACTGCAAAATTTGTGTATCAGTAGCAGAAAAAATCTCTCGATTTTCTCCATTCGGTCTCAAGAAACAGGCTGCAGAAATTTGCCTATTGGTAAGAAAAATATTGCGAAATTTTAAAATCGGTCACAGGTAAGAAAAAAAAGCGAAATTTGTCAGTGGATCGTCGTGAAAAAAATCAGAAATTCATCGATAAGTCATTAAAAAAAAAAAAAACAGATTTGGCCAGTTGGGTGCAAAAAAGTTCCAACAGAAAGAAAATATCACGGAGTTCACCGATCGGTTGTGGGTAAAATGCATAATTAGTCGATCGGACACAGGAAAAAAGCAGGATTTTTATCAATCAAAATTTGCTAATCAAAAGAACGAAAATATGGAATTTGTCGATCAGTAGCAGAAAAATATGTACTGTTTTCTACAATCGGTCGCAAGAAGCTGCTGTAAAATTTGCTTATCGGTACAAGGAAAATTTCGTAAAATTCCCCAACTGGTCGTGAGAAAAAAGAAAGTGAAATTTGTCAGTGTAACGTCGGGGGGAAAAAGCGAAAATTCGTCGATCAGCCGTGGAAATAATCCACAATTTTTTCTAATTGGTTCAGTGATGGAACAGCTGCGCCAATTGCTCCAATTGCGCCAAATCGATAATGCTGAGCATTTCTGCGCCAAAACCATCATTTTTCAACAAAATTGCTCCCAACTGCGCCAGTTTGATAATAATTCTTGAGCCAAATCGATCATTCACCAGAATGCCACCAAAAGATTGCGACAACATGCGAATTTGGTCAAAAGATCACGACAGGGGTGATTCTGTTCCGAAAATTCCAAAAAATTAAGGCAGTCACTTCCGGGGAAAAAAAAAAAAAAAAAAAAAAAAAAAAAAAAAAAAAAACGGTCATAAATCTGAAAATTCTCACATAAACTATATCGCAAATTTCGGCAAATGTTCGCCGAAAAAAACCAATTACGTCAAAGGATCGCTGGAAAAACGCCAATTTCGTCAAAGGATCGCGAAAAAACGGCAAATTCCCCCCCCCCCCAAAATCGCGAAAAAACGGCAAATTTCGTCAAAAGATCGCGAAAAAACGACAAATTTCACCAAAAGATCGCAAAAAGGGGAAATTTCGTCAAAAGATCGCGATAAAATGACAAATTTTGTCAAAAGATCGCGATAAAATGACAAATTTTGTCAAAAGATCGCGAAAAAACGCCAAATTTTGTCAAAAGATCGCGAAAAAAACCACAAATTTCGTCGAAAGATCGCGAAAAAACCACAAATTTCGTCGAAAGATCGCGAAAAAAACCACAAATTTCGTCAAAAAATCGCGAAAACCTCAAATTTCGTCAAAGGATCGCGAAAAAAACGCAAATTTCGTCAAAAGATCGCGAAAAAACGCAAATTTCGTCAAAGTGGCGCGACCTCCCCCATCTCGATGTATTTCCGATAAATGCGATCTGAATTTCCGAATTTTTTTTTCACTCAGAATCGCCCCTGGATCACGGAAAACACACGATGTTTGTCAAATGATCACGAAAAAAACCGTGAATTTTAACAAAGGATCGCTGATTTCGTCAAAAAATGAACAAAACGCGGTCAAAAGATCGCGAAAAAAAGTGATTTCGTTAAAAGATCGCGAATAAAACGCAAATTTCGTCTGAAGATCACGAAAAACACGCAAATTTTGTCGAAAGAGTGCGAATTTCGTCAAAAAATCGCGGAAACCACGCGAATTTCGTCAAAAGATCGCGGAAAACACGCGAATTTCGTCAAAGAATCGCGAGGAAAAAGTGAATTTTGTCAAAGGATCGCTAATTTCGTCAAAAAACGAACAAAACACTGTCAAAAGATCGTGAAAAAACGCTAAATTTATTTAAAAGATAGTGAAAAAAACCGCAAATTTCATTAAAAGATCTCAAATTTCGTCAAAAGATCGCGAAAAGCACGAGATTTTCGTCAAAAGATCGCTAAAAACACGAGATTTTCGGAAAAAGATCGCGAAAAAAAAACGTGAATTTGGTCAAATGAGCGCTAACTTCGTCTAAAAGAGAACAAAACGTGGTCAACAGATCATGAAAACACGCGAATTTCGTCAAAGGATCACGAAAAAAAAAAAGTGAATTTTGTCAAAGGATAGCTAACTTCGTCAAAAAACGAACAAAACACGTTCAAAAGATCGTGAAAAAAAGCTACTTTTGTTAAAATATCGCGAAAAAAACTTGCAAGTTTTATCAAAAGATCGCAAAAACACGCGAATTTCGTCAAAGGACGCGAAAAAAAAAATGAATTTTGTCAAAGAATCGCTAATTTTATCAAAAAACGAACAGAACGGGGTCAAAAGATTGTGAAAAAATGCAAATGTCGTTAAAAGAGCGCAGAAAAAACCGCAAATTTCATCATAAGTTCGCAAAAACCCACAAATTTTGTCAAAAGATCACAGAAAACCGCAAATTTCGTCAAAAGGTTTCAACAAAGGGTCCGAATAACGCGTGAAAAATACGCGAATTTTGTCAAAAGATTGCGAACAATACGCAAATTTCGTCAAATAATTGCAGAAAAAACGTGCATTTCGAATTCCAAAATTGTTATTTTCTGTATCAAAATGAGCATTTTTGCTGCTCCAAAATAGTTATTTTCTGCTCGTGGCTTTTTGCTGCTCCAAAATAGTTATTTTCTGCTCCAAAATGGCTTTTTACTGCTCCAAAATGAGGTCCAGGCTGTTCCATCACTGTTGGTTGCAAAAAAGCGACAGTTTGTCAATCTGTAGAAAGTAAATATCTTTAGATTCGACCATCATTTGTGGCTAAAAAATTGCAAAATCTTTTAGGTGATTGTTAAAAAAAATCAGAAATTCGTCGATCCAATCATCCGCAAGGAAGAGAAAAAAACTGCCAATCAGTAAAAAGAAAATATAATGAAATTCGCCTATCAGTCATGTGTAAAGTCAGAAGATTGTCAGAAAAATCACGAAATTATTCGATCCGCTGTGAAAAAAGTTCATGCTTTTTTCCAATCTGTCGCAAGAAAAAGCTGGAACATTTGCCAATCAGTCGTCGGTAAAAATACTGAATTTGTGGATCAGTCGCGTACTCATGTGAAAAAATAAGATTTTTGCCAATCGGTTGAAGAAAAATATAGCAAAATTCACATGTTAGTCGAATTTTAAAAAAAACATGAAATTCTTCTGTGAATTGCAGAAAATATCTCGACATTCTTCAATCAGCCGAGGGAAAAAGATTGCAAAATTAGACGGCTGTGTCTGGGGGGGGGGGGGGGAATAGCCAATTGACAGAGAGAAAAATCTGAAATATTGTGAAAATCGTCAGTCGATTGTCGGAAAAAATAGCATAATTCATCATTCGATCGGTGTAAAATCGCAAAATTCACCAGTAGATTTATCGTGTGTGTATGCCAACGTTTAACAAAATGTCTTTTGCATTTCTATAAAAGGTGCAATTGTACTTCTTCATATATACGAAAATCCCCCTGTGTCTTTCTTTTGTATTCCCGCAGAACTTAACCAGCTGAAGTTCGTTGCAGAACATTGCAAAGTATTCTGCTTTGGGGATTGAGTCTAATAACCAATATCGCCTCCCGGTGTCAAATTAGAACACTTGACGGAGACATCTATCATGATTTACACCTATCATAGAAATGTGCAAGTGAATGCTCGAGAAAAAAAAAACATCTTTATTTTTTATTTTGAACTAATAAAGTTATAGGTCAACATTGCTGGGATTTTCATATTTGTAAGTTAAAATTTGTTCTATGTTTGCGATAATCATGAATAATGCAGTACAGCAGCGCCACCTATTGGACGATTTACACCAAAAAGTTATCAGCCCTAAATTATATCAAGGACTATTTGAATCTGAGCTTTTCTGAAAATCTGTGCTTTAGTTCTTGAGATATAGCTATTGTGGAAATCATGAATAAGGCAGTATAGCAGCGCACACCAAAAAGTAATCAGCACCAATTTATATCAGTGACTAACTGAACCTAAAGTTTTATTAAATTCCTTTCATAAGTTTTTGAGATAGAGCGCCCACAAAATTTGTGTCACTCACACAGAGACAGACATTTTGTAAAAACATGTTTTTCGGGATCTCTGACCCCTAAAACGTATAAATCCGTCGAAAATCGGAATTCGAAAATTTTCATGAATCCAATACTTTTTTCTTGTAAAGATAGAAAAAAATATTATTTATTTTGAATGATTAAGTATGTGGTAAAATAATAATTAAAGGTGAGATATTATTAGTTTGGACTTATAATTAGAAGTTAACTAAGTTCTACACCGTCTCTTATATTTACACAGCTTAACACGTTTCAATTTCGATGTAATTCCACTAGAATGGAATAAATCGAGAACAGAGGCTCAAAGTTTAAGCAAGAAAGTAAAGAAAGCTGATTACACCTTCTATTGTGATAAAATATTAGTTTCATGCATAAAAAAGTGTGACTTACATATGGGATTTTATCACAATATCATAGCTGCCGATAATTTCCACAAAATTGTTTTAGCATAACCTAGTAATAAGCCATTATTACACCGGAAAAAATGTGCAATAAATAAATTTATATAAGGAACACAACAAAACAAGACACATTTTAATAAATAATTTTTCTGGTTCAAAACGTGTTTATTTATTACAGGAGATATCGGTACAGTTTTACGGAAATTATCGGTAAGTTGGCAACTTTGCGATAGAAGGCGTAAGCAACTTTCTTTACTTTCATTCTTCTAAATCGCACCTCTATGTTTTTCGATAACTGATTGAAAATGAGTTATGGCGCTATTCAAAAAAATATTTTTCCACACTCAACAACTCGAAATTTACCGATTAGAACTTGATTTATAAACAATTATTTTCTCAGTACGACCATTTTTTGTTTCGTTTTCCGCACTATCGCTTCGGGAAATTCGGTTAAAAATGCCCACCTTGACAGCATTTTTAAAAATATGTTCTGCCTTTAACAAAAAATCTACCAATACGGCACATCCTATAGTTTCTGAACAAGAGAACCAGATGCGTTTGAGAGCAAAAATGAATTTAAAAATGAGTCAGAAAATAAGCTGTTTTGATTTGAATACACCCTTAAGTTGAGTTGATTTTTGACGGCCAATTATCAACACGAGGGATATAGGCCCTAGGGGGAGTGCCCTCCGTGGGGGGTCTTCCTAAGGGAACCAAACCCGTATTTACGTATGGAAATCCAAGGTTTCGAAGAAAACCACGAAAACTCCGAAACGGTTAGGCCGACGGGCGCGATTGGGTTCGAACCCAGCAACTCCCATCTACCAGCTTCGAGAGCAGAACCTCTCAGCCACTGGTGCGGCGAATACACCCTTAACGTGTTTTAATTTCGATGCAATTCTACTAGAATGAAATACATCCTGTACCGCGGCTCAATGTTTAAGCAAGAAAGTAAAGAAAGCTGATTACACCTTCTATCGCGATAAAATATTTGTCTCATGCATAAAAAAGTGTGACTTACATATGGGATTTAATCAGAATAGAAGGCGTAAGCAGCTTTCTTCACTATATCGCACACGTCTGTGTTCTTTGATACCTGGGCGAAAATGAGTTAATCGGTTTAAGTGCCATTTTTTAAATCGAATTTATATAAGGAACACAAGCAATATGCAAAATATGCACATACAACATAAAAAGAAGAAAGAAAAATAAACAAGTATTTCTGTCATTTATTAAATGGATTCGTGCTTTATAAAATTGTATTAGTACACATTTTTAAATTGAAAACTAACAGATATAATTAAATTAGTGTAAATCGATTTTCTTTGCTTGCATTTTGTGAAATGAATCTTTGTGATAGCATGCTTGTGTTGCAGAAAAAAAAGTACATATATAGATTCAAGTGTCAATTTTAGGATTTTTCGCTGGCGCTTATAAGGAAAGATGTCAATCAATTAAAATAAAGACTTAAATTAAAAAAACCCTCAATTTTTAGAATACATTAATTATCAACCAATATTTATATATAGGGGAGAGGTGGGCACATGTGAATAGAACATATTTCACTCAGTTAATTTGAAATAAAAGAATTCAAAAAATTACCAATTGATGGTAGTACTGGTACCATCTTTTAGCTGAATATTCAGAACAATAGGCCATTTTGATTTCTGGTAGTTGTAATTTGTTTGTTTTAGAAGGTGCGAAGTGAAAAAGTCTTCTACGTTATTGAAGTAAAAATTCTTTCAAGACATTTTTTAAAGAAGAATATCAGCATTGCATTCTATAGTGGCATTAATTAGGTTTTTTAGAATGACGATATAAGTTCGAAATTCTTGATAAATGTATCCAAAAGTTTCACCAAAAGAACAAACAAATTCTAAATATTCGTATAAATAAATTTTCGGTTCAATAGCTCATAACAACTTTGAGAAATAGTCAAAAATGTAAATATTGTTCACATGTGCCCTCCTCTCTCCTATATATATATATATATATATATATATATATATATATATATATGAAAGGATAACGACTCACCCTTTTTTTAATTTTAAATTTAAAATTTAAATTCAAAATTTAAAAATTTAAAGTCCCAACTAATGTTTTTTTTTTTTTTTTTTTTTACTTTAATTCCGATGCTTAAAGCTTTTTGCCCCTTGTAATTTTCTTTTCCAGCAATTATTACTTTCAGCTTTCATTTTCGGTCGATCTTTAAAATTAAAAGTGTCTAAGGGATTTTTGCAAGGCATTTGTGGTTAGGGCTGGGTACGTCAGCGAGCCCGGAAATCGTACAGGTCTTGACCACATGTCACTCAACAGCTCAACCTCCAATAAAATTAAAGTTTCCTCCTATTAGAAGAAGAATGCCCTATGCCGGAAATAATGTTAATTACACCATTTATATACGCGGGAGCAGCTTTTTTTGCGTGGCCTTTTACCATCATGTTTTGTTAATCAAACCTACGTTGCTCTACTGAGCGTTTCAAGAATATTTTAAACAACCCAGCTGGTCCTGGTTTCAGAAGAAGTGATGTATAAAAAAGATAATAAACCAGGTCCTAAGAACTTTAAGTGTCTTCTCTGAGTCTTTAATCGACCACGACTACTTCCCGTAACAGAAACCAAATTTCCAGTAAAAGCAGTCATGAAAACGTGGCCTGGGTAAAAGTTTCCATCACCAAATCGAGAAAATGTTATTAGTCGCGCCGGATAATAAACGTGCACCCCTGTTCATTTCTTATATATATCTTCCTTATACAAATCTACATTTTTCGACCGATTTGAATTAAACTTGATATACATATGTTTTAGAACAAGAGTAAAATTACTGGCTACTTTAAAAATTTCTCACACCACACTTTATCCATTTTTTTTAACCTTTAGACAAATCTTTTTTTTTTTTTTTCTAATATAATTTTTCTTTTTCTGATGCACACCCTAAAACAACAGCGCAAGAAGTAATAATAATAATAACTATCATAATAATAACACGTGTACTTTACTTTTATAAGCCAATACAAATTCAGACCCACTCGCTATATTTTCGTACATAAAATAAAAAAATATATATTTACTATAAGTGCGTTAAAATGTCGTAGTGCCTTCATTTAAACATATTTGTAGTCAAACATGTATAACATCTACTAGGGCTGTATAAAAGAATTTGAATACATTTCTGTAAATTGCTGAAAATTGCTAAAAGGGAATTTTCAACAATATTATACGCATGCAGCATTTCCAGATACAAGTTTTCTAACTGAATTTACTTTTAGCATGCCATGTAGTATAGATGCAAATCTATAGATGATATACAGGGCTGCGCAAAACAACTGGACTACTTTTCTGTCTATGGACGGTAATTGCTGAAACTGCATTTTTAGTTATATGCTTTCTAAACTGTTTACTTACATATATTTTTTCACCTTATTTAACGATGACGTTTCGTTACAGTTTTCTGGAGCATTGGAAAGTGTTTCAAAACCCATGTTCGACACATGATTTTTCGTTGTCGTTTATGTTGCTGAACCCAATAATAAAAAAGTTCATCAGTGCCCGATTTTCATTTGAGGGGGACTAACGGCATATATATATAGATGGAGCACAAACACCCCACAGTGGTATCCCAGAGATGTAAAACGGCCAAGAAGACGACCTCAAGTAAGATGGAGTGATGAAATCAGAAAAGTAGCCGGTGTAAATTGGACGACTAAAGCACTAGACAGAAAACATTGAAAAAATCTGGGGGAGACCTACATCCAGCAGTGGATTGAAAACGGTTGATGATGACGATGATATATATATAAAATTATGTTTTGAATTTAACACTAGAATGTTCGTAAACTTTACCCAACCTGAATAAAAATATTTTAACACCAGCCATTTTATTTAAAATTATTTCACTTATTTATTTAACTGATTTTTCTCAAGTTACAATTTAACTGATTTAAGGAAAAAAATTCTGGTTCGAATCGACATTTTATCATTTGATCGCTGTCAATTCGACACCACCTGGACATTCTAGTGTTAAGTAACTTTGCACTGTTTCTATTACATTTTTAATTACAATATTTGCATGTCCATTTACATCTTAAAGTCAAATTTTTCAAAATATTTCAATTTTTGCATTTGTTTTGAATGCAGAATGGACTTGTGTTTCGAAACCTACCAGATTTTTACAATGAGGGGTGGAGTCAGTTCTGTTTGTCCACCTCTGAAGAGAAATAAACAGTCTTTTGCCTGTGTAGTTTAAATTTGATAGTTTTAAGTGTTCATAATTGCTATAAAATTTTTAATATACACCTACTTTCTGAATTTATATTGTATTTGTTTTTTCATATTTTAATGAAGTAGATATATATATATAGTTTTTTTTTTCCTCTTTCAAAAGAAATATATATATATACATAATTTTTCTAATTGTATGCAATGTTTATTTTCCTTTCTGCTTTTTTTCACAATCCGAGATGAAAACAATTCTGTGTCGTATACTTTTATGTAGTCAAGTAATGAAAATAATGATACATAACGTATTTCTCTGATATCTGAAATTCTGATAACACAGTCTTTGCGCAAAATAGGAAAGAGATTGTAGTCATGGTTACATTTCGGGCGTAACCGTATGTAATAAAAAAAAAAAAAAAAGAGTATTACAATGAGTCATCCGAAACATTACATTGTATTATATTACCTGTAACTTAGAATACAAAGTAATAATGAAAACTATTAATGTGGCAGCAACTTCCGCGGATACTTTTCTTTTGTCTGTCCGTCGCTGCCATATTTCTTCTAAAAATACTAATATTCGGAACAACATTTATATATACATATAGTTATATTTACATACTGCCAAAAATGAAAGAACAAATCTGATGTTCGTAAATAAACAAAAATTATATAGAATATACGTTTATAACTCATTTATATTACCAAAAGTACGGGTTATCCCATTTCAAACAAAACTTGAAAAATTATTTAATAATTTTAACCCTAGATCTACCGGGAATTTTATTCAAGTTTTAATAAAACGTTCTACACCAGAATTTTTATTTAAAACTATTTAACTTATTTATTTACCTTATTTTTGTCTGGTTTATATACTTAGTTTATTTTAAAGAAATTTCTGGTTTGAATGAATATTTTGTATGTGCCTGTCGGGTCCAATGGACCCGTCTGGTAGACGGAGGGTTAACATTGATGAAGCTATTTTAATGAATTTTTCAAAAGGCTCATGTTTTATCATTTATCAGCTTTGTCACATTCGTGTGGCCCCCCCGAACACTCTAACAACCTCGCACCCCTAATGCATCTCTGGAATTTCGAAGTGGACTCTCCGCGGATGGGGGATGCGAGGGTTGGAAAGAAAATAAACATTGGAGGGAGAGAGCAGAGAGGCCCTTGAACTGGAAGGATGAACATATGTTTGGCCGCTGGTCGCAAAAACTGTGTTTGTTTTTATTATCGAATGCTCTGAAACCACGGGAGAGATAGGCAATGAGCCTAGCCCGTTAATATATTAGAAACTGTAAATTTTTTTTTTTACTTATTAAATGTTCTTTGTTTTGTTTAGAGGCATGATTACTCATTGGTCTCATCAGTACTAATAACTATCGGGAACCGTTACACGAGAAGACGCCTCGTGACATTGGCGCAGCCGGTACCGATAGGCTGATGAGATCCACATTGCGTGCCTCTATGGATGCTTATGCCCAGTTAGGGCAGCAAAACGAAAAAGAACGTCGTGATGTATTGATGGTGAAGCTGATGGACATAGATGGAAGACGCCATAGCTGGTGAGAGGCTGGAAGAGATAGAAGCAAGCCTTTTAGATCATCTGGACGGCATATTTATGGTGGAAGGAAGAAGCAAGAATACTGGGAATGACTGGTGAGTGGAGATTATTTTTTTTTCCGTTTGTACCAGAAACAGGTATGTTTTGTTATAAAAGGATAAGGTTATAATAATAGTGGGTTATTTAATTTAATTGGTAATGTTAAAAAAAAAGTGGTTGTGGTTGTCCGTTAGGAATGAGTGATGGTGGGATTAACCGGCATAATTGTATGTAAACGTATTCAGATATTTTTTTTAGTGTATTATTATTGTTATTATTATTGTATTATATGTTGTAAACAAATTTAATGCTCGGGATAAAATGGTTTTATGTCAGATTGAAATTTAGAATATATATATATATACAACTATATATAAATTTTGGGGCTAATTAAGTACCATAGAATTCTTTTGTTTGTTTGTTCTGTTTGGTTACTGAAAAGGGCTGGAAAATGACCTTTCTAATGAAAGGTAGTAGGGCAGATTTAGCTCAAGTAGTTGAGGAATTGGGTGAACAAGTGCCTGAAAAGGGAACCAAAATTCAACTCAGTAAAATTATTTTGGAACACGCGGATTATGAGGAAGCCATGATAAAAGAATTGCTAGAACAAATTATAAGTGAACGAAAAAAACTTGAGTGTGAGGAGAAAACGCGAAGCGCCCGCGAACATGAAATAAAACTTAAGGAACTCGAAATTCAACAACGACAGGGCTCGAGTGGGAATCAGAGGGAAATAATAAATAATTCTGAAGATGGACTAGCAAAATATTTACATATAGTAAGAGATCAAATGCCTCGCATTCCAGAAAAAACAGAAAATTGGGTTTTCTTTTTTCACCAGGCAGAAACCCTGTTTGAAATTTATTCAGTACCAGAGCAATATTGGGGTAAAATAATTCTGAACAGGCTTGGAAACTTTATTAGAAGTCTAACGAATAGTTTGGGAACCGACCAATTATCTAATTATACCTCCATTAAGGAGTGTATCTTAGCGGAAAATGCGTTGACTCCATTACAACACAAAAAGAATTTTGAGGCATGTTATAAACAACATAACGAAAGTTACGTACAATGGGTAGCGAAGGCTAAAACCAACTTTGAATATTATTTAGAGAGCCGGGATGTGAAAGATTTCAAATCATTAAAAGATCTTATCATATCGGATAAAATTAAAGACCCGTTAACAGGCAGCATAAAATCACATATATTAGTGAAAGAGGGGTCCAATTGGATGACACCGGTGGATCTTGCTAAGACACTAGATATATATGCAGAGGCCACTCCGTCATCGAAAGGGAGAGACTTTTATCGGGAGAGAGATCAGAGAAGAGAATTTAAGCCATTCAGGCAGGAAAGGGTAACCCCAGTAGTGGAGAGAGGAAGTGCTCGCCCCCCCAGTAGCAGCGAGGGAGGAAGTAAGAACGGTGTGGGGAAAGAGAAACAAAAAGTGAAATGTTTCCTTTGCTGTGGTCCGCATTACAGATATCAGTGCCCACAGCGAAAGGAAATAACCCGCAATGAAGAGAGAAAAGTTAGTTGTGTTAAGGCAAAAGTGGGATTGAGCGCGGTGAATTCTAAGAAACATCAGATGAGGGAAGGGCAGGATAAAGAATTATTACCGATGGTAGAGCTTAATGTTGGGGGACAAAAAGTAGAGGGGATCTTGGACTCTGGGGCTGAAATTTGCGTGTTTCGGAAAGACTTGATTCCGGATAAGTTTATGACTGGAGGTCACATTTATTTAATTCCTGCAATAGGAGAAATGCAGAAAGCGGACTTTATCACATTACCTGTGGCATTATGGGAGGATAATCAGGCGATTTCTTCGGAAATTGATATAGCCGCTGCAGTAACGGAGAAATTAAACAGTCCGGCACTCATAACTCCGGCGGTCTATGATGAGTTGATAAAACAGGCAAAACTTTATAGCGTCACTGTAGGATTAGAGAATCTAGAAAATACGGGAAGGGAGGAAAATGTGAATAATATCCAAGCTAAAGAAACGGATGAGGTAACAACTAATAAGGAAGAAGGATTACCAATTGTGGGAGAAATAAAGGAAGATTCTCAGTCATTAGAAAAGGTCTCAAATGAGAATGCCGAGATTAATATGGAAGAAGGGAAACCTAGGGAATATGGGGGTCAATCAAAATTGTTTAGAGAACAACAGAGGGAATGTCCGACACTGCAAAGAGCCTGGGAGGAAGGTAGAAGTGGAAAGAATAACTACTTTGTGGAGGATGGATTATTATATAAAAAGAATCTAGTTATTAATGAAAGCGTTAAACAGTTAGTGGTTCCTCAGTGTAGAAGAAAAGAAATATTGAGACTTGCGCATAATCACTCAACAGGGGGTCATTTGGCGTCAGTAAAAACCTTAGAAAGGATTAAGCTATCATTTTTTTGGGAAGGTGTGAGGAAGGAAGTAAAGAAATATTGCGAAGCTTGTGAGGACTGTCAATTGAGGCGGAGAATTAAAGTGAGTGACAGGTCACCGATTCAACCGCTAGCCCGCCCTGAATTACCGTTTCAAGTTGTTAATGCTGATTTAATTGGACCTATTGAGCCAAATTCAGCCCGAGGTCATAAATATGTTTTATCGGTAGTAGATCAATACAGTAGATGGCCGGAAGCAATCCCAATACGATCTCTTTTTGCTAAGGCAACATGTCAAGCATTCCTTCAAATTTTTGTGCGAACAGGGATTCCCCAAGTTGTGGCGATGGATCAGGGAAGGAATTTTGCAGCTGAGTTGACTTCGGAGTTTTTAAAACACCTGGGGGCGGCTCCCAGATTGAGCACTCCGGGGTATCCTTTAAGCAATGGACTTGTGGAGCGTTTTAATGGCTCAGTAAAGAATATGTTGCACCATGCAGTGAGAAAACATGGCAAAAATTGGGATCAAATACTGCCATTATTATTATGGGCTATGAGAGAAGTCCCAAATGAAACGACGGGGGTTTCACCATTTCAACTAATGTATGGGAGGTTACCAAATGGTCCGTTGTCAGTTTTAAAGACTGGCTGGGAAGGGGAAACCGTCATACCTGAAGGTGTTGGAAATAATCTTACCGAATATTTAGAGCAATTAAAAAATAATTTAAAATCAGCAGCAGAATTCGCATCTAATGTGGCTAAGAGAAAGCAAAGCGATTATGCTAATCGATATAACTTGAGATCATCGTCTAGGAAATTTTCAGTAGGGGAAAAAGTAATAATTTTAATTCCCGATTCTACCAATAAGTTATACTCACGATGGACCGGTCCGGGAGTCATTGTGGATCAGAGAAATGAACATTCATTTTTTGTAGAATTACCAGATGGAAGTGTTAAGAATTTACACCAAAATAAGTTAAGACCGTATATCCATCCAGTAAATACGATAGGATTAGTATATGAGGCAGATGAAGAGTTTGGGGATATTCAACATGCTCCGGGGGGAGAGGTCGCTGAGAATGATAAGGAATTTCAGGAGATAATAGCAGAAAAATTAAATCACTTAGAGGAAGAGAAAAGGGAACAGTTAGAGAGAATCTTGAAAAAGAATAAAAAATTTTTTAGTGGGGAGGTAAAGTGGGCAAAAGTTGGAAGTCACGTAATTAGATAAAAACCTGATGTTGAGAGGAAGCAACCTCATATTTATAGGGTGCCCGAAATACTGAAAGCTGCAGTGGAAGAACAAATACAGGAGTTGCTAACTAAAGGATTAATAGAACCGTCCCAAGCAGAGATAGCGTACCCGATAGTTTGTGTAGCAAAAAAGGATGCGAGTATCAGGTTATGCGTTGATTACCGGGCCCTTAATGCAGCGACTAAAACGACCCCATTCCCAATGCAGAATGCCACTGAATTAAGGTATAAAGCGGGCGCCGCTAAATATATTACAACTCTAGATATTTTAAAAGGATATTGGACTATTCCAATGGAGGAGGAGAGCAAAGAATTGACGTCTTTTATAGGTCCGAAGGGACAATATCAGTGGTTAGTAATGCCATATGGGTTGAATGGGAGTGCTGGAACATTTCAGAAAACGATGAATAGGGTGTTAATTGAGCATTCAGAATATGCTGATAGTTATATTGACGATATAATTGTCTTCTCAAAAACGTGGGACGAGCACTTAGAACATTTAGAAGCAGTGGTGGGTACTCTGGGTGAGCTTAATTTTACGGCTAATGTTATGAAATGTCATTTTGTCCAAAAAAAAGTTATGTATTTAGGGCATGTAGTAGGATCTGGAGAGCATGGGCCGGACCCCGAAAAGTTAAGAGTTATTGAAACTCTCCAGAGTCCCAAGAATAAAAAGCAGTTAAAATCAGCCCTGGGATTATTTAATTATTACCGAGAATATGTCCAAAATTTTGCTCAGATTGCTATACCGTTAACGGCTTTGACAAAGAAGAACATCCCTAATGAGATACCGTGGACTGAAAAGGAGGAGAATGCGTTTCTAAATCTCAAATCGAAATTATGCAGAGCAGTGGCGTTAAATACACCAGATATAGAAAAACCATTTGTGATTGCGTGCGACGCCTCAGAAGTGGGAATTGGGGCCTCTTTAGGCCAGTATGATGAAAGGGGAAAAATAATGCCAATCACTTTTGCCAGCCAAAAGTTGTCGGGGACCCAGGCACGGTGGTCAGCTATTGAGAGGGAGGCATTTGCGCTAATCTGGGCTTTAAAGAAATTTGAAACATGGATATTTGGGTCCAAAGTATATGTGTATACTGATCATAATCCATTAAAATATTTAACGGAAAGTGCACCGAGGAATGCAAAATTACAAAGATGGTTATTGGCACTTCAGCGTTATGACACGGTTATTAATTATAAACCAGGACCTACAAACAAGGATGCAGATGCGCTTTCGCGTCTGGTGCTTATGGAATAATTTAAGTGGGAATTTGTTGAATATTTTTAAGAATGGTAATTTAGGTTATGAAATATTGTGTTTTTTTTGTGTGTGTATTATTAATAATGGTATCTAATGTGTTTAAATTGTATATTCTATGAGGGCAAAATATTTAATAAGTGATAAGTTTGTGTGAATATGATAATTAAGTATAACATGTAGAAATGAAATTATACAGCCAAATTGTAATGAAAATGAGTAGATTGAGATTGATAATAGTGGAAATCTCATTTTCGTTAATGAATATTAAATTTAATTGTCGTATGATTTTTTAAATTGTAAGTCAACGATTAAATGTATAATATAATGTGGTGGATTATGCTAATTTGGCAGAATGAATGTAACAGATCACATAGTTGTGTGAGCTTATGGGAATTATACACTGATTCTAGGTATAAGCAGGATTGTTACATTGAATTTTAATTTGTTATCAAAGTGGATTTGATGTTGTAAAAACAAAGTAAGAGTAATGAAATTGAAGATTTCTTTAATAGTAATTGTGTTTTTATTTGTATATCTGTTTTTTTTTTTAATGAAAGTAAGAAAAAAAAACTGGAATGATGTACTGAATGTTCACTGATAGGTATTAAGAAGTTTATGCGGTTCGATCCTATTATCACTCATGGGGGAAATGGATCTGGTACAAGGGAAATTAAACGATAACCTCCACTTGAGAACAATATTTACTTATTAAGGTGAAAAAAAAAAACTGGTGTTATGGACTGATATCATGATATGGACTGACACCATGACTTCAGATAGTGATTATTTAGTGACTTTCCGTTCATCGGTTGAAAACAGATGAAAGAAAGTGGAAGGGAGGTGTCACATTCGTGTGGCCCCCCCGAACACTCTAACAACCTCGCACCCCTAATGCATCTCTGGAATTTCGAAGTGGACTCTCCGCGGATGGGGGATGCGAGGGTTGGAAAGAAAATAAACATTGGAGGGAGAGAGCAGAGAGGCCCTTGAACTGGAAGGATGAACATATGTTTGGCCGCTGGTCGCAAAAACTGTGTTTGTTTTTATTATCGAATGCTCTGAAACCACGGGAGAGATAGGCAATGAGCCTAGCCCGTTGATATATTAGAAACTGTAAATATTTTTTTTTACTTATTAAATGTTCTTTGTTTTGTTTAGAGGCATGATTACTCATTGGTCTCATCAGTACTAATAACTATCGGGAACCGTTACACGAGAAGACGCCTCGTGACAAGCTTATTTATCCGGGCTCATGTTTTGAGATAAATGTCATGTAATCACGATAAATGATTGAAGAGGTCATTAGAAATGAATAAATCATCTGTGTCCCAGCAACACTGAGCCATACACTCCACGTTTGGGAATGTAGCTGACAGTGTGCATGATGTTACTGACTGAATTATTGTGTATCTTTAGTACTCAGGGTTCGTAAATATGATATTTTCGAAAATATAAAAAATATCCGGTATTTTTATATATATCCGATAATTTAAAAATAGTCAACTTACTGCTGATAATAAACATTTTAAAGCATAATATAAATTAGAAAATAAAACATATTGCACTTGGCATGAAAACTTAAACAATATACTAAAAGTGCATTTTTTCTTTTCTTTTTTTTTTTCACTTGGAACAAAATGGAAGATCAGAATCAAGTTGCTTTATACACTTAAATGAAAACTAAGGATTCAGTATCAACTATCAAGAAATCAGAAATTTATAAAACAAAATTTTAAATACAAAATATTTTTTTAATTGAAAAATTTTAACATAAATGTAAGCGTATGTTATTTTTTATTCCTAACATGCTGTACTGTTTAAACTGAACTAAACCAAAATCAGAACAGATTATTTTCTAATAGAGCTCTGTATAACGGATTATCTAAATTAGACAGTTTCTTTCACTCATCATATTCTGTTCTGAATTAATTCTGTCCCACATGATCTACATTTAAAAGTAAAAAATTCAAGCATAAAACTTAGAAAATATATTTGTTTTCTTCTTTGGCTAAAAAAGTCACTACCAGAGACAAAAGTTCTTTATCTACAGAACAACACAGTCAAATAACAGTTGAAAATATCCTTTATGCTTGTTTTAGCTGTATATATCAAAAATACCTTGCACAATGATATTTTGAAAATAAATATCAAATAGAGAGAAATGTAGAAAATATCACACATCTTGATATTTTGAAGATAAATATCGGATATACATCATATGTATCAAGATATATATACACTGATATATAACCCTGTTAGTACTTATCGTAACATCCACCCAATTTACATAGTGGAAAGAAACACATTCATTATGGTTAAAATTATGCAGTGTCTAAATATAATATCTGTAAAGAAATACTAAAGATTTTTTACCGCAAAAGAAGACCGGTGCATGTCAAATGCACGAGATTAAATTTGCAATGCTAACTAAATTTAAACAATGAAGTATTTTATAGGGATACACCGAATAGTGAATTTGGCCGAATACCGAAGATTCGGCCTACAGGTGAACCGAATACCGAATATTTGGCTAGCCGACTAGTAATTGCTAGGCCGAATACCGAATAATTGGCTTGTCGAATACTTTTATATTTCAAAGTTTAAAGGTATTAAAATGTTAAATTTTAAAACAATTTTATATAATATTTAAAACAGAAACTTTTATTCTAATAAACAAGAGCTTTTTTCAAGTAAACATTATGCTGAAAAAAATCTGCTTTGAGTTATTTAAGAAGAGGATAGTTATAAAAAAATTTTTATTAATAAAATTTCAAGTTTCACAGCTTCTTCTGAGAATTAAAACAAATGAATAAAATTCTTAAATTCCAATATAAACATTTTAAAATCAAAGAGAAATTGTGAAAAAAATGGAAGAAAAATTGTACAGGATCATATACTATTACTTGTTTCTCAGGAAGAGACTAAAGTAAAAGTAAATAAATTATACAATCTATTCAAATTTTATATGGTGGCAACTTAGCAAGAATAACTGTTCTACTCCGTTTGATTAAGCAAGGAAGTTTTTAAATGCATCCTAAATCGGTGTTTGGAGTGGGCAATCATTTTCAGATATTGTTAACGTTGTTCTGAAAATCTTAGCAAGAAACGATTATTTACTGGACAATGTTCAGGAACTTGCATTTGTAATTCCTATGAAAATCCTCGTGATTGGTTAATTTTCTTAAATGATACTTAACAAACAGCAAATAACTAATGTAAAAACATTCTCTTTTATTTAAATATGATTCTGTTTCTAATTATTCTGAATATCTTTATAAGTTGACTGTTCTTAACTGCTCTGCTCAACAAGTGAAAAACTTTGACATATTTACAAATTCATTTTTTAACGGAAAGATATAAAATTGGAAAGCCTGGCCATGGAAGCGATTTGGAATGGAACTGTTTTTTCCATTTTTTGATCAATCAATTACCTATTGAGTTATAAGCGAATTCGATCACGTGACAAACCCGTTTTTCGCCCGCTCTTGAGTGCTCTTTCTCCCTTCGCGCGGAAATTCGCTTCAAAATGACTACTTTGACATTATTTTCTGAAAGATCTATTGCTTTTGCAAAAAAAAAAAAAAAAGGAAAAACAGCTCAATTACATAGTTTCTGAACAACACCAGCTAGTTTCATGCATTTTCGAACAAAAATAAATTAAAACTTATGTCAGAAAATTGCCCTTTTGTATTTGAGAACACTCTTAAACGTAGAAGTTGTATAAGGTTTTTAAAAATGTTTTAAAAGTTTTTTTTTTAAGTATTCGGTTCGCCGAATATTTCGATATTCGGCCAAACCGAATATTCAGTAGGTCAAATAGTTTGCTATTCGGTAAGCCGAATATTCGGCTTCACCGAATAGTTTGATATTCAGCCAAACCGAATATTCGGTAACATGGCCGAATAGATACCGAATATTCGGTACATCCCTAGTACTTTACTTCTTTTTACCTGGCTGCCAAGAAGGGTTCTGTGTTTCACGCGTATCTGGATATGTGGATTTCTTTATACCCTCAAAACATCCCAACGGCTGGATGGATTTTAAGGAATGAGGTCTCTATCGATTCGTCTTAATCTTCCAATGGTTATAAGGAAGGTTTTTTTTTTTTAATAAATTCAAAATGACGGCTATAAAATATAAAATGGCGGTAGAGACGAAAAATATTCGCACCATACTGAGTGGCATATCATTGTGGATAGGCCTTTCAAAATGAAGTCTATGTTTCATTGACAATTTTACAATCAGAAGCTCTGTTTAAATATTACACAGCCTGAAAGTTGTGTAGGTAGGATCTCTAGCTTTACTTTAACTATAACCTTCATAGACATCTATAGGTCTCATCAAAACAGTGTTTATAGATAACTAGCAATTAAACACAACTCAAAAGTCATCAATACAAGTAAATAAAAAACAGGTAAGTGAATATGGCGGGAATATTTAAGGTTTTTATCCCAGTTACGCCGGGTGGGTCAGGTAGTTATAGAATAAAATTTACAATCATTTATTAGTCATTTCACCATGTTTTAAAGATGTCTATGATTGAATATAAGTTTAAAAAAAAAAAGGTTTTTCATCCGGAATTTCGGAATATAGCTACTTTCTAACAACCTGAATACTTTCTTACATCTTGAAATTATATGTATTGATAATAAAATTATTTCAATGTGTTAGAAAGTATATGGGAACGCCTATTGTTATTTTTGTGACTATTAGAGCAAATTTTCAGAAATACTTCTATTTATTTTATTACAAAATGTAATTAGGATAAAATTGATATAACCAGTAAAATACCACCGTGTTTCCCTCACATAAAATATACCTAATTAGCAAAAAAAAAAAAAAAAAAAAAATTCTAATTATCTATATAATAAATCAAAATTTTGTTACTCTTGTGGCACAAGAGTAGTAACACAATTTAGATTTATTATATATACGAGTAAAATACTTTTGTTGCAAATTAGATATATTTTATGTGAGTGGAACTCAATGGTATTTAACTACTTATAACAGTTTTTATCCTAATAATAAAATAATTTGAATTATTTCTGAAAATTTGCTCACAAGAGTAACAAATGGACGTACCCATATCTAGAAAGTAGAGTTCAAGATTTGAAAAAAAAATGTCTTAAATAAGAAATAATTCACCCAGTTTAGAAAGGTCAAAAAGTCGCAAACTCTTTTTTTATTCATTTTGTCGTCAACGGAATAGAAAACTTTTGTGAGACAGATTTTACTGTTCATTGTTTAAATGACACATCCCGTCATTTTTTACGATTGGCATAAATTACTATTCAAGGCAATTTAATAACTAAAGTTCGTGAAGCAGGATTTTTATTTCAATATTTTTCAGAGTTCCTCGAGGAATAAAGTGTCTGCGTGAGTTAGTTGTTCTTAAAGCCACGTCACATAAACGCAGATGTTATCTCATGTCGTGAAAACAAAATACTCAAATAACAAACATACATAGAACACATGGTGGGTGCATGGGGTTTTAATGTTTAGACAAGAAAAGTTACAGAAAATGATATTGGTGTAACTTTGTTTGGTAAATATCTAGTTTTGAAATAAAAATTATTTTACGTTAAGGGGATACGTGATATCCCCTTTGAAGTTTTTCTTTCTTTTTTTGCTGATGTGCATTTATTTATTATATACACATATTATTATAGGTAATACAGTTGGCTCTCTGTTTAACGACTTTCAAGGAACCTCGAAAAATCGTCCTTAAATAGAGATCAGCCTTAAACAGAATTTGTGGAAAAATAATATTTGAAAAGCATTTCCCTTCACACTTTATATAGGCTTAAGACTGTCAATACCTTTCGCAATATATTGGCGTGTTTAGAACTGTTTTATTTATTTATTTATTTAAATTTATTTTATGTTTTCTTTCTTTCTTATTATTTTATAGATACGGATAACGAATATAATAATTCATATTTCTATTGCACAAATACAAATTGCATTAATTATACTGTATACAATGTTACTTACAGTACAATAAAAATATTTATAATACATTTAATTAAACAAGGTAAGTTTTTAAAAAATAAAAAAGTGTGTATTGTTTCAATGATGGTCTAGCTTTTAGTACCATTGCTTCTAGCTTTTCAAGAAGGTTGAATGAGTCATCTTCCATATTTAATGGAACAATGTACTGGCGAAGATTATCCAGGGCAGAATTTGCATCTGAGTAAGAAGCAGGTGGCGTCTCGCTTTCTGTATCATCAGCATCATCACCATCTTCTGCATCTGAAGTTGAATTTTCATTTTCGATGTCTTCATAAATTTACTCTAAATTTCTGAAGTTGGTCGTTAAAAGTCTTCGACACAATCGATAGAATCTTTTACTGAAACATCTTCATCACCAACAAGACTTTTTCTTTCTTCGGTGGTGATAACTTCTGTGTCGAGTTGTGCATCCGTTATAGCCATTTGTTCTTGAATGACAATTCCAGATGAACAAAAGCAGTTTTCGATTGTGCAAGGAGAAACTTCTTTCGAGGCTGATGTAATCAAGTGCATGACTCCCAAAATTGTAATTATTTTTTATTTAATTTTTGTCAGCAAAATTATTTAATAATTTCCTAATTAAGGATTTTCGGTAATATGCTTTTACACTACAAATGATTCCCAGCTCTAATGGCTGCAACTTACTTGTATAATTAGCGATAAAAAAAAAGAATTGACACGTTTGTAAGTCCTGGAATATACGAAATATACCTTGAAAATACGTGAAAATCGTCGTTAAATAGAAACAATTTCGTCTTTAAATAGAGATTCTTTTACTTAAAGGAGCCGGGACCGCAAAAAATCGTCCTTAAGTAGAGTAGAGATCGTCGTTAAGTAGAGCGACGTTAAACAGAGAGACGACTGTACTTATAAAAACTGATCATAAACGCAAAAAAATTATTTTGAAGGCAAAAATTGAGAATTAGTTTTTTTTAATTAATTTTTTTTTAAACTTTGCGGTTTTTTAATACATTACTATGTTTAAAACACAAACTGCTGCAAATATTTGTCAAATCACTATTTTTTTTTCTTTTTTTTTTTTTTTGGTATTCTCAATATAGCATACGTAATAAACTTAGGGGTGGATTTTACAATATAATGGAAATAAAAAATAAAATGAAAATCGAAACGCTGAAAAAAATGTTTTTTTGCTGCGTTTTTGCGAATGTTTGTATATATATATTTTTTTCTCATAAACTAATTCATTAATTGTAAAATCGATCTCTAATTTTTTTATTAAGTATACTATACTGAGAATATAGGAAAATAATGGAGTGATTTGACAAATATTTGTAGAAGTTTTAGTGTTTTAAACACAGTAATGTATCAAAAAACAGCAATCTTAAAAATTCTTTAAATAAAAAATATATATATATTCTCAATTTTTACACACAAAATGATTTTTTTTCCCTTGCCAAAAAATCAGTTTTTCTAAATACTACCTATAACTATATATGTATATAATAAGTAAATGTGCATTAGTAAAAAAAAAATCTTCAAAGAGTACCGAGTTCCCTTAAGCGGAAGAGGATAGGGGAGATTGGGGTGGAATGGGACACTTTTTACAAAAATAATAAAATCAAATTTGTTTGACCAAAAACAAAAATTTCAATATATAGAATACAAAATGAAACATTTTCTAATGTCCTTGTACAATATAGGAACATAATTTGCAGGAACAATTTTATACATAAAGAAAGGAAAATTTAGGGTTGTCAGTCAGAGATTACTTGAAAAAATCATCAGTTCAAGTAATTGACATTTTGAAATAATAAATGAATATATTTATAATGTTATAATTAATATACTATCCTATATTTGCATATTAGCAATTTACATTAATCTTATTAAAAGAAGGAATTAGACATGTCCCATTCCTCCCTTTGCTGGCATGTCCCACTCCTCCCTCTACCTTCTTTTATGTTAAACTTCTTGTATAAACAAAAATGCTGCTTTTAGGCATAGTTTAAATTACGGATACTATACAGTATAATGTTCCATAAATAGGGAAACTATTACATCTATGCATAAACAAGTCATTAATATACGGAAAGCATAAAAGGTATATGAAGCAAATTTACTTTTGACTCTTGAAATAATCTTTTTTTTTTTTTTTTTTTTTTATACAATCGCAAGCATATGCAGATCAGCTATACTTTTTTTCCAACTGAAGATCGGGATATCATTGCTTCATCTAATGTGTGATTGATGAAATGTTTAGAATGGTACCTAAGAGAAAAACCTACTGTCCCATTCCATCCCACTCTCCTCTACTTGATATATTAAATTTACTCGTCTATTATAACCACAAACGATCAAACCGTAACAACGCTAAGCTCAAAATTAACACTAGATATCGCTTTCTCTTTCCAAGAACGCAGAAGTTCAAAAGTTCAATCTCCACTCTAATACAAGAGAAAATGTGCTTTCAAATAAAGTTTATTTGAAATCTACAACTTAATTTATCGGTTTTCGATTGTTTTATAAAATTTTTAGCATGCAATTACTTAGCCTTTAGAAACTTACACAATAATAAACATTTACTACAATAACGTAAAATAACATTTGCAGTAACATAAATAAATGTGCAAATAAGGAAAAGATGGCAAAGAACTGACGATTAATCGCCAAAGATTAACTAAAGTATTTTCTCTAGTTATTATAAAAAAAGGAAGTGGGGGGGGGGGGGCGATATAAGCGAATTATTTAATGTAGTTGAATTGGTTATATAAATTTTTTAACGAACATGATATTTAAACTTTTTTGTGAACTTTAACATTAGTTCATTTATAATAAAGGTGATTGATTTTCTTTTACAAAACAACTAGAAATGAAAAAAAAAAAAAAAAACTTTAAACGGAGAAACTTCATCAAAAACCCAACAATACAAAATATTTACTTTACAATAGTTATTAAATGGAAAATTATATGATTATTAAAATCTCTCTTGCTGAATATATATTCATCATTAAAATTTATCAAATAAACACATAAAACAAACATTACATAAAAAATTCTATCAAATAGGTCTGTTTTCACTTTGATTTTGTTAATTCAATTTTATCTTCTGATTTCATTAGCATTGCAAAATGCTTTACTTCATTTTCTCTGGAAGAAATTTAAAAAACTACGCTATATACAGCGACATCGACTTAGAATTTAGATGTTGTTAGAATTCATCGTCACTTTCATTTAATTCGTTATCACATATTTTTGTCTCTTCAGTTACTTTTCAGCTTTCGTTTGCGAAAATAGGAAGTCGAAACCGAGAGTTTAACCCTTTATGCCCCGAAGGTACTTAAGTACCATTAAAATAACTTGTTATAAAATTCCTTTAATACATCGATTAGTCGTAATACACTTTAGAATGAGTTATAGATACTTTATCTTGTTCCAAAAGAATTATTGGTTGCACAAAACAAATATATTTTCAAAAGGATTAATACTTTTGCCTTTGCATCTTTTCAGCTTTCTTGGCGTTGAAAGATTGGCGGGGGGGAGGGGGGTGTTCAGTTCGGAAATATTTCTATATTTCTACTGCAAGAACATTATATTTGCACATTTCCTAATTCTAAAAAAAAATATTTTAAATAAAATATTTCAGTGGAGTTATAAATATTGCACAAAATCCCTATAAATTCACAATTAATTAATTTTAATTGGCAAAATACTTCTAAAATTTATTAAATGATTGTGTAAATCTTCTAATGTAGTTCACGAAAAAAAAAATCACGTAAAAATTCACGAAAAATACTTTAGAAGGTGAAATGTTCATCAATTCATAATTTGGGACATAAAGGGTTAACAGGATTTCCAACTTTTTCGAGAGATGGTTTATTAGGATATTTTTAGCCTTATATTTCCTTATTTCTTTGGTTGGGACTTCCAAGAAATGACACGTTATTCAAGGTGACGTTTTAAACCTTTGTGGTTCAAAGAAAGGTGGAAACAATAACAACAACAACAAAAAACACATTCTGTAAAAAGG
Organism: Maratus speciosus; assembly: GCA_963932465.1. Classification (NCBI taxonomy): domain Eukaryota; kingdom Metazoa; phylum Arthropoda; class Arachnida; order Araneae; family Salticidae; genus Maratus; species Maratus speciosus. Next base: position 149,456,688 of record OZ010791.1, read on the forward strand.
TTTAATTCGCGTTAATTTGGATATAAAAATTTTCCAATAAACCCACTATTTGTATTTTTATTTTGAGAATGAAAATAACAAGCCATTAACCGGGTCAGTATGACCCGACGTGAGTACTAAAGGGTTAAGCGAGCGATTGTTTAACTAGATCTCATAGTAAAAATAGTGGTTACATGTAATTTTAATAATTAGGTCTGTAATTTTAATGATTAGCTACTAAATGAAAAATTATATGATTATTAAAATCTCTTACAATATATTCATGAAATAAAAAAATAAAACATTACCATAAAAATTCTGTCAAATAAGTCTGTTTCCACTTTTGTTTCGTTAATTAAATTTTATCTTCTAATCTCATTAGATGTTACATAGTTTTAGAATAAAAACAACCATACTTCAATAGATAATTATTTAGTTTTGATGTAGAGATTACTTTACAATAACATGAAGCGAAAAGACGATACATTAAATTTATCGAATTTAATAAGTACCGGAAGAAGGCGGCCAACTGACGCCAAGTCGGACAATAAATTGCCAATTGTGACACTCCACCACTTTCAGATTGGTTTTGGATATTTTACTAAAGCTCTATGTTTATTTATGTTTGTGCAAATGCTATTTTACATAATTGTAAGCAAACAAATGATTATTATTGCGTTATGTATTGATAAACTAAAAAAATTTTACCTGCTAGAAAATTACATTTAAAATCGTCAAAAATCTATAAATTAAGTTAGCGTATTCAAATAAACCTTAGGGGAGACCAGCGGAAAGGCATCACTCGGGGTTATACCGTCACTCCGCCTAGTTTAAAAACTAACAGCAGTTTGCGATAGTGAATGCGTCTACACTATAGCGGCCAACAATAGAAACAGTGCCTAGAGTAAGAGTGATTTTGTTGTACGTCGTTCGTTTGTTCTAGTGAAAAATATAGTTTTCTTCTAGTTGCTTCTTATTTTGGAGCTTCAAATGAGTAGAGGTAAACAACTTTTATTGTAACATTAGGTACTTAAGATAATATTACCCGTAATCTACATGCATTCGCCTACATTTTGATGCAATTTGTTGAACAAGTTCGGTTCTTCTTTCGGCTTAGCTGGGGATTTCCGCTATATTGCCCTCTCGGGGTAATGCCGCCATCATGGCAAAGGGTGACTTTTGCAATTTGAGTTAAATTGTAAGCTTAACACATTAATAAATCTAGCTGAAGGAACATTGTAATTATTCATTATTCTGCTAAATTACATTGCTTTCTAAATATTTTCAGTAGGTTATGTGTTTTCTAGTATCCATTTTATGTATTTAATAGATCATTAAAGAGTGGCGTCATTACCCCAGTATCCTGGGTAATCCCGCCACTGTACTGAGGTTGAAAATTTTTTTTTTTTTTTTTTTTTTTTTTTTTTTTTTTTTTTTTTTTTTTAATGTGTGCTTACTTTATAGTTATGATTACAGTTAAATTTATACAGATGCTAAAGATCATGATTCAGCTTTAGAATTTTTACTATTAAAAAATAAACATTTTTTTTTTGAGGTGAAAAAATTTAAATTCCCTTAAGATGTCGCCATTCCCCCTGTCTCCCCTATTACAAAATATCTCTTTTGTTCCATTCCAAAGAGTGAAATATTGAAGTTATGAGATCCTTAGAAACAAATATATCCATATATGAAATGCTAATATTGATTTGGGATTAGATTTATTGCGGTACAGAATCAAGAAACGGGATATGCAGAGATATTATTGCAACTTAAAGATCGGTCAAAAAAGTACAGAAGAAAAGATCTAATGGATTATATAGGAAATTTTAGTAAAATTTTAAAGAATACAATGATCTATTACCAAAGTTTAAGATAAAAATAGTTAAGGCATTTAAGGGGACCCCAAATTTTTTTAACCCCAAATTGGTTAAAAAATCGATAAAAACTAAATGAAAGCTTGTTTAATTGTGAATATTTTGACAACTTATTTTTTACCCATACGACAATTATATCGCGAAATATTATAAATTTTGTTAATACACTCAGCGCAATTAGCCACACAAATTAAAATTTGAAATGGCGTTTTCTCCGTGTTCATATTTTCTTAACTTTCATGTTTTAAAAATGCTAAGGCTATTTTTTTTTTTAATTTGAGATAGAGATTTAAGTTTTTTTTTTGTACAGTCGTGGAAAAAAAAAAAAAAAAGTAAACACCTCCTACTAACTCCTCAACAAATTATCGCAGAAGAATGTTACTGGTACCGAATGATTGGAAATAAAGTCTACTTTTAAATGATATAGATAAAATTTGCTTAGGGGGCCATCTACATATTAAAACGAACCATAACTTTGTTTTTTTCAATAGCAGTACACAATTCTGACAGCATAAATGAACTCTACACCCTGCAATTAGCCTTAAAACAAAAATTTTATGCAATTCGTACCATAAGTTTCTGAGACATTAACTATTTTAAAACCAGCGTATTTTAAGGGCTGTATCCAAATTGAAGTTCGGAACTCGCTTGTTAACCGAGAGAGCCCTCATCTTGATCAAGGCACCTTAAGAAGTCAATGAAGCCTGCTAGATTACACGACAGCAAAAGAAATTTCAAAATATCTAGTCACTCCTTTTATAGACGGCCCCTTAAAACATCATTTTGCCGTTTTTTAAGCATAATTTGAAAACTACTTGGAAGAAAAATGTGAAATTTTGGATTTCCATAAAGGAGGACTTAACCCGGGAGAACTCGCTGCATGAGATTTTCTCTCACAGTCGTACTTTTTAAACTCTTATTTAAATCATTTTTCATTTTAATTAATATTTCAAAATGTTTTACAATTATTTTACCTATTTTGTGAATAAAAGTACTAAGCCAACCAAAAAAAGTTGATATTATATGAATGTAAAGTAAAAGAAAAGCAATTGGGCATTCTCACTAGCGAGTTCTCCCGGGTTAATAAATCTAATTCCATCAAAAAAATTGTAGGTTGCAATTCATAATTTTTTCGAGTATTAATTTCATAAATCATAAAGTTATAAAAATTGCAAATTCAGCGTATTCATGTTTGGGTTTATTAGTATTATTGCTACACAAAAAATTAGCACATTAGGAGCATAATTTCTGGAGAAATAAATAAAAATATGAAAATGTAATTTAACATTAGAAGCACTAAATTTTGAATGTTTATAATTCAAAAACTTATCATTCAAATGACCTTGAAATTTGGTGTCTAGGCATAGTTTGAACCGAAGATTTGAAATATCTCGTTAAAATTGGGTATCGTCATTGAAAAAAATGAAGTTTGGATTCGTTTTAATATGTAGATGGCCCCCATATATTTTATATACATCATTTAAAATTAGACTTTATTTCCAATCGTTCGGTACCAGTAACTTTCTTCTACGATAATTTGTTGAGGAGTTAGTAGGGGGTGTTTACTTTTTCTTTTCCACGACTGTACATATTCTTTATTATATATGCGATAAATCTGCGCATGGAATTAGCCTTAAGTTTTTTGTTATTTCTCTAAAAATAAAAGTATATGAAGATATGCTAGATTTCATAGTTGTACACTATATATAATCGGTAAAAAAATTATATGAAATGTAATATTAGATGTATCTAAAAATCCATGCACAGTCTTGTGCAATACACATTTGAAAATCTTTAAAAAAAATTGGGCAAAAATATCAACATTTAAAAAGTTAGTAGGGATTTTAAAAAGTTCAATTTTTTTTTAATTTTTAAAATTTTTAATTAAATATGCAGTTAATTTTTTTTTTCAAAATGTACTTTTAGTTGAACACTGAAATGCAGTGAGTTCACCATTTGAACCATGTTTTTTAAATAAAATTGTTGAAAAGGTAAACTGTCCCCTTAACACTTTGAGTGCCACGGTGACCGACACTGAAGCTGCAAAATTTACAATGTTTTAAGTAATTTTTAGGAAAGCATAATTCCTGTAATAAATAAAAAGTAAGTAAATTTTAAATAAATTTTCAGTAATTACTTAAAACAATATATATGTTTAGTTTTATATCGTATTTTAAACCGTCAGTCATCGGTGAATGATGCGTTCTAAACGGAAAGCTTGGTGTCAGTACCTGGTGACTGACGTGGCGCTTAACGTGTTAAATACAACAAGCATTTTGGGCAAATAATATTCATTTTTAACACTTTAAGTGTCATGTTAATCACCGGTGACTGACGCTGAACTTTCTGTTTAGGCCGCGTCAGTCATTGGTGACTGACACTTATAGATTGTGTAACGGGAATCTTATTTCGTGGCCCAAACGGAAAGACAGACAAAAAAGACTTGGCATTCAACGTGTTAACGGATACGCCAAAGATCTAAAGAGGGGCATTGATGAAAGTATATGCAACTGCAATGATGGAGAAATTATTAGTTATATGGATAAAGATTATGGATATGTTGTTAACGGTTATTTAGAAATCGTAAAAGACAAGGAGCAGAGGAAGAAGTATGGAACAAAATACCGAATGAAAAGAATTGTAACAAAAAGTGCTGTAGCTAGACTGTTTGCAACTAACATAGATATATTTATACAAAAATAAATTTATAGACACAACTTACCACGTAACGTTTTCGATGAATGAAAGTTCTATGTTTTAAAGGGGTTAAAGAGAGAGTATACTAAAGATTTATGACGATTATCTCAAGAGGAATATACTAAACTAAATCCATTAAAGAACTTCAAGGAAAATTCACAATTGCATATCACACCCCGGCAAGAAAAGTGACATAACTAAAAAAGGCAGCATTTGAGAATATCAACTTGAGGCCAGCGTTTGAAATCCTTGATGGTCCGCTGGTCCGAGACCACCAAAAATTCAATCGGCCCAGTAATTAAAAAAAAAAAAAAAAATACATAAATTTTCCCGTCCCTGAGATAACTGCAACCAAACACAAACCACAAATTGAATTTTATTTAGAATAAATAAATAAATCCAAAAAAATTGCTTTAAACCTTACAATTAGCTGGAATAAATAATCGGAAATAAAATATCTAATTAAGAATTTTATAGTTTTTGTTTACGTGCTATTTATTTAGTTTTTAGCAAATTATAATTTTACATTTTATTATGCTGAAAATTTTGGGTAACTGCAAAGGGAGTTTGGTTTATATTCTAGGAGAAGGGGGTGGTTGTCACTCAAATGGTTAAAGGTCCTTAATAGAATTTTATGTAGCAGGCCAGTGATGATGACCATGAACCAGTAAACTCTCATGCTTACTGGTCCTTGGGACCAGTGACTTTTTTTTTTTTTTTTTATCAATTCTACCACTGGTTAAGGCACTATATAAAAAACTTAAGATGAAACAAAAAAGAAGTTTCCCATACCTAATCCTAGTGCCAAAATTTCATAAAATCCCAGTTAAATTTAGAATAGTGACTTGTGGGTATGGTTCATACCTTGAGTTTGCTAATAAGAAATTGTTGGGAGTTTTAAGCGGAGTGTTTGATAGAATGCTGAGTCAAGAACTACGTATTATTGCACAAATTGAAAAAACTAAAAAATATTACAATTTTGTTTGCATATGGTTTTGCAGACGTTTATAGCACCATCGACTAAGTGGATTTAATGGAAAAGGTTATAGAATTTTACATTAAAAATAGCAATAAGGATTGGTTTCTGAACTTATCTCAGTTTGTGGTACAAGAGAATTAATTACCTGTATGAGGCATAGCAGCGCCACCTGCATTTTTTCCGATTTCAGCAAAAGCTCTATCTAAAGAACTAATACACGGATTTTCACAACACTTCAGATTCATTTAGTCCCTGATATAAATTGGCGCTGATTACTTTTTGGTGTAATTCTCCCAATAGGTGGTGCTGCTATGATGCATTATTTATGATTTCTGCAGTTGCTATATCGCAAGAACTAATACACAGATTTTCATCAAACTTCAGATTCAGTTATACCTTAATATAATTTGGTGCTATCGCCCAACAGGCGGAGCTGCATGGCTGCATTTTTCACGATAGCTCTATCTCAATAACTAATGTACGGAATTTAATCAAACTTCATATCATGTTACACTTTCAGATAAATAGATCATTTAGAATACTCATGATGGACATACCGGGCGTCCCAAAAATGACTGATGGATTTTAAAATTCAATAACTTCCAAACGGTGACAAATATTAGAAATATTCTTGCAGTAGGATTCCGTATGATGTCAGGAGTTTTTGTACTGTGATTCTTGATTTTAGTTCTAATTTCAAACAATAGATGGCGCTGAGAGCAATATGCGCTCAGTTCCATAGTCTCTAAGCTCAGTCCAAACCCGATTTTTGGTACTTCAGGATCAATTCAGTACATTTTAATCTCGTTCTTTCGCATGGAAGAAGAGAGAGGCCGAAAAATCGAGCCTGGATTTAGCGGTTATTGCTTGCAGCGCCATCTATCGATGCTATTTTATACTAAAACTGAGAATCGCAGCATAAAAACTCCTGACATCTTACATAACACTCCTCCCATCTTACATAACTTTTTTAATATCTGTCACCGTTTGCAAGTTATGGAATTTTAAAATCCATCAGTTATTTTTGGGACACCCGGTAGGTTATCATTTAATTTTGGCAATGTGATATCGAATTTTGAAGTATTATGCATCTGACAAAAGAACGTTTTGGGGTTGGCACATCCGACTAGTTTTAATGTGTGTTTAGACTTTCAAGTTAATATGACTGTGGTGTCAAGCTATCAAGAATGAAGAGAGAGAATTATTCCGTTATAACAATATTCATTAACATTCTAAAGGCTTTATAACTTTGGCCATACCCCACAAGACGTAAATATACAGTTTGAATGTATATATATATATTTTTTCTAACAGTTTCTGATATTATACAACACGTTTAAATAATCTAAAAACAAAAATCAATAATAGAGAAAATAAAAGTAAATTTTAAATTTTATCAAAACAAAATTTCTTAGAAAAAAAAAAGAAAGAAAAAATGAATATTGACTGTACACGAGTAGGTTGAGGGATGAGGGGGGGGGGGGGGGGGGGGGTTATTGCTTGTATTTCAATCTTCTCCTTTAGAATACAACTGTTTCAATACTTCACAAATAATTTTTTAATTCCAGATTATCGCGATCAGTAAATTTTATTGAGACATGAATGTAAGAAATCTAAATTTCTAGTTTTAGGCTAGAAAGTAAAAAATATACTTAAGAACGTTTTAAAATATGCAATTTATATGCATCTTTACTAAAAGTATTCGGATTAAATCAATCTATTTCAAGGGAGTATTTTTTTTTTTTTTTAAACACTTTCATCGAGAGGGTCATTGCTCCTACCTGAATTTTGAAATTTAATTGACTAAATTTGGGGGTGGGTGGGGAGAAGGTGAAATTTGTTCTTCAGAAATGACTAAAAATAATTAAATACCAAGAGAAAGAGGAACTATGAAGTTTTCGCCAGAGTATGGACCCCCTCCCTCCACCTCAGAGCCTCTTACGAGAGTCAACTTTTAATTCTATTATTCTGTTTCCATTTATGCAAAAAACGCAACAAGTAAGGGCAGTAAATTGCCGGAACGCCCCAATGATTAGAAGAGATTTTTTCTGTTATTTGAAGAAGTTTTCGCCTTTCGACTGGAGAATTACAGAAAATTTCGAGCTTAGGTTCGCGAATTTTTCGCATTTCGAGGAAAAGAGGCAAATGTAAAAATTCCGTTTTTATTAGGAAAAATGTTAAGGGCAGTTGAAAGTCAAATTTGTGAAAACTCGTTTTTTTTTTTTTTTTTAATATTTTGAATATTTTATTTTTCCACTTTCGAATGGTATATATTACTTTGGTTTTTACGACAACGAAAAGTACATTTTTATATATATATATAGTAATTCAGTTTGTTTACATCATACATAAGCTTTACATATATGAACTTTAAACTCAATTTTCTAAAAATGTTGTTTTTTTTTAAACTTTGATGTACTTTTTTATAAAAACTACTACATATTATCGTCTGTAATTTTGGCTAAACATATTACACCTATCCCAGATCAATCTGAAGTAAACTTTTGTTAATTATATATGTACAAAATTTTTATAAAAATATTTTTCTTTGGAAAAACGCAATTTTTTTGTTATTTAAAAATGGTTTTTATTCCATTTTTTTTATTAACTAAATAATATCTGTTTATAAATGTCACTTCACTTTATTATGAATTATTTATATTAAGTATAGAAAAAAATTCAAATGCATATCTTTGGTAGTTTCTGAGAAAAGGTACATTGATTTAACATGGTAGCTATAGGGCCTTCCAACTCCTCTTAATGGCGGTATAGTTGCCAGAAAACCCATTGGGATTTGATGACAATGCAATTTTAGAATGGAGGATTTCAGGTAATATTTACTTTAGATTGAAGTATTTTCTGTATTTCGGGGAGGAAATGGTCAAATTAAAGCGGAAATTTTCATGTTTTAATGAAATATAATCAACAAAAAAGTTATTTCAAACATTAATTTAATTTGTATTTTATTTTTGACTGAAAAGGGTCTATTCCCCCCCCCCCCCACACCCCCGTCCATTTTAACTTTTTTCCTGTGTAATTGTACTTCTGGACTTCGGCTACTGTCATAAATCCAAAATTCACATGAACTATGGTGAACCATGGAAGTAAGTTCTTTGAGATGAATAGATGATTCTTTGATGGGATTCCTAGTTGCAGGCAACTTAACTCCCTGTAGTTCAGTAACTGCATAACACATCTTAGAGGCGCCATAAGAAAAGTCTAGCCATAGTACTAAAATGTACTATAATATAAGATTAAAAGGATAGAGATTAAAAAAGAAAAGAAATACCTTTATCCCACAGAGATAAAAGACGAAGTTATTAAGAGTATGGAAAAAGTCTAGAGTACTTGAAATGAACCAAGAAGAACGTAAAGTATAAGTAAAATAGAAAATAACTTAAAATGTAAAGTAATAAAATAAAGACTTGAAATAATAAGATGAGAAGGTATAATATAAAATTAAAGTTCACTGTTCAAAACTGTTGAAAAACTAGCCATAATCGGACAACGCAAAAAAGAAAGATGTTAAGTAAAACTGCTTATCTCTCCCCCCCCCCCCCCAAAAAAAAGGCCAATTTTTATTGAGATACATTGGATAATTAATATATTAGACAATAAATTTTAGTCTAGCAAAAGAAAATTCCTTACGAAAAAGAAATAATACTGCTTCTCCTTTTTAAAAAAATACTGGTAATTTATTTTTAATACTTTTTTGCTGTTAAATTTCTGCACTGCTTTTTATGTTGATATATTTTAAGAATTTTCTTGCGCAGATACTTCTGAAAAAAAGTCTTATGTTAGTTTATTTCGTATAGGGGAAAGTAGGGGAATGGTGCTCACTTAAGGGAAAACATGAATAGCTAGTCAAATTTGGACAAAAAAATGAATATTTTATTAACGAAGTATAACTCCAAAGCATAAGGAACAGTTTACAATCAACTAATTTTCATAAAAGTTTTAGGAATTTTTTTTTTTATCGTTTTATTTAAATGACCATCGATTGAGCGGTAATGCCCGACATGGTTAGGGTCATTGCGCTCTTACTTTGAATACAACGTCTAAGTAAGACAAAAGTCACATATGTAGTTGTGTGGGATGTTCACATCACTGCAGACTTTTTGCAACCACTTTACACATATTGTGTTACACATATAGTGGTCTACTTTTTTTATATTTAGGTTTTTTGATTTTCACCACTTTTTTGAAATCGTAAAATTCTCCTTGTTTAATGACATATTAATAAAGGCGAAAACAGGGAAATTTCACCATATCAAAAAAGTGGTGTCAATCAACAAATTTGAATTTAAAAAGAGTTGCCCACTGGTAACACTTCTTCTGGAATTCCACGCGAGCGCCATTACCCGTCATCGCCTTGTTGGGTTTTATTGCATTATAATTGGCGCAACAACGCACTACAAAAATATAAATAAAAGCATGAAAGTACAGCTAAATGTATATATTTTGTAGACATAATGAGTAAATTAATATTTGAAAATAAGAGTGTACACTTATTTTCAAGATAGATGTTGTAGAATTTTATAATAAAACAACTTCAAATTAATAACTTGAGGACACAAAAATACTTTCCTCCCAACGGGCACTAAATCCTTACTGGGAACTTAGGATAAAGTTCGCTAGGTGCCGGTACCGATCGCACGTGTTCAATTCTATTCTGTTTAGAGGTATTTGGTGAGCGGGATTACCCTTCTGAGCGTCATTACCCTACTCTCCCCTATATCCTCCATTCTAAAATATGGGGCTAAGACTGCGGGCAACAGGCGTATCTACTTCAAAATCTTATCCCTCTCTGGATTTAGTTCTGCCACAGAGCATGCGGAGAAATTTTTATATCTTTATTTACATTATTAGATATATTACCATTTTTGACATTTAAAAAAAATTGCTTTACGGATTCTCTAGGTTTTATTACTATTAGTTGATTACTTTCCTGGTAGGATGTATATTTAAGACATTTAAACAGAAACGAGACGCCATTTCACTCAGTAAATTAGCAGTGAGACAGTCATTTAATTTGAAAGAAACCTTTTGGGTGTTTCTTCATGCCTACAAATAATCCTGTTACTTATTCTATGCATTGGTTTTTAAGGCACATGGATAAATCCCACCATGTTAAGAAAAGAATCGCCTCAACAGATTTTGAAACTTTCTGATACTGATTTATTTGAGAAAAGAAATATAACGAAAAAATTCGTCTCTCATTATAGAATGGAAAGTTTTACAGCTGTTAAAATTAATTTAAGAAATAAAGCAAAACAAGTTTCGGAAATCTCACAAAAAAGACAAAACATTCAATAACATTTTTCAAAATGAACATTTGTATAAAAAGGCGGTAGCGCATTTATTTATCAAAGAATTCAAGAAAAAGAAGATGACAATCAAATGAATGCAAAATAAAATGAAAGCTCTCTAAACACTAAACAACGCTGATGAATTTTCAATTGTTACTGTCAAGATATATATGTATTTCTTAAGAAGTATTTAGAAACAGTCGAAGACAGGAAAATGTTCCGAAAAAACAAAGGAAATTAAGGAATAACAAAGAAAAGAAAATAATCTTGCTGCATTTTTCCTTTTTGATTTAATTTTGTCATTAGTTTTCTCTTCCGAGAGACATTTTTTTTTTTTATTTTGTTTTATTTACGACATTAAGTACTTTTTTTTTCTCCAAAGGAGAAAGCATTTCTGTTAAAGAAATGACGAGGAAAAACCCATAGAAAATTCCGTCAAAAACGGACATAATGACGTACATAACACACATACAGTAACCTGTCGATCAAATTCGATTGAAAGAGCAGATTCAAAATCACTCACAACCGAGATTGACGGAGTTACTCACTTGTTTTCCAGTAATATTTATGAGTGTTCTTTGTGTCATAATTAGAGATCGGTCGAAAATTCAGTTTCGTTTTCGGTTCAAAATCTGAGTTTCGTCGAAAATTTGTTTTTTGCGGCCGAAAACTTGGCTGGACCGAAACTCGAACGAAACTATCTGCATTTCAAAAATCTCTTCTCTTCCTTCGGAAATTTTCAGCCTTACTTAATGATTTGAGCTGTATCGGCTCAAATGAGACGCTCTTCATTTATTGCTATGAACTTCACTGTTTATAATTATCAGTCATGACTGACTCAAGATATGAGTACAAATTATAAAGTAAGCAATGACTATATGACTAAACTGAAGAAGCTTTTCACGCACTCATTAAAAGCTGCAGACTTAACAGTAATGGAAAATTTTTAGTTTGAAACCGCAGAAGTGTTTGGAATACTCTATGAAAGTTCTAGTATAACAAATGATCATTTACAAAAATCATTATTAACGATAAATCGAGGTGTGTATACCTAAAACATTTCTTAATTTAGATGAAATTCGTATAATTAGAAAATCATTCTATGTCGTTGACGAATTAATTACATATTTTATATGAAATAAAAAGTTTTGGTCAGAGGCACAGAGAAACAACTTGGGTCACACGTATAATTAATTAATATCTATGTATATTTAATAAACATGCTTAATTAATAATTATGTATATTTATTTATGTATGTATGTATTAATTAATTAAAAAAATTGTTTTTTGGACGTTTTCGTTTTCGACCGAAATTCTGTTTCGGTCTATCCTTAGTTATAATGCACATATATACTTAACAAATAAAAAAATTAAGCATACACTATATAACAATTTCCAACACTATCAGAATACTGTTACGTAACTTTATTTTTCAAACGGTGAAAGGAGATTTACAAATAAACAATTTAGCAGATTTACTTGTTTTCCAATAATATTTATGCATGTTTTTTGTGTTATAATGCATATATATACATACCAAATAAAAAAATCATGCATAAGATATGCAACAATTTCCAACACTATCATAATACCGTTACGTAACTTTATTTTCTTTACGATGAAATGAGATTTACAAATAAACAATTTAGTAGACTCTCCTGTTTTCCAATAATATTTATGCCTGTTCCTTGTGTTATAATGCATATATATGTTTAAATACAAATAAAAGAATCATGAATTAATATGTAACAATTTCCAATGCTATCGGAATATTGCTACGTAACTTTTTTTCATACGATGAAAGGATATATGGGGCATTCTCACAATCTTTTGACTTTTGAGTCCCTGAATAATAATTTTTATTTTAGTACATATTCTTGTGTTTTTTCTTATTTCATATACTGGGGAACATCCCATTGCATGATTGCGTAACAATATTAACTAGATAAATAAGTTTTGGACGATGTTGGGGGTTCAAATACCAAGAAAATTTTTATATCGTCCCATGTCCCTGATACTGATTTTTAAGTTTGGAGCTGTCTGTATAAAATTGTTTCAATAAAAGTAATTTGATGTAATTTTTTTCCGAAACTGGAACAATTGTTTTATAGAAATATGTAGCAAAAAATTAACCTGCACACATTTTTACGGTTGATATTATTTTTTTAACTCTGTCCCTGGGTTTTAGATTTCTTACCATCCCTCTTGCTAAACTTATACCAAAAAATCACTTCAGATGCAGCCACAGAATTTTTTTCAAGTTTTTTTTTTTTTTCATGCAGAAGAAATGAGAAAGAAATGCTAGAGAAAGAATGTCTAAAATTCTTTGACAGGAAATTTACTTCAGAATTTAAATATTAATTTCAAGTATCTTGGCTTTATTGGTAGTCTTACTGCCCCCCAAGGTTTATTCCTGCATTTTTCGAGGTTTTTTTTTTAATTTAATCTAATGTAAATAACTTTCTAAAAATCAATGAACATTGTGGCTATCACTTAGTTTTAACATGATTTGCCTAAAAATAGCGGTGATTTTCCTTACCGTTCCATTCTTACCATCCTATTTTTCCCCATTACCGCCCCTTTTTTCCTATCCCCACCCCCCTTTCCCCCTTCCGTCCCTTCTTTAACACTCCTTTTGACAATGTTATACCAAAATTTTGTACTAAAAATACTACATTGTTATTATTTCTTATTTGAATGTCCTGTGGGTACTATGCAAATTCATTATAAGTAAAAATTTAGAAGAAAATGGAAAGTTATAGTGGTAAAATGGTATGGAAAATTAAACTCGCAAGTTTAACTTAAACCTCAGTTAAATAAAAAAATTTTCGCTGTTGACCATTTTTTCTTTATTTTGAATCATCAAGGCATCCGTTTATCAGATTAAAATGTTATTTTAGCAAGTTTAATTTCACCAGATATTTATTCCCAAAGTCAAAAGATTGCGAGAATGCCCCATTATGCAAATAAACAATTCAGAAAACATAACAAAATAGCAAATCAATTTTCAGCGGTTACCAGTCGCACACAGAAGCGTATTTGAATTCTTTTGTGCAACCTTCTATGTAAACTATTGATTTTTATACGTACCACATTTTTTAAAAAAGTTAATTCAGCTGCAAAAGACATAGATGTAACTAAAACACTTTTTCGACTACTACCATGCGCAGATGGCAGTGTGTCGATATTTTCCCCTACAGCCTTGTACATGAATCTAGTTATAGTATACTCGCATCTCACATGGAATGATACAGTAAATATTTAGCTGAGCAACAAACGTGTAATGCAGTTGAAAATGCACATACAACAAATCCCACCGATAGAAGTTAATTTGAAATATTTTTCGCAATCATGTATATGATCTATAAAATTTACACACACCAAATAATATACTAAAATTTAGTTAAACTTGAAAACGTATAATACAACCGAAAATACTCTTCCTATAATCATTACTTGCAGACAATAATGTAACTGAATTTTGTATGCCCGTGTAAAAGGACATTAAATGTTACGCACACAATTTTCTATAAGAAACATGTTGTAGAGTATGTGAAGAATGCATATCAATTTCGCAATGTTTGAAGGAGTGTAACGTCAACAAAAGTCTTCAAATCATTATCGCCTATGGACTACAATGCATACGAACTATTTTGAGTGTTTCTGTAAAAATACCATAAAAGATACAATCTTCATTTTCAATAGGGATCATGCGTATGGTGAACTTGAATAACATACATCAATTTCGAAGCAATTGAAGTATACCTACAAAAGCTAGAGTGCGGACAGATAGACAGACAGACGAACCGAAGTCATTAACACTTTTTAACTATGCTATAAAAATTAATTAAAAAAAATAGCAACTAAACATAAAACTGCCTAATTGACAGATGCCAATTTCAATTTAAAGGTTATGTTTCTTCTTAGAAAATCTTATGTCATTTAAAAATAATAATAAATAAGAAGATATTAAAGTCTCCTGTACTTATTTAAATCTATTTATTTTTATTTATTTACTATTTTTAAAGCTTTACCTTTTTTAATTGGCAGTAACATTAATATATACTTTTTTAACCAAAGTTAGAGCACTGAAAGGTGATTTAAAAAAAAAAACTTTAATAATCAATTATGATTAAAGAAATTGTAGTTAACGACCTTTAATTTTATTTTTGTTCATCTATCATATTTATTTATTTATTTATGAAGTCAAATAAAATGCATACGCACTTTAAATTTCAGAAAATAAGTAATATATTTAAGATACTTACAGATTGTCGTTCTTTCGTTTTTTTCTTTTCCTTTTTTTTTTTTTTTTTTTTTTTTTTTCATGAACAATAAAAATTTAACTATTGTGATAAAAATTGAAATTCTACTATATTTTACTATATTAAATTTATAGACAAAATCTGGATTTTTTTTTTTTTTTTTTTTTTTTTTTTTTCAAAATGTATACTAATCTAAAATTCATTCTTTTGGGCTTGTTTAATTTTTCAGATATTTTTGGTTTAAATTTTATTAAATATATTTACATAAAATTGTGCGTGAATTTTTATATGGACCTAATCTTAGAAAGAACACCTACGAATAAATAGTACATAAGTTAAATATCTTTTCCTTTTTCTCTCTCTTTTTTAAAAAAAAGTCATAACTTTTCGAGTATAAAAATTTAAAAAAAATAAACTTGGAGAAAAACCAGTTAAATTTTACTAATAAAAGTGCAAGTGGTTAATGAAAAGGGGAAAGAAAGTTATCACTAAAAAAGATAAGGAAAGAAGTAAAATCACTCCACTTCACTCGAAATTTAATGGCAACTAAAATAAAATAATTTATAAATTATTTGGACTCGTTATTACTAGAACTAAGTATACGTGCGTTTGAAGAAGCAATAAGGGACCTTTAGAAATAAAAGCATTTTTAAAAGGGGGAGGGGATACGCCAATTGCTTTTATCGGTAAATCCAAAATAAAATTATTTAGAATTTATTTAGGCTTTTGCGTAACTAGAACAAAACTACACGCACCCTTAAGGTTTATCTCAAAATTGATCAAAAATTGAAATTGGAAAGGATTTGAAGGTTGAAAAGGATTTTTATTTAAAAATATTAAATGAAAGCCTGTTTAATTGTGAATATTTTAACTTCTCATTTTTATCCATACGGCTAATATATCGCGAAATATTGTAAATTTTTTTAATACATCCAGTGCAATTCCTCACGCAAATGAAAACTAGAACGGCTTTTCCTCCATGTTCATATTTTCTTCACTTTTATGTTTTAATAATGCTAAGACTGTTTTTTGTATTTAAGATTGAGATTTAAATTTTTTTGTACATGTTATTTATTACATTTGTGATAAATCTGCGCATGGAGTTAGCCTTCAGGTTATTATTATTAAAAAAATAAATAAAAGTATATGAATATGTGTTAGATTTCATCGTTTTACAATACATATATCAGTAAAAAATTACATTAAATGTAACATTAGATGTATCTAAAAATGCATGCGCAGTCTTGTGTAATACAAATTTGAAAATCTAAAACATAAATAATTGGGAAAAGATATTAATATTTAAAAAAAAATAGTAAGGTAAGGATTTAAAAAAATTCAAAATTTCTTAATTTAAATAAAAAATTTAATTAAATATGCAGTTATTTTTTTAATATAATTTTAGTTGAACATTGAAATGCAGTGAGTTCAGAACGATATTTTTTAAAATAAAAAAAATGTTGAAAAGGTAAAGTCACCTTAAGGCTGCTAATCAATCAGCTTCCAAACCTATCCCCCCCCCCCCCCCCCCGCGCGCTAATGCTAAGCCTACGGGCGTAGAATGAATTCGTATATTTAAAATATCTCCTCGAGAAGTTAATATTTTTAACACCTTTTTTCTGTTTACTCTTCTTAAAGAATCGATGTCTCTTTTTTTTTACTTAGTTTTCAAAACATTTCTAAAATATATACTTCATATAAAATTAAGTGTTAAAATGTTACTCTCATTTCGCCAGCTTTTAACACATAAAATATTAAATTAAGCATAGATTTTAGAAATATTTTGAGAACTAAGGAAAAAAAAGAGACATGCTTTAAGAGGAGTACACAGAAAAAAGGAGTTAAAAGTATTAACTTCCCGAGGAGATATTTAAAATATACGAATGCATACTACGCCCATAGACATAGCATTAGCGAGGGGAACTCGGAATCTCAGTGTTTAGCAGCCTTAAAGAAATGATGCGGGGAATTAAAAAAATATATATATCTTATTTTGAAAGATAAGAAAATCATGTTATGTGTATTTATCGACTTCTGAATAAATCGATTGAATGGACTACTAAAAAAAAATCGTCTATCTGTTGTAGAAAAATTCGCGAATTTTGGGAAAGGATCGCGGGGGGGGGGGGGGCGGGGAATCTTGAGTTCGTTCCATAAAACGATTGCCGGAAACAAAAAAAAAAAGCGAAATTTGCCAAAAGATCACGGAAAAAAATTGTGTGTTCCGCGAAACGATCGCCCCCCCCAAAAAATCGGGAAATTTGCAATAGGTCGTAGGAAAAATTGCGAGATCTCCTTCAATGATCGTAGCAAAAGATTGCGGAAAGAAATAATTATTTTCGTCAATAGATTGGGGGAAAAAATCGCCGAATTTTGAAATTTGTCACGGAAAAAATCGCGAATCTCCTCAAAAAACCGTGAAAAAGATCTTGAATTTTACCAAAGGTCGCGGAAACAACTGGCGATTTTCGTCAGTCGGTTTCTGAAAAATCATCGCAAATTTCGTCAAAAGAATGATGGACAAAAAATTGGTAATTTCGTCTCACGATCACGAGAAAAAAAATCGCAAATTTCGTCAAACGGTCGCGGACAGAAAAACGCAAAATTTGGTCAAAAAATTTTGAGAATTTAACCAAATGATTGCGCAAAAAATCACGAATTTTGACAAACGATCAGGAAAAGAATCGGGAATTTCGTCAAAAGATCTCTAAAACAAATAGTAACTACCATCAATCGACCGTGGAAAATATATATCGCGAATTTGGACAGTTGGTGGCGGAAAAAAAATCAATTTCGTCAATCTGTCGTAGAAAAATTCGCGAAATTTAGCAAAAGATCGCAGAAAAAAATCGCAAAATGTTCTTCAACAATAGTGTAAAGGATCTCGGAAAGAAATAGGTATTTCCGTCAATCGATTGGGGAGAAGGGGGGGAAATGGCGAATTTTGGAATTCGTCGAGGAAAAAATAGCGAATCTGCTCAAACAACAGTTGAAAAAGCGCGTTTGGGAAGATGACTTTACAGGCACTTTGAAGAAAAAGATCGATTGCTGTAAAAATAGTCGCTGGAATGCGAAAAAAGTTGCCTGTTTCCTTGAAAGAGTCTCTTTTTAATGGTTTTCGGCCTAAAATAGTCACCGTAGTCGCCTGAAACTGAAAATAGTCGCTTTTAGTAGCATTTTAGTAGCAAGTGGCAGCGTCTTTGTGCTTTGAAATGTACTACACAAAAGCAAATCTTACTAAATAATATTTATATACAAATAAAACCTATTTTCAGAATTTTCATAACATTTGCGTAACTTTTTATTCAAGTCTATGTAAAATTTTATGTTAAAAAATTGTTTTCTTATGCGAAACTTTTTAAAAAAATATAAAACATGTTTTTTTAAATATAATTTCGCATTAAATATTAATTTTTAGTACATTTAAATAGTTCCTTGATTATGAATAAGAACAGTTTGAAGTTTATAACAAAAAAAATATTAAAATACACATATTCCAAGTATTTTTTTTAAAATCATGAAAAGTACCAAATACCCTCATTCCAGAGAGAGATATGCGGTTGAAATAGCTTAGACTTCAAAGTGTAACCTAAAAAATATATTTATTTGGTGTTTCTTTTGAAAAATCAGATTAATCCGAATCAACCCGCAAGAGTGAAAACCAAACTCGAAACAATGAAAATCAACCCGGAACGCACCCCCCCCCCCCCCAAAAAAAAAAAAAAAACAACAACAGCTCGTTCATGTAAAATCACGACTCTAGTTTCAGAGACAAAAAGCAAGGCAGGGATATGGAAAAAAAAGCTCGTTTGTCAATCGGGACATATTAGCCCAATGGTAGGGGATGAAAAAAAGGCCGAATTCGGAATTGTGAAAATAATTAATTTTAAAATTTTAAACCTTCAAATACTTTTTTCAAATTGTGGATTTCGTGCCACTTTGTAAATACAGTGTACAGTAGAGGGAGTGTACTGTATACAGAAATAACGTATCTTCACTATGAATTAAACCTGCAAGCTCCTCTGATAATTCTGTAGGTTTTTTATAGTTTCTTATTACACATTTCCGGTTTCCACGGTTCATATTTTGTTCATCTTTAGAATTTTACCAACTTGTTCATACATTTGTGATTTCATTTTAATTATATATACATATATAAAATAATCTGTCGTAAAATTTCCATACTAAAAGCTATGTAGATCAAAACTTTAAAAATTGATTATTTGTATGGGAGAATAACATACAGGTATGACAATTGAATATGGGGATGACAGGTATGGCATTGAATGTATTATTTTACTTGTCTATTTTTCTTAACACTTTTAGTTGTACTTTAAGAATTCAACTTAGATTTAAAAGACATTGTACACTTTGAAAAGCTGGGACATTGGTTTCCTGTGCAATGTAAATTCTAAAAATAGGGCGCTCCGCTTTACTCGAAACGCGCAAATACACGCACGCACGCACGCACGCTCTACATTTAGAGCGAACGTATTCGTTGTTAGTTTTAATTAGGGATGCACCGAATATTCAGTATCTATTCGGTATTCGGCCATGTTACCGAATATTCGGTTTGGTCGAATATCAAATTATTGGGTATGCCGAATATTCGACTTGGCCGAATAGCAAACTATTTGGCTTGCCGAATATCGAAATATTCGGTCAAGCCGAATACTTAAAAAAAACGTTTTAAACATTTTTAAAAACCTTATACAACATCTATGTATAACAGTCAACTTACAAAGATATTCAGAATAATTAGAAACAGAATCATATTTAAATAAAAGAGAATGTTTTTTACGTTATTTATTTGCTGTTTGTTAAGTATTATTTAAGAAAATTAACCAATCACGAGGATTTTCATAAGAATTAATTATGTACAAATGCAAGATCCTGAACATTGTCCAGTAAATAATCTGGTTCTTGCTAAGATTTTAAGAACAACGTTTACAATCTCTGAAAATGATTGCCCACACCGATCTAGGATGCATTTTAAAACTTCCTTGCTTAATCAAAGGGAGTAGAACAGTTATTTTTGCTAAGTTGCCACCATATAAAATTTAAATAGATTGAATTATTTATTTTCTTTTACTTTAGTCTCTTCCTGACAAACAAATAATATAGGATTCTGTACAATTTTTCTTCCAATTTTTTCACCAATTCTCTCTGATTTTAAAATGATTCTCTTAGAATTTAAGAAAATTTTATTCATTCTTTTAATTCTCAGAAGAAGCCATGAAATTTAAAATTTTATTAATTAAAAAAGTTTTATAGCTATCCTCTTCTTAAATAACTCAAAACAGATTTTTTTCAGTATAAAATTTACTTGGAAAAAGCTCTTGTTTCTTAAAATGTAAGTTTATGTATTAAATAGTACGTAAAACTGTTTTAAAATTTAATATTTTAATGCTTTTAAACTTTGAAATAGGAAAATATTCGACAAGCCGAATATTCGGTATTCGGCCGAATAGTTACTATTTTGCAGGCCAAATATTCGGTATTCGGCCTAGCAGTTACTATTCGGCTAGCCGAATATTCGGTATTCGGTTCGCCTGCAGGCCGAATATTCGGTATTCGGCCAAAATCACTATTCGGTGCATCCCTAGTGTTAATGCCCTTAGATGTCCAGTTCCTAAAGAGTGATAAGTCTTCATCATTATTATGCTTAGAAAAAAAAAACTTACCGACATTATTGCAGCGAGTATTAGGGAGAAATCCGTAATGTACCTCATCCTGAAACTCTTCCCGAATGAATGATTATAATGCAATAGCAAATGCTGCTAAGCAAATTTGAAGGGGAAAAAATGAATATCATGAAGTTCAAGGCAGACGAGTGTTTGATTTCCGCAGTGATTTAGGAAAAAGTGAAAGTCGTGAAGATTATCATCGTTGTTTTCGATGAATGACATCATGTGTTGGAGCCATTTGGTTAATAGGGTAAAAGCACTTCGGGTTAATTCTCATTGAAGATCCGAAAAACATCTTTTATGAAATTAACTTACTTCCAGGGGCACCATTTGGGGGTAGCTAGAGGGTGGTTATTTATTTCCCTCAAGCATTTTGATATTTGAGAGTGTATCAGTCGTCACAGGTCATACTCGAAATAAAATTTCAGAAACTGCACCAAAGGTTAGTAACATAACTTGACAGATTTGATTGAAAAATAAACATTAGCATTAAATAAACACTTTGTTTAAAGCGTATATTTATTGCTAATGTTTATTTAATGCAAATGAGAAAATAATAACTATCAATAATATTTGCTGAAGCCTTGCTATTGTGGTCCCATTCCTCCCTCTAGCTTCTGTTATGTTAAACTTCTTGTATAAACAAAAAGGCTGCTTTTAGGCATAGTTTAAATTATGGATAATATACAGTATAATGGTCCATAAATAGGGAAATTATTACATCTACACATAAATAAGTCATTAATATACAGAACGCATAAAAAGTATTTGAAGCAAATTTACTTTTGGTTCTTGAAATAATCTTTTTCTTTATAGAATCGCAAGCTTACTCAGATCAGCTACTTTTTTTCAACTGAAGATTGGGGTACCATTGTTTCATCTAATGTGTAATTGATGAAATATTTAGAATGGTACATAAAGAGAAAAACCTGCTGTCCCATTCCTTCCACTGTTCCATTCCACCCCACTCTCCCTTACCTTACAGCTCTACTGTCAACGGCGAAATCCCCCCCCCCCCCCTTTTTACCCAGAGTTTTATTTTTACCTTTGATTTTTAAGCACTGGTGATGAAACCTTAGAGGTTTCGAAACAGCTGGTATGCTTTTTATACATATTTATATTTGTGTCTTTATACGTTGTTTCTCTTTCTTAATATATTGGCACAAAGTACAATCCTTCCCCACTTTTTTTGTAATTAAATTGTAATTACGCTGCAAATAATTGGAATTACAAATCTGCCCAATTCTGGCAGAAAGTCTGAAATTTTAAGATGTTCTCCACACAAAAGGTAGCTTGAGAAGGATGCTGCGGAAAAAGGACAAAAACCTTTACCCCCCCCCCCCCAAAAAAAGAGTAAAAGTAAACCCACGAAGCCAAAAACTGCACAAAAGAAAAAACTGTGGATATGACCAGGCTACCCAGAAATCTATCGAGAACCAATTGTAGGGGATTGGATCGAGTGCATTTCTTCCAGAAACTGATGGCATGAAGAGTGCATAGACTACGCACATCATGGTTACTACAAATGTGACGTTTGTAAGTGAAACGCTTCCTTTTCATAATGCGCTTTCTTGCACACTTGACTGCGCACTCTTGCCCTCAATGGTTGTACAAGAATGCGCATTTAGGAGGATAATCTTTTTGCAAATAACACCAAAAGTGTTTCTTGTAAATTGATAAATACATTTTTTTTTTTTTTGTTAGCTTAATAATCTAAGATTATAAATAAAGTATAACATCATTCCTTAAATCTCTACATTTATTGTTATTTAATGAAATAGCTAAAGTCCGCACTCCTGCACCACCTTACCCTACCATACCAAATTTCCATTATAACATCGTTTGAACTGCAATTTTTTTTTTTAAATAAATATTTTGAGACATCATTTTGTATGTTTCCAGGTGAATGACACAATTATCTATTTTTGTGATTAGAACATTTATAATCATAAAATCATCCTATAATATGCCGAAAAGGGTTAAGTTAAAGGGTAAAGTTAAATACTTAAATATTTTTTTTAAATGTCAAGATACCCACCTAGCCTCCTTAATTTGAAAATAGCTATTCTATGGCATTTTTTATTATAAACTTGATGAATAGAAAAAAAGGCATTCTGAAAATAGTAGATTTGCCTTGTTAAATATTATCAAAACAGCCTTGACTTCAGACGGCGACCTTCCTGCTGATCTCATCCTCTCAAAGGGTCAGAAAGTAAAAGGGCCTTCCCGGTAACATGACGTCATAATGCGGTTACCGCAAGAAAAACAAATTCATTGATGGCAAAGCCCTAAATGAATAAATTAGTCTGGAGGGTTCTTATTTCATGGCAGTCAATTCCCTTTTACCTAATAACAGATGCTTGCAGAGAGGCTATGCCTACACGTATGGAGCTATTTTTGTGCATCACAGTTTTGGATCTCGATATTGTTTTCAGAGGCGACGGAGGCTGATTTTGGTTAATAAGTTAAATTAGTGGTTCTCAATCGGTATGCGATGTTGCCAGGTGTCCTGCTTTACACGGGACGTCCCAATTTCCAGTGCTCCAAGACCTATACCGCATAACCACTGCGTGGGACACCGAAAGTCCCGATTTTTCATGATGCACAAATTCTTTTAAGGCTGTTCTCAAATCCAAAAGGGCAACTTTATGACATAAGTTTTAATTTACTTTTTTTCAGAAATGCTAGAAACTAGCAGGTGTTGTTGCTCAGAAACTATATAATCGGGCTGTTTTTTCGTTTCTTTGCAAACGCATTAGATCTTTCAGAAAATAGTCAAAGTGGGCGTTTTGAACCGAATTTCCGCGTGAAAGAAGAGTATCTACTCAAGAAAGGGTGAAAGATGCGTTTGTCACGTGATCAAAATCGCTTATAACTGAATAGGTAATTTATTTATAAAAAAATGGAAACCACAGTTCGATTCCAAATCGCTTCCATAGTCAGGCCTTCCAATTTTATCTTTCCGTTAAAAAATGAATTTGTAAATGTGTCAAAACGTTTTGCGCTTGTTGAGCAAAGCAGTTCAGAACAGCCATAAATTTCTTTACGTACCATATTATTCTTTAGTCTGCATCCTGTGGAACTTGATGTAGTAAAACATGTCTACGATGGAAATTGTTTATAGTTCCTTCGAAAGGAATACTTTACAGTTTACGTCCCTAGGCGGAAGTTTCTATAAAATGGGATTTGTTACGGTGCCTAGCGATTCCGTTTTCGCAGATGTTATTTTGTTCAGTAGAGTTTGTGAAGACGGACCTGTTTATACCGGGATTTCGTTTAAAAATAAAAATTTCATTGTGTCAGCGATACGGTTTTCAGATTGTAAAGCTTAAGATTGTTGTGTTTATTTAGTACGAGGTGGAACCCGTCGAATTTCGATGAAAGAAAATGTTTAGAAAGGAACTGTTGCATCAAATTTATAATACATCGACAACAATAATTACAATAAAAAATCCATCTTACACTTGTTAGTTTAACACTCCAAAGACTTATTTTAAGCTAAGATTAACAAAATACTTTTTTCATAAACTTCAATTGTTAAAATTATTGAAAAATTAAACTTTATTCCTATATGTAATCAATAACATATAGTCAAGATAAGTAATTTTGATTTAAGTTATCAATTGCTTGGTATTACGGAATGAAAAATCAGCAAAAATGATTTTACCTTGACATAATCATAGAATTTTTCCACCTTTAAATCTAAACCGAATCAAGTCATTTTTCACGTTTCACATCCATATTAACCATTTAAAAATATTTTAATGCGCAATAGGTTATTAATAAATATATTTTCAAGCTTGAAGTCACGTTTGTCAACGATTACAACTTTCCATGTTAAAATTTCCACTCGTGATTTGAGGTCTTAGTATAATCTCTGTACTTGCGCGTAAAAATTCCAGAAATTTATAACTTTTAGACGTATTCAAAGGGAAATATCTCGTTTTATCAAATAAAATTATCGTTTTCTTTTAAATATGACGTCATTTTCATTCGCTGAAATATTTTGCCTATTGTCTCAAACTCAATATCAGCGAAATGAAAAAATGGTGAAATAAACACCATCATCAGGGAAATTGTGTCTTTTTTAAAGCGTAACGTCATTTTCTGTTCAAATTTTTAATTCTAATGAGAAAATGGTATCAG
This sequence comes from Maratus speciosus, assembly GCA_963932465.1. Classification (NCBI taxonomy): domain Eukaryota; kingdom Metazoa; phylum Arthropoda; class Arachnida; order Araneae; family Salticidae; genus Maratus; species Maratus speciosus. The sequence continues at coordinate 149,481,625 of OZ010791.1, forward strand.
TAAGAATATAATCAATAAAGATAACTAAAAAACTTGTAATAGAAATGAAGTACTTCAGTTGCCACGATTAGAAAATTGATATTAAAAACTATATAAAAAATTAATAATTAAGGTATTAATTAAATTAATAATAAGTTATTATTAAAAGTATTATTAAAATTATTATTAAAAGTATTAATATTTTTATATTCATATTTATTATTATAAGTTAAATATTATTAAAATTAATAATAAGTTAAACGGTGTAAACATTTAAAATATGTGATGTTTAGAAGTTTAAAAATTTGCAGTAGCGAAAATTGCAAAACCGAAATTGCATTTCAAATTTCAAAGCGCTGCCATTCGCAGAATGACGTATGCGTTACGCACAGATATGTTTGTCTTTTATAACATAGATAGTAAAACCTGTTAAACGGAATCGCAAGAGGACGGAAAAAATCCGTTTTAAGCAGGTTTTAGTCTCATCAGGTATAATTCTATCGTATTCTTATCGTAGGAAAATGAAATATTTACGTTTAAAACAGGATTCCGTTATAGACAGGTTTTCTTTTTAAAAGGTTTACTATATTTTTATGTCCCGATTTAGAAACCTTTTATCCCAATTTTTTTGTCTCCTTTTTGTGACACTGGGACTGGTAACACTAGCCGTGACACACTTCATGTACTGTGTCAGTACTTCGGGTGTGCTGTGAAAACTTTCAGTAAAGTTATGCCAAGATTCTAAGAAATAAAAGTAATTTAAGGGCGTACTCAAATCCAAACTTCTTATTTTCTGATTCATTTTTAAATCCATTTTTGTTCTGAAACGTATCAAATTAGCAGATTCTCTTACTCAGAAACTATATAATGTGCAATCCCGGCAAAAAAGATATACAATACTTTTATGCCTGTAACTTGTTTAACACGAACGAGAGACAAAAATCTCGAAAAAAATTACATGTTTACCTTTTCAATTTACCTTTAAGACTTTTACAATAAAACTACACAAATCGCATGTAACTACGATAATTAGTACAAAATATATAATACTTTTTATGCAGTCATGTCTGTGGTTTTGGCCCTTTTTGGGGGGAATTTATCTCGGAATGTATTTTTTCAAAATATATCATAGTTAAATTGACGTATCAAATTTTTTTATGGAAGATAAATTTATGATATTTTATAGAATGTTTTTCAGTTAGACGCTTTAAGGGTGTACTCAAATCCAAACTGCTTATTTTCTGACTCATTTTTAAATTCATTTTTGTTCTCAAACTCATCAAATTGGCAGATTCTCTTATTCAGAAACTGTATAATGCGCCGTGCTTGTCGATTTTTTTTTTTTATTTTTTTTTTTTTTTATAAAGGCAGAATACAGTGAAACCTCCCTGTGCGACCGCCTCCCTGAACGACCATTTTTTCATGGAACGAAATTAGGCTCAATACTAATTTTACCTCCATTCAGAGACCATCCCAGTTGAACTCCCTCCATCCCAATTTCTTTGAAGAAAATGAAACAGATTCCGTTTATTCCTGGTCGCTTGAAGAAGGTTTTATCAGAAAAATAATGCCGGAGAGCGATTATTCATCAAACTTCTAAACTAAGTTTAGATTTTTTTTTATACCGGTAATTTTTAAGTGTTTACCCCTTTGTGTTTTTTTAGGCAATGAATTTAACTCTGATGACAAATTAAGAATAACGGTCAATAAACTCCCCTGCCCTATTCTGTCATGAAACTGTCAAAGAAATAGATAAATTAATGAAATCGTCATTATTTGTTCCCGTCCAAAAAAAAAAATTGCATTGTTTTACTGAACTTTGAAAGGACTTGGAAATAAAAGTTATAAAAGATCAAACCATAAAATCAAAGCAAACGTCAATGTATTCATTTTTTAAACTCTGCAATAATTAACTTATGTAATTAAATTTTGTTTTGATACTTAAATTTTCATATTTTTTCCTAATGTGAAAAATAAATCTTAGTTACATTAATTGTTACCTTTTTTTCAACAATTAAAATCTAGATTTAAACACGACCTCCATTAAGAGACCACCTCTCGGAGTGACCAATTTTTATTCATACCTAAACAAAAATTCTATCTTGTGAAGAAGATATTTTGAAATAAGAAAATATTTTACTTTGTTTATCTACAATAGAGAATTTTGTTTGTATTCTATAATAGAGATAGATCTGTAATAATAGAGAATTTAGTTTGTTTTGTTTGTAAAAATGAAAAAAAAAAAAACATATTCCTTTCAGAGGTTTTTAATCATTATAAGTTTAGTGTGCCACAAAAAAAAAAAAAAAAAAAAAAAAAAAAAAATCCCTGCCGAGTCGGCCTACAGCACGGGTAGATTTCGAAGTTAGAACTAATTTCACCTACAAAAACTAAATCAAGATTAGAAATAAACCCAGTTTAACAATTTTATCTGCTTTTGACGAGTTTTTAATGTCTTTTTTCTTTAAGAGCTGGTTTTACCAGAATCATGTTAATATGAGCCCCACCCCCTTTTTTCCCTAATTTGTTTTTTCTGTTAAAGTTGGTCCTATCAAAAACTTGTCAATATAAAAGTTGTAAATATTATTAAGAAGATTTATAATAAATTTAAGCGGATTTGATATCTTGTGAATTGACGAAGTTATGAATTTTTTTTTCTTCACCCCCCCCCCCCCTTCTTTTTAAATTTATTTTTGCTCTAAGCGTTGATCCTATCAAAAAGTTGTCAATATAAAAGTTGTAGATAAGATTAAGAAGCTTATTAATGAATTTAAGTGGATTTGATATATTGTGAATTGACGAAGTTATGAATTTTTTTCATCTTAAAACCCTATATTTTTCGCCCCTTGAGCCCATTTTTAATGATATCAAAAATCTATCATACATAAATTTTTGGCCCTTTTCCTTGAAGTAATAACTTTAAGCTGATTTGATATGTATTATAATTAAGAAGTTATGGGGGTTTTCGGTTTTCACAAAAACCCTGCCTATTTCCACCCCCTTTGTCCGATTTTGCCCATTAACGAATTCACCGAGTTTACTGCCCCTTGATTTTATGTATCAGTTTGGAAGAGATTTGTGCAGAATTGTGGATGTTATCGTGTCCATGAAAAAGTGATGATTGATAGATAGATAGATAGATAGATAGATGTAATTTCGAACTAGGGGTGGTTTTTGGGTTCTAGGTGTCATGATCGGCGTAGATCTGCAAAGAATTTTCAGAAATTCCAACATAGGGGAGAATGTAACAGGTAGCATTTCTTACGAAATCTACCTAAAAGGTTCAGAAAGACTGATTAATGTAAATGGTTCTCAATTAGTGTGCTGTGGCACGCCGATTTGCTACAAAAATTTTCAGTCAAGTTCTTCAAGAATTTTACGAATTATGGATATATGCAACTGCTAAATCTTCCAAAAAATATATTTTTCGAAAAATCGACATATGACAGAGCAATATATTCTGACATTTTAAAACAAACTATACACTGAAATTTGTATAATTACGATAATTATGACTAAAAGTGTGTCAGATTTTAACAAAACGATCGTAATATAGTTAATTTATAGTGCTAAAAAAATATTAAAAAGTTATTGAAATCATGTAAGTAGCCCCCCCCCCCCCCACCAAAAAAAAAAAAACAGGTAGGGGAGCTACGGGATGAACGGGACATTCTCAATGTTTCATGCAATGAACGTTTTTTTTAGTTGATTTCTATTCTCATATATAACCCTAACATAGTGTGCTTTAGAACCGAAAGCAAAACCACATAGCTCTTTCCATTTTTTTGCAAAGTTGCATTTTTTGAAACTCTGCTTAAAAGTAACTTTTTTTAAAATTCGAAGTTGTCAAATATTTTAAACAATATAAACAAATGAGATATGTTGTAAGTTATTTATTTGAAGGTTCAATATTAGTAATTAAAATGAGTGCATATTAACCAATGGTACAAAATAAATTCTGAGGCAAAATGGCGGACAATTGAATCTGTGTATTAGTGATGGGCGATTCTGGAAAATTCAGGAATCGATTAAAATTGACATCGTATAAAACTGAATCGATCACAATAAGAATCGATTCTCAAATTCTAGAATCGATACTTGAATCGATTTTTCGATAGTCACAGATTCGCACAGACAAGCTCAAAAATATTAATTTCAAAACTTAGCGAATCAGCAGAGCCGTAGCGACCACCTCTCATACCTCACATTTAGAGGGTAGACAAAGTCAGGGGCCCAGTCGTAAGCTATTACAGACCTTTGAGTCAAATAATAAAGTTTTTAACTTTTAAATTATTAGTTTTAAGATGTAATTTTACTAATATTGTAATTTAGATTTTATTTAAATTTATTTTTTAAGAAAGGTCTCGGTTAAATACAAGTTGGAAATTGCGCGTCAAACGTGGCAAATGTGGTGCGCTCGTACTATAACAGTGCACTTCATAAGTGCATATCAATTTCATTCTGTTCGAAAGTCTGTAACATCCTTAAAATGCACTTGAAATAATTTTTTCCATTGGCCGTAATGTAACGGAAAACTTTTGACTGTCCCTGTAATAAATCATTGTGATTTTCTTCCAGCCTGAATTAAAATTTAAATTTTCCGGGACATAATTCATGTTGCCATAAGAACCGATTTAGTATTCTTACAATTTGAGTTTAATAATGTAACTAGCAAAGTTTATTAAAGTTCTTTTATTTAAAAAAAAAAAAAAAATCGTCGCTGCAAGACGTGAAAATTTAGTTTTCTCAGAAGAAATAAAAATCAATTTTACTGTCTTAGAAGGATAGTGGACGCACATGTATATTACTTGGAAATCTTTAACATTATAGCTAGTAACTAGCGGGTTCCGCCTAATATGAAATCTCGAAGCGAACGAACCGCGAACCGGGTTCCCGCTGCCTACAGCACCGTATAGGTGTACCCCCCCCCCCCCCACTTTGCCCACCGGGTCGGAAAAACGCGCTCACCTCCCCCCCCCCCCCCCCACCAATTTTTGACATTCATCATTTAAAAATTTTTTATTATGTGTTATAAACTATCTTAAAATTTCAAACAAATCGCCTTGTTATATTTTCTAATTTTGTTCTGCCCCTCCCCCGAAATGTGACGCGCCATTCTTTTTTATAATTTTTTATCATGTATTATAAACAATCTTAAAGCTTAAAACAGATCGCATTGTTAGATTTCCTAATTTTAACAAAATCGCGTTATGTTGGTTCCAGATTCCACCACCAGGGTGCGCACTCTATTCCTAACAAAACTGTGAACGAAACTCCGTTAAACAACCTATCAGTAGATATATTACTCAAGAGTGTGGCAATCTTGATCAAAAATTTAAGCTATTTGCCGAAATTACTATTCGGAAATAGTGGTAACTAAACTTTTGACTTTTTTATATTTAATAAGTAGCATTTATCTCAGGACTACGTCAATAAACCCCACCTGAAACGGTAAGGAACGCTAAGGCTTAAAAAAAATTCTAGCGCCCCCCCCCCCCCCCTCCTCCCAAAATTTTCGCACCATTCTTTTTTAAACTTTTTTTATGTGTTATAAACTATCTTAAAGTTTCGAACAGATCGCCTTGTTAGATTTTCTACTTTAAATGAAATCGCGGTCTGTTAGTTCTATATTCCACCACCAGGGAGCGCAGTCTATTCAAAACAAAAGTGTATCTAAACGAAACTCCTTTATACAACCTATCCGAAGATACGAAGATAGGGGGTGGTAGTCTTAAGCAAGAATTCAAGATATTTGTGAAATTACTATTCGAAAATAGTGGTATGAACACATATAAAATTTTTGATATTGAAAAAGTAGTAATTATCTCAGCCCGCCGTCAAAGAACCGCACGCTAAACGGTAGAAAACGTTAATGCTGCTATAAAAAATCACGTGACTGCCTTAAAAAAAACATTTAATAGAAATAAACCAATTAGTGAAATAATAATTAATATCTCAGCTTGTAATTAAGATAATATTTTTTCGAATTTCTGAAAGGAGAATTTTTTGCATCGCCCTGTCCAAGTTTCGAATTTTTACGCCCCTTACATTCTAAGATGTGGTCCCCTTTTAAAACAGTACAAAATTCTCGAGAATCACTTTGTTTAAATTGTTAAATATATTATTTGAAAAAAAAGGTTTTAAAGCATTTTAGCACGTATTTTCATACCTACACCCTTGAAAAAAATTAATAACATACAGGGGATCCTTTAGTTTCGGAAAGCTCCGAAATTTCATAAAATTCAAAGTATCATAAATCAGTAAGTTTGGTTGTAAACGACTGATTTTTTTATTATACAACTTACACAAACACTTTGACAACCTTACGGGTGAAAATACGGCTTAACTGACAACCTTGAGTCACGTGGCTTTAAACCAAGAATGATAAGTTTAAAATGGAAGAAAGACGAAATTTGTTATTACCATTCATAAATAGTGCTCACCAAGAGCTGCAGATATAATATCAGTGTTTAGTTGGTAAACAAATGACTCGGGAAGAATGTCAAAAAAGGTCCTGGTGACGAACTGGAAAAGTACAGCTTAATAAACTAGTAACCCAAATAACTTGGCTCCTAAACTAAAAATATTACAATTTAACCTAGAAAGAAAAAGGCTCTTATGCGAAATTTGACAGCAGTTCTGCCTTTAAAACAGTAAATCCGAAAGAATAAATATATATTCCTTTGAAATTACTGTCAAAAATATCAATACATAAGTTGGAGCACGATTGACCCTTACCAAAAAGAAGGAAGGCTAGAGACAGAAAATAAAAGATCACATTAAAAGCTTTCCAACGATATGTTATACGATATGGTTTGGAAGAAACAAAAAATCTCCCCCCCCCCCCCCCCGAGGGAGCAGGTAGCGCCCCAAACGGTCGGAGGGGTGACCTCAAAAGTATCTTTGGTCAAGGTTTCAAAATGTGGCTTTATAATAAAATAGAACAAGAATTGGACATTTTAAAAATTGCATGCAAATTTTGAACGGCCCTGTAAATTAAGATTAGCGAGGAAAAGGGGAGAGGGGGGTGGATAGATTAGAAGGGACGAACTTGAAAAATACAATATAATAAACTAGTAACCTGAATAACTAGGCTTCTAAACAAAAGTATAACGATTTAACCTAGTGTTGAATTCACGGGGGAGCCCGGGAGGACATCCCTCCCGGGACATTGAAATGTCCCTCCCGTAAGCCCCCATTACGGAAATCTGAAATACCCCCCCCCCCCCCCCAATCCCGACCGGAGTCGCATAAATCCCTCCCTGAGAAAAATACCTGCATTCAACACTGATTTAACCTAGAAAGTAAAAAAAGGCCCTTATACAAAATTTTACAGCAATTCTGGCACTAAAACAGCAAAATTGGAAGAATTGATTCAACCCGAATCGTGGATCGACCGCGATGCGATTTGAATTGAAGTAAATCAAAGCATAACGATTCGACATTGCATCTAAAGAATTGAAAGTAAATCGAAATATAACGATTCGACATTGCATCTAAAGAATTGAAGTAAATCAAAAAAGTAACGATTCTGAAGATCGCATCTGAAGATCGACATCGGCATCGAATCTGAACTGAATCGATTCACCGTTTCTCATCCAAGGGCAGAATCGATGCGTTCATCTTTTCTTGCTTTCTTTTGTCTTTAGAAAAATAAAGTGTTGTTTTCGTGAAAATTTTCGACTTCCGGTTTCTAAGGATTTATAGTGTTAGAACTTCTTGTCTGGAATACGATTTGACTATTTTTATAAATTTTTTGTCTGTCAGTCTGTCTATTTGTTTGTCTCTGACAAAAAAATTGTGAGCGGTCTATTTCAAGAACTAATGCATGGAATTTGTTGAAACTTTAGATTCAGTTAGACCTTCATATAAATTGGTGCTGATTACTTTTTGGTGAAAATCGCTCAACAGGTGGCGCTGCTATGCTGCATTTTTCATGATTTCCGCAAGATTGCTATCTCAAGAACTAATGCACGAATATTCACCAAACTTCAGATTCAGTTTGACGTTGACATAAGTTGTTGAGGGTTAGGTTTTGATGTAAATCTACCGGCAGGCGGCGCTGCTATGCTGCATTTTTCCCGAGTTTCGCAATAGCTCTATCTCAAGAACTAATACACGGATTTTCATAAGACCACATTCTTTTAGACGTTGGCATAAATTGCTGCTTATTAGGTTTCGGTATAAATCGCCCAACAGGGGGCGTTGCTATGCTGATTTTATCAGCTGAGTTGAATTCAGACATTTTTCTCCGGGAGGGACAGTTCAGAGGGGGAGGCGATTGGACTTTTGTACATTTTAATGTACAAAAAGCATAAAATCTCAAACTTTCTGGGGGCATTTGAATGTTGCGGGGGGGAGGGGGGAGGAATTTTACCCTCCCGGGCCATCCCCTGAATTCAACACGTTTTTCAGGATTTAAATAATTTTAGGGATAATATCTCAAGAACTAATGAACGAAATTTCATCAATTTTTAATGTACAAAAACGTATAGAACTCAGGGGGTGACATTCTCCTCCCCCCGAAACACTCAAATGCCCCCCAGAAAGTTTGAGATTTTATGCTTTGTTGCGGGGGGAGGAATGTCATCCCCCCGGGCCACCCCCTGAATTCAACACGTTTTTCAGGATTTAAACAATTTTAGGGATAATATCTCAAGAACTAATGAACGAAATTTCATCAAACTTAATATTCTGTTAGACAATGCCATAAGTTATCCATGATTAGGTTTTTGTGTAAATGATATAACAAATTGTGCTGCCATGCTGCTTTTATCAACAGTGTTGAATTCAGACATTTTTCTCCGGGGGGGGGGGGGATTTCTATGGTTCTGGCGAGGAACATTCTAGAGTTACGAGGGGGGGGGGGGGATTGGACTTTCGTCCATTAAGCATAAAATCTCAAATCTCCCTAGGGGACATTTCAATGTTCCGGGGAGGGGGGGGGGGGTCCATCCGTACCAGCCCCTGAATTCAACACTGTTTTTCAGGGTTTACACAATGTTTGCGATAACATCCCAAGAAGTAATGAACGGAATTTCATCAAACTTAATATTCTGTTAGTCATTGACGTAAGTTGTTTCTGAGTCTTTCGTGTTAATCATGTAATAGGCTGCGTTGCTATACTGCTTTTTTCATGATATTCATGATAGCCATATCTCAAAACTAATGCACGGAATTTAATCAAACTTCATATTCTGTTACACTGTCGTATAAATAGATCCTTATTAGTATAGGTCAAAACTGGGAAATTTCATTAGCGGCCACTGGCCGGTAGGACTAGTTTTTTAAGTGGCCACATTTTTAATTAAAAATACTAAATAGTAAAATTTCTATAAGTATTAATCTAAAACTGAATAGCCCAAATAAATATGTTACTTTAAATATATTGGAAACAGAAAAAGTAAAATTCTTGATGAAATGCAAGAAAATTTTATTATTTCCTTGTAAAAAAGTGGCCGGAAGGTGGCCGCTGATAGACAATTTTTCACTAGCCACTTTTTCTCATTTACTGGCCCTGTGGCCGGTGGCTACTGCTAATTTTGACCTTTACTTATTAGGCTTGGGTGTATACTACCCAGCAGGTGTCACTTTTATGCCCTTTGAACTGGGATTTTCCGTTGCGGACATCTAAGAGGGTGTGGGCCGAAATTCATTGATTTGTTAGGAAAATGGGATTCTTATATATATTTTTTAAATACACATATTTCAACGAACCTATACTTTTGGATCCTCATGATGGGTATAGGTTATTTAAATTTGACACTGTGATAGCGAATTTTGAAGTTTTAACATTTATGAGACAGAAGAAAGTTTTGGGATTGGACATCCAACTACTTGACCTTAAATTTTTGAAGGAAAATGAAAATGATATGACCTTTAGAGACATCGATTAAAAAATTTATAGTATCGATTAAATCGAGTTGGCCATAGTATCGATTAAATCGATTAAAAAAATCGAAATCGCCCATCACTACTGTGTATCATAGGGATGATTGGGACAATTTAAATGAGGATGAATGGGACAATCTTTTTCATCCCTAGATATGTTAAAACATTTATTTATTAACTAAAAAAATATTATATAGGTTTATAAATTAATGATTTATGTTAATTATTAGTAAACTGTACTCGTATTATATAGGTTGTTTATTGTTAAAAATTATATTGAATCTTAATTATTGTATTGTAATAAAGGTTAAATAGTTTATAAAAAAATTGCTAATGAAACATTATCAAAATAGATAAAATTGTTAAAAGTAGTATATGTTTATTGATCAGATGGGGTAAATGATATTGAATTTGAAACTTGTGCTTAAATAAATTCCCCCACTCGCACCTCCCCTAACATAATTTCATTTGTGCATGATATCTAAGATACATTGAATTAATATTTATTCATAAGTTGGGAATGGAAAATATTGGCTATCCCGTATTTCAAAGACACTTTTCACTTTCATTTCATATCTAAAATGTCTCGTAAGTGGAAAAGTGGAACAGATAGACAGTCGAAGTTTGCATTACAAGTTAAAACTGCAGTAAAAGAAGTGATTAGCAACACTCAGATATAATAGCCATATTATAAGATCATATATTACAAATATAAATAAATATAAGTTTATAATTATAAATTTTAACTAGGCAACATTGAATACAGGGAGAAAAATATTGGTGTCCCATCCATCCCTATTAGTGTCCCATTCATCCCTGCTATAGGGATGATTTGGACAGAGAGTAACGTTTTTTGAATTTTATAATATTTTACTGTATAACAATAATCTAGACTAAATATGGTGCATAGATGTAGTCAAATACCTAATGTATGAAATGTGATATATAATATTGATAATAACTTTTAAAAAGTATTAAAAATAAACATTTTTGTAAAAATGACCCATTCATCCCCCACCTCCCCTACGTCCATAGTGGGTGGTTTTCATAAGACTTCACAACTGCCGTTCCCGCTGTGGAGCCTCAGATGAGGGTTGGTAGCGTGGTAGGTGTCTCTTCAGAGGCGTATGACAATATTTAAATTAAAGAATAAAAGTTTTATTAGACATAAAACAATAATTGGTTTCTTGACTAAATATTCTCACACTAACACAACAAGTATGAGTTGATGCACGGGGTTGATGATAAACAATAACAATTAGATGTAGCAGTTAAACAATGTCCTAATAAGGCAATAAAATAGTTCAGACGAAATAGTCTCTGAGATTCTTTCGGCCTCGATTTAGAGAAGCCTTTTCTCATATGATAACGAAACTCCGTTGACAGTTCGTTTCAGTATATAACCCTTCGGCTTTGTCCTCGAATGAACGAGACTCTTTTTACCCTCGGACTCTGCCTCCGAGGAAATGAACGTAACCAAGAGACTGATGCTCTCAACCCAGGTAAAGACCTGTTACCTTCTCTCACGAGAGTTCAAACTTAACTAACTAAAAAAACTAATCAGGGATCTCTCAGATCTTGTGATTCTCGAAAAAACAATAGTGAATTTCTGGCCACTAGAAATGCTTCGCGGTGAAGTCACTGGCAAGCTGTCACCCGATAGGATGACCTTGTACCTGCCCACCTTTTAGCCCACGTTCCTCCTCTGTCATCTGGTCGTGGGAAGATTCTAACCACTTTCGTTTTTGTGGTGCATGAAAGGAATACCAGATGAGCTCTGTATTATACTCGTCGTCAAAAAAGTTCTACATCCGAAGATGGATTTGGATTAATAATTTCTTCTGATCTCACCGTTCAAAGCTGGAACTTAGAAGAAATCTCAGGCCATTTTTGGAAACATGTGGAGTTTTTGCTATAGCTAGTGATATCTGTCTCTATCTAAGGGTTTCTTATGTAGAATCGTAATAACAGTTCGATGTTCTAAACCGCCTTTAAACGAACTATTTTTTACTATTTACATAATTGTACATTACATACTATTTACATAATCTTGTGTAATTATTGAAAATACTTGTGCAACAAAAATATGCATATCGTATATCATGATCATGAAGTTTTTAATATACTGTTATTAATAATATGAAAGATCAATAATTACATGCACAGTTTCATGATGAGCGTTTCTACAACGAAATTTGTTTTTCAATCTCTTTTAAACTCAAAAAAATATATACTACAGCATGTTATTTGTTTCTTACTTTTATTATATTAAAGGTTATTTAATTCTAATGTCCTAGTGATAAAAATTATTAATTTTATAACAGAATTAATCTGTTAATAAATATTGGAAGTTTAAAAATTTAAGATTATTTCACTGAAATTTGTTTATTATAAATTAAAATTAGCTAAGTTGTATGCTAAACTCAAAACAATGACCTATAATTTTTATAAATAACTTTTTCTTACAGCGTTTTTAGAGCAAGATTTTTTTTTCCCCATTAATTTTTGTTTTTATAATTAAAAAAATAATAATAAGCTATTTCAGAAAATTAAAACATATCGAAAAGTTGCGTGACACGGAAAATTATGAAACGCTATCTAACACTACCAGAGAACTGTTACAAAACTTCGTCTTTGCGTACAGCGAAAAGAGAATCTAAGTGCCGTAATTGCTGAAAATTCAATTGCGTGATATGCATTTTCTAAATTATTTATTAGATAATAAAGTTGAAAACCTATTTTCAGCATAAGTACTGCCGTCACTGCATATTATCTATACATATATATTTACACACAACACATAATATTAGGTTGAGCAAAAAGTTCTGGGAAATTTTTCATCTAATAGTCTACAAGTTTGCACAGTTGGACGGCGTCGAAATTTTCCAGAAATTTTTCCTCAACCTATTAAAACTTAATCCAGTTGAAAAAATGCATACTACAAATAAAAATGCACTTATGAAAATGACCTTCTTATAGGCAATGAATCCAAATTCTTTTATGCAGCTATGTCGGTGGATTTATTTGCACGATACTTTCTAAATTTTAAATTAAAATTCATTTCAGCTGTGAAACGTGTAACGCAATTATAAACGCACTTTCAGCGATTTCTGCTCATAAACCTTACTTTAATCGCGTTCTCTTGTTCTATATTAATTTAAAAAATTAAACTAGTCAAATATTGTAATAAAATTTAGTTTATAGCTTGAAAACGCATTACACAAATAAAAACATGCTTCCAGCAACTAGCATTCAATTATATAATATACACAATATTCTGTGCCTTCTTCTAAAAGAATATTAAATGTTACATGATCCATTTGCTACAGGGAATATTATCGCGCACCTCAATAACATATTTCTTTTTCATTATGTTAGAAATAGTATTGCATCATAGAAACGAACTTCAAACGAGAAATGTAATAGAATTATTTTGTATGTCCTGTAAATAAATAATAAATGGTACGCTCACCATTTTTAATAGAAAACATATTGTAGTGCATATGAATAATGCTTATCGAATTCGCAATGAATGAATGAATGAATGTATGAATGACTGTAGAGGTCTGCTCGGGCCCGGCGGAATGAAGGCGAATTTTCAAACGGGCCGGGCCGGCAGAATTAGGATAATTTTTTTCAACGGGCCGGGCCGACAGACAAAATAAACGGGTCGGGCCGGGCCAGCGAAAAGATTGAACGGGCCTGCAGGGCCGGGCCGGGCCGGGCAGATAAAAAAATTAATCGGGCCTATCTGCCCGATGAAGCAGATAAAATACGAGCCATTTTCAATGAATATGATTTTCACGAGACGTATAAATGTGCGTCACGAGCCGATGCGAGTTTAAGAACATCAATACAGAAATGTAACATGTCCATCGTAGAGATCGACACCGTACAATTAGTAAGATGTCTGATTCCGGGTTTAATTTTTTTCAGCAGGCTCGTGCCGGGACGGAACTGGTCTTAATTGATCTCAGGATGTGTAGGACAGTCATTATGTTTTGTAGTATTAGTAGCGATAATGAACTTCTTTTAACAGTATCTTTGGAAATATATCTTAAGGTGGTTCTCATATTCACTGCTCAACAATGCGAAACTTTCAGACGCATTTTCTGACTCATTTTTAACTATAAAGGCATAACTATTGGAAGGACTGACTATTGGAAGGCATTTGGAAACGAATAGCTTTTTCCACATTTGATAAATTATTACAGAAATAACAGAGATTCTTGTCACGTGACTGTACGTTCTTCTACTTTCCTGTGCTATCGCTTCCGGAAATTCGATTCAAAACGCTAACTTGGCAGTATTTTCAGAAAGATATATTGCTTTTAACTATGAAAAAAAAACCCGACATTTACATAGCTTCTGAATAAGAATACCTGCCAATCTTACGCGTTTCCGAAAGGAAATGAATTCATAAATGTGTCGAAATGCAGCTCCTTTGGATTTGAGAAAAGCCTTAAAAATGAGAAAAATATTTTCACAAATCTAATTTTTATTATACAGCTTCAAAAGTTATCATGTTTATAATCTTTTATTCTGAACTACATCAATCTTTTAATGAATCGTTATTTGAATTTTGAAATGTCTGTAGACACGATGACTAAAACACTGTAAGTAATCGTTAATGTTTACTATTGTGTGTTTTCTGTTTTGCGTACATCATAGTAATCTAAAATATACTGTAAAATGTTCCCATAAATATGTATGTAGTATTCATTAAAAGAATCTTAATTGTATGTTGAGAAAAAACGGATTTTTGTTTTTGTAGAAATTGTGTCGGGCCGGGCCGAGAACTGTAAAAATGCAAACGGGACGGGCCGGGCTCGGGCCGAACTTTTAATTTTTACACCGGGCCGGGCCCGGGCCTGGAAATTCCGGCCCGTGCAGACCTCTAAATGACTGTAAGATAATTAAAATATATTTAAATCAATCATTACTTTCATATTATTCAAATCAGATGTTTCATATTATTAATAACAGTATTTTAAAGCCTTCATGATTATGATATACGATATGCATATTTTTGTTCACAAGCATTTTCAATAATTGCACAAGACAATAATAGTCGCAAGCTCGCAAATAGTTCGTTTTAAGGCGGGAACGGCAGTTGGGAAATCTTATGAAAACCACCCGCTATAGACGTAACCTTTTTTTTTTTTTTTTTTTTTTTTTTTTTTTTTTTTTTTTTTTTTGGGGGGGGGGGGGGGGGTACTTACATGATTTCAATAACATTTTTATATATTTTTTAGTAGTATAAATTAACTATAATTCGATCGTTTTGTTAAAATCTGACACACTTTTAGTCATAATTATCGTAATTATACAAATTTCAATGTGTGGTTTGATAGAAAACATATTGTAGTGCATATGAATAATGTTTATCAAATTCGCAATGAATGAATTAATGAATGACTGTAACCTAATTAAAGTATATTTAAATCATTCATTACAAATAGTCAGTCCATATGAGTTATTTTGAGTGTTTTTATAAACAAACTAAAACTCATTCAGTTTTTAACAGAGAACATGCTATAGTAAAACTTAACAATAAAATATCAATTTCGTGACAAACCAAGAAATTTAAGGAAGTTAGAGCTCAGACTAAAATAGATAGACGAGCTGAAGTCATAAATGCAAGCCATAAAGCGCACACGCGGAAGTGTGAAAAAAAGTTTAATAAGCACTTAAATTATGCCTGCCAAACCAAAATTTCTGATCGCGCTATGTCTATGTATTCAGTAATGATTACACATTAAAAATACAACTTACAAACTTTCTATTACATTTTTGCTCGGGTTCAGGGTATATTTATTTAGTTTTCTGGACTTTTTAATTCTAAATTCCTTTTTAAACAGGTTTCACATTCACAGGTTTTATTGAATTTAATAAATAATATGTATTTGAATTAAACATAGCGGGTTAAATTAGGCATTTATTCATTCCATTAGTGTTTTATTTATTTGTCATGCAATTTTATTAATTATTCAATTTCGGTCGGATGCGGATGTAAGCATAATGGATTGCACTCTGCTCTCAATTGCAATGGATTGCGCTCTGTTGCGGCTTGTGGAGAGTGCCAGATCAACGAATGTAAAAACAAGAAGCTCGCTTCTACTATGAAAGTTATGAAAATGGTTTATTTATTTCTCGTTAATACATTTCTGCAGTTTAAAAAAACGGAAGCAATAATTTGTAATCTGGAAAGAATAGGGGATTTTTATATAATGATAAAATTACTTCAGTTTTAAATAATGAAAAAAAAAAAAAATAAAAAAATATAGGTACTTTCATAAAAAAGGCGTAAATTAACGTATCTTTGTCTTAGTTCAAAAGAAACTATCCTTTTTCACATGTTTTATAGTAATAAAAAGTAATTCTAGTAATAGTAATAGTCTTTTAAGTAATCATTTGTTACTCATTTATTAATTAAAAAAATATACATATTTTCCGTTTAACGCTCAATTTCGTTTCAGACAGTTTCTGTGTTCACGGTTTTTACTAAATTTAATAAATAATATGTATTTGTATTAAATATGATTAAATTAGTCATTTTTTTTTCATTTTATTAGTCATTTATTTATTTGTCATGCAATTTTATTAATTATTATTCATTTTCTGTTTTAGGCAAGTTGACGTTTTATATTGTTCGTTGTAAAGGGTTTAATTTAGTACATAATAAGTAACAGTAAATAAGTCTTTTAAGTAGTTATTTGTTTATTAATTAAAAAATATAATATATATATATATCATTCTGAATGGTGAATTTTATTTTAGGCAGGTTCCGTCTTAACGGGTTTTAGTGAATTTAATAAATAGTATATATTTGTATAAAATATAATTGATTAAATGAGTCATTTATTTATTTGTCATGCAGTTTTATTATTAGGTTGAGCAAAAAGTTCTGGGAAATTTTTAATCTAATAGTTACCAGAATTTGTATCGTATATAGAGGAGTACTAGTGGTGCAGTCCATCCGATTATGGCATCTTTCGATCAATGCAACACTTTTTTCAAGGGCCGTCGATTTCAATTCTTTAATGAAGCTGAAGAAGCATGTCAAGAGTTTTTCGATTCCAAGGAGCCGCCATGGTACTTCCAGCAAATCCGGAAACTGGCAGAACGATGGCAGAAAGTCGTGGACTATGATGATAACTACTTTGAAGAATAGTCCTTGTTGCTTTTGTTATTAATTTGCGCATAACAACGTGACTTTCACAAATTTCCCAGAACTTTTTGCTCAACCTAGCATTATTCCTTTTCTGTTTTAGGTAAGTTTATGTCATACAGAGGTTCGTTGTTAACAGGTTTAGCTGTGTTTAGGAAATAATCAATATTTTTATTAAACTCAATTGGTGCTTTATTTATCTATATTTTATTTATTATTATTTGTACTTTTTTCCTTATTTAGACAGGTTTGCGGTACAAAGCGGTTCCGTTTTAAGGATGTTCCCGTGGTCGGATTTCGGATATGTTGTTTTGTAATAGGTGTGGATTCAAAAGCAATTTAACAGCCTTCGATTACGTTATTCCCTGAATTCAAGTTCTAGTTATTTTAGTTTGCCTGGGATAATAATAGAATACAAACCACTGGGAGTTGGCCGGGGGACACCCCTCCCCCCCCCCCGGAAGGTTTGAGATTTTATGCTTTTTAATGGACAAACATGCAATTTCCCCACCTGATCTCTAAAATATCTTCCCCGAATCCGCAGCTATCCCTCCTATAGAAAAACATCTGAATTCAACACTGATACAAACAATGGCTATGCTCTTAATTTTGTTGAGTCTTCTGTCAGATCATTTGCAAAGAAAATGGATTTAGAACTCATTTTTCAAAAATGCAATGGAGACTTTTATTAGTTCCACAAAACCTGAGAGTTATAAATTAATAAAAATGCAATATTATTTTTTAAGTTGTAGTATGATTAAAATATATGTATATATATCTCGGATTCCATAAACAGAAATTAAATCAGAAATATAAATTGAAAATTAAAACTTAATCAGTTTTAGTTACTTACATTTCCTACATATTTTCACGCACTTATATCAATACTTAAGATCTCATCAACAAACTAATTACTTCCTTAACTGCATACTATTTCGAAAATTATATAAAAGCATAGAATTAACTAATTAATATAATTAATTATGACGACACGTTTGTTGCCTAATTAATTTGATTTTTCAATGCATTCAATTACTGTAACGAGTCTTAACATAAAACTTTTCTCATGCAATACATAATTATAAAAATTTTGAAGTATCTCATTTAGAATTCAAAGCAGATCTCAAAGGGTTATCTCTCAGGGATTCATTTTACTGTTCTTAAGTAAAAACATATGGAAAAATAGAGAAAATTTTTGTCCATCTTGGAAATATTTTAAAGCGCATTTGAAAATAATTTAATGAAATGACGCACAATGGTTCACTTTCAATACAGGGTTAGACGGTATTTACCGTCTAATGGTTTTAACCGGTTTTTACCAGGATTTTTACCGTCTTTTGAAAAACATGTTTTTACCAGTGTTTTTACCACGTATGAAAAAACTTATTAGTTTGACTGTTTTTGCCACTTTTATTAAAATTTATTTACAAAGTCTTCATTTTCCCAGGGGCAAAAGTATTCTATGTATTTAATACCATAATTCCATATAATAATATTCACCTAATTTAGTTTCTGATTGGGTAAATAAAAGAATACTATACACAATTTGTGGTTTTTAAGGAATATAAAAAGGCTGGAAAACTTTCACCCGTCTTTTCTTCCTCCAAGAATTCAAAAATTTAAAGATGTTATTGTACATTATTAAATCAAAAAAATTATTATAACTATTATTATGAGAATGCAGATTACAATATTTATTATATTTATCTTAATGGATTTTATTTAAAGCAAAAGGAAAAGAAAAATTATAAGTACCTTAATCATTTTAATAAAAACCAAATGCTTACAAATATTAATCGTCACATAATGTAGTTTGTACAAATGTTAGTAGGTACATTTTACCAATCTATGTTCTCGGAGCCTCTTAGCATTCTATAACAAAATACAAACTTTACAGTTTTCTGTACACCAAGTATATTTCCCAATTTACTGTGGATATGTGAAAAGTTTGAAAAAATTCGCTCTATGCGTGAAGAACTACAAGGTATGAAGTAAAGATTCATCATTAAATGTATGGATTCAGGATTTATTTCTTTGTTATTTAATGCTTTTCACAAAACTTTGCCTTTTACATCTTTTGTTTTAAAGAAGCTCCTTGGAAATGGTAAGACTTCAGGTGAAATGCAAATCTGCTTTGTGAAACAGATAGTAAGTCTGTTGTTCTATTTATAGATGGGGAATAGAAAATATGGTAAAATCTCTGATTAAAGTGCTGTACCAGCAGCTTTAGAGAACTGACAAATTCTTTATTGCCCATCTCCTTATAAATATAATATATAAACACATCAATTACATGAAAATAAGAGTTTTTATCAATAGTATTAAAATAAAGTTTAATGACTAGTAGAGTTTATTGTATCCTTAGGTTTTTGCCAATTTTATCCACGTATTTACGGGTAAAAACCAGTTTTTACCGGTAAAAAGCCAACTTTGTTTTCAGTATTTTGCCAAAAAATTTAATTCTAGTATTCCTTTTTTTCTACTTAGTGTTTGGGGGGGGGGGGGGGGTTATGAAGGAAAATTATTTATTCAAGAAAAAACACAATACTTTTCGCAAAATTTGAAAAAAAAAAAAAATTAAATCTTCTACATTTATGAACGTCTTGAAACTTTTTTTTTCATAATTTTCTTACAAATATCCTCAACAGTAAGGATCAGATTTCCAAAAAGTTAATTATTTTAAGAAAAAATAAATAAAATGTGTAGATATGTGTAAAAATACAGTGAAAATAACTCTTTATTAAGCATTTTTTTTTATGTATATAAACATTTATATTAGTGGAAATACGATCCGTAAATTTATAAAATGCACCTTCAGCATCGTTCTAAAAAAAAAAAAAAAATAGTGTGTCAATTGAAAAATATTGTTTCAGTTTTGTTACTTAGAAAATACTGATTTAAGAAAAACGAAATTAGAAAAATGACACTAAACATTGCAAATCTTAACCATTTAAAGGGAGTAAAAAGTATTATATAATTTTTTTTTTTTTTTTTTTTTTAATTACCGTATCTTCACGGCACTTTGTGAGCATATACTACGGATGTCTAAATTGATTTTACGCAAAAAACTTGGAAAATTGATATTTTCATAATTTTTCGTAAAATGGCACCCTTTATTTGCCGTTAAAGAAGCATTATAAATGATAATATATATACCTTTTAGCAAAAATATAATGCATCTTAACCCTTTAGTGTGCAGCTTTGCATATATGCAAACAACAGTGTTTTGAATTTAATAGATTTTCTTTTATTCGTATATACCTAATTTACAACAGAAAATTGAAATAGCAATATTTGCTTTAATTAATAACAGACATTCCGCATTTGAAATGAAGCGAAATTAACCATTGAAACTTTCTGGTGTAAAGTCAGTTTCTCTGAACTACGTAATTTCTAGAACGTATTCTATCATCGGAATTAAAGAGTTAAAGGTTAGGTTTTATGAAATGAATAACTATATAAAATAAGGTATTTGGAGACATATTTATTAAAATATTTGCTAATTTGCAATATTTTAGCGTAAAACAGCCACACGACAGTAGTTTTTACTTCCATTGCATATGTGCAACAAAAGAAAAGATTGGCGTTTTATATGAAAAATGTATCTCTGATTTTTTTTTTTCATTATTTTTCCTGTGTAATAAAATAAACCTTTCAGAGAATCGCATATAATTTTTTTTGAAACAAAATAAAAAATCGCGCATTTAAGGGTTAAACAAACTTATCAGAGATGTCATCCAGTTAGTCATTTACGGTGGTTCATTGTGTCGCTTTTTCAACAACTAATGGTTAAAATATATATATATTTATCTGGTAAAGGGTTTATTAAAAAAAATTCGAAAAAGTTTTTTTTTTTTTTTTTTTTTTTTGTTATTAAATTATCAAGTAAAAATTTTAAAATATTTCTTTGTTGGATATTTTTGAAAATGTTAATTTGGATGTTTCCATTGACATACAAACAAATGCACGCGTTTCCACATATTGATATTGATAAATGCTATTCTTTTGAGGGTAACTAGTTTTAATTTCAAAATTTTGAACTGCGTGATATTGATACCTGGAGAAAGAATATATTAATTTGAAGAATATACAAAGTAGACAGCGTCTAACGTTTTCAAACATGGCAATATAAAAATCAGGTAAGTAGATATTATTTGATTATTTCGACTAACAATCATCGCTTCCATTAACTTATATTATTATCAGATCCAAATGTATCGCAGAACACAAATTAGCAATAGGATGTCTTAAATACCTTCACCCCCCCCCCCCACACACAAAAAAAGTAAAAAGAAGACTTGCATTTATTATTATTATTATTATTTGTGCTACAAAAACAATCCGGAATTCTTTTTTAGGTGCGTTCGTAATTATATAAATACGTAGCAGCTATAGTCGACGTTCGGTCTGTCTGTCTGCCCGTCCGTGTATAACAGAGCAAATACTACCCAACCGAATGGTCTGAAATTTTAACTGTATAATTGTTGCAGAACTTTGTCGAGCCATTTCAAATTTTATGAAAATCAGATGTATAGTTTAATTACAGGGACAGTCAAAAGTTTTCCGTTACATTACGGCCAATGGGAAAAAATCATTTCAAGGGAATTTTAATAATGTTACAGCCTTTCGAACAGAATGAAATTGATATGCACTTATGAAGTGCACTAAAATATACATTCAGTACAATATGCTGTGCAAAAATTATTTATAAAACTAGTTATAGTACGAACGCACCTCATTTGCCACGTTTGGCGTGCAATTTCCAACTTGTTTCTTATGTTTAGTAAAATGATTAAGCTCTCATTCATAATTAAAAGTCACATGCTTAATTACATGCAAACATGTACCATATGCAACGTGTTAGTCGATAAACAGCAGAAAATATAAATTTAGCATGATGGAATATGTTGATTAAGAGATAACGTAAACATCCAACAAAATAGAAAAGACAATAAAGAAAAATAATGTGTCAAGCATAGATTATGAAACACTTTCCAACACTTCCAGAATAACTTTCACAAAACTTCGTTGTTTATCGAAATAAGGTAAATAAGATTCTTAACCCCTTCGGGACGAGCGTCTTTTACAGAATTTTTAATCTTTTATCACCGGTTTTTCAAAACAGACCTTTTTGCCTAATTGAATCGGGAAATGCTCGGATTAAATAAGACAAAATTTACTATAAAAATTTACTGGTGAGAATATTCACGGATTCTGAGCACCTTACACGGCACGGATACCGGTCGCTCGTCCCCAAGGGGTTAAGCGCACATTTTTAGAAAACTCATAAAACATCTGAAAAACTGATTTCAGCAATTACCGTCTATAGTCAAATATGCATTTCAATTCTTATGTATAGCCCCGTATTTAATCTATAGGTTGGTATATACACTATATAATGAGAAAAATTAATTTACCAAGAAAGCGCATAATAGGTTGAAATTTCACTTTCAGCAATTTATACCAATACACGTAAACACACTTGTATACAGCCCTATATTTTACCTACTACCTTTATGTACACGCCACTATTTTGCTAAAATTTAATTCAGGCTAAAACACGCTTAAAACTACTGAAATCATACTTCCAGAAATTATCATGCATAAACGGCCATGTATCCAATTCTCTGCGTGGCCCTGTATATTATTTTATCTATATTCTACAAACATCTTTTAGTATACTAAATATAGTTCAACGTAAAAAGCCTTATTTAAAACCACCTTTAAGCAATTTACGCTCATACACAGTAACCCTAACGAATTCTTTTGTGTTGCCCTGTAGATGATCTACCTACAGCATTTATACACACCACATAGTATGAAAAAATTTAGTTAAACTTAAAAACGCGTATCATAACTAAAATCTGAAATCTTTTGCTTGTCCCTGCAAATGCTATGCATTACATATTATACAGGAAGTAACTTATAGTAAACTTCAGCAACGTATACCAATTTCATTATACATGAAATAGATTAACATAATTAAAATACGCCGCAAACAATTTTCCCCCTAAGCCATTATGTAACGGAATTCTTTTGTGTGGCCCTGTAAGTGATTAATAAATATTGTTTGCTCCGCACATTCTACAGAATGCATATTTTAGTGCAGTTCATAAATGCATATCAATTTCATTATTTTTTGAAAGGGTGTAACATCCTTAAAATGCACTTGAAACGATTTTCTCCCACTGGCCGTAATGTAACGGAATACTTTTGACTGTCCCTGTAAATGAACTATACATGCTACAAACTTCATTATCAATAGGGATCGTGCTATAGTAAACGTCAATAACACACACAAAAATTTTAAGGCAATTAGAGTATATTTACGAGAGTTAGAGCGCAGCCAGGCAAACCGAAGTCATAAACACTTTTCATCTATGTTGGAAAGTGTTAAAAATGTTAATTCATCACGAAATTTTTTACTTCAGAATAAATTTAAAACGAAACTCCTTTGAGGAAGATCGGATAATTGAAATTAAGAATTTGCTATGTCTTATAAATAGGGATTACAATCCCGGGATCCCGCATCATTTTTAATCCCGAAAATCCCGGGATTTTCGGGATTGTCCTTTTTTTTTTAATTGGAACAATATTCAGCTGAAATAAAAAAAAATATATTTATAGACTTTCTCTTTTGGAAAGAAAAAGAATTAATTTTTATGAAATTTATATATCCTTGAAAAAATATACATATTTCAAGTATTTTTTACATATTCCAAAGCGATTAAATCGTTTAACATGAAAACCTTTTGACTTGCAAACAGATGTAAGCCACTCGGCTATTATTCGGGAACAATGAAATCATTTGTTTATTTCGATTTCGCCGCGTTTAGAAAGCCGGTCGTTTCAGCAACTGGGAATCACAAAATTTCGAATTAGAGTTTACTGATAAGCGTCGCATTTGAGTTTCATAGTCATTATTATGTGCTAACTTCTTTGCTTTTCGGGCGTTTATACCTATTTTGCTTTAAAGATGTCTAATGAAAAGGATTTTGTAGCTCATAGGAAAGATAATGATACATCTTCAGTATGGCACTGCTATTTAAGGTAAAAAGATGAAAAAATCGCTAAACGTAAAAGATGTAGCCAAGTGCTTAAAACGTTAGGTGCATCGACTAAGGGTTGCATACACATTTATCGACGAAACATGGTACTAAAGTTCAGAAAGAATTTAATACATCATCTCTTCCTTCCACACGTCAAGATTGCATAGAACATGCATTGCTTTCTAAAAAGCGGAAAATAGATTATTTTAGTAGTGATAAGGAATCACTGGATTTAATTTTATTGCGAATGACAGCTAAAGACTGTTTTTCATTTAACTTCAACTGAGTTAAGAAACTTACTGATAGCTAAAAGCTATAATGATTTGCCAAAATCTGCAGTATCAATTCGAAATCGTGTAGTGAAGTATAATAAAAGAGTTAATTACAAGTGAAATACAAACTTTTAAAAATTCAGGAAAAAAATTTTGTTTGACTTTTGACGAATGGATATTTACTGCAAGCAAGCGATTTATGAATATTAATGCCCATTCAAGAAATTTAAATTTGAGTAAATTCAGGAATTTAGGCCTTATGCGCATATATGGATCTTTTGCAGCAAAAAAGTGCATTGAAATGCTAACAGAGTGCTTAAACGAATATGACATTTCCCATAAAACAGACAATGTCACAACTGAGACTTGGAGATGAAACTTTAGATGCCGTCATATTTCTTAGAACATATTTTCAAAGGAATACCCATTAGTTAGGAAACAGTGAACTATTCAAAATAATCTTTTTCTTTTCACGAGGTACGTAATATTTTTTTGTATTATGCAACGTTTTCGAATTTTAACAGCTATTACTATTTAGAAATTTAAACTATACATCTATGTATTATTTTATTCTATGTGTGTGTGTGCTAAGTTCTTTTATTAGAAGAAAAAAATCTTCATGTTAGTGAAAACTTTGCAATTGCAATATCCTAGAATTATAAACTTTAATTACGTGGGTATGAGAATAATTCATAATTTAATTCATGATATTAATTAGTTTTTAATATTGTAAATATTAAACTATTCGAAAACTTGTTTAACAGGAAATAAAAGAAATTATCTAGAAGATGAAGCATAGACATTTCATGTTTTTTGTTGCATTTTCAAACATCAACAGCGTATTTCTTTTAATTTTCAATTGCTCTAATTTATCCTATAAGTTTTGATAATTAATTGAAGTTAATTTTTTTAATTTGGTATATTTTCATATGTAAATTAGGCTGTAATTTTGCTTTGTCTTTTCTATAGTATTATGATATTTAGCTATTGTAAAAATTGATGATATTACAGAAATTCTAATTTTCCTAATCCCGGGATCCCGGGATTGAATCTAAGCAATCCCGAAATCCCGGGATTGGAAATTAGTCTCGGGATTGTAATCCCTACTTATGAACAAACGTTTTACCATACATAAAAAAAAGGTTAAAAACATATAAATGGAAAATGTTACAAATGAAAAATCTCTAAAATATGCATCACTATGTAAACTACCACAAATTCGTTAAGTTCAGACAATATATACATAAATATTCACAAAACTCTTTCGAAACATGGAAAATAGATGAAAAGTTTGGAAAATAACAGATTTGATACTAGTCATTTACATTTTAATGATGCTGAACTAAAAAATAAGAAAAAAAAATCTTAAAACTAGAACGTACAATTTTTATTGATCGTGATTAAAAAAAAAAAAAAAAAAACCCACAAGTTTTCCGTTCTTCTCACTTTTACAGGAAGAAAAATTATTTTATCCACCTGTTCTATCACATTTTTTCTCTCAAGTTGTTTTGACGCGTTTTTCCGCTATTCTCATTTATATTTTATAAGGTTAACAAATTATGGGTCAAGTATTATTAATGTTTCAAGGAGAAAATAATGAATGCAATATAAAACATAACAAAAAAACACGAAAACTAGACACAGTTAACAAATATATATATATATAAATTTTTAACAACATAAAAATTTAAGACTAAAAATTGCACACGTCTTTAGCGATTGTAAAAACTTGTTGGCTCGATGCACAGGGCGGGGGCTCTAATAATATAAGACTTTTTCAAAATTTTATGATTCAGATTGAGATGGTGATTGGTGCGATTCAGATCTCTGTTAAAAACAAAAATTTCAAGTCTGTAACTTAAATAGTTTACGAGTACGAGCCTGTGACGGACGGATAGACAGAGAAGCGAGACTAAAGGATGAAAAAACTTCTTTCATCCTTTAGTCTGAATTCGTTAAATGAAAGAAACCCTAAAAAAAGGCGCGACAACCAGAGACATGACTGCATAAAAGGTATATCTTTTGTACTAATTATCGTAGACGCGGTTTGTGCAATTTTATTGTAAAAGCTCTAAAAAAAGGTAAATTAAAAAGGTAAACATGTAATTTTTTCGAGATTTTTGTCTTTCGTGCGTGTTAAACAAGTTTCAGGTATAAAAGTATTGTATATCTTTTTTGCCGGGAATTTTTTTTTTTTTTTTTTTAAGGCAGTATTTTGTTAAACACAGATTCCGTTTTCACATGTTTTACTATATTTTCTGTATATTTTTATCATAGGGAGATACTGAAACATGGGCGATGTAACGAGGTTCAATATAATTGTGACTACTGTGTTAAAAATATGATTGTTCCGTGTTTACAAAAAGTTTCAAGGAATTTTAAGGATTTATATTTTCCCACTGTTTGCATCCGAAATTGTCGATTTTTCTGTATTACAAAAAGTAAAAAATGTAAGGATCAAAAGCATTTAAAGATTCATGTTGTGTAAAAGGTAACATTGATTATACAAACAGGAAATTATAAACTCAAACTTCTTCATTAATATAAAATATTTTAAACATTATTTTCTGGCATACCTGCTGGAAAATTAATTTTCAGAAGAAGTTTCTTATTTCGTCTTCGTCGTAGATTCTTCGGCAAAAGCTATCTAACAATTGTAATTAAGGCAATTACAGTCAGCGTTCGTTAATTCAAACTGTGAAAGATATAGAAATAAGTTCGAATTATCCTATTCCAGAAAAGAAAATGACGTGTCATGCTTTAAATATATATAAAAAAGTCTTATCTAATATTAGGGGGAATTTTTTTTTCTACAATAGGATTGTTTTACACACATATTAAATTGCGAAAAGTACATTACATTCTAAAATAAAAATTTTTAGAAATACTATATAAATTTTAAAAATACAAAAGAATATTTTCACTTTATCTTAACCTCTTAAGAGGTCTCAGGACTCTTAAAATTGGAAAAAATGAAAAAAAAGAAGACGATTTTCAACATTTAATATCTTAAAAAATGTATTTGATTTTAAGACACAATTTTAATTGGAATAAAATATATAAGTATGTTCTTCCATTTCATGTATTTAAAAATTATAAGATGCAGAATTAGCATTTACAGGGGGCTCCAAACTGTTAGACATTTGACGAGCAAAAAATCGGCATAACACCTTACGCGCACGATTACAAAATAAGTATTGTAACTAGAATGAAAATTTTTGTGCCTACTTATACTTCAGATTGTAATAATTACCTTGAACCTAAATAAATTTGTATTTAAAGCTTTTTTATATTTTTAATACAAAGTTGTATTTAGCTAATGCAAAATTAAGAAAATTTCAACAGTATAATCACCTAAAAAATATTGTTTTGAAAAATAAAAAGGAAATTTTAGGTTCAGTTTATACAGACTAACATGAAACATATGTTTTGAAAATTTTATGAGAAAATATTCATAAGTTTTTGAGATATCGGGCGCGTTATACCCAAAAACGTCATTTGGAGAAAATTGGCTTCAAAGTTTCCGAAACGAAGCTTCAGCTATTGAACGTGCATAAATGTAAAAGCCATAACTTCAGTTCTAATAGGAATTTCAAGGAAACAATTATGTCAAAATGTTCAGAAAAGATTGGAGTTTAACATCTAAAAAATTTTAAATTTCGAAAATTTTAAAGCTTTAAGAGTCCTGAGACCCCTTAATTCTCGCTCCCGTCAATATCACGGGCTGATGTGTCGTTCGTTATTTCTCGTGCCCGTCATATTTCCGGGCTGGAGATTTATTGCTGGAAAAAAAATTCTGAAACCAGAAAAATTTAACTGGCATTTCCGTGTGAAGTCTTTTAATATTAGCGTTTGGGTTTGGTTTTTGGCGCTGATTGTGATGCGGAACTTGGTATAGCATGTTTCGAAATATATCACACTCAAAAAAATTATTAATAATCAAAATTTAATGTATATTAAATTATTTCAAATATTATTTGTAAAAATTTGTTTGATGATGATAAATAAAGATCTAAGTTGTGAAAAATAAAGGTCTTATTAGCATTAATTTGTATGGTGTAAAACAAACATTAAAGCACAGAATTATCGCATGATGGCTTTTCCACAAATGTGAATTTGTTCTATAACTTTTTTTTTTTTTTTTTTTTTTTTTTTTTTGCCTTAAAAAAACTAATTGCATATTTTATATAGAAATCTTATAATTATTCTATTTTTGTAATAAAAAAATAGGTACTTTTTGATGGTTTTTCCAAATATTAAGCGACCGTTAAGGGGTTAAACCGCTTTATCACTTTATACCTTTATGCGTTTTATCGTAAAAAAAAAAAAAAAAAAAAAAAAAAAAAAAAAAAAATCACTTTATCGTGAAAAGAAATACAATAACAGGAATAAAGAAAAGAATTGAAAGAAAAAATTTAACTGAAAATAAACTACATTTTTTGAGAGAAAAAAAATCATGTGAAGTGTGTTGTAATTTGTTATGGCCACGCTTTTCAACGAATCTTTCAATTTCGAATAAATATTTGTGTTCTATGCTTGTTCCATCAGAATATATGTTTTCAAAATATCAATATTGCACACTATATCGATTTTTCATTAGAACGCTTAAGGACATTGTGAGACTCATCATCTGGCCTATATCATTTTCAGAAAAATCAATGCTTTTTCTTCAATTATTTATTTATTTTTTCTTTTCTTTCTTTCCTGTTCTTGACATAATGGCTATTTTAGTTCAAACTAACCGATGTCATAAAAAAAATCTAATTAACGAACTAGTTTTAACATTACCTTTAATGCAAACTTCTCGAGAATTTATGATTAGTTCAAATTAACCGAGTTTGAATTATCACTAGTCCAATGTGTAATAAGTTGCTCATTAATACTATAGTACAGCCTTGTATATTAATACAATTTCCATAATTAGTTTATTTTTACTTTTAGTTTTTATAGTAGTTTCAGAAACTATTTTAATTTAAACTATTTATGCACATTTCGACAGTAAACAATCTACTCCAATCGCTCGCAAACATTTGGCTGTTCATAAATAAGAACGCGTTTGCAGTGTATTTTAAATCAAAGTCAAGAAATTATTTTAATGAAGCTATGGAAATTTCAGCTATTCTGAATTTTTCATTTATGTAAACTGAAAAAAGAAGAAAAGAAGAGAAAAAAGGAAAAGGAAAGAAAGAAATGTTTCTTGATCTAACAAAAATTTACGAAAGTACAATATAACCTCTTCCGAGTTAATCACGATTGCATTGGCGTTCCTTTACACTCTAAGAAATTCTTTCTTTAATTTACGAAAATATTCCTGGCAGCACTGCTACCGGTTTATATCAGAAAATTGAAGAAATTTCCGTTCTGGGACAGAAAATTTCCGCGATCTGAAAAAAGGAGTTTTTTAAAAAATGCGTCTCTCTTTCTTCCATGGATCCCCTTGGTTTTGAACCTGGGACCGCGCGTCTCGAATCGAGCATCTTAACCTTTCGCCCAGCGAACACTTGGTACACAGCGAGTTTAAAATGAAGATACGGGTTTTCTTCGAATGGGAGATTTTTAAGGATTGTTAAATTTATTGAGCAGAAAGCTCTGAAATTTAAACTTAATTGTAAGGATATTTCCTCGTCATGAAATAATATTGGTGATTTAGCACTTATACATTAATAGAGGATAAAAATTATTACATAGTAGGCATATTTTTAATAAGATATAATTTGATTGTTAGATGTAAAATATGAATATTCATATTTTGAATTAAATTCGAGAAGATTTTTTACATACAATCGATTTTTTTTAAAACTTGATTGAACTGCTATATATTTTTTAAATATGTTCGTTTAGAATATATTTTACGTGCGAATATTCTTTTAATACTCTAAAAAATAAATTGCGAATAAGTATGAAGGAGAAAATTGCTACTGTATTAAATTCGAAAGCATATTTTTGTTTCTTTGTTTTTAAATAAATTAGAAATTTTAATTTGTTGAATTTGCGGTTTTTCATTTAAAAAATAATTTCGAACTTTAATATTAATACAGCTAATACGCATGCGTGCAAGGAATAAACGGTATTTTCCCCTCTTTGTTAGAATCCTGGGAAGAATTAACGGAAAAAGCATGTTTTCTAGGGGTACGGAAATTATTTGTTTAAAAATGACGAATAATTTAGTGTATAAAGACGAATTTTTCTGAAAGTGTATCTTTAAAAACTTCAGAATCCAATAGATTTTCGAGATTAAGGGGGCTGGTCACTCAGCTTCGGAATTCTCCTCCGTAATGTTAAGTCTATGGACTTTTGATGCATTCGTATATTTAAAATATCTTCTCGGGAAATTAATATTTTTAACATCTTTTTTTTCTGTGTACTCTTCTTAAAGGATGCCTCTTTTTTTCTTAGTTTTCAAAATATTTCTAAAAATCTATGCTGAATTTAATATTTTATGTGTTAAAAGCGGGCGAACTGTGAGCAAGATTTTAACACTTCCTATAAAATTAAGTCTATACTTTAGAAATATTTTGGGAACTAAGAAAAAAAAAACATCTTTTAGGAAGGGTACAAAAAAAATAGAAGTTAAAAATATTAATTTCCCGAGGAGATATTTAAAATGTACGAATGCATCAAATGCCCATAGACTTTACATTAGTGAGAGGAAATCGGAAGCTGAGTGACCAGCCCTCTTAAGGTGGTATTCAAAAAAACATTTTTCACCGCTGAACAACTCTAATTTTTCGGACACATTTTCAGACTCATTTTTAAAAGTAAAAACATGAAACTTGCTCACGTTATTTTTGAAGAGATTTATAAGCGGCCGTGTGTTTTTATTTCTCGCTCAATTAATTAGAACTTGATTTATAAACAATTGAAGAGCCGAGTGGAAGAACATGTTATGCTACATTTCCTTAAAAATTATTTTATCTTTTGTACGAAGGCATTATCAGGTATTTTATCACATGGTAAAGCTAAAATACCAAAATTCTATTTAGCCTTGAAGATTTAAGACATTATTCATTATTCATTAATATTTAATATTTTATTATTTAATAATGTGAATAATACTAACATTTTTTAATATTTAAAAATTAAATATGAATAAATTTTTTTTGATAGAGTTCAGTACCACACCTGTTAGTATTTTAAACACATGGTATCAAACAGAAAATAAATCCTTAAAATTGACAACAAAAATTTTCACAGCAAATTTCTTAAAATGTAATTTTTGTTACTTAACATGTTCTTCCACTTAGCTCTTCAATTATTTTCGCAGTATGACCTTTTTTTTCGCTCCCAGCTCTCTCGCTCCGGGAAATTCGATTCAAAACGCACACTTTGACAGCATTTTTTGCAATATATTCTGCCTTTACCAAAAAATCGACAAACACGGCACCTTATATTAGTTTCAGAATAAGAGAACCTGCCAGTTAGATGAGTTTGAGAGCAAAAATGAATTAAAAATGAGTCAGAAAATAAGGAGTTTGAATTTGAGTACACCCTTAAATGTAGCATTTTATGAAACAAAAGTTTCTTTTGTTGCCCGTTTCAAAAAGAAAAAAAAAAAAAAAATCGAAACGTTTCCGGGTATTTTTAACCGTACATTAATCAGTTTCTTTTCAATATGAAATATCGGTTTTCAGATGCTAATCAATTCTCATGTAAACGTTTTCATGTTCAACAAACATGTTTAAATTAACAGCATTCACATTAATATTATAAAATTAACATTACTGTGCTACTTTTGCATGTGTAAATTCCGTTAAGCAGTTGAAAATGTTTATTTGAAAATTAATAATATCCGAAAAATCGATATTTTATGTTGAGAAAACTGATACTGTAAAAACTATCCGAAAAATCGATATTTTGTGTTGAGAAAACTGACTGATACTGTAAAAACTATCCGAAAAATCGATATTTTGTGTTGAGAAAACTGACTGATACTGTAAAAACTATCCGAAAAATCGATATTTTGTGTTGAGAAAACTGACTGATACTGTAAAAACTATCCGAAAAAACGATATTTTGGGTTGAGAAAACTGACTGATACTGTAAAAACTACTTGGATTTTTTTTTTTTTCCTGAAACGGACAGCAAATGAAACAATAAAAAATATATTACAATTCATCAGACATACAAGTAAAAATTACATAAATACATTTAATACAATTAAAAAGCAACCGTACAAATAACATTCAAATGACAGAAAACTATACATCATGTTTACAGTTAAAAATTATCAGCAGTTATATAGTTTTCTGTCATTTGAATGTTATTTATTGCACTGATGAGGGGCTAAAATTTAGCTCGAAACGTTTGCTTTTTAATTGTATTAAATGTATTTATGTAATTTTTACTTGTATGTCTGATGGATTGTAATATATATTTTTATTTTAAAATCTTATACACTGTAAAAAAAATCCTACCAGTTTTCCTGTAGGAATCGGAAAAATAGTTGCCCTTATCGTACCGGAAAAATTTCCAACCCAGCTCGGAATAAAATCCGTAAAATACCGTTTTATTGACTATTTTCTTTTTTTTTATGGATTTTATTCCGATCTGGGTTGGAAAAATTTCCGGTACGATAAGGCAACTATTTTTCCGATTCCTATAGGAAAACAGGTCGGATTTTTTTTTTTTTTTTTACAGTGTATCAGACGTTAAACAATGAATATTTATTTTAGCAAATGAAACGTTTGTTTCAGAAATGCTTCTGTAAATCTCGAAAATCTACTGGTGTCTGAGGTTTCTAAAGGTAAATAAATACTTTACAAAATCGTGTTTAAAGCGGAAAAGTTTGTTACATTTTCGTAAAGTTATTTTAACTTTACACTGCAAAAAGAATCCGACCAGTTTTCCTGTAGGAATCGGAAAAATAGTTGCCCTTATCGTACCGGAAAAATTTCCGACCCAGCTCGGAATAAAATCCGTAAAAAAAAAAGAAACGGTCAATAAAACGGTATTTTACGGATTTTATCCCGAGCTGGCTCGGAAATTTTTCCGGTACGATAAGGGCAACTATTTTTCAGATTCCTGCAGGAAAACTGGTCATATTTTTTTTACAGTGTATAGCATCACTCTACGTTGGGAGATACTCGAAAAATCATAAAGGTGGTCGTAACTTTAGTAAACTTAAGTATAAAGTTCATATTTCATGTGGTTTTTAGTAAAAAATTAATTTAAAAACTAGCTGTAAGCTACACGACGGGGCTTGTTCCTCTTTAAAATAGGTATTAAAAGGTAACTCGCATGAAAAAGTCACTTGCTCACATCTGCTTATATTACATAACAACTGTTTTAGTTAGTTAAGAGCTCACTGCAGTCACAGACAAAAAGAAATCAAGATGGCCGCTGTCATTTTAGCTGAATTGAAAGGATGGTCTAAATTCAAATGATTGACAAGCGAGTTCTTCCAATCAGCAAATAGAATATTCTTGGCTCATGTCCAATACGTTTCAGGTGGTCTAAGAGATTTCTTTTTTCAACTGTCTAGCGTAGATCAAAACCGTCTGTTTTGTGGAGAATCTGGATAACGCTGAAAGCCGTAAAAAGAATTTTAATCTGTTTATAATAAGGGTGCAAAAATTAAAGCGATTTGACTTTCAGAAAATAAATGAATATTTTATTCAGATATATTCTTTTTTTTATCTTCAAGTTCATTTTACAGCTTTTACAAACATAAAATTGAAATTAGCGCAGTATAAAAACTATTTTATTTCACATAACGAAATTACATTTAAAATCAAGGGGGAAGATATTGAATGAGGGGGGAAATACCAGGTACAAATATTCTAAAATAACTATCTTTTGTGGGGATTGTTTTTAGAACATGAAATTTATCAAGAGATATATAAAAGCTAAACAACATTGAAGGTTAAAAAAAAGATGTTCATAAAATTAGGAGAGAAAAAGATAACCAAATAAACTGTATATTTTGTACTGTAGAGGGGTGGAGGGGAGAACGGGAAATATTAATTTTGAGGAGAAGTGTGGGGGGGGGGGGTATACATCTAAATCCCAGCGTAGTCATTTATAGGTATAGTACATAATTTATTGTTGTTAGCACTAAAATATATGACAGAAAAAATAAAGTTTTCCAAATATTCAAAACTTTGTGTGATGTTAGCAGAAAGGTAGAGGGCGAAAAGTTTAGTGTAATTTTCAGGCGGAAGAAAATTTAGATTATATTTTATTTTTACAAGTAAGTTATAAAACATAAAGGAGTTTTCACAATTTGAAATTTTAAGTGCATAGGAGTAAATTCAGGTGTGTGTGTGTGGGGGGGGGGAGATTTCTGTACACTAAATATTTTTTAAATGATGCAGACAGTTAAGAATGTTTTTTGTAGCGGTTCGTAATCTAAATAACAATAAAATACTTTTATTTTCATTTACATTTTTTTCATTTTTAACACTTTCCAAGAAAGTTGAAAAGTGTTTATGAATTGGGTTTGTCCGTCCGTCTGTCTGTCTATCCGTGCTCTAACTAGCGTAAATATAGTCGGATTGCCATGTAATTGATATACGATATTCAAAATCATCATGGTATGTTCGGTGCACCATTCATGGTTCATTTACAGATGCACTCAAAAGTATTCGCTACATTATGGTCTATGTGGGGGGGGGGGGGGTTATTTAGGATGTATTTTAATAGTGTTACACAATGTTAAACACAGTTAAATTTATGTACATTGAGACACACTTTAAAATTGTTACTATAGACTATGTTATGTGTAATGCTTAACGTACGAGTATAGGGGACTCAAAAGTATTCCGTTATGTTATAGCCCATGAAGAAATATCGTTTGCTGCGTATTTGATTGATATTACTCTGTCACAAAGATAATGAAATTGATATGAATTTCTGAGGTGTCCTAAGCCTACTTTCTGTACAACATGAGCATTTAACAATTATTTACGGGGTCAGATAAAAGAACTTGGTTCAATATGGTCTACGAGAAAAACTGTTTGTAGCGTATTTTGATCACGTTACATTATTTCAAACATGACGAAATAGATACACGTTACTTTGAATTACTACAAGATGCTTGCATTCGAATATGGTCTGCATTTCATTTAGCGTTCATTTACAGGGAAACATAAAATATTTTGATACAATACTGTATCCGATATAGCTATTAAAAATTAATGCTGAAAGTACATTTTCAATTACAGAATGCGTTTTTAAGTTTAACTAAATTTTTGCGTACTAC
Organism: Maratus speciosus; assembly: GCA_963932465.1. Classification (NCBI taxonomy): domain Eukaryota; kingdom Metazoa; phylum Arthropoda; class Arachnida; order Araneae; family Salticidae; genus Maratus; species Maratus speciosus. Next base: position 149,517,187 of record OZ010791.1, read on the forward strand.
GTGGTGTGCACATATTTTTCAAACCCTATACAGGACTACACAAAAAAATTCGTAACCATTGCTGAGAATGAGTATGAATTTCTTAAAGATGTTAGGTTTTTTTTAGTTATAAATGTACAAGCTCAACTACATTTAATATGCTTAGAGATGTTTGTATCATACAAATAAAATCCTATACAGGGATATTCAAAAAACTGGATACATGGGCTGCCGATAGAAAATAATTCCTGCAAGTGTGATTTCAGTAATTTTGAGCATGATTTTGCATGAATTAGATTTCAGCTTAATGCTGTTTGACGTGTATAAAAATCTGTATTATATATACAGAAATGCACAAAAGAATTCAAGTATGTTTCCGTCTATTAGTAGAAATTGCCGAGGGTGAATTTTCAACTGTTTTATGTATTTTCTTACAAAACTAAATTTTAACATAGTATGTAGAATCTGTACAAATATATGCAGTACAAATATATCATATACACTGCCTCATATGAGCTGCACAAAAGAATTGGAGTACCTTCCAGGTTATGGGTGCAATTGTTGAAATCTGCTTTTCAAACGTGTCATAGGTATTACAAATGTTTAGTTAGATATCTTCTTTACTTTATTAAACGGCGAAGTTTTGTTACAGTGTTCTGGAAGTGTCGACGTAGACGCATGATTTTTCTTTTTTCTTTATGGACATACTCGGTTCAGTCGATTACTCAGGCACCTTTGGTATCTACGTTTGATGGTTCTTTCTGAGCTAGTCGGAATAAAATGATTTCGAAAGGTTTTGAGAATTTACTTGCACGTTGACGAGAAACCACAATATTTTCCTTACAAATATCTCTCTAAAGACATTTTCCTTTGAAAAATACAGTTAAAATGTTTTTTATGCACAATTAAATGTACACCTATCGCTTTATTGTTAACACTTTCGTACATAGTTGAAATGATTTAGTTAATATTATAGATAATAAAGATTTATAATTAGGACCAAAAAAAGTAAAAATTAAAAAGTTTTAAAGACTGTAAATTAGATTTTTTAACTTCATGAATTGAGGGTAAGACAAAGGAAGAAACAGATTTTTTTTGGGGGGGGTGGGGGGGGGGGGAATTTAATAGATGACTGATTATGTAACTTATTAAAGATTTACAAATAGGGCAAAAACATTGAAATTAGGAGTTTTAGAGACTTTAAATTTTATGAGCACGGAAATAATAGGGGGGGGGGGGGGAGAAAAGAAAACGTCAATTTTATATGGGGGTGGAAGAAATTATATAATCGATTATTTATTGTTCAATATGAAACAGATAAAGCTGAAAATGTATTAAAAAAAGACTTTCAAAGATTTTAAACTTAAATAAGGGAAAGAAGAAAAAAAAGGGGGGGGGGGATTTTATTTGATGACTTATTTATTTACCTTACTAAAGAATAAGAAATAGGACAAAAAAAGACTAAATTTTGTGTTCTTGGTAAGGGTAGAGTCAGAGCAAGCGTCAATTTTGGTGGGGGAGGAGTATAGTTATATGATTATTTATGATTACAATAAATTAACAGATAGAGTACAAAATGTTTTTAAAAAAGCAATGACTTTTAAGGTTAAAATTTTGTGATCTGAGGGAAAAAAAGAGGAATAAGCAGAATTAGTTCTTTTTTGCGGGGGGAGGGGGGCGGAAGTTTATCGGTGACTTATTATTTACTTACCTTAGAAAATATTTACAAATAATTTAAAAAAATAATAAACGAAAAAAAAATTAAGGACTTTAAATTTCAGATGCTTGGTAAGAGGGAGAGGCGAGGAGGAAATACCAATTTCAGTTGGGGTTGGGGGGGGGGGGGGGGAGGAGAAATTTTTATGATCGTTTGTTTATTGTTAAAATAAAGTGGCAAATTGAGCAGAAAAGATAAAAAAAATTAAAGAGTTTTAAAGGGTTTTTATTTTAAAATATGGGTACCGTGATGAGGGAGCAAAAGGGAGAAATGACATTTCCGATAGAGGCAATTTACAAGAAATTTTAATGAAATGAATATGGTGAAATAAATTGATAACGAAATTTATGACCGACTATTTATTGTTAGTTTAAAGTAACAAATAAAACAGAAAATTAAAGAAAATATTAAGGAATTTTAAAGATTTTAAACCTTGATACTGTAAGGGAAGCAAAACGGGAAACGAAATTTCGGAAGAAGGGGAGACAAAGAGTGCAAGATGTTTGGATAAGAATATGGTGTGCATCGCATTTATTGTTCATTTACAGGGAAACATTAGGGATGATTGCTGATAGTGAGTTTTAAATTATGATATGTTTGATTAATGATAAGTTATGGTATAAGTTAAGTTAAACTAATATTTTTGCACAGGCACATAGGTGGTGCATATGAATTGCATAGAATATGAAAGAGTGATCAAAGGGCTCCAATGCGATGTATCTCATGAGGGGTGTCGAAAAATGTTAGAAAAGTGCCGGCTAATTATGCTATCAGCTAAATGTCCTGTCGGCTAATCGCCTTTTCGGCTAAATGTCCTCCCGGCTAATTGCCACGTTCGGCCAGTTGTCTGTCGGCCAATTGTCTGTATTGCTGAAATTATTGCTATTCCGTTGCATAGACACTACACAAAAGATTTCATCAGTAGTATCGAGAATGACCATGAATTACTTAAAGATGTTTTTTAATTTGATTTATGCATTTTCAAGCTCAACTACTTTTAGTATAGATGTTTGACCCGTAGCCAGTCGCAGACATTTATCCGACAATCAAATAGCCTTCAAGACATTTAGCAGATAGCAGTTAGCTGACACGTGCATTTAGCCGATACGTACATATAGCCGACAACACAATTAGCTGAAATTTACATACAGCATACAGGACAATTGACCGAAATGGACATATAGTAATAATTTTAGCAATACAGATAATTGGCCGATAGGCAACTGGCCGAACGTGGCAATTAGCCGGAAGGACATTTAGCCAAAAAGGCGATTAGCCGACAGGACATTTAGCTGATAGTATAATTAGCCGGTACTTTTCTAACATTTTTCGACACCCCTCATGAGATACATCGCATTGGAGCCCTTTGATTACGCTTTCATATTATGTACCTCCCGTTCCCCCTACCCCAATTTGTATCACCGGGAACATTTTTCTGACTTTTCCGACATCCCTCAAGTGATATATTATTGGACTGGGCAACCCTTTGATCACTCTTTCATATTATGCACTTCCCGCTAAGTTACAGTTAATTTGCAGTTTGGTTACAATTGCGATTAGTTACTCTTAGATTACGGTTAGGTTATAATTATGTTACGTTTAGGTGATAATTAGATTGCACTTAAGTTACAGCTTGGTCATGGTAAAGTTATGTTACAGTTACATAACAGTTAGCATAGGATTAGGTTATAACTAGGTAAACGTTAGTTACAGTTAGATTATGGTTAAGTCCCAGTTAGGTTACATTTAGGCTACAATTAGGTTACTGTTAGGTTTTAGTTTGGTTACGGTTACTTCATAATTAGGTTACACTTAGGTTACGTTTAGATTATGGTTAGGTAACTGTTCGGTTATAATTAGGTTACGTTTAGGTGATAATTAGATTACGCTTAGGTTACAGCTTGGTCATGGTAAAGTTGTGTTACAGTTACATTACTGCTAGCATACGATTAGGTTATAATTAGATAAACTTTAGTTACAGTTAGATTACGGTTACGTCCCAGTTAGATTATATTTAGGCTACAATTAGGTTACTGTTAGGTTTCAATTAGGTTACGGTTACTTTATAATTAGGTTACCCTTAGGTTACGTTTAGATTATGGTTAAATAACTGTTAGGTTACGTTTAGGTGATAATTAGAATACGCTTAAGTTACAGCTTGGTCATGGTAAAGTTATGTTATAGTTACATTACAGTTAGCATACGATTAGGTTATAACTAGGTAAACGTTAGTTACAGTTAGATTACGGTTACGTACCAGTTAGGTTACATTTAGGCTACAATTAGGTTACTGTTAGGTTTCAGTTAGGTTACATTTAGGCTACAATTAGGTTACTGTTAGGTTTCAGTTAGGTTACATTTAGGCTACAATTAGGTTACTGTTAGGTTTCAGTTAGGTTACGGTTATGTTACACTTAGGTTACGTTTAGGTTACAGATAGGTTATAGTTACGTTACAGTTTGGTATTGGTTAGGTTACAGTTACGCTACAGTTAGTTTATGCTTATGTTTAATTAGGCTAAGATCAGGTTACAGTTACGTTACAGTTAAGTGGGATGAATGTCCATGTCGAATAATTGTCCTCTGTTGGCTAACTGTCTTTTCGGCTAACAGTCGCTGTCGACTAATTGTCATGTCGGCTAAACATCCTGTCGTCTAATTGCTGTCTGCTAAATGTCCCGTTGGCTAAATGACATTGTAGCATATAAATAAATAGGGATATGACAAAAAACTGGATACATGGCCGTCCATGGATAGCAATTCTTAAGCTAATGTTAGCCTTAGAAGTGTGATTTCAGTAATTTTCAGCGTATTTATTTCTGAATTAAATTTTAGCTCAGTATGTGGCGTGTATAAAAATTTATAAGGAACATAACAGAGCTTCACAAAACAATTGAAGTACGTTTCCGTCTATTGCTAGGAATTAATAAATGTGTATTTTCAAATGTGTTATGTTTTTCTAACTGAACTAAAAATGTAGGAAAGGGTTCATAATCCATACTTGGCACATGGTTTTCCTTTCTTGTTTTATTTATTGTCAATAATTCATCTTCTTATGTTTTTGTATTTCTCAGTTGCAATAATCATGATTTTTAGGGTTCCGTACTTAAAAAGTAAAAACGGAATCATTATAAGATCACTCCTGTGTCTGTCTGTCTGTCACAGCCATTTTACTCGTAAACTACGGAACGTGGGAAGTTCAAATTGGGAGATGTAATAAAGACTATTGACCCACATATTTACCGATTATTAAACATTCACAAATATATGTGGGGAAAAACGTAGAGGGGATAATTAGGTTATTTGAAGAAGAAATATATTTTCTTTGTATATCGTTTGGGGTATCGGTTAAAAGATTCCGTAACGCCGAACTCAAAAATACATTTCTTTTAATTTTAGATATTATAATTTCAGAGATATCGTCGAAAATGTAGGGCAAAAATATGTCCCTCCCCCCCATCTATTTTCAAATCTACTGAAACTAAAATTATGAAAAAAATTAGAGGTAGTAGAGGAATGTAGTAGAGGTACTCGCAGGAAAATTATAGCGATTGCCCTAGGTGGCATAGTTTTTCATAAAATCGCATTTTTCTGTTATATACAGATTTCTGTTTGCGAGCATTCAGCAAAGGTATCGAAGAGCGCTAAAGGTACCTATCGTATCAAAAGTATAAAATCATTGTTTATAATGATTTTCGAAAAAAAATCGTCGGTAATTCGCCGAGATATTAAGATTCCTGTCAATGCCGGCGAAGACACTAACAAGCTAATGCTAATCCTATGGGGAGGAAAAAGTAAAGAAAGTGCGATGTAGAGACGGATCTCGGCTATACAATGGCAAAAAAAATATTTTAAAATATCGAAATGCAAAAGAGATATTAGAAAAATCCTTCCCCATACGATTAGCATTAGCTCGTGTGTGCCTTCGCTGGCAGGGGCAGGAGCCTTAACCCTTAAAGACACGGTTGGTTTGGACATACATAATGGCAGAGGCGGCGTACTCTATATACCATCGGTTTTTAAATACTAGATAACAACTTTTAATGATATATTTGTGTAATGCAATACCCAGTAGCAGCATAAAAGCAGTAAACGTCAAATTGTTAAAAACAGACCAATTTAATTATAATTAATCGCATAAATACTATGGTATTCGCGACTAGTTTGCGTTGAGTGGATCTCTCAATACGCCTCCCGTGTCTTTAAATGATAATTAAAGACCTATTTGAAAAGAATGCGGCACGGACAAAGTCGAGTTACATCTGTGCGACCTCCTTTCGAAGCGCGCTTAGTACAACGCCAAGTTTAAACTTTGAACAAGGATTTTATTTCATCTACACTCTAAAATGAAAAATATTACTATGTTGAATTTAGTTTTATGAAATGCCAAATGAAATTTAAATATGCAGTACTTTTATTGTTAGTACCAAATTAAGTTCACCATATGCAGATTAAGATACGTTTAAAAAAAGAGTTATACAAAATAGCAATATTTAATTTTATTTCGGCTTCATATCTCTTTGAACCTTTGTGGTATACTCATTCATACTTTTCTAATATATACAGCTATACCCAACTCTACGTTGAATAGGTTTTTACAAAGTTTCATTATTCTTTTAAATAATACAGTTAATAATTCATATATTTATTGTACGGAACCCTCTGAGCGCGAGTAATACTTGTATTTGACCGTTTATTTTATATACAAGTTATATGCATTGGTCTGCCAAGTCGTATCTTGGTGGAAACCATCTGCAGAACATCAATTTATTGGTTGATCTGCAGGTTTACCATTGTGTTTTCATGCACCCAAACATCAATATTTTCATACATTTGGGTGCTGCAAAATACAATGATAAACCAATCGATCAAATACTAAACTCCGGTGTGCAGGTGTTTTCTATCAAGATATGACTTATCAGACTATTTGCATTTTAATATGCTAATTGAGTTCTATCTAATCCTAAAATTCCAGCCTTCAACTTGATGAGCTGATGGTCTGTGCAATTGCCACCCGTCGAACAAATCCCTTCCTGTGAAATCTTGTATCACTCTTTAGGAATCTGTGGACAGGCACAAAAACATCCTTTGTTTTTATACCTCGATTGTGTATAAAAACCTTTTTTAATTCATCACTCTGAATTTGGAGATTTTTGTAATAAATACAGTTGTATTTTTTTTTTTTTTTTTTTTTTTACAATTGTTTGAGAAAGATTTGTTTTTATTTTCTCTGAAAACTGCTTGGATTTTTCATTACATTGATATGCAATTCTGATAATGAATTTCATAGAATTCCATTTCAAAGCAATATTTCGAATTTCTTCCAATTTTACCAAAGCATTCTTTTTCTTTATCAGAAATCAGAGAAAATAAATTTATTTTACTGCATCTTTATCTTTAGATTAAGTTACAATTTTATTTCCCCCGCATTGCTGATAGAGATTTTTTTTTTTACCTTGTCAGTTGAAAGCTCACAGTCAAATATCTCCAGAGATTCTCCATCTTCTTCCTCTACTTCCAAGTTAATAATCAGGAGGAGTTGCCGTAATATCCTTTACCAATCTGTGTCCTATATCGGAATTTGGTAAATTAGCAGTGCTTTAATTTATAGTCTTTACTTGAACTTACCGATCATGACAGTGTTAAGCTATCATTCGTTGTTGCTAAGAAACTGTTTTTACTAGTTTATAAATTAGCTTGGTAAATTATCACTGGTTTTACTTTGCAGCCTCTACTTGAACTTGCCGATCAAGACAATGTTAAGCTGTCATTCATTGGTGCCCAGAAAATGTTTTTATCAGTTTGTTAAAAATGTCCTACTGACATTTTCTATGTAAATAACGCAGTCTTTCAAAGTGACAGACTGGTTGATGATGGTATTATCCTTCTCGTATAATTCTTGAAAAGCTAATGACAAATTTACTAACTGTTGCTTTGTGAGCCTTAATTTCCTCTCTACTCATTTGATAAAACTCTGTCATTGAATAATGAATTTTAGTAAACGAAAGTGTGTGCCATTACAAATACATCATGAAATAAAAATGTTAACTAAGGCAATCTTTAACCAGGATACCAATGTAAATTGAAAGTAAAGATGGAGTGTTATTAAAATTTATAGATAAAGACCAGAGAAGAATCCGTAACCAAATTCAGATTTTTGGGAATGATGTAAAAGTTTGTTGCATATTGTTGATGGAAATTAAAGAAAGTGTATTTCGTGAAAATTTCAATTCCTAGCAGTTACATAATTAGAGCTCATCTGGCTAAAGAATCGATGTATTTTCTCAAATCTTCCAAAAAATAAAATACCTTATCCTCAAAATATTTTTAAGTGATTTAAATAAACGGTCATTCGACGAAGTAAGTTTTGGAGAATGGTACTTGGATTGAAACACTTCATCTCAATTATAATATTTTGTGTCTACAGTGGGCAAAGATACGTGTGGTCTTGTTGGAAAACAATGCCTAATTGTTGATTATTTGAAGCTGCTTTTAGCGGATTGTTTGATTTAATTCACTTAATTATAAACAGTATTTCTGCAAACTACTGCTATAGTTTCCAAGTAACATCTATTAATAAACAATTTTCTTGTCTCACTGAATGCGAAGAAAAATCTTCTGTGGGTAAGAAACTGACTTTTGCTTTAATTAAAAGGCCTCTTCGAAGTAGTCATCAATGTAGTCTAAATAAATATTAATATTGTTATTATTCCTTATATTCCATGAATTACGAATATAATCTGAAAATAAAAACTATGCGTAAATCTGGTTTTTGAACAATGTAGAATAACGTTGTTTTAAAAATATCGACATATTCTGTAGAAACTGAGTCGGGCCAAAGTTTTAGCTTCATAATACGTAATTTTTTTGTACTGCTAATTGTACTGCCCGGTTCCGGGAACAAGAAATTTCCGTCCGAGGAGACCTGTACATTCAAATTTTTAGACAACAAAGGCTTAGAAACTGATACAATCAATTATGACTCGTATTCAATCATAGAGCCTCGCTTATAGAAAAAATTTCAGGCCGAAACGTGCTGGATCGAACCGTAGGTAGAACCAGAAGTAGGCATACTTCTATTAAAAATTGTTACATTTTTTTTATCATATTTAATAACTTCAGTTAATTACGACAATAATAACATTTTAAAATAAGTGGTAGAAATTTGCTTGATTTGCCTCCGTCAGAATATTGCTTATAGATCGAATTTGGCAAGCTCAAAAGTGGAGGTTCTATTATGATTTTATGAGATATATAATTTGCAATGAAATGCTGATTTGGGTGGACTTTCTGCAGAAAATTCCTTCGTGAAAACATTTCATTTATTAACACAATCAAATTAAACCTCGTGAGTTTGGTCTCCTTATTCACCACCCCTCCTTTCATTGATTACCCCCCCCCCCCCGCATTTTTTGTGTTTCTCCATCTTCACTGTTTTTTTTTTTTTTTTTTTTTTTTTTTTTAATGAAGGTAGTGCAGATGGCCTTTAGTAATGTGGACTATGGTGATTTCGAGTTAAGTTAGAAAACTTAAACAATTGGCTGATTTTCGTCAATGTTTTATAACGGTGAATGAAACATGAATTCGCCATTATTCTTCAGTGATGAAAGAGCAATCTAAACAATGTGAAAGAGCAGCTGAAATTGCACCAAAGAAAGTGAAAACGGTTCCACCTGCTGGAAAAGCCATGGATACGGTTTTCAGGAATTCACAAGATGTTGTGATCATAGACCACCGACAAAAAGGCAGAATCGTCACCGGACAGTGTTATTCTTCTCTACAGGACCAATTGAAGAGTGCTTATTCCGACAAAATTTCCCTACCTGAGCAAAAAGAAGGTGTTCGTTCACCACAGCATTGTTCTTGCACACATGCCTGTAGTTTTCGCTACTAAAGTCAATCACCTACGCTCTGTAGTACTTCCACATGCACCGGATTTTGCTCCCAGCGATTATTTCCTCTTCCCAAGCCTGGAGAAATGGCTCGGTAGTCGGAAATTCACTTCAAAATATGGGGTTAAAGCAGACACCACCACTTCATTTCCAAAGATAGATAAGGCTTATTATACTAAAGATAATAAAAAGTCGGAAACTCGTTGGTTTAAATTTTATAAGTTGTAAGGAACTACGTTAAAAAAAATGAAATATTGTCAAAATATTACTATTTTCTTTGTCGGGCTGATAACCTTTCAAAACACACTCGTATCGACATCAAATTTTATTTTCCCTCCAAAAAAAAGGCGGAGTTCATGAAAAATGGTCCTAGTTGTAATTAAAATTCGACCCCCTCATGCTAAAAACATGACACTATAAAACCTGGTAAGACGGAAACATAAACAATAGATACGAAATACCGTTTTAGATGGGTTATTTGCGTCTTTGCAGATACACTTGCCAGGTATTTTTAGGGAAATAATGAACAAATTCCGTTTAAACCAGGATTCCGTTACAGCTGCATATCAGAAAATAAATTTGTTAGCTAGTAGACACTCCTCTCTCTTTTTCTCTCATTCTGTCCTTGATTCTCGGCAGTATTGCTAGGAGTTATCGACACTCTCTATCACAGTAGTGTTTCACTACACTTAGACTAACATTTTTTGTTTTTGCTATGATGTGCTATATACCAACTGATCGACAGGGCGTGGATTTGATCTTCAAATAGGTAGCCCCTGGAACTGCGCTGCTGTTCACTGTTCAGACATTTATAAAATGTAATATTTAACCTTACAGTCTCATTATTTTCAGATTTACATTATTATAGTTAATGATAAATTTTCGCGTTTTCTTACCGTTACAAAACCTACCTTTACGTTACATTTGAGAACCCACATTAGAAACGGCAAAAAAATGTAAGCACTAATGTTAAGTCTACGGGAGCGTTATTTTCAAATATCTCGCTTACTCTTTAATATTTTAAAATGAAATTTTTTTCATAGGATAGTTGAGGAGGATCTATAACCGGGCTAACATATACTTTTTCGATTTTGGTTTCAGATATTTAAAAAAAATTACTTTTTCTTTCGGAACCGGTTGGAATCCGTTCTGAAATTGATACTATCCTAATATTAAAAAAAATTAAAAACAAAATCGAAAAAGTAAAAACTATTCTGGTTTTCGTCGTCCTCAGCTATCCAATGCAGAAAAAACAAAAAAAAAATCTATTAAAATAAAGCGAGAAATTTGAAATTAACGCCCCCATAGACTTAAAATTAGCGTTTTTATTTATTCCCGTGTCTGAAGTGGGCTCTTAAAGAAAGATGTGTAATACAGGACAAATTTCGCATTTTCTGCTGCTGTTAAAGGTGTACTTTTTCGTTAAAAATAATAAATATTAAAAGTAATAAATATTAACAATATTCCTTTAAATTTTCAAACAAATTGATCAAAACTTTCAAAGTAAACATTCTTTAATACTTACTAACTTTTTGTTTATCCCCTGTTTATGTTAGTTTGTTTATGTTTGTTACTTTATGTGTTATATTTGTTTGTATGTTGTTGTGTTTTTGTTTGTTATATTAACTAAGTTTTTGTTAAATCTTAGTAAATTTAAATTGTTCAAATTACTGAAAAATGAAAATGAAAAAGTCATCAATGGATGTTCTTAGGCTTGTTTTAACGGCATGAAAAATATGATAAAATTTAATATAATAAGAAAACGAATAATGCAGATGAAAGTAAACTTTCAGCAATTCCTACCAATTAACTGCAGTATATTTGCATTATTTTGTACAGCCCTTGCATCCGAACAAGTTTATATACACGGCACATGGTAATGGTAAGATCAAAATTATTGCAGTATAAACATGCTGTAAACAACTGAAATCGTACTTCCAGAAATTATTATTCATACGCGTGCGCATGCATCCAGTTCTTTGAATAGCCTTGTATATTATTATATTTATATTTTACAAACACATCTTTCTAAATATAGTTGAACGTGAAAATGTAGAATTTAATTAAAAAAAAGCAATTCACTCTCATTATCAGCAATTCTTCCTAGTTCTTTTGCGTAGCCCTATACATGCTCTATAGAAATCATATATATAATCTAGGATGCAGAAATTTAGTTAAAAAAGGATATCATAGCTGAAAACTCACTTTTAGCAATCGTCCCTAATAGACAATACTTCGTATACAGTATTGTATCTAGCAACTTTTATGTGCCCCTGTAAATGAAATAAAATGTGATTCACATCATATTCTAATGTAAGCATCTTGTAGTAAACCTCAGTAACGTATACGAATTTCATCTTGTTTAAAATATTGAAACAGAATTAAAACACGCTGCGAGCAGTTTTTTCTGTAATAAAACTGAATTTTTTTCTGTGATCCTGTAAATGAATGATAAATGCTTTGTAACCCCCTTAAAAAGCATGTTTCAGTGCACCTAATAAATTCACATCCATTTCGTTATGATTGCAACAGAGAAACATTATTAAAATACGCCGCAAACGTTTTTTCTTCATAGTCCATAATATAATGAAATGTACTTTTGAATTCCCCTGTACACGTATCTGTGCACTTCAATAAGGTGCATAAATTTTATGTTTAAATTGTTTTACATCATTAAAATACACCGCAAATGATTTTTCCCACATAGGCCATAATATAAAAGAATGCTTTTCAATGTCTATGTAAGTGAAGTATAAATTATTACACGCTTCATTATCAATGTCATTTATGACATGATAAACATCAACAACGTATTTCTATTACATCACAATCCGAGTATATGTACGCTAGTTAGAGTACTGACAGACGAGCAGTCAAGCCCCACTCATAAACATTTTTCAACTATGTTGGAGAGTGCTAAACATCTGAGTACCCGTCCAAACGTTTTGTGTTGGATATATAAATAGAAAATATAGAGGGCTTAGAGAAAAACGCGGGGTCTGGTAATAATTAAAATTCCACCCTCTCAACTAAAAACATGACACTATAAAACCTGCTAAGACGGAAACATAAACAATGTGTACGAAATACCGTTTTAGGTGGGTTGTTTCCGTCTTTACAGATACAATTGTAAGATATTTTTAGGGGAATCATGAAGCTATTCCGTTTAAACCAGGATTCTGTCACAGTTACGCATTGCAAAATAAATTTGCCAGCTGACAGACTTTTATAAATTGCGATATTTTACCTTACAGTCTCATTATTTTTAGATTTACATTCTTATAGTTAATGATAAATTTTCGCGTTTCCTAAACGTTACAAACAGTTCCTTTACGTTACATTTGAGAACCCACACTAGTAACTAGGAAAAAATGAAAGCGCTAATGTTAAGTCTATGGGAGAGTTACTTTCAAATATCTCGCTTCCTTTTTAATATTTTAAAATGAATTTTTTGCATAAGATAGCTGAGAACGCTCGATAACCGGGCTAGTTTTTATTTTTTCAATTTTGGTTTCAGATATATTTTTTTTAATTACTTTTACTTTCATAACCGGTTGGAATCCGTTCTGAAATTTAAACTATCCTAACATAAAAAAAACTATAACCAAAATCGAAAAAGTAAAAACTAGTCTGGTTGTCGATCATCCTCAGCAATCCTATGCAAAAAAAATCATTCAAATATATTAAAATCAAAGCGAGAAATTTGAAAATGACGCCCCCAAGGGCTTAAAATTAGCGTTTTTATTTCTTCCCGTGTCTGAAATAGGCGTGCATGCATCGAATTCTTTGAACAGACTTGTATATTATTATATTTGAATTTTCCAAACATATCTTTCTAAATATAGTTGAACTTGAAAATAAAATTAATCAATTCACTCTCATTCGCAACAATTCTTCCTAGTTCTTTTGTGTAGCCCTATATATAGTCTATAGATTAATCAAGTATGCAGAAATTTAGTTAAAAATGTATATCATAGCTGAAAACTCACTTTCAACAATCATCACTAATAGACAATACTCATATACATCATTGTATCCAATATCTTTTATGTGCCCCTGTAAATGAAATAAAATGTGATGCACATCATATTTTAATGTAAGCATCTTGTAGTAAACCTCAGTAAGGTATATTAGTTCCATCTTGTTTAAAATCGTGAAACATAGCTACAACACATGCTGCAAGCACTTTTTTCGGTAATAAAGATGAACTCTTTTCTGTGACCCTGTAAATGAGTGATAGATGCTTTGCAACCCCTTCAGAAAGCATTTTTTTCACCTTATAAATTCATATCAATTTCATTATGTTGCAACAGAGAAACGTTATTAAAATACGCCGCAAACGTTTTTTTCTTCATAGTCCATAATATAACGAAATCCACTTTTGAATTCCCCTGTACACGTACCTGTGCACTTCAATAAGGTGCATAAATTTTATGTTTAAAATTGTTTTACATCATTAAAATACGTCGCAAATGATTTTTCCCACATAGGCCATAATATAAAAGAAAACTTTTGAATGTCCATATAAGTGAAGTATAAATTATTATAAAATAATACGTATTACAAAATAAATTTTCTAGCTAGCAGACTTTTATAAAATGCTATATTTGACCTTACATCTCATTATTTTTAGTTTTACATTATTAAAGTTAATGATAAATTTTAGCGTTTCCTTGAAGTTACAAAGAATATCTTTATGTTACCTTTGAGAATTCGCACTTGTTACGAGAACAAAATGTAAGCTCTAATGTTAAGTATATGGGAGAGTTATTTTCAAATATTTAACTTCCTTTTTAATATTTTTAAATGATTTTTTTTTAAATGATTTTTTTTTGCATAGGATGGCTGAGGATGATCTACAACCGGGCTAGTTTTTACCCTTTCGATTTTTATTTCAGATATTAAAAAAAAATTACCTTTACTTTCGGAACCGAGGTGAATCTGTTCTGAAATTGAAACTAACCTAATATATATATATATTAAAAATACTATAACCAAAATCTAAAAAGTAAAACAGGGTTCGTACGGTCCTTGAAAGTCCTTAAAAGTGCTTACATTTTTCAAAGGAAATTTTTGGTGCTTAAAAGTACTTATTTTCATGCAAAATCGGAAAAAAGTCCTTAAAAGTGCTTAATTTTACTCTCATATTAATTCTTAATCAAAGGTGAAACTCTTCTGCATTTCTTTTAATTTCTGATTTTAAAAAAAATCTTAATCCCGCCTTGCCTCCCCTTCTGAAATTTTACTTTCCCCTTTGTAATATCAAATTTAAAAACTTCATTTTTTTAACCTTTTTCTACTCTCAGGGATGTTAGACCTGCGCCAGACGAAGCCAAAATTTGCGCAAAGCTGCTACAAAAGAGCTATTTTTTTTTCCATTTTGCGCCAAACCTACACCAAAACGTACTTAGTGCCAAGATGAAATTTAGCAGGATTTCGTCGATCCGAGAAACAAACAAAAAAAAAAAATCAATTTTTTCTATGCCGCCAATTGCGTCAAAAAAAAGCAAAAAACCGCGGTCAAAAGATCTCGAAAAACACGCGATGTTTGTCAAATGATCACAAAAAAAACGTGAATTTTGTCAAAGGATCGCTAATTTCGTCAAAAACGAACAAAACGCGGTCAAAAGATCGTAAAAACGATAATTTTGTTAAAAGATGGCGAAAAAAACGCGCAAATTTCATCAAAAGGTCGCAAAAACCCATAAATTTCGTCAAATGATCGCGAAAAACACGCAAATTTCGTCAAAAAATCGCGAAAAACACAAGAATTTCGTCAAAATATCACGAATAACATGCGAATTTCGTCAAATGATCGCGAAAAAAACGTGCATTTTGTCAAAGGATAGCTGACTTCGTAAAAAAACGAACAAAACGGGGTCAAAAGATTGTGAAAAAACGCGAATTTCGTTAAAAGATCGCGAAAAATACGTGAATTTTGTCAAAAGATCGCGAAAAATACGCAAACTTCGTCAAAAGATTGCCAAAAATACGCAAATTTCGTCAAAAAATTGCCAAAATACGCAAATTTCGTCAAAAGATCGCGAGAAACACGTGAATTTTGTCAAACGATCGCGAAAACCATGCGAATTTTGTCATAGCAAAAAAAAAAAAAAAAAAAAACGTTAATTTTGTCAAAGGATTACCAATTACTTCTAAAAATGAACAAAACGGGGTCAAAAGATTGTAAAAAAAAGCAAATTTCGTTAAAAGATCTTGAAAAAACCCACAAATTTCATCAAAAGGTCACAAAAAACCGCAAATTTTGTCAAAAGATTAAAAAAAAAACCACGCTAATTTCGTCAAAAGATCGCGAAAAATACACGAATTTCGCTATAAGATCGCGAAAAATACGCGAATTTCGCCAAAAGATCGCGAAAAATACGCAAATTCGTCAAAAGATCGCGAGAAACACGCGAATTTCGTCAAACGATCGCGAAAAACATGCGAATTTTGTTATAGCGAAAAAAACCCCGTTAATTTTGTCAAAGGATTACCAATTACTTCTAAAAACGAATTAAACGGGGTCAAAAGATTGTGAAAAAACACAAATTTCGTTAAAAAATTCGAAAAACTTCACAAATTTCATCAAAAGGTCACATAAAATCGTAAATTTTATCAAAAGATTAAAAACAACCACGCTAATTTCGTCAAAAAATAGCGAACAGCACGATGATTTCAACAAAGGATCGCAAAAAATACGCGAATTTTGTCAAAACATCGCGAAATATACGCGAATTTTGTCAAACGATCGCGAAAAATACGCTAATTTCGCCAAAAGATCGCGAGAATTACGCTAATTTCGATAAAAGATCGCAAGAAATATGCAAATTTCATCAAAAGATCGCGAAAATACGCAATTTTCTTTTTATTAGCATTAGAATTTCAATTTGCGCCAAAAACAGTTTTTATTGCTACAAAATTAATTTTTGCTGCTACAAAAAAAGGATTTTACTGCTACAAAATCAGATTTTTGCTGCTAAAAAAATAGATTTTACTGCTCCAAAATTCGATTTTTGCTGCTACAAAACGGCTTTAGTGTACTTTCATCCCTGTGTTTCTCAAATGATCACGGAAAAACGTGAATTTTGTCAAAGGATCGCTAATTTCGTCAAAAACGAACAAAACTCGGTCAAAAGATCGTAAAAACGATAATTTTGTTAAAAAATGGCGAAAAAACCCCGTAAATTTCATCAAAAGGTCGCAAAAAACACACGAATTTCGTTAAAATATCGCGAAAAACACAAGAATTTCGTCAAAATAGCGCGAATAACACGTCAATTTCGTCAAAGGATCGCGAAAAAAATGTGCATTTTGTCAAAGGATAGCTGACTTCATCAATAAACGAACAAAACGGGGTCAAAAGATTGTGAAAAAACGCGAATTTCGTTAAAAGATCGCGAAAAATACGCGAATTTTGTCAAAAGATCGCGAAAAATACGCATATTTCGTGAAAAGATTGCCAGAAAAACGCAAGTTTCGTCAAAAGATCTCCAAAAATACGCAAATTTCGTCAAAAGATCGCGAGAAACACGCGAATTTTGTCATAGCGAAAAAAAAAACTTTTCTTGTAAATTTTTCGTAAGGTAAATAAATAAGTCATCTAATAAACTCCCTCCCTAAAAAATTAAAAAAAAATGTGCTTGTTACTTTCCCCCCTCAACTTATAAAGTTTAAAATCTTAAAAATCATTGCTTTTTTTTAAACTTTTTCTGCTCCATTAGTTAATTTATTGTAACAATAAATAATCGATCATACAGTTTTATTCCCCCCCCCCCTCCAAGTCTTTAAGTTAATTATAAGTCTGTTAAACAAACCCCCCCCCCCCCAATAATTAAAAAAAATTATGTTTCTCCTCTTTGTTTATCTTTACAATAAGAAAGTATTTGATTCGGGAAAATTTTCGACCGATTTACACGTTTTAGGGGTTAGATATCCTGAAAAGCATGTTTTTACAAAATGAGTCTGTGACCCTGTTTGTCTGTATGTGACACAAATTTTGTGGGTGGTGTATCTCAAGAACTAATGCACAAAACTTAATAAAAATTTATATTCAGTTAACCCTCGATATAAATTAGTGTTGATTAGTTTTTGATGTAAATCGCCCAACAGGTGGTGCTGCTATGCTGCATTTTTCATGATTTACGCCATAGCTATATCTCAAGAACTAAAGCACGAATTTTCATCAAACTTCAGATTCAGGTATACCTTGCTAATTATAGGTGCTGATTATGGTTTGGTGTTAATCCCCTAACAGATGGCGCTGCTATGCTTCATTTTTCACGATTTCTGTAATACCTATATCGCAAGAACTAATGCACGGATTTTCATCAAACTTCAGGTTCAGTTAGATGTTTACATAAGTTGTTGCTGATTAGGTTTTGGTGTAAATCACCCTACAGGTGTCGCTGCTATGCTATATTTTGCAGGATTTGCACGGTTTTAACAATAGTTGTATCTCAAGAACTAATGCACGTAATTTCATATCTTTAGAATGCTTATGAGGGGCATAGACCATTTAATTTTGGCACTCTGATAATGAATTTGTAGTATTAACATGTATTAGATAGAAGAAAGTTTTGGGATTGGCACATCTGACTAGTTTTTTCTTCTGCTGTATGTTATTTTAAAATTTTCCAAATTTCTACTGCCACATGGTGAAATTACCCCCCCCCCCCTTCCCATCCATTTGAATATTTAAAACTTTTACAAAAATGAAAGAAACCCTTTATTAAAAAATGCATGTTATAATTTATTAGTTTATTTAATTTGAAGGTCCTTAATTTTTTTTGGTTTTGGTCCTTGAAAGTCCTTAAAAATACTTGATTTTTATTTAAAGAAATGTGTACGAACCCTGTAAAAGCTTGCCTGGTTGTAGAGCGTCATCAGCTATCCTATGCAAAAAACTTCATTCAATAATTTTAAAATCAAAGCGAGAAATTTTAAAATAACGCCCCCATAGACTTAACATTAACGTTTTACTTTCTTCCCGTTTCTGAAGTGGGCTCTTAAAAAAAGATGTGTTACACAGGACAAATTTCGTTCTGCGATTGTTAAAGGTGTACTGTTCCCTTAAAAATAATAAATATTAAAGTAATGAATATTAAAAATATTTCTTCAAAGTTTTGAACAAGTTGATCTATAATTTTAAAGTTAACAATCTTTAAAACTTTCTAACTTTAAATCCTTCTGATTTTTAATAAAAAAAAAAACTTTTTCGAACTTAAAATGTTAAATTGACGAATATTTTATACATATACAAGAATGGGAGACTTGAAACCGTGTCTCCTGGCGAGGCCACAAACATGTTCTAGCAAATTATGACTTCGTAATTTTATTATTTGTTAACTATTTTAACTTAAAAAATACTTTAAAAAGAACGCGTCTATTTTTTTTACCGTTTTACTTAATAAACTATCTGTATCCCCTGGTAACTTGGTAAAAGTTGTACCTCTCACTGTACCGTTCAGAAATTGTGTATATACAAACGAAATGCATATTTTCCTTCGTTATTCATAGAAATATAGAATTTGAAATATTTCATTCTTTCAAGAGTATTTTGTTGAAATTAAACAATAATCGTAGAAAAAAATAAATGCAAGGTTTGAAATAGGAGTGATCTATTTTAACACGATACAATAATCCAATCACAATTAAAACGTTTCCATTTGCTAAAGTGTTTGGATACTAGCCAATCATATTTTTAATAGGCGTGGTTTTCATCGTCTTGGTAGAGGCGGAGAGCATAACATTACGAGGCCGTTTTTGACACATTATTCATCAAAATCTTTGCAAATTTTGCTCAGCCTAATTGTAGTAGAACTATTGAAAGCATGTTATTGGAAAGCTTAAACTCTATATTTTCGTTGTTATTAAAAAAATTTTCCTGAATTTTGCTGATATGAATGTTATAAGACTAAAAAGGACACAACACCTCTAATTTCACTGGATCCTAAATTGACAGGATCCTGAGAATTAAACTACAACAAAAATTGGAAAAGTAGAAAATAGCCCGTAAACAGATAGTCCTCAGCTATCCTGTGCAAAAAAAATCATTTAAAAATATTAAAAATCAAGCAAGATATTTGAAAACATTGCTCCCATAGACTTAGCATTAGCGTTCGAACTTCAAGCCGTGACTAGTGTGGCCTCTTAAAGGGAGAGGAGTGTTTCATTAACGTTGCCTTTTGGATTTTGATTATTTCTTTATCCTTTTGCACGAGTATGATGTATTTAAGGCGGTTGGTTCTCAAATCCCCTGCCCAACAACGCGAAATTTTCTGGCACATTTTTAAACGTAAAGGCATAAAATTGGTAGGCGTGACTATTGAAGTGACTCGGAACCGAAATGTGTTTTCTATCTTTTGATAAATAAATTACTTATCGAATTATAAGCAATTATGGTCACGCGACGACCAATTTTTTACCTTTCTCGTGGTGTCGCGTCGGAAATTCGGTTCTAAACGCCAAATTTGGCAATACTTTTCTGAAAGATCGTTTGCGTTTATATCAAAGAACGGAGAACTTCTCTATATTACATAGTTTTTGAATAGCAACACCTGCCAATATCGTGCGTTTCCGAACAAAAATGAATTAAAAAATGTGTCGAAAAGTAGCCCCTTTGGATTTCAGAATAGCCTTAAGTGGAAGCGTTAGGCTAATGTCAGACGAACCTCTTTTTGCACACTTTTTTCCCTACGTATCATCTCTACACAATGCTAGTGGCATTGTGTAAGGATGATACGTAGGGAAAAAAGCGTGCAAAAAGACGTTCGTCTGACATTAGCCTTAGAGTTGTAAAGGTTCAGCATTAATTCTATTTTACTATGATTGATGATAAAGTGTGCCCAAAACGCGACAGACAGAAACTACTCTTCATGCAAATGTGTGGTTTATGATACAACTTCTTCCAACTCTACCTTTATATATATATATGTAAAACAAATCATTCAACATGTGTTTTTATCCATTAGTTCCCTTTCCGAAGAGCCACAAGAAAACAGTAAGAAACATTATAAGAATTACAGAGCTCATCAAAACATCTCGCCAAGACTTTTTCATGTTATGATGCTATTTTCAGACCCCTACATCAGTTATTTGAGAACAGAACTAAAAGAGCCTTCAGTGTATAATATATATATTATACAATAATTAAATTAGTTTTCATTTCAGTGCTGGTCACACTCAAACTTTTATTTGAACACTAGCTGAGCTGGCGTTTCCTGGATCCGGGATATACCTAAAAACAGTGTTAAATTCGGGCATTTTTCTCCGAAGGGATTTTTGCAGTTACGGAGGAAAGGGGGGGGGGGGGGGGGGATTTCTGAAACATAATAAGCATTTAATCTCAACTTGGCTCCGTCCACGCGATGAATAATAATAATGACAAAAAAGTCCCGCCCACGAGGTCACATGCGTCGTTACCGTAACAGTTTTTGGCAATAAAGGGAGTTACTTAGGAAACTAACACTGGATTTTTTTTTTCTTTTTCTTCGCTGCATTTTAGAGAAAAAATTGGTGGTCTTACTTTCCTTGATACCGTCATTCGGGGTTACTTAAGCCACTTCTCAGAATAAGACTTCTACTACTTCAAGAACATTTACTTTAGAGATTAAGTAATTGTTGTAAAACTTGGGTCAGCATTTATACTTTGTTTGCATGCATAAAAGTTTTTTAAAACATTTATCTTAAGGAAAAAAATAAATAAAACATGGTGGCTTAAGTTACCCCTCCACATGGGGTAACTAAAACCAGCAGTAATAATTCAGTGTTTGTCTTATGTTAATTCGTGATGAGGTAACAAAAAACGTATAAAAGGCTAAAATAAGCGTACATACACTGCTCAAGACATTTATTAATAGAACTAAAAACGTAATTTCTTTTCCTTACATTTTTAGTGTTTCGGATATTTAATTTTTACTAAAAATGATCAAGATATTTCGTTTAATATGCTGGTATTGTAATTTGATTAACAAGTTCAAATGGAAAATAAGATGGCGTCTTCTATTGGTTGTTGAAGCGAGCTTTTCAAAATTGATGTCTAGTGCCTTTGGAAGTGCTTACTTTGAGGATCGACGTTACAGGCTTCTGCTTCAAAATTTCAAGTCCTTCAATACCTTTTCCAGCTGGAACATTTAATTTCTTTTAATGTTTCTCATGTGTTCTGACTCCTTCTTTTTGCTCTCTTGCAGATAGGTTTTAAATGATTGAACTCAGTTGTTTCTAGATTCACGATCTTGAGATTCTTTCTTTTTATGACTATCATGAAGCCTCTTCATTAGTACTTATTGTCGATCCAAAGGTACAATCCGTGCTGCTCTGAAGTAACTTTTTAAAGTTGCTTTTGATGTTTCCTTCTTTCTCCTTAGTCATGACTACACTGTTTAAGAGTCGAGAAAACCTGCCTATAAGCACAGTGCCACGATTTTTCTTTTTCCAGTCATTGAACGTCTCACGGTACGTTATCTTTAAAGGTCTGAAAAAAGCCACATCTAGAGAAACTAAATCTATGAAGGAGAACAACCATAAAAGTACTGTTTGAGGTTACGTTTGAAAGTGTTTATAGTGAATTCAATTTAAAAATACAAGTTTGGTAACTAAAGTTATGAAATGTATAAATTTATGATGAAATTAGCTTAAGTATAAATAAAGGTTTATAAATGTATCTTTAAATCAGACACACTATTAAAATATGTGATCCAAAACTTCACTAAAACATGGAACTGATGGCGGGAAAGTTAACCATCAAACTCAAAACAAGTGTTGCCAAAATCAGCGTCCGAAATTTACCTAGCAAAATGGCTTTTGTTACGCCAGTGTCTTAAGTAACCCCAGATGACGGTGGAAAAAAAAAACTCTTAAATATATATATATACCGGGTGTCCCAAAAAGGACTGACTGATTTTAAAATTCAATAACTTCCAAACGGTGACAGATATTAAAAAAATTCTTGCAGGAGGGTTATGCATAAAGTCAAAAGTTTTATTACAGTGATTTTCGATTTTAGTTCGAATTACAAACAATAGATGGCGCTGCGATTAATAGAGGCTAAATTCAGGCTCGATTTTTGGTACTTCGTGGCCCGGATAATACATTTCCATCTCCTTTTTCTGCATGGAACAACAGAAAGGACCAAAAATCGAACCTGTATTTAGCGACTATTGCTTACAGCGCCATCTATTGTTAGTAATTCGAACTAAAATCGAAAATCACTGTAATAAAACTTTTGACTTTATGCATAACCCTCCTGCAAGAATTTTTTAATATCTGTCACCGTTTGGAAGTTATTGAATTTTAAAATCAGTCAGTCCTTTTTGGGACACCCGGTATATACAGGGTGGTTATAATTAAACTTCCCCTATAAACAGCACCCTAGAGCGCAAACGGGTGAACGGAACGCAATGAAATTTGGTATATAGACTATACACGAGATGCGCTCACGGAATTTCGAAAAAAAAAAAATTAGTTCCAAAATGTCCACCAGATAGCTCTTTTTCCGGAAAAAAACATTAAATTTAACACAATAAACAGCCAAAACAGCTGGTTTTACATTTTATTACTCATAATTCTTGTTCTGGATTGTTAATATTGTTTTTATATTCCGTTTTGGTCGTTTACTTTGTTAAATGTAATGTTTTTTCCGGAAAAAGCGCCCTCTTGTGGACATTTTGGAACCTTTTTTTTTTTTTTTTTTTTTTTTCGAAATTCCGTGAGCGCATCTCGTGTATAGTCTATATACCAAATTTCATTGCATTCCGCTCATCTGTTTGCGCTGTAGGATGCTGTTTATAAGAGATGTTTAATTATAACCACCCTGTATATTGCATCGATTCTCAAAGGTCTGCTCCATTCCTCGGTATAAAATATAAGATCGGATGGATAATGTATAAAGTAGAAATTAGCTGATAAAAGAACGCACTTCTCATTTTCGGTGAATGGAGACGTAAATAAAACAGCGAAAAACTCAAAAATCACGGCACGAATTCCGAATGAACTTTATTGAAAAGAGGACAAAATTTACTACTATATCGGTTAAAAAGGTTAATTCGGATTGCTTTTATAGGGGCTCGAAATTGCCGGCAAACTTGGCAAATACTTTTTTTTCCGTACAAAGATTTAAAAAAAAAGAAAAAAAATCCAATAAAAGAAAACCAAAATATGCAAATTTTTCCGTTCAAGGAAAAAAAAAATCCAATAAAAAAAAAAAATCTAAAATCTGAATCTCAGTTACATTTAAAACTGTCTTGGTCAATCTGGAACCAAATGTGCATCTTTATAGATTTTCCTTTTTCCTAGCGATCACCAAAAAATAAACAGACACACAAACAAAAACTTTTTTTTACTGATATAGGTTGTTGAGTTGAACGAATCGGATTAAGTGTGTTTTCAATAAGTATTAAATTTCTAAAACACAATTTTGTCAGAATACAAAATAGTTATCGACTTGTTTCTGACTTCATTCGATTCAGAATGAAAAAAAAATACGTAAGAAAAGGTTTTTAGTACGGCTTTTTTAGTTATACATTTAAGATGTGCTGATTCCCCCCGCCGAAAATCAGAAGTTTTGCACGACCGTGCGCCACATCCCCTCCCCCCTCCTTCCTACTTCTTTTTCTCCAGCTCCTTTTTTTTTTTTTTCTTTTTTTTTTTTTCAATTTTCAAAACGCGGCTATTTTAATTCAATTTTTAAACAGTTGTATGCTAAATTTATTTTAACAATTTGAATTTTTCTTTGTATTGTCTTTCGCACTTAGTAACACTAAGGTTTTAGCGTGTATAGTAGGTATGTTTACAAGTATTCTAGGAAGAGTTTTAAATTTTAAATCCCTTTAAATCAATGCAGTTAAAAAAAGAAAAACTTTGATAACGTCTCGATAACATATGAATAAATTGGAGATCTTGGGAATAATACTGAATATTTTTGAATATCTTATCAACGCTGATTTAAAAAAGCAAAAAAAAAAAAAAAAAAAAAAAAAAAGAAATTTCAATGAAACAACAATTACACAACTTTTTTCTGTAACATTTAATATTTATAAATAAATATTTCGTTTTGAAAATATTCTGATTTTAAATGCTTCAGAAAACCGTGAGAAAAGACCATTCTGAAGACAGTTTGAAATACGGGTTTTACGAGAGAGGGAAGAGGAATAACATATTCAGTTGGCGGGAGAAGGGGAAATATGAACAAAGGCTTTATTCTGCTTTGCAATTCATGGAGGGGGAAAAAAAAAAAAAACGCCATTGGTATTGGAATCTTTCAGTATTCTCATGGGTTCGGGCAAGCTTAATAGTTTTTGATGTGGCACAGCAAGTGGATAGAATTTTGGAACTAGCATCCCCTTTTAACATAAAAAAATAAGTTTTTAAATAAATCTTTATCATTAAAATTTTTGCTTTTTGGAAAACTTTCCAAAGCAGTCAAGTTAAAATCAATTCCATTAAAATGATTTTATTGCAATTTTAGAATTTGCATGTGCTAGATTGAATAGCTATTATGGAATATTAATAACATGTTAATATAGTAATCCCTTAACATTTGAAGATTTAACATTCTCGAGTTTTGATTATTCGCGAAATAGAAAATGCCAGAACATTTAAACATTCGCGAATACTTAACATGGTTATTCGCGAATTTTGTTTTATAAAGAATACTTTTTTACAATGTAAACTCACTTTGTTTTATCAATTCTATGAACTACGTGACACTGCGGACACCTATCTACCGTATTACTATATGGCCAAAGTTGCGAGAATTTCAATCCTTGTGTTGAAGGAAAATATAGATCAGTAATTTTCTTTATTTTTTATGCATGTTTTTTTTTTTTTTTCAATTTTCTACATTTTCTAAAATTTTAATTTTTTATTGCAGATGAAATATTTTCTACAAAAATTATCGAGAAAATATTAATACATCAACAAAACCTTGTTGAAAAAGCAATAGAATGCGATTCTTCACTGGTGAGGAGTCTTAACCCTTAAATGCGCGATTTTTTATTTTCTTTCGAAAAAATTATGATTCTCTGACAGGTTTATTACACAGGAAAAAAAAAATCAGATATATATTTTTCATATAATACGGCAATCTTTTCTTCTGTTGCACATCTGCAATACTAATAAAAACTACTGTCGCTGTTTTACGCTAAAATATCGCAGAGACGCTAAGATAACGGAAATCATAAATATCCTTGAACAGTGCTGAGAAGCATTAGAAATGTACAGATAAAAATGCTCAAAATGCTGATTGAATCTTTGATTAAATTATAATACTGAGTTTTAACAGGAAACTGAAACACGGCGAGTTGTTTCTTTTAAAATTGCTTCAAAGATATTGTTTCAAACAGCAAGACTTAGCAGATTTCAACTTCCAGCATTAAACCTTAAATGGACTTGATCAAAGCAAAATGGTCATTTTGTAAAGAATTAATGTCTATTTTCCTACTGTAAAATCTTAGTTTTTTTCTATTGGAGAAAAACTACATATACCGTATATACTCGTGTATAAGTCGACACCCCCAATATTTTGAAAAAAAATTGAATTTTCGTGTATAAGTCGAACAAATTTCTGGTAGTATGTTGAAAAATGATTTGTAATCGAGGATTAAAAAAAAATAATAATAAATTTTCATTTAAATTAGTAAACTTTTTTTTAACGTTTCTAATCAGAGTTCTTTTTTAATTCATTGTTTTAAAACTGTATCATTATGTAAAACTGAAGAAGCGCAAACTATTTTGAAACTTATTCACATTAATTTAATGATACTTAAAAAGAAAAAAATCTTTCAAAAATCTATTCAAGCCTTATTTACAAGGGTAAACATCTTCTTAGACTGCTAAAATATTGTACTTCTTTGTACTGTAGGGCTTTTGGGAGAGATATCTAGAAGCATTCTGCAGTTGAACTCATTTTAAAAAGGCGATTAAAATGTTGAAAGGAATGCCCCTGTATTGAAAGGAATTCTATCCCAAGAGAAAATGGGTGCAGAACAATTACAGGGACATTATTGTTAAGTTTTTTTTTTGTCAATTACAGGGATAAGACCATCGTCCGCTTTTATTTCTCTCTCCAATGCAGACCCATGTATGATTACTTAAAAGACTTGCCCATTAAAATGTCTTAAAAGAC
This sequence comes from Maratus speciosus, assembly GCA_963932465.1. Lineage (NCBI taxonomy): Eukaryota > Metazoa > Arthropoda > Arachnida > Araneae > Salticidae > Maratus > Maratus speciosus. Next base: position 149,543,899 of record OZ010791.1, read on the forward strand.
TATTATCTGCGATATATATATTTTTTTACTTACTCGTGTACACTGTTAAAAATTTTGCAGCATTCTGGCAGGTCATTCGACCGTTTTTTGAAAAAACGGTTTCATAACCATAATTTAACTATATTCTGACCATAAAATGGCCAATAATATGGTCAGAATAGTGTTAAAATTACGGTTGTGTAACCGTTTTCGGAAAAAAACGGTCAAATTACCTGCCAGAATGCTGCAAATTTTTAACAGTGAATAAGTCGACCCCCCCCCCCCCCCCATTTTCAACTCCCAAATTTTATCTAAAATTTTTCGACTTATACACTGCAAAAAAAAAAATGTTGATTTTACAGTATAATACTGGAAGCTAGGGCGCCAGTTTAATACCGTAAAATAAGCAGTAATATACCGTCGTATAAATGCATTAAACCGTATATTACTGCTTAATGGTATATTAATTTCTAATTTTACTGTTTATTACTGTTAATTTTACAGTATAATACTGGCGCCTCAGCTGCCAGTATTATACTGTAAAATCAACAATTTTTTGCAGTGTACACGAGTATATACGGTAATACATTTTTTTAAATATTAAAATCTCAAGAAAGTTATGAGGAAAAAAGTTGTCGCTGTTAAATTTATCCAGTTTCGTACAAAGCTGGCTGTTTTTTAGTATTTTTATTAAAAAACATTTTAGCAGATGGCTTACAAAGATGTTATCACCATATGTGTTTCTGGTTACAGTTTTTCAGATATTCTACGCAATATGTGCATACCCTCTTTCTTTATCCGCGATATCATATCAGAATCCGAAAGTTCGTTTATACGTGGGTGGGAATAAAAAAAATAATGACAACTTTCAAAAGTGTTGTTAAAGGTGATACTCAAATCCAAACTGCTTATTTTCTGATTTTTTTTTTTTTTTTTTTTTTTTTTTTTTTTGTTCTGAAACGCATCCAATTGGCAGATTCTCTTATTCAGAAACTATATAATGTTCCACGTGTTAGTCGATCTTTTGATAAAGGCACTATTGCAAAAAATGCAGTCAAAGTGGGCGTTTTGAACCGAATTTCCCCAAGCGGGAGAGCTGGGAACAAAAAAAAAAAAAAGGTCAAACTGAGAAAATAATTTTCTATAAAACGAGTTCTAATTAATTGAACGACAAATGAAAACACACGGCCGCTTATACATCTCTTCAAAAATCATGTCAGCAAGTTTCATGTTTTTACTTTTAAAAATGAGTCTGAAAATCTGTCGGAAAATTTCGAGCTGGAAAAATATTTTTTTGAGTACACCCTTAAGGCTGTTCTCAAATCCAAAAGGGAAACTTCCTGACATAAGTTTTAATTTATTTTTGTTCGAAAATGCATGAAACTATGTCATCGAGCTGTTTTTTCCATTTTTCTACAAACGCAATAGATCTTTCAGAAAATAATGTCAAAGTGGACGTTTTTAACCGAATTTCCGCGCGAAATTAGAAAAATCAGTCAAGAACGGGCCAAAAACGGGTTTGTCACGTGATCGAAATCACTTATAATTCAATGGGTAATTGATTAATCAAAAAATGGAAAAAATAGTTCAATTCTAGATCGCTTCCATGGCAAGGCTTTCCAATTATATATTTCTCCGTTACAAATTGAATTTGTAAATGTGTCAGAACGTTTTGCGATTGTTGAGCAGAACAGTTAAGGGTGTATTCGAAAAAATATTTTTCCTCCCTCAACAGCTCGAAATTTTCTGAGACATTTTCAGACTCATTTTTAAAAGTAAAAACATGAAACTTGCTGGGGTGATTTCTGAAGACATGTTTAACATGCCGTGTGATTTCATTTTCAGCTCAATTAATTAGAATTTGATTTTTAAACAATTATTTTCTCAGTATGACCATTTTTTTCATTCCCAGATCGCCCGCTTCGGAAAATTCGGTTCAAAACGCCAACTTTGACAGCGTTTTTTACAGTATTTTCTGCATTTATCAAAAAATTAAGAAGCACGGCACATTATATAGTTTCTAAATAAGAGAATTTCCCAGTTTGATGCGTTTGAGAGCAAAAATGAATTTTAAAATGAATCAGAAAATAAGCAGTTTGGATCGGAATACACCCTTAAGAACAGAACAGGTTAACTTAAGGCGGTATTAAAAAAAATATTTTTTGTCTTAGCGAAGTGATTTTTGAACTTGAACCGTATCCAAAAATAAATTCAATAACTTTAAATGAATATGTTTATAAATAAAAAAGTAGTTAAAGGAATGCCACTGGAATAATCCCAGTGTCTGTTTTATGTTGTTTTTTCTTCTAAATAATAAATATATATTTATGTAAGCCAACATCCACGATCCAAACCTCCTCTAATCCTCACCTCTTCTAATCTTTATATATTTTTTTGTATATAAACACCAACTATAAGTTAAGTAAATAATGACCAAAGTTTTATGAAATGAATTATGGAATTCACCACGTATATAGGATATCCATTTAGTCTTACTTGATTACTGATAAATTTGATATTTTTGTCTAAGCATAAATATTTTATTCTGTGTAGATAATTAAATATTTTTGTAAACAGATTTATGTAGGTATGAATTATAGTTTGTAAACAAATTAACATTAAATGGAAAATCGGATCTTTTATCATAAATGACAAATGTTAATTTATTTTTAATTAAAAATAAAGTTTATTACATTGTTGATCATATCATTTTGACTTAATGTAACTGAATAGGATTTTGAGTATGTATTGATGTGATATTATGAGCTAAAAACAATCCCTACCAGAGCAAAAGTTCTTTTATCTACAGAACGACGCAGTCAATAACAGTTAAAAAATTCACTTACATTTGCTTTGACTGAAAATTTTAAAAATATTAGGGATACACATAATATTCGGTACCTATTCGGTATTCGGCCATGTTACCGAATATCCGGTTTGGCCGAATATCAAACTATTGGGTATACCGAATATCGAAATATTCGGTCCAACCGAATACTCAAAAAAACTTTTAAAATATATTTTTAAATACCTGATACCACTTCTACGTTTAATAGTCAACATATAAAGATATTCAGAATAATTAGAAACAGAATCATATATTTAAATAAAAGAGAATGTTTTTACATTACTTATTTACTGTTTGTTAAGTATTATTTAAGAAAATTAACCAATCACGAGGATTTTCATAGGAATTAATTATTTACAAATTCAAGTTACTGAGCATTGCCCCGTAAACAGTCTGTTTCTTGCTAAGAAACGTTTTAAGAACAACGATTTTAAGAACGTTTACGATCTCTGAAAATGATCGCCCACTCCAGACAACGATCTAGGATGCATTTAAAAACTTCCTTGCTTAATCAAAGGGAGTAGAACAGTTATTCTTGCTGAGTTGCCACCACATATAAAATTTGAATAGATTGTATTATTTATTTATTTTTATTTTAGTCTCTTCCTGACAAACAAATAATATATGATCCTGTACATTTTTTCTTCCAATTTTTCCCAATTTCTCTTTGATTTTAAAATGTTTGTTTTAGAATTTAAGAAAATTTTATTCATTTGTTTTAATTCACAGAAGAAGCCATGAAATTTAAAATTTTATTAATTAAAAAGTTTTATAACTATCCTCTTCTTAAATAACTTAAAGGAGATTTTTTTCAGCATAAAGTTTACTTGAATAAAGCTCTTGATTATCAAAATGAAAGTTTTTGTTTTAAATATGTCTTGTAAAACTGCTTTAAAATTTAACATTTTAATGGCCTTAAACTTTGAAATATAAAATATTTCGACAAGCCGAATATTCGGTATTCGGCTGAATAGTTACTATTCTGTTGGCCGAATATTCGGTACTCGGCGTAGCAATTACTATTCGGCTAGCCGAATATTCGGTATTCAGTTCGCTTGTAGGCCGAATATTCGGTATTCGGTCAAAATCATTATTCGGTGTATCCCTAAAAAATATCACACAATATTTTGAAAATAAATCAAACTTCACGATATTGTGAAAATAATTATCGGATATATATCATGATATATATCCATTATCCAATGAACTGATATATACATCACGGAACTCCGATTCAAAGTCTTTCCTTTTTCTTTCTTCTGCCAAGCAAAAGTTTTAAAATTCTTAAACAAACAAGCAAAACAGAGAAATAAAAACAGTTAAAAGCTTAATTTTACCTTTGATTTTGTCTGTTTATGAAAATAATAAATATCAGAAATAAAGATAAGATCAAAGATTAAAGAAATTGGATGAGAAGAATAAAGGAAATAAGCGGATGATGGGAGAATAAAGAAAAATCGACGGAAGAGGAAGCAAGTGTGTTTTTTTTTTTCTGGCAGAGAACTGGATAAGAGTTCCGATGAAATTTTTATCATTGTTGCAAGATAGCTTATTGCAACAATAAATTATTCAACGAAAGCATGTGGGCAAATTTAAAAGTAAACGAAATCGGCGTAAAATTAAAAAGGAAGTTTTCTGGTAAAAATTGGAATAATAAAATTTTGATATATATAAAAAAAAATGTATGGCTTATTAAAAATAAATTACTGACACAAGAACATAAGTGGATAAAATAAAGTCGGAAGTTTGAAGAAATTACTTCTTTAAGATTGTTCTCAAATCCCAAGAAGTTACTTCCTGACACATTTCTGAATTCATTTTTGTTCGGAAACGCATGGAATGGGCAGGTGTTCTTATTCAGAAACTATGTAATCGAATGACGTTTTCCATTTATTTGTAAAAGCAGAAGACCGTTCAGAAAATACTGTTAAAATGGGCCTTTCGAACCGAATTCCCGAAGTGACAACGCGAGAAAGGGGAAAATTTGTCGTCACATGACAAGAATCTCTTATAACTCGATGAGTAGTTTATTTATCAAAAATGAAAAACTCTATTCGATTCAAAATCGCTTCAATAGTCAGGCCTGTCAATTTTATGCCTTTTACGTTTCAAAATGAGCTAGAAATTTCAGTGTTGTTTAGCCACGGAATTTGAGAACTGCCTTAAACAAAGTGAAATTTTTGTAAGAATATTAATTTGTCCAAATGTAAATACAGTAGCCCTATGTTATATCGTGCCTCGTTATTTCGCTCGTTCTGATATATCGCTCTATTTTCGTGCCTCACAAAAAGAAGAAAATTATAACTTTTCTGCAATTTTAAGTATCTTACTCTACACATAGTATCATTTTCTATTATTAATTGTACTAAAAAAAAATTGTAATATGTTTATAAATTAATTTTGGGGACACATATAAAACATTTACTTAAAAGTTATAACTTTTTTTCTTTTCAATAAAGGGCTACTGTAATTATAAATTAATCTACATATTAAAAAGAAAGAAAAATCTGCGTAGAATGGAAAATCTAAGTTTTCGGTATTGAAAGCGGACTAGAAAAATTCTATTTTTTTCTTTTGTTTGTTTGTGTTTAATAAGATTTAGTGAACATAAAATATTGAACGTAATTAGAGAATAACGTGTTCGGAATAATTGTTTTTCTAAACAAAATTAGATAAGTGAAACCTTGGTAAACAGATTAATTTTTCAAAAATATAAAACATTACAAAATAATAAGTAAAATTTCAATTAATAAATTAAAAAGGCGTAAAATTCAAACGGAAGTTTTCCAGTAGAAAGTGAGGAAGAAAAATTCTGCTGGGTTTTTTTTTTTTTTTTTCCCCTATTCGTTAATATGGTTTATTGAAAATGTGGGAAATTTGAGGGTAGTTACTTTTGTAAAACAAAATAAGTTAGCGAAATTTTGGTAAAAATATTAATTTTCAGATAAATAATTAAAATTAATAAGTAAAGATATGAGTGAATAAAAAATAAAGTAAAAATCGACGTAAAAATTTTCCTATAGAAAGTGGGATAATACAATTTTTCTGATAGATGTACTATATGGCTAAAAGTCAATGGGCATTTTCAATTTTAGACCTTTTGGTCAAATATCTTGAGAAATTACTTAACAAAATCTTCTGGAACTTTCGGACTATAAAGAACCTGTTTGACATCATATCATTAAAAAATGCCAGGTTGCTGCCGGTGAGAAAAGGGCAATTTTTTTTATTCTTAGGGGTATTTTTTTTATTTTTTAAGGGCACATTTTGGATTCTTAAGTGCACTTTTCACATTCTTAAGGGCCCTTTTTTAAACATTTTTAAAGGCATTCTTTCGATTTTAAAAGCCACTTTTAAGGAGACCGTTGACCTTTATTTGAACAAAATTCGAAAATCATTTTTGTGCATATTATTTTTCTTCCGTTCGTTCTCAGCCATTTGAGAAAAACGCATGCAGATGCGATTATTTTTCGAAAATTTACAAGCGTTTAAATTTTGTACACAAACAATTTTTCGGCTCTGAAGTATACTTTAAATCTGTTTTTATCAAAACTGATTTTTCAACGTTTTTAGATTTTTGAAATGCTCCATGCGTCTTAATTTTTCATGAAAATTTATGAAATGGATAAGGAAGAATCCTGATATTGCTTACAAAAGCACTGTGTATGCATTTTAAAATTAGATTTCGTTAAGGTAATTAAATTTGATTTTTAACTCATTAAAAGGCAAAGTTTTGATGAAAATCGATATGGAATTCAGAAAAAAAATCTCTAAAAAATTCATTATTCAATGGATTATAAAATTGATATACAGATTTGTTCGCAGTAGACTTTTAAGTAGTTAAAATTCAAAACTGGGGAAATACCTGAAAAATTAAGAGAGAATTTTAAAATTTCGTTTTAAAATTTACAAATTTTTAAGAAAATTTTTAATTATAATGGATTGAAAATTTCTTTGAAGGTGTCTATATACTTATGGCTAAATATATATTTCCACAAAATTTTATATCTCTATGATGAAAATTAAAAAAATTTTTAACGTCCCCCACCCCCCTTAATATTTAAAACTCAGGTCACTCTTTTCAAGACAAGATTGAATCAGCTTTTAACATGCAAGTAAATTTTATAATGCAAAAAGGAGAAACGGCACTTTATTTTTTATTGAATAGCAACTAATATTTTGCATGAGGGGCAAGAAGGGTGCTATTTTGTATACCCAAGGGCAGACAGGGGTGTAGCACCCTGCTGAAACTGTCTGGTGGGGAACTCTGGTAGCCACAAGAAAATTAGTGGATAACAAAAAAAAAAAAAAAAAAAAAAAAAAAAAAAAAAAAAAGAGCAACAAAAATTTAGCTCTCATTTATACCGTTTATATATTTTCGCTTTTTCCGGATATTTTGTCTTTTCATGCGAGTTGACCTATATAGCTCACTACTAAAATATGTAAAAACAGTTTTGCTATGTTATCGTTCGCGTATGTGCAGATAAAGTTATTTCATACAAATACTCGTATTTCATCAAACATTTAATATATTTATATTCTAATTGCAGTATATTGTTTTTATTGTACTTTTTTAAGTTTCCAGAAATTATTGTGTATTTTTTATTTTATTGGGTGAGCACAAATATAATTTTCTTATTCAACTTGTAGGTGATCCCCCAATCGCCCTCGTGACCAAATCGTTGAAAAAATGTATGGTTAACACCGTAACGCTCGAATTAAATTACGGTTTAAAAAAATCAAATTGCTTATTGGCACCACTTTTATGAGAAAGAAATATTCATCTTATTTAATGACAGGTAAAACGATACTAAAATACAGCCAATTTCACTATTTTATAAAACTGATGGGAATCATCTAACAATCTGAGTAAAAGACACAGCCCGTGAATATGACGGGAGCGAGAATTAAGGGGTTAAACATATTCTTTATACCCCTGAAGTTCCAGAAGAATTCGCCAAGTATTTCTCTAGACAATCGACAAAACGCCTGAAATCGAGTGTTCGGTAACTTTTGATCACTTATTATCTGTGTGTGTGTGTGTAGTATATATATTATATATATTAATATGGTTTATTAAAAATAAATTATTAGACGCTTGTGCATAAGTGAATATTAACTAATATTTTAAGTGAATATATATTATTATTTTGACAAAATATATAGCTGCCAACTATTACGATTTTTTCGCACCGGAAAATTCTAAAAGTAATTTTTCTCATATTTAACAGCAGAATTTGAAAGAAAATAAAGGGAAGAACACCTTTCGAATTTACTGGTATGAAAAAATCGTAGCAGTTGAAAACTATGGAAGTACAAATAGGAATGTAAACTTTTGATGAAAAAACTTAGTATTTTCAAAGCACACACAATATCAAATTAATGAGCGGGATTATAGCAGAAAAAAGAATAAAAATTAATTAAATATGACACGTGATAGCGTATATATATATATATAAAAAAAAAAAAAAAAAAAAAAAAAACCCCTGACTTTTCCAGGTTTTAGAAGAAAATTGTAATTTTCCCAGACTTTTAGAGTACTTGTCATTTTTTCTGACAATTCCCTGCTTTCCAGGTTTTCCAGTCGCTTAGGAACCCTAGCATCTTCAGATGGAGAATTTTTGCATTTTAATTTATTTTTCTTTCAGATTTTTTTTTTTCGGAAACTCCTTAGAAAAGTAAAATCATATTATTTTAATGATTACAATTAATTGATTAATAATAATATTATTATTTAATTAGTACTCATTATCTGAGTATTTACGCCACAGCTGGATAAATGGATAAAATAAGAGCTGCTAAATCACAAACAAAATATATAAAATAAATATAAATAGGAATATAAATGAGTAAAGTTTGAAAGAACTAAAAAATAAATAAATAAAATAAACATATTTTTTAAAAAGGTTGAAACCTTAAAAATTTGCAGGAGAAAATAAATTTACAAATTGTTATTTTCATATGAATTTTTCGACGTATTTGAGATATCAACTTAAATATTTAAAATTTTATTATAAACTGCGGATTTATTTGACAGATAGAAAAGCTTTTAAATAACTTTTTTTAAAGCACAATATCTTAGATTTCTTAAGAGACATACAAATTAAATTAAAATAAAATAAAGATTAATTTAACAGAAAGGAAAGTTTACATGCAACTTTTGTTTTAGGCACGATGTTTACGATTTCTTAAGAGATATACCAACTAAATTGTATTAAAGAAAACTACATTATATTAATATATGCTATAATTTTTTAATGAAAGTTTTATTTTTGTCTATGCATTGTTCATATTCAATTTTACCGATAAAAATAAGCTGCAAACAGAGCGACTTACTTGCATATTGAATAATAATTTAAGGAAGGATATTGAGTAAGTTATTTTAAAAACACAAATGTGCATACATTTTGTTATTTTCTGTTTACTTAATCTCTAAAATTAAAATAATTTGCGATAACTTGGAGTGATTACATAACATTTAAGCAAATTTCAATTCTATACTTTGGATTATTATTATTATTTTTTTTTAAATACAAAGCACATTCAAGAAACTAAATATTACTTAAACTAAGTTTTTAATGAATGCATTTTGAAATTAATTAGCTAACAGAATATTATTTTATTATTTCCAGTTTATATATATTATCTGAGAAGAAACATATATCAAAAAGGAGAAAAGAATTTTCTTTTAATATAATAGAAGAAATTGTTACTTTTAGTTTAGCATGATAGGTCCACTTATAACATAAATTAGTCACAACATTGAAGCGAAACAGCACCGAAAACTGGCGATATGAAGCAATTAAAATAATGAAACTTTGTAATGGTGATTTTTTACAGTTTTATTATTTTAATTTAGTCCCAACATTATTTACATTTTCAGTCTATCTTCTCCTATAATATTGAATTATTTTATAACACACACACACACAAAAATAAATAAGGTTATGTAGTTATTATAATTATTACATTTTGCAAAGTCTAGTTTAAATACTTGTTCATCATCATTAAACGTTTGGTTCAGAATATTTATTTAGGTGTAACAAAAACGGATAACCAATATGCTATGACATTATCTAATCAAAGAAATCATTATAGTATGAAAAATATTCATGTTTTTATCCCGGAACGGAAACTACCTTAATGAAATTGATCATGCAATCTTTTATATCAACCGTTGAAATGAACAATTATATGTATATATAACAAATTAAATGTTATTAAATTAATATTACTTATAAACAAACAAGATTTACAATACCTTTTTAAATATGGAAAAGTTTGGGAAATTAAGTGCTCATAATATTGTAGATTCCGATCGGTATTAACACTTATCGTTACACGAGGCCCGGCTCTTGAGAGATTTTTCATTTTCTTAGCAAAAAATCACCGCAAATTAAAAAAATCGCAAATTAGAATTCACCAGCCATTATTTAACATTAAGCAGAAGCTATTGTTTACTATCAAAGAATGAATGTAATGTCTACAAACGGTAAAAAGTATTTCCGTAACGGATACATCTGCAAATAAGCTAATTTTTACAAAATTCTCACGCCATGCAATTTAGACTTCACACTCCTGCAAAGAAATTCCATTACACTAAATCAGTCCAGATGTTTTGGATTTGGCGCATACATCCCAGAAATGCAATTCTCTTGAAAGAGGAAGAGGATAACAACATCTTCCGGGATATACTCTGAAAGCAACAGCATCACTAAAGAGAAGACAGATAATTTTCTAAAAACAAAACAAAATAAAACATACCTTCATAATTCTGGATGAAGTCTTCTTAGCATGCCGAGCCGTTTTGGCGAGAAGATGCATTTTTAAATAAGCTTGGAGCACATCCTCTTGCTGTGCTGAGATGCTACCGACATCTGTGTTAATTTCTCTGATATTGTGATCATTCTCGGTTCTTTACCGCCATAATTCTGATCCTTTGCTCTCGCACCTGACCGACGCTAAATTTAGCATCAGAAGAAATGCTAGCGCCATCTGTCGGCAGATCCGTGAGGAGTCGGGAATTTAGTTTTGTTTTCTTACAATGCCGGATTTTCATACGATTGATACATGCATAGCCTGATGATGGCCTGGGCAGTTCTTTGGCCTAGCGTTACAAAAGGTGGAAAAAGTTTTTTGGGGAGGGAATTTTTGAAAAATACAGGGAGTTTTCAAAAATTTTTAAGCGTGGGTTTTTTTTTCCGAATTTTTTTTTAATGATTTCAATTTTAGTTTCCTCTTTTCTATAATAATGTATTAAACGTTTATTTGGTCTAGGTATTTATAAAAAATACTTTTAAGATCATTGCAATTAAAACGCAATTAAAAATATATCAATTAAACATAAAAATAAATATTTATTTTTCTTTTTCTCTTTTACCCATTATTATTATTTAAAAAAACTCATAATTTCTAGTATAAAAAGGAGCATACACAACTTAAAAAGAAAAAAAGATCTAATCAATGGTTTTGCTGTAAAACGTAAGAAAAAACAGTAAATGATAAAGAAAGAAAAGGCCAAGTAGCTGTAAATTTTTTAAGTCACCCCTTTATAAAAATATTTAAGAGTATAAATGGTAGCAATGAACAGGAACAGGAAATGATGGATTAAAACTGGTTTATCCTCTACTTCTTACTTATAGATTCTATATGTGATATATTTCATGCATTGTCCTAACTTCAAAAGAATAATGACTGGTTTTATTTATTTCCTCACAATTCCCAATATGTCCCAAAGTTCCTTTTTTTGTTTTTTGTTTCTCAATTTTCCCGGTTTTATTTCTATCCCTGGAAACCTGCGAGTTTTCTGCAACTCTAGGCGAGTAAGCACCAAGGATGTAGCGGGGGGTATACGATTGTATACGCTGTATACTTTCTGGATAACTCCGTATATCCTCCGTACCTATTGCGTATAATATCCTCTGACTATAGCGCATATATATATATATATTCTGCTTCACTATTGATAAGCTCGTGCGTAGGATTTCCAGATTTTTTTTGTTTCCCAAAGAAATTCGGGAGTTAACTTATATTTCTCTTTATATACAAGACATAATAACCAAAAACGTTTTCAGAATATTTTAAATAAACTTATTTGTTTCATCATTCCTTTAAAATTACTACGAAATGGGGAACAAAAACTCATTTGCTCAAGCATTTTGTTATGCACAAGATTTTTTCAATTCAAGCGACAAATTTCGTACAAAATTTTGTTGACACATTTGTGCCTGAATTTTTGTCTTCTCAAATTTGTTAGTAAAATCACTTTAAAATGTTGCAAAATGAACTGGAAAAACACTAAAAAAATTACGCTAAAATGTTTTTGTATTTATTTGATAAAATGCAAACGTGCTAACTATAGGAATATGCATAATATTTGTAATATCATATGTGCATAATTATATATGTTTTGTCTAATTTTATATAAAATAAGCTTTTAAATTGTATATTATACACTATAATTAGTATTTTTATGAACTGCTAAATTTTTTTTTTAATTTCTTTACAGAGACTAATAACATTATGTGTATTAGTAATTATAAACTAAGAATTTGTAATAATAAACGAAGAACTAACTATTTGAGGCTTAAAAACAATTTCATTCATAATCATCTTGAAAAGGACTTTACATAAGTAACTGTCCTCTAAATGGCTAATAAAAATATGTACCCATTCGTGCCTAGCACCCTATATTTTGGTACGTTACAAAAATGCATAAAAAATAGGCTTGAACATATAATTTCACAATTAAAAAGTACCGTATTTCAAAGAAGTCTAAAAGCTAATATTGTGAGATATTTATTTGGATCCTTGATTTAAAAAAAAAAAAAAAAGGAAAAAAAAAACACAAATAAACTTACTTTTTACAATTCGTCATCATGAAAAATGAAAAATATATAAACTCCGGAAAAAAAAGCCTTCATTTTAGCAAATAAACATCCATCCTAAGCTGTCACCTTTCGGTAACCGATAAAGACATTTATAGATAATTATTTCATATAATTTTCATGTTATAAAGAAGAAGAAAATTATACAAATTTATTAAAACTCTAAGCATCCTAAAAATGGGACGCTAGACATAAATGGATTAAGACTGCTAGTCACTCATAGCTTCCGAATTCCCCTCACTAATGCTAAGTCTATGGGCGTAGAATGCCCTCGTATATTTAAACTGTCTCCACGGGAAATTAACGTTTTTAACTTCTTTTTTCTTTGTACTCTTCTTAAAAGATGTTTTTTTTTTTAAATTTATTTCTCAACATATTTCTAAAATCTATGCTTAATTTAATATTTTATGTGTTAAAAGCTGACGAACTGTGAGCAAGATTTTAACACTTCACATAAAATAAAGTATATATTTTAGAAATATTTTGACAAATAAGATAAAAAGAGACATCCTTTAAGAAGAGTTCATACAAAAAGTAAGTTAAAAATATTGATTTTATAAGGAGATATTTTAAATATACGAATGCATCAAACGCCTAAAGACTTAACATTAGTGCGGGAAATTCGGAAGTTGAGTAACTAGCAAGTTTAAGGGTGTATTCAAATCCAAACTGCTTATTTTCTAACTCATTTTTAAATTCATTTTTGTTCTGAAAGGCATCGAATTGGCAGATTCTCTTATTCAGAAACTATATAATGTGCCGCGCTTGTCTATTTTTTGATAAACGCAGAATATATTGTAAAAAATACTGTCAAAATGGGCGTTTTGAACATCAGCTCGAATTTCCCGAAGCGAGCGAGTTGGGAACGAAAAAAAAAGGGTCATACTGAGAAAATAATTGTTTATAAATCAAGTTTTAATTAATAGAGCAAAAAATGAAAACACGCAGCCGCTTATACATCTCTTCAAAAATCACGTCAGCAAGTTTAATTTTTTCACCTTTAAAAATGAGTCTGAAAATGTGTCCAAAAATTTTGAGTTGTTGAGCGTGGAAAAATATTTTTTTGATTACATCTTTAACGCGTTTTTCTTTGATAATGAATGATGAAAATAAATGTTTAATACTGAAACGTAATGTTAAATGTAAATTTTTAACAGTAAAGATTTTCTTTAAATATTACCAGTTATGGTTGAAAATATGCTGCGTTTATTGTAAGGCCTGATTACCTCAGGGACAAACGTTCATGTGCCAGGTCCCCCAACTCCAAAAGCCAAAATTATGCATTTTTTGTTAAAATGAATTACAAATTTGGGCTAAAGTTATGAGTACCGGAATTTTGACCCCGGGCTCGATGTATGTTTAATCAGGTTGTTTGAATGTAATTATTAAAAGAATGTTTGTGTCTAAGAAAAATATTTCGAGTAGTGTATTATTTTTTCATGTGTTAATTTGGTTTTATATTTCATTCAGAAGTACGTTTTGTAAATATATTTTCGAAAGTATAAAAAATATTCAAATATCCGATATTTTGATATATATCCGATATTTTTTTATACCTATCCGACATTTTCAAAATAGTCAATATACCGCAGATTATAAATACTTAATGTAAATTAGAAGCAAAAACATTTTGCTCTAGCATGAAAATTTAATAAGCCAATATTATAAATGTCCCCCCCCCCCTTCATTCTTTTTTTTTCAAATATTCAACAAGATTGAAGATCAACTAATTAAAAAAAAAAAAAAAAAAAAAATTATAATTTTTTTTTCCTTGAAAAATTAAACAATTTGCTTTTTACATCAAAAAACAAACCAGACAATTCAGTATCAAGAAAATTTTAGCTTTATACAACAATAACTTAAATATAAAATAATTTTTATTGAAATTTTTGAGCATAAATGTAAATTTGTCTGCTCTTTCATTCCATCCAAACTGCTTGTTTTCTGACTCATTTTTGAATACATTTTTGCTTTCAAACGCATCCGATTGGCATGTTCTCTTATTCAGAAACTATATAATGTTCCGTGCTTGATGGTGTTTTGATAAAGGCAGTATATTTCAAAAAATGCTGTCAAAGTTGGCGTTTAACAAAAAAAAATGGTCGTACTGAGAAAATAATTCTTTAAAAATCAAGTTCTAATTAATTAAACGAAGCATAAAACCACAAGTCGCTTATAAATATTTTAAAAAATCACGTCAGCAAGTGTCATGTTTTTACTTTTAAAAATGAGTCTGAAAATGTGTCAGAAATTTTCGAGTTGTTGAGCGTGGAAAAATATTTTTTGAATACCGCCTTAAACTGAACTAAACCAAAACCAAAAGAAATTCTAATGAAGCTGTAAATAGCTTGTTATCTATATTAGACAGTTTATCTTTCAATTACTGTTCTAAACTAATATTGTCTCACATAAAACATAATTATTGGTTTTACATTTAAAAATTCAGCTTTAAACGTAAAGCTGGGAAGATATATATTTTTCTTTTTTGGATATAAAAAGTAAGGATCGACCGAAACAGGTTTTTAAGACCGAAACCGAATTTCGGTAATCTTCCTATTTTCGGCCGAAAACGAAAACGAAAATTTCCAAATTTTTTTAAAGTAATTTATACATTATATATATATATATATAAATTAATTATACCTGTAATTATACACTATATGGCCAAAGGTGACCGGTCACTTGCGATTTTAGACGTTTTGTTAAATATCTAGAAAAATACATGAGGAATTTACCTGAAACTGCAAGTGTGTAAACAGTGTAGGATAAGTCATGTATTTCCACGAAGATATTTTCCCCCGAAACCGCACAGGGGACCGTCAACAGATTGAAAAAGAACGGATATCTTTTGGATAACCCTGTAAAAACTAATGTAGCAAAAGCGTTCAAACTCAAGATTGTTAATAAGTGGCTTATTGTAATATACTGTGTTCATTTTTATGAGGCTAGCATGTATACTCTTAGAGAAATTAAGGTTTTTATAAACAGCCCCAAATTTCGCCAAGTTTTTTGCCTATAATTTGCAGAGTTCTTAATATAAAAAAAAGTTCTTTTCAGAATATGTGACAAACAACATTGTACACAATACTCTGCAATCAAAATTAAAAAATAATAAAAATTGGATGAAAAATGAGCAGGTTTACTAAAAAATGTTTCACTGCGCATGCGCGAATGCAATAAAAATGTAATGTGCGTAATATATTATCTAAGTATATAGAGCAACTTTTGTGAAAGTCTCAAAATCATAGCTTGAAAATCCTGAAAATTATTGTCGATAGAATAAGCTCGAAATCCGTTGTTCCCAAAAGAAAGCAAAAAGATGAGGGGTTGTATCCAAATATAGTAGTACGTGCAATACTGTGTACGCTATCTTAGCACTAATCAACAGATATTTGGATACAACCCCTCATCTTTTTGCTTCTTTTTGGGAACAACGGATTTCGAGCTTGTTCTATCGACAATAATTTTCAGAATTTTCAAGTTATGATTTTAAGACTCTCACAAAACTTGCTCTATATAGTTATCTAATACATTATGCATATTATATTTTGATTGCATTCGCGCATGCGCAGTGAAACATTTTTTAGTAAATCTGATCATTTTCATCCAATTTTTATTATTTTTTAAATTCTAATTGCAGAGTATTGTGTACAGTGTTGTTAGTCATATTTTCTGAAAAGAACTTTTTTTTTATTTTAAGAACTCTGCAAATTATAAGCAAAAAACTTGGCGAAATTTGGGACTGTTTTTATAAAAACCTTAATTTCTCTACGAGTATACATGCTATCCTCATAAAAATGGACACAGTATATTACAGAGTCGGCGAACCTATGGCACGCGTGCCACTTTTGGCACGCGAAAGAATAATTTTGGCACGGCGCGGTGTTGATTGTGTCTCTAAATCAGGATACAGGGATTTTACACAAAATACACGAACTTAGATGATCTGATTCTATTCTAAATTCGATTAACGGAAATTGTAGAATTTTAAACAAAGAAAATACCGGGTGTCCCAAAAAGGACTGACTGATTTTAAAATTCAATAACTTGCAAACGGTGACAGATATTTAAAAAATTCTTGCAGGAGGGTTATGCATAAGGTCAAAAGTTTTATTACAGTGATTTTCGATTTTAGTTCGAATTATAAACAATAGATGGCGCTGTAAGCAATAGTCGCTAAATACAGACTCGATTTCTGGTCCTTTATCTTGTTCCATGCTGAAAAAGGAGATGGAAATGTATTATCCGGGCCACGAAGTACCAAAAATCGAGCCTGAATTCAGCGTCTATTGATCGCAGCGCCATCTATTGTTTGTAATTCGAACTAAAATTGAAAATCACTGTAAAAAAACTTTTGACCTTATGCATAACCCTCCTGCAAGAATTTTTTAAATATCTGTCACCGTTTGCAAGTTATTGAATTTTAAAATCAGTCAGTCCTTTTTGGGACACCCGGTATTTGAAAACTATAAAAAAAGAAAGATTATTATATATTAATAAAACTACCGATGTTAAATTACGGTAACTTAGAAAGTAATTTAAGAACTATTTAAATAAACTGCATTTTTTCCTTTTTTTAATAATTTTTCCTACTATTTATACCTTATGACTCCTTATTTTTACAAATTAATAATATAAAAAATCAAATAGAGAGCAGTTGCCAAATAAATCCATTTTAGTTTGCATTCAATTAAAATCAATTGAGCATGACCATCATCCAAGATACAACACAATTAATCGCATTAATTTTTAAATTAATTTCTAAAATAAAATTGTTTCTATAATTATTACAGTGTAGTACTTACTTGTATGTTACCCATTTTAGAAAAAATCTTAAGTAATTTTCCAGTCGTTTTGCTGTATTATTTTTCAGTCCACTAAATTAATGTTTCAGTTGGCACGTCAAGGTCATGTAAAATATACATTTCTTAAAAATTGGCACGCGACTATAAAAAGGTTCGCCAACCCTGGTATATTACAATAAGCCACTTATTAATAATCTCGAGTTTGAGCGCTTTTGTTTCATTAGTTTTTACAGGATTATCCAAAAGATATTTGTTCTTTTTCAATTTGTTGACGGTCCCCTATGGGGTCTCGGGGAAAAAATTTTCGCGGAAATATATGACCTATGCTATACTGTTTACACACTTGCAGTTTCAGATTAATTCCTCATGCATTTTTCTAGATATTTAACGAAACGTCTAAAATCGCAAGTGACCGGTCACCTTTGGCCATATAGTGTACGTGTTGACGAACTTGACTCTCTGTGCCTCTGACTAAAAGTTCTTATTTTCATATAAAACAATATGTAATTAATTCATCTACGATGCAGAATAATTTTCTAATTATAACGAATTTCATCTCATTAAAGAATGTTTTAGGTATACATACCTTGATTTATCTTTTATACTTATTTTTGTAAACGATCATCTGTTATACTAAAACTTTCTCAAAAGAATATTCGAAACACTTCCGCGGTTTCAAACTATAAATTTTCTATTACTGTTAAAACCTGCATCTTTTAATGAGCCCGTGAAAAGCGTCTTAAAATTTTAGTCATGTGCATTGCTTGCTTATTAATTTGCACTCACGTCTTGAGTCAGTCATGATTAATAATTATAAGCATTGAAATTCATAGCAATAAATAAAGAGTGTCTCATTTGAGCCGATACAGCTCAAATCAGTGAGCAATATTGAAAATTTCCCAAGAAGAAACAATATTTTTGGAATACAGATAGTTTCGTAAGGCCGAATTTTCGGCAGCATTTTCGCCGAAAAGTAATTTTCGGCGAAATTCACATTTTGGGCCGAAACCGAATTTTCAGACAATCTCTAATAAAAAGTCCCTACTGGGTGCAAAAATTCTTTCTCTTCAGAACGACACAGTCAATAACATTTTAAGGCTGTTCTCAAATCCAAAAGGGCAACTTTGTGACATACGTTTTAATTTATTTTTGTTTGGAAATGCATGAAACTAGCAGGTATTGTTGTTCAGAAACTATGTCATCGAGCTGTTTTTCCAGGGTTTTTTTTTGCAAACGCAATAGATCTTTCAGGAAATAGTGTCAAATTGGGCGTTTTGAACCGAATTTCCGCGCGAAAGAAGAATATCCACTCAAGAAAGGATGAAAACGTGTTTGTCACATGATCAAAATCGCTTATATTACTCAATAGGTAATTTATTGATCAAAAAATAGAAAACAGTTCGATTCCAATTCGCTTCCATGGTGAGGCTTTCCAAATTTATATCTTTCTGTTAAAAATGAATTTGTAAATGTGTCAAAACGTTTTGCGCTTGTTGAGCAGAGCAGTTGAGAACAGCCTTAATTCATTTACACTTGTTTTGACTAAAAATATCAAAAATATCATACACAGCATTTTGAAATTAAACATCAGTTGTATGAAAATAACGAAAATATAAAATATGCTGATAATTTTAAAATAAATAATCGGATGTATATCATGCTATCTATGCCAGGGTCGGACTGGGTCAGGGAGAAGGGCGCAAATCTTTGATTTTTTAGAGGGCGCAAAAATTTTAACGAACTCAAGTCAATTTTAAGTTTTAACACATTCAAAGAGTGCCAAATTTGAAAATGGCTTAATATTATCTCTGTATGTAGATAGAAGACTTCGCGATAATTCGCATGTATGTTTGAAGTTCCATCAAATCTACAAAATGCTACAGGATTTTCTAAAACAAGTAATGTAATATTAAAAAACTCTGAAAAGTTGAACACCTTGTAGTAGATTGACAAGGGTACGGCAGGGTATCAAGGGTAGGTTTTTCCTATTTTATTATTTTGTCAATAGATGTTTTAGAAAAGGCCTTGAAAAAAGTGATCACCTCCTATTAATTCTCCTGTAAGTAGCCGTATAAAAATACATGCAATAGTGGCCAAAATTGTGGACAATTTTTTGAAATTTTCATGTTTTATAACTTTGTGTGCTTGAAGAATATAATAAATTTCACTTAAATTCAAATGTTTATAGATCGAATTCGAAGAAATTTAATGTGTAGAATTTAATAAAAAAACATAATTAAAATATCTGCATTACAAAGAAGTTACGCTTGCAAAAAATAAGATCTATCTTAGATTTCATTGTATTTTAAAATTACACTTACACATTCAATGTTTAGTGGGATAGCCGTTGTTTTTTATAACAGCTTCACAGCGTCTTTTCATTGAGAGAACTGGTGTTTGGAGTTCCCCATTTTTAATTACATGATGCCAAAAATCAATTATAGCTTCAATAAGTTGCGTTTTATTAGATAGACGCTTTTTTTTTTTTTTTTTTTTTTTTTTTTTTTTTGTACAAGGATTTTAAAACGTCGCCATAAATTTTCTATAGGATTCAGATCAGAGCTTTTTCCTGGCCAGGGTAATAATTGTATGCTTTTATTTGTAAACCATTCTTTGCATATTTTAACCGTATGACATGGAACTGAATCCTGCTGAAAGATATATGGTGTTTTATTGGGGAAGAGATCCCTGATGGAAGTTGTCAATTTTGTTTCCAGGACAGTTTCGATGTATTTTTTGCATTCAGAATGCTATTAATCACTTGAATGCGGCCCACACCATCTACAGACATACAAGCCTAAATCATGACCTTTGTTGGGTTCTTTGTTGTTGCTTCAATGTAATCAGGATGCAGCTCTTCCTCTACTCTACGTCTCATATATTTTCGTCCATCACTCCCAAATAGCGATATTTTACATCGCTCCAGATTAATTGCTTCTACAGATTTTCTGACCAATTAATGTGTTTTTTTGTCAGCTGAACTCATTTCTTGCGTTACTGAAGATTTAAAAATGTTTTTTTTTTTCTCGGAATTCTACCTTTCAGTCTAAAACCTGCTAATTTTCTCCTTATTTGTCTTGAACTAACTGAAATACTCATTGCATTCATTTCACATCTAAGAGCATCTGATGAAATTCTTCTATCTTTGAGATATATCCTTTGTAACTTTCTATCGTCAGAAGCACTTGTGCATTTTTTCGGCCTGATCTTGCCTTATTTATCACTGATTTAGTTTCTCCATAACGCAAGCGCAATTTTCGTACGCCAGATAAAGTGACTGATCCACCAACCTGTCTTGCAATTTCAGCATAAGAGAGATCATTTTCTCTCAATAGGATAATTCTGATTCTTTTTGTAGGTGTCCATTCAATTTTTGTTGTTGATGACATTGTTTTAAATTATTTGCATTAAGGAAAAAAAATTATGTTAAAAAAAAAAAAAAAAAAAAAAAAAAAAAAAAAAAAAAACATTATTCTATTTAGTTACACTAGTATTCACCCTTCTGTAAAATTAATTCCAGAAAAATACCGCTTTTACAAATCAAAACATACTACAGTTTACTTATTGACCTTTGATTGGTTCTCAGAACAGTAATTGTGATTGGCTAGGAAGTTTTTATTACAATACACTTCAGCATTCATGACTAATTGTGTTTGTAATTTACACTAAAGTAAGTGTAGCTTATTTTGTAATCCAGATATTTTAATTCTGTTTTTTATTAAATTCTACTTTAAACTTCCTTGAATTTGATATATAAACATTTGTATATAAGTGAAAATAATATATTCTATAAGCTAAAAGTTATAAAACATGAAAATTTCAAAAAATGTCCACAATTTTGGCCACCACTGTATATGCCAATTGGTTGAGAATAATGCCTGCTATCTATTCAGAAATTTTGATTCGAATGTTGTCCACATATTAGAAAAATATACGAACGTTGATTTTTCAAATAGTAACTTCCACTTTTGAAGTAACCACTTACGACGCCCTATTTGAGTTTCCGAGATAAAAGCAGCCCGAAAAAAGGTATAGTTTATATACTTTTCTTAAACCTTCATAGAGTTATAAAAGAAAATGTGTTAGCTTATCCAAAAATTTCAGGAAAAATTTAAGATCTTAAAAATAAATGTATCGAAAACTTTCAATTAGTCACCAGTAAAATTATAACAGAAATTTCAAATTTATAAAAAACTATCATTTACTTTTAAAAAAACTTAAAATATTTTTTTTTTCCTTGTGGAACTTTATCAGAAGGCGATCTGCTTAGTCTGTCGAAAGTTGAAATTCGAAAACTAATTATTCAAATGAGTTGCAAACTTATACAGCGATGTTTTTGATGATTGTGGTTTGTTGTATGCAGAAATTAATGTAGGTCATATTTCATAATTTTTAATATGAATTTATTAATAATTTTCATAATAAAATATATGTTTTTGAATAGACAAAAAGTCTGGAATATTTTTGTTTCTACTCAATGTATTTCATAAGAAAATTAATAAAAATGCATTCGGATGATTTTTATGAAGATAAAAATTAAAGTTTTCCAAACGGATTTAACATTAGCATTCTCAAACTTTAAATTCTTCTAACTCTATGAAGATTTAAGATCAAATATATAAACTGCGTCTTTTTCCAGGTTGCCCTTGATCCAAGAAACTCAAATATAGGGTGTCAAAAATGGGTGTTATTGTTTGAAAATTCAAAGTCGTATATTTTTTCTTGTGTAAACTACTTAAACTACTTAAATTTCCTAAACATAAATTATACATTTAATTAGTAGACATTATTTCCAATCGATTGGTACCTAAAGATATTTTACATTTATTTTTAACGGAATTAGTAGGGAAGTGATTATATTTTTTTTCAGGGTTGTAGAATAATACATTAATTTAACTAAGTTAATATATCAATGATTGTATCCATTAACGCAAAAAAATCTTCCTTTTCTTCGTTAGCAGTTTCACACTTTATTATAATCCTGACGATATTTACGATTTTTTTAACCGCCATCATGCTGTGATGTATGGATTGACTGACTCTTCCTTTTTAAACAATTATTTTTTCCTTCAAGAGCATCTGCTCAACAATACATGATTGTTGGGATATGATTAGTTCATTTTTTTCTAGCTTTGTTGGCCTCTCGCTTACATTGGCCAAACATTTGTCTTTTAGTTGGACCAACTGCTAATATTGCGTCTGAACTAACGGTTGGCTGGTCGTTGAATTAGAGATATGAGGTGCCATTTAAGCAGCATGTTTACCGTCAAAACTGAGCTAAAAATAAGGATAAAATATTCCAATAATGAGTAATTCATCCTATTTTGATTAGAAACTTCACCTAATTTATTGATCTTTTAGGTGAAAAGTAATTATGCTTCCAGAATTGGCGATTAAAATTGTTTATGAAAAATTCACTGTTTTTTACGCTCGGTAGAAAGCGCAAGCAAGTGAATTTATTAAAAAATATACAATTTTTGCTCTGTTTATTCTTAGAGACAGGGCAACAGACAAGAAAAAAATTAAACATTATTTAAACTATCTTTTTAGGATTTCTAAGTTGATTTCTCAAAATATAATGGTAGTTTAATTATTATTAAACCATTCATTAATAAAAGCGTGATTTCTTTATATTACACTCTTAAATTTTTATTTCAAATTTATTTTCTACTTTTAGGTAGATTTCGTATGGAATATCTACTACCTATTACATTCTCCCCTATGTTGGAATTTCTGAAAAATTTTTGCAGATCTACATCGATCATGACCCCTAGAACCCAAAACCACGCTCAGGAAAAAAACTTCATCTATCTATCTATCTATATCTATATCTATATATTAGGGTGGAGCGTAGAATAAAAATTTTTGAATTCAAAATCGGGCCGGTGTGCGAAAGTTGCGTATTGTACTTCTTATTATGTAAAAAAAAAAATTCCGCCCCCTGAATCGATATCTTCATGCGCCCCAAGGGGCGCGAAATTCCCGAATTTTAGCTAAATTACGCTACTTTTCCTGAATTTTAATAGCTATTTAAAAAAATAATTTTCTATTGGCCCATTGTGGATACATTGCTATTATGTCCATATCTAAAAAGCTTAAAATCTCTTGAACATTATCTTCATGCGCCCCAAGGGGTGCGAAATCCTAGATTTTTAGCTAAATTACGCTAATTTTTCTGAATTTTAATAGCCGTTAAAAAAATGAATTTGTTATTGACCCATTGTAGATAAATGCTATTTTGTCCCCTTACCATATGTAAAAAGTTTCAAATGCCTTGAACATCATCTTCATGCGCCCCAACAGGGTTAAAACATTCTGAAATCTGGCAAAATTTGACTTATTTCAGGTTAACTTGAAGATATTATTAAATAATAAAAATCAATATATAAATAAATGTTTGACATTTTTATTAATTTCGACTACAAGATGATATAATAAATGTTCCTTCTCCATATTTACATTTAACTCCTCAGCTTTAATAAGCAAATAATAATTATAATAGTTAAGAGTAATACGAGAGTTTAAATACTTCCAGTTTGTACTTTGTAATCGCGTTTTGTGTCAAAAGTCTTCATTCTGGAACATTACTCAATTTGTGTCCCAATTTATCCTTCCCTTCTTTCATATCTAGATACTAATTCAAATGGCCATGTTACTAATTTAACAGTTCTCTCAGTTACTTGTGTGTGACATAGCAATTTCAACAGGTTTAAAAGAATTTCAACCTAGTGCACTATTCTTGAATTTTTCAATTTCTTCTGTCACCCAATCTCCTGATAAATGGAGTCTCCATTCGTTCTTTCACATCTCTCTCTAATCTTTGATTCCCACCAATTAAATTGACATAGTCTGTTGCTGCAAAATCTGTTTTGGAACTGTAAACTTCCTTTTATTCTTGTTTTCTAGCGGTCTTCTATGCTGGCTCTGATTTTTAGGTGCGTTCGTAATTATATAAATACGTAGCACCTATAGTCGTCGTTCAGTCCGTCCGTCCGTCCGACCGTCTGTCTGTCTGTCTGTCTGTCTGCATGTAACAGAGCAAAAACTACCCAACTGAATGGTCTGAAATTTTAAATATATAATAGTTGCAAAATTTTGGCGAGCTATTTGAAATTTTATAAAAATCGGATGCATAGTTTAATTACAGGGACAGTCAAAAGTTTTCCGTTACATTACGGCCAATGGGAAAAAAATATTGCAAGTGCATTTTAATTATGTTACAGCCTTTCGAATAGTCTGAAATTTTAAATATATAATTGTTTCAAAATTTTGTCGAGCCATTTCAAATTTTATGAAAATCGGATGTATAGTTTAATGACAGGGACAGTCAAATTTTTCCGTTACATTACGGGGAATGGGAAAAAAATATTGCAAGTGCATTTTAATGATGTTACAGACTATGCACTTGTGAAGTTAAAAAATATATACATTCAGTACAATATGGGGTGCAAAAAATAATTATAAAACTAGTTAAAGTACGAACGCACCTCATTTGCCACGTTTGACGAGCAATTTCCAACTTGTTTCTACTTTTATGCGTTTAAATGCGAGTTCCCTAGTGTGCTTCTTATCATCTGCTAACATAGCAAGGAGTTTTCCTCATGAGCGAAATAGTTGTTTCGTTGGATCAGAATGTCAATAATATCCCTCAAATTCGACTCCAGATACTTGGAATTAATATAAACAGAACTTCATTATAAACAGAAACGGGCTCTTGTAACAGTGATATGTGTTTTTCTTTTCTTAGGATGATTCGGAATTCCTATTTTTTCTTGAAACAACGTATTGTCCTTACGGCCATAAAAAAAACATTGCAGTTAATCAAAAATTCCACTGTGATGATGACATATCCTGCCTTAACTTCTTACGTTCCCGTCTTACTTTATTTCAGAAGTATTAGCATCAGCATCGTGGACGATATCAAAGCCAGCAGCAAAGTCATCTACAAAAAAAGCATTTCAGGAAGATTACGATTCCAAAATAAATTTTGAAGCAAAAGACTGTGTCAATTGATGGGAATCAAAAATTAGAGAGGCGAAATTTGACTTTCCATAAGACTTTTAGCATTAGTTCGAAATCCGACAATTTCATTGGCTGTCGGTGAACCGAACTTCTTCCCCTGAAAGGAAGAAATCCATTTTACGAATAACAGTGCTGCTACTCATTTCATCAAATGTATTTCTTGATAATAATAACTTGATGCATTAAAAGAAGCTTATGTATTTCTCATACTGAGCACGGAATCAATTGTTATACAGTTAATAACACAATATATATTAATTATTAAATTTGATATAATTTCCTAGTAAGAAAATTATTAACAATTCTAAAACAACATTGACGATAAAATAATGAGATTGTTATAATAAGCTGCTTAGAACTTTTTTTTTTTTTTTTTTTTTTTTTTTTTTTTACTTAGATGTTTGCAATCAGTATTAAAGTTCTAGCAGCTTAACTAAAAATAAGTAATTGAAGTTCCATCTAGATATATAAAAATATTTTTCTATGTCAGTTTAAAAGATACTATTATTACATTTAAATAGATATTTTATTTTAATTATATAACATTAGCTCCTAAGTGGTATTATGTAGTAAAATTTAATCACAATAATATATTTCGAATAAAAATTGTAAAGCAACTGATAATAAATTAATAAATAAAGATAAAAACAAAAATCTCCATAATAATAATAATAATAATAATCGTTATTTTAAATATATATATATTGCAACTAATAGCAAAATATTTTTCATTGTTCATGTTTGATGTATATTACATTTTTATTGCAACATATATATATATATATAATAAAACTTTTTGCAAATAATTATTAAATCACAGATATATATTTGTTTTTGTTGCATTTTTACCATACATTCAATTATTTAAAGTATAGTAATTTACTGTCTTCAATGGTTAAATTATCATTGAAATATATATTATTAATGTAATTTATATATAAAGGATAAATAATTAATATTTAAAGATGAATAATCTAATAATTTATTTCTGTTAATTACTATTTATATGTTACTGGAGTTCTAGCATAACAGTACTTTTCATGAAAGTTTAGAAGATATTAAAATTAAATTTTAATAAATATATATTTTAAACACACAGTTTATATATGATAAGAATTTAGTAGTATTGAATATACAATAAAAAAAATTGGAAAGCAGCTGATAAATTGATAAATATTTTTATATATGAAAGATAATACTTAACTTTGAGAAATGAACACTTTAATAAATTACTACTGCTAATTATATATATAAATATAACTTACTAAAGTTCCAACAAAAAATATTTTTAATGTAAGGTAAGAATATATTATTATTACATTATTATTAAAAAATAGATTAAATGAATTTTTTAATTTAATTATTTAAATTTATTTAAAAAAAATCTAATTGACAATATTTTTTTTTTTTCAAAGGAACTGGTGATAAAGATCAACTGATTTTAACTAACTGACTTAAGGGCTCAAATCCAAAAAGGCAATTTTCTGACATAAGTTTTAATTTATTTTTGTTCGAAAATGCATGAAAGTAGCTGGTGTTGTTGTTCAGAAACTATGTAATTGAGCTGTTTTTTCCTTTTTTTGCAAACGCAATAAATCTTTCAGAAAATAGTGTCAAAGTGGACGTTTTGAACCGAATTTCCGCATGAAGGAAGAAAGAGCACTGAAGAGCGGGCGAAAAACGTGTTTGTCACACGATCAAATTCGCTTATAACTCAATTTGATCAAAAAATGGAAAAACAGTTCAATTCCAAATCGCTTCCATGGCCAGGCTTTCCAATTTTATACCTTTTCGTTAAAAAATGAATTTGTAAATGTGTCAAAACGTTTTGCGCTTGTTGAGCAGAGCAGTTAAGAACAGCCTTAAGAAAAATATTATTATTACTCTTTAATTATTAAAGAAATTTATTTATTAGAAAAATACCGTATAAGTCGCATGAATTTTAAAATTTAATTCAATTATCTGTATAACATTTACAATAAAAAAAATAGTAATCTAAATAACAGATAAATTTAAAATGATCAGAACTTTATAAAAATCTAACATGAAAATACTTTTAATGTAAGCCTAGGAGATTTATTATTGCATTTTAATAAATGTTTACTTTAATTATTAAAAAGTAGATTAAATGAATTTTTTAATTAAATTAATTAAATTTATTTTAAAAAAATCTAATTGACAAAAAAAATCACAAAGGAACTCGTAATTAAGATCAGCTGATTTTAACTAACTGACTTAAGGAAATATGATTTTTACACTTTAATTATTAAAGAATTTCTTTATTAGAAAAATACCCTATAAGTCCTATGAATTTTAAAATTTAATTTAAATATTTGTGTAATATTTAAAATAAAAAATTATAAAGTAACCTATCATAAATTAATAAAGATTTTTATGTCTCAAGGATAAATTTAAAATAAAAAACCTTTAATATATTAATTCTGATAATTTTGCATTTATCTGTTACTATAGTAACAGACAAATTTAAAATGATCAGAACTTTATAAAGTTCTAACATGAAAATACTTTTAATGTAAGCCTAGGAAATTTATTATTGCATTTTAATAAATGTTTACTTTAATTATTAAAAAATAGATTAACTGATTTTTTTTATTTAATTATTTAATTTATTTTAAAGTCTAATTGCTAAAAAATTTTACAAAAGAACGGGTAATAAAGATCGACTGATTTTAACTAACTGACTTAATAAAAATCAAAACAAAACTCTAAAAAAGTGAAAACGCCAGCGGAAGGACAGAACACGCAACTTTAGTATTACAAATGCAAAATCTTAACCAGCCCTAGTCTTGACCATTGGGCTACATCATTCGTACATTTGAGATACCAAAATACCATGTGCCGGCTTTACACAGTACTTTACTCTTGTACTTGTCCTTTCAGGGAAAGAAGTTCCGTTTAATTTCATTGGCTATCGGTGAAGCATCAGCCAAGGAAATTGCAGGATTTCACACTAATGCTAAAAGTCTTATGGAAAGTCAAATTTCGCATTAGAGAGGGGTGTCGAAGAACGAGTGGAGACTCCAATTACCCAGAGATTGGGTACAGAAGAAATTGAAAGGTTCAATAATGATGCACTAGGTGCAGGCATTAAAATTCTTTCAAGCCTGTTGAAATTACCAAGTCACACACAAGCAACTGAGATATCTGTTAAATTTGTAACAGAGGCCTCCGAAGCAGTATGTGGATATGGAAGCAGTGATGGATACATTCGGACTCAAATTGAGTCACGTTCCAGGAGAGAGACTTTTCATACAAAAAACGCGATTACAATGTACAAACTCAAAGTGTTTAAAAACTCATATTACTCTTACCTATTTATAATTATTTGATTCTTTATTAAAACTGAGGAGTTAAATTTAACTATGGAAAAGGAACATATATAGCCGAAATTAATAAAAAATTGTGTAAATCTTGATTTTTATTATGTAACAGTATATTCAAGCAAACCTAAAATAAGTCGAATTTTGTCAGATTTCATAATGATTTACCTCTTTTGAGGCACATGAAGATGATGATGTAAGGATTTGACACTTTTTACATATGGTAAGGGGACATAATAGCATTGTATCCACAATGGCCCAATAACAAATTAATATTTTTAATAGCTATTAAAAATCAGGAAAATTAGCATAATTTATCTAAAATTTGGAGATTTCGCGTCCCTTGGGGCGCATAAAGATATCAATTCAGGGGGCGGAATTTGTTTTTATATAATAAGCAATACAATAAACAACTTTCGCACACCGGGCCGATTTTGAGTTCAAAAATTTTTATTCTACGATCCACCCTAATATATATATATATATAAATGATGGGGCTTTTGTATTATAACTACATTTCTAATACGTATTCTATATGGATGTTGATTTGATGTTTTATATGTAATTAGTGGCATTTTATTTTAATTCATATTAAATTTAGCTTATTTAATATTTAATCAAATTCACAATTAACCTGTTTTTAAATTTTAGTCTACTCAGGACGATATCATATTAATTAATAATATTATACCATCTTTATAGTGATTAATATGCATATAAGTTTATTTGATATAACTAATAGTCTAAGAGCGTCAAAAACGTCGAAAAACACGTCATTTTATCAAGGCTCATTTTTCTATGTTTTTCCGATTTATGGTATAGTACGTTTGCGGGCAGTCTGGCAGTCAGGGGACGTTGCGTTTACAAGCGGGAAGAGTGATTATGCAGGTCAAAAAACTTCAAAATTACGTCCTTTTATCAAGGCTGAGGCTAACGAAAAAGACAGGCTACCGCGGTGGGTCCGATTCTTCTTTTTTTACAGACCTCTGGAATCACGTGATGCACGAATGCACCAATGAAGGTGTGCGAAAAGAGCATCACGTGACTCCAGCGGTCTGAAAAAAGAAGAATCCGACTCACCGCAGTAGCCTGTCTTTCTCGTTAGCCTCGATCAAGGCTCATTTTTCTATATGTTCTTCCGATTTTTGGTGTAGTACGTTTGCGGACAGTCTGGCAGTCGGGAGACGTTGCGTTTTCCTGCGGGAGAAGGGGTTATGCAGGTCAAATAACTTCAAAATTACATCCTTTTAGCATGATTTCTGTTTATAACATCTGTTTCTACTAACTATTTGTGATATTAATCCATTTTTACCAGACTTTAACAATGTCGCTAAGACCCTGCCAGATCCACATTTATAGGTAACATATTACTCTTTGGTTAACAGACAACCTATAATTAATTTTCCAGACATAAATTCGGTTGCAAAGTTAATGCCAGACGGCTTTAAATATGGCAGCGAAAGTGCCTGTTTCAGAAGTGTTTTACAGTTTAAAAATTATAAGTCATCTTTACGTCATTTTATCAAGTTTAAAAATAACAAGATATTAAATTTAGGCTAGCAGAAAACCTATAATTAATTTGCCAGACACAAATTCGGTTGCAAAGTTAATGCCAGACGGCTTTAAATATGGCAACAAAAGTGCCTGTTTCAAGAGTGTTTTATAGTTTAAAAATTATAAGCCATCTTTACGTCATTTTATCAAGCTTAAAAATTACTCTTTGGCTAGCAGATAACCTATAATTAATTTGCCAGACACAAATTTAGTTACAAAGTGAATGCCAGACGGCTTTAAATATGGCAACGAAAGTGCCTGTTTCAAGAAATGATATCTTTTGTAGGGATTTGGCTTCATTTAATGACAGTCAACCCCTAATTGTTACCATAGTAACAATCGTTTCTTTGTAAATATATACATATATACAGTGTATGTCGAAAAAATGTTTAATTTTGTGTAATTAATGTAAATTATATAATTGTAATTTTTAAGCTATAAAACACTCTTGAAACAGGGCACATTCGTTGCCATATTTAAAGACGTCTGGCATTAACTTTGCAACCAAATTTGTGTCCGGCAAATTAATTATAGGTTGTCTGCTAGCAAAAGAGTAATATCTTGTAATTTTTAAGCTTGATAAAATGACGTAAAGATGACTTATAATTTTTTAAATGCAAAACACTTCTGAAACAGGCACTTTTGTTGCCATGTTTAAAGCCGCCCGACATTAACTTTGCAACCGAATTTGTGTCTGGAAGATTAATTATAGGTTGTCTGTTAACCAAAGTGTAATATGTTACCTATAAATGTAGATCTGGCAGTGTCTTAGCGACATTGGTAACGTCTGGTAATAATGGATTAATATCACAAATAGTTAGTAGAAACAGATGTTATGAACAAAAATCATGCTAAAAGGACGTAATTTTGAAGTTTTTTGACCTGCAAAACCCCTTCTCCCTTAGATAAACGCAACGTCTCCCGACTGCCAGACCGCCCGCAAACGTACTACACCATAAAACAGAAGATCATTTAGAAAAATGAGCCTTGATAAAATGACGTAATTTTGAAGTTTTTTGACCTACATAACCCCTCTTCCCGCAGGTAAACGCAACGTCTCCTGACTGCCAGACCGCCCGCAAACGTACTACACCATAAATCGGAAAAACGTGTAGAAAAATGAGCCTTGATAAAATCAAGTGACTAAAACGTTGCTAGCTCTTAGACTATAATGTTATACTGTATGTATTAAAAATGGGTAATTAGTTTTTATTTATTATTCCTCTATACTTTTTAATATTGTTTTATTTTCAACTTTGTATTCCATGATTAATTATCGGTTTAATGTGTTTGATTGTCACAATAATATTTTTTAGCTTTTTTATGGCTAATATGAAGATAATCCACACACTATATTAGTGATCTTTAGGCAATTCGGAATTTTAGAATATGACAATCTTCTATAAACATCCTTTTTTTTTCCCCTGTTCATTTTATTAATTTATTATTTTTTATAATTAATAGTAATTATTAAATTTTTTTTTATATTTTTATTATATATAATTTATTTTATGTTATAGCATATAGTTATATTCTATATATTATCAATGTTATAAAATTATTTAATTTCTCAGTGTAGATTGAATGGGTTAGATAACAGAAGATATTGAAAGCATTTTATTAACATTTAATTAATTTAATTTTTTTTAATAATGATACATAGTATGGTATTATTTATATATTACGATTTGTGTAGTAATGCAGTTGATATATTTTAAATTCATTAGCTTTTATTTGGTTCATCTTGTGACATTTGAATAATAATAAGTTTTATAATATCACAACAGCACCAAAATTTTGTTAGAGTAATAATTTTAATTTTTTACACCAGGTGGTATTGAACGCTGTATATTTGGCAATATTGTAAAATAGAAATTAAACAATTTAAAAGTGTTTTTAGGTATTTTAAATAATGTAATTATTTTCTATTTATATTATATTAATTGAATTTATCACGGTATTTCAAAATGAATTAAATGAATCCATAGTTTTAATTTCTGTGTTAACTTAACTGTTTAATTCACCTTAATCTTATCGTGCTTTTGGATACCATGTGCAGGCAGATATTTTGAAAACAACAGGGATTTTATTCGGTATGTTGTGTAATATTTCTATTTTTTATGCTATAAATTAAATATTTAAAAGGTTGTATCGTTTTTTCCATTTCATGCCATTTGATATTATTCTGTTTTCATCTTGAAACTATTCTCTTGGTCATATTGGTTGTTTGAGTACAGGAGAAAAATTTTCTTCAGCTTTTAGCTTTTTTCTCACAGAAAACAACCGATTTGCTTATATCATTGAATTCTGTACTCTTGAAAACGTAATTCAATATGTAAGTTTTTCAATTATTTTTTTCGGTATCCATATTCTTCTTTTTTTCTTCCATATTAATTCTTGTAATTAAGTATGAGGCACTTTATTTTATACATACAGTTGTGTATTACAGGTTTGTGGTATCCATTTTTTTATTGTCATTTCATTCACAATATTGCGGTTTTTGATGATGGTCGGTAATGTTTAATTAATGGTTTTATATATATATATATATATATATGTGTATATATATAACCATTATATAATTACAAATCATCGTCGATTTCCAATTACTAAAAAAATATATATACATATCACTTTCTTCTGGACACGATAACTTCCACAATTCTGCACAAATCTCTTCCAAACTGATACATAAAGTCTCGGTCAAGTTCGTTAATGGATAAAATCGGGAAAATGGGATGGAAAGAGGGAGGGAGAAACCGAAAAAAAAACCCCATAGCTTATTCATTTTTGTACATATCAAATCAGTTTAAAGTTTTTATTACTTCTAAAAATAGGGCCAAAAATGTATGTAACACAGATTTTTAATAAAATTAAAAATGGGCTCAAGGGGCACAAAAAATAGGGTTCTTGTTAGAAAAAAATTCATAACTTCAAGATATCACATTCAATTAATTTTATTATAAATCTCCTT
Organism: Maratus speciosus; assembly: GCA_963932465.1. Classification (NCBI taxonomy): domain Eukaryota; kingdom Metazoa; phylum Arthropoda; class Arachnida; order Araneae; family Salticidae; genus Maratus; species Maratus speciosus. Next base: position 149,577,309 of record OZ010791.1, read on the forward strand.
AATATTATCTACAGCTTTTATATTCACAAGTTTTTAATAGGACCAATTCGTACCGAAAAAAATAAAATAAAAATAAAAACTAAACCAAAAAGGGGGGTTGAAAAAGAAAAAAGTCCATAACTCCGTCAATTTACAAGATATAAAATCCCCATGAATTTATCATATATCTTCTTAATATTGTCTACAACATTTATACAACATTTATAAGTTTTTGATACGACCAATTCTTACAGCAAAAGCAAATTAAAAATACATCGCGGTTGAAGAAATAAATCATCTTATTAAGGGTGTATTCAAATCCAAACTGCTTATTTCCTTACTCTTTTTTAATTCATTTTTGCTCTCAAATACATGCAATTGGTAGATTCTCTTATTCAGAAACTATATAATGTACAGTAATGATCGATTTTTTTTATAGAAGCAGAATATATTTCAAAAAATGATGTTAAAGTGGGCATTTTGAACAGAATTTCCCGAAGCGATTGTGTTAGAAACGAAAAATATTGTCCTACTGAGAAAATAATTATTTATAAATCAAGTTTTAATTAATTGAACGAAAAATAAAAACACGGGTCACTTATAAATGTCTTCAAAAATCACGTCAGCAAGTTTCATATTTTTTCTATTAAAAATTAATCGAAAAATATGCCAGAAAATTTCGAGTTGTTGAGCATGGAAAAATATATATTTTTTAATACCGCCTTAACATGATTCTGATAAAACCAGCTATTATATAAAAGTGTACTCGTAAATAATATACTCTATATAATATAATAGTGAAGTCGTAATGTATAAAAACTCGTCAAAAGCGACCAGATAAAATTGTTAAATTGGGTTTATCTCTAATAATCATTTAGTTATTGTTGGTGAAATTAGTATACTTAACTTCGAAATCTACCTCCGCCTGCTGGCCGGGCCGGCAGGGATTTTTTTAGCTTTTAAAATCTTTCGTTGTGGCAATTTCACAGCCATTTGACCTATTTTGGCGAGCGTTTATTGATGCACCATTATATACATTATTGTTTCAAGTCGTATACAATTGTACGGGTTACAGAAAATATTTGGCGATTTATCACCTATGGTGGGCTAATGGAAAATTTTTTTAAAATTAAAATATTAATTTATAATTAAGTTCTAAAAATATTAAAATGTTGTATTGTCATCGGAAACACACCTGTGAACGTAATTTTTATAATTCTAGCAATCAAACAGTGGGTTAAAAATCGATTACAAACAGGGCCGTAGCGACCGCCCCCCATACCCCCCATTTGGGGGGGGCCCGAGCAAAGTCAGGGGCCCAGTAACTATTGTAAAGCTATTGTATCTTTCAGCAGAATGTTTTTTTTTTTTTACTTTTTAAATAATTTTTTTATGTATTTTTAATAACATTTTATTTTGTTTTATCGAAATTCATTTTTTTTTTGTCAAAGATCTTGATCAGATTTAGAAATAGAAAACAGATATGTGCTTTTCTTCTATATCCACCATTCTTTATAAAAGTTTTTGAAGGCTGTAAGTTCTACTTAAAAAATAAATGGCATTTTAGTATTTTTGGGGTGCACCTATCAATGGGCGAAAAAAGTGAAACCAAAGGTTCAAAACTTCTTTAATACTATTACTTCCATCAAACAAAACAGATATGCGCTTTTTTTCTACAGGAACCATTTTTTTAATGGGGCCCAGATGAAAGAAATTTTGCAGGCTCTAGATTCTTTTTGAATTGTCTTTTTTAGGGCCCCCTATATAAGAGCGAAAAAGTTGGAACCCAAGATTCAAAACTTTTAAGCCCATTTTTTTATTCAAATTTTTAAAAAATATGCTTTTAAATCTCACTTAGGAATCCAATAAGTTTCAAAACTTCATTATACTATTACTTCCTTCAACCAAATGTGCTTCCTTTCTATAGTCATTATTCTTTTTAAAGGTGCCCAGATGAAAGAAATTTTGCACGCTGTTAATACTTTTTAAATTGTCTTTTTGGGGGGGCCCAATAAAAGTGAGGAAAAGTTGAAACTCAAGATTCAAAACTTTTAGGCCCCATTTTTATTATTCAAATGTTTAAAAAATATGCTTCTTAATATCATTGGGGGCCCCAACAAGCTTCAAAACTTTCTTAATACTATTACTTCTTTTGACCAAAACAGACATGCCCTTTCTTTCTATAGCCAGTATTCTCTTTAAAGGTTCCCAGATGAAAGAAATTTTGAAGGCTCTAATTTCTTTTTTGTCTTTTTTAGGGCCCCCTATAAACGGGAGGAAAAGTTGGAGCCCAAGATTAAAAACTTTTAGGCCTCACTTTTTTATTCAAATGCTTAAAAAACATGCTTTTTAAACTCGTTGGGAGTCCCAATAAGTTTCAAAACTTCCTTAATACTATCAGTTCCTTCAAACAAATGTGCTTTCTTTCTATAACCAACATTCTCTTTAAAGGTTCCCAGATGAAAGAAATTTTGCAGGCTCTAAATTCTTTTTTGTCTTTTTTAGGGCCCCCTATAAAGGTGGGAAAAGTTGCAGCCAAAAATTCAAAACTTTTAGGCCCCATCTTTTTATTCAAATGTTTTAAAAATATGCTTTTTAATCTCGTTGGGGGGCCCCAATAAGGTTCAAAGCTTCCTTAATACTATTACTTCTTTTGATCAAAACAGATATGTGCTTTCTTTCTATAGCCAGTAGTCTCTTTAAAGGTGCCCAGATAAAGAAATTTTGCAGGCTCTAAATACTTTTTTAATTAACTTTTTTGGGGCCCCCTATAAAAGTGAGGAAAAGTTGGAACTCAAGATTCAAAACTTTTAGGCCCAATTTTTATTATTCAAATGTTTTAAAAATATGCTTTTTAATCTTGTTGGGGCCCCAATAAGGTTAAAAACTTTCTTAATACTATTACTTCTTTTAACCAAAACAGACATGCCCTTTTTTTCTATAGCTACTATTCTTTATAAAGGTGCCCAGATGAAAGAAGTTTTGAAGGCTCTAAATACTTTATAAATTTTCTTTTTTGGGGCCGCTATTAAAAGTGAGCAAAATTCGGAACTCAGGATTCAAAACTTTTAAGCCTCATTTTTTTTTTCAAATGTTCAAAAAATATATGCTTCTTAATCTCGTTGGGGACCCCAATAAGCGGGCATCTATGTGCATTGCATGTGCCGCCTATCCCCTTATATTCGACCTGTTTCGTTTTGAACATTTCATTTCTTTTGTCTCGATAAATTACTTATGTTAACTATACATAAATTACATTGTGTATTTATTTAATCTACTAGCAGAGCTTCGCTAATTGCTTTTTTAAAAAAATAACCTATTTTTTGGAGTTCTTTATTGGGGGGCTTTCACTGCCTTCCGCAGCGTAAACCTGTTCCGGATATTCCCGATCCGATCTTGAATCAAACAATCATTGAATTTTTCGATATTTTTCGAATTTCGATGATTTTTTTCGATAAAAGTGATAGTGTCCAGATAAAAGTAAAATTTTCCAGCATCGTGGCTCACGTTGCTACAGGAACGAATTTGTTATTTTTCACTTCAGCTTAATTATGACAACAGCAAAATCTACTGGATAATTCTTCGGTTTCAGAAAAAGAAATGTCGGGAAAACTCCGCAAAACGCGAAAAAAAAAAGTGTAAAAATCTTATAAAAAATTGGGCAAAAATTCAAAAATCGCTGAGAAAATTAATTATATCGAGCCAAAAGATTGTAACTGGAATGTGAAAAAATCGCCGTGAAAGACAGAAATACGCTAAAAATCACATAAAACGTTCGTAAAAAATTCAGAAATTTCTATGGACATATTTTCTATATTGAGCTAAAAGACTGAAACCTGATTCCTTTTAGGGATGTCAAAAATCTGTGCCACAGATGGCAAAATTTTTACTATATTGGGATAACAGATAGAAACTGGGTTCCTTTTACACTCTCTCTCCAAGAAAAAAAAGGAAAGAAAGAAAGAAAGAAATCAGTAAATTGAAGATTTTTTCCGTAACTTTTTCTTTCATTCAAACACACACACACAAAAAAAGCTTTGATTTGATTCTCTCATTTTCCGCGAAAATATAGAAAACTCACCAATCTAACATAAAAATTACCTAACATCCTTACTAAATATGAAGATGCATTTTTGCCAAATCAAATCACAGGAGTGTTCCGCCAACATTTCTGAATTGTACTTTTCCCTATAAGAAACTGAACTTGATGATTAGAAACTGAACTATGACTTTTTTCCTTCATAACACGCAGAAGTCGCGAATCAAACATCAAAATTTCTAGAAATTTTCCATTCTAAAGACGAAAGTTTCTTCAAATGTGAGATAAAATCTCTTCTAATCACAGGGGTCTTAAAAAGGAAAAAAAAAAAAAAAAAGTTCGCGAAAAATTCAAAAATCGCAAAAAGGACGAAATTTAGTACATCGGGCTAAAAGACTGAAACCTGATTCTTTTACTAATGTAAAAAAATACGCGAAAAAAAGTTAAAAATCACATGAAAATTCGCGAAATATTTGAAAATCGAAGAGGACTACTTTATTATATTCGGCTAAATGAAAAGATGGATTGAAAATGGATTCTTTTTATGAATGTGGGGAAAAAAGCACGAAATTCGAAAAAATACAAAAAATATCGTAAAAAATTAAATGAAAAAAATTCGAATCAAAAAATTTAAAAACCTGTTTCGAGCAACTTAGGCATATAGGTAACCTTCCTGTCAAATTTTGTACGGAACAGAAAAACATCTGGTCAGACAAAGAAAAACTGTGGACAGACAAACGTCTGTCTTTATTATTAGCTACTAGGAAACCCGTCAACCATGCCCAAAGAAAGGTACCTTCTATCCGAAGGTATTTTTTTTTCTTCTTAAATTTCAACTTGGGTGACAATTTTAAACTGGAGAAAACCGGAATGTATGGAAACAACATCCCAAAAGTATTTTTTTTTTTTAAATTAGTAAATCCGTACATATATATGTATTTAAGGGTGTATTCGAAAAAATATTTTTCCACCCTCAACAGCTCGAAATTTTCTGAGACATTTTCAGACTCATTTTTAAAAGTAAAAACATGAAACTTGCTGGGGTGATTTCTGAAGACATGTTTAACATGCCGTGTGATTTCATTTTCAGCTCAATTAATTAGAATTTGATTTTTAAACAATTATTTTCTCAGTATGACCATTTTTTTTCATTCCCAGATCGCCCTCTTCGGGAAATTTGGTTCAAAACGCCAACTTTGACAGCGTTTTTTACAGTATTTTCTGCATTTATCAAAAAATTAAGAAGCACGGCACATTATATAGTTTCTAAATAAGAGAATTTCCCAGTTTGATGCGTTTGAGAACAAAAATGAATTTTAAAATGAATCGGAAAATAAGCAGTTTCGATCGGAATACACCCTTAATAAAAGGCACCAATCCGAGCGGGAAAAAAATTGTTATAAGTGAATATTTTCTGCTTAAAAAAATCTTTCTGGGCCACGCGGATGGCATTGTCAAACTGAAGAGAAAATTGAAAATACGAAAACGACTTCCATATTTTTTTATTTTGTTTATGAGCAATACTTAGCAATTTATAACATTTGTAAAGGGAATTCAGTTTCAAACTTTTTTGACAAATTTTGTCCTCTGCTGTTTTTGAAGTTTTCGAGAATTTTTGTGTGATTTTTGGCTTTTTCACTTTTCTGGTAGTTTTCTTAATATTCGTAAAAAAAAATAAACCCAGTTTCAATCTTTTAGCCCAATATAAGTAAAGTTGGATCTCTATGAACTTTGAAAATTTTTATGCAATTTTTGGCGTTCTTTCGCGTTATTCGGCGATTTTTTTGACATTTTTTTCCTAAATGAGAGAATTCTCAGGTAAATTTTGCAAGTCCTTTGATTAAATTCACATTGTAAGAATATCAAATCTGTTCCTGTAGCAACGTGAACGAAATGTTGAAAATTTGAATTTAATCTGGATCTGAATAAAAAAATTACAATGATTCAAGGTTCGTATGATTCAAGATCGGAGCGGACATAGCCCCTATGGGTGTGCGCTGCCGAAAGTAGTGCAGCCCAACTACCAATTCGTTCAGTTTGAAGTTCGTTTTGGAAAATTCGACCAGCGAAACTGCGCTGGTATTGTTATAAAATGGAACTCGGGTGGAAAATTAAATATAGATATTTCTCTAAAATCTTAAAGGGGGGGGGGGGCGAAAAATATGTTTGGGGGGGGGGGGGCCTCTGAAGACCTTGCTACGGCCCTGATTACAAAATTCCATACTTGCATGCAAAAGCCAGGTTGAGTTAAATAAAAGACTGTTAAAAAGAACACGATTCGTTTTAAAAGAACAATAACTCATAATTTATTTATTTTATTTTATTCACCATTTGGGAAAATGGTTATTGTCCTCGGTCAGGGTAGGAAATCAAAAACATATCTGAAGCGTTTTATTAGTTGAATCCCGCATTTTATTCGTTTTCTGATTGGTCTATACAGTAATCTGTATTTTCCCTCTACTTTAAACAGAGATGGGTACTTCTGTTGCCACTATGACAAAAAAGTAATAAAAACTACAAAAAAAAAAAAAAATTAATAACCCAGAAACAAATTGAGATACAGCTTTCAAACAAATTTCATTTAAAAGTACATTTTTTTCTCTATACGACGGTGTAAAAAGTAATATTGTGGGATGTTTAGAAGTTTAAGAATGAAATTTCATTTAAAATTGGTCCAGGAATATTAATGTTTAATCCATGGCGTACGTAATGTATGACCAGCTCCGTTAGAAGTTTAAAAATTTGCAGTACCGAAAATTGTAAAACTGAAATTTCTTTTAAAATTTGTTCATGATGGGTCCAGGAATGTTAATGTTTAATCCATGGCGTACGTAATGTATGACCAGCTCCGTTAGAAGTTTAAAAATTTGCAGTACCGAAAATTGTAAAACTGAAATTTCTTTTAAAATTTGTTCATGATGGGTCCAGGAATGTTAATGTTTAATCCATGGCGTACGTAATGTATGACCAGCTCCGTTAGAAGTTTAAAAATTTGCAGTACCGAAAATTGTAAAACTGAAATTTCTTTTAAAATTTGTTCATTATGGGTCCAGGAATGTTAATGTTTAATCCATGGCGTACGTAATGTATGACCAGCTCCGTTAGAAGTTTAAAAATTTGCAGTACCGAAAATTGTAAAACTGAAATTTCTTTTAAAATTTGTTCATTATGGGTCCAGGAATGTTAATGTTTAATCCATGGCGTACGTAATGTATGACCAGCTCCGTTAGAAGTTTAAAAATTTGCAGTACCGAAAATTGTAAAACTGAAATTTCTTTTAAAATTTGTTCATGATGGGTCCAGGAATGTTAATGTTTAATCCATGGCGTACGTAATGTATGACCAGCTCCGTTAGAAGTTTAAAAATTTGCAGTACCGAAAATTGTAAAACTGAAATTTCTTTTAAAATTTGTTCATTATGGGTCCAGGAATGTTAATGTTTAATCCATGGCGTACGTAATGTATGACCAGCTCCGTTAGAAGTTTAAAAATTTGCCGTACCGAAAATTGTAAAACTGAAATTTCTTTTAAAATTTGTTCATTATGGGTCCAGGAATGTTAATGTTTAATCCATGGCGTACGTAATGTATGACCAGCTCCGTTAGAAGTTTAAAAATTTGCAGTACCGAAAATTGTAAAACTGAAATTTCTTTTAAAATTTGTTCATGATGGGTCCAGGAATGTTAATGTTTAATCCATGGCGTACGTAATGTATGACCAGCTCCGTTAGAAGTTTAAAAATTTGCAGTACCGAAAATTGTAAAACTGAAATTTCTTTTAAAATTTGTTCATGATGGGTCCAGGAATGTTAATGTTTAATCCATGGCGTACGTAATGTATGACCAGCTCCGTTAGAAGTTTAAAAATTTGCAGTACCGAAAATTGTAAAACTGAAATTTCTTTTAAAATTTGTTCATTATGGGTCCAGGAATGTTAATGTTTAATCCATGGCGTACGTAATGTATGACCAGCTCCGTTAGAAGTTTAAAAATTTGCAGTACCGAAAATTGTAAAACTGAAATTTCTTTTAAAATTTGTTCATTATGGGTCCAGGAATGTTAATGTTTAATCCATGGCGTACGTAATGTATGACCAGCTCCGTTAGAAGTTTAAAAATTTGCAGTACCGAAAATTGTAAAACTGAAATTTCTTTTAAAATTTGTTCATGATGGGTCCAGGAATGTTAATGTTTAATCCATGGCGTACGTAATGTATGACCAGCTCCGTTAGAAGTTTAAAAATTTGCAGTACCGAAAATTGTAAAACTGAAATTTCTTTTAAAATTTGTTCATTATGGGTCCAGGAATGTTAATGTTTAATCCATGGCGTACGTAATGTATGACCAGCTCCGTTAGAAGTTTAAAAATTTGCCGTACCGAAAATTGTAAAACTGAAATTTCTTTTAAAATTTGTTCATTATGGGTCCAGGAATGTTAATGTTTAATCCATGGCGTACGTAATGTATGACCAGCTCCGTTAGAAGTTTAAAAATTTGCAGTACCGAAAATTGTAAAACTGAAATTTCTTTTAAAATTTGTTCATGATGGGTCCAGGAATGTTAATGTTTAATCCATGGCGTACGTAATGTATGACCAGCTCCGTTAGAAGTTTAAAAATTTGCAGTACCGAAAATTGTAAAACTGAAATTTCTTTTAAAATTTGTTCATGATGGGTCCAGGAATGTTAATGTTTAATCCATGGCGTACGTAATGTATGACCAGCTCCGTTAGAAGTTTAAAAATTTGCAGTACCGAAAATTGTAAAACTGAAATTTCTTTTAAAATTTGTTCATTATGGGTCCAGGAATGTTAATGTTTAATCCATGGCGTACGTAATGTATGACCAGCTCCGTTAGAAGTTTAAAAATTTGCAGTACCGAAAATTGTAAAACTGAAATTTCTTTTAAAATTTGTTCATTATGGGTCCAGGAATGTTAATGTTTAATCCATGGCGTACGTAATGTATGACCAGCTCCGTTAGAAGTTTAAAAATTTGCAGTACCGAAAATTGTAAAACTGAAATTTCTTTTAAAATTTGTTCATTATGGGTCCAGGAATGTTAATGTTTAATCCATGGCGTACGTAATGTATGACCAGCTCCGTTAGAAGTTTAAAAATTTGCAGTTCCGAAAATTGTAAAACTGAAATTTCTTTTAAAATTTGGTCATGATGGGTCCAGGAATGTTAATGTTTAATCCATGGCGTACGTAATGTATGATCAACTCCGTGCGATTTTTTATGTCTTAAATTTTAGTCTTCGAAAAAATCATTTTCCAAATGGTCGTTGTAATTTGTTAAATTGCTTTTTTTTATTATTATTTATTTATTTTTGTGTGTGTGTGTTGTGTTAAAATTGAACATTATTCTTATTGGGCAGCTAAAAATCGGTGTATTATATACACCAGTTAAAAAAGTTAGCCATATGTTAGAGTTAGCAAATTAATTATTTTAATTTAAGGGGATTTCAAATCCAAACTGCTTATTTTCTGACTCATTTTTAAATCCATTTTTGTTCTGAAACGCATTCATTTGGCAGATTCTGTTATTCAGAAACTATATAATGTGCCGTATTTGTCGATTTTTTGATAAAGGCAGAATACTGTCAAATTTAGCGTTTTGAACCGAATTTGAAGTAGCGAGAGAGCTGGGAACGAAAAAAAAGCTCATACTGAGATAAATCAAGTTCTAATTTTAATTGAGCTAAGAATGAAAACACGCGGCCCCTTATACATGTCTTCAAAAATCACGTCAGCAAATTTCATGTTTTTACTTTTAAAATTAACCCTTTCAGTGCGGAATATTTGCTACTGGTTTTGGTTATAGCCAAATTACTGCACTACGCAGGCGCAATACGACATCACTCAGTGGCGTAGCTACATATTCAGCGCCCTGGAGCAAGAAAAGTTTGTGCGCCCTCTTATCGCTCAAAAAAGTTCTGCGTAATTTTGTTTTGAAGTTACATATGTACTATGCATATATATATGTAACTAGCTGACCCGGCGTTGTCCGGGCCCGTTATAATAACACAAACAAAACTCAAGTTTGTATAATTTTATATATTCCAAAAGTAGTTCAAATGAACCTGGTTTTAGGGGTGGCCCACTGCCTTCGGCAGCGTCTAGTGTGTTCCCAACAAATCTCTTTCTGAACGAACTTGTAGCTTTGGTCCCCGCTACCAAAGGCAGTGTATGCCAGTAGTGTTCCAAACGCGCGCGGAAACAATGGAAAACCAAGTTTAATGAATCAAACTCCGTAGTAATCGAGCCCATTGAACCCGAGATAAGAATGCGAATCCTGGCGGTGGAGCTATAATCTTTACAGCCATAGTAAGCTAAGTTGAATTGACCAATTTTCATTGAAATAGAGCCCATGACAACCGAGAAGTGAATGCGCCGTTAATGATCGAAAAAGGTGGTAACAGAAGTCTAAGATAAACAAACTTTCATGATGCAGAAAGTAGATGAAGTATGAGTAAAGATTTGTTATTCATGTAGTAGCTGGAGGACCTAAGAAGTTGCTACGAAAAAAATCCTAGTGAATCGGACCATGTTTAAGGGAGCTATAATAGGGAGACCAAAAGGAGCCAACTAATAATTGAGAGCAAGGCCTAAGATGAAAACATGTTATAAGGTCCTAGTACTTAGCGCTTTATATTTTCAATTAGTCGAAATTAAGCATAGGATATAAGTATTAATCATTAGAAAATTTCTTCAGAGAAATGCTTAAAAAAGAACTCTAAGGTCCCAATAAAAATATAAAAGCGTTTGCTCGGGGAGAGAAGTCCGAGACTCAATTTTGAAGTTATGCAATGAGAGGATGACAATGAATGACGCACAAAAAGTTATCCTAGGGCGCCAGTGTATTAACTGAAATGTACAAACGGAAGAATAACTAAATGGAAAAAGAGCCCCAAAAACGAAGATCAGATTAAAAAGGGGCAATTTATTAACAATTTAGGGCACAAAAACTTCAAGGTACCCTAACCCTGTACCAACACCCTGGGGTTCAGGGTCTCAACTGGAATGTAGCTGGGTAAAAGGAAAGTTTTTAATACTTTATATAGTAGCCAAAGAACGCTAGAACTATGTTAAAGAAAATTGCAAGAGAATCGGATCATTTTTGAAGAAGCTGCACCAAGGGCCCCAAGAAGACGATTAATATTCAAATTTGATGGTAGCTGAAGTCTAAAAAAATTTTTTGTCATTCGCGTAGTAGCTGGATTTCCTAAGATGTTGTTACAAAAAAAAAGTTAGTGAATCAGACCATTTTAAGCAAGATATAATTGGAGGCTCAAAAGGAGCCGAATGATAGTTCAGAGCAGGGACCTAAGATGAAAACATGTTAAAAGGCTCTAGTACTTAGCGCTTTAGATCACAATGAGTCGAAATTAAGCATAGGGTATGTATTAATCATTCGAATAAACTTTTAAAGAAGCGCGAAAAAAAGTGGGGTTTTGTTATTTCCAAATTCTTAAAAAAAGGTACTAGGTGCAAAATAAAAATATGAGTGTCCTGACCAGGGAGAGGAGTCCAAGTCTCAATTTTAAAGTTATGCATTGAGAGGTTGATAATATTAGGGGGTGAAAAACGCATGGCGCACAAAACTTTCAAGGGGCCAAGGTTCTTAACTGGAATGTAGAAACGGAGATTAACTAAATGGGAAAAGCCCCCCCCCCAAAAAAAAACGAAGAAGATCGAATAAAAAGGAGGCAAGTTATGAACAATTCAGGCATAAAAACTGAAAGGTGCTCTGGGGGGGCGGTCATAAAAAATTAAAAATCTGAGGTTCAGGTGCAATCAAGAACAATCTTGCACTACACTCACTCAAATTATCAGACTTCTGTGTGCAATAGATTTCGTTAGCCACCACACACACAGCGAAACTTTCTTTTATTAGTCTAGACTGGCTGACCCACCCGGTGTTGCCCGGGCCCGTGATAATATTCTTAGATGAACATGAAATTTGTATGATTTTATTTCTTAAGGCTGTTCTTAAATCCAAAGGGCAACTTTGTGACATACGTTTTAATTAATTTTTTTCTCGATAACGCATGAAACTGGCAGGTGTTGTTATTCAGAAACTTTGTAATTGAAAGACGGTTTCCGTTTTTTTTTTTTTTTTTTCTTTTTTTTTTTTTGTAAAACGCAATAGATCTTAAAGAAAACACTGTCAAAGGTGGCGTTTTGAACGGAATTTCCTGACAAAAGTAGAAAATCAGTCAACAAAGGGAGAAAAAGTTCTTGTCACGTGATCAAAAACGCTTATAACTCGATAGGTAATTTATTTATCAAAAAATGGAAAATCATTTCGATTCCAAATCGCTTCCATAGTCAAGCCTGCCAATTTTATACGTTTAAAAATGTGTACGTCATTGTGTCAGGAAGTTTCGCGCTTGTTGAGCAGTGAACTTGAGAACAGCCTTAAATGAAGGCTGTTCTTAAATCGAAAGGGGCAACTTTATGACATAAGTTTTAATTAATTTTTGCTCGAGAACTCATGAAACTGCGGCAGCTGTTGTTATTTGGAAACTTTGTAATCGAAAGACGTTTTCCGTACTTTTTGTAAACACAATAAATTTTAAAACTATTA